>CM072996.1:202871155-212871155 GCA_037038555.1 Rhynchonycteris naso
ACCGAGTAATGTTATTACTATGTGGTGGCGCTTCGTTATAAATGCGCTGATTTTCACATTGCACTCTGGTCACAGATTTGAATTTAGCGAGCCAAGAATACAATGAACTTTCCTCTGTACCATCCACATCTGGACTGGCATGACTGTAGGCTGCTCCGCTGTATACACAGTGTTATGTCATCATCTGCGCATGCGCACATGCTGCCACATTATCCTACAGAAACTGGGAGGGTTTTCCTTTTATTTGGTGCAGATTTCACATTTCTATCATCTTTTGTTGCTTTCCTGTGACCGGTCAAAAGTGCACCATGACTTTACAGACACACTGTATTTACAGTTTGAGAATCTCTGCTCTGTACTTTAATGAGCAGGACTAGATAACTAAGAAAATTTCATGAGATTTCCCTGAACTCTAAATTCATAATGCTAGTTTCATTAGGGTAGTACTGAGAATCTACTTCAAGTGAAAGATTTCTGCTTATTATCATGGAAGCTGTGAACAGTATGTATGGACATAATCATGAAAAGTTTGAAGCAACTTTCACCACAAGTATCCTCCTAAGTGTATTTATTTATGGGAGCTACTGAAAACAGCAACTGGGAAGAAAGGGAGGTGTTAAGGTGTCAATGTTAGAAAAGTTCAAACCTGTAGAGATTTTTTATGAGTTTCTTTGAGCCAAACTGATGACAATTGCCAGGAAGCAAAATCTCAGTGGATTGAGAAAATGATCCAGGAAATGGAAGTACCATTTATTTTATACACCGGAATCAAAAGAGAAGAAATAAGAGGGTTACATGAAATTCACTGGTGTTAGCGAGGCAGGAGAAAGCAAAGTAGAGAAATCTCTGAGATTGGATAAAATGTAAAACAAATAGGTAGATACATACTTCTTCTACATTAGCGGTATAGGATGGTTAACAGTTAACAATTAACAGACTAACAATAACAGGAGTTCTGTGGTTTCCTGCCCTGGTGCAGTGATTATGCCCTGAGGGGTCTGGAAAAAAAAATCACCCTGACATTCCAAAGGTCTGTTATCTTAAATGCAGAAGACAACAGACAGACTCAGTTTAGGTAAAACTGACCTTTGTCAGAGAAGATACCCATCTAGGACATGACTACAAGTCATGACTTGCTTTTAGTTAGAGAGTTTTAATTTCAGACCATCCTTTGTGGTAACTTTCAGTCTCTGAGTGTGTAAGCCTGCCTGTCATGCAGGCCTCCTCTGAGTTTGTCAGGTTTAGTACGAGGCCCCCGTTTTGTCCACCAAGGTCTGCAACAAGCTCAAGAATGGACTTACTCTTCAATAAACGACATTGTAATGCTGTGGCTGAGCCCAGGAAGGTTCACATTGAATCCAGGCAGACGGTGGAGGAACTGTGGAACTGGAAAGCATTAGGCCATTCTCATCTATTAGATTCTTCCAACAGCGGGCAAGCAAACAGGCAGGGGAAAATCTTTTCTCATGACAGGTGAGTAAACCGGAAAACTTCTACTTATGGTTGCAGGCAAGCGATCTGCACACCAAGGGAAAGTACCCGTAGCTTTATATAGGCTCTACACACGTGTTTCTCTGCCACGTGCTCACACACTAATTATGCCAAGTGCAAGCGAGCAATTCTAACACAGCTGTTTTCCCTACACATATCCTGGCCAAAGCTAATTTCACCGCCATAGCTAATATCCTTTCTATATGCATATCTTAATCACTTCACCTATAATCCCCAAACTTGGTCCCCACTGTTAAATTTATATATCAGTTGCTGGCGGCAGCTAAGTTTACAAGCATGGCCAATCATGTTCCATGAATTTTGAATGTAAAGCATTTAAAACTAATTTAGTGCTTATGCCCAGCGTTAGTGGTTTTAAGTAGAGCAATAAACTTCTACTACTTTCCTGACTGATGCACTATGTAACACCATTGGCACTGAGTGTTGTTACTGTCAAAATAATTCATTAGGTCCTATGTCAACTTTCTTTTTTAAAAGAGAGCAAGTTATGTCAAAGAATTTGAAAAAAATATAACTTTAAAACTAAGATCATCAAACTGCTTGAGACTCCTGTTGGGCAGATAAAATATAATATGCTCACTTTATTAAAGATGGCGCTGCCCACATGAAAGCCCATCACCCAGGTGATATTATTTGCCCTTATACTTGGGATGGGTGTGGGAGAAAGGCTGTAATGTAAGCAAGCCAGGTTGTTATAGCCTAAGGTTTAGTTTTAAGAGTAAGCTTTTCCCCACACCCTTGACTGATTGATTGATGTAGGGTGGTGCACTCTCATGAGGAATCCCATTGTGCCTCAGATGAGTGACTTTGTATCAGAGACTTTCTTGTTTGTAGACTGGATTAAGGGTTTGGATTTTTACACTAAAAAGTGGGACAGACCAGGAGCTTGCTCTCTTTTTAGTTTCTGAGGTTAGTATTAGAAAGGAGAGCAGATTAAGGCCACGTGGAGGCCAGGAGAAGCAGCCAAGATGGCAGAGTGCCGAGGGAGAAGCCAGTTTGTGCAGAGTTTGTGCTGGAGGAGATGGGGAACAGAGGTGAATAAGTCTGGTGAGCTAGAAACGTTTGATTCTAGGAAACTCGCATAAGTCAGTAGCTTTGTTAGCACTATATGAGTGGGTTTTGGAGCCCAGTGTGTGTTTTTGCTTGCCTGCCAGGTGCAAGCTAGAATTAAAGCTGATGGCTCACGAGTTCTTGGCTCCATTGTTTCATTACTGTCTGTCCAAATCTAATGTGAACCTGCATTGGCCAGGCGGCTGTGATGGTGACCTTGGTCTTGAGCACTGGCCTTAAACTCCTTTTAGAATATATTGAAATTCAGGTACATTCTCTAAAATTATTTGAAGTCTCTTCCCCAGTATACAAGTTGTCTGAGAGCAACAGTTTGCTGCTAGGCTAACCCAGTAGTTCAGCAATGATCAGTGGCAGCTGTGCTCAGGGAGACTCCAGGCAGGATCTGCACGCAGCCGGCTTTTTAATTCTTTCAGCAGGCAGTTCTTGGATGAATACTTGGCACAGCTTACTTTATCTGTGATAATGGAGCCTCAATATGCAAAATTCACTGAGAGCCTACTAAGTGCCAAGCTCTGTGCTGCATGAATTCACACATACCATCTCTCACATATTTTTGTTTTTACCACAATTTAAGAAAGAGGAAACTGGAACTCAGAGAAAATAAAGGGTTTTACCATGACTCTAGAATAAGGTGACCAGATTTTAAAATTGGTAAAGTCGGACACCATTGACTGGGGGGCGGGGGCGGCGGTGGGGGGTTGGTTCTTGATTAAAAATTTGGTCTATATGGAGCAAACAAAAATTTTCATAGAATGCAAAAATAGTATTGTAATATATTCTTTTTAAATTTCAACATAAGTACAATTTAAAAATATAATACATTAAAAAATTATGTATCATATTATTTTATTCTTTGGCATATATCTCATTTGAGTGAATTATTTTTAGTAGATTGTTGTTGTTTAAAAGGTCATAAAATTTTTCACTAGAATTTGTTAAATTATATTTCACACATAAAATCACTTTCAAAGTCTCAACACTTAATTGTGATTTTTTTGATGTCCATACTTTATTTACCGTAGAAAAAACACGTCCAGTCGCAGCATTAGTTCCTGGTAAAGACAGCGTGTATTCCACAATTTTTAGTGTATTATTGTATGGCACGTGGTTTGTTTCAAAATGATGAAATATTTCTAACCATTTGTCTATTGTGATTTTTGCTGATGCCCAAGATTTAACTTTTTCCTTATCAATATAATTTTTTTAATAATGATGCCTCATTAAAAAGATCATTTTTGGAAATATTACTGTAAGGGAAATTTTGAGTGAGTCAGAGGGATCGGGTTACACTGTCCAAAAACCGATGCCGGAGCTGCTGGAGCAGGCGGGAGCAGGCAGGGCAGTGCAGCAGGTGCACTCGCACACGAGCAGTCGCGCACACTCCCCACCTGGACTCGCCAAGCACACTCCGTGTCCTGAAGCCCGGAGCTGCACGCCAGCATCCAGGACGCAGGCCTATGAGTAGTTAGGTGACTTGACAGCCTCCGGCCCAGCAGGTATGTATGTCCTGCTGGAAGTTCTTTGTTTCAGAGCCTTAGGGGGCAGCCACCTCTTGCGGAAGTGCAGGTGCTTCCAGATGAAGGGAGGGTCTTCCCACCGAAAACTGTATATTCCCTTCCCATTCTCCCGCCGTTCCTATCTTTTCGTGCATTCTTTCCAAAAATCGGGACTTTTTAAAAATGCCGCTGGACACGGGACAAATTGTTAAAAATCAGGACTGTCCCACCAAAAGCGGGATGTCTGGTCACCTTACTCTCGGACCACTGTTTTTGAGTTCAGGTGTCTTTAGTTCCAAAATACTTCTTCCTTGTATAGCATGTTGTGAGGAAAACAGCTGTGTTAGACTTGCTCATTCGTTTCCCAGCTGCAAGCACTCTGCAGGATTAGTGCGTGAGCACGTGGCAGAGGCTCCTGTGTGTCTTTGTGAAAAGCTATGGGTGCTTTCCCTTGGGGACAATTCTCCCAGATGGCTCTCCCACCACTGCGAGGTGTGGTTCCCTGATTCTCTCAGCTGCCATTATGAGGGGCAGTTTTCCTGATCCCTTGCCCTCCACTTTGAAAAGTGGGTTTTCTTTATTTGCTCTCCTGTCTCTGTGAGCCTCCAATAAACGGAAATGGCCTGACGCTTTCCAGCATCTGCCCAAATTCAACGCGAACCTGCCTGGCCTCGACCATGAACATTACACATGTTATAATTTTGTGTATAATAATTTTCCTAATCCTTAAAACCATTTTGTGATGTGGAAAGCCTATATCCTAATGTGTAAGAAATCAAACATAGTCCTTGCTTCATTCTAAATTTCAGAAACAGTTGTTCTACTCTGATACAGTTCACAAATAAACCACAAGGGGTTACACATTAATCTCTGGGACCTTCTCTAATGCTGGTGGCCAAGGCCAGGCAGGTCCATATTGGATTCGAGCAGACCTTAGAAAAACTGCGAACCCGAAAGGCTCGTTGGGCCATTACCATTTATTAGAGTCTCACAATGGGCAGAAGAAAAAACAGGCGGGGAAAACCTCTTCTCAGGCAAAGCAAACAGCAAAAAAATGGCCCATAACAGTGAAGGGAAGGCAATTCACAATCTGCCATCCACAATACCCTACAGCACAAGCACCCATAGCCTAACATAGGCCATACTCATGTGGCTCAGCCAGGCACTTACTGACTAATCAGGCAAAGTTCTGCAGCTGGTAAACCAGCGAGCAAGCCTAACACAGCTGCCCACAGCTTCCCACTTCCTCTTTTGGGGGAAAAGTGTAAAGAAAGAGTGGGTAAAGAAAGAGGGCAGACAAGGAGGGCACTCACCATTCCCTACCACGTGGTAGCTATGTCTGATTATCTTGCCCATGTTAACTCATTTAACTTTACTCTTCCTACTACCCAGTGGTGACTCCTAATCTTAAAATGATGAGATAAAATTTTCCATAAATTTAAGGAAAACAAGAGGTGTTACTGGGATTAAAATTTAGTTCTGCCTGATGAAAAGTAATTGCTTTTCCCATTATGCCTTTAAAATATATTTACACCCTCCTCTCTCTCTTCCTGGAATAAAAGTCTAAGAATAAAATTACAGGCTAAAAGGCAAGCACCCTATTCCCCACTGTAGAAAAATGCCTCCTTTGGACACACTGGCTTTGGTCCCAATTAATATCCAAAATTGTATTACTGCATCCTTCAAAAACTTCATTTGCAGCCAAACACACAAACTGCTATTCTTCTTCTCTCTCTTTGCTGCTGAACTTTATACGTAGTTGGGTTTTACCACCTTTGATTTCCCTGGGCATCTTTCTGATGGATTCACTGAGAAATAACTAAGGGTGGAAAGGGAGAAACCACCAACTAAAGAACTTTACAATACTCTAATTAGAAAATTAAATGCAAGTGCCTTACAACACATACTCTCTTTTCAAAATGCAAATATTAATCACAGGTTGATTTAATTTCAATATTGCATTTTAACTAGGAAATTTAGGCATTTTATCTAGAAAACTGCTGGTTTGTAATCTATGCATGCATTTACAAAACAGAAACTTTAAAATTTAGGATACATTAGAAGGATTTTTTAAAATTGAAAAATTTTATTGTAAAGTTTTCTTTCATTTTAATGATTTTCTTAGCAGTTTTTATTGTTGTATTTATCACTGCACATTTACCAAAATAAAAAAGGTTAGGGCTCCACAACAATTAATCTGAAATGATTGTCAAATGTATTCTAATTGATTTATTTAATGCCCTTTAAAATTTTATTCTGAAATAAAAAACACTGAGACATAATAAATAATCAATCATCTAGCACAACAGAAAAATCACACTGATTATCAATTATTCAAAGTAAAATGGTGTCTCAGCAAAATCTTTGGACCATCTCTGTTTGAGAATTAGATAAATAAGAAGAAAAATCAAAATTTTAAATAAATTTTGATGGTCAAATTTATATCATGCTTCAAACACCTGTTAATAGTTACAAGAAAATAAAATAAAACAATCCCATTGTGTGGTTTGTCTTTTTATTCTGTTCTTATTGTCTTTAGCTGTGCAAAAACTTTTTAGTTTGATATAGTCCCATTTGTTTATCTTGCCTTTTATTTCATTTGCCGGTGGAGATAAATCGGCAAATATATTGCTGCTACAGATGTCGGAGAGCTTGCTGCCTATGTTTTCTTCTAAGATGCTTATAGTTTCATGGCTTATGTTTAAGTCTTTTATCTATTTTGAATTTGTTTTTGTGAATGGTGTAAGTTGATGGTCTAGTTTCATTTTTTTTCAGGTAGATGTCCAATTTTCCCAACACCATTTGTTAAAGAGGCTGTCTTTACTCCATTGTATGTTCTTTCCTCCTCTGTCAAATATCAGTTGTCCATAAAGCTGCGGGTTTATTTCTGGGTTCCCTGTTCTGTTCCATTGATGGGAGAACATATTCAACAGCACGTCGGATAAGGGGTTAATAACCAAAATTTATAAAGAACTTATAAAACTCAACACCGGGAAGACAAACAATCCAATCAAAAAATGGGCAAAAGAAATGAATAGAAATTTCTCCAAAGAAGACATACAGATGGCCAAAAGACATATGAAAAAATGCTCAACATCACTAATTATTAGAGAAATGCAAATTAAAACCACAATGAGGTATCACCTCACACCAGTCAGAATGGCACTCATCAGCAAAACAACACAGAACAAGTGCTGGTGAGGATGTGGAGAAAAGGGAACCCTTCTGCACTGCTGGTGGGAATGCAGACTGGTGCAGACACTGTGGAAAACAGTTTGGAGATTCCTCTGAAAATTAAAAGTCGAACTGCCTTTTGACCCGGCTACCCCACTTATAGGAATATACCCTAAGAACACCATAACACTGTTCGAAAAGAAGAAATGCACCCCCATGTTTGTGGCAGCATTGTTCACAATAGCGGAGATCTGGAAACAGCCCAATTGTCTGTCAGAAGACGAGTGGATTAAAATGCTTTGGTACATATATACTATGGAATACTACTCGGCCATAAGAAATGATGACATCGGATCTTTTACAACAAAATGTACCTTGATAACATTATACGGAGTGAAATAAGTAAATCAGAAAAAAAAAGAAACTGAGAACAGCATGAATTCATACATAGGTGGGACAAAAAAGTGAGACTATGAGACATGGACAAGAGTGTGGTGGTTACGGGGTGGGGGGAGGGAGGGGAGGGTGGGAAAGGGAGAAGGGTAGGGACACAGGGAAAACCAGATAGAAGGTTACAGAGGACAATTTGACTTTGGGTGATGGGCATGCAACACAATTGAATGATAAGATAATCTGGAGATGTTTTCATTGTACATATGTACCCTGATTTATTGGTGTCACCCCATTAAAGTTAATAAAAAAAACAAAAAGAAACAATCCCAAGTATTTATAATTACTTTGGCTATATTCAACTGAAGACGAAAAATCAAGAATGTTCCATTAAAATTTATTTTGATTATTCATTTTCAAAGTTATTTATTTTGATTATTCATTATTCCAGTAAGTTTTCCAGGAATATAATATATGCTATGGAATACATCTTGATAAACTTGAAGCTATTTTTCAGAAAACAACATTAACTTAGTAATTATAAAACAAATTAAAAGAAACAGACATACAAAACTTAATATTTTTAGCACTTTTTTGAAATAAATAATTAATAAATAAGTAGATTAGATAGATACAAAGAGATTATATACATATATTTATATATCAGTGATAAAGAGAGATGAGAAAGAGAAAAAGGGAGAAAGAGAGGGTGAAAGAGAATACTATGTAGTGAAAGGGAGAACATGACAGTATAAAAACTGGAATCACATCTGGGACTTGGCATAGATAAATCATCTAGGGGCCATGTTAAATGGGTCATGTGCTTGCCTGATAATAATGTCTTTATTTTTTAAAGAAAGAGAGAGAGGAGGTGGGAGGGGGGAGAGAGGGTTGAGAAGTATCAAATTGTAGTTGCATCACTTTAGTTGTTCATTGACTGCTTTTCATACATGCCTTGACCAAGGGGCTCAAGTGGAGCCCGTGACCTCTTGCTCAAATCAGGGACCTTGGGCTTAAGTCAGCATCCTTGGGCTTCAAGCCAGCAAGGTTGGATCTTGCTAATAATCCCACACTCAGGCTAGCGACTCCACACTCAAGCTGGTGAACCTGCACTCAAGCCAGATGAGCCCTCATTGAAGCTGGCGACCTTGGGGTTTCAAACCTGGGACCTCATGGTCCCAGGTTGATGCTCTATCAACTGTGCAAGAACTGGTGAGGCAACCAGATCATAACATCTTAAATTACTACTTCTCTTGGGCTATGCTAAAGGCACAGCAATATTCAGCAAAAATCAAAAATGCAAATCATCTTATACAAGGTATAACATATTCATATACAAGGATTGGTTTTAAAAGCTGCATTTATGTATAGTGTTCTTTACAATTTTTTCTAGCTCATTTAAGTATGTATTGCTTTGGGCAAACTCACTTCCCATATTCTTTATGGGTAGCCTAACCATACCTGGTTGAATCTGTTTCTGAAGCTGAGGTTAATAAATTATAGTTATTATTTCAAAAATATATGTGACTCACTTCCCATCACTAAAATTCAAGAGGTTTATTGTGCTTTCCAGATGTGTAACTGTTTTGTGAGTTTCTAGAAAGGCCCTTCTCTCTTCCTAATGTTGACAAGAAAACACATATCCCTGGAAGTGTTTGGCAGTATTATCATTTAAATAAGGAAAAAAAAAAGAATAAAGCTGACATTATCAAAGGCAGATTGGAAAGACATAGATAAATTCAGGTCTTGATGAACTGAATGAGTCACTGTATCAAACCAGGCTTGAAGACCCTTTCACCTTTGTGTTTTCCTGTTATGTGAGTCAGTGAACTTTCCTCACTGTTAAACCAGTTGATATTCTCTTTCTTGGAACCAAACTCATTAAAAATTACATACCTACTTTACAAAGTGCTAATTCAGTTTAAAGTATGTACCGAGCTTCTACTTTATAAAAGGAACTAAAACCCATGAAAATAAAAATGATCATACCTCAAGGCAATAAAAAAGAAGAACTTCATTTCATACCTCACTCAACTTTTATCAAGTTATATCATGGTTAAAAAAGAAAAGAAAGAGAAAGAGAGAGAGAGAGAGAGAAAGAAAGAAAGAAAGAAAGAAAGAAAGAAAGAAAGAAAGAAAGAAAAGAACCACACTTATCCACTTATCCTATGGCTTACAAAAGAAGATTATTATTTTTGCTTCTGTTACATGTCCATTGTGTGTCTCCTCCATGTTGTCTCTATTCTGAGCACAGGTTGTCATAGAGTCAATGATACCACACAGATGCAAATCCCAACCTACAATTCTACCAAGCAAGGGAGCTCAGAATACTTCACTGTACACAGGCTGAACACAGTTTCCAGCCTCACCTAACTGGTGGGTTCTATTTAAGGCCCTCTGCAGCCAGAGGATCTGACCAATGACTTTGACCAAAGACAGAGCATATAGCCAATAGCTCAACTCATTTCAAAGTACAGGCTGTATCCCTGCCCAACTTTGGGGTATATTCTGAGGCTTCCTCTGACCATAAAATCCAACATATATCCTTGCCTAAACATATGAAGTTTAGCCAGTGGAACTCAGAAAATTAAAAAACATTAAAAAAAGAATATATATATAAACAAGGGAAGCATAGATTGTGTTTATGAATTGGAAGAATTAACATTATTAAATGTCTATACTGCCCAAAACTATCTACAGCTTCAATGAAATTCTGATTAAAACACCACTCCTGTACTTTAAAGATTTCAACAAATATTCCAAAATGTTATATGGAATAAATAAAGAACCTGAATAGCTTCAGCAATTTTAAGAATGAAGAGCAAAGTGGGAGGTATCATACTACTTGATGCCAAGCTATTCCACAAGTCCACTGTAATCAAAACAGCCTGGTACTGGCATAAGAATGAACATACAGATCAATGAAACAGAACAGTGAACACAGAAATAAACCCACGCCTTTATGGTTAATTAATATTTCACAAAGAAGGCAAGACCATACAATGGAATAAAGAAAGTCTCTTTAATAAATGGTGGTGGGTACATTGGAAAGATACATACAAAATAAATAAATAAAAAAATAAAACCAGACCACCAATTTACACTATTCACAAGAGAAAACTCAAAATAAAAAAAAAAATGACTTAAATGCAAGTTTTAAAACCATAAAAATCTTAGAATAAAACATAAGCAGTAAAAGATCAAACATCTCTCATAGCAATATTTTTTCCAATAAATCTCAGGCATTTGAAACAAAAAAACAAAGGGGACTACATGAAACTAAAAAGCTTTTGATAACCAAATGAAACTGTCAGCAAAATGAAAAAGATTACCCATTGTATGGGAGAACACAGTCCCTGAAACATCTGATAAGGGGTTGAGAAATCAAAATTTATAAAGAATTTATAAAACTCAACACCAGGAAGACAATCCAATTTAAAATGGGGAAAGTGCCTGACAGACATCCCTCCAAAGAGGACATACAGGTGGCTATTGGTCATATGAAAAAATGTTCAACATCACTAATCATCAGAGAGATGCAAATTAAAAACACAATGAGATTACCATCTCACACCTCTCTCTCATCAACAAATCTACAAATAAGTGCTAGTGAGGATGTGGAAAGAAGGGAACATTCCTGTGCTGTTGGTAGAAATGTAGACTCATACAGCCTCAATAGAAAACAGTACAGAAATTTCTTAAAAAAATTAAAAATGGATCTGCATTTTGACCCAACTATCCCACTTCTGGGAATATATCCCAAGAATCTAAAACAGTAATCTGAAAGAATATATACACCATCATCTTCATTGAACATTATTTACAATGGCCAACATTTGGAAACAGCCCAAGTGTTCATCAGTGGACAAGTGGATAAAAAAGTTGTGGTACATTTATACAATGAAATACTACACAGCTGTAAAAAAACAAGAAAATCTTACTTTTTAGGACAGTATGGATGGAGCTGGAGATTATTCTGTTAAGTGAAATAAGCCAGTCAGAGAAAGACAAACATCCTAAGATCTCACTTACATGTGAAATCTAATGAACAAAATAAACTAATGAGCAAAATAGAAACAGAAGCATGGACTCATGGAACAGGTAGACAGCTGTCAGAAGGGATGTGGTGAAAAGACTGAATGAAAGAAGGTAAAGGAAGGGTATAACCAAAAATATATATATACACATAACACATAGAAATAGACAACAGGATGGCAATAGCCAGAGAGAAAGGGTGGTGGAGTAAGGGGCGGAGTGGGGGAGGGGAATGAGAAGCGACTCTGCTTGAGACTAAGGCTGCATGGTGCAGGGTGTAGATGGTATTATACTGAGTTCTATACTTGAAATCTGTATGGTTTGGTGAAAAATGTTTTTCTAATAAATTAAAAATAAATAAAAAATTTAAAAGAGTGAAGAAAGCCTACAAAACTTTTAGGACACCATAAGGAAACAATGTGGTTTCTTTATATAAATCCTAGAAGGAGAAAAGAAAAAAAGGGGCAGAAAGTCTATTTAAATAAATAATGGATAAAAATGTCCCAAATTTGGGGAGAGAAACAAACATCCAGTTTCATGAGGCTCAAAGGAACTCAAATAAATTGAACACAAAATTACAACACAGAGGCACATTGTAACTAAATTGTAAAAAATCAAAGTCAAAGAAAAAATTTAAAAGGAGCAAAAGTGACATCTCAAACTAGGATAGGACTATTGATGTTTTCTCAGTGGTACCTTTGCATTGCAGGAAAGAGTGGGGAGACATATACAAAATATTAAAAGAAAAACTTCTTTCTGATCTAGCAATCCTACTTTTGGGTATATTTCTGAAGGAAATTAAGTCACTATCTTGAATAGATATCTTCAGCATTATTTACAATAGTCAGTCAAAACATGGAAAGCCCCTAGGTTTCCACCAGTGGATAATGAATAAAGAAAATGTGGTATGTATACATATAGTGGAATATTATTCAGTCATGAGAAAGAAACCCTACCATTTGGATCAACGTGGATGAAACCTGAGGGCGTTATACTAAGTGAAATAAGTCAGACAAAGAAAAACAAATACTTTGTTTTTATTCTAATAAAAAGTATTCTACCTGAAACAAAGAATACAATATCACAAAACTACAAGTGAGATTTCCAACAAACTTACAACATGGGGATGATTTGTCAAAACAAAAATATAAAAGGGGAGGAGGTAAATCCCTGAATTAGCAAAGGAGAATTGAGGGCAGAAGCATTCATAAGACAAAAGACTACCTTATACATTAAGCTTTCTTTCTCAGTAACAATGGAAGCTACCCACAGAAAAACCAAAATTGAGATATATAGTTTAAAAATAAAAGGAAACAAGTAAGAGTAGAGTCATCATAGCACCCCAATCCTTCCACTGAGTATCTATTCAAAACACTCAAATACATTTTTTGCAAAAACATACACACCCCATGTTCATCACAGCATTATTTACAATGGCCAAGACATGGAAAGGACAATTAAACTGTCCTTTGATAGAGGATTGGATAAAGAAGATGTGGTACGTATATACAATGAAATACTACTTAGCCATAAGAATAGATGAAATACTGCCATTTGTGACAACATGGATAGACTTTGAGAATATTATGCTGCCCTAGCTGGTTCGCTCATTGGTGGAGTGTCGGCTCCATTTGTGGATGTCCCATGTTCGATTCCCAGTCAGGATACACAGGAGAAATGACCATCTGATTCTCCATCCATCCCCCTCTCTCTTCTCTTTATTTCTATCTTTCTCTCCCACAGCCATGGCTCAAATGGTATGATCAAGTTGGCCCATGGCACTGAGGATGTCTCATGGCCTTGTCTCAGGTGGTAAAATAGCTCAGTTGCCAAGCAACAGAGCAAAGGTGCCAGATGAGCAGAACATCACCCCATAGGGGTCTTTCTGGATAGATCCCAGTCGGGACACATGTGGGAGTCCTTTTCTCTGCCTCCTTGCTTGTCACAAAAGAGAGAGAGAGAGAAAGAGAGATTATTATTCTAAGCAAAATAAGTCAGAGCTAAGAACGATATGATTTCACTCATATGTGGGATATAAAAATGAGACTCATACACATAGATAATAGTGTGGTGGTTACCAGAGGGAAAGGGTAGCAGTGGCAGGAGGGTAAAGGAAGCCAAATATAAGGTGATGGCATATGGTTTGACTTTAGGTAATATGCATACAATGCAATACACAGATCTTGTATCATAGAAATGTATTCCTGAAACTTATATGATCCTATTAACCAATGTTACCCCATTAAATTTTATAAAATAAGTATTTTAAAGAGTAAAATAAAATAAAATTTAAAAATAAAAGTAAAACTTAAAAAACTAAAAAGCTCTAGTCCATTTACATAATGGAATACTACTCCACATAAAAAAAGAAAATCTTACCTTTTGCTATAGCATAGATGGACCTAGAGAATATTATGCTAAGTGAAGTAAGCCAGAGAAAGCAAATACCATATAATTTCACTTATATGTGGAATCTAATGAACTAACAAACAAAATAGAAACAGACTCATAGATAGAGAGCAGGCTGTCAGCTGCCAGAGGGGAGGTGCAGGGAGCCTGGGGAAAAAAATCAAGAAATTAAGAAAAATACATACGCATAGACAGAAAACAGTATTGTGATTACCAGAGGGAAAGGTGTTGGAGGGAGGTAGAAGAGGGTTAAGCATGAATATATAATGATTAGGAGACTTGACTTGGGGTAGTGAACACACAATAGAATATATGGATGATGATTTATAGAACTGTATATACCTGAAACCTATATAACTTCATTAACCAATGTCACCTCAACAAATTCAATTAAAAAAAGAAAATAATTTAAAATTAGAATTTTATGTATAACACAAAGCAATGGTAAGGGGAAAATAAGGATATTTTCAAACAAACAAGGTCACAAACACTTTGCTTTTGAAGCAGTAGTCTACACAAGAAAGCAGCAAAATTTTTGGATCATACATGACAACTATAGAGCAGACCTAGATAGCAGCAGTCTGCACTAGAGGACACAGGTAGAAGTCTCTAATCTCTAGGATTTCTGTCCCCAAGGATAAATTGATGTGTGTTGGAAAGGACATAATGTGTTTGATTATCTTGAGAGAAGTTTTACAGTTCTATCAGAAACTAGTCCACAAACAACACAAAAAGACAAGTACCTTCCAAGAAAAACAAGGCTGTACATCAAATATTATCATTGAATGCAATGTAGTTCACTTGTCAACAATATTTACATATTATCAATATTATAACATTAATGATATTATCAGAGGATGTAGGAATATGCTATGAAAATATACAGAATTAGAGCAACAATCAGAGACAGCAAGGTACCCTAGGGCAAAAGCCTTGAGTGGAAGAGGGTTCAGGGGGCTCTCTGACCTGGTACTGGAAACAGTGCATGCTGAAAACAGCAAAACAGCAGGATAAGATTTAGTAACAAAAAATATTTAGGCTCTCAGAACAGAGATTAGGAGTCAGCATATTCCTTGTCCTTTACTTTACCCAATGAAAACTTCTGCTTTCTGCTTCCTTGAGTTATTTGTAATGGCTAGTAAATATCTGAGTAAGGTTGCGGACGGGGCTTCAGTCCTTCAATCTGCTTTCCTGGGCTTGCCCACATTCTCTCTAAATGACTTGCAATACACTGTATTTATAGTTGTATTTTTTAAAATGAATTTTGTGCTAAAACTATAGAAAGAGAACCTGACTGGTTTATGACAAGACTCTTTCCAAAATTAAATAAACACAATTTGCTTTTTCACATTAAAGATTATATTTAAAAAATATCTCTTAAAGGCACACATCATCTGTGTACTTTATCAAATAGAATCGAGATGTATCAATTCAATCATTTTGATTGGTAACCCAACCATATAGAATACACTCTAACAGGAAGATTTTTTTTTTTTTAATTTGGTATTTTTCTGAAGTAAGAAGCAAGTGGGTGGGGGGTGGAGGCAGACAGGTAGACTTCCACATGTGCTTGACAGGGATCCACCCAACATGCCCAGCAGGGGGCGATGCTCGCCCCACTGGGGTATTGCTCCACTGCAGTCAGAGCCATTCTAGCACGTTATGTGGAGGCCATGGAGCGGTCCTCAGCACCTGGGCCAATGGAGCCTTGGCTGCAGGAGGGGAAGAGAAAAATAGAGAGAAAGTAGAGGGGGAAGAGTAGAGAAGCAGATGGGCGCTTCTCCTGTGTGCCCTGGCTGGGAATCAAACCCAGGACTTTCACATGCCTGGCAACGCTCTACCACTGAGCCAACTGCCTAGGGACTTAACAAGAAGATTTTAAAATGCTATATTACAATCTCCTAACAGATATGAAAGCTGAAAAAGCAGAACCAATTGAGCATAGTTATACATAAAAAATTTTGAGTACACAATCTTCAACTTTCTTATACAAAGTATCTTAGAAACCAAGAGAAATTGTATCTGAACCTTTTCATTGACCTGATTAATGTAATATTATAGACAAGATCATTTTAATTATGTTCATTTTTTATGGTTGAATTAATCAACATATTTTAACTTAAGTGGAGATGTCAACATTTATTTTCTTAAATAGAAAAGAATTTTTAAAACACAATGGGAATGCATCTGAAGTGCATTTGTAGTCAACATCGTCTAAGATGTGGTGGAGAAATACTATGTTTTGTTTAAAATATTTTCAGCCTTTAACAGAAATTTAAACAACCAGAGAAAATGTTAAAGCTAATATTGTTATATTTGCATCCTTGATAATATTCTATGTACAGTGAGCCTTTGTAAGGCAAAGGTTAAACTCTACACATTGTTAGGAAGGATGCCTGGTATATTTCTCTTTTAAAAATAAACACTGCATACTTATTTGTTTCATCATAAGGTTAAATGTGAGATCTGACACTAAAACATTCATCAGCATTAATATTTGGGACTATGAAAGTTGGATACCTGAGGCTATTGAGGCATTTTTAGTTGTAAGAGTAAAAAACCTAAATAAAATTAGTATTTTTAAAAAGCTGAAAAGTCCAGTCCAGGGTGTGAAGTGCTGTCACAGACTTCAGTTTCCTTGTCGCAACTCTGCCTTCCTCTGTGCTGGCTTCATTCTCCAATTTTATCATTGGCTCTTAAGAGAGACAGTCTGCCTCCTTCTTAATGTGAGGGAGCTAAACGGGTCAATGAAAGCATATGCTTTACTCCCCCAGAAGTCCCAGCAGATATGTCCTTGGTTCTGACTAGTTTAAGTCCATCATGAAACCAATCCTGTGATCAATGAAATGTGGTGCTGGAAGGAGTTAAGACTGAGTTAGAGGTCTAAGGATTCAGCATATAGAGTAAGAATGAGTGTGAAAATAAATAGTAATAAATGTTTATAATCTATACCGGCCCCAAATTTCTGCTCATTTTTTGTCTTTCATCTTGTTTCATAACATAGACCTCCTAAAACCCTTGTAATTTCCTGAGTAGTAGAAGTATCTGACACAGAACCACTAAATTTCTTGTACTTTCTTTGGTATTAGAAGCATCTTTTGTTCTATTGAGGGGATACTCAGTGGGTTTCTAGATGGAAGGCTGGTCAACAAAGAGTCCAAGCCATGGTCAGAGCTTGGGATTTTCAGCAGGAAATTGAGTTAATATTTGATCATGCTTACATAATAAAGCTTCCATAAAAATCTCAAAAGTATGGAGTTCAGCGAGCTGCCAGGTTAGTAAACAAATCTGTGTACCAGGAAGGAGGTATGCCCAACTCCACAGGAACAGAGAAGTTCTTGTGCTCAGGACCCTTATTCATCTGTATCCTTCATTATATACTTCACGATAAACTGGTAAACTATAGGTAAGTATTTTCCTGAGTTCTATGAGCCAATGTCAAACTTGATGTTCCCAAGATCACTGATTTACTGGCCAGTTGGTCAAAAGTATGGATGACAACCTGAGACTCAGAATTAGCATTGAAAGTGGAGGTAGTGCTTTGAGACTAAGTCCTTAATTTATAGGAACTCTAGTAGATAGTGTCGGAACTGGATCAAATTGTAAGACACCCAGGTGGTTTTGGAAAAATGGTCAGTGTGAGAAAAAAACCAAACAAAACACAACTCACACATTTGGTGACCAGAAGTATTGAATGTAAAGAAAAACAGTGAGTTTTTTTCTGCACAGGAAAGAATGCAATCCTCCAGAAGAAAACTGGACTACTCTTCCCAGAGAAAAACAAATGGGTACAAAATGGCAAAACCAACAATCATCTAGAAAAGTTCCTTCTGCTCTTTCACTCATTTTCTCCTGAACTGTCACTTCCAATTTGCTCCATAAGGCAAGAAAGATTTTGTTTACTGTTTGATTTCTGTTTGCCAGAAGTCTCATCTAAAACATAATTTCTCTGCAGCACTGCCCTCCTAATGCTATTATGTTTAAAAGGCATAGATGAAAGAAAAACACTCTATGAGCTCACTTATATCTGGACTCTAATGAACAAAATATACTGAGAAACAAAATAAGAACAGAGGCACAGATATAGGGAACAGACTGACAACTGTCAGAGGGGAGGGGGCATGGGGTCTGGAGAAAAAAAGATAAAAGGATTAAGCAAAATAATATAACACAGAGACACAGATAGGAGTGTGATGATAGCCAGAAGGAAAGTAGACTGGTGGGTGGGGTAGGTGGAGGTGGCCAAAGAAGGGGAAAATCGGGTCAGAAAGAGACTTCGCTTGGGGCAATGGGTGCATGAGAAAGTGTGCAGATGATGTTTTATTGAGTAGTAAATATGTTTGGTTTTGTGAACCAATGTCACACCAATAAATTTAATAAGAGAAGGCATAGATGAAGTTCTTTGTTACAAAATTAGATTGCAATAATATAAAATATTATAGTCAAGTAAAATTCTCCGAACAAGGATATGTGTTCTGAAGTTCTGATTCTTAAAATTAAAAATAATGTTCTAGTAAGCTTTAAATAATATAGTAAATTTATTTTCAAAACTAATATTATATTAATGACTCACACAGTTAAGAGCATATTTTGACTTTTTTAAAAAAAGATTAATCAATAGCTTTCCCTTCCAAAGCATCAAGGCACTTTATATCCTATGTTCTTCCGTTGTATTTGAAGGAGTAATTACAAATATTAACTCAAATTTTACAATGAGGCATGGTCAAATTGTTTATCATATAAGATTAGGAAGTAATTAAATATAAAACCAGTATCCAGGAAAAGAAAAACCTACATCTTCATCTAGTCAGTGATAATCTGGGGGATAGGTGGCACCTCATAAATTGTCACATGTCTAGACAAAGAAGGAGTTTCTGGTCCTTTCTAATTTCATAACCCATGCCTTCTCCCTTACATATTACTTCCATGTGTTGATATTACTCAAGACTTTGGGCTTCCTTTGATCCACTCTTTTGAAATAATATTTTGTAAACAAAAGACCTTGCTTACTGTATCAGACTTGTTTACTCAGTTGTAAAGCCAATAGTCACCGCCACCACCACAGCAGCCTGACCCATGCAGGTTCGTATTGCATTCAAACAGTCGGTAATGAAACACAGGAGCCAAAAACTGGTGAGCCATCAGTTTTAATTCTAGCTTGCACCCGGCGGGCAAGCAAAAACACACACTGGGCTCCAAAACCCACACATTCAGTGCTCACAAGGTTACTGACTTATCCGAGTTTCCTAGAATCAAAGGTTTCTAGTTCACCAGACTTATTCAACTTTGTTTCCCATCTCCTCCTGCACAAACTCTTAACAAACTGGCTTCTTTCTCAGCACTCTGCCATCTTGGCTACTTCTCCTCCACATGGCCTTAATCTGCTCTCCTCTCTAATACCAACCTCAGGAACTCAGGAACCAAGAGAGAGATCAAGCTACTAGTCCGTCCCACTTTATATTGTGAAAATCCAAACCCTTAATCCATTTTACAAACAAGGAAGTCTCTGATACAAAGTCACCCATCTGAGGCATAATGGGATTCCTCAGGAGAGTGCACCACCCTACATCATCCAATCAGTCAAGGGTGTGGAGAAGAGCTTAGTCTTAAAACTAAGCCTTAGGCTATAATGACCCGGCCTGCCCACAGCCTGTTCCAGAACACACATTAATATCAATGAACTTCCATGTGGGCAGCGCCATTTTTAACAAAGTGAGCATAATATATTTTATCTGCCCAACAATCCACCCTTATGCTCACTTTACTACCCACAATCTACACCACTGGCATCCCTGTACAAGGAAATTAAGGACATTACACAAATTACAACATGACAAATCATACAATTTCAAAAATTACAAAGGTACACACATTTCACCAGTCTCTAAGCACTTTACCAAAAGTGCAAAATGTCCTCAGCCTTCTTTCTAGCCATGAGAAAAGCTTTTGGGGCAGAAAGGCCTCCAGCAAAGCCCCCCCCACTCCCATCAGGATATTTCACATTGTCCAAAAACCATAAGTCCATTCAACAAATGAGCCAGTGCTCACTCGGGTCGTAGTCCAGGAAATCAGTTCACACACATGGGGTGTTAGCCTCCCCCCTCATCTCTGTCATCCTGGAAGCTCATACACTGTCCCAAAAAGGAGCACGTGGCCATGGCAGTCAGAATTTCCATCTCTGCTCTGGGGAGCATGATGGCATCCACCCCTATGTCCCAAAATTGCAGACCTACCAGCGTTGTAGTAGAAGCTCCTTGCTGGTGGGCTCTCACCTTCTGGAGACTGCAGATTGCAACTCCAGCTTGATTCTCCTCATCCTCCAAAGAGGAACTGAAAACACCAGCTCCTGCTGCTGGGCTTGATCTCCGGGCCAGTGCTACCTTCTGCTCAGCAGACCTTGCAGTTCCAACCCTGGCCTCAGCCCCGGTCCTGGCCTCACCTCCGGCCCCAGCCTCAGACCCGGCCTCATGCTGCTGCTGGCTCTCCACAACATCCAGAGCAATCTCCAACTCACAAACCTGTGATTCCTTCTTCAGCGTCTGCTCCATTTCCAGGTGAATCTTGAAAACCTGGTCAGCCTCCTCCTCCAGCACTTCCTTCAGCTCCAGGGTCAGCATCTGTTTCTCCCATGTTTCCTCCAGCTCCTTCTGCTGCTCGGTTTGCAGGTCCTGGGCAGCCTCTTCCATAGAGCTCTCAGTTTCCTCACACATGGCTGTAAAAGTCAGCCAGCCTACAGTCCCCCAAAAAACAGCTATGGGAAACCAAAACAGCAACCAGTCCTCTACTCCACCACTCAAAGGTGGTGGTGGCTCCATGCCGATCTGTATCAAATCCTGCCACAGACTACGCCAAATGTAAAGCCAGTAGTCAAGGCCACTATCACAGCCGCCTGACCCGTGAGGTTCGTATTGCATTCAAACAGTCGGTAATGAAACACAGGAGCCAAAAACTGGTGAGCCATCAGCTTTAATTCTAGCTTGCACCCGGCGGGCAAGCAAAAACACACACTGGGCTCCAAAACCCACACATTCAGTTCTCACAAGGTTACTGACTTATCCGAGTTTCCTAGAATCAAAGGTTTCTAGCTCACCAGACTTATTCAACTCTGTTTCCCATCTCCTCCTGCACAAACTCTTAATAAACTGGCTTCTTTCTCAGCACTCTGCCATCTTGGCTACTTCTCCTCCACATGGCCTTAATCTGCTCTCCTCTCTAATACCAACCTCAGGAACTCAGGAACCAAGAGAGAGATCAAGCTACTGGTCCGTCCCACTTTATATTGTGAGAATCCAAACCCTTAATCCATTTTACAAACAAGGAAGTCTCTGATACAAAGTCACCCATCTGAGGCATAATGGGATTCCTCAGGAGAGTGCACCACCCTACATCATCCAATCAGTCAAGGGTGTGGAGAAGAGCTTAGTCTTAAAACTAAGCCTTAGGCTATAATGACCCGGCCTGCCCACAGCCTGTTCCAGAACACACATTAATATCAACGAACTTCCATGTGGGCAGCGCTATCTTTAACAAAGTGAGCATAATATATTTTATCTGCCCAACATCAGTCTAGTTTTTTTTTTTTTCTGATTCCAAGTGATTTCATGTGACACAGTACTCTGAATCAGCAGCCTTAAAATGTTGTGGATGCATCTTTCAATCATGCTGAGCTCCAAGCATAACATTAAATATAGTAAATTCTCTTTATTCATTGTAGTTATATCCCATAACGTCACTCTGACAGTAAATTAATGAACACTGAAACACTGCTCCTAAGGATTAGGTTTTTGTGGTCTTTGGTCACAACATTTTGCTCAACTGACATTAGTTAATCTTGTTCTACTGTGCTTATGATTAAAGACTCCCATTATATATATTAGCTACATATACTGTTGATCCATGAACATTGAACTCACAGCCAACAGCAGTAGAACTCATGACTGATGAAGCTTACCTAACACATGTGTTTTCTTCATAACACATCACTGGCTCTTGTTCTTAGGTGCACTAGATAGTACTTCAGCAATATGCTTAGGGGCCATTTTAACAACAGATTATCCACAAAAAATGCAGACAAATGGAACCTTTTTACTGTTTTCCACAATGGTTGTACCATTTTGCATTCCCAACAGTGTACAGGGTTTTACTTTTTTACATCCTTGTCAACATTTTTTTTCTTCTGTGATATTTTTTATAATAGCCATACTAACAACTGTGGCTCTGATTTACATTTCCCTAATGATTAGTGACATTTAGCAAAAAATATGGCACTAATTGACTGTGAAAAGGATACTTGTTTACAGTATGAGAACTACAACAAGAAGGTAGAAAATGACCTTCTTTAACCTCAGTAGAGAACATGAGCTTCAAGTGAATCAAAATGTTTGCCAATCTGTACATGTCCATGAATGCTTGCAAAATCACCATGAGTGTTGATTTTGATGTCACAAATAAATTTTAGCATGACAGTAAATTAGCACTATAGTACCTGTGAATAATAGGGATTGATGTTATCTCCTATCCATGACATTTTAACATTAATATTAAAATTTTATAATGTCCTTGTTTTTCTATGCATTACCTAAACAAGTATTTTATTTGTTCTAAATTTACTTGAAGGGATAGAAGTAGGGGAGCTGGGTGAAAAAGATGAAGGAAATAAGCAAAGAAAAAAACAGAGACACAAACAACAGTGCAAAGATTGCAGGAAAGAAAGAGGATTGGAAGCAGGTAGAGAAGGGTAGATGGGGGATAGATGGTGATGGAGGGAGACTTGACTTGGGATGGTGAACACAGAGTGCAATATACAGATGATCTATTATAGAATTGTACACCTGAAACCTATAAAATTTTATTAAACCATGTTACTCCAATACATTCAATAAAATAAATTCAATAAAAATAATTCAATAAAAAAATAAGTAAATAAGTATAAAAAAACTTTCAGCCATCTTTATTTATTACTTTGTGCTATTATTTTTAAGATTTTAACAAAGCATGTTTTGTTTTTTATTGTTGTATATTCCAATACCATTTTGGAGAAACTACACTGCTCACAAAAATTAGGGGGTCAGGGAATGTGCAGATACTGCAGTACTTTCAGCCTTTTGTATAGTGCATTTTCACCAAAGAAATAAAAGTTGGTTTTGACGCTCATTTGCATAATCAAACAACTTTCTTTGACTTGTCGTTTGCTTTTCTGATGTTCTTGTTTAATAAAAAAAATAATCAAATGCTTCTTTTTTATCACTTCATAATCATTTTGAAATATCCCCTAATTTTTGTGAGCAGTATAGAACAATGTATATTATTTTGTTTGTTAATATATGACATAGTCTCTTACTCTGGCTTTTTAGGTGCCATTTGTTCTGTTTCTGCATCAATATTTCATTTCCTGCTGCAAATTAGACATTGGTTGAAATTTTGAAGCTTTTCTAAAATGGTAGCTTCTAGGTGCTTGATATCCAAATGAGATTTGCATGATATTGCATTTAGAGCAGTGATTTATAACTTTTTCATCTCATGGCACACATAAACTAATTACAAAAATTCTAGAAAACTCCAAAAAAGATATTTTCTGTAGCCTGACACACACAAAGAAAACAAAAACAGGCTTAATTTTGAATCATTCACACTGAACAGTTATCATCTTGGCTATTATTATTTTTTTATTTGACTATCTAAGGGAAAAGAGGTCAGTGTCTATAAAGCCAGTAGCCATGGCCACCATCACAGCCGCCTGGCCCATGCAGGTTCGCATTTGATTCGGACAAATGGTAATGAAACAACGGAGCCAAGAACTGGTGGGCCATTAGCTTTAATCCTAGCTTGCACTCGGTTGGCAAGAAATACCCACAGTGGGAAAACACTTCCTTTTCCATTCAGGGCTCCCAAAGCTACTGAATTATCCGAGTTTCCTAGAATCAAAGGTTTCTACCTCACCAACCTTATTCACCTCTGTTCCCTATCTCCTTCTCTCTGCACAAACTGGCTTCTCCTTCAGCACTCTGCCATCTTGGCTGCTTCTCTCCTCCAGGTGGCCTTTTTCTGCTCTCCTCTTATAGTGTAGAAATCAAAACCTTTAATCCAATATATGAACAAGGAAGTCTCTGATACAAAGTCACCTATCTGAGTCATAATGGGATTGCTCATGAGAGTGCACCAGCCCACATCATGCAACAGTCAAGATTGTGGGGAGAAGCTTAGTCTTTAAACTAAGCCTTAGGCTATAATGACCCTGCCTGCTTACAGCCTGACCTCCACACCCAATACGAACTATAAGCGAGCAAACATAATCATCGTATTTACAAATTTATTTGACCAACAGTGTTCCTAACTAAACAGTCAGGTATTGCATGTTTTAAAAACACTTGCAGCACACCAGAGGGCCCGCAGCTGCACACAGGTTGAAAATCGCTGATCCAGAGGTTGGACTCCAAGCTGAAATTGAAGGCGTACTGAGAGGAGCTTCTGCACTGCTGCCTCTTTCTTCTGAATCCAGACTAAACACAGTGTAAATAGACACCTGAAACTGGGAACATGAGGTCAGTTACCAACTCTAAACTACTTTAATCCTCTCCATAATTAAACCATATTTCCTTAACTCTATGTTTTAGAAATAAGAAAGGTCATCAAACTACTAAAACCTTTATATTGGGTTTCAGAAGCCATTTTAATACCTGCTATCACTATTTTCCAATTGCCTGTGCTACTTAGGTGTACGGGGAGAAAAAGGGGGAATATATTTAATATCTTCATTTTTAGTAAAAAAAAATACTTAGAATTTCAAATGCTCTACATTTTCTTTTAAACAAACTATTTATTTGTAAAAGATTGAACTAGTTATTTTTTGCATAGTCCAGATTATATTATGATATATAAGCTTAACACATGTGAAGAAAGAATCTTTTGGTTGAAATGGTGTTAACAGATTTTCTTGAATTTTCTTCATAGCTCCCGAAAGTTTTTTAATAGTGTTCTTTTATCTTTTCTCCTTCCCACCAATACATGGCTATTCTTTTACCTGGTGTCATTTCACTTGTCACTTAGTGAGATAAAATTTCCTTCACAGAGAAGCAGCAGCATATCAAAGTTCAAATGTATGTTGTTTTATCTTTGTTCCTTATGCCTGAACCTTGGCCTAATAATCCATGGCACTAACTGTAACCATGGGAAAGAGCAAGGTGGGGTTCAAGGCTGAGTTAGTGGTGTAAAAAATAAAAGAATTGAATAGAACATTAATAGTGACTTTCGATGTTAAAGTTATCAGTCTCTAGGTTGTTCTATCTGAGTTGCAATTGACCAATTACTAAACTTGATGTTCTGTTTATACATGTTTTACTCTTTGGGAAAACTAACTCTTCTCTTTGTTGTTGAAAATTCAATCTAGAAATTATTAAGTAAATTATTATTTTAGATTTCAATAGTGTTGGTAAGGAAGTCAAATATATTTGAAGTAACAATGTGTGTCTATATTCTCTATTACCTGAAGGACCTCAAAGCTGAAGGTATGATATCATAAGAACAGAAATCAAAAGAGGTCATTCCACCCATGTTTCAAGCTCCTCAGAAGATAGTAAACCCCTTCTAAATAAATCACTGGATTCTTTTCTTGGATGTTAAGCCTCTTGATATTTCTTTCCTTTTGGTATACACAATGTAATCAAAAAAATTACTAACTAGACACTGCCCCAGAGCTGTCTTTATCTTCTCCTTTATCTTCTGACCATCATAGATGACCTCGGTTCTATCGTCCAAGACAGTCACACCCACATGCATGAATCTGACATGGTTCTTTATTTGCTGAGTCTGCTTCAACGCCTTTAATAAAGTATTATCATTATAGATATTATTCATCATTTTAGATTTATTTATATAAATATAATAGTTTTTTATTTGCTATTATAAATGGTGTTTTAAAAAACCGTTATTTATGTTGATCTTATATCCAGTCTTCTTGTTAATTTTTTCATAGACCTAATAATTTATAATAATTTTCCAGTAGATTATTTAAAAAAATTTTTAGACAGATAACTATATCAAAGAAAATGAACAATAATTGTATTTTTTCATTTTAATCTTTATGCTGTTAATTTCTTTTTATTGACTAACCACATAGCCAAAACCTGCAGTAAATTGGTGAATATATATAATGGTAACATTATATATGGCTTTTTGATGATTTTTAAAAGAATGCTGATAATGTTTTTTTCATTTAAAAAATATGATTGTTGTTGCCATAGCCGAATAGCTCAGTTGGTTAGAGTGTCGTCTAGATACACAAAGGTTGTCACTTAGATCCCTGGTCAGGGCACATATGGGAAGAGATCAATGTTTCTGTATCTCTCTTACTTTTTCTAAGATCAATCAATAAAAATTTTTTTTTTAGAAAAAGATGATTGTTGTAGTTATAAAATAAATGCTTTATATGTATAAGCAATTTTTATTGTCATTTTATTTTCAACTACTTTTACTGCTTTTGACTTTATTTTATAGTATTATATTTCATTTTTTTCAAATTAATAATTTGTATTTTTTGCTATTGTTTAGAAGGAATATGGTATTTATACACTATTGTTTACAGTAGAGTTACTACTATATATTATATTTATCATTAGTTTTGCCTGCATCCCTCTTTCCTTCTTCTGAAACACGAACACTCTTTTTATAGAGAAAGTGGTTTACATGAGGGTAGAGTTTCACTGCTGCAGCCACAGACCTGGGTTAATGGTTTTTCCACATCCAGCAGTTGCCGGCCCAATACAAAACATCTCAGTAGGAACAACAGAGAAAGGAATATTTACGTCCTTCTGAGCTCACAGGTGCTGAGGTCATATAAACCTAGAGCACAAGGAGTCACCTTAGCTAAGATGTGGAGAAAGCCTGCCTGAAAAGAAGCTGCTTAACAGTAAAACAAAGTAAGGAAGTGGTGAGTGACAGCTACTTGGTCCAATAATGTCTAAATAATAATCTCCACCTTTCAGTTATATGTGCCAAAAATTCCTACCCACCTCCACCACTTTTATCTCCGGGAGTCTGATTTTCCACATCTGCTTACAATCAGAAAAACCATAAATATTATACAGTTATTATTTGTATCCCAGTAAATCATAAACTAGGATAACAAAAGTCTTATCTATTTATACTCACCATTGTATCCATGGTACCCTCATACCATTTGTTATGAAGGCTGGCACAAAATAGCCAGTTCATTTTTTGAGTGCATCAATGACTAGACTAAATGACTATGCAAAAATGTATCGATTTTTCTCTATAGAACATACATTGGCATATTTTGGCACATCAATCTAACCTAAGTTTGTCTGATTAACCTGGAATGCTGAGGTCACCAGATTGAAATGCTGGGCTTGCTCAGGCAAGGCACATATGAAAAGTAATCAATCAATGAACAGCTAAACTATAAGTTGATATTTCTCAGTCCTTATCTCTATTCTTCTCTCTGTAAAATCAATAAATAAAGTCTTTAGAAATGGTCACTCTTGTGCTTTTCTCTTCCTTTTATTTGAAAGGTGTAAATTTTTATTACTGGTCTTGTTCTCCTCTACTTCAAGGATTCATTCAACAGGCATGTGCCTTATGCCCATATGACTCCATGTTAGATACTCCAGGGCAGTCAAATTGCATAAGTATGGTCACTTTATTAAAAAATTATCCCTATGATCTTCCCCAGGAATTCCAATTGTCTTCTCTGTATCTCACAGAAACAAAGTGAAAGTGGGGAAGAGAATTGTGGTTATCAGGTTGCTTTCTAGTAATCCAAATAATAAAGATCTCTAGGCATATGATCATGCCTGAGGCAAGTGGAAAAATAAAGAAGAAACACAATGAAGAAAGGAAGGTGATATGTTGACTGAGTAAAAAATACAGAGCAACAAAGCCAGCCAGAAGGATGTGATTAGAAATGAAACACGTGCTGAATTATTAGCAGCATCTTTACACTCACATTTTACGTATACCCCCTAACTTCTAAAATATGAATCTAGCCTGACCAGGCAGTGGCGCAGTGGATAGAGCATTGGACTGGGATGCGGAAGACCCAGGTTCGAGATCCCGAGGTTGCCAGCTTGAGCGAGGGCCTATCTTGTTTGAGCAAAAGCTCACCAGCTTGGACCCAAGGTCGCTGGCTCCAGCAAGGGGTTGCTCGGTCTGCTGAAGGCCCGTGGTCAAAGCACATGTGAGAAAGCAATCAATGAACAACTATGGTATCGCAACGGCAACGAAAAACTAATGACTGATGCTTCTCATCTCTTTCTGTTCCCGTGTGTCTGTCCCTATCTGGCTCTATCTCTGACTCTCTCTCTCTCTCTGTCCCTGTAAAAAATAAAAAAATAAAAAAAAAAAGAAATTTGAATCTAGGAGCTTCCTTTTTCATACAAATTGCCTACATTTGGCTCTAGCTACAGGAGTCTGCATTTATGTGAGGAGACTAAAGAAAGCAATGTTCTTACACAGCATTCAAGCTGTGCTTGTTGTTGCCATTATTAATGTGGCCATTTATATTGGTGAAGTGAAATAGAGCCCACAAAATATTGAACTTTAGTGTCCTCATCTTTAAATGTACAATGAAGCATTTCCAATATCTTGATTCATATTGATGTTGAGGAAATTAGATACAATAATTCATTTGAAAGTATAATGTGCACTACTGGACTTGATGCATTCAAAAGGTGACAATTTTACTACATCAAGAGAAATATTTTCTGTTAAAACAAAAGAAGTATCATAATTTTGTGTGCCAAACAAGACTTTTTAAGGTTATTGTCAAGCTCAGAAGCTGTTCTTCTCTAATTTCTATAAACTCCTCCCACTGGCACAAAAGGATCAGAGAGTTCACAGAGCAGAAATCAGACAAAAATCCATAGTGGAAGGAAACCCATTCCTAGCATAACAGGCTACAGGTACTTATCAGGAACTTTAACAAAGGAGAAATAATCTTGTTCACAGTCAACAGAATGAAGGAGACATGTGTTTAGCCACTCTTTAGCTGACTCTTAGCAACTTATATAGTCCCCTTGTTCAGATCAGTACAGTGTATCCTGATGGGGTCACCCCACCATCCTGCTATAGAAACCCAGATGTGTTAAGCTAAAGCTGAGCTTTCTTGTATGTGCATTAAGAGTTGGCAAAAATAAAAGACAATATGGAAGAGTATCAAGGATAATAAGTACAGGACTTAGAAATGGGACCAGAGTGAAGGCAGCACTATGACACTCACTGTTTATGAGTGCATTAGATATTCGTTATGTATACATGATTACATACACAAACACATAAAATGGATATACATGTGTGTGTGTATATATACACACATTTATATATATATATATATATATATATATATATATATATATATATTCATGTTTTAGCTAGCTGATAACAATAAATAAATAAGCTAATTTTTAAATAAAAATAAATAGAGCTTATTTTATTGAGTGTACTCACTTATTCAAACTAATTATAAGATTGTCTTTAAAATTTCTACATTAAAAAGCACCTATATATTTTGTTGTTGTTCAATATGCAGCGCTGAAATTGAGTGTGTATGCATTTACCGTTCAATTCTCAGATCTGAATGGTGAGACCAGTAGGGAGGGTCTGGACAGCTTGGAGAGAGAGGGAGGGAAAGAAAGGTTCCTTAGGAGTGTCAGGAAAGCAGACATTTAGCAACCAGTTTAGGAGTATTTGATTATCCAACAACTAGTATGACTGAGCTACTACATACTCTATAGCAGGGGTCCCCAAACTTTTTACACAGGGGGCCAGTTCACTGTCCCTCAGACCGCTGGAGGGCCGGACTATAAAAATAACTATGAACAAATCCCTATGCACACTGCACATATCTTATTTTAAAGTAAAAAAACAAAACGGGAACAAATACAATATTTAAAATAAAGAACAAGTAAATTTAAATCAACAAACTGACCAGTATTTCAATGGGAACTATGGGTGCGGATGCATCCTGTGCTCCTCTCACTGACCACCAATGAAAGAGGTGCCCCTTCCAAAAGTGCAGTGGGGGCAGATAAATGGCCTGAGGGGGCTGCATGCGGTCCGCGGGCCATAGTTTGGGGACCCCTGTTCTATATGCATCTTCAGTGAATAACTGCAGTGAAGATTATGGCACCCAGAGCACCCAAACCAAATAAGCAGTACACCTTGCAGTGTGGTGACCTAATAGGGCCTGCCCTTGCTTGGGTGAATTATGGTACATAAGAGAGAGAGAGCCTGTTATATGACCCAGCAGGAAAACAATAAAATATTCACTGTAAATACATACATACTCGACATAAATGTGCATGTGTTGCCTGGGTGTTGTGGGAAAGAAAAAATGTATTATTTATCCACCAGGATTAGAGCTTGTGCTTAGATATTTTTCCAATAGTTGATGATGCCCAGGTTTGTGTTTCAAGATTCCAGAAATTTCTCCCATTGCAATCAGCGATATAACTCCACAAAATGGCAAAAAAGGGGAGGGTGGTAGCAATTAGCATGTCTTGTGTTCCAACAGAAGCAGACCCTCAAAAAGAATTTAAGTTCCAGTAGCTTGGGAGGCATAGGAAATTCTCATTAGGGACTATGGATATGACAGCAAGGTGAAAGCAGCCAAATAAAAGCTGAATTGTGGTTGATAATGCCTGCTAACATTGTGAGTGATAAGTGATTTAGAACATACCCTCTGAGTAATCCCTCAGAGAGAGGCCACCCACCAGTGGTTGAGAGTTGCTGAGAGTAAGAAGAGCTTAGTTAATTTCTTAGCATTTTCCAGACTGCAGAGTGAACTGCCTTGGGACACCTGAGAGAAATCCCTCAGATGAGTCATAGATAATGGCAATTAAAACAGGACATTTAGACAAGAAAGTGGTACTTTAGTTCACGCTGTCATAACAAAATACTATAGACTGGGTGACTTAAACAAGAACATTTTTTTTTTCTCCCAGTTCTGAATATGTCCAACCAAGATCAAGGTGCCAGCATGGTTGCATTCTGGTGAAGGCAGTCTTCCTGGTTTGTTGTTGACCAATTTTTTATGGGTCCTTACATCACTGGGTGAGAGATAAAGAAAGAGAATGGGAGAGAAACAAAGGGAGGGAGGGAGAAAGAATTGGAGTGGGGAGAGAGAAAGAGACTTCTTATAATGGCATTAAGCCTATCTTGAGGACCTTACCTTCATGAACTCACCTAAACCTAATTATTTCCCTCCCTAAGGCCTTATCTCCAAATACCATCACATTTGGGGTAGGTTTGAACATATGAATTTTGATGGGGAAAAAATTCAATTTATAGCATTGGTAAGGTCTTTAAACATAGCAGTCTATAAGCATATTTTCAAACATAATTTGGTGACATGAAAACAGGCTATGAACCTGATCCATTAGCCTTCTGTTCTAACCATACACAGTCATTAGATATCAACCTTTGCATCAAAGGCAGATTGAAAATTAGCCTTCTGTAAAGCAATTACACCTGGCCATGTAGCTCAGTTGGTTAGAATATCAACCTGATAAGTCAAGGTTATAGCTTCGATTCCTGGTCAGGACCCATACAAGAATCAACCAATAAATGTATAAATAAATGGAACAACAAATCAATGTTTCTTTCTCTTTCTCTCACACTACCTTCTTCTCTCTCTAAACTCAGTAAATAAATTAAAATAAAAATATGTAAGCAATTCTTGAATTCTTCCTCAAGGATATTTTACATTACAGTTATTCAGAAGTAGGGTAAACTGAATTACAATGTTCCCAATTCCCTATGCAAATGTAAACTTCACAAGAATTAAGTGGATTTTTAAAAAATGTAATTAGCAATGAAGGGTAAGCTCTATCCTAAGGAGTATTTCTTTTAATGATAAAACAAAACTAGTAAAAATATCAATCAATGTGACTTAAATTAGAAAATCATTCACAGTAAGAGGCATTAACTGGGTGTGTGGATGGGAGTTCAGTGAGCTGGCAATGAAGATGCAGTGTGCTGGAATGTTCTTTGTTATGTAGTCAGTTTCCTGCATCAGATGAAATCTGAACTGACCTACTCTGCAATATCTCGTGACATGGAAATGCCAGCACAGAAGAAAAATGCTAGAACCAAGATTCTTATTGTCCATGCTATTTCATTTACTCTTCTCATATGGATACTTAGAGCATCAGTTATCTTTCCATGGACAAGTGTATTATCTTCCTGCAATTCAAGTACAAAGAAAGCTCCTTGAGCATTAAGGCCATATCTCAAACAGATTGTATCTTTTATTTGTTTAAACTGTATAGCCATTTCAACTTTAAAATAATTAAAAATACACCATGGTTATCTTTAGTGCAAACTAAGAAACTACCTAGACTGGGGCACTTGAGCAAGACACCCAAGAAAAGTAGAACAAGAATGTTACAGATTGTTGAGTGGTATAAATTTGTGTATTTCTTTGAAAAACAACTTGACACTATCAAAGGCATTCAAAACTTTTTTCTTGTCATTTGATCCACTGACTTTACCTCTGTGAAAAATACTAAGTAAGTAATCTCATAATATAAAAATGTAATGCCCAAAACATCCTTCTTGGATATACTTATAATGAGAAAAATAATTATAAATAGCTTAATTCTCCATTTTTAGTGGCCTTGATATAAATCTTGGTTCTGCCACTTTCTAGCTGTGTAATGTAGGTTGTAGACATATTACTTGCTCTGTGTCTCAGTTTCCTTATCTGTAAAATGAGAATACTAATATTATCTACCTCACAACCTCTTAGAATTGTTGTGAGAATTATATAAAATAATAAGTGTAAAATATGAAGAGGATATAATGATAGGATAAAAGCCCTGAATTGATGTTCATTAATCATGAAGTAAATGCCAATTAAAATCTTGATGAGCTACTACTTTCTACCTATTAGAATAACTAAAATTATATTTGATACTACATGCTGGCAATGATGAAAAACAACTGGAACTCCACTGCGTTGCTGGTAAGAATGCAAATGGTACAGCTATTCTGAAACATTTTGGCAGTTTCTTACAACATAAACATGCAGTTATTATATGACATAGCAATCCCACTCCTGGCGAACAGTAAAATTATGTTGCAAAAAAACTGTGTTTGGAAACTTATTTATATTCTCCCTGCCCCCCAAACTAGAAATAACCCAAATGTCCTTCAACTGGGGATTAAAAAAATTGTGGTACAGTCATCAATGGAATACTACCCAACATTAAAAAGAAACAAACTACTAATGCATGTAACAGACTGCATGACTCAAAGGCATTAGGGTTAGTGAAAGAACCAGTCTCAAAAAATTATATACTGTATGGTACCATATATATGATGTCATCAAAAAGACAAAACTACAGGGATAGAGAACAGATCAGTGGTTTTCAGTGGTGAAGATTAGGAATTAAGTTTGATGGCAAAGAAGTAGCACAAAAGAGGTTATTCTGGGGAAAATAAAACTGTTCTATATCCTGATTGTGGTGGTAGTTACATGAATCTATATCTGTATCAAAATTTACATAAATAAGCACAAAAAGTCACTTTTACTATATAATTTTTAATCAAAAATAATAAAAATTGGAACTATAAAGTGCTTAAAAACATTGGCACATAATAGGAGCTATATATGTGCTAGATATTTTAGACCATATATCAAATGAAATGTTATGCATTAATTTTATTATTTACAATGACCACTTGATAACATACAAAATCTGCAGAAATCATGTTATTTGGAAACATCATGTAGTACATAGCGACTCTATTATAAAAACAGTAGTTTTGTTTATTTTCATTTTTTAAGGACTTTATTTTTTAAGAATAGTTTCAGCCTCACAGCAAAATTGACCAGAAGATATAGAGACTTCCCAGATAATCCTGTCTGTATGCATCCGTAGCTTTCCTCCCTAGCAATATCCTCAACCACAGTGGGACAGATGTTACACTGATGAAACTACATCCTCACATCATAGTCTCCCGGAGTCCATAGTTTACATTTTGGTTCACACTTGGTGTTGTATATTGTGGGTTTAGAGAAACATATAATATTATGTATCCATTGTTATAATATCATACAGAGTACTTTCACTTTTCTAGAAATCCTCTGTACCTACTCATGTTCTACCCCAACCTGATCTTTTTACTGCCTTCATACTTTTGCCTTTTCCAGAGTGTTGTATATCTGGAATCATACAGTCTATATCATTTTCAGATTGGCTTCTTACTAAACAATATGCATATGTTTTCTCTCTTTCCATGTCTCAATAGCTCACTTCTTTTCAATGGTGAAGAATAGTCCCTTGTCTTGAGATACCATGGTATATTTATCCATTTCCTTACTAAAGAACATTGTGGTTGCTTCCAAGTTTTGGCAATTATGAATAAAGCTTTTATAAACAGTTGTGTGCAGGTTTTTGTGTGAACATAAATTTTCATCTCCTCTGGGTAAATACCAAGGAGATAAAAACTGCATTTAAAAAATGTATACTGTAAGGGAAGTATACAAAATGTTAGTAAGTTTGGTGCTGGGTGCTGTGTGGATGATGAGTCACAGTACAAAGAGGAAAGAGCTCTTCAATGAAATACCAGTAATGGGTAGCAATAACAATACATGAGAAATGATAGGAAAATTACAAGAATGATTTAAAAATATCACTAACAAAGAAAAACACTCTCAAGACTATATCAGTAAGTTTCCTTAATTTATACCACTATCTTATGAGATCAGTTAATATTACCACCATTTTATATATAAATAAAATGAGGCAAAGAAAACTTGAATTAATATCCCAATGTTACCTGAATAAATCTAGTGGTTATCAGTGCTGAGATATTAACCTGGCACTTTGGCTCAAAAGACCACACTCTTAAATGCTACAAAGTAATCTCTTCATAGCTAACTGTTAAAACTATTCATAAAATAAAATCACCACATTGTGCAATGAGTTACCACTGCACATTCATGAAGTTGTATAATAGCCTCAAAAAAAAATAAAGGAACAAACTACTCTAATGTCCAACCAAGTGAGTGTCATAAATTCAACAGCCGAAGTTTCCTAGTTCTAAACCTACCACAATGGCAAAAGTGACCAAATTACCCCATGGGCATAGCTCAGTAAGTATCTTCCTCCTTGATGTTGGAGTTCATGTTCTATGGGCCACCATCCCATCACCTGACTATAATATAGAGGGGAAAAAAACAGAATGGATGCTGAGAAATAACTACAATGACACAAAATTTTCATTTCATATTTTAGAGAAAGAACACAATCACTATAAGTCCAATATCCCTGATTTAAAAAAAACAATTTATCAAAGAACTGCCATGTTCTGTTTCTAGGCATTGAACAAGATGGACATAGTGCAAGCCAATGGAGAATGAGACACTAAACATAATTACACCAGTAAATAATTAATTCCATCTAGATAAATGCTAGGAAGGAGAATTGGGATAATGAGAGAGCTTATAATTGTGGGAACTTATCTGTTCCAGGTGGTTTCGTGTTCTGGATGAGAATGATTTTAATCTGACTTCTGCAGGAAAATAAATCAAACAGCCTGTTTGAAGACTCAGAGAACCACAGGAGCTTGGTCTATGTCAATACCCCAAAATGACCACTGCATAACAGTGGTAGTCTACCTGGTCCCTACAGCCCACTAGTGGGAGTTCCAGCTTTCATGGTGGGCAGTAGCAGAGCAACCAAACAGCATCGCAATTACATATTAATCAACTAATTGTTGACCAGTCAAAATCAGGACAGCGGTCAGACTCTGTTACAGGGCATTTGTATTGGGACCATACCCTACCTCTTTTGCTACCACCTGACCCAAATCCCAGGTACCTGACTTTGGGTTTACACCCGCCGCCCCATCCAGTGGGCAGTTTATGACCATTATTGTTGCCCCCAAACTAGCAGTTTGTCGTTTTATTACCCCATTAACAAAGAACTCCATCGTTTGACGCTTCTTTCTACGACAGAAATTGCCGGACAATGGAGACACCAATTAACTCATATTTTCATCTCGATTCCTGGATTATAAGGTAATAGGGTGACCTTCTAGGAACCCCTCCTTTAGACTGCCAAAACTAGCCGATGTCTCGCTACTTCGCCCCTATCGCAGAGAAGTGATGCCACTGGCCAACACCCGCTACATAACATTTTATAAAATGCACAACCACAGATACTCACTAACTTAGTCTCGTCAGGACAAACTCTCGCTCAACCACGACACTTGTAATGTCGCAACCACGCCACAGACTTCAAGCGATAAGTCTTGTTCACCTTACGTAAGTGAAGCTAAATCGTTATGTAATCAAAACTAAAGTCAGTTCGTAGTTAGATTTCTGAGAGCAAGCACGTACTTACAGTTTCAAACAAAATATTGTAAAATATCGTGAGCCCATGTCTCCAAAAAGAAAATAAGCATGCGGCTATTTGCCAGAGTATCTGAAGATGGGTTTCATAGAATATGTTTCAAATAAACAACATTCAACGTGTTTATTGTGCCATAAAACATTATCCAATGAGGCAATGAAGCCAAGTCGATTGTGAGAACATTTTTCAACAAGCATCCAAATGACAAGGACAAGCCCATTGAATACTTTCAGAAAATATATAAAAAATTTCAAAATCATTCAACTATAGTTTCATCATTTAAGAAACAACATACAATGAATGAAGATGGATTATTTGCCACTTATCGCATATCACAAATAATTGCAAAAAGTGGGGAAAGTTATAATATTGGAGAAACTGTAATAATACCCTCTATAAAAGAATTTATCTTAACAGTAATGCATCAGGATATACCTCAAATTTTAAAAACATTGCCCCTAAGCAATAGCAGAGTAAAGTGACAAATTGATAAAATGGCAGTTAATATTGAAAACAAACTTATAAGTATTCTCCACAACTCTTCATTGTCCATGCAATTGGATGAATCTACCATTTCAGATAATGATGCTTTATTGATGGCATATGTATGCTATTATGATGAAAACAATATATTAAAGAAGAAATGCTATTTGCAATAAATCTCATCACAGATATAAAAGGATTATCTATATTTAATACTGTAAGAACATACTTTACAAAAAATAATATTCCTTTGAATAATATTGTTGCATGTACTACTGATGGAGCACCATCAATGGTAGGTCGCTATTGTGGATTTGTTGCTTATTTGAAGCAGAAAGTGCCAAATGTTTTATGTATTCATTGTGTGGTGCACAAACAATATCTTGTAGAAAAACATCTAAGTACAAGTCTCCATTCATCATTAACTATAATAATTTGAGCCATAAACAAGATCAAATCCAATGCAAAGAATGATAGAATGTTTAGGCAGCTTTGCCAGGACAATAATGAAGATTTTATTAAGTTACTTTTGCACACAGAAGTTCAGTGGCTGTTAAAGGGTACATCTTTGGTTAGATTTGTAGCATTATATGATAGTGCCATACAATTTTTTGAAAGTAATAACGAGACCAATCTGTGTCAACAGTTAAAAACAGTAAAGAATGATGCCTTTTACTTGGCAGATATTTTCAAGAGATTTAATGATGTCAATTTGCAACTTCAAGGAGTTAATAAAACTCTTATAGGTTGCCAAAGTATTGTGCTATTATTTATTGACAAACTTGAACTACTTTGTCATAATCTATTGAAGGAAGAATTTCAACAGTTTCCTCAATTACCATCTATAAAAGATGATTTAACTCCATCAGTAGTGCATGCAACAATATTATTCAAAGGAATATTATTTTTTGTAAAGTATGTTCTTACAGTATTAAGTATATTGACAGATTCAGTAGCCACCTCAACAAACTTAAATTGGACATGGAAAAATGATTTGAAGATATTTTGAAATTGAAGGTATATGATTGGATGAAAAATTCTTTTACCTCAAATATTGAAGAGGCCGATACAACTTGCCAAGAAGAACTGTTGGAAATTAGATATGATGAAGAAAGTAAACATAAATTTGACAGTGGTAAATATGAAAACCTCTGGCAAAATAAAAACATGCCAGTCTTATATCCAAATATGTGGAAAATTGTATTCAGTTTATTGATACCTTTCCCTACCTCATATCTTGTGGAATCAGAATTTAGTGTTGATAATCATATTATGACAAAAGAAAGAAACCGCCTGAATATTTCCAAAAGGGGAGACCTTCGTATGTTCCTCACAAAAATTGAACCGGATATTCAATATTTAGTTTCCCAGCACCAGCCTCAGGGATCCCACTAATAATTCAATTAACTGATGTAGTTTCTATGTATGCAAAGTATAAATAAAAAGATAGATTTAACAATAGTAAGTTGTTTTATAAAGATTTATTCTTCCAAACTTAGCGAAAATTCAACATAAAATACTTAGTAAGTAATTATTATTATATGCTTTAACTTGCTGTAGCTCTGCTTTATAAATTTTATAAAGTAAAGTTACTTCCCTACTTTATAAATCACCATTACAGTGGAATTGGTGGGCAGTTAGAAAATTTTACTACTAACAGGGATAAAAAAGTGGGCGGTAGGTATAAAAAGGTTGACTACCCTTGGTAGATGGTGAAGGAAAGTTCAGCTATAATTTATCTTGTAAGCACTTAACAGTTTTATTTTATTAGTCTGTTGCCAGTCATGATTTGCATTTTATAAATTTGTATCCTTCTCATTAAATAATGAGGTCTTGATGGTGAAGACTTTTTCTATATTACTCCCCACCATAAACTAGCATGGAGCCTGACACAAGTTACGTGTTCCAAAAATATCTGTGGAAATAAAAAAAAAAAAAAAAAGAGGGAATGGGGGAGGGATGGAGGGAAGGAAGTAGTCTACAAGCATTGAAAACTGCATTTGGGCATTTGACACACAAATTTCAGTACAATAGTCACTGCACACAGTGGCAAAAAATAAAAATAAAAGTAGAAAATAGAAGGTTACAGAATCAGGTAAAACTACCAACTAAGAATTTTTCACATTTAACCAGATCTTATATAGTTACACAGTATCTTTGTCCCAAAAACAAAGAATATTATGAAGCGCTAACATTCCCAACAAGATCCAGTGTTCCCTTTCAGTTTAGATTATAAAAATGAAGTCTTGATTCCTGTGACAGAAATGAACCAGACACAAAACTAGAAACTAAAACCAAACAATACCTATTTTAATATTGTATACTTTATAAAGGAGGCATCTCAGGAGAGAAAACAATATCCTAAAATCAGAGAAATAATGATTCAAATCCTAAAAAATAGATCTCACAATTTAAGCATAGAGCTCTTAAAGTAAATTAGAAATGCAGTAAATTACTATGAAGAAAGTTAGTAGAAGGTATTTTAGCAAATTTCCTAATCCAGAAATAACTGTGCCTAACTTGTGATCATATTAGCAGAGTTGAGGATTCCCACAATTGTCTGGCCCTAATTCATTTTGATTCCAGTTCAATTCATCATTGTTTAAATATAACATTAAGTTTTGGATTTTTTTATCAACTGTACTTTTCAGTAGAATGTGTCTAAAAATGTATACCAAATAATGTCTATTTCACACTTGTGATAGTTATTTTTGTGATACTTAAAGGCAAAAATTCATTCTGAAAGTTTGTATCATTTTTTATTTCAGTAGGGCAATGACCAATTCAGAGCTGATTGCTTCTTCCTTTTCAATTTTAGATATAATCTCTTAATCCTTGCCTCCATTCCTGCTCAAAGGATACCAGGCTCAATGGTTTAAGAAAGAAAAATCAATAAAATCGTATACCCAGGGGTCCTCAAAAACTTGGACACATTTCTGAGAGAAATGAGAGTTCTTTCTCAAGGGTCAAAAGATATAGGGCTCAGTTTAATTAATTACAAGAAGTTGGATAAAATAAAATAAAAATAACTATTTTTCAGCTCTCATAAGAAATGTCTTGGAGGTTAGCATATATTGAGAAATTGTGGAGTGGGATTATGGGGCTAGACCTTGAAACTTCATTCAGAACTTTAAAATATTTAATAAATTGATTGATAATGGCAAACTTACAATCAGGTACAAGGTAGTTCAAAAGTAAATTGTCATAAGTTGTTTTGTTGGTGAGATAAAGGCAAAAGGAGGACACTTAAAATATTGGCAGCAGGTCAAAGGCCAGAGAATAAGATATTAAACTATTGCAAGGTGGTGTTAAGAAAAAATGGAAAGCTGAGACAGAAAGTATTCATATCGAGAAAATAAAGATGACTCAGTTGTGAATTTCAGGAACTGGTGGAGCAAGGGGCAACTTCCAAGACCAAAAATGTTTTACTAAGAGGGTAGGGGCAATAAGATGGTAAAAGCAACTCGTATGCATTTAGGAACAGAGAAATAAGTTGAAGCCATTGATGTTAATGAGGTTATGGGGAGTGAAAATTTGTCCTTCCTTTGGTTTGTTATTTCTGCTTTATTTCTATATCTGTTTTACAATTTTGAAACTCAAATTTATATTCATGTTATTATTAGTATATTTTTGATTAAACATGCTATTGACTTTTGAATAGAAAAATACTTAAATATTGCATATATCACTCAATTTTTTATTTTTATTAAATTCAGTGTGGTGACATTGGTTAATAAAATTATATAGGCTTCAAGTGTACAAGTCTATGACATATCATCTATATATTGCTTTTACCACCCAAAGTCATCTTCTATCACCATATATTTGAACCCTTTTACCTTTTACTGCCTCCCCTCATCTCATTTTCCCTCTGGTAATCATACTGTTGTCTGGGTCTATGAATGTTTGTTTTCTGGTCTTATTTGTTTATTTGTTGCTTTCAGTTCCTTTTAAAAATTTTTAAATTTTATTTAGAATATTAACTTTAACAGGGTGACATTGATTGATAATACATAGGTTACAGGTGAACATTTCTATAACATTTGAACTGTTGATTATGTTTTATAATCACCACTCAAAGTCAAATTATTTGCATCACCTTACATTTTCCCTCTTTACACCCACTTCCCTCCTCCCCATTCACTCAAGCCCCCTTTCTCCTTCCCCACATCCTCGTCACCCTGATAATACCATCACTTTTATCTATGTCCATAGTCTCAGTTTTATATCCCACCTATGTGTGAAATCATACAGTTCTTAGTTTTTCCTGATTCGTCTATTTCACTCAGTATAATGTTCTCAAGGTTCATCCATGTTCTTGTAAATGTCATTATTTCTTATGTCTGAGTGGTATTTCATTGTATATATGTACCACATCTTCTTAATCCAGTCCTCAATCGAGGGACACTTTGGTTGTGTCCATGTCTTGGCCACTGTGTATAATGCTGCGATGAACATGGGGGTACATGTGTCTTTGCATGCCAATGTTTTTGAGTTTTTGGAGTAGATATCCAGTAGAGGGATTGCTGGGCCATATGGTAATTCTATTCTTTTTTGAGGAACTACCATATTTCTTTTATAATGGTTGTACTAATTTGCATTCTCACTAGCAGTGAGTGAGGGTTCCTTCTTCTCCACAGGCTCTCCAGCACTTGTTATTATGTCTTGTTGATAAGAGCCAATCTAACAGTGTGAGGTGGTACCTCATTGTAAATTTGATTTGCATTTCTTGAATAGCTAGTAAAGATGAACATCTTTTCATATACATGTTGGCTATTTGTATGTTCTCTTGAGAGAGTTGTCCGTTCAGGTCCTCTTCCCATTTCTTAATTGGATTGTTTGCTTGTTTGTTGCCAGGCATTGTAATTTCTTCATATATTTTAGATATTAACTCCTATCAGAGTTCATTTGCAAATATCATCTTCCATTTAGTTGGTTACCTGTTTCTTCTGTTGTCAGTTTCTTTTGCTGTGCAGAAGCTCTATAATTTGATATAGTTTCATTTATTTACTGTATTTCCTCACATATAAGACATTCTCATATATAAGACGGACCTTAATTTTGGGGCCCTAAGTTTGAAAAAAAATGCATTACATAAAGTTATTAAACTCAAATTTTATTCATCATAAAATTCATACAACTTTTTATCACTTTCAAAACTTCCATTCATTAGCTTGTCCTCATCTGTGTCTGATGATGAATCACTGGCATTTGAAATGCCGCAATCACTGTATAAGATGCACCCAGTGTTTAGACTCTAAATTTTTGAAAAAGAGTATGTCTTATACATGAGGAAATATTCTTACCTTTACATCTCTTGCCTTGAGATCAAATTTATGAATTGTTCTTTATGGCCAAGGTCCATTAGCTTAGTACCTGTGTTTTTTTGTATGAATTTTATAGTTTAAGGTTTTGTATTTAGGTCTTTGATCCACTTTAAATTAATTTTTTTTTTTTTACAGGGACAGAAAGAGAGAGAGAGAGTCAGAGAGAGGGATACGTAGAAACAGACAGAGAGGAACGGAGAGAGATGAGAAACATCAATCATCAGTTTTTCATTACGACACCTTAGTTGTTCATTGATTGCTTTCTCATATGTGCCTTGACCACAGGCCTTCAGCAGACCAAGCAACCCCTTGCTCGAGCCAGCAACCTTGGGTTTAAGCTGGAGAGCTTTTGCTCAAGCCAAATGGGCCCACGCTCAAGCTGGTGACCTCGGGGTCTCGAACCTGGGTGCTCCTTGTCCCAGTCCGACACTCTATCCATTGTGCCACAGCCTGGTCAGGCACTTTAAATTAATTTTTGTGCAGGGGTACAAACTGTAGTCAAGTGTCATTATTTTGCATGTAGTTTTCTAATTTCTCAAGACCATTTATTGAAGAGGCTTTCTTTTGTCCATTGTATGTTTTTGGCTCCTTTGTCAAAGATGATTTGTTTATATACATGTGGTTTTATGACTGGGATCTCAATTCTGTTCCATTGGTCTATATGTCTGTTTTTCTGCCAATACCATGCTATTTTGATTATTGTGGCTCTATAGTATAATTTGAAGTCAGGTAGTGTGATACCTCTGGCTTCATTCTTTTTCCTCAGGATTACTTTAGCTATTTGAGGTTTTTTTATGGTTCTATACAAACCTAGTAATTTTTTTTCTATTTCTTTAAAGAATAACATTGAGATTTTGATGAGGATTGCATTGAATTTGTATATTGCTTTGGGTAACAAAGCCATTTTAACTATGTTGATTTTTCCAATCCATAAACATGGAATATTTTTTCATTTTATTTTGTCCTTTTCAATTTCTTTAAATAATGTTTTATTGTTTTCAGTATATAAGTCCTTCACATCTTTTGTTAAGTTTATTCCTTAGTACCTTATTTTTTGTTGTTTTTGCAATTGTAAAAGGAGTTGTGTTTTGTTAGTTCATTTTCTGAAGTCTCATTGTTGGCATATAAAAAAGCATAGACTTTTGCATATTTATTTTGTATCCTGTGACTTTACTGTATTGTTTATTGTTTCTAATAGTTTTTTTGTGGAGTCTTTGGAATTTTTAATGTACAGGATTATGTCATCTGCAAATGATACCTTTACTTTTTCCATTCTGATATGAATGCCTTTAATGTCCTTCTCTTGCCTGATTGCTCTGGCTAAAACTTCCAGAACACTGTTGAGTAAGAGTGAAGAAAGTGGGAATCCTTGTCTTGTTCCTAATTTTAGAAGAAAAACCTTCATTTTTTTTTTTATCATTTAGTATGATATTAGCTGATGCTTTGTTATATATGGCCTTTATTATGTTGAGGTATATTCCTTCTATTCCGATTTTATTGGGTGTTTTAAACATAAAGGGATGTTGTATCTCATTGAATGCTTTTTCTGCATTATTGATAATATGGTGATAATATTGATTATATGGTTTTTATTCTTTGTTTTGTTGATGTTGTGTATTATGTTTATCTATTTCCATATGTTGAACCATCTTTGTGCTCCTGGAATGAATCCCACTTGATTGTGATGGGTTATTTTTTTAATGTGTTGTATTCTATTTGTTAGTATTTTGTTTAGAATTTTTGCATCTGTATTTATTAGAGATATTGGTCTGCAGTTGTATGTGTGTGTGTGTGTGTGTGTGTTTTGTCTTTGCCAGGTTTTGGTATCAGGGTTATGTGGACCTCATAAAATGGGTTGGGATATTGCTTATTCTTCTATTTTTTAGAAGATTTTGAGAAGGATCGGTACCAAATCTTCTGCGAATGTTTGGTAGAATTCACCAGTGTAACCACCTGGTCCTGTACTCTTGTTTTGGGGAGGTTTTTGATAGTTGTTTCAATTTCCTCCCTGCTTGTCAGTTTATTTAGCTTTTCCACTTCTTAGTGGCTCGATCTAGGAAGATTATATAGTTCTAGGAATTTATCCATTTCCTCTAGGTTGTTGAATTTTGTGGCATATGATCTTTTTATAATATTTTAGTATGAACTTTTGTATATCTGTGATATACATGGTAATTTCCCCTCTTTCATTTTGGATTTTGTTTATATGAGTCCTTCCTTTCTTTTCCTTAGTGAGTCTAGCCAGAGATTTGTCAATTTTATTGATTTTTTTCAAAGAACCAGTTCTTTCTTATATTAATTTTTTCTATAGTTTTTTTGTTCTCTATTTCATGTAGTCCTGTTCTAATTTTTACTATTTCCTTTTTCTGCTGACTCTGGGTTGCCTTTGTTTTTCTTTTTCTAGTTTCTTAAGATGTGATGTTAGGTTGTTTACTTGGGATCTCTCTTGTTTCTTGATATAAGCCAGTAATAATATAAACTTGCCTGTTTTTACTGTTTTAACTGCATCGTAGAAATTCTGATAAGTTGGGTCATCATTTTCATTTGTCTGTGTATATCTTTTGATATCTGCTTTTACTACTTCTTTGATTCAGTCATTTTTAGAAGTATGTTGTCTAATTTCCACATTTTTGTGGATTTCTTTACTTCCTTTTTAAAGTTGAATTCTAATTTCAATGGCTTTTGATCAGAAAATATGTATAATATAATCTCAATATTTCTGAATTTGTTGATGTTAGTTCATTGGCCCAACAAATGGCTTATCCTTGAGAATGTTTTATGCACACTGGACAGGAATGTATAATGTGATTTTTGGGATGAAATGTCCTATAAATGTCTATTATGTCCATTTGGTCCAGAGTGTTGTTGAAGGCTAATGTTTCTTTATTTTCTGTTTGGGTAATCTATCTAAAGCCATCAATGGTGTGTTGAAATCTCCAAGTGTGATCATGTTTTTGTTGGCTTCTATTTTTATATCAGTTAGTATGTGTCATATATTTTGGTGCTCCCTGGTTCAGTGCATATAAAAAAAGTGTATGTCTTCTTAATACAATGTTCCCTTTATCATTATGAAATTCCATCTTTGTCTCTGGTTACCTCTGTTGTTGAAGTCAGCATTGTCAGAAATGAGTATGGCTACACCTGTTTTTCTTTTGATATTATTTTCTTGGAGAATTGTTTTCCAACCTTCACTTTGACTCTACTTTTGTTCTTATGGCTTAGATGTTTCTCTTGGAGGCAGCATATGTTTGGGTCTGGCTTTTGATCTAATCAGCTCTTCTGCTTCTTTGTGGGTTAGTTCAGTCTATTTACATTTAGGGTAATTGTTGATATTTGAAGATTTCCTATAGCCACTTTATGTTTTGTTTTCTGATAGCTCGGTGTCTTGCTTTGTTCTTTTCTTTATTGCTTCTGTTAGTTGTTTTGTTTGATGGTATTTTATGTTTATTTCTTCTGTTTCTTCTTTTATAAGCTATGTATCCCAGTAGTGGTTTTTTTCTGGGTAGTTATTATTAGGTTTATAAAAAATGTTCATATGTACAAGAGTTCTTTGTCATGTGAGTGCTTCTGCACTTTATCTTCCTGTGCTACTACAGATCTTTATATTTTCCCCTTTAGTGTTATTGTTGTCACAGATTAGCCTTATTTTCATTGTGACCTTGTTAGAGTTTTTACTTGTAGTTTTGATTTATTTTCTTCTTTGTCTCTGGTCAAAACCCCCCCTTGAGTGGGGGTTTTCTGCTGATAAATTCCCTCAGCTTTTGTATGTCTGTAAGGTTTTTATTTCTCCTTCATATTGGAAGTATAACTTTGATGGATATAATATTCTTGGCTGGTAATTTTTCTCTTTCAGTACTTTGAATGTTTGGGTCCACTGTCTTCTAGGTTGTACAGTTTCTGCTAATAATTCTGATGATAACCTAATGGGTTTTCCTTTATATGTTATGTTCTTTTTTTCTCTAGTTAACTTAATGATTCTTTCTTTGTCATTGATTTTTGACAAGTTTATTATAATGTGCCTTGGAGTAGGTTTGTTTTGGTTATGGTAACTCAGTGTACTGTTTTCTTTTTGGATTCAAGGCTCAAATGAAATATGTCTCTGTCTTGTGTAGGCATGATATTTGATTTCTTCTTTCTTGATGGCATTTGAGAGTGGTATAGTTAAGAATCCTAACAATAAAACAACTTTAGTTCATTTGGCACTTGGATCTTCCAGGCATGCCTGTGAGCTCAGTTGGGGTTTCTTTGCTGCATTATAGTTGTTCAATTTGTTGAAATTTCAAGGGGAAATATCAGGAGTATCTCCCACACAGCCATTTCTCTGATGTCACTCTGCTTTCAGTTTTATATCTCACATATGAATAAAATCATATGGTTCTTGACTTTTTACATCAGACTTATTTTGCTTAGCATGATAGTCTTAAGATCCATCCTTGTTGTTATGGATGGCAATATTTCATCTTTTCCTATGGTTGACTAGTGTGTCACAGGATACACATACCACATCTTCTTTCCCACTCTATCCAATCATTTCATTTTATTCTTTGGTTAAGTGACTCTCAGTAGACTATATTTTCTACCTTTCTTCAAGGCATTGACAATAAACTTATTAATTTGTAATAATTTTTATCACATTTTCTTGTAGCACCAAAAGGAAAACCTGAACCACTGTAAATTAGATAGAGCATAATTATTTCTAAGAAGGGTATTAAGCTCTATAAATTTCTACTAAAATAATTTATCATTGTGTATGAATGCATTACTAAAATATTTGAGTCTAAGCCTTAATATAATATAATCCCTTAAAATTATTTTAATAACAACTACACCCACCTAAATTCAATTATTATGAACACTTCCAAATGTCTAAAAGTAGAAAAAATATGCAAACATGTGGAATCTTAAAATCAATAATATTAGGAAAATTTAAAACCTATTTATACTGCCAAAATCTTAATTTAAAAGGAAATTTAAAAGCTATAAAACAATTATGATTTTCTAAATATATATTTTGGACTGGATATGTGTTGGGTTTTGGCTATTTACAGCCATTTTAACTTCCTTGATGATAACAACATAACAGGGTATAGATAGTTTGAGGAAAGAAGTAAGTAGGATATTAAAAATGTATCAGGTATAAACTGAAAAACCATTGATGTTTAGAGATGGCAATAGCTACTATATGACTTTCCAATTGGAGTCAATAACACCAGATAAATAATCTTCCAGGTGTTAGTAATTCATGTGCAAAGACTAATAAAAATCCAATAAATATGGTCTTTAAAAATGACATGTTATATCCTGATTGAATGATTAAAATGTTAAGTCATCTTAAAAGTCATGTTGTCCTACGTTTTCAAAAGAAAAGAGTGTCTTTAGAGTGCCTTTGCTTGAGACATGTTTTCTAACAAATGTAAACATTTGGGAACATCAGAAACAAAATGTTTCCTTGTTAACTTTAAGTAATTTACGCCTACCTATCTAACTCCCACCTGAGATGACTGACTTTTAGCTTTCTAAATTTTTTATTTTTATTTTTACCAGGACAGAGAGAGAGTCAGAGAGAGGGATAGATAGTGACAGACAGACAGGAATGGAGAGAGGTGAGAAGCATCAATCATTAGTTTCTCACTGCCATTGCACCATAGTTGTTCATTGATAGCTTTCTCACATGTGCCTTGACCGCGGGCCTTCAGCAGACTGAGTCCCCTTGCTGGAGCCAGAGACCTTGGGTCCAAGCTGACGAGCTTTTTGCTCAAGGCAGATGGGCCCGCGCTCAAACTGGCGAGCTCAGGGTCTCGAACCTGGGTCTTCCGCATCCCAGTCCGATGCTCTATCCACTGCACCACCGCCTGGTCAGGCTCTAAATTTTTTTTTATCAGTCATAATCAAAAGGAAGAAAGTAGAATAACTAGTTATATTTTTTACGCTTTCCACAAAAAGGGTAAAAAATACACAAGGTACAAAATGAAAAATATCTATTGAATTTAATCATTTTAAAATAAAGACACCATAGGAAATCAAAGAACTAGGGTTTGCTATGTGGAAGAACTTCCACTAGGAAATCAAAGAACTGGGGTCTGCTATGTGGAAGAACTTCCACTCTTACAGTAAAGGAAATCTAGGTTCAAGGCAAAAGACTTGGGAGGAGGAAATAGTGGGGAAATGTCACAACCCTGCACACAAAGAGCAGCTTCACTCACTTCCAGTAGGGGAAAAGAGTTGTGGATTTTCCTCATTTTGTCAAAGCACCACCACCACCAAAACAGGAAATATCTGTCTTTGCAGGGTGTAAGCTATTTTTATGGTTTCTTCAGGATTTGCTACAACTTATAGATGGACTAATCCATTGTAAAGGAGCCTTTATAAATACCTGGACATTTTCTCATTTGCACAAATATGCCTTTATAAATGTCACCAGTCCCCTTTTAGTTCCAACATTTTTTTTCTTATCAAGACCAAGGTTCTGAACATTTTTTACTATCAGTTATCTGGACAATAGCTTGTTTCCCTTACCAGGAGCTGGATCAAGCCCAGCCCCATTATTCAACCTTCATCACAGGAGCTAAATTTTTCAGCAAAATTAGGTCAAAAGTGAATAATAAAAGCTTTTGTGTCATTAGTCCACATTCCCTTATGTCCTACAGACACAACTAACATACATTTTCTCATATAAGGCTTCTCTTAGGCTGTGTCTTCTAGAACTCTCTACGTCACACTTAGCTAGTAGGCTTTATCTTTAACTGAACAGCATAATTACTAATTCTATCTGCCCCATGCTCCCTAGATACACATCACTTTGTAATTCAGTATAATTTCTTATCCTTACAATTAAATTATTCATCTTGTTTAGCATTCACGGGTACCTAGCATTTCAGCAAACAATTAAGAAATAGGATTTGACTGATTTGATCTCCAGCTAATTCTTCACTGCAGCCACTTTGTTCCCAAAATGCATATCCAGAAAAATTTTATTAAACATGGAAAGTCTTTTTATGTAATAAATACAAATTAAAATTTTTTATCTCAATATGGTATTACAATAATTACATAAACAGCCATTCTACTTTTCTTCAGAACTATTTGAAATCCTCCTGCTATATTTACTCCCAGAAAGAGAAAGTTTGGTAAAGCTGGTCCTTTTATCTTTCCCCTTCATTGCTCCATTTCCTTCTTTGTGTAAGTATGGCTAGCTGATAACACAGCCCAAATGATTGTGTGTGCGTGTGCACACGTGTGTGCATGAGGCCATGCAGTTTGGCTAAACATAATAAGTAAAATATAATTCTACTTAAAGTAATCTTTTCTTACATAAGTAAATCTCATATAGATGAAGAATATAAGAGACATTTACATAAAGCTGGCCCTTTTATCTCCTAAATATCGACAAAGACATTGAGAGAATAGGTATTGAATGATTTGCTTTGAATTGATTTTATTGGAGAGAAAAAAGTCCTTTAGAGGCCTAGACCTAGATATATTTTTATTATATTATTTCTTGATTATGAATAAAGAATTTGCAAGTTTGTTTGAAATATATTATGAGTCTCTTTGTGTGGTACCTCTCATAATTCAAATGTATTTGAAAATTTTTAAAAAGCATATTAAAATAGTAGGGAATTTAACTTTTAATATCATAGAAAACTATAATCACTTCAATAAATATTGTTACAGGCAGTTGAACAAAAAAAAAATTATAAACTTCACAATTTTTTTGCCCACATTTGAAAAACAGAAAAAGACATATGGCAAATTATTACTTAGAAGGATACTGAAGCTTGAAGCACATGCATTAAATGTGTGCAGTCTTGGTAAAAATAAGAACTGGCTTCCTCATTATACAATCTGACATTCTGAATCTAAAATCAAATGAGATAATAAAATAACAGAAACAACATATATTTTCTGCATAAACAACCATATAATCCTTTACCTCATTTAAATAATAGATTCATAATGTTATTCCAACTACACTATTCTGTGAAACATTAATGAGCTTGACAATGCTCAAAACATGTGATTCTTCTGTATTAATATTATGTGCACAAGTACTCACATATTTTGATCTTGGTCTAGTCATTTTTATAGAACTTTTCATTTCTTATATACTATAAACTATAGGAATATAAGGAGTTAATTCTCCAAAGATAAAAAAACTTTTATGTTTTTAATATAAAACTGAGTGTGAAGGAGGCTGAACAAACAATATTTAATGAAGTATGAAAATGTTAAAACAACTAAACTGTACCATTCCTGCTATATGTCATTTCAAAATAGTATTTTTAATTCCTGGAGACATTTAACTTTAAAGAATCAACTCAAATTTGTAAATAATTTATAAAAATAGGTACTGCAATTATATACTAAAATTGTACACTTATTTTGCTTTTTTCTTGTTTAAAAATTTTTCCAAATTCTGATGCAAAATAGGTAGGGACGTGATGTGCATCATATTATCCTCTATACTTTTCTGTACACTTGAAATCTTTCATTATATAGAAATAATTTAAAAATACATTTAAAATTTTTATTCTGTAAGTACACCCAAAATCTCTGAAACTTAGAATTTTATTAATGATAATACCTCTACATTCAAATACTTAATAAAAAATGTAAATATAAATTGCATGTGACAGTGTATGTCTAATACAATATTACACTTTTAAGTATTAACTAGTAGATACATCCCAATTCCATCAACTCTACTAGTTTCACTATAAAATTCTTAAAAAAAGTATAAAAATTAATTAATTTTATAAAATTATTGCATGAAAAGTCTCTTATAATTTAGTTACCTAATGCTTCTCTCTTTTTATAAAGTCACAAAACATAAATTGCTTAATTCAATTCAACAAAAAGCACTGAACAAACACAGGCAACTTTCCTCTGAGAATTCAAAAGCTAGTCAAGCCATCATAACATTCCAGGAGATATTTATGAACATATCTTCATTAACTACATTTTATATCCAATAACATATTAAAGAGAGTTCACTATTATCCACCTATGTCCTCTAATAAAGTTTGAAAAGGAAAATATCCATCTCCAAATTCAAAGTAACGAGGAAAGTGGTCCCCAGAAGCTTTGGGGTTCTTAACAGCAGAAGTTGCCAAATGGGGATCGTGAGCTCCAGCAGAGTGATAGTAACACATACCATACTCTTTCTTTTGCAGCCCCATCAGCATCAGTGAATGACAGTTAAATTTATTACTACTAGAGTATCTGAAATGTTACTTTTTCTCTGACTAGACATTACTGACTAATAATACTCAAATGAAATAGATCCATCAGTTTTATTTTTAATTTAGCTGAGTAGTTGCTGTATGTCAAAGAACATAGAAAAATACCAACTGCATTACAATTACAAATTATTCTTATCATGCTTATTTTATAGAGGCCACATAAATATGAATAGAAGAATGCAAGATAAAAAAAGAAAAGACCGATGTCACAAATAAAGAGCAACTACACAATATGGTATATTCCAAATAATTTATCTTCATAGTCATGACCAACAGTTCAGCATCTACTTGGTGAAGGGAAGACAATGAGCACAGGGTAGGCTCTTTTCCTAAAATCAGTCTTGGATGGGTATTCACCCACTAGACAAGCACTCCTTTAACCAAAATCTTGCTTAATTAGAATAACTGTGAAACACTGAGCTCTTCAACACATTGCATAATAATTTCTAGGAATAGTAAATAAATAGCAAATCTAAACAAATTAACATATGTGTAATAAATTCTGCAATAAAGGTAGAAAGATATACCAAAATACAAGGCAGGGCAAAAGTAGGATTACAGTTTTGTTGAGAAATAATATAATAATTAATAAATAATAATACAGGAATAAACTCACATACAACTATAAACCTACTTTTGTTCTTAGGTAAGTTAGTGAAAGTTAATGTTTTATTGAAAAATTCTGATTGAGTGTACAAACACATAATGGATTGCTATTACTTTATAATTTTTTTCCAACTGACAGTTTATTAGCTAAGAAATGTTAAAATTACCATTAGTATTGTAATGATATATTTAATAACCTTAGCATTCACTCTTCATTGATTAATGCAACATTTATTGATTTCTTACTGTAGGCTAAAAACAACCAGAATTGTATACTAACCCATCACCTTAAGAATCTCAGAGCCTAATTATTTTTTTCTCTAAACAATGGTCTCTTTAGCTATTTTGAATTTTAAATTTTGAAAATGTGGCATTCATTTTTGAAGTTAGAAAGCTTAGATTATTTTCAAAATTCAATAATTCAATACTTAATAAAGTTTTTATTTACTCCATAAGTTATACTTTACAATAAAGAGAAAAATTTTCTAAGATTGAAGTGTTTGTATTAAAACTAGGTGCCATTAAATAATGTAGAAAGTGACTGAAATGATAAAAATTCAATGATATAAATTGTTCTTTATTACTTTAAAAAGGCATTTATATAGAAAACACTATTTGGAAAACAGATATTTCTTATCTTTTTAGTATGTGCCAGACACTGTGCTAGACACTGGAGTATGAAGGAGTGTGATGCAGTTCTATCCCCAAGGTATTTACAGCATAATCTTAACAATCTATTCTTATGCGTAAAACTAGTCACCTTAAGACACAACTTGGAAACAGAAATGCAAAATTCTCAGATATGATAATAATTGACTGTTTCCCATACAAATTTATTACAATATAAAAATAAAAAATTAATTAAAAATTATTTTCCTTATCTTCAATATGTTACAAAAGCATATTTTTAATGTAAGGAAAAGTATATAATGACCCAACTATGGTTAGTTTATTTTTAAACAAATATTATATATTATAAATTTATAATATTTCATATTATAAAACTGATTTTAAGTGACATCAGAGAAATGGCTCTGTAAGGAGGGCTTCCGATACCTCTCCCCGAAATTTCAACAAACTCAAGAACTAGAGACAGAGAAACAATCCCAGGAGCATATGAAATACACATACACCAAACAAAGGTATGATTGGGTGAAACGGTAGCTAAATATATAATCTATTCTGAAGGAAATGAGACAGAGAATGAAGCACTCCACCTTCCTCACTGACCTAAGCAAGGGCTGCTTTCATTTGGAACTGAGATAAAGCGAGGGCTTGAGGTGTGGGAAAAAGCTGGGCTAGGGCAGAGACATTCAAGCTGAGGAGAGAGTGTTCCCGCGGCTCAATCCATACCGAGCGGGAGCTAAGGCCAGCAGCAGACCCCAGCAGAGGTGGGCGAACAGCTGCTTTGTTACTCCCGATATCCTGTTCGGCAAGCGTGGACAGTGTACCAGTGGTTCCTCATAGTGCCCTGGGTGTGGGCACCTACATTACATTTCCGGACAGAGGGGCAAGGTCCGAGGCATGGGCTGCAGCCGGAGTCTTGGTGAAATTCCTGCTCTCCGAACAACAGTGTGTGGGAAGTACCTGTAACCTGGCTTCCCTACACTCAGACCTCTCTGGGCTCCACCAGCCATTCAGGCTAACAAAAGAACAGTACCTGGGAAGAAAAATATGGAAGTGGGGGAGGGATGCACAAGCAGCTTGCAGACAGTCTCTGGAGCAGTTCTGCAAATCCAATCGCTGAAATTAGCTTAGCCCTCAGTCTGCTCATGGCCCAGCTGGCTTACACAGGCAGTGGCTTTGGCTGACAAGGTCGTCTTTCTCAGGTCTTTGATCTAACAGAATCCGATAGAGAGATGTGATATTTTTTAGGGCCTCTTGCTTGGCACACAGTGGCTGGGGCAACTTCCTGCTAGCCAATACAGGGTAAAAACACATTCCTACAAAACAGACCTCAGAGAACAATACAGAAGTTGGGCAGGTTAAGCTGTAGGCTTCTTAACAAGGGAGAAGCCTGCAGAGAGCAGTCCCACAGAATGCTAAGGCAACTTTAACTAGACATACTGGGGAGCCTTAGAAAGAAGCCTGAATAAAAGTCAACTCGCCCTCCTACCTGCTTAAGCTGGTGGCTCTGGTCAGCAGAGTTTTCATACTCAGGGATGTGCTCTGAAAGGACCTTGAGGAGGGACTTCACAGCTTTTAAGACCTCCTGTTCTGCAGGCAGTGACTAGGGCATATTCTTGCCAGCCAATACATATTATAAAGTGCAAAAAACCTGGGGAGAGTGGTCCCACAGAGTGCTGAGGCATACTAGAAACACCTGGAGGTTCATAGACACCTTGAGAGCAATTGGCTCCCAGCCCTGCCTGATCACACTGTCGGCCCTGGCTGACAAAGCCTTACCCAGAGCCCTCTGTTGAGTGGGGATAGAGTGGGGATTTGGCAGCTCTTAGGATCTCTTACTATCCAGGTAGTGGCAGGGACAACTTCACAACTGTGTCACCAGGCTGCTGGTTCAGGAAGGAGAAACTTGGAGAGAGGCTCCGGGAAAATGGACTCTCCCATTGTTGGAGCCTGCAAATGCTAACAAGCCCCAACTACCAATGAGACTACGGCCTAGTATATGTCATTGCCATAGTGACACATCAACTGCAAATCTCTACCTAAGCATGCCACAGGGGCAGAGCCTGGGGTACAGTGCCACCGACCAAAAAGAGAGAGAAGAAGAAAAAAGAAAGATGATAACCTCTCAAAATCAAGAATAATCCAGTCTTTATAATTTTTTCACTTTTTTTTTCATTTTTTATCTTTATTTTTCTTCTTCCACCTTGATATTATTATCCTGTTTTCATCTTATACTTTTCTTTTCATCTTGAACTTCATTACCCATAAGTATTACATTTCCCATTCATTTTTTTTCTTTTCTTCTTTCTTTCTCTCTATGAGGGTTACATTCCAAAAACCTTAATTCTCTCTCTTTCTTTTTCTTTTTCTTTCTCTTCATTTCTCTTTTATTTTTCTTTTTTCTCCCTCTCTTTAGGTTTCTTCTTTTCTCTTCCACTTTTCATCTCATTCAATTCTCACTCACAAACAAATTATTTTATTTTGGATTCAAATTTTTTCTTTGTGGCATTTTGTGTACTTTTTACTTTGCTTTTTATCTCATTAGCATTTGCCCCAACCCTGGCTCTCCATTCTATGTGGATTTAGTTCCACTTAATACAATAGTATTCTTTTCTCTTTCACTAGATCTCTCATTCAACCATCATTTACAAGCAGATTATCTTATTCTTGTTCCAAATTATTTTACTATAGCACTTTCCTTACCTCGTTTTTTGCCCCTTTATCACTTCTCCCCAACTCAGACCCTCTGTTCTAAGTAGTTCTTGTTTCATTTAGCACAATATAATTCTCAGTTTTTTATGGTATCTTTCTCAAAAAAAATAAATTTCATTTTTTAAATTTTTTTCTTTTTTTATTTATGTTTTATTTTTTAAATAATATAATAAAAAATTTTTTCTTGTTCTTTATCAATTATTAGTAGTGTTATTAACAAAACCACCCTTAGATGCCATTAAGAAAAAGGAAATCAAATATCATGGATACAAAAGACAGAGATGTAGCACAGATAGATGAGGAAAAATTTATAAAAAAAAATTTTAACAGATTGAAAACCTTGGAGTTAAATGACAGAGAATTTAAAATAGAAATTCTAAAAATACTCAGAAATATACAAGAAAACACAGACAGGCAATTTAAGGAGTTCAGAAAGCAACTCAATGAACAGAAAGAATATATTACCAAGGAAATTGAAACTATGAAAACAAATCAAACAGAGATGAAAAAACTCATGAAATGAAAAACAAGGAAACAAGCTTAGCTAATAGAACAGGCCAGATAGAAGAGAGAATTAGGGACATAGAAGACAGGCAACTAGAAGCACAACAGAGAGAAGAGGAGAGAGACTCATGAATTAAAGAAAAATTAGAAAACCCTATAGGAATTCTCTGACTCCATCAAAAAGAACAACATAAGAATAATAAGTATATCAGAAAAAGAAGAGAGAGAAAATGTAATGGAGGACATATTCAAACAAATAATAGACGAGAACTTCCCAAGCCCGTGGACAGAACTAAAGCCTCGAATTCAAAAAGTAAATAGAACACTGTGACAACAAATAGAAAAGGGGAGAAGATGAAGTTTAACAGTACCAAAGGAGGATGGAGTGCAGAAGCACCCATGAGATAGTCTACTATAATGAACATGGTAGGTACCCTTTCTACTACTTAATGATAACCACCCCTGAAAAAAACACCACAGAAGCACATGACTTGAAAAAACAAGTAACAGAGGAAAGAAGTATGGATTACAACCAAACAAAAACCAAATGCTAGAAAAACAAAAGAGAAGAATCAAACAAAATTCTTGTTTACAAAACTAAAGGAAACCAATATTTAAAATGAAAATAGGAAACTCTCAAGTGTCAATAATTACACTAAATGTAAATGGATTGAACTCACCAATAAAAAGACACATAGTAGCAGAATGTATTAAAAAAGAAAATTCAACTATATGCTTCCTACAAGAAACACATCTAAAAAAACCCACATCTAAACCACAAAAATAAAAACAAATTTAAAGTAAAAGGTTGGAAAATAATACTCCAAGCAAATAACATCAAAAAAAAAAAAAAAAAAGCAGGTGTAGCAATACTCATACCGAACAATGTTGACTACAAGACAGCAAAGATAATCAGAGACAAAAAAGGCCATTTCATAATGATTAAGGGGACACTAAATCTAGAAGACATAACACTTTTTAACATATATGCTCTAAACCCTGGAGCACCAAAATATATAAGACAGCTACTGACTGACCTAAAAACAAAAACTGACAAAAATACAATCATACTTGGAAACCTCAATACACCGCTGACAGCTCTAGATTGTTCATCCAAACAGAAAATCAATAAAGAAATATTGGCCTTAAATGAAACACTAGAACAATTGGATGATAGACATCTACAGGACATTTTATTCCAAAGTGCCAGAGTATACATTTTTCACTAGTGTACATGGAACATTCTCAAGAATTGACCTTATGTTGGGCCACAAAAATAACACCAGCAAATTCAGAAAAACTGAAATTATACCAAGCATATTTTCTGATCATAAAACCTTGAAACTAGAATTCAACTGCAAAAAAGAGGTAAAAAAACCCCCACAAATATGTAGAAACTAAAAAACATACTTCTAAAAAATGAGTGGATCAAAGAAGAAATAAGAGATCAAAAGATACATAGAGACAAATGAAAATAACAATACGACTTATCAGAATCTCTGGGATGCAGCAAATACAGTAATAAGAGGGAAGTTCATATCACTACAGGCCTATATTAACAAACAAGAAAGAGCTCAAGTAAACCACTTCATTCACATCTTAAGGAACTAGAAATAAAACAAAGACAACTCAAAACCAGAAGAAAAAATAATAATAAAAAATCAGAGCAGAAATAAATGAAATAGAGAACAGAAAAACTATAGAAAAAAATAATAAAACAAGAAGCTGGTTCTTTGAAAAAGATCAACAAAATTGACAAACCATGGCAAGACTCACCAAGGAAAAAAGAGAAAGGACTCATATAAACAAAATCCAAAATGAAAGAGGAGAAATCACCACAGATATCAAAGACATACAAACAATTATTGTAGAATACTATGAAAAACTATATGCCACTAAATTCAATAACCTAGAAGAAATGGATAAATTCCTAGAACAATGTAATCTTCCTAGACTGAGTCATGAAGAAGCAGAAAGCCTAAACAGGGAAATAGAAATAACTATTAAAAACCTCCCCAAAAATAAAAGTCCACAGCCAGACAGCTATCCTAGTGAATTCTATCAAATATTCAAAGAAGACTTGGTTTCTATTCTACTGAAAGTCTTCCAAAAAGTGGAAGAAGAAGCAATCCTTCCAAACACATTTTATGAGGCCAACATAACCCTCATACTGAAATCTGGCAAGAACAACACAAAAAAAGGAAACTACAGATAAATAGCTTTAATGAATATGGATGCTAAAATACTAAACAAAATATCAGCTAATCAAATACAACAATATGTTAAAAAAATAATACATCACGATCAAGTGGGATTCATCCCAGAATCACAAGGATGTTTAAACTTACGTAAAATGGTTAACGTCATAAACCATATCAACAAAACAAAGAACAAAAACCACACAATTTTATCAATAGATGCAGAAAGGCATTTGATAAAATACAATAAAGTTTTATGTTTAAAACATTCAACAGAATCGGTATAGAAGAAAAATATCTCAACATAATAAAGGCCATTTATGATAAACCATCAGTTAACATCATATTAAATAGCGTAAAACTGAGGACTTTTTCCCTTAAATCAGGAACAAGACAGGGTTGTCCACTCTCTCCACTCCTATTTAACATGGTGCTGGAAGTTCTAGCCAGAACAATCAGACAAGAAAAAGAAATAAAAGGCATCCATATTGGAAAAGAAGTAAAAGTTTCACTATTTGCAGATGATATGATCCTATACATTGAAAACCCCAAAGACTCCACAAAAAGATTACTAGAAATAATAAACCAATAGAGTAAGGTCACAGAATACAAAATTAATATACAAAAGTTTATTGCCTTCCTATATGCCAATAATGAAACATCAGAAAATGAACTCAAAAAAATAATCCCTTTCATGGTTGCAACAACAAAAACATACCTAGGAATAAACATAACAAAGAATGTAAAGGACCTATATAATGAAAGCTACTACAAAGCTTTTTTTTTTTTAATTTCTTTTTATTTATTCATTTTAGAGAGGAGACACAGAGTGAGTGAGAGAGAGAGAGAAAGTGAGAGAGAAAGGGGGGAGGAGCTAGAAGCATCAACTCCCATATGTGCCTTGACCAGACCAATGCAGGGTTTTGAACTGGCGACTTCAGTGTTCCCAGGTTGACGCTTTATCCGCTGCGCCACCACAGGTCAGGCCTACAAAGCTTTTTTAAGGGAAATCGATAAAGATACAATGAAATGGAAAAATATTCCTTGTTATTGGATAGGAAGAATAAATATAGTCAAAATGACCATATTACCCACATCAATATACAAATTCAGTGCAATTCCCATCAAAATTCCGATAGCATTTTTTAAAGAAATGGAACAAAAAATTATCAGATTTATATGGAACTATAAATAACCCGAATAGCCAAAGCAATCCTAAAGAAAAAAAACAAAGCTGGGAGCGTTACATTACCCAACTTCAAATTATATTATAGAGCCAAGACAATCAAAACAGCATGGTATTGGCAGAAAAATAGACCCTCAGACCAATGGAACAAAATAGAAAGCCCAGAAACAAAACCACATATATATGATCAAATAGTTTTTGATAAAGGGGCCAGCAACACACAATGAAGAAAATAAAGCCTCTTCAAAAAATGGTGCTGGGAAAACTGGAAAGCGACATACAAAAGAATGAAACTCAACTACAGTTTGTCCCCTTGTACTAAAATTAATTCAAAATGGATCTGAGACCTAAATAAAAGACCTGAAACAATAAAGTTCATAGAAGAAAACATAGGTACTAAACTCATGGACCGTGGTTATAAAGAGCACTTTATGAATTTGATTCCAAAGGCAAGGGAAGTGAAGGCAAAGATAAATAAATAAGACTACATCAAACTAAGAAGCTTCTGCACAGCAAGAGAAACTGACAGCAAAACAAACAGCCAGCCAACTAAATGGGAGAAGATATTTTCAAACACAGCTCAGATAAGGGCCTAATATTCAAAATATACAAAGAACTAGTAAAACTCAACAACCCAATAAAAAACAACCCAATAAAAAAATGGGAAGAGGACATGAACAGACACTTCTCCCAGGAAGAAATAGAAATGGCCAACAGATATATGAAAAGATGCTCATCTTCATTAGCTATTAGAGAAATGCAAATCAAAACTACAGTGAGATACCACCTCTTGCTTGTTAGATTAGCTATTATCAACAAGACAGGTAATAACAAATGTTGGAGAGGCTGTGGAGAGAAAGAAACCCTCATCCACTGTTGGTGGGAATGTAAAGTAATACAATCATGATGGAAGAAAATATGGTGGTACCTCAAAAAACTAAAAATAGAACTACCATGACCCAGCAATCCCTCTACTTGGTATATATACCCCTAAAACTCAAACACACTGGTATGTAAAGACACATGCAGCCCCATGTTCATTGAAGCATTATTCACAGTGGCCAAGACATGGAAACAACCAAAACGCCCTTTAATGGAAGATTGGATAAAAAAGATATGGTACATATATACTATGGAATACTACTCAACCATAAGAAATGATGACATCGGATCATTTACAACAACATGGATGGACCTTGAAAACATTATAAAGAGTAAAATAAGTAAATCAGAACAAACTAAGAACTGTATAATTCCATACTTAGGAGGGACATAAAAATGAGACTAAGAGACATTTACAAGAATGTGGTGGTTACAGGGGGTAAGGGGGGTTCATGGGGTGGGAGAGAGAGGGCATGACGGGAGGCGAGGGGCACAAATTAAACCAGATAGACGGTGATGGAAGACAATTTGACTTAGGGTGATGGGTATGCAACATAATTAAATGTCGGGATAACCTGGAGAAGTTTTCTCTGAACATATATACTCTGATTTATTAATGTCACCTCATTAAAATTCAAAATTAAATTAAAAAATTAAAAAAAAAGGTTTTATAAAAACTGCAACCTTTTTGACAGAAGAACAAAGAAGAAAATCTGATTTAAAGGACAATATAACATGATCTTCCAGTCACCCATTGTTGCTGAACTTTAATTGGCTTCAGTAACATAAAAGAGGAAATAGCTGGTTAATTTAACCAGGTGTTTTGAATAACCTTTCCCATACTCATGGCCCGTTCCCAAATAAATAGTTTCAAAACCAAAACATTTTCCACAAACCTAGTCCTGAATCTCCACAGTCTATGTTGCCACTGACACTTTTTTTTTCATGTTTTTGTTGATCAGTGAAGTTTTCAAGTTTACATATAAATCTAGCCATTGATAGACAAGTACTCATCACAAGGATCAGCTTTTCTAAGAATTAGTTGATCAACCTTTGTTGCTTTCTTATAAATACATGCCTGTTTAGAAAACAATTGCATTAGGTAACAAACTAGAATATCTTTAATTGATTTATTTTACAGTCTGAACTATATGAGTTACAAATAGAAAACATTTGTTTGATTGATTGTTCGTTTAAAAAACAATTTCTGGAGAGGAAGCAAGATGGCGACGGAGTAGGGGGACGTACCAACTTCCAACTCCCAGAACCAAAGTGGATTATAACTCAATTTTAAGAACCATCATCTGGATAAACCAACTATGAACTGAACTAAGTGGACTCTACAACCAAGGAACACAGAAGAAGCCACATTGAGACTGGTAGAAATAGCGAAAACGCGAAGAGGGCTGCTCAGCTCCCCGGAGCAAATGGCAGCCCGGAGAGACCAGCGGGGCGGGAGGAGAGTTTGGCAGAGAGGGAGGGACCTGGGTCCCAGAAACCAAGCCCCAGCCTGCAGTCCCAGAGCCTAGAAGAGGCGTTTGGACAGTTTTGAGCTATGAAACAAGTGAGGGAGCTCCCAGGCTTACAGTGTGGAGTATTAGGTCCCTTCCTACTCTGCTGATAGTTGCTGAAGGGTTTGGGGCAGCAGGACGCTGAAACGCGGTTCTGTCGGCGTGGGCGGAGGCCAAGCTGGTGTGAGCTCAGTCTAGCCCAGCAGGGTCCGAGGGGACGCGCGAAAGCGGTCCGGAAGCTGCGGCCCACGTTTAATCCCACTTACGGGGACAAAGCGGGAGCCGGCCCTGACTGCGGGGACCGGGCTAGGACCAGGGATGGGCAGGGGCTCGAGGCTGAGCTCACGCTACCAGCCCCGCCCGGAAGGAGAAACCGCGATTTGCAATTATACGTGTACGAGCGGACTCCGAATGCGGGGGCGGGGTAGAGTCTGGGACGAGCGGAAGTATGCAGCTGAGAGGAAGCCAGCAAACATGCCTGTCCCAATAAACCTGGGTTTGCGACCCTGTGCAGAAGGGCGCTGGCCTCGAGGGCGGGGCTAAAGCTCTGGACGGGCAAAGGCTCACAGCTAAAAGCACGTCAAAATCCCCGCCCAACCCACGAAACTGTGGCGAGCAGGCTCTGACTGCGGGTTCTGGGTGAAAGTCCAGAAATAGGCTGGGTCCGCAGCTGAGCAAAGGTGCTCACCTCTACCCTTGGCGCTAAGGCTTGTGGCTTGTGTGACAGCCCCTCCCATGCAGGAGAGGCAGAAATCACAGCAAAAGCCACAGTGGGCCGGCGCTGGCAAGGCTCATACCCAACCACCCTAGGCACCGGCAGAGGGGGTGGGGGACCTGCAGACAGACCACACCTAGAGAACACAAAGGCAACACCTACTGGACTCCAGTGGCCACAACTTGCTTATACACAGACAAAATGGGTAGGCAGAGGAATGCAAACCAAATGAATCAAGAGAAATCCCCAGAGAAGGACCTGAATGAACCAGATATAACCAAATTACCAGAAGCAAAATTTAGAATAATGATAGTTAGGATGTTCAAAGAACTTAGAGAAACAATGGATAGTCAGTATGAACACCTAAATAAAGAGATAACAAGTATAAAAAACGAAATTGAAATAATAAAAAAGAATCAGACAGAAATGACAAATACAGTATCAGAACTGAAGACCACAATGGAAGGAATTAAAAGCAGGATGAATCACGCTGAGAATAGAATCAGCGAGTTAGAGGACACAATAAACAAAGGCACAGAAACAGAGAAGAAAAAGGCAAAGAGACTCAAAAAATGTGAGGAAACTCTAAGGGAGCTCTGGAGTTCTGTGACAACATGAAGAGAACCATCATTCACATCATAGGGCTGCCTGAAGAAGAGGAGAGAGGACAGAAAACGGAAACTTTGTTCAATCAAATCATAGCAGAAAACCTTCCTAAATTAAGGCTAGGAAACACTCCACACATTCAAGAAGGACACAGAACTCCATTAAAGAGAAACCCAAAAAGATCTACACCAAGACACATCATAGTTAAAATATAAAGCTAATGGATAAAGAAAAAATTTTAAAAGCTGCTAGGGAAAAAAAGGCTATCACCTACAAAGGAACCCCCATAAGGATGACATCGGAATTCTCAACAGAAACACTTGAGGCCAGAAGGGAATGGCAAGATATAAACAAAGTAATGAAGAACAAGAACCTACAACCAAGACTACTTTATCCAGCAAGGCTAACGTTTAAAATTGAAGGAGAAATAAAGAGCTTCCCAGAAAAAGAAAGCCTCAAGGAATTCATAAAAACCAAACCAATTCTGCAAGAGATACTAAGGGGCCTGTTGTGAACAGTTTAAAGGGAGGAATGAATAGAGCAAAAGAAGAATACAGCTTTAAAGAATGAAATGGCAATAAACAACTACATATCAATAATAACCTTAAATGTAAATGGATTAAATGATCCAATCAAAAGACATAGGGTAACGGCATGGATAAAGAAACAGGACCCATACATATGCTATCTACAAGAGACACACCTTAAAACAAAAGATGCTCATAGACTGAAGGTAAAAGGAAGGAAAAAAATATTTCATGCAAATGGAAATGAAAAAAAAGCAGGTGTAGCAATACGTATATCAGACAAAATGGACTTTAAAACAAAAGCTGTAGTAAAATATAAAGAAGGACACTACATAATGATAAAGGGAACAATTCAACAGGAAGATATAACTATTATAATTATCTATGCACCAAATATAACAGCCCCGACATACATAAAGCAGACTTTGATGGATATAAAGGGCGAGATGAACAGCAATACTATCATAGGAGGGGATTTCAATACCACTCTAACAACACTGGATAGATCCTCAAGAAAGAAAATTAATAAAGAAACAGCAGACTTAAAGGAGACACTAGATCAACTTGATTTAATAGATATCTTCAGAACTTTTCACCCTAAAGCAGTAGAATATACATTCTTCTCAAGCGCTCATGGTACGTTTTCTAGGATAGACCACATGTTAGGACACAAAAATGGTCTCAATAAATTTAAGAAGATTGAAATCATATCAAGCATTTCTCTGATAACAATGCCATGAAACTAGAAATTAACCACAAAAGAAAAACTGAAAAATACTCAAACACTTGGAAACTAAATAGCATGTTATTAAATAATGAATGGATTAACAATGAGATCAAAGAAGAAATAAAAAAGTTTCTAGAAACAAATGATAATCAGCATACATCAACTCAAAATTTATGGGACACAGCAAAAGCAGTTCTGAGAGGGAAGTTTATTGCACTACAGGCATATCATAAGAAGCTAGAAAAAGCTCAAATAAGCAACCTGACCCTGCATCTAAAAAAACTAGAAAAACAACAACAAATAAAACCCAAGACAAGTAGAATGAAGGAAATAATAAAGGTCAGAGCAGAAATAAATGACATAGAGGCTAGGGAAACAATACAGAGGATCAATGAAACCAGAAGCTGGTTCTTTGAAAAGGTAAACAAGATTGATGAAGCTTTAACTAGACTCACTAAGAAAAAAAGAGAGAGGACTCAAATAAATAAAATTAGAAAGGACAGTGGAGAAATAACAACTGACACAACAGAAAAACAAAGCATTGTAAGAAAATACTATGAAGAACTATATGCCAAAAAATTAGACAATCTTGGTGAAATGGACAAATTTCTTGAATCATATAACCTTCCAAAAATCAATCTGGAAGAACACCTAAACAGACCAATTACAACAAATGAGATCGAAACAGTTATCAAAAAACTCCCAAAAAAGAAAATTCCTGGGCCTGATGGCTTCACAAGTGAATTCTATCAAAAATTCAAAGAAGACCTAACTCCTATCCTCCTCAAGCTATTTCAAAAAATTCAAGAGGAAGGAAGACTTCCAAACTCCTTTTATGAGGCGAGCATAATTCTGATCCCAAAACCGGGCAAAGACAACACAAAGAAAGAAAATTATTGGTTAATATCCCTGATGAATTTAGACGCTAAAATTCTCAACAAAATATTAGCCAACCGGATCCAGCAATATATGAGAAAAATCAAACACCATGATCAAGTGGGATTTATTCTGGAGTGGCAAGGCTGGTTCAATATTCGCAAATTAATCAATGTGACTCATCACATAAACAAAAGGAAGGACAAAAATCACATGATAATTTCAATAGATGCAGAAAAGGCATTTGATAAAATCCAGCACCCATTCATGCTCAAAACTCTCAGTAAAGTGGGAATACAGGGATCATTCCTTAACATAATAAAGGCCATCTACGATAAACCCACAGCAAACATCATACTAAAAGGACAAAAATTAAAAGCAATCCCCTTAAGATCAGGAACCAGGCAGGGATGCCTCCTTTCACCACTCTTATTCAACATAGTTCTGGAAGTCCTAGCTACAGCAATCAGACAAGAAGAAGAAATAAAAGGCATCCAAATTGGAAAAAAAGAAGTAAAACCGTCACTATTTGCAGATGATATGATATTGTATATTGAAAACCCTAATGTCTCAGTCAAAAACCTACTGGACCTTATAAATGAATTCAGCAAGGTGGCAGGATATAAAATTAATACTCAGAAATCAGAGGCATTTCTATATACCAACAATGAACTGTCAGCAAAAGAAATTAGGGAAACTATCTCCTTCACTATTGCAGCCTAAAAAATCAAGTACCTAGGAGTAAATTTAACCAAGGAGGTTAAGGACTTGTACTCGGAAAATTATAGAACATTGATAAAAGAAATCAAGGAAGATATAAACAAGTGGAAGCATATACCGTGCTCATGGCTAGGAAGAATAAACATCATTAAAATGTCTATATTACCCAAAGCAATTTATAAATTCAATGCAATACCAATTAAAATACCAATGACATACTTCAAAGATATAGAACACATATTCCAAAAATTTATATGGAACCAAAAAAGAACACGAATAGCCTCAGCAATCTTAAAAAGAAAAAAATAAAGCAGGAGGTATCACTCTTCCAGATATCAAGGTTTACTCTAAGGCCATTATACTCAAGACAGCCTGGTATTGGCATAATAACAGGCACATAGATCAATGGAACAGAACAGAGGACCCAGAAATAAACCCACACCTTTATGGACAACTGATATTTGACAAAGGAGGAAAGAACATACAATGGAGTAAAGACAGCCTCTTTAACAAACGGTGTTGGGAAAATTGGACATCTACCTGCAAAATAATGAAACTAGACCATCAACTTACACCATTTACAAAAACAAACTCAAAATGGATAAAAGACTTAAATGTAAGCCGTGAAACCATAAGCATCTTAGAAGAAATCCTAGGCAGCAAGCTCTCCGACATCTGTCGCAGCAGTATATTTGCCGATTTATCTCCACAGGCAAATGAAATAAAAGGCAAGATAAACCTATGGGACTATATCAAACTAAAAAGTTATTGCACAGCTATAGACAATAAGAACAGAATAAAAAGACAAACCACACAATGGGAGAACATATTCGACAGCACATCTGATAAGGGGTTAATAACTAAAATTTATAAAGAACTTATAAAATTCAACACCAGGAAGACAAACAACCCAATCAAAAATTGGGCAAAAGAAATGAATAGAAATTTCTCCAAAGAGGACATACAGATGGCCAATAAGCATATCAAAAAATGCTCAACATCACTAATTATTAGAGAAATGCAAATTAAAACCACAATGAGATATCACCTCACACCAGTCAGATTGGCACTCATCAGCAAAACAACACAGAATAAGTGCTGGCGAGGATGTGGAGAAAAGGGAACCCTTCTGCACTGCTGGTGGGAATGCAGACTGATGCAAACACTGTGGAAAACAGTTTGGAGATTCCTCAGAAAATTAAAAATCGAACTGCCTTTTGACCCAGCTATCCCACTTTTAGGAATATACCCTAAGAACACCATAGCACTGTTCGAAAAGAAGAAATGCGCCCCCATGTTCGTGGCAGCATTGTTCACAATAGCGAAGATCTGGAACCAGCCCAAGTGTCCGTCAGAAGACGAGTGGATTAAAAAGCTTTGGTACATATATACTATGGAATACTACTCAGCCATAAGAAACGATGACATCGGATTATTTATAACAAAATGGATGTACCTTGATAACATTATACGGAGTGAAATAAGTAAATCAGAAAAAAGAAAAACTGAGAACAGCATTATTTCATACATAGGTGGGACATAAAAGTGAGAATATGGACATGGACAAGAGAGTGGTGTTTATGGGATGGGGGGAGGGAGGTAAGAGTGGGATATGGAGGAGGGGAGGGACACAGGGGAAACCAGATAGAAGGTCACAGGGGACAATTTGACTTTTGGTGATGGGTATGCAACATAATTGAACGATAAGATAACCTGGAGATGTTTTCATTTTACATATGTACCCTGATTTATTGGTGTCACCCCATTAGAATTAATAATAATATATATATATATATATATATATATATATATATATATATATAAATTTCTGATTTCAAAATGTTTTTTGACTTTTTCTTTCCAAGATACAGTAAGATAAATTTCATAATTTGTGATTGTTTTAATGCAGGGATCCCCAAACTACGGCCTGTGGGCCGCATGCAGCCCCCTGAGGCCATTTATCCACCCCACCCCACCCCCGCACTTCCAGAAGGGGCACCTCTTTCATTGGTGGTCAGTGAGAGGAGCACAGGATGCATCCGCACCCATAGTTCCCATTGAAATACTGGTCAGTTTGTTGATTTAAATTTACTTGTTCTTTATTTTAAATATTGCATTTGTTCCCGTTTTGTTTTTTTACTTTATTTTTTTTAACTTATTAATTTATTCAGTTTAGAGAGGAGACACAGAGTGAGAGAGAGAGATAGTTAAAGAGAGAAAGGGGGTAGGAGCTGGAAGCATCAACTCCCATATGTGCCTTGACCAGACCAGTGCAGGGTTTTGAACTGGCGACCTCAGTATTCCCAGGTAGACGCTTTATCCACTGCGCCACCACAGGTCAGGCCTTTGTTTTTTTACTTTAAAATAAGATATATGTAGTACGCATAGGGATTTTTTCATATCTTTTTTATAGTCTGGCCCTCCAATGGTCTGAGGGCCAGTGAACTGGCCCCCTGTGTAAAAAGTTTGGGTATCCCTCTTTTAGTGTACAGATTGCTCTTTCATTCATGGCAGAGTGGGTAACTATCCCATATTTAACAACTGTAGACATTCTAAATTAAGGTACTAGGGCAACAAAACTTTCAGAACTTAAAGAGGAAACACTTATGAAAGAGTAATGCACTGGGTGAAATATATTTTCATGCCACATTTTCTGTGAGGGCACTTCTAAGTCTGAGCAGCTCAGTACATTGTGAACTTAAAAGATGAAGTTCAGGTCTAAAAGAGAAAAACCCCATGAACTAAACCTGCTTGCAGATTCTGCCCAAATCCTCTGTTGATCCGTGAACTTCACGTACTCCAGGGTATGAAGGAAAAGAAATATTTGAAGACTCCAAGAACTAAGGGAAATGCTGCTTGTTGAAGGTGACTGAGTTAAGAGTTGCAGTTCAGCTAAGTTAACTGCCCACTAAAACAAAAACTGAGATTCTACTTGAAAGACAACAAAATTCAGAACCCTTATATCAAACATAGAGCTCATTATGCAACAAAAATCTATTTGACATTAAAAAAAAAACAAAACAAGAAAAATTGCTCCATAGTCAAGAGAAAAATGATCAACAGAGACCCACTCTATAATTACCAAATAATTTGTAGTGAGCACAGACTTCAGAGAAGCTATGAAAAACATGTTCAAAAAAAAAATATTTGTAATAAATGAAGAGATGGAAATTGTTATCAGAGATTTAGAAATTATAATAGTGAACCAAATGGAAATTATGGGAGTAAAAATTACAGCATATAAAATTAAAATTTTGTTGAATAATTTTAATTGCAGATTTGAAATTTCAAATGGAAGGCACAACAAACTTGAAGAGAGATTAATTGAAATATTCCAATGTAATAAATAAAGAAAAATATATTTATGTTTTTCTGTTTGTTTATTTGTTCTTATTTATTGACTTCACTGAGAGAAGAAGGGAGACAGAGGGAGAAACAGGAACATTGAGCTGTTTCTGTATGTGCCTTGATTGGGGATCAAACCAGCAACATCTGTACTTCAGGAAGATGCTCCAGCCAACGGAGCTATTCAGGCAGGGCAAGACAGATATTTTAAAATTAAAATAATTAATTGAAAGATAGCATTTCTATCAAAATTTCAAAAGCATTTTTTACAGAAACAAAACAAAATCCTAAAATTTATAGGGTACCACAAAAGGTCCTGAGTAAGCAAAGCAATCTTGAGAAAGAAGAACAAAGATAGAGACATCACATTTCTTGATTTTCAGTCATCACCTAATTTGGTCAATTAATTTATACAAAGAATCCTAGAATACACAATGAAGAAAGCATAGTTAATTCAATTAATGATGCTAGAAATACCAGACAGCCAAATGTAAAAAGATGAATCTGGACCACTATTTTATACCATACACAAAAAACTACTTGAAATGGATTGAAGAATTAAATGTAAAACCTAAAATCATAAAACTCCTAGAAGGTAATATTGATAGTAATCTACTTGACATCAGACTTGGAGATTATTTTTTTAATATACACCAAAAGCAAAAATAAACAAGTGGAAATACATTAAACTAAAAAGCTCTGCCCAGCAAAGGAAGCCATTAATAAAATAAATAGGCAACCTGCTGAATGGAAAAAAAAATATTTGTAAACCATATATCTGATAAAAGGCTAATATCCAAAATATATAAAATATTCCTACAACTCAGTAGTAAAAAAAAATCCAATTAAAAAGTGGGAAGAGAATTCGAAAAGACATATTTCCAAAGAAGGCATACAGATGGCCAACATATAAAAAGGCACTCAACATCACTTATCATCAGGAAAATGCAAGTCAAAATCATGAGATATCACCTAACATCTGTTAGAATGGTTATTATCAATAAGACAAGAAATGACTGGAGATGGCGAGGATGTGGAGAAAAGGGAACCTCTATGCTATGTTTTTCTCTGTCACATTTTGCAGGATTGTTTTTCTTTTTTACAGATGAAGATATATATTCACATTTCTTATTTAGCTGAATATATATAGTCGCATTTTCTTTATCCACTTATGTATCAATGGACACTAAGGTTGTTTCTATATCTTAGTCTTTGTAAATAATGCTGGAGTAAACTCGAGGGTGCAGATATTCTTTTATGTTGCTGTTTTTATTTTCTTCAAATAAATACTCAGAAGTGGGATTTCTAGATGATATGGTAGTTCTATTTTTATTTTTTTATGAATCCATGTTGTCTTTTCTATAATGACATTAACTATTTCAATTCCCACAGTGTACAAGGATTTCCTTTTCTCCCAACTCTCAACAAAAACTAGTACAATTCTATAGTACATTAAAAGAATCATGTATTATGATCAAGTAAGTTTCACCCCTGAAATACAAAGGTGGCTCAACATATACAAATCAATAAAATTATATACTACATTAACAGAATGAAGGATAAAAATCATATGTTCATCTAAATAGTTACAGAAAGAACATTAGACAAAATTCAACATATTTTCATGATAAAAACTCTCAACAAATTAGTAATAATAAAAACATACTTTTACATAATAAATACCATATATGGGAAAGCCACAAAAAAATATCACATGCAATGCAAAGAAACTTAAAGCTTCTCAAAAAAAAAAAAAAAGAAAGAAACTTAAAGCTTCTCATATGACAGTGATTTTCAACCGGTGTGCCACAAGAATTTTTAAAGCATGCAATATCTGACCATTTAGCCAGAAGCTTTTAGACTGTCAAATAAAAAAATTGACAACAGCCAACACAATAGCTGCCCAGTGTGAATGAATCAAAATTATTCCTATCATTTTTGTCAGATCAGCAAAAAATATAATATTTTTGGGGGGTGTGCAGCAGAATTTTAGTAACTTATGTGGGCCATGTGATGAAAAAGGCTAAAATATCACTGCTTTAGGATAAGATCAAGACAAGGTTGCTCATTCTTGCCTCTTCTTTTTAACATATTACTGGAAGTACTAACCAGAGCAATTAAGCAAGGAAAAGGTTATAAAAGACATTCAAAACAGAAAGTACCAATAATTTTAAAGTACTTAAATAAGATAGATGCTTCAGCTTCTAGTCAAGATGGTAAAGTGGGTAAAGGCAGTACAGGTATCCTCCAAAAACCATATCAAATTACTACTAAACAGTGCAACAACTATCATCAAGAAGTGTTTGAAATCTAGTTGAACAGAATTCCTATAAATAAGGATATAAAAAAGCCACATGAAGATTGGAAGGAGGGGTGAAATAAGCTGGTGGCACACCCACATATAGTGTTCAAAAATCAGGAGAAATATCAGAGATTTCCCCTGAGTGCTGAGGAATTCCAGCCCCACATCAAGCCCACCAGCCCAGGTTTCCAGACCCAGAAGAGAAATAAATTCACATAAATTTCCAGCTGTGAAAACTAGGGGAGATTGCAGCTGAGTTAAACAGAGGGCTGCTAGCATCCCAGGCATTACTCTTAAAGGACCAATGCATGGACATACTTGTACTAAAGCATGCTGAGCTCCAGCTCAGGAGCAGCAGTTCAAAAGGCACCAGGGACATATAGGGAGGTACTGAATTGTCTGGTTTTAGTGTAAGAACTGAAGGGGAGCTTTCTCTCAGACAGAAGTTCTGGAAAAAAGTCATTATTACTTTGCTGAGCTCTCCTCTCACAGAGCCGGCAGGAGAACATCATATCTGAGTCTCCACCAGCCTGACTAACACTGTTTGTTCACTTTGCCTGAGTGATTTCCTGAGACCCTGCTTCACCAAGCCCATAGGCCTGCGTGTAATGCTGATGGCCAAGGCCAGGCAGGTTCACTTTGGATTCAGGCAGATGGTAGAGGAACTGCATATCCAGAAAACATTGGGCCATTTCCATTTATTAGAGGTTCTAAGAGACCAGTGAGTAAATAAGCAAAGGAAAACTGCTTTTTGCAGTGGAAGGTAAAGTATACACCAAACAGCCCCTCACAGTGCCAGGCAAGTGATCTTCCCTGAGGGAAGGTTCCTATAGCCTTATATAAGCTACACACATGTGGCCCTGCCATGTAATCATGAATTAGTCATGCAAAGTGCAAGTGAGCAAGCTTAACACAGCTGTTTTCCCAACACCACCCAAGTTGCTTCCAGTAGCTTTTCCATACAAATAACCTGTCTTGGCTTATGCTGCACACGTTCCTAAATTCTCTCAAAGGATCACTACACCAAACAAGTAGCATCAGGCCTCAGTATGCCACATACCTTTTGCTAAGTGCCCCCTAGTCCAGCACTAGCTAAATGGCCCCTAGTCCAGCACTAGTGGCAGCTGAACTCAGTTTGGAACTTGGCCCCTGCTAGGCACCTCTAAACCCAGCACAAGTAGCAATAACCTGCAGGTCATGTTATAGGCCGTGTCAGGTTGCCCTGGGAAGGGCACAGGCAGCAGCTAACCTTGAACTGCCCCTTCCAGAATGTCCCAGGAACAGTGTACTTGATGGCCAACTTCAGACCACACTGAAGTACCACCCCAACCACCTCTAAGAGCAACACTCAAAAGGCAGACTTGGTGAGCATCAGAGCCTTGCTGAAGCAAGATTCCTCTCTGGAGTTAGCCCCTGTGGAGCCACAGTGCTCCTCCACTGTGGTCATAGTTGGTTCTTGTAGCCAATTAGCCTAAAAGTTAATCCCTACAACTGAGGGGATGAGCAATCAAAGCTCAACTGTAACAAGAGAATGCAAACGGCCCAACATATGGGCACTCAGGAAGCACCTAGCTTAAATGAGCAAGGAGATTGTACCAATAGGTCCTACAGGACACCTACAACATAAGGCCACCCAACCAAGACTGAGAAACACAGCAGATTTACCTTATACTTAGAAATAAACACAGTCAAAATGGGAAGCCAAAGAAACACATCCCAATGAAAAAAAAAAAAGCAAAGAAAAGATAAATCTCCAGAAATAAAACTGAATAAAAGGAAACAAACTACCAGACATAGCATTTAAAACAGTAGTTATAAGGATGCTTAAGGAACTTAGAATTTCAACAGCATATTATAATGACATAAAAACCATTGAAAAAGAACAAATCAGAAAGGAAGAATACAATAATTCAAATGGCCTGACCTGTGGAGCCTTGTCCTGGACACTGAGTTGGCCAGTTCAAAACCCTGGGTTTGCCCAGTCAAGGCACATATGGAACTTGATGCTTCTTGCTCCTCCACCCTTCTCTCTCTCTTTCTCTCTCTCTCTCCTCCCTAAAATGAATTAAAAATAAAATAAATAAATAAAAAATTTGAGAATATATGGGTAAAAATCAACAGTAGATTGAAGGAAGCAGAGGGCTGAAACAGCTATTTGGAAGACAAAGTAGCAGAAAACAATCAGAGTAGCAAGAAAAAAAATATTTTAAGGGGGGTAATTAAGGGGATTTCTGGGACAGCATTAAGCATAATAACATCCACATCACAGGGAAAACAGAAGAAGAAAATGGGGAGTCAGGGAGAGAAAACCAATTTTAAAAAATAATGACTAAAATTTTCCTAAGCTGGTGAAGAAAACATGCACAAGTCCAATAGGTGCAAAGGGTCCCAAACAAGATGAAGCCCAGGAGGCTCACAACAAGACACATCACAATTCATATGCTAAAATTAAAGACAAAGAGAGTCTTAAAAGAAGCAAGAGAAAAGCAATTAGTTCCCATAAGAAAGCTCCCATAAGACTGTCAGATGATTCCTCAGCAGAGACTTTGCAGACCAGAGGAAATGGTATAAAATATTCAAAGTGATGAAAAGCAAGGACCTACAATCAAGATCACTAACGCAGCAAAGCTATTATCTAGAATCAAAGGACAAAGAGCTTTCTAGACAAGAAAAAAGTTAAAGAAGTACATCACCACCAAACCAGTATTACAAAGAACTGTTACAAGGCCTTCTTTAATAATAAGAAAAAATTTTAATGTGAAAAATAAAATATCAATAAACACCTATCTATCAACAATTAATTTAAATGTAAATGGATTAAATGTTTCAATTAAAAGACATATGGTGGCTGAATGTATAAAAGAAAACCCTTACATATGTTATCTATAAGAGACTCACTTCAGAACTAAAAATACATACAGACTAAAAGAAAAGGAATAGAAAAAAGATATTTTATAAAAATGAAACCAAATAAAGACAAAAAAACTGGGGTAGCAGTAATTCTACCAGACAAAATAGCTTTAAAAACAAAGGTTATAACAAAAAACATATATAAAGAAAGATCCAGCAATGCCAATTCTATGAAATACCAAAAAAACTCGAAATATTCAGAAGCACATATACATCTATGTTTATTGCAGTATTATTTACAATAGCCAAGACATGGAATCGATCGGTGTCTATCAATAGATGAATGGATAAACAAGATCTTGCACATATATACAATGGAATATGGCTCAACCCTTAAAAAGAATGGAATCTTGCCATATGCAACTCATGATGGAGCTAGAGAGTATTGTGCTAAGTGAAATAAGTCAGAGGAAAAAAAATGCCACATTTTTTTACCTATACGTTGAATTTAAAACACAAAATTAATAAACAAGCTGACTAAAAACAGACTTATAGATACAGAGAAACTTCTGACATTACCAAGTGGGAGGAGATATGGATGAATGGAAAAGGTGAAGGGATTTAGAAGTACAAATTGGTAGTTACAGAGTTGTCATGGAGATGTAGAGAACAGCATAGAGAATATAGTCAATAATATTGTAGTAACTATGTATGCTTTCAGATAGGAACCAGTTTTATTGGGGTGGTTGCTTTGTACCATATTTCCCTATGTATAAGACACATCATTTTTAAAAAAATTGGGGTCTAAAAACTGGATGTATCTTATTGATTGTAGATTTCTTTTACTTGAATTTCTTGCTTTTTAGCCCTTGTTTTTGTGCTCATTGTTGAAGAAAGTGATTCATCATCAGATACAGATGGGAGTTTTGACAATTTTGAGGAGTTGTATGAATTTTATAATGAATAAAACTGAATTAAATAACTTTATGTAATACATTTTTTATTCATATTTAGGGCCCCAAATGTAAGGTGCATCTTATACAGGGGAGCATATTATACTTGAGGTAATATAGTAATTTATATAAATGTCTAATTAGTGGGTTGTACATCTGAAATTTATATAATATAGTATGTCAACTGGAATTAAAAAGTAAAAAACTATTTTTAAAAAGTAAATAAAAACTAAAAATAAACAAAGTAAAGTGTGTTCTCTGATCACAATAAAAATATTACCAATCAAATAAAAAAAATATGAGAAATCCCCAGATTTGAAAATAAACAACACATTTAAAAACATGAGCCAAAGAAATCCACAATGGAAATTAGAAAATTTTTTGAACTTAGTGGAAAAACTTGCAGCATATCAACATTCAAGTAATACAGCTAAAGCCGTGTTACCTGGCCTTTCTTGTTACCAAAAAGGAATTAAGGCTCAGAGAACCTGCATCAGAACACTTAGAAACGGGAGTTTCTGCTATTGTTGTGAGCAGTAAATTGTTATTGGCCTCTGACTCAGGAGACTTGTATTTTCTTTCAGCATCTATAAACATATGGCAGGCTAATTTGTTAAATAAGAAATAGAATAAAATCTCAGTCTTCACAGTTCCTGATAGAGAATTTCAAAACATAATCCAGAAATAGTCTGTATTTGATAAATCACCGTGATTAAAGAATAATTGTAATTCAGTAGAAAACTGTGATATTTAACTAATGGTACTGGAGCAAGTGGCTTTGCATCTGGAAGTAAATGAAAACAAACCCATTTTTTAATCATATACTTAAATTAATTTCACAAGTACAAATTATTTAAATTTAAAACATAAAACAAGATTTCTGTACAATATACAAGCTAAGGAATTTCCTTAGATTATTTGCCACCAATAGGAACCCAGTAGCTATAAAACAAAAGGTAAATTTATTGAGTTCTAAAATTATTTAAAATTTGTAATAGAAGGTACTGTAATCTAACAGGTCAGTAAGAGGTTTTGAAAATATCATAATGCAAACCACAAAGAATTAAAATATGATATAGTAATATAAAATAAATTCTTACAAATAGCCACAGAAGAGGTAAACTACCATGTGCAATATGCACTGAGGACATGGAAAATCAATTCATGGAAGCTCTTACTCAAGTGATATAAATATATTTTAAAAGATGTTCAACTATAGTCGCAGTAAAGGAGGTGCAAATTAAAGTTACTTTGAGGCCCTGGTCAGTTGGCTTAGTAGATAGAGCAACAGCCTAATGTATGGACATCCCGGGTTCAATTCCCAGTTAAGGCACACAGGAGAAGTGCCCATCTACTTCTGTTCTCCCTCTCTTCCTACTCTCTCTCTCTTTCCCTCCTGCACCAGTGGCTCATTTGTTTCCAGCATTAGCCATGGGCACTGAGGATAGCTCAGTTGGTCCAAGCACATTAGCCCCAGGCTCTAAAAATAGCTCTGTTGACTCAAGCATTAGCCCTAGACAGATGTTGCAGGTGGATCCCAGTCTGGCACATGCAGAGTCTGTCTTACTATCACCCCTTTTCTCATTTAAAAAAAATACTGTAAGATAGTATCTTATTTCCATAAGATTGGCAAAAAAAAATTAAAATTATCTCTTTCAGGTAAAATCTAAAGAAAAGTTTACTCTCACACACTTTTTGTGGAAGTGTGCTTCTTACAACCCTATATTGGAAATCTTTGGGAAAAAATGTATTAGCAATTATTAAAATTAAGAATATCATACCCCTTCAACATAACAACCATATAAATATATATAATATCTTCTGTAAAATATCTTATATCTAATATCTTAATTATAACACTGCTGATAGGGGATAAAACTGCAAATAAACTAAAATGCCCATCATGAAAGAATCACTGGACAATTTATAGTATGACCAACCATGATATAATATGTAACCAGTTAAAAAGAAATGAATGAGAGGTTTTAAGCCCTGGCTGGTTAGTTCAGCTGTAGAGCGTTAGCTGGTGTCCCAGGTTCAATTCCCAGTCAGGGTACACAAGACAGGGGATCATCTGCTTCTCCTCCTCTCCATCCTGCCTCTCTCCTCCCTCCCTACAGCCATGAGTTGAATGGTTTGAGCAAAGTTGGCCCCAGATGCTGAGATGGCTCCATGGCCTTGGCCTCAGGTGCTAAAATTGCTCAGTTGCCAAGCAATCGAACTGAAGCCCAGCCTGGCAAAGCATCGCCTGGTAGGAGCTCACCCGGTTGATCCGAGTCGGGGCACATGCGGGAGCCTATTTCTGCTTCCCTGCCTCTCACTTATAAAAAAATAATTAAAGAGAGAGAGAACTTATAAATTAGGAGAGATATTTATATTACATTGTTAGGTGAGAAAAGCAAATTGTAGAAACTTGTGTATACTACTATGTAATTATTATTTATATCCATGTATCTGTATATTTTATATTTAAGCATGAGGAAAAGAGTAAGAATATGTTGTCAGCACTGGATACTTGAGGTGGATGATTAGGAAGATTTGATGGGAAAGGGAAGAAAGGGGGAACAAGGAGAAGCTCAGCAAATAATACAGGGGACATGTAATATGATAAAGAAAACTCATGGAATATGTGTGTATCTGTATGCACACACGTGAGAAATGTAACCACAGAATGACAGAGGACTTTTTGAATAAATTATAAGAAAATAATAACCTCTCTAAATACTCGTAGCAAAGGAGAAAATGTGTTTATTTAAATCAAGTGAACTGACTTCAAATTTTGTCTTTGTTAGTTGCTAGCTGCACTACTTTAGACAAGTGAAGTACCTGAGCCTCAAGTTTTCATTTGTAAGATTTCATTAGAGACACAATCTATCCCTACATTCATAATGTTGTTATGAAGGTGTGATTCTATAATATACATAAGCTTAATAAATTGTAAAATTCACAACTTTATGACTGTATTATTGTGTTAGAATTACATAAATTATAAATTTCAGCCTGACCACTAACACTATCATAAGCCACTAATGTTTTCGCTAAACAGAAATTATTCAGCCCTTTATTCCAAAGAAAGGTAATGATGTCACCCAAATGGAAAATAACAATAATAATTACAAACATATAAGCAGAAAGTATTGTACTAGAATCACCACAATTGCCATCACTTATCTTCCAAAATTTTAGGTTAAATGTAGGAAAGCCTGAATTTCTTTCTTCAGAAATGTTTGTTATGCACAACTTGCATTTGACCCTGCTCATAAAAAATAAAATATTTAATAGAATGGTTTCTCTAAGTTGACATTATTGTACCTCAAAGACAATCACTGAGAAGAGAGGCAGCCACCTCAGCATAGTAAGTTCTCCCAGTGGCTGCTGCCACTTATGGCCATGCTGATCATCCCCAAGCAATGTCACGAACAGCCAGTGTTGGTGAGGTAAGGCTCAGGTAGCAGTGAAGAAGATGAGCACTGTAAGATGGGGAAAGACTTGCCCTCGGACAACTCAGGGGACTTACTAATGTGATGGGGGCAGGGTTCCTGGAGCTCTGTGTGAGCAGCTGGTTTTAAGAGTTAGCAAATAGCCTGACTAGGCAGTGATGCAGTGGACAGAGCATCAGCCTGGGAATCTGAGGACCCAAGTTTGAAACCCCTAGTTCACTCGCTTGAGCACAGGCTCATCTAGCTTGAGAGTGGGAGTACCAGTTTGAGCCCAAAGGTCACTGGCTTGAAGCCCAAGGTTGCTGGCTTGAGCAAGGGTTCACTGGCTTGGCTGAAGCCCCCCAGCTAAGGCATGTATGAGAAAACAATCAATGAATAACTAAGGTGCTACAACTACGAGTTGATGCTTCTCATCTCTCTCCCTTCCTGTCTGTCTCTCTCTCTCTCTCTCTTTCTCATCAGCAAATATAAGAAGACTGTTTGTGAGGTATTTCCATATGGACTCTCATACTGCCTCATCTACTCTTGTGTGACTTGGAGAAATATGAGTTGCCTTAAGCAATAGTAGCACATGTTTTCTTCTAAGACCAAATTTAAATGTGGTTAAGGCATTATTTCTTAGAGACTTATAAATTTTTAGGCAAAAGAGTTTCTAAGTATTTGACATATTTTTTTTTTTGCTTGGAAGCACAAATTCAGTAGATTAATATACATAATATGAATGGTAATATTTATCATTAATGAAAGAATATGCTTTCATTTTTTTCAGGATGACAAAAATCACGGCTAATATGTTATCCTGCTTTAGACTATATATTTTTTCTTGTCAGGAACAATACAATCATACCTTTTTTTAAATGAAAATGTTTTTTTTAATGTTTTTTATATTCTTAATTGAATTTGGTGATTATATATAATCACCACCTCTAAGTACGACTGATAGCACTGTATTTATCCCCTGCTCTCTGAACTAAAACTCCTGTAATCAAACAGGGAGGAGGCAGAACAAATGCAGATATTCATTCTTAAGTAAAATAAATTGAACCTTGACTTATTAGGAAATGCAATCAGAGAAAAAAAAATTGCTTTCATTATATAATGATTTGGTATTTTTTATCCTTGCATAAAACTTTTCCTTTTAAATTCAGCTTTTAGGCCTTGGCTGCTCTCATTATATTAAGAAAATTGACTTCAATTACATGACCCCCAAACAAAGCCCTGGCTCTTTACAAATCTATTTCTAATGTGTTGGTCTTTATGTTGCACCTTAAGGGCTCATGTCTAAGAATAAATGGAGCTGCATAATGGTAAACAGTTATTATTCCCAGCATCTCAGACACCAAATGAATAATGAAGCAAAACAGAATCCTCATACTGTATAAAGCTGTCCTTGAGAGGCTGATGGGTAAGATCTCTCAGACCTCAAACCTCAGCCCAGTTATCTTGTTATTTAATCTGCATTCTAAGGAACATATAGTGTGGCTGCAAACAAAGTTTGACTTTTATTCAACAGAAGTTTTTTTAACACCTACTACATGCTAGGCACTGCTTCATGTATGTAGTTACAACAGGAACAAGGTATATGGAATTGTTAATAATTATATTGGCCTCAATGTCACTTTTAATTAATACTATTTTTATTTCTAGACCCCAGAAGAAAATAACCATATACGCTAATTTAAAGAAAAACTTTTAAATGACACAAGGCTTTACTTGTTATGACATCAACAATACTCCATAAAGAAAGAGTAAATATACAATAGAGTTTCACCTGACATTATGTGTTGTGCAGTTCCTAAACTTCTATTTCTCCTTATTGGAACACACTTTAAACCACCACAGATGGGCAAAAGGAAATTAAAGAAAAGAATGCCCTTTGTTCTTCCCCAATTCAATAGTAAGTCAAAATTTCAAGTTATGGGCACAAAATGTTGATTTCAAAGGCAGAAAGCAGTAATTTCAGGGAAGCAGCCTTTTTCTTGGATTTACATGAATAATTGTTTTTTACAACACACATTTATTTTTCTTTTAAGGAAATATAAGTATTTAGATTTTCTTGAAATTGATCCCTTTTTAAAAATTAAATGTGTATAAAGTAGTCCTTGCAACAATATAACAGTGAAAACTATAAGCATCCGTAATGTTCATTATGGAGGTCATATTAATAAATTTTGGTACAACAATATTGTATTATGCAGAATTAAAATCACGTTGCATTAGTATTGTGAACAGTTGCATTAATGGCCTCAATTTCTCACATCCTTCTTAGTACATTTCCCACACTGATTCTAGGTTTGTCCTTGTCATATGCTTTGGTCAATGGGAAAGTAGCAAATTTGATGCAAACAGAAGCTTGACACACCTCTTGCATGTTTCCTCTCAACTCTTGATTCCTTGCTTCCATGATTATAAATGCATGAACTAGCCTTTTGAGAAATGGGAGAGGTACATGGAGAACAGCCAAGTTTTCCAGCTCAGGTCAGTAGAGATCAGCCCAGCTCCTAGCACATTTGTCAGCAGATGCATGTAAAACCCACATGAGATCAGCCCGATGGATAGAACTATCAAACTAAATAATGGACTCATTAGAAATAATAAATGACTATCATTTTCAGTCATTAAGTTTGGGGACTTTTGGCCCTGGGCAGTTGGCTCAGCAGTAGAGCGTCAGCTGGGTGTGTGGAAGTCCCGGGTTCAATTCCCTGCTAGGGCACACAGGAAAAGCGCCCATCTGCTTCTCCATCCACCCCTTCTCCTTTCTCTCTGTTTCTCTCTTCCTTTCCTGCAGCTAAGGCTCCACCGAAGCAAAGTTGGCCCTGGCGCTGAGGACGGCTCCATGGCCTCTGCCTCAGGTGCTAGAATGGCTCCGGTTGCAGCAGAGTAATGTCCCAAATAGGCTGAGCATCGCCCCCTGGTGGGCATGCCTGGTAGATCATGGTCAGGTGCATGTGGGAGTCTGTCTGTCTGTCTGCCTCCTCCTGCTTCTCACTTTGGAAAAATACTAAGAAAATAAAGTTTTGGAGGCTTTTGTTACACAGCATTATTGTATCAATAGCTAATGAGACATGTACTAACATAATTATCTCAAAGATATATAATTGAGTTATAAAAGCAAGTGCACAGAAAAAATGATCATAGAAGAACATACATTAACATTTGCAATATTTATCTCCAGAAAGACTAGTAGATTGACTCCAAAGGATAAGGTAGAGTGATATGGAGGGGAAAAAATAAGTTTGCCTCAAGCCCCATAGACTGGGTCTGGACATTAAACTGACAAAGACAGATTAACAGGAGGAAATCATACAAATTCATTGACCATAAGTTTTACATGATGTGGGAACCTTCATAAGGAAATAAGGAACTGAAGAAGCAACCAGACTATATGCGAGGGTTGATGGAGACTGAGCAGTCATGAAGTATATGGGGTACATGTAGGAAACTGATGGAAACTGAGCAAGCCTTGTTTGTTTATATCCTTCTCAATGTCTATTTGTCTTCAGAGACTAAGATACTCCTTTCCTCTGGTATAGAAAGGGCCTCATGAGGGTGTTGTGACCTGTTTCAGGAGAGAAGGAAGAGAGGAAGGACAACTTTTGCTGTTTTCTCAAACTCCTTCAGCTTAAAAGATTCAACATTTTAAGGTGCCATATTTTGGGGTAGTGCGCCTCTGATACTTACCCCCACCATGTGAATAAATGAAATAATATTATTTAAGCACCTTTAGAATCCACAAATAAAATCACAAGCATAGTGTCAGGTGGATACTGGATTTATTGGGTAATCCCTATGTTATTTATATAAATCTCTGACCACTATGTTGTACGCCTAAAACTAAGATAATGTTGAATGTCAACAGTAATCTAAATAAAAACATAAATAAATAAAAAGAAAAAACAGTATATAATTACCCATATGATGAGATTTCAAAAAACATATATTAGAGATTATTTTTCTGTCCCTAAATATCATCCCGTCTCACTTATTCTGGATCATTAAAATTCTGCATTAGATAATCACTTAATTGGTCAAAGGAATCTTCCTTTTATGAATCTGAAATCCCCAAATGCGGGGACTGAAATTTAATGCAAGAAGAGTGATCTTTCCTTCTCTAGCTATATAATGATGACTATAATAAATAACTTACTTTGCAGATTTGTGGGAATCAAATTAAGTTAGTGAATCTGGTAATGCCTATTACAAGCCTGGTTGATAGAAAGAGAGCAGTAATCATGCTGTTGGTCATTTTGACAAGTCTAGTCATATTATAGTAGATTCCTAAAGTCTTTATAATGACTCTGAAAAGAGTAGCTCAAAAACCATATGTATCTATGGAGCATTTAGATAAACTTCTATAGAGGTTTTGCCATTTACCATGTACTATAATAGACCCTAATACTCAAAGGTCCAATATAATTAAAGGAAATTGCATCTCAAAATTTACTATCTAGGTCAAAAAAAGTTTTTAAAAAATAAGAAGTCATCAAACAATTTATTAAATGTAGTAAGACAGTTATGTCAAGGGTGCTGTGAGATTATCCAACACAACAGAGCCAGATTTCTAGACTAGTGCTATATAATATATTAGTGACCAGACACAAGTGGCTACTGTGAGTAAGGAACTGAATTTTTCACATTATATAATTTTTATTATTCTAAATGTTAATAGTCATTTGAGGCTAGTAGCAACCATTTTGAAGAGTGGAGATTTAAGCATGTTCCATCACGTAGAAATTTCTTTTGAACAGTGTTGCTCTAGAGTAGGCGTTAGCAAATTTTGTCTGTAAAAATTTCTGACAGTAGCCTGACCAGGTGGTGGCAGGTCAGTGGATAGAGTGTCGGACTGGGATGCGGACGACCCAGGTTCGAGACCCCGAGCTCGCCAGCTTGAGTGCAGGGCCCATCTGGCTTGAGCAAAAGCTCGCCAGCTTGGACCCAAGGTCGCTGGCTCCAGCAAGGGGTGTCTCGGTCTGCTGAAGGCCCGCGGTCAAGGCACATGTGAGAAAGCAATCAATGAACAACTATGGTGTTGCAACGGCAACGAAAAACTAATGATTGATGCTTCTCATCTCTCTCCATTTCTGCCTGTCTATACCTCTCTCTGAATCTCTCTCTGTCCCTGAAAAAAAAAAAAAATTCTGACAGTAAATGATTTAGTTTTTATGAGTCCAACAGTCTCTGTCACAATGACCCAACTTTGCCACTATGGTTCAAAAGCAGCTGTAGGAAATGCAAACAATAAATAAATAAACATAGCTACAGTCCAATAAAACTTATTTATGAACACAGAAATTCTATTGTTATACTATGTTTACATGTCTCAATATTATTCTTCTTTGAATTTCTTTTTTCAGTTATTCAAAAGAGAATAAAAAGTTATTAATAGCATCAGATCATAAAGGAAAAAGACAGTACGCCTGATATGTCCCCAGGTCATCCAGTCCTTACTCTAAGATAGCTGAGGAATGCATTCTAGATGAGTTTTATTGGCTGAAACTTTAAATACTAAAATTCATCAGAATAATAATGTTTTGGAGAAAAAGGTGGAAGATAGGAAGGAGAGAAAGAGAAGAAAAAGAGGAGAAAGAAAAAATGCAGAGTAACCTGAGCTTGAGGGAGTATATCACAGGCAGAGAACTACAGATAAAACAGTATGTAAGAAATGATTTGAGAGTTGTTGGAAAAAAAACATGGGAAGCAGAAACAAGAACTGGTATATGATTCTAACGTCCCCTCTTGTTAATCTTTGAGTTTAGCTAAGCAGACGAGCCCACAGTACTATAAGAGGCTACACTTGACATAAGATTAATTTAGAAGGACATGGACGTGCCAGCAAGATAGTGTCAAGCATGTTTGTTCAGAAGAAATCCTCACAGAGTACAGAGATTAGTCTTCTTGTTCCCACCCCAACCAACACTCTGTCGCTAAAGAGTGAGATTTTATTGCGGGAGATAGGAACTGCATCAATTTAGTAGCCCCATGACCCATATGGGAACCAATATCTCTTGTAAAGTCCTCTGGACCAGTGGTTTTTAACTTTTTAACATTTGGGGACCAATGAAAATAGGAAAATTATTTCAGGGACTGCTAAGGCAGAAATAACACTTAGCATAAGCAAATTCAACTAAGATCATTGGGTCCATAATATTCATATAACATCAGGGTGGGAAACAGCATGAAATTTCTGGTAGACTGGTGGGCAGGCTGGCAGTATAAAAATTTCTCTTTATTTAGACATCTTCAGAAATTCACTCAAGGAGCCCAAAGCTGTGGTTTCCGACTCACAATTCACCTAGGCTAGATGCAATATAGCAGTGACAGCCCATTTTACCATTAGAAATATGGCCCAGTAATACAGCTGACATTCCACCTTTATAAGCTTTTAAAGGAAAAGAAACACTTAATTCAAGATTAATGTCTCATGTAGAAGGGAAAAGAGTTTTGTTAACATTTTACTCAAAAAAACTTGATCTTCATCTTGCAGAAAACAGAAATCAATAAAATCACACTTGCATTTTAGGAAGAACATTCTTGTAGCAATGTGGAAGATGAACAAAAGAGAAAGCAGAGGTTTGAATTTTGAGAAACCAATAAAGAATTTGTTGAAATAATCCATGAAATCATAAACTAAGGCAGAAACAATAGAGAGAATATTAAAGAGATTTGACTAATTCAATATGAGAGGCAAAAAAAGAACACATGTCAAAGATAACTTTCACATTTCTGATTTACAGGATTAAGAATTTACTGGCTTCAGTCACTAAAATAGAAAATATGGAGAAAAGAATGCTGCTAAAATTTGTATTGACCTTACAAGAGAAAATAAATAGCAATTCAGCACCATTTATAAAAGAAAAACACAAAGCAACGTGATTTATCTATCTTAGGTGATATTCTGACCCAGAAAGAATGCTTAGTTTTCAGCTTAAAGCTCTCTAAATACGGAGAGCAGTGTTACAAAATGTACTCACCTAAACTGAAGCATTTTTTATTAAAACTAAGGGAATGTAATTTTTTTTTATTCAACTGCTCACTACAGAACAGATCTTCATCACTCCAATTTATTTGATGACCCCCTCATTAACAAAGTAACCCAAGATGTGTCTGACTTTGAAGAAAATGTTATTCCTGGTGCTTGATTCATGTGTCTGTGCACACCTTAAATCCTGTTGGTTTTTGCCTGACAAGGCAGTGACACAGTGGATAGAACGTCGGACTGGGATGCGGAGGACCCAGGTTCAAGACCCCGAGGTTGACAGCTTGAACGTGGGATCATCTGGTCCGAGCAAAAAGCTCACCAGCTTGGATCCAAGGTCTCTGGCTTGAGCAAGGGGTTACTTGGTCTGCTGAGGGCCCTCAGTCAAGGCACATGTGAGAAAGCAATCAATGAACAACTAAAATGTTGCAAAGGAAAACTTATGTTTGATGCTTTTAAATTTTTCTTCATTCCTGTCTGTTTAACTCTCTCTCTGTCTCTGTAAAACAAACAAACAAACAAACAAAAAACCTTGTTGGTTTTTCTTTTGAATAATAAATATGCTTTGCTTATGCAAATGCGCATATAATAAGGAAAAAGACTGCTTATTGTGGTAAAGATGGAATGGTAAGGTATGAATATAAAAAGCAGCAACACAGAGTATTATCCTTCTAGACCAGTTAGTTAAATTAGTACTTTCTAACCATTTTACCCTCATGGTATGCATATAATATGGTCATGTGTGAAAAAGGTCATTCCATGTCCAGTCTGTTAACCAATCTTACAACCACTGGTTTGGGAGCTATGCATTTAATTATGCATGTTATTTTCACTTTCTAATATCTCTCTGACTTCCATTTCATTTAGGATGCAAAGCCAATTACACAATCTGTTTGAGGAAGAATTGTGCAATGCTTGATGGGTCTAGGCTTCCAAATATATGCCCGGACAGTCACCACATCCATACTTTTTCTGTTACTCATCCACTTTTTAATGCATTCTTATGCCATGAGCATCAAAGGGGAAGAAGAATAAAGTTGATTCAGAAAAAGAAAAAAGTCTTTCTTTAATTAAAGTTTCATATAATTTAACTAATACTTTATGAATTCTAGAAGGTTGCACAAAACAATTTTTTTCCTTCAGGCAAGTCACCTTTGCTATCTACATAATAATAGACCTTGAATGGTTTGTCCAAACTATTCAACTTGAAGCAACAGAACCTTAATAATCAAAGAAGACCTCCATCCCATCCCCAGGGTCACCCAGAAAAACAACACCTTCACCATGCATTCGATACTAGAATGGAAAAAAGAAACAGTCCATAATTTGCCAGGAAATTCTTAAAACAGCTAAAAGTACGATATTTGGTCTTCAGAGTTTTTTACTCTATGTACATACCACATTAAAATTTACACTTCAGCTTATTCAGTTCAACTTATCTGCTTCTTAGAAACCTGACAGGCTTTTGTTTTTATTATTTTAAAAAAACATTTTTTGTTTTTAATTATAATTGCCATATTTTATTATATTAGTTTCAGGTGTATACCCCAATGATTAGACAATACCTATCTTACTAAGTGATCATACTGATAAATCTTGACCCCACTTGTCACCATACTTAGTTATTAGAATATTATTGACTACATTTCTTATGCTGTACTTTACATCCTCATGACTATTCTGTAACTACCAATTTGTACTTCATAATCCCTTCACATTCTTCACCATTTTTCCCAACATCCCTCTGATCTGGCAACCATCAAAACCTCTGTTTCTATGAGTCTGTTTTTGTTCTGCTTGTTCATTTATATTGTTCTTGTTTTGCTTTGTTTTCATTTTATTGTTTATAATTTTTAGTTTTTTTCCCTCTTCTTCTTTAAGAAGATCCTTTAACTTTTCATGTAATACTGGTTTGGTAGTAATAAACTCCTATAGCTTTTTTCCTCCTTTGTACAGAATCAGCCATCTAACCTTGAACCCTCCATGACAGTGGTTCTTAACCTTTTTTGAGGTGCCAAACCCACCAGTTTCATATGCGCATTCACCGAACCCTTCTTTAGTGATAAATAAAATATGATTTTATTTCCAAATTTAGTTTTGCCGGTGTGAGACTAGAGTTGCTCAACTTGGCATTGCATATTATGCAGATAGGACGCTGACTTCCATTCTGTTCCATGATACATGTGAATCCATGTTGTACATATTCGTCCGACCACTTTCATGTTTTGCTCGACATATTTAGTATGGATTAAAATATTAAGAAAGAAACGAGCCTGACCTGTGGTGGCACATGGAAAGCTGAGGTCGCTGGTTCGAAACCCTGGGCTTGCCCGGTCAAGATACATTTGGGAGTTGATGCTTCCTGCTCCTCCCACCTTGTCTCTCTCTCTCTCACTCTCTCTCTCTCCTTCCTCTCTCTCAAATGAATAAATAATTTTTTTTTTTTTTAAAAAGAAAGAAACCACACGACGTACAACTATGACAGCTGTTGACTACTGTGCGCACTAAATTCCCCACAGCACTGGTTGGCCAGCAATGTAATGTGATCCTCTGCAGCAAGTGATGGCCAAGCGGGGCATGTCATCACAACTTTACACAAGTGTGTCTTTATCTCCACAGCAGAGGCTTCTCCGAACCCCTGAGACCGACTCATCGAACCCCTAGGGTTCGATAGAACCCAAGTTAAGAACCACTGCTCTTTGACTTGGATTGAGAAACTTTAATTAAAAGCTCTGATGTGAATATCTCTTGGATGCAAACACCAAGAAACTGTGTGAATGAGTCACCTTTGTGCAGACTCAAAGGAATGCATGTGAATGGGTTTAGGAAATTAGCCTAGAGAGTTCTAGATTGCTTCTTCCTTTGTGCTTGTTAATTAGCAAAAGAATAATAATGTACTTATCTAAAATTAACCCTTTTTCCATGTCAGCAAGAAGTACATTAGTCATTCTTTTTCCTTGTCACTTGATCTCCCTCCCCTGTAATCCTGTTAACTTTGTTCTGCTTCTGATCAATAAAAGCTGATGGAGAAGATTCAGGCTATCTCTGATGACAGCCTCTCCCTTTTCCTCTTGACATCAGTTTGTGTCTTGAGCAGGTTTTTTCCAGGTGACACTAGTAGTTTCCAGTGGGCTGGGAACTACACTCATTAAAAAGCTCTTTAGCCTGACCAGGCGGTGGTGCAGTGGATAGAGTGTTGCACTGGGATGCGGAAGACCCAGGTTTGAGACCCCCGAGCTCGCCAACTTGAGTGCGGGCCTATCTGGCTTGAGAAAAAGCTCGCCAGTTTGGACCCAAAAGGTCGCTGGCTCCAGCAAGGGGAGGCTTAGTCTGCCCACGGTCAGGCCACAAGTGAGAAAGCAATCAATGAACAACTATGGTGCCACAACAGCAACGAAAAACTAATGATTGATGCTTCTCACCTCTCTTTGTTCCTGTCTGTCTGTCCCTATCTATCCCTCTCTCTGTCCCTGTAAAAAATAAAAATAAATAAATAAATAAAAATAATAAATAAATAAATAAAGCTCTTTATCTGTCCTTTGATTCTAAGTGATATCATTGCTTAGTAGAGCAATCTTAGCTATAGGACCTTGCTTTTTACTATCACTTAGAATATTTCTCGCCACTCTCTTTTGGCTTTCCAAGTTTCTGTTGAGAAATCAGCTGACAACCTTATGGGAGCTACCTTATAGGTAATCAAATGCTTTTGTTACTTTTAAAATTCTTTCTTTGTCTTTAATCTCTACTATTTTAATCATGAGATGTCTTGGTGTGGACCTCTTTGGGTTCATCTTGTTTGGGACTTTGTGTTTCCTGAACTTATATGTCTTATTTCCTTCAACAAGTTAAGAAAGTTTCCTGTCATTATTTTTTCAAATAGAGTCTCCTTACACTATCTTCATTTTTTTGATTCTTTTTTATTTTTTTTCCTGTTCTGATTGGGTGTTTTCTGTTTTCTTATATTCCAAATCTTTTATTTGATTCTTGGCTCCATCTACTCTATTCTTGACTCCCTGTATATTATTCTTCATTTTAGTTAGTCTATTCTTTATGCCTGAATGGCTCATTGTTGGGCAGATAAAATATATTATGCTCACTTTGTTAAAGATGGAGCTGCCCACATGGAAGCCTGTCTCCCAGGTGATAATATTAGTTGCCCTTTTTGCTTGAAATGGGCGTGATTATATTAATGTGTGTAGGGGACAGGTTGTAAGCAGGCAGAGTCATTATAGCCTAAGTCTTGGTTTTAAGACTTAGTCTTTTCCACTCTTTTTGATGTAGGGTGGTGCACTCTCATGAGGAATCCCATTATGCCTCAGATAAGAGACTTTGTATCAGAGACTTCCTTGTTTGTATATTAGATTAAAGGTTTTGAATCTACACTATAAAGTGGGGCAGACAGGGGGCTTGCTTGCTCTCAGTTCCTGAGATTAGCATTAGAGAGGAAAGCAGAGTAAGGCCACGTGGAGGAGGCCAGGAGAACCAGCAAAGATGGTGGAGTGCTGAGGGAGAAGCCAGTTTGTGCAGAGAGAAGGAGATGGGGAACAGAGGTGAATAAGTCTGGTGAGCTAAGAACCTTTGATTCTAGGAAACTCAGATAAGTCAGTAGCTTTGTGATAACTAAATGAGTGGATTTTGCAGCCCAGTGCGTGTTTTTGCTTGCCCACCGGGTGCAAGCTAGGATTAAAGATGATGGCCCACCAGCTTTTGGCTCCGTTGTTTCATTACTGACTGTCCGAATCCAATGCGAACCTGCATGAGCCAGGTGGCTGTGATGGCGGCCGTGGCTACTGGCTTTACACTCATTTTTATGCTGTTGAGTTTCTTACTAAGTTCAATGAGCAGCCTTATAACCAGTGTTTAGAACTCTGCACCTAGTGGAGTGATTGTCTCCATTTTGTTTAGTTCTTTATATGGGGTTTTGTTTTGTTCTTTCATTAGAGACATATTTCTTTATCTCCTCAATTTGGCAGCCTCTCTGTGTTTGTTTCTTTGTATTAGGTAGATCAGCTATATTTCCCAGGCTTTGTGGAGTGGCTTAATGTAGTAACTGTCCTGTAAGGTCCAGTGGCACAGCCTTCCCAATCACCCACACTGGACCCTCAAGACGCATTCTCAAGCATTAGCTGTGTATACCCTCTTGTTGTAGTTGAGCCTGGATTGTTGTTGGCATGTGTTGGGCAGATAAAATATATTATGCTCACTTTGTTAAAGATTGTGCTGCCCACATGCAAGTCCATTGATATTAGTATGTTTTGGGGGACAGGCTATGGGCAGGCTGAGTCGTTATAGCCTACGCCTTAGTTTTAAGAGTAAGCTTTTTCCCCACACCCTTGACTGATTGGATGATATAGGGTGGTGCACTCTCATGAGGAATCCCATTGTGCCTCAGATGAGTGACTTTGTATCAGAGAATTTTTTGTTTGTAGATTGGATTAAGGGTTTGGATTTCTACACTATAAAGTGGGGCTGGCCGGGAGCTTGCTCTCTCTCAGTTCCTGAGGTTAGCATTAGAGAGAAGAGCAGATTAAGGCCACATGGAGGCCAGGAGAAGCAGCCAAGATGGCGGAGTGCTGAGGAAGAAGCCAGTTTGAGCAGAGTTTGTGCTGGAGAAGGAGATGGTGAACAGAGGTGAATAAGACTGGTGAGCTAGAAACCTTTGTTTCTAGGAAACTCGGATAAGTCAGTAACTTTTTGAGCACTGAATAAGTGGGTTTTGGAGCCCAATGTGTGTTTTTGCTTGCCCACCAGGTGCAAGCTAGAATTAAAGCTGCTGTCTCACCAGTTCTTGGCTCCATTGTTTCATTACTGACTGTCTGAATCTAATGTAAACCTGCACTGGCTGGGGCAGCTCTGATGGTGGCCTTGGCTATTGGCTGCACAGCATGTTAATGGGAGAAATTTACCCCCAGGCCAATCAGCTACAAGGAATGGCTATGACCAGTGATCATTGATCTCTGACCACTTTGAAAGATCAGCTGTGCAGGGGCTACCCCACAGAGAAGGACTCACTTCAGCAGGGCTCTGATGCTTGCCAAATTGGCCCCTTGAGTGTGGGTTGAACCTGTGATTTGTTTTTAACCAATAGACTAGCAAAGAAGATAGGATATATGTGATAACGTATGTATAGTAATGTACATGAATTGTAATATCCCTGCCTAGCTCTGAGGAAGAAAGCTCCCAGTTTCTGAGATGCCATATGGAAAGGGCAATGATGCAAGGGACTGAGTGTATCTTCTAGCTCCAAACCAGAGAAAAGCTGCTTGAACTTGAAAGCCAATTCTTCAACTACCTAAACTTAAAAGCAAATCTTTCCTTGCAGTCTGGCTTCAAATGATAACCCAATCCTGACTGACACCTTGATCATAGCCTTGTAAAGGACAAACTTAAGCTGTGCCCAGACTTTTAACTCAAGAAAATATTAGAAACTAAATGTATATTGTTTTAAGTTAGTAAATTTATCTATTGTTGTGTAACAATCGATAGCTAATACACCAGGCAACCACTTATCAGGGTTCTCATTTTAGAGTAGTGGTTCTTAACCTTTTTTGAGGTACCGAACCCACCAGTTTCATATGTGCATTCACCAAACCCTTCTTTAATGATAAATAAAATATGATTTCTTTTTTCCAAATTCAATATATGGGTATATGTTTTTTTAGTGGTGCACAAAATGAGCCATGCATGAACATCACCTTGCTCAAAGAACAAAACCAACAAAGTGCATGAACTCACAACAAATTATAGTATATCTTTATTCTGGCCTCTGCGGCAGAGGCTTCTCCGAACCCCTGAGACTGACTCATCGAACCCCTAGGGTTCCATAGAACCCAGGTCAAGAACCACTGTTTTAGAGTAATCTGCATTTTCTAGAATTTTATATTACAGAGTATTAACTCATTTTTTCTAGAGTTTTTCACTCAGCAAAACTTCTTGAGACTTATCCATGTTGTTGGATGTATCAATAGTTCTTTCGATTCTACTGTTGAGTAATATTCTAATATATGAATATAACACAATTTATCCATTCACTTGACAAAAGACATTTAGAGCCTGACCAGGCGGTGGCGCAGTGGATAGAGCATCGGACTGGGATGCGGAGGACCCAGGTTCGAGACCTAGAGCTCACCAGCTTGAGTGTGGGCCCATATTTCTTAAGCAAAAGCTCGCCAGCTTCGACCCAAGGTTGCTGGCTCCAGCAAGGGGTTGCTCGGTCTGCTGAAGGCCCACGATCAAGGCACATGTGAGAAAGCAATCAATGAACAACTATGGTTCCGTAACGGCAATGAAAACAATGAAAAACTAATGATTGATTCTTCTCACCTTTCTTCGTTCCTGTCTGTCTGTCTCTATCTATCCCCCTCTCTGACTCTCTCTCTCTCTGTCCCTGTAAAAAAAAAAAGACATTCAGATTGTTTCCACTTTTGGGTTAATACAAATAAAGATATCATGAATGTTAGTATGCAAGTCTCTGAATGGATTTACACTTCAATTTCTTTTGGGTAAATACTACCCAAGGAGTGAAATATCTAGGATTATACAGTAGCTCAGATTATGTTACATTCCAACCAGCCGTGTGTGAGAATTCTAAGTCTCTTACATTCTATCAGCATTTGATGTACTCAATCATTTAAAAATGTGTGTAGTTGTATCCACTGTTGTGTTTAATTACATTTCCTAAAGGCAAAGGATGATGTACAACTTTTCAAGTGGTTATTTTCTATCAATATCTCCTTTATTTAAACCATTGGCCCATTTTTAATATTGAGTTGTTTGCTTTCTTATTATTGAGTTTTGATATTTCTTTATATATTTAGAATATAGGTCTCTCATCAAATACTTTATTTGCAAATATTTTATCTCAGTAAGTCTTTTTATTGTATCAATAATGTCTTTCAAAAAGTAAACATTAAATTTGTTATTTTATGAACTATGAATTAAACCAGTCTACTCATCTCCAATTAGGTCACACAATTTTAAGGATTTTAACTAACCAGTATATCTTTCTACTTATAAAGCCATGCTACTCTTCCAGTTCTGTTTCTACCTTGAGACCTGACCACCTCAATCTCTCAGTCTTGAACAGTGATGACTTACTTTAAACTTTTAAAGCTTATTAGTTGTGTTTTCCTTTGTACTTCACTATGCAATTGAAAACAGTGTTTATCTTATCAGTTCGTGACCATGTCTCCCTTTGGTCACTAGTGTATCATAAGGTCCTAAGGTAATGCCTGGAAAATGATAGGTAATCAGTAAATATTTTCTTTCCACATATAAACTATTTTTGAACTTATAATAGTGCTAGGTGAAGGTCAAGTAATATCAGTTGTATATGATGATAATTAGTAATTTTTTTTTTAAATTAGAGAAGAAAGGAAGAGATCTAGCAAGAGAAAAGAATAGGATGGTTGAAGAAATTCAGAGAGAGATTATTTTTCCTGATAACTTAATGTTGACATTTTTATTTTACTTAATGACCATCATGATCATATAATATTGAATTAAGTCCTGTTTTATACCAGAAAATGCTAGATGATTTGTCCTTGATAAATACAAAATATTTAAACTCAGTTTTATTTATATTTAGTTCTTTATACCTAAAAGCTACAAGACCTAAATTGTTGGAATCCTTAGAACCACAGCTTGTGCCTCTTGTCAGGTCAAATCAAGATGCACTACTGAGTTCTGACTGTGTGACAGTCTTGTTGAGGTGCTATGGATAAAAGATAAATAGAAATGGCCCTTGTCCTTGAGGACATTTTATTTTGCACCATGAACTTAAGAACATAAGTAGATGGTTCCACTGCATAAAGTACAGTGAGATATAAATAAGGCACAACTTCAAGGACTTAAAGCCTATATAGTAGACAAGTGGTTGGGTAGATAGATCCCCCCCCCCCAGGTTTTCTTAGGAAATATAATTTTGGTATTAAAAATTTGTCATTCTGCTTGCATAAGCTCAAAATCAAAATATATAAACTATAAGATAAGGGTATTTGAGAAGTAATTCAAGGGGAGGAGGACCAACAAAATTTCTTTTATCTTCATCCCCACAGTGTCTTATCTCTACTCAATATGAAAGTTACACTCTGCTAAATGGCTAATGATACTGAAATAAGGTAGAGGATTTTCCTAATTAGATTTCTTAGAAATTCAATGTTAAAACTTTTTAAATCATATATGGAAATGCTCCTTTATATAATGGAAATCTAGTATTCTCTGCAGAGAAAAACTAGATGGCTGCAGAAATGTTCTTTAAAGATTTATAATGAGGCAATAAAAAAGAATGCATAGCCATGACCTGATCAACAGAGCCACTCAAAGATAGGCTCTGTTTCAAAATATTGCCCCCAGAAATATTTTCTAATTCCAGAAGAGTCAGATAAGAGCAGGGCTTTATAAAGATTCTTAAGGTTAGATCTTGACTTGGAGTTAAAGATCAACTGAGAAGGGACTGCCAACCTGAGCACTTTTCCACGGTCTTCCACCTAATTTGAGCATGAACATCATGCTAACTGAATTCCATGAGGAAACACCTCATAGATAAACATACTAAGAGACCCTAGTGCAGTGGTTCTTAACCTGGGTTCTATCGAACCCTAGGGTTTCGATGAGTCAGTCTCAGGGGTTTGGAGAAGCCTCTGCTGTGGAGGCCAGAATAAAGTAATACCGTAATTTGTTGTGAGTTCATGCACTTTGTTGGTTTTGTTCTTTGAGTAAGGTGATGTTCATGCATAGCTCATTTTGTGCACCAGTAAAAAAACATATATCTATGTCTTGAATTTGGAAAAAAAAAATCGTATTTTATTTATCACTAAAGAAGGGTTTGGTGAATGTGCATATGAAACTGGTGGGTTCGGTACCTCAAAAAAGGTTAAGAACCACTGCCCTAGTTGAAGTTGCAAGGCCTCTTGTGACATTGCTTCAGTAGTCAGTGGTATTATTTTTTCCATATTCTATGGTTAAAAATTGAGTCACAGTGTCAGCTCAGACTCAAGGGTAGGGAAATGCACAGTGCTGTGAATACTAGGGGACATGATTCACTGAGGAGGGGAGTTTTTAAAGTTACTTATGGCCCTGGCTAGTTGGCTCAGTGATAGAGCATTGGCCTAGAATGTAGATGTTCCAGGTTCGATTCTCAGTCAGGGCATACAGGAGTAGCAACCATCTGCTTCTCCAACCCTCACCCTCCCACTTCTCTCTTTCTCTCTTTCCCTCCTGCATTCAGGGCTTGATTGGTTATAACAAGTTGGCACTGGAGGCTGAGGATTGTTTATGGAACCTCTGCCTCAAGCTCTAAAATTAGCTAGGTTGCCAAGCAATATCCCTAGATAGGCAGAGCATTTCCCATTAAGGGGCCTTGTTAGGTGGATATCAGTCCAGGTGCATGCAGAAGTCTGTCTCTCTGTCTCCTCTCTTCTCACTTGAAAGAAAGAAACAGAGAGAGAGAAAGAGAAAAAAGGAAGAAAGAAAGAAAGAAAGAAAGAAAGAAGAAAGAAAAAAGAAAGAGGAAAGAAAGGAAGGAAAAGAGAGAAAGCTATTGATACAAAAAGATTTTAGGTCATAGAAAACTTCTTAATTGATTGATAATCCTAGCGGGGCTCTCGACCAATAGTCCCATTATCTGCCAAGCATATAAGTGAGCCATCAAGAAAACTCAGCCCAGTTGAGCCTTAATAATTCTAGTCCTAGTCATCATCTAATTGGAACCATATAAGAAAATCTAAGTTAGAATTATCCAAGTCAGCCCAATCACCACAGAAACACAAGAAATAATAATTGTTGGTTAGGTCATTAAGTTTTGTAATTTTTTAAATGCAAAATTAGATAGTACAAATACCTTCTATTGTCCAGGAAAAAGGAATAGGAGTTTATTTTGTAAAATCCAGGGTAACAACTAAAAGATAGAGAAATAACTATATAACTAAAAAGCCAATAAAGAAGGAAAATAAAAATAACCAACCTAAACAAACAAGGTTATAGATATTTCATAGCAGGACAAATGCTACTGCAGCAATTAGGGAAAAATTAATTATTAAAATCATGTTTAAGGGTACTAGGGGTCCAAAGAAGCAAAAGGTTAGACAAAATAAAATCCTAAGGAGAATTCTAAAAAGTGTGTAAGGGAAGAAATTTTATCAGGGGAGCTAATAAGAGCCAATTATTTTTTGCACGGAACATGAGGTTATTTTAGTTATAGACTAAAAACTAGCTTGTTCAGGCTTCAGATTTCCATAAGCACAGAGTCTCTAATGGGAAAATGTAAACTAGAAAAGTTTTTGAGTATTCATAGTCAAATAGTCCGACAAATTAAAAAAATTAGGGACCTAAACAACAGCTGATATATTCGCAGGACATTTTCTTTATTCTAAGGCTATGAAGGTGTAAGGAGACACAGTTCAAAGTCTTAGACAGCCAGATGGGAATTCTCTGTTTCTCAATGCTTAGGGAAAAAAAACAACTTACTTCAAGTATACTGTCAAGTTTTTCCTTTAATTTTTGCCAAAATTTAAAAATGTTCAGGGTATGAAATGTGCAGAAATCGGCTCTCAAGCATAGAACTGGAACTATCACAAGGTTTCCCACCTGAGCAAAATAAAGCCCATCTTGGCTCTAAGCCAGAGGTTTGGGAGAGACAAATCCTAGAAGTAAAGATGAGCAAGAGGTAAACTGTGTAACTAATACTCCAACTCAGCTTCAATCTAGTTCTATTTTGAATTGAATTAATATAACAAGATTCTCATTTTATCTGCTCAATAGAGAAAATAGAGAATCCTCTTTGGTAGAAGTTTACAGAACCAGAAATATCTATAGTTCTTTATATGCCTAACATATATAAATGTTCAACATATAATAAAAAATTACTACAACTCTGAAGAAGCAAGAAAATGTTACAAATTACAAAAGGGGGGCAGACAATAGAAATGAGCACACGGATAATAAAAATATATAGTTAGCAAAAATTTTAAAATAAGTTTAATATGTTAAATAAAGAAAATATGGATCAAATAGATTAAAAAAGTGAAGATATTTAATGGAAAATTAAAATCTATAAAATAAATCAAATGAACATTCTATAATGTTCATTTATAATTGGGAAGTGATCTTCCCAATGAGTCTATTACACCTGGCATCATATGTAGTTATATTCCTTATGTCTTATTTCATATCCCCATGACTATTTTATAAATACCATTTTTTCTTTTTTTAGTGAGAGATAGAAAGACACAGAGAGACAGACAGGAAGAAAGGTGAGAAGCATCAACTCATAGTTAAAACATTTTATTGCTCTTTGATTGCTTTCTCATATGTGTTTTGACCAGTGGGCTCCAGCTCAGCCAGTGACCCCTTGCTCAAGCCAGCGACCTTGAGTCTTAGCCAGTGACCTTGGGCTTCAAACCATCAACCTTTAGGGCCAAGCCATTGACCATAGGGTGATGTTTGTGATCCCACACTGAAGCTGACAACCCTGCACTCAAGCTGGTGAGTCCACCACTCAAGTTGGATGAATTTTCACTCAAGCTGGATAAGCCTGGGCTCAAGCCAGTGACCTCGGGTTTCCCAACCTGGGTCATCAGTATCCCAGGTAGACACTCTATCCTCTGCACCACCACCTAGTCAGGGAGTAACTACCAACTTTTATTATTTAATCCCTTTACCCTTTTTACACAGGATGGCTATTTTTGTATTGTCTGTTGTCATTTTTCATTGACAGTCTAAGGAAAAAGAGGTCAATGCCCTTGACTAAATAATCAGGTATTGCATGTTTTAAAACTTTGTGCAGCATGAACCATTCATGTAGTCATAAATAGTAAGACTGTAATTTTTTTTACAGCTGAGTAATATTCTATTATATATTTGTACCACATCTTTATATATTAATTTATTAATGGGCACTTAATTTGTAGGGACTCAATATTAAAAGATATCAAGTTTTCTTAAATAAATTCTTAGTTTAAATGCAATCACCAAGTAACTACAATACTTTTCTTATGGAAATAAATAAATTGGTTCTAAAAATTTTATCAAAGCAACAGCCAAGAATAGATATATGCCCTTAGAGAGGGGGAAAAGGTTGAGAAGATTCACAATTCTAATATTAAAAATTAATATAAATTTAAAATAATTAAATCATTATGCTGTTGGCACTAGGACACACTAATATACTAATGTAATGGAGGAAAGAATTCTAAAACAGACTCATATTTATACAAACACTTGAGAAATGAAAAGATAGCACTGTACATTAGTGAGGAAAGGATGGTCTTTTCAATAACTGGTGTAGGGGCGAGTGGATATCCTTTGGGGAAAGAAAAATAAAACTCAACATACTCACAAAAAGTTTCAAGTGAATTACAGATGTAAGTATAAAACATAAAGATTTTCTACAATAATAAAGAATATATTCATGACCTTAAAATATAATTATATTTCTTAAACAGAACAAAAGGATCACTAACTATAACAAAAAAGATTGCAAAATTGAACTACATTAAAATTTAAAACATCCTAATAGTAAACAACAGCATTAAAAAAAATAATAAGAAGCCATGTCACAACATGGGAGAACATCTTTGCAACAGAACACATGACTCAAATACAGATATAAAGTCATTTTTACCCAACTTAAAAAATCGGTAAAAACCACATAAATCATTTCAAAAAGCAAATATCCAACAAACAACAAATATAAGAAAAAATACTTAGTATCATCTTACCATCATTAATCATCAGTGACATTAAAAGTAAAACTACAATGAAATACCACTAGCCACCCACCAAAATAGTTAAATTTTAAAATGCTGTCAGTACCAGATTTTTTTGATATTGTGGAAAAATAAGAACTTTCCGACAGTGCTGGGGAGTGTAAACTGGTATAGCCACTATGAAAAACTGTTTGACATTATCCACCAAAACTGAACATATACTCTTCTAATGACCCAGTAATTCCATTCCCAGGTATATATCCAATAGAGCTGCATATATGTGTGTGCAGTAAAAGACATACACAAAATTATTCATATTGGCATTGTTCATGATAGCAACAGCAACAAAAAATGGGAACAACCAAAATATTCCTCAGAAAGTAGAATAGAATTCCATAGTATATATGTACCAAAGCTTTTTATATACTATGGAATACTACTCGGCCATAAGAAATGATGACATCGGACCATTTACAACAAAATGGTGGTACCTTGATAACATTATACGAAGTGAAATAAGTAAATCAGAAAAAAAAAACTAAGAACAGCATGAATTCATACGTAGGTGGGACATAAAAGTGAGACTAGGAGACATGGACAAGAGAGTGGTGGTTACGGGATGGGGGGAGGGAAGGGAGGGTGGGAGAGGGAGAAGGGGAGGGGCACAGGGAAAGCCAGATAGAAGGTGACAGAGGACAATTTGACTTTGGGTGATGAGTATGCAACACAATTGAATAAGATAATCTGGAGATATTTTCATTGTACATATGTACCCTGATTTATTGGTGTCACCACATTAAAGTTAATTAAAAAAAAAGTAGAATAGATTGGGATATATTCATATAACAGAATATATAAAATGAATTGCTTATAGCCAGTCACAAAACTTTGAATAAATCATTATAACATAATATTAATCAACAAAAACCAGATGCACATAATACATAGCAAACATATGATTCCAATATACATATCATGGCTAATAAAGATGAAACTGTAATGTTAAAAGCATAGAGCAGGGGTTGGGAAACTTTTTGGGTGAGAGAGCCATGAATGCCACATATTTTAAAATATAATTCTGTGAGAGCCATACAATATGTTTAACATTAAATACAAGTAAATGTGTGCATTTTATGTAAGACCAACACTTTTAAAGTACAATAAGTCTCTGAATTCTTTTTAATATCGTTGTTATGCTATTGCTAACCAATGATGAATAAAGTACTTCTTACCATTAATGTTACTTCTAGTGCGGCATGGTTTTGCTGATGGCTTTGAAGTCTGGGTGATACGTGGTGAGGTTAAGCTTCATGCAGGTGTTGAGACTTCCATCCATTAAACATGATCGTAGGTTGGTCTTAACGTTCTTTAGATGTGAGAAAGACTGCTCACATGCATACGTACAGCCGAACATTGTCAGTACAGCAATACTCACACACTGCAGTGTGTGGTATCTGACGGGAAGCACATTCCAAGTTTTGACAATCAGCTGTTCCGTGGGTTGAAGTTTTTTCATTTCTTCCCACTTGTGTTTGCTCGCCAACTCTGCTTACTCTCATTCAAGTCTTTCCAAATCTTCATTCAGTGACTTGAACTTATTCACCCACGTGTCCGAGGCCTTTAGGTCAGGAGCTTGTAGCTCAAAATCTCTGATGGAGACACCAGAGATGTAACCCAGGTCAGCGCTGTCCACTGCAAACTCGTGTAGATGGGTGATGAACGTAAAAAGATAAATGCGCTCACAAAATTCTCCAAAACATGCTTTGAATGACTGCAGAAGATGAGATATGAAGCCCGCTAGCTGCTGGAGATCAACATGTTGAGCTGGGTCACTTGCTGTGCATATATCTTTAAATTCTCCCAGTTTTTCAAAGTGTAGTAAATGAGCTGTTTCAATGTTGGCAATGAAGAGTTCCAGCTTGTTTTCAAATGCAAACACTGCTTGTTGAAGGGACAAGAATGTATTTCCAATGCCTTGCATTTTCACTTTGAGCTGATTCATATATTCAGTCATGTCCACGAGATAGTAGAACTTCAAGAGCCAGTCAGTGTTAGCTAACTCACGGTGCTCGATGTTTTTCATTTCAAGAAACGTCTGGGTTTTGCTCAGACAAGCCGCAAAACGGCTGAGCACCTTCCCTCTTGACAACCAATGCACATTGCTGTGCAGAAGCAGACCAGGATAATTATTCCCAACTTCATCCAGCAGTGTTTTAAACTGGCAATCATTTAAAGCTCGGACAACATAAAGTTGACCAGCAACATCACCTCACTAAGCTGCTCACCACACATCTGAACACAAAGTGCCTCCTGATGTAGGATGCAGTGAAAACTTAGGATGGGTCTCTTTTCATGTTCATAAAGAAGTGTTCCGAATCCTGTTTTCCTCACCATGCACAGAGCACCATCAGTACACAACAAAATAAGTTTATCCATTGGTAGATTTTTTTCTTTAGCAAACTCAGTGAAAGACTTGAATAAGTCCTCCCCTCTTGTTGTCTCTTTCATAGGCAAAACAGCAAGACTTCCTCACATGTTGTGTCACCGACAGCATACCTTGCAATCACGCTGAACTGGGATAAATTCTGTTGACTCATGCAAAGCGAGAGAAAAGAATGGTGCTGCATTTATGTCCTTCACTTGTGTTGCTTCAATTAGATTTGCCATCATGATGATACAATCGTGAACAGTTCTTGCAGACAGAGGCATGTCTTTTACTTATTCATTTGATTGTTTTGTCTTTATCGGAAAAGTTGTCAAAAAGTTCATTGGCAACATCAAGCATGAATGTTTTGGCATACCATGAATATCTTTTTGTTTCTCACAATTGCTAAAGCACCAGAAAAACTAGCCGAATTTCAGTCACTTTGTTGGGTCCAAACACAGAGTTGCTGCTGACTAGCTTGCACTCTGCACAGTAGCTCTTGACATGCTTTCTTCCTGCTGTCCCCCCCAGAATATTTTGATGCAAATGTAGTATGGCGTGTGTCAAAGTGCCGCTTTATATTAGACTGTTTCATTGATGCAATTTTATCATTGCATATTAGACTCTGCAGAACCTGCTCTCTCCACAAAGGCTAATTCCTCTGTCCATTCCTGCTGAAAAGTACGATACCCCTCATCTTTTTTTCTTTTAGCCATCTTCTTTGTCAAAAGGGTTTCTGCATTTAGCTAGCTGACTAGTTGGTTAAAAGGAGGGAAGTTTACTTCCTGACCTCACAATGACCTGTGTATGTTACATAATATTCAATAATAATTTGGATAATACGTGTTGTTCCGGAGGACAGCTGTGATTGGCTCCAGCCATCTGCAACCATGAACATAAGCAGTATTAAATGAATGGATTGTAATACATGAGAATTATTTAACTTTTTAACGTTATTATTTTTTTTGTTAAAGATTTGTCTGTGAGCCATCAAAAGAGCCACATCTGGCTTGCGAGCCATAGGTTCCCAACCCCTGACATAGAGTATGGTTACAATATTAATTAATATAAAATAAAACATTTTAATCATATTTTAGAAAATTTCTTCTCTTCTAACTACTCTCCTACACACATAAAAAACAAATTACTTACATTTATGAAGCATTGTATACTTTCTTAATTACAGGTTCAACAGAGTTCTTCATAATTTACATACTTCCTACTTTTATGTGTATTCTCTTACATTAAAGAATTTCAGATTTTAACATTAGAAGCTCTTCTTTTACCACCAAAAAGAATGTCTTTAATAATTTACATTTTTCTCAAACTACAAAAATAAAAGTTTTGGACACCAAATCCAACAAAAAATGTAAGACTCAATTTTTAAATTTATAAATGTTACTAATACCAATTAAAAGAGATCTTCATAAGGCAAATCTTTGCACTATTATCTCATCAATAAAGAATTAGTGTCTAGCCTGACCAGGCAGTGGCACAGTGGATAGAGCGTCGGACTGGGATGCAGAGGACCCAGGTTCAAGACCCCGAGGTCATCAGCTGAAGCTCAGGTTCTACTGGCTTGAGCAAAAAGCTCGCCAGCTTGAAACCAAGGTCGCTGGCTCAAGCAAGGGGTTACTCAGTTTGCTGAAGGCCCGCAGTCAAGGCACATGTGAGAAAGCAATCAATGAACAACTAAGGTGTTGCAACGAAAAACTGATGATTGATGCTTCTCATCTCTCTTCGTTCCTGTCTGTCTGTTCCTATCTATCCCTCTCTCTGACTCTCTCTCTCTGTTCCCGTAAAAAAAAAAAAAAAAGAATTAGTATCCAAAATGTATAAAGAAATCCTAAAAATCAATTAAGAAAAGACACAAGCCAACAGAAATATAAACAAAAAGCAAATACAGGAATTTCACAGAAATATAAACAGGAGACCACTGAAATGTTCTTAACCAGTAATCATAAAAATGTAAATTAACACCAAATAAAGATATCTTTCATAGTCATTTAATAGGCAAAAAATAAGGAGTCTAGCAATATTATTTTGACAAGAATGTGGAAGCATGGGGTCCTTATACATTGCATATGGGATGTAAATTGATACAATCACTTTAGATAGCAATTTGGCAATTTCTACGCAGTTGAAAATATGTAAACTTTGTCATTAAGCAACTCTATACCTAAGTATATGACCCACAGAAAATTTTTATGTGTGCATCTAGATATGTGTATATTGAACCAAGCAACTTGCTTAATAATAGCAAAAAAATAAGTAAATAAATAACTGCAAATAATATAAATGTCCAACAACAGAAAAACAGAAAATTATGTCATATTCATACAAAAATATTTTATAGTCGTGAAAATACTGACCTACTCAAATACCATAAATCAATGGCATTGAACCTAATATATAATTTGAGGGTTTTCTTTTAAAAGTCTTGATTAGTTTTAATGCAAATTCATCCTCGTAATGATGGTCCAGCAAATGATTAAGACTGTGGCCTCTTTGAACTTTAGCAATAGCAGTTGTACATGCAGAAAAACTGAATAAAAAATGAGATGACTGAGACAGGCGCTTAGCTGCAGAATTCATAGTCTAAAGCATACTTAACAACATCACTGACAGATGACACAGTTGTACAATCATTTTTGGAAACTATAAAGGATTTGCTTAAAGCTGTCTGTCATATATTAAAGACTAGGCAGATAGCAAGAAGCCACCCACAACTAAGCATTTCCTGGTCAGCTGGTTCAATCTCAGGAAAAGCACAAATGGCTAAACAAGTGGCATATATATATATATATGATCAATAAAGTCATTTTTAATAAAAATTGTGCAGAAAATAATGTCATTTAGAAATTTCACTCCTAAGCAATCTTAAAGATTTTCTTAAATTTTAAATAAATAACATAATTTTATGCTCTCAGACTATAAAAATATGTACTTGAACATTGCCCTATGGTCTTCAATAGTATAACTGAAGCACAAATTAAAAGACTTTTTAGCCCAGTGATGTGCTTTCTTTTCCCTTTTGTTTGTGAAAAAATATTGTAGTCACATTTGCTTTTACAAGAAAAGTATTGTGAGAGAAAGAAAAGCCAATAAAAGACCCATTTAAATATAATATTTTTGTGTGTATGACAGAGATAGAGACAGAGAGAGGGACAGATAGGGACAGAAAGACAGGAAAGGAAAGAGATGAGAAGCATCAATTCTTTGTTGTGGAAATTTAGTTGTTCACTGATTGCTTTCTCATATGTGCCTTAACCAGGGGGCTACAGCAGATCAAGCGACCCCTTGTCCAAGCCTGTGACCGTGGACTCAAGCTGGTGAGCCTTGCTCAAACCAGATGAGCCCGCGCTCAAGTAGGCAATCTCTGAGTTTTGAACCTGGGTCCTCCGCATCCCTGTCCAATGCTCTATCCACTGCACCACAACCTGGTCAGACAATATAATTTGTTAATCAAAGAGAAAATTTTAGTGTGCATTTATGGATCTGGTTATGTAACAAAAAATTAAACATAAATGAAACTGCAGGTGTTATAGGAGTGTCTTGTCTAGTCAGATGCGGGCTCTGTCGAAGTTAGGAACCCAGGTTTGGGGGCCCAGTACTACTGGCTTAGAAACTAAACTCTCACTTTTATGTGTGTGACATTGGGAAGTTACTTAAACTAAGCTTCAGTTTCATTCTTTTTAAAACAGGATCTCATGCATTTTTTCTAAGAAATAAATAACAATAGTGTATGGACACTGCTCAGAGCCTGGAAGTGAGTAATTGTTTAGTAAATGATTTTATTATTGTTTTATATTGCTGTTGAGGCATGAGCCTATAAGATCAGATGGTTTTCTCAAACTGTGGCTAAAATGCATGACATCAAATGTCAAACAGGTCAGTTGAGTTGAAAAACATGTTTCTAAAATAGCTAAAGAAAATATTTTATAAAGAAAAGCCCCAACCGATATTATTCTGCAAATTTGTTTCTGTTCACATTTACAGAAGGTTCAGGGAAACAGGCTGGGTAAGCCATGGTGAGGGCAGGGCACCAGAACTGAAAAGACAGCTCAACCATGGTGCGGGCAGGGCACTGGAAGTGATAAGACAGCTCAGCAGCTGCCAAGTGGACAATTTGGGTTTAGCAAGAGGGGTGGGGAGGAGTGGCTGGGTTCAAGGTCTTGAAAAGGTCACAATAAAGAATGTTTAATTCTTCAGGGTCTTTTGTACATATAATTTTATGATGACAACAAAATTACTACTCTGTAACTACTGAATTTACACTGCAGAATGAACTACAAGCAAAGGTAATGAACCCTTAACTACACTGTAGTAAAACCTCACCGCACCATGGCTACAGTTATTAGGTCTATGCAAGGAAAGTGGTAGTGGAGGGGACAGGGAGGACACGAACTCTGAGGAGAACAGTTTCAGCAGATGAGAGAGAAGATGGAATGAGTGTGTGAACTTAAAAGACTAGCTTCTTCCCAATGTTAACAGTGTAGCCTTTAACGTCGGTCAGGCTATTGTCTAGTTCATTTTGTTTGTCTGCGTGGTCAGATTAAAAGCACAGTCTCTGGAGTTAATATAGAGGTTTGAAGACCTTTGGCTAACCCTCACAGCCTCAGTTTCCACACTGGAAAGTGAGAATAAAAATGGCCTGTCTAGTAGAACTGCTTTGAGGATTAAAGATAATATATGAAAACCCAAGTACAAAGCAGTAGTCACTTGAGTGATCACAATTATCTCATTCTGTGTCAGCACTGATGTATTTCTGTAATTCATGTTGAACTTCTCACATTTGCATTTGAAAAAATAATAAAAGACTCACCACCTTTTGAATTTGCTACATTCTCAAGGACAACGCAAGAGCTATTAGAAACAAAACCAAACTAGAAACGACCTCCTCTTTTCTCTTCTAGTAGTATTTTCTCAGGGAATAATTTGAAACATTAGCAAAGGTGTATGTATGAAGACATGAATATGCTTTAAAATTATGCTTGCCAGTTTTATGCCAGAGAAAAATTCTAATATTACCCAGGAAGAACAAGACTAATTTTTTTTTTTTTTTTTTTTTTTTACAGGGACAGAGAGAGAGTCAGAGAGAGGGATAGATAAAGACAGACAGACAGGAACAAAGAGAGGTGAGAAGCATCAACCATTAGTTTTTCATTGCTGTTGCAACACCATAGTTGTTCATTGATTGCTTTCTCACATGTGCCTTGACCGCAGGCCTTCAGCAGACCGAGCAACCCCTTGCTGGAGCCAGCAACCTTGGGTCCAAGCTGGCGAGCTTTTGCTCAAGCCAGATGGGCCCGTGCTCAAGCCAGATGGACCCGTGCTCAAGCTGGCAACCTCAGGGTCTCAAACCTGGGTCTTATACATTCCAGTCCAATGCTCTATCCACTGCGCCCCCGCCTGGTCAGGCAAGACTAAAAATTTTATCTGCAGTTCCAGCTCAGCTGCTTTAAAACGCAGAGAAAAAAGACAGGATGGAAACAAAAATGTGCTTTGAAATTGACCTCCACTTTCTGTACGGTGGCTCCCAACACAGGCTTTGTACTACTATGGGTACAGATATTTAGACTTCCCCAGCTTTAGGCAGAGGCATTGTATCTTCCGGGCCCCATGTTGCCTGAAAGGCTTTTGCATTATTTAGAATCTCATTGCTTTATATTGTTTCCTATCATTTGGAACTACACATGGCCCAGCTTTAATGTATGAAATTGAAAACCGTGTTACTGCTACAGTAGTGCCTTGTAACATATGAAGCTGCATCTATCCCATGCAATAGAATTTGTTCTTCGTTCTTTAGAGTTCTTGAAACAAAAACAAAATTCATTGCTTCCCCGAATTCTCCTGTTCACACTATTTCAGGACTGTCTCATTGACATAACTTCAGCACCAGTGTTTCTGCTAACAAACTCCATCTCCCTCCCCCACTGAGCAAACCACACAGAAATAAAGTGTTGTAACCAAGGTTTTAATGATATTACTCTCTCAACAGAGGCTTATTTTCTAATTACCAAAACCTGTGCTTTGCACAATTTTGCCTTAGATTACAGTATTAATTTATCAGCCACCTTTTGCCTGAAACACAAGATCTCCAGTCAACCTGTATGTATGTTTCTCCATTCCCTTTCATAAATATCTCATTACTGCCTCTAATTTGCTGGCACCATTCCTTCACATCAAAATGTCCCTTCCATCTTTTCTCTTTGCCTTAACTATTCTGCTCAAACTTGCACTCACAAGTAGCTCGCCAACCTTTCTCCATGTTTCTACATTTGACTGCATAGCTACTGTTCTCCATGTGGTAGCCAAACTGACCTTTAGCAATTAGCTCGTCTCACTGCAATGACTTTTGATGACCTCAGAATAAGATCTAGAGGGCATGGAAAACACCACAACCTAGTCCCAGCTGACATCTCTACCTGAACCAGCCTCGCTGCCCTCAACACTCACCATGCTCATTCCCTACCCAGGGCATCCTGCTGTCTCTCAGACTTGAAAAACAAAGGTTGAACTTCTTTCCGCTCTGAACCTTTACACTTGTTTTGTCCTCAGCCAGATTTTTTCTCACTCCTCCACTTCCCAAATGTCTCATGGCTTTTTCCTTCACATAATTTAAATTTCTATACTTGTCCTTTTTTTCAGAGAATACCTGTTGACCTACCAGTCTAAAATAAGGCCCTTTTCACCTCTTAATTACACTTTATTCCTTTACCTGAATTTTTTAATCATTTATTTGTATTATTATTTTATTTTATTTTTTGTGTGTGACAGAGAGAGAGAGAGAGACAGAAAGGGACAAATAGGGACAGACAGACAGAAAGGAAGAGACATGAGAAGAATCAATTCTTCATTGCAGTACCATAATTGTTCATTGATTGCTTTCTCATATGTGCCTTGACTGGGGAGCTACAGCAGAGAACGTGATCCCTTGCTCAAGCCAGTGACCTTGGTCTCAAGCCAGCAACCTTTCAGCTCAAGCTAGCAACCATGGGGTCATATCTATGGATCCATGCTTAAGCCAGCAACCCTGCACTCAAGCTGGTGAGCCCCGTGCTCAAACCAGATGATCCTGTGCTCACGCTGGAGACCTGGGGGTTTCTAACCTGGGTCTTCTGCATACTAGTCTGCTGCTTTATCCACTATGCCACTGCCTAGTCAGGCTATTTGTATTACTTGCATTGTTTGTTTCTTGTTGAGAGACTAGATATACAAATAATCAGTGGCTAGTTCATATGTAAAAATAAAATTCTTACAGTCAGCAGCAAACAGCCCAAGAAGTCAACCTATTATCATTAATCAAACTTGTAATAAGTCAGACTACTATCTTTAACAACCATTCTAGGAAACCAAACAATAATCCCTATAACAAATGAGCTCTACATGGCCAGGACTGAGCACTTTCTTAATTTTTGGACTTCTTCCAATTTAGGGCCGCCTGGGAAAAACAAAACAAATACCTATTTTTCACTCCATAAGATGCACTTTTCCCCAAAAAACGTGTAGGGGGAAATGCCTGTGCATCTTATGGAGCAAAAAATACAGTATTTTGTTATATATATATATATATATTTTTTTTCTTTTAATAAATAAAGCCAAAGTGTGAACGTGTTTATTATTTCTTTTTATTTATTTATTTTAGAGAGGAGACACAGAGTGAGAGAGAGAGAAAGAGAGAGAGAGAGAGAGAGAGAGAGAGAGAAAGAGGGGAGGAGCTAGAAGCATCAACTACCATATGTGCCTTGACCAGACCAGTGCAAGGTTTTGAACTGGCGACCTCAGTGTTCCCAGGTTGACGCTTTATTCACTGCGCCACCACAGGTCAGGCAATTTTGTTATATATTTTAACAAACCATTTGGCTCACAATATTTTTTATTTACTTTCCTCCTTAAAACCCTAGGTGTGCCTTATGGTCAGTTGCATCTTATGGAGCAAAAAAATACAGTATATATACCCATAACCAATTACATAAAGTGTTCACTGCCTATAGCTTCACCATATCAGCAGCATCCAATCAGAACACACCTGAAGCTTTCCCTTTTTCTTTAGTATAAAGCTTTCCACTCTTCTGCCTATCTTTGAGTCTCTACCAAATGCAAGTGATGGTAGTAGCTGACTCCCAAGTTCTGAATAAATTGTCATTGCTTATTCTCCCTTCTGTCTCTGGTCTTCACTTACTTCAGCTTTGTTAACAATCTCTCTTGATCAGGATACAAATTCCATGAGGACAAAGCATGTTCACTACTGATTCTCCAGCATGTGGAATAGTATTTAGAACACATTCTAGATAAAAATATGTCCAATGAATAAATGAATTGGCAGCTTTCCTGAATACAACAGCCAGAATGCACCTCTATTATTCCTCAATCCCATATAATTTGGCCTCTATCACCTGTGGATACTCTATCAGACTGCTTTATAGTGTAATACCTTATACCCCTGTATTGTCTTCTCCTAACAGTAAATTGCTTGAATACAAGGAATGGTGCATATAATTTTTTCAAGATAATAGTTCACATTATCCTCTAATCATAAATCTGATTCTTCAGTGCATGTCAGTCTCATCTTTATACTCTCATTTCTGTTCTCTCTTAATTTATGGTGTGGTCTCAGGTGAGGCAGAGCTTCTCTGAACTGTAGCTTGTTTGTCTGTAAAAGAAGATGGTTGGGAAACCTGAGCACCGAGAGGCTATCTGAGGGCCTGAAGATAAAGAACAAGGAAGGCCAAAAGGGTCCAACTCTCCAAATGACTTTTAGTTCAGCGTATTTTATTAATGTGCAAGTTATAAAGTCATCTATTATGCATTGCAAGGGAGGCTTATTTGTATTCAGAGCATTGGGGAAGTTTTCATGTAAAACATGAGAAATGTCTAAGCATGCCAATGAAATTTCTGTCCTTTGAGGAAAATCTAACTCAAAAACAAGATAACAAAACCAAAGACTTACTAGAGGTAAAATGTGTCAATACTTCATGTCTTAAGGCAAAGAACTAAGGGGCTTCTCATCAAACATAAAATAAAATCCTTTAATGCACATATAGTTGTATAGTCTCCACATATTATAGAGCCTAAAACCAAAGGAAAATGCATTAATATTAGATGTAGAATTTCCAAGTCTTTTGAATTTTAGTTTTTCTTTAAACAGCTACCTAATATTAATTTGTTATGCCTTCAATATATATATTTACTGACTATCTACTGTATCCAGCACTGGGCTCCGCATTAGTAGCTACGTGAGTTTGAGCAAGTAATTAAACTAACTTATATGCCTTAGTCTCTTTATCAGTTGAACAGGGATAATGAGAGTATCCAATTTACAAGGTCGTTGTATAAATTAAATAAATTCATATATTCAAACCCTAGAATAGAGACTATCACATAACTAACAATAGTTAAATAATTTATATTTATTGTTGTTACATTATTGCTATTTTTCCATGAAAGGCATACAGTTAAATGTGTTAATAAATTAAAAAGAAGATCATAGGGAGGAGGGTGGGATGAATAAGCAGAGTACAGAGAATTGTTAGGGCAGTAAAAATAGTCTGTATGATACTATAATGATAGACACATGTAATCATATATTGTCCATAGTCAAAGACAGTATTACACCAACATTGAACCCTAATTAAGTTATAGACTCAGGGTAATTATGATGTGTCTAGGAAGGTTCATCAGTAGTAACAAATGCCACTCTAGTGAGGGAAGTTGATAATAAGAGAGATTGTGCATGTGTGGAGGCAGAGGGTATATGAGATATTTCTATACTAACCCTTCAGTTTTCCTATGATCCTAAAACTGCTCTTACAAAATTGTCTTAAAAAAATTACAAACCATAATATACATATCTTGCACTTCAGAAATATTAGTCATAAAATACTGTGCTAAATGGTGACAGTGATAATGTCATATGAAAGACAAAGATAAAATGCTATGAAAAGTAAGAAAAAGAGAAAGGGTTCCTTGCATAAACTTACATTATAACACTTATCATTCCATGTAAATTTTTATGTTTTCAGTCCTTCATCCTTGTACCCATGGAACTAAACATCACCTGGAAGATATGTACCATGCCTAGTTCATCCATGACTCACTTTACCTTGCACAGAGTACAGTATAAGGGAATACTTTAACAGATCTTGATTTAATGAGATGCAATGGTTAAGTTAGGATTCAGATAAATAACACTTGACTGTAAAATGTGCACCCACAAAGAAATGTCAAATAAGGAATTAGAACTAGAAATTAATTAAAGTTTTTTGAATGAAGGAAGGGCCACATACTGAATATTGGTGCTTTAAGAAAATATTCTGATAGTTGTCTGTGGTACAAATAGAAAAGAAAAATAAATCAGGATGGTATTTAAATTTTCCATTGTTACTACATATTTTCCATCCTTCCTGATTTTTACATTTTAAATAATATTTATAGAAGACATGTTAATTCAATTATTGAAGTGTTATTACTTGGTTCATATTAAAATAATATCATACAATTCTAAATACAAAGCTATTCAGCAGATATTAAAATTTTTTTTAATTTTAATTTTATTCATTTTAGAGAGGAGACACACACAGAGAGAGAGAGAGAGAGAGAGAGAGAGAGAGAGAGAGAGAGAAAGGGGGGAGGAGCTGGAAGCATCAACTCCCATATGTGCCTTGACCAGACCAGAACAGGGTTTTGAACTGGCGACCTCAGTGTTCCCAGGTCGACGCTTTATCCACTGCGCCACCACAGGTCAGGCCGCAGATACTGAAATTTTATAAGCTCTAAGATAACATTGATGTGGTAGATACCAGCAGAAAGAAAGATCTTAGAACAGAAACTTAATCAAGAAAATTTTATTAGAAATACTGCGATTGAGATTTTCTGTAAATTGAGTCTTCTGCTTGAGTATTTGACTATAATCTATAGCCTTTAAAAGTAATTTTGGGCAATAGCTTCACAGTAACACAGAGAATAGAATTAATAAATCAGCTCTTTCTATCCTGCAGGCATTGCAGAAAATGTGATTAAAGTAAAATGTCCTCCCTTAGTGATATCTAGCCACATCACCTCCTGAAATTTTGATATATTTGTAATATACCTTCTCATATTGCAAAGCAATTATATATTTCTTTCATTTCCTTCTTCCCCGGGAAATCAGAATAATTGAAATGTCAGTTCCTTATATTTCTGAAAAGACTATGAGACCTTTGTTTCTGGCCATTTAGAAATTAATATTCTGAACCCACTATTCTAACCTACTGCATTAAAATATTGATATTGGATAAATTACAAAAATTATATTTTTCAATGTATTGTTAACCTAAAAAGAAAGTCTGAAAAATTCACAAAAGCGAGAAGTAATGCTGATGGTGATAAGCTCAAAGCTGAGTGGTAAAGGGCATATGAAGCTGCAAGTGTCCTGGGACAATGCCATCAACAGGAGTCTAGAGTCTTGGTGTCACAACCTCACCATGCTGGTAAGTGAGGATGGGACTCAGGGTCTTTGCAGGGATGGAAACTGCTGGATATAAACTCACACACACAAAATAACAACTTTACCAGAATGAAAAATGCCTAAACAACTTGGCCTGGTGGCAAAAGGAGCTAAAAAGTACATCTGTCCATCACAGCCTTGATTCCAGGAAGTAATAAGGAAGAAGGAAAATGGTTTTTATTAAGTATTTTGTCTATAGACCTGCCACCACATGTGCGTTGGGCTTTATTTTGTATTACATGTATGATTTTGGAAAGTAGGAGCCAAAATATTAATTAAAGTGGACCCAGGATGATCACATAAATTCTCTGGAGAAAAGCATCCTCCAGTCAGCCCCCACATGATTTTCTCACAGTCAAATATCAGTCCACACATGCAAAAACAAGTTATCCTGAGTGAGAGTTAGTAGAAACAAAAACAACAGATCTGTATACCTAAGGATTTAATATCAGAATGCACAGAAGAGAAAATAATTAAGGAAGAATATAAAAACAACAATTAAAAAAATGTATATGTACCCCTATGTTTATTGCAGTATTGTTTACAATAAGCAAGATATGTGTCTATGGACAGACAAAAATGTGGATAAAAAAATGTGGTACACATATAAAATGAAATATGACTCCTCTTTAAAAATGATTAAATTTGTCATTTGTGATGACATAAATGGACCTAAAGAGTATTAATGTTAAGTGAAATAACTTGGACAAAGAAACACAAATGTTAGATGTTTTCACTTATATGTGGAATCTAAAAAAGCAGAAAAAGTAAATAAAACTAATTGATACAGAAAACAAAGTGATGGTTTCCAGATGGGAGAGGGTAGGGGAATGATTGGAAAAGGGGAAAAAGAATTATTATTTATTTTTTTTAATAAGTGAAAGGTGGGAAGGCAAAGAAACTCCTGCATGCACCCTGACCAAGATCCACCTGGCACCCCTGTAGGGGACTGAGGCTTTGCCCATTAGGGGCTGCTGCACCATAGCTTGGCAACTGAGCTATTTTACCACCTGAAGCAAGGCCATGGAGCCATCCTCAGTGCCCAGGGCCAACATGGTCATACCATTCAAGCCATGGCTGTGAGAGGGGAAATGAGAGAAAGAGAGAGAGAAGGGAGAGGGGGAGAGTTGGAGAAGCAGATGGTGATTTCTTCTGTGTGCCCTGACTGAGAATTGGACCTGGGACTTCCATATGCCAGGTGGAAACTCTACTGCTGAGCAAACCAGCCAGGGCCTGAAAAGGAAATTTTAAAAAGTACAAGCATCCAGTTATAAAAATAAATCATAAGGCCTGACCAGGTGGTGGTGCAGTGGATAGAGTGTCAGACTGGGATGCGGAGGACCCAGGTTCGAGACCCTAATGTTGCCAGCTTGAGCACTGGCTCATCTGTCTTGAGCAAAAAGCTCACCAGCTTGAACCCAAGGTCTCTGGCTCGAGCAAGGAGTTACTTAGTCTGCTGAAGGTCTGCGGTCAAGGCACATATTAGAAAACAATGAACAACTAAGGTGTCACAATGAAAAACTGATGATTGATGCTTCTCATCTCTCTCCAGTCCTGTCTGTCTGTCCCTATCTATTCCTCTCTCTGACTCTCTCTCTATCCCTGTAAAAAAAAAATCATGGAATGTAATGTATGTCCTAGAACAGTGATGGTGAACCTATATCACGCATGTCAGCACTGACATCCATAGCCATATTTATGACACGCAGCTGCATGTGGCTGCATACCAGAGAAGTACGGGCCACATGCCGAGAAGGATATTTATCCTTGGCTCCCGTGTGGCCTTGTGCAGTAGCCGAGGACAAAACATTTGCTGTTGTGTAGACATTCTGTGCTGGAGGTCTGTAGGCCAAAACATTTTTGTTATTTAAACCATAAATATTGCAAAATTATGGTTTTTTTCTCGAAGTGACACACCACCCGAGTTATGCTCGGTTTTTTGGCAAATTTTGACACACAAAGCTCAAAAGTTTGCCCATAACTGTCCTAGAGAGTGAAGTCAATGATATTGTAAGAATTGCATATAGTTACAAATAATTACTAGATATTATGGTGATCACTGTGTTAGGTATATAAATATTGAATCACTGTGCTGTATACCTGAAACTAATATTAAATTATGTATCAACTATAATTAAGTAAAAAAAAAGAATAACCAAACCATAGCCAAAAATTAAAAAGATATATAAAATGAAGCTCCAGTAGATGGCAGTGGAGTAGGTAGATGCATAGACTGCCACCTCCCAGGACCAAACTGGATAACAAATTAATTTAAGAACAATCATCATGATAAACCAACTTTGGACTAAAAGAACAGGACTTGAAAACAAAAGAGCACAGAAGAAACCACACCGAACCTGATAGGAAATGTGGGAACACGGTGTGGGCTCCCACTTCCAGGAACAAGGGGAGGTTGAGGGTCCAGAGGATTTCTCATTGTGAGAACAGAGACCAGGAGAGACAGGGGTCCTCAGTCCCAGAACCAGAGCCCCTGCTTAGAAACCCAGAAACTGGAAGAGATAGCCTGACAGCATTGAGTGGGGAGAAGAGCGGGAGTTTTGTCTGTGGGAAACAGCTGGTGAAGAAGTTGCAGCCTTAAAGGGCTAGTGCAGAAAATATTGCTCACAGCCACTTGCCTGTGGCTCTGGGGGCTAGGAGAGCTGAGAGGACTGCCCTTGCATGAGGAGAGTGGGAAAATTGAGGCACAGGAACACAAATGGTCACAGGGAGAAAAATACCTGAGCTGAGTCATTCTCCAGTGCCAAAGTGGCCATAGCTGGGGGAAGGGGAGATTGTTCCCTCTATCCAGCACAAGCCTAGTGTGGAGCCAGTTGACCCACCTTCAAAAAGCTCTCCAGCTCCAATGAGTGCAAAAGGTCATTCAGAAAGGAGGAAGTAAAGAGGAGAGGCAGTGACTCAGGTTTCTGGGGAGACCTGAGCTATACCTTACCTTTCTGATACAAAGAACACGCTCTGCCCCCAGAGAGTAACTTGGCAGACCACACCTTATGGTTCTTAGAGGTCACACCCACCGCATTCCTGGATAGATTTTCACCTGGGGCCAAAGAACAAAATACGCCCACACCCCCCCATCATAAACAAAGAAGCACCCTGCTGGGCTCAGCAAACACAGAAGCTCCCTAAGGGCTCAGCAAACAAGCAGCAGGTAAATTAAGACTTTTAAGGGGTTCTATGAGTTAAGGAGAATTAAAATCCAAGCAATAAACAGAGGCTGAGGCATAAAGTTCTGGAGGAGAAGCCACATTCCATAAGCCAACCTCCGACCCACAACCCTAACAAGCTTGCAAACTGCACACAGAAATAATGGGAAGACAGAGGAATGTAATCCATATGAATCAACAAGAAAAATACTCTGAAAAAGAACTGAATGAGATCAAGTAACCAAATTACTGCATGCAGAGTTTAAAATAGTGATTGTTAGGATGCTTAAGGATCTCAGAGTTACAATGAATGGACTTAATGAGCACCTAAATAAAGAAATTGCAAGCATCAAAATGGACACTGAAATCATAAGAAGGAATCAATCAGAAATAACAATTACAATATTAGAAATAAAAACTACACTAGGATTTAACAGCAGGCTGGATGAAGCAGAGGATCAAATCAGTGAATTAGAGGACAAACTAAATAAAAACACAGAAACAGAGCAGCAAAAAGAAAAGAGGCTCAAAAAGTCTGAGGAAACTATAAGAGAACTCTGACAATATGTGGAGAAATAACATCTGCATCATAGAGTTAAGGTTCCTGGAGGAGAAGAGAAAGAACAAAGGAAGAGAATCTGTTTAAAGAGATCATAGCTATAAACTTTCCTAAATTGATGAAGGAAAAGGTCACACAAGTTCAAGAAGCACAGAGTTCCATTAAAGAGAAACGCAATGAAACCTTTCAAGACACATTATAGTTAAAATAACAAAGATAAGAGATAAAGAAAAAATGCTAAAAGCAGCAAGAGAAAAGAAGTCAATTACTTATAGAGGACCTCCCATAAAGATGGCATCCGATTTTTCAAAAGAAACACTTGAGGCCAGACAGGAATGGCAAGAAATATTTATAGTAATGCAAACAAGAGCATACAACAAAGACTTCTTTATCCAGCAAGGCTATCTTTTAAAATTGAAAAATAAAAAAATCCCAGAAAAAAAGGACTCAAGCAATTTATTAGAACCAAACCAGTACTGCAAGAAATGTTAAGGGGCTTGCTGTAGAAAGAGCAAAAAATAAAAAAAGAAATTCAGAAAAAGAGAATTATAGATTTAAAAAATAAAATGGCAATAAACAACCACATATTATTAATAATCTTAAATGTAAATGGATTAAATGTTCCATCAAAAGACAAGATAGCTGCATGTATAAGAAAATAAGACCAGTGCATATGTTGTCTACAAGAGACTCCCACAAAACAAAAGATACACATAGATGTAGAGTAAAGGAATGGAAAAAAAATATTTCAAGCAAATGGAAAGAAATAAAAAGCTGGGGTAGCAATACTAATATCTGACAAAAAAAAAACTTTTAAACAAAAGCCACAGTAAGGGATAAAAAAAGGTCACTACATAATGATAAAAGGAGCAATCCAACAGGAAGATATAACTATTATAAATATATATGTACTTAATATAGGAGATCCTAAAAATATAAAGCTAACTTTGATGAACATAAAGAACTAGATCATCAGCAATACTATAATAGTAGGGGATTTTAATATCTTACTAACATCAATGAATACAACCTCCAGATAGAAAATTAACAAAGAGACAGCAGCTGTAAATAACACACTAGATCAATTGGATTTAATAGATATCTCCCGAATTTTTTACCCCAAAGCAGGAGAATATACACTCTTTTCAAGTGCTCATAATAAATTTTCTAGGATAGACCACATATCAGAACAGAAAGAAAATTTTTAATAAATTTGAGATTGAAATCATATCAAGCATCTTCTCTGACCACAACAGCATGCAACTAGAAATCAACTACAATAAAAAATTGAAAAACACTCAAACACATGGAGACTAAACGGCATGCTATTAAATAATGAATGGGTTAACAATAAGATCAAGGAAGAAATAAAAGACTTCCTTGAAACAAATAAAAATGAACATACAACAACTCAAAATTTATGGGACACAGCAAAAGGAGTGCTGAGAGGAAGTTCATGGCATAACAGGCATACCTTAAGAAGCAAAAGAACCCCTCAAATTAACAACTTAACCCTGCCCCTAAAAGAACTAGATGAAAAGCAGCAAATAAAGCCCAGAGGAAGTAGAAGAAAGGAAATAATAAAGATCAGAGCAGAAATAAATGACATAGAGGCAAAAAGAAAATACAGATATAGAATATCAATAAAACCATGAAATGGTTCTTTGAGAAGGTAAACAAAATTGATGGATCTTTAACCAGACTCATCAAGAAAAAAAGAGAGAGGGCTCAAATAAATAAAATTTGAAATGAGAGTGGAGAAGTAACAACTGACACAGCAGAAATTCAAAGAATTAGCCTGACCAGGCAGTGGCACAGTGGATGGAGTGTCGGACTGGGATGCAGAAGACCCAGGTTCGAGACCCTGAGGTAGCCAGCTTGAGTGTGGAGCCCATCTGGCTTGAGCAAAAGCTCGCCAGCTTGGACCCAAGGTCGCTGGCTCCAGCAAGGCAGTGCTTGGTCTGCTGAAGGCCTGTGGTCAAGGCACATGTGAGAAAGCAATCAATGAACAACTAAGGTGTCACAATGGCAATGAAAAACTAATGATTGATGCTTCTCACCTCTCTCTGTTCCTGTCTGTCTGTCCCTATATATCCCTCTCTCTGTCCCTGTAAAAAAAAAAGAAATTCAAAGAATTGTAAGAAAATACTATAAAAAACTGTGTGCCTCAAAATGGGAAAACCTCAATGAAATGAATAAAATTCTTAAAAAATAAAATCATTCAAAAATTAATCTGGAAGAATCAGAAATGATTATCAAAAAACTTTCAAGAGCAAATGTTCTGGGCTTGATGGCTTCACAAGGGAATTTTACCAAATTTCAAAGAGGAACCAACACCTATCTTTCTCAAACTATTTCAAAAATTTCAAGAGGAGAAATAACTTCCAAACTCCTTTTTTGAGGTGAAAATAATCCTCATTTCAAAACTAGGCAAAAACACTACAAAGAAAAAAAAACTATTGGCCAATATCTCTGATAAATATAGATGCTAAAATTCTCAAAAAAATATTAGCAAATTGGATCCAGAAATACATGAAAAAAATCATACATCATTATAAAGTGGGATTTATTCTGGTGAGGCAAGGCTGGTACAATATTTGCAAATCAATCAACGTGATTCAACACATAAACAAAAGGAAGGATAAAAACCACATGATAATATTGATAGATGTAGAAAAAGCATTTGATAAAATCAAGTACCCATTTATGATCAAAACTCTCAGCAAAGTGGGAATATAGGGAACATACCTCAACATGATACAGGCCATCTATGACAAACCTACGACCAACATCATTCTCAATAGGTAAAAATTAAAAGCAATCCTCAATAATAAGAAAAAGGTAGGGGTGCCCCCTTTTACCACACTTATTCAACATAGTTCTGGAAGTCCTAGCCACAGCAATCAGACAAGAAGAAGAAATAAAAGGCATCTAAACTGGAAAAGAAGAAGTAAAACTGTCATTATTTGCTGATGACTTCATACTGTACATAGAAAACCCTAAAGTCTCAGTTGTAAAACTACCGGTACTGATAAATGAATTCTGTAACATGGCAGAATATAAAATCAATATTCAGAAATCAGTGACATTTATATATACCAACAATGAATGGTCAGAAAGAAAAATTGAAAAATACATTCCCTTATTATTGCAACAACAAAAAAAATAAGTACCTAGGAGTAAATTTAACCAAGGACATTAAATCTGTACTTGGAAAATTATAAAACATTGATAAAAAAAATCAAGAAAGATACAAACAAGTGGAAGCATATACTGTGTTCATGAATAAGAAGAATAAATATCATTAAAATGTTTATACTACCCAAAGCAATGTATAAATTCAATGCTATTCCTATTAAAATACCAATTATCATACTTTAAAGACAGAGAAAAAATTATTCCCAAAATTTATATGGAACTATAAAAGAACACAAATAGCCTGAGAAATCTTGAAAAAGAAAAATAAAGTGGGGGTTTCACACTTCCTAATATCAAGTTATACTACAAGGCCATTGTACTCAGACAGCCCGGTACTGGCATAAGTACAGGCTTACAGATCAACTGAACAGAACAGAGAACCCAGAAATAAACCAACACCTTTATGGTCAATTGATAGTTGACAAAGGAGGTAAAAGCATACCATAGAGTAAAGACAGTTTCTTTATTAAATAGTGTTGGGAAAATTAGAAAAATATATGCAAAAAAAATGAAACTAGACCACCAACTAATACCATTTACAAAAAATAAACTTAAAATGGATATAAGAATTAAATGTAAGTCAGGAAACTATGATCATCTTGGAAGAAAACATAGGCAGTAAGCTCTCCTACATCTCTTGCAGCAATATATTTGCTGATTTAACTTCATGGGCAAGTGAAATAAAGGACAGGATGAACAAATGGGACTATATCAAAATAAAAAGTTTTTGCACAGAAAGAGACAACATGAACAAAATAAAAAGACAACCCACACAATAGGAGAACATATTCACCAAAATGTCCAATATGACATTAATAACCAAAATCTACAAAGAACTTGTGAAATTCAATATTAGAAAAGTATACAATCCAATCAAAAATTGGGCAAAAGAACTGCATAGACATTTCTCCAAAGAGGACATACAGATGGGCAATGGGCATATGAAAAAATGTTCAACATCACTACTCATTAGAGAAATGCAAATTAAACCACAATAAGATACCACCTCACACCTGTCAGACTGGCGCCCATTAACAAAACAACACATAAAAAGTGCTGGCCAGAGTGTGGAGAAAAGGAAACCCTCATCCTCCTGCACTGCTGGTGGGAATGCAGACTGGTGCAGCCACCGTGAAAACAGTATGGAGATTCCTAAAAAAATAATAATAATAATCGATCTGCCTTTTGACCCAGCTATCCCACTTCTAGGAATATATCCTAAGAATAATAAATCACTCATTCAAAAGAAGAAATGCATCCCCATGTTTATTGCAGCATTGTTTACAATAGCTAAGACCTGTAAACAACCCAAGTACCATTCAGTAGACGAGTGAATTAAAAAGCGATGGTACATATACACAATGGAATACTACACGGCCGTGAAAAAGAAGGAAATTTTACCCTTTTCGACAACATGAATGAATCTGTAGTCAATTATGCTAAGCGAAATAAGCCAGGCAAAGAAAGAAAAATATCATATGACCTCACTCATATGAGGAATCCAATGAACAATGTGAACTGAAGAATAAAAGGGAGGCAGAGAAGGTTTAAGAGAGTCCAGAGGGAAAGCGAGTGGTGGGAAAGGGGATGAGAGGAGAGGATCAAAGAAAGAAGGGACATTAGTGAAAGTATATAAACATAACATAGAGAGATAGAAGGCAGGATAGTAAATCATGGAGGAAAGGGGGAAAGGCAGTGGGGGGAGGGGGCAGAGGGTTATCATGAGAAGACGAGGGGAAGGGAGGGAGATATATTCCAGGGTACATTTGTAACTATGTAAACACAACAAATTAAAAGCAATAAAATAAGAAGATATAAAAAATGACCAAGACAATTTGACAAAGAACCAAGTAAAAGGTCTAAAAATGAAAATGTAACCACTGAAGTTCAAGACTCAAGTGAAGAATTAAACAGCTCATAAAACAAAACCAGAAGATAAATCTGAAGAAAGTACCTAAGTGCACTCAAAATAAACAAGATAATTTAAGAGATTCCAGACAGAAAGAATACAGAGATGGGAAGGTAAGAAAAGAAGAAGAGGAAGAAGAAGAAGAAGAAGAAGAAGAAGAAGAAGAAGAAGAAGAAGAAGAAGAAGAAGAAGAAGAAAACAACCTAAGAATAATTTCTAAGAACATTTTAGAAATGACAAAACAGAGAAACATGCAGGATTTCTTTTATAGTAGAAAAATCACAACATAGATATATTAAAAAAGCAAAAAAAAAAAAAAACAGTCTCAGCAAAGAGCCTTTAAAAGTCATAAAAACATAAAAGAATAAACCAGAAAGATAAGGAAGAGAATTAATAGCAGATTTTAAGGAAATAGAAATAAAAAAGTAGAAAAACAAATATCTTTAATTTATTTGTGTCTGCACCAATACACATGTGGCTCCAGATAGAGCCCTCTGAAGCAGAAAGCCCCCATGCTGAGCCTTATAATCATAGAAACACAATTTGTAACAGAGAAGGCTTGCCAGTCAGAAGGGATGAACTGGATCTTAAAAACTGAAGCTGGAAAATGCATTTAAAAACCACTAATGCTATAATAACTGATTAAACACATAAAACAAAAACAGAATATCCAGCACACACCACACAGAAGAATAAATTCTAAAATGTTAAAGCTAAGAATGTGAGAACAAAGTTTTTTAATTTAAAAAATATATGTAAGTGAATATCTTCAGGATCCTATAATAAGGATGAGGTTTTTAAACAAGACCCAAAAAGCATCAACATAATTAAACAATAAATACACTTGACCCATGAAAAGTAAGATATATATTTTATTAAAAGAAATTTTAAGAAGAAATGTAAACTCAAATATTAAGCATAAAAGATTTTTTGTAATTCACAGAGCATAAACAATTCTTATGTATCAATAAGGAAATGATAAACAACAAATTGAAAAATGGGCAAAAGAAGAAATATAAATACCTACTAAATAAATGAAGATGAGTCCAATCTTATTTTTATATGTTGGTATTAATGTTGTGAACACTGACACAATACAAACACCGTTAAACTGTGGAGTTCTCCCATTTATAGAAACAACTACTTTTATCTGCACATTCTAGCTCATCCTGAGTTAACTCCATGAGGAAGGTGCTATTTAAGCAAGTCTTCTGTAATTTCCCCAGTGAAATTTCAAAAAGAGCTGTGGATGGGCCTGACCTGTGGTGGCGCAGTGGATAAAGCGTCGACCTGGGAACACTGAGGTCGCCGGTTCAAAACCCTGCACTGGTCTGGTCAAAGCACAGATGGGAGTTGATGCTTCCAGCTCCTCCCCCCTTTCTCTCTCTCTCTCTCTCTCTCTCTCTTTCTCTCTCTCTGTGTCTCCTCTCTAAAATAAATAAAATAAAAAATAAAAGAGCTGTGGATGTTTTGAGCAATCATCTAAGAAATAATTGAGGGGAGCTTGTAGAGTACTATTTTCAGTAATATCTTAATTTAACATGAAAAAAAAAAGACATGAGAAATTTTCAACATCATTTTATGTCACAAGTGGCTAGAAATCTTTTGAGTCCATAATCCAAAAATTCTGTAGCCCATTTTTTATATTAAATTTATTGGGATGACATTGGTTAATAAAATTATACAGGTTTCAAGTGTATAATTCTATGATACACAATCTATATATTGCATTTTGTGCCCACCACCAAAAGTCAAGTCTTCTTTTGTCACCATATACAATACTTAACATCCTTTACCCTTTACTACTCTCCAGGTAACCAAAATGCTGTGGTCTAACCTGACCAGGCAGTGGCACAGTGGATAGAGTGTTGGACTGGGGTGCAGAGGACCCAGATTCAAAATCTGAGGTCACAGGCTTAAGCGCGGGCTTACCAGCTTGAGTACTGGGTCGCTGGCTTGAGTGTGGGATCATAGATATGACCCCATGGTTGCTGGCTGGAGCCCAGAGGTTGCTGGCTTGAGCCCAAGGTCACTGGCTTGAGCAAGGGGTCACTTCCTCTGCTGTAGGTTCCACCCCTGCCTCCATCAAGGCACAGATGAGAAAACATTCAATGAACAAGCAATCAAGGAACAACTAAGATGCTGCAACAAAGAATTGATGCTGATCATTTTTCTCCCTTTCTATCTGTCCCTCTCTCTGACTCTGTCTCTGTCAAAAAAAAAAAAAATACTGTTATCAATACAAAGGTCTATGAGTTTCAGTTTTATATCCCACATATGAATGAAATTATATGGTTCTTGACTTTTCTGTCTGGTTTATTGTGTTTAGCACGATATTCTCAAGGTCCATTTATGTTGTCCCAAAAAAGCAGTATTTAATATTTTCTTATGGTTGAGTAGTAAGTCATTGTATAAATGTAGCACATCTTCTTTATCTAATCTTATTTTTAAACAGGGATACAAAAATTAAACCATGAGAGAATGTTTTACATTCACCAGATTGGCAAAAATGTTAAAATCCAACTTTAGGAAGTAGTAATAAATATAATGAACAATAAACAATACTTCTTTGGACTGAGGTAAGTTGATTCAATAATTTTGGAAAACAATTTGGGATTATTTTGTAATGCCACTTACCTGTGATGAACATTACACTGCTTTAATGTTTATTCAGTATACAATTGTTCTCTTTTTCTTTTATCATTGTGAAGATCTGGGTTGTCAGGAGAATTTTTTAATTTCACTTACTCAACATTAGCAAAAGCAAGTCACAGAAAAATACAGAGTAGGATACAATTTATAAATAGGTCAATATCCAAAATTGATCTATCTTATTGTTAAAGATATGTACATTTTTTACATCGTCAACATCACCCTCTCTCCAGATTTATTGACATATCACTGACATATAACATTGCATAAGTTTGAGGTACACAGTGTGTCGAATTGGTACATTTATGGATTGCAAAGTGATTTCCAAGAAAACCTTAGCTAAAATCACCATTGTGTCACATTAATTACCATTTCTCTTATGTAATGAGGACATGTGAGATCTACTCTCTTAGCAATTTTTACACTTTTTTATGGAATTTATTGGAGTAACATTTGTTAATAAAACCATGTATATATGATTTTTAAAAAGAAGGAAAAAATGAGAATTGAAGGAAAGAAGATAAGTACCTGTACCTATCATAGTCCAAGTGTGGATCCCTAAGAAGCATTAAAGAAGGGCAGGAAAGATATGAATAGAAATCTTAAGTGTGCAGGTTCTGCTAGTTCTCTGGCTTCCATTAGCCATGATTCATGCTCCAGGACAATGGCAAGATAGCAGTGGCTATTGGTACTGGAGGCTATCCAAGAGTTCAGTCCAAGTGTAGTCTATAGTCAAAGATCAGTGCAAATTAAATGACCTGTCAAGATGGCAATATAGCATAGAACTGCTAACACCTTTTTCCAAAATCCAACCCCAGAGAAATATAGAATCAGGAAGCAAACGTGGATTCCAGAACTAGGAAATATTGAATCAAATAAGCGAATCAAATGTGAGAAACTCCTAAGGGGAATGGAAACAATCTTGATTTGGTGTAGATGTAGATGTAAAAGGGGAAGTGAGAAGGTGACTAACAGCTCTAAGAGAATGGTGTGAAGGAAAGCTCTTTAAATGTTATTCTTTCCTCTATCTTATGTTGTCCTGGACAACCATTATGTCCACCGCAGAAATTTGCAGCAACAGCCCAGGCCTTTTCAGTTGGTTAGGAAGGTGAGTATAGCTGAACAAAAACTGCTGGAGAATTCAGAATTATTAGAAGTCGAAGTCCAGCTATGGCCCTCCTGCATTTCTCTCCACTCCTGTTCAACAATCCCCTGGCTGGTGAAATAAAACCTAAGGGAGTCATTACTCACTCAGTGCTGTTTCTCTCCATCAAGGACCAAAGGTGGTTCTAGGTGTAGTTATTCCAGGTAGAGTTCGGTGATGACTGGTGTTCCCTAATCAGGTGTATGGCCCGTCATCTCTCCCAACAGATGTCCAGAATGACAGTTTAGGGCCTAGATTTCTAGCTCTTTCCAAGTTTACATTGCCAGAGGGTACCCCAGAAAACCACAGACAAAAATAACTAGCCAACTGAGGTTTGAAATGACTTCAAATAAATAAGGTCAAATTAGAAACCTATAAAATCTATAGTAGAATTAATGAGTCGGAAAGATTAAGAAATGACTATTTAAAACCCTTGGGAAAAATATTCAAAATGATATTTGCAATTTGAAGGGAGAAAAAGTAATTATACATAGAATAAAGTGTAATATTAATTACAAAAATAATATTTGAAATAATGAATATGATACATAACTTAAGCAGTAAGATGAGTATTGTTTGAAAAACACATTGAAGAGTTGAAAAATTAAATTGAGAAGTTGAGGAGGTAGCAGAAAAAAATAAAAAAATAGAGAGTTATTTTCAAAGCTAAAGAATTTGAAAATATATAATATCAGAATAGAGATTATAAGAACCCTAGAAGAAAAGTATAAATTTGAAGGGACAAAGTATTGAAGAAATAATAAAGATAACTTTCCCAGAATTAAAAAAATGACAAAAGGACTCTCATCAAAAAGGATCAGAGAGTGTGTTGAATATGAGATAATAAAAAAGTAATCCACAGGAAAACAAATGGCGGGATATTTTAAGAACATCATACGAGTAGGAAGTTCTAAAACATTTCAGAGAGAAAAGAGCTGATCATCTACAAAGGAGTAAAATTCTTACCTAGAGGCGGACCTAAGAATTTGTATTTCTAACAAGTTTTAAGTGACACTAATGCTGCAGATCCAGTGACCACACTTTGAGAACCACTGTAATAAATTTTGTTCAGAAATTGAATATCAACCAGGAAAGATAAAACAAAAACCAGATATATAGAATGTCTGGACAATATGCTCAGCTATTAACTATATAAAGAATTATATATCTAACAGGTAGAATACATGTTCTTTTCAAGTACCTATGAAAAGAATTTACTAAAATAAATTATTTTATTAGGTCTCAATATAAGGAAGTCTTAATAAATTCCAAAGAATAAGTATTGCACAGATTTTATATTCCAACCATAATGAAAAATATCTAATTCTTTTAGATAAAGCTGGAGGTGCTGGATTGCATTAAAGAAGGAATGGTGTAAGATAGAGATCCAGAGAAATGTAGATATGGGTTACCATACATACATATTATTTCCTACTTCTGTTTACTGAAAGATATTAGAAAAAATGACACCCCAGTGAAAATGAACACCTCTAGTACTCATATCTTAGTTTCCAAATGCCATTCTCCAATTAAAGGAGCAAAAGCTCCTTAGAACTCTGGTTGATTTCAAGGTTGGGGTAGCAATAGCACAAGGTAAGCCAGAGGCATCTTGTGTTATCAGAAAGTAAAGTGCTGAGAGAAAAAAGATAGGAGCTCATCAAAGAGTGGAAGAACACATCTGGATGGTAAAATAGGACTTTTAGACAGAATAAAAGATCTCCCCAAAATACCTAGTAATTTCAAAGGAAAGAAATAGTTATTTTTTCAATAGAAAGCCCTTACAAACATCACCTTAACCAAATGGTCAAGGTTAACATCACCAATAATATACATTGACATCATGGACCCCTGACAGTATGTACTGATAGCTCTCGGTATCCTTCCTGATTGTGCATAATATCATTCTAATCAGCTGAAATTAGCTAAAGCCAGATTGAGGAACCCTCTTCAACACAACTGACCAATACTCTTTAAAAATGGCAATGTTACAAAGACAAGGAAACACTGAGAAACTGGCGCACCCTGAAGGAAACTCAAAGAGACAGAACAATTGAATGTGATCCGGAAACCAGGATTGACTCTTGGGAGCAAAATGCGGCATTACTAGAAAACTGAAGTTTCTATGTTAGCTAACAATGCTGTGCATGCTTAGGTTAATTTCTTAGTTTTCATCATCTCTCTTTGGTTATGTGAGATGTTGGCTTGAGGGAAAGCTGAGGGAAGGGCATCTGCTGTACTATTTCTGCAACTCTTCTGTAAGTCTAAAGTTATCTCAAAATAAATAATTAAATATTAATTCTTGGTAAAGTCATACCCACAACCTGAACAAAGTGAAAATTATTTGAAATGTATAGCTGTGCCCCTATAATGAAACTTTAAACACCCAGAGGCATTTTTATTTCTAAATTAATAACATTATATACACATATTTCTCTCATAGCTTTCAACCCATATTTCCCAGTAACTCAAAACCAACAGAAAACTTAAGAATAAACATATAAATGTTTTTTGCTAGAAAAATATTGAAAATAAAACTCTAGAAAATATTAAGACTAGTATACATTAGACAGCCTTTTTAATTTTTGTCCTCCCTCCACCCACATGCTCCTTGTCTGAAAACTTTCCCCTCAGCCAGCAGTAGTCCTTTTCGCTGTGGCTGATTGGATCTGAGTTAGACACCTGAGCATGAAGGAGACAACACATTGACTACTAAACCACTCAGGCTTTCTCTCTCCAGTAATTTAAAAACCAGACACCAGACATTCTAGTATCATAATTCATTGACACTAAGATGTAGGATTTAGCATGTCTGAAATCACAAGGCATCTTTCAATAGTTTATGCATCATATTTAATAGCCACTATGTTTTCTTAGTAATACATAAATGAATGGTGCATCTTAAAGTATCTGAGATATATAGTACAAATATAGCATGTGCCTCTCGAACATGTAGGTGGGAGACCACATAGGTCTGGTGCTGCTATGAAGAAAGAGAAAGAATAAAGCAAACATACAAAAGAAAAGCAGATATAGGACGTCTTGTGGTCCTAGGGAGAAAGAACAAGAACACTTATGTGCACTAGCAAGAACTGCTGCTTTCTCTCCAGATAATATTCCATTTTGCTGTTTTAATTTATTGTGTGGCCCAATGGCAATTTCATCATTAGGTTCTGCAACTTACTTTCCTATCCTTACACGAATCTTTTATATTGAAAAATATGCACTAAAACATCTAGGTTATTCAAGGATACCAAAAATATTAGTAAGTCAGCCAAATTTTAGGAAGAAATTAAAAATATAGATTGAAAGGCGTTACTATTTGCTATGCAGTCATCTCATCAAAGTGGTTATTACCAGTTCAAAGTTGAGCAAAGATCACAAAAGGGTGTTTAAAAATGATGCCATGTCTCAACAAGGAAGAAAAAAGACAAAAATAAGGTAGAAAATGCAAGAACATAATTGCCTTATACATAAATCTAATTAAGCTGCTAAAATGCAGAACCCAAGCATTATGTAGACACCTTTATAAAAACATCACTGGAATAGTGTCTTCTCTGTTTATTATATTTTTCTCATTTCTCAAAAAATCAATCTTTATAACTTATTTTGATATTTGTTCTTCAATTCTGTAAACCTGGAAAGTAAAATCCACATGAAGTTTACATATTGGTAGCACTATGTCTATAAGTTGACTTGTGTACTTGAATTTAGAATTGGGCAAAAGAAAAATACTAATACAACACAACTCATTTATAGTTGAGCCTTTTTTTTATTATGTTCTCATATGCTTCTTGTAAATACCTACACAACACGATTACCATGGAGATAGGGAAGACTCTTGTGAAGCACAGTTTTTCTCCAAAATATGTCTTCCATAACAAAATAAAAAGAGATCAACATGTAAAGGCTGCATTGAACAGCCAAGTGAATAAATAAACACCAGTGTTTAGGAATACTTCAGTAACTGAGCCTTCTTGCCTTTGTCCTTTTTTCTGATATCATGGCTCAGATTTCCCAAAACACAGAGCCTAAGGCAAGAATTTGCATGCAGGAAGTATATACTGGAAGGTGATCATAAGAAACAGAGATGAGAGACTGAAAAAACAAAAAAGATATGAGAATAAGAAATGTATATTTGGTCTCATTTTTCAATAAAAAGCAAATATAAATGTTAGGCAGATAAAATATATTATGCTCACTTTGTTAAAGATGGTGCTGCCCACATGGAAACCCATCACCCAGGTGATATTAGTTGCCCTTATACTTGGGATGGGCATAATTATATTATTGGGTGTGGGGGACAGGCTGTTTGTTGGCAGGCAGAGTCCTTATAGCCCAAGGTTTAGTTTTAAGAGTAAGCTTTTCCCCATACCCTTGAATGATTGGATGATGTGGGTTGGTGCACTCTCATGAGGAATCCTCCCATTATGCCTCAGATAAGTGACTTTGTATTGGAAACTTCCTCGTTTGTAGATTGGATTATAGGTTTGGATTTCTACACTATAAAGTGGGGCAGACCAGGAGCTTGCTTGCTCTTGATTCCTGAGGTTAGCATTGGAGAGGAGAGCAGAGTAAGGCCACGTGGAGGAGGCCAGGAGAACCAGCCACAATGGTGGAGTGCTGAATGAGAAGCCAGTTTGTGCAGAGAGAAGGAGATGGGAAAAGGAGGTGAATAAGTCTGGTGAGCTAGAAACCTTTGATTCTAGGAAACTCAGATAAGTCAGTAGCTTTGTGAGCACTGAATGAGTGGGTTTGGAGCCCAGTGTGTGTTTTTACTTGCCCGTCGGGTGCAAGCTAGAATTAAAGCTGATGGCTCACCAGTTCTTGGCTCCATTGTTTCATTACTGACTGTCCAAATCTAATGCGAACCTGCACTGGCCAGGTGGCTGTGATGGTGGCTGTGGACACTGGCTTTACAATAAGTAAAGCAGAAATAAACCATTTTACATTGTTCGAGCTTCCTTTTTAGTGGTAAAATTATTAAAGTATTTACTTTTAAGTTAATTGTGGATGAGGTTGTGGTAAGCAATTAGTTGAAAATATAATCCTAAATATTTATTGGATGTGGCTGTGATCAAATAAACCAGTTTTTGGTACACAAGACCCTTTCAAGAGATGAATACTTCTCTAAAACTTAACAGGGAGAACCAAGAGGTGGTTTTATACCAGTCATGAAGCATGAGTCAAGCTGTGCTTTATGGAATATAAAACTCCATATTTGTCCAAAGAATAATAATTTATCTCATGCCATAAATTATGGTATCGTGGTATATTAAGTGAAGGAGAAGCACATGTAACTGAAAAAACTGTAATAAACATGAAAGTGCTATAATTGCTTGTGGAAATGTGCTTCTTCCATGGAGTCACAAGGAGAGCATTCACATGTGAGGGGTGTAGTGGTAAGGTTATCAGGGTAGAAATAAATGACAGCCCCCAGGTGCCCCATGTTTTATCCACAACCACAGGGCTCAGCTCTACTGCTGAAGAAGAAGTCCAGTCTTGTCTTTCTTAAGCCCATAAGAAGGACCAGGTTCCAGAAATTCTGTGCCATTGGCGGGCACTGGCAAGGCTTACTTCAGGTCAGTCCATGCCAAAACTTAGTCCAGTTCAATCTCTGTTTGAATTTAGCTACCTTAGTCTGCTCCTGGCTACAATTCTGCTGGCACTGTGCTGTCACACCCAACAGGTGAACAAATGGGCAAACCAACAGGAAGAGGAAGGCTCCTAAAACAGTTCTTTGTTAAGCTAATTATCTTACCTCTGACTGGAAAAGAGAGGCTTTTCTTTTAAACTAACCAATCTCTTTTCCAATTTTTCACAAGTATGTTGGCCCTTCCCCTACTCAATCTGATCCCTTCCCCAGACTAGACAGCTCCCCTTCATGGTTGTCATTCTCCTTCTTATTGCTCATGCCTCAAAGTAGAAGCCCCTCCACCCTGGCCAGAAAGCTTCGTTGGTTAGGCAGTGGTAGTCAACCTGGTCCCTACTGCCCACTAGTGGGCGTTCCAGCTTTCATGGTGGGAGGTAGCGGAGCAAACAAAGTATAAATAAAAAGATAAATTTAACTATAGTAAGTTATTTTATAAAGATTTATTCTGCCAAAATTAGCAATAATCCAACATAAAGTACTTGGCAAGTAATTATTATTATATACTTTAACTTATAACTCTGCTTTATAAGTTTTATAAAGTAAAGTTACTTTTCTACTTTATAAATCACCATTACTGTGGAACCAGTGGGTGGTTAGAAAATTTTACTACTAACAGAGATACAAAAGTGGGCAGTAGGTATAAAAGGTTGACTACCCCTGGGTTAGAGCATCATCTGGAAGTCCAGAGGTTGCCAGCTTGATCCCAGGTCAGTACACATACAGGAATAATTTGATGCTCCTCTCTCTCTCTCTCTCTCCCATCTTCTCTCTAAAATCTATAAAATAAACATTAAAATAAGGTAGAAGCCATCTTGTGCCATCTTGTGCCATCTTGACTTTTACTGGGCATGCAAAAATCAGGGAAATTTTACCTTTATTGTTTTGTCTCTCCCTCCATGATCCTAGCTAGCCTAATGGCTGGTTGTCCCCTGTGGAGATTAGAAAGCCTGTCCTAGAGAAATATTAATCCACTTGGCAGGAAAATCAGCTATCCACTGGAGCATTTGAAGCTATAGCTTCCAATCAAATTGAGCTTAGCCAGTTTGGGTCCCTTCTCTTTTATTAATATCTAGCCACATATGCTAACACTATCAGAAATGAAGGCTGTCAGGAGAGCAGAGAGGAGTGTCAAGAATTTAGCTATGTTTGAGGACTTAGGGAAATCTTTAGAGAAGGCAACCAGAATACAAGCTACTGTCATGTGGCCATCTCCTTCCTCCTTAAGATTCCTGGACTGAAATGGGCCAGAACAGATGTCCCTGTAATTGCAGGAGCCTTTAGAATTTAGCTTTAGTTAGTATTTTATATTAACTTAAACTCTGTTGGTTTGTTTTTTGAAACTCATAATCTCCTACTCATCCCATTTTATATTGTATACACATCTTCCAAACTAAACTGTTATAAAACTGTGCTAAAAACCTCCGAAATTGTGCTTCAGTGAATATTTTAAAGGACTTGTGCTCTTTCTGTCCACTCAGTGTAGCCACCTTATTTCACTGTTCCGGAGCTGCTTAGAGACCCTGGTTCCCATGCTGAGCTAACCATGGCCAAGTCTACTCTACCCCATTATGTAGAGTGTTTTCTCAAACTGATTACGACTTCTTCCCTTTCTTGTTGAGAATGCTTATCAGTGACCTTGATTAGAATGATGGTAATGTGTTCAGATGTAGAGTATTTATGCTCTAACTTATCAAAACTGACTACTAGCAGTTCTCAGATCCTCTAATACCCACATCAAAAACACAACTAAACTATAGCCTGACCAAGTGGTGGCGCAGTGGATAGAACATCGGACTGGGATGCGGAAGACCCAGGTTTGAGACCCTGAGGTCACCAGCTTGAGCGTGAGCTCAGCTGGTTTGAGCAAAAGCTCACCAGCTTGAGTCCAAGGTCGCTGCCTCAAGGAAGGGATTACTCAGTCTGCTGAAGGCCCATGGTCAAGGCACATGTGAGAAAGCAATTAATGAACAACTATGGTGTCAAAACAAAAAACTGATGATTGATGCTTCTCATCTCTCTCCGTTCCTGTCTGTCTGTCCCTATCTATCCCTCTCTCTGACTCACTCTCTGTCTTTAAAAAAAAAATTAGAAAAATTAGAAAAACTCAACTAAACTATAGAAAAACCATCATTCAGAACCTCCTGAAATCTAGCTGAACAGAAGTCCTAAGTGAAGTGTAGAAAAGAAACATGAATAATTTTTGGCAAACTTACTTTCTCCAAAACAAAGAGACTTTTAGCAGAACTAATTTTTTCTGAAAGTAAGTTACTCCCTATTCTTGACCTTGAGGCTGTTTTCCCGGACTGTGGCCTTGGAATAGCTTTGAAGTAGCAGTTGTTCTCAGAATGTTTTTCCCTGAATTAACCCTATAGATAAACATTGTAAGAAAGCTTGTTTCACTGCTTTGTTTTATTGTTATGCTTTCTCCCCTTCCCATTCCTCAATCAGTATGTAATTCTCCCTATAAAACAGTGGTTCTTAACCTTTTTGGAGGTACCAAACCCACCAGTTTCATATGCTCATTCACCGAACCCTTCTTTAGTGATAAATAAAATATTATTTATTTTCCAAATTCAAGACATAGGTATATGTTTTTTTACTGGTGCACAAAATGAGCCGTGCATGAACATCACCTTGCTCAAAGAACAAAACCAACAAAGTGCATGAACTCACAACAAATTATGGTATTCCTTTATTCTGGCCTCCGCGGCAGAGGATTCTCCGAACCCCTGAGTCCAGCTCATCGAACCCCTCGGGTTTGATAGAACCCAGGTTAAGAACCACTGCTATAAAACCTAAGCCCAAACTGTGTTCAGGGCTGCATTGATTTGAACGACTTAGGTTTCCATGCGGTCCACATAGCCGGCTAATTAAAGACTCCTCATTTCTTAATTTGGCTAATTGATTGATTGTGCGGCAAGATGTTTGTTTCTCGCTGTTCAGATATAACATATGGAGGCCACAGCAAAATAAGAGTTCTTTGGACTCATTTGTCTTTTTGTCTTTGCAACACAAATGGGGAGCTGACCTCCTTGGTCTGACTGCTGGGAGCAAATACCTAGCAAGGCAGGCACTAACTGAGACATTCTAAGGCCCCTCTGGTCTTTTCTGTCTGACCAACAGTCAGCTATAGACAATCAGCATGCCCATCCACCATTTGGAGTCATCAAGAAAACCTCCAGAGGTAAGTAGAGCAGAGTTGCAATCTGCTCAATCTGTAATCTGTCTGTGGCTAGCCATCTGTACTATAGTGATTGAGTGTCAGACATGACTGAACTCACACAATAGGCTCTCCAGGGCCAAGATGTTGGCAGAGAGTTATCTGAAAGAGAAATTTGGGAGGACAGTTGCTGGGACTGAATCCCACCTCAAGCTTCCCAGGACACATTTGCAGTTGCTTCCATGTTTGCCCTCTGTCTGTTTTGCTGCTTTTGTTTGTTTTTACAGGATATCCTAAGAGACATCTCCTTGTTTAGTCCCTCTCTGGGAATTCCTTCCTGAATTCTTCTCTGGATAGAGGACCTTTATTTTCAAGGATCCCTCTTTAATTTTACTCCTGCTGAGATCTTGTTCTTCACTTTTGTTTTGTTATTCTATCTCTTGTTGAAAAAGCCTGAGTAAATGTGTGAATAAAGAGCTCAGGCACCTGAGCCTGACTTTCCAGCTTGTGGCTCTCCACGGGCACCTCTTCCCTTTTTGTCTGAAAGTTATTTGTTCTTTGATTCTCCAGGATATGATCCAATGGGGGACATTTTAGAGAAGTGGTACAAACCTTGGTTCATGATCCCTTTTGTAATCTTGGGAAGTTCATTTGTATTCATATTGTTTGTAACAATGGGAGAAGGGCAAAGTAAGAGTCAAACTCCTCTTGAGTGTATGCTTAAGAATTTCAAAATTGGATTTTCTGATAGTTATAGTGTAAAACTAAGCAAGGGGAGACTTTGAACTCTTTGTGAACTATAATGGCCATTCTTTGGAATAAAGTGGCCAAAACAGGGCTTATTAGATCCTAGAGTTGTCAGAGCTGCATGGAATGTAATGGCTAAGCCTCCGGGTCACGCAGACCAGTTTCCATATATAGTTCAGTGGAGGGCTCTAGTAGAGAATCCCCCTCCTGGCTGAAATGTTGTGCTGTCAGAGTCAGTCATCATGTTTTGCTAGCAACAGCCCCAAAATCAGACAAGAAGGTCCCTGTTTTACAAGCTGTTCAGGAATGTGCAGAATTGCCCCTTTCATATCTTCCTCCCCCATCAGCTCTATCCACCACAGAGAAACCTCAAGCTATAACAGGACTGTTGGAATCTGTGCTGTACACATATTGCCCCACCTGTGATGAGTGCCAGCAACTTTTAGTTACTTTGTTTACTACTAAAGAGAGAGAAAGAATAAAATCAGAGGCTAGAAAAGCTGTCATACTGGGAAGAAATGGCTCTAAGGAGGACAATTGGGACCACCTTGATAAGGTGTTTCCCATTGTCCGGCCTAAAAGGGACCCTAACACTACTGTAGGATGAAAAGCTTTGAACACTTTTCACCAGGTTCTGTTAGCTGGGATCAGGGAAGCTGCTAAGAAATCCATGAATTTGACTAAGGTGTTGGAGGTTATCCAGGGCCCCCAGGAAACTTCTTCAGCTTTCTTAGAGAGACTGCAAGAAGCTTACAGGGTCTACACACCTCTAGACCCTGAAGCACCAGAGAATGCTAGGGCCTTTAACTTAGCTTTCGTATCACAGTCTGCTCCAGATATCAGAAGAAAGCTACAAAAATTAGAAGGCTTTCTGGGAATAGTTATTTTCCAATTGTTAAAAATAGCTCAGAAAGTTTATAATAACAAAGGCACACTTGAGGAGAAACAGACTAAGAAAATAACAAAGGTAGTTGTAACTGTTTTAGAACACCAGAATAAAAAGAAAAGGAAGCCTGAGTTAAGCAGAAATCAGTGTGTTTATTGTAAAGAAGAAGGACATTGGAAGAAAGACTGTCTAAAGCTGAAAGGAGAGTCACAGCTGACCCCAAGAATCCTTAATCTAAAGGAGAACTGATGGGGCCAGGGCTCCATACCTGTTAGCCTTTACAAGTAGGAGGCTACCTGGTAGACTTCCTCACTAACACTAGAGCTTCTCACTCTGTTCTCACTGCCCTCCTCAGACTGCTTTCAGGCGAGCAAGTACTCAGATTAAAAAACTGTTAGAAGTTGGTATTCTTGTTCCTTGTCAATCCCAATAGAATGCTCCTTTACTGCCTGTCCAGAAGGCAGGCACCAAAGACTATCATCCAGTCCAGGACGCAAGGGAGGTAAATAAACGAGTTAATACATTCAACTGTGCTTAACCCCTACACACTTTTAAGCCTGTTGTCATCAAACTTGAAATTTTACACAATCTTAAATTTGAAAACTACTTTCTTCAGTATTCTCCTGGCCCCTGTAAGTCAGCCCATCTTTGCCTTTGAGTAGAATGACCCACAGGCAAGCATTTTAGGACAACTAACCTGGACCAGGTTACCACAGGGCTTCTAGAATTCACCAACGCTTTTTAATAAGGACCTGCTCACTTCTACCAGGAACATCAGAAATGCATGCTGCTAGGGCACATAGATATTTTGCTTCTAGCTGCAGAAATGGAGGTAATCACACTGAGGCGGGGAAGCACACTTTCTCCTCCAGTTGTATAGAGGCAACCCTTTGAATCCAACCCCCACTAGCAAGAGACAAGTTTGAGAAATTTTCAGGGCAATTGGATGCTGCAGGTTGTGGATCCCTAGGTTTGCAGAGATAGCCAAGCCTTTATACTCCTGTACAGCAGGAACCCGAGAGTTAATTTGGATAGAAAAGGAACAAGAAACTTTTGAAACCCTCAAGAAGGCCCTCACTGAGGCCCCTGCCCTGGTTTTGCCAGACATTACCAAGCCTTTCCAGCTCTTTGTTCACAAAAGAAAGGGAATAACAAAAGGGGTTTTGACCCAAACTTTAGGGCCATTGTGCAGGCCTATTGCTTACCTCTCCAAGTGGCTAGACCCTGTTGCATCTGAATGGCCAAACTGTCTCTGAGCCATAGCAGCCACTGCCATTTTAGTGAAGTAGGCAGATAAATTAACCATGGGGCAGGAACTGTTCCTAACAGCCCGTATGCAGTAAATACTTTGCTTAGGTAGATATCTAATGCCAGGATCACGCAGTATCAAGCCCTGCTCATAGATCAGCCTCGCATTAAGTTTGTCCAGATGCAGGTTATCAACCCAGCAAGCCTGATGCCTGATAAAGAACAAAGCATCCCCTTGCACTACTGCTCTGAAGTGTTAGACTCTGTTCAAACTGCAAGACCAGACCTTACTGATGTACCTCTATTTAATGCAGAAGTACAGCTATTCACTGATGGCAACAGTTTTGTCCTAAATGGGGTTCAGTATGCTGGTGTAGCTTTAGTAACTCCTGATGAGACCATATGGACCAAAACCTTGCCCCACAGGACCTCAGCTCAGTGGGCAGAACTTATTGCTCTCACCCAGGCGTTGAGGTGGGCCAAAGGAAAGAAGGTCAACATTTACACAAACAGACGGTAGGTATGCTTTTACTATGGCCCATGTTCATGCAGCAATCTATAAGGAGAGAGGATTCCTGACATCTGCTGGTAAGGACATTAAAACAAAAAAGAGATTTTAGCTTTACTAGAAGCTATTTGGTTGCTGAAAACTGTAGCACTTATTTATTGCCCAGGACATCAGCAAGGGGACTCAATAGAGGCAAAAGGAAATCAGGCAGCAGATAAGAAAGCCAAAGAGGTCTCTTTAAAACCAGTAGAGCCTTTAGAAATCTTAGTGACTTTACCAGATGCTTATTGCCAGAGAAGCCTCTTTATAACCAACTAGAGGAGCTTTCCCAGGAGAACATTGGGAAATAAATTTTACTGAGATAAAGCTGCCAGCACAGGAATATAAATATTTGTTTTTACTGACAACTTTCCAGGATAGGTAGAGGTTTTTTGTGCTAGAAATGGGACTGCAATAACAGTTGTTAAGAAATTGCTACATAAAATTATTTCCAGATTTAACTTGCCCATTAATATTAGGTATAATAATGGGCCTGCATTTGTATCTAAGTTCTCACAGCTAGTAGGAAATGCATTTAACATTAAATGGAAGTTGCATTGTGCTTATAGATCTCAGAGCTTGGGACAAGTTGAACAAATGAACCAAACTCTGAAAGAAGTCTTAACTAAATTCATTTTAGAAACTGGTGAAAACTGGACTGACTTACTCCCCCTAGTTTTGTTTTGTTTTTCTACAGGGAGAGAGAGAGAGAGTCAGAGAAAGGGATAGATAGGGACAGACAGACAGGAACAGAGAGAGGTGAGAAACATCAATAATTAGTTTTTTGTTGCCATTGCGACACCATAGTTGTTCATTGATTGCTTTCTCACATGTGCCTTGACCGCGGGCCTTCAGCAGACCGAGCAACCCCTTGCTGGAGCCAGCGACCTTGGGTCCAAGCTGACAAGCTTTTGCTCAAACCAGATGGTCCCGTGCTCAAGCTGGCGAGCTTGGTGTCTCAAACCTGGGTCTTCCGCATCCCAGTTCAACGCTCTATCCACTGCGCCACCACCTGGTCAGGCTCCCCCTAGTTTTGCTAGAAGCTAAATACTGGGAAAAATTCAACCCACATATATTTGTATTAGGCAGGGCAATGCCCTTCTCTCTGGCTCCCTTGAAGACCCACTGAGAGACAGAGATGGTGCAAACAGATCTCACCAACCCCTGTAAGTTGACCCTGAAAAGGATGACGTGCCCTGCTCCAGCCACAAACTGGAAGCTGGCTGGTCTACGTATGACAGAAGCTTAAGGAACCTCGCCATATGGGACTCCTTTATAATTAAACTTTGGGAAGGAAAGGGAGCTCAATTTGGGAGAAGCCCAGAGCGAGTCATCTTAAGGTCTGATGCATGTGCTGCTGAGAGTCATCAAGAAGCGGGGTATAGGTCCCTTCACTAAGAAAAAAAGCTACAAAGTAAATAAAAATACATATACACTCATAGCTACCCCTGTAAAGTAACCTATAAATATTAATCATGTGTCCGACAAGCTACTTGAAGGAGGATGCCACCAAAAATTAAACAATGAACATATTTTATTAAAAAATTGCTTATTGCTAACTTAAGTTGTCACTGAAGGTTAAGACCTTTGAAAATTAAGAGTTCTGATTAAGAGTGGATTGTATAGTTTTGATAATAGAAGGTATAAGGTATAAATTTACTTTTAAGAAAAGAGAAAAGTAAGTTGTTATGAAAGCTAGTTATTTCTGAATAAATAAGAAAGTTGATGAAAGCTAAGGGTTTATGTAAGTTGCAGAAGTTTGTGCAGGTTGTAAGCAGTTTGTACGAAGAGAAAGAAAACACAACAGGTTTAGGGAACAGAATAAGCCTCTATATTCTAGCAAATGTTATGCCTCAAGTTAATTTGTGTACAAAATAAAAGAGGCTCAGATTTACTTTTCCTTCAACAAGGTAGTTTATGTGCAGCATTAAGGGAAACTTGCTGCTTCTATGCTAATAATTCTAGTGTAATTATAGAAAGCATATCTTTGGTCAGGGAAAACATAAAGAAATGAAGAAAATAATTTGAACAGTCAGAGAATTACTTCCAAAAAATGTTTAATTAGTCATCATAGCTTTTGTCTACAGCAATTGGTTCTCTTACTTTGATTTTAACTGACAGTAGGACCATGTTTGATTAATTTTATAACAAGGTTTGTTTGAGAAAGAATAAACTATATCAAATTAATAGTAATCAGAAATCAATACACACCAATACAAGAAAATAGCAATGAAAATAAATTAATGATTTGATTAAAATTTAATTAAAACCAGTAGAGAATGAAGTGTAGAAAAGAAAAGCTGGCTCTTTTTTTTTTAATATATATATATTTTATTATTATTAATTCTAATGGGGTGACACCAATAAATCAGGGTACATATGTACAATGAAAACATCTCCAGGTTATCTTATCATTCAATTGTGTTGCATACCCATCACCAAAAGTCAAATTGTCCTCTGTCACCTTCAATCTGGTTTTCCCTGTGTCCCTCCCCTCCTCCCTTTCCCACTCTTCCCTCCCTCCCCCCATCCCAAAACCACCACTCTCTTGTCCATGTCTCATATTCTCACTTTTATGTTCCACCTATGTATGAAATCATGCTGTTCTCAGTTTTTCCTTTTTTCTGATTTACTTATTTCAGTCCGTATAATGTTATCAAGGTACATCCATTTTGTTATAAATGATCCGATGTCATCATTTCTTATGGCTGAGTAGTTTTCCATAGTATATATGTACCATAGCTTTTTAATCCACTCGTCTTCTGACGGACACTTGGGCTGGTTCCAGATCTTCGCTATTGTGAACAATGCTGCCACGAACATGGGGGTGCATTTCTTCTTTTCGAACAGTGCTATGGTGTTCTTAGGGTATATTTCTAAAAGTGGGATAGCTGGGTCAAAAGGCAGTTCGATTTTTAATTTTCTGAGGAATCTCCAAACTGTTTTCCACAGTGGCTGCAACAGTCTGCATTCCCACCAGCAGTGCAGAAGGGTTCCCTTTTCTCCACATCCTCGCCAGCACTTATTCTGTGTTGTTTTGCTGATAAGTGCCATTCTGACTGGTGTGAGGTGATATCTCATTGTGGTTTTAATTTGCATTTCTCTAATGATTAGTGATGTTGAGCATTTTTTCATATGCCTATTGGCCATCTGTATGTCCTCTTTGGAGAAATTTCTATACATTTCTTTTGCCCATTTTTTGATTGGGTTGTTTGTCTTCCTGGTGTTGAGTTTTATAAGTTCTTTATAAATTTTAGTTATTAACCCCTTATGAGATGTGCTGTCAAATATGTTCTCCCATTGTGTGGTTTCTCTTTTTATTCTGTTCCTATTGTCTTTAGCTGTGCAAAAACTTTTTAGTTTGATATAGTCCCATTTGTTTATCTTGCCTTTTATTTCAGTTGCCCGTGGAGATAAGTCGGCAAATATACTGCTGCTACAGATGTCGGAGAGCTTGCTGCCTATGTTTTCTTCTAAGATGCTTATGGTTTCACGGCTTACATTTAAGTCCTTTATCCATTTTGAGTTTGTTTTTGTGAATGGTGTAAGTTGATGGTCTAGTTTCATTTTTTTGCAGGTAGATGTCCAATTTTCCCAACACCATTTGTTAAAGAGGCTGTCTTTACTCCATTGTGTGTTCTTTCCTCCTTTGTCAAATATCAGTTGTCCATAAAGGTGTGGGTTTATTTCTGGGTCCTCTGTTCTGTTCCATTGATCTATGTGCCTGTTCTTATGCCGTACCAGGCTGTCTTGAGTATAATGGCCTTATAGTAAACCTTGATATCCGGAAGAGTGATACCTCCTGATTTATTTTTTCTTTTTAAGATTTCAGAGGCTATTCGTGTTCTTTTTTGGTTCCATATAAATTTTTGGAATATGTGTTCTATATCTTTGAAGTATGTCATTGGTATTTTAATTGGTATTGCATTGAATTTATAAATTGCTTTGGGTAATATAGACATTTTAATGATGTTTATTTTTCCTAGCCATGAGCACGGTATGTGCTTCCACTTGTTTGTATCTTCCTTGATTTCTTTTATCAATGTTCTATAATTTTCCGAGTACAAGTCCTTAACCTCCTTGGTTAAATTTACTCCTAGGTACTTTATTTTTTTGGCTGCAATAGTGAAGGGGATTGTTTCCTTAATTTCTTTTGCTGATATTTCATTGTTGGTGTATAGAAATGCCTCTGATTTCTGAGTATTAATTTTATATCCTGCCACCTTGTTGAATTCGTTTATAAGGTCCAGTAGTTTTTTGACTGAGACTTTAGGGTTTTCAATATACAATATCATATCATCTGCAAATAGTGACAGTTTTACTTCTTCTTTTCCAATTTGGATGCCTTTTATTTCTTCTTCTTCTCTGATTGCTGTAGTTAGGACTTCCAGAACTATGTTGAATAAGAGTGGTGAAAGTGGGCAACCCTGCCTGGTTCCTGATCTTAAAGGGATTGCTTTTAATCTTTGTCCATTTAGTATGATGTTTGCTGTGGGTTTGTCGTAGATGGCCTTTATCATGTTAAGGATGATTCCTGTATTCCCACTTTACTGAGAGTTTTGAGCATGAATGGGTGCTGGATTTTATCAAATGCCTTTTCTGCATCTATTGAAATTATCATGTGATTTTTGTCCTTCCTTTTGTTTATGTGATGAATCACATTGGAAAAGCTGGCTCTTAAACATAAATAATTTTTGGCAAACTTACTTTCTCTAAAACAATGAGACTTTTAGCAGAACTTACTTTTTCTGAAAGTAAGTTACTCCCTATTGTCCTTGAGGCTGGCTTTTAGACTGTGCCCTTGGACTAGCTTTGCAAAGTAGCAGATGTTCTCAGAATGTTTCTTTCTGAATTTACCCTATAGAATAGATAAATATTGTAAAAAAGTTTGTTTCACTGCTTTGTTTTATCGCTATGCTTTCTCTCCTCCCAATTCCTCAATCAGTATGTAATTCTTTCTATAAAACCTAACTCCAAACTACAGTCAGGGCCGCAATGATTTGAACAACTTAGGTTTCCATGTGGTCCATGTAGCTGGCTGATTAAAGACTCCTAACTTTTTTATTTTGACTAATTGATTGATTGTGTGACAAGACATTTGTTTCTCGCTGTTTTGATATAACACTAACAACTGAAGATATAAAGAAAAAGCCACACTGAGACTGGTAGGAGGGAATGGAGACTGGAACTGTGGCACTCACATGCGGCACATAAAAGTTGAGATGGATATTCCAGCTGCATATGTCCCCCTGAGCAGTGAGGGTTCCCAGTCCCACACCAGGCTTCCCAACCCAGGGTTCCAGTGTCAAGAAGAGAAATCCCCATAACCTCTTGTTGTGAAAATCAGCAGGGATGTGGCTGAGTGAGACAGAGGGTCATTGGAGTCCCAGGCAGTTCCTTTTAAAGGGCCCACACACAGACTTACTAGGACTCAGTCTCTCTAAGCTCCAGTACAGAGTCAGCAGCTCAGAGGCAAACAGGGACATACAGGAAAGAACTGAAGTGTTCGGCAGCAAGACTGAAGCTGGAGAGACAGAAATGCTGGCACAGGCTATAGTTCTCTTTGTGAGCTCTTCCCCACAGAGCTGGCAGGTGGGTACCATATCTGAGACTCTCTCTCCCTGGCTAACACAGTTCACCCACCCTGATGATTCTCTAAGACACCTCACCTCACCTTTTGGCCCACCCAAGGTGTTCACAGTGGATTTCCATACAGATGGTACATCTTGGCAGAGGCAGATTAAGGTCAGTTGAGGCTTCAAGTGCAAAAGAAAATATTTAGCACCTTAAAAAAAAGAGGGAGACAGGGAAAATAAAAATACACGTTAACCATATTTTTATATAAATAAAAAATAATATGTACTATTAATATATTTCTAATAAAATTTGAGTATATGTATAGTATAATTAATAATAGCATAATAATCACAAAGTTTTGAACTAATTAAACATATGTAAAAGTATAATTATAACTAATGATAGTATACATATAATAGGAGGAACAATCAGAAATTTGAACAAAAAGTCATAGAATTTTACTTGATATTAAAATTACAAATGTGAAAATATTTAAATAAGTTGTTTTCCTGCTTTTTATTAATTATCTCATCATAATCAATAATTTTAAGTAAATAGCTCTCTATATAAAATAGCCATGTTGTTAAGTCTTTCCTCTGATATGAAATTGCTTAGATAATTTTGTACTCTTTTTAGACAAGAAAGTGAGCATTCCTCTAATGCATTTGAAATTGGCATGGTTAACAAAATTTTCAAAATAATTTCCACATTTGGAAAAGTTGCTTTCATATCTAATGTTTTTTTGTACATATTATTAATTGATTGCTTGTCTTCTTTATCTAAGAAGATTAAAAACTGTTCCAACTCATCTTTAAAATTACTTGAATCAATGTTATCTTTCTACATTTTTTATTAAATTATTAATGCATTTTTTATTCTACACACAATGTAAACACAAAAAAAACTCTAAAATGACATAACATTTTCATAGATTTTTTTCATGTTGGTTCAGTTCTGCTATTAAATGATCGCACATTACATAGAGTACATTATGTAAAAAATAATCCTTAGGATTTTCTGTGCATGTTAGCTTGCGATCATCTTCAAATGTTTTATCTGTTAGTTGTTTAACTTTTGATTCAATTTTGTTGAAATTATGTCTGATGTTTTTATTAATAAAAATTTCTAGATATTTTAATAATGATGCACCTTTAAGAACTGCAGTCAACAGATTGTAAAGATTTACTTGTTGCATTGATCCTTTGCAAAACTTTATTCCATAGGACTGTCATTACAGCAATTTCATAATCATTCATTTCTTTAAGTAATGATTTTATTTCTATAACAATTTTTTCTTTTGTTGAATTGCACTTATCTAATGCCTCTTTTATATTTTTATAACCACATTTTATCCCTAAAACTACATCAACTCTGGCAGACCACCTTGTACCTGACAATTTCTTTAGTGTATAGGAACTTTTATATAATTTATTGCATAACATGTTCCATCGAAACATTGTTGCAGGGAAGAAAAACAAAATATTTTTGCACAATAAAAATATCTGGAAGCATTACTACAACTCTCTGCAGCAACATTAGAAACTAAATTAAGTGAATGACTAGAGCCATGATGGTGAACCTATGACACACGTGTCAGCACTGACACACGTAGCCATTTTCGATGACACGCGGGCGCATGTGGCCACATACAAGAGAAGTATGGAGCTGCATGCAAAGAAGGACGTTTCATCTTCAGCTCCTGCATGGCCAGGTGCAGTAGCCGAGGATAGAACATTTGCTGTAGTGTAGACACTCTGTGCCAGAGGTCTGTAGGCCAAAACAACAGAACTCCGGCACAGAGCACCTAGTTCTGGGACTTCCAGTTAGGCCGTTTTTCTCAAAGTGACACACCACCTGAGTTATGCTCGGTTTTTTGGCAAATTTTGACAGACCAGGCTCAAAAGATTGCCCATAACTGGACTAGAGCAAGGAATAAACGTTGTTGATGGAGCATGTTGTCTTATTCTTGTTTGAAGACAGATGTACTTGCCCAACACATTTGATGCATTGTTGTCCGACTGTACAAAGCAATATTTTATATCTACTGGCAAATTTTTCAAGGTAGATAAAACTATCTCTTCTAGATACTTGGCATCATATCTTTCTATAGGGAAGAACTTTAAAAACATTTCTTTAACATCCCCATTTGCTGATAAGTAGCACACTACAAAAGTAAGCTGATTCATATGCACAATATCGGGTGTAGAATCTAAAATAATACTATAATATTTTGTGCATTTTATTTCCTCCACAATGTGTGCCATAAGAGAATCAGCAATTATTTGCAAAAGTTTATCACACATCTGATGCAATAAATAATTTACAAGTCCGCTACCTTGATTTACATACTTTTGTAAGTGCAACTTTAAAAAATTGTCATATTCACTCAAATACTCCAAACGAGTCAAATAGTTGCCTTTTCTCAAAAATGTTGCCTTCTCATTATGGCATCTAAAAGCAATGCTCAAATTTGTGAAGAATTATGTTGTGGATACAATTTCTTGCAGAATTTCTCTTCAATAATATTTTTTTACAATGTAATTTGCAGATTTTGAACATCAATGCGATTTAACATAGAGGAGTGTTTGTATAATGTACATACTGAAGTGACATGTTCTTTTGACATTTCATGATCAAAGTTATTACATTATTTTTTCAATTTTGAAACCTTGTAGTCAACTTAGACTTTGAGCCCAAAAACATTTTGCATGGGTAACAATAAATTGATCTGGATGTTTTGGGAAAAATTAGCTATGTTCTTTCTTCTTTTTCACCATTTCAAATTTTTCTGTAAAAATGGTCTTTACACAAGTCTCAGTAAATATGTTCACCATGTTTATAGACTGATTTAAATGTAGTTATATCGTCAATATTTTTTGGTTTATTTGAAATTAGAAATTCAACCATTTTATTAGATAAAACACTAAGCCAGAGAGCAATATCTTTTAGTGAACTTCAAATGGAATATATTCTGTTTGCATTTCAATATTTTCTAATGAACTTTCTTCTATATTTTTTTTTACTGGTTGACTGATGACTGGTTCTTCATGTTCTTCATCATTATTGCTTTCTTTTATACCTTGGTTTTCAACTTCAACTAACTCTTTTTGTTGACTGATAGAAACTCCTTGTTCTTCATCTTCATTGTTGCTCGAATTATGATGACTCAAATGGCCAGGGTCAGTTATAAATTTGTCCAATGCTTCTTTCTTTTGCTTTGCAACTTGTTCATATCTTTTTTTTAGTTAGTCTTTTTTCAGCCTCTGATAGATGTTGTTTCATTTTTCTAGCTACCAATGAAGAGAAAAATATAAAATTTAATAGTCTGAATGATTAGAATACTAGAAAAGAGATTTTTTTGTTATGCTATAAATTAATGATTAATTAAAATTCAAAAATTATTCATAAACTAAGAAAATCCAGACATTGATGTAACAATAGGAATTAATTTTATCTTAATACATATTACAACAATAGGAATGAATTTTGTTTTAATATAACTTCAACCTGCCTAAATATTTATTTATAAACACAGAAAACTATTTTTAAAACAGTAAATGAAACAAGTACATATCCACAAACTAATTTACATTCCTGCATATTTATGTATATAGTAAGTCTGCACTGCAAGAGAACCTTTGTAAGTACAAGTAGCAAATATGATTCTATTGCTCCAATGAGTGGTAGCACAGCTGTGCGGGGCTTGTGCAGCATAGTATGTATATAGTATACAGTATAGTAATGAAATAATGAAAATAAGCAAATATAAACCTACTATCAGGTTTTACCGCCAATTGTAAACTTGTATGTAATTAAAATCGCACATATAAAACTAAACTAATGTGTCATTAGAAAGAAGTGTAAAGGTGGAGTTTTGCAGGGCCCTTCAGAAGTCAGGGCCCATGGCTCATGCCTGGTGCACTCGCTGTTAAATCCACCTCTGTGTCTTGGCTCATCGTCAGACTTTCCTAAATTTCTCAAACAAATAGCATCTGGCTTTGGTGTGCCTTGTACCTATCACTAAGTGCCATAGTCCAGCACTAGCAGCAGCCAGCCTTGGTTCAGACCTCAGCCTCTTCTGGCAACTCCAAGCCTGGCACAAGTAACAGCCATCAGCAGATTACTTTGTAGCTCATGCCAGAGAGCCTGAGCACCACTAGCGGTGGGTGTCCCAGCCTCCCCTATCTAGGAGGGCCCAGAGCCAGTGCACCCAGTGGACAGCTCCTGACCACATCAAAGAATTACCCAACCACCTCCAAAAGTGATGAATTTAATAGGCAGACTCAGCAGGCACCAGATCCTCAATGAGGTAAATTCTCCTATCTCAAGTGGGCCCCTGAAGTGCTGATCCTACATGGTGGTCACAGCCAGTCTTTGCAGCCAATCAGCTTGGGGTTACATCCCTCCCATTGACATGCCAAGAGCAATCAAGGCCCAACTACATACAACATGAGGGTTCCCAGCTCCAGTGAATGGGAAAACTGTACCACTGTACTCTACAGGACACCTACAACATTCGCATCATGGGTGTCCCAATAAAGGTACGTTGGAAGTCTATTTAAAAAAATAATGACAGAAAACTTCTCTAACCTGGTAAAGGAAATAAACATACTAGTCCAAGAAGTGTAGAGAGTCCCAGACAACATAAACCCAAAGAGGCCCACACCAAGACTTTTCATATTTAAGATGCCAAAGGTTAAAGACAAGGAGTGACTCTTAAAAGCCACAAGAGAAAATCAGTTAGTACCTACAAGGGAGCTCCCATAAGACTGTCAGGTGATATCTAAACAGAAACTTTGCAAGCCAGAAGGGATTGGCAAGAAATATCTGAAGTGATGAAAAGCAAACACCCACAACTAAGATTACTCTATGCAGCAAAGCTATAATTTAGAATCAAAGGAAATTTAAAGAGCTTTTCAGACAAGAAAAAGCTAATGGAGTTCATCACCACCAAACCAGTATTGCACAAAATGACAAAGAGTCTTCTTTAAGAAGAAAAAATAATAAAATATCAAAAGTATAAACAGAAAATGGCAATAAATATATATCAACAACTGAATCTAAAAAACAAAATAAACAAGCAAGCAGAACAGAAACAGACTCAGAGATACAGAGAATATTTCAATGGTTGCCAGATGAAAGAGAGTTTTGAGGGTGGAAGAAAACGGTGAATAAATTAAGAAGTACAAATTGGTTTTTACAGAATAGTCACAGGAATGTAAATTATAGCATAGGGAATATAGTCAACAATAATCTAATAACTATATATGATGTCAATGGATGCAAGATTTATCAGGATGATCACCTAGTAAGTTGAATAATGTCTAATCACTGGAGTGTACATCTAAAACTAATATAATACAGTGATACCTTGAGATACGAACAGACCAACATACGAATTTTTTAAGATACACGCTACAACTTGGTCCGTATTTTTCTTTGAGATCTGAACAAAATTCCAAGATACGAGTTGTGATTCAGGAAGCTGCCGCTAGTTGGCATGTTGGTGCACAGGTCCAGTATCAGCAGTTTGATATAAGAGTTGACTGACTTACAAGCTAGGTTACAGAACAAATTAAATTTGTATCTCAAGGTACCACTGTACTGTATGTCAACTGTAATTGAAAAATAAAAAATGATTAAAAAACTGACCAGTAGTTCTGCTGTAGGCTTTCCTTTTGCTGATACATTGATGTCACATTGAAAGAGCATTCCTCAGTAATGTGTTTGGATTTTCTTTTTCTTTTTCTTTTTGTGACAGAGACAGAGAGAGGGACAGATAGAGGGACAGACAGGGACAGACAAGGACAGACAGGAAAGGAGAGAAATGAGAAGCATCAGTTCTTTGTTGCAGCTCCTTAGTTGTTCATTTATTGGCTTCTCATACATGCCTTGACCAGGGGGCTACAGCAGAGCAAGTGACCCTTTGTTCAAGCCAGCAACCTTGGGCTCATGCCAATGACCATGGGATCACATCTATGATCTCACCTCAAGCCAGAAACCCCATTCTCAAGCTGGTGAGCCCACGCTCAAGCTGGATGAGCCTGCACTCAAGCTGGTGACCTCGGGGTTTTGAACATTGTTCCTCTACATCCCAGTCTAATGCTCTATCCACTGCAGTATGACCTGGTCAGGTTGAATTTTCTTAATTCAAGTTGTTTTGCATATTTTTATGAGTATTACTTTTAGAAATAGGTGGCAACAGATAGATGGTGTTTTGCTTCTCTTTAAAGTCCTTTGACCATTTGCTTCATTAGAACTTACATAAAAATATGAAATAAACTGACTCTAATGGTGAGGGAAGATGTATAACATCAAGGGAAAAAATAGATGTTAATCTAATATTAGGGATGCTATTCACAATGATACATGATATATTTTCCAGTAGTTCAAGAATCATCTATACAATATGGTGGCTGTAAAACAAATTTTTTTACACACCTCTCATTGAAAGGTGGTAACTATAGTTCCTCCATTGAACAGGGGCTTAGTGAAAATTTAAAAATAGAAAATAGCAAAAGTAACACTATGTTTCTGAGTCCAGTCTTTATAAAAGTAGCAGCTTTCACTTCCTGTCTCTGAGAACTCAGTCACCATGTTATGAGAAACTCCTAACAGGCAACAGAGCCTTTCAGATGAAGATGAACCAGACCCCAGCCCACAGTACTAGCTGAGTTCCCAGAAAATGGCCTGAACCAACTTGCTAGCCATGTAAGAGAGCCATCTTGAAAACAAATTGGCTAGCTTCCATCCAAAAAGCCCCTGCTGATATCCAGCAGAGATGAGCTGCCCCATCAAGCTGTGCCCAAACTGCAGATAAAGAAGGAGGAGGATGAAAAAGATTGCTGTTGTTTCAAGCCACTATATTTTGGAGTGAGTTATACATTAATAAGAACTAGAACATAGAGGTTTACAGAATACTTAATAAACATTTTTTATTTACTAAGTTTATGAGGGCAACATTAATTAAGAACATTATATGTGTCTGGAGTATAATTATGTAATACATCATTGGTATAGTGCACTGTCAGCTCATCACCACAAATCTCGGCTTCCTCTGTTAGTATATATAGACCCACATTCCCCTCTTCCATTCCGCCCCCACTCTCTTCCCCTCTGATAACCACCCTCTGTTGTCTGTGTCTACAATATTGCTTGTTTAAACACTACACTAAAGTTAAAAGAAATAAAATGAACAAGAAATAAATGCATATAAATTTTATATGTGCAAATCAGATACATTTTATACATATGTATCAGTTTTAGATATGTCCATGTGTTCTCATCATAAGTAAATGATCACCAAAAATTTAAGAGATTTGCCCAAAATTAATCATCTAGTTATTAAAATAGATTAAAATGCAATTCCCAAGCCTCATACTTAAATGTTTTCCAATAGGCTGTGCCCCTTTGCACACAGCCTGTGTTTAAAAGGCATTTGTTTTCTAGGGCTAATCTGTACTTAATTGGCATTCTTCACAAGATAACTCTAGGTTTAATCCGGGCAAAGGAAACTCACATTACATGGGAAGTCAAATGCATGTCCCAGATGTTAACATTTATTTTAGGATCAAAGCTCATTTCCTAAGCCTTAAGTATTAGTATTTACTAATCATTGGCAGAGGACTCTATCCAAACATCTGGGAAGTCGAGTCAATTATACCATTAAGCAAGAGAAATAGAACAGCATAAATTCCAGCAGTAATAAAAACAGTAGTCAACTAAATTAAAATTTTAAAGGTTAAAAAAATAAATATGTCAGATGATAAACTCTGTACAAATTTGAGAATCTACTGACCTATCATTGGAATTAAATCTAAAATAGAAATATATACCTGTCATCTCAGAAAAATATCACTTTATGTTTCCATTTCTATGATAAATGTACTGAGAAGAAACCCTACGAAATTGGTATTTCTACATTGTTTGCATCGTATTAACACCCAGAAAATATACAATGAAATCAAAATAAAATTTTAAGTAGAAGAAATTAAACAAACTTGATAAAGCCAAGTACACAGAGGTGAAAACATAAGCAGATGTAAATCTCATTTATATAACTTACCTGAAATACTTGGAACATGGCTTAGGCCATCAAGACCAAGCCAATGAAGTAGAAAACATTCTTCTGTGTCTGACTAGCAAAATAAAGTAAATATTTCCAAACACTGCCCCAATGTTTTGGCTCATATGAACCAATTAACACATAAATTTAAATCATATTTCACATCTACAGGCTATTCTAGCCAAACAATCTCAGCAACCTATAAAATATGTCCAGGTTTGGATGGTTAAAAATTTTTTTATATCAACTTTCTCTCTTAAAACAACTTCTAGAACAGCAATGACAGATGTGTTTCTGGGGATGTTCTCTACTCTTAACATAACTGTCATTTGTCTATTTCCAAAGAGTAGTTCAGAATACATTCTAGTTATGTTGGCCAACTTCTCCCATAATTCTGACTACTAGATGTAAAATACCTGTTACTGATTATATCAGGTACTTTATGGATTTGTAATTATACAGTAGATAAGAATTCAGGATTGGGAGTCAGATAGACCTTGGCTTGAATCCTGAGTATCTTCATTTAGCATTGACATAGGGCAAAATACTAACCTTCTCCAATTTGATCTGTTTTCTGAGGATTAAATTGAATAGAATAAGAAAAAAATCTTAAAGGATTTTTTTATTCACTGATGTATGAAGACACAACCTAATTAGCAATAAAAATCAACCTTGTCTGTCTCCAAAGCCCCTACTTTACCTACAGCACAATATCATTTCTAAAAATATATATTAAATGCTCAGTGAAGCTCATGGCACAAGGTTATTGTTCTATACAGGAATTTTTTGGTCAGCACTTAAATATATTGTAATTATAAAGCTTTCTGCAGATTTTTTTTTGGTGTGTGTCAGAGACAAAGAGAGAGAAAGAGAGAGGGACAGATAGGGACAGACAGAAAGAGAGGAGATGAGAAGCATCACGTCTTCATTGCACCACCCTAGTTGTTCATTGATAGCTTTCTCATATGTGCCTTGACTGGGCGACGCTACAGCAGAGCAAGTGACCACTTGCTCAAACCAGCAACCTTGGGCTCAAGCCAGCGACCCTGGGCTTCAAACCAGCAACCTTTGGGCTCAAGCCAGTGACCATGAGGTCATATCTATGAGTCCACACTTAAGTTAGCCATCTCAGGGTTCCGAACCTTGGTGCTCTGCATCCTAGTCTAATGCTCTATACACAGCACCACCACTTGGTCAGGCAAATTTTTGCAGATTATCACGTTTTCTGGGAAATATAACAACATCAATACAAATACTTTCTATAAAAAAATTATTCTTCATAACAGTTGTGGGAAGACAAATTCTCAGTTGACCTCAAAATATCTTACAAGTGAGGCATTCTTTTAAATATATTTGTGAATAAATAGCCTTGGAAAGTGGAGATAATATCTCTCTCTGAAGCAAAGAGTAAAATTGCTCCCTTAGTAGAGAACTGTCTCCCTCAAAAGTAAAAGGCAGATATGCTTACTAAACAAGATAATAAAAATAATTCTTTCTCTGGAAAAAAGGGCAGGCATGCCTATTGTCTATTATATATATATTGTCTAGTATATATAGGTTCAGGTTTCCTAAACTTAGAGTTTCTCTCGTATAATGCAATCTATTGTGTTTGAAAGTATATGTGTATATTTTTACTTTTATTTTATATTGATTTTAATTTGTTGTCTTTACATAGTTTCAAGTATACCCCCAAATATATCTCCATCTCCCTCCCCCTCCCCTTGTTCTTGATACCCTTTTTGCCTCTCCCCCACTGCCTTCCCCTTTTCCTCTATAATTTACTATTTTACCTTCTATCTCTTTGTGTTTTGTTTATATACTTTCACTAATATCTTTCCTTCCTTTGATCCTCTCCTCTCTTCCTCTTTCCCTCTAGACTCTTGGACTTTGCCTCTCTTTCATTCCTCAGTTCTCATTGTTCATTGGATTCCTCATATAAGTGAAGTCATATATTTTTCTTTCTTTGCCTGGCTTATTTTTCTTATCATAATAGACTTCAGGTCCATCCATGTTGTTGCAAAGGGTAAGATTTTCTTCTTTTTCATGGCCGCATAGTATTCCATTGTGTATATGTACCAGTGCTTTTTTCTTTTTTCTTTTTTCACAGGGACAGAGAGAGAGTCAGAGAGAGGGATAGATATGGATAGACAGACAGAAACAAAGAGAGGTGAGAAGCATCAATCATTAGTTTTTCGTTGCCGTTGCAACACCTTAGTTGTTCATTGACTGTTTTCTCACATGTGCCTTGACCACAGGCCTTCAGCAGACTGAGCACCCCCTTGCTGGAGGCAGCGACCTTGAGTCCAAACTGACGAGCTTTTGCTCAAGCCAGATGGGCCTGCACTCAAGCTGGCGAGCTCGGGGTCTTGAACCTGGGTCTTCCGCATCCCAGTCCAATGCTCTATCCACTATGCCATCACCTGGTCAGGCTGTACCAGTGCTTTTTTTTTTTTAATTTCTTTTTATTTTATTCATTTTAGAGAGGAGACACAGAGTGAGAGAGAGAGAGAGAGAAAGAAAGAAAAGGGGGGAGGAGCTGGAAGCATCAACTCCCATATATGCCTTGACCACACCAGTGCAGGGTTTTGAACTGGCGACCTCAGTGTTCCCAGGTCGACGCTTTATCCACTGCGCTACCACAGGTCAGGCTGTACCAGTGCTTTTTGATACACTCAACTACTGATGGACACTTGGGCCGTTTCCAGATCTTGGTTATTGTAAACAATGCTGCCATAAACATGGGGGTGTATTTCTTCTTTTAAATAGGTGATTTGTTATTCTTAGGATATATTCCTACAAGTGGGATAACTGGGTCAAAAGGAAGTTCAATTTTTAATTTGAGAAATCTCCATACTGTTTTCCACAGTTGGCTGCACCAGTCTGCATTCCCACCAGCAGTGTCGCAGGGTTCTCTTTTCTTCACACCATTGCCAGCACTTGTTATGTGTTGTTTTGTTAATGAGCGCCATTCTGACAGCTATGAGGTGGTACCTCATTGTGGTTTTAATTTGCATTTTCTAATGATTAGTGATGTTGAACATTTTTTCATATTGAATTTATAGATTTCTTTAGGTAGTATAGACATTTTATTGATGTTTATTCTTTCTATTCATAAACACGGTATATACTTCCATTTGTTTGTATCTTCCTTGATTTCTTTTATCAATGTTTTATAATTTTTTGAGTACAGGTCTTTAACCTCCTTGGTTAAGTTTACTTTTAGGTACTTTATTTTTTTGTGATAGTAAAGGGGATTGTTTCCTTAATTTCTATTTCATACAGTTTATTGTTGGTGTTTATAAATGTCACTGAAGGAGACCAAGATGGCAGCATAGTAGGCAGATGCACAGACTCCCAGCTCACACCACCAAACTGGATTGCAAATTAATTTAGGAACAATCAGCATGAAAAATCAACTTTAGATTTAAAGATCAGGTCTCAAAAACTAAGCAGCAAAGAAGAAGCCATACAGAGCCTGGTAGGGACCTCTGAGCTGTGGGGTGGGACTCCCCTAATTCCAGGAGTGAATGTGGGGTGACACTGAGAGCCTAGAAGGGCTCTCATTACAAGGAGAAGAGCAGAAAATATCGCTCACAACTACTTGCCTGGGGACCTGGGAATGAGGTGTGCGGAGAGGGCTGACTTGTCTTCCAAAAGAAAAGTGGGGAGAGAAAGACAGACAGTGATGGGCAGAGGAATGCATGGGATGACCTGAAAAGTTGACTCATCCAGTGCAGAGGCGGCTATAGCTGGGAAAGAAGTTGAACCCTCAACAAAGCACAAGTCTAAAGTGGTTCCGGGTGACCCACCTCCAGAAAGCTCTCCAGCTCCAACCAGAGCAACAAGACACAGCTAAAAACAGGAAGTGGGGAGCAGAGGCAGTAACTCAGGTCTCCATAGAGATCCAAGATACACCTCCCCCTACTGAAACAAAGAAAGTACCCCACCCCCTGAGAAAAGCTGCCAGACCCAGTCTTTAGAGTCTCAGGTTACAACCAACACATTCCTGGATACAGCTTCAAATAAGCCCCCTGCTGAGATTAGTAAACAAGACTACCATTGAGTTAAGAAAACTGAGAAGAAAACAGACAAATCAAGACTTCAAAGAATCTCTACTTGGTAAGGAGATTACAGCTAGAAGAAGCCCACCAGTCATAGAAAATAATGGGTAGGCAAAGAAGCATAAGTGATATGCTTCAACAAGATAAATTCTCTGATAAATTCTTGGACAAATCGGAAGTAATCAAATTACCAGATGTAGAGTATATAATAATGATTCTTAGAATGCTTAAAGATCTCAAAGCTACAATGAATGGACTTAATGAATACTTCAATAAAGAAACTGAAAGTATCAAAAATGACATAAAAATCATAAAGAAGAACAAGACAAAAATGACAAATACAATATCAGAAATGAAGACTACACTGGAAGGAATTAAAAACAGGCTGGATGAAGCAGAGGATTGAATCAGTGACTTAGAGGACAAGATAAGTGAAAGCATGGAAGCAAGCAGAAAAAGAAAAGAGACTGAAAAAATCTGAGGAAAATCTAAGAGAGCTCTGTGACAACCTAGAGAGAAAAAACATCTGCATCATAGAGGTTCCTAAAGAAGAAAAGAAAAAACAAGGGTTAGCAACCTTGTTCAATGAAATTATAGCTAACAACTTCTCTAAATTGATGCAGGAAAATGTCACACAAGCTCAAGAAGCACAGAGAATTCCATTAAAGAGAAACCCAAAAAATCTACACCAAAAAACATCATAATTAAAATAGCAAAGCTAACAGATAAAGAGAAAATATTAAAAGTTGCTAGAGAAAAGAAGGCTATCACCTTCAAAGGAGCCCCCATAAGAATGACATCTGACTTTTCAACAGAAACACTTGAGTCCAGAAAGGAATGGCAAGACATATTCAAAGTAATGCAGAACAAGAGCCTACAACTAAGACTACTTTATCCAGCAAAGATATTGTTTAAAATTGAAGGAGAAATAAAAAGCTTCCCAGACAAAAGAAAAAAAAAACTCAAGGAATTCATTTTAAACCAAACAAATGCAGCAAGAAATGTTAAGAGGCCTATTGTAAACAGAACAAAAGGGAAAAGAATATAGTAAAAGAGGAATATAACTTTAAACAATAAAATGGCAATAAACAACTACATATGAATAATAACCTTAAATGTAAATAGATTAAGTGCTCCAATCAAAAGACATAGTGTAGCTGCCTGGATAAAAAAACAAGACCCATACATATGCTGTCTATAGGAGACGCACCTCAAAACAAAAGATACACATAGACTAAAAGTAAAAGGATAAAAAAAATTTCATGCAAATGAAAAGAAAAAAAGCTGGGGTAGTAATACTTATATCTGACAAAATAGACTTTAAAATAAAGACTATAGTAAGGGATTAAGAAGGTCACTACATAATGATAACGGGAGCAATCCAACAGGAAGAGCTAACCATTGTAAATATATATGTACCTAATATAGAGGCACCTAAATATACAAAGCAAATTTTGATGGACATAAAGGAAGAGATCAACAGCAATACAGTGGTACCTGGAGATACAAATTTAATTCTTTCTGTAACCAAGCTCATAAGTCACCCAACTCATATATCAAACTGCCAATACTGGACCCATGCACCAATGCACCAACTAGCAGCAGCTTCCCGAATCATGACTCTTATCTCAGAATTTTGCTTGGGTCTCAAACAAAAATACAGACTGAGTTGCAGCTTGTATCTTAAAAAATGGTGGTCTGTTCGTATCTCAATGTACCACTGTACTATAATAGTAGGGGATTTCAATATGCCACTAATATCAATGGATAGATCCTCAAGAAAGAAAATTAACAAAGAAACAACAGAATTAAGGAATACACTAGATCAACTAAATTTAATAGATATCTTCAAAATCTTCCACGCTAAAGCAGTAGAATATACATTCTTTTCAAGTGCTCATGGTATATTCTATAGGACAGACCACATATTAGGGCATAAAACAAGTCTCAACAAATTTAAAAATATTGAAACCATATCAAGCATCTTCTCTGACCACAATAGCATGAAACTAGAAAGCAACTACAATAGGAAAACTGAAAAACACTCAAACACTTGGAAACCAAACAGCATGTTATTAAACAACTGGGTCAACAATGAGATCAAAGAAAAAAATAAAAAAATTCCTTAAGACAAATAAAAATGAGCAGACAACACCACAAAATCTGTGGGACATAGCAAAAGCAGTCCTTAGAGGGAAGTTCATAGCATTACAAGCATACCTTATAAAACTAGAAAAAGCTCAAAAAACAATCCTGCAACTAAAAGAACTAGAAAAAGAATAGCAAGTAAAGCCTAGAGAAAGTAGAAGGAAAAAAATAATAAAAACCAGGGCAGAAATAAATGACATAGAGACTAAAAACAATACAGAAGATCAATGAAACCAAGAGCTGGTTCTTTGAAAAAGTAAACAAGTTTGATGAACACTTAGCCAGACTCACCGAGAAAGAAAGAGAAAGGACTCAAATAAATAAAATTAAAAATGAGGGTGGAAAAGTAACAACAAACACAGCAGAAATACAAAGAATTGTAAAAAAATACTATGAAGAACTGTATGACAAAAAATTAAACAACCTAGGTGAAATGAACATAATACTTGAAAAATGTAATCTTTCAAAAATCAATCTGGAAGAATCAGAAATCCTAAATAGACCAATTATAACAAATGAGATCGAAACGGTTATCAATAAACTTTCAACAAACAATAGCTCTGGGCCAGATGGCTTCACAGGTGAATTCTACCAAACATTTAAATAAAATTACTCCTATCTTTCTCAAGCTATTTCAAAAAATTCAAGAGGAGGGAAAATGTCTAAGCTCCTTTTATGAGGCACGCATAATTCTGATTCCAAAACCAGGGAAAGACAACACAAAGAAAAAAAACTATAGGCTAATATCCCTGATGAATTTAGATGCCAAAATTCTCAACAATATATCCAGCAATACACGAAAAAATCATATACCATGATCAACTGGGATTTATTTTGGAAAGGCAAAGCTGATACAATATTCGCTAATCAATCAATGTGATTTATCACATAAAAAAGAGGAGAAAAACCATATAATAATATCAATAAATGCAGACAAAACATTCGATATAATCCAGCACCCATTTATAATCAAAACTCTCAGTAAAGTGGGAATACAAGGAACATACCTCAACATGATAAAGGCCATCTATGACAGGCCCACAGCCAACACCATACTCAATGGGAGAAAGTTAAAAGCAATCCCCTTAAGATCAGGAACAAGGCAGGGGTGCCCCCTTTTACCACTCTTATTCAACATAGTTCTGAAAGTCCTAGACATGACAATAAGACAAGAAGAAGAAATAAAAGGCATCCAAATTGAAAAACAAGAAGTAAAACTATCATTATTTGCTGATGATATGATACTGTACCTAGAAAACCCTAAAGTCTCAGTCAAAAAACTACTGGACCTGATAAATAAATTCAGCAAGGTGGCAGGATATAAAATTAATACTCATAAATCAGAGGCATTTTTATACACCAACAATGATCTGCCTGAAAGAGAAATTAAGAAAACAATTCCCTTCACTATTGCAACAAAGAAAATAAAATACCTAGGAGTAAATTTAACCAAGGAGGTTAAAGACTTGTACTTGTAAAATATAAAACATTGATAAAAGAAATCAAGGAAGATACAAACAAGTGGAAGTATATACCATGCTCATGGCTAGGAAGAATAAACATCATTAAAATGTCCATATTATCTAAAGCAATTTGTAAATTCAATGCAACTTCTATTAAAATACCAAGAACATACTTCTAAGATATAGAACAAATATTTCAAAAATTCATATGGAACCAAAAAAGGACACAAATAGCCTCAGCAATCTCGAAAAAGAAGAAAAAAGTGGGTGGTATCAAACTTTCTGATATCAAGTTATACTACAAGGCCATTGTACTCAAAACAGCATGGTACTGGCATAAAAACAGGAATACAGATTAATGGAACAGAACAGAGAACCCAAAAATAAACCCACACCTTTATGAACAATTGATATTTGACAAGGCTGGTGATAGTATCAATGGAGTAAAGACAGTCTCTTTAACAAATGGTGTTGGAAAAGACCTGCAAAGAAATGAAACTAGACCACCAATTCACATCATTCACAAAAATAAACTCAATATGAATAAAAGACTTAAATGTAGGTTGTGAAACCATAAGCATCTTAGAAGAAAACTTAGGCAATAAGCTCTCCAGCATCTCTCACAGCAATATATTTGCTGATTTATTTCCACGTGCAAGGGAAATAAAGGACAGGATAAACAAATGGAACTACATCAAACTAAAAAGTTTTTGCACAGCTAAAGACAATATGAACAAAATAAAAAGGCAAACCACACAATGGGAGAATATATTCGACAATACATCTGATAAGGGGTTAATAACCAAAATTTATAAAAAACTTGTAACACCCAACATCAGGAACAGAAACAGTGCAATCAATAAATGGGCAAAAGTGATGAATAGAAATTTCTCCAAAGAGGACATACAGATGGCCAATAGGCAGATGAAAAAATGTTCGACATCATTAATCACTAGAGAAACGCAAATTAAGACCACAATGAGATATCACCTCACACCAGTCAGAATGGCGCTCATCAACAAAATAAATGCCATTGATTTCTGAATATTGGTTTTATATTCTGCTACCTTGCTGAATTCATTTATCAGATCCAATAGTTTTCGACTGAGACTAGGGTTTTTTTATGTACAGTATCAAGTCATCAGCTAATAATAAAATTTTTACTTCTTCTTTTCCAATTTGGATGCCTTTTATTTCTTCTTGTATAATTTCTGTAGCTAGGACTTCCAGTACTATGCTGAGTGGTAAAATGGGGCACCCCTTCCTTGTTCCTGTTCTTAAGGGAATTGCTTTTAGTATTTGCCCATTGAGTATAATGTTGGCTGTGAATTTGTCATAGATGGCCTTTATCAGGTGGAGGTGTGTTTCCTGTATTCCCACTTTCCTGAGAGTTTTGATCATAATTGGGTAATGGATTTTATCAAATGCTTTTTCTAATCTATTGATATTATCATGTGACTTTTATCCTTCCTTTTGTGTATGTGATGAATCACATTGATTGATTTGTGAAAATTGTACCAACCTTTCCTCCCCAGAATAAGTCGACTTGATAATGACGTATAATTTTTTTCATATATTGCTGGATCCAATTTGCTAATATTTTGTTGAGAATTTTAGCATCTAAGTTCAACAGGAATGTTGGCCTATAGTTTTCTTTCTTTGTTTTGTCTTTACTTGTTTTGCATGGGGATTATATTCACTTCATAAAATGAGTTTGGAAGTTTTTAGTCATCTTGAATGTTTAAAATATCTTAAGTAGAATTGGAGTTAGTTCTTCTTTGAATATTTGGTGAAATTCGCCTGTGAAGCCATTATGCCTAAGACTTTTGTTTGTTGGGAGTTTTTTGATAACTGTTCCAATCTCTTTTGGTATAATCGGTCTGTTTAGGTTTTCTGATTCTTTCATTTTGATTTTTGAATGACTCTATTTTTCAAGAAATTTATCCATTTTATCGAAGTTGTCCCATTTTGGGGCATACTTCATAATATTTTCTTACAATCCTTTGAATTTATGTTGTGTTTGTTGTTACTTCTCCATTCTCATTTCTAATTTTATTTATTTGAGTCCACTCTCTTCTTTCCTTGGTGAGTCTGGTTAAAAGTTCATCTATCTTATTTACCTTTTCAAAGAACCAGTTCTTGGTTACATTGATCTTTTGTATTTCTTTTTCCAGGATTTATCTGCTTTTCTTTTTCTAGGTCTTTTAGATGCAGAGTTAAGTTGTTGTCTGAGCTTTTTATTGCTTCTTAAGGTATATTTGTAATGCTACAAACTTTCTCTCAGGACTCTTTTTGCTGTGTCCCATAAATTTTGAGTTGTTGTGTGTTCATTTTTATTTGTTTCAACAAAGTTGTTTATTCCTTCCTTAATCTTATTAATAACCCGTTCATTATTTAATAGCATTGGGTTTCTATTTAGTCTCCAAGTGTTTAATTGTTTTTAAGTTTTTTTGTTGTAGTTGATTTGTAGTTTCATGCTGTTGTTGTCAGAGCTTTTCTTGTGTCCTAACATGTGGTCTATCCTAGAGAATGTACTGTGACCACTTGAAAAGTATGTATATTCTCTTGCTTTGGGGTAAAAAGTTCTGGAGATATCTATTAAATCCAATTGATCAAGTGTGTCATTTAAGGCCGCTGTTTCTTTTATAATTTTCCGTCTGAAGGTTCTATGCATTGATATTAGTGGGATATTAAAATTTCCTACTATTATAGTTTTGCTGATGATATAGCCCTTTATGTTCATCCAAATCTGCTTTATAAGCCTGACCAGGCAGTGGCGTAGTGGATAGAGCTCCCAACTGGGATGCAGAGGACCCAGGTTCAAAATCTGCTTTATATATTTAGATGCTCCTATATTAGGTGCATATATATTTATAATAGATATATCTTTCTGTTATGAAGCTTTTATCATTATTTAGTGACCTTCTTTATCTCTTACTATAGTCTTTGTTTTAAAGTTTATTTTGTCAGATATTAGTATTTCCCATGACTGTTATAAGTTAAATTGTGTCTCCCCCTAAAAAAACCCAGCTTTTTTTCCTTTCCATTTGCATGAAATATTTTTTTCCGTCCCTTTACTCTAGGTCTATGTGTATCTTTTGTTCTGACATGGGTCTCTTGTAGGCAGCATATGTATGGGTCCTGTTTTCTTATTCATGCAGCTACTCTATGTGTTTTGATTGGAGCGTTTAATCCATTTACATTTAAGGTTATTATTGATATGTAATTGTTTATTGCCATTTTATTCTTTAGATCTATAATCCTCTTTTTCTTGGTTTCTTTTTTCCTTTGCTCTTTCTACAGCAATCTCCTTAATATTTTATGTGGTAATGCTTTGGTTGTAATAAATTCCTTGAGTTTTTTGTTTTCCTTTTTCTGGAAAGCTTTTTATTTCTCCTTCCATTTTAAATGATAATCTTGCTGGATAAAGAAGTCTTGGCTGTAGGCTTTTGTTTTGCATTACTTTAAATATTGCTTGCCATTTCCTTTTGGCCTCAAGTGTTTCTGTTGAAAAGTCAGATGTCATCCTTATGGGGGTTCCTCTATAGGTAATTGACTTCTTTTTTCTTGGTGCTTTCAGTATTTTTTCTTTATCTCTTAACTTTGGCATTTTAATTATGATGTGTTTTGATGAAGGCCTCATTGGGTTTCTTTTTATTGGGGCACTCTTTGCTTCTTAAACTTGTGTGACTTTTTTCTTTATCAATTTAGGAAAGTTTTCAGCTATGATTTCTTCAAACAAGCTCTGTATCCCTTGTTATTTCTCTTCTCCTTCAGGAACCTCTATGATGCAGATGTTATTTCTCTTCATATTGTCACAAAGTCCTCTTATAGTTTCCTCAGACTTTCTAAACCAGTGGTTCTTAACTTTGGTTCTGTTGAACCCTAGGGGTTTGGTGTGTCGGTCTCAGGGGTTTGGAGCCTCTGCCGCAGAGGTCAGAATAAAGTAATACTGTAATTTGTTGTGAGTTCATGCACTTTGTTGGTTTTGTTCTTTGAGCAAGGTGATGTTCATGCACGGCTCATTTTGTGCACCAGTAAAAAAACATATACCTATGTCTTGAATTTGGAAAAAAAATCATATTTTATTTATCACTAAAGAAGGGTTCGGTGAATGCACATATGAAACTGGTGGGTTCGGTACCTCAAAAAAGGTTAAGAACCACTGTTCTAAACATCTTTTCTTTTTGCTGCTGTTTCTGTGTTTTTATTTATCTTGTTATCTAATTTGGTGATTCGATACTCTGTTTCATCCAGCCTGCTGTTGATTCTTTCTTATGTAGTCTTCATTTCTGATATTGTAATTGCCATTTCTGATTGATTCTCCTTTTATGATTTCAATGTCCTTTTCAACGCTTGCAATTTCTTTATTTAGTTGCTCATTAAGTCTATCCATTGTAGCTCTGAGATTCTTAAGCATCCTAACAATCATTATTTTAAACTCTGCATCTGGTAATTTGATTACTTCTATCTTATTTGCTCTTTTTCTGGGGATTTTTCTTAATTCATATTGTTTACATTCCTCTGTCTTCCCATTTTTTCTGTGTGTGATTTGCAAGCTTGTTAGAGTTGTGGGTCTGAGGTTGGCTTATGGAATGTGGCTTCTCCTCCAGGACTTTATTCCTCAGCCTCTGTTTATTGCTTAGATTTTGATTCTCTTTAACTAGTAGAGCTACTTAAAAGTCTTAATTTTTTTCTGCTGTTTATTTGCTGAGTTCAGCAGAAACCATCTGTTTTTGCTGATCCCAGCAGGGAGCCTCTATGTTTGCTAATCTTAGCAGAGGGCTTCTGTCTTTAGGAGGGCTTTAGGAGGGAGTAAGTGGGCGTATTTTTTTTTTTTTTTTTAGTTGAAACTGTATCCAGGAATGTTTCTAGGCTATAGCTCCGATCCTGGGACTGAGGACCCCTGCCTCTCAGGGTTTCTCTCCTTGCAATGGGAGCACTCCTGAACACTCACCCTCAACCTCCCCTTGCTCCTGGGAGTTGGGGAGCCCCCACTGTGCCCCCACACTCCCTACCAGGATCAGTGTGGATTTTTCCGTGCTCCTTGGTTTTTGAGTCCTGTTCTTTAAGTCCAAAGTTGTTTTTTCACAATGATTGTTCTTAAATTAATTTGTAATCCAGTTTAATCATGGGAGGTGGCAGTCTGTGCATCTGCCTACTTTGCTGCCAACTTGGAATCACTCTGCAGGTATTTTCTTATTCTCTTCATATCACCTGGTGGAAATTGAGGCTTGAGAAACTGGTGAAAAGTGCTGATACTCTGGCTACTGCTGCTGCTGTTAGTAACACACTGTCTTTTATCTCTGACCCAAAATGCTTACTTACTCCAGCAGCATCATGAAACTGTGATAGGCTAATTTGTCAGGCTGCATATAGGGGAAAATCTCAAACTATACACAATTCTTAACAATAGTTTATAAAACATATTTTAATGTTATGCTAAAATATTTGAAATCAAATTTCTGGATAATGATAGCAAAGTTATCCTGGACCACAAATTTCTTCCTCAGATACCTAATAAAATTAATTAAAAGTAGTATCAATCTACTAAAGAAAATAGTATACTTTAAGCTCAAAAGATTTCAAAGAGTGGTAAGTCAAGGACAGTAAAATAGAGGTTTCTGCTTTGTGTGACCACCAATCACACTACCAGCCCTTAGAAAGGGTACTGGCAAAAGAAGAAAATACTAAAATTGCATTATGACTGTCAATCTGGAAAATAACTTTCAGGGTAGAGAAATGGAAACACCCAAAAATACTAAGAAAAAACTCTCAGAGGAAAAAAACCAACACAACCACCATAAGATATTTAGGTTTTCAGTGATACCAGCATGATTCATCTTTCCCATGACTGTTATAAGTTAAATTGTATCCCCAAAAAGCTAGGTTGAAGTAGTAGAACCCAGTACTTCAGAATGGGACTTTATTTGGAAATATGTAGCTTCAGAAGTAATTGATTAAGATGAGGTCATATTGAATAAGGATGTGTTGTAAGGTACCAAAAGGCTAAAAATTTATATTAATATTCTGGGAAGAAAAGTCAGGCTTTTCTATCAGGCTTTCCTGTCCTATCCCTCCTTTAGGGAGAAGTGGGAGAAGAATGTAGAAGTTTCTGGCTTGCAAGAACAATGAGTCATTTAGTTTTAAATCTAAAATAGAGGTTAACCGAGAAACTTTTTATTTTTCAATAGGAGGCAGAATCTATATGCCACCTTGCATTGACCATAGTTCCTCCCCCTTCCTAGAATTTCGAGGTTAAAATATCTCTAGGCTAGTGAGGAAAGAGGATCCCTGAAAGATTTGTAAACATCTTTGATTGTGTTATCTTGAAAGTCTTAATATTTTTGTATATCCCCTAAACAAATGTTGTCAACCCATGCCATGATGTCATGTTCTCGCCTGCCCATGTGTGATCAAGGGCAAGCATTCCCTGAAGTATTTTTGGGACTGCACGATTTGAGTCTGATGCCCCATGTCAGCTATATGTGGCCGGCATATTTAATAAATCTCCTCCTCTAATAAAACTCTTCAAAATTCATCTGGACTGGGTGTCTGTCTATGAACTCAATGAAATAAGGTATAGTACCTTTCAGAATCTGGGGTGCAGTACTTTATAACGTATGGGGGCTCTTCCAGGATCTGGTGTTTTGCGCCATTGGATAGAGACACCCCGAATTGGTTGGACTCTTTGCTGAGCTGCCCGGTCCTGTTTGAATCTCAAGGAGAGGTGTGCCACTTGAGACTTTTCAGGGCTCCCAGTCTTCTTGTTGGGTCTGAACAGTTCTGCGGTAGACACCTTCTGGTTCCCAAATTCAACAATTTGGATAATTCAGCAGAGAAAATCAAGGAGGTAGGTAAAGCTACTCTTTCTGCTTTGCTGAATTTTCTGGCTTCCCTTTGAACTTTTGCTTTTGGTTTTACGTTTGTAACTAGTTGTAGTCTGTTTGGGACTAGAATGTAGGTAGAGTGGATTTGGGAGCTTTGCTAAATTGTGACCCTGGGGATACAGAACCCCGGTGGAAGTAAGTAGGGCTTTCAAAACTGCTTTGCTGGTTGCTACTAGTATGTGGTTTTTATGTTTTGAACTGGATCTGCTGCAAAACAGACCAGATGTTGTCATAAGTTTGTGCAGGCTTTCCAAGACCGAGACATCGGTGGAAAGTTTTAGTGGTCCTGCCTTGGGTTCTAGTTGCACTCTCAGTGAGTGCCAGAAGTGGGGACATGCATCTTTCTCTAGGAAGGCTAATGGAGGTTAAGTTCATCCAGGATTAGTCAATCTCACATCACACTGAATCAGTGGAGGCTGAGCTAACCTGGATTGATTAATCTTGACCCAAGACTTCCAAGAAACGTCTCTGTGTTTGTTGAGATCTCAGTCTTTATTTTAATGTTTCTGTCTCTTTTAAACCCCTAGGTAAGAAATTTCTGGTGCTGAGACCTGCATGCACCTGAGAGGCCACGAGGGGGAGCCTTCCCTCATCTATGAGGCTTTATCTTTGTTTATCAAATTATCTGATATTATTTAATTGAAATAGGTGTGCATTGTTTGTGTATAAGTTCTTTGTTCAATGTCTAAATGTGTCTGTTTGAGTCTTTTGTGTCAAGATTGAAAGCTTCTGACTAAAAGCTATCTTAAGTGGCTTTCTTTGTTCTCAAAATCTACCTTCAGGGCACTCTGACTTCTCCACTGAAGGAAAATTATTCTCTTTGGTTGCCTTCTTTCCCTTGTCTTGTGTAATAATTAATATTTCTATAATCAAACACCCTCTTATTCTGGGTGCTAGTTAACTATCTGTCTTATATTTTTGTTTTATTGGTGCACTAAATTCTGGATTTTTCTGAAGTAGTTTTAATTTTGAATTAGTAACATTAGCTATTAAATATGGGAAGAGAGGCCAGTTCACAAAAGACCCCTTTAGGTTGTCTTTTAAAGCACCTTCAAGAAACTTATGGAGATGTTGTAAATATGAAATTAAATGGTCCAAGAAAAGGCTACACTGCTATCTTTATGACGCAGAATGGCCTGTTTTAGGAATAGGATGGCTGTCAATTGGGACTTTTAATCTCCGGATAGTAGAGGAAGTCTGAAATATTGTAACTGAGGATCCAGACTACCCTGATCAGTTTCCATACATTGATCAATGGCTAAATTTAACATTAGATCCACCACAATGGCTGAAAGCTTTCTCAATACAGAAAGGGTGATACATCTTTCTAGTCCAGCCAGACTTATATCTAAGACAGAAAAGTGATTCGAAAGAAAAAATTAGAACTCAGTTAGGAAGAAATCAATGTATGTATTGCAATAGCGAATACGGCCGTAAAAGTATTTCTCCACCATCTAGGAGAAAAGGCTGGCAAGTAAGCGATTTAGGTGAGAGAGAAGAAAAAGGCCGAGCAGGGATGCACAGTGCGTGGAACAATAGAGTAGGGATGTGGGCATGAAAAGATGAATGTGGATATGCCTCCCCCACCAGCTGCGCTCCTGCCCTCGCCACCACAGCGCACCCAAGCAGAAGGCAAACATCAGGCAAAAGGCCAAGCACCAAAAGGCAAGCTCCATCGCCACCTCCAGATGCATAGTTAGGTTAGAATTCAGCTTGCTGTATGTGATGCAGGAGAGAAAGAGCAATAAAAAAAAAATGAAATAACAATCATAAGTAATAAGATTATAAAAAATAGAATTAAAAGTAAGCTCTCCATGTGTTAGGAATGATGGCTTGTTGCCCCCACTGGTGTAAAAAAAAATTAGAGAAAATTTTCAACACTCTCGCGGGCCAAGGGGGTGGTAAATTCTCCTCTCCAAGTCTTTCAGTTAAGTAGAAGACATAGGATTTATAAGGAATACCCACAGCACTAACCATAATGGTAAAAACTGTGAAAAAAGGGAATTTTCAAGGAATTGCGGGAAAAATTAGATACCTCATATAGGCTGAAGCTACTCACTATTGGGGAAATAATTTTGTAAAAATTGTATTTAGCTGCTCAAAGCAAGGCAGTTAGTTTACAGGTGGCAAATTTATTCAGGTCTGCTTGGGAAAAGCCCCATTGTCTTGCTAAGAGGCTTGGTTACAGGACAAACTGCAGGAAATAAAAGGTAAAAGCAGCAAGCTCTCAGTTCTTAGAGTCTGCTTTTTCCTCAGGCATCCACCCTGCCCCTCATGCAAGAGAAAGTTAATATCTCATTGCCAGCTAGGTATTTTATACCAAGAATCCCTTATTGTATAAAAGTATTTCCATGTTAAAATGTATATATTGTTTCCAAGGCTTTTTGTTAATTCTTTTATTTTCTGTTTTATAGCCCTGTAATATTAGAATCTTAGTTTAAATATTAGGAATTGTTAATAATGTCTTCTATGTAATGTTTAGTTTATTATTATTTTGAAACAATATTGTTCAATACTAAGTCATATCTTGGAACTCCTGCAAATCTATTTTATTATACTTTTGTTAAAATTTCTTTTGAATGCTAATATGTGGAATCATTTAGCAGCAAAGAGACTCTGGAATTCTAAAGGACACACCCAAACCTATTTTTCTTGAATTGATCCAGCTAATAATGTTGTTTTTGTCTTTTTCCAAGAATTATATATACAAATAAGGACCCTCAAACCCCTCAGCAGGATCTTCTGAGCATGGCTTTTAAGGTCTATAATGACCAAGATAGTAACAGAAAAGGCAAATAGAGCCCAAAAGAGATCAGAAAAATACCAATTCTTGGCATACGTCCATAAAGGCTCCAGTGCCCAGAAAGGGTTTCATAGGATTCCAGCAGGGCCCCGCTTCAAGGATGGAAAGAAAGGTCATTGAACTGAATGAAGCTTGTCAGGCTTCTTGGTCCCACCAGGGGACATGTCTTTGCTGTGTAAAAAGGGACAAATAAAGGTAAGCTGTCCCCTTGCTCCATGGAGGGAGGGTTCAGTCTCTTCTAGCCCTTTCCAGCTACCTGTGACCTGACCTTGCCCAGCATGCTGGGAATTGCCACTGAAGTCAAGAAGGTGCCCATAACCTGCCATTGGCCCCATCTCACGACATCATTCATGAGCCTAAGCTATATCTTCCAAGTAGCAGGAAAACTGATCTCATTTCTTGTAAACACGAGGGCCATTCACTATGCCTTATCTGAATATTTGAGTTTTATTTATCCCTCGAAGATCTCTACTGTGGGTATTGACAGTCTAATTTTATTGCTTTATTTAATGTACAGTGTCTCGTTTATTCTTCTTGTGTCAATAGTGCCCCATGCCTATTGTAGACTGGGACTGGCTTCTAATTTCAGCTAAAAGCAGTGGTCATTAGGACTTGGACTCTAGCTGCAAAGTGTAGAATGTGACCACAACTCCAATGCCTTGTGGACTTTTCCTTAATATGTGTAACTCCTGTTCTTTGGGACATTTCTCAGACTGAAATAGAAATTAGGCTACATTTGCAAATATAAAGCAGCAATAGTGTCAACATAGACAGTGAAATTATGTAACATGTTAAGAACATTTGTGACTGTAAGAATTTTATTTTGAATCTGATTATATTAGTTAGAATTTTATTTTTGTTTAATAATCTATTAGGCTCTAGTCACTTTATTGTATTAAGATGCTTATTATAGTATTTGTTAACATTAGCTATTTGAATTTTATTAATTGTATATTTTTCCAGTCTGCCTGAAAGTCAGAACATAGTAATTCAAATAAATAGATGCCACCCAGAACCAGTGGGGTCTTGGGACCCTTACTGCCAAAGGTATATTTGAAACCAATTAGAAAAAGATTTGGCCAACAGCAAAGGGATAATTAGAAAAGCCAAACTTAGGATCTATTACAGAAGGCATAATACCTGAATGTTTAGTTTATGCCCAGGTGAATACTAAGCAAAATAAGAAAAAACAAGAAAAAGAGGAATTTTCCCAAGTAAACATTTAAATACATTTTAATAAGTCAATTGACAATTGTTAGGAAATTACTATATAAAATTCTTTCCAGGTTTAGCTTGCCCATTCTAGCATTGGACCTGCATTTGTGTCCATAGTCTTAAAGCCAGTAGGAAAGAAACCCAATATTTATTAAAAACTAATTTGAAGTTACATTGTGCCCATAGGTACCAAAGGTTCAAGGCAAATAAATTACATGAATCAAATAGTAAAAGAAACAACCACCCTTGCCCTAAGTACTTGCAGGATTTACAGGTTGCTCAGCAAACTGTTCAAAGACTGTCCAAGAGGCACGGAATTCCAGCATTACATCACCCAGGGACTGACTTTCACATGGACAGGTCCACACACTGTGATCCTGACCACTCCCACTGCTGCTAAGGTAGAAAAATAGTGTGCCTTACTCTAGCCACAAACTGGAAGCTGGTTGGTCTATGTATGGTGAATGTATGAAGAAACTCACTAAGGACTCTTTCTTAGTGAAAAGGCAAACTAGGGAAAAACAAAAGTCAGCTTGGTTGTCACTAAGGTTGAGAGTTTTTAAAATTGAGAATTCTGACTAAAAATAAATTATATAGTTTTGATAATAGAAGGTATAAGGTATAGAAATACTTTTGAAAGAAAAAGGAAAAAGCAAGTTGTTATGAAAGCCAGTTATTTCTGGATAAAAATGTTTATGAAAGTTGAAGGTTTATGTAAGTTGCAGAAGGTTTGTGCAGGTAGTAGGAGGTTTGTACAGAGAGAATAGAATTTGAACAGTCAGAAAACTGGTTTTCAAAGAATGTTTAATTAGTCACCGTAGCTAACAATCCTATTGTCTGCGACGATTAGTCCTCTTACTTTAATATGTCTTGTACCATGTTTAATCAATTTTATAGCAAGGTTTGTTCAAGAAAAGGTAAATTGTTACAAAGGCCAATTAGTTTTATATAAATTGAAAAAGGAAATTGTACAGTCTATAGGAAATTAATCAGTAAATTTGTTTCTTTAATAAACTGTAATGCTATTAATGCTGTCTGTTAAATATTTGTTACAAGTTATAAGTTAATAACCCTAAACAACTGTCTCATATTCTTTAGTAAGTTAAGTTAAAGATTTGACTTGGGACATAAAGCCAGTGGGGAATGTTGTAAGGTACCAAAAGGCTAAAAATTTATATTAATATTCTAGGAGGAAAAGTTAGGCTTTTTAATCAGGCTTTCCTGTTCCATCCCTCCTTTAAGGAGGGGAGGGAGAAGAATGTAGAACAGTGGTTCTTAACCTTTTTTGAGGTACCAAACCCACAAGTTTCATATGCGCATTCACCAAACCCTTCTTTAGTGATAAATAAAATATTATTTATTTTCCAAATTCAAGACATAGGTATATGTTTTTTTACTGGTGCACAAAATGAGCCATGCATGAACATCACCTTGCTCAAAGAACAAAACCAACAAAGTGCATGAACTCACAACAAATTACAGTATTACTTTATTCTGGCCTCCGCGGCAGAGGCTTCTCCGAACCCCTGAGACTGACTCATCGAACCCCTAGGGTTCGATAGAACCCAGGTTTAGAACCACTGATGTAGAAGTTTCTGGTTTGCAAGAACAATGAGTCATTCAATTTTAAATCTAAAATAAAGGTTAACCTAAGAACTTCTTCTTTTTCAATAGGAGGCAGAATCTACATAACAGTGCATTGACTGTAGTTCCTCCCCGTTCCTGGAATTTCGAGGTTAAAATACCCCTAGGCTAATGAGGAAAGAGAAGCCCTGAAAGATTTGTAAACATCTTTGATTGTGTTACCTTGAAAGTCTTAATGTTTCTGTATATCCCCTAAACAAATGTTGTCAGCCCATATCATGATGTCATGCTCTCCCCACCCTGTGTGATCAAGAGTATATAAGTAGCCCCTGAAGTATTTTTGGGACTGCATGATTTGGGCTTGATGCCCCGTGTCAGCCATATGCAGTCGGCATATTTAATAAATCTCCTCTAACAAAGCTCTTCAAAATTCATCTTGACTGGGTGTCTCTACGTGAACTTGATAAAATGAGGTACAGTACCTTTCAGAATCTGGGGTGTGGTACTTTATAACAGATGGGATCCTAATCTAATGTTACTGGTGTTCTTATAAGAAGATAAGGAGGCAGAGACACACAGAAAGATAGCCATGTGACAATAAAGGCAGAGTTTGGCCTGACCTATGGTGGCACAGTGGATAAATCGTTGACCTGGGAACATTGAGGTCGCCAGTTCAAACCCCTGCACTGGTCTGGTCAAGGCACATATGGGAGTTGATGCTTCCAGATCCTCCCCCCTTTCTCTCTTTCTCTCTCTCACTCTGTGTCTCCTCTCTAAAATGAATAAAATAAAAAGAAATTTTTAAAAAAGGCAGAGTTTGGATAAATGAATCTACAAGCCAAGGGACTCCAAGGAATACTGGCCACCACCAGGAGCTAGGTAGAGTCAAAAAGAAATTCTACTCAAAGTGTTAGAAGAAGTATGACCATGCTGACACCTTGATTTTAGATTTTTGGCCTTCAGAACTGTGAGAGAACAAACTTCTGCTGTTTTAAGGCACCCAGTTTGTTGTGGTAATCCTAGGAAACCAATCCAATGACCAAAGTGAAGGAAAAACCTGAAACTTGGGAAATATACACATGAGAATAGCATATGTAAAGGCTGAATCCAGCCAAAGTTGAACTCTGTCAACAGTCCTCTCCTGTCATGCCCACCTACTTGATCTTACCACCACAACTACAAGACAGAAAGGAAATAGGATAAAATATGATATTCTGCAAATTAGAGAAGATAGGTCTTAAGTTAGTCTCTTTTTCTTACTCTCCATATCCAATTCATCATCAAATCCTGCTGTGACTCAAATACATTCAGAATTCTTCCTTCCCTCATCAGCTCTACTACAATCACCTCCCCAGCTTCAACATTGTCTTTCAACTGAATTCTTGCAGCAGCTTTTTAACTGATTTCTCTCATACTCTCATATGCCTTTATACTCTATTGTCACACTGCAATGAGAACAATCCTCTTAAATATAAGTCAAATCATATCACTCTGCTCAAAATTTTTCAGTGGCTCACCATCGCTCTCAGTGTAAATACCTAAGGCCTTACAAGGACCACAGGGCCCCACATAACCAGGTGCCTGCTACTTTTTGACCTATCCTCTTACTGTCTGTCCTTCCTGTATACTGGCTTCCTTAATGATACTAAACACACCAAGCCCATTCCCCTCTCATGGCATGTTCCTCTGCCTAGAATATTCTTCCTCCCGATAATTACATGGTTTGCTCCATGACATTCTATAGCTTCTGGTCAAAAAATCTCTTATCAGGGTCACCTCCCTTAACCATGCAAAAATAGTAAACCTACCTCTCCTTTATGTCTTTACCTAGCTTTGTTTTCCTAATATGTGTTTATTCATATCCATGTAAGAGATATGTAGCATTATTGATATACTGATATATGATTATTGGTTTATATCTGATTCTCCCTTCTAAATTGTAAGATCCTTGAGATCAGGGACCTTGCTCATTTTCTTTACTGTTATATCCCCAATGTTTAGAACAGTGCCTGGAACATAATACTTACTAAGCAAATATTTGTTGTTAAATAGGTGAAGATCAGTTCTGCCTACTATCTCATAGATATCTTTATGAAAGTAACTAAAAGGTCTAGACAGTGATGTCCTACATGGAATAAATGAGATGAAGTGAAATGAAGTTACAAAATAAAAATAAAAGAAGAAAGGAATATATCCTATAGTTCTCAGAAGAGATATGACACAAGACAGAGGGTATGACTTATTTATCTTTGAATCTAAATTATTCCTTAACATATATTTAATTAACTTTGTTTTATGAATAGCATACATTTTGTTCTTTTTATTATACTAAGAATTATGTCAAAGTGGCAATTTATATTTTCCATTCTTAAATTCTATACTGTAACTTTTTCTTCCTCAGAATACAACCAATATTTGTAATGATACACTCAGTCATAATCTCATTCAGTAAAGGTCTAATATGAAAAAGTGCATCCTCTATAACAATTGATTCTATCGGGCAATATCACAAAAAAAGTTTCAATATCTAAATGAACACAAACCCAGCAAGTAGTTGTTTTTAAAATTTAATATTTAACAAAAAATGCATTGTATATTTTAATGTGAATTATTTATTAAAGTGTTGTAAAGCCAGTAGTCACGGCCACCATCACAGTCGCCTGGACCATGCAGGTTCACATTTGATTCGAACAGTCGGTAATGACACAACAAAGCCAAAAGCTGGTGAGCCATCATCTTTAATTCTAGCTTGCACCCAGAGGGCCAGTAAAAACACACACCGGGCTCCAAAACCCACTCATTCAGTGCTCACAAAGCTACTGACTTATCCGAGTTTCCTAGCATCAAAGGTTTCTAGCTCACCAGCCTTATTCACCTCTGTTCCCCATCTCCCTCTCTCTGCACAAACTCTGCTCAAACTGGCTTCTTCCTCAGCATTCCACCATCTTGGCTGCCTCCTCTCCTCCACGTGGCCTTAGTCTGCTCTCCTACAGCATGGACTCCTCCTAGAACATAATCACTCTTCTCCCGAAACAATGTGATCTCTCTTCCTTTTAAAACCTTTTGGCACAAAAGCCCTCCCTTAACACATATTAACATAATTACGCCCATATCCAGAGCAAGAAGGACAACAAATATTATCACCTGGGCAACAGGCTTTCACGTGGGCAGCACCATCTTTAACAAGGTGAGCATAATATATTTTATCTGCCCCAGAATCCACCCCTATGCTCACTTTCCTGCCTACAATCTACACCACCGGCATCCCTGTACAAGGAAATTAGGCACATTACACAAATGACAACATGACAAATCATACAATTTCAAAAATTACAAAGGTACATTTCACCAGTCTCTGAGCACTTTGCCAAAAGTGCAAAATGTCATCAGCCTTCTCTCTTGCAATTTGAAAGGCTTTCCAGGGCCAGCAAAGGGCCTCCAGCAAAGCTGTCCCCCATCCTCATCAGGGTATTTCACATTGTCCAAAATCCATAAGTCCATCCAGCAAAGGAGCCAGTGCTCACTCCAGTCATAGTTCAGGAATCAATCCACACACATGGGGCCTTAGCCTCTCCCCTTATTCCTGTCATCATGGCAAGTCTCACACTGTCCTAAAGAGAAAAATGTGGCAATGGCAGTCAGCATTTCCATCTCTTCTCCAGTGAGCATGACGGCATCCACCCCTACGTCCCAAAATTGCAGACCTACTATCAGCTTAGCAGGCACTCCCTGCCATTCCAGTGGCCACTTGGTGATGCATGCCTGGCTCCCGGGATGTCTGTTCATCCTCCCACCACAGCTGCTGCCATTTACCTTCTGGACTCTGTGAATCACAACTCCAGCCCAATTCTCCTCATCTTCTGGATAGGAGCTGGAAACACCAGCTCCCTCTGCCAGGCTTAAGCCCCAGGCCACCGCTGCCATAGGCCTTGCTGACCCAGCCCCAGCCTCAGCCCTGGCCTCCTGCTGCAGCTGGCTCTCAGAAATCTCCACAACATCCAAGGAAATCTGCAACTCATGAACCTGTGATTCCTTCTCCAGCAGCTGCTTCATTTCTAAGCAAATCTCCCGAACCTGGTCGGCCTCCTCCTCCACCGCTTCCTCCAGCTCTAGGTTTGGCATCTCTTTCTCCTATGTTTGCTCCAGCTCCTTCCACTGCTCAGTTTGCAGGTCCCGGGCAGCCTCTTCCACAAAGTTCTCGGTTTCCTCATGCATGACTGTAAAAGTCAGCCAGCCTATGATTCCCAAAAGAAAAGTCATGGGGAAACATTAACAGCAGCCAGTCCTCTATTCCACTGCTCAAAGGTGGTGATGGTTCCATACCGATCTCTGAATACTGCCACAGACTACGCCAAATGTAAAGCCAGTAGTTGTGGCCACCATCACAGCCGCCTGGCCCATGTAGATTAACATTTGATTTGGACGTTGGTAATGAAACAATGGAGCCAAAAGCTGGTGGACCATCATCTTTAATCTTAGCTTGCACCCAGCGGGCAAGTAAAAACACACACTGGGCTCCAAAACCCACTCATTTAGTGCTCACAAAGCTACTGATTTATCCAAGTTTCCTAGAATCAAAGGTTTCTAGCTCACCAGCCTTATTCACCTCTGTTTCCCATCTTCCTCTCTCTGTACAAACTCTGCCCAAACTGGCTTCTTCCTCAGCACTCCACCATCTTGGATGCTTCTCTTCTCCTCCACGTGGCCTTAGTCAGCTCTCCTACAGCATGGACTCCTCCTGGAACATAATCACTCTTCTCCCAGAACAATGTGATCCCTCTTCCTTTTAAAACCTTTTGGCACAAAAGCCCTCCCCCAACACATATTAACATAGTTACACCCATCTCCAGAGCAAGAAGGGCAACCAATATCATCAACTGGATGACAGGCTTCCATGTGGGCAGTGCCATCTTTAACAAGGTGAGCATAATATATTTTATCTGCCCAACAAGTGTCTAATGTGTTAATTAACTCTCACCATAATATAATTCTTTCTTTCTCAGAATCAGATTTATTTTTCTTAATTCTTATGTTTTTGATATCTATGCATATAATAAGTTTTTTTTAATTATGGTTTTATTGTTTTTTTAAATTTTTTTATTTTATTCATTTTTAGAGAGGAGACACAGAGAGAGAGAGAGAGAGACAGAGAGAGAGAGAGAAAGAGAAAGGGAGGAGGAGCTGGAAGCATCAACTCCCATATGTGCCTTGACCAGACCAGTGCAGGGTTTTGAACTGACGACCTCAGTGTTCCCAGGTCGACGATTTATCCACTGTGCCACCACAGGTCAGGCTAAAATAAGTCTTAATATGTTACTTTTTTTTTTTGAATTTTCACTAGTCACATAGTAAGTATAGTACATCTCAAAAATAATTTTAAGAGGCATGAAAGTTAGAAAGTAGAACTTACAATTATGTTCTTCAAATTAAATTCTAAAAGTTTCTAAAAGAGCAAAACTCTTCAAAGCAACGATTTTAAACCTTGAAAATATGCAAACCAACATAGAATTCAAATGTGTGGCTAGCCAACACATGGCCAATGAGTATGTTCCCTGCCATGTAAAATTTCTATTGTCCAATGATAATGTATAAACTTGTCAAATATAGTAATGAGCCTGACACAACCATGTATACCACAAGCCTAGTAAGGCATTTACAAGCATATAAACTATTGGGATAAATTATTTTATTGACTTCTTGAATTACACTGTTATTGGAATTTGGCATTTGAGGGAATTGGAATTTAATGAACTTTAGATGAACTGAGATAAAGGCAGTTGCCTGGAATGAATCATTATGACAGAAGCTTCATTCCTTTCTTCTTCTTCTTCTTTTTTAAATAGAAGTGTGAGTTCAGTGAGAGTTAGTTTATTTCCATCTAAAGCTCAAAGAGAATTTGTAAGGTAAGTGGGAGTATGATACTGTTTTGATGAACAACTGAAAGGGTTTTCTTGCTGAACAGTATATAGCAAGTAGATCGCCAAGCATCTAGAAATATAACCTTCCATAGCCATTTACAAAATTAGTGTGGAAGCAATTTAGAGTAGAATGTTTCTTTAAAACAGTTCATCAGTCAAAAGCAACTTAATTTCCCCTTGGCACACTCTCAATGCCAAAGCAAGGAACTGCCTTTTGGTTCTCAGACATAAAAGGGTTTTGTTTTGTTGGTTTTTTTTCTTAAAGATACATTTTATTTCAAAAATCATGCATTAAAACAAACATGTAAATAAACAAAGAAGTTTTGATAAACCCATTGTGACATTACACAGATTTCTAAGAACAGAGTATATTTCTCAAGCAGGTCTTATATTTAATATACAACAGTGAGATTTACTCTATAAAATACTTTTTATTTGTTTTATAAAAACTGTATTCTACCTGAGGGTCATTTGACTTTCTGAAAATGATTCTATCCCAGCTGACTGCATATTTAAAATTCTAGTTTTAAAACATATATGTCAGCCTGCTACTACTGTTTTCTTTAAAAGAAAGGGGTTAGTTTTTGTGGAGAGAGGGCAAACCTTAGTGGTTATTTTTCATTATTTTATTTTATTTTATGTTTCAATTACAGATGGCATTCAATATGATTTTGTATTGGTTTCAATTGTACAACCAGGGGTCAGGAACCTATGGCTCGCGAGCCAGATGTGGCTCCTTAGATGGCTGCATCTGGCTCACAGACAAATCTTTAATAAAAAATTATAATAACATTAAAAATATAATAACTTCTCATGTATTACAATCCATTCATTTCCTACTGCTCATGTTCATGATTGAGGGTGGCTGGAACAAATCACAGCTGTCCTTCAGGACAACACCAAATTTTTACTGGATAATGCATAATGTACATGGGTTGTTGTGAGGTCAGGAAGTAAACTTCCCTCCTTTTAATCAAGTGGTCAGCTAGTTAATTGCAGAAACCATTTTGACAAAGAAGATGGTTAAAAGAAAAAAAGAAGAGGAGTACTGTACTTTTCAGCAGGAATGGACAGAGGAATTCGCCTTTGTGGAGAGAGAAGGTTCTGCAGTGTGTCTAATATGCAATTTTAAAATTGCATTGATGAAATGGTCTAATATAAAGCAGCACTTCAACACATGCCATACTACATTTGCATTGAAATATTCAGCGGGGGACAGCAGGAAGAAAGCATTTCAAGAGCTACTGTGCAGAGTGCAGCTAGTCAGCAACAACTCCGTGTTTGGACCCAACAAGGTGACTGAAATTCAGCTAGCTTTTCTGGTGCTTTAGCAATTGTGAGAAACAGAAAGCCATTAACAGATGGGAAGTATGCCAAAACATTCATTCTTGATGTTGCCAATGAACATTTTGACAACATTTTGAATAAAGACAAGATAATGAAACAAATAAAAGACAATGCCTCTGTTGGCAAGAACTGTTCACGATCGTACCATCATGATGGCAAATCAAATTGAGGCAACACAAGTGAAGGACATAAATGCAGCACCATTCTTTTCTCTCACTTTGGATGAGTCAACAGATGTAAGCCATTTATCCCAGTTCTGCGTGATTGCAAGGTATGCTGTCCGTGACACACTAAGTGAGGAAAGTCTTGCTGTTTTGGCTATGAAAGAGACAACAGGAAGAGAGGATTTATTCAAGTCTTTCACTGAGTTTGCTAAAGAAAAAAACCTACCAATGGATAAACTTATTTCGGTGTGTACGAATGGTGCTACGTGCGTGGTAGAGAAAAAAAAGAGGATTCGTAGCATTTTTTCATGAACATGAAAAGAGACCCATCCTATGTTTTCACTGGATCCTACATCAGGAGGCTTTTTGTGCTCAGATGTGTGGTGAGCAGCTTGGTGAGGTGATGTCGCTGGTTATTTGGGTGGTCACTTTATTGTTGTCTGAGCTTTAAATGATTGCCAGTTTAAAACACTGCTGAATGAAGTTTGGAATAATTATCCTGGTCTGCTTCTGCACAGCAATGTGCGTTGGTTGTCAAGAGGGAAGGTGATCAGCCATTTCGTGGCTTGTCTGAGCGAAATCCGAACTTTTCTTAAAATGAAAAACGTCAAGGGAGGAGCAAGATGGCGATGGTGTAGGTGGACGTACCAACTTCCAACTCCCAGAACCAAAGTGGATTAAAACTCAATTTTAAGAACCATCATCTGGATAAAAAAACTTTGAACTAAACAAAGTAGACTCTTCAACCAAGGAACACAGAAGAAGCACATTGAGACTGGTAGGAATAGCAAAAATGTGAAGAGGGCTGCCCAGCTCCCCAGAGCAAACAGCAGCCTGGAGAGACCTGTGTGGTGGGAGCAGAGTTTGGCGGAGAGGGAGGAACCTGAGTCCTAGGAACAAAGTCCCAGCCTGCAGTCCCAGGGCCTAGAAGAGGCGTTTGGACAGTGTAGAACTGTGAAACAAGTGAGGATACTGTTTGTAAGAAAGAGACAGGTTTCTCAGACCCAAGATTCTTCTAAAAGGGACAGTGCAGAAAACCTATCTCACAGCCACTCACACTCACCCTGGGCTCTGGGGAATGGGGTCAGAGGAGAGGACCAGAGCAGTGGCAAGAGAGTGTGGACTGAAAGCACAGGGGCAAACACTCTGAGGGACAGCCACCTTAACCCCTGGGCTAAGTCACTTCCCTAATCGAAAACAAATATTTCCCCTGGAACTAGCAATACCAGCAAAGGGAGACAGGACACTAGCCAAAAAAGCTCTCCCATGGCAATTAGAGCAGAGCTGCTTACATGGAGGGAGCTCCCAGGACTACAGTATGGAGACATAGGGCTCTTCCTACTCTGCGGAGGGTTGCTGAAGGGATGGTGGCGGCAGGACACTGATACGCGGTTCTGTCGGCGGGGGTGGAGGACCAGCCAGTGTAAGCTCGGTCTAGCCCAGCAGGGGTGGAGGGGACGCGCGAAAGCAGTCCTGCAGCTGCGGGCCCACCTGTAACCCCCGGTGGGGAAAAAGCGGGAGCCCAGGAACGGGCAGAGATCTGCTCTGCGACCCTGCGCAAGCCGGCCCTGACAGCAGGGACAGGGCTAGGACGAGGAATGGGCGGAAGCTCATGGCTGAGCTCACACCAGCAGCCCTGCTTGGCCGGAGAAACTGCAATTTGTCATCCTGCTATGCCAGTTGGCTCCCAACGCGGGGGCGGAGTAGAGCCAAAGAGGAGCGGAAGTTTGCAGCTGAGTGGAAGCCAGCAACCACGCCTGGCCCAATAAATTTTGCTTTGCGACCCTGCACAAGAGGGCCCTGGCCTCAAGGGCAGGGCTAAAGCTCCGGACAGGCAAAGGCTCACAGCTGAGAGCACATCAGACCCACGAAACTGTGGCAATCAGGCTCTAACCGTGGATGCTGGGAGGAAGTCCAGAAACAGGCTGGGTCTGCAGCTGAGCAAAGGTGCTCACCTCTGCCCTTGGTGCTGAGGCTTGTGGCTTGAGGGAAAGACCTTCCCACGGAGGAGAGGCAAAAATCACAGTAACAACCGCAGTGGGCCGGCGCTGGCAACATCCATACCCAACTGCCCTAGGCAGCGGCAGAGGCGGTGGCAGGCCTGCAGACAGACCACACCTAGAGAACACAAAGGCAACACCTACGGGACTCCAGTGTCCACAACTTGCTTACACACAGACAAAATGGGCAGACAGAGGAATGCAAATCAAATGAATCAAGAGAAATTCCCAGAGAAGGACCTGAATGAACCAGATAAAACCAAATTATCAGAAGCAGAATTTAGAATAATGATAGTTAGGAAGTTCAAAGAAATTAGAACAACAATGGATAGTAACTATGAACACCTAAATAAAGAGATAACAAGTATAAAAAACAAAATTGAAATAATAAAAAAGAATCAGACAGAAATGACAAATACAGTATCAGAACTGAAGACCCCAATGGAAGGAATTGAAAGCAGGATGAATCATGCTGAGGATCGAATAAGCGAGTTAGAGGACACAATAAACAAAGGCACAGAAGCAGAGAAGAAAAAGGAAAAAAGACTCAAAAAATGTGAGGAAACTCTAAGGGAGCTCTGTGACAACATGAAGAGAAACAACATCCACATCATAGGGGTTCCTGAAAAAGAGAAGAGAGAACAGGAAATAGAACCTTTGTTTATTCAAATCATAGTAGAAAACTTCCTTAAATTAAGGCTGGGAAACATTCCACACGTTCAAGAGGCACATAGATCTTCATTAAAGAGAAACCCCAAAAAATCTACACCAAGACACATCATAGTTAAAATACCAAAGCTAAAGGATAAAGAGAACATTTTAAAAGGTGCTAGAGAAAAAGCTGCTATCACCTACAAAGAGGCCCCCATAAGGATGACATCTGACTTCTCAACAGAAACACTTGAGGCCAGAAGGGATTGGCAAGATATAATCAAAGTAATGCAAACAAGATCCTACAACCAAGACTACTCTATTCAGCAAGGCTAAGGTTTAAAATTGAAGGAGAAATAAAGAGCTTCCCAGACAAAGAAAGCCTCAAGGAATTTAATAAAACCAAACCAATTCTGCAAGAGAAATTAAGGGGCCTGTTGTGAACAGTTCAAAGGGAAGAAAGAATATAGCAAAAGAAGAATAAAGCTTTAAAGAATAAAATGGCAATAAACAACTACATATCAATAATAACCTTAAATGTAAATGGATTAAATGATTTAATCAAAACACATAGGGTAGCTGTGTGGATAAAGAAACATGACGCATACATATGCTGTCTACAAGAGACACACCTTAAAACAAAAGATGCACATAGACTGAAGGTAAAAAGATGGAAAAAAATATTTCATGCAAATGGAAATGAAAAAAAAGCCAGGGTAGCAGTACTTATATTGATAAAATAGACTTTAAAACAAAGGCTGTAGTAAGAGATACAGAAGGACTCTACATAATGATAAAGGGAACAATCCAACAGAAAGATATAACTAATATAAATATCTACGCACCAAATATAGGAGCCCCGACATACAAAAAGCAGACTTTGATGGATATAAAGGGCGAGATTAACAGCAATACTATAATAGTAGGGGATTTCAATACCCCACTAACCTCACTGGATAGATCCTCAAGAAAGAAAATTAATAAAGAAACAGCAGACTTAAAGGAGACACTAGATCAACTTGATTTAATAGATATCTTCAGAACTTTTCACCCTAAAGCAGTAGAATATATATTCTTTTCAAGTGCTCATGTTACGTTTTCTAGGATAGACCACATGTTAGGACACAAAAATGGTCTCAATAAATTTAAAAAGATTGAAATCATATCAAGCATTTTCTCTGATCACAATGCCATGAAACTAGATATTAACCACAAAAGAAAAACTGAAAAATACTCAAACACTTGGAAACTAAATAGCATGTTATTAAATAATGAATGGATTAACAATGAGATCAAAGAAGAAATTAAAAAGTTTCTAGAAATGAATGATAATGAGCATACATCAACTGAAAATTTATGGAACACAGCAAAAGCAGTACTGAGAGGGAAGTTCATTGCACAATAGACATATCATAAGAAGCTAGAAAAAGCTCAAATAAGCAACCTGACCCTGCTTCTAAAAGAACTAGAAAAACAAGAGTAAATACCCAGGACCAGTAGAAGGAAGGAAATAATAAAGATCAGAGCAGAAATAAATGACATAGAGGCTAAGGAAACAATGCAGAGGATCAATGAAACCAGGAGCTGGTTCTTTGAAAAGGTAAACAAGATTGATGGACCTTTAACTAGATTTACGAAAAAAAAAAAAAAGAGAGAGGAATCAAATAAATAAAATTAAAAAGGACAGTAGAGAAATAACAACTGACACAACAGAAATACAAAGCACTGTAAGAAAATACTACGAAGAACTCCATGCAAAAAATTAGACAACCTAGGTGAAATGGACAAATTTCTTGAATCATATAACCTTCCAAAAATCAATCTGAAAAATCAGAACACCTATACAGACCAATTACAACAAATGAGATCAAAACAGTTATCAAAAAACTCCCAAAATAGAGAAGTCCGGAGCCTGATGGCTTCACAAGTGAATTCTATCAAAAATTCAAAGAAGAACTAACTCCTATCCTTCTCAAGTTATTTCATAAAATTTAAGAGAAATGAAGACTTTCAAACTCCTTTTATGAGGTGAGCATAATTCTGATCCCAAAACTGGGCAAAGACAACACAGAGAAAGAAAATTATAGGCATATATCCCTGATGAATTTAGACACTAATATTCTCAACAAAATATTAGCAAACCGGATCTAGCAATATTTTGAAAAAATCATACACCAGGATCATGTGGGATTTATTCTGGAGAGGCAAGGCTGGTTCAATATTCGCAAATCAATCAATGTGATTCATCACATAAACAAAAGAAAGGACAAAAATCACATGATAATTTCAATAGATGCAGAAAAAGCATTTGATAAAATCCAGCACCCATTCATGCTCAAAACTCTCAGTAAAGTGGGAATACAGGGAACATTCCTTAACATGATAAGGGCCATCTATGACAAACCCAAAGCAAACATCATACTAAATGGACAAAAATTAAAATCAATCCCCTTAAGATCAGGAACCAGGCAGGGGTGCCCCCTTTCACCACTTTTATTCAACATAGTTCTGGAAGTCCTAGCTACAGCAATCAGACAAGAAAAAGAATAAAACATATCCAAATTGGAAAGGAAGAAGTTAAACTGTCATTATTTGCAGATGATATGATATTGTATATAGAAAACCCTAATGTCTCAGTCAAAAAACTACTGAACCTGATATTATTAATTCAGCAAGGTGGCAGGATATAAAATTAATACTCAGAAATCAGAGGCATTTATATACCAACAATGAATTTTCAGCAAAAGAAATTAAAGAAACAATCCCCTTCACTATTGCCGCCAAAAAAATAAAGTATCTAGGAGTAAATTTAACCAAGGAGGTTAAGGACTTGTACTCGGAAAATTATAGAACATTGATAAAAGAAATCAAGGAAGGTACAAACAAGTGGAAATATATACCGTGCTCATGGCTAGGAAGAATAAACATCATTAAAATGTCTATATTACCCAAAGCAATTTATAAATTCAATGCAATACCAACTAAAATACCAATGACATACTTGAAGAATATAGAACACATATTCCAAAAATTTATATGGAACCAAAAAGGAACACAAATAGCCTCAGCAATCTTAAAAAGAAAAAATAAAGCAGGATGTATCACTCTTCTGGATATCAAGGTTTACTACAAGGCCATTATACTCAAGACAGCCTGGTACTGGCATAAGAACAGGCACATAGATCAATGGAACAGAACAGAAAACCAAGAAATAAACTCACACCTTTATGGACAACTGATATTTGACAAAGGAGGATAGAACTTACAAAGGAGTAAAAACAGCCTCTTTAACAAATGGTGTTGAGAAAATTGGACATCTACCTGCAAAAAAATGAAACTTGACCATCAACTTACACCATTCACAAAAACAACCTCAGAATGGATAAAAGACTTTAACGTAAGCCAGGAAAGTATAAGCATCTTAGAAGAAAACATAGGCAGCAAGCTTTCTGACATTTGTAGCAGCAATATTTTTGCCGATATATCTCCATGGGCAAATGAATTAAAAGGCAAGATAAACATACGGGACTATATCAAACTAAAAAGTTTTTGCTCAGCTAAAAACAATATGAACATAATAAAAAGACAAACCACACAATGGGAGAACATATTCGACAGCACATCTGATAAGGGGTTAATAACCAAAATTTATAAAGAACTTATAAAAGTCAACATCAGGAAGTCAAACAATCCAATTAAAAAATGAGCCAAAGAAATGAATAGAAATTTCTCCAAAGAGGACATACAGATGGCCAATAGGCATATAAAAAAATGCTCAACATCACTAATCATTGGAGAAATGCAAATTAAAACCACAATGAGATATCACTTCACACCAGTCAGAATGGTGCTCATCAGCAAAACAACACAAAGAAGTGCTGGCAAAGATGTGGAGAAAAGGGAACCCTCCTGCACTGCTGGTGGGAATGCAGACTAGTGCAGCCACTGTGGAAAACAGTTTGGAGATTCCTCAAAAAATTAAAAATCGAACTGCATTTTGACCCAGCTATCCCACTTATAGGAATATACCCTAAGAACACCATAGCACTGTTTGAAAAGAAGAAATGCGCCCCCATGTTTTTGCCAGCATTGTCACAATAGCGAAGATCTGGAAACAGCCCAAGTGTCTGTCAGAGGACACATGGATTAAAAAGCTTTGGTACATATATACTATGGAATACTACTCAGCCATAAGAAATGGTGACATCAGATCATTTACAACAAAATGGATGGACCTTGATAACATTATATGGAGTCAAATAAGTAAATCAGAAAAAAAAAAAAAAACCTGAGAACAGCATGATTTCATACATAGGTGGGACATAAAAGTGAGACTATGAGACATGGACAAGAGAATGGTGGTTACGGGGTGGGGGGATGGAGGGGAGGATGACATAAGGAGGAGGGGAGGGGCACAGGGAAAACCAGACAGAAGGTGACAGAGGACAATTTGACTTTGGGTGTCGGGTATGCAACATAATTGAATGATAAGGTAACCTAGAATAGTTTATGTTGTACATATGTACCCTGATTTATTGGTGTCACCCCATTAAAATTAATTTTTAAATAATCCCTCAAAGAAAAAGAACGTCAAGGATCCTGAGTTAGCTAACACTGAGTGTCTCCTGAAGTTCTACTATCTCATGGACATGACTGAACATCTGAACCAGTTCAATGTGAAAATGCAAGGCGTTGGAAATAGAGTCTTCTCCTTTCAACAAGCAGTGTTTGTATTTGAAAACAATCTAGAACTCTTCATCGCCAACATTAAAACAGGTTTTTTGCTACACTTTAAAAAACTGGCAGAGTTTAAAGATGCACGCATAGCAAGTGACCCTGCTCAACATCTTGATCTTTAGCAGCTAGCGGGCTTCACATCTGATCTCCTGCAGTCATTCAAAGAGCACTTTGGAGAATTTCGTGAGCACACTTGTATTTTTAAGTTCATCACCCATCCACATGAGTGTGCGGTGGATAGCGCCGACCTGAGTTACATCTCTGGTATCTCCGTCAGAGATTTTGAGCTACAAGCTGCTGACCTGAAGGCCTCTGACACTGAATGAAGATTTGGAGACTTTTACGACAGCAAGCAGAGTTGGTGAGCAAACACAAGTGGGAAAAAATGAAAAACTTCAACCTGTGAACCTGCTGATTGTCAAAATTCGGAACGCGCTTCTCGTCAGATACCACACACTGCAGCGTGTGAGTATTGCTGTACTGACAATGTTTGGCTCTATCTATGCCTGTGAGCAGTCTTTCTCACATTTAAAGAATGTTAAGACCAACCTACAATCATGTTTAACAGATGGAAGTCTCCCCATCTGCATGAAGCTTAACCTCACCACGTATCAACCAGACTACAAAGCCATCAGCAAAACCATGCAGCACCAGTAGTCACATTAATGGTAAGAAGTACTTTTTTCATCATTGGTTAGCAACAGCCTAATAATGTTATTAAAAAGAATCCAGAGACTTATTGTACTTTAAATCTGCTGGTCTTACATAAAATGCACACATTTACTTGTATTTAGTCTTAAACATATTGTATGGCTCTCACAGAATTACTTTTTAAAATATGTGGTGTTCATGGCTCTCTCAGTGAAAAAGGTTCTTGAGCCTTGCTCTAGGAGAAAAGGGAAATTTTCTAAGGTAACTAAAGTCCAACCATACATTGTTCATTTAAACTCAACATCTTAAATTGCAGCTTGGAGGTGAATCATAAAACCATTATAATGTCTATGAGCCTTGTATTTCTCAAGGAGGTGGACCAAAATACCCAATTTTCTTAGAAAGTGATATTTCACAGACGTCATGAGGAAACAGAAAGAAGTCTTAAAGTGAAAATTATATTTTATGAAACTTCTTAAGTACTAAGAAGGGGTCTGGGGGAGAAAACCTAACAGATTATAGAAATGAGAAAATAAAGTTGTTTTCCTTCAGATGCCAGGTGTTGCTAGTGCTACTGAAGATACAGCATCATCATTCAACGAAGTCTATTTAAAAATATATCCCAAATTTTTTAATGTAAATCATAGAGAAAAATAGCATTTCAAAAGTGGAAATTATATTCTCTCTGCCTTTTTGTCATTTCACTATTTGTTATCAGAAAAGAGAGAAAACTTAAATACCAAGCCAGATAATTTTTGCTACTTACTTCTAGTTCCCAAGAATGTTTTGTTGGCCTAGGGCAAGTATGTCATGAAAAAAGTCATTTATGGCAGGAAGGTGAAGTATAGGGTTACATCTGATACCTAAAAAATAAAAATTTAGATTTTGTAATTGTATAGCACAGAAGGTCAGTAGGTTCTAAACATAAGGCATTACTATTGTGTAACCATCACCAATGATTGTAATAAAGGCTTTAATTAATAATTTTAATTATAATTCAACTTCTTTAATTTTGTGATTTTGAGATGTTCAACCAAATTCTTCTAAAATACCATATGGAGAAAGAGGATGGACTAGACCTAAATAAAACCTCTAAACATATTTGATTCACATTTGAATCCTATTCCATGCTAATTCCCTGAGAATAGTTTTTATTGGCTCAATGTCTTTATTTTCTTTGTAAAAATTAAACTTAATGGGATGCAATTGGTCAATAAGAATATATAGATATCAGGTAAACATCTTCATGGCATTTGAACTCTTGATTGTGTTGTGTGTCCATCACCCAAAGTCAAATCATTTTCTGTCACCATGTATTTGGCCTTCTTTATCCCCACCCTTCACTCCCCTCCTTCTGGCAACCACTTCACTTTTATCTATGTTCATGAATATCATGTTTATGTCCCATGTACAGTTCTTAGATTTTTCTGCTTTACTTATTTCACTTAGCATGTTATCAAGGTCCATCCATTTTGTCATAAATGGCACTATGTCATCATTTCTTACAGCTAAGTAGTACTCCACTGTGTATATGTACCACATCTTTATCCAATCCTCTATCAAGGGACACTTGGGTTGTTTCCATGTCTTGGCCACTGTGAATATTGCTGTGATGAACATGGGGATGCATGTTTCTTTGTGTACCAATGTTTTTGAGTTTTGGGGGTAGATACCTAGGAGAGGTATTGCTGAGTCATATGGTAGTTCTATTCTTCATATTTTGAGGAACCACCACACTATCTTCCATAGTGGCTGTACCACTTTACATTTCCCCCAGCAATGAATGAGAGTTTTCTTTTCTCCACAGCCTCTCCAACACTTGGTATTACCTGTCTTGTTGATCATAGCCAATCTAACAGATGTGAGGTGATATCTCATTGTAGTTTTGATTTGCCTTTCTCTAATAGCTAGCAAAAATGAGCATCTTTACATGTATCTATTTGTTGTTTGTATGTCCTCTTGGGAGAAGTGTCCTCTTTCTACTTTTTAATTGGATTGTTTGCTTGTTTATTATTGAGCTTTGTGAGTTCTTTATATATTTTGAGTATTAACCCCTTGTTGGAACTGTTGTTTGTGAATATCAACCCCCATTTGGATGGCTTCCTTTTGTTTTTTTGGGGGGGGTTGTTATTGTTGTTGGTTTCTATTGTTATGCAGAGCTTCTTAGTTTAATATCGTCCCATTTGTTTATTTTTTGCTTTTATTTCCCTTGCCTTTGGGGTCAAATTCATAAAATGTTCTCTATAACCAAGGTCTATATGTTTAGTCCCTATGTTTTTCTCTCTGTAATATATTGTTTTAGATCTTATATTTAAGTCTTTGATCCAATTTGAATTAATTTTTGTGCATGGAAACAAACTATAATCAAGTTTCATTCTTGTGCATGTGGCTTTCCAATTTTCCTAGCACCATTTACTGAAGAGGCTTTTATTTCTCCATGTATGTTTCTGGCTTCTTTGTCAAAGATTATTTGTCCATATCTACGTGGTTTGGTTTCTGGGCTATCTTATTCCGCTGGTTGGTATTCCTGTTTTTCTGCCAGTACCATGCTGTTTTGATTATTGTGGCTCTGTAGTATAATTAGTGTGATACCATTGACATTCCTTTTTTCTTAGGGTTGCTTTGGCTATTCGACATCTTTTATGGTTCCATACAAATCTCGTGATTTTTTTCTTCTGTTTCTTTAAAAAATGATGTTGGGATTTTAATGGGTATAGCATTAAATTTATACATTGTTTTAGGTAATAAGGCCTCTTTAACTATGTTAATTCTTCTGATCCATGAACACGGTATGTGGTCTCCATTTATTTCAAATTGCATAGATGACTGCATTGTGACATTAAAATGGATGTTTCAGCTCAGACTCAAAAGCAGTTTTTCATGGCAGAGATATTACTAATATTTGAGGTAGAACAATTCTTCAAACAATTCCACGACATCTAGCCTTGACATCTCTGAACTGAACCTGAGGCCATTAGGATGGAATAACAAAAGGCTGGGCTTTGAAGGGAAAGTCTTTTGACCAAGGCATCACTCCCAGCTTTATCTCATCCCTCCAAGTCTCCCATCTAGCCCACAAGCAACTACTGATAATTTTATATAAGTGAAATTATCTAGTATATACATAGTATTTTGAATCTGGCTTCTTTCACTCAGCATATTTATTTTGAGATCAAGCAATGTTATAGTGTGTAACAATACTCCATTCCATTTTGTGGCTCAGTAATATTTCATTTTATGTATACACCATAATTTGTTTATCTACTATGAACTGATGGATATCTGAGTTGTTCCCTGTTTTTGGTTATTACAAATAAAAGCTGCCATGAGCATTCACTTACAAGTATTTCTGTGAATATATGTTTTCTTTCTCTTGGTTAAGTGGCTAGGAGCAGAATATCTCAGTTATATAGTAGATATGTTTTAACTTTCCAAGAATCTGTCAATTTTTCAAAGTGATACATGCTATCAGCAGTCTATAAGAGATCCAGTTCTGTCAGGTTCTACTAACATTTGCTATGGTCACTTTTTTATTTTGTCCATTTCCTCAGACAGGAGGGGTATCTCATTGAGACATTATTTTCATTGCTCTAAACACTAATTATGTTAATTACTTTTCATGCATTTGTATGTCAATTGTATGTCTTTTCTGATGAAGTGTCTGTATAATTTTTTTTCATTTTTAGATGTCTACTTTTCTATTGAGATTTAAAAGTTCTTCATACAATCTAGATATAAGCCATTTATTAAATATAAGACTGCAAGTATTTTCTCTTAGTCTGTTGGCTTATCTTCTTATTTCTTCACAGTGTTTAATAAAAGTAGAGGATTTTAATTTTTATAATATCCAATTTATCAATATTTTATTTTAGAGAACAATTTTAGTCTCATATCTGAGAAATTTTTGCTTAACCCAAAGAAAAAAAAATTCTCTTACATTGTCCTTTAGACTATTTATTAATTTTGGTTTAATATTTAGATATATAATCCATTTTAAATTGACTTTTGAATGAAGTGCAAGGAATGAGTGGAAGTTTTGTTTTTCTCTTGCTTATGTATTTTCAATTGTCACAGCACAATTGATGGAAAAGATTGTTTTATTCCACTGTTCTAGATTTTTACATTTGTCAAAGATGAATGGTTGAGTTCTAGGTTCTAGTCCAGCTTTAGAATCATCACTCTCATCTCATAGCAAGAAAAAGCTTAACAAACTAAAAGGGGTATCTCCTTTTAGATCTACCAGAGGACTAAGCTCACAGGGCAGATTGCCATCCTCTCTGTTACAGAGACGGACAAGCACCTAGAGAGATGACTTAACCAAAGCAGAAAATTTCACAAGAACTTGCCTGACTAGGTGGTGGTGCAGTGGATAGAGCGTTGGACTGGGATGTGGAAGACCCAGGTTCGAGACCCCGAGGTCGCCAGCTTAAGCGCGGGCCCATCTGGCTTGATCAAAAGCTCATCAGCTTGGACCCAAGGTCGCTGGCTCCAGCAAATGGTTGCTCCATACGTAGTGAAGGCACATGTGAGAAAGCAATCAATGAACTAAGGTGTTGCGATGGCAACGAAAAACTAATGATTGATGCTTCTCACCTCTCTCCATTCCTGTCTGTCTATCCCTCTCTCTGACTCTCTCTCTCTCTCTCTCTCTCTCTCTCTCTCTCTCTCTCTCTGTCCCTGTAAAAAAAAAAAAAATTACAAGAACTAGTGCCAGGAAAGAAAAATCTAAACTCTAATGGACAAGTTTGAAAGTTACATACTCCAAGGAAGGCTCAGCTTTCTTTAGCTCTGGATCTTCAGTTTAGAAAGTCCATTGGGTTCTACACTGGTTCCTCCTTTCAACAAGGGTTCCTCCTGCAACCAACCCTGAAAATTATCTCAAGTGTACTGAAATAATCATGGACTCACCTCATTTGTTTTCTGTCTTTAGTCATCACTGTACTCCATGCCTAATGTGCAATGCCTTCTAAATTATTTTGTCCAATTTTTGTTTGTCTGTTTATTTCAGGAGGAAAAGTAAATCCAGTAGGGACAAGATATTTTAACTTCAGAAATTTTTGCCAAGTGATGATAAGATTTTGTATTTCTTAAGAGTGTATACAGATAAGGGCCCCCAGATTTTAGTCAGAGCAGAGGATAAATAAGACCCAACAAATACGTGTGGAAAGACTATTAGGGGGGAAAATTCCTTTTATATTATATCCCAGCTTTTTCTTAGTCATTGTCTGTTTAGTCAACTAACTACCAGAAAAGCTTTGATGACCCTGAGTATGGGGTTCCCTCATTCATGCCATCCCTTACTGCCAGCAGTATAACTACAACCTCCCTCTACTGTTCAACAATAATTGTAAAACTTTTTCACAGAATGAGGTATTTACCCTTTCTTTGTAAGTCTTCCAGTCAACATGTTCTGCACATCAGCTGTCACTGAAACTTAAGGGAACCCACTACACCCTGGTCATATTTACTGCTCACAAAAGGGTTTGATAATGAAACCAGGCTCCACCCTGCAGGTTGTTTCGATGGGGTCACAAATGGGGCACTTTTACAATATCTCCAAATTAGATTTTAGTGCACTGCACACTGTGTTTGATATTTCTCTACATAACCCTGTCTGGTCTGGGTCTTTGACTACCTGGAAATTCTAAATAAAAGTTTCCAGTTAAGAAAATTGTTTTACAGTAGCAATAAAAATGTTTGCAAAGGCAGGAGAAACATTTTTGGTAGGCTCATTGTTGTATAAAAACGGAGCCTTGAGACGGCAAGATGGCAATGGAGTAGGCGGATGTATCAACTTCCAACTCCCAGAACCAAAGTGGATTATAACTCAATTTTAAGAACCATCATCTGGATAAAAGAACTTTGAACTGAACTAAGTGGACTCCTCAACCAAGGAACATTGAAGAAGCCACATTGAGACTGGTAGGAAAAGCAAAAACATGAAGAGGGCTGCCCAACTCCCCGGAGCGAAAGGCAGCCCACAGAGACCCGCGTGGCGGGGGGAGAGTTTGGTGGAGAGGGAGGGACCTGGGTCCCAGGAACAAAACCCCAGCCTGCAACCCCAGAGCCTAAAAGAGGTGTTTGGACAGTATTGAGCTGTGAAACAAGTGAGGATACTGTTTGTGAGAAAGAGACAGTTTTCTCAGATCCAAGATTCTTCTTAAAGGGACAGTGCAGAAAACCTCTCTCACAACAACTCGCACAGGGCTCCAGGGAATAGGGACAGAGGAGAGGACCAGAGCAGCAAGAAGAGAGTGTACACTGGAAAGCATAGGGAGAAACACTCTGAGGGACAGCCATCCTAACCCCTGGGCTAAGTCACTTCCCTAATCAAAAATGAATATTTCCCCTGGAACTAGCACATAGACTGAAGGTAAAAGGATGGAAAAAAATATTTCATGCAAATGGAAATGAAGAAAAAGGCCGGGGTAGCAATACCTATATATGACAAAATAGACTTTAAAACAAAGGCTGTAGTAAGAGATAAAGGACACTACATAATGATAAAGGGAAGAATTCAACAGGAAGATATAACTATTATAAATATCTACACACCAAACATAGGAGCCCTGACATACAAAAAGCAGACTTTGATGGACATAAAGGGTGAAATTAACAGCAATACTGTAATAGTAGGGGATTTCAATACCCCACTAACATCACTGGATACATCCTCAAGAAAGAAAATTAATAAAGAAACAGCAGACTTTAAGGATATACAAGACAAACTTGATTTAATAGATATCTTCAGACCTTTTCACCCTAAGCAGTAGAATATACATTATTCTCAAGTGCTCATGGTACATTTTCTAAAATAGACCACATGTTAGGACACAAAAATGGTCTCAATAAATTTAAGAAGATTGAAATCATATCAAGCATTTTCTCTGATCACAATGCCATGAAACTAGAAATTAACCACAAAAGAAAAACTGTAAAATACTTAAACACTTAGAAACTAAATAGCATGTTATTAAATAATGAATGGATTAACAATGAGATCAAAGAAGAAATAAAAAATTTCTAGAAATGAATAATTATGAGCATACATCAACTGAAAATTTATGGGACACAGCAAAAGCCGTACTGAGAGGGAAGTTCATTGCACTATAGGCATACCATAAGAAGCTAGATAAAGCTCAAATAAGCAACCTGACCCTGCATCTAAAAGAACTAGAAAAACCCAGCAAATAAAGCCCAGGACCAGTAGAAAGAAGGAAATAATAAAGATCAGAGCAGAAATAAATGACATAGAGGCTCAGGAAACAATACAGAGGATCAATGAAACCAGGAGCTGGTTCTTTGAAAAGATAAACAAGATTGATGAACCTTTAACTAGACTCACCAAGAAATAAAGAGAGAGGACTCAAATAAATAAAATTAGAAAGGACAGTGGAGAAATAACAACTGACACAACAGAAATACAAAGCATTGTAAGAAAATACTATGAAGAACTCTATTTCAAAAAATGGACAACCTAGGTGAAATGGACAAATTTCTTGAATCATATAATCTTCCAAAAATCAATCTGGAAGAATCAGAACACCTAAACAGACCAATTACAACAAATGAGATCGAAACAGTTACCAAAAAATTGCCAAAAAAGTAAAGTCCTGGGCCTGATGGCTTCACAAGTGGATTCTACCAAAAATTCAAAGAACTAACTCCTATCGTCCTCAAGCTATTTCAAAATATTCAAGAAGAAGACTTTCAAACTCCTTTTATGAGGCGAGCATAATTATAATCCCCAAACCGGGCAAAGACAACACAAAAAAAGAAAATTATAGGCCTATATCCCTGATGAATTTAAATGCTAAAATTCTCAACAAAATATTACCCAACCAGATCCAGCAATATATGAAAAAAATCATACACCAAGATCAAGTGGGATTTATTCTGGAGAGGCAAGACTGGTTCAATATTCGCAAATCAATCAATGTGATTCATCACATAAACAAAAGGAAGGACAAAAATCACATGATAATTTCAATAGATGCAGAAAAAGCATTTGATAAAATCCAGCACCCATTCATACTCAAAACTCTCAGTAAAGTGGGAATACAGGGAACAATCCTTAACATGATAAAGGCCATCTACGACAAACCCACAGCAAACATCATACTAAATGGTCATAAATTAAAAGCAATCTCTTAAGATCAGGAACCAGGCTGGGGTGCCCCCTTTCACCACTCTTATTCAACATAGTTCTGGAAGTCCTAGCTACAGCAATCAGACAAGAAGAAGAAATAAAAGGCATCTAAATTGGAAAAGAAGAAGTAAAACTGTCATTATTTGCAGATGATATGATATTGTATATAGAAAACCCTAATGTCTCAGTCAAAAAACTACTGAACCTGATAAATTAATTCAGCAAGGTGGCAGGATATAAAATTAATACTCAGAAATCAGAGGCATTTTTATATACCAACAATGAACTTTCAGCAAAAGAAATTAAGGAAACAATCCCCTTCACTATTGCAACCAAAAATATTGAATGATAAGATAACCTGGAGGTTTTTTCTTTTAACATATGTACCCTGATTTATTGGTGTCACCCATTAAAATTAATAAAAATAAATAAATAAAAGGGAGCCTTGAAAACCTTCCTTGTTTCTAGATTTTTTTAAAAATTTTATTGCATTTTAAGCAGCCTAAAAATGTTTAAACATTTGCTGCTTAAATTGAAATATCTGTTACGTATCTATTTAGTGATGGGTGCTACACTGTGCATGAAGACTATAGAAATAAAATAAATCAGTTCTGCCTTCAAGATGCTAATAGTCTGGATGTTTTCTCATAGCACTTAGCATTGAATTTAGGTGAAATAAATAATGTGTTTTGTGCATGCATTTCTTATCATATTTTAACTATATATAGATTTTATAGATTAATACATTGTAAATAATTTTGAAGTTTTCTTAAATGTATACCATTTTTGTCATGTCAACCACCATAAAACTTATAATACAAATATTTTATTAAATTGTTTCTTATTTTAAAAAGAATTCCTCATAGTGAAAAAGTTAGAAACTACTACATTAATCGTTGATCAGTAAAATTTTTATTCTATCATTATTTGAACAGAAAACATCACCTAATGTCTTCTCCATAGTTGTGCAAGACTAGCGCATTATATAAAAGAACACACGAGCAAAAAATAAAAAAAGTATAAAATAGTAATCATCACTTGCACCCAAGAAGTTAATACAAGGACTTATAATAACAAAATGCTCTAATACAGACTCTGAAGATGGCTCTCACTCTTCTCTCCCAATATAAATAATACCCGCTGCTCTAACCCCATCACACAAAGGACTGAGATGAAGAGTTTGGAAAGAAGTGTAACCTGCTTGTGTTTCTTCCCAATTATTAGCATGTGTTTTTTAAGGGACATTGAAATATAAAATTGAGGCATGGATATTTTAAGCCAAACATTTAAGAGCCACTCTTTAAGTATCTTCACCAAAGATACTCAACCTGATACAGCAGTAAGTAGAATGTAGAGCTATTTGCTCATAATATGAAGAATGTCACATTTATTATTTATAAAGCTGCATTTTTTTAAGCTTTTCATTTCATTTGCTCAATTGGTCCTGAAAATGTATGTCAAAGTATCTAGGCCAACCAATAAGCAACATCATTTCAATACCTCAGGATATTTTCATTGCTAGCCATGGCCGCCTAAGTGGATACTTATCTCATAGTCAGAAGTGATAACCTTGATGAACGCTGAAGTTCCTCCAACAGTTATTGAGAAACAGCAGTCTGGTTGTTGGCTGACCTTCAACCCATATAATATCCCTTAGTCTTTTATCCTCATCCAGAAGAAAAGTTAACTGCAGAGCTAGACCTGTCTGCCAACCCCAGTTCCCCTACCTAACAATGTCTAACTGAAATTGTTCAATTTTGTGAACCCCCCTTCTTACAAAATGCACATCATTGTCTAATGGGAATCATGTTTCTTTACATACAACCAATTTAAAGTAGGATTTAAGACAATGCTGTTTTATTTCCTCAAGTAGCCTACCCCACACACACTTTCCTAAATGCTTCTTATTTGCATATCTTCCTTAGTTCTGAGCACTTCTCTCAGTCTGCAGTGAACAGGGCTCTGACCTCACCCAGAATATATGGGGACTGGCTGGTATTAACTTATTAACTCAAAGGAAGAAGCACCATGAAATCATTATCATGGATCTCACTCATCCTGTTTGTGACAGTTTCTCTTCATTTGCTTTATTCAACCTCAATGGAGCATTTATTTAAAAAAAAAAAAAAAGCATTTAAGTAGGTGCTAGTCACAACATGACAAGATAAAATTCAGTCATTTCAAATCTAGCCAAAGAACTGAGCATTGTTTTTATTCATAATAGCGCAGGTTAAATTACAAATAAAATTGTTGCTATAAATAAGCGTTTCTGGAGTTCCTGAAAGCTATAAATTGAATCTGGGGATGTGGGGATGCTGTGCATCAGATATACAAGTATCACTCACATCTTATTTTTTCTTAGTTTCTGTAACAGACACTAGAGACTTGAGATGCCTTCCTAGAATCCTCCACACCTGGGTTTAGCCATATGATTCACTTCCAGCCAAAGAAATGCAAGCACAGTCATAGGCTTGGCTTATTTAAATAGTCAAGAGTATAAGTTTTGGCATTTTTCTTTTGCCTTTTATCTTTTTCCTTCCTTTTGTATGGAACATAGATACAATCAATGCCTAGAGGTGCAATTGTAACCATAAGGATTAAAAAAGTTTAAGGATAAAAAAAATCCAGGCTCGTGATGAAAGGGCTAAATTATTCTACCTGTCTAAGACTTCCTACCTCCCAACTTTTTGTTACAGGAGACAAATAAACATCTTATTAGTTTCACTTACTATTAGTTGAGTTCTTTGCTATTTGTAATTAAACTTTATCGCAGCAGGCACAGCCTAAATGGAGACTAGAACTTAATTTAACAAAGAAGAATGGGAGAGAACACTAAGTTAAAAAAACAAAAAACAAAAACTAGCAGGAAACATGACCATATCTAAGAATGAATGACCTATGCTTAGAGAAAAATGAACAAAGCAATTATTTCACTGAATTCAAGGATATAAATGAGATAGTAGTATATAAAATAGAATTATATGTGTCAGAAAGGGTCCAAATATACAGTCTCTGAATGCTAGACAAACAGTGGGAAATAGGACAATCACTGAAGGGCTGATTGGGTAAGAGGGAGAATATTGATTTTTTAGTTGCTGAGCCCATGTACATACAGAACTGTTATTTATTAGTTTAAATGACCTAGAGTGAAGCAGCACTCTGGCGTCTATTACTAGTAATCTGCTCTTTGTAATCTGTGAAGTAGCTCTCTCTCAAGCCCACTGGATGGTAGTCAATCCAGAGCAATACTAGAGACGAATCTCAAAATTAATAAGTAAATTAAAAGCAAGAATGTATTGATCCCTTACACACTTCTGTTCTTTATGTGATAAACTCTTTACTTACTGTTCTTTCCCATGTTACTTTTAACACCTACTCACCAACTAATGCTGCAAGGACAATAGCCAAACCCAACTTCTCCTGCACCTGAAATGCAGCTCCAATGAATCACTCTAACCTCTATTCTCCACATTGGAGGAATATGTGAGTTTTAATTTAGATTCCTCTAGAAGCAGATACTGATATAAGTATTTGATTACAAGATTTTTTATTTGGAAAGAGAAGGGACATCAGTTGGGGAATAAGGGTCTAATTGTATTTAAGTTGAGGAAAAGGAGCCTGGTGTATTTATACACTACTTCCATCAGTCAATGGCTGAGAACCACTGCCAGGCAATTAAGTTCCCACACTTTGGGCCAACCATGAGCATGGGCAGAGCTGTACTTTTTGGCTTCAGAGAAAGTTCCTCTAGAAGACCATGACATTTGGAAGTCTGATGGCAGACACGAAAGTGGTAAAGCCTGAGAAGTGTGGCTGGAGAACCAACAGTAGCAGCTACAATATGCTTGGGCTGACAAATGACTAAGTGTCCAGGTCCTATTTTTTAAAAAAATGCCCCAGTTTGGCAGAAACTATAAAACAGAAGAACTAAAGACTCACCAGCAGAGCAAAAAAACATATTTTCCTTTCTTTGTTGCACTCTAGAAGCCAGATATGAAATGCAAAGTAATTTCTAAAAAGGAACAAAGAGAGAATACTCAAGTGGACTTTGCTATTACTCCACGAAGTTTATGGTAGTCTGATTGCAACAAGAACCCCTTTAAATTAAAGTAAAAAGCACCTGTGAAAAACCATAGGTGGTTGGAATTATTCCTTTCATATTCAGTAAACACAGTAAAGTGAAACTATGTAATATGGATAGCAAAGAATAGATCACATACTAAAATCAGGGTCTAACATCTTAATAGCTAGACAGGAATTAGGAGAGAGAGCCATACATGGCTCTTCAAATGGCTGACCTAGAGCAGGCTTAACTTTTTTTCTCTATTGAACAAACACTAATATAATGCTTACAATGTGCTCAGCACTGTTTGAAGTGCTTTGTAAAGAAAATTCATTTAATTTTTCTATCAACCTTATAAAATACTATAATTTATCACCACTTTACAGATGGAAACATAAAGAGACTACGTGACTTTCCCAAGACAAATCTAACTCCAAAATATTTTCTTTTAATCATCACAATTTTCTGCCTTCCTCCAATAAGAATTTTATCAGGGTTGGGGATTATGATCATGCCCTGTATCATTATTACAAGTTTTTGCCTTTTTATAATTATCATTGGTTTATCCTCAGACGGTAAAGAGAGGATCAGGAGAGAAGAACTGAGCCTTCTTGCAAATGTTGAGCAATAGGCTAAAGACAAGAAGTGCAACAGAAGTCGCATCTATCTTTAGAATGTTTGGTTCACCAGAAGTAGGCTCTGTTGGCTAGAGCAAGGGTAAAGTAACTGCACTGGCAGAATCACACAGCAGAGTCTTGAGCTCCTGCCTACTTGTTTAGTCCTTACTGTCTTGTATTCACAATCATAATAAATCATTGAAGGATCTGAGAAAGTAATTAAAACCATGTACATGTGGTCAGGTGTCAGAGTGAGCAACAAAAATAGTGGGCATGTAGTAGTCAGTGGCAGGCAAAGGGGGTTCCAGGAAACCACAATTATCTTATGTCAACCTCATCAGAAGGGTCAGGACATAATTATTCTCCTTCTGGCCTTCTTAAATGCAAAACTTCTATTAAGCAATAACAGCAGGATTCACTTTGAAGGAAAAAGACAGTTCTGCAGTTTAAGGTAAACATTCATAACCTCAAACACCAATTGTCTTCTGAGTCTTTGAATTTACCCTAAAGAAAAGAGAAAAATGTGATTGACTTTCAGTTGGAGCTACCTGGTAACACACAATCAACATGCTTCCCTGAAGGGTATGTTCCAGCCGAACTTTGAAAAGTGTTCATCGGCCATTTTTTCACATCTCTGCTTGACAACCAAAGACATGTGCATTGTTCTTGCTTTGATCCTATAGGTTTAGGGTTTGGTAACTTGAGTGATGTGTATTTAGTGATAAAATTTCTATAGGTGATCAAAATTTTCCCTTATCTTCACATTTTTCTACCTAAGAACATATCACAGGAGTGCTTCTCAGAGCTGACGATAACTCCAGAATCTCTGTGGCTTTTCCCATATGTGCCCAGTCTCCAATTTCAGAAATTGTGATTAATAGGTTTGTGTAAGAACCTGAGCATGTACATTTTTCTCCAACTCCATGGGTGACTAATGCAAAGCAAGCAGAGAACTACATCACCACAGTAAAAATAATGATAGCAGTTAACAATGTGGGCTTGCCATGTACCAGGCACTTGGCTGAGGGACTTATGTATCTCAACTCATCTGATATCCATAAAAAAACTCTGAGGTTGGGACTGTTATTATCGCTATTGTTTAGCTATAAAACCCGAGGCAGAGATGCAATGAATAATTCTGCCAAGGTCACAGAAGAAATGCACAGTGAAGCCAGGATTTAAACCCAGGCACTGTGCTATCACTATATGGATATTCCTTATACCAAATAAGAAAAAGCAATTTTTTTCATAAAGCTTATGTGATGGTTGAAGATCTTAAATCTTAAAATCAGAAAGCTTAAAGACCTTAAGATTTAAAAGAAATTGGCTTTAACATCACTCTCTGTAAACTTATTATTTGTGGAAATCTAATGACCTTTCCAAAATTTAGTTTACAAGGTCTTACAAGTAGTTATTTTGTCTTCAAGCTCTGCCCTTCGTGGATTTGGTTCATCCTGCCCCCTGCCTCGCACTTCCGTTTCCTTCTTTGCTGGTTCATAAGATAACCACATCTAGTAATCAGTCACTGCCCACCATTAAAAAAATAAATAAATAAACAAAGCTAAACAAGTTATGAATTCATTACAATAGATTTAATAAGGAAGTATGTAGCAAACTTCTTAATGTTTTCTTCGGTGAGACAAAAGTAAGAATTTTTAATTGCGGCAAGACAAAGAAAACTGAATAATAATGTCCTTTCATTAAAACTTCCCAGCCACTTACTATGCCAGCTGCTCAGCCATACTCCCCTTTTTTATTTTTTTCTCCTCTGGCTCTCTCCTATCTTACCCAGTCTATATTTCTCTTCCTTTCTAAATCACAGACATTTAGCAAACTCATCAGTTGCCTCAGGTGTATTCTTTTGCTAAGACCAGCTTTCTGGTTCTCATATACCATGATAACTGATGTAAGTAATTTCTTAAGCAAAGGTACTGCTTTCTCTGAGTGGTATTCTGTCCTGCCTTTTTATAAAAACTTTGTGCACTTTCTCTTGGTCAGGGGCTAGGCTGTATCAATTGTTCTAAGTTTGAGATATCACCCCAAGTCAAAGAGTTAACAATTCAGATGGTGAGGCAAGACATCTACAAAATAACTTAATATGGAATTGATATACAAATAAATGTTCTAATGAATAGTAACCTTGGAAGTTCACAGTAAAAGAAAATATATAGGCCCTGGCTGGTGGCTCAGTGGATAGAATATTGGACCAGTGTATGAATGTGCTGGGTTTGATCCCCAATTAGGGAACAACATGAGAAGCAGCCATCTGCTTCTCTCCCTTCTTCTCTACCACAGCCAGTGGCTCAATTGGTTCTAATGTGGCCCCCAGCACTGAGGATAGCTCCATTGGAGCGCATCAGCCTCAGGTGCTAGAAATAATTCAGTATTTGAGCATTGGCCTCAGATGGGGTTTCCAGGTGGATCTGGGTCAGGGTGCATGGGGGAGTCTACCTCACTATCTTCCCTCTTCTCACCTAAAAAAAAAAAAAAAAAAGAAAGAAAGGAAAAAAGGGAAAAACCAACCAGACAGGTAGATGAAAATATAACAGAGAAGATAACATTAAAGTAAAGCAAGATTGAGAAGATCAGGGATATAAAGTGGGAGGACTCCTGTGTCCCACCGAGATTAATTGAATCAGAATCCCTGTGTATGGGACCCAGATTACAGGATATATTTTCAAGTTCCTGTAATAATTTTAATTCAGCCATGGGTGATCATCTTTATTCTATTTAGTGCCTTATGGCTCAACTAGTTATGCGTCTGTCAAGTAAAGTAATGAAGTTCAAATTTCTGACATGAGATAATATTTCAAACTTTCTAATTGGCACTATACACACCATAGGCTTGAAATATTGCATTTCATGCACTTCACTAAAGATCCAATATATTCTAAATTATAATAAGAATATGGATGAAAAGATACCTGAATTTTCACCCCCAATTATATTTTCAGTCTCTCTTCTATTCATTACAACAATAGCACAGCAGCATTTGGAATTAGGAACATGTCAACCAACTGTCTGATGGACAGAGCCTTCCACTTAAGAGAAATATTGTAGAATGCACTATAATAGTTAGACTTTCATTGATCGTGAATTGATATTAGAAGAATAGAAGCAATAACAAAATCAGTGTAATTCCAAAATAATAATAAAATTTATTTCCAGGACAACATCAATGAACTTCCAGACAAGACCTCTATTAATGATTTCCACTTACAAACATGAAGATACTAGCTGGTGTCAGACCATTCACTTCTGAAAACAACTTGAAAACCCTGGGAGAACATTAAAACACACATACATACACAGAAAACTGAAGGCTATGTGCTCCTAAGGCAGCAAGAACTTGAGAGGCCAAGAGTGCCAAGAAACAGGAAGTACAAAGAGGTGAGGCCCAAATGCACCATTGTATTTCCTTCTTGAGTCTGGCTTCTTTTCGGTGGCGATCAAAAGGCTGAAAACCCTAAGAGGCAGCAACTCAGAGGCTGAAGAGCTGAGCGGATTTCAACAGACTTCAGTGGTCTCAGTGAGCTGAGAAAATAAAAAATTGGAGATGAGAGTTCTCCAATGGGAGGAGCCTAGGAAACACTCCTACTTTCACTTAGGACTCGTGAGGGGCTATGAAATAGAACAGCTTTCCCTAAAATTGAAAGGGAGCCATAAGTCAACTCAGTCCCAGATGACTTCTCCCATGCCAGAGACAAAGGTAAGATCTTTCTGCAGGAAGGTAACATGCAGAGTCACAAAATCACTCCACAATTTCTCACACACAACAACAAGAAATAGTCATTTCTTGAAAATGGGGACAAAATTTACCCTATATTAAAGTAACAAAGATTGTAGAAGAAAGAGGCCTGTAAATTACCTGGCCCACAAATGCTCAGCCCTCATAGTGGCCATTGAGAAATGTTGATAGAGAATGTTATGTTAAAATATACTTCTTTTTATTCTTTCTCCTAAGGACATTGGAAAATTGATTAATAGCTTTGACTTGTTTATATAAAAGAAAAGATGTGCTAGATTTATGATTAGATTAATTTTCTATTAGAAACTAGAGACAGAGATTTTTCTCAGCAAGCAACCCAGAAGTCAGAAAAACGACCATTCTCCTTTAATGACACAAGCACAGCTCGAAAAGCACTTAAACCCCACTTTTCTAGCCATTGTCGCCATGTCAAATCTCAGGCTACTCTGTTTACAATTAAACACGATTTCTGCATACAGCATCACAATCTGATGTTTCATAATCAAGGGAAAATAATTCCCTATCACTCTGGGTGTTCCTTAATGACTGAAAATGGAAATGTTTTGCCCATGCTTTTATAGCCTCAGTATTTGGCTGCACTTAGAACATCATAATAGAGTGTTGATACTAGGAATTAAATGCACTTCAAATTTATAAAGTGTTTCACAAACATCTGAGTTCTTATTTTTATACCTTTACATAAGAATTACATTTTGATATTTATACACTAATGGCTCAAAATGTAAACCATATGAAATATAAATGCCAGTAACAGCCCAGGCAATACTAAATTTTGGTGAAATTAAGGCTAAATTGAGCAGAAATGGTGGTTTCAATTTAACTCAACCATTTATTCATCAAGCTTTTAAGGTGACTTTAAACTATTTTTGAAATATCCAAATGTTATTTTGAATAACTGTGCCAAGATTTTAGAAGCACCACAGCCTGTAAAGTGTATTGATACAGCATACAAAGTTCAAAATGGAGGGAAAATAGTGAGTGATATTATAAAAAAAGTGTTTTGACTTCTTCTGCCACCCAGCTCCTTCCATATTCATGCTGGGCTGGGCCATAACAGGGCAAGTTGACCATGACTGCCTGTGGACCCTGTTCCACCCTGGCCCCAATGTACTGGTCCTCTGTTTCCACATCACCATCCCAGGAAATGGCAACATCTTTAACCAGTGGCACTTGAAGGTGAATCACTTCTGCAAGGAGACGCTGGTCATCATCATGTGCTGCAAGACTGTTCTGCACGAGGACAAGTCACAGGTGAAGAAGATGCAGAAAATTGAGATGGAGGCTATGACATACCCCAGGGGCCAAGGGAAGGCCGAGGGCACAGTGGCTTTGTGCAGCATCCACCGTCCTTAGAAAGTGGCCGATGTGGCTCTCAGCAGCTGGAGTAGCAACTGACGGCAGATGACGTGGGCTGTAGAGTGGAGACTTGAAAGCCTGGGCCCTGCCGGCCAGGCCACCCCAGCAGCATCTGCAGGCCCTTGCACGGGCTTGGCTGGATTGGACCCAGAGTCCCCAGGCCAGGCTTGGCCAGCAGTTTTTGCCCACGGGCCAGATTAGAAAGAAAACTTTTTTCACGGGCCGGACGAAATATTAAAATTAAAAAAATGTTAAATAGAAAAATGATTCATTTAAGTAAGCAAAATTTTATTATGTAATTTGTTTATGAATAAATGTGAGTGAAAAAATGTTTAATATACAATATTATTTTAATAAAAATATTTTTTAATAAAAATATAATGACATACCGTATAAATATCCAAAATGTATCAAAACAATATTTAATAATAGAATGAGCTTGAAGGGGTTATATCACAAATAAAACAATTATTTCATTTTACAAACAGCCTGGACACGTTTTCAGTTATCAACTGCAGCTATTGTCTATGCAACAATGCCACTTGATTCAGCACACTTGACCACAAAAATAACGAATTGTTTGACCTTGGGTGAGCACTGGCAAACTCCACCTAAAAGAATGTGGGTATCACATCGCCACTAACGTCAAACAGTTCATATCGAGTACAGACAAGTACAAAAGTTGTAAATCTTTATAATGTAATTTTTTTAAAAAATAAAGAAGTATTGCGAATCCATTTGACCAATTATTGGAAGTTAACCCTAGATTAGTCACACACGGAATTCTTTTTCACGTATCACTATCTTCTTAAATATCTTGATTTCCAATAATCAAAGACGCTTCTGCTTCTGAGTACCTGAGATTTTAATGTAGCAAAGAATATTAAAAATTTAATTGCGGGCCGCATAAACTCATTACACAGGCCAGATCCAGCCCACGGGCCGTATGTTGGTCATGCCTGCCCCAGGCTTTGACCACTGAACTGCACCTCAGACAGATGGGCAACACCAAGGCCAGACCCATGGCCTCCGGGGGCTGAGGCCTGAGGAAGGGGACTCCCGGGCCCACCAGTCCTGCCTTCACTGCCAGATGCCCAGCTCGTGGCCCTGGACCACAGTCCAGGGGCAGCCGGTGCAGCCTTGTGCGGCCTCTCAGCTGTTCCTGGGCCTGCACCTTCAGGAGCCTGTGTCCCCAAGAATGATCTGGCCGGAACCCACACCCTGCTCCTTCCCACTTGGCCTTGCCTATTCCAATGGCAACTGTAACAGCTAAAATTACATCAATTGTCTAAAAAAAGTTTTTGTGAAATAAGCAATCATTTATTTTATAAAATAAATAACTCTCGGTCTTCGCTGTGCCACAAATTCCTTATCAGTAGTGACATTTGAAAGAGGACACTTGGAAGGGTTGGAAGACTGATTATCTGAAAGCCACAGCTTTCTTGTAATTCTTATTCTTGAGCTACAATAAGATATTCCAAGAAATAGGTTGTCATTAAGGACAATAAAAATACTCCATCAAGTGACTTTCTCTTTTTCCCAAGAACACAGAAAATAAAGAGTTAAATACAGAAAAAATGGAGAGATACAAGAAAAGTTCATGACCTTTACAAGTGCCAATAAAAAAGAGTTTTGAAACATAGAACACGAGATATAATTACACACATTGATAGTTTGTTATATCAGACAACTTTTTAAAAATTTTTACTTATTGATTCTAGTGAGAGAGGAATAAAGAAAGAGAAAAAGAAACATTGATTTGTTGCTCCACTTATTTATGCATTCATTGGTGGATTCTGGTATGTGCCCTGATCAGGGATTGAACCCACAATCTTGGAATAGCAGAATGATATTCTAACCAATTGAGGTACCCAGCCAGGTCTTCAGACAAAAATTTTGATGACAGGAAAATAAAATACTGAGTTTTGTTATTTCAGAATTGAGTTTTTGTTATTTTAGAATCCACTTTTATATTAAAATACATTTTAAGACTTACAGACCACACGGTATGGTACTATATGATATGATAGTTCAGCTAGTTGACAACAATTTCTGGCTGAAGTAATATTGTTTTTTAATATTTTATTTATTTATTTTACAGAGACAGAGAGAGCAGAGAGAGGGATAGATAGGGACAGACAGACAGGAACGGAGAGAGGTGAGAAGCATCAATCATTAGTTTTTCGTTGCCGTTGCGACACCTTAGTTGTTCATTGATTGCTCTCTCACATGTGCCTTGACCACGGGCCTTCAGCAGACTGAGCCACCCCTTGCTGGAGCCAGCGAACTTGGGTCCAAGCTGACGAGCTTTTGCTCAAGCCAGATGGGCCCGCGCTCAAGCTGGAGACCTCAGGATCTCGAACCTGGGTCTTCCGCATCCCAGTCCCATGCTCTATCCACTGTGCCACCGCCTGGTCAGGCTGAAGTAATATTTTTTATTTAAGAAGACTCCAATATATAACAGCAACAAAAACTATAACATGCCTACAAATTAGTATGATAATTAAAGTACAAGGGATATATATCAATAAAGCTATTAAATTTAAACTGTTTATGGACACAAGACAAGGTCCAAATACACGAATACATAGAGAATCATACTATGGTCTGGGTTGAAGGTAAAAACATTGTAAGCTTGTCAACTTTCCCAAAATAAATCCACAGAATCAGTGCAATCTTAATCAAAGTCAAATAGAAATTGTGTGTAACTTGACAAAGTGAGACTAGAATTAAATGGAAAAATAAATGTGTGACATACCAATAAAGTTTATAAAACTAAAAATAGTGAAAGAATGACTCGATAACTCAAATAATGAAAAGTTTTAGTACATAAGAGAGAAACTGTCATAGAAATGAGAAAGTAGATAAATGAAAAAGAAAAGAAAAACACAGCAAAACAGACCCATTGCGTGCAGGTAAGCATAAATATATAATAGTGTTGACATTTTAGATAATTGAGAAAAATAACATTTAAAATAATGGCTCTTCTCTTAAAAAAACTAAAAATAGATTATTATTTACACAATCACAAAAATAAATTTCTGTCATATTAAAGATCTAAATGTAGACTATAAAACTACAAACTTTCATTTAAAAAATGGAAAATGATATTTCCATAAAGAAAACCGTCTTAAAACTAAAACCCAGAAGCCACAAAAGAAAGTTTTATAATTTGACTTAATCAAAATTTAAAATGGGCACAGATATAGATCTAGGCACTTTCATTCTTTAAATTTATTCCTCAGAAACACTTGCATAAATGCACAAAGAAATGTATACAAAAGCATTCCTTAAAGCATTGCTTATAACAAAATATTAAAACAACTTAAATGCATATCAATTAAATATTATGATAATTCATTCTGTGGAATTGTATGTAGATGTTAAAAAGAAAAAAGGAGACTTATGTGTTCTAACAGAAAACTCCCCCAAATTGTAAGTAAAAAATTGAAGTGATACACAACACATTAATTAAAATACAATTTATGTTTTAAAAATGTAAATATCAGCATATATATGCAAATCAATAAAGTTGTATAAAAATATTTAAAATATTAACTGATTAATATATCAATATATAAAATTATATGTAGTATATGTATGTAATGATAAGCAAATATTTAACAGTGCTTGATCTTAGGAAGAGGTAAATGACTAAAATATCCTATGTAAAACAATGTATGGACTAAGTGGTAAAATGTTCTAGCCAACCTATTTTATAACATTGTTATATGTACCTAAAAAATTTTATACTGTCACTAAAATTATAATCTGATACATACTACATGTACACACACTGGATCATATATATATATACACATATAGGCTATTTGTGGGGGTTTTTTTACAGAGATAGAGAGAGGGACAGATAGGGACAGACAGACAGGAAGGGAGAAAGATGAGAAGCATCAATTCTCTGTTGTGGCACCTTAGTTGTTCATTGATTGCTTTCTCATATGTGCCTTGACCAGGGAGCTACAGCAGAGCAAGTGACCCTTGCTCAAGCCAGTGACCTTAGGCTCAAGCTAGCAACTTGGGTTTCAAGCCAGCAACTTTGGGCTCATGCCAGCAACCATGAAGTCATGTCTATGATCCCACACTCAAGCCAGCAACTCCACACTCAAGGTGGTGAGCCCCTGCTCAAGCTAGCAACCTCAAGGTTTCGAACTTGGGTCCTCTGCAACACAGTCTGATGCTCTATCCACTGTGCCACTGCCTGGTCAGGCCTGATCTTGTATATTAACATTTTTTATTAACACAGAAGAAAAACTATAATAACATGCATCCACAAAAATGCAATCAATAAAACTACGTTTAAGTTTTTATTTAAATCCCCAGTCTTTTAGAAATATAGCTGTGAAAGTTGTTTCCCCGTGAATAAATATCTCTATATGAAATAAAAATAAAAGCAAGCTTAAAATTATCATCATCCTCATTAATTTTATAATATTCAGGTCAAAAATTAATCTTGTAAAAGGTGAAGCATCAACTTATATTTATCCTTCAAATAGTTATTTTGTTTTTGCAATTTGCAGACATCCATAAGGTAACCTTAAATAATAATTGTAATTTTTCAATTATTTGTTTTAACTGATAACCAGTGGTCCCTTGTCTATCACGGGGGTTAGGTTCCAGAGTCTGCCCACGAAGGCGGAAATCCACAAAGTAGAAACCTTATATTTCTTTTATTATTTATATATATTTTAAGGCTTTATAAACTCTCCCCATGCTCTTATAAACCTCTCCTTCACTGTTATTAACTTTTTCCACACTCTTAAAAACATTTCCTATGCTCTTAAACATTTTCTACACTCTTAAACCTATGTGATTTTAACAACATATAAAATTCTACATTACATATTTTATTTCGATTTAATATTATTTTAATATTCCTTAATTAATAATCTTTATATTTTTATATTGTTTTCTATTTTTAGGCTAAAAAATACTTATTTTACCACAAAATAATTAAAATATATAAACATACCTATATACCACAACAAAATCCCACAATATAGTGAAATAATCTGCGATACAAAATTAGATATATACAATTTTAAAATTCGCAATACAGTGAGACCATGAAAAGTGAATTGCAATAAGGCAAAGGACGACTGTATTATAAGTCATTTAAAAAATTTTAACTGCAGCCCTAGTCCTATAGCTCAGTTGGTTAGAGTGTCACCCTGAAATACAGACATTATGGTTTGGTCCCCAGTCAGGGCCCATATAAGAACAGATCAATGTTCCTGTCTCTCTCTCTTCCTCTTTCTCTCTAAAATCAATAAACATATTAAAAATATTAAATAAAAATAATTTGAACTACAAGTGTCTGCCATATAATCCTCATAGATGTCTATGAGAAAAAATAAAAAGGAACCATTCAATTTATTTTTCCAACTGAATTAAGTCAGAAATATCCAGGGAAGCTGAGGAACAAGCAAAAATATATATACATAGTTGTTCACCCATTAGAACAAACTGCCCATTCAGGTGTGATCAGAGATGAACTATCATTTCTGCAACAATTCCCTCATCATCCTTCTTGCAGTGTTCCCAGTAATTGTTATATTCATATTCTTTGTTTCAAATACCCATGTTAGGAAAAATAATATTAAAAAAGTGCAAATTGCCTTGAAAACAACTGAATAAGTGTTAAATTGCTTTCTGGGGCAATCAAATCAAGGCATGTTCCCAGTCTCATTAGAAAGAAATAAAGGTTTGAGTTTCCCAAGTGAGACGCCTACTGGCAGTTAGTTAGCAAAGACAGCTATATGTATAGCCTTAGGCACTCTCCCTGGAGTTTACCTTCTTGTCTGTAAAATGGAATGATTGGACTAAAAGCTCTCTAAGATTATTCCAGCTCTAATATTCATTAAGCTTATTGGCCAAACCTCCAAGCTTAAGAGCAACAGAGAAAAGGTATTGTTAAGAAAGATGAAAATAAAACTTAGGGTTCAGTTGGTGGGGATGGAGTTAGAGTTATCAACCAGTGTCAGTATCAGTTTATACTACATAACAAACCACATAAACAAAGAAGCTTACGACAGTACTCATTTATCCTTTCTCATCATTCTGTGGGTGGACTGTGTGGTTCTTCTGGTCCGGACCAGCTTATCTGGGACTAGATGGTCTAGAGAGTAGTCAACACAACTTTTCTCTGAAAGACTTTACAGATCATGTGGTCTCTGTTATAACTACTCAACTCTTCTGCTTTACCACAGATGTGGTCATAGATAACGTGTACATGATTAGGCATGGCTGTGTTTCACTAAAACCTATTTACAAAAGCAGGTGGTGGGCTCAAATCAACCCATAGGCCAGTTTTCTGATGCCTGGTCTTAGTGGTCTAGCACTCATGTCCGGCTAGTTATTTCAATATCAAACAGGATGCCCTGAAATATACTAGCCTGTATTCATCCATGTCATAGACGTGAAGTTCCAGATGCAGCAAGATAGCAAAGCCCTATTGCATAGCATTTTTTAAGCTTCTGTTTGTGATATATTTGCACCATTGGTCAAAGCAAGTCATATGGCTAAGCTCTGAGTCAATAAATGAGAAAATAGACCTCACCCCTTGATGGGACCAATGCGCAAAGTTAAAATATAAAGTGGTGTGCAGACAGGGACAGAAGCAATTATAGCCATTTTTATTGTATGCCCCAGGTGCTATTCTAAAATATATATCTGCAATGAATCCAAATTTCTAATCATTTGGATTTTATTAACCCTGAGTCATTAAGAAAAATAACATTTTGAGATGACGTGAAATATACTTTATTTCCCCTAAAAATGATTTTAATGTTGTGATTACTTCAAGCTTCTTGACATGGAAAGAAATACCACCTGAGGAATTTCAGAGTTACTGGGACAATATAAACTGTGATTTATAAGGTTTGTGCAGATTAGACCATTAATGAGGAGATTACTAAAATATTTTTAAGTTAAAATTTTTTCTTCCCATATATAAATGAAAAGAGACATCTATAGCCTACAGCAATAAGAGTACATTTATCATTTGAGACTAAACATACCCACTTCAATCCATCATTTTCACTCCAGTTTGACATCTGTCCTCTAGGTAACAGAGGCCCGCAGTGAGAGCAATCACTACAAAAATTGACTGGTGTTTCGTTTTTGTTTTTTTTTTACAGCAGAAAGCTATCTGAGGTAGTGGTCTAAAAAATGAAGATGTATCTTTAGAAGCCAAAGGTAGAATTTCCCCCTTGAACATTTCGTCAGACATAGAAATAAAACTGAGAATATTTAGTCACTTGATATGACTTTAAAAATAATGGATGGAATATTATGCGAGTCATGGTTGACTCTGATACTAATACACATTAATTTTTTAATAGTCTTATTTATATTAAAGTAGATTATAAATTTTTTAGCATTAGAGAAATATAAAGATATGCAAAACAGGGAAGCATTGGAAACAAAATTGAAAGTTTTTTGTACAAGAGATAAATGCCTTCAATGTTCTGACATGATTTGATTTGTGGTTCTCAATATAACTTTGCAGAAAAACAAGACTCTGCCTACCTTCTAATTCTCAGGAGGGGAAAGTAAATCTTTAGGTAACCTTTCATGGAAAAAGCAATCAATCTTGAGCATGAGAAAAACAATGTAAATTATTCTATAGATTAGCAGTTGAGGGTAAGTCAGAGAACAGAATGAACTCACATAAGAACAGTGGTCGTTCAAGTGTGGCCCTTTGTAAGGGAAAAACAAGAACAAGGGAAAATTCCATATGACCTTTCATATGACCTTTAGGGCTTGTGTGACAGAACTAGATAAACTGCACCCTAAATGTCTTGTGTGACAAGAACTAGATAAACTGCACCCTGCTGTAAACAGATAAGGACTGCTCAAACCCACCTAATGGGAAACCGCTTGCTCAAGGCAAATACCTAAATCCCCTGCCCCCGCCCTTTCCTAAAAAGTAAAGTATAAAACTGCTGTGAGAGTGCTGTATGGGGTGCCTGGCAGCCTACCTGCCTAGTGCCCGCTCGCGAGTGTACTAAACTCTTTTTCTTTTGTCTGTAATAAACTTTTCCTTCTACTTGTACTCCTGGTCCTAGAGTCTTAGTGGTGCGTCTTCAGTTAACATTTGGAGGTTCCACCGAGATCCAATCTCCTCGGAGATCACCGGACGGATGCCCACTTCTGGTAAGTGAAACTGGCGGTGGCTGTCAGGCAGGGACTTGAGTCTCTCCTGACTGCGACAGACAGACGTGTCAGGGGGTCGCAGGCCACAACTCCGGGGGACGCCTCGGAGTGTGCAGACGACCAAGGACGCTTGGAAGTCCATCTGCTGTCTCAGACAGAATCTGTAATTTCGTTGCCAGTTTCTAACCGAGCTCATAGGTCCGGACCAATAGACTTATTTTTCTTTTTATTTTGCCGTTCGCGGCGCAGCCGGCTTTGTCTGTCTGTCTCTGTTACTGTGTCTCTGTTACTGTCTTCTTTGTTGCTTTCTTTTTGTCTCTCTATTTCTTTGAGACTAACATGGGGCAAGGGTCATCGACCCCACTGTCCCTGACTTTGTCTCATTGGTCTGAAGTTAATGCCCGAGCCCATAACTTGTCTCTCCTAGTTAAGAAGCGCAAGTGGCAGACTTTCTGTACCTCCGAATGGCCCACCCTTGGAGTAGGTTGGCCAACCACCGGAACTTTTCATAAGGACACCATACAGGCGGTCAAAACAATTGTCTTCAGTCCAGGACCTCATAGTCATCTGGATCAACAGCCTTATATTTGGGTTTGGGAAGACCTGGCGAACGACCCTCCTCCTTGGGTCCAACCTTTCCTTCCTCCCCCTACGCCCTCCCTTCCAATAACTCTCTCCACCACCCCGGACCCCTCTAGACCTGCTCCAACTCATCCAAACAGCTGCTCTATGCTCCCACTCAAACCCCCAGTGCCAGCGGCGCCTGCTCCATCCCTATATCCCTCTCTCCCCTCCCCTGTTCTCCCTGAATCTCAAACTGACCTTATTCTTTTTGATTCAGAGTTCCCGCCTCCCTATCCTAGGGGTGCCCCCACCGGTGCTGCTGGTCCTCAGCCTTGGGCCTCACATCAGGGTGATCAAGGACCATCAGTAGGAGGTCCGGCCCAGGACACCCGGAGCCGGAGAGCACAGACTCCAGATGACTGCTCTCCAGATGACGTGGCCATCACCCTGCCCCTCCGGTCTTTCGGACCCCCTGTCCCTGATGGACAAGGAGGGAACATGCCGGCACTTCAGTATTGGCCCTTCTCTTCCTCAGACCTATACAATTGGAGAAACAATAATCCACCTTTTTCAGAGGACCCTGTCAAACTTACTGACCTTCTCGAATCTCTTATGTTTTCCCATCAGCCCACTTGGGATGACTGCCAACAACTTTTAGGTATCCTCTTCACCTCAGAAGAAAGGGACCGGATTCTCCTTGAGGCCAGAAAATTAGTTCCTGGACCTGATGGTCGCCCTACTCAACTCCCCAACCTTATAGATGAGGCTTTTCCCCTGAGGCGGCCTAACTGGGACCCTAATATGCCTGAAGGTAGGCAGCAACTCTTACTCTATCGCCAGACTCTGATGATGGGTCTCCGAGCGGCGGCGAGACGCCCCACTAATTTGGCTAAGGTAAGAGAAGTAACTCAAGGGCCAGAGGAATCCCCCTCCAGATTCTTAGAAAGACTAATAGAAGCCTATAGGAGGTACACCCCTTTCGACCCTGAGTCTGAAGAACAGAGAGAGGCACTGGCTATGGCTTTTATAGGGCAGTCAGCTACTGACATTCGGAGGAAGCTCCAGAGAATAGATGGGTTACAGGATATGGCTCTGAGAGACTTAGTCAAAGAAGCTGACAAAGTTTATTACAAAAGGGAGACAGCAGAAGAGAAGGAACAAAGATTAGAGAAAGAGCGTGAAGAATTAGAGAATAAGAGAGATAAACGAAGGAATAAAGAGTTAACTAAAATTTTGGCTACCGTAGTAGGAAAACAGGACAGAAAAGAAAAGAATAGTACCTCGGGCCCGCGCCAAAGGCCAAGATTGGGGCCTAACCAATGTGCCTACTGTAAAGAAGAAGGGCACTGGGTAAAAGACTGCCCCAAGAAAAAGAAGAAAGCTGAAGAGGTTCTTGCCTTAGGAGATTAGGGGCGTCGGAGTTCGGACCCCCTCCCCGAACTCAGGGTAACATTCAACGTGGAGGGGACACCAATCGACTTTGAGGTAGATACAGGAGCAGTTTACTCCGCCTTGCAGAGCCCGCTGGGACCCCTTTCAAACAAAAAATCTTTAGTCCAAGGGGCAAATGGATGCCAGCATAGGTCATGGACAACTAAAAGGACAATGGACCTGGGGAAAGGAAAAGTACAGCATTCCTTTCTGGTCATACCAGAATGCCCCGCCCCGCTGCTGGGGAGAGATCTGCTTACCAAGTTAGGGGCAAGTATTGACTTCAAACCTCAGGGGCCAGAAGTAAGATTCAGTAACCCTCTTGTCAGTCAGCCTGTTGTGACCATGCTGACCTTGTCTGCTGAAGATGAATATAAACTATATGAAGCCCCTACCCCCGGACTCCATTCGACAACAGACAGATGGCTCCAGAGGTTCCCAGAAGCCTGGGCAGAAACGGCAGGGCCAGGGTTAGCAGTTCAAAGGCCTCCGATAGTAGTATATCCGCCACCCCCGTAAGGGTCAGACAATACTACATGAGTAAAGAGGCCCGGGAAGGCATCAGGCCTCATATCCAGAGGCTGCTAGGACAAGGGATCCTAAGGCATTGCCAATCAGAATGGAACACCCCCCTGTTGCCAGTGAAGAAACCATGGACGGGGGATTATAGACCAGTCCAGGATTTAAGAGAGGTTAACAGTAGGGTGATAGACATACATCCAACGGTCCCAAATCCTTACAACCTCCTCAGTACCCTCAGTCCTGACAGGAAATGGTATACAGTGCTGGACCTGAAGGATGCCTTCTTCTGCTTGCGCCTGCATGAGGACAGCCAATCCCTGTTTGCTTTCGAATGGACTGACCCTGAGAATGGACTCAGCGGACAGCTAACATGGACACGGCTACCCCAGGGCTTCAAGAACTCTCCTACCATCTTTGACGAAGCGCTGCATCAGGACTTGAGTGCCTACCGGGCCTCCACCCCTCAGGTAACTCTGTTACAGTATATTGATGATCTGTTACTTGCAGCCGCCACCATAGAGCAATGCAAACAGGGAACTGAGAAGCTGCTGGTCGAACTGGCCAAACTGGGATACCAAGCATCTGCCAAGAAGGCCCAGATCTGTCAACCCGAGGTCACCTTCCTGGGCTACTCTCTCCAAGATGGTAAGAGATGGCTAACTGAGGCCAGGAAAAAGACTGTTACTCAAATCCCGCCCCCGAAAAACCGGAAGGGCCTCAGGGAATTCTTAGGCACAGCAGGTTTCTGCAGACTGTGGATACCCGGCTTTGCCGCACTAGCTGCCCCTCTGTACCCCCTGTTAAAGGATGGAACTGAGTATACATGGGGAAATGAACAGCAAAAGGCCTTTGACCAAATCAAAAGAGCACTGTTATCAGCCCCGGCCTTGGCACTCCCCAACATAGAGAAACCATTCACTCTCTATGTAGATGAAAAAGAAGGGATAGCTAAAGGAGTACTGACTCAGTCTCTGGGACCCTGGAAGCGACCAGTAGCCTACCTCTCTAAAAGGTTAGACGCAGTCGCAAAAGGGTGGCCAGGGTGTCTATGGGTGATCGCCGCTGTAGCCCTACTGGTAAAAGATGCTGACAAACTGACTCTGGGCCAGAAATTGACTATTGTTGCCCCCCATGCTCTGGAGAGCATAATCAGTCAACCTCCGGACCGCTGGCTAACTAATGCCCGCATTACTCATTACCAGAGCCTCCTGTTAGATAAAGACAGGATCACCTTCGGCTCTCCAACTGTTTTGAACCCAGTCACCCTGCTACCCAGGGAAGAGGGGGAAACTGTCCACCATCAGTGCAGGGATATCCTAGCCGAGGAGACTGGGATTCGAAAGGATTTATGGGACACACCATTGCCACAATCTGACTTAATTTGGTACACTGATGGGAGCAGTTTTCTGTGCGAAGGAGAACGCAGAGCTGGGGCTGCAGTAGTAGACAAGGAAAAAGTAATCTGGTCAGAGAGACTTGCCCCAGGAACCTCAGCCCAAAAAGCAGAGCTAATAGCTCTAACAAAAGCCCTAGAACTGGCCAGTGGTAAACGGGCCACCGTCTACACGGACAGCAGGTATGCGTTTGCCACTGCACATGTGCATGGGGCAATTTACAAAGAAAGGGGCCTGCTCACGTCAGCAGGTAAAGATATTAAACATAAACAAGAAATCCTAGCCCTCTTAGATGCTGTCATGCTCCCACGGGAACTGGCCATTGTTCATTGCCCTGGGCACCAAAAAGGGCAGGACCCAGTAGCCAAAGGCAACAGGAGGGCGGATGAAGAGGCACGAGCAGTAGCCATGAGGACTGCCTCCAACATCCTCGCCATAGAAGCAGAGCCATCCTCCACCTCGACCCACCTAAAGGAACCTGAGGATATTCGGAAGTTCCTCCAGATGGCCCACCGTCTCACCCACCTTGGGACTGATAAACTAGTACAACTGCTCCAGGATGATAAGACATTAACCTCCTCTGAAAAGAGGCTAATGGCAAAGGAGGTAATAGAAGCCTGCAAGGCCTGTCAGATAGTAAATGCCTACCCAGCCAACGGAACCAGTGGAACCCGTCTCCGAGGCACCAGACCGGGCCAATATTGGGAAGTAGACTTCACCGAGGTAAGACCTGCCAAGTATGGACTAAGGTATCTCTTAGTGTTTGTAGACACCTTTTCAGGATGGGTAGAAGCCTTCCCTACCAAACATGAGACGGCGGCAGTAGTAATTAAGAAGATCATGGAAGAAATCTTTCCCAGGATTGGCCTTCCAAAGGTAATAGGGTCTGACAATGGACCGGCGTTTGTGGCCCAGGTAAGCCAGGGGGTAGCCAAAATATTGGGGATTAATTGGAAATTTCATTGTGCTTATAGACCCCAGAGTTCAGGACAGGTAGAGAGAATGAATAGGACGATTAAAGAGACCCTAACTAAATTAGTCATAGAGACTGGCCATAGAGATTGGGTAATGCTCCTACCATACGCTCTTTTCCGGGCACGGAATACCCCTTCCGCCAAAACTAACCTGACTCCCTTTGAAATACTCTTTGGAACCCCACCGCCCATTCGGGATTTATCCCCCTCTGACATGAATATCCCGAATACACCCTTGTCTGTTAGGTTACAGGCCCTAGCTAAAGTGCAACATTGCCTGTGGAAGCAGTTATCTGACCTTTACCAGCCAGCAGGAGACGGAACCCCGCATCGCTACCAAGTTGGGGACTACGTCTACGTCCGGAGACACCAGCACCGTACACTCGAACCTCGCTAGAAGGGACCCTACCAGGTCCTCCTCCTCATCACACCCACTGCTGTAAAGGTCGATGGCATCGCTGCTTGGATCCATGCTTCGCATCTCAAGCCTGCTTCTGCTCCTCATGACCAATGGACAATGGAGAAAATAGACAGCCCCCTCAAGCTGCGTGTCCGCCGCTGCAACGAACCCTCATCTCCACCTTGGCAGGGCCCCTTATAGTATTACTTATAGTTGTCACTGTCGGACCCTGTGTCCTGAATAGGCTAACCACTTTCTTGCAAGGGCAGATAGGAGCAGTAAAATTAATGATAGTACGACAGCATTATGAAAGACTAATTGAAAACACTAATCTCTAGGATTAGAGATATACAGAACAAGAGGGGGAAATGTAAGGAAAAAACAAGAACAAGGGAAAATTCCATATGACCTTTCATATGACCTTTAGGGCTTGTGTGACAGAACTAGATAAACTGCACCCTAAATGTCTTGTGTGACAAGAACTAGATAAACTGCACCCTGCTGTAAACAGATAAGGACGTTGCTCAAACCCACCTAATGGGAAACCGCTTGCTCAAGGCAAATACCTAAATCCCCTGCCCCCGCCCTTTCCTAAAAAGTAAAGTATAAAACTGCTGTGAGAGTGCTGTATAGGGTGCCTGGCAGCCTACCTGCCTAGTGCCCGCTCGCGAGTGTACTAAACTCTTTTTCTTTTGTCTGTAATAAACTTTTCCTTCTACTTGTACTCCTGGTCCTAGAGTCTTAGTGGTGCGTCTTCAGTTAACACCTTCACCAGCAATATCAACATCAACTAGGAATTTGTTCAAAATGATAGTGATCTGGCTCCACACTCTACTCAGTAAATCTGAAACTCTGGGAGTGGAGTCTAGAAACTGTTTTAACAAACCTTTTGGTTGATTCTGATGCCTGCTAACATGAGAAATACTGTATTAGAAGATATGTTGCAATTTTATTAAGGAAGGCCACTACAAGCCAATTATGCCTGATGATTTTAAACTGTCTGCTTCCAGCAGCCTCCATGGTCTATTCACGTTTTAAAATTATATATTCAATCAGGATTTTCCAGTTATAGGAACGTAAGTTTATTACTGACAATAGGTTTGATTGGCAAAAACCACACTGTGAATGCCTGCTCTCATTTCAAGTTAGGTGGGATTTTGTAGTGACAGAAGTATTACTTACAGGTTAGGGCATGGAAGTGGAATAAAATGTCATTTTCAAGAGGTATGTACTTCCTGTGACTTCAGGGGATCAATTTGGATCACTAAAAGAGTTACAAAAACATGTCATTCTGTCTTTAGAACATTAAAATCACACAGTATGAGTCCAGTACACACACACACACACACACACACACACACACACAAACACACACAGTCCTCAAGTTACAAGTCTCGACATACAACATTTCAAGTTTACAACACTCACTCCCATAAAAATTTTTAAAAATTGAGACGTGTTTCAGCTTATGCCATTGGCTTTGTATTGATAGACCACGTGAGCAAGTTAGTTTGGTTGAGTGCAGTGGAAGAATACACAGGAACACAACCTGTGAGTAGGAATCTGGTGCCCCCCAGTACGCTCACCCATACCATTTTGGACTGTTAAAAGTGCACACGTCCCATTTGTGTTGCTTTGTTTGGCAAATTTTTGGCCCTTATAGCTCCTAAACGAACTTATTTTCTGTCATTTTTTCTGTTACCATAGTACAATGTACAGTACAATATATTATGTCCTTTTTCTTTTTCTGTGACTTGTGTTTTTATGTTCTAGATTATAATTTTACAATTGTGTTAGGATAGATAAGTGCCTTAGGCTAGGGTTGTTTTGACTTACACCAAAATTCAGGCTATGTCACTGTCATAGGAAGAGAATGATGTGGTAACCTAGGACCCATATGTATTATTTATCTGAAAGAATTTTTCTTCTTTTAAAGAAAAAGCTAAAAAGAAACAGGTGCTTGAAAACGTTAAAGAAAAAGACATGGAAAGGAAAATAAACTAAATGAAAAAGCAGTCCGGCATAATTTAGGAAAAAATGATAGATTGTGGGTAAATGAACATAATACAGAGCATGAAGGAGCTCCAGAAGTTCCGAATGCTTTCTACTTCTGTGGTGAGCTCCCACAAGTTCACAGCTATATTTAGCTTTGCTGTTTTCTACCGTCATGGATGATGTTATGAACAGCTGGAATGTTAAATGCTTCATCTCCAGTCTCTCTCATTCTATGCGTATCTTGAACATAATATTGTGGTAGAAATACATATCCCATAGGACTTTCCAACAGACAGTCCCTTAATTAAAATCACTTTCCAAATACTTTTCTACCTAATGAAGCTTGTGGGTGACATTTCCAAGTGTGTAAGCCCAACTATAAAAAACCTAAAACTCAAATAATGTAGGGGTTGTTAGGGTTCAGAAAACCACTCTATGGGATTCACTAGCCTAAAATATAGCACATTGGCATATTGTACATTTTACACTGAAGGAGTTTGAGAAAAAATTTTCTTCCCAACAAGGTCATAGAAACTAATAAAAGAAAAGATTACCTTAAAAGCAAAAAAAAAAAAGAAAAAAGAAAAGAAACAACCAATAAACAGTTTTTTTCTGTATGTATATTTTGCACCATAGTTGATTGTCTAAAGCCATAGCTAATCAAGGTAGTTCAAGAGGTCAAGAGGTGACTAGTGCTGGGAGTACAGGCTTCTTGAAATAAAGGCAGAGATGAGGACCTTTTTATATTTAGATTACTACAAATCTAAAGCAAAGCACCACTAACCATTGCTCGCCTTAAATATGCAAAACTAAAATTTCTCTTTTCAGAGTAAGTTTCAAACCTGGATGTTTTATGTAGAATTAAAGGAAATAACCCAATATTATGTGTTCCTTTTATATCTGATAAAAGATCAATTTTTACATCTCTAAAAACAAAGAAGACATTAAACATTGACACTAATGAGAAAGGATATTTTCTAATGCATTATATTGTAATCATAGCTTTTTTCAAATAATTATTTGACATTCTGTAAAGCTTTGCACATGAATTACAATAAGTGTATAGAAAGTTTATATGGAAGGTGAAAGACCCAGTGTAGCCTACACAATTGAAAAACAAAGTCAGAAGACCGATACTGACTTCAAGACTTATTATAAAGTTCGCTAATCAAGACAGTGTGGTATCAGCAACAGAATAGACAAATAAATCAATAGAAACAACTAAAGTGTCCAGAAATTGACTCCACACATATGGTCCACTGATTTTTCTTTCTATTTATTAAGATGATTAAATTTAACAGGGTGACATTGGTCAGCTAGAGTACATAGATTTTGAGCAAATATTTCCACATCACTTGGTCAATTATGTTGTGTACCCATTACCCAAAGTCAGCTTATATTTCTCCCTCTTTATGTCCTTCTCCCTCCTCCTCATCCACCCCCTCTTACTGATTTTTGACAAAAGAGTAAAGGCAACTCAATGGAAGGATTGTTTTTCCAACAATTGGTACTGAAAACAGCAAATATTCACATGCAATATAATAAATCTAAGCATGGACTTATACCTTTTTATAAAAGTTAACTAAAAACGAATCATAAACTTAAACACAAAATGCAAAACTGCTTGGCCTGTTGTGGTGCAGTAGATAGACCATCAACTGGAAATACTGAGGTCACTGGTTCAAAACCCTTGGCTTATCTGGTACATAAGACAAGCTACAAGCAAGCAATGAACAACTAAAGTGAAACAACTATGAGTTGATAATTCTCACTCCTCTTACTCCTCTCCTCTCTGTAAAATCAATCAATAAAAAATATTTTAAGTATAAAAATATATAAAACTCTTAGAAGATAACATAGAAGAAAGTATAGGTTCTTCTGAGTTTGGCAATGGATTTTTAGATACAACATCAAAAACACTATTCATGAAAAAAAATATTGAGAAGTTAGACTTCATTAAAATTAAAAACTTCAGCTCTGGCTGAGTAGTATTCCATAGTATATATGTACCATAGCTTTTTAATTCACTAATCCTCTGATGAAAACTTGAGCTGTTTCCAGATCTTCGCTATTGTGAACAATGCTGCCATGAACATGGGGGCGTATTTCTTCTTTTCAAACAGTACTATGGTGTTCTTAGGGTATATTCTTAAAAGTGGGATAGCTGGGTCATAAGGCAGTTCGATTTTTAAGATTTTGAGGAATCTCCATACTGTTTTCCACAGTGGCTGCACCAGTCTGCATTCCAATCAGCAGTGTAGGAGAGTTCCCTTTTCTCCACATCCTCGCCAGCACTTACTCTGTGTTGTTTTGCTGATGAGTGCCATTCTGACTGGTGTGAGGTGATATCTCATTGTGGTTTTAATTTGCATTTCTCTAATGATTAGTGATGTTGAGCATTTTTTCATATGCCTATTGGCCATCTGAATGTTCTCTTTGGAGAAATTACTATTCATTTCTTTTGCCAATTTTTTGACTGGATTGTTTTTCTTTCTGGTGTTGAGTTTTATAAGTTCTTTATAAATTTTGGTTATTAACCCCTTATCAGACTTGTTGTCAAATATGTTCTCTCATTGTGTGGTTTGTCTTTTTATTCTGTTCTTATTGTCTTTAGCTGTGCAAAAACTTTTTAGTTTGATATAGTCCCATTTGTTTATCTTGCCTTTTATTTCATTTGCCCGTGAAGATAAATCAGCAAATATATTGCTGTGACAGATGTCGATATGGAATACTACTCAGCCATAAGAAATGATGACATCAGATCATTTACAACAAAATGGATGGACCTTGATAACATTATATGGAGTGAAGTAAGTAAAACAGAAAAAAAAAACTGAGAACAGCATGATTTCATACATAGGTGGGACATAAAAGTGAGACTATGAGACATGGACAAGAGTGTGGTGGTTATGGTGTGGGGTGAGGGAGGAGACGGGGGATGGGGGGAGGGAAAAGGAACAAAGAAAACCAGATAGAAGATGACAGAGGACAATTTGACTTTGGGTGATGGGTATGCAACATAATTGAATGATAAGATAACCTGGAGATGTTTTCTTTGAACACATGTACCCTAATTTATTAATGTCACCCCATTGAAATTAATAAAGAAAAAACTTTAGCTCTGTGAAAACACTAAAAGAATAAAAACCACAAACTGGGATAAATAATTGACAAAACACAATCTGATAAGTATATTCTGGTATCCAAAATATATGAAAAACTCTTAAAGGTCAATGATAGGAAAACAATCAATTCAATAAGATAGGCAAAATATATGAACAAATACCACACCAAAGAAAATACACAATTGTCAAATAAGTATATAAAAAGATGCTCAATATCATGTGCCATTAAGAAATTGCAAGTTAAAACAATAAGATACTTCTACACACTTGGAATGGCGGGAATCTAAAACACTAAAGACCGTAAGGCCATTTCTTAAACTGTTAAACATACTCGTTACCATACAATCCAGCAATTGAGCTTCAAAGTATTTATTTAAATGAGTTAAAAATTTACTTCCTCACAGAACCTTTCACAGGAAAGTGTATAGCAGCTTTATTCATAATTGCCAAAAATGGAAAGTTAGCAAGATATCCTTCATATTTTTTCTTATATGAATTCTCTGTTTACATTGTAGCCCATATTTTTCTATTAGATTGCATTTGCTTACAGATTTGAAAGAGATTTTCACATATATACTTCTCATATTTTTCCCCAGTGTATAAATATGCTCTTTTGTCATATAGGATGTTCACATATTATCTGTGATATATATAATGCACATTTTTCTCTGCACACTCTCAACTGTTCCAAATTTTCTTTTTTTTTTAAATGTTTTTTCTTAATTGGTTTTTATTTTATTCATTTTACAGAGGAGACACAGAGTGAGAGAGAGAAAGAGAGAAGGGGGGAGGAGCTGGAAGCATCAACTTTCATATGTGCCTTGACCAGAATAGTGCAGAATTTTGAACTGGCGACCTCAGTGTTCCCAGGTTGACGCTTCATCCACTGCGCCACCACAGGTCAGGCGTGTTCCAAATTTTCTTTATGATATCTTTTGTTGGTGAAATACTTTTCATTTGGCATGTGCCCAATATTGTCTTTCATCTTATATAAGATTTTTCTTTTTCTTTTTATTATTATTTGCTGTATTATAATTAAAATTGTATAACTTCTGACTGACAAATTAGTTTCTTTAGTTGGTGGGTTTATACAAACAACTCTTACTATTGAAAAACTATTTCCAAAGATATTATTTACAAAAGTGAAATTAACATATATCTACATATATTAAAGTAAAAGTAATTGTTTATATTATCTGAATTTTTTTATAAAAAAACCCAGCAAATTTATTAGTAGTACATATTTAGATATTTTAAATCATTTCTTACCTATATCTCTAATATCATGTTACTAGTATTTTTCTTAAAAAATATTTTTAACTGATCTTAATATTTTTGAATTTTTCATACTATTGCTTTTAATAGTCTTAATATTTGCATTCTATGGTTAATTAATCTGAAATTGTTGACAACTTCAATTAGCTCTTCTTAATAACCTACACTGTTTTAAATTTAGGAAATAGTCTCTTTACAGTTTTTAAGGAATCTATTAAGTTCAAACCCAATTCTTCTAAATGAAGACTATTTTTTTTCTAATATTTAATTGAATGTGTAAATATTTTATCCCAAGTATTTTTCACATAAATTATATTTTGCCATCATTTAGAGTGAATTGCTTAAATTTTTCAAGATAAAACATGTCAAATAGGTTACTTTTATTTATTAATTTGAATATTTAACCAACTTTATTTTTTATTAACATACACTAGGTATACAATATTATATTAGTTTCAAGGTATTCTTTAAAAATTTTTTTCATATTAAGAATTTAATTTTTTTTATTCTTTTTATTATAGAGGGGGGAGAGAGAGAGAGAGAGAAAGATAGAGGGAGGAGCAGAAAGTATTGCAAGAATCAAAGGAGGACAAAAATACCTAGACAACTTAATGAAGGAAGTAGGAATTATTTAGCTGGCAGAGCTGTGTGATGCCAAAAGAGGCAACAAAACACATGCTTCCTGAAGTTAGATTTCTTACATCTTATATATCTTTATAGCTTTAGCTTCCACATAACAAATGCCTGACTTCGATGGCTTCTTTGTTGGCAGGACTACGTGATTTTCGTGTCTTAGGGAGGAGAAGGTGAAAGGAGGCTGGAGGGTCTGTCCTTAATAATTCTATCACTTCTTCTTCTTACTGGAGCTGCAAATTTATTTCAAGGAACTGATAACAAGCAAGGTCCACACCCCTGATTTGTTATTTTTCAAACTTTTCTGTCTGCCGTTTTTCCCTCAGTCAAAAACACTAAGGTCACAGGCTGAAGCATAAGACCCCAGACGTTGCAGGTCCCCTTTCCTCTGCATTCTTCTGGTTTCTCCTCCTTCAGAAACATCAACTTCCATATATGCCTTGACCAGGCAAACCCAGGGTTTTGAACCGGCGACCTCAGGGTTCCAGGTAGAAGCTTTATCCACTGTACCACCACAGGTCAGGCTCAATTTTTTTTTTTTTTTTTTTTTTTTTTACTTAGAGTTATTGATATTCTTGTCTTTCCATGATATTGTCCTCTGTGCTGTCAAGGGGATTGGCTAATCATTTACTAAGAATTTCCATTCTTATCTATACAATTCCCTTCCAATCTGCTGGTACCTTTTGAGGTTTGAGATCTACACTTTCTTATCTAAATATGTCAACAGAAGGTTTTCAAACAGGGAAGACTTCTATTTCTTTCAAATGATCCTTAATAATTGACTGAAACATCAAGAGCTGCTATTGGTCATGTCCGGTTGGCTCAGTGGTAGAACATTGGCCCGGCATATGAATGTTCTGGGTTTCCAGACAGGAAACACAGGAGAAGCGTCCATCTGCTTTTCCACCCTTCCCCCTCTACTTTCTCTCTATCTCTCTCTTCCCCTCCCACAGCCAAGGCTCCATTGGAGCAAAGTTGGCCCAGGCACTGAGGATGACTCCATGGCCTCTGCCCCAGGTGCTAGAATGGCCCTAGTTGCAATGGAGCAATGCCTCAGATAAGCAGAGCATCGCCCCCTAGTGGGCATGCTGGGTAGATCCCAGTTGGGCACATACAGGAGTCTGTCTCTCTGCCTCCCTGCTTCCCATTTTAGAAAAATACAAAAAAAGAAGGAGGGGTGAGGTTGCTATTGCCCCAATCATGCCACCAAGAATACCAAGCAAGTTGTACAGGCTGGTGGCAACTACATAACAAATGTTGTCTAGGCATGTTATAACATTTTTTTTGCAACTTCAGAGCTATCAAATGTGAAAATAATATGCATCCTAGAATCAATGACACATAATATTTGGTTTTATTTTTTTAATGAATTTGAGAGACAGTGCTAATGAATTTAAACTCATTTCTACTTGTAATTATTACTGATGTATGTGGACAAATTTCTGCCATCCTATTTTGTGCATTTAAAATGGTCACAGGATATGGTAGACTTATTAGGCTGGTCACTTCGTAAGATATTTAAGTATATAGGCACTATGTTATAATACATCTGAAACTAATATAATATTATAGTTCAATTATAATTGAAAAATTTAGCCTAGCTTGTGGTAGCGCAGTGGATAAGCATAGACCTGGAATGCTGAGGTTGCCAGTTTGAAACCCCGGCTTACCTGGTCAAAGCACATATGAGAGTTGATGACTCTTGTTCCTCCCCCTTTATCCCTCTCTCTCTCTCCTCTCTCTATAAAAAAATTAGTAAATAAAATATAAAAAAAAATTTCTAAATTTAAATAAAATAAAACCTTAACAGGAAGTTTTAGCCTCTATGCGATCAACATCTCAAACAAGAATTTTCTAAAATCCACTCCTTTTTTTAAATTTCATATAAATTATAGAAAAGAAATCAAAATACCTTTTAATTATTTGTTGTACCATAATAGCTCATTTTGAATAGAAATCTAAAATTTTGCTACAAGCAGTGATGGAAATTAAAATCACTAGATAATTATTGTTTGATAGATGATGGAAAACTATACTATTCCTGCTTTCAATATGGCCTCATAAAACTAAAATATATATTATTCTTAATTGTGAAGTGTTTATATATGTCCTGGCCAGTGGTTCAGTGGATAAAGCATCAGCAGAGTGCGTGGATAGTCTAGGTTCGATTCCCAGTCAGGACACACAGAAGAAGCAACCATCTGCTTCTTTCCCTCCTCTCCCTTTCTCCCCCTCTCACAGCCAGTTGCTCTGTTACTTTGAGTGTGGCCCCGGGTATAGAGGATGGCTTGGTTAGTCTGACCACATTAGCATCAGGTTTTAAAAATAGCTCTACTCCATCATTAGCCCCTGATGGAGGCTGCCAGGTGGATCCTGGTTGGGGCACATGCGGAAATATGTCTCATTATCTCCCCTCCTCTCACTTAAAATAAAGAAGAAGAAATGTCTATATTAAGGTAACATCTAACAATAAGAATGTACTCCTTATAGGAATTCCTTGTAGAAAAAAATTGATTGTACTGAGTCTTTACAATGAGTCGATTTAATTCAAATAAAATCCTTTTGAGTGAAATACTATTATGCCTCAAAATGAATTTAATTACCAGTATTGCCATTTCTATTTTATGAACAATACCCATAAAAAGGTAAGATTTAAAAAACATAAAATTGTAAGTCCAAAAATGAAATTTTATTTGGAGGCAGCTTGGAGAACACATGCCACATACCTAAGGAGTGAATAGAATGTCTGTAGTTACGTTGACTTTACACTATGACAGTGTTTTTCAAGAATCTTTAGGGTGAGAAACAGAAAGTCATTTTCTTTGAGAAGAATGCAGTTATATTCTGAGGGTTTTCAAACCCAGTCTCTCTTCAAAAGAATAACAATCTACTTTTAAACACAGTTTGTAACTGTTCCCTAAAAATGCAAACAATGCATAAAACAGAAAAGAACTATTATTTCTGCTTTGTCTATTTTTTTTTCTTATGTCACTAAATGTGTAAGACAATGAAAGAACTTTAAGGGAGCAGTCATTTAAAAAGCACAGAAAGTGAACAAACAATAATAAAAAATAATACCTAGAGGGCAATTTTATTTTCTCAGAATCAGGGTTTTATTCAATACTGTCTAACTTTAATAAGTTTAGTAAGTTGAAAAATACCTTTCCTGTTATCTTACTAATAATGAATATATTTTATGCACTGAATAAATACCAAAAGGTTGAGAATCTCCCTGGGAAAATAGACAAAACCTTAGTGAAAGACAATTATTTAATTTTCTCTACAACAATTTCAAGCATAAAACATAAAAAATGGTTTAGGCCACCCTCTCTTTAATTATTTGGGATTGTGGGAAATAAGTGGACTAGTATTTTAGCCTTATTGGCATTATATAAATTACCTTTTCAAACTTGGAGACAGAAACGAAAAAGTACAGACAGAAATTGTTGAACCTCACAAAATACCCAGACAGTAAGGATGATATCAAATGACCCAAGTAAGGTATAGTCCCTTCTTTTCTAACTCAGCTTCAAAGTTTTGAAGTGGTCTTAATCTAAGTTATCAAAGAACCCATGATCTGCTCTATTAAGTACGAGAGAGTTATCAAAAATAAAACAAAGAAAGATCACAAAATTAGCTTCTACGAGGCAAGGTTTTATTTTTCATTGTATCCTCATTGCCTTTCAAAATTCAAGTTGCATCTAATATTTGCTGTTTATTGTTTGTTAAAAAAATTTTTAACTGAGTTGTCCCATCTTATAGAAAATGGGGACTTGCCTCTTCTTTTTCATTTCTACCTCTTTCACATACACACACCACACACACACACACACACACACACACACACACACACACACACATTGCAGTGTTGTCTAAAATAACCAACTCTAGAAACAGCCCATCATAAAATGAATGGATTAAAAAATGGTGGTATATATATAAAATGGAATATTACTTGGCCATAAAGAGAGAATAAAATCTTACTATTTGCGATGGTATGGATGGATTTATAGGGTATTATGGTAAGTGAAATAAGTTAGTCGGTGAAAGACAAATACCATACAAGCTCACTTATATGTGGAACCTAACAAATAACAACAACAAAAACGATCCAACAACATTGAAACAGCCTCATAGACACGGAGTGCAGACTGGTGGTTGCCAAAATGGAGGGAGTTTGGGGGTCAGGGTGAAAAAGGTGAAGGAATTAAGAAATATAGATTGGTAGTTGCAAAATAGTCACAGGGTTCTATAATACGGCATAGAGAAAATAGTTGCCAGTATTTCGAGAGCTATGTGTTATCCAGGTAGGTACTGGAAATATCAGGGGGAATACTTCGTAAATGATATAATGGTCTCACCACTATGCTGTACACCTGAAACAAATACAAAATAATACTAAAAGTAAATTGTAACTAAAATATAAAAATAATTTTAAAAACACTAAAAGAAAACCAATGAGCAGCTTTTCTGCCCTGCCAGCAGAGGTAAGTAAGTAGATAGGTCTTCCTGACTGTAAGATCATGCTGCTAATCAATACAGAATATAACAAAAATAAGTACGGGACATTGCAAAGATTATAAAAATATTTTATATAATGGTTGCTTGAATTACCTAGGGAAAATATTCCAATAGACTCATTGAAAGAGACATTAATCCCTGGGAGTATTCAGGACAATGGCCTTAGCAGGAAAGTATCATTAGAACCCTGAGTGAATGTGACCAGTGAAAAACCCCATAAAAGGAGTCAGATGAACAGGGAGAGAAACAGCAAGGGAAATGAGTTATCTTTATTCTATCCACACATTTCCAAAGAAAACAGCCTGATAGCAAGGGTGAGAAGGGGAGAATCAATGTTTCTCAAACAGGGCCAGCTAAGTAAAACACAGTGGAAATGAAAATGAAAACCTGTTGTTCACAAAGCTGGCAAAAAGCTTCCTGCTTGCTTTTGCCATCTGTCTCTTTAATGTCGCACTCTCTTGGGAGAGTAAAGACCTCACAGTCCCACCCCACAACTGGGCACAAGGGGCACATGCTGAACCCTAACTTTCCACACACACCCAGGCCTCCCTGGGGGTGGCAGCATAAGGTAATTTCTGGGAGGGGTCGGGGAGCAGGTGCCTGAGCGTCTGTCCTGGAACATACTGAGGTGGCGGAAGGCAGGACCCCTCCACCTGAACCAAGACTCCAAGCCTCCTGCAAATATTCCATTGTTCTATCCGACTTCCGTTATATAGCAGAAATTCAAAGACTCAATTATTGAGAATTTCAAGGCGACAATTGCAGAGCATTAAACCCCAAGTGTCTGCACTGGTCACACACCCGGGAAGCAGGTTCTGGTAATAGAGGATGGTTCAAGCCGAGGACATAAGGACTGGTTAAATCACAACAAGGGAAAGCAGCCTACGCCATAGAAAGGTTTTCTGGTACAGGAAAAAAGCCCTTTCCAAACCCTTCTCTGCTCTGGTGAGCTGCCAAGGAAAACTTGATAAGATTTAACCAGAGTCTCAATGAAACTGAGACTTTCTGGGAAGTACTTTGAGTGCTCCAGGTTTTTCTTTACTATTGGTGACGTTTAATTAAAAGTTTTGCTGTTACTAAAGAACTATAAAAATGTTGAGGAGGCAAATCTATACTTTTTACCTCTTTTTACCTGTTACTCAAGCCACTATTTTTTTTTTCTTTCACTGTAGTACCAAATAGCACCTCAGATTTAATCTAATGTTTATTGAATTTAATTCACTCAACAGTTGAAATGTAGTGAATATAAAGAATGCACAATACATATTTAGTAGGTGAGGATGGAATCAGAACGATGTTCTCCGGTTATCTTTTACCTCTGCTGGGTTATCGAGTAAAGTCTTCTCATATTGCTGAACTTTTTTCATCTGATCAATAAACAAGCACAATACAGTCACTGAGGCCCAAAAATTTCATGATGAGAAAAGTTAGTAATATTTTGTATACATACCTCCTTTTCTTTTTGTCAAATTCAGAGAATCTGAAAGCCATGAAATAAATCATCAAAATGATCAAGTCCCCAAAGTTAGAAGAGACTTCAAAGAGGCTACTAAAACAAATTGCAACATTTTATTACAATTTCCTGCAGTTCTTTTTATATTATAAATAGATTTCTAAGGTTCAGACAAGGGAATAACATAGCATCAAATGCCATCTTATTAACTGTAAAACATCTAATTCCTGAATAGATGAACTATCTCTGTTCTCATACCTCCAGGTGTTAATTTAAGATACCAGGGTTTAATTTTCAAAGAAAAGAGCACTTCTTTTTTCTTATTATTTTTATAGAGACAGAGAGAGTCAGAGAGAGGGACAGGTAGGGACAGACAGACAAGAGGAAGGGAGAGAGATGAGAAGCATCAATTCTCTGTTGCAGTACTTTAGTTGTTCATTTATTGTTTTCTCATATGTGCCTTGATGGGGGGTGCTATAGTAGCAGACTGAGTGACCCCTTGCTCAAGCCAGTAACCTTGGGCTCAAGCCAGCAACCTTGGGCTTCAGGCCAGCGACTTTGGGGCTCAAGCCAGCAGCCATGGGTCATGACTATGATCCCACTCTCAAGCCAGCAACCCCATGCTCAAGCTGGTGAGCCTGTGCTCATGCCAGATGAGCCCACACTCAAGGTGGTGACCTTGGAGTTTTGAACCTGGGTCCCTTACGTTCCAGTGCAATGCTTTATCCACTGTGCCACTACCTGGTGAGACAAGGGAATACTTTTTAAAATAACATAATAGTTCCAGCCTGCTCTGCTGCAGTTTCAAGAAAGGACATAGAAAAAATAGCCTTCTTTGAGTCCCTGCAGCAAAAACACCTAAGAGGATGAATAGTTTCCCGGGGCTTTTGTCTATTAATATTTTCAAACCAACTGTAGAGATCTGGAGAAATCAACACAGTTGAAAGTGAATAAGAGCATAGCAGCCCTGAGTTTCTAATTGGGTGGATAGTCAGCAGGAGACAAAATTTATAATCTTTGCAGAGCCAGCTGGTGGGAAAAGATTACTGGAAAGAAAAACAGGAATTGTATTCTTTGGAATGTATTCTTTCAAAGTAGCCTTAAATTGTTTCATTTTAATTTCAAGAAGAACTAACAGAGTAAATAAAATTGTTCGCTTATACTTGCCAAGCTTAGCACACTTATAAGGGCAAATAAAGATGAATCCAGATTCTCACTAGATGTGCTTCAGTGATAACATTTATTTAACAGTTGTGTCTCCTTAATTAATACCAATTAAAAAAATTAGTGTCCCTTATTATGAAACACAATTCTAAATTCTCATTTTTCTTGCAATATATCATTATAGAAACATCCTAGAGCCTGACCAGGTGGTGGCGTAGTAGACAGAGCATCAGCTTGGGACACTAATGTCTCAGGTTTGAAACCCTGAGGTCGCTGGCTTGAGTGTGGGATCATAGACATGACCCCATGGTCACTGGCTTGAGCCCAAGGTTGCTGGCTTGAGTAAGGGGTCACTGGTCAGCTGGAGCCCCCTGGTCAAGGCACATATACAAAACAATCAATGAACAACTAAGGTACCACAACTACAAGTTGATGCTTCTCATCTCTCTCCCTTCTTGCTTATCTATTTCTGTCTGTCTGTCTGTCTCTCTCTCTCTCTCTTGTGCATAATAATAATAATAATAAAATGAACAGGTCCATGGACATAGCAGAAATATAAATATATACAGTGGTGGGATTAAATAATTTAAGAACAGGGTTTCTGCTCTAATGACTGTTCTAAGTATTAAAAAAATTATATACCAGAAGGTAGTTTATTATTTCATGCATTGAATTCTTAAATAAGAACAATAAGTGGTACACAAAACTAGATGTTATAAGAAAGAATTTTAAAATATTAATGAAAAAAGATTAAATAATACCTGACAGAAAACAATAAAACTGTTATTTAAGATATTGCTTCTTGATTGGCATTCTCACTTGCAATCTTTTTCATCTATGGATAGAACAAACATTACCAAAACATTACCACAGGCACTTAGGATATGCTCTTGCACAGATGAACATTAAAAAATACTAAGAAATGTAAATTCATAATTTACACATTGGGCAGCTGCCCAAGCATCCTACCTTAGAGAAAACCCTGATTACAAATGCCATTTTAACAACTAGATCACCGAACTCAACAAGAAATTAGGTATTGGTTCTGCCAAACCAGTGTGAACTGGATGAATTACACCACTGGATATATAGAATAAGAAAATTAGTTATTTTTATCCCATTACCATTAAACAACATGCAACCATCATTTGTTCTTAGGGAAATGCAAATAAAAATCACAATGATACCACCTCATACTCACTGGAGTAGCTAGAGTTAAAATAATTATATAATAACCACTGGTACATGTGTGGAGAAACCAGAATAATAATATTCTGGTGACAGGCCTCTAAAATAGGGCAACCACTTTGGAGAATGGTATGCCAGATTACTAAAGGACTAACACACAGAGTTAGCAGGAATTTCACTCTTCAGTATATATTCAAGAGAAATTAAACATATGCCACACAGAAACTTATATACAGATATTTATGATAGCATTACTTATAACAGCCAAAAGATGAAAACAATCCAAATATTCATCAGTGGATGAATGGATAAACAAAATGTGTCAAAGCCATATAATGAATATTAGCCATGAAAAGGGAATGGCGGGAGTATTGATATCACACCATAGTATAGATGAATCTTAAAAACATTATTCTAAGTGAAGAAAGTTAGTCACAGACACACACAAACATAACATATAATGTATGATTTCAATAACACAGAAGTTCAGAATAAGTAAATATATAGAGACAGAAACTATATTAATGGAATGGTAAAATATGTATAGACTAAAGAAGAGAGGTAAAAGCTAAAGTGTATAAAGTTTATTTTCAGGGGATTAAAACATTTTAAAATTGACTAGATGGGTGCACATATCTATAAATAAACTAAAAAGCATTGAATTGTACATGTTTAAGTTGTGAGCTGTATTGAGTTACGTCTCAATAAAGCTGTTAAATATTTTAATTAAGAAAAGAAGAAAATCATAGGACCTATTTCATTTCCCACTATTAAAACAGTTAAATTTCTGCACAACTTCAGCAAATGTGTAAACTTTATAGATTATATTTTAAAATACTGATTTCACCCTAGCTTTATAGGAGTCCCTTATCTATGGTATTGTTTCCCCCAGTCTTAGTTAACCACAGTCAATCATTATCTAAAATATTAAATGGAAAATTACAGAAATAAACAAAGTGTAAAGTTTTCCCTGATCAGGAGGTGGCGCAGTAAATAGAGCATTGGACTGGGATGCAGAGGACCCAGGTTCAAAACTCCAAGGTTGCCAGCTTGAGCGTGGGTTCATCCTGCGTAAGCACAGGTTCACCAGTTTGAGCATGAGGTCTCTGACTTGAGCAAGGGGTCACTCACTCTGCTGTATCCCTCTGCTCCCACCGTCAAGGCACATATGAGAAAACAATGAATGAACAACTAAGGTGTTACAACAAAGTATTCATGCTTCTCATCTGTCTCCCTTTCTGTCTGTCTGTCCCTGTCTCTCTCTCTAACTCTCTTTGTCTCTGTCAAAAATTTTATTAAAAATGTTGTAAGTTTTAAATTGTGCACCATTCTGAGTAGTGTGATGAAACTTCATGTTGTCACTCTCCATCCCACCCAGGACATGAATTGTTCCTCCATCCAGCTGCTTCACATTTGTATAACTGTATATACTCCGCACACTTGTCACTTGGTAATGATCTTGCTCATTAGGTTGACAGTAACAGAATTACAGTGCTTCTGTTCAAATCATCCTTATTTTACTTAATAACTGGCCCTGAAGGGCAAGAGTTATGACACTGGCAACTCGGATACGCCAAAGAGAATCCATAGTGTGCTTCCTTTAAGCAAAAAGGTAAAAGTACAGCACAGGATGTTTTGAGAGATATACTTTTATTACAGTATATTATTATAATTGTTTCATTTTATTATTAGTTATTGTTGTTAGTCTCTTACTGTGCCTAATTTAAAAATTAAACTTAATTGTCAGTATTTATGTACAGGAAAATACATGGACTATAGGGTTTTGTTCTATCAGCAGTTTCTGACATCCACTGGGGATCTTGAAACATACCACCTGCAGATAAAGGGGAACTACTGTATTTTCCATTTTCTTGCTCTTGTCTCTTTCTCTCCTACCACTCATCTTTTACACTTGATTTGTTTATTTATTTTGCATCTATTTATTCTCTAGGTAAACTTGTACACTGTCTCTTTTTGGTCTGGAATAATTATACCATTAATTATTAGTTAAAGTTATTATTAATTTAATTAAAAATCTTTCTTTTAACTAGTTGGTTTGGGCAAGTTTCATGTAACAATGAATACCATATTTACACTTTTTTTAAAAAAGGAAACAAAAATAAATTCATATAAAATTTTATGTGTTGCTTTTTCTATTTAAAAATCTCATCTCAGTTTAATTACAGAGTAATATTTTTCTTTGTGACTAATATTTTAAGAGCACTGATTTTGTCTGTGCTATCTTGGGGAATTCTATACATTTAAAATGGGAGGACTATTCAAACATTTACTTGAAGCAACTATTAACTTGAAGAGAAGATTGTTTAAACTACAGCTATTTTTACTGTATTCTTAGATACATTCAGATTTTGTAAAAGATAACTTTATAATTTTAATTTTTCACTCTATGATAGTAAAGCTTTTCATATTATTCAGCCACTTGTGTGAGAAATGTTAACACCATTGAAAGTCCAGTTATCATACTCCCTCTGCTGGTTTATAGCTGTCTTCTTCAAGTGTAAGGGCATGCAAGTTCATAATCTCTTATCTCTTCCTCTTACACGTGGTTCCGTTACACATCTGATTTTCTATTTTTGCTTCCTTATAGAGATCCAAGTTACCTGAGTAAGCTATGAAATGAATAAGCAAATGAAAAACACTTAAAACCATGGGTGTTTATTGAATCTGTTATATAGAAAACCTTACTTTTTGACAAATTCTAACCATTCTGAAGAATTTGATAGCATTATCATATTTTTACCTTCTCTCTTTCATCTCTTACAAATTAATATAATGAAAAATATGATTTTTTAATTTACAATAGCCAAGTCTTAATAAAGCCTTTCTGCTTCTAGGATAACTAACTATATAATTTCTGATATCATAGAATACTTCCTAAAATATTTGAGATATTAAATATAAAAAATAAAATGCACACAGAAAATTATTCATTGCATTTTAATTATTAAAAGAAACTTGTTAATTAATAATCAATTACTTTCTTTTATAGCTTTAATCTTCATTCTTACAGTTGTCTTCTTAGTCCCAGTCATCTTCATTTCATATCCACATTCTTGGTTCCAATCATTCTAGTTACTTTACTAACAGAAAAAATTTTCTTAGTCAGAAAAATGTCTCTAAACCCATTATAATAATTTTATTCCCCTCATAAATCAATAGTCATTTTGAAACAAAACACTTATGCTTTATTTATTCTGTTAGCCTTTAAGCAACTTGTAATCCCTAAAATTAAATACAAAATTTTGCATTTGTATACATATGCATGTTCTGGAGAAAGGTGGGCACAGCCTTCACAACATTCTCAAAAGGATTCATTACATCACCTCCAAAAAGTAGGAGCTCACCACTTGTATGTGTCTCCATAGAACCCGCGCCTCTACACATGTATTAATGTATACCGCACATGGCCCCATTGTTCTTCTTGGTCCCACACCTAGAATGGCTTCCATTCCCACTCCTCTACCCAAGTTTTTTCTTCCTCCAGGACACACAGTAAAGCACCGCCTCCTGCATAGAGCTTATTCCAACTGCTTCTCAATTCCTATTATCCTTTAAATAGCAGCATTCTAGTCGACACTTACTTAATCCACTTACGATCAAATTATCATTTTCTAGTAATTGCGACATGTATATTGATTTTATTTTACCAACTAGATTGCATTATGCCTATTTAATTGTTTAGCATACCTTTATCAAGCATTCAAATGAACAGGTAAACTCCCAGAGAACAGTAAGCATGTCGTTTCTATGTTCATTTCCAATGTCTAGTATCTTCCCTAGTGTCTAGAGCAGGGGTCCCCAAACTTTTTACACAGGGGGCCAGTTCACAGTACCTCTGACTGTTGGAGGGCCAGACTATAAAAAAAAAAAACTATGAACAAATCCCTATGCACACTGCACATCTCTTATTTTAAAGTAAAAAAACAAAATGGGAACAAATACAATATTTAAAATAAATAACAAATAAATTTAAATCAACAAACTGAGCAGTATTTCAATGGGAACTATGGGTGCGGATGCATCCTGTGCTCCTCTCACTGACCACCAATGAAAGAGTTTCCCCTTCCAGAAGTGTGGCGGGGTCCAGATAAATGGCCTCAGGGGGCCGCATGCGCCCCGCGGGCCGTAGTTTGTGGACCCCTGATCTAGAGAGTGTAGAGATTCCTTAACTTTCTTAAAAGGAACAAAACATCTCATTATTTTGCTTCTTTTAATTATATAAGGATCCCAAAATACATGTATTTATAAATTCTATAAAATTGTTGAGAAAATATTATCTAAGCATTTTCTTACATGAAAAACAAATGAAGAATTAAAGGATTTTACTTCAGTCATACTGTAGTATATCCCAGAAGTTATAGGCCTAAACGCTCCAGCCTTAAAGAAGATGCATATTTCACAAAATATTTGAAATTGTAAAGAAAAATATGGATAGCAAGAAACAGCCCAAAACCTTGGTTTTGTGGAGACTGTATCCACATTCCCCATGGATAATATTAGCCTGGTATAAGTGCTCAAGTTACCAGGCACAACGGAATGTTTTTCACACTGTTTTCTTTTTGACCTGCACGGAAGAGTTGTCCATCTCAAAAATGTTGCTGTAGAGTGCTACCGCTTTCCCAGGTGTTAAAATTTGAGATCTACTGGCCCTTTAAAAGGCCATTTAATTAAATTGTCTCATAAATTCTTTCCTTCAAAGTCCCTTAAAATTTAGATGAGAGGTTCATAAATACTACTGAGTCATTAGACTCAATCCAGTGTCTTTGTTTGTTTGTTATTTTCTTTTAATACAGATTACTAGTCCCACCTCCAAAAGCTTCTGATTCAATAAAATTGGAGTGGGTTTCAAGAGTGTACTTCATGGAAATTTTCCCAGGCATGTCAGAGTCAAGATTGAGAACTTTTTTCTATTACCTAGATTACTAGGTAATAGAGTGCTAGTGTGCCCATTTCAGGGATCTTTAAGTAGACCTTGTTCAAAATACACACATCCAGGTTCAACCCAAAGGATAGTCATATAGCAGGCAAAGTGTTTGGGTGAAAGTATTTGTATATACAGTGTGTCTGTAAAGTCATGGTGCACTTTTGACCGGTCACAGGAAAGCAACAAAAGATGATAGAAATATGAAATCTGCACCAAATAAAAGGAAAACCCTCCCAGTTTTTGTAGGATGATGTGGCAGCATGTGCACATGCACAGATAATGACGTAACACTGTGTATATAGCAGAGCAGCCCACAGCCATGCCTGTCGAGATGTGGACAGTACAGAGGAAAGTTCAATGTGTTCTATGGCTCACTAAATTCGAATTCATGACAAAGTGCAACGTGAATATCGGCATGTTTATAACGAAGCGCCACAACATAGAAATAACATTACTCAGTGGGATAAGCAGTTGAAGGAAACCGGCAGTTTGGTGGAGAAACCCTGTTTTGGTAGGCCATCAGTCAGTGATGAGTCTGTAGAGGCTATATGGGATAGCTACCTAAGGAGCCTTGAAAAATCTGTGCGTACATGTGCTCAACAATTACACCTAAGCAAGACTACAGTTCATACGGTGTTAAAGAAACATCTCTGCTTTACGGGGTACAAATTGCAGCTGTTGCACGCTATCAAACCGGCAGAGAGACCCACACAATGTGCATTTGCTACAGATATGCTTCATGAGATTGACAATGATGCAAGGTTTTTGCAGAAGATTGTGTTTAGTGGTAAAGCGACTTCCATATCTGTGGACATGTTCATCGCCATAACGTCTGAATATGGGCTGCTGAATATCCTCATGCCTATGTTGAGTACGAACGTAACACCCCTAAAGTGAACATATGGTGTGGCCTGATGCATGATAAGGTGATAGACCAATTTTTTTTTTTTTCGTGGAGCAGTCTGTGACGGCAAACACCTATCTTGACATGTTGGAATTGTATGCAGTGCCACAATTTCCAGAAGGTGTCATCTTTCAACAGGGCAGCATTCCTTCACACTATGCCACCATTGTTTATGAGTTTCTGGATAGAACATTTCCCCGGCTGTGGATAAGCAGGGGTTCTGTCAAGCCATGGCCACCACAATCCCTGGATATGATGCTCTTAGACTTTTACTTTTGGGGTTATGTGAAGCAACATGTGTACATTGAATGTATGAATGACATTAATCACTTAAAACAGAGAATCCCAGACGTTATTCACTCTGTTATACCAGAAGTCATTACTCGTGTGTGGCAAGAACTTCACTATCATTTGGATGTGTGTAGGGAAACAAATGGAGCCCACATTTTACTGCCATGAATAGATATGAAACTGGGAGGGTTTCCCTTTTATTTGGTGAAGATTTCACATTTCTATCGTCTTTTGTTGCATTCCTGTGACCAGTCAAATGTGCACCATGACTTTATGGACACACTGTGTTAAAGCACCATAGGTAATATGAAAATACCCAAGTTAAAAACCTCCAGCAAAACATAAAATTTCAAAAAAAATATAGTTGTTGAATAAATCAAAGAATTATTGGGTACCGATTTCTGTGTCTTTTTTCTCCTTTTAGTCTTGCTTTTGATTTGTAACAGTACTTTCTCTCTATTTCTTGTTTCCAGTACAGAATGCTGCTGCACAAGTACTGGTCTCTTCATTCCTTGGAAGATGATGACAACAGAGACCACAGTTAGACTTCCATAGATATTTCCTTCAAGACAAAAAAATAACAATGAAACAGCAATCTTAAAGAACACACTAGATTAACTGAATTTAATAGATATCTTCAGAATCTTTCACCCTAAAGCAGCAGAATATACATTTATTTCAAGTGCTCATGGTACATTCTCTAGGATAGACCACATGTAGGAACACAAAACAAGATGCTCAATTAATTCAAGCATCTTCTTGGATCATAATAGCATGAAACTAGAAATCAAATACAATAGAAAAACTAAAAAATATTCAAACAGATGGAAACTGAACAGCATGTTATTAAATAACAAATGGGTTAGCAATGAGATCAAGAAAGAAATCAAAGAATTACTTGAAACAAATGAAAATGAACATACAACAACTTAAAATTTATGGAACACAGCAAAAGCAGTCCTGAGAGGGAAGTTCGTAGCATTATAGGCACTACCTTAAGAAGCTAGAAAAAGTTCAAATAAACAATTTACCTCTGCACCTACAAGAACTAGGAAATGACCAGCAAGTAAAGCCCAGAGGAAGTAGAAGAAAAGAAATAATAAAGATCGGAGCAGAAATAAATGATGTTGAGGCTAAAAAAACAATACAAAGGATCAATGAATCCAAGAGCTTGTTCTTTGAAAAAGTAAACAAGATTGATGAACCTTTAAACAGACTCAACAAAACAAAAAGAGAGAGGGCTCAAATAAATAATATTAGAAATGAGAGTGGAGAACTAACAACTGACACAACAGAAATACAAAGGATTGCAAGAAAATACTATGAAGGACAGTACGCCAAAATTGTAGACAACCTAGTTGAAATGAACTAATTTTTTGAAACATATAATCTTTCAAAAATCAATCAGGAAGAATCAGAAAACCTAAACAGACTGACTACAACAAATGAGGTCAAACAGTTATCAAAAAACTACCAACAAAACAAAGTCCTGGGCCAGATGGCTTTACAGAAGAATTCTACCAAATATTCAAAGAACTAATACCTATTCTTCTCAAGCTATTTCAAAAAATTCAAGAAGAAGGTAAACTTCCAAGCTCCTTTTATGAGGCAAGCATAATTCTGATTCCAAAACCATGCAAAGACAATAAAAAGAAAAAAAAACTATAGGCCAATATACCTGCTAAAGTTATATGCAAAAATTTTCAACAAAATATTAGCAAGCCGGATCCAGCAATACATGAAAAAATTATACATCATGATCAGTGGGATTTATTCTGGGGAGGCAAGGCTGGTACAATATTTGCAAATCAATCAATGTGACTCATCACATAAACAAAAGGAAGGTAAAAATCACATGATAATATCAATAGATGCAGAAAAAGCACGTGATAAAACCCAGCACCAATTTATGATCAAAGCTCTAAGCAAAGTGGGTATACAGGGAATATACCTCAACATGATAAAGGCCACCTATAACAAACCCACAGCCAACATTATACTCAATGGGCAAAAATTAAAAGCAATCTTCAGATCAGGAAAAAGGCAGAGGTGCCCCATTTTACCACTCTTATTCAACATAGTTCTGAAAGTCCTAGCCATGGCAATCAGACAAGAAGAAGAAATTAAAGGCATCCAAATTGGAAAACAAGAAGTAAAACTTCCATTATTTGCTAATAATATGATATTGTACATAGAAAACCCTAAAGTCTCAGTCAAAAAACTACTGGACCTGATAAATAAATTCAGCAATGTGGCAGGATATAAAATTAATATTCAGAAATAAGAGGCATTTTTATACAACAAAAATGAACTGTCTGAAAGAGAAATTAAGAAAACAATCCCCTTCACTATTGTACCAAAAAAGGTAAAGTACCTAAAAGTAAATTTAACCAAGGAGGTTAAAGACTTGTACTCAAAAAATTATAAAACATTGATAAAGGAAATCAAGGAAGATACAAACAAGTGGAAGCATATATTGTGTTCATGAATAGGAAGAATAACCATCATTAAAATGTATATATTAGCCAAAGCAATTTATAAATTCAATGCAATTCCTATTAAAATACCAATTACATACTTCAAAGATATAAAACAAATATTCCAAAAATTCATTTGGAACCCAAAAGAACACCAATATCCTCAACAATCTTGAAAAAGAAGAATAAAGTGGAAGGTATCACACTTCCTGGTATCAAGTTATACTACAAGGCCATTGTACTCAAAACAGCCTGGTACTGTCATAAGAACAGGCATATAGATTAATGGAGCAGAACAGAGAACTCAGAAATAAACCTGCACCGTTATGGACAATTGATATTTGACAAAGGAGGTAAGAGCATACAATGGAGGAAAGACAGTCTCTTTAACAAATGGTGTTGGGAAAATTGGACAGCTACCTGCAAAAACTCAAAATGGATAAAAGACTTAAATGTAAGTTGTGAAACCATAAACATCTTAGAAGAAAACATAAGGAATAAGCTCTCCAGCATCTCTCGCAGCAATATATTTGCTGATTTATCTCCACGGGCAAGTGAAATAAAGGACAGGATAAACAAATGGGACTATATCAAACTAAAAAGCTTTTGCAGAGCTAAAGACAATATGTACAAAATAAAAAGACAAACCACACAATACGTTTGATAAGGGGTTAATAACCAAAATTTATAAAGAACTTGTAAAACTCAACACCAGGAAGGTAAGCAATCTAATCAAAAATGGGCAAAAGAAATGAATAGACATTTCTCCAAAGAGGACATACTGATGACTAATAGGCAGATGAAAAAATGTTCAACATCATTAATCATTAGAGAAATTCAAATTAAAACCACAAGGAGATCATCACCTCACACCTGTAAGAATGGCATTCATTAACAAAGCAACACATAATAAGTGCTGGAGAGGATATGGAGAAAAAAGGAACCCTCCTGTACTGCTGGTGGGAATGCAGACTGGTGCAGCCACTGTGGAAAACAGTATGGAGATTCCTCAAAAAACTAAAAATGGAACTTCCTTTTGACCAGCCATTCCACTTTTAGGAATATATCCTAAGAACACCGTATCACTGATTCAAAAGGATAAATGCACCCTTGTGTTTGTGGTAGCATTGTTTATAATAGCCAAGATCTGGGAACAGCCAAAGTGTTCATCAGTGAAGGAGTGGATTAAACAGCGTTGTTACATATACACAATGGAATACTATGGGGCCCTGAAAAAGAAAAAATCTTACCTTTTGCAACAATATGAATGGACCTGAAAACTATTATGTTAACTGAAATAAGCCAGGCAGAGAAAGAAAATTATCATATGATCTCACTCATTTGAGGAATCCAAGGAACAATGAACTGAGGAATGAAATAGAGGCAGAGGCGGGATCAAAGGGAGCAGAGGAAAAGTGGACAGAGGGAAAGGGGATGAGGGGATGGCATCAGAGAAGGGAAAGAGAATGGTGAAATTATATATACATAACAGCATTATAGAGAACAGGAGAGGAAATCCTGGAGAGAAGTGGGAAAGGCACTGGGGGAAGGAAGCATAGGAGGGGTCGAGAGGAATAAGAAAGTGGGAGGAGATATATTTCATGGAACACTTAAATCTACGTAAACACAAATTAAAATCATAAAAAAATATTTAAAAATATTGAGGGTGTAAAATATTATGTATATTAGGTTATAAAAATATTAGGTATAGAAGTGGAGATGCTACTGTCTTTCACCTCTAAATTCTCCTATGATATACACTCTATCAATTTTTCAGTGTACACAATTTTCAGGGTATTTGTGGTCCAGATTGTTACCACTAATGCCATAATCCAACAAGAAATATACAATAAGGTTCCTGTGAATTTCTGGTTACAGCATTTTTATCAAGAACACCATGCAAGGCCTTGGCCAGTTGGTTCAGTGGTAGAGAGAGTATCAACCTGGCATGTGAAAGTACCAGGTTTGATTCCCAGTGAGGGCACACAGCAGAAGCACCCATCTGCTTCTCCACCCATCCCTCTCTCCTTTTCCTCTCTCTCTCTTCCCCTCCTGCAGCCAAGGCTCCATTGGAGCAAAGTTGGCCTACACACTGAGGACGGCTCCATGACCTCCACCTCAGGTGCTAAAACGGCTCCGGTTGCAGCGAGCAATGGCCCAGATGGGTAGAACATCGCCCCCTATTGGGCATGCTGTGTGGATCCCAGTCGGGTGCATGCAGAAATCTGTCTTTATGCCTCCCTGCGTCTCACTTCAGAAAAATACAAAGTAAGTAAGTAAGTAAGTAAGTAAGTAAGTAAGTAAGTAAGTAAATAAATAAATAAATAGAACACCACACACTTGGAAAATAAGCCAGTCTCACCAGCAGAGGAAACTGGCACTTCCACATAATCCTTTTCCTGTACAGCACCGAGCTGGAGTGTTTTAAATCCTCCACAGCCTCCGGATCACCTCAAACTCTTAAATTCTTTATGCTGCATTGCCTTTGGAAATATGTGAGCCAGCAGTAACCCAGAAGAGTTAATGGTCACCTTACCTGTCCTTGGGTAAAGTGATCATAAATTTCTTTGGCTTTCAGCCTCACGATAATGTCCGTTATAATTTTTTTTCCTTTTTTTAATCAGTTGTCATCTCAGATCCCACAAATTCAGCCCCTTTTCCATCTCTTTCATGGATTTGTCACACAGAATAGATGTTTGTTTAGCACTTTCTGGAGTGGCCAGACATACAGATCAGTGAATATTTTCTTCCTTTTCCTGGGTGGGCCATCTTATTGATTTCTTTTTTTTATTATTTTATTCATTTTAGAGAGGAGACACAGAGAGAGAGAGAGAGAGAGAGAGAGAGAGAGAAAGAGAAAGTGGGGAGGAGCTGGAAGCATCAACTCCCATATGTGCCTTGACCAGACCAGTGCAGGGTTTTGAACTGGCGACCTCAGTGTTCCCAGGTCGACGCTTTATCCACTGCGCCACCACAGGTCAGGCCCCATCTTATTGATTTCTTAACATAGAAAGCACAAGCACAGCACAGTGACTTATGCCTGAATGAAGCTTATTCAACACATGCGCTTTCTCCATAGGACATCTCAAGGCCTTTCTGTGCTTAAGATCTCTAGACAGCACCTTGGCTCCATGTTTAGGAAAAAAATATTTTTTTTCTTTTTTTCTTTTTCTTAAGTGAGAAGCCGGGAGGCAGGGAAACAGACTCCCACATATGCCCCACCCAGGAACCGCCCAGCAGGCCCCCTACAGAATAATGCTCTGCCCATCTGGGGGCCACTGCTCTGTTGCTCTGGCAACTGAGCTATTTTAGTGCCTGAGGTGAGGCCATGGAGCCATTCTTAGCACCTGGGGACAACTTGCTTGATCCATTTGAGCCATGGCTGCAGACGAGGAAGGGGGTGTGTAAAGCAGATGGTCGCTTCTTCTGTGCACCCTGACTGAGAATTGAACCCAGGACATCCACATGCCTGGCTGGTGCTCTACCACTAAGCCAACCAGCCAGGGCCACTTGGTGGCTATTTCAACAGTGAAGTCTCCAAGAAAGAGCACAGAAATGTGAAACACGTGGCATTACTTAGGCTGTGAAAAAGGACACTTTTTCAGTAGCAAGCCAAAACAAGAAGACAGTGGTACCTTGTTCAACCTCAGCTGGCACTATGCACATGGGGCAATTTGAAATGTCACTGCCATATGATGTCCTCAAATGACTGCACAGTTTGTGTCAGGATTAGTGTGTGGTTACAAATAAATTTTAGCAAGAAGGCAAACTGGCAAATATGAAATCAGCAGATGATGAGGAGTGGCTAGATTCCAGCTTGGGAAAGTATGCAATTTTGTTTGTTTGGGATGCTATATAACACAATACCATGTATTGGGTGGCTTAAACAACAATTGTTTTTCACAGTTTTAAAGGCTGGTAAGTTAAAGATCAAAGTTCCAGCAGATTCGGTATGTTCTGAGGCCAGCTTCTTGGTTCATTGACTGCTTTTTTTACTGTGTCTTCAAAAGACAGAAGGGTCAAGGGAGCTCTTTGTGGCCTTTTTTTTGTCAGGGCACTAATTGCATTCATGAGGGCTCCACCATCATGTCCTTATTGCCTCCCAAAAGCCCTACCTCCTCATATGATCACACTGGCAATTACATTTTAATAAATAAATTTGGGGGAATACAAACATTCGGCTTATGGAAACCAACACCATGAATTAATGGTAGTTTTAAGTCTTTACCCAAATCCTGTTGTGAGGCTATAATAATATTAGACTAGTTATTGTCCATCTTGTGCTAGCATTCTCTGCAGACACATCTGTAATTCAAGGTAAAAAATTTTTCATCAGTGAACTGGATATAATAACTTCTCCATGAGGTCGCACAAGTTTGGAGATTGAAGCAGCAATGGACAGGAATAGGTCCTCTGGGAATATAAGCCATCTACTCATCTAATTTATTTGTTTCTACAGGACCTGCTTGGTATGGGTGGGGTATCTGATTCTTGCACCTGATAATGAAGTGCACCTGGGCACCTCAAATGTTCAGAGAAGTAAATTAGAAAACAACAGTTTTGTCATGGGTAACTCAGTCTCATGATCACCTCCTGACCCATGGTTAGGCATTCAGTTTTTAACTGGGTCAGTAGCAGCCAAAAACTGTTTTTTCAAAACAGAAATTGTTGCTAACACAATGCAGCATAACCTTTCTCTAACCTATTCTCCAATCATGGTTAGTTCCAGGTTCCACACAGACTTCTCTTGTTCTTACTCAAAGATGGGATTTGTATAACTATATGTGCTATGGAAAGATACCAAATTTGATTAAAATAGTTGCTATGGTCTAAAGGTTTGAGTCATCCCAAATTCCTATGCTAAAATCCTAACTCTACTCAGTCATAAGAAATAATGACACATCATTTATAACACAATGGACAGAACTTGAGAACACTATACACTGAGTAAAATAAGTAAATCATAGAAAGCTAAAAACTATATTATATTACACAGAGGTGGGATACAAAATTGAGATTCATGGAAAAGAGAGCAATGGTTACTAAAGGGGTGTGGGGGAGGCAAGAGGTGATTAGGTTGGGGGTAGGGGGAAGGGTATAAAGAGGGACAAACATAAGGTGACCGAAAATGATTTGACTTTGGGTGATGGGTATACAACATAATCAATTGTTCAAATGATGTGGAGATATTTACCTGAAATCTATATACTCTTGTTGACCAATGTCATCCTGTTAAATTTAATTTTCTAAATAATAATAAAAAAAGAAATTGTAACTCTCGATGATAGGATTAGGATGTGCCTTTGGAAGGTGCTTATATCATAAGGGAAAAGCTCTCATGAATGAGCCGTGGCTCTTATAAAGGAGGCCCAGAGACTTCCTTTGCCCTTTTCACAATGTGAGGACATAGCCAAAAGGTGCTGGCTATTAACCAGGAAGAGGGTCCTCACTGAAACCAAACCTCGCTGGTGCTTTGGTCTTCCTTGAACTTTAATATCTTTGCATCCGGAACTGTGAGAAATAGATTTGTTATATGTAAACTACACAGTTTCTAGTGTTTTATTATAGCAGCTCAAACAGGCAAAAGCAGTAGCCTCTAAAATCCACAAAGTTCCATTAAATGTTATGCTTACTATTTAATGGTGGAGAGGGCTCTATATTTATATGGGATTCATTTCCTGCACTTTAACTGGTATATATCTTAGTGGGCCATCCAAGGAACTGCATAATTCTAGTTTATACAGGTACAATTCTATTCTATGTAATCCTTATAATTACATATATATATATATATATATATATATATATATATATATATATATATATATTCAAAAGAATTGATAAGCAGGATGTGGTATGGTTCATCCCCAATTTGAGGTGCGGTGAAGAAGGAAACTTTATTTAGTACAAACAGCTCAATGATAATACAGCATGGTTGTGAAAACAGCACGGCTGTGTGGTGGCCACAGGCCAGGCCTCCCTTCCCCAAGGCAGTTCTGCTCCTAGATGGTCACCTCTGTCCTGATATCTGTGGAGCTTCAGCCAAGGAAACACAGTCTTCATTAAAAAGTGCTCTCTCGGAGCCAGAAGGAAGCTGGCTTATATGGACAGGAGTCCCTGTCCCTGGTCCCTGATTGGTCCATTCTCATGCAAATGAACACCAAATCTTCACTGTTTGATTGGTTCCAAAGTACTGTCTTGATTGGTCAGATAGAGCTACCTTGATTGGTAAGAGTTGTGCGGGTCCAATTGGATGTGCTGGTTCAGATGGCAGAAAGAGTGCAGGCAAGCAGTTTAGTGCAGTCTTCTCCACTGTATGTGCAGTTTGCATGAGAGGTGCCTTTGCAGAAATGACTGTCAGGCTCTGCTTTCGTAATTGAGCCTAGTTAGCCTCCAGGAACTCTTTTTAGTAAGTGTCTTTTTCTCCCCTCAGGGTTCACAAATACTAAGAATATCCAGTTTGCAGAAGATCCTCCCCCCTGAATAAGTTAGGGAGGAAATGACATCAGAGTGAAAAGCTCGTATTCTCTCTGCCAGGTAGAAGCATACTGTTCCTAGCTTTTTCTGCTTGTTGAGTCAAGAGGGGAAAGAAACATTTTCTAAATTAACAGCAGCATCGCAGGTACCTGAGCCTGTGCTTACTTGCTACAGTAGAGACATCATGTCTAGAAGAGTAGCTCTAATGAGAGTCCCTATTAGGGTTAGGGTAATCTGTGGCCATCTTCCACGACCCCTCTCTCTCTGGCAAAGTCTCTGAAACTGCATTTAATGAAAATTTAATAGCAGTAACACTGTATTTTTCAAAATTTTGATGGTGGCAGCATCAATTCCTGCAACTCTTCAGGGAGGTGCTTACTGTTACTCTCCTTTATAATTTTAGAAGGAGAAATAAACTCTGGGCTTTCATTTAACCCTTCCTACCAAGACTGTCCTTACTGCATATGTCAGAGAGCAATGTGGGGTACTTCCAGTTACCCAAGGCAGAAAGAAAGGAGACTGCAAGGCATTCAAAAGACAGAAATGCAGGGAGTGATGTCAGAGAAATGGTGCTGTGAAGAGAGCTCCCAATACCTCTCTCTAGTTGTCAACAAATTTAACAACTAGAGAGAGAAAAACAATCCTGGGAGCATCTGAAATACACGTACATCAAAAAAGGTACGATTGGGTTTAAAGGTGGCTGAAATACCACTCTGAAGGAAATAGGATGAAAAACAGAGTATTACACTTCCCTCACTGGCCCGAGGAAACTTTTTTTCACTTGGAACTGAGAAGGAGGGCTAATGCAAAAATATTCAAGTCAAAGAGAGATTGTGCCCAAGGTTCAACCTATGTGGAGCTAACACCAGAAGCAAACCCCAGCAGAGGTGGGTAAGGGGCTTGTCTGCGGACTGGGCTTTGTTACCCCCGGGCTCCCGATCAGCGAGCACAGGCAGTGTACGAGTGGTTTCTCCTAGTGCCACAGGCGTGAACACCCACGTTCTCGGATGGAGGGGCTAGGTTGGAGACTGTCAGCAGTGGTCTTCTGTGTGGGCTGCAGCCAGAGTCTCTGTATAATCCCTGCTCCCTGAACAACAGAACACAGGGAGTGCACAAAAGCTGGCTTCCCTACATCTGGACCTCTCTGGGTGAGGTGCCTCTGCCAGCCATACAAGCTGACAAAGCAAATTCCCCGGAAGAAAACTATGAAGGTGCTGGGGGAAGGGTGTGCAGGCAGCTTGCAGACAGCCTATGGAAAGCAGACACGCGGATCGCTGAAAGGAGCCTGACCCATAGTCTGCTCACTGCCCGGCTGGCTTACACTGGCAATGGCTCTGGCTGACAAGCTTTTCTTTCCCAGGTCTGCAATTTAAGAGAACCAGAAGGAGGGACTTGATAGTTCTTAGGAGCTCTTGCTCATCAGGCAGTGTCTGGGGCAACTTCCTGCCAGCCAATGCAGGGAAAATACACATTCTTATGGAACAAACCTCAGAGAACACTGCAGAAGTTGGGCGGGCTAGGCTGTAGGCTTCCCAACAAGGGAGAAGCCTGTGAAGAGCAAACCCACTGAGTGCTAAGGCAAATTTAACTAGACATACCAGGGGAACCATAGAAAGGAGCCTGACCAGAAGTCAGCTCACCCCCCATACCTGCTTAAGCTGGTGGCTTTGGTTGGCAGAGCTTTTTGTTATACCCAGAGCTGTGCTTTAAAAGGACCTGGAAGCGGAATTTGGCAGCTTTTAAGACCTCTTGTTCTGCAGGCAGTAACTGGGGCATTTTTCTGCTAACTAATACAGGTTACAAAGTGCAAAAACCCTGAGGAGAGTAGTCCTACAAAGCACTGAGGCATACTAGATATACCTGGAGGCTCATAGAAAGATACTTGAGAAGCAATCGGCTCCCAGCCCTTCCTGATTACACTGGCAGATCAAGCTGGCAAGGCCTTACCCAGAACCCTGCATTGAGTGGAGTTAAAAGGGGTTTTTGGCAGATCTAAGAGCCTCTTGTTCTCCAGGCAGTGGCAGCAGCAAATTCACAGCTGGGTCCTCAGGCTGCTGGTTCAGGAAGAAGAGACTGTGGGAGAGGTTCCAGGAAAACAGACTCTACCGTTATTGAAGCCTACAAATGCTAATAAGTCCTGACTACCAACAGGACTGAGGTCTTGTTTATGTCAGCACCATAACAACACATCAACTGCAAATTTCTACCTAAGAGTGCCACAGGGGCAAAAACTGGGGTACAGTGCCACCAGGAAAAAGGAGAGAGAAACAGGAAGAAGATAATCTCTCAAAACCAGAAAAAATCCGGTCTTTATAACCTTTTCTATTTTTTTCTTTTCATTTTTGTATCTTTTTTTTCTTCCACCTTGGTCCTTTTATCCTCTTTTTATTTTATTCTCTTTTTTTTTCATTTTGAACTTCATTACCCATAGGTGTTTTTAAAAGGAGGTTTCTCCTTTTTATTTCTTTTCTCTTTCTTTTTCTCCTTCACTTTTGGTTTCTTCTTTTTCTTTTCACTTTTTCTCTCATTTGATCATCACTCACAAACAAATTATTTTATTTTGGATTCAAATTTATTCTTTGTGGCATTTTATGTGCTTTTTACTTTGCTTTTATCTTATTAGCATCTCCCCCAACTCTGACTCTTCATTCTATGTAGTTTTTGTTCCATTTAATACAATAGAATTTGCATCTTTCACTGTATTTTTCTTTTTTTTCTTTTCGCTTTCACTACATTTTTCACTTGACCATCATTTACAAATTATTTTATTCTTGATCCAAATGTTTTCCTTGTCACATTTTGTGGGTTCTAACCTGGTTTTTTGCCTCTTTGTCACTTCTCCCTGACTCAGGTCCTTCATTATATGTAGCTTTTGTTCCATTTAGCACAATAAAGTTTTCAGTTTTTCACTGTATTTTCTCAAAAAAAATTTTTTAATTTTTTATTTTTTTATCTTTATATTTTTATTCTTTATCAACTCTTATTAGGGTTATTAACAATACCACTCTCAAATGCCATTAAGGTAAAAGAAATAGAATATCACGGATACAAAAAACAGAGATGTAGCTCAGAAAGATGAAGAAAAATCTATAGAATAAAACTTTAATACCTTGGATATCTTGAAGTTAAATGACAGAGAATTTAAAATTAAAATTCTAAAAATACTCAGGAATATACAAGAAAGCACAGAAAGGCAATATAGGGAGCTCAAAAAACAATTCAACAGAAAGAATACATCACCAAGGAAATTGAAACTATGAAAACAAATCAAACAGGGATGAAAAACTCAATTCAGGAACTGAAAAACGAGATAACAAGCTTAGCTAATAGAACAGGCCAGATAGAGAAGAGAATTAGTGACATAGAAGACAGGCAACTATAGACTCTACAGAGAGAAGAGGCGAGAGACTCACGAATTTAAAAAAATAAGAAATCCCTACAGGAATTGTCTGACTACATCAAAAAAAGCAACATAAAAATAATGGGTATATCAGGAAGAGAAGAAAGAGAAAATGGAATGGAGAACATATTCAAAAAAAGAATAGATGAGAACTTCCCAAGCCTGTGGAAAGAACTAAAACCTCAAATTCAAGAAGCAAAGAGAACACTGAATTATCTTAATCCTAACAAACCTACTCCAAGGCACATCATAATGAAATTGGCATAAACCAATGACAAAGAAAAAATTTTCAAGGCAGTCAGGGAAAAAAAGAATACAACATATAAAGGAAGGCCCATTAGATTATCATCAAATTTATCAGTAGAAATTCTACAAGCTAGAAGAGAGTGGACCCCAAATATTTAAAGTTCTGAAAGAGAGAAACTTCCAGCCAAGAATACTATACCCATCAAAGCTATCCTTCAAATATGGAGATATAAAAACATTCACAGTAACAGAAAAGATGAGGAAATTTATCACCAGAAAATCCCCACTACAGAAAATACTAAAAGGGGTTTTCTGACCAGATACAAAAAAACAAAGTAAAACAAAACCACAAGTAAAAGCTCAATTAATAACACAATAAAATCAAATATAATTTGTGACAACAAAACCAAAAAAAAGAGAAGAAAAAATTAACAGTAGCAAAGGAGAATGAAGTGCAGAAGCACTCATGAGATAATGTACTACAATGAACATGATAGGTACCTTTTTAATTACTTAATGGTAACCGCCACTGAAAAAAAACACCATATATGGCTTATAAAAAGAAGCAACAGAGGAAAGAACTATGAATTACAACCAAACAAAAACAAATGATAGAAAAACAAAAGAATCAAACAAGATACAAAACTATCAGAAAGCAATATATAAAATGGCAATAGGAAACCCTGAAATGTCAATAATTAAACTAAATGTAAATGGACTGAATTCACCAATAAAAAGACACAGAGTAGCAGAATAAATTTTTAAAAAAATTCAACTGTATCTGTCTACAGGAAACACATCTGATCTACAAGGATAAAAACAAATTTGAACTAAAAGGCTGGAAAACAATACTCTAAGCAAATAACATCCATAAAAAGCAGGTGTAGCAAGACTCATATCTAACAATGCTGACTATAAGACAGCAAAGGTAATCAGAGACAGAAAAAGTCATTTCATAATAATAAAAAAGAAATCAAGAAAACATAATACTTCTTAATATATATGCACCAAACCAAGGTTCACCAAAATATATAAGACAGCTACTGACTGACCTAAAAACAAAAACCGACAAAATACACTCATACTTGGAGACCTCAATACAATGCCAATGGCTCTAGATTGTTCATCCAAACAGAAAATCAGTAAAGAAATATTGGCCTTAAACAAAACACTAGAACAATTGGATATGATAGACATCTATAGGACATTCCACCCCAAAGCGCCAGAGAATACATTTTTCTCTAGTGTACATGGAACATTCTCAAGAATTGACAATATGGCCTGACGTGTGGTGGCACAGTGGATAAAGTGTCGACCTGGGAACACTGAGGTCGCCAGTTCAAAACCCTGCACTGGTCTGGTCAAGGCACATATGGGAGTTGATGCTTCTAGCTCCTCCCGCTTTCTCTTTCTCTCTCTCTCTCTCTCTCTCTCACTCTGTGTCTCCTCTCTAAAATAAATAAACAAAAAGAAATTTTAAAAAAAGTCTAAAAAAAGAATTGACAATATGTTAGGCCACAAAAATAATATCAACAAATTCAGAAAGACTGATATCATACCAAGCATGTTCTTCTATCATAAAGCCTTGAAACTAGAATTTAATGGCAAAAAAAGAGGTAAAAAAAAACCTCATAAAAATGTGGAAACTAACAGCATACTTTAAAAAATGAGTGGGTCTCAGTTTTCTCCTAAAAAGAAAACCAGATAGAAGGTGATAGAGGACAATTTAACTTTGGGTGATGGGTATGCAACATAATTGAATGATAAGATAACCTGGAGATATTTTCTTTGAACATATGTACCCTGATTTATTAATGTCACCCCATTAAAATTAATAAAAAAAAACAATAAAGTACATAGAAGAAAACATAGGTACTAAACTCATGGACCTGGGTTATAAAGAGCATTTTATGAATCTGACTCCAAAGGCAAGGGAAGTGAAGGCAAAGATAAATGAATGAGACCACATCAGACTAAGAAGCTTCTGCATAGCAATAGAAACTGACAACAAAACAAACAGACAGCCAACTAAATGGGAGATTTTTCAAACACAGCTCAGATAAGGGCCTAATATCCAAAATATACAAAGAACTCATAAAACTCAACAACAAACAAGCAAACAATTCAATAAAAAAATGGGAAGAGGACATGAACAGACACTTCTCCCAGGAAGAAATACAAATGGCCAACAGATATATGAAAAGATGCTCATCTTCATCAGCTATTGGAGAAATGCAAATCAAAACTGCAATGAAATACTACCTCACACCTGTTAGGTTAGCTATTATCAACAATACAAGTAATAACAAATGTTGGAGAGGTCGTGGAGAAAAAGGAACCCTCATCCACTGTTGGTGAGAATGTAAACTAGTACAACCACTATGGAAGAAAGTATGATGGTTCCTCAAAAAATTAAAAATAGAGCTACCATATAACCCAGCAATCCCTCTACTAGGTATATACCTGCAAATCTAAAAAACATTGCTTCGTAAAGACACATGAAGCCCCATGTTCATTGCAGCATTGTTCACAGTGGCCTAGACATGGAAACAACCAAAAAGCCCTTTAATAGATGACTGGATAAAGAAGATGTGGTACATATATACTATGGAATACTACTCAGCCATAAGAAATGATGACATCAGATCACTTACAAAAAGGTGAACCTTGATAACATTATACTGAGTGAAATAAGTAAATCAGAAAAAACTAACTATATGATTCCATACATAGGTGGGACATTAAAAGGACTCAGAGACACAGACAAGAGTGTGGTGGTAATGGGGGAGGGGAGGAGGAAAAAGAGAGAGGGTTGGGAGAGGGGAGAAGCACAAATAAAACCAGAAAGAAGCTGATGGAGGACAATTTGACTTTAGGTGATGGGTATGCAACATAATCAAATGTCAAATAACCTGGAGATGTTTTCTCTGAACATATGTACCCTGATTTATCTATGTCACCACATTAAAATTAATAATAAAAAAAATACAGGAATGCAGTGGTTCATGAAAGAAGAACTCCACTGTATGTGCAATTCACAGAAAAGGAAGCACAGGAGCCAATAATTATGTAACAACATAATCAGCCTTATAATCAGGAAATGCAAACAAAACCAAAAGAAACCAAATTTTTACTCCATTAGATTGACAGATATTATGAGCTTAATAATATAAGGTATTATGAGGTCTACAAAGAAAATGGAGGGTACTTGACCTATACAAGTAAAGCGTTGGAAAAAGTCAATAAAACTTATTGTCCCTGTGGACAAAATAAATGGGCAAAATTGAGAGAGCATGACATTGAAAGTGGCTGCCTCAATAGGAATCATGATCCCTTTCCCAGTTCCTGGAACAAAACCAGTCTTCAGGCCCAGAATCTGTTGACTGAAGAATTAGCCATGGCCCTGGAGAGAAGGACCCTACTATATCACGGCAAGTACATACTGCATGATTGGCCGGGTTCTCCCCCAAAGCAAACTATGGACGTTTACTTGGGTGGCTAAGCACTGGGCACAAGTGAATACCCAGCTATTTCGAGGGCTACTGAACACAGGGTCTGAGTTGACATTGATACTTGGTACCCAGAGCCTCATCATGATTCCTTGTTACGGAGGAGTCAGAAAGAGACCAGGGAGTGAATGGCAGATCCACCCAGTGATTATTTTCCTGGTCTTCACATGTCTAATAAGGGTCGACATACTTAGCAGTTCAGGTAAGCCCCACATGATATTCTCAGCCTGTGGAGTGATAACTACCATCATGGCAAAAGTCACATGGAAGTCTCTGAAATGTATTCTAAACAGTTAGTTAAGATAGTGAAACAAAACAATGTATCATTCTGCAGAGGATAGCAGAAATTAGTGCTTTCTTCAGGTGCTGAAGCCTGTAGCTGTGCTGGCTCCTATCATATCTGCAGTTAATTCACCAGGCTGCCCCTGCAGCACCTGGATGGATTCTGGAGAATGATGTGGATTGTGACAAACTCAACCAAATGACCCCCACTGCAGCTGCCAGGCTGGGCATGATATTTTTTTTTTGGACAAGATTGATATGGCCTCAGTCAGGTACATGCTATGCAGCCACTGATGTAGCACATGTCTTCTTTTCTCTCCCAATCAAAATAGGTTCTGAAACAGCTTGCAGTTACACGGATGAGACAATACACATTTACAGTTTTTCCCCAGGGCTAATTTAACTCACCCTCTATTGACATAATATAAACAGAAGCAATGGCTGAATCACATGGACATTTTATTTTATTATATTATATTTTATTTTTTAATGCAGGAAGAGGAGAGAAGAGAGAGAGACAGACTTCTGCATGCACCCTGACCTTGAACCAGTCAGCAAGCCCCTACCAGACAATGCTCTGGCTGTCTGGGCTGCTGCTTCATTGCTCAAAAACCAAGCTATTTTTAGTGCCTGAGACAAGGCCATGGAGCCATCCTTAGTGCCTGGGACCAAATTTGCTCGAACCATGCAAGCCATGGCTGCAGGAGGGGAGAGCGAAGGAGATAAGGGGGGGAGGGAGAAGCAGATGGTCGCTTCTCCTGTGCGTCCTGACTGGGAATCAAATCTGGCACTTCCACAGGCTGGGCTGATACTCTACCACTGAGTGAGCTGTCTACCACTGAGTGAGCTGGCCAGAGCCACCATATATATAACTATATTTGAAACTTTTTATAAATTGGTGGATAAAATTAAAGGCATATTTACACATGAAAAAAAAAGGAGAGAAAAAAAGAATTTAAGTGTAATCATTCTCTTCACTGACCTCCTCATTTATTTAGAATGTGTTGACCCTCACACCTTTCCAGGCATCTATCAGGAGCTGGACACCCGAAAATAAAGTATGTGTGTTCCCTGTCATCGAGGAGCTTGGAGCTTATATCTCACAAAGAATGTGAGAAAGAGTTATAAACATTAATGGACCCACACGCCAAGCAGCGGGAGAATGTCTGGAGGGAGGTGCAATCAGGGAGACACCTCAAGGGTGGTGTCATTTGGGTTAGAAGGATGCTCAGCTGTTCAGACAGCAAGCAGGGAAAGAGCATATCAGGCAGGAGAAGGGATTATGCAAAACCAGTAACTCATGACCACATGTTGTGTTTGGAAGCTTTTGAAAAGGTAGATACAACTTTCACACAAAGAGTAAAGAGACAAAATCAAACAGAGACCCAAGTATAAAGGCCCCTGGCCAGCTGAGCTAAGAAATTTGAGTTCCTCTTGTAAGTATAGCTATTAAGGGAACCCCCAATTACTGGGCCCTGAGTGTGACCTTTCTGAGTGGTTCACCCTTTCCCCCTTCCTTTTTGTCTAAGAGCTAACCAATTGGCTTTAAGTAAATATAACCCAGCCATCCAGTTCGACTGCCTCTGAAATATTTTTTCATAATTTTATGTTTGTTTGTTTCTATTTCTACTGCTGCTAAGCAAAGCCATAATTTTCCTCAAGCTGCCTCCCAGGAGTTTCACAAACTCTTATCTTCTATTTTCTGCTCTTCGGAATCCACAGACCCCCACAAACACCTAGTTATTGCCCAATTTTATTTCTCTCTCCCCATCAATGTAACCAGTAAACCTTCCTTAGTCCTACTTGGATATGATACGCAGAAGGTTTTAATATCCAGGCCCCAACTTCTGGCCGTGGTTCTTTTAATAAAGAGTAGTTCTCTTGCACCACCATGGTGGTAATAAAACTTTATGCAGTGATTTTTTAAAGCTATTTTTCTCCTTAGAGAAAGTAGCTGTCAAGGTGGGTGGTGATGTGGGCACAGAGCAGGCTCCACTGATCAATGTCGTTTCCCAATGGGCCCTGAAGCTCACTCCAAAGAGAGAAAACACACTCAAGCCATTATCAGGGAAATTCTCAAGGGCTGTTTTATAGCAGCAGCTGGGAACAAGTTGCTAAAGGAAGTGGACAGGTTCGATGATGCCAGAACACACAGAGAGAGAGTGAAGGAGTGAGAGTGAAGAGGCTGTGAAGGGCAACGTTTCCTCCATCATGTACCTTCCTCACAGGTTTTTCTTTCTTTACAGAACACTGATGTGGGATCAGGCACACCCAAGTGGAGTTCAAGGTTATCAGAGTTCGGACTGTAGGAGAAGGCCTGGGTTGGGAACACAAATGGGGAGCACTGGTGGTCTACAGCTTTGGATGACTCATCTGCTTCTAGCCCATTTTCTTTTGAAGTTTTTGTATTTCCTCTTTCTTAAAAAATATGTAATGTAGTTAATTTCAAAACAAAGAGATATATTATATATTATTTTAATTTTAAAAAATAACTTGAAACATTACTTGACAACATCAGCTTTCAAGATAGGTTAACTGCTTTAACATACAGCCTTAATATATGAGCAACTAAACACAACTGAGACGTATTGTGTTTCCCCATGTATAAGATACTCCCCTTTTCAAAAAATTTGGGGTCTAACAACCGGGTGTGGCTTATACAGTGGTTGTAGATTTTTTTCTAAGAAGTGTGGCATTTAAAATGCCATAGTTGGAACTGAGAATGAGGCAATATCTGAAGACAGTGATTTGTCATTAGACATAGATGAGTACAAGCTAATGGATGGGAGTTTTGACAGTGATGAGGAGTTGTATGAATTTTATGATGAATAAAACTTGAGTTTAATAACTTTATGTAATACATTTTTTTTCAAGTTTCAGGCCCCCAAATTAAGATGTGTCTTATACATGGGAGCGTCTTATACATGGGGAAATATGTTATTTTCATCTCACACTGGGAGTACATCGGAAAAGAGGGGGATGTCCACACATGGAGCCAGATTTTCCAATATTGGCTTCACCATGGATTACTGCATCCTGTCAGAAGGTGACAAAGAAAAGAAGAACCAGTGTGTGAGTGAGAGGTTTGGGGACCACTCTTCTCACACCCCACTATCCAGAGCCAGTTACATGGTCCTACCTGGATGCAAGGACTCTGTGTGTCTGAGTGGGGTGAGGGAACCATGTGCACTGTTCATGCCAACTGTTCAGGGAAGAAAGTTCCTGAATCTTTTAGATATTCTCATGTACTTTGACGGTGAACCTTTAAACTTCACCAAGTCCTGGATAAAATATCCTGCAAGAAAATTTACTCCTGTTGCTCTAAACACTTTTCTAATAAATAATTTAGTGTCCTCTATATTTTGTTATCCAAAAGGAGTCAGACAATGCCAGAATTCCTACCTCTAGAAAGGAACTGATCACTTCCCTCTCTTGTTCCCACTGTTTGGTGAAGTTCTCTTTCTGGTTATGCATCTGTAAGTTTTAAGTTTGACTTCACTCGCAAAATAAACTGTCTGCACCTGGAAGGCTGTAGGTGGGACTTGAAATGTGGTGACTACGTGAACATTCTACTGTCTCTGTCAGAACCTTGAATGTCAACAATTTAAGTCGCAAAGTGGCGCAGAAGAGTGTGGCCGGCCAGAGCATGCCAGAAAGGATCAGGTTAAGTACAGAAGGATGAGGTAAGGCACTTGGGATCTGGAAGCCAAAATGTTTTCAGGATCTAGTTATAGCAAAAATGGGGCAAGAGGTTTAGGCAGCTCCCTTGTGAGGCAGGGGTTCCTCCCAAGCTGGGACTTACTCTGAAACCTGGGAGAGCCTGACTTTGCAAAGGGAGACAAACGGAACCCACAGGGTTGGGAGTGGTGAGGAGGCTGAGGAGGCAGCAGATGCGGGGGTAGGGGGGGTTGGGAGTAGAGATAAGCGGTAGGTGCCACTTTTTCTAATTCTAGGAACTTTCCAGGTCCCAACAAAATAAAGTTAGGCCTTTTTTCTGGATGTTCATTTCCACTCAACTGTCATCTAGGGAGGTAACCTACGTAGATCTTTAGTTGAGAAAAATTTATGCTCCGTGAGAATTAGCTCTTCTGTTCAACACATTCACTCACACCAGAGCATTCAAGCTCCACATTTAACCTCTGTGTGCCTCAGAGCTGAGGCTGGTGGAGAAGAAAGACCCTAAATCAGGGTATTTTTTATTCACTTAGTTTTGATTCAAGAACCCTTTGATTTGGAATAGATGGCTTTTTCTTAGCGGGTGTTATTGTTGGGCTGGGAGTGGTCAATAGGGCATGATTGTGGCTGAAAGATGCTGAGTCCACGTTCCTGCCTTAAGGAAACCTATGTTCCCAACTCCAGAGACAATGGCTCTAACACTGGGTTCTTACCTTACACGTAGAAGTGAAAATAATTGGCGGGACCCTGTGCAAAATAAAAATATGTTGCCTCTTCTTATTTCAAGATGGTGACAGCAGAGCATTGAATAAATGTGAGGGCCCTCTGTGTGTGGAGCCTTGAGCAACTGCACTGGGCACAACCCATGAAACAACACCGCCCACATGTTAACTTTAGAAAACTATGTGACAGTTTTCCCTTTCTTGGACATTGATTCTCCACTTATCATATTGATGAGGCCACTGTGTACAAAGGCAAAGGCTTGGGATCATCCCAGACTCCTCTCTCCCTCACCTACCATCAAATTAGTGACTATTCTTATTGATTTTAACTAAAAAACTTTATTTTTTAGTATATCTTGTCATCCTAATGCCTATCATGGTTCAGACTCTTACTATGTTTCACTTCTATCTACCTGCCTGAATCTAGCCTCCAGAATGATCTAAATTGCTAACCTGATCATATCATTTTCCTTCTTAAAACCTTCAAAGACTCCTTAGATCCCACAAGATTAGACTCACATGATTTAGTGATGAAGCATCCTCCTCAACAAGCTGGCTTCTCCCTCCTGCCTAGGCATGACCTGCCTTGCTTTTGATGCCCTAACAGTTCTAAACTAAGTGTGCTTCCCACACACTCTGTGGTATCATGTCAGTGTGTCCGGTTCTGCTGTTCCTTCCATTGGAAACACTCTTGCCCAGCTTCCCTATGTTACCTCCTGTGTAGGTTGAGTGATGGCCCTAAAGATACCAGGTCCTCCTCTCTGGAACCTGTGAATGTTACCACAGGTGGCAGAAAAGGCTCTACAGGTGTAATTAGTTTTGTTTTTCAAATTATCAGAAAGTTTATTTAGAACGTTACAGAGGTAGTAAAAGTAAGCCAGCTGGGCTGTGTTGGCTCAGGAAACAAGTCAAAAAGGCAGAAGAAGAGCCCTTGGAACTTAGGAGAGAGATGGCAAAGAAAGTGTGCCTGGGGAAGAGCAGGTGAGGAAGGGAAAGGCTCAGACATGCTCCAGAGGGAGCTTGTGCGTATGATTAAAGGGTTTGGAGGTGCAGAGATTATCTTGTATTATCAGGATTTATGAGTTCAGTTTTCATGGCACAAATAGTGTGCTATGGGAATGGCTGGGGATGTGGTAACTACCTGGCTCAGGCAAGCTTATGAAAGATACTGATTACATCCCATAAGTCTTAAAAATTTATCAGATAGAATTTAGCTGCGGATAGCAGGTGACCTAATTAACAGTGACTGAAACAATAGGAGAGAGGGAGAGAGAGAAGAATTTATTGGCACTTTCCATATATGCCCTGACTGGGGATCCAACTCACAACCTTGATGTTATGGGACAATGCTCAGACTGAGCTAACCAGCCAGGGCTGGAAACCACTGACTTAGTTCCATAACCTTTTCATGCCAGAAACTTGTTTAATTTTAATTTTTTAAAAATAATATTGGTATCATATACATAGACTTATTAATAATTAAGGAATTTTGTATACACAGTGCCTAACTGTGGACAAAGACTTTCAGTAGTGATTATTTGCTATATTCTAAACTTTCAAAGTCATTTAACTTTTTAAAATTTATTTATTTGTTGTATTGACTTAGTTTTAAGTGTCCCACTCAACATAATACAATTTACACAGCACGTCATGCCCGCCCACGCCCCCTGCAGTATCTTTCCACCCTCATTTCTCTGCCTTTGCTTCCCTCAATTTAGCTAATATCCCTTTCACTCTGGATGCTGCTAATCTGTTGTATGAGTTATGTATATATGTTATTTGGTCTTTTCAACATAAAAAGTAACTGTACACACTTGGGTTGGGTTTTTTTTTTTCCTTTATTTTTTTAAGTGACTGGAGGGGACATAGAGAGAGACTCCCCTGCATATACCTTGACCAGGATCCACCCAGCAACTTTCATCTGTGGCCAGTGCTCAAAACAACTGAGCTATCCTCAGTGCCTGAGGCCAACACTTGAACCAATTGAGCCATTGGCTGTAAGATGGAAAGAGAGAGAGAATGAGGAAAGGTAGGAGAAGAAAAGCACATGGTCACTTCTCCTGTGTGCCCTGACTGGAATCAAACCCAGGACATCCACATCTGGGAAGATGCTCTACCACTGAGCTAACTGGCCAGGGCCAAATATTTGTAAAAATAAAAAATTTTGAAAATTACCTTAACTATTAGCCACTGTATTACCCACTGTAAAAAGAACCCCATGAACCCATATTAATTTTAAAAAATCAAAATTTTATTAAAGAGATATTTACACAGTTTCAAAGTATTTTCCTATAAAACATTAATTGATCGCAAAATGATAAAGGAAACCCTACAGAAGAGAAACATGGCCGATACTACCTTTAGTGATCAACATTCACATCACCAAGAATGGCATGTTAAAAAGTTGGGACATATCACAGGAAGCAATTGAGAAGAGTACAGGGCCAATTCTGTGACGCTCTTGTTGAAAATGTATGATCTGAATCTTATCATAAGAAAACATCAGAAAAATACACAATGAAGGCCATTCTACATTACTAGGACTTATTTTTCTTTTCTAAAGATACAAGGTCATTAAAGTCAAGGAAAGACTAAGAAACTGTTCCCAACCAAAGGAGAAAAATAGGCACAACAACTAAATGAAATCGATGAATCTGAACAAAATAATTTTGCTATATAACCTACACTCTATGGACAAATGGCATACATTGAAAATAATATGAGGATGAAATAACAGCATATACTAGTGTTAACTCTCTGACTGTGAAGGTGGTTTGCTAGGCAAGTGGGATGTACTGACTGATAGGAAGTAGACACTAAAAAATCAGGAATGGCAGTATAAAGTCAGCAATTTGTTCTTGTATGGTTCAGAAGAGTTCCTTTTACCAAAACGTAAAACTTCTAATTTTTAAAACTGTTTCAAAATATAAATAAAAAATCAGTAAGTTAATAGAAGATGTGAAAATACTTTGGCAAACTATTTCTCCATGAGGAAAAAGCTATGACTAAGTGTATAAAATAACCTATTCTAATGTCACTATAAAAAATTGTAATTCCTCCAAACAGTGTGGTACCCATGGCGGCAGATATTAGAATGTTTGTCTAAATATTAAGGACCAAATATAGTGTTACATTGGAATATATTAAAAAGCTATAAAACTAAGAGCACTAAACTATGAATGACAAATTGAGTGTTTGGGTGTGGCTTAAACAGCTGGCATTAATTGGACAGTTGAAGTACATAAAACTAAATAGTGCTGGCTTTCATTAACAAAATTTGCCTAAAACTTAGATGCCAAGAAACATAGTTTAAAATACTATATAAATTTACACCACATACATACGCTCTAAAAAGACTTTTCTTTAATAAAAACTTACGTGCAGATGATGTCAAAGTAATGATGGCATGATATATACTCCTCATCTCTCCTCTTGAAATTTTAACAACTTGAAGAAGAAATCCCAGCTGGGCTGGAAGGCACACCTGAGAGATCCATTCACGGAATGGAATAAAGGAAGAAGAAATTGAATACAATGTCTACACAAGACAGACAAGTAATTCAGAAAAAAAAAATATCTCCAGAAAGCAATTTCAACCACAAGGAAACCTTGGAATTAAATGATAAAGAATTCTAATTGAAGTTCTAAAAATACTCAACTAGATGTGAGAAAACACTGATATACAATTTAATCAGCTCAAAAAACAAATAATAAACAAAAGGAATACTTCATCAAGGACACTGAAACTTTAAAAACGGAGATGAAGAACTCAATACATGAATTGAAATCTAAGGTAGCAAGTTTAGCTAATACAACAGGCTAAATAGAGGAGAATATCAATGACATTGAAGATAGGCAACTCGAGATGCTACAGAGAGAAGAGAGAGACTCACAAATTAAAAAAAAAAATTGAGAGAGCTCTATGAGACTTGTCTGAGTCCTTCAGAAAGAGCAATAAAAGAATAATGGGTTTATCAGAGGAAGAAAAGAAAGGAATGGAGAGCCTATTCAAACAAACCATTGGTGAGAACATTCCCAGCATATGTAATGATTTGCATCCTAAAATCCAAAAGCAAACAGAGCACCAGTTACCTCAACAAAAACAGGCCTTCTCCAAGGCACATCATAATAAAATTGTCGAAAATGATTTAAAAAAATCTCAAGGGAGCTAGGGAAAAAAAGCACATGACATATAAAGAAAGGTCCATTGGCATATCATGAGACTTCTCAACAGAAAATCTACAAATCAGAAGAGAGTAGACCTAAATATTTAAATATTAAAAGAGAGAAACAACCAGCCAAGAATACTCTATCCATTAAAGCTATCCTTGAAATATAAAGGAGAAATAAAAACTTTTGCAGACCTACAGAAGCTGAGGGTTTTATCAACAGAAAACCCCCACTGCAGGCAATACTCAAGGGGGTATTTAACCAGCTACAAAGAACAAAACAAAGCTACAAGTAAAGAAATCCACAAAAATGTGGTAATTGTCCATGCTTCTAAAATTGACTGGGTCAAAGGAGAAATAAAAGCAGAGATCAAAAAAATATATATATACAAACAAAATGACAACACAATATGTCAATATTTGGGGATTCAGCAAAAACAGTAACAAGAGTGAAGTTTCTATTCTTATATGCTTGTATCAAAAAACAAGAGAGATCCCAAATAAACAACCTAACATCACAACTTGAAGAACTAGAAATAAAAAAGAACAAATGCAACACAAAGTCAGAAGAAAGAAAATAGTAAAAATTAGAGCAAAAATAAATAAAATGAAAAATAAAAAACTATAGAAAAAAATAATACAACAATAAGCTTTTTGTTTGAAAAGATAAATAACATGGACAAAACCCTGCTAGACTAAGAAAAAAAGAAAAAGGACTCATAAACAAAATTTGAAATGAAATTATCACAGATATTACATATGTACAAAAATCATAGTAGAATACTATGAACGATTGTCTGCCACCAAATTCAACAGCCTAGACATAATGGATAAATTCCTAGACTTGTACACTCTTCCTAGGCTGAGTCACAAAGTGGAAAACCTAATTCAACCCATAAGCAGGGAGAAAATATAAACATCTATTAAAAACTTTTTCAAAATAGAAGTCTAGGAAAGATGGCCATACTAGTAAATACTACCAAACAAAGGTTTGGTCCCTGTTCTTCTCAAAGTCTTTCAAAAAATAGAAGCAATATTTCTTAACACATTTTATGTGGCCAATATAACTCTTATACCAAACTTGGCAAAGACAATACAAAAAAGAAAACTACAGACCAGTACATCCAATAAATATAAATGCAAAAATCCTAAACAAAACACTAGAAAATCAATTACAACACATTAAAAATGATCCGTCATGGTCAGGTGGGATTCTTTCCAGGAGCACAAGGATGGTTCAACATACAGAAATAAATCAACTTAATATGCCACATCAACAAAACAAAACACAAACAATATAAACATATCAAATGATGCAGAAAAAACATTCAATAAAGATACAATACCCCTTTATGTTTAAAACACTCAATGAAATGGGTATAGAAGAAAAGTACCTCAACATAATAAAGACTATATATGACAAATCATCAGCTAATGCCATACTAAGTGTAAAAAAAAAAGAAAGTTTTTTCTTTAAAATTAGGAACAAGACAAGGTTGCCCACTCTCTGCACTCCTATTCAACACAGAGCCAGAAGTTCGAGACAGATCAGGCAAGGGAAAGAAATAAAAAGCATTTATATTGGTAAAGGTATTACTGTTTGTAGATGACATAATCTTCTATATAGAAAACTCCAAAGACTATTCTGGAAAACTATTAAAAACAATAAACTAATACAGTAAAGTCACAGGATACTAAAGCAATATACAAAAGTCTATTGCTTTCCTATACACCAATCATGAAACTTCAGAAAATGAACTCAAGAAAATAATTTCTTTTACAATTGCAACAAAAACAATTAAATACCTAAGAATAAACTTAATAAAGGATGTGAAGGATCTATATACTGAAAACTACCAAGGACCTATATACTGAAAGAAATTGAAAAAGATACAATGAAATAGAAAAATATTCATGTTCACCAATTGTAAAGATCAACATAGTTAAAATGCCATGTTACCCGAAGTAATATACAAATTTGATGCAATCTGCATCAAAACACCAATGTCATTTTTTTAAAGAAATAGAACAAAACAATCACCAGGTTTGTGTGGAACCATAAAAAAATCCCAAGAGCCAAAGCAATCCTGAGGAAAAAGAATGAAGCCGAATGTATTAAACTACCTGACTTCAATTTATATAGCAAAGCCACAGTAATCAAAACAGCATGTTTTTGCAGAAGAATAGACATGAAGACCAATGGAACAGAATTGAGAACCCAGAAATAAAACCACATATATATGGACAAATAATCTTTGACAAAGGAGACAAAAATACACAATGGAGAAATGAAAGCCTCTTCAATAAATGATGCTGTGAGAATTGAAAAGCCATATTCAAAATAATAAAAATTAACTACACAAAAATTTATTCCCCTGCAGAAAAATTAACTCAAAATGGATCAAAGACGTAAATATAAGATCTGAAATAATAAATAACATAGAAGAAAGCATAGGTACTAAACTCATTGATGTTAGCCATAGAGAACAATTTATAAATTTTACTTCAAAAGCAAGGGAAGTAAAGGCAACAATAAAAGAATAAAAGAATGGAACTATATCAAACTAAAAAGCATCTGCACAAAACTGACAACAAAACAAATAGGCAGCCAACTAAATGGAAGATGATATTTGCAAACAGCTCCAATAAGGGGTTAATATTCAAAGTATATCAAGAGCTCACAAAGCTCAGCAACAAACAGGCAAACAATCCAATTAAAAAATGGGGAGAGGATATGAACAGTCAACTATCTCAAGAAGACATATATGGCCAAGAGATATATAAAAAGATTCTCATCTTTACTAGCTATTAGAAAAATGCAAATGGAAACTACAATGAGATACCACCGCATGCCTGTTAGATAATCTATTATCAATAAGACAGGTAATAACAAGTGTTGGACAGGCTGTGGAGAAAAAAAAATTCTCATTCACTGCTGGTGTTCCTTGATAGAGAATTGAGTAAAGAAGATGTGGTACATATATACAATGGAATACTACTCAGCCATAAGAAATGATGGCATGTTGCCATTTATGACAACATGGATGGACATTGAGAACATTATACTAAGTAAAATAAGTAAATCAGAAAAAGCTAAGAACTGTATGATTTCAAACATAAATGGGATATAAAACTTAGACTCATGAATATAGATAAAAGTGAAGTGGTTACTGGGGCAGGGGACATAGGAAGAGGAGATGGGGGGAAGTGAGTAAAGAGGAACAATATATGGGGATGAAAAATAATTTGACTTTGGGTGATGGGTACACAACATAATCAACAGTTCAAGTGCTGTAGAGATGTTTACCTGAATCCTATGTACTTATAGTGACCAATGTCACCCTGTTAAGTTTAATTTTCTAAATTAAATATGTTTTAAAAAGGAAAAAAGATTCACATGCAATGTGATTAATAAAAAAAAATTACAATGCTATGTAAACAGTCAGTAAATACATTTTTACTATTTCTTTTATAACACACAATTTTTCTTTATTTTCTGTGCATATTCTTGTTTTGCTCTCAGAGACAATCTTCATTTGAATCTGACTAATAAAATTGTCTTGCACAATAAGATCTATAGAATTTATAATTAACATCAGCAACATCTGTCAAGAAAATGAAAGAATTATATTCTTTATCTAAAATAAATGTTAAGATGAAGAAGAATAATGACAATACACAACACAAGAATACTAGAATTATAGTTTGCCCGTGGTTTCACACTGAATTGCTATTGTGGCTAGGTCTCAGAGCTTCTGGTTTTCTCGTCCTTCATTCATTTGTTCAACAACAATGTGCTAAGATTGTCTGACAAGCACTGCAGTTACAAGATGAAGATGACACAGTCCACCCCTGAACAGCCATATACTATAAACTGAGAAGACAGGTGAACCGGCAATTTCCACTAAGAGTCATGTATGCCACGACAGGTATAAAACAGGGCACTTTTGGGACACACAGAATGGACATCCCAGTTTTGTGTCAATATTGTCAGCGCTTTGGTGGAGGTGACCTGTAAATTGATATTTGAAGGACAAAAAAGGAGTACACCAGGGAGAGAAATAAGCAGATGCCCAGCCTGAAGGTGAGGGGACATCTATGCAACAGAAGTAGTCCAGTTTGGCGAGATGCTAGAGCAGAGGGGCAGAGGAGGAGAACTAATAAAGAGAAGACTAACTAATTTGGCAACTACATGGATTTTGCTGGTTTTACTCCATGGAAAGGTGTTTGGGAGTTTTTCCTGGGTATTCAAGGTAAACCAATGACAAAATCAATGACTGGAGATTTAAACATTACCCTTCGGGTGACAGCTACAGGAATAGAAACTGCCAGCCTCAGTTACTAGATGAGTCTGGTTATTAGGCCTGTGTCACTAGCAAGAACTTGGGAAGTGGATAGAGCCCAGTTTTCAGACCGGAGCTCCATGTGCTGGTTGAGAGTTCGCAGGTCTGGTGGAGGAGAGGGGACAGCCAGAAATAAAAAGAGATACATGGACTTTGGAGATTTTTTTTAAAAAAGCTATGGAATATGATTAATAAATGCACAATAACTGTATCTTCCTTATAAATGTGCTTGCACATTTTTCATTTATTATGTGTAAGAAAGTATTTAATGCCATATCTGTTATCAAACATGGAAATGAATACAATTTACTATCTAAAGTTTGTATCAGAAATTATGCCTTCTAAATTTAATTTTTAAGTTATGGAAACACACCTTCTTTTACTCCTCTAGTTAGAATTCTTTGAAATTCCTGATGCATCTGAAGTAAGTCAAATATCATTTGTGGTGTTTAAGTAAACAAGAGACATTATTATAAGAATTAGATATGCCTATGAAATGTGTCATTTAAAAAACACTTGTAGAGTCTAGATCTAACTTGGGAACTGTGTAAATAGAAAAAATAAAATAAAACAAAATCAATTCCTATTATATTAACTTTAGATAATAGAAAACATATATATGTAATTCTATTTAGAATAATTTAATAAAAAATACAATTAATATTGGTCTACTAAATAAACATAACTTCAGGAAAGTGATGTTTTATCCTCTGGTTCAAACAGATTAAAACAAGTCAAGTCATATTTCACACCAAATGCATTGCTTTGCACTTATTAGACAAACTGTGCTATATAAAAGTTTAATTTTTTTTACTTTAATGGAATTTTTCTTAAAACGAGCTTTCTATGGTTATACATTTAAAAAATTAAAATGTTAAGGTATATTTTATGCTATTAATTTTTCAATCTAAAATAACAAAAGTGGCACTGTAAAAAGGTCACATGAAAATTCCATCATCAAAAGAAATCTAAAACTATTTTGCTGTCTGCATTATGACTAAAACACTTCTTTATTCTTGTGGACACAAAGATTTCAGAAAATCTTTGATTTGAGGAACAAAAAAGCTATGTCTTTAATTGTAACTTTATTTGCTTTCTAGTAATTTGAACTAAATTTGGAAACATTCAACTACTTACAATTACAGTCTACTTAATTATGAAACGTGGGAGTACTACAAATTATATGGCAGGTGTCCCAATCTAGACTGTTCTTACTTAAATCATTCTTATAAAAGGTATCCTCTTAAACACCGAGACAGAGTTTAAATAGTATACTAAACGCAAAACGCTGTGGTGATAATGATAATGTGACATCCAATGTCTTTGCAAATTTTAGGTGTGAAGACAAACTTGTCGGATAGCAGGTTCCCCAGCATTTCCGAAGACTGCTCTCCATAACACTTTTTATAAACAATAGTATGATAGGCAGGCCTTATAAAGTGAACAATGTGACAACATTTCAGGCAGGCCTTATAAGATAACTCAGTATCAGATAAAGAGACAGGCCTTTATTGAATCAACTTAATGGTACAATTAACAAACAATATATATAAAGGAAATCACATTTTTATACAACTTGAATGAAGAAACTTCCAATGTAACATTACTATCATTCCTCCCAAAAGCTCTTGTTCTAACTGTTTACTTCTGTGACCTTTATGTTCTTTCTAGGAGAGGACTGTATTCAGACAGTGGAAGTAGCTTGAAGTCTAATGTTAATAAGGAGAACACATCGTAAGTATTACTCATGTTCTTCCATTTATCAAAAATATAGAAAGGTGAAAAAATTATACACACAAAAACAATGAATCAGCAACTTTTAACTTAAAGGATTTACAATTAGATTTTCTCATCACTGGTGGTTCCCAGCTGTGGCCCGTGGGAACCTGTCTCCTCGGGGTACTCCTTCAGGATCCAAGAGCGTTGGTCTCCATCGCCCCTGCAGCTCAGCAACTCTGTTCACCTCTGGTCCGTGTAATACTATTTCAGGCAAAAATAAAACATAAAAGTCTTGTCTTTGAAAAGAAAATTTAGGGTATGAAAATCACTAATTTAGTCCAAGCACCTAATTTTACATCAAAGGCATCAAAGGCTCAGAGAGATTACAGATTGCCTGAGGTCACAAAACCAGTGAGTTTGCAGGGCAGAAATGGGACTTATGTCTTCTTACTTTCCCACATTCAGGAAAAATACATAGATTTTTAACTATAACTCAGAGAACATGAGTAACTTGCTAACTAAATTATGTTTTAAAGTCATAAATAAAAATGATTTAATATAACCTTATCAGAAGGAGTTAATTCACTTAATTTATAAAGCACACATTTTTTGTAAACCACAGGACAAGAAACTTGGAGAAAATATTTTAGTTAAGAAAGTTGAAATTGAGAAAATACTTCCTTAAAAGAACTATTTATTCCCTCCAAATAAAACGTGGTTTACCAAAATCAATCAACAAATGAATTATTTGAGGTGTGGGTTATCTACAGCAACATTTAAAACACAAAACAGATATTTTTTTTACCTCTAGCATACTTCTGTTCAACCTCTCTCAGCCTTAGTTGGTGTGTACAAAAGACATGAGCTTAATTTCAGTTATGATTTAACCCAATCAGAAGTTATAGGAGTACCTTCATTTCTCTGTCCTCCAGTTTCCACAGAAGGCCTTAGACTCTCTCTATATTCCTCATGAGAGGAGGGGAGGTTTATCTGATGAGTGAATTTGAGAGAAGGAACTGAGAATGCTCGCCTGGTTCTAAATCTCTCCTTTGAAAAGCTGCGTCTACCCGCAGTACCATGAATTCAGGTCTGCTCTCCTCTGTGCAGTAAGCAGCCTGCCCCGGGACAGGTGCCAAGCATTTCTTTTCCCCGCTGACACCTGTGTGCAGAAGTGCCTCCTCTAATGTGTCACTATGTGTTGGTAACCAGGCTAGTAAGTTCATCTCCATCTGCCTGACTCCTATGTTCTCTCTCAGAAGGGGAGGGGAGGAGTCATTTGTCACCTACCCCACCACAGCTCCAACAAGGGAGAGGACTGCACAACACTTAGAGAAGAGCTTTCTCTTCCTTCCCTGTATACCTAATATACGTTGTATAAAACAACCTCCACTTTAATAAGGGGAAAAGTTACATTTTAGAAATAAAAATATAGTGAAGTCAGTAACAACAGCAAAGCACAACAAATAGAGAAATATATGTTTATTCACTCAACACTCATGTATTGACAGGCTACCTTTAAATTATATTTGAGTTTACAGGTTCAAAAATGATGTAGCCTTCTGCTTTTAAAACCAATTAAATAAACACATACAAACTGCACAACCATACAATCTTTCAAATTTAATATATTTGTAGTAGCTATTAATACTTTCAAATTAAAGTTTAATACTATTCTTATTTTACATGTTATAAAAAAAATTGTAATATAAAATATAATAAAATAAAATACATATTCCCATTTGTACCACAGTATCCAAGTATAAATAGGTTAAACGTTAGAAAAAAAACATCAATTTGTCAATATTAAAAACAAGTATTTTACTGCAGAGAAACAAATCAAGGAAATAGTTGTTGATCCAGGAGCTAAAAATAACAGAAAAATATGAAGAAAATGTTGAGCAATTACACTGGGGAACAAAATTTTTGTTGCATCCACAAAAACACTTGTTCTTACCTAATTTGAGCGTGCTGATCTCAAATCTGACATTAGTTTTTCTCTTCAAGCTACAGTTATTTTGCAATTCAAGATTTTATGTTTTCATCTTATTGTTAAATTTTCAACATTTAGTTTAGCATAATGAAGTAGAAAGTCTTCTTGGGCAGCATCTTTGTGAAAATATAATAATTTATATAATACAGTAAATACACTAATACACTAAAAATATGATTGCATCAGAATTTATCTACAATTTCAAAATAGAACATATTAAACACTTATTTTAGTAATAAAATTTGTGCAACACTTATTTAAATTCTATTCAGGCAAAAATTTGTGTTTGTAGCTCTTGCGTTTGTGTACTTGTTGAGGACAATCCCGTTTGATGCTCCAGCAATAGTCTGCCATCACATTTCAGTCCCATCACCCCTGATAACGCTCTTACATCTTCTTCAGATCTTGATGAAAGGGTTCTTTCTGGTCATCATTAACAGCTTCAAGATTTTTGGGAAACTTACCAAGGTGACTGTTTGGGAAGTAAATCTTAAGCTCATGTTACATCCAATGTCACGAAAATTCAACAGCATCCTTTGAACCAGAAGTTTATAGTTCTTTTGATTTTTTGTTGCCAAGAAAGTTCTTTGTAACTGCCACAAAAGACTGTAGTGCTGCTTTCTCCTCCTTGTATATCTTCCTGGAAAATTCTTCATCACGTATGAGGGTTCAAATTTGAGGTCCCTCGAACACACCTGCTTTTATCTTCTTGAAAGACAAGGCAGGAAAAGAAGAAATAATGTGTTGAAAGCATTCACTTTCTCTATTCCAAAGCCTGAACAAACTGCCTCATTAAGCCTAGTTTGATGTGAAGTGGGGGAAAAATGATCCTGTCTCAATTAACTACAGGTTCATTCACAATATTTTGCATCCCTACATACAGAGCTTCAGGTTTTGGCCACTTCTTTTGTGTCCAGTGTTTCTCCTGAGTTCAGCTGTCCCACAAACACAGAAAGCAAGGATACTTCATAAAACCTCTCTGTTGTCCTAGCAGAAAATTGACCATTTTAAGATTCACTCAAATGATCCAATTATGCTCCTCATATTTAAAAAACCAAGGACAATTTTTATGTCATTATAATCTTCTCGCAGATGAGTTGAATAACCAATAGGAACCACTGCATAAACATTACCATTGTGTAGGAGAACAGATTTCAGACTTTGTTTAGAGCAGTCAAGAAATAGCTGCCATTCTTTTTTACTGTAAGTAGTAACACCTAGCTGACTGAGAAGACTACTGATATTATGACAGTTAAGAAAGTGTTTGTCTTTGAAAAAAATAAGTCCACAAAAATTTGTTCACGCTTCATGAAGTAGGATACTTCAGCTGACCAGTGAAGTACATTCTTTTCTTGAAACCTGGAGGCTCATAACTCAGCTACTTTCTTTGCTGGGCCCAAATCTCTTACTAAGTCATTCAATTTCGGTTGGCTAAACTGCTGAAGGGTTAATGACTGCTTGGCATCAGAAGAAGACCCTTCAGATTCTACAGCCATTTCCTCATGCATATTATCAAAATACACTTAATCACCATGTTCACTTTCTTCATCCTTAGAAGAAATAAAACCATTGAAAACTGAAACCGGGAGTGTCTCAGAGTGTGGGATAGGTCGCATTGCTGAATATTAGAATATGCGATCATATGATGTTTTTTCTTGCCGATACCCTTTTGTATGGATCAGACAGAAATAATATTCACTGGTGTGGTTTGTAGATTCACGCCAAAACATGGGAATACCAAAAGGCATTCCTTTGCATTTTCCTTTTGTCCAGTCACAAAGCATTTCTTCACAATTATAACACACAATATGAGGAGCCCAATTTTTGTCTTGATCGCCAAGGGGAACTTGAAAATAGGCTATATATGCACGTGTCAAAAATAATGAAATATTTGACGTTGAAGTGTATAACAGCCACATATATAACAGAAGGTGTCAGAACTATTCTTACATTTACACCTACTTGGAGAACCCATGATTTAACCTTAAAACAAAATAAGAGGGTGTTTTTATCAGATAATAATTTTTTACATTAAAAACTACTATAATTATGCAAAAGTGATGTTTGTAAAACATTAATTGCCTTGTGGTTATGTTCAGTCCAAGAGTTATTGCCCTTTAATTCCAATTTAAAAACCAATGCACGCCATTAACTGTCACAAAAAGAAATTAAAATTGCATAAAAACCAGAGCATGCATCAAAGAATGGATTTCAGATTTGGAATCACTGATGCAGAAATATATAAAAACAGTTCTAAAACCTCATGAAGCAGGAAATAAAAGTGTTGTTTCCCAGTGTTATCTGTATCCTTCAGAAGATAAAATGACTACAGGGCATTTGTCTAAGTGGACAAACTGAAGTGGGGACATGAGAAATTATATAGAGCATATCATTGCTGCAATAAACAAATTTTATAAACTCTGTCTCTACCTTAGGAGAAAGCAGCATATCAGCTGTGACAGTTTGATTCAAGTTAATATTCCGAGTAGAGAAGCACTGCCCTGGGAATTGAAATGTGAGGCCAGTTTCAGTCAGGAGGAAGTATGACTCAGCATTCTGTTGAGAATCAATGGTCTGTCTGCCATGTACAATTTCAAGTCTTAGGAATATTAACTGTTTTAGCTTTCGTGTATTTGTGTAGAAACAGTTGCTAAACTGAATATACATTTGTGAAATGTAAAATAAATACTGAAATTCTTAGCAATTTTCTGAAAAGAAATTGATTTTAGCCAAAATTAATCAATGTCAAATTGAGTCTTTCTCTTTATTTAACACAGATTTAAAGACATTGATTGAAAAAGTAGCATGTCATGAATTGTGTTAGAAAGATGAATACTGAAACACACTTCAACATAAAAAATTCTGAAACCAGGAAAATTTTATCTGTTATAAAATTGTCTGACACAAATTTCTAAAGTTTTCAGTTCTAAGAAAAAGAAATCCTATGTGCAAGAAAATATAGTGATCTATCTGTTCAAGCCATTTTAACTTCTGTATTTTATGATAACATTATTAAATAACAGTTGAATAAAATGGTAAAGCTTCTTCTGATGTACAGGACAAACTTCCCAGATTTAAATTAGAATGAAAGCTAAAGGTAAAAATTAGCAGATCAGATATGTAGGAACCTACACCATTACAATGGGATCAGTGGGAAAGGCTAAACTTTATGTCATGGTGAGAGAGACAACAAACCTAAATAACCTGAAAGTGGAGAGAACTGAAATCACAGATCAGAGCAGTACTTTATTATAATCATTGTCCTTGAAGTTAGAAAAGCAATGCTGAGTAAGGTTGACTTTCAGTTGGACAGAAATATTTGAACAGGAAGAGTTCAAAATGTTAAAACCTTGCAAATAAAGGAGATTGATGCACAAATTTAATATTAAATCTACTTTTAACATTTTAGTCTCTAGAATCATAGTTTATAAATCTTTAGAAGTTGGTTGTTCTGTAATGCCCCCTCCCCAAAACTACCCCTTTCTATCTTTTTAAACAGTATGTTACCACTTCTCATAGAAATATTTTGTTTTCCTAGTAGCCATAAGTAAATGCGTACAACTCTAAAAAAGTACAAATAAAATTTCTATTTTATTTTATTAAACTAAGGTTACATTAATAACCCTAGAAGTCACCATCATTCTGTAAGTCTAAGAATTCTGGAAACAACACTGCATAGTGAGTCTTTCTAGGCATTTGGTAGAGATTTGGGTAACTGTTTCTGGATCTTGACAAAACAGTGCTGCTTACTCTCTCTAAATAAGTCTAGCAAGATCTGTGAGCCAATACCCCACAGAGAACTATGTATAAATTGGAACTACAACATTAAGTTTAAAATAAACTGTTTTCTTTCAATTGATCTAGACATACTAAAAAGTAAACACTTTTTACTCCAAAAAAACATTGAAGAAAATATGTCCACAGAAATCTCCATGTTTTTATCATGCAAAATAAGAAGGTACCTGATTTTTCTGATGAGAACATTTCAAAGTTGACTCGTGTTTAACAATTTACAGTATTCTTGTGCCCAGTAGTTCCACTTCATGAATTTGAAGTACTTAGACCCTATTTGGCCAAAAACACTGTTAAAAATCCTCAGGTTTGCTCTTCTATGGTGTGTTACAATGAAGCCAAATGAAAAAACAAGGCTGAAGCCTCATTTATCACAGGTCTGTGTTGTTTTTCTCTGCATCAAGAAGACTAAAAACATTATCAAAACCATAAACAGATGTGTGCTGACTGAAATAGGTATTTTAGTGAGTGACGTCAGCGTCATGGTGAAGTGAGACAGCCCTTTGTATCTCCCTTTAAATCAGTAACTAGTGAGATATCTAGAAGCCAACAAAGGTTCCTCTGCTCAACACACTAAAAGGTCCACACACCAGTAGTTGCAAAGGTGGGTGTGCTGGATTGTGCAGGGGAGGCAGGCTGGGGCGGAAAACAGGGACAGGTCCAGAGCTGCAGTTCTCCATGAACGAGGCTGAACCTGCAGCCCCAGCAGACCAGCAGCAGTGGAAGAGCTGGGGTGCAGCCCCCACACCACAGCCCAGCAGCGTTCCCTCCCTCAATCCAGATTTGTCCGCAGCTGCAGCAGTGCTCACACCAGCAGAAACCAGTAGCAGAAGCAGAGACAAGTCTCCAGCCTCCAGGACACAGCACAATGCTGTCAGGGGCCTTCAGCATGAGGAGCTTATGGACTGGCTTCGTTCAACTGGCCACACCCCCTACCATTGTGATGGTGCCCTTAAACCCAGGCAACCCAGATACAGCACCAATTTCCACCACCCTGGTCACCTAGGCCACCATTCCCATGTCCAGGGCTAAGCCTCCCACACCTGCGTTCATCCTTCTCCACCACCAACCTTAAGTAGTAAAGTAAGAGAAAGCAAATACTGTGCTATGGCACCACCTACTGGAAAGCAAAACAAATACCTCAAGTTATCAGCCTGCAGAATTTGAAAAGCAAAATGTCCCTAAATAAGAGACAAGTTCACCACTACAAATGTGCCAGCAGAGGAACAACCCATCAAGCAGCAGAGACCACCAAGGTAACACAGGAAGAAAATGACAATTCTCCAGAAAGAAACTCAAAGTGATAGAAGATGATGATCTAAATGACAGATATCAAAATGCCAGTCATGAAGAACATCAAAGAAATACAAGAAAATTCAAAAGGCAGTACAATAAGCTCAGGAATAAAATTAATGAACAAAGGGAGTGCTTTACCAAGGGGATGAAAATTATAAAAAAGAACCAAAGCGCCTGACCTGGCAGTGGTGCAGTGGATAGAACATTGGACTGGGATGCAGAGGACCCAGGTTCAAAATCTGGAGGTCACTGGCTTGAGCATCCGGTCGATGGATTGAGCGTGGGATCAGAGATATGACCCCATGGTCACTGGCTTTAGCCTAAAGGTTGCTAGCTTGAAGCCCAAGGTCACTGGCTTGAGCCTAAAGGTCACTGGCTTAAAGGCCAAGGTTTACTGGCTTGAGCAAGGGGTCAATTGCTCTGCAGTAGCCCTCATTCAAGGCACATATGAAAAAGCAAGTAATGAATTAAGAAGCCACAACAAAGAATTGATGCTTCATCTGTCTTTCTTCCTGTCTGTCTGTCCCTATTTGTCCCTATCTCTTTCTCTCTCTCTCTGTTTCTGTCAAAAAAATAAAAAGAACCAAAGAAAAATTCTAAAGCTAAAAAACTCAATAAGTAAAATGAAGAATTCATATAAATAACAATGATACACAATAAAAGATAGTTGCTATTTTAAGATTTCCCATAATTGCCATCTTAGTCATTAATCACTCAAGTGCTGGCAAGATTAGTGACCTCCATCTTCAGAATTAAAATATTTTAAAATTTGTTAAAAATAAAATTCAAATTTTTGCTTAATTTAACTATTTAGAAATCATACAATTACTCAACAAGGTATTTTATAAAAATTGAAATTAAAATGCTGTGAATAAAATAGTTAAAAATGTTCTTTCATGTAAAAAGATAAAAATTTTTCAATAAAAACAAAAATTCATCCTTTAAGTGTTACAAGTTTTACTCATAAAAAGAATTTATCTCAGTTTCATTTAAATAACAAACATCCATAATGGTTAAGGGTTCAAATGTCAATCATTTACTCACACTTAAAGGTGAAAAAATCAGGGTGGAGAAAAACTTTTAAATTGTTATAAACCACCACCAAACTAAAATTTATTAGAAAGTAAACTAAGTGGAGCAAGATGGCGATGGAGTAGGTGGACATACCAACTTCCAACTCCCAGAACCAAAATGGATTATAACTCAATTTTAAGAACCATCATCTGGATAAACCAACTTTGAACTATACTAAGTGGACTCTTCAACCAAGGAACACAGAAGAAGCCACATTGAGACTGGTAGGAATAGCGAAAATGCAAAGAGGGCTGCCCAGCTCCCCGGAGCAAATGGCAGCCCGGAGAGAACCGCGTGGCGGGAGGAGAGTTTGGCAGAAACGGAGGGACCTGGGTCCCAGGAACCAAGCTCCAGCCTATAGTCCCAGAACCTAAAAGAGGCGTTTGGAAAATTTTGAGTTGTGAAACAAGTGAGGGAGCTCCCAGGCCTACAGTGTGGAGTATTAGGGCCCTTCCTACTCTGCCGAGGGTTGCTGAAGGGTATGGTGATGGCAGGACGCTGAAACGCAGTTCGGTCAATGTGGGTGAAGGCCAAGCCAGTGTGAGCTTAGTCTAGCCCAGCAGGAGCAAAGGGGACGTGTGAAAGCGGTCCGGCAGCTGCAGGCCCGCCTGTAATCCCACCTGCGGGGACAAAGCAGGAGGCCAGGAACGGGCAGAGATCTGCTCTGCGACCCTGCGCAAGCTGGCCCTTACCGCGTGAACGGGGCTAAGACCAAGAACGGGCAGGGGCTCGTGGCTGAGCTCATGCTACCAGCCCCGCCCGGCCGGAGAAACCGCGATTTGCCATCCTGCATGCACGAGCGGGCTCCGAACGCTGGGGCGGGGTAGAGTCCGGGACAAGCGGAAGCTCGCAGCTGAGAGGAAGCCAGCAAACATGCCAGGCCCAATAAACCTTGGTTTGCGACCCTGCGCAGGAGGGCCCTGGCCTCGAGGGCAGGGCTAAATTAAGGATGGGCAAAGGATTGTCAAAAGCCCCGCTCAACCAGCGAAACTGTGGCGAGCAGGCTCTGACTGCGGGTGCTGGGCAGATGTCCGAAAACAGGCTGGGTCCGCCTCTGAGCAAAGATCCTCACCTCTACCATTGGTGCTGAGGCTTGTGGCTTGAGTGACAGCCCCTCCCACGGAAGAGAGGCAGAAATCACAGCAAAAGCCGCAGTGGGAGGGCGCTGGCAACGCCCATAACCAACCGGCCTAGGCAGTGGCAGAGGGGGTGGCGGGCCTGCAGACAGACCACACCTAGAGAACACAAAGGCAACACCTACTGAAATCCAGTGGCCACAACTTGCTTATACACAGGTAAAATGGTCAGGCAGAGGAATGCAAACCAAATGAATCAAGAGAAATCCCCAGAGAAGGACCTGAAAGAACCAGATATAACCAAATTACCAGAAGCAGAATTTAGAGTAATGATAGGATGTTCAAAGAAATTAGGGCAACAATGGATAGTTACTATGAACACCTAAATAAAGAGATAACAAGTGTAAAAAATGAAATTGAAATAATAAAAAAGAATCAGACAGAAATGACAAATACAGTATCAGAACTGAAGACCACAAAAGAAGAAATTAAAAGCAGGATGAATCATGCTGAGGATCAAATCATGCTGAGGATCGAATCTAGACATACTTTTTAGTATGTCTAGATCAATTGAAAGTAAGCAGCACTGATCTCTGAAGAGAAACAACATTCGCATCATAGGGGTGCCTGAAGAAGAGGAAAGAGGACAGGAAATGGAAACTTTGTTCAATCAAATCATAGCAGAAAACTTCCCTATATTAAGGCTGTGAAACACTCCACACATTCAAGAAGCATACAGAACTCCATTAAAGATAAAACCAAAAAAGATCTACACCAAGACACATCATAGTTAAAATACCAAAGGAAATAGATAAAGAAAAAATTTTAAAAGCTGCTGGGGAAAAAAAGGCTATCACTAACAAAGAAGCCCCCATAAGGATGACATTGGACTTCTCAACAGAAACACTTGAGGCCAGAAGGGAATGGCAAGATATAATCAAAGTAATGCAGAACAAGAACCTACAACCAAGACTACTCTATCTAGCAAGGTTAACGTTTAAAATTGAAGGAGAAATAAAGAGCTTCCCAGAAAAAGAAAGCCTCAAGGAATTCATTAAAACCAAACCAATTCTGCAAGAGATACTAAGGGGCCTATTGTGAACAGTTTAAAGGGAGGAAAGAATAGAGCAAAAGAAGAATACAGCTTTAAAGAATAAAATGGCAATAAACAACTACATATCAATAATAACCTCAAATGTAAATGAATTAAATTATCCAATCATAAGACATAGAGTAGCTGCATGGATAAAGAAACAGGACCCACACATATGCTGTCTACAAGAGACACACCTTAAAACAAAAGATGCACATAGACTGAAGGTAAAAGGATGGAAAAATATATATCATGCAAAAGGAAATGAAAAAAAAGCCGGGGTAGCAGTACTTATATCTGACAAAATGAACCTTAAAACAAAGGCTGTAGTAAGTGATAAAGAAGGACACTACATAAAGATAAAAGAAACAATTCAACAGAAAGATATAACTATTATAAATATCTATGCACCAAATATAGGAGCCCCGACATACATAAAGTAGACTTTGATGGATATAAAGGGCGAGATTAACAGCAATACTATCATAGTAGGGGATTTCAATACCCCTCTAACAACACTGGATAGATCCTCAAGAAAGAAAATTAATAAAGAAACAGAAGACTTAAAGAATACACTAGATCAACTTGATTTAATAGATATCTTCAGAACTTTTCACCTTAAAGCAGTAGAATATACATTCTTCTCAAGCGCTCATGGTACGTTTTCTAGGATAGACCACATGTTAGGACACAAAAATGGTCTCAATAAATTTAAGAAGATTAAAATCATATCAAGCATTTTCTCTGATCACAATGCCATGAAACTAGAAATTAACCACAAAAGAATAACTGAAAAATACTCAAACACTTGGAAACTAAATAGCATGTTATTAAATAATGAATGGATTAACAATGAGATCAAAAAAGAAATAAAGAAGTTTCTAGAAACAAATGATAATGAGCATACATCAACTCAAAATTTATGGGACACAGCAAAAGCAGTTCTGAGAGGAAAGTTCATTGCACTACAGGCATATCATAAGAAGCTAGAAAAAGCTCAAATAAGCAACCTGAACTGCAGCTAAAAGAACTAAAAAAACAGCAAATAAAATCCAGAACAAGTAGAAGGAAAAAAATAATAAAGATCAGAGCAGAAATAAATGACATAGAGGCTAAGGAAACAATACAGAGGATCAATGAAACGAGAAGCTGGTTCATTGAAAAGGTAAACAAGATTAATGAACCTTTAATTAGACTCACCAAGAAAAAAAGAGAGGACTCAAACAAATAAAATTAGAAAAAACAGTGGAGAAATAACAACTGACACAGCAGAAATACAAAGCATTGTAAGAAAATACTATGAAGAACTATATGCCAAAATATTAGCCAATCTCGGTGAAATGGACAAATTTCTTGAATCATATAACCTTCCAAAAATCAATCTGGAAGAAGCAGAACACCTAAAGTGACCAATTACAACAAATGAGATTGAAACAGTTTACAAAAAACTCCCAAAAAAAGAAAAGTCCTTGGCCTGATGGCTTCACAAGTGAATTCTATCAAAAATTCAAAGAAGAACTAACTCCTATCCTCCTCAAGTTATTTCAAAAAATTCAAGAGGAAGGAAGACTTTCAAAGCTTTTATGAGGCGAGCATAATTCTGATCCCAAAACAGGGCAAAGACAACACAAAGAAAGAAAATTATAGACCTATATGCCTGATGAATTTAGACACTAAAATTCTCAACAAAATATTAGCCAACCGGATCCAGCAATATATGAAAAAAATCATACACCATGATCAAGTGGGATTTATTCTGGAGAGGCAAGGCTGGTTCAATATTTCCAAATCAATCAATGTGATTCATCACATAAACAAAAGGAAGGACAAAAATTACATGAAAATTTCAATAGATGCAGAAAAGGCATTTGATAAAATCCAGCACCCATTCATGCTCAAAACTCTCAGTAAAGTGGGAATACAAGGAACATTCCTTAACATGATAAAGGCCATCTACACAAACCCACAGCAAACATCATACTGAATGGGCAAAAATTAAAAGCAATCCCCTTAAGATCAGGAACCAGGCAGGGGTGCCCCCTTTCACCACTCTTATTCAACATAGTTCTGGAAGTCCTAGCTACAACAATCAGAAAAGAAGGTGAAATAAAAGGCATCCAAAATGGAAAAGAAGTAAAACTGTCATTATTTGCAGATATGATATTGTATATAGAAAATCCTAAAGTCTCAGTCATAAAACTAGTAAACATGATAAATGAATTAGCAAGGTGGCAGAATATAAAATTAATACTCAGAAATCAAAGGCATTTCTATATACCAACAATGAACTGTCAGGAAAAGAAATTAAGGAAACAATCATCTTCACTATTGGAGCCAAAAAAATAAAGTACCTAGGAGTAAATTTAACCAAGTAGGTTAAGGACTTGTACTCGGAAAATTATAAAACATTGATAAAAGAAATCAAGGAAGATACAAACAAGTGGAAGCATATACCGTGCTCATGGCTAGGAAGAATAAACATCATTAAAATGTCTATATTACCCAAAGCAATTTATAAATTCAATGCAATACCAATTAAAATACCAATGACATACTTCAAAGATATAGAACACATATTCCAAAAATTTATATGGAACCAAAAAAGAACAAAAATAACCTCAGCAATCTTAAAAAATATATAATAAAGAAGGAGGTATCATTCTTCCGGATATCAAGGTTTACTACAAGGCCATTATACTCAAGACAGCCTGGTACTGGCATAAGAATAGGCACATAGATCATTGGAACAGAACAGAGGACCCAGAAATAAACCCACAGCTTTATGGACAACTGATATTTGACAAAGGAGGAAAGAACATACAATGGAGTAAAGACAGCCTCTTTAACAAATGGTGTTGAGACAATTGGACATCTACATGCAAGAAAATGAAACTAGACCATCAACTTACACCATTCACAAAAACAAACTCAAAATGGATAAAAGACTTAAATGTAAGCCGTGTAACCATAGCATCTTAGAAGAAAACATAGGCAGCAAGCTCTCCGACATCTGTCGCAGCAATATATTTGCCGATTTATCTCCACGGGCAAATGAAATAAAAGGCAAGATAAACAAATGGGACTATATCAAACTAAAAAGTTTTTGCACAGCTAAAGACAATAAGAACAGAATAAAAAGACAAACCACACAATGGGAGAACATATTCGACGGCACATCTGATAAGGGGTTAATAACTAAAATTTATAAAGAACTTATAAAATTCAACACCAGGAAGACAAACAATCCAATCAAAAAACGGGCAAAAGAAATGAATAGAAACTTCTCCAAAGACGACATACTGATGGCCAATAGGCATATGAAAAATGCTCAACGTCACTAATCATTAGAGAAATGCAAATTAAAACCACAATGAGATATCACTTCACACCAGTCAGAATGGCACTCATCAGCAAAACAACACAGAATAAGTGCTGGCGAAGATGTGGAGATAAGGGAACCCTCCTGCACTGCTGGTGAGAATGCAGACTGGTGCAGCCACTGTGGAAAACAGTTTGGAGATTCCTCAAAAAATTAAAAATTGAACTGCCGTTTGACCCAGCTATCCTACTTATAGGGATATACCCTAAGAACACCATAGCACTGTTCGAAATGAAGAAATGCGCCCCCATGTTCGTGGCAGCATTGTTCACAATAGCGAAGATCTGGAAACAGCCCAAGTGTCTGTCAGAATATGAGTGGATTAAAAAGCTTTGGTATATATATACTATGGAATACTACTCAGCAATAAGAAATGATGACATCAGATCATTTATAACAAAATGGATGTACCTTGATAACATTATATGGAGTGAAATAAGTAAATCAGAAAAAAAGAAAAACTGAGAACAGCATGATTTCATACATAGGTTGGATATAAAAGTGAGACTATGAGACATGGACAAGAGCGTGGTGGTTACAGGGTGGGGGATGGGAGGGAAGGTTGGGATAGGGAGGAGGGGAGGGGCACAGAAAAAACCCGATAGAAGGTGACTGAGGACAATTTGACTTTGGGTGACGGGTATGCAACACAATTGAATGATAAGACAACCTGGAGATGTTTTCATTGTATATATGTACCCTGATTTATTGGTGTCATTAAAATTAATAGTAATAAAATAAAATTTAAAGAAAAAGAAAAAGAAAGTAAACCAAAGCATCTCCAAGTATACCATTGGTTATTAAAAATTATATATATTATATACATTTTATTTTTATATTAATTATACATCAAAATACATATAATACTTATCTATTTACATCATATTTACATTGTTATATATTTAAGCATATATAATGCATAACTATGTAATATGTATAATTAATATAATTGTATAATTAATAAATATTAATATGCAATATAAACAACAAATTATATAATGTATATTTTATATCTAATAACACTGGGGAACAATTCTTTTTCATTTTCTGTTGCATGAGGTTTTAGAACTCTTTCTATATATTTCAGCATAACTGATTAAAATCTGAAATTTTTTCTTGGGTGCTTGCTCTAGTTTCTATGCAGTTTTAATTTTTTTTTGTTACAGTTAATGGCATGCATCAGTTTTTAAATTGGAGTTAAAGGGCAATAACTCTTGGCCTGAACATAACCACAAGGTAATTAATGTTTTACAAACATCACTTTTACATAATTGTATTTGTTTTTTTTTTTTGTTTTTTTTTTAATATATATTTTATTATTATTAATTCTAATGGGGTGACACCAATAAATCAGGGTACATATGTACAATGAAAACATCTCCAGGTTATCTTATCATTCAATTGTGTTGCATACCCATCACCAAAAGTCAAATTGTCCTCTGTCACCGTCAACCTGTTTTTCCCTGTGTCCCTCCCCTGCTCCCTATCCCACTCTTCCCTCCCTCCCCCCATCCCATAACCAACACTCTTTTGTCCATGTCTCATACCCTCACTTTCATGTCCCACCTATGTATGTAATCGTGCTGTTCTCAGTTTTTCTTTTTTTCTGATTTACTTATTTCACTCCGTATAATGTTATCAAGGTACATCCATATTGTAATAAATGATCCGATGTCATCGTTTCTTATGGCTGAGTAGTATTCCATAGTATATATGTACCATAGCTTTTTAATCCACTCGTCTTCTGACGGACACTTGGGCTGTTTCCAGATCTTCGCTATTGTGAACAATGCTGCCACGAACATGGGGGTGCATTTCTTCTTTTCGAACAGTGCTATGGTGTTCTTAGGGTATATTCCTAAAAGTGGGATAGCTGGGTCAAAAGGCAGTTCAATATTTAATTTTCTGAGAAATCTCCAAACTGTTTTCCACAGTGGCTGCACCAGTCTGAATTCCCACCAGCAGTGCAGAAGGGTTCCCTTTTCTCCACATCCTCGCCAGCACTTATTCTGTGTTATTTTGCTGATGAGTGCCATTCTGACTGGTGTGAGGTGATATCTCATTGTGGTTTTAATTTGCATTTCTCTAATGATTAGTGATGTTGAGCATTTTTTCATATGCCTATTGGCCATCTGTATGTCCTCTTTGGAGAAATTTCTATTCATTTCTTTTGCCCATTTTTTGATTGGGTTGTTTGTCTTCCTGGTGTTGAGTTTTATAAGTTCTTTATAAATTTTAGTTATTAACCCCTTATGAGATGTGCCGTCGAAGATGTTCTCCCATTGTGTGGTTTGTCTTTTTATTCTGTTCCTATTGTCTTTAGCTGTGCAAAAACTTTTTAGTTTGATATAGTCCCATTTGTTTATCTTGCCTTTTATTTCAGTTGCCCGTGGAGATAAGTCGGCAAATATACCGCTGCTACAGTTGGCGGAGAGCTTGCTGCCTATGTTTTCTTCTAAGATGCTTATGGTTTCACGGCTTACATTTAAGTCTTTTATCCATTTTGAGTTTGTTTTTGTGAATGGTGTAAGTTGATGGTCTAGTTTCATTTTTTTGCAGGTAGATGTCCAATTTTCCCAACACCATTTGTTAAAGAGGCTGTCTTTACTCCATTGTATGTTCTTTCCTCCTTTGTCAAATATCAGTTGTCCATAAAGCTGTGGGTTTATTTCTGGGTTCTCTGTTCTGTACCATTGATCTATGTGCCTGTTCTTATGCCAGTACCAGGCTGTCTTGAGTATAATGGCCTTATAGTAAACCTTGATATCAGGAAGCGTGATACCTCCTGCTTTATTATTTCTTTTTAAGATTGCTGAGGCTATTCGTGTTCCTTTTTGGTTCCATATAAATTTTTGGAATATGTGTTCTATATCTTTGAAGTATGTCATTGGTATTTTAATTGGTATTGCATTGAATTTATAAAATGCTTTAGGTAATATAGACATTTTAATGATGTTTATTCTTCCTAGCCATGAGAACGGTATATGCTTCCACTTGTTTGTATCTTTCTTGATTTCTTTTATCAATGTTCTATAATTTTCCGAGTACAAGTCCTTGACTTCCTTGGTTAAATTTACTCCTAGGTACTTTATTTTTTTGGCTGCAATAGTGAAGGGGATTGTTTCCTTAATTTCTTTTGCTGATATTTCATTGTTGGTGTATAGAAATGCCTCTGATTTCTGAGTATTAATTTTATATCCTGCCACCTTGCTGAAATCATTTATAAGGTCCAGTAGTTTTTTGACTGAAACTTTAGGGTTTTCAATATACAATATCATATCATCTGCAAATAGTGACAGTTTTACTTCTTCTTTTCCAATTTGTATGCCTTTTATTTCTTCTTCTTGTCTGATTGCTGTAGCTAGGACTTCCAGAACTATGTTGAATGAGAGTGGTGAAAGTGGGCAACCCTGCCTGGTTCCTGATCTTAAGGGGATTGCTTTTAATCTTTGTCCATTTAGTATGATGTTTGCTGTCGGTTTATCGTAGATGGCCTTTATCATGTTAAGGAATCATCCCTGTATTCCCACTTTACTGAGAGTTTTGAGCATGAATGGGTGCTAGATTTTATCAAATGCCTTTTCTGCATCTATTGAAATTATCATGTAATTTTTGTCCTTCCTTTTGTTTATGTGGTGAATCACATTGATTGATTTGCGAATATTGAACCAGCCTTGCCTCTCCAGAATAAATCCCACTTGATCGTGGTGTATGATTTTTTTCATATATTGCTGGATCCGGTTGGCTAATATTTTGTTGAGAATTTTAGCGTCTAAATTCATCAGGGATATAGGCCTATAATTTTCTTTCTTTGTGTTGTCTTTGCCCGGTTTTGGGATCAGAATTATGCTCGCCTCATAAAAGGAATTTGGAAGTCTTCCTTCCTCTTGAATTTTTTGAAATAGCTTGAGGAGAACAGGAGTTAGTTCTTCTTTGAATTTTTGGTAGAATTCACTTGTGAAGCCATCAGGCCCAGGACTTTTCTTTTTTGGGAGTTTTTTGATAACTGTTTCGATCTCATTTGCTGTAATTGGTCTGTTTAGGTGTTCTGATTCTTCCAGATTGATTTTTGGAAGGTTATATGATTCAAGAAATTTGTCCATTTCACCAAGATTGTCTAATTTTTTGGCATATAGTTCTTCATAGTATTTTCTTACAATGCTTTGTATTTCTATTGTGTCAGTTGTTATTTCTCCACTGTCCTTTCTAATTTTATTTATTTGAGTCCTCTCTCTTTTTTTCTTAGTGAGTCTAGTTAAAGGTTCATCAATCTTGTTTACGTTTTCAAAGAACCAGCTTCTGGTTTCATTGATCCTCTGTATTGTTTCCTTAGCCTCTATGTCATTTATTTCTGCTCTGACCTTTATTATTTCCTTCCTTCTACTTGTCTTGGGTTTTATTTGTTGTTGTTTTTCTAGTTCTTTTAGATGCAGGGTTAGGTTGCTTATTTGAGCTTTTTCTAGCTTCTTATGATATGTCTGTAGTGCAATAAACTTTCCTCTCAGAACTGCTTTTGCTGTGTCCCATAAATTTTGAGTTGATGTATGCTCATTATCATTTGTTTCTAGAAACTTCTTTATTTCTTTTTTGATCTCATTGTTAATCCATTCATTATTTAATAACATGCTATTTAGTTTCCAAGTGTTTGAGTATTTTTCAGTTATTCTTTTGTGGTTAATTTCTAGTTTCATGGCATTGTGATCAGAGAAAATGCTTGATATGATTTCAATCTTCTTAAATTTATTGAGACCATTTTTGTGTCCTAACATGTGGTCTATCCTAGAAAATGTACCATGAGCGCTTGAGAAGAATGTATATTCTACTGCTTTAGGGTGAAAAGTTCTGAAGATATCTATTAAATCAAGTTGATCTAGTGTCTCCTTTAAGTCTGCTGTTTCTTTATTAATTTTCTTTCTTGAGGATCTATCCAGTGTTGTTAGAGGGGTATTGAAATCCCCTACTATGATAGTATTGCTGTTAATCTCGCCCTTTATATCCATCAAAGTCTGCTTCATGTATGTCGGAGCTCCTATATTTGGTGCATAGATATTTACAATAGTTATATCTTCCTGTTGAATTGTTCCCTTTATCATTATGTAGTGTCCTTCTTTATCTCCTACTACAGCCTTTGTTTTAAAGTCCATTTTGTCTGATATAAGTATTGCTACCCCTGCTTTTTTTTCATTTCCATTTGCATGAAATATTTTTTTCCATCCTTTTACCTTCAGTCTATGAGCATCTTTTGTTTTAAGGTGTATCTCTTGTAAACAGCATATGTATGGGTCCTGTTTCTTTATCCATGCAGCTACCCTATGTCTTTTGATTGGATCATTTAATCCATTTACATTTAAGGTTATTATTGATATGTAGTTGTTTATTGCCATTTTATTCTTTAAAGCTGTATTCTTCTTGTGCTCTATTCATTCCTCCCTTTAAACTGTTCACAAGAGGCCCCTTAGTATCTCTTGCAGAATTGGTTTGGTTTTTATGAATTCCTTCAGGCTTTCTTTTTCTGGGAAGCTCTTTATTTCTCCTTCAATTTTAAATGTTAGCCTTGCTGGATAAAGTAGTCTTGGTTGTAGGTTCTTGTTCTGCATTACTTTGATTATTTCTTGCCATTCCCTTCTGGCCTCAAGTGTTTCTGTTGAGAAGTCCGATGTCATCCTTATGGGGGCTCCTTTGTAGGTGATAGTCTTTTTTTCTCTAGCAGCTTTTAAAACTTTTTCTTTATCCATTAGCTTTGGTATTTTAACTATGATGTGTCTTGGTGTAGATCTTTTAGGGTTTCTTTTTAATGGAGTTCTGTGTGCTTCTTGAATGTGTGGAGTGTTTCCCAGCCTTAATTTAGGAAAGTTTTTTGCTATGATTTGATTGAACAAAGTTTCCATTTCCTGTCCTCTCTCCTCTTCTTCAGGCACCCCTATGATGCGAATGTTGTTTCTCTTCAGGTTGTCACAAAGCTCCCTTAGAGTTTCCTCACATTTTTTAAGTCTCTTTTCCTTTTTCTTCTCTGCTTCTGTGCCCTTGTTTATTGTGTCCTCTAACTCGCTTATTCGATCCTCAGCGTCATCCATCCTGCTTTTAATTCCTTCCATTGTGGTCTTCAGTTCTGATACTGTATTTGTCATTTCTGTCTGATTCTTTTTTATTATTTCAATTTCATTTTTTATACTTGTTATCTCTTTATTTAGGTGTTCATAATGACTATCCATTGTTGCTCTAATTTCTTTGAACATCCTAACTATCATTATTCTAAATTCTGGTTCTGGTAATTTGGTTATATCTGGTTCATTCAGGTCCTTCTCTGGGGATTTCTCTTGATTCATTTGGTTTGCATTCCTCTGCCTGCCCATTTTTTCTGTGTATAAGCAAGTTGTGGCCACTGGAGTCCAGTAGGTGTTGCCTTTGTGTTCTCTAGGTGTGGTCTATCTGCAGGCCCCCCACCCCCTCTGCCGGTGCCTAGGGTGGTTGGGTATGAGCGTTGCCAGCGCCGGCCCACTGTGGCTTTTGCTGTCTTTTCTGCCTCTCCTCCGTGGGAGGGGCTGTCACTGAAGCCACAAGATTAGCACCAAGGGTAGAGGTGAGCACCTTTCCTCAGCTGCGGACTCAGCCTATTTCCGGACTTCCGCCCAGAACCAGCAGTCGGAGCCTGCTTGCTACAGTTCCGCGGGTTAGGCGGGGCTTTTGATGTGCTCTCAGCTGTAAGCCTTTGCCCGTCCGGAGCTTTAGCCCCGCCCTCGAGGCCAGGGCCCTTTGCGCAGGGTCGGAAACCAAGGTTTATTGGGGCGGGCGTGTTTGCTGGCTTCCGCTTAGCTGCGTACTTCCGCTCATCCCGGACTCTACCCCGCCCCCGCGTTCGGAGCCCGCTCGTGCACGTATGAACGCTATCCGCGTTTTCTCCGGCCGGATGGGGATAATAGCGTGGGCTCAGCTGCGAGCCTCCACCCGTCTCGGGGTCCACCCTGTTCCCGCGCTCGGAGCCCACTCACGCACGTATACTGGCCAACCGCGGTTTCTCTGGCTGGGGGTGGGGGGGTGCTGGTAGCGTCAGCTCAGCCACGAGCCCCTGCCCGTCCCTGATCCTAGCCCGGTCCCCGCGGTCAGGGCCGGCTTGCGCAAGGCCTGCCTGTTCCTGGCCTCTCGCTTTGTCCCCGTAAGTGGCATTAAAGGCGGGCCCGCAGCTTCCGTACCGCTTTCGCGGTCCCCTCTGACCCTCTGGGCTAGACCGATCTCCCACCGGCTTGGCCTCTGCCCACGCCGACAGAACCGCCTTTCAGCGTCCTGCCGCCCCAAACCCTTAAGCAGCCCTCAGCAGAGTAGGAAGGGACCTAATACTCCACACTGTAGGCCTGGCAGCTCCCTCACTTGTTTCACAGCTCAAAACTGTCCAAACGCCTCTTCTAGGTTCTGGGACTGCAGGCTGGGGTTCTTGGTTCCTGGGACCCAGGTCCCTCCCTCTCCGCCAAACTCTCCTCCCGCCACACGGGTCTCTCCGGGCTGCCGTTTGCTCCGGGGAGCTGGGCAGCCCTCTTCGCGTTTTCGCTATTCCTACTAGTCTCGATGTGGCTTCTTCTGTGTTCCTTTGTTGAAGAGTCCACTTAGTTTTGTTCAAAGTTGGTTTATCCAGGTGATGGTTCTTAAAATTGAGTTGTAATCCACTTTGGTTCTGGGAGTTGGAAGTTGGTACGTCCACCTACTCCGTCGCCATCTTGCTTCCCCCTGTATTTGTTTTTAAATGTAAAAAATTATTATCTGATAAAAACACCCTCTTATTTTGTTTGATGATTGAATCATGGCTTCTTCAAGTAGGTGTAAATGTAAGAATAGTTCTGACACCTTCTGTTATTTATGTGGTTGTTACATACTTCAATGTTAAAGGCACGATATTTCATTATTTGTGACGTGTGCATATATTGCCTATTTTCAAGTTCCACTTGGTGATCAAGATAAGAATTGTGCTCCTCATATTGTGTGTCATGATTGTGAGAAAACGCTTCATGACTGGACAAAAAAAAACACACACAAAGAAATGCCTTTTGGTATTCCCATGGTTTGGCATGAATCTAAGGACCACAGCAGTGACTGTTATTTCTGTCTGATCCATACAAAGGGCATCAGCAAGAAAAACATCATGTGATCACATATCCTAATATTTCTTCAGCAATGTGACCTATCCCACACTCTGAGACACTCCTGGTTCCAATTTTCAATGGTTTAATTTCTTCTAAGGATAAAGAAAGTGAACATGGTGATCAAGTGTATTTTGATAAGATTCATAAGGAAATGGCTGTAGAATCTGAAGGGTCTTTTTCAGATTCGAAGCAGTAATTAACCCCTCAGCAGTTTAACCAACCCAAATTGAATGACTTAGGAAAAGATTTGGGCCTATCAAAGAAAGCAGCTGAGTTATTAGCTTCCAGGTTTCAAGAAAAGAATGTACTTCACTCGTCAGCTAAAGTATCCCATTTCAGGAAGCGTGAACAAATTATTGTGGACTTTTATTCCAAAAACAAACACTTTGTTAACTGTCATGATATCAGTCATCTTCTCAGCCAGCTAGTTGTTACTACTTTCAGTTCAATAGAATGGTGGTTATTTCTTGACTGCTCTGAACAATGTCTGAAATCTGTTCTCCTACACAATGGTAATGTTTATGCAGTGGTTCCAACTGGTTATTCAACTCATCTGTGAGAAGATTATAATGACATAAAAATTGTCCTTGGCTTTCTGAAATATGAGGAGCATAACTGGATCATTGTGTGAATCTTAAAATGGTCAATTTCCTGCTAGGACAACAGAGAGGTTTCACGAAGTATCCTTGCTTTCTGTGTTTGTGGGACAGCCAAGCTCAGGAGAAACATTAGACACAGAAAGAGTGACTGAAACTTGAAGCTCTGGAAGTAGGGATGCAAAATATTGTGAATGAACCTGTAGTTAATTGAGACAGGATCATTTTTCCCCCACTTCACATCAAACTTGGCTTAATGAAGCAGTTTGTTCAGGCTTTGAATAGAGAAAGTGAATGCTTTCAACACATTATTTCTTCTTTTCCTGCCTTGTCTTTCGAGAAGATAAAAGCAGGTGTATTCGATGGACCTCAAATTCAAACCCTCATACATAATGAAGAATTTGCCAGGAAGATTAATAAGGAGGAGAAAGCAGCATTACAGTCTTTTGTGGCTGTTACAAAGAACTTCCTTGGCAACAAAAAAGCAAAAGAACTATGAACTTCTGGTTCAAAGGATGCTGTTGAATTTCCTCGACATTGGATGTAACATGAGCATTAAGATTTACTTCCTAAACAGTCACCTTGATAAGTTTCCCAAAAATCTTGGAGCTGTTAGTGATGAGCAGACTACTGCTAGAGCATCAAATGAGATTGTCCTCAACAAGGACACGAACACAAGAGCTACAAACACAAATTTTTGCCTGAATAGAATTTAAATAAGTGTTACACAAATTTTATGATTAAAATAAGTGATTTAATATGTTCTATTTCAAAATTGTAGATAAATTCTAATGCAATTATATCTTTTAATGTATTAGTGTATTTACGGCATTATATAAATTATTATATTTTCACAAAGATGCTGCCCAAGAAGACATTCTACTTCATTATGTTAAACTAAATGTTGAAAATTTTATAATAACATGAAAACATAAAATCTTGAATTGCAAAAACACCGTAACTTACAGAAAAAAATAAATGTCAGATTTAGATCAGCACACTTGAGTTAGGTAAGAACAAGTGTTTTTGTGGATGTAACATAAATTTTGTTTCCCAGTGTAATATATAAGGTAATATTTAAGTTCTAAAATTCAATTAAATGCAGCGTTCAAAAAATTTATGTCACTTTAGTCACATTTATCAAATAAATTTAACAATAAGTATCTCTTTAAAATTAGGGACCCGGGCACTTAAAAATGATTGTAAAATATGTCTCTTTTTTGTATTAGTACAAATAATTAAGACTTCTACTTTGTCTGCATTAGTCAATTAAAGAACTCAAATTTTACCAAATTAAAAATAATGATATCATAAACCTGAAACCCAAGGAAAAAAATATAATAACTAATCTTGCTCAAAGAAAATGACCTTCTTGGACTTGCACTTGAAGTGAGAATTATCACGTTTTCTCTTGGAGTAGAAATTCTACTCGGAAGAAAACCAGTATTAAGATCTTCCGTACCAGGCGTCTCCACGTCGAGCCTTCTATTAAAAGTGCTGAATAGTGTGTTTCATGGTTTCGTCAGGAGAAAGTTTGTGTTGGCCTTTGCAAGTTTCATCTGAGTCTTGTGAAGATTGTAAAACACAAGTGCTTAATATTTCTTTTTTCCTATGGGGTCTTAAATTTTTGTAAGTTGCAACAATAGTAAAAGGAATTTCCCATTAAAAAGAATTTTAGGAGTAAGAAGGCGATGGAGTAGGCAGACAGGTATTTCACTAGCCTCCTCTCAGGACCAAACTGGAATTCTAACTAAGCTTAAGAAAAATCGTCCTGAAAAACCAGCTCAGGACTAAATGAAAAGGAGTCTATAACCATGAGTCACAGAAGAAGCCACATTGAGACTGGTAGAAAGAATGGAGACCAGAAAAGGCTGCCACACTCCCAGGAGCTAGTGTCGGCTGAGGGTCTGAAGAGACAGAGGGAGCCTTGCCCTGAGAAGTATGGGTCCTAAGACCCAAGCTGGGCACCCCAGCCTAGAGCATCAGGGCCTAGAAGAGGTGCCCACATGGCATTGGGTGGTGAAAAGAGGTGAGATTGCTGTCTGTGAGAAAAAGGCAGGAGATCTATGACACACACACACTCTCTTAAAGGACCAAAACAGAAAATCTCATTCACAGCCACTTACCCTGAGCACTGGCAGAGGGAGACCTGAAAGTGACAAGGTTGGGGACAGCCATCAGAGTGCCTTTGCTGAATCATTCTCCAATACCACAGTTATCTCTTTCTTGGGTGGAGCAATCTCTTCCATAAGGCATCAGCCTGGGGGAAAACAACTAGCCACCTCTCTTGCCCCACTCTATGGAGATCGGGCCTTGCTGAGAAGTGAGCAGCCTTGGCCATAAAGCAGTGGGCTGAAAAGTCTCAAGGGTTGACTCAGTAGTCTGGCATTGAGGTTGGAACCCCACTCCCTTTTCTGAGAACATGACTGGGGTTTCTTCCCCATGGGAGGTTGGGTAGAAATAGTCCAGACTGTGGGCAGAACAAATCTCTGGGTTTCAGAGGCTACACCCACTGCACTTCTAGTGACCACACCCTAACGAGGTTGTGAAGAACTCAAGATAGACTGACACCTAGAGTCTTGGGGTGGGAGTGACACCCACCACCATTTCTAGGGCCTAATTAGCTCTAAGCAGTAAGCAGACATAGGCAGTAGGAGGTGGGTCTAAGAGAATCTTGAGTCTTTTGCTGACTTGCCCACAGGCCCAGAGCTATTAAAAGCCAGCCTAGATGTGCAGCCTGGTATTCCCAGATGCAACTAAGCCCAGCAGAGGCAGTCACAAAGTATAAATTGCTTATATTCCAAAAAGGTTGCATAAGGCCAGTCACAGGCAGTGTCTCACATTGTTTTGCACCACATTCCCTAAGAGGTCAAGAACCAACACATCCAGTGGCCAGCTGCAGACAACATCAAAGACCCCAAAAAGCATTACTGGCAGCATATTCAAAGAGAGAGCTTGGCAGTCACCAAACAAAGCTGAGGTGAATTCTGCTTTCTCTAGTCAGCACCAGCACAGCAGCTTGCACACACTGGATGCAACAGAGCCTTACAGTCAGCTGGCCCAGGACTTATGTGTGCCCTCAAAGCCACTTCTGTCCACCTAGCAGGTGAACAAGAACCTTGACTTTAGACACATCGCCTTCCCTATCTACACATTAAATGGTCGGCCCATCTCCCTGGCTGCCATGCTTGGAGGAATCATCTGAGGCAACCAGATGGGAACAAACCAATTAATGCTGGAGTCCAAAGCTTGTGGCTGCAATATTACCAGAAGACAGGAGGAGAGGATAATGAGTATAGCAAGACGTGGCTGATCCACTTCCTGAACCAATTTAGCAGTATTGAAGAGAGTCTGCCCGTGAAGATGATGTAGGTATGTGGCAGCTGGGCTTGATAGGGAGGCCAGGAGAAAGCGGGAGAGATAAGCTTTATTCCAAGGACCACCGATAGCATTAAGACTCCCAGAGTAGTTGACTGAATCCTTGAATTGAAGCTGGGAGTGCACGACTGTATTTAGTACTTAACCCAACATTCTTAAACTAACACACTGAAGATGCCACAAATCTTAGAGTCTTGGTAATATTCTTTCTGATGGAAACATAAATCCTAAATCCTCAAGGTAGGTCTGTTCAGTGAAGCATTGATCTTCAGGTTCAGTTTTGGGGATTGGTTTTCTAGCCAAATTACTTGGAAATCTTTTAGTTAAAAAGCCTTTGCTGTTTCCAGGGCCCACGAAAATTGATTGATGTTCACTCGAACAACAACAACAGCAACAACAAAACCTCTGAGCAAAAGCTTCATCGTGATATTTAAAGAGATAACTAATTTAACACTTTTTTCAAGTAAATTATAGCATAGTGCCAGGCATATGTTAACTGTTCAGTGATTGTTGGGCCAGTAAACCCACTAATACTTTTGAATAGCCTGGGTAAAGTGAGACACCCATTGGAAAAAGCCTTTGAATACCAGGCCTTCCTAAAATAATATGTATGCAATTAAAATAGTAAAAGATAACAGCCTAATAATTTATTTAGTTTTTAGTGATTTCACAGTTTTATATAAAATTTAGATATTGTATATTCAGAAGTTTTAAACATTGGCTTTTTGTAAGAAACTTTGAAAAGAGATTTGTGGGAAGGAACAAATCTATATTTGTTATTCTAAAATCACAATTCATATTTTGACCTTTTAATAAATTTGAACATGTTTATTTTTTATCATTAACCTAGTTTCAAATAGTGTTTGCAAATATTATAAAAACTTATTTGCAAATATTATAATTAAAGGTCATTTATCCAAGTAATTACTTTGGCAGGTAGTCTACTTTACATAACTTTCTAGAGGACTGGAATTTGAAACAACTTCTAAGACAGTGATCCCTTTGTTTTATGTGGTATAAGTTCTAATTGTATTATTTGCAATTATATCATGCTATAGGTAAAACACTTACTTGTTTTATTACATATTTTAAAAAATATTTTATTGTAGTAAAATATATATAAAACATAAAATGTAATTTTAACAATTTTGAGTGTATGATTCAGTAGTGTTAACAACTTTGACATTGTGCAATTGTTTCATCTGTTTCCAAATATTTTCCATCACCCCAAATGGAAATACTGTAATCATTAAACAATAATATCCCATTGTCTCCTCTTGGCCCTGGTAAACCTTTAATCTACTTTCTGTCTCTATGAATTTGCCTATTCTAGAGATTTCATAAGTGAAATTATGTAATATTTGTTCTTTTGTGACTGACTTACATCACTTAGCGCAATGTTTTTAAGGTTCATCCATGTTATACAATGTATGAAAACTTAATTTCTTTTTATGGTTAAGTAATATTCCATTGCATGCATCTATCACATTTTACTTATCCATGTATCTGTTTATGGGCACTTGGAATGTTTATACCTTTTGGTTATTATGAATAATGGTGGAATAAACATTAGTGTACAAATATCTATTTGAGCCCATTTTTAATTCTTTTCAGTACATACTTAGAAATGGAATTGGTGGGTTGCATGGTAATTCTGTTAGGTTGCTGAAGATCTGCCAAACTTTTCCACAGAGGGTACACCATTTATACTCTACCAGCAACTCTCTATTTTCTCACCAACACTCCTTATTGTCTATTTTATTGATTAAAGCCATTCTAGTAGGTGCAAAGTAATATCTCATTGTGGTTTTGATTCAAATTTCCCTTACTACTAATGATGAGTATCTTTTGATGTGTTTATTGGCTATTTGTGTATCTTCTTTAGAGAAATCTTTATTTCAATTCTTTGCCCATTTATTTTTTGTTTGCACATTTTTAATTGGGTGTTTTTGTTGTTGAGTATTATTGTTAATGAGTACTTTATATATTCTTGATATTAAACCTTTGACAGATAGAAATGAGTTGCAAATATTCTACTACTTGGTGGATCATCTCTTCACTTTCTTGACAATGTCCTTTAATACATAGAAGTTTTTAATTTTGATAAAATTTAATGTATCTGTTTTTTCTTTTGCTATTGTGCTTTTGGTGCTATATCTAAGAGTTCTTTGACAAGTGCAAGGTAATGCATATTTACTTTCTTTTCTTATGAAAGTTTATGGTTTTAGCTCTTATATTTAGGTTGCTGATTAATTTTTAATTATTTCATATATAGCATAAAGTAGGGGTTCAATGAAGAAAACAAATCAGTTGGCTGGTATTGTGTATAGATTTATTTGTGTACTCTCAATTTTATCCCATTGGTCTATATTCCCATCTATATGCCAGTACCACACCATTCTCATTATTGTAGCTTTGTCAAAGATTTTAAATCTGAAAATTGTAGTCCTCCAACTTTCCTTTTTGAAGATTATTTTAAAAATCTAAGTCCCCTTACTATTTCATACAAATTTGAAGGCAACCTTTTCCATTTATGAATAGAAAAAAAGGCCATTGGAATTTCGAAGAATATTGTATTGAATCTGTAACTGCTTTAGATGAGACTGACATTTTAATAATATTAAGACTTTCTACCCATGTAAGAAAATGTTTCCACTGATTTGGCTCTTATTTTGTTTCTTTCATTGATGTTTTGTAGTTTTCAGTGTACAAGCCATTTTCCTTCTGGGTTAAATTTATTCCTAAATATTCTTTTAGACACTGTTTAAATGGAATCACTTTTGTAATTTCTTTTTGTGATTGTTCATTGCACATGAATAAACACAGCTGATTTTTGTATGTTGATCTAGTATCCTGTAGCTTTTCTGAATTTGTTTAATAACTATTTTTTGTGGATTCCTTGGAATTATCATATACAGGATCAGGTAATCTGGGGCAAAGGTTAGTTACTCTCTTTTTCCATTTTTATTTCTTTTCTTCCTTCCTTCTTTCTTTCCTTCCTTAATTCCTTCCTTCCTTTCTTCTTTTCATCTAACTGCTAGCTATCAACACAATGTTGAATATCGCTGGTGACAAGGGGCATCCTTATCCTGTTGCTGATCTTAGAGGGAAGATTTCAGTTTTTCACCACTGACTATGATGTTAGCTGTGCAGTTTTCATAAATGCCCTTATCATTTTGAGGAAGTTCTCCTCTATTCCTTATTATTGAGTGTTATTTTTTTAATCATGATTATGTGTTGAATTTTGTCAAATGACTTTTTTGCATCTATTAAGCTGATCCTGTGTTTTTTATCTTTTGTTGTACTAGTGTGGTGTATTACATTGATTTTCTTATGTTGAACCACTCTTGCATTCCTGGGGTAAATTTTACTTCATCATGGTGTATAATCCTTTTAATATGCTATTGAATTGAGTTTGCCAGAATTTTGTTGAAGACTTTTGCATCTATATTCATAAAAGATATTAATTTATGTCTTTATTTGGCATTGATAGCAGTGTGATACTGGCATCATAGAATGAATTAAGAATTGTTTTGTTTTTTCAATATTTTGGAAAGATTTGAGAAGGACTGTAGTTAATTTTTCTTTACATGTTTGGTAAAATTCACAAGTGAAATCATCTTGTTCTGAACTTTTCTTTGCTGGGAGGTTTTTTTTATTACTGATTTACTCATTTTACTTGTTACATGTTTGTTGAGATTTTCTATTTCCTCTTGATTTTGTTTAGATTACTGTGTATTTCTAAGAATTTGTGCATTTTATCTACATTATCCAATTTGTTGCAATAAGTTATTTATAGTATTCTTTTATAGTCTTTTCTTATTTCTATAAGATCAATAATAATGTTCTCATTTTCATATCTGATTTAATTATTTGTATCCTTTTTTTCTTTGTCACTTTAGATATAGGTTTGTCATTTTTGTTGACCTTTTTAAGTAACCAACATTGTTTTGTTGGTTTTTTCTATTGTCTCTTTCTATTCTCAATTTTATTTATCTCTGTTCTGATCTTTATCATTTCTTTCTTTCTTTCTGTTAAATTTAGTTTTGGTTATATTTTCTCTTTATAGTTCCACAAGGTGATTTGAGATCCTTTTATTGTTTAATGCACCTATAAATTTATCTATAAACACTGGTATGGCTATATTTTATAATTTATGTTATGTTTTTACTTGCCATAATATTTTCTAATTTCCCTTGATATTTCTTCTTTCATCAATTGATTTGCTGAATAGTGTGCTGTTTAATTTTCATGTTTTGTAAATTTTCTAGTTTTCCCTCTAATATTGATTTGTAACTTCCATTATTAGTTGAAAAGACACTTTGTATAATTTCAATATTTAAAAATTTTTAGACTTGTTTTGCAACCTAACATATGGTCTGTCCCACAGAATGTTTCACGTGCACTTGAGAATAATGTCTATTCAGCTATTGTTGGATTGAGTGTTCTATACATTTCTGTGGAGTCTAATTGATTTATTGTATTATTCATTCACTCTATTTCTTTATGCATTTTCTGCCTAGATGTTTTATCCATCATTGAAAGGGATGCATTAAATTCTCCAACTATTATTGTAGAACTATTTCTCTGATAAATTTGCCCCTTTATCAATAATATCCTTCTTTGTCTCTTTTGACAGTTTTTTAAAAAATGTCTATTTTATCTGATATCAGTATAGATATCCATGCTCTTTTTTTGTTACTATTTGTATGAAATATATTTTTCCAATCTATTTATGTCTTTGGATCTAAAGTGAGTCTCTTGTAAACAGCATATAGTTGAATTATACTAGGTTATTTATTCCACCAATCTCATGTCTCTTGACTGGAGAGTTTAACCATTTATATTTAAAATAATTGCAAACAAAAACTTAAGTTTTGCTATTTTTCCCCATATATCTTGCAGCTTTTTGTTTTTTATTTTATTCATTATGCATTCTTTTATGTTTAGTTTATATTTTTCTAGTGAGCTGTTTTAATTATCTTCTTATTTCTTACTAGCTGTACCCAGCCATACGTTGCTGTGGCTCAGTCTGGTTAAATGGAAAAGAAAGAAAAGAGAAAGCAAACATTTCTAAGTATGTTTAATTTCACAATGCTTGTGAGTATACAATATTTTTTGTTGTTTCATTGTCTGTGCAGATATAGAGATTGTCCGGGTTGCCAAATCTAGATAACACAACATATAATTGTCTATTTGAGAAGCAACTCGTGTCTAGATTTAAACCGCACAGTTCTAAAGATTGGCCCTGAGCTTTGTTGATGGTGATTGCAAACGCCAATAAAATTGGGAATTGCAATCGCTTAAATTAAAATGGCATATCTGTTGGAATTATAGGAATGCAAAGAATGAGGATATCTTCACCTTTGAAAGGTTCTGTCAAGATTGTTGCTTCTACAATGTTGCTCATTAATTTATGTTCAACAGATGGCGCTGTTTTTCAAAAAAGCATGTTTTTACCTGTCACAGGTGTCACATCTATACAACAGTAGGCATATAAAAACATGCACATATTTAAATGTAACGTTCTGTCAAAACTTTAAAGCAATTAGTAAAAAACTTTTGGAGATTTAAGATTTTGAACAAACAAATATTTACATTTTTATTTATATAAGATTGTAATGAATTTTACAGATTTTCTTTGTGGCATATGACATCCTAAATTTAAAAGAATCTATATTAAATTAATACATGATACCAACTTAACTTAAAAAAACATACAAATGTTGCTTCCATACATCTCTGTATTCCCCCACCATGTTGTTGTTGTCAAAAACTATATATTTATATTCACATGCCCTTTAACATATATTTATAATTATATTTATGTAATTATTTTTAAAATTCTGTAGGAAATAAAATGTAGTTACAAACCCAAATACAATAATGCTTGGTTTTATATTTGTCCATGTACTTACCTTTACTGGAGAACTGTATTTCTTCATATGACTTAGAGTTAATTTTTATTGGGTTTTTTTATTTCTTCTTAGGAATTCCCTTTAGCATTTTCTTTTTAATTTTTATTAATTTTAATGGGGTGACATTAATAAATCAGGGTACATATGTTTAAAGAAAACATTTCCAGGTTATCTTATCATTCAATTATGTTGCATACCCATCACCCAAAGTCAAATTGTCGTCCGTCACCTTCTATCTGGTTTTCTTTGTGGCCCTCCCCTCCCTCCTCTCCATTCCTCATCTCCTTTCTTCCACCCCATAACCACCACACTCTTGTCCATGTCTCATAGTCTGGTTTTTATGATCCACCTATGTATGAAATCATGCTGTTCTCAATATTTTTCTGTTTTACTTATTGCACTCTGCATAATGTTATCAAGGTCCATTCATTTTGTTGTAAATGATCCGATGTCATCATTTCTTATGGCTGAGTACTATTCCATAGTATATATGTACCAAAGCTTTTTAATCCACTCTTCCTCTGATGGACATTTGGGCTGTTTCCAGATCTTTGCTATTGTGAACAATGCTGCCACGAACATGGGGGCGCATTTCTTCTTTTCAAATAGTGCTATGGTGTTCTTAGGGTGTATTTCTAAGTGGAATATCTGGGTCAAAAGGCAGTTCAATTTTTAATGTTTTGAGGAATCTCCATACTGTTTTCCACAGTGGCTGCACCAGTTTGCATTCCCACCAGCAGTGCAGAAGGGTTCGCTTTTCTCCACATCCTCGCCAGCACTTATTCTGTGTTGTTTTGCTGATGAGCGCCATTCTGACTGGCGTTAGGTGATACCTCATGGTGGTTTTAATTTGCATTTCTCTAATGATTAGTGATGTTGAGCATTTTTTCATATGCCTATTGGCCATCTGTATGTCCTCTTTGAAGAAATTTCTATTCATTTCTATTGCCCATTTTTGATTGGATTGTTTGTCTTCCTGGTGTTGAGTTTTACAAGTTCTTTATAAATTTTGGTTATTAACCCCTTATCAGACGTGTTGTCAAATATGTTCTCCCATTGTGTGGTTTGTATTTTTATTCTGTTCTTATTGTATTTAGCTGTACAAAAACTTTTTAGTTTGATATAGTCCCATTTGTTTATCTTGCCTTTTATTTCATTTGCCCGTGGAGATAAATTGGCAAATATATTGCTGCAACAAATGTCAGAGAGCTTGCTGCCTATGTTTTCTTCTAAGATGCTTATGGTTTCATGGCTTACATTTAAGTCTTTTATCCATTTTGAGTTTGTTTTTGTGAATGGTGTAAGTTGATGGTCTAGTTTCATTTTTTTGCAGGTAGATGTCCAATTGTCTCAACACCATTTGTTAAAGAGGCTGTCTTTATTCCATTGTATGTTCTTTCCCCCTTTGTTAAACATCATTTGTCCATAAAGGTATGGGTTCATTTCTGAGTTCTCTGTTCTGTTCCATTGATGTATGTGCCTGTTCTTATACCAGTACCAGGCTGTCTTGGGTAAAATGGCCTTGTAGTATACCTTGATATCCAGAAGAGTGATACCTCCTGCTTTATTTTTTCTTTGTAAACTTGCTGAAACTTTAATTGTTCTTTTTGGGTTCCATATAAATTTTTGGAATATGTGTTCTATATCTTTGAAGTATGTCATTGGTATTTTAATTGGTATTGCATTGAATTTATAAATTGCTTTGGGTAATATAGACATTTTAATCATGTTTGTTCTTCCTAGCCATGAGCACGGTATATGCCTCCTCTTGTTTGTATCTTCCTTGATTTCTTTTATCAATGTTTTAAAATTTTCTGAGTACAAGTCCTTAACCTCCTTGGTTAAATTTATTCCTAGGTACTTTTTTTTTTTTGATTGCAATAGTGAAGGGGATTGTTTTCTTAATTGCTTTTGCTGACAGTTCATTGTTGGTATGTAAAAATGCCTCTTATTTCTGAGTATTAATTTTATATCATGCCACCTTGCTGAATTCATTTATCAGGTTTAGTAGTTTTTTGACTGAGACTTTAGGGTTTTCTATATACAATATCATATCATCTGCACATAGTGACAGTTTTACTTCTTCTTTTCCTTTTTGGATGCCTTTTATTTCACCTTCTTGTCTGATTGTTGTAGCTAGGACTTCCAGAACTATGTTGAATAAGAGTGGTGAAAGGGGGCGCCCCTGCCTGTTTCCTGCCTGGTTCCTGATCTTAAGAAGATTGCTTCTAATTTTTGCCCATTTAATATGTTTGCTGTGGTTTTGTTGTAGATGACCTTTATCATGTTAAGGAATGTTCCCTGTAATCCCACTTTACTGAGAGTTTTGAGCATAAATGGGTGCCAGATTATATCAAATGCCTTTTCTGCATCTATTAAAAATATCATGTGATTTTTGTCCTTCCTTTTGTTTATGTGATGAATCACATTGATTGATTTGCGAATATTGAACCAGCCTTGCCTTTCCAGAATAAATACCACTTGATCATGATGTATGATTTTTAATATATATTGCTGAATCCGGTTGGCTAATATTTTGTTGAGAATTTTAGCATCTAAATTCATCAGGAATATTGGCCTATAATTTTCTTTCTTTGTGTTGTCTTTGCCCGGTTTTGGGATCAGAATTATGCTCGCCTCATAAAAGGAGTTTGGAAGTCTTTCTCCCACTTGAATTTTTTGAAATAGCTTGAGCAAGATAGGAGTTAGTTCTTTTTTGAATTTTTGACAGAATTCACCTGTGAAGCCCAGGACTTTTCTTTTTGGGGAGTTTTTTGATAACTGTTTCAATCTCATTTGTTGTAATTGGTCTGTTTAAGTGTTCTGATTCTTCCAAATTGATTTTTGGAAGATTATATAATTCAAGAAATTTGTCCATTTCACCTAAATTGTCTAAACTTTTGGCATAGAGTTCTTCATAGTATTTTCTTAAAATACTTTGTATTTCTGTTGTGTCAGTTGTTATTCCTTCACTCTCATTTCTAATTTTATTTATTTAAGTTCTCTGTCTTTATTTCTTGGTGAGAGTAGTTAAAGGTTCATCAATCTTGTTTACCTTTACAAAGAACCAGCTCCTGGTTTTATTAATCTTCTATATTGTTTCCTTAGCCTCTATGTCATTTTTTTCACCTCTGATCTTTATTATTTCTTTTTTCTACTAGTCCTGAGCTTTATTTGCTGTTGTTTTTCCAGTTCTTTTAGATGCAGGATCAGGTTGCTTATTTGAGCTTTTTCTAGCTTCCTATGTTATGCCTGTAGTGCAATGAACTTCCATCTCAGGACTGCTTTTGCTGTGTCCCATAAATTTTGAGTTGATGTATGCTCATTATCATTCATTTCTAGAAACTGTTTATTTCTTCTTTGATCTCATTGTTAATCCATTCATTATTTAATAACCTGCTATTTAGTTTCCAAGTGTTTGAGTATTTTTCAGTTATTCTTTTGTGGTTAATTTCTAGTTTCATATCATTATGAGCAGAGAAAACGCTTGATATGTTTTCAATCTTCTTAAATTTGTTGAGACCACTTTTGTGTCCTAACATGTGGTCTATGCTAAAGAATGTACCATGAGCGCTTGAAAAGAATGTATATTCTACTTCTTTAGGGTAAAAAGTTCTGAAGATATCTATCAAATTGAGTTGATCTAGTGTATCCTTTAAGTCTGCTGTTTCTTTATTAATTTTCTTTTTTTAGGATCTATCCAGTGATGTTAGTGGGGATTGAAATCCCCTACTATTATAATATTGCTGCTAATCTTGCCCTTTATATGCATCAAAGTCTCCTTTATGTTTGTTGGGGCTCCTATGTTTGGTGCGTAGATATTTATAATAGATATATCTTCCAGTTGAATTGTTCCCTTTATCATTATGTAGTGTCCTTCTTTATCTCTTACTACAGCCTTTGTTTTAAAGTCCATTTTGTCAGTTTTAGTATTGCCACCCTGGCTTTTTTTTCATTTCCATTTGCGTGAAATATTTTTCTTTCTTCTTTTACCTTCAATCTATGTGCATCTTTTGTTTTAAGATGTGTCTCTTGTAGAGATAAGAAACAGGGTATGTTTCTTTATCCACGCAGCTACCCTATGTCTTTTAATTGGATCATTTAATTTATTTACATTTAAGGTTATTATTGATATGTAGTTGTTTATTGCCATTTTATTCTTTAAAGCTGTATTCTTCTTTTGCTATAATCTTTTCTCCCTTTGAACTGTTCACAACAGGCCTCTTAGCATCTCTTGCAGAATTGGTTTGGTTTTAATGAATTCCTTGAGGCGATTTTTGTCTAGGGAGCTCTTTATTTTTCCTTCAATTTTAAATGTTAGCCTTGCTGGATAGAGTAGTCTTGGTTGTAGGTTCTTGTTCTGCAGTATTTGAATATATCTTGCCATTCCCTTCTGACGTCAAGGGGTTCTGTTAAGAAGTCAGATGTCATCCTTATGGGGTTTCTTTGTAGGTGATAGCCTTTTTTTTCTAGCAGCTTTTAAAATTTTCTCTTTATCCCTTAGCTTTGATATTTTAATTATGATTTGTCTTGGTGTAGATTTCTTTGGGTTTCTCTTTAATGGAGTTCTCTGTGCTTCTTGAACGAGTGAAACATTTTTCAGCCTTAATTTAGGAAAGTTTTCTGCTATGATTTGATTGAACAAAATTTCTGTCCCTTGTTCTTTCTCTTCTTCTTCAGGAACCCCTATGATGTGGATGTTATTTCTCTTCATGTTGTCACAAAGCTCCCTTAGAGTTTTCTAAAATTTTTGAGTCTCTTTACTTTTTTCTTCTCTGCTTCTGTGCCTTTGTTTATTGTGTTTTCTAACTCGCTGATTTGATCCTCAGCCTGTCTGAGCCTTCACCTCCCCCCCCACAGGTGGGGTTGCACACTGTACTCAAGCCACAAGCCTCAGCACCATGGGTAGGGGTGAGCACCTTTGCTCAGCTGGTGACCCAGCCTGTTCTCAGGCTTCTGTCCAGCTCCTGCGGTCAGTGGCTGCTCACTGCAGTCTCTCAGGTTGGACGTGGCTGCTGGTGTGCACTCAGTTGTGAGCCTCTGCCTGTCCAGGCATTAGCCCTGCCCCCGCACTCAGGGCTGGCTCACACAGGATTGCAAACCACAGTTTCTTGGTCCCGGCAGGGCTGCTGGCGTGCACTCAGCTGTGAGCCTCTGCCTGTCCCAGGCTTTATCCCTGCCCCCGTGTTCAGGGCCAGCTCGCGCAGGGTCGCAGAGCAGATCTCTGCTGTTTCTGGCCTCCCACTTTTCCCCCGTAGGTGGGGCTGCAGGTGGGCTTGCAGCTGCCAGACTGCTTTCACGTGCCCCCTCGCCCCTGTTGGGCTAGACCGAGCTCACACTGGCAGGGCCTCCGCCCCCTCTGATAGAACCGCATTTCAGCATCCTGCCGCCACCATCCCTCCAGCAAGCCCTCAGTAGTGTGGGTGGGGGCACTGCAGCTCAGACCCTAACACTCCATTCTGTAGTCCTGGAAGCTCCCTCTGTCTAAGCAGTTCTGCTCTAAGTGCTGCGGGAGAGCTTATTTGGCTGGTGTCCTGCTTCCCTTTGCTGGTATTGCTAGTTCCAAATGAAATATTCGTTTTTGATTAGGGAAGTGACTTAGCCCAGGGGATACTTCCTATTCAGCAGCAGACTGAAGCAGGAGATGATTCTTCTCAAGGTTTGCTTAGCAGCTTCACTTGTAGGCGAAAGCTTCATGAACCAAGTGACATCAACCAACAAAGCTTCTTTCTCTCTCCTCTCTCTAACCCCTTTAGCATTTTTTATAGGGCAGGCATAGTGGTAACTTGGCTCTTCTTTATCCTGAAAGATCTTAATATTTTTTATGGGAGAGAGATAGAGATAAGAGCAGATAGGGATAGACACACAGTAAAAGAGAGATGAGAAGCATCAACTCACAGTTGTTGCATCTTGATTGTTCACTGAGTGCTTTTTCATATGTGCCTTGACTGGGGGGGCTCCAGCAAAGCCCATGACCCTTGCTCAAGCAAGCAACCTTGAGCTCAAGACAGCAACCTTGGGCTCAAGCTAGTGACCTTGAGTTTTAAGTTAGTGACATTGGGCTTTAAATCAGTGACCTTTGGGCTCAAGCCAGTGACCATGGTGTCATATCTATGATCCCACACTTAAGTCAGTGACCCCACACTCAAACTGGTGAGCCCGTTCTCAAGCTGGATGAACTGGTGCTCAAACCAGCACACAAGCAGGCCACCTTGGGGTTTTAAACCTGGGTCCTCAGCATCCCAGGTTGATGGTCTATCCACTGCACCACTGCCTGGTCAGGCTCTACTGAACTTGAATAGTTTTGCTGAATACAAAATTTTCAGCTGGTGGGTTTTCTTCTTTTAACACTTTAAATATCAATCAATTATACCTTGGCTTCTATGTTTTTTGCTGAGTAATCAGCTTTTTTGCTTATTAAGGATCCCTTGTATGTGGTGAGTTGTTTCATTCTTGTTGCTCTCTAGATTCTCTCTTTATCTTTTAAAAGTTTCACATTATAATGTATCTCAGTGTGGATCTTTTTAAGTTTATTCTATTTAAAGTTTACAAAACTCCTCAGAAAAAAGCTGAGAAAACTAAGCTTTCCCTGGGGTTGCTCCCAGGCACCGTGTAAGCCTGGTTAATTCTTCTATCAAATTTGGAAAGTTTTCAGCTATTATTTCTTCAAATATTTTTTCTGCCTCTTTTTCTTCTTCTGGGGCTCCTATGCTATATATTTTGTGCTTGCTGATATCCCACAGCACTCTGAGGTTCTTTTTACTATCCTCACTTTTTTCCTGCCTAAACTTAATAATTTCAATTATCTTCAAGTTCACTGATTCTCCTACCTTATAAAACTGCTATTGAACACCTCTTCTGTTTTGATTTTTAAGTTACTGTGTTTTTTAACTAAAGAATTTGCTTGGATCCTTTATTCTAAAAAAAAGATGTCTTTTTATTTCTATTGCCATTTAGTTCATAGACTGTTTTTCTAATTTTCTTGTCAATGCTGCTTTCCTTTAGCTCTCTGAGCATGCTTGAGACAGTGTTTTATATTGCCTGAACAGGTGATGGTGCAGTAGATAGAGCATAGAAATGGGATGTAGAAGACCCAGGTTTGAGACCTTGAGGTCTCCAGCCTGAGTGTGAGCTCATCTGGTTTGAGCAAAGCTCATCAGCTTGGACACAAGGTTGCTGGCTTGAGCAAGGGGTTACTTGGTCTGCTGTAGCCCCATGGTCAAGGCACATATGAGAAAGCAATCAATGAAAAACTAAAGTGCCACAACACAAAACTGATGATTAATGCTTCTCATCTCTCTCTGTTCCTGTCTGTCTGTCCCTATCTATCCCGCTCTCTCACTCTTTCTCTGTCTCTGTAAAAAGAGAGAGTGTGTGTGTATGTGTGTGTGTGTTTTATAGTCTTTATAGTCTTTCTCTAGTAAGTTCAATTTTTCTTTCCTCAAGGACGATATCTGTTCATTTCTTTTGTTCCTTTGTCTGAGTCATACTTTCCTGTATTTTTTCTGTATGCCATGAGATTTCTTCTGTTTTTGTTGAAAACTGGACATTTCACTATTAAAATATGGTAACTAGAAATCAGATTCTCCACTTTTCCAGGGTTTTCTGTTGTTTGCTTGCTTGTGTAAGGCTGTAGTAATCCATCTTCTTAGTGACTGTCCCAAATTACTACTGTAAACACTGTATTCTTTGTTTATATGGTCACTGACATCTCTGTTTCTTAGCTTCTATTTTTCTAATGTTTTGACAGAGATTTCCTTGGGTGCCAGAAGCTCTCCCAGTCTTTGAAAACTGTTTGTGTGCCTGGAACTTCCTTGAACACTTACCCAGGCTTACACTGTGCCTGGGGGTCAGCCCCAGGGGGAATCTTAGGGTTTTCTCAGGGTTGTTGTTTTTTTTCTAAGTATATACTTGCTCTGAGTGGCTTTCTAAAATCTTCAATGTACACTGGTGCTTTTGAACATCCTACATTCCTAGAGAAACACTCCCTACTTTTTGCTTTAGATAGTCTTTTGTATATTTGAGCTGTAATCTTTTATATATATGAAGGTTAATTCAACTCATGGTGTTTCTAGCTTTCTCACCTTGAGTTTTGAGTTAGAGAAAACAGAGAAGTGCCTGGCATCAGTCCTCCTGGTAGCTGCTAAACAGGTTAGAACAGACATTTAAATATTTTACATATAAAGTTTTTGCTCTCTCCATAAATGCAAATAGTACTATACTAATAACATGGCTGTTGCTGTATTTTAAGACTTGCTCCTTTAAGACTCTGGCCATTTTAATACACCTGCCACTATAAGGTAACTTGTGCCATACCAGAGAGGGGGTGAGATATGGCATGTAAATCTTCCTGTTTTAAAATGTACCTCTTTTAATTTTTACTGTTTTTTCTAGTTCATAGAATAGGTTCTGAAGATTTATGCTTATTTGTCTATGTTTATGTGGGAGATGAGAATTTGAAAACTCTCATTCCATTCTTTGCTACTAAACTTTTACTTTTTAAACTTAATATTTTAAAAAATATTACCCATTAGGAATAGTATGCACCCAAATGGAATAGTAAAAAGAAAATTTTAACAATCCTGTTTGATTTGGCATATGTTTTATACATGACATATTATAGTAATTATGATTAACTGTTTCATTTCAAAGAAACAAGTTATTATTTCTACTATAAATTTAAACAGGTGCTTCTAGTTATATAAAAATTTAAATGGACTTGGGTGTCCCGATGTGAGATTTACCTTGTTAAGCACATAAAAATTGTTATTGTGGAATTACATAAGGGTACTTTGAGTTCTTATGATCAGTTAGCTAAAATGTCAGCAAACAATAGAATTTACATGTAGAAGGAATTATAAAAGTTATATTATTTCAATGATTCTCAAGTCAGAGTCACAGAGAGAGCCTCCAAACCACATATGATAAAAACTAGTCCTATTAAATTAAAGATGTGGGGCTTAAACCTGAATATACATTTCAAATTTTTCTCTAGTTGATTCTTATGAGTAAATACATTTGGGAACAATTTATACAATTTAATTCTCTGGATTTAAGGCAGAGAAACATACATCCACAGTAGGTAAAAAATCTTAAGCACAGTGGCTACCTCTTTAGAACCAATAAACTAGTTACATATTTACTTTGTTATCCTGAAAAGGAAAACCACATCCCTTAGAAAACAAACAAACAAAATAAACAAAACAAAAAAAGAAAAGAAGGAAGGAAAAGGAGGGAAGAAAGAAGGATGATGGAAGGAAAGAAGAAGAGAAGAAAGGAAGAAAGAAGGAAGGAAGGAAGGAAGGAAGGAAGGAAGGAAGGAAGGAAGGAAGGAAGGAAGGAAGGAAGGAAAATGAAGGAAGGAAAGAAAAAAGGAAGGAAGGAAAGAAGAAAAAAGAGGAAAAGAAAGAAAACAAAACTCAGTATTAGTAATATAAAGAATTTTTTGAAATGAGTATGTGGCCTACCAATGACTGGATTGACAAAATTTTCTACTAGGTAATTGCTTCTGAAGATACAACTTCTGCACCTTTCAAATAATTGGGACAGTAATGCAGAAAATTTTGTATTGAAGGCAACTATAAAGTGATTTATATTTGTCTTTGAAAACTTTTTTATGTTTATGTGACTAACATTTTAAATACACAGTATTCATGAGGTACAAACACAAATAGAATTTATGTTTTCCTCATTCTCTTATCTGGAGCATGCATATGGAATAACTCCTTAATAGAAAAAAAGGGATTGTCACTCTATTCTCTTACTATTCCTTTTCCTCTTTATCTTAAGCCAGTTCCTGGGTTGGAGCATGTCCAAGGAGAAGAGTGTGTGTGTGTGTGTGTGTGTGTGTGTGTGTGTGTGTGTGTGTGTGTGTGTATTTGCACAATTCTTAAGTCACAGATGCTACCATGATGGTCTCTAATACATGCCTTCTCTGAGCTTAAATATAAAACTAATTCTTCTGTGAGTGATTTTGCACATTTCTTGGACATCTCTTGCCCCTACTTCTTTTTTATCACTGTGAATGTCTTACCTCTTTTCTGGATGGGGCCTTCTAGATAGTCCCTCAGATGTTCACATCATGCTCACTTAAAAAATATTTTTTAATTAATTGAGAAAGAGAGAAAAAAACATTGATTTGTTGTTCCACTTATTTATGCATTCATTGGTTGATTCCTGTCTGTGCTCTGACTGGGGATAGAACCTGCAACCTTGGTATACTAGGACTATGCTCTAACCAAGCTACCTGGTCAGTGCATTACACACACTTATATTAAATACATGGTTTTTCTTGCCTACATTCACTTACCTCAGGCAGATCTTTATTCAAATACATTTTGGGGTTCTATATATATTCCCTTGAAGTGAAGTTATTTGAACAAGACTGACTTTTTAAAAAGTTTATGCTCCAAATTGAACTTTAGCAAGTAGTGGTATGTATATTGAATATTTCAAAAGTTTCTGACATTTTGGAAATGACAAAACTTACACCAAATATTAGATCAATTTATGATAAAATCTGGAAAATCTGTCTCTTTTTAAATCCACTGTAAACTATTCCTTACTTATGGCCCCTGTCAAGAAAGATGTGAATTTCTCATCAGGCTTATAAATTGTTATCTAAATTTTATAACTTCTAATTTAGCTCTTTTCTGCTAAGTGAATAAAAATTTCAGAAAATTGACCATTTTGCTGCTAGTGATGCCCAACTCTACCTGAGCATTGGAATTATATCAGGGAATTTTTAGACACATTGATTCTGCAGCTATACTACAACCATATTGAATCAGAATCTACAAAGCTAGGGTCCAGGAAATTAAAGTTCTAAAATTCTCCTCGGCCATTTGAAAAATGGCTTAAACAGGTCCTTCTTGGGGACTGTCATATCTGCAAGTATGTTCACCCAATTCCTATAGTGTTCTATGTTCAAATTCTTTCATTGTCTACTGAACATGAAAATAAAGGTCATTTTAAAAGTCAACACAATCAGCCTGACCAGGCGGTGGCGCAGTGGATAGAGCGTCGGACTGGGATGCGGAAGACACAGGTTCAAGACCCCGAGCTCACCAGCTTGAGCGCGGGCCCATCTGGCTTAAGCAAAAAGCTCACCAGCTTGGATCCAAGGTCGCTGGCTCCAGCAAGGGGTTGCTCAGTCTGCTGAAGGCCCGCGTTCAAGGCACATGTTAGAAAGCAATCAATGAACAACTAAGGTGTCATAATGGCAATGAAAAACTAATGATTGATGCTTCTCACCTCTCTCTGTTCCTGTCTGTCTGTCCCTATCTATCCCTCTCTCTGACTCTCTCTCTGTCCCTGTAAAAAAAAAAAAAAGTCAACACAACCAGCCAATGTCATTGTAGCCCATAATAAACATCTCTTTCTCAATCCTCTGAAAAAATTTCACCAAAAAATCCAAAAATTTGAAAGAGGAAATGGAAAAAACATAAGTAACGTTTATCCACATTAACCTTTCTGATTTCAATGTTCATCTTTGTTACTTTTAAAAATTTTTTTAGCAAAAGAGAGGGAAGGGGAGAATGGAACAGACAGTGACAGACAGACAGAAAGACAGATGAGAAGCATAAACTTGTTGCAGCACTGTAGTTGTTCATTGATTGCTTTCTGATATGTACCTTGACTGGGGGGCTCCAGCTGAGTCAGTGACCCTTGCTCAAGCCAGCAATGTTGAGTGCAAACCAGCAACTTTAGGCTCAAGCTAGAGACCTTGGGCTTCAAGTCAGCAAACTTTGGGCTCAAGCCAGCAACCCCACTCTCAGGCTGATGAGCCCATGCTCAAACCAGTGCTCAACAAGGACTCCTTGAGGTTTCAAACCTGGGTCTTCAGCATCTCAGGGTAATGCTCTATTCATTGTGCCACTGCCTGGTCAGGCCTTTATTACGTTCTTATCTTAAACTTTTGTAAACCAACAATATTGTTTTAAAAAGTTTCATTTTAAAAAAAAGTTTATTTGCAACAAAACAATTACTTTTATTTCTGGAATTTGTGAATTTAGTGTTGATTTTAGGCCCTGAATTTAACTCATGGCACCAGTAGGTTGAGAAATATTAAAACACAGGTTCCTGGCCAAGAAAGCAGAGTAGGTAAATGTGGTATTCTCATTCTCCAACAACAATGTCAAAATTACTTTTGAACAATAGAATAACCATAATTCAGAATCTGAAATCACATTGAACAGAACTCCTATAACTGAATATCATAAAAAAAAATGTCACCTTGAGAGTAGTAGGATGGGCAGAGATTAGGAAATGGACTGGTCTTATACTCACATGTGGTGGTTAAAATTGGGAGGTATACCTTGGCTGCAGAAGTTCACCCTGAGGAGCATGAGTTCCTAGATCCACACCAGACCCCCAGCCCAGAGTTCCAGTGCTGGGAAGAGAAGTCCTCATAATTTCTGGCTGTGAAAACCAGCTAGGATTGAGGCTTAGTGACACAAAAAACTGCTGGAGTTGCAGGCAATTCCTAAGGGCCTGTGCATGGACTTACTCAGACTCACTCTCTCTGAGATGTAGTGCTGGGGCAGCAGCTCAAAAGGCTGCAGAAATATACAGGGAGAAACTGAGTTATCCAGTGAAGGCTGCAGGGGCAGCTTTATCTCAGACAGAAGTGTTGGCAAAGACCATTGTTCCTTTGCTGAGTCCTCCTCCACAGAGCCATATGAGTCTCCATTAACCTGGCTCACAATGTTACTCTCTTCTGGTGATTTACTAAGACCCCACTGCCCCCAACTTATAGGTACACCCAAGCCATTTTGAGTGACTTTTCCATAAAACAACCTGTCTTGGCTGATGTTGTGAATTTTCCTCAGTCAGGGCACAGGTAGCTGCCATTGGCCTGAACTTTTTGGGAGGCTCTATAACCAGGCCCCTGATGGCCAGCTTCAGACCACCATGAGTAACACACCAGAAATCTGCTAAAGTGAGTCCTGCTCAGTGGGTTCAGTTCTTGCACAACAGATTGGCCTGGGGGGGGTCATTTCCTCCCATTGGTATGCCAATAGCAATCAAGACTCAACTACAACAGGATAGTACATACAGCTCACTCAGAGTAGTACCCAGGTCTAGTGAATAGGGAGGTTGCCCACTGGGCCCTACAGAACATCTATATAAGGTCAGAATACAATGACCAGGAGATGTAGCAGCTCTGCCTAATGCATAGAAAACATAAGCAAACTACCAAAATGAGGAGACAAAGAAATATGTCCCAAATGAAAGAACAGAATGAAAACTCCAGAAAAAGAACTAAAATGGAGACAAGCAATCTACAGATGCAAAGTTCAAAACACAGGTTATAAGGATGCTCAATAAACTTAAGGGAAAAATAGATGAACTTAGTAAAAACATCAACAGAGAGATAAGAATCATAAAAAGAATGGGTCAGAAATGAAGACTACATTACATGAAATCAGCAGTAAAATAGATGAAGCAGATGACCGAATCAGTGATTCAGAAGATAATGTAGTAGAAAACACCTAATAACAACAGCAAAAAGGAAAAAGAATTTCAAAAAACAAAACAAGGAAAGTTTAAAGGGACAAGTTCAAGTGTAATGTTTGCATCATGAGGATGCCAGGAGAAAAGAAAAAGCAAGTAATTGAAAACCTATGTATTTGAAAAAATAATGAGAAATTAAAAAAAAAAACAAAAAACAGAAACTTTTTCTAATCTGGTAAATGGAATAGACATACAAGATCAAGAAGCACAGAGTCCCAAACAAGATGACTGCAAAGAGGCCCATACCAAGACATATCATAATTAAAATACCGAAGGTTAAAGACAAAGAACATCTTAAAAGCAGAAGGAAAAAGGCAGTTACCTATGAGAGAGCTCCCATTAAGACTGAAGATAATTTCTCAAAGAAACTTTGAAGGCCAGAAGGGACTGGCACAAAATATTCAGTGACTGCAAGCAAGGACTTATAGCTAAAATTATTCTACCCAGAAAAACTACCACTTTGATTCTAAGGACAGATAAAGAGCATCCCAGATAAGAAAAAGCTAAAGGAGTTCACAACCAATTTGGTATTACAAGAAATGTTAAAGGTTTTTTTTTAAGAAGAAAAAAAATAAGAAAAAATAAAAATAATAAAGTGGTAATAAACACATAATTATTGATAATTACTTGAAATGCAAATGAATTAAACACTTCATTAAAAGATATAAGGTGGCTGAATGGATAAAAAGATGAGACCTTTACATATGCTGCCTACAAATGACTTATTTTAGATTGAAAGACACACACAGACTGAAGTAAAGGGATAAAAAGATATTTCAAGAACATAGAAACAAACAAAAATCTTGGGTAGCAATACTTATACCAAACAAAACAGACTTTAAAACAAAGGCTATAAAATGAGAAAAAGAACCCAGCAATTCATCTTCTGAGTATTCTTCTGATGAAACTCATAATACTAATTTGAAAATATATGTGCATTCATGTGATCACTGCTGCATTACTTACAATAAGCAAAATACGGCAGCAACCTAACTATACATCAATAGCCATATTAAAAAAAAAGAATAAAATCTTGCCATGTGCAACAGCACAGATGGACTTAGAAAGTATTGTGTTGAGTGAAATAAGTCAGACACAGAAGGATAGATGCCATAATTTCACTTATACATAGAATCTTAATATAGAGGTACAAGATGGCAGCGGAGTAGGCAGACACACAGACTCCCAGCTCACACCACCAAACTGGATTACAAATTAATTTAGAAATACCTAGTGTAAAAAACCAACTCTGGACTACAAGAAATGCTCTCAAAAACTAAGGAGCAAAGAAGAAGCCACACCAAGCCTGGTGGGGAGTGCTGAGGAGCGGTAAGCCTCCTCTGCTTACAGGAACAAAGGGGAGGGGTTAGGCTGAGAGTTGAGAAAGGCACTCAATCCAAGAAAAACAGTAGAAAATATCACTCACAGCTACTTGCCTGGGGACCTGGAAACTAGGTGTGTTGAAACAGCTGGCTTGTTTTCCAAAAGGAAAGGGGGAGAGAGAGACAGCCGGTGACAAACAGAGGAATGCATGGGAGGACCTGAGCTTCTGACTAATCCAGTACCATACCTGGGAGAGTTTTTGGAGGCAGCCTTAGCTGGAAGAGGGGCTGATTCTTCCACTTAACACAAGACTAAAGTGGTTCTGGGTCAACCATCTGAAGATATCTCTCCAGCTCCAGTCAGCACAACAAGACACAGCTGAAAACAAGAAGTGGGGAGGAAGGGCAGTAACTCAGGTCTCCATCAAGATCTAATATACACCTCCCCCTACTGAAGCAGAGAAAGCACCCCAACCCCAGAGAGAGTAACTTGCAGGTCAGGTCTTCAGAGTCTCAAGTTACACCCACCTCATTCCTGGATACAGTTTTAAATAAGCCCCCTGCTGAGATCAGTAAATAAGACTACCACCAAGTTGAGAAAACAGAAGAAAACAAACAAATCAAGACTTCAAAGTGGCTCTATTAAAAAGCCAAATTCCACACTGGATTACAAACAACAGCTGAAGCCAACCCAAGGAAACCTACAAATAACACAACTCAAAACTGGAGGCAGACAACACCAAGCCTAGACTCAACCAGCTCTACAGACAACACACCCAAACACACAGACATAATGAGAAGACAGAAAAGTGCAATCCAAATGAAACCACAAGAGAATCCTCCAGGAAATGAACTGAGCGATATGGAAATAACCAAACTTCCAGATGCAGAATTTAGAATAATGATTGTTAGGATGCTTAGGGATCTTAGAACAACAATGGATGGTCATTATAAACACCTAAATAAAGAGATAGCAAGTATAAAAAAGGACATTGAAATATTAAAAAGGAATCAGTCAGAGATGACAAATACAATATCAGAAATGAAGACCACAATGGAAGAAATTAAAAGTAGGATGGATGAAGCTGAGGACTGAATCAGCAAGTTGGAAGACAAGATGAACAAAGGAATGGAAGCAAAGCAGGGAAAAAAAAGAGACTCAAAAAGTCTGAGGAAACTCTAAGAGAGCTCTGTGACAACATGAAGAGAAATAACATCCGCATAATAGGGGTTCCTGAAGAAGAAGAGAAAGAACAAGGGATAGAAACTTTATTCAATCAAATCATAGCTAAAAACTTCCCTAAATTGATAAAAGGAAGGGTCGCACAAGTTCAAGAAGCACAGAGATTTCCATTAAAGAGAAACCCAAAGAAATCTACACCAAGACACATCATAATTAAAATATCAAAGCTAAGTGATAAAGAGAAAATATTAAAAGCTGCTAGAGAAAAAAAGGCTATCAACTACAAAGAAGCACCCATAAGGATGACATCCAACTTCTCAACAGAAACCCTTGAGGCTAGAAGGGAATGGCAAAAAATATTCAAAGTAATGCAGAACAAGAACCTACAACCAAGACTAATTTATCCAGCAAGGCTATCATTTAAAATTGAACGAGAGATAAAAAGCATCCCAGACAAAAGAAAACTCAAGGAATTCATTACAACAAAACCAATGCTGCAAGGAATGTTAAAGGGTCTGTTGTAAACAGATCAAAGTTGGAAAAGAATATAGCAAAAGAAGAATACACCTTTAAAATATAAAATGGCAATAAACAACTACATGTCAATAATAACCTTAAATGTAAATGGATTAAATGATCCAATCAAAAGACACAGAGTAGCTGCGTGGATAAAAAAACAGGACCCATACATATGCTGTCTACAGGAAACACACCTTAAAACAAAAGATGCACATATACTGAAGGTAAAAGGATAGAAAAATATTTAATGCAAATGCAAATGAAAAAAATCTGGGGTAGCAATACTTATATCGGACAAAATGAACTTTGAAACCAAGACTATATAGTGAGATAAAGAAGCTCATTAGATAATGATAAAGGGAGCAATTCAACATAAAGATATAACCATCATAAATATCTATGCACCTAATATAGGAACTCCTAAATATATAAAGCAGATTTTGATGGATATAAAGGGCAAGATCAACAGCAATACTATAATAGTAGGAGATTTCAATACACCACTTATATCATCAAGAAAAAAAAATTAACAAAGAAATAGCAGACTTAAAGAACACACTAGATCAACTGAATTTAATAGATATCTTCAGAACCATTCACCCTAAAGCAGCAAAATATACATTTCTTTCAAGTGCTTATGGTACATTTTCTAGGATAGATCACATGTTAGGACACAAAAGAGGTCTCAACAAATTTAAGAAGATTGAAATCATATCAAGCATTTTCACTGATCACAATGGCATGAAACTAGAAATTAACCACAACAGAAAAACTAAAAAATACTCAAACACATAAAAACTAAATAGCATGTTATTAAATAACAAATGGGTTAACAATGAAATCAAAGAAAACAGAAAAAAAATTCTAAAAACAAATGATAATGAATATACAACAACTCAAAATTTATGGGACACAGCTGAAGCAGTCCTGAGAGGGAAATTCATAGCACTATAGGCATTCCTTAAGAAGCTTGAAAAAACTCAAATAAACAACCTAACCCTTCATCCAAAAGAACTTGAAAAAAAAAAGCAAGTAAGGCACAGAGGTAGTAGAAGAAAGGAAATAATAAAGATCAGAGCAAAAATAAATGACATAGAGGCTAAAGAAACAATACAGAGGATTAATGAAACCAATAGCTGGTTCTTTGAAATGGTAAACAAGATTGATGAACCTTTAATGAAACTCATCAACAAAAAAAGAGAGAGGATTCAAATAAATAAAATTAGAAATGAGAGTGGAGAAATAGCAACCGACACAACAGAAATACATAATATTGTAAGAAAATACTATGAAGAACTGTATGCCAAAAAATTAAACAACCTAGGTGAAATGGACAAATTCCTTGAAACATATAATCTTCCAAAAATTAATCTGGAAGAATCAGAAAACCTAAACAGACCAATTACAACAAAAGAGATTGAAATGGTTATTAAAAAGCTCCCAAAAAATAAAACCCCTGTGACAGACGGATTCACTGGTGAATTCTATCAAATATTCAAAGAAGAACTAACTCCTATCCTTCTCAAGTTATTTCAAAAAATTCAAGAGGAAGGAACACTACCAAGTTCCTTTTATGAGGCGAGCATAATTCTGATTCCAAAAGCAGGCAAAGACAACACAAAGAAAGAAAATTACAGGCCTATATCCCTGATGAATTTAGATGCTAAAATCCTCAACAAAATATTAGCAAAACAGATCCAGCAATACAAGAAAAAAATCATACATCATGATCAAGTGGGATTAATTCTGGGGAGGCAAGGATAGTACAACATTCGTAAATCAATTAATGTGATTCACCACATAAACAAAAGGAAGAAGAAAAACCACATGATAATCTCAATAGATGCAGAAAAAAACATTTCATAAAATCCAACACCCATTTATGATCAAAACTCTTAACAAAGTGGGAATACAGGGAACATACCTCAACATGATAAAGACCATTTATGACAAGCCCACATCCAATGTTATAATCAATGGACAGAAATTAAAAGCAATCCTCTTAAGATCAGGAACAAGGCAGGGGTTTCCCCTTTCACCACTCTTATTCAACATAGTACTGGAAGTCCTAGCTACAGAAATCAGATGAGAAGAAGAAATAAAAGGCATCCAAATTGGAAAAGAAGAAGTAAAACTATCATTATTTGCAGATGAGATCATACTATATATAAAAAATTCTTAAGGCTCAGTCAAAAAACTACTGGACCTAATAAATGAATTAAGCAAGGTGGCAGAATATAAAATTAACACAGAGAAATCGGAGGCATTTCTATACATGAACAATGAAATGTCAGAGGGAGAAGTTAAGGAAACAATCCCCTTCACTATTGCAACCAAAAAAATAAAATACCTAGGAGTAAATTTAACCAAGGAGGTTAAAGACTTGTACTCAGAAAATTATAAAACATTGATAAAAGAAATCAAGGAAGACACAAACAAGTGAAAGCATATACCGTGTTCATGGTTAGGAAGAATAAACATCATTAAAATGTCTACATTACCCAAAGCAATTTATAAATTCAATGCAAAACCAATTAAAATACCAATGACATACTTCAAAGACATAGAACACATATTCCAAAAATTTATATGGAACCAAAAAAGAACACGAATAGCCTCAGCAATCTTGAAAAAAAAGAATAAAGTGGGAGGTATCACACTTTCTGATATTAAGTTATATACTACAAGTCTATTGTACTCAAAATAGCTTGGTACTGGCATAAGAACAGGCATATAGATCAATAAAACAGAACAGAGAACCCAGAAATAAACCCACATCTTTATGGACAATTGATATTTGACAAAGGAGGTTAAGAGCATACTGTGGAGTAAAGACAGTCTTTTAACAAATGGTGTTGGGAAAACTGGACAGCTACCTGCAAAAAAAATGAAACTAGACTACCAACTTACACCATGCACAAAAATAAACTCAAAATGGAAAAAATACTTAAATGTAAGCCATGAAACCATAAGCATTCTAGAAAAATACATAGGTAGTAAACTCTCCAACATCAATCGAAGCAATATATTTGCTGATTTATCTCCACAGGGAAATGAAATAAAAGACAAGATAAACAAATTGGGACTATATCAAACTAAAAAACTTTTGCACTGCTAAATACAATATGAACAGAATAAAAAAAGAAACCACACAATGGGAGAACATATTCGACAACAAATCTGATAAAGGGATAATAACCAAAATTTATAAAGCACTTGTAAAACTCAACACCAGAAAGACAAACTATCCAATCAAAAAATGGGCAAAAGAAATGAATAGACACTTCTCCAAAGAGGACATACAGATGGCCAATAGGCATATGAAAAAATGCTCAACATCACTAATCATTAGAAAAATGCAAATTAAAACCACAATTAGATACCACCTTACACCAGTCAGAATGGCGCTCATTAACAAAACAACACTTGATAGGTGCAGGCGAGGATGTGGAGAAAGGGGAACCCTCTTGCACTGCTGGTGGGAATGCAGACTGGTGCAGCCACTGTGGAAAACAGTATAGAGATTCCTCAAAAAATTAGAAATGGAACTGCCCTTTTTGACCCAGCTATCCCACTTATAGGAAGGAATATATCCCAAGGACATCATATCACTGACTGAAAAAAAGAAATGCACCCCCATGTTTATGGCAGCATTGTTTACAATAGCGAAGAGCTGGAAACTGTCCAAGTGTCCATCTGTGGACGAGTGGATTAAAAAGCTTTGGTACATATATACAATGGAATACTATGGCACCATGAAAAAGAAGAAAATATTACCTTTTGCAACAATATGGAGGGACCTGGAAACTATTATGTTGAGTGAAATAAGCCAGGCAGAAATAAAAAATATTATATGACCTCACTCATTTGAGGAATCCAAGAAACATTGAGAACTGAGGAAAGGGATTGAGACAGAAGAGGGATCAAAGGGACCAGAAGAAAAGAAGACAGAGGGAAAGGGGAGGATAGGATGGTATAAACCTGAAGGGAAGGTGGGAGGGCACTCTAGGGAGGGAGGCAAGGGAGATGTGTAGGGGAATATGGGGAAGGGGGGATGCAGTCGAGGTTATCCTAGAATCTATGTAAGCACAAATAAATAAATAAATAAATAAATAAATAAATAAATAAATACTTGAAAGAAATGAAGAATCTTAAAATAAATGAATAAGCAAAACAGAAACAGACTCATAGATACAGAGAATATTTCAAGGGTTGCCAAATGGGAGAGGGGTTAAAGGGATGGGAGAATGAGCTGAAAGGATTAGTACAAATTGAGCGAGAATAGATTGGGAACTCTAAGTACAGCATAAGGAATATAGTCAATATTATGGCAGTAGCTATGTATGGTATCAGATGAGTTCTAGATTTATTGAGGTGATCACCTTGTTAGTTATATAAATGTCAGATCACTTGGATTCTACCATCTGAAACTAATATAATATTGTACATTAAATACAATTAAAATTAACAATCTGTAGTGTTTTAGTGTAACTATAAGGTTCTGAAATGTCAGCCAGTAGATCAGAATTTGGCTAGCTATGTAAGAATCACCCAGGGAAGTTTGGTAAAAATACAGATTCCCAACTTTTCTGCATCCTCTTTTTTCCCAGTTGGCTTTCATAATGCATGGGAATTAAAGGTCACCGTTAGGCAGATAGGGAATTATTCCCCCGACAGTTTCTCAATACATGTCCAAGTCAACAATATTATAAATTGATGGATTTTCAGTATGAAAGTTATCACCACAAATTTAATTTTTTTCTCCAAATTTACAGGTGTAACTGTGAATGAAATAAAATGTATGTTGGAGTCTTTGGAATGACTTCTGTTGCCTTGGCAGTGGTAAGTTGGCTTTGACCTGATGTTGTTCTGTGAGGTGCCATTTGTGACCATAGTTGCAAATTCACTGTTTCTTGTTCTAGGTGAGTAAAACAAAATGTAAGGCTACACATTATGTATGTAGCGGTGTAGGATAGATAAGGTGCTTATGTCAGAGACGGCTAAATAACTATAGTTAGGTGGTTCTACAGATCCAAAATGAGGTGTCAGAAAAAGAAAAATCAAAATAAATTATATCTTCAGAGTCAGAAAAATCTAATACTTCAAATGAAAATATAAGAAACATGATGCAAGGTCAGGTTGCTTATTTGAGCTTTTTCTAGCTTCTTATGATATGTCTGTAGTGCAATGAACTTCCCTCTCAGTACTGATTTTGCTGTGTCCCATAAATTTTGAGTTGATGTATGCTCATTATCATTTGTTTCTAGAACCTTTTTTATTTCTTCTTTGATCTCATTGTTAATCCATTCATTATTTAATATCATGCTATTTAGTTTCCAAGTGTTTGAGTATTTTTCAGTTTTTCTTTTGTGGTTAATTTCTAGTTTCATGGCATTGTGATCAGAGAAAATGCTTGATATGATTTCAATCTTCTTAAATTTATTGAGACCACTTTTGTGTTCTAACATGTGGTCTATCCTAGAAAACATACCATGAGCGCTTGAGAAGAATGTATATTCTACTGCTTTAGGGTGAAAAGTTCTGAAGATATCTATTAAATCAAGTTGATCTAGTGTATCCTTTAAGTCTTCTATTTCTTTATTAATTTTCTTTCTTGAGCATCTATCCAGTGATGTTAGTGGGGTATTAAAATCCCCTACTATGATAGTATTGCTGTTAATCTCTCCCTTTATATCCATCAAAGTCTGCTTTATGTATGTCAGGGCTCCTATATTTGGTGCGTAGATATTTATAATAGTTATATCTTCCTGTTGAATTGTTCCCTTTATCATTATGTAGTGTCCTTCTTCATCTCTTACTACAGCCTTTGTTTTAAAGTCCATTTTGTCAGATATAAGTACTGCTACCCCTGCTTTTTTTTCATTTCCATTTGCATGAAATTTTTTTTCCATCCTTTTACCTTCAGTATATGTGCATCTTTTGTTTTAAGGTGTGTCTCTTGTAGGCAGCATATGTATGGGTCCTGTTTCTTTATCCACGCAGCTACCCTATGTCTTTTGATTGGACCATTTAATCCATTTACATTTAAGGTTATTATTGATATGTAGTTGTTTATTGCCATTTTATTCTTTAAAGCTTTATTCTTCTCTTGCTATATTCTTTCCTCCCTTTGAACTGTTCACACCAGGCCCCTTAGTATCTCTTGCAGAATTAGTTTGGTTTTAATGAATTTCTTGAGATAAAATTTATCTACAACAGGTTCATGCTATGCTATTCTTTCTAATCCCATTTTCTTTGTAGTCCTTCTTTCCCAATCTTCAGAAGATTTCAAAGTCTGCTTTATTCCAAACAAATCATAAAATGTCTTTGTGTAAAAGAACTAATTACATAGTAGGCATTAGTATCTAAAGGATCCTTAAGATTTACATTGGTACATATTTTTGATAGCAAGAGAACTTCCATTTTAATGAGATATGGCCTTAAACTGGGGAAGTGAAGTTTAAATAATAGCATACTAGCTATCAAAAACAGAGCAGCTGTAAAAAGTGTGTGTGTGTGTGTGTGTGTGTGTGTGTGTAATCATACCACATTGATAGCTAGATGGTTCTGTAGAATACTTAAATCCAGATTATATGTTAAGCAACAGAATGTTGGCTTAATGTGTTTGTGCATTAGTGTGAATGGCTTATGTGAGAAAGTGGTCTCACATAAACTAGTAAAATCAAAGATGCATCGCTAATTCTGCTTTGACGAACATCCAGTTAACCGGGTTTCCTGACTCATCATTGAAATACCCTAAATAAACACTTAGAAGTAGAATATACTGTGCTGCATGCAAAGAATAGGAGAATGTACAAAACACAGTTATTACAAAAGAAAGAGTGATGAATTCTGTTGTGGATTCAAAGACAAACAGAGAAAAAATCAGAGAAAGCAGTATGAAAGCACAGATTGGGCAAGATAGATAAAACCTTAAGAGATGAACAAATAAAATGGTTTGATCTGTTTCATTTTAATGGATATTAATATTTATAAAAATTGGGTTTTTTTTTTTACAGGTGTTGGGGTCGATGACATGTTTATTATGATTTCTGTCTGGCAGAAGACTAACTTCACAGATAGCTTAAAACAATGAATGTCTAGTGTCTATTCAAAAGTGGCAGTGGCCATTACAATCACCACCACCACTAACATCCTGACTTTCTATACAGGGCTTATGTCATACTTCAGGTCTGTTTAGTACTTTTACATTTATACAGGAACAACACTGCTCTTTTATTACTTTCATAGCATCACCTATTTTGGAGCCATTATGGCCCTGGATGGTAAAAGAGAAGCAGTCTATCTTCGTTGGTTCAAAAAGCCAGATATACCTGACCAAAAATGTTCCTCATTAAAACGATGCTTCTGTCTTCCATATGATTCTTTCCCAGATGAGGAGGAAGCTGATATCCATTCAAAGAATGTGTTCTTTAGAGACTATTTTGGGCCTTTTCTCACAAATACTAAGTTCAAGATTTTTGTAGTGCTATTATACATTTTGTATGTTATAAGTAGTATATATGGCTGTTTCCAAGTGCAGGAAGGTTTAGACCTTTGAAATTTGGTAAGTGATGATTCCTACATTATACCATATTTTAATGTAGAGGAAAAATAGTTTTCAGATTCTGGTTCCAGGGTTATGGTTATTGTTACCAAAACTGTTGACTACTGGGATAAAGATGCTAGGCAAATATTGGGAAAATGTCTGACAGATTTTGAAAACAATAAGTATGTAGATAAAAGTCTTACAGAGTTTTGGTTATGAGAATATGGGCAATATATGAAATGTAACAAACAAGATGTAAATGATAAGAATACTTTTATAAACAGTATTTCCAATTTTCTTGTAAATTTTTCACTTTTTACACATGGTATTAATATTACATCATCACATGAAATCACTTCTTTCTGGGCCTTTATTCAGACCATGGGTATTTCTTCTTCAATCAATAAAAACAAGATGTTAAACCAGTTATGAGACTTGGCTGAAAACTGTGAAGTTCCCCTAATGGTGTACAACCCAGCATTCATATATTTTGATTAGTATACTGTAATATTAGAAAATATTACTTGAAATGTCATTGTTGCATCAGTAGCTATGTTCATTGTTTCCTTATTGTTAACTCCTCATCCAATGTGTGCCTTTTGGGTAATGTTTGAAATTGCTTCTGTGAATGTAGGAGTAACGGGTTTCATGGCACTCTGAAACATCAATCTTAATTCCATATCCATGATTAATCTTGCCATTTGTATAGGGTTTTCTTCTGATTTTTCTGCACACATTTTCTATGCATTTGTTTCCAGTTTTAATCCCTCAGTAAACCAAAAAGCAACTGAGGCACTGTACATGCTAGCCTAGCCTGTGTTACAAAGGGCAGTTTCAACAATATTGGGTGTCTGTTTTATCTGCGGCGAAAGCATACATCTTCCAGACATTTTTTAAGGTTATGTTTCTTGTTATGGTATTTGGGGCTGCTCATGGTCTAATTTTTATTCCAGTACTCATAACGATTTTTGAAGGTTTGTTTAAATATCCACTAGCAAATCAAAGACCAATTACAGAATTCCTGATTTCCCCAAATCAATCTGATAAAAATGCACTATTAGCAACAGTTAATAAATTAAAACAATAGTATATTTTCTTTACTTCAAAATCCTATTTAAAAATGTTATTTAAGCCTGACCTGTGGTGGTGCAGTGGATAGAGCATCGACCTGGGAACACTGAGGTCGCCAGTTCAAAACCCTGCACTGGTCTGGTCAAGGCACATATGGGAGTTGATGCTTCCAGCTCCTCCCCCCTTTCTCTCTTTCTCTCTCTCTCTCTCTCTCTCTCTTTCTCTCTCTCTCTCTCTCTGTGTGTGTCTCCTCTTTAAAATAAATAAAATAAAAAGAAATTTTAAAAAATGTTATTTAAAATATCCTGAGAAAAATTATTTAGTATTACATTAAAATATCGTTACTAAATTAGAAAGTGTTGTCATCTTTATTTTCATCTATACAATCAAGTATAAAATATAAATTTATAGTAATTTTTTCTTTTTAAAAAATTATGTAGACGATCAACTTTAATAAGGTGACATTGATCAACTAGAGCACATAGATTTAGAGAAAACATCTCCAGATCATTTTGACATTCGATTATATTGTATACCCATCACCCAAAGTCAAATCGTTCTCTATTACATTTTATTTGGTTTTCTTATGCCCCTCCCCTGGCCCACTCCCTACCCTCTTCTCCCTTTCCCACCCCTTGGTAACCACTGCACTCTTATCTATGTCTCTGAATCAATTTTGAGAATCATCTATGTATGGAATCATACAGTTCTTAGTTTTTTCTGATTTACTTATTTCACTCAGTATAATGTTATCAAGGTCCATCCATGTTGTCATAAATGATCCTATGTCATCACTTCTTATGGCTGAGAAGTATTCCATAGTATATATGTACCACATTTTCTTTAATCATCCATTGAGGGGTTTTTTGGTTGTTTCTATGTCTTGGCCACTGTGAACAATGCTGCAATGAACATGGGCTGCAATTGTCTTTACTTACCACTGTTTTTGAGCTTTGTGGGGTACATACCCAGTAGAGGGATTGCTGGGTCATATGGTAGTTCTATTTTTAATTTAAAAAAAAATTTTTTTTAATTTATTCATTTTAGGGAGGAGACACAGAGTGAGAGAGAGAGATAGAGAAAGAGAGAAAGGGGGGAGGAGCTGGAAGCATCAACTCCCATATGTGCCTTGACCAGACCAGTGCAGGGTTTTGAACTGGCGACCTCAGTGTTCCCAGGTCGACGCTTTATCCACTGCGCCACCACAGGTCAGGCTTATTTTTAATTTTTTGAGGAACTATCATACTTTCTTTTAAAATGGTTGTACTAGTTTACATTCCCACCAACAGTGGAAGAGGGTTCCTTTTTCTCCACAGCCTTTCCAACACTTGTTATTACCTGTCTTGTTGATAATAGCTAATCTAACAGGTGTGAGGTGGTATCTCATTGTAGTCTGATTTGCATTTTTCTAATAGCTAGTGAAGATGATCATTTTTTCATATATCTGTTGGCCATTTGTGTTTCTTCTTAGGAGAAGTGTCTATTCATGTCTTCCCATTTTTTTATTGAATTGTTCGCTTGTTTGTTTTTGAGTTTTGTGAGTTCTTTGTATATTTTGAATATTAGGCTCTTATCTGAGCTGTTGTTTAAAAATATATTCCATTTAGGTGGCTGTTTGTTTTGTTGTCAGTTTCTCTTGCTGTGCAAATGCTTCTTAGTCTGATGTAGTCCCATTTATTTATCTTTGCCTTCACTTCCTTTGCCTTTGGAGTCAAATTCATAAAATGTTCTCTATGGCCAAGGTACATGACTTTAGTACCTATGTTTTCCTCTATGTAATTTATTGTTTAAAATCTTATATTTAGGTCTTTGATGCATTTTGATTTACTTTTTGTGCAAGGGGACAAACAGTGGTCAAGTTTCATTCTTTTGCATATGGCTTTCCAGTTTTCCCAGCACCATGTATTGAAGAAGCTTTCTCTTTTTTGTTGTGTTTTTGGTTCCTTTATCAAAGATGATTTGACTATATATATATATGTGGTTTTATTTCTAACTCTCTATTCTGTTCCATTGGTCTGTGTATCTATTTTTCTGTCAATACCATGCTGTTTTGATTTTCATGGCTGTGTAGTATATTTTGAAGTAAAGTATTGTAATGCATCAGCTTTGTTTTTTTCCTCAGGATTACTTTGGTTATTCAGGATATTTTATGGTTCCATACAAACCTGATAAATTTTTGTTCCATTTCTTTAAAAAATGACATTGGAATTTTGATGGGAATTGCATTAAATTTGTATATTGCTTTGGGCAATATGGCCATTTGAACTATATTTATTCTTCCTATCCATGAACAAGAAATATTTTTTCATTTCATTGTGTCTTTTTCAATTTCCTTTAATAATGTTTTGTAGTTTTCATTATATAGGTCCTTCAAATTCTTTGTTATATTTATTCTTACGTATTTTTTTGTTGTTCTTGCAACCATAATAAGAATTATTTTTTTGAGTTCATTTTCTGAAGTTTCATTGTTGGCATATAAGAAAGCAATAGATTTCTGTTTATTAATTTTGTATCCTGTATCCTTACTGTATCGGTTTGTTGTTTTTAATAGCATTTCTGTGGAGTCTTTGGGGTGTTTTATTTACAGAACCATGCCATCTGCCAAAAGTGAAACCTTTACTTTTTCTTTCCCAATATAAATGCCTTTTATTTCTTTCTCTTTTCTGATTGTTCTGGTTAGAACTTCCAACACTATGTTGAATAGGAGTGGAGAGAGTGGGCAACTTTGTCTTGTTTCTAATTTTAGAGAAAAAGTTTTTAGTTTTTTGCCATTTAATCTGATGATAGCTGATAGTTTGTCATAAATGGCCTTTATTATGTTGAGATATTGTATCCTTCTATACCCATTTTGTTGAGTGTTTTAAACATAGTGTATTTTATAGAATGCCTTTTCTGCATCAATTGATAGAACCATGTGGTTTTTGTTCTTTGTTTTGTTGATATGGTGTATTATGTTGTTCTAAGTATGTTGAACCATCCTTCTGATTCTGGGATAAATCTCACTTAATCATGTGAATTATATTTTTAATGTGTTGTATTTATTTTCCCAGTATTTTTTAGGATTTTTTCATCTGTATTTATTAAAGATATTGGTCTGTAGTTTTTATTTTGTGTGTGTGTGTATGTTGTTGCCAGATTTTGGTATGAGGGTTATGTTAGCCTCATAAAACGTATTTGGAAGTATTGTGTCTTCTTCAATTTTTTTGGAAGATTTTGAGGATAGGAACCAAATCTTTGAATGTTTGATAGAATTCACTAGTATAGCCACCTGGCCGTGGAATATTATTTTTTGGGAGGTTTTTTTATAGTGGTTTTTATTTCCTCCCTGCTTATGGGTCTGTTTAGGTTTTCTACTTATTCATGGTTCAGTCTAGGAAGATTGTATAGGTCTATTAATTTATTCATTTCTTCTAGATTGTTATATTTGGCGGAATATAGTTTTGCATAGTATTCTACAATAATCCTTTGTATATCTATGATATCTGTGGTAATTTCTCCTCTTTCATTTTGGATATTGTTTATATGAGTCCTTTTTATTTTCTTAATGAGACTTGCCAAGGGTGTGTGTCAATTTTGTTGACCTTTTCAAAGAAACAGCTCCGTGTTTTATTAATTTTTTTCTATAGGTTTTCTGTTCTCTATTTCATTTATTTCTGCTCAATTTTTTATTATTTCCTTTCTCTGCTGGTTTTGGGTTGCCTTTGGTCTTGTTTTTCTAGTTTCTTAAGATGTAATGTTAAATTGTTTATTTGGGTTCTCTCTTGTTTGTTCATATAAGTCTGTTATGATATGAACTTTTCTCTTACTATTGCTTTTGCTGCATCTCAGAGATTCTGATATGTTGTGTTGTCATTTTCATTTGTCTGTATATACCTTTTGATCTTTGCTTTTATTTCTTCTTTGACCCACTCATTTTTTAGAAGAATCTTATTTAATTTCCATATTTTTGTGGATTTCTTTACTTGTTTTTTGAAGTTAAATTCTAGTTTCAAATCTTTATAGTCAAAGAATATGCTTGGTATAATTTCATTATTTCTGAATTTGTTGATGTTAGTTTTGTGGCCCAACATAGTATCAATTCCTAACAATGTTCTATGTAGACAGGAAAAAAAATGTATACTCTGATGTTCTGGGATGAAATGTCCTATAGATGTCTATCATATCCAATTGTTCTAGTGTTTCTTTTAAGGCCAATATTTATTCACTGGCTTTCTGTTTGGATAAACAATCTAGAGCCATCAGTGGTGTATTGAAGTCTCCAAATATGATTGAATTTTTGTCAGTTTTTATTTTTATATCTCAGTTAGGAGATGTCATATACTTTGGTGCTCCTTGGTTTGGTGCATATATATTAAGAAGTGTTATGTCTTCTTGATTCAATATCCTTTCTATCATTATGAAATGACCATCTTTGCCTCTGATTACACTAGGGAACAAATGTTTTTTTCATTTTCTGTTGCATGAGGTTTTAGAACTTTTTCTATATATATCTGCATTGCTTATTCCAAATCTGAAATCCCTTTATGGAGCATGCTCTACTTTTTATGCAATTTTAATTTCTTTTTGTTACAGTTAATGTCATGCATTGGTTTTTAAATTGGAGTTAAAGGGCAACGACTCTTGGATTGAACATAACCACAAGGCGATTAATGTTTTACAAACATCACTTTTACATAATTGTAGTTGTTTTTAAATGTAAAACATTATCTGATAAAAACACCCTCTTATTTTGTTTTGGCTTCTTTAAGTAGGCATAAATGTAAGAATAGTCCTGACACCTTCTATTATATATGTGATTGTTACACACTTCAACTTCAAAGGCACAATATTTCTTCACTTGTGACATGTGCATATATTGCCTATTTTCAAGTTCCCATTGGCGATCAAGACAAGAATTGGGCTTCTCATATTGTGTGTCATAATTGTGAGAAAATGTTCATGACTGGACCAAAGGAAAATGCAAAGGAATGACTTTTGGTATTCCCATGGTTTGGCATGAATCTAAGGACCACAGCAGTGACTGTTATTTTTGTCTTATCCATACAAAGGGCATCGGCAAGAAAAAACATCATGTAATCACACATCCTAATATTTCGTTAGCAATGCAACCTATCCCACACTCTGAGACACTCCCAGTTCCAGTTTTCAATGTTTTTATTTCTTCTAAGGATAAAGAAAGTGAACATAGTGATCAAGTGTATTTTGGTAAGATGCATGAGGAAATGGTTGTAGAATCTAAAGGGTCTTCTCTGATGCATAGTAGTCATTAACCCGTCAACAGTTTAGCCAACCCAAACTGAATGACTTAGGAAAAGATTTTGGCCTATCAAAGAAAGCAGCTGAGTTATTAGCCTGCAGGCTTCAAGAAAAGAATGAACTTCACCGGTCAGCTAAAGTATTCCATTTCAGAAAGCATGAACAAATTTTTGTGAACTTTTTTTCTGAAGACAAACACTTTGCTTACTGTCATGATATCAGTAGTCTTCTCAGCCAGCTAGGTGTTACCACTTACAGTCCAACAGAATAGTGGTTATTCCTTGACTGCTCTAAATGAAGTCTGAAATGTGTTCTCCTACACAACGGTAATGTTTATGCAGCGGTTCCAATTGGTTATTCAACTCATCTGAGAGAAGATTATAATTACATAAAAATTGTCCTCAATTTTCTGAAGTATGAGGAGCATAACTGGATCATTCCTGTGGATCTTTAAATGGTATATTTCCTGCTAGGACAACAGAGTGGTTTCACAAAGTATCCTTGCTTTCTGTGTTTGTGGGACAGCCAAACTTGGGAGAAACACTGGACACAGAAAGAATGGCTGAAACGTTCATCTCTAGAGGTAGGAATGCAAAATATTTTGAATGAACTCATAGTTAATTGAGACAGGATCATTTTTTCCCCATTTTACATCAAACTTGGCTTAATGAAGCAGTTTGTTCAGGCTTGGAAAAAAGAAAGTGAATGCTTTTAACATATTATTTCTGTTTTTTCTGCCTTGCCTTTCAAGAAGATAAAAGCAGGTGTATTTGATGAACCTCAAATTCAAACCCTCTAGAAAACTATGAACTTCTGGTTCAAGGGATGCTGCTGGCTTTCTGCGACATTGGATGTAACATGAGTGATTCCAAGGGCAGCAGCTGGGATGGCCGGCTGCCTGGCCAGTGGCACCCCTCCGGGGTCAGGCTACCTCTCTTTGATTTCCAAGAGCAGCCCGCAACCTAGGTCATTGGGATAACACTCTCATTACTCATCTCTTTCCCGAGTGCACCTCGGAACAAGGTTAGTTTAGGGTTTGGGAGGAGGAAGAGCCAGCTAAGTCTGAAATCCCACAGGGCTCCCCTCCTCTGCACTTGCACAACAGAGAAAAGCCTTCTGGGGCTCTAGGTGTGCACAGACACAGAACCACCTGAGGCTTCAGCAGGGCTTCAGCAGTCAGTATACCTGCCAGAAAGAGGAGGTAGCACTGGCGGGGCAGTGAGCTTGCAGGGGCAGCTCTCCCTAGGGAAGGATGGAAAGCCCACCCTACGCACCTGGGCTCAGAGGTGACAAGGATCAGGATGAACAAGGACGTGCTGACTACCCGGAAGAGTCTCATCATCAAGGGGAGTGGCTTGGCCATGTCTAAGTAAGACGGTCGGTGATCCTGAACAGGTGGCGGGCCCCGTCTGCCTCTAGGGCCACCGTCTCCTGAGCCACCGTGGAAGAGGTGACTAAGCCTGCATTGTTCAGGTCCTCTACCAGGTCTAGGTTCCCTGGATCCCTGTCTCTCCACTGGTCCCGGGTGAAAAGCGATTCCAAGGGCCACTGCTGGGCTGACCGGCTGCCTGGCAGGTGGCGTCCCTCGGGGTCAGGCTACCTGTCACCCAGGGAGTCAAGCGTCATGCCTTTATCATTGAAGGATTTCTGTCGTGCTTGTCGAAATACGTCATGCTCTTCACAGGAAGTTTCTTGACTTCTTATGTCACATTCCTTGCATTGTTTTGGTGCACCCCATTGCCGCTTCTTTTATGTGTTTTTAATACACTGTGAAGGAACTCCTTGGTCTTCTGAATGCTTGAATAATTATTTCCTTTGGTCTAAAAGGATAGAGCTTAAGCTGTGGACCACTTTCGGAAATAAAACATTGTTACTTCTCATTCTGCCATATCATGTAGAAGTAGAAAAACAAATTAGTAGAAAAACAAATTAGGGTTGTGCCTTTTCTTTCTTGACACATTCTTGGGGGAAATATTGACAATTGTTAGAGTTGAATATAAGGTAAAATGTGGAACCGGGTGGGTATTGCAAGAGGTTAGTGAGTTCATCAAGATCTTAGAACAAAGTTCTCCAGGTGAAGTCATCCTTGTCACCTGATTCTCAGTATAATATTTTCTAGGGTGCCTTGATCTTTGAACAATATTCAAATTCTAGGGAGCTGTAAACAATTTCACGTTTTAGCTATACCTCTTAATAAACATACCTTTCAAATCACTTAATAAAGTCTTACATTTTTAGATGCCTAAGACGTTGTTTATTCTGTAATATGATTATTGGTCACATGGCCATGCATGTAAGCCAAAGGGACTAAAATATGTAGTCCTTGAATGAGCAGCCATATTTCAACTTGAATTACATATTATGGAAAGGTAGCACAACTTTTTGTTGACAGCAAACACTCAATGTCATTGACTTTTAACTGCTTATATTGCACTGAAAGAAATTTCAACTGAGTCCTGGCCTTTGGTGGTACAGTGGATAAAGTGTAAGCCTGGAATGCTGCGGTCACTGGGCTTACCTGGTCAAGGCACATATGGCTGTCCTCTCTCCCCCTCTTTCCTTTCTAACATGAATAAATGAAATCTTAACAAATATATTATTTTTTTAAAAAAATTTCAATTGGATAAATATTTAAATGTAAAAAAGTGGATAATTATGACAGAAATAGAAAAGTAAGTCTACTATGACAAATCTAGAACTCATAGAACTTAATTTAACTATTCACATAAACCATGGCAATCTGCAAAATGGAGGTGGAGGGACCTGTGACTTAAAACACTGGAAAAAGTAACCATTTCTTTAACATTAGAATGTTTCCTGTAAATCAAGATAAAAATACTAAAGATCCAAAAGAAAAACTGGCAAAAGATATGATAGTTTTCTCTAAGAAGAAATATGATAATTTTAAGAAATGTTAAAAATAAAACAAAATAAGATACTAATGACAGAAATTGAACATGTTTCTGGCATTCTGTGATAGGCTGTAGCAAAACTGCTTATGATACAATTTTTATGGGTATTAATTATCCATAGCTCTAGAAACTTAAAAGGGGAATCCTTTGGCCCAGTAGAACCACTTATAAAGAGTTATCTTGCAGATATAGCTCTGGTATACTACATAAAAGACATTCGTTCACTTAGCACTGTTTATAACAGCAGAGGACTAAACCCATACTTCTATCAAAAACCTAGTTAATCTATGTGTCACCCATACATTGAAAAGTTATAGGGCAGTTAAAACAAATAAGATGAATCTTAATGCACCTACATGCTAAGATCTTCTGACATATTAGGTGAACAATAGAATTTGCATACATAAATAATACAATATTTATGAATAGGACAATTTGTATGTATTTTGATATGCCTGTAAATTCGGAGGAAATGGTTTGCCAGGATAACCTCCCATGTTTGAACACTTCCTTTAAAAAGAGGTACAGAAGGAAGGTTTAACATTGGGCTTTGGAGGGTTTTTTTTTTTCATGTTTCATTATAACTTTTTATAAGAAAAATGTTATGTATGTAGTACATTTGTAGTGAATAAGAAATGACTAAATTAGGTAAAACCAGGTTCAGAAAAGCCTTGGGGACTGTGCTACTGAATGATCCCCAAAAAAGAAAAAAGGCTGCCACTCAGAACACATGTAGTATCTGTGCCATCTATATGTGTATCTGTATGACTGCGAACTAGAAATCTCACAATAACTCAAGGCTCATGTAGGATAGGCACACATATTATTTGCATTTAAAGTGATTTATTATTATTTTTTAATGTTATGGTACTACAGCCTTTATGTTTTATGTTTTTACACCATAGGATAAGTAAATATCCTTATTCTAGTATTGTAATCAAATTATTCCTATAAAAGCCTTTAAAAATAGAATAAATGACCCTGGCCAGTTGGCTCAGTGGTAGAGTGTCAGCTCAACGTGTGGATGTCCTGGGTTTAATTCTCAGTCAGGGCACACAGAAGAAATATTCTGCTTCTCCACCCCTCACCCTCTCACATTTCTATCTCTCTCTCTCTCTCCCTTTTTCCCTCCTCTAGTGATGGCTCAATTGGAACAAGTTGGCCCCTGGCACTGAGGATGGCTCCATGATGTCTGGTCAGGTGCTAAGAAAAGCTGAAGTAACACCCCAGATGGGCAGAGCATTGCCTCCTGGTGGGCTTTCAAGGTGGATCCCAGTGGGAGTGCATGCGAGAGTCTGTCTCTGCCTCCCTTCTTCTCTGAATAAAAGACAAAAAACAGGGAGAAACAAAAAACAAAACAAAAATTAAAAGAGAGAGTTTTATTAAAGATATTTATCTAATGCAACAAAAATAAAATCAATTTGCACTGCTGGCCCAATATCCAGTTACAATAATATTAAAATATATTATATATTTGCAAGTAGGGCCTTTTCTCTTTTCAGATTGATCTGAGGACAATACCACAGTGCACCTCTATCAGAATATTGGCTTGGCAGCTGCATGTGGAGACTGCATTTTTATTGTTAGTCAATGTCAACCAATTTTGAGCCTTGATGTAAAATAGGAATCAGTACCACTGGACTTCAGATGAGATTTCATTTCAATTGTTGAACAAACCATTCCTTTTTAATCATAAGGTAGATCAAGACCTGGGACATAAGTCGGATGAATTAATACAGACCATGAAGGCCGTATTTTGCCACTGATCCAGCACAAGGAAATTTCTGTCATATTTCATTATCACTCTTAGGCCAGGTTGCCGATAGCCTTTGGAGAATGATTTCTTCGTGGAAGCTGGAGCTCCCTGATGTGCATGGCTGGCCACTCCTCCTGCAGCATGGTCCCCTAGTCTGCCAAGTAGTTATATATACTGCTCAAAAAAATTAGGGGATATTTTAAAATGAATATGAAGCTATAAAATATCCCCTAACTTTTGTGAGCATTTATATATACCCATTAATCTTATGTTATGTGATTAAGTTCCATAAAAATTCGATAGCTTTTCTTCTGCGACTAACATCTTACCTGTCAGATTACAGGATCTGAGGGTGTCTTGTTCCTATTGCCACGACTTTTCTTGTCATGGTACTGGCTGTGCATGATCTTGTGGGTCAGCAGCATATGACAAATCTTTGAGTTCTTGATCTGGCTCTAATGAACAATGGCCTGTTTGCTCATTGAATTGATGAAATGAACATATAGATCCTGTTCTGTTCTGATCCGCTGCTGTACAACAGCTGGAGTCTATGGTGAATGCCATTATTGCTTTTTTCCTTCTTGGATATTCTCTCCACAAAGTACACAAAAGTGGTCTGCTGGATCTCTACCCTGCCTATCGTATAATGCCAGCACTGAGGGGAAAAAATTGGATTTCTGAAGGTCAAAGTACATCTGCGCCTGCCCTACATCACTGCAGACAGCCTTACTGGTGTCCACCACCCTTGTGAGGGGAACCCATGAGCACCCCGGGTTCATGCCACTGCCCAGTGCCTCCTTTTTCAAGGTCGTCTCTCCACACAAAATATTCTCCTGAATTCCAAACATGAAAAGTGCTGGCGGTGACTGCAGCTCCCAGCCGAGAGCGCTTCTGCAAGCAACAACACTCAGGGTTCGGTACGTGGCAGGTGTTCTGGCTGCAGCTTGTCCTGACTTGCAGGCCATGGCTTAGGCCCGTTGTGGTAAGGCAGGACACACACACTGGTGGATCTCCAGAAAGCAGGTGAAGCAAGACATGAGGCCTAGTGCTAGCCGTTGTAGGCAGGTACACTTGGCACGATCATCACGGTATCACCAAGGCCAGGCAGCATCTGTGACTACAGGTCACTGCGGGATCATCAGTTCTGGCACAGCCAGCTTGGTCCAGGGATAAACAAATGGGACAGTGAGTGCCTCAGCGCAGTCCCTGTGCAGGTGGGCCTGAGCGGCTCATGACAGGCAGAGGCACACAAATGTAAGCCCTCTTTTACAGAGGAACTTATGTTCCAAGCCCCTGGGAGCAGTGCTGTCAAAGTGACTAAAATGTTTCATCTAGTAACTGAACTCCTGAGTAGACAGTCCCGCCACAGACACATTTGAAACCAGTCAGGCAATGGGTCACCACATGCTCAACAGAACCTCCAGCATTCAGGCACAAGCGGCCATTGCTCAGATAATGTAGAATTTTTCCAGGAAACTGTTGGCCAGGATGAAAAGAGGCACCCGTCCAACAGCTACTTTCCATTCTGCTCTGGTGTTTGAGAAAATGGTCTTTCCCTTCCGGAAATGAGTTTAAGTCCCTTAAAGGCTGTCCCAGAGGTGCTGACCAAGCCCTCAGCACAGAAAGAAGCAGAATCCATGCCAGAATTTCAAAAACGAGCAGGGCCTGGGCCAGACTCGGATCTGGCGTCAAGTCAGGAACAATAAGAGTGTGAGCAGAGTCCAGCTTCAGGGCAGTGCACAGAACCACTAGGAACATAGGAGCAAGAGTCAAATTCTTGCCCGGTGTCGGTGAGGGGTACTCAACCTTTCCTGCAGCACACAGAGCCCTTAGTTGAAGTGTCCCATAGGCACTGCTCTCCCAGGGCTTCCAATTGCTGAGATGGGAGGTGGGTTCGCACCCCTGGGTCTTCCTGCTGATGCCCATACAGCTGACAATTGTTCTAAGCACTGTCTTCATTTCTGTGCCCAAGGATAAAGAGGTGAATCTCGGGGAGCAGTAATTCCCAATTGTGAGCCCAACAAACTCTGAACAAAGCTTGTCCAGGAACATTTCACCTCTTATGACAGTAATCATTTCTCCATGTCCAGGAAGAGGACCAAGATCAATTTTGCTTTTATTCTAGTGGTCTCCAAAACTGCCTCCTTGCTGGAACAAGAAATCTAATCAGAAGTTAGCAAACAGGACGATGTGGTGCAGGCTCTGTATGCAACAGAAGTAAACAAACAAACAAACAAAAAGCAGATTCTCTACAGCCAGGTTTGTGCTAAGAACCAGGACTTATGCGTGCCCTTCAAGCCACTTCTGTTCACCTGGCAGAAGTGTTCTCATCACCTTCCCCATCTACACATTAAATGGTAGGCCGATCTCCCTGACTGGGACCCTTGGAGGAATCATCTGAGGCAACCAGATGGAAACAAACCAATTAATGCTGGAGGCCAAAGCCATGCGGCTGCCATATTACCAGAAGACAGGAGGAGAGGATAATGAGTATAGAAAGACATGGATGATCCGCTTCCTGAACCAATTTAGCAGTATTGAAGAGATTCTTCCCGTGAAGATGGTATAGATATGTGGCAGCTGGGCTTGATAGGGAGGCCAGGAGATAATGGGAGAGATAAGCCTTATTCCAAGGACCACCGATAGCATTAAGACTCCCAGAGTAGTTGATGGAGTCCTTGAATTGAAGCTGGGAGTGCACAACTGTATTTAGTACTTAACCCAACATTCTTAAACTAACACACTGAAGATAGCTGTTGTTGGTAGGTGAGCATGGCATGCTACTCACGGTGTCACCCTAGTCAGGCTGCATCTGCAACTGCGCGACACCACAGGATCATCAGTTCTGGCACAGCCCACTTGGTCCAGAGACAAACAGGACAGTGAATGCCGCAGCGCAGTCCCCATGCAGGTGGGCCTGGGTGGCTTGCGACAGGCAGAGGTACACAAAAGTCAGCCCTCTCTCTAGGAGGAGCTTATATTTTAAACCCATGGGAGCAGCGCTGCCAGAGTGACTAAAGTGTTTTTTTCTATGAACTGAACTCCTGAGTGGACAGGTTTGCCCCAGACACATTTGAGATCAGACAGGCTACGAGTACCACATGCTCAACTGAACCTCCAGCATTCAGGTGCGAGCAGCCATTGCTCAGACGATGTAGAATTTCTCCAAGAAACTGTTGGCCAAGGTGGAAATAGGTGCTCGTGCAGCATCTACTTTCCATTCTGCTTGGCTGTTGAAGAAAGTGGCCTTTCCCTTCCAGAAATGAGTCTCAGTCTCTTAAAGGCTGTCCCAGACGTGCAGACAAAGCCCTCAGCAGAGCCAGAAGCAGAGTCCATGCCAAAATTTCAAAAGCCAGCAGGGCCAAGGCCAGACTCAGGTGTTATGTCAAGTCAGGGACAGGAGCCTGAGCAGAACCTTTTCAGGGTACCACATGGAGCCACTAGGAACATTGAAGGAGTCACATTCTTGCCTAGTGTCAGTGAGGGGGGACTCATCTTTGCCTGCATCACACAGCCCTTTGTTGAAGTGTCCATAGGCACCACTGCCACAACAACTGTCTGGAGGCTCTGCTCTCCTGGGCTTCCCAATGACTGGGATGGGTGATGGATTCACACCTGGGTCTTTCTGCTTATTCCCATACTGTTGACCATTGTTCTCAGCACTGGCTTCATTTCCATGCCCAAGGATAAAGAGGTGAATCTTGAAAAGCAGTAATTCCTGATTGGGAGCACAGCAAAGTCTAAATGAAGCTTGTGCAGAAACATTTCACCTCTGATGACAGTAATCATTTCTCCATGTCTAGGAAGAGCACCAAGATCAATTTCATTTCTATTTTAGTGGTCTCCAACATTGTCTACTTGCTGGAACAAGAAATCTTATCAGAAGTCAGCAAACTGGACAATGCAGTGCAGGCTCTATATGCAACAGAGATAAATAGAACCCAGATTCTCTACAACCAGGTATGTGCTAAGACCAGGACTTATGTGTGCCCTACAAGCCACTTCTGTCCATCTTGCAAGTGAACAAGAACCTCAACTTTACAAACATCGCCTTCCCCATCTACACATCAAATGGTCAGCCCATCTCTCAGGCTGGCACCCTTGGAATCGTCTTCCAGTGGTCGGCAAACTCATTAGTCTACAGAGCCAAATATCAACAATACTAAGATTGAAATATTTTTAGGAGCCAAATTTTAAAACTTAAACTATATAGGTAGGTACATTCCTTATCAAGGTAGCACCCACACATGCTATTTTCTGGAAGAGCCACACTCAAGGGGCCAATGAGCCACATATAACTCACAAGCCGCAGTTTGCCGACCAGGAATCATAGGCAGACAGATGGGAACAAACCAATTAATGCTGAAAGTGAAAGCCATGCGGCAGCAATATAACAAAAGACAGGAGGAGAGGATAATGAGTATAGCAAGACGTGGCTGATCCACTTTCTAAACCAATTTAGCAGTATTAAAGAGAGTCATCCCTTAAAAATGGTCCAGGTATGTGGCAGTGGGCCTTGATAGGAAGGCCAGGAGAAAGTGGGAAAGATAAGCCTTATTTTAAGAACCACCAATAGCAGTAAGACTCTCAGAGTACTTGATGGAGTTCTTGAATTGAAGCTGGGAATGCACAACTGTATTTAGTACAGTATTTAACCCATCATTTTTAAACTAACACACTAAAGATAGCTGTTGTTGGCAGGTGTGCATGGGGCACTCCTCATGGTGTTACCCAAGCAGGCTGTGTCTGTGACTACATGACACCATTGGGATCATCAGTTCTGGCACGGCCAGCTTGGTCCAGAGACAAACAAATGGGACAGTGAGTACCGCATCGCAGTCCCCATGCAGGTGGGCCTGGGCGGCTTATGGCAGACAGAGGCATACAAACGTCAGCCTTCTCTTCTGGAGGAGCCTAAATTTTAAGCCCCTGGGAGCAGCGCTGCCAGAGTGACTGAAGTGTTTTCTCTATGAACTGAACTCCTGAGTGGATAGGCCCACCACAGACACATTTGAGGCCAGTCAGATTATGGGTCACCACGTGCTCAAGAAAACCTCTAGCATTCGGACACAACCGACCATTGCCCAGAGGATGTACAATTTCTCCAGGAAACTATTGGCCAACATGGAAATAGGCACTCCTCCAGCAGCTACTTTCTATTCTGCTCTGGTTTTTGAGAAAGTGGCCTTTCCCTTCTGGAATTAAGTCTCAGTCCCTTAAAAGCTATCCCAGAGGCACAGACCAAGCCCTCAGCAGAGCAAAAAGAGGAGTCCATGCCAGTATTTCAAAAGCCAGCAGGGCCTGGGACAGACTCAATGTGGTGTTAAGTCAGAAACAGGAGGAGCCTGAGCAGAGTCCAGCTTCAGGGCACCACAAGGAGCCAGTAGGGACATCATACCAGGAGTCACATTCTTACCTGGTATCGGTGAGGGGGGATTTATTTTTACCTGCAGCACACACAGCCTTTAGTTGAAGTATGTCATAGGCACAGCTCTCCCAGGCCTTCCAATGGCTGGAATCGGAGGTGGGTTCACACACCTTGGTCTTCCTTCTGATGCCCATACTGCTGCCCATTGTACTCACACTGGCTTCATTTCCATGTCCAAGGATAAAGAAGTAAACCCCGAGGAGCAGTACACCTTGATTGGGAGCCCAATAGAGTCTGAACAAAGCTTGTGCAGAAACATTTCACCTCTGATGATAGTAATCATTTCTCCGTGTTCAGGAAGAGCACTGAGATCAATTTCGCTTCTCTTCTAGTGGTCTCCAACAATGCCTCCTTGCTTGACCAAGAAATCTTGTCAGAAGTCAGGAAACTTGATGATGCGGGGCAGGCTCTGTATGCAACAGAGGTAAACAAAACATGGATTTTCTATAATCATGTGTGTGCCAGGAACAGGTCTTGATACCTTGCCCAACTGGGTAAGTTTCACAAGTGAAAGAAAGAAAGGCTTAGAGCGCAGTCATTACAAGTTTGAGTTCCTTGAAGCCTATTTTTGGAGCCAGATGAAGGGCTTACCCAGCATCTGCAGAAAGGGTCACAATAAACCCCAGTGGAAGACTCTTTCAATCTTCCTCCATGAAACCAGGGGCTCCTCAGATAAAATAATTCTGCAGAATGGATACCTGACTTCACCCAACCTGAACTTGCTGCTCACCTCTCTAGGGAGAAATAATTGAAGTATTCAGTAGTGGTTGATGGATTAGGCTCTGGATTAGAGGTCATTTTCCCCATAATGAGCTCCTGGTTGAAGAGACCTCTGAAGTAGAGTGTCCCACTAACACTGTTACCCCCTAACCCAACAAACTAGCAACTTGTGGAGAGATGGTTGGGCTGAGGCTAGTCTGTGCCCACTATACATTCGCTAGCGCCACAGAGGACTCTGTGGGAAGAACAGGCACCTTCAAAAGGAGGCTAAGCAGCTGATAAGAGGAGGCAAATATTATGGAACTTGGGTCCTGTTATGAAGCTGATCTCAGCTCTAGGAAAGAATAAATTCATCTTTATATGCAGGTTGGCTCCTCCCACACACACCCAGACACAGAAAATGCAGACATAAAAAAGTGAACAAGTGATAACTACAAATAGGTATATCATGGTAAGCTACAATGTCTGACATCAACCAATGTCTGAAACCCACACAAGACAACTTAGAAGCAACACAACCAGCAGTGGGTAGCAGACCATACTGATGCTAGACTCAACTAACCACACAAGCAGCACACCCAAAGGAGGACTTCAGCAGGCACCAAAACCTGCTGAGAATAATAATGCCGCTGAAGACAGAAACTGCTTAGCATCTTATGCATGTGATCATTGTTGACCCATAGAGCCAGCCAGCCTGATGGGTTAACTCCACCCACAAAAGGGCAAAAAGCATCCAAGACTCACATACAATAGGAGAGTTGTTGTATGTGATAATTCTCAAAAATTATTCCAAGAGCAAAGAGCTCTGGTGGCCCAGAGGTTAGTACCACAGAGTCCACCTTCCTCATAAAAAAGCCACTACAAATTTGGGAGTCAGAGCAGAGCTATCTAATATGCAGACAAAATGCAAAGACAAGGAAGTATGCCCCAAGTGAGTCAATAAGAAATATTCCCAGAAAAAGAATTAAATGAAATGGAAGCCACCAAACTGCCAGATGCAGAGTTTAAAATAATGGTTATTAGGATGCTCAAGGATCTTAAAGTAAGAATGGATGATCAAAATGAGAATGTAAACAAAGAGATAGTAAACTTTAAAAATAAACACTGTAACCATAAAAAAGAACAAGTCAGAAATGGTTAATATAATATCTGAATTGAAGAACTCAACAGCAAGTTGAATGAAGTGGAGGACCAAATCAGTGCTTTAGAGGACAAGATAAATGTAAGCACAGAAGCAAAGAAGTATAAAGAAAAGAGGCTGAAGAAGGCTGAGGAAATTTTAAGAGACCTCTGCAACAACATGAAGCAAAACAACATTTGCATCATAAGGGTTCCTGAAGCAGAAAAGAACAAACAAGGAAAGAGAAAATTTTGAAGAAATCATACCTGAAAACTTCCCTAAAATGATGAAGGAAAAAGTCACACAAGTTAAAAGAAGCACACAGAGTCCCATTGAGGATCAATCTGAAAAGGTCTATACCAAGACACATAATAATAAAAATGCCAATGTTAAGAGACAGAAAAAGAATCCTAAAAGCTACAAGAGAAAAGCAATTAATTACCTACATAAGAGTCCCCATAAGGCTGATGTCTAACTTCTCAAAAGGAAAACGTCAGGCCAGGAAAGCTTGGCAATAAATACTCAAAGTGACACAAAACAAGACCCTACCATGAAAACTACTTTATCCAGCAATGCTATTATGTAAATTGCAGGTGAAATAAAGAGCTTCCCAGACAATAAAAGGCTATAAAAAGTTAACTACCACCAAGCCAGTAATGCAAAAAAATGTTAATGGGCCTGCTATAATAAGAAAGGAAAAAAGAAATTGAAAGAAGGAGAATTAGAAGTTTAACAAATAAAATGGTATCAAATAACTACATATTAATATCATTAAATGTAAATGAATTAACTGTTCCAATCAAAAGACATAGAGTAGCTGAGTGGATAACAAAATATACTTAATGCCCTGGCCAGTTAGCTTAGTTGATTAAGAGCATTGTCCCAAAACAAAGTTGTGGCTTTAATCCCTGGTTAGGGCATACACATGAAGCAACCAATGAAAGCACAACTGAGTGGAACAACAAACAAATTCTTTTGTTCCCCCTCCTCGCCCTATAACATCTCTCTCTGTCTCTCAAAAAATCAATTAATCAATTAAAAAATTAAGCCCTGGCCAAAATTGATCTGTTCTTTGGAGCATTGTTCTAGAGCACAAAGGTGCTGGACTGATTCCTGGTCAAGGCACATACAGGAGCAGCTTGATGTTATCATCTCTCTCTCTCCCTGCCAGAAAAGAGAGAGCAAGTAAGTAAAGGAGGAAGAGAGGGAGGGAGGGAGTGGAGGAATGAGTGAGAAAGGGAGGGAGAAAGAAAGAGGGGAAAAAGGGAGGGAAGAAAAAAGAGAGGAAGAAGGAAAGAGCAGAGGGAAGAAGGGAGGGAGGAAATATGACCCGTATATATGCTGTCTACAAAAGACTTGGCTCAGAACCAAAGATACATACTCATAGACTGAAAATAAAGGGATGGAAAAAATATTAGATGCAAAGGAAATGAAAAAAAATAGCAGAGTTAGCAATACTTACATCTGACAAAATAGTCTTTAAAACAAAGGCTATGATGAAGTACAAAGAAGGTCACTATGTAATGATAAAATGAAGAATCCAAGAAGAAGATATAATAATTGTAAATATTTATGCACACAATATAGGAGCACCTATATGTATAAAGTAAATATTGAAGGACAAAAAGGGGAGATTAACAGCAATACAGTAATAGTAGGAGATTTTAATACCTCACTAACATCAATGGATAGATGCTCCAGACAGAAAATCAACAAAGAAACAGTGGCCTTGAATGACACATGAGATCAATAAGGTTTAATAGATATCTTCAGAACTTTTCACCCTAAAACAGTAGAATATACATTCTTCTCAAGCGCTCAAGGTATATTTTCTAAGATAGACCACATGTTAGGACATAAAACAAGTCTCAATGATTTTAAGAAGACTGAAATCATATGAAGCTTCTTCTTTGACCATAATGGCATAAAACTAGAAATCAACTACAATAGAAAAACTAAAAAATATTCAAACACTTGGAGGCTATGTGGCATCTTATTAAATGATGAGTGAGTTAACAATATCAAGAAAGAAATAAAAATTTTTCTTGAAACAAATGAAAATAAACATACAACCAAAAATCTATGAAACACAGAAAAAGCAGTCCTGAGAGGTAAGTTCATAGCATTACTGGCATACATCAAGAAGCAAGAAATATCTCAAATTAACAATCTAACCTTGAATCTAAAAGAACCAGAAAAGGAACAACAAGCAAAGCCCAGAGTAAGTAGAAAAAGGAACATAATAAACACTGGAGTGGAAATAAATGAGCTAGAGGCTATAAAGGAGTACAAAATAAGCAATGAAACCAAAAGCTGGTGCTTTGAAAAGGTTGACAAACCTTCAATCAGATGCATCAAGGAATAAATGAGAGAGAAACCAAATAAGTAAAATTGAAACAAAACAGACATAACAACTGACATCACAGAAATACAAAGAATTATAAGAAAATACCATGAAAAGAACTATATACCAAAAAATTAGACAACCTAGATGAAATGGATGTTTCTGGACACATACAATCCTCCAAAACTGAATCTGGAAGAATCAGAAGACTAGATAGAGCAGAATAATTTTAACAAATGAAATGGAAAGAGTTATCAAAACACAGAAAAAAAAAAGAAAAAGAATAAACAAAAGTCCTGGACCAAATGGCTACACAGGTGAATTTTACCAAACATTCAAAGAAGAACTAATACTTATCCTTCTCATATTTTTCCAAAAAATTCAAGAGAAGAAAAGACTTCCAAGCTCATATTAAAAGACATCTATTATCTTAATTCCAAACCAAGTATAAACACCACAAAGAAAGAAATCTATTGGCCTATATCCCTGATGAATATAGATGCTAAAATTCCTAACAAAATATTAGCAACCTGAATCCAGCAATACATTAAAAAGATCATATACCAACATCAAGTGGGATTTATTCTGGGAGATTAAGGCTGGTATAATATTCAAAAATTAATAAATGAGACTCACCACATAAACATAATGAAGGATAAGAATCATATGATCATAACCATAGATGCAGAAAAAGCATTTGGTAAAATTCAGCACCCATTTATGATCAAAACTCTCAGCAAAGTGGAAATACAGGGAACACACCTCAACACACAGCCAACATCATACTCAATTGGCAAAAATTAAAAGCAATCCCGTTAAGATCAGGAATAAGGCAGGATGCCCCCTTTCACCATTCTTATTCAATCTTATTCAACATAATTCTGGAAGTCCTAGCCACAGCAATCAGACAAGAAGAAGAAATAAAAATCATCCAAACTGGAAAAGATGAAGTAAAACTGTCATTATTTGCTGACATGATACTTTATATAGAAAACTCTAAAGTCTCTGCAAATAAATAAATAAATAAATAAATAAATAAATAACTCGATCTGATAGAATGAATTGGGAAAGTTGAGCAGGATATAAAATTAATATTCAGAAATAAGTCGCATTTTTATACACCAACAATTAACTATTAGAAAGAGAAATTGAGAAAACAATTTTATTTACTATTGCAGCAACAGCAAAAAATAAAGTTTCTAGAAATAAATTTAACCAAGGAGGTAAAAGACTTGTACTCACAAAATTATAAGACATTGAAAAGAGAAACTGAGGAAGATACAAAAAAGTAGAAGCATATATTGTGTTTATGGATAGGAAGATGTAACACCATTAAAATGTCCATACTGCCCAAAGCAATCTACAGACTCAATGCAATACCTAATAAAATGCCAATGGCATACTTACCAGATCTAGAACAAATATCTCAAAACTTTATACGGAATCAAAAAAAAAACCCAAATAGCCTCAGCAATGTTGAAAATGAATAAAGTGGGAGATATCACACTTCCTGATCTCAAGTTACACTACAAGGCCACTGTAATCAAAATAGCCTGTTACTGGCATAAGAACAGGCATACAGGTCAATGGAACAGAGAACCCAGAAATAAACCCACTCTTTTATGGACAATTAATATATAACAAAGAAGGCAATTTATACAATAAAGTAAATACAGTTTCTTTAGGAAATGGTGTTGGGAAAATTGGACAGGTACATGCAAAAAAGAAAAAAAAACACAAACTTAAACCGTTCACAAAAATCAACACAAAGTGGATAAAAGACTTAAATGTAAGTCATGAAACCATAAAAGTCCTAAAAGAAAACATAGGCAGTAGCCCTGGCCGGTTGGCTCAGCACTAGAGCATCAGCCTGGCATGTGGAAGTCCTGAGATCGATTCCTGGTCAGAGCACAGAGGAGAAGCGCCCATCTGTTACTCCACCCTTCCCCCTCTCCTTCCTCTGTATCTCTCTATTCTCCTCCCACAGCCAAGGTTTCATTGGAGCAAAGTTGGCCCGGGCACTGAGGATGGCTCCATGGCCTCCAGCTCAGGCACTAGAATGGCTCCAGCTACAACAAAGCAACGCCCCAGATGGGCAGAGCATTGCCCTGGGTGGGTATGCTGGGTGGATCCCAGACAGGCTCATGCAGAAGTCTGACTGCCTCCCCATTTCTAACTTCAGAATAATACAAAAAGAAAAAAACAACAAAACTTAGGCAGTACACTCTCAGACATCTCTTGAAGCAATATTTTTGCTGACATGCCTCCTAGGGCATGGGAAATAGAGGACAAAATAAACAAATGGGACTGTATCAAACTAAAAACCTTCTGCACAGCAAGACACCATTAACAAAAGGAAAAGACAACCTACTTTATGGGAGAACATATTCATTGTATGTCTTGTAAAGATTACTAACCAAAATTTATAAAAAACTCATAAAACTCAACACTTGAGGCCTGACCTGTGGTGGCGCAGTGGATAAAGCATCGGTCGACCTGGGAACACTGAGGTCGCCAGTTCAAAACCCTGCACTGGTCTGGTCAAGGCACATATGGGAGTTGATGCTTCCAGCACCTCCCCCCTTTCTCTCTTTCTCTCTCTCTCTCTCTCTCTCACACTCTGTGTCTCCTCTCTAAAATGAATAAAATAAAAAATTAAAATTAAAATAAAAAAGGAAAACATTAAAACTCAACACTTGAAAGACAAGCAATTCAGTTTAAAAATGGGCAAGGTTGCCTGACCAGGCGATGGCACAGTGGATAGAGCGTCGGACTGGGATGTGGAAGACCCAGGTTTGAGACCCCGAACTCACCAGCTTGAGCGTGGGCCCATCTGGCCTGAGCAAAAGCTCGTCAGCTTGGACCCAAGGTCGCTGGCTCCAGCAAGGGGTTGCTCAGTCTGCTGAAGACCAGCAGTCAAGGCACATGTGAGAAAGCAATCAATGAACAACTAGGGTGTTGTGACGCCAATGAAAAACTAATGATTGATGCTTCTCACCGCTCTCCATTCCTGTCTGTCTGTCCCTATCTATCCCCCTCTCTAACTCTCTCTCTGTCCCTGTAAAAAAAAAAAAAAAAAAAAGTGCAAAGCACTTGAATAGACAAAAAGGACATACAGATAGTCAACAGGTACATAAAAATATATTCAACATCACTAATCATTAGAGAAATGCAAGTTAAAACCACAATGAGATACCACCTCACATTAGTTGGAATGGCTTTCATTAACAAATCAACAAAGTGCTAAAAAGGGTGTGGAAAAAAGGGAACCCTCCTGCACTGCTGGTGCGAATGCAGACTCCCGCAGTCACTGTGGAAAACAGTATGGTGTTTTCTCAAAAAATTAAAATTGGAACTCCCTTATGATCCAGCTATCTCATTTCTAAAAATATATCCTAAAAATCTGCCTGACCTGTGGTGGCGCAGTGGATAGAGTGTCGACCTGGGAACACTGAGGTCGCCAGTTCAAAACCCTGCACTGGTCTGGTCAAGGCACATGTGGGAGTTGATGCTTCCAGCTCCTCCCCTCTTTCTCTCTCTCTCTCTCTCTCTCACTCTCACTCTGTGTCTCCTCTCTAAAATAAATAAATAAAAGAAAAAATAAAAGAAAAAATATATATATATCCTAAAAATCCCAAACCACTAATTCAAAAGAAGATGTACACCCCCATGTTCACTGCAGTGTTGTTTGCAATAGCCAAGATCTGGAAACAGCCCAAGTGTCTGTCAGTGAACTAGTGAATAAGAAGCTGTGGTACATTGACACAATGGAATACTATGCAGTCGTAAGGAAGAAGCTAATTTTACCTTTTGCAACAGCATGTATGGACTTGGAGATTACTGTGCTAAGTGAAATAAGCCAGTCAGAAAAAGACAGATATCACATGATCTCACTATATATGTTGACTCTAATGAACATAGTAAACTGAGGAACAGAATATAAATAGAGGCAGGGTCACAAAAAATAAATGGACATCTTTCAGAAGCAATGGGTAGAAAGGGACAGGATCAAAAGTGAAGGAATTAGCCAAAATCATTATACATAACACAGGATGAAAATGATAATGTAGCAATAGCCAGAGAGAAAGGTTGGTATAGAGGTAAGGAAAGAAGGAAAATAAGGGTAGGAAATCTGGGGGTGGAAAGAGACTGTGCATGAGGCATGGGGAGCATGATGCTGAGTGCAGAGGATGATATATTAAGTGAGACGCTTGAAACTACATCAACACAGTAAATTAAATACAAAAATAGAAGAATTTGTGTATCTTAAAAGTAAAACTAAAAAGAGGAGATAAAACAGCATTGTAATGCTGAAAATGTGTCAAAATAGACCTACTACATACAAGGTTAGGTTCTAAATTGTTCTAAATGAGTACATATGTTTCTGGGTTGGAGGCAGGTTCCTAAAAAGTAATTAAAGGTAAAGAAGAGACAGAAATGGCTGTAAGTTATGTAGAAATGTTTAGTAAACCAGGTTAGAATTTAAAAGCAAACCAACCCTCAAAGACACTGTGAAATATTGCTTTCACCACCCAGTACAGTACACTCATTCCTTTGAAGATTTTAACCCTTTGGCACTAAGGCATAATGTAGAGCAATAACCTCTAAGGGAGAACAAGATAGACTAGTTCAAGGGTCGAGAACCTATGGCTCGCAAGTCAGATGTGGCTCTTTTGATGACTGCATCTGGCTCACAGACAAATCTTTAATAAAAAAAATAATAACGTTAAACATATAAAACATTGTCATGTATTACAATCCATTCATTTTTTACCACTCATGTTCATGATTGCAGGAGGCTGGAGCCAATCACAGCTGTCCTCCGGGACAACACCAAATTTTTATTGGATAATGTGTAACGTACATGGGTTGTTGTGAGGTCAGGAAATAAACTTCCCTCCTTTTAATCAAGTAGTCAGCTAGCTAATTGCAAAAACCCTTTTGACAAAGAAGATGGCTAAAAGAAAAAAAAGATGAGGAGTATTGTACTTTTCAGCAGGAATGGACAGAGGAATTTGCCTTCCTGGAGAAAGCAGGTTCTGCAGTGTGTCTAATATGCAATGATAAAATTGCAACAATGAAACAGTCAAATATAAAGCGGCACTTCAACACAGGCCATACTACATTTGCATCAAAATATCCAGCAGGGGACAGCAGGAAAAAAGCATGTCAAGAGCTACTGTGCAGAGTGCAAACTAGTCAGCAGCAACTCTGTGTTTGGACCCAGCAAGGTGACTGGAATTAGGCTAGCAATTGTGAGAAACGGAAAGCCATTCCCAGATGGGGAGTAGGCCAAAACATTCATGCTTGATGTTGCCAATGAACTTTCTGATGACTTTTTGAATAAAGACAAGATAAATGAATAAAAGACATGCCTCTGTCGGCAAGAATTGTTCACGATCGTACTATTATGATGGCAAATCAAATTGAGGCAACACAAGTGAAGGACATAAATGCAGCACCATTCTTTTCTCTCACTTTAGATGAGTCACCAGACTTAAGCCATTTATCCTAGTTCAGCATGATTGCAAGGTATGCTGTCGCTGTCAGTGACACACTACATGAGGAAAGTCTTGCTATTTTGCCTATGAAAGAGTCAACAAGAGAAAAAGATTTATTTAAGTCTTTCATTGAGTTCGCAAAAAAAGTAATCTACCGATAGATAAACTTATTTCAGTGTGTACTGATGGTGTTCCATGCATGGTGTGGAAAAACAAAGGATTTGTAGCACTTCTTCGTGAACATGAAAAGAGACCCATCCTAAGTTTTCACTGTATCCTACATCAGGAGGGGCTTTGTGCTGAGATGTGTGGTGAGCATCTTGGTGAGGTGATGTCGTGGTCATTCGGGTGGTCAACTTTATTGTTGCCCAAGCTTTAAATGATCGCCAGCTTAAAACTCTGCTGGATGAAGTTGAAAATAATTATCCTGGTCTGCTTCTGCATAGCAATGTGCATTTGGTTGTCAAGAAGGAAGGTGCTCAGCCATTTTACGGCTTGTCTGAGCAAAATCTGGACTTTTCTTGAAATGAAAAATGTCGAGCATCCTGAGTTAGCTAACACTGAGTGGCTCGTAAAGTTCTACTATCTCGTGAATATGACTGAACATCTGAACCAGCTCAATGTGAAAATGCAAGGCATTGGAAATACAGTCTTATCCCTTCAACAAGCAGTGTTTGCATTTGAAAACAAGCTGGAACTCTTCGTTGCTTACTACACTTTGAAGAACTGGGAGAGTTTAAAGATGCATGCACAGCAAGTGACCCTGCTCAACATCTTGATGTCCAGCAGTTAGCGGGCTTCACATCGAATCTCCTGCTGTCATTCAAAGTGCGCTTTGGAGAATTTTGTGGGTGCACTTGTCTCTTTAAGCTCATCACCCATTTACACGAGTGTGCAGTGGACAGTGCTGACCTGAGTTACATCCCCGGTGTTTCCGTCAGAGATTTGAGCTACAAACTGCCGACCTGAAGGCCTCAACCATGTGGATGAATAAGTTTAAGTCACTGAATGAAGATTTGAAAGACTTGCATTACAGCAAGCAGAGTTGTTGAAAAAATTTCAACCCGCGGACCAGCTGATTGTCATAACTTGTAATATGCTTCCCGTCACATACCACACACTGCAGCGTGTGAGTGTTGCTGTACTGACAATGTTTGGCTCTACATATGCATGTAAGCAATCTTTCTCACATCTAAAGAATGTTTAGACCAACCTACGATCATGTTTAATGGATGGAAGTTACAATGCCTGCATGAAGCTTAACCTCACCATGTATCAACCAGACTACAAAGCCATCAGCAAAACCATGCAGCACCAGAAGTTGCATTAATGGTAAGAAGTACTTTATTCATCATTGGTTAGCAACAGCATAACAACATTATTATAACGAATTCAGAGACTTATTGTACAGTGTGTCCCTAAAGTCATGGTGCACTTTTGACCGGTCACAGGAAAGCAACAAAAGACGATAGAAATGTGGAATCTGCACCAAATAAAAGGAAAACTTTCCCAGTTTCATACTTATTCAGTGCAGTTTGTTGTGGGCTCCATTTGTTGCCCTACACACATCCAAACAATATTGAAGTTCTTGCCACACACGGGTAAGGACGTCTGGTGTAACAGAGTGAATGTCTGTGATTCTCTGTTTTAAGTGATTAATGTCATTGATATGTTCAATGTACACATGTTGCTTCACATAACCCCAAAAGTAAAAGTCTAAGGGCATCAGATCTGGGGATCGTGGTGGCCATGGATTGAAAGAACCCCTGCCTATCTACCACCAGGGGAATTTTCTATACAGAAACTCACGAACAATGGTGGCATAGTGTGGACGTATTTAGCGAGCCACAGAACACACTGAACTTTCCTCTGTACCATCCACATCTCGTCTGGCATGGCTGTGGGCTGCTCCGCTGTATACACGGTTTTACATCATCATCTGCGTATGCGCACATACTGCCACATCATCCTGCAGAAACTGGGAGGGTTTTCCTTTTATTTGGTGCAGATTTCACATTTCTATCATTTTTTGTTGCTTTCCTGTGACAAGTCAAAAGTGCACCATGACTTTACGGACACACTGTACTTTAGAAGTGTTGATTTTACATAAAATACACACATTTACTTGTATTTAGTGTTAAACATATTGTATGGCTCTCACAGAATTACAATTTAAAATATGTGGCATTCATGGCTCTCTTAGCCAAAAATGTTCCCGATGCCCTGGCTTAGCTGGTGATCAAAATGAACTAAAACAGCTCCAGAGGTAATTAGCTTAGAACACTGTCACCAAGTCACTGGAGGTGGCATCTGCCTGTCTTCCCCACACCGCCTAGGGCAGACCAATAAATCATTTTTAGCCACTATGTCAATTATACCGCCCTCCGCCCTATGTTAAACTTTTCCTATTTAATAGGTAGAGTAGAAAAACTAGAAGAAACAGTTTCTTTCAAGGCGTCCTCTAGTGATAACAACAAAGATCACAATCAAGAAAATAAATTTACCAGGTGCCAGAATGTGTGAACAAACTTAACCCTTTAGGTTTAAGTGGTTATGTTACAAAAATAATTAAACTCATTATAATTCTATTTAGAAGAATTCTGACGAGCAATTTTATAATAATACCACTGTCTAAATTATAAAGCTTCAAAACACTTAGCTTAAAGACTAGTGAATCAGATGACCCAAATAAAAATATTAGGGGGGAAAAATAAAGACACAAAGAACTGAAACAAAGGAGCAATGCAACTGTCCTGGATGAACATTTGAAAGGTAAGTTCACGTACTACCATCTTTTCCAAAGTCACACTATTTAGTTAGCTTTTGCATCCTTTTAATCCCATGAATCTGACTCAATAAAAATTATGCTTCAGAGGCTAATTAATGAGCTACATTTATTTTCTCTGATTCTGTATTTTAACTTACTTTTCTAGTTTATTTGCCAATGACTTTGTACATTCTGAGTTTTCTAGGCAGAGTAGCTTATATTTTTCTAGTTCTATGTTACTATAATATTGAGAAGTTTTCATTTCCAGAAGTGAGTGTTCAGATATTTATATCTGGCTTTTACGTTGGAGATTTAGGATTTCCAGTCTCGATTTCTGAGTTGCAATGGACTTATAATGGAGGCATTATGATCTTTGGAAATTACTTGAGATTCTCTTTGCATCTAAAGCAAATAAAAAAGATACATTTTCAAAATAAATATAATCTGAACAATCATAGTACATTTGTTTTCTTTAATCTTGAATCAATGACTCAGAGAGCAACTTTAAATGTAAAAAAAAGCTGAAATTTAAAAATATCAATGTCAACTAAATTAAATCATACTTATTAAGTTGAATCATTCTTCTAGTACTTTTTTTTTCAGGAACAGAGAGAGAGTCAGAGAGAGGGACAGATAGGGACAGACAGGAACAAAGAGAGATAAGAAGCATCAATCATTAGTTTTTCATTGCCATTGTGACACCATAGCTATTCATTGATTGCTTTCTCACATGTGCCTTGACCGCGGATCTTCAGCAGACCGAGTCACCCCTTGCTGGAGCCAGTGACCTTGGGTCCAAGATGGTGAGATTTTGCTCAAGCCAGATGGGCCTGTGCTCAAGCTGGTGAGCTCGGGGTCTCGAACCTGGGTCTTCCGCATCCCAGTTCAACGCTCTATCCACTGCACCACTGCCTGGTCAGGCTAGTACTCTTGATTTCTAATAATTCAAAGAATAATAGAAGCAGTTTAACTTTTAAAAGTGGGAACATATAATAATAATTAAAGATCTGGTACAATTAAAAAAAAAAAAGATCTGGTACAATTTTTAAATCACGATTTTTTTCTTTTCTTCCTCCTAGTCTTGTTTACGTCATCTGTTCATAAAAATAAAATAATTCTCTAGTAAGAATCATTCTGAGAGATGAATTTGCTGATAATAATGATGGAAACTAAAATGCCAAAGGGGAGAAACAAATACTACCTTCTTTCCAGAACCTACAAAACAACTGCTATTCAGGAAAGTAGAGGACACTTTTGCACACATTATACATATCCAAAATTAATTTGCAGTGAATGAATTAAAGTGTATTAAAAATTAATAAATTTACCTGTAAAAATTGACTGCTTTTTTCCATTTCTGCAACTTGGTCTTGTCTTGTTCTTTTTTCACTCTTCATTTTGTACCATTTGACCTCCATGTATTCTACTATAATCTGTTCCAAATATTGTTTGAAATCTACTAGTTTGTTTCAACTTTTTTTCATTCTCGAATCATTCAAATTTCTTGTGTATTGATTTTATATGTAATAACTCCTATTGAAGACATTTATTCTTTTCATCCAGACTTATACATTTTGAACATGCAGTTTCCACATTTGCTTCAAGATCATCATTCTACATGAATATAATAATAAAGTATCATTAAGCAGATGTAAACTAAGAATATTCTACTCAACACCAGTATCAAATTTTGAAATGATTTCAGTTGCAATAAAATGTTACCTACACTCTAGTAGGCTCTTGGAATATCAGAATCAAGAACAAAGTTAAAACCACTAGCAGTCACAAAAATATATTCTTCACTGCCATCTCTGCCACACACGCCTGCCCTTGAATTCATATGCATTTCTGCTGTGACTGTTTCGTGTCCCTCCTCCACAAAATGACTAAGTCACCTCTTAGTAGAAATCCCCTACATCTCTCCATCTTAACTGTTCATAATTTTAAACAAATTTTCGGGATATCACATTGAGATATTTAGATCTGAGTAAACAAATACCTCCCAAAATAAGACTTTCAAAATGAGATGTTAATAAATCTTGGAAATATAGATTCTAATGCCATACACCTTTCCCTAAACTACAAATGTTAGATACTAATTTGATTTGCAGTCCAAGAAAAAATGATTTCCAAGGTGAAGGAGAAATTCTATTTCTTATTGTAAAAGTTTAGCAAGATGAGCTCTATATTTTTTAGAATCCCCTTTTCCCAAAAGAGGCTTGCTTCAATAATGCTGTCTTGTAGTTCTTTGTTAGTTCCCAAAAACAAGAGAACACACTAAACAACAAAATTAACAACAATCTGGCTGGAATTTCAGTGATAATGAGTTGAGAGAAACTACTTTCCTTTAGATAGAAAGGTCACTTGGTAAGACAAAGTAAGTGATATGGAGGTTTTGATACATGCCTACAAATTCTTTGGCACTTCTCTCATGAAATATGCACTAGCCTTGGTAGGGACCTGGTTTCAAGTGACTAGAACAGGGTAAAACACTGTGTGGCTTCCATGTCGGGCTTAGAGAACGGGACTCCCTGACTTTCTCCAGGGAAGCTCAGCCTGAGAAATCAGCCCCATGTTGTGAAGAAGGAAGCAGCCCAGGCCACACAGTCAGTCCTCACATAGGTGTTCCAGCTGAGTTGCCCCAGCTAACACCCCAGCCAGAAGCCCACTGCAAAGGACACACACGTACGTGAACAAGCCTTCAAGTGATTCTAGTTCCCAGCATCCAGTCTCCTGGTGGGTGGCAAGTGGAAAAGAGATGAGCTGGCCACACCAGCCCAGCCACACTGCACACTTGTGAGTAGAATGAATGCTGATCTGAGTCCCTAAGACAGGAAGTGGTTTATTAAGCACTGGTAAGGCACTGGCACAGGCACTGATGTTAAAAGTAGGGTGCTGTCACTAAACAAATAAACACTCATGCCCCTGCAGGAGTGACTTTGAAATGGGAGGTGAGGGGACCTAAAATAATGTGGACAAGAAGAGAATGACAGCCACAAGGGCCTTCAAGAGACAGATGGGAAGGCCTAATGGCCCCCTGAAGAGGTGACAGCAAGGGCTTCTGGGAGAGTGAACAAAATGGCACTGGAGCCTGGAGGAAGGATGTAGCAGCTGACAGTAAATTCAATGAGAAAGATAAACTAAAGAGACTATTAAATATAAAAGAGCCAGGACTCACTGCTTTCAAACATTTGAACCCCTTTTATTGCCTCTTCCACGTGTCCAATTGTCAATAATGCTAAAATAAAGACACAGCTTCTGGGAAAAATCCAGCCCAGGTGCTTCTAGGAAACACTGGTCTAAGGATGAAACCAAGCCTGGAAAACCCTAAAACCTCAGAAGTACTTAAGGTGCTGCCTCAAATTCCTTGAGGATTTTTAGAACAGAAGGATTTGAAAGGCAGGGTCCTGAAATAGATCCAGGCAGCCCATGGTGGAGAGCTCATCTCAAAACAATTTGTGAGGGTGGCTTTTCTAAGGCCTGAGCCCCAATAAAATCCACAGGAAACTCAAAGCTTCTAAGAGAACTTCAGCAGCAAAGCCCTGCTTGCTAGACTGGATGAAAGGAGACCAGGACCATGTGTAATAAAGAGAGGCCTGTGGTCTCAAATGACCTTTGGGGGGCGGGTTGAGGAAAGGGCCACAGGCACAGGTCACTGCTCAAGCAGAGGACAGAACACAGCGTTCAGAGGGACAGCCAAGGGCTAAGGGAAGCATCATGGGTCGGGACCACGTCTCCTTTCTTTAATGAGGAAACAAAAAACATTATGACATCATTTTCTTTATTTTTTCTTTATTTTTTTATTTTTAATTTTAATGAGGTGACATTAATAAACCAGGGTACATATGTTCAGAGAAAACATCTCCAGGTTATTTTGACATTTAATTATGTTGCATACCCATCACCCAAAGTCAAATTGTCTTCCGTCACCTTTTATCTGGTTTTCTTTGTGCCCCTCCCCTCTCCCCTCCCTTCCTTTTCTTACTCCCTCTTTCCCCTCCCCCCCTCCTGGTAACCACCACACTCTTGTAAGTGTCTCTTAGTATCATTTTTATGCCCCTCCTATATATGGGATCATACAGTTCTTGTTTTTTTCTGATTTACTTATTTCACTCCGTATAATGTTACAAGGTCCATCCATGTTGTTGTAAATGATTCAATGTCATCATTTCTTATGTATTCCATAGTATATATGTACCACTTCTTCTTTATCCACTCATCTATTGAAGGTCTTTTTGATTGTTTTCATGTCTTGGTCATTGTGAACAATGCTGCAATAAACATGGGGCTGCATGTGTCTTTACATACCAATGTTTTTGAGTTTTTTGGGGGTATACCCAGTAGAGAGATTGCTGGGTCATATGATAGTTCTATTTTTAGTTTATTGAGGTGCCTCCATACTTTCTTCCATAATGGTTGTACTACTTTACATTCCCACCAACAGTGGATGAGGGTTCTTTTCTCTCCACAGCCTCTCCAACACTTGTTATTACCTGTCTTGTTGATAATAGCTAATCTAACAGGCGTGAGGTGGTATCTCATTGTAGTTTTGATTTGCATTTCTTTGACAGCTAATGAAGATGAGCATCTTTTCATATATCTGTTGGCCATTTGTATTTCTTCCTGGGAGAAGTGTCTGTTCATGTCCTCTTCCCATTTTTTTTATTGGGTTGTTTGTTTGTTGTTGAGTTGTGTTAGTTCTTTGTATATTTTGGATATTAGGCCCTTATCTGAACTGTTGTTTGAAAATATTATCTCCCATTTAGTTGGCTGTTTATTTTGTTGTCAGTTTCTCTTGCTGTGTGCAGAAGCTTCTTAGTTTAATGTAGTCCCATTCATTTATCTTTGCATTCACTTCCCTTGCCTTTGGAGTCAAATTCATAAAGTGCTCTTTATTACCAAGGTCCATGAGTTTAGTACCTATGTTTTCTTCTATGAACTTTATTGTTTCAGGTCTTATATTTAGGTCTTTGATCCATTTTGAATTAATTTTAGTACAAGGGGACAAACAGTAGTTGAGTTTTATTTTTTTGCATGTGGTTTTCCAGTTTTCCCAGCATCATTTGTTGAAGATGCTTTCTTTTCTCCATTGTGTGTTGTTGGCCCCTTTATCAAAAATTATTTGATCATATATATGTGGTTTTATTTCTGGGCTTTCTATTCTGTTACATTGGTCTGTCTATTTTTCTGCCAATATCATGCTGTTTTGATTGTCGTGGCTCTATTATATACTTTAAAGTCAGGTATTGGAATGCCCCCCAGATTTGTTATTTTTTCTTAGGATTGTTTTGGCTATTTGGGCTTTTTTATAGTTCCATATAAGTCTGATAATTGTTTGTTTCATTTCTTAAAAAATGCCATTAGAATTTTGATGGAAATTGCATTGAATTTGTATATTGCTTTGAGTAATATGGCCATTTTGACTATATTTATTCTTCCTATTCAAGAACAAGGAATATTTTTTCATTTCATTGTATCTTTTTTGATTTTCCTTAACAAAAGCTTTGTAGATTTTAGTATACAGGTCCTTTACATTCTTTGTTAAGTTTATTCCTATGTATTTTTGTTGTTGTTGTTGCAACCATAAAGGGGATTATTTTTTTGAGTTTGTTTTCTGATGTTTCATTGTTGGCACATAGGAAGGCAATGGACTTTTGTATATTAATTTTGTATCTTGCTACCTTACTGTATTGGTTTATTGTTTCTAGTAGTCTTTTTGTGGAGTCTTTGCGGGTTTCGATGTATAAGATCATATCATCTGCAAATAGTGAAACCTTTACTTCTTCTTTTTCATTATGAATGCCTTTTATTTCTTTTTCTTGTCTGATTGTTCTGGCTAGAACTTCCAGCACCACGTTAAATAAGAGTGGAGAGAGTAGACAACCCTGGCTTGTTTCTGATTTAAGGGGAAAAGTCCTCAGTTTTATGCTATTTAATATGATAGCTGATGGTTTATCATTAATGGCCTTTATTATGTTGAGATATTTTTCTTCTATACCCAATCTGTTGAGTGTTTTAAACATAAAATTGTGTTGTATTTTATTGAATGCTTTTTCTGCATGTATTGATAAAATCATGTGGTTTTTGTTCTTTGTTTTGTTGATATGGTGTATTATGTTAACCGTTTTACATATGTTGAACCATCCTTGTGATTCTGGGATGAATCCCACTTGATCATGATGTATTATTTTTTAAATATGTTCTTGTATTCAATTTGCTAATATTTTGTTTAGTATTTTAGCATCTGTATTTATTAGAGATATTGGTCTGTAGTTTTCTTTTTTGTGTGCTGTCCTTGCCAGGTTTTGGTATGAGGGTTATGTTGGCCTCATAAAATATGTTTGAAAGTATTGCTTCTTCTTAAATTTTTTGGAAGACCTTGAGTAAAATAGGAACCAAGACTTCTTTGAATGTTTGACAGAATTCACTAGTATAACTGTCTGGGCCTGGACTTTTATTTTGGGAGAGGTTTTTAATATTTTTTTTTTATTTTCTCCGTGCTTATGGGTCTGTTTAGTCTTTCTGCTTCTTCATCACTCAGTCTACAAAGATTGTATTGTTCTAGAAATTTATCCATTTCTTCTGGATTGTTATATTTGCTGGCATATAGTTTTTCATAGTATTCTACAATAATTCTTTGTATATCTGTGAAATCTGGTGATTTCTCCTCTTTCATTTTGGATTTTGTTTATATGAGTCATTTCTCTTTTTTCCTTGGTGAGTCTTGCCAAGGGTTTGTCAATTTTGTTGATCTTTTCAAAGAACCAGCACCTTGTTTTTTAATTTTTTCTATAGTATTTCTGTTCTCTATTTCATTTATTTCTTCTCTGATTTTTATTATTTCTTCTCTTCTGCTGGTATTGGGTTGTCTTTGTTCTTCTTTTTCTAGTTTTTTAAAATGTTAAGCTAAGTGGTTTACTTGTGCTCTCTCATGTTTGTTCATATAGGCCTGTAGTGATATGAATTTCGCTCTTATCACTGCTTTTGCTGCATCCCAGAGATTCTGATATGTTGTATTGTTATTTTTGTTTGTCTGTATGTATCTTTTGATCCCTGTGGTTATTTCTTCTTTGACCCACTTATTTTTTAGAAGTATATTGTTTAGTTTCCACATTTTTGTGAGGTTTTTTTTACTCCTTTTTTGCAGCTGAATTATAGTTTCAAGACTTTATAATCAGAATAATGCTTGGTATAATTCCAATTTTTCTGAATTTGCTAATGTTATTTTTGTGGCCCAACATATGATCAATTCTTGAGAATGTTCCATGCACACTAGAGAAAAATGTATACTCTGGCACTTTGGGATAAAATGTCCTATAGATGTCTATTATATCCAATTCTTCTAGTGTTTCATTTAAGGCCAATATTTTCTTACCGATTTTCTGTTTGGATGAACAATCTAGAGTCATCAGCAGTGTATTGAGGTCTCCAAGTATGATTGTATTTTTGTTCGTTTTTGTTTTTAGGTCAGTAGCTGTCTTACATATTTTGGTGCTCCATGGTTTGCGGCATATATATTAAGAAGTGTTATGTTTTCTTGATTTAGTGTCCCCTTAATTATTATGAAATGACCATTTTTGTCTTTGATTATCTTTGCTGTCCTGTAGTCGCATTGTTAGATATGAGTATTGCTACACCTTCTTTTTTATGGATGTTATTTATTTGAAGTATTGTTAGCCAGCCTTTCACTTTGAATTTGTTTTTATCCTTGTGGTATAGAAGTGATTCTTGTAGGCAGAATACAGCTGGATTTAGTTTTTTAATCCATTCTGCTACTCTGTCTTTTTTTTGATGAGTTCAATCCATTTACATTTAGTGTAACTATTGAAATTTCAGGGTTTCCTATTGACATTTTATATATTGCTTTTTGTTAGTTTTGTATCTTGTTTGATTCTTCTCTTTTGTTTTTCTATCATTTGTTTGGTTGTAATCCATACTTCTTTCCTCTGTTACTTCCTTTTTTAAGTCATGTGCTTGTCCAGTGGTTTTATCATGGGTGGTTACCATTAAGTAATGGAAAGTGTACCTACCATGTTTATTATAGTACACTATCTCATGGGTGGTTTGCACTCCATCCTCCTTTGCTACTGTTAAACTTCGTTCTCTCCCCTTTTTTGTTTTTGTTGTCACAGTTTAAATTTGATTTTATTTTGTTCTTGGTGGAGCTTTTACTTGTGGTGTTTTGTTTTATTCATTGTATCTTCTCCAAAAACCCCCTTTAGTATTTCCTGAAATGGGGGTTTTCTGGTGATAAATTCCCTCATCTTTTTTGTATCTGTGAATGTTGAATGTTTTTATTTCTTTGTTGTATTAGCTTTGATGAGCATTGTGTTCTTGGCTGGAAGTTCCTCTCTTTCAGAACTTTAAATATTGGGGTTGACTCTCTTCTAGCTTGTAGAGTTTCTGCTGAGAAAGCTGATAATAATCTAATAGACCTTCCTTTATATGTTGTATTCTTCTTTTCCCTGGCTGCCTTGAGAATTCTTTTTTTTTTTTTTTTTTGTCATTGGTTTGTGCCAATTTCATTCTGATGTGCCTTGGAGTAGGTTTGTTGGGGTTAATATAACTCGGTGTTCTTTTTGCTTCTTCAATTCAAAGCTTTAGTTTTTTCCATAGCCTTGGGAAGTTCTTGTTTATTATTTGTTTGAATATGTTCTCCATTCTATTTTCTCTCTCTTCTCCAGATATACCTATCATTCTTATGTTACTCTTTTTGATGGAGTAAGATACTTCCTGTAGGGCTTTCTCATTTTTTTAAATTTGAGTCTATCTCCTCTTCTCTCTGTTGTGTCTCTAGTTGCCTGTCTTCTATGTCAGTAATTCTCTTCCATCTGGCCTGTTCTATTAGCTAAGCTGGTTACCTTATTTTTCAGTTCATGAATTGAGTTTTTCATCTCTGTTTGATTTGTTTTCATAGTTTCAATTTCCTTGGTAATATATTCCTTGTGTTCATTGAGTTGTTTTCTGAGCTCCCTAAATTGCCTTTCTGTGCTTTCCTGTATATCTCTGAATGTTTTTAGAATTTCTATTTCAAATTCTCTGTCATTTAACTCCAAGGTTTCCAATCTATTAAAATATTTTCTATACATTTTCTTCATCTATCTGTGCTACATCTCTGTCTTTTGTATCTATGATATTTGATTTCCTTTTTCTTAAAGGCATCTGAGGGTGGTTTTTCTTAATAACACTTATAAGAATTTAAAGAACAAAAGAAATTTTAAATTATTTTAAAAATTAAAATAAATAAATAAATAAATAAAAAATATTATTATTTTCTTTTGAGAAAATATGAAAAACTGAGAATTATATTGTGCTAAATGGAAAAAAAACTACTAAGAATGAAGGGCCTGAGTTGGGGAGAAGTGACAAAGGGGCAAAAACAAGGTAAGGACCCACAAAATGCTACAAGAAAATGATTTGGAACAATAATAAAACAATCTGCTTGTAAGTAATGGTCAAATGAGAGATCTACTGAAAGAGAAAACAAAAAAAATAAAAGGGAAAAATACTATTATATTAAGTGGAATTAAAACTACATAGAATGGAGAGCCAGGGTTGGAGGGAATGCTAATGAGTTAAAAACACAGTAAAAAGTACACAAAATGCCACTAAGAAAAAAATTGAATCCAAAATAAAATGATTTCTTTGTGAGTAAGGATCCAATCAGAGGAAAAGTAGAAGAGAAAAGAAGAAACCAAAAGAGAAGGAGAAAAAGAAAAGAAAAGAAAGAGAAAAGAAGAGAAAGAAAAGGAAAAAAAGGGAGATAGTTAAGGTTTTTTGGAATGTAACCCTCATAGAAAGAAAGAAAATAAAGAGAAATGTAACAACTATGGGTACTGAAGTTTAAGATGAAAAGAAAAGAATAAGATGAGAAAAGGATAAAAGGATCAGGTGGAAGGAAAAGAAATAAAGAAATAAAAGAAAAAAAATAAACATAGTTATTTAACAAAGACTGTGGTTTATTCTTGATTTTGAGAGGTTATCTTCTTCCTTTTTTCTTTTTCTTTATCCTTTTGGTCAGTGGCACTGTAATCCAGGCTCTGTCCCTGTGGCATGCTTAGGTAGAGATTTGCAAGTTGATGTGTCACTATGGTGATGATATATACTAAGCCTTAGTCTCATTGGTAGTTGGGGCTTGTTAGCATTTGCAGGCTCCAACAATGGGAAAGTCCGTTTTCCCGGAGCCTCTCTCCAAGTCTCTCCTTCCTAAACCAGCAGCCTGGTGACCCAGCTGTGAAGTTGTCCCTGCCACTGCCTGAATAGTAAGAGGCCCTAAGAGCTGCCAAATCCCCACTCTATCCCCACTCAACAGAGGGCTCTGGGTAAGTCTTTATCAGCCAGGGCTGACAGTGTAATCAGGCAGGGCTGGGAGCCAATTGCTCTCAAGGTGTCTATGAACCTCCAGGTGTGTCTAGTATGCCTCAGCACTCTGTGGGACCACTCTCCCCAGGTTTTTTGCACTTTGTAATCTGTATTGATTGGCAGGAAGATGTCCTAGTCACTGCCTACAGAACAGGAGGTCTTAAAAGCTGTCACGTCCCTCTTCTAGGTCCTTTCAGCCCTAAGTATGAAAACTCTGCTGACCAGAGCCACCAGCTTAAGCAGGTAGGGGGACGAGTTGACTTCTACTCAGGCTCTTTTCTAAGGTTTCCTGGGTATGTCTAGTTAAATTTGCCTTAGCATTTTGTGGGACTGCTCTCTGCAGTCTTCTTCCTTGTTAAGAAGCCTACAGCTTAGCCTGCCCAACTTCTGCAGTGTTCTCTGAGGTCTGTTCTGTAGGAATTTGTTTTTTACCCTGTATTGGCTAGCAGGAACTTGCCCCAGCCACTGTGTGCAGAGCAAGAGGCCCTAAAAATATGACATCTCTCCATCAGATTCTGTTAGATCACAGACCTGAGAAAGACGACCTTGTCAGCCAGAATCGATGCCAGTGTAAGCCAGCTGGGCAGTGAGCAGACTATGGGTTAAGCTAATTTCAGTGATTGAATCTGCGGATCTCTCCAGAGACTGTCTGCAAGCTGCCTGCACGTCCCTCCCACACTTTCATATTTTTTGTCCTGGGTAATGTTCTTTGTTAGCCTGTATGGCTGGTGGAGGTGCCCTGCCCGAAGAGGTCTGGGTGTAGGGAAGCCAGCTTATGCATACTCCCCTCACGCTGTTGTTCGGGAAGCAGGGATTACACCAAGACTCTGGCTGCAGCCCACACAGAGGGCTTTTGCTGACAGTCTACGACCCTGCCCCTCTGTCCGGGAATGCAATGCGAGCGCCCACATCTGGGGCACTAGGAGAAACCACTCATACACTGTCCGCACTCACTGATCAGGATATTGGAAGTAAACAGAGCAACTGCTTGCCCACCTTTACCAAGGCCTGCTGCTGGCAATAGCTCCGCACTCCATATGGGTTGAGCCATGGGAACACTCTCTCCTCGGCTTCAATGTCTCTGCCCTAGACTGGCTTTTTATTTTTTTTTTTTTTTTTAATGTTTTTTATTTATTTATTTTTTTTTTTTTTTTACAGAGACAGAGAGAAAGTCAGAGAGAGGGATAGATATGGACAGACAGACAGGAACAGAGAGAGATGAGAAGCATCAATTAGTTTTTCACTGCCATTGGGACACCACAGTTGTTCATTGATTGCTTTCTCACATGTGCCTTGACCATGGGCCTTCAGCAGACCGAGGCACCCCTTGCTGGAGCCAGCAACCTTGGGTCCAATCTGGCGAGCTTTTGCTCAAGCCAGATGGGCCCACACTCAAGCTGGCGAACTCAGGGTCTCAAACCTGGGTCTTCCGCATCCCAGTCCGACGCTCTATCCACTGCGCCACCACCTAACCTGGCTTTTTTCCATGCCCTCAGCCCTTGCTTTCTCTCAGTTTCAAGTGAAAGCAGCCCTTGCTCAGGTCAGTGAGGAAGGTGGACTTCTCTGTTCTCCATCTTATTTTCTTCAGAATGAATTATATATTTAGCTACCATTTCACCCAATCATACCTTTGTTTGGTGTATGTGTATTTCAGATGCTCCTGGGATTGTTTTTCTGTCTCTAGTTGTTGAGTTTGTTGAAATTTCAAGGAGAGGTGTCGGAAGCCTTCCTCACAGTGCCATTTCCTAGACGTCACTCCTGACATTATTGTAAATCTCAGTGGTAGAACAACTGTAGAGTCCTTTGGCACTAGTTACACACAACTTCTTCTTTACCTTACTTCAAGCTTGTTTGTTGGGAGAGTAAGGCCATCTCATCTTTATGTTATACCACAGTGTTTGTACATGGTACACAAATTGGTAGCTATATTTACCTTATCGCTCCACCTAAGGTTCACAATGCAATCTTCTGATCTTAAATTGTAAGTAGCCTTTCCTACAGAGGACAGTATGAATGGCAGGAGAATCTTGTTATGCTTAGCAAATATTAGCAATCTTCTCATCTTAAATTGCAAGTAGCCTTTCCTACAGAGGACAGTATGAATGGAAGGGAAATCTTGTTCTGCTTCGCAAATAATTATGTAGTTTTCACCATTCATCAATAGAATAGATTCCTGGATTACACACACATCTTTTCTGAGATTGGGTTGTTAAATCTTTGAAAGGCTGATTAACACAAAGAGAGTGGAAAATAAATAGCCTTCAGACTTGCAATGCTAGAGATACTATGCTGCCATGTAAGGCCCTGGAGGAGCAGCAGCCATTGCTATGTTTTCACTCACTGCGTCTCGTTGCTTTTTTAAATCCAGAAAAGGAAAAACAATGCCATCTTTTCAGAAACAATAGCACAGATCTGGTATTCATTCTTGATGAAGAGGACAAACTAGAACATTGGAAGTAATTTATTCTCCAAATCTCACTGAAGGGTTTAGATTACAAGAGAAATTCAGAATTTTCAGTTACATCATTATTCCAATTTATGGACTCAAACAGATGTTTCTAGTCCAATGTTGACAGCAGTGTTACTAACAACAGCCAAAAACTGGAAAAACCTAAATGTTGAACAAGTGAATGAATAAACAAAAAGTTGTGTATATCAAACATTGCTTTTAGACTATCATAATCATTTTTATTAAAATCTTATTATAAAAATAATTAATTTTATGAATTCAGACAACTTCCTCAATAAAGAAGAATTACAATTACCAAGTAGTATCATCTGAATATACAATAAACAGTATTATCAGTGAGACTTTCATATTGTCTCAAGTATCTTATATACTAATATATCACCAGAGAAATAAAAATTCCTTTTCAGCATGGAAGAAAGGAAGATTGACTTACCAAATTTCTGTCTGATTGGCTTGTTGAAAGTATTTCAATTATGTGTGCTTGTGCTTGATTGTAGCTTTCAATGTATCTTTTTCAGTGGCAGGCATAAAAGTATATTTTAAAATAATTATTCTCATGCATAGACTTCTAATTAATTTTAATGGGGTGACATTAATAAATCAGGGTACATATGTTCAAAGAAAACATCTCCAGGTTATCATGTCATTCAATTATGTTGCATACCCATCACCCAAAGTCAAATTGTCCTCTGTCACCTTCTATCTGGTTTTCTTTGTGTCCCTCCCCTCTCCCCTCTCTTCCTTTCCTCCCTCCCCCATCCCACTGGTAACCACACTCATGTCCATGTCTTTTAGTCTCTTTTTTATGTCCCACCTATGTATGGAATCACACAGTTCTTAGATTTTCTGATTTGCTTATTTCACTCCATATAATGTTATCTAGATCCGTTTATTTTGTTGTAAATGGTCCGATGTCATCATTTCTTATGGCTGAGTAGTATTCCATGGTATATATGTACCATACCTTCCTTATCCAGTCATCCATTGAAGGGCTTTTTAGTTGTTTCCATGTCTGGGCCCCTGTGAACTATGCTGCAATGAACATGGGACTGCATGTGTCTTTACGTACCAATGTTTTTGAGTTTTGTGGGTATATACCAAGCAGAAGGATCGCTGGGTCACATGGTAGTTCTATTTTTAGTTTTCTGAGGAACCACCATACTTTCTTCCATAATGGTTGTACTACTTTACATCTCCAACAACGGTGGATGAGGGTTCCTTTTTCTCCACAGCCTCTCCAACACTTGTTATTACCTGTCTTGTTAATAATAGCTACTCTAACAGGTATGAGGTGGTATCTCACTGTAGTTTTGATTTGCATTTCTCTAACAGCTAATGAAGATGAGCATCTTTTCATATATCTGTTGGCCATTTGTATTTCTTCCTGGGAGAAGTGTTTGTTCATGTCCTCTTCCCATTTTTTTTATTGGATTGTTTGCTTGTTTGTTGTTGAGTTTTATGAGTTCTTTGTATATTTTGGATATTAGCCCCTTATCTTAGTTGTTGTTTGAAAATATCATCTCCCATTTAGTTGGCTGTCTGTTTATTTTGTTGTCAGTTTCTCTTGCTGTGCAAAAACTTCTTAGTTTGATGTAGTCCCATTCATTTATCTTTGCCTTCACTTCCCTTGCCTTTGGAGTCAAATTCCTAAAGTACTCTTTGTAACCAAGGTCCATGAGTTTAGTACCTATGTTTTCTTCTATGCACTTTATTGTTTCAGGTCTTCTATTAGGTCTTTGATCCATTTTGAATTAATTTTAGTACAAGGGGACAAACTGTAGTTGAGTTTCATTCTTTTGCATGTGTCTTTCCAGTTTTTTCAGCACCATTTGTTGAAGAGGTTTTCTTTTCTCCATGTGTTGTTGGCCCCTTTATAAAAAATTATTTGACCATATATATGTGGTTTTATTTCTGGACTTTCTATTCTGTTCCATTGGTCTGAGAGTCTATTTTTTTGCCAATACCATGCTGTTTGATTGTCATGGCTCTATAATAATTTGAAGTTAGGTATTGTAATGCCCCCAGCTTCCTTCTTTTTTCTAAGGATTCCTTTTACTATTCAGGGTTTTTTATAGTTTCATATAAATCCGATGATTTTTTGTTCCATTTTTTTAAAAAAATGTCATTGGAATTTTGATGAGAATTGCATTAAACTTGTATATTGCTTTGGGTAAAATGGTCATTTTGATTATATTTATTCTTTCTATCCAAGAACAAAGGATATTTTTCCATTTCGTTGTACCTTTTCGATTTCCCTTAACAATGCTTTGTAGTTTTTGTTATGTAGGTACTCTATCTACATTCTTTGTTAAGTTTATTCCTAGGTATTTTATTGTTTTTGTTGCAAACATGAACAGGATTATTTTTTTTGTGATCGTTTTCTAATGTTTCATGTTGGCATATAGAAATACTATAGACTTTTGTATATTAATTTTGTATCCTGTGACCTTACTGTATTGGCTTATTATTTCTAGTAATCTTTTTGTGAAGTCTTTGGGGTTTTTGATGTATAGGATCATATCATCTGCAAAAAGTGAAACCTTTACTTCTTTTCCAATATGAGTGCCTTTTATTTCTTTGTCTTATCTGATTGCTCTGTCTAGAACTTCTAGCACTACATTAAATAAGAGTGGAGAAAGTGGACAACCCTGTCTTATTCCTGATTTAAGGGGGAAAGTCCTCAATGTCATGCCATTTAATATGATGTTAGCTGATGGTTTATGATAAATGGCCCTTATCATGTTGAGATATTTTCCTTCTATACCCATTTTGTTGAGTGTTTTAAACATAAAATTGTGTTGTATTTTATCAAATGCCTTTTCTGCATCTATTGATAGGATCATGTCCTTTTTGTTCTTTGTTTTGTTGATATGGTGTATTATGTTGTTTTACGTATGTTGAACCATCCTTCTGATTCTGGGATAAATCCCACTTAATCATGTGAATTATTTTTTTAATGTGTTGTATTTAATTTCCCAGTATTTTGTTTAGTATTTTGGCATCTGTATTTATTACAGATATTGGTCTGTAGTTTTGTGTGTGTGTGTGTGTGTGTGTGTGTGTGTGTTTTGTTTTTGCCAGATTTTGGTATGAAGGTTATGTTGGCCTCATAAAACGTGTTTGGAAGTATTGCTTCTTCTTCAATTTTTTGGAAGACTTTGAGCAGAATAGGAACCAAATCTCCTTTGAATGTTTGATAGAATTCACCAGTATAGCCATCTGGGCCTGAACTTTTATGTTTGGGGAGGTTTTTAATAGTTGTTTCTATTTCCTCCCTGCTTATGGGTCTTTTTATGATTTCTGCTTATTCATGACTCAGTCTAGGAAGATTGTATTGTTCTAGAAATTTATCCACTTTTTCTAGATTGTTGAATTTGGAGGAATATAGTTTTTTATAGTATTCAACAATAATTCTTTGTATATCTATGATATCTGTGATGATTTCTCCTCTTTCATTTTGGATTTTGTTAATATGAGTCCTTTCTCTTTTTTCATTGGTGAGTCTTGCCAAAGGTTTGTCAATTTTGTTGATCTTTTCAAAGAACCAGCTTCACGTTTTGTTAATTTTTTCTGTTCTCTATTTCATTTATTTCTGCTCTGATTTTTATTATTTTCTTTCTTCAGCTGGTTTTGGGTTGTCTTTGTTCTTCTTTTTCTAGTTCAGTGGTTCTTAACCTTTTTTGGGGTACCGAACCCACCAGGTTCATATGCGCATTCACCGAACCCTTCTTTATTGATAAATAAAATATGATTTTTTTCCAAATTCAAGGCATAGGTATATGTATTTTTTTACTGGTGCACAAAATAAGCCGTGCTCAAAGAACAAAACCTACAAAGTGCATGAACTCACAACAAATTATGGTATTACTTTATTCTGGCCTCTGCAGCAGAGGCTTCTCCAAACCCCTGAGACCAACTCATCGAACCCTTGGGGTTCGATAGAACCCAGGTTAAATACCATTGTTCTAGTTCTTTAAGGTGTGAAGTTAAGTGGTTTACTTGGACTCTCTCTTGTTTGTTCATATAGGCTTGAAGTGATATGAACTTCTTATTATTGCTTTTACTGCATCCCAGAGATTCTGATATGTTGTATTATCATTTTCATTTGTCTGAATATATCTTTTGATCTCGGCACTTATTTCTTCATTGACCCACTCATTTTTAAAAGTATGTTGTTTAGTTTCTACATTTTTGTGGGTTTGTTTACTTCTTTTATTCAGTTGAATTCTAGTTTCAAGGCTTTATGATCAGAAAATATGCTTGGTACAATTTCAATTTTTCTGAATTTGCTGCTTTTATTATTGTAGCCCAACATGTGGTCAATTCTTGAGAATGTTCTATGTACACTAGAGAAAAATGTATACTCTCGCTTTGGGATGAAATGTCCTGTAGATATCTATCATATCCAATTGCTCTACTATTTTGTTTAAGGCCAATATTTCTTTATTGATTTTCTGATTGGGTAAACAATTTAGAGCTGTTAGCAGTGTATTGAGGTCTCTAAGTATGATTGTATTTTTTTCAGTTTTTGTTTTTAGGTCAGTCAGTAGTTGTCTTATGTAATTTGGTGCATATATATTAAGAAGTGTTATGTCTTCTTGATTCATTGTCCCCTTTATCATTATAAAATAACCATTTTTGTCTCTGATTACTTTTGCTCTCTTATAATCAGCATTGTTAGATATGAGTATTGCTACTCCTGCTTTTTTCGAATGTTATTTGCTTGGAGTATTGTTTTCCAGCCTTTCACCTTGAATTTGTTTTTATCCTTGTTGCTTAGATGTGTTTCTTGTAGGCAGAATATAGCTGGATTTAGTTTTTTAATTCATTCTGCTACTCTTCATTTTATTGGTGAGTTCAATCAATTTACATTTAGTGTAATTATTGACATTTCAGCATTTCCTATTGCCATTTTATATATTGCTTTTTGTTAGTTTTGTATCTTGTTTGATTCTTCTCTTTTGTTTTTCTATCATTTGTTTTGTTTGGTTGTAATCCATACTTTTTTCCTCTGTTATTTCCTTTTTCAAGTCATGTGCTTGTCTGGTGGTTTTATCAGGGGTGGTTCCATTTAGTAATGAAAAGGTTGCCTACCATGTTCATTGTAGCACGCTATCTTATGAGTGCTTGTACACTCCATCTTTCTTTGCTACTGTTAGTCTTCATCCTCTCCCCTTTTTGTTTTTGTTGTCACAGTTTCAATTTGCTTTTATTGTGTTCTCAGTGGAGTTTATACTTGTGGTTTTGTTTTGTTTTGTTCTTTGTATCTGGTTGGAAAACCTTCTTTAGTATTTCCTGAAGTGGGGGTTTTCTGATGATAAATTTCCTCATCTTTTCTGTATCTCTGATTGTTTTTATTTCTTCTTCATATTTGAAGAATAGCTTTGCTGGGTATAATATTCTTGGTTGGAAGTTCCTCTCTTTCAGAACTTTAAATATTGGGGTCCACTCTCTTCTAGCTTGTAGAGTTGCTGCTGAGAAATCCATTGATAACCTAATAGGCCTTTCTTTATATGTCGTATTCTCCTTTTCCCTGATTGCCTTGAGAATTTTATTTTTGTCATTGGTTTGTGCCAATTTCATTATAATGTGCCTTGAAGTAGGTTTATTGTGGTTAAGATAACTCAGTGTTCTATTTGTTTCTTGAATTCAAGGCTTTACTTCTCTCTTCTCCTGATATATCTATCATTCTTATATTACTCTTTTTGATAGGGTCAGACAATTCCTATAGGGCTTTCTCATAGTTTTTAATTCTTGAGTCTCTCTCTTCTCTCTGTTGTGCCTCAAGTTGCCTGTCTTCTATGTCACTAATCCTCTCTTCTATCTGGCCTGTTCTATTAGCTAAGCTGGTTTTTCAATTCATGAAGTAACTTTTTCATCTGTTTTTTTTATAGTTTCAGTTTCCTTGGTAATATATTCTTTGTGTTCATTTAGTTGTTTTCTGAGTTCCCTAAAATGCCTTTCTGTCTTTCCTTGCTTATCTCTGAGTACTTTTAGAATTTCTATTTCAAATTCTCTGTCATTTAACTCCAAGGTTTTCAATATATTAAATTTTTTTTCTGGAAATGGCAAGATGGCGATGGAGTAGGCAGATGTACCAACTTCCAACTCCCAGAACAAAAAAAAATTATAACTTAATTTTAAGAACCATCATCTGGATAAAACAACTTTGAACTAAACTAAGTGGACTCTTCAACCAAGGAACACTGAAGAAGCCACACTGAGACTGGTAGGAAAAGTGAAAATGCAAAGAGAGCTGCCCAGCTCCCTAGAGTGAATGGCAGCCAGGAGAGACCTGTGTGGCTGGAGGAAAGTTTGGTGGAGAGGGAGAAACCTGGGTCCCTTGAACAAAGCTCCAGTCTACAGCCCAAGAGCCTAGAAAAGGCGTTTGGACAGAATTGAGCTGTGAAACAAGTAAGAATACTGTTTGTGAGAAAGATAGCTTTCTCAAACCCAAGATTCTTAAAGGTACAGCACAGAAAACCTCTATTACAACCACTCACCCAGGGCTCCAGGGAATGGGGACATAGGAGAGAACCAGAGCAGCAGGAAGACAGTGTGGACTGAAGGCACAGGGAGAAACACTCCGAGGGAAAGTCACCCTAAGCCCTGGGGTAAGTCATTTCCCTAATCAAAAACAAATATTTCCCTTCGAACTAGCAATATCAGCAAAGGGAGACAGGTCGCCAGCCAAACAAGCTTTCCTGTGGTACTTAGAGCAGAGCTGCTTAGACGAAGGGAGGTTCCAGGACTACAGTATGGAGTGTTAGGGTCTGAGCTGCAGTGCACGCACCCACACTGCTGAGGGCTTGCTGGAGGGACAGTGATGGCGGGACACTGAAACGTGGTACGGTTGGCAGGGGCGGCAGCCCAGCTGCAGTGAGCTCAGTCTAGCCCAGCAGGTGTGGAGGGGATGCACGAAAGCAGTCTGGCAGCTGTAAGCCTGCCTGTAGCCCCACCTGCGGGGGAAAAGCAGGAGGCCAGGAATGAGCAGAGATCTGCTCTTTGACCCTGGACCATGCACAAGCCCGCCCTGAACATGGGGGCGGGGCTAGGACCAGGGACAGGCAGAGGCTCGCAGCTGATCACATGCCAGCAGCCCCGCCCAGCCCAAGAAACTGCAGTTTGCCATCTTGCATGCGTGAGTTGGCTCCAAATACGGGGGCGGGGCTAAGCCCTGGATGAGTGGAGGCTCAAAGCTTAGCACACGCCAGCAGACTTGCCCAGCCCAATAAACCGTGGTTTGCAATCCTGCGCAAGCAATCCCTGGCCGCAGTGTTGGGACTAAAGCTCCAGACGAGTAGAGGCTCACAGCTGAGTGAACGCCAGCAGCCCCTTTCAACCCGAGAAACTGGCGAGCAGGCTCTGACCGCGGAGGCTGGGTGGAAGCCCGGGAACAGGCTGGTTCCTCAGCTAAGCAAAGGTATTCAACTCTACCCTTGGTACTAAGGCTTGTGGCTTGAGCGCAGTGCACAACCTAAACTGTAGGGGCAAGGCAAAGGCCCAAGCAGGCTGAGGCTTGTAGAGCCGGGCAACAGAACACAGCCCCACACATGGAAGAGAGGTGGAAATTACAGCAACAGCTGCAGTGGGTCATTGCTGGCAATACCCATATCCAACCGCCTTCGGCAGCAGCAGAGGGGTGGTGGGACTGCATACAGACCACACCTAGAGAACACAAAAGCAACACCCACTGGACTCCAGTGGCCACACCCTTATACACAGACAAAATGGGCATGCAGAGAAATGCAACCGAAATGAATCAAGATAAATTCCCAGAGAAGGACCTGAATGAACCAGATATAACCAAATTACCAGGTGCAGAATTTAAAATAATGATAGTTAGGAAGTTCAAAGAAATTAGAGCAACAATGCATAGTCATTACGAACACCTAAATAAAGAGATAACAAGTATAAAAAATGAAATTGAAATAATAAAAAAGAATCAGACAGAAATGACAAATACAGTATAAGAACTGAAGACCACAATGGAAGGAATTAAAAGCAGGATGGATGAGGCTGAGGGTCGAATCAGCGAGTTAGAGGACACAATAAACAAAGGCACAGAAGAAGAGCAGAAAAAAGAAAAGAGACTCAAAAAATGTGAGAAAACTCTAAGGGAGCCCTGTGACAACATAAAGAGAAATAACATCCACATCATAGGGGCGCCTGAAGACGAGGAGAGAGAACAATAGAAACTTTGTTCAATCAAATCATAGCAAAAAACTTTCCAAAATTAAGGCTGGAAAACATATCACACACTCAAGAAGCACATAGAACTCCATTAAAAAGAAACTCAAAGACATTTGCACCAAGACACATCATAGTTAAAATACCAAAGCTAAGGGATAAAGAGAAAAATTTAAAAGCTGCTAGAGAAAAGAAGGCTATCATCTACAAAGAAGCCCCCATAAGGATGACTTCTGACCTCTCAACAGAAACACTTGAGGCCAGAAGGGAATGGCAAGATATATTCAAAGTAATGCAGAACAAGAACCTACAACCAAGACTACTCTATCCAGCAAGGCTAAGGAGAAATGAAGAGCTTCCAGACAAAAAAAAGCCTCAAGGAATTCATTAAAACCAAACCAATTCTGCAAGAGATACTAAGGGGCCTGTTGTGAACAGTTCAAAGAGAGGAAAGAATATAGCAAAAGAAGAATACAGCTTTAAAGAATAAAATGGCAATAAAAAACTACATATCAATAATAACCTTAAACGTAAATGGTTTAAATCATCCAATCAAAAGACATAGGGTAGCTGCATGGATAAAGAAACAGGACCCATACATATGCTGTATACAAGAGACACACCTTAAAACAAAAGATGCACATAGACTGAAGGTTAAAGGATGGAAAAAAAAATATTTCATGGACCTAAAAATGAAAAGAAAAGCCGGGGTAGCAATACTTATATATGACAAAATGGACTTTAAAACAAAGGCTGTAGTAAGAGATAAAGAAGGACACTACATAATGATAAAGGGAACAATTCATCAGGAAGACATAACTATTATAAATATCTATGCAACAAATATAGGAGCCCCGACATACATAAAGCAGAGTTTGATGGATATAAAGGGCAAGATTAACAGCAATACTATAATAGTAGAAAATTTCAATACCCCACTAACATCATTGGATAGATACTCAAGAAAGAAAATTAATAAAGAAACAGCAGACTTAAAGGATACACTAGATCAACTCAATTTAATAGATATCTTCAGAACTTTTCACCCTAAAGCAGTAGAATATACATTCTTCTCAAGCGCTCATGGTACATTTTCTAGGATAGACTACACGTTAGGACACAAAGATGGTCTCAATAAATTTAAGAAGATTGAAATCATATCAAGCATTTTCTCTGATCACAATGCCATGTAACTAGAAATTAACCACAAAAGAAAAACTGAAAAATACTCAAACACTTGGAAACTAGATAGCATGTTATTAAATAATGAATGGATTAATAATGAGATCAAAGAAGAAATAAAAAAGTTTCTAGAAACGAATGATAATGACCATACATCAACTCAAAATTTATGGAACACAGCAAAAGCAGTACTGAGAGGGAAGTTCATTGCAATACAGGCATATAATAAGAAGCTAGAAAAAGCTTAAATAATCAACCTGACCCTGCATCTAAAAGAATTAGATAAACAACAGCAACTGAAACCAAAGAACAGTAGAAGGAAGGAAATAATAAAGATCAGAGCAGAAATAAATGACATAGAGGCTAAGGAAACAATAAAGAGGATCAATGAAACCAGGAGCTGGTTCTTTGAAAAGGTAAACAAGATTGATGAACCTTTAACTAGACTTACCAAGAAAAAAAGAGAGAGGACCCAAGTAAATAAAATTAGAAATGACAGTGGAGAAATAACAACTGACACAACAGAAATACAAAGTATTGTAAGAAAATACTATGAAGAACTCTATGCCAAAAAATTAGACAACCTAGGTGAAGTGGACAAATTTCTTGATTTATATAATCTTCCAAAAATCAATCTGGAAGAACCAGAACACTTAAACAGAACAATTACAACAAAAGAGATCAAAACAGTTATCAAAAAACTCCCCCCCCCAAAAAAAGTCCTGGGCCTGACGGCTTCAAAAGTGAATTCTATCAAAAATTCAAAGAAGAACTAACTCCCATCCTCTTCAAGCTATTTTAAAAAATTCAAGAGGAAGAAAGACTTCCAAACTCCTTTTATGAGGCGCGCATAATTCTGATTCCAAAATCCGGGCAAAGCAACACAAAGAAAGAAAATTATAGGCCAATATACCTGATGAATTTAGACGCTAAAATTCTCAACAAAATATTAGCCAACTGGATCCAGCAATATATAAAAAAAATCATACAGCACGATCAAGTGGGATTTATTCTGGAGAGGCAAGGCTGGTTCAATATTCACAAAACAATCAATGTGATTCATCACATAAATAAAAGAAAGGACAAAAATCACATGATAATTTCAATAGATGCAGAAAAGACATTTGATAAAATCCAGCACCCATTTATGCTCAAAACTCTCAGTAAAGTGGGAATATAGGGAACATTCCTTAACATGATAAAAGCCATCTATGACAAACCCACAGCAAACATCATACTAAATGGGCAAAAATTAAAAGCAATCCCCTTAAGATCAGGAACCAGGCAGGGGTGCTCCCTTCACCACTCTTATTCAACATAGTTCTGGAAGTCCTAGTTACAGCAATCAAACAAGAAGAAAAGATAAAAGGCATCCAAATTGAAAAAGAAGTAAAACTGTAATTATTTGCAGAGGATATGATATTGTATGTAGGAAACCCTAAAGCCTGACAAGGCGGTGGTGCAGTGGATAGAGCTTCTGACTCGGATGCGAAAACCCAGGTTAGAGACCCCAAAATTGCCAGCTTGAGCGCAAGCCCCTCTGGCTTGAGCAAAAGCTACCAGCTTGTACCCAAGGTCGCTGGCTGCAGCAAAGGGATTGCTCGGTCTGCTGAAGGCCAGTGGTCAAGGCACATGGGAGAAAGCAATCAATGAACAACTAAGGTGTTGCAACAGCATTGAAAAAAAAAAACAAACTAATGATTGAGGTTTCTCACCTCACTGCGTTCCTGCCTGTCTGTCCCTATCTATCCCTCGCTCTGACTCTCTCTCTCTCCCTGTAAAAAAAAAAAAAAAAAAAAAAAAGAATGAAAGAAAAAAGAAGAAAACCCTCAATTCTCAGTCAAAAAACTACTGGTCCTGAAAAATTAATTCAGCAAGGTGGCAGGATATAAAATTAATTCTCAGACATCAAAGGCATTTTATATACCAACAATAAACTGTCAGCAAAAGAAATTAAGGAAACAATCCCCTTCACTATGTAACCAAAAAAATGAAGTACCTAGGAGTAAATTTAACCAAGGAGGTTAAGGACTTGTACTCAGAAAATTTTAAAACATTGATAAAAGAAATCAAGGAAGATACAAACAAGTGGAAACATATACCGTGCTCATGGTTAGGAAGAATAAACATCATTAAAATGTCTATATTACCCAAAGCAATTTATAAATTCAATGCAATACCAATTAAAATTCCAATGACATACTTCAAAGATACAGAACACATATTCCAAAAATTTATATGGAACCAAAAAAGAACAGGAATAGCCTCAGCAATCTTAAATAAAAAAAAATAAAGCAGGAGGTGTTACTCTTCCAGATATCAAGGTTTACTACAAGGCAATTGTACTCAAGACAGTCTGGTACTGGCATAAGAACAGAACTGGCATAGATAAATGAAACAGAACAGAGAACCCAGAAGTAAACCCACACCTTTATGGACAACTGATATTTGACAGAGGAGGAAAGAACATACAATGGAGTAAAGACAGCCTCTTTAACAAATGGTGTTGGGAAAATTGGACATCTACCTGCAAAAAAATGAAACTAGCCCATCAACTTACACCATTCACAAAAACAAACTCAATATGGATAAAAGACTTAAATGTAAGCCATGGAACCATAAGCATCTTCGAAGAAAACATAGGCAGCAAGCTCTCCCACATCTGTAGCAGCAATATACTTGCCGATTTATCTCCATGGGCAAATGAAATAAATGGCAAGATAAACAAATGGGACTATATCAAACTAAAAAGTTTTGGCACAGCTAAAGACAATAAGAACAGAATAAAAAGACAAACCACACAGTGGGAGAACATATTTGACAACATGTCTCATAAGGGGTTAATAACCAAAATTTATAAAGAACTTATAAAACTCAACACCAGGAAGACAAACAATTCAATCACAAAATGGGCAAAAGAAATGGATAGAAATTTCTCCAGAGAGGACATACAGATGGTCAATAGGCATATGAAAAAATGTTCAACATCACTAAACATTAGAGAAATGCAAATTAAAACCACAATGAGATATCACCTCACACCAGTCAGAATGGCGCTCATCAGCAAAACAACACAGAACAAGTGCTGGCGAGGATGTGGAGAAAAGGGAACCCTCCTGCACTGCTGGTGGGAATGCAGACTGGTGCAGCCACTGTGGAAAACAGTATGGAGATTTCTCAAAACATTAAAAATCAAACTACCTTTTGACCCAGCTATCCCACTTTTAGGAATATACCCTAAGAACACCATAGCACTGTTCAAAAAGAAGAAATGCGCCCCCATGTTCGTGGCAGCATTGTTCACAAAAGCGAAGATCTGGAAACAGCCCAAGTGACCATCAGAGGACGAGTGGATTAAAAAGCTTTGGTACATATATACTATGGAATACTACTCAGACATAAGAAATGATGACATCAGATCATTTACAACAAAATGGATGGATCTTGATAACATTATATGGAGTGAAATAAGTAAAACAGAAAAAAAACTGAGAACAGCATGATTTCATACATAGGTGGGACATAAAAGTGAGACTATGAGACATGGACAAGAGTGTGGTGGTTACGGGGAGGGGGGAGGGGAGCTGCACAAAGAAAACCAGATAGATGATGACAGAGGACAATTTAACTTTGAGTGATGGGTATGCAACATAATTGAATGATAAAATAACTTGGAGATGTTTTCTTTGAACATATGTACCCTGATTTATTAATGTCACCCCATTAAAATTAATAAAAGAAAAAAATATATATATATAAATATTTTTTTATAGATTTTTTCTCATCTATCTGTGCTTCCTATCTGTCTTTTGTATGCATGATACTCAACTTCCTTTTCCTTAAAGGCATCTGAGGGTGATTTCATTAATAACACTAATGTGAATTAATAAAAAATAAAAAGAAAAAAATAAACAATAAAATAAGACAATAAATAACTAAACAAAAATTACTATTATTTTTTTCCCTTCCTTTCCTCTTTGGGAAAGTAGTGTGAAAAACTGAGAATTATATTGTGCTAAATGGAATAAATACTACCTATAACGGAGGGTCTGAGTTGGGGAGAAGTGATAAAGGGGGGAAAAAAGGAGGGAGGGACCCACAATATGCAAATAAGAAAATAATTTTCATGAAGAATAAAATAATTTGCTTGTAAATGATGGTCGAATGAGAGATATAGTGAAAGGGATAAGAAGGATACAAGAAAAAAAATAAACTATTGTATTAAGTGGAACAAAAACTACATAGAATGGAGAGCAAGGCTTCAGGGCAATGCTAATTAGTTAAAAAGCAAAGTAAAAAGCACACAAAATGCCAAAAAAAAATTTTTTTAATCAAAAATTAAATAGTTTATTCACGAGTAAGGATTGCATCAGAGGGAAAGTGAAGAAGAAACTAAGAGAGGGGGGTAGAAAAGAAAAAGGAGAAAAAGGGGAAGAAAGAAAATTAAAGAAAGAGAGAGTTAAGGGTTTTGGAGTGTAACCTTCATAGAAAGAAAGAAAAAAGAAAAGGAAAAATTGGGAAATGTAACACTTATGGGTAATATAGTTCAAGATGAAGAGAAAAGAATAAAATGAGGAGAGAATAAAAGGACCAAGGTGGAAGAAAAATAAATAAAGATAAGAAGATGAAAGAAACAAAAACAATTGGAAAAAGATATAAAGACTGGATTTTTTCTTGTTTTGAGAGGTTATCTTCTTCCTTTTTCCTTCCTCTCCCTCTTCCTGGTCGGTGGCACTGTACCCCAGCCTCTGCCCCCGTGGCACACTTAGGTAGAGATTTGCAGTTGATGTGTGGCTATGGTGATGTCATATACTAGGCCTCAGTCTCGTTGGTAGTTGGGTCTTGTTAGCATTTGCAAGCTCCAACAATGGGAGAATTTGTTTTCTTGGAGCCTCTCTCCTAGTCTCTACTTCCTGAATTAGCAGCCTGGTGATCCAGCTATGAGGTTGCTGCTGCCACTGCCTGGAGAGTAAGGGGTTCAAAAAGATGGGAAATCCCCACTTTATCCCCACTCAGTGCAGGGTTCCAGGTAAGACTGAACTGCCAGCATAATCAGGCAGGGCTGGGAGCCAATTGCTCTCAGGTGTCTTTCTATGAGCCTCCAGGTGTGTCCAGTATGCCTCAGCACTCTGTGAGACCACTTTCCCCAGGCTTTTTGCACTTTGTAACCTGTCTTGGCTGGGAAGAAGATGCCCTAGTTGCTGCTTGCAGAACAGGTGGTCTTAAAAGCTGCCAAGTCCCTCTTTTTAGTGCACAGCCCTGAGTATGAAAGCTGTGCTAATCAGAGCCACCAGCTTAAGCAGGTTTTGCACCTTGTACCGGCTGACTGGAATTTGCCCCGCCCCTACATGCCAAGCAAGAGGCACTAAAAATATCATGTCTCTTGTCTTAGATTGCTGAGCTGAGAGAGGCTCTTGGGTAAGGCTATTGTTAGCCAGAGCCACCTAAGCCAGTTGGGCGGTGAGCAGACTGTGGGTTAAGCTAATTTCTGTGATAGGATCTTTAGATCTGCTCCAGAGACTGTCCGCAAGCTGCTTGCTGCCCTTCCCCCCAGGGCTTTTGTATTTATTTTTCCTGGGATGCTAGCCTGAATAGCTGGAGGCACTGCACCCCTCCCACCCGCCCACCCGCTCGCTCGGAGGAGTCTGAGCATAGGGAAGTTCACTTTCACGCACTCCTATGCACTGTTGTTGGGGGAGCTGGGGTTACACCATGACTTTGGCCGCAGCCCACACAGAAGTCTTTGACCCTGCCCTTCTGTCCAGAAACATGGGCGCCCATGCCTGGGGCTCTAGGAGGAACCTCTCGCACACTGTCCATGCTAGCTGACCAGCATATTGGGGATAATGGAGGCCGCCGCTCACCCACCTTTGCCGGGGTCTGGCGCTGGCATTAGCTAGCACAGGCTGAGTTTCCACGGGCACACTCTTTCCTCGGCTTGTACGTCTGTGTCCCAGCTCGGCTCCTTCCATGCCCCCAGCTCTCTCTCTCAGTTCCAAGTGAAAGCAGCCCTTGCTCAGGTTAGTGAGGAAGGAGGAGTGTTCCGTTCTCCGTCTTATTTCCTTCAGGGTTGCCTATAAATTTAGCCAGTTTTTTTATACCTTTTTGTTCAGTGTGTGGGACTTACAGATGCTCCAGGGATCGATGTTTCTGTCTCTGGTTGTAGAACTTGTTGAAATTTTGGGGAGAGATATCAGGAGCACTCCTCATGGCACCATTTCTCTGATGTCTCTGCATAGATTTTTAAAATACTATTTTTTGAACAAATATGAAGGTGCAATTATATAAAATCTTAAAATATGAAAAGTAGATTATTTGGCAATTATGCCACTTTCCTAGTTGTGTTTGTGGAGGTAATTTATATTTAGAGGTACAGTTAAAGGTAATGTACACAAATTGTGCATTTCAGAACAGCTCAAAGCTGAAATATTTAACCAGCTTATAACTGATGTAGTTGTCATGGTACACTGCCATCAACTTTATAAATGCTAATGTTATATTCTGTGCTGCTTTAAATTATACCTTTCTCTGTGATCCTGCGTCTCCTCTGCACATCTTACAGCCACTGTACACAGAGTCAGTGCTTTTTGTAACTAACACAAAAAGAAAGAAAAAACACTTTGGCCTGACCAGGAGTTGGCACAGTGGACAGAGTGTTGACCTGGAATGCTGAGGACCCAGTTTCAAACACCTGAGATCACTGGCTTGAGCTTGGGCTCATCTGGCTTGAGTGCTGGCTCACCAGCATGAGCACAGGGTCCCTGGCTTGAGCATGGGATCACGGATATGACCCCATGGTCAACTATTTGAGCCCAAAGAATGCTGGCTTGAGCCATGGGGTCACTGGCTCAGCTGGAGCCCCCTGGTTAAGGCATCAATGAACAACTAAAGTGCTGCAACAGTACGTTGATGCTTCTTATCTCTCTTTCTTCCTGTCTGTCTATCCCTCTCTCTTTCTCGCTGAAAATAAAAAGACACTTTGATGTATTGATAACATAGTACAAATCCGTTCTGTAACTCAAATTTTATTGCAACACAGCCACACTCTTCCATCTGCATTTTGTTGTGGCTACTTTGTGCCAAATCAGCAGAGCTGAGTTGTGACACCAGAGACCACACAGCCTACAAAGCCTGAAATACTTACTACATGCTCCTTTACAGAAAAGATGGCCAACGTCTTCTCTAATACTACAACAAAAACATGATTCATGCATTTACATTTTATTTTATCATATGATTATGCAAATTTATAAACTGGTCAAATGAGGAAAAATAGAAAATTACCTTATGATAAACATTCACATTTTTGTATTCCAAGCACCACATCAAATATAATTTTAAATATTCACAAGTGTGAGTGACCATGGCTATTCCAGTGATGAAGAGAATTAACATGCTGCTTTTCATGACAACCAGGTGCTTGATGGAATAGCTGGAGAGGCGGTACTGGCATCGGAGCTAGAATACCTGGATTTGGATCCCAAGCCCACTAGTTATTACCTGTTTTAATTTGAGCAAATTACTTATATTCTCTGTTTCTCACTTTCTCCATCTGTAGAATGGAGATAATACTGGCAACTACCTCACTGGGACATTGGGAAGATTAAATTAGGGAATACACGTAAAGTATTTAGGAGAGTATGTGGCTACAGTCAACACTAAGGGTTAGCAGTTAGCATTATTAGTGACACTGCATTTTATGTTCTAATAAAATGTCATCCTCTAGGCAGATGCCATGCCAGTGGAAGTGGTCTGTTGCACAAATCACACTATCATTCTGCTTTGTACCATTGACAATGGCGGCAAATGGGGAGCATGAGCCCAGAATATGTCCCCAGTATTCAGAAAGTTTCACAAATTCCACAAGGCATCCGTTCTTTTCCCTGCTTATAATTTATAACTTATTTCCTCTATGTACTACTCAGGGGGCAGGGGACAATAATCAAGAGCAACATGCAAACTGAACCTCCTGGCTGAGGACATCACTTACATGACCATGACTGGCAGGAGAACGTATTCAACAATCATACATCTAATAAGAGGCTACTATGCAAAATTTATAAAACATTGATACTATTCAACACTAAATAAAAGTCCAACTAAAAAATGGACAGAGTACCTGAATAAACACTTATTCAAAAAGAACATACAGATGATCAACATACATATATGAAAAAATGCTCAATGTCACTGATCATCAGAAAAATTCAAATTAGAACCACAATGAGATACCGCTTCACACCTGTCAGATGGCTATCATCGACAGATAAATCAAGAAACAAGTGTTGACGAGGATGTGGAGAAAAGAGGAACCTAGTGCAGGGTTGGAGGGAATGCAATCTGGTCCATCACATGATCAACAGATAAAAAATAATGTGGTCTCTCCCTATAATGAAGTATTACTCAGCAAAAAACAGAAATGAAGAACTGATGATACATGCTGCAAAAAAGATGTACCTTGAAAACATGATGCTAAATTAAAAAGGCATTCCCGAAGGGCCAAGCATTGTGATTCCATGTATGTGACTCTATAGAGGACAAGAGTACAGTGGTGGTTCCCAGGGCTGGGAAGAGTGGGGGAGTGGGAACTGGCAGAGGGTGGTGCTGAAGGCACAGGGTTACTTATTCAGGAGATGAAAACATTCTATAATTGATTGCGGTGAGGGATGCATAACTCCCTGAATATACAGAAAGCCACTGACTTGTGCACTTTAAATGAGTGAACTCTATGGTATGTTCATTATATCTCAATAAAGCTGTTAACAAAATAAAATTTTGAATTAACATAAGTGCATGGGGTTCTGTATGGTAAGCTTCTTGCCAGAGTTCAAGGCATAGGGGAGTTAACAGCACACCCTTTTTATAAAAAGACGATAAAAACAAAGCTGTTGTTTTCATTGATATCATTTATAAAATTTTTTTAAAAATCTACATTTCACTGCTCAAAGCACTGAATAATACATATTCCTTTAAACTCGGTGATTGGGGGTCCCAAAACTAATTAAAAATTACCTTATTTTGTAATGTATTAATCGGACTATCCATTTTAATTTGAATTTAGACCTCCAAGAAAACTAAGCTCTCCATTTTCATCTTCATCTCACTTCTTTACCTTAATTGTTAAAAAATCCTTTAATCTATAGAAATGTGCAAAATAAGTAAAATTTTTAAGAGTAAATATTTAATAATTAATTAAACAGATATGTTCCATTATATAAAATAAACAAATCTATAAATTATGATCATCTCATTTGTTCCAATCTAATACAGTTTGAAAGAACATTACTATCAAACTTACAAAAAAAAATTCATGACATACATAATATAAAGTTAATTTTGTAACTATACAAAGTTTTTAGAAATCAGTTATTTTTTTTTCTTTTTTAACAAGTGAGAGACAGAGACAGACAGAAAGGAAGATGAGAAGCATCAACTTGTTGCATCACCTTAGTTGTTCACTGACTGCCTTTTCATATGTGCCTTTACTGGTGGGCTCCAGGCTAACCATTGACCCTTTGCTCAAGCCAGTGACCTTTGCACTCAAGCCCGTGACCATGGGGTCATGGGTATAATCCTACACTCAAGCCTGCTACCCCATGCTCAAGCTGGTGAATCTGCACTCAAGTTGGCAACCTCCATGTTTCTAACCCTGGTCTCAGCATCCCAGGTCAATGATCCATCCACTGTGCCACCACTTGGTCTGGCTATATCAGTTATTACTAAAATTCATTTTAGTATGTTAATATTAAAAATTAAGCTATCATTAAACATCAACTAAAAACCAGAGATTAGTATCTAAAGTGAGGAAGAAAAGCAGAATTATATCTAAATGTTCTGAAACAACACAAAAAATACCTTCTGGCACCTACTGATGACAGTCGACAAAAGGAAAAGAAAAGCACCCACATGCCTGACCTGTGGTGGTACAGTGGATAACGCATCGACCTGGAACTCTAAGGTTGCCAGTTTGAAACCCTCTGTTTGCCTGGTCAAGGTACATATGGGAGTTGATGCATCCTGCTCCTTCCGCTTCTCTGTCTTTCTCTGTCTTTTTTTCTCTCTCTCTCTTTCTCTCTCCTCTCTAAAATGAATTTAGTCTTAAAAACAAAAAAGCACCAACATAAAACATCAAACAAATCATTTAAAATAGAAAGAGAAGGAAAAAATGATCCAAAGTCTCAGTTGAAGTAAAATTCAAAAAGGGACAAAGGTTTAGGGAAAGGAAATCAGATAACGTGTAAGTCTCTTCAAGACTGTTTTATGGAGAGATCTTTGCACGCTAGCACAATGTTAACAAAATCAGAGGGATACAAACAACTTAGAGAAAAACAGAAGCGAGAGGAACACTAGTGAGTATCAGAGAACAAACGTGAGTACTCAGTGAATAAATGAAAAGAAGCCATGTGGAGGCTTCTCAGACACTGAGAATGATGCTTTCTTTTTAAATAGGTAATGACATGATCATGCAACTTCAAGTCATATGTACATTTCTGTATGTGTTATATTTTTATAACTCAGAAAGAGAAAGAAACATAAGCCAAATCAAAATAATTTTTGGTGTTTTAGATATTAAACTACTTGAATGCTGAAAGGAAGCACAATATTAAAAGGAAAGATTACCAAAGAGAGCAAAGCTATCTTGCAAAAATATGTATTCAAGGTACACATAAAAAGTGAAGTTGTCAATATGCAAAGGGCATCCTCATTATTGTTTTATGAATCATTAAAGAATAACATATTGGTGTTCAAAAATAGTTTTAGATATTCCTGGAGTATTCTGAAGTAAATTTTTAAAATAAAAACATCTGTTCAATTATGAAAATTACAGATAGAAAATAAATTTGTATTTCTTTTAATAAAGAAAAATAAGTTAAATCTTAATTAATGGCAAAAATTACCTCAAATATTAAATCTTACCTGGTATTCTCTGTTTCTAGTTCATCATTTTCCTTCTTTTCTTGATCCAAAATATATCGCAGCAATTGGATTAACTCAATATGTTCATTTAATTGCTCCTTTTGATCCTGAAACTTTGAAGAAAACATTTTTAAAAGACAATTATTTGTAAAGTCCTGGGACTCTTTTTTTAAAATCATTATTTTTAATCAGTCAAGGATGAGTGTAGACAGGTGTATAAATGTCTATAAAGCTGAGGCCAGCAAGGATGAACTTTAAAAAGAATGACTTCTTCCAGCAGCTTAAATTACCAGACATTTTCATCACTTCTTCCTAGAGTTTAAATTGCCAGAATTTGTTAAAACAGAGATTTCTACATATAAATACTATGTGTTAAAATTTTGAGAGAGTGGCTAGATGGACATTTTAGTTTCTAAAGATGCCCTAAAAGCAATAATTCAAGATATTCCAAGTCTATAATAATCTTCTCTTGTCCCATTTGCTTTTATAAATCTTTTTTCTTTTGGCTCTTTGAGGGTATAAAAAATGATAGTATTCTTAAAGTATATGAACCAAGGTTTACCACAACAGAGGAGCAGAGAGAAACTGATGAATTGTTAGTTAATGTGAAATTCTGGAAAATGCATAATGCTCCCAGATTTTACATACACTGAGTATAAAATTTAATAGCTAAAGGCTATAGAAGTAATTATCTCTTTACTTTGGCCCTGCATTTACTGGTAATGGAAATAAAACCAAGGTTAAGTGATCTGTCCAAAGTTTCTAAAGATGCATTACCTAACATTTATGGCACCAACAGAGACAATACAATTCTATCACTCTGAATCAGATAAACAGAAAACATCATCAAATAATCAGATAAATTAATTATGACTTTTGCTAAGTAATATAATGCCTTAGTTTAATGGGAGGACTCATCCACTTTTTCTTTTAAAGGAGAATAACATCCCAATTTTTTCCATCTTTAAAAGTCAATGCACCTCAAAACTCAGTTATTTTTTTTAGATAAATACTGATTTTATTGCAAATAATTTATACAACCTATATAAAATCACACATGTCAAAATTCAGTATGCTTTTGTTTTTGGAAGATACTCTATTTTAAAAACATTTTCAATTACAGTTTACACTTAATATTTTGTATCAGTTTCAGTTGTGCAACAGAGTGTTTAGTCAATCATATACTTTACAGGGATTTTCCCACCCTGATATTTCAAGTACACACCTGGCAGCACATGTATTTACTGCATGTTGTTGACTATGTTCTCTGTGCTGTACTTTACATCCCATGACTATTTTTTGACTATCAATTTGTAGTTCTTACTCCCTTCACCACTTAAACCTCCAAGGAAACTAAGTCACCACTTTCACCCAGTCCCCCAAACACCCTCCACTCTGGCCACCATCAGTCTGAACTCTTTCTCTACTAGTCTGTTTTAATATTGTGTATTAGTCCATTTTTATCTCTACATCCCATGTAGAAGTGAAATCATTTGGTATTTATCTTTTTCTGTCTGACTTACTCCCCTTAGCATAATACCCTCTAGGTCCAAGGTTGAGTATTTTTTTATGTTCATACCATACTTTGTTAAACAATATAAAATAAAGATTTGACTTAACAAAAACATATGTAAAAGTATATATGTTTGCAATTTAAAATACCTCAACATATTGTAATAATTACGGTGCCAGGTGGAAACTTGAAATATCAGGGGAACAACTTTGCAAAATATATAATTGCCCAACCAATATGCTGTACTCATAAAACTAATAAAACATAATACATAATGTAAACAAAAGTAAAATGAAATAAAAATATCTAGACGTGATTGTGTTGGAATTCTATGTTCCAAGGCTTTGAGTAAAGCATGGGAGAACACACACACTGCAGCACAAAAATAGATGGTTTACTGGATATCTGTTTATATCTCTTCTCTCAATCATAGCTCCTTTCATTTTATTGTTTATAAAATGCAATTTAAATTTAAGCCAATGGCCTGACCAGGCGGTGGCACAGTGGATAGAGTGTCGGACTGAGATGCGGAGGACTCAGGTTTGAGACCTTGAGGTCGCCAGCTTGAGCGCGGGCCCATCTAGTTTGAGCAAAGCTCATCAGCTGTAGCCCCACAGTCAAGGCACATATGAGAAAGCAATCAATGAACAACTAAGGTATTGCAACAAAAAACTGATAATTGATGCTTCTCATCTCTTCCCATTCCTATCTGTCTGTCCCTATCAATCCTTTTCTCTGACTCTCTCTGTCTCTGTAAAAAATAAAATAAAAAATAAATAAATTTAAGCCAATGGACTTTAAAAAATCTGAGTGCTTATTACATTTTCAAAGCAATTTCCTTTGTACGTTTTCTGGTTCAAAGACCACCTGAAACATATAATAATTAGTCTCCCAATTAATAGGAAAGGGTGACAGAGAGACTTCAGATAATTAAAGAACAAACATGAAAATCTTTTTCCAATCTCCTATTATTTAGATGACAGAATAATCTATTTAAACACACAATTACATATTTAGACATGATTTTACACACACTTTTCTTGGAAGTAGAAAAACAGAATAGACCAGATAATTGATAAAGAGAAAAACAAAGAGTAGCAGCAAGGTAACCTATACCTCTTTTTGAAGTTGAACCTTTTCTTTTATCAGAGCCAGCTTTATCTTTAACATGTCCACATCTTTTCTCAACATTTTCAAATCTGACTATACTTCTTCATTTAGACATACTTGAGAGGTTCTGTCATTATACTGTGGGGAGCAACCTACATCTTTGAATTCAATTTTCATGCTTTTACAGTTACTAGCACTGCAATTATCTGCATTTGATGGCTTCTGAAAAAAGTCTTGATTTGGCTTTGTTTCCCTATAAGTATTTGTAACTGCAGAAATAGCCGGCCTTTTTATTTCAATCAATTCAAGGTGTCTTTTTGGATCACTAGACTGAGGTGTATGCCCAGTGCCTAATTTCCCATTACTGGTACTTGGGTCCATATTTTTTGTCATTTGCATATCAAGCTCTTGGTCTTCTTTCACTTCAAATGTAATTAGTTGGTTCCGTATAGCTTTATTTTCTGTATCATTATAAAAACACTCATTTTTTTAAAGGCACGCACAATGTCTGGGTTGGGATCATTTTCATAGTGTAATTTTTTTACACTTAAACAAAGCTTAGATGGTAACTGAGAAGCATCTTCAAAGGAAAAGCATTTTCGAGACTGGGTTCTTCAGGAAACATTTTGGACACTGCACAGACAGAAACACCAAAGGTACCTTTCTCTTGGCCTTATTGGTCAAGTCAGAAGGTATTTGTCTCACGCTTGCTCCTTCTTTAAAGTCATCATGTAGTGGCTCTTCCTTTTGCACAGAAGGAATTCCTGAATATGTACATGTAATGCCTCCCTCACATTAGCTATTTATTTGTGGTTCATGAGACACTTTTAGCAGATTGCAAAGTGGGAGATGAATTTGCTTGTTTTGATTTGCATATGACTCTCCTTTCAGGGTACATGTTTGTGGAAAAACTTTATCCTTACATAATCAAGTATGGACAAAGAAAATTAGAATATAAACAAAATTTAACAGACTCCTATGTTTAGCTACTCTCAAATCACTGAATTGTAACTAAGAAGTAAAAAAAAAATAACTTGCCTTGGTCTAAATTAAACAAAAACATAAACCCTCAAACCAACTTTATTAATTGCTTAAAACCATTCATTAGATTTAAATATCCTAAAAAGAAATTAGTATATAAATGTTAACGTTACAAACACTTTCTCATGTAAAATATTTCATCTCATCATATCTTAAACAGTGAGCCTCTACAGTGCTTTTAAAGTGGTTTTTTCAGAAGAGAGATTCAAGAGGGAGGCAAAGGACGTGAAAGTTTCGCTCACTTCCTCCCAAGACCAAATTGAAATTACGACTAACTTATGTAACTCTCAGCCTAAATAGCCAACTAAAGAGTAGCTGAACAAAAGTCTTACAACCAAGAATTTGCAGAAGCCACAGCTAGACTGGTAGGAAGGGTGGAGACACCTTGGTGCCACATGTGACAGTTGAGAGTTCTGAGGGATGTCTCAGTTGCAAGGGTCCCCCTCGAGAGCATGGGATATCTCAACCTTATGCTCGACTCCCAAGCCCAGAGCACCAGAGCCAGGAAGAGGAGCCCACATAACGTCTAGGTGTAAAAATCAGCCAAGATTCTGTCTGCCGGTAAGAGATGGGAGTCTTCTAGAAACCCAGGAGCCCTCTTAAAAGGTCAGCATACAAGTCTCATTCATGCCACTCACCTTGGGCCTCAGTGTAGACTGGAGTCATGTGAGGAGAGACTACGGTGAATGGTTCTGGGGAGAAAGCTGAAGGGACACCTCCCAGATAACCTCCCTATGCTGAGTGCCTCTCCCACACTGCCCAAAGATGCCATGTTTCCTGGGTTGAGCACTACCCTCATTAGGGCATCAGCCTGGGGAGTGCACTTGCCCCACCCCTTCCTGTCACCCATACTGAGGAGCACTGCTTTCCCATGAAGTCAGCAGCTGCCTAGGCCTGAGAGGTACTTTCTTGGAGGTTTCCTGAAGAGATTCAGCCAGAATCAGTGAGTTTCAGAGACTGAGTTGTATAGCTTTGGAGTGGCATCATTTTTACCTTGCTGTTGCAACCAGGGCCACCAATCCAGTGCAGAGCCCTCCCTTCCAGGAGCCAGATCTTCCTCTTAGTGAGCCTGAAAAACTCTGCTGGCCTTACCTCGGTGACTCTATGAGGCACCAACCCACCCCAAAGGTCAACAAGAACCTGGCAGGTGGTGGCTGGCACTGGCATTCCCTGGGATTTTTGCTGAGTAGACTCACACCCAGCAAGAAAGCTGAGTCTGAATCTGGATCAATCTGGTATACACCACTTGCACCTACCTGGTGACTACTGAGAACTTACCTCACACAACTCGCATACCCAAGAAAGCTCTTTCACTGACTGAGCCCAACAGAAAGCCGGCAGGTGGAGGTAGATATCCAAGTGACTTGGGTCTTTGCTCACCTGCCCCTGTGCTTGGTGCTAGTGGAAGGAGGCACTGGTGTGCAGCTGGGCCCCTCCCTGGTGCACTCAGGCCCAGAGAGACAACCGCAAATGCTGGCTCACTTTGGAGCTCCACACACATAGCCCAAGGCCAGTCACAGGCACTTTCTGACATTCGCCTGTACCACAGGCCCCAGAATCAACACACAGCTAGGGGGCTTCAGAGTGCAACCCAAATGGAAATGTCAGTAGGCACCAGACCATGTTGGCATGATTTATGTGACATATGTTCAGCCTTCACATAGTAGCTACTGTCTTATAATTGGGGTCAATCCTTATAATCAGCCAGCCTGAGGGTCAACCCCATCTATGACAGGCCAACAGCAATCAAGACACTACAAGAGGAGGGCCCACATGACACACACAAATGACAGTCCTGGTGCACCTAACTCAGGTGCTCACAAAGACTGTACCACTGAACCCCACAAAACACTTATTACATACCAAGACTGGGAGGCATAGCAGATCTATAGAACACACAGAAACAAATAGAGAGAGGCAGCCAAATGGGGAGATAAAGAATCATGCTCCAAAGGAAAGACCAGGAGAAATCCCCAGAAAAAAACTCAATAAAATGGAGGCAAGATATCTTCCAGATAAAGAGTTAAAGATAATGGTTATAAGGATGCTCAAAGAATGTAGTGAGAACTTTAACAAAGAGATAGCAAGTATAAACAAGGACAAAGAAAGCAATAGGAAGAACCTCTCAGAAATAAAGAATACACTAGAAGAACTCAACAGCAGATCAGATGAAGCAAAGAACTGAATCAATGTTTTAGAAGAAAAGGTAGCAGGAAATATTTAATTAGACACAAGGAGTAGTAATTTCTTTTAAAATGAGGATTGTTTAAGGAGTCTCTGAGACAATATGAAGCAGAGCAACAACCACATTATAGGGGTATCAGAAGGAAAATACAGAGAGTAAAAAATTGAGAACCTATATGAAAAATAATGACTGAAAACTTTTCTAACCTAAGTAAAAAAAAAAAAAAAAAAGGACACACAAGTGTAAGATTCACAGAGAGTCCCTAATAAGATGAATCCAAAGAGGTCCATACCAGGACACTTTATAATTAAAATAGCAAAGGTTAAAGAGGAAGAGAGAATATTAAAAGCAGCAAGAGTAAAACAGATACTTATCTACAAGGGAACTATTATAAGACTAGCAGATTATTTTCTCAACACAAATGTTTTAGGACAGAAAGGATTGGCACAAAATATATTTTTAATGTTTATTTTATTGATTTGAGAGAGAGGAGGGGAGAGGGCAGGAGAGAGAGAAACATCTGGTCCTACATGTGCCTTGACTGGAGCTTGAACCGGCAACCTCTGAGCTTCAGGACGATGCTCTAACCAACTAACGTATTCAACTAGGACTCAAAATATTTAGTGATAAAAACCCAAAGACCTGCAACAAAGACTACTTAACCCAGCAAGGCTATCATTTAAAATTGAAAGAAAAATAAATTTTTCTGAGATAAACTCAGAGTTTATCACCAAAACACAATATTGCAAGAAATGTTAAAGAGATTTCTATATAAAGAAAATGAAAAAGGGGGACAGAGAATAATTATAAAAAATAAAATGGCAATAAAATGGATCTATCAATAATCACCTAAAATCTAAATGATTTAAATGTTCTAATCAAAAGGCATAGGGTAGAATGGATAAGAAGAAAACAGCCCCTATATGCGTTGCCAAAAATAAACCCTCCTCCACAAAAGATACACACAGACTAAAAGTAAAGTAATGGAAAAGATATTTTCTGAAAATCCAATCAGGAAAAGCCCTGGCTGGGTAGTCTATCATTAGAAAAATGGATTTTAAAAATCGCAGTGGTACACACATACAACAGAATATCACTCGGCCATAAAAACAAAATATTACTGTTTGCGACAACATGGATGGCCCTGGTGGTATTCCTAAATGGAGCAGGTTTATAATGTTCTGTTTATACCCATAATGACCCAGTACAGGGTTCCTTACCATGTCAGGTATCTTTTCTTAACAATAAAAAAGTTCTGTCATTAGAAACATTTTAATGTTATAGTCAGTAGACTTATTATTAAAGAATATGCTTCAGAAATGTTTTCTAAAATATCTTCTCATTTCAGTGGGAATGAAAGAAGAGATAGACATTGTGAAGTTAGTTCTTTGTTGGAATGTGTATACAATCAGCATTTTGTCTACAAAAGTGTTTTCTTTGGCTTTCTTTGCTCACTATGCAGCCAGTAGCCAAATGAGGATAAAAGAAAGCTTGATGTGAGGCACATGTGAGCGGAGCTATTTAAATGTTTTGGTGGACTCATCTTGCCCTATTTTTAAGTCTAATTGCTTGTAAAGTGTGAAATGGAGATGTTTTCTTAGAAAGGGGTTAAAAAGTCTTATGTAAGTCATTATTGATACAAATTTTAGCAGAGTTTCTGTGAAAGCCTTCCACGGGAGTCTGCACAGAAGTCTGGGCAGAGGTATGTCGTTTATTTACCGGAGGCTGCAGATCCAAGAGGAAAAACATCCTAAATGGACAAGTAGAAGGTAAGAATTGTATTTTTTTTTAAAAAAAGTCCTTGACAGATGTTGATTAAAGCATGAATTTCTCACATATTTTAATACCAAAGAACTATGCCCGTTAAATGCATAGTGAAAGGAGGTAGGTAAGCTGTGAATCTTACCAGTGCCAGCGAGGGAGCTACTGAGGTGCCCTGCAGGAGCTGAAGTGTCAGTTCCACTTCAGGAGACACGAGGCCCAGGAGAGTCAGGGTGTAAGGAGGAGGAAAAGAACAAAATAGGGAGTAAAGAGTGAGAAAGGCAGAAATCACAGGAAGCGCAGGGTATCTGAAATGTGGAAAGAAAGGAGAGACTCCAGTCCCAGAGCTCGTGAGAGCAGGGCAGCCACACTCTCCCGTGCTTCCTCTTCCTCACTGGTGGAAAGGCATGAGGGAGTGAGGCAGCCAATCACGCAGAACTGTGTTTCTTTACCATCGTTGAGCATGACCCGCTGTGGTCAGCTATAAATGTCTGCACCGTGCTGTCCCATGAAATGTTGCTACTTGGTGTGATAGTCCAGAATAAGGGCATTGGGAAAGGTGGGGCAGGGTCAGTTCATCGGGAGAGCAAGGAAGCCATAACCCGATGCAAGGTTCAGCAGAGAGTTCATGACTTGTAGTTTCAGTTTTGGAGACATGACAGCATCAGGGCTGGTATTCTGCATGTCTCAGAACTCTCAGGTGACGCCAATGTTACTGACTGGTTCTCAGACCAGGCATGCTCTGAGTAGAAAGGGTGTCCACGTCTCTTCAGAGGAGTCAGGACGAAGAGCCATTGGGTAGGTAGTTTATAGCATGAAAGGCTGGAGGAAATGCATGATTTTGTTTTTATGTCAGGACATATCTATAGCCACATATCTATAGCCAAAGGGAAGCACAGAGTTGAAGAATTAGAAATTATAGGTGTAACCAATTCGGGTGAAACAGAGAAAAGAAGAATGGTGGGTACAGAAAGTAGATGGAAGGGGAGAAAATGAAGGCCACAGATTAGAAAATTTCTTTTTAAGAGGAAAGGGAGATAGTGAAGAGAAGCATGGATGAAGAACGGCAAGAGCTGTGTGATTTGGAGTTGAGGAAGGAATGTGAGAGCCCTCACTTAAGATGACTGGGATCCTGGCTCTGGGACAGGAGATGAGGTCACTGCTGCTCAAGTACAGGGAGCAGGAGGGGTTGGAGCCTGGAGTGAACTGCGGCCCCTCATTTATCATCCTAATGGTCACCAGGTACCCAGGGTACATGTAACATTGGTGTTTATAGTCCAGAGAGAGTGTTTGAATACAGAGGCATGGGCTGGTTTTTATGGAAGTTCAGGTTTTGATAACTATTTTCTAAAACTCCTTTAAAGACTAGCATAATATTATAACAAACCTATTTGGGAAGGAAAAGAAAGTAGAGTGTATTCCCAAATGCTACAATTATTGTTTTCAGTATACATTACACTGATTTATAAATAAAAAGGAATTTTAATATCCAATATTTCTGTGGCAGTTCAATTAATTATTTTTGTTTGTAGTAACCATATTTCAATATTGAAAGCTCATATTATATTATTCCTTAGGTGAGGTTTACACACCTTCTTGTATGAGTAGATCAAGAAACTTTAAGATGGCCAGAGGAGAGGGTACAGGAAGTGTAGGCATACCAGTAGCCCCCATTTGTATGAAAAAAAATGAATATTTTTATTAACTATTATTCTACAAGTGCATATCCAAGCAGAGTGATTTATAATACTTTTCTGTTAATAATAATTATGTATTCAACTGAACTGACATCACAGTTGTGTACTTCCTAAAGTCCAGGACAGGTTAAAAAACATTATGATAAACACATGTAACTTAAAAGTACTAAGTGAGAGCAGGTCAACTGCTGGTTGGCTAACCAGTTCACAAAAGACTTAACCACCCTGGTATGTATGAATATTATAGACCCAGTGACCTTAGTTGAATTTGCTGATGCTCAGGGTGATTTCTGCCTTAGTGGTCCCCAAAATAATTCTTGTATTTTCACTGATCTCCAAGTGTAAAAAGGCTGAAAACCACTGGTATGAGTGATTCTGACATGCTGCATGAATGATAGGCAGTTGTATCTGTTTCACATGTATCCTGATAGGGTCATGATTTGTTCCTCTCATGGGACAGCACTTTTTTCTCATCAAGAATTATGTTTAAAAAGAAAAAGAATTATGTTTAGTTTGGTATATGCAGTCTTTTATATTTTAGTTACTGTCTTTTAAAACGTAATCATACTTTGAAAATTTCAAATGCATGTTTGTTAAACCTATATTCTTGTTTTTACATCAGATTTTATAGTGGATTCATATTTCTGTCTAGTTGTTGTCCTAATCCATTGTACCAAAAAAAAAAAAGAAAAGAAAACCACTAATACTGATTGTAATAATTTCCAAAGTCAAGTATGGGGATTCAGCTCTGTACTATCTCTGCATGAATGTACAGTTTGCTTTCATTATTCATTAAATTGAGTATATGTCTTTTTGCTCATTAGATTTTCCTGAGAAATACTCTTGGTCAACGGTAATAGGTTTTACATATTTAGGCTGAAGTACTAACTACACTGCGGAAAATGTACATTACTTATTAAGGATTTTGTTTCAAAACCCATTCAGCTTGCTGTTGAGTTGCAGTTTCCTGTTCCCGAGAAAACAATAGGGAAGAAGGATGCAGAATTATCCAAGTCACGTAAGTATTGTACTGCAGATTTCACTTGGGGCAAGACTGCATGAAAATATTGGCATGCTCATGGTCTTATTTTTAATTTCTTTCTTCATCCTTGCAAATTTAATTGTAGATTTTTTCATGAATAATGTAGATGTCATTGATGGTATCCAATTGTGGGGGAAAAAAAGATATTTAGAGAAAAATGATGATTTACAAAATTTAAGTGTTAAATAAGTGTTTTCACTATTATTTTCATACTGCAAAGTTTCCAGTTTGGAATACCTATACTTATTAGAGATTCTCAGAAATTGGTGACTAAGATTTTCCACTGTTTTAAATGTTTATTTGAATTCTGATCTTTACCTAGGGTAAAACTTTAGTTGCTAGCAAGTCAGTACTGTTTTACCTTTAATTATTTTATCTTACTATCAGGATATTAATGAAATTAAACCAACAATCTGTTCTGATTATCAGTGTGTGTGTGTGTTTGTGTGTCATCTTTGAATATTAAAAATGGGTAAGTAATTAATCATAGTGTACCTTTAGTACACACACTTTTTAAAAACAATTCTGAATTTTTTGGCTAAAACTTCATTGTATAGCAGCGGTTCTTAACCTGGGTTCTATCGAACCTTAGGGGTTCGATGAGTCGGTCTCAAGGGTTTGGAAAAGCCTCTGCCACGGAGGCCAGAATAAAGTAATACCATAATTTATTGTGAGTTCATGCACTTTGTTGGTTTTGTTCTTTGAGCAAGGTGATGTTCATGCACGGCTCATTTTGTGTACCAGTAAAAAATATATATACTTATGTCTTGAATTTGGAAAAAAAAGTCATATTTTATTTATCACTAAAGAAGGGTTCGGTGAATGCGCATATGAAACTAGTGGGTTTGGTACCTCATAAAAAGTTAAGAACCACTGTTTTAGCTTAAAGCCAACTGTATAAGGAGTTCCTTGAAATGTTTAAGAGTTAAATATCCAAATGTCAAGAGAACAAATGTATATGACACCTGCATTCCCAGCCAAGGTCACCCTTCTGCAGGCTCTGTAGCAATCTCTAAATTTTAAATTCTCAGCTCCTGAAGGCACAGACTCCAGAAACAAGGATAGGCTCAAATGACCACAAATGAGATCTCTCTAGTTCCCTGCTCTTGAAAAACAATCCAAATGAAGTCTCTGTCGTGACTCATAACATAGGCTGTTACCAACCACCTAACTCCATTACTGATTGGACAGCCAGTCCCACCCTGCCCAAACTCCAAGTACATGGGAAGGACATCATCTAAGTGGGAGAAGAGGCAGAGGTGAGGAGACACCAGCCAGCACCACAGCGCTATGTAGCTCAGCAATCTCTAGTCTCCTAGGACTCAAGAGAATCTAAGCCCCAATCTTAGTTGGGGTGCAGGTAGATGACACCACAGTCCTATTTTTGAAAAGGGAAATCTTTCCAGTGGCTCAAATTATTGTAATACCTTTCACCAGAAACTAAATATTGCTAGTTTTTCCAATTAAGCCAATAAAAGAGCAGCAGCCTCTTGAGGACTCCCTGGAACCCTTTATTTTAATCTGCCTTTTATAGACAACTACCAACATTCTGTGGCCTCCCTTCTTGTAATTTTATCTTTCACTTGTCAAAAACCCCAATATCTGGACCTCTTTTCCCTTATCTGATCTCTCATCTCTATTCAAAAGCTCATATTCCTATGCCAACCCCATGTTGTGCCTCTTAAAACTTGGATTTTCTGCTAATTCTATCCTTATCTTCTTCCCCTGCATTCACTAAACCCACTCCCCTACCTTTCTATTATTAAAAGACTCACTGTAAAGCCAGTAGTCGCGGCCACAATCACAGCCGCCTGGCCAGTGCAGGTTCGCATTAGATTCGTACAGTCGGTAATGAAACAACGGAGCCAAGAACTGGTGAGCCCTCAGCTTTAATTCTAGCTTGCACCCAGCGGGCAAGCAAAAACACACACTGGGCTCCAAAACCCACACATTCAGTGCTCACAAAGCTACTGACTTATCCGAGTTTCCTGAAATCAAAGGTTTCTAGCTCACCAGACTTATTCACCTCTATTCCCCATCTCCTCCAGCACAAACTCTTAACAAACTGGCTTCTCCCTCAGCACTGTGCCATCTTAGCTGCTTCTCCTGGCCTTCACGTGGCCTTAATCTGCTCTCCTCTCTAATACCTCAGGAACCAAGAGAGCAAGCTACTGGTCTCTCCCACTTTATACTGTAGAAATCCAAACCCTTAATCCAATCTACAGACGAAGAAGTCTCTGATACAAAGTCACCCATATGAGGCATAATGGGAGGATTCCTCAGGAGAGTGCACCACCCACATCATCCAATCAGTCAAGGGTGTGGGGGAAAGCTTACTCTTAAAACCAAGCCTTAGGCCATAACGACCTGGCCTGCTTACATTACAGCCTTTCCCCCACACCCATCCCAAGCATAAGGGCAAATAACATCACCTGGGTGATGGGCTTCCATGTGGGCAGCGACATCTTTAACAAAGTGAGCATACTATATTTTATCTGCCCAACACTCACCTACAGGAGGATAAAAAAGGAAGGGAACTAGGCTTAGAAACCTAAACTTACGTCTCATTTCCACCTCTTACCATATCCAAATAAGTCACTGTACTCCCTTTCAGTTTCAAATTCCCCATGCCAGCTATAGTTGGCCAGGATGTTAAACCCAGGCTAAAGTACTGGAGGATGTTTTAATTAATTAATTGCCATGATGCCTTAAACTCCTAAAATTCTATCTGCTTTTGAAACATTTTTTATTGACTTTATTGGCATGATATTGGTTTGCAATAACATACAGGTTTCAAGTGCACAACTCAACAAACCACCAGCTGCCTGCCACGTCCTGTGCCCATCAACCCTGGCTGCATCTCTTTCTGTTTCCCTTTCCCACTCTGTCCAACTGTACCTAGACCCCACCCCACTTTCCCTCTGGCCATCACAATATTGAAGGTATTCATGTGTTATGGATATATGTTTATTGGCTAAATATACACTGCTCACAAAAATTAGGGGATATTTCAAAATGAATATTAAGCCATAAAAACCCTCTAATCTTTGTGGGCCATATATGTAATTGGCTAAAACCAGACAGGGAAGTCAGTGAGTAGAAAAATCAATGAGAAATATCCTCTATATAGATGCTGAATTTAAGCAATATCATGTGGTCTATACACAGATATTCTTCACTCAAAAAAATAATTCATTTCAAGGAGAATAGATATCATTATTCCCAAAAATACTTGGGTGATTACGTCTTCCTTAGGTAATCTATGATTCTGTGGCCATAGCTAACTGAGATGTGCTCTAAAATCTTGGAATGAAAAAATAAGGGTACTAGTTTTCACTGCCATTGGCAAGTACACTAAGACAAAGGCTTGGGCTAACTGGACTTCTCAACAAAACTCTCCCTCAGAGTCACCACAGTTAGATCTGGCTTTCCAAGTTGATCTGAGATGAATCACTGTCCTGAGGCTAGTGCTGCATAGGCCCCTGTCAGCGTATGTTGAGGGACAACAGATGGATTTGGGAGCTAAGCAGGTTGACAGTCAAATCGTGAGTCAGCCACATGTTAAGTATGGAATCAGGGGTCAACTAATCAACCTCCCTGGACCACAGTTACCTAATCAAAGAAAAGTAAGCTATAATAGCACAGCTACCTTGCAAAGCTATTGTAATAACTATATAACACGTTAAACACATAATACAACATCTATACAGCCAGGATAGAGCACTCAAGAAATGTCAGTTTCTCTTCTGCATTCCCTTAGTTAACACACAATGTTTAAAATTCCATAAAACCTACCTGTTTAAAGAATCTTCTTCAGCCCAGGCCGGAGAGTTCAGTTGCTCTGTGCATTGTTCCAAAATGCAGAGGCTGCTGGCTCAAATCCCAGACAGGGCACATTCAGGAACAGATTGAAGTTTCTGTCTCTCTCTCTTCCTCCCTCTCTAAAATCAATAAACTAAACATTAAAAAAATACTGAACTTTAAAAGTATCAGCCTGATGCTTGGTTAGAAAGATTCTTTTCTGGCACAAATAAATAAATGGGACTACATTAAACTAAAAACTTTCTGCACAGAAAAAGAAACTGACAACAAAACAAATAGACAATCAACAAAATGGCCAATAATATTAGCAAACAACAGCTCTGTTAAGGGGTTAATATCCAAAATATATAAAGAACTCACAAAATTCAGCAAAAAACAAACAAGTAAGCAATCCAATTTAAAAAATGGGGAAAGGACCTGAACAGACACTTCTACCAAGAGAACATACAAATATATGAAAAGATGTTTATATTCAGAAGCTATTAGAGAAATGCTAATCAAAACTACAATGAGATACCAACTCACACATGTTAGATTGGTTATTATCAACAAGACAGGAAATAACAAGTTGGAGAGACTGTGGAGAAAAAGAAACCCTCATTTACTGCTGGTGGGAATGCAAATTAGTACCCTCATTATGGAAGAAAGTATGGTGGTTTCTTAAAAAACTAAGACTAGAACTACCATATGATCCAGCAATCCCTCTATAGGGTATCTACCTCAAAAATTTGAAAAGACTGCTATGTAAGGTCACATGCAACCCCATGTTCATCGCAGCACTATTCACAGTGGCCAAGACATGGTAAAAACCAAAGTGTCCCTCGATGGAGGATTGAATAAAGAAGATGTGGTACATATATATAATGGAATACTACTCAGACATAAGAAATGACAACATAGTGCCATTTATGACAACATGGATGGATCTTGAGAACATTATACTGAGTAAAATAAGTAAATCAGAAAAAGCTAAGAACTGTATGACTTCACACATAAGTGGGATATAAAACTGAGCATCAAATAAAAATAAAGGACATAGATAAAAGTAAAGTGGTTAGTAGGGGGAGAAGGATGTGGGAGAGTGGTAGGGAGAAAGGAAGAAAGAGGGACAAATATAAGGTGATGCAGGATTATTTGACTTTGATGATGGGTATAAAACATAATCAACAGTTCAAATGCTATAGAAATGTTTACCTGAAACCTGTGTACTCTATTGATCAATGTCAACCTGTTAAGTTTAATTTTTAATTAAAATTTTAAAACAATTTCTTTTGGACCACACCTGAGGACTATACTTGAGTGAATATTAATGATACTGTCAGTAGAAAATTAATACATTAAGAACATTTACGGACAGGAGACAAGATAGCCACAGAGTAGATGGATGTTTTAAATCCCACATTCTAGAACCAAAATGGATTAAAACTTAAATTTGAGAACAGTCATCTTGAAAAACCAACTTTGGACTAAACTAAGAGCATTCTATAGCCAAGGACCACTAAAGAACCCAAACTGAGACTGGTAGAAAGGCAGAGATGCGGAAAGGGCTGCCCCACTCCCAGGAGAGAGTGGCAGCCCAGAAGGACTCTCACAGTGGGGAGGAGTACCCTGTGAGTTGTGGGTCCTCAGTCCCAGAACTGGAGTAGCAGTCTAGAGTCCTGGAGCCTGTAAGGGGTGAACAAACTGTATTTGGCTGAAAAAGGAGCCTAGATACTATTTTAGAGAAGGAGACAAAACTCTCAGAACTTACAACTGGTAAACCCACGAGCGAGCCTAATGGCCATTTTCTCCACAGTGTCCTTTAGTAAATGGTTAATTCTCATTAGTTGAGGTAATGTTCTATAAAGTCATAATAAATACTGAACTACTACTAAACGCAATATAGGGTTATATATGTGACTCTGGTCACGTTTTTGTGAACCAATCAATACATAACCTTGTTTTATGTGTTTCTGTTTAGACACCTTATTTAGTATATATTGTTGATTTAATAAAACTGAACTCATGGCCAAGAGCACTAACGATAAGCCTGAAGGAAGCTTATCTGGGCACATGTTTTCTCCAGGAGGCCCATCAGACAAAGCCCTCTCGTGCGTGGGAAAAACAGACACCACTTCAGCACTATGCATTGGGGGGGAAGGAGGGAAAGTGGGCATTTTAAACTGCAAAATCACCAAAAGAAAGAACAAAGAATGAGAAATATATGGTACTATGTATACCATGAAAAGCACGTTTGTTTTTTGTGTGAGCAGTGAAACAATAAGGCTGACCGTAGCCTTGTTTAAGCTCCTCTGAAAATGCACATCAGACAAGTTAATGTTTTCTCCACTCTGCACATGTCCATGCATGCTGCAGGTATTGATTTTGGGGAGCAGTGAGTGGAGCCCCAGAGACTGACAGCTTCATGCTGCCTGGCACGGCTTCCTGCACTGCTCCACCAGCACTGCTGCTTTTGATCCAACAGTGGCAGTCCATTTTAGCAGATGTCTCATTACCAAATGAGAACTGTCAGTCTTCAGATTCTGCATAAGGTTTATTCAGCACTTTGTGCACTCTTCTAATCATGTCTCCCTGTAAGGTGGTGGGCAAGGGGGTAGGTCATGTGAGGAACGAGACAGGAACTTTGACTAGAACTGCCCATAACCATGTGTGCCAAAAGAAACTTCCCAGGAGTCCTTGGAAAAGAGCGACTGTCTGCCAGCCAGTGAGATTTTACCACATCATATTAGCTCGACCACCTTAGATGGGACCCTTTATATAACTCCCACATGGTTTAATGTGTGCGACTTCCCTGGCCTCTGTCCCAGGGACAGAGAACATCGTCTGGGCAGCGTGGTACTAAATAAAGCCTTTGCTATTCCACACTTTGTGGCTACAGCCCCTTTCTTCTTCCTTAACGGGGAAAAGTACCTTACATTTTGGTGCCAAAACCCAGGAGGAGTTAGAAGTCTGCAAGGACTGCTCCTCTGTCCTTCCCCTCCGAGAAAGAACAAGGACCTCTGACCTTCTACCCACTTCAGCACATGGTGCGGTAAGTCTCCTGCCTCTAGCTTCCCCTCAGTTCTTTCTGCCGAGAACCCTATCCAAAACTGCAGCTGCGTCAGGAACTTCTTTTCCATTCTGAGTTTTCTATTCCGAGTGCGTGTGTGCCCGTGGAGACGTCTCGAGCACATCCACTTTACGTATCCGTCCAGTGGCCAGAGCTTGAGTTATGGGATGACAATTCTCATCTCTGACCACTCTGAGGACTGAGGGTGGCCGTGGGGGCACAGGAATCTAAACCTAATCCAAAAACACTCCTGGAGTTGCCTTATTCAAAATCTCTCCCTCCCTAAAGAAGAAGAAACTGTTCTTCTTCTCTGCTGTGGCCAGGCCACAGAACCCATTGGATAATTGGACGGGGTAACCTCCTGAAGGGACTTTCGGTTTTAACAGCCTCACCAATTTAACTATCGCCAAAAGAACTGGGAACCGGTTGGAGATCCCTTACATTCAGGGCTTCTAGTATTTGCGCTCCTGTCCTAATCTCTGCGCCACCTGTTCTATGTGCAGGACCTTTTTTTGGCCAGAGAAACCTCACCTAAAACCTCCACTTTTGATCTTTCCTTCTCCATGGACGCCCAATTGTCTCTCCTCCCTGCCTTACTCCTGGGGCCACCCCTCTCTAGGGAACGCTCTCTGCTCTCTCTGCGGACATCTTTTGCTCAGGTCTCTTCCCTCCAAGAGCCCCCTCCCCTCCCTTTGAGGATCCTGTTTCTCATTCACCTGCAAATATCAGTCTCTCTTTCTCCTCCCCTGCTGGCCAGGGGCCCCTCCCTTTTCCACTGTGTTCTTAAACCCCTCCTCCAGCAGGCCATTCTCAGCCTGCCTTTGGCCCTTACACTGGTTTGCAGGACGCCCAACCCCAATTTTCTTGCAGGAAGTCCTGGCCCTGTCCTGCCTCTGGCTCCAGCGTTTCTGGCTGGATCTGGGTGCTGGGCTCCCCAGGAAGCCCCCTCCTTTTATTCTAACCCCCAGGCCCTTATCCGAGACCTGTGAACACGGCATTTAAAGTTTTTAATAGCAGAAGGTAACGCTCCAAACCCAGACTCTTGTGGCAACCCTGAGGCCGGCAGAGCAACAGGGGCAAAGCATAGAAGTGCCCGACCCAAATCTAGGCCACAAAGAGGAACCCCATCACTGGTCCTGGCAGGGCTCCTGCCCGAGGCCACTCACTAAACCCTGCCCTGACTGCAAGCAGCCTGGTCACTGGTGGAGCTATTGCCCTTTTGCTCAGTGCCTCTACGTGGAGGACAAGCCAATCATATTGGAGGCCAAGCCAGCCAGGCAGGCCCATTGTTCGAACTCCTAGGACATGGCTTGGACTCGGAGAACCCAGGGTAATGCTGCAGGAATGGGTAAGTCCATCTCATTTCTTGTATACATGAGAACTACCTTTTCTGTTTTGCCATCACACTCTGGACCTCCCGTTCCCTCACGGGTTTTGGTTATGGAAATAAATGGGACCCCTTCCTTTCCTCTTTGTACACCACTCCTGACATGCAGTTTTGCCTCAGGTTTACCCCCATGCAGGATCGCTGGGCCCTACCCATCTCCAGCTCATCAAAAGGCTAGACCCTGCAAATCCTCCTATTGCTCCTCTTTTTTTTTTTTTTTTAAATCCTTACAGGACCGCATCTGTGAAGTTTCTCAAGTCATGGTCAAATAGATGTTCCTCTTGACACCCCTCAAAGCCACCACCTGCCAATCTTCCCTCCCTATGATGCCCTTAATTAGCAGGAAGTAACCAGATGAATAAGCGGCACCCTATTTAACACAAAAGGTCAGAATGTAAGGTGTGGGCAATGGGGAAAGTTCATCTGAGAAACCAGACAGGAACTCTGTATGCTCACTCCTTGTGTGTGGCAATACTCTCATTCTGGTGCGAGGGGTCTGAGTGGAAAACATCCTCGAACCCCCTTGCTCCAGCACATTTGACCTTTCAGGACACAACCTATCCATTCCGGTACCTGCGCTGCCTTGGCGTCGCAGCAGGTTTGCAGGCCCCATCCGGGCTGAGTCCCGCGCCCTCCGGACAACTCAGGCTCCTCCAGTTGAAGCTGCCCACCCAGGGGATCCTGGCTTGCGCATGCCGTGGACAGAGGGAGATGGCTCGGGAGTGCCAATCCAGTAACGGGGAGGAGCTGAGTTGCTGAGGGCACGCCGACCCTGGTGCCAGTGCTGCCGCCCGCCCACTGCGACCACCCTTCCCTCCCTAGACACACACTCCTAGGTCACCCGTTGACAGTAATGCATGCAAGGAAACAGCAGAGAGGCCGTGATGGGTAAGTTGTCTTTTCCTTCCCAGCCGGCAGCGGCGTGGCAAAGTCCGGGGGGCACGGAGGAGCTGGGGCTGGGGCATGCTCCCCATGGCCACCTGCGAGAGGCGAGTGTGCGTATGCGGCTCTCTGCGAGTTGGCCTGCGAGGGCGGGCTGTGCGCTGCGTCTTTCTTCGCCTTCACGTTTCATGTTGCCGGCTCTCTTCCTGTTTTTCAGCTGTCAGGCGATGGGAGGGACGCGCAGCCTTACCAGGTACCTGCCAGGTGGTGGGAGGAGGGGCAGCCGCGGGGACAGAGGGAGGTGGGTCTGGTGGGGCCGGCTAGCGGTGGAATTCGGGTCCCCTGGCGCTCCTCGGCCGGTTTATGGTCTTGTGTGGCCAGGTGAGTGCAGGAAGTTCGCGTTTTTAAGGAAAAAAATCCTCCCCAGTCAGAAAGCGCCTGACTGGATAGTGGAGTGTGAAGGACGGTGGGGCCAGGCGGCACGTGTTTCCTGAGCCGAGTATGCTAGTGCTGTATCCCAATTCAGCTAAAAAGAAACAGAATCTGCCACGCTGAGAACTGTCAAATAAGGAGTCTTTATTACAGAAGCCAGCAACCAGGAGCAGACTTATCCCAAAGAACTCTCGGCCTTGAGTACAGTCAGGGGTGAGGTTTTAAAGACAAAATCTATATCCTAGTCGGGGTGGGGGAGGAGGGGTCACATAGCGAGGCATGGTACAAAAGCAGAATTTCATCTATAGGAGGAATTTGGAAAGGAACATCCTGGGCATAATGACGCAGGACACATCTGCAATTTTGCAAAACCAGCTCTGAGGTCAGGGGCAGGAGGTTCTTAAAAAAAAAAAAAAAAAGTTCTGTGGTTGTTTAGAGTTCAAGAAGGCAATCAGAAGCTAAAATGAAACTATTTATCTTAAGAGCTTTGCTTCATTCCCTGCTGGTTTTTGTACAAAGAATCAAATCATTGATTCTTCTAGATCTGGGTCTGGGTCCTGACTAGTTAGTGAGTTATACTGTTCTCTGATGATCATAAGTTTGACAGAGTTTATGTGATTCTAAATAAAGTTAGTTATGAAGTTTATAAGGCAGGGTCTTATAAGTAAGCCTAACAGGATTAAAGTAAGTGGACCTATGGCTGCTTACAGGAGGGTGGTGAGCCATGGGGACTAGTTGAATATACACTGGAACCAATTTTGGGATTGTTTTAATTTTCTTTTTCCGATTTTTATATTATTTTTAATTAGGGGTAGAGTTTCTTGGATCAATTCAGTATTATTAGCATAAAAACAATAATTTTGCCCTAAGGCAGCACAAAGTCCTTCCTGTTGAAGAAAAAGAAGGTCTAAACTTTGTCTGTTTTGGAGAACCATTTCAGCTAAAGAATTTACTTGCTTGTTCAGTCAGGAAATTGAACTTCCAAGGTGACCCAGGTCTGCATTTACTTGGCTAGTAAGCTGTCCTATATGAATTTCCCCTTTGACTATAGCAGCCATCCCAAGGCTGAGAACCCTGCTATTCCTAACCCAACTAGTATGGGGACTAAGATTGGGGTCGTTTTCCATCAAGATAAGGTAGAGAGGGGTAAATGATGAAGGTTCTGCTTTCATCTTCATTGTATATGTGTACTTGTGGCATAACATATACAAGAATACAAAGGAGAGGCTTTGAGGGATCCTTAAGTCTGTTGTCTGAGGCACATCTTGTGAGGCCATCTGTGCAGACTAACCAAGCGCTGTTAGGAGCAATGTAGTAAGTGTCAAAAGAGTGGTCTATAGGGGAGTTGGGAGAGATGAGTCAAGTGTTGTTGCAGAGGTTCTATTACGGAGACAGGTGGATTTTATAAGTGCAGGTCATGAGACAAAGTCACCGTCCTTGCTGACGAGGCGGTGATGCAGTGGATAGAGTGTTGGACTGGGAGGCAGAAGACCCAGATTTGAGACCCCAAGGTTGCCAGCTTGCGCGTGGGCCCATCTGGCATGAGCAAAAGCCCGCCAGCTTGGACCCAAGGACACTGGGTTGAGCAAGGGGTTGCTCGGTCTGCTGAAGGCCCGCGGTCAAGGCACATATGAGAAAAAAATCAATGAACAGCCAATGTGTTGCAATGAAAAAAATACTGAGGATTGATGCTTCTCATCTCTCTCTGTTCCTGTCTGTCTGTCCCTGACAATCCCTCTCTCTGACTCTCTCTCTGTCCCTGTAAAAAAAAAAAAAAAAAAAACATTCCGAAAAGTGGAAAAGCTGGGTCATAAAGCACGTTCATTTTTAAATTTTGAGGAATCTTCATACTATTTTCCACAGTGGTTGCACCAGTCTGCATTCCCACCAGCAGTACAGGAGGGTTCTCTTTTCTTCACATCCTCGCCAGCACTTGTTCTGTGTTGTTTTGTTAATGAAGGCCATTCTGACAGGTGTGAGGTGATATTTCATTGTGGTTTTAATTTGCATTTCTCTAATGATTAGTGATGTTGAACATTTTTTCATCTGCCTGTTGACCATCTGTATGTCCTCTTTGGAGAAGTGTCTATTCATTTCTTTTGCTCATTTTTTGATTGGATTGTTTACCTTCCTGGTGTTGAGTTTTACAAGTTCTTTATAAATTTTGGTTATTAAGCTCTTATCAGACATATTGTTGAATATATTCTCCCATTGTGTGGGTTATCATTCTATTTATAAGTTAATGGTGTCTTTTGCTGTGCAAAAGCTTTATAGTTTTATATAGTTTTATTTGCTTATCCTGTCCTTTATTTCACTTGCTTGTAGAGATAAATCAGCAAAAATATTCCTACGAGAGATATAGAAGAGTTTATTGCCTATGGTTTTTTCAAGGTATTTATGGTTTCACGACTTACATTTAAGTCTTTTATTCACTTTGTGTTTATTTTTGTGAATGGTGTAAGTTGGTGATCCAGTTTAATTTTTTGCAAGTACCTGTCCAATTTTTCCAACACCATTTATTAAAGAGATTGTCTTTACTCCATTGTATGCTCTTACCTCTTTTGTCAAATATCAATTGTCCATATAGGTGTGGGTTTATTTCTGGGTTCTCTGTTCTCTTCCATTGATCTGTATGCCTGTTCTTATGCCAGTACCAAGCTGTTTTGAGTACGATGTCCTTGTAGTATAACTTGATATCAGGAAGTGTGATACCCCTCATTTTATTCTTTTTTTTCAAGATTGCTGAGGCTATCGGTGTTTTTGTTGTTGTTGTTGTTCCATATAACTTTTTGTAATATTTGTTCTATATCTTTGAAGTATGTCATTGGTATTTCAATAGGTGCTGCATTGAATTTATAGGTTGCTTTGGGTAATATAGACATTTTAATAATATTATTCTTCCTAACTATGAATACGGTATATGCTTCCACTTGTTTGTATCTTCCTTGATTTCCTTTATCAATGTTTTATAATTTTCTGAGTACAAGTCTTTAACCTCTTTGGTTAAATTTACTCCTAGGTACTTTATTCTTTTGGTTGCACAAGTGAAGGGGATTTTTTTTCTTAATTTCTCTTTCAGACAGTTCATTGTTGGTGTATAAAAATACCAGTGCTTTCTGAATATTGATTTTATATCCTGCCACCTTGCTCAATTCATTTATTATGTCCAGTAGTTTTTTGACTGAGACTTTAGGGTTCTATATGTATAGTATCACATCATCAACAAATAATAAAGAGTTTTACTTCTTCTTTTCCAATTTGGATGCCTTTTACTCTTCTTCTTCTATGATTGTTGTGGCTAGGACATCCAGAACTATGTTGAATAAGAGTGGTGAAAGGGGTCACCCCTGCCTTGTTCTTAAAGGGATTTTTAAAAATTATTGCCCATTGATTATGATGTTGGTTTTGTGCTTGTCATAGATGGCCCTTATCATGTTGAGGTATTATCCCTGTATCCCCACTTTGCTGAGAGGTTTGATAATAAATGGGTGCTGGATTTTATAAAATATTTTTTTACATCTATTGATATTATCATTTGATTTTTATCTTTTCTTTTGTTTATGTGTTGAATCACATTGATTGATTTGCAACTATTGTACCACCCTTGTCTCCCCAGAATAAATCCTACCTGATCATGATGTATGATTTTTTCATGTATTGCTGGATCTGGTTTGCCAATATTTTGTTGAGAATTTTAGCATCTAAGTTCGTCAGGGATATTGGTCTATAGTTTTCCTTTTTTGTAGTATCTTTGCCTGGTTTTGGAATCGGTATTATGCTTGCCTTATGAAAGGGGTTTGGAAGTCTTCCCTCCTCTTGAATTTTTTGAAATAGTTTGAGAAGAATAGGAGTTATTTCTTTTTTGAATATTTGGTAAAATTGGCCTGTGAATCCATCTGGCCCAGTTTTTGTTGTTGTTGTTGGTATTTTTTTGATAACTGTTTCAATCTCCTTCGATGAAATTGGTCTGTTTAGGTTTCTGATTCTTCTATATTGATTTTAGAAAAATTATATGTTTCAAGGAATTTGTTCATTTCATCCAAGTTGTTTAATTATATGGTATACAGTTCTTTATAGTATTTTTTTTACAATTCTTTGTATTTCTGCTGTGTCACTTGTTATTTGTCCTTTTTCATTTCTAATTTTATTTGAGTCTTCTCTTTTTTTCTTGGTGAATTTGGTTAAAGTTTCATCTATCTTATTTATCTTTTCAAAGAACCAGCTCTTGGTTTCATTGATCCTCTGTATTGTTCTTTTATACTCTATGTCATTTATTTCCACTCTGATCTTTATTATTTTCTTCCTTCTACTTCTGGGTTTTACTTGCTGGTTTTTTTTTCTAGTCCTTTTAGATGCAGGGTTAAATTGTTTATTTGAGCTTTTACTAGCTTCTTAAGGTATGCCTGTAGTGCTATGAACTTTCCTCTCAGTACTGCTTTTTCTGTGTGCCATATATTTTGAGTTGTTGTATATCTGTTTTCATTTGTTTCTTCCTTGATCTTATTGTTACCACATTCAATATTTAATAACATGCTATTTAGTTTCCAAGTGTTTGAATTTTTTTTTAGTTTTTTTATTGTAGCTTTTAGTTTCATGCCATTGTGATCTGAGAAGATGCTTGTATGATTTCAATGTTTTTAAATTTGTTGAGACTCGGTTTGTGTCTTAACATTTGGTCTATCCTAGAAAATGTACTATGTGCACTTGAAAAGAATGTATATTCTGCTGCTTTAGGGTGAAAGGTTCTGAAGATATCTACTAAATCAAGTTGATCTAGTGTGTCTTTTAAGTTTGCTCTTTCTTTGTTAATTTTTTTTCTTGAGTATTTATCCAGTGATGTTACTGGGGTATTAAAATCCCCTACTATTATAGTATTGCTATTGATTTCGCCCTTTATATCCATAAAAATCAGCTTTATATATTTAGGTGCTCTTATATTAGTTGCATAGATATTTGTAATGGTTATTGATTTCTTATGGATTGCTTTCTTTATCATTATATAGTGAACTTCTTTATTCCTTATTATAGCCTTTGTTTTAAAGTCTATTTTGTCAGATGTAAATATTGCTATCCCAGATTTTATTTCATTTCCATTTGCATGAAATTTTTTTTTCATTCCTTTACTTTATGTGTATCTTTTGTTTTGAGGTGGGTCTCTTGTAGACAGCATATGTATGGGTCTTATTTTCTTATTTCAATGTCCTTTTTGATACTTGATTTTTTTTTATTTAGCTTCCATTCATTGTTGCTCTAATATCTTTGACCATCATAATAATCATTATGTTAAACTCTGCATCCAGTAGTTTGGTAATTTTCATTTCATTCAGATCTCTTTCTGGGGATTTCTCTTGTTGATTCATTTGAGTTGCATTTCTCTGCCTTCCCATTTTGTCTGTGTATAAGAAGGGTGTGGTCACAGGAGTCCAATAGCTGTGGCTTCTGTGTTCCCTAGCTGTGGTCTGCCCACAGGCCTGGCACCCCCTTGGCCACTGCCTCCAGCATTTGGGCACAGGTATTGCTGGCGCTGGCCTGCCACTGCAGTTGCTACTGCTTCCACATCATATCCATGGGCAGGACTGCATTCATGCTTTTGGGCTGCAAGCCCTGGCTGGCCTCCAGCCTTTCCCTGGCTGCTGCAAGTGCACCTGAGCTCCCACGTCCATGCTGCAAGCTTTGGCAGGCCCACGAGTTGGATTCTACTTGTGCGGCAGCACCACAATTCTTGGCCTTGATGGTGGGGCTGCACTCATGTGCTCAGCTGTAAGGCTTAAGCGGTTCCTCAGCTTCCATATTGATACCATGGGTGGGACTGCAGGCAGGATTGCTATCATAAGACTGGCTTGCAGCTGTGGGTCAGACTGCTGTTGTGTGCCTCTTCTGCAGCCGTGGCTGGCCCCTAGCTTCTGCCCCCACTGGTGGGACTGTGCATGCACTTGTGCTGCAGCCGTGTTCAGCCCCTGGCTTCTGCCCAGCCAATGAGACCACACTCCAGCATCCTGCTGCCGACCACCCTCTTGCAAGCACATAACAGTGTGAGGGTGGTGATGCATCTCAGTCTTTAGCACTCAATACTGTATCCCTGATGGCTCCCAGCTTCTAAGCAATTTTTTGCTCTGCCTGCAGCAGGAGAGCTTCTGTTTGGCTGGTAACATGCTTCCCTTTGCTGGTATTGCCGGTTCCCGGAAAAATATTCACTTTAGATTTGAGGACTAACTCAGCCCAGCAGTTAGGGTGGTTGTCCCTTAAAGTGTTTCTCTCTGTGCTTCCTAGATTACACTCTTTTCCTGCTACTCCAGTCCTATAGGCTTTCCCCGTCCTCTGAATTTCCAGGTAAGTGGTTGTGAAAGAGGTTTTCTGCATAGTTTCTTTAAGACGGGGGTTGGGAACCTATGGTTCACGAGACAGATGTGGCTCTTCTGATAGCTGCATTTGGCTTGCAGACAAATGTTTAATAAAAAAGTAATAATGTTAAAAATATAAAACATTCTCATGTATTACAATCCATTCATTCCCTACTGCTCATGTTTATGGTTATGGGTGGCTGGAGCCAATCACAGCTGTCCTCCGGGACAACTCCAAATTTTTATTGGATACTGCGTAATGTACACAGGTCATTGTGAGGTCAGGAAATAAACTTCTCTCCTTTTAATCAAGTAGTCAGCTAGCTAATTGCAGAAACCCTTTTGACAAAGAAGATGGCTAAAAGGAAAAAAAGATGAGGAGTACTGTACTTTTCATCAAGAATGGACATAGGAATTTGCCTTTGTGGAGAGAGCAGGTTCTGCAGTGTGTCTAATATGCAATGATAAAATTGCAACAATGAAATGGTCAAATAAAAAGCAGCACTTCGACACATGCCATACTACATTTGCATTGAAATATCCAGCAGGGTACAGCAGGAAAAAAGCATGTCAAGAGCTACTGTGCAGAGTGCAAACTAGTCAGCAGCAACTCTGTGTTTGGACCCAACAGGGTGACTGGAATTTGGCTAGCTTTGCTGCTGCTTTAGCAATTGTGAGAAACTGAAAGCCATTCACAGATGAGTAGTATGCCAAAACATTCATGCTTGATGCTGCCAATGAACTTTTTGACGACTTTTCAGATAAAGACAAGATAATCAAACGAATAAAAGACATACCTCTGTTGGCAAGAACTGTTCATGATGGCAAATCAAATTGAGGCAACACAAGTGAAGGACATAAATGCAGCACCATTCTTTTCTCTCGCTTTGGATGAGTCAACAGTAAAAAGCCATTTATCCCAGTTCAGCGTGATTGCAAGGTATGCATTGGTGATACTCTACGTGAGGAAAGTCTTGCTGTTTTGCCTATGAAAGAGACAACAAGAGGGGAGGATTTATCCAAGTCTTTCACTGAGTTCGCTAAAGAAAAAAATCTACTGATGGATAAACTTATTTCAGTGTGTACTGATGGTGCTGTGGTGCATGGTGGGGAGAAACAGAGGATTTGTAGCACTTTTTCATGAACATGAAAAGAGACCCATTCTAAGTTTTCACTGCATCCTACATCAGGAGGCGCTTTGTGCTCAGATGTGTGGTGAGAACCTTGGTGAGGAGATGTCACTAGTCATTCGGGTGGTCAACTTTATTGTTGTCCAAGCTTTAAATGATCGCCAGTTTAAAACACTGCTGGATGAATTTGGGAATAATTATTCTGGTCTGCTTCTGCACAGCAATGTGTGTTGGTTGTCAAGAGGGAAGGTGCTCAGCCATTTTGCGGCTTGTCTGAGCATAATCGGGGCTTTGCTTGAAATGAAAAATGTCAAGCATCCTGAGTTAGCCAACACTGAGTAGCTCCTGAAGTTCTACTATCTCGTGGACATGACTGAACATCTGAACCAGCTCAATGTGAAAATGCAAGGCATTGGAAAAACAGTCTTATTCCTTCAACAAGCAGTGTTTACATTAGAAAACAAGCTGGAACTCTTCATCGCCGACATTGAAACAGGTCATTGGCTACACTTTGAAAAACTGGGAGAGTTTAAAGATGCATGCACAGCAAGTGACCCTGCTCAACATCTTGATGTCCAGCAGCTAGCGGTCTTCACATCTAATCTCCTGCTGTCATTCAAAGCGCGTTTTGGGAAATTTTGTGAGCACACTCGTATTTTTTAAGTTCATCACCCATCCACATGAGTGTGCAGTAGACAGCGCCGACCTAAGTTACTTCCCTGGTGTCTCCATCAGACATTTTGAGCTTCTAGCTGCTGACCTGAAGACCTCAGACATGTGGATGAATAAGTTCAAGTCACTGAATGAAGGTTTGGAAAGACTTGTGCTACAGCAAGCAGAATTGGCGAGCAAACACAAGTGGGGAGAAATGAAAAACTTCAACCTCTGGACCAGCTGATTGACAAAACTCGGAACGCGCTTCGCGTCACATACCACACACTACAGCATGTGGGTATTGCTGTATTGACAATGTTTGGCTCTACATATTTATGTGAGCAGTCTTTCTCACATCCAAAGAATGTTTAGATGAACCTACGATCATGTTTAATGGATGGAAGTCTCAACGCCTGCATGAAGCTTAACTTCACCATGTATCAACCAGACTATAAAGCCATCAGCAAAACCATGCAGCACCACAAGTCGCATTAATGGTAAGAAGTGTTTTATTCATCATTGGTTAGCAACAGCATAACAACATTGTAAAAATTAATTCAGAGACCTATTGCACTTTAAAAGTGTTGGTCTTACATAAAATGTACACATTTACTTGTATTTAGTGTTAAACATACTGTATGGCTTTCACGGAATTACATTTTAAAATATGTGGCATTCATGGCTCTCTCAGCCAAAAAGGTTCCCGACCCCTGCTTTAAGATAAATCCTGTATGTGAGAAATTTGTCAAAGTAAGAATTGCTTTTTTCAAAAAATTCTTGTTTTGCTTTTTAGTCCTGTTTCACCAATACGTCTTTTAAGAACTAAAGTTTAAATGGCAACCAAATAACTGAAACTGCAAGAGGTCTGCTGTATTTCTCATTATTTCACTTAATGTGAGGCCCCATGGATTGGTGTATGATGCCTGGTGTTTTATGTACCAGTAAGAATTTTTTTATAAAATGCTGCCAGTTATAGTTGTAAGACATTCTGAATTAGGAATTGTATTCCAATATCAGAGATGTTAAAGTGTGGCAAATTAAGCATTTTATAATCACTGAAATACTGTGTTCTTTCTGACCATTGAAACATGTACAAAGTAGATATAATATTGTTTCACATAATTGAAATGTTGTCTTTGTAAATTTGCAGTAATAGTAGTGATAATATTTTAACAGTTGAGCTTTTTTGTGTGTGCTATGAACTGTAATACACACTTTGCATATATTCTCCTTTGAGCACACTGTGATTAAAAAACTTATCTGTGAGATAAGTTTTTATCCCCACTTTGCTGATGAGAAAGTCAAGGCACAGAAAGGCTGAGTGAGAGCTAACACATTACAGAGTTTAAATAGAATCAGACCCAAGTTGTGCTGAATTTCAGGCCATGCTCTCTCTAGTCAGATATGCTCTTCCTTCATTGATGCAGTAACATGAACTAATAAATAGTGTAGTCTCCAGAATAAAACTGCTTATTTGTTTTAAAAGGATAGTGATAAGATTTAATGCTTACAGTTACATGAATAATTGTCTGTTTTGAGGTAGTGCACTACAAGTTCCTAAAGAGTCCTCTCACCTTGTAGGACTGCTCTATATCTGGCCTGTGACAGTGGCCACTCAAGAATGGTAAAACCCCTAGTACTCAGGAGGTGCTGCTTGGACCTCTGTGACAACAAACACAGGACAGCTCTGATTAAGGTATGTGGTAGACAACCATGTCAATGTGAGATGGATTTGATTTAATTATTTATAATAAAAATGAACTTACCTCATTTAAGTATAAGTAATTGGTGAAACCTGTGAAATGTTAACTTTGAATTCCCAGAATTTACAATCTATTTCCTGGCATAACACTGGATAGGTCATGCAACTCTTCTGCTAGAGCGCAGTGCTGATCCAACTGTAATGGACATTTATGGCAACACTGCTCTCCACTATGCTGCCCTTGGAGAAAATCAAGCCCTCGTGGACAAGCTGCTTGCATAGGAGGCAAATATCAAAGTGACAAACAAGGTATATATAGATCAACTAAACTTATTTACAATATATTTGAGATACATTGTTAACTGAAGACGCACCACTAAGACTCTAGGACCAGGAGTACAAGTAAAAGGAAAAGTTTATTACAAACAAAAGAAAAAGAGTTTAGTACACTCGCGAGCGGGCACTAGGCAGGTAGGCTGCCAGGCACCCTATACAGCACTCTCACAGCAGTTTTATACTTTACTTTTAGGGAAGGGCGGGGGCAGGGGATTTAAGTATTTGCCTTGAGCAAGCGGTTTCCCATTAGGTGGGTTTGAGCAGTCCTTATCTGTTTACAGCAGGGTGCAGTTTATCTAGTTCCTGTCACACAAGCCCTAAAGGTCATATGGAATTTTTCCCTTGTTCTTGTTTTTCCCTTACATTTCCCCCTCTTGTTCTGTATATCTCTAATCCTAGAGATTAGTGTTTTCAACTAGTCTTTCATAATGCTGTCGTACTATCATTAATTTTACTGCTCCTATCTGCCCTTGCAAGAAAGTGGTTACCCTATTCAGGACACATGGTCCGACAGTGACAACTATAAGTAATACTATAAGGGGCCCTGCCAAGGAGGAGATGAGGGTTGTTAACCAGGGTGATTTAGAATACCACCCTTCAAACCATCCTTGCTGATCTTGTAGCCTTTTCTCCCTTGCTTTCAGCCTTTCTTTCAGCTTACTCATAGAATCTCGTACTACTCCGGTGTGATCAGCATAGAAGCAGCATTCTTCCTTTAGGGCAGCACATAGTCCACCTTCTTTCAGAAATAACAAGTCTAGGCCTCGCCTATTCTGTAATACTACCTCAGATAGGGAAGTTAGTGACTTCTCTAAAGCCTCTATAGATTGCTCTATAGCTTTTAAGTCCTGTGTAATGGCAGATTCAAGTAGCGCCATCTGTCTAGGTCCTTCAACTAGGGCCGCAGCCCCTGTTCCTACTCCTGCTAGTACTCCTGCTCCTAACAGGACTGCTTAAGTGAGGGTAACAGGCTCTCTTTTATATCTAGTTCGCCCCTCGATTGCTTCTTCAAAGTCTTCATTCCCATGGTAGGTCAGGCGGGGAAAAACCCTGACCATTACACAGAAATCCTGAGAGTTATTAAAGGCTTGGGTGGACACACAGGGGGTTAAACCTGTTCTGCATGCCCACCGTGTTCCTTCTTCTGGGATCAGATAAGAATTATTGGGGGAGACTGAAATGGTCTGGAGACATCGTTCCTTGTCTAAGGCAGATGGAGTTCCTAGGCATATTCCTTGTCCTGTTACCTCTGGAAGGGTGAGCATATGGCGCTTATTCCAATTACATTGGGAAGAACTACTATTTTCATGATAACTCCCATTAATTGCAACTCCTTTGTAGTAGGGAGGTTCTGCCTGCAAGCAGATCCAGCATGAGTCAGTTAGGTTGGGGTAGGTATGATTTAGAGCCTTGTAACTCCCCTCTACTAAATCTAGCAACCGCTGTCCCGTAGTTTCTAATTCTGACGGATCTGTAGGCAGGGGTATACCATTGGCTGAGTTGGAGGCTGTATCTGTTGGCGATGGGGTGACTCGTGCAGGAATTGGACGAGCTTTTCCAGGTTTGGGGGCTCCCTGATTGGCAAGTACTCTATTAGGTCCTATAGGACTTCCCTTGGTAGTACTTAGCTGAAGTCTAATTTTAAATGTTACACCAATGTCTGGACCTGGCACATACATCCTTAACCCCCATTGTCTACCTTTTATCCAGGTATTGTCCTGTTTTCTTCCGTGCTGAGTGAAGGTAATATTTAACGGGTTGCAGGTAAAGTTAAGACAAGGTCCTTCACCTATCCAAATGCCTGGTCGTCTATTACCTATCCCTGGTCTCTGGCTAGGGACCCCTCTGGGTAGACACCGGGAGTTTTTGGTTCCTGCTTCTTTTTGAGTTACTCACACAACCCTGATCCAATCCCAGGAGGATGCAGGCCTCCAGTGAGTCGTCTCAGTAGTCTCACAACCCCAAGCCTTACAATAGAAGGCTTCTGGTCCTCCGCATTTCCAAGCAATGTTCTTATTATGACCGTCCATGTCTGCCGGGTTGACTGATGAGGATTCGTTGCGGCGGCGAACACGCAGTTTGAGGGGGCTGTCCGTTTTCTCCACTGTCCATTGATCATCAGGAGCAGGAGCAGGCTTGAGATGCGAAGCATGGATCCAAGCAGCGATGCCATCGACCTTTACAGCAGTGGGGGTGATGAGGAGGACATGGTAGGGTCCCTTCCAGCGAGGTTCGAGTGTACGGTGCTGGTGTCTCCGGACGTAGACGTAGTCCCCAACCTGGTGACGATGCGGGGTTCCGTCTCCTGCCGGCTGGTAAAGGTCAGATAACTGCTTCCACAGGCAATGTTGCACTTTGGCTAGGGCCTGTAACCTAACAGACAAGGGTGTATTCGGGATATTCATGTCAGAAGGGGGTAAATCCCGAATGGGCGGTGGGGTTCCAAAGAGTATTTCAAAGGGAGTCCGGTTAGTTTTGGCAGAAGGGGTATTCCGTGCCCGGAAAAGAGCGTATGGTAGGAGCATTACCCAATCTCTATGGCCAGTCTCTATGACTAATTTAGTTAGGGTCTCTTTAATCGTCCTATTCATTCTCTCTACCTGTCCTGAACTCTGGGGTCTATAAGCACAATGAAGTTTCCAATTAATCCCCAATATTTTGGCTACCCCCTGGCTTACCTGGGCCACAAACGCCGGTCCATTGTCAGACCCTATTACCTTTGGAAGGCCAAACCTGGGAAGGATTTCTTCCATGATCTTCTTAATTACTACTGCCGCCGTCTCATGTTTGGTAGGGAAGGCTTCTACCCATCCTGAAAAGGTGTCTACAAAAACTAAGAGATACCTTAGTCCATACTTGGCAGGTCTTACCTCGGTGAAGTCTACTTCCCAATATTGGCCCGGTCTGGTGCCTCGGAGACGAGTTCCACTGGTTCCGTTGGCTGGGTAGGCATTTACTATCTGGCAGGCCTTGCAGGCTTCTATTACTTCCTTTGCCATTTGCCTCTTTTCAGAGGAGGTTAATGTCTTATCATCCTGGAGCAGTTGTACTAGTTTATCAGTCCCAAGGTGGGTGAGACGGTGGGCCATCTGGAGGAACGTCCAAATATCCTCAGGTTCCTTTAGGTGGGTCGAGGTGGAGGATGGCTCTGCTTCTATGGCGAGGATGTTGGAGGCAGTCCTCATGGCTACTGCTCGTGCCTCTTCATCCGCCTTCTTGTTGCCTTTGGCTACTGGGTCCTGCCCTTTCTGGTGCCCAGGGCAATGGACAATGGCCAGCTCCCGTGGGAGCATGACAGCATCTAAGAGAGCTAGGATTTCTTGTTTATGTTTAATATCTTTACCTGCTGACGTGAGCAGGCCCCTTTCTTTGTAAATTGCCCCATGCACATGTGCAGTGGCAAACGCATACCTGCTGTCCGTGTAGACGGTGGCCCGTTTACCACTGACCAGTTTTAGGGCTTTTGTTAGAGCTATTAGCTCTGCTTTTTGGGCTGAGGTTCCTGGGGCAAGTCTCTCTGACCAGATTACTTTTTCCTTGTCTACTACTGCAGCCCCAGCTCTGCGTTCTCCTTCGCACAGAAAACTGCTCCCATCAGTGTACAAAATTAAGTCAGATTGTGGCAATGGTGTGTCCCATAAATCCTTTCGAATCCCAGTCTCCTCGGCTAGGATATCCCTGCACTGATGGTGGACAGTTTCCCCCTCTTCCCTGGGTAGCAGGGTGACTGGGTTCAAAACAGTTGGAGAGCCGAAGGTGATCCTGTCTTTATCTAACAGGAGGCTCTGGTAATGAGTAATGCGGGCATTAGTTAGCCAGCGGTCCGGAGGTTGTCTGATTATGCTCTCCAGAGCATGGGGGGCAACAATAGTCAATTTCTGGCCCAGAGTCAGTTTGTCAGCATCTTTTACCAGTAGGGCTACAGCGGCGATCACCCATAGACACCCTGGCCACCCTTTTGCGACTGCGTCTAACCTTTTAGAGAGGTAGGCTACTGGTCGCTTCCAGGGTCCCAGAGACTGAGTCAGTATTCCTTTAGTTATCCCTTCTTTTTCATCTACATAGAGAGTGAATGGTTTCTCTATGTTGGGGAGTGCCAAGGCCGGGGCTGATAACAGTGCTCTTTTGATTTGGTCAAAGGCCTTTTGCTGTTCATTTCCCCATGTATACTCAGTTCCATCCTTTAACAGGGGGTACAGAGGGGCAGCTAGTGCGGCAAAGCCGGGTATCCACAATCTGCAGAAACCTACTGTGCCCAAGAATTCCCTGAGGCCCTATCGGTTCTTTGGGGGTGGGATTTGAGTAACAGTCTTTTTCCTGGCCTCAGTTAGCCATCTCTTACCTTCTTGGAGAGAGTAGCCAAGGAAGGTGACCTCGGGTTGACAGATCTGGGCCTTCTTGGCAGATGCTCGGTATCCCAGTTTGGCCAGTTCGACCAGCAGCTTCTCAGTTCCCTGTTTGCATTGCTCTATGGTGGCGGCTGCAAGTAACAGATCATCAATATACTGTAACAGAGTTACCTCAGGGGTGGAGGCCCGGTAGGCACTCAAGTCCTGATGCAGCGCTTCGTCAAAGATGGTAGGAGAGTTCTTGAAGCCCTGGGGTAGCCGTGTCCATGGTAGCTGTCTGCTGAGTCCATTCTCAGTGTCAGTCCATTCGAAAGCAAACAGGGATTGGCTGTCCTCATGCAGGCGCAAGCAGAAGAAGGCATCCTTCAGGTCGAGCACTGTATACCATTTCCTGTCAGGACTGAGGGTACTGAGGAGGTTGTAAGCATTTGGGACCGTTGGATGTATTCTATCACCCTACTGTTAACCTCTCTTAAATCCTGGACTGGTCTATAATCCCCCATCCCTGGTTTCTTCACTGGCAGCAGGGGGTTGTTCCATTCTGATTGGCAATGCCTTAGGATCCCTTGTCCTAGCAGCCTCTGGATATGAGGCCTGATGCCTTCCCGGGCCTCCTTACTCATGTAGTATTGTCTGACCCTTACGGGGGTGGCGGAGGGCTTTAAATATACTACTATCGGAGGCCTTTGTACTGCTAACCCTGGCCCTGCCGTTTCTGCCCAGGCTTCTGGGAAGCTCTGGAGCCATCTGTCTGTTGTCGAATGGGGTCCGGGGGTAGGCGCTTCATATAGTTTATATTCATCTTCAGCAGACAAGGTCAGCATGGTCACAACAGGCTGACTGACAAGAGGGTTACTGAATCTTACTTCTGGCCCCTGAGGTTTGAAGTCAATACTTGCCCCTAACTTGGTAAGCAGATCTCTCCCCAGCAGCGGGGCGGGGCATTCTGGTATGACCAGAAAGGAATGCTGTACTTTTCCTTTCCCCAGGTCCATTGTCCTTCTAGTTGTCCATTACCTATGCTGGCATCCATTTGCCCCCTGGACTAAGGATTTTTTGTTTGAAAGGGGTCTCAGCGGGCTCTGCAAGGCGGAGTAAACTGCTCCTGTATCTACCTCAAAGTCGATTGGTGTCCCCTCCATGTTGAATGTTACCCTGAGTTCGGGGAGGGGGTCCGAACTCCGACGCCCCTAATCTCCTAAGGCAAGAACCTCTTCAGCTTTCTTCTTTTTCTTGGGGCAGTCTTTTACCCAGTGCCCTTCTTCTTTACAGTAGGCACATTGGTTAGGCCCCAGTCTTGGCCTTTGGCGCGGGCCCGAGGTACTATTCTTTCCTTTTCTGTCCTGTTTTCCTACTACGGTAGCCAAAATTTTAGTTAACTCTTTATTCCTTCGTTTATCTCTCTTATTCTCTAATTCTTCATGCTCTTTCTCTAATCTTTGTTCCTTCTCTTCTGCTGTCTCCCTTTTGTAATAAACTTTGTCAGCTTCTTTGACTAAGTCTCTCAGAGCCATATCCTGTAACCCATCTATTCTCTGGAGCTTCCTCCGAATGTCAGTAGCTGACTGCCCTATAAAAGCCATAGCCAGTGCCCCTCTCTGTTCTTCAGACTCAGGGTCGAAAGGGGTGTACCTCCTATAGGCTTCTATTAGTCTTTCTAAGAATCTGGATGGGGATTCCTCTGGCCCTTGAGTTACTTCTCTTACCTTAGCCAAATTAGTGGGGCGTCTCGCTGCCGCTCGGAGACCCATCATCAGAGTCTGGCGATAGAGTAAGAGTTGCTGCCTACCTTCAGGCGTATTAGGGTCCCAGTTAGGCCGCCTCAGGGGAAATGCCTCATCTATAAGGTTGGGGAGTTGAGTAGGGCGACCATCAGGTCCAGGAACTAATTTTCTGGCCTCAAGGAGAATCCGGTTCCTTTCTTCTAAGGTGAAGAGGATACCTAAAAGTTGTTGGCAGTCATCCCAAGTGGGCTGACGGGAAAACATAAGAGATTCGAGAAGGTCAGTAAGTTTGACAGGGTCCTCTGAAAAAGGCGGATTATTGTTTTTCCAATTGTATAGGTCTGAGGAAGAGAAGGGCCAATACTGAAGTGCCGGCATGTTCCCCCCTTGTCCATCAGGGACAGGGGGTCCGAAAGACCGGAGGGGCAGGGTGATGGCCACGTCATCTGGAGTCTGTGTTCTTCGGCTCCGGGTGCCCTGGGCCGGACCTCCTACTGATGGTCCCTGATCACCCTGATGTGAGGCCCCAGGCTGAGGACCAGCAGCACCGGTGGGGGCACCCCTAGGATAGGGAGGCGGGAACTCTGAATCAAAAAGAATAAGGTCAGTTTGAGATTCAGGGAGAACGGGGGGGGGGGGGGGGGGGAGGGATATAGGGATGGAGCAGGCGCCGCTGGCACTGGGGGTTTGAGTGGGAGCATAGAGCAGCTGTTCGGATGAGTTGGAAGCAGGTCTAGAGGGGTCCGGGGTGGTGGAGAGAGTTATTGGAAGGGAGGGCGTAGGGGGAGGAAGGAAAGGTTGGACCCAAGGAGGAGGGTCCTTCGCCAGGTCTTCCCAAACCCAAATATAAGGCTGTTGATCCGGATGACTATGAGGTCCTGGACTGAAGACAATTGTTTTGACCGCCTGTATGGTGTCCTTATGAAAAGTTCCGGTGGTTGGCCAACCTACTCCAAGGGTGGGCCATTCGGAGGTACAGAAAGTCTGCCACTTGCGCTTCTTAACTAGGAGAGACAAGTTATGGGCTCGGGCATTAACTTCAGACCAATGAGACAAAGTCAGGGACAGTGGGGTCGACGACCTTTGTCCCATATTAGTCTCAAAGAAATAGAGAGACAAAAAGAAAGCAACAAAGAAGACAGTAACAGAGACACAATAACAGAAACAGACAGACAAAGCCGGCTGCGCCGCGAATGGCAAAATAAAAATAAAACTAAGTCTATTGGTCCGGACCTATGAGCTCGGTTAGAAACTGGCAACAAAATTATAGATTCTGTCTGAGACAGCAGATGGACTTCCAAGCGTCCTTGGTCGTCTGCACACTCCAAGGCGTCCCCTGGAGTTGTGGCCTGTGACCCCCTGACACGTCCGTCTGTCAGTCGCAGTCAGGAGGGACTCACGTCCCTGCCTGACAGCCACCGCCAGTTTCACTTACCAGAAGTGGGCGTCCGTCTGATGATCTCCGAGGAGATTGGATCTCGGTGGAACCTCCAAATGTTAACTGAAGACGCACCACTAAGACTCTAAGACCAGGAGTACAAGTAAAAGGAAAAGTTTATTACAAACAAAAGAAAAAGAGTTTAGTACACTCGCAAGCGGGCGCTAGGCAAATATGATGCCAGGCACCCCATACAGCACTCTCACAGCAGTTTTATACTTTACTTTTTAGGAAAGGGCGGGGGCAGGGGATTTAGGTATTTGCCTTGAGCAAGCGGTTTCCCATTAGGTGGGTTTGAGCAAGGTCCTTATCTGTTTACAGCAGGGTGCAGTTTATCTAGTTCTTGTCACACAAGACATTTAGGGTGCAGTTTATCTAGTTCCTGTCACACAAGCCCTAAAGGTCATATGAAAGGTCATATGGAATTTTTCCCTTGTTCTTGTTTTTCCCTTACAACATATGTTTATTTTAGCCACAAGCGATTTCTTCCTCACACACTTATACTGACTGCAATCTATCAGGCCCTGTCACCTTGGAATCACCTCCAAAGCCAAGTCAGAGAGGGCTGAAGTAATGTGGTGTCCCCAGGAAAAGCAAGGCTCTGTCTCCCAGCTAACCTCTGCCTCAGGAGGAAGAACTTCCAGTTAGTGCATGGGGGTGGTGATGGGCTCACAGCCTGCAGGGCACTGAAGGGCTGGGAGGAGTGGAGTGATGGTGGGGCTGCGAGTGGGTGGGAGGAGGAGACCTAGCACCCAGCAGGGGGAGCTAGGTTCATGCAAGGGCGGGGGGGGGGGGGGGGGGGGGTGAAGCAGCAGTCCACAGGCAGTATAATAAGGGCAGTGTGCCAGATAGGTACTGGGATAGGAGCAAAGCTTCTTGGAGCCCATGCTGTGAATGTTTGAAGTGAGGTTTGGAGAATGGTTTTGCAGTTAACCAACCTGCTGAAGAGGGAGATGAGGGCATTTTAAAGAGAAGGAGCAGCAGGCAGGGGTGAGGAGGAAGAAGCTCATATTTAGTCTTTCTTTAAATATATTTTATATCTAAGTTCAAAGGATCTTTTACAAGTTTTAAAATTCAGTTTGAATATATGTAACTTGATTAGCTATAAATTGTTTTTGCTGGTTTACAGGATAACATCACACCACCTTCACTTGCTAAAAGTGAAAACAAGGAGCAAATGGTGGAACTTTTATTGAATTGAGAGGCAAGAGTAGATCAGATGGAAAGGTACAGTTGTTTTGTTCTTGGGGTTCAGGGGCTTAGCCAAAACAAGCTTCCCCTGTTTATTGCTTTTCCGGTTCCAAATTTGTGCAGTGCCTCAGAGTTTTGGAGATGCTAGCCTGTTGGGAAGGAGCCGGGGAAGGGAAAGGTGAGGGCATGTTCCTGGGAGGAAGAATACACCCTCCCTTTTCTTTTAATTCTAGTCTTGTCCTAGACTAATAATAATAATTCATGTCAGGAAGATTTAATTAATCAGAAGAGAATTAACAAAATTGTGAAAAATAATACATCAGCATACTGTAGAATTTGTCTTCATTTGCCATATTGACTGATGTCATTTGCAATCTGATATCTTTGGTCACATGGTCTTATATTAGCTAGAGAGGTTTTATATTTGTTTTATTAGTTTGATATTATGTGGACTTTATTAGTCTTTTTTATGATGCAGTAGTGGGCTCAATCTTCTTTATGCTCTTTAAACTTTACTTTGTGTATAGCTTTTCTGAAAGGCTCATATGAAACATATATAGCAGTTGGTCTTGTCTTTTGGATAACTCTGCTTTAAAATGCTTTCTGTGATGAATACTGATCTTATTAGGTTATCCATAAGCAACTGTGAATATAACTGCTACCAGATAGTATGGGCTCGTCAGTTTACACTTTTTCATTTCTAGTATAGTTTGATGTTTTAATTTTTAATTGGTATGGTAGAAAAGAAAGGTAACTTTAATTGAACAAACTTTTCCATTAATGAAGACAAGTCAAAGGTGGGCGATAAGGAAAAAGATGGATTTTCAGGTCACACAATATGGCGTTTAATGCCTAGAGTTCCTGCTTGCCAGGTCTGTGACCTTGGGAACGTTACTCATCATCAACTATGTTCCTGGTGTAAAACAGAGAGTAAGAGTATATCCTTCCAGGGTAGTTGTGCATAACATTATCTAGTTTTTAATTTAATGTCTAGCATGTCCTTATCAGTGCTGGTATGCTTAGAGTCAACTCTATGTATGACTATTAGTATAATTATTATTAATACTATTGTTTTAAGCCTGCCAAGAGCTTTTACCTACCTGACCTTAATCTGACTTTGAAGCACAATATGTCAGACTAAGGATAAAACAGGAAATTTCACATTTAAGTCTTTGCCGACTTCAGACTAGTGACCTCAGCATAGTTTTGTCTCTGTGAGAGGACTTTAATTTAGCAGCTTCTGCTTTGTAACACCAAAGTGGGACAAGAGGCTGCCTTCTTGTGCCTTTGTTTTAGCCTTGAAGAGGTGATTTATGAAGGTGAACATTTCAGCATGTAAATGGCCTGTGTACAAAAACAGGGTATTAACCTGGAGCCATATATTCAGTTAGCAGTTTAAATAACTTACTTAAAGTTCCTGAGGGTGCTGTTGTCCCTGTGCTGTAAGAGAGCAGTCTTTATGGTGATGTACATGACCGATTCACCAATGCAGTTGGCTTCTCAACAGGGTGCAGACGTCTATTCTCAGGGTGACTTTGGGCACGCTGCAGAATAATATACTTTTGGTGGTTTTAATTTCTGTTTTCATTAAAATGATATTTATCAGTGAAGTGAGATTGAAAGTAACTTAATTGTTAACTTTTTATGGAACAAGTGAGATTTCATAGTTGGGTTCAGGCAATTTGCGAACGGCAATGAATTAGTCTCTGTCGTCGGCCCGAAACCAAGCGAAGGGCTAGACTAGTTAGAAGTTGCAGTGGGTACTGGTTCTTTATCTCAGAACTTTTAAGATCTTTATAATCAGGAACCCTGACATTATCCATTTCATTCCATGTGGAACCCCTGTGCATGGAATACAAGTCAAATCACATCTCTAATTTTTCTAACTAGTTATTTGGGGTCTTGAAATGTTCAGTTTAATACAAAAATCTGTCTTTTCTGGAGGATATTTCCTATACTGTACTCCTTGAGTTTTTCACAAACCTAAAAGGTTCTTTAAGTCAAAGTTTGATATTTCTCCTTCCCAAGTGTGAAGGAGAGGTAAAAAGGACTTCCTGATCACCCTGTTGTTTCCATTGGGTCTGTTGCAGCAGAGTTGCAGTTGAAACTTGTCCGGTAGTCATGACTGTCCCAGGTTGCCCTTGCTGATTCAGATTGTGTGTCTTCATGTTAATCCACACTTGGACTTGAAAGTTACAGAGGTTTTTAGTTTAGATACATGTTTGTGGATGCTCAGCCACTGTCCAGTCACTAGCTCTTGTTCTGGCAGCGAGGCCTCCTAGCTTTAGCCACTCACAGCCGTGCCCCACACTCAAAAAGCTGTGTGAAGCTCACATCTGAGCCCTGACCTTCACGGATGAGTTTCCCTTTGAGCATCTTGTTTTTTCCTGCTAGCAGATGTCAGCTGGAACTATTCTAAGCTGTCTGAGAGCTTCAAATAATGCTGCAGGAAAAGATCAGACTTCCCTTTCTCCTTGATACCAGAGCTGCACCCCAGGCCACTTTATATCCCATGGGCCAGAGCACCTTGTCTTAGGTTGGGGAAGGTTCCATATCAGCCTTCCCAGAGGAGTGAGCAGCATCTTCCAGAGATTTCATAATTAAGGTTGGGCTCTCAACTGATCTGTTTGCCATAATAATGAAACTTTCCCAAGTGACTTGAATATTATGCCTCACATGAAAGCCAGTCAACAGAAAGCTCTGGATTTAAAAGAGGTTATTGGGCATTAGAATTGCTAAGGCCCCATCCATGACTCATCATATGCATGTGCAACAAGTAGGATTGTATTTTTTACATCAGTTGGGGATGGACAGGAAGACTTGTAAAGATCTACTGGTTCAGATGTTGAAGAGGTAAAGAGGGATAGTAGTGCAGACTAGGTCCTGACTTTTGTTAGTTTTGTGCCATTGGTCTGAATAGCTAAAATAATAAGGGAACATTATGTTATCTGACTTCATGAGTTAGTATATTTATGAATGAATGATTTTCAAGATATAAAACAGCTGAGAGGCTCTGAATTACCACAAAGAATGATCAGCTAATAACCAAAATTAATAACATTTTCTGATAATTGCAGCATATGAAAAGCTCACATTGGGGTTTATTTGGTATTCCAAAATAGTATCCACAAAATTAATGAACAGATTTTTTTTTCCTTAGTCTTTCTCTGAGCATCTCTTTTTTGGTGTATTATCTCATTTAGTCATCCTAACAACCTTGTAATATAAGGCAGAAGAATCCTTGTTCTGTAGAGGAGGACTTTGAGCCAGAGAGAAGGGACTTGTTTGAGAACCAATAGCTATTGGTCATAGAGCCAGAATATCTGAGTTTAAGACGCTTGCCATTATGTCAGGTTAACTCAAATTAATTTATGGAGCTATACTTCCCTCATATCATGACTGTTTTATGTTACCGTTTTTCTTTAATTATATACTTAATAAAAAGTTTGTGGAGTTTACATTTTTGAAGTGTAGAGTATAATTAAAGTTTTAATATTAGCTCTGATATTATCTGATATACTCTAAAAACAATATATTTGGAAAATATTTTTATGTCAGTAATAAGATAGTAATATTTACCACCATTTTTTTTTTTACATAGCAATCACCAACTAACCTCAAAAAATATAGAAGGAAGGAGATCTAAAATGTCTTTTGAAAGTAGAAAAAGTCTTGGTAAGACTTCTGATAGTGAATTACTCTTGGATAAGTAAGAATAAGGAAGTTTTGATCATGAAAAAGCAGTGGAAAAAACAATGTGTAATTTGCATGCATAGTTTTACTTAATTTTTTTTACTTGTCTCTATTTCAGAATTATTTAAAAAGTTATTTGTAGGTAATTTAAAATCTTAGGTCAAAGTGTCTAAAAAGAAATTTACTTATTTAGTCATGATCCTTAAAATTCCATATCTTTATGTAAAAAAAGAAAATAGATTTTAAAGTTAGGATGTTGTGTGTTTTCTCTATAATCACACTATAGTAAATTGGACTTGTTATAAAAATAGATTTTCTGTTTAATTTTTATAGCAAACTAATTAGTTTAAGTAATAAATACTTGTTATTACATAGTAATTTGTCTCACTAAAAATATTAAAACTAAGTGAATTCCTAGTTTTGAATTATAATACTTTTCTGGTATTGTAAACAAATGGAAAATAATAAGAAGTACAAAACTGAGCTAGTGTGCAGCAATCCCAATGTGATTATTTTTTAAAGATACCTACTAATATCACAGAAGTCAGAAACACCATGCCTTACGGAGAAGCTTAGGTCACTTTACATATTGTTATACCAACAAGTTCTCACTATTATTGGCTTCATTTTTCATAAGGCAAAACTGGGTGAGATATGTTGACTTCCTTAGATCAAGATGTTTTATTCAGTTTATTGAATAGTTGTCATAACACTGTGATTTCTTTAGAAAAAGATGCCATTGGTCAAAAGATAATCAGAATAAATATTCGACTTGACTTGGGATAGTGAACACACAATACAATGTACAGATGATGTATTATCAAATTATATACTTGAAACCTATATAATTTTATTAACCAATTTCACCCCAATAAATTCAATTAAATAAACAATGGAAAAGAGATAATTATAAATATTCAAATAGCCCCACTTAGCACTTAACAAATTATAATAAAAGCACAAAGATGACTCACAATGACAAACACTCCTGTGCTCCCTAGAGGTGGCACCTAGTGCATGGTGCAAGCTGAACTGCAGGAGGACACCTGTGACTCAGTGGACCTTTACCAAAGAATGTGTGTAGGGTGGGTTTGCAAGATAGAGAAACACAAAGGTGAAACCGATTTTTTATCTTTAAGGTGCTCATAATATAGAGTTGTTCGTGTTTTATTTCTGTGGGTTTTTTAAAACATAATTTTCAAAGGAGATTTCAAAACTTATATATTTATTTGCCTGCTTAATGGTTTGCTGTTTAACACTTACATGTCCTTTAGGAACTGTTATTCCGATGTTACAGAATACAAATATTTTAAAAACAACCTCTGCCTTTCAAGAGGTTGTTGTTGTCATTGTCATTTTTATTATTTACTTTACTTCATTCAATGCTTACTAAGGGCCAGAGCCCACTAGGAGCTTATATTTATCATTCTAGGTCCTGGGTGGCTGGCTCAGTGGTAGAGTGTTGGCCCAGCATGTGGAGGGCTTGGGTCTGATTCTCAGCCAGGGCACACAGGAGAAGCATCTATCTGCTTCTCCATCCTTCCCTCTCTCCTTTCTCTCTCTTCCCCTCCCTCAGCCAAGGCTCCATTGGAATAAAGTTGGCCCAGGCACTGAGAATGACTCCATGGCCTATGCCTCAGGTGCTAGAATGGCTCCAGTTGCAATGGAGCAATGCCCCAGATGGGCAGAGCATTGCCCCCTAGTGGGCTAGCTGGGTGGATTCCAGTCAGGCACATGTGTGAGTCTTTCTCTCTGCCTCCCCACTCTCACTTCAGAAAAAAAAAAATATCATTCATTATTCTCTTTTATGGGTATGTAGTATGTGCCAGACACAGACACTTGTGATCCATGATGAAGAATTAGAGTTTTAAAAAATTGGGTAGAGCCTGACCAGGCGGTGGCACAGTGGATAGAGTGTCGGACTGGGATGCGGAAGACCCAGATTCGAGACCCTGAGCTTGCCAGCTTGAGCACGAACACATTTGGCTTGAGCAAAAGCTCACCAGCTTGGACCCAAGATCGCTGGCTCCAGCAAGGTGTGGCTCGGTCTGCTGAAGGCCCGCAGTCAAGGCATGTGTGAGAAAGCAATCAATGAACAACTATGGTGTCGCAACGGCAACGAAAAACTAATGATTGATGCTTCTTATCGCTCTCTGTTTCTGTCTGTCTGTCCCTATCTATCCCTCTCTCTGTCTCTCTCTCTGTCCCTGAAATAAATAAATAAATAAATAAATAAATAAATATTGGGTAGAATTTTTCTTGCAATAGCATCAGTCTATTATGAAGTTTTTACCTATCCATGCCAAAATAAAAGTCAGTTCAATTAAGTCAATTTAAAATGTGTTCTTCTTCTAGGTTTATGTGTCTTTTATTTTTTTTGCTTTAAACATCTTATTTACCTACAAAATTGCAATAGTAGTGGGTAGTGATTTTTTTCCCCTGTGAAGTTCATCTGTTTGACTAAGATAGGGATAATGGGAAAATAAAGCATAGATAAAAAAGAGGTACAGATAATATGATTTAGTGATGACTGAATGTAAAATGTTAGTGGACAGAAATAAATCTAAGGTGACTCATAGGTCTCAAAGTTGTGCCCTAGCATTTAAATTGTACATGAAGAATAGGACTTGTTCAGATGCACAAGAAGGAGCCACAGGTCAAGGACGACCAGTTTTCTCCATGCATGTTGAGTTTGATGGAATATCCATGGATAACTCATTTTTATTTTGGGTACAATTTTCTCATTTTTTTTTCACTTGTTCTGTCAATAGCTGCTTTTCATATGTGAGCTCTATTTTTAGTTTAATGAGAAATTAAATAAAAAGATTAGAAACAAATAAAGAACTTTATACTCACTAATATACCATTGAAATATATGATAATTATATGTTCTTCTGTAGTTACCCTAGTTACTTGATTAATTCACAACTATTAAAAAAAATTAAATTTTGCTTAGTTGGAGAAAAGAGAGAGTGTTTCATACTATATAACTTATTATCAGTCATTGGAATTTTTAATTTTTTAATTTGATTAAAATAGGATTTTTGCTTGTTTCACATTATTTTGTGACATCATTATTTATCCCTTTTATATATTTTTTTAAATGGAAGCAGATCAACAGGATTCTCCAAAACAAGTATCAAAAAAAACAAGTTCAAGTTTAGGTATTGTGTGAAATAGCTAGCTTTCTGTTATCGTGTCTAACAAGTCAGTCCAGATAGTGACTCATCTTGTCACCCAAAGTTCATAGTTTACATTAAGGTTCACTCTTGAAGTTGTATGTTCTGTGGGTTTGACAAATATAAGATGGTATGTATTCACCATGATGATGTCATGTAGAATTGTTTCACTGCCCTGAAAGCGCTCTGCCAGTGGTGGTTTTTAAATACCATATTTTCCCATGTATAAGACACACCTATGTGTAAGATGCACCTTAATTTTGGGGCTCAAAATTTGAAAAAAAATGTATTACATAAAGTTATTGAACTCAAGTTTTTTTCATCATAAAATTCATACAACTCCTCATCGCTGTCAAAACTCCCATTCATTAGTTTGTCCTCATCTGTGTCTATATATAACTGTCTTTATATATTCCCTTATCCTCAGTTCCATCTATGACATTTAATATGCCACACTTCTTAAAAAATGTACAACCATTGTATAAGACGCACCCAGTTTTTACACTCCAAATTTTTTGAATAGGTGTGTCTTATACATGCGAAATATGGTAATTTAACGATCAGTTCTCTGCCCTAATGACCATTTTAAGTATAAAAAAATAATATGTACTGAAAGGTGGTTTATTATTTTATGCATTTAATACTTAAATAGAACAAGAGGTTTACAAAACTAGATTATGTTATAAGAGTTTTAAAATATTAATGAAAAAATATTAAATAATACCTGACAAAAAACAATAAAACTTCCATTTAAGATATTTCTGTATTGCTTCTTGATTGGCATTCTCACTTGCAATGTTTTTCACCTGTAGATGGAATGAACGTTACTACGGGCACTTAGAATATACTGTTGCAGAAATGAATGTCAAAAAAGAGTAAAAAATGTGAATTTGTAATTTCTATATTGGGCCGCTGCCCAGGTACCCACCTTAGAGGGAACCCGGATTACAAGTGCCATTTTAATAACCAGTTGCCGAATTCAACAAAAAATTAGGGATCAGTTCTGCCAAACCAGTAAGAACCGACTGAATCCCACCATTAAAGGAGACAGTTTCAACTGGTTATACTCCATAAAACTGTAGTCAGAGAGTTTTTTGCACTTACCTCGCAATTGTAAATAGGGCTGAAAAGAGTTTGTTTCTATGTTTTGCCGTGCTGCAAAGTGTAGTGACGATAGACTAAGCTTCCTGTGACACTGGTGTATCCTAACCGAACAGTCTTCACTGAAGAGCTGAGGGAGTTGTGTTACAACAGAATCAGTGTACAATCTTTGAATTACTCTTAATGTGAGAAGTCCAGAAAAGTCTGACGTTGTTTGTGTGTGGTACCAATTCTCCTAATAAAGCCGTATTCTGTCAGTGTGATGGGGTTTAGTTAGGATTCTGATCCTGGTGAATAGCAATTCATTTGTAGGTATCAAATTATGATAGATCTCAATCTCTTTTTTCTTGCTTTTGATGTATATAAAGGAGGAGAAGTAAATGTTCTTTTTAAAAAAAATTAATTTATTGGGTGTACATAGATTCTAGTGTTCCCCCAAATACCTTCCCCCTCTGTTTCCCACCACATCCCCCTTGCTCTCCTCCCCACAACACCCTCCCCCTGGTTTTGCTTTTCTACTCTCATCCCATATCCTATCATCCACATTCCCTCTGTCACTTTCCCTCTGGACCCTTTGACCCTGCCTCTGTCTCTATTCCATTCCTCAGTTTATATTGTTCATTGGATTAACAAATGAGTGAAATCATATGGTTATTTTTTTTCTCTGCTTGGCTTATTTTACTTTACATAATAGTTTCCAGGTTCATCCATGTTGTTGCAAAAATTAAGATTTTCTTATTTTTCATGGCCCAATAGTATTCCATTGTGTATATGTACCACTGCTGTTTAATCCACTCATCCACTGAGGGACACTTGGGTTGTTTCCAGATCTTGACTATTATAAACCATGCTGCTATAACATGGGGTGAATTTCTTCTTTTGAATCATTGATGTAGTGTTTTTGGGATTTATTCCTAAAAATAGGATGGCTGGGTCAACAGGCAGATCCATTTTTAATTTTTTGAGGAATCCCCATACTTTTCCACGGTGGCTGCACCAGTTTGCATTCCCACCAGCAGTGCATGAGGGTCCCTTTTCTCCACACTCTAGCCAGCACTTATTATGTGTAGTTTTGTTAATGAGAACCATTCTGACTAGTGTGAGGTGATATCTCATTGTGGTTTTAATTTGTATTTCTTTAATGACTAGTGGTGTTGAACATTTTTTCATCTGCTTATTGGCCATCTGTATGTCCCCTTTGGAGAAGTGTCTATTTATTTCTTGTGCCCATTTTTTGATTGGATTGTTTGTCTTCCTGGTGTTGAGTGTTACAAGTTCTTTATAAATTTTGGTTATTAACCCTTTATCAGACGTATTGTCGAATATATTCTCCCATTTTGTAGTTTGCCTTTTTATTTTGTTCCTATTGTCTTTACCTGTGCAAAAATTTTTTAGTTTGATTTAGTGCCATTTATTTTGTCTTTTATTTCATTTCCCTTGCCCGTGGAGATAAATCAGCAAATATATTGCTGCGAATGAAGTCAGAGAGCTTATTGCTTGTTTTTTCCTCTACGATGCTTATAGTTTCATGACTTACATTTAAGTCTTTTATCCATTTTGAGTTTACTTTTGTGAATGGTGTAAGTTGTTGGTCTTTTCTTATTTTTTAGCAGGTAGCTGTCCAATTTTTCCAACACTGTTTGTTAAAGAGACTGTCCTTACTCCATTGTATGCTCTAACCTCCTATGTCTAAAATGAATTATCCATAAAGGTGCGGGTTTATTTCTGGGTTCTCTCTTCTGTTCTATTGATCTATATGCTTGTTCTTAAGCCAGTATCAAGCTGCTTTGAGTATGATGGTCTTGTAGTATACTTTGATATCAGAAAATGTTATACCCCCCACTTTATTCTTCTTTTTCAAGATTGCTGAAGGCATTCGTGTTCTTTTTGGTTCCATATGAATTTTTGAAGTATTTGTTCTATATCTTTGAAGTATGTCATTGGCATTTTAATAGGAATTGCATTGAATTTATAAATTGATTTGGGTAATATGGTCATTTTAATGATGTTTATTCTTCCTAACCATGAACATGGTATATGCTTCCACTTGTTTCTTTTATCAATGTTTTATAATTTTCTGTTTTATAAAATACTCCTTGGTTAAATTTACTCCTAGGTACTTTCTTTTATTTGTTGCAATAGTGAAAGGGATTGTTTTTTTTTTTTAATTTTTTTTTTAGACAGATCATTATTGGTGTATAAAAATGCCTATGATTTTTTTGTTGTTGTTGTTATTTATTTATTTATTTCCAAGGACAGAGAGAGAGTCAGAAAGAGGGATAGATAAGGACAGACAGACAGGAACAGAGAGAGGTGAGAAGCATCAATCATTAGTTTCTCATTGCCCTTGTGACACCATAGTTGTTCATTGATTGCTTTCTCACATGTGCCTTGACCACAGGCCTTCAGCAGACCGAGGAACGCCTTGCTGGAGCCAGCGACCTTGGGTCCAAGTTGACGAGCTTTTGCTCAAGCCAGATGGGCCTGCACTCAAGCTGGGAAGCTCAGGGTTTCGAACCTGGGTCTTCCGCATCCCAGTCCTACGCTCTGTCCACTGTGCCACTGCCTGGTCAGGCTATGATTTCTGAGTATTGATTTTATATCCTGCCACCTTGCTAAATTCATGTATCAGGTCCAGTAGTTTTTTGACTGAGACTTCAGTGTTTTCTATGTACAGTATTATATCATCAGCAAATAATGATAGTTTTACTTCTTTTTTTCCAATTTGGATGTCTTTTATTTCTTCTTCTCATCTGATTGCTGTAGTTAGGACTTCTAGAACTATGTTGAATAAGAGTGGTGAAAGAAGTACCCCTGCCTTTTTTCTGATCTTAAGGGAATTGCTTTTAATTTTTGCTCATTGAGTATGATGTTGGCTTTGTCATAGATGGCCTTTATCATGGTGAGGTATGTTCCCTGTATTCCCACTTTGCTGAGAGTTTTGATCATAGATGCTGGATTTTAATCAAATGCTTTTTCTGCATCTATTTATTTTATCATGTGGTTTTTCTCCTTCCTTTTGTTTATGTGATGAATCACATTGATTGATTTGCAAATGTTGTACCAGCCTAGCCTCCTCAGAATAAATTTCACTTGATCATGATGTATGATTTTTTTCATGTACTGCTGTATCCGATTTGCTAAGTTTTTTTGTTTTTTTTTTTTTTTGACAATTTTAGCATCTAAATTCATCAGGGATATTGGCCTATAGTTTTCTTTCTTTGTGTCGTCTTTGCCTGGTTTTGTAATCAGAATTATGCTCACCTCATAAAAGGAGGTTGGAAGTTTTTCCTCCTTTTGAATTTTTTGAAATAGCTTGAGCTTCCAACCTCATAAAAGGAGGTTGGAAGTTTTTCCTCCTTTTGAATTTTTTGAAATAGTAGTTATTTTTTCTTTGAATGATTGGTAGAATTTGCCTGTGAAGCCATCTGGCACGGGGTTTTTGTTTGTTGGTAGTTTTTTGATAACTGTTTTTATCTCATTTGTTGTAATCGGTCTTTTTAGGTTTTCTGTTCTTCCTGATTGATTTTTGAAAGATCATATTTTTCAAGAACTTTTTTTATTTCACTGAGGGTGTCTAATATTTTGGCATACAGTTCTGCATAGTATTTTTTTTACAATCTTTTGTATTTCTGCTGTGTCAGTTGTTACTTCTCCACTCTTTTCTAATTGTATTTATTTGAGTCCTCTCTCTTTTTTTCTTGCTGAGTCTGGCTAAGGGTTTATCAATCTTGTTTACCTTTTCAAAGAACCAGCTCTTGGGTTCATTGATCCTCTGTATTGTTTTTTTAGTCTCTATGTCATTTATTTTCACTCTGGTCTTTATTCTTTCTTTCTTTCTTCTTCCTCTGGGCTTTACTTGCTGTTCTTTTTCTAGTTCTTTTAGTTGCAGGGTTAAGTTCTTTATTTGAGCTTATTTTAGCTTCTTAAGGTATGCCTGTAAATGCTATGAACTTCCCTCTAAGAACTGCTTTTGCTGTGTCCCATAGATTTTGAGTTGTTGTATGTTCATTTTTATTTGTTTCAAGGAATTTTTTTCTTTCTTCCTTGATCTCATTGTTGACCCATTTGTTATTTAATAACATGCTGTTTAGTTTCCAAGTGCTTGAGTGTTTTTCAGTTTTTCTATTGTAGTTGATTTCTATTTTCATGCCATTGTGGTCAGAGAAGATGCTTAATATGGTTTCAATCTTTTTAAATTTGTTAAGACTCATTTTATGCCCTAATATGTGGTCTATCCTAGACAATGTACCATAAGCACTTGAAAAGAATGTACATTCAGCTGCTTTAGGGTGAAAGGTTCTGAAGATATTAAATCTAGTTGATCTAGTGTGTTCATTAATTCTGCTGTTTCTTTGTTAAAGTTTTTTGAGGATCTATCCAGTGATATTAGTGGGGTATTGAAATCCCCTACTATTATAGTATTGCTGTTGATCTCACCCTTTATGTCCATCAAAGTCTGCTTTATATATTTAGGTGCTACTATATTAGGTACATAGATATTTATAATGGTTATCTGTTTCTATTGGATTGTTTCCTTTATCAGTATGTAGTGTCCTTCTTTATTCTTTACTTTAGCCTTTGTTTTAAAGTCTATTTTGTCAGATATAAGTATGGCTATGGCAGCATTTTTTCATTTTCATTTGTGTGAAATATTTTTTTCATACTTTTACTTTCAATCTATGTGTCTTTTGTTTTGATGTGGGTTTCTTTTAGACAGCATTTGTATAGATCCTATTTTCTTATCCATTCAGCTATCTTATGTCTTTTGATTGGGACATGTAATTTATTTACATTAAAGTTTGTTAGTGATATGTAGTTGTTTATTGCTATTTTTTCTTTAAATTTACGTTCCTCTTCTATTAGATTTTTTTTCTCTGCTTTGTTCTGTCTACAGAAGGCTTTTTTACATTTCTTGCAGCATTGGTTTGGTTGTAATGAATTCCTTGAGTTTTTTGTTTTCTTTGTCTGGGAAGCTTTTTATTTCTCCTTCAATCTTAAACAATAGGCTTGCTGGATAGCGTAGTCTTGGTTGTAGGTTCTTGTTCTGCATTACTTTGAATATTTCTTGCCATTCTCTTCTGGCCTCAAGCATTTCTGTTGAGAAGTTGGATGTCATCTTTACGGGGGTTCCTTTTTAGGTGATAGACTGTTTTTCTCTTGTAGCTTTTAGTATTCATTATCTTTTTAGTTTTGGTATTTTGATTATGATGTGTCTTGGTGTGGGTTTCTTTGGGTTCTTTTTTAATGGATTTCTCTCTGCTTCTTGATGCTCTGTGAGTCTTTTCTACATCAATTTAGGAAAATTTTTAGTATAATTTTTTCAAACAGGTTCTCTATGCCTTGTTCTTTCTCTTCTTTTTCAGGAACCCATATTATACAGATAGTGTTTCGTTTTATGTTGTACAGAGCTCTCTTAGATTTTCCCTAGACTTTTTGATCCTTTTTTTTATTTTGCTGTTCTGCTTCTGAGCTTTCACTTATCTTGTCCTCTAAGTTGCTGATTCGATCCTCTGCTTAATCCAGCCTGTTTTTTATTTCTTTTAGTGTAGTCTTCATTTTTGATATTGTGTTTGTCATATCTTTCTGGTTCTTTTTTATGATTCCAATTTCCTTTTTGATGCTTGTTATCTCTTTATTTAGGTGTTCATTATGTCCATCCATTGTTGCTCTAAGATCTTTGAGTATCCTAAGAATCATTATTTTAAACTCTGCATCCAGTAATTTGGTTATTTCCATCTTACTCAGTTCCTTTTCTGGAGATTTCTCTTGTGATTTATTTGGATTGCATTTCTTTGTCTTACCATTTTGTCTGTGTATACACTTTTTTTTTTGGTGTGTTATTTGTGTAACTAGCTGAGTCTAGGGTTGTTATTGTCTGCCTCCAATTTTCAGTTGTGTGTTGTTTCTAGGTCTTAGGTTGCCATCAGCTGTTGTTTGTAATCTGCTTTGGACTGCTTATCTGCTATCACTATTCTTTTTGCTATTTGTGTTGGCGTATTCTATGTTTTAGCTGGGTCAGGTGTGAGGAGCCCTTTATTAAGCTACCACTCTAACAAGGGTTGTTAGGTCCTGATTTAATGCTCTTTATATCTGGCCACTGGATTTGCCTTCCCTGGACCTCCCTGGCCAGAGCCTGGCACAGATAGTTGGGGTCACTGCCTATGACTGGCTCTTATCTACCTTTTTTGAGCTACAGATGATTCAAATCTTGTGGCTGCCTCTGCTGGGCTCAGGTGCCATTGTAAATATCAGCTGCACTCCTAGGCCAGCTTTTATCTACTCCTGGCCCGGGGGATGTCATTTGAAAGTTCAAGTTCCCCAGAGATACGCTTTCTGCTGCCTCATATTGCTTGCTACTTGTTGGGCTCAGTACTGTAATTCAGAGGTTAGGTACAGTATTGGATGTGGCTTGCCCCTTAGCCTCAGATGTCTTTCTATCCAGACATTTTATTTTATTCCTTTTCAGCATTCTAAAGGGTGTGGTCTCGGGACCACCTTGTGTGCCTTCTGCGCTCTCAATGTCCACAGGCCCCCACTGCCCATTGCTGCCTCAGGTGTTTGAGCTCAGGCGCTGCTGGTGCCATCCCACTTCCGTGGCTGCCATGGCTTCTGCTGCCCCTGGTGGGCCCATGCATACGTGTTCAGACTGACCCAGAGGTCGTCTGTGTCTCAGCCACCACCATGGGCAGGCCCACACCACAGGCATGATTGCACATAAGCCTGGACCTTTGTAGGAGCCACGGCGGCCTCTGCCTCTGTGGGCGGGGGCATATGCAGCTGTTCCAACTGCCTCTGCTGTTGTCTGGAGCCCCTCTACCTCCAAGGGCAGGCAGGATTGTGCACGAGCTCAGACTCCACTGTGGTTGTTGTGGCTCCTGGTTATGCAGGCTGGCCCACACGCATTTGCTCAGACCGCCTCTGCAGTTGCCCAGACTCATGTCCCAGGGAGGCCTACGTGCTTTCCCTAACCTCCACAGCAGCCGCCACAGCTTTTGCTTTCATGGGTATGCTTGTCCACGCTCAAACTGCCCTGGCTCCTGCAGTCCTGCAGGGCTTCAACCTGCTCGCCCCAGTTGAGCACTCAACAGCGTGGGGGGGGGGGTATAGCTCAGACCACAGTACTCACTACCTGTATCACTAACATGCTGTCTCCCTCTAAGCGCCTCTTTGTTGTAACTAGCGGAGAGCCTCTCTGGTGGAAAAATGTTCACTTTAGATTTGGGGCTTGCTTCAGCCCAGGGGTTAGGTTGTCCATCCCTCAAAGTGTCTCCCCCTGTGCCTATGAGACCACACTCTTTTCTGGCAACTCCAGTCCTCCCAGCGATCCCACTCCTGAAGCCCTGGGCAGGTGGCTGTGAGTGAGGCTCTTGGTACGGTCCCTTTAATACTGAGCCTGGGTCCCAGAAGTAAAACAGTTTATTTCAGCTTAGATTCCATTAGACAGAAAACCAGTCACCTGGTGAATCTAACTGTACGAGAAGAGGAGACATGGAGAAGAACATGGATATGGGTATGAACAGTCTCTACCACAGTATAGGTTAGGATTTCAAGCAATTCTTTTTCACACATGGTCTTGATGATTTAGCTAAAGGACTATTTCCTTTACAATCATTGGATTTAGCTCAAACATTTTGTAAATATATTCTCAGAAACCAAAGCTTTGCATTTATGTTCTTTGGCACTGTGTGCCAGGATATACTTAAAGTATTGTATTATTTATTGCTACGTGGCAGAGTACCTTGAAACTTAACAGCTTGAAAGAGCAAGCATTTATTATCCTCCAGTTCCTGTGAATCAAGAATTTAGATATGGCTCAGCTGTGTACTCCTCACGTAAGGTGTTTTATGAGCTGGTGGTCACTGTTGGCTGGGGTGAGGACACATCGATGGTTTGATTAGAGGAAAATCTGCCTCCCAGCTCACTCTCATGGTGATTGGCAGGATTCCTTTCCTCACAGGGGCTTATACTGAAGTTATAGGCTTCTCAGTGACTGTGGTCTGGAGCCTCTCTGTTCCTAGCATAAATGTCTCTGAAGAGGGCAGATCACAACATGGTAGCTGGCTTATCTCAGCACATGAGCAAGAAAGCGAGAGAGAACAGCCAAAGCTGGAAAACACCATCTTTTGTAACCTAAACTCAGAAGTGGCACCCATATTTGTCACGTTCTATTTCTTAGAAGTGATTCACTAGGTCCAGCCCATGTTAAAGGGGGGGCTACACAAGGCAGCAGGAGTCACATAGGGCCACCTTAGAGGCCCCTTATCAAGGATGTCCTTCTGGTCATCTGATATTTGGCTCTCCTATTTCAACTCTTTTATTTTGTTTTTTATTTACTTTTCAAGTTTAGGCTAAGAGTATCACTTTAGTGCTGTAATTCAAATAAGTTTTAGAACCTTGGGTTTGACTTTCTTCTCAAGCCATGGCTTTGAATATAGCCTGTGAGAGGATGGAAATAGTAAAATCAAACTGCAAAAACTGTTGTAAATCCAAGTTGTCATCTAAAAAGTAAAAAGTACCACCTTTCTTTGGCTGTTTCTCACTATGTTATGCCATGTTATGTTACATATACTTTTCTATAAACCTCTTCTAGGACTTGCTGGTTTTTAAAATTCCATTTAATTTTGCTCTGTCAATTAAAGTATCTTTGAATAAGTGAAATGGCCTATTATCCAAATTGAATAAAAACATGACATTTGTTAGCAATGACATTCCAGTGATATTTCCACTCATGAGAAATATTGTTACCTATATCAGGAGGTAGGTTATTTGGAGTAACAAAAACCTCAAATTTTAAGTGGCATAAAACTACCGAATTTGTTTCCTTCGCTTGCTCCATGTCCTTCGGAGTTGAGATAGAGGGAGAGAGGGAGGGTTGCTTGTCTTTACTAAGAGACTCAGGATGATTGCGAAACACCACCCAAATGTTGTTGCCATGCCAGAGGAGGCAGAGAGCTCCAGGAAGTCTTATATCAGCAATTAAGGTTTGACCCCAAAGTGTCAGGCATCATTTCCATTCTCAGTTCATTGCCCAGAATTACTTACATGGCTTTTACCCACAAGGGGTCACAAATTTCAACTTTTTCATGTGTCCAGAATAGAGAGAACCAGAAATGTTTGCAAACAATACTAATGACAACCACCTCCCCTAATATCAAATCATTTTTTTTAATTTACAACTTAAAGGTCAAATAATCCTAATATTATATTCAAATGTAAATTTTGTAATAATAATTAATATCTTTTATTAACATTCCATATATTCTTGTAACTGACATCCAAACTTCTTGGACCTTCAAGCCCCAGATGTAGGTTTGATAAGGCCTAGACATACTTAATTTTTTATAAATAATCTCAAACTGAGCCTCATCGCTGTTTGCGCAAAGTCTGGTAAATGGGGCCTGGGTGTTTTTTTTTTTTTTTTCGCTTAATATATAAATTAAGAAATTACTGGTTTTTATATGTCTTTAAAATTTAAAAATATCATATGATATATAAATATTTGAGCTATATCAAAGAAGACAAGGGCTAACTACCTTAGAATTTCTTTTAAAATGCCTAGTTTCAATCTTTGAAAATTTTGATGGTAATATATAGTTGTATATAAAGTATAAATATATGCTTCTTTCTTTTTTTTGTGACAGAGACAGAGAGAGTCAGAGATAGGGACAGACAGACAGAAAGGGAGAGAGATGAGAAGCGTCAATTCTTCGTTGTGGCAACTTAATTGTTCATCAATTTTTTTCTCATATATGCCTTGACCAGGGGAACTCGAGCAGACCAAGTAACTCTTTGCGACCTTGGGCTCAAGTTGGTGAGCCTTGCTCAAACCAGATGAGCCCATGTTGGAGCTGGCGACCTCGGGGTCTCAAACCTGGGTCCTCTGCATCCCAGTCCCACACTCTATCTCAGTGGTTCTTAACCTGGGTTCTATCGAACCCTAGGGGTTTGATGAGTTGGTCTCAGGGGTTCTGAGATGCCTCTGCTGTGGAGGCCAGAATAAAGTAATACCGTAATTTGTTGTGAGTTCATGCACTTTGTTGGTTTTGTTCTTTGAGCAAGGTGATGTTCATGCACGGCTCATTTTGTGCGCCAGTAAAAAAAACATATACCTTTGTCTTGAATTTGGAAAAAGAAAATCATATTTTATTTATCACTAAAGAAGGGTTCGGTGAATGCGCATATGAAACTGGTGGGTTCGGTACCTCAAAAAAGGTTAAGAACCACTGCTCTATCCACTGTGCCACCACCTGGTCAGGCTATGCTTCTTTTCTTGAGGGGAATCAATTGTATGATGTTGGCTAGTAACTAGACTCCGGTAGAAAGACTTTTACATAACTTTTATTACAGTAAGTTGTTATAATTGTTTCATTTCATTACTAGTTATTGTTGTTAATATCTTACTGTGCCTAATTTATAAGTTAAACTGTATGATTGATATATGCATATAGGGGAAAACATAGCATATATAGAATTTAATACCATCCACAGTTTCAGGGATCCTCAGGGGGGCTTGGAATGTATCCTTACAGATAAGAGAGACTTTTGTACTCATCAGTCTTAAGCAAAGCTACCAGAGACTGAGAAAGCCAAAATTCTCACTTATTTCTATTTAAATCATATAGAACTCAGACCTCAATATTGGCAAACCTAAAATTCAGAAATTAGTCTTTATCACTTTATTTCCATATTAGCAGATAAAGAATGATTTTTATTTTGGGAAATATGAGAACCGGCATATTTTATGGGGGGGAAATAATGCCTCTTTAAAAAAAGGATTACACTTTAAGTCTTGAGTATATCTTTTTAGAATTTCAGCTCAAAACTGTGAATGTCACCTGTGTTCAAGTCCATTCAAATTCATGAGTATTTCTTCAGTACCTGTTATATGAAAAATGTATGTACTGGTACGAAGAGGTTATTAAGAAATAGAAGAAAAATAATGGATCCCCAATGGCAACTATATTTAAAGATGACACTTTGTAATATTATAAACTCTTATAAGTGATGAATCCTTAAGGTGCCTAATATAAACATTGTCATTCAGATGTGACCAATCCAAAATTCCTCATAACTAACAAGGTCTATTCTAAAGTTTATTTTTGAAATTTCTTTGGAAAAAAGTAAGCTAATTTACAACATAAAGTCAAATGTAACAACATTTTTAACCTACATAAGAGAATATTTTTTAAGGATTTCAGCAACGTTTATTAAGTAGCAACAATATATGTCAAAAAACAACAAGTCTTGTCTATTCATTAAATCTAGTCCATCAGGATCTACATTTCAGCAAGATAATTAACAATTTATTAAGATCATTAACAACTTGAGAACATCAAACATTTTGGATTTTTAACAATTTTGTTGTTTGGATTTTTGGCTAAGGCTTTTTGCCTCTCCTCCCTGTGACTTTGAATAGATCGGTGTTATCTGTATCTGTATAAGAGAAATTTTGAAACATATACTGAGTCTTTCAATTATCAAAGCACTAAGAACCTTCTGCAGTAGGAAACATTCAATTAAATCTCAAAGAAAATCCAACAGTGCAAAATGCAACCCTTCTCTGCCATCTAGAGGGCACATGCTAACTGACTAGGTAGGGGTTTAACTCTCCTTGGCTCCTGAGGCTTAAAATAAACAGATACTCTATCTGAAAAGGGGACAAAGATTGTGAGATGCTTTACTTTTCTCTATGGCGCTATCAGATTTCACCACACACAGAAAAAATAACTTTTTTAATTAAGAAAATTTATTCATTTTAGAGAGAGCGGGAGATAGAAAGAGAAAGAGAGAAGGGGGAGGAGCAGGAAGCACTAACTCCCATATAAGCTTTGATCAGGCAAGCCAGGGGATTCAAACTGACTACCTCAGCATTCCAGGTTGATGCCTAATCCACTGCGCCACCACAGGCCAGATGAATATAACTTACTTTAAAAAGCACTTTCTAATGTATCTATATTAGGAAATAAATGTTAGTCAAACTTGTTATTTCTCAATAAAACTGAATGAAAAACTTTGTTTTGGTAACTAGTAGGAAAGTAGTAAGTATACTGAATCTTGTAATACTTAAAATCTGAACTTACTGTAGGTCACAAAAATTGTTTAGTGTTATTGTCTCTGTACACTCAGAAAGAAAGTAGCCCGTGCGACAGATGCTGTGAGTGGGATCTTTGAAGCAACCATGTTATGGTAAAATTACAAATGTAATTATGCTTTCATTTGATCACTTTTTGACGTTGTAAAGGTTAACATGAGTTGTTTTTTATTTTTAAAAAAGCTTAGATGTTAAAGAACAAAGAAATATATAGAACTTTTATTTAAAAGATAAAAAATAAATAAAGAGCACTTTTTAAAAAAACTGTGGATTAGATATGTACCAAGTTGAAGTTTTTATACCTCACCAGATTTTCTTGGCCCCATCTGGCCTCCAAGGCCTTGGCCACTGGCAAGTGCAGAACCTCACCAAGGCTACAACTTGTGTTGTATAACACTGTGGGGCATGGGCTCAACCATTGTTGTGCTTGCCATGGGGTAACCCATAGTGATTTCCGGCCCCTGGGATCGACCTCACCTAACTCAATCTGTCAATCTTTTAAATATTTCTGATGTTATTCTTAACTGACTATCCTCAAATGACCTACCTCAGACTTTCTCAACAATTCCTCATATTCTGAGATGTAAATTTCCCAGCATTCGCATTTCTCTTTCAACATTATGCCTACATTTTAGCTTCTCAGTAGTTGTTTGTTAAATGTCAGATGACAAAAGAATAAATAAATAAATAAATAAATAAATAAATAAATAAATGAATGAATGAAGGAGGAGAAATAAATATTTCAACTTATTTCGTGACTAGGGTTACTGACTCTCAGCTTTCCCTAGTGCATAATGTGGGGGGAAAAAAGGTTCTATAAAAAGTAACCTCAAAGGGTGATCTAATTGGGCAGATCATAGTAATCACACCCAAGCTTGTAACTTCTTTAGCAAAAGGTTTATCTTTGCCTTAAGTAAACCTTTACATTGTTTCTGTGCAGCTAGGTTAACATACCTTTGAAATAGACTAGAACCATCCTCCAGAAAGCACATAATCTTAACTGTCCTGTAATCCAATCACTGCCTTGCTTTCTCTCACCACCATGTTATATTCCTTGTGTTCCCTTCTAAATTTCAAATGCATAAAAGAAGCTGCAAAACTGATGTTCTCTGAAGTATTTGAGATCTTGCTCCTCGGTATATATTAGATTGGTTCAGAAAAACTCATAAAAATTCCTTACAAGTTTAGATGTTTTTTATGTGAACAATAGCAACAAGGGGAGAAGCAGGAGAGTCAGAGAAAGACAAGAAGGAAGAGGAGAAGAGAATGAAGAGAATAAAGAGGATGAGAAACTAAGAAAGAAAAACGAGAATGGAATAAATAAAGAAGCTCTAGAGCTGAATACATGTTATTATTAATGCTTCAACTTAAACTATCTTTCTGTGATTGTTTCCATTGAAATTTTTAGTCCTACATTTTGATTTTCTAAATTACTTTAGTTAATATATGCCCAGTGTTAAGCAATATTATAAATTACAATGTAACATTTGCATGTACAGTTGTCTCTGGGTATCACAGGGGATCGATTTCAATACCCTCATCCCACAGGTAACAAAATCTACTTATGCTGAAGTCCCTTATATAAAATGATTGTTGGGCAGATTTGTTAAAGATGGCACTGCCCACGTGGAGGACTGCTGCCCAGGTGATGATATTAGTTGACCTTCTTGCTTAGAAATGGGCATGATTATGTTAATATGTGTTGGGGGAGGGCTTTTGTGCCAAAAGGATTTTTTTTTAAATTTCTTTTTATTTTATTCATTTTAGAGAGGAGACAGAGAGAGAGAGAGAGAGAGAGAGAGAGAGAGAGAAAGGGAGGAGGAGCTGGAAGCATCAACTCCCATATGTGCCTTGACCAGACCAGTGCAGGGTTTTGAACTGGCGACCTCAGTGTTCCCAGGTCGACGCTTTATCCACTGCGCCACCACAGGTCAGGCTGTGCCAAAAGGTTTTAAAGAGAAGAGGGATTATGTTCTAGGAGGAGAGCATATAAAGGCCACATGGAGGCCAGGAGAAGCAGCCAAAATGGTGGAGTGCTGTGGAAGAAGCCAGTTTGTGCAGGGTTTGTGCAGGAGAAAGAGATGGGGAACAGAGGTGAATAAGTCTGGTGAGCTAGAAACCTTTAGTTCTAGGAAACTTGGATAAGTCAGTAGCTTTGTGAGCACTGAATGAGTGGGTTTTGGAGCCCAGTGTGTGTTTTTACTTGCCCGCCGGGTGCAAGCTAGGATTAAAGATGATGGCCCATCAGTTCTTGGCTCCATTGTTTCATTACCTTCTATCCAAATCTAATGCAAACCTGCATGGGCCAGGTGGCTGTGATGGTGGCCGCAAATACAGGCTTTACAAATGACATAGTCCGTGGCAGGATTCTATACAGATGAGTATGGAGCCACCACCACCTTTGAGCAGTGGAGTAGAAGACTGGCTGCTGTTATGGTTCCCCATGGCTGTCCTTTTGGGGACTGTAGGCTGGCTGACTTTTACAGCTATGCATGAGGAAACCGAGAGCTCTGTGGAAGAGGCTGCCCGGGACCTGCAAACCGAGCAGTGGAAGGAGCTGGAGAAAATGTGGGAGAAAGAGATGCCAACCCTGGAGCTGGAACAAGCACCGAAGGAGGCCGACCAGGTTTGTGAAATTCGGTTGGAAATGGAGCATCTGCTGGAGAAGGAATCACAGGTTGATGAGTTGGAGATTGCCTTGGACGTTGTGGAGATTTCCAAGAGCCAGCTGCAGCAGGAGGCCAGGGCTGAGGCTAGGGCCGGGGCAGCAAGACCCGTGGCAGCAGTGGCCTGGGGCACAAGCTCGGCGGTGGGAGCTGGCATTTCTAGCTCCTATCCAGAAGATGAGGAGAATTGGGCTAGAGTTGTGATTTACAGATTCCAGAAGGTAAATGGCAGCAGAATGAATGAACATCCTGGGAGCCAGGCATGCATCCCCAAGTGGACACTGGAATGGCAGGGAGTGCCTGCTAAGCCGCTGGTGGGTTCACTGGCATTTTGGGACATAGAGGTGGATGCCGTCATGCTCTCTGGAGCAGATATGGAAATGCTGACTGCCATTGCCACATACTCCTCTTTGAGACAATGTAAAACCTGCCATGATGGCAGGGATGAGGGGGGTGGCTGAGTCCCCATGCGTGTGGACTGATTTCCTGGACTATGACCAGAGTGAGCACTGACTCCTTTGTTGAATGGACTTATGGATTTTGGACGATGTTAAATACCCTGATGGGGATGGGGGGCAGCTATGCTGGAGACCCTTCCCCTGCCCCAGGAAGCCTTTCAAACAGAAAGAAAGAAGGTCAAGGGCATTTTTCACTTTTGGAAAAGTGATCAGAGACTGGTGAAATGTACCTTTGTAATTGTTGAAATTGTATGATTTGTCATGTTGTAATGTGCCTAATTTCCTTGCACAGGGATGCCAGTGGTGTAGATTGTGTATAGTAAAGTCAGCATAGGGGTGGATTGTTGGGAAGATAAAATATATTATGCTCACTTTGTTAAAGATGGCACTGCCCACCAACTGGAGGGTCGTTGCCCAGGTGATGATATTAGTTGCCCTACCTGCTTGGGAATGGGCGTGATTATGTTAATATGTGTTGGGGGAGGGCTTTTGCACCAAAAGGTTTTAAAGAGAAGAGGGATTATGTTCTAGTAGGAGAGCAGAGAGGAGAGCAGATAAAGGCCACATTGAGGCCAGGAGAAGCAGCCAAGATGGTGGAGTGCTGAGGAAGAAGCCAGTTTGTGCAGGGTTTGTGCAGGAGAAGGAGATGGGGAACAGAGGTGAATAAGTCTGGTGAGCTAGAAACCTTTGATTCTAGGAAACTTGAATAAGTCAGTAGCTTTGTGAGCACTGAATGAGTGGGTTTTGGAGCCCAGTGTGTGTTTTTACTTGCCCGCCGGGTGCAAGCTAGGATTAAAGATGATAGCTCACCAGGTCTTGGTTCCGTTGTTTCGTTACTGACTGTTCGAATCTAATGCGAACCTGCATGGGTCAGGTGGCTGTGGTGGTAGCCACAAATATAGGCTTTACAATGATGTAGAAGGAAGTCCAGAGAATTTCAAGATGGTGGTGGAATAAGTGAATGTTCCAAAAGCCACCTCCCAGGACCAAATTGGATTACAAATAAATTTAAGAACAATCATCTTGAAAACCCAACTTCAGACTAAACAAAGAGGAGTCTGTAACCAAGGATCACAAAAGAAGCCACACCGAGACTGGTAAGAAGGGCAGAGATGCTGAAGGGGCTGCCTGCTATCAGGAGTGAGTGGTGGCTGAGGGTCTGAAGGGACTCTTACTGCGGGAGGGTTACCCTATGAGGTGTGGGTCCTCAGCCCCAGGCCCAGAGCCCCAGCCTAGAACCTAAGAGCCTAGAAGAGGTGCCGACACAGCATTGGGCAGTGAAAAGAGCTGGGTTTCTTTCTGTGAGAAAGAGACTGAGCTCTCAAAGATGCAAGCTCTGTCTTAAAGGGCCCGCACAGAAAATCTTGTTCACAGCCACTTACCCAGGGATCCTGTGGTGGGAGAACTGAGAGGACTAGAGTTGCATGAGGAGAGTGTAAGGTTGGAGGCCCAGGAAGAGATACTGTGGGATGGCCACTGGAACCCCTGTGCTGAGTCATTCTCTAATACTACAGTCACTATCTTTCTTAGGTGGTGCAGTCCCCTCAGTGTGGCATCAGCCTGGGAGAAAGCAGCTGCCCATGCTCGGGACTCTCTCCTGCCTCACCCTATGGAGACTGGGTTATTCTGAAAAGTCCTCCAGAAAGCAGCGGGCAGGTCAGTGACTCAGTTTTCTGACATTGAGGCTGAGCTTTCCCCCACACTCTCCTGAGAATATGACTGGTGCTTCTGCCTGATGGGAGACTCAGTAGAAACCATCTGGAGAGCAGGCAGACCACATCTCTGGGTCTCAGAAGCCACACCCACTGGACTTCTGGGGCCACACCCTACTGAGGTCTGCAGGAAAAACTCAGGACAAACTGACACCTGGGGCTCAGAGGTGGAGCCACACCCACCACCTTCTCTAATCCCTGAGCTGCCCCAGGCTTTAAACTCTAAGAGAAGTTTTATTGGGCTCAGTGGCTGAACCCAACCAGCAGCCAGCAGACAGAGGCAGCAGAAGGCTATTTTCAGAGAACCTTGGGCCTTTTGCTGACTTGCCTCCAGGTCCAGTGTCAATAAAACCCAGCCTAGGTGTACAGCTTGGTACTTTCATGTGTACCTGAGCCCAGCATAAGCAGCCACAAACTTTGGATTGCTTATAACTCCAAGAAGGTTGCTGAAGGCCAGTCACAGGCAGTGTCTTCCACTGGTCTGTGCTGGGTTTCCTCCAGGGAGGCTCAGGGCTGCACATTTAGTGGCCAGCTTCATAGACCATCAGTTCAGGACCTAATGACCCTTGCTGGTGGCATGTCTTAATGGGGGTTCATCAGACACCAGGCCCAACTAAAGTGAGTTCCTCTTTCTGTGATTAATACTGGCACAGTGGCTCACACACACACTGGACACAGAGGAGCTTTACAGTCAGCCAGCCTGGGTGCTAGATATCCTGCCCCGCTGGGCTAGATTTCATAGGAGTAAGGGAGAGATGCTTGGAGCATGGATATTCAAGGTGTGGGTTCCCTAGAGCCTATTATTGAGACCAGCCGAGGGCCTTAGCCACTTTTCGGGGGAGGGGGAGGCACTGTCAGCTTAGGGGGAGGGCTCTCTTGGTCTTCCTCCCTGAGACCAGAGGCTTCCTCAGCTGGAAGAACTGCCTTAAGAGAGTTTCTGTTTTTGCCTCAGATGTGTGACTTTGTATCAAAGACTTCCTTATTTGCATATGGCTATATAATAAAGCAAACTGGGGGCTATTGCTCTCACAGATATTGCCATCAGCATTGAAGAGGCCTCCTGATCCCATCCTCTTTTCTCTATGAGTCTATTTTCTTAATTCTGCACTGTTCTCCCTCAAGACCCAGAATTTCTAGCTGCGCTGGTCCGCAGCGAAAATAGATCTAAAAACAATAAAAGAACAGAAATAAACTCACATATGAGAAAACATTTTGATGGCTGTCAGGTGGGAGGGGTCTGAGAGATAGGTGAAAAAGGTGAAAGGATTAAAAAGTACAAATTGGCAGTTATACAATAGTCACAAGGATATAAACTATAGCATAGGAAATATAGCCAATAATATTCTAACTATGTATGATGTCGGATGGGTTCTACATTTATTAGTATGATCACTTAGTAAGTTATATAATGTCTAATTATTGGGTTATATACCTGAAACTAATATAATATTGCATGTCAACTGTAATTACACTTTTTTTAAAAATTATTTAAACTAAAATAATAAAATAAAATAAATAAAGATTTCTCTGGATGCAGTAAGTGACAGAATGAAAAGAAGAAAGTACTCTTCACAAGACCAAGTAAGAAGCCACATATGACAAGGGCTTGTACTACAGAAGTGCCATAGTGATAGAGAAGTCTATGTTAGCAGTGTCTCCTGGAATTGAGTGGCAAAATGTCTGCATGTCATACTTGCTTGTCCAGGAGAAGAGAACTTACTGGAAGCCTGAAGAAGGTAAAATACACTGAATGTTTAGGTCCCTACAAAAGTCATATATGATGGTATTAGGAAGTGGGGTCTTTGGTATGTGATTAGAGCCTGAAGAAGGAGTCGTCATGAATGGGATTAGTGCCCTTATAATAGGGCCCCCAGAAAGCTCCCTCATGCCTTCCACCATGTGAGGACATAAGTGACATAGATGCAGGGCCTCCACAGACACTGACTTTTGGACCTTGATATTGGACTCTTAGCCACTAGAACTGTGAAAAGTAGCTTATTGTTTAGGTCAATCAGTCTATGATTTTCCATTGTAGCAGCCTAAAGGGACCAAGACAAATGAGGACTTGGTGAATGGATATGAAAGGGGTTCTGTATTGATGTCAAAATGACTTTACTTGTTTAATTTGTACTATAATGGTGGATATATATCATTATGCATTTGTCAAAACTCATAGAACTGTACAACACAAAGAGTGAACCCTGATGTAAACTGTAAGCTTTTTTAGTTAATCATAGTGTATCAGTATTGGTTACTCAATTGTAACCCATGTACCACACTAATGCAAGAAATATAAGGAAAATTGTGGGAGGGTGAGAAGAGGGTATATAAGGGAAAAGTCTATACTTTATGCCTACTTTTTCTATAAACCTAAATCTGCTTTAAAAATAAAGTAGGTTAACTTAAAATGTTCTTGTGAAGAATCAAGGTAGCCTTCTAATAGACATTAAATAAATAAATAAAAAAATTATTTTCAGTAGAAGTAGGATCAAAAGAAGACAGGTCTTTATATATATCTTTATATATTTTTTCTATTAAAGAACATACATGAGAAAACTATGGTACAGATACTCCAGAAGAAATTTTTCTTGCAGGTTTTTTTTTGTTTTAGTAAATAACCCATCTATCTGGTTGTACAAACTAGACAACTAAAGGTCATTTTTTTTTCCTTCTTTTCCAAGTGAGAGAAGGGCAGATAAAGAGACAGACTCCTGCATGCACACCAACTGGGATCCACCCGGCAACCCACATATGGGGCCAATGCTCTGCGCATCTGGGGCCATACACACAATTGAGCTATTTATAGCACCTGAGATGAAGGTTCCTTGAAGCCATCCTCAGCATTTGGAGCTGATGCACTTCAACCCATCAAGCCATGGCTGAGGGAGAGGAAGAGAGAGAATAGGAGTGGGGGTGGAGAAGCAGATGGTTGCTTCTGTGTGCCCTGACTGGAAATCCAACCTGGGACATCCACATGCTGGGCCGATGCTCTACCACTGAGCAAACCGGTCAGGTTCATTTTGATATGAACAAAGAACCCTTTCCTCTTATATCCAGTTAGTCCCCACTGGTCTTTGTTTCTTCAGGCTGCTGTAACTAGATGCCATAGACTTAGGTGCGGGGCGGGGGGGGATGAATAAATGAAACACAGAGGACCTTTATGTGAGTAAAACTATGGTGTACTATTAAAGTAGTGAACACAGTTGTTTGTCCCTCATTTCCACAAGCAGCAGTGACTCACCTCCCTGGGCCAGAAACCTTCATCCCCGGCCACACTGCAGGTGCAGGGCCTTGAGGGCAGCGGTGGCTGCTTCCGCAGGACAGTATGTTCAGAAGAATGGCCGTATTGGGGCCCCTGCTCTGGTGGGAGAATGACAGGGGTTACTTTCATTAAACCAATAGTTTACAGCATGTTGCTCCATATTTTGGAAAGAAGAGAGGATGGGCATACCCATCACTAGACAGTATATGTAAAGCCATATAGAAATGAGGGTATTTTCAGCACCTGTGAAGAAAATCCAATTAAATTACATGAAAGCTATGGCAATTCTGCAAGAGTTATTACTATGCCTCCATGTGAAACAGGATGGGGTAAATTTAAAATAATTATCAAAATATCTTTTATTGATCTTAATGAAAAAAACTGTAATCCTGTATCATTTATTAAAGCTGTTCTAAGAAGACATCAATGCAGTGCTTGGAAAATAGGACAGTGGTTTCAGAATTCTGTTGAAATGCTATTTTAAGACCCACTAGCAATGATGCCATGATTATTAACAACAACTTGTCAGCTAACATTAGGAGCCTATAAACATTAAGCAGAATTTATAAAACTTGTAGTAAAGTCAGAGAAAAATTAGAAGCTGAAAAAAAAGTCTTTGAAATTGCAGAGCTTAAGGAGAGATTTAAAGCAAATCATGAAACTACAAATTGTTTAAAAAATAAAATCATGAAACTTGAAGATGATCAGAAAACCAAGAGATGTAAACAGTTCTGAGGAGAACTTGACAGTAGGCGAAACAGAGTAAGGTGGCCTTTGAAGGAGAGATGGACTGCAGACGCTATGATGTTTCTTAGAGGAACTGCACATATCGGAGTTCGCCATTGATTTCTCAGCAATGAGGTCAGAGAATTTGTATTTTTCAAGCGATCCTTAATGTGAAACAGATCTATCATAAGAATTAATGCTGTATAATGGTTTTATTAACCTATTTTAGGATAATTTTATGATTCTAAGTTCAATTAAAAATGTTTTAATAATTGCATATATAACTTATTCTTTGTTGTTTTTTAGCTTATCTTTTTGTCATGCATAAAAATTTCATTATAAAGTATAACTTGTACACATTTTATATTTTTCTGGTAGTTAGCATTTGTAGTAAAAAGTAATGTGTATATTTAATTTTTAAGTTCTTACCTGTGGCCCTGGCTGGTTGGTTCAGTGGTAGAGCATAGGCCCGGTGTGTGGATATCCCAGGTTTGATTTCTGGTCAGGGCACACACAGGATCTGCTTCTCCACCCCTATCCCGATTGATTCTCTCTCTCTCTCTCTCTCTCTCTCTCTCTCTCTTCCCTCCTCCTGCAGCCATGGCTCAATTAGAGTGAGTTGGACCCGGTTGCTAAGGATAGCTCCATGACCTTTGCCTCAGGTGCTACAAAATAGCTCCAGTTGCAACAGAGCAAGGGCCCCAGATGGGCAGAGCATCCCCTTTTAGTGGGCTTGCTGGGTGGATCCCTGTCAGGGTGTTCAGGAGTCTGTATCAGCCTCCACTCATATCACTAAAAAAAAAAAAAATTAAATAAACTTCTTTCCTGCCCTCATCCTGATTCTTTTGTATCTGATGTGCCAGGACCAAGTAAATAGTAAATGCAGTTTACTGATTCTGTTTACAAAGTGGTGAATATATGGCAGCGTCCACCAAGTGTGTGGATATTCCAGGTTTGATTCCTACTCAGGGCACACAGGAGAATGACCATCTGCTTCTCCACCCTTCCGCCTCTCCTTTCTCTTTCTATCTCTCTCTTTTCCTCCCACAGTCATGGCTTTGTTGGAGCAAGTTGGCCCCAGGTGCTGAGGGTGGCTCCATGGCATCACTTCGGGCACTAAAATAGCTCAGTTACAGAGAAATTGAGCAACGGCCCTAGATGGACAGAGCATCACCCTATGGTGCTTCCAGTGGATCCTGGTAGGGGTGCATTTGAGAGTCTGTCTCTCTGCTGCCCTGCTTCTCACTTAAGAAAAAAGAAGTGAGCCCTAATGTAACATATAGACTTTGAGTGATAATGATATATCAATATCATCTCACTGATTGTAGCACATGTAGCGCTCTGGTGCAGGCTGTTGATAGCAAGGAAGGCTGTGCTTGTGTGGGGGCAGAGTAACATGGACAATGTCTATACCTTCTGCTCAATTTTGCTATAAAATTAAAATTACTTTTTAGAAAATTTAAAGAAAAACCCCGAAAAGTAAAAGGCCATACCTGGCAACGGTTAGATTCTGCATCTCATTATCTCTGCTCACTAAGATTGTGTAAGACTTTTACCCACTCCCAAGGTTTTTCTAATCACTTCATTGGCTGGGTAGAGTTTGTCTCATTCACTTGCAACACTAGCCTGGAGATAATCAACTCAAAGTCCTGACATTGTAATTTTCCAGGTTTCTCAGATTGAAGTTTGCCAGCGTAACTTTCATTGCTATCATGACTCCAGCAAGCTTGGATCATGGTGATTAATGGTCATGTATTGTACATGAATTCCCAGTTGATATTAGTCTGAGGGATTATTCTATCCCTTTTCCACACTTCCCTAGCCCTGCTAAAATGAGTCCTATTCTCTCCCCCCACCAGCTCTCTGCTCACAGTGAGCTTGATCCTCTTCTTGATGTGTTTACAGAAATAATAGAAATTCACTTTGTTGAAGAAAGAAGCCATCACTAAGCATCTGAAACAGATATTTCTTCCAAAACAAGAAAGAATTGGATTTGTAATCCAGTAGCTCTCAAACTCGAATGTCTCTCAGAATCACCTAGAGGGCTCATTGAACCTCAGCTGCTGGGCTTTCCCCTCCAGAGTTTCTGATGCCATTGGTCTAGGATGGAATTTGTGTTTCTAACAATCATGCTAGTAGCAGATGTTGAGATCCACTGTTGTAAGGGTTAGTCTCTATGAACAAAACAGATGATCTTATACACATTTTAGGTGGGAATTCAAGGATTGGGAGATTTTGAGATTATCAAATTCCCTCCAAATGGAAGATGTGTGGTCACTGTGTTACTGACTTTCCAGACCATTGAGCCATCACTGTCAGAGACACATAGGCACTACTGTGAGGCTGTCACTGATTAAATGGCTTTTTAGTTTTGTGCTTATCTGTGCAGATTAGACCAATATGACAGTTTTTTTTTAATTTGGAGCAAAGCACGTTTTATTTTCACCTTCATAAGCATATACTCATATCGTTCCTCTTCCTTCTGAAGTAGGAGTATCCAGTTTTTCCCACAGAAAGTGCATAAAATTTTGTTTCTAAGTGAAGGATGTAACTAGCAGAGTGTTATTAGAAATGCAGGGGCATTGGCATTACTCTCCTCTGCTACTGAGGATTTCATCATTCAGTAAAATTAATTGCTGCTGAATTATTTAAATTCTTTTTTCCTATTCGCTAAGATCTGAGCACTCAGCACGGGCTCCAGAAAATAGAGGATAGTTAGGCAATTAAAGAACTTTGCCCTGTTAGATTTCTCCTTGTCATGGTAATGCATGTAGTCATCCCTGCGGAGTCTCATGGGTCCTTTGGGAGAGGATCAGTTGCAGCACTGTGCCCACCCGGGGAAAACTTTGGAAGTGGAAGATGGTCTCAAGTACATTGAATGAGACTGGAAGCCATAACCATAAGGAAGGTGGCCATTTCAAGGAGGAATACTGATAAACCAAGAGGACAATGACAAGTGGGTACAGTTCACTCTATTAAGTTGCACACAGTTTTATGTACTTTGTGTGAATTACAATTTCACAAAAAGAGAAAATTGTAATATGGATGAGGAAGAAAAGCATAATAAAAATAGGTTTAAAAGGAGCCATTGCTTCTATTGCTTTTGATTTGTTTGCAAGCAGAGGAATTCAGAGAGTCCCTGTGTAGCTTAGTCAGGCATATAGCTGATTTTCCCCAAGATGTGAAATCCTTCTTCAAGCCTATTTTGAGCACAGGGCCTCTGCTCTGAATCCAAATTGTGCAGTTCTGATTGGATGGTGTCGGTCTCAGTCTATGGGTAGAAAGACAAAACCAGTTTTCCCTACAGTTGTTTGACTCAGACAACATAAGGGAGGCATAGTGTGGGAAGCCAAGAGTTCAGTCTGCACTCTTCCTTGTATATAATATGTGAGGAGCCCCTGACAGTAAATGGCCACTAGATTCTTATTAATAAAATTTAAGCCCTGAGGTGACCATGGGGAGTCAATCTCAGCAGATAAATTCCTTCTTGGAGTTCACCTCAAATCAATCTTTCTTTTCAGGGTCCTCATCTGCCTGATAAGACCTCCTCTCTTCCCCTAAGGGAAGGTGTCTTTGCCTGAAATAATCCACCTTTTTAACTTTTTAGTCTCACACTAATTAACTCTTAATTTCTTAGTCTCACCTCCTTCCTACCTATAAAAACCTTCCCTTTTTTAAACTCATCAGAGCAAGCAGCTTAGTTTGTAAATGGTGGGATGGTACCTAATATGTGAATCCTTTAATAAATTTCATTAGATCTTCAGATTTACTCACTTGAATTTTAATAACTTTAAACATCTAGTTTAATGTATAATTTTTACCCTCTTAAAGTTCTTAAATACAAATAAGCAGGAAGAAACCTTACTAAATTTTGTGCATATCAGAAAAAAAATCTATGTTCACCTACTGAAGTCCTTCAGTGTAGCAGAACTCAAATTGAGGTCAAAATCTTAAGCTTCTGTACAATATTTGTAAGTCGGTACACATGTAATTCTCCAAGGTAGTTGTTTACCTTCTTCTTGTCCAGCACTGACTGTGTGTCCTACAATTTAATTCAATGCTGACACTATCTAGAGACAGCATAAGGCCCCACAGTAATGGCTCAATGCACCCTCCCACTCCAACTTGAAATACCAATCAAAAGTGCAGATCTTCACCTTCACCTCTGATCATTACAAATTAGAAAGTTCCCATAATCCCCTTCTTGGGTGTGATTACTTTGCTAGAATGGCTGACAGAACTCAGAGAAACATTTACCCATGTATTATAAAGCATGAATATAAAGTTATGCAGGAGAGCAGCTAGATGAAGAGGTCTATAGAGTGAGGTCTGGAAGGGCTCCCCACAGAATTGGAGTACACTGCCTTTATGTTCTGTGGCTGCGGCAGTCGTGGCCATGCAGGTTCCTATTGGATTTGGGAAGATGGTAAAGGAATTATGGAGCCAGAAAATGGTGAGCTATTGCTTTTATTAAAGTCTCATAAAGGCAGATGAGCAAACAGGCAGGGAAGACTGCTTCCCTTTCTCTTTCTGACTCTCCCATACTCACTGGCCCTGACCAACCTCAGTACTCTCCAGCAAAACAGGTTGGGCAGAAATACCCCTTCTCAGGCAAAGAATAGCAAACAATTGCCCCACCTCATGGTGAGAAGACAGTGTGAAATTTGCAATCTGCTGCCCTGAAGACAAGCACCCTCAGCCTTCCATAGATTATGCCAGTGGTTCTCAAAATGTGCACCAGGGTGCACTAGTGTGCCCTAGAAGATTTCCAGGTGTGCCCTATGGTATTCCAGAAAAATATGTGGCTTTTAGGGACCAAAAACCAAAAACAGGGTTTTTGGAGCTTAGATTTTTGGGGGACAGAGGTATGGGGAATTGGCTATAAGCTGACAGTCTGCCCAACCCCTCAACTCACTTGCCTGATTAGGTTGCAAAAGGCTGTTAAACTGTGGTGCTGGATTGTTTACACTACCCTCCATGTTCTCTGAAAAGACTGGAGGCAAGTTTCTTCTATCCTTTGTTTGGTGTAAAGTTAAGATGATATGTATGGTGGGGGTTTTCTGCACTTGGTAAAATTTTAGATTGCCTTGGAAACATGATTAAAGATCTCATTGATTTGCTAATGGCCCACTTTGCCCTATAAATAAATCAAGATGCGGTTTTGGGGCACACTTTGTTCTTGCCAGCAGCAATTGCAGGGCCCCCAAACCCATATTTTCTTAATTCTGTGTATTTTCTTAATTCTGCACTGTTACCACTCAGAACCTAGAATTACTAGCTGTGCTGGTTCATGGCATGTGCCCAGATATAAAAATAAATATAGTTACTCTATTATACCATTTCATTACGAAAATACTGCTCTTTTTGTTAACACATCATTAATATATTTATTATTAACACATTATTATATTATTTTTAGATATATACACCCAAATAAAATGGATAGATTTCTCAAAAAGAAGTGTGATATTGAAAAATCCAGTTCTGGAAGTGAGCAAGTTAAGTGTAAACAAAATAGGACTTGAAGGCTGACGGGCAGAATTTAATTCATAGCATTTTCCATCACTTAACACTGAACGATACGATTGGATTAGAAACCCATTCATGGAAGCCTCAAGTGATTTTGGTTTAACATTAACAGAAGAAGAAGAACTGGCAGCTACATCCACTGATCTTGGATTGATGATTAAACATAAGGAATTGTCTCTTGAAGCCTTTTGGATTTCTATAAAAGCATATGTGGTAATATCTAAAAAAGCTTTGAACATTTTACTACAATTTTCAACATCCTATTCATGTGAATTAGGATTTTCTATCCTCAACACAATTAAAAGTAAAATGAGAGGAATTCTTCAATGTATTGATGAAGAAATGAGAGTTTGCCTTTCAAATATATGCCCAAACATTGAAGAAATCACTGGGACACATCAGGCTCATGTTTTTCATAAACACAAGAATGAACAAATTTACTAAATCTTACTAAGAATGTATCTATATTTATAAAAAAATAACTTTCTTGTAGTTTTATTAAAAATTTTTAACTTTTATTACAAATTCTAAAAAGCATAACTCAAAAAATGTAACATAAAATGTTTTTTTAATGTCAGAATAAATTTAATTTTGTCATATTTATTTTGTTTAATTACCATAAAACACACTTGGACTTTATATTTTTTTCTTTAATATTTGACTTAATTATTATAACACATTTCTCATAAATTTGTATATAGTGCACCTACATTACTTGTAGGATTTAAAATGCTGCCTGACTTCAGAATCAGTGGTTTGAGAACCACTGGACTATGCGCACACGTGGTGCTACCCCAGTACAAGCAAACAAACTTAAAAAAACACTTATTTACCCAATACTGCCCTATTTGGCACATGAATATGTTCACCAGCCTGGAAGCTTATGGAATCTTGTGCAAGTTTTCACTGAACTTAATCAGCAGTACCCTTCCCATTCCCAGAGTTGGTTTGGGGGGCTGAAAGGTCCAACCTTCTAAAAACTTGATCTTTCTGATGACCAGGGGACAGACCATATTTCCTATCAGGCCACAATTACACACTTAGACTGCCTTCCTACTGCCCAGGGACTCCCTTTCTCTGGTAAATGTAACTTCTGTTGGGTACATTTACTTAGACCAGAGAGAGTAACTGATTTAATGCAGGCAAATGAACTATTTTCCTGAAGAATATGGAACTGTAATTATGAACCTACTGATAACCTGATATCTTGCTTCTATAAAGACAGAACTACAGAAGTTAATTGATTTCGACATTATCTGTTATGTGGACTAGGAACCAGAAAAATCCATTCTAGTGAGATTGATAAAGGGGAGATGGGTAGGAAAACAATAACTTCTGAGTTTTTTCTCAGTATTCCTGGATCCCTGATCCCATGCTATTCCAGAAATCCAGTTGTATCCTAACCTTGGGTTCCATGAGCACCCACCACCTCACTTTTATAATAAAATTCCCTCTCTTTGTTAAATGAGATGGATTTCTGTCAATTGCAAATAAAGACTGTTAAAATATTATATCTTTAAAGAAAACACTGGTTCACATCGTATTGAAAAAGTAATTATTTGTTATTACAAAAATAAAACCATTGAATGAAAACAAATGAGTTACACTATATTGCACCATGACTGCAAATGAGCCAAGACTTGTCTAAAAGATAAACATTCTAGAGCAAACAGCATCCTTTTACTTGGGTATGTAGACATGCAAATAATTCATTATAATGAAATTGCAGGAATAAAAAAATCATGAGTAGCAGCAAAGTAAACTTAACAGATAAAAGAATCATTTTATGACAGTAATGAAGCAATTAAACATTTAAAATGTCTTTTAAACAGTCTACCTTTAGAAGAATATGCTTTGAACCATTTTCAAGTCATGATGTAAGTGCATTAGGTAATTTGTTTTTCTTTTTAAATTAATGCTCATAGACCAGATTTTTTGCTCCATAAGATGCACCTGACTGTAAGACACACCTAGGGTTTTAAGGAGAAAAATAAAATAACTATTCTGAACCAAATGGTATTTTAAAATATTTAATAAAATACCATATTTTTCTCTCCATAAGACACACGGGCATTTTCCCCTCCAGTTTTTGGGGGGGGGGGAAACTGCATCTTTTGGAGCAAAAAATACTGGAAATGGACCAATATCACATATTTTATTTGATTGGTTGAGGTTAGGAAGCATAGTCTTTAGTGTGAAAGGCATTTTTTCCCTTTGTACAACCAAGGTAACCAAAGAGATCCAATTGATCATTGTAGCCTCACTAACACCATCTTTTATTTGAACTGAGCTTATGAGCTAAAGTATTGTAACAGCTTTTGAAGAAATCCTGAAGCTTGAAGAATAGCAAATTGTATTTAAAACTTAAGAAATGAACATAAATATAAATACAAATACTTAAGTGCTTTTACATTCTGAAGCAAAAAGTATATTATCCTCTTTAATGCTGTTTCCTCTTTAATGCTCCAAAAGTACCAATTTATTGTAAGATGGCAATGTATGATTATACTCATTATATTTTGATTAGAATAAATGCAAGAGCAAGGCTATTGCTTTTAATTTTTTCTGTTATTTGCAATAGATGAGAAGGGTAAAATTTATAACTATTACATAATTGAAAAAATATACCTCTCATTCTTTTTCACACTCCTAATGAAATAGCAGTGTTGGGCAAATAAGTGTGAAATGTGATTTTTATGTTTGCTCACTTTTATTGTTAAAAATGGCCACTGCCTGGGTGAATGGCACTGGCTGGTGAAACTGCTAATTACCTTCTGGCTTGGGAAGGGGCTTTGTTATGCTAATGTGTTAGAGGATGGTTTTTCATGTTCAACGTTTTTTTTTAATTATTTTAATTTTAATGGGGTGCAATTGATAAATCACAGTACATATGTTCAGAGAAAACATCTGCAGGTTATTTTGACATTTGATTATGATGCATAACCATCACCCAAAGTCAAATTGTCTTCCGTCACTTTCTATCTGGTTTTATTTGTGCCCCTCCACTCCCCCTACCCCCACTGTCTCCTCCCCTCCTACCACCCGGATAGCCAGCACACTCTTGTCCATGTTTCTGAGTCTCATTATTATGTCCCAACTATGTATGGAATCTTATATTCTTAGTATTTTCCGATTTACTTATTTCACTCAGTATAATGTTGTCAAGGTCCATCCATGTTGTTGTAAATGCTCCGTTGTCATCATTTCTTATGGCTGAGTAGGATTCCATAGCATATGTGTACCAAAGCTTTTTAATCCACTCATCCACTGAAGGACACTTGGGCTGTTTGCTATTGTGAACAATGCTGCCACGAACGTGAGGGCGCATTTCCTCTGTTCAAACAGTGCTATAGTGTTCTTAGGGTATATTCCTAAAAGTGGAATATCTGGGTCAAAAGGCAGTTCAATTTTTAATTTTTTGAAAAAGCTCATTACTGTTTTCAACAGTGGCTTCACCAGTCTGCATTCCCACAAGAAAGGCAGGAGGGTTCCCTTACCTCCACATCCTCACCAGCACTTAATCTGTGTTGTTTTGTTGATTAGCACCATTCTGACTGGTATGAGGTGATATCTCATTGTGGTTTTAATTTGCATTTCTCTAATGGCCTATTGGCCATCTGTATGTTCTCTTTGGAGAAGTGTTTATTCATTTCTTTTGCCCATTTTTGATTGGACTGTTTGTCTTCGTGGTGTTGAGTTTTACAAGTTCTTTATAAATTTTGGTTATTAACCCCTTATTAGACATATTTTCAAATATGTTCTCCCATTGTGTAGTTTGTCTTTTTATTCTGTTCTTATTGTCTTTAGCTGTGCGAAAGCTTTTTAGTTTGATATAATCCCATATGTTTATCCTGTCTTTTATTTCATTTGCCCGTGGAGATAAATTGGCAAATACATTGCTGCTACAGATGTGGGAGAGCTTGCTGCCTATGTTTTCTTCTAAGATGCTTATGGTTTCACGGCTTACATTTAAGTCTTTTATCCATTTTGAGTTTGTTTTTCTGAATGGTCTAAGTTGATGGTCTACTTTCATTTCTTTTGCAGGTAGATGTCTAATTTTCCCAACACCATTTGTTAAAAAGGCTGTCTTTACTCCATTGTATGCTCTTACCTCCTTTGTCAAATATCAGTTATCCATAAAGGTGTGAGTTTATTTCTGGGTTCTCTGTTCTGTTCCATTGATCTACATGCCTGTTCTTATGCCAGTACCAGGCTGTCTTGAGTACAATGGCCTTGTAGTATAATTTGATATCAGGGAGAGTGATACCTCCTGCTTTATTCTTCTTTTTCAATATTGCTGAGGCTATTCATATTCTTTCCAATTCCACATAAATTTTTGGAATATGTGTTCTATATCTTTAAAGTATGTCATTGGTATTTTAATTGGTATTGCATTGAACTTATAAATTGCTTTGGGTAATATAGACATTTTAATGATGTTTATTCTTTCTAGCCATGAGCACGGTATATGCTTCCACTTGTTTGTATCTTCCTTGATTTTTTTTATCAATGTTTTATAATTTTCTGAGTACAAATCTTTAATCTCCTTGGTTAAATTTACTTCTAGGTACTTTATTTTTTTGGTTGCAATAGTGAAGAGGATTGTTTCCTTAATTTCTCTTTCTGACAGTTCATTGTTGGTGTATAAAAATGCCTCTGATTTCTGAGTATTAATTTTATATCCTGCCACCTTGCTGAATTCATTTATTAGGTTCAGTAGTTTTTTGACTGAGACTTTAGGGTTTTCTATATACAATATCATATCATCTGCAAATAATGATAGTTTTGCTTCTTGTTTTCCAATTTGGATGTCTTTTATTTCTTCTTCTTGTCTGATTGCTGTAGCTAGGACTTCCAGAACTATGTTGAATAAGAGTGGTGAAAGGGGGCACCCCTGCCTTGTTCCTGATCTTAAGGAGATTGCTTTTAATTTTTCCCCATTGAGTATGATGTTGGCTGTGATTTGTCATAGATAGCTGTTATCATGTTGAGGTATGCTCCCTGTTTTCCCACGTTGTTGAGAGTTTTGATCATCAACGGATGCTGGATTTTATAAAATGTTTCTTCTGCATCTATTGAAATTATCATGTGATTTTTGTCCTTCCTTTTGTTTATGTGATGAATCACATTGATTGATTTGCGAATATTGAACCAGCTTTGCCTCCCCAGAATAAATCCCATTTGATCATGATGTATGATTTTTGTTTCATGTGTTGCTGGATCCGGTTTGCTAATATTTTGTTGAGAATTTTAGCATCTAAATTCATCAGGGATATTGGTTTATAATTTTTTTCTTTATGTTGTCTTTGCCTGGTTTCAGAATCAGAATTATGCTTGCCTCATAAAAGGTGCTTGGAAGTCGTCCTTCCTCTTGAATTTTTTGAAATAGCTTGAGAAGGATAGGAGTTAGTTCTTAGAATATTTGGTAGAATTCACTTGTGAAGCCATCAGGCCCTGGACTTTTCTTTATAGGGAGATTTTTGATAACTGTTTCTATCTCATTTGTTGTAATTGGTCTGTTTAAGGTTTTTCATTCTTCCAGATTGATTTTTGGAATATTTTATGTTTCAAGGAATTTGTCCACTTCATATAGCTTGTCTAGTTTTTTGGCATACAATACTTCATAGTATTTTCTTACAATATTTTGTATTTCCGTTGTGTCAGTTGTTATTTCTCCACTCTTCTTTATAATTTCATTTATTTGAGTCCTCTCTCTTTTTTTCTTGGTAAGTCTAGTTAAAGGTTCGTTGATCTTGTTTGCCTTTTCAAAGAACCAGCTCCTGGTTTCATTTATCCTCCGTATCATTTTTTTAGTCTCTATGTCATTTATTTCCGCTCTGATCTTTATTATTTCCTTTCTTCTACTACCCTTGGGCTTTACCTGCTGTTCTTTTTCTAGTTCTTTCAGAGGCAGGGTCAAGTTGCTTATTTGAGCTTTTTCTAGCTTCTCATGGTATGCTTATACTGCTATGAACTTCCCTCTCATTACTGCTTTTGCTGTGTCCCATAAATTTTGAATTGATGTATGCTCATTTGTATTATCATTTGTTTCTAGGAACTTTTTTATTTCTTTTTTGATCTCATTGTTAATCCATTTGTTATTTAATAACATGCTATTTAGTTTCTAAGTGTTTGAGTATTTTTCAGTTTTTCTTTTGTGGTTAATTTCTAGTTTCATGGCATTGTGATTAGAGAAAATGCTTGATATGATTTCAATCTTCTTAAATTTGTTGAGACCTCTTTTGTGTACTAACATGTGGTCTATCCTAGAGAATGTACCATGAGCACTTAAAAAGAATGTATATTCTTCTGTTTTAGAGTGAAAGGTTCTGAAGATATCTATTAAATCGAGTTGATCTAGTGTATCCATAAGTCTGTTGTTTCTTTGTTAATTTTCTTTCTTGAGGATCTATCTAGTGCAGTTTGTGAGTTATTGATATCCCCTACTATTATAGTATTGCTGTTGATTTCACCCTTTATATCTATCAAAGTCTGCTTTATGTATGTTGGGGCTTCTATATTTGGTGCGTAGATATTTATAATAGTTATATCTTCCTGTTGAATTGTTCCCTTTATCATTATGTAGTGTCCTTTATCTCTTACTACAGCCTTTGTTTTAAAGTCCATTTTGTCAGATATAACTATTGCTACCCCAGCTTGTTTTCCATTTCCATTTGCATGAAATATTTTTTTTTTATCCTTTTACCTTCAGTCTATGTGCATCTTTTGTTTTAAGGTGTGTCTCTTGTAGACAGCATACGTATGGGTCCTGTTTTCTTATCCATGCAGCTATCCTATGTCTTTTGATTGGATCATTTAATCCATTTACATTTAAGGTTATTATTGATATGTAGCTGTTTATTGCCATTTTATTCTTTAAAACTGTATTCCTCTTTTGCAATATTCTTTTCCCCTTTGATCTGTTTACAACAGGCCCTTTAGCATCTCTTGCAGGATTGACTTGGTTTTAATAAATTCCTTGAGTTGTTTGTTTCTGTTTTTGTTTTTTTGTCTGGGGAGCTTTTTATTTCTTCTACAATTTTAAACATTAGCCTTGCTGGATAGAGTAGTCTTGGTTGTAGGTTCTTGTTCTGCATTTCTTTGAATATGTCTTGCCATTCCCTTCTAGCCTCAAGTGTTTCTTTTGAGAAGTCAGATGTCATCCTTATGGGGGCTCCTTTGTAGGTGATAGCCCTTTTTCCTCTAGCAGCTTTTAATATTTTCTCTTTATCACTTAGCTTTGGTATTTTAATTATGATGTGTCTTGGTGTAGATTATTTGGGTTTCTCTTTAATGGAGTTCTCTGTGCTTCTTGAACATGTGAGTCATTTTCCAGCCTTAATTTAGGGAAGTTTTCAACTATGATTTGGTTGAACAAAGTCTCTATTCCTTTTTCTTTCTCTTCTTCAGGAACCCCTATGATGCAGATATTTTTTCTCTTCATGTTGTCATAGAGCTCCTTTAGAGTTTCCTCAGTCTTTTTGAGTCTCTTTTTTTTTTTTCTGCTCTGCTTCTTTGCCTTTGTTTATTTTGTCCTCTACCTTGCTGATTCGATACTCAGCTTCATCCATCCTCCTTTTAATTCATTCCATTGTGTTCTTCAATTTCCTTTTTTATACTTGTTTTCTTTTTATTTAGGTGTTTGTAATGACTATCCATTGTTCTTCTAAGCTCTTTGAACATCCTATCTATCATTATTTTAAACTATGCATCTGGTAGTTTGGTTATATCTGGTTCCTTCAGGTCCTTCTCTGGGAATTTCTCTTGATTCATTTTGGTTCCATTCCTCTGCCTTCCCATTTTATCTGTGTGTAAGAAGAGTTTGGCTACTGGAGTCCAATGGGTCTTGCCTCTGTGTTCCCTAGGTGTGGTCTGTCTGCAGGCCCACCACCCCCTGCTGCTGCTAGGGCATTTGGGTATGGGCTTAGCCAGTGCAGGTCGCTGCAGCTGTTGCTGTGGTTTCCGCCTCTCCTTTGCAGGAGGGGCTCTGTTCTCATGCTGGCTCTACAATCCTCAGCCTGTCTAGGCCTTCGCCTCACCCCCACAGGTTGGGTTGCACACTGCACTTAAGCCACAAGCCTCGGTACCAAGGGCCCGGGTGAGCACCTTTGCTCAGCTGTGTGCCTCTGCCTGTCCCAGGTTTTTGCCCCAACCCCGTGGTCAGAGCCGGCTTGCACAGGATCTCATACTTCCAGGGCTGCTGGTGCACACTCAGCTGCGAACCTCCACCTCTCCTGGGCTTTCGCCCCGCCCCCGCTGTCAAGGCCGGCTGGCGCAGGGTCGCAAGTCTCGGAGGCCAGGCGAGGCTGCGCGCCCGTGATGCCTGCGCACCCCCACTCAACAGCAGGTCTGTGCCTGTTTGTGGGAATCCGCTTTTCCCCCACAGGTGGGGCTGCAGGTGGGCCCGCAGCTGCCGGACCACTTTTACACATCCCCTCTGCCCCTGCTGAGATAGACCGAGCTCACGGCCAGCTAGCCTGGCCTCTTCCCCTGCCAACAGAATCACGTTTCCTTATCCTGCCACTGCCCACCCTCCAGCAAGTACTCAGCAGTGTAGGTGGGGGCACTGCAGCTCAGACCCTAACACTCCATACTGTAGTCCTGAAAGCTCCCTCCTTCTAAGCAGCTCTGCTCTAAGTGCCGCGGGAGAGCTTGTTTGACTGGTGTCCTTCCTCCCTTTGCTGGTATTCCTAGTTCCAGGGGAAATATTCGTTTCAGATTTGGGAAGTGACTCAGCCCAGGGTTTAAGGTGGCTTTCCCTCAGAGTGTTTCTTCCTTTGCCTTCCAGACCACACTCTCTTCCCGCTGCTCTGGTCCTCTTTTCTCTTCCCATCCTTTAGAACCCCAGGTGAGTAGTTGTGAGAGAGGTGTTTTGCGCCATCCCTTTAAGAAGAATCCTTGGTCTGAGAAAACTGTCTCTTTCTCACAAACAGTATCCTAACTTGTTTCACAACTAAATACTGTCCATACGCCTCTTCTAGGCTCTGGGCCTAAAGGCTGGGGCTTTGTTTCTGGGACCCAGGTCCTTCCCTCTCCACTAAACTCTCTTCTCGCCATGCGAGTCTCTCTGGGCTGCCATTCATTCCAGGGAACTGGGCAGCCCTTTCCACATTTTCACTTTTCCTACCAGTCTCAATGTGGCTTCTTCAGTGTTCCTTGGTTGAAGAGTCCACTTAGTTTAGTTCAAAGTTGGTTTATCCAGGCGATGGTTCTTAAAATTAAGTTATAACCCACTTTGGTTCCAAGAGTTGGAATTTGGTATATCTGCCTACTCCATCACCATCTTGCCATCCCTCGTGTCAAAATATTTTAAGAAGAAGGAGGAAGGAGAGGAAGGAAAAAGGAAGGCATGTGTTTTTGCAGAGTTAGAAGTGGGGAAAAAGAAAGCAACCAGTTTGTGCAGAGAGTAGGAAGCCATGTTGGCAGGTGGGGGCCTTTGATTCTAGGTAAACCCGGATGTGTCAGTGGCTTTGGGAGCCCTGAATGGAAAGGAAAATGTTTTCCCTCTGTGTTTTTTTTGCTGGCCGGATATAACACTAGAATAAGGGAACGGCCCACCAGTTTTTGGTTCCGCAGTTTCTTTACCGTTTGTCCAAATCTAATGGGAACCTTTACCTGCATGGCCATGACAGCTGTGACTGCTAGCCATACAAGCAGCTAAACTCATTTTTAAAAATCAAAATTAAAGTTTTCATAGCTACACTGAACAATTTACTCCAAGAAAATAACATAGGGGCTGTAGAATTCCTGAATGTCCTGAGGGAAAATGTAAGGCTAAAATCATTATAGTCTCTTATGACTAGAGCCAAAATATGCAAATAAACTAAACTATATAACTTCTAATGTAAAGAAATACATGTAGTTTAAAAACCTAAAGTTTTCTTTTAAGCTTTATACATAATCCATTTTCAGGAAATTGAAAAATTTGGAAAACACAGAGCTCCAGGGTAAAGCATACATTTTCTTATTGCATTTAGTACAGTAACTTAGAGTTATACGCAAAAGCCAAAACAAGTACATTTAGCATGATTGTACTGAAGTGTCTATGTTAAGTCTACTTTCTGTGGGAGTATGTTTTATTAAAATATAGCTATTCTCTGGTTATGATTTATAACAGTTGTAATTCAGCCATTTGCAATGCCTTTTTTCTTGTCTACAATATCAAATCATCTCTTTCTAAAATATTTTTGCTTTAGTACATATATTCAATTCAATTTTCCAAGTAACACAAGTTATTTTTCATTTTTATAGACATTATACTAATTTTTAAAATTTTTATTTAGAAAATTAAATTTAACAGAGTGACATTGATCAATAAGGGTGCATAAGTTTTAGATAAAGCATTTGAACTGTTGATTATGTTGTATACCCATCAACCAAAGTCAGATTATTTTCTGTCACCTTATATTTGTCCCTCTTTATTCCTTTGCTCCCCATCATTTTCTCCCACCCCTTTCTCCTGGTAACCACTTTACTTTTGTCTATGTCCATGAGTCTCAGTTTTATATCCCAACTCTGTGTGAAATCATATAGTTCTTAGCTTTTCTGATTGTACTAATCTAAAACTGACTATAAGTAAACTGCAGTATCAGTTGGACAATTTTATAGCTAAAACCTAAGTATTTTATCAGCCTTCTTCATTTTTAGCAGTTAACAATTCCCTTAGTTAAAGGTGACAAAATTTAAAAGTTTTAAATTTAATTTGGGTTAACTTAGTTATTTGTCTATTTCTATTTTCTAGAAAAAAATAACAATATTAAGTTGGATGGACCTTTGGCTTTGGGCAATTTTTCTTCCTTGGTATATACAAATCACTTTATGAGAATACCAAAGACACTAAAATTAGTATATTTAAGAAAGCAATTACTTAATCTGAATTTTTAAATTTTTGATTAGCAATCTTTTATTAAATTTCAAGTATTTTCAATTATTTTTTATTTTCATCAAAGTCTATATTTCCTTTAGAAAAATACAGAAGAGAACCTTCAAACACAGTGCTATTGTATAATTTATTGTTCTGAGAAAAATTAATAGATACACCAAGGAGCTTACTATAATAAAGTGAAAAGCTGCAGGGGATATCTTAAATGTGGAGACAAAAGCACTCACACTTTTTACCCTGCCATTTTATTCACATTGAAATAAACTGCTCTTCATAGAAGGAAGTGAAACTTGAAATGTGCACTTAAAATTAAAACTGGTGAGCTATTAAAACTAACGAAGAAGGATGTGAAAATTCTAATCAGCTCAGTCAGTTCAACAACAAAAACAACAAAAAGACCAGTTAGCAGGTGGGGGAGAGCATCACAAAAATCAGCATACTATAAATATTCACCACACTTTCCCAATTTTAAGGCATGATTAGTTGCAAGATATGCCATTGACTTAGTAACAACATTCCTGAGAAAAGTAAAACACTAAAATACCTTAAAGAGTAAAATTCTTTTTAATAATTAATACTCCCAGTAACTAAATTGAATTCTGAACTTTTAAATTAAATTTAAATATGCATAAGTTAATGCTTTTCCCACTTGTAAGCAGTATGTCATGATATCATATAGTCATGGCTTCATTTTTTCAAATAACCCAGCTACCTCCCCAATAATCCTTGATGTAAGAAAGTAAACTGCCATATGTGTTCTGCTGAAGGGAACATACATTTTTGCTTTTCTTGTGTCATATAAAAAATATAATGTGAAAGAGATACTTATTTTTAAATCTGAAGGTCTGGCAACAATTCTTACTTAATAGTATACTCTGAAGGTCTGATTAAACGTGAGGGGAGCTATTTTACTTTGCCATTATTTCCCACCATCAACTACTTTGGAAATGGCCGATATATTCATGCACTGAGGCAAAGAATAATATGATTCAGTTACATGGTTAGGTTTTCCTACTTTCCATAGAAATGCAATTAGTCTTTCCTAGTCTTTTCTGTAAGATCCTCTTGGACTAGTTTTTAAATAAGAATCTATATAATTAAAATATTGATATGAAGTATGATCCATAATTGGAAATGGGTTTAACAATTAAGTTAGAAACAACTAGAACTTAAAAAATAGGAAAGAGTGGAGGTAGAAGAGCAAATAATGATGTTCTATAGAAAAAAGTGAAAAGAAAGTAAGTTTATGACAAACACTATTGGGGAAACTTCCTTTTTTAATTTAAAAAAATTGTTTTAAGTGAGAAGCAGGGAGGCAGAGAGACAGACTCCACATGTGCCCCAACCAGAATCCACCTGGCAAGCCCACTACCAGGGATACTCTGAGCATCAGAGGCCATTGCTCCATTGCTTGACAACTGAGCACCTGAAGGGAGGCCATGGAGCCATCTTCAGCACCCAGGGCCATCTTGCTTTAACCAATCCATGGCTGTGTGAGGAGAAGAGAGAGACAAAAAGAGATATGTGAGAGGTGGAAGGGTGGAGAAGCAGGTGGTTGCTTCTCCTGTATGCCCTGACTTGGAATTGAACCTGGGACATCCACAGGACTGGCTGATGCTCTACCAATGAGTCAACCGGCCAGGGCTAGGAAAAATTAATAAAAGTTTTCAGTTAAAAAGCTTACTATTCAAGTCAACACTTTTGAATCTGGGTCACAGCAGAGGTAATGGAAAAAAGCAGAACAGATGTGATAAATATTTTGGAGTTGGAGTCAGCTAGATTTGCAAGTGGGCCAGTTTAAGGGGAAAGCAAAAGAATATGGTATAGTTCCAGTCCTGGGTTGTTAAAAATACTGATGTCATTAAAAGAAACAAGGAGGGCATGAAAGAAAGTTTGATGTTGAAGCGATAGATAAAAAATAAAATAGTTTACTTCTTTTAAATCACTTATAGTATAAAATAAAAATTATAGGTAATATAAAAATTCATACTTTGGAGATTACGTCAGTATTTTGTTTTTGTGTGTATGCTTTTTAGTTTTTATTTGTTTTGTTTTATTAACCAAGGAGAAAATATGCTATGGATGGTTAGTTTATATTGACAGCAAATCAATGTCTATAAGTAAACCTACATGTATGGACCCCACCTCCACAAACCTGATGTCATGAATAAAATTGTTCATTAAGAACATTATTTTTATTAAGATCCAAATTTTTATTTTTATTTTCATCTTACAACGAAGTCCTTTCTGAAACCTATGGCTACAACAGGCTTTGTGGTTTCACCCCAAAGTTTCTTTTGTTATGAAGTCAACATTAAAACCACATGGTTCAGACAGTTTTGAAAATTCTATATTTTTCTTCCAATACTTGAACCAGAAAATCGGAACTGATGCTCTGTGACTGACATTCCACATCTCTGCCTGGGTTCTGGCAGCTCTTCTCTCTGCACCTTGAAACCATCAGCCACAGAATGTATTTAACAGGATGACTGGAGCAACAGTGTAAGTGCTGACACTGTAATCTTTGATGTTCTCTGCGGCTGGGGTCATGGTGATGCTCCTTAACCTCAGAGTGGGAGGCAAGTTGGGAAAGTCTCTGGCCATTGATATCAGACAAGCTTAGGTGAAAATCTCCTTCCTCCCTCAACTGTACATTCTCCTCCAGGTCACTTATGCTCCTTCAGTTTCATTTTTCACATCTGTAAAATGGAGATTGTATTCTTTTCTTTTCTAGATTAGTAAACTTAATGTGCATTATAACAGTGGTTACATTATGGTCCCAATAAGCATAAATCATATTCTGCCACTTAATAATATTCTTCTCAATTTCTCCATAAAATTAGGATAACGAAGGCATCAATCCAATTCAGCATTCAACATCAACAACAGATAAAGCCCTTTCTAGACTCTGAAAAAGTTATAAAGTTATATGAGATGATACATATGAGTGATAGGTTTATTATGGTGCATATTTCTACGTCCCCTTGCTGAGCTCCCCAACAATAGAGACTATTTTCTTGTCTCATTTTTAGGCTTGACCACATGACTTGCTCTGACCAACAGACATGAGCAGACATGATGCATACCATGTCCAAGTATGCTCTCTTTTTCTTACCCTCTACCTTGACAACAAAATGTATCACAAGAGAACTTGGTTGTTCAGCCTTGGACCTAGACAGACAAAACACACAGAAAAGAAATACATATCTTAGAGCTACACAGAATTATGCAGAGGTATAAATGAGAAATACACATTGTTATTGTTCTTACCAACACTTACGAACATGAAATAAATGCTTGTTATTTAAGTCACTGATATTTGGCTTTTAAGAAAAATTGACTGACATATGACATAATATCTTCCATGTAGAAGTACTTAGCACTTTAGCAATAATAATAATAAACTAAAATATATAACAAAAGTATATAAACACTTAAAGTATATAAATATCTCTCTATCCACCCATCTAATCAACAAATATTTATTGGGAACTTCTATGTGCCAGACATTGTAAGCTGCTGGGATAAGGCAGTGAGCAGGTCCAACTGATGCTCTCATGCAGCTTATATTATTAGGTGGGGTAGAGGAATTTAACTATGAGAGGGATAGTTGTTGTAAAGAAGTAACAGGGGAAAGACATAGAAAACACCAGATAAGAAAGAGACTTTGTGTGTATGCCTGTGTGTGTCCATGATTGTGTAGTGTTCAGAGCAGGCCTCATTAAGGGAGGATTTTGAATAGAGCTTAGAAAGAAACAAAGAAAGGAGTCAAGTGGATATCTGGCGAAAGCAGGTATTTTAATTTAAATTTTATTGAAGTGACATTGTTTAATAAAATTTTGGAGGCTTCAAGTGTACAATTTTATGATACATCATTTGTATATTGTATTGATTTGAACAAAAGTCAAATCATCTTCTGTAATTATATATTTGACTCCCTCAGTCCCATTCCCTCTGGTAACCACCATACTATTGTCTCTTTCTATGAGTGTTTGTCACTTTATTTCTTGTTTATCCATTTGTTCCAAAGGTTATATAAAGCATACTTGTTATATATAAATATCTGTAAGATACACTGGCCTGTGGCGCAGTAAATAGACCATTAACCTGGAGAGCCGAGGTTGCATGCTTGATGCTGTGGGCACCAGTTTGAGCAATTAATGGGTGCACAACTAAGTGGAACAAGTTGCATCTTCCCTCCCTCTCTCTCTCCTCCCATATTCTCTCTCTCAAAAAGAAATCTGTAAGATAATTTTAGAATATATACATATAATTAGTTCCATTTGAGTGTGTGGGCTCAACTGTTTCAAAGTATTCCTTTTGTTAAAAATCGGTCATTTGTAAAAATTACAAATTTTTTCATTTGTAGCCCACATGAAGTAAGCAGCATTTCTAAGTGAAGGCTGTCTACACAGGCATATTTGTATTGGAGTTTACTTCACATGATATAATAAGCACTTTGATATTGATTTCTTCTATCAGTATTTAATGTCAAAGGGAAGAAACAGAAATAGTCCTAGGTGGAAGACAATTGGGTATCATTCTAAGACACAATTTAATCATAATTTTTACCAAAATATATTCTCCTTCCTAATCCTCTAAATATCAGCATTCTTGAGAAATAACAAAGAGTTTCAAGTTGAGACACTAAAAATGTCAATTTGTATATGTAATTACAGTCTCAGCCTCTTCTGAATATTAAATTAAACCAGCCATTTTTAAAAAGCCTACTTGATAACAAGTCACACCTTGAGAAAAAATTATGAATGTTGAGGTTTAATTATATTTTTATCTTCTATTTAACTTATTATTGCAAAAAAATTTGCAAAATTTCTTAAAAATCTAGTCCTAAGAAAATAATCTCACAAAAAATAGAAACTAAGTGTCTTTATTCTAGAAATTTACTTTCACTTCTGGTGATTGTCCCAGAATAAATGGAAGAATATTCAAGTATAAAGATTATTGAATGTGAAATAGTGTTGCCATTCTAAAAATTAGGGAAACCAAATTATACTCCTAAATTTCATTAGTACCTTACTGGATGAGTGAAAGGGCAATTGAAAATTCCAATCTGACCTAAATGGACTACATTACCTAGAAGAGCCAATTCTACTTACATTACAACTATCATTGACTTGGAAATTTTATAAATTAATCTAGCTCTCCTAAGTTGCTCTTTTCATGGGCTGCTGCATGTTCAAATAAAGATGGAGTGGCTTTGTCAACTACTTTGAAATTTTTAGTTCTAATATAACTAAAAACTCAAATATTAATAAGACTCTAGAGACTTACCTGAACTCATTCTTCAAGAAAACTCTGAATTACTGCCCAAAAATATTTAGATATCAAAACTATTGTTATAATATATGTAACACACAATCTAATCATAATTTTTACCAAACTATCCTCAATTTCTTAGCTATATAAGATATGTGTGTGTTTTGATATTCATGTTGTACTCAGATCATGAATTTGAATTTAGCGAGCCACAGAACACACTGAACTTTCCTCTGTACCGTCCACATCTCGACTGGCATGACCGTGGGCTGCTCCGCTGTATACATGGTGTTATGTCATCATCTGCACATGCGCACATGCTGCCACATCATCCTACAGAAACTGGGAGGGTTTTCCTTTTATTTGATGCAGATTTCACATTTATATAATCTTTTGTTTTTCCTGTGACCAGTCAAAAGTACAGCATGACTTTACGGACACACTGTACTTTGCCGGGTGATTTATTTAATCACATTTTAATCCTCACAAGGATGTGAAGAGGTATGCTAATATGAGTACTTGGTAGACACTGAGTCTCGCAGAGAGCATTTCATCTGTGGAATAACTGAGATCCAAAAAGTGGCATTGCTGAGATTTGCGCCAGGTCCACCTGACTCCAAATCTCTGCTTTCTTCTCTATTGTGCTTTTGAAATGAATTGAGTATCCTAATCTCTGTCTGTGTTGATCTAGAACCAGGAGGATTAATTAAAAAAATAAAATTTCAGAAAATATAATTATTTTTTTTGCAAATATTTATCTATTATGAATTCATCCTTTCATCTTTCTTTCAACTGGCATTTATTTAACTGATTTTGTTTTACTCAATTAACATTATCGGCCAAAAGGAAAAGCAGTTTTAACAGCATATATCCACAGTTTATAGACTGTTGAAAGAATTATGTGAAAGAACATAAAATGATAGAAATATTCTTCTATATCACATCCCATGAGTGGTGCAAGTTATATGTCACAAATGGTCTTTTGAAAGGACATGGCATTGCATGTTGAAATAACTCATAGAAATGTCTCAATTTATCATGAAAATAGTGGTAAACAGTAGACATTTGCTAGTGTGAGTAGCCCAAGCCTATCAGTTGACAATCACAAACTGATCAATGAAAATATCAGTAGTGAATGACCTCACATGAATTAGAGGCAGTAAGTGATTTTGTAAGAACAGGACTTTCAACCTTGGCCACTCTGGGCAACTGTTGTGCCTGAAAATAAATAAACAACCCTGCAAAAACAAACATAAAGCCATATGGATGGATGTTCTACCGTTGTACGTTTAGCAGTTTATCCTTGCACACATTCAACTGTAAATTAAATATCTGTCTGATGCCAAAGCTTATACTTTGAAACCTTCCTAAACCAGGCACCATGTCTCTTAATTAAAAAGACTCCATTACTATGTGCTTGCTCCTAGCCATGATTTTCAATTTTAAATAATATAATCATTTGACCAGTATATTAAGTAGGCTTTTTTTAGTTGAATTTATTAGGGCAAAACTAATTGAAATATTTATATATGTTTCAGGTGCCCAATTTTATGACACATCTCTGTACACCTTATTTTGTGTTCGCCGCCCACCCCTCATGAAGTCAGGTGTTCTCTATCACCATTTATGCCCCCATACCTTCCTCAACCTTCACCTGTCCCAGAAATCACCACATTGTTGTCTGTGCCCATGAGGTTATTTTGTGTGTGTATTCTATTTTTGCTCTATCCCTCCACCTCTCTTACCAAGTTCATATATTGTGATCATAAGATTTTCAAATATCTGTAAACAGAAATGCCTGGTTTTATAACCAGATATTTCATCACTAACATGTCAACTCTGAAACACTGGAGTTCACTATCCCAGTGAATTTTCTCTACAGGTATATCAAATGTTTAGATCTTAAAGCATGCTTGTTTAAATAGTCAGATAATGGACATATGATGTAAGATATGTTTGATTTACAAGTTAATATTTTCTTCCTGAAATGGTTTTCCAAAAAAAATAAAAACAAATGAATTAATTATAGCATAATAATGAAAAATGGTGCTCATTACTTCATGGTGAATCAATATGACAAGAAAATGACATTTACTCTTATGCTACCTGGAAATCTACTGCTTCTGGGTATGTTTTTCTTTTCTCAGTTCAGGCTACAAGAGTTTATAGGTTACTGCTATTGATAAAAACTTACTTCTCAAAGGAAAATCAACTCTGGTTTTTTTATGGGACCTTAAGCACCTATGATCTAGCTGTGCCTGTCTCTCTGATCATCCATAAAAACCTCTGGTCTATTGTCTTGGTCCTCTACGAATTTTGCCATCTACTAGGCTACTTCCCATATCTTCTAACTCAGTTGGTGGATGCAAAGTTAAACAAACTTTGAAATATATATTTGACCTCTTAAATGTGCTTACAAGTTCCAAATTCATTGTTATGAACTTGCTCAAGGAATCTTTCCATTTCCCCCAAGGGTATCCCCAACTCCCCAGAGACAACTTCCCTGGTAGAAAAATCTGGATTGGTAGGGTGACCTCACATCTGCCCAGAAATGTCCAGTTTATGCCTGTTGTCCTTGCATAATAATTAACAACCTCTCCTTTTTCCTCTTAACTGTCCCTATTTAAGAAATAAATTAAATACAGTCTACCAATAAATTATGTACTGATACACAAAGGATTCAAGTACAAATAACCTATTCACTGCAGGTAGCCTCTGAAGTAATCTATTATGGCGGTGTCCATCCTATTTCCCAAATAAGCAATGGTGTGAAATGGCTATAAGACCAGTGAATGTGAAAGTGGAAAGTACAGTGTGACCCAAGCATCACCAAACCCTTCAACAAACTTCACACTCAACTTCAAAGATGTAAACATGATTTCAAACATAATAATTTTGGGTTGTATAAATACTGAAAATTGGCTTTAGGAGGAAAAGTTCAAATCATTTCTTTCATTACCTGGATGTTTTATCAATTAAAATGCCAATTATTATGCTTTCCATGCTATAGTAAACATCACTGACCTTTGAAAAATGAAAATTAATTTTTAAAATCTATCACCATAAATATATAGAAAAGCTAAATGGTACAAGCAGGTCTGTAAAAATGGTGGTGAATTGTTCAGTTGTTTTTACCAATGCAATTTGTTTAAGTTCACTTCAAGGACATTTTTAAAGCTAAAATTCTAGAATTTAATTGCACTATAAAATATAAGTCAAATTTCAGTCACCAATGTTGAAGGTATTCCATTAATATTTCCCAAATACAGTATAATTCAAAAAGTTTACAATAAAGTTATAAAAATCTGAAGAAAATCAGGAAGGTCAAATATTATGATATTTTTATACATGGAATATTACATATTGATAAAATCTCAAAGATCATTTATTCATATTGTAACAAAATGTATTCATTGTAAACAGTGATTTTTATTATGTAGTGGCTTTTACTTAAATTTTTGTGATTATATAACACATTTCACCATCTCTAATCAAAGTATGATATGCTATTGTTCATAATTTTAGTGAAATTTCACTGAGTTCATCACTTAGAATAATACCTTTATTTATGGCAAAGCCTCCTGTTGCATATTTAGCCACCACAGCATATTGGCAGAAGAAAAACAATTTCATTGTGGCAGCTAAGGAAAATTCTTCTATATCATAAAAGTTAAAATGTTTACGAATTCTCTAATTCAGAAGTAAACCAGTTCTCTATCATAGAAGGAAAATGCACATACAGAAATGAATGGGGTATGTTGCATTCAATAAGAAGACACTAGATTTTAATATGATTATATTATATAAACACTTTTGTTAATATTTATCAAGAAACTACAAGAATTTTTTTTCCACTAACCATACTTACATTTCCCTTGGCCTTTGGGAACTATTTTAGAATTCAATATATATATTTTAAATATGAAAGTTATCTAGAAACATTATCTCAATGAAAATTAAGTACATAACACCCTGGTCAGATGGTTAGAAAATTGTCCCAATATGCTAAAATTGTGGGTTTGATTTCTGCTCAGAGCAAATAAAAAAACAATCAACCAAGGAGTGCATAAGTAAGTGGAACAACAAGTCGATATTTCTGTCTCTGTCCCCCTTCTCTCTTTCTCTCTGAAATGAATAAATTTTTTAATATTTAAAACAATTAAATACATTACATTGGATTCTTGGTTTAAGCTTGTTTCACTTGAATATTGTTTCAAGTTTTCCTTTTAAGGGTCAAAACTTATATTAGCATTTTAAATGCTCTAGCAAGTTCTACAAAAGAATTTTTCCCCCACATTAGTTTTCACTGTTTTGATTTAAACACAGATCTATGTATCCTTCCATCCATTTTGGAGCACACTCACACAGTACTTTTTTAATTTTATTTTATTTTATTGGGTTTACATAGATTCTAGTGTCCCCCCGAATATCTCCTGCCCTCCCGCGTGTTCCCTACCACATACTCCTTTCCCTCCTCCCCTTAACACCATCCTCCAGGTTTTGCTTTTCTGCTATTATCCCATCCTATCGTCCCCTTTCTGTCTGTCCACTTTCCCTCTGGACCCTTTGATCCTACCTCTGTCTCTGACTCCATTTCTCAGTTCACACTGTATTTTTAAAATATTTTTTATGGTTGAAAATTAGATATATGTTGTTTTAAAATTTATTGTGTTAGAATATGCATAGCATATATTTTACTTTTTTAACCATTTTTAAGTGTACAGCTCAGTGGATTAAATACATTCACACTGCTGTACAACCATCACCATTATATACCTCTAGAATTTTTTCATCATCTCACAGAGAAACCCCATACTCATTAAGCACTAACTCCCCATTCCCCTTTACCCCAGCAACTATTATTCTGATTTCTACTTCTATGAATTTAATTCATATATATACCTTACAGAAGTAGAATTATGTTATTTGACTTTTACAATTAGCTTATTTCACTCATGTCTTCAAGGTTCATCCATGTTGTAGCAAATCTAAACATTAGGTATGTTTCCTATGCAAATTGCTAGCTAATGTACACATCTAGATATGTTTGGTACATGATATTTTATCTATTTTATGAGAAACATTAAATATACTGAATACTGTGTTTTATTAAATGTCTCTATTTGTACAGGATCATTTCATAACCACCAAAAACCTATTGTTTGTTATACAGTACATGTCTCTCTGACTGGTTTATTTCACTTAGTACAATAGTTCCAACATATGAGGTACGTAAAACACTCAAACTTACAGAGAATAGAACAGGAGTCACCAGGGGCTGGGAAGCAGGAACATGGGGAGTTGTTGTTCAGTGGGTATAAAATTTGTTATGCAAGACTAATCACTTCTAGAAATCTGCTGTACAATATAGTGCCTACTGTCAACAAGAACTATGTTGTGCACTTTCTTTTTCAATTGTTTTGCAATACTTTTATTTAAAGCTTTCGTGAAAATACAACCTTTCCGGGAGTATTTTGACAAGGATGAAGAATGGTAAAGGGGTATAGAAAATAGCTCATTTATCTGCTCTAGGAGAACATTTGCGCAGAACTGGTGTGTGTGTGTGTGTGTGTGTGTGTGTGTATGTGTGTGTGTGTGTGTGTGTTTCCCACATCATTCAAATGATCTATTTGAAGCTTTGACGCTGAAACTGATGTCACAAGATCCGCATTTGCCTTTGCATCTCCCACACAAAATCATGATGATGTGGCCTTTTAGGGTCGAGTGGCGCACTTTTCCTGGGTGGGAGCAACTAGTCTAAGGTGACCAGATTTTAAAAATGGTAAAGCAGGACACCATTGATGGGGCGGAGGGGGGGGGGAAGGTTCTTGATTAAAAATTTGGTCTATAGGGAGCAAAAAAAATTTTCATAGAATGCAAAAATAGTATTGTAATATATTTTTTAAAAATTCAACAGAAGTACAATTTACAAATATAATGCATTAAAAATTAAGTATAGCATTATTTTATTCTTTGGCATATTTCTCATTTGAGTGAATTTTTTTAGTAGATTGCTGTCATCATTTTAAAGCTCATGGAATTTCTCATAAGAATTTGTTAAATTATATTTCACACATAAAATGGCTTTCAAAGTCTCAAAACTTGTGATCTTTCTGATGTCCACACTTTATTTACCGTAGAAACAACACGTTCAGTCGCAGCATTAGTTCCTGGTAAAGACAGCGCGTATTCCACAATTTTTAGTGCATTATTGTATGGAACATGGTTTGTTTCAAAATGATGAAATATTTCTAACCATTTGTTCTCTATTGTGATTTTTGCTAATGCCCAAGACTTAACCTTTTCCTTATCAATATATTCTTTTAATAATGATATCTCATTAAAAAGATCATTTTCGGAAATATTACTATATGGGAAACTGAGTGAGTCAGAGGGATCGGGTTACAAGGTCCCGAAACTGATGCCGGAGCTGCACGAGCAGGCGGAAGCAGGCAGGGCAGTGCCACTGGCACGCTCACACACAAGCGGTTGCACACACTCCCCGCCTGGACTCATCCTTGAGGCAGCCACGCTCCTTGCGTCCAGACCCGCCACCCACTGGAGATTGAGCAGCTTGCGCCTCACAGAGCCCAGAGCCACACGCCAGCATCCAGGATGTGGGCCTATGAGTAGTTAGGGGACTTGACAGTTGCAGCCTCAGCAGGTACATCCCGCCGGAAGTTCTTTGTTTCGGGGCGCATGGGGCAGCCAGTTCTTGCCACAGCGCAGGTGCTTCCAGCTGGAGGCAGGGTCTCCCTGCCGAAAATTGTATATTCCCTTCCCATTCCCCCGCCGTTCCCTAGCTTTTTGTGCATTCTTTCTAAAAATTGGGACATTTTTAAAACGCCGCGGGACATGGGACAAATTATTAAAAATTGGGATTGTCCCACCAAAAGCCGGACGTCTAGTCACCTTAACCTAGTCTGTTTACAAATCTGACAGCTGATACTCCCTCTCCACTCTGGGAGGCTTATAAGACTTCTGGAAAATTCTGCAAAGCGGTCTGAAGTAACGTTAGTCTGTGCATGCCACACAGACACTTTTTTAAAGGCTGCTGCAGTTCCCACCGTGCTAACAGCCCCACTTCTCATCCAAGAAGGGGATCCACATACGCGGCTGCCCTGGGTCACAGCCACTGGGGTCTTCCCCGGCGGGGCTGCTGCGCTCTCTGGCCCCCAGGGTTTCTGCACGGAGGCCGGTCTGTCCTGCTGACTGCCAGCCTGGCTCCTTCCTCGCCTGCACCACTTGCTCCTTGGGGGCTCAAAGCTGAGCCACGCCCCTTTTCTCCCTCGGCGCCCTGCGGTTCCGCTTGCCAGTGGCCATGAAGGGTGCCAGAAGTGGGAGGCCTGGGACAGGGCCTGGCGGGTGGCCTGGAAGCGATTGTGGTCCAGTCCTTACAGATGTGGCAGCCGCACCTGCCTGCAGCCACATTGGGGCCTCCCCGCCCAGACCGCAGGCCCTGCGGGGTGGCTCCCCTCCCAGCAGGGCTGTGGAGGTCCAGGAAGGAGCATGAGGAGGAGGAAGTGGAAAGGTGTCTCCACCCACTTGGGTGCCAGCAGCCTGCCCGCCATCGCGCCCTCGTCTGCGTCTTCCGCAACAGGTGAGGGAAGTTGCAGTGCGACTAGGGCCAGTGCGGCAGCCCCCACGGCCGCCATGAGTGTGGTTGGCCCACTTTAGAGGGTTGACCTCATTAGTTTTCCTGCTACAAAAAAATGGGGCAGGAAACAAGGGGAAGGGAGGGATGATGGGAAAAAGGAAAATGGAAAGAAAGAAAAAAATAAAGGCACAGGAAAACTTTTTGGAGGTGAAGTGTACAGATATGTTTTCACTGGTGTATGCATTGGTCCAAACTCATCAAGCTGTATGCACTAATTATGTGCAGGGTGGGTTTTTTTCCATTGTTGTTTGTTTATTTTAGTATATCAATTAACAGCTAGTGCTCGATTTATGACCACGATTGGTAACTATGGACCGGTTGTAACATGATTTGGTCATAAGTTGAATAGGCTATATGTACAGTACTGTGAAATGATGTTATAAAAATCTTTAAGTCATATTTTATAATTTTCTTTCATTATTATATATCATAATTTTCTTTGTTCATTTTATGCTATTTGTATCATCTCTATACCATTTTGTTTCTTATTTTTACATTTGTCAGGTTTAAGTAAAACACTGCATTACTAGTACAACTGGTTTAATATTTGCAAAACATACAAAATTACAAAATACAGGTGCATACAAAAACTGCTCCAGACGTGGAGCAGTCGCGGCTAGCGGCTGTGGTCGTAAAGTCGAATGGTCGTAAGTTGCATAGGTCATAAGTTGACCAATACCTGTACTTTAAATAAAACTATTTTTAAAACTATTGTTTGGGATAGCTAAGCTCGCAGGAATTTGTGAGGTACTGGGGATTTTGGCTTCTTTTGTGAAAGGCCTCTAATTTGCCTTTTTAAAGTATATAAATATATATATATTTTTTTCTCTCAGCTATCTTTTTATCTCCGAGGTCCTGCATTTAGTAAGAGCCTCCAGGTGAATCTGATGATGATGGTTCACCAGGGACACTATAGTAGCAACACTTGAGGAAAAACCATTTTCACTTTAAAAGCAACTGATGTTGAAAAGGCACTGGGCTAGAGGCTCAGTCAACTACGTTTGTTAAAAATACTGTAGTATCTAAAAGATGAACTTGGTAATTCTTAGGTTTCATTTCTTTAACTCTGCAGGTAAGTCTCAATTCCAGGGCTCATGGCAGATGACCAACAACAGCAAAGGAATATCTGGTGTCACAAGCCGAGAAGTCCTGGATGATTGAAAATAGCTAGAAGTTAAACAGACTCGGACTTCCATAAAAGACAATCCTTTGTCCAGCAGCCAATCGGCAAAATACCCCACAATCTTTCCTACTCCCCCTCCTCTAACCCTAAAGCATGTCCTAGTCTGTGCCTGGCACGACTCTCCCTTAGGAGACAGCCCAACAGGTTTCTTTTCATTAAAGCCCGTTACTCTGACCTTTTCTGACTCCAATGGATTCTAACAGTAATGAAAGAGCGCCTGAATGTGTGTGCCTTTTCAGTAAAACACACATATTGATTATACTGAGTATAGTACACTAACTGACAATATTCACAGGTTAATATTTATTAAGTCTCCAGAATGTGGTTAGTATTCCAGGTGCTATTCAAACTGTATATATACACTTTTTAATCTTTAGGATAAAAGTGGGATAAAAAGAAGATATAAAGCATTTTTCTTGTGCTTCGTGCAGTTTGAAACATTTATTTTAAGACATCTTTGTATTAAAAATTCAAAATAAAATATAAACATAAAAATGTATCTTAGTTCATAACAACTCCCGTAGGAGATAACTCTGCACCAATGTAGACAGCAGTTAACTGCAGAGCAAGGGTTAATGGGAGACAGGAGATCTTGGAGTGTGTTGGCCATGGAGAGACACTGGCCTGGGTTACTTGAGTGCATGTACACAGGATTCTTGGAGGAATGCCTTCAAGAACCAGATGTCCTTTGTGATTGATAAACTCTGGGAATCTGACTCTTCTTGTGTCCTTGTTCATGAAAAGAAACAGTAGACGTGCAGGGTTGGGGATGAAACAGATGGGAAAAAAGGCTTGTGTAACTTTCTAGTTTTAACTGCTGAGCTATGGTTTTTGGAACTCAATAAATATGCAGTGACACTGTTTCTCGGGGCTGATTCCACATAAGAGTTTCAGCCCTCTGCCCGATGTATATAAAATCTGGTGTATCTTTTGCCTTGCGCGTCTGAACCATGAAGAAATTTATAACATGTGGAACCCAGTGTGGGGCATGATCCCATGACACAGGGGTTCAAAGAGGTCAGAGGTTGCAGTCTCGAGACCATCAGACTGAAGGGGATATAAGATCGCTCTGTAGGTAAGCGAATCCTTCAGAAGGCAGAGTGATGGGGAATTCTCATGCCAATTCCTCAATGGAGTCCCCAAAATACATTAAACTACTGCAAACATTATTAGAGGGTTACAGTGTAACTGTAAATAGTAAAAATATTGTTATTAATTAAAAATATAAGAAAGCATTGTTACTGGTTTCAGCCATAAGGAAAGGCTGTTTTAAGTTTAAAAACCTGGAACCAAGTAATGAGAGCTTTACGGCGTGATCATCAAGGAGACACTATTCCTTTTTCTATTTGGTCTCTTTGCAGTTTAATTTCTTTAGCTTTGCAGCCATTACAGTCTGATTCTGAATCCTCATGGCCTCCACCTCGTCAGGTAAAGTCTGATATTGATATAGGTTGAGCAGTAACTGTTAAAAGGAGAGAAGCTTGAAGGATTACATCAATTGATACAAACTCATTTAGAATTAAGACATACAGAAGAATCACGAAATCCTTAGAATTCTCCAGTCCTTGTAATATTGAAAAAGTATTAATTTTCTTTGGTGTTTTGGTTACAATCCTTTGAATTATTTTGTTTCTTTCTTATTCTTTTTCTGAAAACTGAGGCAGGGGACATGTGTTGGATCTGACTATAGAAAATATTTCAACAGCTGCCAAGAAAATTTTCTTGGGAAATTTTATTTAGTCCCATCCATCATCAGTCCCTCTGTCAGAAAATGCCCTGACTAAAATCAGGCAGGCATCTTTCTAGTCTGATTGTACTCTGAAGTCCCGGGTTTCTCTCTGGTTTGTCTGAATTGTCTGAATCTAGTTTCTGTTTAGTTTTTGTTTAATGTTGTCTAAAATGTGATTTTTAAGGCCTAAATTAAGTTCTTACATGCAAAAATTGGAAATGCTGGCGCTTATGTTGAAAAAAATAGTTTCATCCATATATTTTTTGTTTTAAAATTAGAAATTGTAAGGAGCACTCATTTAAATTAAATAGAATACGGATCCGTAAGACTTGCCAATTTAGTTAATGCATTGTAAAATGTATTCAAAGTTTGAAATCAAATAATAATTTAAGTATTAGGATTAATCAGAGTTGTATGTTATATTTGTGTTTTTATGCTGAAAATCGTTTGTTTGTGTATAAAGGTATGCTCAGATCTGTAAAATAAAGGTATTAAGTAAAATTAAGTCATTTCAAGAATTTGCCTCAAGCTGCTTCAGGCAGTTGGCTGCTTGTCAGGCCACATCCAGAAAATGGGGGTCCCTGAGGAAAGTGGGAATTTGGCTCCTCTGATGGCCTATAATAGACTTAATGATACAAAAGACTCTTAGATATAAAATCTGATGCATATGTTATTACTAAACAACATTAATTTTCTTTCTAGCCCACTTATGCAGTAGTCACTAAGCTGCAAGGCTTAGGGAAAGTACCTAACAAAGCTCTAAGATTTTTTTTTTTTAATAGGAAGAAAACGAGGGCCATTTGGCCTCTGATATGAAAAACATTTATCTTGTAAATAATTAAAAGGAGCGACTTTTTAAATTACAGTCTAAACCAGGGGTCCTCAAACTGTGGCCACGGTCCACATGTGACCCCCTGAGGTCATTTATCTGGCCCCCGCCGCACTTCCAGAAGTGGCACTTCTTTCATTGGTGGTCAGTGAGAAGAGCACAGGATGCATCTGGCGGCGCCGCAAAGTGTGGCATTGCTCATGTATAGTACTACTTCTGATGACGCGGGACGCATGTGTCACGGCTCCGGAAGTGCATCATATGATGCATGTGCAGTGTGCATAGGGATTTGTTTATAGTTTTATTTATAGTCTGGCACTCCAACGGTCTGAGGGACAGTGAACTGCCCCCTGTGTAAAAAGCTTGGGGACTGCTGGTCTAAACTTTCTGACAAAGAGGTTTTTATACTCAATATGACCAAATCCCTGTCAAAACTTTTAGAGTTAAAAATGGCTTGCTCCCAGTATAGAACTAACTGCCCTTATACACAGGAAATGCTATCCTCCTTCATTCATAGACTCATTGAATGTTTTATCTCAAAAAATTTAGAAATATTAGCTCAGGCTGTTCTTTCAAAAGTGAAATAGTTACAATTTATGACTTAGTAGAAGAATCAGGCTTGTATTCAGGCTAATCAGAGTGCTAACTCTAACCCTTTTGTTAATATTACACAAGATGAACTTTTTAGACAGGGACAGTTCGCTAATTTACAACAGCAATGTAGGCAAAATATAGGGGTGAGGATTTGCTCTTATCTCCACAGATACAGAAGACCAGTAGATACCTTCTAGAAGATTGAAGCCTCAGCATGAGGAGGAAATAGAAGAAAGAGATATTTGACATCTTTGAGCTGTCAGAAGTAGAAATAAAGAGACTAAGCCTAGAGCCAAAAGTTATTAAAGAAATTAAGATACAGGCAACTACAACACAAAAAGCTGAACTGCCTACTTAGGGGCAACTAAATAAACTTACCCATGGGGCAAAAAATGTTTTAATTAAGACTAAGACTTCAAAAACATCCTTGACTCTATTTCTAGCAAAGTTAGCTATTGTGTCTATAACCATAAGCAGACCTAACTATTCTTGCTAAGTTTATATTACTTCCATAAGGAATGTTAAATAGTTTGACGTGTCAAAATTATGGAAATCAAACTTAAAAAAAATCTTCAGAAATATCCTCAATCTTTAATAACACTGGGGAACAAAATTTTTGTTGCATCCACAAAAACACTTGTTCTTACCTGATTCGAGTGTGCTGATCTCAAATGTGACATTAGTTTTTCTCTGTAAGCTACAGGTTTTTTTGCAATTCAAGATTTTAGGGTTTTTTTTTTTCCCTGCTCCACTCTTCCCGGCTGAGGTGGCGGCTGGAATCCCTCCTCTTCGTTGCCATTTTGCCTATCCTCCTGACATCCCTTTCACTTCGGGGTGCCCTTTCACTGCTGAGCTCTTCCCTCATGTCCTCGGGGTGGGTATATAAACCCTACCCTTAGCATCTTGCTCTTTCTCCTTTCTCTGGGCTTCTACCTGCGTCTGCCCCACCATGAATGAGGAATACGACGTGATCGTGCTGGGCACCGGCCTGACGGAATGTATCCTGTCAGGTATAATGTCCGAGAATGGAAAGAAAGTTCTTCACATGGGTAGAAACCCATATTACAGAGGAAAAAGTGCATCCATAACCCCTCTGGAAGATTTATACAAAAGATTTAAAATACCAGGAACACCACCAGCATCAATGGGGAGAGGAAGAGACTGGAATGTTGACTTAATTCCTAAGTTCTTTACAGCTAATGGTCAGCTGGTTAAGATGCTGCTGTATATAGAGGTCACTCATTACCTGGATTTCAAAGTGACAGAGGGGAGCTTTGTCTATAAGGGAGGAAAAATCTACAAGGTTCCTTCCACTGAAGCAGAAGCCTTGGCATCTAGCTTAATGAGGTTTTTTGAAAAATGTTGCTTCAGAAAATTCTTAGATGTCGCCAACTTTGATGAAAAAGATGCTAGAACTTTTGATGGCATTGATCCTAAGAAGACCGCAATCCGAGAGGTGTATAAGAAATTTGACTTGGGCCAAGATGTTATAGATTTTACTGGTCATGCCCTGGCACTTTACAGAACTGATGACTATTTAGATCAACCATGTGTTGAAACCATTAATAGGATTAAACTTTACAGTGAGTCTTTGACAAGATATGGCAAAAGCCCATACCTTTATTCACTGTATGGCCTTGGAGAACTGCCACAAGTATTTGCAAGGCTAAGTGCTATTTATGGAGGTACCTACATGCTGAATAAACCAATTGAAGAAATCATTGTGCAAAATGGAAAAGTGATTGGTGTTAAATCTGAAGGAGAGATTGCTCGCTGTAAGCAGCTCATATGTGACCACAGTTATGTAAAAGATCGGGTAGAAAAAGTGGGTCAGGTGATTCGAGTTATCAGTATCCTCAGTCACACCATCAAGAACACCAATGATGCCAATTCCTGCCAGATCATTATTCCGCAGAACCAGGTCAATCAGAAGTCAGATATCTATGTCCGCATGATCTCCTCTGCACACAACGTGGCAGCACAAGGGAAGTACATTGCCATAGTCAGTACAACTGTGGAGACCAAGGAACCCAAGAAAGAAATCAGACCAGCTTTGGAGCTCTTGGAACCAATTGAACAGAAATTCGTTAGCATCAGTGACCTGCTTGTACCAAAAGATTTGGGAACAGAAAGCCAGATCTTTATTTCCCATAAATATGTTTCTACAACTCACTTTGAGACAACCTGTGATGACATTAAAGACATCTATAAGAATGACAGGATCAGAATTTGACTTTGAGGAAATGAAACACAAGAAAAATGACATCTATGGGGAGGACTAATAGCAGTACGTGTTATCTAATTAGGACAAACTTAAAATTTGGTGAATAATGAATATTGTATGAAATCAATTTTGTAAGTCTTCTTTTTGTAATCCAAACAGATTGCATCCCTTCGTCCAGAGAGCTTCACATTTTGGCCACTCTTTCTGTGACCAGTGTTTCTCCCGAGTTCAGCTGTCCCACAAACACAGAAAGCAAGGATACTTCGGAAAACCTCTCTGTTGTCCTAGCAGGAAATTAACCATTTTAACATCCACACAATGATCCAGTTATGGTCCTCATACTTCAGAAAGTCAAGGACAATTTTTATGTCATTATAATCTTCTTGCAGATGAGTTGAATAACCAATTGGAACCACTGCATAAACAGGACCGTTGTGTAGGAGAACACATTTCAGACTCCGTTTAGAGCTGTCAAGAAATAGCCACCATTATGTTGGACTGTAAGTGGTAATACCTAGCTGGCTGAGAAGACTACTGATATCATGACAGTAAACAAAGTGTTTGTCTTTGGGGAAAAAAGTCCACAAAAATTTGTTCACACTTCCTGAAATGGGATACTTTAGCTGACTGGTGAAGTACATTCTTTTCTTGAAGTCTGGAGGCTAATAATTCAGCTACTTTCTTTGATAAACCCAAATCTCTTCCTAAGTCATTCAATTCGAGTTGGCTAAACTGCTGAGGGGTTAATGACTGCTTGGCATCAGAAGAAGACCCTTCAGATTCTACAACCATTTCCTCATGCATCTTATCAAAATACACTTGATCACCATGTTCACTTTCTTTGTCGTAAGAAGTAATAAAACTATTGAAAACTGGAACCAGGAATGTCTCAGAGTGTGGAATTGGTTGTATTGCTGAAGGAATATTAGGATATGTGATCATATGCCATTTTTTCTTGCTGATGCCCTTTGTATGGATCAGACAGAAATAACAGTCACTGCTGTGGTCTTTAGGTTCATACCAAACCATGGGAATACCAAAAGGCATTCCTTTGTTTTTTCCTTTTGTCCAGTCACGAAGCATTTTTGCACAATTATGACACACAATATGAGGAACCCAATTCTTATCTTGATCGCCAAAGGGAACTTGAATATAGGCAATATATGCACGTGTCACAAATGATGAATTATTGCACCTTTGACATTGAAGTGTGTAACAGCCACATATATAACAGATGGTGTCAGGACTATTCTTACATTTACACCTACTCGAAGAAGCCATGATTCAATCTTAAAACAAAATAAAAGGGTGTTTTTATCAGATAATAATTTTGTACATTTAAAAACAACTACAATTATGTAAAAGTGATGTTTGTAAAACATTAATTCCCTTGTGGTTATGTTCAATCCAAGAGTTGTTGCCCGTTAACTCCAACTTAAAAACCAATGCATGTCATTAACTTTAACAAAAATAAATTAAAATTGCATAAAAGCTAGAGCATGCACCAAAAAAAGGGATTTCAGATTTGCAATCAGTGATGCAGAAATATATGTATAAAAAAAGTTCTAAAACCTCATGCAACAGAAAATGAAAAAAATTGTTCCCCAGTGTATAATCTATTATATGGATGAGATATTGATAGCTTGTGAAAATAATGATGAACTTTCAGTCATCCTTAAAGATGCTTCTGAAACCTTGAATCAGTATAATTATAACTGATACATGATACAACATGGATGAATCTGAAAGCATTATGCTAAGTGTAAAAGCTTTATGCAAGATTATATATACTGTGTTGCATGTACTGTATGAGTACATTTATACAAAGTTCTAGAACAGGCTAAACCAATCTATGGGTGTTGGCTGGGATCTGTGATTGTGCTGAGAGTGAAGGGTAAAAGAATGATGGACTAGGAGGGTACCTGTCATGTTCCAGCATGACAATAATGTCCCACATTTTTTTAGGGATTGGTTGCACAGGTGAACTCATTTGTCAGACTATCAAAGAACACACTAGAAATTGGTGTTTTCATATCATTTAAGTTTTATCTGACAAGGAACAAAAAAAAAAAGAACTCTGAATAGTGAACTCTAGTGTGGGAGCAGACATACTTTTCTTAAAGAGCCAGATTATTTAGACTTTATGGACCATATGGTCTCTGTCACAGCAACTCAGTTCCAAGGTTGTAGCACAAAAGCAGTCATAGACAATTTGTGAATTAGTGGGCATGGCTGTTTGCCTATAAAATTTTATTTACAAAAAACAGAAATTGACCCAATGCCATGGTTTGCTGACTCCTGCATGTAGTTAAAGATACTACTATGCTAAAAAGATTGGGGTAAAGTGATTCTTGCAACTGTCTTTGAATGCATTGCAAATATGATGAGTTGATGAATGGAGAAAGGGGTGGGTAGATGAATAGATATTTGATAAAACAAAGTTACTTGAATTGTATAGCCTAAGTGGTAGGTGTATGGCTATTCACAGTAAATTTTTTCAACTTCTCCATATGCTTGAAAATTTTTATAATAAACTATAAAGAGGGAAAACTAAACAAGTAAAAAATAAGTGGGCACATAGCCCTATTTATAGTTTACTAGGGAAAATAGAGTTAATATGGCCATTACTTAACACAATGTAGACTGCCATGAACTAGCGCGCTAGTAATTCCAGATCCTAAGGGAGAACGATGCGGAATGAAGAAAATAGGCTTAATAGCATGGGATCAAGAGGCCTCTGCAAGCTGATGGAAAGACAGACAGAGTGAAATAGCCCCAAGTTTGCTTTAGTATATAGCCATATGCAAATAAGAAAGTCTTCCATACAAAATCACACATCTGAGGCAAAAACAAGAATTCTCTTAAGGCTTAAACCAGAATCCATTTAAGGTGTAAACAGGAATCCCCCCACCATGCATAAGTGAAATCAACCAACATCTGAACAAACAAAGGGTGAGAGGAAGGGCATGTAAATTGCTTCTAGCAATTTAAGCAAGCAAGGGAGAGTGGTGGTGGGTGGGGGAGAACTTAGCCTCAAACTGCAAAGGGCTTTGCCACTTGCAGTCTCCACGATAGATGTGACTTTCAAAACTATTGTTTGTTGCCCAACAATCCCATGTAATAAAAAAAATTCTCAGCAATGGGTCACTGCAGGTGTGGCTGTGGAGACTAACAAAGGGCCTCAAGTTCTCAGATAAGACTATCATCCTTTTATAGAACAACAACAACAAAAGATTGGGTGCTGTTTAATAGTGTGTGTATATTTCCTAATATATGGATTTCAGCTCCAATTTAACAACTGGCTAAAGTAACAAAAGTTCCAATATTCTCACTTAAATAAAATTTAAATACCCATAAAAAATTATCTTTGAAATATTAGTACTATATTGTAATCACTCTGCCCTGAGCTTTAGCAAATTGAAATATTGACCCAAGGAAGTCTTTAATGTTCTATTAGATTTTCAAATTTAGCCCTCAAAACTTCTAAAATATTAGTTATATTATGAAAAATATTATTTTAGAACAATGGAAAATTATTTCAAGAATAAATTTATCAAAATTGTACTAACACTCATGAAATAAGATTTTTTTTTTTTTTTTTTTTTTTACAGGGACAGAGAGAGAGAGTCAGAGAGAGGGATAGATAGGGACAGACAGACAGAAACAGAGAAAGATGAAAAGCATCAATCATTAGTTTTTCGTTGCCGTCGCAACACCTTAGTTGTTCATTGATTGCTTTCTCACATGTGCTTTGACCGCCGGCCTTCAGCATACCGAGCAACCCCTTGCTGGAGCCAGCGACCTTGGGTCCAAGCTGGTGAGCTTTTGCTTAAGCCAGATGGGCCTGCGCTCAAGCTGGCGAGCTTGGCGTCTCGAACCTGGGTCTTCCGCATCCCAGTCCGACACTCTATCCACTGCGCCACCACCTGGTCAGGCTGAAATAAGAATTTTTGAAAGGAGACAATGGTCCAACCTTTTTCCATAAACACTTCTAAAACATAATATATAAAAGCAGAAGTTTGCTTATTTAAAATCATCTGTAGAGAAATATTTATATTTTAATATATAATTGAGCCCTGTCAGAGGTAAAGCATCGGCCCAGTATGTGACATCCCGAGTTCTATCCCTGGTTAGGGCACACAGGAGAAGCAACCATCTGCTTCTCTCCTCATCCCTCTCCCCCTTCTCTCTCTCTTTCCCTCTCACAGCCATTGATTCAGTTGGTTTGAACATGGGCCACTGGTGCTGAGAATAGCTCTGTTGGTCCAAGAATCAGCCCAGACTGGGGATTCCAGGTGGATCCTGGTTGGGGCTCATGCTACTGTCTGTCTCTATCTCCCCTCCTCCCACTTAAAAAAAAGTGTAACTGTAGTTGTAAGAAATGCATCACTGTTATTAATACCACCTGCCTTCAATTAATATGGTAGGCAATATTTGCCCCATTTTTCCTGAAGCTTGTATTATTAATATTCCCATTTTACAGATGAGAAAACTGAGACTACATAGTTAGCAAGTTTAAGCCCATTTAGTCTGTTTCCAGAATTCTTAAATCAAACCAAGAGTTATGGCTAAAAGAGTGTTTGTCTATATATCTAATATCTCAGTTTTGTACCTACTGACTAGATTAAGCTATCAAAAAATTAGCATGGCAGAACTGGATGAGTTGAAATATGAGCACTTAAAGAAACTTCTGTGGAGGCTCTCTGATTCTTTGTAACTAATAGTTTTGGGGCAGGATATCCTAGAAGGGGCGATTTTTCTTGTCGTCACCCACAACCCACAATTTAGGCAGCAGAGGCAACATTATTTTTATGTCCTCTTAAAATCCTCTGCTTTTTGAGAGGAGCAAGATGGCGATGGCGAACATACCAACTTCCAACTTCCAGAACCAAAGTGGATTATAACTCAATTTTAAGAACCATCATCTGAATAAACCAACTATGAACTAAACTAAGTGGACTCTTCAACCAAGGAACACAGAAGAAGACACTTTGAGACTGGTAGGAATAGCAAAAATGCGAAGAGAGCTGCCCAGCTCCTCGGAGCAAACGGAAGCTTGGAGAGACCCGCGTGGGGGGAGGAGAGTTTGGTGGAGAGGGAGGGACCTGGGTCCCAGGAACAAAGCCCCAGCCTGCAGTCACAGAGTCTAGAAAAGGTGTTTGGACAGTATTGAGCTGTGAAACAAGTGAGGATACTGTTTGTGAAAAAGAGACAGTTTTCTCAGACCCAAGATTCTTTTTAAAAGGACAGTACAGAAAACCTCTCTCACAACCACGCACCCGGGACTCCGGGGAATGGGGACAGAGGAGAGGACGAGAGCAGGGGGAAGAGAGTGTGGACTGAAGGCACAGGGACAAACATTCTGAGGGACAGCCACTGTAACACCTGGGCTAAGTCACTTCCCTAATCAAAAACAAATATATCTCCTGGAACTAGCAATACCAGCAAAGGGAGACAGGACACCAGCCAAACAAGCTCTCCCACGGCAATTAGAGCTGAGCTGCTTACATGAAGGGAGCTTCCAGGTCTAAAGTATGGAGTGTTAGGATCTGAACTGTGGGGCCCCTTCCAACTCTGCTGAGGGTTGCTGGAGGGATGGTGGTGGCAGGACACTGAAAAGCAGTTCTGTCGGCGGGGGTGGAGGACCAGATGGTGTGAGCTCAGTCTAGCCCAGCAGGGGTGGAGGGGATGCGCAAAAGCGGTCCGGCAGCTACGGGCCCGCCTGTAACCCCACCTATGGGGGAAAAGCGGGAGGCCAGGAACAGGTAGAGATCTCTTCTGCGACCCTGCGCATGGCGGCCATGACCACAGGGACAGGGCTAGGACCAGGGATAGGCAGAGGCTCGCCAGGAGGCCCAACCAGCCGGAAAAACTGCAGTTTGCCATCCTGCATGCGCGAGTTGGTTCTGAACGTGGAGGCGGGGTAGAGCCCCAGACGAGCGGAAGTTCGCAGCTGATCGCATACCGGCAGCCACGCCTGGCCCAACAAACCTTGGTTTGCAATCCTGCGCAGGAGGGCTGTGGCCATGAGGATGGGGCTAAAGCTCTGGACGAGCAAAGGCTCACAGCTGAGAGCACGTCAGAAGCCCCTTTCAAACCACAAAACTGTGTCGAGTAGGCTCTGACTGCGGGTGCTGGGCAGAAGCCCGGAAACAGGCTGGGTCCACAGCTGAGCTAAGGTGCTCACCTCTACCCTTGGTGCTGAGGCTTGTGGCTTGAGTGACATCCCCTCCCGTGGAGGAAAGGCAGAAATCACAGCAACAGCCGCAGTTGGCCGGCACTGGCAACGGCCATACCCAACTGCTCTAGGCAATGGGAGAGGTGGTGCCAGGCCTGCAGACAGATGACACCTAGAGAAAACAAAGGCAAAACCTACTGGACTCCAGTGGCCACAACTTGCTTATACACAGACAAAATGGGCAGGCAGAGGAATGCAAACCAAATGAATCAAGAGAAATCCCCAGAGAAGGACCTGAATGAACCAGATATAACCAAACTACCAGAAGCAGAATTTAGAATAATGATAGTTAGGATGTTCAAAGAAATTAGGGCAAAAATGGATAGTCACTATGAACACCTAAATAAAGAGATAAAAAGTGTAAAAAATGAAATTGAAATAATAAAAAAGAATCAGACAGAAATGACAAATACAGTATCAGAACTGAAGACCACAATGGAAGGAATTAAAAGCAGGATGAATCACGCTGAGGATCGAATCAGCGAGTTAGAAGACACAATAAATAAAGGCACAGAAGCTGAGCAGAAAAATAAAAGAGACTCAAAAAATGTGAAGAAACTATAAGGGAGCTCTGTGACAACATGAAGAGAAACATTCCCATCATAGGACTTCCGGAAGAAAAGGAGAGAGAAAAAGAAATAGAAACTTTGTTCAATCAAATCATAGCAGAAAACTTCCCTAAATTAAGGCTGGGAAACATTCCACACGTTCAAGAAGCACACAGAACTCCATTAAAGAGAAACCCAGTGAAATCTATACCAAGACACATCATAGCTAAAATGCAAGGCTAAGGATAAAGTGAAAATTTTAAAAGCTTCTAGAGAAAAAAGGCTATCACCTACAAAGGAGCCCCCATAAGGATGACATCTGACTTCTCAACAGAAACACTCAAGGCCAGAATTGAATGACAAGATATATTCAAAGTAATATAGAACAAGAACCTACAATCAAGACTACTCTATCCAGCAAGGCTAACGTTTAAATTTGAAGAAAAACAAAGAGCTTCCCAGACAAAGACAGCCTCAAGGAATTCATTAAAACCAAATCAATTCTGAAAGAGATACTAAGGGGTCTCTTGTGAAGAGTTCAAAGGGAGGAAAGAATATAGCAAAAGAAGAATACTTAAAACTAAAATGGTAATAAACAACTATATATCAATAATAACATTAAATGTAAATGGATTAAATGATCCAATCAAAAGACATAGGGTAGCTGCGTGGATAGAGAAACAGGACCCATACATATGCTGTCTACAAGAGAAACACCTTAAAACAAAAAATGTACATACACTGAAGGAAAAAAGATAGAAAAAAATATTTCATGGAAATGAAAGAAAGGCCGGGGTAGCAATACTTATATCTGACAAAATGGACTTTAAAACAAAGGCTGTAGTAAGAGATAAAGAAGGACACTACATAATGATTAAGGGAACAATTCAAAAGGAAGATATAACTACTATAAATATCTATGCACCAAATATAGGAGCCCCGACATACATAAAGCAGACTTTGATGGATATGAAGGGCGAGATTAACAGCAATACTATCATAGTAGGGGATTTCAATACCCCACTAACAACACTGGATAGATCCTCAAGAAAGAAAATTAATAAAGAAACAGCAGACTTAAAGGATACACTAGATCAACTCATTTTAATAGATATCTTCAGAACTTTTCACCCTAGCAGTAGAATATACATTCTTCGCAAGTCCTCATGGTACATTTTCTAGGATAGACCACATGTTAGGATACAAAAATGGTCTCAATAAATTTAAGAAGATTGAAATCATATCAAGCATTTTCTCTGATCACAATGCTATGAAAGTATAAATTAACCACAAAAGAAATACTGAAAAATACTCAAACACTTGGAAACTAAATAACATGATATTAAATAATGAATGGATTAACAATAAGATCAAAGAAGAAATAAAAAGGTCTCTAGAAACGAATGATAATGAGCATACATCAACTCAAAATTTATGGGACACAGCAAAAGCAGTACTAAGAGGGAAGTTCATTGCACTACAGGCATAACAAAAGAAGGTAGAAAAAGCTCAAATAAGCAACCTGACCCTACATCTAAAAGAACTAGAAAAACAATAGCAAATAAAGCCCATGACCAGTAGAAGTAAGGAAATAATAAAGATCAGAGCAGAAATAAATGACATAGAGGCTAAGGAAACAATACAGAGGATCAATGAAACCAGAAGCTGGTTCTTTGAAAAGGTAAACAAGATCGATGAACCTTTAACTAGACTCACCAAGAAAAAAAGAGAGAGGACACAAATAAATAAAATTAGAAAGGACAGTGAAGAAATAACAACTGACACAACAGAAATACAAAACATTGTAAGAAAATACTATGAAGAACTCTATGCCAATAAATTAGACAACCTAGGTGAAATGGACAAATTTCTTGAATCATATAATCTTCCAAAAATCAATCTGGAAGAATCAGAAGACCTAAACAGACCAATTACAACAAATGAGATAGAAACAGTTATCAAAAAACTCCCCCCCCCAAAAAAATGTCCTGGGCCTGATGGCTTCACAAGTGAATTCTATCAAATATTCAAAGAAGAACTAACTCCTATCCTCCTCAAGCTATTTCAAAAAATTCAAGAGGAAGGAAGACTTCCAAACTCCTTTTATGAGGGGAGCATAATTCTGATCCCAAAACCGGACAAAGACAACACAAAGAAAGAAAATTATAGGCCTATATTCCTGATGAATTTAGACGCTAAAATTCTGAACAAAACATTAGCCAACCGGATCCAGCAATATATGAAAAAAATCATACACCATGATCAAATGGGATTTATTCTGGAGAGGCAAGGCTGGTTCAATATTCGCAAATCAATCAATGTGATTCATCACATAAACAAAAGCACGAACAAAAATCACATGATAATTTCAATTGATGCAGAAAAGGCATTTGATAAAATCCAGCACCCATTCATGCTCAAAACTCTCAGTAAAGTGGGAATACGGGGAACATTCCTTAACATGATAAAGGCCATCTACGACAAACCCACAGCAAACATCACACTAAATGGACAAAAATTAAAAGCAATCCCCTTATGATCAGGAACCAGGCAGGGGTGCCCCATTTCACAACTTTTATTCAACATAGTTCTGGAAGTCCTAGCTACAAAAGTCAGACAAGGAGAAGAAGTAAAAGGCATCCAAATTGGAAAAGAAGAATTAAAACTGTCATTATTTGCAGATGATATGATATTGTATATAGAAACCCCTAAAGTCTCAGTCAAAAAACTACTGGACCTTATAAATGAATTCAGCAAGGTGGCAGGGTATAAAATTAATACTCAGATATCAGAGGCATTTCTATATACAAACAATGAACTGTCAGCAAAAAAAAAAATTAAGGAAACAATCTTCACGATTGCAGCCAAAAAAATAAAGTACCTAGGAGTAAATTTTACTAAGGAGGTTAAGGACTTGTACTCAGAAAATTATAAAACATTGATAAAAGAAATCAAGGAAGATACAAACAAGTGGAAGCATATACCATGCTCATGGCTAGGAAGAATAAACATCATTAAAATGTCTATATCACCCAAAGCAATTTATAAACTCAATGCAATACCAATTAAAATGCCAATGACATACTTCAAAGATATAGAACACATATTCCAAAATTTATATGGAACCAAAAAAGAACACGAATAGCCTCAGCAATCTTAAAAAGAAAAAATAAAGCAGGAGGTATCACTTTTCCAGATATCAAGGTAACTACAAGGCCATTATACTCAAGACAGCCTGGTACTGGCATAAGAACAGGCACATAGATCCATGGAACAGAACAGAGAACCCAGAAATAAACCCACAGCTTTATGGACAACTGATATTTGACAAAGGAGGAAAGAACATACAATGGAGTAAAGACAGCCTCTTTAACAAATGGTGCTGGGAAAATTGGACATCTACCTGCAAAAAAATGAAGTAGACCATCAACTTACACCATTCACAAAAACAAATTCAAAATGGATAAAATACTTAAATGTAAGCCGTAAAACCATAAGCATCTTAGAAGAAAATTAGGCAGCAAGCTCTCCGACATCTGTAGCAGCAATATATTTGCCAATTTATCTCCATGGGCAAATGAAATAAAAGGCAGGATAAACAATTGGGACTATATCAAACTAGAAAGTTTTTGCACAGCTAAAGACAATAAGAACAGAATAAAAAGACAAACAAAACCACACAATGGGAGAACATATTCAACAGTGCGTCTGATAAAGGGTTAATAACCAAAATTTATAAAGAACTTATAAAACTTGACACCAGGAAGACAAACAATCCAATCAAAAAATGGGCAGAAGAAATGAATAGAAATTTCTCCAAAGAGGACATACAGATGGCCAATAGGCATATGAAAAAATGCTCAACATCACTAATCATTAGAGATATGCAAATTAAAACCACAATGAGATATCACCTCACACCAGTCAGAATGGCACTTATCAGCAAAACCACACAGAATAAGTGCTGGCGAGGATGTGGAGAAAAGGGAACCCTCCTGCACTGCTGGTGGGAATGCAGACTAGTGCAGCCACTGTGGAAAAGTTTGGAGATTCCTCAGAAAATTAAAAATCGAACTGCCTTTTGACCCAGCTATCCCACTTATAGGAATATACCCTAAGAACACCATAGCACTGTTCGAAAAGAAGAAATGCGCCCCCATGTTCATGGCAGCATTGTTCACAATAGTGAAGATCTGGAAACAGCCCAAGTGTCGGTCAGAGGACGAGTGGATTAAGAAGCTTTGGTACATATATACTATGGAATACTACTCAGCCATAAGAAATAATAACATCGGAATATTTATAACAAAATGGATGGACCTTGATAACATTATATGGAGTGAAATAAGTAAATCAGAAAAAAACTGAGAACAGGATGATTTCATACATAGATGGGACATAAAATGATACTATGAGACATGGACAAGAGAGTGGTGGTTACGGGGTTGGAGTGGGAGGGAAGGTTGGGATAGGGAGGAGGGGAGGTGCACAGGGAAAACCAGATAGAAGGTGACAGAGGACAATTTGACTTTGGGTGATGGGTATGCAACATAATTGAATGATAAAATAACCTAGAGATGTTGTCGTTGTACATATTTACCCTGATTTATTGGTGTCACCCCTTTTTGAAATTAATTTAAAAAATTAGCATGACAAAATGAAAGAAGAAAAAGAAAAAATGAAAGAAGGAAAGAAAAGAGGGAAGCATGATGATGGAGATATTGATATTGTCTAACTTCAAGATGAGGAGGCAATAAGAAAAGATTAAGAGTCACACACAAGAAAAGGAGAAAATATCAGGTATTCTGCCCATGAAATAGACTGGGTTGAGTAAATGCATGCTGTAGAAAACCTTCTAATAGGAGGTACAAATAAGGGGAAGTTCTAACGGAGAGACATAGAATATCATACAAGTCACATGGCACTGCAATAGCTAAATGTCGGGAACTGGATTCAATATCACCATCTAACGTAGTCGATTGAATCCATAATGAAAGGTTTATGTATTGGAGTGTGTCATTGGTCCTGTTAGTGAAGTTGGTCCCTTTTGTTATGATAAAACTGGATTAATCCTAACAACTATTAAAATTATTTTTAGAAAACAATTTTTAATATATTTTTATTTGTACTACTGTAGTGGGGTGACATTGGTTAATACAGTTATAAAGGTTTCAAGTGCACAACTCTATAATACAGTGTTTGTATATTTCATGATGTGCCCAACATGCAAAGCCAGACCTCGTTCTGCCACCACACACTCAACCTCCGCTACCCTTCACGAACCCCCCAACCCTTTCCTTCTGGTAATCATTACTGTTGTCTGGGTCTATGTTTTGTTTGTCTTTTTTTGTTTTTTTGTTGCTTTCAGTCTTACATCCCACAGATGAGTAAAATCATATGATTCTTGACTTTTTCTGTATTATTTTGCTAGCATGGTATTCTCAAAATACATGTACGTTGTTGCAATGGCAGTATGTCATTTTAAGAAAATCACTTTTTATTTTTGAATGTATTGGGGTACACGTTTCAAGTGTACAACTCAGTAAAACAGCATTTGCACACACTGCATTGTGAGCCAATCACCCCAAGCAGTCTCTTTTCATCCTTATTTCCCTTGCCCACCTCCACCTACTCTCTACCCCTTTCCTCTGGCTAATCACCACTCTATTATCTGTGTCTACATATTATCCATGTGTGTGCGATTGCTTAATCCCTTCACATTTTTTATTCAGTCACCCCATCCACCCTCCTCTCACATCTCTCAGTCTGTTCCATGTGTCCCTGTCTAAGTTTCTACTTCATTCATCAGTCTGTTTTGTTCATTAGATTCCATATATAAGTGAGATCATATGGTACAGTAATGCCTCAGTTTCCATTGACTTCGGTTATCATCAGTTTCGGTTTTCATCAATTTTTTTCATGAAAAAATTGTCTCGTTTTTCATCGGTGCATCCAATGTTGTAATAAAATAAATATTGCACATGAAGTCTCAATTTCATTCTATCAGCACTTTACCTTCAAGTATTTTGATGAGTCAATTACTTTTAAAAGTACTTCATATTAATGTCACTCTAGTGAAGAAATAAAGTCTCACTTAGTATCACCTCAATAACCACTGTCACCTCTCAGATTTGGAGAATGCACCTCTAAGGTACTTTTTGCATATTCCACATATAAATTTGCATGTATATGAAATAACTACACTTTGAAACAGAATTATTGCTCTTAAAATCAAAATGATTATAAAATAAAAGCTCAAATCTTTATAATATGTTCCATCAAGTCAAAGTATAAAATAAATTCCTATCAGTTAATAAATATGCTAGAGTGAATAAAAACATTCGTAAGGATGTCATGTAGGTAAGGGGAAAGTATTTCATTAACTGAATATATATTTTCTTTTTTGACTCACAATAAATGCAGAATAAATTTACCTCTAAAAGAAAATGTATATAACGGCTAGTTTTAACATTAACTTCAGATAAGGCAAAAGCAAGTTTCTAGCTGTATTTCCTGGAAACACCCCACAGATAGATCCATTACACGAAATATATCTCCACGTTGTAGCAACAGTGCATTCTGTAGTTTTCTGATTGGTCTGTATTTGAATGGTGGCAACATAAGTAACACTGCTGCCTTTATTGTTAAGAAAAATAAAGCAGAGTAAAGCTTTGTGCATCAAATAATTTGGAGCAATTATTAGAGGAGACATTAGACTATCTCTGTACTTAGTCTTGACTTTCATGTTAAAATAACTAAAGATACAATAAATAAATAAATAAATAAATAAATAAATAAATAAATAAAATAAATAAAGATACAAGAGAATGAAGACCAGGAAATAGGGATCAGTTTGGGAGCAGACAATGCCAACACATGGGATATGATTTAAAAAAAAAAAATACATCCAGACCAATCCCACATTTCTTTCCCTAGCTCAGAATATCAGTAAATTCTAACAAAAACGAATTCTTGTCAACACTAGAAACAAATAGTTGTTACACATAAAAATTATTTTTTCTGCTCACTATATAGTAAGTGCTCAATAATGTGCATAAATAGAATTTTTCCATTGGGAGATTCAGTCTCCCTAAACCTAATATCAAAAAATAAAACAAACAAAAAGCCAAAACAAAACAAACACCCAAGTTAAATGGTTTGAGTATTCTTAAAAAGAGTTCCATCACTTAAAATAAGAACATTTTTAAAAACCTATAAATAGAATCAATTTTATTTGAAATTCAACTTCAAAGATGCCAATTTCATTAAGAAAAGTCAATATATTAATCTATTTCTCAAAGATCACATCCTTTAGATATTAAAGAAGAGCACAGGTTGATTTTTTTTTCAAAACGTGACTAGTTTAACATCATTATAAAGTTAGATTCTAAAAAAATTTCATCGGTAAATGTAAAATTACAAATTTCCAGAAGAGAAATTGCTTGGCCATTATTATTATTCTTTCTCAGTATTTCCTCCTTGGTGTAGTACACAAAAGAAACCCACACGTAAAGTGATTCTCAATTTTATCTACAGGGTATGGTCCACATTTTCAATGAAATTAGCAAAGTAGAAACTTCTCAGAAATGACAATGAAAAGCGAGAGCCAAAAGGTGATTGTCCCCTATAACATTTAAAAAGAATTTTTTTTTCGACAGATGTGTTACTTCCTTTCCCCTATGGCTGCAACTTACCAGAATCTTTTAGGCAGCCGAGACCATTCCCACCCAGTGGTTTTCTCCTTTTCCATATTAACCTTTGCCCTGAAGCAGGACCACGCACGTTATCACAGCAAGAGAGTAAAGGAAGTAAAAGAAATGATGGAGATTAATAATGGAGGGGGCTTTGCACTTTTCAGACCAGACCAGCGGTTCCTCTCCACTGCTGAGCAGAGAAGCCAGCAAGGGCTTCCACAGACAGGCATGTGGGCCAGAGAGGGTGGGCAGCACGCCCACAGGGAGCCCCTCTGAGGAAACTGAACAGGTAATAATGGGTCCTGTATTTGGCTGTGCTTTGTTCAGGGGTAGTCAACCTTTTTATAAAAGCCACCCATCTAGGGAGAACAAAGATGGCGATGGAGTAGGCGGACATACCAACTTCCAACTCCCAGAACCAAAGTGGATTATAACTCAATTTTAAGAACCATCATCTGGATAAACCAACTTTGAACTAAACTAAGTGGACTCTTCAACCAAGGAACACAGAAGAAGTCACATTGAGACTGGTAGGAATAGCGAAAACGCGAAGAGAGCTTCCCAGCTCCCCGGAGCAAACGGCAGCCCGGAGAGACCCGCGTGGCGGGAGGAGAGTTTGGCAGAGAGGGAGGGACTTGGGTCCCAGGAACCAAGCCCCAGCCTGCAGTCCCAGAGCCTAGAAGAGCCGTTTGGACAGTATTGAGCTGTGAAACAAGTGAGGATACTGTTTCTGAGAGAGACAGCTTTCTCAGACCCAAGATTCTTTTTAAAGGGACAGCGCAGAAAATCTCTCTCACAACCACGCACCCAGGGGTCCAGGGAATGAGGACAGAGAAGAGGAACAGAGCAGCAGGAACAGAGTGTGAACTGAAGGCACGGGGACAATCTGAGGGACAGCCACCCTGACCCCTTGGCTAAGTCATTTCCCTAATCGAAAACGAATATTACCCCTGGAACTAGCAATACCAGCAAAGGGAGACAGGACACTAGCCAAACAAGCTCTCCCGCGGCAATTACAGCAGAGCTGCTAAGAGGGAGGGAACTCCCAGGCCTACAGTGTGGAGACTTAGGGCACTTTCATCTCTCTGAGGGTTGCTGAAGGGATGGTGGCGGCAGGACGCTGAAACGCGGTCATGGCAGCGTGGGCAGAGGCACAACCGATGTGAGGTCGGTCTAGCCCAGGAGGGGCGAAGGGGACGCGCGAAAGCAGTCCGGCAGCTGCGGGCCCGCCTGTAACCCCATCTGTGGGAAAAAAAAACGAACAGAGATCTGCTCTGCGACCCTGCGCAAGCCGGCCCTGACCACGGGGATGGGGCTAGGACCAGGGGTGGGTGGGAGGCTCGTGGCTGAGCTCATGCTGCCAACCCCCCAGCCGGAGAAACCGCGGTTTGACATCCTGTGTGCACGAGCAGGCCCCTAATGCGGGGGTTGGGTAGACCCCAAAACGAGCGGAAGTTCAGGGATGAGCTCATGCTACTAGCCCCTCCCAGACGGAGAAACCGCTGATTGCCATCCTACGTGCCCGAGCTGGCTCTGAACGTGGGGGCGGGGTAGAGTCCAAAACGATCGGAAGCTCGCAGCTGAGCTCACGCCAGCAGACATGCCCGGACCAATAAACCGTGGTTTGCACCCCTGTGCAGAGGTCCCTGGCCTCGAGAGCGGGGCTAAATTCTGACAGGCAAAGGCTCACAGCTGAGAGCACGTCAAAAGCCCTGTCCAACCCGCGAAATTGTGGCGAGCAGGCTCTGACTGCGGGCGCTAAGCGTAAGCCTTCGGGAAACAGGCTGGGTCCGCAGATGAGCAAAGGTGCTCACCTCTGCCCTTGGTGCTGAGGCTTGTGGTTTGAGTGACAGCCCCTCCCGTGAAGGAGAGGCAGAAATCACAGCAAAAGCTGCAGTAGGCTGATGCTGGCAACGCCCATACCCAAGCACCCTAGGCAGTGGCAGAGGGGGTGGCAGATCTGCAGACAGACCACACCTAGAAAACACAAAGGCAACACCTACTGGACTTCAGTGGTCACAACTTGCTTATACACAGAAAAAATGGGCAAGAAGAGGAATGCAAACCAAATGAATCAAGAGAAATCCCCAGAGAAGGACCTGAATGAACCAGATATAACCAAACTACCAGAAGCAGATTTTAGAATAATGATAGGATATTCAAAGAAATGAGAGCAACAATGGATAGTCACTATGAACACCTAAATAAAAAGATACCAAGTATAAAGAACGAAATTGAAATAATAAAGAAGAATAAGACAGAAATGACAAATAGAGTATCAGAACTGAAGACCACAATGGAAGGAATTAAAAGCAGGATGAATCACGCTGAGGATCGAAAAAGCGAGTTAGAGGACACAATAAACAAAGGCACAGAAGCAGAGAAGAAAAAGGAAAAGAGACTCAAAAAATGTGAGGAAACTCTAAGGGAGCTCTGTGACAACATGAAGAGAAACAACATTCACATCATAGGGGTGCCTGAAGAAGAGGATTGAGAACAGGAAATGGAAACGTTGTTCAATCAAATCATAGCAGAAAACTTACCTAAATTAAGGCTGGGAAACATTGCACACATTCAAGAAGCACACAGAATTCCATTAAAGAGAAACCCAAAAAGATCTACACCAAGAAACATAGTTAAAATACCAAAGCTAATGGATAAAGAAAAAATCTTAAAAGCTGCTAGAGAAAAAAGGGCTATCACCTACAAAGGAGCCCCCATAAGGATGACATCGAACTTCTCAACAGAAACACTTGACGCCAGAAGGGAATGGCAAGATATATTTAAACTAATGCAGAAAAAGAACCTACAATCAAGACTACTCTATCCAGCAAGGCTAACATTTAAAATTGAAGGAAAATAAAGAGCTTCCCAGAAAAAGAAAGCCTCAAGGAATTCATTAAAACCAAACCAATTCTGCAAGAGATTCTAAGGGGCCTGTTGTGAACAGTTCAAAGGGAAAAAAGAATATAGAAAAAAAAAATACAGCTTTAAGTCATAAAAAGGCAAAAACAACTACATATCAATAATAACCTTAAATGTAAATGGATTAAATGATCCAATCAAAAGACATAGGGTAGCTGCGTGGATAAAGAAACAGGCCCATACATATGCTGTCTACAAAAGACAGACCTTAAAACAAAAGATGCACATAGACTGAAGGTAAAAGGATGGAAAAAAATATTTCATGCAAAAGGAAATGAAAAAAAAAGCAGGGGTAGCAATATTTATATCTGACAAAATGGACTTTAAAACAGAGGCTGTAGTAAGAGATAAAGAAGGACACTACATAATGATTAAGGGAACAATTCAAAAGGAAGATATAACTATTATAAATATCTATGCACCAAATATAGGAACCCCGACATACATAAAGCAGACTTTGATGGATATAAAGGGCAAAATCAACAGCAATACTATCATAGCAGGGGATTTCAATACCCCACTAACAACACTGGATACATCCTCAAAAAAGAAAATTAATAAAGAAACAGCAGACTTAAAGGAGACACTAGATCAACTTGATTTAATAGATATTTTCAGAACTTTTCACCCTAAAGCTGTAGAATATACATTCTTCTCAAGACCTCATAGTACATTTTCTAGGATAGACCACATGTTAGAATACAAAAATGGTCTCAATAAATTTAAGAAGATTGAAATCAATCAAGCATTTTCTCTGATAACAATGCCATGAAACTAGAAATTAACCACAAAAGAAATACTGAAAAATATTTAAACAATTGGAAACTAAATAACATGATATTTAATAATGAATGGATTAACAATGAGATCAAAGAAGAAATAAAAAGTTTCTAGAAACAAATGATAATGAGCATACAAAAACTCAAAATTTATGGGACACAGCAAAAGCAATACTGAGAGGGAAGTTCATTGCACTACAGGCATATCATAAGAAGCTAGAAAAAGCTCAAATAAGCAACCTGACCCTGCAGCTAAAAGAACTAGAAAAACAACAGCAAATAAAACCAAAGACAAGTAGAAGGAAGGAAATAATAAAGATCAGAGCAGAAATAAATGACATAGAGGCGAAGGAAACAATACAGAGGATTAATGAAACCAGAAGCTGGTTCTTTGAAAAGGTAAACAAGATTGATGAACATTTAACTAGACTCACCAAGAAAAAAAAAGAGAGGACTCAAATAAATAAAATTAGAAAGGACAGTGGAGAAATAACAACTGACACAACAGAAATACAAAGCATTGTAAGAAAATACTATGAAGAACTCTATGCCAATAAATTAGACAACCTAGGTGAAATGGACAAATTTCTTGAATCATATAATCTTCCAAAAATCAATCTGGAAGAATCAGAAGACCTAAACAGACCAATTACAACAAATGAGATAGAAACAGTTATCAAAAAACTCCCCCCCCCAAAAAAAATGTCTTGGGATTGATGGCTTCACAAGTGAATTCTATCAAATATTCAAAGAAGAACTAACTCTTATCCTCCTCAAGCTATTTCAAAAAATTCAAGAGGAAGGAAGACTTCCAAACTCCTTTTATGAGGCAAGCATAATTCTGATCCCAAAACCGGACAAAGACAACACAAAGAAAGAAAATTATAGGCCTATATCCCTGATGAATTTGGACGCTAAAATTCTCAACAAAATATTAGCCAACCGAATCCAGCATTATATGAAAAAATCATATACCATGATCAAATGGGATTTATTCTGGAGAGGCAAGGCTGGTTCAATATTCGCAAATCAATCAATGTGATTCATCACATAAACAAAAGGAAGGACAAAAATCACATGATAATTTCAATAGATGCAGAAAAGGCATTTGATAAAATCCAGCACCCATTCATGCTCAAAACTCTCAGTAAAGTGGGAATACAGGGATCATTCCTTAACATGATAAAGGCCATCTACGACAAACCCACAGCAAACATCATACTAAATGGACAAAAGCAATCCCCTTAAGATCAGGAACCAGGCAGGGATGCCCCCTTTCACCGCTCTTATTCAACATAGTTCTGGAAGTCCTAGCTACAGCAATCAGACAAGAAGAAGAAATAAAAGGCATCCAAATTGGAAAAGAAGAAGTAAAACTGTCACTATTTGCAGATGATATGATATTGTATATAGAAAACCCTAAAGTTTCAGTCAAAAAACTACTTGACCTTATAAATGAATTCAGCAAGATATAAAATTAATACTCAGAAATCAGAGGCATTTCTATATACCAACAATGAACTGTCAGCAAAAGAAATTAAGGAAACAATCCCCTTCACTATTGCAGCCAAAAGAATAAAATACCTAGGAGTAAATATAACCAAGGAGGTTAAGGACTTGTACTCGGAAAATTATAAAACATTGAGAAAAGAAAACAAGGAAGATACAAACAAGTGGAAGCATATACCATGCTCATGGCTAGGAAGAATAAACATCATTAAAATGTCTATTTTACCCAAAGCAATTTGTAAATTCAATGCAATACCAATTAAAATACCAATGACATACTTCAAAGATATAGAAAGCATATTCCAAAAATTTATATGGAACCAAAAAGAACACGAATAGCCTCAGCAATCTTAAAAAGAAAAAATTAAGAAGGAGGTATCACTCTTCCAGATATCAAGGTTACTACAAGGCCATTATACTCAAGACAGCCTGGTACTGGCATAAGAACAGGCACATAGATCAATGGAACAGAACAGAGAACCCAGAAATAAACCCACAGCTTTATGGACAACTGATATTTGACAAAGGAGGTAAAAGCATACAGTGGAGTAAAGACAGCCTCTTTAACAAATGGTGTTGGGAAAATTGGACATCTACCTGCAAAAAAATGAAACTAGACCATCAACATACACCATTCACAAAAACAAACTCAAAATAGGTAAAAGACTTAAATGTAAGCCATGAAATCATAAGCATCTTAGAAGAAAACATAGGCAGCAAGCTCTCCGACATCTGTAGCAGCAGTATATTTGCCGATTTATCTCCACGGGCAACTGAAATAAAAGGCAAGATAAACAAATGGGACTATATCAAACTAAAAAGTTTTTGCACAGCTAAAGACAATAAGAACAGAATAAAAAGACAAACCACACAATGGGAGAACATATTCGACAGCACATCTGATAAGGAGTTAATAACGAAAATTTATAAAGAACTTATAAAACTCAACATCAGGAACACAAAAAACCCAATCAAAAAATGGGCAAAGGAAATGAATAGAAATTTCTCCAAAGAGGACATACAGATGGCCAATAGGCATATGAAAAAATGCTCAACATCACTAATCATTAGAGAAATGCAAATTAAAACCACAATGAGATATCACCTCACACCAGTCAGAATGGCACTCATCAGCAAAACAACACAGAATAAGTGCTGGCGAGGATGTGGAGAAAAGGGAACCCTTCTGCACTGCTGGTGGGAATGCAGACTGGTGCAGCCACTGTGGAAAACAATATGGAGATACCTCAAAAAATTAAAATCGAACTGCCTTTTGACCCAGCTATCCCACTTTTAGGAATATACCCTAAGAACACCATAGCACTGTTCGAAAAGAAGAAATGCGCCCCCATGTTCGTGGCAGCATTGTTCACAATAGCAAAGTTCTGGAACCAGCCCAAGTGTCCGTCAGAAGACGAGTGGATTAAAAAGCTATGGTACATATATACTATGGAATACTACTCAGCCATAAGAAACGATGACATGGGATCATTTATAACAAAATGGATGTACCTTGATAACATTATACGGACTGAAATAAGTAAATCAGAAAAAAAGAAAAACTGAGAACAGCATGATTTCATACATAGGTGGGACATAAAAGTGAGACTATGAGACATGGACAAGAGAGTGGTGTTTATGGGATGGGGGGAGGGAGGGAAGAGTTGGATAGGCAGGAGGGGAGGGACATAGGGAAAACCAGATTGAAGGTGACAGAGGACAATTTGACTTTTGGTGATGGGTATGCAACACAATTGAATGATAAGATAACCTGGAGATGTTTTCATTGTACACATGTAACCTGATTTATTGGTGTCACCCCATTAAAATTAATAATAATAATAAATTATTAAAAGAAAACAATGATTCCATTTAATTGTATGAAAAGGTAGTTAAGGAAAGGTGATCATTAGTAGACGGGTCATCCAGGAGCCAGCTCAAGGTCCTGCGCTCCATGAGCCTCTGCTCTTTCCTCCACCCCAAGACCAAGTGGTACAACCCAGAGAGAGAGTTGTGGTCACTGTGTAATCATTTCATTGTTGGTACCAACTTACCGCAAAAATAAAATCTACTCATTTAATTTAGAATCTATTTAAAATATTTTATTCTAAGTTCAAATTTAAGCTCATCATTTCCATCACAGCATTTTAAAGCTCCATAATGCACTTCTCTTGAATTTTGTTCCACTACTACAATATAAACAGCTACATTTCAGCCATCATTCTTTTTATATAACAGTAAAAGTTGTTTTAGAATACATCCCATCCAATTAGGATCTTAACAATTTGGTATTATTTAATTAAAGTAAATTTTCTGTATGCGCCTGTCTCTTTAATGGAAAACATACTTTAGTTTCTGCTTCACACTGCAGGTTTATAAAATAAATCTAGCTGAATCTCCCAGTCTACGCATTGGCCCCTGGTGTAAAGACACAGAAATTGGAGAAAAGAGAGGAATGGAACTTACATTGCTGTTCATCGCTCTTGTCCCCACAGTGATCTGTGAAGTCACACACGTTTTCAGAGGGCACAGAGACCCCATTGCCACACTGAGAGACTTCTGCTCCTTACTGAAGCAGTGCAGAGAGGAAAGCACAAAAAATCCAAGGCACACAACCAGCTTCATTCTCTGGGAAAGCTAACATTCTGGCAAGGCAGAAGAACATTGCTGGGTATGCCTATTAGAGTTCAGGCAGTTGGAACAGGTGAGTCCATAATTAGAAACACTTTCTTCTTTTCTCTATTCATCATTTTTCAGGTTTGTCTCTTATGACTGGATACTATTGCTAAATATCCAAACTCTGAGAAAGGACTCCCAAAGCAGTTTCTGTAGTCTTACAGGAGAGCATCTTTTAAAAATATTTAACTTGAGGCCCTGGCTGGTTACTGCAATAGTAGAGCGTCGGCCTGGCATGTGGATGTCCCAGATTTCTATTTCTTCATCATCTATTGCATTTTTCTCTATTTTATATTTATTTGTTCTTCTTTTTTTTGCTTTACCAATTTATTTAGTTTTCCCAGATTTATTGAGATATAGTTGTCAAAATTATAATTGAGGTATATGTTGGGCAGATAAAATATATTATGCTCACTTTGTTAAAGATGGCGCTGCCCACATGGAAGTTCGTTGATATTAATGTGTGTTCTGGAACAGGCTGTGGGCAGGCCGGGTCGTTATGGCCTAAGGCTTGGTTTTAAGAGTAAGTTCTTCTCCACACCCTTGACTGATTGGATGATGTAGGGTGGTGCAATCTCCTGAGGAATCCCATTATACAAAGACTTCCTTGTTTGTATAATTGGATTAAAGGTTTTGATTCTACGGTAGAAAGTGGGAGAGACCAGTAGTAGCTTGATCTCTCTCTTGGTTCCTGAGATATTAGAGAGGAGAGCAGATTAAGGCCACGTGGAAGAGGCCAGGAGAAGCAGTCAAGATGGTAGAGTGCTGAGAGAGAAGCGAGTTTGTTAACAGCTTGTGCTGGAGGAGATGGGGAACAGAGGTGAATAAGTCTGGTGAGCTACAAACCTTTGATTTTAGGAAACTCGGATAAGTCAGTAGCTTTGTGAGCACTGAATGTGTGGGTTTTGGAGCCCAGTGTGTGTTTTTGCTTGCCCGCCAGGTGCAAGCTAGAATTAAAGCTGATGGCTCACCAGTTCTAGGCTCCATTTTTTCGTTACCGACTGTTCAAATCCAATGCGAACCTGCACTGGCCAGGCGGCTGTGATGGCTTTACAGTATGCAACATGATGTTTCAATACATGTATTCATTATAAAACAATTACCATAAACTAATTAACACATCTATCAGTTCACTATCTTTCACTATCATTTCACTATCTTTTTGGGGGGAAGGAGGAAAAAACACTTAAGATCTACTCTTCAGCAAATTTCAAGTATGTAATACAGTTTATTAACTATACATCAGCTCTCCAGAACTTACTTATCCTGCATAAATGAAACTTGTAAAGCCTGTGGCCGAGGCCGCCATCACAGTCGCCTGACCCGTGCAGGTTTGCATTAGATTCGAACAGTCGGTAATGAAACACAGGAGCCACAAACTGGTGAGCCATCAGCTTTAATTCTAGCTTGCACCCGGCGGGAAAGCAAAAACACACACTGGGCTCCAAAACCCACACATTCAGTGCTCACAAAGCTACTGACTTATCCTAGTTTCCTAGAATCAAAGGTTTCTAGCTCACCAGACTTATTCACCTCTGTTTCCCATCTCCTCCAGCACAAACTCTGCTCAAACTGGCTTCTCCCCCAGCATTCAGCCATCTTGACTGCTTCTCCTGGCCTCCATGTGGCCTTAATCTGCTCTCCTCTCTTCTACCTCAGGAACCAAGCGAGCCGAGAGAGAGATCAAGCTACTGGTCTCTCCCACTTTATAACATAGACTCAAAACCTTTAATCCAATTATACAAACAAGGAAGTCTCTGTATAATGGGATTCCTCAGGAGAGTGCACCACCCTACATCATCCAATCAGTCAAGGGTGTGGGGAAGAGCTTACCCTTAAACTAAGCCTTAGGCTATAACGACCCGGCCTGCCCACAGCCTGTTCCAGAACACACATTAATATCAACAAACTTCCATGTGGGCAGGGCCATCTTTAACAAAGTGAGCATAATATATTTTATCTGCCCAACAGCCAACATTTCTCCATTTTCCCAATATTCCATCCCCTGGCAAACATCATTCTATTTTCTGCTTTTATGAGTATAACTTTTTAGATTCCACATAGAAATTAGACTTTTGGTTTCCATTTGTATGGAATATGTCTATTTCCATCCTTAACTTTCTGTCTGTGTGAGCCCTTAAAGATATAATGAGTCTTTTGGTGGACATCATATTGTTGGGTCTGCCATTTTTAATCTGTTCATCTGCTCTATGTGGTCTAATTGAAGAGTTTAATCTATTTACATTTAAAATAAATATTGTAACAATTTACTATTACTTTTTAGTTAATTGTTTTTGAATGTTTTATAGTTTCTTTTTTCCTTTCTTCTCTTGATGTTTTCCTGTGGTTTGTTGATTTTTGTAGTGGTATGCTTACACTCTTTTCTCTTGATTTTTTGTGAATCTTTTATAGGTTTCTTTTCTTTGTGGCTACCAGAAAGCTTACATCAAACATTTTATGATTGTAACAATGTATTTTAACTTAACTTCTTTTTTTTTCTGTGCCCTTTTCTTTTTTTCTTTACTTTTTTAAAATTTTTATTTAGGAAATTAAATTTAACAGGGTGACGGTGGTCAACCAGAGTACATAGACTTAGAGAAAATATCTCCACATCGTTTGGACAGTTGATTATGCTGCATACCCATCACCCAAAGTCAAATCATCCTCCATCACCATATATTTGTTTCTCTGTGTGCCCCTCTCCTCCTCCACCCCAACCAAACCTCCCTAGAGTAGAAGAGCATGACAATACCATGAACCTCACAAATATGCTCTTGATGCTATAGCTTGGATATACTTGACTGAGGTTTAAAGAATTATTTTATAAGAGGTTGAAGTTGTCTGGTTGGCATCACCTTCCATAGTTAGGAATGGACTTATAACATTTATTCAATTAATTCTTTCGAGAAATATTTATTCAGCACATATAGGCCAGGAACATCAAGAGAGTGTTAAGGCAACTTTGTGGACAGGGCTCCCCTGCCTTCTCAAAGTACTTGTATTCCCAAATTAAAGACACTTATACATTCAGTCCAGGGCCATCTCTTGATTGTGAGGAGCTGCCTGCAACCTATTTCATTCTATAACAGTCTCACTACTCAGCTCTTTTCCGAGTGCACCATGGAACAAGGTTAGTTTAGGTTGGGGCGGAGGAAGAGCCAGCTAAGTTTGAATCCCACAGGGTTCCCCTCATCTGCACTTGAGCAACAGAGGAAAGCCGCCTGGGGCTCTATGTGTGTGTAAGTGCAGATGCAGATGCAGAACCACCTGAGGCTTCATCAGGGCTTCAGCAGTCAGCATACCTGCCAGAAAGAGGAGGTGGCACCACGGGGCAGTGCGCTGCAGGGGCAGCTCTTCCTAGGGAAAGATGGAGAGCCCACCCTGCGCACCTGGGCTCAGAGGTGACAAGGGTCAGGATGAACGAGGACGTGCTGACTACCCCAAGGACGTGCTGACTACCCCGAAGAGCCTCATCATCAGGGGGAGTGGCTTTGGCGATGTTGAAGTGAGACAGGTCGGAGGTCCCGACCGGGTGGGGGGCCCTGTCTGCCTCTGGGGCCACCGTCTCCTGGGCCACCACGGGAAGGGTGACCAAGCCTGCACGGTTCAGGTCCTCTGCCAGGTCTGGGTTCCCTGGATCCCTGTCTCTGCAGTGGTCTCGGGTAAAAAGCGATTCCAAAGGCCACCGCTGGGCCAGTTGGCTGCCTGGCGGGTGGTGCCCCTCGGGGGTCAGGATACCTGTCACCCCGGGAGTCAGGCGTCATGCCTTTATCACTTAGAGATTTCTGTCGGGCTTTTCAAAATACGTCATGCTCTTTGCAGGAAGTTTCTTGACTTCTTAGGTCACCTTCCTTGCGTTTTTTTGTGCACTCCATTGCCGCTTCTTTTACATTTTTTTAATACGCTGTGAAGGAACTCCTTGGTCTTCTGACTGCTTGAATAATTATTCCCTTAGTAGAGCTTAAGCTGTGGACCACCATCGAAAATAAAACATTGTTACTTCTCATTCTGCCACATCATATAGAGGTAGAAGAACAAATTAGTAGAAAAACAAATTAGTGTTGTACCTTTCTTTCTTGACACATTCTTGGGGGAAATATTGACAATTGTTAGAGTTGAATATAAGGTAAAATGTGGAGCTGGGTGGGTGTTGCAAGAGGTTAGTGAGTTCATCCAGATCTTAGATCAAAATTCTCCAGGTGAAGTTATCCTTGTCACCTGATTCTCAGTAGGATATTTTCTAGGGTGCCTTGATCTTTGAACAATATTCAAATTTTAGGGAGCAGTAAGCAATTTCACATTTTAGCTATACCTCCTAATAAACACATCTTTCAAATCACTTAATAAAGTCTTACATTTTTAGATGCCTAAGAATTTGAATTTTTATTCTGTAATATGTTCTGAAATTTTAAACATTTAAAAAAGTATGATGACACATTTTCATAGTTTTTCTCATTTAATGTATATTGTAGTAAGGGATTTGTACATAACAAGGATTAAGTTAATGAAATACTATGGGCTAGCCAAGTAGTGTGATGTGCCTGGGTGAGAGAGATTTAGAGGCCTGAAGAAAATAATTTTTATGATCACCACCTAGTGCAGGGGTCGGGAACCTATAGCTCATGAGCCAGATGTGGCTCTTTTGATGGCTGCATCTGGCTCGCAGACAAATCTTCAAAAAAAATAATAGAACGTTAAAAATATAAAACATTCACATGTATTACAATTCATTCATTTCCTACCGCTCATGTTCATGGTTGCAGGTGGCTGGAGCCAATCACAGTTGTCCTCCAGGACAACACCAAATTTTTATTGTGAGGTCAGGAAGTAAACTTGCCTCCTTTTAATCAAGTAGTCAGCTAGCTAATTGCAGAAGCTCTTTTGATGAAGAAGATGGCTAAAAGAAAATAAGATGAGGAGTGTTGTACTTTTCAGCAGGAATGGCAGAGGAATTTGCATTTGTGGAGAGAGCAGGTTCTGCAGTGTGTATAATATGCAATGATAAAATTGCATTGATGAAACAGTCAAATATAAAGCAGCACTTCAACGCCATACTACATTTGCATCAAAATATCCAGCGGGGGACATCAGGAAAAAAGCATGTCAAGAGCTACTGTGCAGAGTGCAAGCTAGTCAGCAGCAACTCCGTGTTTGGACCCAACAAGGTGACTGGAATTCAGCTAGCTTTGCTGGTGCTTTAGCAATTGTGAGAAACAGAAAGCCATTCCCAGATGGGGAGTATACCAAAACATTCATGCTTGATATTGCTAATGAACTTTTTGACGACTTTTCAGATAAAGACAAGATAATCAAATGAATAAAAGACATGCCTCTGTTGGCAAGAACTGTTCACGATTGTACCAGAATGGTGGCAAATCAAACTGAGGCAACACAAGTGAAGGACATAACTGCAGCACCATTCTTTTCTCTTCCTTTGGATGAGTCAACAGACGTAAGCCATTTATCCCAGTTCAGCACGATTGCAAGGTATGCTGTCGGTGACACACTATGTGAGGAAAGTCTTGCTGTTTTGCCTATAAAAGAGACAACAAGAGGGGAGGATTTATTCCAGTCTTCACTGAGTTTACCAATGGATAAACTTATTTTGGTGTGTACTGATGGTGCTCCGTGCATGGTGGGGAGAAACAGAGGATTCATAGCACTTCTTCGTGAACATGAAAAGAGACCCATCCTAAGTTTTCACTGTATCCTACATCAGGAGGTGCTTTGTGCTGAGATGTGTGGTGAGCAGCTTGGTGAGGTGATGTCGCTGGTCATTAGGGTGGTCAACTTTATTGTTGCCCAAGCTTTAAATTATCACCAGTTTAGAACTCTGCTGGATGAAGTTGGAAATAATTATCCTGGTCTGCTTTTGCACAGCAATGTGCATTGATTGTCAAGAGGTAAGGTGCTCAGCCATTTCGTGGCTTGTCTGAGCAAAATCTGGACTTTTCTTGAAATGAAAAATGTCGAGCATCCTGAGTTAGCTAACACTGAGTGGCTCTTGAAGTTCTACTATCTCGTGGACATGACTAAACATCTGAACCAGCTCAATGTGAAAATGCAAGGCATTGGAAATACAGTCTTATCCCTTCAACTGCAGTGTTTGCATTTGAAAACAAGCTGGAACTCTTTATCACTGACATTGAAACAGGTCATTGACTACACTTTGAAAAACTGGGAGAGTTTAAAGATGCATGCAGAGCAAGTAACCCTGCTCAATATTTTGATCTCCAGCAGCTAGCGGGCTTCACATCTAATCTCCTGCAGTCATTCAAAGTACGCTTTGGAGAATTATGTGAGTGCACTTGTCTTTTTAAGTTCATCACCCATCTACACGAGTGTGCAGTGGACAGCGCGGACCTGAGTTACATCCCCGGTATCTCCGTCAGAGATTTTGAGCTCCAAGCTGCTGACCTGAAGGCCTCAGACATGTGGGTGAATAAGTTCAAGTCACTGACTGAAGATTTGGAAAGACTTGAACGAGAGCAGGCAGAGTTGGTGAGCAAACACAAATGGTGAGAAATGAAAAAACTTCAAGTCACTGACCACCTGATTGTCAAGACTTGGAACACACTTCCCATCAGATACCACACACTGCAGCATGTGAGTATTGTTGTACTGACAATGTTTGGCTCTATGTATGCATGTGAGCAGTCTTTCTCACATCTAAAGAATGTTAAGACTAGCCTACAATCATGTTTAATGAATGGAAGTCTCAATGCCTGCATGAAGCTTAACCTCATCACGTATCAACCAGACTACAAAGCCATCAGCAAAACCATGCAGCACCAGAAGTCGCATTAATGGTAAGAAGTACTTTATTCGTCATTGGTTAGCAACAGCATAATAACGTTATTAAAAAAAATTCAGAGACTTTTTGTACTTTAAAAGTGTTGGTCTTACATAAAATGCACACATTTACTTCTATTTAGTGTTAAACATATTGTATGGCTCTCATGGAATTACATTTTAAAATATGTGACGTTCATGGCTCTCTCAGCCAAAAAGGTTCCCAACCCCTGAGCTAGTGTGTTTGAGGGTTAAAATTAATTAATATATTGTACAGTGCCTTAATAGAAATTCCATAACCTTGTGAATTTTTTTTTTATGAGATGTCACCCTCATTTAAGTTAAGGTCTCTGAAATTGCTGATTTTGAAGTCAGTAATGGTTTAATGTCATTTCATGTGGTTCAACTCAATACGTGGTTGGTTGGCACTTCGAAATGTAGTGGATGGATGACTAGTTAAGCTATGTTAAATTTTTTTGGAAGGTTAATTGGAGGTACAGTGCTTACTTAATTGTGCTTCTTCCTCTAGAGTAAAATCTGTTAAGTATTGGTTTCTTTAGTTCCCTTCTCTCATACAAGTTTACTTGTGTCTAATCTGTTCCAAATATTTTTTCAGTACTTCATGATGAGTTATCAACTGCTTACTGCAAACTTTTAACAGATAGTTTAATCTCTTTCAAGGAAGGATTGTGTTTAGGGAGAAAGCAGACTTATTTTTCCAGTTAGATATACATTATTGTCCATAATTGACAATAATTAACAATTATTTGAGGGCTCACATTAGTTAAATTGTACCAACTTAAGTATTTAGGCTTAAATTTTGTTTTGCAATTGTGCACCTGAAACTTGTATAATTTTGTTGACCAGTGTCACCTCAATAAATTCAATTTTAAAAAGTGAATAGATGTAGAATAATAATAAAAGTATGTTTTCTAAATTAACTTCCCTATGTAGTGTGTTATGGAGAACAATACTTATCTTTCTGGATAAGATGAGAATAAATTACTCTAGTGTATAGAAACCTATGCTTTTTAAGGTGAGTTAGTACAAAAACATACATCATGATATAATCTTTAAGGGTTGTTATATTTAATAGTTCATTTCTATTTCTTTACAGATCTAGATTTAGTGGAAGTGAGATATCAATTGTGTTGAGAAATCATTGCACAGCAAAGGATATCTTAACTAATTCAAATTAGTGAGTTATTTTTCCAGTTTATTTCAGACTCTTGGAGTGAATGAACATAGAGAGTATTTTGCTCCCTTAACTTTAAAAATATAAAATCTGTAACATACATCCTTTAGAGCAGTGGTTCTTAATCATTATTATTTTTGGTATTGTTATTATTACTACTACTACTGCTCTATAAGATTATGTTAACCTGTGCTTTTGTATGATATTTTCTGTGGTGACAAAATATAGATACATACTTTTTTTCATTTTTAAATTATGGATGAATGAAATTTTTAATGAAATTTTAATTTTTATTAATTTAACGTGTAATGTTGCAGAGAGAAGAAAATTTTTCTAATTTGTCTTTCAAGATTCTTAATTACTGCTTTTACCCAACTCATTATGAAAGTAAGTAAAAAATAGTCAAATGGGTTCAATGTTAAATAGAACAATCTACAGTTTGACCCCTGTTTTACTTTGCTTTTGCAGTGCTGGTTTTAGGGTAAACACAGGAAAGCAAAACCAAGAGAGGGACAGTTGATTCTTCAAATACAGCTAGTGATAGGCGATTTGGAAATTCTAAGGAAGCCACATGTTTTGCAGCACTGTACACTCAAGTCTCTAATAGCATAATTACAACCTATAGAAATATTTTTCTACAATTTAGTACTGGATATCTATTGCCTTGATTTTATTAATGCAGACAGGTCAATGGAACAGTCTTGTCCTACTTTAGGAGATTCAGTTAGAGAAGATTAATTAATTTATAAATCTAGGGCTTTAATAAAAACCTTAGTTTTATTTTTGAAGAACTTTTAATAACTGGCACTTCCGGCCTCATATTAAATTAAATGTGTAAAATCTTAGAGTATTCTTCTACTCTGGTATATTCTATTTTCATTTACCCCTTTATTTTCAGTTTCTTTACCATTTTTTAGGTTTAATGCTTCACTAATCTTTTACCATAACCATGGCAGTTGTCTTCAGTTGATGTTCCTACAGTGGTGTGTGTGTGTGTGTGTGTGTGTGTGTGTGTGTGTGTGTGTGTGTGTATGTTTGTGTATGATAACTTCAAAATGTAGAACAGCTCTTGCCTTTCCTTTCTTTAAAACTCTTTAGTGGTTCCCTATTACCTACTTGACTTCACATACTCTGCATATCATTTGCCAGATTATATGTACTCTGGACATCATTTTATCTGTCTGCCCTCATTTTTTCTTAGTATATCTTTTTATCCTACTTAGGTAGTAATCAAATGTGCATTACAAAATGCTAGACATTTCACACCATTCTGTTTTTACTTGAATTCAGAGTAGATTCCACATCAGATTTTTTAAAACAATTTGGGCCCTGGTCAGTTGGCTCAGTGGTAGAGCGTCAGCCCAGCATGTGGAAGTCCCAGGTTCGATTTCTCTCTCTCTCTCCCCCCTCTCTTCTATAGCTATGGCATGAATAGTTTAAGCAGTTTGTCCCGGGTGCTGAGGATGGCTCCATGGCCTTGCCTTAGGCACTGAAATAGCTCAGTTGCAAGCAATAGAGCAGTGGCCCCTGATAAGCAGAGCATCGCCTAGCAGGGGCCTAGCCAGTTGGATCCTGGTCAGGGCCCCCGCAGGAGTCTGTCTCTGCCTCCCTGCCTCCCAGTTACAAACAAACAAACAAACAAAATGGTGAATTCTGAGACACTTATTTAAAGCATGACATATTGCTGTATCATTTTCTCAGAAGGCCATACCAGTACAGTTAAAACAAACAAAACTGCCTGACCAGGTGGTGGCACAGTGGATAGAGCATCAGACTGGGATGCAGAAGATCCAGGTTTGAGACCCCGAGGTTGCCAGCTTGAGCTTGGGCCCATCTGGCTTAAGCAAAAAGCCCACCAGCTTGGACCCAGGTCGCTGGCTCCAGCAAGGGGTGGCTTGGTCTGCTGAAAGCCCACGGTCAAGGCACATGTGAGAAAGCAATCAATGAACAACTATGGTGTCACAACGGCAATGAAAAACTAATAACTGATGCTTCTCATTTCTCTCTGTTCCTGTCTGTCTGTGCCTATCTATCCCTCTCTCCGACTCTCTCTCTGTCCCTGTAAAAAACAAAAACAAAAAAACAAAACTTATTCACATTTGAGGAATTGTATAGAGAAGCATGTGGAATATGTTTTGTAGTAGAAACTACTTTCTTCTTGAGATTCTTTAATTGCCTTTCCAATAATTTAATGTCTGTATATACAAGCACTGTATATACTAGCAATATTGGAGGAGCAGACCTTAACATCAGTTATTCTTAGATGGATCTGATTTGTGACAAAATATAACAATCATGAACACATATATAAAATGATTAGAAAGAAAAGTCAAATTTTTAATGTCTTTTTAATCTCTTTTATTTTAATACTCTTGAGGTTCACAGATGATACTTTTGACCCAGAACTTGGAGAAGTAATAGGTAATCCTATGTTTAAAAATTCAGTAGAAATGCTTCCCCTACCCTCCTCTCTCCATCCCATTCTTCTATGTCCATTGAAATCTTATTTGTCTTTCAAAACTTAACTTGGTTGTCATTAAATTTCTGAAGCCTATGTAGATCTCATGAAGCAAGAATAACATCCTAATCTTTTGTCTCATGACTCTTTGTTAACACTGTGGGTATTATGATTATCTGCAAACACAATTTCTTTCCTGTATTGTAGATTGTCTTTTATTCAGCAACATCCAAGTATCTGAATATTTATTGTATGCCAGGCACTGTCGTAAAAGGTAGGCTTGTAATGATGAATAATACAAACTTGGTCTCCATCATCATGGACCTAACACGTTGTTGCCTTACAATATAACATGTTAATTTTGTATACTGCTCACAAAAAATAGGAAATATTTCAAAATGAACATGAAGCTATAAAATAGCCCCTACTTTTTGTGAGCAGTATATTTGTAGCATTTGCTTCTGTATCTGGCATGATTACCAGGGAAAGTGGGATAAGAAGTAGAAGAAGGTAAAGGGGGGGGGTAAGTGGTGATGGAAGGAGACTTGACTTAGAGTGGTGAACACAGTACAATATATAGATGATGTGCTATAGAATAGTACTCCTGAAATCTATATAATTTTATTAACCAATGTCATCTTCTAAACCCAATTAAAAAAAAAAAAAGAGCTGAGTCAGAGCAAGATAGTAGTCTGGGCTCTGTCTTGAACTAGTCAGGATCTTGAGCATTTAACCCATTTGCATTTGAAATAATTGTAATACTGGGTTGGTAATGATGAACTCCTTTCATTCCTTTTCTTGTCTGGGAAGCTCTTTATTTGTCCTTTGATTCTGAATGATAGCCTTTCTGGTTAGAGTAATCTTGGCTATATATCCTTCTTTTCATCACTTTGAATATTTCGTGCCAGTCCCTTCTAGCCTTTAATGTTTCTGATGAACCACCTCACAGTCTTAGAACTACAGTAACTGCTTTTCTCTTTCTATTTTAAATATTTTTCTCTCTGTCTTTAACCTTTTAATTATTATGTGTCTAGGTGTGGACCTTGTTGGGCTCATCTTGCTTGTGACTCTGACTTTACGCTTTCTGAGCTTGTATGTCTCTTTCTGTCACCAGGTTAGGGGAGTTTTCTAACATTTTTCCACATTTTTAAAAATATTTGTTTTAGCAAAACACAGGAAGGGAGAGAGATGAGAAGTATTAACTCATAGTTGTTGCACTTGAGTTGTTTATTGATTGCTTCACATATGTGCCTTGACTGGTGGGGGAAGGGGGTGTTTCAGTTGAACCACTGACACCTTGCTCAAGCCAGCAACCTTGGACTTTAAGCCAGTGACCTTTGGGCTTAAGACAGCAACCTTTGAGCTCAAGCCAGCGACCATGGGGCCATATCTATGATCCTACACTCAAGCTGGCAACCCCATGCTCAAGCTGGTGAGCCCACACTCAAGCCAGCAAGCTGGGGGTTTCAAACCTGGGTCCTCAGCATCCCAGGTTGACCCTCTATCTACTGTGCCACTGCCTGATTAGGCTCACATAGATTTTCAATTCTTTGATCTCTCTCTCCTCCTCTGGCACCCTCTTAATGTGAGTGTTGGTATGTTTGAAGTTGTCCCGGAGGAAGACGGAAAGCATTCATTTGTTGTTCTACTCAGTTGTGCATTCATTCATTGGTTACTTCCCATGTGTGCCCTGACCAGGGATTGAACCTGCAACCATGTCATTTGGGGATGACACTCTTAACCAACAGAGCTAACCAGCTGGCCAGAGCCAGCTCTGTTATATTTTTACCAGTCTTCCAAGTTGCCTACTGTCAAATCTGAGTTAGGGCATTGATAAGCTATGAACAACACTTTTAATAATAGTGTGTGAATGCAGAGGGAACCCCTCAATATTGCCCAAATCCACAGTCAACCAAAGATAGTTTTTCTCCATTAACGTCATGAATTCTGCCTCTTGGCTTTTAATATGCATATTCAGTCCCTTCCTTACATTGAATTTTATTTTTTCAATAAAATATTTATTTTTTCAAGAAATAGAGGTAGTTGAGTGTTTGAATTTTGCAACCATCTGGTTTTCATTTATCCTGACTAAATCTGAACTTTTAACACTTTTTCTTTTATTTACACCTTTATAACTCTAAGAACTTGGGGTGTGAATTATAGAGTTTTATTTACTGGCTTTTCTTTTTTCTGGTTTTCTTGGAAATTGATTTTTAAAATATATATTACTGGGATTCTTAACAAATTTTAATTTTTTTTCAAGGTGTTGACTTCAAGATGAAAACAATTTCAGTGGATTGAAATAAGGCTAATCTTGCAATATGGGTAGGAGTTTTTAAAATGTATTTGTATAAATATTAAATTGTACTTTTTAAAGAAGCAGATACTGATATATGTAGTATTCTAGAGATTAATGAATAATTTGTCCTAAATAAATTTGGGAAATTTGATGTTTCTTAAAGGATAAACAATAAATAATTAGATCTCATAATTGGGTAATTAAGCAGAGAGTTGTCTTACTTAAATTTTTAAAATATATAATCACTTCAGAATATTTAAAAACAGAATAAAATATTTTTAAAAATCAACTTACCTTCTAGCCCTGGCCAGTTAGCTCAGTGGTAGAGTGTTGGCCCAGCATGTAGAAGTCCTGGCTTTGATTCCCTGCTAGGGCACACAGCAGAAGCACCTATCTGGTTCTCCACCCTTCCTCATCTCCTTCCTCTCTGTCTCTCTCTTCCCCTTCTGAAGTCAAGGCTCCATTGGAGCAAAGTTGGCCCCAGTGGCTGAGGATGGCTCCATGGAATTCCCTCTCAGGTGCTAGGATGGCTCCAGTTGCAGCAGAGCTGGTGGGATTGCCAGGCGGATCCCAGTTGGGCGCATGCAGCAGTCTGTCTCTCTGCCTCTCCGCCTGTCACTTCAGAAAAATACCAAAAAAAAAAAAAAAAAAATTAATTTACCTTCTAAAGGTAATCATTTTTATTGACTGTATTTCTTTAAAAATTTAAAATAACAGCTTAGACTTAACTAACATAACACTAAAGGCAGTTGTTGGGGGAAATGGGAAAGGAGTCAGATTTAGACAAAAACCTTTATCATTGTTTGTTAGTATAAATACTTGTAAAATTTGAGTTTTCAAACTTTGGGTTCATTTTTTAATACTGATGCTGTGTTTATATACTGGTTTGTTTGTTTGTTTTCATTTGCCTGTGAACCAAACCGTTCTAATCCTTATTGATCTGTTGACAATGGTAATGCTAAATAGGTAGCTTTATTTCTTTATTTTTTAACTTTTACTGCATTTATTGAGGTGACATTAGTTAGTAATATTATATAGGTTTCAAGTGTTCAGCTCTATGTTTTCTGTCTATTGCATTGTGTGCTCATCACCCTTGTATCACCTTTATCCCCCTTTACCGTCTTCTACCTCCCCATCCTCCTTTCCCTCTGGTAACCACCGGACTGTTGTCTGGGATTTGTTTGTTTATTTGTTTTTTGCCTAATCCCTTCACCTTTTTCACCAGACCCCTCCACTAACCTTCCCCTCTTACAGCTGTCAGTCTGTTCTCTATATCTATGAGTCTATTTCTATTTTGTTTGTTAGTTTATTTTGTTTATTAAATTCCATGTTGAAATAAAATCATATGGTATTGCCTTTCTCTCCTGGCTTCAGTTAGCATAATTCTCTCTGGGTCCACACATGATTTCAAAAAGGCAATATTTACTTTTTTCACAGTCCAATAGTAATTCCAATGTGCAAAGGTACCACAGCTTTTTTTAATCCACTCATCTACTCATAGGCACTTGGATTGTTTCCAGATCTTGAATGATGCAATTAATGCTGCAGTGAACATAGGGGTGCATGTATTCTTTCAAATTAGTGTCCTGGGTTTCTTTGGATGTAATCCTAGAACTGGAATTACTGGGTCAAAAGGAAGTTCCATTTTAAGTTTTTTTTAGGGAAGTCCATACTGTTCTCCACAGTGGCTGCACCAGTCTGCATTCCCACCGGCAACAGTGCAGGAGGGTTTCTTTTGCCCCACATCCTCACCAGCACTTCTAGTTTCTTGATTCATAGCCATTCTGACAGGTATGAGGTGACACCTCATTGTGTTTTTAATTTGCATCTCTCTAATGACTAGTGACATTGAGCATCTTTTCTGTTTTTTTTTTTTAATATTTAAAAAAATTTTATTTGTTGATTTCAGCAAGAGAGGAAGAGAGAGAGAGAAAGAGACAGGCATACGGAGCTCTCCCTATATGTACCCTGACCTGGTATTGAATTGGCAACCTCTGCACTTTGAGACAATGCTCTAACCAACCAAGCAATCTGGCCAGAGCTGAGATTGTTTCATATGTCTATTGGTCCTGTATATCCTCTTTGGAGAAGTGCCTATTCAGGTCTTTGGCCTATTTAAAATAAAAATTGATTGGGGTGACATTTGTTAAGATCATAAAGGTTTCAAGTTAACATTTCTGTGATACATGATGTGTCTGTTGCATTATGTGCCCACCACCCAAAGTCAAGCCATCTTCTGTCACCATGTATCTGGCCTAATTTACCCCCACCTCTTTTCTCTGGTAACCTCTGTAATGCTATCAGTGTCTACGAGTCTCAGTTTTATATCTTACATATGAGTAAAATTCTATGGTTCTTAGCTTTTTCTGACTGCTTCTACCAGCACTGAACCTAGGGACATATCATCAAAAGGCCCAACACACCTGAAACCTGCTTCTTTTTGCCTCTGTCTACTGACCGCCTGTCAGGCTTAGTCACTGAAAGAGCCTCTTGATGTACTCAAGTTGCATGAGGTAGGTTTTAAGTGAATCAGTAGGTAAGAGTGAGTGGTGCTTACCAGATTGATGCAGGTTCAAACTCTGTGCCAAGTGTTGGGTCTGAGATCATGCAGCAAAAGTTCCAGGCATACTAAGTATATCTTTCCCCACTGGGAGCCTGCGGACCTTTTTGGGGCACTGGATTTCAGGAAGTTGTCAGGGTGAAGCCCACAGAGGTTGTCAGGCCCAAACACCAAGATTTGGCTGTATGAAGGAAAGGTTCTGCCCTGGTCTTACATGCAAGGGAAAAATGGCCCCCTCTTTAGAGCCAAAAGCTCAGTCTGTCCCAGATTCTGCCAGGTGCCTGAGCTCAGCAGGGCTAGGCTGCTGCAAGTTCGTAGGGAAAGTCTAGTAGATTTCCCATGAGAGGGGGTGCTTCTCTGGCTTGGTGAGTGTAGGGCAGGGGTCCGTAACCGTTTTGGCTGAGAGAGCCATGAACACCACATATTTTAAAATGTAAGTCCATGAGAGCCATACAATATGTTTAACACTAAACACAAGTAAACGTGTGGATTTTATGTAAGACCAACACTTTTAAGTACAATAAGTCTCTGAATTCTTTTTAATAACATTGTATGCTGTTGCTAACCAATGATGAATAAAGTACTTCTTACCATTAATGCAACTTCTGCTGCTGCATGGTTTTGCTGATGGCTTTATAGTCTGGTTGATATGTGGTGAGGTTAAGCTTCATGCAGGCGTTGAGATTTTCATCCGTTAAACGTAATCATAGGTTGGTCTTCACATTCTTTAGATGTGAGAAAGACTGCTCACATGCATACGTAGAGCCAAACATTGTCAGTACAGCAATACTCACATGCTGCAGTGTGTGGTATCTGACGGGAAGCACGTTCCAAGTTTTGACAGTCAGCTGGTCTGCGAGTTGAACAGTTTTCATTTCTCCCCACTTGTGTTTGCTTGCCAATTCTGCCTGCTGTCATTCAAGTCTTCCCAAATCTTCAGTCAGTGACTTGAACTTATTCACCCACATGTCTGAGGACTTCAGGTCAGCAGCTTGGAGCTCAAAATCTCTGATGGAGATACCGGGGATGTAACTCAGGTCCGCGCTGTCCACTGCACACTCGTGTAGATGGGTGATGAACTTAAAAAGACAAGTGTGCTCACATAATTCTCCAAAGCGTACTTTGAATGACTGCAGGAGATTAGATGTGAAGCCCGCTAGCTGCTGGAGATCAAAATATTGAGCAGGGTTACTTGCTCTGCATGCATCTTTAAACTCTCCCAGTTTTTCAAAGTGTAGTCAATGACCTGTTTCAATGTCAGTGATAAAGAGTTCCAGCTTGTTTTCAAGTGCAAACACTGCAGTTGAAGGGATAAGACTGTATTTCCAATGCCTTGCATTTTCACATTGAGCTGGTTCAGATATTCAGTCATGTCCACAGGATAGTAGAACTTTAGGAGCCACTCAGTGTTAGCTAACTCAGGATGCTGGATGTTTTTCATTTCAAGAAAAGTCCAGATTTTGCTTAGACAAGCCACAAAATGGCTGAGCACCTTTCCTCTTGACAACCAATGCAAATTGCCGTGCAGTAGCAGACCAGGATAATTATTTCCAACTTTATCCAGCAGAGTTTTAAACTGGCAATCATTTAAAGCTCGGGCAACAATAAAGTTGACCACCCGAATGACCAGCGACATCACCTCACCAAGCTGCTCACCACACATCTCAGAACAAAGCACCTCCTGATGTAGGATACAGTGAAAACTTAGGATGGGTCTCTTTTCATGTTCACGAAGAAGTGCTATGAATCCTCTGTTTCTCCCTACCATGCACGGAGCACCATCAGTACACACCAAAATAAGTTTATCCATTGGTAAACTCAGTGAAGACTGGAATAAATCCTCCCCTCTTGTTGTCTCTTTTAAAGGCAAAACAGCAAGACTTTCCTCACATAGTGTGTCACCGACAGCATACCTTGCAATCATGCTGAACTGGGATAAATGGCTTACATCTGTTGACTCATCCAAAGGAAGAGAAAAGAATGGTGCTGCAGTTATGTCCTTCACTTGTGTTGCCTCAGTTTGATTTGCCACCATTCTGGTACAATCGTGAACAGTTCTTGCCAACAGAGGCATGTCTTTTATTTGTTTGATTATCTTGTCTTTATCTGAAAAGTCGTCAAAAAGTTCATTGGCAATATTAAGCATGAATGTTTTGGCATACTCCCCATCTGGGAATGGCTTTCTGTTTCTCACAATTGCTAAAGCACCAGCAAAGCTAGCTGAATTCCAGTCACCTTGTTGGGTCCAAACACGGAGTTGCTGCTGACTAGCTTGCACTCTGCACAGTAGCTCTTGACATGCTTTTTTCCTGATGTCCCCCGCTGGATATTTTGATGCAAATGTAGTATGGCATGTGTCTAAGTGCCGCTTTTTATTTGACTGTTTCAACAATGCAATTTTATCATTGCATATTATACACACTGCAGAACCTGCTCTCTCCACAAAGGCAAATTCCTCCATCCATTCCTGCTGAAAAGTACAATACTCCTCATCTTATTTTCTTTTAGCCATCTTCTTCATTAAAATGATTTCTGAAATTAGCTAGCTGACTACTTGATTAAAAGGAGGGAAGTTTACTTCCTGACCTCACAATGACCTGTATACCTTATGCATTATCCAATAAAAATTTGGTGTTGTCCCAGAGGACAGCTGTGATTGGCTTCAGCCACCTGCAACCATGAACATGAGCGGTAGGAAATGAATGGATTATCACACATGAGAAGGTTTTATATTTTTAATGTTATTGTTTTTTTTTATTGAAAATTTGTCTGTGAACCAGATGCAGTCATCAAGAGAGCCACATCTGGCTCACGATCCATAGGTTCCTGTCCCCTGGTGTTGGGGGAGTGTTCCCCAACTCAAAGTAACACTGCTCAGCCTGTCTTGGCTTTTGCCCTGATTCCTCTGCAGGAACTGATCCACCACTGCTGAGAATCATGATTATCTTGAAATTTCCTGTTACATCATTGAAGTCTCTCTTCCAACAGTACTGATCAGAGATGGAACAAGATCAGTACCCTTTGGTCACTTGACAAAAGTAGGACTTATTTTCAACTCATCTACTTATCTTTGGAACCTAGTTTGGTAGAATCATCATTTTGTTATTTTATGAGAGAATCCTGGGAGAAGTATCATGCCATAAAACAATGACATCAGAATATTTTCTCTGTGGCAAAATTTTCCAAATCTGACTTTGGAGTCAGTATTCTTATTGGATATTTTAGATCACTTGCAACCAAAATAAATGTCAATCAAAGGCATTCATTTAACTGCCACAAATTCTTGAATTTGTAGGGTTTTTTTGTGATGTATATCTCTTTACCATACAGTTTGACAGCAATTAAATTAAATCTGCCATTATAAATAAACCCTGAGGATGAAGAAATTACACATGATCTTTAATATTTGATAAAGACATTCTTCTATAGCCATGACTGTTGCGGTCAAGATAAATAAATGATATTAAAGATTGTTTGAGATAAGAATTGCTTTCAGTAAAATATATTAAAAGCATAAAGAAATAAATATTACAAGATTATTAATATTTTTCAAATGAACTTTATAAGTGATAACATTGATGTAAATTATTATTATTATTATTATTATTACTTTTTATAGAGACAGAGAGTCAGAGAGAAGGATAGATAGGGACAGACAGACAGGAACAAAGAGAGGTGAGAAGCATCAATCATTAGTTTTTCGTTGTCGTCGCAACACCATAGTTGTTCATTGATTGCTTTCTCACGTGTGCCTTGACTGTGGGCCTTTAGCAGACCGAGCCACCCCTTGCTGGAGCCAGTGACCTTGGGTCCAAGCTGATGAGCTTTTGCTCAAGCCAGATGGGCCCGCGCTCAAGCTGGCGAGCTTGTGGTCTCGAACCTGGGTCTTCCACATCCCAGTCCGATGCTCTATCCACTGTGCCACCACTTGGTCAGGCTAAAATTATTATTTTTAATTAATTTAAAGTTAAAAATATTCCATGTTTAGTAGACAAGCTACTTGTAAGACTTTTTGTGATGTGGCTTAAAATACATTATATTAGAATAGCCAGAATATCATTATATGAGACTTTTAATTTTGAAGACAATAAAGAGTAGATTGAAAAAAAATTAGAAGACAGAACATTTTACTATAAAACTGTTGAGGACATTCTATCAAGTTACACTATTCTACATTAAAAATATCTATAAAATTAATAAAATATTTAAAAGAAAGAAATCTGAACATGCAACAAATAAACTGCATTTATTTTGGAAGCTTTTCTCCATCCTTATTATTTTTTTAAATGATACTTATTTATTTATTTTTTACAGGGACAGAGAGAGAGTCAGAGAGAGGTATAGATAGGGACAGACAGACAGGAATGGAGAGAGAAATGAGAAGCATCAATCATTAGTTTTTTGTTGCCATGGTGACATCATAGTTGTTCATTGATTGCTTTCTCACATGTGCCTTGACCGCGGGCCTTCAGCAGACCGAGCCACCCCTTGCTGGAGCCAGCGACCCTGGGTCCAAGCTGGAGAGCTTTAGCTCAAGCCAGATGGGCCCGCGCTCAGGCTGACGACCTCGGGGTCTCGAACCTGGGTCTTCCGGCATCCCAGTCCGATGCTCTATCCACTGCGCCACCTCCTGGTCAGGCTCTCCATCCTTATTTAAATCCACACTTTTTTTTTAAATCCACACATTTTTAAGAGACATAAGGTACATGCAATTTTATATCTATGCTTTTCACTTAAAATCATATTTTTTGCATATCTTGCTATATTATCATTTTGAATATCCTTTTTAATGACCACTTACTATTCCAGTCAATACATTGCTATAATTTGTTTTTCTATTTTTGTCATGCTGGGCCATATCACATTCTGTTTGCTATCTGAGAAGGCACTTAGAATATTTTAATAAAGAGCTCCTTATGAGGTATGATTGGAGTAATGCTGAGAAAAATTTCTCATTCCAAAATTTTCATGTAAAGTTATTTATCATTATAGCTTCATCTCAATCAGTTAGCATATTAGTTCTTGCCAAAATATTAGAAATGTATTTTGAATGGCGAAGACATGAGCACAGTGCTCAAACCCGGCTCACCCTGGGAGACCAAATCTGGTGGGATGACACTGAGAACAGGCTCTTGTGTGAGAATCAACACCCCAAAGGATCACAGGGGCCATCACATTTGCAGTACAAAATCTGTTATTGAGCTGAGGTATAAAACTTATAGCATTTGTATGGGGTTTGGTCTTGTACAAACATGGGAAGAAACTTTAAATAACAAGAAACAACAAAACTAAATTTTTTTTCTGCCCTTAGGTTGGAGGATTCACGGGGTATATCCAGTATGGAAAAATAATAAATTTACTTGACCAGAAATTTAACACAACATAGGAGCATGACTGTGGTAAGATGGTTCCGAATTAGTAAAGTCAGAGCTGCACTTGTCAGTTCTATTGTTTGTTTTTTACAGACAACACTCTATGTTATTTATTCTTAACTGTTTGGAGGCAGGAAGAAAAGGAAAGACACAGAAGCCTTTTTGTTATTAAGGTGGTGTCAGCCATTGCATCTGTCCACATGCCATTACGAGTCTCTGATATTCTCCCTGGTGTCTGCAGGCAGCTCTGCTCCTTGCTCTGGGTGAAAGGGCACAGATCTGTATCATCACTTCCTCTCACTTGTCAAAGCCTGGTCTCAGCAAGGTTCAGAAATAGTTGTCTGTCAAGACCACATGTTCTCATAGATGCATTTATTATTTCATTTACTTACTTACTTACTTATTTACTTATTTATTCAGTGAGAGGAGGGGAAGCAGAGCGAAAGACTCTGCATGTGCCCTGACCAAGATCCATCCAGAAAACCCAATAAGAGGCGATGCTCTGCCCACATGGGGGTTGTTCAATTGCTCAGCAACTGAACTTTTCTTAGCATTTGAGGCGAAGGGCATGAAGCCATCCTCAGTGCCTGGGGCCAACTTGTTCTAATCAAGCTGGGGCTGCAGGAGGACAGAAGAGAGAGAGATAAAGAGAGAAACAAGAGGGGGAGGAGTGGAGAAGCTAATAGGTGCTTCTCCTGTGTTCCCTGAACAGCACCCCAAGCCAGGATACCCACTCTTTGGGCTGATGATCTACCACTGAGCAAACCGGCCAGGGCTCACAGTTTTATTTGTTGATTTACTCATTTTCTCATTAATATGTATGTGTTTTAAGCACATTGTGTAAGGCATTTCTGAGGATACAGAGATGAAAAAGTATGAAGAATTTCTGCCCTCAAGAAACTTAGTTTATTAAGGTGACAAATATGTAACTTTACTACATTATGATTAGGGTACAGAGAAAGGACAACTTACCATGAGGTGGAAGGACAAGGATAAACATGAGGTTAAAATATAAATGCAGTTTTCCCAATTTAAAGAGTGGAGTTTGAGATTCTAGGTATAGGGGACAGCTTACACAAATGTAATTTGGTGTTGTTGCCTGAGGATGGTCACTGCTCAGGCAGTTCACCTTTAGTCTCTTTCATCTCTGGGCTGCCTGGCTGCTGCCTGTCCCCAACTAAGAAGGAGCAGGTACTTCCTCTTCCCCATCTTCAGGGCATGAGCACCCAGTTGGGAACTGAGCCTGATGTCTTGGCATTTGACATGGTTGGGTGGGTCCTGTTTAGTTCCACTTCCAAAATGTGGCTGTTGTCCTTTCCTTGTTAACCTTGTATGAATCTCCTGGAGTAATCAGAGTTCTTATTGTAATTCTCTTGGACTTAGACTTTCTATATCTCACTAAAATAGAATCTTCATACATGAAGTGGTTTGTTACACATTCCCCCAAGACTCACAACTCAGCAAGTAAATACTCCTTGTATACCTCCTTCTGCTTCTTATTGTGTTAAGTATCCTTCTTCTTCCCATATAAAGGCCATTAGGCAGACACTGAACTTCTATCTGGATCTTCACCTATATAGAAAGAAATTCTTCCAGAAATAAGTTGTAGATCAAGACTTTAAAGAGCAACAAAGACATAAAAGGAATAGAATTCTATATATTTTAAATTATATAAATTATAAATATTTAAGTTATATAAATTATATCTATTTAAATTATATCTATGTCTATCCAAAGTTTTCTGGGAGAGAATGTGGTATATTAGTTGTATGGACAGATAACAAATATCTATCTATCTATCTATCTATCTATATATCTATATATATATACACACACACACAGACACACACACACACATACATATATACATACACACATATGCATATATATCTTTTTATATATTTTAGCAAGAGAGAGACAGACAGACCAGAAGGGAGAGAGATGAGAAGCATCAATTCTTTGTTGCAGCACCTTAGTTGTTCACTGATTGCTTCTTATATGTGCCCTGACCAGGAGGCTCCAGCTGAACCCATGACCTCTTGCTCAAGCCAACAATCTTGGGCTCAAGCCAGCAACCCTGGGCTTCAAGCCAGTGACCTTTGGGCTCAAGCCAGCAACCATGGGGTCATGTCTATGATCCCACGCTCAAGCTGGTAACCCCGTGCTCAAGCTGGATGAGCTCGCACTCAAGCCAGTGACCTTGAGGTTTTGAACCTGAGCTCTCAGTGTCCCAGGATGATGCTCTATCCACCACACCACTGTCTGGTCAAGTAATAACAACTACATTTTAACATTTATTTTATAATAATTATTTAAAAATTTTATATCTATGAATTCCTTACCAAACTCTCCACCATATTATCCCTCAATATAAAAGTAATCTTGGCTCTAATTGCCATTTATCTTTTGGTACCATTTAACATTCTAGCAAATTAGTATTTTCTTGGGAAGGAGCTTCTGGGAGCATGATGTGGGAAGACACCAACAAGGGCTTGCTGAGAAGAGGAAACAAGGCATCTCCATTCCTAAGGCTGCAGATAGGAAGAACACCTGTCATTCTTTGCCATTCAACCAAATATGATATAATCAATGGAAAGAAAGAAAAAAAAACACCCAATCTAGTCATCTGATAGCAGTAAGTTCAAATAGTCACAGCACTGCCACTGGAATCTCAGTCTTCCATTTTTGATGGGATTGCTGTAACATGACTAGGTGAAATCCAGACCATTAGCAATTCCTTCCAGAACACCGAGACAGCTACTGGGACTCACATTTGTTGTCTTTTCTCTAATATGTTCATTTTACCCCAAATACAACTAATTAATTTTCTGTACTTTTTCTTGAGCTTTCCAAGCAGAGCTGCCCTCCTCGTTTTTGTCATTAGCTGGTATGCTAATGTGGTGATGATGTAGGGGTAGACAGGAATCATAAATATTCATGTCAGTTTCATGTAGTACTTATTATGTGCTTGGCTGTAGCACTAATAAAAGTGAAGGAAAACACAGTTCTGATCCTCAGAGTAGCAGGCTAATTGGGAGGAATGCTAAAACTTAGGTTTGATGTAGTCTTATGTTATGATAGCCTGACACACTAAAATTCGGGGCAGTAAAAGGACCCCAAATGAGCATCCAGACAAGGAATCTTATCAGTGTGGGTTCACAGTAATCCAAGAAGTTTTGGTGAACAAGTTGGGAATTCAGTGGTTTGAAGAATGAATAGGAGTGGTAGACAAAGTGATGGTGGTGGGTGGACATTCCAGAGGGAGGGGCAGCAGAGCAGAGTGTAGGGAGGCAGGAGAAAGATAGGGAGGCAGCCAGGTTGAACCAACATGAATGGCACACAGGGAAAGATAATACTAAAATGTCATGTTATACACAAACTGTGGAAGACCATGAAGATGAGATAGTTGTCCTTTGGTTTGGAGAAAATTAGGAATTGAGGAAGTTATTTCAGCAGGAAACTTGTGCATAGGTATATGTACTTGTTATTTTTTTGCAAATAAGAAATATATTAGATATAATAAGAGGGAAGGCAGGGGCACCAGCTGGGAGGCTGGTGCAGCAATCTTGGAGGAACATAAGCATTCTTGGAATAAAGTTGTAGCAATGACAACAAAAAAGATCAGGAAATAATAGCTAACACATAGCACTATGATGTGGCAGACATTTTTATAAGTCCTTTATTATATTACTCATATACTCCTTATAAAAGTTATGCAGTATGTACCAATATGATCATTCCCATTTTACAGATGAGGAAAAAACTGAGGCAATGAGAGGTTGTGTAATTTCTCCATGGCACATAACTATTAAGTGGTAGATCCTGGATCCAATTAGATAATGTATCTACACTATGCTCTTATCTGCTAAGTCTCATTGCTCTGGGATTTAAAACAAGTGCTTACAAAGAAATTTAGGTAGTATTTGGGAATTCTATAATGTATGTGAAGAGAGGCAGCATCACCTCTGTATCCTGTATCACTTTTAATTGTTTATTCAATATAATGTATGATTTGAGTTAAGAATAGACAATACACTTTACAAACAGAATGGTAGGAGATAAATTTTAAAATATCTTTGATTTGTTTTTAAAAGAAAAGAGATGACATCTATCTATTCAAATGCCTCTAAAATGATAGGCATTTATATTTTTCCCAATATATATTTAGAATTTAATGTGTTGGTGTATCAAAAATGTAATTTGCAATTGCAAATAGAAACAATTGACTTATACTATATGTGGAACACAGTTGAGCCCTTTTGTACATATTAGAGTAGTTAATTGTAGGTTTTGTAGCAAAATCCAAATATTTTCCTTTGTAAGGTGAACAATTTGCCAAAAAGCTTTTGAGTAACTTAGTAATGTGCCAGCAAATGGCCTGTTCTCAGCTTGACTACAGTAGGAATACTCAGTACTGATGTTTGAAGACAGAAAAAGACCTGTAAAAAAGTGTTTACATCACTTCTCTGGTTCTTACTCTTCAGATAAGGTGTGAATTAGTCATTTTCTCATGTTTATAATCATTTTTTTCGAGTTTCAGTTGGTGATTTATGTTATCCATTGGCCTGTGTTTTGCCTAGGATGTGATTTTCTAACAGAAATCAATTCAACAACCTAAAGATACCAATATGGATCCTGAGGGAGCTTCAGAAATGCATAATTCAAGGATTTGTTAGAATAACAAAGGGTCAAGATTTAGACAAGAATTAACCCTTAAAGATACAGTTTGGTATTTCTTCTCGTGTGCTCTTTAAAAAAAAATTTATTCATTTATTTATTTTTGAATGACAGGAGGGGAGATAGAGAGACAAACTTCTGCATGCCTCTGGACCGGCATTCACCTGGCAACCCCCTGTCTGGGGCCCATGCTCTAATCAGCCAAGCTAGCCTCAGCGCTGATGCTCAAACCAGTGGAGTCACTGGCTGTGAGAGGGAAAGAGGAGAGAAGGGGGAGCGGACGGGAAGAAAAGCAGATGGATGCTTCTCATGTCTTCCCTGGACGGGGATAAAACTCAGGATGTCCACATGCCCAGCCTACATTCTATCCACTGAACCCACCTGCCAGGGTCTTCTGGTGCCCTCTTTGATTATCAAAGCAACTGTGACAGATTGTGTATTCCCAAAATGCTGCAACAATATTTCCCATCTACATGCTTCTCCTGTAATGTGAATTTGAAAATCTTACTATTGAGTGCTTGGGTTTATGAACTATATCACCTTGGACTAGATGGACTTGTGACTGTACAGGTTCAAATAAGGTTATATGAATTTTAAAATTAGATCATAAATGATAATATGGGTCTTTTCTGATTCTCTTTGATATTTTTGGAACTCAGCCACACTGATGCAAGGAAGCCAGACTAGCCCCCTTGGAGAGGACAGCTGGAGAGGTGACTCACAGGTTTTCCAGACCACAGCTCAGCTGAGGCTACTTGTTAGCAACTAGCCTCAGTTGCCAAATAGATGGGTGGAGATGCGTCCAGGTAATTCCAGCTCTCAGCCATTGAGTCACCTTCAATCCTTGAGTCTTTCCAGTTGGCACTGTGAACAATTTGGAGCAGAATTGACAAAAGCTACTCTGGCCTGGCTAAAATCCTGACCTTCAGAGACTCTAAACATCCTAAAAGCATTGTTTTATAGGTGGTTTGTTATGTACTAATGGTAACTGGAACAGCAACCATATAAGGGATTGTAGGTTACTCAGATGTTTTTAAGCCCCATTTTAGTGCTGAGGAAATTCAGGCAAAGACAGAAAAAGGAAGAGACATTTACTGTAATAAATTAGAACAGTGGACTAATTTTTTGAAAGATATAACTAGTAATATAAATATAATGGAAACATTTTACATTATATCATTCATTCAGAAATATTTATTGACTAGTACTGCTAGGTTGTAGCCAGTAGACAAGTTTGTTTTGGTTTAATGGTAAGTAGTACCCAGAGGGGAGGTTGGTGAGAGGACTGCTTGAAAGAAGGTGAAGTAATTAGCATGTGTGTGTGTGTGTGTATGTGTGTGTGAGGGGAGATGGGGATGGAGAGAGACTTTGCTTGGGTGAGAGTGCCAACATGGTGTGCAGAGGGTGTTATATTGAATTGTACACTTGAGACCTATACCGTTTTGCAAACCAATGTCATTCCAATAAATTCAAATAAATTAAAAAATTTAAAATAAAGCAGACATGGGCTCCATCTCCATGACAGTTACAGGCCAGCACAGGAGAAAGACATTCACCAAATAATCATGCACATACTAAGATTAACAATCAGTTCATCAAATAAAGGAAATTATAACAGGGCTCTGAAAGCAAAACTAAATTGACAGGAGTCAGGAAAATTTGAAGAATTGGCATTTGACTTGAGAAGTGAAATATGAGGAATTGTGCTTAGCTATATTTAGATTTGGTTTTCACATATTATTTAGGTGTTTATTTTTTCACTTTCTATCATTAATTTATATACCTCTTGAGGCCAGGAAATGTGCTTTCTATTTTACTTAAATAACTCAACAGAGCATACATCTGCTTGTAGTTATGCTCAGGCTTCTGCAAATGACTTAATGGAACACAATGGACTTAAGAGTAATTGAACTTCAGGCTCCATTTCTATAATTGCAGCTTTTGTATCACTTACCTCCAGAGGTTAGTTGAGGTCTCTGCATTACCTGCACAAAGCAGTTCTGATGTGTGTGAGGCCAGTGGGTTGGGACACGGATCTACAGTGGAAGATTCAATTGACTGATGAGCCAGGCAATATTTCAGCAAAATGATGGGTTACATCCGTTAATGACATCAGTGGTTTCTGTGCTAATAAATCTATAGGATCACTTAGTGGTAAAGAAGTGGCAATATAGACTAGTAACAGTTTATGAAAATTTACAAAATTGAACTTATTCTTACTAATAATCTAAGAATGAAAAGAAAGTGATAGAGTTGCAGGATCCCACATCTTAAAATTCATGAAACTCATTTTATAGTTTACAGTCTTATTAAGATTCTCAGTACTCTATAATAAAATTTCTATGAAAGAGTTGTAACTATAAAGGAGACTCCCCATAGGGTCGAACTCAGGGTGTCTGATGGAACACAGGATGGATATACAAGGGGTTCAGGGGAGATGGGAGGGAACCTGAGCAGACATCCTGGGCCCTCCATTTTAGTCAGCATAGGTACTCCCATCAGGGCCATGAGGAACAGATGTTCTGAGATGAACGTCACTCCAGAATTGCTTTCATATTTTTTTTTAATTTTTCTTTTATTTATTTTAGAGAGGAGACACAGAGTGAGAGAGTGAGAGAGAGAGAGAAAGAGAGAAAGGGGGGAGGATCTGGAAGCATCAACTCCCATATGTGCCTTGACCAGACCAGTGCAGGGTTTTGAACTGGCGATCTCAGTGTTCCCAGGTCGACGCTTTATCCACTGCGCCACCACAGGTCAGGCGAATTGCTTTCATATTTATGTCCCCCTTTCTTTTGGGAGACCTATCTCTTTTGGTACTGTGTTTCTCCCAGACTGCTGAAATACAGCCCATTTAACCCCTTGTCAGAAACCTGAGCTCTCTAAGACCGAGCAGTGGTTGCGGTAGACATACAGTAGCAGGAGATGTGATGATATATGGGGCAGAGGAGGAGAGGAGGCAAAACTGATTCTGATTCACTAGGTTAATGGAGGCTGGACTAGAGTTATAAATATATTCATCTAGTAAAAAGAATATAGAAGGTGTGGGAATGATTGAAAACAACCAAGGGAGACTCTACAGTAATTCTACTCAGCCAGAACTCATGTAGTCTAGACATAAAGCAGAGTCATTACCCAAAGGCATATAGCTTAACAAGTCTAAATCAAAGAATTTAAAATGCCTACTTGAATTGCTCAATGAGCATGAAAAAGTACATGTAAACTTTATTTTTCAATTAAATTTATTAGGGTGACATTGGTTAATCAAATTATATCAGTCTCCAATATAACACATTCTTTAAATCTTTTTATCTTCTATTACTTCACCCCCTACAATAGTTATTTTCCCCATTGCAATGCCTTCTTCCCACTAACTATATATACCTCATAAAACTTATTTTCTTTTTATCGCTCTATTTACCATTCTCCTGATTCCTTATCACAAAATTCTTTAAAGAGAGGTACTAGTGAAATTGGTGAGAAGTGGTCAGAAATTGGATGTATTTTGAAGATAGAGCCAACAAGATATGCTAATAGATGTGATTGGGGTGTGAGGGAAAGAGTTGGCTTAGCAGATTTGGACTGAGAAGACATTAGTGACAGAGAAAAATGTTGAAGCATCAATGGAGGAACAAAAGAACATATAAATTTTACATTATAAGTTTGACCAAAATGATTAACTTCCTGTTAACTGTACACACGTCATGTGTGTGTGTGTTGGGTGGTAAAGTAGAGGAAGAATTAAAATCTATAACTGATATATTATATATTGGGAGAATAAAACTTAAACTAGCCCTGGAAATCCTAATTGGAAGTTCACATATTTATCAATCAGTAGTCTATAAGAAGTATTCTAAGATTTAGAAAAAAACTGACAGAATTGTGTTTTCTGTACTTCTGTACTGTTTTAGCATTGGATGTTTACAGTTCAATTTTAAAATCTCTCAGTATGTACAAATTTTTGTGTTTTTATTTTATAGTTAGATGAGTGTTTAGCTGGCATTTGTCTGCACTCCCTCTCCCTTATAGAGGAAGTCTCTAGGTGATGCTAAGGAAGAGCACTGATCAGGACCTACTGAGCCAGGATGCTGGTAGAAGCCAGACACAAAATGATAAAAACGTGGACCTGAGACAGACTTCAGGCATAAAAGAATAGAAGCACCTAAGGTCAGTGATGGCTCGAGTAAGAGTTTTGAGACAAGATAGCTATCATTTGTTGTTGTTTCTAAAACATTCCAAAAATTTCTGGTTTTAAATTAAATTCATTATTGAAAGTAAAAATAAAAGATTACTTCAAATTTACCTTTGTCTACAAAGATGTTAAGATGAGAAATTTATTCAAGCTTGTTGTTAAGCTAAGTAGTTTATAATACTTTACAACCAGAGATATAGATACCTCATATATGTTTTTCACCTTCACTACTCTTTTAGTTTAGCTTGATCTCCAACACTTCTGAAATAAAGGTACAGGAAAAACTTCTTTACATTGAACACTGAGCATTGAAAGCCCTTTATGATCTGGCATTGGCCGGCTCTTCTGCCCTCTTGTCCCCCTAGTCTCACTGCCTCCTTCCTCTCTATATAGACACACTGCAAGTTCTGGACATGCTAAGCCTGTTGATGGTGCTGCCTTTGCCCAGTCAGCCCTGCTTGCTTTATTTATTAATTTATTTATTATCTATCTACCTATTTATGTTGGGAAAGCCTTCTAGGATGTGCACATTATATGATCAACTCCTTAGGCTATAAACCTCATCTGATCAATTCCTTAGGCTATAAACCTCGTCTTAGCGAAGGTCTGTTTCTTTCCTAGGAAGGGAGCTGTTTCAAGGGCTTACTTTGCATCTAAACATCTTCTAGCACTTACCAGAAGGAATCGTAATTATTTTCCTACAGGTCAACACATTCCTGACAGAAAGAACTCACCTCTAATTTTCCATGTATTTCTAGTCCCTGAAGAAAAAGAGATCTACCAAAAATATTTGTTGAATGAACTTAAAAGATTCTTTTCAGATAGTGAAATGTGGTGGTATGTGGTGCATGGCAACTCGCAATAGTCAATGAATCACACATTGGCTTTCTCTTTCGAAATGTAAGTGGATTTAAAATCTAATCATTACAATTAAAATTAAAAAAAATAGATTCCATGTATCTTACTTGACAAATCTTGATATTTCATCAAGTTTATAGAAATCACACCAAATTTCAACATCTTTTCATGGGCAGGATATATTAAATATGATACACCATTTAATAAGCTTTTTTAAATTCCATAAATCTGAACAAAGAATATATGTTCACAATATATTTTCCTTAAGGTTCAGTAAAAGACGTCTTTTCCTTGAAAAAAGCCTCAGCTGAAATAGCACCTGCGTGAGGTAGTATCTCATTGTAATTTTAATTTGCATTTCTCTAATAGCTAGTGAAGATGAGTATCTTTTCATATATCTGTTGGCCATTTGTATTTCTTCCCGGGAGAAGTGTCTGTTCATGTCCTCTTCCCATTTTTTAATTGGATTGTTTGTTTGTTGTTGAGTTTTGTGAGTTCTTTGTATATTTTGGATATTACCCCCTTATCTGAGTTGTTACTTGAAAATATTATCTCCCATTTAGTTGGTTGTCTGTTTATCTTGTTGTCAGTTTCTCTTGCTGTGCAGAAGCTTCTTAGTCTGATGTAGTCCCATTCATTTATCTTTGCCTTCACTTCCCTTGCCTTTAAAGTCAAATTCAAAAAGTGCTCTTTGTAATCAAGGTCCATGAGTTTAGTTCCTATGTTTTCTTCTTTGTACTTTATTGTTTCAGGTCTTATATTTAGGTCTTTAATCCATTTTCAATTAATTTTAGTACAAGGGGACAATTAGCTATTATCAACAAGGCAGGTAATAACAAGTGTTGGAGAGGCTGTGGAGAAAAGGAACCCTCATCCGCTGTTGGTGGGAATGTAAAGTAGTACAACCATTATGGAAGAAAGTATGATGGTTCCTCAAAAACTAAAAATAGAACTACCATATGACCTATACTGGGTATATACCCCCAAAAACTGAAAAACATTGGTATATAAAGACACATGCAGCCCCATGTTCATTGCAACATTGTTCACAGTGGCCAAGATATGAAAACAACCAAAAAGCCCTTCAATAGATGACTGGATAAAGAAGATGTGGTAGATATATACTATGGAATACTACTCAGCCATAAGAAATGATGACATCAGATCATTTACAATAAAATGGATGAATCTTGATAACATTATACTGAGTGAAATAAGTAAATCAGAAAAAACTAAGAACTGCATGATTTCATACATAGGTGGGACATAAAAAAGAGACTAAGAGACATGGACAAGAGTGTGGTGGTTATAGGGGGGTGGCAGGGGGAGGAGAGGGAGGGAGAGGGGGGAGGGGAAGGGCACAAAGAAAACCAGATAGAAGGTGACAGAGGACAATTTGACTTTGGGTGATGGGTATGCAACATAACTGAATGACAAGATAACCTGGAGATGTTTTCTTTGAACACATGTTCCCTGATTTATTAATGTCACCCCATTAAAATTAATAAAAGAAAAGAAAAGAAAAGAAAAAAGAAATAGCACCTGCGATGTGAGAGCAGCTCATTCTTTGTTAAGGGCAGGGGCTTGTGTGCTGATGTCCATGCCTTCCTTCCTCAGTGGGCTATTAAATTTTAACTAGGCTTTGCTCAAATAAAGATAAAAGGAAAAAGAAAAAGTCATACAGATAACATGAAAAATAATTAGAGTTTACTTTGAATTCTTTCCTTTAAAGACATTTTAAAAAGCAGATTTATAGATTGTTAGGAGGACTTATGGATAACATATTTGCAGATAAAAACTCTAGGGAAAAAGAATAATTTTCTTTTTTGAGTTTTTAAAATATCATGTCAGAATTTAAAATGTCAGGGTTAGAGCTGTATTTGTCTTTTTTTGGAGGGATGGCTAAATTCATTTACATCCAGGATTATTTATATCCAGAGAGTTGAACAATATTGTTGGAAAATGTTACAAAGGCATGGCTTTTATCAATGGGTGGGTTACTAATTGACCCAGAGTCATTCTGGTTTTCTCTTTTTATTTATTTTTTAATCAAGTGAGAAGCAGGGAGGCAGAGAGACAGACTCCCACATGTGCCCCAACTGGGATCCACCTGGCAACCCTCATCTTGGCTGATGCTCTTGCCTATCTGGGGTGCTGCTCCATTGCTCAGCAACTGAGCTATTTTAGCATCTCAGGTGAGGCCATGGAGCCATCCTCAGTGCCTGGGGCCAAGTTCCTCATTTAAGCCATGGCTGCCGGAGGGGAGGAAAGAGAGAGAAAATAAGAGTAGGGGAGGGGGAAGGATGGAGAAGCAGATGGTCACTTCCCTTGTCTGCCTTAACCAGGAATCAAACCTGGGATTCTACTGGTGAGCCAACTGGCCAGGACCTCATTCTGACTTTAAAATATAATCCCAAAAAGGTCAAGGTGACACTCGGGGTCAATAAGCAGAGCACTGGATTTGGCTTGTATCAAAGCCTAGGTTATACCCCTATTCACAGTGGGAAGCTTATAAATGAGGGTTCTGGGTAAAGAGTATAGCTAGACCAGCAAAAATACTCACTCTCTAATCAGAACAAAAGACAATAGCAAATGGAAACCAAAACGAAAACCAAGTCAAATCCCTCCCCTCCCTAAAAATAAAATATACATTATTGAAGGTAGACCAGTACCTTCTTTGTAAATGAAAAACAGTATATTAAAAGAATTAAATTATTGCTTTCATATTGCTAAATTAAGCCTTTCTTTTAAAGGAAAAGCAACACAATACCAATAACAACCCTGGTATGCATTAGCAAGTCTGTAATAGAAGGAAATGGGTTATGGTAGGTAGCATCAGGTGCCCAGAGTTTGGAGCTATAAGTGTCAAAATTAGCCAAGTGACCTTAGGCATGACCTCTGTCTTCAGCGTTTTTCATCTGAAAATTGAGAGAGTTTAATTAGATGAACTGGACTATCTCTTCCGGCACTGGTGTTATTTAAGAAAGACTTCAGAAGGATGATTTTGTGTGGAAGCATAGGTCTGCAATGCCAACTGTTTCCATATTAGGACATTCCTAGAGCTGAAAGTTGCAGGAAAGTTGAGTTACTCAGCATAGATGGTACAGCTTCAGCTGCTTTTTGGTTTGAGCTCTGGAACAGATCTGGAACTGCTCTCTAAATAATCTTGGCCTGACTTGTGAAAAGTTCTTCACTAGGCTTCCCCTGTGGCTGTATTTCAAGTTAGAAACTTTACTCTTCATGATAATGTATTTTTTATACTTTATCCCCCATTTATGTGTCTAAAAGCTAGAACACAAGTTCTCAAACTTCATCACAGAAAGACTCACCTGGGATATTAGTTAAAATTGAGAATCTGCATTCCACTGTGAAGACAGGGATTGCCTAGCTCTGGGGTGGGTTTAAGAATTTGTGTTTGTTGCAAGATACCCAGTCGTGGGAATCAGCCATTTGCACCAGTTTGGCAGAACCGATAACTAAATTTTTGTTGAGTTCGGCAAAGCGGTTGTTAAAATGACATTTATATTCCTCTCTAAGGTGGGCACCCGCCTAATGTGGAAATCACAAATTTACATTCCTTACTCTTCTTTAACTTTCATTTGTGGAACAGCGTATTCTAAGTGCCTGTAGTAAAGTTCATTCCATCCATAGGTGAAAAAAATTGCAAGTGAGGATGCCAATCAAGAAGCAATATGGAAATATCTTAAATAACAAGTTTTTTCAGGTATTATTTAATATTTTTATTAATATTTTAAAACTCTTATAAGCTAATTTTGTGTACCTCTTTTATTGTTCTTATTTATGTATTAAATGCATGAAATAATAAATTATGTTTTGTTCTATCTTTTTTTAATACTTAAAATGGTCATTTGGGCAGAGAACCTGTTGTGAAAATATTTGAATCTGACCACTGAAGATACCATGGGGAACGGACCATATTTGCACACACTACTCTTAGGGATTGTGGTTCCTCTTAACTCTTAGCCAGTGTAACTGCCAGGCCTTCACCAGGTTCTTCTGTCGAGTCAGAACAAATCCAGAAGTGACAACTGATTTTTCAAAGTGGCAATTTTAGGTAGGGGACCTCCAAATGTGGCTCCACAGTCATCTGAGAATTCTATGTGTAGATTCCTGGTCCCAACTCAGAGATTTTAGGGAGTAGTACAGGATATACAGTTTTTAGCAGTTTCTTGTGTGATTCCTATGTAGTGTTAATTTAGGATTAACACAGGCTTAATGGATTTGTTAATTTCTCAAGATTTTTCTAAGCATAATGAGAGGCTAATAATTCTTCTATTGAAGGAAGTTGCCAGAAATCTGCATACCTTTGTAAAATCATTAGCACTGTGCCCTTTGCTTTTACTGAGGCTTTAATATTAAAAAATAGCCCCAAATCAAATTATATTCCTCATTCTTTACTGCTTTAGAGCTCATGGTCCATTATTTTCTCAATGATCTTTATATAAAGACCTTGGGACATATTCTTTACAACACTTCGATTGAAAAAAAAAAGTTTCTCCTGATGAATTGATGTGCATTCTTCGACGGACAATGAGAGGTGGACAACATATCAAAACTTCTCTGTTTTTTAGGCTGCTAGGAAGCTCAGGGGAAATCTTTTTGAGTTCCTTGTTTAGCTTTCATCAGTCAGAGTTTATGGATACTAATTGTTACCTTCTATATTTATAAATTGGCATTTGTATTTTAGTCAATATCTATATATTTGTGGTTTTATTGTTAGCCAGTCTAAATCATTTCTTGAATGGGAAAGAATGAGCATACATAGAATGAGAAGTTACTTTTAAAAGCTGTGCTTTTTTTAAAATTGATTTTACAGAGAAGAGAGAGTGGGGGTGGGATGGAAAGCAAGAAATATCGACACATAGTTACTTCACTATAGTTGTTCATTGGTTATTTGAGTATGTATCTTGACCTGGCAAGGCCAGAATTTGGAACATGAGAAGTCAGCATTCCAGGTTGATGCTTTATCCATCATAGGCCAAGCAAAGCTGTGCTTCTTAATTGCTATTCCATATGCTCTGGAGAAATTCTGTCTTCCTTTTCTTTACATTTTAGGCATGGTTTTAATGATTTACAACCTGCATTAAATAACGTGGTGATTCTTTGCTTTTCCATATCTATTGGATTAAAGACCAGTTCTTTATCCCACATTCCCTTTATATCTTGCCTGACTTTAATTTTCCCCTTGCTCAGTGTTTCCTAATCGCCTGCAAATGCTTGTTAAAAATACACAATCCCAGAATATCCTGCTCATTCTCCCCTCCCCTCCCCCATCCAAGACTTAAGACTGTCATTTGGTAAGTGGATGATATAGTAAGGATGCATATTATTTAAGTACCTATCTACTGATGCTGGACTTGAGGGAGAATGAAGCCATACCTTTTTTCCCAAGATATCTTCTAAAGCTGAGGTCCCTCAATGCTTTCATTGAAGAATACAGTATACCTTTGAGAAAGGACTGAAGCATGGCATTATACACTACCATTTGGAATCCTGCTCCATGAAGAAAATATCTATGGAAGTCTAACTGTGGTCTCTGTTGTCATCATCTTCCAAGGAATGAAGAGACCCGTACCTGTGCAGGAACATTCTGTACCAGAAACAAGAAGTAGAAAGAAAGCACTATTACAAATCAAAAGCAAGACTAAAAGGAGGCAAAAGACACAGGAATCTGTACCCAATAATTTTTTGATATATTCAACAACTATTTTTTGAAATTTTATGATGTTTAGCTGGAGGTTTTCAATTTTGGGTGCCTCAGTATTACCTATGGTGCTTTAAAATATACAAATACTTTCACCCAAACTCTTTGCCTGCTATATGACTGTCCTTTAGGTTGAACTTGAATGTGTGTATTTTGAACAAGGTCTACTTGAGGATCCCTGAAATAGGCACACTAGCACTTCATTACCTAGTAATCTAGATCAGCAGTTCTTAATCCTGACTGTGATGTGCCTGGAAAACATTCCGTGAAATACACTCTTGAAATGCACTGCAATTTTACTGAATCAGAAGCTTTTGGAGGTGGGACTGGAAATCTGTATTATGAGACCCAAAAAAATAAAAATAAAAAAAGAAAACAATAAAAGACACTGAATTGAATCTGATGACTCAGCAGTATTTATGAACCTCTCATCTAAATTTCAAGGGACTGTGAAGGTAAGAATTTATGATACAATTTAATTAAATGGCCTTTTGAAGGGCCAGTAGATCTCATGCTTTAGAACTGGGAAGCTGTAGAACTCTAGAGCAACATTTTTTTTTCTAATTTTTAGTCTGAAGATGGTGGAAGCAAAGTTTTACCATTATCACATCTTCTCTGGTACTTTTCTCTTGTGATAATTCTAGTCTTCTTGTTCCCTGTTTTCCTTCCTAACTGCCTGCCTCTCCTTTTCCCATTCATGCCTAGAATCCATATTATAGAATTTAGTTTACCAAATTGTACAATATCTCAGAAAATGATGTTTGGATACAATTTTGATTAGGTTTAAGTCAGAGTCTCTCAAATTTGACCTTCCATTTGAATTACCTGGGGAGCTTTAGAAAATGCTTAGGTCCCACCTCAGAGTAACAAATCTAAGACTGGATTTCTGGCATATGTATTCTTCTGAAAGCTTCCCTGTTGAATCTAATGGTGTTCAGGGTTGAGAATAATCAGTTCATTTTTGTTTGTTATCATTGCATTGCAGTTGTTAAACTAGGACTGACATCTTTTCGCAGTCCACCATTTCTTGTTGTTTCTTAGTTCTTTCTAACACCGAATCATGCATTTTGAAATTGTTTGGAAAACTTTTGAAACAAGAACTGAATTTTATATAACTATAGTTTTATCAGAGACATTTTTCTCAGATAACTCCCAATAATATCAGAGGTTATCAAAAGACTAGCATATTCTGAGTCTGACTTATTTGTCTAGCTACATCTTTAAACCTATCATGCCAGGTCTTACATATGTTCCATGGAGAGATAAGAATTTTAGTGATTTGTTAGATAACAAAAGTAACATAATTGAAGTTTCACTTTTTTCTAAATACAAACACACATGGATACACAATTGTTTTCTTTATTTATAATCCTGTATTTCCTGAACTGATCACCTTAACTCTAGACATCTATCCTCACTGTGAAGTTGCCAAGTTGTTCAGACTTAACTCCTTTAATTTTCCTTATATATGAATTGAATGATAACTTCTCTTTATAGCCTTCTTATTTGGTGCAATTCTTCTGTAGCTGCCTTTGTCAAAGCTGGCTCTCAAAACTTTACAATAAAACCTTTAGATGAATTTATTGTTCAACAGGCAAGGAATAATATGACCTTACAAAGCTTAGCAGTGTCTCATTTGGAGATTTGGCTTAACACAGGTCTTTCATTGTAAGGACTTGTTTAGAATTGGGAAATAATTACAATACATACTATAAGACTTCAATATGGTTGGAAACAACAGATGAGGACTTGGAGGCAGATATTCAAGGAATTTCAAGGTACAACCCCAAGGATAGTTCAGGAAGAGTAAGAAATGCTGAACAAGACAGTAAAAGACTGCAGAGCCACATCTAGAAAGGCAGTATGACGCACTCTTGACTTTCACATCCGGCTGACTGTTGGGATTGACAGTTTGGTTTTCACCTTCCAACTTATTTCTATCCATGAAGAACTGAAATGCCTGAAAATAAATGTGCTTTTTCTGACATGCTCCCCATGAACAGAGAGATGATTATTCTCTATCCAGTGGGGGGTATTTTCTAGTATAAAGTTTAAGCACGCTGGTGTCTTTGGTCAACTTTTTATGTTGCCAAGTTATATGTAGTGTCTGGAACAATTTAAACTTCATTCAGTCTGTTGTCATTTTTACAATGCCATTTTTGGCTGCTATAAAAAAAGTCAGTACACTAAATCCCCTTCAAGTAGTTTCTCAGCCTTCAGATGTGGTACAACAGTAAAGTCCATTTCTTGTGCTATCAGTGTTAAGAAAAAACATTTTTGCATACATTAGGGTGAGAGCTACTTCCTCATGACTTGTACCTAATGGTCCTAGTTACACCTCTCAGGGCCATGTAAAATAAGGCTTAGCAATCCCATATAAATGATCTCCAAATACTGAAGACAATGGTATGATTTACCTTGATTTATTTTACCTGCTAAACTGCTTAGGACAAACATTTGGGTTAATTTACAATCTTGATTGTCCTTTTGAAAAGATTGTCCATATTTCTTTGAAAGCAGGACACTCAAAGCTGAATAATTCTTAAGGTGCTGTTGGACACTCTAAATTGGGAGCAGAACTATCACTTTGGCCCTGGACACTATTCATAAAACAAAAGATTAAGTGATCTTTTCTGGATATCATATCACACATTAAGTTGCATAAAATTAATATCAGAAAGGACTCCGGAGTTTATCCTGAGTGTTTGGTAGACATATCTGAACCATGTCTTTGTAAGGCAGAGCAGTAGAGCAGTTAGACCAGTGGTTCTTCACCTTTTTTGAGGTACCAAACCCACCAGTTTTATATGCGCATTCACCAAACCCTTCTTTAGTGATAAATAAAATATGATTTTTTTTCCAAATTCAAGACATAGGTATATGTTTTTTTATTGGTGCACAAAATGAGCCGTGCATGAACATCACCTTGCTCAAAGAACAAAACCAACGAAGTGCATGAACTCACAACAAATTACGGTATTACTTTATTCTGGCCTCTGTGGCAGAGGTTTCTCCGAACCCCTGAGACCGACTCATTGAACCCCTAGGGTTCGATAGAACCCAGTTTAAGAACCACTGAGTTAGACACATAGTCTTAGGAACAGCATTACTGAGCTTTTAACCCCAGCTTCATTGATAAGTAGTTAGGTGAACTTGGGCAACTCATTAACTTTCTGACTTTTAGTTTTGAAATTGAAAATAAGATTAGAAAATGATGTATTTCATTGAGTACTATGAGAATCCATGTGACGTCATGATGTCAAGTTCTACAAACAGCACCTTGTATAGAATAAAGGGCTGATAGCCATTTACTATATTTTAGGCAGCTCTACTATTTAAAATAAAAATAGTATTTTATTATAAAATAAATAGTACATGTATATTACTTTAAAAAGCAATCTTTAAATAAAAGTTATAGAAAAATATAATTTCAGGATCAAATTACCACTGTCTTAATTTTACTCATTAACTTCTACATATTTCTGTATATATACACATGCATTTGCAAAATTTTATTAAATAAAATTTTACACATGTAGTCTGTATATGATTTAATATATGAACATCTTACCATGTCATCATGTCATTTTTTTACAGCTCTGTTTCAAGAGTCAGCAAAAATTTTCTGGAATGTGCCAGATTGTAAAAATTTTATTTACCTGCAAGTCACATGTAGTTTCTGATACATAATGTTCTTTGTGCTTTTTATTTTTGTTGTTGTTTGTTTCACAGCACTTTTTTTTTCATAAAATACTTTAAGTCATTTAATGAATTCCGTAAGATGCATGTGCATTTAAAAGATTTTTATTTTTAAATGCTAACACCTAAAGATCTGGTAACAGAGTCACAAAGTCCATTATGGGTAAGAAACATAAGCCTGTATAGCTATTATTCTAGGTTCCTATTTATTTCTCACTTACTTACATGAATTTTTATACTGTATTTACTAACACCACAAAGTAGGTTCTAACAAGTGGTAAAGTGATAAATTTTGCATTGTTGATTAAAAAAATGTTCAGACAATTTAGAATTATTTCAAAGTTAACAAATAAACTCTAATCCATTAATTCTTTTTTGAGGGGCGGGCTTGGTGATGAGTTTTTATTTTTTTAAATTAATTATTTTTAACTTATTCAGATGACATGGTTCACCAAGCCATTCGGGTTTAAAGTGTACAACTCAATATAACACCATCTTCATACCACATTGTGTACACTTCACCCCAAGCAAAGTCTCTTTCTGTCCCCATTACCCCCCTCCCCTTTGCCCTCCTCCCAAACCTCTTCATCTCCCTTTCCCTCTGGCTATTGCCACTCTGTTTGTGTCTCTATGTTTGTTATGTGTATATGTTTTTGCTGATCCTTTTTCTCCTTCTTTCACCCACTTCCCTCATGCTTCTCCCTTCTGACAGCTGTACTTCTGTTCTTTGCGACCCTGCCTCTGTTTCTATTTTGTTCATCAGATTCCAGATATAAGTGAGATGATAGCACTTTACATATACACAAACGATTTCTTAGCTCACAGGCTGTACAATAACAGGCCATGGTCAAATTTGGCCTACAACTCAGTTTGTCAACCTCTGATTTATGAAATAATTTTTCAATAAATAATTTGTACAAATTATAATATTTATTAAACATTTACACTATTTACATTTTCCCCAATTTTAAGAAACTGAGATGAATTTTGGTTATTTTTTTCTATTGATTTTTAGAGATAAAGAAGGAGGAGGAGGAGAGAGAAAGAGATACATTGACTTGTTGTTCCATTATTGATGCATTCATTGGATGATTCTTGTATGTGCTCTGACCAGGGATCAAAACCACAACCTGGAAATATTAGGTCAATGCTGTCACAACTGAGTGCCCTGGCTAGGGCCTGCACAAAATTTTATACACAATTTTCTGAACAATTTTGCTTTCTCCTCAGAGAAAATTTTAGAACTCTAATTGTTACATTTTTTAAACTACATATTGAAAATGTTATCTTTTAAGCTAAGTGTAAGAGCTTAAATTAGAAACCTGATTCTGTCCTCTGAATTTTTGGGTATTCTCCACAGCTTTGATTATTGGTGAAAGTCTCTAGAAGTCCCACTTCTAAGTCAGTGCTGAGGTCAAAGCGGAGTGGGGTAGCATGCAATTACCTACCTACTTTTACTTAGGTATCATGCATTTTGAAATTGTTTGGAAAACTTTTGAAACAAGAACTAAATTGTACATAACTATAGTTTTATCAAAGATACATTTTTGTCAGATAATTCCCAATAATATCAGAGGTTATCAAAAGACTAGCAGAAATAAAGATTGTTTTTTTCTCGATGGTTCACACACTTTATTTGAGCCATCCTAAAATATTTTTCTGAATTGGTACCAAACCTTAGCCTGCAGTTTGTAGAGTCTATTGTTAATTAGTTGTGAGTACTTCTCTGTGGGGTTACCCTGTCATGGGTTGGGGGTATACTGATGAACAAGATCTCATCATCCTGTCCTCAATCCTAGTGGGAAGCAGACTAATGGGTCATTAGACTGCACTCTGAAATTAACATGAAATACCTAGAAATCAAGGCTTTCTTTGTGTAGCAGCCATATTGAAAACTCTACTAACTTTAAGACTCTGCAAAGATGACTGGTGGAATGTTTTCCCTGAGTTGTCTCAGTATCCTGGGAGATCAAAACTGAATTAGAGGCACTAATTACATCCTTCCACCTACCAAATGGGTACAGAGCCAACCTTGTGAATGAATGGATGTATTAAATATATAGATTGAACAGAAAACTAAAAATACTGACAGATTAATTTTAATTAAATTAGCTCAAAGTGATCATGGTTCTGGATTCAAAAACTAGAGTATGAATTTCTTGTGTAAGAGTTACACAAATGGGAAGAATAAAAAAAGAATATTAGAACATTTTGATACAAAGAGAACTGCTCAAAATTGATGTGTCAAGATTTTGAAAGCATCATTACTTTAGAAAACTCTATGATTCTTTTCATTTGGTCTGGTGAATTTCTGGTTTCAATAGTTGGTCACATTATGTGGACAGAGTGCAATTTATGTCACTTAGTGAAGGTAGCCATTCAAAAGTTTTTGAAATTGAAAAGTATTGCTGTGGGCATATTGTTATAATTGAATGTATCAGTTTTTACACCAAGGAGACAAGTGAGTCCTGGACTTCAAAGATGGATTATGTAGGAGTCTTGATGGGGATGAAATCAAACTTCCTTCCTGTGATCCATTTCAGTCTCTGAGACTATATTTTATCCCCTGACAAAACATCTGATGCCATAGAAGTGTCTCCCTTGAGCCGGAACCCAGACTCTCAGTACTAATTCAGACCTTCCTTGTTGTAGTGATTATAATTTCTTTAGATTTTATATTGTGCTTTTAGCTGTATTATATAATATAAAAGATAAATTTATTCTTTTTACTTTAAATATATTTATTAATATTTGGTAAATTAAAAAAACACACAAGTAAAAATTATCCATATTTATAATTCAGAGGAAATTTTGAAAGATAGAAACGAGTCTCTGATCCATCTCCCAATATCATCTGCAGGGGTACAGATATTTATAGTGTTGTTGATACCCTTCTAAACAAAATATTCTTTGTATCTTCAATGGAGTTCCTGATAAATTTTGAATATAGATTAAATACATTAAAATGTACCCTTTATAGAGTAGATTGGAATGCAATTCTGGAGTATGTACTGTTATTTCCATTAAGTTGGGACATAGTTATAAGTAGCTTGTTATGCTTAGTGCCACTCTGGGTTCTTGACAAATGGCAGATATTCAATAATCATTAAGTAGAAATGGGAGCATATGAAAAGCCACTAGGGACTGTATACCAATATGTGATTTAAGTACAAAATGAAAGAATTAAAAGAAGACTGGAGTGAGATTCTTCTAAATTGTATAGACTATCTTTGTGAAGATTCTATAAATTTAAGGAAATTTTATTTCAAATAAGGTCCCTTTACTAAACAGTGTTTAAATAAACAGGGTTTGGCAATATTCAAATCCTGTTTATATACCCACCAGCTTTCTTTGGTAGATGTTTTATCTGGGAATATCTATCATGCTAAAATAGGGTATTCTTTTTCTCTGTATTATTCACATCCTGATACAGAATTAAATAAGTGAGGTAAATCCAGATGAAATCATGATGGTTACCTTTGAAAATTTTCCACCTTACAGAATCCCAGCCCTTGTATGGATGGATGTGTTTTCCCAACTGTGGGAAATATGGGCAGGCTTTTATTCAGGCTCTCTTGCTGCTTCAGTGTGAGATCCTGAGGCTTCCACCTGGAATTCAAATACTCTAGTTTCTTCTCTTCTAGGATCCTAAGCCACTGGTTAGGAGCACCTGCTGGTTAGGAGCACCTGCTGGTTAGGAGCACCTGCTGGTTAGGAGCACCAGCTGGTTAGGAACACCTACTGGTTAGGAACACCTGCTGGTTAGGAATATTTGCTAGTTAGAAACACCTGCTGGTTGCTCACCCTAAGCTGTATGCTCACAATGAAACCAAATGTTCCATGAAGTGTGCTTCTAACATGAGAAGGGACCCTCATTTGTTCATCTAGCATTTACTATTTTTCTCAAGTTTTCTGCCATCTTACTCTATCAGAGTCACTTTTACCTTCCTATAGAAACATTTTGTTCAGCTATGAGACTAGATGTCCTATTAGTTTTCAGCAAGACTATGAGAACACTATGGCATTCACAAAATCTTTTAAATAGCCTTGTATTAAAAGCAATTGGTTATAATTTTAGAACATATTATTAGTTATAAAATAAGCTTTGATAAAACCAATTGAATAAAGAGTAAGAACATACTTGGAAAGATTTTATAAATAAACTTTCAATTTGAAATCAATATTTTATCTTATTTCAAAGATCAAATTAAGTACAATAAAAATAACTGTGACTATTAGCACAAAAAGAAGAGCTGGGCCATTTCGTTTCAGAAGCATGGATTAATCAACATAGAGGCTAAATGAGCAAAGAGATGGAACTAAATTTGAAGTTCCTGACATCTAGAGAGGGCAGAGCAGACATGAGAGGGGCGATCTGCAAGACATAGTTGAACAGTTGAGGAAGACCTATGAGTAAGCAGCTGAAGCTCTGAGGAGAGAGAGGGGAAAGAGGCAACTCTAAAGGCTGAGAAAATCCACGTGTCCATAGTATCAGAGTAAGAATGAGGGGTGGGGGAGAGGGAGAAGGCATTCATCTCCAGAGCCTCTCAGTTCTTGAATTTCTCACCCATCTTCTCCATTACCAACCAGACTGCCCTGTACCATCTCCTGTTTTCTAGGTGATTATTCCACTTCCATTCCTCTTCTTCTCCTACCGTTCTTCAAGCAGAAGTCACAATAACCTTTTAAAATGTAGATCAGATGATGAAATCCTTCTGGAAATAATCTCCTAAAAGCTATTCTTTGCAAAACTCCATATGTAATTAGGCTCCTTCAACCACTTTGACCTTTTTCTAGCCTTATTCTTCTCCTTCCATGTGCTCAGCTGCACTGACAAGCTGCCTGTTCCTCAAACATGCCACACTTTTCCTTCTTTTATATGACCTAGGAAATTCACACCTGTTCCTACCTCAGGGCCTTTGCACTTGCTATTCTGGTTGCTTGGAATGTGCTTCCTCCAGATTGTTCCATGAGTGACTTTAAGTCTTAGTTTAAATGGCACCTTCTCAAACAATCACCTCACCACCTACTTTCTATTATCACTTATTAGAATTTAAGAGTATTTGAAAATTTTCCTTCCTTCCCTCTTTCTTTCCTTCCCACCTACCCTCTCTCCCTCCTCTACCCTTCCCCTCCCTTTCTTCCTTCCTTCCTTCCTTCCTTCCTTCCTTCCTTCCTTCCTTCCTTCCTTCCTTTCTTCCTTCCTTCCTTCCTCTTTCTTTCCTTCCTTTCTCCCTCCCTCCCTCCCTCTCTCCCTCCCTCCTTTCCTCCCTCCTTTTTTCCTCCCTTACTTTTTCCCTCCCTCCCTTACATTTTCTTGTTGTTGTTGTGTCCTTAGTACTTAGAAAGCTTCTTGGCAATCAGTTAAAAATGGGTTGATTGAGTAACTCTAGTCCTAATGAATATTTCCAACAACAGCTCCTCCATCACTCATCTGTGGGGGTAATTTGACTAAAGCTGTTACAAGCAACCAAAAGAACTGAGGCTAATATAACTTGTGTGACTGATATTGATCTTGGGAAGCTGTTTTTTATCAGTGCTGGAATATTAGCAACATTTGGCTTTATGAGTAATTCCACTTGTGGGTCATTATTCCTTGCAAACAGCCCAAAATCCTGACCCTTTTCAACGTTGTTTGAAATTCAACACATTTAAATATATTATTATTAAGCCCCATTAAATAATGCCAAATCTTTGTGGTAATTTTATTTCAATGTGAATTAATCATAGGGTGAATTTCTGAGTGTCCAGGAGATATAAGAAAGCTATTTTGATGCATAAGTAAAGAGATTTAGGTAACTGAGTACTGAGAGGGTGCCAGGTTGGGCGGGGAACTGCAGTGAAATAGCTTAGGTAACTAGGGGACAGAGTGGAGGAGGAAAAGGGGGGAAAGAGTGCCTTCTAAATTCTAAACAGAGTGGACCTCACACTTGTTCAGTCTCTGGGCAGTGATAGAGATGGGAGACAGGGCATCGGAGGTTTTAAGGAGAGAGGAAGATAAGGGGACTACAATAATTTAGAGGCTGAACTAGCATTCAAAGCAATTTCATCCCTCTTCCTTCTTTTCTGCTTATTCACAAGTTGACATAGACTATGAAATATTTTTTCTTGGGGCTTAGCCTTGTGGAGTCCACAAGGTTGAGACCTGATGAGAGGGCTGAAGCCACCAAGCCCAGCTTCTGGATTTCTGGGGAGGAACTTGTGTTGGGTGTTGTGTGGGTACAAGCTGTCTCTTTTACTGCTGAGAAAAAGTAAAGGTGTGAAATGCCCTGAGTGTCCTATGGCTGAAAACCTGAACCTTGTACTTACAGGTATCTTGAAAAGAGATAGTCTGAACATCATTAGAGATCTGACTTCCTTTCCACTCTTTTTACTTACACACAGCTAGTTCTCTCTAGGGTAGTGTTTATTTTGTAGCAAAACCCTGTAATAACCAACGTCTACTCCACTGTAGAGGAAAACATCCGAACCCGCACTTTGGGAGATCATACAATTTTGATTACTCCAAGGCACTGGGACACTCTTCCTCAAGTAGTAATGTGGGCTGGGCTTTTGCCATGACCTGCATTTGGCAGGTGCACTGGCTGCCTGTACTCAAGCTGGCTGTCCCCTTTCTTAATTGGCAGTGGTATGCTGTTGAAAAGTACAGCTAGCTGCTAGAATTCATTTGAGTGCCAGAACACACCGAATGGCTCAACTTAAACACACCAAATGCACTTTTATCCTCAAGTTTCTGAATTGATTTGTTCTCTTTCCCAGTGAGGAGGGACAACCAGAGAAAGGCGGGGGTGGGGGGAGGAGGTGTGTTATACCCTTACCAGTGCAGGAGTAAACAAAGACACCAAGACACCAAAATGTGAATAAACAGAGACTATTTATTCAGTGTTTGCTATAGCAGGGGTCAATCTCTGTTACTTCCACAGAAACTCAAAGTCAGGCAGAGAAGTAGGGAAGCTTTATAATAAAAAAAGGAAAGGAAGGCTTTGGGTGTGCCCTCATTGGATATGGTTGGTATGGAGAAGCTGGAGGTGGACTAGCTACCTGAAATGAGGCATGCTATGTAACTCGTTTGGGGAGGATATTTGATTTCCTCTGGTTGATGCAGAGTTGGATGCAGCACCAAAATAGGAAAGAGACTGGTGGCCATTGAGCAAGTTTTTGAAAGAGATTGCAGAGAATTGGAATAATTTCTCCCCTAAATGTTTGGTATTGGTCACCAGTGTTATCATGTGGGCCTGGTGCTTTCTGTTTAAAAGGTTATTAATCATCATTTGAATTTCCTTAATAGATATGGGCCTGACTTGAGCCAATTTTTATATCTGGAAGCCACTGATTGAAAGGTGGCCAGGTCCATAGGAAGAAGGATTGTACAAAATCATGAAAAATATAGACTATGACTATTATCCAAGCCCTTTCCCAAAGTTCCTATGAGCATATAACTGGGTGTACCCTACACTGGGTGTGTTAATCCAGGTCCTTTGAAAAGTAAATATCAGGATAGAATAATAATTGCAATCTGTGAGCTAACTCTAGAAATATCTCCTAAAGTTTACTGTTCAGCTCTTGCATAGTATTTTGAAACCAGATTAAAGTTGATTATAAATTATTTTCTGCTTAACCTAATCGAATACTTTTTGTATGTTGTGTGTGGCTGATCCTTAATCGACTTGTTCACAAATATAGTTGCTAACTCTATGGTATCTAGGATGAGTCATCTTGATCTGATTGGATTTCAAAGCAGTGAAAACCCTATTAACATGGAAGGATTAGGCACTGTATTTTGTGGCAAAAGTGGTAACATTTCATCAATGTTGAAACATGGATTAAACAGTGTGTTAAAGAGTTGGACTTGGCAGACCAAGTCACTGCTGTGAAAACCAATATGGTTGAGAATGAGGAATACAAGGATTATATCATTGGCTGAGGGCAATTCTTAAAGAAAGAAAATTACAGACTTGGGCTATTAAATCTTCAGCCAAAGCATGGACCAGGAAATTTCAATGCTTTTTTAAATTAACATTTTGTTTTGTTTTTGCTTATGGACTAAATCTGTTTTTGCAATTTGTTGTCTTAAAAAATGTAGTTTGAACCTATAGACTCACTAAGGCTCTTACATAAATGTCAGGGCATTGGTTATAAAAGTGTGGGACCCTCAGAATTGGAATGGTAAATAGGGAGGGTTTGGATGACTGCAAATAACTCTAATCTCTCCTTCCCCACCCCACCTCCACTCCAGCTTCCCCTGTGAAGAGAAGCGGCCCTTCCTCCATCTGCTAAACCTGGTTCTACCTTGCCTAGAGCTATGCAGTCACCTCATTTGGAGACAGGACTTCACTGAGCATTCAGGTTTTCTTTCTTTCTCATTCCCACCATTCCCACCATTTCCAGAACTGTAAACAGACCTGTGAAGACTAGACTGACATGCCAAAAAGATTTCAATTTTTCTTAACTCATATCAGTAGAAATATGCATGGGGATAAAGAGGTTGAATTAGGTAAGGAAAAACAATTTTGAATTGAGATGAAGATTATCTTATTTTTAAGAATTTAGAATTGGTTTTAGGTGATTGCTCAGATCAGCTGCTTCAGACCTAGTCTCTATGGATGCTTATGTCAAATTAATTTGGGATACGAGTAATGAAAGAGGCAGGAATTCAAGACTTGGCAAAATAGGAACATTGAAGTGAATTCTTTGGTAACCAATAACAAATGGTCACCAATGGGATTTTTGGTATGGTTTGTTCATTCATTGCCTATTCTATATAAACTGAATTCTAGAAGATTCTGTGTAATAAAATATTTATAAGTACTTTGATGAACAGATTGTCAGTATTCTAACAAAATATTGTAGTGATTGACTCATTCAGATTTCATGTAAAGTGAATGAAGATGGTATCTCAAAATAATGCTGGACACTAATGAAACTAAATTGTCAGAGGCAAGAGTAGCATGATTACTATAATACTCAGAATAGCCAGCAAGGCCAGGCACACTACAGATCATTGGTGGTAGCTAATGGAGCTAGCTATGTACTAGAATGAAAGAGGTGGGCCACTTATTAAAATCCTATATGGTTTGATATTAAAAAAAACAACAACCTTTCTGTGTCTGGTTCCTGTGCTAGTCAGTCATAATGGCTCACTAGAAAATGGGAAACAGACCCCGGTTCTAAGTTTAGGTTAATTCCTTGCTATCCAGAAAATCACCCTGGTCCTATCATTCAGAGATATCAGATGATTAGAAATGCGTGGACTTTATGTACAACTCCACCTGTCAGTGGCTCATGGGTTCTGTAAAATCAAGCTATGGTTATTTTTCTTTTAGAGGCTGAAAGTGTAGTGTGGAATACATGTACTCAGTGGTAGTATTTTCACACTGATTCCTGGTCCAGTGAGTGAATTCTATTACGGTGCTGGGTAGTGTGGTGATTGCCAGGGGGAGGGGAATGGGGGAGGTGGAGGAGGGTTTAAGGGGGATAACTCGTGATGGACAGAGACTTGAGTTGGGTGGGTGAACACACAATACAGTGTACAGATGATGTGTTGTAGAATTGTGCACCTGAAACCTGTACAATTTTGTTAATGAGTGTCATCCCAATAAATTAAGTAAAAACCAGATCAGTAAAGAATGACATACGGGGCAATATATGAGGAAATCGGGGATAACTTCCAGAATTCTCATGTGTTGGAGTCACACAGCACACACTTAATTCCAGCAACACGTGACAACATAGTACCAACTACCAGAGCTCCTCAGATACTCAGTGGCCAGAATTTCTATTGGGGGTTAGTTAAGCAGGCAGATTCTGCCTGATGCATTCCAAAATTCCAGACTCCCAGAGGAAAGCAAGGGTCAGTATAAACTACACTTTTGTTTGCCCAAATGGTTCAGGCATAGTGAGCCACTCTTTACATTCCTAGTGCTGGAAATGTTCCCGAAATGGAAGTTCCCAGACATCAACCAAGGGCCGACGTTGTAAGCATGCCTTCTAAGGACAGCAGCCAGCCCCGCTCTGTTCACTCTTTCCTGCACAGGTGGGAACGCCCAGAGGGAGCTCCACCTCAGGGGGACGGCAGCGATTGGTGCTGCCACTGGCACTAACTCCTCTCACCCCCTAATTTGACCTACCCCTTTGCCCTTGCAGAGGGTGGATGCGTCTTGGAAAATAATGAAGGATTATTGAAAGTATAATCAGAATATGACTCTGGAAGCAGCTACTCTTCCTCATGTAGGTTCTTTACTGAAACAAATCAATAAAGCCCTTAAATAGCTGTCAAAGTAGTAAATGTATTAATTTTCTTTACCCCCAAAGCAGAGAACACCAGAAATACCTTGGTTTCAGTTAAGAGGGACAGCAATATACCTTCACTATCATACCTCGGAACACAATCTGCTCACTTGCTCTCAGTCATAATGTGGTCTGAAGATGCCTTGATGGTCTCCGCTGTGCACAGCACCTCATGCTCTTCCACTGTAAGTGTGGCATCCTTCTGAAGACCCTGGTAAACATAGATGAGCAGGATCTTAAATACTGTGATGAAATCCACATGCAACAGGGGTTAGGTGGTAAGTGCAGTGGGTATATGGGGTTCCGATACCTTCATGAAGTTCTTTCTGGGGATGAAGACAGCTCTCCAGGGGAGAGGCTGTTTGCTGCATCTCACACCGGATGACTCTGAGAAAATTTGGTTGGCCTATTTGAATTTTGGAAGCAGACTGTGAACCAAAGAAAGCTTAAGGCTCTGTGGAACCTAAAACAAGGCACAGTTTCTGAGTTCTTTGGACTGCAGTGCAGTCTGTGGAAAATCAGTATGCTTGATAAGACCGTGTCCAACTGTGTAAGGGAATCACGTTATAGGTTCCTACAATAGTGTGGTCAGCCAGCAAATAGCTATTCTCCTCCTGAAAATAGCTACTGAGCTCAAACTGGACTAAATTCCTGCCACTGATGCTGCTGCAACTTGAGCTGCTCAAAATAAAGTGAGTATAAAATGATCCACTGAATCATAAATCTGAGTGCAACAAACCGCTCCATCACCAATGGGAGCAGTCTACACAAGACCAGGACTGACAAGGCTCTAAATACTCAAATACACTCCAAAAAACACATGGCTTATATACCACGGCATCTGTTCATAATGCCTTATCATTTAGATATGTGTTTTGAAATTTTTTCTCCTTTTAAAAATATTGTTTTCTTTTTTATTTTGCACTGAATGTCATTGCTATCACAAAGACTCATCTTAGTAACACTGTCTTTGAAATCTATTAAAACTAGTTTTATGAATTCTCATTTTGTTTCCATGTATTCTTGTTGCATGCAGGACTCAAAATATAACCATTATCTGCTGTAAATAAACTCCCCCAGTCGTTAACCATCTCAACATTTATTTTATTTCCTATCCCAGTGGTCAGCAAACTCATTAGTCAACAGAGCCAAATATCAACAGTACAACGATTGAAATTTCCTTTGAGGGCCCCCAATTTTTTTTTAACAGGGACAGAGAGAGAGTCAGAGAGAGGGATAGATAGGGACAGATAGACAGGAACGGAGAGAGATGAGAAGCATCAGTCATCAGTTTTTCATTGCTGTCGTGACACCTTAGTTGTTCATTGATTGCTTTCTCATATGTGCCTTGACCGCGGGCCTTCAGCAGACTGAGCAACCCCTTGTTGGAGCTAGCGACCTTGGGTCCAAGCTGGCGAGCTTTTTGCTCAAGCCAGATGCCCGGCGCTCAAGCTGGCGAGCTCGGGGTCTCAAACTGGTTCTTCCGCATCCCAGTCCGACACTCAATCCACTGTGCAACTGGCTGGTCAGGTGGACCAAATATTTAAAACTTAAACTGTATAGGTAGGTACATTCCTTATTGAGATAGCACCCGCACGTGGTATTTTATGGAAAAGCCACATGTTGCTCATGAGCTGCAGTTTGCCGGCCAAGGTCTATCCTAAATGACCATATACTAAGTTTAACTGTAATATTTTTCCTCACCACAATAAAAACATTATCCACTATCTTAAGTTTGCTACACATACCATTCTCTGATTTGTTTACACTATTGCTGTTGAGCAGTTAACTGCCAGTATAAATAATATTTCTTTGTAGATAACACATTTTGTCTATAATTGATTTTAAAACTTTATTTTTCCTTAGAGCTCTTCAATTTAACTATTGTGTCTAGCTGAATATTTCTTTTTAGTTAAGCTACACCTTGAATTTTAGAGTCCATGATTTTCCTCATTTATGAAAAATGCTCACTTCAAACATTGCCTCTCCCTATTTTCTTTCTCTCCCTTATAAGTTATATTTGGTCAAATATTGGACCCTATCATTCTGTGTTCTAGGCTCTTACACTATATATCTTTTCATACTTGCATACATCTTTATGTTGAATTTTTCATATTTCTCTCCCAATTCACTAAATGCTATATTCATGATCACTTTTAAAACTTTGTTTACCCTCTTCTTCCTTGGGCTTATTTTAAAGATTTGGTACATAATTATTTTAACTATCACATAATGCCAATGCATACATTCTAAAATTTTTCTTATAATCTTTGTTTTAGGAAGGTCATTTAGTAATAAATGCTGTTGTGTTTACTCTACCCCGTCCTATTCTTTTTTAACTCAGGGGTTTGCTTTACATTTTTCAAGCTCAGGACTCAGTTATGTATTTCAAAGTCTTTCATATTCCACTTGGTCCAACATTTAATTTTTTTCTTTTTTTGTAGTTTGAGAGTTGGCTTAGTTTTTCAAATGAAAATATAATCTACTATTTTCTAGTCAAAACTGGAAGTAATGTATGTACCTTTTAAAAATAAATTTCCCAGGTTGTAAATTCTTTTAAGTCGGGGACATTGTCTTACTCTTCCTGATATCCCTCCCATCTTCCTCCCCCACCCAATATCTAGCATAAAGTAGATGTTCAATTTTTTCTTTTTAAAAGATAAAACAATGTGGTCATTTAAATAACTTTGCTCTGTCAGTTTTAAATATTTTGACTTTTGAAATCCCAGCCAGAAGCTTCCATTGTTGGAAATATACAGTTGACCCTTAAACAACATGGATTTGAACTGTGTGGTCCACTTATTTGAAGATTTTTCCCTATAAATACTGTAAATGTATTTTCTCTTCTTTATGATTTTCTTAATAACCTTTCTGTAGCTTACTTTATTCTAAGAATACAGTATATAATACATATAACATACAAAATATATTTAATCAACTGATTCTGTTTCAGTAAGACTTTTGGTAAAGATTAAGCTATAGTAGTCAAGTTTGGGGGCATCAAAAGTCATACATGGATTTTTAACAGCACAGGCAGTCAGTGTCCCTAACGCTTGTGTTGCTCAAGGCTCAACTATAATTTGATAAAAGATTACATGGTCATTTTTTTTCCTATCTTGGGTTTTCATCTAATTTAATCATGTGATCTTGGACAGCTGAGTAATAATTTCAGAAGCAGAAGTAGGTTTTTGGATATAATGAGACATTATATCCAATGGGTGTTTGGATATAATGAGACAATATATTTGAAGCAACTAGCTCCGTGGTAAAGCAGAGAGATCTGTAAGACATTTTCCCTTATTTAATAAAGTTGAGGAAAACAATCCTGGTTGTATCAGTATATTTCTTCCTTGCCCTTTTTGGTACATGTACAGAAAAAGTGATAAGAAAATGATCAGTGAAAATAACTTTATCTTTTGGTCACAAAATATAAATTTGTTTTATAAAATATTATACTACTTAATTATACTGGTTGACTTTGGGTGCTGTCCTTCTGGTACATTTATTATCTAAATGATGAATGATAGGTGAAACCGTATAGTGTATTGTTATTTTGACTAGACAATAACAGTTAAGGAAGGAGTTTCCCAGCTGAACCTAGGCAATACACAACTAGGACAGCAACAAAATGTGAGATTTTTTTTAAATGGAAAAGAGAGAATATATAAAATGTTACAGGACTTGCATGCAGAACCAGGATGTCAAATTGAAACATTTCTGTTTGAAACGTTTTTCTTTGTTCACTTTATTACTTTTACTTCTCTTCCTTCTTCCCTTCTGAGGAAAACCTAAAAAGGGCTTTGGCCTGATACAATCATTTAGTTATTTAGTGTGTGTGGAGTATTGGAGTGCATTGCTAATATAACACAGAATTTCAATTTCAAAATTTAAATTGCTTTTTAAAATAGCACAATATTTAGACATGAAAAAGCAACAATGACCACAAAAATTATATACCTTTTATATAGTAGCATTTAGAAATCTTTCTTACTCATTGTGTTGAAATGATGGGAAACCCTCATTAATTTCTTTCAATTACCAAGAACTTATTGAGCAGCTACTATATTCCAGAAACTACTAATACCTGGGATTACAATAGAGAGAAAGTCATGATCTTGCTTCAATATTATAGACACATCAGGAATCACAGAAGTAAACAGACAATGGCCATAGCAGACCTGTAAGTGGCAAGAAGAATGAGAACAGAAGACTGTGAGGAAATTCAGGAATGAAATTTAACTCAACCTGGGAAAATGATCCAAGATAGCTTAGAGAAATTCCTCTAAGTTGGAAAATCAAGAATAATTTGTATTAACCTGGTGATTGGGGTAGGAAAGGGATCTCAGAGCTGGAATCTAGAGACAGTATGTTCAGAGCACAGCCAGGGAAATAGTTTTGTAAATTTGTGACTGAGAAGATAAGGGAGGGTGAAATAAGCAGTGAACCTTAAGTGGTATGCCGGGTTTGTAAGCCATGCTCAGGAGTATGCCATTTATACTGATTTCAGAATGGAAACATATAGGAGTTGATTGGTGCCTTAGAATGATCACTTTCTCTGAAGAACTGAAAATGCATTGTGGGTAAGAGAAACATTTAGTACAGGGTGTTGCTGAGATAAGAATTAATGGGTCCTAAACTGATATATAGATTACATAAGACTTGATAATTGACAGGTAGAGTGAATGAGAGTGGTCTAGAACCAACATACAGGTTCCTGGCTTGGAAGTTGGACCACAAGAAGGTGCCATTCATTGAAATATAAAATATGGGAGTGATAGTTGATTGGCAGGGAGTAGAAAAGAGAGATGAGTTTAGTTTTTGATCATAGGAGACATGTCTTTTAGGCTATCTTGTCTATGTGTTTTGTGTGTGTATGTGTGTGTACTCAACAAGAAGACAACATAGATTTGAGCAACATATCATATCAGGACTGCAGATATACATTTGTGAGACAACAATGTATATAGATAATACTTAAAATTTGAAGTATGAAGAGAAAGCCTAGAAAAAAAGTGAAAAAAATGTATAATCTGAACATAGGGGAGGACGACTATAAAATTAAGGGTCATCAGCATTTAAAAAATATAAAGAAGAGTAGGCAAGGTATCACTCACTATTCATTTACAAACCAGAGAAGTAGGGGGAACAAGTATTTTTGAAGTTGGAGTGAAGAGCAGAGCAATGAAACACTAGATCATGTGGAGTGCTCAATGATAGGGCAAAATTATGGATTTTCTGCCCCAAATCCTCAATGCTCACACCTTAGAATTTTATTTTTATTAGTTCTTTTTTTCTAGACTGTAGGGAAAGTCTTGCTTTCCTCACACCTTTTTTAAATATTCAGGATGCATTTTCTGCTTCTGAGGTATAGTTCTTTCCATTGTACCTTCTCAGATTGCCTTTTATACTCTCCCGAGCTGTCTTGGTCTCTTGCTGTTATGTTGCAGAAGTTAAAAGAAAGCATTTGAAAAAGAACTTTAACATGCCTTTAAATCAAATATAAGCATTCAACTTCATATGACTTCTATAATTACCCAGCTCCATAGCCTTTTATTATTAATATGTCATTGTGTTCTGAACTTCAGTATTCTGTGCTTTCTGTGTATGCATCTGAAATCTTGTGTTTTTCAGTGTAAAAGCAAATGAAAATGAACTGATTACAGAAGAACACTGCACACAGCAGTATGATATTCTAATTCTAGCTGCTAACACCAACTTATTACATTTCTCCATATATGTTTCTTAACTGTCTTTGGCCCAAGTTACGTGATTTGTAAAATAATGATCTTCAATGTCTCTTTAACTTTTAAAATTTACTGTTCTCAATTCATGTAAACAAGCAATGCAAAATCTATTCAATAATAAAAGATAAGCCTTTCATTCTCGCAGAGCAATTCCAATATTTAAGCCTGAAATAGTTGAGTAAGTTTCAGTAACCACATTAATGTTGTAAATTACATAAATGTTATTAAATAAGCATAGAAATGAACATAGAACATTTCCACAATAATTATAATTTTATTGTGGCTCCCCTCCATTTATGTGCTACTACTCCCTTTTTATTTTAAATTTTCCTTGGGAAGCTAGTATGAACATAAAGGCTTACATTGTCAAATGTGGTATACATAGGGCAATAAACATAAATGTTTATCTAGATATACACATCGTACAATTACTCAAGTTAATTTTTTTTTTTAATTTTTCTGAAGTGAGAAGCAGGGAGGCAGAGAGACAGAGTCCCATGTGCACCCAACTGGGGTCCACCCCACATGCCCACTGTAAAGCCAGTAGTCGCGGCTACTATCACAGCAGCCTGACCCATGCAGGTTCGCATTGGATTCAGACAGATGGCAATGAAACACCGAAGCCATGAACTGGTGAGCCATCAGCTTTAATTCCAGCTTGCACCCGGCGGGCAAGCAAAAACACACACTGGGTTCCAAAACCCACACATTCAGTGCTCACAAAGCTACTGACTTATCCAGGTTTCCTAGCATCAAAGCTTTCCAGCTCACCAAACTTATTCACCTCTGTTTCCCATCTCCTCCTGCACAAACTCTTAACAAACTGGCTTCTTCCTCAGCACTCTGCCATCTCGGCTGCTTCTCCTCCACATGGCCTTAATCTGCTCTCCTCTCTAATACTAACCTCAGGAACTCAGGAACCAAGAGAGAGAGAGATCAAGCTACTGCTCTCTCCCACTTTATAGCATAGACTCAAAACCTTTAATCCAATTATACAAACAAGGAAGTCTCTGATACAAAGTCACCCATCTGAGGCATAATGGGATTCCTCCCTACATCATCCAATCAGTCAAGGGTGTGGAGAAGAGCTTACGCTTAAAACAAAGCCTTAAGCTATAACGACCCGGCCTGCTTACAACTTTTCCCCCACAGCCATCACAAGCATAAGGGCAAATAATATCACCTGGGTGACGGGCTTCCATTGGGCAGCACCATCTTTAACAAAGTGAGCATATTATATTTTATCTGCTGAACAATCCACCCCTATGCTCACTTTACTACCCACAATTTACACCACTGGCATTCCTGTACAAGGAAATTAGGCATATTACACAAATTACAACAGCATGACAAATCATACAATTTCAACAATTACAAAGATACATTTCACCAGTCTCTGAGCACTTTGCCAAAAGCGCAAAATGTCCTTGGCCTTTTCTCTAGCCATGGGAAAAGCTTCCCGGGGCAGGAGGGCCTCCAGCAAAGCCATCCCCACCCCCATCAGGGTATTTCACATTGTCCAAAATCCGTAAGTCCATTCAATAAAGGAGCTTGTACCCATCCGGTCATAGTCCAGGAAATCAGTCCACGCACATGGGGTGTTAGCCTCCCCCCTCATTCCTGCCATCATGGCAAGTCTCACACTGTCCTAAAGAAAAGCATGTGGCAATGGCAGTCAGCATTTCCATCTCTGCTCTGGGGAGCATGATGGCATCCACCCTTATGTCCCAAAATCGCAGACCTACCGGCAGCGTAGCTACTCCTTGCTGCTGGGCTCTCACCTTCTGGAAGCTGCGGATTGCAACTCCAGCTTGATTCTCCTCATCCTCCAAAGAGGAACTGAAAACACCAGGTCCTGCTGCTGGACTTGATCTCTGGGCCACCGCTGCCTTCTGCTCAGCAGGCCTTGCAGCACCAACCCCGGCCCCAGCCCCGGTCCTGGCCTCAGCTCCGGCCCCGGCCCCAAGCCAGGCCTCATGCCGCTGCTGGCTCTCCACAACATCCAGGGCAATCTCCAACTCACGAACCTGTGATTCCTTCTCCAGCGTCTGCTCCATTTCCAGGTGAATCTCGCAAACCTGGTCAGCCTCCTCCTCCAGCGCTTCCTTCAGCTCCAGGGTCAGCATCTGTTTCTCCCACGTTTCCTCCAGCTCCTTCTGCTGCTCGGTTTGCAGGTCCTGGGCAGCCTCTTTCATAGAGCTCTCAGTTTCCTCACACGTGGCTGTAAAAGTCAGCCAGCCTACACCCACTAAGGGCCAATTCTCTGACCATCTTGGGCATTTCTCCATTGCAACTGGAGCCATTCTAGCACGTGAAACGGAAGCCACAGAGCCATCCTCAGCACCCAGGCCAACTTTGCTTCAGTGGAGCCTTGGTTGCTAGACGGGAAGAAAGAGTTAGAGAGAAAGGAAGAAGGAGAAGGTTGAGAAGCAGATGGGCACTTCTCCTATGTGCCCTGACTGGGAAAAACTATATATAATTCAGCACTTGCATAACTAAAATACCTAGAAAAAGGATATGAGAAACCTTTTTTATATTTCAACTTTATGAAAACCCTCAGGAAAAAAATTTCAAAAATAAAATGAACAGAAAAAGGTTTGCTGAATAAAGGAAGACTTGAGTCTTAAGATTAAAGCAAGGTAGGGCAGGGCAGGGCGGGGCAGGAGGTGGGGGCAATATGAGGGGGGGATGCCCAGAGGGCAGCTCAGACCTGACGCCTTCAAGGGAGACTTCACAGAGATCAAATTGCAGTTCAGCATCCACTAGGGTTCAGATGGCACTGCTGTCAAGTAGGGTCCTGCTTTGGCCAAGAGCCAGCCTACCTGTCACAACCTTGACCAGTTCACTGCTGCCACAGAGGCCATCTCCCTGCTGGTGGTGTTCTCAGCCAGTCAGGTACAGTGTCTGGATCTCATCAAGGACACTATCAAGCTATTCAATGAAGAACAACTGATCAACAAGACCACGGTGACATATCTGAAGTAGCTGCCTGTTTTACTCCAGCCCGCTGGGAACTACCAGTGTTGCATGGAAGAAACCTATTCAAGACACAAACTTATGTCAAGAGGAAGAGGGGGAGGCTTGCCAAGGGAGGCAAAGAGAGACCTTAATCTCCTCCCTCAGCTTTTATTGATCAGAAGCAGAACAGAGGTAACAGGATTACAAAGGACGGAGGCCAGGTGATAAGGGGAAAGAATGACTAATGGCCGTCTTGCTGACATGGAGAAAGGGCTAATCTGGTTCAGTACATTCTTTTTCTTTTGCTGATTAACAAGCACAAAGGAAGGGGCAATCCAGAACCTCTAGGCTAATTCTCTAAAGCCCCTTCACATGCATTCCTTTGTGTCTTCCCAAAGGCCACACACTCACACAGTTTCTTAGTGTTTCCAAGAGACATCCACTCAGGGCTTTTAACTAAAGTTCCCCAATCCAAGACATAGAGGGTTCCAGGTTAGATGGGTGATTTCCTATAGCTGCCTGAGTCAGAGTCTGTTCCCGGCATCACACACCAAGCAGCCACTTGTAGCAGCACAGCGTGAACCACCTGTGTGCCTCAGCACCACCCAGGAGCAGCCTGCCTGAGAAGGGCGAGGGCTTCACCTCTACGGGGCCAGGGTTGAAGAGCAAGGTGCTCCACAACCCACTGGCAAAGTGGGTGGAGGGTGAGACACCCCTCAGTGAGTTTGCCTCCACGCCCTATGGCTGGCGCCTGGCCTGTGCCAGCCAAGACAGCTGACTGCCTGTTGGGCAGATAAAATATATTATGCTCACTTTGTTAAAGATGGTGCTGCCCACATGGAATTTCGTTGATATTAATGTGTGTTCTAGAACAGGCTGTGGGAAGACCGGGTTGTTATAGCCTAAGGTTTGGTTTTAAGAGTAAGCTTTTCCCCACACCCTTGACTGATTGGATGATGTGGGGTGGTACGCTCTCATGAGGAATCCCATTATGCCTCAGATGGGTGACTTTTTATCAGAGACTTCCTTGTTTGTAGATTGGATTAAAGGTTGGGATTTCTACAGTATAAAATGGGGCAGACCCTGAGCTTGCTCTCTCAGTTCCTGGGATTAGTATAGAGAGGAAAGCAGAGTAAGGCCACATGGAGGCCAGGAGAAGCAGCCAACATGGCAGAATGCTGAGGAAGAAGCCAGTTTGTGCAGAGTTTGGGCAGGAGGAGATGGGGAACAGAGTGAATAAGTCTGGTGCTAGAAACCTTTGATTCTAGGAAACTCAGATAAGTCAGTAGCTTTGTGAGCACTGAATGATCCCTGTTGTGCAGATAAAATATAATATGCTCACTTTGTTAAAGATGGCGCTGCCCACATGGAAGCCGGTCACTCAGGTGATATTATTTGCCCTTATGCTTGGGATGGGTGTGGGGGAAAGACTAATGTAAGCAGGCCAGGTCGTTATGGCCTAAGGCTTGGTTTTAAGAGTAAGCTTTTCCCCACACCCTTGACTGATTGGATGATGTATGGTGATGCACTCTCCTGAGGAATCCCATTATACAGAGACTTCCTTGTTTGTATAATTGGATTAAAGGTTTTGATTCTACGGTATAAAGTGGGAGAGACCAGGAGCTTGCTCTCTCTTGATTCCTGAGGTATTAGAGAGGAGAGCAGATTAAGGCCACATGGAGGCGAGGAGAAGCAGTCAAGATGGCTGAATGCTGAGGGAGAAGCCAGTTTGAGCAGAGTTTGTGCTGGAGGAGATGGGGAACAAAGGTGAATAAGTCTGGTGAGCTAGAAACCTTTGATTCTAGGAAACTCGGATAAGTCAGTAGCTTTGTGAGCACTGAATGTGTGGGTTTTGGAACCCAGTGTGTGTTTTTGCTTGCCCGCCGGGTGCAAGCTAGAATTAAAGCTGATGGCTCACCAGTTTGTGACTCCTGTGTTTCATTACCGACTGTTCGAATCTAATGCAAACCTGCACGTGTCAGGCTACTGTGATGGTGGCCTCGACTACTGGCTTTACAGCCCACTGTGTGTTTTTGCTTGCCTGCTGGGTGCAAGCTAGAATTAAAGCTGATGGCTCACCAGTTCTTGGCTCCATTGTTTCGTTACCTACTGTTTGAATCTAACAGGAACCTGCACTGGCCAGGCGGCTGTGATGGTGGCCCTGGCAACTGGCTTGACACTGCCCATCTTCCACTTGGACTTCATGGTCCTGTGGGGGCTCAGGAAGAGCTATTTTGGGGGCCTGCTCTGCATGTGCTGGACCCCAGACAGGCGCTAGGTTATGATGGGTGGTGAAAATGACCTGGTCACCAGGCTGTTCTTCACTGAGGACCACGGGACAGGTGTTCCAGTAGAGCCCGAGCTCTACATCAATCAGACTGGCAGCCTCTTCGAGACTATTCTTGAGGTGTTTATGAGGATTCTACTTATCAGTGCTGACACCAACTGCCACTGTTGGGAAGGCATGACTGACATATTATAAATTAGTTGTAAGAATCACACAGGCTGTTTATTACTCACAAATCCTTTTGGCGTGCCTGGGTACAGCTTAAGGGGGCCCCATTGGCATGCTCCTCTTGGCTGTCTTTGGTCAGAGCTCAGAGAGGCATGGAGACAGTCCATGTTCAGGCTGGAGTCTGGGAGACTACTGCAGCAGGGGGCCCCTTAGCTTTAGTTTTTCTCCTGGCCAATGCCTTCTAACAGCTATCAATCTACAGGATTATCACCTCAATCCACCTCCTAACAGATCAATTTGCAGGATTATCATCGCAAACCATCTTTTTGGGAGTTCCTGGCAGGAAGCCCTTTTCATGTTAATCTACTGAAATGTTACATCAAGCCACTTTTAAGGTATTCCTAGAGAAGCTTCTTGTTTATGTTAATTTACAGAGTTATGACATCAAGCCTCTTCTTATCTGTATATAACTTCACACACACACTAACTGGACCCTGCTCGATAGTCAGAGTCTGTTTATCACATCTGTACTCACTACACTAATTCCTATCCAGAAGACATAACTTTAATTTCCTTAATTGATTTTAATATATCTTAATTACTTTTATATACTTCCATATTTTTCTATATTTCTATATATTTAATTACTATAACCTTATATGACTGCAACAGTAGGCCTCAGCCACAACCACAAGTGCTGGGTAAATGCTATGGCCTTCAATCCCTATGACGAGGGCTGAGAAGGCAGCAGTAGCTGGTTGTGATGGGAGAATAGAGTATTGAGGAGCAGGAACACTCCGAGGAGTTGGTTCAGGCTGGAATGGGAGAACCCCACTGTCCCCAATGCCCAAGGCCAGCTCCAACACCTACCGCTTCGGCTCAGCTAGACAGGACACACAGGTCACCAAAGATGTTCTTAATCCACACCCACCCCTGGCCAACACACACATGCTCCCCAGCACAGCTGACACCACAACACAGGCTGCCAGCAACTCTCACGGTGGCAATCCAGGCCCCAGGCGCCTGATGGTTCTCCCGCTTCTGATGGGCAGTGGCAAAGCAGCTGGACCAGCGGCTTCATTCCCTGCCCCCAGCTAAACCCAGCCAAAGTGCCTCAGCACTGTTGTAGCTGGGCATCCATAAGGTGCTGCTACTCCAGCCCTGGTGTGCAAGATCACCCAGGAGTGGTTGCCGTCTCCTGTTCCTGGAGGAGGGAATCATCTGCACCTGGGCTCGCCAGGCAAGGCATTCACAGGAGACCCAGACAGAGGAAGTATTTTCAGTTCATCCAGCAAGTCACTGGTATAGGGCACCACCTCCCAACCAACACCCCAAGTGACATGGTTATGTGAACCATGGATATCAGGTTCCCTCACACTGACCCCTAGCCATAACCCTCCCCCTGAACTCATGTGTCAATGAATTAACAAGACTAACCATAATGGATAGACTGCTCTGATCCCCCACCCTGCACAAATCAGGGGGACAGAAGGGCCTCTTTGAACTGATCTTGACTATGGGGGATATAGTGGCTCATGTGGCCTCAGCCTTGTCCCCACCCACTGCCAAATGCAATGATCCCTTCTGCTGAAACATCATCCCTGTTCCCAGCATGTGACTAGTTGCTGGGGGTAAGGGGAAAGAGACCCAACTCTGCAGTGTGCCCTCCAGTCTGTGGCCTGCCCCTCCCTGATCCCCAAACCCATCACCTGCACTACTGCTGTTGTTTGTGCTTTTGCAGAGTGTCACCTTAGGAAGCTCCTCTGGACCCTCCCTGTTCACCCTCCCCCCAAAAAAGGGGAAATTGATAAATGAAAGATATATTAGTGAGGGTACTGATTTTCAAGCACAAATAAAGACTACTATGGATAGCCAGCCAAGAAATGTAAAGAAAAAAAAAGTCACCTACAAGGGGAGGCAGAGGAATGGCCTCACACAGATAACACCAAATGCCAGAAGACAGTGAAATCTCTTATGTTTTCTTAGCAAATAACATAAATATATCCTCAAATACACAAAATACAGGTAGATGTAATATTAGTCCTTGTTTAAAGAAACCTTCTTGGCAATTCAGTTCAATTAATAAAACAAAATTTAAAACTCAGAAATTGGGAAGTCAAGTTAAAGAGCTTATAGAAAGTATTGCAACCATTAAAATAGTACACATATAAACAACAACAATAATTTTGGCTACAGAATATGATGCAAACTTAATAAATTATAACAGCATAAAAACAATGAAATATTTAACCAAAATCAGGAGTTGAAGGGTGTAAAGCCAGTAGCCGGGGTCAGGATCACAGCCGCCTGACCCATGCATTAGATTCGTACAGTCGGTATTGAAACAACGGAGCCAAGAACTGGCAAGCCATCAGCTTTAATTCTAGCTTGCACCCGGCGGGCAAGCAAAAACACACACTGGGCTCCAAAACCCACACATTCAGTGCTCACAAAGCTACTGATTTATCCGAGTTTCCTAAAATCAAAGGTTTCTAGCTCACCAGACTTATTCACTTCTGTTCCCCATCTCCTCCAGCTCAAACTCTGCACAAACTAGTTTCTCCCTCAGCATTCAGCCATCTTGACTGCTTCTCCTGGCCTCCATGTGGCCTTAATCTGCTTTCCTCTCTAATACCTCAGGAACAAAGAAAGAGCAAGCTCCTGGTCTCTCCCACTTTATACTGTAGAAATCCAAACCCTTAATCTAATCTACAAACAAGAAAGTCTCTGGTACAAAGTCACCCATCTGAGGCATAATGGGATTCCTCAGGAGTGTACCATCCTACATCATCCAATCAGTCAAGGGTGTGGAGAAGAGCTTACTCTTAAAACTAAGCCTTAGGCTATAACGACCTGGCCTGCCCACAGCCTGTCCTAGAACACACATTAATATCAACAAACTTCCATTTGGGCAGCACCATCTTTAACAAAGTGAGCATAATATATTTTATTTGCCCAACAAAGGGAGAACAAAAACTTCTCTAAATTTAGTTTAGAAAGTCCAAAGTTGAAATATAATGAAATAAATAAGTGTATTTATAATTCATTAAAAATTTTGATAAACATTTATTAGCCACATATTATGTCTAGGTTTTTCTCTAGGTACTAAAGATACAAAAGAGCTAATATGATATTTGATAGATGATACAGTAGCTGATATTTGTAACTCATCTTCCACTATCCATTCATATTCCCTTTGCCTCAGCAAGCACCTCAGCTGATCGTGATTCTTCATCTGGTAGAACAACCCAAACCTTTATCCATGAAGGGTCTGGGCCATTACTAGTTCTGCCTGAATTGGGTTGTGGTAGTTTTCCGCTGCCTTTAATCAAGGGCCCTGTCCTACTAAGAGGGACCCTTATGGATCCCCTGTGATTTGGCCATACTCTTCCCAAACTCTATTGTGTAGCAGCATCCCAATTTCCCCTTGGTAATCAGGATCAATCACTCCCTTCTAGGTCTGTCAATTCAGAGGCATGAGGAGGTCAAAGTAGCCAGGTGGAAGTTTTATCTTCCAGTTCAATCTAATCATGTTGTGTCTCCAAGTGAAAGTGTACTGTACTTCCCTTTAGAACTAAAACCTCCAGACCAGCAAAATGGGCATAGGAAGAAAATTTTTTGCTAATGGATCACTAGAGATGATTTCAGACCTGTGAATCCTGGCTATGGGAGAAACGGCACCACATACTGATTTATAGAACATATATCATCCAAAAGAACATTGTCCCAACCCTGCAAGGTATTGCTACCTAGCTTTAACAGACTGTTCAAAAAGATATTCCACCATTTTATCAGCCGGCTGCTTTCTATATGAGGGGGAACATGGTAAAACTTGCGAATAAGATGAAGTCTTGACAAACAGGTGACACATATCACTGCCCCTTATATTCTGTGGTTGATTACTGGTCACAAGGCCACACATGTAAGCCAAAGGGACTAAAATATGTAGTCCTTGAATGGGCAGACATATTTCAACTTGAATTACATATTATGGAAAGATAGCACAACTTTTGGTTGACAGCAAGCACTCAATGTCATTGACTTTTAACTCCTTATATTATACTGAAAGAAATTTCAACTGAGGCCTGGCCTGTGATGGCGCAGTGGATAAAGTGTAAGTCTGGAATGCTGAGGTCACTGGTTCAATACCCTGGGCTTGCCCGGTCAAGGCACATATGGCTGTCCTCTCTCTCCCTCTCTTCTTTCTAACATGAATAAGTTAAATCTTAACAAATATATTATTTTTTTAATTTCAATTGAATAAATATTTAAATGTAAAAAAGTAGATAATTAAGACAGAAACAGAAAAGTTTGTCTACTATGACAAATCTAAAACTCATAGAACTTAATTTAACTATTCACATAAACCATGGCAACCTGAAAAATGGAGGTGGAGGAACCTGTGACTCAAAACACAGGAAAAAGTAACCATTTCTTTAACATATGAAGGGTTCCTGTAAATCAAGATGAAAATACTAATGATCCAAAAGGAAAACTGGCAAAAGATATGATAGTTCACCCTAAGAAGAAATATGATAATTTTAAGAAATGTTAAAAATAAAACCAAAATAAGATACTAATGACAGAAATTGAACACGTTCCTGGCATTCTGTGATAGGCTGTAGCAAAACTGCTTATGATACAATTTTTATGGGTATTAATTATCAATAGCTCTAGAAACTTAAAAGGGGAATCCCTTGACCCAGAAAAACCACTTATAAAGAGTTACCTTGCAGCCTGACCAGGCAGTGGCACAGTGGATAGAGCGTCAGACTGAGATGCAGAAGACCCAGGTTCGAGACAGCGAGCTCGCCAGCTTGAGCACGGGACCCATCTGGCTTGAACAAAAGCTCATCAGCTTGGACCCAAGGTCGCTGGCTCCAGCAGGCGGTTGCTTGGTCTGCTGAAAGCCCGCGGTCAAGGCCCATGTGAGAAAGCAATCAATGAACAACTATGGTGTCGCAACGGCAACAAAAAATTAATTATTGATGCTTCTCATCTCTCTTAGTTCCTGTCTGTCTATCCCTCTCTCTAATTCTCACTCTGTCCCTGTAAAAAATAAATTAAAATTTAAAAAAAAGAAGTTACCTTGCAGATATAGCTCTGGTGTACTACATAAAAGACATTTGTTCACTTAGCACTGTTTATAACAGCAGAGGACTAAACCCATACTTCTATCAAAAACCTAATTAATCTATGTGTCACCCATACATTGGAAAGTTATAGGGCAGTTCAAAAAAATATAAGATGAATCTATATGCACCTACATGTTGAGATCTTCTGATATATTAGGTGAATAATATAATTTGCACATATAAATAATACAATATTTATGAACAGGACAATTTGTATGTATTTCGATATGCCTGTAAATTCGGAGGAAATGGTTTGCCAGGATAACCCCCCACGTTTGAACACTTCCTTTAAAAAGAGGAACAGAAACAAAGTTTAACATTGGGTTTTGGAGGGTTTTTTTCCCCACTTTTCATTATAACTTTTTATAAGAAAATGTTATGTGTGTATTACATTTGTAGTGAATAAGAAATAACTAAATTAGGTAAAACCAGGTTCACAAAAGCCTTGGGGACTGTGCTACTGAATGCTCCCCAGAAACATAAAAGCTGCCACTCAGAACACATGTAGTATCTGTGTCATCTATATGTGTATCTGTATGACTGCGAACTAGAAATCTCACAATAACTCGAGGCTCATGTAGGATAGGCACACATATTATTTGCATTTAGTTATTTATTATTATTTTTTAGTGTTATGTTACTACAGCCTTTATGTTTTATATTTTTACACAATAGAGTAAGTAAAATATCCCTATTCTAGTAGTGTAATCAAAATATTCCTTTAAAAAAGGAAGAAATGGTCCTGGCCAGTTGGGTCAGTGGTGGAGTGTTGGCCCAAGGTATAGATGTCCTGGGTTTGATTCTCAGTCAGGGCACACAGGAGAAATTCCCTTCTGCTTCTCCACACCTACTCCTCTCGCTTTTCTCTCTCTCCCCCTTTCTCTCTCTTTTCCCCTCTTCTAGTCATGGCTCAATTGGAACAAGTTGGCCCCTGGCACAGAGGACGGCTCCATGGTGTCAAGTCAGGTGCTAAAATGAGCTGAAGAAACGCCCCAGATGGTTAGAGCATCACCCCCTGGTGGTCTTGCAGGGTGGATCCCGGTGGGAGTACATGCGGGAGTCTGGCTCTGCTTCCTCTCCTCTCACTGAATAAAAAACAAAAAACAGGAAGAAACAAGACACAAAACAAAAATTTTTAAAAGTGAGAATTTAATTAAAGATATTTATCTTATACAACAAGAATAAAATCAATTTGCATTGTTGGTCCAGCATCCAGTTACAATAATATTAAAATATATTGTATATTTGCAGGTAGGGCCATTTCTCTTTTCAGATTGGTCTGAGACAGTGTACCTCTATCAGAACATTGGCTTGGCAACTGCATGTGGAGGCTGCATTTTTTCTGTTAGTCAATGTCAATCAATTTTGAACCTTGATGTAAAATAAGGATCAGTACCACTGGACTTCAGATGAGATCTCATTTCAGTTGGTGAGCAAACCATTAGGTTTTAATCATAAGGTAGATCAAGACCTCAAACATAAATCAGATGAATGGGATTTTGGAGGTCAAAGTGCATCGGCGCCAGCCCTACGCCACTGTGGGCAACCTTACTGGTGTCCACCACTCTTCCTAGGTGCATCCATTAGCGCCCTGGGTTCATACCACTGCCCAGCGCCTCCTTTTTCAAGGTCGTCCCTCCACACAAAATATTCTCCTGAATTCCAAACAGGATAAGTGCTGGCAGTGGCTGCAGCTCCCAACCGAGAGCGCTTCTGCGAGCGACAGCACTCAGGGTCCGGTACGTGGCGGCTGTTCTGGCTGCAGCTTGTCCTGAGTTGTGGCCCATGGCCGCAGTCCATTGGGATAAGGCAGGACACACACACCAGCGGATCTCCAGAAAGCAGGTGAAGCAGGACATGAGGCCTGGTGCTAGCTATTGTTGGCAGGTGCACATGGCTCACTCCTCACGGTGTCACCCTAACCAGGGGGCATCTGTAACTACAGGACACTGCGGGGTCATTGGTTCTGGCACGGCCAGCTTGGTCCAGAGACAGACAAACGGGGCAGTGAGTGCCGTAGCGCAGTCCCCACGCAGGCACAGCTTCAGGAAGACGAAGGCACACAAACGTCAGCCCTCTCTTCCGGAGGAGCCTAAATTCCAAGCCGCTGGGAGCGGCACTGCCAGAGTGACTGAAGTGTTTCATCTAGTAACTGAACTCCTGAGTGCACAGGCCCGCCACAGACACATTTGAGGCCAGCCAGGCTATGGGTCACCACGTGCTCTTCAACAGAAGCTCCAGCATTCAGGCATGAGCAGCCGTTGCTCAGACGACTTTAAGAATTTCTCCAGGAAACCGTTGGCCAAGGTGGAAATAGGCGCTAGTCCATCAGCTACTTTCCATTCTGCTCTGGTGTTTGAGATGTGGCCTTTCCTTTGCATAATTGAGTCTAAGTCCCTTAAAGGTTGTCCCAGAGGCGCAGACCAAGCCCTCAGCAGAACAGGAAGCAGAGTTCACGCCAGAATTTCAAAAGCCAGCAGGGTCTGGGCCAGACTCAATGTGGTGTTAAGTCAGGAAGAGGAGCCTGAGCAGAACCCAGTTCCAGGGTGGCACACAGAGCCACTAGGAACACTGGACAGGAGTCACATTCTCGCCTGGTGTCGGTGAGGGGGACTCATCCTTTTCTGCATCACACACAGCCCTTAGTTGAAATATCCCATAGGCACCGCTCTCCCAGGGCTTCCAATGGCTGGGATGGGAGGTGGGTTCGCAACCCTGGGTCGTTCTGCTAATGCCCATACTGCTGACCATTGTTCTTAGCACTGGCTTCATTTCCATGCCCAAGGATAAAGAGGTGAATCTCGAGGAGCAGTACACCCCTATTGGGAGCCCAGCAAAGTCTAAATCAACAATGCTTTGTGCAGGAACATTTCACCTCTGATGACAGTAATCATTTCTCTGTGTCCAGGAAGAGCATTGAGATCAATTTTGCTTCTATTCTAGTGGTCTCCAACACTGCCTCCTTGCTGGAACAAGAAATTTTATCAGAAGTTAGCAAACGGAATGATGCGGTACAGGCTCTGTATGCAACAGAAGTAAATGGAACCCGGATGCTCTACAACTAGGTGTGTGCTGAGAACAGGCCTGGATACCCTGCCTAACTGAGCTAAGTTTCACAGGTGAAAGGAAGAAAGGCTTAGAGCTCAGTCATTAAAAGTGTGAGTTCTTTGAAGCCAGATGAGGGGCATAGCCATCATCTGCAGGAAGGATCACAATAAGCCTCAGTGAAAGACTCTCTCAATCTTTCTCCACGAGACCAGGGGCTCCTCAGAGAAAAAAATTCTGTAGAGTGAATAGCTGGCCTTAACCAATCTGAACCTGCTATTCACCTCTCTGGGGAAAAATAATATTAAAGTATCCAGTAGTGGTTGATGGATTAAGCTCTAGATTAGAGGTCATTTTCCTCATACTGAGCTCCTGAACTGAAAAGACCTCTGATGTAGGGTGACCCACTAATGGTGTTACCCCCTAATCCACAAGCTAGCAACTTGTGGAAAGGTTGTTGGGCTGATGCTAGTCTGCACTCACTACAGTCTCTCTACAGAGGACTCTGTGGGAAGACCAGGCACCTGCAAGAGGAGGTTGGGCAACTGAAAAGTGGAGGCAGATCTTATGGAAAATGGGTCCTGTTATGGAGCTGCTCTCAGCCCTAAGAAAGAAGAAGTTGATCCTTATACGCAGGTTGGTGCCTCCCACACACACCCAGACACAGAAAATGCAGACATAAAAAAGTGAACAAGTGGTAACTACAAACAGGTAGCTTATGGTGGGCTACAATGTCTGACATCAACCAATGTCTGAACCCCATGCAAGAGAACTCAAAACCAACACAACCAATAGAGGGTGGCAAACCATACTGATGCTAGACTCAGCTAGACACACAAGCAGCACACCCAAAGCAGGACTTCAGTAGGTACCAGACCCTGCTGAGAATAATAATGCTGCAGAGGCGAGAAACTGTTCAGCGTCTTATACAGGTGATCAGGGTTGACCCTTAGATCTAGCCAGCCTGAAGGGTTAATTCCACCCACAAAAGGGCCCAGAGCATCCAAGACTCACATACAACAGGAGAGTAAATATAATTCTCAAAAATCATTCCAAGAGCAAAAAGCTCAGGTGGCCTAAAGGTTAGTACCACAGAGTCCACCTTCCTCATAAAAACACCATGACAAATTTGGGAGCCAGAGCAGAGCTATCTAATACACAGACAAAATGCAAAGACAAGAAAGTATGCCCCAATGAATCAACAAGAGAACTTCTCAGAAAATGAATCAAATGAAATGGAAGCAACCAAACTGCCAGATGCAGAGTTTAAAATAATGGTTATTAGGATGCTCATGGATCTTAGAGTAAAAATGGATGATCACAATGAGAATGTAAATAAAGAGATAGTAAACTTTAAAAAGGACACTATAACCATAAAAAGAACCAGTCAAAAATGGTGAATATAATATCTGAAATGAAGGAATCAACAGCAAGTTGAATGAAGTAGAAGACCAAATCAGTGATTTAGAGGACAAGATAAATGTAAGCAAAGAATCACAAAGAAAAGAGGCTCAAGAAGGCTGAGGAAACTCCAAGAGGCCTCTGCAACAACGTGAAGCAAAATAACTTCTGCATCATAGGGGTTCCTAAAGCAGAAAAGAATAAACAAGGAAAAAGAATTTTGTTTGAAGAAATCATACCTGAAAACTTCTCTAAAATGATGAAGGAAAAAGTCACACAAGTTAAAGAAGCACACAGAGTCCCACTGAAGATCAATCTGAAAAGATCCATACCAAGACACATAATAATTAAAATGCCAAAGTTAAGAGACAAAGAAAGAATCCTAAAAGCTACAAGAGAAAAACAATTAATTACCTACAAAAGAGCCCTCATAAGGTTGATGTCTAACTTCTCAAAAGAAACACATCAGGCCAGAAGGGCTTGACAATAAATATTCAAAGTGACACAAAACAAGACCCTACCATGAAGACTACTTTATCCAGCAATGCTATTATGCAAAATTGAAGGTGAAATAAAGAGCTTCCCAGATAAAGAAAGGTTAAAAAGTTAATTACCACCAAGCCAGTAATGCAAGAAATGTTAATGGGCCTGTTATAAGAAGAAAGGATAAAATAAATTGAGTATCAAATGATACTCAATAAATGGTACCAAATAACTACATATTAATAATAACATTAAATGTAAATGGATTAAATGTTCCAATCAAAAGACATAGAATAGCTGAACGAATAACAAAATATGCTTAATGCCCTGGCCAGTTAGCTTAGTTGATTAAGAGCATTGTCCCAGAACAAGGTTGTGGCTTCAATCCCTGGTCAGGGCTCACATGAGAAGCAACCAATGAAAGCACATCTGAGTGGAACAACAAATGAATTCTTCCCTTTCCCCTCCATGCCCTCTAATATCTTTCTGTCTCTCTAAAAATCAATTAATCAATTAAAAAAATTAAGCCCTGGCCAAAATTTCTCTGTCTTTTGGAGCATTGTTCTAGAGCACAAGGGAGCTGGGCCAATTCCCTGGACAAGGCACATACAGGAGCAGCTTGATGTTATCGTCTCTCTCTCTCCCTGCCAGAAAAGAGAGGAAGAAAGTAAAGGAGGGAGAGAGGGAGGTAGGGAGTGGAGGAATGAGGGAGGGAGAGAGGGAGGGAGGGAGGGAGGGAGGGAGGGAGAGAGGGAGGGAGGGAAGAAAGAAGAGAGAACGAAAAGGAGGGAGGAAGGAAGAGAGGGAAGAAGGGGAAAAGGGAGGGAAAAAGGGAGGGAGGAAATATGACTCATATATATGCTGTCTACAAAAGATTCAGCTGAGAATAAAAGATACTCATAGACTGAAAGCGAAGGGATGGAAAATATATTACATGCAAGTGGAAATGAAAAAAAAAGCTGGGTTAGCAATACTTACATCTGACAAAATAGTCTTTAAAACAAAGGCTATAATAAAGGACAAAGAAGGTCACTACATAATAATAAAACAAACAATCCAACAAGATATAATCATTGTAAATATTTATGCACAGAATATAGGAGCACCTATATATATAAAGTAGACTTTGATGGACAAAAAGAGGAGATCAACAGCAATACAGTAATAGTAGGGGATTTTAATACCTCACTAACATCAATGGATAGAGCCTCAAGACAGAAAACTAACAAAGAAACAGTGGCCTTGAATGACACATGAGATCAATGAGATTTAAGAGATATCTTCAGAACATTTCTCCGCAAGTATAGCAGATTACATATTCCTTTCAAGTGCACATGGTAGAGTTTCTAGGATATACTACATGTTAGGACACAAAACAAGTCTCAATGAATTTAAGAAGACTGAAATAATATGAAGCTTTTTTTCTGACCATAATGGCATAAAACTAGAAATCAACTACAATAGAAAAACTGAAAAATATTCAAACACTTGGAGGCTAAATGGCATCTTATTAAAGAGTGGGTTAACAATGATATCAAGAAAGAAATAAAAATTTTCCTTGAAACAAATAAGAAACATACAACAACCCAAAATCTATGGGACACAGCAAAAGTAGTCCTGAGAGATAAATTCATAGCATTACAGGCATACATCAAGAAGCAAGAAAAATCTCAATAACTATCTACCCTTGAACCTAAAAGAACCAGAAAACGAACAACAAACAAAGCCCAAAGTAGAAGGAGGGACATAATAAACAGTGGAGTGAAAATAAATTAACTAGAAGCTAAAAGGTAATACAAAAAAAGCAATGAAACCAAAAGTTGGCGCTTTGACAAGATAAACAAGATTGATGAACCTTCAGCCAGACTCATCAAGGAATAAAAGAGAGAAGAATCAAATAAGTAAAATTGAAGCAAAACAGAAATAACAACTGATATCACAGAAATACAAAGGATTATAAGAAAATACCATGAAAAGAACTATATGCCAAAAGATTGAACAACCTGGATGAAATGGATGTTTCTAGAAACATACAATCCTCCAAAACTGAATCCAGAAGAATCGGAAGACTAGAGCAGAATGATTACAACAAATGAAATGAAAAGAGTTCTCAAAAAACTCCCAGCAAAAAAAAAAAAAAAAAAAATCCTGGACCAAATGGCTTCACAGGTGAATTTTACCAAACACTCAAAGAAGTTTTCTCAAGAAATTAAAAATCAAACTACTATATGACCCAGCAATTGCACTCCAGGGAATACATTTGAGAAATCCAAAACATTAATTAGACAATATATATGCACCCCTATTTTCTTTTCTTTCTTTTAAAGTGAGAGAAAGGGAGAGAGACAGTCTTCTGCATTCACTCTGACCGGTATTCACCTGGCAAGCCCCCTACTAGGGATGCTCTGCACATCTACGGTTGCTATTCGGCAACCAAGCCATTTTTAGCATCAGAGGCAGAGGCACCATGGAACCATCCTCAGTACGTGGGACCAATTCTCTTGAACCAATTGAGCCATCGGCTGCAGAAGAGAAAGAGAGAGAAGGTGGAAGAGTATATAAATGGAGAAGCAGATGATCACTTCTTCTGTGTGCTTTGACTGGAAAACAAACCTAGGACATCCACACACTGGCCAATGCTCTACCACTGAGTCAACCAATCAAGGCCACACCCATATTTTTAATGCAGCCTTATTATAGTAGCTAAGATATAGAAGTAACCCAAGCACCCATGACTACACAATTGGATAAAGAAGATTTAGTAAATATTTACAATGAAATACCACTCTGCCTTTTTGTTTTTTCTTTCTAGTGAGAGGAGGGGAAGCATAGAAAGACCCCCACATGTGCCCCGACTGGGATCCACCCAGCAAGCCCACTCAGGAGAAGTGCTCTGCCCATCTGGAGCCCCTCCTTCTTTGCTCAACCACTAAGCCATCCTCAGCACCTGAGGCCAACTAAGTTGAAACAATCGAGCCATGGCTGCAGGAGGAAAAGAGAGAGAGAGAAAAGTGAGAGGGGGTGGGGTGAAGAAGCAGATGGTCGCTTCTCCTGTGTGCCGTGACCAGGATTGAAGCCAAGACATCCACAAACCTGGTCAATGCTGTACCGCTAAGCCAACTGGTCAGGGTTCACTCTGCCTTAAAAATAGAATAAAGTTTTACAATTGATGATATGGATGGACCTACAGGGAATTATGCTAAGTGAGATAAGTCAGAAAGAGAAAGATCAATACCATATGATCTCATTAATATGTAGAATCTAAAAAACAAAATAAACAAAACAGGAAGAGATTCCTACATACAGTGAAAAAAACAGAAGGGTTGCGGGATGAGAGGGAGTGGGGAAATAAGTGGAAGAGGAGAAGGGAATATAAAATTACAGAATAGTCACAGAGATGTGAAGTACCACATAGGGAATACAGCCAGTAGTATTGCAATAACTGTATATGGTGCCAGATGGGATTACTAGTGGGATCACTTCATCAATTATATGATTGCTGAACCAGTATGCTAAACATTTGACACAAATATTAAATAACACTGAATGACAACATTAACTTAAAAATTAAATGAATAAAAATAAAATGTAGTATTATTTTAATTTACTTGAGGGTTATGACTATTTTTTATTCAGTTGAAGTTCAAAATCATATAATTAACCTTTGCAAAGCAAAAAATTCAGTAGCACTTAGAACATTCACCATTTTGTGCAACCATCACCTCTAGGACTGAAGCTTCTTCATCACCTCAAAAGGAAACCCCATTCTGCCTGACCAGGCAGTGGCACAGTGGATAGAGTGTCGGACTGGGATGCAGAGGACCCAGGTTTGAGACCCCAAGCTCACCAGCTTGAGCGCGGGCCTATCTGGCTTGAGCAAAAAGCTTGTAAGCTTGGACCCAAGGTCGTTGGCTCAAGCAAGGGGTTGCTCGGTCTGCTGAAGGCCAGTGGTCAAGGCACATGTGAGAAAGCAATCAATGAACAACTAAGGTGAGATAACGGCAATGAAAACTAATGATTGATGCTTCTCACCTCTCTTTGTTCCAGTCTGTCTGTCCCTATCTATCCCTCTCTCTGACTCTCTCTCTGTCCCTGTAAAAAAAAAAAAAAAAAAAAAGGAAACCCCATTCCCTTTAAACACACACTCCCAATTCCCCTCAACCCCAGCCCCGGCTGAGCACTACCCTATTTTCTGTCTCTATGAATTAACGTATTCTGGATATTACATTTTGGTTGCGACTTCTAAATAATCTTCTCGTCTTGACTCTCTTATTAAATCTTTATTTCCATATTACCTATCTTAAGTGATTTTTCCCCTTCATCCCCTTCGTCATCTTCACATTCATCTACTCGTTCCTTCTAGTCGCTTTCTAATTTTTTCCTTCCATTGTGGCATTAATAAGAACTGTTTATGCCGACTGACCTGCATAAACGTACGTCCTGTATAGCCAGTGCTCTTCCTAGTATACCTGTTTTCTATTTTAATCTTGAGGACTTCCATTTCTTTCTAGGAGTCTTTTCATTACCATAAGTATCAGTGAGATGGTATGCAAAAAAATCATGGGAAAAAACATTTAAAATAAAACTTACCTTTGTGACTTCAATGGCTGCTGAAGACATGGGAGAAGCTTTAACAGAAGGTCTGAGTGATGACAAGGCAGGTTGAGAAAAGCCCACTTCTGTAACAGAGAATAAATATGATACATTACTGATTTACTGATATTAGTCTGACTAGCCATCAAATAGAGCTAAATAAGAATGCACAAAGAACGTTTATAAAAAGATTCTTGTAAAATGTTAAATCCTGTTTGTGGCTCTTATAACGATGATTCAATACTACCAATCTGGTGATCACAGTTACATATTCTGTAACAAATCAAATGCATATAATCAATCGTATGCTCTTCCTCTGGCCAAGTTCTCATTACAGGTGCAAGCTGGTTTGTCTCCGGCTGACACACATCAAGGTTCAGGTAAGGAGAATAAGAATAAGCTCCACCCTGCCCCTCACTCCCTCTCTGCTGAAACTTGCAGTTCCAATTCTCACTAGCTCAAGGCCAAAGAGGACAGCTTGACTGTGGGAAGCTGTGCACACTTGTTATATATAAAATAAACGACCTTAGTTTATAAGTTACTTGCTAGCTTCAATACTATAACAACCGAACAAACTCCAGCCTTCACAGGTGCCAGCTCCAAGAGATATGAGAACTTCATCCACTTCTCTGAACAAACTGTGCTCAGTTCTCTCAGCAAAGAACTCTCAACCTCCTCCTTTGGATTCCTTTGTTCTAGTTTTGTTTATTCCCCTCCTTCTCTCTCCTCAAAATAACCCTTGCCTACACTAGAAGGGGGAGATGAGTTTTGAGGATAAGAGTACCATATTCTCAGGTGGCCGGCGCTTGAATAAACCTCTTTCCTTGGCGTCAGCACCTGCATCATGTAACTAGTTTTTGTGGTGACAGGCAGCCAGACCTGAGGGCCACTCTCCAGTTTCAACACTTTTCTGATGTGTTGGGAAGGGTTTCATAGTGAAAATCAACATCTTGATTTTCACTATGAAAATTATTGTCCTTATATAGAGTCCTATTCTCTGGTCTTACAGTGGCATATTTTGCCTCTACTAAGTAAAACAATGTAAAGAACACATGAAGATATCTGCAACTTCAAATCAGTAAATAACACAAGAACAAAAAAATAACTTATGCTTTTCCAAGACTGATCAATTAACTTTTTCTAAATCAGAATTCATGACCATCTAGGAAAAAAACATATCTTTAAGTATCAAACTTGATAACAATGATGATAATATTCACATTGTGATCTCACACAAAAAGTAAAGTATTTCATTTACTTACATACATCTTCTCATGGAATGAGGATAATTAGTAAACCCCCAAATGTTACACATTTTTACCCCCTAAATGAGTATTTTTAATACTATGTTATCCATTACATTATAAGATTTATCTCTAGATAGTTCTGAGTAGTACTGCAAAAAACTGACAATAAGAAATTTAAATTATTTGTTATATATTGTAATGTGTTTGTATGATTTATATTCACATGAACTATCTCTTGTGGGGGAAAGTATGAGAGTTTAATTTTCAGTAGTATCTTACTTAAATGTGCTAAAATTTCAAACAGTACAAAAGTGCCTCTATCTGTTTAACAAATAGCTAAAAAGAAATGATTGCTTAAATTCAGCTCTGTACAAGAAAAGAAAAGAATAAACCTGCAGGGTAATGATTCACAAAAGCCACACACATATGAAATGAAAATCATGGCCCTGGCTGGTTGGCTCAGCGGTAGTGTCAGCCCTGTGTATGAAAGTTCCAGGTTTGATGCCTGGTCAGGGCACACAGGAGAAGTGATCATCTGCTTTTCCATCCCTCCACCTCCACCTTCACTGTCTCTCTCTCTCTCTCTCTCTCTCTCTTTCTCTTCCCCTTCCACAGTCATGGCTTGACTGATTCAAGTACATCATCCCAGACACTGAGGCTGGCTCCATGAAGCCTCCACCTCAGGTGCAAAAATAGCTCAGTTGGGGGCATGGGCCCAGATGGGCAGAGCATCGTTCCCAGACGGGTGTTGCCAGGTGATCCTGATCAGAGCATATGCGAGAGTTTGCCTATCTCCCGTCATCTCATTTGGAAAAAGAAGAAGAAAAATAAAAAGTAGAAAGCCATGACCAAACATACTGACAATAGAAACAGAGACATGCACAGAAAAAACTGACACTGAAGAAATGTTTCTGCCTGACCTGTGGTGGCGCAGTGGATAAAGCGTCGACCTGGGAACACTGAGGTTGCCAGTTCAAAACCCTGCACTGGTCTGGTCAAGGCACATATGGAAGTTGATGCTTCCAGCTCCTCCCCCCTTTCTCTCTCTCTCTCACTCTGTGTCCTCTCTAAAATGAATAAAATTTTTAAAAAATTAAAAAAAAGAAATGTTTCTGCAAGCAATAAATAAGGACATTGTAAATCGGGGTGAAGAAGGAGAGGTGGGAAAAGAAAAAGAAACAAAAAAAATTAGTTATAATCAGTTAACCAAGTATAAGCTTAAGAAAAGTATAAAGAGTAAGCATAAGTGCAATATAATATGAAGAGAAAAATACACATGGAGCTTCAGTACATATGAATATATTTATAATACATCAGTATTCTTAGGAATATACTAAGAACAAAAGTCTATGTTTTATATATTTTATTATATTATTAAAATATATAAAATTCTATAATAAATATATATCAAATATAAGTCTCAATTTTATATCTTTTACTATACATTAAAATATATAAAATTCTATAAATATATAAATACATTAAATATTAATATATGAAATGTTATAAAATATATTACATATAATATATAAGATGTATTAAAATATAAATACATAAAACAGAGGCTTTTGTTCATACTATATTCTTAAACTACTGATTTGTATTACTCTATAACTATATATTAGTTTTTATATACCACTACAGTGAAGTTTAATATTAACTCTATAAAATGAAGTATTCAATTATTTTAACATGGTAATCTATAACAACCTGAAAGCTGTAAATTTTTACTAGAGAGAGAGAAATAATAAAATAAAAGTTCCTAAAACATCTGCTTTCTACTTGGAGAACTGATAATCAGAATTCTAGAAGAAATGTATGGTTTGAAAAGTTGTATTCAACGGAACATGAGATGAGGCTAAGAAAAGTTAAAATTCTATTCTAAAATCACAAGCTCCCAATGAAATTACTAAACATCTACCAACCAGTTTCTACTTTATCACATATGTCTCACTTCCTCCTTATTTATAACATATTTCCTCAATCTGACTCAAAGGAACTTTTACATCCTAAACATTCAAAGGGGATATTATAGTTAAGCAGTGTTTCTAGAAATTCAAATAATTTATTTGAGCCTAATATATAACTTGTAACATTTTATTACATAGAATTCTAACCTTTTCATTTATTCTCATATAAAAATATTAAAAAGTGCTTCTTACATGCAAGACCTTATCCTAGGTGTTCCATGATATGCACAGTTGTGCTTCCTAACCTTCAGAAGCTTATGGTGATGCACAGACTTTACAATGAATATTTACATAACTATAATAATAAAGCACTTAAAATTTAAACTTTTGAAAAATGATACAATTTTGGGTATACACACACACACACACACACACACATATTTTAATATAATACAAAACTTTCTTTCTTGGCTTCTGGCCAAGATGGCAGAGTAATTAAATGCTGTGCTCGACCCCTCCCACAACTACAGCAAAATTACACGTAAATTGTAGAACAACCACCTTTGAGAACCACCTGAAGACTACCTGAATAGAATTCTTACAATTGAGAATATCAAGAAGAAACAAATTCAAGAGTGGTAGGGAAGACAAGACACAAAATGGACTGGTCTTACACCAACATGTGCCGGTTAAGGATTAGGAGGTATAGCTCAGCACCATTGGTCTCTCGGTGATCGAGGTATCGCACCCCAAACACAGCTCCGCAGGCCAGAGCACCTTGAAAAGGCCAGCATTGAAAAGAGGAGTCCCTGTGGCATCTGGCTTTGAAAAATCAGCAGGAATTCTATACAGTGAGACATAAGACCACTGGAGTCCCAAGCATTCCTCTTAAAGAGACCACACACAAACTTACTCACTTGACTGACACACCCACTCTCAGCTCCACAACTGGGGCAGCAGCTTGAAGAACATCAGCACATTCAAGGAGGAACTGAATTGCCAGAGCAAGGGCTGGAGAAAAAGCTCTCTCCACCATTTTGTTCCTTTGCTTTTCCCTTTCCACACAAAGCTGGCAGGCACAGATGTCTCCAAATCTGAGTGTCCACCAAACTCCCTGCACCCTAGTGATTTCCTGTAAACCCACCACAGCCAATTCATGCACAGAAAGAACTTCTCTGTGGCTGTTATTCACAAGTTGCTGGCCTTCAGCCATGCCCTCAACTTACATAAAGACCCTCAAAGGTCTACAGACTCATAGTAAGCAGAACCAGGCCTTGGTGTGGCCTGTAACTCTTGCTAAGCAGCCCCCTGCCCAGTAGTGGCAGCCAGCCTCAAACCACAGCACAGCCCTCCCAGGAGCCTCCAAGCCAAGCAAAGGCAGCTACCATACCAGATCACTTTGAAGCTCCTATTTGGTGTCCATGGGATAAGCATAAGCAGCAGCTGACACTAGACAACACTGGAGCCCTTCCTACGAGGTCCAGAACCCACATACTCAGTGACAAGCTCCAGACCACAACAGAGAACTGCCTACTTAGCTTCACAAATGGCAAACCCGAAGCATGGACTCAACAAACACCAGACCTCACAACAGCAAATCTCACTCTGTGAGGATGATCCCCCAACACAATAGCTCATCCACTGCAGTCATGACCAGTCATCATAGCCAGTCAGCCTGAGTGAGGGTCAAGTCCACCCCCTCATATGGCAACAGCAATCAAGACTCAAGTACAACAGGAGGGTACACATAACCCATACAACAGACACCCCTAAAGCACCAAGCTCAGGTGATCAGTGAGACTCTGCCACTGGGCCTCACAGAACACCAACTACATAGGCCATCCTGCCAAGACCGGACACGAAACAGTTTTACCTAATACACAGATATAGACAGGCAGCCAGAATGAAAAGACAAAGAAATATGTCCCAAATGAAAGAACAGGAAAAACTTCAAGAAGAAAAGAAAATGGAGGCAAGCAATCTACTACATACAGAGTGCAAAACACTAGTGATAAGGATGCACAATGAATTTAAAAGAAGAAGAAATTAACTCAGTGAGAACTTCAACAAAGACAGTAAACATAGAAAAAGGCATAAAAGCCATAAAAATGCTTGAAAATGAAGAATACGATATCTGCAATGAAGAATATATTAAATGGAATCAACAGGCAATTACATGAAGCACAAGATCAGTTCAGTGATTTGGAAGATAAGGTAGTGGAAAACATCCCATCAAAAAGAGCATAAATAAATAAATACAAAGATAGTTTAAGAAAACTCTGAGATGGCATCATGAATTTTTATATTCACACCATATAGATACAAAACAAATGAAAGAGTGCAATGGATTGAAAAAATTATTTTAGAAAATAGTAACTAAAAAATATTTCCTGGCTAAGGAAATAATCATACAAGTCTAGCAAGCACAGAGAGTTCTCCCAAAAAATGAACACAAAGAGACCCACAACTTGTAATTTTAACATGATAATTAAAATTACAAGTGTTCAAAAGAAAAAAAGAATCTCAAAAGCAGCAAAACAAAGCAGTTACCTACAAGGAAGCTCCTATTAGACTGTCAGCTAATCTCTCAACAGAAACCGAAGGGAGTGGTACAAGATATTCAAAGTAATGAAAAGCACAGACCCACACCAAGATTGCTCTACTCATAAGAGAACCATTTAGAATTGAAGGAGATATAAAGACAAGCAAATATTAAGAGTTCATCACTACCAAATCAGTGTTAGAAGAAATGCTACAGAAACTTCTTGGAAAAAAAGTAAAAAATAGGAGTAATAAAATAACAATAAATATATACCTATGAATAATTACTTTAATGTAAATGAATAAAAGCTCCATTAAAAGATCACAGGGTGGCTGAATAAGTATGAAAACAAGACCCATCATGTGACACAAAACTAAATCTTGCACAAAAAAAGTCAATAGCAAAAAGAAAGAGAGAGAGAGAGAGACAACCTAATGAATGGGGAAACTTATTTGCCAATAATATATACATTAAGGGGTTAATATCCAAAATATATAAAGAATTCATAAAAGCACCAAAAAGAAAAACAACCCAACTAAAAATAGCCAGAGGACCTGTATAGACATTTCTCCAAAGAGACCAAACCTATTTCTAACAGACATGTGTGAAAAGATACTCAACATCACCAATCATCAGAGAAGTGAAAATTAAAAACAATTTGAGATATCACCTCACACCTCTCAGAAAGTCTAGCAATAAATCAACAAACAACAAGTGTTGGTGAGAAAGGGCACCCTAGTACACTGTGGCTGGGACTGCAAATTGCTGCAGCAACTACGGAAAACAGTACGGAAGGTCCACCAAAAATTACAAATAAAAATACCATATGACACAGACATTCTACTTCTGGGTGTTCAAAGAAAACCAAAATGCTAATTCAAAAAGATGCATTGTCACTGCAGCATTGTTTACAATAGCCAAGACACAGAAGCAATCATAGTGTCCAATGATATATGATATGACTGCATAAATAAGAGGTGATACAGGTATACAATAGAATATTAACCATTAAAAAGGATGAGGTTTTACCATTTGCAATAACATGCATGGACCTAGAGGGCATCGTGCTAAATGACCTAAGTCAAAAATGAAGGACAAATAGTATATGATTTTACTTACATGAGGAATCTAAAGAACAAAGTAAAGGAACTAACAAAAATGAAACAAACTAGTAGATACAGAGAACAAACTGATGGTTGCCAGGTACGAGGGGGTTGGGTAAAAAGCTAAAGGGACTAAGAAACACAGATTGGTAGTCACAAAGAGTCACGGGGATGCAAAATGCAACAGAGGGAACAGAGTCAATAGTACTGTAACAACTATGTATGGAGTCGGGATTCTAGACTTACTGTGGAGATCACCTTGTAATTTATATGAATGTCTAACCACTATACTATACACCTGAAACCAATATAATATCTACTGTCAAATGTAATTAAATAAAAAAATTTAAAACAACACCAAGAACAAATTGTCTAAAATTTTACCACATAGTTATTAAGAATTTCTACTTCTAGCCTGACCTGTGGTGGCGCAGTGGATGAAGCGTCAACCTGGGAACACTGAGGTCGCCAGTTCAAAACCCTGCACTGGTCTGGTCAAGGCACATATGGGAGTTGATGCTTCCAGCTCCTCCCCCCTTTCTCTCTTTCTCTCTCTCTCACTCTGTGTCTCCTCTCTAAAATGAATAAAATAAATAAATAAAAAATTTTAAAAAAGACATAGGTAGCCTAGGTTGCATGGCTCAGTGGATAAAGCATTGGCTCAGGGCACCAGAGATTCCAGACTCAACCGCCTAGGTTAGGGCACATATGAGAAGCAATCAATGACTATACAACTAAATGGAATAACTAAGTAAAACAATGAATTGATGCTTCTCTCTCTCCCCCTTCCCTAAAAATAAAAAATTAAAAAATAAAGAATTTCTACTTCTAGAGCTGGTTATTATTTTAGGCAAAACATAATTCTCAATTAAATACATAGTTTTAAAAAGACTCTTAATGGGATGATTTAGAACCCACTAGAATTGCTTTGTAATACTGGTTGTGAAAAACAGAAATTAAAATTCTAAATTTACACATTTTATATGATTATATCAGTTCAAATGTGGGACCCAGGTTAGAAATAGAGTAAAAATTCTCTCCCAACAAATATATGACACCAAAATAAATGCAATGCACACACACAAAAAAAAAACCAAAACACCCTATATAATACATGACATACACTTTTGAAACTGAGAGGCACCAGGAGGATTTTATAATAATTACAAGTAATTGGATTCATTAAAGAATTCATTTAGACATGAGCATTGTAAAGTCATGTTGGTATGATTTAAAAGTCACACTAAAATCCTTATCCTTGCCTTAAATTTCATACTTCCTCTATTATGGGAAAATTTTCCCCAATATAATTTTTGTATCCCTATATATTCTCTAGCTCTTCCTCCCCAGCCAATCCCCAACTTAAGTACTTTAATTAAAGTTAAAAAACAATGCAACGCATCATGTTTCTACACAAATGATTTGCTATAACCAGTTTTCTATTGCACACATAAAACAATGATTGGTAGACCATTACTAAATTTTAATCATTGTACACAAAACCTAAATTCAGAGAAGAAAAATTAATTTCACAAGAGAACACATTACCTTGGGTTCCAAATCAAAGTCCTCATTGTCAGATGATGGCCAAGAGTCATTAATGTCAAGTTAGATGGAAGTGCTTTAGAGTAAAAATAGTCAACAAAAATAAGTGAGTTCATCTATTTAAAAAAGCAAACAAGAACACTGAGTGAAAGGTATACTAACTGTGGAATAAAGAAACTTTCTTGATATAATTAAAATTTGGCCTCTGCTTTAAAATACTTTTAGTTACCTAACTCTGCCCCCACCTCTCCAAGGCTATGAGTCAATGTAGACATACTCTAAATCTTGAAACAAAGGGTGACAGCCCATAAACTGGCAAAGCTTGAAGTTCATCTGTTTTCACCAAAAGTCCGGAAGGCTAAGTCGAAAATCCAATAATTTGCTGACATAACTATTGCTTCCTGAACTGGAAAATATCTAATGACCTAAACCCAGGTGGAAAGACAGCCTGTTTCTTTGCATTTTCTGTCCTTAGTTCAAAGACTGATCAACGTTGGTCAGTAGGGGCTGTCTTTGTTCTTCAGGTTGGAAACCTCTTATTAAGGTGACTCTATTTCTTCCTTTTAGCCTAAAGCCAACTGTACAGGAAGTTCCTTGAAATGTTTAAGAGTTAAATATTCAAATGTCGAGAGAACAAATGTATATGATGCCTGCATTCCCAGCCCAAGTCACCGTGCTGCAGGCTCCGTAGCAGTCCCCAAACTTTAAATCCTCAGCCTATGAAGGTACAACTCCAGAAACAAGGATAGGCTCAAATGACCCTGAGTAGGAGCTCTCTAGTTCCCTTCTACTGGAAAACAAGCTAAAGGGAGTCTCAATCATGACTCATAACATAGGCTTGTTACCAACCACCCAATTCCATTGCTGATTGGACAGCCAGTCCCACCCTGCCCAAACTCCAACTACGTGGGAAGGACATCAGCTAAGTTGGAGAAGAGGCAGAGGTGAGGAGACACCTGCCAGCACCACAACCCTATGTAGCTAGCTCAGCAATCTCCTGTCTCCTAGGACTCAAGGGGATCTAAGCCCCAATCTTTAAATTGGGGTGCAGGTAGATGATACCACAGTCTTGTTTTTGATAAGAGAAATCTTCCCAGTGGCTCAAATTATTGTAATACCTTTCAATAGAAAACAAATTTTGCTAGTTTTTCCAATTAAGCAAACAAAAGAGCAGCAGCCTCTTCAGGACCCGGGAACCCTTTACTTTAATTTGCCTTTTATAGACAACTACCAACATTCTGTGGCCTCCTTTCTTGTAACTTATCTTTAACTTGACATAAACCCCAATATCTGGACCTCTTTTTTCTCATCTGATCTCTCATCTCTATTCAAAAGTCCATATTTCTATGCCAACCCTGTGTTGTTCCTCTTGAAACCTGGATTTCCTACTAATTCCATCCTTATCTTCTTCCCCTGCATTCACTAAACCCAACTCCCCTACCTTTCTATTATTAAAACACTAATCTACAGGAGGATAAAAAAAGAAGGGAACTAGGCTTAGAAACCTGAACTTACATCTCATTTCCACCTCTTACCATATCCAAATAAGTCACTGTACTCCCTTTCAGTTTCAAATTCCCCATGCCAGCTATAGATGGTCAGGATGTTAAACCCAGGCTGAAGTACTGGAGGATGTTTTAATTAATTAATTGCCAAGATGCCTTAAATGCCTAAAATTCTATCTGCCTTTAAAACATTTTTTATTGACTTTATTGAGATGATATTGGTTCACAAAACCATACAGGTTACAAGTGCACAACTCAACAAACCACCACCTGCCCACCGCATTCTGTGCCCATTGACCCTGGCTGCATCTCTTCCTATTCCCCTTTCCCCTTCTGCCCAACTGTACCTAAACCCCACCCCACTTTCTCTCCAGCCATCACAATATTGAAGGCATTCATGTGTTATGGATATATGTTTATTGGCTAAATACATGTAATTGGCTAATACCAGACTGGGAAGTCAGTGAGTAGAGAAATCAATTAGAAAACCTCTATATAGATGCTGAATTTAAGTAACATAACACAGTCTATACACAGATATTCTTCATTTACAGAAAATAATTTATTTCAAGGAGAATAAATATCATTATACCTAAAAATACTTGGCTGATTAGGTCTTCCTTAGGTAAACTCTATGATTCTGTGGCCATAGCTAACTGAGACATGCTCTAAAATCTTGGATGGAAAAAATAAGGTACTAGTTTTCACTGCCATTGGCAAGTACACTGAGACAAAGGCTTAGGCTAACTGGGCTTCTCAGCAAAACTCTCACTCAGAATTACCACAGTTAGATCTGGCTTTCCGAATTAATCTGAGCTGCATCTCTCTACCCTGAGGCCAGTGCTGCATAGGCCCCTGTCAGCATATGTTGAGGGACAACAGATGGATTTGTGAGCTAAGCAGGTTGATGGTCAAATCGTGGGTCAGCCAAATGTTAAGTATGGAAATAGGGGTTGATTAATCAACCTCCCTGGACCACAGTTACCTGATTAAGGAAAAGTAAGCTATAATAGCACAGCTACCTTGCAAAGCTATTGTGATGACTATATAACACGTTAAGCACATAATACAATGTCTATATAGCCAGGGTAGAACACTCAAGAAATGTCAATTTTTCTTCTCTGCTTTCCCTTAGTTAACATACAATGTTTAAAAATCCATAAAATCTTACCTGCTTAAGGAATCTTCTTTAACCACAGCCAGAGACCTCAGTTGCTTAGTGCCTTGTTCCAAAGAGCAGAGTTGCTAGCTTGAATCCCAGACAGGGCACATTCAGGAACAGATTGATGTTCCTGTCTCTCTCTCTCTCTCTCTCTGTTCCTCTCTAAAAATCAATAAAATAAACATTAAAAAAATCTTTCTCAGACCTCAAACTCACTATTAAAGAAAAAAAGTAAAATATAATTTAAATCAATAAAATAAAATACTGAACTTTAAAAGTACCAGCCTGGTGCTTGGTTAGAAAGTTTCTTTCTGGCAAAAATAAATGAATGGGATTATATCAAACTAAAAAATTTCTGCACAGAAAAAGAAACGGACAACAAAACAAGTAAATAATCAACAAAATGGTAGACAATATTAGCAAACAATAGCTCTGATAGGGTGTTAATATCCAAAATATATAAAGAACTCACAAAGCTCAGCAACAAACAAACAAGCAAGCAATTCAATTAAAAAATGGGAGAGAACCTGAACAGACACTTCTACCAAAAGGACATACAAATGGCCAACAGATATATAAAATGATGCTCATATTCAGTAGCTATTTGAGAAATGCAAATCAAAACTACAATGATATACCAACTTACACATGTTAGATTGGTTATTATCAACAAGACAGGAAATAACAAGTTGGAAAGACTGTGGAGAAAAAGAAACCCTTATTCGCTGCTGGTAAGAATGCAAATTAGTACCACCATTATGGAAGAAAATATGGTGGTTCCTCAGAAAACTAAGAATAGAACTACCATATGACCCAGCAATCCCTCTATGAGGTATCTACATAAAAATTTGAAAACACTGGTATGTATGGACACATGCACTCCTATGTTCATTGCAGCACTATTCACAGTGACCAAGACATGGTAACAACCAAAGTGTCTCTCAATGGAGGATTGGATAAAGAAGATGTGGTATGTATATACAATGGAATATTACTCAGACATAAGAAATGACAACATAGTGCCATTTATGACAACATGGATGGACCTTGAGGACATTATACTGAGTAAAATAAGTAAATCAGAGAAAGCTAAGAACTGTATGATTTCACACATAGGTGGGATATAAAACTGAGACTCATGGACATAGATGAAAGTGAAGTGATTAGTAGGGGGTGAAGGATGTGAGGGAGGGGTGGAGACAAAGGAAGAAAGAGGGACAAATATAAGGTGATGCAGGTTGATTTGACTTTGGTGGTGGGTATACAACATAAACAACAGTTCAAATGCTATAGAAATGTTTACCTGAAACCTGTATACTCTATTGATCAATGTCAACCTGTTAAATTTAATTTTCTAATTAGATTTTTTTAATTCCTTTAGGACTATACCTGAGGACTATACTTGAGTGAATATTAAAGATACTGTTGGTAGGAAATAAATACATTAAGAACATTTACTTTCCCTCCTTTATATACATCAAATACAAGGAAAAGGAGATTGAGATCTATCATAATTTGATACCTACAAATGAATTGCTATTCACAAGGATCAGAATCCTAACCAAACCCCATCAGACTGACAGAATACAGCTTTATTAGGAGAATCAGTACCACACACAAACAACATCAGACTTTTCTGGACTCCTCACATTAAGAGCAGTTCAAAGATTGTACACTCATTCTGATGTAACACAATTCCTCCAGCTCTTCAGTGAAGGCTGTTCGGTTAGGATGACACATACTGTCACAAGGAAGCTTAGTCTATAGACACTACACTTTGCAGCATGGCAAAACAGAAAAAACTCTTTCTGGCTGTATTTCCAATTGCGAGGTAAGTGCAAAAGACTCTCTGATTCCAGTTTTATGAAGTATAATCAGTTGAAACTGTTTCCTTTAATGGTGGGATTCAGCCGGTTTTCACCGGTTTGGCAGTACAGATACCTAATTTTTTGTTGAGTTTGGCAAACTAGTTGTTAAAATGGCACTTGTAATCAGGGTTCCTCCTAAAATGGGAACCTGGCAGCCTTGCAATATGGAAATTACAAATTCACATCTTTTACTCTTTTTTAACATTCATCTCTGCCACAGCATATTCTAAGTGCCCATAGTAATTAATGTTCATTCCATCCACAGGTGAAAACATTGAAAGTAAGGATGCCAATCAAGAAGTGATATGAAGCCTGACTAGGTGGTGGCACAGTGGATAGAATGTTGGACTGGGATGCAGAGGACCCAGGTTCGAAACCCCGAGGTCACCAGCTTGAGCGTGGGCTCATCTGGTTTGAGTAAGGTTTACCAGCTTGAGCCCAAGGTCTCTGGCTTGAGCAAGGGGTCACTCGGTCTGCTGTAGCCCCCTAGTCAAGGCACATATGAGAAAGCAATCAATGAACAACTAAGGTGCTGCAACAAAGAAGTAATGCTTTTCATCTCTCTTTCTTCCTGTCTATCTGTCCCTATCTGTCCCTCTCTCTGTTTCTCTCTGTCTCTGTCACAAAAAAAGAAAGTAAAAAGCAATATGGAAATATCTTAAATAACACTTTTATTTTTTTTGTCAGGTATTATTTAATATTTTTTCATTAATATTTTAAAAACTCTTATAATCTAGTTTTGTGTACCTCTTGCTCTTATTTATGTAGTAAATGCATAAAATAATAAATCACCTTTCAGTATATGTCATTTTTTATACTTAAAACAGTCATTAGAGCAGAGAAGTGACTTAAATTATCCTACTTTCCCCATATATAAGACACACCCTTTTTCAAAAAATTTGGGGTCTAAAAACTGAGTGCATCTTATCAGTGGTTGTGGCATTTCAAATGCCATAGGTCGAACTGACGACTAGGCAATATATGAAGACAGTGATTTTTCATAAGACACAGATGAGGACAAACTAATGGATGAGAGTTTTGACAGTGATGAGGAGTTGTATGAATTTTGTGGCGAATAAAACTGAGTTCAATAACTTCATGTAATGCATTTTTTTAAAATTTTGGGCCCCCTAATTAAAGTGTGTCTTACACATGGGGATATATGGTATCTGAATCCCACCACTGGCAGTGTGCTTTCAGGGCAGTGAAATAATTCTATACAATACCGTCATGGTAAATACATGTCATCATATATCTATCAAACCCACAGAACATACAACACCAAGAGTGAACCTTAATGTAAACTGTGAACTTTGGGTGATAAGATGAGTCACTATCTGGACTGACATGTTAGACATGATGCACCAAAAAGCTATTTCACACAATACCTGAACTTGAACTTGTTTTTCTTGATACCTGTTCTGGAGAATCCTGTTGATCTACATTCATTTGAATAAAAACATAAAAGGGATAAATGAAATAATGATGTCAGAAAATAATGTGAAACAAGAAAAAATTCTATTTTAATCAAATAAAAAAATAAAGAATTCCAATGACTGACAATAAGATCTGTAGTATGAAACTCTCTATTAAAAAAATAAAAACATTATGCTCTCAATTTTCTCCAACTAAACAAAATTTAATTTTTTTAATAGTTGTGAATTAATTAAGTAACTAGGGTAACTACAGAAGAACATATAATTATCATATATATTTTAACAGTATATTAGTGAGTTTAGAGTTCTTTATTTGTTCCTAATCTATTTTCTTAATTTCTCATTAACTAAAAATAGAAATTACATATGAAAGGCAGCTGTTGATTGAACAAGTGAAAAAAATCAAGAAAATTACACCCAAAATGTAGATGAATTATTTATAGATATTCCATCAAATTTAACATGCATGGAGAAAACTGGTCCTCCTTGACCTGTGGCTCCTCCCTGTGCATCTGAATGAGTCCTATTCTTCATGTACAATTTAAATGCCAGGGCACAACCTCAAGACCTATGAGTCACCTTAGATTTATTTCTGTCCACTAATCTTTTATATTCGGTCATCACTAAATTGTATTATCTGTACCACTTTTTTATCTCTGCTTTATTTTCCATTTTCCCTGCCTAGTCAAACATGGCTCTTAACAAATGAATTTCACAGGGGAGAAAAAACCACTACCAACTATTATTGTGATTTCTTAAGTAAATAAGATTTTTAAAGCAAAATAAATAAATGACACATAAGATTAGAAAAAGAACACATTTTAAATTGACCTAATTGGACTATTTGACTTTTATTTTGGCATGGTGGGTGAAAACTTCATAACAGACTGATGCTATTGCAAGAAAAATTCTACCCAGTTTTTTAAAGCTCTAATTCCTCCTTATGGACTTCAACTGTCTGACACATACTATATACCCATAAACGAGAATAAAGAATGATAGTTTTTTAAATATTTTTCTGAAGTGAGAAACAGGGAGGCCGAGAGACAAACTCCTGCATGCACCCAACCGGGATCCACCCAGCAAGCCCACTAGGGGGCGATGCTTTGCCCATCTGGGGCATTGCTCCATTGCAATCAGAGCCATTCTGACACCTGAGGTGGAGGCAATGGAGCCATCCTCAGTACCCCAGCCAACTTTGCTCCAATGGAGCCTTGGCTGTGGCAGGAGAAGAGAGAGATAAAGAAAAAGAGAGGGGGGAGGGTGGAGAAGCAGATGGGTACCTTTCTTCTGTGCCCTGACCAGGAATAAAACCCAGGACTTCCACATGCTGGGCCAACACTCTACCACTGAGTCAGCCAGCCAGTGCCTAGAATGATAAATATAAGCTCCTAGTAGGCTCTGGCCCCTAGTAAGTGCTGAATGAAGTAGAGTAAATAATAAAAAATGACAATGATAACAGCTACCTCTGGAAGGCAGAGGCTGTTTTTAAAATGCTTGTATTCTGCAACATCAAAATAACAGTTTCTAAAAGATATATGAGTGTTAAACAGCAAGCCATTAAGAAAGCAAATAAATAAATAGTGAAATTTCCTTTGAAAATTAGGTTTTAAAAAACCCACAGAAATAAAACACAGGCAACTCTATGATATCAGGAGCAACTTAAAGACCAAAAATCGGTTTCATCTTTGTGTTTCCTCTATCTTGCAAACCCACCCTACACCCATTTTTTGGTAAAGGTTCACTGAGTCACAGGTGTCCTCCTGCAGTTCAGCTTGCACCAGGCCCTAGGTGCCACCTCTAGGGAACACACGAGTGTTTGTCATTGTGAGTCATCTTTGTGCTTTTATTACAATTTGTTAAGTGCCGAGTGGGGCTATTTGAATATTTAACATTATCCTTTTTTCATTGTTTATTTAATTGAATTTATTGGGGTGACATTGGTTAATAAAATTATATAGGTTTTAGGTATATAATTTGGTAATACATCATCTGTATATTGTATTGTATGTTCATTATTCCAAGTCAAGTTGAATATTTATTCTGATTATCTTTTGACCAATGGTATCTTTTTCTAAAGAAATCACAATGTCATGACAACTATTCAAAAACTGAAGAAAGCATCTTGGTCTAAGGAAGTCAACATATCTCATCCAGTTTTGCCTTATGAGAAATGAAGCCGATAATAGTGAGACCTTGTTGGTATAACAATATGTAAAGTGACCTAAGCTTCTCTGTAAGGAATCACCTTTCTGACTTCTGTGCTACTGGTAGGTATCTTTAAAAAACAATCTCATTGGGATTGGAGCACACTAGCTCAGTTCTGTATTTCTTATTGTTTTCCATTTGTTTACAGTACCAGAAAAGTATATTGAATTCCCAGTTTTAGTATTTTTTTTAAAAGTGAGGCAAATTACTATGTAATAACAAGTATTTATTACTTAAAATAATCTGCTATAAAAACTAAATAGAAAATCTATTTTTATAACAAGTCAAATTTGCTATAATGTAATTATAGAGAAAACACAACAACCTTAACTTTAAAATCTATTCCTTTTAGACACTTTTGTCTACGATTTTAAATTACCTACAATTAACTTTTTAAATAATTCTGAAATCGAGACAAGTAAAAAAGTTGAGAAAGAAAAACTATACATGCAAATTACATCATTGTTTTCCACTGCTTTTTCATGATCAAAACTTCCTTACTCTTACTCATTTATCCAAGGGTAATTTATTATCAGAAGTCTTACCAAGTATTTTGCTACTTTCAAAAGACATTTTAGATCTCCTTTCTTCTATATTTTCTGAGGTTAGTTGCTTATTGCTATGTATAAAAAATGGTGGTATTACTATCTTAATACTGATATAAAAATATTTTCCAAATATACTAAGTTCTTAGAGTATTTCTGATAATATCAGAGCTAATATTAAAACTTTAATTATACTATCTACTTTAAAAATGTAAGTTCTAAAAACTTTTTATTAAGCATTTAATTAAAGAAAAGTGGCAACATGAAACAGTCATGATATGAGGGAAGTATAGTTCTGAAAATTAATTAGAGTTAGCTTGACATAATGGCAAGTGTCTTGAACTCAGATATTCTGGCTCTATGACCAACAGCTATTGGTTCTCAAACAAGTCCCTTCTCTCTGGCTCAAAGTCCTCCTCTACAGAACAAGGATCCTTCTGCCTTATATTACAAAGTTGTTAGGATGACTAAATGAGATAATACACCAAAAAAGAGATGTTCAGAGAAAGAGTAAGGCAAAGAAAAAAATCTGTTCATTAACTTTGTTGATACTATTTTGGAATCCTAGATAAACCCCAATGTGGGTTTTTCATGTTATATTTGTCAGAAAAATGTATTAATTTTGGTTATTGGCTGATCACTCCTTTGTGGTTTGTAATTCAGAGCCTCTCAATTGTTATATAACTTGCAACTCATTCATTCATAAATATACTACATCATGAAGTCAGGTAACACAATGGTCCCTTATTATTGTAACTAATCAGACCAACGGCACAAAACTAACAGAAGTCAGGACCTAGCCTGCACTACTATCCCTCTTTACCTCCTCAACATCTGAACCAACAGATCTTTATAAGAATGACACTTAGTCTTTCTGTCCATCCACAACTGATGTGGAAAATACAATCCTACTTGTTGCACATGCATATGATGAGTCATGGATGGGGCCTTAGCAATTATAATACCCAATAACCTACTTTAAATCAAGAGTCTTCTATTGACTGGCTTTCATGTGAGCCATAATATAAATATTTTAAAACTTTCAGGTGATTTGGGAAAGTTTTATTATTATGGCAAACAGATCAGCTGAGGGGCCAACCTTAATTATTAAATCTCTGACAGGTTGGTGCCCATTCCTCTGGGAAGGCTGATATGGAACCTTCTCCAACCTAAGAGAAGGTGCTCTGGCCCATGGGATATAAAGTGGCCTGGGGTGCAGCTCTGGTATCAAGGAGAAAGGGAAGTCTGATCTTTTCCTGCAGCATTATTTGAAGCTCTCAGACAGCTTAAATTGGGTCCAGCTAACATCTGCTAGCAGGAAAAAACAAGATGCACAAAGGGAGACTCATCCGTGAAGGTCAGGGCTCAGACGTGAGCTTCACACAGCTTTTCAAGTGTGGGGCAAGGCTGTGAGTGGCTAAAGCTAGGAGGCCTCACTGCCAGAACAAGAGCTGGTGACTGGACAGTGGCTGAGCATCCACACACATGTATCTAAACTAAAAACCTCTGTAACTTTCAAGTCCAAGTGTGGAACAACATGAAGACACACCATCTGGATCAGCAAGGGCAACCTGGGAGCAAAGGGCAGTCAGTCATGACTACGGGACCAGTTTCAGCATGAGCCCATCATCCACCCAAAGGCACTAACAGGAAGTTCTTCCTCCTGGGGCAGAGGTTAGCTGGGAGACAGAGCCTTGCCTTTTCTGGGGACACCACATTCCTACAGCCCTCCCTGACTTGGCTTTGGAGGTAATTCCAAGGTGAGAGGGCCTGATAGATTGGAGTCAGTATATGTGTGTGAGGAAGAAATCGCTTGTGGCTAAAATAAACACATGTATTTCAAATATATTGTAAATCAATTTAGTTGATCTATATATACCTTGTTTGTTGCATCGATATTTGCCTCATATGCAAGCAGCTTGTCCACGAGGGCTTGATTTTCCCCAAGGGCAGCATAGTGGAGAGCGGTATTGCCATAAATGTCCATTAAAGTTGGATCAGCGCCACGCTCTAGCAGAAGAGTTGCAAATTTCTCTTCCTGGCATTGCATGGCTGGTCAGTGTTATGCCAAGAAATAGATTGTAAATTCTGGGAATTCAAAGTAAACATTCCACAGGTTTCACCAATTACTTATACTTAAATGAGATAAGTTCATTTTTATTATAAATAATTAAATCAAATCCACCTCACGTTGACATGGTTGGCTACCACATACCTTAATCAGAGCTGTCCTGTGTTCATCGTCACAGAGGTCCAAGCAGCACCTCCTGAGTACTAGGGGCTTTACCATTCTTGAGTGGCCACTGTCACAGGCCAAATATAGAGCAGTCCTACAAGGTGAGAGGACTCTTTAGGAACTTGTAGTGCACTACCTCAAAACAGACAATTATTCATGTAATTGTAAACATTAAATCTTATCACTATCCCTTTAAAACAAATAAGCAGTTTTATTCTGGAGACTACACTATTTATTAGTTCATGTTACCGCATCAATGAAGGAAGAGCATATCTGACTAGAGAGAGCATGGCCTGGAATTCAGCACAACTTGGGTCTGATCCTATTTAAACTCTGTAATGTGTTAGCTCTCACTAAGCCTTTCTGTGCCTCGACTTCCTCATCAGCAAAGTGGGGATAAAAACTTATCTCACAGAACACCACTGTGTGCTTATAGGAGAATCTATGCAAAGTGTGTACTACAACTCCTAGCACAAAACAACAGCTCAATAATTGTTAAAATATTATTACTGTGACTTTACAAAGGCAACATTTCAATTAAGTGAAACAATATTATTATATCTACTCTGCAGATGTTTTAATGATCAGAAAGAACACAGTATTTCAATGATCTAAAATAATTAATTTGCCACATTTTAACATCTCTGACATTGGAATACAATTCCTAATTCAGAATGTCTTACAACTATAATTAGCAGCATTTTATTAAAAAGTTCTTACTGGTACAGAAAACACTGGGCATCATATATCCCACCCATGAAGCCTCACATTAAGTGAAATAATGAGAAATACAACAGACCCCTTGCAGTTCCAGTTGTACGGTTGCCATTTAAACATGAGTTCTTAAAAGACTTACGGGTGAAAGAGAACTAAAAGAGCAGAACAAGAATGTTTTGAAAAAAGCAATTCTTACTTTGATTTTCAAGAAACTTTGAGCCAAAGGAAACTCAGGACTCAAATGAATAGGAATGGCTCATTTTGTTCAATATTTAGTTTTCTATATTGTATGAAAATCATATTTCCAATGATCAATATTAGGATCTACCATAATGCTATTCACATTTTCAAAGAGCAGGGAAAAGTTACCTTGTACAATTTCCTACTTTCATAAATATACATTTGTTTGAAATAATGGAGAAAAAGCTTCAACTATGATTAGGTCCTAATAGTTTAATTTTAAATTGCTCATTTTGTCCTCTGGGCAACTAGGAGATTTTAAGAAAGAAAAGGGCCCAAGGGAGAGATTGGAAGGGTCCTGAGTAGAGTATGTCAGGCACATAGCAGGCATTCTGGTTATATTTCATGGATAAAGGGATTAAAAGAATGGGTAAACATAGATGGGAGTTCAGTATTTTTAAAGAAAACTTTTGTAAAGTAAAGCAATACTTCTGCAATAATAATCATCACTTGTTACTACTTTTTATTTTCATAAGCATACAACTAAAAGGAGTAATCTATCAGTGTTAACATATTTATGGAATAAAGGTACATAATATAAAAAGCATATGTGTATAATTAGATATTTACACACACTCTACAAGCACAGATTAAGATTTCCATTACTTCTGTAGAAGCTAAGAGCTGTCAGAAGATACCAATCCTCAAAAATAAAAATTAAAAAAATACAGAAAGAAGTTTTTATGAGCAAGATTCATATGATTGCTCTTCCCTAGGATTATTTCATTTATACTAATATTTTATTTACTAAAATTTCTATACATATTTATTTCCTTTTTAAAAATCTGATTTCTGCAGAAATCATATTTTTAAAAGGAAATTTTCACTGATAATACAAATGCTCACAAATAAATTCTATCACATTTCCCAAATATTTTTGGCTAATGTGAGATCATAGTCTTTTTTTGTGTGTATGTATAATCAAACTGATTTTTTTGTTAATACATTCAATTTGAAACAATACTAAGAAAAACAAATTGTATGTATTTCATCTAATTATTTTATCAAGATATTTTAGTATGTAGATATGTATTCACCTGTAGATATGGAAAAGTACTTTGTAAACTTTCAAATTAGTTTTTTTCTTGTTGATTTCAAAGACTTCTCTGTAACAGGAACAGAGACTTTTCCTCTGATATACATACACTGTAAATATTTGGCAGGCACATATTCTTTTATTTTGCTAATATTTTTTTATAAAGGGTTTAATTTTATATATTGCCCAATCAACCTCCAGAAATCTTGCTTTTGAAGTCTTTGTCAACATTAAAAAATGTATAAATAGGCATTTGAGGTTTCTTGGATTTTTTTGGTACTTTTCTCATTTTGTATATGTGAAAATTTTAATTTGGAACTTATTTGGGGGAAATAAAAATCTAGCTCGTCTTCTACAAATACTTAACAGGTATTTCTCCACCATTTGTGAGTAGTCCACCATTTCCTATGAACATGAAATGTCACCACTATCCACTATAAAATGCAAATATCTTACATATATTTGGGTGTGTGGGCATTATTCATTCTCTTGGAATCATTCATCTGTCTTTTCAGCTATTAGTACACAAATAATTTGTGGAAATTTGTAGCACATGTTGAATATAGACCTTTGCTCACTATACACAAATTTTCTTAATTTCATCACAAGAAAAGATAACATATGTACACAAAAAAATTAAAACATTATTTTTTTGGTTTGTAATATTGATAATTATAAGGAGAACACACATTTTGAGAAACTGGGTCTTCCTGATGAAGACCACAGCCATCTTTCCACTTCACAATTCCCTTCTGAGGTCCCTCAGTAAAGAACATATATGCATCAGTAGACACTGATATAAAATGTTTAATGAGTTTTATCTGGAGCACTTTGAGCCCAGAAGTTAATCTATTTGGGAACTCTCTCTCTCTCTCTCTTTCTCTCTCACTATGCACCTTTCTATAGTATGTAACATCACGGTATAAATAAATATCAAGTATAAAAAGCTGTATATACTTTGTTTCTATTATTGCTATTTAGTTAAATCACTTTAAAATAATCAGCAAAGTGCTCTTTAAGAGAAATGATAAGCAGGTCCTTAAGTTTTGGTTTTTGCTGCACATAACGTCAGCCTGAGCCCTAGACCCAACAAAAGGTCTCCCATCACCGAGGCGCTGCAAAGCACCAGCCGGTGTCACCCAGTGCCTGTGTCCTGAGGGCTGAGCTCCACCTAGCAGCCCCACAGACCCTATTATCTGCTCATTCTGTCTCTAGCATCCACGTCATTTATCCCAAAAATCAAAATTAGCTTTACTCTCCAGACGTCACCCACCGTGGCAGCTTTGTGGATCTGCATCAGATCTCTCTGTCAGATGCGGTACTGGAATGCTCTGCCTCCCATGCTGCTCGCCCCTCAACTGGTGGAGGAGTCCAAGGACAACCCAGCCTGAGAATCTGGTCCTATTTGTGGGATGTGTGTCTTCTCACATAGGACTGGGATCCCAAGCCACTCCTTTCTGAGTTGACTAAGTAGTTCAGCCTCTGCTGAAAGAACATCTTAACCACAGAGAGGTTATGGGCTTCAGAGAAGCCTCTCCTAGCTTTTTTCCCCTCCTCAGTGCAAAAATCTCTCTCTTTTGAAGAGCCAACCACCTCAGGCCACCACTTTCAAGCAGGGCAGTTTGGCAGTTTAGAATCTCTGCCCTGAGTTCCAGTAACCAATCAACACTGATAAACACAAGTGAGCATGCTTCCACCTCAGCCAATGACATTACTGCATATACACACAAACCCAGTGGTACCCAGAGCGCATGTGCTAGGGGCAAGCATTGCAAATCTCAGGAATTACTTGCAGCCAGGTCTAGGTTCTGTTCAAACATCTGTGGGAGTTGGGCAAGTGTTTCCAGATGCTTGCAAAAATCAGACTCACCTCAGTGGAAAATTGTCTTTGCTTGTGACTGGGGCTAGTGTGGTGTGGAACTTCCTGGCGCTCAAGGCCTCCACCCCAAAAAAACTTCCTTTAGAAAAAATTTTTTAAATCTCCTTATCCCTAAATTCATTCCTCTTCCACATCCATCAGGGCCCCAATAAATCCCCAGGGAATTCACAGGATGCAACAACAGAAAGATGGTCATGGTTTCTGAGATTGTGGTGACCTCTGAAGTACAAATTTGTGTGAAACCGGAACCAGTTCTCTAGATGAAATGAAAGCACATTCCAGCATGACTCAATTGTCCCTCTTTGGCCCAGCCTTGCCTTTACATTTTATTTTTTCCAAATAAGTAATCAAACCAAGATTTTTGAAGTATGGTGTTAACATGTAAGAATTTTTTTAAAAAATGGCTATTCACATATCGCACACCATCTTTTCTTACCTAGTTTAAAATATCACTTTATTGTGCATGATATTCTCACATTATGCTTTTTACTTCTCACTTTTCTGTTCTTGTCCAGTGAATGACCTGCGGCTTCATGCTTTAGTATTCCACTATTTTAATTTCTTTATAAAATACATATTAATATGTTACAGTCCCAAAGTTCCTTATCCTTTTACAGTATTCTCCTGGCAATATTTACCTTGAAATTTAGACAAATTTTTAATCAGTATTCCAAGTTAAAAATAATTGTGAGATTTTTATTTTAATTTGCTCGAGAACTAATTTTAACTCACAATCTCTTGAATCAGTGTATCCAGCTAAATACTGTGTCTCTCAATTTATTTTAATCTTATTATATGCTTCTCATTAGCTTTTTAGATTAATCTAAATAGCATTACATATATGTTCCATATTATCTAAAATTAAAGTAATAGGAATTAATTTTATTTTATTTGTGTGGTTATTTTTTTATTTACACAATCCCCAAGTTAGTCCTTGTCTCTAAAAGTATTATTTAAATGACACATTTCATAAGCTATATGAAACCCCCATAATAATGTCTCTTGATTAAGTTAAATACTACATATAATTGACTTATTTCAGATGTGGCATGAGTTTGAAGAAATTATAACTAGAGAATTAAAAGAAGGTATGTAGCCAAAATTTATTAATTAAATTTTGATAGCACTGATTTATGAAATAAACTGTAAACAGTAAATAACATTTGATTTGAAGTTTGGATAAACAGATACTGTATTCAATATTCTCTTATACATAGTGAATGAAAAGTGTGAAAGCATAAACATTCACAAGAAAGAATACACTGTTTCCACATTTATTCATCACATTCCATAGCTTTTTAAAAATCTCAACAGAACACTGAAGTGACTTCAGACAAATCAGAGAAACGGTGGTATGAGAGATACTTCTGCTCTCCTTAAAATTTCAACAAATTGAAATTATAATGCAGTGGAAGAAACCCAGCTGAGCTCACAGTCATGCCTAAAAGATCTTGCAAGAAATGGACTGAAGGCGGGACGGGTTGAAAGGGGGAGCAGAAGATAAAACACATCCTGGCCAGCTCTGGAAAGGAGAGAAAGCAGAGGACTTAATTTTTTTACTCTCCTTGCTGAGATCAGGGAGATAGTTTTATTCTGAGCCAAGAGAGGTGAGAGACTGTGGGGAGGAGGAAAGGAACTGAACTAAGGTGGCACAAGCAGACACAGGGTTAGTGAGGACTGCCCATGTCGCTTGGCTTGCAATCAACCTGTGTAGGCCATAGTCAGCCTGCAACGTTCACTTGTTGGCAGCTCTGAACCCAAGGTACCTGCCTCTCCCCGCATGTGAGCTCCATCAGTGGGCGCTGGGCAGTTCCTGGCTCTGGAGGGGGGGAATGAGCTCCATCACAGGATGTGGCCTGACTCTGAAGGGCAGGGCAAACTTCATCATTGGGCACTGAGCATTGCCTGGGTCTCACGAAAGCTGGAAACTCCATTGGTGGGCACTGGGGAGTGCCAAGCTCCATCGGTGGGAACTTAACCCATGAAGATCAGCCCAGGTGGTGCTGCACACTGGACACAGCTGGTGCTTGTGCACTGCCAGCTGCCCATGCTCTGTGCAGTCTCAGGGGAAAAAAAATCAAACTTCCAGAGCCCACCCCTCTCACCCAATGGTAGTAAGAAGGGCAGTGGCGGGCACCTCACAGCTGACTCTCTGAGAATATTCTTCCTTCAGAGCGGTAGAAGTGTTCTGCATATGATCCCCCTGGTATGCTGAGACTTGGGAAAGGACTGTTGGAAACCTGAAATTGCCACTGCTAAAGCCATAAAGCCAGCCACAAAGTGGTTCCCACAACATGCCCCACTGACCAAAGGTGATTGCAGCCCTGCTTACATTACTAGGACAACAGAGGTCTGCCCAAAAATTTCACAGAGAAAAACCTTATAGTATACAAGCTACTGAAAAAAAAGTTCCTTCTTGTTAGGGTTCTTAACAATACCACTCTCAAATGCCATCAAGGAAGAAGAAATCATACATCATGGAAACACAAGACAGACACATAGTTCAGACAGATAACACTGGGGAATAAAATTTTGTTGCATCCACAGAAACACTTGTTCTTACCTAATTCAAGTGTGCTGATCTCAAATCTGACATTTATTTTTCTCTGTAAGCTACAGTGTTTTTGCACTTCAAGATACTAGGTTTTCATCTTATTGTAAAATTTACAACATTTACTTTAACATTATGAAGTAGAATGTTTTCTTGGGCAACATCTTTGTGAAAATATAATAATTTATATAATTCAGTAAACACACTAATACACTAAAAGATATGATTGCATCAGAATTAGTCTACAATTTCAAAATAGAACATATTAAAACACTTATTTTAATCATAAAATTTACGCAAACTTATTTAAATTCTATCCAGGCAAAAATTTGCATTTGTAGCTCTTGCGTTTGTGTATTTGTTGAGGACAATCTTGTTGATGCTCCAGCAGTAGTCCGCTTATGACTAACAGCTCAAAGATTTTTGAAAAAGTTATCAAAGTGACTGTTCAGGAAGTGAATCTTAATACTTGTGTTACATCCAATGTCGCAGAAAGCCAACAGCATCTTTTGAACCAGAAGTTCATAGTTTTCTGCTTTTTTGTTGCCAAGGAAGTTCTTTGTAACTGTCACAAAAAACTGCCATTCTACTATCTCCTCCTTATTTATCTTCCTGGCAAATTCTTCATCACATATGAGGGTTCAAATTTGAGGTCCATTGAATACACCTACTTTTATCTTCTCGAAAGACAAAACAAGAAAAGCAGAAATAATATGTTGAAAGCATTCACTTTCTCTATTCAAAGCCTGAACAAACTGCTTCATTAAGCCAAGTTTTATGTGAAGTGGGGAAAAAATGATCCTGTCTCAATTAACTACAGGTTCATTCACAATATTTTGAATCCCTACTTCAAGAGCTTCACGTTTCAGCCACTCCTTCTGTGTCCAGTGTTTCTCCTGAGCTCAGTTGTCCCACAAACACAGAAAGCAAGAACACTTTGTGAAACCTCTCTGTTGCCCTAGCAGAAAATTTACCAGATTAAGATCCATACAAATGATCAAATTATGCTCCTCATACTTCAGGAAGTCAAGGACAATTTTTATATCATTATAATCTTCTCACAGATGAGTTGAATAACCAGTTGGAACCACTGCATAAACAGGACCATTGTGTAGGAGAACACATTTCAGACTCCGTTTAGAGCTGTCAAGAAATAGCCTCCATTCTGTTGGACTGTAAGTGGTAACACCTAGCTGGCTGAGAAGACTACTGATATCATGACAGTAAACAAAGTGTTTGTCTTTGGAAAAAAAAGTCCACAAAAATTTGTTCACACTTCCTGAAATTGGATACTTGAGCTGACCGGTGAAGTACATTCTTTTCTTGAAGCCTGGAGGCTAATAACTCAGCTGCTTTCTTTGATGGGCTCAATTCTCTTACTAAGTAATTCAATTTGGGTTGGCTAAACTGCTGAGGGGTTAATGACTGCTTGGCATCAGAAGAAGACCCTTCAGATTCTACAACCATTTCCTCATGCATCTTATCAAAATACACTTGATCACCATGTTCACTTTCTTTGTCCTTAGAAGTAATAAAACCATTGAGAACTGGAACTGGGAGTGTCTCAGAGTGTGGGATAGGTTGTATTGCTAAAGGAATATTAGGATATGTGATCATATCCTGTTTTTTCTTGCTGATGCCCTTTGTATGGATCAGACAGAAATAACAGTCACTGCTGTGGTCTTTAGGTTCATGCCAAACTATGGGAATACCAAAAGGCATTCGTTTGCGTTTTCCTTTTGTCCAGTCACGAAGCATTTCCTCACAATTATGAGACACAATTTGTTGAGCCAAATTCTTATCTTGATCGCCAAGGGGAACTTGAAAATAGGCAACATATGCACGTGTCACAAATGATGAAATATTGCACCTTTGATGTTGAGGTGTGTAACAGCTACATATAGAACAGAAGGTGTCAGCACTATTCTTACATTTATGCCTACTCGAAGAAGTCATGATTCATCTTAAAACAAAATAAAAGGATGTTTTTTATCAGATAATACATTTTTACATTTAAAAACAACTACAACTATGTAAAAGTAATGTTTGTAAAACATTAATTGCCTTGTAGTTATGTTCAGTCCAAGAGTCATTGCCCTTTAACTCCAATTTAAAAACCACATTAACTGTAACAAAAATAAATTAAAATTGCATAAAAACTAGAGCATAGACCAAAAAACGAATTTCAGATTTGGAATCAGTGATGCAGAATTATACAGGAAAAGTTCTAAAACCTCATGCAACAGAAAATGAAAACAATATTGTTCCCCTGTGTAATGAAAAATCTCAAGAAAAAATTCGCAATTTAATGGAAACCTTGGAGTTAAATGACAGAGAATTCAAAATTGAAGTTCTAAGAAAACTCAGTAAGTTGCAAGACAACACCAGTGAAAAATTCAATAAGCTCAAAAAACAAATTAATGAACAAAAATAGTACTTCACCAAGGATATAGAAACTTTTAAAAAGAACCAAACAGATGAAAACTCAGAACACAAGCTGAAAAATCAGTTAACCAGTCAAGCTAATAAAACAAGCCAGATAGAGGAGAGAATCAGTGACATCGAAGACAGGCAACTAGAGATACGACAGAGAGAAGAAGAGAGAGACTCACAAATGTAAAAAAAATGAGAGAGCTCTACGACAACTGTCTGACTCTATCAGAAAGAGACAAATAATAATAATAGGCATATCAGAAGAAGGAGAGAGGAAAAAGGGAATGAAAACCTATTTAAATAAATAATTGATGAGAACTTCCCAAGCTTGTGGAAAGAGTTAGAGCCTCGACTCCAAGAAGCAAACAGAACACTGAGTTACCTCAACCCAAGCAGACCTACTCCAGGACACACCTTAATGAAATTGTCACAAATCAATGACAAAGAAAGAATCCTCAAGGCAGCTAGGGAAAAGAAGAACATAACAAATAAAAGAAGACCTATTACGTTATCATCAGATTTCTCAGAAGAAACTCTACAAGCCAGAAGAGAGTGGACCCAAACATTCAAGGTACTGAAAGAGAGAAATGACCAACCAAAAATACTATATCCATCGAAGCTATCCTTCAAATATGAAGGAGAAATAAAAACTTTTATAGACATATAGAAGCTGAGGGAATTTATCACCAGAAAATTCACACTGCAGGAAATATTCAATGGGGTTATCCAATGAGACACAAAAAACAAAACAAAGCAAAATTATAAGTAAAAGTTCCAACAAGGTCACAATATAAACAAAAATAATCTGCAACTACAATAACATGAAAGGGAGAGGATAAAGATCAGCAGTACCAAAGTAGAATGGAGTGCAGAAGCACTAATATGATAATAAACTCTGTAAATATGAAGATTTTTTTTTTACTAACCTAAAGGTAGCCACCCAAATAAATGCCATTACTGAAACATGTCGCTTAAAAAAAGAAGAAATGGAGAAAAAGTATGGCATACCACCAAACAAAAACTGCTAACAGAAAAACAAAAGAGGAGAATGAAAAGAGACCTATTAGAAAACAATACATAAAATGGCTATAGGAAACACTCAAGTGTCAATAATTATCCTAAATGTAAATAGATTGAATTTACCAATAAAGAGACACAGAGTAGCAAATTGAATCAAAAAGCGAAAACCCAACCTTCAAGAGACACATCTAACCGGCAAGGACAAAAGTAGGCTCCAAGTGAAAGGTTGGAAAATCACTCTCCAAGCAAATAATATCCAAAGTGATGCAGGTATAGCCATATTTATAACTGACAATGCTAACTTCATGATAACAAAGGTAACCAGAAACAAAGATGGTCATTTCATAATGATAAAAGGCACATTTTATCAAGAAAACTTAACACTTCTTAATATATACACATCGAATCAGGGAGCACCAAAATATATAAGACATATACTAACAGATCTAAAAATAGAAACAGACAAAAGCACAATCATACTTGGAGATCTCAACACACTATTGATGGCTCTAGATCAATCATCCAAACAGAAAATAAAGAAATATTGGCCTTAAAAAACACACTAGACCAAACTGACATAATGGACGTTTCATCCCACAACATCAAAGTATGCATTCTTCTCCTATGTGCAAGGAACATTCTCAAGGATAGTCCATTTGTCGGGCCACAAAACCAACATCAATAAAATCAGGAAAACTGAAATTATACCAAGCAAATATTTTCTGACCATAATGCTTTGAAATAGAATTCAACTACAAAAAGAAAATAAAGAAACCCACACAAATGTGGAAATGAAATAACATACTTCTAAAAAACGACTAGATTAAAGGAGAAATAAAAGCAGAGATCAAAAGATATATACAAACAAAAATGACAACATGACATATCAAAACTTCTGGGATGCAGCAAAAGCAGTAACAAGAGGGAAGTTTATATCATTACAGTTCTGTATCAAGAAACAAAAGAGATCCCAAGTAAACAACCTAACATCACATCTTCAAGAATTAGAAAAAAAAGAACAAAAGCAATCCAAAGTCAGCAGAAGAAAGGAAATAGTAAAACTTAGAGCAGAAATAAATGAAATAAAGAACAAAAAGACTTGAGAAAAATTAATATAACAAAGAACTTTTCATCTGAAAAAATCAATAAAATTGATAAACCCCTGGCTAGACTCACTAAGGAAAAAAGGAAAAAGGACTCATATAAACAAAAATTGAAATTAAAGAGGAGAAATTACCACAGACATCATAAATGTAAGAAAGATCATAGTAGAATGCTATGAAAGATTGTATGCCACCAAATTCAACAACCTAGAAAAAATGGATAAATTCCTAGAACTATACACTCTTCCTAGACTGAGTAACGATGTGGAAAACCTAAATAGAACCATAAGCAGGGAGGAAATAGAAACTATCAAAAGCCTCCTCAAAACAAAGTCCAGGACCAGATGGCTACACTAGTGAATTCTACCAAATAAAGAAGATTTGGTTCCTATTCTTCTCAAAGTCTTCCAAAAATAGAAGAAGAAGCAATACTTCCTAACACATTTTATGAGGCCAACATAACTCTCAAATCAAAATTTGTCAAAGGCAATACAAAAAAAAAAAAGAAAGAAAACTTTAGACCAATATCTCTAATGAATACAGATGCAAATATCCTAAACAAAATACTAGCGAATCGAATACAACACATTAAAAAATAATTCATCATGATCAAGTGGGATTCATTCCAGGAGCACAAGGATGGTTCCACATATAGAAATCGATCAATGTAATACACCACATCAACAAAACAAAGAAGAAAAGTCATATGAGCTTATCAATAGATGCAGAAAGGCATTCTTCCCTTTAGTTCCTACCTCAGAGCTTAGGCAGGTGCTGTTCCCTCAACCTGAAATTCTCTTCTCTCACATTTTTTTGCCACCAAACCCTCTGTATTCCAAGAAACAATAATCAATACTATTTACCATCTCTGTTCAAGGAGCTCGTTAAATTATTTTTAATTTTTTGAATAAATTTAATGAATAATTTACAGAAAAATAAAGAATCAAAACAATTTTATTAAAAATGTTAATAAGTGCGCCTGACCTGTGGTGGCACAGTGGATAAAGCGTTGACCTGGGAACACTGAGGTCGCCAGTTCAAAACCCTGCACTGGTCTGGTCAAGGCACATATGGGAGTTGAGCTTCCAGCTCCTCCCCGCTTTCTCTCTTTCTCTCTCTCTCTCTCTCACTCTGTGTCTCCTACTAAAATGAATAAAATAAAAATTTTAAAAAAAATGTTAATAAGTGCTTAAACAGAAAACCCACGTTTCTATTCTCTATCTTCCTGACTTTGAAGGCACCCTTAATGGACAACATCTTTTGAATGCAATTGACTGCTCATCAAATGTCTTGAATGAACCTGAAACACACCCATCTTGCAAATGCTGATTCCCAATTTTCAATACATCTGTAATAATCCCTAGCTTGTCATTACTTCTGGTTCTTCTCTAAATTACACCATCAAAACAGCATTCTTAACATTTTGGTGGCACATAAATCTGCTGACTAGAGGACAGTCACATTCCTGGGTTAATAATTGTAGAACACTATGTTTTCTTGATTTGGTAACACCAGTGAGAAGTCAATCCGATCATTTCTTTTCATTTCTAAATCATCTGATTATTTCAACCACAATTGTATACACACCTACATCTGTCCACTTATGAACCACATGAAGTAAATTTCTGGCACATAAACATTTAAAAAGATGAAAGAACATTGTCATGTGCTTTCCACAAAAGAGGATGAGCTAGTTTTCTGATTCACAATGTATGATGAAATACTTCCTATTGAATGACTAACTGAATAAGAATACCAAATTTCCTTTTCATCCTTTGAAATCTATTGTTAACTCACTGGTTCCCAAATTGAAGCATTATCTAAGATATCTTTATATGAAGAATCAGTCTGAGATGTCACTTATACAATCAATTTCACCATCATTATTAAGAGTCTAGAGTTTTTCTATATAACTTTTTGCATTTACTTGCTGAATATGTAATATTTATGAGATGTCTTCCTGTCAACTTTATTCTCACTATTACAAAGCAAAATTCTAAATGCTCAACTATGTTCAATTAAAATTTAAAAAAGTACAAAGATGGTGTCCAGATTTATTTTATATCTTCTTGAAAGACAATGCAAAATGTGTGTAATACAATAAGAAAACTCAAGGATAATAGTTTACATTTATTTCAATATTGCACCATCTTAACAGATGATTCCATTATCTTTGCTTTTCTTTCCATTTTTTTTTCTGTTTTAGTCTTTTTTGTATTTTTTAGCATGGCTGGGAATAATGAATGGGTAAGGATGAACTGATTCTTCTCTTTTTTTTAAGTAAAAAAAGGAGAGATAGACAGACTTGTGTGTGCCCTGACCAGGATCTACCCAGCAACCCCTGCCTGGGGCCAATGCTTGAATCAACTGAGCTATCCTCAGCACCTGGGACCAACAGTGGAACCAATAGAGCCCCCTCTCCCTGCTGCAAGAGGAGAAAGGGAAGAGAAAGAGATGGGGCAGAAGGAAGGGGAGAGATGCTTATGATTGCTTATCCTGTGTGCCCAGACCAGAGATCAAACATGGGACATCTGCACATTAGGCTGATGCTCTATCCAATGAGCACACCAGCCAGAGCCAGGTGATCTAATTCTCAGATGATGAGATAACAAAATGTTAATATACAGAAAAGATCACTGTGCTCTTACATATCTTATATTTATAACAGTCCAGCAGAACCATGTATAAAGGTGCAACAGAATGAGCTGTTTTCTGCTTTAAAAATGAAAGTAATTTTTCTTTGTTCCTTGGAAGACCTCTAAGAAATAGCAATATGTAAAAATAGTTAAGACTGTCCAAACAAGAAATTCCTAAAACAAAATGGGATTCAATGGATCCTGAATGGGTTAAAGGCACCTACTCACATTTAAGTTATCAGCATTGTTGCTTTTTTATTTTTAAGGAAGATTTTTCTGGATCTTTCTCCATTTGTGTCAAACATCCTTATTCACTTTTATAACATCATGTCAAACATCCTTATTCACTTTTATAACATCATTGTCCTCTTTCTTGGCACTGGTCTCATTAGTACGAGTATGTAATCAATGTCTGCTCTTGCACAGAACTGTACAGATCATGAGGGCAGAGACTCTCTCTGACTCTGATTTTCATGTATTCCCAGCACCTGGAATCAAACCTGGCACATAGTAGGTTCTCGACAAAGGTCTTATGGAAATGGTAACTCAGTTCTTTATTTCTGTCCTACTCTGTAAGAAATACCTATAATTGCCCATTATTGTTCCATAATTCTTCCCTTCCAGATTATTATTCTATATTTTCATTCTTCCCCTCCTTCCAACTCCACCATCCACATGCTCATTGACAAAGTGAAGGAAATATTTACTGACTACCGGGCCAGGTGATTTACACATATTGTTGTGTTTTTAAATTCTCATTATCTTGCAAAGTGAGTAGAAAGGTAATAACTAGCCGGGGGTCACAGCACCAATACACAGAAAAAAGCGATTCAGCTCCATGCCTGATCTGACTCTAACCTGTGATTGGCTCATTCCATCCACCCGAGCACACACGGCACACACGAGGGAGGCATTCCTATTCCTTCCCAACTATCCAGGACGCACGCTTTCTTGCTTGGGAAACAATGGGTATCAGGTGGCACTGTCCAAAGAGCTATGTGAGTCAGTTTAAAACAATATTTAGATTTATTTTATCTGGTTTTTATTTGTTTTTAATGTTTCTGCAAAGCTTGTACTCTCCTTGCTTTGTGTGATTCTTATTTAAAAGTGAAATAGGTTCCACACAGGCACTAACCAACATTTTCAGTTTCCTTGGAAAACAAGAGGTCAGCTCCAAAACATTCATAGCAATGGGCGCTAGAGGCTACACATCTATGAAGTTTCCCGTAGAAAATTCAGGAAAATGTTTCCCAATGAGAGATTTTCCTTTTATTAGCACCTCAAAAAAATATTTCCACTGGTTATGTAATGCTTGTTTCCAGAAAATATGATGATGCACAGTAAGTCCAATGTTTTTAAATCTGTCAAGAAAATACACATTTTGGTCCTCTGCTAAGATGTCATAACAGCTCCCTCCTTAGAACTCATTTCCCTTCACACATTTCTATTAGATGCTTAGGTTCCCCTTCACAAAATGTAAAAGGAAATTCTTCATACAATTACCTAAAAAGCCATAGAAAGGTTCGAGTGACATTATGTGACTAATAACTGAATGCAGGAGGCAACTGAGAGTGAAGTGCAGTTGCAGATCCAGCTCCCTCATTATAATTGTACCTGTAGACAAAAGTATGTATCACACCACATGATAGTTTCTGTGGACCAAGAAAAGTGTCACTCCAAGTATTCTGTTTACAATCCAGCAGCCTCTACAGCAGAGGTCTCCATGGAGAGGGACCCAGCATTACTAGGCTTCTTTGTTCACTATACATTAATTGATCTCTTTGTCTTCCCTGCCCCACTTTCTGGCACACAGAAAACTGTTATTATAATTGGGAGGTTATAATTTGATAAAAATCTCACAGGTGACTCTGACACAAGCAGCAATGGCTCCCCCATGTAACGCCCTGGTAGATACTCAGAAATCCATATGGTACAACCCACGTGCACACTCCCACCACCCAGGCTGACCTTAGTTGTTTTCAGCCAACCAGGTCTGGGGAGGAGAAGGGCCACGGGTCTGAGGCTGATGAATCAGTGAACTGCTCAACAGGAGGTCTGAGGGCTGGAGGGCAGGAGGGTTAACCACTGTGGTTAAGCACCAGGAGTCTGGAGAAAAGAGCCTGGGCATGAATACTGACTCTGCCACCTGTGAGAACGTCCTTGGGTGAGTCATTTTTGCTGAGGCTCAGTTTCCTTACTGATAAAATGGAAACAATGATATTTGCTTTTAAGCTTATAAGGGTGGCAAAGGTACAATCTATGTACAGTGATTGGCAGCTTACCCAACTCAGCAAATGTTATCCATTGTCATAATGTTTAAAAGATAAAAATGAAGAAAGGAATGTGTGGTTCCTGAAATGATTTATGAATAAAATGTAATTACCAAACATCTGAGGGTGCTAAGATACATAGGGATCGCTCTGCTCAAACACTTCCAAAGGCTCTTCCTGTCACTCAGAGCAAAGCCAAGGTCTTTAAGGAGGCCCACCAGGCCCCAGTCATCTGGACCTTCTTCACCTCTGTGACCTGAGCTCCTAGTTCCCTGCTTCTCCCTTGGAGCTAGCCACAGTGGCCTCTGCTCTGCTTCCACCCTGCCAGACACACTCTGGGCATGTCCTGAGGTTGTACCTGCTGCCTGATTGTTCATCTCACATGCCCACCTGGCTAAATCCCTCGTCTGCTACTTGTTTTTGTTCCTAGTTCTCTGCCTTGACGAAGACAATTCTGACATCTTATTTAAAATTGCAACCTTTCCTCCACCAAATCTGGCACTCTCAATTCCCTGACTCTGTTTGTTGTTAGCCCCTCACCCCCCACGGAACTGCTTTCTAATATAAATTATTTGTTTTATTTAGTGTCTAGTTTCTATTTCTTCTACGGAATTGTATGCTCCAAAAGCACAGGGGGATTTGTCTGTCTTACTCACTAATTTTCCATAAATATTTGTTGAACAATTGAAGCCTGAGCTTAATACTTCAGATTTCCTTTTTTCCATATTGGTTCAAAAAAGAAAACCTTATTCCTGTCCTTTCCCCATTTTGACATGGATACATCAAAATAACTACTACAGTACCTCGTGATGTAAGTGACCCAGCAATCCTCTAACCATCATGTCACATTGTTTACCAGGTAGTAAACTAACTTGTGTATTGAATTTATTTCTACTCATCTCTTGGAAAAACAATCGAGATAGTTTCAGTGGTAAGGAATTTCCCTCCAGAAATATACTAGAAGAAACCTGAAAGAGAAAAAAGATAATTTTACATTTTTGCAAAAGAAATCACTATGATTAAGAAAGATACACTTGCATACACAACACAGAGTACTGGTTTCTAGCAGAGGTGTGTCTGGTAATGGCGATAATGGTCAAAGTTGTGACTATCCCAAATTCCCAACATACGCCGACCATCTCCAAAGAGAAAACTCTCTTTAACCAGAGGTGTGATTCCCAAGTTATAAACAGAAGACCAGTCTTAAAATACATAAATTGCTTAATTGCTCAATTCTCTTGACACCAAGGCATTCATACTAATACGGATGAGCTTTAAAGGATAATCGGGGTAGTGCAGGTGATAAATTATATCCACACCTTCAGAAAGAAACATTCCTGGAATTGAGACCAGGTCTGCAAAGCTTTTGCAATATTTTCCTGCCTGGTCTAATTTTAGATAATTCTCTAAGCACTGGAGAGTTTGCTCTGTGCCAGGTTTACCTCAGCTCAAGCAACAGATTTTCATCTCTATGACTGCAGGTCACATTATCTCATGAATGAACTGCTATTTAGGTCACCTGAGAGTCTCTGCCTAATTGAATGTGCATTTTATCTCCCCTGTTCATGCTCCATATATCAAGATTTTAGAGAGTTACTGGGAGGATGGGGAAGAGATAAAATATTGGTATCAGGATACAGAAGGAACTGCAGTAATTATACTACTTGGTTTGAAGCAGAACAATTAAAAATACTGAAATAATTTAAAGTCTCTTATTCTTGAATGATGAGTTTACTTATACACTGACTCATTACCATTTAACTAATATTACTGGCTTGTCTACTACTTCTTCTGTAACATTAAATATGTTTTTTAAGCCAAGAACTGCTGTTTGATTTTAACTTTGAATCTTAGGTTTCTAGAAAAATAAAAGCAATCTACTATTTGTTTCTTCATAAACAGACAAACAAAAATGATTCTTTGATTAAATGACACAGAACACTGAGGGCACACAAGACAGAGTGACTTGCTGAAAAGAGTGAATTCATCCAAATGCTGAATGTCATTGAGAAGAAACAAAATCCAAAAGTTAGAAGTGTCAAGCATTATGATGTCATTCTGACAACCAAGCCCAGCCTCAATAATGAGGTTACAGCCTGACCAGGCAGTGGCACAGTGGATGGAGCATCAGACTGGGACGTGTTTGGGCCCAGGTTTGAAACGCCGAGGTCGAGGTCGTCGGCTTGAGCAAGGGCTTATCTGACTTTAGTGCAGGGTCACTGACTTGAGTGTGGAATCATAGACATGACCTCATTATTGCTGGCTTGAGCCCAAAGATAGCTGGTTTGAAGCCCAAAGGTGGCTGAGTTGAAGCCCAAGGTCGCTGGCTTGAGCAAGAGGTCACTTGCTCTGCTGTCGCTCCCCACCCCATCAAGGCACATATGAGAAAGCAGTCAATGAACAACTAAGGTGCCACAACAAATAATTGATACTTCTCATCTCTCTCCCTCTCTGTCTGTCCCTATCTGCCCCTCTCTGTCTCTATCACAAAAAAAAGAGAAAAAATGAGGTGACAATGGAACAAGATGATCATGTTTGTGGTACATTCCGACTTTGAGAAAACTAAATAAATAATCTTTTTGCTAAAAGCAAAAAATATATAAACTCCGGGAGGATGGGATCAAGTCTCTCCCGGCAGGTGCTGGAATAGCATCTGATATATAATTGACCCTGAACGTATTTGTTGAACAGACTCATGCACCAAGAGTTCCCTGTAATTCAATTAAGTGAATACAATGCCTCTGGATGAACTCTGTTCTTCAGGAGCAATTATCTATGTAGCATGCAAAACGCACAAATCCCCTCCCCCTAAAAAAAAAGAAAGATGTTCCGGCTCCACCTTTCAGAATGCTTAACTCACTGGTTAAACTGGAACCCAAGCATTAGTGTTCTTAAAGAATTACCCAGGCCATTCTAACACATAGCCACAAATGAAGACAACTGATATGTATAACACTAAATTTGTGAATTTAAACATTTTTATATAATGTTTTCTCCATATTGACAAGAAAAAGAAAAGGCAGCCTCCTGTTTTATTTAAAGACATGTGCCATACTCATATAATACTCTGGAAGAATCTGAATATTTAAATTTAAAATCTTGGGGTTGGGGGGTAGGGTATAAAGAGGAACAAATATAAGGTGATAGAAAATGATTTGACTTTGGGTGACGGGCACACAACATAATCGACTGTTCAAATGCTATAGAAATGTTTACCTGAAACATATGTACTCTTATTGTTCAATGGCAACTGTGGGGTGGCTAATGGGGAAGGTCACATGGGGAACTCAGATCCCGGGAACTTTGGCTGGGGACGCCCACACAACCAAGCGCTCCAAAAGAAAGTTCCCAGAGGACCTTGGGAAAGGATTGACTGTCCGTCAGCCAGTGAGATTTCACCACGTCATAACTGCTCGCCCACCCTAGAGGACCTCTTTAAATACCTCTCACACAGTCAAATTAGGGCGACTCACCTAGCCTCTGAACCCCGAGGCTGGGGGACATCGGAGGGCGGGATGCGCAGTACTTAATAAAACCGTTTATTATTTCCACACTTTGTGGCTCTCAGCTCTCCTGTTCTTTCTTTCTCGGTGGGGAAAAATACCTTACATTTTGGTGCTGAAAACCCGGGGGAGTCAGAAGCTAGCTGGGGCCACTCCTCTCCCCATCACCTTCGAGAAAGAAGCAGGATCCAGGATCTCCAACCTTCCACCCACTTCGGTGCACTGTGCGTTAAGTCCCATGCCTCCAAACTTCCCTCAGTTCTTTCCGCCAAGGCTCCCTGTCCGAAAACTGTACCTACATCAGGGAAGCCTTTCCCGTCCGAGTGCGTGTGTGCCCTGGAGACGTCCAAGCACATCCACTTTCCTTATCCATCTGTGGCCAGAGCTTGAGTTTTGGGATGCCAATCCTCAACACTGACCACCCCGAGAACTGAGGCCAGCCGTGGGGGCACAGGAATCCCAAAGCACTCCAGGAGTTGTCTTATCCAAAATCTCTTCCTCCCTAAAGAAGAGGAAACTGCTCTTCTCCACTGTGGCCAGACCACAGAACCCACTGGATAATTGGACCAGGTTTTAATACCCTCACCAATTTAACTATTGCCGAGGTGGCTGGGAGCTTGGAGATCCCTTTACACTCAGGGCCTCTGATTATTCGCATGTCCATCCTTAATCTCTGTGACGCCTGTTACACCATGCAAGCCTTTTTTTGGCCAAAGAAAACCTCTGCTTAGTAATCTTTCCTTCTTCGCAGACTCAACTTTCTCTCTCTCCTGCCTAACCCCCGTGGGGGCCCCTCTCTCACCCCACTCTCTGGTCCTTCTGCAAACCTCTTTCTCTCCAGTCTCTTATCTCCAGAGAGCCTCCTTCCCCTCCCTTTGCTAAATCCTGTTTCTCATTCACTTGCAAATACCAGTCTCTCTCTTCCCTTGCAGGCCAGGAGCTCCTCCCTTCTATACTGTGTTCTTAAGTCCCTCCATTGTCAGACCATTCTCAGCCTGTCATTGGCTCTTACAGTGGTTTGCAAGACTCCCAACTCCAACCGGCTTGCAGAAAGTTCTGACCCTGTCTTGCCCCTGGATACAGCATTTCCAGCTGGATCTGAGACTGGGCTCCCTAGGAGCCCTCTCCTTTTATTCTCAATGCCCAAACCCCTAGCCGGGACCTGTGAAAATGGCATTTAAAGTTTTGAATGGTTGCGGCTAGTAGGAACAGACCAAGGCTATTCGTTAGGCCCGTGTGCAGCAGAAGGTAATGCTCCAAACCCAGGCACAGGAAGTGCCCAGCCCAAGTCTAGACCACAAAGAGGAATCTCACCAGCAGCTTGCTTTAAGTGTGGCAAGCAGGACCACTGTGCCCAACAGGGCCCCTGCCTGCGGCTGCCCACTGAGCCCTGCCCTAACTGCAAACAACCCAGTCACTGGCAGAGCAATTGCCCCTTTGGGCAGCAGACTCATCTTCAATGCCTCTACATGGAAGATGAGGCAGCTAAATGGGCACATCGCTCAAACTCCTGGGACACGGCCTGGACTCGGAGAACCCAGGGTATGCTGCAACTACTGAGTAATTCCATCTCATTTCTTGTGGATACGGGAGCTGCCTTCTCTGTTTTGCCACCACACTCTAGACCTCTAATTCCCTCACAGGTCTCAGTTATGGGAATGAATGGAACCCCTTTCTTTCCTCTTCGCACACCACCCCTGACATGCAGTTTGAACGAAATCCCCCCCCTTTTTTTTAAATTTTTATTTTATTTTATTTTATTCATTTTAGAGAGGAGACACAGAGAGAGAGAGAGAGAGAAAGGGGGGAGGAGCTGGAAGCATCAACTCCCATATGTGCCTTGACCAGACCAGTACAGGGTTTTGAACTGGCGACCTCAGTGTTCCCAGGTCAACGCTTTATCCACTGCGCTACCACAGGTCAGGCCGGAATCCCCTTTTTTGCACTCCTTCTTAGTTATGCCATCATGCCCTGTACCCCTCTGAGTCGAGACATTCTACACAGTCTCAGAGCCACTATCCAGCTGACAGCATCTTCCTGCTTACTCCTACCATTCCTCAATACCAAGGGCTCCCCCATAATCAATGCTACCCTCATTTCTAACCATGTCTCTCACCTCAAGCTTGCTCCCATGCAGGATCGTTGGCAGTTTGGAACTACTGGGCCCTATTTGTCCATGGCTGACCAAAAGGATGGGGCCTACAGATGCTCCTGTTGCATCCTGTCCCTCCCACCTACTGCTGGAGTGAGCTGAAACAGGAAGCAATGATGTTCAGTAAGACTGGCCTGATAAAAGAAGCTTCAATCTCTTCAACCATCTGAGAAAAAACGAAGCAAGAATCTCTCCTCCTACAACCTGCTTAACTCCTGATGGCAGCTACCCTTTCTTACCAAGGCTGCCCCTATCCTTAATCCTCTTCTAATTATCAGCTTACAACTCATATTTGCTTTTCTTTTTTAAATTCTTACAGAACTGCATCCACAAAGTTTCTCAACTCATGGCCAAAGAGATGTTTCTCCTGACACCCCTCAAAGCCACCACCAGCCGACCTCCCCTCCCCACGACACTTCTAATCAGCAGGAAGCAGACAGACGAATACACGGTGCCCCAATTCTATTTAACAAAAAAAGCTGGAATGTCGGGTGGCTAATGGGGAAGGTCAGGTGGGGAACTCAGACCCCCGGAACTTTGACTAGGGCCACCCACATAACCAAGCACGCCAAGAGAAAGTTCCCAGAGGAACTTGGGGAAAGATTGACTGTCTGTCAGCCAGTGAGATTTCACCACGTCATAACTACTCGCCCACCCTAGAGAACACCTTTAAATAAATACCTCTCACACAGTCAAATTAGGGTGACTCGCCTAGCTTCTGAACTCCAGGGCTGGGGGACATCATCGGGTGGGATGCACGGTACTTAATAAAAACTGTTTGTTATTCCACACTTTGTGGCTCTCGGCCCCCTGTTCCTTATTTTTCGGTGGGAAAAAATACCTTACAGCAACCTGTTAAATTTAATTTTCTAAATAAAAAAAAAGTTTTAATCTGTAAATATGTTCTAAGAACACTGTATTTTATATTAAGTCAAGAAGTAAACTTTATATCGATGATGCTTTTACTTAAAATGTGACCCCAAATTACTTTGAAATAGAAACGCTGTGCATGCACAGTGCCTGGCACACATGTGCTTTCAAATAAAAACTGATAAATACAATCCTCCAGTTTATATGTCTACGTTTACATGTTTCTGCTGAGATTTCAAAGATAAATCCCAAGTATTGTAGTAGTTGCCAGACCACCCAAACCAGCATTTCTCATTTAATTATTTCAAATTACTTCACAGATATCAAATGTGAAGCAAACATGTAAAATGCAGCCCCTTTGTGTGTGGCATATTCCTAAATATTCCATCTCAAAGTACATCAAAGAAGAATGGCACTTGAAGCCTAAGAGTGGCCAAGGGGAAATGTAAGCACCACCAACCTGGGGTTATAAAATGCAGAGAACACTATAACATTAAGAAACCCTACCATATAAAATACTTCTAAACTACACTTTTTCTATAAATATTTGATTGTAACAACTAAATCTGGTGAAGGAATAGCTCATTCCTCAGCAGGTGACAATGCCTTTTCACTGGAAGAGTTGAGTGAGGTTCACTCAGTACCAAGGCTGAATTCAATTACAAGGAGTACCCTGTGTTATCAGAGGTATTAGAAGAAAGTTAAAGCACTTAGGCACCTTTGAGATTATGAGGCTGTTCAGAGACCTGAAACAAAGTAAAATTTGAGTCTTCAGCACTGTGTTCTCGTTCACAGGAAGCCAACAGCCCCCACCCCCAAACTTGACAAGATCTCTCTTCCTCTTTCATTTTGAGCACAAGCCTAATTACAAAGATGTGTTCAGGTGAGCTTTTAAAAGGAAGAAAATCCAAGGAAAAGAACTATGGCCAAGCAACTGTTTCTGAGTCCACTCTGAAAGTTGAAACCTGTACTTAATCAGATAAACGATAATAATTTTCATGTCCTCACTTAAGCACATTATCTGAAGATGGAGATGTTGCACATTTGAGAAATTTCCCATAGTCAACATAATGGGTTTGGGAGGCCTAAAGAGTTAAGTTTCCTTAAGTGACTACCCATTCAGGACATGCCTGTCCTGACAGCTGTTACTTTGGAGAGTGTGGCTGCATGCTCACTGTGTGCCTTAACTGGGAATCAAACCCAGGACATACACATGCCAGGCTGATGCTCTACCACTGAGCCAAACGGCCAGGGCTAGAGCTTCATTTTCTCATATGCAAAATATAGTAAGCCTCACCCAACTGGCTCATATGGGTGGTTGAAAAATAATGCTTTATCCTTTATTCAAAACATTAAAACAGCACTCTAAACGCCAACAGAAGTGAAGTGGGAAGAAAGTATAGTGTAACCCACTGCAATGAGTCCTTCAAAACTTGTCATTGCAGAAACACACAGGAGAGCCGCTGCAGCTGAATACATTCCTCCTACAAGACAATGTGTAGAAAGTACTTCACATGTTATTACATGACTGAGCTCAGGCTAACCTGGTCTCTGTTTTATTTATTCTCTTTTACATTGTATTAAAATATTAAAATCTAGCCCAGACAAGCGAATTGTCTGGGGTCTAAAGATGAGATTTTTTTTCATTAGATAAAATATCCCCATTTTGTTGGAATAAAGTACTTTTATTCTGTGTAGCCTTCTTTTTACTTCCAGGCAATCTAAAATCTACACCAAAGGAAATAAAAAGATTAAAAAGGAAAAGGAAAAGGAAAAATGAATTCGATTTAACATAGGTCTTGCTCACAGAAATAAGCAGAATTAACCTTGCTAAATATAATTATTCTTTGTGATGGACTACAAAAAATATCATAATCTTGTTAGAATCAATATCTCAAAATGCATCTTTCGGCTAACATGGGTTAGGAGGGATGATGCTGGGGTTATTCCCCACGTAATGCTGATACTCATCATTATTATTACCAGCTAGGCACTTACATTTAAAAGCCAGCTTCAAGGACTTCATCAGAAACAAAAAAAGGAGTAAAATTTTAATTCTTGAGCATGTAATTACTGCTTATATCTATAAAAGTCAAGCATTCCTGGATTAATTTACTCATACAAACTCTCCACAAGGCTCTGTCTGGGGCTTCCTCATAAGTTCAATGGTGAGTAGTTGTTTGCATGCTGTAAGGCCAGGGTCCACCACCATCGTGGCCATTCACATGCAAGTTCTCATTGAATTCGAACAAATGGTAAAGAAACAGTGGGGCCAAAAAAATGGTGGACCAATCCTTTATTAAAGTCTCGCATCAGCCGACAAGCAAACACACAGGGAAAACATTTCCCTTTTCATTCAGGGCTCCCAAAACCCTGACACATTCCCAGGTTCCACAACCAGGAGGATCTTCTCCAGTTCCTCCTAGAACAATGATGGACAATCTTTTGAGCTTGGTGTGTCAAAATTCGCCAAAAAACAAGCATAACTCGGGTGCTGTGTCACTTTGAGAAAAACGGCCTAACCGGAAGTCCCAGAACTAGATGCTCTGTGCCGGAATTCTGTTGTTTTGGCCTACAGACCTCCGGCACAGAGTGTCTACACTACAGCAAATGTTTTATCCTCAGCTACTGCACCTGGCCGTTCAGGAGCCGAGGTTGAAATGTTTCTCTCAGCATGCAGCCCCATACTTCTCTAGTATGCAGCCACATGCAGCCGCATGTCATCGAAAATGACTACGCGTCAGTGCTGACACGCGTGTCATAGGTTCGCCATCACGGTCCTAGAATCAAAGGCCCCCACAAGCCTCAGTAGGGCTTCCAAAGCCCCTTAGCTCTGGTTCCCCACCTGTACACCTTCTCCCTCTCTGCAAAAAACTTGCTACTTCTTCAGCACTCTGCATTCTGTCAGCTCTCTCTGCAAAACTACCTTGGCCCACAAAGAGCTTCCCCTCCAGCAAACATTAGCAAAACAATGGCCCTTCCCAAGCAGGAAGGTAATTTGCAATTTCACAGACCACATATAACTGGCGTTGCCCAGTGCCATTTTTTTTTTTTTTTATAGGGACAAAGAGAGAGTCAGAGAGATTGATAGATAGGGACAGACAGACAGGAATGGAGAGAGGTGAGAAGCATCAACCATTAGTTTTTCCCTGCCGTCGCAACACCTTAGTTGTTCATTGATTGCTTTCTCAGATGTGCCTTGACCGTGGGCCCTCGAGGGCCTTCAGCAGATCGAGCAACCCCTTGCTGGAACCAGCGACCTTGGGTCCAAGCTGGCAAGCTTTTGCTCAAGCCAGATGGGCCCGTGCTCAAGCTGGCGAGCTCGGGGTCTTGAACCTGGGTCTTCCACATCCCAGTCTGACACTCTATCCACTGCACCACCGCCTGGTCAGGCCATTTTTTAACAATAAAAGTGAGCAAACTCAAAAATATAAATTTCACAAATTCATTTGCCCAACACATGCTATTAATTGTTTTGCCTTTTTTGTTGTTGTTGTTCTCTCTACAGTTTAACATTAACAAAATGAAAATTTCCTCCAGGCAATTACCTGGCTCTATTTCACAGAGCACCAAAATTAGGGCAGTGGATTTGGGAGTGCTCTCTGCTCCCTGTCCTTGATGGCCCTCTGCAGCCAGGAACTCTCCTGTCTAGGGCTCATTGGCTCCCGCTGCACCTCACAAGGCAGGTTTGGGACCTCTTGTTCTTTCAGGGATGGATCTGCTGCCTCTAGAGATGATGTTTTTGTAAGGGAAGACTACTTCCCTGTTCTACAGATGGTGCCAGAGCTTACGGGAAAGAGCTGCTTGCTAATCTTCCTAGCATAGTCTCCCTTGGGCACACCCTTGCTGATTCAGTTCAGAGCAGGTGACTGGACACCTCAGTCAGCTGGTTCGAAACCCTCTCCTCCCACAGGGAACCCCCCCCCCCATAGCGTGTGGTCAGGAGCTTGGACTGAGACCTGATTGTCCTCCTCCAGACCTCGCTCTTCAATGAATGTATCAATATATAAAATTCCCCCAGTCTTATAACTTCTGAGCTTTTCACTTTAAGTGACAGATCATTTCTAATGTCTGTTTCCTTTCAGACTTCTAATTTCTTTCTTTGGTTGCAGGGTCCTGATGGGTAAAAATGATTCACTCAAGCACTGGTTCTTAGTGTCATCTTCTGATTACTCTTCAATGCTTCCATTGAGAAATATATCTCAGAGATCCAGCTGTGTTCTCTCTCACCCTATCAGTGTGTGTCTCTCCCTCCCTCCCTTTATTTCTTTCATTCCCTCCCTTTCTCCTTCTCAATTTGCATCATAAGCACATTTTATAGAGTTTATGCTGATAATAGCATTTTATCTCTGTATCTTGTACTGAGACTGTCACAATATTAAGAAACTTGTACAAGTATAATAAACCATTATTACCTGGTTGATTACAGACTACAGTACATGCTATTAGGCACCTAGTCATAGCTGTGCATTTTCGGAAAGGGAGAAGATCTAACTATTCATATCTTATTGGAACAACAAAGCACCGTTTATAGAATAATCCTAAAAATAACATGGAACATGAAAGGGCATATTCTGCATGTAGAATGAATTATTTGTATGATTATAAAATCCATTAAATAAATTTGTATGACTATGGATTATAAGGTACCCTGGTACACATATATTTATTCCTACGTATAACAAAAATCTCTGGTTTCCTTCAAATTTTAAAATGTATACAGGAGCTCAGTAGTATCCATTTTTAACAAATAAGAATAACACGCTGAAACAAAATCTGTTTAAAACAAACAAGAACTCTTTCTCAATGCATTCCTTGGATTTAGGCCACTGTCACAAAATCACTACTCTCCTATGTGGCTCCCTTGGTTACTTTTAAAACTTTGTTTTTAAACACAAAAGCAATTTGAGCATTGCTTTTAGTGAGTGCTGTAGATGGAACTTAGTAAATAATATAGCAGTTTGGACTGAAAAGGACCCTTTAGAAATGACTAGACAGAGGATACTCCAGATGGGAGCGGGGAAAGGAAGCAGCACTTCCCAGATGGGGGCTGGGTTTACAAATGGGCCCTGCTTTCTAAATGCTATCAAGAGTTTAACTGAGCAACTAGTATCAAAGCAAGGTCATGTTTATCAAAAAAAGAAAAAAAGATTGTTTCTCTCTTCAGAACCCATTCCACAGTATATCAGTGTTCAAACAGATCTTAAAAACCATCTAAGACCTGCACATCTATCCCCTTCATCCACTCAAGAGCATGTGAAAAATGAGGGCACATGGATGACAGAGAGAATGAACTTGAGTGAACTTGTATGACCTGTATTTTTGTTAAAACTATTCCATATGAAATTACATTTTGTCAGCCAAATAATTCCCTTTATTATTCTTATGTTCAGTTATTCCAATTTTGAAATTCAGTAAAAACAGGAATTTGTTGTATTTATAAAGTGCTCTGATCATAATGTAGTACTAAACACAATAGAATAAGAATGAATATCAACTTGAATATTTAAAGGCACTCTACAAGTGTCGAGTCAACCTATTTGTTTTGTGTGAATGTGTGTGTATCTGTCTTTACCTGTATTCACTCTGCACTAGTAAACTGCACAGGGAGAAAATCAGATGAAACATGAGTTAATACCTTTCCTAATACCAGTTTTTTTTTTTTCAGTTATTTTGGGCAGCTGGAAATTTGCATAAATGACATATAAACACATGAAATAAAAGTTACACCATTACAATAATATCCACAATTTAACCAATTTTTACCATCTAGAGCTCATGGATTTAACTCTCATAGCATAAGCCTATGAACAAATCCACAGAAAAGGGAGTCGATAGTCTTCCCTTGACAGTATCTTAACTCTTGCCTTGACCTTCATTTGATCTTCACAGTTCACCTTTGCAGTGCCAGTCCAGTTTCCTCAGTCGTTGTGAAGTGAGATCAATAAGGATAATGCAAAAGATTTTTGTTAAAAAATAAAATTAGGTTAAATGACAGCCCTACTAATATTCATGGAGACTTTCCCCTTTTTAGAAGTCATGATGAAAGCTCATAATAGGTTGTTGTTTTTTTAAACGTTCTTCCTTGTCAAAATATAATCTTAGCATTTATGAATGTCTCTCTTAATCTAAGGGCCACTGCCCCAAATATCAACTAACTTTTGCTAATGACACACAGTAAGTATGAGATGGTAAACTAAGACAAAGAAAGATGAACATTGGGAGCACAGGTCAAGGAAAGGCATTCCATCACTGTATAAATATGCACTAGCTTTGTAGGAATCATTAGAGGGAGCACTTACTGCCTACTTCACATGTGCCAAGCTCTTTGTAAACTGTTTTAGGTACATTACCACCTTAATACTCAACATTTGAAGAGTTAATTAAAGATTTTATTGCTTTTGGCCCTGGCCAGTTGGCTCAGTGGTAGAGTATTGACTGGCATGTGGAAGTCTCAGGTTCAATTCCTGGTCAGGGCACACAGGAGAAGCAATACTCTGCTTCTCCACCCCTTCCTTTTCTCTCTCTTTCTCTCTCTTCCCCTCCCACAGCCATGGCTTGAATGGTTCAAGCAAGTTAGCCCTGGGATCTGAGGATGGCTCCAAGGCCTTGCCTCAGGCACTGAAATAGTTTGGTTGCCGAGCAACAGAGCAACAGCTTCCAATGGGCAGAGCACCACCCTGTAGGGGGCTTGCCAGGTGGATCTCTATTGGAGTGCACACGGGAGTCTATCTTTCTCTGCCTCCCCACCTCTCACTTAATAATAATAATAAAAGATTTTATTGCTTTCTAAGGACATCAGCCCTTATACATCAAAATTAAGACTGTGATTATGTTTGAGCAGTATTAAAATGGAACATTTTTCTTTCTTTTCCAAATTACCCAAACACAGCTTTGTAATTTATAATAATATCATTAACAAAAACCATAAATGAAACTGCCAAAGTATATTCAAGATGAACTAATATAGGCAGAAATCAGAGTATGGCTCTGAATACTCAAATAAATTGGTTAACCCATGTTTCTTAGAACAAAAATGATGGAAATTTGTGGATGTAAAAGAAAATTCTTTAAGCCTAGAAAAGGATAAAAACATAAGATATTTTCTCCTATTCCAGACACAAAACATAGTTAAAATTGACTTTGAATGTGTTTGAATATACTTTATTTCCCTGTCTCTCAAGTGAAAAATAAGGACCATGGTGATTTTAGGAAAGGATCCATGCACTAGAAAATTCTGAACAAGACCAGAGAATCCATCTACTCAACTGAACAGATGATCGACTGAAGAAAAACTAATTAAAATTTTCTCCAAGGAACAAAAGAATAGTCTTCTGTGACAATTTGTTAGGAAAGTGACTAATAATATCAATAATACTTACTGTCCAAACAATGTGTCACATAATTACAGTGCTATAGTTGATAACTTAAAGGCATAAATGAATTGGTTTCTCCTAAGGGTCTCTTCCAATCTGTGAGAATACAACTTACTCTATTATGATACTACTTTTCCATAAAAGAAAAATCTTTGAAACAACCCAATTCCACATGACTATAATGAAGAAGACAACATTTAACCGAATAACACAGGGTCCACTCAGTAGAAAAGCAACATAAGATAATATGGAATTTCACTCTAAAGACAATAACAAGCTCTGAAGAGTTAGGGCAGAGCGGCTGTATGATACCACGTGAAAAATACTAGATTTTGAAATGAGAAGACCTCTGCCACAGGACTTACTAGCTGTAGTACCTAAATCCACTTAATTTCCTGGGCTCCAGTTTCATCCTGTAAATTCCACTGGACTAGAAGGACTGTGTAATTCACAGAGTGGTTGCTTGGATCAAGCAAAGTGCTGGTTGTGAAAGAGATTTCTTCATAAAGGAAAACATCTAATAATGTAATTGTGAAAGAAATATAAGGACCCAAAGAAGAGCCTACTAACAAGACCAACAAATTATATAAAATGAGGATGGCAAGATGGCGATGGAGTAGGCATACGTACCAACTTCCAACTCCCAGAACCAAAGTGGATTATAACTTAATTTTAAGAACCATCATCTGGATAAACCAACTTTGAACTAAACTAAGTGGACTCTTCAACCAAGGAACACTGAAGAAGCCACATTGAGACTGGTAGGAAAAAAGAAAACACGAAGAGGGCTGCCCAGCTCACCGGAGCGAACGGCAGCCCGGAGAGACCCGCGTGGCGGGAAGAGAGTTTGGCGGAGAGGGAGGGACCTGGGTCCCAAGAAAAAAGCCCCAGCGTGCAGCCCCAGAGCCTAGAAGAGGCGTTTGGACAGTATTGAGCTGTGAAACAAGTGAGGATACTGTTTGTGAGAAAGAGACAGTTTTCTCAGATCCAAGATTCTTCTTAAAGGGACAGCGCAGAAAACCTCTCTCACAACCACTCACCCAGGGATCCGGGGAATGGGAACAGAGGAGAGGACCAGAGGAGCAGAAAGTGAGTGTGGACTGGAAGTCATAGGAAGAAACACTCTGAGGGACAGCCACTGTAACACCTGGGCTAAGTCACTTCCCTAATCAAAAACAAATATATCTCCTGGAACTAGCAATACCAGCAAAGGGAGACAGGACACCAGCCAAACAAGCTCTCCTGCGGCACTTAGAGCAGAGCTGCATAGATAGAGGGAGCTTCCAGGACTACAGTATAGAATGTTAGGGTCTGAGCTGCAGTGCCCCTACCCACACTGCTGAGGACTGGCTGAAGGGATGGTGGTGGTGGGACGCTGAAACACAGTTCTGTGTACAGGGGCAGAGACCCAGCTGGTGTGAGCTCAGTCTAGCCCAGCAGGGGTGGAGGGGATGCGCAAAAGCGGTCCTGCACCTACGGGCCTTCCTGCAGCCCCACCTGCAGGAAGAAAAGTGTGAGGCCAAGAACGGGAAGAGATCTGCTCTGTGACCCTGCGCAAACCAGCCCTGACTGTGGGGGTGGGGCTAGGACCAGGGACAAGCGGAGGCTCGCAGCTGTGTGAATGCCAGCAGCCCCGCCCAGCCAAAGAAACTGCGGTTTGCCATCCTGCGTGCGTGAGTTGGCTCCAACTGCGGGGGTAGGGCTGGAGCCGGACGAGCGGAGGCTCGCAGCTGAACACACGCCAGAAGCCCAGCCTGGCCGAAGAAACTGCTGTTTGTGATCCTTCGCAGGCAGGCCCTGGCCTTGGGGGCAGGGCTAAAGCTGGAGACAGGTGGAGGCTCACAGCTGAGTACACGTTAGCAGCCCGATCCAACCCGAGAAACCATGCCGAGCGGGCTCTGACCGCGGAGGCTGGGTGGAAGTCCGGGAACAGGCTGGATCCGCAACTGAGCAAAAGTGCTCACCTCTACCCTTGGTGCTGAGGCTTGTGGCTTGAGTGGAGTATGCAACCCCACCTGTGAGGGAGAGGCAAAGGCCCAGACAGGCTGAGGCTTGTAGAGCTGGACACCAGAACACAGCCCCGCCCATGGAAAAGAGGCGGAAATCACAACAAAAACCGAAGTAGGTTGGCACTGGCAACGCCCATAACCAACTGCCCTAGGCAGTGGCAGAGGGGGTGGCAGGCCTGCAGACAGACCACACCTAGGGAAAACAGAGGCAACACCCATTGGACTCCAGTGGCCATGCCCTTCTTATACACAGACAAAATGGGCAGGCAAAGAAATGCAACCCAAATGAATCAAGAGAAATCCCCAGAAAAGGACATGAATGAACCAGATATAACCAAATTACCAGATGCAAAATTTAAAACAATAGGATATTCAAAGATATTAGAGCAACAATGCATAGTCATTATGAACACCTAAATAAAGAGATAACAAGTATAAAAAACGAAATTGAAATAATAAAAAAGAATCAGACAGAAATGACAAATACAGTATCAGAACTAAGACCACAATGGAAGGAATTAAAAGCAGGATGGATGAGGCTGAGGGTCAAACCAGCGAGTTAGAGGACACAATAAACAAAGGCACAGAAGCAGAGCAGAAATAAAAAAAAAAGACTCAAAAACTGTGAGGAAACTCTAAGGGAGCTCTGTGACAACATGAAGAGAAATAACATCCATATCATAGGGGTTCCTGAAGAAGAAAAGAGAGAACAAGAAACAGAAACTTTGTTCAATTAAATCATAGCAGAAAACTTCCCTAAATTAAGGCTGGAAAACATTTCACACATTCAAGAAGCACAGAGAACTCCATTAAAGAGAAACCCAAAGAAATCTAAACCAAGACACGTCATAGTTAAAATACCAAAGCTAAGTGATAAAGAGAAAATTTTAAAAGCTGCTAGAGAAAAAAAGGGTATCACCTACAAAGGAACCCCTATAAGGATGACATCCGACTTCTCAACAGAAACACTTAGGCCAGAAGGGAATGGTAAGATATATTCAAAGTAATGCAGAACAAGAACCTACAACCAAGACTACTCTATGCAGCAAGGGTAACATTTAAAATTGAAGGAGAAATAAAGAGCTCTCAGAAAAAAAAAAGCCTCAAGGAATTCATTAAAACCAAACCAATTCCATAAGAGATGCTAAGGGGCCTGTTGTGAACAGTTCAAAGGGAGGAAAGAATAGAGCCAATGAAGAATACAGCTTTAAAGAATAAAATAGCAATAAACAGCTACATATCAATAATAAACTTAAAGGTAAATAAATTAAATGATCCAATCAAAAGGCATAGGGTAGCTTCGTGAATAAAGAAACAGGACCCATACATAGGCTGTCTATAAGAGACACACCTTAAAACAAAAGATGCACATAGACTGAAGGTAAAAGGATGGAAAAAAATATTTCATGCAAATGGAAATGATAAAAAAGCTGGGGCAGCAATACTTATATCTGACAAAATGGACTTTAAAACAAAGGCTGTAGTAAGAAAGAAAAAAGGACACTACATAATGATAAAGGGAACAATTCAAAAGGAAGATATAACTATTATAAATATCTGCGCACCAAATATAGGAGCCCCGACATACATAAAGCAGACTTTGATAGATATAAAGGGTGAGATTAACAGCAATACTATAATAGTAGGGGATTTCAATACCCCACTAACATCACTGGATAGATTTTCAAGAAAGAAAATTAATAAAGAAACAGCAGACTTAAAGGATACATTAGATCAACTCAATTTAATAGATATCTTCAGAACTTTTCACCCTAAAGCAGTAGAGTATACATTCTTCTCAAGCGCTCATAATACATTTTCTAGGATAAACCATATGTTAGGACACAAAAATGGTCTTAACAAATTTAAGAATATTGAAATTATATCAAGCATTTTCTCTGATCACAATGCCATGAAACTAGAAATTAGCCACAAAAGAAAAACTGAAAAATACTCAAACACTTGGAACCTAAATAGCATGTTATTAAATAATGAATGGATTAACAATGAGATCAAAGAAGAAATAAAAAGTTTCTAGAAACAAATAATAATGAGCATACATCAACTCAAAATTTACGGGACACAGCAAAAGCAGTACTGAGAGGGAAGTTCAATGCACTACAGGCATACTAGAAGAAGCTAGAAAAAGCTCAAATAAGCAACGTGACCCTGCTTCTAAAAGAACTAGAAAAACAACAGCAAATAAAGCCCAGGACCAGTAGAAGGAAGGAAGTAATAAAGATCAGAGCAGAAATAAATGAAATAGAGACTAAGGAAACAATTCAGAGGATCAATGAAGCCAGGAGCTGGTTCTTTGAAAAGGTAAACAAGATTGATGAACCTTTAACTAGACTCACCAAGAAAAAAAGAGAGAGGACTCAAATAAATAAAATTAGAAATGAGAGTGGAGAAATAACAATTGACACAACAGAAATACAAAGTATTGTAAGAAAATACTATGAAGAACTCTATGCCAAAAAATTAGACAACCTAGGAGAAACGGACAAATTTCTTGAATCATATAACCTTCCAAAAATCAATCTGGAAGAATCAGAACACCTAAACAGACCAATACAACAAACGAGATTGAAACAGTTATCAAAAAACTCCCAAAAAAGAAAAATACTTGGTCTGTTGGCTTCACAAGTGAATTCTACCAAATATTCAAAGAAGAACTAACTCCTATCCTCTCAATGCTATTTCAAAAAATTCAAGAGGAAGGAAGACTTCCAAACTCCTTTTATGAGGCAAGCATAATTCTGATCCCGAAACCAGGCAAAGACAACACAAAGAAAGAAAATTATAGACCAATATACCTGATGAATTTAGATGCTATAATTCTCAAAAAAATATTAGCCAACCAGATCAAGCAATATATGAAAAAAAATCATACAGCATGATCAAGTGGGATTTATTCTGGAGAGGCTAGGCTGGTTCAATACTTGCAAATCATTCAATGTGATTCATCACATAAAGAAAAGGAAGGACAAAATTCACATGATATTTTCAATAGATGCAGAAAAGGCATTTGATGAAATCCAGCACCCATTCATGCTCAAAACTCTCAGTAAAGTGGAAATACAGGGAACATTCCTTAACATGATAAAGGCCATCTACGACAAACCCACAGCAAACATCATACTAAATGGACAAAAATTAAAAGCAATCCCCTTAAGATCAGGAACCAGGCAGGGATGCCCCCTTTCACCGCTCTTATTCAACATAGTTCTGGAAGTCCTAGCTATAGCAATCAGACAAGAAGAAGAAATAAAAGGCATCCAAATTGGAAAAGAAGAAGTAAAACTGTCACTATTAGCAGATGATATGATATTGTATATCGAAAACCCTAAAGTCTCAGTCAAAAATCACTGGACCTTATAAATGAATTCAGCAAGGTGGCAGGATATAAAATTAATACTCAGAAATCAGAGGCATTTCTATATACCAACAATGAACTGTCAGCAAAAGAAATTAAGAAAACAATCCCCTTCACTATTGCAACCAAAAAAATAAAGTATCTAGGAGTAATTTAACGAAGGAGGTTAAAGACTTGTACTCGGAAAATTATAAAACATTGATAAAAGAAATCAAGGAAGATACAAACAAGTGGAAGCATATACCGTGCTCATGGTTAGGAAAAATAAACATCATTAAAATGTCTATATTACCCAAAGCAATTTATAAACTCAATGCAATACCAATTAAAATACTAATGACATAATTCAAAGATATAGAACACATATTCCAAAAATTTTTATGGAACCAAAAAAGAACATGAATAGCCTCAGCAATCTTAAAAAAAAATAATAATAAAGCAGAAGGTATCACTCTTCCAGATATCAAGGTTTACTACAAGACCATTGTACTCAAGACAGCCTAGTACTGGCATAAGAACAGGCACATAGATCAATGGAATAGAACAGAGAACCCAGAAATAAACCCACAGCTTTATGGATAACTGATATTTGACAAAGGAGGAAAGAACATACAATGGAGTAAAGACAGCCTCTTTAACAAATGGTGTTTGGAAAATTGGACTTCTACCTGCAAAATAATAAAACTAGACCATCAACTTACACCATTCACAAAAACAAACTCAAAATGGATAAAAGACTTAAATGTAAGCCGTGAAACTATAAGCATCTTAGAAGAAAATATAGCCAGCAAGCTCTCCAATATCTGTCGCAGCAATATATTCACCGATTTATCTCCACGGGCAAATGAAATAAAAGGCAAGATAAACAAATGGGACTATATCAAACTAAAAAGTTTTTGCACAGCTAAAGAAAATAAGAACAGAATAGAAAGACAAACCACACAATGGGAGAACATATTCGACAACACGTCTGATAAGAGGTTAATAACCAAAACTTATAAAGACCTTATAAAACTCAACACCAGGAAGACAAACCATCCAATCAAAAAAATGTGCAAAGGAAATGAATAAAAATTTCTCCAAAGAGAACATACAGATGGCTAATAGGCACATGAAAAAATGCTCAACATCACTAATTATTAGAGAAATGCAAATTAAAACCACAATAAGATATCACCTCACACCTGTCAGAATGGCGCTCATCAGCAAAACAACACAGAATAAGTGCTGGCGAGGATGTGGAGAAAAGGGGACCTTCCTGCACTGCTTGTGGGAATGCAGACTGGTGCAGCCACTGTGGAAAACAGTATGGAGATTCTTCAAAATATTAAAAATCGAACTGCCTTTTAACCCAGCTATCCCACTTTTAGGAATATACCCTAAGAACACCATAGCACTGTTCGAAAAGAAGAAATGCGCCCCCATGTTCGTGGCAGCATTGTTCACAATAGCGAAGATCTGGAAACAGCCCAAGTGTCCGTCAGAGGACGAGTGGATTAAAAAGCTTTGGTACATATATACTATGGAATACTACTCAGCCATAAGAAATGATGACATCAGATCATTTACAACAAAATGGATGGACCTTGATAACATTATACAGAGTGAAATAAGTAAAACAGTAAAAAAGTGCGAACAGCATGATTTCATACATAGGTGGGACATAAAAGTGAGACTATGAGACATTTACAAGAGTGTGGTGGTTACTGGGTGGGGGTAGGGAGGATAAGGTGGGAAAGGGTAGAGGGGAGGGGCACAAAGAAAACCAGATAGAAGCTGACAAAGGACATTTTGACTTTGGGTAATGGGTATGCAACATAATTAAATGATAAGATAACCTGTAGATGCTTTCTTTGAATAGATGTACCCTGATTTATTAATGTCACCCCATTAAAATTAGTAAAAAGAGCATTGTAAAAAAAATTATATAAAATGAATTGTATTTTACGCATCGGCAATTTGCTTTTCCTGTTTTAAATATGGCACCACTTTGTTCTGAACAGGGAAGTTCCTATCTGATAAGCCCACAGGACAGCTTCCAACACCCTTGCAATAATGACCATCTCCCCAGGAAACATGGACGTGCTTCACCAGTCCGTCCTGGTGGTTTCGTACCAAAAAACAACCTAGCATCTGGTCATGGTATTAAAAATCTATCTTTTGGGTCTAGATCAAGCAAGGTTGGATCAGAAATCTTGCAAGTCTAGAAAGCAGACAGTGCCATTAAACCGCATGGCAATCCTATATTGTAGACAACACAAAACTCTTTTATGTGACACTTAAACATACCATCCCTTCACCAGCTCCAACTGCAATAAAATCAAATTCTATATTTATACACATAAAACTAGTTTATAACTATTTATTTGTATAATTATTAATAGTGGGCTTCCTCTCAAGTGCAAGTTCCATGAAAGCAGTCACCGTATCTGTTCTGAAACCCTGACACGCTGTGCGGTGCCTGTCACTGAGTACGTGTTCAATATACACTGAAGGGAAAAATGCAAGCAGTACCTAATCAGGGAGATACCAGGTTGTGTTTCATAACTGCGCACTGCTTAGTTAGGTTATTATTATGTTTTATCGAAGTCAGCTAAGCTGGAGAGGCAAATATGAAAGAATATAAGCTAGAACCCTGCTGGATTTAAATATTTTCCATAAGTAAACAGATATTTGAAAGAGATCTGTGTATGTTTCAGTTGTTTAAAATATTCAAACTGTAAGTAAGCATTTAATATGAAACATAGTAAAGAGGATGTTTTCCACTGAACACTATACATCATTGTAGAGCTCCTATTCTAACCAACACAAAGCTTCTTCCACCAAAGATCTACTTTTTTGAGAAGAGTAATCTTTCGACGAAAACTAGAAACCAAGGACGACAGAGATTGAGCTCAGAACCCTCACCTCCACCAGCCCCTTCTCGTCCTGCAGTTAAGAACTGTTCATGCTTTACAAAAGACAATGCCTGTCCACCATTTGGCGTCTTCATTCAGCCATCCCAGGTCAAGGTCTGGCTGCTGAGGGGAGACACTGTCATGGGAAACAGGCGAGGTTCTGTCATGGTGGAGGGTTTTGTTCAGCTCTCCCTTCCTCACAGATTGGAACTTTACTCAAGAGTCAAGACCAGACCAGGGCCGGGAGGCAAGAAAGAGACATGTTCACTGGGGTAGTGGGTAAAGGGGTGACGGATAAGAAAAACAGTAGCTGGCAGAGCTCCAAGTGCCAAAGGTCAGGGCAACCACTGGTGTTCTGAGAAGAGGCACAGCCCCAGCAGACAGCCTTTAGGTGAGTTGACCTGGCCATGCTGCGTGGCAGGGACAGTGATGGGCACAATAGTCTAGGGGACAGAATGATGATGCTGGAACAGGAAGGTGAGGAATGATAAGACACAGGCCTATGAAACAAAGTGCTCAACCCAATACTAAAGAAAACAAAGGCTGCAGTAAGAACGTACAAAAGTGTCTGCACACAGCTGTAAGTCAGTGAGAACTAGACCCATGGCAGCTGACCCAGTCCAGAAGAACCAGTTCAGACCTAACACCTGTGCTCAAGCGAGGCCAAGTCCCCATAATACAACTGTCTCCTACATCCCCATTTCTGCCTCTCTGTAGTGTTGAACATCTCATGCACAACCCAGAAGTATCTGAAGCCCAAGACCAACAAGAGGCCCAAACAATGTGCTGTAATGATTTTTAAATGGGGCGTTTTCTTTTACCATTCAAAAGAGATCAACACAGCAAGATGGTTTTAAGCTCATTACACTGGATTTCTCTGAAAAATTCAAGAACAAAGAGTTTGAGACACAATGTTCTGTTCTCAGAGAGCCACATATCTGTGGCTCCTTAACTCCTCCCTTTGCCATGCGGTTCCCAGCCCTTAGCAGGAGGCCAGTTTGTCAGGAAATCCTTGTGGCAGCAACTGAGCTACAGATCCTGATGAAGCTTGCTCTGCAGGCCACCCAGCTCCCGACCCACAGGTGGCGTGTGACAGGGGCCAGCAAGCATTTCTAATACCTCGGAGGCAACTCACAACTACAGAGATCCATGAGGACATTACCAGTCCACTGGACTGATCGTGTTCTCGAGAGGTTCCCTTTATGACATTCTTCTCTCCTTCCAATCGTGCAGAGATAGTCTGTAAAGGTTGTGGCATTCAGCATTTTCTCCCCACAATTTCCAGAGTACATATACAACCCATTCAAAAGAGAGGGGAAAAGAAAACAAACCCCACCACCAGAAGGAGGCAGTTCTAGTGTAAATTCTCAGAATCTGAGTATGTACTGGAAGCATGGGCTGGTGCAGAAAAGGAGAGGTGCAGAAATAGCTGATAAAATGATTTTTATCATGTTCAGAAGGAAAAAGAATGAAGAGATTTAACTGAAGCAAAAAGAAGAAAAGAAAAAAATGTCAAGTTGGAAGGAAAAAGTAAAGAGAATGAAAAGCATCAAATAAAGATAATGTATTGATAAAGTGACCAATCGTCCTCCTTTAGGGAGGACAGTCCTTCTTTTGTAAGTTCTGTCCTTCCACAAAAAGTGTCTTTCTACATGTCCTCCTTTTTGATATTGGAAGACTAATCTGTAAATGCCCATATTCGATCAATGCAGGGTCAATCCATTGCATGTGATGTGACGTATTCGTATTTGACATGACAATTCGTCAAGGATCAGTACAGTGCAGCAAGACACGATTATGAGACGCATGCACTCTGCACAGGAGACCTTGAGAGAGCACACGATATACCGAGCCGTGCAAATGGCTTTGTGTACTTCTTACCGAAACACGACATGGCACATATGACATTGTAGACTCACAGTTATTTCTTTCTCAGCAAATATTCAATCATAGGTAAGCATAATTCACATTTTATTCATATACTATCTATTTAATAATTTCCAAATACATATAATTTTATTTACAAGTATTTTCCCAAAATTCGAATTTTAAAGTGGAAATCTAACCTCAAATCATATCTATTAATAATGCATTTTGATTAAATAGTTGCATGAAACAGACATTTTTTAATTAGAAAATAATAAATACACCTGAATGTCACTCCAAATTAGTGGTTTTGTTTGATATTTAGTTCTACTAAATGAGTACTTTTTCTTACTATTATTATTAAAAATTAATAGGCATGTAAGTATAATTACAATATAAAATATTACAAATGTTTTTATTATGCATTATCATATTATAGTGTATTATTGTTGCAATGAGTAAAATGTTTCTTTTATTTACGATATTGTTTTCTTCAATTTATTTTTGTCCTCCTTTTCATTCTAAAAAAGTTGGTCACCTTAGAGATAAGCACAAGTCCTATGGAAATTTCTGAGTTGGCTTTGTGTTTGTAATGCAAGTGCCATCCTGTCTCCCTCATTTCTATCTCTTACTATCTGTAATTCAGACATGAGGCTGAAAGGGAAGCAGCCATCTCGCCACTTTGAGGACAAAAGATACAAGGGTTGGTGGAGCAAGTAAGGAAAATAACGCAAGTTCTTGGGAGAGTTACATCCTCTCTAAACTTACCACGGTAAACTCCTTGTTGCCTCAAAACTGAACTCTGTTTGTTAAGCTGTTCCAGTGAAGTTTCTCTTACATACAGCCTGATGCTTGAGCCAATACCAAATGGGAGTCTGTGCCAGAAACAGCACAGATCATTTTAGACCAAAGTCAAGCCAGCGAGGTCCTGGAGGGTACCATCTGTACTGAGCAATTCACTCTGAGTCACACCAGCCTGTGACCTCCCTGTTGAGAACCAGGAGGACTTCAGTGAACTGACAAGCAAGGGACAGCTCCCAACGGAGAGACAGGGATGAGGTCTGAGAATCTCATCTCTCTCCACAAATGACAGTGACACATAATGCATTCAACCCAAGAGGAGAAACACAATGGCTGGCGGGTTTACTCTCTATGTCACTTTAGAGTAAGGTGACCAGACGTCCTGCTTTTGGCAGGACAGTCCTGATTTTTAACAATTTGTCCCGCGTCCTGCAGCATTTTTAAAAAGTCCCAATTTTTGGAAAGAATGCACAAAAAGCTAGGGAACGGCGGGAGAATGGGAAGGGAATATACGATTTTCAGCAGCCATGTGGCTATTTCGCCAGGACATGAGTTTTTTATTATTTTTGTTAATTTTATAATGTTAAACTTTAATAATAACAAATAATTGGTGAGAACTGATTATCGAGAACTGCTTATCGAAGTTCGCATTGTTGATCAGTTGTTAGAATTCGACCACCATTGTTTGGGCTTATTGAACAATGGCAGTTTTTGGCATTGGCAACGACAAAAACATTTTGTAACTGTCTCTCAGATGATACACATTGTACTGCATGCTAGTGCTAGTTAAACAACTCAACAAATCAGCTATTCAGATAATTTAGATAAATAATTTATTTATTTATTTCATAAATACATACATTTTCTTGAATTTAGCAGACAGTACTCATATTATTTATATTTTATAGTGGCGGCAAAAGTTTAGTGCCAGCCTTGAAAGTGACACTTATGACTTACGTTATGGCAAATTCAGAGAAAAAATAATACAAGTTAGTACTGTTATTATTTAGAAAGAAATATAGGATTAAAATTAAAATAATTTTTAAAATATAGTAACTTTATAACAATCAAATTAATTTAATTGGTAAACTTACTGTGTTTTTAAGCAATACGTATATAATAATTTATAATATAATTTTAAATTATTTTTTTTAGATTTTTAACATAACGAGTAAGAAAAGAGGACGCAAATTCAACGATGATCTAAAAAGTGAATTTCTTTTATTAAAAAAACCAAAAGCGCCTGACCAGGTGGTGGCGCAGTGGATAGAGCGTCGGACTGGGATGCGGAAGACCCAGGTTCGAGACCCCGAGTTCGCCAGCTTGAGCACGGGCCCATCTGGCTTGAGCAAAAAGCTCCTCAGCTTGGACCCAAGGTCACTGGCTCCAGCAAGGGGTTGCTCGGTCTGCTGAAGGCCCACGGTCAAGGCACATGTGAGAAAGCAATCAATGAACAACTAAGGTGTTGCGATGGCAACGAAAAACTAATGATTGATGCTTCTCACCTTTCTCCATTCCTGTCTGTCTGTCCGTCCCTATCTAACCCTCTCTCTGACTCTCTCTCTGTCCCTGTAAAACAAACAAACAAACCAAAAAAAGCGATTACATGGTAAAATGTGAGAAATGTAATGGTGAATTTTCTATTTCGCATGGCGGGAAGAATGATATGTCAAAGCACTTGGAGACACAGAAACACAAAAGATATTTAAACACTGTTGCATCTTCCTCCAAAATACAGGAATTTTTTTGAAAACAACTTATGGAGACGAAGAAAAGAAATTAGCATTAGTAGAAGGACTTATGTCTTTTCATGCTATTAATCACAATCATTACTTCAGATCTATGGACTGTACATCACAAGTTGTCAAAAAGTTATTCAACAAGAAATTTGCCTGTGCTAGAACAAAATTTCGAGGCAATTGTGTGTAATGTGCTTTCCCCATATGCATTTTCAGAATTAAACAAAAATCTAGAAAAAATTAATTTTATATCCATATATTTTGATGCATCTAATCATAAGGATATAAAGTTATTTCCAATCATTATTAGATTTTTTTATTTGGAAACTGGAATAAAAATTAGAATTTTAGATTTTTGTTTCTTTGCCCGGTGAAACTTCTGAAATAATTTCCAGTTCCATTATTATTTTGGAAAAAAACAATTTAAAACATAAAATGATTGCATATTGTGCAGACAACACGAACGCAAATTTTGGAGAAAAAGCAAGAAGAGGTACAAATAATATTTTTTATAAATTAAACAAAAACCTTAATCAAAACATTATTGGTATTGGTTGTGCAGTGCACATAATACATAATGCCATTCAAACAGCTGCTGACTTGTTGCCCGTAGATGTGGAAAATATTGTTATTAAAATATATTCTTATTTCTATATATACACTGTGTGCATTGAAATGCTTAAAGAATTTTGTGAAACTGTGGAAATAGAATATCAGAAAATACTTGGATACAGTAAAATGTACTGGTTAGCTCTTTTGCCAGCTGTCAAAAGAATTTTGAAAATATATGATCCTTTGAAATCCTACTATCTATCACAGGATAAATGTCCTAGAATTTTAGAAGAGCTTTTTGAAAAAGAATCTTCAAAAATTTGGCAAGAGTTTGTACACAATCAAGCAGTTCTTTTTCAAAATGCTATAAAACTTATTGAAGGTGACAAAATTTCAGTAATCGAAGTAGCAAATGAAGTTAACAATTTAAAATTTCGGTGTCAAGAGTGGTTAGAAATTAATTTTCTTCCATTAACTATTCGTAATAGTATAAGCCAGCTAGAAGAACAAGGTGCAATAAATTGTGCAGATATCATGAATCACGTTAAAAAGTTCTATAGTAACTGCATAGATTATTTAGAAGAGTGGATGGTACGTTACAATGATATTGAACATTTTCATTCGGTTACATTAAAACAAGAACTTAATTGGAATGGTGTGCAAAAATCATTCGATCATCAAAATTTCCCATATAGTAATATTTTCAAAAATGGTCTTTTTAATGAGGTATCATTATTAAAATATATATATTGATAAGGAAAAGGTTAAATCTTGGGCATCAGCAAAATTCACAATAGAGAACAAATGGTTAGAAATATTTCATCATTTTGAAACAAACCATATTCCATACAATAATGCACTAAAAATTGTGGAATACGTGCTGTCTTGATCAGGAACTAATGCTGCAACTGAACGCGTTTTTTCTACAGTAAATAAAGTGTGGGCATCAGAAAAATCACAATTCAGTGTTGAGACTTTGAAAGACATTTTATGTGTGAAATATAATTTAAATTCTTGTGAAAAATTTTATGACCTTTTAAACAACTACAGCAATCTACTAAAAAAATTTCACTCAAATGAGAAATATGCCAAAGAATAAAATAATACTATACATAATTTTTAATGTATTATATTTGTAAATTGTACTTATGTTGAAATTTAAAAATATATATTACAATACTATATTTGCATTCTATAAAAATTTTTTTGCTCCATAAGACCAAATTTTAATCAAGAACACCCCCCACCCCCACCGGTCAATGGTGTCCCACTTTACCAATTTTAAAATCTGGTCACCTTACTTTAGAGAGACTGAGCACTCCTTTTTTTTTTTTTTTTTTTTTCACTAGAATGTGCTTTATTTATTTATTTATTATTTAGAAAATTAAATTAACAGAGAGACATTGGTCAACAAGAGGACTGAGAACTCTTTAAAGGAACTCCTTAACGTGCAATTTTCAACAGTGTGCCGCAAGAACTTTTAAAACATTTGGTATGCAGTGCCTGATTATTTAGTCAGGGTCACTGATCTCTTTTCCCTTAGATTGTCAGATAAAAAATGGTTAACAACCAACACAGGAACAGCCATAGGGTGTGAATGAATCAAAATTGTCCCTATTTTCACCTGCCCAGTCAGTGGCACAGTGGATAGAGCGTCGGACTGGGATGCGGAAGACCCAGGTTTGAGACCCTGAGCTCACCAGCTTGAGCGTGGGGCCCATCTGGCTTGAGCAAAAGCTTGTCAGCTTGGACCCAAAGTCGCTGGCTCCAGCAAGGGCTGGCTTGGTCTGCTGAAGGCCCATGGTCAAGGCACATGTGGGAAAGCAATTAATGAAAAGCTAGGGTGTTGCGACGGCAACGAGGAACTAATGATTTATGCTTCTCACTTCTCTCCATTCCTGTCTGTCTGTCCCTCTCTCTGACTCTCTCTCTGTCCCTGTGGGGGGAAAATTGTACCTATTTTCTTTTTGTCAGCTTGCAATATATATATATTCTTGGCATGCTGCAGATTTTTAGTAACTAGGTTATGTGTGTCACGAGATGAAAAAGGTTAAAAATCCTGTCTTAACAGATCAGATTGGACAGTTTTAAACAAGATTAAACACTTAGTTATATTTTTTTCCCTAGAAGTAGTGGATGGGAGCTAGGACAATTATAAATATTAAAATTTTACAGTTTCTCTTTCTATTCTAAATGTAGCCTGTGTCTAATTTTGCCATGAAAGCTACCTCCAGTGAATTTGAAATTCACTGGAGCAATTTACTTCAAGTCTTAGGGGACTCATTCCCATAAGCTCGTTTGAATTGTTTTTCCTACAAAAGCAATTATTACTTCAAAAGAAATTTAAAATAGAATTTTAATTCTCCTATCTTATTATCCTCTCGTACAAATTCTATACCAGAGTATAATGGCATGATGGTTAATAATATATATATATGCCACATGACATAGCAAGTGTATTAGTTAATAAAACATAAAATATAGGAAATACAAGGAGATATGACTTAAAATATCCTAACAATAGGAGACTTTAATACATCATTCTCAATACAGGACCAATAAAGTAGACAAGAGATAAATATAGAGATAGAAGAAGAAAACAACAGAATGAAGAAAGTAGATCTTCCGGTTATTTAGATAATATACTCTTTTTTGCAAAATAAAGAGAATACACCACTTTTATTTTTTTTTTCAGACACACATGAAACAGTCACAAAAACTGATCATAATAAAAAAATCTTAGCAAATACCATAAGTTCCATAGAGTAGGAATACTACAAAAAACACTTTTGATCATAATACAATAAAACCAGAACTACTTTAGAAAAATGATTCTTCCATCTGGAAGTTTAATTACCTTAACATTAAACAACTCTTGTTGAAAAGAAATATACTAACTGAGACTTTAGACTTTCTTAAAGCTCATAGTAATGAAACTACTGAATGACAGAAGCTATAGGATTGATTTAAAGATGTGATAAGAGAAAATGCTTTGCCTCAAATATTTTTCAATAAAAATAATAAAAGAAAAATAAATTAAATTTTCAATGAAACAGAAAAAATAAAATAAAGTAAATCAAAAGAAAGTAAAGTATAGAAAATAAAAAATAATGCAATAGAGAATTTTTAAAACCTACAAACTACCTATGTAATTAATAAATAAAAATCTTAGTTTATTAAAAAATAATCAGACAAATTACTACTTAACTTGTCTAAAAAAAGAGAAAAAGCACAAATAAATTTTTCAAAATGACAAGAAATAATCATTGAAATAAAAGAAATTTTTAAATTTAAAATCTCTTTGTAAATAAATTTGAAAACAAACCTGGATGAAATAAACAATTTCTAAGGGCAATACAGATTATCAGAATTGTCCCCACTAGAGAGAGGAAATTCAAATAAAACAATTTTTATAGAAGAAATGAGAATATTAAAGAGCCACACAACAAAGTAAGCACCAGGGCTAGATGGTTTTATGTGGGAATGTTCCCAAACTCTCAAAATACAGACAGATCCAGTGCTCTTTTAATTGTTACAGAGCAGGTCCTGGCTGTTTGGCTCAGTGGTAGATCGTTGGTACGGTGTGTGTGTGGATGTCCCAGGTTTAATTTCCAGTCAGGGCATACAGGAGAGATGTCCACCAGCTTCTCCAGCCTTCACCCACCCTCTGCCCTTTCTCTCTCTCTCTCTTCCACTCCCTCAGCCATGGCTCAATTGGTTCCAGCGAGTTGACCTCAGGCACTAAAAATGGCTCAATGGCCTCTGCCACATGCTCTAAAACTACCTCGGCTAAGAAATGGCCCCAGATGAGCAGAGTATTGTTCTGTAGGGGACTTGCTGGGTAGATCCTGGTAGAGGTGCATGTGGGAGTCTGTCTCTCTGCCTCCCCTCCTCTTACTTAATAAAAAAAATTGTTTCAGAGGATGGAAAATGAAGAGAAATTATTTATTGCCTTTTCAAAGCAAATGAAACATTAATAACCTAAGCCCAATATTGACAGTATGAAAAAATAAATCTAAAGTCCAATATCTTTCATGACTGTCAGTACAGAAGTATTAAATAATACATTAGCAAATAAACTCCAAAACCACATGAAGACTGTGATACATCATGATCAAGTGAAACTCAAAATAGAAATTAAAATACTGGTTCAATATGAGGAATCTACTAATATCATTCACTTATTAGTAAATTTAAGGAGAAAGAATCATAAAATTATTCACAAAGATGATTTGTAAAAGCCTTTGACAAAAGTCAATTGCTACTCATTATAAAAATTCCTAAGAAAACAGTGATTGGGGTTTAGTTGTTTAAAATGATTAAGTATACATACACTCTGATTCACACCATACACTCCTGTTGTTTAGTCTCTCACTTACTTAACTGGAAAACTCTGAGGCCTAACCAGGAACAAAGCAAGCATGCCCATCCACTCCTGTTCAACATAATAATACAGATTTTAGCCAATGTAATTAAACAAGAGAAATCAATTAGGGGCACAAAAATAAATAAAGACATGATGAAGAACTGTGGTGGTACACGCATAAGGTGGAATACTACTCATCAATAAAAGAGAACAGCTATTGACCCAAGGAACTTGAATGATTCCAAAATCATTCTGCTATGTGAAGGAAACCAGTCCCAACTGGGACTTGGTTTTACTTTTTCTAGATTATCAGTGTCTGGTATAAAATCTTCCACCAGATTCAAATACTCACTGGTAATGAATAGATGAATAGGTATAAACTCCCGACACTCTTCACAGAAGGGAACATGCCTCATTCTTCTGTAGTCTTAAACACAATGCATGGTATTTACCAAGCACCCTCCCTGTCAGCTTTCTGCCCTGGAGACAAATGAGTAACACTGTTTTCAGTGCATTTCACATGAGCATCTCATCTCTTACTGCTTCTCAAGAGCAGAACCTCTACTTTGCCTCATCTATGCAGCATGAACCTGAACACTAGGGTAAGAATACTTGAGTGCATTGGCACAGAAAATAACCATGGTGATGTTAAAGACATTTTTCATACTAAATCTGTATTTACTTTTTCTTGTAAGGTATGTGTGGCTCTTTGGTTAAATATGTGCTTTTAGAAGCTAGTGATACAATCGGATGTTAAATTCCAACCTCAGGATTTTGTCTGAAACTCAGAAGGTGAAAATGGACACCCAGTGCACCGTGTCCTGCAGAGAAACCAAACCTGGCTCACTGTGAGGGCTGTTTCTGAAGGAACCCTGAACTTCTTCCTGTGTTGCTTCTCTTATCCTGCAGCCTGTGCTCACGTGTGCTAAATGAACAGTCCCAACTCACTCATGTTTGGGGGACTAAAGGAGAAGTGTGCTATTGGGGACAACTTGGTGTGGGGCATGGAGGAGCCACTTTCAGGATGGTAGAGCAAGGACACTTGGCATGTGACCACCAGCACATGCTTGTAGAACATGGCAATGTGCTTTGGGAAGCCCTAGAAAGTATTAGGGTAGAAAAACCCAGTGGTTAAAGGGGAAGGTTTAACTACTGTTATCCATATATTAAAGGGATTTTTTTTTAACCAGGAAACCCACAAAGGACTCAGAAAATTTGGTCAGACATAATTTCTGTCAACACATAATAAATGAATCCGAGGAGAATGTTGTTTGATGGGCAGAGTTAAGAATGTGGTTCAAACTTTCAGGGGAAAGGAAAGGAGATGTCTTAGGATGTAGACCAAGCCAAGCTCTAAAATCATCTTGAACTTCTATTCAAAATTGAAATTCATCGCTGTGTTCTTAGAAGAAGAATTAGAGGTATTTTTTAAGACAAAAGAGATTCCAGTCTTGCACAAATATGAGAGACTAGTACAATCTATTGTAGTAACAATAAACAAACAATTTAAGTGGCTGGGGCAGCAGTGTGCGGTGGGCCTACCTAGCAGTAAGTGACCACACTGCTGGGTGATGGAGGTGCGGTGACAACAGTTAGTTTCACAAGAAAAGGGGATAACTAGTTAGTCAGTAAATTGGTAACAATGAGGTGGGTCCAAGAGTTTCTACATTGTTCTCTTATCTTTTGAATCACTGTCTTTTGGATCCTTCTGACGTTTCACTTAGTTGAGCACTGAGGGACTAGTTTTCCAAAAATATCTTTATTCTTCAGTGTTCGGATGACAAGGAACCATTTGAGTCCTTCCATAAAAATGTAATTCAACAAATATACATGCGTCTAGAATGCTGTAAGCAGTACCTACAGATTATGTAATATAAGCAACTGATTTCCCTGATCACATGAGTAAAATAATCAGTGTGGACCTAAAGGCAAAAATGAGGAGTAGAAACTACAGGTGAAGATGATCTGCCAATCTAGAAAGAATATAGAGGAGAAACAACTACTTGGGATAAATAGAAAAAGGTTGGAGTCTTCATGGTCTGTTCTGTCTGTCTGAGAAAGAGTTCAGAAGGTAGAGAGCATCTGTATGTTTTGCTTTATAGTTTTATAAATTGAGAAGCTATAGCCTCCCCCTTTTAAATCAATCAAACGTTACAAATTGCCAACAGTGAACTTTATGACACTCCCTAGTCCTACGGGCCTGAGAGACAGAAACAGAGAGCTCTGACTTAGGGGCATGAGTTACATCGGGTGCGGGCACCCAAAAATATGTGGGAAGTAGAGATAGATTTTTATTTATATCACTTGAACAGAAATGAGAAAAAAAAGTGAGCAGCAATGTCCAATACTTTAATGATTACGTCAACTATCCCCTTCTTACTCTCAACTTCCTGTCTGGCATTTTGCTGCCTTAAAACATAGCATCTCTCTCTTTCTAGCAGTTCTCTCTCCATTTCCGCCCTTCTCCTTTCCCGCTCCAGTCCATCCTCCAGCCATCTGATTTTCTCCTCATACTCCACTCTTAACTGCCTTTTCTCTCTCTCCAGCTCAGCTCTGCATTGCTCTCGGATCACTTGGATCTGTTTCTGAATCTCGGCCTCAGCCCTTTCATAATTCTGATTAGTGAAGAATGCTCCCCCGTTCTCCCTCACTGTGCGCTGGGCCAGTTCCAGCAGCTCTGTCCTCTGGGCCTCCTGCTCAGCCCCTGTCGCCTTATTGTTGAACACACAGTAGCGACCTGTGAACTGCCCCATAAGTTCTTGAATGCCTTTTGGAGCTTCCTTTAAGTAATCACAGAACTCCATGCCGTCCAAGTCATCCTTTCGGGTGAATAAGAGAATCATGAATCCCCTAACTCTGGGACCAAACAACGACAGCATCTTCTCTGTGGCCTTACGCTCTTCCTCTGTGTACCGACCCAGCGGGACCACCAGGAGCAGAACGTGAGGCCCCGGGGAGGTCAGGAGGATGCAACGAGCAATCTCTTTATGTGTGTCAGCATCTGGTACCTCAGTGTCAAAAATGCCAGGTGTGTCTACAACGATTATTTCTCTCCCATTCCACATGCTGGTCCCTTTCTCACAGACCTTGGTGATGGATTTTGCTGTAAGGCTCGAATGAAACTGTTTCTTTCTGAGGATGCTGTTTCCCGTGGCACTTTTTCCGGCTCCAGTCTTGCCCACTAACACTAGCCTCAGTTGTGAATCTCTGCAGTCTTGGGTTTCAAGCCCTGGAACATCAGGAAACAAAAGTCAGTGTGAAGACTGACCACCAGGCCCTGGCTGGTTGGCTCAGCTATAGAGCATTGTCCCCAGAGTATGGAAGTCCCAGGTTTGATTCCCAGGCAAGGCACACAGGAGAAGTGACCATCTGCTTCTCCACCCCACCTCATCCCACGCACCCCCTTCTCTTTCTATCCCACAGACATAGCTCACTAGATTGATTCAGGCATGTTGGCCCCAGGCGCTGAGGATGGCTCCGTGGAGCCTGCACTTTAGGCACTAAAAATAGCTTGGTAGCCAGTGACCGATGGGCAGAGCATGGGCTCCAGATGGGGGTTGCCGGGTGGATCCTGGTTGGGCACCTATGGAATCTGTCTCTGTATGTCCCTACTCTCACTTAAAAAAAAAAAATACTGATCTTCGGTTGTTTCCTCTGTAAGGCTTCCGCCCACTTGTGCCTTCTTTGTTGCCTGCAAGGCTCCTGTCCCATGAGCAACCTCTGTCTTCACAGGACGTCCATAGGACCCTTGGGCCTGATCTCCCCCCTGCAGGACTTGGGGAAGCCCCTGGACACTATGCAGGAGTCCTTTGGGCAGCTCACTCTGACCTCTGGAAGCTAAGTGCCCAGGAAGGAGGGCCGAAACCAGTTTCCGTGAGAACTCCTCTGCTGCTCTTAGCTGCTCTTCATAAGCTAATGCAGCAGGTAATAAGAAATCTGGCTTTGGGACATCACAGTGGAAGATTTACTACTCCCCCATTCATTTATATTTAAAAAGAAACTTTTCTTCCTCCCATTAAGAAGCCAGTTGGGTGGGTGACTCAAGCCATTCCACCCTCACAGGGGAAAAAAGGCTACATGAGCAGAAAGACCAAGGATTCCTTTATATGTCATGTATGCAGACATTTTGTCAGGGACTATGACCCACAGGAGAACAAAATACTTGAAATTTAAAGCTACAACCTTAGCATAGAAATCTAGTAGAGTCTTTATATTTTAAATTAAGATGTTGAAGAATTATAGCCAGAAAATATTAGCAGTCCTCTGGAGTTACTATAAAAATCCTGTGATACATAAATAATCATAATGATAACCCCTACAGATTAGCATCTGTAGAGTTATACTTTCTTAGTTTCACGTGGTTAAGGGTATCTACTTCCTAAGAGAATTGCTAGGTTATAACTGAACAGCATAGTCTATCAATTGAAACAATGTTTTCAAAATAAATGTGTTTTAAGTGAAACACCACACCACCTCTGTAGCTCTTTCTGTATGTGTAGTCAGCCAGTTCTCTGCCTATCTCTTTTATATGTCTGTAAGGTTGACATATTCGGGATTTGTTAAGCACTGACCGGGACCATGGAAGACAACTGACCACCACACCTGGGAGCCTGTTTCTTGAAGAAGAAAGACCCTGCCCTCACAGACTTTGAATAGGACCTATTCTCACAATCATCCATCTCTGCTTGGAGACAATGCATACGTTATCACACTGATAATATTATAGACATGATTATAAACTCTATTTTACTTTTCAGAGATGTCATCCCAATTCACCCAGTGACTCAGACAAAAAGTCTAAGATTTCCTTGTTTCCATCGTTTCCTTACTTTCCAGATGCAACCCATCAGCAAGTCCTCCTGGCTCCGTCCACAAATCTGACCGCTTCTCTCCAGTCTGAAGACCACCATGCTTGTCCAAGCTAGCATCACCACCCGTGTCTTAGCAGTCTCCTAACTGGCCTCTCTATTGCCACTGTGCCCTCTTCCATCTCTTCTGTACATTGGAATGATTTTTTTTTTTAATAAAACAAAAAAAGACATTTTGCAGAATGTCCCACTCTGGCTTCCATAAAATCAGTGTTCATGCCCCATCCCCCACATACTTTATAGGGACACTCTTGCTAATCCAGTGATTAGCAAAACCATACTAAAGGCCTTGTTTCCCACATCTGATATACAGAACCCTGGGATGAGAGAGGTAAATGTGCAGAAGCTGAGAATGTCACATACAGGATGGTTAAGATTAGGGGGAAATGTGGGAGGGTGGGTCAGATTACTATGTAGTTAGGCACACAGTGGAAGACCCCCTAAGGCAGTCCTGAGTGAAGTAGAGAGAGAGTAAGAAAATATGGGAGGTGAAACAAAATGTCACCAAAGCCAGCTCCAACAGTACAACAATTTACCAATGCATCTTCATATCAATGCAATATGCCATATAGTCACATGATCACAGGTATGTGTTTGGCTCTTAAGTGGCAGGTTGCAGGTATGGTCGTGGACACCCTAATCAACAACGTGTGAAATGGTTGATGGTTTAGGCTACTTAAGTGTGGTGTGGTTTGCCAAATGAGGAGAAGTTCAGCTGATGTTATGATTTCTATCAACAATGTAGTAAAGGGAGGGTTATGTGAGAACATGAGTAAGCAGGTCTATTGAGTTTGTTGGTTATATTGAGGCTTCCAGGAGCAGGGAAATTAGGGACCTGAATGAAGAAGAATTGCTCTCATGTTCCTCCTTCCCAAGCCTCTCTCAGGCTGAATGGAGGGGCAGAGAAACAACCGGACAGGCTACAGATGGCCCTGCTATTGAGTCCATATTGCAGGAGGGGGACATAAGAAAACTCATCCAGCCTGGGCTCCATCAAGATATTTTAGCCTCTCTCTCTGGTAGCTGTTATGCTATGACATGACTACACAGTGTAGAGGGGTGGAGAAGAGAAAGAGCAGGGTCAGTGAAGAGAAACAAGAAGTAGGTTAAAAATATTTTGTTTTTGCTCAGATGGGAACTGGCAGACAGGACAGGAGCACCCTCTGCCCAGTCCCCTACATCCAGCCTGGCCCGGGGGCCCTGATCACCCTCTCACCATGGCTGGTCCTGGGTTCACTGTTGAAACTCATCCTGTGGAATTGAGCTGCCACTGTAGTTTCAATTCCTGTAGATAGAAAATGTAACTCGTTTTAGGGAAGTGGAGAGTACCTGGAAACCGAAACCTCATGCAGCCGACAGTTCTCTCTTTCCCATAAAATTGTTATTTGATTCCTCCTGCCCTATTTCCCAACACGTCTTCTCAACTTTCCATTGTCAGTCTCCTTCTCATGCATTGCTTTATGTCCACACAGACATAAAAGCTTCAATTGTTTCCTCTGCTCTGGTTCGAGGCACCCTTTCCCCCTCTGTTCAGTGCATTATTACTCTGAATGCCATGTGTACAGAGTATGTAGCCTAGACCCTCCTCAGAGCTCTGAACTTTTATATCCCATTCCACTTCTCCATTGGGCAGTTTCACGTGTATCTCAAACAGAACTCAACCAAAATGGAACCCAACCCCCGACCCACCCCACCCGGGCCCCAGCCCATGCTTCCTCCAGATCACAGAGATGATTCTGCCCCCATTTCAGTTGACAGCATCACTGCTCAGCCAGTAGCTCCTGCAGAATCTTGGAGTCATCTGAACCTCCTCTTCTTTCACTCACTCATCAGTCTACCACTGAGTCCTATGGATTCTGCCCCCACAAAACGCAACATCACACATTCTCCCACCTTCGTGTTAATCTAGGCCATGGTTATTTGCTTGCCATGTAACAGGTTCCTAACCAATCATCTCCTCTTTGGTTCCTTTTCTGCTCTATAATCAGATACCTCTTAAAAACTACAATTTGGTTATTTTTTTCTCCAACTCCCCTCCCGCCAACACCATCAGCACCAATGACCCAGCTGTGGTGTGGTCCCTTGCTATTTGCTCCCATTGCCTTCCCAGGGAATTCTATATTGCGGGTCAGAGCAGGGAGCTATTTGTCTGCTCTGTGTACTCTATCCCTTTAGGCTGTAAGCTTTGTGATAATAGTACCATCTGTGTCTTGTATTTCTTTTCTGGAGGCAAACACAATGCTAGGCAAAGAGTGGTTCCCACTAAATATTTGTTCAATACATTAATCAAAATCCCTCTGAACTTGCTTCCTCTCTGATCTTTCTATCTAGCCTGCATCTGTGGAAAAGATGATATTTTCCTTACTCATCAATGCTTAGTGTCAAAGAGACAAGGTGTAACATGTTAAATATTGTGTCTCCTTTCTACCTACAAATGTTGGGCAATGGGGAAAGGTATTTGATGAGCTTGTGTTGAAGTTGACTTTGCCTGGGACAGGCTGAAAAAGCTCATTACTAAGGACCAGGCTCATCTGATAGGGAGCCATCAAACATAACCTTAAAACACTGTTAGAAAGACAGACAGTCCTTTTGAAAGAAGAGTTGTGTATTTACTCCCTTAAGGATAAAGACTAAAAAAGAGCTTCTTGTAAATTGGGAAGAGAAATCACCAAAGTTTTACAAATCAGCTTTAGCCACAAACTTGATATTGGTGACTGGGGGTGAAGGGGACCCATGGAGCTGTGCTTCTTACACCTCCCAGCTTCCTGGTACTCCTCCCCTGCCAGCTGCTCTCAGAGCTGGTTCTGTCCTCTCGCACAGCTCTGTCCCTGCAAGCTTCACGTCTATCTATACATTCTACAAAGGGTGAAAGGAACCACTAATGTGTACAAGTTTCCTCTGAGAAGTCATCCCTGAGAAGGGTACTAATTTCTAGGGCTCAGTCTTTAAAACAGATTACAACCTAAAATCAAAAGACATAGGAAACAGAAAGCAATGAAAAATCTATGCTGAGAGCCAGTTTGCTGGGAGACTTCAGATTTAGAAGCAGGGGAGTAGTCCTCTCTGCACTGAATTCCACATTTCCCTGCCTCTCACCCAACACACACACACACACACACCTGTATATCCCTTTACCTGGAGGATCTGGGTCCTGCTCCCGTCTCTAACTTCCAAACCAATGCTAAGTGAGAATATTGAAGAGGAAGAAGAGGAAAGAGAAAGTGAGGGAGGAGCTATTCATACTTGGCTTGTGTAAGAAACCAGCCCACTTTACCATCTGAGGCCACTTTCCGTGTATTTTTGACCAGCTCCATGGCTCAGTTCTGGTGGAAGCCAGACTTGGTGTGTGGCTTGTCCCCTTTCACACATACTCAGGTCAGGCTGAGGCAGCCACAGACTGTGGATGGCTTTGTATTTCCAAACAGGAAACCCAGGGTCAGTCCCAGGCAGTACCTGACATTGACCTGCATCAGGGTCACTCCCAAAAGGGCCTAGAACCAATATACATGGTGGTGGGCTTCAGACCACATCAGAGAATGACCTCATTAGCTCCACAAGAAACACATTCAAAGAGAGATCTCAGCAGGCACCACAGCCTGCTGGGGCAAAATCTGTTTTGTGGGTTCAGCACTCACATGGCAGTTCCCACACTGTGGTCAGGGTTAATCCTCAGAGTCAGACAGTCAACCTGAGTGAGGGTCAACTGAACCCATGGGTGGGCTAACAACAATGAGGACTCAACTACAGCAGGAAGGCTCACACATTCCACACTGAACATTTCTGGAACACCTAAGCTTAGGTAGGAGAATAAAGGAGACTGCCCCTAAACTCCACAAGAGACCTACTATGTAAGGTCACCATACCAAGCCTGGGAGACATGGCAGATCTACCTAATACACAGACTCAAATACAGAGAGATGGACAAAGAAATATGTCCCCAATGAAAGGCAATAGAAATCCTCAGAGAAAAACTAAATGAAATGAGGTTAAGCAATCCAGCGGATACAGGGTTCAAAAATAAAAATGGTTATAAGGTTGCTCAAGGAACTTAGTGAAAACTTCCACAAAGAGAGAGCAAGCATATTAAAGGACATTGAAATCACAAAAAAGAACCAGTCAAGAATAAAAAATACAATGTCTGAAATGAAGAACACACCAGAATCAACAGCTGATTAGGTGAAGCAAAGGATCAAATCAATGACTTAGAAGACAAGAGAGCAGAAAACATCCAATCAGAGCTGTAAAAAGAAAAAAGATGTTTAGAAAAGAGAATAGTTTAAGGGACCTCTAGGACAACATGAAGCATAATATCTGCTTCTGAGGGTACCAGAAAGAGGAAAGCAAGAGATTGAGAACCTAGTTGAAAAAATAATGACTGAAAACTTTCTTAACCTGATGAAATCAAAAGACACATGTGTAGGAAGCTCAAAGTGCCAAATTAGATGAACCCAAAGAGGCCAGCATCAAGACACATCATCATTAAAATGGATAAAAGCTAGAAGCAAAGAGAGAATCTTAAAAGCAGCAAGATAAAGACAGTTACCTACAAGTCAGCTCCCATAAGACTGTCAGCTGATTTCTCAATAAAAATTTTCTAGGCCAGAAGAGATTGGCATGAAATATTCAAAGTCATGAAAAGCAAGGACCGACAACCAAAATTAGTGTATTCAGCAAAGCAATCATTTAAAATTGAAGAAGAGATAAAAAGCTTCCCAGAAAAGACAAACCTAAAGGAGTTCATCTCCAACAAACCAATATTACAAGAAATCTTAAAGGGACTTCTTTAAAAAGAAGAAGAAATACTAAGAACAGAGAAACATCATTATAAATTTTAAAGTGGCAATAAACATGCACTTATCAATAACCATTTTAAATATAAATGGAGTAAGTTATCTGATCAATAGACATAGGATAACTGAATGGATAAGTAAATAAGACCCATATATATACTGTCTACAAATGACTTACCTCAGAATGTAAAACATGCAGAGACTGAAAGAAAAGGGATGGAAGAAGCTATCTTATGCAAATAGAAATGAAAAAAAGCTGGAGTAGCATACTTACAGTAGACAAAATAGACGTTAAAACTAAGGCTATGAAAAGAGACAAAGAAGGACATGACATAGTGATAATGGGATCAATCCAACCAGAGGATATAATGATATATATCATTTCTGCACTCAACATAGGAGGACCTAAATATATAAAGCAAATATTAATGAACATAAGGAGAGATTGACAACATGGTCATAATAGGGGATTTTGACACCCCATTGACATCAAAAAATTGTTCTTTCAAACAGAAAATCAACAAGAAAGCAGCGGCCTTAATTGACACACTAGACCGAATTAATTCAATTGATGTTTTCAGAGTATTTCACCCCAAAACAACAGAACACACATTCTTTCAAAAGCACATGAGACATTTTCTAGGATAGCCCACATTTTAGAACACAAAAAGAGTGTCAATAAATATAGAAAGACTGAAATTATATCAAATACCTTCTTTGACCACAACGGTATAAAATTAGAAACCAGTTACAAGGAAAAAAACAACAGAAAAACACACAAACACATGGAGGCTAAATAACAAGGTATTAAACAATGAATGGGTTAACAATGAGATCAAGGAAATCAAAAGATACCTTGATACAAATTAAAATGAAAACACAACAATACAAAATCTATGGGACACAGCAAAAGCAATCCTGAGAGGGAAATTCATATAATTACAGGCCAACATCAAGAAATAAGAAAAATCTCAAATAAACAATCTAATCTTACATGTAAAGGAACTGGAAAATGAACAACACACAAAGCCCAAGTGAGTAGAAGGAAGGAAATAATAAAGATTATTGTGGAAATAAATGAAATAGAGTCCAGAATAAAATACTAAAGGTCAATGACACCAAAAGCTGGTTCTTTGAAAAGATAAACAAGATTGTTAATCTCTAACAAAACTCATCTAGAAAAAAAGAGAGGACCCAGATAAAATCAGAACTGAAAAAGGAGAAGTAACTACAGATGACAGATTAATACAAAGGGTTATTTTTTAAATACTACAAACAATTATATGCCAAAAATCGGCCAATTTGGAAGAAATCTATAAATTCCTAGAAACATGAAATCTGCCAAAACTGAATTAAGAAAAAACAAAAAATCTAAACAGACTGATTACAACTTTAAAAAATCAAAGCAATAGTAAAAAATAAACTGCCAACAAACAAAAGTCTTAGACTGGGTGGCTTCACAGGTGAATTTTACCAAACATCCAAAGAAGAATGAACACCTATTCTTATAAAACTATTCCAAAAAACTCAAGAGGAGGGAAGACTTCCAAGCTCATTTTATGAAGCTAGAATTACTCTTATTTTGAACCCAGAAAAAGACACTGCAAAAAAAAAAAAAAAACTATAGGCCAATATCCCTGATGAACATACATGCAAAAGTCCTCTACAAAATACTAGCAAACCAAATTCAACAATACAGTCAAAAGATCATACACCATAATCAAGTGGAATTTATTCCTGGGATGCAATATTTGCAAATCAACTATCAATCACATACACAAAATAAAGGATAAAAATTATATAATTATATTAATAGATGCAGAAAAGGTATTTATTGATTTTGACAAAATCCAGCACACATTTATAACAAACACTCTTAAAGTGAGAATAGAGGAAACATACCTCAACATCATAAAGCTTGTATATGAAAAACCCACAGCTAACATCATATTCAATACAAAAACCTAAAAGCATTTTCCTTAACATCCAGAACAAGACATAGATACCCACTTTCAACACTGTTTTTCAAAAGAGTATTAAAAGTCCTCACCACAGCAATCAGATAAGAAGAAGAAATAAAAGACATCCAAATGAAAGGAAGAAATATAACTGTCATTATTTGTAATACTGTGTATAGAGAACCCTAAGATTTCACCAAATAACTACTAAAACTGATAAATGAATCCAATAAACTAGCAAGATACAAAATAAAAATTCAGAAATCAGTTGCCTTTTTATACACCAATATTGAACTATCAGAAAGGGAAACTAGGAAAACAATCTTATAATTGCCTCTAAAAAAAATCCCAAGGAATAAATTTAACCAAGCAGATAAAAGACTTGCCCTCAGAAATTTATGACATTGAAGAAAAAAATTAAAGAAGATACAAATGAATGGAAGCATATATCATACTCATGGATAGGAAAAATTAAGATTAAATGTCCATTCTACCCAAAGCAATCTATAGATTCAATGCAATTCCAATCAAAGAACTAGAAGAAATACTCCAAACATGTATATAAAATCAGAGAAGACCTTGAATAGTAACAGCAATCTTGAAAAAGAAGAAAAAAGTTGGAGGTATCACACTACCTCATAGCAAACTATACTGTAAAACAGTAGTAATCAAAACACATGGTAATGACATAAAAATAGACATAGGTCAATGAAATAAAATAGAGAGCCAAGAAATAAAGCCATGTTTATATGGTCAATATTTGATTAAGGAGGCAGGACCATCCAATGGGTAGAAACAGTTTATTCAACAAATGGCATTGGAAAATTGAACAGATATGTGCAAAAATAATTAAATAAACCTAGTCTACCTTCTTACACCATATACAAGTACTACCACCTGTGTGACTTCTGTGCTCGTGCAGCCGAGCACAGCAAGGACCAGGCACAGTGCAAGTCAGAACTGTGCCCCAACGGGCCAGTGCCTGGTGGCCACAAGTGAAAAATGGCAGAGAAGCCCCTCGGCAACCAGAGCAAGCATAGCCAGCATGACCTGCAGCCCCTGCCACACACATCCTGCCCCGACACGGGCCACCTGAGGACCCGATAAAGATATTTTCTCTGACTCCAGCTCTGACTGTGGTTCTGTTGGGCAACAGGATTTGTTCAGTACCTGTTTCTTATTGATTATTGCTTAAGTAACATGCAGGTGGGCATGCCATTTTAAGGTTTTTAATTAAAAGAGATCAAGCAGCAACAAAATATATTACTAATAAAGTAGAGAAGACAAGATGTTTCATTTCTCCTTGACAACTTTTAAGGAGGCAGGAGAAGAGGGAGAGAGGATATCAGGAATAGACGACTTCGGTAGCTTAAGGATTTTAACAAAACTGTTTTATTGATTGATTTTAGTGAGCAAGAGAAACATCTGTTTGTTGTTCTACTTACTTATGCAGTTATTGGTTGATTCCTTTTTTTTTTTTTTCTGAAGTGAGAAGCAGGAGGCAGAGAGACAGACTCCCACATGTGCCTGACTGGGATCCACCGCACATGTCCACCAGAGAGAAATGCTCCTCTGCCCATGTGGGGCGTTGCTCTATTGCAACTGGAGCCATTCTAGTGCCTGAGGCAGAGGCCATGGAGACATCCTCAGTGCCCAAGCCAACTTTGCTCCAATGGAGCCTTGGCTGCAGGAGAGGAAGAGAGAGATAGAAAGAAAGAAGAGGGGGAGGGAAGGAGAAGCAGATGGACGTTTCTCCTGTGTGCCCTGACTGGGAATCGAACTCAGGACTTCCATACACTGGCCCAACGCTGTCATCGGTTGATTATTATATGTGCCCTGACCAGGGATCGAACACACCAGCTTGGTGTATCAGAACGATGATCTAACCAACTGAGCTATAGAGCTGGGGCCAGCCACTTGAATTTTCAAAATACCAGATTCCTCCTTCACATGGAGTAGGGCCAGTTCCCCCTGCTGTTCCTGCTGCCAGCATAGGGTGGGGGTGGCATTAATCCCCCAGTGCTTCCAGGGCCTCAGCACCTCCAGGGCCTCCAGAAGGAGGACTTAGAGTGTTTAAAAGACGCATTCTCTCATTTCCCCCTTCTGAGTTGTACTGTCAGGACAGGGAGTGACAGCTCTCCCCCTGTTTGAACCATCAATTTAGATTCTGTCTGAGTAGAATCTTTGCTCTGTAACAACATGAAAGCTTGTACATAAGAAATCTTCTTGTCTATTCACCAGACCTTTGGAAAACAATTCTAATTTAATTAGTCATTGGCTTATAGCTATAATAAGTTAATACTCAGCTAAAATATGGACTAATAAACTTTCTGATGAAACCAAGACTGAGCCACCCTTGTCAAACAGAAACAAAGTCCAAAGCAAATATCAAGTTCAAACAATCAGGTATTCTCAAACCAAATCCTCTGATCTTGGAATCTTATCTCATACCTACTGATACCATGAAAGACCTTTTCAAGCTTTAAATGGAACAAAGTTTAAATGGCAGAGCCTGAGGACTCACAGTGCATACCTGTTCAACTTACCCAGTTATGGAGCCTGTCAAATCCCTTAATGACCCTTGCCTTCCTCCAATAAAGCATCTGTATGTGGTTGATGCCATTGAGAGGGAGGGCAGGGAGAGTTTCCAAGATAAGAAACTGTTGGCAGCTGCTGGGAAGTCGTTGGAGCCCCTGCCATGGGGTGAGCCTGACCAAACAGCTAAGACTCTGGAACAGTCGTTACTCCTCCTTGATAATATGAGAATGAGGAACGTTAGTCCTGTCGGGTCTGAGCCTATGGCTGGTTCACTGGTTCTGGGATCACAAAAAGGTTTGCCACTTGACAGCCAATAATGAAGAGACAGGGACTGGTGGAAAGAAAGTAGGTTTATTCAAGAGCCAGCAGCTTGAGAAGAGTGGGGACTCTCAACACAAAGGCCCTCTTAACAACGGGACATGTGTAGGGGGGTTGTAAGCAGGGACGGGGAATAAAATAACACAAAAGAAAGAAATCTAAAGGAAGGGGTTGAGAGTTCTCTGTGGAGGGGATTACGTGCAAGACAGTTAAGTGGCTGAAGGTCAACAAACATCCTAGATCCAGAATGTCTGAAGGTCAGAGTCTCCTTTTGAAGTTAGTTCATAGAATTCTAGAGCGAACATGATGTTGATCTGCAGTCATAGGTTAGTTAGCAGGCCATCATTCCAGAAATAGTGTTACAAGAATGGTGGGGTGGGTTACACAGACTCATGCTAAAGCATAGAAGTTGACCATTATTTTATACCATACATAAAAATTAAGTCAAAATGGATTAGAAGTTGAAGCACATAGACCTGACCGTGAAAGTTCTAGACAAAAACAGAGGCGGTAAGGTCCTTGACTTAGGCTGTTGATAATTTTTTGAATCTGACCCCCAAAGAAAAGCAAGAACAAACAGATGAAATCATAGCAAATGAAAAAGCTCCTTTATAACAAAGGAGATCATCAACACAATGAAAATGCAAAGTACTGAATGGGAGAAAATATTTATACACCCTATATCTGATAAGAGGTTAATATCCAACTATGTAAAGCACTCATACAACTCAAAGGTAAAAAAAAAAAAAAAAAAAAAAAAAAAAATTAATTTGAAAAATGGGCAGAAGATCTGCATAGATATTTTTCCAAAGAAGACACACAGATGGACAACAGGTATATGAAAATGATGCTCAACATTACTAATCATCAGGGAAATACAAATCAAAACCACAACAAGATCTCACTTCACATCTCTTAGGATAGCTATTATTAAAAAGACAAGTAAAAAGTGGTGGTGAGAATATAGAAAAAAGAGAACCCTTATGCACTTAGTGGGACTATAAGTTGGTGCAGCCACTGTGGAAAACAGTATGGAGATCCTCAAAAAGTTAGTAATAGACCTACCATATGATTTAGCAAATATGGGTGCTGGATATTTAGCTGAAGAAAACAAAAATACTAACTTGAAAGATATCTGCACTCCTGTGTCCACTGCAGCATTATTTACCTTAGCCAGGACATAAAAACAACCTAAGTGTCCATATATGGAGAAATGGACAAATAAATTCTGGTGTGTGTGTGTGTGTGTGTGTGTATTATTATTCAGCCAAAATAAAACCAAAGTCTTGCCATTTGCAGTGGCCATATTAACCAAAGCAATATACAGATTTAATGCAATCCCCATCAAGATTCCCATGACATTTTTTAAAGAAATAGTCCAAAAAATAAAATCATCAAATTTGCATGAAACCACAAAAGAACCCAAGGAACCCAAGCAATACTGAGGAAAAAAGAACAAAGCCAGAGATATCTGTTATGTTTGGGTCCAGGGCCCCTAACTCATCAATCACTTCAACTAGCCAGGTTGCGCTTTAGAGGACCCGGGGCCGGGGCAGTTCCTGTGACTCTCCGCCCGAGTGATCCTGATTGATTATTTTACTTCTGCCAGATACTGGGACATCCTGACCATCAGCCTTTCCCTCCCATCCATCACTTCAGTACCACCCTCCCACCCCCATTGTTTAACTACCACAGGTAACAGAAGTTTTCCCCTGCAGCAAGAAATACACCAAAACTCAGTTCTGTATAAAAAAATGGCTTGTCATCCTCTCACTGCTAACATCACTAGGGTCTCAGTCCCTCTGTTCACAGAGGAATAGATAAACTTGTAAAATTCACCAGACCTTGTGTGTCCTTCCTTTGGCAACCTAACAATGTTACATTTACTGACTCCAAATTATACTATAAAGCTACAATAATCACAACAGTAGGTATTGGCAGAAATAGAGACACACTAACCAATGGAACAGAAATGAGGGCCCAGAAATCAACCCACATATATATGGGCAAATAATTTCAACAAGGGAGCCAAAAACATACAATGGAGGGGAAAAAAATGCTTCTTCAGTAAGTGGTGTGAGAAAAACCTGAAAGCTACATGCCAAAGAATGAAACTAGACTAGCATGCTATTTGTGACCATATATAAAACTGAACTCAAAATGGATCAAAGGCCTAAATATTTTATCTTAAACAATAAATACACAGAAGGAAACCTAGGTACCAGACTTATGACCCTTGGTCTTAGAAAGGATTTTATAAATTTGACCCCAAAGGCAAGGGAAATAAAAGCAAAAGTAAATGAATGAAACCATATCAAACTAAGAAGCTTCAGCATAGCAAAAGAAACCATCACAGAATGAAAAGGCAACCAACCAAATGACAGAAGACATTTGCAAAAAACAGTTCCAACAGACGTTAATGTCCAATATATATAAAGAATCAACAATCAATACCAAACAATCCAATTTTAAAAATGGGCAGAGGATCTCAAGAGATGCTTTTCCCAAAAAGACATACAGCTGACCAACAGATATGTGAAAAGATGCTCAACTTCACTTGCTATTAGGAAAATGCAAATCAAAACCCCAGTGATATACTAACTCACACCTGCAATTATCAACAAGACAAGTAACAACAAGTATTGGGAAAGCAGCAGGGTTAGGCTTGCTCACTTGTACTTTGCCTGGTTAGTGCATGAGCATATGGTAACATCATGTATGGCTAGTCTATTAAGGCTACGTACAGGTGCTCGCCCTCAGGGCAGATGGCAGTTTGCAGATTGCCTGCCCCCCATTGTTAGGGGCCATTGTTTGCTGTTCGCTTCATCTGCCTGTGAGAAGCAAATTCCCCTGCCTGTTTGCTCATCTGCCATTTTTCAACTCTACTAAACAGGTATGGCCCAACACTTTCTGGCTCTGCAGTTTCTCTACTGTCTGCCCGAATGCAGCGTGGACCTGCCTGGCCTCAGCCACAGACATTACAAGTATTGGAGGCTGGTAGGAACTTAAACTGGTACAGTCACTGTGGAAAACAGGATGGAGGACCATCAAAAAATTAAGAATAGATGTACTATATGACCCAGCAATTTCTCTTCTGAATAGCTACCCTAAAAATATGAAAACATTTATTTGTAAAGACACATGCACCCCCATGTTTACTGTAGCATTAGTCACGGGGTAGCCAAGACATGGAAACAACCTAAGTGCTCTTCGATGGATAACGGGATAAAGAAGACATGGTACAGATATACAATGGAATACTACTGAGCTGTTAAGGAGGATGAAATACTGCTGTTGCAACAACATAAATGGGTGTTGAAAGTATCATGCTGAGTGAAGGAAGTCAGATGGAAAAGGATAAGAACCATATGATTGCACTTGTATGTGAGATAGAAAACAGCAACAAATGAACAAACAGGAAAAACAAACAAACAAAATTCTTGGACACACACAACAGTGTGGCAGTTACCAGAGGGAAGTTGACAAGCGGAGATAGAAAATGGTAAACGGGGTCAGATATATGGTGATGGAAGGACATGTGACTTTGGGTGGTGAGCATATGATACAATATACAGATGATGTGTCAGAGAATTGTACACTCAAGACCTATGTGACTTTATACCGAATAAATTTAACAAAATAAAATAATTAAAATAATCGAGCCTGACCAGGCAGTGGCGCAGTGGATAGAGCATCGGACTGGGATGCGGAGGACCCAGGTTTGAGATCCCGAGGTCACCAGCTTGAGCACAGGCTCATCTGGTTTGAGCAAGGCTCACCAGCTTGAGCCCTAGGTCGCTGGCTCAAGCAAGGGGTCACTTGGTCTGCTGTAGCCCTCCGATCAAGGCACATATGAGAAATCAATTAATAAATAACTAAGGAACCGCAATGAAGAATTAATGTTTCTCATCTCTCTCCCTTCCTGTCTGTCTTTCCCTCTCTCTGACTCTCTCTGTCTCTGCCACAAAAAATAAATAAATAAATAAAATATAACAGAAAAAAATTACTGTTATGGAAGCAAAAAGGGTATAAGAAAAAAGAATAAAAATAATCAGCAAAATATGTTAAGCAATAAGGAAATAATAAAAATAAGAGTAAGCTATGAACTGATAAAATGTTTGCAAGTCACACATCTGATAATTTGTAAATATATTTGATAAAAAGCTGATGAAGAACAGAATACATACAGAACTCTTACAATCCATTAATAAAAAGACAAATAACCCAACTTAAAATGGAAAAACATATGAATAAGCATTTTGACATATAATATACTGTATGTAATTGGAACAGAGAAGTGACTAAATTTCTGCATATGTATCCACCAGTGAAACTATCACCCTAACCAAGATAATGATTCTATTCATTCCCTCATGCCCTCTAGTAATCCCTGCCCACCCCTCTGACATTCGCCCCCACCCCAAACCTCAGCAACCACCTGGACATCGTGTGCAGGTGTGCACAGCAGTCATCCCTCAATGTATGTAAATGTGTGAGTGGTGAGACTCAGACTCGGAGCTGAGATCTCAGAACTCTGTGGAGGAGGGGATGGTGACAATCTTCTGCAACATGGCCTAAATATCGGTTGGTTCCAAATCCCAATTTAGGAAGCATTTTACAAAATCAAGATGCTTGTTAACAGGAAGAAAGAATTTGAGAATGGTTGCCTTAGATACTCCATTTTTTTATATTTGTTTATAAACAGAGATGAGACTGCTCTTTTAAAAGCATATGTTGGTTGGAAACCTCCCAGGAGTAATCTGAACATCAGCCCTCCTACAAAGGGCAGAGAGAGACCCAAGAAAGAGGCAGACCACTGCACATGGGTAAGTGGCAGTTTACTAAGCCAGGGGACTCACCTACAGGGCTTGTCTGGGGTGCCTCAGATCTGAAAAGGTTACATAGAGGCCCTAGCCGGACTGAGTCACATATCCCATCCAGATGGTCCCAACAACACGTTACTGACTCAAGGCTGTGTGTCCTTGAGGCAGCCTCTGGGAAGGGACAAGTCAAGCCGCATGCACATTCCAGGGTGGGTTCATGGTGCAGAGTCTCCCATAGGCTAAGTCCAGCTTTTGGGTCAACTGGGGGTCACACCTTCTTCATGATCTCCCCCACTGCAACAGAACTGGGTTCACCACTCGGAGTGTCTGGGTCAAAGGGACACAACTCTTGGTGGAAGAAAATGATCTATTTTCACTGAAACAAGTAGGGAGACAGAGGAATCATTTCCAAAGCTCTGCCTCTCCTAAGGGAAGCCTAGCCATTGCTTATCTACACCATTTTGTTAATTACATGTTGATTTTTCTTTGCAGCCACCAGTGATGGTTCAAGTGAAGCTTATCCTTAAGAGCTCCTTTGTAAAATACTGTGATACATTTGGTCATTTAGTAAGAACTGCCCATACCTTGACACCCTTGTCACATATATCACCAACAGTTCATCTCTGGTGATCAGTTCTTACAATTTCATAGGTTCTCCTGTGGGGAAAACAGCTGTGTTAGGCTTGCTCGCTGGTTTCCCAGATGCAAGCACTCTGCACAATTAGTGCATGAGCACGTGACAGAAAGCCATGTGTGTATGTCTTTATAAAAGCTCAGAATGCTTTCCCTCTGGGCAATCCTCCCAGCTCACTGTCCTGCCATTGTGCACTGTGAGGTGTGGTGGTCCTGATCTCTTGCCCACCATGTGAAAAACAGGTTATTCTTCATTTATTCGCTTGCCTGTCACTGTGAGCCTCCAATAAATGGGTGATGGCCCAACATATTCCGAATCCACAGTTTCTCTGCCATCTGCCCAAAATCAGTGCAAACCGGCCTGGCTACCACCACCAGCAGTACACCCCCCTCCTCCTGCAGAGTACCCTGGGAGGTCAGCAAGGGGCTTCACTAGCATGGAGGTGGCTCCTTTGTGGCTGCTGTCTCAGATGCCATAGCAACAATGCAGTCACATGTAAGATAAAAAGATAGATTAAGACCACAATTCCCAAAATCAGTGGAAACTTTTTCCACCCAGAACCCCAAGACCCAAACTATTGACTTAGCAAGTCCCATGGACTGAGGGTTAGATCATTCAGGGCATTGACCTGTGTTCTCATGCCATTTACTAATAATACTACATTAGCAGACTCATCAGGTATGACACAAAATATTCTGCTTGGATAATGACTGAGTTTTTAGTTGACAGGAGAAATTCTAGTGTCAGTAAACATTAGAGGTAATGGAAAAATATATAACCTAAACATCAGGGTATGTCTAAAAGAGAAAAGAAAAAGAATATCATTAATATTTGTTAATCAGGATTCTAGCAGTGGAGATGGCCACTGAATTAGGGACTTGGGGGAAAGTCAAGTACATAGACCTCCTTCAAGCTGTGGACATGAGACATGGAAATGACAAGGAACACTGCTGGTAACAGTGAGGAAATTGCCCTAATCCCAAGGGGGTGGATGAAACCTGGAATTCAGATGGAGAATTGGGTAGAGAAGGTGTGAGGTTCAACTTAGGGTTGCAGCTCATTATAGGTGACTTTACAGGAGGAGGGGCAGAAGAATAAACACCTGACCTTGCTTTTCTGCCCGGAAGGGATCTCCTGTTTGAACTTCCCAATGGCAGAAGCCAAGCAGAAGTCAGATAGCCAGAGATCCCACTGATGGTGTCCAATCAGACAAGGGTCTCAATGTCTACAACATTCTTACTAAATGCTAGTCTTGCTAAATGTTAAAATATAACACAGCATTTTGTAGATCAGCTATAAAAAATATTGAGGTTGACAAGAACTCATCCTGGGTAAGCACAGCCAACTGAAAAACAAAGACATCAACATGTAATTGACCATCAAATTTCAAGGTAGGAGATACAGATTCCACAACTCAACAGAAAGAGCAAAAGCTCAGATTACAAAAAGAACAGGTAGGATAGAAAATATTGTTGTAGTTTTTTGGAAAATGCAATCAACCATATTAACAAATCAGAGTAAATTAAGAATAAAAAATAAAACTTACATTATTTCCAAAGCATATGCCATAGTTTTGAAAGCATCTCTGAAATTATTTTTTAAATATATGCAAATATATTACTTTCAGCTTCACTCTCCACATATTTTATTTATCATATTTTAACTGTAGGAGTTATTTTTTCATTCTTTTCTGACTGTGACATTTCTTTTTCTTGTACTATTATAATTTCCTTCTCTAATTGTCCAGCATAGATTCTCTCCAAGGCCTCTACCTGATTTCTCAGCTTTTCCTCTATGTTCTTGTAGATGGCGTCAGAAAAGTCAGTCCCCCTGTTCTCCTGCACCATCTTCTCTATCAGCTCCACCAGCTCCTGCACTTACCTTCCTTCTCAGCCTCATCTGCACTTGGGCTGTTATTGAAGGCACAGCAGTGGTTCCCACACTTCTAAATGATGTTTCTTAGGTTTACTTCTGACTTGTCTATAAACTCACTCAGCTGCTGACCCTCTAACAGATTCTTGCACATGAACAAGATGATCATGTACTTCATGGTTGCCACCCCAAAGATGTGTTTGATTAATGCAATTGTTTTATACTCTCCCTCTGTAAAGCGGCCCAGCTGCACAACCATGATGATGGCGTGAGGCCCAGGGCAGGAAAAGAGGACACACAGGTGGTCATCATTGTCTCCTTAGTGTCGAAGAGGCCTGGGGTGTCCACAACAAGAAGGTTTCTCCCCTTCCAGTTCTGCGTTGCTGTCTGACACATCTTGGTAACAGCTTGGGAAAAAATTTTAGAAGCAAATTTACTTCTCCCAAGGATAGTGTTTGCTGTAGCACTTTTCCCATTTCCTGTTTTTCCCACCAGGACAATCCTCAGAGTGTTGTCCTAATGGCTAGCCATGTTCCTGTCAAGAGGCTCTGGGGTGTACATGCCCACAAGACCTTAAGGCAGGGAAGGAGAGGGGGAATGGGTCAACTTAGGCAAAAGGGCACCATCCCCACACCTCTTTTCTCATTCTTTCCTCCCTGAAATTGTGCAATAGTCTATGACACTGACCCCAGTGAGAGCAGAGAGATGACACTGTTCAGTTCCTATGGGAGAAAGAATAAAGTAGCATTTTCCCACAGAAGCGCACAAGGTCTGAGTACTTTCACAGGGAAACTCATCTAACCTTTAAACATCTGATCATCTCAGTGCTAACTAAGCTGATCCTGCTCATACAAAAAAGAATAGAAACTTACAATTATCTCAATGAATGAAGTATAATATTGATCCCAAAAGCTAACAAAGATTTCACCAATAAATAAAGCTAGAGATGTGTCTCACTTGAAAATATTGATACAAAAATCCTAAATAAATTATTAGACACTAAAAAACATAACACACCATGATTAAATGTGAGTTATTTCAGAAAAAATAGGATAATTCAATATGAGAGAAGTGGTTGTTACAACACATCCATCATTAATAGATGAAGAAAAAAATTACCTATATGCAGAAGAGACATTCGACCAAATTCACACTGGCTCGTGTTTATAGCATTTCATAAAAATGAAATTATTAAATACTTCTCTAATGTAATTTTATTCAACTACAAATTCAAATTTTGCATCATCATCATTTTTCTGTAGGTGAGAAATTGTGGATTGCAAAGTTAAATAGTGGATTATGATGTTAAAATAATAAATTATAAAGGTGATTTGGAAAAAGAAAAAAAAGATTATCTGGCACCATCAAGAAAAGGAACAAGGAGAAAGGACTAGCTCCACCAGGAGTCACACATCATAGTTTCTGTGAGTAAAGCAGTATGATGTTGGCACACGAATGAAAAGATCAGTGAAATGAAAATAGAAAATTTGAAATAGGCCAAGTTAATCATACTATATTCATTTATAGTCACTTTAATTACATTATGTTACAGATTCCATAAAAGAATATCTCGCATCAGTGGGGGGAAGATGGATTAATAAAGCACCTGTGGGGTAAGTGTGTGACCACATAGAAGAGATAAGACAGCACCTGTGCCTCACACCAGTCAAATTCCAAGTAGATCAAAAGTTCAAATGTGAAAAACTAGTCCATATAAGTAATAGATAATCATGAATAAATTCTTTGTAACCTGTGGGTAGGGAAAATATTTCTAAGATTTCAAACAGAGTAAGGAAAAGGATGAATAAGTGTTATTGCAAAAATATCATAGATTATGTGAGACAAAAAACACTGTAGACAAATTAAAGCACAATGTCAAACTAGGAAAAAAGAACATTTCCCACATATCAAAGTTTTCCTGTTATACAAGGAAATTTGAAAGGTACAGAAACAAAAGACCAATAACTCAATAGAAAATGGAACAAGAGATAAGAATAAACATTCAGAAAACAAGAAATTTAAATGTGCCTTGAATATAGAAAAAATTAATAAATACTCATAATAGAGAAAAATAAATCAAAACAAAAATAAAATAACTAAATAAAATAAATTAAAATTATACCTCTATTTCTGAGGCAAGATATTACTTCTCACCTCCAAGTTTGGAAAAATCCAAACATTCACTGGCACCATCTGTTGGAAAAGGTGTGAGGGGAGCAGGTCTCCTCCTGCATGGCTGGTGAGAATGGAACAACAGTCCAGACCCTACAGAGAAGTTAGCAATATCTCTCAAAAGTAAACATGCATTTTCCCTTTGGTTATCAATCCCCAATATTAGGATTCATTCCTAAACTACAGTGAAAAAAATATAGAAAAGAATGATGTATAAGGCCATCTTTTGCATTATTATCTGTAATAGCAAAAGACCAGAGACCTATCAAATGGCCGTCGGGTAGGGACCTATAGAATACTGAAGGCAAGTTCACAAAGGAAGTGTTGTCCTACTGTGAACAGGGAGGAGATGTGTCTCTCTGTACCTGTATGGGGATAGCCCCAGGACATGTCATCAAGTGAAAACAATAAAGTGAAGGAAATAATAGAGAGGTTAACTACTGATTCTAGGTCTAGGCAGGAAATGTTAGAGTGGAACCTACACTCTCTTGTCAACTAGAAAGATAGGATAAGCTCCTTGATTATTACTAGAATATTGTCAAAAGGACTTAAGAACCAACTTCAAAAGAATCCAACTGATCAAAGATGGGACAATTTGAGCATCAATAAGAATTCCAATGAATGGAAATGTATTAAATGTGTTCACAACAATGCCTTCTTCTTCAAAGTTGTCAATAGCTCCCTTTGGAGTCTGCCAGGACTCTGACATTGACAAATGGAGGGAAAGAATCAAGCATTTATCTTGTCTTTCTTATATGACTGTACCTCATGGAAACGAGAGGATGGTTGGGGGAACTATGTTTACATAGGATAATTTCATCTAATAAATGAAGAAAGAAGGATAGAATTTGAATGTCATCATTTGTGACCTCTAATGAAACTAAAGCAATCATCATGTCAATTAATGTCACAGACAGACAAACAAACATGATGTGCATCTAAAACAGTGGCATCTACAAAGTATTCTCACGGAAACACAGTCAGGCCTGGGTGATCAAGCTTCTCCTTAAATATAAATTCACAAAAAACACTGGATCTAGAGGAGCAGGTGAAATGACACCCTGAGGTTGTTGTCGACAACATAAACACAACCCGATTCTGTTGGACAATAGACTTCCCCTTTCTTACACAGGAAATTTCCCAGAAAAAAAATCAGGGAAGTTTAGAAACCTATATACTAATTTACATTTAAGAGATATCAAACAATTGTGATTTATGGATCTTATTTGAATCCAACTTCACACAATTTTTTAAATTATGAGACAATCAATGAAATCTGAACACAACTGGTAATTTTTCATAAAAATTCTAGTTGCTTTATGGAGACTGATTATGGTAATAATTTTTAAAAGGTTTTAACTATTTAATGACAAATGGAAACAATGTCTGATATCTGCTTCAAAATAATGTGGTCTGTGTGAAGGGAGTAGAGAGTATGTAGACGAAACAAGATTGGCATCAACTGATAATTGTTGAAGCTTGGTCTAAGTACACGGAAGTTCCTTGTATTATTTTCTTTATCTTAGAGTTAGTTAAAATTTTCCACAATAAAAAATTTAATCTCTGTGTAGTTTAAATACTAAATATTCCATACCAAGCACCCTGATAAATGTTTTTTATATTATTTCATTTGCTCTCTAAAAAGAGACTTCAAGGAAGCTAATTTTATTTTTCTAATGTTTTAAATGAGGACATTGATGTGGCCCAAAAATGCTGAGACACTTGCCCAAAGTCACAGTGCTAACAGGTAGCTGGCAGAACAGGCATCCCTTTAAAAGTCTGTGTGACCAGCACGTCCCCTCCTAACCACTGCACACAGTGCCTCTTCCTGGTGTCTCCTCTGGCCCATGAGTCTAAAATCCCATCGAAGCAGAGATAGATCAAGAGAGGGCAGGGAAGAGGGCCCACACTCTTGCTGAGTGGAGAACCGGTAGGAAGCCTGTACCTAGGGAGTTCACAGGAGGGGTTCTCATGCACTGTTTCTCCAGAATGGCCAGTCCTCCCCTGGGGAGCCCCCTCTCCACCTTATACATCGCACTACTGGGGTCACAGCTTCTCTGCTAAATCATGGAAAGGATTCAGCAAACTGCATTCTAGATGTCCTCTGTCATCAGAGACGAGGGTACCCATGGAGAGTCCCTGCTCACTCTGGGATCCGGCTTCTTTTTCAGACAGAAGAGGGGTTTAGACTGGGTACTCTCTAAATGGTCAGGCTCTGAAGACCTGCCCTGTGGACACTAATTTCCTTCTGAGGGAAAAGGAAGGCTTCTCAGGCAGCCCTCAGTCTGTCACAAGAGCAAATGAGTGAAGATTTTACCAGTCAGCACAAATTTATCCTGTTAAATATGAGCCCCGTGACATTGTGCTAAAAAGTCTCCATACTCCCCTCCCCACCCTACGCCACCTTGACAGCATCTTCCTGCTGCACTGCGGGCTAGTCCCTGGTTCCTTCCCAGACCAGATGCACCCCCTGCTCACTCCCCAGACCTCCTGCCCTCACAGCTCTGTCGTCAAGGCCATGCTCAGCCAGGCTCAGTGTCTATTGAACAGGTTGATGAGCTCTCAAGTTTTCTCCAAAGTAGCCCTCTGAGCTGGTGCTTATGCTTTAACTGTGAGGGAGGGGACAGTGCTTGAGCCTCAGAAACCACTGAGCCAGGGAGTTTGGAGTGGGTGGGGCCCATGGGGGACTGCTTGCCTTTCAAGAGACAGAAATATTGCCTCATAACCTGCTGGCTGCTTCAGTTTTACCAAGTTGAAACCTTTTCTTCCGTGTACCCGCTCTGGCACTAAAATTTCCACAGTTACGGTCAGTGTTTTGGGTTATATGGTGGATCCAAAAAGCCCTTATTGAATGAACTAAGTCTTGTGCAGAAAGCCAGACACTGTCAGGGCATGTTCTCCAGTGCAGTGGGAGACTGCAGGGGATTCTGAGAGAGTTGGACCTGTGACTTTGCATATCCTCGGGGTGCTTGCTAGTGATTATATTATATGGGATTTGATTGTGGGTCCTTAAGAAGGGTCTCAAGTTACCGATTTAGACATTAATAAGAGTCAGGTGTGAAGCCAGAGGGGTCTAAACCACTGGGAGCCAGGGGAAAAGAGGAAGACGAAGCTGGAGAAAAGTCTTCCAGTGATCACACAGCTTCTCTGGGCTAAATTATTTCCATAGGGCTCTTGCAAGCTTGAAAGTCTGCATGACCAACAAGTCAGCATGCATCTTTCCCTCCCACCCTTCCAACCACCTCCCACAGCAGGCCAGACAGGCAGCTTATCCAAGATTTACCCTAGGGGTGGATCAACAGGATCTCGAGATTATTTTCAGGTGAGAGGCAGGCTGTCACAATGGTCACAGTTGACATGATGTTCTAGTTTTCTGTTGCATCATCATAAAAATATTGAATGTATTATCCAATTTGGTCCACTAGATTGAGAAATTTGATCAGTCAGTACTTAAGCTTGAGAGTAGATACAAAAAGGACCAGATGCATCAGGAAGTTGTTGACAGCAGGATGAGCATCAATGGACAAAAGCAGCTTGCTTTGGAAATGATGGTGTTAATGACCATATCATAGGACCAATTATTGGTGTTAATGATGTGGTCACTTTAAAGGCCCTTGGTAACAGTTTTCTGACTTCCAATAAAGGCAGGTCAAGACCGGCTATGTAATTTGCAAGGTCTTGCACAAAAGGAAAATACCCAGTCCTTTGTTCAAAAATCATGGAGCATTTTAACATGACATTATGGAGCATTAAACTAGGTGAGGGTCCCTCTGCACACTGGGCCCTGTGCTTCCCTACAAGTCACCCCCTGGAAGCTCATCCTAACAGGATGCATACATATGGGTTGAGAACAGAGTGAGAGCCACATCCCCTGCTCATCAATGACTATGTGGAGATCTGCGGAGACACGGCATTCTCCCATCCTCTTCTGGTACAACATATATGCATTTGGTAGGAAGCCAAGGACTCCAGACACAAATAGCAATCTGGAAGACAATGGCAGCTGGCACCTAGGTCCCCATTTACCAATGTGGCATTCACCTCCACTAAGGAACAGAAAGGGGAAACTAAACTGTACAAATGCCAGCATTCCGCAGGAAGGATGATGAGGAGACCAGCACGGTAACCCACGTTTAATCTGAAACCACTGCCAGGGTTTCCACTCCAGACAGCATTGTGGGGAGCCCTCAGACATTACTGGTGGAACAGCCATAACTGGTGATTTTTTTAAATTAAAGTCTCTAAACTTTGCCCTTAGGCCATATAACAAATGAAAAAATATTATATTTTTAATCTACTAAAACTTAGTAAGGAAAGTGGGAGTCTGTGTGGTATATAAGCCATAACTTCCTTCCTCCCTCCCCAACTCTACTCTGGGCAGGTGTAGTCAGGGAGATGAGGCTCCCTCTCCCCTCAGTTACCCATCAGGAATATGGCATCTTACCCATAGGGGCAGGCTGGCAACAATTCTCACCTCCCCACTCTGAGTTGTAGGACTCACCAGATGAGTACAGCCAGCAGCACCCTACTCCTTCTCTACCCACAATGCAGAGGCTGTGTCCTAGGCACAACGGGCTACTGGGACCCCAACTGCCCACCCACCCCATGAAAATTAGAATATCTTCGCATTTGCAATTAGACCATGAGGGCATTTTATAAATGAAGTATGTCACACAGAGAATAACAAAGACTATATGAAATCACTTTTTATGTGAAATTTTAAAAATCCAAATTCACAGAACTGGAGAGTAGATGGTTACCAGGGGTTAGCAGATTGGGGGCATGGGTAGATAGATGTTGGCCACACAGTACAACCTTCCAGTTAGAGATGGATATGTTCTGAGGCCGGAATGCATTCTTCTCTGACATTAGAGCCCCTGCAGGGGACAAACTGTTGGTGACACAGGGACCTTCGGAAAACATCACCATCGTCCACAGTGGGCTTTGGCAGTGGAAACTCTGCATCCCCATGGCCTCAGTGGCCAATGTTCCTGTCTCTTTAATTTTCACCCTTGGGCCCCACCTTCCCAGAGTTTCCTGTGTTCTGAGGTCTAAGAGGCAGGACACTTCCCTGTGCACTGGGAGGGCCAACCTGCTGCACTCACAGCCGGAGGACAGCAGTAGGTCAGGGACTTCTCGGGGCCAGCATCAGAGCCTGCCACCCATTCTGCAGGACAGGTGAGCCCAACAGGAAGGATCCCTGGGGAGTAGGAGCTGCGAGGATCGGGAAACACTCAGAACCTTCGTGATGCTCGCTGAGTGAGCACCCACATTCTTGTTCTCATAGGTACCAGGATGGGAGCGGGACCTAGAGAGGGTGAGCCCATACCCCCAGGTGGTTGAGGATGGGCTTGAATCGCACACAGAGCAGGATCAGGAGCAGTAGTGCACACTTCCTCCAGCCAGGATGCCATGCTCTGCTCGGGGCTAACCCTCTCCTGCCCTACCCCCCTGACCAGGAAGGAAGGCATCTGCTCACTCTCCTGCAGGGACCAAAGCACGCTGGAGAAGGCACCAGACAGTCCCCACCTACATACGCGATACAGGCAAAGATATTTCTGAGAACATATAAGCAAGTCTAACCTCAGAACAAGTTACAAAGTGCAAGTTCTGTGTGCATCTGGGCTGAACCTCCTAAAATGTGCCACTCTCTTTCGAGTGTCCACGAAGCAGCCTGCAAGAAAAGGTGAAGGTCATGAATGTGGTCTTCAAACCCTTGCCCCACCAGTGCCTTGACACACCTGCTCCCCAGCACAAGCTGCCCAGGGCTGTGTGGGTGGCTGAGCCCTCTAAGTTACGTCCGCTCCTCTGCACGATGACGGGTTGGACTAGGAAAAATTACTCAGAAACTCAGTTTGCAGAGTGAGTGTGCCAGAATCACAGGCCACTGGGGTGTGGGGGTGCTTATTTTCTAAAAGTACAAGTATGTGAATGAAAATATCTAAGAAATACACATTTTTAAAGAATTTCCAAAGACAGGAAGTTCAGGAAACCCTGGACAAGGTGCATAAACTCAGTCCCTTGCAGGGTTAAGATATAGAATGCTACATGTTTTCCATTCTTCAACAACAGTATGTGTTTTGTAACCCTACATCTCAGCTCTCTCTGGAACTGCAGAACTCTCTAAAGCCCACTCCGAACTCCGTGAGAAGTGCTCAAGGACCCACCCACGGGTACCGGGAGTTCCCTGTATCTTCTCATCTCCACCTTGGACCAGGACTCCTTGCTCTAGCTAAATTCCTGGTCCTTGCTCTGAAGATGTTGTTTTTTCTCCATTTCTGCTCTGGTCTTGGTCATGGGCATGTGTTGATTTCTACACACAAACAACTAATCACATAAGGCCTAGGGATGGACATGAACATTACTGGAGACTTAGGGACAGAGGCAGGCAAGTTCCTGCAAAGACACAAACACATTGGACTGAGGACAAGGCTAGCCTGTCATCTAAGTCCTCTGGCCAGAGAGAAGGTATTCAGCCCACCTCTTCCTGGAAGTACCTTGTGTGGTGCCAACAGCATGGAACAGTCACCTGCGGTACCCAGGTGGACAACATGAAGGGGTGGAGTTTGGAGTGGAAGATGAAACACAGGCAGGAATAGGACAGGATGTTGGGGCGGCTGACCCATCATAGATGTGGCAGCACGAGATAGCAGGAAAAGGCCTGGAGACTGCTCTATGGGGAGCACCTGAGTGTGTATGTGGCGGGGTGGGGGGTGTCACTGTCCTGAGCCTGGGGAGGCAGACTGAGGATGCTGTGTACTCTGCTCAGGTCTCAGGGAGCACAGAATGTCCAACTGCATGAAGTGATGACTGATTGGGGGGGGGACTATTGCTTTGGGAAGCTTTGGAGGTGGGACGTCAGGAGCAGGAGGTAGTGGCTTAGCCTCCCCAGCACACCTACCACATCAGACATACTGGGAGAGGACAGTGATGTGACTCCTGGGAGCAGAGTCAGAGGCTCAGCACATCACCTGGGACATGCGTTTCTTTTCCCAAACCGACATTCCAGTTGTCTTCTTGCTTGTCTCCCAAGACAGCCACCCTAAGTGGTCCCCTAGGTCGCTGAGCAAATGTTCTAGTTCTCACAGCTCCCCCAAGTCTCTCCTTGCTGCTGAATCTCCTGGGAAAACTTAGTAGCTATACCTTTGATCGCCTACATAGAATCACCTGTGATAATTAGCTTCTGAAGCTTCCTCGCTGTCACAGAATAAGTGTCACCATCTCCCCTCTGCCCTTTTCGAATCTCATCCCTAAAAAGACAAAATTGATCTCCCTAAACCCGCTCACAGCATGAGTCCTCCCCCAGCCCAGGCCCTTCCAATGTTCTTCCCTCAATTCCGATACGCAGGGGGAGCAGGAACTACAACTTTGTCACTTGGGTGTCACCCACTCTTTGTATTTAGCCGGACACACTGTAGGTGGTGAGACCTACGTGAGTAATGAATGAATGAACAAGCTGTATGTGGGCTCTTTCAGGTGAGCATGGGAGGACGGAAGACGGCGAGAGATGAAGAAAGCGCCTATGGTAAGAACACGGCTCACACTGCATACTTGCCCCAAGGTGTGAGGTAGTGAGGGGGACAGACAAACTCTGGACTGAACAGACAGGCCCCAAAGGGGTCTCTGAAGTGTCTGGGCTGAAACAGCAGGAGCCCTGAGATGTGCATTTTAGCAGGATCTCTGCCCTTGCCCAGCTGGGAGATATTAACTTCTTTGACAAGCCTGCGCCTCCATTCCCAAAGTGTAAAATGAGAATAATAAACCCACTCTCAATGCCACAGAAGAGAATGTAGAGAATATCAGATCATGGCAGGAGTCCCCAAACTTTTTACACAGGGGGTCAGTTCACTGTCCCTCAGACCGTTGGAGGGCTGCCACATACAGTACTCCATACACTGACCACCAATGAAAGAAGTGCCCCTTCCGGAAGTGTGGCAGGGGCCGGATAAATGGCCTCAGGTGACCACAATTTGACCGTAGTTTGGGGACCTCTGCACTAGAGGGAACTTGACACCAGGTAGAAAGCTTGAGAACCCGGATGGAAGGTTAACCGGGTGTCTTATTAGCAGAAAGCAGGTTTTAGAGGGAGGGAAGGGAACAGGTGGGAGAGAGAGAGACAAGTGAAAAGAAAAGAGATGATCTCATCTAATCTGCTCAACAACCCTAGAAAAAACAACTCTATACTGTTATTCCCACTTTTGCACAAAGGCTTTACACTTACACAAGCAATTTCCAAAGTGGCACAGTTGGCTGGTGGTGGGGCTGGGAGTCAAGGCCAGGGTCTCTGGGACCCAGAGAGCCCTTCACCCCCAATCTACTGCCCCTCCTCCCCTGCTTCCCAGGGTTGGAATATGGAAGAAGTATGGCAGATGCCACTGAAGCTGTCAAGTAAGGACAGCTCTCTGTAGAGAGGATGACCAGAACAAGGCAGGTGAGTCATTCCTGGGATAATAAAGGGCCATCCTCTGGAGCAGGGGTCTCCAAACTACAGCCCGCAGGCCCCCCTGAGGCCATTTATCTGGCCCTGCTGCACTTCCAGAAGGGGCACCTCTTTCATTGGTGGTCAGTGAGAGGAGCACAGGATGCATCCGCACCTATAGTTCCCATTGAAATACTGGTCAGTTTGTTGATTTAAATGTACTTGTTCTTTATTTTAAATATTGTATTTGTTCCCGTTTTGTTTTTTTACTTTAAAATAAGATATGTGCAGTGTGCATAGAGATTTGTTCATAGTTTTTTTTTATAGTCCGGCCCTCCAACAGTCTGAGGGACAGTGAACTGGCCCCTGTGTAAAAAGTTTGGGGACCTCTGCTCTGGAGAAATGCCCACCAGGTGTTGAGCATCTACAGGTACACGTGGTGACACTAGAGGCGACAAGAATAGCTGGTGAAGACCCCAAACTTCAGAAAGCTCTGACCAGTGACCTCAGGAGGGTTTGGTTGGAAAGCAGAGCTGAAGCACTATTCTCTGTTCAAAGGGCTCTGGAATGTGCAGGTAACCAGGGTAAGTTGCTTTAAGATTTGGAAGCTCACTGATCACTTGTTCTCCAGGTTCTGAAGAGTCCATGCTCGCCCAGCAAGAGCACTGGCTGAGACTCATCCTAGTAGGAAGGACAGGAGCCGGGAAGAGCGCCACTGGGAACAGCATTCTGGGTCACAGGCGCTTCATCTCCAGGCTTGGAGCCACTTCGGTGACCAGAACCTGCGAGGTGGGGAGCTGCAGGTGGCGCCAGTGGCATGTGGAGGTGATGGACACCCCGGATCTTTTCAGCTCCCTAGTCCCCAAGACAGACCCGGGGTACCAGGAGCGGACGCGCTGCTACCTGCTGTCGGCGCCCGGGCCCCACGCGCTGCTCCTGGTGATTCAGCTGGGCCGCTTCACCGCCCAGGACCAGCAGGCCGTAAGCGCGCTCAAGGCGCTGTTCGGAAACGGCGTGGTGGCGCGCACCATTGTGCTGTTCACGCACAAAGAGGACCTGGCGGGGGACTCGCTGCAGGAGTATGTGCGCGACACTGACAACCGCGCGCTGCGGACGCTGGTGGCCGAGTGTGGAGGCCGTGTGTGCGGCTTCGACAACCGGGCAGCGGGCGGAGAGCAGGAGGCACAGGTACAGGAGCTGCTGCTGCTGGTGGAGCGCCTGGTGCGGGACCACGCGGGTGCCCCCTACACCAATCGCGAGTACCGCCTGGCTCAGAAGCTGGCTGGCGCGGACCCGGAAGAGCGGCGGCGGCGGGTGGCAGAGGGCCTAGCGCGCAGGGAGCGGGAGCTGCCGGGGCGCAGGCTGCTGGGCGGGCTGTGCGCGTGGCTGGCGGCCAGGAAGCTGCGCGTGGCTGGGATACTGAGCGTCCTGGTCATGCTTTACTGGCTGTTCGCCAGATAACTGGCGTGGATCTACAGTGACAGACTGCAACGGGACGTTGACCCCTCAACTGATAATAATCCCTATTGTCTGTGCCTCCAGGGCGCGCAGGAGTCCTGTGTCCCTCACCTGGCAGTAGTCTACCAAGGACAAAATCCTGCCAGTTCCCCACCTCCCAAACCTGCCTATGTGACCTGTTCCTCCCTAAACTGGACTCTTGCCACAGCCAAACAAGTGTTGTTGCTGTCGCCTGTTTTCCACTGACCTCAGGCTGCCAATCCCTGTCATTGAGTCATCCCTGGTCTCCCACGGGACAAGGACGAGAGCCCACACAAATCCTCAGCCCATACCTTTTTGTTTCATTTGAATCTGAATTGAATGAATAAACGCATTGGGTATACACCTTGTGTTAGTGGAAGTCAGTACTTGATGTTTGTTCATCTGCCCTCTGTGCCCACTGAATAAAGGCTCTGCTTGTCATTCCTAACCCCGCCTGCAGACACCACACACCCAAGTGCAGACACACACGCACGCACATATTGGGGAGTGCACCAGTAAGAAGAGAAGACACTGATGAACTGTCCATCTGTCCCCACAGGGATGTCTCCCCCTGCGACCCCATTCTGATGCCTTACCAGCTTGAACGCAGGCTTCTTCAAGTCCAAGGAAACTTGAACTAGAAACTCCACTCCCTAGAGCCACTGAGACCCTGCAGAATGTCTACTCCCAAAGAGGAGTTTGCTCACTGGCTGACACGCATAGGGTGAGGATATGCTTTTCAACTCAGAGGTAAATAATAACAAAATAATAAGAAGTTTGGAAATTTTTATTTTGATCTCAAAGGGCAAACAGGTCTTTGTGAGCTGAGAACTGATGACACAATGGTGGGGTAGAGTCATCCCTTCTGTCCCGCACAGATCTGGGAGAGGCCGCCCTCTGATCCAGGTGAAATGAACCAGGTTAGCTGGCTTCTGTCTCTACCCACATGTGCTCCGTCCCCAGCATCTTCACCCTCACACACAAACTCAGGCTCACCTCTGACACTGCTGGGTAATTCCAGATCTCTTCCCTACACTATCCTCTGCCCAGTGCCTTCACAGACAAAGTCCCTGGTCACTGGTACCTTCACATCACTAAAGAGACACGTAAAAGGGGGAAATAATTTGCAATATCTGAGCTCCTACTGGAGACGGAGGCCCACAAGCCCAGCCTGGAAACCATTGAGAACACAAACGGGAATAACAGTGCTAAATGCTAAGACTTCACATTTCCTCCATAGCCAAGGTTATTTTGGTTCAAGGGTTGTGCACAGAGCCCAGCAGAGGCACTGATAGGGAATCTTGATTTGGGGCTTGTCCAACTGTTACTATTCTGTTGAAAGGAACAAAGTGCTCTACGACCGTCTCTTTGTTGAGAAAGGGGGTGGTTACTGGTGAAAATAAGTGAGGAAGAAGAGCAGCAAAGTGTCCAGTGTGAACAATAAAACATTTTATTCTTGTTCTCTGGTTGGGGAGCAATGGAGCCCAGAGAGTCCCCAACAGACAGTGATTGAGTTAGTGGGAATGAAGGAAGGAGCACCCAGGGGTCCCAAGGGACAGGCACACCCCATTAAGGCTGCTATCCAGGACACATTAGGAAAGACAGTGCAAGTGCATTTATTATTTATACACTAATTAACAGAGATCGGCAGAGTGGATTATAACACATGACCCACACATATGTTGCTTACAGAAAAATCCTCTCAGATATAATGGTAGAAATGGACTAAAATTAAAGAATAGAAAAAATAAACAGTGCAAATGCTAATCATGCAAAAGGAAGAAAGAATGGTTGTATTGATAGCAAATAAGTCTTCAGAACAAAGAAAATTGCCAGGCGCAAAGAGGAACATTTATAGTGATTAAAGAAAAAAGAAAAAGGTCACAGTTGGGCAGATAAAATATATTATGCTCACTTTGTTAAAGATGACGCTGCCCATGTGCAAGTTTTAAGAGTAAGCTTTTCCCCACACCCTTGACTGATTGGATGATGTCGGGTGGTGTACTTTCATGAGGAGTCCTCCCAGTATGCCTCAGATAAGTGACTTTGTATCAGAGACTTCCTTGTTTGTAGATTGGATTAAAGGTTTGGATTTCTACACTATAAAGTGGGAGCTTGCTCTTTTGGTTCCTGAGATTAGCATTAGAGAGGAGAGCAGAGAAAGGCCACGTGGAGGAGAGGAGAAGCAGGCAAGATGATGGAGTGATGAGAGAGAAGCCAGTTCTGTGCATAGTTTATGCTGGAGAAGGAGATGGGGAACAGAGGTGAACAAGTCTGGTGAGCTAGAAACCTTTGATTCTAGGAAACTTGGATAAGTCAGTAGCTTTGTGAACACTGAGTGAGTGGGTTTTGGAGAGAAGTGTGTGTTTTTACTTGCCCGCCAGGTGCAAGCTAGGATTAAAGATGATGGCCCACCAGTTTTTGGCTCCATTGTTTCATTACTGACTGTCCGAATCAAATGTGAACCTGCATGTGAGTGGCCACGATGGCGGATCCTGGCCTTACAGTCACTCCACCCAGAAGACAAAGTAATGCTAAATCTATTTTCCCAAACAACAGAGATGCAAAATATGTGAAGCAGAAACTGACAACTGTAAGAATAGACAAACCCACAATTATAGAGACTTCACTGCCCCCCGACAATGGACGGAACAGCTACATAGAAAATGAGTCAGGATCTAGAAGAATTCTGTAATACCCTCAATCAACAGAGCTACTTGATATTTGTGGAAGTTGATGTTTGCAGAAGACACATTTTTGACACATTTTTCAGGTGCACTTGGAACATTTACCAAGATAGGTCATGTGCTGGGCTATTGAACAAACCTCAACATATTTAAAAGAATTGAAATCCTAGGGAATGTGTTTTCGGACCACAATAGAATCAAGCTAGAACTCAGCATGGAAAGGTAACAAAGATATCTTCTTCACCCTGTCAGCAGTTCCATGACTCTCTACACGGCCATCAGGATCTGGGGAAAGGCCTAGCTGATGGCCCTCCAAGGTCAAATTCTAAGTCTGAATCGGGACTTTCCTGAGCTGGGAAGGCATTCAGGAGACTGTCACTGAAGGATGGGAAAGTAAGGGGAAATGGCCATTTCTCCTTTTTTTTTTCTACCCATTGCTGAAGCCAGTCTCCCTCATTGAAGACTAGAGTGGATAATGTCCCCCACCCCACATCTGTACCCTGGTTCCAACACCCACTCACTTCTTTTCCACTTACAGTACTGACAACTGTGCTCAAGAATGGACAACTTCAGTCTCTGCACACCCTGGGCCAGCCCCCACCCACCAGGGAGGGGTACTAACCCTGTGGGCGTGGTCAGCTACACCTGGTGTCATTGAGCCTCCAGGAAAATTCTGAGAGCAACACCCTGGCCAGGGGCAGACACCCTTTAGGTTAGGGTAAAACTGTATTTTTTAAATTTCTTTCTCTTTTTCTTTCTTTTTCTTAAGAGAGTCAGGGAGAAAGAGAGATGAATATTGAGCTGCTCCTTCCTGTATGTGCCCTGACTGGGAAATCAAACCAGCAACCTCTGATTCTGGGATGACACTTCAACCAACCAAGCTATCCCACCAGGAATTAATTTTTATGGATTCTTTTTTAAGAGAGACTGACAGAAGAAGGGAGAGAGGGGAGGAGGAAGGAAAGCATTCATTTCTTTTCCCATTCAGTTGTGCGTTCTTTGGTTGCTTTTTGTATGTACCCTGACTGGGGATCAAACCTCCAACCTTGTGATTTCTAGAATGGGCTCTTAAGCAACTGATATATCCTGTTTGGGGCACCTTTTAAATGCTTGAGAATTCTGTGAGATTTCTTTTCCTGGGCATCTTTTGCTGGCTGTCTCCTGTGTACAAAGTATCCATGCCCATCACGGTTACCTATCAGCTCTTTGGCCATTTCCAAAAGGTCTGTTACCTGGTCTTTGCTGGCTAGGCTAGTTTCTTTGTTATTAAAAGCACAAACTCGCCCCCCACACTTTTTAATTATCTTCCTAAGAGTCCAGCTATCTATGTTATTGCAATAATCTTTCAGGTCTTTTTCCCCCAGGTCTTCCTTCCAGAAAAAAAGCACAATCATGGATTCCGTAACATGATCTCCAAAGGTGCTGTCTAGTATCTCCACTGCCTCTTCATCCTGCTGAGTGAACCGTCCCAGCTGGAGCACCAGGACCAGAACCGTGTTTTTTTCACAGCTGGACACATAGTTTCAGAACATCTCTTGCTGGGATGGGTCCCCTTCTGCACCAAACATCAGGCGGAGCTCAGGAGTGTCCACCACCACAACATCCTGCTCATCTACCATCACCCTGCAGGCCTGGACCTCCTTAGTGACCGTTGGGCTCGGAGCTGAAAGAGAAATTCTGACCTCCCCAGCATGGTGTTGCCAGTGGCACTCTTCCCAGTCCCACTCCTCCCCACAAGGACAATGGTGAGGGTCTCTGACAGAGGAAAGCAAGAGAGAGTCGTGACCCTGGGTGATCTGGGTACGCCTTGCAAAGCTGTGCCTCACACTGCAGCCGAGGACACGTGGGGAGCATCAGGGCCACCTTCCCACCTGGCAACTCCAGCCCCAAGCATACACACAGTGAACTCAGAAGCAGGACTTGGGAGCACCATCCCTGCCCAGGGTTATGGCCCTGTTCCTAATTCTAAATTTGCTTGTTTTTCTGGTATCTTCTCTGACTCCCTGGCACCCTGTGAGTGTTTTTGTTACTCTTCACCTGCTCTCCTGGTCCAGTCTACTCATCTCCTCTCTGTCTTCTATCCCCACTGCCAACTTATGCCAACTGTAGAAAAATCTCCTGCATGTCCTTGAAAAAGCATTCTAAAGAAATACGTTTTGTGAAAAGACAACGACACTTACCATCTGTGGATTACCAGAGGGGACACACTAATGGTCATTTCTCTTTACAACCATATTCAATGTGTGTCTTTCATTGATGTCAAAAGGCCCCCATGGCTATAGACAAAGAGTTATGAACATTTTTCAGTGGGGTGTCAATGATGGAGAGCAAATTTCTCTACAAATAGAATTCCACGAGTAATACCATGGATGTCACTGGGGGGATTCTTTATGACTTTGCTCTTGTCCGGTGATCTCTCTCTTCCATTCAGGTCCCTTCTTCACACTTATCCTCAGTCATTAACTCCTTCCCACATCACCAATATCCACCTCCAAACAAGGAAGGAGGCAGCCCATCCCATGCTCCTCCATCCAGGGAAAATTACTGAATTGCTTATTCTGAATCTACAATCTCATAGTTATATAATAAAAAGTCTCCTGACACCCCCATGTCTTTCAATCCTACTTCCCTATCCCCAGGCGCTGTGCTTCTCAGAACTCTGTAAACTCCCCATCCTGCTTTCTGTAGAGAAGGGACTCCTCCATAGCATCCAGACCCCTGCCCTTAGCCCCCTCAGATGTGGCATGCTTACTCCTACCACTTTGCTTCAAATTGCTACTGTGCGCTCAGGAATGCCTTCCAGCTTTCTTCTCAGCCATCCAAGCTCAACCCATTCTCCACAGCCCATTTCAGACTAGACTTTCTCCAATCAGCCTCTCCCGATCATCTAGGCCTATTTAGGGAAGTTCCCCAGCACCTGACCCTCCACGAGGACTAGGAAAGGGCTTAATAAAAGATCTGCTTCTTTGGTTCTGATATTCTTCCCAGGTAAACCCATTTGAAGCACAACAGAATGGGATGAGTCACACTGGACTGGAAGGAGCAGAACTCATGTCAATGGAATGCACAGATCGAGTGGATGGAGACTTCTGCTTAAGCAGTAGATAGGGCAGTGTGGCTGGGCTAGTAAATCCCACCTAGTGCCAGAAGGGGCCCACCCCTCATGAGCATTCAGGCTCCAAGTCCTTGTCCAATCAAAATGGCCTGCCATCTCCAATAGAGAGAAGAATAAAGAGGCAAGAAAATGAACAAATAAGTCAAGAAAAGGAGAGAGTTAAGCTTAAGAAAAAAAAGAGACCCTGGCCTGGCATGTGAAAGTCCTGGGTTTCATTCCCAATCAGGGCACACAGGAGAAGCGCCCATCTGCTTCTCCACCCCTCCCCCACCCCTTCTCTCTCTTTCTCTCTCTCTCTTTTCCTCCTGTAGCCATGGCTTAAATGAGCAAGTTGGCCCCAGGTGCTAAGGATGGCTCCATGGCCTCCCCTTAGTTGCTAAAATAGCTAGGTTGTCAATCAACAGAGGAGAGGCCCCAGATGGGCAGAATATCAGCTCCAGATGGGGGTTGCTGGTTGGATCCCAAGTGGGGCACATGCAAGAGTCTGTCTCTCCACCTTCCTGGGAAGGAAGGAAGGAAGGAAGGAGAAAGAAAGAAAGAAAGAAAGAAAGAAAGAAAGAAAGAAAGAAAGAGGTAGGTAGGTAGGTGAGGAAGGGAAGGAAGGGGAGGGAAGGAAGGAAGGGAGGGAGGAAGGAAGGGAGGAAGGGAAGAAGGGAAAGAGGGAAGGAGGGGAGGGAGGGAAAGAAGGAACTGAAATGCATTGACACCATGACCTTATTACGTTACCTTGGAAAGTTCCTATTCTCCCCAAAATCACCTCACAAGCCCTCATCATATAAAAAGCCCTTTCCAACACCTCATCCTGAGATGCCCCTCGGTTCCCTAAGACATGCTATTCTCTTGCAGCCACAGTCAATAAACCTAATTTTGTGCAGTAACAGGTATGTCCCTGGGGGCTGAAGGCCATTGACAGAACCCCCACTCATGCCAGATTTTATATATTTGTGGCTAAGTTTATTCATCTGTAAAATGAGAATAATGATAATAACATCTTCTTTATAGGATTGGTATAAAGATTATATATTATATACTATGAGGATTGGATGATTAGTATATGTCACATATAATTTTCCAGCACATAATATCAACTGCAATTATCATCATTTTTTTATTGATTTTAGAGAACAAGAGGGAGAGAGAAAGAGAGGGAGAGGGAAGCATTCAATTGTTGTTCCACTTAGTTGTGCATTTATTGGCTACTTCCCATATGTGCTCTGACTGGGGATCAAACCCTCAACCTTGTTTTTTCTGTATGATGCTTTCAACTGACTGACCTAAACAGTCATGGTGAGCTAAGCATTTTTTAAGGATCATCTTACTCTGTGGATTGTCCCCCTTCCGAGATGCAGCTTCTTTCATACAGTCCTAGAAAATAAAGGGGGAAGTAGTGTACACAGATCTGAAATCTCATCTTTCCACGAGAGAGAGAGAGAGAGAGAGAGAGAGAAGTATGTAATTCAGAGTAAATCTATGATTAGGATGTGAACTTCCATATGCTAGGCTGATGTTCTACCGCTGAGCCAACTGGCCAGGCCCTCCCCCCGCTTTCTTACCAAAGCCATTGATACTGTCACTCATCTCTCTCCCTGGGGTCCTCGCATTCCACTCCAGTTATCAGACTTTTTTCACCTTACACAGCCCGGCTCAAACTTGTTCATGTTCTATGAAATCCAAAGGATTCACTACAGATTTGGAAAATGTTAGCAATCTGCAGCGCTCAATGCTATGAAATGAGGAGGGACTGTATAGAGAGTTGAGGACAGGCTAGACTCAAGCCTTGCAAATGCCAACCTTTAGAACTCATGAGAGCATGACTCAGCAACTCTAGAGTGGTCAGAAAGCAGGGATGTGGGGGACATAAAGAGGGTCATTTTACTAATGCCAACGGGTCATTTGTGTCCAAAACTATGAGTGGTAGAGTCAGACAAGGACTTAAATGTATCCATTACTTTACCAATGCAGTCCAAAGGATAGTATTCAAAGACACCTACCGTCTGATGCCTCATCTCTCCTAGTATGGGCACCTATCTTCTTAAACAAAGCCTGTGAAGGTTGTCATTTGTCTGGGCCCATTGTCATCCCACTTGCTGTAACAAGATACAGGTCCCTGGAGACCTTAATGAGAATTTTCGCCTGGAACCTACTGCCTTCATTTATAACATCGATGCGATAGGGTCCTCCGTTCTCCTCCACCAAATGCTTGACCAAGCTGAGGAGCTCTGTCACCTGGCTATGCCGTTCAGCCCCCTTAGCCTTATTGTTGAAAGTGCAGTATTGGCTTCTACGGGTTTCAACCAACTCTTTAACTGAGCTGTCGCTTTCAAAGTAATCATGCATGCAGTCATCGCCCAACTCATCTTTTCGAGTGAAGATGATAATGCTGTGTCTCACAGCTCCCGTCCCAAACACCTTTTGGATGCCCTTGATTGCTTCTCTGTCCTTTGCCTGGTAGTGGCCGATGGGGACCGCCAGGAGCAGGGCATGGAGGCTGGGGGCAGAGAGTGTCAAGCAGCATTCAATGTGGTGCTACTTGTCTTTGGCACTAGCTGTCGAGGAGAAAAGGTCGAGGGTGTCGATGACCACAACCTTCTCCCCTGTCACAGCCCCTGGCTCTATCTGGCACATAGTAGTCACCCTCTGCTCGCTGAATTTGGACTTGAACACATCATTGCCCAGAATAGTATTTCCTGTGGCACTTTTTTCTGCCCCATGCTTACCTAAGAGGAGAAGCCTCAGTCCTCCGAGGGGGGGGGGGGGGGCTGCTGCAAAGCATCCTCCTGATACTCCTGACAGGGGGCTCCCGCTGGTTCTGTTGGGACAAACAGCAACAGGTGAAGACTCATCTCACAGGTGGAGGGAGCAGAGGAACAGGAAGAAAGTACAATCTCTGTTCGACTCATTTTTTCCCCAAGCGATTGAGGCTACTGAGGTCCTCAACCCAGTATGTATTGGGAGATGGGCTTATCTTTTTACTTCTCTCTAGTATTCATGTGGTGTAGTCTGAGGGCACCTGTGTAAACTCTTCGTCATTGGTTGAGATTTACTTTTTGGCCCAATAAAATCTGTGTACCTGTTTCACGTGGGCTTGAAAAGACTGTGAAGCCTGTAACTGTGCCCCCATCTTTGCCACCTCCTCCACTCCCCAGAATGCCCAGTGTGCCCCTCCCTGTACCCCTGTCCTCCTGTCCACCTGGAAGATTCCTCCTCGTTCTTCACCACTCCACATAAATGTCCCATCCATATCAAGCCTTTCCTGATTTTTCCAGACTGAACAACCATCAGCTCTTTTCTGGACTTGGGTAATAACCTTATCTCCAGTCTCCCAGCTTCCCACCTTCTCCCAGAATCTCTAACAGGAGACAGATAATTCCACTTGTCAGTCCAAAGTCCCCCAGGGCTTCCTACCCACCCAAACTAAAAGTAATAGGCAGAGGAGTTAGAGCAGTCTAAGACCCCACCCCATCTGGGCCCTGGCTGCCTCCCTGACCTCACCCCACACATCTCCACCTTGCTTTGTCACATCAACCTCCCTGCTGGTCCCCAAACGTATGACCTTGGGGCTTTGTGCTGGCTGTTTATCTCAGCCAGAGCATCTTCTCCCAGATTTGTGGGGGACAGGTTCACTTCCAATAGGTCCCCACCTGACTGTCCCTGTGGCACAGGAGCCATCTTCAGTAACCCCAGATTTGAGAGCACCCTGCCCGCTGCAGCCTGCCAGCATATCCCAGTCCTGCTCTAGTTTTCTGCCCAGCACCCTCTGCCTCCACCTTCAACAGTGTGCACTGAATTAGCACTTTCTTCTCTGTCTCCCGAGACTAAAGGGTCCATGCCACGAGAATGCAGACATCTGTATCTACAACACAGAGGAGGTGCTCAATAAATACTTGTTTATGACCAAGTAGATGAGTGTTTTGTTTAATGTGTTGGTTGATTTGAGAGAGAGGGAGAAAGAGAGAGAGAGAGAGAAACATTCATTTGTTGCCCCACTTAGTTGTGCATTCATTGGTTGCTTCCTGTATGTGCCGTGACTCACAACCTTGGTGTTTTGGGATGACAGTCTAACCGACCTAGCTAGCAGGCCAGGGCCTGAGTAGATGGTTTTGACTTGAAGAACAAAGAAATGCAGCTGAAGAAAGTAAAGAATGAGAAAAGCCCTATTTTCTGTTGTTATTTGATAGTTCATAACTTTTAAGACAACAGTGCCTTGTATATGATTGTCTAACCACTATGCTGCACACCTGAAACTAATACAAAATAATATTGAACGTCAACTGTAAGTGAAAGAAAATAATACAGACTAAAAGTTTTTTAAACAGACTAATTTTGTTTAGTAACAGCACACATAAACTGTAATCATTTCATTTCATTATTATTACTGAAAATACTTCTGTCTAATAGAGCAGGAATGTGTTAAAAAATAAAAATAATTCATGCCATTGTCAAGTCCCTTAGGTATTCCTCTGCCTCGCGTCTCTCCCCAATTTTACTACAATATAATGCATGAAGTATAAGAGCTTCCTGGCCTCAAACAAAAATTTACCAAAATATCGGTTTGGGTGAGCCCTGTTTTAATGAAATCACCGTAAATCTATAAAAAAGAGAGACCAGTTTTAGTGCCCTGCTTAAGGGAGAAACCTCACCTGGAGGAAGGAGTCAGGTAAGGCTGCCCAGCAGCGGTAGTGAAGAAGCCCTGCACAAAGGACACATACTGGGCAGAGGTGAGAAGGCGCTCACAGGCCATGGACATAGGCCTGGGCTCTTCCCTAACACTTCTCTTACATGACTCAAGAGGTAAAGCCTGCCTCAGCTGGAGAATCAGAACTGTTACTGCTTTTTCTATAATATTTACTTTATTGATATTAGAGAGAGGTAAGGAGAGCAAGAGAGAGAAAGGAACATCGCTCTGTTCCTGTATGTACCCGGACCAGGGTAGGGTGGGATCAAACCAGTAAACCTCTGCACTTCCGGACAATGCCCACAGGGCAGTCATCGCTGAAAAGCGCGTTCATAGGGAGAGCACAGGTGGCTTAAATATAGGTAAAATCAGAAATGTTATTTCTGGCAAACATTAGCATTCTGGTATCAGAATGCAAACTGCGCTAAGGGGTGGGAATATTCGAAAAGTAAATGTGGGAAACCAGGGTCCAAAGGGCCAGCTTCGCCCTGTGTGGGGGCCGCGCGCTGGTGGCGCAGTCCCAATCAGGGCACTCCAATGAGCGGACCCCACTCCCTTTCTTTCTCCTCCGCCTCCCACCAGGCTTCATCCCCTCCCAGACTTGCCCCCTCCCAGGAAGGCAGGAGCCTTCCTCCCGCCCCCGCCCCCACTGATCCCTCCCTCGGGTGGGCTGGGGAGGCCAGTGCGGAATGAGGAGGAACCGGCCTAGAGCTCTGAGATCATGCCTTCCAGGAGTCTCCTGTCCCTTTGCTGGGTTGGTTGTCCCCGTGGCGGGGGTAGGCACACATCAACACTCCTGTACCTCGGTCCTGTCCCCGGACCTGTCACAGTCTCCGGACCTCCACATTGGGCCTGCTCCATCTCTCAGTAGGTGGAAGCAGCTGCTAGTTCCTCTCCAGCAAGAATCTCTAACAGGGCGGTGGAGGGGCCACAGGCAGGGAAAGCAGGGCGAGGCCAGCTCTACAGGATCTGGGTCTTTCTGACCATCAGTGTTTCGGAGGAGGAAGAGATTTCTCAACAACCCCAGCACAAATGCAGACACGGCACGAGTTCAGAATGAGTGCCGATCTCAGGGTGCAACATCAAGGGCCGGCGGGATTAGGGGGAGGAAGGCGGGGGGGGGGGGGGGGGGGCGGCGGGGCGGGGGGGGGGGGGCGGCGGGGCGGGGGGGTCACACCACCTTTGGCGTTCACTAAACAGCGTGGTTCCTTGTGCAGCTGCCAAATGGCAGGGTGGTGGGCACATGAGAAGGTCCAGGGATCGTGCCCCAGGTTGGGCTGCAGAGGGGTCCCTAGAGAGGGGTCATCCTGTTCAGGGGCAGCAGGCTGTGTGGTGGCTTCCTGCTGCTGAGAACAGAAAATGGCGTTTTAGTCGCTTCATTGAGGACATTGTTGCTTTCTCCCACCAGCTCCCGGACATCTGCCTACCCCGAAGCAGCCTTCACAGCATCCTGTAAAATTCCTAACCTCCTCTTCCAGGAAGACTTCCCTAAAATCCCCAGCCTGAGTAACTTGGGCCCCCAGATTAATGCTGCTTCCCAGGCAGAGCTCTTTCCCTGAGCTAGTACAGCACTTGAAACGCTAGAACTTCAATGCTTTCAAATAGCTCCAAACCCCCTTAGTGAGAGGTAATAGTGTCCCACAGCTTCCTACGTCACAGAAAGATTGAACAAGGAGCAAGAATTTTTCAAATTTTATTTCATTATGGTAAAACACACACACACACACACACACACACACATTAAATGGACCATATTAGCCTTGTTTAATGTGAAGTACACTCGTGTGGTTGTGCAAAGAGCTCCGAAACTTGTCCACCGCGCAACTTTGAAACTTCACACCCATTAAATGTGAATTCTCCTCCCCTCCCCCAGGCCCTAGGAACCTCCTTTCTACTTCCGTTTCTAAGATTTTGATAACTTTACATACTTCATATTAGGGGAATCAGACAGTGTTTGTCCTTTTGGGGACTTGCTTAGTATTATGTCCTTGGGGTTCATCCATGAGAGGAGACCCGTAACTGGGGTGCGGAGGCCGGCCACTCCATGACTTTGAGCTAATAGTTTCAAACCAGGCTCAGTCTTTGGTCTTTGAAATGTCAGCATTAGCGTTGAGCCTTCTGAGACCCTGAGAAAGGAGAAGCAGGCTTTGAGGGGCTGACTTCTCTCTGGACTCGTCTTGTTAGAAAAAAGGAATGCTGTCACTGTAAGAGCCCCTTGGTGGGACACTAGCAAATCTTTCCCATCCCCCACCCCATTTCCCACTTACCTCCCTCAGTAAGGAGGACTGGTCCAGGGAGACTCCCACCCTCCGGCATTAGGTCCACTCACATCAACTCAATTCATAAAAAGTTCAGACCAAAGCCTTCATTCAACCGGTCATGGTGACAATCCCGGCTGTGTCACTCCCAGAAGTACAGTCCAGGGCAGTCATAGATATCATGTCCCCAAAATAAAAAAGGCAGTCAACTGAGTTAAGAAAAAGTTCACTCTGAAAATAAATTAAGCATTTGGGGAGCAGTCAAAATAAAATCAAAGCTTCAAATAACTCCTCAGTAATGTAGTGAGTTGACTCTGCTTAGCTGACCATTTTGTAAACACTCTTCCAGCCCATGGACTTTGGGAGAAGTGCTTTTCCAGGGGAAGGCTGCCTCTGATTCTGAGTGGGCCCTGATCTAAAGAAGGATGGGAGTTCCCTGCCCCCTAGTGGTTTTGTGGCTAATGACAAGGGCAGGGAGTGGATAGCCCTCACTCAGCGGTGAAATACCCCTCTTTTCCGCCCCCTCCCAGACTCCCAGGGGGGCTCAGAAGGGAGAGAGACTAGATTTTTGGCAATTGAATAAGACAGCAAGGGGGAGGCTACCAGGCACCTGCAATGTATTGACTCAGGGACTCAAAGACATACAAGAAAAATCCCCCACTCAAGGAGTTTGGTCATACGATGAGTAAAAAGACTAGGCCTTGGCAGGCTTCTCAGTAGATAGAGCCTCGGCATGGTGTGTGGACGTACCTGGTTCAATCCCAGGTCAGGGCATATAGGAGAAGCAACCATCTGCTTCTCTCCCCATCTTTCTCCTCATTCTCTTTCTTCCCCTCACACAGCCAGTAGCTTGATTGGTTCCAGCATGGGCCCCAAGTGCTGAGGATAGCTTGATGGTCTGAGCATCAGCCCCAGGTGCTAAAAATAGTTCGGTTGATTCCAGCATTGGCCCCAAATGCAGGTTTGCTGTTTGGATCCCAGTTAGGGAGCATGTGGCAGTATCCCAGTTGGGGCACATCTGGGGATCTGTCTCACTATCTCCCCTCCTATTACTTAAAAAAAATGTTATTACATGTTGTTCTACTTCAAAGACAAAAAAATATGTGTTTACCACAATTTGGGCAGATGACAATAATGTGTCTGGATTAGATACAAATATACTTTTTATCATGGAAATCTTTCAACACTTGACAACCATAGAGAGAAGAGGATATAACAGACTCCAGTCTCCTCCCACCCAAGTTCAAGTTGTCCATGCCTAGTTGGTGTGGTTCTGTCTAGCCCCACAATTGAGTCCAGTACCACAGACCATACTGGAGCAAATCCCAGAGATCTAAAAATGTAAAGGTTCTTTCCTTAGAATAAGCACTGTAACCCAAGTACGAGGAAGAATTAATAATTCTGTATCAGTAAACATCCACTAAGTGTCCAAACTCCATCACGTCGGCATTTTGAAGATCTGCTTACAGAGGGTGCCCCTGGCTTTCCCCGCAGTAGCTCCACACCCTCTCTCATCCTGCCCAATGCTCAGCCAGCACCCCTGGCTTCCCGACTCAGGCCTCCCTCCTCGTAAAATGTTTTAGGTATTTTAATAAGCAAACATTTATTACTTCTCTTTGGAGAGTTACTCTATGTTTCTCCTTATTTCCTTTTGAAACCCAGGAGAAAAAAAACATGTTGAATTTCTTTACCTCTGATTTTCTCTTTTCCCCTTTAATTGCCATCAAAGTTTTTCCACCCCTAAGGGGACAATTTACTAGTACAAATCTGCTTTTTTCTGACTCATTTACATAAGGCGGTCCGAAATGGTTCTATTTATACCTTTCACAAATATTTACTGGCCATCTGCATGGTCCTTTATTACAGTCTCATAATATAAGGGTGGTAGGCAGGCCACAGGGCATGGGAGAACTGCCCTGTTACAAATTCACTGGAAATCAGTTCTCCAAGTGCGCACTAGAGGGCGCTACTCTGCCCCTGTCATTAGTTACAAACGGTAGAGTGACTCAATATGTGACCTATTTAGGTCATAATTGACACACAAGATATATTTTGTGGGAAGGGTCACTCTGATGCCCTGCACACAGAGGTGCACAGGTGCTATCTGGTCTCGGCCCTGGGGCCCCACGTGCTACACCAGCTATGCAGCTGGGCAGATTCACCAGCCAGGACCAGCATGCCACGCAAAGGGTGAGGAAGATCTTTGGAGAGGATGCCCTGAGACATACAGTTGTCCTCTTTACCCACAAGGAAGACCTCGCTGGAGGTACCCTGATGGAGTACATCCACGACTCAGACAATAAAGCCCTACGCACGCTGGTGGCAGCGTGTGGGGAAGGAGCGTGTGCCTTTAACAACCGGGTGAATGGGAGTGAGCAGGCTGACCAAGTGGAGGAGCTAATGTGTGTGATTGAGGGTCTGATGATGGAGGAGAGGGATGCTCACTACACCAATGGGCTGTACCGCCTAGAGACAGGGTCAGCGTGTGGGCCCGAGCAGTCCAAGGAAAGAGTAAATGATTTCAAAGGGGTTCTTATACAGTACATGGAACTCAGAGACGTCGCACAACCTTGGCCCAAGAGAATTGCCTAAAAAGTCCTAGACAAAATATTAGTGTGGGTTCTATTTTATATTCAGTTGCTTGCCAAATTGTTAATTCTGTTATTGTGTGTATTGCTCAGAATATGCAGGGGTTTTTTACTGCTTACTCTGTAGCTTGTGCAGTTTGCTCTGTGCTTACTGTTAACTGTGCTCAGAAAATTAACGGTAAATCCTGGACAAAACTTTGGTCCAGAATGCAAGAGTCCTAGTGATGGACCAGTAATTATCACTGTGATACAGAGGGTGACTCACAGACCTCCTCTTTACACTGCAGTGCCTGACATCAGTAAATGCTTCAGATGCTGTGAGGCGTTTAAACCTTAACAGCACTCCACTTACTAATGAATAAATTATTTTAAAAGTTACTGTTTGTTTTGAAATATAATACAAAAAATGTTTGAAAGCTGTATACATAAAATTTCTCCCATTTGCAAATATCTAAAGCAATTTTGTTCTTGGAAACTTATTTTCTTCTTTAAAATGCTATGATTTCCACTGAATTTAAAAAAGATAGCATTTCTACTGAATTATATAAAATAATAATAAGAAGAAAGCTGTAAAGTTCCTGAGATCACATTTTTAATTCTGTTCTTTCAACAATGAAACAAATTATACCCACTAAAGACACACATCACACTCACACATCTGGGGACGGTCATGGGTAGACCCAGAGAAACATTGGGAACATTATTAATATAAAAGAAAATGGGTAACGTGTGGCGGGAGGAGAGTTTGGCGGAGAGGGAGGGACCTGGGTCCCAGGAACCAAGGCCCAGCCTACAGTCCCAGAGCCTAGAAGAGGGGTTTTGACAGTTTTGAGCTGTGAAACAAGTGAGGGAGCTCCCAGGCCTACAGTGTGGAGTATTAGGTCCCATCCTACTCTGCTGAGGGTTGCTGAAGGGTATGGTGGGAGACAGGACGCTGAAACGCGGTTCTGTCGGCGTGGGCGGAGGCCAAGCCGGTGGGAGCTCGGTCTAGCCCAGCAGGGTCGGAGGGGACGCGCAAAAGTGGTCCGGAAGCTGCGGGCCCGCCTTTAATCCCACTTACGGGGACAAAGCGGGAGGCCAGGAACAGGCAGAAATCTGCTCTGCGACTCTGCGCAAGCCTGCCCTGACCGCGGGGACCAGGCTAGGACCAGGGATGGGCTGGGGGCTTGCGGCTGAGCTCACGCTACCAGCCCTGCCCGGCCGGAGAAACCGAGGTTTGCCATTCTGCGTGCGCGAACGGGGACGGGGTAGACCCCGAGACAAGTGGAAGCTCGCACCTCAGCCCACGCTAATATCCCCACCCGGCCGGAGAAACCGCGATTTGCCATCCCATGTGCACGAGTGGGCTCCGAACGCGGGGGTGGGGTAGAGTCCGGGACGAGCTGAAGTCCGCAGCTGAGCGGAAGCCAGCAAACACGTCCGCGCCAATAAACCTTGGTTTCCGACCCTGCACAGAAGGGCCCTGGCCTCAAGGGCGGGGCTAAAGCTCCTGAGGGGCAAAAGCTTACAGCTGAGAGCACGTCAAAAGCCCCGCCCAACCCGCGAAACTGTAGCGAGCAGGCTCCGGCTGCTGGTTCTAGGCGGAAGACCGGAAATAGGCTGGTCTGCAGCTGAGTAAAGGTGCTCACCTCTATCCTTGGTCCTGAGGCTTGTGGCTGGAGTGACAGCCCCTCCCGCGGAGGAGAGGCAGAAATCACAGCAAAAGCCACAGTGGGCCGGCGCTGGCAACGCCCATACCCAACCACCCTAGGCAGTGGCAGAGGGGGTGGGGGGCCTGAAGACAGACCACACCTAAAGAACACAAAGGCAACACTTACTGGACTCCAGTGGCCACAACTTGCTTATACACAGACAAAAAGGGCAGGCAGAGGAATTCAAACCAAATAAATCAAGAGAAATCCCCAGAGAAGGACCTGAATGAACCAGATATAACCAAATTACCAGATGCAGAATTTAGAATAATGATAGTTAGGATGTTCAAAGAGCTTAGAGCAACAATGGATAGTCATTATGAACACCTAAATAAAGAGATAACAAGTAGAAAGAACAAAATTGAAATAATAAAAAAGAATCAGACAGAAATGCCAAATAGATTATCAGAACTGAAGACCACAATGGAAGGAATTAAAAGCAGGATGAATCACGATGAAGATTGAATAAGCGAGTTAGAGGACACAATAAACAAAGGCACAGAAACAGAGAAGAAAAAGGAAAAGAAACTCAAAAAATGTGAGGAAACTAAAGGGAGCTCTGTGACAACATGAAGAAAAACAATATTCGCATCATAGAGGTACCTGAAGAAGAGGAGAGAGGACAGGAAATGGAAACTTTGTTCAATCAAATTATAGCAGAAAACTTCCCTAAATTAAGGCTGGGAAACACTCCACACGTTCAAGAAGCACACAGAACTCCATTAAAGAGAAACCCATAAAGATCTACACCAAGACACATCATACTTAAAATACCAAAGCTAATGGATAAAGAAAAAATTTTAAAAGCTGCTAGGGAAAAAAAGGCTATCACCTACAAAGGAGCCCCCATAAGGATGACATCGGACTTCTCAACAGAAACACTTGAGGCCAGAAGGGAATGGCAAGAAATAATCAAAGTAATGCAGAACAAAAACCTACAACCAAGACTACTTTATCCAGCAAGGCTAACGTTTAAAATTGAAGGAGAAATAAAGAGCTTCCCAGAAAAAGAAAGCCTAAAGGAATTCATAAAAACCAAACCAATTCTGCAAGAGATACTAAGGGGACTGTTGTGGACATATTAAAGTAAGAAAAGAATATAGCAAAAGAAGAATACAACTTTAAAGAATAAAATGGCAATAAACAACTGCATATCAATAATAACCTTAAATGTAAATGGATTAAATGATCCAATCAAAAGACATAGGGTAGCTGCATGGATAAAGAAATAGGACCCATACATATGCTGTCTACAAGAGACACACCTTAAAACAAAAGACGCACATAGACTGAAGGTAAAAGGATGGAAAAAATATTTCAGGCAAATGGAAATGAATAAAAAGCAGGGGTAGCAGTACTTATATCTGACAAAATGGACTTTAAAACAAAGGCTGTAGTAAGAGATAAAGAAGGACACTACATAATGATAAAGGGAACAATTCAACAGGAAGATATAACTATTATAAATATCTCCGCACCAAATATAGGAGCCCAGACATACATAAAGCAGACTTTGATAGATATAAAGGGCGAGATTAACAGCAATACTATCATAGTAGGGCATTTCAATACACCTCTAACAACACTGGATAGATCCTCAAGAAAGAAAATTAATAAAGAAACAGCAGACTTAAAGGAGACATTAGATCAATTTGATTTAATAGATATCTTCAGAACTTCTCACCCTAAAGCAGTAGAATATACATTCTTCTCAAGGGCTCATGGTACGTTTTCTAGGATAGACCACATGTTAGGACACAAAAATGATCTCAATAAATTTAAGAAGATTGAAATCATATCAAGCATTTTCTCTGATCACAATGCCATGAAACTAGAAATTAACCACAAAAGAAAAACTGAAAAATACTCAAACACTTGGAAACTAAATAGCATGATATTAAATAATGAATGGATTAACAATGAGATCAAAGAAGAAATAAAAAAGTTTCTAGAAACAAATGATAATGAGCATACATCAACTCAAAATTTATGGAACACAGCAAAAGCAGTTCTGAGAGGGAAGTTTATTGCACTACAGGCATATCATAAGAAGCTAGAAAAAGCTCAAATAGGCAACCTGACCCTGCATTTAAAAGAACTAGAAAAACAACAACAAATAAAACCCAAGACAAGTAGATGGAAGGAAATAATAAAGATCAGAGCAGAAATAAATGACATAGAGGCGAAGGAAACAATACAGAGGATCAATGAAACCAGAAGCTGGTTCTTTGAAAAGGTAAACAAGATTGATGAACCTTTAACTAGACTCACCAAGAAAAAAAAAGAGAGGACTCAAATAAATAAAATTAGAAAGGACAGTGGAGAAATAACAACTGACACAACAGAAATACAAAGCATTATAAGAAAATACTATGAAGAACTCTATGCCAAAAAATTAGACAATCTTGGTGAAATGGACAAATTTCTTGAATCATATAACCTTCCAAAAATCAATCTGGAAGAATCAGAACACCTAAACAGACCAATTACAGCAAATGAGATTGAAACAGTTATCAAAAACTCCCAAAAAAGAAAAGTCCTGGGCCTGATGGCTTCACAAGTGAATTCTATCAAAAATTCAAAGAAGAACTAACTCCTACCCTCCTCAAGTTATTTGAAAAAATTCAAGAGGAAGGAAGACTTCCAAACTCCTTTTATAAGGCGAGCATAATTCTGATCCCAAAACCGGGCATAGACAACACAAAGAAAGACAATTATAGGCCAATATCCCTGATGAATTTAGACACTAAAATTCTCAACAAAATATTAGCCAACCGGATCCAGCAATATATGAAAAAAATCATACACCATGATCAAGTGGGATTTATTCTGGAGAGGCAAGGCTGGTTCAATATTCGCAAATCAATTAATGTGATTCGTCACATAAACAAAAGGAAGGACAAAAATCACATGATAATTTCAATAGATGCAGAAAAGGCATTTGATAAAATCCAGCACCCATTCATGTTCAAAACTCTCTGTAAAGTGGGAATACAGGGATCATTCCTTAACATGATAAAGGCCATCTACGTTAAACCCACAGCAAACATCATACTAAATGGACAAAAATTAAAAGCAATCCCCTTAAGATCAGGAACCAGGCAGGGATGCCCCCTTTCACCACTCTTATTCAACATAATTCTGGAAGTCCTAGCTACAGCAATGAGACAAGAAGAAAAAATAAAAGGCATCCAAATTGGACAAGAAGAAGTAAAACTGTCACTATTTGCAGATGATATGATATTGTATATTGAAAACCCTAAAGTCTCAGTCAAAAAACTACTGGACCTTATAAATGAATTCAGCAAGGTGGCAGGATATAAAATTAATACTCAGAAATCAGAGGCATTTCTATATACCAACAATGAACTGTCAGCAAAAGAAATTAAGGAAACAATCCCCTTCACTATAGCAGCCAAAAAAATAAAGTACCTAGGAGTAAATTTAACCAAGGTGGTTAAGGACTTGTACTCGGAAAATTATAAAACATTGGTAAAAGAAATCAAGGAAGATACAAACAAGTGGAAGCATATACCGTGCTCATGGCTAGGAAGAATAAACATCATTAAAATGTCTATATTACCCAAAGCAATTTACAAATTCAATGCAATACCAATTAAAATACCAATGACATACTCAAAGATATAGAACGCATATTCCAAAAATTTATATGGAATCAAAAAAGAACACGAATAGCCTCAGCAATCTTAAAAAGGAAAAATAAAGCAGGAGGTATCACTCTTTCAGATATCAAGGTTTACTATAAGGCCATTATACTCAAGACAGCCTGGTACTGGCATAAGAACAGGCACATAGATCAATGGAACAGGACAGAGCACCCAGAAATAAACCCACAGCTTTATGGACAACTGATATTTGACAAAGGAGGAAAGAACATACAATGGAGTAAAGACAGCCTCTTTAACAAATGGTGTTGGGAAAATTGGACATCTATCTGCAAAAAAATGAAACTAGACCATCAACTTACACCATTCACAAAAACAAACTCAAAATGGATAAAAGACTTAAATGTAAGCTGTGAGACCATAAGCATCTTAGTAGAAAACATAGGCAGCAAGCTCTCCGACATCTGTAGCAGCAATATATTTGCCGATTTATCTCCACGGGCAAATGAAATAAAAGGCAAGATAAACAAATGGGACTATATCAAACTAAAAAGTTTTTGCACAGCTAAAGACAATAAGAACAGAATAAAAGACAAACCACACAATGGGAGAACATATTTGACAGCACGTCTGATAAGGGGTTAATAACTAAAATTTATATAGAACTTATAAAACTCAACAACAGGTAGACAAACAATCCAATCAAAAAATGGGCCAAAGAAATGAATAGAAATTTCTCCAAAGAGGACATACAGATGGCCAATAGGCATATGAAAAAATGCTCAACATCAGTAATTATTAGAGAAATGCAAATTAAAACCACAATGAGATATCACCTCACACCAGTCAGAATGGCACTCATCAGCAAAACAATACAGAATAAGTGCTGGCGGGGTTGTGGAGAAAAGGGAACCCTTCTGCACTGCTGGTGGGAATGCAGACTGGTGCAGCCACTATGGAAAACAGTTTGGAGATTCCTCAAAAAATTAAAAATCGAACTGCCTTTTGGCCTAGCTATCCCACTTATAGGAATATACCCTAAGAACACCATAGCACTGTTCGAAAAGAAGAAATGCGCCCCCATGTTCCTGGCATCATTGTTCACAATAGCGAAGATCTGGAACCAGCCCAAGTGTCCATCAGAAGACGAGTGGATTAAAAAGCTATGGTACATATATACTATGGAATACTACTCAGCCATAAGAAATGAAGACATCGGATCATTTATAACAAAATGGATGTACCTTGATAACATTATACGGAGTGAAATAAGTAAATCAGAAAAAAAGAAAAACTGAGAACAGCATGATTTCATACATAGGTGGGACATAAAAGTGAGACTATGAGACATGGACAAGAGAGTGGTGGTTATGGGGTGGGGGGAGGGAGGGGTGGGTGGGATAGGGAGGAGGGGATGGACACAGGGAAAACCAGATAGACAACGGGTTTGGATGTTGTGTATTGTGGGTTTTGTTTATTTTGTTCTTAAGTTAAAGTATACAAAATAAAGAAAATGCAGTTTTATACGAACAAAAAACAAACAAAAAAAAGAAAATGGGTATCATTAAAATTTATTAATGAGGATTATAGCAACAGACATGGCCAGTTAATTATGGACTTGGGGGAAAGTCAAGTGTAGGGGCCTCCTACAAGCTGTGAACATAGGACATGGAAATGACAAGGGACACTGCTGGTAACTGTGAGGAAATTGTGCCCTAACCCCAACGGGGTGAATGAGAACTGGAATCCAGATGGAGAGGTAGGTAGACAAAATGTAATGTTCAGCTTAGGGTTATAGCTTGTCATAGGTGACTTGACAGGGAAAGGGGCGGGAGAACAAATACCCGACCTTGCTTTTCTGCCAGAAAAGAATCTCCAGCTTGGACTTTCCATTGGCAAAAGCCAATCAGAAGTTAGACAGCCAGAGATCCCACTGATGTTGTCCAATCGTACAAGAGCCTCAAGATCTAGACTGTTCTTACTAAATGCTAGTCTTGCTAAATGTTAAAATATAACACAGTATTTTGCAGACCAGCTATAAAAAAGATTGAGGTTGACAAGAACTCATCCTGGGTAAGTATGGCCAACTGAAAAACAAAGACATCAACATGTAATTGACCAAATACTGTATATGACCAAGGGCTAAGCCTCCTGTGGAAGACACAGAGCTTGGATATGAATCCTGTCTCTTTACCTTGCTGCAAGTAAATCAAAATCCCCTGTGACAACCACATCTCCTTCTTGAACAACCCAAGTGGCAAACCTTGAGTTTGTTAAGAATGAGATCCACATAGATCACCCCCTGGGATAAAGAGCTAAGGTGAAGGAGGTTAAAGTGTGGATCTGCAGAGGAAGATGAAAAATATTTGGCACAAAAGAGAGTTTAAAGTTATACTCAGGGCCATTTTAACTTATGATGATGCCTTAAAAAAGAAAAGAGAAAAAAACAGAGAATTTAGCAACTTCCAGACCTTCATGGACTGCACACCATCTTGCTGGAGAAGCCGGCTGCTTCTCTAACAAAGCACTAAGAGATGTGGACTGAAATCATGTGCATTAACAGTGGCGCTAACACTTGGTGTGTGTAGGAGTTCTTATTTGAATCTTCCTAAATCGAGTCTGAGAACTCAATGAGATACTATTGCCAGAGTATGCCCATTGTGCAACTTCTTAAGTTTGCTGGCATTGTAGGGATGGGTGGGAAATGAGTTGGGAAGATGCTCCAGGTTAGCAATCACTGTGTAACTAACAACCTCAAAGCTTCATGGTTGAAAACAAGTAGTTATTTTCACACGAATCTGGGATCAGGGCAGGACACAGTGGGGCAGTTCCTCCTTGCTCTCTAAAGCTCCATGTGCAGCCCTCAGTTGGCATCTGGAGACTCCACGTCCATGTTGCCTCCTGTGCATGGTGGCCACATAGGCTCTGCTGAATGATGTAAGAGCAGCCAGAGGAGTGTGCCAGAGACTCCAAATTCTCTTCATGAGGCCCCTCCACATGCCACGTGGGCTTCCTCACAATATGGTGGCCAAGTTCCAAGGACAAGCACCCCAAGAGAGCAAGGAGGCATTTTCCCTAACCCAACCTCAGCAATCACAACCACCCACTATTAATAAAAGCAGTCCCAAAGCACACTGAATTTAAAGGAAGGGATACAAACTCCACAGAAAGAGTAAGAAGCTCAGATTACAAAAAAAATAGGTAGGATGGAGGATAGTGTTATGGCCATCTTCAGAAAATACAACCTACTATATTAATAAATCATAGTAAATTAAGAAGAAGAAAAAATAAAATCTATTTGAAATGCATGCCATACTTTTTAAAGAATAGTGCAAAACCCACTTAACATTTCCTTAAATGTATTTCTTCCAGCTTCTTTACTTATATTTTTAATGCGTTCATCATATTTTATCTTTAGAAATTTTATTTTTTCCTCCTTTTCTTGCTGTGATATATATTGCTCTTCTACTAGTTTAATTTCCTTCTTTAATTGCTCAGCATAGATTACCTTCAAATCCTCTACCTGATGTCTCAGCTTTTCCTCTATGCCCTTATAGATGGCATCAGAAAAGTGAGTCCCCCCGTTCTCCTGCACCATCTTCTCTATCAGCTCCACCAGCTCCTGCACTTGACCTTCCTTCTCAGCCTCATCTGCACTTGGGCTGTTATTGAAGGCACAGCAGCGGTTCCCACACTCCTGAATGATGTTTCTTAGGTCCACATCTGTCTCTTCTAGAAACCTACTCAGCTGCTGACCCTCCAACATATCTTTGCGTGTGAACAAGATGATCATGTAGTTTGTGGCTGCCTTCCCAAAGATGTGCTTGATCAATGCAATTGTTTTATATTCTTCCTCTGTGAAGCGGCCCAGCTGCACAACCAGGATGATGGCATGAGGCCCAGGGCGGGAGAAGAGGACACACAGGCTGATCTCCTCACAGGTGGTCATCAGTATCTCCTTAGTGTCGAAGAGGCCTGGGGTGTCCACAACAAGAAGGTTCCTCCCCTTCCAGTTCTGCATCGCTGTCTGACATGTCTTGGTAACAGCTTGGGCAGCAATTTTAGAAGCAAATTCTTTTCTCCCAAGAATAGTGTTTGCTGTCGCACTTTTCCCATTTCCTGTTTTTCCCACCAGGACAATCCTCAGAGTGTTGTCCTGATGGCCAGCCATGTTCCTCCTGTCAAGAGGTTCTGGGGTGTAGGTGCCCACAAGACCTTAAGGCAGGGAAGGAGAGGGGGGAAAGGGTCAACTTAGGTAAAAGGACACCATCCCCACACCTCTTTTCTCATTCTTTCCTCCCTGAAAATGTGCAATAGTCTGTGACATTGACCCCAGTGAGAGTGGAGGGATGACACCATTCAGTTCCTGTGGGAGAAAGAATAAAGTAGCATTTTCCCACAAGGGAATATAAGATATAGGTGTTTCCACAGGGGAACTCATCTAACCTTTAAACATCTGATCATCTCATTGCTAATTAAGCTGATCATGATCACATAATAAAGAATAGAAACTTACAATTATCTCAATGAATGAAGTATAATATTGATCCTGAAAGCTATCAAAGATTTCACCAATAAATAAAGCTACAGACATGTCTCATTTGGAAATATCAATACCAAAATCTTAAATAATTTATTGGACATCTAAAAATGTAATGCACCATGATTAAGCGTGACTTATTTTAGAAACACTAGGATGGTTCAAAATGAGAAAATTAGTTGTTACAACACATCTCACATTAATAGATGAAGAAGAAAATTACCTAGATGCTGAAAAGACAATTGCTCAAATTCAGCACTGACTCATGTTGAAAGCATTTCATAAGATTGAAATCAATGGATACTTTTCTAACATGATTTTATATAACCTAAATTAAAGTTTTCTTGCCACCAATCTTTCTTTTTATGCTGGTGATAAATACTTAGAAAGTAAATAGTGGATCATAAAGTTAAAACAACGGGTTATAAAGGTCATTTGGATGAAGAAAAAAGAAAATTATCTAGCACCATCGGGAAAAAGGAGGTTGGACTAGCTCTACCAGGAGTCACACATTGTACTTTCTGTAATTACATCACTGTGATGTTGGCACATGAATGGAGATATCAGTGAAATAAAAACAGAAAATTCTAAAATAGACCACGTTAATCATATTATATGCACTTATATTCACTTCAATTGCATTATGTTACAGATTTCGTAAGGCAGCGTCTCACATCCGTAAGGAGAAAGATGGTTAATAGAGTGACTGTGGGGTAACTGTGGAACCACATAAAAAAGACAGACAGCACCTGTGCCTCACGCCACTCAACTGCCATGTGGATGAGAAGTTTACATGTAAAACTAATCCATATAGGAAAGACATTTCTAAGATTTGAAATAGCATGAATAAAAGGACTAATAAGTGTGATTACATAAAAATATCACACATAAGACAAATATTCAGTGACAGAAAATGATTTGACTTTGGGTGATGGGCACACAACACAATCAACTGTTCAAACACTATACAACTGTTCACCTGAAAGCTATATATTCCTATTGATCAATGTCACCTGGTTAAATTTAATTTCCTAAATAAAATTTTTTAAAAATACCTTAGTTTTTAAGATTGAAAAAGAATTTTCTCACTTTTTAAATAAGGACATTGATGTGTTCTGGAAATGCTGAGACACTTGCCCAAGGTCACAGTGCTAACAGGTACCGGGCAGAGCAGAAATCCAATTACAAGTCTGTGTGACCAGCACGACCCCTCCTAACCACCGCACACAGTGCCTCTTCCTGGTGTCTTCCTAGGCCCATGAGTCTAAAATCCCATTGAAGCAGAGATAGATCAAGAGAGGGCAGGGAAGAGGGCCCACACTCTTGCTGAGTGGAGAACCGGTAGGAAGCCTGTACCGAGGGAGTTCACAGGAGGGATTCTCATGCACTGTTTCTCCAGAATGGCCAGTCCTCCCCTGGGGAGCCCCCTCTCCACCTTATACATCGCACTACTGGGGTTACAGCTTCTCTGCTAAATCATGGAAAGGATTCAGCAAACTGCATTCTAGATGTCCTCTGCCATCAGAGACGAGGGTACCCCTGGAGAGTCCCTGCTCACTCTGGGATCCGGCTTCTTTTTCAGACAGAAGAGGGGTTTAGACTGGGTAGTCTCTAAATCAAGGGTCCCCAAACTTTTTACACAAGGGGCCAGTTCACTGTCACTCAGACCGTTGGAGGGTCGGACTGTAAAAAAAAACTATGAACAAATCCCTATGCACACTGCACATATGCACACGTGTCATATGACATGCTTCCGGAACTGTGATTCGTGCGTCCCTTGTCACCAGAAGTAGTACTGTACGTGAGCGATGCCACGCTCCAAAAGCACAGGATGCGGATGCTCACTGACCACCAATGAAAGAGGTGCCCCTTCTGGAAGTGCAGCTGGGGGGCAGATAAATGGCCTCAGGGGGCCGCATGCGGCCGGCAGGCCGTAGTTTGGGGACCCCTGCTCTAAATTGTCTTTGAGCTGTAAAAACCTGCCTTGGGAACACTAATATTCTATCGAGGAAACAGGAAGGCTAATCAGGCAGCCCTGTCACAACAGCAAATGCATGTGATGCAGCAGTCAGCACGCATGTGTCCTGTTAAGTACGAAACATGCCCTGGCTGGGAGCCCTGTTGGTTAGAGCAAGGTTGAAGGTTAGATCCCTGGTCAGGGACATATAAGAATCAACAAATGAATGCATAAATAAGTGGGACAACAAATCAATAATTTCCCCCCTTTATCTATGTATCTCTCTCTCTCCCCCCCCCTTCTTTCTAAAATCAATAAAAATTTAATAATAAGTATATACACATGAAACTTATGACACTGTGCTATTAACACTCCTTACTCCCCTCCCGGCCTTTTGCCATGGCCACCCTGATAGCATCTCTCTGCTCTACTGCAGGCCAGTCCCTGGTCCCTTCCCAGACCAGACCCATCCCTGCTCACTCCCTGGACCTCCTGCCCTCACAGTTCTGTCCTCAAGGCTACTCTCAGCCAAGCTCACCGTCTATTGAACAGGTTGACGAGCTCTCAGGTTTTCTCCAAAGTAACCCTCTGAGCTGGTGCTTATGCTTTAACTGTGAGGGAGGGGAAAGTATTTGTACTGCCCAAACCACTGAGCCAGGGAGCTTGGAGTGGGTGGGGCCCATGGGAGACTGCTTGCCTTTAAAGAGACAGAAATATTATTGGCCCATAACCTGCTGGCTGCTTAAGTTTTACCAAGTTAAAACCTTTTCCTTAGTGTGCCCGCTCTGGCACTGAGATTTCCAAAGCTACAGTTGGTGTTTGAGTTATATGGTCGTTCCAAGAAGCCCTTACTAATGATCTAAGTCTTTTTTTTTTTTTTTTAGTGAGAGAGAGAGAGGAACAGACGCCGACAGGAAGGGAGAGAGATGAAAAGCATCAACTCATACTTGCAGCACCTTAGTCGCTTATTCATTGCTTTCTCATATGCTCCCTGACTGGGGGAGCTACAGCCAAACCACTGACCCCTTGCTCAAGCCAGCAAATTTGGGCTCAAGCCAGCAACCTCAGGGTTTTGCACCTGGAAAATTACCTTAGTCTTGCCCAGAAGGCCAGTCACATTGTCTGGTTGTGTTACCGGTGCAGGGAGAGACTGCAGGGGATTCTGGGAAATGAGAGGTGGGCATATGACTTGGCATATCCTCAGGGTGCTTGCTAGTGATTATATTATATGAAATTTGATTGTGGTCTTTCAGGAGGGTCTCAAGTTACCCATTCAAAAATTAACAAAACTCAAGTATGAATCCAAAGGCATCTAAACTATTGATATCCTGGCAAAAAGAGGAAGAGGCGGCTGAAGAAAAGTCTTCCAGTGATCACACAGCTTCTCTGGTTATTTCCATAGGGCTCTTGCAAGCATGATCAACAAGTCAGCATGCACCTTTCCCTCCCACCCTTCCAACCACCTCCCACAGCAGGCCAGACAGGCAGCTTATCCAAGATTTACCCTGGGGGTGGATCAACAGGATCTCGAGATTATTTTCAGGTGAGAGGCAGGCTGTCACAATGGTCACAGTTGACATGATGTTCTAGTTTTCTGTTGCATCATCATAAAAATATTGAATGTATTATCCAATTTGGTCCACTAGATTGAGAAATTTGATCAGTCAGTACTTAAGCTTGAGAGTAGATACTAAAAGGACCAGATGCAGCAGGAAGCTGTTGACAGTAGGATGAGTATCCATGGACAAAAGCAGCTTGCTTTGGAAATGATGGTGTTAATGACCATATTATCATTGGACCAGTTATTGATGTTAATAACTTATCTCACCCTGAATGACCCTAGGTCCATGATGGTGAACCTATGATGCATACCAAAGAACTATGGGACCGCATGCCGAGAAAGACGTTTCATCCTGGGCTCCTGCACGGCCAGGTGCAGGAGCCAAGGATAAAACATTTGCTGTAGTGTAGACACTCTGTGCCAGTGGTCTGTAGGCCAAAACAACAGAACTTCGGCACAGAGCATCTAGTTCTGGAACTTCCGGTTAAGCCATTTTTCTCGAAGTGACACAGCACCTGAGTTATGCTCGGTCTTTTGGAGAATATTGATATACTAAGCTCAAAAGATTGACCATCACTGCCCTAGGTAATAGATTTTTAACTTCCAATAAAGACCCAGTTCAGGACCAAGTATGTAATTCGCAAGGTTGGGCTCAAAAGAAAAATATCAGACACTTTTGATAAAAAATAATGGAGGAGTTTAAGTTGATATTACAGAGCATTGAACCAAGCTGGGGCCCCGCCAAGCACAGGGCCCTGAGCAGCCCTGAGTCACACACTTGTGAAGCTCACCATGACCAGAAATCTCACACAACACCTCTGTCCTCTTCTCCACCTTTTCTCCTGCTCCCTCATGTTTCATCCTCACAACTACCCAGAGGTTGCCCCTTCTGCATTCCTGCACATTTACCAGAAAATGGCTGTAAAGCCAGTGGCAAGGGCCACCATCACAGCCTCCTGGCCAGCGCAGGTTCACATTAGATTTGGACAGTTGTTAATGAAACAACAGAGCCAAGAACTGGTGAGCCATCAGCTTTAATTCTAGCTCGCACTCAGCCGGCAAATAAAAACACACACTGGGCTCCAAAACCCACTCATTCAGTGCTCACAAAGCTACTGACTTATCCGAGTTTCCTAGAATCAAAGGTTTCTAGCTCACCAGACTTATTCACCTCTGTTCCCCACCTCCTTCTCCTGAACAAACTCTGCACAAACTGGCTTCTTCCTCAGCACTCTGCCATCTTGGCTGCTTCTCCTCTCCTCCACGTGGCCTTTATCTGCTCTTCTCTCTAAGGCTAATCTCAGGAACCTAGAGCGAGCAAGCTCATGACCTGCCCCACTTTATAGTGTAGAATCCAAACCTTTAATCCAATCTACAAACAAGAAAGTCTCTGATACAAAGTCACTTATCTGGGGCATAATGGGAGGATTCCTCAAGAGAGTGCACCACCCCACATCATCCAATCAGTCAAGGGTGTGGGGAAAAGCTTACTCTTAAAACTAAGCCTTGGGCTATAAGGACTCTGCCTGCTTACAGCCTGTCTGCCCCACACCCCACAATAATATAATTATGCCCATCCCAAGCATAAGGGCAACTAATATCACCTGGGTGATGGGCTTCCATGTGGGCAGCACCATCTTTAACAAAGTGAGCATAATATATTTTATCTGCCCAACAATGGCCTTCCCACCCCCACCTCACACCTGCCCCTGGTGGACCACCAAACCCTCGGTGATGAGCAAGGGGGTGAGTTTCTCAGAGAGACATTCTGATCCCTGCCTGACCCCATTTCTCAGCAACTTCTCACAGCCCAGGGCTCCCAGGACCTCCAGCCCCTCCCCCACATACTGCATCTATCTGCTCTGCCTTGACGTTTCTGACCTCAGACCCTTTACAGAAGAATTTAGTGGTCGTCAGCAATTTACACAACCCCACAACAAAATTTTTAAATTGTGGGGTTTTTTTATAGAGACAGAGGAAATGAAGGGCTCGTGAACTCTTCAGGAGAGTGGGCAGACCACCAGGCTGGTATGAGTTCAGTGGGTCCTGAGACCCCCCTGCCTGAGAATGTGTCCAGGCCCCAGGGCAAGGGAGAGCTCACACTCTCACAGAAGACCAAACGCACACAAAGAGGGACCAGTTTTACAAATGCTCACAGACACAACCCGCAGTGTACTGGTTACCAGCGGGACAGAGGGGAGGGGGCCATTTGCTCACTTATAGTTTGCATTGGATGTGGAGGGACAGGCTGCAAGCAGGCAGGATCCTTATAGCCTAAGGCTTAGTTTTAAGAATAAGTCTTTCCCATTCTTTTTGATATGGGGTGGTGCACTCTTATGAGGAATCCCCATATGCCTCAGATAAGTGACTTTGTATCAGAGACTTACTTGCTTATATATTGGATTAAAGGTTTTGATTTCTATACTATAAAGTGGGTCAGACTGGGAGCTTGCTCGCTCTCAGTTTCTGAGATTAGCATTAGAGAGGAGAGCAGATAACGTCCATGTGGAGGAGAGGAGAAGCAGCCAAGATGACAGCGCTGAAGGAGAAGCCAGTTTGTGCAGAGAGGAGGAGATGGGGAACAGAGGTGAATAAGGCTGGTGAGGTACAAACCTTTGATCCTAGAAAACTCCATAGTCAGTGGCTTTGGAAGCCCTGAATGGAAAGGGAAGTGTTTTCCTACTGTGTGTATTTCTTGCCCACAGCTACAAGCTAGGATTAAAAATAATGGCCCACCAGTTCTTGGCTACATTGTTTCATTACTGTCTGTCCAAATCAAATGTGAACCTGCATGGGCCAGGCAGCTATGATGGTGGCCATGGCTACTGGCTTTACAGGGGTCAAACATATGGTGACTGCAGATGACCTGATTGTGAGTGGTAGGCACACAAGGCAATGTACAGATGATGTATCACGCAACTGTACAATCAAAACCAATATTGTGCTATTAATCAATGTCACCCCAATAAACTTAATTTAAAAAGAGAATAAATAGTAGTATGTTAATAATTACAGGAGGGCATTATCCCTTAAAAAATAAGACAATACAAGCTTTCATGCATTAAAATACACAGAACATGACCCTGGACGGTTGGCTCAGCAGCAGAGTGTTGATCGGGCATGTGGAAGTCCCAGGTTCAATCCCCAGTCAGGGCACACTGGAGAAATGATCATCTGCCTCTCCTCTCTTCTCTCTCCCCCTTCACCTTCCCTTCTCCTTCCCATATTTTCTCTCTCTCTCTCTCTCTCTCTCTCTCTCTCTTTCTCTTTCTCTCTCATCCCCTCAAGCAGCCATGGCTAGAATGGTTTGAGCAATTTGGCCCCAGGTGCTGAGGATGTCTCCATGGCCCGCCTCAGGCACTGAAATAGCTCAGTTGCTGAGCAAAGGAGCATTTTCCCCAGATGGGCAGATCATCCCCCTGAGGGGGTTTACCAGGTGGATCCTGGTTGGGACACAGGTGGGAGTCTGTCTGCTTGCCTTCCCGCCTCTCACTTAATAATTTTTTTTAATTATAAGCAAATCTCAAACTCACCCCCTGAGATGACAGGAAGGATGAGGCCAAACGCTGCAGAACAAGAAGCACCCCACAAAACATCTTTTCTTGGCCAACATGATGAGACAGAGAAGGAACGTGAAATAATCAATCAACTGAGAGAACAAGCAGCAGCTGGCACACAGCTAAGAAACCCAGATGGAGAAAATTAAAAAGACAGCCCTTTTCTTCAGCTAGAAGATTTTGAATTGAGTCATTTAAAGTGTTGAAGACAACAAATTGTATACCAGAGGCCCTGGACAGTGGCTCAGTGGATAGAGCCAGGGCCAGCCACTTCAGTTTTTAAAATGCCAGATTCCCCCTTCAAATGGAGTTGGGCCAGTTCCCCCTGCTGCTCCTGCTGCCAGCATAGGGTGGGGGTGGCATTAATCCCCCAGTGCTCCCAGGGCCTCAGCACCTCCAGGGCCTCCAGAAGAAGGACTTAGAGTGTTTAAAGACTCATTCTCTCATTTCCCCCTTCTGAGTTGTTCTGTCTGGGCAGAGAGTGACAGCTCTCCCCCTGTTTGAACCATCAATTTAGATTCTGTCTGAGTAGAATCTTTGCTCTGTAACAACGTGAAAGCTTGTATATAAGAGATCTTGTTCCATTCACCAGGCCTTTGGAAAGCAATTCTAATTAGTTGTTGGCTTATAGCTGTAAGTTAATAGCTAAAATACAAACTAATAGACTTTTTTATGAAACCGAGACTGAGCCACCCTTGTCAAACAGAAACAAAGTCCAAAGCATATATCAAGTTCAAACAGTCAGTTACTCTCAAACCAAATCCTCTGGTTTTAGACTCTTATCTCACACTTACTGATACTGTGAAAGACTTCCTCAAACTTTAAATGGCATAAAGTCCAAGACTGTGTGATCTGCTTCTTCCCTGTCCCTGTTGCATGCAGCCCCAGTCCCTTTTTTCCCTGCTGCTGCCTCTGCTTTCCCCAAGGTGCCACCCACCCCATCTCTGTGATCCCTTTTCTTTTCTCTTCTCCCCTCAGTCTGGGTTCCCTCCTTTCTCCCTCCCAGGTCCCTTCAAACCTCCAGAATTGCCCCCCAGAACATCATCAATCTCTCTTGGATGAGGACGGCCATGTGCATCACCCCTTATAGCCTATGATGACACCAAAGTTAGTTTCTGAATACAGTGAGGAATTCCCTCAATAGGGAATAAACATCACAGTCCACTCAACCTACGTCCTGCAAAACCCACTTCCCCCAAAGATTTCAAGGTGGTATCCAGTTCATTCATTATTTACATTGATAATTTTTAATAAAACAAACAAACAAAAAGAAATATGTTTTTCTTTAGGTTTTATTTATCTGGAAGCACTTGGAGAACATGAATGACATGTCTGATGTAAGGAAAAGAAATTGAAACTGAGACTAAGTACAAAGCAAATTAAGTCGCTTACATAGACAGATGATGAATCTGACAAAAGAAAGCTGATGGGAGAAGTCAGCTGAAAATGCTCAGTATCCACCAGTAATGCCCAAGGAAATCAAAACAGCAAGAAGAATCAAAACGCATATCACAAGAAAAGCAGTTATCCAAACGTGAGAGAGCATCCACTGTTTAACTCTGTGGAGCACCCTGGACGTTCCGTGAGGCTGCTCCTTCAGCTCTCGCTTTTGCTTTTCAATGCACCCTTGCACCTTGGCCAGGTAGTGTGTGTGGTTTTCTCTGCCGCCTTCCCAGAGCATCTGTGCTTCGAGGAAGAGTTTGTTTGTATAGAAGGCTCCCTGGTGCTGTCTCTCCAGGCTCTCGACCACAGACATCAGCTCCGCCAGCTGCCTCCCCTGCTCCTCCCCGATGGCCCGGTTGTTGAAGCCACAGTACCTCCTGTCACACTCCTGGACCAGGCTCCGCAGGTTGGGGTTGTCTGTGGTGGCTACATACTCATGCAAGGACTCCCCATGTAAGTCCTCCTTGTGGGTGAAGAGGAGCACCACGTGTCTCATGGCTCCTGCCCCAAAGACCTCCTTCACCCTTCTCACGGCCACCGTGTCCTGGGCTGTGAAGCGTCCCAGCTGCGTAACCAGCAGCAGCACGTGAGGCCCTGGGGCCAAGAGCTGGTAGCAGTTCCCAATGTCCTTGTACATGTCTTGGTTTGGGGCCTTTGCCTCAAAGATGGAGGGCGTGTCAACCACCAGGATGCTCCTCCCATTCCACATGCCCATGGCCGTCTGGCACATCCTGGTCACAGACTGCGCCCCCAGCCTGGACTCAAACACACGTTTGCAGAGGATGCTGTTCCCAGTGGCACTTTTCCCAGAACCGGATCTGCCCACTAGGACGAGCCTCAGTGAGTGGGGGGAGGAGGATGCTGACTGGTTATCTTCTACTATGTCTGTAAAAAAAAAAAAATGCATGTAGTGATTCTTAAGATGTTTAGGTCATGAACCCTTATGGTATCTCATGAAAGCCATGGACCTCCCCCCCACCTCAGGGGAACAGTCACATCTAAAGGCATACAAGAGTTTGCTGATAACTTTAGCAGGTTCTTGGATCATAGGAAGTTCACATAAGAAGCCAACTTTGTACCTACAGCCAAGAGGAAGAACTGCTACACTGAGGAGATGCTCCAAGCCCTTCACCAAGATGAGGGAAAGTACAGTTTTCCTGAAAGAAAGGAGGTCCCTGTATTTTTCCTAGATGGTGTTTAGGCCAGTTTCATGCTAAATAAATGTGACATTGGGAGGCAGAGGCTGAGAAGTCACAAGTGGGAAAAGGTTACCACCTCTTTCTCAGTCACACATTCCAGGCACATCAGTGCAGAAGGGAGGAAAGAAAATCTCAGATGTGCCCTCCCACCAAGGATGAGTGGAGGGTCCATGGGTCTTTGCTCTTTGGGTGGGGAGCTGGGTGCTTGAAATGGACACAGCAGAAAGATCACAGTTCATGTCAAGGGCCAAGGCCAGGAGGTGACCTTGGACGGGCAGCTGAGGAAGAGTGGAATAGAAGGCCATTAGAAGCACGTGTGTTGGAAAGATCATCTACTTGACTGATGGAACTACAGGAAGTTAACAAAAGTCGTGTTGGAGAGGGCACCACTGAGCCAAGAGCTAAGACCTTCAAAGGACGGAGGAGGGTGAGAGCCCGAGTACTTCTGGAGTTCTTATGAGCCCAAATGGTTCCAAGTTCATTGTAGGCTCCTAAAACTCATCATTCAATTCCTTCTACTCTGTGTTGCTCTTTCCTTTCCTGAAGTGTGTGGGATGTTTTGTGGCAAACACGATTACTAACATCTCTCTGGGGAACTTTGCTATATTACAGCTCAGAGCAGACAAAACAAGAGAAACTTTATTCTCGATTCCATTCAAAAACCTCCAACTCCTGACTTGGGAGTTTCATTTCCACGTTTCCCATGCATCCTGTGCACAAAAGAGCACGGTACTGTGGGGGTCTAGTGGAGGTGTGATGATGGAGAAGGGAAAGAACAAATGAGCGTAGTCTTTTCCTTCTTCAGTTTAAAATAACTGGGTTTCTGTCACTGTGGAGGTGAGGGACTGGTGCCCCTTGAGACCTTGGAGGCTGTGTTACCTTCAGCCATAGTTCCGTATCTGCTCTTCAGATGCACTTCCATTCTCTTCTGGAATAAAAACAAGAAAAGAATAAAAAGCAAGTGTCCACACAGGAGGCAGGAAGGTCTGAGGGGCACTTCCAGTTCAGAATAAGACTAATTCTCCATCAAGGAACCATTTCCATTGCTATAGTCCTAATTCATATTATACTTGCAAATGACTGTATAGAACTTTAAGCAAAGGAGGAGTTGTTAACACAATACACTGCTAACACAATGCATGTTTACCTATTTTCCCCTTAACATACAAGAAAGCAAGAAATGTGTTAAATCAGTTGCTTATGTCCCTCCACTAGAAAAGGCATGAGATGAAGAAAGCATTTTTTATAGAATGAGGAGTGGAACATTATTTTATTTTATTTTATTTTTTGTTATTAAAGTAGACAAACTTGCTAGGAAAAGTACTACCTCCCTTGTCAAACCATGAAGGAGTCCTGTCCCAGGTCCTGCTGTCCCATGAAAAGGTACACTGAACTTCCTTCTTGGGCCTGGAAATTCCTATGACTTCAAACAAGCCAGTCATTTACAACAAGGTGATTTTTTCTCTGTTCTAGAGAGTTTGCTGTCAGCCCCCTGAGCATGTGGTAGAGAGACAGGGATGCCAGGCCCACAGAGCAAGAACCAACATGCAGGACAGATTCAAGAGATACTCACTTCCTGCTCAGTGCTCAAGCAATTGTTATCCCAGGCTGCCGCTGAGGTCCCTGTTCCCCATTCATCACCCTTCTGCAGCCTAGTAGGTTTAAACAGAAATCGGCACAACCATGGGAATCAATTGGCATAAATGTTTCATTCAAATGAGGCCTAATATTGTGTCACTCATTTTGGTGTTAAAAAAGGCAAGGATGTGACATACAGCGATACCTCAGATGTGACTACATTTATTTTTTCAGTTTTAAAGATTACGCAGTGACGAAGCAAAGTGTTTAAGTGAAAAAGTATAGTTACGGAACAAAAACCTACTATTTGCAATGAGTATTTTGGCATTTTTCCTGCAGCTGTTTGACCGGAAAGTTATAACATTACACATAGAATCTCATTGATGTGTTTTGACTCATCAACCTTGCTGCCCCTCCCTCTGCCATTCCGAGATGAACAATATTCTGAAGGTGTTTTTTGTATGTGTTTTTTTAATTGATGGATTTTAGAGAGACAGAGAGAGAAAAGGAGGGAAAGAGAAGCATTTATTTATTGTTCCACTTAGTTGTGCATTCACCAGCTGCTACCCCTATGTGCCATGTACAGGGATAGAACCCACAACCTTGGTATTTTGGGACAATGCTCTAACCCACTGAACTAATTGGCCAGTGACTCTGATGCTTTTAAGTATCATTCTCATTTGTGTGTTTACACTCCTTCAGACACATGTTTCTATTTCGGCACTTCAATTTTTTTTTTTTTTTAATGAGAGGAGAGGAGGCAGAGACAGACTGCCACATGCGCCCCGACGAGGATCCACTCGGCAAGCCCACTAGGAAGTGATGCTCTGCCCATCTGGGGCCCTTGCTCCATTGCAACTGGAGCCATTTTTTCGCCCCTGAGGTGGAGGCCATGAAGCCATTCTCAGTGCCCAGAGCCAACTTGCTTTACTTGAGCCATTGCTGCAAGAGGGGAGGAGAAGAAGAGAAAGAGAGAAATGAGAGGAAAGAAGCAAATTGGTGCTTCTCCTGTGGGCTGGAAGCTGGGACATCCACACGCTGGGCCGATGCTCTACCACTGAGCCAACCGGCCAGGGCTCTGCACTTTAAACTTTTTAAAGTATTGTTTATGCACTTTAAACTTTTACATAAAAGGCATTATTTATATAACACTTTATCCAATTATTTATTAATAAACATTTAAGCTGTTCCAAAATATGTGCTTGCTTGCAAAAGAATCTGTATACACTGTATATCTCTGTGTACATGTGCAACGATTTGTTTGGGACAGAAACCTCCCATCTGACTAGATATGGCCAGCAGATATAACCTTGAGAGTGCTGTGCTAATTCTTGCTAACACCAGCCACATGTGAGCTTTCCCCAAATATTTATTTCTTTTAATTTTAATCACCCTTATGGGCACAAGTAAGGATACCTTAACTGGTTTATCTGGTTTATGCTTACGTTTTACTGATTATCACTGAATTAAAACATTGTTTTCATACTTTGTTTGCTTTTCAGGTTGCTTCTGTTATATACAAATAATGTTTGCACCTTTTCTTACTCATTTAGTGGATTTTCTTTTTTGCCCTTTTCAGAAAAACCATCCATTTTCACATTATCAGAATATACTAAGACAATTTCCTGCTTTCCCTCCTTTCATTTTTCCTTTCTTCCCTTCCCACCTTCCCTGCCTTCCTTCCCTTAAGGCCAGAAAAAAGGGCTTCCTCACCACTTTTTCCCATATGGTATCTTTGACTCTGGCTGAAGTTTACAAACCTGCTCAAGTCCTCTGACACCTTTCCTATGTGGATAACTTTTTCTGAGGTTTTCCAACCTCAGAAAATATGTTGAAATTAATTTCTTGATGTATTAAAGATGATGACAGTGGTGATGATGTTGATGATGAACTTCATCATAATAATACTGTCTTCTGAATGGGTCAGGCTGCAGGGGGAGACATATGTCCCACAGATGAATGGGTTTTTAGGCAGATGTTAACAAATAACCAAGTGTCCCCAGGCCAGTCGGAAAGGACATTGATGGAGATGCTAAGATGAGTCACAGACAAAACATTCACAGCACAGAATGAAGCCTAGGAAAAGACTGGGGAAGCATCGCAGACCTGGGGAAACGTGGTATGTATCCATCTCTGAGAAAGCCAAAGTGGGAGAATCGGGAATGGAGGTAGAGTCCTTCTCTGAAAGTGAAAATTCTACTAATCTCTAAAATAGGGCCAGTTAGCACGAGAAAGCGGCAGGCAGTGTACAAACAGAGGTTATAACACCATCGAGGAGACAATAGGAGAGCCTATTGAGGCAGGGGGTTGAAGGAAATAAACGTACTCTACTTTCTGATTTTAAAATTAGATGAGCCTGACTTTATCATGATGAAAACTTATTTTATGAAACCACAAGAAAGCAGGCGCTCTCATACTGTTTTAGGAAAGCTCAAACTAGTTCATGTCTGTCTTACTCTAAGTGTCTCCTTCACTCATCTGCCACTGTCCCCATATTTCCTGGTATTGGAGTCCCTTGTCTATAGTTTAGTTCTGGTAATTCCTGGACATCTCTCTCACAGAAGGATAACAGACAAGGGGTTGTTCTGCGTGCCATGAACGTGAGTCTGTCTGCCACACAGCTGACTCCTACATGATGTGGGAGGAAAGGTGTGAGGTGTTTAGGGAAGAATGGGGTGGTTTCCAGAAAGTCAGGGTCACCAGACAACGTGTACTCAGGTGTTCCCTGTGGAACAGGAGCCTTAATGGGGGCAGGGTTAAGAAGTTAAGAAGAGTGTTCCCTTAGGCAGCATATATAGTAAAAGAGATTAAGAGGGTAAATTGAGGGGAATGACATCAGAGAAATTGTGCCGTGAGAGGTGCTCCCGATATCTCCCCCTGAAATTTCAACAAATTCAACAACTAAAGACAGAAAAAAGATTTCAGGAGCATCTGAAATACACATACACCAAACAAAGGTACGATTGGGCAAAAAGGTGGCTGAATATATAATCCACTCTGAAAGAAATAAGATGGAGAACAGAGTAATCTGCTTTCCTCACTGATTTGAGGAAGGGCCACTTTCACTTGAAACTGAGAGGAAAGGAGGGTTAGGGGGGAAGAAAGAAGCTGGGCTAGGGCTAGGGCAGGCAATCAAGTGGAGAAGAGAGTGCATGGACACGGAGCTAGCACGAACAGCAGACTCCAGCAGAGGTGGCCGAGTGGGTTGCCTGCAGAAGCCAGCACCAGAACAGTTTTGGGCTTTGTTTATTCCCAATCTGCAATTGTGGGCGGTGTATGAGTGACTCCACCTGGCACCTCTGGCATGGGCACACACATTGGCAGATGGAGGGGTTAGGCCGGAGACTGTTAGCAATGGACTTCTGCGTGGGCTATAGCCAGAGTTTCTGTGTGGTCCTGGCTCCCAACCAACAGCATGGGAAGTGTGCAAGGGCCAGGACCCCTAGGCCTGGACCTGTCTGGGCAGGACACCTCTGCCTGCAGATACAGGTTACCAAGCACATCCCCACAGAGCAGACCTCAGAGAGCACTGCAGAAGTTGTGCAGGCTGGGCTGCAGGCTTCCCAACAGGGCACAAGGGAGAAGCCTGTGGAGATTAGACTCGCGGAGCACTGAGGCATACTAGACATGCCCGGAGACCCTTAGAAAGGCACCTAAAAAGCAATTAGCTCCCTGCCCTGCCTGCTTACACTGACAGTTCTGGTTAGCACAGCCTTACCCAGAACTGTGCTTTGAGTGGACATGGAGGAGGGACTTGGCAGCTCTTAGGGCCTCTTGCTCAGCAAGCAGTAGCTGGGGCAAATTCACACCAGCCAATACAGATTACAAAGTGCATTCCTGCAGAGCAGACCTCAGAGAGCATAGTGGAAGTTGTGTGGGCTGGGCTGCGGGCTTCCAAACAGGGCACAAGGGAGAAAAGCCTGTGGATATTAGACCCGCAGAGCACTGAGGCATACTAGACATGCCCAGAGGCCCTTAGAAAGACACCTGAAAAGCAATCAGCTCCCTGCCCTGCCTGCTTACACTGGTGGCTCTGGTTGGCAAAGTCTTACCAGAACTGTGCTTGGAGTGTGGCTGGAGGGGAGACATGGCAGCCTTTTGCTCTACAAGCAGTGGCTGGGGTAGACCCCCAGATGAGCGGAAGTTCGCAGCTGAGCTCACGCTACTAGCCCCGCCCACCAAGAGAAACCCCAGTGGTTTGCCATCCTACGTGCGGGAGCTGGCTCCAAATGTGGGGGCGTGGTAGAGTCCGGAATGATCGGAAGCTAGCAGCTGAACTCACGCCAGCAAACACGCACGGAGCAATAAACCGCGGTTTGCAACCCGCGCAGGAGGGCCCTGGCCTCGAGGGTGAGGCTAAATTCTGGACGGGCAAAGGCTCACAGCTGAGAGCATGTCAACAGCCCCGCCCAACCAGCAAAACTGTGGCGAGCAGGCTCTGACTGCGGGGGCTGGGGGTAAGCATTCCGGACACGGGTTGGGTCCGCAGCTGAACAAAGGTGCTTACCTCTGCCCTTGGTGCTAAGGCTTGTGGCTTGAGTGACAGCCCCTCCCGCATAAGAGAGGCAGAAATCACAGCAACAGCCGCAGTAGGCTGTCACTGGCAACGCCCATACCCAACCACCCTAGGCAGCGGCAGAGGGGGTGGAAAGCCTGCAGACAGACCACACCTAGAGAACACAAAGGCAACACCTACTGGACTCCAGAGGCCAAAACTTCCCTATACACAGATAAAATGGGCAGGCCAAATGAATCAAGAGAAATCCCCAGAGAAGGACCTGAATGAACCAGTTATAACCAAACTACCAGAAGCAGAATTTAGAATAATGATAGTTAGGATGTTCAAAGAAATTAGAGCAACAATGGATAGTCACTATGAACACCTAAATAAAGAGATAACAAGTATAAAAAACGAAATTAAAATAATAAAAAAGAATCAGACAAAAATGACAAATACAGTATCAGAACTGAAGACCACAATGGAAGGATTAAAAGCAGGATGAATCACGCTGAGGATCGAATCAGCGAGTTAGAGGACACAATAAACAAAGTTACAAAAGCAGAGAAGAAAAAGAAAAAGAGACTCAAAAAATGTGAGGAAACTCTAAGGGAGCTCTGTGACAACATGAAGAGAAACAACATTCGCATCATAGGGGTGCCTGAAGAAGAGGAAAGAGGACAGAAAATGGAAACTTTGTTCAATCAAATCATAGCAGAAAACTTCCCTAAATTAAGGCTGGGAAACATTCCACACATTCAAGAAGCACACAGAACTCCATTAAAGAGAAACCCAAAAAAATCTGCACCAAGACACATCATACTGAAAATAACAAAGCTAATGGATAAAGAAAAAATTAAAAAAGCTGATAGAGAAAAAAAGGTTATCACCTACAAAGGAGCCCCCATAAGGATGACATCGGACTTCTCAACAGAAACACTTGAGGCCAGAAGGGAATGGCAAGATATAATCAAAGGAATGCAGAACAAGAACCTACAATCAAGACTACTCTATCCAGCAAGGCTAACGTTTAAAATTCAAGGAGAAATAAAGAGCTTTCCAGACAAAGAAAGCCTCAAGGAATTCATTAAAACCAAACCAATTCTGCAAGAGATACTAAGAGGCCTGTTGTGAACAGTTCAAACAGAGGAAAGAATATAGCAAAAGAAGAATATAGCTTAAAAGAATAAAATGGCAATAAAAAACTACATATCAATAATAACCTTAAATGTAAATGGATTAAATGATCCAATCAAAGGACATAGGGTAGCTGTGTGGATAAAGAAACAGGACCCATACATATGCCGTCTACAAGAGACACACCTTAACACAAAAGATGCACATAGACTGAAGGTAAAAGGATGGAAAAAAATATTTCATGCAAATGGAAATGAAAAAGCTGGGGTAGCAGTACTTACATCAGACAAAATGGAGTTTAAAACAAAGGCTGTAGTAAGAGATAAAGGAGGACACTACATAATGATAAAGGGAACAATTCAACAGGAAGATATAACTATTATAAATATCTATGCACCAAATATAGGAGCCCCGACATACATAAAGCAGACTTTTATGGACATAAGGGCGAGATTAACAGCAATACTATAATAGTAGGGGATTTCAATACCCCACTAACAACACTGGATAGATCTACAAGATAGAAAATTAATAAAGAAACAGCAGACTTAAAGGATACACTAGATCAACTTGATTTAATAGATATCTTCAGAACTTCTCACCCTAAAGCAATAGAATATACATTCTTCTCAAGGGCTCATGGTACGTTTTCTAGGATAGACCACATGTTAGGACACAAAAATGGTCTCAATAAATTTAAAAAGATTGAAATCATATCAAGCATTTTCTCTGATCACAATGCCATGAAACTAGAAATTAACAACAAAAGAAAAACTGAAAAATACTCAAACACTTGGAAACTAAATAGCATGATATTAAATAATGAATGGATTAACAATGAGATCAAAGAAGAAATAAAAAAGTTTCTAGAAACAAATGATAATGAGCATACATCAACTCAAAATTTATGGGACACAGCAAAAACAGTACTGAGAGGGAAGTTCATTGGACTACAGGCATACCAAAAGAAGCTAGATAAAGCTCAAATAAGCAACCTGACCCTGCATCTAAAAGAACTAGAAAAACAACAGCAAATAAAGTCCAGGACCAGTAGAAGGAAGGAAATAATAAAGATCAGAGCAGAAATAAATGACATAGAGGCTAAGGAAACAATACAGAGGATCAATGAAACCAGAAGCTGGTTTTTTGGAAAGGTAAACAGGATTGATGAACCTTTAACTAGACTCACCAAGAAAAAAAGAGAGAGGTCTCAAATAAATAAAATTAAAATGGACAGTGGAGAAATAACAACTGACACAGCAGAAATACAAAGCATTGTAAGAAAATACTATGAAGAACTATATGCCAAAAAATTAGACAATCTAGATGAAAAGGACAAATTTCTTGAATCATATAAACTTTCAAAAATCAATCTGGAAAAATCAGAACACCTAAACAGACCAATTACAACAAATGAGATCGAAACAGTTATCAAAAAACTCGCAAAAAAGAAAAGTCCTGGGCCTGATGGCTTCACAACTGAATTCTATCAAAAATTCAAAGAAGAACTAACTCCTATCCTCCTCAAGCTATTTCAAGAAATTCAAGAGGAAGGAAGACTTCCAAACTACTTTTATGAGGCAAGCAAAATTCTGATCCCAAAACCGGGCAAAGACAACACAAAAAAAGAAAATTATAGACCTATATCCCTGATAAATTTAGACGCTAAAATTTTCAACAAAATATTAGCCAACCGGATCCAGCAATATATGAAAAAAATCATACACCACGATCAAGTGGGATTTATTCTGGAGAGGCAAGGCTGGTTCAATATTCGCAAATCAATCAATGTGATTCATCACATAAACAAAAGGAAGGACAAAAATCACATGATAATTTCAATACATGCAGAAAAGGCATTTGATAAAATCCAGCACCCATTCATGCTCAAAACTCTCAGTAAAGTGGGAATACAGGGAACACTCCTTAACATGATAAAAGCCATCTACGACAAACCCACAGCAAACATCATACTAAATGGACAAAAATTAAAAGCAATCCCCTTAAGAATAGGAACCAGGCAGGGTTGCCCACTTTCACCACTCTTATTCAACATAGTTCTGGAAGCCCTAGCTATAGCAATCAGACAAGAAAAAGAAATAAAAGGCATCCAAATTGGAAAAGAAGAAGTAAAACTGTCACTATTTGCAGATGACATAATATTGTATATAGAAAACCCTAAAGTCTCAGTCAAAAACCTACTGGACCTTTTAAATGAATTCTGCAAGGTGGCAGGATATAAAATTAATACTCAGAAATCAGAGGCATTTTTATATACAAACAATGAACTGTCAGCAAAAGAAATTAAGGAAACAATCCCCTTCACTATTGCAGCCAAAAAAATAAAATACCTAGGAGTAAATTTAACCAAGGAGGTTAAGGACTTGTACTCGAAAAATTATAAAACATTGATAAAAGAAATCAAGGAAGATACAAACAAGTGGAAGCATATACCGTGCTCATGGCTAGGAAGAATAAACATCATTAAAATGTCTATATTACCCAAAGCAATTTATAAATTCAATGCAATACCAATTAAAATACCAATAACATACTTCAAAGATATAGAAAACATATTCCAAAAATTTATATGGAACCAAAAAAGAACACGAATAGCCTCAGCAATCTTAAAAAGAATAAATAAAGCAGGAGGTATCACTCTTCCGGATATCAAGGTCTACTACAAGGCCATTATACTCAAGACAGCTTGGTACTGGCATAAGAACAGACACATTGATCAACGGAACAGAACAGAGAACCCAGAAATAAACCCACGCCTTTATGGACAACTGATATTTGACAAAGGAAGAAAGAACATATAATGGAGTAAAGACAGCCTCTTTAACAAATGGTGCTGAGAAAATTGGACATCTACCTCCAAAAAAAATGAAACTAGACCATCAACTTACACCATTCACAAAAACAAACTCAAAATGGATAAAAGACTTAAACATAAGCCGTGAAATTATAAGCATATTAGAAGAAAACAAAGGCAGCAAGCTTTCCGACATCTGTAGCAGCAATATATTTGCCGATTTATCTCCACGGGCAAATGAAATAAAAGGCAAGATAAACAAATGGGACTATATCAAACTAAAAAGTTTTTGCACAGCTAAAAACAATAAGAACAGAATAAAAAGACAAACCACACAATGGGAGAACATATTCGACAGCACGTCTGATAAGGGGTTAATAACCAAAATTTATAAAGAACTTATAAAACTCAACACCAGGAAGACAAACAATCCAATCAAAAAGTTGGCATAAGAAATGAATAGAAATTTCTCCACAGAAGACATACAGATGGCCAAAAGACATGAAGTAATGCTCAACATCACTAATCATTAGAGAAATGCAAGTTAAAACCACAATGAGATATCACCTCACACCAGTCAGAATGGCGCTCATCAGCAAAACAACACAGAATAAGTGCTGGCGAGGATGTGGAGAAAAGGGAACCCTTCTGCATTGCTGGTGGGAATGCCGACTGGTGCAGCCACTGTGGAAAACAGTATGGAGATTCTTCAAAAAATTAAAAGTCGAACTGCCTTTTGACCCTGCTATCCCACTTTTAGGAATATACCCTAAGAACACCATAACACTGTTCCAAAAGAAGAAATGCGCCCCATGTTCGTGGCAGCATTGTTCACAATAGTGAAGATCTGGAAACAGCCCAAGTGTCCATCAGTAGGCGAGTGGATTAAAAAGCTTTGGTACATATATACTATGGAATACTACTCGACCATAAGAAATGATGACATCGGATCATTTAAAACAAAATGGTTGTACCTTGATAACATTATACGGAGTAAAATAAGTAAATCAGAAAAAAAAAAAACTGAGAACAGCATGATTTCATACATAGGTGGGGCAAAAAAGTGAGACTATGAGACATGGAGAAGAGTGTGGTGGTTACGGGGTGGGGGGAGGGAGGGGAGGGTGGGAAAGGGAGAAGGGTAGAGGCACAGGGAAAACCAGATAGAAGGTGACAGAGGACAATTTGACTTTGGGTGATGGGTATGCAACACAATTGAATGATAAGATAATCTGGAGATGTTTTCATTGTACATATGTACCCTGATTTATTGGTGTCACCCCATTAAAGTTAATAAAAAAAAAATTCAAAGTGAAAGGTTGGAAAACGATTCTTCAAGCAAATAACATCCAAAGAAAAGCAGGTGTAGCCGTATTCATATCTAACAATGCTGGCTACAGAACAGCAAAAGTAATCAGAGACTAAGATGGTCATTTCATAATGATAAAGGAAACATTGAATCAAGAAGATATAACACTTCTTAATATATATGCACCAAACCAAGGAGCACCAAAATATATAAGACATCTACTAACTGACCTAAAAATAAAAACCGACAAAAATACAATCATACTTGGAGACCTCAATATATAGCTGATGGCTCTAGATCGTTCATCTAAACAGAAAATCAATAAAGAAATATTGGCCTTAAATGAACCACTAGAACAATTGGATATGATAGACATCTACAGGACATTTCATTCCAATGCACCAAAGTATTCATTATTCTCCAGTGTACATGGAACATTCTCAAGAATTGACCATATGTTGACCCACTAAAATAACAACAACAAGTTCAGAAAGATTGAAATTATACCAAGCATATTTTCTGACCGTAAACCTTTGAAACTAGAATTCAACATCCAAAAAGGAAGTAAACAAACCCATAAAAATGTGGAAATTAACAACATACTGCTAAAAAAATGAGTGGGCCAAGAAGAAATAAAAGCAGAGATCAAAACATACATACAGACAAATGAAAATGACAATGCAACATATCAGAATCTCTGGGATGCAGGAAAAGCAGTAATAAGAGGTAAGTTCATATCACTACAGGTCTATATGAACAAACAAGAGAGAGCACAAGTAAACCACTTAACTTCACATCTTAAGGAACTAGAAAAAGAAGAACAAAGACAACTCAAAACCAGCAGAAGATAGGAAATAATAAAAATCAGAGCAGAAATAAATGAAATAGAGAACAGAAAAACCATAGAAAAAAATCAATAAAACAAGGAGCTGGTTCTTTGAAAAGATCAACAAAATTGACAAACTGTTGGCAAGACTCACTAAAGAAAGTTAAAGGACTCATATAAACAAAATGCAAAATAAAAGAGGAGAAATCACCACAGATATCATAGATATATAAAGAATTATTGTAGAATACTATGAAAAACTATATGCCACCAAATTTAACAATCTAGAAAAATGCATAAATTCCTAGAACAATACAATCTTCCTAGACTGAGTCATGAAGTAAATAGCCTAAACAGACCCATAAGCAGGGAGGAAATAGAAACAACTATTAAAAACCTCCCCAAAAATTAAAGTCCAGGTCCAGATGGCTATACTAGTGAATTCTATCAAACATTTAAAGACTTGGTTCCTATTCTACTCAAAGTCTTTCAAAAAATTGAGAAGAAGTAACACTTCCAAACACATTTTATGAGGCCAGCATAACCCTCATACCAAAACCTAGCAAGGACAACACAAGGAAAGAAAACTACAGACCAATATAGATGCTAAAATACTAAACAAAATACTAGCAAGTCAAATACAACAATACATTAATAATATAATTTACCATGATCAAGTGGAATTCATCCCAGAATCACAAGGATGGTTCATCATACATAAGACAGTTAACGTAATACACCATATGAATAAAACAAAGATCAAAAACCATATGATCCTATCAATACATGCAGAAAAGGCATTCAACAAAATACAACACCGTTTTATGTTTAAAACACTCAAGAAAATGGGTATAGAAGGAAAATATCTCAACATAATAAAGGTCATTAATGATAAACCATCAGCTAACATCATATTAAATGGCATAAAACTGAGGACATTTCCTCTAAAATCAGGAACAAGATAAGGTTGTTCACTCTCTCCACTCTTATTCAACATAGTGCTGGAAATTCTAGCCAGAGCAATCAGACAAGAGAAAGAAATAAAAGGCATTCATATTTGGAAAGAAGAGGCAAAGGTTTCACTTTTTGTAGATGATATGATCCTATACATTGAAAACCCCAAAGATTCTACAAAAAGACTATTAGAAACAATAAACCAATACAGTAAGGTCACAGGATACAAAATTAATATACAGAAGTCTATTGCCTTCTTATATGGCAACAATGAAACAGCAGAAAATGAACTAAAAATAAATAATCCTCTTCATGGTTGCAACAACAACAAAAAAAATACCTAGGAATAAACATAACAAAGAATGTAAAGGACCTATATAATAAAAACTACAAAGCATTGTTAAAGGAAATCGAAAAAGATACAATGAAATGAAAAATATTCCTTGTTCTTGGATAGGAAGAATAAATATAGTCAAAATGACCATACTACCCAAAGCGATATACAAATTTAATGCAATTCCCATCAAAATTTCAATGTCATATTTTAAAGAAATGGAACAAAAAATCATCAGATTTATATGGAACTATAAAAAACCCCGAATAGCCAAAGTAATCCTAAAGAAAAAGAACGAAGCTGGGTGCATTACAATACCTGACTTCAAATTATATTATAGAGCCACGATAATCAAAACAGCATAGTATTGGCAGAAAAATAGACACTCAGACCAATGGAACAGAACAGAGAGCCCGGAAATAAAACGACATATATATGGTCAAATAATCTTTGATAAAGGGGCCAACAACACACAATGGAGAAAAGGAAGCCTCTTCAATAAATGGGGCTGGGAAATTGGAGAACCACATGCAAAGGAATGAAACTTGACTACAGTTTGTCCCCTGTTACTAAAATTAATTCAAAATGGATCAAAGACCTAAATATAGGACCTGAAACAATAAATTACATAGAAGAAAACATAGGTACTAAACTCATGGACCTTGGCCATAAAGAGCACTTTATGAATTTGACTTCAAAGGCAAGGGAAGTAAAGGCAAAGATAAATGAATGGGACCACATCAGAGCAAGAAGCTTTTGCACAACGAAAGAAACTGACAACAAAAGAGACAGCCAACTAAATGGGAGATGATATTTTCAAACAATAGCACAGATAAGGGCCTAATATCCAAAATATACAAAGAACTCATAAAATTCAACAACAAACAAGTTAACAATCCAATAAAAAATGGGAAGAGGACATGAACAGACACTTCTCCCAGGAAGAAATACAAATGGTCAACAGATATATGAAAAGATGCTCATCTTCATTAGCTATTAGAGAAATGCAAATCACAACTATAATGAGATACCTCCTCACACCTGTTAGATTAGCTATTATCAACAAGACAGGTAATAAGTCTTGGAGAGGCTGTGGAGAAAAAGGAACCCTCATCCACTGTTGGTGGGGATGTGAAGTTATACAACCACTATGAAAGAAAGTATGGTGGTTCCTCAAATAATTAAGAATAGAACTACAATACGACCCTGCAATCCCTCTACTGGATATATACCCCTAAAACTCAAAAACATTGGTACTTAAAGACACATGCAGTCCCATGTTCACTGCAGCATTGTTCACAGTGGCCAAGACATGGAAACAACCAAAAAACACTTCAATAGAAGACTGGATACAGAAGATGTGGTACATATATACTATGGAATACTACTCAGCCATAAGAAATGATGACATAGGATCATTTACAACAACATGGATGGATCTTGATAACATTATACTGAATGAAATAAGTAAATCAGAAAAGAACTAAAAACTGTATGATTCTATACATAGGTGGGACACAAAAAATGAGACTCATGGACAAGATTGTGGTGGTTACCAGGGGGAGGGAAAGGAAGGAGAGGGAGAGGGTGGGGTGAGGGGAGGGGCACAAAGAAAACCAAATAGAAGGTGACTGAAGACAATTTAACTTTGGGTGATGGGTATACAACATAATCAAATGTCAAAATGACTTGGAGGCGTTTTCTCTGAATCTATGTATCTTAACTGATCAATGTCACCCCGTTAAAATTAATTCTCTTAAAATAAAAAAGAGGGTAAATTGAGAAGCACGATCCCCCTTAGCCGGGCACCTGGAGAGGTTCCCTTTGTTCATCTTTCAAGTAGGATGAGAATATTCGTACAGGTTCATGAAATTCTGCGAGTTCCATGAAGACCAGCAGACAGCAATTTGCTGGAACTCTGGGAGCGCTGTGGAATGCGCCCGGCTGTGCGCGCAGGGCGAGTGGTTCCCACACCCGTTTCACCCTCTAGAAACCCGCTGTTGCCCTCGCGACACCATCATCGTCCCGTTCCACCGATGGGTGAGCCCAAAATGGGGTAACCTGTTTGAGATCACACCGCAGTCAGGCTGTGAGCAGGTCATGGGTGTCCCTTTACCTACCGTGGAGCTGCGGGTGCAGTACCTGGTGCCCCCGTAAGGTGCGCGCGCAATGGGTGCTCCTTGGAAGCCAGGCAGATGCAGTTAAAGGTGAGCCACCTGGAAGTCGAATGCTCCGGGACAAGGCTGCTGGGGACGAAGAAGGAAGGGAGTGCCCAAGACGTCCCGCGCCCCGCCCCTAGCAAATAGGGGACGTCCCGCGCTGGGTGGCGAAACTGCTGCAGATGCGACCCGGTCACCAGTGAAGGTGCAGCGTACTGCCTGTCCCCTTAATGGGGAGCTTTCTGCCAGCGCCTGCGGGCTGCCAGGTCCCCCACCCCTCTTTCCTTTTTATGACATGTCAAAAGAAGCAATATTTGGAAGAAGGGGCAATGAAGGCATCGACAGATCCCCTTCTCCACCCGTCCTGCTACCCCCAGGTTCAAAAACAGCCCCTGCGACATAGGAAAGTTCCTTCGGGGCACTAGCTGCCCGCTCAGCACCCGTCACAGGAGCACCAACCTGCTCAGCCCCATTCCCCGTGGCACTTAAGCTTCTGCTTCTAGAATGTTCCTGCATACTAGGGACAGACAGGCACTGCTGGTCCACAGAGGACTGGGAAGACCGAACCTAAGGAATTGATTTTGATGGGCTCCGCAACCGCGAGGGCTGGCTGCCCCTTCTCCGACATAGGTCAGACTTGCCCTTTGGCACTAAGGAGGATGGGAGCGTTCTGTGCTGGTTTATTCTGGTGGAAGTTAGAGCAAGGCTATTGCGCCTTTATTTGTCAACCGATTGCAAACTTAAGGGTGGAGCAGTGAACATAAAACAATTAGATTGCAAAGTGAGACAGAGAACTCAATATGGGCTTAGACTCCCACATTCTGTTTGGCGAGTCTACTAGTTTTATTTGGTATATTTGCAAATCACAGAAGGTGGTGGTGCTGTTTTGTACTGTTAAACATGAAATTGATTTATAACACAAACTACCCAGTTTACATAAGTGAGGTCATAGGGTCTCACCTTGAACTCAGTGGGGAAAAGGTCCTTTAAGCCACAGCCTAAAAGAACACTTAACTAAATGCAATGATGGGTTGCAGCTGTATTATAAGATGCAGGTTCTAGAACATTCAGAAAGTGGTCAGCAGTCTGGTGACTAGGAACCTAGTACATAGACGGGGTCCGGGAAGTCAGTGTCATCGTTCATTTTCTAAGCATTTGCTGACCCCATTCTCATGCCAGGCACCATGCTGTATAATGGGACAAAGGTTGAGAAGGTCAGAATCAAAGTTTCTGGGGGAAAAAGTCACTAAAGTAATGCTATTGACCATAAGGAAACACTGTTAACCCTCTGTGATATTATATAATTCAAATCATTGATAACACATTTTGAGAGTCACGTTTGGGATGTCATATGACATTTAGTCCCTCTCTCTGCATTTTGGGTAAACCTCTGTCATCATCACTATTAATATTTTCTCAGTAATAATCACTCAGCGACCAAACTTGACTCTTCTCCAGCCAGCTGATAAATAACTGGGAATTTTATGCCATTCTTTGTATAATCATTATCCTGTGACAGCAGCTGAGAACTTTCTATAAGTAGGTAAAATACCAAAATGTTGCCACAAAACTTTGAAAAACTCAACAACTTAGACAAGTATTATGGTGATCTCTGTACATCAGGTATACTAAACAGACATGAACTCCTCGGAGCAAAAGTACTGGTAAACTTAGTCTTGTAGCTTTTGATTATTTGGAGAGATGTTTCTTTGCACTAGAATTTGATCTATGAAGCCCATATATCCTTTTAGACCTAACACAGAATGTTAGTCAAAGTGAGACCTGGGCAGGGACACTGAGGAAGATACAGTTCACAAATGCTCTGGGGATTCAGTTAATTCAACATGACCAAGCTCATGGCATTGTACTCTCATCAGCTTCCTCAGAAAGTGTCTTAATTTTAAAAATATAAAATATTTTAATACATGTCATTTTCTTTTGTAACTGACCAAAATAGTTTATTTTGTCTTAGCAGAGTGATGTAATTGCATTCTCAAAAAATTAAGTTATGATCTTTGAGGACATACAGGTAATATAAAATGGATAAATAGTAAGTAGGTGGGAAGTTTGAATTGGTGAAAATGCCTTGGAGGCCAGTAGGGAAAAATAACTTCCCATTCTGCTTTTGTCACCTTTTGTCCTTTGAAAATCAATAACACTCAGTAGATTATTTTGCACTTCAAATCAAAGAAATTTAATTATAATGATCTCTAATACCTCACAAGGTTGTTTTCATCATAAAATGTAAGAATCATCTGTCCCCCCCAACACTGGCCCCTACCAGGTCCCTCACGTAGTTAAGGGACCTCTCCCTGTGTGGACAGCCCACCCTAACCTGGTAGCCCATCCTGAGCTTCCCCGGGCCCTAAATCCCATGTGGACCTGCTGTGCATGCGGGCAGGCTTGTCTTCTGTGTGGTGATATAGGATAATGACTTTCTTTAAAGTGTCTGACACATTCAGAAATAGAAATAAGACAATCATTATTTATCTACCTACATAATCATTTATTTATTGATTACACAACCTAAGGATGCCATCTTATTTTCTAATGATGTGGTGTTGAAGAACTTTCTTGGGCTAGCCCATCCTTGGGCAAACTCCGGTGGTACAGCCACTCAAGTCTAACCGAGCTGCTCAGCAGTTTCTGCCAAAGCACCAGCAGTTCTCTTGCTTCTCCAGGAGCGCTGAGGAATCCTTTTTTTATTATTATTTTTGCATAAGAACCCAGGTAGAAGGCATTACATGTGAGTATCCCGAAATCCTACTACATTTTGGAAAGGCATGAATCATAATGCATGCCAAAATATTCGAAACTGTTACTTTCAATATCATTTCACTTACCTCTTCGGTAGTAAATCATTGTAGTAATAAATAACCTTATGTATCAGGACTCCACATTGACATGTATGACCCTGACATCATTTTTATGGATGATAATAAAAACCTCTCCCTGGCCAGGCAGCTCAGTTGGTTAGAATGACCCCAAAACACCTAGGTTGTGCTTACAATCCCCAGTCAAACACATACAAGAAACAACCAATGGACTTTAGCCAAGTAGCTCATTTGATTAAAGTATCCTCCCAACATGCTGAGGTTGTGGGTTTGATCCCAAGTAGGGGCACATACAAGAATTAACCAATGACAACATGAATAGGTGGAACAACAAATTGATGTTTCTCTCTTTCTCTCTCTTTCTTCCTTCCTCTCTAGAATCAATTAAAAGTTTTTTAAATAAATCAGATTCAGATGCCTGCCACTTTCATAGTCAATCCTTGAGAGACAAGTGCTACATAAGGAAAAATGTTTTATTCAAGGGTCAGGAGCCTGAGGAAATGGAGTACTATCAACCCAAAGACTATCTTTCTTAGAATCCAACACATGTGGCCCGGGCATATGGCATTAGTATGGCATGCAGACATCCCAAGTGCAATCCCTGGTCAGGGCACAAATAAGAAGCAACCATCTGCTTCTCCTTCCTTCCCTCTCCCCCTTCTCTGTCTCTTTTCTCCCACAACCAGTAGCTCCATTGGTTTGAGCATTGACCCTGGGTGCTGAAGATAACTCGGTACTCAAGCATCAGCTCATTACTGGGGTTGCTGGATGGATCCCAGTTGGGACACATGTGGGAGTCTGTCTCACTATTTCCCTTCCTCTCAGTTAAAAAAAGAAATTAAAAACAAAAATCCAACACATTTCTAGGCAATGTAGTATTACAATAGAAAATCATTTGTCTTCTTAGTCATTGGTTTATAGCTGTAAACTCACCAAACAGCTAGAATATAGTCTAACAATCTCTTTGTTGGAACCAAGATTTTCATTTATTTAATTTTTAAAAATCATTTTTATTTTTCAATTATAGTTGACATACACTATTATATAAGTTTCAGGTGTACACATCAGTGATTAAACATTACATAACTTGACACTATACATAGTTATTAGAATATTATTGACTGTATTCCTTATGCTATATATAAATATCCGCATGACTATTTTGTAACAATCAGTTTTTACTTCTTAATCCTATCACCTTTTTCACCCATCCTCTTATCTATCCTCCCTTCTGGCAACTCTCAAAATGTTCCCTGTGTTTATGGGTTTGTTTCTGTTCTGCTTGTTAATTTATTTTATTTTTTAGATTCAATATATGATAGGTGTATATTTAATGCTATTTTATTGTTTTCATTTTTTTACCTCTTCTTCTTCTTAAAAAAAAAACCTTTAACATTTCTTATAATATTGGTTTGGTTGTAATAAACTCCTTTAGCTTTTTTGTGTCTGGGAAGCTCTTTATCAGTCCTTCAATTATAAATGATAGTTTTGCTGGGTAGAATAATCTTGGTTGTAGGCCTTTGTTTTTTATCACTTTGAATATTTCTTGCCACTCCCTTCTGGTCTGCAAAGTTTCATTGAGAAATCACCTGACAGCCTCATTGGAGCTCCCTTATGGAAAAGTTACTGCTTCTCCCTTGCTGCTTTTAAGATTCTCTCTTGCCCTGGCCAGTTAGCTCAGTCGGTTAAGAGCATCATCCTGAAACAAGAAGGTTGTGGGTTGAATCCCCAATGAGGGCACAAAAAGGAGCAACTTGATGTTCCTCTCTCTCTCTCTCTCTCTCTGCCTCCCCAAAATAAATAAATAAATGAATGAATAAAGTAAATAAATAAATAAAGATTCTCTCTTTGTCTTTAATCTTTTGCATTGTGATTATGATGTGTTTTGATATGGGTCTCTTTGGGTTCAGCTTGTCAGGGAGGCTCTGCACTTCCTAGACTTGTATATCTATTTCTTTCACCAAATTAGGGAAGTTTTCTGTCATTATCTTTTCAAATGGAATTGCAATTTCTTCTTCTTTCTCTTCACCTCCAGAACCCAGATGATGCAAATGTTGGTACACTTGAAATTGTCCCAGAGGCTCCTTACACCATCCTCATTTTTTTTAAGATTTGTTTTTCATTTTGCTATTCTGGTTGGGTGCTTTTATGCTTCCTTATATTCCAAATCGCTGACATGAATCTCAGCTGCATCTACTCTACTGTAGATTCCCTATAAATTATTTTTCATTTCAGTTAGTGTATCCTTCCTTACTGACTGGTCTTTTTTCATGCTTTTGAGGTTCTCACTAAGGTCACTGAGCATCCTTATCACTAGCGTTTTAAACTCTAGTAGATTGCTTGTCTACAATTTGCTTAGGTCTTCTTCGGGAGCTCTGTTCTGTTCTTTCACTTGGGACATGTTTCTTTGTCTTCTCATTCTGGCTGTCTCCCTTTGTCTGATTAGGTATATCTATGTATTAGGTAGAGCCGCTATGTCTTCCAGGCTTAATAGAGTGACCTAATGTAGTAGGTGTTCTGGAGGGTCCAGTGGCACAGCCTCCTCAATCACTGAAGCTAGGCCCTTGAGCTACACCCCTGTGTGGGCTGTGTACATGTTTCTCTTGTTGTTGAGCCTTGGCTGTTGTTGCATGTCATTGGGAGGGATCTACCCCCAGGCTGATCTGCTGAAAGGACTGGCTGTGACCACCGACCCCCATGAATGATCAACTGTGCAGGGGCCAACTAATGTGTAGAAATGAACACACACCCATGACAGACACCAGATGTGTAAGTGTGCCTGTGTGTCATTAGTGGGCATAGTTGGTTTTATTGTTGAAAGAACAGAATTAAAGTTGTGATTTCAAAAACTTTACAGGTTACTCATTATTTTTATTATATTCAGTAGAAATTTTATCTTTATTTAATTCAGTAGAAATCATAGCATTTTAAAGAAGAAAATTAGTATCCAAGAACATAAAACTGGCTTTAGACATTTGCAAGTGAAAGAAATTTTATGTTTACAGCTTTCAAACAGTTTTTGTATTATATCTCAAAAAAAATAGTAATTTTTAAAATAATTTATCCTTTAATAAATGAAGTCCTGTTAAGGTTTAAACACATTACAGCAGCTGAAGCATTTACTGATGTTAGGCGCTGCTGCATATAGAGGAGGTCCAGTGAGTCACCCTCTATATCATGGTGAAAATTACTGGTCCATCACTGTCCTCTTGGACTCTTGCATTCTGGACCAAAGTTTCATCCAGGAATTACTATTAATTTTCTGAGCACAGTTAACAGTAAGCTACAGAGAAACTGCACAAGTTACAGAGTAAGCAGTAAGAAAAATTGCATATTCTGAGCAATACACACAATAACAGAATTAACAATTTGACAAACAACTGAATATAAAATAGAACCCACACTAATATTTTGTCTAGGACTTTTTAGGCAATTCTCTTGGGCCACGGTTGTGTGACATCTCTGAGTTCCATGTACTATATAAGAGCCCCTTTGAAATCATTTACTCTTTCCTTGGACTGCTCGCGCCCACATGCTGGCCCTGTCACTAGGCGGTACAGCCCATTGGTGTAGTGAGCATCCCTCTCCTCCATCATCAGACCCTCAATCACACACATTAGCTCCTCCACTTGGTCAGCCTGCTCACTCCCATTCACCCGGTTGTTAAAGGCACACGCTCCTTCCCCACACGCTGCCACCAGCGTGCGTAGGGCTTTATTGTCTGAGTCGTGGATGTACTCCATCAGGGTACCTCCAGCGAGGTCTTCCTTGTGGGTAAAGAGGACAACTGTATGTCTCAGGGCATCCTCTCCAAAGAGCTCCCTCACCCTCTGCGCGCCCTGCTGGTCCTGGCTGGTGAATCGGCCCAGCTGCGTCACCAGGAGTAGCACATGGGGTCCCGGGGCCGAGAGCAGGTAGCACCTGTGCACCTCTGTATGCAGGGCATCAGAGTGGCCCTGCCCAGAAAACATGTCTGGTGTGTTAATCAGGACCACCCCTCTGTTGCCCCAGCTCCCCTGACTGGAGCTGTAGGTCCTAGTGAAGGGCCGGGTGTACAGCTGAGACGCTGTTCCCAGCGGCACTTTTCCCGGTTCCTGTTCTGCCCACCAGGATGATCCTCAGTTTGAGCCCCGGCCAGGCTGGTTCTTCATACAGGGTCCTGTTAAGAGCAAGTGTGATTACTGTACTGATCATGCCAATGGAATATTTTTAATGACCAGGAGTTATCCCCACTTACGAAAAAAATACCCTCGCAATATTTTGCATTTGGGAAATAGAAGCTAACTCCATTATCAAATAAAATAAACTAATCGTGGTTTTACACATCTGGATTTCTCTAGGACTGCAGCGTATTACCATGTTGGATTCTAGGAAAACATACTGGGGTTGGGAGGGTGGTGCAGGAAAGAAACTTAGAAACGGGTGTCATCATGCATGACCTGCCTGAATCACAACACCTGGCCCTCTGAAAGACCAGGTTTCTGGGGACTAGAGGTGCAGAACCAAGACTGCGCTTGCACCTCCAGGTAGGTTAAGTACCCGGACTCTGTTCCAAGGCTAGAGAGAGCTCCCCTGAGCTCAGCTGGGCAGGGGTGTGGTCTTGACCACCAATACAATGGCTGGACCAGGGATATATTGGAAAGGGCAGTGTAAAACGATTCTTTCTTACGAATAAACAGCTAATAGCTTGCATTCTGCTTAGAGAGGATAGCGCGATCTGTTGTTTCTTACTAACACAGATGCAAAGAAAAAGTCAGAGACAGGTGAAAGAAAGCAGAAGACTGAAACTCATAAGGCAGAATCAGCCTCAAACATCATTCACTCTGCGTATTTATTGGTTAACATACAGTGGGGGTGCACCAGTCTATGTTATTTTTTTTTCTAAATGCCCACTATAATTTTTAAATCATCCTCTTCTCCATTTCTCCCAGAAGACTAGGTGAAGAACAGGACAAATGCTTTAGGTAATCCCAATCATAAACAAGACATCTGTTTCTTGTGGTGTGCCTGCATGCAGAACAACACAGGACAAAATCCTGTTATTTTTAAGACTCCTTCAGCTTCTCAGACCCTCCAATAACTCCTGCTCTGAGTTTATGTCAGTGAACAATTAAAATTCCTTCAGTGATCTTTTTATAAAATAGGCACAGAATAAGGCAATTAAGCACGCACACATAAAGTCACTTCCTTACCCAAGTGACTGCTTTCATTTTGGTCCATCGTTGCTTCTGGGGGACAGAGACCAGAGACCTAGAAAACAGCAACAACCTATTGATTTTTAGTTCTGAATCATGCAGGACCCTTATACAGTGTGTCCATAAAGTCATGGTGCACTTTTGACCGGTCACAGGAAAGCAACAAAAGATGATAGAAATGTGAAATCTGTACCAAATAAAAGGAAAACACTCCCAGTTTCATACCTATTTAGTGCAGTTTGATGTGGGCTCAATTTGTTGCCCTACACACATCCAAACGATAGTGAAGTTCTTGCCACACACAGGTAAGGACATCTGGTGTAACAGAGTGAATAACATCGGTGATTCTCTGTTTTAAGTGATTAATGTTGTTGATATGTTCAATGTACACATGTTGCTTCACATAACCCCAAAAGTAAAAATCTAAGGGTGTCAGATCTGCGGATCGTGGTGGCCATGGCTTGACAGAACCCCTGCCTATCCACTGCCGGGGGAATGTTCTATCCAGAAACTCACGAACAATGATGGCGTAGTGTGGAGGAGCACCGTCTGTTGAAAGATGACACCTTCTGGAAATTGTGGCCTCTACAGACTCGTCACTGACTGATGGCCTACCAGAACAGGGTTTCTCCACCAAACTGCCAATTTCCTTCAACTGCTTATCTCACCAAGTAATGTTATTTCTATGTGGTGGTGCTTCATTATAAACACGCCGATATTCACGTTGCACTTTGGTCATGGATTCGAATTTAGCAAGTCATGGAACACACTGAACTTTCCTCTGTACCGTCCACATCTCGACTGGCATGGCCATGGGTTGCTCAGCTGTATACACGGTGTTACGTCATCATCTGCACATGCTGCCACATCATTCTACAGAAACTAGGAGGGTTTTCCTTTTATTTGTTGCAGATTTCACATTTCTATCGTCTTTTGTTGCTTTCCTGTGATCAGTCAAAAGTGCACCATGACTTTACGGACACACTGTATTTTTCTAGTACTGTGCATTCACAGGCATGCCTCATACTGTTTACAAATAGCTGACAAGGTGAACAAAGAAGTCACTTCCCCAAAGTCACCCAGTGAGTGTCTTGTTTGGATCTGGCAGCACCTCCAAAGTGAAAAGGCACAGAAAACCCTGGCCACAGGTTAATACCCAAATTCTTTCCAGTGAGGGCTAGTCATTGGCTAAGGAACCTCTGACTGTAATGTGTAATCTAAATTATATTAACTTCACAGTTCCTGTAAACTGGCTTCACGTATGCTGAAGGCAGTCACTCTTTCTAAATGGTTTCATTTAAAATAGGGTGAGTGTGTTCTTTAAAATAATTTTATTTGAGCATAACCTGGGAATTAGACTGCACTACTTTCCCCGAAGGTAGGCTTACCTGATTTACTGATAGAAGAAACAGATGGCTCCTCATTCAAACCGGAGACCTCCCAGCTCAGCACCAAGAGAAAAAGAAAACAGAAACCCAGGTTGGTCTTCTTCCTGTCATCTCCACCGAGCTTCCCTGCTGCAAAAGAGCCCCACAGTATGTCAGTCTGACATTCCTACTTATGCCACATAAGCAAAACAAACAATTCACGTGGGAGGTATAATCAGGAGTGATTTGTTGTTCTGTGGACTGACTGTCTTTTCTTGTCAATAGAGAAAATGACTTCAACTGGACAGGGAAGCCAGGCAAGACCCTGAGGAAGCTGCTCCATTCAGTTTCTTCCCACTGGGGCTGTGTCCTCGCAAGCACAAGTATTCCTAGATGCCAAAGCGCCCTGAGAAGGAAGTCAACCTCATCACTCTGGTAGCAGTCAGTGGTCTGAAAGCAGTCACATGGGGAAGGAGGGAAGGCATGGGTCAGGGGACACCTCTGATAGGGGGAGAGCACAGAGATACAGAGATGGAAAGGAGAGCATGAGAGAAGCTGTGTTGTCCCAGTCAGGCAGAGAGTGACAGTCATTAACCCTCACAGCAATGTGAAATGGCTCACTCCTGGCTTCCCTGGGACCTCTGTCTCCCTTTCCTGTCCAGCCCTGTCATTGCAGGGAACAAACCCCTCAGAGACGACAATCTCAGTAGTGTCTACAGTAATAGCCAGGAGTGTCTACACTCAGGAAGAGCAAATCAAAGAGTCAACGTGGGAATCCTTCAAATGTTCTTGTTCCTTGACGGTCACTGCTGCAGGAGAGAGAGACTAGGGAACTTAGATTGCCTTTAAATTCACAGACCAGCAGTGACAGGTGTTACTCTCTGTCCCCAGCCTTCAATGAGGAGTAATTGCAGGGTCCTGACCTCACTACCAGGGAGCCTGGGTCATGTGTGAACACCACTCTGATACACACTGTATCACTTTGTCTTGAATTTTCCAGTCCTTCACTGGGTAATCCATTCTGCGTGCTTAAAGTGCAACACAACATAGTCAACTCTTGCTTAATATCAGTAATTCGTCCCTAAAAATACAGCATTCTGTGTCAAAGTACTAACAGGGACCTATTTCCTAATTTTGATATGTAAAACAAATATAATGCAATCTATGTCAAACCCAATGCTCACTGTATCATATGAGATTATGTTAATCCTTCTGGAAATTGGCTGTACTTACAGGTGCATTTATATCTGCATTTCAGAACCAAGTTTCCTCTTTAGTATAAAAGAAAAAAATACAGGAGCTTTAAAAATAATCTACATTGAGTAAATTGTTCAGTGCACTAAGAACTTACTGACATTTTTATGTTAGTTTTCTTTTTCACGTATATTACATACTTTTTTTTAATCTATGTGCTTATGTGTTCCATCTTCTTTCCTCAGTCTTAAGTTTTTCTTTTAGTATAATGTACACAGGAGAAAGGGCTTATGTAAGTTTGCAGCTCTCTGAATTGTCACAAACTGAACACAACTGAGGAATCAGCACTCAGGTAAAGAAACAGAACATTGTGCCCTCCAGCAGTGACCTCTGGGCTGGACTTTTAATAAAATAGATTAATTTTAGATTAATTTAATTATTCTTTATATAAATGTAATCATGTGCTTTGTATTCTTTTATATCTGACTTTTTTTGGCTTATTGTTACATTTTGAGATTTCTCTATATTATATATAAATTGTAGTAAGAGTGTGCATTCTCACTGCCATATACTATTCCAGTGGTCAGCAAACTCATTAGTCAACAGAGCCAAATACCAACAGTACAAGGATTGAAATTTCTTTTGAGAGCCAAATCTTTTAATCTTAACCTATATAGGTAGGTACATTTCTTACTGAGGTAGCGCCCACACGTGGTATTTTGCGGAAGAGCCACACTCAAGGGGCCAAAGAGCCGCATGTGGCTCATGAGCTGCAGTTTGCCGATCAGGGTTAATTCCATTGTGTGACTGTGCCCTAATTTTTATATATAATTTATGATATGAATATATCATTTATATAATTAACCCAATTACTTTGGGCTATATTGTTTTTGGTTTTCATTTTTAAATATCTTTCAACTATTTTATTTTCTAGCTTTATTGAAGAAAAATTGACAAATAAAATTTTCTGTATTGAATACACAATTGAATTCTATGCAGCCATAAAAAACAATGAAATCTTACCATTTTCATCAACATGGATGGACCTAGAGGATATTACACTAACTGGAATAAGTCGGACATAAGAAGACAGATACTGGATGATTTTGCTTATATGTGAAATCTAAAGAACAAAAGAAACAAACAAAACAGAAACATACCCAGAATCAGAGAACAGACTGACAGTTGACAGAGGGTTGAGGGAATGAGGACTGGGTGAAAAGGTGAAGGGATTGAGAAGGTCAGACTGGTAGTTACAAAACAGTCATGGGGCCTGACCTGTGGTGGCGCAGTGGATAAAGCGTCGACCTGGGAACACTGAGGTCGCCAGTTCAAAACCCTGCACTGGTCTGGTCAAGGCACATATGGGAGTTGATGCTTCCAGCTCCTCCCCCCTTTCTCCCCCTCTCTCTCTCTCTCTCTCTCTCTCTCTCTCTCTCTCTCTCTTTCTCTCTGTCACTCTGTGTCTCCTCTCTAAAATGAATAAAATAAAATAAAAAAATTGTGTATCTTTAAAAAAAAAAAAAAAAACAGTCATGGGGATGGAAAGTTCAGCATCAGGAATATAGTCACTAATATTGTCATAACTGTATAAGGTGCCAGACTCATCAGGGAATCACTTCCTAAGGTATAGAAATGTCTATTATGCCGTACACCTGAAACTAATATACTATTGAATGTCAACTGTAAATTAAAAATAAAAAATTAAAGCCTGCCCAAGAGGTGGCGCAGTGGATACAGCATCAGACTGAGATGCGGAAGGACCCAGGTTTGAGACCCCGAGCTCGCCAGCTTGAGCGCGGGCCCATCTGGCTTGAGCAAAAGCTCGCCAGCTTGGACCCAAGGTCATAGGCTCCAGCAAGGGGTTGCTCGGTCTGCTGAAGGCCCACGGTCAAGGCACATGTGAGAAAGCAATCAATGAACAACTATGGTGTCCCAACGGCAATGAAAAACTAATGATTGATGCTTCTCACCTCCCTCCGTTCCTGTCTGTCTGTACCTACCTATCCCTCTCTCTGACTCTCTCTCTCTCTGTCCCTGTAAAAAAAAATTGAAGAAATCAATAAAGTTTTCAAAGCTCAAAAATGTGGGTCCTACAGGAAACTCACAGACATCAGGTGAGACAGAACATTGTAGGCCTATTTGCTTTAGTTCCTAGTTTCTGACACGTCATATCCAGCTTTTGACATCACAAGGCATGCTAACAGGTAAAAGAAAAAACACAGCCTGAAGGCACAAAGCAAATATTAGAACCACTCAGACAGGACACAGATTTTGGAGTTGTCAGACACTGAATGTGTGTGTGTGTGTGTGTCTATGTGTATACATATATAAAGAGATTTATTATTATAAAGAATATTTATTTATTAAGAAAGATTGGCACACATGATTTATTATAAGGAATAGGCTCATGTGACTATGGAGTTAACAGCCCAAAAATCAGTAGTCAGCAAACCAGAGACCCAGGAGACTCGATAGTGTCTTTCCCATCTGAAAACATCTGGATCAAGACTCAAGAAGAGCTGATGTTTCAGTTCAAGTCCAAGGCCTTGTCCTGAGAGAAAATATTTAAAGGAAGGAGGAGTTGGGGGAAGAAAAGAGACTGAGTTTCTGTCACAATAGTGAAGGCATAGGACAGCTACAGGACTCTGGCCGTTCTCCAAAGCAGGAGAGTAGTTAACAACCATTGCCCATTGCCCTCACGTAAAATTTTCTAAAGGGTCTGAGCCCTTTCCTTCAGCCTCTGAGTTCTAGTTATGCTAGCTCGACATCAAAATAATAACAGTCTCATGCTCTTGTTTTTCCTGCTTCTGTTACTAAGCCTGCAGGTGACATGTAAACAGCAGGGCTTCTGCAAACAGCCTGGCCCCCTGTTCGCAGCCACTCCCTCTCTCCACACAGCAGGCAGCCGTCTGTCTCCAGCTCTGCTGGAGTTCAGCTTTCCACCATGGTTTGCTGAAGAATATAAGCAATGGCTTCTTTGTATCTAAAAGTCTGAGATACCTTATCCTACTTCCTCCTGTCAAGGCCCCCAGAAGCCTATGATGTGTCGACCCCAAAAGGAGAAACTGAGAACTCACAAGAGCCCATGGTCCTGGGAGTCCGGGGACATGGCCATTCCTCCTGTTCAACAGCCAGCTGGGCGATAAGTCCCAGAGTGTGGGTGAGTGTGCCTGTGTCTATGTGTATGTTTGTGTATGTGTTGTATTTGTGAGTGTGTGTGTGCTGCGTTTTTATATGTGTTATGTTAGTGTGTTTGAATGTTTGTGGGTATAAACATGTGTATTTGTGCTTGTGTGTGTATGTTTGTATGGTATTTGAGTGTTGTTTTTGTATATGCTGTTTATGGGTTTGTGAGTATGCGTATGTTGTGTGCATATTGGTGTATTATGTTCATGTGTATATGTTGTGCATGTGTTGTTTGTGAGTATATATGTGAGTTGTGTGTACTGTGTTTTTGTATGTTATGTTTGTATGTTTATATGCTTTTGAGTGTGTGTTGTGTATATTTGTGAGTATATGTGTGTGAGTTGTATATATTATATTTTTCTTTTGTGTGTTGTGTGTTTGTGAATGCATTGTGTGAGCAGTATGTGTTTTGTATTTGTGTGTGTTATGTCTGTGTGTATGTGTATGTGTTGCATATATGTGTGTGTTTGTGGTATTAGGAAGAGCTGTGGCTAAAAAGTTGAGAGAACTTTGTACCCTTTGTGCCCTGCCTCAAAGTCACTGCTGAATCTTGGGGACAAAGCTTTGGTGCATTTCACTTCTTCCTGAGAAACATAAGAGAGTGACATATGTGCTCCGTGTTCCATGTTGGGCACAGCACTACGGAGTGCGGCAAGGTAGGGGGCACTGGTCAGAGAAGGACCTATGGAGACCCCGCAAGTCAGGTGTCCCCACACCCCAGAACCTTCACCTGGAGACGGTCCCTGGCTGTGACTCTCCAGGTCTTCTGGCAAACAGTTCTGGGGCCTGTACTTTCTGTCTCAACCCCACAGAGGAGCTCGAGCAGACACAGCAGGATGGGACAGGGAGCTATGAGGCAGCAAGGTACATTTCTCTGTCACCAGAAGGATGACGGAAGCTCCTGGTGGGGTGACATGGCCCTCTTTGCCAGTACTAGGAGTTGCTCTAGAAAATGTCAAAAAATGTGTTAGAATCTTATAGGGATCACAGGGACATTTAGCTCAGGACCAGCATTCGCATTTATGGGGACACTGAGACCCAGGCAGGGTGACCATTATAATTGATGGTCATGGAGATGGGACTGAGCTCTCCTCGTTTTGGGCAGGACTGTCCCCAAACCGTGAAGTTCCTGTGCCAAGGCTATTGGCCTCCTCACCACAGTGCCCACACATACACACCTACCCCAGACCTACGCCATCCTCAGGGCTCAGCCGGGGTGGCGGGACACCCAGCCCCCTGCAGCCAGCCCCACACCACAGCCTACCGCTCACGCCCTCTGCACCCCTGCCCACATACCTCTTCACTGCCTGGGGACATCTTCCCATCACCCTGGAGCATCCCCCCGCTGCCCCAAGACATCTCCCCACAGCCCCAGAGCATCTCCCTACCGCCCCGGGACAGTACAGTGGACTGCTTTGCGTCTCTGCCCCTTCCTCCTCCTCACAGGGCAGCTCTGGACCCGCCATCCACCCAGGTGCCATCCGTTCCTCAGGTTGCAGGCCGACCGCACCTTCTCCATGAAATCGCATAAACTTTCATCTTTATTCACCTGACGCCACACGTAAACTAATGAATCAAATTCTGTGGCACATCAAAGTATATATTATTATCTGTGCTGATCTTACAAAAAATAATTGGTATCATTTTGAATCGGTCACACTGGACGACTATTGTTGTGTTAGTTGTTGTCATTTATTTTATCTGATAATCTCAGGGAAAAGAGGTCAGTGCCCCCTGACTAAATAGGCAGTGCATGTTTTAAAAATTTTGTGGCACACCTATTGAAAATCGCTGGTTTAAACTAACAATAGAGACTACAAAGTAGACAGAGAAAGAGACATGAAAACATAGAGAGAAACATACAGAGACGGAGAGAGAAAGAGTAATAGAGAGAGAATGTGTGAGTGGGGTCCATACAGGACATAGAGCGGATCTCACAGCCTCCTTCCCTCTCCTCATTGAATCTGCTCACCAGACCCCCAGTATCTGCCCCGAAAACAATGCAAAATACTCCCTTTCGGCAAAAAAAAGTTAAATTCAGGAGCCTTTTTTTTTCACTGTGAGAGAAGAGATAGAGAGAAAGACTCCCACATGCACCTTGACCAGGATCCGCCCGGCAACCCCCTTCTGGGGACCAGGACCCATGAAGACAAAGGGGAGGGGGAGAAGGACAGGGAGAGAAGCAGATGGTTGCTTCTCCTGTGTGCCCTGACAGGGGATCGAACCCGAGATGTCCATATGCCTGACTGATACTCTATCAACTGAGCTACCATCCAGGGCCAAGTTCAGGAGCCTCTTAAAACTCAATTGAACAATCAGCCAGAACTGTTATTTTCTCCAGGTAGAGGAAAAGTATGAGCTGACTCTTCCAGACAGTCCCATAACTGCGCCTCTCCACCACCAGCACCCTGAGCAATATGTGTCTGGAGGTGAAATGACTTTCCAGGGTACGGGGACCTGAGAGAGGTATGGGCAGGACCCTGTGAGGTGCAGGGGTGTGCTTGGAGAGGCAGCAGGGCACAGCACAGTCAGGATGCCCCCCATCAAAGAGCCCTTGGGTAGCGCCTTGCCTACTCCTACCCAGTAAGAGGGAAAGGCCCCTGCCAGGCATAGTGGGAGAAAGGAGGTGACAGAGGGCATCAGTTATGCCCACAGGTAGGGGCGTGACAACATGATGCTCCCTGGCGAAAGCTTGCAAGCCAACATGCCCTGTGGGAGCTCTTGGCACGTTCAGATGTGGCAGCATTCAAGGTCACAAGGGCTGCGGAGCACCACGTGACCGAGCAGCAGCCTCAGACCTGGGCTGGTCCTTGTCAGGCATTCTCCCCCAAAAGCTATTGTGTCAGGGTCAGGCACTTAACAGTCATGGGTTGAACTTCATCTTAACCCGGGGATAGAGAGTTTAGGACTGCTGGCAACCCATCCATTTCCTGGCCAGAAGAAATGATTTATGATTCATTATGTATTTGAACACAAATGACTTTCCTATTATATGCACGTCAGTGGCCTAAGTCATTGGGAGAGAGCCATATTAATAAACCACATGGGAAAATTACCAACACAGGTGCTGACACCTGATTTGCCCTTTCTTGTGGCAATCAAGGTTAAATATTGCTTCTAAAACCCTCTCCTGAGCTGACATGGTATATTTGGCACTAACTGGCTGTAGTCTGCCCAGATGGGGGTTCCTATCTTTGGCCAGCTTCCGATCTGCAGGACAGGGGTGAACACGCCACCTTCACAATCCTCTCAGAGCCTACTGGGGGACACTGAAGGGAGCCAACATCCTCAGTCAGAACTGGCTGGTGGGTCAGCCAGCCGAGGATACCAGTCCTGCCTCTGGAAGGGTCAGGGCTGTCACTGAGACACACCAATGTCTCCAGTGTGGTACACACTTGGAAAACAGAGGTGCCTTTTGATGTGTCTCTATGTACTCTGGGTCAGAAATTCGAAAGGCCAGAAGAAGGAACTCTTGTCTGCTCCTTCAGCCCTTCATTCTTAAAATCTCACCATTAAGTTTTTCAATATTAGGTTGGCAGCTCCAAGTCTTCTGTTGGCCATTGGTTCCTATATTTGGCTGGAGGGGAGGTGAAGCTGTTCAGCCTAAATATTAAGGATGTAGCCTAAGAATGTGGCCCCAGTGTGCCCCTGTGCTGTGGAGCGTCAGGTCTGGCTGCGAAGTCCCACCGTCCCTACATTCTCTGTTGGAAAAGCTGACAGAGGTGGTGTGATTAGTCACCCGAGGGACAAGACGTAGACACAGAGGCCACACACCTTTATGCTCATTACTCAAGGACACCTAGAAAAGCTCAGGACCCCATATTCACGAAGGCCGATTTCCACCTGGGTGAGAGCAGACGACTCCAATAAAAAGTTTCAAAACCTAAACATAAAAATGTGGTATTCTAGGAGACACAAGATGGCAGTGGAGTAGGCAGACACACAGACTCCCAGCTCACACCACCAAACTGGATTACAAATTAATTTAGGAACATCCAGTGTGAAAAAGCCAACTCTGGACTACAAGAACTGCTTTCAAAATCCAAGGAGCAAAGAAGCCACACCGAGCCTGGTGGGGAGCACCGAGGAGCAGTGAACCTCCCCTGCTTACAGGAACAAAGGGGTGGGGATGAGTCTGAGAGCCCAGAAAGGCTCTCAATTTAAGGAAAACAGTAGAAAATATCACTCATAGCCACTTGCCTGGGGACCTGGGAACAAGGTGTGTTGAAAAAACTGGCTTGTTTTCCAAAACGAAAGGGGGAAAGAGAGACAGCCAGTGACAAACAGTGGAATGCACAGGAGGATCTGAGCAGCAGGACTAATCCAGTGCAGGAAGCAGCCATACCTGGGGGAGGTGCTGGAGGCCGCCATTGTAAGGGGAGGGATTGATCCTTCCACAGAACACAAGACTAAAGTGGTTCTGGGTCAACCTTCTAAAATATCTCTCCAGCTCCAATCAGGACAAAAAAGACACAGCTGAAAACAAGAAGTGGGAAGGAGAGGCAATAACTCAGGTCTCCATGGAGAGGAGAAAGCACCCCACCCCCAGAGAGAGTAACTGGCAGATCAGGTCTTCAGAGTCTCAGGTTATACCCACTGCATTCCTGGATACAGTTTCAAATAAGACCCCTGCTGAGATGAGTAAACAAGACTACCACCTAGTTAAGACAACTGAGAAGAAAATAAAAAATTAAGACTTCAAAGGGGATCTATTAGAAAAGCAAAAAGCCACAGTGGATTACAAACAACAGCTGAAGCCAACCCAAGAAGACCTACAAATAACACAACTCAAAATTGGAGGCAGACAACACCAAGCCTAGACTCAACCAGCTCTACAAACAACACACACAGACATAATGAGAAGACAGAAAAGTGCAATCCAAATCAAACCACAAGAGCATCCTCCAGGAAATGAACTCAGCTATATGGAATTAACCAAATTTCCAGATGCAGAATTTAGAATAATGATTGTTAGGATGCTTAGGAATCTTAGAACAACAATGGATGGTCATTATGAACACCTAAATAAAGAGATAGCAAATATAAAAAAGGACATTGAAATATTAAAAAAGAATCAGTCAGAGATGACAAATACAATATCAGAAATGAATACCACAATGGAAGAAATTAAAAGCAGAATGGATGAAGCTGAGGATGGAATCAGTGAGTTGGAAGACAAGATGAACAAAGGCATGGAATCAAAGCAGAAAAAAGAAAAGAGACTCAAAATGTCTGAGGAAACTCTAAGAGAACTCTGTGACAACATGAAGAGAAATAACATATGTATAATAGAGGTTCCTGAAGAAAAAGAAAAAGAACAAGGGATAGAAACTTTATTTAATCAAATCATAGCTGAAAACTTCCCTAAATTGATTCAAGAAAAGGTCACACAAGTTCAAGAAGCACAGAGATCTCCATTAAAGAGAAACCCAAAGAAACCTACACCAAGACACATAATAATTAAAATACCAAAGCTAAGTGATAAAGAGAAACTATTAAAAGCTGCTAGAGAAAAAACGACTATCACCTACAAAGGAGCACCCATAAGGATGACATCCGACTTCTCAACAGAAACACTTGAGGCCAGAACGGAATGGCAAGTAATATTCAAAGTAACGCAGAACAAGAGCCTACAACCAAGGCTACTTTATCCAGCAAGGCTATCATTTAAAACTGACGGAGAAATAAAAAGCTTCCCAAACAAAAGAAAACTCAAGGAATTCATTACAACAAAACCAATGCTGTAGGAAATGTTAAGGGGCCTGTTGGGAACAGATCAAGAATATAGCAAAAGAGAAATACACCTTTAGAAAATAAAATGGCGGGGGGAGCAAGATGGCGATGAAGTAGGCGGACGTACCAACTTCCAACTCCCAGAACAAAAGTGGATTATAACTCAATTTTAAGAACCATCATCTGGATAAACCAACTTTGAACTAAACTAAGTGAACACTTCAACCAAGGAACACAGAAGAAGCCACATTGAGACTGGTAGGAATAGCAAAAACGTGAAGAGGGCTGCCCAGCTCTTCGGAGCGAACGGCAGCCCAGAGAGACTCGCGTGGCAGGAGGAGAGTTTGGCGGAGAGGGAGGGACCTGGGTCCCAGGAACAAAGCCCCAGCCTGCAGTCACAGAGCCTAGAAGAGGCGTTTGGACAGTATTGAGCTGTGAAACAAGTGAGGATACTGTTTGTGAGAAAGAGCCAGTTTTCTCAGACCCAAGATTCTTTTTAAAGGGATAGCACAGAAAACCTCTCTCACAACCACGCACCCGGGGCTCCGGGGAACGGTGACAGAGGAGAGGACCAGAGTGGTGGGAAAAGAGTGTGGACTGAAGGCACAGGGACAAACACTCTGAGGGACAACCACCCTAACCCCTGGGCTAAGTCACTTCCCTAATCGAAAACGAATATTTCCCCTGGAACTAGCAATACCAGCAAAGGGAGACAGGACACCAGCCAAACAAGCTCTCCCACAGCAATTAGAGCAGAGCTGCTTAGATGGAGGGAGCTCCCAGGTCTACAGTATGGAGTGTTAGGATCTGAACTGTGGGGCCCCTTCCAACTCTGCTGAGCGTTGCTGGAGGGATGGTGGCGGCGGGACGCTGAAACGGGGTTCTGTCGGCAGGGGTGCAGGCTCAGCTGGTGTGAGCTCAGTGTAGCCCAGCAGGGGCAGAGAGGACGCCCAAAAGCGACCTGGCAGCTGCGGGCCCACTTCTAGCCCCACCTGCAGGGGAAAAGCGGGAGGCCAGGAACGGGCAAAGATTTGCTCTGCGACCCTGTGCAAGCTGGCCCTGACCGCGGGGATGGGGCTAGGACCAGGGACGGGCGGAAGTGCGCAGCTAAGCGCACGCCAGCAGTCATGACAGGCCCAATAAACTTTGATTTGCAACTCTGAACAGGAGGGCCACGGCCTCGAGGGCGGGGCTAAAGTTCCCGACGGGTAAAGACTCACAGCTGAGAGCACGTCAGAAGCCCCATCCAACCCGCGAAACTGTGGCAAACAGGCTCTAACCAGGAGTATTGGGCAGAAGCCCGGAAACAGGCTGGGTCTGCAGCTGAGCAAAAGATGTTCATCTCTACACTTGGTGCTGAAGCTTATGGCTTGAGTGACAGCCCCTCCTGCGGAGGAGAGGCAGAAATCACAACAACAGCTGCAGTGGGCCAGCGCAGGCAATGCCCATACCCAACCGCCCTAGGCAGCAGGAGAGGGGGTGGTGGGCCTGCAGACAGACCAAATCTAGAGAACACAAAGGTAACACCTACTGGACTCCAGTGGCCACAACCTTCTTATACACCGACAAAATAGGCAGGCAGAGAAATGCAAACCAAATGAATCAAAAGAAATCCCAAGAGAAGGACCTGAATGAACCAGATATAACCAAATTACCAGAAGCAAAATTCAGAATAATGATAGTTAGGATGTTCAAAGAAATTAAAGCAACAATGAATAGTCATTATAAACACCTAAATAAAGAGATAACAAGTATAAAAAACGAAATTGAAATAATAAAAAGAATCAGACAGAAATGACAAATAGAGTATCAGAACTAAAGACCAAAATGGAAGGAATTAAAAGCAGGATGAATCACAATGAGGATCGAATCAGTGAGTTAGAGGACACAATAAACAAAGGCATAGAAGCAGAAAAGAAAAAGGAAAAGAGACTCAAAAACTGTGAGGAAACTCTAAGGGAGCTCTGTGACAACATGAAGAGAAACAACATTCGCATCATAGGGGTTCCAGAAGAAGAGGAGAGAGAACAAGAAATAGAAACTTTGTTCAATCAAATCATAGCAGAAAACTTCCCTAAATTAAGGCTGAGAAACATTCCACACGTTCAAGAAGCACACAGAACTCAATTAATGAGAAACCCAAAAAAATCTACACCAAGACACATCATAACTAAAATACCAAAGCTAAAGGATAAAGAGAAAATTTTAAAAGCTGCTAAAGAAAAAAAGGCTATCACCTACAAAGGAGCCCCCATAAGTATGACATCTGACTTCTCAACAGAAACACCTGGGGCCAGAAGGGAATAGCAAGATATATTCAAAGTAATGCAGAACAAGAACCTACAACCAAGACTACTCAATCCAGCAAGGCTACCGTTTAAAATTGAAAGAGAAATAAAATTCCTCAAGGAATTCATTAAAACCAAACCAATTCTGCAAGAGATATTAAGAGGCCTGTTGTGAACAGTTCAAAGAGAGGGAAAAATATAGCAAATAAGAATACAGCTTTAGAGAATAAAATGGCAATAAACTACATATCAATAATAACCTTAAATGTAAATGAATTAAATGATCCAATCAAAAGACATAGGGTAGCTGCATGGATAAAGAAACAGAACCCAAACATATTCTGTCTACAAGAGACACACCTTAAAACAAAAGATGCACATAGACTGAAGGTAAAAGGATGGAAAAAAATATTTCATGCAAATAGAAATGAATGAAAAGCTGGGGTAGCAAAACTTATATCTTACAAACCATACTTAAAACAAAGGCTGTAGTAAAAGATAAAGAAGGACACTACATAATGATAAAGGGAACAATTCAACAGGAAGATATAACTATTATAAATATCTACGCACCAAATATAGGAACCCCGACATACATAAAGCAGACTTTGATGGATATAAAGGGCGAGATTAACAGCAAAACTATCATAGTAGGGAATTTCAATAACCCACTAACAACACTGAATAGGTCCTAAGAAAGAAAATTAATAAAGAAACAGCAGACTTAAAGGATACACTAGATCAACTAGACTTAAGAGATATCTTCAGAACTTTTCACCTTAAAGCAGTAGAATATACATTCGTCTCAAGCGCTCATGGTACGTTTTCTAGCATAAACCACATGTTAGGACACAAAAATGGTCTCAATAAATTTAAGAAGATTGAAATTATATCAAGCATTTTCTCTGATCACAATGCCATGAAACTAGAAATTAACAATAAAAGAAAAACTGAAAAATACTCAAACAATTGGAAACTAAATACATTATATTAAATAATGAATGGATTAACAATGAGATCAAAGAAGAAATAAAAAGGTTTCTAGAAACAAATGATAATGAACATACATCAACTCAAAATTTATGGGACACAACAAAAGCAGTTCTGAGAGGAAAGTTCATTGGACTACAGGCATACCAAAAGAAGCTAGATAAAGTTCAAATAAGCAACCAGACCCTGCATCTAAAAGAACTAGAAAAACAACAGCAAATAAAGCCCAGGACCAGTAGAAGGAAGGAAATAATAAAGGTCAGAGCAGAAATAAATGACATAGAGGCTAAGGAACCAATACAGAGGATCAATGAAACCAGAGGTGGTTCGTGGAAAAGGTAAACAAGATTGATGAACCTTGAACTAGACTCACCAAGAAAAAAAGAGAGAGGACTCAAATAAATAAAATTAAAAATGAGAGTGGAGAAATAACAACTGACACAACAGAAATACAAAGCATTGTAAGAAAATACTATGAAGGACTCAATGCCAAAAAATTAGACACCTAGGTGAAATGGGCAAATTTCTTGAATCATATAATCTTCCAAAAATCAATCTGGAAGAATCAGAACACCTAAACAGACCAATTACAACAAATGAGATCGAAACAGTTATCAAAAAACTCCCAAAAGAGAAAAGTCCTGGACCTGATGGCTTCACAAGTGAATTCTATCAAAAATTCAAAGAAGAACTAACTCCTATCCTCCTCAAGCTATTTCAAAAAATTCAAGAGGAAGGAAGACTTCCAAACTCCTTTTATGAGGCGAGCATAATTCTGATGCCAAAACCTGGCAAAGGCAACAATAAGAAAGAAAATTATAGGCCTATATTCCTGATGAATTTAGACGCTAAAATTCTCAACAAAATATTAGCCAACCGGATCCAGCAATATATGAAAAAAATCATACACCATGATCAAGTGAGATTTATTCTGGAGAGGAAAGGCTGGTTCAATATTTGCAAATTAATCAATGTGATTTATCACATAAACAAAAGGAAGGACAAAAATCACATGATAATTTCAATAGATGCAGAAAAGGCATTTGATAAAATCGAGCATCCATTCATGCTCAAAACTCTCAGTAAAGTGGGAATACAGAGAACACTCCTTAACATGATAAAGGCCATCTACGATAAACCCACAGCAAACATAATACTAAATGGGCAAAAATTAAAAGCAATCCCCTTAAGATCAGGAACCAAGCAAGGGTGCCCCCTTTCACCACTCTTATTCAATATAGTTCTGGAAGTCCTAGCTATAGCAATCAGACAAGAAGAAGAAATAAAAGGCATCCAAATGAGAAAAGAAGTAAAACTATCATTATTTGCAGATGATATGATACTGTATATAGAAAACTCTAAAAGCTCAATCAAAAAACTACTGGACCTAATAAATGAATTCAGCAAGGTGGCAGGATATAAAATTAACACATAGAAATCACAGGCATTTCTATACACGAATAATGAAATTTCAGAAAGAGAAATTAAGAAAACAATCCTCTTCACTATTGCAACAAAGAAAATAAAGTACCTAGGAGTAAATTTAACCAAGGAGGTTAAAAAGTCATACTCAGAAAATTATAAAACATTGATAAAAGAAATCAAGGAAGATACAAACAAGTGGAAGTATATACCATGTTCATGCTTAGGAAGAATAAACATCATTAAAATGTCAATATTACTCAAGGCAATTTATAAATTCAATGCAATACCAATTAAAATACAAACGACATACTTCAAAGATATAGAAAAAATATTCCAAAAATTTATATGGAACCAAAAAAGAACACGAATAGCCTCAACAATCTTGAAAAAAAATAATAAAATGGTAGGTATCACACTTCCTGATATTAAGTTATACTACAAGGCCATTGTACTCAAAAAAAGCGTGGTAGTGGCATAAGAACAGTCATATAGATCAATGGAACAGAACAGAGGACCCAGAAATAAACCCACATCTTTATGGACAATTGATATTTGACAAAGAAGTTAAGAGCATACAGTGGACTAAAGACAGTCCCTTTAACAAATGGTGTTGCGAAAACTGGACAGCTACCTGAAAAAAAAATGAAACTACACGAACAACTTAAAACATGCACAAAAATAAACTCAAAATGGATAAGACTTAAATGTAAGCCGTGAAACCATAAGCATTCTAGAAGAAAACATAGGCAGTAAACTCCCCGACATCTATCAAAGCAATATATTTGCTGATTTATCTCCACAGGCAAATGAAATAAAAGGCAAGATAAACAAATGGAACTATAACAAACTATAAAGCTTTTGCACAGCTAAAGACAATATGAACAGAATAAAAAGACAAACCACAAAATGGGAGAACATATTGGACAACACATCTGATAAAGGATTAATAACTAAAATTTATAATGAACTTGTAAAACTCAACACCAGAAAGATAAATAATCCAATCAAAGAAAGGGAAGAAGAAATGAATAGACACTTCTTCAAAGAGGACATACAGATGGCCAATAGGCATATGAAAAAATGCTCAACATCACTAATAATTAGAGAAATGCAAATTAAAACCACAATGAGATACCACCTCACACCAGTCAGAATGGCGCTCATTAACAAAACAACACATTATAGGTGCTGGTGAGGATGTGGAGAAAAGGGAACCCTCCTGCACTGCTGGTGGGATGTAGACTGGTGCAACCACTGTGGAAAACAGTATGGAGATTCCGCAAAAAATTAGAAATGGAACTGCCCTTTGACCCAGCTATCCCACTTATAGGAATATATCCCAAGGACACCATATCACCGACTGAAAAAAAGAAATGCACCTCCATGTTTATGGCAGCATTGTTCACGATAGCGAAGAGATGGAAACTGCCCAAGTGTCCATCAGTGGACAAGTGGATTAAAAAGCAGTGGTACAACATGTTAGGACACAAAAATGGTCTCAATAAATTTAAGAAGATTGAAATCATATCAAGTTTTTTCTCTGATCACAATGCCATGAAACTAGAAATTAACCACAACCGAAAAACTGAAAAATACTCAAACACTTGGAAACTAAATAGCATGTTATTAAATAATGAATGGATTAACAATGAGATCAAAGACGAAATAAAAAAGTTTCTAGAAACAAATGATAATGAGCATACATCAACTCAAAATTTATGGGACACAGCAAAAGCAGTTCTGAGAGGGAAGTTTATTGCACTACAGGCATATCATAAAAAGCTAGAAAAAGCTCAAATAAGAAACCTGACCCTGCATCTAAAAGAACTAGAAAAACAACAACAAATAAAACCCAAGATAAGTTGAAGGAAGGAAATAATAAAGTTCAGAGCAGAAATAAATGACATAGAGGCTAAGGAAAAAATACAGAGGATCAATGAAACCAGAAGCTGGTTCTTTGAAAAGGTAAACAAGATTGATGAACCTTGAACTAGACTCACCAAGAAAAAAAGAGAGAGGTCTCAAACTAATAAAATTAGAAAGGACAGTGGAGAAATAACAACTGACACAACAGAAATACAAAGCATTGTAAGAAAATACTATGAAGAACTATATGCCAAAAAATTAGACAATCTTGGTGAAATGGACACATTTCTTGAATCATATAACCTTCCAAAAATCAATCTGGAAGAATCAGAACACCTAAACAGACCAATTACAACAAATGAGATCGAAACAGTTATCAAAAAACTCCCAACAGAGAAAAGTCCGGGGCCTGATGGCTTCACAAGTGAATTCTATCAAAAATTCAAAGAACTAACTCCTATCCTCCTCAAGCTATTTCAAAAAATTCAAGAGGAAGGAAGACTTCCAAACTCCTTTTATGAGGCAAGCATAATTCTGATCCCAAAACCTGGCAAAGACAACACAAAGAAAGAAAATGATAGGCCTGTATTCCTGATGAATTTAGACGCTAAAATTCTCAACAAAATATTAGCCAACCGGATCCAGCAATATATGAAAAAAATCATACACCATGATCAAGTGGGATTTATTCCGGAGAGGCAAGGCTGGTTCAATATTTGCGAATCAATCAATGTGATTCATCACATAAACAAAAGAAAGGACAAAAATCACATGATAATTTCAATAGATGCAGAAAAGGCATTTGATAAAATCCAGCACCCATTCATGCTCAAAACTCTCAGTAAAGTGGGAATACAGGGATCATTCCTTAACATGATAAAGGCCATCTACGATAAACCCACAGCAAACATCATACTAAATGGACAAAGATTAAAAGCAATCCCCTTAAGATCAGAAACCAGGCAGGGATGCCCCCTTTCACCACTCTTATGCAACATAGTTCTGGAAGTCCTAGCTACAGCAATCAGACAAGAAGACAAATTGGACAAGAAGAAGTAAAACTGTCACTATTTGTAGATGATATGATATTGTATATTGAAAACCCTAAAGTCTCAGTCGAAAAACTACTGAACCTTATAAATGAATTCAGCAAGGTGGCAGGATATAAAATTAATACTCAGAAATCAGAGGCATTTCTATATACCAAAAATGAACTGTCAGCAAAAGAAATTAAGGAAACAATCCCTTTTACTATTGCAGCCAAAAAAATAAAGTACCTAGGAGTAAATTTAACCAAGGAGGTTAAGGACTTGTACTCGGAAAATTATAAAACATTGATAAAAGAAATCAAGGAAGATACAAACAAGTGGAAGCATATACTGTGCTCATGGCTAGGAAGAATTAGCATCTTTAAAATGTTTATATTACCCAAAGCAATTTGTATATTCAATGCAATACCAATTAAAATACCAATGACATACTTCAAAGATATAGAAAATATATTCCAAAAATTTATATGGAACCAAAAAAGAACACGAATAGCCTCAGCAATCTTAAAAAGAAAAAATAAAGCAGGAGGTATCACTCTTCCGGATATCAAGGTTTACTATAAGGCCATTATACTCAAGACAGCCTGGTACTGGCATAAGAACAGGCACATAGATCAATGGAACAGAACAGAGGACCCAGAAATAAACCCACAGCTTTATGGACAACTGATATTTGACAAAGGAGGAAAGAACATACAGTGGAGTAAAGACAGCCTCTTTAACAAATGGTGTTGGGAAAATTGGACATCTACCTGCAAAAAAAGGAAACTTGACCATCAACTTACACCATTCACAAAAACAAACTCAAAATGGATAAAAGACTTAAATGTGAGCCGTGAAACCATAAGCATCTTAGAAGAAAACATAGGTAGCAAGCTCTCCGACATCTGTAGCAGCAGTATATTTGCCGATTTATCTCCACGGGCAAATGAAATAAAAGGCAAGATAAACAAATGAGACTATATCAAACTAAAAAGGTTTTGCACAGCTAAAGACAATAGGAACAGAATAAAAAGACAAACCACACAATGGGAAAATATATTCAACAGCACAACTGATAAGGGGTTAATAACTAAAATTTATAAAGAACTTATAAAACTCAAGACCAGGAAGACAAACAACCCAATCAAAAAATGGGCAAAAGAAATGAATAGAAATTTCTCCAAAGAAGACATACAGATGGCCAATAGGCATATGAAAAAATGCTCAACATCACTAATCATTAGAGAAATGCAAATTAAAACCACAATGAGATATCACCTCACACCAGTCAGAATGGCACTCATCAGCAAAACAACACAGAATAAGTGCTGGCGAGGATGTGGAGATAAGGGAACCCTTCTGCACTGCTGGTGGGAATGCAGACTGGTGCAGCCACTGTGGAAAACAGTTTGGAGATTCCTCAGAAATTTAAAAATCGAACTGCCTTTTGACCCAGCTATCCCACTTATAGGAATATACCCTAAGAACACCATAGCACTGTTCGAAAAGAAGAAATGCACCCCCATGTTCGTGGCAGCATTGTTCACAATAGCGAATATCTGGAAACAGCCCAAGTGTCCGTCAGAAGACGAGTGGATTAAAAAGCAATGGTACATATATACTATGGAATACTACTCAGCCATAAGAAACGATGACATCGGATCATTTATAACAAAATGGATGTACCTTGATAACATTATACGGAGTGAAATAAGTAAATCAGAAAAAAAGAAAAACTGAGAACAGCATGATTTCATACATAGGTGGGACATAAAAGGGAGAATATGAGACATGGACAAGAGAGTGGTGGTTATGGGATGGGGGGAGGGAGGGAAGAGTGGGATAGGGAGGAGGGGAGGGACACAGGGAAAACCAGATAGAAGGTGACAGCAGACAATTTGACTTTTGGTGTTGGGTATCCAACACAATTGAATGATAAGATAACCTGGAGATGTTTTCATTGTACATATGTACCCTGATTTATTGGTGTCACCCCATTAGAATTAATAGTAATAAAATATATATATATATATATATTAAAAAAAAAAGCAGTGGTACATATATACAATGGAATACTATGGTGCCATGAAAAAGAAGGAAATATTACCTTTTGCAACAATATGGAGGGACCTGGAAACTATTATGTTGAGTGAAATAAGCCAGGCAGAAAAAGAAAAATATTATATGACCTCACTCATTTGAGGAATTCAAGGAACATTGAGAACTGAGGAAAGGAATTGAGACAGAGGAGGGATCAAAGGGATCAGAGGAAAAGAGGACAGAGGGAAAGAGGATGATAGGATTGGATAAACCTGAAGGGAAGCGGGGAGGGCTTCTAAGGGAGGGGGGTAAGTGAGATTTTGAGGGGTAAATGGGGGAGGGGGGATGAAGTCGGGGTCACCCTAGAATCTATGTAAAAACAATTAAATAAATTTTAAAAAAAGAAAAAAAAATTGTGGTATTCTACCATTTCACTCAGCAATTCCACCTCTGGGTGTATGCACTGAAAAATTCAAATCAGGGACTCAAACAGGCATTTGTATACTCATGTTTACTGTAGCATTACTCACAACAGCAAAAGTGGAAAAAACTCAAATGTCCATATATAAATAAACAAAATGTGGTCCATCCATATCCATACAATGGAATATTATGGTGCCATGAAAAAGAGGGAAATTCTGACACATGCTATAGTATAGATGAATTTGAAAACATTACACCAAGTGAAATAAACCAGGGACAAAAAAGTCATATGTGCAGGAATTTGCTTATCTGAGGTCCTTAGAATAGTAGAATTCACAGAGACAGAAGGTAGACTGGTGATTAGAGGTTCGGTAGAGGGAGGAATGAGTTATTGTTTTGTGGGGACAGAGTTTCAGCTCAGGGTGATCAAAAGTTGTTGAGATGCATAAGAGTGATAACCACACAGCAATGTGAAGGCACTCATGTCACTGAATTTTACACCTAAAAACAGTTAAAACACTGATTTTTTATGTATTTTACCACAATATAAAAAAATTTTGTTTAAAGAAAAGAATATGAGCTGAGGGCAGGTCTCAGGTGCAGATGTTCAGCTTTGTCCCTCCTCCCAGGACAACCTGCCCCTGAGGTCAGGGAGCATATCTAGGGGTGAGGCCACTGATGAGGCTGACCGGGGTGCCACTTCCTCTACTCTCTCCTGATGCTCTAGGTCTGAGAGAGGAGCAGATCCCACAGAGGTTGAGGCTCGTTCTGGTGGCAAAAATAGGCAGCGGGAAAAGTGCGACAGGGAACAGCATCCTGGGCAGGGAGGTATTCATGTCCAAGCTCAGCGCTAAACCAGTGACCACGGCCGTCCGGAGTGGACCCCAGACTGGACCGGAAAGACACTGGAGGAGATCGACACCCCCAATGTCTTGTCCCCACAGCTCCCACCAGCTGTGGCTGCTCAGGGTTGCTGTTTGACCATCGCCTCCTCCTCCCCAGGGCCACATGCGGTGCTCCTGGTGACAGAGCTGGGCAGGTTCACCGTGGAGGATCAGCAGGTGGTCAGGCAGCTGCAGGAGGTCTTTGGAGTGGGCATCCCGGCCTACACCGTCTTGGTGTTCACGCGGAAGGAAGACTTGGACAGTGGCTCTCCTTACAAGTACTGACAACCGGGAGCCGGCCCAGCTGGAAGCCGTCTGCGGGCACTGGCGGTGCAGCTTCAACAACAGGGCGGACGGTACAGAGCAGGAGGCCCAGCTGCAGGCGCTCCTGCAGCAGGTTGGGGTGGTCCTGTGGGAGCACAAGGGCTGTCACTACAGCAACAAGGTGTACGGACACTGCGGGCAAACCCTGCTTGCAGATGGGCAGGGCCAGCAGCCAGCCCCGGGGCCGCAGCATGGAGGACAGGCCACGAGGAGTCTCGTGGGAGATCCTGAGGCGCATTCAGAGGGCATCTGAGGACACTCACAAATGCCTCCTGAGGGGGGTACCCATCTGAGCACCTGGCAGACTCCAGCCACAGACAGCTGCTTCCAGCTAGCCTCCCTCTGCCGTGTCCCCTCCAGCCCGCCCTCTCCCTTTCTGGGTCACTTTCCAGGTCCGTCTCCAGGTCACTGTGTGGCGCGGTCAGAAGCTGTGGGTCCCAGAGTTCCCAGCTCCCTTCCAGGTCCTTCCTACCATCTCCAAAGCATGTGGTTTCCTGCTTCGCACCCGGCAGTACACTGTCCCAAGTGGCACATCATCTGGCATTGACATCACATTTCCTCACATTCTTCTCTGCACCAATAGAAGTGAAGGTTCTGGAGGGCAGTTCATGCCCCACTGTGCCATGTAACCCCCACAGTGTCCTGATCACTCGGGTCAGTCCTTAAAGGATGATAACAAATCAGTGAGGGATGTTGACAAGGTGACTTCACAGCCCCTGGGCTATGACTTTTAAGGTACCTGCTGTGCGTGGTGAGTCAGGACACAGCAATGGCTCTGAGACCTGTGAGGAGGGCAGCTGCAGGGCTGGGGAGGAGAAAGCAAATAGGAAGAGGGAGGAGGCAGGATGAGTAGCCCTTTTATTCTCCCCTGAAAGGGGCTGTTGAATCCCAAGGTACCAGCCTGGTGAGAACTTCGAAGTGGGAATGGGAGCAGAGGGCGAGGAGTATCTCCGTGCCAGGCCTGGCCAGAAGGCAGCCCTTAGACCTGGAACTGAACACAAGGCCCAGGAGATGCCAAGGGAGTGTTGGCAGAGGAGAAGCACTTCCCTAAGAATGACTTAGATTACAGATGTTGTCATTAGGGTTCCCTCTCATTGTATCTGCCTTCTGACGGTAGAAAACAAAGGTGATTTTTAACCTTGTCTGAGCCTGACCTGCAACCCCTTCCCTTCATTAATGGCTTCATGACCTTCACTTTGAAATGTAGCAAAAAGTTTACCTTTGCAGGAATGTCAGGGAAAGCTTGCATTGGTGAGGGAACTGACCATTAAGGGAATTTAAATCACAATCATTGTGAAAGCCTAGCCACAGGCCCAGAGGCACCAGGACTCAGCTGTTCCTGGGAGACTTGTGACCTCTTGGCTCTCTTCAAAATTTACCAAGAACACCAAGCCTGTGCTACATCAAAAAGACCTTGTGTTTCTTCAGGTGAAGTTCCCTCTACCTGCTCATCATCAAGTCAGTGACCAAAGCCACAGACCCGGACATGCTAATCTAAGCATGTCCAAGTGCAGGCAACCCCATGCCAGCAAGTAACCCCTATATCAAATGCTCTCTTCCTCAGTTCAGCACTGACACCCTTTTGCTGGTCTCAGCCCACTTGTACCTAGGATCCACGTGCTTTTCAAATAAATTTTCCTTTTGGAACACACTAGCCTCGTATTTTCAGCTCATCTCCCATGGACTTTGCCTTTCAGGGGGCCTTCTAACTAATGTGACTGCAAGTCATCATCATGTTCGTTCTAGAATTCTATGAACTAACTTCAAAAGGAAACTCTGACTTTCAGACATTCTGGATCTAGAAGGTTTGCTGACCTTCAACCACTTAACTGACTTGTACGTAATCCCCTCCACAGAGAACTCTCAACCCATTCCTTTAGATTTCTTTCTTTTGTGTTATTTTCTTCCTCCTCCCTGCTTACAACCCCCCTCTGCATGTCCCGTTGTTAAGAGGGCCTTTATGTTGAGAGTCCCCACTCTTCTCAAGCTGCTGGCTCTTGAATAAACCTACTTTCCTTCCACCAGCCCCTGTCTCTTCATTATTGGCTGTCAAGTGGCAAACCTTTGTGTGATCCCAGAACCAGTGAACCAGCCACAGGCTCAGACCCGACAGGGCTAATGTTACACATTATCAAGGAGCTGCTTGGTCAGGCTCACCCCATGGCAGGGGCTCCAACGACTTCCCAACAGCTGCCAACAGTTTCTTATCTTGGAAACTCTCCCTGCCCTCCCTCTCAATGGCATCAGCCACAAACAGATGCTTTATTGGAGGAAGGCAAGGGTCATTAAGGGATTTGACAGGCTCCATAACTGGGTAAGTTGAACAGGTATGCACCGTGAGTCCTCAGGCTCTGCCATTTAAACTTTGTTCCATTTAAAGCTTGAAAAGGTCTTTCATGGTATCAGTAGGTGTGAGATAAGATTCCAAGATTAGAGGATTTGATTTGAGAATACCTGATTGTTTGAACTTGATATTTGCTTTGGACTTTGTTTCTGTTTGACAAGGGTGGCTCAGTCTTGGTTTCATCAGAAAGTTTATTAGTCCATATTTTAGCTGAGTATTAACTTATAGATATAAGCCGATGACTAATTAAATTAAAATTGTTTTCCAAAGGTCTGGTGAATAGACAAGATCTCTTATGTACAAGCTTTCACGTTGTTACAGAGCAAAGATTCTACTCAGACAGAATCTAAATTGATGGTTCAAACAGGGGGAGAGCTGTCACTCCCTGCCCAGACAGTACAACTCAGAAGGGGAAAATGAGAGAATGCATCTTTTAAACACTCTAAGTCCTCCTTCTGGAGGCCCTGGAGGTGCTGAGGCCCTGGGAGCACTAGGGGAATTAATGCCACCCCCACCCTATGCGGGCAGCAGGAGCAGCAGGGGGAACTGGCCCAACTCTATGTGAAGAGGGAATCTGGCATTTTTAAAACTTTAGCAGGCCTTGGCAGCTGGCAGCAGAACTTGGGTTCATTATCAATCTTTAGGAGGCAATCCTGCACTCTGGTGTGTCTACTTTCCCTTCAGAACCCTGGAGGAGAGAAGGGCCTTTGGTGCCTGGGTGTAGCTGCTAATATTTGAAAATGCCTTGAACGCTAGTGAAGTAATGCTCCTTTTCCCTTTTCAAACACAAGAAACTTGCTCCAGTGTTTTCACCCTCAGAGTGTGGGCCCGGAGCAGAGCAGCAACAGCAACACCTGAACTTGTTAGAAACCTAGGTCTTGGGTTCCACCACTCATCTGCTGAATCAGAAGCTTTGGGTTTCAACAAGCTGGAGGGTGCTCTAGTGCATGCCAGGGATCACAAAATACGGAGAAAGACCTGACAATTCAGCTTCTAATATGAAAAAACTATTCATAGGATTTTGTCCAAAATGATGTCTTCATAGACTTAGGTATTTTTTTAGAATGGATTGTATATAGCAGGGGTCCCCAAACTTTTTACACAGGGGGCCAGTTCACTGTCCCTCAGACCATTGGAGGGCCAGACTATAAAAAAACTATGAGCAAATCCCTATGCACACTGCACATATCTTATTTTAAAGTAAAAAACAAAACGGGAACAAATACAATATTTAAAATAAAGAACAAGTAAATTTAAATCAACAAACTGACCAGTATTTCAATGGGAACTATGGGTGTGGATGAATCCTGTGCTCCTCTCACTGACCACCAATGAAAGAGGTGCCCCTTCCAGAAGTGCGGTGAGGACCGGATAAATGGCCTCAGGGGGCCGCATGCGGCCCACAGGCCAGCCGTAGTGTGGGGACCCCTGGTCTATAGTCTATCACTTCTTCATTTGAAGAACATGGCCCAAGTTTCATCTGCTAGGCAATAACATTTTGCACAGTAAAAGTCAAGATCACGAGAGCTGGGAACAACCCTCCTCTTAGAATGGAAAGGAAACAGTAGAGTAGAGCAATCAGATGTGTGTCCCAAATTTCATCTCTCCAGGTTAAGGAAGCAACTATATTAAATAATGGAGTTCTAGTCACTTCTTGGGCTGTGGTCTGAGGAGCGCCTTCTGGGGGAAGATGTCACCTTACGTAGTTTTGTTTCAGGGATGGAAACACCTTCATTTTCCATCTAGTTTTGGTTGTTCGCCATTGCTTTCCAGTATTTGATGCTTAACCGTTTATCTAAAAAAATTTAAATTTATTTATTTATGGGTTTGGGGGAGAGAAGGGAGAGAGAGAGACTTTAACTGATTGCTCTACCTAGTTGTGCATTGATTGTTTTTCATACGTGTTTTGACCAAGGATCGAACTGGTGAATTCAGGCTCAAGCGGGCCCTGTTGGTGTTCAGGGTCTACATTTCCTTCACTACACTGCCTCCTGTCTGGCTCTGTTTATCCAAATTTTATCAGCAAAATGTTTAGTCTATAGAAAGCCGCTCTGTTATTTTTGCAACTAGACTCAAGATCTAAGTTTTAATTCTCTCGTCCTTTCCTTGGCTCGTGTGTAGCATGAACAAGAGTTGAGAATTTTATGAAAGTTTGGTTGGGAGATTGTCAAAGGACTTCACCATGGGGGTGCGAGTGAGGTAGCTCTTGATGGAGGGGTGGAGCAAACTTCCCCCAGTTGCACATGGCACACCTCTGCTTTCTAGCCCTTACCCCCTTCTGCCTTACAATCTTGCTTATTTATAAAGGCAATGTGCTCAGGTGAAATACTCAATTGCATGGTGTTTCTTGTGGCTGGGATAGCCACAAGAGATAACAAAGTGACCAATCATAATCCTTTAGGGAGGACAATCCTTCTTCTGTAAGTTCTGTCCTCCCTCAAAAAGTGTTCTCCTACATGTCCTCCTTTTTGATATTGGAAGACTAATCTGTAAATGTCTGAATTTGATCGATGCAGAGTCGGTCCATTGCGTGTGATGTGACGTATTTGTATTTGACGTGAGAATTCGTCAAGGATCAGTACAATGCGGTGAGATGTGGTTATGAGACGCATGTGCTCTGCACGGGAGACCTTGAGAGAGCACGATATACCGAGCACGCAAATAGCTTTGTGTTCTTCTTACTGAAACATGACACGGCACATACGACATTGTAGACACATGATTATTTCTTTCTCAGTGAATGTTCAATCATAGACAGGTAAGCACAATTCACATTTTATTAATTCATTATCTATTTAATAATTTCCAAATACATATAATTTTATTTACAAGTATTTTCCTGAAATTCAAGTTTTAGAGTGGAAATTTAACTTCAAACCATATCTATTAATGCATTTTGATTAATAGTTGCATGAAACAGACTTTAATTAGAAAATTACAAATACACCCGAATATCACTCCATTAGTGGTTTGGTTTGATATTTAATTTTACTAAATGAGTACTTTTTTCTTACAATTATTATTAAAAATTAATAGGCATGCAAGCATAATTACAATATAAAATATTACAAATGTTTTTATTATGTATTTATTATATTATAGTGTATTATTGTTGCAATGAATAAAATTGTTTCTTTTATTTATGATATAGTTTTCTTCAATTTACTTTTGTCCTCCTTTTCATTGTAAAAAAGTTGGTCACCTTAGTATTAAGTGATTTAGGTTCAGGGAAATCAAGGTCTGGCTCACTGTGCTTTCACAGACCATGTCTGTAATCTCTCTCCATTTTGCCATAAAATGATTAGGTACAAACAGGGCATCTGGACCAGTGCAATCCTGTTGACATCAGAATGCAGCAGTGAAGCAGTGGTGGAATCCAGCACATCTGAACACACTACAATATTCTAAATAATTAAAATATTGTGGAAAGTCAATCTGCTGTGCCTTGCAATCCAGGCTCACATCCGAAATCTGACACTTGGGAAGTTGTTGAGGGAAAAGCATACGGAGGGATGCAGTTCAAAAAGATAAAGAAGGCACTCAAACCAGTGCAGTTATCAGATAAAGCTGAAGTTTGATTTTCTCCTTCCAGCAAGGGGAAAAGTAAAGATGTTCTCATCAGAACAGTTTGTTCAATTATATAACACACAGAAAGCAAGAAGTGACTTCCTCCTTGCGAGTTTTTCTGGGTAATAGGTTACACCTAAGTTCTCCCTGACTTCTGGACATTTTGCCATTCCTTCAGCGTGTAATATGCAAAGGTAGAATGCAAAGACAAAGAAGGGCTATATAGCACCTAATTTCTGTTTCCCTGACAACTTCAGCGATGCTGTGCTCCCTGTCATTCATGTGAATTAGGTATTCTGTACTTAGAATATCCACATGCAACATATTTATGTCTGTGCACATTTTGTAGCTTTTAAGCAAATAATTTATATACTTACACATGTAATTACAGTCAGTGAATAAGATCCAGATTGGCTGAAGCAGAAAATGACAGTGCTCTGTAATATATCACACTAAAAAAATTTGGATTGCCCCTTGAGAAGAAGGAGCCACTGTTCTTAAGCTTTACCTTTGATGCTTTATGGATGTATTTTCAGAGTTCAGGGGATCTTAACAAGTATAATATTGCTGTCAAACGCGGGTGATCTGTTTCCCAGATGTCAATATTCCTTACGTGGGGCTGGAGGTGGGGATAACACGGAAACAAGGGTTGGTGGCACTGAAACACTTGTCACAAATAACCACCCTGAAATGAGAAGTTAGACTGCACGAGGTAGCTGAGAATGCGCTCTGTTCAGAAAGCCAACGATCTCTTTATAAAGTATAAGTTTGGATTCATCTCTTACCACCTCTATTTGCATTGTTGAAACAGCTACAGACACTATTCTGTTTGTTGCAGATTTAAAAAGAAGCAGTTAACAGCCAAAATGCAAAGGAAAAAAGTCAACTTTTCTATTGTCAACGGTGTTAGTAACCTGCAACTATAAAACTCTACTACTCTTTTCTTTGACAATGACTAGAGATTAACGGCATCCACCACTCAAACTACACTTCCTTGACATTTTCTGGTGACTGAGGAAAGTGACAGGAGACGCAGAGTACTGCTAACTGGAACACAGCCCAGGGGGGCTTGGGGGGGGTGTATGGGAAAAACAAACTTGCAACAGTACAAACAGGAAGGCAGCAATTCTTGCATTAGGATATATGGCTTCATGGGCATGTTTAAATTATGAATGATTGAGTTTCAAATTAATGCTAAGTTGAATTTTCCATAATTTTGAAAGCTGACACTTGGGAGAAAAAAACAAAACAAAACCATGACCTTTCTCCAGTACTTCACCCTTATAATACACTTGGCATTGGTGGGTGAATTGGGAGGTGAAATTTTGCCTAAATATAGAATGCAAATGTCTATTCCAGAAAAATTTAACCAGAAATCAGCCCTCAATAGAGGCATGGACAACTTTAGAAGTGACAAAATTATTGACAAATGAGATCTTTTCAGTACTTTAAATTTTCTAAAAAGAATTTCTTTTCTGCTTTGGAAAGGAACCAAAATGATGTCCATCATATTTGACTGCACTGAAAAGAGGAGCTTTCTATACCTCTGAGGCTTCTTTAGGAATCAAAGATGATGACAGTAGAATATCATCACAAGGATTTTCACACATCACCTCCCAAAGCTGTCTGCTCTGATACCAAGAGGCTCTGCCAAAGCTCCCAGGACGAGAGAGTTTAGGAGCACCCCTCCTTCTGCATTCACAATGCCTGAAAGTCACATTGAAGACTGAATTGAAGAATTAAAGACTCCTGTTTTACTTTGTCTAAAGCCATGTTTGTAAGTTTTCTTTATTTTTGCCACAAAATCCTTTTCATTGATTTACTATCCTCCTTGCCTTCCATGAATCTTCTTTGGAAAACACTAATCTAAATACTGAATACATATATTGGCTGAAAGCAAAAAGTGAAAATTAGACTCAGAAAGGTAGTAGAAAAGGTATGTGAAAGTCTTTAATATCTTTGCATAAAAGGCTCCCTTGTAACTGACAATAGGTCAGTAAAAACAAATTTACAGAAACTATTTTTTTCTACTTTCACAAGGCAAACATTACTTTCTTCTAAAATTTGTTGATGTTCAAATAGGAAGCCTTTAAAGCATGTGCAACACACCCCTTGCCCCCTTTCCAGCAAGTTCTTCTCTGGTGAAGAAATATCCAAGTGCTCATACTCAGAAAAATGTGGGTGAAATAAACAATGAATTTGGCAATAAAATAATCCCAAATAATCCTTCCTGTACAAGTCCGATTTGTTTTGTATTGCTTCTCTAGAAATCTTTCTCTTCTCCCCAGTGACTCAGTCACACGTGAGCTTAGTGGCCCTGAGTTTCAGCTGCATGTTAACAGGGTGAAGAGGCAGAGTGAAGTAAGATTCATGATGAAGACTTCTACGAACACTTGGGAGGTATAAGGATTCTCGTTCACGTATTAGTCCTGAGAATTCTGTTCGGTCTAAAATGAGTCAAGAAAAGAAAGGGTCAATGAGGAGAAACGTGGAGTAGATGAAAATGATAGTACAGCAGGGATGCAGGAGCCATGAAAATGAGCACTGAGCCTACATGCCCAGGACATAAAAGAAATCAGGACAGTCTTAATGAGAATCAGGCAGTGTGCCTAATGAGAACCTTAATATACTTTATCTTCCCTTTATATTTCATTTTTGTGTCATTAGAAGCAGTGAACCAACAAGTATTTACTTAATGCATACTCTGTGCCCAGGTCCGGGCCCAGTGCTCTGGGAAGATCTCAGTTTGCGAGCAGCACAGTTTGCAATGCCTGACTTCCTGACCAGCAGCAGAAGTTCATCGGAAATGTAAATTCTCAGCCCCACCTCCTTGAACCCAGGGAATCAGCGCATCTTGGGGTAAACAACAAACCCTGTATTGATTCTAGGGCACAGTCATGTTTGAGAACCACTGGCATCCAGTCTAGTTGAGAAGACATGAAATCATTTAACAGCAGCAATAACAAAACAGCCAGAAAGTTTAGAGCACCGTCAATCTCACCGAACACACAAACTCTTTCTGATCAGTCTGCTGCCTTTCAAACAAACCAAAGGCAGTTTAAATTCTATTTGTTTCTCTCAACTCCACCCCCAGAGGCTTCCATAAGAAAAAGAAAGAATGTGAACTTCCACTAAAACAACTAAACAGGTGTGGAAGCTAATGACTATTCTCAGCATCTCGGCCAAGATTCACTGCTACAGAAAGATCGTTTCTGTTCTTTAAATAGGCTATAAACCATATATGGTACCTTAAAGGGGTCTCTATCTGTGTAATATCTGTTATTCCCAACCAGCTGAATAAGATACAGTTCTGGGAGAAAAAGCAATGACAGTACATTTGCATTTTATTGTCCTATTTAAAGCCCTTTTACTTACTACTCTTTACCTGATAGCAATTCTAGCATCACTTTGCTAAAAAACATTTCTTCACACATAGTGTACAAATTTTGTTTTGTTTTGTTTTGTTTTTACAGGGACAGAGAGAGAGTCAGAGAGAAGGATAGATAGGAACAGACAGACAGGAACGGAGAGAGGTGAGAAGCATCAATCATCAGTTTTTCATTGCCTTTGCGACTCCATAGTTGTTCATTGATTGCTTTCTCACATGTGCCTTGACTGTGGGCCTTCAGCAGACCGAGTAACCCCTTGCTGGAGCCAGCCACCTTGGGTCCAAGCTGGTGAGCTTTTGCTCAAGCCATATGGGCCCACGCTCAAGCTGGCAAGCTCGGGGTCTCGAACCTGGGTCTTCCGCATCCCTTTCCGACGCTCTATCCACTGTACCACCGCCTGGTCAGGCACTATTAGTATCTTAAAACATTTTGTGGTTTTGAACTTCATAAAGGAATCTATTGTCTCTAACAAACAAGGTGTTTTATACAGGGGGTCCTTGGGTTATGACAGTCTTGACGTATGACACTTTGAGTTTACAACCCTCATTCCCACAAAAACTTAAAGGAATTGAGCCTGACCAGGTGGTGGTGCAGTGGATAGAGCGTCGGAAAGGGATGCGGAAGACCCAGGTTCAAGACCCCGAGCTTGCCAGCTTGAGCGCGGGCCCATATGGCTTGAGCAAAAGCTCATCAGCTTGGACCCAAGGTGGCTGGCTCCAGCAAGGGGTTACTCGTTCTGCTGAAGGCCCACAGTCAAGGCACATGTGAGAAAGCAATCAATGAACAACTATGGTGTCGCAAAGGCAATGAAAAACTGATGATTGATGCTTCTCATCTCTCTCCATTCCTGTCTGTCTGTCCCTGTCTATCCCTCTCTCTCACTCTCTCTCTGTCTCTGTAAAAAAAAAAAAAAAAAAAAAAAAAGGTACTAATAGTAACAATCATTGCAATTAACATTGATTGGACAAGTTATTAACTACTAGGTACTTGATATAAATCATCTCATTTAATTCCCATGCAACTTACAAGGTAGCTACTGTGATTCATCCCACTTTACAGGTGAGAAAGTTGAAGATAAAAGCCAGAAAAAGTGTGCTTCATTGATACACAGGGCACAATCAAGCTAAGATTCAAACTTAGGTAAACCAGATTGTAGAGAGCAAGGACTCACAATGGCCTATTACTTTTTTTCACTTTTTTAATTTTTTTTTTTATTTATTCATTGAGAGAGACAGAAGGGGGAAGAGGAACAGGAAACATCAACTCCCATATGTTCACTGACAGGCATGCCCAGGGTTTTGAACAGGTGACCTCAGCATTCTAGGTCGATGCTTTATCCACTGCACCACCACAGGTCAGGCCAATTGTCTTGAATTAGTGTACTGGGAGGCACTCAATCATTATCTTCACCAAAGTTAACATTAGCCTCACTTATTTTTGGCAATTTCATAGAATAGAATAAACAGACAAGAGGAAAGCTGGAAGGCACTTGAACAATCTGGCGTTTTAGGTAACGATGTACAAGACAGCCAGAAGAAAGAATAGAACCAAGAATGCACAACTTAACTATACGGGTATATTTTGGTGATAAGCTTGTGGTGGCGTTTTATGTTTTACATAAGATTCTCAACAGCAGATTCTTACCCTGGATATTTATTATCAAACTACCAGAGCTCTATGTTTATATAAGTGACACTCTCATTAGTAGAATCACAGTAGTAAGATGTTATTACATTACAGCATTATATCCTAGGGTATTAGAATATAAGGTTATTATCACGTACTTAGTTAACAGGGTCCATACTGTTATAATGGATTAAACCCAGATTGAGAAATAAAAATGACAATATGACAATAATACAATCATAATCTTTGGTACTTGTGGGGGAAACATTTTTCAGAGAAGGCCTCAGAGTACCTGCCTAGCATTATTACAAATTTATACATGGAAAACTGTGCTACCGAAAGGCTTACACAAATGTGCATATAAATACATGGGAGCCTTTGGCAAAATATAGGAAAGATTAAAATCTTATCCAATATAGTTGACAGCAAAAAGATTCTGAATGATGCTGGGAAAAATGAGATAACCTTCTCATGCAGCATGTGCTAAGTAAGTACCATTCCAGGCTACGAGAAGATGTCAATAAACCAAATTTGCAGAGGCTCTTCCATCTCAGAGCTTACTTCCCAGTAGATGAGACAGAAAATGAGCAAATCAGCAAATAAACTTACTGCTTATGTTATCAAACAGTGGGAAAGGTCATGGAGGGTGAGAAACTAGAAATGGGTAGGTAGTGTTGCTATTTTTGTAATAGAGATCAGGGGCATCCTTTTGATGAGGTGACACTTGAAGTAGACACTTACAGGAAGGGAGGGTCTAAGCCAGGGTAGAACATCTCAGGGATGAGAGGTCAGGACAGAAAGGACAGTGACTGTAAAGTGCCTGACAGGAGACCATGCTGGCATCTTTAGAGAGCAAAGAAGCCATGGCAGGGAGAGTGAAATGAGCAGAAAATGGCAGGATTTGAGAGCAGTGGGGCAGCCAGGGGCTTGGGACAGTGCAAGGATGTCTAATTTCTTTCTAGGTTTCAAGAACACCACTGGGGACGCAGGTTTGAGCAGGGGACCAACATGATCTGAAGTCCAGGTGAGATGACTGTGGTTTGGTCAGGGCAGTGAGGAAGAAATGGCCTGAACAGTAGTGACTATGGAATGAACACAGATCTGACAGGACCTGCTGATGAGCTAGATATGGGAAATGAGGAAGAGAGAAATTAAAAACCATTGTAAGTTCTTGCACAGAGCAGTTGGGTACCATTTAGTGAGATGGAGTCAGGAGATCTAGAGTATGGTTTAGGACAAGTTTGAGATGCTTCATCTACATCCAAAGTGGAGATGGGAGGAAGCAGGTGGCTAGTCATGTGTTGGTGCTGAGAGAAAAGGCTGCGGTTAGAGACACACCACTGGCTCTATTCTTATGTGGGAAAATAAAAATATATAATTCCAGAACAATTTCTTTATTATTATTTTCTCATCCAGTTTTCCTGAAACAGTCTGGCAGAAAGAATGTTATAACCAGGAGACATGAATTCTATCCCTGGCCCTGCCTGTGACAATCTGGGTTTACCTTTGCTATTCTACCCTTCTTATCGACAATATAAACATAACTAAGAATGATCAATAGACAACAACTCTTATCAAAGGTGTGGAGAAATTAAAACCTTAACCAAATGGGTGGTAGCAAGGTAAAATGGTATATTCACTTTGGAAAACAGTTTGGCAATTCCTCAAAAAGTTAAACACAGAATTACCATATGACCCAACAATTCTATTTCTAAGCATATGCCCAAGAACTAAAAATATATGTTCACACACAAATACTTGTACATGAATGTTTATAGCAGCACTATTTGTAACAGCCAAAACAATCGAAATACCCATCAACTTATGAACAAATAAGCAAGCTGGGGTATATACAGACAATGTAATAATGTTTTTAGCCCTAGGTGCTATCTTGCATGATGAACCTTGAAAACACGTAAAGTGAAAGAAGCCAGTCACTAAGGTCCATATATTACATGATAGCATTTATGTGAAATGTGCAGAACAGGCAAATACACAGACACAGAAAGAGATGAGTGGGTGCCCAGGAACCAGTGGAATGGGAGTGAGCCCCGGGGGGTGACAAGTAAGCAGGGCTGTGTGGAGTTTCTTTGGGGATTGATGAGAGCATTCTGAAAATAGTAATGACTGTTACACACTGTGCATATCCTAAAAGCCAATGAAGTGTATACTTCAGAAGGGTGGCTATGATGGTATGTTACAGCTTTGTGAAACCAACCAAACTAAAAAGAATAATCCTGAGAGTAAAAGAACAGCCAGCCACGGTTTCTCAGTTAAAAAGAAAAACGCCAGACTGAAATCTGTTGTTAGGAGAAACATCAGTGTGATTCTTTCAAATCAAGAGGGACTGTAAAATCATTTGTACCCTGGGATGGCCACGATGCCTGCCAGTTGTGTTCTCATTTCCACCTTGACTATGACCTTCGCTTCCAGAGAACTTGAACCTTTGACAGCCCAGTTTAAAGTCATCCAACTTAGAGCAATGATACCAGGCTTTAAAAAGTCCTGAATTAAATAGTGTATGCTGTGGGAAAAAAAACAGAAGTATGAAAGGAAAGCACATAAATATACATTTTTCTTTTTTTTCAAATAGAAAACCAGCCTCATGGTCATTTCCAAATGTATCATCATCATGCTAAGCCAAATAATATTGAATGCAAACTGTAATCCAAAACTAAAATTTAAATTAATAAAAACAGTGCTAAGTCCCCAGCTTTCCTTTTCACTTCATTTTATTAATGAAATTCTTATTATACAAAGATAGTTTGTCACAAACATTCTACTTTATCCTGACTCTGCCCATCACTGTGTCCCAATAACTGTCCACAGAGAGTCAATCATAATATAACTAATTTTAGTAAATTCCAGGTAGAGAATAAAGGGACTAATCACAGAAAGCTTAGAGCTAGGTACATACCAATATGTGAAAATTCTAATAATCCTGACGGAATTCCTTTTATATATATAGTAACAGGTCTGTGAACATACAAACATATTAGTTTACTCAAAGTAAGCTCTGCAGGTTGTATTCCATTCCAAAGGGATTACTGTTATGTGTCGATGAAAAGGTTACAGAAATCCCACTGGGTAAACATCATGGGAAATGTCTCATCTTTACATAAGGTAATTTTCTCAAGAAAATGGTCTTAAAAACCAAATGAGAAAAGTTTGTAAAATTTAATCAAGCAGAAATTTAAAAATGTTTTGAGAGAACTAAGAAATACAAAACCTATATTTAACACAAAATCTTACAATGGTGATACCATCTTTATCTGCAACTTTAGTTATTTTCTTTGCCTCATAAACTAAGAGAGTTTGGGAACTTTCTCTGGCATGGCTTACTGAGTGCTCTTGCTCCAAGCTTGAAAGGGAAATCCCAAAGAACATGTGTTTAAAGTAAAGCACTGTTCATAACTAGTGGGTCTTGATGTTACACTACCACTGTCCTAACTCCATCCTGCTTAGGAGTGTAGATTGTGGTTCCTCCACCTCTCTCTTGGGGTCCGCTTCTGTGTCTTGTTAGTATCATTCATTAATCATTATGGACAGAATGCTTGTGTTCCCAAACTCATATGTTGAAGCCCTAACCCACAAAGTGGTGGGTTTGGGTGATGGGGCCCTAAGGAGGTGATTATGATTAGATGAGTCATGAAAATGGGGTGCCCATAACAGGACTGGTGCTCTCATAAGAAGAGGAAGAGAGACCAAAGTGTCTTCTCTCAGCCAGGTGAGAATAGAGCAAAAGCTATTTATGTGCAAGCCAGAAAGCAAGCCCTAACCAAGAATCAAATCTTCAGACACCTTGATCTTGAACTTATCAGCTTCAGAATTGTGTGAAACAAATGTATGTTGGGTAAGCTGATCACACAATGGCATATATATATATTTTACAATGGTATTTTTTTAGCTGCCTAAATAGATGAAGACACTATTAGTGACAGGAGGCACTAGGTGAAATATTTGGAAGAGGCAGACACACAAAATAGGAGGGAAGTACAGATTTATCTTTTCCAGGTTGCGGTTACAACCTTGAGGATGCAGGGTCTTCCCAGCACTAGGAACTAAGATAGTAACTGGGTCTCTTTGCCTCCCCGGCTCTCACTTAACAACAACAAAAAGATTAGTAACTGGCATATAGGCAGGCATTTACTATAAATTCATTGAATCAAGAAATAACAACTAAAATTATTATATTGGGAAAAGGAAGAGACCAACTAGACTAAAACAATAAATAATTACAACAAAATAAGTTACTGCACAGGAAATAGAGCACAAAATGGAATTTTTCAGAATTCTGTTGCTCCATAATTAAAATTCCATACAAATTATACCTTTAAAGTTTCTGTAAACTATTGTTTCTTTTATTACATGATGCAAAATGTTATTATAGAAAATTAAGATCTTATCAGGCACTAAACATAAGTCAGGGTGTTAATATAACTGAGAACCCATTTTATATCTCTTCCAACACTCTGTGTCTAAGTTGTGTTAATGTTTGTTTTGAATTAGCTCCATATGGTTGGAGGCAAATCGCACAAAGAACATAGTGAAGACACGTCAGATACCTGAATGCTACCCTTTCTTTCTGTCTTGCACTAGCATGGAAATTCTTTCATTTCCAGTTTCCATTAGAATCACACAGTCCCATTGTCAACGACATAAAAATTATAAAATTTACAAAAATTTACCATTTTCCTACAAGACACTGAACTCCTAAGAAATGAGAAGTCTTCAATTAAAAGTCAATTTGTAACATTACAAATACAGACTTAACACATTTTGTTCTTCTCAATGCTTAGGTTGTTTCTGAAATTCTTTCTGTTGAGGTGACACAATACTACTAGCTTGACAAAAGCATACTAGAGACGACAACACTACTGTCCTCCCCACCCCAGCTACCAACAGGTTTTTTTTTTTTTAATTCAAAGTGACATTGAATGTATGTATATCTTTCTTCATATCTGAATGACTTGGGCCCATGGTCACCTCCAGGAGCACAGGAATAAAGTGTAAAATGTAATGAATACATAATTATTTCTTATTTTGTTATAAAGCTAGTCCCGAAAAAAACCCAATACATAAGTTTCTACTTCAATGACCAAAACTGTGAATGAAGCACAGTTAACATTTATTTTCCACTGAGTGACTTTAAATAAAGCTTTAAAAACAAGCTTATGATAGTGTGATAGACTCATAGAGAAAGAGCAAGCTGCCCACTGTTGGTGGGGGGCGGCGGGTGGTGGAGAGATTCAGCAAAAAAGAAAACAAAACTCATAGACTTGGACAACAGTGTGGTAACTGTGGAGGGGGAGGTGGAAGAGGGTAGAGGAGGAGAAATGGTGATGGGCGGAGACTTGACTTGCGAATACACAATACAGAGTACAGACAGTGTGTTGTGGAATTGTGCACCTAAAACTTATATAATTTTGTTAACCAGTGTCACCCCAATAAATTCAATGAAAAGAAAAAAAAATAAGCTTGTGACTCAGAATATTTTCTTCAATAATGTACAGTTGTCCCTCACCATATCACGGTTCACTTTTTGTGGTCTCACTGTATCGCAGATTTTTAAATTGCATACATCTAGTTTTGTATTGAGGATTTTTCACTATATTGTAGGATTTTGTGGTATACAGTTATTTTTATGTATCTTTATTTTAATTATTTTTTACAGTAAAATAAGCTGTAATGCTCTTCTTGGGTGTGCAGTACATTCATCTCATCATCATCACCTTCGTCATCATCAGTATTGCACAGCTAATTCTTCATTATCTTCATCATTCGGGTTGTATATTCACTGGTGAGTACTCCTATAGAATTTTATATGTTGTTAAAATTATGTAGGTTTGAGAGTATAGAAAGTGTTTAAGAACATAGGAAATGTTTATAAGAATGTGGGAAAGGTTTATAAGAGTGTGGGGAGGGTTTATAAAGCCTTAATATATATATAAAGAAAATAAAAATAAGGTCACTACTTTGCAGATTTTCACCTATTGTGCGTGTGTGTGTGAGGGGGAGTGTTCTGGAACCTAACCCCTGTGATAGACAAGGGACCACTGTATATTTAGAATCTTATAAAGCTTACATAAGGAATAAAACTTATATGTGGACAGATACAGAACAAGCAAAGTAGTGCCTCTTGAGGTAAACAGTGAAGGCCGCAGCTTAAGGACTGAAGTCCAATGTTGGTCCCTCAGTCTACCCATGACTAGAGCTGCCCACTCTCAGAGTCTGAACTTGAGGATTTCAGGAAGTACTGATGTCGGCTTCCATGACATGCTTTTCGTCTTTATGTCCTACATCTGGCATATAGTAGGTGCTCCGTGAGAAGTTGCTCAGTTCATTTTAAGGCTAGCAACTTTTCTTCCTCTTTCACTTAATTAAAAAGCCTGCACCCACTGTGGGCCATGTGGTACTCCAACTGCTGTGGTCATAAGGCTCACTGGATCTTGGTTTCTTCTTTCAGGGTCTTAAAGTCTAATGGGAGAGACTGAACAGGACTCAGGATGTTCCCATTGCATGGTACATGCCGTGAAGAGCAATGTGGTTTATGTGAACATGCGCGCACACAGAGGCCACCATGGGAGCACAAGAGCACTCAGCTCTGGAGGTTGGGGCAGGGAGTTGGAAAGAGAAGGCAAGGCTTCTCACAGAAGGTCCTACCTGCCTCCATTTTAAATAATTTGTAAAGCTTTCCATTTTTAATTTCCAAACCACATTTAATAAATGAGTTTCATTGTTGCCAGAAATGTTTTAATGAAAATGAACTCAACCTGTATAATTTAAAATAATTCTCATGATTTCAAGCATATATACAGGGTTCCAAATATTAAAATAGTTTTATGTGGGATATTTATACAAAGGTTATATATAGCACATTTTAAAATCACAAGCCTTGAGAGTTTCTTATCCAACCTCTGTTTGTAATTGATATGATATATAATTTTATGTGTGTAATATGTATGAAATTGTGCTGCAATGGACATTCCATGTTTCACTCCAGAATTTATTTTTATAGCTGCATAGTGCATAATATTTGGTTTATCCCAGAAATCTTGTCAGAATTCCTCCAGTCCCAGCACCACTAGTCTTTTAATGCATTTTGGTAGAAGAGTAATCACTTTCTAATAGGATTATCTTTCCACCTTGACTAAGTCAACAACCATCCATCAATAACTTAATAAGCACCTGAGTCTGAAAAACCACTCAATTTCACACACCACACTTCCATCAGCACAACCCAGCAACATGTAAGACACAGTGCAAACCACCCTTGATAGGATCTTTCTGGAAGAGAAGCATCTTCTCTAAGAAGACAGGCCAGGGGTTATACAAGAAGACTCCACAAAGAGGAGCCTGGATACAGCTGGGAAAGAGAGACATCATTTCTCAAATGAGGCTGAAATGTCCCTTCTGGACCCACAGCCAGGGCTCATCCTTGCTAGTGTGTATTGGTATTAGAGGAAACCACTTTCAGGGACAGACAGACACACAGCGTTGCCCATGCAGGCTTTTGCTCCTCTGCACATTATTGCCATCAGAGATAGGATATTTATAATTTAACATGGCTACCTACCTGAAGTGCCAGGGATGGTAGAGCATTTTTACAAAACCCAATAAAAACCACAAACTCAAATCATTGTGATTGTACTTTAAACCTAAACTTCCCAGTGACAAGGTGGCTAAAGCTGTTCAATTTGCCACTATTCATTAATTTTATCTATATCCATATTCTTGCTCTTTTCATGTTAATGATTTTCATAAGTTAAATTAAAAGTTTTAGCAGTATGGAACAGAAGTACATTGCAACCCAAAAGCCAACTATCAGCAAATACATTTCAAAGCAAGATTAAAATGTCAGGAAGAAATTAAATAGCCAAGCTGGGCTGTGAAGTAACTTTATCTTGTGAAATATTGAGTCTAATAAATAAATGAAGAAACACTTCTTACTGTTCTTTCTAAGAACCTTCACCAGATTCATAATGCTTTTAATAAATTGTGAAAAAGGACCATGGCCAACAAAGAGCACTCAGGAAGTAGCCATCGGTGAGTGGACAGGCTCTATCTACCACATCCCATGACTGCCTCTGAGCCCAGGCTACTGAATATGAAACATATTTATACAGAAATAACATTCAAACATGGAAACATAGCTTTCCACCCTCATCAGCCTAGAAAGAAAAGTTGAGGATATAAGCTTCTGGAAAGAGAAGGTTGAGAAGAACAAGCTGAGAGCCAAAGAGTGAGTATTATTGCAAGGTATCCACAGTCAGAAGCAGGAAGAATCAGCCATGGGAAGATGAGAAGGTGAGAGATAAGAAAAAAAACAGAAAAGAAAAAAAATCACATGACACAGAGGCCAAGTGACAAATTTTAAGGAGACAGTCAAAATTGCCAAACGTCTGCCTGACCAGGTGGTAGCACAGTGGATAGAGTATCAGACTGGGATGCAGAGGACCCAGGTTCGAAACCCTGAGGTCGCTGGCTTAAGCACAGGTTCACCAGCTTGAGCACAGAGTCACCAGCTTGAGCACGGGCTCATCCTTGAGCCCAAGGTCACTGGCTTGAGCAAGGGGTCACTCGCTCTGCTGTAGCCCCCCTGTCAAGGCACATATGAGAAAGCAATCAATAAGCAATCAATGAACAACTAAGGTGCTGCAATGAAGGATTGCTGCTTCTCATTCTCTTCTTCCTGTCTGTCTGTCCCTATCTGTCCCTCTCTGTCTCTCTCTCTGTGTCTCTGTCACACACACAAAAAATTGTCAAACGTCTAGCAGATATGCAATGAAGATTTAACGGCATGGAAGCACGGGGCCATACTGATGCTTCCCTCAGTGGCCAGGGAGGAACAAGCCTAATTGTAAATCCCCAGAGAGTCTGTGGGGTAAAACTGGAAAAGCCAACAGACCCAGGGGTACCATCTTTCTATAAGAAATTGGTCAAAGGAGGCTAAAAGAGATCAAGACACCACCAGGTGGCAACACAGAGCCAAATATGATTCCCATTTACTTCTTTAGGATCTCTAACAACACTGGATCACAAGAATAACCAATATATCACTGGAGTGTCTACTTTTGCTTAATAAAAGATGAGATTAGAAAAATGAAAATCGGTCCCCAAAGGTAAGTATTGAAAGTGAAGCATGATTTCATACATAGGTGAGACATAAAAGTGAGACTATGAGACATGAACAAGAGAGTGGTGGTTACGGGGTGGGGGGAGGGAAGGGAGGGTGGGTAAGGGAGGAGGGGAGGGGCACAGGGAAAACCAGATGGAAGGTGACAGAGGACAATTTGACTTTGGGTGACGGGTATGCAACACAATTGAATGATGGGATAATCTGGAGATGTTTTCATTGTACATATATACCCTGATTTATTGGTGTCACCCCATTAAAATTAATAATAATAATAATAATAATAAAAAGAAAGTGAAGTCTCTCGTCATTGTACAGAGAGACCCTCATTTAGTAACTACACCTTTGTTATGTAAATGCAGGGGGAAGTAATTAGCAATTAACAGACGCTGTCCTCAATTTAAAGCCTTGAAGGGAATTAATTTAGTAGAAGCTATAACTTCTAAACAAAGATACATCACACCAATACAAAAAGAAACACAGATCTGAATAATAAATGCAGATTAGAAACAAGGTTTGACTATAGACCAACGAGAAAAGATCCTAAAGTTATTTTTCTTTAGAAATGGTCTGTTCAAGAGACTAGTTTATGAACCTATTTTAATGTAGGCCAAGATCTGATACAAATCCTGGCTGAGTACAAGCTTGAGTACAAGCTTGCTGGATGCATGCAGATCAGACAGCTTCCTGTGGTCTGAATTAGTGGTACGAGTACCTTTCATAACAGCGCAGTTATACTTGATACATACAATGTCAACATTACTACCAGGGAAAGAGATCACAAACATTGCTCTGCTTGTTGGTCATGAAATACAATTGCCAAACAGAACTTGTGTAGCTCCAGAGGGTAAATGAATGCAGGCAACAGTTATTAGCAGTCTAAGCTAATTACCTGTCTTCCTAAGCTTCTAATGGAACCATTTAGGGAGCATTACATCTGGCTACAGCTGCACATTACATGGTCCCCTGAGACTCAGATGCTGATGGCTGCACTGAATAACAAACAGCTGGGTATAAATGTAAAAATTAGGAAATCACTTTTATACACACATTTCACCAATCCATTACAATTCTAGCACTGGATGAGAAAGAGCAATGAGCAATGAACAGCGTAAAAGTAGCCCAAAATTAGAAGCCTACCTGGGCACCTGTAGGGAAAACAGATGTGGTTAGTCTTGCTCACATGTCTGGCTGCAAGCACTTTGTATGATTAGTGCGCGAGCAGGTGGCAGAGAGCCCTGTGTGTATACTCTATAAAAAACTATGGGTGCTTTTCCTCAGTGCCAATTTTCCAAGACTGTTCTCCTGCCACCACAAGGCTGCCACTGTGAGGGACAGTGTTCCTGATCCCTTGCTCTCCACTGTGAAAAGTGGTTTTCTTTTGCTTATTTGCTCATCCCTCTGTGCAAGCCTCCAATAAATGGGAATGACCTGATGCTTTCTGGCTCCGCAGTTCCTCTACCATCATCCTGAATCCGGTGTCGACCTGTCTAGCCTCCACCACTGGCATTACAACACCCTAGTGTCATAATACCTCGGCTGGGCTCTCGGGTTACTGTTTCACAAAGGGCAGTGTGAGAACAAAGGCTGGATCATCAGGTCATTTTATGGCTCTGGTCACACTGCAGTTCAAAGTTAACAGAAGTAATGGAGCTTCCTATGTGAGCTTTCCAGAATGGAGTAAAGTTATTTCATGAATGTAACTGAATTGAATGAAAAGGCTGCCCTGAAAGTTTCATCTCAGGATCCTCCAACACTGAATCCATGTGCTGGGGAAGTGTTCAGACAAAGCTGTAGACAGAAATTTTCAGAAAGAAACAATAGTTAATTAGACAGCATATCCCAAAGTGCTCAGCAGGATGCCAACACATTAGAAACACCAATTAAACTTTTGTTAAATTTTGAGTGACTTTTCTATTACAAGGATTTAGGTAAGGGAATGAGCCAGAAGAGGCTAGAAGAAATTGCTTTTTTTGAAAGTCTAAAAGCATGGAGAACCTTGTTTGTGGAAAGGCCTGGGTTTGTCCTATGTATAGTCTTTAAAAGGCTGGCAAACACATTTATACAGGGTGGGGCAAAAGTAGCTTTACAGTTGTGAGGTCATGAAGTAGACTTTATTCTTGTATTATTTTCCATATGAACAACTGTAAACCTACTTTTGTCCCATTCTGTATTTGAGGAAGCTAATGATACAAGATCAGACATGAGAAAGAGGATCATATAGTTTACCATTCCCTTTTTAGAATGGAGGGGACATTAATAATGATGCCAGGACAATGAGGATTAGAAAGTATTCCAGCAAACTAGTACACATACTCACCGTATCTTAAGTACCAAAAACATGAACAAGAGCTTGAGGTCCTATCTGCAATGCCAGTCTAGTGGCTGCTACCCATCGGCTTAGTTTCACCCTCCATTCCTACTTCTTCTCAAGATTCTAGATCTAGTATAAAGAACTCATCTAAAGGAAATCCATGGACCAAAGGTAGACTAGACAAAATCTAGATTTCTTTGCTTGTAGTTAAGTCTGTGGATCACACCAGGTCCAATCTGACCTACAGAGTAGGGCACTATTACCCTGGTAGCTTTTTAGATGGGAAAGAACTATAATATTACCAATTTCAATTAATGTTTATTTTTCTTCCATTTTTCAAGCTACCTGGGCTCCATAATCCAAATGGTCAATCCCTGGCCAGGTAGCTTGGTTGGTTAGTGCTTCATCCTGCAGCACAGAGATTGTTGATTCAACCCCTGGTCAGGGTACATAGGAAGAGATTGTTGTTCCTGTCTGTCTCCTCTCTCTTTCTCCCTTCCTCCTCTCCCTTTCTTCTCACTAAAGTCAATAAATAAGTATTTTTTAAAAATGAGACCTTGCTTAATAATTTTTAAAAAGTGGTCAAGATTTTAAAAGTGTTAATAAATACACACATTTCCACCAAGAGAACGTATCCTCCACTGTGTTCTCAGAAAGAAGGAACACATTAGGTGTTATTTTAACGCATCTAGGAAGGCTCTAGATATGTCAAAATAATAGACAAGGCAATACCATAATATTCTCTTCATCCAACGTACATGATGAAGAATCAAGGCTTTTAGAAAGATGGCAGAGAACAGTTACTTTCTTGTTTCAAAACAGGATAATCCTTTATTAAAATCCTACATAGCAGTCAGAGAAATGGCAGCATGAGAGATACTCCCAATCGCTCCCCTTGAAATTTCAACAAATTCAACAACTAAACACAAAGAAAAAAACCTTAGGATCACCCAAAATTTACACACACAAGACAAAAGTATGATTGGGTGAAAAAGTGGCTGAACATATAAGACGGAGGATGAAGCATTTTGCTTTCCGTGCTGATCTGAGGAAGGGGCACTTTTGTTTGGAGCCAGGCAAAGAGGAGAGACTGAATTAGTGGGGAAGGAACCGAGTTAGGGTGGGCGCCCAAACAAAGGAAAGAACACACCAACTCTGCCTGAGATTGTGGACACTGGGCGCACACAGGGGCAGTGGGATCCATCTAAAATTACCAGCACAGGGTGCTCTCGAGTGTCGGAGCCAGCATCTTTGTGCATGTACAGCTCCACGATCACTGGCACAGGTCTAGCGGCCCCACCTAGCATCACCAGCATGGGGAGTGAGTGGGCGCGCACACACAGGCTGAGGTGCTTAGCCCCAAGATTAACAATGTTGGGCACTTGCGTGAGCACCAGCGTCTTTGGGCACTCTGGGCTCCACGATCCCCACCCAGCACAAGGCGCATGTAGGGACCGGGGTGCTGAGCCCAAGATTGTTGGTGCTGGGTACCTGTGGAGGCACTAGCATCTTTGGGCATTCCCAGCTCCACAATCTCCAGTGCCGGACACGTATATGAACAAAGACCCTTGGCCTGAGATTGCCCGCACAGGCAGCCTGAACGGCAGTTGCAATCATCTGTGTGCATTGCTGGAGTCATGGGAGCTGGACACACATGGACTGTCATGGGCTACCAAGCAGCGCAAGCGGAAAAAGCCCATAGAGATTAAAACCGCAGCACACTGAGGCATGCCAGATATGCCTACCGGCCCATAGAATTTTGCCTGTGTGTAACAGAAAGGCACTTGATCCTTGGTCTGTGCCCTGCCCTGCATGCTTGCGCTGGCAGATCTGGTTCCCACTGCTTTCCGCAGAACTGTGCTTTGAGTGGCACTGGAGGGGGGACCTGGCTGTGCCCCTTGCTGCAACAACAGTAGCTGAGATAAACCCCACAGCTACGTCTCCAGGCTGCTAGCTCCAGTGGGAGGGACGTGTGGAGAGGCACCTGGAAAGCTGAGATTCCAATTACTAGAGCCATATAATTGCAAAGCCCTAACAAGCCCCACCTGCCAAAAGTACTGAGGCCCGGCTTGTCATTGCCACAGCGACACACCAGCAGATCTCTGCCCAAAAGCCTCAAAGAGGCAAAACTTATAGTACAGTGCCACCTGCAAAAAAAAAGGAAGAAGCTACCTCTCAAAACCAGAAAAAAAAAACATATTTAACTGCTTTTTATCTTTTCTTATATATATATATATTATTATTATTAATTCTAATGGGGTGACACCAATAAATCAGGGTACATTTGTACAATGAAAACATCTCCAGGTTATCTAATCATTGAACCGTGTTGCATACCCATCACCAAAAGTCAAACTGTCCTCTGTCACCTTCGATCTGGTCCTCCCTGTGTCCCTCCCCTCCTCCCTATCCCACTCTTCCCTCCCTCCCCCCATCCCATAACCACCACTCTCTTGTCTATGTCTCATATTCTCACTTTTATGTCCCACCTATGTATGAAATCATGCTGTTCTCAGTTTTTCTTTTTTTCTGATTTACTTGTTTCACTCCGTATAATGTTATCAAGGTACATCCATTTTGTTATAAATGATCCGATGTCATCGTTTCTTATGGCTGAGTAGTATTCCATAGTATATATGTACCATTGCTTTTTAATCCACTCGTCTTCTGACCGACACTTGGGCTGTTTCCAGATCTTCGCTATTGTGAACAATGCTGCCACAAACATGGGGGCGCATTTCTTCTTTTCGAACAGTGCTATGGTGTTCTTAGGGTATATTCCTATAAGGGGGATAGCTGGGTCAAAAGGCAGTTCGATTTTTAATTTTCTGAGGAATCTCCAAACTGTTTTCCACAGTGGCTGCACCAGTCTGCATTCCCACCAGCAATGCAGAAGGGTTCCCTTTTCTCTACATCCTCGCCAGCACTTATTCTGTGTTATTTTGCTGATGAGTGCCATTCTGACTGGTGTGAGGTGATATCTCATTGTGGTTTTAATTTGCATTTCTCTAATAATTACTGATGTTGAGCATTTTTTCATATGCCTATTGGCCATCTGTATGTCCTCTTTGGAGAAATTTCTATTCATTTCTTTTGCCCATTTTTTGATTGGGTTGTTTGTCTTCCTGGTCTTGAGTTTTATAAGTTCTTTATAAATTTTAGTTATTAACCCCTTATCAGATGTGCTGTCGAATAGGTTCTCCCATTGTGTGGTTGGTCTTTTTATTCTGTTCCTATTGTCTTTAGCAGTGCAAAAACTTTTTAGTTTGATATAGTCCCATTTGTTTATCTTGCCTTTTATTTCAGTTGCCCGTGGTGATAAATCGGCAAATATATTGCTACTACAGATGTCGGAGAGCCTGCTGCCTATGTTTTCTTCTAAGATGCTTATGGTTTCACGGCTTACATTTAAGTCTTTTATCCATTTTGAGTTTGTTTTTGTGAATGGTGTAAGTTAATGGTCTAGTTTCATTTTTTTGCAGGTAGATGCCCAATTTTCCCAACACCATTTGTTAAAGAGGCTGTCTTTACTCCATTATATGTTCTTTCTTCCTTTGTCAAATATCAGTTGTCCATAAAGCTGTGGGTTTGTTTCTGGGTCCTCTGTTCTGTTCCATTGATCTATGTGCCTGTTCTTGTGCCAGTACCAGGCTGTCTTGAGTATAATGGCCTTATAGTAAACCTTGATATCTGGAAGAGTGATACCTCCTGCTTTATTTTTCCTTTTTAAGATTGCTGAGGCTATTCGTGTTCTTTTTGGTTCCATATAAATTTTTGGAATATGTGTTCTATATCTTTGAAGTATGTCATTGGTATCTTAATTGGTATTGCATTGAATTTATAAATTGCTTTGGGTAATATAGACATTTTAATGATGTTTATTCTTCCTAGTCATGAGCACAGTATATGCTTCCACTTGTTTGTATCTTCCTTGATTTCTTTTATCAATGTTCTATAATATTCGGAGTACAAGTCCTTAACCTCCTTGGTTAAATTTACTCCTAGGTACTTTATTTTTTTGGCTGCAATAGTGAAGGGGATTGTTTCCTTAATTTCTTTTGCTGATATTTCATTGTTGGTATATAGAAATGCCTCTGATTTCTGAGTATTAATTTTATATCCTGCCACCTTGCTGAATTCATTTATAAGGTCCAGTAGTTTTTGACTGAGACTTTAGGGTTTTCAATATACAATATCATATCATCTACAAATAGTGACAGTTTTACTTCTTCTTTTCCAATTTGGATGCCTTTTATTTTTTCTTCTTGTCTGATTGCTGTAGCTAGGACTTCCAGCACTATGTTGAATAAGAGTGGTGAAAGGGGGCACCCCTGCCTGGTTCCTGATCTTAAGGGGATTGCTTTTAATCTTTGTCCATTTAGTATGATGTTTGCTGTGGGTTTATCGTAGATGGCCTTTATCATGTTAAGGAATGATCCCTGTATTCCCACTTTACTGAGAGTTTTGAGCATGATTGGGTGCTGGATTTTATCAAATGCCTTTTGTGCATCTATTGAAATTATCATGTGATTTTTGTCCTTCCTTTTGTTTATGTGATGAATCACATTGATTGATTTGCAAATATTGAACCAGCCTAGCCTCTCCAGAATAAATCCCACTTGATCGTGGTATATGATTTTTTTCATATATTGCTAGATCCGGTTGGCTAATATTTTGTTGAGAATTTTAGCGTCTAAATTCATCAGGGATATAGGCCTATAATTTTCTTTCTTTGTGTTGTCTTTGCCCGGTTTTGGGATCAGAATTATGCTCGCCTCATAAAAGAAGTTTGGAAGTCTTCCTTCCTCTTGAATTTTTTGAAATAGCTTGAGGAGGATAGGAGTTAGTTCTTTGAATTTTTGATAGAATTCACTTGTGAAGCCATCAGGCCCCGGACTTTTCTCTGTTGGGAGTTTTTTGATAACTGTTTCGATCTCATTTGTTGTAATTGGTCTGTTTAGGTGTTCTGATTCTTCCAGATTGATTTTTGGAAGGTTATATGATTCAAGAAATGTGTCCATTTCACCAAGATTGTCTAATTTTTTGGCATATAGTTCTTCATAGTATTTTCTTACAATGCTTTGTATTTCTGTTGTGTCAGTTGTTATTTCTCCACTGTCCTTTCTAATTTTATTAGTTTGAGACCTCTCTCTTTTTTTCTTGGTGAGTCTAGTTCAAGGTTCATCAATCTTGTTTACCTTTTCAAAGAACCAGCTTCTGGTTTCATTGATCCTCTGTATTGTTTCCTTAGCCTCTATGTCATTTATTTCTGCTCTGATTTTTATTATTTCCTTCCTTCAACTTATCTTGGGTTTTATTTGTTGTTGTTTTTCTAGTTCTTTTAGATGCAGGGTCAGGTTTCTTATTTGAGCTTTTTCTAGCTTCTTATGATATGCCTGTAGTGCAATAAACTTCCCTCTCAGAACTGCTTTTGCTGTGTCCCATAAATTTTGAGTTGATGTATGCTCATTATCATTTGTTTCTAGAGACTTTTTTATTTCTTCTTTGATCTCATTGTTAATCCATTCATTATTTAACAACATGCTATTTAGTTTCCAAGTGTTTGAGTATTTTTCAGTTTTTCTTTTGTGGTTAATTTCTAGTTTCATGGCATTGTGATTTGAGAAAATGCTTGATATGATTTCAATCTTCTTAAATTTATTGAGACCATTTTTGTGTCCTGACATGTGGTCTATCCTAGAAAACGTACCATGAGCGCTTGAGAAGAATGTATATTCTACTGCTTTAGGGTGAAAAGTTCTGAATATATCTATTAAATCAAGTTGATCTAGTGTCTCCTTTAAGTCTGCTGTTTCTTTATTAATTTTCTTTCTTGAGAATCTATCCAGTGTTGTTAGAGGGGTATTGAAATTCCCTACTATGATAGTATTGCTGTTAATCTCGCCCTTTATATCCATCAAAGTATTCTTTATGTATGTCGGGGCTCCTATATTTGGTGCATAGATATTTATAACAGTTATATCTTCCTGTTGAATTGTTTCCTTTATCATTATGTAGTGTCCTTCTTTATCTCTTACTACAGTCTTTGTTTTAAAGTCCATTTTGTCTGATATAAGTATTGCTACCCCTGCTTTTTTTTTCATTTTCATTTGCATGAAATATTTTTTTCCATCCTTTTACCTTCAGTCTATGAGCATCTTTTGTTTTAAGGTGTGTCTCTTGTAGACAGCATATGTGTGGGTCCTGTTTCTTTATCCATGCAGCTACCCTATGTCTTTTGATTGGATCATTTAATCCATTTATATTTAAGGTTATTATTGATATGTAGTTGTTTATTGCCATTTTATTCTTTAAAGCTGTATTCTTCTTTTTCTCTATTCTTTCCTCCCTTTGAACTGTTCACAAGAGGCCCCTTAGTATCTCTTGCAGAATTGGTTTGGTTTTTATGAATTCCTTCAGGCTTTCTTTTTCTGGGAAGCTCTTTATTTCTCCTTCAATTTTAAACGTTAGCCTAGCTGGATAAAGTAGTCTTGGTTGTAGGTTCTTGTTCTGCATTACTTTGATTATATCTTGCCATTCCCTTCTGGCCTCAAGTGTTTCTGTTGAGAAGTCCGATGTCATCCTTATGGGGGCTCCTATGTAGGTGATAGCCTTTTTTTCTCTAGCAGCTTTTAAAATTTTTTCTTCATCCATTATCTTTGGTATTTTAACTATGTTGTGTCTTGGTGTAGATCTTTTTGGGTTTCTCTTTAATGTAGTTCTGTGTGCTTCTTGAACATGTGGAGTGTTTCCCAGCCTTAATTTAGGAAAGTTTTCTGCTATAATTTGATTGAACTAAGTTTCCATTTCCTGTCCTCTCTCCTCTTCTTCAGGCACCGCTATGATGCGAATGTTGTTTCTCTTCATGTTGTCACAGAGCTCCCTTAGAGTTTCCTCACATTTTTTAAGTCTCTTTTCCATTTTTTTCTCTGCTTCTGTGCCTGTTTATTGTGTCCTCTAACTCGCTTATTCTATCCTCAGCATGATTCATCCTGCTTTTAATTCCTTCCATTGTGGTCTTCAGTTCTGATACTGTATTTGTCATTTCTGTCTGATTCTTTTTTATTATTTCAATTTCGTTCTTTCTACTTGTTATCTCTTTATTTAGGTGTTGTTAATGACTATTTATTGTTGCTCTAAGCTCTTTGAACATCCTAACTATCATTATTCTAAATTCTGCTTCTGGTAATTTGGTTATATCTGGTTCATTCAGGTCCTTCTCTGGGGATTTCTCTTGATTCATTTGGTTTGCATTCCTCTGCCTGCCCATTTTTTCTGTGTATATGCAAGTTGTGGCCACTGGAGTCCAGTAGGTATTGCCTTTGTGTTCTCTAGGTGTGGTGTGTCTGCAGACCCCCCACCCCCTCTGCTGCTGCCTAGGGTGGTTGGGTATGAGCATTGCCAGCGCCGGCCCACTGTGGCTTTTGCTGTGATTTCTGCCTCTCCTCCGTGGGAGGGGCTGTCACTGAAGCCACAAGCCTTAGTACCAAGGGTAGAGGTGAGCACCTTTGCTCAGCTGCAGACCCAGCCTATTTCCAGACTTCCGCCCAGAACCCTCAGTCAGAGCCAGCTCGCCACAGTTTCGTGTGTTGGACGGGCTTTTGACGTGCTCTCAGCTGTGAGCGTTTGCCCGTCTGGAGATTTAGCCCCGCCCTCGAGGCCAGGGCCCTTCTGCGCAGGGTCGCAAACCCAGGTTTATTGGGCCCGGCGTGTTTGCTGGCTTCCGCTCAGCTGCGTACTTCCGCTAGTCCCGGACGCTACCCCACCCCCGTGTTCGGAGCCCGCTCGTGCACGTATGAATGCAATCCGCGGTTTCTCCAGCCGGGTGGGGATAGTAGCGTGAGCTCAGCTGCGAGCTTCCACTTGTCTTGGGGTCTAGCCCGTTCCCGCGTTCGGAGCCCGCTCACGCTCGTATACTGGCCAAACGCGGTTTCTCCGGCCTGGGTCGGGGGGCTGGTAGCGTGAGCTCAGCCATGAGCCCCTGCCCGTCCCTGGTCCTAACCCGGTCCCCGCGGTCAGGGCCGGCTTGCACAGGGTCGTAGAGCAGATTTCTGCCCGTTACTGGCCTCCCGCTTTGTCCTTGTAAGTGGGATTAAAGGCAGGCTCGCAGCTTCCGGACCGCTTTCGCACATCCCCTTCGGCCCTCTGGGCTAGACGGAGCTTTTACCGGCTTGGCCTCTGCCCACACCGACAGAACCGCATTTCAGCATCCTGTCGCCCCAAACCCTTAAGCAGCACTCAGTAGAGTAGGAAGGGACCTAATACTTCACACTGTAGGCCTGGGAGCTCCCTAACTTGTTTCACAGATCAAAACTGTCCAAACGCCTCTTCTAGGCTCTGAGTCTGCAGGCTGGGTCTTGCTTCCTGGGACCCAGGTCCCACCCTCTCCGCCAAACTTTCCTCCCGCCCCGCGGGTCTCTCCAGGCTGCCGTTTGCTCCGGGGAGCTTGGCAGCCCTCTTCGCGTTTTCACTATTCCTACCAGTCTCAATGTGGCTTCTTCTGTGTTCCTTGGTTGAAGAGTCCCCTTAGTTCAGTTCATAGTTGGTTTATCCAGATGATGGTTCTTTAAATTGAGTTATAATCCACTTTGGTTCTGGGAGTTGGAAGTTGGTACGTCTGCCTACTCTGTCGCCATCTTGCTTCCCCCTGCTTTTTATCATTTTTACTTCTTTTCTTTTCCTTTTTTTATTTTCCTTTTGACCTACCTTATCCATAGTTGATACATTTTTCATTCTTGTTTTTTGTGTGGGTTTCATTTCATAAATCTTTACTTTTGTTTTCTTTTTCTTTCTCTTTGTTTTTTTGTATTTTGTTTATTGTCCTTTCTATCTCTTTATTCTCTCTTCTCATTTCTTCTCTTTACTTTTTTATTCTTCTCTTCCTTTTTTCCACTATTTTGCTCTAATCTGATCATCACTTATCATCAAATAATTATATTTAGGACTCATATTTTTCTGTGGCATTTTGCTTGTTTTTTACTTCATTTCTTCTCTATTTTGTCATCTCTCCACAGTTCCTGCTTCATTTACTCAGTTCTCTAGTATTTGCTCCACATATCATTATAGAATTTTTATTTTTCCACTGTATTTTTACAACTTTTACTTTCTTAATTATCTCTTATTAGTGTTATTAACAATACCACTTTCAAATGCCATTAAGGAAAAAAATAAATATCAGGAATATAAAACACAGAGACGTAGCTCAGATAGATGATGAAAAATCTCTAGAAAAATATTTCAATTACTTAAAAACCTTGGGGTTAAATGACAGAAAATTCAAAAATGAAGTCGAAAAAATACTCAGTGAAATGTCAAAATACTCTAAACGGCAATTTAGTAAGCTCAAAAAACAGTTTAATGAATAAAACAAATACTTCATCAGGATATTGAAACCATAAAAAGGAGCCAAACTGAGATGAAAAACTCAATACATGAACTGAAAAATGATGTGACAACCTTAGCTAATAGAACAGGCCAGACAACAGAGAGAATTAGTGACATAGAAGAAAGGCACCTAGAGATACTACAGAGAGAAGAGAGAGACTCATGCATTAAAAAAATAAAATGAGAAAGCCCTAAAAAAATTGTCTGACTCAATCAGAAAGAGCAATATAAGAATAATGGGTATATTAGAAAGAGAAAAGAGAAAAAAAGAAATGGAAAACATATTCAAACAAATAAATGATGAGAATTTCCCAAGCCTGTGGAAAGAATTAGAGTCTCAAATCCAGGAAGCAATCAGAAAACCAAGTTACCTTAATCTAAACAGACATACTTCAAAGCACATCTTAAAGAAAATATCACAAATCAATGACTAAGAAAAAATCCTCAAGGCAACCAGGGAAATGAATACAATGTATAAAGTAAGGGCCATTAGATTATCATCAGATTTCTCAGCAGAAACTCTGCAAGCCAGAAGAGAGTGGACCCCAATATTTAAAGTACTGAAAGAGAGAGAAACTTTTAGCCAAGAATACTATACCCATCAAAGTTTTACTTCAAATAGGAAGGGGAAATAAAGATATTCACAGATATAGAGAAGATGAGAGAATTTATCACCAGAAAACTCTCATACAACAAATACTAAAGGGTTAATCTGACCAGATACAAAAAACAAAGTAAAACAAAATTATAAGTAAAAGCTCCAACAACAGCACAATAAAAACAATAATCTCTGAAAACAAAAACAAAAAAGGGGAGAAGACAAAAATTAGCAGTATTAAAGGAGGATGGAGTGCAGAAGCATTCATGAGATAATGGACTACAATGAATATGATATATATTCTTTTAATTATCTAATGGTAACTGCCCCTGAAAATGCCACTACTGAAACACATGGCTTAAAAAAAGAAGAAACAGAGGAAAGAAGTATGGAATACAACCAAACAAAAACATATGACAGAAATAAGAAAGAGAAAAACAAAATAAGCTATTAGAAAGCATTATATAAAGTGGCAACAGGAAACAGTCAAGTGTCAATAATTAAATTAAACGTAAATGGATTGAACTCACCAATATAAAGACACAGATTAGCAGACTGGATCAAAAAAGAAAATCCAACTGAATACTGCCGTCAAGAAACAAATATAATCCACAAGGATAAAAACAGACTTAAAGTGAAAGTCTGGAAAATGATTATCCAAGCAAATAATATCCAAAGAAAAGCAGGTGTAGCCAAACTCATATCTAACAATGCTGATTACAAGACAAGAAAGGTAATCAGACACAAAGACAGTCATTTCACAATGATAAAGGGACACTGAATCAAGAAGACATAACACTTCTTAATATATATGCACCAAACCAAGAAACACCAAAATATATAAGACGTCTATTAACTGATCTAAAAATAAAAACTGAGAAAAATACAATCATATTTAGAGACCTCAGTACACCACTGGTAGCTCTAGATAGTTCATCCAAACAGAAAACTAATAAAGAAATATTGACCTTAAACAAAACACTAGAACAATTGGATATGATAGACTACAGGACATTTTATCCCAAAACATCAGAGTATACATTTTTATCCAGTGTACTTGGAACATTCTCAAGAATTGACCATATGTTGAGACACAAAACTAACATCAACAAATTCAGAAAGATTGAAATTACACCAAGCATATTCTCTGACCATAAAGTTTTGAAACTAGAATTCAACATCAAAAAAAGAAGTAAACAAACCCACAAAAATGTGGAAATTAAACAACATACTGCTAAAAAATGAGTGGGTCAAGAAGAAATAAAAGCAGAGATCAAAAGTTACATACAGACAGTGATGGGTATGCAACATAATTGAATGATAAGATAACCTGGAGATGTTTTCTTTGAACATATGTACCCTGATTTATTAATGTCACCCCATTAAAATTAATTTAAAAAGTTACATACAGACAAATAAAAACAACAATATGACATATCAGAATCTCTGGGATGCAGCAAAAGCAGTAATAAGAGGGAAGTTTCTATCACTGCAGGCCTATATGAACAAACAAGAGAGCCCAAGTAAACCACTTAACTTCACATCTTAGGGAAGTAGAAAAAGAAGAACAAAGACAACCCAAAACTAGCAGAAGATAAGAAATAATAAAAATCAGAGCAGAAATAAACAAAATAGAGAGCAGAAAAAAAATTATAGAAAAAATTAATAAAACAAGGAGCTGGTTTTTTGAAAAGATCTACAAAATTGAGAAACCCTTGGCAAGACTCACTAAGGAAAAAACAAAAGGACTCATATAAACAAAATCTAAAATGAAACAAGAGAAATTACCACAGATATCATAGATATACAAAGGGTTATCATAGAATGCTATGAAAAACTATATGCCACCAAATTTAACAATCTAGAAAAAATGGATAAATTTCTAGAACAATATAATCTCCCTAGACTGAATCATGAAGAAGTAGAATGCCTAAACAGACCCATAAGCAGGAAGGAAATAGAAACAACTATGAAAAACATTCTAAAAAATAAAAGTCCAGGGCCAGGTGGCTATACTAGTGAATTCTATCAAACATTTTAAGAAGACCTGGTTCCTATTCTACTCAAAGTCTTCCAAAAAATTGAAGAAGAAGCAATACTTTCAAACACATTTTATGAAGCCAGCATAACCCTCATACCAAAACCCAGCAAGGACAACACAAACAAAGAAAACTAAAGACCAATTTCTCCAATGAATACAGATGCAAAAATCCTAAACAAAATACTAGCAAACCGAGTACAACATCACAAATAAAAAAATAATTCATCACCATGATCAAGTGGGATTCATCCCAGAATCACAAGGATGGTTCAACATACGTAAAACAGTTAAAGTAATACACAATATCAACAAAGAACAAAAAAACATATAATCCTATCAATAGATGCAGAAAAGGCATTTGATAAAATACTACATCTGTTTTGTTTAAAACACTCAACAAAATGGGAATAGAGGGAAAATATCTCAACATAATATAGGCCATTTATGATAAACCATCAGCTAACATCATATTAAACAGAAAAAAAACTAAAAACTTTTTCTCTAAGATCAGGAACAAGACAAGGTTGCCCACTCTCTCCACTCCTATTCAATGTAGTGGTGGCAGTTCTAGCCAGGGCAATCAGACAAGAGAAAGAAATAAAAGGAATTCATATTGGGAAAGAAAAAATAAAGGTTTCACTTTCTGCAGATGATATGATCCTGTATATAGAAAACCCCAAAGACTCCACAGAAAGACTATTAGGAACAATAAACTAATATGGTAAGGTCACAGGATAGAAAATTAACATACAGAAGTCTATTGCTTTCTTATATGCCAACAATAAAACTTCAGAAAATGAACTCAAAAATATCCCTTTTACAGTTGTAACAAAAAGAAATAAAATACATAGTAATAAACTTTAAAAGAAATTGTAAAGGACCTATATAATGAAAACTACAAAAGCATGGTTAAAGGAAATAAAAAGAAGACAGAATGAAATGAAAAAATATCCCTTGTTCTTGGATAGGAAGAATAAACATAATTAAAGCGACCATATTACCCAAAGCAATATACAAATTTAATTGCAATTTCAATCAAAATTCCAACATCATTTTTTAAAGAAAAGGAACAAAAAATCATCAGGTTTATATGGAACCACAGAAAAAAACACAAATAGCCAAAATAAACAAATAAAAATATGTAGCTTGGGGCATTACAATACCTGACTTCAAATTTTAATACAGAGCCATGATAATCAAAACAGCATAGTATTGACAGAAAAACAGACACTCAGACCAATGGAACAGAATAGAGAGCCCAGAAATAAAACCACATATATATGGTCAAATCATCTTTGATAAAGGAGCCAAAAACACAATGGAGAAAAGAAAGCCTCTTCAATAAATGGGACTGGGAAAACTGGAAAGCCATGTGCAAAAGAATGAAACTCAACTACAATTTGTCTCTTGGTACCAAAATTAATTCTAAATGGATCAAAGACCTAAATATAAAACCTGAAACAATAAATTATATAGAAGAAAACATAGGTACTAAACTCATGGACCTTGGCCACAGAGAACATTTTATGAATTTGACTCCAAAGGCAAGGGAAGTAAAGGCCAAGATAAATGAATGAAATACATCAGACTAAGAGGCTTCTGCATAGCAAAAGAAACTGACGACAAAACAGACAGCCAATAAAATGGGCAATGATATTTTCAAACAACAGCTCAGATAACAGGCTAGTATCCAAAATATATAAAGAACTCACAAAACTCAACAACAAACAATTTAACAATTCAATAAAAAAATGGGAAAAGCACATGAACAGACACTTCTCCCAAGAAGAAATACAAGTGGCCAAGAGATATATGAAAAGATGCTCATTCACTAGCTATTAGAGAAATGCAAATGAAAACTACAATAAGATACCACCTCATACCTGTTAGATTAGCTATTATCAACAAGACAGGTAATAAGTCTTGGAAAGGTTGTGAAGAAAATGGAACCCTCATTCACTGTTGGTGGGAAATGTAAAGCAGTACAACCACTATGGAAGAAAGTATGGTGGTTCCTCAAACAATTAAGAATAGAACTACCGTATGATACAGCAATCCTTCTACTGAGTATATACTCTCAAAACTCAAAAACACTGGCATGTAAACACACATGCAGCCCTATGTTCATCACAGCCATGTTCATGGTGGCCAAGTCATGGAAACAACCAAAAAACCTTTCAATAGAAGATTGGATAAAGATGTGGTACATATATACTATGAAATACTACTCAGCCTTAAGAAATGATGACATAAGATCATTTACGACAATGTGTATGGACCTTGATAACATTATAATGAGTGAAATAAGTAAATCAGAAAAAACTAAGAACTGTATGATTCCATACATAGGTGGGACACAATATTGAGACTCATGAACATACATAAGAGTTCAGTGGTTACCAGGGGGAGGGGAAGGGAGGAAAGGTAGGGGGTGAGGGGAAGGAAGGGGCATAAAGAAAACCAAATGACGGGTGACAGAGGATTATTTGACTTTAGGTGATGGGAATACAGCATAATCGAAGGTCAAAATAATCTGGAGATGTTCTCTCTAAATCTACGTGCTCTAGTTGAACAATGTCACCCCATTAAAAATAATTGTCTAAATAAAACTATTTTAAAAAATCCTTCAGAGCCCAAAACAACACAACAGTCAGATCCACATTTTAAACCAGTGTTTCCTCAGAGAAGAAATAGGCCGTCAATAGTAATAGTATTAAAGCTCAGAGTAACAAATGTTTGACTTAACTACTTTGTTAACACTTTATAAAATTTTGTGACAACTAGCATAGACAGCAACCTATATTTCGTGATACTTTACTTGTGTTGAGAATGACGCTTAATATAATCTGCAAGTCTTGTGCACTGGCAGGCACTTTAGAGTAAAAAAAAAGGAACACGATTTCACTACAGACAATATTTAGGGGGTTTCCACATGACAGCAGAACAAATTGATTCAGCCAAGTAACAGATCAGCTGTGACTCATAAATCCTAAACTCCTCAGCTTGTCCAACCTAATTTTAACTATAGAATCAGTGTTTTAAACTGTACAACCACCCTGTGTTTTTGGACTTGAGCTGCATTTACTATATTGGGGTGGAATCAATTTGCTATTGGGAAAGCCAACAAGAAATCCCGAGAATTAGATAACCTGACATGCTAATTTACTTTGGTTCTTGGTAGCTAATTACATCTTTCTTAAAATGAGTTGATTATTGATTAAGAATCCAAGATATCAAAAGCCCAGGCTCTTAGAAACATAAACACATAACTTGTCAAAAAAAAAAAAAAAATGGTTTCAAAGCTCAGCTCCTGAGACTGAAGATGGCGATGGAGAAGGTGGACGTACCAACTTCCACCTCCCAGAACCAAAGTGGATTATAACTCAATTTTAAGAACCATCATCTGAATAAATCAACTTTAAACTAAACTAAGTGGACTCTTCAAGCAAGGAACACAGAAGAAGCCACATTGACACTGGTAGGAATAGTGAAAACGTGAAGAGGGCTGCCCAGCTCCCCGGAGCAAACAGCAGCCCAGAGAGACCCGCATGGCGAGAGGAGAGTTTGGCGGAGAGGGAGGGACCTGAGTCCCAGGAAGCAAGCCCCAGCCTGCAGTCCCAGAGCCTAGAAGAGGTGTTTAGACAGTATTGAGCTGTGAAACAAGTGAGGATACTGTTTGTGAGAAAGAGACAGTTTTCTCAGACCCAAGATTCTTTTTAAAGGGACAGCACAGAAAACCTCTCTCACAACCACGCACCCGGGACTCTGGGGAACGGGGACAGAGGAGAGGACCAGAGCAACGAGAAGAGAGTGTGGACTGAAGGCACAGGGACAAACACTCTGAGGGACAGCCACCCTAACCCCTGGGCTAAGTCACTTCCCTAATCGAAAACAAATATTTCCCCTGTAACTGGCAATACCAGCAAAGGGAGACAGGACACTAGCCAAACAAGCTCTCCCATGGCAATTAGAGCAGAGCTGCTTAGAGGGAAGGAGCTCCCAGACCTACAGTATGAAAAGTTAGGGCACTTCCTACTCTGCTGAGGGTTGCTGAAGGGATGGTGGCGGCAGAACTATGAAACGCAGTTCTGTCGGCGGGGGCAGAGGCCCAGCCGGTGTAAGCTCAGTCTAGACCAGCAGAGGCAGAGGGGACGCACGAAAGTAGTCCAGCAGCTGCAGGCCCACCTGTAACCCCACCTGAGGGGAAAAAGCAGGAGGCCAGGAACAGGCAAAGATCTGCTCTGCGACCTTGCGCAAGCCGGCCCTGACCGTGGGGACGGGGCTAGAACCAGGAACGGGTGGGGGCTCGCAGCTGTGCTCAAGCTACCAGCCCTGCCCAGCCAGAGAAACTGTGGTTTGACATCCTGCGTGCACAAGCTGACTCCCAACGCAGGGGCATGGTAGAGCCCAGGACAAGCAGAAGCTCGCAGCTGAGCTCACGCCAGCAAACATGCCCGGCCCAATAAACTGTGGTTTGCGACCCTGTGCAGGAGGGCCCTGGTCTCAAGGGCGGGGCTAAAGCTCTGAACAGGCAAAGGCTCACAGCTGAGAGCACGTCAAAGCCCCGCCCAGCCCGCAAAACTGTGGCGAGCAGGCTCTGACTGCGGGTCCTGGGCGAAAGGCCGGAAACAGGCTGGGTCCACAGCTGAGCAAAGGTGCTCACCACTACCGTTGGTGCTGACAGTTGTGGCTTGAGTGACAGCCCCTCCCGTAAAGAAGAGGCGGAAATCACAGCAACAGCCACAGTGGGCCGGTGCTGGCAACGCCCATAACCAACCGCCCTAGGCAGTGGCAGAGGGGGTGGCTGGCCTGCAGACAGACCACACCTAGAGAACACAAAGGCAACACTTGCAGTACTCCAGTAGCCACACCTTGCTTATACACAGACAAAATGGGCAGGCAGAGAAATGCAAACCAAATGAATCAAGAGAAATCCCCAGAGAAGGACCTGAATGAACCATATATAACCAAATTACCAGAAGCACAATTTAGAATAATAATAGTTAGGATGTTCAAAGAAATTAGAGCAACAATGGATAGTCATTATAAACATCTAAATAGAGATAACAAGTATAAAAAACGAAATTGAAATAATAAAAAGGAATCAGACAGAAATGACAAATACAGTATCAGAACAGAAGACCACAATGGAAAGAATTAAAAGCAGGATGAATCACGCTGAGAATCGAATCAGCAAGTTAGAGGACACAATAAACAAAGGCACAGAAGGAGAGAAAAAAAAGAAAAAGAGACTCAAAAAATGTGAGGAAACTCTAAGGGAGCTCTGTGACAACATGAAGAAAAACAAGATTCGCATCATAGGGGTGCCTGAAGAAGACGAGAGAGGACAGAAAATGGAAACTTAGTTCAATCAAATCATAGCAGAAAACTACCCTAAATTAAGGCTGGGAAACATTTCACACGTTCAAGAAGCACACAGAACTACAATAAAGAGAAACCCAAAAAAATCTACACCAAGGCACATCATAGTTAAAATACCAAAGCTAATGGATAAAAAAAAAATTTTAAAAGCTGCTAGAGAAAAAAAGGCTATCACCTACAAAGGAGCCCTCATAAGGATGACTTCAGACTTCTCAACAGAAACACTTGAGGCCAGAAGGGAATGGCAAGAAAAATATTCAAACACTTGGAAACTAAATAGCATGATATTAAATAATGAATGCATTAACAATGAGATCAAAGAAGAAATAAAAAAGTTTCTAGAAACAAATGATAATTAGCATACATCAAATCAAAATTTATGGGAAACAGCAAAAGCAGTACTGAGAGAGAAGTTCATTGCACTACAAGCATACCAAAAGAAGCTAGAAAAAGCTCAAATAAGCAACCTGATCCTGCATCTAAAAGACCTAGAAAAACAGCAGCAAATAAAGCCCAGGACCAGTAGAAGGAAGGAAATAATAAAGATCAGAGCAGAAATAAGTGACATAGAGGCTAAGTAAACAATAGAGACGATCAATGAAACCAGAAGCTGGTTCTCTGAAAAGGTAAACAAGATTGATTAACCTCTAACTAGACTAACCAAGAAAAAAAGAGAGAGGACTCAAATAAATAAAATTAGAAAGGACAGTGGAGAAATAACAACTGACACAACAGAAATACAAAGCATTGTAAGAAAATACTATGAAGAACTCTATGCCAAAAAATTAGACACCTAGGTGAAATAGACAAATTCCTTGAATCATATAACCTTCCAAAAATCAATCTGGAAGAATCAAAACACCTAAACAGACCAATTACAACAAGTGAGATAGAAACAGTTATCAAAAAACTCCCCAAAAAGAAAAGTCCTGGGCCTGATGGCTTCACAAGTGAATTCTATCAAAAATTCAAAGAAGAACTAACTACTATCCTCCTCAAGATATTTCAAAAAATTCAAGAGGAAGGAAGACTTTCAAACTCCTTTTATGAGGCGAGCATAATTCTGATCCCAAAACCGGGCAAAGACAACACAAAGAAAGAAAATTATAGGTCTATATCCCTGATGAATTTAGACGCTAAAATTCTCAACAAAATATTAGCCAACTGGATCCAGCAATATATGAAAAAATTATACACCATGATCAAGTGGAATTTATTCTGGAGAGGCAAGGCTGGTTCAATATTTGCAAATCAATCAATGTGATTCATCACATAAACAAAAGGAAGGACAAAAATCACATGATAATTTCAATAGATGCACAAAAGGCATTTGATAAAATCCAGCACCCATTCATACTCAAAACTCTCAGTAAAGTGGGAAGGCAGAGAACATTCCTTATCATGATAAAGGTCATCTACGACAAACCCACAGCAAACATCATACTAAATGAACAAAAATTAAAAGCAATCCCCTTAAGATCAGGAACCAGTCAAGGGTGCCTCCCTTTCACCACTTTTATTCAACATATTGCTGGAAGTCCTAGCTACAGAAATCAGACAAGAAGAAGAAATAAAAGGCATCCAAATTGGAAAAGAAGAAGTAAAACTGTCATTATTTGCAGATGATATGATATTGTATATTGAAAACCCTAAAGTCTCAGTCAAGAAACTACTGGACCTGATAAATGAATTGAGCAAGGTGGCAGCATATAAAATTAATACTCAGAAATCAGAGGCATTTCTATGTACAAATAATGAACTGTCAGCAAAAGAAATTAAGGAAACAATCCCCTTCACTATTGCAGCCAAAAATATAAAGTACCTAGGAGTAAATTTAACCAAGGAGGGTAAGGACTAGTACTCGGAAAATTATAAAACATTGATAAAAGAAATCAAGGAAGATACAAACAAGTGGAAGCATATACCGTGCTCATGGCTAGGAAGAATAAACATCATTAAAATGTCTATATTACCCAAAGCAATTTATAAATTCAATGCAATACCAATTAAAATACCAATGACATACTTCAAAGATATAGAAAACATATTCCAAAAATTTATATGGAACCATAAAAGAACACGAATAGCCTCAGCAATCTTAAAAAGAAAAAATAAAGCAGGAGGTATCACTCTTCCGGATATCAAGGTTTACTACAAGGCCATTATACTCAAGACAGCCTGGTACTGGCATAAGAACAGGCACATAGATCAATGGAACAGAACAGAGAACCCAGAAATAAACCCACATCTTTATGGACAACTGATATTTGACAAAGGAAGAAAGAACATATAATGGAGTAAAGACAGCCTCTTTAACAAATGGTGCCGGGAAAATTGGACATCTACCTGCAAAAAAATGAAACTAGACCATCAACTTACACCATCCACAAAAACAAACTCAAAATAGATAAAAGACTTAAACGTAAGCCGTGAAACCATAAGCATCTTAGAAGAAAACATAGGCAGCAAGCTCTCCGACATCTGTAGCAGCAGTATATTTGCCAATTTATCTCCATGGGCAAATGAAATAAAAGGCAAGATAAACAAATGGGACTATATCAAACTATAAAGTTTTTGCACAGCTAAAGACAATAAGAACAGAATAAAAAGACAAACCACACAGTGGGAGAACATATTCCACAACACGTCTGATTAGGGATTAATAACCAAAATTTATAAAGAACTTATAAAACTTAACACCAGGAAGACAAACAATCCAATCAAAAAATGGGCAAAAGAAATGAATAGAAATTTCTCCAAAGAGGACATACAGATGGCCAATAGGCATATGAAAAAATGCTCAACATCACTAATCATTAGAGAAATGCAAATTAAAACCACAATGAGATATCACCTCACACCAGTCAGAATGGCACTCATCAGCAAACAACACAGAATAAGTGCTGGCAAGGATGTGGAGAAAAGGGAACCCTTCTGCACTGCTGGTGGGAATGCAGACTGGTGCAGCCACTGTGGAAAACAGTATGGATATTCCTCAAAAAATTAAAAATCGAACTCCCTTTTGACCCAGCTATCTCACTTTTAGGAATATACCCTAAGAAATCATAGCACTGCTCGAAAAGAAGAAATGCGCCCCCATGTTTGTGGCAGCATTGTTCACAATAGCGAAGATCTGGAAACAGCCCAAGTGTCCATCAGAGGACTAGTGGATTAAAAAGCTTTGGTACATATATACTATGTAATACTACTTAGCCATAAGAAATGATGACATCAGAATATTTACAACAAAATGGATGTACCTTGATAACATTATACGGAGTGAAATAAGTAAATCAGAAAAAAAAAACTGAGAACAGCATGATTTCATACATAGGTGGGACATAAACGTGAGACTATGAGACATGGACAAGAGAGTGGTGGTTATGGGATGGGGGGAGGGAGGGAAGAGTGGGATAGGGAGGAGGGGAGGGGCACAGGGAAAACCAGATAGAAGGTGACAGAGGACAATTTGACTTTTGGTGATGGTTATGCAACACAATTGAATGATAAGATAATATGGAGATGTTTTCATTGTCCATATGTACCCTGATTTTTTGGTGTCACCCCATTAAAATTAATAATAATAATAATAATAATAATAATGCACCCTGAACATAAGAGAAAGTATTGGGAATTCACAAAACACACAAATTGAGTTGTCCTCATTTATTAATAATACCTCACAACTGGGCAATTATAGTATGGAGACTGGCTATGTCTCAGATTTTCCACTGCAGAGGTCTTGTTTCAAAAGCTCCAAAATCTATTTACATTAAAAAAAAAAAAGGAAAGAAACTCACAACCTCTATTGATGTGTTGTTACATAGATCTCTTTTTTTTTTTTAGAACCCATTTTATTTGGAACCCAAAGTTATCTAGTTATCTGTGAATGTTACAAATACTGAACATAGTTGGTAACTTCGATAATACCATACAAAGCAATCTCCTGTAAATTTAACCTTGCTAAGGTTTTCAGTTTAGCCATGGCCAGACAGCTCAATTGCTCAGAGCATGGCTCTGGAGCACAGTTCGATCCCCAGTCAGGGCACATACAAGAACAGACCAATGTTTCTGTCTCTCCTTCTTTCTCCCTTCCTCTCTCTAAATTCAATTTTTTTTAAAAAAAGTTCAGTTTATGCCTGATCAGGCCGTGTTGCAGTGGATAGAGTGTCAAACTCGGATGTGGAAGACTCAGGTTTGAAATTCCAAGATCACCAGCTTGAGCATGAGATCATCTGGCTTGAACGCCAGCTCACCAGCTTGAGTGTGGGGTCGCTGGCTTGAGTGTGGGATCATAGGCATGACCCCATGGTCGCTGGCTTGAGTGTGGGATCATAGGCATGACCCCATGGTCACTGGCTTGAAGCCCAGGGTCCTGGCTTGAGCTCAAGGTCACTGGCTTGAGCAAGGGATCACTCACTCTGCTGTATCCCCCCACCCCCTGTCAAGGCTCATATGAGAAAGCAATCATTGAACAACTAAGGAGCTGCAACAAAGAATTGATCCTTTTCTCTCCCTTCTTGTCTGCCTCTCTCTCTCTCTCTCTCTCTCTCTCTCTCTCTGACTCTGTTTCTGTCAAAAAAGAAAAAAAAATGTTCATTTTATGAGCTGGATGCCCATTAGGCATAGTCACAATTTCAAGGACTCCTCTCAACAGTGACAGAAAGCTTTGGGGTAATATATAAGGATCATATAAAATGTGGCAGCAGGTAGAAAATTGGTCTGGCCAGGAGCAGCTGTGTCTTCCCAAGAAAATATCATTTTAGGGTCTACTGTCCAGATTTCCCGGTGAAGAGTGTTTCTTCCTACTCTAAACCTAAAGGGTCTTGACAGTAGCAACATCTCACTGTAACTGAGAAACAGAACAGGTCCCCAGGTCCAGGAAGTTTGCAGCAAGGACAGAAGGGCTGCTACACTGGGAGGGGTCTCAGCTTGTCACCCATTCGGGTACGACAGAGTCATTAGAATGAACATCTTCTCACACCTATAACAGAAGCTACTCCAAAGTTCTGGACTAAACAGTCAGAACATAGTCCTGAGGCCGATTTCTGCTGGATCACTCACTTGAAGCTTGTCTTCAGTCAAGATGTTAAACCTTTCTGATTCTTTAATTTTTCAGTTGCCAAGGTAATAATTTTTAAACAGACTATTATGTTGTACAATAATTTCATAATTTTTATAGCCAAAGACTATTAAATGTAAAATATTTCAAGAAAGAATTATGTCCACTAAGATGGTTTTTCATACATTTTACCACATATATACATATGTATAAGTGTGCATACACAAACACATGTTTTATACCAACTGACCAGAGCCAGGTGAATAACAAAATACTTTGCTCTTTTAGCCTATAGAACCGTGATGGCGAACCTATGACACATGTGTCAGCACTGACACATGTAGCGATTCTTGATGATACGCACTGCATACCAGAGAAGAATGGGGTTGCATGCCAAGAAGGACTTTCATCCTCGGCTCCTGCACGGCCAGGTGCAGTAGCCAAGGATAAAACATTTGCTGTAGTGTAGACACTCTGTGCTGGAGGTCTATAGGCGAAAACAACAGAACTCTGGCACAGAGCGTCTAGTTCTGGGACTTCCGGTTAGGCCGTTTTTCTCGAAGTGACACACCACCCGACTTATGCTCGATTTTTTGGTGAATTTTGACACACCAAGCTCAAAAGATTGCCCATCACTGCTATAGAACCAACTGGCTTGTGTCAGATAAATGTGGTACAACCTCCCTGCTACAGGGGGAGACTAAGAAATAAAGATACAAATTCATGAAAAAAGATATAAAATACTGTACCACCTTAAATTTTAATGAGCCTAAGTCAAGCTATGAACTTTCTCTTAGAAAAGCAATGAAAGTAAGCCTTTCAGCATAACATGATTAAAATTTTATATCCTACTATGGAAGTTGAAGAACTATTCACGTCTAAAAGCGTTCACCTGGGAACACTGAGGTCACCAATTCAAAATCCTGCACTGGTCTGGTCAAGGCACATATGGGAGTTGATGCTTCCAGCTCCTCCCCCTTTTCTCTCTTTCTCTCTCTCTCTCTCTCTCTCTCTCTCTCTCTCTCTCTCTCTCTCACGCTGTGTCTCCTCTCTAAAATGAATAAAATAAAAATTAAAAATCTAACTTAAAAAAAAAAGAACTATTCACGTCTATGGTACAAAAAATGAATGTTTTAAGCTGCCTAAGGTTATATCAAAATGTTAATTCAACCAGCTGAAATTAACTGTGTTCTCTCTGAGGAGTAAATCAACACATCATATCTGAGGTAGGAACTCTTCAGTCCTATTTGAGCCTATAAATGTCAGACAAAGCAGTTGGTGGGTTGTGGAAACTTATTTCTGGGGTTATGATGGAGAGAGCCTGTCCCCCACACCCAATGCAAACTATAAGCAAGCAAACATATACATTTGCGAATATACATCATATTTGCAAACTTATTTGACCCACAGTCACTCAGGAGAAAATCTCCTAAGGAATGATTCAGTGGCTTGTTGAAGATGCTGAGATTTGTTAAACTATACCAGGTGCCCTTATCTGGTGCCAGCCTGGCGGCAAATTTATACCTGCCGTGAACCAGCATGGCTAGTAATTGTCCAGGTCCTGAGTGAGAATGGTGCGGAGTGAAGAAATAGACTCAAAGAGAAAAAGGATGGTATCAGGAGATCTCTGCAAAGCCCATAGCTTGCAAGAGCCAAAGCAAAGTCCCAGGTCTGCTTTATTATACAGTGTAGAGCCATATGCAAATAAAGAAATCTCTGATACAAAGTCACACATCTGAGGCATAAACGGAAATCCTCATAAGAGTGCACCCCCCTTCACCATGCAACAGTCAAGGGTGTGGAGGAAAGCTTAGTCTTAAAAAGGGTGTTGAGAAGATCTTTGTCTTAGAAGGGTGTGCAGAAGATCTTAGTCTTAAAAGGGTGAGGGAAGATCTTAGTCTTAAAAGGGTGTGGGGAAGAGCTTAGTCTTAAACTAAGTCCTAGGCTCCTGGTTGGCAAACTGCGACTTGCAAGCCACATGCGGCTCTTTGGCCCCTTGAGTGTGGCTCTTCCACAAAATACCACGTGCGGGCACTACCTCGATAAGGAATGTATCTACCTGTTAAGCAGATAAAATATATTATGCTCACTTTGTTAAAGATGGCACTGCCCTCGTGAAAGCCCGTCGCCCAGTGTTGGTCAAATAAGTTTGTAAATATGATATATATATTTGCTCGCTTATAGGTTGTATTGGGTATGGGGGACAGGCTGTAAGCAGACCAGGTTGTTATAGCCTAAGGCTTAATTTTAAGACTAAGCCTTTCCCCACACCCTTGACTGATTGCATGATGTATAAGGTGATGCACTCTCATGAGGAATCCCATTATGCCTCAGAAAAGTGACTTTGTTTATTTATTTATTTATTTATTTATTTATTTTATAGAGACAGAGAGATAGCCAGAGAGAGGGATAGATAGGGACAGACAGACAGAAACAGAGAGAAATGAGAAACATCAATCATTAGTTTTTCATTGCCGTTGCAACACCATAGTTGTTCATTGATTGCTTTCTCACATGTGCCTTGACCACAGGCCTTCAGCACACCAAGCCAGCCCTTGCTGGAGCCAGCAACCTTGGGTCCAGGCTGGCGAACTTTTGCTCAAGCCAGATGGGCCCGCGCTCAAGCTGGCAACCTCAGGGTCTTGAACCTGGGTCTTCCGCATCCCAGTCCGATGCTCTATCCACTGCGACACCACCTGGTCAGGCTAAGTGACTTTGTATTAGAGACTTCCTTGTTTGTATATTGGATTAAAGGTTTTGAATCTACTCTATAAAGTAGGGCAGACCAGGAGCTTGCTCTCTCTTGGTTCCTGCTATCGCCACTGCAGGGGCCTCCCTGATCCCTTGCCCTCTATGGGAAAAGCAGGTTTTCTGCTTTTCCCTTGTCTTCTATTGTGCTTGTCTGTCTTGATAAGACACCAATAAACAGAATGACCTACTGTAAAGCCAGTAGGCAATGCCACCATCACAGCTGCCTGACCCGTGCAGGTTCTCATTAGATTAAAACAGTCGGTAATGAAACAACGGAGCCAAAAACTGGTGAGCCATCAGCTTTAATTCTAGCTTGCACCCAGCGGGCAAGCAAAAACACACACTGGGCTCCAAAACCCACACGTTCAGTGCTCACAAAGCTACTGACTTATCCGAGTTTCCTAGAATCAAAGGTTTCTAGCTCACCAGACTTATTCACCACTGTTTCCCATCTCCTTCTCTCTATACAAATTCTACACAAACTGGCTTCTTCCTCAGCATTCTACTATCTTGGCTGCTTCTCCTGGCCTCCATGTGACCTTACTCTGCTCTCCTCTCTAATACTAACCTCAGGAACTCAAGAACCAAGAGACAGAGATCAAGCTACTGGTCTCTCCCACTTTATACCTTAGAATCAAAACCTTTAATCCAATTATACAAACAAGGAAGTCTCTGTATAATGGGATTCCTCAGGAGAGTGCACCAACCCTACATTATCCAATCAGTCAAGGGTGTGGAGAAGAGCTTACTCTTAAACTAAACCTTAGGCTACAACGATCAGGCCTGCCCACAGCCTGTTCCAGAACACACATTAATATCAACAAACTTCCACGTGGGCAGCGCCATCTTTAACAAAGTGAGCATAATATATTTTATCTGCCCAACACCTACCATCCTCCGACTCCACCGTATCTTTACCATCTGCCCAAATCCAATGGGACCCTGCATGTGAATGGCCACGATGGTGGCTTCTGGCTGTACACTACCTATATAGTTTAAGTTTAAAAAATTTGACTCTCAAAAGAAATTTCAATCATTGTACTATTAATATCTGGCTCTGTTGAGAATGAGTTTGCTGACCACTGCCCTACACTGTAAGGACTTTGTCAGCTTACAGCCAGCCTGTCTCCCATATACACCTACCTGAATAAGGGTTTTAGTTCCTTGGCAATCTGCCCTCAACACTGCCACCCCACAAAGTATTTTCCCAACTGTCCCAAAGTTCTCATCTTACTGTTACATGTTGGTAAATTACAAAAGGAAAAAGGACCGTTTGACTGTAAAGCCAGTGGCCAAGGCCACCATTACAGCCGCCTGGCCCATGCAGGTTCGCATTAGATTTGGACAGTCGGTAATGAAACAACAGAGCCAAGAAATGGTGAGCCATCAGCTTTAATTCTAGCTTGCACCCGGCGGGCAAGCAAAAACACACACTGGGCTCCAAAACCCACACATTCAGTGCTCACAAAGCTACTGACTTATCCGAGTGTCCTAGAATCAAAGGTTTCTAGCTCACCAGACTTATTCACCTCTGTTCCCCATATCCTCCAGCACAAACTCTTAACAAACTGGCTTCTTCCTCAGCACTCTGCCATCTTGACTACTTCTCCTCCACATGGCCTTAATCTGCTCTCCTCTCTAATACTAACCTCAGGAACTCTGGAACCAAGAGAGAGAGCAAGCTACTGTTCTCTCCCACTTTATAGCAGACTCAAAACCTTTAATCCAATTATACAAACAAGGAAGTCTCTGATACAAAGTCACCCATCTGAGGCATAATGGGATTCCTCCCTACATCACCACCCTACATCATCCAATCAGTCAAGGGTGTGGAGAAGAGCTTACTCTTAAAACAAAGTCTTAAGCTATAACGCCCCGGCCTGCTTACATTACAACTTTTCCCCCACAGCCATCACAAGCATAAGGGCAAATAATATCACCTGGGTGACGGGCTTCCATGTGGGCAGCACCATCTTTAACAAAGTGAGCATATTATATTTTATCTGCCAAACACCTAGCATCAAAGGTTTCTAGCTCACCAGACTTATTTACCTCTGTTTCCCATCTTTTTCTTCCTGCACCGATTCTGCACAAACTGGCTTCTTCCTCAGCACTCCGCCATTTTGACTGCTTCTCCTCTCCTCCACATGGCCTTAATCTGCTCTCCTCTCTAGTACTAAGCTCAGGAACCGAGAGAGAGCAAGCTCCCAGTCTGCCCCACTTTATAGTGTAGAAATCCAAACCCTTAATCCAATTATACAAACAAGGAAGTCTCTGATACAAAGTCACTTATCTGAGGCATAATGGGAGGATTCCTCAGGAGAGTGCACCACCCTACATCATACAATCAGTCAAGGGTGTGGGGAAAAGCTTACTCTTAAAACTAAGCCTTGGGCTATATAATTACCCTGCCTGCTTACAGCCTGTCCCCTACACACAATAATATAATTACACCCATCCCAAGCATAAAGGCAACTAATATCACCTGGGCAATGGGCTTCACCATGGGCAGTGCCATCTTTAATAAAGTGAGCATAATATATTTTATCTGCCCAACATTGACCAATGACAACAGCTGGGTGGATACAGTAGCAGGCATAATTCTAGATCCAGAGAGGAAGGTGCGACAGGTGGGGGGAAAGAAAAAGAAGTGAAAGTTTTAACTGGGGAGGCAGACCTTGGCAAGAATCAAAATCTCAACTGGAGAGAAAGTTTCTGCAGGTGTGACAGCCCCATTTGCTAAATTTTTTTCTATTCCTGAACAAATAAATCAGAGTGAGTGTTGGTCAAGTAAGTTTGTAAATATGATATATATGTTTGCTTGCTTATAGTTTGTATTGGGTGTGGGGGACAGGCTGTAAGCAGGCCGAGTCATTATAGCCTAAGGCTTAGTTTTAAGACTAAGCTTTTCCCCACACCCTTGACTGATTGCATCATGTGGGGTGGTGCACTCTTATGAGGAATCCCATTATGCCTCAGAAAAGTGACTTTGTATCAGAGACTTCTTTGTTTGTATATTGGATTAAAGGTTTAGATTTCTATACTATAAAATGGGCCCGACCAAGAGCTTGCTCTCTCGGTTCCTGAGATTAGCATTAGAGAGGAGAGAAGAGAAAGGCCACATGGAGGAGAGGAGAAGCAGCCAAGATGGTGGAGTGCTGAAGGAGAAGCCAGTTTGTGCAGATAGAAGGAGATGGGGAACAGAGGTGAATAAGACTAATGAACTAGAAACTTTGATTCTAGGAAACTCGGACAAGTCAGTAGCTTTGGAAGCCCTGAATGGAAAGGGAAGTGTTTTCCCACTGTGTGTATTTCTTGCCCGCTGGGTGCAAGCTAGGATTAAAGGTAACGGCCCACCAGTTTGGCTCCGTTGTTTTATTACTGTCTGTCCGAATCAAATGCGAACCTGCATGGGCCAGGCGACTGTGATGGTGACCATGGGTACTGACTTTATAGTGAGGATTAAGAGAGCAAAAGCCTAGGGTTCTGTAAAACAAAATACATAACTCTACCCCCAATGATGACGGAGCCCCATCAAAGAGCTTTTGGTTACAAGGATCAGAAATCATCTGATATGGTGTGTGCAGACCAGACTCTTTAAGGCAAATGCTACTTTCAAACTGAATGAAAAATATCACAAGATTTAAGAACCACACCTGTTGGATTTCGCATTTGATGCTGCCAAAGAGTTGGTGGTCACTGAGAGTACGTCATTTAATTTTCTGATTCATTGCTAGACCTTTGTCATATGTGTGGCCATCATTTCTTTGCAGAGATGAGAGACTGAAAAATTAAAACCTAGCCTGATCCTCAGATAAGGAGTACAATGTGTCAGCTTAATTATTCCTATAGCAATTATATTACCAAGCTATTAAAGTGACATGGTGGTTGGAAATACATTAAGGTTTTGAGCACAGGAAATTCACATTTTTTCTATAATGTGGTTTAAACCTCTGGTCGTTTTTAGTTTATGATAGATGTTTTATAAATCCCAAATGACTTTTTATTTAAATTTGCTTTTGATGCTAATTCCCATGAAGTTCATTAGGGGGAAAAATACCTTTCTCTTAGAAACACTACCCAAAACCTTCATGGAAAATGGTGTGACCCAAGCTAAGTGGAATGTGTCCTCTCTTGTCTTATCTCTGATGCCAAGTGTAAACCTTTTGCTGAGTGTTTTCCATTGCTTGTTCTCTCCATACTTTCTGGAGGCTAATAACTCCATTTGCCCCATTTCATAGGAATATGGCAAGGTTAGAGAAGAGAGATATCAATGACTTTGAGGCTCTGAAAAAGAAAGGTGATGAGCCTGAGGATTTAGTTTTGCTTTTTTCTTAATAGCAGGATAAGCCCAAGGCATTCTAAGAACATCTTCCCTCTTCTCCTCACTCATCCATCCCTCAAGGCCCAGCTGAAGGCCTCCTCTTCTGCATTACACCACTTGGTACCTTCTCACCCACTGTTCTTTCTGTTTCATGACTATTGTGAGTTCCTTGATGGCTGAGACTGTCCTATATAAAGCACAATATATCTTTGTTGCTAGATCAGCTGTGATTGCACTATGATGGATTTTAGCTCCTTATACAGATAAAAAGTCATGTTACAATCGCATGAAGCTTTAATATACTCCATTATTTCTTCCAACATCTGTTCCCATTATACAGATTAAAGCCTGAAAAAAGTGGGACTTAGAATGCTTTAATTCAAAGGCCTCATGAACAAGGAGGGACAAAGAAGGGAGTTGAGGTTAGAACTCAGAAACAAAAAGCTACTGAGATTTTCCCTTTTTTCCCCCTTTCTTATTGCACAGCTTACACAGGGACAAAACCAGGAGGCGTGTACATATCAAAGTCCATGGTGGAAATGCAGCCCCAGAGGAAGATCTGACTTTAAAGTGTCAAATGTCCAACAGTTTTACTGTCAAGTCTGCCAGGGAAGGAGGTTGAGCCCTGAGTTAGAATCCTTCCACCATGAGTGGTGTGTCTCTAGGCCTATTACATTACCATTCTCGGTCTCGTTGTCTTTCTATCTTTAAAATAGGAATAACAGAGCTACCACTAACTCTCAGATCTCCACGGGAATTAAATTAGATAAAAGACACCACCTAGTGTGGTGCCAGGCATAGAGTTAACTGTTAATGAATTTTGATGGTATTTCTTACCTCCAATCATAACACTCCCCCCCCTCCAATCTTTGTTTAAACCTGGAACTGGCAGGTGGGAAGGAGAAGAGAAAGCTGGTCTTAATCTCATTGTTCTATAGCATTAGAGAAGTGGTTCTTAACCTGGGTTCTATCGAACCCTAGGGGTTCGATGAGTCGGTCTCAGGGGTTCGGAGAAGCCTCTGCTGCAGAGGCCAGAATAAAGTAATACCGTAATTTGTTGTGAGTTCATGCACTTTGTTGCTTTTGTTCTTTGAGCAAGGTGATGTTCATGCACGGCTCATTTTGTGCACCAGTAAAAAAACATATACCTATGTCTTGAATTTGGAAAAAAAAAATTATATTTTATTTATCACTAAAGAAGGGTTCAGTGAATGTGCATATGAAACTGGTAGGTTCGGTACCTCAAAAAAGGTGAAGAACCACTGAATTAGAGTTTCCACAGACACTTCTACATCTAAGGTCAGCAGCCTAAGCCAGAGGGAAGGAGAAGATTCTGCTTCATGGAGAGCAGGTTCTGAACAGCCAGGGGCTTGGAATTAGGTCCTCATCCCTTTTTATCAAGTCAGTTTTCAAAGAGTAAAAAAACCTGAACCCTAACTGCTGCTGCCGGGAACTCATGCTACCCACCCCCAACTCTGTGCTATTTCCTTTACAGGGGAGCTTCTTCAACCACCTCTGAATGAGCAGTAAACCATTGCACAGAACCCCAAAGAGAGCTGGGTCTTCGGACCAAGATATTTTTTAAAAGCATACTATGACAGACTATCACATTGCGGGGCCCACAGCATTCAGCCCTTGAGTTACTGAGATGGGCAGCTCCACAGCAGGGATAAAGCATCCGACAACCTACGTCTGCACGAGGCACAACCTTGCCGTTCTGGTCATTCACATGCCAGCTAGAAGCCACAATGCCATGAGAGGTTTCAGCAGGGTTTCACCGGCTGCAGCTGCCACCCTTCTCACAACAAGCATGTAAAAAGCCACGAATATTGTAGGTGTATTAACCTTATAACCCCAAACCTCAGGCTCTTCTTGGCCAAGGCAACAAAGCTGGCTTAACTGAATGATTTTATAGGAAAGTTCTAGTGCAGGGGTGTTCAATACGTTAATCACGATCTACTGGTCGATCACGAAGGAAGTGTGGGTAGATCTCATGACATGAAAAAGACATTTGTCTTTTGATTGGCATACAGGGTAGCCAATCTGACGTCTGAACTTTTGACACCCTACGCATGCACGTTAAACTGCGCTAACTTGTTCAGTTACATTGCTGCGTAGTTAGCCTTCAATTTATTTAAACTAAATACAACAAAGGGTATAAAAATGAGTGCCGTAGCTGGTCCGAGTAAGAAGCCTAAAACCTACCACTTTCATACAGAATGGGCGGGGACTTTTTTTCACTATGTCATATTCTAAGTGCGTTTGCCTCATCTGTCTGTGTGCCATTGCTATTCCAAAGAAGGGAATGGTGGAGCGGCTTTTTTGGACTGTTCATAAAAACTATGGCACTGACTTTCCTCTGAAAAGAGAGCTGAGAAGGAGAAAGGTGAAAGAAGAATACACAATATTAAATAGTAATAATAGTAAACTTAAATAATGCTAATATAGAAGAAATAAATTTATGTTTTGCATTTTTATTGTAGTTAGATCATTTTGACTTGGTCATCTTATAAGTAGCTCACAAGTTGAAAAAGTGTGGGCACCCCTGGTCTAGTGTTTTGTTTTCTCTGAGGTCAAGCTGACAAGTCCTGCTTTGTAAACTCCAGTGATTCATCACAATCTCAAGCAGCCAATTGTGGGCAGGTCAACTTGGAATGGGCTGAGGTGGCAGCTCGAGCTGTCCCAGTAATACATGTCACTCTGGGCCCGTGTCATCCTCTCTGCACAGGTGCCATTTCCTGTTAACTCTGACAATCTTGACATACAAGAAAATGAGCTTGGGCTTAGTCACACAGTGAGAAAAATGCAATGGAAAAGACAGACATATCTGTACATGATAATCCTTAAAGATATCACGTGAAACAGAAGACCACGTTTGGGAACAAAGCATACCTCATTCCAGATCAGGGTTAATCAGCACATTTCTGAGTTGAGTGGAGGTTCACACATTCTCTCTTTCCCTCTCTCTCTTTGTCTCTCTCTCTCTCTCTCCCTCTCTCTCTCTCTCTCTCTCTCTCTCTCTCGGCTCCAGCGCCTCAAAAGTCCTAGTGCTAGGCCAAGAAGACTCTCCTGGCCTATGGACCTGATCCTCACAGATCTTGGGAAGCTCAATTTGTGAGTGATCCTCGCTCTTGCTCTCGAGACTGGACAGGGAACAGGGACGCCTCTTCTCTTGGTGCTTCCTCCTTCTAGAATTTCTCACACTCACCCTTCATAGCCTCTAACTTTATATCATAGGAGCCTCACAACTGTAATACTGCATGGCCCAATGTCAACTAGATAATGGGCCTCAAAGGCCTGAAAATGACACTTTTGATTTTAACACACTTCGAAACCTTGATCACTTCTGTCGACGCAATAGCAAATGGATGGAGATCCCCTATGTTCAGGCCTTCTTTGCTCTCCACTCTTGTCCCCCTCTCTGTCAAACCAGCTCCACATATCAAATCCTCCTAGCACACTCCAAACCTCTTCCTCCTGCAGATTCCAACCCTCCTTCTTTCAATCCAGCTAGTCATGCTGTCCCTCCATCTGCTCCCTCTCTACCTCCCCCTATGCTGACAACTCCCTGCCATCTGGGGATCATACAAACTCAGAGTCAGACACTGATGATCCCCCAGACACCCCTCCTCCCCTCTGGGAGGTAGCCAGGGCCAAGGGAATTGTTAGAGTCCATGTCCCATTCTCCATTTAGGACCTGTCCCAAATAGAAAAGAGACTACACTCCTTCTCCACGAACCCAGACACGTACATAAAAAAGTTCAGATATCTAACCCAGGCATATGATCTGACCTGGCAGGGACCTTCGTAATCATATGGTTACCTGCTTAATAGTAGGTCTCCAAAAGGCTGCTCACAAGGCAGTTAATTGCAAAAAACTGAGAAACTACACAACGAGCAGAAGAAAATCCAGCCCAATTCCTGTCCCGCCTAATGCAGGAACTCCAAAAATATACTAAAATCGACCCCAGTTCAGTCGAGGGCACCATAGTTCTTAACATTCAATCTCCAAATCAGCCACTGTAAAGCCAGTAGCCACGACCACCGTCACAGTTGCCTGGCCAATGCAGGTTCGCATTAGATTCTGACAGACGGTAATGAAACAACAGAGCCAAGAACTGGTGAGCCATTACCTTTAATCCTAGCTTGCACCGGGTGGGCAAGAAATACACACAGTGGGAAAACACTTCCCGTTCCATTCAGGATAAAATATATTATGCTCACTTTGTTAAAGATGGCACCGCCCACATGCAAGTTTTAAGAGTAAGCTTTTCCCCACACCTTTGACTGATTGAAATCCCCACACTCTCATAAGGAATCCTCCCAATATGTCTCAGATAAATGACTTTGTATCAGAGACTTCCTTGTTTGTAGATTGGATTAAAAGTTTTGAATCTACACTATAAAGTGGGGCAAACCAGGAGCTTGCTCTCTCTCGGTTCCTGAGGTTAGTATTAGAGAGGAGAGCACATTAAGGCCACATGGAGGAGAGGAGAAGCAGCCAAGATGGTGGAGTGCTGAAGAAGAAGCCAGTTTATGCAGAGTTTGTGCAGAGAGAAGGAGATGGGGAACAGAGGTGAATAAGACTGGTGAGTTAGAAATCTTTGATTCTAGGAAACTCGAATAAGTCAGTAGCTTTGTGAGCACTGAGTGAGTGGGTTTTGGAGCCCAGTGTGTGTATTTCTTGCCCACTGGGTGCAAGCTAGAATTAAAGATGATGGGCCACCAGTTTTTGGCTCCATTGTTTCATTACCGACTGTCCGAATGTAATGCGAAGCTGCATGAGCCAGGCAGCTGTGATTGTGACCGTAGCTCCTGGCTTTACAACCTCTGTTCCCCATCTCCTTCTCTCTGCACAAACTGGCTTCTCCTTCAGCACTCCACTGTCTTGGCTGCTTCTGCTCTCCTCCACGTGGCCTTTCTCTGCTCTCCTCTCTAATGCTAATCTCAGGAACCGAGAGAGAGAGCAAGCTCCCGGTCTGCCCCATTTTATAGTGTAGAAATCAAAACCTTTAATCCAATATACAAATAAGAAAGTCTCTGATATCAAGTCACTTATCTGAGGCATAATGGGATTCCTCATGAGAGTGCACCACCTCATATCATGGAATCAGTCAAGCATGTGGGGAAAAGCTTAGTCTTAAAACTAAGCCTTGGGCTATAATGACTTTGCTGGCTTACAGCCTGTCCCCCACACCCAATGCAAACTATAAGTGAGCAAACATATATCATATTTGCAAACTTATTTGACTAACATATATCTTGTTCCTTATTTGCCAGTAATATCACTAATTTAAACCATAATATAATCTGAGGAAATATTTACTAAATATTTAAAAGTATTTTTCTTCGAAATGATTCCCCTTCTGTTTCCTAATCCCTCTGCATAAATTTACTAATATTTTTCAAAATATTGGTCTGGCACAAGCAGCTAATTAAAGCAAAATACTAAAATGTTAGGTAAAAATTATCCTTTAAGAAAACCAACCTCAATGAGATGATTTTCATGTAAGTCAATTACCATTTATTATTATAAGGTCCATTCTTTTATATCTAGTATGAGAATAAAAAGTTTCAATATTATGAGAAGTTCAAAACAGATTTTTTCCTTTTCTCTTTTTGAAATCTGTTTTCACCTTAGAATAATTATATTATAATTATATTATAATATATTATATAATATATTATATAATTATATATACCTATATTATAATAATTATATAATTTTATATAACTATAACATATTATATAATTATATTGTAAAAATAAATATTTTTGAGGACATGAAAAACATTTTTTCTGCATGAAATGCATTTTTGGAGCACAGACCATATATCAAAAATCAATATGTTATAGAAATCTTTAAGCTTAACAATTTAAAAAGCTATATAATAATAGTTTGTGACCAAAATTATAAGGGCAAAAGTTCTCGCTTGTCCTTGAATTCCTAAACTATTTACCTGTCTGGATGCCAAAGGAGGAGCTAGAGACTAAAAATTAAATTTCACGTAAACACAGAAATATTCTTTTTAACTTCTCTTTCTTGCTACATTTTGTAAGTCCACTAAATAGGCAAATTTTAATACCCCAAGCATAAATACTGTACAGACATGTCTGATAACAAGGTATTTGTCAGAATGATAATGGTGTTACAAGCAGTCTCAATCAATACATAGCTTTCTGTAGTTAACAGGGAGGTAAGCAATAAACCTCTAACTTAATCCCACCAAAATAGCTGCAAAATGCAAAGAGCTCTATGACAGCAGATATTAAATTTTTTAAAAGCATAAAATCACAAATAAGCAATTCTAAAAACTCTTCATTCTCTATAGTCTATAAAACAAAATTATAGCAGATAAAAAGGATGTTGAAAAGAAAACAAACAAACAAAACAAAATCACCCAGAGGAGGGGAAGATGGCGATGGAGTAGGCAGACGTACCAACTTCCAACTCCCAGAACCAAAGTAGATTATAACTCAATTTTAAGAACCATCATCTGGATAAACCAACTTTGAGCAAAACTAAGTGGACTCTTCAACCAAGGAACACTGCAGAAGCCACATTGAGACTGGTAGGAATAGCGAAAACGCGAAGAGGGCTGCCCAGCTCCCCGGAGCAAACGGCAGCCCGGAGAGATCCGCGTGGCGGGAGGAGAGTTTGGCGGAGAGGGAGGGACCTGGGTCCCAGGAACCAAGCCCCAGACTGCAGTCCCAGACCCTAGAAGAGGCGATTGGACAGTATCGAGCTGTGAAGTAAATGAGGATACTATTTGGGAAAAAGAGAGAGTCTTCTCAGACCCAAAAATCTTTTTAAAGGGACAGCTCAGAAAGCCTCTCTCACAACCACGCATCCGGGGCTCCGGGGAACTGGGACAGAGGAGAGGAACAGAGCAGCGGGAACAAAGAGTGGACTGAAGGCACGAGGACACTCTGAGGGACAGCCACCCCGACCCATGGGCTAAGTCACTTCCCTAATCGAAAACGAATATTTCCCCTGGAACTAGCAATACCAGCAAAGGGAGACAGGACACTAGCCAAACAAGCTCTCCCGCGGCAATTAGAGCAGACCTGCCTAGAGGGAGGGAGCTCCCAAGCCTACAGCGTGGAGACTTAGGGCACTTCTAACCCCCTGAGGTTGCTGAAGCCTATGGTCGGGACAGGACGCCGAAACGCAGTCCTGTCGGTGTGGGCGTAACAGTGAGGGCTCGGGCTAGCCTAGCAGGGGCGGAGGTGATGCGCGAAAGCTGTCTGGCAGCTGCGGGCCGCCTGTGACCCCCACTTGTGGGGAAAAATACGGGCAGAGATCAGCCCTGCGACCCTGCGCTAGCCGGCCCTGACCGCGGGCACCGGGCTAAGACCAGGGACAGGCGAGGGGCCCGAGGCTCACGCTGCCAACCCCGCCCAGAAGGAGAAACCTCGGTGTGCCATCTGTGGGCACGAGCGGGCTCCTAAGTCGGGGGCGAGGGAGACACTGAGACCAGGGAAAGTTCCCTGCTGAGATCACGCTGCTCTCCCCGCCCGGCCGGAGAAACTGTGGAGTACCACTCTACGTGCGCGAGCTTTCTCCGAGCGTGGGGGCGGGGTAGGAGCCGGAACGACCGGAAGCTAACCGCTGTGCGCACGCCAGCAAACACGCCCGGCCCAATAATCCCCGGTTTTCGGTTTCAGTCCCTGAGCAGGAGGGCCCTGGCCTCGAGGGCGGGGCTAAATTCTGGACGGGCAAAGGCTCACAGCTGAGAGCACGTCAAAAGCCCCGCCCAACCCACAAAACGGTGGCGAGCAGGCTCGGACTGAGGGGGCTGGGCGTAAGCCTTCCCGAAAAAGTCCGGGTCCGCAGCTGAGCAAAGGTGCTCACCTCTGCCCTGCGTGCTAACGCTAGTGGCTTAAGTGACAGCCCCTCCCGCAAAGGAGAGGCAGAAACCACAGCAATAGCTGCAGTGAGCCGGCGCTGGCAACGCCCACACCAAACCGCCATAGGCAGCGACAGAGGGGGTGGCAAGCCTGCAGACAGACCACACCTAGAGAACACAAAGGCAACACATACTGGACTCCAGTGGCCACAACTTGCTTACACTCAGATAAAATGGGCAGGCAGAGGAATGCAAACCAAATCAACCAAGAGAAATCCCCAGAGAAGGTCCTGAATGAACCAGATATAACCAAACTACCAGAAGCAGACTTTAGAATAATGATAGTTAGGATGTTCAAAGAAATTAGAGCAACAATGGATAGTCACTATGAGCACCTAAATAAAGAGATAACAAGTATAAAAAATGAAATTGAAATAATAAAAAAGAACCAGACAGAAATGACAAACACAGTATCAGAACTGAAGACCACAATGGAAGGAATTAAAAGCAGGATAGATGACGCTGAGGATCGAATCAGTGAGTTAGAGGACACAATAAACATAGTTACAGAAGCAGAGAAAAAAAAGGAAAAGAGATTCAAAAAATGTGAGGAAACTCTAAGGGAGCTCTGTGACAACCTGAAGAGAAACAACATTCGCATCATAGGGGTACCTGAAGAAGAGGAAAGAGGACAGGAAATGGAAACTTTGTTCAATCAAATCATAGCAGAAAACTTCCCTAAATTAAGGCTGGGAAACATTCTACATGTCCAAGAGGCACACAGAACCCCATTAAAGAGAAACCCAAAAAGATCTACACCAAGACACATCATAGTTAAAATACCAAAGCTAATAGATAAAGAAAAAATCTTAAAGCTGCTAGAGAAAAAAAGACTCTCACCTACAAAGGAGCCCCCATTAGGATGACATCGGACTTCTCAACAGAAACACTTGAGGCCAGAAGGGAATGGCAAGATATAATCAAAGTAATGCAGAACAAGAACCTACAACCAAGACTACTTTATCCAGCAAGGCTAACGTTTAAAATTGAGGGAGAAATAAAGAGCTTTCCAGACAAAGAAAACCTCAAGAAATTCATTAAAACCAAACCAATCCTGCAAGAGATTTTAAGGGGCCTAGTGTGAACAGTTCAAAGGGAGAAAAGAATATAGCAAAAAAAAAAAAAAAATAGAGCTTTAAAGAATAAAATGTCAATAAACAACTACATATCAATAATAACCTTAAATGTAAATGGACTAAATGATCCAATCAAAAGACAGAGGGTAGCAGCGTGGATAAAGAAACAGGACCCATACATATGCTGTCTACAAGAGACACACCTTAAAACAAAAGATGCTCATAGACTGAAGGTAAAAGGATGGAAAAAAATATTTCATGCAAATGAAAATGAAAAAAAAGCCGGGGTAGCAGTACTTATATCTGACAAAATGGACTTTAAAACAAAGACTGTAGTAAGAGATAAAGAAGGACACTACATAATGATAAAGGGAACAATTCAAAAGGAAGATATAACTATTATAAATATCTACGCACCAAATATAGGAGCCCTGACATTCATAAAGCAGACTTTGATGGACATTAAGGGCGAGATTAACAGTAATACTATCATAGTAGGGGATTTCAATACCCCACTAACAACACTGGATAGATCCACAAGAAAGAAAATCAATAAAGAAACAGCAGACTTAAAGGATACACTAGATCAACTTGATTTAATAGATATATTCAGAACTTTTCACCCTAAAGCAGTAGAATATACATTCTTCTCAAGCGCTCATGGTACGTTTTCTAGGATAGACCACATGTTAGGACACAAAAAAGGCCTCAACACATTTAAGAAGATTGAAATTATATCAAGCATTTTCTCTGATCACAATGCCATGAAACTAAAAATCAACCACAAAATAAAAACTGAAAAATACTCAAACACTTGGAAACTAAATAGCATGTTATTAAATAATGAATGGATTAACATTGAGATCAAAGAAGAAATAAAAAAGTTTCTAGAAACAAATGATAATGAGCATACGTCAACTCAAAATCTATGAAACACAGCTAAAGCAGTTCTGAGAGGGAAGTTTATTGCACTACAGGCATATCATAAGAAGCTAGAAAAAGAACATATAAGCAACTTAACCCTGCAGCTAAAAGAACTTGAAAAACAACAACAAATAAAATGCAGGACAAGTAGAAGGAAGGAAATAATAAAGATCAGAACAGAAATAAATGACATAGAGGCTAAGGAAACAATACAGAGGATCAATGAAACCAGAAGCTGGTTCTTCGAAAAGGTAAACAAGATTGATGAACCCTTAACTAGACTCATCAAGAAAAAAAGAGAGAGGTCTCAAATAGATAAAATTAGAAAGGACACTGGAGAAATTACAACTAATACAACAGAGATACAAAGCATTGTAAGAAAATACTATGAAGAACTCTATGCCAAAAAATTTGACAATCTAGATGAAATGGACAAATTTCTTGAATCATATAAACTTCCAAAAATCAATCTGGAAGAATCAGAGCACCTAAACAGACCAATTACAACAGAGGAGATTGAAACAGTTATCAAAAAACTCCCAAAAAAGAAAAGTCCTAGGCCTGATGGCTTCACAAGTGAATTCTATCAAAAATTCAAAGAAGAACTAACTCCTATCCTCCTCAAGCTATTTCAAAAAATTCAAGAGGAAGGCAGACTTCCAAACTCCTTTTATGAGGCGAGCATAATTCTGATCCCCAAACTGGGCAAAGACAACACAAAGAAAGAAAATTATAGGCCTATATCCCTGATGAATTTAGACGCTAAAATTCTCAACAAAATATTAGCCAACCGGATTCAGCAATATATGAAAAAAATCATACACCATGACCAAGTGGGATTTATTCTGGAGAGGCAAGGCTGGTACAATATTCGCAAATCAATCAATGTGATTCATCACATAAACAAAAGGAAGGACAAAAATCACATGATAATTTCAATAGATGCAGAAAAGGCATTTGATAAAATCCAGCACCCATTCATGCTTAAAACTCTCAATAAAGTGGGAATACAAGGAACATTCCTTAACATGATAAAGGCCATCTACGACAGACCCACAGCAAACATCATACTTAATGGACAAAAATTAAAAGCAATCCCCTTAAGATCAGGAACCAGGCAGGGTTGCCCACTTTCACCACTTTTATTCAACATAGTTCTGGAAGTCCTAGCTACAGCAATCAGACAAAAAGAAGAAATAAAAGGCATCCAAATTGGAAAAGAAGAAGTAAAACTGTCACTATTTGCAGATGATATGATATTGTACATAGAAAACCCTAAAGCCTCAGTTAAAAAACTACTGGACCTTATAAATGAATTCAGCAAGGTGGCAGGATATAAAATTAATACCCAGAAATCAGAGGCATTTCTATATACCAACAATGAACTGTCAGCAAAAGAAATTAAGGAATCAATCCCCTTCACTATTGCAGCCAAAAAAATAAAATACCTAGGAGTAAATTTAACCAAGGAGGTTAAGGACTTGTACTCGGAAAATTATAAAACATTGATAAAAGAAATCAAGGAAGATACAAACAAGTGGAAGCATATACCGTGCTCATGGCTAGGAAGAATAAACATCATTAAAATGTCTATATTACCCAAAGCAATTTATAAATTCAATGCAATACCAATTAAAATACCAATGACATACTTCAAAGATATAGAAAACATACTCCGAAAATTTATATGGAACCAAAAAAGAACACGAATAGCCTCAGCAATCTTAAAAAGAAAAAATAAAGCAGGAGGCATCAGTCTTCCGGATATCAAGGTTTACTACAAGGCCATTATACTCAAGACTGCCTGGTACTGGCATAAGAACAGGCACAGTGATCAATGGAACAGAACAGAAAACCCAGAAATAAACCCACAGCTTTATGGACAACTGATATTTGACAAAGGAGGAAAGAACATACAATGGAGTAAAGACAGCCTCTTTAACAAATGGTGCTGGGAAAATTGGACATCTACCTGCAAAAAAATGAAACTAGACCATCAACTTACACCATGCACAAAAACAAATTCAAAATGGATAAAGGACTTAAACATAAGCCGTGAAACTATAAGCATCGTAGAAGAAAACATAGGCAGCAAGCTCTCCGACATCTGTAGCAGCAATTTATTTGCCGATTTATCTCCACGAGCAAATGAAATAAAAGGCAAGATAAACAAATGGGACTACATCAAACTAAAAAGCTTTTGCACAGCTAAAGACAATAAGAACAGAATAAAAAGACAAACCACACAATGGGAGAACATATTCGACAACACGTCTGATAAGGGGTTAATAACCAAAATTTATAAAGAACTTATAAAACTCAACACCAGGAAGACAAACAATCCAATCAATAAATGGGCAAAAGAAATGAATAGAAATTTTACCAAAGAAGACATACAGATGGCCAAAAGACATATGAAAAAATGCTCAACATCACTAATTATTAGAGAAATGCAAATTAACACCACAATGAGATATCACCTCACACCAGTCAGAATGGCGCTCATCAGCAAAACAACACAGAAGAAGTGCTGGCGAGGATGTGGAGAAAAGGGAACCCTTCTGCACTGCTGGTGTGAATGCAGACTGGTGCAGTCACTGTGGAAAACAGTTTGGAGATTCCTCAAAAAATTAAAAGTCGAACTGCCTTTTGACCCAGCTATCCCACTTTTAGGAATATACCCCAAGAACACCATAACACTGTTCGAAAAGAAGAAATGCGCCCCCATGTTTGTGGCAGCATTGTTCACAATAGCGAAGATCTGGAAACAGCCCAAGTGTCCGTCAGAAGACGAGTGGATTAAAAAGCTTTGGTACATATATACTATGGAATACTACTCAGCCATAAGAAATGATGACATCGGATCATTTATAACAAAATGGATGTACCTTGATAACATTATACGGAGTGAAATAAGTAAATCAGAAAAAAAGAAAAACTGAGAACAGCATGATTTCATACATAGGTGGGACATTAAAGCAAGACTACGAGATACGTACAAGAGTGTGGTGGTTACGGGATGGGGGGAGGGAGGGGAGGGTGGGATAGGGAGAAGGGGAGGGACACAGGGAAAACCAGATAGAAGGTGACAGAGGACAATTTGACTTTGGGTAATGGGTATGCAGCACAATTGAATGATGGGATAATCTGGAGATGTTTTCATTGTACATATGTACCCTGATTTATTGGTGTCACCCCATTAAAGTTAATAAAAAAAAATAAAAAAAAAAGTTAAGATTGGCAAAACAGAAAAAAAAAAAAAATCACCCAGACATGCATTAAGCTATAATGGTTGGACAATTGTTCAAAGGATCCTATTATCAGACCCAAAGATGTATTCAGTGCTACAATATCTGCTAGGAAATCAATAAAGACTACATTTTTCAAAGCAGGATGCCAATTCTCTTATCATTCTTTTTCTGCTTCACAAAAAGTCAGTGTTGGCTCATTTTTACTATGCAATAGAACCCTAACATAGATGCAGAAAACAAATATTTGTTTTCAATACATAGGGACCCAGGACGCCATGCATGAACAGAGGTCTTTAGACAGGTATACATTTTGGCAAACAGGATAAAGTGATCCAAACCTGGTAACACAGAAGGACTATCAAGGTAGGTTAAGCCCAGATTAGAGCAGTATTTGGAACACAAGTCTAATATGGGGTCTCCTTGACTCCTTTTTTGGTTATTATTCCATGCAGAGTGCATAATAATGAAAGAGGCTAAGACACTGCAAAGGAAAAGACAGACCAAAAGCCAGATTCAAAGTCTTTAAAATGAGCTTCTGGCCACTCACAAATCTCAGCAAGCAAAAACCTGATATGCTTTAAAAGGCAACTCGTGCAAATAGAACTCGCACACAGCAGTCTTTTTCCTTTCTCTCGCGTTGCTCTCTCTTTCTCTCAATCTCTTGGTCTCTATTTTGTTTCCCTCTATCTTTCTCTCTTTCTACATTTTTGTTGTTTTGTTTTCTCTCTCTCTTCAGAGATAAGGAAGCTACTGGCTTCAGACCATGATTATTGTTTCAGCCTGCTCTGGAAAGGAGAAAAACACACATTAAAACAAAGGCCACCACTATATACCTTAAAAGCAGCTCCTCATTTCTCATAGTAACAGCGGATTTGGGACAGCGCATGCTTTCTGCACTGAGACATTGATAGTTCCAACAAAGCCGGTTCAGAAGTGTGCTCAAACATCAATGGCACGGTAGCTGCTCAGTAATGCACGCACCCTCTCTCTTCCTCCCTCCCTCTCTCTCTGTTGCCCCACTCTCTTCTCTTGGCCAATTCTGAATGGTGGAGCAGAGGGGTTTCTGCAGATTCACTAAGTAGAAATAATCCTCTCTGACAAGTTACATTATCTAGGCATATTTTTACATTAATCCACTGAGCTGCCTATAGGAGTCTTGTTCTCATTCATTCAAGCCTGGCTGGAGTTAGTTCTCCTAATTGCCATCTTAAAAAATTGAAAAGAATAAGGACTCCCTTACTTTTCTTTTATACATTGAATAGCAAAACCAGTTTCACTTTTTTTTTTTTTTTTTTTGCTATCAACTATCAGCAGGTCGTCACGAGCCAGTGCGACTCATAATCTTGCAGGTCTTGAGTAGAAATGGTGGAGGATTAGAAAATAAACACAGAAAGAAAAAGGATGGGATTGGGAGGACCCAGTGCCAAGCTGATGGCTTGCAAGAGACTCTACCCCCAAAATGCTTTTTTTATAGGGCAGAGAGGAAATCCATTAGCATATCAAAGAGATTTCTGATACAAAGTAACATTTCTGAGGCAAACCAAGAATTCTCCCAAGTGCAGAAAACCCCCCATCATGCATGTTGGGCAGATGAAATATATTATGCTCACTTTGTTCAAGATGGTGCTGCCCATGTGCAAGTTTTAAGAGTAAGCTTTTCCCCACACCCTTGACTGATTGGATGATGTAGGGTGGTGCACTCTCATGAGGAATCCTCTCAGTATGTCTCAAATAAGTGACTTTGTATCAGAGACTTCCTTGTTTATAGATTGGATTAAAGGTTTTGAATCTATGCCATAAAGTGGGGCAGGCCAGGAGCTTGCTCTCTCGGTTCCTGGGATTAGTATTAGAGAGGAGAGCAGATGAAGGCCACGTGGAGGCCAGGAGAAGCAGCCAAGATGGTGGAGTGCTGAGGAAGAAGCCAGTTTGTGCAGAGTTTGTGTAGAGAGAAGGAGATGGGAAACAGAGGTGAATAAGTCTGGTGAGCTAGAAACCTTTTGATTCTAGGAAACTCGGATAAGTCAGTAGCTTTGTGAGCATTGAATGAGTGGGTTTTGGAGCCCAGTGTGTCTTTTTGCTTGCCCGCCGGGTGCAAGCTAGAATTAAAGCTGATGGCTCACCAGTTCTTGGCTCCGGTGTTTCATTACCAACTATCCGAATCTAATGCAAACCTGCACTGGCCAGGCAGCTGTGATCCTGACCCTGGCTACTGGCTTTACAACGCGTAACATCTTAACTTCACAAAACAGAGGGTAGAAAGAAAACTGTCTCCAGTCTCCTCGAGAGACATGGGAATGGGACTAGTAGAAACCATCTGAGTTATAGCTAACATGAAGGTGTGTGGAAGGGCACGTAAATTGCCTTTACCAACTTAAACAATCAGAGGTTGTGGAGAAGGGCTTAGTCTTTAGCAACCTAATTAAGCAAGTGAGGTGGGGGAATGGACAGCAAGGACCCTGTCAGCTTACTGCCAGTCCCCCATACTTCTGTCCCTCTCAAATCTAACCTTCAAGGATTCTGTCAGCTTGTAGTCTCCCACAGCAGGCATCACAGATAATTAAGAAAAGATTTGCATAGGTTGGTTGCTGGAAAAAAATTTTTGCTTCTTTTTGTTAGGACACTGAATTCACATCACAGTTGGATTCATCAATTACTCTGCCCCACCCTAGCTCATGGATGCAAAGAACAGAGATTGGGAACTTGGTAATATTTTAACTCTGTGGGCACCTGAGTTCCTGCTGACTAGAGCCATAGGCAGCTTTGAAGGAGGGCACACCAAGGAGGTAGGCGATGCAAAGATTGCTTGGTCACACTGAAGTCCTAACTGACACTGGAGCATTTTTCTCAAAGCACCAATGTTGGGCAGATAAAATATATTATGCTTACTTTGTTAAAGATGACGCTGCCCATGGGGAAGCCAGTTGCCCAGGTGATATTAGTTGCCCTTATGCTTGGGATGGGCATAATTATATTATTGTGGGGGGTGTGGCAGACAGGCTGTAAGCAGGCAGGGTCATTATGGCCCAAGGCTTAGTTTTAAGAATAAGCTTTTCCCCACACCCTTGACTGATTGGATGATGTGGGGTGGTGCACTCTAATGAGGAATCCTCCCATTATGCCTCAGATAATTGACTTTGTATCAGAAACTTTCTTGTTTGTAGATTGGATTAAAGGTTTGGATTTCTACACTATAAAGTTGGATTTCTACACTATAAAGTGGGATTTCTACACTATAAAGTGGGAGAGAGCTTGCTCTCTCCCGGTTCCTGAGGTTAGCATTAGAGAGGAGAGAAGATTAAGGCAACGTGGAGGCGAGAAGAAGCACCCAAGATGGTGGAGTGCTGAGGAAGAAGCCAGTTTGTGCAGAGTTTGTGCAGAGAGAAGGAGATGGGAAACAGAGGTAAATAAGTCTGGTGAGCTAGAAACCTTTGATGCTAGGAAACTCGGATAAGTTAGTAGCTTTGTGAGCACTGAATGAGTGGGTTTTGGAGCCCAGTGTGTGTTTTTACTTGCTTGCCAGGTGCAAGCTAGAATTAAAGCTGATGGCTCACCATTTCTTGGCTCTGTTGTTTCATTACCGACTGTCCGAATCTAATGGGAACCTGCATGTGAATGGCCACAATGGCAGCTCCTGGCCATACAACCAACTAGGTGTTCTTTTCCAAAATAAGAAAAACCTGCTTCCCTACTTCATTATACTCACTGGGTTAGCATATAGTTAGCCAGGCAAATACACATTGTACTTCTGTTTATTGTAATTAGAAAGAATTCTGTGCAGATTAGCGAAGTAAAACAGCAAGTTAAACACACACAGAAAAGACGAGATGCTACAGACAGAATAGGCAGTTGTCCAAAAGTGCAGAAAGGCACCTCTCCAGGAGGAGTGGACCAACAAGAAGCCAAGAATGTTCTCAGCTTGGATTGAACAATGCAGAACACAACCTGAAACAGATCTCAATCACTGAATACTGGTTTCCTCACTCCCAGGCTCTAAGCACTTCACCTGTCCTGCATCAACACAACCATGCTCCCCAGTAATAACCTGGAGCTAAAGCTTTTGTAGGAATAATAGTAGGGTGGGGAAAATAACGGAGTGCTCCACTTCCTTCCAGTCAAGACCTGGAATACACATCAATATCTTGCTAGATCTCTGATCTCTGAACTTAGTCTTGACCCATAACTAGAGAAATGGGGAACTTCTGGAGGGTGATGCTCTGCACTGCACAGTGATCTTGCTTAGACTATCAACTGGATTGAGGACAATACACCAAGGTGACTGATAGCAGTTACCATGGCTATTTCTGGAAGGCAGTGAGATAACATGATGAGCAGCTTCACAAAGGTCAAATAATAAAATGAGAGCCCGGTCCCTACAACTGTATGTTTACAGTTTCTTCTTTCATGATAGCATATGAAAGTTATAGAGTGTAGATATAAAAATAAATGGTCTTGCCAGGAAAAGCTAGTATATAAAGTCTAAGATGTTCTCGAGACAGATGCACATCATGTAAATAAAGTTAGAATCCAAGAGACCTTATATTTAAAGAGGTTAAGCCATTCCCCTAGGGACTTATGATGGGTGCTGAGACAGGTCACTTCCCCTCTCTGTAGCTCTCTTTGCCCCTGCAGTTGAAAAGGGGGGACAAACGCTAATATGTTTGAAAACACCTGAAGAGCCTGTAATGAAACTGGGTGTATTCTGTCACTGCCGATATTAACAAAAACCAGAATAAGTGAGCTGCCACTGGCCATGGTTTTGTCTTGCTAGAGAAAGGTAAAAATGCACTGCTTAGACAGAAGTCCTTTTTCCCCACCTTTCCATCTAACTTCTAGTGTGGATTGACTATTGAGGCAAGTCCTAACATATAACAATAATGCTTTTGCTTATCCATAAATAGATTCTTAGCAGTATAAGCGAGCTATTCCTATAGTGAAATGAATTCTGTGTTCAATGTATGAGGAACAAGAATTGCATCAAATCATTAAATATTTTATTTTCTCTCCACCTCCTTTTTAGTTTAGATACCTAAATAATGAGAATATAGAAGTAAGAGTGCAGTACCTGTCCAAACCGCACTGTTGACAGATTGAAGGCCTAATAGCCACCAGTTGTACGTGCCAAGCTTGTGGTTATAACAGTGGTTCTTAACCTTTTTTGAGGTACCGAACCCATCAGTTTCATATGCGCATTCACTAAATGCTTCTTTAGTGATAAATAAAATATGATTTTTTTTTCCAAATTCAAGACATAGGTATATGTTTTTTTAGTGGTGCACAAAATGAGCCATGCATGAACATCACCTTGCTCAAAGAACAAAACCAACAAGGTGCATGAACTCACAACAAATTACAGTATTACTTTATTCTGGCCTTCGCAACAGAGGCTTCTCTGAACCCCTGAGACCGACTCATTGAACCCCTAGGGTTCAATAGAACCCAGGTTAAGAACCACTGGGTTATAAAGATGAGTGCTTAGAGATAGGGATGTTATCTCTACCATTTACATATTGTATTTTAAGTCTTTGATTCCAAATGCAGATTCTATTAATCTTTGTACTTCTTAATCTACCCAGTCGAAAAACTTGCCCTTGTGGTAAGGTACCAAAATGTTGTGTGTGGCCAGTAGCCACCATCGTGGTCATTCACATGCAGGTTCCCATTGGATTCGGGCAGATGGTAAGGAAATGGCGGAGTCAGAGGATAGTGGGCCATTCTGTTTATTGGTGTCTCACCAAGACAGGCAAGCCACAAGAGAAGACAAGGGAAAAGCAGAAAACCTGCTTTTCACATGGAGAGCAAGGGATCAGGGAGACCCCTGCAATGTTGATAGCAGGAACCGAGAGAGCAAGCCCCTGGTCTCTCCCCATTTTATAGTGTAGAAATCAAAACCTTTAATCCAATATACAAATAAGGAAGTCTCTGATACAAAGGCACATATATGAGGCTTAAATGGGATTCCTCATAAAAGTGCACCACCCCCTATCATACAACAGTCAAGGGTGTCAGCAAAAGCTTAGTTTTAAAACTACAGGTATTGATCGATTTACGACCTATGAAAATTATGACCATTCGAATTTACAACCACAATTGCTAGCTACGACTGCTCCATGTCTGGAGCAGTTTTTGTATGCACCTATATTTTTTAATTTTGTATGTTTTGCAAATATTTAACCAGTTGTATTGGTAATGCAGTGTTTTACTTAAACCTGACAAATGTAAAAAGAAAAAAGAAAATGGTGTAGAGATGATACAAATGGCATAAAATGAACAAAGAAAATTATGATCTATAACAATAATGAAAGAAAATTATGATAAAATATGACTTAAAGATTTTTATAACATCATTTCACAGTACTGTACATATAGGCTACTCAACTTACAACCAAATAGTGTTATGACAGGTCTCTCGGAACCAATCATGGTCATAAGTCAAATCTTAGCTGTAAGCCTTAGGCTATAATAACTTTGCCAGCGTACAACCTGTCTCCCACCCCAAAGCGAACAAACATATATGTGATATTTAAAAACTTATTTGACCAACATTCTACCCTTTTTGCTTGCTTTACAATCTAAACCACAGGTATCTTCCATGATGGTCATTGTGCAAGGAGTCTGGTACATTGCATAAACAGAAACAGTACCAACTACAGCAATAGGATTAACAAATCAAAAGCTATGGCCGAATTGTGCTAATTGGAGCTGGAGAGATATCTTGAGATGGGTGACCCAGAACCACTTTAGTCTAGTGTTATGTGGAAGGATCAACCCCTCTCCTAGCTATGGCCGCCTCCATCACTGGACGAGTCAGCTTCTCTGGTCATCCCATGCATTCCTCTGCCGGTCACAGTCTGTCTCTCTCTCCCCCTTTTCCTTTTGGAAGACAAACCAGCTCTTTCAACACACCTTGTTCCCAGGTCCCCAGATATAAAAATATGCTTACATTAAAGTGAGCTTCAGAGATGGCAAATGGCGATGGAGTAGGCGAATGTACCAACATCCAACTCCCAGAACCAAAGTGGATTATAACTCAATTTTAAGAACCATCATCTGGATAAACAACTTTGAACTAAACTAAGTGGATTCTTCAACCAAGGAAAACTGAAGAAGCCATATTGAGACTGGTAGGAAAAGCAAAAATGCAAAGAGGGCTGCCTAGCTCCCTGGAGCGAATGGCAGGCTGGAGAGACCCATGTGGCGGCAGAAGGGTTTGGCAGAGAGGGAGGAACCTGGGTCCCAAGAGCAAAGCCCCAGCCTACAACCCCAGAGCCTAGAAGAGGCATTTGGACAGTATTGAGCTCGGAAACAGGTGAGGATACTGTTTGTGAGAAAGAGACAGTTTTCTCAGACCCAAGAATCTTCTTAAAGGGACAGCACAGAAAACCTCTCTCACAACCACTCACCAGAGGCTCTGGGGAATGGGGACAGAGGAGAGGACCAGAGCAGCGGGAAGAGAGTATGGACTGGAAGGCACAGGGACAAACACTCTGAGAGACAGCCACCCTAACCACTGGGCTAAGTCACTTCCCTAATCAAAAATGAATATTGCCCCTGGAACTAGCAATACCAGCAAAGGGAGACAGGACACGAGCCAAACGAGCTCTCCCGCGGCACTTAGAGCAGAGCTGCTTAGATGGAGGGAGCTTCCAGGACTACAGTATAGAGTGTTAGGGTCGGAGCTACAGTGCACCCACCCACACTGCTGAGGGCTGGTTGGGACGGTGGCGGCGGGACGTTGAAACACGGTTCTGTCAGTGGGGGCAGAGGCCCAGCCGGTGTGAGCTCGGTCTAGCCCAGCAGGGGTAGAGGGGGCGCACAAAAGCGGTCCAGCAGCTGCGGGCCCGCCTATAGCCCAACCTGCGGGGGAAAAGCGGAAGGCCAGAAACAGGCAGAGATCTGCTCTGTGACCCCGGACCCTGCACAAGCCAGCCCTGACCGCGGGGGCAGGACTAGGACCAGGGACAGGTGGAGGCTTGCGGCTGAGTGCATGCCAGCAGCCCCGCCCGGCCAGAGAAACTGAGGTTTCCATCCTGTGAGCGTGAGTTGGCTCTAAACGTGGAGGCGAGGCTAGAGCCCCAGAAGAGCAGAGGACCGCAGCTGAGCGCACGTCAGCAGCCCCGCCCGACCAGAGAAACCGTGGTTGCTGTCCTGTGTGCGTGAGTTGGCTCTGAACACGGGGGCCGGGCTAGAGTCCCAGATGAGCAGAAGCTCGCAACTGAAAGCACACCAGCAGCCCCGCCTGGTCCGATAAACCTTGGTGTGCGATCCTGGGCAGGCAGGCCTTGGCCTCGGGGGCAGGGCTAAACCTCCGGAAAGGGGAAACCTCACAGCTGAGTGCATGTCAACAGCCCCATCCAACCCGAGAAACTGTGGCGAGCAGGCTCTGCCCACAGGGGCTGGGCAGAAGCCCGGGAACAGGCTGGGTCCTCAACTGAGTAAAGGTGCTCACCTCTACACTTGGAGCTGAGGCTTGTGGCTTGAGTGCAGTATGCAACCCAAACTGTGGGGGCAAGATGAAGTCCCAGACAGCCTGAGGCTTGTAGAGCTGGGCACCAGAACACAGCCCCTCCCGCAGAGGAGAGGCAGAAATCACAGCAACAGCTGCAGTGGGCCAGTGCTGGCAACGCCCATACCCAACCGCCCTAGGCAGCATCAGAGGGGGTGGCGGGCCTGCAGACAGACCACACATAGAGAACACAAAGGCAATACCTATTGGACTCCAGTGGCCACAACCTTCTTATACACAGACAAAATAGGCAGAGAAATGCAACCCAAATGAATCAAGAGAAATCCCCAGAGAAGAACCTGAATGAACCAGATATAACCAAATTACCAGATGGAGAATTTAAAATAATGATAGTTAGGATGTTCAAAGAAATTAGAGCAACAATGGATAGCCATTATGAACAACTAAATAAAGAAATAACAAGTATAAAAAACAAAATTGAAATAATAAAAAAGAAACAGACAGAAATGACAAATACAGTATTAGAACTGAAGACCACAATGAAAGGAATTAAAAGCAGGATAGATGAGGCTGAGGGTCGAATCAGCGAGTTAAAGGACTCAATAAATAAAGGCACAGAATAAGAGCAGAAAAAAGAAAAGAGACTCAAAAATGTGTGGAAACTCTAAGGGAGCTCTGTGACAACACAAAGAGAAATAACATTCGCATTATAGGGGTTCCTGAAGAAGAGGAGAGAGAACAAGAAATAGAAACTTTGTTCAATCAAATCATAGCAAAAAACTTCCCTAAATTAAGGCATGAAAACATTTCACATGTTTAAGAAGCACACAGAACTTAATTAAAGAGAAACCCAAAGAAATCTACACCAAGACACATCATAGTTAAAATACCAAAGCTAAGGGATAAAAAGAAAATTTTAAAAGCTGCTAGAGAAAAAAAGGCTATCACCTACAAAGGAGGCCCCAAAAGGATGACATCCAACTTCTCAACAGAAACACTTGAGGCCAGAAGGGAATGGCTAGATATACTCAAAGTAATGCAGAACAAGAACCTACAACCAAGACTACTCTATCCAGCAAGGCTAACGTTTAAAACTGAAGGAGAAATAAAAAGCTCCCGAGACAAAAAAATCCTCAAGGAATTCATTAAAACCAAACCAATTCTGCAAGAGATACTAAGGGGCCTGTTGTGAACAGTTCAAAGGTAGGAAAGAATATAGCAACAGAAGAATACAGCTTTAAAGAATAAAATGGCAATTAACAACTGCATATCAATAATAACTTTAAATGTAAATGGATTAAATAATACAATCAAAAGACATAGGGTAGCTGCTTGGATAAAGAAACAGGACCCATACATATGCTGTCTATAAGAGACACACCTTAAAACAAAAGATGCACATAGACTGAAGGTAAAAGGATGGAAAAAAATTTTTCATGAAAATAGAAATGAAAAATAGCCGGGGTAGCAATACTTATATCTGACAAAATGGACTTCAAAACAAAGGATAAGAGATAAAGAAGGACACTACATAATGATAAAGGGAACAATTCAACAGGAAGATATAACTATTATAAATATCTATGCACCAAATATAGGAGCCCCAACATACATAAAGCAGACTTTGATGGATATAAAGGCGAGATTAACAGCAATACTATCATAGTAGGGGATTTCAATACCCCACTAACATCACTGGATAGATCCTCAAGAAAGAAATTAATAAAGAAACAGCAGACTTAAAGGATACACTAGATCAACTCGATTTAATAGCTATCTTCGGAACTTTACACTCTAAAGCAGTAGAATATACATTCTTCTCAAGCGCTCATGGTACATTTTTTAGGATAGACCACATGTTAGACACAAAAATGGTCTCAACAAATGTAAGAAAATTGAAATCATATCAATCATTTTCTCTGATCACAATGCCATGAAACTAGAAATTAACCACAAAAGAAAAACTGAAAAATACTCAAACACTTAGAAACTAAATAGCATGTTATTAAATAAAGAATGGATTAACAATGTGATCAAAGAAGAAATAAAAAAGTTTCTAGAAACCAATGATAATGAGCATACATCAACTCAAAATTTATGGGACATAGGCTAGGAAGAATAAACATCATTAAAATGTATATATTACCCAAAGCAATTTATAAATTCAATGCAATACCAATTAAAATTCCAATGACATACTTCAAAGATATAGAACACATATTCCAAAAATTTATATGGAACCAAAAAAGAACACGAATAACCTCAGCAATCTTAAAAAGAAAAAATAAATCAGGAGGTATCACTCTTCCAGATATCAATGTTTACTACAAGGCCATTGTACTTAAGACAGTCCGATACTGGCATAAGAACAGGCACATAGATCAATGGAACAGAACAGAGAACCCAGAAGTAAACCCACATCTTTATGGACAACTGATATTTGACAAAGGAGGAAAGAACATACAATGGAGTAAAGACAGCCTCTTTAACAAATGGTGTTGGGAAAATTGGACATCTACCTGCAAAAAAATGAAACTAGACCATCAACTTACACCACTCACAAAAACAAACTCAAAATGGATAAAAGACTTAAATGTAAGTCGTGAAACCATAAGCATCTTAGAAGAAAACATAGGCAGCAAACTCTTCGACATCTGTAGCAGCAATATATTTGCCGATTTATCTCCACAGGCAAATGAAATAAAAGGCAAGATCAACAAATGGGACTATATCAAACTATAAAGTTTTTTCACAGCTAAAGACAATAAGAACAGAATAAAAAGACAAACCACACAATGGGAGAACATATTCGACAACACGTCTGATAAGGGGTTAATAACCAAAATTTATAAGGAACTTATAAAACTCAACACCAGGAAGAGAAACAATCCAATCAAAAAATGGGCAAAAGAAATGTATAAAAATTTCTCCAGAGAGGACATACAGATGGCCAATAGGCATATGAAAAAATGCTCAACATCACTAATCATTAGAGAAATGCAAATTAAAACCACAATGAGATATCACCTCACACCAGTCAGAATGGCACTCATCAGCAAAACAACACAGAACAAGCGCTGATGAGGATGTGGAGAAAAGGGAACCCTCCTGCACTGCTGGTGGGAATGCAGACTGGTGCAGCCACTGTGGAAAACAGTATTGAGATTCCTCAAAAAATTAAAAATCGAACTACCTTTTGACCCAGCTATCCCACTTTTAGGAATGTACCCTAAGAACACCATAACACTGTTCGAAAAGTCGAAATGCGCCCCCATGTTCATGGCAGCATTGTTCACAATAGCGAAGATGTGGAAACAGCCCAAGTGTCCTTCAGAGGATGAGTGGATTAAAAAGCTTTGGTACATATATACTATGGAATACTACTCAGCCATAAGAAATGATGACATCGGATCATTTACAACAAAATGGATGGACCTTGATAACATTATACGGAGTGAAATAAGTAAAACAGAAAAAAGCTGAGAACAGCATGATTTTATACTTAGGTGGGCCATAAAAGTGAGACTATGAGACATGGACAAGAGTGTGGTGGTTACGGGGTAGGGGAAGGGAAGAGAGGGTGGTAAAGGGGGGAGGGAGAGGCACAAAGAAAACCAGATAGAAGGTGATAGAGGACAATTTAACTTTGAGTGATGGGTATGCAACATAATTGAATGATAAGATAACCTGGAGATGTTTACTTTGAACAATGTACCCTGATTTATTAATGTCATCCCATTAAGATTAATTTTAAAAAAAGTGAGCTTCATATATGTCTAGTGTTCTGATTATTTGTAGAATATTGCAGATGACATGATCTGATATTTAAAAAACCACAAAGACTGTATCGAAAAACTGCTAGAAACAATAAAGCATTATAATCAAGTTGAAGGATAAAATCTCAATATACAAAATTCTACAACTTTCTTACATGTCAACAATGAAACTTCAAAAAATGAACTAAAAAACCCTAATTCCTTTTACAATTGCAGGCACCCACACAAACATAGAATATCTAAGAATCAATTTAACAAAGCCCATGAAGGATCTACATGCTAAAATGTACAAAGTATGATTAAGAAAACTGAAAAAGACACAATGAAATGGGAAAATATTTCATGTTCATGTACTGGAAGAATCAACATAGTTAATTTTAAAAATCGCCGTATTACCCAAAGCAATATACAAATTTAATGCAATCTCCATTAAAATCACCATATCATATTTTTTAAAATGGGGAGAAGCCCTGAACAGAGACTCTTCCCAAGTAGACATACAAATGGCCAGCAGATATATTAAAAAATCCTCATCTTCACTAACTATTAGAGAAATGCAAATCAAAACTACAATAGCCTACCACGTCACACTTGTGACATTGGCTATTATCAACAAGACAAGAAAAAGCTAGTGTTGGAGAGGCTGTAGAGAAAAAGGTACCCTCATTCACTGCTGGTGGGAATGCAGCCATTATGGAAGACAGTAGGATGGCTCCTCAAAAAACTAAGACTAGAATTACCATGTGACACAACAATCCCTCTACTAGGTATCTTCCCCCAAAACTCAAAAAAATTGATGTGTAAAGACACATGCACCCCCATGTTCATCTCAGCATTAATCCCAGTGGCCAAGACATGAAAAGAACTAAGGTGTCCCTCGCTGGAGGGTTGGATAAATTAGATGTGGTAGGTATATACAATGGAATACTCCTCAGCCATAAGAAGTGATGACATATTGCCCTGTATGAAACATGGATGGGTCTTGAGATCATTCTCAATGAACAATAAATTAAGTAAATCAAAAAAAGTCTAAGAACTATGATTTTATACCTAGGTGGGATATAAAGCTAAGATTCATGGACATAGTTAAAGTGAAGTGCTCACCTAGGGAGAATGATGTAGTGGAGGAGGGTGTGGGGGAGGGGAGTAAAGAGGAACAAATATCCAGTGATGGAAAATGACTTGACTTTGGGTGAGGGGCATACAATGCAGTCAACAGTTCAAATGCTATAGAGACATTTACCTTTAACTAATGTATTTTTATTGATAAATGTCACCTAATTAAAATAAATTTTATAAATATAATAATAAAAAGAAAAAAAGCTATGGGCGAAATGAGAGAGCTGTCAGTGACACTAGGAGAGGCAAATCTGTTCCCTCTGGCAGAATACAGGCCAGAGTTTTGTCTGCAGACAGCATCGTAGCTGGTACCAGAGGCCGCCCTGAGCGGGCATACCAAACCTTATTGGCCAATACACCAGCATCTGCTGATTCTATGTGTAGTAAAATAGGAGAACTCATTATTTATTGGCCATAAAGAAATTACAAAGGTGCCCTTCATTAGGTTGTCCCCCTGAGCACTCAAAGGATAATACACTTGTACCTTAGGTGGCCAGGTGCTGGTTGCCCAAGGAGTTAACTGGAGGTCCACCTCTAGCCCCTTTCCCCATGGTGCCAACAAGGCCACACATCTCAGATGGGGAGCCTGGACAGCCCAGAGTCAAGTCCATTAAAGCAGTTGGCCTTTAAGAAGGGCCGTTGGGGCAGGCAAGAGCACGTTGCCCTGCTGTCCAAAACCTGGCTTGAGTAAAATGTCCTTGGTGCGTATCTGCAACTGAATGGGGGCAGCTGCCCGATGCAGGAGGGCCTCTATTGGAGCTGGGCTCCCACGTCGAGGTCTCTCATTCAAAGTCCGGAGTACTGTCCATAAGCGGCGTGTCCATCCAGTAAAGGAGCTGGTGTCCCCCTCCTGTCGCAGTCCCTGCTTTAAGAGTTCATTATACCGCTCAATGATACCAGCAGCCTGGGGGTGGTAGGGAACATGGTACTTCCAGTCCACCCCCAGCTCTTGAGCCCATTGCCTCACCATTGAACCAGTGAACTGGGTACCATTGTCACTTTCAGGGACCAGCGGTCGCCCATATGCAGCACTCAGGCGGTCCAAAGCCTGTATGACTGCCCTCTGGTCAGGGTTACGGGCAGGATAAGCTGCAAGCAAACTGGTGGCAAATTCTACACAGATGACTGCATACTAGTACCCTTCTGACTTTGGTAAGGGTTCAATGATGTCTATCTGCCATTATGTCAGTGGAACATGACCCCTCTGGATCTGTCCAAGTGACACCAGTGGTCTCTGTGAGTGCTCCTTGGAACATACTGCTCATTGCTCACAAGCTGCAAGTACCTCTGCATAGGACACAGGCAAGTTCCACGCCTTAACCGTAGCCCACAGAGTTTTCTGTCCCGCATGAAGCAGGTGCCAGTGGAGCCATTGATGTGGAGCCATTGCGCCACATCATCAGCAGGTACAGTCTCCAACCATCACACCCTTGCCAACGTATCTGCATCATCATTCCCAGGATGGGCTAGAGGGGTATGCCCCATGACATGATACTGTCACCTGCTTCTGGTGTCCTATTTTCCATAAGTCCTGCAACATGTCCTGACCCCATAGTGGACAGTGCATTACCATCCACTGATTAATGTGCCAAGTAGCAATCCAAAGGGTCAGTCCACGATTGACAGCCCAGCTGTTGGTGCAAATCACCGAAGGTGAAGTTTCGTTATTGGCAAGTAGCCAAACAGCTCTTAATTCTGCCCATTGGCTGCTGCTTTGGCCTGTACCCGTGTCCATCCAAATAGTCTCAGTGGTCAGATGGAAGGATATGGCCGTCCACTTGACAGGTTGGCCCCTGCTGGAACCATCAGTATACCAGGCATACTCAGGGATGGGCACCCACCACTCCTGGTAGGGACTGACTTCAGTTTCTGCCTCCTGAACCCCAGCTGCACCTGACTCTAAGGTCACATAGGTGACTGGACCCAAGACTTCCTGCAGTTCTTCCCTCAACGAGCTGGTGCTGAAAGCACAGTGTTGTTGCAGGAAGGCACTCACTTGGCCAGGGTGGACATTTGGGCCATACCACTACATGGTTTGGTCACCCAATCTCCCACCCATCCTGCAATAAGGCATGTTGTCTTGACGATAACTGTTGTTGTGGTCATAATACTCTCAGTGGCCAGGAGGGCAGCATACACAGCTGCCAGCTGCTTCTCCATTAATGAGTAACAAACTTCAGCATCTTTCCAAAATTGGTACCAAAACCCAGTAGGTTGCCGAAAGCGCTCTGTCAGTTGCCACAAGCCCCATCCAAACCCCTCCAAGGTTACATGAACATCCAGCTCACAGGGCCTGAGTAAAGCCAGTAGCCATGGCCACCATCACAGCCACCTGGCCCATGCAGGTTCGCATTAGATTGAGACAGACAGTAATGAAACAATGGAGCCAAGAACTGGTGGACCATTAGCTTTAATCCTAGCTTGCACCCGGCGGGCAAGAAATATACACAGTGGAAAAACACTTCCCTTTCCATTCAGGGCTCCCAAAGCCACTGACTTATCCGAGTTTCCTAGAATCAAAGGTTTCTAGCTCACCAGCCTTATTTACCTCTGTTCCCCATCTCCTTCTCTCTGCACAAACTGGCTTCTTCTTCAGCAGTCTGCCATCTTGGCTGCTTCCCCTATCCTCCACATGGCCTTTCTCTGCTCTCCTCTCTAATACTAATCTCAGGAACCAAGAGAGAGCAAGTTCCTAATCTGCCCCACTTTATAGTATAGAAATCAAAACCTTTAATCCAATATACAAACAAGTAAGTCTCTGATACAAAGTCACTTATCTGAGACATAATGGGATTCCTCATGAGAGTGCACCTCCCATCAAAATGGGTGGGAAAGGCTTAGTCTTAAAACTAAGCCTTCCGCCAGGGGTCCCCAAACTAAGGCCCGTGGGCCGCATGTAACCCTTTGAGGCCATTTATCCAGCCTCCCGCACTTCCACTTCTGGAAGGGGCACCTCTTTCATAGGTGGTAAGTGAGAGAAGCATAGGATGCATCCTGTGCTCCTGGAGTACTGTATGTGGAGGCGGCACTGAAGTACAGTACTACTTTTGCGCGTCACGGCTTCGGAAGCACATCATATGACGCATGTGCATATGTACAGTGTGCATAGGGATTTGTTCATAATTTTTTTTTATAGTCCCGCCCTCCAACGGTCTGAGAGACAGTGAACTAGTCCCCTGTGTAAAAAGTTTGGGGACTCATGCCTTAGGCTATAACAACCCTGCCTTCTTACAACCTGTCCCCCATACCCAATGAAAACTATAAGAAAGCAAACATATATATCATATTGACCAACAGCCTGGCAAGATCAAACACATTCAAGGTCTGTGCCACATTGACAGCTCTCTTAGCTGCTGCAAATGAACCTTGCGCCTGCTCCGTCCAATCTCAACAATTCCCCTTCCGAATAAGGTTGTACAAGGGGCGTAGTAACTGAGCCAAATGGGGTATAAATGCTCGCCAATACTCCAACAAGCCTAAGAATTCCTGTAACTGTTTTACCGTAGTGGGCATGGGGTATGCTTGGATCTTATCTATAATTGCATGATGGATAACTTTTGTCTTACCCGACCAGACAACTCCCAAGAATTTAACAGATAACCCAGGTCCTTGTAATTTGTTCTCGTTGACTGCCCAGCCACATTCTTTCAAATGGGATAGGAGGGCAGGGACAGCTTGCTCCAATTCTGGAAGAAAATCACTAGTTAGCATAATATCATCAATATAATGGAACATGCAAACTGCATCTGGCTGTTTCTATTTAGCCAGGTCAGGAGCCACCAGCCCATGGCACAAGGTGGGGCTATGCAAATAGCCCTGGAGTAATACTGTAAAGGTCCATTGTCTCCCTTCCCAACTGAAGGCAAATTGGTCTTGACTCTCTGCAGCTATATCAATAGAGAAAAAAGCATTGGCCAATCTGCCACAAAGTGGTATGTCCCCAACTCATGGCTTAGCCAATCCATCATGTTAGCTATTGAGGGAACAGCAGTGCGCAAAGGGGGAACAACTTTATTAAGTTCTCTGTAATCTACTGTCATTCTCCAGGTTCAGTCTACTTTGCACACAGGCCATACCAGGAGTTGTAAGGACTGTGTAATGGCCTTATGATCCCTACCTTCTCTAGTTCAAGGATTGTCCCTGTGACTTCTTCATAACCACCCGGCAGGCGGTACTGCTTGGTGTTAGTCACACGCCAAGGGATGGGTAATTGCAAAGGGGAATGTGATGCGTGTCCCCGCAACACTGCCATAACAACCCTGATCCGCAGCTGGAACTCCCCAGCTGTAGTTTCCAACCATAGTCCTTGCAAGACATCTACCCCCAAAATATATTCAGAAATAGTAGATACATATACTTTATATGGCTTAGGAGGCAGTCTTCCTATCCCCAGTGGAATAGTTATTGGCTTCACTTGAACAGTTTTGCCCCCATAGCCATCAATGACCACTGGGGTCCCAGCAAACCGCTCTGGGTTCCCATAGAGGAGGGAACATTCTGCACCTGTATCCACCAAGGCCAACACCCATTGTACATTGGAAGGGGACCAGTGAATAACCAGTTTCACGTGTGGCCTCCGGTCCTTGCCCATCCCGTTAGACGGGTCCCTCAGCCTTTTTCCTATTCAAACTGGTAAATAGGTTTTGGGAGTTCTCCTCTCCCTCGCCGTCTCTATCATATAATCATGTAACCAAGCTGCCTGCGTACCAAATGTCCTATTGGTAGCTGCTGGGGCCTTTCGTCTCAATAACTGGAACTTTTGTTCTGGTTTAAGCTGCCGCCAAAGCTCCAAAAGAATTTTATTAGACTGGCCATTCAATTTCCCCTTATCTGCTCAGCTGCAATCAAATCTACCCACATCTGTGTTTGGGTAACCTTTATAGGTCCATTTTCCTTGTTGTTCGGGAGTGAGGAGGGGGGCAACATGGGCAGCAGCCCTCACTGCTTTATGATCCTGAGTGGCTCCCAGCTCTCCCAAATCTGCTACCATCTATGTAACTGCATTGATGGGCTGCCCCACATAGTGGCCCAAGATAGCCACAAATGACCCAAAAATGGCTGACGGGGCACTAGCAAGGATAAATTCCCTCATTTTTGCTGTAAACACTTCTTCATCTGGCCCACAGGACCCAGGGTTCTTCATACCTAGTTCCCAAAGGATCTTTATTAACTCACTGTAGCAATGCCACTGACTGACTGCCCCTGGCAATTCTCCAGCATTCTGCCAGACCATACGATGGTTGCTGTAAAGCCAGTGGGCAAGGCCACCATCACAGCCGCCTGGCCAGTGCAGGTTCGCATTAGATTCGGACAGTTGGTAATGAAACAATGGAGCCAAGAACTGGTGAACCATCAGCTTTAATTCTAGCTTGCACCCGGCAGGCAAGCAAAAACACACACTGGGCTCCAAAACCCACTCATTCAGTGCTCACAAAACTACTGACTTATCCGAGTTTCTTAGAATCAAAGGTTTCTAGCTCACCAGACTTATTCACCTCTGTTCCCCATCTCCTCCTGCACAAACTCTGCACAAACTAGCTTCTCCCTCAGCATTCCACCATCTTGGCTGCTTCTCCTGGCCTCCACGTGGCCTTCATCTGCTCTCCTCTATGATACTAATCTCAGGAACCGAGAGAGCAAGCTCCCGGCCTGCCCCACTTTATAGTGTAGAAATACAAACCTTTAATCCAATCTACACACAAGGAAGTCTCTGATACAAAGTCACTTATCTGAGATATAATGGGTGGATTCCTCATGAGTGTACCACCCCACATCATCCAATCAGTCAAGGGTGTGGGGAAAAGCTTACTCTTAAAATTTGCATGTGGGCAGAGCCATCTTTAACAAAGTGAGCATAATATATTTTATCTGCCCAACAATCCACCCCTATGCTCACTTTACTACCCAGAATTTACACCACCAGCATCCCTGCACAAGGAAATTAGGCACATTACACAAATTACAACAGCATGACAAATCATACAATTTCAACAATTACAAAGTTACACACATTTCACCAGTCTCTGAGCACTTTGCCAAAAGCGCAAAATGTCCTTGGCCTTCTTTCTTGCCATTTGAAAGGCTTCCCGGGGCAGGGGAAAGGCCTCCATCAAAACCATTCTCCACCCCCATCAGGGTATTTTACATTGTCCAAAATCTATAAGTTCATTCAACAAAGGAGCTAGTGCTCACTCTGGTCGTAGTCCAGGAAAACAGTCCATGCACGTGGGGTATTAACCTCCCCCCTCATTTCTGCCATCATGGCAGGTCTCATACTGTCCTAAAGAGAAGCATGTGGCAATGGCAGTCAGCATTTTCATCTCTGCTCTGGGGAGCATGATGGCATCCACCCCTATGTCCCAAAATCGTAGACCTACCAGCGGTATAGTAGGAGCTCCTTTCTGCTGGGATCTTACCTTCTGGAGGCTGCAGATTGCAATTCCAGACCAATTCTCCTCATCTTCCAAAGAGGAACTGAGAACACCAGGTCCTGCTGCTGAGCTTGAGCCCCGGGCTGCCACCGCCTTCTGATCAGCAAGCCTTGCAGCTCCAGCCCCAGCCTCAGGCCCGGCCTCATGCCGCTGCTGGCTCTCCACAACATCCAGGGCAATCTCCAACTCATGAACCTGTAATTCCTTCTCCAGCGAATTCCTTTCCAGGCAAATCCCGCAAACCTGGTTGGCCTCCTCCTCCAGCTCTTCCTCCAGCTCCAGTGTCAGCATCTCTTTCCCTCACGTTTCCTCCAGCTCCTTCCGCTGCTCGGCCTGCAGGTCCTGGGAAGCCTCTTCCATAGAGCTCTCGGTTTCCTCACGCATGGCTGTAAAAGTCAGCCAGTTTACAGTCCCCGATAGGATAGTGTAAAGCCAGTAGTCACGGCTGCCATCACAGCCGCCTGACCCATGCAGGTTCGCATTAGATTCGAACAGTCGGTAACGAAACAATGGAGCCAAGAACTGGTGAGCCATCAGCTTTAATTCTAGCTTGCACCCGGCGGGCAAGCAAAAACACACACTGGGCTCCAAAACACACACATTCAGTGCTCACAAAGCTACTGACTTATCCGAGTTTCCTAGAATCAAAGGTTTCTAGCTCACCAGACTTATTCACCACTGTTTCCCATCTCCTTCTCTCTACACAAACTCTGCACAAACTGGCTTCTTCCTCAGCATTCTACTATCTTGGCTGCTTCTCCTGGCCTCCATGTGGCCTTACTCTTCTCTCCTCTCTAATACTAACCTCAGGAACTCAGGAACCAAGAGAGAGAGATCAAGCTACTGGTCTCTCCCACTTTATACCGTAGAATCAAACCCTTTAATCCAATTATACAAACAAGGAAGTCTCTGTATAATGGGATTCCTCAGGAGAGTGCACCACCCTACATCATCCAATCAGTCAAGGATGTGGAGAAGAGCTTACTCTTAAAACCAAGCCTTAGGCCATAACGACCCGGCCTGCTTATATTACAGCCTTTCCCCCACACCCATTCCAAGCATAAGGGCAAATAATATCACCTGGGTGACAGGCTTCCATGTGGGCAGCGCCATCTTTAACAAAGTGAGCATAATATATTTTATCTGCCCAACAGATAACCATGGGAAACCATAACAGCAGCCAGTCCTCTACCATGCACCTCAATGGTGCCGGCTCCATACTGATCTGTATCCAATCCTGCCACAGACTACGCCAAATGTAAACCCAGTAGTCAGGGCCAGGATCACAGCTGCCTGGCCCATGGAGGTTCGCATTAGATTCTGACAGTTGGTAATGAAACAGCAGAGCCAAGAACTGGTGAACCACCAGCTTTAATTCTAGCTTGCACCCGGCGGGCAAACAAAAACACACACTGGGCTCCAAAACCCACTCATTCAGTGCTCACAAAACTACTGACTTATCCGAGTTTCCTAGAATCAAAAGGTTTCTAGCTCACCAGACTTATTCACCTCTGTTCCCCATCTCCTCCTGCACAAACTCTGCACAAACTGGCTTCTTCCTCAGCACTCCGCCATCTTGGCTGCTTCTGCTGGCCTCCATGTGGCCTTAACTCTGCTCTCCTCTCTAATACTAACCTCAGGAACTGAGAGAGAGCAAGCTCCTGGCATACCCCACTTTATAGTGTAGAAATCCAAACTTTTAGTCCAATCTAGAAACAGGGAAGTCTCTGATACAAAGTCTCTTAATGCGAGGATTACACATGAGAGTGCACCACCCACATCATCCAATCAGTCAAGGGTGTGGGGAAAAGCTTACTCTTAAAACTTGCAAGTGGGCAATGCCATCTTTAACAAAGTGAGCCTAATATATTTTATCTGCCCAACAATCCCCTAAACAAATGTTATAAGCTTGTTAATAATTATGTCATGATGTCATTCTCCCCCCAACCTGTATGTGATCAAGGGTATATAACCAGCCTCTGAGATGTATTTGGCATGCACAACTTGGGTCTCCAATGCCTTGTGTTAGTCATATGTGGTTGGCATATTTAATAAATCTCTTCCATTTAATAAAACCCTTCAAAATTCATCTGGACTTGGTGTCTCTATGTAAACCTGCAGAAGTGAGGTACAGTTACTTTACAACACCTTTAGCTGGTACTTAATAATATTAGTTAAATTAAAAAATGAATTTATTTTTAACTATTGTAACTGTGGAAAAAGGACTTCAGTTGACCCTTGAATAATAGGGATTTGAACTGCATAAGTCCACTTATATGTATATTTCCCCCCCCAATAAATACAATAATGTAAATGCATTTTCTCTTCCTCGTGATTTTCTTAAAAACATTTTTTCTCTAATTTACTTTATTGTAAGAATACAGTACCTAATTCATATACATATACTGTGTTTCCCAAGTATAAGATGCACCCTTTCTCAAAAAATTTGGGTTCTAAAAACTGAGTGCATCTTATACAGTTGTTCGGGATTTTTTTACTTGCATTTCCCTCTTATTAAAGCTTGTTTTGCACTCATTGTTTGTAGATATATGAAGACAGTGATTTGTCATCAGACACAAATCAGGGCAAGCTAATGGATGAGAGTTTTGACAGTGATGAGGAGTTTTATGAATTTTATTATAAATAAAAATTAAGGTGCGTCTTATACATGGGGAAATACGGTATGTAAATCTACTGTTTATGTTATTGGTAAAGCTTCTGATCAACAGTAGGCTATTAGTAATTAAGTTTTTTGGGAGTCAGAACTTATACATGCTTTTATACTATGCCTTTAACTCCCACATTGTTCAAGGGTCAACTGTTGGTCAAATAAGTTTGTGAATATGATATATATGTTTGCTTGCTTATAGTTTGTATTGGGTGTAGGAGACGGGCTGTAAGCAGGCCGGGTTGTTATAGCCCAAGGCTTAGTTTTAAGACTAAGCCTTTCCAACCCTTTTTGATGTAGGGTGGTGCACTCTCATGAGGAATCCCATTATGCCTCAGATGAGTGACTTTGTATCAGAGACTTCCTTGCTTGTAGATTGGATTAAGGTTTTGGATTTCTACACTAGAAAGTGGGGCAGACTGGGAGCTTGCTCTCTTGGTTCCTGCTATCACCGTTGCAAGGGCCTCCCTGATCCCTTACCCTCCATGGGAAAAGCTGGTTTTCTGCTTTTCCCTTGTCTTCTCCTGTGGCTTGCCTGTCTTGGTGAGACACCAATAAACAGAATGGCCTACCATCCTCCGACTCTGCCATTTCTTCACCGTCTGCCCAAATCCAATGGGAACCTGCATGTGAATGGCCACGATGGTGGCTCCTGGCCTTACATCAACTGTACAACTGTATTTTATTTTCAAAATTTCTTCATGTAGTTTCAACAAATATCCAGAAGATAACAAACACTTTTTAGCTGAATTCAGGCATTTAGTTGGCACAGGGGACAACACTGAGAATTCCTTACATGCCATTATGTTTTAAATGTCAAGACTCTTTCAAATGTATCAGTTCATTTAATCCCACAACAACACTGTGGGGCTAGTAGGGCTGGTACTGTTACTTCTCGGCTGAAAGAGTTCAAGAGCGGAAAGATGGAGCCACTCGCCCACAGAAGGTGCAATAGTGACTGGGCAGGAGAACTCGGTCTACAGACCCAGGGGCTTGCGTTCTTCCTGCTGCACACAGCGCGACTCAGGCTGCCGCAGTGCCAGAGCTCACAGACACTCAAGCAAGGAGTGGTTTTAGGAGTGTAGAGTAATGAACCTCGCCCTTTTCTAATGTGGGTAACAACCTTAGAGGATAGATAGTAAATTAATACAAAACTTGTATTAAATGTACTAGCATCTATCAATTCCTTTCAAAAAGTTAATTCAAATGAAGGTTGAGTGAAAACTAGATAGACTAAGCACTTTGGGGGGGAAATTATTGTTATTTGGGAGTTATCTACAATAACAGTTAATTTTTAACAATCTTGATAGGGAAATTTTTTTCAAAAGGATTACAGGAATAATTAGCAAAAACCAACAATAAAAACTCAGTTTATCTCAAAGTTCTCTATATCCAAAAAGATGTCTTTACCTTCATAAATTGAATGTACAGCTAGTCACGCAAAGTTGATGAGGGAAAACTGAACAAATGCTGCAAAGTGGGACGTCAGCGGTGAGATGAGAATCAGCTAGATTTCTTGCTTCCTGAAGCATTTTTAAAGGTATGTTATAGGTGCATTTATATATTGTAGGTACTTTCTATAATAAAAAGCTAAAGTACTAAATGCAATATTAATGACATCAACTTTTTTGTGCTTTGTGTGGCTGTTTTGTCTTCACATTGGGACATTTACATTACCACAGTCATAGAAAGTACCATTTCAATGGAAAGTTATAACATGAGGTGTGCTGGAGATATAAGGTCGTGAAGCACAGATTAGTTCTTTGATGAAGGATGGGACACTACAGAAACCAAGCATGCCTCTTAGATTCCCATCCTAAAAGAACACTCTTAGAATGTAGAGGTACCAAGGATACTAAGTCTATTTAGTTGTTAGTTTTAGATATCCACTTAGTCCATTCAGGCTGCTATAATAAAAGATCACACACTAGGTGGCTTATAAACAACAAACATTTAATTTTTCATGGTTCTGGAAACTGGAAGTCTAAGAGCAAGGTACCAACTGGCACCTTCTTATTGTTTCCTAACATGGCAGAAGGGGCTAGGAAGCTCTGTGGGGAATCATTTACAACAGCACTAATCCCAGTCATGAGAGCTCTGCCCTCATGATCTAATCACCTCCCAAAGGCCCCACCTTCTAATACCATTGCACAAAGCATTAGGATTGCAACAGAGGAATTTGGGGGGACATACATTCAGACCATTGCAGATATTGAGAATTGCCAGGTTTAATTAAGAAACATGCCATATTGTTATGAAAGATGGAAAGAACACACAGAGAATTAATTCATGAAGTAAATTTGAAGGAATGACTGGGGTCCACAAAAGATGGATTTCTAGCATACTCAGTGTGTGCGCACAGTAAGTGCTTGGTAAAGCTAGTAAGTCTGTGTGTGAGTGGATGAATTCCCAACCAGAGTCGGTGTCAAGCAGAAGATACCAAGTTCCTCTGACCACCTTTGACAGCCTCAGGGGAGGGTCTCAAAGGGCAAGCTGAAGCAAGGCGGTGGAGTCTGTGCACCAGGCAAGCCCAGAGCAGCACTCGCAAGGAGCTGGAATGAATAGAATATGGTGGAATATGGAGCAATCCTGTTCTTCCAGATTCCAGGGCTTCCCCTCGCCTCAAGGGGAAAACCCTCCAAAGCCAAAAAGACTTAGGGATCACAAATCAGAACCCGAAACGTAATACTGACAGTTGGCTTAATGTAAAATCTCAGCAATATTAGTAAAGAGAGGGTTTGATGGAAATCTAAGGATCTATGTAACAGGAGTTCCTAGCACTTGAGCACTCAAATAATTACCTCCAAGTCAAATTATAGAAGCAGGTGGTCACTACTTCAGAACAAATCCAAGGGCCGTATGTTTCAAACAGACATTTCTTCCATAAGCTATGGGGTGACTTACCTTCAAAACAGTGATGTTTTAGGATGAGTGAGGCATGGGGGTGAGCAATTAGCGAGAATAATTGTAAAGCCCCTTAAAATTAAAGTGTCATCTTTATCAACAAGTAGGTATAAATAATAAACCACAAAGTACTTAGAGCTCCAAGAAGCTACCTGAAAATAGGCACTAGATAATTTTTTTTTTTTTTTTTACAAGGACAGAGAGAGAGTCGGAGAGAGGGATAGACAGACAGGAACAGAGAGAGGTGAGAAGCACCAATCATTAGTTTCTCGTTGCCGTTGCGACACCTTAGTTGTTCATTTATTGCTTTCTCACATGTGCCTTCAGCAGGCTGAGCCACCCCTTGCTGGAGCCAGTGACTTTGGGTCCAAGCTGGCGAGATTTTGCTCAAGCCAGATGGGCCCGCGCTCAAGCTGGCAAGCTCGGGGTCTCAAACCTGGGTCTTCTGCATCCCAGTCAGATGCTCTATCCACTGCGCCACCGCCTGGTCAGGCAACACTAGATAAATTTAAGAGGCATTATTATAAAGAGTAATAATGACTGCTTGCTATGAAGAAAAGAAGTGATAAAAACAGACCCCATAAAGTGTGTTTGGAGTCTCTGTCTGTGTACGTGGGGAAAGGCGGGTTGCAGACAGATCGAGAAAGTAGAGGATTTCCCATGAAAATAGCCCACTTGATAAAATACTAATTTGCTCTGTGAACTCTCACGATTTAGGAAGTAACTGTTCACAACTGAGCGACTACTTTGGCCTAAAGTTTAGCCAGTGGCCCACCCCTGGGCAGGTGAGAGATCTTGAGAAGGACACAGGTGACTATATATAAGTTAGGCATTAACATTTGCATGGAGATGGGCCAAGTTTATTATTGCTATTTTTAAGACAGACACGTGCACACACAGCTGCCTTTCTGCCTGCTCAGACTGTCATGTCAGAGGGATTCTGTAACTTGATGAGTTCTCCATAGATATGAAGAGTTTGGTGCACATAGGAATCCATCTTTCTCAGTGGTTTTGATCTTAGGGAACCTAGGAAGTCAAGAGGCACAAGTGTAATGAAGGCCATGGGTAGAGGAAACAAGTCTTCCTTACAAAAAAGTGAGATCAAGATAAAAATTCATGTGATTCTATAACAGAGATGAAAGAGAAGCCCAGATGGCCTGGGAAAGATGCTTTCACAACAACCATAACATGCTCACAGCTCCTGTCAAATGTGCAGGTGCTTTAAATGTTATATTTCTGTATGTATCACCTCTGAAATTACATCCTCTACTCTTTACTTATTTATTGTCTCTTTCCTGCATTTGTATCTAAGTTGCATAAAAACAGGAAATTATCCCTTTTTATCACCACTTTAGAATAATGTGTGGCATATGGTAGACACTTAATAAACATTTGTTCAATGGCTGGATTTCTCTGTGAAGACTCTTTTTGTTTCTGTTTTTTGTTAAGTGACCTAATCTCAGTGGCTTCCAGTTACATAACACAACTGGTGAAACGCTTACCATACTCAGCTATGAACAGTCATTAGGCTAGAACGTCCAAGGGACAGAAAGATCAGGAAGGTCCTGTTCCTTCCTTCAAGGACTTCACACACTCATTGAGATGAAATGATAAGCTTGTCATTTACCTTTTTTAACTTTAAAGCACCATTTATATTTGTATACAGAAAATGAAGTAAGAAATTAATATATTTCCCTCACTACTATTTATAATGCTGAAGTTTGGGAGATGGTGAATTGCAGGCAGGTAGGACTGGGCACTGAATATGAGATGAGTGGATAAAACTTTCAGAATGTAGGTTGGGGGTGATTTTTGTGATGCCCTGGAGAAAGTCAATGTGTTTATATGTGTTTATGAGCAAGGAACAAAAATCAGAAGTCAGTCTGATTTTTGCTTCATTCATTTTCAGGAGCAGATCTACTCTATATTTAACTCCTTAGTTAACTGTGTTATAGCTTCAAAAGTCAGTGAGCTACTTCCTTTCTCTGTGAGAAGTCCTGCTTGCTTCCCTCTCACCTCACTGCCCTCCCCAGGGACCTAGAGTAATATTTCTTCTTATTAGCTCCATCCTCTCCCTGCTGCTATTCAAAACAACAAAACAAAACAGCAAACGCTATTAAATGCCACACTTATTTTCTTAAGTCAGTTCCTAATGAGATGTATCTTGACTTTAAAAAATGGATTGATTTCATTTTGTTTTACATTTCAGGGAAAGACATTAAACATTACTTTGACTTCTCTATTCCTTTCACTCACACACACACACACACACACACACACACACACACACACAGAGAGATTTGTTATATTATAGATGGAAAATGTTCTAATAACATGAACAAGTCATGATCTTCAAAGAGAAGTTTCTAGGGGGCAAAGGGATGATAGAGATGAGGCAGAAAGTAGCCTGGCGCTGAGGGGGAAAGGACATGGCAATCTACACTAAAGCTGGCAACAGAAGCCAGAAAGAATTTTAAAGCAGCTCTACAAAGTTAATTCTGGTTTCGTCATGATGCATGAACTGAGAACAGAGAGGAGTCTGGAGTCAGGGCGGCCACAGGGAAGCCATTGCACATACTAGAGATGATGTGGCCTGTGAGGTTGAGTCTTCTATTCATGGACCACTGCCTATTTGTTGGGCTTGTTTGAGACGCTCATATAAGATTAAATCACTCCATTACCAGAGTAATCTAATAAAATCAATATTAACATCCATATTACACAAGTGAGGACCTTGGAGGCCTTGGAAACAAAGAAAGGCCCGAGCTGACTTGCAGGAAGTGGTAGAGATGGTAGTCAGAGATGGAATGTTTTGAAATTCCTGCTGTATCTGCAATAAGTCAAATATCATTTGTAGTAATTAAGTTAAACAAGAGACATTATTATAAAAATTGGATGTGACTTATAAAATGTATCATTTAAAAAACACTTGCAGAGTCGAGACCAAACTTGGAAACTGTGTAAATAGAAAAATAACCACATAAATAAACAAAATCAATTCCTATTATATTTACTTGAGATATTAGAGAACATATATATGTATGCTATTTAGAATAATTTGATAAAATATACAATTAATATTGCTCTACTGAATAAACATAACTCCAGGAAAGTGATGTTTGATCCCCTGGTTCAAACAGGTTAAAACAAGTCAAGTCAAATTTCACACCAAATGTATTGCTTTGCAATTATTAGACAAACTACGCTATATATAAGTTTGGTTAGTTTTTTTACTTTAATGGAATTTTCCTCAAAATGAGCTTTCTATTGTAATACATTTAGAAAATTAAAGTGTTACGGTATATTCCATGCTATTAATTTTTCAACCTAAAACAATGAAAGTGGAACTCTCAAAAGGTCATGTAAAAATTCCACCGTCAAAAAAATCTGAAACTATTTTGCTGTCTGTATTATGACTGAAACATTTCTTTATTCATGTGGACACAAAGATTTCAGAAAATCTTTGATTTGAGGAACACAAAACCTATAAGTCTTTAATTGTAACTTTGTTTGCTTTCTAGTAATTTGAACTAACTTTGGAAACATTCAACTACTTACAATTACAGTCTACTTAATTATGAAACGTGGGAGTACTACAAATTATATGGCAGGTGTCCCGATCTAGACTGTTCTTACTTAAATCATTCTTATAAAAGGTATCCTTTTAAACACCAAGACAGAGTTTAAATAGTATACTAAATGCAAAATGCTGTGGTGATAATGATAATGTGACATCCAATGTCTTTGCAAATTTTAGGTGTGAAGACAAACTTGTTGGATAGCAGGTTCCCCAGCATTTCCAGAGACTGCTCTCCATAACACTTTTATAAACGATAGCATGATAGGCAGGCCTTATAAAGTGAACAATGGAACAACATTACAGGCAGGCCTTGTAAGATAAATAACTCAGTATCAGATAAAGAGACAGGCCTTTATTGAATCAACTTAATGGTACACTTAACAAACAATATATATAAAGTAAATCACATTTTTATACAACTTGAATGAAGAAACTTCCAATGTAATATTACTATCATTCCCCCCAAAAGCTCTTGTTCAAAATGTTTACTTCTGTGACCTTTATGTTATTTGTAGGAGAGGACTGTATTCAGACAGTGGAAGTAGCTTGAGTCTAACGTTAATAAGGAAAACACATCGTAAGTATTACTTATGTTCTTCCATTTATCAAAAACATAGAAAGGTGAAAAAAATATACACATAAAAGCAGTGAATCAGCAACTTTTAATCCAAAGGATTTACAATTAGATTTTCTCATCACTGGTGGTTCCCAGCTGTGGCCCATGGGAACCTGTCTCCTTGGGGTACTCCTTCAGGATCCAAGAGCTTCTGTCTGCGTCACCCTGCAGCTCGGCAGCTCTGTTCGCCTCTGGTCTGTGTAATACTGTTTCAGGCAAAAATAAAACATAAAAGTCTTGTCTTCGAAAACGAAAATTTAAGGTATGAAAATCACTGATTTAGTTCAAGCACCTAATTTTACATCAAAGGCATCAAAGGCTCAGAGATATTACAGATTGCCCAAGATCACAAAACCAGTGAGCTTGCAGGGTAGAAATGGGATTTATGTCTTCTTACTTCCCCACATTCAGAAAAAAATACATAAATTTTTAACTATAACTCAGAGAACATGAGTAGCTTTCTAGTTAAATTATGTTTTAAAGTCATGAATAAAGCCTGACCAGGCGGTGGCACAGTGGATAGAGTGTCAGACTGGGATGCAAAGACCCAGGTTTGAGACCCGGAGCTTGCCAGTTTGAGCGCGGGCCCATCTGGCTAGAGCAAAAGCTTGTCAGCTTGGACCCAAGGTTCCTGGCTTCAACAAGGGCTGGCTCGGTCTGCTGAAGGCCCACAGACAGGGCACATGTGAGAAAGCAATCAATGAACAACTAAGGTGTTGCGACGGCAACAAAAAACTAATGATTGATGCTTCTCACCTCTCTCCGTTCCTGTCTGTCTGTCCCTGTCTATCCCTCTCTCTGACACTCTCTCTCTGTCCCTGTAAAAAAAATAAAAATAAAAAAATAAAATAAAATCATGCTGTTGTATTCAAAATATTCAAAATTAAATAAACTGAATTTTAAAAAAGTCATAAATAAAAATGAAGGGGCAGAAATTAATATAACCCTTATCAGTAGGAGTTAATACACTTAATTAATTAATTTTTTCATCTGTATGTCCTCCTTGGAGAAGTGTCTATTCATTTCTTGTGCCCATTTTATGATTGGATTGTTTGTCTTCCTGGTGTTGAGCTTTACAAGTTCTTTATAAATTTTGGTTATTAACCCTTTATCAGATGTGTTGTCGAATATGTTCTCCCATTGTGTGGTTTGTCTTTTTATTCTGTTCATATTGTCTTTAACTGAACAAAAGCTTTTTAGTTTGTTATAGTCCCATTTGCTTATCCTGTCTTTTATTTCATTTGCCTGTGGAGATAAATCAACAAATATATTGCTTTGATGGATGTCGGAGAGTTTACTGCCTATGTTTTCTTCTAGAATGCTTATGGTTTCACGGCTTACATTTAAGTCCTTTATCCATTTTGAGTTTATTTTTGTGCATGGTGTAAGTTGGTGGTCTAGTTTCATTTTTTTTGCAGGTAGCTGTCCAGTTTTCCCAACATCATTTGTTAAAGAGACTGTCTTTACTCCATTGTATGCTCTTACCTCCTTTGTCAAATATCAATTGTCCATAAAGATGTGGGTTTATTTCTGGGTCCTCTGTTCTATTCCATTGATCTATATGACTGTTCTTATGCCAGTATCCAGCTGTTTTGAGTACAATGGCCTTGTAGTATAACTTGATATCAGGAAGTGTGATACCTCCCACTTTATTCTTGTTTTTCAAGATTGCTGAGGCTATTCGTGTTCTTTTTTGGTTCCATATAAATTTTTGGAATATTTGTTCTATATCTTTGAAGTATGCCATTGGTATTTTAATTGGTATTGCATTGAATTTATAAATTGCTTTGGGTAATATAGACATTTTAATGATGTTTATTCTTCCTAACCATGAGCACGGTACATGCTTCCACTTGTTTGTGTCTTCTTTGATTTCTTTCATCAATGTTTTATAATTTTCTGAGTACAAGTCGTTAACCTCTTTGGTTAAATTTACTCCTAGGTACTGTATTTTGTTGTTGCTGTTGCAACAGTGAAGGGGATTGTTTCCTTAATTTCTCTTTCTGACATTTCATTGTTCGTGTATAGCAATGCCTCTGATTTCTGTGTGTTAATTTTATATCCTGCCACCTTGCTGAATTCATTTATTAGGTTCAGTAGTTTTTTTCACTGATACTTTTAGGTTTTTTATATACAATATCATACCATCTGCAAATAATGATAGTTTTACTTCTTCTTTTCCAATTTGGATGCCTTTTATTTCTTCTTCTTGTCTGATTGCTGTGGCTAGGACTTCCAGAACTATTTTGTGTAAGAGTGGTGAGAGGGGACATCCCTGCCTTGTTCCTGATTTTAGAGGAATTGCTTTCAATTTTTGTCCATTAATTATGATGTTGGCTGTGGGTTTGTCATAAATGGCCTTTATCATGTTGAGGTATGTTCCCTGTATTCCCACTTTGCTAAGAGTTTTGATCATAAATGGGTGATGGATTTTATCAAATGCTTTTTCTGCATCTATTGAAATTATCATGTGGTTTTTCTCCTTCCTTTTGTTTATGGGGTGAATCACATTAATTGATTTACAAATGTTGTACCATCCTTGCCTCCCCAGAATAAATCTCACTTGATCATGATGTATGATTTTTTTTCATGTATTGCTGGATCCGGTTTGCTAATATTTTGTTGATGATTTTAGCATCTAAATTCATCAGGAATATTGGCCTATAATTTTTTATCTTTGTGTTGTCTTTGCCTGGTTTTGGAATCAGAATTATGCTCGCCTCATAAAAGGAATTTGATAGTGTTCCTTCCTCTTAAATTTTTTGAAATAGTTTGAGAAGAATAGGAGTTAGTTCTTTTTCGAATATTTCGTAGAATTCACCAGTGAATCCATCGGGCCCAAGGGTTTATTGTTTTGGGAGCTTTTTGATAACTGTTTCAATCTCTTTTGTTATAATAGGTCTGTTTAGGTTTTCTGATTCTTCCAGATTGATTTTTGGAAGATTATACTTTTCAAGGAATTTGTCCATTTCACCTAGGTTGTCTAATATTTTGGCATACAGTTCTTCATAGTATTTTCTTACAATATTTTGTATTTCTGTTTTGTTGGTTGTTTTTTCTCCATTCTCATTTCTAATTTTATTTATTTGAGTTCTCTCTCTTCTTTTCTTGATGAGTCTCGTTAAAGGTTCATTGATCTTGTTTACCCTTTCAAAGACCAGCTCTTGGTTTCATTGATCCTCTGTATTGTTTCTTTAGACTCTATGTCATTTTTACTTTTGTTCTGATCTTTATTATTTCCTTCCTTCTACTACCTCTGGGCCTTACTTGCTGTTCTTTTACAAGCTCTTTTAGATGAAGGGTTAGGTTGCTTAGTTGAGCTTTTTCAAGCTTCTTAAGGAATGCCTGAAGTGCTGTGAACTTCTCTCTCAGGACTGCTTTAGCTGTGTCCCATAAATTTTGAGTTGTTGTATGTTCATTATCCGTTTCTAGGAATTTTTAAATTTCTTCTTTGATTTCATTGTTAACCCATTCGTTATTTAATAACATGCTATTTAGTTTCCATGCATTTGAGTATTTTTCAGTTTTTCTGTTGTGGTTGATTTCTAGTTTCATGCTACTGTGATCAGAGAAAATGCTTGATATGATTTCAATCTTCTTAAATTTGTTGAGACTGCTTTTGTGTCCTAAAATGTGATCTATCCTAGAGAATGTACCATGAGCACTTGAACACAATGTATATTCTGCTGCTTTAGGGTGAAAGGTTCTGAAGATATCTATTAAATCCAGTTGATCTAGTGTCTCCTTTAAGTCTGCTGTTTTTTTGTTAATTTTCTTTCTTGGGAATCTATCTAGTGATGTTAGTGGGGTACTGAAATCTCCTACTATTATAGTATTGCTGTCGGTCTTGCCCTTTATATCCATCAAAGTCTGCTTTATATATTTAGGTGCTCCTATATTAAGTGCGTAGATATTTATGATAGTTGTATCTTCCTGTTGGGTTGCTCCCTTTATCATTATGTAGTGACCTTCTTTATTTCTTACTATAGCCTTTGTTTTAAAGTCCATTTTGCGAGATATAAGTATTGCTACCCCAGCTTTTTTTTCATTTCCATTTGCATGAAATATTTTTTCCATCCTTTTAACTTCAGTCTACGTGCATCTTTTGTTTTAAGGTGTGTCCTTGTAGACAGCATATGTACAGGTCCTGTTTTCTTATCCATGCAGCTACCCTATGCCTTTTGATTGGATCATTTAATTCATATACATTTAAGGTTATTATTGATATGTAGTTGTTTATTGCCATTTTGTATTTTAAAGGTGTATTTCTCTTTTGCTATATTCTTTTCCCACTTTGATCTGTTTACAACGGGTTCCTTAATATTTCCTGCAGCATTGGTTTCGTTGTAATGAATACCTTGAGTTTTGTTGGGGGTTTTTTGTTTGTTTGTTTGTTTTTTGTCTGGGCAGATTTTTATCTCTCCTTCAGTTTTAAATAATAGCCTTGCTGGATAAAGTAGTCTTAGTTGTAGGCTCTTATTCTGCATTACTTTGAATATTTCTTGCCATTCCCTTCTAGCCTCAAGAGTTTCCATTGAGAAGCTGGATATCATACTTGTGGGTGCTCCTTTGTAGGTGATAGCCTTTTTTTCTCTAGCAGCTTTTAATATTTTCTCTTTATCACTTAGTTTTGGTATTTTAATTATTATGTGTCTTGATGTAGGTTTCTTTGGATTTCTCTTTAATGGAGATCTCTGTGCTTCTTGAACTTGTGAGGCCCTTCCTTGCATCAATTTAGGGAAGTTTTCAGCTATGATTTGATTGAATAAAGTTTCATATCTTGTTCTTTCTCTTCTTCAGGAACCTCTATTATACGGATGTTATTTCTCTTCATGTTGTCACAGAGCTCTCTTAGAGTTTCCTCAGACTTTCTGAGTCTCTTTTCTTTTTTTCTGCTCTGATTTTATGCCTTTGTTCATCTTGTCTTCCAACTTGCTGATTCAATCCTCAGCTCCATCCATCCTGCTTTTAATTCCTTCCATTGTGGTCTTCATTTCTGAAATTGTATTTGTCATCTCTAACTGATTCTTTTTTAATATTTCAATGTCTTTTTTTATACTTGCTATCTCTTTATTTAGGTCTTCATAACGACCATCCATTGTTGTTCTAAGATCCCTAAGCATCCTAACAATCATTATTCTAAACTCTTCATCTGGAAGTTTGGTTATTTCCATATCACTCAGTTCATTTCCTGGAGGATTCTCTTGTGGTTTGATTTGGATTGCACTTTTCTGTCTTCTCATTATGTCTGTGTGTGTTGTTTGTAGAGCTGGTTGAGTCTAGGCTTGGTGTTGTCTGCCTCCAATTTTGAGTTGTGTTATTTGTAGGTCTTCTTGGGTTGGCTTCAGCTGTTGTTTGTAATCCATTGTGGAATTTGGCTTTTCTAATAGATCCCCTTTGAAGTCTTGATTTGTTTGTTTTCTTAACTAGGTGGTAGTCTTGTTTACTGATCTCAGCAGGGGTCTTATTTAAAACTGTATCCAGATATGCGGTGGGTGTAACCTGAGACTCTGAAGACATGATCTGCTAGTTACTCTCTCTGGGGGTTGGGTACTTTCTCTGCTTCAGTAGGGGAAGGTATATCTCAGATCTCCATGGAGACCTAAGTTACTGCCCCTTCTCCCCACTTCTTGTTTTCAGCTGTGTTTTGTTGTGCTGATTGGATCTGGAGAGATATCTTCAGATGGTTGACCCAAAACCACTTTAATCTTGTGTTAGGTGGAAGGATCAACCCCTCCCCCAACTATGGCCACCACCAGCACCTCTCCAGGTATGGTTGCTTCCAGCACTGGATTAGTCCGCTGCTCAGGTCCTGCCATGCATTCCAGTTTGTCACCAGCTGTCTCTCCCCCTTTCCTTTTGGAATACAAGCCAGCTTGTTCAACACACCTCGTTCCCAGGCCCCAGGAAAGTGTGAGTGATATTTTCTACTGTTTTTCTTGGATTGAGAGCCTTTCTGCACTCTCAGCCCCACCCCACCCCCTTTGTTCCTGTAAGCAGGGGAGGCTCACCGCTCCTCGGCACTCCCCACCAGGCTCTGTGTGGCTTCTTTGCTCCTTGGTTTTTGAGAGCAGTTCTTGTAGTTCAGAATTGGTTTTTCATACTGGTTGTTCCTAAATTAATTTGTAATCCAGTTTGGTGGTGTGAGCTGGGAGTCTGTGTGTCTGCCTACTCTGCTGCCATCTTCCAATATTTCTATTTAATATATTTCTAGTAGCTATTGATACTTTCAAATTAAAGTTTAATACCATTCTTATTTTACATATCATAGAAATAAATGTAATATAAAATATAATAAAATAAAGTACATTTTCCCATTTGAACCACTGTATCCAAGTGTAATTTATCCAAGTGAAAGTAGGTTAAATGTTAGAAGGAAAATACCAGTTTGTAAATATTAAAATCATGTATTTTGCTGCAGAGAAACAAATCAAGGAAATAGTTGTTGATCCAGGAGCTAAAAAGTTAAGAATAGAGAAAATGAATGAAGAAATACATTGAGCAATTATCTGCATCCTTCAGAAGATAAAATGACTACAGGGCATTCATCTAAGTGGACAAAGTAAAGTGGGGACATGAGTAATTATATAGATCATGTCATTGCTACAATAAACAAGTTTCATAAGCTCTGTCTCTGCATTAGGAGAAAGCAGCATACCAGCTGTGACAGTTTGATTCCGGTTAATATTCGAGTAGAGAAGCACTGCCTTGGGGATGGAAACGTGAGGCCAGCTTCAGTCAGGAGGAAGTGTGACTCAGCATTCTGTTGAGATACAGTGGTCTGTCTGCCATGTATAATTTCAAGTCTCAGGAATAGTAACTATTTTAGCTTTCTAGTATTTGTGTAGAAATAGTTGCTAAACTGAATATACATTTGAGAAATGTAAAAAAAAATACTGAAATTAATTCTTAGCAATTTTCTCAAAGGAATTTTATAAAATTGAGGAAAGAAATTATTCCATGTCAAATTGATTCTTCCTCTTCATTTAACACAGATTTAAAGACATTGATTGAGAAAGTAGCATGTCATAAATTGTGTTATGAAGACGAATACTGAAACACACTTCAACATAAAATATTCTGAAACCAGAGAAATTTCATCTGTTATAAAATTGTCTAGCACAAATTTCTAAAGCAGTGGTTCTTAACCTGGGTTCTATCGAACCCTGGGGGTTCGATGAGTCGGTCTCATGGGTTCGGAGAAACCTCTGCTGTGAAGGCCAGAATAAAGTAATACCGTAATTTGTTGTGAGTTCATGCACTTTGTTGCTTTTGTTCTTTGAGCAAGGTGATGTTCATGCACGGCTCATTTTGTGCACCAGTAAAAAAACATATACCTATGTCTTGAATTTGGAAAAAAAATCATATTTTATTTATCACTAAAGAAGGGTTTGGTGAATGTGCATATGAAACTGGTGGGTTCGGTACCTCAAAAAAGGTTAACAACCACTCTTCTAAAGTTTTCAGTTCTAAGAAGAAAAAATCCTATTTGCAAGAAAATCTAGTGATCTATCTGTTCAAGCCATTTTAACTTCTATATTTTATGATAACATTATTAAATAACAGTTGAATAAAATGGTAAAGCTTCTTCTGATGTACAGGACAAACTTCCCAGATTTAAATTAGAATGAAAGCTAAAGGTAAAAATTAGCAAATCAGATATGTAGGAACCTACACCATTACAATGGGATCAGTGGGAAAGGCTAAACTTCATGTCATGGTGAGAGAGACAACAAACCTAAATAATCTGAAAGTGGAGAGAATTGAAATCACAGATCAGAGCGATACTCATAATCATTGTCCTTAAAGTTGGAAAAGCAATGCTGAGTAAGGTCGACTTTTAGTTGGACAGGAATATTTGAATAGAAATAGTTCAAAATATTAAAACCTTGCAAATAAACGGGATTGATGAAAAAATTGAATATTAATGCTACTTTTAATGTTTTAGTCTCTAGAATCATAGTGTATAACTCTTTAGAAGTCTGTAACGCCCCTTCCCCAAACCTACCCCTTTCTATCTTTGTAAACAGCATGTTACCACTACTCATAGAAATATTTTGTGTTTATAGTAACCATAAGTAAATGTCTACAACTCTAAAAGAGTACAAATAAAATAAATTATTTTATTTTAATAACCTAAGGTTATGTTAATAACCCTAGAAGTCACTGTCTTTCTGTAAGTCTAAGAATTCTAAAAACAACACTGCATAGTGAGTCTTTCCAGGCATTTGGTAGGGATTTGGGTGACTGTCTCTGGATCTTGACAGAGCGGTGCTCCTTACTCTCTCTAAATAAGTTTAGCAGGATCTGTGAGCCAATACCATACCCCAGAGAGAACTATGTATAAATTAGAACTACAACATTGTTTAAAATAAACTATTTTCTTTCAGTTTATCTAGACATACTATGAAGTAAACACTTCTTTTCTTTCCTCAAAAAAATATTAAAGAAAATAAGTCCCCAGAAATCTCCACGTGTGTGGCTTCTACATTCACACCTTTTCATCTTCATCGTGTAAAATGAGATGGTACCTGATTTTTCTAGTGAGAACATTTCAGAGTTGACTTATGTTTAACAATTTACAGAAGTATTCTTGTGCCCAGTAATCCAGCTTCATAAATTTGAAGTACTTAGACCCTATTTGGCCAAAAACACTGTAAAAAATTCTCAGCTTTGCTCTTCTTATGGTGTGTTACAATGAAGCCAAATAAAAACATAAGGCCTCACTTATCACAATCCTGTGCTATTTTTCTCTGCATCAAGAAGACTAAAAACATTATCAAAGCCATAAACCGATGTGTGCTGACTGAAATGGGTATTTTAGTGAGTGACGTCAGCATCATGGTGAAGTAAGACAGCCCTTCGTATCTTCCTCTAAATCAGTAACTAGTGAGATATCTAGAACCCAACAAAGGTTCCTCTGCTCAACACACAAAAAGGTCCACACACCAGTACCTGCAAAGGTGGGTGTATTGGATTGTGCAGCGAAGTCAGGCTGGGAGGGGAGAACAAGGATAGGCCCAGAGCTGCAGTTCTCCAAGGACGAGCCTGAACCTGCAGCCCCAGCAGACCAGAAGTGGTGGAGGAGCCGGGGTGCAGCCCCCACACCACAGTCCAGAAGTGTTCCCCCCCAATCTAGATCTATCCCTAGCTACAGCAGTGCTCACACCGGCAGGGACCAGTAACAGAAGCAGAGACAAGTCTCCAGCCTCCAGGACACAGCACAGTGATGCCAGGGGCCTTAGACATGAGGAGCTCGTGGACTGGCTCCCCTCAACTGGCCACAACCCCTACCACTGTGGTGGTGCCCTGAAACCTAGGTAACCCAGATACAGCACCAACGCCCATCACCCTGGTCACCCAGGCCACTATTCCCATGTCCAGGGCTAAGCCTCCCACACCTGTGTTCATCCCTCTCCACCACCAAGCTTAAGTAGTAAAAGTAAGAGAAAGCAAATACTGTGCTATGGCACCACCTACTGGAAAGCAAAACAAAGACCTCAAATTATCAGCCTTCAGAATTTGAAAAGCAAAATGTCCCTAAACAAGAGACAAGTTCACTACTTCAAATGTGTCAGCAGAAGAACAACCCATCAAGCAGCAGAGACCGCCAAGGTAATACAGAAAGAAAATGACAATTATCCAGAGAGAAACTCAAAGTGATGGAAGATGATGATCTAAATGACAGAGATATCAAAATGCTAGTCATGAAGAAGATCAAAGAGATACAAGAAAATTCAAAAGGCAGTACAATAAGCTCAGGAATAAAATTAATGAACAGAGGGAGTGCTTTACCAAGGAGATTAAAATTATAAAAAAGAACCAAAGAGCCTGACCTGGCAGAGGCACAGTGGATAGAACATCAAACTAGGATGTAGAGGACCCACGTTCAAAACCTGGAGGTCGCTGGCTTGAGCCTAAAGGTCACTGGCTTAAAGCCCAAGGTAATTGGCTTGAGCCCAAGGTCGCTGGCTTGAGCAAGGGGTCACTCGCTCTGCTGTAGCCCCCTTTCAAGACAATATGAGAAAGCAAGTAATGAACTAAGGAGCCACAACAAAGAGTAGCAATGAAGAACTGATGCTTCTCATCTCTCTCCCTTCCTGTCTGTCTGTCCCTATCTGTACCTCTCTCTGTCTCTGTCAAAAAAAAAAAAGAAGAAGAAGAAGAAGAACCAAAGAGAAATTCTGAAGCTGAAAAACTCAATAAATAAGATGAAAAATGCATATTAATAACAAAGATACACAATGAAAGATAGTTGTTATTTCAAGACTCCCCATCATTGCCATCTTAGTCATCAATCATTCAAGTGCTGGCAAAATGAGTGACCTTCATTTTAAAAATTAAAATGTTAAAAAAATATTAAAAAGTAAAAATTCAAATTTTTGCTTAATTTAACTATTTAGAAAACATACAGTTGCTCAGCAAGATATTTTATAAAAATTGAAATAAAAATGCTGTAAATAAAATAGTTAAGAATGTTCTCTCACGTAAAAAGAAAAATTTTCCAATAAAAACAGAAATTCATCCTTTAAGTGTTACAAGTTTTATTCATAAAAAGGATTTATCTCAGTTTCATTTAAATAACAAACATCCATAATGGTTACAAATTCAAATGCCAATTATTCACTTATACTTAGGGGTGAAAAAATCAGAATAGAGAAACACTTTTAAATTGTTATGAACCATCACCAAACTAAAATCTATTAGAAAGTAAGCCAAAGCATCTCCAAGTATACCATTGGTTATTAGAAATTATATATATTATATACATTTTATTTTTATATTAATTATACATACATATAATACTTATCTATTTGTTATATTTATATTGTTTATATATTTAAACACATAATATATAACTATATATTATGTATAATTAATACATATTAATATACAATATAAACATATTATATAATGTATATTTTTATCTAATAATATGTAAGATAATATTTAAGTTCTAAAATGTAATTAAATGCAGCATTCAAGAAATTTATAATATATCACGTTAGTCACATTTATCGAATAAACTTAACAATAAATATCTCTTTAAAATAAGAGCACTTAAAAATGATTGTGAAATATCTGTCCCCTTTCTGTATTAGCACAAATAATGAAGACTTTTACTTTGTCTGCATAGAGTCAATTAAACAACTCAGAATTTCACCAAATTAGAAATAATTATATCAGAAACCTGAAACCCAAGGAAAAAATATAACCAACCTCACTCAAGGAAAATGAACTCTCTGGACTTGAACTTGAAGTGAGAATTGTCAAGTTTTCTCTTGGAGTAGAAATTCTCCTGGGAAGAAAACCAGTATTAAGATCTTCCGCACCAGGTGTCTCCAGGTTGAGCCTCCTATTAAAAGGGCTGAATGGTGTGTTTTATGGTTTCTGCAGAAGGTTGGTGTTGGCCTTTGCGAGTTTCTTCTGAGTCCTGTGAAGATTGTAAAACACAAGTGCTCAGTAATTCTTTTTTTCTATGGGGTCTTAAATTTTTGTAAGTTGCCACAATAGTAAATGGGATTTCCCATTAAAAAGCATTTTAGGAGTAAGAAAGCGATGGAGAAGGCGGACAGATGTTCCACTCACCTCCTCTCAGGACCAAACTGGAGTTCTAACTAAGCTTAAGAAAAATTGTCCTGAAAAACCAACTCAGGACTAAATGAAAAGGAGTCTATAACCGTGAGTCACAGAAGAAGCCACATTGAGACTGGTAGAAAGAATGGAGATAGAAAAAGGCTGCCACACTCCCAGGAGCTAGTGTCGGCTGAGGGTCTGAAGAGACAGAGGGAGCCTTGCCCTGAGAAGTATAGGTCCTAAGACCCAAGCTGGGCACCCCAGCCTAGAGCGTCAGGGCCTAGAAGAGGTGCCCATATGGCATTGGGTGGTGAAAAGAGGTGAGGTTGCTGCTGTGAGAAAGACGGAAGATCTATGAGACACACGCACTCTCTTAAAAAACCAAAACAGAAAATCTCATTCACAGCCACTTACCCTGGGCACTGGCAGAGGGAGACCTGAGAGTTCTAGAGTCGCATGAAGAGAATGTGAAATTGTGGGCCTGGGGAGTGTGACAAGGTTCGGGACAGCCATCAGAGTGCCTTTGCTGAATCAATGTCCAATACCACAGTTATCTCTTTCTTGGGTGGAGCAATCTCCTCCAGGTGGCATCAGCCTGGGGGAAAACAACTAGCCCACCTCTCTTGCCCCACTCTATGGAGATCGGGCCTTGCTGAGAAGTGAGCAGCCTGGTCATAAAGAAGCGGGCTGAAAAGTCTCAAGGGTTGACAGTGACTTAGGTTGGAACCCCACTCCCTTTTCTGACAATGTGACAGGTGCTTCTGCCCCATGGGAGGTTGGGTAGAAATAGTCCAGACTGTGGGCAGAACAAATCTCTGGGTTTCAGAGGCTACACCCACTGCACTCTTAGTGGCCACACCCTAACAAGGTTGTAAAGAACTCAGGATAGACTGACACCTAGGGTCTTGGGATGGGAGTGACACCCACCACCATTCCTAGGGCCTAATTATCTCTAAGCAGTAAGCAGACATAGGCAGTAGGAGGTGAGTCTAAGGGAATCTTGAGTCTTTTGCTGACTTGCCCACAGGCCTGGAGCTATTAAAAGCCAGCCTAGATGTGCAGCCTGGTATTCCCAGGTGCAACTAAGCCCAGCAAAGGCAGTCACAAAGTATAAATTGCTTATATTCCAAAAAGGTTGCATAGGGCCAGTCACAGGCAGTGTCTTACATTGTTCTGCACCACATTCCTCTAAGAGGCCCAGAACCAACACATCCAGTGGCCAGCTGCAGACAACATCAAAAACCCCAAAAAGCATTACTGTTAGCATATTCAAAGAGAGAGCTTGGCAGGCACCAAACAAAGCTGAGGTGAATTCTGCTTTCTCTGGTCAGCACCAGCAGAGCAGTGGATGCAACAGAGCCTTACAGTCAGCTGGCCCAAGGCCTGGATTTCCTACCCAACTGGGCTAAGTTTCACAGATAGAAGAAAGGCTTAGAGCTCAGTCATTCAAAGTGTGAGTTCTTTGAAGCCTATTGTTGGAGCTAGATGAGGGACTTAGCCATCATCTGCAGGAAGGGTCACAATAAGCCCCTCTCTCAATTTTTCTCCACGAGACCAGGGGCTCCTCAGAGAAAACAATTCTGTAGAGTGGATAGCTGGCCTCACCCAATCTGAACCTGCTGTTCACCTCTCTGGGGAGAAATAAAATTGGAGTATCCAGTAGTGGCAGGGGTATTAGGCTCTGGAGTAGAGGTCACTTTCCCCATATTGAGCTCCTGGACTAAAGTAGGGGATCCCACTAACACTGTCATCCTCTAACCCAACAAGCTAGCAACCTATGGAGAGGTTGGTGGCCTGAGGCCAGTCTGCACCTAATATACAGTCTCTTTACAGAAGATTCTGTCGTTAAGACCAGGCAACTACAAGAGGATGTGGAGCAGATGAAAAGTGGAGACAAATCTTAAAGAACTTGGGCCCTGTTATGAAGCTGCTCTCAGTTCTACACAAGAAAAAGTTAATCCTTATACACAGGTTGGCCCCTCCCACACACACAAGTCAAAGAAAATGCAGACATAAATAAGTGAACTAGTGGTAACTACAAACAGGTAGCTCATGGTAGGCTACAATGTCTGACATCAACCAATGTCTAAACCCCATGCAAGAGGACTCAGAACCAACACAACCAGTAGCGTGTGGCACCCATACTGACACTAGACTCAACTAACCACACAAGCAGCATACCAAAAGCAGGACTTCAGCAGGCACCAAACTCTGCTGAAAATAATAATGCTGCAGAGGACAGAAACTGACCAGCGTCTTTTACACATGATCAAGGTTGATCCTTACAACCAGCCAGCCTGAAGGACTCCACCCACAAAAGGACCAAGAGGATCCAAGACTCACATAAAATAAGAAAGTAAATATAATTCTCAAGAAACATTCCAAGAGCAAAGAGCTCAGGTGGCCTGGAGGTTAGTACCACAGAGTCCACCTTCCTCATAAAAATGCCATGACAAATTTGGGAGTCAGAGCAGAGCTATCTAATACACAGACAAAATGCAAAGACAAGGAAGTATGCCCCAAATGAATCAACAAGAGAAATCCCCAGAAAAAGAATTAAATAAAATGAAAGCAACCAAACTGCTAGATGCAGAGTTTAAAATAATGGTTATTAGCCTGACCAGGCGGTGGCGCAGTGGATAGAGCATCAAACTGGGATGTGGAAGACCCAGGTTCGAGACCTTGAGGTCGCCAGCTTGAGCACAGGCTCATCTGGTTTGAGCAAAAGCTCACCAGCTTGGATCCAAGGTCGCTGGCTCCAGCAAGGGGTAACTCAGTCTGCTGAAGGCCCGCAGTCAAGGCATGTATGAGAAAGCAATCAATGAACAACTAAGGTGTCACAACGGCAACAAAAATCTGATGATTGATGCTTCTCATCTTTCTCCATTTCTGTCTGTCTGTCCCTATCTCTCTGACTCTCTCTCTGTCTCTGTAAAAAAAAAAAAAAAAGTTATTAGAATGCTCAAGGATCTTAGAGTAAGAATGTATTATCACAATGAGAATGTAAACAAAGAGATAGTAAACATTACAAAGGACACTAAAACCATAAAAAAGAACCAGTCAGAAATGGCAAATATAATATCTGAAATGAAGGAAAAAACAGCAAGTTGAATGAAGTTGAGGACCAAATCAGTGATTTGGAGCATAAGTGTAAGCACAGAAGCAAAGCAGCACTAAGAAAAGAGGCTCAAGAATGCTGAGGAAACTCTAAGAGGCCTCTCCAACAACATGAAGCAAAACAACATCTGCATCATAGGGGTTCCTAAAGCAGAAAAGAACAAACAAGGTAAAAGAATTTGTTTGAAGAAATCATAGCTGAAAATTTCCATAAAATTATGGAGGAAATAATCACGCAAGTTAAAGAAGCACACAGAGTTCCACTGAGGATCAATCTGAAAAGGCCCATACCAAGACACATAATAATTAAAATGCCAAAGTTAAGAGACAAAGAATGAACCCCAAAAGCTGCAAGAGAAAAGCAATTAATTACCTACAAAGGAGACCCCATCAGGCTGATGTCTAACTTTTCAAACAAAACACTTCAGACCACAAGGGCCTGGCAATAAATATTCAAAATGACACAAAACAAGACCCTACCATGAAGACTACTTTATCCAGCAATGCTATCATTTAAAATTGAAGGAGAAATAAAGAGCTTCCCAGACAAAGGCTAAAACAGTTAATTACCACCAAGCCAGTAATGTAGGAAATGTTAATGGGCCTGTTATAAAAAGAAAAAAGGAAAACAGAAATAGAGAAAAAGAACATTAGAAGTTTAAAAATAAAATGGTAACAAGTATATATCAATAATAACTTTAAATGTAAATGGGCTAAATGTTCCAATCAAAAAACATAAAGTAGCTGAATGGATAAGATAATATCCTTAAAGCCCTGGCCAGTTAGCTTAGTTGATTAAGAGCATTGTCCCAGAACAAGGTTTTGGCTTCAATCCCTGGTCAGGGCACACAGGGAAGCAACCAATGAAAACATAACTGAGTGGAACAACAAATAAATTCTTCCCACCCTCCACCATCTCTCTGTCTCTCTAAAAATCAATCAATTTTAAAAAAATTAAGCCCTGGCCAAAATTGCTCTGTTGGTTGGAGCATTCTTTCCAAGCACATGGGTGCTGGCTCAATTCCCTGGTCAGGACACATACAGGAGCAGCTTCATGTTACATCTCTCTCTCCCTGCCAGAAAAGATAGGAAGAAAGGAAAAGAGGGAGAGAGAGTGGGAGGTGTGAAATAATAAGTGAGTGAGGGAGGGAGAAGTGAAGAGAGGAAGAGAGGAAGAGAAGGAGGAAGAAAGGGAGGAAGAAAGAGAAGGAGAAAAGGAGGGAGGAAGGGAAAATATGACCCATATATATGCTGTCTACAAAAGACCCACCTCAGAACAAAGATACTCATAAATTGAAAGTGAAGGGATGGAAAAAATATTCCATGCAAATGAAATGAAAAAAAAGTTGGGGTAGCATATTGACAAAATAGTCTTTAAAACAAAAGCTATAGTAAAGGACAGAGAAGGTCACTACATAATGATAAACAAAACAATCCCACAAGAAGATATAAGCATTATAAATATTTATGCACACAACATAGGAGCATCTATATAGAGAGAGTAGATTTTGATGGACATAAAGGGGAGATTGACAGCAATAAACTGATAGTAGGGGACTTGAAAACCCCACTAACATCAATGGATAGATCCTCCAGACAGAAAATCAACAAAGAAACTGTGGCCTTGAATGATACATGAGATAAATGAGATTTAATTAATATCTTCAGAACATTTTTTCCTAAAGCAGCAGAATACATATTCCTTTCAAGTGCACATGGTACATTTTCTAGGACAGACCACATGATAGGACACAAAATTAAGTCTCGATAAATTTAAGATGACTGAAAGTATATCAAGCTTCTTATCTGACTACAATAGCATAAAACTAGAAATAAACTACAATAGAAAATTGGAAAAACATTCAAACACTTGGAGGCTAAATAGCATGTTATTAAATAAAGAGAGGGTTAACGATATAAAAAAAATAAAAATTTTCCTTGAAACAAATGTAAATGAACATACAACAACCCAAAATCTATGGGACACAGCGAAAGCAGTCCTGAGAGGTAATTTCATAGCATTAAAAGCATACATCAAGAAGCAAGAGCATAACCAGGCAGTGGTGCAGTGGATAGAGCATCAAATTGAGATGCAGAGGGCCCAGGTTCGAGACCCCGAGGTTGCCAGCTTGAGTGCAGGCTCATATGGCTTGAGAAAAAAAAAGCTCACCAGCTTGGGCCCAAGGTTGCTGGCTCCAGCAAGGGGTTACTTGGTCTGCTGAAGGCTTATGGTCAAGGCACACATGAGAAAGCAATCAATAAACAACTAAGGTGTCGCAACAAGAAACTGATGATTGATGCTTCTCATCTCTCTCTGTTCCTGTCTGTCTGTCCCTATCTATCCCTCTCTCTGACTCTCTTTCTTTCCCTGTAAAAAAAAGAAGCAAGAAAAATATCAAATAAACTATCTAACCCTGAATCTAAAAGAACTAGAAGACAAACAACAAACAAACCTCAGAGTAAGCAGAAGGAAAAATATAATAAGCATTGGAGTGGAAATAAATGATCCAGAGGCTAAAATAAAAATACAAAAATTCAATGAAACCAAAAGTTGGTGTCACTAGACTAATCAAGAAAAAAGGAATGGAACCCAAATAAATAAAATTGAAGTGAAAGAGAAGTAACAACTGACATCAGAGAAATACAAAGGATTATAAGAAAATACCATGAAAAGAACTATATACCAAAAAATAGACAATCTGAATGAAATGGATAAACTTCTAGAAACATACAATTTTCCAAAACTAAATCTGGAAGAATCAGAAGACTTGAGCAGAATGATTACAATGAATAAAATTGAAAGAGTTATCAAAAAATTCACAGAAAATAAAAAAGTCCTGGACCAAATGGCTTCACAGGTGAATTTTACCAAACATTTAAAAAAGAACTAACACCTATCCTTCTCAAATTTTTTCCAGAAAATTCAAGAAGAGGAAAGACTTCCAAGCTCATCTTAAAAGGCATATATTATTCTAATTCCAAAACCAAGTAAAGACACCACAAAGAAAAATATCTATAGGTCAATATCCCTAATGAACATAGATGCTAAAATACTCAAAGAAATATTAGCAACCTGAATCCTAAATACATTAAAAAGATCATACGCTAAACTCAAGTGGGATTTATTCTGGGAGGTCAAGGTTGGTACAATATTTACAAATTAATAAATGTGACTCATCACATAAACAAAATGAAGGATAAGAATCATGTGATTGTAAGAACAGATGCAGAAAAGGCATTTGATAAAATTCAGCACCAATTTATGATCTAAACTCTCAGCAAAGTGGGAACACAGAGAACATACCTCAACATAATAAAGGCCAGCTGTGACAAACTTACAGACAACATCATGATCAATGGGCAAAAGTGAAAAGAAATCCCCTTAAGATCAGAAACAAGGCAGGGGTGCCCCCCTTTCACCACTCTTATTCAACATAGTTCTGGAAGTCCTAGCCACAGCAATTAGACAAGAAGAAGAAATAAAAGTCATTCAAACAGGAAAAGAAGAAGCAAAACTGTCATTATGTGCTGATGACATGATTCTGTACATAGAAAACTCTAAAGTCTCTGAAAAGAAAAAACAACCTTGACCTGATAAAATAAATTTGGGGAAGTTGGGCAGGTTATAAATTTAATATTCAGAAATGAGGTGCATTTTTATACACCAATAACTATCAGAAAGAGAAATTGAGAAAACAATCTCATTTACTATTGCAACAACAACAAAAAATAAAGTTGCTAGAAATACATTTAACCAAGGAGTTAAAAGACTTGTACTCACAAAATTATAAGACATTGAAAAGAGAAATAGAGGAAGATACACAGAAGTAAAAGCATATACCATGTTTATGAATAGGAAGATGTAACACCATTAAAATGTTTATACTACCCAAAGCAATCTATAGAGTCAATGCAATTCCTATTAAAATGCCAATGGCATGCCTTACAGATTTAGAATAAATGTTTTAAAAATTTATATGGAACCAAAAAAGAACCCAAATAGCCTCAGCAATGTTGAAAATGAATAAACTGGGAAATATCACATTTCTTGAGCTCAAGTTATACTACAAGGCCACTGTAATCAAAACAGCCTGGTACTTACTGGCATAAGAACAGGCATACAGATCAACAGAACAGAACGAAGCCAGAAACAAACTCTCACCTTTATGGTCTATTAATATATGACAAAGGAGGCAAGTGTATATAATGCAGTAAACACAGTTTCTTTAGAAAATGGTGTTGGGAAAATTGGACAGGTACATGCAACAAAGAAAAATAGACCATGAACTTAACTCATTCACAAAAATAAACACAAAATGTAGGTCACGAAACCATAAAAATACTAAAAGAAAACATAGGTAGTAGACTCTCATACATCTCTTGAAGCAATATTTTTGCTGATATACCTCCTAGGGCATGGGAAATAGAGGACAAAATAAATAAATGGGACTATATCAAACTAAAAACTTTCTGCACAGCAAAAAACACCATTAACAAAATGAAAAGACAACCCACTTTATGGGAGAACATATTTGCTGATATGTCTTCTAAGGGTTACTAACCAAAATTTATAAGGAACTCATAAAATTCAACACTAGGAAGACAAACAATCCAGTTTAAAAATGGGCAAAAGACCTGAATGACAAAGAGGACATGCAGACGGTCAACAGGCATATGAAAAGATGCTCAACGTCACTAATCATTAAAGAAATGCAGCCTGACCTGTGGTGGTGCAGTGGATAAAACGTCGACCTGGGAACACTGAGGTCGCCAGTTCAAAACCCTGCACTGTCTGGTCAAGGCACATATGGGAGTTGATCCTTCCAGCTCCTCCCCCCTTTCTCTCTCTCTCTCTCTCTCTCTCTCTCTCTCTCTCTCTCTCTCGTGTCTCCTCTCTAAAATGAATAAAATTTAAAAAAAAAAAGAAATGCAATTAAAACCACAATAAGATACCAGCCGGAATGGCTTTCGTTAACAAATCAACAAACAACAAGTGCTAAAGAGGGTGTAAGTAAAAGGGAGCCCTCCTGCACTGCTGGTAGGAATGCAGACTCCTGGAGTCACTGTGGAAAACAATATGGTGTTTCCTCAAAAAATTAAAAATGGAACTGCCTTATGACCCAGCTATCTCACTTCTAAAAATATATCCTAAGAATCCCAAACCACTAATTCAAAAGAAGATAAGCTCCCCCATGTTCACAGCAGTGTTATTTGCAATAGCCAGGAGCTGGAAACAGCCCAAGTGCCCATCAGCGGATTAGTGGATATGAAGCTGTGGTACATATACACAATGGAATACTATGCAGCCATAAGGAAGAATCTAATCTTACCTTTTGCATCAGCATGTATGGATCTGGAGATTACTGTGCTAAGTGAAATAAGCCAGTCAGAGAAAGACAGATATCACATGATCTCACTTATATGTTGACACAATAAACTGAGGAACAAAATAGAAACAGAGGCAGGGTCACAGGGAATAGATGGACAGCTGTCAGAGGGAATAGGGAGAAGGAGACAAGATCAAAAGTGAAGGAATTAGCCAAAATCACTATACATAACACAAGACGAAGACAACAAGGTAGCAATAGCCAGAGAAAGGGGGATGTGGAGGTAGGGGGAGAAGGGGCAAAGGGGAGGGGAAGCTAGGGGTGAAAAGAAACTGTGCATGAGGCATGGGGGGCATGATGCGGGGTTTAGGGGGTGTTATATTGATTGGGACACTTGCAACTACGTCAACACAGTAAATTAAAAATAAAAATAGAAGAATTTGTGTATCTAAAAAGGGAGATAAAATGGCATTGTAACGCTGAAAATGTGTCAGAACAGACCTACTACATACAAGGTTAGGTTCTAAATTGTTCTAAATTAGTACATATGTTTCTGGGTTGGGGGCAGGTTCCTAAGAACTAATTAAAGGTGGGGAAGAGACAGAAATGGCTGTCAGTTATGTAGACATGTTTAGTAAACCAGGTTAGAATTTAAAGGTAAACCACCCCTCAAAGACACTGTGAAATATTTGCTTTCACCACCCAGTACAGTACACTCATTCCTTTGAAGATTTTAACCCTTTCGCACTAAGGCATCATTTGGAGTAACAACCTCTAAGGGAGAACAAGATAGCCTAGAAGTGATCAAAATGAACTAAAACAGCTCCAGAGGTAATTAGCTTAGAACACTGTCACCAAGGCACTGGAGGTGGGATCTGCCTGTCTTCCCCACACCGCCTAGGGCAGACCACCTAATCATTTTTAGTCACTATGTCAATTATACTGCCCTCCACCCTATGTTAAACTTTTCCTATTTAATAGGTAGAGTAGAAAAACTAGAAGGGACAGTTTCTCTCAATGTGCCCAATAGCTATAAAAACAAAGATCAAAATCAAAAAAATAAATTTACCAGGTGCCAGAATGTGTGAAGAAACTTAACCTTTTGGGTTTAAGTTGTTATCTTACAAAAAATAATTAAACTCAATAATTCTATTTAGAAGAATTCTGACGAGCAATTTTATAATAATACCACTGTCTAAATTATAAAGCTTCAAAACACTTAGCTTAAAGACTAGTGAATCAGATGACCCAAATAAAAATATAGGGGGGAAAAATAAAGACACAAAGAACTGAAACAAGGAAGCAATGCAACTGTCCTGGATGAACATTTGAAAGGTAAGTTCACGTGCTACCATCTTTTTCCAAAGTCACACTATTTAGTTAGCTTTTGCATCCTTCTAATCCCATGAATCTGACTCAATAAAAATTATCCTTCAGAGGCTAATTAACGAGCTACATTTATTTTCTCTGATTCTGTATTTTGACTTACTTTTCTAGTTTATTTGCCAATGACTTTGTACATTCTGAGTTTTCTAGGCAGAGTTGCTTGTATTTTTCTAGTTCTATGTTACTATAATATTGAGAAGTTTCTATTTCCAGGAGTGAGTGTTCAAGATATTTATATCTGGCTTTTATTTTGGAGATTTCAGATTTCCAGTCTTGATTCCTGAGATCCAACGAACGTACAATGAAGGCATTATGATCCTCAGAAATTGCTTGAGATTCTCTTTGCTTATAAAGCAAATAAAAAGAATACATTTTCAATATATATATAACCTGAATAATCCTAGTACATTTGTTTTCTTTAGTCTTGAATCAATGACTCAGAGAGCAACTTTAAATGTAAAAAAGCTGAAGTTTAAAAATATCATAAATGCCAACTAAATTAAATCTGACTTATTAAGTTGAATCATTCTTCTAGTACTCTTGATTTCTGATAATTCAAAGAATAATAGAAGCAGTTTAAGTTTTTTAAAGTGGAAACATAATTTAAAGGTCTGGTACAATTTTTAAATCATTTTTTTTCTTTTCTTCCTCATAGTCTAGGATATTTTGTTTCTGTTTGTTTTGTTTGTTTGTTTGTTTGTTTACAGAAACAGAGAGTCAAAGAGAGGGATAGATAGGGACAGACAGACAGGAACGGAGAGAGATGAGAAGCATCAATCATCAGATTTTTGTTGTTGCACTTTAGTTGTTCATTGATTGCTTTCTCATATGTGCCTTGACCGTGGGGCTATAGCAGACCAAGTAATCCCTTGCTCAAGCCAGCAACTTTGGGTCCAAGCTGACAAGCTTTTGCTCAAAGCCAGATGAGCCCGTGCTCAAGCTGGCGACCTCGGGGTCTCGAACCTGGGTCCTCCGCATCCCAGTTCGATGCTCTATCCACTGTGCCACTGCCTGGTCAGGCCTCATAGTCCTGTTTACATCATCTGGTCATAAAAATAAAATGATTCCCTAGTAAGAATCATTCTGAAAGATAAATTTACTGATAATAATGATGGAAACTGAAATATGAAAGGAGAGAAACAAATACCACCTTCCATCCAGAACCTACAAAACAACTGCTATTAAGGAAAGTAGAGGACACTTTCGCACACATTATACATATCCACCATGTAATTTGCAGTGAATGAATCAAAGCATATTAAATATTAATAAATTTACCTATAAAAATTGATTGCTTTCTTCCATTTCTGCAACTAGATCTCGTCTTTTCTTTTCAATCTTCCTTTTGTACCATTTGACCTCCACGTATTCTACCATAATCTGTTCCAAATATTCTTCCAAATATTGTTTCAATTCTACTAGTTCTTGTTTCATCTTCTTCTTTTCATTCTCAAGTCATTCAAATTTCTTGTGCATTATTGCTTTCATACATAATAAATAACTCCTGTTGAAGACCTTTATTCTTTTCATCTAGACTTACACATTTTGAACATGCAGTTTCCACTTTTGCTGCAAGATCATCATTCTACATGAATATAATAATAGAGTATCATTAAGGAGATGTAAACTGAGAATAGTCTACTCAACACCAGTATCAAATTTTGAAATGAATTCAGTTGCAATAAAAAGTTACCTGCACTCTAGTAGACTCTTGGAATATCAGAATCAAGAACAAAGTTAAAACCACCAGGAGTCATAAAAATATATTCTTCACTGTCATCTCTGCCACACACGCCTGCCCTTGAATTCATACGTGTTTCTGCTGTGACTGTTTCATGTCTCTCCTCTAAAAAATGACTAAGTCACCTCTTAGTAGAAATCCCTACATCTCCCCATCTTAACTCTTCATAATTTTAAACAAATTTTCGGGACATCATATTGAGATATTTAGGTCTCAGTCGACAAATACCTCCCAAAAGAAGACTTTCAAAATGAAACGTTAATAAATCTTAGAAATATGGATTCTAATGCCGTACGCCTTTCCCCGAACTACAAATGTTAGATAGTAATTTGATTTGTAGTCCAAGAAAAAATGATTTCCAAGGGGAAGGAGAAATTCCATCTCTCGTTCTAAAAGTTTAGCAAGATGAGCTCTACATTTTTAATTATTTTATTTATAATTTTAATTTGTGTTTACATAGATTCAAGTGTCCCACCCCGCCCCCTTATTTTCCCTTCACCCCCATGCCCCTCCCCCCATTGCCTTCCACCCTTCCCTCCAGGATTTGCTGTCCTGTTCTCTATAATGCTGTGTTATGTATATATAATTTCATTAATCTCTTTCCCTTCTCTGATCCCATCTTCTCTTCTACTTTTTTTTTAATTTTAATGGGGTGACATTAATAAATCAGGGTACATATGTTCAAAGAAAACATCTCCAGGTTATCTTATCATTCAATTATGTTCCATACCCATCACCCAAAGTTAAATTGTCCTCTGTCACCTTCTATCTAGTTTTCTTTGTGCCCCTCCCCCCCAGTCTCCCACCCTTTCCTCCCTCCTCCCACCCCATAACACCACACTTTTCTCCATGTCTCATAGTCTCGCTTTTATGTCCCACCTATGTATGAAATCATGCTCTTCGCAGTATTATTCTGTTTTACTTATTTCACTCCATACAATGTTATCAAAGTCCATCCATTTTGTTGTAAATGATACTATGTCATCATTTCTTATGACTGAGTAGTATTCCATAGTATATATGTACAAAAGCTTTTTAATCCACTCATCCTCTGATGGACACTTGGGCTGTTTCCAGACCTTCACTATTGTGAAAAATGCTGCCACGAACATGGGGGCACATTTTTCTTTTCAAACAGTGCTATGGTGTTCTTAGGGTATATTCCTAAAAGTGGGATAGCTGGGTCAAAAGGCAGTTCGATTTTTAATTTTTTGAGGAATCTCCATACTGTTTTCCACAGTGGCTGCACCAGTCTACATTCCCACCAGCACTGCAGGAGGGTTCCCTTTTCTCCACATACTCACCAGTACTTATTCTGTTGTTTTGCTGATGAGTACCATTCTGACTGGTGTGAGGTGATATCTCATTGTGGTTTTAATTTGCATTTCTCTAATGATTAGTGATGTTGAGCATTTTTTCATATGCCTATTGGCCATCTATATGTCCTCTTTGGAGAAATTTCTATTCATTTCTTTTGTCCATTTTTTGATTGGATTGTTTGTCTTCCTAGTGTTGAGTTTTACAAGTTCTTTATAAATTTTGGTTATTAACCCCTTATCAAACGTGTTGTCGAATATTTTCTCCCATTGTGTGGTTTGTCTTTTTATTCTGTTCTTATTGTCTTTAGCTGTGCAAAAACTTTTTAGTTTGATATAGTCCCATTTGTTTATCTTGCCTTTTATTTCATTTGCCTGTGGAGACAAATCGGTAAATATATTGCTGTGACAGATGTCGGAGAGCTTATTGCCTATGTTTTCTTCTAGGATGCTTATGGTTTTATAGCTTACATTTAAGTCTTTTATCCATTTTGAGTTTTTTTTTTGTGAATGGTGTAAGTTGGTGGTCTAGTTTCATTTCTTTGCAGGTAGATGTCCAATTTTCCCAACACCATTTGTTAAAGAGGCTGTCTTTACTCCATTGTATTTTCTTTCCTCCTTTGTCAAATATCAGTTGTCCATAATCTACTTTTTCTCTGGCCGCTTTCCCACTAGTCCCTTTGATCCCGCCTTTGCCTCTATTCTATTGCTCAGCTCACATCGTTGATTGGATTCCTCAAATGAGTGAGGTCATATGGTATTTACTTTCTCTGCCTGGCTTATTTCACTTAGCATAATAGTTTCTAGGTCCATTCATGTTGTTGCAAAAGGTAAGATTTCCTTCTTCCTCACAACCGCGTAGTATTCCATTGTGTATACCACAACTTTTTAATCCAATCGTCTACTGACAGAGAGTTTGGCTGTTTCCAGATCTTGGCTACTGTAAACAATGCTTCAGTAAACATGAGGGTGTGTTTCTTTTTAATCAGTGATTTGGTATTCATAGGATATATTTCTAAAAGTGAAATAGCTGGGTCAAAGGGCAGTTCCATTTTTAATTGTTTGAGGAATCTCCATACTGTTTTCCACAGTGTCTGCCCCAGCCTGCATTCCTACCAGCAGTGCAGTAGGTTTCTCTTTTCTCCGCACCCTCTCCAGCACTTATTATGTGTTGTTTTGTTATTGAGCACCATTTTGACAGGTGTGAGGTGATATCTCATTGTGGTTTTAATTTGCATTTCTCTAATGATTAGTGATGTTGAACATTTTTTCATATGCCTATTTGCTATCTGTATGTCCTCTTTGCAGAAGTGTCTGTTTATTTCTTTTGCCCATTTTTTTTCTTTTTATTTTATTCATTTTAGAGAGGAGAGAGAGAGTGAGAAAGAGAGAAAGGGGGGAGGAGCTGGAAGCATCAACTCCCATATGTGCCTTGACCAGACCAGTGCAGGTTTTGAACTGGCAACCTCAGTGTTTCCAGGTCGACGCTTTATCCACTGCGCCACCACAGGTCAGGCCTCTTTTGCCCATTTTTTGATTGGATAGTTTATCTTCCTGGTGTTAAGTTTTACAAGTTCTTTATAAATTTTCATTAACTCGTTATGAGATGTATTGGTGAATATATTCACCCATTTTGTACATTGTCTTTTTATTTTGTTAATGGTGTCTTTTGCTGTGCAAAAGCTTTTTAGTTTAATATATTCCCATTTGTTGATCCTGCCCTTTATTTCACTTGCCTGTGGAGAGAAATCTGCAAATATATTGGTGCCTTATATGTCAAAGAGCTTACTGCCCATGTTTCCTTCCAAGATGTTTATGGTTTCATGACTGACATATAAGTCTTTTATCCATTTTGAGTTTACTTCTGTGAATGGTGTAAGTTGGTGGTCTAGTTTCATTTTTTTGCAAGTACCTGTTCAATTTTCTCAACACCATTTGTTAAAGAGGTTGTCTTTACTCCATTGTATGCTCTTACATCCTTTGTCAAATATCAGTTGTTTATATAGGTGTGGGTTTATTTCTGGGTTCTGGGTTCTGCTCCATTGATCTGTATGCCCGTTCTTATGCCAGTACCAAGTTGTTTTGAGTACAATGGCCTTGTAGTATAACTTAATATCAGGAAGTGTGATACTTTTTTTTTCCCAGTATTGCTGAAGCTATCCATGTTATATTTGGTTCCATATAAATTTTTGGAATGTTTATTCTATATCTTTGAAGTATATCATTGGTATTTTAATAGAAACTGCATTGAATTTATAGATATCTTTGGGTAATATGAACATTTTAATAATGTTTATTCTTCATATGCTTCCACTTATTTGTATCTTCCTTGATTTCTTTAAAGAATGTTTTAGAGAAGCAAGATGGCGACAAAGTAGGCGGACATACCAACTTCCAACTCGCAGAACCAAAGTGGATTATAACTCAATTTTAAGAACCATCATCTGGATAAACCAACTTTGAACTAAACTAAGTGGACTCTTCAACCAAGGAACACAGAAGAAGCCACATTGAGACTGGTAGAAATAGCGAAAACGTGAAGAGCGCTGCCCATCTCCCCGGAGCAAACTGCAGCCTGGAGAGACCCGCGTAGCGCAAGGAAAGTTTGGCGGAGAGGGAGGGACCTGGGTCCCAGGAACTAAGCCCCGGCCTGCAGTCTCAGAGCCTAGAAGAGGCGTTTGGACAGTTTTGAGCTGTGAAACAAGTGAGGGAGCTCCCAGGCCTACAGTTTGGAGTACTAGGTCCCTTCCTACTCTGCAGAGGGTTGCTGAAGGGTTTGGGAAGGCAGGATGCTGAAACGCGGTTCTGTCGGCGTGGGCAGAGGCCAAGCCAGTGTGGGCTCAGTCTAGCCCAGCAGGGTCGGAGGGGACGAGTGAAAGCCCTCCGAACGCTGTGGGACCGCCTGTAATGCCACCTACGGAGACAAAGCGGGAGGCCAAGAACGGGCAGAAAACTGCTCTGCAACCCTGCGCAAGCGGGCCCTGACTTCAGAGACTGGGCTAGGACAAGGGATGGGCGGGGGCGCGCAGCTGAGCTCACGCTACCAGCCCCGCCCCGCTGGAGAAACCGCGGTTTGCCATTATACGTGCTTGAGCGCGCTCTGAGCGCAGGAACGAGGTAGACCCTGAGACAAGTGGAAGCTCGCAGCTGAGCCCACGCTACTATCCCAGGCCGGCCAGAGAAACCACAGATTGCCATCCTATTTGCACAACCGGGCTCTGAACGCGGGAGCGGGGTAGAGTCCAGGACAAGTGGAAGTACACAGCTGAGCAGAAGCCAGCAAACATGCCCGGCCCAGGAAACCTGGGTTACCAACACAGCGCAGAAGGGCCCTGGCCTCGAGGGCGAGGCTAAAGCTCTGGACGGGCAAAGGCTCACAACTGAGAGCATGTCAAAAGCCCCACCCAACCTGCGAAAATGTGACGAGCAGGCTCTGACTGCGGGTTCTGGGCGGAAGTACAGAAACAGGCTGGGTCCGCAACAGAGCAAAGGTGCTCACCTCTACCCTTGGTGCTGAGGCTTGTGGCTTGAGTGACAACCCCTCCAGCGGAGGAGAGGCAGATCACAGAAAAAACCACAGTGGCCGGCTCTGGCAACGCCCATACCCAACCGCCCTAGGCAGCGGCAGAGGGGGTGGGGGACCTGCAGACAGACCAAACCTAGAAAGCACAAAGGCAACACCTACTGGACTCTAGTGGCCACAACTTGCTTATACACAGACAAAATGGGCAGGCAGAGGAATGCAAACCAAATAAATCAAGAGAAATCTCCAGAGAAGGACCTGAATGAACCAGATATAACCAAATGACCAGAAGCAGAATTTAGAATAATGATAGTAGGGATGTTCAAAGAAATTAGAGCAACAACGGATAGTCATTATGAACACCTAAATAAAGAGATAATAAGTATAAAAAACGAAATTGAAATAATAAAAAACAATCAGACAGAAATGACAAATATAGTATCAGAACTGAAGACCACAATGGAAGGAATTAAAAGCAGGATGAATCACGCTGAGAAAGGAATCAGCGAGTTAGAAGACACCATAAACAAAGGCACAGAAGCAGAGAAGAAAAAGGCAAAGAGACTCAAAAAATGTGAGGAAACTCTAAGGGAGCTCTGTGACAACATGAAGAGAAACAACATTCGCATCATAAGGGTGCCTGAAGAAGAGGAGAGGGGACAGGAAATGGAAACTTTGTTCAATCAAATCATAGCAGAAAACTTTCCTAAATTAAGGCTGGGAAACACTCCACACGTTCAAGAAGCACACAGAACTCCATTAAAGAGAAACCCAAAAAGATCTTCACCAAGATACATCATAGTTAAAATACCAAAGCTAATGGATAAAGAAAAAATTTTTAAAGCTGCTAGGGAAAAAAAGGCTATCACCTACAAAGGAGCCCCCATAAGGATGACATCGGACTTCTCAACAGAAACACTTGAGGCCAGAAGGGAATGGCAAGAAATAATCAAAGTAATGCAGAACAAAAACCTACAACCAAGACTACTTTATCCAGCAAGGCTAACGTTTAAAATTGAAGGAGAAATAAAGAGGTTCCCAGAAAAGGAAAACCTGAAGGAGTTCATAAAAACAAACCAATTCTGCAAGAGATACTAAGGGGCCTCTTGTGAGCAGTTTAAAGGAAGGAATGAATAGAACAAAAGAAGAATAAAGCTTTAAAGAATAAAATGGCAATAAACAACTACATATGAATAATAACCTTAAATGTAAATGGATTAAATGATCCAATCAAAAGACATAGGGTAGCTGCATGGATAAAGAAACAGGACCCATACATATGCTGTCTACAAGAGACACATATCAAAACAAAAGATGCACATAGACTGAAGGTAAAAGGATTAAAAAAAATATTTCATGCAAATGGAAATGAAAAAAAAGCGGGGGTAGCAATACTTATATCTGACAAAATGGACTTTAAAAGAAAGGCTGTAGTAAGAGATAAAGAAGGACACTATATAATGATAAAGGGAACATTTCAACAGGAAGATATAACTATTATAAATATCTATGCATCAATTATAGGAGCCCCAACATACATAAAGCAGACTTTGATGGATATAAAGGGTGAGATTAACAGCAATACTATCATAGTAGGGAATTTCAATACCCCTCTAACAACACTGGATAGATCCTCAAGAAAGAAAATTAATAAAGACAGCAGACTTAAAGGAGACACTAGATCAACTTGATTTAATAGATATCTTCAGAACTTTTCAACCTAATGCAGTAGAAGATACATTCTTCTCAAGTGCTCATGGTATGTTTTCTAGGATAGACCAGATGTTAGGACACAAAAACGGTCTCAATAAATTTAAGAAGGTTGAAATCATATCAAGCATTTTCTCTGATCACAATGCCATGAAACTAGAAATTAACCACAAAAGAATAACTGAAAAATACTCAAACACTTGGAAACTAAATAGCATGTTATTAAATAATGAATGGAGTAACAATGAGATCAAAGAAGAAATAAATAAGTTTCTAGAGGGAAGCAAGATGGCGACAGAGTAGGCAGACGTACCAACTTCCAACTCCCAGAACCAAAGTGGATTATAACTCAATTTAAAGAACCATCATCTGGATAAACCAACTATGAACTAAACTAAGTGAACACTTCAACCGAGGAACACAGAAGAAGCCACATTGAGACTGGTAGGGATAGCGAAAACGCGAAGAGGGCTGCCCAGCTCCCCGGAGCAAACGGCAGCCTGGAGAGACCTGCGGGGCGGGAAAAAAGTTTGGCGGACAGGGAGGGACCTGGGTCCCAGGAACCAAGCCCCAGCCTGCAGTCCTAGAGCCTAGAAGAGGCCTTTGGACAGTTTTGAGCTGTGAAACAAGTGAGGGAGCTCCCAGGCCTACAGTGTGGAGTATTAGGTCCCTTCCTACTCTGCTGAGGGCTGCTTAAGAGTTTGGGGCACAGGACGCTGAAAGGCAGTTCTGTCGGCGTGGGCAGAGGCCAAGTCGGTGGGAGATCGGTCTAGCCCAGAGGGTCGGAGGGGACGCGCGAAAGCGGTCCGGAAGCTGCGGGCCCTCCTTTAATCCCACTTACGAAGACAAAGCGAGAGGCCAGAAACGGGCAGGCCCTGCGCAAGCCGGCCCTGACCGCGGGGACCGGGCTAGGACCAGAAACAGACAGGGGCTCGCGGCTGAGCTGACGCTACCAGCCCTCCACCCCCCGGGCTGGAGAAACCGCGGTTGGCCAGTATACGTGCACGAGCGGGCTCCGAGCGCGGGAACGGGTTACACCCCGAGACAAGTGGAAGCTTGCAGCGGAGCCCACACTACTATCCCCACCTGGCCGGAGAAACCGTGGATTGCATTCATACGTGCACGAGCGGGCTCCGAACGCGGGGGCGGAGTAGAGTCCGGGACGAGGGGAAGTACGCAGCTGAGCAGAAGCCAGAAAACATACCCGCCCCAATAAACCTTGGTTTCCGACCCTGCGCAGAAGGGCCCTGGCCTCGAGGACGGGGCTAAAGCTCAGGACGGGCAAAAGCTTACAGCTGAGAGCACGTCGAAAGCCCCGCCTAACCCACGGAAATGTTGCGAGCAGATTCCGACTGCTGGTTCTGGGCGGAAGTCCGGAAATAGGCTGGGTCCGCAGCTGAGCCAAGGTGCTCACCTCTATCCTTGGTGCTAAGTCTTGTGGCTTCAGTGACAGCCCCTCCCACGGAGGAGAGGCAGAAATCACAGGAAAAGCCACAGTGGGCCGGCGCTGGCAATGCTCATACCCAACCACCCTAGGCACCGGCAGAGGGGTAGGGGGGCCTGCAGTCAGACCACACCTAGAGAACACAAGGCAACACCTACAGGACTCCAGTGGCCACAACTTGCTTATACACAGAAAAAATGGGCAGGCAGAGGAATGCAAACCAAATGAATCAAGAGAAATCTCCAGAGAAGGACCTGAATGAACCAGATATAACCAAATTACCAGAAGCAGAATTTAGATTAGGATGTTCAAAGAAATTAGAGCATCAATGGATAGTCATTATGAACACCTAAACAAAGAGATAACAAGTATAAAAAATGAAATTGAAATAATAAAAAAGAATCAGACAGAAATGACAAATACAGTATCAGAACTGAAGACCACAATGGAAGGAATTAAAAGCAGGATGGATGACGCTGAGGATCGAATAAGCGAGTTAGAGGACACAATAAACGAAGGCACAGAAGCAGAGAAGAAAAAGGAAAAGAGACTTAAAAAATGTGAGGAAACTCTAAGGGAGCTCTGTGACAACATGAAGAGAAACAACATTCGCATCATAGGGGTGCCTGAAGAAGAGGAGAGAGGACAGGAAATGGAAACTTTGTTCAATCAAATCATAGCAGAAAACTTTCCTAATTAAGGCTGGGAAACACTCCACACGTTCAAGAAGCACACAGAACTCCATTAAAGAGAAACCCAAAAAGATCTACACCAAGACACATCATACTTAAAATAACAAAGCTAATGGATGAAGAAAAAATTTTAAAAGCTGCTAGAGAAAAAAAGGCTATCACCTACAAAGGAGCCCCGATAAGGATGACATCGGACTTCTCAACAGAAACACTTGAGGCCAGAAGGGAATGGCAAGATATAATCAAAGTAATGCAGAAGAAGAACCTACAACCAAGACTACTTTATCCAGCAAGGCTAACGTTTAAAATTGAAGGAGAAATAAAGAGCTTCCCAGAAAAAGAAAGTCTGAAGGAATTCATAAAAACCAAACCAATTCTGCAAGAGATACTAAGGGGCCTCTTGTGAATCGTTTAAAGGGAAGAATGAATAGAGCAAAAGAAGAATACAGCTTTAAAGAATAAAATGGCAATAAACAACTACATATCAATAATAACCTTAAATGTAAATGGATTAAATGATCCAATCAAAAGACATAGGGTAGCTGTGTGGATAAAGAAACAGGACCCATACATATGCTGTCTACAAGAGACACACCTTAAAACAAAAGATGCTCATAGACTGAAGGTAAAAGGATGGAAAAAAATGTTTCATGCAAATGGAAATGAAAAAAAAGCAGGGGTACCAATACTTATATCAGACAAAATGAACTTTAAAACAAAGGCTGTAGTAAGAGATAAAGAAGTACACTACATAATGATAAAGGGAACAATTCATCAAGAAGATATAACTATTGTAAATATCTATGCACCAAATATAGGAACCCCGACATACATAAAGCAGACTTTGATGGATATAAAGGGTGAGATTAACAGCAATACTATCATAGTAGGGGATTTCAATACCCCTCTAACAACACTGGATAGATCCTCAAGAAAGAAAATTTATAAAGAAACAGCAGATTTAAAGGAGACACTAGATCAACTTGATTTAATAGATATATTCAGAACTTTTCACCCTAAAGCAGTAGAATATACATTCTTCTCAAGCGCTCATGGTACGTTTCCTAGGATAGACCACATGTTAGGACACAAAAATGGTCTCAATAAATTTAAGAAGATTGAAATCATATCAAGCATTTTCTCTGATCACAATGCCATGAATCTAGAAATTAACCACAAAAGAATAACTGAAAAATACTCAAACACTTGGAAACTAAATAGCATGATATTAAATATGAATGGATTAACAATGAGATCAAAGAAGAAATAAAAAAGTTTCTAGAAACAAATGATAATGAGCATATATCAACTCAAAATTTATGGGACACAGCAAAAGCAGTTCTGAGAGGGAAGTTTATTGCACTACAGGCATATCATAAGAAGCTAGAAAAAGCTCAAATAAGCAACCTGACCCTGCATCTAAAAGAACTAGAAAAACAACAACAAATAAAACCCAAGTCAAGTAGAAGGAAGAAAATAATAAAGGTGAGAGCAGAAATAAATGACATAGTGGCTAAGGAAACAATACAGAGTATCAATGAAACCAGAAGCTGGTTCTTTGAAAAGGTAAACAAGATTGATGAACCTTTAACTAGACTCACCAAGAAAAAAAGAGAGAGGACTCAAATAAATAAAATTAGAAAGAACAGTGGAGAAATAACAACTGACACAACAGAAATACAAAGCATTGTAAGAAAATACTATGAAGAACTATATGCCAAAAAATTAGACAATCTTGGTGAAATGGACAAATTTCTTGAATCATATAATCTTCCAAAAATCAATCTGGAAGAATCAGAACACCTAAACAGACCAATTACAACAAATGAGATAGAAACAGTTATCAAAAAACTCCCAAAAAAGAAAAGTCCGGGGCCTGAGGGCTTCACAAGTGAATTCTATCAAAAATTCAAAGAAGAACTCACTCCTATCCTTCTCAAGCTATTTCAAAAAATTCAAGAGGAAGGAAGACTTCCAAACTCCTTTTATGAGGCGAGCATAAATCTGGTCCCAAAACAGGGCAAAGACAACATAAAGAAAGAAAATTATAGGCCTATATCCCTGATGAATTTAGACGCTAAAATTCTCAATAAAATATTAGCCAACCGAATCCAGCAATATATGAAAAAAATCATACACCTCGATCAAGTAGCATTTATTCTGGAGAGGCAAGGCTGGTTCAATATTCGCAAATCAATCAATGTGATTAATCACATAAACAAAAGGAAGGACAAAAATCACATGATAATTTCAATAGATGCAGAAAAGGCATTCGATAAAATCAAGCACCCTTTCAAGCTCAAAACTCTCAGTAAAGTGGGAATACAGGGATCATTCCTTAACATGATAAAGGCCAGCTACAATAAACCGACAGTAAACATCATACTAAATGGACAAAGATTAAAAGCAATCCCCTTAAGATCAGGAACCAGGCAGGGTTGCCCACTTTCACCACTCTTATTCAACATAGTTCTCGAAGTTCTAGCTACAGCAATTAGACAAGAAGAAGAAATAAAGGGCATCCAAATTGGAAAAGAAGAAGTAAAACTGTCACTATTTGCAGATGATATGATATTGTACATAGAAAACCCTAAAGTCTCAGTCAAAAAACTACTGGACCTTATAAATGAATTCAGCGAGGTGGCAGGATATAAAATTAATACTCATAAATCAGAGGCATTTCTATATACCAACAATGAACTGTCAGCAAAAGAAATTAAGGAAACAATCCCCTTCACTATTGCAGCCAAAAAATAAAGTACCTAGGAGTAAATTTAACCAAGGTGGTTAAGGAATTGTACTCGGAAAATTATAAAACATAGCTAAAAGAAATCAAGGAAGATAAAAACAAGTGGAAGCATATACCGTGCTTGTGGTTAGGCAGAATAAACATCATTAAAATGTCTACATTACCCAAAGCAATTTATAAATTCAATGCAATACCAATTAAAATACCAATAACATACTTCAAAGATATAGAACACATATTCCAAAAATTTATATGGAACCAAAAAAGAACACGAATAGCCTCAGCAATCTTAAAAAGAAAAAGTAAAGCAGGAGGTATCACTCTTCCAGATATCAAGGTTTAATATAAGGCCATTATATTCAAGACAGCCTGGTACTGGCATAAGAACAGGCACATAGATCAATGGAACAGAACAAAGGACCCAGAAATAAACCCACAGCTTTATGGACAACTGATATTTGACAAAGGAGGAAAGAACATACAATGGAGTAAAGACAGCCTCTTTAACAAATGGTGTTGGGAAAATTGGACATCTACCTGCAAAAAAATGAAACTAGACCATCAACTTACACCATTCACAAAAACAAACTCAAAATGGATAAAAGACTTAAATGTAAGCCGTGAAACCATAAGCATCTTAGAAGAAAACATAGGCAGCAAGCTCTCCGACATCTGTAGCAGCAGTATATTTGCCGATTTATCTCCATGGGCAAATGAAATAAAAGGCAAGATAAACATATGGGACTATATCAAACTAAAAAGTTTTTGCACAGCTAAAGACAATAAGAACAGAATAAAAAGACAAATCACACATTGGGAGAACATATTCGACAGCACATCTGATAAGGGGTTAATAACTAAAATTTATAAAGAACTTATAAAACTCAACACCAGGAAGACAAACAACCCAATCAAAAAATGGGCAAAAGAAATGAATAGAAATTTCTCCAAAGAGAACATACAGATGGCCAATAGGCATATGAAAAAATGCTCAACATCACTAATCATTAGAGAAATGCAAATTAAAACCACAATGAGATATCACCTCACACCAGTCAGAATGGCACTTATCAGCAAAACAACACAGAATAAGTGCTGGCGAGGATGTGGAGAAAAGGGAACCCTCCTGCACTGCTGGTGTGAATGCAGACTGGTACAGCCACTGTGGAAAACAGTTTGGAGATTCCTCAGAAAATTAAAAATCGAACTGCCTTTTGACCCAGCTATCCCACTTATAGGAATATACCCTAAGAACACCATAGCACTGTTCGAAAAGAAGAAATGCGCCCCCATGTTCGTGGCAGCATTGTTCACAATAGCGAAAATCTGGAACCAGCCCAAATGTCCGTCAGAAGACGAGTGGATTAAAAAGCTTTGGTACATATATACTATGGAAAACTACTAAGCCATAAGAAACGATGACATCGGATCATTTATAACAAAATGGATGTAACTTGATAACATTATACGGAGTGAAATAAGTAAATCAGAAAAAAAGAAAAACTGAGAACAGCATGATTTCATACATAGGTGGGACATAAAAGTGAGACTATGAGACTTGTATAAGAGTGTGGTGGTTACAGGGTGGGGGGAGGGAGGGGAGGGTGGGATAGGGAGTAGTGGAGTGGCACAGGGAAAACCAGATAAAGGTGACAGAGGACAATTTGACTTTGAGTGATGGGTGTGCAACACAATTGAATGATAAAATAATCTGGAGATGTTTTCATTGTACATATGTACCCCGATTTATTGGTGGCACCCCATTAAAGTTAATAAAAAAAGAAAAAAAAAGTTTCTAGAAACAAATGATAATGAGCATACATCAACTCAAAATTTATGGGACACAGCAAAAGCAGTTCTGAGAGGGAGATTTATTGCACTACAGGCATATCATAAGAAGCTAGAAAAAGCTCAAATAAGAAACCTGACCCTGCATCTAAAAGAACTAGAAAAACAACAACAAATAAAACCCAAGACAAATAGAAGAAAGGAAATATTAAGGATCAGAGCAGAAATAAATGACATAGAGGCTAAGGAAACAATACAGAGGATCAATGAAACCAGAAGCTGGTTCTTTGAAAAGGTAAACAAGATTGATGAACCTTTAACTAGACTCTCCAAGAAAAAAAGAGAGAGGACTCAAATAAATAAAATTAGAAAGAACAGTGGAGAAATAACAACTGACACAACAGAAATACAAAGCATTGTAAGAAAATACTATGAAGAACTATATGCCAAAAAATTAGACAATCTTGGTGAAATGGACAAATTTCTTGAATCATATAACCTTCTAAAAATCAATCTGGAAGAATCAGAACACCTAAACAGACCAATTACAACAAATGAGATCGAAACAGTTATCAAAAAACTCCCAACAGAGAAAAGTCCGGGGCCTGATGGCTTCACAAGTGAATTCTATCAAAATTCAAAGAAGAACTAACTTTTATCCTTCTCAAGCTATTTCAAAAAATTCAAGAGGATGGAAGACTTCCAAACTCCTTTTATGAGGCGAGCATAAATCTCATCCCAAAACCGGGCAAAGACAACATAAAGAAAGAAAATTATAGGCCTATATCCCTGATGAATTTAGACGCTAAAATTCTCAACAAAATATTAGCCAACTGGATCCAGCAATATTTGAAAAAATCATACACCATGATCAAGTGGCATTTATTCTGGAGAGGCAAGGCTGGTTCAATATTTGCAAATCAATCAATGTGATTCATCACATAAACAGAAGGAAGGACAAAAATCACATGATAATTTCAATAGATGCAGAAAAGGCATTTGATAAAATCCAGCATCCATTCATGCTCAAAACTCTCAGTAAAGTGGGAATACAGGGATCATTCCTTAACATGATAAAGGCCATCTACGATAAACCGACAGCAAACATCATACTAAAAGAACAAAAATTAAAAGCAATCCCCTTAAGATCAGGATCCAGGCAGGGTTGCCCCCTTTCACCACTCTTATTCAACATAGTTCTGGAAATCCTAGCTACAGCAATCAGACAAGAAGAAGAAATTAAAAGCATCCAAATTGGAAAAGAAGAAGTAAAACTGTCACTATTTGCAGATGATATGATATTGTACATAGAAAACCCTAAAGTCTCAGTCAAAAAACTACTGGACCTTATAAATGAATTCAGCGAGGTGGCAGGATATAAAATTAATACTCATAAATCAGAGGCATTTCTATATACCAACAATGAACTGTCAGCAAAAGAAATTAAGGAAACAATCCCCTTCACTATTGCAGCCAAAAAATAAAGAACCTAGGAGTAAATTTAACCAAGGTGGTTAAGGAATTGTACTCGGAAAATTATAAAACATTGCTAAAAGAAATCAAGGAAGATACAAACAAGTGGAAGCATATACCGTGCTTGTGGTTAGGCAGAATAAACATCATTAAAATGTCTACATTACCCAAAGCAATTTATAAATTCAATGCAATACCAATTAAAATACCAATAACATACTTCAAAGATATAGAACACATATTCCAAAAATTTATATGGAACCAAAAAAGAACACGAATAGCCTCAGCAATCTTAAAAAGAAAAAGTAAAGCAGGAGGTATCACTCTTCCGGATATCAAGGTTTACTATAAGGCCATTATATTCAAGACAGCCTGGTACTGGCATAAGAACAGGCACATAGATCAATGGAACAGAACAAAGGACCCAGAAATAAACCCACAGCTTTATGGACAACTGATATTTGACAAAGGAGGAAAGAACATACAATGGAGTAAAGACAGCCTCTTTAACAAATGGTGTTGGGAAAATTGGACATCTACCTGCAAAAAAATGAAACTAGACCATCAACTTACACCATTCACAAAAACAAACTCAAAATGGATAAAAGACTTAAATGTAAGCCGTGAAACCATAAGCATCTTAGAAGAAAACATAGGCAGCAAGCTCTCCGACATCTGTAGCAGCAGTATATTTGCCGATTTATCTCCATGGGCAAATGAAATAAAAGGCAAGATAAACATATGGGACTATATCAAACTAAAAAGTTTTTGCACAGCTAAAGACAATAAGAACAGAATAAAAAGACAAATCACACATTGGGAGAACATATTCGACAGCACATCTGATAAGGGGTTAATAACTAAAATTTATAAAGAACTTATAAAACTCAACACCAGGAAGACAAACAACCCAATCAAAAAATGGGCAAAAGAAATGAATAGAAATTTCTCCAAAGAGGACATACAGATGGCCAATAGGCATATGAAAAAATGCTCAACATCACTAATCATTAGAGAAATGCAAATTAAAACCATAATGAGATATCACCTCACACCAGTCAGAATGGCACTTATCAGCAAAACAACACAGAATAAGTGCTGGCGAGGATGTGGAGAAAAGGGAACCCTTCTGCACTGCTGGTGTGAATGCAGACTGGTGCAGCCACTGTGGAAAACAGTTTGGAGATACCTCAGAAAATTAAAAATCGAACTGCCTTTTGACCCAGCTATCCCACTTATAGGAATATACCCTAAGAACACCATAGCACTGTTCGAAAAGAAGAAATGCGCCCCCATGTTCGTGGCAGCATTGTTCACAATAGGGAAGATCTGGAAACAGCCCAAGTGTCCGTCAGAAGACGAGTGGATTAAAAAGCTATGGTACATATATACTATGGAATACTACTCAGCCATAAGAAACGATGACATCGGATCATTTATAACAAAATGGATGTACCTTGATAACATTATACGGAGTGAAATAAGTAAATCAGAAAAAAAGAAAAACTGAGAACAGCACGATTACATACATAGGTGGGACATGAAAGTGTGGGTATGAGACATGGACAAGAGAGTGGGGGTTATGGGATGGGGGGAGGGAGGGAAGAATGGGATAGGGAGGAGGGGAGGGACGCAGGGAAAACCAGATTGAAGGTGATAGAGGACAATTTGACTTTTGGTGATGGGTATGCAACACAATTGAATGATAAGATAACCTGGAGATGTTTTCATTGTACATATGTACCCTGATTTATTGATGTCACCCCATTAGAATTAATAATAATAAAATATATAAAAAAAAAAAAAAAAAAAAAAAAAAAAAAAAAAGATAACCTGGAGATGTTTTCATTGTACATATGTACCCTGATTTATTGGTGTCACCCCATTAGAATTAATAATAATAAAATATATATATAAAAAATGTTTTAAAATTTTCTGAGTACAAGTCTTTAACTTCTTTGGTTAAATTTACTCCTAAGTATTTTTTGTTGTTGCAATTGTGAAGGCGATTGTTTACTTGATTTCTCTTTCAGACAGTTCATTGTTGGTGTATAAAAATGCCTTTGATTTCTGAGTATTAATTTTATATCCTACTACCTTGCTGAATTTATTTATCAGGTCTAGTAGTTTTTTGACTGAGACTTTAGGGTTTTCTATGAACAGTATCATATCATCAACAGATAATGATAGTTTTACTTCTTCTTTTCCAATTTGGATGCTTTTTATCCTTTCTTCTTGTCTGATTGCTGTGGCCATCACTTCCAGAACTATGTTGAATAAGAGTAGTGAAAGGGGGCACCCCTGCCTTGTTTCTGATCTTAAGGGGATTTCTTTTTATTTTTGCCCATTGATTATGATGTTGGCTTTGGGTTTGTTATAGATGGACTTTATCATGTTGAGGTATGTTCCCTGTTTTCCCACTTTGCTGAGAGTTTTGATCATGAATGGGTGCTGGATTTTATCAAATGCTTTTTCTGCATCTATTAAAATTATCATGTGGTTTTTCTCCTTCCTTTTGTTTCTGTAATGAATCACATTGATTGATTTACGAATATTGTACCAGCCTTGTCTCCCTAGAATAAACCTCACCTGATCATGTGTGATTTTTTTCATATATTGCTAGATACGGTTTGCTAATATTTTGTTCAGACTTTTAGCATCTAAGTCTATTAGGGATATTGGTCTATAGTTTTCTTTCTTTGTCATGTCTTTGCCTGGTTTTGGAATCAGTAGTATGCTTGCCTCATAAAAAGAGTTTAAAATTCTTCCCTCTTCTTGAACTTTTGAAATAGCTTGAGAAGGATAGGAGTTAGTTCTTCTTTGAATGTTTGATAAATTTTTCCTGTGAGGTCATCTGCCCCAGGACTTTTATTTGTTGGGAATTTTTTTATAACTGTTTCAATCTCATTTTATGAAATCAGTCTGTTTAGGTTTTCTGATTTTCCTATACTGATTTTGGAAAGATTATTTGTTTCAAAAAATTTGTCCATTTTGCCTAAATTGTCTAATTTTATGGCATAAGGTTCTTCATAGTATTTCCTTACAATTCTTTGTATTTCTGCTGTGTCAGTTGTTACTTCTCCTCTCTCATTTCCAATTTTATTTATTTCAATCCTCTTGGTGAGTCTGGTTAAATGTTTATCAATTTTGTTCACCTTTTCAAAGAACTAGCTCTTGTTTTCATTGATCCTTTGTTATTGTTTTTTTTTTGCCTCCATGTCCTTTATTTCCACTCTGATCTTTATTATTTCTTTCCTTTACTTCCTCTGGATTTTATTTGCTGTTCTTTTTCTAGTTCTTTCAAATGCAGTGTTAAATTTTTTATTTGAACGTTTTCTAGGTTCTTAAGGTATGCCTGTGGTGCTATGAACTTCCCTCTCAGGACTGTTTTGACTTGTTGTATGTTCATTTTCATTTGTTTCATGAAAATGTTTGATTTATTCCTTGATCTCATTGTTAACCCATTCATTATTTAATAACATGCTATTTAGTTTCGATGAGTTTGAGTGTTTTCAAGATTTTTTTCTGTAGTTGATTTCTAATTTCATGCCATTGTGATCTGAGAAGATGCTTGATATGATTTTAATCTTCTTAAATTTGTTGAGACTCATTTTGTGTCCTAGCATGTGGTCTATCCTAGAAAATATACCATGAGCACTTGAAAAGAATGTATATTCTGCTGCTTTATGGTAAAAGTTCCTGAAGATATCTATTAAATCCAATTGACCTAGTGTGTCCTTTTAAGTATGCTGTTTCTTTGTTAATTTTCTTTCTTGAGCATCTATCCAGTGATGTTAGTGGGGTATTAAAATCCTCTACTATTGCCTGACCAGACAGTGGCACAGTGGATAGAGCGTCGAACTGGGATGCGAAGACCCAGGTTTGAGACCCCGAGGTCGCCAGCTTGAGCGCGGGCCCATCTGGCTTGAGCAGAAGCTTGTCAGCTTGGACCCAAGGTCGCTGGCTCCAGCAAGGGGTTGCTCAGTCTGCTGAAGGCCTGTGGTCAAAACACATATGAGAAAGCAATCAATGAACAACTATGGTGTTGCAATGGCAACAAAAAAATAATGATTGATGCTTCTCACCTCTCTCCGTTCCTGTCTGTCTGTCCCTATCTATCCCTCTTTCTGACTCTCTCTCTGTCCCTGGGGAAAAAAATATCCCCTACTATTATGGTATTGCTGTTGATCTCACACTTTATGCCCATCAAAATCTGCTTTATATATTTAGGTGCTCCTATATTAAGTGCATAGATATTTATAATGGTTATATCTTCCTGTTGGATTGCTCCCTTTATCATTCTGTAGTCACCTTCTTTATCCCTTACTATAGCCTTTGTTTTAAAGTCTAATTTGTATGATATAAGTATTGCTACCCCAGTTTCTTTTTCATTTTCAGTTGCATGAAATATTTTTTTTCATCTCTTTCTTTTCAGTCTATGTATATCTTTTGTTTTGAGGTATGTCTCTTGTAGACAGCATATGTATGGGTCCTGTTTTCTTATCCACACAACTACCCTGTGTCTTTTGATTGGAGCATTTTATCCATTTACATTTAAGGCTATTATTGATATGTAGTTGTTTATTTTCATTTTCTTCTTTAAATCTATATTCCTCTTTTACTAGATTTATTTTCCCCTTTGTTCTGTTTACAGCAGGCTCAACAGTTCTTGTAGCATTGGTGTGGTTGTAATAAATTCCTTGAGTTTTTTATTTTTTTGAGTCTGGGAAGCATTTTATTTCTCGTTCAATTTTAAATGATAGGCTTGCTGTATAGAGAAATCTTGGTTGTAGGCTCTTGTTTTGCACTACTTTGAATATTTCTTGACATTCCCTTCGGGCGTCTAATATTTCTGTTGAAAAGTCAGATATCATCCTTATGCGGGCTCCTCTGTAGCTTATTGGACTGCTTTTCTCTTACATCTTTTAATATTCTTTCTATATCTTTTAATTTTTGTATTTCAATTATGATGTGTCTTGGTGTTTGTCTCTGTGGATTCATCTTTAATGGAACTCTTTGTGCTTCTTAAATTTGTGTGACTTATTTCATCAATTTAGGAAAGTTTTCAGTTATGATATCTTCAATCAGATTTTCTATCCCTTGTTCTTTCTCTTCTCCTTCAGGAACCCCTATGATGTGGATGTTATATCTCTTCATGTTGTCACAAAGCTCTCTTAGAGTTTCCTCAGACTTTTTGAGTCCCTTTTCTTTTTGCTGTTCTGCTTTAGTGCTTTTGTTTATCTTGTCCTCTAACTCACTGATTCAATCCTCAGTTTCCTCCATACTGCTTTTAATTCCTTCCAGTGTGGTCTTCATTTCTGATATTGTATTTGTCACTTCTGACTGATTCTTTTTTATTATTTCAATGTCCTTTTTTATACTTGCTATCTCTTTATTTAGATGTTCATTATGTCTATCCATTGTTGCTCTAAGATCTTTGAGCATCCTAACAATCATTATTTTAAACTCTGCATTGGTAATTTAGTTTATTCCATCTCATTCAAATCTTTTTCTGGGGATTTATATTGATTCATTTGGGTTGCATTTTTCTGCCTTCCCATTTTGTCTGTGTATAAGAAGTGTGTGGCCAGAGGAGTTCGATGGCTGTGGCCTGTGTTCCCTAGGTGTGGTCTGTCTGCCAGCCTGCCCCACCCTCTGATGCTGTCTTGGGCATTCAGGCATGGATGTTGCTGGTGGTGGTTGCTGCAGTTTCTGCCTCAATTTGGCAGGCAGGACTGTGTTCAAGTGCCAGGGCTGCAAGCCATGGCCAGCCCTTGGCCTTTGTTCTCCCCCCACAGGCAGGGCTGCACTCCTGCATCTGGACTACAAGCCTTAACTGCCCCTGTGGGTGGGGCTGCGCTCCTGTGCCCAGCTGCAGGTCTCAGCCAGTTCCCTGACTTTTGCTTTGCCCCTGTGAGGCAGTATTGCAGGTGGGACCTTTCTTGATCTTCTGGTTCGCAGCCATGGGTTGGACCACTTTTGTGTGCCCCTTCCACTGTCACAGCTGCCCTCATCCTCCGCCCCCACTGGGTAAGACTCTGCTCATGCCAGTCCTCAGTCACGGCTGTTCCCAGGTTTTGCCCCTGTGGGCAGAACTGTGCTCAAGTCCGGACCACAGCCATGGCCAGTCCCCAGCTTCCACCCTCGCAAATGGGACAGTGCTTCCATCTCCCACCGCAGCCATCCTCCAGCAAGCACTCAGCAGTATGGGAGTGGTGATGCAGGTCAGAACTTAGCACTAAATACTGTATCTCTTTTGGTTCCCTACTTCTAAGCAATTCTTTGCTCTGACTGCAGCAGGGGACCTTCTATCTAGCTGGTGACCTGCTTCCCTTTAATTGTATTGTTTACACCATGTGAGTCCCTCCAGGCTGCCACTCACTACTGGGAGCTGAACAGCCCTCTTTGCGTTTCCACTTTTCCTACCAGTCTCAGTGTGACTTCTTCAGTGATCCTTCATTAAAGCATCCTCTTAGTTTAGTCCAAAGTTTATTTTTCCCGATGATTGTTCTTAAAATTAAGTTGTAATCCACTTTGGTTCTGGGAGGTGAAATTTTGTACGTCTGCCTACTCCATCACCATCTTGCCACCCCCCTACATTTTTTTAGAATCTCTTTTCCCCAAAAGAGGCTTGCTTCAATAGTGTCATCTTGTAGTTCTTTGTTAGTTCCCAAAAACAAGAGAACACACTAAACAACATTAACAACAATCTGTCTGGAATTTCACTGATAATGAGTTGAGAGGAACTACTTTCCTTTAGGTAGAAAGGTCACTTGGTAAGACAAAGTAAGCAATGAGGAGGTTTTGATACATGTCTACAAATTCATTGGCACTTCTTCCATAAAATATGTGCTAGTCTTAATAGGGACCTAGTTTCAAGTGACTAGAACAGAGTGAACTGCTGTGTGGCTTTCATATCAGGGTTAGAAAACGTGATTCCCTGACTTTTTCCTGGGAATCTCAGCCTGAGAAGCCAGCCTCATGTTGTGAAGAAGGAAGCAGCTCAGGCCACACAGTCAGTCCTCGCACAGGTGCTCCAGCTGAGCTGCCCCAGCTAACAACCCAGCCGGAAACCCACTGCAAAGGACACACAGGTGCACGAACAAGCCTTCAGGTGATTCTAGTTCCTAGCATCCAGTCTCCTGGTGGACGGCAAGTGGAAAAGAGATGAGCTGGCCACACCAGCCCAGCCATACTGCACATTTATGAGTAGAATGAATGTTGATCTGAGTCCCTAGGATAGGAGGTGGTTTATTAAGCACTGGTAAGGCACTGGCATAGACACTGATGTTAAAAGTAGGGTGCTGTCACTAAACAAAGGAACAAACAAACACTCATGCCCATGCAGGAGTGACTTTGAAACAGGAGGTGAGGGGACCTGAAATAATATGGACAAGCTGAGAATGACAGCCACAAGGGTCTCCAAGAGATAGATGCAGAAGCCTAATGGCCCCTAAAGAGGTGAAAGCAAGGGCTTCTGGGAGAGTGAACAAAATGGCACTGGAGCCTGGAGGAAGAATGTAGCAGCTGACAGTAAAGTCAATGAGAAAGATAAACTAAAGAGACTATTAAATATTAAAGAACCAGGACTCACTGCTTTCAAACATTCAAACCCCATTTATAGCCTCTTTCACGTGTCCAATTGTCAATACTGCTAAAATACTCAACTTCTGGGAAAAATCCACCCCAGGTACTTTCTGGAAACTCTGGTCTACAGATAAAGCCAAGCCTCAAAAACCCCGAAGCCTCAGAAGAAGTTAAGGTGCTGCCTCAAATTTCATAAAGGATTTTCAGAACAGAAGGAATTGAAAGGCAGAGTCTTGCAACAGCTCCAGGCAGTCTATGGTGGAGAGCTCATCTCAAAACAATTTGTGAGGGTGGCTTTTTTGATGCCTTAGCTCCAGTAAAATCCGCAGGAAACTCAAAGCTTCTAAGAGAACTTCAGCAGCAAAGCCCTGCTTGCTAGACTGGATGAGAGGAGACCAGGACCGTGCATAATAAGGAGAGGCCTGCGGTCTCAGACAACCTGTAGGGGGCGGGATGAGGAAAGGGCCGCAGGCACAAGTCACTGCGCATGCGGAGGACAGAATTCAGCATTCACAGGGACAGCCAAGGGCCAAGGGAAGCATCCTGTGGGCGGGACCACATCTCCTTTCCTCAATGAGGAAACAGAAAACATTATGACATCATTTTAAATCTCAGCAGTAGAACAACTGTAGAGTCCTTTGGCACTAGTTACACACAACTTCTCCTCTACCTTACTTCAGGCTTGTTTGTTGGGAGGGTAAGGCAATCTCATCTTTATGTTATACCACAGTGTTTGTACGTGGTACACAAATTGGTAGCTATAACCACCTTATCGCTCCACCTAAGGTTCACAATGCAATCTTCTGATCTTAAATTGTACGTAGCCTCTCCTACAGAGGACAGTATGAATGGCAGGAGAATCTTGTTCTGCTTAGCAAATAGTTAGCAATCTTCTGATCTTAAATTGTAAGTAGCCTTTTCTACAGAGGACAGTATGAATGGTAGGAAAATCTTGTTCTGCTTAGCAAATAGTTATGTAGTTTTCACCATTCATCAATAGAATAGATTCCTGAATTACACGCACATCTTTTCTGAGATTGGGATGTTAAATTTTTGAAAGGCTGATTAACACAAAGTGAGTAGAAAATAAACAGCCTCTAGACTTGTAATGCTAGAGATACTATGCTGCCATGTAAGGCCCTGGAGGAGCAGCAGCCATTGCCATGTTTTCACTGTGTCTCTGCTTTTTTAAATCAAGAAAAGGAAAAAACAATGCCCTCTTTTCAGAAAACAATAGCACAAAGATCTGGTATTTATTCTTGATGAAGAGGACAAATTAGAACACTGAAAGTAATTCATTATCAGAATCTCACTGAAGGGTTTAGATTACAAGAGAAATTCAGAATTTTCATTATTTCAATTTGTGGACTCAAACAAATGTTTCTATTCCAATGTCGACAGCAGTGTTACTAACAACAGCCAAAAGCTGGAAAAACCTAAATGTTGGACAACTGAATAGATAAACAAAAAGTCGTGTATATCAAATATTGCTTTGAGACTATTACAATCATTTTTATTAAAATCTTATTATAAAAATAATTTTATGAATTCAAACAACTTTCTCAGTAAAGAATTACAAGTACCATGTAGTATCATATGAATACAATAAACAGTGTTATCAGTGAGACTTTCATATTGTCTCAAGTATCATATATACCAATATATCACCAGAGAAATAAAAATTTCAGTATGGAAGAAATGAAAAGATTGACTTGTCAAACTTCTGTCTGATTGGTTTTTCAAAGGCTTTTCAATTATGTGTGCTTGTGCTTTATAGCTTTTAACAAATCATTTTCAGTTTCAGGCCTAAAAGTTTGTTTTAAAATAATTATTCTCATGCATAGATTTTTAAAATACTAAGTTTTGAACAAATCTGAAGGTGCAATTATATAAAATCTTAAAATATGAAAAGTAGATTATTTGGCAATTATGCCACTTTCCTAGTTGTGTTTGTGGAAGTAATTTATATTTAGAGGTACAGTTAAAGGTAATGTACACAAGTTGTGTATTTCAGAACAGCTCAAAGCTGAAATATTTATACAGATTATTACTAATGTAGTTCTCATGCTACACTGCTCATCAGCTTTATAAATGCTAGTGTCATTTTCTGTGCTGCTTTAAATTATACCTTTCTCTGCGTCTCCTCTGCACATCTTACAGCCACTGTACACAGACTCAGTGTTTCTTGTAACTAAAACAAAGGGGGAAAAAACCACTTTGGCCAGACCAGGAGTTGTCACAGTGGACAGAGTGTCGACCTGGGATGCTGAGGACCCAGTTTCAAAAACCCGAGGTCACCGAATTGAGTGCGGGCTCATCCGGCTTGAGTGCTGGCTCACCAGCTTGAGCACGGGATTCATGGCTTGAGCATGGGATCACGGATATGACCCCATGGTCAGCTGCTTGAGCCCGAAGAATTCTGGCTTAAGCCATGGGTCACTGGCTCAGCTGGAGCCCCCTGATCAAGGCACATATAGGAAAGTAATCAATGAACAACTAAAGTGCTGCAACAGCACGTTGATGCTTCTCATCTCTCTCCCTTCCTGTCTGTCTATCCCTGCCTATTCCTTTCTCTTTCTTGCTGAAAATAAAAAAGACACTTTGATGTATTGATAACATAGTACAAATCCGTTCTGTAACTCAAATTTTATTGCAACACAGCCACACTCTTCAATCTGCATTTTGTTGTGGCTGCTTTGTGCCAAATCAGCAGCCCACACAGCCTGAAATACTGACTACATGATCCTTTACAGAAAAGATGGCCAACCTCTTCTCTAATACTACAACAAAAATATGATTTATGCATTTACATTTCATTTTATCAGATGATTATGCAAATGTATAAACTGGTCAAATGAGGAAAAATAGAAAATTACCTTACGATAAACATTCACATTTTTGTATTCCAAGCACCACATCAAATATAATTTTAAATAATCACAAGTGTGAGTGACCATGGCTATTCCAGTGATGGAGAGAGTTAACATGCTGCTTTTGGTGACAACCAGGCGCTTGATGGAATAGCTGGAGAGGTGGTACTGACATCGGAGCCAGAATGCCTGGGTTTGGAAACCAACCCCACTAGTTATTACCTGTGTCTATTTGAGAAAATTACGTATATTCTCTGTTTCTCACTTTCTCCATCTATAGAATGGAGATAATACTGGCAACTACCTCACTGGGACATTGGGAAGATTAAATTAGGGAATACACGTAAAGTATTTAGGAGAGTATGTGGCCACAGTCAACACTAAGGGTTAGCAGTTAGCATTATATTGACACTGTATTTTATGTTCTAACAAAATGTCATCCTTTAGGCAGATTTCATGCCAATGGAAGTGGTCTTTTGCACAAATCACACCGTCATCCTTCTTCGTACCATTGACAATGACAGCAAATGGGGAGCATGAGCCCAGAATATATCCCCAGTATTCAGAAAGTTTCACAAATTCTACAAACCATTCGTACTTTTCCCTGCTTATAATTTATAACTTATATCTTTTTATGTACTACTCAGGGGGCAGGGGACAATAATCAAGAGCAACATGCAAACTGAACCTCCTGGCTGAGGACATCACTTACATGACCATGACAGGCAGGAGAACGTATTCAACAATCATACATCTAATAAGAGGCTAATATGCAAAATTTATAAAACATTGATACTATTCAACACTAAATAAAAGTCCAACTAAAAAATGGACAGAGTACCTGAATAAACACTTATCCAAAAAGAACATACACATGACCAGCATACATATATGAAAAGATGCTCAATGTCACTGATCATCAGAAAAATCCAGATTAGAACCACAATGAGATACCGCCTCACACCTGTCAGAACGGCTATCATCGACAGATAAATCAAGAAACAAGTGTTGACGAGGATGTGGAGAAAAGGGGAACCTAGTGCAGGGTTGGAGGGAATGCAATCTGGTCCATTACATGATCAACAGATAAAAAGTAATATGGTCTCTCCCTATAATGAAGTGTTACTCAGCAAAAAACAGAAATGAAGAACTGATGATACATGCTGCAAAAAAGATGTACCTTGAAAACATGATGCTAAATTAAAAAGGCATTCCCGAAGGGCCACACATTGTGATTCCATGTATGTGACTCTATAGAGGACAAGAGTACAGTGGTGGTTCCCGGGGCTGGGAAGAGTGGGGGAGTGGGAACTGGCAGAGGGTGGTGCTGAAGGCACAGGGTTACTTATTCAGGAGATGAAAACGTTCTATAATTGATTGCGGTGAGGGCTGCATAACTCCCTGAATATACAGAAAGCCACTGACTTGTGCACTTTAAATGAGTGAACTCTATGGTATGTTCATTATATCTCAATAAAGCTGTTAACAAAATAAAATTTTGAATTAATATCAGTGCTTGGGGTTCTGTACGGTAAGCTTCTTGCCAGAGTTCAAGGCATAGGGGAGTTAACAGCACACCCTTTTTATAAAAAGACGATAAAAACAAAGCTGTTGTTTTCATTGATACCGTTTATAAAATAAAAAAAGAAATCTACATTTCACTGCTCAAAGCACTGAATAATACATATTTCTTTAAACTCGGTAATTTGGGGGTCCCAAAACTAATTAAAAATTACCTTATTTTGTAATGTATTAATCGAACTATTCATTTTAATTTGATTTTAAACCTCCAAGAAAACTAAGCTCTCCATTTTCATCTTTATTTCACTTCTTTACCTTAATTGTTAAAAGATCCTTTAACCTGTGGAAATGTGCAAAATAAGTAAAAATTTTAAGAGTAAATATTTAATAATTAAACAGATATGTTCTATCATATTAAATAAACAAGTCTATAAATTATGATCATCTCATTTGTTCCAATCTAATAGTTTGAAAGAACATTACTATCAAACTTACAAAAAGAAATTCATGACATACATGATATAGACTTAATTTTGTAACTATATAAAGTTTTTATGAATCAGTTATTTTTTTTTCTTTTTTAATGAGTGAGAGAGAGACAGAGACAGACAGGAAGGGAGAGAGATGAGAAGCATCAACTCATTGAGTCACCTTAGTTGTTCATTGACTGCTTTCTCATACATGCCATTACTGGTGGGCTCCAGCTTAACCATTGACCCTTTGCTCAAGGCAGTGAACTTTGGGCTCAAGCCAGTGACCATGGGTTCATGGGTATGATCCCACACTGAAGCCTGTTTCCCCATGCTCAGGCTGGTGAACCTGCGCTCAAGCTGGCAACCTCCATGTTTGGAACCTGGGTCTCAGCGTCCCAGGTGGATGATCCATCCACTGTGCCACCACTTACTTGGTCAGGCTATATTAGTTATTACTAAAATCCATTTTAGTATGTCAATATTAAACCTTAAGCTATCATTAAACATCAACTGGAAACCAGAGATCAGTATACAAAGTGAAGAAGAAAAGCATAATTATATGCGAATGTTTTGAAAAGACAAAATAAATACCTTCTGGCACCTACTGACAACAGTCTACAAAAGGAAAAGCACCCACATGCCTGACCTGTGGTGGCACAGTGGATAAAGCATCGACCTGGAACTCTGAGGTTGACAGTTTGAAACCCTGTGCTTGCCTGGTCAAGGTACGTATGAGAGTTGATGCATCCTGCTCCTGCTCCTTCTCTTTCTCTCTCTCTCTCCTCTCTAAAATGAATAAAGTCTTTTTAAAAAAGCACCAACATAAACCATCAAGCAAATCATTCAAAATAGAAAGAGAAGGAAAGAAAAATTCAAAGTCTCAGTTGAAAGAAAACTCAAAGAGGGACAAGGCTTTACAGAAAGGAAATCAAATAACGTCTAACAGTCTCTTCAAGATTGTTTTATGGAGAGATCTTTGCGTGCTAGCACAATGGTAACAAAATCAGAGGGATACAGACAACATAGAGAAAGACAGAAGCGAGAGGAACACTAGTGAGAATCGGAGAATAAACATGAGTACTCAGTGAATAAATGAAAAGAAGCCATGTGGAGGCTTCCTAGACACTGAGAATGATGCTTTCTTTTTTAATCGGTAATGACATGATCATACAACTTCTTTAAGTCATACGTACATTTCTGTATGTGTGATATATTTTATACTAAAAAAGAAAAAGAAACATAAGCTAAATAAAAATAATTTTTGGTGTTGTTAAACAATGACAAATGGGGCTTTAGATATTAAACTACCTGAATGCTGAAAGGAAGCACAGCATTAAAAGGAAACATTAACAGAGAGAGTAAAGCCATCTTGCAGAAATATGCATTCAAGGTACATATAAAAAGTGAAGTTGTCAATATGCAAAGAGCATCCTCATTATTGTTTTTACAAATAATTAAAGAATAACATTGCCATTCAAGAATACAGTGTGTCCGTAAAGTCATGGTGCACTTTTGACCGTGTGACCAGTCAAAAGTGCACCAAGACTTTATGGACACACTGTAGTTTTAGATGGTCCTGTGAGTATTCCAAAGTACATTTTTAAAATAGGAACATCTGTTCAATTATAAAAATTACAGATAATAAATAAATTTGTATTCTGGTTTTAATCAAGTAAAATAAGTTAAATCTTAATTAATGGCAGAAATTATCTCAAATATTAAATCTTACCTGGTGTTCTCTGTTTTTAGTTTATCACCTATCTTCCTTTCTTGATCCAAACTATATTGCAGCAATTGAATTAACTCAGTATGTTTATTTAATTGTTCCTTTTCATCCTAAATCTTTAAAAAATATTTTTAAAAGACAATTATTTGTAAAATCCAGGGACTCCTTTTTTAAATCATTATTTCTAATCAGTCAAGGATGAGTGTAGACAGGTGTATAAACGTCTATAAAGCTGAGGCCAGTAAGGATGAATTTTAAAAAGAATGACTTCTTTCAGCGGCTTAAATTACCTGACATTTCCACCACTTCTTCCTAGAGTTTAAATTGCCACAATTTTTTAAAACAGAGATTTCTACATATAAATACTACATGTTAAAATTTTGAGAGAATGGCTAGATGGACATTTTCATTCTACAGATGCCCTAAAAACAATAAGTCAAGATATTCCAGGTCTATAATAATCTCTTCTTGCCCTACTTGCTTTTACAATTCTTTTCCTTTTGGCTCTTTGAGGGTATAAAAAATGATGGTATTCTTAAAGTATATGAACCAAGGTTTACCACAACAGAGGAGCAGAGTGAAACTGATGAATTGTTAATTAATGTAAAATTCTGGAAAATGCATAATGCTCCCAGATTTTAGATACAGTAAATATAAAATTTCATAGCTAAAGGCTATAGAAGTAATTATCACCTTACTTTATTTAGCCCTGTATTTTACTGGTAATGGAAATAAAACCAAGGTTAAGTGATCTGTCCAAAGTTTCTAAAGATGCATTACTTATGGCACCAACAGAAACAATACAATTCTATCACTCAGAATCAGATAACAGAAAACGTCATCAAATAATCAGATAAATTAAGTGTGACTTTTGCTAAGTAATATAATGCCTTATTTTAATGGGAGGGCTCATCCACATTTTCTTTTAAAGGAGAATAATATCCCAATTGTTTCCATCTTTAAAAGTCAATGACCCTTAAAATTCAGTTATTTCCTTTAGAGATAAATACTGATTTTATTGCTTTGTTTTTGTAAGATATTCTGTTCTAAAAACATTTTCAATTACAGTTTACACTTAATATTTTGTATCAGTTTCAGTTGTGCAGTAGAGTGGTTAGTCAATCAGATACTTTACAGGGATTTTCCCACCCTGATATTTCAAGTACACACCTGGCAGCACATGTATTTACTGCATGTTGTTGACTATGTTCTCTGTGCTATACTTTACATCCCATGACTATTTTGTAACTATCAATTTGTACTTCTTACTCCCTTCACCACATTCACTCAGACACCCAAACACCCTGTACTCTGGCCACCATCAGTCTGAACATTTTCTCTACTAGCCTATTTTAATATTGTGTATAAGTCCATTTTTATCTTTACATCCCTCATAAAAGTAAAATTATATGGCATTTATCTTTTTCTGTCTGACTTACTCCACTTAGCATAATTCCCTCTAGGTCTAAGGTTGAATATTTTTTTATGTTCATACTGTACTTTGTTAAATAACATAATATAAAGATTTGACTTAACAAAAACATATGTGTAAAAGTATATATGTTTGTCATTTAAAATATCTCAACATATTGTAATAATTATGGTGTCAGGTGGGTACTTGAAATATCAGGGGGACAACTTTGTAAAATATATAATTGCCCAACCAGTATGCTGTACTCATAAAACTAATAAAAAAAATACGTAAACATAAGTAAAAGTAAAATAAAATAAAAATAGACATGATCCTGTTGGAATTCTATGTTCCAAGGTTTTGAGCAAATAAAGCGTAGGAAAACACACACACTGCAGAACAAAAATGAATGAGCTTACTGGATATCTGTTGATATCCCTTCTCTCAATCATAGCTCCTTCCATTTTATTGTTTATAGAATGCAATTTATATTTAAGCCAATGAACTTAAAAAAGAAAACACCTGAGTGCTTATTACATATTCAAAGCAATTTCCTTTGTACATTTTCTGGTTCAGAAGGCCACCCGGTACATGTAGTAGTTAATTAGTCTCCCAATTCATAGAAAAAGGTGACAGAAAGACTTCAATTAATTAAAAAACAAACATGAAAATCTTTTCCTAATCTCCTATTAGTTAAATGACAGAAATAATCTATTTAAACACACAATTACATATTTAGACATCATTTTATACACAAATTTTATTTGAAAGTAGAAAATCAGAATAGATCAGATAACACTGGGGAAATTTTTTTTTTAATTTTCTGTTGCATGAGGTTTTAGAACTGTTTCTATATATTTCTGGATCACTGATTCCAAATCTGAAATTTGTTTCTTGGTGCATGCTCTAGTTATTATGCAATTTTAATTTCTTTTTGATACAGTTAATGGCATGCGTTGTTTTTTAAACTGGAGTTAAAGGGCAATGACACTTGGATTGATCATAACCACAAGGCAATTAATAATGTTTTACAAACATCACTTTTACATAAGATTTATAGTTGTTTTTAAATGTAAAATATTATCTGATAAAAACACCCTCTTTTTTGTTTCAAGATTGAATCATGGCTTCTTCGAGTAGGCGTAAATGTAAAAATAGCCTGACACCCGCTGTTATATATGTGGCTGTTACATACTTCAACGTCAAAGGCGCAATATTTCACCATTTGTGACATGTGCATATATTTCCTATTTTCAAGTTCTCCTTGGTGATCAAGACAAGAATTGGGCTTCTCATATTGTGTGTCATAATTGTGAGGAAATGCTTCATGATTGGACAAAAGGAAAACGCAAAGGAATGTCTTTTGGTATTCCCATGGTTTGGCGTGAACCTAAGGACCACAGCAGTGATTGCTATTTCTGTTTGATCCATACAAAGGGCATCAGCAAGAAAAAACGGCAGATGATCGCATATCTTAATATTTCTTCAGCAATACGACCTATCCCAGACTCTGAGACACTCCCGGTTCCAGTTTTCAATGGTTTCATTTCTTCTAAGGACGAAAAAAGTGAACATGGCAATCAAGTGTATTTTGATAAGATACATGAGAAAATGGTTGTACAATCTGAACGGTCTTCTTCTGATGCCAAGCAGTCATTAACCCCTCAGCCCTTTAGCCAACCCAAATTGAATGACTTAGGAAGAGATTTGGGTCTATCAAAGAAAGTAGCTGAGTTATTAGCCTCCAGGCTTCAAGAAAAGAATGGACTTTACAGGTCAGCTAAAGTATGCCATTTCAGGAAGCGTAAACAAATTTCTGTGGACTTTTTCCAAAGACAAACACTTTGTTTACTGTCATGATATCAGTAGTCTTCTCAGCCAGCTAGGTGTTACCACTTACAGTCCAAAAGAATGGTGGCTATTTCTTGACAGCTATAAACAATGTCTGAAATGTGTCCTCCTACACAACGGTAATGTTTATGTAGCGGTTCCAATTGGTTATTCAACTCATCTACAAGAAGATGATAATGACATAAAATTTTTCATTGACTTTCTGAAGTATGAGGAGCATAACTGGATCATTTTTGTGGATCTTAAAATGGTAAATTTCCAGCTAGGACAACAGAGAGGTTTCACAAAGTATCCTTGCTTTCTGTGTTTGTGGGACAGCCAAGCTTGGGAGAAACACTGGACACAGAAGGAGTGGCCAAAACGTGAAGCTCTGGAAGTAGGGATGCAAAATATTGTGAATGAACCTGTAGTTAATTGAGACAGAATCATCCCCCCCCCCCATTTCACATCAAACTTCGCTTAATGAAGTGGTTTGTTCCCGCTTTGAATAGAGAAAGTGAATGCTTTCAACATATTATTTTTGCTTTTCCTGCCTTGTCTTTTGAGAAGATAAAAGCAGGTGTATTCAATGGACCTCAAATTCGAACCCTCATATGTGACGATGAATTTACCAGAAAAATAAATGAGGAGAAAGCAGCATGGCATCTTTTGTGGCAGTTACAAAGAACTTCCTTGGCAACAAAAAAGCAGAAAACATGAACTTCTGGTTCAAAGGATGCTGTTGTCTTTCTGCGACATTGGCTGTAACATGAGCATTAACATTCACTTCCTGAACAGTCACCTTGATAAGTTTCCCAAAAATCTTGGAGCTGTTAGTGATGAGCAGACTACTGCTGGAGCATCAAACAAGATTGTCCTCATCAAGTACACAAACGCAAGAGCTACAAACGCAAATTTTTGCCTGAATAGAATTTAAATAAGTTTTGCACAAATTTTATGATTAAAATGAGTGTTTTAATATGTTCTATTTTGAAATTGTAGACAAATTCTGATGCAACCATATCTTTTAGTGTATTAGTGTATTTACTGCATTATATAAATTATTATTTTTACAAAGATGATGCCCAAGAAGACATTCTAGTTCATTATGTTAAACTAAATGTTGAAAATTTTACAATAAGATGTAAACCTAGAATCTTGAATTGCAAAAAACCCGTTGCTTACAGAGAAAAACTAATGTCATATTTGAGATCAGCACACTTGAATTAGGTAAGAACAAGTGTTTTTGTGGATGCAACAAAAACTTTGTTCCCCAGTGAGTTGGGTTTTTTCACTCTTCTTGCTGGTGTCTAATTCTCCCCAGAAGATTTCATCAATGGTTCCATTCCTCTCTTATGGCAGCTTTGAAGGGCTTGTTAATGCTGACATCAAGTGGTTGGAGCTGGGATCTCAAGACTCCAGGTATGCTGGCAAGTTTTGTGTTTTACTTTGCAGCAATCTTCTTTGTGCTTCTTGTTATGTGTGCCCTGAACAGATCAAGCACCAATAGGGCAGCTTTGTGTAAGAGCCCATCTGGTCTCTGTCTCCAAACTTCCTCAAACCCATCCTGATCCAGCCAATCCTTGTCATGAACATGGACAATCACTCCTTGAAGAACTTCTTCTTTTGGCATTGTTTTGCGTTTGAAAATCAGCATAGGCCTGACCAGTTGGTGGCACAGTGGATAGAACATTGGACTGGAACATGGAGGACCCAGGTTCTTAACCCTGAGGTCACTGGCTTTAGTGCGGGCTCATCCAACTTGAGTGTAGGCTCACCAGCTTGAGTGCAGGGTCGCTGGCTTGAAGCCCAAAGTTGCTGGCTTGAAGCCCAAAGTCGATGGCTTGAGCAAGAGGTCACTCACTCTGCTGCAGTCCTCCAGTCAAGACACATATGAGAAAGCAATCAATGAACAACTAAGGAGACTAAGAAGTTGCAATGATGAATTGATGCTTCTCATCTCTCTCGCTTTCTGTGTCTCTCCCTATCTCTATCTCTCTCTCTCTCTCACACACACACACACACACAAAATCAGGATTGGAGGCAGCTTGGTTCCATCGGCACGAGCTAGAACAACTGTATAATGGCTCTCTTCATGTCCACTTATCTTCAGTTTGTTTTCACCCCCTTCTTATCAACAGTTCTGTTACTTGGGACATCAAATTGAAGGGGGACTTTGTCCATATTTGCAGTCTGTCCCAAGTCAAACTGATGTGTCTTCTGACATTGAATGACAAAACAAATTCAAGGACTTTCTGCTCATAGTTTTCAGGCATCTTTTGGGCAAGTCTGGAGCATGTATGCTTGCTTAGTCCATTCCATTTCACGAACCTGAAGCACCAACTGTGTCCTCCTTTGAAATCAGTAACTTCTTTTTCATCAGCAATTCTTCTTGCCTCATGCTGAACCATCTTTGTGGACACAGGAATTCCAATTGCCCTTTGCTCTTCGATCCAGATGTTCAATTCTCTCTCTAAATCAGGCCATTTTGTTGACTTGCCTATAATGGCCTTCTTCTGCCGTGGCATTTTCAGTAGGGTTTCTTCTTCCCGCAGCCAGTCTCAGATTGATTTCTCAGTTGAAGGAGGACCAAACTTAAGTTCAGCAGCACAAGTTCCATTCACTTTTTCAAACTGTATTCCTTTTATTTTATTTTTTTCCCCGACGTTAGAAACGGGGAGGCAGTCAGACAGACTCCCACATGAGCCTGACCGGGATCTACCTGGCATGTCCACCAGGCGCCGATGCTCTGTCCTTCTGGGGCATAGCTCCATAGCGGCCGGAGACATTCTAGTGCCTGAGGTGGAGCCCATGGAGCCGTCCTCAGTGCCCTGGCCAACTTTCCTCCAATGGAGCCTTGACTGCAGGAGGGGAAGAAAGAGACAGAGAGGAAGGAGAGGGGGAGGAATAGAGAAGCAGATGGGTGCTTCTCCTGTGTGCCCTGACCAGGAATTGAACCTGGGACTTCCACACACTGGGTCGATGCTCTACTGCTGAGCCAACCAGCCAGGGCCTGGATCACTTTTAACTTGAGTTTAGCACTGTACAAAAATCTTTTCTGAGCCATTTCTAGGCAGAACATGGCAAAATGTAACCTACCATAATATACCAATAACAAGTGCAAAACAGTGAGCGCATAGACAACAAGCATGAAAAAGCAGGAAATGAAAGTAAACAAATCTACAGCAATGAGCACAGAAACAAGCACGAAAAAGCTGGAAATGCAAGTTAAAAAATCTGCAACCACTGTATAAGATGCACCCAGTGTTGGATCCCAAATTTTTCAAAAAAGGGTGTGTCTTATACGTGGGAAAATACGGTGTTTCCTGTACATTATCAATGTAACTGTCTCTAATAGTCCTCCCTATTTCTCATTTTCTGCTTTAAACTTTGACTTGGGAATGAAGCAGCCATAACCTGGTTCTAATTGTCTAAAAATAGTTCTGAATAAAAACAGGGGGAATTAGGTCTGAAAGAAGGTTTTGAGAGACTGTATAAAGTACACAAACTTTATTATTGTTTCACTTATATTTTACTGTTTAGAGCCCCTTTTTCCCTCCTTTGGTTACCTTTGAGTCTCAGCTGTAGTTCAGTTGCTTGAAATGGCTTGATATGAGAAGTCTGCTAAACCTAGGAATCTTATAAAACCAGATAACCCAACACTGTGGCTTCCTCTTTCAGTGAACTTATTACTATAGCAAAGGGGACAGAATGTTTTAGGGCAGGCTATGTAATAACAAAACCCCTGAACCTTCAAATATTTGCATTTTTTTTCCTGTTTCTTAATGGTAATATGATTCTTGCCTTTGTCAACAACTTAACAATTAATTCTTTGCAACAGTCTCTAGAGCACACAAATCAGGGTGAGGTTTGAATCCTACTGCTGTTGTGTACTAGCTGAGTGACCTGATTCTGTTTTCTTAGATTTAAAAGCTTATTCTGTTTAACATTAATACATATTTTGTAATTGCCTACACGACACTTTTAGCAATTATTGTGAGTGTTAAGTGGCAACATGTACATGGCACATAGTGAGTACTGAAGTAATGACTGGTATTGTAAAAGATAATGTGGAATTGGAGACTTGCATAATGTATTGTGGGGTTTTATGGAACAAAGAAAAAAGACAATTTTACAACTTCATTTTTATAAATTTATTATTTTTTTAGTGAGAACTTTGTCTCACTAAAAAAGATACAGATAGGAAGGTGGAGAGATGAGAAGACTCATAGTTACAGCACTTTAGTTGTTCATTGATTGCTTCTCATACATGCCTTTAGCCAGTGACCCCTTGCTCAAGCCAGCAACCTTGGGCTCAAGCCAGCAACCATGGAATGATCTCCCACTCAAGCCAGCAACCTCAGGGTTTTGAACCTGGGTCCTCAGAGTCCTAGGTCGACAACGCTCTATCTACTGCACCACCGCTGGTTAGGCTATAGAATTATTCTTTGCGTAAAAAAATTTGGACAAAACACAAAGGGAATTTTTTTAAATGCTCCATAATTTCATTACTCAGGAAAGAGCTCTGGTAATATTTTATTGTCTATCATTCTAGTCTTTTATATATATATGCAATTACTATTTGCTTTATAGACTCTATATCCTTAAAATAACCTTGCATGGTGTGGTCATGTCTGTAACTCTCTAAGCTATAGAGTCTTAATGTAACAGTGTCTGGGATGCACTCTGTGTATGCTTGATGTTGCATTATTGAGCAATTTGGAAAACAATTTTAAAGTTGACCTCATTGTACTCAAAAAATGACTAAGTTCCATTCTTATTTTTATAATAGATTTGAAATTCTAATTTTCCTGTTTATGTATCTTTAAGAAATAGAAATTGTTATTTGGGTCAGTAAATATTGCCTTTAATTTAAATATGCTACAGCATTTACACATTTATTTATAACCTTCAGAAACTTTCTTTAAAAACTGGATATTATGGTAATACTGTATGTACTGACTATATATATAGTACCTTAAGAACACACATACATACATGGATAAAGCTGTTTTCTTAAAGGGACTTACCTTCATTGCTTTATTACACTTGAACCTTTATCTTAGGAAATTTAGTGGTTTCTTATTTCTAATATTTTGAAAATTATACAGTCATGAACCAAGCATGATTGAATGGCTTGTATTGCTTTTGTATATTTTTAAAAGTTGTTTATCCAAATGTTTATCATCTAGGCAACTATAAAACATGTATCAATATTACATATAATAACTATGGTTAATGTAGACATGGTATCTTGAATTTAAACATTGTCTAAAACATTCCAGAAAAAAATTATTGTACAATATTTGCTCTATGGTGTGTCCGTAAAGTCATGGTGCACTTTTGACCGATCACACAGACACACTGTATATTTGTTGTGGGAGGGATGAATCTTTTTGAGTTCTTTACATATTTATATATAAAATTAATATGATGTAACTTTTAAGATTATGTGGATATAGCTTATGTAAAGTTAATAAAGTGAATTAAATGTGACATTTCTGTAGAGGTGTGGAATTGTTATGAAGCTGGGTGCGTTTGGGGAAGTGCAGGGATTATGGGATCTGTGTATGAAAAGTAGATGTTTGAAATTTCACAGCCTAGACGGGGACCAGACTGTCAAGGGTTGTTTCAGAAACATTGGGATTTATCCTCAAGATATCCAGATGTAGACATCCAGAAAGCAGCAGCATGTGCTTAGCATTCAGGTAGAATAGGGTGGAGTGACACAGATAGCGATCATTTGAGGAATGGATGTAATCACTCACGCAGAACTTGTTGAAAACAGGGAGATGAGGAGAGAACCCAAGGGAATTCTGTAAGCAAAGGAGACAGACCTGTTATGATGGTGTTCTTCTGTACATGGGCATTAGCATCTATATTTGTTGGGAGTGGAATTTAGTCAAGGAGCAGAGGCCAAGACTTCAGTTTCTTTGTTGTTGTATTGTTTTGCTCCTGATCTGTTACTTCCCGCTAAGCTCTTGTCAACTTTATACCCATTTTGTACCTGTGCAGCTAGTGTGGCTGGAGAGTATATCACAATCTTCTAACTAGTTGTACTTTAAATTCATGATCTTAAATTTTAGGTGGACTTTTACTGTTGCCTGACAGTCATACATTATTACCCTACTTCATTCACGAAAGTAACCGTTTCCTCCTTTTTCTCAAACTTTTAGCATCTCATTCCATATCCAATTCTCCGCTGATTGTCTTCCTTCTCTGCTGAGGAACTTTAATGACTTCAGTGGACTAGTGCCAGTTGCCTACATCACATCAGCTGGACCCATGTACTCTGTCTGTTACGACTACAGACATCTGTTCCTATGTAATGCTAGCTCCTTTCCTTGTGCACTCAATTCTGTCCTCTCATCCTCTCCAAAACATTACTCCCTCAGCTCTCTGTTCTTCCTTGTCATCACATCACATTTCTTTCTCTGCTGGCTCATTCCCATCATCATACCATTTGCTGTTAATTCCAATGAGGCACAGTTACCTGTTCAATGGTTGTGGGGTACTATCTCTGGAAATAAGCCAGCAAAGATGCTTACATTAGTAGGCATTTAAGAAGAGTTTATCAGGGGAAGGCTATTTTCATTAATGAATATTAGAGTAGGAAATCACACTTGTCTTTGCGGTACAAAGAAAATGACTCGAGTGCTGATGGCCATTAGAGATGTAGAGAGGGGAGTGAATAGTGGGATTCAGATGTTGGTGACATGTCAGTAATTTCAATAATTAGCTCTTTTGAGTAAAATCCTGTTAGAAAAAGTATTCCTGTTAGTGCCAGGCTTTCAATCAGTGCAGTGCTTTGAACAGTGTGCCTATCTTTTGAACATTTTGTTTATCATTTAGGCTGTGAATAGAAAAACCTGAGCATAGAAATAGTATGGCTTAAAAAAATGTGTGTGCAGATATGGAAAAGTGCTTAGATATGGTTAATGCCTACGGTTACTATTATTAGGCCTAGTCGGCTTGAGATGGAGAAGGCTGTAACTTTTTTAATGTCATTTGGGTGAGGGCACAGATTACTATGAATAGTGTGGTGATTGCTCCTAGGCATATTATTGTTTTAATTAGCTTATTTTCTGTTAGTGGGTAGAACTGGATTAGTAGAAAAATGTGTGCTCTGACCATTGTGCTTGAGCGGAGTCATGCTGAGATGGGTGCAGGGCTTCATGGCAGAGGGCAGGCATAGGTAAGCCAAATCAGGCTGATTTGCTGGTGGCAGCTAGGAGCAATCCAGTTAGCAGAAAGTTGTCAAAGTTGCGTACAACGATCTATTGTAATTCTCATGAATTGGAGTTAATTAGGAACCATGCTACTGATAAAATAAATCTTACATCTCTAGTACAGTTATGTAAGATTGCAGAGCAGCAGTATTAGAGTCTGCTCTGCCAAACCATTAGCTGATTAACAGGAATGATATAATTCCTACTCCTTCTCAACCAATAATTAAGAAAGATTGTTAGTGGTAATTAGAATTAGTATTGTGATGAGAAATATTAAGGTAAAGAATTGATTGATGTTGGGATCTGAGATATCATATTGAGAAGTCCATAATAGATCATGTGACAAATATTGCTAGTGGTATATACAGTATGTCTGTAAAGTCATGGTGCACTTTTGACCAGTCACAGGAAAGCAGTGCACCATGACTTTATGGACACACTGTATATTATTGAGAAGTAGTTTAGTTTAAAGCTGATAGTTTAAATTGTTATTCAGTGTCAGTTAGAAATTACTATTTCTTGGCCAGAGTAGATAAACGTTATCGTGGGGATTAGGCTGGTGATAAAGGCGTATGAGATTACAGTTTTTACAAAGTTTGGGTATAGAATATATTCCTGAATGTTAGAGATGATTCTTGTGACTGGTATAGTTAGTATAAGTAGCACAATTACTATTGAGGAGGCAAATATATTTATTACATTTATTTGCATTTTACTTTCAAAATAAATTATTTTTCTTTCAAATAGAAATAGTTGTATTTCTAAAGTATTTAGAGATAAAATACCAGGGCAAAAGGTGTTAAAGTAGGTCAGTAAATCACCAGAAAGAACACTAAGAAGTGTATTGCTATCAATCCTATTTCCTATTCCACCAGATGCTGAGGGTTCAGAGCCCACAGCAAATCCCTAAGATCTGTTATCAGTGACAGCTGCTGTTTTAGCCCTGGTCTCTCAGTACCTCCCCCTTCTTTCCAAAAGCACTGGATGGTGCTCTCCCTCGCTAGGTGTCAATTTTCATCATCCTCAGCTTCATTTTCCCCAAAGCCATGACCGCCAGACTGCCAGGCTCTGTGCTGCAATGCTGAAATACTGCTCAGTCTTTCCGGTTGGCAATTCTCCTTCCTCGGAAATGCAGCATTGACTTCTGAGGAAAAATCAGTATTTTACTAAATCTGAATTAAGAAGATAATTCCATTGACTACGAGTCTGAGGAGAAGAAAGGGAAGAATATAGTTATTTTAGAATTATGACTGACTTTAAAAGATATGCCTCCATTGTTTTAGAGCTAAAAACAGTATGTAGTATCTGCTAAACTAAAATTTTCATGGTTCAGAGAATATGAGGTGTTATTTTTTAATCTACCTACATATTTGTAATCATCTAAAATCTTTAGTTTCAGGGAAATGGAAAAATCTTCTATGAGGGATCTATAGTACATGTTTAAACCTGCCTCCTACCCAAACCCAAAATGGTTAACGTTCACAGCATTGTAGAATATGTTACAGATACTTTTTAAACCATCTGTCCATACTGATCAAGTTTAGAAGGTACTGCTATCACATGATGTAGTTTCCTCTTTAGGTGGCATATTAACTAACAGCAAATGGGAAGGTAATGTGAACTGAACTGATTGCTGTGCCGTGGCCTGGTGAGTAGAGTGATGTGGGGAATGTTCAGTCAACAATATTTATAAATGAGTCCTATACAATAAGACGACTATACAGCAAAAGTTAGATCAGCGATTTCAACCTTTTTCATCTTGTGACACACATAAACTAATTACTAAAATTCTATGGCACACCAAAAAAATAGGTATAATTTTGCTTCATTCACACCAGACAACTATTGTTGTATTGGCTGTTGTCATGTTTTGATAATCTAAGAGAAAAAATGTCAATGCTCCTGACTAAACAGTCTGTACTGTGTGTTTTAAAAATTCTTGTGGCACATGGGTTAAAAATTGCTAGTCTAGATTGTTGTCTTATCTTAGAAAAGTCTAAGAAAAGTTTCCAGAGCAGGAAGTGGGGTGGGTTTGGGGATAAGGAACCTTATTCAAATTAGGAAAGTAGAGCTCAGCCACCATTTCTGCAAATAACCAGCAAAAACAATCAGGCATGGGCACAGGCCACAAGAGGCCAAAACCAGCTTTCCAGGCTTCCCGAAACGGGCCAGAGTAAGTGACTGTGGGTCTACATCTACCTCCCTACTCAGCTGCCTCTAGCTCCCACATCCCTTACTCTGGTAAACTTAGAGCTGGCTGAAAGTGGGAACACCACAGAGCCTGCATATAGTAAGTCTCAGTAAATGTTTCTACAACTGCCCCGACCATGGGGTTCATGACAGCTACATTGGCTTCACCCTAATAATAACAAGGACATGATAACTATTATTGACAATTATTGACTGAGCTCTTTTTTACCAAGTAGTATGCTAAACATTTTATTTTACTTAAACAACAATGATGCTGGGAGGTATGGACTACTATTATTAACTACTATTTGAAGAGCTGTATTCCTACCACTACCTGACACTGCCACTCCACCTGATCAGGTAACATTTTATTTACCCACTTTCCTCTATTAACTAAATCCTCTCAACAGTGATTCATCACAGTTATCTGGGTATGACACTGTACAAGAGTCATTAGTCCTCATTTTTGGAAAATCGGACCCAAGATTTTTTGGCAGTGACAAAAGCAATGGCACCTTTCTCTTCTGCTTGCAGGGATGGAGCTGGGAATAGCAGCCCACCACAGGTCACGTGAGGACGAAACTCGTAGGCAGTCCTATTCTGGGAAGAACAAGCAGCATCCCTAATCTTGGCTGGCTTGACAATCCATTTCCCCAACTTGACCTGGATGCACTGGCATTACTTAATTTAAACTTATGTTGGTATAATAAACCATATCGTTTTTTCAAACTTTTACTTCCTGTTAATTCTATTTATCCTAGGAGATGACAAATATAAAAACTTACACTCCTTAGAAGATAAAAGCAAGCTTTGGAATGCAACAAAATAACACGAATTAATCATAATAACATTTACATACAAATTCTATTGCAAGATGGCAAAACTTCAGCAACATTTAAAGATTATAAAGTTTCATTAAATGGTTCCATATTTTTGTTGAAATATATAAAAATATTTTCTAAAAATACGACATTAGACAATGTAAAAATCACTATATTTTACAGAAAGATATTTTATACCCTCAAAATATTCCATTTATTTACTTATTTATTTTTCATCTTTGAGAGGAGAGAGAGACAGGAAGGGAGAGAGATAAGAAACATTAACTTGTAGCTGTGTCACTTGAGTTGTTCACTGATTGCTTCTCATATGTGCCTCAACAGGGGTGGTGAGGAGCTCAAGCTGAGCCAGCAAACCCTGTTCAAGCCAGTGACTTCGGGGTTCAAGCAGCCTGGGGGTTTCAAATCTGGGACCTCAATGTCCCAGGTCCATGCTCTATCCACTGTGCTACCATCAGTAGGCCTCAAATGTTCCTTTTTAATCATCTAACTGCAACCTTCAGGTGTAGAGGGAAAGAGTCATTTTAAGCCTCCTTCTGTAACCACTGTCTACACATTTAAATTACAGGGAAAAGTCTTAGAACGTTGTTTGACTACATATTTAAAATAAAAACAAGACACAGAAATCAGTTTGCAGTCAGATATGAAATGAAAACCAAGTCAGCTCCCAAACTCAAGAGCTGTATCAGGTCTAGAAACTCCATTTTTCTCATTCCTGTTGGCAATTCCAGAAGTCCGTACCATGTTCCCTTAAGTTTCTTATTGTGATCTACACATGGTACACAGATCTCACAGTGCATTGTACTCCACGCATTTAGATGGATCTGTGGGAAAGTGCTTCTGGCAAATTGTCATTAACCTCTTCAATCCCTAAGAAAATAAGGAAAATAAAGGTTGGTTATGAGACAGTTAAACTTTTATTAATTGCCCTCCTCTGTTAATTGCCCTTATTCCGGTTTACCAATGTCTTCATTAAAATATGGCACTCCCCAGCAATATCACCCAGGTGTACTTATTTACAAGATGGTCAGAGCAGAATTGTTCACAAACACAATAGCAAAAGAACTGGAAACAACCCCAATGTCCATCGTAGAATATGTGAAAAAACATTAATATGCTGCCTGACCGGTGGTGGCGCAGTGGATAAAGCATCGGCCTGGGATGCGGAGGTCCCAGATTCAAACTCTAAGGTTGCTGGCTTGAACGCAGAGTTGCCAGCTTGATAATGAGGTTGCCAGCTTGAACATGGGATCATTAATATGACCCAAGGTCGCTGGCTTAAAGCCCAAGGTTGCCAGCTTGAACATGGGATCATTAATATGACCCCATGGTTGCTTGCTTAAAGCCCAAGGTTGCTGGCTTGAGCATAAGGTCGCAAGCTTGAACATGGGATCATTAATATGACCCCATGGTCGCTGGCTTAAAGCACAAAGTCGCTGGTTTGAGCAAGGGACCACTGGTTTGGCTGGTGCCCCTGGTCAAGGCACACATGAGGAACAGATAACAAACAACTGAAGAGACACAATTATGAGTTGATGCTTCTCATACCTCTCCCTTCTTGTCTGTCTCTCACTTTAAAAAAAAAGGTATTAGTAGGTTCACAAATGGAACATTCTACAGCTTTAAAAATGAATTAACTAGTTACATATAACAACTGAGCCTTTCTCCAGCAGGTTCCAGTAGAGAATGAAAACCCACTGCCTAGCCTAAAGCATCCACTGTATGGAATGAGACAGCTCCCCTCCTGTGTATCTAGAGGGTGCTACCATCCTTGAGAAACATGAGAAAATAGGCACTCAAATCATCTTCTGTGTTCTGTGGTCCAGATGGAGAACTCTGGTTGAGAACTGATATTTGAATACATGAATCTTAGAAACAATGTTGAATGTAAATAGCAAGTGGCAAAGGCTACATCCAGTATAATGCATTTTAGTGAAACTCTAAAATTAGACAATGTAAAAATCTTAAAATTCATTCAGTCTCTTGAAACTCATCCTTCAGTCTGTGATCTTTTAAAACCCTTAGTTGACATTTTGTTTTCAATTATTCCTCTTAGTTTTCTCATCAACCAGTGAGCAAGCATGCTTCTAAGTCAACCCAAATTCACAAACAAGCCAGGAACAAGGACAGAAGCCTGAAACGTGCTGCTCTCCATCTCTCTAGAACAGATCTGAGAAGAGTTCTGCAACCAGCAATGAATCCTACTAAAATGTTTTATCTACCAGCCTACACATGTCATTGTTTACAAGGAAAGACTTTGTAAAATGTCCTACTGAAATCTATGTATCTATAGCAATATTGATTAATCATTAAAATTAACAACAACTGGCCCTGGCAGGGAACTTCAGTTGGTTAGAGCATCATCCTGACACTCTGGGGCGGTGGAGTTGATCCCCAGTCAGGAAACATACCAGGATCAACCAATGACAGTATGAATAGGTGGAACAGCGAATCGATGTTTCTGTCTCTTTCCCTTCCTATCTCTCTAAAAGTCGGTGTAAAAAATGAAATATATATGAATAACCAAGAACAGCAGCACTTAATTTTAATTACCTCTAATGCAATTTTTGCACAAATTATTTTAAGGTTTCTCAGCATGGGTTCACAAAAATTAAAATCACCCAATTCCTATCATAATAACAAGAATAATGAAATTCTATCAGAGGCCACAGGTTGACTATGTGCAGGCCTATATTAGATAATGATTATGAAAGTGCATATATATTACCTGCCTGATACTTAACTAGTATCCCTCCAAATTCACTTTCTTGCCTCAAAATAATGCAGTGAAATATCATCTGCTCCTAAAAGAAGAAAGCACTTCATGACCTCTTGGGAAGGCAGAGCATGTGGCTATACTGCACAAATCAACAACAGAAGAGCATATCTGGTTCTCTGAGGAGGAATGGTAAAAAATCACCTTGAAATGTTTGAGGATGTAACAGGTACCTGAAACATCATTAAGCACTTAGAACTCTTGATTACTTTACTCTTTAAGCATTCAAATAACTCCTCTATGTTCAAAATAAAAACAAAACAAATCATAATAAAAATACCTGACAAATCGCTTTGGTCCCACAGTAAGGAGAGAACACAAATATAAATTATTTCTATGCACTGAGCATTAATCTAATGATTCAACATCAGAGAAACATGATTTTCAAACATCATACTTATAGCCCTTTGTGGATTCAAAGATTGTCCATACAGTGCTATTGAAGAATTGGGAATGTGAAGGGAAGTTATCTTTCACCCAAGAAGAATTTACAACAAAAACAGACTATGTAATTTGCTTGGCTCATTTTTTTTTTGTATTCCCTGTGCTAATCAGGTATTTGGTTTAAAGACCATTCCTTTTCATAGTCTAGCTTCTCCTGCTAAGAATTCTAATCATGTGTATGTAGAATTGTGATCTGTAGTCATGGGAATGAGTGATATCACTAATTTGACATCTGAGGTTTCCTGATGGGATAGATGAGAAGAGAGGCAAAGAAAAGGAGAACACCCTGACAGAATACAAACGGCTTAGGCAGCAGCAAAACATGACAAGAATTATGAGAAGCAAAGAAAAGGCAAACTGATGTTAAGACTGATGGAGGTAATTTTCTTTATAAGCAATAGAATCTTAGGTGTTTGCCCCTTAAAGAAGGTATCTGTGATGTCTATTTACCCTAAGTAGAATCTGATCTAAAAATAAATGCTAGTGTCCTGTCTGAAATTTTAGCGGCCGAAGTATTTGAAAAATCAATGGTCTAAGTCATAAACAGTTTACATTACAATAAATTGTGCAGTAAGGGATGAGAGTGCACAGCACAGATTTGTAGAGAAGCATAATTTCACAAAACCATATGGTTATTTTCCAAATAGAAACAAATCTTTTCAATTAGATCCCTCAGAATTTCAGTTTCAAATTGCTTTTGGATGCTTACACCAGAAAGACAGCAAGCTGTTTAACTTACTGCAAACAGCTTCTTAGGAGATGTCCCTGTAAGCTGTCTTCTAGTTTCAAAGTCAATTACGCAACACTGTCAACAGGCAAGAGGAAAGAAAGAAGGGATGTTTTAGAATGGAGGATAGAATCGGAGATCGTTATTTGGAACAGTGCGAAAGCTGGTATAACTGAAAAAAAGAGCATATGCTGAGAGTAGTTGTGAAATATTTGATGTCAATTTGACATAATAAATTTGCTACTGAAGCTCAAGAAATGGTATTTTTTAAGATAATTTTTTTTTTAAACAGGGACAGAGAGAGAGTCAGAGAGGGGCACAATTCTAGGCTCTGGGAATACAGATGGGAACAACAACAACAAAACCCAAGAAACAAAAAAACTGCGCTCTCAATAAGATTATGTTCTTTTTTTTTTTCTTTTTACAGGGACAGAGAGAGAGTCAGAGAGAGGATAGATAGGGACAGACAAACAGGAACGGAGAGAGGTGAGAAGCATTAATCATTAGTTTTTCATTGCCATTACGACACCTGAGTTGTTCATTGATTGCTTTCTCACATATGCCTTGACCACGGGCCTTCAGCAGACCCAGCAACCCCTTGCTGGAGCCAGCGACCTTGAGTCCAAGCTGGCGAGCCTTTGCTCAAGCCAGATGGGCCTGTGCTCAAACTGGCAACCTCGGGGTCTCGAACCTGGGTCTTCCGCATCCCAGTCCAACGCTCCATCCACTGCACCACCATCTCGTCCCGCAAGATTATGTTCTTAATAGGGAAGACAGGCAAGAAATAATATATATAAAACAGACAAGAAACAAAACAAGTATGTAAAGTATCTAATATGTTAGGTGATGATAAGTCCTACGGAGAAGCAGCAGGGCAGGGGTGTGTGGGAATATGGAGGGTGGGGCACGTGAAAGGACTTTGTCTCTTACTTCAGCTGAATTAGGGAACCACTGTGGGGCTCTGAGCAAGAGGGTGACATAATCTAGATTGTGGTTTAACTGGATCACTCTGGGTGCTGTGCTTACTCCGAACTGAAAAGGAGCAAGAGAAGCTCAGAGACCACAGAGGAGACCCTGCAATACTCCAGAAGACAAAGGGTGGCAGCTGGACCTACATGGCAGCAGTGTGGTGGTGGGAAGGAATAGATTTGAGACACACTTTGAATACAGAACCAGCAAGGTTTGCTGGCAGACAGGATATGGGGCTGGGACAGAAAGAGAAAAGTCAAAATAATTCCATGCTTTGTGCTCATTATTTTAAAAATCACATAGCTCTTCCATCGAATAGTAACAGTCCCTTGCTCACCATTTCTAATCCCTAGTTCTAGCGCCCCAGAGGCAACCACTTCACATCTCTTATGTGCTTCTTCTGGTCTTTTCTGCCATATTCCTAAGTATGCTGATAGTGCTTGATGTATTTGTTTCTAATTTTTTATCTACTGACATACTACTGTTGAAAGCTGAGGATTTAATTCTCTTACATCATGCCCGCTGGCCCCACATAAGCCTGCACACACCTACACGCTTTCCCTATCTCCCCAAATCACAAGTCTTAGTTAATACAATATTCAGGATTTACATCATAACATCTACACAGATTCTTTTCAAAACAGAGCCATATAGTATATTATACAATTATACTGCTTTTCAAAGATATTTTTCTCTTTGCTCTTCCATGTAGATATCACAAATCATTCTCTAACTGTAAGATGACTCTATGGCCAAACACATCAGTAATGTATCTGTCTGGGTTTTTTTCTAGAGCCTTCTATCTGTTCCAATCTAGACCATCCGGATTTCAGACCACCTATTCTGCTACAATCATCCTTTCACCTTCAATCTGGGGGCTCCCTTTCCCCAGTCCTGGGTGCACCTCTTTTCTTGTAGCTTTTTTGTTGGTTTCCTTCACTTTGGTGTAGTAGACCCTCAAGCAGAGGAAATATAGTGGAATGAAGACTACCCAGGTTCAAATCCCAATACCACCACTTTCTAGCTGCACGATCTTTGGAACTTAACACTGTGCCTCAGTTTTCCCACTTGTAGAACAGAAATCATAATACCATCCTATTGGTGCTCTAAAGTGGTGAAGCAAAGCACATAGTAGGCATCACAGAACTGCTAACTATCATTATGATGATCCCAGAGAATGGGTATGTGAGAGGACACATTTTGAGACATCACCTATCTAGAAATATCTTAAGCCTAGATTCACACTTGTTATTTCAGCTGGAATTTTGAGTTGGATATTATTTCCCTCACTGTTAAAGAGGTACTGCTCCACTGTCTTCCAGCTTCCATTACTGTTAATGACAAGTAGGGTGACACTTGAATCCCTGAGCCTTTGTAAATGACCTTTTTCTTACCTCCAGAAGCACTTAAAATCTTCTCTTTATCAAAAAACAATCAACAACCAAAAAATACTTTATTCTTACCCTCCAATGTTTCATTATATATATTTTGCCTTGTTATGAAATCTTTCTGATTCATTTGCCTATGTATTCAGTGAGCTCTCCTTTTCATTCTAGAACCTCATGTCCTTCATTCAGCTATGGGAAGTTTTCCTGCATTAATTCTCTACTTCTTCACATTTCTATTTCTCTGTTTGCCTTTTCCTGGAATTAGAATTGTTGCAGGCCTTACAGATTGACTCCATCATTCTCTTATCTTTTTTTTCTAATTTTAAATTTTTATTTAGAAAATTAACTTTAACAGGGTGACATTGATCAGTAAGAATACATGGGTTTCAGGTGAATATTTCTATAGCATTTGAATTGTTGATTATGTTGTATACCCATAATCCAAAAATTCTTTTATCTTTCATTCCTTTGAGATTTCCTCAATTTTATCTTCTACCCATTTTATTTAATATTTACATTTCTGCCATAATGTTTCATGTCTAAGAGCTCATTTTCACTCTCTACCCTTTTGTTTGTTTGCACATTGTTCTTATATCATGGCTATGACTCTAATGATATTAAGTTTTTAACTGAAGAGTTTTTCTCTATTCTCTATTCTGCAACTGTTTCTCTGAATTCCTTTCTATGTGTTTGTTTCGGTGTCTTTTGTCCTAGAAGCTTTCTCTGAATTTCTGAGGATTTTAAGTGAGCATTTATTTTTCTGAGTAAGGTACCTCAGAGCTAAAGGAAACTCCTTAAATGGGTAGGTTTGTCAATGGAACTTCACTTTAGGACACTATGGCAGCAGCTAGTTTTTCATTGGAGTAACACTGAATGTTAGTAATTGTAGGTCTTTTCTCTTAGTTCACAAAGATGAACCCTCCAATCTCCTGACTCAGGTTAAAAGCCTGGCTGCCAGCAACAGAGGAATCCGTGAAGAAGAGGAACTAGAGGCCTCCTTTGTCAACACATGGCTTTCACTTAAGTCTTTCCTGAGCATACAAATCCCTCAGAAAGTAAACCTGATTTTTGCCAGAGTGGGAGAGGCCAGGAGGGCCCACCTGGTCAGGGTAGGAGGAACCTCTGGACTATTTATCCTAACTCTCAACCACTCCCTCATTCTAAACCTCGTCCTGTGGTCTGACCAAAAGTGCCTAACAGCCTGACCTGTGGTGGTGCAGTGGATCAAGCTTCAACCTGGAATGCTGAGGTTGCCAGTTCGAAACCCTGGGCTTGCCTCTGTTCTGTCTCTTTCCTCTCTCTCTCTATCTCTATCCAATAAAAATGAATAAATAAAATCTAAAAAAAAAAATAAAGAAAAATATTACTTAAAAAAAAGTGCCTAACAGCCCAACGTCCTGAGCCTTCCTAGAATCTAGATTCTATATGAATTCTTAATGACCTCTTCCCCACACAATAATTAACTAAATTTTTTAAATCAGTATGTTCCCAGAAAAAAAGTCTGCATTTAAAAGTTCAACTGATGAACTTTACACTTAAAAATAGTTAAGAATGGTAAATTTTATGTGCATTTCAGCTTTAAAAAAGTAACTGAAAGCATTATAGAATATTCTGAATAAGGTATAAAAATATCAAATACAGATATAATTTGGTGTATCATAGCACGTGACACAGGATACAAATCCTGAATAACAAGACTTGTTTATCTCCAGATAATCAACAAACTATTAAAACAATCAACCTGATTCACTAATTTTATTATTGTAGAAAACAGTTTTTTTTATTTTATTGATTTTAGAGAAAGAGCAAGGAAAGGAGAGAGAAAAACTGATTTGCTGTTCCACTAGTTGTACATTCATTGGTTGCTTCTTTCTTTTTGTATTTTTCTGAAATGAGATGCAGGGAGGCAGAGAGAAAGACTCCCCATGCGACTGACCTAACTACAACTGGCAAGCCCACTAGAGGGTGATGCTCAGCCCATCTGGGGTGTTGCTCCATTGCAACTGGAGCCATTCCAGCACCTAAGGCAGAGGCCATGGAGCCATCCTTAGCACCCAGGGCCAACTTTGCTCCAATGGAGCTTTGGTTGCGGGAGGAGAGGTGAGATATAGAGAAGAAGGAGAGGGGAAAGTGTGGAGAAGCAGAAGGGCACTTCATGTGCCCTGGCCGTGAATCGAACCTGGGACTTCCACACGCCAGGCTGATGCTCTACCACTGAGCCAACTGGCCAGGGCTCATTGGTTGCTTCTTGTACGTACTCTGACTGGGGATCAAACTGAAACCTTGGTGTGTTCAAATGATGCTACAACCAACTGAGCCACTCGGCCCAGGGTGCAGAAAACACTTTTTAAAACCAAATGAACTATAACAACACTGGAGAACAATTTTTTCTTTTTCATTTTCTGTTGCATGAGGTTTCAGAACTTTTTCTAAATATTTCTGCATCGCTGATTCCAAATCTGAAATTTGTTTTGTGGTGCATGCTCTAGTTTTTATGCAATTTTAATTTCTTTTTGTTACAGTTAATGGCATGCATTGGTTTTTAAATTGGGAGTTAAAGGGCAAAGACTCTTGGATTGAACATAACCACAAGGCAATGAATGTTTTACAAACATCACTTTTACATAATGTAGTTGTTTTTAAATGTAAAAAATTACTATCTAATAAAAACACCCTCTTATTTTGTTTTAAGATTGAATCATGGTTTCTTCAAGTAGGCGTAAAGGTTAAGAATAGCCCTGACACCTTCTGTTATATATGTGGCTGTTACACACTTCAACATCAAAGGTGCAATATTTCATCACTTGTGACACGTGCATATATTGCCTATTTTCAAATTCCCCTTGGTGATCAAGACAAGAATTGGGCTTCTCATATTGTGTGTCATAATTGTGAGGAAATGCTTCGTGACTGGACAAAAGGAAAACGCAAAGGAATGGCTTTTGGTATTCCCATGGTTTGGCGTGAACCTAAGGACCACAGCAGTGATTGCTATTTCTGTCTGATCCATTCAAAGGGCATCAGCAAGAAAAAATGGCATATGATCGCATATCCTAATATTCCTTCAGCAATACAACCTATCCCACACTCTGAGACACTCCCAGTTCCAGTTTTCAATGGTTTTATTTCTTCGAAGGACGAAAAAAGTGAACATGGCGATCAAGTGTATTCTGATAAGATGCATGAGGAAATGGTTGTAAAATCTGAATGGTCTTCTTCTGATGCCAAGCAGTCATTAACCCCTCAGCAGTTTAGCCAATCTGAACTGAATGACTTAGGAAGAGATTTGGGCCTATCAAAGAAAGCAGCTGAGTTATTAGTCTCCAGGCTTCAAGAAAAGAATGGACTTCACTGGTCAGCTAAAGTATCCCATTTCAGGAAGCATGAACAAATTTTTGTGGCCTTTACTTCCGAAGACAAACACTTTGTTTAATGTCATGATATCAATAATCTTCTCAGCCAGCTAGGTGTTACCACATACAGTGCAACAGAATGGCGGCTATTTCTTGACAGCTCTAAACGATGGCAGACTACTGCTGGAGCATCAAACAAGATTGTCCTCAACAAATACACAAACGTAAGAGCTACAAATGCAAATTTTTTCCTGAATAGAATTTAAATAAGTTTCACGCAAATTTTATGATTAAAGTATTTTAATATGTTCTATTTTGAAATTGTAGATAAATTCTGATGTAATCATATCTTTTAGTGTATTAGTGTATTTACTGCATTATATAAATTATTATTTTCACAAAGATTATGCCCAAGAAGACATTCTAGTTCATTATGTTAGACTAAATGTTGAAAATTTTACAATAAGATGAAAACCTAAAATCTTGAATTGCAGAAAAACTGTAGCTTACAGAGAAAAATTATGTCATATTTGAGATCAGCACACTTGAATTAGGTAAGAACAAGTGTTTTTGTGGATGCAACAAAAATTTTGTTTCCCAGTGTAAATCTTTAGTTAGATATGCCTTTTCTTTCAGAAACTATCCGTTAACAAAACTTGAAAATGAAATTTTTAAGTAATATTTTTATTGAAGTATAAAAAAGACATTTTACTAAATCATTTTTTCTGTACCTGTCACTAGTCTACACTGTAACAACAAAGCCTGAAGATGAAAGCAGAGACCCATTTAGTGGTGCAGCCTAAGAACCTGAAGAGTAAGAGATTAGCTGAGTGAGATTTCTCACCTAGTTGTTTAAAAAATTCTGTCAGTGAACTGCCAAAGTTCTAATAAAGACATGAATTAACATGAGATACTTAACAATGCATGCTAACTTCAGACTAAAGAAATACGTACTCGTTTGACCTGTACTGTGATATTCAAAGAATGTGCAACAAGAGACAGTACAGTATCTCAGTGCTGACAATACTGGGAAGTCGTTCTAAGGGGCCACAGGAGGAGGGTGGTCACTGAAACCCAAAGAGGGTAACTGTAGGAGACAGCCACTGAGAAGATACGGCCTTGGGGGGAGAGTGCAGGCATGACGACTCCCCTGGCCAGAACCCAGGGAAATAAGTACCCTAAACTGCTTTTCCAACTCTCTCATTACCTGCCCCAATCAGAAGGCAGGGAGCCTGTCAATGATGTTCATAAAAGCCAGGTCTCTGGGACATAGGACAAGGTGAAGAAGGGTGGAGAGGGCATCTAGAGAGGCAAATGGCCATCTGATGTCAATTTTACCATTTCATCCTCCCCTTCTTTACTGACAAGTAAAGAACGCCCAAGATCTGAACGTTTTCAAGAGAGGTCTTGAAATGACTGAATTAGTGCTCGCTTCGGCAGCACATATACTAAAAACGGGAACAATACAGAGATTAGCATGGACACACAAATTTGTGAAGCGTTCCATTAAAAAAAGGAAGAAAAAGAAATGACTGAATCATAAAGTCTCTAAATAATCAAGCACTTCCTATAATCTGTATACAAGAAGCTTTATACTCATATCTGGGCCAACAGCTACATTTGTATTTGGCAGAATGAGCAATGTCTTTGAAGTTACTTATTACCATCAATTAAATCTCACCCTAACTAATAGGCTATACAAATTCTCTTTGCTCTGCATGGTGAGAAAATCCTCCTGGTTGCATATTTAATTTTTGTCAGAAAGGAAACACTTCAAAAATTCAGATTAAATTCCACAGAGGTTTGAATAAAATTAAAAGATGAAGTCATGTTATAGTAAAATAAACCCTTGAATTGTTTTCTATCATATTTCATAAAATAGATATTTCTCGCCAATATTTCTAAGTAAAAAAAATGTATTCCGCACATTACAAGATTCCACTAAAATGATGTCCAAGAACAAGAAAGATTAGTCAGTAATGACAAGGTCAGAATAGTGGCTACTTCTGATGAGAGGAGGAGGATTCGGGCTGGGAAAAGGCATGAAGGAAACTTCTGAGGCACTGCTAGAAATGTTCTATATCTAGATTTGTTTTACATCTTGATATATTTACATTACATATTTCAAGAATCATTGAACTCTACAATTAAGATTAGTACACTTCACACCCTACACTGTTTGTTGGTATGGTCTATCTCAATTTAAAAAGAAATAATTACTCCATTAAATGACTTTTGCAATTACCTCCACAGCAAATACCTTAACGCAGAAAAGGTTTGGCTTTATACATTTACCAGGGGCCAGCAAACTGTGGCCCCTGAAGCCCTTGCCTCTTCCATAAATGAGGCTTTACTGGGACACCATAGGCTGCTGTTGGCTGCAACTGCAGGGTGAGTAGTTGCAACAGAGACCAGTGATCCTTTAAGAAAAGGTCTGGCAACACCAGGATCAAACATCAAATAATATATTTATTTAAAAAATTGTTGGTTCTGGCTGGTTAGCTCTGTGGTAGACCATCAGTCGAGCATGTGGATGTTCCAAGTTTAATTCCCAGTCAGGGCACACAAGAAAAGCACCTATCTGCTTCTCCATCCCTCCCCTTCCCACTTCTCTCCCTCTTCTCTTCCTCTCCTGTAGCCAAGGCTCCATTGGAGCAAGTTAGCCCCAGGCACTGAGGTTGGCTCCATGGCCTCTGCCTCAGGAGCTAAAAAATGGCTCCAGTTGCAATGGAACAAGAGCCCCAGATGGGCAGAGCATCACCTCCTAGTGGCCTCGCCTAGTGGATCTCAGTAAGGGTGCATGTGGGAGTCTGTCTCTGCCTTCCGGTCCTCTCACAAAAAAATTTTAAAGAAATTGTTTTCCAATGGTTTGAGAGAGGCGAGGGAAAGGAAGGGGGGCAAAAGGGTTTGAGAGAGAAGCAATTCGTTTCACTTAGTTGTTCCATTTAGTTGTGTACTCACTGATTGCCTGACATATGTGCCTTGACTAGGGGTTGAACCCTCAACCTCTGGTACACTGGGCTGACACTTTATCCACTGTACCACCTAGCCAGGGCCTCAAATAAGCTGTCCCTTTTTCTAGGATAATTTAAATCAACCTCACCTAAATACCAAAGTAACAGAAAGATTCCTAAGACAGCTTAGAAAATTAGTTAACTGTAAGTAAGAATTTCATAAAACTCTAACATGGGGGAAGTAACTTCTTTTGCCTTGAGTTGCACCATGGGTTTAGTGAAATACACCACACATTTTACTTGGCCTTACACAGTGTTAATTTTTTTTAATTTGGTGCTAATACTTTAACAACAAGAGTGTGTACTTTAAAAACTAAAACTCAAGGTTTTGGTTGCTCATACAGAAGAAAGGAAGATGGAGCAACATTGGAATAATATTCCTGGGAAGGTAACAGCGAGCTCAAGTGACTCCAACAACAGAGGCTAAGCATTGGCTGACACTTAACATGTGCTTGCACCGTCCACTTTTCTTACAGCAGAGCTGAAGACATGAAATACTGCTGCTGTTAGTGCTTGCATGAAAAGTAGGCAAACAGAGACAGCACAGGTCAGGTGTTCCTTAACACTCAGCTAGCTCACTTGTTACCTGACTGTTGTGGGCATGCAAGCTTACAAATTTAGTTTTAAGCAATGGTATCTGAGGAAATGACAGAAAAGAATCAGAGATCTCTAAGGGCAAGAAGGACCAGAAAAGGCAATAGTTACACTCAATGCTTGCAAACATCAAGTGGGAGGGCTCTCCCCCATACATTCCAAAGTGGCCCTATTCCTTCCTCGGGTAATTCTTCCAGGAAAGAAGTTTTTTCGTACTTCTTTTGCAACCTCTGTGAGTCTACATTTATTTCAAAATAAAATGTTTTAAAAAAAATGCATCTCCTCACACTGATTAGAAATCTGTCTTCCTTTCTGTACCTTAATCAGTCCATAACCCAGTGGTTCTTGACCTGGGTTCTATCGAACCATAGGGGTTCAAAGAATCAGTCTCAGGGGTTCAGAGGAGCCTCTGCTGCGGAGGCTAGAATAAAGTAATACCGTAATTTGTTGTGAGTTCATGCACTTTGTTGGTTTTGTTCTTTGAGCAAGGTGATGTTCATGCACGGCTCATTTTGTGCACCACTAAAAAAACATATACCTATGTCTTGAATTTGGAAAAAAAATCATATTTTATTTATCACTAAAGAAGCATTCGGTGAATGCGCATATGAAACTGGTGGGTTCGGTACCTCAAAAAAGGTTAAGAACCACTGCTATAACCATATATGACAAGTTTAATCCATCTTACACCAGAAAACTCTTCCATTATCTGAACTCTCAGCCTCCTTCCTTTCTCAAGGACTCACCTGTCCTATTCATTCAATCAGCAAATTTTCATTGAGCACCCACCATAAGTGTAGTACATTCTAAATTCTGGGGTGAAACAGTGAATATGTTCTTGCCTTGTGGAACCAACACTAATTATGTCTAATAATGTAACATAAACTACCATTAGACTTTCCAGTGGCCCTATCAATTACTAATTGCATTACACTTATAGTCCACTAAATTCCCTAATTTTTTCTCTTATACATTGCTCAAATGTATGCCCAAACAACTAGGTTATTGGATCCCAATTTCTTTACGGTCATCCTTGTTAAATGTTATATTTTTAGAATCTTCCCTTTTCTTTAGTCTGTCAAGAACTTCTAGAATTTTAGTTTCCTGTCTACCTTAGCACACACCTTATCCCTTACAGTTTCTTGTCCATATATATCTGATAAATATACCTCTCTGTATAACTGGTCAGTAAAATGTTGAACAGGACAGTACTGAGGTCACTGAGAACCGATGACATATGTCACCAGAATGCACCAAGTAGACACAGATTCATTATTCTGTACCCCATGGCTTCCCTCACTCAACAAACTATGAGCCACTTGATTGTATTGTTATGTCTATTAATGGTCACCAAAATATAATTGGGTTTAGGTCCAACAGCTTCCCAAAGTTCAGATATAGTAAGTTCACTGATTATCCCTAATCATCTTGGGGAAATATAGAGAATTTTTCAAAATGGGAATGTAACAGTTAAAGGGGATGAACAACTGAGGGAGGACAGCTTACTATGTAGTTGCCAATATAAACCAGAGAGCTTTAAAAATAAGTACTAGGTTTATTTTTAAAAAGAAAATCAGTCTATGGGGAGTAACATTATTTTAAAAAGAAATGCTCTTAAAGACAATTTATCAAATTATATAAAATCTGTACATACTGTAGCTCTGACCAGGGTAAGCTGAACATACTAAGCAAATTTAATAATTGAAAACTGTTTACTATTAAAACCAAAGAACTTTCTTTTCCTAACTAAAAGCTTTTTGCCTTTTAATATAGTCACTGATATTTTTATGTTTTATTTTATTTATTTTTATTTATTTTTTTACAGGGACAGAGAGAGAGTCAGAGAGAGGAATAGATACGGACAGACAGACAGGAACGAAGAGAGATGACAAGCATCAATCATCAGTTTTTCATTGAGACAGCTTAGTTAGTTGTTCATTAATTGCGTTCTCATACATGCCTTGACCACGGGGCCTTCAGCAGACCGAGTAACCCCTTGCTGAAGCCATCGACCTTGGGTCCAAGCTGGTGAGCTTTTGCTCAAACCAGATGAGCCTGTGCTTGAGCTGGCAACCTCGGGGTCTCGAACCTGGGTCCTCTACATTCCAGTCTGACGCTCTATCCACTAAGCAACCGCCTGGTCAGGCAGTCATTGATATTTTAAAAAAATGGAAATGTTCTGCCAAGGCCAGGTTGTTCAGTGGATAAAGTGTCATCATGGTGCACCAAGATCACATGTTCAATCTCAGGTCAGGACATGTTTGAGAAGCAGTCAAGAAGTGCACAACTACATGGAACAACCAAGTAGAACAGCAAGTTGGGGCTTCTCTCTCACTCTCTCTCTTCTTTCCTCCCTCCCATCTTCTTCCTCCTCCCTCTCAAATCAATAAAAAAATTTAAAAAAAAAGGAAATGTCCTAACATTTCCATAAGTACATTTGAACTCTATAAATTCTACAATTTATATCAAGGGGTCAGGTTGAAATCATTTTTTAAATGCTAATATATGTGAATGAAACATAAGCTTAATAAATTAACATTTATCACTTGGAATTGAAATATAAACAAAAAGATAATTCATAGATATGGTAATAACTGTTCTCTGGCACAAAATATTAAAGCACTTTATGCATTTTCAGTGAAATTTAAATATTTTTTAAAATTTATTTTTATTTATTCATTTTAGAGAGGAGACACAGAGTGAGAGTGAGAGAGAGAGAGAGGGAGAGAGAGAGAAAGAGAGAAAGGGGGGAGGAGCTGGAAGCATCAACTCCCATATGTACCTTGACCAGACCAGTGCAGGGTTTTGAACTGGCGATCTCAGTGTTCCCAGGTTGATGCTTTATCCACTGCGCCACCACAGGTCAGGCCAGTAAAATTTAAATTTTAAGTAAACTTTCAGAATACCATCTTCAAGCTTTAGAATTTAACATCCAGCAAAAGTCATTATCCAGACACAACCTGGGATTCTTGATAATTTTTCAAAAGCTAAGAATAGAGTTGATTTTTCCCACTAAGAAGAAAAATTTGACCAGTAACAGTGCACTTAAATTCATGAGAGGCATAAACAACTAAGAAAATAAACTACAAACATTTTAGAACTATTTGTGTAGAAATGTTTTAAGTTACTTAAAAATTATGTTTATTAAAACCAAATTTTGCCTAACCAGGCAGTGGCACAGTGGAGAGAGCATCGGACTGGGATGCGGAGGACCCAGGTTCGAGACCCCAAAGTCATCAGCTTGAGCGTGGGCTCATCTGGCTTGAGCAAAAAGCTCACCAGCTTGGACCCAAGGTCGCTGGCTCGAGCGAGGGGTTACTTGTTCTGCTGAAGGCCTGCGGTCAAGGAACACATGAGAAAGCAATCAATGAACAACTGAGGTGTCGCAATAAAAAACTGATGATTGCTGCTTCTCACCTCTCTCTGTTCCTGTCTGTCTGTCCCTGTCTGTCCCTCTCTCTGTCCCTGTTTAAAAAAAACCCAAATTTTTACCATTCATACCTTGAACCTAGGTGTCAAGTATACCTTAAAAGTAACAAAACAACAAAAGTAACAAAACAAGATTTACTGCAAAATATTCTAAATTTGTTGCTCTTTAATAAGTTCCCAAAAGAAACTGGAATAATCTTATTTCAATGCTAAGGTAATTAAAGCATAACCCTTCACACTGTCCTGTATCGTACACAAAATTTAAAGTATTTATTTTATTCAGTGAAGATGTCTTAAACACATGTATTTATAAGTACTGGACTTATAGTCTATCATGCTATGTCATATTTACAGTAATTCTTTTGCTCTCATAATATAGAGTTTTGGACTTGTTTCCCTCCAAGCTGCTTACCTGAATATATTTTCGCTGTGTTTCATCATTTAAAACATGTGCAACATGCTTGGAGAAAATCTTTTCTCTACCAGTTCTGGCATGGATACCAACCATAGTGACACCAATGGGCCAAGGGGCATTTCCAATGGCCATCTGAAGATAAGCATCATTAGCCTTAATAAAAAAAAAAAGATAAAGAGATCAGAAAAACAAAAGTATTATGATATTGTTCCAAATTTTTATTTCAAGTGTTTCACAGCTCTTAATGATGTAATTTTCATCCATCTCTTAAGCATGCTGAAAACATTACCATTCTCCTTATTCAAACAAAAGAAATTAAAATATTGCCCTGCCTAGCACCACAAATGTCTATGGAAAAACAGAAACCAAAGCTAACCTTGCGAGAAAAAAATACAGCCTTTATGCACTGAAAATACAAGCATTTCAGATCTAAAATTACCAAGTAGGTAATTTGATGTACTGACAGTACCTCTAGTTTGGATCTCCTTTCTCCACAGGTGGTCACACAGAAGACAGAGACTATATAGTTTCACAATCCAACCTGAAACTATGTCCCTCCCCACACAGCAGTCAGACTCTGAAAGCAGTGGGGACCCTGCAGGCCGGAACGATTGCGCAGGGCCCAGGGCAGATGTGTGACCAGATTAAATGCTGGCCCTTGAGTCAAACAGCTAAATGTTGAATTCAGTTCACTTTGGCCTCCCCAAACCTCCCACCTGCCAAGAACCTAAAATAAAAGCAACAAAATGTAAAGACAAATAAAGACAAATGGCTCATTTTCTAAACCAAGCCTGGCAACTAGTAAGTAAGGAAAAGAAGAAAAACAAAACAGAAAGCAAGGAAATTTTAAAAATCTTCTAAAGGTTTCAGAGAAGCCTATATATCCAGGCCTCAAACAGATTTTAATTATTTTAAAAAATCAAACTCCTATGTGTTTGATATGCAGAGGTGACTTTTAAAACAATCAGGTACTACAAGTAGGTTAACTACAAGATTGTTTCTACCCTAAAGATAAATTTGAACTTAAATCTACTCAGCTTTGTTAAAGCTTGATTTTAAGAGGGCATATACTCATTTTTGTCATTGATTCCCATGTGTTCAAATTTTAACACTGGATTATTAACTGATGAAATTTCCAATAATTAGTTTCCCTAAATTTCCAAAGAAAACCCCCCAAATAGGTCATTAAAGTTCCTTGGTACTTTTTCTAGTTTACACAAATTAATCTTCCACCTGATTTTCATACATGAGAATGAGAAACATAACAAGAGGAAAAGCAAGCGATCTGAATTCCTTCTGCAGTGATGGTGACCTAGCCACCCACCCCAATGCTGTCCTTAGTAAGCAGCATGCAGCTAACAGAAACTCTCCAAGAATAAAATGTATGGCCATAGAACAGAAACATCTTCTTTGATGAAACTGACTCTCATACAGAGGGCATAAATACAATACTTTAGCTCAGAGGTTGGCAAACCGCGGCTCGCGAGCCACATGTGGCTCTTTGGCCCCTTGTGTGCGGGCGTAAAGGTCAGCTTAGGAGTACCCTAATTAAGTTAATAACAACGTACCTACCTATATAGTTTAAGTTTAAAAAACTGGGCTCTCAAAAGAAATTTCAATTATTGTACTGTTGATACTTGGTTCTGTTAACTAATGAGTTTGCTGACCACTGCTTTAGCCTCATCAGCATGAGGCTCTGATCACAGAGACCACTCAGTCACCCAGGAATGCCAGTGACCCCTTCTCGTGGGTATAATCCACTCAAAGCACAGAAATAAGCAATGTCACCTCTCTGTCAGAGCCCTGCCTACTGCTCTGGAACTGTCACTGAACTGCTGCACTGAAATTCTCCACTGTTACTCTCTTGGGAGGCACAGCCACCAGAAGGCCCCTCCTCACCCTCAGCTTATGGTCCACTAAGCAGTGTCCTATTTCCAACCCCCTCTACCAACTGACAGCTGTCCACTCGACCCGTTCTAAACCGCCCAGCAGCGCTTAGACACCAGAGCCCGCTCCCCGTGCTGTCTCCTTTCAGGGCCCGTTCAGGAGGAAGACACTGAGCAAGGGGAAAGTCTTCCCCTACAAGGTGTCTGCTACGATCGCAGACCTGAAATGGGAAAGATGAATGCCCGCAGCCTGACTCAGAACATTTCCTCAAAGAAACAAGTATAAAGTGTGGTCAAATTCCACTGCACAATTAGTAAAACAGTACAGCTATATTATGAATAAAGTAAGTGTTTATAGCTACACAACACTGTTTCTACAGGACAACTTGTTATAAGCTGTAATCAACAATCAACAATTTTTGAAATTCAGTCCCAGTCATAAAATGTACCTTGCCCATATCCAGTTCATGATCTGAAGAATCTTTACACCTATTTTAAAAACACAGTGTGGTCTGAAAGTTTAATATTGAATGTACCACAGTAAAGCTGACAGTACATAAGAAGAGTTTTGTTTTGTTTTTTAGTGAATTTTAATTTATTGTGTTTATATAGATTCTGGTATCACCCCGCATGTTTTGGTTTTTACTAACTTTTTTTACATTTATTCTTAAATCTCCTAAATAAAACATTCCAATAATAAATTAACATATTATGTACACAACCTAGATAGGCTAATAACCATAATTCTGATGCATAACGTGGTAATGTACCTTTACATATTCTCTCTGCAACATGAATTTAATAATATCGGTTATGGATTCTTTAATATCAGCAGGAAGATTCTGGAAAAAAAAACATAATTAATTTTGGAAGTTAATGTGTGTAATGACAGACTGCATTTATTCTAATTTTATATGTTCTATTTTTAAAAATTTATAAAAGCTTTTGAAGAAACCTCACCCTTTTTCGTAGCTTTCTGAAAAGGGGTCTGAGATAGGACTCGGTCTGTTTCTGAGTAGCACTGTTCAGTTTACCCTGCACACTGCGCTTCACATAATCTTCTCTCGCATTCAGTTCTTTAGCCCAAACACCGAGAAGGAACTGTTGAAGAAGGGGTAAATTCAGACTACAATGCCACCCAGTGGTTGAACATGTTTAAAAGTTCCCTAAAACACAAAACAGTACGCTATGATCCTTAGATTAGTTTCTCAACTGATTCCAATAGCATCAACTAATTATTTAGTCAACTATACCTGCTTATTCTGTCATGTGTTTTTAAAATATTTTTAATATTTATTTATTGGTTTTAGAGAAAGATGAAGAGACGGATTGCAGGGTGGGGGCAGAAAGAAGAGAGAGAGGAAGAGGGAGAGTGAGGAAGATGGAGGGAGAGGATGAAGAAGGGAGAGGAAAGCGAAAAGGAAAGGGGGGGGGAGAGACAGACACATTGATTTGTTGTCCTACTTATTTATGCAGTCATTGGTTGATTCTTATAGTATATGCCCTGGCAGGAGATCAAACCTGCAACTTTGGCATATAAAGACAATGCTTAACCAACTGAGTTATCTGACCAGAACCTGTTAGTATGTTTTGAAGTAGTGTTTTTTGGCAATTTGCAAACTTACCCTATTGTAAAAATATACCTAGCTCAAAGATAATCCATTTCCCCTAAAAAGAATTACCAAATAACATGAATAACTACTTGGTAGAACCATTTACTTTTATTTCTATTACATAAAATTCACCCCACTTAGATTATCGGCCATAACACCATATACTCTGTGATATTCATTCAATCTCCCAAATACGTGTTGTAGTATTTGTCTATACTGCAAAAGTAACATTCCACTTTTGCAGTAGAGACAATAACTCAATTAAAAATTCCCAGTAAAGTGCCTAACTAAAGGAGAAGGAAAGAAAAGAAGAGAAATAAAAGAAACGATGACCCATACTCTCTCCCAACCCTACCCCAGAAAACGTCCGTCGGGCCACTTGGATTCAGTTCCCCTGTCCAAAGAGCACCCTTCTAGAGGCAGACAGACAGTGAAGGCTGAGGAGAACATGCCCCCCCACCCCAGTGCAATCCCTGTGCCATCCTATGTAAGGAGAGACATCACTCCAGGAGAAAATTCTAGTTCATAACTAGTTCCATGCCCCATCTAGTTCCACATCATCTCCTGAATGGATTCAGAAACCTGATGACTAATATGCTGTTCTTAAACTGTAAATGCAAGTAAAAGCATCTTGCATTTCAGTCTCGTGGCCAGACACAAATAATTTGTAAATACAGGCTGAAATGAACCTGGGATTTGCACACATTCTACCTAAACTGCTAGAGACAGGGCTGCCGAGAAGAAAGGCAGAATTAACATTTCACAGCACAAATAAGCAGGTTTCTGCAGAGCTGAGAGAATGAACAGTGTCTGAAAGGTCAGTGATGTGTTTGCTTTTGTCACTGCCAATGTCTTCCTACTTCCTATCTCCTTCCTTTCCTTATGCCATCACCTCTCTCAGAAGCTACTAGCACTCTCCTCGCACGGCACTCCTTCCCCGAGGTTTCAAATAAATTTAGAATTCCCCAAACTTCGTGTTCACTCCACTGCTGTAATCCTTTCCTTGTGTTAACATTAATAAGTCAGCTTTAAAGAAAGTGCCACAAGGAACATAAATATACACGGCCTTTGAATAACCCGTGTCCAAGGCACAGCAGCCCCCAGAGTCCAAGTGTACACAACAGTGTACACGCCAGAAGGGCTTGCTGAGCTTTCTCTTCCCCGTCTTTAGTCCTTGACATCCCAAAATATAAGAACAGTTCTTAACCAACCAAATGCCTTCCTTTCTTATCCTAAAAGTACCTACCTTAAGGAATTTGGTGATGATGTCCATGTCTTTATGATCATCACCTTTTCCTAAAGATTCTCCCAGGGCCTGCAGAAAAACAATGCTCCTGCTCATGAGTAAAAAGCAAAACTGGAATATATATGCTGTCAACACTAGTCTAAACACAGCTCTTCATTACACAGACTGTCCATTTATATTTAAAAGCCTAAAGGAACCTCTAAATAAAATTTTTGAAAAACACCAATTTGCCATTTAAATTCTGAAAGCATGCTATCTTTTATTTTTATATCTGTTATTATTTATTTATTTTGAAAGATAGAGAATGAGAGAGAGACAAGAAGGGAGACTGAGGAACTCACTGCTGCCTTCACTTTAGCTGTGCATTGATTGCTTTTAGTATGTGCTTTGACCAGGGCCAAGCCAGTGTCCTTTTGTTCAAGCCAGCGCCCTTGAGCTTTTTATACCAGTGACCCTTGGGCTCAAGCTGGTGAGCTTTGGAATTATGTGGATGATTCCCCTGCTCAAGCCAGTGATCCTATGCTGATGAGCCCACGCTCAGAGCTAGCTACCTCGGGGCTTCAAAACAGCAAACCCAGCATTGTGGGTGGACGCTTGAACCACTGTGCCACCACCAGTGAGGCAAAAGCACATTATTTTTATGATTCAAAAGACAGAAGAGAGGTAAGGAAAATGACTGCTAATGCACAGGACATTCCTCTCCAGGGGAACAAAATTGTTATAAAATTATATTGCAGTAATAATTGTAACACCCCATGAATATACTAAAACCAACTGAATTATATACTTTAAATTGGTAAATTGAATGGTAGACAATTTCTCAAAAAGCTGCTAAAGGAAAAAAAAAAAACCCAGAACTGGTTGCTCACATCAATTATTTCAAAAAAATTAGTCTATAGATAGAGTAAGGGATGATGAAAGGAAAAGGAAAATCTAACACTCTATATTTTCTTAAGTATTAAGAGCTTTAAACTAAGCCATATCGTTTGCTCGAGCTAGTTATTTGGATAATAGAATGTTCACTTTAGCTGAGATTACATATATCACCCCACATTCAACATACTGACAAAAATTAGAAAGCAAAAAGATTGGGATGTAGGATGTGAGACATACCCTGCTGGTAGAGTACAGACTGGTAAGGCCATTCTGGAGAACAACTTAGCAGTACTTAGACAAGTTAAATAAATGTAAACCCGGCAATCCCACTTCTGAGTTCATGGGGGTGATGTACAAGATTATTTATCACAAAGTTGTCTGTTGTAATAGGGAGCTGGAAACAATCTAGTTGTCCATCATTACAGGGGAACAAAAGTAAAAGGCAGTGAATGCTAGTATGGACTATTACTAGACTGGGTTGCAGCCAGGGTCCCTAACCCCCTCCTCATGAAAAGAATTCTGACAAACAGGATGATTTGGATCACTGCCTCTGACATCCGGGTTGACTAACTCAGATATGGGACTGTCCCGTAAACCTCTTAAGGGTAAAGCTCACATCCACGGACAAAACCGCATTTTCCCCATTCCTCTAACGCCTGATAGCCCCCACCCAAAGGTTCCCTATTTAACCCTGCATGTTAGAGAGACTGCTTCCTTAGGAGTTGGCCGGGCAGAAAACTCCTCAATAAAGTTTTCTTCCCTGAACTCAGGTGTACTTCCCCTTCAGCCAACCTTTCATTACTCAGCAGTTAAAAGAAGAGGTTTAGATATACATAAGACAGCAAGGATGGATATTAAAAACACAGTTCAAAGTATAAAAAGAAAAAGTAAAAAACAGAGTAAAAAATTTCACAGTACAATACCATTTAAATGTAAATACCAATTAAAAACACATCTTCACAAAATATGACTGGTTTAAGAAGACCACAAAAAAATAAAACAGTGACATCATACATATTAGAATGTCTACTTTTGAAGGCAGGAATCAGAGGTATGTGAGTGGAGAATGAGGAAAAAGGAGAGTAAAGCTTGAAACAAAAGAAGGGTTTTTGTGTAAAGACCAAAGACCACACTGTGCTCTCAACTGAGCAATCTGATGAACTCAGCTACTTGCTCCAGGGAATGAAAGGTGTGAAAGAAAATGAGGTAAAGTGGGTGTCGAGATTACCTCTAACTCTTCAATTGTGGTGTTTTCTTCATGAACTTTCAAATCATTCTGTGTATCTTCCTCTCCAGGTTCTTGACCACCCACAAGTTCATTGAGGTATTGTTGATCAATTTTATCCAAAGCTGCTTTCAGATCATTCCTCAATCCCTAAAAAAGGTAAAAAATTACACCTTGTATGAAGTTTCACTTGACTTTTTTTTACTAATATTAAGTATATATCATTTTAGAACACTAGTCAAGATGACAGAGTAAGTCATAATACCATACTTGCCTTCTCCCCTGACCACACCAAAATTACAACATAAATGATATAACACCATCATTGAGAACCACCTGGAGATTATTCTGAACTCTGAAACATTCAGAAATGTCAATAGTACAAAACTAGTGTTTCCTCTATATCACAGGCTATCACATTTCAATAGCAGCAAAGTCCACATTCTATTCTCATCCAGTTGTGACCATTTAATAAAAATGGTCTTCAGCTACATCCTGACCTTATACCACATTCAAAAACTAACTCAAAATGGATCAAAGACCTAAATGCAAGAGCTAAAACTGTAAAACTTCTAAAAGAAAACATAGGAGGAAAAGTTCATGACAATGTATTTGGGAATTGTTTCTTGTATATAATACCACAAGCACAGAAAACAACAATAAAAATAGGTAAGATAAAATCAAAAACTTTTATGCATCAAATACACTATTAATAGAGTGAAAAAAATAAGCCGTTGAAAGGGAGAAATTATTTGCAAATTATGTATCTGATAAGGATTGATATCCAGAATACAGAAACTCCTACAACTTAGTAAAAAACAAATAATGTGATTAAAAATGGGCAAAGGACCTGACAAGAAGAAGACATGCAAATGGCCAATAAGCAAAGAAAACGAAGCCAACATCACTTAGTAAGTAGAGACATGAAATCAAAAACACAATAAACTAACACCCATTAAAATGGTTATTATTCACACCCATTAAAATGGTTATTATTAAAAAAAAAAGAAAGAAAAAAGTCTGATGAGGCAGAGGTGCAGTGGACTGACCACTAGCCTGAGATGCTGAGGACTCAGGTTCAAAACCCTGAGGCTGTTGGCATGAGCGCGGGGAATCTGGCTTGAGCACGGGATCACAGACATGACCCCATGGTGGCCGACTTGAGCCCAAAGGTTGCTGGCTTGAAACCCAAGGTTGCTGGCTTGAATAAGGCGTCACTGGTTTAGCTGGAGAACTCTAGTCAGGGCACATATGAGAAAGCAATCAATGAATAAGTGAGGTGCCACAACTATGAGTTGATGCTTTCATCTCTCCCTTCCATTCTGTCTGTTCACATCTCTTTCTCTCACTAAAACAAATCAAAACAAAACAAACCTCAGTGACAAAAGGAATCCTCAAAGCAGCTATGGAAAAGAAGAACTTAACATACAAAGAAAGGCCCATTGCATCACCAGGAGGTGCACAATGAATAGAGCAGTGGTTGGCAAACCGCGGCTTGCGAGCAACATGAGGTTCAATCAAATTGAGGACATTTTTAGCAAAGGCCAAATTAGCAGTACCCTAATTAAGTTAGTAACAATGTACCTACCGATATAGTTTAAGTTTAAAAAATTTGGCTCTCAAAAGAAATTTCAATCGTTGTACTGTTGATATTTGGCTCTGTTGACTAATGAGTTTGCCGATCACTGGAATAGAGCATCAGACCGGGTTGCAGATGACCCAAGTTTGAAACCCTGAGATCGCTGGCTTGAGCACGGCTCTTCTGGTTTGAGCATAGCTCGCCAGCTTGCACCCAAGGTTGCTGGCTTGAGCAAAGGGTCACTCAGTCTGCTGTAGCCCCTCAGTCAAGGCATACATATAAGAAAGGAATCAATGAACAACTAAAATGCCGCAAAGGAGAGTTAATGCTTCTCATCTCCCTCCCTTCCTGTCTGTCTGTATCTGTCTCTCTGTCACAAAAGAAAATAAAAATAAAAGCCCATCATCAGTTAGACTCCTCAGCAGAAACTCTATAAGCTAAAACAGGGGACCCAAACATTCATAGTACTGAAAGAGGAATTACCAGCCAAGAATACTATATCCATCAAAGTTATCCTTCTAATATGAAGGAGAAATAAAAATTTTTCTAGACATACAAAAGCTAAGGAAATTTAACACCAGAAAACACCCATTGCAAGAAATGGCTTTTCTACCAATACAAAGAACAAAACAACACAAAACTATAAGAAAAAGCTCCAACAAGGTTACAATATAAACAAGGACAATCTGTGACAACAAACACAAAAGGAGAGAGGATAAAGGGCTGAAGTAGTAAAGGAGAATAAAGTGGGGAAGCACTCAAAAGATAACAGACTTGTGTACATATGAAAATTTATTTTTCTTAATAAACTAACGGTAACCACCCATGAGAAAAACAAAACTGAAATACATAGCTTTAAAAAAAGAGGAAGTAAGAGGAAAGAAGTTTCGAATACCAAACAAAAATATCTGATAGAAGCACAAAAGAAAAGAACCAAAGAGACACAGAGCTACCAGAAAACAAAACATAAAATGGCTATAGGAAATCCTCAAGTATCAATAATTACCCTAAATGTAAATGGACTTGAACTCACCCATAAAGAGGCACAGAGTAGCAGACTGGATCAAAAAGCAAAACCCACCTGACCAGGTGGTGGCGCAGTGGATAGAGCGTCAGACTGGGATGCGGAAGACCCAGGTTCGAGACCCCGAGGTCGCCAGCTTAAGCACGGGCCCATCTGGCTTAAGCAAAAGCTCGCCCGCTTGGAGTCAAGGTCGCTGGCTCCAACAAAGGGTGGCTCAGTCTAGTGAAGGCCCGCGGTCAAGACACATGTGAGAAAGCAATCAATGAACAACTTATGGGGTCGCAACGGCAACGAAAAACTAATGATTGATGCTTCTCACCTCTTTCCGTTCCTGTCTATCTGTCCCTATCTATCCCTCTCTCTGACTCTCTCTCTGTCCCTGGGGGGGAAAAAAAATTAAAAAAAAAAAACAACTCAAAAAGCAAAACCCGACCATATGCTGCCTTCAAGAGGCATATCTAAGCTGCAGGGACAAAAAGTAGACTTAAAGTAAAAGGATGGAAAATGATTTTCTAAGCAAATAATGCCCAGAGAAAAGCGGTGTAGCCATAATTATACCCGGTAATACTGACTTCAAGACAACAAAGGTGTGCTCACTTTAACAGCACATATACAAAACAACAAAGATAACAAGAGACAAAAATAGACATTTCATAAGATAAAGGGGACACTGTAGCAAGAAGATATAACACCTCTGAATATATGTGCACTGAATCAGGGAGCGGGAGCACCAAAATATATACGGCATCTACTAATAGATCTAAAAATAGAAACAGACAAAAACACAATCATACTCGAAGAACTCAACACACCATTGATGGCATTAGCTAGATCATCCAAACTGAAAATCAATAAAGAAATACTGGCTTTAAGTGACACACTAGATCAAATGAACATAATAGACAGTAATACTGGACAATTTCATCCCAGAACATCAGATTATACATTCTCTTCTAGTGTACATGGAACATTCTCAAGGATAGACTATAGTGTATATTGGGCCACAGAAACTAGCCTCAACAAATTCAAGAATTTGAAATTAAACCAAGCATATTCTCTGACCATAAGGCTTTGAAATTAGAATTTAATTGAAAAAGAGAAAAAAGGTAAAAATTAAACAACATACTTCTAAAAAATGACTAGGTCAAGAATAAATAAAAGCAGAGATCAAAAGACATATACAGGTCTGACCAGGTGGTGGCGCAGTGGATAGAGCGTCGGACTGGGATGCGGAAGACCCAGGGGTTCAAGACCCCAAGGTAGCCAGCTTGAGCGCGGGCCCATCTGGGTTGAGGAAAAGCTTGCCAGCTTGGACCCAAGGTCGCTGGCTCCAGCAAGGGGTGGCTCGGTCTGCTGAAGGCCCGCGGTCAAGGCACATGAGAAAGCAATCAATGAACAACTATGGTGCCGCAACGGCAACGAAAAATGAATGACTGATGCTTCTCATCTCTCTCCATTCCTGACTGTCCCTACTATCTCTCTCTCTGACTCTCTTTCTGTCCCAGTAAAAAAAAAAAAAAAAAAACATATACAGACAAGTGAGAATGACAACACAAAATATCAAAACTTCTGGGATGCAGCAAAAGTAGTAACAAGAGAAAAGTTTTTATCATTACAGGCTTATAATGAGAAACAAGAGAGATTCCAAGGAAACAACCTAACATCACATATGAAAGAACAAGAAAAAGAAGAACAAAGGCAACTCAACTTGAGCAGAAGAAAATAGTAAAATTAGAGAACTAAATGATATAAAGAACAAAAAAACTATAGAAAAAATTAATACAACAGAGAGCTAGTTCTTTAAAACATCAATAAACTTAACAAACCCCTAGCTACACTCACTAAAGAAAAAAAGAGAAAGTGTTCATATAAACAAAATCTGAAATGAAAGAGGAGAAATTTACCACAGACATCATAGATATACAAAGGACCATACTAGAATACTATGAAAAATTATACGCCACTAAATTCAACAAACTAGAAGAAATGGACAAGTTTCTAGAACTATACAACCTTCCTAGCCTGAGTCACGAAAAAGTGGAAAACCTAAATAGACCCTAAGCAGGGAGGACACAGAAAAAAACTAATCAAAACATTCCCCAAAAATAAAAGTCCAGGGCCACATTGGCTACACTAGTGAATTCTACCAAACATTCAGAGAAGATTTGGTATCTATCCTCAAAGTCTTCCAAAAAATAGAAGCAGCAATACTCTCTAACACATTTCATGCGGTCAAGATAACCCTCATACCAAAACCGGCCAAGGACAATACAAAAATGAAAAACTACAAACCAATATCTTTAATGAATACAGATGCAGAAATCATAAACAAAGTACTAGCAAACTGAATACAATAATACATTAAAAAAATAATACAGGCCCTGGCTGATTGGCTCAGTGGTAGAGCATCAGCCCGGCGTGTTAAAGTCCTGGGTTCGATTCCCGGTCAGGGCACACAGGAGAACCGCCCATCTGCTTCTCCACCCTCCCCGCTTTCCTTTCTCTCTACCTCTCTCTTCCCCTCCTGCAATCAAGGCTCCGTTGGAGCAAAGTTGGCCCAGGCACTGAGAACTTGCTCCATGGCCTCCGCCTCAGGTGCTAGAGTGGCTCTGGCTGTAACAGAGCAATGCCCCAGATGGGCAGAGCATCACCCCCTGGTGGGCATGCTGGGTGGATCCCACCCAGTCAGGTACATGTAGGAGTCTGTCTGACTGCCTCCCCACTTCTAACTTCAGAAAAATACAAAAAATAAAAAAATAATAATACAATGCAATCAACTGGGATTTATTCCAGGAGCACAAGGGTGTTTCAACATATGCAAATTGATCAATATAATACACATCAACAAAACAAAGGACAAATATTATATGATCCTATCAATAGATGCAAAAAAGGCTTTCAATAAAACACTACATACATTTATGTTTAAAACAATTCAATGGGTCTAGAAGGAAAGTACTTCAACATAATAGTCATATATGACAAACCATCAGTCAATATCATACTAAATGGTGAAAAACAAAAAGTTTTTCCTCTAAAATCAAGAAGACAAGGCTGCCCACCCTCTCCACTCTTATTCAACATAGTATTGGAAATCTTAGCCAGAGTAAACAGGCAAGAGAAAAAAATAAAAGTCACCCTTATTGGGAAAGAGAAGTAAAGGTATTACTTTTTTGCAGATGACATGATGCTATATATAAAAAACCCCAAAGGTTCCACTGAGAAAATATAAGAAACAATAAACAAATACAGTAAAGTCGCAGGATACAAAATCAATGTACAAAAGTCTATTGCTTTTCTATACATCAACAATGAAAATTCAGAAAATGAACTAAAAATAAAAAGAAATTCCTTCTACAATCGCAAGAACAACAAAAATAAAGTACCTAGGAATAAACTTAACAAAAGATATTAAGGACCTATATACTGTAAACTACAAATCATTATTAAAAGAAATGAAAAAAGACACAAAAAATGGCCATATTGCCCAAAACAATATACAAATTTAATGCAATCCCCATCAAAATACCAATGTCATTTTTTAAAGAAATAGAACAAAAAAACACCTGATTTGTATGGAACCAAAAAAGATTCTAAATAGCCAAAGCAATCCTGAGAAAAAAGAATGGAGCCAAAGGTATCACACTACCTGACTTCAAATTATACTAGAGCTACAATAATCAAAACAGTATGGTATTGGCAGAAAAACACACATACAAACCAATGGAATGGAATCAAGAGCCCAGAAATAAAACCACATATATATGGACCAATAATCTAAAAGGAGCCAACAGCACACAATAGAGAAAAGAAAGCTTCTTCAATAGTTCTGGGAAATTTGGAAAGCCACATGCAAGAGAATAAAAGAAGATTACAATTTGTCCTTATGTACAAAAATTATTCAAAATGGATCAAAGACCTAAATATAAGAACTGAAACAATAAATTACAGAGAAAAAAACACAGGGACTAAACTTATGGACCTTGGTCATAGAGAACATTTTATGAATTTGACCCCGAAGGCAAGGGAAGTAAAGGCAAAGATAAATGAATGGGAATATATCAAACTAAAAAGCTTCTGTACAGCAAAAGAAACTGACAACAAAAAAAAACAGGCAGCCAACCAAATAAAAGTTGGTACTCACAAAAAACAGCTCTGATAAGGAGTTAATATACAAAATACCGTATTTCCCCAGGTATAAGACATTCCCATGTATAAGACACACCTTAATTTGGGGCCTGAAATTTGAAAAAAAAAAACATATTACATCAAGTTATTGAACAAATTTTATTCATCATAAATTCATACAATTCTTCATCATTGTCAAAACTCCCATCCATTAGCTTGTCCTCATCTGTGTCTGATGACAAATCACTGTCTTCAACAAGTGCAAAAACAAGTTCAAAAAAGTGGGAAATGTGAATAAAAAAAAATCTACAATCGCTGTATAAGATGTACCCAGTTTTTAGACCTCAGATTTTTCAGGAAAAGGTGCATCTTATACATGGGTAATACAGTATGTAAAGAACTCAAAAAGTTAAATAACAAACAAACAATCCAACTGGAAAATGGGGAGAGGACCTAAACAGACACTTCTCCCAAGAAGACATATAAAAGGCCAACAGATATATTAAAAGATGCTCATCTTTGCTAGCTATTAGGGAAATGCAAATCAAAACTACAATGAGATACCACCTTACATCTGTTAGATTGGCTATTATCAACAAGACAGGTAATAAGTGTCAGAGAAGCTATGGAGAAAAAGGAACCCTCATTCACTGCTCTTAAGAATGTAAATTGGTACAGGGATTATAGAAAACAGTACAGTGGTACCTCAAAAAATTAAGAATAGAACTACCATATGACCCAGCTATTCCTTTACTGGGTATATACCCCCAAAACTCAAAAACATTGGTACGCAAAGACACATGCATCCCCATGTTCATCGCAGCATTATTCACAGTGGCCAAGACATGGATGGAACAACCAAAGTGTCCTCCAATAGAGGATTGGATAAAGATGTGGTACATATATACAATGGAGTACTACTCAGCCATAAGAAATTATGGCATATTGCCATTTATGACAATATAGGTGGCCTTGAGAACATTATACTAAGCGAAATAAGTGAATCAGAAAAAGCTAATAACTATATAATTTCACACATACATGTAATATAAAACTGATATTTATGGACATAGATTATAATTAAGTGGTTACCAGGGAGAGGAGGTAGGGGAAAGAAAAGAAGGGCAAATATACTGTGGTAGAAAAATGATTTGACTTTGGGTGATGGGCACACAGCACAATCAACAGTTCAAATGGTGTAGAGAGGTTCACTGGAAACGGATGTACTCTTACTGATCAAAGTCACCCCCATTAAATATAAGTTTTTAAAAAAACTTACATTCAACAGCAGTAATTTGGCTACTGTTTCCATTTTGTGTTTAATGCAATTGGTCAAACTCTGTCAAACTCCATACTATTCTAGTTTATGTGGGACAGTGATATTCTGCTAGCTTTGTTCTGACTTCTTACCTTGTTAACTTCTGGTGTGAGGATCTCTATTTTTCTTAAACGTTGAAAAGCATCATAATCAGTTTCTCCAAATAGTCTGATTGGTTCTCCTCTTTCTCTCAATCTTCTGATAACCTATTGAAAAAACAAAAACATATTAGTAATTCCTTGTTATTAGTAATAGTAATTCCTATTTTAGGTGAACAGACACTTATTTTGAAATGTCAATGCAAACAGTTGTGTTTGTTTTTCTTTTAATTTTCCATGAAGGAATATACAAGGTAAATGAAACATCTTAAATAACCTTAATGGTTTAGGTCCTTTGGCTGTTTCAGGTAAGTAAGTACCAATCTGTGCAGTAAAACACATAAGAAAAACAGTAAAATGGGAGCAAATGATAATATTGATATAGACAAGGAAAATAAAATTTAGAGTCAGCTGGTAACTCAATGACCCCAGCCAAGGTCAGCATTGCAGTACTCAGTACTACATTTAAACCAAACACTTGTTCCTCAAAATAGAAACTGAGTATGATCAGAATGTGAAACATACAGGGCTTTGGAGAGGCTGAATATATTCTATTTCTTGACTTGGGTGATGCTTATATGGGTGCTTGCTTTATAATTATCCAATATATTGAACATATGTGTTTTATACACTATATACATGTTTTATCTCTTAAGGAAAAATAAAATTTATAATTAATAAAAGTTGATCCAAACTAAATAAAAATACCAAAAACTTCACCTGGGAATCCACTTAGAAACTACTAGCCAGGCTCTCTATGGATTAACTGAAAGTCTGGTATTAAAAAGAAACTGAGGAGGTTATCTATTGCTTTCTCTAATCAATGCAAAAATGATCTCAAAAACACCTCTGTCAGGTCCCTGCCTGACAAATGACAGAAATCATATCTCTTCTTGAAACAGCCCATTCCATTTTGGGGCATGTTTTGCTTCTCAAAATATAGTAAAATCTACCTTCCTTAAACTTTTAACCATTTACCTTAGCTCTACTATATGAAATCTATTTATCTTAGCTCTACTTAATGAAACCACAGAGAATACTCAATTCCTTTTCAAAATTAGAGCTGTTGTCAATGGATGCTTTTAAAAGTCTCTACTCTTCCGCTCTTCAGGCTAAGTATTCAAAATACTTTCCTCTAATTTTCACATGACCTCTTCCAGAGTCAGCCAACCTTTCTGCTAAAGGTTTTCTTTTATTCAAAGTTCACTTTTATTTTGTACCTTCTAATAGCTTGACCTCTTTATATCACATAAATATCTTCTTTTTTTTTTTACAGGGACAGAGAGTCAGAGAGAGGGATAGATAGGGACAGACAGACAGGAACAGAGAGAGGTGAGAAGCATCAATCATTAGTTTTTCATTGCCATTACGACACCTTAGTTGTTCATTGATTGCTTTCTCACATGTGCCTTGACCGCGGGCCTTCAGCAGACCAAGCAACCCCTTGTTGGAGCCAGAAACCTTGGGTCCAAGCTGGCGAGCTTTTGCTCAAGCCAGATGGGCCCGCACTCAAGCTAGCGAGCTTGGAGTCTCCAACCTGGGTCTTCCGCATCCCAGTCTGACGCTCTATCCACTGCGCAACCACCTGGTCAGGCCACATAAATATCTTTTAGAAATATTTTAAAGAAAATAATAATTGATACTGACCAGGGTATGGGCAAACACTACAGATGAGAATAGAAACTGGTGTAACAGATATAGGGTCCTCTGGTAATGAGTATCAAAAGTCTTAGAAATGTACAGAGACTTTAATCTTTAGAATATACACTCCAGAAATCACGCTTCTAGAAAACTTTTCAAAGGAAATAGTCATACATTATTATGCATGTCAGGATGTATACAGAAGGTTGTTTCTTTTAGTATAATTTATAATAGGGAAATGCTGAAGCAATCTAAATGACCAATAATAAATTGGTTTTTTAAAACATTATGGGAAATTATAGTCACAATAATTTATATATATATATATATATGCCTAGAAATATCTCTCCATATATATATATATATATATATATATATATATATATATATATATATATATATTTTTTTTTTTTTCCCCTGTGTGTGACAGAGACAGAGAGAGAGGGGGACAGATAGGGAAAGAAAGGAAGGGAGAGAGATGAGAATCATCAATTCTTTGTTGCAGCATCTTAGTTGTTCGTTGATTACTTTCTCATATGTGCCTTGACCAAGGGACTACAGCAGAGTAAGTGAACCTTTGCTCAAGCCAGTGACCTTGGGCTTCAAGCCAGCAACCTTTAGGCTCAAGCCAGCAACCATAGGGTCATATCTATGATCCCACGCTCAAGCCAGCGACCCCACGCTCAAGCTGGTGAGCCTGCGCTCAAGCAGGCAACCTCAGGGTTTCAAACCTGGGTCCTTTGCCTCCGAGTCTGAAACTCTATCCACTGTGCCACCATGTGGTTAGGCAAGATCTCTATATTTTGACCTAGAAAAATGTATTAAAGAAAGTTATAAAATAGTATATTTAAAATAATTTAGAAAAATAATTTAAGTATAATTTTTAGAATACATATGTACATTTAAAACATGTCTAGTTCTTGCCTGACCTGTGGTGGCGCAGTGGATAAAGCGTCGACCTGGGAACACTGAAGTTGACAGTTCAAAACCCTGCACTGGTCTGGTCAAGGCACATATGGGAGTTGATGCTTCTAGCTCCTCCCCCCCCCCCTCTCTCTCTCACTCTGTGTCTCCTCTCTAAAATAAATAAATAAAAAGAAATAATAAAACATGTCTAGTTCTTAAAGTATAAAATAACTACTTTAAAAAGTTTAACATAAGTAGCATCAAGAAAAGCAGAAAAGCAGAGATTAATTTAGAACTTCACAAAGAAAACTGGCAAGCTGCACAATAATTGAGTTTAGTAAGTTATCTTATATGGGAATGACACAATAAAACTATTGGATAGAACTTATACATAAATGTAAACGCTATGGGGAGTTTTTTTTTTCTTTTCATGAAACACTCTATAAAGAAACTTACCTCTTGCCTAGAAAGAGTCATGGGTAATTTTTCCTCTGCCAGTTCAAGTTCTAACACTGGATTTGATGAAGCTAATGGTTTCTGGTCTTCCTCTTTTGGCTGTATCTATATTAACAGACAAGAAAAAAAAAAGAAATTCAGCTTTTAAACTGTAGATAACCCTTATTATTCTATTAGAGTAGCTGTTCATGAAAGTTAAATATGTTTTAACTACTGAAGCTCTTGTGAACATTACTCCAAGGAAAGAGCTCATAATAAATGTCCAGCTTTAAGAGCTTATCAAATTTGTCCATTTCCAAAGCAGCACAAAGAGGAAGCATGCACATCAGCATTCTTGCTATGGAAGAGTGACACAAATATAATGGTTTCCAAAATCAAAACCTTAAAAGAGCTGAAATTTAGACTCACTTTCTCCCTCAATTCTAAAGAATGTTATTTTTTTCTTGAAAAACTATTAACCTGTTTCTTCTCTTTGAGAAAATCATCTTACAGGGTTGCCTGATCCTTGCTCTGGGTTTAAAATGAAGGCCAAAGAAAACTGCTTTCTAAAAGAAATCAGTGAAGCTTCAAGATCCAGCTTTTTGAAAAGTATTATTCCACATACACAAAAATCACTTCTGGACATGTAGAAAATTACCAATGCTATCCAGAACTTGCCCACAAACTAAGTTACAAACTTTGTGAGACAATAATGTAAACACACCTCTCTACTCATACCACAAAAAGAAAAAAGTGGACATCCCTTCCTGTTCATCTGAACCTGCAGGGAAAAAGATCTTTTCATATATTTTCTTGAATCTGCCGCCTCACAGTTTAGGAAAATTGAGTTAATCAATTTATAAGTTCCATGGTGTGTTCTATAAAAAGATACTGAAATATGGTCTCCTAACTGACCATAAGACAAATCTAAAATGCCAAAAGATCACAAAAACAGCCTGACCAGGCGGTAGCGCAGTGGATAGAGGCGGACTGGGATGCGGAAGACCCAGGTTCGAGAACCCAACCTCGCCAGTTTGAGTGCGGGCCCATCTGGCTTGAGCAAAAGCTCGTCAGTTTGGACCCAAGGTCGCTGGCTCCAGCAAGGGGTTGCTCAGTCTGCTAAAGGCTCACGGTCAAGGCACATGTGAGAAAGCAATCAATGAACAACTAAGGTGTTGCGACGGCAACGAAAAACTAACGATTGATGCTTCTCACCTCTCTCAGTTCCTGTCTGTCCCTATCTATCCCTCTCTCTGACTCTCTCTCTGTCCCTGTAAAAAAAAAAAAAGCCTGACCTGTGGTGGCGCAGTGGATAAAGCGTCGACCTGGGAACACTGAGGTCGCCAATTCAAAACCCTGTACTGGTCTGGTCAAGGCACATATGGGAGTTGAGCTTCCAGCTCCTCCCCTTTCTCTCTTTCTCTTTCTCTCTCTCTCTCTCACTCTGCGTCTCCTCTCTAAAAAAAAAAAAAAAATGAATAAAATAAAATAAAAAAAAAAGATCACAAAAACATAAAAGATCAACATTAAGAAACAACTCACATTCAACTAAGAAAGACTATACGGCTAAAATTATGTATTTACAATTCTACAGTTTATGGTTAGGTTTGTTAGTATTATTAGTGTAAAAGCAAACAAAGATAAAAAAAAGATTGTATATTTTCACAAACCAAATCAGCATCAAGCCTTTTAAAAATGGGAACTAGTTTCTGTAAATGAATAAAAGCCCTGAAACACAGAGGTTGCCAGGTTTGATCCCTGGTCAGGAGACATACAGGAACAGATGTTCCTGTCTCTTTCCTGCTGTCTCCCTTCCTCCCAATACAATCAATAAAATTAACATTTTTTAAAAAAGGAATAAAAGCAGTACATGCTCTATTTTCATTACTACCAAGAATGACATATTAAAAATGTTTTAGAAACAACCCGTGCCTTCTCTTTAAGCATAAAAACAGGTCACTCCTCCAAAAATTTTGGATGAAAAGTGGTTTCAATTATGGAATGGCAGCTGGACTCATTACAAGCAACACTTCCCAGTAATTACTTTGCTTCAGTGCTTTCCTCCATGTAAGCAAGAAATACTATGGTATTGGCAGAGTAACCCAAGCAAAGCAAAACTGCCACATTGTTATAAATTCTTTTCCTACCTTATCAAAAAGCTGAAAGGTTCAAATTAGGAACCTGGCAAAGTAACAAGTCAGTAGACTAAACTCAGTGTAAGTAATTCTTATTCTAAAAGACCACGCAGTGGATAGAGTGTCGGACTGGGATGTGGAAGACCCAGGTTTGAGACCTCGAGCTCGCCAGCTTGAGCGCGGGCCCATCTGGCTTGAGCAAAAGCTCACCAGCTTGGACCCAAGGTCGCTGGCTCCAGCAAGGGGTTGCTCAGTCTGCTGAAGGCCCGTGGTCAAGGTACATGTGGGAGAGCAATCAATGAACAACTAAGGTGTCACTAAGGTGTCGCAACGGCAACGAAAAACTAATGATTGATGCTTCTCACCTCTCTCTGTTCCTGTCTGTCTGTCCCTATCTATCCCTCTCTCTGACTCTCTCTCTGTCCCTGTAAAAACAAAATCAAAAAAACAAAAACAAAAAACATTAAAAGAGTTTGACAATGTTGGGGCAAGCAAAAGATGAGAATTCTTTCTGAATATTTATTCAATGGTTAGTTACACAAAACATTTTAATCTCCTACATTAGAAGTAAATGAAATCAATATATTCATGGTAAATATCAAATATAAACTTTCATTCTGTAGGAACCTATCAGAAATATAACTACATTTTTCAAACTGGCCCTCTCCCAGCACTACAAAATAGAACCAAATGCATATACATACCACTTGCACCACCCATGCTTCCCTCTAGAAATGCTATGCCAGATAAATTAATTTCCAGAACTTTCAAGACAACATGCATAGAGTAAATATTTTATATTGGTGTTTCACAAGCAAAAAGTTTATTTCAAATTCATGATTTGGCAAAAGTATTTCAAAGAGCTTCTGAAATTTGGTTTAAATACTTATAAAACTAGATATAGTCTTTTTAAAATAATTTAAACATAACTTCACTTCATAACCTTTAACCCCTCCCAATAAAAAACCCAATGTTATTCAACTAGGTAATCTCAAAGGTAATTTCAGTCATGCTTCAAAAATAATAGTCTTCTAGACAACTCATTTGTTACTAACAAATATTTCAATATTATATTTTCTATCCAACAGCCTGATCAAGTGTTTGAAATGTGGTTCCTTATTACATAAAAGCATATGCTATATGACACTATACTTCAGGCAGAGGTACTTAAAACCAGAAGGAATTATTAACAATGCAAATGTAAAAACAATGGCTTAAAATATTCAGGAGAAAGCAGGAAGAATACCACTGCTTATACCACCCACAGTTGCTGAATGAATAAAATGTTTTTAGCCCTTTAAATAGACTTTTATTGGGAGAGGTGGGGAGAGGAGTAGTGGTAGAGATAAAAATGAGGAAGCATCAGATCCAGGACTTAATTTAAAAAACAAAATCAAGCTTTGATCTCAAGCCACTTCATGCTGTCCACTGAAGGCCAAACCATTCCAAGCCAAAAGTCATGCATGTATTTTCCTGAATTCAAGAAAAAAAGGAAAGAAAAAATGAAAACAAAAACTCATACCTCTCCAGATGGCTTCTCATTTATAGGCTAATGTATAACATTGATAAATTAAACAGAGATCAATAATTTTGTCACTTTAAGAACAGCTGTATAAATTTAAACTGAGAAATAGACAATTTAACATAATAGCAGGAATTTGTACCTTGTAGCCACATCTTTCATAATATGCTTCCTCTTCTTTTTTTGCAAGTTCACTACGCTTGAAATATTTTTTATTTTCCTATTGAAGAAAGAAATGTTAATAATATGTCCTTGGGTAAAATTTCATTTCCCACAGTCAACAACTGGAAAATACTCTTCAGTTTTTCAAGAAATTGGTAAAGATTTTTGGTTCCATAGAGATTATATTGATTTCTTAAACTTGCCACCTGTCCTCAACCTCTAGTCTAAATTTTGAAGTACTATTTTTCTTGCAGTGTCATTTTAACAGACATATTAAATAGCAAAGAGAAGAAACCAACAATATTTTCCAAGTGTCCACAGTTTTCATTTAATTTTCCAAGATTTGAGTTCAAGAATCATCTCTATAAATGGATTCATTATGAACCACATAAAACAAAATGATTCAATTATATTTTTTAACAGAAGTAATCAAACAAAAATTATGGCATCTATAGCTAACATCTTAAATCTCATTATCAAGAGAGCTCCAAGAGTGTGTCCAAATTCCTTTCATCATTTGGAAACTTACTATATCAATTAATAGTATTTTATTAATTCTTAAAATTGTATTAATCCTTAAAATCATTCAGACGTAGACTTTAGAGAGTCTTTTTTTAAAATTAAAAATACAGTTTAAAGGCATTTGTTTTAATATGACTTGATGTTAAGCGACAAACTCTGAATCTACTATGATAGGAGAAAAAATGTTAGTGCTTTCTGTACCATATAAAAAATTACCCTTGCTGTTAAATCTACAGTTACTAATTTGGAGGCTTGTTACTAACAGCAGCTCTTATTCCACTGATGACTTTGCTCAAATAAAGATATTGCCCTATTTTATTAGTAGTAATTATAATGGTACCTCAATACCACCTCTACTCATGTATGTAGCACCTCATAGTCCAAAGCTCATTTACTCAGGCAATGACCATCAATGGAATGATCAGGCTGCCAGTACTCGAACACACTGACCAAGGTTGGCACCAAAAAAACATGAGCCTGACCTGTGGTGGTGCAGTGGATAAAGTGCTGACCTGGAACGCTGAGGTCACAGGTTCAAAACGCCAGGCTTGCCTGATCAAGGCACATACAAGAAGCAACTACCATGAGTTGATGCTTCCTGCTTCCCACCCCTTCTCTCTCTCTCTCTCTCCTCTTCCTGAAGTTAGTGAAATGAAATCTTTAAAAAACATTATGCACTTCCTATGTGATACAACATTCTTTCCAAAAAGGTAAATATAAAACTAATCAAGCTCTTAGGTCTAACGATCGGTTTACCAGAAATGTAGGGAATAGATGAACAAGCTAACTAACAGCACAGGGAAACGTCAAGCACTGGAAAGTTTATAAAACTAGCTCCAGTTTCTCCAAGTTAATGGCATCAAAAAGGAGCAAAGTTGGGGGAATAAAAGTGTCTCAATTAAAATAAACAAGAGTCATAATAAACAAATGCTATGACTGTACTTTGTATGGGTTTGATTTGAACAAATCAACTCTAAAAACATACAGGAATAGATTTTAATCCAATTGGAGATATGTGAATGTAAATGGAGTACAGTATTTGATGATAATAAGGACCTAATTTTAATTTTGCTGGGTGTCATTTCATTTATATAAAAACATATTGCTATATCCTAGAGTTACAAATGTATTAGGGGGAGTGGTAGACAGGAGCTTATTATATAACTATATTTATGTATATGTTTAAAACTTTCATAATAAAGTTTTTTAAAAGTTCTTTCATTGACTCAATAAATATCTATCACATACCAAATGCAGCATTATGATGTAAAGATGAAGAAGATATTACCTGGGGTAAAGAACTGATGGTATCAGTTGAATATCGAAACTACCCTGACAAAAGGTAGGAGAGCAAATAATATTACAGTAATCCCACAAGAGAGGTGAGAAACCTGAGAATTAGAAAGGTTAGGTGACATTCCCAGAACTTAACTTCATGAGTAACAGAGGTAGGACTAGAACTCTGGTGCTTAAATCCTTTGTACTGTTCAATATTCCAAGTTACAGTTCTTCACTCTAAAATGTTATTTCAGCATCATGAATTGCTCCTTTTGAGAATGTAGCAGGTAACTGTCATAGTTCAAATAAATAAGCTGACAAACATGTGGTGTCCTCTCAGAAAAAGTAGATATATAGGAGGAAAGTAAAAGGACTCTCCAGGTCACAGGTCACAGTCTAATCAATAACTGTATCTTTCCCTTTCATGTCTGTTTCATTGAACACAACTAACAAAATCTTGTATGTAGAGAGAACATCAATTCTCAAGCTGTGGTTGATAAAATCCTGGGAGTACCTTAGACCTTTTAAGAGGTTCTGCAAGGTCAAATTTATTTTCATAATATTTTATGTGCCCCCTTTTCACCATGCACACACTCGCACTAATGGTACTAAAGCAATGGTGAGAAAAACTACTGGAATCTTAGCATATATAAAGACTAAGTACCTTATTTATAGAGCAGCGGTCATTGTACTCCTCACCACCATAGACTTGCAGGAAAATCAAGAGGCCAGTTCTTATGTCTTAATAAAGTATAATTTTACCAAATCTCAACTCTTGAGTTTTGGTATAATGAAATAAAAGGAAGCAAAGCACTTCTGCTACATAATGAAATGGAATCATTGTCTCAAAGAAAAGCACTTGTGCAATAATTATTCAGATTAGCATATTGGGTATTTTGTCAAAACTGAACAGAGCAAGCCTGTCACTTCAAGGAAAACAATGATAGTATTTATCACCTATAATAAAAATTCCATCTTTCAAGCAAAAATTAGAATGTTGGAAAACATGTATCTATCACTGTGAATTAGATTGTTTCCCAATACATAAAGGCTTTTCTTATCAACTAGGAATAATATTAATGAATGGGATTTTCTTTGTATCATCTAATGAAATCTGTCAACAAAGCTCTGCTTAACTCAGCAAACCATGATGTTATAAAGGCAAGATGTTACAAAATCATGCATAGGCAGAAGATCTATGAACAGAATCGATCAGAACAGACATAGAGCAGAATATATCAATGGATTTTATATACAAAAAGTCATTGATCTGAGTTATAATCCAAACTCTTAATTAATCTTTAAGAAATTTACCATTTGTGTCTGACCAGGCAGTGGCACAGTGGATAGAGCATCGGACTGGGATGCAGAAGACCCAGGTTCGAGACCCCTGAGCTCGCCAGCTTGAGCATGGGCCCATCTGGCTTCAGCAAAAGCTCGCCAGCTTGGACCCAAGGTCGCTGGCTCCAGCAAGGGGTTGCTCAGTCTGCTGAAGGCCCACGGTCAAGGCACATGTGAGAAAGCAATCAATGAACAACTAAGGTGTCGTAATGGCAATGAAAAACTAATGAGTGATGCTTCTCACCTCTCTCCATTCCTGTCTGTCTGTCCCTATCTATCCCTCTCTCTGTCCCTGTAAAAAAAAAAAAAAAAAAAGAAATTTACCATTTGTCTACTTGTGGTATAATACCAAAGAACCACATTATCTGAAAAGGCTATTAAAACACTCCCCTTTCCAATTACCTATCTGTGCGAGGATGAAGTTTCAGCATATAATTGAACAAAAACACCATATTGTAGCAGGCTAAACTGAGAAACACACAGGAGAATTCAACTGTCTACTAATATGCCAGAGATTAAAGAGATCTGAAAAACTGTCAAATATACCATTTTTCTAAATTTTTTTCCTGAAAATAGTCAGTGTCTACTAATATGCCAGAGATTAAAGAGATCTGAAAAACTGTCAAATATACCATTTTCTAAATTTTTTTCTGAAAATAGTCAGTTTTCATAAAAATGTAATATCTATATTAACTTATGATGGGTTTCTACTGTATTTCCACATGAAATATATACACGGTGGAGCAAAAGTAGGTTTATAATTGTATAAACATACAATAGTTAATAAATAATAATACAAGAATAAACTGTGTTTCATGTACTCACAACTGTAAATCTACATTTGCCCCACTCTGTACAAACATTTTTAAATTTCCCAGTTTTGCCCTGGCCAGTTGACCCAGTGAATAGAGCATCCACCTGGCATGCAGACATCCCAGGTTCAATCCCCAATAAGGGTACACATGAGAAGCGACCATTTGCTTCTTTTCCCCTTCCTCTCCCCTTTCTCCCTCTCCTGTCTCTCAGCCAATGGCTCAACTGGTTTGAGTGACAGCCCCAGGTACTGAGAACAGCTCAGTTGATTCAAGCATTGGCCCCATACGGGGTTTGCAGGGTTGATCCCAGTTAGGGCGGGAGTCTATCTCCCCTCTTCTCACTTAAAATAATAATAATAAAGAATAAATAAATTTCCCTGTTTGAATTTCTTTCTTATTTATTTATTTTGAGAGTGGCAGGGAGAGAGACAGACAGAAACATCAAGCTGCTCCTGTGTGTGCCCTGACCGGGGAATAGAACCAGAAACCTCGGTGCTCAGGGACGACACTCCAACCAAGCTATCCGCCAGGTCATAATTTTTATTGATTTTTCGAGAGACAGAGAGAGGAAGGGAGAGAGAGGTGAGGGGACGGAAAGCATTCATATATTGTTCCACTCAGTCATACATTCCTTGGTTATTTTCCACGTGTGCCCTGACCCAGGGTCCAATCTGCAACCTGTCGTTTAAAGATGATGCTCCTAATCACTGAGCTGACCAGCCAGGACCCCAGTTTGTATTTCTAAGACAGTCATTATCAATAAACACACCCTACATAAACAAAAGCTCTCCAGAACTATCAATAAAAAGTCTGTAAAGAGGTCCTGGAACCAGTGAGTGAGAACACTGTCCTAGAAGAATCTTTTTGTTGGAATTCTCTATGCCTGCACCTAGGGTGCTAAGAAATACTGGGATACTACTTGGGCCCCAATGGTGTCCTCTGATCCTAGTGTACTTCACCGTCGTTTTCTCTCTTATTGTCTACACTGATCGTTACCCATTCCCATTCTCTTAAACCTCTTATCCCTTCATTTATCCTCTCATTTTCAGCAAATAACTAAGCCAATCTACGAAGAAATGAAAACCATCAAACAAATATTTCTGCACATTCCTTCCAGCACCAATCCTTACTTGCACCTGTATGGATCCCTTCATTTCAGAATGAAAGGGATCCTTCCTGACTAAGGCCAATCCCTCCCAACTGTATTCCATCACTTCCTCCTGCCTTTCTCAGGAATGTCTCAATCAATTATCTATTTTCTCTTCTGCATGTACACCTTTCCCCTCTACTGTCAGCAGACAACCATTTCTTACATAAGCTCAAGATTGCAAACTTAAAGGAAAAATTCTTTACTCTGCACTGGGTACCATACTGAGTGACATGTACAGCAGAACTACACTAAAATATTTCTCTACTCTGTCTCCATTTCCTCACCTCCAATTCTCTTTGCAGTCAATAAACAATTGGGTGTCCTTTCTTATTGGTCTACTGAAAAATACTCTGAGGTCATAAAACAATATCCAAGGTGCAAACCCAAAGAATCTTCTCTGACGTCTCTTATGCTTCATCTGCTTTCCTCTTTTGGCTAGCAGACATATTATTTCTTTCTCACAGATTCATTCTGATTTTCTATTTCTTTTATTTATTTTTAGTCGTTTACATAACTTAGATTTTCCAATTTACTAGAATATATTAATACATTATTCTCCCTAATTGTTTATTATTTTCCAACTATCTTCCAAATTGGTTACTACTGTTCTTCCCTTTATTGTTTCAATTTCAGGATTTTGTCAGTTTTTGTTATATGTCTTTTTTTTAATTAGGTGGGTTTTACATTTTCACAAATGAAAACCCTATGTAGTAGTGATTGGCTCTTATATGCTATCATTTGTATTAAAAATGGAGAAAATAGACTCTGGTCAAAATGGCAATGTAGGTAAATGCTCTGCAGGCCTCCTCCCAAAATCATATCAAAATTACAACCAAATTACAGAACAGCCATCATTGAGAACCACCTAAAGAATAGGTGAACAGAAGTCCTACAACTAAGGATATAAAGAAGTAACCACTGTGAGACTGACTGTAGGGTAGAGACACAGAACCCACAGTGTGGTGGTTCAGAATTAGGAGGAATATCTCAGCTACAAAGAGATATTTGTAGAGTCAAGGGTCCAGTACCACACTGGGCTCCCAAACCCAGAATACCAGTGCCAGGAAGGAGTCCCCATAACATCAGCCTGAGAAAACCAGTGAAGACAATTTCTAAGTAAGAAAGAGAGCTAATATAGACCAAAGGATCCTCTTAAAGAGCCTGAGAACAGACCCTCTTGCTTGTAAACTTACTCTGGGCTCCAATGCACAGGCAGCAACAGACAAAGCACTGGGGACATACAGGGAAGAATTAAATTGAGTAGATTCAGAGCAAGAGTGGGAAGGGCAGAGGTCAGGCAACTCTCTCCTGGGAGGATGAACTGAGAGGTGCCAAATCTCAGCTCTCCACTGACCTAGCTAATAGTGCTGACCACGCCTTGGTTATTCCATGAGACCCTACCCCAAACAACTCACAGACATGGTTGGAGCCATTTTCAGAGGTTTTTCCACATGAGTGGCCTGCCTTGGCTTGTCCTGAGGACTTCCCTAAAATTTGTCAAAGCTCCAAAAATACTAAACAAGCAGCAGATGGCCTTAGTGTTCCCTGTACCTCTTGCTAAGCAGGCACAAGCCCAGCACAAGCAGTGACCGTTCTCAACTTGTATTGTAAATCCCACCAGGTGGTCCCAAGCCTGGCAAAAAAGGCCTCAGCTCACACCATGGTGTCCAACAAAGGGTCCCAAGGCTGACATTAGTGGCAGTTGGCCTCGGTTTGTAGCACAGGCTCTCCCAAAGACCTCCAAATCCAGCACAAGCAACAATCAACTGCAAATGACCCTCTCAAGAGGCTCCAGATGCAACATACCCAGTGGTTGGCTTCAGACAACACAGAGCATCACACAGCCAGCACCACAATGACACACCTGAAAGGTAGACATAGCTGGCACCACAGCCTCGCTAAAACAACTCTCACACCATGTGGTCAACCCCACACAACAGCTTGTCTGCTCTTGTCACAGAGAACCCTCACTGCCAGTCAGCTTGACATCCCAACAGCAATCAAGGCTCCATAACAAGAGAGGGGCATATACAACCAACCTGGCTCAAATGACCAAGGAGACTTCACCACTGGGCTTCACAGGACACCTACTACGTAAGACCAAACTCCCAATAGTAGGAGACATAGTAAATCTACCTAATATGTAGAAACAAACACAGGGAGTCAGCCTAAATGAGGAGATAGAATTGGTTCCAAATAAAAGAACCGAACAAAACTTTAGGAAAAAAAAAAACTTAACACAATGGAGATAAACAATCTACCAGATATATAGTTCAAAACACTGGTTATAAGGGTGCTCAATTAACATAGGGCCCTGGTTGGCAAACCGCGGCTCACAAGCCACATGCAGCTCTTTGGCCCCTTGAGTGTGGCTCAACCACAAAATACCACGTGCGGGCACTACCTCGATAAGGAATGTACCTACCTATATAGTTTAAGTTGAAAAATTTTGGCTCTCAAAAGAAATTTCAATCGTTATGCTGTTGATATTTGGCTCTGTTGACTAATGAGTTTGCCAACCACTGACTTAGGGGAAACTAAGTGAGAACTTCATCAAAGAAGCAGACATAATAAAAAAAAAAAAAAAAGAAACCAGTCAGAAGTAAAGAACAAAATAACTAAAATGAAAAGTATGTTAGAGGGAATCATCAGTAGATTAGATGAAACAAAGGATCAAATCAGCCAACTGGAAGATAAGGCAGCAGAAAACACCCAGTCAGAACAGCAAAAGATAAAAAAAGCTCTGGCCAGACCACTCAGTTGGTTAGAGCATCGTCCCGAAGCACAGAGGTAGTGGGTCCAATCCCCACTCTGGGCACATACAGGAACAGATAGATGGATATTCCTTTCTTTCCCCCTCTCTCTCTTCCTCTCTTGCCAAAATCAGTGAATACATTTTTTTAAAAGAAAGCCCTGGTTGGTGGCTCAGTGGACAGAACATTGGCCTGTCATATGGATGTCCCAGGTTTGATTTTGGTCACGGCACACAGGAGACTGATTATCTGCTTCTCCCCACTCCCTCTCCCCCTTCTCTCCCTCTTCTCTTCCTCTTTCCCTCCCACAGCCAGTGGCTCAATTGGTTTGAGCACTGCCCCATGCACTGAGGATAGCTTGGTTAGTCCCAGTGCAACAGCCTAAGGTGCTAAGAATAGCTTGGTATGGCCCTGGCTGGTGGCTCAGTAGATAGACCATCAGCCTGGCATATGGACCTCCTATGTGCCAGTCAGGGCACACAGGAGAGTGACCATCTGCTTCTCTCTCTCCTTCTCCCCCTTCTCTCCCTCTTTTCCTTCTGCAGCCAGTGGCTGGATGGGTTCAAGTATGGCCCTGGTGCTGAGGAGAGCTCCCTCAAAGCACAACAGTCCTGGGTGCTAAAGATAGCTTGGTACTCAAGCATCAGCCTCAGATGGGGTTGCCGGGTGGATACTGGTTGGGGCAATTGTGGGAGTCTACCTCACAACACACTTCCTCTCAGCTAAAATAAATAATAATTTTTAAAAAAAAAAAAAAAGCTCTGGGACAAAATTAAGCATACCAACATTCACATCATAGGGGTACCAGAGAGAGGATAGAGAGAGAGAGCAAGGGTTTGAAAACCTATCTGAAGAAACGATGACCAAAAAGTTCCCTAACTTGGTGAAAGAAATAGATATACAAGTCCAAGAAGCAAAGACAGCCCCAAACAAACTGAATCCACAGAGGAACACACCAACACACATCATAATTAAAATGAAAAAGGTTAAAAGATAAAGAGAGGATCTTAAAAAAAGAGAGAGAATAGCACTTAGTTTCATACAAGGGAGCTCCTATAAGACTGTCAGCTGATTTCTCAATAGAAACGCTGCAGGTCAGAAGAGACTGGCACAAAATATTCAAAGTGATGAAAAGTAAAGACTTAACAATGAAGATTACTTTACCTACCAAGGCTATCTTTTAGAATTGAAGAAGAAATAAAGAGTTTCCCTGATAAGAAAAAGTGAAAGGTGTTCATCACCACTAAACCAGTATCACAAGAAATACTGAAGGGCCTATTTTAAGTAGAAAATAAGAAAACAGAAAATATGAATAGTCAAGTATAAGAAAGAAAAACATTTTAGCAAAGACATTTAGTAAAAGCAACTGTAAAGCTAGTATAAAGGTTAAAAGACAAAAGTAGGAAAATCATGTAATTACAAGAATAAATAAAAAGATATAAACACAAACACACAAAGGATGTAAAAAATGACAAAAACATAAACATGGAGGGGATGAATAAAAACTGCAGTGATTTTAGAATGTACTCTAATTTAAGCAACCATCAACCTATGATAGTCTGCTATAAACATAGCTTGATATATATAAAGCACATGGTATCCACACACCAAATACCTTTAAGAAATATACAAGAAATAAAGAGAAAGGAATCCAAACACAACACTATACAAATCAACATATAAGAGAGCAGGAGAATAAGGAACGGGCAAGAATTACTAAACTAATCAGAAAACAGTAAAATTTCAATAATCACATACCAATAAATAATTGTTTTAATGTAAATGGATTAAATGCTCTAATCAAAAGACAGAGATGACTGAATGGGTAATAAGACAAGATATGTACATATGCTACTTACAGGAGACCTACTTCAGATTGAAAGACACATATGGATTAAAAGTAAAGGGATGAGGCCCTAGTCAGTTGGCTCACAGGTAGTATCAGCCGTGTGTGGAAGTCCCAGGTTCAATTCCCAGCCAGGACACACAGCAGAAGTGCCCATCCACTTCTCCACCCTTCCCCCTCTCCTTTCTCCCTATCTCTCTATTCCACTCCCACAGCCAAGGCTCCACTGGAGCAAAGTTGGCCCAGATGCTGAGGATGGCTCCATGGCCTCCACCTCAGGCTCTACAATGGCTTCGGTTGAAGTGGAGAAACGCCCCAGATGGGCAGAGCATCGCTCCCTGGTGGGCATGCCAGGTGGATCCCAGTCGGGCGCATGCAGAAGTCTGTCTACCTCCCTCTCCTCTGCCACTTCTTACTTCAAAAAAATATAAATTAAAAAAAAAAAGTAAGGGAATGAAAAAGGACATGTCAAGTGAAAACAAAAAAAAAAAGCTGGGGGATACCAAGATGGCAGCGGAGCAGGCAGATGCACAGACTGCCAGCTCACGCCACCAAACTGGATTACAAATTAATTTAGGAACAATCAGCATGAAAAACCAACTTTGGACTAAAAGAACAAGACTCAAAAAACCAAGGAGCAAATAAGAAGCCACACCAAGCTTGGAAGGGAGTGCAGAGGCATGGTTGGGGCTCTCCTGCTTCCAGGAGTGAAGGGGTGGGGGTGAGGCTGACAGTCCAGAGGGGCTCTCATTACAAAAAGAGCGGAAAATATCACTCACAGCCACCTGCCTGGGGACCTGGGAAGGAGGTGGGCAGAGAGGACTGGCTTGTCTTCCATAAAGTAGAGGAGGGAGAGAGAGACAGATGGTGACAGGCAGAGTAATGCATGAGATGACCTGAGAAGCTGACTCATCCAGTGCCAAGGCAGCCATAGCTGGGGGAGAGGTTGATCCCTCCACACAGCACAAGCCTAAAGTGGTTCGAGTGACCCACCTCCAGAAAGCTCTCCAGCTCCACTCAATGCAAAAATGACACAGCTGAAAACAAGAAGTGGGGAGGAGGGGCACGAACTCAGGTATCCATGGAGATCTGAGATACACCTCCTCCTACCAAAACAGAAAAAGCACCCTCCCTGGCCCGCCCCCTCTGCCCCAGAGTAGCTGGCAGAGTCTCAGAAGTTACACCATGGCATTCCTGGATACACTTTCAAATAAGCCCCCTGCTCAGATCAGTAAACAAAATTACCACCCAGTTAAGAAAACAAACAAATCAAGACTTCAAAGTGGCTCTACTAGGTAAGGAAACCGCCACAGAAAGAAGCCTACAAGTCATACATAATGGGAAGGCAGAGAAGCATAAGTCATATGCTTCAACAAGATAAAACCTCAGAAAAAGTCCTGGATGAATCGGAAATAATCAAATTACCGGATGCAGAGTATAAAATAATGTTTAGTAGGATGCTTAAGGATCTCAAAGCTACAATGGATGGACTTAATGAACACCTCAATAAAGAAATTGTAAGCATCAAAAAGGACACGGAAATCAAAAAGAAGACCCAGACAGAAATGACAAACACAGTATCAGAAATGAAGACTATACTAGAAGGAATTAAAAGCAGGCTGGATGAAGCAGAGGATCAAATCAGTGACTTAGAGGACAAGATAAGCAAAAGCACAGAAGGAGAAAAGCAAAAAGAAAAGAGGATTAAAAAGTCTGAGGAAACTGTAAGAGAGCTCTGTGACAACATGAAGAGAAACAATATCCGCATGATAGGGGTTCCTGAAGGAGAAGAAAAAGAACAAGGACTAGAGAAGCTCTTTGAAGAAATTTTAGCTAAAATGTTCCCTAAATTGATGCAGGAAAGTCACACAAGTTCAAGAAGCAGAGAGAAACCCATTAAAAAAAAAACAAAGAGACTGACACCAAGACATATCATAATCAAAATATCAAAGCGAAGAGATAAAGAAAAAATATTAAAAGCTGTAAGAGAAAAACAGTCAATCACCTACAAAGGAACACCCATAAAGATGACATCTGACTTCTTATCAGAAACACTTGAGGCCAGAAAGGATTGGCAAGAAATATTCAAAGTGATGCAAAACAAAAACCTACAACCAAGACTTCTTTATGCAGAAAAGCTATCATTTAAAATTGAAGGAGAAATAAAAAGCTTCCCAGACCAAAACAAAAAAACTCAAGGAATTCATCACAACCAAACCAATGCTGCAGGAAATGTTAAGACAGAACAAAGGAGGAAAGAAAAAAAATATATATATATATATATATATATATATATATATATATATTAAAAGAGAAATATCTGATTTAAAGAAAAAATGGCAATAAACAACTACATATCAATAATAACCTTAAATGTAAATGGATTAAATGCTCCAATCAAAAGACATAGGGTAGCCGCATGGATAAGAAAACAGGACCCATACATATGCTGTCTACAAGAGACCCACCTCAAAACAAAAGATACACATAGACTGAAAGTAAAAGGATGAAAAAAAATATTTCATGCAAATAGAAATGAAAAAAACAGCTAGGGTAGCAATACTTATATCTGACAAAATAAACTTTAAAACAAAGACAATAGTAAGGGATAAAGAAGGTCACTATAAAATGATAAAGGGAGCAATCGAACAAGAAGAGATAACCATTATAAATATCTATGCACCTAATATAGGAGCACCTAAATATATAAAGCCGATTTTGATGGGCATAAAGGGAGAGATCAACAGCAATACTATAATAGTAAGAGATTTCAATACCCCACTAATATCAATCGATAGATCCTCAAGAAAAACATTAACAACCTAAAGTGAAGGGGGGAGGGTGCTATAGGGAGGGAGGCAAGGGAAATGTTGAGGGGAATACAGGAGAGGGAGGATACATTAGGGGCAACACTAGAATCTATGTAAACACAATAAATTAAAATCAATAAAAAAAAGAAAATTAACAAAGAAACAACAGAATTAAGGGACACACTAGATCAAATAGATTTAATAGCTATCATCAAAACCTTTCACCCTAAGGCAGCAAAATATACATTCTTTCAAGTGTGCATGGTACATTCTCTAGGAGAGACCACATATTAGAGCATAAAACGAGTCTCAACAAATTTAAGAAGATTGAAACCACATCAAGCATCTTCTCTGACCACAATGGCATGAAACTAAAAATCAACAATAGAAAAACTGAAAAACACTCAAACACTTGGAAACTAAACAGCATGTTATTAAATAATGAATGGACCAACAATGAGATCAAGGAAGAAATCAAAATTTTCCTTGAAACAAATGAATATGAGCATGCAACTCAAAATCTGTGGGACACAGAAAAAGCAACCCTGAGAGAGAAGTTCATAGCATTACAGGCAAACCTTAAGAAGCTAGAAAAAGCTCAAATAAACAACATAATCCTGCAACTAAAAGAACTAGAAAAAGAACAGCAAATAAAGCCTAGAAGAAGTAGAAAGAAGGAAATAATAAAAGATTACAGAGGAAATAAATGACATAGAGACTCAAAAAAACAATACAGAGGATCAATGAAATCAAGAGCTGTTTCTTTGAAAAAGTAAACAAGATCAATGAACCCTTAGCCAGGCTCACCAAGAAAAAAAGAGAGAGGACTCAAATAAATAAAATTTAAAATGAGGGTGGAGAAGTAACAATGCACACAACAGAAATACAAAGGATTGTAAGAAAATATTATTAAGAACTGTATGCCAAAACATTAAACAACCTAGGTGAAATGAACAAATTCCTTGAAAAATATAATGTTTCAAAAATCAATCTGGCCTGACCAGGCGGTGGCGCAGTGGATAGAGCGACGGACTGGGATGCGGAAGACCCAGGTTTGAGAACCCGAGCTCGCCAACTTGAGTGCAGGCCCATCTGGCTTGAGCAAAAGCTCGCCAGCTTGGATTCAAGGTTGCTGGCTCCAGCAAGGGGTTGCTCGGTCAGCTGAAGGCCCGCGGTCAAGGCACATGTGAGAAAGCAATCAATGAACAACTAAGGTGTCATAACGGCAATGAAAAACTAATGATTGATGCTTCTCACCTCTCTCTGTTCTTGTCTGTCTGTCCCTATCTATCCCTCTCTGTGACTCCCTCTTTAGAAAAAGAAAAAAAAAATCAATCTGGAAGGAACAGAAAACCTAGATAGACCGATTACAACAAATGAGATCGAAACAGTTATCAAAAAACTCCTAATAAACAAAAGCCCTGGGCCAGATGGCTTTACAGGCAAATTCTATCAAACATTCAAAGAACTAACTCCTATTCTTCTCAAGCTATTTCAAAAAATTCAAGAGCAGGGAAAACTTCCAAGCTCCTTCTGTGAGGCGAGCATAATTCTGATTCCAACACCAGGCAAAGACAACACAAAGAAAGAAAACTATAGGCCTATATCCTTGATGAATTTAGATGCTAAAATTCTCAACAAAATATTAGCAAACCGGATCCAGCAATACATGAAAAAAATCATACATCATGATCAAGCGGGATTTATTCTGGGAAGGCAAGGCTGGTACAACATTCGCAAATCAATCGATGTGATTCATCACATAAACAAAAGGACAAAAACCACATAACATCAATAGATGCAAAAAAAGCATTCAATAAAATCCAGCACCCATTTATAACCTCTTAGCAAAGTGGGAATACAGGGAACATACCTCAACATGATAAAGACCATCTATGACAGGCCCACAGCCGACATCATACTCAATGGGCAAATGTTAAAAGCAATCCCCTTAAGATTAGGAACAAGTCAGGGGTGCCCCCTTTCACCACTCTTACACAATATAGTTCTGGAAGTCCTAGCCACAGCAATCAGACAAGAAGAAGAAATAAAAGGCATCCAAAATGAAAAAGAAGTAAAACTATCATTATTTGCTGATGATATGATACTGTATATAGCAGGGGTGCCCACACTTTTTCAGCTTGTGAGCTACTTATAAGATGACCAAGTCAAAATGATCTACCTACAATAAAAATACAAAACAAATTTATTTCTTCTATATTATCATTATTTAAGTTATTATTATTATTTAATATTGTGTATTCTTCTTTCACCTTTCTCCTTCTCAGCTCTCTTTTCAGAGGAAAGTCAATGTCATAGTTTTCATGAACAGTCTGAAAAAGCCGCTCCACAATTCCCTTCTTTGGAATAGCAATGGCACACAGACAGATGAGGCAAACGCACTTAGAATATGACATAGTGAAAAAAATCCCCTCCCATTCTGTATGAAAGTGGTAGGGTTTAGGCTTCTTACTCGGACCAGCTACGGCACTCATTTTTATACCCTTTGTTGTATTTAGTTTAAATAAATTGAAGGCTAACTACACAGCAATGTAACTGAACAAGTTAGCGCAGTTTAACGCGCATGCGTAGGGTGTCAAAAGTTCAGACGTCCGATTGGCTGCCCTGTATGCCAATCAAAACACAAATGTCTTTTTAATGTCATGCGATCTACCCACACTTCCTTCGTGATCGACGTATTGAGCACCCCTGATATATAAAAAACCCTAAAGACTCAGTCAAAAATACTACTAGACCTGATAAATGAATTCAGCTAAATGTCAGGATACAAAATTAATACTCATAAATCAGAGGCATTTTTATACACCAACAATGATCTGTCTGAAAGAGAAATTAAGAAAACAATCCCCTTCACTATTACAACAACGACAAAATACCTAGGAGTAAATTTAACCAAGGAGGTTAAAGACTTGTACTCGGAAAATTAAAAAACATTGATAAAAAGAAATCAAGGAAGATACAAACAAGTGGAAGCATATACCGTGCTCATGGCTAAGAAGAATAAACATCATTAAAATGTCTATATTACCCAAAGCAATTTATAAATTCAATGCAAATCCTATTAAAATACCAAGGACATACTTCAAAAATATAGAACAAATATTCCAAAAATTCATATGAAACCAAAAAGAACACAAATAGCCTCAGCAATCTTCTAAATTATTTTTAATTATTTATTCATTTTAGAGGAAAGGTAGAGAGAGAGAGAGAGAGAGAGAGAGAGAGAGAAGGGGGGGAGGAGCAGGAAGCTTCAACTCCCATATGTGCCTTGACCGGGCAAGCCCAGGGTTTTGAACCAGCAATCTCAGCATTCCAGGTCGATGCTTTATCCACTGCGCCACCACAGGTCAGGCAGCCTCAGCAATCTTGAAAAAGAAGAATAACACTTCCAGATGTCAAGTTATACCTCAAGGCCACTGTACTCAAAACAGCTTGGTACTGGCATAAGAACAGGCATATAGATCAATGGAACAGAACAGAGAACCCAGAAATAAACCCACACCTTAATGGACAACTGATATTTGACAAAGGAGGTAAGAGCATACAATGGAGTAAAGAAAGTCTCTTTAACAAATGGTGTTGGGAAAATTGGACAACTACCTGCAAATAATGAAACTAGACTTACCAACTTACACCATTCACAAAAATAAACTCAAAATGGATAAAAGACTTAAATATAAGTCATGAAACATAAGCATCTTAGAGAAAAACAGGCAATTAGCTCTCCGACATCACTCGCAGCAATATATTTGCTGATTTATCTCCACAGGCAAGGGAAATAAAGAATAAACAAATGGGACAAGGTAAACAAATGGGACTACATTAAACTAAAAAGCTTTTGCACAGCTAAAGACAATACAAACAAAATAAAAAGGCAAACCACACAATGGGAGAACATATTCAACAATATGTCTGATAAGGGGTTAATAACCAAAATTTATAAAGAACTTGTAAAAATCAACACCACGAAGATAAACAATCCAATCAAAATATGGGCAAAAGAAATAGACACTTCTCCAAAGAGGACCTAGAGATGGCCAATAGGCACGTGAAAAAATGCTCAACATCACTAATCATTAGAGAAATGCAAATTAAAACCACAATCAGATATCACCTCACACCTGTCAGAATAGTGCTCATAACAAAACAGCACGGAGTAAGTGCTGTAGAGGATGTGGAAAAAAGCGAACCCTCCTGCACTGCTGGTGGGAACGCAGATTGGTGCAGCCACTGTGGAAAACAGTATGGAGACTCCTCAAACAATTAAAAATCGAACTGCCTTTTGACCCAGCTATCCCACTTTTAGGAATATATCCAAGAACAGCACATCACTGATTCAAAAGAAGAAATGCGCCCCCACGTTTATGGCAGCATTGTTGACAATAGCCAAGATCTGGAAACAGCCCAAGTGTCCATCAGTGGACGATTGGATTAAAAAGCTGTGGTACATGCCTGACCTGTGGTGGCGCAGTGGATTAAAGCCTCGACCTACAATTCTGAGGTCGCTGGTTTGAAACCCTGGGCTTGCCTGGTCAAGGCACATATGGGAGTTGATGGTTCCTGCTCCTCTCCTCCTTCTCTCTCTCTCTCTCTCTCCACCCCCCTCTCTGAAATGAATAAGTAATAAAAATAATTTAAAAAAATAAATAAATAAAATAGAAAGCTGTGGTACATATACACAATGGAATACTATGGGGCCATGAAAAAAAAGGAAATATTACTATTACTTTTTACGGCAACATTGATGGACCTGAAAACTATTATGTTAAGTGAAATAAGCCAGGCAGAGAAAGAAAATATCATATGACCTCACTCCTTTGAGGAATCCAACAAACAATATGAACTGAGAAACAGAACAGAGACAGAGGCTGAATCAAAGGATCCAGAAAGAAAGTGGACAGAGGGAAAGGGGATGATAGGGTGCTAGGAGGGGGGTAGGGGAGATATACTGGGGAACATGGTGGAGGGAAGGATGTATTCAGGGGATACTAGAATCTATGTAAATACAATAAATTAATTAAAAAAAAAGAAAAGAAAATCTGGGGTAGCAATAGTTAGTTAAATCAGACAAATTAGACTTTAAAGCAAGGGCTGTAACAAGAGACAAAGAAGGTCACTAAAATGAAAAGGGATCAAATCAAAAAGAGAGAGAGCCTGACCTGTGGTGGTACAGTGGATAAAGCCGTCGACCTGGGAACATATGAGAGTTGATGCTTCCAGCTCCTCCCCCCTTTCTCTCTTTCTCTCTCCCTCTCTCTCTCTCCCTCTGTGTCTCCTCTCTAAAATGAATAAAATAAACATTTTAAAAAATGCCACTGGAGGGAGCAAGATGGCGACGGAGTAGGCGGACGTACCAACTTCCAACTCCCAGAACCAAAGTGGATTACAACGCAATTTTAAGAACCATCACCTGGATAAACCAACTTTGAACAAAACTAAGTGGACTCTTCAACCAAGGAACACAGAAGAAGCCACATTGAGACTGGTAGGAATAGCGAAAACGCGAAAAGGGCTGCCCAGCTCCCCGGAGCAAACGGCAGCCCGGAGAGACCCGTGTGGCGGGAGGAAAGTTTGGCAGAGAGGGAGGGACCTGGGTCCCAGGAACCAAGCCCCAGCCTGCAGTCCCAGAGCCTAGAAGAGGCGTTTGGACAGATTTGAGATGTGAAACAAGTGAGGGAGCTCCCAGGCCTACAGTGTGGAGTATTAGGTCCCTTCCTACTCTGCTGAGGGCTGCTTAAGGTTTTGGGGCGGCAGGACGCTGAAACGCGGTTCTGTCGGCGTGGGCGGAGGCCAAGCCGGTGGGAGATCGGTCTAGCCCAGAGGGTCAGAGGGGAAGCGCGAGAGCGGTCCGGAAGCTGCGGGCCCGCCTTTAATCCCACTTACGGGGACAAAGCGGGAGGCCAGGAATAGGCAGGCCCTGCGCAAGCCGGCCCTGACCGTGGGGACCGGGCTAGGACCAGGGACGGGCAGGGGCTCACGGCTGAGCTGACACTACCAGTCCCCTCGCCCCCGGCCGGAGAAACCGCGGTTGGCCAGTATACGTGCGCGAGCGGGCTCCGAGCATGAGAACGGGGTGGACCCCGAGACGGGGGGAGGCTCGCAGCTGAGCCCACGCTATTATCCCCATCCGGCCGGAGAAAACGCGAATAGCATTCATACGTGCACGAGCGGGCTCCGAACACGGGGGCGGGGTAGAGTCCGGGACGAGCGGAAGTACGCAGCTCGGCGGAAGCCAGCAAACACGCCCGCCCCAATAAACCTTGGTTTCCGACCCTGCGCAAAGGGCCCTGGCCTCGAGGGCGGGGCTAAAGCTCCTGACGGGCAAAAGCTTACAGCTGAGAGCACGTCAAAAGCCCCGCCTAACCCGCGGAACTGTAGCTAGCAGGCTCCGACTGCTGGTTCTGGGCGGAAGTCCGGAAATAGGCTGGGTCCGCAGCTGAGGAAAGGTGCTCGCCTCTACCCTTGGTGCTGATCTTGTGGCTTCAGTGACAGCCCCTCCCACGGAGGAGAGGCAGAAATCACAGCAAAAGCCACAGTGGGCCCGCGCTGGCAACGCTCATACCCAACCACCCTAGGCACCGGCAGAGGGGGTGGGGGGCCTGCAGATAGACCACACCTAGAGAACACAAAGGCAACACCTACTGGACTCCAGTGGCCACAACTTGCTTATACACAGAAAAAATGGGCAGGCAGAGGAATGCAAACCAAATGAATCAAGAGAAATCCCCAGAGAAGGACCTGAATGAACCAGATATAACCAAATTACCGGAAGCAGAATTTAGAATAATGATAGTTAGGATGTTCAAAGAAATTAGAGCAACAATGGATAGTCATTATGAACACCTAAATAAAGAGATAACAAGTATAAAAAATGAAATTGAAATAATAAAAAAGAATCAGACAGAAATGACAAATACAGTATCAGAACTGAAGACCACAATGGAAGGAATTAAAAGCAGGATGGATGACGCTGAGGATCGAATAAGCGAGTTAGAGGACACAATAAACAAAGGCACAGAAGCAGAGAAGAAAAAGGAAAAGAGACTTAAAAAATGTGAGGAAACTCTAAGGGAGCTTTGTGACAACATGAAGAGAAACAACATTCGCATCATAGGGGTGCCTGAAGAAGAGGAGAGAGGACAGGAAATGGAAACTTTGTTCAATCAAATCATAGCAGAAAACTTTCCTAAATTAAGGCTGGGAAACACTCCACACATTCAAGAAGCACACAGAACTCCATTAAAGAGAAACCCAAAAAGATCTACACCAAGACACATCATAGTTAAAATACCAAAGCTAATGGATAAAGAAAAAATTTTAAAAGCTGCTAGAGAAAAAAAGGCTATCACCTACAAAGGAGCCCCCATAAGGATGACATCTGACTTCTCAACAGAAACACTTGAGGCCAGAAGGGAATGGCAAGATATAATCAAAGTAATGCAGAACAAGAACCTACAACCAAGACTACTTTATCCAGCAAGGCTAACGTTTAAAATTGAAGGAGAAATAAAGAGCTTCCCAGAAAAAGAAAGCCTCAAGGAATTCATAAAAACCAAACCAATTCTGCAAGAGATACTAAGGGGCCTCTTGTGAACAGTTTAAAGGGAGGAATGAATAGAGCAAAAGAAGAATACAGCTTTAAAGAATAAAATGGCAATAAACAACTACATATCAATAATAACCTTAAATGTAAATGGATTAAATGATCCAATCAAAAGACATAGGGTAGCTGCATGGATAAAGAAACAGGACCCATACATATGCTGTCTACAAGAGACACACCTTAAAACAAAAGATGCTCATAGACTGAAGGTAAAAGGATGGAAAAAAATATTTCATGCAAATGGAAATGAAAAAAAAGCAGGGGTAGCAATACTTATATCAGACAAAATGGACTTTAAAACAAAGGCTGTAGTAAGAGATAAAGGAGGACACTACATAATGATAAAGGGAACAATTCAACAGGAAGATATAACTATTGTAAATATCTATGCACCAAATATAGGAGCCCCGACATACATAAAGCAAACTTTGATGGATATAAAGGGCGAGATTAACAGCAATACTATCATAGTAGGGGATTTCAATACCCCTCTAACAACACTGGATAGATCCTCAAGAAAGAAAATTAATAAAGAAACAGCAGACTTAAAGGATACACTAGATCAACTTGATTTAATAGATATCTTCAGAACTTTTCACCCTAAAGCAGTAGAATATACATTCTTCTCAAGCGCTCATGGTACGTTTTCTAGGATAGACCACATGTTAGGACACAAAAATGGTCTCAATAAATTTAAGAAGATTGAAATCATATCAAGCATTTTCTCTGATCACAATGCCATGAAACTAGAAATTAACCACAAAAGAAAAACTGAAAAATACTCAAACACTTGGAAACTAAATAGCATGTTATTAAATAATGAATGGATTAACAATGAGATCAAAGAAGAAATAAAAAAGTTTCTAGAAACAAATGATAATGAGCATACATCAACTCAAAATTTATGGGACACAGCAAAAGCAGTTCTGAGAGGGAAGTTTATTGCACTACAGGCATATCATAAGAAGCTAGAAAAAGCTCAAATAAGCAACCTAACCCTGCATCTAAAAGAACTAGAAAAACAACAACAAATAAAACCCAAGACAAGTAGAAGGAAGGAAATAATAAAGGTCAGAGCAGAAATAAATGACATAGAGGCTAAGGAAACAATACAGAGGATCAATGAAACAAGAAGCTGGTTCTTTGAAAAGGTAAACAAGATTGATGAACCTTTAACTAGACTCACCAAGAAAAAAAGAGAGAGGACTCAAATAAATAAAATTAGAAAGGACAGTGGAGAAATAACAACTGACACAACAGAAATACAAAGCATTGTAAGAAAATACTATGAAGAACTATATGCCAAAAAATTAGACAATCTTGGTGAAATGGACAAATTTCTTGAATCATATAACCTTCCAAAAATCAATCTGGAAGAATCAGAACACCTAAACAGACCAATTACAACAAATGAGATAGAAACAGTTATCAAAAAACTCCCAAAAAAGAAAAGTCCTGGGCCTGATGGCTTCACAAGTGAATTCTATCAAAAATTCAAAGAAGAACTAATTCCTATTCTCCTCAAGCTATTTCAAAAAATTCAAGAGGAAGGAAGACTTCCAAACTCCTTTTATGAGGCGAGCATAATTCTGATCCCAAAACCGGGCAAAGACAACACAAAGAAAGAAAATTATAGGCCTATATCCCTGATGAATTTAGACGCTAAAATTCTCAACAAAATATTAGCCAACCGGATCCAGCAATATATGAAAAAAATCATACACCACGATCAAGTGGGTTTTATTCTGGAGAGGCAAGGCTGGTTCAATATTCGCAAATCAATCAATGTGATTCACCATATAAACAAAAGGAAGGACAAAAATCACATGATAATTTCAATAGATGCAGAAAAGGCATTTGATAAAATCCAGCACCCATTCATGCTCAAAACTCTCAGTAAAGTGGGAATACAGGGATCATTCCTTAACATGATAAAGGCCATCTACGATAAACCGACAGCAAACATCATACTAAATGGACAAAGATTAAAAGCAATCCCCTTAAGATCAGGAACCAGGCAGGGTTGCCCACTTTCACCACTCTTATTCAACATAGTTCTGGAAGTCCTAGCTACAGCAATCAGACAAGAAGAAGAAATAAAAGGCATACAAATTGGAAAAGAAGAAGTAAAACTGTCATTATTTGCAGATGATATGATATTGTATATTGAAAACCCTAAAGTCTCAGTCAAAAGACTACTGGACCTTATAAATGAATTCAGCAAGGTGGCAGGATATAAAATTAATACTCAGAAATCAGAGGCATTTCTATACACCAACAATGAAATATCAGCAAAAGAAATTAAGGAAACAATCCCCTTCACTATTGCAGCCAAAAAAATAAAGTACCTAGGAGTAAATTTAACCAAAGAGGTTAAGGACTTGTACTCGGAAAATTATAGAACATTGATAAAAGAAATCAAGGAAGATACAAACAAGTGGAAGCATATACCGTGCTCATGGCTAGGAAGAATAAACATCATTAAAATGTCTATATTACCTAAAGCAATTTATAAATTCAATGCAATACCAATTAAAATACCAATGACATACTTCAAAGATATAGAACACATATTCCAAAAATTTATATGGAACCAAAAAAGAACACGAATAGCCTCAGCAATCTTAAAAAGAAAAAATAAAGCAGGAGGTATCACGCTTCCTGATATCAAGGTTTACTATAAGGCCATTATACTCAAGACAGTCTGGTACTGGCATAAGAACAGGCACATAGATCAATGGAACAGAACAGAGAACCCAGAAATAAACCCACAGCTTTATGGACAACTGATATTTGACAAAGGAGGAAAGAACATACAATGGAGTAAAGACAGCCTCTTTAACAAATGGTGTTGGGAAAATTGGACATCTACCTGCAAAAAAATGAAACTAGACCATCAACTTACACCATTCACAAAAACAAACTCAAAATGTATAAAAGACTTAAATGTAAGCCGTGAAACCATAAGCATCTTAGAAGAAAACATAGGCAGCAAGCTCTCCGACATCTGTAGCAGCGGTATATTTGCCGATTTATCTTCATGGGCAACTGAAATAAAAGGCAAGATAAACAAATGGGACTATATCAAACTAAAAAGTTTTTGCACAGCTAAAGACAATAGGAACAGAATAAGAAGACAAACCACACAATGGGAGAACATATTCGACAGCACATCTGATAAGGGGTTAATAACTAAAATTTATAAAGAACTTATAAAACGCAACACCAGGAAGACAAACAACCCAATCAAAAAATGGGCAAAAGAAATGAATAGAAATTTCTCCAAAGAGGACATACAGATGGCCAATAGGCATATGAAAAAATGCTCAACATCACTAATCATTAGAGAAATGCAAATTAAAACCACAATGAGGTATCACCTCACACCAGTCAGAATGGCACTTATCAGCAAAACAACACAGAATAAGTGCTGGCGAGGATGTGGAGAAAAGGAAACCCTTCTGCACTGCTGGTGGGAATGCAGACTGGTGCAGCCACTGTGGAAAACAGTTTGGAGATTCCTCAGAAAATTAAAAATTGAACTGCCTTTTGACCCAGCTATCCCACTTTTAGGAATATACCCTAAGAACACCATAGCACTGTTCGAAAAGAAGAAATGCGCCCCCATGTTCGTGGCAGCATTGTTCACAATAGCGAAGATCTGGAAACAGCCCAAGTGTCCGTCAGAAGACGAGTGGATTAAAAAGCTTTGGTACATATATACTATGGAATACTACTCAGCCATAAGAAACGATGACATCGGATCATTTATAACAAAATGGATGTACCTTGATAACATTATACGGAGTGAAATAAGTAAATCAGAAAAAAAGAAAAACTGAGAACAGCACGATTACATACATAGGTGGGACATGAAAGTGAGGGTATGAGACATGGACAAGAGAGTGTTGGTTATGGGATGGGGGGAGGGAGGGAAAAGTGGGATAGGGAGGAGGGGAGGGACACAGAGAAAACCTCTGTCATTGAAGGTAACAGAGGACAATTTGACTTTTGGTGATGGGTATGCAACACAATTGAATGATAAGATAACCTGGAGATGTTTTCATTGTACATATGTACCCTGATTTATTGGTGTCACCTCATTAGAATTAATAATAATAAAATATATATTAAAATTAAAAAAAAAAAAAAATAAAAAAAAAAAAAAAAAATGCCACTGATTTCTAAATATTAACTTTGTATCTTGCAACTTTGATGAATTCATTTATAAAAAAAAAGAGAGAGAGAGATGACAGCCCTGGCTGGTTGGCTCAGCAGTGGAGAATCTGCCCGGCATGTGGAAGTCTTGGGTTCAATTACCGGTCAGGGCACACAGAGGAAGCGACCATAAGCTTCTCCTCCCTGCCACTCTCACTCTTTCTTCTCCTCCCACAGCCATGGCTCGAATGGTTCAAGCAATGTTGGCCTCAGGTGTTGAAGTTAGTTCAATAACCTCGTCCTCAGATGTGAAAAGCTTGGTTACCAGGGCACATGCGGGAGTCTGTCTCTACCTCTCTGCCCCTCACTTAATAATTAAAAAAAAAAAAAAAAGGAGGATATGGCTATCCTAAACATCATGCACCTAACATAAGAGCACCTAAATATATAAAGCAAATATTGACAGACATAAACAGAGAGATTGACAGTAATATAGCCATAGTAGAGCTTGAGTGAGGGGTTGCCAGCTTGAGCGTGGGATCATTGATGTAATCCCAAAATCACTGGCTTGAACCCAAGGTCACTGGCTTGAGCAAGGGGGTCACTGGCTGGGCTTAAGCCACCCCAGTCAAGGCACATATGAGAAAGCAATCAATGAACAACTAAAGTGCCACAACAATGAGTTGATACTTCTCATCTCTCTCTTTTCCTGTCAGTATATGTCTCTCTCACAAAAAACAAACAACAACAAAAAAATAGCGCTCCCAAAAAAGAGGAAACTGATGAGTACACAACTAGATAGGACAACTAAGTGAAACAAGTTGATGTTTCTCTGTCTCTGTCTTTCTCTTCCCCATCCTTTTAAATCAATGGAAAAATTTAAACAAATAGATAAATAATTTAAAAATAAGTAAATTTAAAGACACAATGCTTTTGAAAATTATAAACAAATGGTAAAATGTCAATGAATACTGTTAGCTAGGCAATATTTTTTTTCAATGTCAACCAAACTAGAAAACTATATCAATATCCACCTTGTAGGGGTGAATTCTATATATTTTATAATTACATATACTTACATAACTATATACAATATAAAATAAATTAAATTATGTAATAAACAGAAATAACACCAGTCTTATAAAAACTCTTTAATAAAGTCAAACATAAACTTACTATATGATCCAACCATTCTACTCCTAAGCATTTACTAAGGAGAAATGGAAGTATATGTCCATACAAAATCCTGTACACCAGTTCATAGCAGCTTTACTGTAATAGCCAAAAATGGGAACTAATTATATAGCCATACAAGATTGAATACTGCTTAGTAACAAATATAATGAATTTTTGATATATAGAACCACATGAATGAGTCTCAGAATTATTTGGCTGACTGAAAAAAAGAACATATTAGACCAGTTTGTTTACATAAAACTATAGGAAATGCAAACTAATATAAAGTAACAGAAAGCTGATGTGAGGTGCAGTGCAGTAAGGGACGAGAAGATGGATTACAAAAGGGTAAAAGGAAACTTTGGAGTGAGATGGACATTTTTACTCTCTTTACTATGATTATAGTTGCACAAGTGTATACATATGTCAAAACTCACCAAATGGTACACTTTAAATATGTGAGGTTTACTGTATATCAAATTTATCTCAGTAAAGCTGCTATAAACAAAATATCACAAAGAATTATGAGAAAGAGGTAAAAAATATATATATTACAGGTAACAACAACAAAAACTAGTAGCAGTGGTGGTAGCATTTACGCTGCCTGCCTTGAAGACTCACCATAATGCTACAGTAATCAAGACAGTCTGGAACCAGCATAAGGACCCAGAAACAGATCACAAGAACAGAATAAAGCACCCAGAATTGGAGCCACACAAATAATTACAGTTGATTCTTGTATAACATGGGTTTGAACCATGCGGTACCACATATATGTGGATTGTTTTTCCCAATAAATACTATAAATGTATTTTCTCTTTCTTATAATTTGCTTAACATTTACTTTATTGTAAGAATATAGTATATACTACATATAACATAACAAAGTGTTTCAATTAACTGTTTACTTTATTGGTAAGGCTTCCAATCAACAAAAGGTCATTAGTAGTTAACTTTTTGAGGGAGTCAAAAGTAATACAAGGATTTCTGACTGCATGGAGTGTCAGCAACCTTAAACCCCTACATTGTTCAAAGGTCAAATGTGTTCATTTGTGATGATGCCAAAATTATCCAAGGGGAAAAGAAAACTATTTTCAGTAAATTGCGCTCAAACAACTGGGTATCCACATGAAAAACAATAAACAATACCCCTACCTCTTATCACAAGAAATATTATTTAAAAAATTTTAAGCCCTGACCAGTTGGCTCAGTGAACAGAGTGTTGGTCTGGTGCGCAGATGTTCAGTATTTGATCCCTGGTCAGGGCACACATGAAAAGCAACCATCTGCTTCTGTTCCCTCCCTCTCCCCATTCTCTCTCTCGTTCCCTCTCACAGCCAGTGGTTTGGTTGGTCAAAGCATTGGCCTCAGGCACTGAGGATAGCTTGGCTGGTTTGAGCATCAGCCCCAGACAGGTGGCGCCAGGTGGATCCTGGTTGAGGCGCATGCAGCAGTCTATCTCCCTTCCTCTCACTTAAAAAAATAGTTATTTTAACTTCCTTTAAAATCATAAAGCTAGCCTGACCAGGCGGTGGCGCAGTGGATAGAGCGTCGGACTGGGATGCAGAAGACCCAGGTTCGAGACCCTGAGGTCACCAGGTTGAGTGCGGGCCCATCTGGCTTGAGCAAAAGCTCGCCAGCTTGGACCCAAGGTCGCTGGCTCGAGCAAGGGGTGGCTCAGTCTGCTGAAGGCCCACGGTCAAGGCACGTGTAGGAAAGCAATCAATGAACAACTATGGTGTCACGCCTGACCTGTGGTGGCGCAGTGGATAAAGCGTCGACCTGGGAACACTGAGGTTGCCAGTTCAAAACCCTGCACTGGTCTGGTCAAGGCACATATGGGAGTTGATGCTTCCAGCTCCTCCCCTCTTTCTCTCTTTCTCTATCTCTCTCTCTCACTCTGTGTCTCCTCTCTAAAATGAATAAAATAAAAAGAAATTTTAAAAACAAAAAAAAAAGAACAACTATGGTGTCACAATGACAATAAAAAACTAACGATTGATGCTTCTCATCTCTCTCCGTTCCTGTCTGTCTGTCCCTATCTATCCCTCTCTCTAAATAAAAGTAAAACAAAAATAAATTTTAAAAAATTAATAAATAAAATAAAATCATAAAGCTTTTTGAAAACAATACAAGAGATTATCCCACTCTGATGAATAAATGTTTAATAATGAAATGGCTTAATCATAAAGCAGGTGTATTTTTATATTTTAAGAAACTGCCAATCTATTTTCCAACAGGTTATATATACTACAGTGTGTCCATAGAGTCATGGTGCACTGCTTTCCTGTGACCGGTCAAAAGTGCACCATGCGGACTGGGATGTGGCGCAGTGGATGGAGCATCGGACTGGGATGCGGACTGGGATGCGGAAGACCCAGTTTCAAGACCCCGAGGTCGCCAGCTTGAGCGCTGGCCCATCTGGCTTGAGCAAAAGCTCGCCAGCTTGGACCCAAGGTTGCTGGCTCCAGCAAGGGGTAGCTCGGTCTGCTGAAGGCCCGTGGTCAAGGCACATGTGAGAAAGCAATCAATGAACAACTAAGGTGTCACAATGGCAAAGAAAAATTAATGATTGATGCTTCTCACCTCTTTCTGTTTCTGTCTGTCTGTCCCTGTCTATCCCTCTCTCTGACTCTCTCTGTCCACGGAAAAAAAAATAAAATAAAACCTTTAAAAAGTGCACCATGACTTTACGGACATACCGTATTTTATATCCACATAGAGTACACAGAAAATAGTAACGACAAAAAAATTGATAAACAGTGCTTTCTCAAAATTAAAAGCTTTTGCTTTAAAAAATGAATAGAAAACGTACAATCTGGAAGAAAATATTCACAAAACATATACCAGGCACAGGACTGGTATCAAATCAATAAGAAAAAAAAAAAGAACAGGCCCTAGCCAAGTGGCTCAGTGGATAATGCATCACCCCAGCCTGCCAAGGTTGCAGATTCGAATCCCAGTCAGAGTAAGCAGGAGGAGCAATCAATGACTGTACAGCTAAATGGAACAATTAAGTGGAACAGTGAGTTGATGCTTCTCTACCTACACCCCCTCCCTCCCTGCCTCTCTTTCTTTTTCTCTCTCAAATAAATGGAAAAATTAGAAAAAAGTTTGAAAAATATGCAAGCAATTTTAATACTTGGCCCTGGTTGGTTGGCTTGGCGGTAGAGTGTCAGCCCAGTGTGTGAAGTCCTGGGTTCGATTCCCAGTCAGGGAACACAGGAGAAGCGCCCATCTGCTTCTCCACCCTTCACCCGTTCTTCCTGTCTCCCCCTTCCCCTCCCACAGCCAAGGCTTCACTAGAGCAAATTTGGCCCGGGCACTGAGGATAGCTTTATGGCCTCTGCCTCAGGTGCTAGAATGGCTCTGGCTGCAAGCAAAGCAATGCCCCAGACAGACAGAGCATAGCTCCCTGGTGGCCATGCCAGGTGGATCCAAGTCTGGGGCATACGGGAGTCTGTCTGACTGCATCCAGCTTCGAACTTTGGAAAAATACTGCCCCCCCCCCAGAAAATTTTCTTTAACACTTAACAAAAGACAGTAAAAACAAAAAAGCACTTGAAAAGTACTCGACACCTCTTGACAGGTGGTGGCGCAGTGGATAGAGCACTGACTTGGGACCTTGAAGTCGCTGGCTTAAGCATAGACTTATTCTGCTTGAACGTGGGATCATTGACATGATACCATGGTCTCTGCTTTAGCAAGGGGTCACTTGCTCGGCTTTAGCCCCCCTCAATCCCCGCCCACACACCCCACACGCCGTCCCCACCCCACCCCCGTCAAAGCCATATGAGATGCAATCAATGAACAACTAATTAAGGGGTCGGGAACCTTTTTGGCTGAGAGAGCCATGAATGCCACATATTTTAAAATGTAATTCTGTGAGAGCCATACAATATGTTTAACAATAAATACAAGTAAATGTGTGTATTTTATGTAAGACCAACACTTTTAAAGTACAATAAGTCTCTGAATTCTTTTTAATAACGCTGTTATGCTGTTGCTAACCAATTATGAATAAAGTACTTCTTACCATTAATGCAACTTCTGGTGCTGCATGGTTTTGCTGATGGCTTTGTAGTCTGGTTGATACGTGGTAAGGTTAAGCTTCATGCAGGTGTTGAGACTTCCATCTGTTAAACGTGATCATAGGTTGGTCTTCACAGTCTTTAGATGTGAGAAAGACTGCTCACATGCATACGTAGAATCAAACATTGTCAGTTCACTAATACACCCTGCAGCATGTGGTATGTGACGGGAAGCACGTTCCAAGTTTTGACAATCAGCTAGTCTACAGGTTGAAGTTTTTTCATTTCTCCCCACTTGTGTTTGCTCACCAACTCTGCTTGCTGTCTTACAAGTCTTTCCAAATCTTCATTCAGTGACTTGAACTTATTCACCCACATGTCTGAGGCCTTCAGGTCAGCAGCTTGTTGTGCAAAATCTCTGACAGAGACACCAGGGATTTAACTCAGGTCGGCGCTGCCCACTGCACACTCGTGTGGATGTGTGGTGACCTCTCTCCGTTCCTGTCTGTCTGTCCCTATCTATCCCTCTCTCTGACTCTCTCTCTGTCCTTGTAAAAAAAAAAAGAAAGTTCATTGGCAACATCAAGCATGAATGTTTTGGCATACTTCCCATCTGTGAATGGCTTTCCGTTTCTCACAATTGCTAAAGCACCAGCGAAGTTAGCCAAATTCCAGTCACCTTGTTGGGTCCAAACACAGAGTTGCTGCTGACTAGCTTGCATTTTGCACAGCAGCTCTTGACATGCTTTCTTCCTGCCGTCCCCGCTGGATATTTCGATGCAAATACCATTTCATCGATGCAATTTTATCACTGCATATTAGACACACTGCAGAACCTGCTCTCTCCACAAAGGCAAATTCCTCTGTCCATTCCTGCTGAAAAGTAAGATACTCCTCATCTTTTTTTCTTTAAGCCATCTTCTTTGTCAAATGGGTTTCTGCAATTGGCTAGCTGACTACTTGATTAAAAGAAGAGAAGTCTACTTCCCCACCTAACAACAACCTGTGTACATTACGCATTATCCAATAAAAATTGGGTGTTTTTCCAGAGGACAGCTGTGATTAGCTTCAGCCACCCGCAACCGTGAACACGAGTGGTAGGAAATGAATGGATTGTAATACAGGAGAATGTTTTATATTTTTAACGTTACTATTTTTTTTATTAAAGATTTGTCTGTGATCCAAATGCAGCCATCAAAAGAGCCACATCTGGCTCGCGAGACATAGGTTCCCGACCCCTGAACTAAAGTGACACAACTACAAGTTGATGCTTCTCATCTCTCTCCCTTCCTGTTTCTGTCTCTCACTCTTGCTTTAAAAAAAATTAAAAGTCCTAAGTAGCATTAATTATGAGGGAGATGCACAATGAGATACCACAATACATCTACTCTAATAGCTGAAATTAAAAAGACTGACAAATCTTTGAAACGACGTAAGGCATCTGAACTCTGTACTTTGCTGGTCAATGTGTAACATAGTTCAACCACTTTGAAGAAAGATCTGCTTGCTTTTTATAAAAACTAAACACATAAGTAACTAAGATCTACCAAATCCACTCCCTGGCGTTTCCCCAGAAGAGAAAACCTAAGACTTGTACAAAGAGATTCACAGCTACTTTAATCTTAACAGCCAAATCTTGAAAATGGCCCATCAGCAGCAGTATGGAATAACAAACTGGGTGTATACAGATGAAATACTACTCAGCAATAAAAGGAATAAACAACTGATAGATATAACAACATGAATACAACTCAAACCATTATCCTGATGAAACAAAATGGGCCATAGAAGCAACAGCCTGGCTTTCACATAAATGAGGCATTGTGTTAAATGAAATTGGTATTTGAGCAGTTACCTCAGAGAAGTTATACCAGGCAGGTTTTAGAACAGGTGGTAGGAGGCTTATAAGAGTTTCTCCAATTTAACAACAAAGTGAGCCTGCTACTTCTGGGAAACAACTGATTATATTTGCTGTCTATGATAAAATTCCAGCTTTCACATGAAAATGAAAATTGTGGAGATCTTAGACCTGCCATCATGAGCCTGACAGTGTCCCAATACTTAGATGTTTCTCATGATGTCACTGGTAATATTAAATAAGGTGATCTTTAAAAGTATGGTAAAATGAAATATATCAACATTTGGAAGATCTGTATAACTCAGTAAACCAATACTTTCAAATAGTCAATAAATTAATACATACATTTTTTAAAGCTTCTAAGTTTTAACTTCTAATACATTAAACACCAATAAACACATAAACAAAAGCCCTTTGGGATCCTCAATAATTTTAGAAGAGTGTAAAGGGGTCCTGAGATGAAAAGCTTTGAGAACCAGTAATCTAAAGTTATTTTCAAGCATATAGGTAATGGAGATCAATTTAAGGAAGTTTCTAAATCACGTAATTCTTACTCCTATTTCTCCACTGTTTCTCCAACAGTTTTACAACAGACTTTTCTATGTGTACTTGGGGTTGGGGGTAGAATGTAGTATAAAACGGGTTTTCCCAGTAGAAAGGACTCAAAGACCAATTCCGATGCTACCCTTTCTCTGTGTCTCAATTGGGCACAAACACTGAGTGAAGCCACAGGCTTGAACGACCAGAAGACCTGGGACAGCGTTCCGAAGAATGCTGACAGATGGGAGTGAATACAAGGGGCACTCAGAGAAACGGCGAGGGACTGAGGGTCAATGGGGGAAACTGTCGTCAAACTCTTGCGTTTTCCTGTACCCCCCCCCACTTCCTCCCTAAGGCTCCGGAGTGTGCTGTCGGGTGGTCCTGGAGGGGCCGCGCCAGGGTCGTGGGGCGTCTCGCTAAGCCCCACGCCCGCCCGCATGCTCGCACTACCTCCCCTCACTCGGGCCCCCGCTCCGCTGTCCCCTCTACAGCCCCGCGCCCGCGACCCCAGGGCTCCTCACCACCAACAGGTTCCTGTCCTCCACCAGCTGCCGCTTCCGGAGGATCTCCGACTTTAGAATGTCCATGTTGTCGCCTGGCTTTGAGCCCCAGGATTCCTCTCTGGCGCCTTGAGACAAGGATGACCCTTTCCGGCGCAGCCGACCAAGATAAACTGCGAGTCCCAATACTGGCTACAACACTGACAGGAGCGCTTCGGCGGAAGCTGAGGAAAGAGAGCGCCCCCGGCGCCTGTTGTTGACGAAGCCTCTGTGATGAGCGGCCCCTGGTGGCGCCCTCCAGTAGTGCCCCCGTAGTTCCCCAACTAGAAATACTAATGAATGGGGACTTGAAACAGGAGTCTTCTGAATGGCGTGGGGGTCGGCCTGCTTCATTTTTAATGATATTATTATACCTACTTGTACCGGTTCGTCCAGGTCCAAAAACCTCCTGGCAGAACACTTCAGTTATGTTAAATTCCAGAAGCTTATTTATTATACCAGAGTTTCTGAAGTTACCTGCTTGCCAAAATTAATGTACTAGAGCAGGGGTAGTCAATCTTTTTATACCTACCGCCCACTTTTGTATCTCCGTTAGTAGTAAAATTTTCTAACCGCCTACTGGTTCCACAGTAATGGTGATTTATAAAGTAGAGAAGTAACTTTACTTTATAAAATTTATAAAGCAGTTACAGCAAGTTAAAGCATATAATAATAATTCTTACCAAGTACTTTATGTCGGATTTTCGCTAAGTTTGGCAGAATAAATCTTTATAAAACAACTTACTATAGTTAAATTTTTTTTTTAATTTTTATTTTATTCATTTCAGAGAGTAGAGAGAGAGTGAGAGAGAGAGGAGGAGGAGGGGCAGGAAGCATCAAGTCCCATATGTGCCTTGACCAGGCAAGCCCAGGGTTTCAAACCGGTGACCTCAGCATTCAAGGTCGACGCTTTATCCACTGTGCCACCACAGGTCAGGCAAATCTATCTTTTTATTTATACTTTGGTTGCTCTGCTACCGCCCACCATGAAAGCTGGAATGTCCACTAGTGGACGGTAGGGACCAGGTTGACTACCACTGTACTAGAGAGTGAGAAAAACCTGAACAATACTACTAGCTCATCCATATAAATTAAAAGAGAATACTAGCCTATTATGAAATTATTTGATAAGAAAAATGTAATTTTCTAATAGATAAAAATGACAAAAGATGACCAGAGAGTTGAAAAATGCAGTTATAAATGCATTATGTTACAGTAAACATAATTTTATTCAGAAAACATACTTATTAGAGGTACATATGGTCCAAAATTATTATTATAATTCTATTTAATATACAATAGCTGAAAGCTGTAAGCTATATCATCATAATTACAATTCTGTTGTGAAATTATGTCTTATCTCTTCATTCTTTTTGTTTTGTCTGTTCTTTCTTTTTATTTTATAGAAAGAGAGTCAGAGAGAGGGACAGACAGGAACATACAGAGAGGAAGGGGGAGAGATGAGAAGCATCACCTCATAGTTCTAGCACCTTAGTTGTTCACTGATTGCTTTCTCATACTTGCTTTGACTGTGGGGCTCCAGCTGAGCCAGTGACTCCTTGCTCAAGCCAGCAACCCTGGGCTCGAACCAGTGACCTTGGGGTCATATCTATGATCCCACGCTCAAGCCAGTGACTTAGGGATTTCAAACCTGGGTCCTCAGCATCCCAGGTCAACGCTCTATCCACTGTGCCACCGCCTGGTCAGGCTGTCTGTTCTTTCTGATCGACAATTAGGACATCAACTCTCATCTTTGTGCTGATGATTCCCAGTGCTGTGTGTCCAGCCCTCACTGCTCTTCCCTGTGTTCCAGATCCACACTACCATCTCTCCAGGTAGAAGTCCTGATGGGTCCTCAGTCTCATTTTATGTAAAACAAAACTCATGTTCTCCCTTCTTATCACTCCGGACCTACTCATCCTTAATTCTTTATTTATTTAATCACCATTTATCAGTTTCATCAGGTTAGAAGCCTTTAAGTATGACAAGGTGCCAAGGAATTGCTAAAATCGTTAACATTAGTATTTTAAAAGGAAGAGCAAGGCCCCCTACCCATTTCTTCTGAGGAGAAAAAAAAAACCCAAGAGAAAAAGATTAAAGAGGCAAAAGTTAGTAATTAATCATAGTTTAACTATAGTTCTCTGGAAGGACTGAGGCGACTTGCTAGAAAGCAAAGAAGGTAGAGCTTATCTGAAAACTTCCTTTTCCCCTTCCTTCAGAGCCTCTAGGAGACAATGTTTATATATCTTAATTAAAAATTTCTATAACTCTTCCTTCCCTCCTGGAGTCCTGAGAGTGACGTATGCCTCTAGACAAAGGAATCACGAGCCCACTTCCCTTGTTTGAAAAACCTGCGCTCTGTATCATTTTATATGCTGCCTAATAATCATCCCTTTTGAAATTCCTTATATGTATAAAACTTGTAAACTAAGCAAGTAGGGACTAGCTTATTAAGCCCCAACACTTTTAGCAAAGGTTATTTCATTTAGCTTCTCTCCTTATCCTAAGCTAACTATTTCATTTTCCACTATTATGGCAACAGGGATAGGTAGTAGACCCTAGAAAATTTGGGAATGTCTTTACCAAATATATAAAACATTTATCATTACTGTGTTATCTTGTGGTCTTAATGTGTGGGAATGTATTTTCCTTTTACTAGATCCTATAGATAAATGTTTTAAACTTGTTAGTAAATGACTTTTGTACCATGCTCCCCCTTCTTACCCACCCCAACCAGTACTTGATTTTGTATAAAAGTAGGCTCAGAACTGTATGAGAGCCTAGATGATTTGGGAATGTGCCCCATGTAGCTAGCCGGATAATTAATAAACTCCTCAAAATTTCTTCTTTATCCTGCCTTGGTGTCTCTATGTAATTCACGGATTACCGTACTTTAAAACATAAGGAAACTGTGACAATTTCTTTACACCTTAAATACATTGATTTCTCATGTCTCTTTACTGTTTCCTCTGCTTTGAATTTTATTCTTATCCTCTCTTGACTTGGAAAATTACTACATATACTTAAAGATTCATCTCAAATGTTGCCACTTCTGTAACACAGTTAGCAGATGTTATTATATTATTATATGTGTTTGTGTAAACACAGAGAAAGCATAGATTTATTCATCTGTCTCCCTTAATAACTTATTAGCCTTTGTGAGGCAGATACGTGTTCTATTTGTCTTTATTTTCCTAGTCATAAGCACACTGCCTACGTTTGTTCATAGCGGAGACAGTATCAACTGTCTATGTTTTAAGTATTATGCAAGTGGATTCACTGCTACCCAATAGTGAAATTTACAAATTATGATTAGCATATTCATTTGTTTTTCTAAAGCTAAGTCAATTCAAATTAGTCATTTTCTATGAATATGTTTAACTACCTGTCCCCTTTTATTCTTGCCAATAATTCTTTAGTTTCGGGGAAAATGCCTTCATTAAAAAAGATTTTACTGAATATAAAGTTTTATAAATACATTTTATAACATCTGAAGTGTCACAAACCTGATCTAATGTTTTGGTTTTTTTATGAGAGAGAGAGAAAGGAAAAGAGAGAGAGGGTGAGAAGCATCAACTCATAGTTGCTTTCAGTTTAGTTGTATTGATTGCTTCTTATACATGCTTTGACCAGGGCTGTGCCAGTGTCCCCTTGCTCGGGGACCTTAGACTTTTCATGCCAGTGACATTTGGGCTCAAACTGGTGAGCTTTGGGATCTTGTGGATAATACCCTGCTCAACCAGTGACCCCATGCTGACTAGCTTGCACTGAGAGCCAACTACCTCGGAGTTCTGGGTGGATGCTTAATCTACTGTGCCACTACTGGTGAGGCTTATCTAATGTTATTTTATAATGAGTAGTACTATAATGATGACTTATAAAATCTTAAAAAATAAATCTAGGTTTTAAGTATAATTAGGGGTAAAATTTTTATATGTTTATTTTTTTAAAGGTTTGTATTTATTCATTTTAGAGAGAGGAGAGAAAATGAGAGGTGAATTAGAGGAGCAAAATGCATCAACTCATAGCTACTTCTCATATGAGCCTTGACCAGCAAGCCCAGGGTTTTGAACCAGCAACCTCAGCATTCCAGGTTGACAGTTTATCCACTTTGCCACCACAGGTCAGGCAGGGGTAATAATTTTGATATAAAACATATACCGATACATACATATATATTTACATACATGTAATTTTAAAATGTATGTGTACTGATATAATGCTAACTATTTTTTACAGAACTTCTTGATATACATGAACAAGCAACAGACTGGAAGAGAGAGAGATGAGAAGCATCAACTCATAGTTGTGGCACTTTAGTTGTTCATTGATTGCTTCACATAGGTGCCTTGCCTGGGGGACTCCAGCCAAGCCAGTGACCCTTGCTTAAGCCAGCAACCTTGGGCTCAAGCCAGAGAACATAGGGTCATGTCTATGATCCCATGCTCAAGCCAGCTGCCCTGTGCTCAAGCTGGTGAGCCCTCACTCAAGCCAGCAACCTCAGGGTTTTGAACCTGGGTCCTCAGAGTCCCAGACCAATGCTCTATTTACTGCAATTACCTGGTCAGGCTTAACATTAATGGAAGCTCTAAGATACTGTAAGGTAACTTGATGTTTAAGGTACTTTGAATGGTTTTTATTCCCATGGTCACTGTGAGGTCAGGTGGCAATGGGGGAAGGTCACGTGAGGAACCAGGCCCGGGGACTTTGGCTAGAACCACCCACACCCATGCCCGCCAAAAGAAACTTTCCAAGAACACTTTGGAAAAGAATGACTGTGAGTCAGTCAATGAAATCTCACAGGTCATATCAACCTGACCACCCTACCGACACTATAAATTACCCCCCACAGGGATAGGGGGAAATCCATGTGACTTCTCTGGCCCATCTCGCAGACCAGAGAACCTCGTCCCAGGATGCACGCTACTAAATAAAACATTTGCTATTCCACACTTGGTAGATACGCTCTTCTTTCTTCCTTGGTGGGGAAATACCTTACAGTCACTGTTGTGAATAGTGTTTTCTCCTGTGGCAACACATTTTAGCTCCTATTGTTATTCTATACCCTCTTCAGATTCTTCCTGGTTTCCCTTCCTAAACTGACAGGTTTATTAAGGGAAGAGTTAAATTGGGTGACCAGGCTGAGTTTTCTGTTTTTGAGGTTTGTTCCTTTTTGAGGGTGGGTAGAAGAACCTAATATTAAATAGTTTATGAAAATAGATATGTTGGACAGATAAAATATATTATGCTCACTTTGTTAAAGATGGCACTGCCAACATGGAAGTTCATTGATATTAATGTGTGTTCTGGGACAGGCTGTGGGCAGGCCAGGTCGTTATAGCCTAAGGCTTAGTTTTAAGAGTAAGCTTTTCTCCACACCCTTGACTGATTGGATGATGTGGGGTGGTGCACTCTCCTGAGGAATCCCATTATGCCTCAGATGGGTGACTTTGTATCAGAGACTTTCTTACTTTCTTGTTTGTAGATTGGATTAAGGGTTTGGATTTCTACACTATAAAGTGGGACAGACCAGTAGCTTGCTCTCTCGGTTCCTGCTATCGCCATTGCAGAGGCCTCCCTGATCCCTTGTCCTCCATGGGAAAAGCTGGTTTTCTGCTTTTCCCTTTTCTCCTCTTGTGGTTTGCCTGTCTTGGTGAGACACCAATAAACAGAATGGCCTACCATCCTTCGACTCTACCATTTCTTCACCGTCAGCCCGAATCCAATGGGAACCTGCAGGTGAATGGCCACAATGGCAGCTCCTGGCCTTACACTTGGCATATTGGGATGATGTTCCAAGCAACTGAACTAATTGGCCAGGGCCCACATATGTAGTTCTACTAATAGTTTATAGAATAAAATCAGGACTAAATAATGAATTGCTATTAAATATAAAACCCATTTGTAAACCAATACAGTGGTACCTCAAGATTTGAATTTAATTCCTTCTGTAACCGAGTTCGTCAGTCAGTCAACTCCTATGTCAAACTGCTGGTACTGGACCCGTACAACAACACAGCAACTAGCGACAGCTACCCAAATCACAACTCGTATCTGGGAATTTCACTCGGACCTCAAACAAAAATACAGACCGAGTCACAGCTCAAATCTTTAAAAAAAAATTATATGTTGGTCTGTTCATATCTCAAGGTTCCACTGTATAATCTTCACCCACTCAAGTAAAGATTTATTGGATCTGTGCAGTAATTATTTCAAAATTAAACACTACCAGATTGCCTGACCAGGCAGTGGCAGAGTAAATAGAGTGTCAGACTGGGATGCAGAGGACCCAGGTTCAAAACCCTGAATTTTCTGGCTTGAGCTGGAGCTCACCAGCTTGAGCATGGGGTCACTGGATTGAAGCCAAAGGTTGCTGGCTTGAGCAAGGGGTCACTCGCTCTGCTGTAGCCCCATGGTCAAGGCACATATGAGAAAGCAATCAATGAACAACTCATAAGGAGCCACAACAAAGAACTGATGCTTCTCATCTCTCTCCCTTCCTGTCTGTCTGTCCTTATGTCCTAGTAGAGCCCAAGTTCTAAGTCAATCAGGTGTCCCTGACTCGACAGCCCCGCACAGGGGGACACTCCTGCTTATCAGCAGGGCTGGCAGCCTCTCCGAGACTACTCTTGAGGTGGCTATGAGGATACTACTGTTAAGTGCCCCCGGAGGAAAGGCACAACCAACACACAAATTAGTTTCAATAATCACACAGGCAATTTACTACTCACAAATCCTTTTGGTGTGCCTGGGTACAGCTTAAGAGGGCCCCGTCGACGAGCTCCTCTTGGCTGGCTTTGGTCAGAACTCAGAGTGGCATGGAGACAGCCCACATCAACATTGGAGTCTGGGCGACTACCGCAGCAGGGGGGCCCCTCAACTTTAGTATCTTTTCTGGCCAACACCTTCTAACAGGTGTCAATCTTCAGGATTATCACTTCAAACCACCTTTTTGGGAGAATCTCTTCTATGTCAATCTACTGAAATGCTTACATCAAACCACTTTTTAAGATGTTCTTATTTACGGCAGTTTACAAAGTTAACGTAATTAACACCAAGCTACTTCTCATCTATGTATAACTTCACACACATACTAACTGGGCTCTGTTTGAAAGTTGGAGTCTGTTTATCACATTACAGAGTTATGTCACTAAGCCACTATACTAATTCTTATCCAAATGGCATAACTTTAATAATTATTTTTAATATCCTTTTAATTACTTTTATATATCTTCCATATTTTTATATTTCTATATATTTAATTACTATAACCTTATATTACTACAACACCCTATTTGTCCTTCTATCTGTCTCTCTCTCTCTGTCTCTGTCAAAAAACAAACAAAAAAACACCACGAAATTACCAAGGACACATCTTCAATGATAAAATTCAGGGATACAGATTTCAACAACAAAATACATATGAAAACTAAGAGGAGGTTTCAAAGGCCTTTGTGTTCCTGGAAGATGAGGTTTTAATAAAGACTTGGCAACCATTGAAAATGAATCAGTGAAAACAACAATAATGAGATACCTTTAACACATCTATTAGAATGGCCAAAATATAAAATACTGACAACACCAAATGCTGACTAGGATGTGAAGCAATGTGAACTCTCATTTATTGTTAATAAGAATGCAAACTGGTACAGCTGCTTTAGAAGACATTTCTGAAAAATGGACAAAACTGCTTAGAGTTATATAAACATAAGCAAAATTCATCCTTCTGGGCCTGTCAAAAGTATCACCACAAACAAAGTCCCTGGGAATAATGATATTATTTAAATTATAATTTTGATCACACTGTCATCTTAACTAACATGTTTCTGCCGGGGTCCAGCCCTGGGGGGAATTCAGGGGCACCACAGGAAGAGACAGCATTGGCACGAAACGAGTGAGAGAGCCAAAATCTTTTTAGCTCATCTGCCAGGTATCTCCACCAATGGCTAGTACAGCTTTATTTTTATACACACACACTAAGTTACAATCACATGGTATACAGAATACATTGATTAATTGTTTTTGTTTCACTATGGTTACATTTTTCTAGGCAACGGTTAGTACATTTCTATAAGGTATTAATCAGGTGGTAAGTCATTCTAAGTACAGTTATACAATAACTTGAAAACAGTAAAAACGGTTCTTGTGTAAGCTTCTAAAAGGTCAGTATTGATTAATAACTCTACCAAATTTTGTCTAGTCAAATTTTATTTGTCTACTATATTCATATACTAGTTAAGTTCTAACTTTATTTTTCTTAGAGTGTTCTACCACCTGCAGGTCAGGTATGCAAGGTGAAAGGAAAGTTTTCCTATTCTATTCTATGAAAAGGCTAGGGAGGTAAAGTGATGGATTAAGTGAAGTCTGAAAGGTGCTTTTGTGTATAGTTACTGTTTCCTACCCATTCATAAGTCACAATCTATTTTTCTCTAATATGATTTATAGGGGGGAATTTTTCTACAGACTTAGCCCTTTTTGGAGGATATCATAGCCAGCCTCCTATGTCTATGGGCCCAGGCAAGGGGGTTTATAGGCTTTTCTGTGGAACTCACACCCTCTGTCTCATTTTCAGAGAAATCACTACAAACCTGCAGGGAAAGCAAGGTGCTGTTGTCCCTGTGCCATACAGGATAGCACACACGCCCAGAGAAGGGGGGATACAAAACCAAATTAATCCAAAAAGTTAAAGGGGGAAGTATCATTGTGCCTCTTCTTTGCTATGACTGTGTCAACCAGCAGCTGTTGATCGGCCCCTGCCAGTTTTCCTTTCAGGGCACCCACTCATTTTTCTTTCTTCCTGACCCTCCCCCAGCCTCTGTCTGTCCTGTGTTCTATGGTGTTTTGTTCTACCCACTTCCTGCCAGCCTAAGCACCTCTCCTGTCTCCTTTCTTTCTAGAACATCCGCCATCCTAATTTCTATTTTTTTTTTTTTTACTAATTCTATTTTTTTTTTTTTTACTAATTCTACCATCTACTTTCTGCCCTCCTCCTTCCAGGCCGCTAAACACGGTGGTGGTGGTGGTGGTGGTGGTGGGGAATCATACAACTTCCTTTGCTGGTGTCACCAGGTATAGTTGCTCTCCAGTCCGGATCTTGTCTTGTCCCTCTTCTGACTCTTCACAATTAGTTTATCCTTCTGCTAAGTGCATGGCCTGGCTTACAGTCCACCATCTTATTAAGCCTGAGATTCTCAGTTTGTAAAATAAAAGTAATATTAGTCACCTTGGACAGAAAGTGGAAGAAAGAATGATGTTTCTATTACACTCAGAGTTAAGGGAAAAAGATTTCCTTCTGAGAATTAAACTAGAAAATTCCCCAGTGATGGCGATGACCGCATCTATAGTCTGTAAATCAAAAAGTTGTTGCCTGACCTGTGGTGGCGCAGTGGGTAAAAGCATTGACCTGGAGCGCTGAGGTCACTGGTTCAAAACCCCGGGCTTGCCTGGTCAAGGCACATATGGGAGTTGATGCTTTCTGCTCCTCCCTCTCCTCTCTCTCTTTCTCTCTCTCTGTCTCCTCTCTCTAAAAAATGAATAAATAAAAAAATCTTTAAAAAAAAGTTGTTTGTTAACGTGTGATTTAATTATTTGGGAATGCATAAAACTCAATGCACAGAAAAATGCACAAAAAACCCAAAAGGCGGGCAGTGATAGTTAACAGCCTGCAAACTGGAGACCTCCAGCAAATGAGGATGGCTTGGTAGACAGCAGGCTCCACTTGGAGCCTCAGGGCTCTGGGCCTCAATGTCAGGGCTACGCCCACCCACCTGTCCCACCTGTCCATTGATCAGGGGACATTTTCTGTCTTTGCTCTCTAGGCCCAGAGCCAGAAACTATTGGAGGCATTTGATAAATTGTTTTTTTCTGAAATGTTAAGTGAACATATCCTATTTCAAACGAATTTTCTCTTTCCTTTCCTTTTTATTTATTTTTTTACAGGGACAGAGAGAGAGTCAGAGAGAGGGATAGCGCTCAAGCTGGCGAGCTTGGGGACTCGAACCTGGGTCTTCCGCGTCCCAGTTCGATGCTCTATCCACTGTGCCACCGCCTAGTCAGGCTCTTTCCTTTTTAACTAATCACATTTATGTCCTACTGGAAGCTTAACCTGAGTGGTACTCCAATCCAAAGCATGTTATCTTACTATCAGAATGTTCCCCTTCCCGCCTGACCTGTGGTGGTGCAGTGGATAAAGCATCGACCTGGGAACACTGAGGTCGCCAGTTCAAAACCCTGCACTGGTCTGGTCAAGGCACATATGGGAGTTGATGCTTCCAGCTCCTCCCCCATTTCTCTCTCTCTCTCTCTCTCTCACTCTGTCTCCTCTCTAAAATGAATAAATATAAAGAAATTTAAAAAAAGATATGTTTGAGAATGTCCCCCTTCCCATCAGGAGTGGGAAGGGGAGGGTGATCCCTGAAGCTCTGGGAATAATCTTATTCTAGGACTGAGGTTTTCTGTCCTAATGCTGCACTAATATTTTACTTACGGTTTTTGGATTGAGAGTCATACATGAGAATGGCCTAGTTTTCTTCAGGTTGTATTTGTTGGCTATTACTATTGTGCTAGCTCCATACAAGACATTTGAAGCTTTCCTTCTTTTTCTAGGCTCAGAAGCATTCAATAAGAACTCATTGGCCCTCGCCTGACCTGTGGTGGTACAGTGGATAAAGCGTCGACCTGGAATGCTGAGGTCGCCGGTTCAAAACCCTGGGTTTGCCTGGTCAAGGCACATATGGGAGTTGAAGCTTCCTGCTCCTCCCTCCTTCTCTCTCTCTCTCTACTTCTCTCTCCTCTAAAATGAATAAATTTTTAAAAAAATTAAAAAAAAAAAAAAAAAAAAGAACTCATTGGCCCTCAAGGCTGGTCGAATTACCCTGTGGAAACATCTGGCCCTGATGCTATTTTAGTGAGTAGCACTTCGTTCTTCCTCCTTATTTGTCCCGTAACAGTAGGTCTGTTTAAATTTTATTACTCATTGAAAGTCCATTTTAAGAAATTATATTTTCCTGAACATTATTTATTTTATTCAGATTTTTTAATTTATTTGACAAAACTGAACATTCATCTCAAGATAAGAGTACTTCCCTCTGCATCTGGAGTTGATTCTCCGTATTCCATATTTGGTATATTTGTGCCTTTCTCTCTTTTTCCTGATCAGTTAACAGCTCATCCATCTATTTATTTATTTATCTATTTATTTTTTACACAGGAACAGAGAGAGAGTCAGACAGAGGGATACATGGGGACAGACAGACAGGAACAAAGAGAGGTGAGAAGTATCAATCATTAGTTTTTCATTGCTATTACGACACCTTAGTTGTTCATTGATTGCTTTCTCACATGTGCCTTGACTGTGGGCCTTCAGCAGACCGAGTAACCCCTTGCTGGAGCCAGCGACCTTGGGTCCAAGCTGGCGAGCTTTTGCTCAAGCCAGATGGGTCTGCGCTCAAGCTGGCGAGCTTGAGGTCTCGAACTTGGGTCTTCTGCATCCCAGTCCGACGCTCTACCCACTGCGCCACCGCCTGGTCAGGCTCATCTATTTATTTTTAAAGAATCAGTCTTGGATTTATTGTTTTAATTTTATATTTTTCTGCTTTATACATCATCCTTTTAATTTTTATTTTATTTTATTCATTTTTAGAGAGGAGACACAGAGTGAGTGAGAGAGAGAGAGAGAGAGAGAGAGAGAGAGAAAGGGGGGAGGAGCTGGAAGCATCAACTCCCATATGTGCCTTGACCAGACCAGTGCAGGGTTTTGAACTGGCGACCTCAGTGTTCCAGGTCGACGCTTTATCCACTGCGCCACCACAGGTCAGGCCTACATCATCCTTTTATAATATTATCTTTATTACTTATATACTTTTGGTTTCCCAAAGATTTATTTTGTTCTATTTCTAATTTCTTACATGGGTGCTTAATTAATTTAGTTTATCATAACTTTTTAATAATTGCAGTCATTTAAAACCATACACTTTTCTCTAAGTACTATTTTAGTGAAACTCTATGGGTTCTGATATGTCATTTTCATACTTTTCTAGGTATTATCTATTTTGGTTTTTGTTTTCCTTTTTGATCCATATGTTATCTAAGAGTTTTAAATTTTCCATGGAATAAGACTAATTTATTTTGCTTTTTCACTAATTTCTGAGATTTCTTTTTAAATTGTGATTAAGCCTGACCAGGCGGTGGTGCAGTGGATAGAGCGTCAGACCGGAATGCGGAGGACCCAGATTCGAGACCCTGAGGTTGCCAGCTTGAACACGGGCTCATCTGGATTGAGCAAAAAGCTCACAAACTTGGACCCAAGGTCGATGGCTCGAGCAAGGGGTTACTCGGTCTGCTGGAGGCCCGCAGTCAAGGCACATATGAGAAAGCAATCAATGAATAAGGTGTCACAGTGAAAAACTGATGATTGTTACTTCTCATCTCTTTTTGTTCCTGTCTGTCTGTCCCTATCTATTCCTCTCTCTGATTCTCTGTCCCTGTAAAAAAAAAATAAAAATGTGATTAAATATTATCTATGTGGTTCTACTTATCGGAATTTATTAAAATTTTCTCTGTGGACTAAAATATGGCCAATAATTCTGAGTGTTCCAAGGACACTTGAAATGATGTCATCACTGTGTCAGGGTACAGAGTTTGATATATTAGATCTATCATATTCATTGTATTTTTAGGTCTACTCTAACCTTATTTTCCTCTTGTGCCATTCATCTGGAAAAGACTATACAAATTATGTTTATTTATTCTCTTTATATCTTCTATAATCTTTGCTTATAATTTCTTTGAATAATAAAATTAAAAAAAATTTTTTTTACATGCACTCAGCTTTTAATTTCAAAATGTACACCAGATAGCAGCAGAGGAAAATCTTTCTGGTGACAATAAAATTTTTTTATTCAGTGCATAGATAATCCTATGTCTTCTTCATTGTGAATTATAAATCTTATGATTATAAAATTTCTCTTTTTTTAAAAAAAAAAAATATGTATTGATTTTCCAGAGAGAGGAGAGAGAAGGGTGGGGGAACAATAAGTATCAACTCATAGCTGCTTCCCTTTAGTTATTCATTGATTTGCTTGTCATATGTGCCTTGATGGGGCAAACCTGGGGTTTTGAACCTGTGACCTCAGCATTGAAAGTCGAAGCTCTATCTATCCATTGCTCCACCACTGGTCAGGCTAAAAATGTCTTCCTTCCTTTTTTTTTTTTTTTTCTTTGTGGCAGAGACAGAGAGAAGGACAGACAGGAAGGGAGAGAGAGGAGAAGCATCAATTCTTTGTTGCAGCTCCTAAGTCTTCTTAGTTGTTTATTGATTGCTTTCTCATATGTGCCTTGACAGTGGGGGGGGGGGGCATGCAGCAGAGCGAGTGACCCCTTGCTCAAGCCAGCGACCTTTGGGCTCAAGCTAGTGACCTAGCGCTCAAGCCCGCGACCTCAGTGTTTCTGAACCCGGATCCTCTATGTCCCAGTCTGACACTCTATCCACTGTGCCACCGCCTGGTCAGGCTAAAATGTCTTTCTTAATCTCAATGCTTTCTGCCATGAAATCAACCCTGTGTGGCAGTAACTTTGTGATTGCTGATGTCTTTATGTTTGCATATTCTTGATATAGCTTTTTTATCCTTGTATTTTCAAACTTTCCAAATCGCTTTATTTTACACATTTTCTTGTATACAACACAGAGTTGTGTTATGCTTTGTGCTCCAATGTAAAACTGTATTTTTAAAATCGGCTAATTTAGCACATTTATGTTTATTCATGTAAGGTGTCTGATCTTAGTTCTGTCATATTGTTTTATTGGCCTTCTGTTTTGTAATTTTTTTAAAAAAATATGTCACTGTGTGACTTTGTTTAATTTGTTGTAGGTGTGTGTATGTGTTTTGCTCACTTGAAAGGTTTGTATTTTTGTTCAGGGTTACCATAATAATTATGTTACCTGGTGTCCTTAATCATCTATTTCTTTAGGTTGGCTATTGAGTCCTTACTATATTTCCTTTCTCTTTTCTCTCCTTTTCTTAACCACTAGATTTTAGTTGACTATATTCTTTCTCAGCATGTTCCTTTGTCATAAGATGTATAGTTAAATCTTTATCAACTTGAAATATTTTACCCCCAATTATAATTATAGATATGAAAATCATATTTACACAAAATCTCATTTTCTCTTTTCCTCCCAACTTTTGTTATATTGTTTTTTTGTTTGTTTTTACAGGAACAGAGAGAGAGAGGGATAGATAGGGACAGACAGACAGGAATAGAGATGAGAAGCATCAGTCATCAGTTTTTCGTTGCGAAACCTTAGTTGTTCATTGATTGCTTTCTCATATGTGCCTTGACCACCAGCCTTCAGCAGCCCAAGTAACCCCTTGTTCAAGCTAGTGAGCTTGGGTTCAAGCTGGCGAGCTTTTGCTCAAGCCATTTGGGCCCATGCTCAAGCTGGCGAGCTTGGAGTCTGGAACCTGGGTTCTTCGCGTCCCACTTCGAAACTCCATCCACTGCGCCACCGCCTGGTCAGGCTGTTACATCGTTTTTAAATTGTGAGGCCTTATATTTATAACACTTATGCAACTTTAAACTCCGCCATCTATTGTTTTCTTAGTTGTACACTTAACTCAGCGCTTTTTGCCATTTCTTTTTTTTAATGTTTTATTTATTTTTTACAGGGACAGAGAGAGAGAGTCAGAGAGAGGGATAGATAGGGACAGACAGAGAGAAATGAGAAGCAACAATCATTAGTTTTTCGTTGCTGTCGCAAAACCTTAGTTGTTTATTGATTGCTTTCTTACATGTGCCTTAACCGAGGGCCTTCAGCAGACTGAGCAACCCCTTGCTGAAGCCAGCGACCTTGGGTCCAAGCTGACGAGCTTTTGCTCAAGCCAGATGGGCCCGCGCTCAAGCTGGCGAGCTTGGGGTCTCCAACCTGGGTCTTCCACATCCCAGTCCGGCGCTCCATCCGCTGCGCCACAGCCTGGTCAGGCGCTTTTTGCCATTTCTTTGGCAGCAGTTTCCCATTTATCTTGCCTTTGGGGGTTATGTTCAGCACTGTGCATGTAGATGAATGTTTTTGAATGAATGAAAACGAAGGGCTCAGAGGGATTCTCCACTCCTCTCCTATTAGAACACAGTTGGTTCCAAAGACGATCTTTGCAGCCTGGACCATTTTCCTTCCTCACCTTCCAGGGTCACCGCAAAGTTCTCCCTTGAGTCTGAAATTTCACAAACTTGTGGCACTGCGCCACCTCTTGGCAGAAGAGAAGGACGCTGGCGAGGGGAGGTGCCGTGCGGTCCTCCCGCCGGCAGGGGGCGCGTCGACTAGGCAACTGCAGCGCAGGGAGTCTCTCTCCGTGCCGCACGCTCTCCCTGACCCCGCGCCCCACGCGCCTTGCGGACTTAACGTAGGGGTTGGCGCCGGCTTCTGGCACGACCGCCGCTGGCTTACGCCGAGTGCGCCCAGCTCTCCGTCTCTGCGGCGTCTCGGCTTTGGTGCGCCTTGGCGGCCCATGGGGAGAGTCAGCCTGGGGGACCGGGTAAGTCCCGGTACGGGTGGCCTGGTGGGGAGCCAGGGCGGGAGCGCCTCCGTCCCCGAGGGGCTTTGGACGCGAGGCCGTGTCTTTAGGCCGCGCCGCAGTGGGGTGGAAGGTCCTGGGCCAGTCCCCGGAGGCGCCGGCGCCCTCGGGCTCCAGGCCCCGGCTACTCTCTGTTTCCCTTTGCGCCCTGTCGCCGCTTCCTTTATTTTACCTCGGGTCACCAAGGCTTCCAACTATTTATCTTTGCTTCCCATTCTTCCTTTTCCCACCTGTCTGTTTCCGTTTCCTTGGACCCGAGACGTTTCTTCTTCTCTCCATTGGTCATGTTTTGAAAAGTTGCCGGATCACCTGTGGCCCAGCACACTTGCACCCCTGCGAGACCCAGGGAGTGGAGTGGAGAGAAGGAAGCTTTCTGGGCCGCAGGATTCCAGAAATGGTTATCTCTCAAAGACGAGGGCGGGGTGTACCTGGGCAGGTGATGGAAGATAAGATTCCAGTGTTACCTTGGTCCTTGTCCTTTGAAAGCGGTGTTTAAGCTCTGGTGTCCAAACAGCAAACAGTTTTTGAGCGTCACCTCTTGTCCAGACCGTATGTTAGGAACAGCAGATGCAAGACGTCTGCTGTCGAAGTCTGGTCTGTAGGGAAACTTGCATAAAAAACATTCCTGGATTGATCCAAAGAACTAGCGTGGAGTCTGGAAATGCTTCCCCAAAAGAGTGATGCTTATAACTGAGTCTTGGAGTGTTTTGTTAGGTGTGTAAGATGGGGGGAAAGTTACCTGCAGAGGAGGGAAGTGTAAAGGTAGCCTTTGTTGCCAAAAACACCGTAGTGTATTCTGGGAACCGCAGGTAAGGCAGAGATGTTTGAGGAAGAGGTAGGCCCCATCAAAAGGTCTTGGAGCCATCAAAAGGTTCTTTGATAAGTCAATAGAAAAAAGCCGGTGAAAGTATTTATTGGTAGAACCAAGCGTGTGGATGGGAAATATATTCTGGATAAGGACAAAATCATGCACATACGCAGGTGGGTGAGGAATGTATCTTCCAGCAGCAGGTGGAGTTTTTAAAGGCTGCGACTCAGTTTCCACATTTTTATAACGTAAAGTCTGCAGACATTTTGACTATAATAAGGATATTCAGGGAATATGGGGTAATAAATTAGTAACTTAAACCGAGGATATTTTATTTTTAGAATTTTATTAAGAAATGTGCTGAGTGCTATACAGTTTAGTATAGACTGCGAGATAGAAACAGTATATAACCTGGTGTGATAGAAGTGTTAACAGTGAAGAGCTATTCTGCTGTGGAGTTCTGTGATGACTCAGAATAGCCTTTATGGAAAAGAAGAATTGGGGCAGAATGTTGCACGTACCCAAATGTAACTTTATAAAGTGGATTTCTTTTGATTTGTTTTAAATTATCATCATGTAACAGGTGATCCAGCGTTAGTAATCCCTCAAGTCTTTAAAATTAGTAAATTTTGAAGGACTTTCTGTTATATGCCTAAATTACAGGTGACTCTTACGGACTTTGTTTGGAATATGCTCCATCCCTTGGCATTTTGGTAATAATCAAGACTATGAGAATTGATGGAAATACTAAACCTTGACAAGGATGTTAGAGGTGGAGGTATAAGGAAAAATTTTAAATGTAACTAAATCTTATTCATGTGACAGATGCCCTGTGTCAACTATATTTTTTGTGGACATCAGTATGCACTGCTACTCAGTTTCCTTCCTTTCCGTTGGTATATACTTTCCATAGATGACTTTAGACTTCATTTTCACTTCATGGTACATGAATACCTTCAGTGTTAAGAAGATCTCTTCTTACCAAGCTTGCTTCATAAGGTGCTCAGAATTCAAACTTTCACTTATTATTATTTTGACTTATTAGTCATATTTTTGTCCCATTAATTATATTATACTGTTTAAAATTTAGTATACTTATGTCCCACCTACCATAGTTAATATCCTTAAAAGCCAGGTCTAATTGTTTCATAATAATGTGATTTAAGTAGCTGATTAACATTTTCCATTCATTCACTGATACATTTAGAAAATATTTATGAAGTGCTTACAATGTTCTAAGCATGGTGCTAGCTAGAGATACATGGATGAAGGCAAAAACAACCCTTATATCTAAGGGGCTTACTGTATAGTGAGAGACAGATGTGTCGACCAGTAGGAGGTATGGCATGTAAAAGTAGTCCTGATCCAACTTAGTTCAGGAGAAACAGATTGAGATTTATATGTGAGTAGTAGCCACCAAAGGCTTCAAAATGCACTAGACAGATGAGTGGGCGGGATACTTCTAAGAAGACTTCTTCCATGTTCATTTTTCTGCCAGTGGGCATGTTTAAACAAACATTGTCAAAAAATAAAATTGTCAATTTAGGAGTTTAGGTACAGTCTTGAAAAGTCATTGTCCTAGCAGAACCCTGTTTACTGTGTTTCTTTTTAAATGGAGCATATATAAAAGATATGTCGATCAAAAAGTAGTGTTATAATAAGAAGTACATAGTTAGCAGCTATTTTAAGTTATAAAAATCAGTTAATTGTATTTGCATTCGATCCTGGCTTCTTAAGGTAAATTTAAATATTAGAAAGTGCTACTTTTTATTATGTGGCACAAGACCTCATGAAATAAGTGTGTTATATCATCCACGTCTGGTTTTCAACCTTTTTACCCTTGGTGACCAGTGACATAGTTGGTTGGAAATGGAAACACCCAACGAATAAAGTTTTATCTTACCATGCATAACAGTGCTCACACTGTGCATAATAACAGTGCAACACAATACAAGCTGGTGCTTGATTTCCCAATTCCATATGTAGGATGCACTAAATACTATAGAGTTTGTCTGAATGCTTTTTTATTGCTCATGATTCATAAATGCTCTGCATGGTGCAAAAGTTGTTTGAACATCCTCCAAAGATATCTAAGACAACCTCAATAATATTTTCATTGATGATACAGGATAAATGGTGATCACTCTGAGCATAAGTGAATTTGATTGAGATCATTGGGTTTGTAATCTTACAACATCAGAGTGTTTAACTCTTTCGTGGACTGGCAAGAAATTTCTGGGGGACCATACTGGTCTGCAGACCAGAGGTTGAAAAACAGTGATCGAGGTAACATCTCATCTGTGAATTAAATGCAGTTCAGTTAAATGCAGTGGGGAGAATGAGTAAATTAACTATGGTATTTTTATAAGTACTTAAAACATCTGTTGCAAAACATATACACACCTTTTAAGGAATAGATGCAGTAAAGCTATGTAAATAAATTGTATAAAAGGAGGAAAGCAAGGAGTTAGTAAGAGTGGGATTCAGGTTGCTGCTCATTCCTGGGTCAGGGAAATCACTTGACTTGGGATTGGGGGGTGGAGTTTCATATGGAGTGAGTGGAGGTTCTTGTTTAAATCCTTTCTTTTGTTTTGGGTGTTGAAGTCACTGATTAGTGCTTGTAGCATTACAATAATTAATTAAAAGCAGGCCATATTGCGTGGATGGATGGTGAATGTGTTGTTGCTGTGATTAATATAGTTCTGTGAATTTAAAGTTCAGTAAAAAACGAGACTAGCTGACTTCTGGATTTACAGTGATTCAGAAATCTGATTTATAAGCACTTTGTTGTAGAAACTAGCAGATAATGCTAAGATGTCATCAGTTCTAATTTAAAGTTTGTTTTTGAAGGTTTTGAGAATAAAAGAAAGGAACTTTAAATTAACATAAGATTTTTCTGCATATAATGATTTCTAAAGCTTGCCAATCAAGGCAAATCAAATGGAGTTGTCAAGAAACCATTTTCAATTTTAGAAATTGAATCAAAAGTATGGTCTTTTGAAACCTCCTTCATTCAGCCGTGAAATCTTTGTTAAATATTGGATTCTTCGATTGAAAGAACTCTGTTGGAGGCAGAGATCCTTTACACTGTTTGGTTTTCTTTAACCCCAAAATTTGGGAAAATATTTCTATGAGAGATTATTTTTCTGGGTTGGGAGATGTATGAGTTAATTAAACAGCAGTCTGTTAGCTCACCCCCCCCCCCCAGTGTAGCTTCTTCCCTCCCTTTTGCCCATTTGTTTAAATTGTAGTAAAATGTACATAATGTAAAAGTTGCCATTTTTAACATGTTGAAGTGCACAGTACTTTGACATTAAGTACGTTCACATTGTGCACCCATTACCACCATCCATTTCCACAACCTTTTGCCTACTCTTTCTAGTGGAAGCTGTGGGCATTTTGTAGTTTCACTGGTGATTGATGTAGCTAAATAGACTTTTTTTGAATATCAATATTTCAACCAATGTTTATTAAATACCTCCTTTGAGCCATAAATTGGAGATGCAAAAATAAATAAGCCAATCTTTTCCCCTCATAGTTTGTGGGCATTTGATTAACCTATTTTACTGGCACTAACATTTGTAAATACCTTCTTTGATGAAATTCTCAAGATTTTATGAAGAGATATTAGAAGTAAAGTGGACTTGGGTTGCAAACAAATTTTGATCATTTGTTTTTGGAATTTCACAGAAGGCATTTATATTTGCTTCCCAGAATATGCTAATCTTCCCTTGCCTTTATAAGAATAAAGAAAGAACAGATGAACCCATAGTTTTTACTAGGATTTGGTTTGGTGATTGGTTGAAGAAGGTTCAAAAAATTAAACTAGGGTGAATGATAAATGCATGGTCATTTCTGAAGTATTATTTTTTTTTGAGAAGCACAGTGTTAAGTTAAAGTTTAAGGATAATTTTGTCTAAGTTAACATCTACATAAGTTTTGAATGCCAGGTGGGCTTAGAGGGAAGTAGACTCCAAGGTGACTTCCTCTAAGCTTTTAAAGACAAAGTTGTATGTTCAGCCATACTTAATTTAAAAATGGAGTTCATTCCTTTTTATTTCTTTAGCTTCACTGACTCAAGCTTAATGTGATAAGGCATTGCCAAGTTCCTGAATAGAATGTTCACTTTGTCTGGCACTGAAGGCAGTGGGCATTTCCCTGTTGGATATGCTCTCTAGGAAATTGTCCATGCTGCTCTCAGCTAAGCTGGTGAGTTGTCAGAGAAGCCGTGTTGAGGAGAATGTGTAGGCATTCTTGGATTTTTAGATGATTCATTGGAGTAGTCAGCCATCAGTAAGTACCCTGGGCTCTGCTTTTATTCACCCTGCACCTGTGCTATCTCGGGACCTCTCATTAAGACATCAGAACAGCCTGACCAGGCGGTGGCGCAGTGGATAGAGCATCGGAGACCCCAAGGTCGCCAGCTTGAGCGCAGGCTCATTTGGTTTGAGCAAGGCTCACCAGCTTGAACCCAAGGTCACTGGCTCGAGCAAGGGGTCACTCACTCTGCTGTAGCCCCCTGGTCAAGAAACATGAGAAAGCAATCAATGAACAACTAAAGGAGCCACAACGAAGAATTGATGCTTCTCATCTCTCTCCCTTCCTGTCTCTCTGTCCCTATCTGTCCCTCTCTCTGACTCTCTCTGTCTCTGCCACAAAAACAAAAAGAGCACATCAGAACAGAGCTTTTAGGTAATCTGAGAGTTCAAATATTAAACAGCAACAGTTTAGTGGGGCACTGACTTCCAGGCAGAGAGCTACACTGTTCAAAACCAGAGCAGCAGTTGTGAAGGAGTAAAGTTGACATTCAGCCCTGTCACCCCCATCCCACAGAGTGGAACCAAAGTGTTGGGGCAGCAGGGTCTTAGAAGACTAGTCAAGAAGGTAGAGAAGTAAGAGAGAGAAATTTTTGCCAAGTCAGATGTAACCCTGGGAGGGGGTATTAAATATTTTATTTCTTGTCTATATATCACTTTCTTTTCCTGAGATACATGCACAGATGAACAAGGTTTTGTATAACATGGTTTCTGTGGCAAACTACTGTCTAGGCCTGGGAACTGACAGATATTTGGAATGTGTTCATAAATGGGAATGTACCTAATACTAAGCATTTATTTGCAATTTAGGGATTTCAATAAAAAATTTTTTTACATCTGTGAGGAAGATTGATTTCTTATCCTGGGAAGTGGTTCATGTGGGTTTCAGAATGTTCTTGCTAGCAAAAGCTGTGGAGTTCACCTGATAGGGTTTGAAATGAGTCTTCCCATTGTGACCTGGGGCAGATTTATTTTTCTGAAGTCCCACCCAATTCCTCATCTGTAACCTAGGGCTAAGCTTCTACAGCAAATAGTGCATTTACCACCACACTGGACTGGTAAGGTTTAATAAATGTTAACTATTGTTGTCTTTATTTTTATGGTTGTCTTGTATTCCTCTATTCTGCAGGGATAATGTGTAATGATTATCTCTTTGTAACCAATGTCATGAGGAAGTCAAGATATTTAAGATATAACCTACTACTCTTCCTCAAAAAGCAATAATTGCCGCCTGACCTGTGGTGGCGCAGTGGATAAAGCGTCGACCTGGGAACACTGAGGTCGCCAGTTCAAAACCCTGCACTGGTCTGGTCAAGGCACATATGGGAGTTGATGCTTCCAGCTCCTCCCCCCTTTCTCTCTCTCTCTCTTTCTCTCTCACTCTGTGTCTCCTCTCTAAAATGAATTAAAAAAAAACAATTAAAAAAAAAAAAAGCAATAATTGCCATATTTCCCCCTGTATAAGATGTATTTAATTTTGGGGCCCAAAATTTGAAAAAAAATATATATTACATAAAGTTATTGAATTCAAGTTTTATTCATCATAAAATTCATACAACTCCTCATCACTGTCAAAACTCCCATCCATTAGCTTGTCCTCATCTGTATCTGATGATGAATCACTGTCTTCAACAATGAGCGCAAAAACAAGTGCAGAAAAGTGGGAAATGCAAGTAAAAAGTCTACAAGCACTGTATAAGACACACCCAGTTTTTAGGCCCCAATTTTTTCAAAAATAAAGATGCATCTTATATATGGGGAAATACAGTAAATACAGCATTCTGTGAGTTTTTGTTTTTTAAGTTAGAGGCAGGGAGACAAACAGACTCCCACATGAGCCCTGGCAAACCCCTTACAAGGCAATGCTATGCCCATCTGGGGTGCTGCTCCGTAAACCGAGCTATTTCAGTGCCTAAGGCGAGGCCACAGAACCATCCTCAGTGCCCAGGGCCAACTTTGCTGGAACCATTGGAACCATGGCTGCAGGAGCGGGACAGTGAGAGAGAGAAGAGGGAGGAGAACGGGTAGAGAGCAGATGGTAGCTTCTCCTGTGTGCCCTGACTGGAAATCGAACTTGGGACTTCTGCATGCCAGACCAAAGCTCCACCACTGAGCCAGCTGGCCAGGGTTGAGATCATTTTTTTAAAGTTCTAGGCATATATTTAATTTTTTTCTCTATAAAAGGGTACCTAATTGTGCTAAATGAACATAGTGTTTTTTTAAGGCTTCTTCTACTTTTTGCTGTTAAGACCAAATAAATTTTTTAAATTGATGTATGTAAGTAATAGTGTCCTGAATCTAGAACTTCCATTTTTAGCTCATTATGCTGTAGAACAGACCAGTTTCACTCATGAACTTTTTGACTATATGATCTTATTAATTCTAGAAGGTTATTTTTAAAATAAAATATATGCACATTAGAAAGGGTAGTACTTAGTGATATCAGGTATCTTGGCTTCTGTTGCTGATGGTTGCTGCACTAGGGGATCACTTTTAATACATTTTACCTCTAAAATTCCTTGAAAATGAGTTATTTTAACACAAAAGGATTTTTAATATTTTATTGTATTTTGCATTTTTTAAGCTCCACATCCTTGCCTTTCAGCTTTAAACTGAAAAGATGTCCCTGTATGATGACCTAGGAGTGGAGACCAGTGACTCAAAAACAGAAGGTTGGTCCAAAAACTTTAAACTTCTTCAGTCTCAGCTGCAGGTGAAGAAGGCAGCTCTCACGCAAGCAAAGGTAAGATAAGCCCACAGTGTGAAAGGCGAAGTCTACAGAGTAGGTTTCTCCTTAGATTGAGAGTAATATGGTTTTAGCTTGACTAGGTGATGGCACAGTTGATAGAGCATCAGCCTGCGATGCTGAGGACCCAGGTTCAAAACCCCAAGGTCATGGGCTTGAGCCCAAGGTTGCTTGCTTGAGCAAGGGGTCACTGGCTTGGCTGGAGCCCCAGGTCAAGGCACATATAAAAAAGCAATCAGTGAACAACTAAGGTGCCGCAAGGAAGAATTGATGCTTCTCATCTCTCCCTTCCTGTCTGTGTGTCCCTATCTATCCCTGTCTCTCTCTCTCTGTTTCTCCTGTTGATTAAAAAAAAAATACATGGTTTTAGCTTGCTCTTCTTCCTTTTTAATAATTATGTGGACTTAAACATTTTAAACATTTATGGGAAGAGAGGCTCTATGTAGAAAGGAATGAGGAGCTCAAGGTCATTTTGCTTCTCTTGACTCCTGGGAATAGAACTACCATATTTCCCCATGTATAAGACGCTCCCATTTATAGGACACACCTTAATTTTGGGGCCCAAAATTTGAAAACAAAAATTACTACATAAAGTTATTGAATTCAAGTTTATTCATTATAAAATTCATACAACTCCTCATCGCTGTCAAAACTCCCAGCCATTAGCTTGTCCTTATCATTGTCTAATGATGAATCACTGTCGTCAACAATGAGCACAAAAATAAGCGCGAAAAAGCAGGAAATGCAAGTAAAAAACTACAACCACTGTATGAGATGTACCCAGTTTTCAGACACCAGATTTTTTGGGGAAAGGTGCGTCTTACACATGATTCCAGAGAAGAAAGGCAGTACTCTTAGTTTCCAGCATGATACAGTTTAAAGTTCTTCAAATTTTAGTATGTCTAAAGTAACTGAGAATTTGGTTAAAACATTGCTTCAGTAGCCATATTCCTGATACCCTGGTAAATGCTGGCTCTGGGTTGGGGCCCAGTAGTCTGCATTTTGGGTAGAATTCCTGCTGTTGTAGGTAGTTTGGAATCAGCACCTTGAGAAAGGAAGCTCTGTAGTTATTACTAAGCTATAATAATGTGTATGAATTATAAGGGCTCAGATTGTTTATGAATGTGTCAGGTGTGTGTAGTCTGGGGGGGGGAACATTGTTTTTTGTTTCTATTGTATACACGTTGGGATCAGCAACATTTTTGAAGTTATTCAGCATGTAAAATATGAAAAACATAGTTGCCCACTGGATATTTGATATTAAAATGTTACTATCAAATAATTTTAGGAATGAGAATGGATTGGATTTGTGGTTTGCTTACTGTTTTAAGGGCCCTTATGTTTTAAAGCATGCATCTTCAGTGGAGGCAGTATCCTTCCAAATTGGACAAATATTTGTCCTAACAGGATAAAAAAAAAAGCTTGCTCTGTTTATGTATAAACAAATATACATTAAGTACATGAACAGATAGATACATAGTAATATCTGTGGTATTAAAATTTTATGGGTAGGGGAAAATGAATGAAAAGCTTCTGTAAGAGGAGGAAGGCTATAAAAGTTGAGAAAAAAATGCGTTAGAGATTCACATTGAAATATTTACTGATAATTGATTTAATTTCTGACATTTACTTTAAAATATTCCAATCTGAGGCAGGGGAGATATGGATGTATATGAAATCATTGACCATGAGTCAGTCAGTAGTTGTTTAAGCTCGGTGATAGAGGCTTAAGAATTCATTCACCATTCTCTTTAATTTTGCTTGAATTTTTCATAATAAAGTTTTTTTAAGTTGTAATTATTTTTCTTTTCCTTCGCTATATCAATAGATACTTATATTGAAGCACTTACATTTGATTGCTCAGTATTGTAAAAGGTTTTTAGGAGTAGCAACTCTGTCTTTAAATTTGTTTTGTGAATTCTGTTGATTAGAGATTTTGTCTTTTTTACATTTATCATTATAAGGTTTAAGTTTTTATTCCAGTTACTTATTTTTAAAGAAACAGAATTTTGTCTTTTTTAAAACAAGCTTTCATTCCACATGAAATAAAGGAAAAATTTAAAGTTTTATATTTTATTCCGTTGATTTGAGAGGGAGAGGAATGAAGGGGGCTGGTCGGAAGGGAGAGAGAGACAGAGGAACATCAACTTGTTGTTTCACTCAGTTCTATTTAGCTGTGTGCTTGTTGATTGCTTCTCTTCTATGCCCTGACCTGGGGTCAAACCTGCGATCTAGTGTACTGGGGTGATGCTACATCCACTGAACCACCCAAAGAGGGCAAATGGAAGACTATTAACAAGTCATGTTCTGCCTTTTAATTTTTAAAAATTGATTTAAGTTTTAAAATGTTTGTAAGTTTTATGTAATTTTTGATTTGCACACAGGAAAAGAGCTCATCTGCTTCTCCACCCTTCCCCTTCTCCTTTCGCTCTATCTCTCTCTTCCCCTCCCACAGCCAAGACTCCTTTGGAGCAAAATTGGCCCGGGCACTGAGAATGGCTCCATGACCTCCATCTCAGGCACTAGAATGGCTCTGGTTGCAACAGAGCAACGCCCCGATGGGCAGAACATCGCCCCCCTGGTGGGTTTACCAGGTGGATCCCAGGCGGGCAGATGTAGGAGTCTCTCTGCCTCCCTGCTTCTCACTTCAGAAAAAAAATTAAATAAAATAAAAAAGAATGGCCATAATTTTAGGAGATTAACCCTGTGAGTAGTATGAACGTTCATGTATATCCTCGTGCCTCCTGACCATCCTGAGTATGATCAGACATGTACAATGGCAACATTAAAAAAAGGCAAATGTATGCTTTTCTTGTTTCCATAAATTGGTTATCAAACAAACGTGATTTTAAGTTAATAAAACTAACTGGAACTAATTTCATTTTTTGAAAAAAAACTCACTCCAAGGGGTTAGTGAGTATGAAAAAATCTCACTACTCAAGAGTAAAGGATAAAGTATCCTGGTGTCTCCAAATTTCTTTTAGATGGTTCTGCATAAAGTACAGTGTAGGGTAAAACAAATATGCTAAAATGTTAACAGTGATTGATAGTATATGAATGATCATGTTATCTTAAAAAATTATTTTTCTGTAAGTTTGTAATAAGAGACAGGATAGAATTTTATATTCTACTGGGAGGGAAAAACCTCTAACTCACAAGTATCTTGAGCCCAGGATATAAAATTACACATTTCTTGTGAAAGATCCATGCTAGTCAGAGTGAAATGTGGCATTATAGAATTGCCATCCTGGTCAAAGGAAAATCTATTGTAGAGCTTATTTAACATCCGAATTTAAATAAAACTGACCAAGTTTACTATTATAACTCATTTACAATGGAGGAAATTTGTGTTGTAAAAAAAAAAAGAAGGCTAATGAAACTAGTATGTGGTTATAGCAATAACTGAATTAAAGGGCTATTTTAAGATTATGGTTCTTGTGTCTGAAAAGTTTGTTAAAGAGGCTCTCCCTCCCCCAAAAATAAAAGCTTTGTTACAAATAGTATGAATTTTAATTTGAAACTTTGGTACACTCTTGTTCCTCAATGATTTTAGAGCCAGAGAACAAAACAAAGTACAGTCCTTGCCCCAGTAATCGACCTAAAACGAGGAGGCTCTTCAGATGACCGGCATATTGTGGATACCCCACCCCATGTAGCAGCTGGCCTAAAGGTAAGCCTCACCTCTGACTTTGACAGGTTTTCCTGCTTACTGTATGTCTTTTTTTTTTATGCATATGTCACTCTCAACACAGTCTCCTCAATAGACTTTTGCAGTCTAGTCAGTATAATTTTTAACTTAATTTTTACTTTTGTTTTATCTAGTTTAAAACATTTAGTTTTTAAAATAAAATAGTTCATGATGGAAATAACAGAGATATACAAAATAAAAACATGACTTCAATCCTATCCAGAAGTTAAAAACTATATTTTGGAATATCTTTTCATTCTGTACCTTCTCTATTGTTTTCTAACTTGCTTATCTCACTTAATAAAGTATGACTGTCTGTGTCACAAAGTATAGAACTCTACATTTAGTCTCCACTGTATTCCCTTGCTTGAGTATGCTATAGTTCACTTAATTTGTTTAATGCTGGATAGATAGGTTGTTTTCAATTATTGCTATAGTAAAGAATATTAGTATTTATATAAAGACAATTCTATCCTTTTTTATTCCACCTATTCTTTATTATCCCAGTGATTTTTTACATAAGCTTAAAAACCAAGAGACAGGTACAACTCTACAAATGGATTAGTGAGGAGGAGGAAGATCCAGAAAAGGATAATTCCAAATCATACTTAAAACAACAAGATGAGAGGCAAATGAAATAAACATGAACTAGAGTTACAATTATAGAAGTATAGCAATGATGTTAGAGTAACAGTGGCATGAGAGATACCCTTGATCTCTCCCCTTGGAATTTCAACAAATTGGAGAGCTATAATGCAGCAAAAGAACTTCAGCTGGGCTCAGCCTTGCCTGTAAAGACCTGTGTGAGGAATCGACTAAAGGAAGACGAAAATGAGTATTGTGGCTACACAAGAAAGAGACGTAGTTCAGAAAGAAAATATAAACTCTCTAGAAAGCATTTTCTTTTTCTTTCCTTTTTTTTTTTTAACAGGGACACAGAGAGTCAGAGAGAGGGATAGATAGGGACAGACATACAGGAATAGAGAGAGGTGAGAAGCATCAATCATTAGTTTTTCATTGCTGTTGCGACACCTTAGTTGTTCATTGATTGCTTTCTCACATGTGCCTTGACCACGGGCCTTCAGCAGACCGAGCAATCCCTTGCTGGAGCCAGTGACCTTGGGTCCAAGCTGGCGAGCTTTTGCTCAAGCCAGATGGGCCCGCACTCAAGCTGGCAACCTTGGCGTCTCAGACCTGGGTCTTCCACATCCCAGTCTGACGCTCTATCCACTGCGCCACCACCTGGTCAGGCCAGAAAAAGCATTTTTAATCATGTGGAAACCTTGAAGTTAAACAATAGAGAATTCAAAATTGAAGTTCTGTTTTCTCAATGACATGTGAGAAAACACTGATAGGCAGTTTAATGAGCTCAAAAAACAAATTAGTGAACAAAATGAGTATTTCATCAAGGAGATTGAAACTTTAAAAACAGATGAATAAAATACATGAATTGAAAACTGAGCTAATAGAACAGGCCAGTTAGAGGAGAAAATCAGTGACATCAAAGACAGGCAACTAGAGATACTACAGAGAGAAGAAGAGAGAGACACACGAATTTAAAAATGATAGAGCTCTACGAGAATTGTCTGATTCCATTAGAAAGAGCAATATAAGAATAACGGACTTATCAGAAGAAGAAGAGAGGGAGAAGGGAATGGACAGCCTATTCAAACAAGTAATTGATGAGAACTTCCCAAGCTTGTGGAGTCAGATCCTTGAATCCAAGAAGCAAACAGAATGCCGAGTTACCTCAACCCAAAAAGACCTCCAATGCACATTGTAATACATTTGTCAAAAATCAATGACAAAGAATCCTCGCCTGACCTGTGGTGGCGCAGTGGATAAAGCGTCGACCTGGGAACACTGAGGTCGCCAGTTCAAAATCCTGCACTGGTCTGGTCAAGGCACATATGGGAGTTGATGCTTCCAGCTCCTCCCCCCTTTCTCTCTCTTCTCTCTCTCTCTCTCTCACTCACTGTGTCTCCTCTCTAAAATGAATAAAATAAAAAGAAATTAAAAAAAAAAAAACCCTAGGTACGTAAAAAAAAAGAATCCTCAAGGCAGCTAGGGAAATGAAGAAAACATAAAGGAAGGCCCATTATGTTATCATCAGACTTCTCAGCAGATACTACAAGCCAGAAGAGAGTGGACTCAAACTTCAAAGTACTGAAACAGGAATTACAGCCAAGAATATTATGTCCAACAAAGCTATCCTTTAAATATGAAAGAAAAATAAAAAGGTTTTCCAGACATACAGAGGCTGAGGGAATTTATCACCAGAAAACCCCCACTGCAGGGAATACTCAAGGAGGTTATTCTACAAGATACAAAGAATAAACCAAATCAAACCTACAAGTAAAAGTTTCAAAAAGGTGGCAATAAATACAAGGATAATCTGTAACATAAACAGAAAGAGGATTAAAGATCTGCAACAGCAAAGGAAGATTGAGTGCAGAAGCACTCATAAAACAAAAGGCTTGCCTGACCAGGAGGTGACGCAGTGGATAGAGTGTCAGACTGGGATGCGGAAGACCCGGGTTCGAGACCCCGAGGTCGCCAGCTTTAGCGCGGGCCCATCTGGCTTGAGCAAAAGCTCGCCAGCTTGGACCCAAGGTCGCTGGCTCCAGCAAGCGTTTGCTCAGTCTGCTGAAGGCCCACGGTCAGGGCATATGTGAGAAAGCAATCAAAACTAGTGTCGCAATGACAATGAAAAATTAATGATTGATGCTTCTCATCAAAAAAAAAAAAAAAGGCTCATAATATATGAAAACTTTTCTCTTAATAACCTAATGGTAACTACCCATGGAAATAACCAATATTGAAACACATAGCTTAAGAAAAGAAGAAACAGAAGAGAGAAGTATGGAATACCACCAAACAAAAACAACTGACAGAAACAGAAGAACTGAAGGAGACACAGAGCTACCAGAAAACAACAGAATAGCTATAGGGAATTCTCAAGCATCAATAAGTACCCTAAGTGTAAATGGATTGAATTCACCAATAGAGCATAGAGGAGCAGATTGGATCAAAAAGCAAAACCCAACCATATGCTGCCTTCAAGAAACACACCTAAGCTGTAAGGATGAAAGTAGACTCAAAGTGAAAGTTTGGAAAATGATTCTCTAAGCAAATAATACCCAAAGAAAAGCAGGTATATCCATCATATCTGACAATGCTGACTTCAAGACAACAAAGGTAACAAGAGACAAAGATGGACATTTCATAATGATAAAAGGGATATTATATCAAGAAGATGTAACACTTAATATATATGCACTGAACCAGGGAGCACCAAAATATTTAAGACATCTACTAACTGATCTAAAAATAGAAACAGACAAAAACACAGTCACACTTGGAGATCTCAACACACCATTGATGGCTCTAGATAGATCATCCAAACAAAATGAATAAATATTGGCCTTAAAAGACGCACTCGACCAAATGGACATAATAGACATCTACAGACCATTTTATCACAGAACATCAGATTATACATTCTCTCTCAGTGTTCCTGGAACATTCTCAAAGATAAACATATGTTGGGCCACAAAACTAACATCAACAAATTCAAAAAGATTGAAATTATTTCAAGTATATTCTCTGACCATAAGGCTCTGAAATTAGAATTCAACTGCAAACCCCCAAATGGCTCAGTGGATAGAGCGTTGGCTTCGTGTGTGGAAGTCCTGGGTTTGATTCCTGGTCAGGGCACACAGGAGAAGCGACCATCTGCTTCTCTTCCCTTCTCCCCCTTCTCTCTCTCTACCCCTTCTTTCTCTCCCTCTTGCAACCAAGTCTCGACTGGTTCGAGTGTCAGCCCCAGGAGCTGAGGATAGCTTGGTTGGTTTGATTGTCGGCCTCAGGCACTGAGGATAGGTTGGTAGCTTTGATCTTGGCTCCAGATGGGTTGTTAGGTAGATCGTGGTCGGAGCGCTTGCGCGGGAGTCTGTATCTCTCCCTTCCTCTCACTTAAAAAAAAATGTTTTGAAATGACATTGAATTAACTTCCATATTAGCAATTTGTTCTCTCAGAAACATTGTGATAATAGTATTACATGAATTGAGTGGCTGATCGTTAGTTTCTATCCTGTCTTAATGACTGGAAGGAAATCTCAGACATGTGCCTTTTCATTTTTAAAATATCTTTTGTCTGAAACAAATTTATTAACTACCTTTGGGGGCCCTATGTTGAAGAGATTTGTATAAATTGTCCAGTGATAGGGCCTTTGAGGGAGCACATTTTTCTAATTTCTTTTGTTCATCAAATCGTGTTTTCTGATTTTTAGTTATAAGAAAATGATGAAGTGTTTGTTTCACAATGTAGAATGTCAAGTGGAACAGTATAATATTATGAAATGTCAAACTGAACAGTTGTTGAATTTAAATTCATTGATATTGAACGTACACTCTTTTTATCAGTTTTGTATTCAAACCAAAATACATTTCACAACCTTTCTGCCTTTGATAGTATTGGGCAGTGTACATCCTGAAAGAGATACAGAGTAGGCACTTAAGGATGCTAGTGGTAAGCTTTACTCGTTAAAGACGTCTGTGTAGACCAGTTAAGACCTCTTATTTTTACCGATAATAAGGAAGAGTTATGCTAAGGAAACACAGAAGTATGCTAAGGAAGTATGGAGGTTTAGGAAACTTGGATTGTGCATTAGATCAGGGCTTCCCAGAACCCTGTGGAGATCAAATCCACCAACCTGCAGTGGTTGGCAAACTCATTAGTCAACAGAGCCAAATACCAACAGTACAATGATTGAAATTTCTTTTGAGCCAAATTTTTTAAACTTAAACTATATAGGTAGTTACATTCCTTAATGAGGTAGCTCCTGCACGTGGTATTTTGTGGAAGAGCCACACTCAAGGGGCCAAAGAGCCGCAGTTTGCCAACCACTGACCTAAGGTAAAGCCCCATTTCTAATAGTGTAACTTCTAAATGTCTGTACTCTGTCTGCCTTTTGTTTTTCTGATTTCTTTGTTAAGACTACTTCTTTTCCCTTAGTGAGTAAGTAATACCAGTTCCTAAATGTTTAGAAGAGAAATGCAAAATGTTATCATCTAAACCTAATGTTAGTGAACCTTAAAAAATTAATGACAATATGAAGAAAAGTACACCCACCTGTGCCAGGCTCCACATGAAGCGCAGCCTACCTGGAAAAGGATGTATTCCAGAGATTTTAAAAAGCCCATGTAATCAAGATTTAAAGATATTCTAGTAAATAAGCACAAGAATGATTGTGTTATTCATGGATTATTTTGGTTTTTACATTTTCATAAAGATATATGAAAATAAAAGTATTCATTGTTAACTATATAATCAAATTTGTTGCTTAAAATTTTCAATGGTGGGCATTTAGGAATTCCAGGGAAATGCCATTGGGTATTTATTTAATTAATACTGTACTAAACTTTTACCTAGTGAGGAGTGTGTGTCGCCATGTGAAGTCACTAAACCTCCTTAGACATTTGTTCCTACATCTTTAAAACAAAGGAGGCAGGTAGATGCTCATCAAGGCTCCTTCCACCTCTCATATCCTTTGACCTTAATTCTGTGAATAAAATTTTAAGACATGAGGATGATACGTTGCCATTTTTATCTTTCTCAGGATCCAGTACCCAGTGGATTTTCTGCAGGAGAAGTTTTGATTCCCTTAGCTGATGAATATGATCCTATGTTTCCTAATGATTATGAGAAAGTGGTGAAGCGCCAAAGGGAGGAACGGCAAAGACAACGGGAGCTGGAAAGACAGAAAGAAATAGAAGAGAGAGAAAAGTAAGGCTTTGTTTGGATTTCGGAATACTTTACATTTGAAATATTTATTAGAATAATAAGGAACTTCATTACTATCTATAAGGCTGAAGTTAGTTTTTGTGGTTGATTTGAACAATCATCAGAAGGAATCGGATTGTTTTTATTTATTTATTTAATTTTTTTTTATCAGGGACAGAGAGAGAGTCAGAGAGAGGGACAGATAGGGACAGACAGACAGGAATGGAGAGAGGTGAGAAGCATCAATCATTAGTTTTTCGTTGCCATTGCGACACCGTAGTTGTTCATTGATTGCTTTCTCACATGTGCCTTGACCGCGGGCCTTCAGCAGTCCAAAGCAACCCCTTGCTGGAGTCAGTGACCTTGGGTCCAAGCTGGCGAGTCTTTGCTCAAGCCAGATGGGCCCGCGCTCAAGCTGGCGAGCTCGGGGTCTCGAACCGGGGTCCTCCGCATCCCAGTCCGACACTCTATCCACTGCGCCACTGCCTGCTCAGGCAGGAATCAGATTGTTTTTAAATATTTGTTGTTAAATCTAAGCATGAAGACAAACTCGAGAGCTAATTTCATGTATAGATGTAGAAACTTAAAGTACAGGTTTTGGATGAGTTGTTAGAAAACTAACTTAGAATTTTCATGTTGACCAATAGTTTCTTTCCTATGCTATGACTCTTCTATAATTATAGCTATTTAAAATACTTAAATTGTTATTCTTTTCTTTTTAAAAAAATTTTTTTTAAGTGAGAAGAGGGGAGATAGACTCCTGCTTGTGCCCTGACTGGGATCTACTAAGCAACCTACATCTGGTCTGATGCTCAAATCTACTGAGCTATCTATCTATCCTTAGCACCTGAGGCCCACACTTGGATCAGCCAAGCTATCCTCAGTGCTCGGGGCTGATTCTTGAACTAATTGAGCTTTGAGAGGAGAAGAGGGAGAGGAAGGAGAGAGGGAGGGGAAGAGAAGTAGATGGTTGCTTCTCATGTGTGCGCTGACCAGAGATCAAATCCGGGACATGCACATGCCGGCCTGACACTATCCATTGAGCCAACTGGCCAAGACCATTATTCTTTATTTTTGAGCCAGATGGAATTATTTAAAAACACGTATCTTGCCCGACCAGGTGATGGCACAGTCAACAGAGCATTGGCCTGGGATGCAGAGGACCCAGGTTCAAACCCCCAAGGTCACCGGCTTGAGCTTAGGCTGATCCGGCTTGAGCGTGGGGTCACTGGCTTGAGCATAGATTATAGGCATGATCCTGTGGTCGCTGGCTTGAGCAAGGGGTCACTGGCTGGGCTGGAGCCCTCGATCAAAGCACATATGAGAACACAATCAATTAACAACTAAGGTGCCACACAAAGAATTGATGCTTCTTATTTCTCTGTCTTTCTCTCTCTCACTAAAATAATAATAATAATGATATATCTTTTATTTATGTTATTGAAAAGTGTGGGCAACAAGGATTTGTTTGTATTTTCTCTTTTAAAAGTGAATATTGTTTTTATAAAGTGTTCATATAGTATTTATTACTTATTGAATCATTTCATGTAGTGAAAGCATGTTCTAGAGCAGCAATTTTTAACTTTTTTCATTTCATGGCATAGAAAAACTAATTAAAATTATGTGGCATACCAAATATAGATTATATTTTTTTCCAATCTGATAAAAGAAATTGGTATACCGTATTTTTCGCTCCATAAGACGCACCCCCCCCCCCCAAGTGGAGGGGAAAATGTCTGTGCGTCTTATGGAGCGAAAAATACAGTATTTTATTAAATATTTTAATATACCATTCGGTTCAGAAAACCTCCTTAAAACCCTAGGTATGTCTTATGTTCAGGTGTGTTTTATGGAGCAAAAAATATGATCATTTTTATTCATTCACACCAGGTAGCTATTGTTGCATTGGCTGATTTTATCTTTTTATTTGAGAATCTAAGGGAAAAGATGTCAGTGCCCCCAATTAAATATTCAGGTATTACGTGTTTTAAAAATTCTTGTGGCACATAGTTGAAAATTGCTGTTCTAAAGAATCAAAATTGTTAAACTATTATCTATTTGATGTGCTTTAAAATTGAAAGAGGTAAATATCAAGGAAACTTTTTCCTTGCTACTTATACTCATATACCTATTAAATGTGTTCAATACATCTTCTGGATTTTTTCCTCTTCTCATACTTTTGTTATTAGTCTTTAACCAGTTTGTTTTGCGTATACCTCCTCCCATTAATAGCATAGTGTGAAAGGAAGGATTTTGGTATTTTTTAGCCAAGAGAAAGCAAGGTGATATCCTTGAGATCACAGTTCTAAATTGGCTTGTCTGTGATGAACATAGGGTCTTTTATTATCACAGGAGGCGTAAAGACAGACATGAAGCTAGTGGGTTTTCAAGGCGACCAGATCCAGATTCTGATGAAGATGAGGATTATGAGCGAGAGAGGAGAAAAAGAAGTAAGGCATGAGCATACATAAATATTCTTTTTCTAATATGGTGCATTTCCACTATTTGCTTTTCATACATAATTTGATAAATCAGTTGACTTTGATTTAGATAATTTTCTCTCTGGAATCCCAGCAATCCACATTTGCATACAGCCTTAATTTATGTCATGTTTTCATATATATTCTCCTTTGAACTTCCCATATGTATAAAGAAGTGCTTTATATAATACAGGTCCACTGTTCATCTTATCCAACATCTTCATTTACCTGAAAACCTCATTATAATGTAGTCCTCTTTAATGCAGGACCTAAGAATAATCTTATTATGAGGCTGGAGTCTGTTTCCACATACATGATCTCTGTTTTATGACCAGCAGTTTTGCAAGCCTAATCTGTCCAAGTGCATAGTTGAGGCTGTTTTAGTGTTTAAACTTTAAAATACTAATTGAGTTGGGAAGGAGTGAGTCTACAATAATGTAGAATTCTTGATTTTTTAATGCAGATATGAATTAAATACTTAATGCACAATAATAAAGTTCATGGATACAGAGAACAAGTTGGTGGTTGTCATGGGTTGGGGGTGTCAAGGAAACGGGTGAAGGGGGTCAAAAGGTGTAAGCCTCTGGTTGTAAAATAAGTTGTGAGTATGTAATGTATAGCATGGTGACTATAGTTAATAATATTGTGTGGCATGTCTCAAAGTTTCCAAGAGAGTAGATCCTAAAAGTCCTCATAACAAGAAAACAAAAATTGTAACTATGTATGGTGACAGATGTTAACTACACTTACTGTGGTCATTATTCTGCATTATATACAAATATTAAATCATCTTGTACACCTGAACTAAAGAATCCTTAGTGCATGCTGAATATTGTTAGGCACTATATTGTTTTTCTGATGAGAGTGAAGTTAACATTTGAGTGTGCTCTGTGCATCAGGTATTACGTTAAACATTTCATACCCATTATCTCATTAATCAGTGAATCTTTGGCTTTTATTAACTTTTTTATTTTTTATTTATTTTTTACAGGGACAGAGAGAGAGTCAGAGAGAAGGATAGACAGGGACAGAGAGACATGAAAGGAGAGAGATGAGAAGCATCAATCATCAGTTTTTCGTTGTGACACCTTAGTTGTTCATTGATTGCTTTCTCATATGTGCCTTGACCATGGGCCTTCAGGTGACTGAGTAAACCCTTGCTTGAGCCAGCGACCTTGGGTCCAAACTGTTGAGCTTTATTTTGCTCAAGCCAGATGGGCCCGCGCTCAAGCTGGCGACCTCGGGGTCTCAAACCTGACCCTCCGCATCCCAGTCCGACGCTCTATCCACTGCGCCACCGCCTGGTCAGGTTCTTATTAACTTTTTTAGAATTCAGTATAGAGGTTGAATATTTGTTGGTCTCATCTTTTCAGCTTACAGATCGGCTGCCCTTTTTGTAAGGAGCTATACCTTCTCTATGAAGGCCACTTGTTTAATTGAGGATAACCAGGAGCTATATATACATTGAATACTAGGGAAATAATGACACTGCTGTTAACAGATAATGTTTATATTTTAACCTGATGAGTAGCAGATTTTTAATAATCACCCTGAATTTTTAAACTGAACTCATTAAAGTAATCTCAGAATCAATCAATCACTTAGGTCTCAGTGACAAGATTGAAAGTGATAACAGGTTTTTCAAAAGAAATACGAGAATGTTTTATTCCTAGTTCTCAGGTATTTTGTCTAGTCCTGGCAAATCATGATGCGTGCATGCTGCTTTTAGAAGAATTTCTTTGTGAAACATTTCATTCTGGTGCAGCACTGCTTGCTTGTTATTTTTTATTAGTTTTTGGACTAGTTCATTAAGTTGTAATACATACAGTAGGGCTTATGCCTAATGAAAAGAATCCTTATATTTTTCATTCATGTTCTCCATTCATGTCAGACAGCAAATGGAGTTATTTTAGTTTGTGTCCACCATTCCCCGTCCAGGAAACATGAGTAAGAATGGTGACAAGTTTCTATAGGAATCAGAAATACCCACACTTTGAAATCAGTTTGGTTGCAGTGGTTTGATCCCTGGAAAGGAGTGTGCTCTATTGTGGGGGAAGGCTTGGAATCACCAGGAGCTGTGTTTTATTCTGTCTCTACCCTCTGACTCTCCTCTAATCATTTTCTCTGAAAAATAGGTACAGTAATACCTACTTCAATGGTTTATTAAGTTTAAATGAGATAATGTATATGAAAGAACCTAGTGCCTAACATGCTCTCAGTAAATAGTTATGTTACTGTTGCTCAAGTAACATCTATTTCTCTGGGTTATGTTTTTTGTCTTAAAATTTATTTATTAACTACATACATTCTAGGGCTCTTTTCTTAGTTTTCTACATTTTTAATCCTAGATTCAGATACTAAATTCCTTAGATGTTTGCTGGAGGGATGAAGTAGCAGTTCTTTTTTTCTTCCTTTTGTGGGGTATGTGTGATATGACAAATGGCATGTGTCACAGGCCTTGAAAGTCTGGCATCTGAAAAGTTCCTTTAATCAGTAGCATTTGTGTTTTGCAGGTATGGGCGGAGCTGCCATCGCACCACCCACTTCTCTTGTAGAGAAAGACAAAGAGTGTATGTATCTGTTTCCTGCCCTCATTATTTTGACAGAAATCTTTAGCCGAGCCATGGGCAGTCTTAGCTTCTACTGGCCAGGTTTCCTGAGTGTAAAGGAAAATGGCCTGAAAGCCCCTCCTGGAGCCCTTATCTTGAGGCCCAGCATGGATCCTTGAGGCCATTGCTCCCTTCTACCCCTTATACTTTAGAAGTTTTAAAGCTTAGCTCTGAAACTTGGATTTTTATACAGTGAAATGCTGTTTCAAAATTCATTTTATCTTCTCCAACATTTCATATTTGGAGTTAGGTTAAAAGAAATAATAGTTTCTCTGTTTTCAATTTGTATACTCAGTGGCTTAGAGGCTGTTAAATGCTTGACCTTCCACAAGGTGGCAGTGCCTTTCTCATTAGGTTTTTCTGCCCTTAGTTTTGATTTCAGGGCACAAATTGTGCCTTCACTTGCATTGACAGAACACTCCCACCTGCTATTTCCCCTTCCAGTGATCTGTTTTAGAATTTGTATGTTGGAAGTGAACTTTGATATATCATCTAGGTCATTTTCCTATCCTCTGGCTTAGACCATAACTAAACTACCCGAAAATATTTGCCACAGTGCTTTCTAGTACCTGTTGCACTATTAATGTTATCTTTTTAAATAAGATAATTTTAAAAAGTATTGTTTAATATCTTTTGTGTGAAAACACCTGGGAAACCATAAACTCAATTGAAACCAGTCTCTGGGAGTGAGGCCCAAGCATCAGAAAAATTTTTAAGGCTTTTTTGTTGATTCTACTATGTAGCTAGGGTTGAAAATCACTGCTCTGGTATATGGTTTGTATCCTCAAAGACCTTTATTCTGTTCTAGGCTAATGAAGTAGTAAGACTAGAGTCCTAAGACAGGTATACAGGATGATATGGGAATCAAAAGAAAATTTGGATCTATCTGGAACATATAAAAATCTTAAGGTTCAGACAAAAATGATCATTTAAGAGTACTTTTAAAGGCTACCATTTTAGTAAGTTATAAAAAGGACATTTGAGGAGATTATAAACAGCTTGAACAAAGCCAGAATTAGAAAAATAGTGTTGTACCTCTATGATTTTGAAAAGTTCTATAGAGGCTATAAATTGAATTTTTTTTCTCCTTATAGTAAGCTAAAAGTGTCAGTTAAATTAGTTTAAGATAACTGATTTATACAAGTACAGTTTAGAATTTTTTTTGTAGTGTTTTGGTAAACCTGTATTTTTATTTGACAGTACCCCGAGAATTTCCTTATGAAGAAGATTCAAGACCTCGCTCACAGTCTTCCAAAGCTGCCATCCCTCCCCCTGTCTATGAAGAACAGGACAGGCCCAGATCTCCAACAGGCCCTGGCAATTCCTTCCTCGCCAACATGGGGTAAGGGCTGTCGTCTCAGCAGGTGTAAGGGTGAGACTCAGCCGAGACTCAGTGTGAAATGTTGGCAGCCTTTTCAGTAGATGCATCTTGTTCAGAAGTGAGGGCGTGCTCTGGGTGTAGGGACATGCTTTGTGTGCTTGATCATATAATGGCATTCTTGAGGATCAGTGCTTGAGTCACATGGAGGGCATTGCAGCACAGTGCTGTTAGAGTTTGTACAAAGCAAAGCCTTCTAATCTAAGTTTGGGATGATTTCATTGCTGAACATTATATTCTTTAGGTAGGAACAGTTTCTGATAATAATTTACATTTTATGACATTTGCAAATAAAATAGCTCAGATAACTAATACTATATATAAAGGGCGAACGACATCTTTATTTCTTGATAAAATGAGCCATTTGCTTTAAGGTCATGGTTCTATACTTCTGGTTTAAAAACTTAATCATTCAAACTATAATTAGAGTGTTTGCTTGCATGTAAAAATGAGTTTTAATATTGACTTTCAGATGGGGTTTGTGGAATTTTTTTTCAGTCCCCACTGGATGTGCCATGCATTTTGGCTAAAAGAATGTTTTATGTTTTTTACAGTGTTGTCTTTCATGCATGGAGGGGTAATCAAGTGAAGCAGCATTACTCTAAGGCTTTTGTTCTGTGTCCTTTAAAAGGACACTGCCTATGATAGAAATTCTGTGATAAATGCTTAATAATCACACTGATCCGCCCTCACCTGTTTGCAAATGCTTTGATTCTTAAAGCCCTTGAGAGGTGACTAGTCAGTTGGAGTGGGTGCAGGTTCCTGCACTGTGGGAAGATGTTGAGTTTCTCTGACTTGGACATCTATCTAGACCTGTGTTCTCTTATGGTAGCTATTAACCACAGGACGCTATTAATTTAAAATGAATATGATTTAAAATATAGTTCGGCAGTCATACTGGTCTCAATCTTATTATCTCAAGTGCTCAATAACCACAAAGGCTTACAGCTGCTTTATTAGGCAATACAGAGAAAGAACATTCCCATCATTGCAGAAAGGCTTATTGGACTGCCCTTAGAATATATGCTGGAGGGTGAACAGACCTGAAACTTCTTTTTCTGTTAATGATGAAAATTGACTGTTTTCTGAATCCCCTTTTAAATAGGAATTCAGTATTTATTTGTGACAGAGACAGAGAGAGGAACAGATAGGGACAGACTGACAGGGAGGGAGAGAGATGAGAAGCATTGATTCTTTTTTTTTTTATTAACTTTAATGGGGTGACACCAATAAATCAGGGTACATATGTACAATGAAAACATCTCCAGATTATCCTATCATTCAATTGTGTTGCATACCCATCACCTAAAGTCAAATTGTTCTCTGTCACCTTCAATCTGGTTTTCCCTGTGCCCCTCCCCTTCTCCCTATCCCACCCTCCCCTCCCTCCCAAGAAGCATTGATTCTTTGTTGCAGCACGTTAGTTGTTCGTTGATTGCTTTCTCATAAGGGAGTCACCCCTTGCTGGAGCCAGCGACCATGGGCTCAAGCTGGTGAGCCTTGCTCTAACCAGATGAACCCGCGCTCAAGCTGGTGACCTTGGGGTCTCGAACCTGGGTTCTCTGCGTCCTAGTCCAACGCTCTATTCACTGTGCCACTGCCTGGTCAAGCTGGAATTCAGTCTTTAACTTATGCCTAAGGAAGGTGCAATGTGGTACAGTTCAGTAGTTTTTAGTCTTCTCTTTTTAGCCCTACAACAGCTTCAAATGACATTTTTAAGGAAATCACACAAATACGAGGTAATACAGGTGTAGTTCTAGTTGAAGCAGGGTTTTGTGGTTCAAGCCTAAGTAGCAATGGTTGCTGGGGGTCACCCCTTGCGACCTTTGAGGCACCTCCAAGTGCAGTTTGAAAGTTACTGTATTAGTGAAAAAGCAGTAGCCTGACAAATAAGAGTTGTGGGTTTTAATTTCAATTCTACTATCAACACCTATAGGAGTAATTTCTAAATGCTGTGTCTTCTTTTTTTTTTTTTTTTATTCAGTAGGAGGAGGGGAGGTGGAGACAGACTCCCCTATGCACCCCAACTGGGATCCACCGGCAAACCCACTAGGGGGCGATGCTCTCCCCATCAGGAGTGTTGCTCCGTTGCTCAGCAACCGAGCTCTTCTTAGCACCTGAGGTGGAGCCCATGGAGCCATCCTCAGTGCCCTGGGCCAGCTTGCTCCAATCTAGCCATGGCTGCAAGAGGGGAGGTGGGGGGAGAGAGAAGTGAGAAGGGGAGGGGTGAAGAAACAGATAGTTGCTTCTCCTGTGTGCCCTAACCGGGAATCGAACCTGAGACTTCCACACACTGGGCCAATACTCTACCACTGAGTCCACTGGCCAAGGCCTTGGTTTTGTTTATAATCAACTTTAAGCTAATTGGTTAATCTGAGCCTCAGTTTCTTTATTTTTTATTTTTACATTGATTAAATAAATGATCTCTAGGATCTTTTTATAGTCTGTTATTAGAAACTACTGTACTATATGGAAAAATTTAATCTTTATTGTGACATTTTTTTCCTTTTTTTTATTTTTTTAATTTAATTTATTGTGTTTACATAGATTCTAGTGTCACCCCAATTGCATCTCCCCTCCCCTGTATTCTGTATTCCCCTCAACATATCTCTTTCCACCCTCTCAACAGCTAGCTCCCTACTACCTTCCCTTCAGGTTTAATTCCATTCCTCAGTTCACATTGTTCCTTAGATTCCTCAAATGAGTGAGGTCATACGATATTTTTCTTTCTCTGCCTGGCTTATTTCACTTAACATAATAGTTTCCAGGTCCATCCATGTTGTTGCAAAAGGCCCCATAGTATTCCATTGTATATATGTACCACAGCTTTTTAATCTACTCGTCTTCTGACAGATACTTAGGCTGTTTCTGGATATTCGCTATTGTGAACAATGCTGCCATAAACATGGGGATGCAGTACTTTTTTTGAATCAGTGATACGGTGTTCCTGGGATATACAGTGTGTCCGTAAAGTCATGGTGCACTTTGACCCATCAACGGGTCAAAAGTGCACCATGACTTTACGGACACAGTGTATTTCTAAAAGGGGGTTGGCTGGGTCAAAAGGCAGTTTGATTTTTAATTTTTTGAGGAATCTCCATACTGTATTCCACAGTGCCTGCACCAGTCTGCATTCCCACCAGCAGTGTAGGAGGGTTCCCTTTCTTCATATAATAGCCAGCACCTATCCTGTGTTGTTTCGTTAATGAGCGCCATTCTGACAGGTGTGAGGTGATACCTCATTATGGTTTTATTTTGCATTTCTCTAATGATTAGTGATGTTGAACATTTTTTCATCTGTCTGTTGGCCATCTGTATGTCCTCTTTGGAAAAGTGTCTATTCATTTCTTTTGCCCATTTTTTGATTGAATTGTTTATCTTCCCGGTGTTGAGTTTTACAAGTTCTTTATAAATTTTGGTTATTAACCCTTATCAGACGTATTAGACGTATTGTCGAATATGTTCTCCCATTGTGTGGTTTGTCTTTTTATTCTGTTCATATTGTCTTTAACTGTACAAAAGCTTTTTAGTTTGATATAGTCCCATTTGTTTATCCTGTCTTTTATTTCATTTGCCCGTGGAGATAAATCAGCAAATATATTGCTGAGACATGTTGGAGAGCTTATTGCCTATGTTTTCTTCTAAGATGCTTATGGTTTCATGACTTACATTTAAGTCTTTTATCCATTATGAGTTTATTTTTGTGACTGGTGTAAGTTGGTGGTCTAGTTTCATTTCTTTGCAGGTAGCTGTCCAATTTTCCCAACACCATTTGTTATATAAGAGACTGTCTTTACTTCATTGTATGCTCTTACCTCCCTTGTCAAATATCAGTTGTTCATAAAGGTGTGGGTTTATTTCTGGGTTCTCTGTTCTGTTCCATTGATCTATGTGCCTGTTCTTATGCCAGTACCAGGCTGTCTTAAGTACAATGGCCTTGTAGTATATAACTTGATATCAGGAAGAGTGATACCTCCCGCTTTATTCTTCCTTTTCAAGATTGCTGATAATGTCTGTGTTCTTTTTTGGTTCCATATAAATATTTGGAATCTGTGTTTTATATCTTTGAAGTATGTCATTGGTATTTTAATTGGTATTGCATTGAATTTATAAATTGCTTTGGGTAATAAAGACATTTTAATGATGTTTATTCTTTCTAACCATGAGCACGGTATATGCTTCCACTTGTTTGTATCTTCCTTCATTTCTTTTATCAATGTTTTGTTATTTTCCGAGTACGGGTCTTTAACCACCTTGGTTAAATTTACTCCTAGGTACTTTATTATATTTGTTGCAATAGTGAAGGGATTGTTTCCTTAATTTCTCTTTCTGACAGTTTTTTGTTGGTATATAAAAATGCCTCTGATTTCTGAGTATTAATTTTATATCTTGCCACCTTGCTGAATTCATTTATTATCAGGTCCATTAGTTTTTTGACTGAGACTTTAGTGTTTTCTATGTACAATATTTATTTATTTTTAACAGGGACAGAGAAATAGAGTCAGAGAGGGACAGGTAGGGACAGACAGACAGGAATGGAGAGAGATGAGAAGCATCAATCATTAGTTTTTCGTTGCCATTGCGACACCATAGTTGTTCATTGATTGCTTTCTCACATGTGCCTTGACCACGGGCCTTCAGCGGACCAAAGCAACCCCTTGCTGGAGTCAGCAACCTTGTGTCCAAGCTGGCGAGCCTTCGCTCAAGCCAGATGGGCCCGCGCTCAAGCTGGCGAGCTCGGGGTCTCGAACCGGGGTCCTCTGCATCCCAGTCCGACGCTCTATCCACTGCGCCACCGCCTGGTCAGGCTATGTACGGTATTATATCATTTGCAAATAATGTTAGTTTTACTTCTTCTTCTATAACCTGGATGCTTTTTATTTCTTCTTCTTGTCTTATTGTTGTAGCTAGAATATCCAGAACTATGTTGAATAAGAGTGGTGACCAGGGGCACCCCTGTCTTATTCCTGATCTTAGGGGGATTGCTTTTAATTTTTGCCCATTAATTATGATGTTGGCTGTGGATTTTTCATAGATGGCCTTTATCATGTTGAGGAATTTTCCCTGTATTCCCCCTTTGCTGAGAGTTTTGATAATAAATGGGTGCTGGATTTTATCAAATGCTTTTTCTGCATCTATTGAAATTATCGTGTGTTTTTTCTCCTTTTGTTTATGTTATTAATCACATTGATTGATTTATGAATATTATACCATCCTTGCCTCCCCAGAATAAATCCCACTTGATTGTGTTGTATGATCTTTTTCATGTATTGCTGGATCCTGTTTGCTAATGTTTTGTTGAGGATTTTAGCATCTAAATTTCCCAGGGAAATTGGCCTATAATTTTCTTTGTTTGTGTTGTCTTTGCCTGGTTTTGGAATCAGAATTATGTTCGCCTCATAAAAGGAGCTTGGAAGTCTTCCTTCCTCTTGAATATTTTGAAATAGTTTGAGAAAGATAGGAGTTAGCTCTTCTCTGAATCTTTGGTAGAATTCACCAGTGAAGCCCTCCGGCCCAGGGCTTTTGTTTGTTTGGAGTTTTTTGATAACTGTTTCGATCTTATTTGTTGTAATTGGTCTGTTTAGGTTTTCTGATTCTTCCAGATTGTTTTTGAAAAATTATATGTTTCAAGGAATTTGTCCATTTCACCATTGTTTAATTTTTTGGCATACAGTTCTTCATAGTATTTTCTTACAATATTTTGTATTTCTGTTGTGTCAGTTGTTATTTCTCCACTCTCATTTTTAATTTTATTTCTTTGAGTCCTCTCTCATTTTTTCTTGGTGAGTCTGGTTAAAGGTTCATCGATCTTGTTTACCCATTCAATGAACCAGCTCTTGGTTTCATTGATCCTCTGTATTGTTTCTTTAGCCTCATGTTATTTTTATTTTTGTTTTGATCTTTATTATTTCCTTCCTTCTACTACCTCTAGGTTTTACTTGCTGTTTTCTAGTTCTTTAGATGCAGGGTAAGGTTGTTTATTTGAGCTTTTTCTAGCTTTATAAGGTATGCATGTAATGCTGTGAACTTCTCTCTCAGTACTGCTTTTGCTGTGTCCTATAAGTTTTGAGTTGTATGCTCGTTATCATTCGTTTATAGGAATTATTTTATTTCTCCTTTGATCTCATTGTTAACCCATTCGTTATTTAATGTGCTATTTAGTTTCCATGTGTTTGAGTACTTTTCAGTTTTTCTGTTGTGTTTAATTTCTAGTTTCATGCCATTGTGATCAGAGAAAATGCTTGATATGATTTCAATCTTCTTAAATTTGTTGAGACCTCTTTTGTGCCCTAACATGTGGTTTATGCTAGGAAATGTAGCAGAGCACTTGAAAAGAATGTATATTCTGCTGCTTTAGGGTGAAAGGTTCTGAAGATATCTATTAAATCTAGCTTATCTAGTGCTGGGGTCAGGAACCTATGGCTAGCAAGCCAGATGTGGCTCTTTTGATGGCTGCATCTGGCTCACAGACAAATCTTTTATTAAAAATATAATAACGTTAAAAATATAAAACATTCTCATATGTTACATTCCATTCATTTCCTCCCGCTCATGTTCATGGTTGCGGGTGGCTGGAGCCAATCACAGCTGTCCTCCGGGACAACACCAAATTTTTATTAGATAATGCATAACGTAAACAGGTTGTTCTGAAGTCAGGAAGAAAACTTCCCTCCTTTTAATCAAGTAGTCAGCTAGCTAATTTCAGAAATACTTTTGACTAAATAGATGGCTAAAAGATGAAAAGATGAGGAGTATCGTACTTTTCAGCAGGAATGGACAGAGGAATTCGCCTTTTTGGAGAGAGCAGGTTCTGCAGTGTATCTAATATGCAATGATAAAATTGCATCGATGAAACAGTCAAATATAAAGCGGCACTTTACACGTCATACTACATTTGCATTGAAATATCCAGCGGGGCACAGCAGAAAGAAAGCATGTCAAGAGCTGCTGTGCAGAATGCAAGCTAGTCAGCAGCAACTCCGTGTTTGGACCCAACAAGGTGATTGGAATTTGGCTAGCTTTGCTGGTGCTTTAGCAATTGTGAGACAGGGAAAGCCATTCACAGATGGGAAGTATGCCAAAACACTCATGCTTGATGTTGCCAGTGAACTTTTTGACGACTTTTTGGATAAAGACAAGATAACAAATAAAAGACATGCCCCTGTCGGCAAGAACTGTTCACGATCGTACCATCATGAAGGCAAATCAAATTGAGGCAACACAAGGGAAGGACATAAATGCAGCACCATTCTTTTCTCTCGCTTTGCATGAGTCAACAGACGTAAGCCATTTATCCCAGTTCAGTGTGATTGCAAGGTATGCTGTCTGTGACACATTACGTGAGGAAAGTCTTGCTGTTTTGCCTATGAAAGAGACAACAAGAGGGGAGGATTTATTCCAGTCTTTCACTGAGTTTGCTAAAGAAAAAGATCTACCGATGGATAAACTTATTTCAGTGTGTACTGTTAGCGCTCCATGCATGGTGGTGAAAAACAGGATTTGTATGTAGTGCTTCTTCATGAACATGAAAAGAGACCCATCCTAAATTTTCACTGCATCCTACATCAGGAGGTGCTTTGTGCTCAGATGTGTGGTGAGCAGCTTGGTGAGGTGATGTCGCTGGTCATTCAGGTGGTCAACTTTATTATTGCCCAAGCTTTAAATGATTGCCAGTTTAAAACACTGCTGAATGAAGTTGGGAATAGTTGTCCTGGTCTGCTTCTGCACAGCAATGTGCGTTGGTTGTCAAGAGGGAAGGTGCTCAGCCATTTCACGGCTTGTCTGAGTGAAATCCGCACATTTCTTGAAAAATGCCGAGCATCCTGAGTTAGCTAACACTGAGTGGCTCCTGAAGTTCTTCTATCTTGTGGACATGACTGAACAGCTTAACCAGCTCAATGTGAAAATGCAAGGCATTGGCAATACAGTCTCATCCCTTCTACAAGCAGTGTTTGCATTTGAAAATAAACTGGAACTCTTCATCGCTGACATTGAAACAGGTCGTTTACTACACTTTGAAAAACTGGGAGAGTTTAAGGATGCATGCACAGCAAGTGACCCTGCTCAACATCTTGATCTCCAGCAGCTAGAGGGCTTCACATCTAATCTCCTGCAGTCATTCAAAGCGCGCTTTGGAGAATTTTGTGAGTGCACTCGTCTTTTTAAGTTTATCACCCATCCACATGAGTGCAGTGCACAGCACCGACGTGAGTTACATCCCCACTGTCTCCGTCAGAATTTTGAGCTATAAGCTGCTGACCTGAAGGCCTCAGACATGTGGGTGAATAAGTTCAAGTCACTGAATGAAGATTTGGAAAGACTTGCACGACAGCAAGCAAAGTTGGGGAGCAAACACAGTGGGGAGAAATGAAAAAACTTCAACCCAAGGACCAGCTGATTGTCAAAACTTGGAATGAACTTCCCGTCACATACCACACACTTCATCATGTGAGTATTGCTCTTCTGACAATGTTTGGCTCTACGTATGCATGTGAGCAGTCTTTCTCACATCTAAAGAACGTTAAGACCAGCCTACAATCTCGTTTAACGGATGGAAGTCTCAACGCCTGCATGAAGCTTAACCTCACCATGTATCAACCAGACTACAAAGCTAACAGCAAATCCATGCAGCACCAGAAGTCGCATTAATGGTAAGAAGTACTTAATTCATAATTGGTTAGCAACAGCATAACAGCGTTATTAAAAGAATTTAGAGACTTATTATACTTTCAAATGCTGGTCTTACATAAAATACACACATTTACTTGTATTTAGTGTTAAACATATTGTATGGCTCTCTTGGAATTACATTTTAAAATATGTGGCGTTCATGGCTCTCTCAGCCAAAAAGGTTCCCGACCACCATCTAGTGTGTCCTTTTAGTTTGCTGTTTCTTTGTTAATTTTCTTTCTTGAGGATCTATCTAGTGATGTTAGTGGGGTATGGAAATCCCCTACTATTATAGTATTGCTGTTGATCTTACTCTTTATATCCATCAACGTCTGCTTTATATATTTAGGTGCTCCTATATTAGGTGCGTAGATATTTATTATGATTATATCTTCCTGTTGGATTGCCCCTTTATCATTATGTCGTGACCTTCTTTATCTCTTACTATATAGTGTTTGTTTCAAAGTCCATTTTGTCTAAGTATTGCTACCCCAGTTTTTTTTTTCATTTCCATTGCATGAAATATTTTTTTCCATCCTTTTACCTTCAGTCTATGTGTATCTTTTGTTTTGACATGTTTCTCCTTCCTGTAGACAGCATATGTAGGGTCCTGTTTTCTTATCCACACAGCTACCCAATGTATTTTGATTGGATCATTTAATCCATTTATATTTAAGGTTATTTTTGATATGTAGTTGTTTATTGCCATTTTATTCTTTAAAGCTATCTTTCTCTTTTCTTATATTCCTTTTCCCCTTTTTTCTGTTTACAATGTGCCCCTTTACACTTCTTGCAGCACTTGGTTTGGTTATAATGAATTCCTTCAGTTTTTTTAATTTTTTATTTGTCTGGGAAGCTTTTTATTTTTCCTTCAATTTTAAATGATAGCCTTGCTGGATAAAGTAGTCTTAGTTGTAGGCTCTTATTCTGCATTACTTTGAATATTTCTTGCCATTCCCTTTTGGCCTCAAGTGTTTCTTTTGAGAAGTTGGATGTCATCCTTATGGGTGCTCCTTTGTAGGTGATAGTCTTTTTTTCTCTAGAAGCTTTTAATATTTTCTCTTTATCTCTTAGCTTTGGTATTTTAATTATGATGTGTGTTGGTATGAATTTCTTTGGGTTTCTCTTTAATGGAATTCCCTGTGCTTCTTGAACTTGTGTGACTTTTTCGTGCATCTATTTAGGGAAGTTTTCAGCTATGATTTCATTGAACAAGGTTTCAATCTCTTGTTCTTTCTCTTCTTCTTTAGGAACCCCTATTATGCAGATATTGTTTTCTCTTCATGTTGTCACAGAACTCTCTTAAGAGTTTTCTCAGACCTTTTGAGTCTTCTTTTTGCTGCTCTGCTTTTGTGCCTTCGTTTATCTTGTCCTCTAACTCGCTGATTCAATCGTTAGCTTCATCCATCCTGCTTTTAATTCCTTCCGTTGTGGTCTTCACTTCTGATACTGTATTTGTCATTTCTGACTGATTCTTTTTTATTATTTCAATATCCTTTTTTATATTTGCTATCTATTTAAGTGCTTGTTTTGTCCATCTATAGCTGTTCTAAGATCTTTGAGCATCCTAACAATCTTTAGTTTAAACTCTGCATCCGTTAATTTGTTTATATCTGACTCATTCAAGTCTTTCTCTGGGGATTACCCTTGATTTATTTGGGTTGCAATTCTCTGCCTTCCCAGTCTGTCTGTGTATAAGAAGGGTGTGGACACAGGAGTTCAATGGGTGTGGCCTCTGTGTTCCCTAGGTGTGCTCTGTCTGCTGGCCTGCCACCCTCTCTGCCGCTGCCTCAAGCATTCGGGTATGGGCGTTGCCGGCACTGGCTCACTGTGGTAATCTCTGCAGTCTCCCCCTCTCCTCCATGGACAGGGCTGTGTTCACATGCCCCAGCTACAAGCCCTGGCTGGTCATGGCCTTTGCCCCCCTCCGTCTGATGGGGCTGCACTATACACTGGGGCGGGAAGGCTTGGCACTGCACCTATGCTCAGCCACGGGTCTCAGCTTGTTCTCGGATTTAGCCCCGTACCCGCAGGTGGGGTGGTGCTTGTGAGGGCGGCAAGACCCAGCTCCAGTGGCGGGGCTACCTGCCCACGCTCAGCCGCAGGTCTCCACCTGTTCCCTGGCTTTCACCCCGTCCCTACGGCCGGGCTGTGCTCACGGGCCAGGCTGTGAACCCCAGCTCCTGGGCAGGGTTGCGCACTCCTGCTTAGCTTCCGCTCTCCACTGGTCACTCGGCCCACAGCCATGTCAGACCACTTTTGTGTGCCCTTTCCGCCCCCACCGATGGGACCGCGCTTTTGCATCCTGCCGCCTCTCGCCTTCTCGTGAACCCTCAGCAGTGTGGGTGGAGTCAATGTACTTAATACTGTATCCCTGTTGGCTCCCTTCTTCTAAGTGACTCTGCTCTGATTGCCGTGGGAGAGCTTGTTTGGCTGGTGTACTGCTTCCCTTTGCTGGTATTGCTGGGGAAATATTCACTTTAGATTTGGGGAGTGACTCAACCCAGGGGTTAGGGTGACTGTCCCTCAGAGTGTTTCTCTCTGTGCTCCTAGATTACACTCTCTTTCTGTTACTCCAGTCCTCTCATCTCTCCCCATCCCCCGGAGCCCCGGGTGAGTGGATGTGAAAGAGGTTTTCTGTGTGGACCCTTTAAGACGAATCCTGGGTCTGAGAAATCTGTCTCTTTTTCGCAAACAGTATCCTGACTTGTTTCACAGCTAAATACTATCCATACGCTTCTTCTAGGCTCTGGGGCTGCAGGCTGGGGCTTTGTTCCTGGAACCCAGGACCCTTCCCTCTCCACTAAACTACTTCCTGCCAAGCGAGTCCCTCCGGGAGCTGGGCAGCCCTCTCCGCGTTTCTGCATTTACCAGTGTCAGTGTGGCTTCTTCAGTGTTCCTCAGTTAAAGAGTCCTCTTAGTAAAGTTCAAAGTTGGTTTTTCCAGATGATGGTTCTTAAAATTAAGTTGTAATCCACTTTGGTTCTGGGAGGTGGAAGTTGGTACATCCGCCTACTCCATCGCCATCTTGCAGCCCCCTTAACTGTGACATTTTATACTTTTTTTTTGAAAGGCACATTTATTTTTTTCTGGCTTTAGATAATTTTTTTTTATTACAGTTGACATATGATCTTATCATAGTTTCAGGTGTACAACCCAGTGATTAGACATTATATAACTTATCACCCCATAAATCCAGTATCCATTTGACACCATACATGGTTACTACGATTTTTTTTTAATTGTGAGAGAGAGTGACAAATGGAAGGACAGGCAGTCAGGGAGAGAGATGAGAAGCATCAACTAATAATTGCGGCATCTTAGTTGTTCATTGATTGCTTTCTCATATGTGCCTTGACTGGGGGCTCCAGCTGAGCTAGTGACTCTGGCTCAAGCCAGCAATCTTGGGGTCATGTCTATGACCCCACGCTCAAGCCAGTGACCCTGCGTTCAAGCTGGTGAGCCTGTGCTCAAGCTTGTGACCTCCAGGTTTTGACTCTAGGTCTTCAGTGTTTCAGGCTGACCCTCTAACACTGCACCACCTCATCAGGCAGTTATTGCTGTATTCATTAAGCTGTATTTTACATCCCTGTGACTGTTCTATAACTACCAGTTATGTACTTTATCCCTTCACCTGTTTCACCTATTCCCCCAACATTTCTCCCAATAACAACTGTCAAAATATTCTCTATATTTGTGAATCTGTTTTGCTCTTTTGTTAATTTTGTTTTTTAGATTCCACATGTAAGTAAAATCATTTGGCATTTGCCTTCCTGTGTCTTTATTCACTTGGCACAATACCCTGTATGTTCATCCATGTTGCAAATGGCAAGATTCCATCATAAAGTGACGCAACTACTAAGTTGGTGTTTCTCATCTCCCTTCCTGTCTGTTTCTCTCTCTCTCTTTCACTAAAAAACAAAAACAAAAAACCCAGGACTTAATTATTTAAATTAATTATTGATTTATATTTATAGTCACTTATTCATATTTATTATTTTTTCCTTCTTAAAGAAGACCCTCTAATATTCTTGTAATACTGGTTTGGTGATGGTGAACTCCTTTAGCATTTTCTTCTCTGGAAAGTTCTTTATCTGTCCTTTAATTCTAAGTGATAACTTTACAAGGTAGAGTAATCTTGGTTGTAGGTCATTTCTTTTCATCACTTTTAGTATTTTTTGCCAGTCCTTTCTGGCCTGCAAAAGTTTCTATTGAGAAATCAGCTGATAGTCTTATGGGAGCTTCCTTTTATTAGACAATTACTGCTTTTCTCTTGCTTTTAAGATTCTTTGGCTTTAATCTTTGGCTTTTTAATTATGATATGTCTTGGTGTGGTTCTTTTTGAGTTCACCTTGTTTGGGACTCAACATGCTTCCTTGACAGGCACATTTTTTAAGTAAACTGTGGTCATAAGATATATACCAATGCATAGAATCTGAAGAATAATATAAACAAATAAAAGAAACTGACTCATAAGTACAGAGAACAGACTGATGGTTGCCAGAAGGGAATTAGGGTTAGGGGACTGGATGAAAAAGGTTAAGGGATTGAGAAGTACAGATTGGTAGTTACAAGATAGTTGTAGGGATGTAAAGTACAACACAGAAGATATAGTCAATAATATTGTAATAACTGGTGCCTGGTGGCTACTGCAACTTTCTGGGGAAACACTTTGTAAAAAGTACACAATTGTCTTCTCACTGTGCTCTACACCTGAAACTAATACAAAATATTATTAAATGTAAACTGTAATTGAAAAACATAAATATAGCAATGCAGGTACAGGAATAGACGAGAACTCTAGTGTTTTCTAATGGGGACTGGGGAAATTTTGCCAGGGAAACTAATATTTCCCTTACCTTAAAGATAATCTCAGGATTTCTAGGGGTTCAACATTAGTTTTGTATATTTTTTTCATGGCACTATTCCCACAACTTCTGTCTAGTGGCCCATTGTTAATTATATGTGACCTCATGAAAGCCCTTACAGAATTGCTATTCTTTCCAGGATTATGTTATGATATTAAATCCAAGTTGTGGTCTAGCTGACGACTTCAAATGTAAAGGATCTTCCTCTTTTTCTTCCTCCCAGTGGCACAGTAGCACATAAAATCATGCAGAAGTACGGCTTCAGGGAAGGCCAGGGTCTTGGGAAGCACGAGCAAGGGCTGAGCACAGCGCTGTCGGTGGAGAAGACCAGCAAGCGAGGAGGCAAGATTATTGTGGGCGAAGCCATAGAGAAAGGTGAGTCTTCCCCAGAGGCAGGGGAGATGCAGTTCTGAGGGCAAGGGCTGGCCTTCTCTTTACTAAAATAAGAGAGTTCCTGATGACAGTGCATTCCAGTTCTGTGTGGCTTATCTTTATTTGTTTAGAACAGATAGGCAAACAGGAGAGCCCATAGGAGAAAAAAGACGACAACTTTTGTCAGAAAATGAGCAGTGCTCAAGACAATAAGTTTATGCCTACTTCTGCTAGGCAAAGAGTCTTGTTAAATTGATGCAATCATAGTTCTGTTTTTGTACCATGAAAGACAAAGCTATGTACACATGGTTATATCTATTCCTGTTCTGTAAGGGTTCTTACTGGGAGATGTTGTCTAGTTGGTGGTTTATTTTTGTTCTGTCATTACACAGCTTTAAGAAGCAGCCAGTCAGCCTAGAGTTTCCCTGGTTTGTGGGAGTGTCTGCAGTTAATCAGCCAGTGAATTGGTGTGTTTTGTTAACCCTTTAGGAAGTGAACTAAGCAAAAATTGTAGGTAACTGGCAAAGCTAAAAGCTCCAGAAATTACAATAAAAAATATATACCAAAGCAAAGCGAATGCTTCCATTACAAATAAGGCTACATTTTTGCTCAGCCATAAATGCTTCTAAATGACTTTGGGACACAAGGGGGTTGCTGTTCAAATTAAGTCATTCACTGTAATTTGGACTTGGTGTTCTAACGCGTCTATATCTGGTGGTTTGTTTTCCTATAGATGCAGCCAAGAAGTCGGATTCAAATCCACTAACTGAAATACTTAAGTGTCCTACTAAAGTAGTCCTACTAAGGGTAAGAAGCAGAAGGAAGAAACCTATTTGCCCACCTTTACGTGTCACTCCATCCTAACTTATCCCTTCATGCTTTCGGCACCACTGATACCATAATGGGTAAAGAAAACCGAAAATAATACCTTTGCAAATGATACTTTTGGATGGATAGACTCCATATGAGACTGATAGAGTTCCTTTTTTTAAAATACTAATGTTTCTTGGATAATTATAATATTTAAGATTACAGTAATTTAAAATATTTGAAATTGTTATAAGTATAGTTTGCTTTATGCATTTTTAGGCTTCTATAATTCCTCTTGTAAATGTGAAGATTAATGTATATTTTTATTTCTTTTTAAAGAAGTAATTTTAGGGGACTATAGGGATGAAAATTTTCATTGTATTTGGGATGGGGAACATTTGCTATCATAAAGTTATTTGTACATATTATTTATAAATTATACTTTATACTTTATTTTTGTTTATAGAACATGGTTGGTGCAGGAGAGGTAGATGAAGACTTGGAAGTTGAAACCAAGGAAGAGTGTGAAAAATATGGCAAAGTTGGAAAATGTGTGATATTTGAAGTAAGAGGGTTTTCTTTTGATATTTATAACCTGTTGTGATCAACAGATTATAAAACATTTTCTACAAATAAAGACAGGTGTGCTTAAATAACATTGTCTTACTACAGAAGGTGACAGGTGTTAGTTATACTTCCATGTAAAGATAAAGACTTCAAATTTTATTTGGAGAAGAAATAAAATTTCATTTTATGATTGAGTTTTAATCTCGCTGTTAAAAGACTTTGATTATAGTATGCCCAATAGTTTAGTTATTTGGACAGGCTTTTGGTTTCATTCATTTGGCAAGTATGTATTTAGTGCCTCCCACATATCCAGTACTGTGAGTGTGGGGTATGTTCCACTTCTCAGTGATATGTTCAATTGAAACAACAAAACAAACACATGTAAAACTAAAGAATGTTTTGTTGCTAGACTCAGTAGCATTGACTATAAGTACTGGAGTTGACAAAGGATTAGACTAACAGATAAAACAGAAGGCTTTGTATCAATATCAGATTAGAGCTGAGCTTTGAAATGTATGGGTAGGATTTAGATAGAAAGAAAAGATCATCAAATTAGGATCACAGCTGGAAGACTGGCAGGGCTACGAAATGAAATGACTAGGCTTGTTGGGGATTAACAGGAGATATGTTTACATAGATGGAATGGAGTCATATTATGGAGGACATAGAAAGCACCACAAAGGAATTTAACCTCTTATGAGAGGCAATTAGAATACAGATCTTTTACCTTAAATTTCTGCTCTTATTTCCACTTCTGTATCATGTTGCCATTTGTTGACCACATAATTATTTATGTGTCAGCTGTCATAGAACCTTCACAAGGTCAGACTGCTCTGCTCAGCTATGTGTTCCTAGCACCTAACACCATGCCTCTGTCATAAACAGATGTTCAACTAATTTTTGATGACAAATTATATTTATTTCCTTGGTATTTGAGTACTACTTGTTCATAAGTGGTGATAATTGGAATATTTACAGACAGAAATCATTTAACCCTTTGAATAGTGAGTTTTTTTCATGCTCGCTAACCCTGGGAGTGAATGTTTTTTTCAAAAAATAAAATTAGTTACAGTTTTATTAACTTAAAATCATGTTTGTTTGATAACCAATTTATAGAAACAAGAAGAATATACATTTGCCTTTTTTTAATGTTGTCTTACACATTTGTAAAATAAAAATTTTTGTATGATCGCCCTGGCCTGTTGGCTCAGCAGTAGAGCGTCAGCCTGGCATGTGGAAGTCCTGGGTTCAATTCCCAGTCAGGGCACACAGGAGAAGCACCCATCTGCTTCTCCACTCTTTCCCCTCTCCTTCCTTTCTGTCTCTCTCTTCCCCTCCCGCAGCCAAGGCTCCATTGGAGCAAAGTTGGCCCGGGCGCTGAGGATGGCTCCATGGCCTCCCCCTCAGGTGCTAGAATGGTTCCAGCCGCAACAGTGCAGCACTCCAGATGGGCAGAGCATCGGTCCCTGGTGGACATGTCATGTAGATCCTAGTCAGGTGCATGCGGGAGTCTGTCTGGCTGCTCCCTGCTTCTAACTTCAGAAAATACCCCCCCCCCCTCATTTTTTTTTGTATGATCATACTCTGGATGGTCAGGAGGCATGAGGACGGACATGAATGTTCATTCTACTCAAAGGGTTAAGGAAGAAAACTCACATTAACTTTACCCATTATACTTTTATTTCTTTGCCAGATTCCTGGTGCCCCTGATGATGAAGCAGTACGAATATTTTTAGAATTTGAGAGGGTTGAATCAGCAATTAAAGGTACATTGTACAGCTAAATGTAAAGAATAAAAAAGTTGAATTTGTGATCTTGTTATAATTAAAACATGTTTCTTGTGATGTCTTATAGGAACCTGCATTAACTGACTGTTTTTTTGTTTGCTTTTTAGCTGTCGTTGATCTGAATGGGAGGTATTTTGGTGGACGGGTGGTGAAAGCATGTTTCTACAATTTGGATAAATTCAGGGTCTTGGATTTGGCGGAGCAGGTTTGAGTTTCAGCACTGGTGCACGAGCTGCACACCGCACGCTGAGCAGAGAGGGCGATACCAGCCTGCGGGCTGCTGGGTACAGACTCTGGAAGGACTGTTGAGATACATGTCGATTAATCCCTTTTTTATTTTGTGTTTTTTTAATATAGTATAAAAATCCTTTTAAAAAACAGTCTGTGTGTGCCTCTCTGGTTGTTTCTCTATTTTGTTACCACTTCTGAAGTAATTAACTTTTTTTTTGCTAGGGTTTCATGATAATTCTCAACGTTTTCAGTAACACAGCATTTCTTGCACTTAAAAAAATAGAAAGGTTTGGGATATGGGGTTGTATTAAGTTATTCTTCGCTTTTATTTCTTTTTTTGACTCATTTAAATAAAACTTTCAAGTTACTATAGCTTAAATTCTATAATAAACTATCATCTTGGCAGTTTGCCGTAGGTGAAAATGTCTGCTTTCTCTAACAGAGAACTTTTTCTTATTGAGTCCAGTCATAGAGAAAAGTTTTTACGACCTGAGCTAAGGTTGAGGAATCGGAACCTACTGTGCCATTTGGGTGAATCGTTTCGATTAAGCTTAAATCAGGCTGTAGGGTTTATAATGGATTTAAGGTATAGAAATCATGAGTCTAGAGATTAAAGCATAGTCTTTAGCATAGATCAGAAATGACCAATTAATTCAAAACCTCATGGGTACACTGTAAATAATCCATAATGTTTTGGAAATAGTGGTTCCTTGGGGTCCCATTTCTACTGGCAAAATTTGCAGTAGTGTTCTTATATGTAATTTTCAAATGTATGAAATTTAGCCACATGATCTACTTAAATTGTACAGCCAAATAATATATTCCATAATTATGAAAAATTTGTACCATTAAAATGCAGTAATATGTGTGGCTTAAAAATTTAATAGAACTACGAAAAAGAAAACAAAAATATTTGGTACTGGGGTATATTGCCAGAGTAGGAAGTGTTTCCAGAAAATACCTGTGCCTGTGTCTGTTCCATGCTTGCCTGAACACACATGTGATTTTCCTGAGGCGGCAACTGAAGGACACACACCTGTGTCTCTAGGTTATGATGACGTGAAAGCGTGTTGTGACCCTTCGGGGAAAAAAGCACTCAACATTTCTTTGCTTCCATGGACTTGGTTTGGAGACCTAAGAAATATTCTGACCCTTTTTAAAAAAGGATTTTCTCATGTTTTTATTTAACAAATAAAATAATAAAAGAATAACATTTTCTCTTTTGTGGTATTAACTTTACTGAGTAAAATTTAATTGGGACTTGATTTTTGTGGTAAAAGTGCACATACTTTATACAAATAAGGGTTAAAGATTATAATGTAGAAGTACATAATTGAACATTTTGCAGGACATAAGAATCAACAAAATCCCCGACACTTGCGTAGGTCTTCCTGTGGACTTAGCTACCAAACAATGATGCTGTGTTTGGCTTACAAGTACCTAAATGTGCTTATGCTCGGTACTTATGATAGATTAGTTTAATTTGTGTTATGAACTTGAATGCTTTTAAAGTATAAGTTCCAAACTGCTTTTGATGTCTGCATTATTATTATTTTGCTGCATAATAATGTCATTGTTTATTTGCATTTAGGTGGCTTTCCCAACATGCCCATGATCAACAACCATAGAATGAAAGTAATTTATACTGCTTTAATTTTTAGTAACATGGACATAACTCAGAAAATATCTTTCTCCTCAATCATTTTCTTTTTCTTTTTTTTAGGTGAGAGGAAAGCAGATAGTGAGGTAGACTCCCACCTGCTTGCCAACTGGGATCTACCCTGCAACCCCATCTGGGGTCAATGCTCGAGTACTGAGCTATTTTTAGCACCCAAAGCTGATGTGCTCCAACAGAGCTGTCAGCACCTCAAACCAGTTGATGGGGGGTCAGGGGGAAGGGAGAGAAGAGGGACAGGGAAGGGGGGAGATGCAGATGTTCATTCTCCTTTGTGGCCTGACCGGGAATCGAACCCGGGATGTACGTATGCCAGGCTGACACTGTCCACTGAGCCACTAGCCAGGGCCCTCACCACTATTTAATTATTTTTAATTTATCTACAACTGCATCAATCATTTAGTCCATTATTTGCAATGGATTTCTGATAATTAGAATAATTTCTAAATCTGCAGGACAGTGCTTAAGAAATTTTAAATTTTCACTATTAACTAAAATTCAAATTTAACTTCAATGTAAATATTACACTAGAAATGAAAACTTAAAAGAAAGGTTCAGGCCTGACCTGTGGTGGCGCAGTGGATAAAACGTTGACCTGGGAACACTGAGGTCGCCAGTTCAAAACCCTGCACTGGTCTGGTCAAGGCACATATGGGAGTTGATGCTTCCAGCTCCTCCACGCTTTCTCTCTTTCTCTCTCTCACTCTGTGTCTCCTCTCTAAAAAATGAATAAAATAAAATAATAAAGAAAGGTTCAGGTCATAAACATCCTTGGCCCACCTGTGACCTTTTGAAAGCCCTTCCTGTGTTTAGGGAGTCTCCTGCATTCACCTTTCCTAAGGTAGAAACTAGAAACTTACTTTCCCAGCATGTCTCGTAGCTAAGGCTGGCGTGTACACCCCCCCCCCCCAATCTTCACATCAGCTCTGCCACTCTCAGGCTACAGATTGGCCCAGAGCTGGTACAGGAGCCATCATCATACTGGTCAGGGTAGGCACAGTGTTGTCTAGCCTTTGGGCAGTGGTAGCAGAGACCTCGGCATCCCATAGTGGCATGTATTGTAATGGGGCCACTTGTGTGGCAGGGCAGTCTTTGGAGCAGGTTCTAGATGTGATTTGAGAGTTTTCTTGCTTTTAATGTAAAACCTCCAAATGTGATTGGGGCCTATCTGGAAATTATATGCTATCCATTTTGTTTTTTGGCAGGGCAAAGGGTGGTATGTTTCTTTTCAATTTAAAACAAGCCAGAGTGAGTTGTCTTATTTGCAACTAAGAATAGCTGACTGATAAACAAGCTGTTCCTAGAATTGCAAATGACAAATCCTAAAAGATAGAGAAGACAGGAGAACCCACTCACCTAGGTTAGTTGGTGAAACTAGTTATTAGCAAAACATCTTGTCAAACCTTTACTGGACTTCAGGGTACAGACTAGACTGGTGGTAAGGGAAATAACAGGGCAACTGCAGTGTTGGCATGTGTTTGGTCACTTCTTAGGCAGCTAGATTGGTGTCAGATTGCACAGGTTCAAACCCTGGTTCTGCTTACTGGCTGTGTGACCAGGTGCCTCAGCTGAAAATAGATATGTTAATCATACCTACTCTAGGATTATTAGGAGGATTAGACAAATATATGGAAAGCAGTGTCACAGAAGTAGTAGATAGCTGCAAATTTCAGCAGAAGAGCAGTTAAGTCAGACTAAAGGCAGCTGGTTTGAAAGCAGAGGAAAGAAAAGAGCCTTGCTAAGAGAAACTTTCTCTGCCTGCATCCTGTAGTGAGTAGATTGAGAGTCGCAGGGTTTAGCATCCTGCTGAACTGGGAAACCTACCATAATTGAAACTCAATGGGGCCCAGCAGCAACCTTAGCAAAAATTGAGATTAGAGATTGTGGTCTTGTAAAAATGGAATTAAAGATGTTGCTTTCCCACTTCAAATGACGGCTTTGAATTGCCTCACGGTATGGACAAGGTACTGACAGCACCAGAGACCAGCTGTTAGGAGACAAAATGCTCAGTATAAAGGCCATGTAGGTAAAGTAAGATCTTTGAGTTGATTTGAGCATGGAAAATGCAGGTATCCTGATTCTTTTTTGCCTTTGTACGTTAGGTCCTTTGTTAAGGGCAGATAACCTGGCTTTTTAGCTGTGCGCCTGCAACAAACATGTAGGGCCACATGTGGACTTGATCAAGAAAACTGCATTTTGCCTGAGCTGATGGTGGCGCAGTGGATAGTGTTGGACTGGGATGCAGGGCACGCATGTTTGAAACCCCAACATAGCCGGCTTGAGCCCAAAGGTTGCTGGCTTGAAGCTCAAGGTCACTGGCTTGAGCAAGGAGTCACTTGCTCTGCTGTAGCCCCCTGGTCAAAACACATGAGAAAGCAATCAATGAACAACTAAGGTGCCGCAAGAAAGGATTAATGCTTTTCATCTCCCTTCCAGTCTGTATGTCTCTCTCTCGCTCGCTAAAATAAAAGGAAAGAAAAGAAAACTGCATTTCACCCAGACATTTTGGACGAATCGGTAACTGGAAGAGACTTGAAGTCATCTTCTTTAGGTTGGGGGTGAATGCTCTTAAAGTGTATGTGCAGGAAGAACAATGAATATTTTGAGGGGAACCAGAGAGGTTGACTGGCAGACACCACAAATCCCAAAATCCTTTCTATCTTATGCCTCCATTTTAAAGGATGGAAAATTTCTTATGTGGAGCTTGGGGCAGCCACATGCCATTTCTGGCCATTGAGGTATAAGTGGCAATGCAGTTACATTTAGGTAGTTTTATAAAGGCTTTACTTTCTCAGTTAAAACAAGGCAACGCAAGCATTTAGTGAACTTCAGGTAACTAGCCAACATGCCAAGGATGGCGAGAGGAAAGGTCTGGTCACATCAGTGAGCTGCTGCAACTCCCTAGGCATAACTTAGGTGGAGAAATTGAGCTATATTCTGATAGTTTCTTTGGCTTGAAGGCAAATTTACATTTTGTTGATACAATCTGTCTGCTTTCCAAAATGTAATAAATATTTTCAGAAGCTGGGAAGGGGAAGGCAATTATTTTGCAGGTAATTAAAAATCACCAATTAGTATAAAACCTTGGCAGACTGTTTTGCCTCATGGTTTGCTTTTCTTATAAGTAGTCCATACCTAAACTGAAAGAGAATTCAGTTTTTCATTTGGATTCAACACACATTTCTTTGTTAATTGCTATGTATAGTATTGCTTTTAGTACTGGGAATGAAAAAATGAGTAAGGTAGTAATCCTTGCTTTCAGAGTTTATACTTTATTTCAGAGAGAACGACACAGAGCAAAACAGTGCAAGGTAAAACATGCTACAACAAGACATGGCACTCAGCTGAGTTCTGGGGATAATGATGCTGTTTTTCTCTCTAGTCCCAACATCTGGTGCACAATAAGTTGGCAGCAGATTTGTCAGGAGAGGTGAAGTCTGAGATGGCAATAAAGAAGAGATGACTTGTGTGAGGTCCTGAAGGAAGAGTAGGGATTGCCAGCTGGAAAGGCAGGAGGAGGGCTTCTCAGACAGACGTCCAAGGGAAGGACAAAAGGTTAGTGGCACCACCCCATCTGTCATTTCTGCCTTGTGGCCTTCAAACATTGGGCTAGTTCTGATTTGACCCCCAGTTTTATTGTTCTACTATATATATACACACACACATACACATATATACATAGGATAGATAGGGACAGACAGGAATGGAGAGAGGTGAGAAGCATCAGTCATTATTTTTTCGTTGCTGTTGCGACACCATAGTTTTTCATTGATTGCTTTCTCACATGTGCCTTGACCGTAGGCCTTCAGCAGACCGAGCAACCCCTTGCTGGAGCCAGCGACCTTGGGTCCAAGCTGGTGAGCTTTTGCTCAAGCCAGATGGGCCCTCGCTCAAGCTGGTGAGCTCAGGGTCTCTAACCGGGGTCTTCTGCATCCCAGTCTGATGCTCTATCCACTGTGCCACCGCCTCGTTTTTAAAATAAACTTTTTACTTTATATATAAAGAATTATTGTGACAATAGTACAGTTCCCTTATGCCTATTTTCCCCTATTACTGATAGCTTACATTAATGTGGTACATCTATTTCTATCAGTGTGAACTTATAGATATTTATCATATACTCCAGGTTATAATCCAGTATTACTTTGTGGCTCAAATTGTTCCAGTTTTAGCTAGTGGAAGCTTTTTCAGTTGGCACCTGGATCCCTTTGGCCTTTGACATCCCCCTGCTGTGTGGTGTTTGGTGGTTAGTTGGTTGTTCTTAGCACTTCATTACTGTCTGGTACAACAAGATAATCCAGGTACATCTGCTCTATTGCCTGCCTCAGCCTTAGACTCAGCCTTTCTCCAAGACTGGCAAATGGTATTAGGAACCAAGATCTGGGCATTGGGTGTGCTCATTGTTATTGGGGTGTTGTTGCTGCTAGACCCGCTCAGCTAATAGAGCAAGAGAATATCTGTTTGTAGAATAACAGGTGTATATGTAGCCATCTGTATCTATATTAAGGTAAACATGAGTTCATACTGGTGTTTCCAACTCTAATCTCTTACTACATGAATCATCTTGCCTTCTCCCTTTGCTTTTCTGTAACCTCCGACTCCAACATTGAAAAGCCCAATTCCCACCTTCTGCCTTCCATTTACTTAATTGTTCAACTCCAATACATACATACATACATACGTACATAGCACTTGCAGAATCGTTAGTCCACATACTTGTGTGAAATGACTGTATCAACCTGAGTGCAGTGCATGTGTATAGCTTATCATGCTTTTATAGTCCAGCAGACTTCACTCATTTCTAAAACTACTTAGTCAACACTTTATTCCCTACCCCAAACTTCAGTAAGGTTATGTGTTTGTAATACATTTAGAATTATTTGTCACATTCTGCATTTCAGCTTGGGATTCCCCAACCTCCTAAATGAGTTAAAAACTTATATAAAGTTTAGTCTTTGAGCTGTAAAGTTTTATGGGGTTTTACTAATGCTTTAATGTCTTATATTCACAATTTCTGTATCATACAGAATGGCTTCATTGCCTTAAAGAACATTTCCTGTACTTTATTCAAGTCTCACTCATGCCTTGCAACTACTCGTTTACTGTCACTATAGTTTTGCTTTTTTTAGAGTATCATAATTGGAATCATACAGTATGCAGCCTTTTCAGACTGGCTTCCTTCATTTCATATTATATTTTTTAGTCATCTATATCTTTTTGTGGCATGATAGCTTATTTTTTATCAGTGACTAATATTCTGTTTTCTGAATGTACCACGGTTTGTTTATTCATTCCCCTATGGAACGACATCTTGGTCACTTCCAGGTTTGGGCAATTATGAATAAAGCTGCTGTAAGCATTTGTGTGCAGGTTTTTTGTGGACATCAGTTTGTATATTAGTTGGGTAAATATATAGGAATGTGATTGCTGGATTGTACGGTAAGACTGTTTCCATATGACCCCTTCCCAACTTCATCTACATGTACACTTTTCCCCATTATTAACATCTTGCATTACTGTGGCACATTTGTTACAAGTTATAAGCCCAAGTGACCCTTTAGATAGAAGCCATTTCCTACCACAAGGCTTGAATCTGACACCCCAAGGCTGTTCTTAAAGGGAGCACAATCCAACACGAAGGCAGGAAGTAGGTGCAATCCCATCTGCCAGATGGATTGCTTAACTATGTATTTTGATGAGATACAGGATTCCTGAAGTTGCTCCCACAGGCAGTGGGAAAGCAAGGTATCACTGATTAATATCGACTGCCAACGCACATGAGTGAAGAGGATGGTGACATGCATGGCATCTATATTTGTTATGCTGGCATACCAAAAATAAGCCCTATTGTAAAGCAGAGGCTTGAATTCTAGATTTCTAAACAGTGGTGGGATTCAGCCGGTTTGCACTGGTTTGGCAGAACCAATATCTAATTTTTTGTTGAGTTCAGTGAACCAGTTGTTAAAATGGCACTTGTATTCAGGGTTCTCTCTAATGTGGGCGCCTGGGCAGCTGCCCAGTGTGCGAATCACAAATTTACATTCCTTACTCTTTTTAAACATTCATCTGCACAACAGCATATTCTAAGCGCTCCTAGTAATGTTCATTCTGTCAATAGGTGAGATGAAAAAAATTTGATGAAACTATGCTTGTAATATTTATTCATTTCCTAAAACTCATTATACTTTTGATGCAATACTACATTTTAATTCCTCGTGTTTGTTACTTCAGTAAACATATATAATGTAAAAAGTGCCAAACAACTTGTATTGTTTTTTGTCAGGTATTATTTAATATTATTAGTATTTTAAAACTCTTATAAGTAATCTAGTTTTGTATATCTTTTTATTCTTATTTAAGTATTAAATGTTTGAAATAATAAACTACCTTTTGGTATATTGCTTTTTATACTTAACACAGTCATTAGGGTAGAGAACCGGTTGCTAAATTATTTGAATCCCACTACTGTCTCTCCAGCATCATCCTATGTCCTCAGGGTGCTAATCTAACTGTTCATTCCGAACTTTAGGTGCAATAAAAAAAAAAAAATTATTTTAACTTCCCAAAAGCAACACTCTGAACTTGAAAAAATCTTGAGAGAACTACAGCTTTGAAATATACTGCTCACAAAAATTAGGGGATATTTCAAAATGAATACGAAACTAAAATACGCCCTAATTTTTGTGAGCAGTGTACATGATTTTGTCATTGAAGAACATTGCTAACTTAGTTTTCATCAACTCAATCAATAGACACAGAGTTGGCATTTTTCGACCATCGTCTTTTTGGCTGAAAGTAACTATTTTCATAATTGAATCCCAATATATTCCTGGCCTAACTTAAGTCCTCAATGACATGCTAAAAAGGAAAAAACCAGAAAACAAGGTGGGGGAAAATATTTCTCATTTGATTGTTACATTTTATTTCGGTGGCTGTCAAAAACAGTATCTAATTTACAGTAATTTAAACAGCTAGCAATTTGATTTATTTGAGTAATATCTTAGAATTCTACCAATTCTGCTGTACCATAACTTGTATTAAAAATAAAGCTACTCAGGGCCGAAGCCGTGCACCTGCGCGCAGTCCACAGAACCGCAGTGCGTCAGCCGTGGGTGGCCGGTGGTTGCTGTGGGGACTGCAAGCTCCTCCCCCCTCTGGTCGCCGCCCCACACCGTTCCCCACGGAGACACGACGGCGACCCCGGACCCTCCTGTCCTGCTGCCCGCGCTGGAACTGCAGCTGTGACCCGCGGGAGGCGGTGCCGCTCCCAAGATGTCGCAGACGGCCATGTCCAAGACCTACGATTTTTTGTTTAAGTTCTTAGTTATTGGAAATGCGGGAACTGGCAAGTCTTGTTTACTTCATCAGTTTATTGAAAAGAAATTTAAAGATGACTCAAACCATACAATAGGTGTGGTATTTGGTTCAAAGATAATAAATGTTGGCGGTAAATATGTAAAGTTACAGATATGGGATACAGCAGGTCAAGAACGATTCAGGTAGCTTTTTCTCTAAGTTAATAAAAATATTAAACATGTCATTTTAAATAATCAAAAAAAAATAAAGCTACTCAGAAAAATAGCTTTAAAAGAAATAAAGATGTGATCATTAGAGGTTCTATGTTATTAAGTTATCTGAAATGACAAAATAAAAATTTTAAAAATAGAAGAATAAAGCAATTTTTAAGTTAAAGGTGCATTGCAAATATGTAACAAGTACCCTAAGGTATTTCAAAATTACACTGATTTTGAAAGATGAGATTATTGATTGGCTTCTTTAAGGACAGATTTTTAGGGAAATATGTTCTTATATTTTGGGGCTACTGATGATGGGAACCAGCTTACCCTCAGTAAGGGAGAAACTGAAAGGGAAGCACTAGAATGAACCATGTGGGACTGAATTAGAATGGAAATATTGGTAAAAACTTCTGCTTTTCAATATTCATTCAAATTAATGTGTTCATGTGTGTATGTGTATTTATGTGTACACACATGGTTCTTTGCTGCTCACTGAAGGGGCCTGTGAGCAGTAGCAATATGTACACCTACCACAACTCATGCGCAGATATTGGTTTCTAAACATCACACCCCTGAAAGAAATCAGGGCTTCTATGAAAAGTAGCTGACTCCAGGGTTGGGGGCAGAAAACCACAGAATGAGCTTGGAACATTCTGTTGTCAGAGTAAGGAAGCGCTCAAAGAATAATGTGGACGGGTGAAAAGACATGAAGTCGGCTTCAAGTGGCTACCTTTGGCCAAATCTGGGGGACATTAAGCACCAAAATAAAGTTTTCCAATCTTCCTTATTGTTTGGCTTTACATGCTTATCAATGTGGAAGGAATGATACATCATCATTTAGGCAAAAACATAGTAAGGATAATTCAAGCAAGAATCATCAATAGATGTTAAATCTACTGGGGGAAATTTTGAGGATTAATCAAATATTGACAGAAACTCAAAGCACCTCCACACAATCATTTATGAAATACAGAGGTGAATAGTCATTTTACAGTGGATGAACATGGCAGACACTCTTAACCCCATGACCAGAGTTAACACGGCCAGCGATGGAACCATGCCTCCTGGGGCTGGGTGCTGTACCGGGAAGAACTCTCAGCACTTGTATGAGATTCCCACCCAAACGGCATAACTGGAGCTACTTATGAGCAAAATTCATACAAATCTAACCTGAGAGAAAGTCTACAGAATTACCTGTTCTTTTGAGAACGTTAACATCATGAAAGCAAGGATAACCCTAAAGAACTGTCTTCAACTGAAAGAGACTTAAAGGAACAGGACAATTGGATACAACACAAAATCTTCTTCTATGTTCTTCGGCTATATATAAAGTATATTATTGAAACAACAGGAAAACTCTGAGTAAGAGCCAAGATTACATATTAATACTGGACCTGAGCCCTGGCCAGTTGATTCAGCAGTAGAGCATCGGCCTAGCGTGTGGAAGTCCCGGGTTTGATTCCTGGCCAGGGCACACAGGGAAGCGCCCATCTGCTTCTCCACCCTTCCTCCTCTCCTTCCTCTCTATCTCTCTCTTCCTCTCCCGCAGCCAAGGCTCCATTGGAGCAAAGTTGGCCCGGGCACTAAGGACGGCTCCATGGCCTCCGCCTCAGGCACAATTGCTCTGGCCACAATGAAGCAATACCCTGGATGGACAAAGCATCACCCCATGTTGGGCATGCCGGGTGGATCCTTGTTGGGCACATGCAGAAGTCTGTCTGACTGCCTCTCCACTTCCAATTTCAAAAAAATACAGGAAAAAAAATACTGGACCTGTTTTAATTCCCTGATTTTTACATAAAATATACTACATTATGCAAGATAATTTCTTTTTCCTCGGAAATACACACTAAAGTATGTAGTAGTAAAGAGTCATCTTTGAACTTAAAAATGGTTCATGTATTATACATATATAACATAACTACATTTATATTTATCTAGAAAAAAGGGCAAAAGGATAAATACAATACAATAAAATGTTAACATTTGGGGATTGGTATTCAGGAATTCTTTCTATTGTTGCAACTTTTTTTTAGAGAGAGACAGACAGGGAGAGAGATAAGAAGCATCAACTCTGTGGCACCTTGGTTATTCATTGATTGCTTTCTCATATGTGCCTTGATTGGGGGGGCACCAACTGAGCCAGTGACCCCTTGCTCAAGCCAAGCGACCTTGGGCTCCAGTCAGTGACCATGAGGTCATGTCTATGACCCATGCTTAAGCCTGTTACACTGAACTTAAGCTGATGAACCCATACTCAAGTCAGATGAGCATGTGCTCAAGCCTTTGATCTTGAGGTTTCAAACTGGTTCCTCTGCATCCCAGGCTGACGCTCTATCCACTGTGCCATTGCCTGGTTAGGCACAACACCTCTATACATCTGAAATTGCCAATGCAGAATTTTTTTTCTTTTTCCAAATGAAAGGAGAAGAGATAGACTCCCACATGTGCCCCAACTGGGATCCACCCGGTGACCCCCATCTGGGGCTGATGCTGTCCATCTAAGACCATGCTCACAACCGAGCTATTTTATAGCACCTGATGCAGAGGCTCCTTAGAGCCATCCTCAGTGCAGGGAACCAATGTGCTAGAACTAATTGAACCATAGCTATGGGAAGGGCACAGAGAGAGAAGATGGAGGGGGAGGAGGAGGGAAGCAGATGGTCGCTTCTCCTGTGTGTCCTGACTAGGAATCAAACCCAGGACATCCACAAATAGGCCAATGCTCTACCACTGAGCCAATCGACAGGGCTAAATATTTCTAAGAAAATAAAATTTTAGAAATGATTTTAACAAACTAATACCCATTGTATTACCCATGGAAAAAAATAAAGCCTGAATTCATATTGATAAAAAAATAAAAAGTTTATTAAGGAAATATTTACATAGTTTCAAAATACTTTCATATGTAATGCTAACTGAGTGTAAAGTGAAAAAGGGAACCCTACAGAGGAGAAACCCGAAAGATACTATCTTCAGTGACCAACATTCACATCACCAAGAATGGCACGTTGGAAAGTGTGGGTCATATCAAAGGAAGCAATTGGAAGAGTACAGGACCATTTCTGTGATGCTGTTACTAAAATGTTACTGAATCTTATCATAAGGAAACACCAGGAAAATTTACAGTAAAGGTCATTCTATATTACTGGAAATTAGTTTTGTTTTCTAAGGATTCAAGGTCATGGAAGTCAAGAAAAGACTAAGGGACTATGACTGAGGGAGACAAATGGGCACACAACTAAATGAAATCCATGCATCTGAACAGAATAATTTTGCTATAACCTGTACTCTATGGAAAAGTGGCACACATTGAAAAGACTATGAGGATGAAATAACAGGATATACTAATGTTAACTCTCCGACTGTGAAGGTGGTGTGCTGGGCAAGTGCAGTGTACTGACTGGTAGGAAGTAGACACTAAAGAATCAGGGATAGCAGTATAAAGCCATCAATTTGCTCATATGGTTCAGGAGGAAAGAGTTCTCTTTACCTAAAGATGGAACTTCTAATTTTAAAACTGTTTCAAAGAATAAATAAAAATCAGTAAGTCAACAGAAAAGGTGAAGATACTTTGGTAAACTATTTCTCCACGAGGAAAGATCTATGAATCCATGTTTAAAATTACATATAAGTCTAATGGCACTATAAAAATTATAATTCCTCCAAACGCTGATGGTAGCCATGGCAGCAGATATTGAGATGATGTTTGTCTAAATATTTAAAACCAAATATAGTGATAAAATTGGAATATATTAAAAAGCTATCAACTAACAGCACTAAACTATGAATGACAATTTGGGTGTTTAATTGTGGTTAAAACAGCTGGTATCATATTGGGCAGTTGGAATATATAAAATTCAATAGTGCCAGCTTTTATTAACAAAATCTGCTTAAAACTTAGATGCCAAGAAACATAGTTTAAAATACTATATAAATTTACATTACACACATATGGTCCAAAAGTAATTTTCTTTAATAAAAATTTACATGCAGATAATGTCAGAATAATGGTGGCCTGAGAGATACTCCTGATCTCACCCCTTAAAAATTCAGCAAATTGAAAAATTATAACACAGCAAAGGAACCGCAGGTAGGCTTGCAGGCACACCTGAAAGATCGGTGCACAGAACGAACTAAAGGAAGAAAAAATCAAACACAGTGGTCCCTTGTCTATCGCAGGGCTTAGTTTCCAGAACCCCCTGCTAAATATATATATATATATATATATATATATATATATATATATATATATATATATATATATATATATATATAATATATATATGTTTGAAGGCTTTATAAACCCTCCCTACACTCTTATAAACCTTTCCACACTGTCATTAACCTTTCCCACATTCTTCTAAACACTTCCTATGTTCTTAAACACTTTCTACACTCTTAAACCTATGTAATTTTCACAACACAAAATTCTATATGGGTACTCACAAGTGAATACTAATATGCTTTTTGAATTCTATTTTTATTAATTTTAATGGGGTGACATTAATAAATCAGGGTACATATGTTCAAAGAAAACATCTCCAGGTTATCTTATCATTCAATTATGTTGCATACCCATCATCACCCAAAGTGAAATTTTCCTCTGTCACCTTTTATATGGTTTTCTTTGTGCCCCTCCCCTCACCCTTTCTCTCCCTCTCCTCCCTCCCCCAACCCCGTAACCACCACACTCTTGTCCATGTTTCATAATCTCGTTTTTATGTCCCACCTATGTATGAAATCATGCAGTTCTCAGTTTTTTTCTGTTTTACTTATTTCACTCCGTATAATGTTATCAAGGTCCATCCATTTTGTTGTAAATGATCCGATGTCATCATTTCTTATGGCTGAGTAGTATTCCATAGTATATATGTACCAAAGCTTTTTAATCCACTCGTCCTCTGATGGACACTTGGGCTGTTTCCAGATCTTCGCTATTGTGAACAATGCTGCCACGAACATGGGGGCGCATTTCTTCTTTTTGAACAGTGCTATGGTGTTCTTAGGGTATATTCCTAAAAGTGGGATAGCTGGGTCAAAAGGCAGTTTAATTTTTAATTTTTTGAGAAATCTCCATACTGTATTCCACAGTGGCTGCACCAGTCTGCATTCCCACCAGCAGTGTAGGAGGGTTCCCTTTTCTCCACATCCTCGCCAGCACTTGTTCTGTGTTGTTTTGCTGATGAGCGCCATTCTGACTGGTGTGAAATGATATCTCATTGTGGTTTTAATTTGCATTTCTCTAATGATTAGTGATGTTGAGCATTTTTTCATATGCCTATTGGCCATCAGTATGTCCTCTTTGGAGAAATTTTTATTAATTTCTTTTGCCCATTTTTTGATTGGATTGTTTGTCTTCCTGGTGTTGAGATTTATAAGTTCTTTATAAATTTTAGTTATTAAACCTTTATCAGACGTGTTGCCGAATATGTTCTCCCTTTGTGTGGTTTGTCTTTTTATTCTGTTCTAATTGTCTTTCACTGTGAAAAACCCTTTTAGTTTGATATAGTCCCCTTTGTTTATCTTGCCTTTTATTTCATTTGCCCGTGGAGATAAATCGGCAAATATATTGTTGCAACAGATGTCGAAAAGCTTACTGCCTATGCTTTCTTCTAAGATGCTTATGGTTTCACGGCTTACATTTAAGTCTTTTATCCATTATGAGTTTGTTTTTGTGAATGGTGTAAATTGATGGTCTAGTTTCATTTTTTTGCAGGTAGATGTCCAATTTTCCTAACACCATTTGTTCAAGAAGCTGTCTTTACTCCATTGTATGCTCTTTCCTCCTTTGTCAAATATCAGTTGTCCGTAAAGGTGTGTGTTCATTTCTGGGGCTCTCGGTTCTGTTCCATTGATCTATGTGCCTGTTCTTATGCCAGTACCAGGCTGTCTTGAGTACAATGGCCTTGTAGTATACCTTGATATCCGGAAGAGTGATACCTCCTGCTTTATTTTTTCTTTGTAAGATTACTGAGGCTATTCATGTTCTTTTTGGGTTTTATATAAATTTTTGGAATATGTGTTCTATATCTTTGAAGTATGTCATTGGTATTTTAATAGGTATTGCATTGAATTTATAAATTGCTTTGGGTAATATAGACATTTTAATGATGTTTATTCTTCCTAACCATGAGCATAGTGTATGCTTCCACTTGTTTGTATATTCCTTGATTTCTTTTACCAATGTTTTATAATTTTCTGAGTACAAGTCCTTAACCTCCTTGGTTAAATTTACTCCTAGGTACTTTATTTTTTTGGTTGAAATAGTGAAGAGGATTGTTTCCTTAATTTCTTTTGCTGACAGTTCATTGTTGGTATATAGAAATGCCTCTGATTTCTGAGTATTAATTTTATACCCTGCCACCTCGCTGAATTCATTTATAAGGTCCAGTAGTTTTTGACTGAGACTTTAGGGTTTTCTGTATACAATATCATATCATCTGCAAATAGTGACAGTTTTACTTCTTCTTTTCCAATTTGGATGCCTTTTATTTCTTCTTCTTGTCTGAATGCTATAGCTAGGACTTTCAGAACTATGTTGAATAAGAGTGGTGAAAGGGGCACCCCTGCCTGGTTCCTGATCTTAAGGGGATTGCTTTTAATTTTTGCCCATTTAGTATGATGTTGGATGTGGGTTTGTCATAGATGACCTTTATCATGTTAAGGAATGTTCTCTGTATTCCCACTTTACTGAGAGTTTTGAACATGAATGGGTGCTGGATTTTATCAAATGCCTTTTCTGCATCTATTGAAATTATCATGTGATTTTTGTCCTTCCTTTTGTTTATGTGATGAATCACATTGATTGATTTGTGAATATTGAACCAGCCTTGCCTCTCCAGAATAAATCCCACTTGATCATGGTATATGATTTTTTTCATATATTGCTGGATCCGGATGGCTAATATTTTGTTGAGAATTTTAGCATCTAAATTCATCAGGGATATTGGCTTATAATTTTTATTTTTTGTGTTGTTTTTGCCTGGTTTTGGGATCAGAATTATGCTCATCTCATAAAATGAGTTTGCAAGTCTTTCTTTCTCTTGAATTTTTTGAAATAGCTTGAGGAGGATAGGAGTTAGTTCTTCTTTGAATTTTTGGTAGAATTCGCTTGTGAAGCCATCAGGCCCAGGACTTTTTTTTGTTGGGAGTATTTTGATAACTGTTTTGATCTCATTTGTTGTAATTGGTCTGTCTAGGTGTTCTGATTCTTCCAGACTGATTTTTGGAAGATTATATGATTCAAGAAATTTGTCCATTTCACCTAGGTTTTCTAATTTCTTGGCATAGAGTTCTTCATAGTATTTTCTTACAATACTTTATATTTTGTTGTGTCAGTTGTTATTTCTCCACTCTCATTTCTAATTTTATTTATTTGAGTCCTCTATCCTTTTTTCTTGGTGAGTCTAGTTAAAGGTTTATCGATCTTATTTACCTTTTCAAAGAACCAGCTCCTGGTTTTACTGATCCTCTGTATTGTTTCCTCAACCTCTATGTCATTTATTTCTTCTCTGATCTTTATTATTTCCTTCCTTCTATGAGCTCACAAATTAAATAAAATGAGAGGGTTCTACAAGAATTGTCTGACTTCATCAGAAAGAGCAATATAAGAATAATGGGTATATCAGATGAAGAAGAGAAGAAAAAAAGAATAGAGAATCTATCCAAACAAATAATTGATGAGAACTTCCCAAGCCTATGGAATGAGTTAGATCCTAGAATCTAAGAAGCAAACAGAAGCCAAGTTACCTCAACCCAAACAAGCATTCTCCAAGGCACATCATAATAAAATTGTCAAGAATCAATGACAAAGAAATATCAAGCCAGCTTGGGAAAAGAAGCACATAACATAAAGGAAAGACCATTAGGTTATCATCAGACTTCACAGCAGAAACCCTACAAGCCAGAAGAGAGTTTACCTAAACATTAAAAGTACTAAAAGAGAGGAATTACCAGCCAAGAATACTATATCCATCAAAGCTATTCTTCAAATATTAAAGAGAAATAAAACTTTTGCAGATATACAGAAACTGAGAGTATTTATCAACAGAAAACCCCATTGCAAGAAACACTAAAGGGGGTCATCCCACCAGAAACAAAGAACAAAACAAAAAGAACTACAAGAAAAAACTCCAACAAGGTTACAATAAAAACAAAATCTGTGACAACAATAACATAAAAGGGGAAGAATAAAGTTCTGCAGTAGCAAAGGAGGATGGAGTGCAGAAGTACTCATAAGATAACTCTTGTACATATGAAAATTATTCTCTTAATAGCCTAATGGTAACCACCCACAAATAAGCCACTACTGAAACCCACAGCTTAAAAAGAGAAGAAATGGGAAAGAAGTATGGAATAACACCACACAAAAACAATTGACAGAAACACAAAAGAGACACCAAATGAGACACAGAGCTACCAGAAACCAAAACATAAACTGGCTATAGGAAATCCTGAAGTGTCAGTAAGTACCCTAAATGTAAGTGGATTGAACTCACCAATAAAGTGACACAGAGTACTAAATTGAATCAAAAAGCAAAACCCAACCATATGTTGCCTTGAAGAGACACATCAAAGCTGAAAAGAGAAAAGTAGACTCAGAGTGAAAGTTGAAAAACGATTCTCCAAGCAAATAACACCCAAAGAAAAGCAGGTGTAACCATACTCATACCTGATAATTCTGACTTTAAGACAACAAATGTAACCAGAGACAAAGATGGATTCATAATGATAAAGGAGACGTTGTATCAAGAAGACATAACATTTCTTTTTTTTTTCCAGGGACAGAGAGAGAGTCAGAGAGAAGGATAGATAAGAACAGACAGACAGGAACGGAGAGAGATGAGAAGCATCAATCATTAGTTTTTCGTTGCCATTGCAACACCTTAGTTGTTCATTGATTGCTTTCTCACATGTGCCTTGACCATGGGCCTTAAGCAGACCAAGCAACCTCATGCTAGAACCAGCGACCTTGGGTCCAAGCTGACGAGCTTTTGCTCAAGCCACATGGGCCCATGCTCAAGCTGGTGAGCTCAGGGTTTCGAACCTGGGTCTTTCGCATCCCAGTTCAACTCTCTATCCCGTGCCACTGCCTGCTCAGGCATAACACTTCTTAATATATATGCACTGAACCAGGGAGCACCAAGATATTAAGACATCTACAAACTGATGTAAAAATAGAAAAAGACAAAAACACAATCGTACTTGGAGATCTCAACATACCATTTATGGCTCTAGATAGATCATCCAAAAGAAAGTAAATAAAGAAATATTGGGCTTAAAAGACACACTAAACAAAATGGACATAATGGACATTTCATCCCACACATCAAATTATACATTCTTTCCCTGTGTGCAAGGAACATTCTCAAGGATAGTCCATATGTTGGGCAACAAAACTAACATTAACAAATACAGAAAGATTGAAATTATACCAAGCATATTTACTGACCATAAGGCTTTGAAATTAGAATTCACCTGCAAAATAGAGGTAAAGAAACCAACAAAAATGTGTAAATTAAACAAGATACTTCTAAAAAGATGACTGGGTCAAAGGAGAAATAAAAGCAGATATCAAAATATATATATAAACAAAAAATGGCAACATGACATATCAAAACTTCTGGGATGCAGCAAAAGCAGTAACAAGAGGGAAGTTTATATCATTACAGGCTTGTATTAAGAAACAAAAGTGACCTCAAGTAAACAAACTAACATCACAGCTTAACTAGAAAAAGAACAAAGGTAAACCGACATCAGCAGAAGAAATAAAATAATAAAAATTAGAGCAGAAATAAATGAAATAGAGAACAAACGATCTATTAAAATAATTAACGCAACAAAGAGATTTTGTATGAAAAGATCAATAAAGTTGACAAACCCCTGGCTAGACTCACTAAAGAAAAAAGAAAGAGGACTCATATAAACAAAATTTGAAATGAAAGAAGAGAAATTACCACAGATATCATAGAGGTACAAAAGGTCATAGTAGAATACTTTGAAAGATTGTGTGCACCAAATTCCATAACTTAGAAGAAATGGATAAATTCCTAGAACTGTACACTCTTCATAGACTGAGTAACAATGTGGGAAACCTAAATAAACCCATAAGTGGAGAGGAAATCGAAACAACTACCAAAACCCTCCCCAAAACAAAAGTTCAGGACCAGATGGCTCACTAGTGAATTCTACTAAAGAAGATTGGTTCCTATTCCTCTCAAAGTCTTCAAACAAATAGAAGAAGCAATACTGTCTAACACAGTGGTTGTTAACCATTTTTGAGGTACCGAACCCACCAGTTTCATATGCGCATTCACCGAACCCTTCTTTAGTGATAAATAAAATATGATTTTTTTTTCCAAATTCAAGACATAGGTATATGTTTTTTTACTGGTGCACAGAATGAGTCGTGCATGAACATCACCTTGCTCAAAGAACAAAACCAACAAAGTACATAAACTCACAACAAATTATGGCATTACTTTATTCTGGCCTCTGCGGCAGAGGCTTCTCCAAACCCTGAGACCGACTCATCGAACCCCTAGGGTTCCATAGAACCCAGGTTAAGAACCACTAATCTAACACATTTTATGAGGCCAACATAACTTTCAAATCAAAACTTGGCAAAGACAACACAAAACAAGAAAATTACATACCAATATCTCTAATAATACAGATGCAAATATTCTAAACAAAATACTAGCAAATTGAATACAAAAACATATTAAAAATAATCCATCATGATCAGTGGGATTCATTCCAGGAGCACAAGGATGGTATAACAAATTGAAATCGATCAATGTAATACACCACATCAACAAAACAACAAAAATCACAGCCTATTAATAGATGCAGTAAAAGCATTCAATAAGAAACTACATCCCTTTATATTTAAAATGTTCAATAAAAAAAGGTATAGAAGAAAAGTACCTCAACATAATAGAGGCTATGCGTGACAAACAATCAGCTAATATCATACTAAGTGGTAAAAAAAATGAAGACTTTTCCTCTAAAATCAGGAACAAGACAAGGTTGCCCACTCTCTCTATTCCTATTCAACAGAGTGCTGGAATTTTGAGCCAAAGCAATCAGACAAGAGAAAGAAGTAAAAGGCATTCAGATCAGAAAAGAAGAAGTAAAGGTATCACTTTCTGCAGATGACATGATCCTGTATATAGAAAACCCCAAAGACTCCACAGAAAGACTAATAAAAACAGTAAACCAATACAGTAAGGTCACAGGATACAAAATTAATATACAGAAGTCTATTGCTTTCATATATGCAAACAATAAAACTTTGGAAAATAAACTCAAAAGTATAATCCCTTTACTGTTGCAAAATAAGTAAAATAAAATAAAATAATGAAGGATAGACTTAACAAAGTATGTAAAAAATTTATATACTGAAAACTACAAAGCATTATTAAAGAATTGAAAAAGGCACTATGAAATGGAAAAATATTCCATGTTCATTAATTGGAAGAATCAACATAGTTAAAATGGCCATATTACACAAAGCAATATACAAATTTAATGCGATTCTCATCAAAATTTCAATATTATTTTTTAAAGAAATGAAACAAAAAATCACCAGGTTTGTATGGAACCATAAAAAACCTCAAATAGCCAAATCACTCCTGAGAAAAAGAACAAAACTGGAGGTATTATAATACCTGGCTTAAAATTATAATACAGAGCCACAATAATCTAAACAGCATGGTATTGGCAGAAAAATAGACACACAGACCAATGGAACAGAATTGAGAGCCCAGAAATAAAACCACATATATGTGGTCAAATCATCTTTGACAAAGGAGCCAAAAACACACAATGAAGAAAGGAAAGCCTCTTCAGTAAATGATTCTGGGAAAATTGGAAAGCCACATGCAAAAGAATGAAACTTGACTACAGTTTATCACCCTCCACAAAAATCAATTCAAAATAGATTAATACATAAGATCTGAAACAATTAATTACATAGAAGAAAACATAGGTGCTAAACTCATGGACGTTGGCAATAGAGGATAATTTATGCATTTAACTCCAAAGACAAGGAAGTAAAGGCAAAAATAAATGAGTGGGAGTATATCAAACTAAAAAGATTCTGCATATTAGAAGAAACTGACAACAAAACAAATAGCCAACAAAATGGGAGATACTTGCAAACAATGGCTCCAATAAGGGGTTAATATTAAGGTGACCAGTCGTCCTCATTTAGGAAAGACAGTCCGTCTTTTGTAAGTTCCATCATCCCTTGAAAAGTGTCCTCCTACTTGTCCTCCTTTTTGATATTGGACGACTAATCTATAAATGTCCGTATTCGATCGATGCAGAGTCAATCCATTGCGTGTGATGTGACGTATTTGTATTTGACATGACAGTTTGTCAAGGATCAGTATAGTGCGGCAAGATGTGGTTATGTGGCGCATGCGCTTTGCAAGGGAGACCTTGAGAGAGCACGTGATATACCAAATGTGCAAATGGCTTTGTGTACTTCTTACTGAAACATGACACAGCACATATGACATTGTAGACTCACAATTATTTTCTTCTCAGTGAATATTCTATCATAGGTAAGCAAAATTCACATTTTATTAATTTATTACCTAATAATTTTCAAATATGTATAATTTTACTTACAAGTATTTTCCTGAAATTCGAGTTTTAAAGTGGAAATCTAACCTCAGACCATATCTATTAATAACACATTTTGATTAAATAGTTGCATAAAACAGAATTTCTTAAATTAGAAAATGATAAATACATCCGAATATCACTCCAAATTAGTGGTTTTGTTTGATATTTAGTTTTACTAAATGAGTAATTTTTTCTTACAATTATTATTAAAAATTAATAGGCACATAAGCATAATTACAATATAAAATATTACAAATGTTTTTATTATGCATTATCATAGAATATTATTGTTGCAGTGAATAAAATGTTTCTTTTATTTACGATGTTGTTTTCTTCAATTTATTTTTTTGCTCCTTTTCATTATAAAAATGTTGGTCATCTTGTTAATATCAAAAACATACAAAGAACTCACAAAGCTCAGCAAAAAACGAGCAGCGATCCAATTAAAAATTGGGATGAGAACATAAACAGATACTTCTCCCAAGAAGACATACAAATGGCCAACAGATATATTAAAAAAATGCTCATCTTCACTAGCTATTTGAGAAATGCAAACCAAAACTACAATGAGATACCACCTCACAACTGTTAAATTGGCTGTTAACAAGACAGGTAATAAATGTTGGACAGGCTGTGGAGAAAACCCTTATACACTGCTGGTGGGAATGTAAATTAGTACAACCATTATGGGAGATAGTATGGTGGTTCCTCCAAGAACTTAAGACTAGAACTACCATCCGACAATCGCTCTTCTGGGTATTTACCGCCAAAACTTGAAAATATTGCTACATAAAGACACCCCCACGTTTATCGCAGCACTATTCACAGTGGCCAAAACATAGAAACAATCCAAGTTCCCCTCAAAAGAGGATTGGATAAAGATGTTATATATATACAACATGGATGAGCCTTGAGAACATTATACTGAGTGAAGTAAGTAAATCAGAAAAAGTTAAAAACTGTATGATTTCACACATAGGTGGGATACAAAGGTGAGACTCATGGACATAGATAAGAATGCAGTGGTTACCACAGGGAGGAAGATATGGAAGAGGGTTGGAGAAGGCTGTAAAGAGGGACAAATATGCCTGACCAGGCAGTGGCGCACTGGATAGAGTGTCGGACTGGGATGCGGAAGACCCGGGTTCGAGACCTCAAGGTCGCCAGCTTGAGCGAGGGCCCCTCTGGTTTGAGCAAAAGCTCGCCAGCTTGGACCCATGGCTCCTGGCTCCAGCAAGGGGTTGCTTGGTCTGCTGAAGGCCTGCAGTCAAGGCACATGTGAGAAAGCAATCAGTGAACAACTATGGTGTCACAAGGGCAACGAGAAACTAATGATTGATGCTTCTCACCTCTCTCCGTTCCTGTCTGTCTGTCCCTATCTATCCATCTCTCTGTCCTTGGAAAAAATAAAGTTTAAAAAAAAAAAAGAGGGACAAATATAAGGTGATGGAAAATGATTTGGCTTCAGGTGATGGATATACAATATAATTGACTATTCAGATGATGGAGTGATGTTTGCCTGAAATCTATGTACACTTATTGATCAATGTCACCCTGTTAAAATTAATTTTTAAAGAAAAAAATACAGAACACTGAAAAAAATAAATAAAAATCTCAAAATTTCACGTATCTCTTTTCATTTCTGGCTGTCTCTTTTCTCCCCTTTGCCACAGCTATGGACTGTCAACCTGCACACAGAGCTCTGGTCAGAAAACTGGGCTTCAACCACCTCTTGTGTTCTTGTTAGTAATATAAGGCCTAATAACCAGACTCATCTAGTAACACTTAGTCTGACAGTTACAATTCATGTAGCTGTCACCCAAGGGGTGATATTTCAGTCTTCAGTCATTGACTTTGTCATTGGTTTACCTTTGAACCTCAGGAAAAACTACCAATATCTGCAAACCAATAAATATGACATATCACATAAACCAAATGAGGATAAAAATCGAAATGATCGCCCCTAGCCAGGTAGATCATTTGGTAAGAGCACTGTCCAGTAAGCCAAAATTGTGGGTTCAGTGCCAAGTAATGGCACATACAAAAATAAACTAATGAATACATAAATAAGTGGAACAACATATTGATGATTCTTTCTCTCTCTTAAAAATAAATCTCTCAATAACAATTATTTTTTAAAACTCCACATGATTGCTCTGGCAGGTGGCTCAGTGAACAGAGCATCAGCCTAGTGTATGGACACCCTGGGTTCAATTCCTGGTCAGGGCACACAGGAGAAGCAATCATCTGCTTTCCCCCCCATTCCTCTGCCCCTTCTCTCCCTTTTCCCCTTGCACAGATTGGTGCAGCAGTATGGAGTTACTTTAAAAAATTAGAAATGTTTTTGAGTTTTGGGGTTATATACCCAGTAGAGGGCTGGTTCCAGATCTTCGCTATTGTGAACAATGCTGCCAGGAACATGGGGGCGCATTTCTTTTTTTCGAACAGTGCTAAGGTGTTCTTAGGGTATATTCCTATAAGTGAGATAGCTGGGTCAAAAGGCAGTTCAATTTTTAATTTTTTGAGGAAATCTCCAAACTGTTTTCCATAGTGGCTGCACCAGTCTGCATTCCCACCAGCAGTGCAGAAGGGTTCCCTTTTCTCCACAACCCCGCCAGCACTTATTCTGTGTTGTTTTGCTGATGAGTGCCATTCTGACTGGTGTGAGGTGATATCTCATTGTGGTTTTAATATGCATTTCTCTAATAATTAGTGATGTTGAGCATTTTTTCATATGCCTATTGGCCATCAGTATGTCCTCTTTGGAGAAACTTCTATTCATTTCTTTTGCCCATTTTATGATTGGATTGTTTGTCTTCCTGTTGTTGAGTTTTATAAGTTCTTTATAAATTGTAGTTATTAACCCCTTATCAGACGTGCTGTTGAATATGTTCTCCCATTGTGTGGTTTGTCTTTTTATTCTGTTCTTATTGTCTTTAGCTGTGCAAAAACTTTTTAGTTTGATATAGTCCCATTTGTTTATCTTGCCTTTTATTTCATTTGCCCGTGGAGATAAATCAGCAAATATATTGCTGCTACAGATGTCGGAGAGCTTGCTGCCTATGTTTTCTTCTAAGATGCTTATGGTTTCATGACTTGCATTTAAGTCTTTTATCCATTTTGAGTTTGTTTTTGTGAATGGTGTAAGTTGATGGTCTAGTTTCATTTTTTTGCAGATAGATGTCCAATTTTCCCAACATCATTTGTTAAAGAGGCTGTCTTTACTCCATTGTATGTTCTTTCCTCCTTTGTCAAATATCAGTTGTCCATAAAGCTGTGGGTTTATTTCTGGGTCCTCTGTTCTGTTCCATTGATCTATGTGCCTGTTCTTATGCCAGTACCAGGCTGTCTTGAGTATAATGGCCTTATAGTAAACCTTGATATCTGGAAGAGTGATACCTCCTGCTTTATTTTTTCTTTTTAAGATTGCTGAGGCTATTTGTGTTCTTTTTTGATTCCATATAAATTTTTGGAATATGCGTTCTATATCTTTGAAGTATGTCATTGGTATTTTAATTGGTATTGCATTGAATTTGTAAATTGCTTTGGGTAATATAGACATTTTAATGATGTTTATTCTTCCTAGCCATGAGCACGGTATATGCTTCCACTTGTTTGTATCTTCCTTGATTTCTTTTACCAATGTTTTATAATTTTGCGAGTACAAGGCCTTAACCTCCTTGGTTGAATTTACTCCTAGGTACTTTACTTTTTTGGCTGCAATAGTGAAGGGGATTGTTTCCTTAATTTCTTTTGCTGACAGTTCATTGTTGGTATATAGAAATGCCTCTGATTTCTGAGTATTAATTTTATATCCTGCCACCTTGCTGAAATCATTTATAAGGTCCAGTAGTTTTTTGACTGAGACTTTAGGGTTTTCAATATATAATATCATATCTTCTGCAAATAGTGACAGTTTTACTTCTTCTTTTCCAATTTGGATGCCTTTTATTTCTTCTTCTTGTCTGATTGCTGTAGCTAGGACTTCCAGAACTATGTTGAATAAGAGTGATGAAAGGGGGCATTCCTGCCTGGTTCCTGATCTTAAGGGGACTGCTTTTAATTTTTGCCCATTTAGTATGATGTTTGCTGTGGGTTTGTCGTAGATGGCCTTTATCATGTTAAGGATTGATGCCTGTATTCCCACTATACTGAGAGTTTTGAGCATGAATGGGTGCTGGATTTTATCAAATGCCTTTTCTGCATCTATTGAAATTATCATGTGATTTTTGTCCTTCCTTTTATGTGCTGAATCACATTGATTGATTTGCGAATATTGAACCAGCCTTGCCTCTCCAGAATAAATCCCACTTGATCATGGTGAATGATTTTTTTCATATATTGCTAGATCCGGTTGGCTAATATTTTGTTGAGAATATTAGCATCTAAATTCATCAGGGATATTGGCCTATAATTTTCGTTCTTTGTGTTGTCTTTGCCCGGTTTTGGGATCAGAATTATGCTCGCCTTATAAAAGGAGTTTGGAAGTCTTCCTTCCTCTTGAATTTTTTGATATAACTTGAGGAGGATAGGAATTAGTTCTTCTTTGAATTTTTGATACAATTCACTTGTGAAGCCATCAGGCCCAGGACTTTTCTTATTTGGGAGTTTTTTGATAACCGTTTCGATCTCATTTGTTGTAATTGGTCTGTTTAGGTGTTCTGATTCTTCCAGATTGATTTTTGGAAAGTTATATGATTCAAGAAATTTGTCCATTTCACCAAATTGTCTAATTTTTTGGCATATAGTTCTTCATATTATTTTCTTATAATGCTTTGTATTTCTGTTGTGTCAGTTGTAATATCTCCACTGTCCTTTCTAATTTTATTTATTTGAGTCCTCTCTCTTTTTTTCTTGGTGAGTCTAGTTAAAGGTTCATCAATCTTGTTTACCTTTTCAAAGAACCAGCTCCTGGTTTCATTGATCCTCTGTATTGTTTCCTTAGCCTCTTTGTCATTTATTTCTGCTCTGATCATTATTATTTCCTTTCTTCTACTTGTCTTGAGTTTTATTTGTTGTTGTTTTTCTAGTTCTTTTAGATGTAGGATCAGGTTGCTTATTTGAGCTTTTTCTAGCTTCTTATGATATGCCTGTAGTGCAATAAACTTCCCTCTCAGAACTGCTTTTGCTGTGTCCCATAAATTTTGAGTTGATGTATGCTCATTATCATTTGTTTCTAGAAACTCTTTTATTTCTTCTTTGATCTCATTGTTAATCCATTCATTATTTAATAACATGCTATTTAGTTTCCAAGTGTTTGAGTATTTTTCAGTTTTTCTTTTGTGGTTAATTTCTAGTTTCATGGCATTGTGATCAGAGAAAATGCTTGATATGATTTCAATCTTCTTAAATTTATTGAGACCATTTTTGTGTCCTAACATGTGGTCTATCCTAGAAAACGTACCATGAGCGCTTGAGAAGAATGTATATTCTACTGCTTTAGGGTGAAAAGTTCTGAAGATATCTATTAAATCAAGTTGATCTAGTGTCTCCTTTAAGTCTGCTGTTTCTTTATTAATTTTCTTTCTTGAGGATGTATCTAGTGTTGTTAGAGGGGTATTGAAATCCCCTACTATGATAGTATTGCTGTTAATCTCACCCTTTATATCCATCAAAGTCTGCTTTATGTATGTCGGGGCTCCTATATTTGGTGCATAAATATTTATAATAGTTATATCTTCCTGTTTAATTGTTTCCTTTATCATTATGTAGTGTCCTTCTTTATCTCTTACTACAGCCTTTGTTTTAAAGTCCATTTTGTCAGATATAAGTACTGCTACCCCGGCTTTTTTTTCATTTCCATTTGCCTGAAATATTTTTTTCCATCCTTTTACATTCAGTCTATGTGCGTCTTTTGTTTTAAGGTGTGTCTCTTGTAGACAGCATATGTATGGGTCCTGTTTCTTTATCCACGCAGCTACCCTATGTCTTTTGATTGGATCATTTAATCCATTTACATTTAAGGTTATTATTGATATGTAGTTGTTTATTGCCATTTTATTCTTTAAAGTTGTATTCTTCTTTTGCTATATTCTTTTCTCCCTTTAAAATGTTCACAACAGTCCCCTTAGTATCTCTTGCAGAATTGGTTTGGTTTCTATGAATTCCTTGAGGCTTTCTTTTTCTGGGAAGCTCTTTATTTCTCCTTCAATTTTAAACGTTAGCCTTGCTGGATAAAGTAGTCCTGGTTGTAGGTTCTTCTTCTGCATTACTTTGATTATATCTTGCCATTCCCTTCTGGCCTCAAGTGTTTCTGTTGAGAAGTCTGATGTCATCCTTATGGGGGTTCCTTTGTAGGTGATAGCCTTTTTTTCCCCAGCAGCTTTAAAAATATTTTCTTTATCCATTAGCTTTGGTATTTTAACTATTATGTGTCTTGGTGAAGACCTTTTTGGGTTTCTCTTTAATGGAGTTCTGTGTGCTTCTTGAACGTGTGGAGTGTTTCCCAGCCTTAATTTAGGAAAGTTTTCTGCTATGATTTGATTGAACAAAGTCCATTTTCTGTCCCCTCTCCTCTTCTTCAGGCACCCCTATGATGCGAATGTTGTTTCTCTTCATGTTGTCACAGAGCTCCCTTAGAGTTTCCTCACATTTTTTGAGTCTCTTTTCCTTTTTCTTCTCTGCTTCTGTGCCTTTGTTTATTGTGTCCTCTAACTCGCTTATTCGATCTTCAGCGTGATTCATCCTGCTTTTAACTTTTTCCATTGTGGTCTTCAGTTCTGATACTGTATTTGTCATTTCTGTCTGATTCTTTTTTATTATTTTAATTTCATTTTTTATACTTGTTATCTCTTTATTTAGGTGTTCATAATGACTATCCATTGTTGCTCTAATTTCTTTGAACCTATTAACTATCATTATTCTAAATTCTGCATCTGGTAATTTGGTTCTATCTGGTTCATTCAGGTCCTTTTCTGGGGATTTCTCTTGATTCATTTGGTTTGCATTCCTCTGCCTGCCCATTTTTTCTGTGTATAAGAAGGTTGTGGCCACTGGAGTCCAGTAGGTGTTGCCTTTGTGTTCTTTATGTGTGGTCTCTCTTCAGGCCCCCCACCCCCTCTGCCGCTGCCTAGGGTGGTTGGGTATGGGCTTTGCCAGAGCCGGCCCTCTGTGGCTTTTGCTGTGATTTCTGCCTCTCCTCCGTGGGAGGGGCTGTCACTCAAGCCACAAGCCTCAGGACTAATGATAGAGGTGAGCACCTTTACTTAGCTGCGGACCAGCCTATTTCCGGACTTCTGCCCAGAACCAGCAGTCAGAGCCTGCTCGCTACAGTTTCGCAGGTTAGGCGGGGCTTTTGACGTACTCTCAGCTGTAAGCTTTTGCCCGTCTGGAGCTTTAGCCCCGCCCTCGATGCCTGGGCCCTTCTGCACAGGGTCGGAAACCAAGGTTTATTGGGGAGGGCGTGTTTGCTGGCTTCTGCTCAGCTGCGGACTTCCGCTCGTCCCGGACTCTATCCTGCCTTCGCTTTCGGAGCCCGCTCATTCACGTGGGATGGCAAATCGCGGTTTCTCTGGCCGGGTGGGGATATTAGCGTGGGCTCAGCTGTGAGCTTCCACTTATCTCAGGGTCTACAACGTTCCGCACCCGCTCGCGCACGCAGAATGGCAAACCTCGGTTTCTCCGGCCGGGCGGGGCTGGTAGCGTGAGCTCAGCCGCAAGCCCCCCGCCCGTCCCTGGTCCTAGCCCGGTCCCCGCGGTCAGGGCCGGCTTGCACAGAGTCGCAGAGCAGATTTCTGCCCGTTCCTGGCCTCCCTCTTTGTCCCCGTAAGTGGGATTAAAGGCCGGCCCGCAGCTTCCGGACCACTTTCGTGTGTCCCCTTCGACCCTGCTGGGCTAGACCAAGCTCCCACTGGCTTTGCCTTCATCCACGCCGACAGAACCGCGTTTCAGCATCCTGCCGCCCACCATGCCCTTCAGCTACCCTCAGCAGGGTAGGATGGGACCTAATACTTCACACTGTAGGCCTGGGAGCTCCCTCACTTGTTTCACAGCTCAAAACTGTCCAAACCCCTCTTCTAGGCTCTGGGACTGCAGGCTGGGGCTTGGTTCCTGTGACCCAGGTCCCTCCCTCTCCGCCAAACTCTCCTCCCATCACGCGGGTCTCTCCGGGCTGCCGTTTGCTCCGGGGAGCTGGGCAGCCCTCTTCGCGTTTTCGCTATTCCTACCAGTCTCAATGTGGCTTCTTCTGTGTTCCTTGGCTGAAGAGTCCACTTAGTTTTGTTCAAAGTTGGTTTATTCAGGTGATGGTTCTTAAAATTGAGTTGTAATCCACTTTGGTTCTGGGAGTTGGAAGTTGGTACATCCGCCTACTCCGTCGCCATCTTGCTCCTGAAAGAGTTTTAGAATCTAATAAAAGTATAAATTCAACCTGTATTGTATGTTCACTATTCTGAGGTTTGGATGTCATCTGAACCTTTAAGAAAATGTATTAGCTATAAAAAAAAAACACACCCCACACAAATCTAGTAATTGTACCTTAAAATTCTTGCTTTTGGTTAAAATCTTTTCCAGAGAGTAAGAGAAAGAGAGAGGGGGGAGTGGGAGAGGGAGAGAGGAAGAGAGAAGGAGAGGGGTAGAGAGGGGGAAAGAAGGGGGAGAGAAGTGGAGTAAGGGGAAAGAGGAGAGGAAAGAGAAGAGAAAGAGAGAGAAGCATCAATGCTTTCCACTTAGGGAGAGGAGGGGAAAGGTGGGGAGAGGAGGGGAGGGGGAACACAAGAGGAGAGGGGAAAAAAGGTGAGAGGGGGAGAGGGGGGGAAGGGGAGAGAAAGAGAAAAAGAGAGAGAAGCATCAATGCCTTCCACTTAGTTGTTCCATTTAGTTCTGTACTCATTGATTGCTTCTCTTCATGCCCTAACAAGGGATTGAACCCACAACCTCAGTGTGATGGGACAACACTTTATCCACTAAGCCACCTGGTCAAGTCCAGATCTTCGTTATTTTTTAAACAAAAGATTGTGATTTGCAGATAGATCACATAATATTTAAAAACAGCTTATTTCCCCTTACTTTACAACAGATAATCTATGTTCCCTTTAATAAATCCCAAGGGATAAAATCTCTAAATTTTGTTATCATTGCATACTAGATTGCATTAAGTCTTTAACTAAAAATTTCTAGGAGTGACAATTCTCAATTCCTGCTTTCTAACTTTTTTACTGTGTACTTTAAAATCCTTTTTTTTTTTGAATTTTTATTGGCATTTTATTTCACAACTGAAAGACTACAATCTTACATTAAATAAGGAATAAAATCATTTGGTAAAGTGATATGTGTTTTTACAAATAAATTGTTAGAATAAAAATGTAACACTTAAGATAAACTAACATATGACTATTTCTTATACTCATTAACCACTTTTAAAAAGTCCTCAAATCAATTAAATGTCAGAATACTTTTACTTTATTGACATATGATGCTAAGTATTTGTATAACTGAGAGGAAAAGGCACATTTTACCACCAAGCAAAATGAAGACATTCTTTTAAAGTCTGTTTATGTGGTTTTTATAAATAGCATATTTAATTTGATAAAAGTGAGACTATGAGACGTGGACAAGAGAGTGGTGGTTATGGGGTGGGGGGAGGGAGGGAAGGGTGAGATAGGCAGGAGGGGAGGGACACAGGGAAAACCAGATAGAAGGTGACAGAGGACAATTTGACTTTGGGTGATGGGTATGCAACGCAATTGAATGATAAGATAACCTGGAGATGTTTTCATTGTACATATGTACCCTGATTTATTGGTGTCACCCCATTAAAATTAATAATAATAAAATAAAATAAATTATAATGAAAAGTTTTAACAAATAACAGATTGAATTTTGTAGATTACTAATTTACATGAATGCAGAAAGAAAAACATTTTTCTAGTTGTGTTGAGCCAACAAAATGGAGAGACATAAATCACAAGATACTGTGGAACCTTCCAACGTCATGTATAAGAATACTTTATTATAATCTGAATATCCTTTATCATATATTCAAATTAAAAACCTAAACTGTGCTTTCAATTCTAAATGAATATATTCTATTGATAAAAGGAAGACTTTATATTCTTGTTTGTTGGGTATGACTTTTTATTTGCAAATGAAACAATAGATTTCCTTCATATGTTATCTGGGAAGGTTGGTTATAACCCAAAATACCAGGCAAGGAAACTGATCTGTTCAAATTAAAAGTGGACTGGTCTCTTTCAGTATTCTAAGTACCAAATATATAACTGTATATCAAACTTGATGGTATGTTTGGAAATATACTTAAAATCCTTTTTATACATTCCTTCTAAACTGTCATTTTTCAAGGCAATCCAAGATGCCATGAAAGAAATCTAGTAATTTCTGAAAAACAACAAAGTTACGAGTTCTATGTTTGTTTAACTGACTTTATAAAATGCAAATCATAGCACATAGACTCTTAAATCATTAGACATTTACTAAAGTCATTAGATTTTTTAAATTCTAAAATAACAAACTTGAAATTAGTTCAATAAAATAGCAACCAAGCCTGACCAGGCACTTGAGCAAAAGCTCACCAGCTTAGACCCAAGGTTGCTGGCTCCAGCAAGGGGTTGCTCAATCTGCTGAAGGCCCGCGGTCAAGGCACATGTGAGAAAGCAATCAATGAACAACTAAGGTGTTGCGACGGCAACGAAACACTAATGATTGATGCTTCTCACCTCTCTCCGTTCCTGTCTGTCTGTCCCTATCTATCCCTCTCTCTGAGTTTCTCTCTGTCCCTGTAAAAAAAATAATAATAACAACCAAGAAATTAGTTGATAAACAAAATTGTAATCTATTTTTACACTGTTATTTAGACATGCTGAAAGAACAGATAATGCAACTCACTTGCAATTGACTTTGGATAATGGTTTTGACTTTATTTATAGATATTTGAATTCACATTCAAAGACAAAATACTAAGGAAATATCAATGTCTGTAATAAAATTATACATATGCACTTTTAAAAGTTTAGTTTCAATCACTTTTAGCAATAAAAGAAAACACCTGGAATCAAAGTATAATGACTACATATCTAAGTATTAAATACAGAAAGAATCCCAACTTTATATCTTTAAAAGACAGAATTAACATCAAACATGCACTCTGAACTCCAGAATGGAGATGTCCTATTTTATGGTATTCATCATTCCTATATAGTATAAAGGAATATGGCAGCCAGGTGTATAAGACTGCACAAATAAGGATGGAGTTACAGTGTAAGTTAATAGTCTCCACAGGAAGACAGACAAGCAGCTAAAATGCAAGTTAGAAAGTGAGGCCTAAGTCAGCAAATGACTAGATCAGAAAAATAAGAACGAGGTTTCTTACAAATGGAGCTAAGGAAACGCCAGCAAGCAGATGCAAATAAAAAGGAAGCTTAAAGCCAACAAGAATTATCTGGAAGTAAAATTTAAATCAAAATAAAGAAAACAGGAGTAAAGAAAAAGTAAGCTGTTACTTCATTCTCAAGTTTTTAAGAATTGCTTCAAGGGCTGGATCACATCTTTACTTCCGGGAATACCACACCATTGTGGCACACAGTAGATGCCCAATGGTTGTTGAAGAAATAACCAACAAAATGTTCTTGGAATTATTTTACCTGGAAAATAATTTATCAGGCATGATTCATTTTAAATGTACAAGTTCCCTAGAGCACCTAAACTGACTTCACCTTAAATTTGAGGATAGATGGTAGATTAACCAGATCATACTTGCCAGAACCTAAGATACTCATCTACACAGAGCTGAGGTGTCACACCCTATTCTGTCACAGCCTCCAAATTTTATGATGTATTGATTTTAAAAAGAACTTTATTTTTTTTACAGGGACAGAGAGAGGGACAGACAGACAGGAACAGAGAGAGGTGAGAAGCATCAATCATTAGTTTTTTGTTGCTGTTGTGACACCATAGTTGTTCATTGATTGCTTTCTCACATGTGCCTTGACCGCTGGCCTTCAGCAGACTGAGCAACCCATTGCTGGAGCCAACGACCTTGGGTCCAAGCTGGCGAGCTTTTGCTCAAGCCAGATGGGCCCGCGCTCAAGCTGGTGAGCTCAGGGTCTCGAACCTGGGTCTTCCGTATCCCAGTCCGACGCTCTATCCACTGCACTACCGCCTGGTCAGGCTGATGTATTGATTTTAAAGAGAAAAAGGGAGAGGGAGAGAAACACCAATTTATTGTTATTTATGCACTCATTCTTGTATGTCCCCTGACCCTGAAAAACCCCGCACCTTGGCATATTGAGATGACATTCTAACCAATTGAGCTACCCAACCAGGGTACAATTAGCAAATTTTAAACATGAAGTACAGCACAATACAAATAGTACATGGCTTTCAAGAGCTAAAATTTAAAATGAAAATCACTACAGAAGAGTGACTGATAATAGTATTATCTCAGACTATAAAAAACACTATGGAAAATTTATCTGTAAAACTGAAGAGACTAATAATTTTAGTAATTTTGCCATCAAAGAACTTCTAATATTTTAATAACCAAAACCCACCTTTTGTTACTCACAAACAAAAATATGGTTTATCTGCATAAGTAGCGCAAACCTATAGCTCTGGTCAACAGAGAACTATACTTCTTATTACATATCAATAAAATCTCCTATTACTTTCCTCAACCAAGTAACTGTGCACAGAGAAGACCAATGCTTATTAATATTTGACCACACTGAGTAAAACTGATTTCTATCCTAGAGAACAACAACAACAAAAAAGAGAACCAGAAGATGCAGAATATTTTTTAAAAGTAAGCAAAGTATTAGAAGCTAGTTGACAATCAGAGGCAGAGCCACATAGTTTCCTTAAAAGCTTATCAATATTGTACAATTATCTCAAACATATCGAGTAAGATATAAAATCTTGTAGTAGGGGAAAATACAGATGTCTTCATTTTCTTTTCTTTTCTTTTTTGGCAGAAACATAGAGAGTCAGAGAGAGAGACAGATAGGGACAGACAGACAGAAAAGGAGAGAGATGAGAAACATCAATTTTTTGTTGCAACACCTTAGTTGTTCATTGATTGCTTTCTCATATGTGCCTTGACCGAGGGGCTACAGCAGACCGAGTGACCCCTTGCTCGAGCCAGTGACCTTGGGCTCAAGCTGGTGAGCCTTGCTCAAACCAGATGAGCCCATGCTCAAGCTGGCAACCTTGGGGCCTTGAACCTGGGTCCTCCACATCCCAGTCCGACACTCTATCCACTGTGCCATCGCCTGGTCAGGCTTCATTTTCTTAAAGAAACTGGTTTGTTCCTCAATGCATGCTTTAAACATGAAATCCGGTTTTGTAAATTTAGGAAAATCAAGTCTGAAAATACTTATTGATTTATTTTACTTTTCCTCAACTTCTTACAACAGAGAGCTAGAGACAAGGTAATAACTGAACGGTACTGGCATTATACAAAAGAAAGGAGGCTAACTTTTAAAAAGTTGAATATTTAAATGAATACAGTATAGAAGACACATTAATAACATCCAGGAAAATATGCAAAATAATATTATAAATGTTTACAACAAAACCCCAAAATTTCAGATTCACTAATGGTTTTTTAATCTGTGAACTGTCTCCAAATATTTACTGGTTTAGAATAAAAATTTATCATTAGGAAACATATTTGAGGCCCTTAGAAAATAAGATTCAAGCAGCAATAAGGATCTCAAAATTAACTAAGCCAAATAAAATAAAACCTTTACTTGAAAAGGTAAAAGTTTCTTTCTTGGGAAAATGTCTTGCATTTCTCTCACTATTCATAAAGCATTTGGTCGACTATGTTCTTAAGTGCGTTCTCTTATTATCACTGCTGTAGTCTATTTTTAGATACTTTGGGTCAGGATCTTATTTCTACAGTAACTTGTCAGGAGTCAAATAAACAAAAATAAAACATTTTCATAACATAACCATATGGCAATGTTCGCAGGCTAGAAGTGTTATTGCTACCTATTGTTTTAAGTAGAGTCTGTTAAATATATGTGAAAGTTTCAACAAAAAAGCTACTCACCACCATCCCTCTCTCTAACTCTGTGAATATACACATTTTTGGCCTTACTGTGACCTGTGCTGTCACTGTGTTTGTTCTCAGGACTGTCAGATCTCTGCACATCTTATTTGGTGGTGAAGGATCTGTGACATCTCGCATTTTCTCATGTCTGTAATCACCACTACTGGGGTGACTCTTTGATGTATACTTAAGTGCATGTAAAACATCACCCCCCCCAAAAAAAAGAGAAAAAAATAAAATTTTAAATATAGTTTACTAAATTCAGTCTATTTTCAAATTTGACGTTTTAACTTTATTAAGTTTTACAAATGTATGCCAGTGAAATTAAAATTTCCATTTTCAATTATACCTTTAAGTTATTCAGACAAAGCCTAAATCAATGCCTAAGAGTTATAAGGGTAGTCATACAAATCACAATACCTTATGTTCAAAAAAGAAAACTGCAGTCCACACAAATGCACAAAATCAAACACCTTGGCACATGAGATCCTCAATAAATTTTTCTGGGAATTAAAAAGTTTACTCTAAGGAAAAGCAGAAACTGAGCACTTTGTAATCGATTTTTGCTCTACACCTAATGCAGACAAGTATAATGAGCTTAAGCACATTTCTGCAAACCTACAGAAAACGAAAAGCATCATTTTCTTCAATTCTAACTCACAAAAAAAGATTTCAAACCTACCTTACTTACTCTGCCAGGTGTGGGAAACAATTTAAAAGTACAAAAAAATGTTGGCTGACTCAGTGGAGCTCCCTCATAGAAACACTATAAGTTTTACCCTAGCCCTAAGGAAGACTTTGGGGCAGCTGCAGAGGTGGGTTCAGCAGCCCCAAGTGCCATGAGGAAAGAAACTCCTTCATTTGGTACCTCACCCTACACATTTCTTCACCAGACTCTTACATCTTTTAATACCCTTTGTAATAAATACCTTTTGTGATCTGGTGAGTAAACAGGTTTTCTTGGGTTCTGTGAGCCATTTCTGCATATTAATCAAACCTGAGGAGAGGGTTATGAAGACTTCTAATAACCTGTAGGTTAGAAGCACAGGTGACAACCTGGGTTTGCAGCTGGCCTCTGAAGTGGACAGCGATCTTGTGGGGCTGCCCCCTTTGCCTGCGAAATCAGACTCTGGGTAGCTAGTGTCAGCACTGAGTGGAATTTCCAGGTACCCTGCGTGTTGGTGTGAGAAAGCCTCCAAACATACATCAGAATTAGGTCCTGAAACTGTTTTCACTTTTGAACAAGCACTTCATAAACTTTTTATTATTAATATATAAATTTGATTTAATATGGATATGGTCTAGATTAATTCAAATTAAACAAGCTTACGTATATGTCAGTGGAGGGGATGTATTAGTTAGGTTAAGCAATAGACCTCAGCAGGTGACCTGCTCTCTCAGTGAATTAATATAATAGAAATTTATTCCTTCATCACATTTTAATCCACTGTGAGTCAGGCATATCACTTTGGTGGCATTCCTACAATTCTGGGACCTAGGGTGCTTATGTTTTGCAACTTGTCTTAGAGTCCTTTGCTTCCAGCCCCACTGATGGAAAAGAGAAAACAGATAACTCACACCTGCACATTACAGTCGTAGACTGAGAGCTTCATATGTCCTTCCCCTCAAAGTCCTCTGGTCAGAACTATTTCTATAATCCTGTCCCAACCATAGGGGAACACATGGGTATGTGTAAATACTGTCTCTCACACAAGCAACTTTAAAGAAAACCATTTGATTTAAAGCAGTGTATATGAAGTGACTGGAATGGCTTTAAGATGTCACTTAAGAAAAATTTTTAAAAAAGGAAAAAAAATTATTGTTGGCACTTTTTGACATTTGGGTTTCATGTATTGCAATTGGTAATTATTAATTGCCCCATAATGCTAAATGTCATATATATTTAAGTGAGAGGCAAAGAGGCAAAGAGACAGACTCCTGCATGTGTCCTGACAGGGATCCTTCAAGCAAGCCCCCTACCAGGCAATGCTCTGCACATCTGGGACTGCTGCTTTGTTACTCAGCAATTGAGCTGTTTTAGAGCCTGAGGCAAGGCCATGGAGCCATTTTCAGTGCTCTGGGCCAACTTGCTCCAATTGAGCCATGGCTGTGGGAGGAGGAGAGAGAGAGAGAGAGTAGAGAGGGGGGTAGAGGAGCAGGTGTTTGCTTCTCCTGTGTGCCCTGAACAGGAATCGAACCCGGGACTTCCACTAACAGCAGCAGCAAAAAACACCTATTATCTTCTAAGGCCAACACCTGCTGCACATTAGAATGGGACCAGTGGATTGTCAATGTGACATGGGGCCCCTGTCCCCTACCTGTCCCCATTAGGTCCCTTGGCCTTCCTCCTATTCAATCTGGAACAATGGGTCTTAAGGATCCTCCTGTCCATCAGCTATCTTCATTATATCATCTTGCAACCATGAAACCTGAAGGCGAGCCATGTAACTGAATGCCATTTTCTTGGCTGCTGCCAGGGCTGCCTACTTCCCCTGATTTCTCAGCAGCTGGAAGCTTTGTTCAGGCTTGAGTTGCTGCCAAAGCTCTAACAGGACTCTATTAGACCTGCCATCAAATTACTTTTTATCTGCTCCAGCCACAATCAATTCTACGCACACCTGTGTTTGTGTAAACTTTACAGGCTTGTTTCCCTTGTTGGTTGGGGGAATAGCGGCCCACACAGCCTTATGTCACCATGCTGCCCCATCTCCCCCAAATCTGCCACCGTCTATGTAACAGTATTGATGGGCTGCCCCACATAGGGGCTTAAGACCGCCACTAGTAACCCAAAAAAGGCTGATAAGGTGCTACAGAAAATAAGGTCCCTCATACTAACTCATCTGGTCCACGAGACCTCAGGTTGAAAACAGCATTCTTCATAGCTAGTTCCCAGAGGGCCTGCTGCAGCTCAGTATATGACTGCCACTGACTCACTGCCCCCAGCAAGTCTCCAGCATTCTGCCAGACAGCATGAATGGCAGCCATCACCCATTCTAATAGGGTATGATTGTCATGGCAGTTCTGGAGACGCTGCCTCAAGGAGGAGTGTGTGGTAATAATGGCTAATTTCTCCATCTCTGCTCCAGAGAGCATGATGCCATCCACCCCTATGTCCCATAACTGCAACAACCAAGCTGCCAGGGACTTAGTGAGTTTCTGCCTGAATTTTGCCCCTAATTCCATGAACTCTGTCTGGGTGTAGGCCAGACCACAGAGTGCCCTACTACATGTGAAGGGGTTGTGCCTGCCCCAGTGGCACTTTTGGCTACTGGGTTTTACCTTCTGTGTGACCACTGGCTGAGCTCTGAGTCTGCTGACGGCAGTTTCAGCTCAAACCTCCTCTTTCTTCAGCGACTACTTCAGCTCTTGCAGCTGTCAGCTGTTGGCCTAAAACTGAAACTGGAGATCTTGAACCTGCAGTTGTGTGTCTAACAATTGCTGGTGCCAGTGCTCAGCTTCTAGGGCAAACTGGAGTTCTAGAACTTGGGTGGCACAGAGCTTTCAATTTCTTCTCTCAGGGCTTTAATAAACTACTAGCCCATTGCCACCAGCAGGGTAGCCACAGGAAACCACATGCTCAAAAACAATAGCCACTCCTCTTCGCCACTCTTCAAGGCTGTTGGTGGCATCATACGGATCTGATCCAAATCCTGCCCACTACAGCAGATGTAATGCCAGTGGCCGAGGCCAGGCAGGTTCACATTGGATTTAGGCAGTTGGCAGAAAAAGGGTTGGGCCATAACTGTTTATTGGAGGCTCACAATGGCAGACAAGCAAACGGGCAGGGGAAAACCATTTCTTACAGCAGCAGGTGAATGAACAGCAAAACAGACCCTTACAGAGGTGGGTAAGCCATCCTCCAAATCCACCATGAGTGAAAGAGCCATAGCCTTACTTAGGCTTTGCACACATGGCTCATGCACTAATCATGCAAAGTGCAGGTGAGCAAACCTAACACAGTTGTTTTTACTACACTTATTAAAAAATTAAATATTGAAACAGAACTATTTATTTTGGAAGGTGGAGCTTCATATTACACCTTTGTGACTCCCTGAGGTTTCAATGATCCCTAGATAGGGAGTACTGGGATAGATGTCAAACTTCTGGTCTGGAGTTTTGATTTGATTGAGAGGTACCATAATAATCTCCAAGTGCCCCAAGATATGAATGGAAAGAAATTGTAGCACAGTTCACATTGCAATGCCAGCAAGTTGCACTTTAAGGGGCTTCACAAAGGAATGTCTCACCCTATTCATGGCCCCAAGCCCCCTGTCTACCCAAGTTCATTAAATGTGTGACTAAATACTAGATCAGCAGTTTTATAGCCAGATTCACTTAATTTTCAGTTCTAGACATAAAAGCTTTACAGCAGAAAAGGACCACTGAGATCATGAGATCATTCCAGACTTGATGTGTAGAGAAGTATCCTGCTCAAAGTCATCAGGTTGGTAAGCTGGGTCATCAGGTGGGTGAGTTGGGACTGGAAATCAGGCACCCACAGAATCATAAGGTCCCCCATCTTCAGGGCTAGCCAGAGACCACTAGTTTGATTGCCAGCTGTTGTGAGAACCTTTACAAAGTTTTTGACCACTGGACATGTAGCTGTTTCTGGGAATTCCAATGGGGGAGGCAGTTGCTATTTTTCTATCTTGTCGTTGTTTGTTGCAGGACAGAAGAGTTACCTTCTTTGTGTTTTCCAACAAGCAATTTGGCTCATGGGAACAACACAACACATTTCCATCTGTATTTGTAAGAGGTTATAATTTTATCTAATAATCTTGTTCTCATTCTCACATCTAGTTCTTTAGCTATTCCTCACAGAGCATGGCTTCCACATGGCTTGAACATCCAGATTTTCTTTCTCGGGAGGAATAAGAATTTGTTAGCATTCCCTGTAAAGGTGTCAGCCAGAACTGAACATAGTACCACAGTGTGGTCTTAACACAGGTGATTACAAAACACCCACTCTTTACTTTGAATGTTATGCATGAATATAGCCCAGCTGTGGTAGGTTTTTCCATACCTAGTTAGCAAGCTTTCCAAAACCTGAACTAAAACAAATATTTTTTTTTGTGATTAGGCTCTATTCTTAGACTGTTTTCCCATGGGGGAAGAAAGAAGGATGAGGGGAACAGAGAAGGGAAAGAATGCCAGTTCTGATGTGTCAACCCGGAGTTGCACCACTCCACAGACTTGCATGCATCACACTGTGTAAGCAGGCTTTGCAACATAATGCCCGTCCCCCACTTTCTCAACCCTGGGCTCAGTCAGCGCAGCACCATGGGGCACTTTCTGTACTCAGAAGAAAGTGGTTTGGGTGTCAGTTTCTGTTTTCACCAAGGTCCTGGGGCAGGCACCTCAGTTGTTTTGCCCTGTGTGTGAATTGGGGTGAGGTCATCCATCTGTTGAGGAAGTAAAGGGATAGAGACCAGATTCCAAAACAGTCAAGATCAGAGAATGTGTGTTTGGACATTTCAATTAACGAACTTGGGTAAGGTCTGGACAATTTCAAAATGCTAATTTTCATATATTTGTTGATTGCTTCAAAGTGTTTCCAAGGGTGCTTTTATTCATATCAAAGTTGGTCCTTATGTCCCTGGCTGGTGGCTCAGGGGATAGAGTGTTGGCCCAGTGTATGGACATGCCAGTCAGGGCATACTAGAGAAGTGCCCATATGTTCCTCTCCCCCTTGTCTCCCTCTTTTCTGCCCACATTCAGTGGCTCGATTGATTCGAGCATGGCCCCAGGTGCTGAGGATAGATAGCTCAGCTGGTCTGAGCATGTCAGCCTCAAGCACTGAGGATATCTTGGTACTCAAGCAGTGGCCCCAGATGGGGTTTTAGGGTGGATCCAGATCTGGGCTCATGTAGGAGTCTGTTTCTCTATCTCCCCTTTTCTCACTTAAAAAAATAAAAATTTGGCCCTTATAATCACCTTTTGAGGTAGTCAGGGCAGCTATTATCCTCATTTTTCAGATGAACCAACTGATTACAACAGTGACTATCCACTTCTGAGCCCTGTGGTCCCTGAAGCAGTATGGACTTCCAGCCCATGATGTAAGCCATACTAGATTATTGCAAATATAATCATTCTTCATCAAACAAATATATATTGAACACTTCCTATGTGCCTGACACTATAGAAGGATCTGGTGATACAAAGATGAACAGCGGTGCTGTTTTAAGTTACTTCTAGTTTAGTAATTACTGTCAGGTTTATACTAATATTTCACTGAGGACAATAGAATCATTGTAGAGGTAGACATGATGCTTAGAGAACATCTAGATGGCTCATCAGCTGATGGTGGAACTAGAGTCCAGAAAGGGAAGTTCTTCCACCTGGTGTAGACAAGATCAATTGTAGGGTCCAGGTTCCTAGTCCCAACCCAGAGCCCCTTCTACACACTCTACCATCTTGTCCATGTTCCCCACCACAGTGAACAGCTTTGGAGTTCAGACAAGTCTAGTTCTCAGTAGTTGAAAATCTAAACCTAGATTATCAATAGGTTCATTAAAATCGTTTTCTGCCATAGTCATTTTGAGTATCTGGCTCATTTCGGTATTTGCCATAGGCCTAATGATCATTCAACCTAAATTTCTCTCTAGAACCCGATTCTTCTAACATCATGAAGCAGATTCACTCTTTTGGTTGGCTTTGCTCTGTGCTTTGGGAAAACTGTGTTTATGCCATTTTAAAGTACAGGAGTGGGCTTCTTAGCCTGAGCTATGCATGTTTTAATGGGAACTTGCTAGCTGTTCACAAATGCTTGAGCGCTGGGAGAGGGCACAGGCAGGGTAGATTACAGGAAGATACGTTTGGCTCACTGTAAGAAATGTCTGTCTGGCTAGTAGCACTGTCTAAGAATAAAATGAAGGTGCTTTATTAGCGCTGTAAGTAGTGCATCAGAATCGTAATAATAGAATGAACCTTCTTCTCTAACCCTACCTTAATCACTCAGCATGTCTAACCTGCAAGTCTAGAAATATCATTTAGCTGGATAGCTAAAAACTAAAGTACTGCTATGAAGGAAAATTGGAGAGTGGCTATTGGAAAATGTGATGGTTAATTAAATAACCTACTGGGCAAATGATGGCCAGTAAAACATTATTTTTGGGTGTGTCTGTGAGGATATTTCTGAAAGAGATTAGCACTTGATTCGGTGGACTAAGAAAAAGCAGATGGTTTTCCCCAAGGTGGTGGTCATGATACTATCTGTTGAAAGCCTGAATAGAGCAGGCAGACAGTGAGTTTGCTGTCTCTGGTTAAGCTGAGTGTGGGGAAAACAGTTGTGGTTAGGCTTGCTCACTGGTTTCCCTGCGGCAAGCACTTTGCACAATTAGTGCATGAGCACGTGGCCAAAAGCCACATGTGTGTCTCCATGAAAAGCTATGGGAGCTTTCCCTCTCTACCCGCACAGGGATGAGTGGTATTTCTGATCCCTTGTCCTTAACTGTGAAAAGCGGGTTTTCTTTGCTTATTTGCTCACCCTTCTCTGGGAGCCTATAATAAATGAGAGTAGCCCAATACTTTCAGGCTCCGCAGTTCCTCTACTATCTTCTGGAATTCAGTGTGAACCAGCCTGACCTCGACCACCGGCATCACACTGAGGCATCCATCTCCTCCTGTGCTTCGGCATCAGAGCTCCTGGGTCTGAGACTCAGGTCAGGTCTTAGACCAGCAGCCCCTACATCTCAGGCCTTCAGCCTCAGATTGCACCACACCACCGCTTTCTTGGGTCTCCAGCTGCTGACAGCAGATGTGGGCCACTTGAGCTCCATAACTGCATGAGCCAATTATAATAAGTCTCCTCTTAAGTGTACATACATACACATATGTTTCCCTGGAGAATCCTGACTAATACAGGAAGAAGTGAGAACTCCCAAATATGTAATTGGTTTCAGAGTTGGATGGAGTGGGAAAGTAGCAGGAATCAGGGAAAACCTCTGTTTTCTAGCTTAGGTGCCACTACCTGGTTTGAGTTCAGGGAGAGACAGTAGTTCTATAGAAATTTGAAGTCTTGGTCTGTGCAGAACTTCTAGCTACCAAATATTGAGAATACTACATGCCATGTCCTGTGCTATGTGATTTTCACAGGAAACCTCTATTTTATAGGTAGGCACTGTCCCCATTTTATCTTGGGAAAGCCACTCTGATACAGCTGGTCAAACCCACACTCAGGGTAGACACAGCAGTGAAGATGAAGAAGGTCCCCTTCTGACCTGGCAGATCATCCGTTCTACTTCTCATTGATATTAGTTTCACCTGCTTCCTTTCCTCCTAGGAAATTTCAGGTAGGAGTGTGGCTCCCATGGGATTGCACTTCCCCAGAGCTCATGGACACGGCACGCTATTGAAAACCTGGGGAGGCCTCCGTTTTGTAAGAATGTGTTATTAACAATATAAAGTTGAGTCTGTCTCTGCCTCCCCGTCTTTTACTTAATAATAATAATAAGAAGAAGAAGAATAAGAATAATAAGAAGAATCAACCAATGAATGAAAAGTGGAACAATAAATTGATGTTTCTCTCTCTCTCTTTCCATTCCACTCTCTCTAATATCAATCAATAAATTTAAAAAATGAAAGAAAGGAAGAAAAAAGACCAGCTGTGGCTGGATAGGTCAGTTGGTTGGAGCATTGTCCCAAAGCACTGAGGTTATCACTTCGCTCTCTGGTCAGGGCACACACAGGAACAGATTGATGTTCCTGTCTCTCTCTATCCATTCCTCTCTTGCTAAAATCAATACATAAAATCTTTAAAAAAAAAAGTTGTAACTTAATAAACATTTATTTGAAAAATAAAAGACCAGGTGGGGGTAATGTACACATATAAGAATAAAAGTAAGGAACTATGATAGAGGATAGAAGTGTTAGGTAAGGCAAGAATATGCCCAATGCAGGCTAAGGGTAAATCCATATTGGCATAGTAAGAAAAGTCTGCCCGTAAGTGGGGGCATATCAACTGAGAATTTTATATCCATCTAATTGTTCTTTATCTCTGCTGACTCCAAGAGAACACATGAAACTACAGGTCAAGGTCTCTCATTTCTTTCTACATTCAACAAGTATTCACTGCGAGCCAGTGTACGAGGGGCTATAAATCAAGTAAGATGTGGTCATAGTCAGAATTATGAATTCAGTTTTGAATTTCATAGTGTCTTTTCATATGTCTCTTTCTCTCGTTCTCCCTCTCACATACACGCTCCTACCTTTTTTCTTTAGAGCTAATGAAGCCGAGACACAGAAATAATAACTTACTTGCCAGTGATCACATAGCTAATAAGCCAAGGAATCAGAGGTGGATTAGGGTCAGTTGAGGCCCTGGACACAGGAGAAAGTATTGGCCCCTTAAAAGATAGAGAGACAGGGAAAATAAAAATACATGTTAACCATATTTTCAAATAAATGAAAAATATTATATACTATTAATGTTAAAATTGCACATATGAAACCAACCTTAGTGTCATTAGAAAAACGTATAAAGTTGGGGTTTTGCGGCATTCTTTAGAAGTCGGAGCCCAGGGTGTTCACCCAGTGTGCCCGATATTAAATCCACCTCTTCAAGGAATAAAACAACAAGATATTCAACCAGCCTGGTATCCCTTCAAGTTTCTCGCAATTAAGTTACTTTCCAACTAGAATGCTCAGTGTTCCTCCCAACACCAATGCCAAAAACAAAATTTGGGATCCAGTGGTTTAAATGACGATCTCTAAATTACTTAGTATTTGGGTATAATGTTGGAATAAGAACAATCTTTAGAAACTAGTACACAAATTAAGAATTAAACACTTTGAAATGACTCTACAATGAAAAGCTCTATGTATACAAAAACAAAGAGCAAGCCTCTCAAAGATTAACAGACCTTTACGTTTCAGCAGTCACACCTGGAGAATTTTCTCCCTTATGATGAAGAAAAGTCACATAGTCACCTATTACAGTAGAGCCAATTTAAAAAGAACTAAGTTTTATGAGATTAAATTAAACCAGCCTTATTATTATTATTATTACTATTATTATTATTAAGTGAGAGGTGGGGAGGCAGAGAGACAGACTCCCACATGTGCCCCGACCAGGATCCACCCAGCAAACTCCCTACCTGGCGATGTTCTGCCCATCTGGGGCCACTGTTCTGTTGCTCGGCAATTGAGTCATCTTAGCGCCTGAGGTGAGGCCATGGATCCATCCTCAGAAACCAGGGCCAACACTGCTGGAAACATTTGAGCTGTGGCTGTGGGGGAGGAGGAGAGAGAGAGAAAGGGAAGGGATGGAGAAGCAGATGATCGCTTCATCTGTGTGCCCTGAACTGGAACCGAACCCAGGGACATTCACATACCTGGCCGACGCTGTATGACTGAGTCAATCAGCCAGGGCCATTTGTTGATTTTTGTATGTGCCCTGAGTGGGGATTGAACCTGCAATAATGCATAATAGGATGATGCTCTAACCAACTGCATTATTATAGGTTCAATTCATATATTGCTGGATCCGGTTGGCTAATATTTTGTTGAGAATTTTAGCGTCTAAATTCATCAGGGATATAGGCCTATAATTTTCTTTCTTTGTGTTGTCTTTGCCCGGTTTTGAGATTAGAATTATGCTCGCCTCAAAAGGAGTTTGGAAGTCTTCCTTCCTCTTGAATTTTTTGAAATAGCTTGAGAAGGATAGGAGTTAGTTCTTCTTTGAATTTTTGATAGAATTCACTTGTGAAGCCATCAGGCCCAGGACTTTTCTTTTTTGGGAGTTTTTTGATAACTGTTTCAATCTCATTTGTTGTAATTGGTCTGTTTAGGTGTTCTGATTCTTCCAGATTGATTTTTGGAAGGTTATATGATTCATGAAATTTGTCCATTTCACCAAGATTGTCTAATTTTTTGGCATATAGTTCTTCATAGTATTTTCTTACAATGCTTTGTATTTCTGTTGTGTCCATTGTTATTTCTCCACTGTCCTTTCTAATTTTATTTATTTGAGTCCTCTCTCTTTTTTTCTTGGTGAGTCTAGTTAAAGGTTCATCAATCTTGTTTACCTTTTCAAAGAACCAGCTTCTTGTTTCATTGATCCTCTGTATTGTTTCCTTTGCCTCTATGTCATTTATTTCTGCTCTGACCTTTATTATTTCCTTTCTTCTACTTGTCTTGGGTTTTATTTGTGGTTGTTTTTCTAGTTCTTTTAGATGCAGAGTCAGGTTGCTTATTTGAGCTTTTTCTAGCTTCTTATGATATGCCTGTAGTGCAATAAACTTCCCTGTCAGAACTGCTTTGCTGTGTCCCATATATTTTGAGTTGATGTATGCTCATTATCATTTGTTTCTAGAAACTTTTTTATTTCTTCTTTGATCTCATTGTTAATCCATTCATTATTTAATAACATGCTATTTAGTTTCCAATTGTTTGAGTATTTTTCAGTTTTTCTTTTGTGGTTAATTTCTAGTTTCATGGCATTGTGATCAGAGAAAATGCTTGATATGATTTCAATCTTCTTAAATTTATTGAGACCATTTTTGTGTCCTAACATGTGGTCTATCCTAGAAAACGTACCATGAGCACTTGAGAAGAATGTATATTCTACTGCTTTAGGGTGAAAAGTTCTAAAGATATCTATTAAATCAAGTTGATCTAGTGTCTCCTTTAAGTCTGCTGTTTCTTTATTAATTTTCTTTCTTGAGGATGTATCCAGTGTTGTTAGAGGGGTATTGAAATCCCCTACTGTGATAGTATTGCTGTTAATCTCGCCCTTTATATCCATCAAAGTCTGCTTTATGTATGTCGGGGCTCCTATATTTGGTGCATAGATGTTTACAATAGTTATATCTTCCTGTTGAATTGTTCCCTTTATCATTATGTAGTATCCTCCTTTATCTCTTACTACAGCCTTTGTTTTAAAGTCCATTTTGTCTGATATAAGTATTACTATCCCTGCTTTTTTTTCATTTCCATTTGCATGAAATATTTTTTTCCATCCTTTTACCTTCAGTCTATGAGCATCTTTTGTTTTAAGGTGTGTCTCTTGTAGACAGCATATGTATGGGTCCTGTTTCTTTATCCATGCAGCTACCCTATGTCTTTTGATTGGATCAATTAATCCATTTACATTTAAGGTTATTATTGATATGTAGTTGTTTATTGCCATTTTATTCTTTAAAGCTGTATTCTTCTTTTGCTCTATTCATTCCTCCCTTTAAACTGTTCACAAGAGGCCCCTTAGTATCTCTTGCAGAGTTGGTTTGGTTTTTATGAATTCCTTCAGGCTTTGTTTTTCTGGGAAGCTCTTTATTTCTCCTTCAATTTTAAACGTTAGCCTTGCTGGATAAAGTAGTCTTGGTTGTAGGTTCTTGTTCTGCATTACTTTGATTATATCTTGCCATTCCCTTCTGGCCTCAAGTGTTTCTGTTGAGAAGTCCGATGTCATCCTTATGGGGGCTCCTTTGTAGGTGATAGCCTTTTTTTCTCTAGCAGCTTTTAAAATTTTCTCTTTATCACTTAGCTTTGGTATTTTAACTATGATGTGTCTTGGTGTAGATCTTTTTGGGTTTCTCTTTAATGGAGTTCTGTGTGCTTCTTGAATGTGTGGAGTGTTTCCCAGCCTTAATTTAGGAAAGTTTTCTGCTATGATTTGATTGAACAAAGTTTCCATTTCCTGTCCTCTCTCCTCTTCTTCAGGCACCCCTATGATGCGAATGTTGTTTCTCTTCATGTTGTCACAAAGCTCCCTTAGAGTTTTCTCACATTTTTTAAGTCTCTTTTCCTTTTTCTTCTCTGCTTCTGTGCCTTTGTTTATTGTGTCATCTAACTCGCTGATTCGATCCTCAGCGTCATCCATCCTGCTTTTAATTCCTTCCATTGTGGTCTTCAATTCTGATACTGTATTTATCATTTCTGTCTGATTCTTTTTTATTATTTCAATTTCATTTTTATACTTGTTATCTCTTTATTTAGGTGTTCATAATGACTATCCATTGTTGCTCTAATTTCTTTGAACATCCTAACTATCATTATCCTAAATTCTCCTTCTGGTAATTTGGGTATATCTGGTTCATTCAGGTCCTTCTCTGGGGATTTCTCTTGATTCATTTGGTTTGCATTCCTCTGCCTGCCCATTTTTTCTGTGTATAAGCAAGTTGTGGCCACTGGAGTCCAGTAGGTGTTGCCTTTGTGTTCTCTAGGTGTGTTCTGTCTGCAGGCCCCCCACCCCCTCTGCCGGTGCCTGGGGTGGTTGGGTATGAGCGTTGCCATAGCCGGCCCACTGTGGCGTTTGCTGTGATTTCTGCCTCTCCTCCGTGGGAGGGGCTGTCACTGAAGCCACAAGCCTTAGTACCAAGGGTAGAGGTGAGCACCTTTGCTCATCTGCGGACCCAGCCTATCTCTGGACTTCCGCCCAGAACCAGCAGTCGGAACCTGCTCGCTACAGTTCCGCGGGTTAGGCGGGGCTTTTGACGTGCTCAGCTGTAAGCTTTTGCCCGTCCAGAGATTTAGCCCCGCCCTCGAGGCCAGGGCCCTTCTGCGCAGGGTCGGAAACCAATGTTTATTGGTGCGGGCGTGTTTGCTGGCTTCCACTCAGCTGCGTACTTCCGCTCGTCCCGGACTCTACCCCGCCCCCGCGTTCGGAGCCCGCTCGTGCACGTATGAATGCAATCCGTGGTTTCTCCTGCCGGGCGGGGATAGTAGTGTGAACTCAGCTGTGAGCTTTCACTTGTCTCGGGGTCTACCCCGTTCCCGCGCTCGGAGCCCGCTCGCGCACGTATACTGTCCAACCGCGGTTTCTCTGGCCTGTGGGGTGGGGGGCTGGTAGCGTCAGCTCAGCCGCGAGACCCTGCCCGTTCCTGGTCCTAGCCAGGTCCCTGCGGTCAGGGCCGGCTTGCACAGGGCCTGCCTGTTCCTGGCCTCCCGCTTTGTCCCCGTAAGTTGGATTAAAGGCGGGCCCGCAGCTTCCGGACCGCTTTCGCGCGTCCCCTCTGACCCTCTGGGCTAGACCGATCTCCCACCGGCTTGGCTTCTTCCCACACTGACAGAACCGCCTCTCAGCGTCCTGCCGCCCACCATGCCCTTAAGCAGCCCTCAGCAGAGTAGGATGGGACCTAATACTCCATACTGTAGGCCTGGGAGCTCCCTCACTTGTTTCACAGCTCAAAACTGTCCAAACGCCTCTTCTAGGCTCTAGGACTGAAGGCTGGGGCTTGGTTCCTGGGACCCAGGTCCCTCCCTCTCCGCCAAACTTTCCTCCCGCCCCGCGGGTCTCTCCGGGCTGCCGTTTGCTCCGGGGAGCTGGTCATCCCTCTTCGCGTTTTCGCTATTCCTACCCGTCTCAATGTGGCTTCTTCTGTGTTCCTTGGTTGAAGAGTTCACTTAGTTTAGTTCATAGTTGGTTTATCCAGATGATGGTTCTTTAAATTGAGTTATAATCCACTTTGCTTCTGGGAGTTGGAAGTTGGTACAATCGCCTACTCCGTCGCCATCTTGCTTCCCTCTCATTTCTTTTTAACTGTACCATGGCTTTTTAATCCACTCGTCCTCTGATGGACACTTGGAATGTTGCCAGATCTTCACTATTGTGAACAATGCTGTCACGAAAATGGGGGCACATTTCTTCTTTTCAAACAGTGCTATGGTATTCTTAGGATATATTCCTATAAGTGGGATAGCTGGGTCAAAAGGCAGTTCGATTTTTAATTTTTTGAGAAATCTCCATACTGTTTTCCACAGTGGCTGCACCAGTCTGCATTCCCACTAGCAGTGCAGTTGGGTTCCCTTTTCTCCACATCCTCGCCAGCACTTGTTCTGTGTTTTGCAGATGAGCGCCATTCTGACTGGTGTGAGGTAATATCTCATTGTGGTTTTAATTTGCATTTCTCTAAAGATTAGTGATGTTGAGCATTTTTTCATATGCCTATTGGCCATCTGTATGTCCTCTTTGGAGAAACTTCTATTCATTTCTTTTGCCCATTTTTTGATTGGATTGTTTGTCTTCCTGGTGTTGAGTTTTATAAGTTCTTTATAAATTTTGGTTATTAACCCCTTATCAAACGTGCTGTTGAATATGTTCTCCCATTGTGTGGTTTGTCTTTTTATTCTGTTCTTATTGTCTTTAGCTGTGCAAAAACTTTTTAGTTTGATGTAGTCCCATGTGTTTATCTTGCCTTTTATTTCATTTGCCCGTGGAGATAAATTGGCAAATATATTGCTGCTACAGATGTCGGAGAGCTTGCTGCCTATGTTTTCTTCTAAGATGCTTATGGTTTCACGACTTATGTTTAAGTCTTATATCCATTTTGAGTTTGTTTTTGTAAATGGTGTAAGTTGACAGTCTAGTTTCTTTTTTTTGCAGGTAGATGTCCAGCACCATTTGTTAAAGAGGCTGTCTTTACTCCATTGTATGTTCTTTCCTCCTTTGTCAAATATCAGTTGTCCATAAAGCTGTGGTTTTATTTCTGGGTTCTCTGTTCTGTTCCATTGATCTATGTGCCTGTTCTTATGCCAGTACCAGGCTATCTTGAGTACAATGCCTTGTAGTAAACCTTGATATCTGGAAGAGTGATACCTCCTGCTTTATTTTTTCTTTTTAAGATTGCTGAGGTTATTTGTGTTCTTTTTTGGTTCTATATAAATTTTTGTAATATGTGTTCTATATCTTTGAAGTATGTCATTGAAATTTTAATTAGTATTGCATTGAATTTTATATTGCTTTGGGTAATATAGACATTTTAACGATGTTTATTCTTCCTAACCATGAGCACGGTATATGCTTCCACTTGTTTGTATCTTCCTTGATTTCTTTTATCAATGTTTTATAATTTTCTGAGTACAAGTCCTTAACCTCCTTGGTTAAATTTACTCCTAGGTACTTTATTTTTTTGGTTGCAATAGTGAAGAAGATTGTTTCCTTAATTTCTTTTGTTGAGAGTTCATTGTTGGTATATAAAAAGGCCTCTGATTTCTATATATTAATTTTATATCCTGCAACCTAGCTGAATCCATTTATTAGGCCCAGAAGTTTTTTGACTGAGACTTTAGGGTTTTCTATATACAATATAATATCATCTGCAAATAAGGACAGTTTTACTTCTTCTTTTCCAATTTGGATGCCTTTTATTTCTTCTTCTTGTATGATTGCTGTAGCTAGGACTTCCAGTGCCATGTTGAATAAGAGGGGTGAAAGAGGGCACCGCTGCCTGGTTCCTGACCTTAAGGAGATTGCTTTTAATTTTTGTCCATTTAGTATGATGTTTGCTGTGGGTTTGTTGTAGATGGCCTTTATCATGTTAAGGAATGTTCCTTGTATTCCCACTTTACTGAGTGTTTTGAGCATGAATGGGTGCTAGATTTTATAAGATGACTTTTCTGCATCTATTGAAATGATCATGTGATTTTTGTCCTTCCTTTTGTTTATGTGATGAATCCCATTGATTGATTTGTGAATATTGAACCAGCCTTGCCTCTCCAGAATAAATCCTACTTCATCATGGTGTATGATTTTTTTCATATATTGCTGGATCCGGTTGGCTAATATTTTGTTGAGAATTATAGCATCTAAATTCATCAGGGATATAGGCCTATAATTTTCTTTCTTTGTGTTGTTTTTGCCCGGTTTTGGGGTCAGAATTATACTTGCCTCATAAAAAGAGTTTGGAAGTCTTCCTTCCTCTTGAATTTTTTGAAATAGCTTGAGGAAGATAGGAGTTAGTTCTTCTTTGAATTTTTAATAGAATTCACTTGTGAAGACATCAGGCCCAGGACTTTTCTTTTTTGGGAGTTTTTTGATAACTGTTTCGATCTCCTTTGTTGTAATTGGTCTGTTTGATTTTTGGAAAATTATATGATTCAAGAAATTCGTCCATTTCACCTAGGTTGTCTAATTTTTTGGCATATAGTTCTTCATAGTATTTTCTTACAATGCTTTGTATTTCTGTTGTGTCAGTTGTTACTTCTCCACTGTCATTTCTAATTTTATTTATTTGGGTCCTCTTTCTTTTTTCTTGATGAGTCTAGTTAAAGGTTCATCAATCTTGTTTACCTTTACAAAGAACCAGCTCCTGGTTTTATTGATCCTCTGTATTGTTTCCTTAGCCTCTATGTCATTTATTTCTGCCCTGATCTTTATTATTTTCTTCCTTCTACTGGCCTGGGCTTTATTTGCTGTTGTTTTTCTAGTTCTTTTAGATGCAGGGTCAGGTTGCTTATTTGAACTTTTTCTAGCTTCTTTTGGTATGCCTGTAGTGCAATGAACTTCCCTCTCAGTACTGCTTTAGCTGTGTCCCATAAATTTTGAGTTGATGTATGCTCATTTTCATTCGTTTCTAGAAACGTTTTTATTTCTTCTTTGATCTCATTGTTAATTCATTCATTATTTAATAACCTGCTATTTAGTTTCCAAGTGTTTGAGTATTTTTCAGTTTTTCTTTTGTGGTTAATTTCTAGTTTCATGGCATTGTGATCAGAGAAAATGCTTGATATGATTTCAATCTTCTTAAATTTATTGAGACCATTTTTGTGTCCTAACATGTGGTCTATCCTAGAACATGTACCATGAGCGCTTGAGAAGAAGGTATATTCTACTGCTTTAGGGTGAAAAGTTCTGAAGATATCTATTAAATCGAGTTGATCTAGTGTATCCTTTAATTCTGCTGTTTCTTTATTAATTTTCTTTTTTGAGGATGTATCCAGTGTTGTTAGTGGGGTATTGAAATCCCCTACTATTATAGCATTGCTGTTAATCTCACCCTTTATATCCATCAAAGTCTGCTTTATGTATGTCGGGGCTTCTATATTTGGTGCGTAGATATTTATAATAGTTATATCTTCCTGTTGAATTGTTCCCTTTATTACTATGTAGCGCCCTTCTTTATCTCTTACTACAGCCTTTGTTTTAAAGTCCATTTTGTCAGATATAAGTATTGCTACCCCTGCTTTTCTTTTATTTCTTTTGCATGAAATATTTTTTTCCATCCTTTTACCTTCAGTCTATGTGAATCTTTTGTTTTAAGGTGTGTCTCTTGTAGACAGCATATGTATGGGTCCTGTTTCTTTATCCATGCAGCTACCCTATATCTTTTGATTGGATCATTTATTCCATTTACATTTAAGGTTATTATTGATATGTAGTTGGTTATTGCCATTTTATTCTTTAAAGCTGTATTCTTCTTTTGCTATATTCTTTCTCCCCTTTGAACTGTTCACAGCAGGCCCCTTAGTATCTCTTGCAGAATTGGTTTGGTTTTAATGAATTCCTTGAGGCTTTTTTTTTGTCTGGGAAGCTCTATATTTCTCCTTTAATTTAAACGTTAGCCTTGCTGGATAGAGTAGTCTTGGTTGTAGGTTCTTGTTCTGCATTACTTTGAATATATCTTGCCATTCCCTTCTGGCCTCAAGTGTTTCTGTTGAGAAGTCCGATGTCATCCTTATGAGGTCTCCTTTGTAGGTGATAGCCTTTTTTTCTCTAGTAGCTTTTAAAATTTTCTCTTTATTCCTTAGCTTTGGTATTTTAACTATAATGTGTCTTGGTGTAGATTTTTTTGTGTTTCTCTTTAATGGAGTTCTGTGTGCTTCTTGAACGTGTGGAATGTTTCCCAGACTTACTTTAGGGAAATTTTCTGCTATAATTTGATTGAACAAAGTTTCTATTTCTTGTTCTCTCTCCTCTTCTTCAGGAACCCCTATGATGCAAATGTTGTTTCTCTTCATTTTGTCACAGAGCTCCCTTAGAGTTTCCTCACATTTTTGAGTCTCTTTTCCTTTTTCTGCTCTGCTTCTGTGCCTTTGTTTATTGTGTCCTCTAACTCGCTGATTCGATCCTCAGCGTGATTCATCCTGCTTTTAATTCCTTCCATTGTGGTCTTCAGTTCTGATACTGTATTTGTCATTTCTGTCTGATTCTTTTTTATTATTTCAATTTCGTTTTTTTATACTTGTTATCTCTTTATTTAGGTGTTCATAATGACTATCCATTGTTGCTCTAATTTCTTTGAACATCCGAACTATCATTATTCTAAATTCTGCTTCTGGTAATTTGGGTATATCTGGTTCATTCAGGTCCTTCTCTGGGGATTTCTCTTGATTCATTTAGTTTGCATTTCTCTGCCTTCCCATTCTTTCTGTGTATAGGAAGGTTGTGGCCACTGGAGTCCAGTAGGTGTTGCCTTTGTGTTCTCTAGGTGTGTTCTGTTTGCAGGCCTGCCACCCCCTCTGCCGTAGCCTAGGGCGGTTGGGTATGGCCGTTGCCAGTGCCGGCCCACTGCGGCTGTTGCTGTGATTTCCGCCTCTCCTCCGCGGGAGGGGCTGTTACTCAAGCCACAAGCCTTAGCACCAAGGGTAGAGGTGAGCACTTTCGCTCAACTGTGGACCCAGCCTGTTTCCGGGCTTCCACCCATCCCCCGCGGTCAGAGCCTGCTTGCCACAATTTCTCAGGTTGGACAGGGCTGCTGACGTGCTCTCTGCTGTGAGTCTTTGCCCGTGGGGAGCTTTAGTCCCGCCCTCGAGGCCAGGACCCTCCTGCACAGGATTGTAAGCCGTGGTTTATTGGGCCGGGCGTGGCTGCTGGCGTGAGCTCAGCCACGAGCCTCTGCTGGTTCTGGTCCTAGCCCCATCCCTGCGGTCAGGGCCGGCTTGCACAGGGTCACAGAGCAGATCTCTCTCTGTTCCTGGCCTCCCGCTTTTCACTCGCAGGTGGGGTTACAGGCGAGCCTGCAGCTGCTGGACCGCTTTAACGCGTCCCCTCTGCCTCTGCTGGGCTAGACCGATCTCACACCGGCTTGGCTTCCACCCTTGCTGACAGAACTGCGTTTCAGTGTCCCGCCGCTATAGTCCCTCCAGCAACCCTCAGCAGAGTAGGAAGGGGCCCCACAGTTCAGACACTAACACTCCATACTGTAGACCTGGAAGCTCCCTCCATCTAAGCAGCTCTGCTCTAAGTGCCACGGGAGAGCTTGCTTCGCTGGTGTCCTGTCTCCCCTTGCTGGTATTGCTAGTTCCAGGGGAAATATTTGTTTTTGATTAGAGAAGTGACTTAGCCCAGGGGTTAGGGTGGCTGTCTCTCAGAATTTTTCTCCCTGTGGCTTCCAGTTTACTCTCTCTTCCCGCCTCTCTGGTCCTCTCCTCTGACCCCGTTCCCCAGAGCCCCGGGTGAGTGGCTGTGAGAGATGTTTTCTGTGCTGTCCCTTTAAGAATCTTGGGTCTGAGAAGACTGTCTCTTTCTCACTAACAGTATCCTCACTTGTTTCACAGCTCAATACTGTCCAAACGCCTCTTCTAGGCTCTGGGACTGCAGGCTTGGGCTTCGTTCCTGGGACCCAGGTCCCTCCCTCTTTGCCAAACTTTCCTCCTGCCACTCGGGTCTCTCCGGGCTGCCGTTCGCTCCGGGGAGCTGGGCAGCCCTCTTCGCGTTTTTGCTATTCCTACCAGTCTCAATGTGGCTTCTTCTGTGTTCCTTGGTTGAAGAGTCCACTTAGTTTAGTTCAAAGTTGGTTTATCCAGATGATGGTCTTAAAATTGAGTTATAATCCACCTTGGTTCTGGGAGTTGGAAGTTGGTACGTCCACCTACTTCATCGCCATCTTGCCTCACCGAACTCAAGTTTTATTCATCATTAAATTCATACAACTCTTCATCTGTGAGAAAAAGCGGGAAATGCAAATAAAAATCTACAACCACTGTATAAGATGCACCCAGTTTTTAGACCCCAAATTATTTGAAAAAAGGTGCATCTTATGCATGGTGGAAAATGGCACAATATATGTATTAATTCACAGTATGTTATTAGTAAGCTTTCTAGTGGACAGTAGGCTATTACTAGTTAATTTAAAATTTTTTTAAATTGATTTTAGAGAGAGCAAGGAAGGAAGAGAGAAGAAAATATCACCTTGTTTCTTCCATTTATTTACATATTCATTGGTTGATTCTTGTATGTTTCCTGAGCGGGGATCAAATCTGCAGTCTTGGCATATGGGAACAATGCTCTAACCAACTGAGCTACTCGCCAGGGCAGTAGTTAAGTTTTTGAGGAATCAAAAGTTATATGTAGATTTTTGACTGCATGAGAGTTGGTGTCCTTAACTCCCACCTGATCAAGTTTCAACTGCATTTTCTTAAAGTTCTCTGGATAATTCTTGTTTGTCACTGATTTTGGAAACCAGTAACCTATATCATGGTTTAGGTTAAATACTCATATTTGCGTGTTTACTATTTTTCCTTCCTCTAAATAACCTAGCATACCATCCTGGGATCTCAATTTATTGAAATCCAAAATATAAAAAACTCTATTTTAAATAACCAGGAGGCCAGGTTTTTGCTTTACATGAGGAGTCTGGTGGAACAAATTCTTAGGTGAACAGATTTTGTGCCAGCTGGCTTCCTGGTGAATCTTGTATCTGCCCAAAAGGCCTTCCAGTTTTTCCCATACACCCTCATTTGTTTGGGAATTGTTTTTGGAAACAATAGCTGGGTTAACCTGTAACCCATTTACAGAGCATCTCATGATGGGCTATTTCTGCAAGTGACTCAATTCATCCACTTTACACTGATGATTAGTGCTCAGTGGTCAACGTGTCTGACCTGAGTCCAAGTTCTGGGACGCACACTATTGGGAACCTATGGTCTCTGTTTAATACATAATACATGTGTGATAGCCAATTTGAAGTCATAATTTTAGACAAAACCCTCCAAACTGTACTTCCAGAGGTCATGATGTGATAGGGGCTAAAGAGTTCTGTTCTCTATTTCATATGAAAGGGCTAGAACTGGCCCATGTATTCTTTCAACAAAGGTACTTCATCTCTGAGACAACACACAGGGACCTGTCAGTTATGAAATCTTTTGGAAGGAAGCTCCTTTTAGTGTGATGTCAATACACCTGAACACATTGTAGGAAGTGACAGAATTCCTCTATCTAGGCACAGCTTGTTCTCTCCCTGGCTGACCCAAAGCTAAGCTGCTGGGACCCAGGAATTTCTTCTTTTGGTGCCTTACCTCCAACTTCTAATGAGGGATTCCTGAGTTTTCTGGCACAATTACCACCTCATCCCCCCCCAATAAAAGAAGGACTCAGAAGACACCCTCTTTTATACTTACTAGTTGTTAATTGGCTAGTTACATGTTTACTGTATCTTATTGTTTTGGTAAAGTATTATTTAACCAAAATTTGCATTGGAGGTCAAACTGAGAAGTGACAGCCTCCTTCATCCACCAGGCAAACATTTCAGGATCTGAAAATAGGTGAGAAGGAGAAGTGAAGGCTGCTGACCTTAGACTCAGTGGCTGGGAAGTTAAACTTCAGAGGACTGGGGTGAGGGGGCTCCCAGATGGCCTCTTCCTCTGGGTGACATGTGGGTTCCCCAGTGACCTCTCCTTCACGAGGTTCCCTAGCAGAACTTCTCTACCCCAGATGTGCCAATCTTCCTCTTTTCTTGTCCCCTTTAGCCAGATTCATATGTATGATCATTAAAAATGGTTTTATTTTATGAGGCCATTGGGGAATAATGGTTAGTAGCATGGTTAATTTCAATTTTGTGATCTGACACATCTGGATTAGAACCCCTTATACCTTGACCTCTCACTGAAGAAAAAGAAAAAGTAGAAAAAAAAGTTATTGTTGGTACTTTTTGACATTTGGGTTTCATGTTTTAAAATTGATCATTTTTAATTGCCCTGTAATGCTAAATGTTAAAGATATATATATTTAATTAAGTGATAGGTGGGGAGGCAAAGCAAAGAGACAGACCCCAACACGACCCCGGACTGGGATCCTCTAAGCAAGCCCCCTACCAGGCAATGCTCTACCCATCTGGGGGTGCTATTCTGTTGCTCAGCAACCAAGCTATATTAGCACCTGACACAAGATCATGGAGCCATTCTCAGCATCCTGGGCCAACTTGCTCGAACCATTCAAGCCATGGCTGCGGAAGAGGAGGGGGTGGAGAGAGAGAAAAGGGAGGGATAGAGAAGCAGATGTTTATTTCTCCTGTGTGCCCTGAATAGGAATCAAACCTGGGACGTCCACATGCAGCAACAGCAAAAAAGCTACTATTATCTTCTAAGGCCAACACCTGCTGCACATTACAATGAGACCAGTGGATTGCCAATTTGACATGGGGCCTCTGGCCTCTACCTGTCCCCATTAGACAGGTCCCTTGGCCTTCCCCCTATTTAAACTAGAATTATGAGTCTTGAGGATCCTCCTCTCTCTCAGCTGTCTTTATCATATAATCTTGCATCTATGAAACCTGAATGCCAGCCATTTTCTTGGCCACTACTGGGGCTGGCAACTTCCCCTGCCTTCTCAGCAGCTGGAAGCTCTGTTCTGGCTTAAGCTGCTGCCAAAGATCTAACAGGACTCTATTAGACCTGCTACCTAATTTATTTTTATCTGCCCCAGCCACAATCAAATCTACCCACATCTATGCTCGTGTAAATTTGCAGGCTCGTTTCTTCAGTTAATTTTTGGGGAGCAACACAGGCAGCAGCCCACATAGCTTATGGCACCATGCTGCCCCACCTCCCCCAAATTGGCCACCATCTGTGTAACAGTATTGATGGGCTGCCCCACATAGGGCCTCCAGGTAACATTGGTGATTCAAAAATGGCTGGCAGGACATTACAGAGAATAAGGCCCCTCATCCTTGCTTTAAATGCTTCCTCATCTGGCCCATAGGACCTCTGGTTGAAAGCAGCATTCTTCATAGCTAGTTCCTGGAGGACGTGCTGCAGCTCAGTATATGACTGCCACTGACTCACAAGTCTACAGCATTCTGCTAGACGATATGAATGGCAGCAATCACCCATTCTAATAGGGTATGGTTTCCTGAGTTGTCCTGGCAGTTCTGAAGATGATGGCTTAAGGAAGAGTTCATGGTAATGGTAGCTAATTTCTCCATCTCTGTTCTAGAAAGCATGATGCCATCCAACACTATGTTCCATAACTGCAACAACCAAGCTGCCAAGGACTCAGTGGGTTTGTGCCTGAATTTCACCCCTAACGCCACCAACTCTGTCTGGGTGTAGGCCAGATCACAGAGTGATCAACTACTTGTGGAGGGGTTGTGCCTGCCCCTGAGGTACTTTTGTTTTCTGAGTTATTAGCTTCTAGGTGGCCATTGGCTAGGCTCTGAGTCTGCTGACAACAGTTGCAGCTCAAACCTTCTCCTCCTTCTTCAGCGACCGCTTTGGCTCTGTAGCTGCCAGTCTTGGCCTGAAACTGAATCTGGAGCTCTTGAACCTGCAGCTGTGTCTCTAACAACTACTGGTGCCAGTGCTCAGCTTCTAGGGCAAACTGGAGTTCTCAAACATGGGTGGCCTCTCACACAGAGCTTTTAGTTTCTTCTTACAGGCCTGTAAAAAACACCCAGTCCACTGCCCCTAACAGGGTAGCCACAGGGAACCACATGCTCAAGAACAATGTACACTCCTCTATCCCACCTTACAAGGGTACTGGAGGCTCCATACCAATCTTATCCAAATCCTGCCCACTACCCCAATGCAATGCTGGTGTCTGAAGCGAGGCAGATTTACTTTGGATTCGGGTAGGTGGTAAAGGAATTGTGCTTCTGGAAAGTGTTGGCCCGTTCCCATTTAATAGATTCTTGCAATGGCGGACAAGCAAATGGGCAGGGGAAAACCATTTCTCACAGCAGCAGGTGAATGAATAGCAAAACAGCCCCTCACAGTGGTGGGCAAGCCATCCTCCAAATCAGCCCTGAGTGAAAGAGCCGTAGCCTTACTTAGGCTTTGCACACGTGGCTCATGCACTAATCATGCAAAGTGCAGGTGAGCAAACCTAACACAGTTGTTTTTCCTACTCTGAATAAAAATTAAACATTGAAACAGAACTGTTTCTTTTTTGGAATGTGGAACTTCATATCACACTTTTGTGACTCCCTGAGATTTCAGTGATCCCTAGATAGGGAGTACTGGGATAGATGTCAAACTTCTGGTCTGGAGTTTTAAGCTGGAGTCTTTGATTTGATTGAGAGGTGCCATAATAATCTCCAAGTGCCCCAAGATATGAATGGGAAGAAATTGTAGCACAGTTCACATTGCAATGCCAGCAAGTTGCACTTTAAGGGGCTTTACAAAGGAATGTCTCACGCAATTCATGGCCCCAAGCCCTTTGTCTACCTAAGTTCATTAAATGTGTGACTAAATACTAGATCAGAGCTTTATAACCAGATTCACTTAATTTTTAGTTCTAGACTTAAAAACTTTACAGCAGAAAAGGACCATTGAGATCATGAGATCATTCCAGACTTGATGTGTAGAGAAGTGTCCTGCTCAAAGTCATCAGGTTGGTAAGCTGGGTAATCAGGTGGGTGAGTTGGGACTAGAAATCAGGCACCCACAGAGTCATAAGGTCTCCCACCTTCAGGGCTTGCCAGAGACCACTAGTTTGATTGCCAGCTGTTGTGAGAACCTTTACAAAGTTTTTGACCACTGGACATGTAGCTGTTTCTGGGAATTCTAATGGGGGAGGCAGTTGCTATTTTTCTATCTCATCATTGTTTGTTGCAGGACAGAAGAATTACCTTGTTTGTGTTTTCCGACACGCAATTTGGTTTCTGCTCATGGGAACAACACAACACAAGTCATTTCCATCTGTATTTGTAAGAGGTTATAATTTTATCTAATAATCTTATTCTCTTTCTCACATCTAGTTCTTTAGCTATTCCTCACAGAGCGTAGCTTCCACATGGCTTGAACATCCAGATTTTCTTTCTCGGGAGGAATAAGAATTTGTTGGCATTCCCTGAAAAGGTGTCAGCCAGAACTGAACATAGTACCACAGTGTGGTCTTAACACAGGTGATTACAAAACACCCACTCTTTACTTTGAATGTTATGCATGAATATAGCCCAGCTGTGGTAGGTTTTTCCATACCTAGTTAGCAAGCTTTCCAAAACCTGAACTAAAACAAATATTTTTTTTTGTGATTAGGCTCTATTCTTAGACTGTTTTCCCATGGGGGAAGAAAGAAGGATGAGGGGAACAGAGAAGGGAAAGAATGCCAGTTCTGATGTGTCAACCCGGAGTTGCACCACTCCACAGACTTGCATGCATCACACTGTGTAAGCAGGTTTTGCAACATAATGCCCGTCCCCCACTTTCTCAACCCTGGGCTCAGTCAGCACATCACCATGGGGCACTTTCTGTACTCAGCAGAAAGTGGTTTGGGTGTCAGTTTCTGTTTTCACCAAGGTCTTGGGGCAGGCAGCTCAGTTGTTTTGCCCTGTGTGTGAATTGGGGTGAGGTCATCCATCTGTTGAGGAAATAAAGGGATAGAGACCAGATTCCAAAACAGTCAAGGTGAGAGAATGTGTGTTCGGACATCTCAATTAACGAACTTGGGTAAGGCCTGGACAATTTCAAAATGCTAATTTTCATATATTTGTTGATTGCTTCAAAGTGTTTCCAAGGGTGCTTTTATTCATATCAAAGTTGGTCCTTATGTCCCTGGCTGGTGGCTCAGGGGATAGAGAAGTGGTTCTTAACCTGGGTTCTATGGAACCCTAGGGGTTGGATGAGTCGGTCTCAGGGGTTCAGAGAAGCCTCTGCCGCGGGGACCAGAATAAAGTAATACCGTAATTTGTTGTGAGTTCATGAACTTTCTTGGTTTTTTTCTTTGAGCAAGGTGATGTTCATGCATGGCTCATTTTGTGCACCAGTAAAAAAACATATACCTATGTCTTGAATTTGGAAAAAACAATTACATTTTATTTATCACTAAAGAAAGGTTCAGTGAATGCGCATATAAAACTGGTGGGTTCGGTACCTCAAAAAAGGTTAAGAACCACTGGGATAGAGTGTTGGCCCAGTGTATGGACATGCCAGTCAGGGCACAGAAGAGAAGTGACCATATGCTCCTCTCCCCCTTGTCTCCGTCTTTTTCGCCCACATTCAGTGGCTTGATTGGTTTGAGTATGGCCTCGGATGCTGAGAATAGCTCAGTTGGTCTGAGCATGTCAGCCTCAAGCACTGAGGATAGCTTGGTACTCAAGCAGTGGCCCCAGATGGCTTTGCCAGGTGAATCCAGGTCAGGGCTCATGTAAGAATCTGTTTTTCTATCTCTCCTCCTCTCACTTAAAAAAAAATAATAATATTTGGTTCTTATTATCAACTTCTGAGGTAGGCAGAGCAGCTATTATCCTCATTTTACAGATGAACCAACTGATCACAACAGTGACTATCTATCCACCTCTGAGCCCTGTGGTCCCTGAAGTGGTATAGACTTCCTGCCTATGATGTGAGCCATACTGGATCATTGCAAATATAATCATTCTTTATCAAACACACACACATATATATATGGAACATTTCCTATGTGCCTGACACTATAGAAGGCTCTGGTGATATAAAGATGAACAGCAGTGCAGTTTTAAGTCTAGTTTAGTAATTACTGTCAGGTTTATACTAATATTTCACTGAGGACAATAGAATCATTATAGAGGTAGACATGATGCTTAGAGAACATCTAGATCAGGGGTCCCCAAATTACGGCCCGCGGGCCACATGTGACCCCCTGAGGCCATTTATCCGGCCCCCGCCGCACTTCCGGAAGGGGCACCTATTTCATTGGTGGTCAGTGAGAGGAGCACAGAATGCATCCACACCCATAGTTCCCACTGAAATAATGGTCAGTTTGTTGATTTAAATTTACTTGTTCATTTTTTTAAATATTGTATTCGTTCCCATTTTGTTTTTTTACTTTAAAATAAAATATGTGCAGTGTGCATAGGGATTTGTTCATAGTTTTTTAAATAGTCCGGCCCTAAATGGTATGAGGGACAGTAAACTGGCCCCCTGTGTAAAAATTTTTGGGGCCCCTGACCTGATGGCTCAACAGCTGATGAGGGAACTAGGGTCCAGAAAGGGAAGTTCTTCCACCTGGTTTAGACAAGATCAATTGTAGGGTCCAGGTTCCTAGTCCCAACCCAGAGCCCCTTCTACACACTGTACTGTCTTGTCCATGTTCCCCACCACAGTGAACAGCTTTGGAGTTCAGACAAGTCTAGTTCTCAGTAGTTGAAAATCTAAACCTAGATTATCAATAGGTTCATTAAAATCATTTTCTGCCATAGTCATTTTGAGTATCTGGCTCATTTCGGTATTTGCCATAGGCCTAATGATCATTCAACCTAAACTTCTCTCTAGAACCCGATTCTTCTAACATCATGAAGCAGATTCACTCTTTTGGTTGGCTTTGCTCTGTGCTTTGGGAAAACTGTGTTTATGCCATTTTAAAGTACAGGAGTGGCCTGAGCTATGCATGTTTTAATGGGAACTTGCTAGCTGTTCACAAATGCTTGAGCGCTGGAAGAGGGCACAGGCAGGGTAGATTACAGGAAGATACATTTGGATCACTGTAAGAAATGTCTGTCTGGCTAGTAGCACTGTCTAAGAATAAAATGAAGGTGCTTTATTAGCGCTGTAAGTAGTGCATCAGAATCGTAATAAGGAGGGAGCAAGATGGCGACGGAGTAGGCGGACGTACCAACTTCCAACTCCCAGAACCAAAGTGGATTACAACGCAATTTTAAGAACCATCACCTGGATAAACCAACTTTGAACAAAACTAAGTGGACTCTTCAACCAAGGAACACAGAAGAAGCCACATTGAGACGGGTAGGAATAGCGAAAACGCGAAAAGGGCTGCCCAGCTCCCCGGAGCAAACGGCAGCCCGGAGAGACCCGTGTGGCGGGAGGAAAGTTTGGCAGAGAGGGAGGGACCTGGGTCCCAGGAACCAAGCCCCAGCCTACAGTCCCAGAGCCTAGAAGAGGCGTTTGGACAGATTTGAGATGTGAAACAAGTGAGGGAGCTCCCAGGCCTACAGTGTGGAGTATTGGGTCCCTTCCTACTCTGCTGAGGGCTGCTTAAGGTTTTGGGGCGGCAGGACGCTGAAACGCGGTTCTGTCGGCGTGGGCGGAGGCCAAGCCGGTGGGAGATCGGTCTAGCCCAGAGGGTAGGAGGGGAAGCGCGAGAGCGGTCCGGAAGCTGCGGGCCCGCCTTTAATCCCACTTACGGGGACAAAGCGGGAGGCCAGGAACAGGCAGGCCCTGCGCAAGCCGACCCTGACCGTGGGGACCGGGCTAGGACCAGGGACGGGCAGGGGCTCGCGGCTGAGCTGACACTACCAGTCCCCTCGCCCCCGGCCGGAGAAACCGCGGTTGGCCAGTATACGTGCGCGAGCGGGCTCCGAGCACGAGAACGGGGTGGACCCCGAGACGGGTGGAGGCTCGCAGCTGAGCCCACGCTATTATCCCCATCCGGCCGGAGAAAACGCGAATAGCATTCATACGTGCACGAGCGGGCTCCGAACGCGGGGGCGGGGTAGAGTCCGGGACGAGCGGAAGTACGCAGCTCGGCGGAAGCCAGCAAACACGCCCACCCCAATAAACCTTGGTTTCCGACCCTGCGCAAAGGGCCCTGGCCTCGAGGGCGGGGCTAAAGCTCCGGATGGGCAAAGGCTTACAGCTGAGAGCACGTCAAAAGCCCCGCCTAACCCGCGGAACTGTAGCCAGTCGGCTCCGACTGCTGGTTCTGGGCGGAAGTCCGGAAATAGGCTGGGTCCGCAGCTGAGGAAAGGTGCTCACCTCTACCCTTGGTGCTGATCTTGTGGCTTCAGTGACAGCCCCTCCCACGGAGGAGAGGCAGAAATCACAGCAAAAGCCACAGTGGGCCCGCGCTGGCAACGCTCATACCCAACCACCCTAGGCACCGGCAGAGGGGGTGGGGGGCCTGCAGATAGACCACACCTAGAGAACACAAAGGCAACACCTACTGGACTCCAGTGGCCACAACTTGCTTATACACAGAAAAAATGGGCAGGCAGAGGAATGCAAACCAAATGAATCAAGAGAAATCCCCAGAGAAGGACCTGAATGAACCAGATATAACCAAATTACCGGAAGCAGAATTTAGAATAATGATAGTTAGGATGTTCAAAGAAATTAGAGCAACAATGGATAGTCATTATGAACACCTAAATAAAGAGATAACAAGTATAAAAAATGAAATTGAAATAATAAAAAAGAATCAGACAGAAATGACAAATACAGTATCAGAACTGAAGACCACAATGGAAGGAATTAAAAGCAGGATGGATGACGCTGAGGATCGAATAAGCGAGTTAGAGGACACAATAAACAAAGGCACAAAAGCAGAGAAGAAAAAGGAAAAGAGACTTAAAAAATGTGAGGAAACTCTAAGGGAGCTTTGTGACAACATGAAGAGAAACAACATTCGCATCATAGGGGTGCCTGAAGAAGAGGAGAGAGGACAGGAAATGGAAACTTTGTTCAATCAAATCATAGCAGAAAACTTTCCTAAATTAAGGCTGGGAAACACTCCACACATTCAAGAAGCACACAGAACTCCATTAAAGAGAAACCCAAAAAGATCTACACCAAGACACATCATAGTTAAAATACCAAAGCTAATGGATAAAGAAAAAATTTTAAAAGCTGCTAGAGAAAAAAAGGCTATCACCTACAAAGGAGCCCCCATAAGGATGACATCAGACTTCTCAACAGAAACACTTGAGGCAAGAAGGGAATGGCAAGAAATAATCAAAGTAATGCAGAACAAGAACCTACAACCAAGACTACTTTATCCAGCAAGGCTAACGTTTAAAATTGAAGGAGAAATAAAGAGTTTCCCAGAAAAAGAAAGCCTCAAGGAATTCATAAAAACCAAACCCATTCTGCAAGAGATACTAAGGGGCCTCTTGTGAACAGTTTAAAGGGAGGAATGAATAGAGCAAAAGAAGAATACAGCTTTAAAGAATAAAATGGCAATAAACAACTACATATCAATAATAACCTTAAATGTAAATGGATTAAATGATCCAATCAAAAGACATAGGGTAGCTGCATGGATAAAGAAACAGGACCCATACATATGCTGTCTACAAGAGACACACCTTAAAACAAAAGATGCTCATAGACTGAAGGTAAAAGGATGGAAAAAAATATTTCATGCAAATGGAAATGAAAAAAAAGCAGGGGTAGCAATACTTATATCAGACAAAATGGACTTTAAAACAAAGGCTGTAGTAAGAGATAAAGGAGGACACTACATAATGATAAAGGGAACAATTCAACAGGAAGATATAACTATTGTAAATATCTATGCACCAAATATAGGAGCCCCGACATACATAAAGCAAACTTTGATAGATATAAAGGGCGAGATTAACAGCAATACTATCATAGTAGGGGATTTCAATACCCCTCTAACAACACTGGATAGATCCTCAAGAAAGAAAATTAATAAAGACACAGCAGACTTAAAGGATACACTAGATCAACTTGATTTAATAGATATCTTCAGAACTTTTCACCCTAAAGCAGTAGAATATACATTCTTCTCAAGCGCTCATGGTACGTTTTCTAGGATAGACCACATGTTAGGACACAAAAATGGTCTCAATAAATTTAAGAAGATTGAAATCATATCAAGCATTTTCTCTGATCACAATGCCATGAAACTAGAAATTAACCACAAAAGAAAAACTGAAAAATACTCAAACACTTGGAAACTAAATAGCATGTTATTAAATAATGAATGGATTAACAATGAGATCAAAGAAGAAATAAAAAAGTTTCTAGAAACAAATGATAATGAGCATACATCAACTCAAAATTTATGGGACACAGCAAAAGCAGTTCTGAGAGGGAAGTTTATTGCACTACAGGCATATCATAAGAAGCTAGAAAAAGCTCAAATAAGCAACCTAACCCTGCATCTAAAAGAACTAGAAAAACAACAACAAATAAAACCCAAGACAAGTAGAAGGAAGGAAATAATAAAGGTCAGAGCAGAAATAAATGACATAGAGGCTAAGGAAACAATACAGAGGATCAATGAAACAAGAAGCTGGTTCTTTGAAAAGGTAAACAAGATTGATGAACCTTTAACTAGACTCACCAAGAAAAAAAGAGAGAGGACTCAAATAAATAAAATTAGAAAGGACAGTGGAGAAATAACAACTGACACAACAGAAATACAAAGCATTGTAAGAAAATACTATGAAGAACTATATGCCAAAAAATTAGACAATCTTGGTGAAATGGACAAATTTCTTGAATCATATAACCTTCCAAAAATCAATCTGGAAGAATCAGAACACCTAAACAGACCAATTACAACAAATGAGATAGAAACAGTTATCAAAAAACTCCCAAAAAAGAAAAGTCCTGGGCCTGATGGCTTCACAAGTGAATTCTATCAAAAATTCAAAGAAGAACTAATTCCTATTCTCCTCAAGCTATTTCAAAAAATTCAAGAGGAAGGAAAACTTCCAAACTCCTTTTATGAGGCGAGCATAATTCTGATCCCAAAACCGGGCAAAGACAACACAAAGAAAGAAAATTATAGGCCTATATCCCTGATGAATTTAGACGCTAAAATTCTCAACAAAATATTAGCCAACCGGATCCAGCAATATATGAAAAAAATCATTCACCACGATCAAGTGGGATTTATTCTGGAGAGGCAAGGCTGGTTCAATATTCGCAAATCAATCAATGTGATTCACCATATAAACAAAAGGAAGGAGAAAAATCACATGATAATTTCAATAGATGCAGAAAAGGCATTTGATAAAATCCAGCACCCATTCATGCTCAAAACTCTCAGTAAAGTGGGAATACAGGGATCATTCCTTAACATAATAAAGGCCATCTACGATAAACCGACAGCAAACATCATACTAAATGGACAAAGATTAAAAGCAATCCCCTTAAGATCAGGAACCAGGCAGGGTTGCCCACTTTCACCACTCTTATTCAACGTAGTTCTGGAAGTCCTAGCTACAGCAATCAGACAAGAAGAAGAAATAAAAGGCATACAAATTGGAAAAGAAGAAGTAAAACTGTCATTATTTGCAGATGATATGATATTGTATATTGAAAACCCTAAAGTCTCAGTCAAAAGACTACTGGACCTTATAAATGATTTCAGCAAGGTGGCAGGATATAAAATTAATACTCAGAAATCAGAGGCATTTCTATACACCAACAATGAAATATCAGCAAAAGAAATTAAGGAAACAATCCCCTTCACTATTGCAGCCAAAAAAATAAAATACCTAGGAGTAAATTTAACCAAGGAGGTTAAGGACTTGTACTCGGAAAATTATAGAACATTGATAAAAGAAATCAAGGAAGATACAAACAAGTGGAAGCATATACCGTGCTCATGGCTAGGAAGAATAAACATCATTAAAATGTCTATATTACCGAAAGCAATTTATAAATTCAATGCAATACCAATTAAAATACCAATGACATACTTCAAAGATATAGAACACATATTCCAAAAATTTATATGGAACCAAAAAAGAACACGAATAGCCTCAGCAATCTTAAAAAGAAAAAATAAAGCAGGAGGTATCACGCTTCCTGATATCAAGGTTTACTATAAGGCCATTATACTCAAGACAGTCTGGTACTGGCATAAGAACAGGCACATAGATCAATGGAACAGAACAGAGAACCCAGAAATAAACCCACAGCTTTATGGACAACTGATATTTGACAAAGGAGGAAAGAACATACAATGGAGTAAAGACAGCCTCTTTAACAAATGGTGTTGGGAAAATTGGACATCTACCTGCAAAAAAATGAAACTAGACCATCAACTTACACCATTCACAAAAACAAACTCAAAATGGATAAAAGACTTAAATGTAAGCCGTGAAACCATAAGCATCTTAGAAGAAAACATAGGCAGCAAGCTCTCCGACATCTGTAGCAGCGGTATATTTGCCGATTTATCTTCATGGGCAACTGAAATAAAAGGCAAGATAAACAAATGGGACTATATCAAACTAAAAAGTTTTTGCACAGCTAAAGACAATAGGAACAGAATAAAAAGACAAACCACACAATGGGAGAACATATTCGACAGCACATCTGATAAGGGGTTAATAACTAAAATTTATAAAGAACTTATAAAAAGCAACACCAGGAAGACAAACAACCCAATCAAAAAATGGGCAAAAGAAATGAATAGAAATTTCTCCAAAGAGGACATACAGATGGCCAATAGGCATATGAAAAAATGCTCAACATCACTAATCATTAGAGAAATGCAAATTAAAACCACAATGAGATATCACCTCACACCAGTCAGAATGGCACTTATCAGCAAAACAACACAGAATAAGTGCTGGCGAGGATGTGGAGAAAAGGGAACCCTTCTGCACTGCTGGTGGGAATGCAGACTGGTGCAGCCACTGTGGAAAACAGTTTGGAGATTCCTCAGAAAATTAAAAATTGAACTGCCTTTTGACCCAGCTATCCCACTTTTAGGAATATACCCTAAGAACACCATAGCACTGTTCGAAAAGAAGAAATGCGCCCCCATGTTCGTGGCAGCATTGTTCACAATAGCGAAGATTTGGAAACAGCCCAAGTGTCCGTCAGAAGACGAGTGGATTAAAAAGCTATGGTACATATATACTATGGAATACTACTCAGCCATAAGAAACGATGACATCGGATCATTTATAACAAAATGGATGTACCTTGATAACATTATACGGAGTGAAATAAGTAAATCAGAAAAAAAGAAAAACTGAGAACAGCACGATTACATACATAGGTGGGACATGAAAGTGAGGGTATGAGACATGGACAAGAGAGTGTTGGTTATGGGATGGGGGGAGGGAGGGAAAAGTGGGATAGGGAGGAGGGGAGGGACACAGAGAAAACCAGATTGAAGGTGACAGAGGACAATTTGACTTTTGGTGATGGGTATGCAACACAATTGAATAAGATAACCTGGAGATGTTTTCATTGTACATATGTACCCTGATTTATTGGTGTCACCTCATTAGAATTAATAATAATAAAATATATATTAAAATTAAAAAAAAAAAAAAAAAAAAAAAAAGAATCGTAATAAGAAAATGAAACTTCTTCTCTAACCCTACCTAACCACTGAGCCATGTCTAACTGGCAAGTATAAAAATTATCATTTACCTGGATAGCTAAAAACTGAAGTTCTGCTGTGAAGGAAAATTGGAGAGTGGCTATTAGAAAATGTGATGGTTAATTTTATGTGTCAACCTGAATGGGCCAAATGATGGCCAGTAAAACATTATTTTTGGGTGTGTCTGTGAGGATATTTCTGAAAGAGATTAGCACTTGGTTCAGTGGACTACGAAAAAGCAGATGGTTTTCCCCAAGGTGGTGGTCATGATCCTATCTGTTGAAGGCCTGAATAGAATAAGCAGGCAGACAGTGAGTTTGCTGTCTCTGGTTAAGCTGAGTGTGGGGAAAACAGTTGTGGTTAGGCTTGCTCGCTGGTTTCCCTGCGGCAAGCACTTTGCACAATTAGTGCATGAGCACGTGGCCAAAAGCCACATGTGTGTCTCCATGAAAAGCCATGGGAGCTTTCTCTCCCTACCCGCACAGGGAGGAGTGGTATTTCTGATCCTTTGTCCTTAACTCTGAAAAGCGGGTTTTCTTTGCTTATTTGCTCGCCCTTCTCTGGGAGCCTATAGTAAATGAGAATAGCCCAATACTTTCAGGCTCCGCAGTTCCTCTACTATCTGCTGGAATTCAGTGTGAACCAGCCTGGCCTCGACCACCGGCATCACACTGAGACATCCATCTCCTCCTGTGCTTCGGCATCAGAGCTCCTGGGTCTGAGACTCAGGTCAGGTCTTAGACCAGCAGCCCCTACATCTCAGGCCTTCAGCCTCAGATTGCACCACACCACCGCTTTCTTGGGTCTCCAGCTGCTGACAGCAGATGTGGGCCACTTGAGCTCCATAACTGCATGAGCCAATTATAATAAGTCTCCTCTTAAGTGTACATACATACACATATGTTTCCCTGGAGAATCCTGACTAATACAGGAAGAAGTGAGAACTCCCAAATATGTAATTGGTTTCAGAGTTGGATGGAGTGGGAAAGTAGCAGGAATCAGGGAAAACCTCTGTTTTCTAGCTTAGGTGCCACTACCTGGTTTGAGTTCAGGGAGAGACAGTAGTTCTATAGAAATTTGAAGTCTTGGTCTGTGCAGAACTTCTAGCTACCAAATATTGAGAATACTACATGCCATGTCCTGTGCTATGTGATTTTCACAGGAAACCTCTATTTTATAGGTAGGCACTGTCCCCATTTTATCTTGGGAAAGCCACTCTGATACAGCTGGTCAAACCCACACTCAGGGTAGACACAGCAGTGAAGATGAAGAAGGTCCCCTTCTGACCTGGCAGATCATCCGTTCTACTTCTCATTGATATTAGTTTCACCTGCTTCCTTTCCTCCTAGGAAATTTCAGGTAGGAGTGTGGCTCCCATGGGATTGCACTTCCCCAGAGCTCATGGACACGGCACGCTATTGAAAACCTGGGGAGGCCTCCGTTTTGTAAGAATGTGTTATTAACAATATAAAGTTGAGTCTGTCTCTGCCTCCCCGTCTTTTACTTAATAATAATAATAAGAAGAAGAAGAATAAGAATAATAAGAAGAATCAACCAATGAATGAAAAGTGGAACAATAAATTGATGTTTCTCTCTCTCTCTTTCCATTCCACTCTCTCTAATATCAATCAATAAATTTAAAAAATGAAAGAAAGGAAGAAGAAAGACCAGCTGTGGCTGGATAGGTCAGTTGGTTGGAGCATTGTCCCAAAGCACTGAGGTTATCACTTCGCTCTCTGGTCAGGGCACACACAGGAACAGATTGATGTTCCTGTCTCTCTCTATCCATTCCTCTCTTGCTAAAATCAATACATAAAATCTTTAAAAAAAAAGTTGTAACTTAATAAACATTTATTTGAAAAATAAAAGACCAGGTGGGGGTAATGTACACATATTAGAATAAAAGTAAGGAACTATGATAGAGGATAGATGTGTTAGGTAAGGCAAGAATATGCCAAATGCAGTCTAAGGATAAATCCATATTGGCATAGTAAGAAAAGTCTGCCCGTAAGTGGGGGCAGATCAACTGAGAATTTTATATCCATCTAATTGTTCTTTATCTCTGCTGACTCCAAGAGAACACATGAAACTACAGGTCAAGGTCTCTCATTTCTTTCTACATTCAACAAGTATTCACTGCGAGCCAGTGTACGAGGGGCTATAAATCAAGTAAGATGTGGTCATAGTCAGAATTATGAATTCAGTTTTGAATTTCATAGTGTCTTTTCATATGTCTCTTTCTCTCGTTCTCCCTCTCACATACACGCTCCTACCTTTTTTCTTTAGAGCTAACGAAGCTGAGACACAGAAATAATAACTTACTTGCCAGTGATCACATAGCTAATAAGCCAAGGAATCAGAGGTGCATTAAGGTTGGTTGAGGCCCTGGGCACAGGAAAAGTATTGGGCCTCTTTAAAAAATAGAGAGACAGGGAAAATAAAAGTACATGTTAACCATATTTTTAAATAAATAAAAAATATTATGTACTATTAATGTTAAATTTGTACATATAAAACCAAACTTGGTGTCATTAGAAAATAGTGTAAGGTTGGGTGGGGTTTTGCGGGGCTTTTCAGATGTCAGGGCCCAGGGCGTGCACCTGGTGTGCCCTCCATTTAATCCGCCTCTGCAAGGAATAAAACAACAAGATATTCAACCAGCCTGGTATCCCTTCAAGTTTCTCACAATTAAGTTACTTTCCAACTAGAACGCTCAGTGTTCCTCCCAACACCAATGCCAAAAACAAAATTTTGGATCCAGTGGTTTCAATGACAATCTCTAAATTACTTAGTATTTGGTTATAATGTGAGAATAAAAACAATCTTAAGAAACTCGTACAAAGATTATTAACTAAACACTTTCAAATGACTCTACAATGAAAAGCTCTATGTATACAAAAACAAAGAGCAAGCCTCTCAAAGATTCACTGACCTTTACATTTCAGTAGGCACACCTGGAGAATTTTCTCCCTTATGATGCAGAAAAGGCACATGGTCACATATTACAGTAGAGCCAATTTAAAAAGAACTAAGTTTTATGAGATGAAATTGAATCAGCCTTTTATTATTATTATTATTATTATTATTATTATTATTATTATTATTGAGAGGTGGGGAGGCAGAGAGACAGACTCCCACATGTGCCCCGACCAGGATCCACCCAGCAAGCTCCCTACCTGGTGATGTTCTGCCCATCTGGGGCCACTGTTCTGTTGCTCGGCAATTGAGCTACTTTAGCTCCTGAGGCGAGGCCATGGAACCATCCTCAGCACCCGGGACCAACTTTGCTGGAACCATTTGAGCCATGGCTATAGGAGGGGAAGTGAGAAAGAAAGTGAGAGGGAGAAGGGGGGGGACCACAGGTGGTTGCTTCATCTGTGTGCCCTTACCTGGAATTGAACCTGGGACATCCACACACCAGGTCAACACTGTACTACTGAGCCAATCAACTAGGGCCATTTGTTGATTCTTGTATGTGCCCTGACTGGGGATCGAACCTGCAATCTTGGCATAATGGGGTGATGCTCTAACTAACTGAGCTACCCAGCCAGGGCCTCCCTCATCTGTATTTAAATTACATGCTCTTGGGCCTGGAAGCTGTTTCTTTGTCATACTCAGTGTGAAGCTCAGCACAGAACACCATGATGATAGCTATTCGATCACCCACTTCTCTTCCTTGGCTGGGTCCAAGATGATTAAGATTCCAGTGTGTCTTGGAATCTCCAGTGCAGTGGTGTCTGACACACAGCTAGTCTTGTGAACATCTAATAAATGCTAGATAACAGAAGAAGATGAACAGAGAGCAGTTATTCATCGTTGTGCCTGGAACATCAGAGGAAAAGGCTCAGCTTTGACCTCTTGGAGTCCTCAGTGCAACTCTAAATAATTTTCTCTTCCTCATTTTGTTTAAAACATGTAAATTGGTGACAAAGATCAGACACGCATTGATATTCTCCCAAAGATTTATGCAAACCCCCAAAATAAAATCACCCTCCCCAAATTAAAAAATAACTTGAACTTGATTTCATTTTTTCACAGGTGCCGGATTTGTGCAAATTCTTTTTGTATGTCATTTGCAAGAAGTAGAGGTGTAAGAAACACATGCAAATTTTGACCACCATTCTGCCAGTTTCCTTCACCCTCAATGCCTGGATTTACACAATCTATGCATTTATTTTTCAGCATTTGAGCAAACTGAGCTATCACTGATGTTAATTATTTAAAAACACTTTTATTTTGCAATACAAGAAGTTACAAAATAGAACATAGAGTCTCATGAATCCATCATCTAGCTGCTTCCTTTAAAGGTGCATATTATTTGACTGGAGTAAAATATCAAAACCAGGAAACTGACATCGGTACAATACTGTTAACTAGGCTACAGAATATCTATTGTTTTTTTAAAGCACAAATATTTTGAAGTAATAAAATAATACTTTTAAAGACAAATATTATATGTATTGATATTGGGTGAAGGGGTTGACATGAAATGTAAATACTTTGAAAGCAGTAGGCAGATGTGATGCTGGATATGAAACACCAACAGGCAGTTTCAGGACCATGCTCGGGGCATGCCCTAGGAAAAGGAATGACATGCAAGAAGTGGAGAAGCGTGGACTGGGCAGAGGGAAATGGAAACTTGCTGGGTGGTTCAGTGGGACTTCAGTTGCAGTGTGTGTCTGTTCATCCAGAACCATACTGTGGCCCTAAAGAAACAATCCTCACTCCCCCATGATATAACATATAAGTCTACTTGAATGGAGAAAACTGTATATGACATTTGTAGAAAACATAATAATTTTGTAATATAGGCTTTATTTTTTAGAGCACTTTTAGGTTCACAGCAAAACTGAGAGCCCCTGTCTGGTCAATGCACAGCCACCCCCACTATCAACATCATTATTTTTAAGGACACATTTTTTTTCCTACAGTGCTTTATTTTGTTTTTCTTTAATTTTTTTATTTAAATTTATTGTGTTTACATAGATTCTAGTGTTCTCCTGAATGCATTCCCCCTCCCCCGTGTTCCCCTCAACATCCCCCTTGCCACCCTCCCTGCAACGCCCTCCCCCATTATTTTTAAAGATGAATCTACACTAGAACATCATCATCACCCAGAGGTATAGTTCACATTAGGGTGACTCTTGGTGTTATGCATTCTGTGGATTTGGGCAAATGCATAATGACATGTATCCACCATTACAGTATTATACAGAGTAGCTTCACTGCCCTAAAAATCCTCTATGTTCCACTATTCACCCCTCCTTCCTCCCTAATCCCTGGCGATCACTGATCTTTTTACTGTCCCCATAGTTTTGCCTTTTTCAAAATGTTTTAGGGTTGGAATCATACAGTACGGAACCTTTTCAGATTGGGTTCTTTCACTTAGTAATATGCATTTAAGGTTCCTTCATGTCTTCCCATGGCTTGATGGCTCATTTCTTTTTAGCACTAAATAGTATTTCTTTGTCTGAATGGACCACAGTTTATCCATTCACCTACTGAAGGGCATCTTGGTTGCTTTCACATTTTGGCGATTATGAACAAAGCTGCTAAGAGCTCATTGTGCAGGTTTTGAATCAGGTTTTCAATCTGCCCTTGTGACATTGTGTGGATGTCTGTGTCTGTGCTGTGTTTCCATTCATGTATAACAGACAAACTTTTTTTTTTTAAGTTGCCATCTCTCCTTTCTTTGGGTGGGTGGTGAGGTGAGGGTTTATTTTGGTCTTTTATTTGGTGTCTCTCTGCACTCTCTCTGACTTAGGATGGTTCTTGGGAGCAAATCATGATGCTTTGTGTCTAATTAGCAACTCTGATTGCTCACAGCCTGCCACAGCTTGTTCCTTCTCCTATTCTGTCCCTGGGGAGGTGGGTACTAACATGGTTTAACTGTTTTAATCTGGCTAGCTGGCACAGAATCATGTTAATGGGGTTGCTTCTGTTGTTATTATGGCAGCATCAGGGAGCAGGGGTAAGGGTTATGAATTGATCAGCAGAGGGAACTGGGCAGAGAAAGGTCCAGGAGAAAAAGCACTTCCACCATCCATTCTGTGCCTCTAGACCTAGGTAAAGAATTCTCCTCTATAAGCACCTCCACCAGGCACTGCTCACTGCACAAGAAGTTCTTTCTCTGTGCTTTCCTGCCAAACAGCTCAACCGTTCTGGTGAATTGTGCTGAATCAATGTGGTCTCCACCTTCAGGACTCCACTGAGCACCCTAAGGTTAGGCTGAATTCATCATGAGTCCTTTGGGGAAACTTGCTGTGTCGAGTAAGGGGGAAAAGTTGCTAACTGGCTGTGTTTCTTGGCCTTTGACCTAGTTCCTATAACTCCTCTCATCTCTAAATTTCCCTTTACTCACTTAAAACATGACTGGATTACCTAGCCTTAATAGTGTCATGGATCACAGTCTCCCCTGGTGCTACTTGGAGCTGTCCTTTCTTTTAAAATATCTTTGTGTTAGAGAAAAATTTACACTCTCTGCAGCCTTATCTGAAGAAATGAGTGGCTGATCACCAGTTTGGGAAACAGAAAGTTGATAAAAAGCCTTAAGCAGCTGGGTGAAGATAAAGCCATTAGCAGAATTAGGCAAAGAGTTACAGGGATGTCTAAACCATAAACTCTGAACCCGGACATTCAGGTGCTGTCCAGTTGTTTACAAATGAAACGATTTTGCAGTGAAGTAGTTTTATCTCCCAGAGGGCCTACCCTAATTTACTTGGGGGCTGCACATGAAACACCAATTCTAGCTGTCCTTTTTATTTTTAAAGTTATTTTAAAGTGTGAATTCATCCCTGCCCCCCACGCATTCTGTTTGTTTGCCATTAGGTATCAGAAGTGGGAGGGGGGGATTAAGTGAACTTTTGTTCGCCTGCTCCTCATCAGGTGTAGGAAGTGATAAGGAAGACCTCAGTCTTTGCTCAGCTGCAATGGCCACCTAAAGGGTTACTGACACAGAGGCAGGGCGGGGTCTTTGTGGCGAATGCTTAAGCTGGTATCTCCGAATTATGCCTGCTGCCTCCTGTCGTCAGAGCTGGATCCTGGGTAGACACGTTATTAGGTCAGGTCAAGATGTGCCTCCGAAGTTTTAGACCTCTCGCCCCCTAAGCTGAAACCCACTACAGCTGTTTTCAAGCTTAAAGGTTGGAAGAATGTAGCCTTGTCCCTTTACCCTGTTCATAAGTGTATGTAGAACAATCCAGTGGTAAAGGAGCAGGCATGCATGGGTCTTCCAGGGGGCAAGTGTGCAGGTATCTAGGGGTGTAGCCGCTGTCACACACACACAGCCCCTTTGTGACTCCAGGGAAACCTGGGCAAACAACTATTCCCGGAGGCTCAGGCTCTGGTTTGCGAATGCTTTTCTCTCTGGATCAGCGCACTCTACTTCAAGAGTTGAGTGGGGCTCTCCCTGGGGCATGATAGGGTGCTATCTCTAGCATTTGCTCCCATTGCAGAAACACCTGTCCAATGCAATGCACTACGGTTTCTGAACAGTTGCCAAGCAGTCAAAAATGCTATTAGAGGGACAGTAGGGACTCTGGAGAGGGCTGGCGTTAAGAAGAGAAGGTGGGGAGATGAAGGCCCGGCCGGCTGGGAGTCATTCGGTGTTCCAGGTCCCTGGGCGGGCTGGAGTGCAGAGGAAAGGGGAGGGCCCAGTGCAGCGGGGCTGGAGCAGCTGTGCTGAGCGGAGCTGTGCCTGCCGCAGGGGAGCAGGCTGGGTCCCAGCCAAGCCACGCTGGACATGAGCTACCTATGGCAGGCTCTGTTCACCCTATTCCACTGCTGGGTGGGATTCAGGTAGTGCCGCCTACTTGCTTGCAATTACAGCTCAGCGTGAAGTATGCACCTATGCAAAGCAAGGCAGCGTTTCTGTGCTGATGCATCGCGCACATCCATGTAATGCCATCCTGCTGGTGGCAGGACACGGGAGAAGCACCCCAGAACTTCACAAGCAGCCACTGGCCTGACTAAACGACTGTTGTATGTTGATGGCTGGTACGAAACTGCGATCACCGGGGTGGCAGAAAGGACACAATACAAAGAAAACACACACACACACACACACCAAAACACTGGCGAAGAAGAGATGCAGTAGAATTGTGCCAGATAAATGTCATAAATTTTAGCGTTTTGCGTAATTAAGGTGCAGCCGCCTCCCAATAGTTACTTCTGGGGTTTATACTCAGTTAACCAATTCCAAGTCTCAATAGGATCTAGTTTTATTTTCGCTTCTACTAGGAGAGATGAAGGCATGTCAAAAATACTGTAAATGGTCACAGTGAAAACCAAGATCCTCAGGCCTCGGGTCCATTTGGGTCCTGCCTGTGGGGCTCTCCTGTCCCGCCCCCCCCCCAAAGACTTGGGACTGGGTGTTGGGAGAGCAGTGTTAAGGGCAAGTCAAGGATTCAAGGGGCTTCGGTAAAGTGAGCGGGGAGGAAATAAGCAGGGGATGCCCCCCTCCCTCCTCAGGGGTGGCGGTGAGGTCATCGGAGGTAAGACAAGTATTGTCAGGGAGCAGCTCTGGCAAGAAGTGAATCGGAAAGCTCTGCCCCACAGGTGCTCTCAGCATCCTCCCTCAGGCTTCCCTCTCTCCAGCTTTAACACTAAGCCCGAGTCTTCAAGTTGACTGTGCCTGACTGACGCGTATTGTGTGTTAAGAATGCAGAGTATTGGGGTTCCGCTCCCAGAGAGGCCATCAGTAGGATGCATTTTAACCAGCATCCCAGGTGATTCGGCTGCGCGGGTCCATGGGCCACTGGACGGCGCCACTCCTCTCCTCCCAGGGCAGTTGAGGTGATTATTCTGGGAAGCCATGCCGGTCCTCTTTAGGGGATGATAGGCTCATGGAATACACGACTGGCCAAGGCTGGGTCTAGTGCGTTATCTGCAGAAGCAGGTACCACTACTGACGCTCGCCTGAAGGGGGCACCAGTAGTCTGCCTCCTGGGTTGCTCACCGCCCTTCACCGCCCGCTCCCCACGTGAAGGGGGGGCAGAGGGCTGGAACCCGAAGAATGCGTCCCCGCCCAAAGGCTTACGTCTGCGTCGCTGCCAGGCGGACTTAAAAGCCCAGGCGGAGTACTGGGCATCCCAGCAGAGCTAGAGAGGACTGGAGCTGGCGCACGGGGACGACGCTGTCACAGGTGTCCGAGCATCCCGGGGAGTTCCCGAGCGGACCAGAAACCCGCCCTGCGGAAGTTGCACGTGCAACCCCAGGATTACGCCCATCCCGAAGCGCTTGCGGTGTCTCACCACCGCATGCGGTGTCGACCCCCTCGTCATTTAGCACAAAGCACTTTTCCAAAACGCAGCGCTAGGGACAGCGTCCCAACCGCGCTCCTGCGCACAAACCCTGTCTTTGTCTTTTTTGGTGGTGTGGGTGGGGGATTTGACACGCCCCTCTCTTCCCTAAGTCTGAATTCTTCGCAAAGGGAGAGCCACCGAGGCTAGGCCGTGAAGATGCCCCTGGAACTGACTCAAAGCCAGGTGCAGAAGATCTAAATCCCGGTCGACCACCGTCCCTCGCTGCCTAGATGTGAGTGCAGATGTGCGCCGGGGCCGGGCTGCAGGGGAGCTGTGCGGCGAGCGCTTTTGTGCCGACTCCTCTCCTCCGCGCACTCGTGTGGAGCGGGGGCCTCCCTGCACGGCGGTCTGGGTTTGCAGGCACCCGGCGTCTTCCACTCCTCTCCCGCGTGCGGGGTCGGGTTGGCGGTGGGGCGGGGGTGGCGCGGACTCCTGCGCCGGCGCCGCACCTCTCCTAGCCCACGTCGGCCGCGAGGTGTCCGGGCGGCTGCACAGCTGCGCTGCGCTAGGCTCATACCCTGGAGCTCAGAGGGATCCAGAAACGGCGAGCATGCCCGGGCTTTGGGCGCCGCGGTCGGGAAGCGCAGGGCACTGCAGAGAGCTTCGGGACGCTTGAGAAGGGATGCCCGCGTATTCCGGCCTTGGCCATCCTCCTGGGTGCCCGCTGAGCTGAGTCCCTCCAAGGGACGCGCAATGTCACCTTGAATCTCTTCATTTCTACCTCCCCTCTCTCTGTCTCTTTCTCTGTATCTCTTATTTCCATCGCTTCTCTGAACTCCTCTCTAGATTCACTATCTTTTCTCAGTTACCTTTTCTTTACATATCTGCCTCATCTCTCTGTATTTTTATCGCCCGTGTCTCCTCTTCACTATATATTAGATTTGTAATCTCTCCTCTCCTCGATATTTCTTTCTTCTTTTATCTATCTCCCTCTCTCCCTGTATATTTCTATCTCTTCTCTCTCTGCTCTCACCTCCAGCCCCTGTGCTGGGGGGCCACAATAGAGTTTGCCCTGGAACCAAGCCGTTGCCCCGGTTTGGGGGAGGGCCGGTGGGTCCGTGACTGCATGGTTGGCAGCTTTTCGCCCGCGCGCACAGACAGTGCACTGAGCTCAGAACTTGGTGGCTGTTGTCCATAAATACTTTAGAAAGGTTTGTCTTAGGTTCTGTCCCTAACTACAGAGAGAGTACCTTTATAAAAAGGTGGTTCTAAAGGTTTGAAGGCAACTCTGATATTCCAGGTAACCTGCCCCATAGCGCTTTTGGTGGATAGGGTAGGAGCCAGAGATATTTTGTCCCAGGCCAGGTTACAGTGCCTGAGAGGTAAGCATGGGAACCCAGGTGCAAACCCGAGGAGTGGCTTCTGGACACCAATGGCAGTTGAGGAGGAGGTAGCCTGCTGGCCTTCTTTGCTGCCACACATTTTTCAGAAGATGGTCATCAAGGCCATGTAGACAGCTCACACAGCTTACCACCTTGGACTTTGCCCAGGTCTGAATCACTGGCCCCACTTCCCCCTTGCCCCAGGAGGTGAGCAGGACTGGCTGTGGTGCTCCTAGTCCATACTAGTGAAGGGACGCTGGGAAGGCACTTCTGACACTGGGGGCCATTCTTCCACCAGCTTGTCACTTCTGCTGGACCTGAGGATTCGTTCTTAAATAGCTTATGAAAGGGGCTGGCCACAGTCTGCTTGCATTTCTATAAAACCTATTTGTGGTGAGAAATGCAGTCCCTCAAATCCTGAGGGAGATTTGGCCACAGCAAGTTGCAGACACAATCTTGCTCTTTGTGACTTGGAATACAACGTATTTATGGAGCACTTTATAAACTGTAATTGGTCATATGAATATAGGTTGGTTCTATATGTGTGTGTGTGTAAATGCATGCATTTGTATGCATGTGTACACACACACACACACACACACACACACACTCACACAACACATTTAGTAGTCTCTTGAGGTTCATGGTGGTGGGCTGAGGTCTGGGAAGTGACCCTCAGGTTCCACGCAGAAGGCACTGAAATTGGCTGCATTTGCTCAGTTGTGTGATTCCAGAGAGACAAGTATGCTGTGATGCTTTTTTCCTCCAGGCATCAGAGATCCATCCATTAGACTTTGTCAATCTGCACATCTCACAAGCAGATGAGAGGTCTGCCTAAAAATCCCTGTCAGAACCATTCAGGACTTGGGGGTGAGGAATGCTAAAGCTGATGGATTAATTCCCTGTCCCTGCCTATTTCTGGAATTCTGAGTGTGGTTCTGAGGTGTAGTCTTCCTTATAAAAATATCTGCAGCCTGAATAGTTATTACATGCCCTTAATTCAACTAGCAGTGTCTTTCTTGGTTATAAAGCCACGTTTGTCTCTCATCGAAATAAACTAGTGCATTTTTTCTTGGCATCTTTCCTGATTACCTCCTACCCCTTTCTTAACGCGTTGTATTTGGAACATTGGATCGAGTTTCTTCCTCCTAAACCTGTTATCATCTTCCTTAGTAGTGTCCTTATTGGGGGTGGGGGGGAGGTTGTACAGCAGATATCTCTAAGGGCATAGGAAGCATTACCATTCCTGTGCAAAGAACAATAACACAACAGAAATCCCCAGAATAGTTTGATGATATTTTTGCCTCTGAAGCACATCCATTGGATGGCCTGTTAGTATGCCCACATTGTGACAAATGCTTCTTACAAAACCTGCAGCTTCCTTCAAATACAAACCATTATTCGGACTTACTGAATTGGTGAATCAGCTTCATTGACAAGGATTTCAGTTACTGACTGGCAAAGGCTGCCTGTCTTCTTTATCATCAGTTAAGTAGAAGAGCCTTTACATGCAAGTTCCTACTTGTTTATCCTCTCAGAACTCAGTTTTCCCATATATAAGGTCAGTTACATACTGTCTTCCAAAGAAAGGGTTTTCATTAAAAGCCACTAATGGTGTTCTAACTTCAAGAAGGAAGATGAGGGGCATTTAACGGAAATCTGTACCTATCCATGGGTGGCTACTACAATCGATACTCGGTCCTGGCTGCACATTAGAATAATTTTGGAGGGAAAATCCGTAGTGGTACTCCAAGCCAAGTTAGAATTGCCGCAGAAGAGGCCTGGGAATCCTATTTTTAAAGAGCTCCTTAGGTTCAGTCAGTGGTAGAGAACCACTAATTTAGGAAAGAGCACTTAAAGGATTTCAGGTGAGAGAGACTAAGGTGAGCCCTACCCTGTCCCTTACTTAGTACTTGTGCAGTAGGCCCTCTCCTCAGTTGTGGGTCTTAATTTCCTTGTCTGGAAGGTTGGAAGCCATATAGGCTGATGCTGATGTAGGCTGCTGTAGAAATATTTCACATGCATTACATTGTAGTTAATCTTCTCAAGAAACTCTATGAAGCATCCCTCAGTTTCACAGAGAAAGAAAATGAAACAGTGAGAGAACATGTAACTTGTGGAAGATCCAAGGAAGCAGTGGTAACTGGCTTTGAACCCTATTTATTTGACTCCAGGCCCTGCCCTCTCAGCCACTATGCTATTCTATTGTTTGCTCCCAAGTTTGTCAAATGATTCACTAAAACCCTCCTTCCCTCAATGTCACTGGCAGAGACCATGTCCTGTTGGAAGAGCCATTCCTTGGACAAAGATTAGTTAGGCATGCATTAAAATGGGCATGCAGAGTAATGAATGAGTATGGTCTTCTCCAAATAATACAGAAGACCTTTTGGAAAAGAAGTGTTGTCCTGTCTGGGTTCTCACCACCCCTCAAAGCCTCAGGCACACCCCTTGGGCAAGCTCACTTAGAAGTTGGTTCTTAACATCAACTAAGCAGATTGTTTGGGCTGATGTGATCTCAGGAGAGGGTTTATGTCTGGTAGACAATAGTAAAATGTTTGTTTTTTACCTTTTGAACCTGCATTTTATTCTCCCAGGGCCATGTGTGTGCAGCCAGTTTCCCAGAGAACCCTTCTTAGGTGATAGTGTAACTGCAGGGTGACGGCAGGTCTTTCTGTACAGAGTTTGATGTGCCCTTGCCTGATGGGAGTAGGTTTCAATGGATACTATAGACATGTGACAATCAGAATTCCATCAGGCAGTGCTGAGGACTGACCCTATCTGCATGTGTCTATCTTAAACAGCCTCTTCCATTGTTCGCCTGGGACTTGTCATTGAAGCAATAACTTACCCCTTGTAGAAAAGAAGGACTTGGCATCTTTTTGAGGTTAGCATTTTGGAGTGTTTCTGGGAAGAAGAAATCTTGTAGGAGGGATGGAAACAGCTGCAAAGTGTCTTCTAACAGTTTTATTTTCTGAGCATGCGTTGTTGTGGCTGTCAGTCCGGTGGGTGAGGACAGCTGTTGAGTGACTGCTTGTGTTAGTGTGTTATATGGTATCAGACAAGTTATCAGCTTAACCTGGGTTGTAGGGCTGGAGTGGAATTGTAGCCTCTGTCCTTCTGGCTGGTTATTTTTTAAGGTTGGTACTCAGGTCACCATAGGTGCTGCTCCTGGCACTCTCTACTGGCCTCCAGGTTATCATGTATCTATACTGCTTTCTGTATCTATACTGCTCACAAAACTTATGGGATATTTCAAAATGAATATGAAGCGATAGAATATCTCTTAATTTTTGTCAGCAGTATATTTATGTGTAGGTAGCTAGCACATGCAAGCAATGTGCACGATATACTAAAAAAACAGTTGTTCAGTGGATAGTCTTAGGTTGCATTTCTTTAACCCTGCCAGTGAGCCTTGTTTCAGGGCTCACTGCCGGTAACTGATCACAAAGGAATATCTGACGTCACAAGCGGAGAAGTTCTGGCAAACTTCCATAAAAGACAACCCTTTGTCCAGCAGCCAATTAGATGATGCCCATGACCCTTCTCACTCCCTCCTCCCCCAAAAAGACCCTTAACACCTTGTTCAACCCTGTACTAGGCATGACTCCCTTTGTGAGCCAACCTGGCAGGTTTCCTTTCAATAAAAAGCCTGTATGCTGATCTTTTCAAACTCCATGGATTCTAACATTTGGTGCTGAAACCTGGGACAGGGTACCTGATGCCTGGACAATCCCCCTCCACCAGCCAAACTCACTACCAGGGAAGCAGTGGGCAGTGGCTGCTTGTCCTGGGCTTGCTCCATGATTCTATTTGGCTGTGTGGACATTGGGTGATTGGCTGGCTACCTGACCCTGTCACAAACTCCTGCCATATCAGAAGGTAAGGAATTTCTGATCTTTCCCAATCTCCGGTAGGCTCCTCTCCTTCCCTCACCCTCACTCTACTCTCTCTGAGGTCCACAGTTTGGGAGGCTCCTACTCCAGGCAGCCGGCTTCTACGGACTTCTACGGAAGTCTAGACACCTAGCCAGGTTCCTTTCTACTACTCTGGAACTGAGGTCTCTGGTGACGATCGGTTTCCTCACGTCCCACACCTACTCTACTCAGAATAGTTGAAAGAGTCAGAGGACGCTCTTTCTCTCTCTCTATCCTTTGACCACGATGGGCTCCTCCCGATCTCAAGCCTCAGAGACTACTCCTTCAGGATGCCTCTTAAAAAAATCTCACCAAACTCGGCTTCGTGAATGGCATTGCCTCAATATAAACACTACTTTCAATTACAGTACATTCAAAAATCTCAATAATCTCTGCCACCAGACTGGGAGGGCCTCAGGAATTTCTTATGTACAGGCTTTCTTTCTTCTACCTTCACTCCTGTCTTTAATCTTGTGCCACCTGTTCTACACCTAAAAACGTCCACTCCTAACATTTCCTTCTCTGGAGAATCCTAACTCTCTCCCCCTCCTGCCTGATCCCTCTGCAAATCTCTCTCGCTTAGGTCTCTTCCTTCCAGAAGACCTCCTCCTTAGAAGCTGCGGCTCCTGCAGGCAGTGGTGCCTGTCTCTCCTTCACCCCAACCCCCCTCCTCACAGGCTCTGCTTTTTTCCTCTTCTACCTCTCCTCCCTCCTCACAGACTGCAGCTCTGCCTGTATCTTTCTTGACCCATCCCCTCTCCCCACAGGTAACAGTGCCTCTCTCCTCCTTGTCCACTCTCCCTCCCCACCGGCTCCGCTGGTGGTGCCTGTCTCTCCTTCATCCCAAACCCCCCCTCAATGACTGTGGCTCTGCCTCTCTTCTCCTCGCCCCCTTCCCCCGTACTCAGAGGTTGCATCTGCATTCCACTCCTCTTATTTCTCTTCCCTTCTTCTCACAGGCTATAACTAGGTCTTTCTCCCCCTCGTCCCCTCACCCTTCTCCTCAGAGCTCTAAATCTTTTTGACTCATCTAGCCAAGTGGCACCACCACCAGCACTTCACCCTCCTCCCCCTCCTGTAGATTCTGACCCTCCTTCTTTCCATCTAGCTGTTCACACTGTCCATCCATCTGCTTTCTCTCTTCCTCCTCTCTATGCTGACAACTCCCTGTCATCTCGAAAAGCTTAAAAGGCAGAGTTGTCTATTAAGCTGTGTGAGTAAGTAATCTGTTTTGTCTTTTTGTTTGTCAGAAAACGCGTGCTTATTTAAATTTCTTAATTTATGATTTGTATATAAGATCTTTGTTTAACGTGTAACTGGGTCTGTTTCTAAGGCCTTAAACTAATAATTACCTGCCTCTTAAATCAAGGTTTACTCATCCTCACGGACACTCCCTGCGATACTCCCACCCTTCCTATTCGAAAACCTTCAGGGTCATATTGCCTCATACAAGATTTACGCCTAATCAATGAGGTGGTAATTCCCCTCCATCCAGTAGCCCCTAATCTCTACAATTTACTGTCACACATTCCCTCAAACACTACTCACTTCATGGTTCTAGACAAAAGACTTCATAGAATTCCATCAGGACTCTGCTTCAAGAGTGGAAAGAAAGGTCATTGAACTGAAGCCTGTGAGGCTTCTCAGCCGCACCAAGGGACACATCTTTGCTGTGAAAAAAGGAACATGAGAAGGTAAGCTGCCCCCTTGCTCAATGGAGGGAGGGTTCAGTCTCTTATATCCCTGCTTTAGCTACCTGTGACCTGACCTTTCCCAGCATGCTGGGAAGTGCCACTGAAGGCCCAAGGACATCGTTCACAAGCCTAAGGTATTTCTTCCAAGTAGCAGATAAACTGATCTCATTTCTTGTAAACACAAGGGCCATCTACTATGCCTTACCTAAATATTTGAGTTTTATTTATCCTTCAAAGATTTCTACTGTGGGTATTGACAGTCTGATTTTGTTGCTCTATTTAATGTATAGTATCTCCTTTATTCCTCTTGTCTCAATGCCCCATGCCTATTATAGGCTGGATCTTGCTGCTAATTCCAGCTAGAAGCAGTGGTCACTAGGACTTAAACTTTAACTGAAAAATGTAGAAATGTAACCATTCTTTCCGTAAGTACTTGCAGGATTTACAGGCTACTCAGCAAACTGTTCAAAGACTGTCCAAGAGGCGCTTCCAGAATTACATCACCCAAGAACTGACTTTCACGTGGACAGGTCCACACACCATAATCCTGACAACTCCCACTGCTGCTAAAGTAGAAAAATGGCGTGCCTTACTCCAACCACAAACCGGAAGCTGGTTGGTCTACGTATGGTGAATATATGAAGAAACTAAGGACTCTTTTAATCAGACTTTGGGAAAAGGGAAACTAGGGTAAAATGAAAGCCAGCTTGGTTGTCACTGAAGGTTGAGATTTTTTAAAATTGAGAGTTCTAACTAGAAACGAGTTGTATGGTTTTGATAATAGAAGGTATAAGGTATGGAAATACTTTTGAAAGAAAATGGAAAAAGCAAGTTGTTATGAAAGCCAGTTATTTCTGGATAAGAAAGTTCATGAAAGCTCAGGGTTTATGTAAGTTGTAGAAGGTTTGTGCAGGTTGTAGGAGGCTTGTTCAGAAAAAAAGAATTTGAACAGTCAGAAAACTCGTTTTTGAAGAATGTTTAATTAGTCATGCTAGCTAACAATCCTCTACTCTCCCCACTTATTGGGGTGGCTCTTTCCTCCACCCTGACTATCTGGAGCTCAAAAACAGAGAAACAAAACCGACCCCTTGTCCATAAATTCTCTATCCACCTCTCATCCTGTATCACCCAATCAGGGGCTTTCTACTTGTATGGGACTAACACCTATATGTGTTTCCCTACTAATTGGACAGAAACCTGTACCCTAATCTATCTCACCCCAAATATCAACCTAATCCCACCCCATGAGCCTCTTCCAGTTTCTAGTACACTACCCGTCAATCTAGGGACCAAACGAACTATACAGGTAATTCCTCTTCTTGTTGTTTTAAGAATTTCTATAAAATTAGGTCTAGGGGCAGGCGGATTGGCCACTGCCCTGTCTTGTTTCCTCTCTCTCTCAAACCCAGCAAATTCGTAAAAACAAACCAAGTCCTGAAATCAGTGGTTTCACACAAACTGGGTGTCTTGACTACTGCCTTTCATTGGTCCACTCACTCACCTATTTATTTTTCTAACTTTTAGACCCTGCCTCTTACATTTGTTCACTAGTTTCTTACAGAACCACATGCAGACCTTTGCCAATCAGAAAATTGGAAAAATATACCTAATCCTATACACCAACCCTGAAATCTGCCCTTGTGAAACAGAAAAATCTAGAACCCTATAAATACACACCCATTTTACCAGTAATCAAACCTAACAGCACTTATCATTTAGTCCAGGATCTGCAAGCCATTAATGCTGCAGTCCTACCCACCACTCCCCTCGTACCCAACCCTTACCTCATTCTTTTCACTATACCCCAAATACTTCTCATTTCACCATTCTGAATCTCAAAGATGCCTTCTTTACCATCCTCATACATCCAAAATGCCAAGACCTCTTCGCCTTCACTTGGACTGACCCTGACACCATGCACTCACAACAGCTAACTTGGAAAGTCCTACCCCAAGAATTCAGGAATAGCCCTCATTTCTTTGGTCAGGCCCTAGCTATAGATCTCAGATCTCTTTCCTTTCCCCAAAGTACCGTCTTACAACACTTGGTGACCTCCTCCTCTGCAGTCCCGCATTAGAATATCCAAGAAGGATACCATTGACTACTGAACTTCTTAGCACAAAGGGGCTACAGAGTAACCCCGTCCAGCTCAGCTGGACAGGGCCTCATACTGTCCATCCCCACCGCTGTCAAAATAGAAGGGGATTCACACTGGACTCATTTCTCTCACATCAAACCATACATAAACAACACTTCTAAAACCTACATCTCCCTGCCAACAGGTCCTCTGTTTCTAAAAAAGCAAATCGCAATTATTACCTCACAAGATTTTTTTACTTTCTTACTCAGGTTTTCAAAGACATCGCCTGGTTCCGACCTTACAGCATGGAGATTGACAAACTCCTTAACTGGATGTGGGACTTGGTTTTGCAAAAAAAAAAACTCTGTAAGAGCAGACCCACCATTGACCCGCTGGACAACTCGTGGTGGAAGACTCCCCTTGTTACCTGGGTCATCTCCATCCTCGGTCCTTTATTAATTATATGCCTCTTATGTCAGCCCCCTTCTCCCTAAAATTTTTACAAAACGCATCCATGAAGTTACCCGAGTCACTTTTAACCAAATGCTTCTACACCCAAACTCCCCATTACCGACTGAACCCCACTGAGAGTGATCCTTAGAGAGGCAGTCACCCCCACCGCCCCTACTCAGCAGAAAGAGGTTACAGAAGAAGATGACCTCTGTCCCTTTTCCCTTGAAACCTCTCTAGGAATTACTTTCTTTATTTTTTTAATATATCAAATAGTCAAGAATCTTAGGTTTCATTTCTAGAGTAACTATGAATGTTGATTCTGGTGCATTTGGTAATGAAAAGAATGGAAGTTTCACTTTTGAACGTCTGTATACTGAGACTGGTATACACAGTGCTAAAGTCTACAGTATGCTTTAAAGATATTTGAAGCATGTTCTCTGCTTTAATGAAAGAAGTTAAAGTGATAATTTGTTTCTTATGGTATTAATACAGATAGATGCATGTAGTTCCTGTAATGTTCTATTCAAAAGGCTGTACATATACTGAACAGCACAAACGTGCATAGGTTGAACATTTAAAATGGTTCTTAAAGGAAAACAATGCTCTTTTTCTGACAACACAGGAGGTGAAAATTTTGATTTTCATATGTAAAACGTGAAGGAAACAATGTGATGAATATGAAGAACGTATTTCAACTACTCATTATACAAGTTACTCAAAGCAAATTTTTTCACAGTTTAAGATTTTTGAATGAGATTGCTAACTTTTTGCCAAAGTATATTCTGTTATGCACACAGTGAAAATGTAGTGTTTTGCAATTGACCTGAATGGTATTCTAACACTGCTGAATAAAAATGAGCAAGAAAGACTGATGGAGCTCACATTAATGTTAGAATACCTCCTGGAGTTTAGTATGATGTTAAGTTTGACACTAAGAATAGAATAACAGAAAGTATACAGAAAAATTTTATTTCAGTGCTAGGATTCACGTGGGGTTCCCTTTAAGTCAGGTAGTTCAATTTAGGTAGAAACAATCTGGAATTTGGTCCAGGGTGAAGATAAACAATAGTTTTCTAAATTCTGAGGGTATGTTGACCTAAGTGTTGTATGAAATGTAGTTTACATCTCTAGTCTTTTCTTATGATGCACATGTAATGTTTCCTCTGTATCTGCAGTTAAATTGGACTTGCTGCTAATGTTAGATAGATGAAAGTTTATTGTAAAATTGGAGTTTACTTATGTTTTCTTCAGGGTACTTAACTCGGTTTACACAATGGTGTCACAATTTACCATGAGGAATATGATTGAGTATTGAACACAGTGTTCTGGAAACTCTGCAGTTTACCTAAGAAGCACTGATTGGTTAAAAGAAAACTTTCTGTAACCTAAGCTTGAAAGATTTTCCTCAGCAGGAAATAAAGACAAAGAAAATATAAAAGCCTGAGGTTAACTGTAAAGCAGTGCCAATCAAACAGATGAGTGGAGCTCTCTCAAAACACCTGGAACTCATTTAAACAAAAATCTGGATACAATGAAAAACTACATCTGACATGTAATAAAGCAATAACCATGGTCCTGAAAGAATTTTCTCTCCATAGAAGAATGAACTAATGTTTGATAAACCTCTTCCAGAACTATATTTACAGTAAATTGACACCTCACCATGACATTCATTTAGAGAATCTATGAATAGTGGGCTAGATTGACATGTAACAAAACTGAGTACTTTCTCAATTCCTAAGGAAAAAGAAGGTATTGCCAAGGACTAATTTTTCTAAAGAGCAGACCATGGTGTAACTTTAGCAGATACTAGAGTAACTATGAATGGCGATTCTGGTGCATTTGGTAACAAATAGATTGATTATATCTTGCCATTCCCTTCTGGCCTCAAGTGTTTCTGTTGAGAAGTCTGATGTCATCCTATTGGGGGCTCCTTTGTAGATGATAGTCTTTTTTTCTCTAGCAGCTTTTAAGATTTTTTCTTTATCCATTAGCTTTGGTATTTTAACTATGATGTGTCTTGGTGTAGATCTTTTTGGGTTTCTCTTTAATGGAGTTCTGTGTGCTTCTTGAACATGTGGAATGTTTCCCAGCCTTAATTTAGGGAAGTTTTCTGCTATGATTTGATTGAACACAGTTTCCATTTTCTGTCCTCTCTCCTCTTCTTCAGGCACCCCTATGATGCGAATGTTGTTTCTCTTCATGTTGTCACAGAGCTCCCTTAGAGTTTCCTCACATTTTTTGAGTCTCTTTTCCTTTTTCTGCTCTGCTTCTGTAACTTTGTTTATTGTGTCCTCTAACTCGCTGATTCGATCCTCAGCATGATTCATCCTGCTTTTAATCCCTTCCATTGTGGTCTTCAGTTCTGATACTGTATTTGTCATTTCTGTCTGGTTCTTTTTTATTATTTCAATTTCGTTTTTTATACTTGTTATCTGTTTATTTAGGTGTTCATAGTGACTATCCATTGTTGCTCTAATTTCTTTGAACATCCTAACTATCATTATTCTAAATTCTGCTTCTGGTAGTTTGGTTCTATCTGGTTCATTCAGGTCCTTCTCTGGGGATTTCTTTTGGTTCATTTGGTTTGCATTTCTCTGCCTGCCCATTTTATCTGAGTATAAGCAAGTTGTGGCCACTGGAGTCCAGTAGGTGTTGCCTTTGTATTCTCTAGGTGTGTTCTGTCTGCAGGCCTGCCGCCCCCTCTGCCGCTGCCTAGGGCGGTTGGGTGTGGGCGTTGCCAGCACCGGCTCACTGCAGCTATTGCTGTGATTTCCGCCTCTCCTCCGTGGGAGGGTTGTCACTCAAGTCACTAGCCTCAGCACCCAGGGCAGAGGTGAACCCCTTTGCTCAGCTGCGGACCCAGCCCGTTTCCGGAAGCTTACGCACAGCCCCCGCAGTCAGAGCCTGCTTGCCACAGTTTCACAGGTTGGGCGGGGCTTTTGACGTGCTCTCAACTGTGAGCCTTTGCCCATCCAGAATTTAGCCCTGCCCCCGAGGCCAGGGCCCTCCTGCGCAGGGTCTAAAACCGAAAACCGCGGTTTATTGGGCCGGGTGTGTTTGCTGGCGTGAGCTCAGCTGCTAGCTTCCGATCGTTCCGGATCCTACCCCGCCCCCACGTTCGGAGCCAGCTCGGGCACGTAGGATGGTAATCCGTGGTTTCTCCGGCCGGGTGGGGCTAGCAGTGTGAGCTCAGCCGCGAACTTCCGCTGGTCTCAGTGTCTCCCTCGCCCCCGCGTTAGGAGCCCGCTCGCGCACACAGAATGGCACACCGCGGTTTCTCCATCTAGGCGGGGTTGGCAGCGTGAGCTCAGCCGTGAGCCCCTCGCCCGTCCCTGGTCTTAGCCCCGTCCCTGCGGTCAGGGCCGGCTTGCGCAGGGTCGCAGAGAGGATCTGTGCCCGTATTTTTCCCCACAAGTGGGGTCACAGGCAGGCCCGCAGCTAAAGGACCGCTTTTGCGTGTCCCCTCTGCCCCTGCTGGGATAGACCGAGCTCACACCGGTTGTGCCTCTGCCCACACCGACAGGACCGCGTTTCAGCGTCCTGCTGCAACCACACCCTTCAGCAACCCTCAGGGGGTAGAAGTGCCCTAAGTCTCCACACTGTAGGCCTGGGAGCTCCCTCCCTCTAAGCAGCTCTGCTCTAATTGCCGTGGGAGAGCTTGTTTGGCTAGTGTCCTGTCTTCCTTTGCTGGTATTTCTAGTTCCAGGGGAAATATTCATTTTCGATTAGGGAAGTGACTTAGCCCAAGGGTCGGGGTGGCTGTCCCTCAGAGTGTCTCCGTGCCTTCAGTTCACTCTTTGTTCCCGCTGCTCTGTTCCTCTCCTCTGTCCCAGTTCCCAGAGCCCTGGGTGCATGGTTGGGAGAGAGGCTTTCTGAGCTGTCCCTTTAAAAAGATTTTTGGGTCTGAGAAAACTCTCTCTTTTTCACAAATAGTATCCTCACTTGCTTCACAGCTCAATACTGTCCAAACGCCTCTTCTAGGCTCTGGGACTGCAGTCTGGGGCTTGGTTCCTGGGACCCAGGTCCCTCCCTCTCCGCCAAACTCTCCTCCCGCCACGCGGGTCTCTCCAGGCTGCCGTTTGCTCTGGGGAGCTGGGCAGCCCTCTTCGTGTTTTTGCTATTCCTACCAGTCTCAATGTGGCTTCTGCAGTGTCCCTTGGTTGAAGAGTCCACTTAGTTTAGTTCAAAGTTGGTTTATCCAGATGATGGTTCTTAATATTGAGTTCTAATCCACTTTGGTTCTGGGAATTGAAGTTGGTACTTCCGCCTACTCCATCGCCATATTCCCTCTGCGGTAACGAATAGATTGAAAGTTTCACTTTTGAACGTCTATATACTGTGACTGTTATAGACAGTGCTAAAGCCTACAGCTTTAAAGATATTTGAAGCATGTTCTCTGCTTTAATGAAAGAAGTTAAAGTGATAATCTGTTTCTTATGCTATTACCACAGATGCATGTATTTCCTGCAATGTTCTATTCAAAAGGCTGTACATATACTGAACAGCACAAACGTGTTTGGGTTGAACATTTAAAATGGCTTCCAAATGGCAACATGGCACTCTTTTTGATAACACAGGAGGTGAACATTTTGATTTACATATATAAAACGTGAAGGAAACAATGTTATGAGTATGGACAATGCATTTCAACTACTCATTATACAAGTTACTCAAAGCAAATATGTGTACAGTGTAAAATTTTTGCGTGAAGATTTCTAACCTTTTACCAGAGTATCTTTACTTCACACAGTGAAAACATAGTGCTTTGCAATTGACCTGAATGGTATTCTGACTCTGCTGAATGAAAGTGAGCGAGAAACACTGATGGAGCTCACATTAGTGTTAGAAAACCTCTGGGCGTTTAGTTTGATTTTGAGTTTGACAGTAAGAGTAGAATAACAGAAAGTGTACAGAAACATTTTATTTTAGTGCTAGGATTCATGTGGGGTTCTCTTTAAGTTAGGTAGTTCAATGTAGGATGAAACTATCTGGAATTTGGTCCAGTGTGAACGTAAACAATAGTTTCCTTAATTCTGAGAGTATGTTGATCTAACTGTGGTGTGAAATGTAGTTTACATCTCTAGTCTTTTCTTAAGATGCACATGTAATGGTTCCTGTGTATCTGCAGTTAAGTTGGATTAACCGCTGATGTTAGTTAGATGAAAGTTAATTTAAAATGGGGTTTACCTGTGTTTTCTTCAGGATACTTAACTCTGGTTACACAATGGTATCACAATTTTCCATAAGGATTACGATTGAATATAGAACTCAGTGTTCTGGAAACTCTGCAGTTCATCTAAGAAGCACCGTTTGCTTAAAAGAAAACTTTCTGTAACTTAAGCTTGGAAGATTTTCCTGAGCAGGAAATAGAGACAAGGAGAATATAAAAGCCTGAGGTTAATTTTAAAGCAGTGCCAATCATAGAAATGAGTGCAGCTCAGTCAAAAACACTTGTAACTCATTTAAAGAAAAACCCGGAGACATTGAAAAACTACATCTGATGTGTAATAAAGCAATAAAGATTGTCCTGGGAGAATTTGCTCTCCATAGAAGGATGAACCAATGTTTGCAAAACCTCTTCCAGACTATATTTACAGTAATTTGACACCTCACCATTACATTCAGTTAGAGAATCTATGAATAGTGGGCTGGATTGCCATTACAGTGTAACAAAACTGAGTACCTTCTTTATTCTTGAGGAAAAACAAGGTATTGCCAAGTACTGCTTTTTCACCGATAACTGACCACATAGGAATGTCTGACGTCACAAGCTGAGAAGTTCTGGCAAACTTCCATAAAAGACAATGTTTTGTTTAGCAGCCAATTAGATGATGCCCACGACCATTATCACTCCTCCCTCCACAAAAAAAGACCCTTAAAGCCTTGTTCAATCCTGTACTAGGCTCAACTCCCTTTGTGTGCCAGCTCAGCAGGTTTCCTTTCAATAAAAAACCTGTATGCTGATCTTTTTAGACTCCATGGATTCTAACCAATAAAGCATCAGCCTGGGATGCAGCGGACCCAGGTTTCAAGCCCCAAGGTTGGTGGATTTAGTGTGGGCTCATCCGCCTTTAGTGCAGGCTCACCAGCTTGAGTTTGGCATCGTTGGCTTGAGCGTGGGGTCATAGAAATGGCCCCATGGTCACTGGATTGAGCCCAAGGGTTGCAGGCTTGAAGCCCAAGTTTTCTGGCTTAAGTAAGGGTCACTCACTCAGCTATAGCCCCCTGGTCAAGGCACATATGAGAAAGCAATCAAAGAATAAGAAGTGATGCTGCAATGAAGAATTGATGCTTCTCATCTGTCTCCCTTCCTTTCTTTCTGTTTCTATCACCCTCTCTCTCTGTCTCTCTCTAAAAAAAAAGAAAGAAAGAAAGAGAAAAGAAAATGGTGCACTGGCTGTGGACAATCAAGTCTCTGCTCAGGTGCTGCTCAGAGGTGCTGACTATAGGTACCCAATGAAACCCACCATATGGCTACAGCCCATCCCAATGACAGTACTCTTTAAGGAATTTCTGCTCTACTCTCATCATGGCAATTATCGCACTGTAAAAAGACCTTGTACTTTTGTTTGCTTGTGTATTGTCTGTCCCCCACCTTAGATGTCATGCTTCTCAGCACAGGGATAGTGTCAACCAGCACGTGTGTCCTTGAGTGAGTGTAATGACACTAGAGCAGTGAGGGTGAGCTCTCAGAACATGGTAACTTTCATGGAATTTACTCAAGTGATGGCCTTAAATACGGGTGGCACTTTTGACCAGAGCACTCCCTTCCAGCTTTGATCAAGGTGTGTACAGTCTGTTAATGCAGTGGTCTTAAATTCTTGCCTCTTTACCCCTTTAACATAGTGAACAGCTACACATCCCCATGTACGCATTTACGTTCATATCTAAGTTGATGTCTAACACATCTAAGTTAAAAACTTGTTTTGTCAAAAAGAAATTAAAACGTTAATTTGTATAAAATAAAACACACTCGTCTTACGAGAAAATCCTATGTTAAAACTCACTGCTTGGGGAAGGAGAAAAGGCAGAGCCCCAGGGAAGATGGTAGGAGAGGTGGGAAGGGACTCTCTTTCCCATGGTTAATAAACTTCTGCAGAGAAAAAACAGGTTCTGTGAGGAACTGAGGCAGGGCAGCTGATGATAGGACCATGAAGGCACTTGCGATGAGCTGCGACTTTAAAAAGAGAAGGGAGGGGTGAAAGAGAGTAAGATTCAAATGTTTAGTCAAAAGGTTTTGTGGTTCCCCCACTCTGTTTGAGCCTGGGGAGTGCCTGGGTGCAGGGACCATGGAGGAGGGCACCTCTGGCACTCCCCCTTGCAGTTCATTTGAACCTTAGGCAAGAAGCCAAAGGAAAGGAAGAATGATTTCTGTTTGGCAAATAAGGGACTGGCGGTTTGTTTGGGTTTGAGATTCAACCTGATTTTTCGACTTAATATATTTACTCTGCTGTGTCTTTGTATTTTTTTTTTCTGTCAAAGTATCTACTGACAGAGGATATTTGGAGACTTGTGTGTATGATTAGTGGACAGACCTAATCCCTGATTTGATAAATCCATCTCTGTCTCCACTTCCTTGGAACGAGTCCAACAAAAGTATTCTATGCCTGTGCACAGCTGAGAGAGAGAGAGAGAGAGAGAGAGAGAGAGAGAGAGAGAGTGTGTGTGTGTGTGTGTGTGTGTGTATGTGTGTGTGTCCATCTGTCTCTGTGCATGTTTGGATGCTCTCAGGAGCACTAGCTTGGTGGGGACATCAGATAAAACCAGGGGAAAACCAGTGGCTTGGGGGAAGGATTAATAGAGTAAGTATTGCTTTGGGGCAGGACTGAGAACACTTTTCTCCTGTGACACCTTCAGTTCCCACAATGCATGCTGTAGGGTGTGTCTTATGTCCTTGCTGGTTGTCAAGGAGCCCATCAGCTTTTTCTCCTGCCCCTTGGGACTCAAGAAAGCTCACTGGCTCTTTTTTGCTTCACTTGTGTGCTCACGTGGAGCAGAGAAATGCTTATGTTTTCTATTCACTTCTTTTTTGGCCACTGGGATCTGAGGAATCCTACCCAAGAAATTTTGTGACTCTTGAATGTGCCCTGGCCTCCTGATGACCTTTCTTCCTGCTCCTCCTCTTTCTGCATCCATGCATGGTCATGGATGGTCTAAAACCATTAAAAGAGCATCACTTCTTGGCCTTTTGGCTAAGATCAAGTGTAAACCATGAAAGGAACAGCTCCTGTATATTGTGTTTGCTTCCTCCTTGCCCTTAGCCCAGAGGTCGAGAGGGCAGGTCCTAGCATAGCATGGTGGGCGTTTGTAAAACTGACCTCATTTGGCTCACCAGGCCGAGGAAAGGACTGTGTGGGGGCACATCCAGCCTAAGAGGATGAGTCTTTCTTCAGGCTTGTGCCTGTCTGTAGCCTAGTGGCTTTCTCTCCTTTCCTATCTGGCACTCTTTTGTGATAGAAAACGAGAAAAAAGAGAATGCGCCCCTGTCAGAATCTGATGGCTGCCTAGATCTGGGGTGCAACCTGAATAGCTTGGCCTGTACTCTTCTGGCCAACGCCTGGGAAGCAGTGCTGCATGGCTGACGAGGAGAGCTGGGCTGACCATGGCCCTCAGTGAGCTCTGGGCAGCGCAGCCAGAGGGGAGCTGTCAGATGGCCAGTCTCTTGCTTCCAGTGGGCAGCCCCTGGCTCATGTGCACTCATCACCAGGATGCTGAGTTGCCTGAGAGCCTCAGGGGCAAGATGCCAGCCAAAGAAATACTGTATGTTAAATGTCCAGAACAGGGCCCTTTAGACTGTTCACAGTGAAAAACCATTTTCCCTGGTGTTTTCTGTTGCTGAGATTGTGTGGAACACGAGACAGTGGTTAAGCAGTGAAGCCAGGGGGAGATTCTCAGAGCAAGAGCTTCTGGGTTTCATGGGGCTTTGCCTGGGGCTTAGTGATATGGAGCTTGAGGGGCTCGGTGCTCTGCCATTTCCTGAGCAGGTCACTGGCATTGGTCAGAACTGGGCAGAAAAGGACGGAGAGTCTCAGGGCCAGAGCGATTTATCTGTTGCATGTATAGGGGTAGGGCAGCATTCTGGGTCTGTGGCCTCCTTCATTTAGTAAACTTTTAGTTTTTAAAACTGTCTTCTTTAAAAAGAATTTTTAGGAAAGTCTCCGAGACCTACTGTGTGGAGGTTGAGAAATTGAAGATTGGCTTTTCTCTGTATTTCAGCTGTACCTTTCCTAACTGCCACCTTAATTTACATAATTCTTTTGTAAGTGCCTCTTCTACTGTTGGCCTCATCCTCCTTGGTTTTGGGGGAGTGCCTTTCTTTCACACCCAGGAGTGCATTTTGCTCTGTAGTTAGTAGCTGGGCTCCCAACTGTCTTTAGGGCCCAATGGTGTCAGTCCAGGATGTGAGGTCCTTGTCAGTCATCCCTGGAAAGCAAGATGGAGCTGTGAGGTGTGACTGAAAGGCTCTGGCCTCCAGGGGGCAATAGTCCCGCTGGTTTGTATAATGCCCAGGGCTTTAAGGTAGGAATGAAATAGGACTTTCTGTGCTTTTTAAAAGTTTGCTGTGGGGCACAGGACTTTGTTTATCCCTGGGCACTTTTCATCCATGGCATCTTTTTTGTTGTCTTCCCAGCCTGTGGGCCAAAGTTGACCAACTCCCCAACAGTGATTGTCATGGTGGGCCTCCCAGCCCAGGGTAAGACCTACATCTCCAAGAAGCTGACTCGCTACCTCAACTGGATTGGCGTCCCCACAAAAGGTGAGGCTGAAAGGTGAGGCCCTGTCACAAGGCTGATAGTCACACTGCCTGCTGAGGTCCTGCTCTCCAACCGGCCCCGCCCCCAATCCACTGTTGGCCTTGTCTGTCCCTATAGTGGGGTGGCGGCACCCTTTTTGGCTGTGTCACCCGCCACACTGTCTGTACACCCTTACTTTGTTTTAGGATCTTTTCTCACTGGCGGCTGTGTTATTCTCACTGCCCTGAGTCCTGCCTAGATCAGCCCTCTCACCTCCTTCAAGAAGCCTTCTCTGGCCACCAAGTCTATGCTGATCCTTTTCCTTTAAATTCCCATCACTCTTAGTTGTGACATTTCTCCACTGACTGTCATAAAATGCTCCATGCTGTTACTGTGTTTGATTAATCTTAGCCTGGTCTTCTCAGCTATACGGGAAATGTGTTAAGGACAGAGACTAATTTTTATATCTGCTGTCCCCTGCTGGGCCCCGCACAGTGTCTCATACACTAAGTGCCCCCGGAATATTCAGTGTTTCCCGTGGGCTCGGGCTGCAGCGTAGCAGAAGAATGGCTGACTGGGACCTGACCGTGGAGTGCAACCCCACTCTCTTGGAGGCACTGTCGGCAGAAATCATTGCCCCTCTTTTCGCTAGAGGTGTGACTGCCACCTGTTCTCACAGTCGCAGTCTCCAGTCCCTGACCCCATGAGGCTGGACTGGAGATGGGCCCTAGGAGACAACCTGTAGAAAAGCAGGCTGCTCTGAGCCATGTTTGGTCTGGGGGAAGCAGGGCTGCTCTGTAGGTCAAACATAGCCCTGGACGAGGAGCTTCACTTTCTGGGTTCCATGTGTTACCAGGATCTTATTTAAGTTTTCGGGGTGTGTGTGTGTGTGTGTGTGTGTGTTGGCTTGGTATCCTTATTTTGAGAGTGTTCCCAGCTGCAAGTGACCCCTTCTTCCTGGGGGCCGGCTAAGTGTCCTGTGTCTCCACCCACAGTGTTCAATGTTGGGGAGTACCGCCGGGAGGCCGTGAAGCAGTACAGCTCCTACAACTTCTTTCGCCCTGACAATGAGGAGGCCATGAGAGTCCGAAAGTAAGGTCCAGGCCGCCACAGGAGGCTTGTTGTTTGGTTTGCCTTTGAAAGCCAGGTTCTTTAAGAGAGAGAAAGCTGGCCTGCAATGTGGTTTTGTGCAGGTGGCCATCAGCTCTAGCCCTGCCTCCATGTGTAATAAGAAGTGCCCTGGCCCCTCAGAGTCTTCTGCTTTTATCTTCTGGGATGGTCTCTTCCAGCTGATGGGACAGTGATCATCAGCAATGTTTCATTATTAAGAATGAACGAAATAGTTTTCATGGAAAATTAGCTTTTTACACTGAATGGGATTTTTTTTTTAAAACCCAAGATGGTCATGAAACCCCAGTATAATTAATGGTGCTCAAGACTGGCTACAATTTAAGATCACCTGGTAGCTTGAAAGCTCCTGATGCCAGGCCTGCCCTAGGGCTGTGTAGTGAGAATCTATGGGCCACCGCTGGGCCTAGGTTTCTTAAAAGCTCCCAGGGAGATATCAGTGTGCAGGCAGCATGAGTACCAGGTCCAGAGGTCACTGCAGCCCCTGCGGGCTTGCATGGGGTGCCTGTGGGCCTGTAGGGTCTGGGCCTGGCGGCCCTGGCCAGCCTGAGCAGGTTAGCAGCAGAATTGCTAGTCAGCACTCTGTTGGTCTGGCTCTGATGTGTTCTCTTTCTCTGTGTTCCAGGCAGTGTGCCCTCACTGCCTTGAGAGATGTCAAAAGTTACCTGACAGAGGAAGGGGGCCAAATTTCAGTAAGTCTGGGGAGTATGCTGGCTCTGTCTCCTGTTCTGTAGTGGGATGGTGGGAGGAGAGTGAAATAGAAATCCTGGCCCAGGCAGTACCGAGAGCCATGTTGGGGACACCTCACATAGGGACAAGTTCTTTTCTCTTGAGATGGACGGAAGCGGGTTGCTAAAGTAGCACAGGGACCCAGGAAGGTGGTCAGTGGGCAGCCTGGGGGCATAGCCACCTCTTCTGTGTACACTCGGCCCCGCCCTTCCATATGCCTATTCCTCTTGTTCACTTGCTGTTAGGCCAGTTCCTCTCCCTTCCCTTTCCTCCCGTCATGGAGGTGGTGGGAGAGGGATGGGGGCTGAGGGCCGTGGCCGGGAGTGGACTCTCCTGGAACCACTTTCCCATCTTCTACCCAGAAGTACAGGCCTGACCTACTTGGTAATTTGGTGAATCCTGCTAAACGCAAATATGGGTTCTCTTCACGCGCCTCCTTTCTCCTTGTCAGGTTTTTGATGCCACCAATACTACTAGAGAGAGGAGACACATGATCCTTCATTTTGCCAAAGAAAATGATTTCAAGGTGAAATCTATTTTTAAAAACCCAGAAAAATTGCTCATTTTATACATGCAGAGAAATGGTTCTACTGTTTCCTCAGAGTGATTATGCCAGTGGAGCAGAGAACAGTAAGAGAAGAGGAGTGGCCCCCTTTCTTGTTGGCTGAAAGCAGTACCTATGGCTCCTGACTGAAACTCATGTCCGGGAACTGAGCACAGGGTGCCTGGCTTTAAGGATGTCTGAAGTCCTAGTTGGAAGCCAGTCCAGAGAAGTCTGAAGAACAATAAGGTTTGTGGCTGTCCTGCCCTCTCCACAGGGAACCCCTTCAGATGGTGTTCCGGAAGGCGTCCAATATGTCAGTTCAGCAAGTGCACTTCCCGTGCCTCGTGTTAACCATCAGTTTGTCAGAAAGAGAGGCTCCCGGGGGGGAAGCAAGATGGCGACGGAGTAGGCGGACGTACCAACTTCCAACTCCCAGAAGCAAAGTGGATTATAACTCAATTTAAAGAACCATCATCTGGATAAAACAACTATGAACTAAACTAAGTGAACTCTTCAACCAAGGAACACAGAAGAAGCCACATTGAGACTGGTAGGAATAGCGAAAACGCGAAGAGGGATGCCCAGCTCCCCGGAGCAAACAGCAGCCAGGAGAGACCCGCGGGGCAGGAGGAAAGTTTGGCGGAGAGGGAGGGACCTGGGTCCCAGGAACCAAGCCCCAACCTGCAGTCATAGAGCCTAGAAGAGGCGTTTGGACAGTTTTGAGCTGTGAAACAAGTGAGGGAGCTCCCAGGCCTACAGTGTGGAGTGCTGGGTCCCTTCCTACGCTGCTGAGGGCTTCTTGAGGGTTTGGGGCGACAGGAGGCTGAGGCGCGGTTCTGTCGGCGTGGGCAGAGGCCAAGCCGATGGGAGATCAGTCTAGCACAGAGGGTCAGAGGGGACGCGCGAAAGCGGTCCGGAAGCTACAGACCGCTTTTAATCCCACTTACGGGGACAAAGCGGGAGGCCAGGAACAAGCAGGCCCTGCGCAAGCCGGCCCTGACAGTGGGGACCGGGCTAGGACCAGGGACGGGCAGGGACTCGCGGCTGAGCTGACGCTACCAGCCCCCTACCCCCCGGGCCGGAGTAACCGTGGTTGGCCAGTATATGTGCGGGAGCGGGCTCCGAGCACAGGAACGGAGTAGAGCGCGAACAAGTGGAACCTCGCAGCTGAGCCCACGCTACTATCCCCGCCAGGCCAGAGAAACCGCGGATTGCATTTATACGTGCACGAGCGGGCTCCGAACGCGGGGGCGGGGTAGAGTCCGGGACGAGCGGAAGTATGCAGCTGAGCGGAAGCCAGAAAACACACCCGCCCCAATAAACCGTGGTTTCCGACCCTGCGCAGAAGGGCCCTGGCCTCGAGGGCGGGGCTAAATCTCCGGACGGGCAAAAGTTTACAGCTGAGAGCACGTCAAAAGCCCCGCCTAACCCGCGGAACTGTAGCGAGCAGGCTCCGACTGCTGGTTCTGGGCGGAAGTCCGGTAATAGGCTGGGTCCGCAGCTGAGCAAAGGTGCTCACCTCTACCCTTGGTGCTAATCTTGTGGCTTCAGTCACAGCCCCTCCCACGGAGGAGAGGCAGAAATCATAGCAAAAGCCACAGTGGGCCGGCGCTGGCAACGCTCATACCCAACCACCCTAGGCACCGGCAGAGGGGGTGGGGGGCCTGCAGATAGACCACACCTAGAGAACACAAAGGCAACACATACTGGACTCCAGTGGCCACAACTTGCTTATACACAGAAAAAATGGGCAGGCAGAGGAATGCAAACCAAATGAATCAAGAGAAATCCCCAGAGAAGGACCTGAATGAACCAGATATAACCAAATTACCAGAAGCAGAATTTAGAATAATGATAGTTAGGATGTTCAAAGAAATTAGAGCAACAATGGATAGTCATTATGAACACCTAAATAAAGAGATAACAAGTATAAAAAATGAAATTGAAATAATAAAAAAGAATCAGACAGAAATGACAAATACAGTATCAGAACTGAAGACCACAATGGAAGGAATTAAAAGCAGGATAGATGATGCTGAGGATCGAATAAGCGAGTTAGAGGACACAATAAACAAAGGCACAGAAGCAGAGAAGAAAAAGGAAAAGAGACTTAAAAAATGTGAGGAAACTCTAAGGGAGCTTTGTGACAACATGAAGAAAAACAACATTCGCATCATAGGGGTGCCTGAAGAAGAGGAGAGAGGACAGGAAATGGAAGCTTTGTTCAATCAAATCGTAGCAGAAAACTTTCCTAAATTAAGGCTGGGAAACACTCCACACATTCAAGAAGCACACAGAACTCCATTAAAGAGAAACCCAAAAAGATCTACACCGAGACACATCATAGTTAAAATACCAAAGCTAATGGATAAAGAAAAAATTTTAAAAGCTGCTAGAGAAAAAAAGGCTATCACCTACAAAGGAGCCCCCATAAGGATGACATCGGACTTCTCAACAGAAACACTTGAGGCTAGAAGGGAATGGCAAGATATAATCAAAGTAATGCAGAACAAGAACCTACAACCAAGACTACTTAATCCAGCAAGGCTAACGTTTAAAATTGAAGGAGAAATAAAGAGCTTCCCAGAAAAAGAAAGCCTCAAGGAATTCATAAAAACCAAACCAATTCTGCAAGAGATACTAAGGGGCCTCTTGTGAACAGTTTAAAGGGAGGAATGAATAGAGCAAAAGAAGAATACAGCTTTAAAGAATAAAATGGCAATAAACAACTACATATCAATAATAACCTTAAATGTAAATGGATTAAATGATCCAATCAAAAGACATAGGGTAGCTGCATGGATAAAGAAACAGGACCCATACATATGCTGTCTACAAGAGACACACCTTAAAACAAAAGATGCTCATAGACTGAAGGTAAAAGGATGGAAAAAAATATTTCATGCAAATGGAAATGAAAAAAAAGCAGGGTTAGCAATACTTATATCAGAAAAAATGGACTTTAAAACAAAGGCTGTAGTAAGAGATAAAGAAGGACACTACATAATGATAAAGGGAACAATTCAACAGGAAGATATAACTATTGTAAATATCTATGCACCAAATATAGGAGCCCCGACATACATAAAGCAGACTTTGATAGATATAAAGGGCGAGATTAACAGCAATACTATCATAGTAGGGGATTTCAATACCCCTCTAACAACACTGGATAGATCCTCAAGAAAGAAAATTAATAAAGAAACAGCAGACTTAAAGGAGACACTAGATCAACTTGATTTAATAGATATCGTCAGAACTTTTCACCCTAAAGCAGTAGAATATACATTCTTTTCAAGCGCTCATGGTACATTTTCTAGGATAGACCACATGTTAGGACACAAAAATGGTCTCAATAAATTTAAGAAGATTGAAATCATATCAAGCATTTTCTCTGATCACAATGCCATGAAACTAGAAATTAACCACAAAAGAAAAACTGAAAAATACTCAAACACTTGGAAACTAAATAGCATGTTATTAAATAATGAATGGATTAACAATGAGATCAAAGAAGAAATAAAAAAGTTTCTAGAAACAAATGAAAATGAGCATACATCAACTCAAAATCTATGGGACACAGCAAAAGCAGTTCTAAGAGGGAAGTTCATTGCACTACAGGCATATCATAAGAAGCTAGAAAAAGATCAAATTAGCAACTTGACCCTGCATCTAAAAGAACTAGAAAAACAACAACAAAACCCAAGACAAGTAGAAGGAAGGAAATAATAAAGGTCAGAGCAGAAATAAATGACATAGAGGCTAAGGAAACAATACAGAAGATCAATGAAACTAGAAGCTGGTTCTTTGAAAAGGTAAACAAGATTGATGAACCTTTAACTAGACTCACCAAGAAAAAAAGAGAGAGGACTCAAATAAATAAAATTAGAAAGGACAGTGGAGAAATAACAACTGACACAACAGAAATACAAAGCATTGTAAGAAAATACTATGAAGAACTATATGCCAAAAAATTAGACAATCTTGGTGAAATGGACAAATTTCTTGAATCGTATAACCTTCGAAAAATCAATCTGGAAGAATCAGAACACCTAAACAGACCAATTACAACAAATGAGATTGAAACAGTTATCAAAAAACTCCCAAAAAAGAAGAGTCCTAGGCCTGATGGCTTCACAAGTGAATTCTATATAAAATTCAAAGAAGAACTAACTCCTATCCTTCTCAAGCTATTTCAAAAAATTCAAGAGGAATGAAGACTTCCACACTCCTTTTATGAGGCGAGCATAATTCTAATCCCAAAACCGGGCAAAGACAACACAAAGAAAGAAAATTATAGGCCTATATCCCTGATGAATTTAGACGCTAAAATTCTCAACAAAATATTAGCCAACCGGATCCAGCAATATATGAAAAAAATCATACACCACGATCAAGTGGGATTTATTCTGGAGAGGCAAGGCTGGTTCAATATTCACAAATCAATCAATGTGATTCATCACATAAACAAAAGGAAGGACAAAAATCACATGATAATTTCAATAGATGCAGAAAAGGCATTTGATAAAATCCAGCACCCATTCATGCTCAAAACTCTCAGTAAAGTGGGAATACAGGGATCATTCCTTAACATGATAAAGGCCATCTACGATAAACCGACAGCAAACATCATACTAAATGGACAAAGATTAAAAGCAATCCCCTTAAGATCAGGAACCAGGCAGGGTTGCCCACTTTCACCACTCTCATTCAACATAGTTCTGGAAGTCCTAGCTACAGCAATCAGAGAAGAAGAAGAAATAAAAGGCATCCAAATTGGAAAAGAAGAAGTAAAACTGTCACTATTTGCAGATGATATGATATTGTATATTGAAAACCCTAAAGTCTCAGTCAAAAAACTACTGGACCTTATAAATGAATTCAGCAAGGTGGCAGGATATAAAATTAATACTCAGAAATTAGAGGCATTTCTATACACCAACAATGAAATATCAGCAAAAGAAATTAAGGAAACAATCCCCTTCACTATTGCAGCCAAAAAAATAAAGTACCTAGGAGTAAATTTAACCAAGGAGGTTAAGGACTTGTACTCGGAAAATTATAGAACATTGATAAAAGAAATCAAGGAAGATACAAACAAGTGGAAGCATATACCGTGCTCATGGCTAGGAAGAATAAACATCATTAAAATGTCTATATTACCCAAAGCAATTTATAAATTCAATGCAATACCAATTAAAATACCAATGACATACTTCAAAGATATAGAACACATATTCCAAAAATTTATATGGAACCAAAAAAGAACACGAATAGCCTCAGCAATCTTAAAAAGAAAAAATAAAGCAGGAGGTATCACTCTTCCAGATATCAAGGTTTACTATAAGGCCATTATACTCAAGACAGCCTGGTACTGGCATAAGAACAGGCACATAGATCAATGGAACAGAACAGAGGACCCAGAAATAAACCCACAGCTTTATGGACAACTGATATTTGACAAAGGAGGAAAGAACATACAATGGAGTAAAGACAGCCTCTTTAACAAATGGTGTTGGGAAAATTGGACATCTACCTGCAAAAAAATGAAACTAGACCATCAACTTACACCATTCACAAAAACAAACTCAAAATGGATAAAAGACTTAAATGTAAGCCGTGAAACCATAAGCATCTTAGAAGAAAACATAGGCAGCAAGCTTTCCCACATCTGTAGCAGCAGTATATTTGCCGATTTATCTCCACGGGCAACTGAAATAAAAGGCAAGATAAACAAGTGGGACTATATCAAACTAAAAAGTTTTTGCACAGCTAAAGACAATAGGAACAGAATAAAAAGACAAACCACACAATGGGAGAACATATTCGACAGCACATCTGATAAGGGGTTAATAACTAAAATTTATAAAGAACTTATAAAACTCAACACCAGGAAGACAAACAATCTAATCAAAAAATGGGCAAAAGAAATGAATAGAAATTTCTCCAAAGAGGACATACAGATGGCCAATAGACATATGAAAAAATGCTCAACATCACTAATCATTAGAGAAATGCAAATTAAAACCACAATGAGATATCACCTCACACCAGTCAGAATGGCACTTATCAGCAAAACAACACAGAATAAGTGCTGGTGAGGATGTGGAGAAAAGGGAACCCTTCTGCACTGCTGGTGGGAATGCAGACTGGTGCAGCCACTCGGAAAACAGTATGGAGAATCCCCAGAAAATTAAAAATCGAACTGCCTTTTGACCCAGCTATCCCACTTTTAGGAATATACCCTAAGAACACCATAGCACTGTTCGAAAAGAAGAAATGCGCCCCCCTGTTCCTGGCAGCATTGTTCACAATAGCAAAGATCTGGAACCAGCCCAAGTGTCCGTCAGAAGACGAGTGGATTAAAAAGCAATGGTACATATATACTATGGAATACTACTCAGCCATAAGAAACGATGACATCGGATCATTTATAACAAAATGGATGTACCTTGGTAACATTATATGGAGTGAAATAAGTAAATCAGAAAAAAAGAAAAACTGAGAACAGCATGGTTTCATACATAGGTGGGACATAAAAGTGAGAATATGAGACATGGACAAGAGAGTGGTGGTTATGGGATGTGGGGAGGGAGGGAAAAGTGGGATAGGGAGGAGGGGAGGGACACAGGGAAAACTAGATTGAAGGTGACAGAGGACAATTTGACTTTTGGTGATGGGTATGCAACAGAATTAAATGATATGATAACCTTGAGATGTTTTCATTGTACATATGTACCCTGATTTATTGGTGTCACCCCATTAGAATTAATAATAATAAAATATATATATATAAAAAATAAAAAATAAATAAAAAAAATAAAAAAAAAAAAGAATGAGAGGCTCCCTCCAACCCATGTGATTGGCTGGATGAAAAGCAAGCCGGTCTTCTGGAGTATGGACCTTGTCCCGGTTGTCCTCCCTTGATATGCAGGGTGCCGAGCTGTGCTGGATCTTTTGAGGAAGCAATTATGTTCTTTCTTAGGCCTTAATTTCTTTGGTATTTTGCTTGTCTGCTTAACATACTGAACCCCAGCGATCATATTCAGGAAGCCCCTCCTAAGACTGCTGAGATCATCCATGAAGCTTGGGGATATGGACCAGTCCACTCACAGACAGAGCAAGATTTCATCAGTCAGTGGGTGGCAAGCAGGGCCTTTGAGAGGTGCCCCCAAGGAAGTGTGGGTTTCAAAGCAGGAAGAAGAAAGAGAAGATCTTGGCCATAAGAAAGATGCATCTTGATGCTGGTAGACTCTAGGGAAAGCCTGGCCTCAGCACTATGGCCACCTGAGTGTTAGATTGGCCAGATGCTGGCCTGGAACACAGGTACAGAAGTAACAATTTTCTAAGAACAAAGGAAAAAAACCAGACTCCTGTGGCTCTTATTTCTGGACACATACATATTCAGGTTAACTGAGGAGTTTTTTTTTTTTTTAAGTCTGATGTGCCAGAAAGTCTGATTTCATAGTTGTTGGTTGAGGATTGAACTGAAATATTCATGAAACGGTACAAATTCTTAGACAGTACACCCTGACATTTTCTTATTTATTCCATTTCATTAAAAAAAGTTCTGGGCTGCTCTGTCTATGGAGTAGCCCAGTCTCTGTCTCACTGCTTCATTGATAAACTCACTTTCACTTAAAATAAATTCTGGCCTGGTTTCAATAAATTGATTTCTAGGTCACTAATGGAGACTAACCCACAATCTTGAAAATGGTATTCTAGTGTAACAGCTTGTACTGCAGATGCTGGAAAGATGTCAGCTGCATTTCCCAAACTCCTTTGCAGCTAGGGTCTGGGTGTGAGTTAGGGTCCCCAGCAAGATGTGGGTGGTTTTGCTTTGGGCATCTTCAGGCAGGCACTAGAGGAGGAGGACCTCTCTGTGGTGGTTCCCTGAACCAAGCAGCTGTGAGAAGCAGTGAATCTGGATGAAAAATGGAGGCCCCACAACAACCAACCTGCAAGTGCCTCATTTCTGTCAGCATTCACAAAATAAGCATTTTGGAACACTAAGAAAGGGAGGGTTATAGCCTTGGTAGCTCAGGAAAGCTAGTAGAAAAAGTAAAAACCACAACTGGAAGTCAGCTGGCTGCATCTGCTTCCTGGTACCTCCCCTGGCCTATGTTGTTATTTCAGTTGCCTCCATAAGCCCTTCAATCATGTGATAGCAGCCTGTCCAGTGCCTGGTATGCCAAGTGTGGGTGAAGTGCTGAGGTGCAGCCTCTGCACCTCAAACAGAACAGAAATGCCTGCCCTCGCATGGCTTACATTCTAATGGAGGCAAACGGGCAGTACAATGATAAGTGAGAAAATACAGATGTGCCCAATGGGTGTAAGTGCTGTGGTTAAAAGTCAAGCAAGAAAAAGGAGGCAGAGTGAGGGTGGAGGCATTGGCTTTTGAAATAGGATGGTCACTGAGAGGTGACCCACAGAAGAAAGTGAGGAGTAGGCTGTGTGACATTTTTGTGCCCCCCCAATCTTAGGCAAACACTCCAGCAGGGGGTAGTGTTGGTATGGGCGGGGGTGGGGGGTGGGGGGGAGGCTCCTTGTTCTGAATGCAAGAGACTGCTGAGAGGAGAAGAGAGTGCAGGGCAAGGTTCAGCAAGGCAGGGGCGGGTCATGGAGATCAAGGCCACTGTAAGTAAGGCCTTGGCCTCTTACCCAGAGTGGGCTGGGAAGCCCTCAGCAGGTTTTAGTAGGGGTATGGAATGAACAAACTGCACATTATAACCTATATATGCAGCATATGGCTGCCCTCCAGAGATTAGCCTGTAGGGTGATGAGGTTGAAGCAGGGGTACCAGGTCTGTCTGGGAGTGGCAACTCTGGCTCAGGTCAGTGTGGTAGAGGGCAGGTGGGTATAAGTGGTTGGATTCTCAATATATTGAAGAGAGAGACGACAGGACTTGTTGATGGATTGGATGTGGGGTGAGAGAAAGAGCGAGTTATGGATGACTCCTAACTGCATTCTGGGTGACATAGAGAGATGCTGCCCAGAGCACTGACTGTTTTTTTCCACAGCTGCACCTACAGCTGAGGTTGAGGCTTCTGTGAGTTCACTCCAGCTCTGCAGCTATATTGAGTAACTACAAGAGTAACAGCAGACTTCCCTGAGATTCAGTGTTTGTCCAGGAGTCAAAAGGATTGGGACTCAGCAAGCTGACTTCTAGAAAGATCTGTCACGCTCTGAGCCAATTGCTTGAGAGACCCATTGTTTTGTTTTATAAAATTAAATTTAACTGGGTGACTAACATTGATCAACAAGAGTACATAGGTTTCAGGAAAACACTTCCATAGCATTTGAACTGTTGATTATGTTGTATACCCATCACCCAAAGTCAAAGTGTTTTGTGTCACCTTATATTTGTGACTCTTTACACCCTTCCCCCCCTCATACTCCCCTCCCCCAGGTAACCACTTCACTTTTATCTATGTCCATGAGTCTCAGTTTTACATCCCACCTATGTGTGAAATTATACAGTTCCTAGCTTTTTCTGACTTATTTCACTCAGTATAATGTTCTCAAGGTCCACCCATGTTGTCATAAATGACACTATGTCATCATTTCTTGTGGCTGAGTAGTATTCCATTGTATATATGTACCACTTCTTCTTTATCCAATCCTCCATCAAGGGACACTTTGGTTGTTGCCATGTCTTGGCCACTGTGAATAATGCTGCCATGAACATGGGGTGCATGTGTCTTTACGTACCAGTGTTTTTGAATTTTGGGGGTAGATACCCAGTAGAGGGATTGCTGGGTCATATGGTAGCTCCATTCTTAATTTTTTGAGGAACCACCATACTTTCTTCCATAATGGTTGTACTAATTTGCATTCCCACCAACAGTGGATGAGGGTTCCTTTTTCTCCGCAGCCTCTCCAGCACTTATTACCCTGACTGACCCTTCTTTTAAGAAGAAACTGGCTTTCAAAATCAGGGTTGATGATTATTACCATGCCTAACGGATTTGTCAAGTTTTGATGTGGTTTATGTATGGGCACTGAGCATGAATATTTTCCAAGCTGGTAGGGAAGAATTTGGTAGGTTTTCCATGTTGCCAATGTTTCCATGTCAGTAGTACTTAATTAGCAGTTAAATTTCTGTCTGTTCTTCAGTTTCCTTAACTGTGAAAGGTTCAATTGTGGGGGAAGGGAAAAATCCTGCTCCAGGAAGGTTTTCTCAAACAAACTCAGCCCAGCCACTGAGTTAGCCTCCAGACAGAGCAACAGTTCAACCTGGTTTGCCTGGGATGTCCACATTTTAGCACGGAAAGTCCCAGCAACCTCCCCAGTCCCAGGGAAACCACAATGGTTGGTCACCCAATATACCTCCAGCCAAGCTCTCAGCCATAGGCTTGATGACAGCTAGATGACTTCATTTTAAAGAAAGGAGTTTTAAAGCCACGTTAATGTTAGAACAACAAAAATAAAGAATCTAACTTAATTTTATGGCCCTGGGCTACAGACTTGAAGCTATGGAAGATATGTTTCAAAGCAACTCTGTCAACAAAATTGAAAATCAAAACAAAAATTGTCATTAAATTGATGCCCCATAATAACAGGAAAGAAATCTGAATCTGCAAATTGCCTGATTTCTATGTGAAAAATCTAAAACTTGAATGTTATGCTTTATACAAAAATGAGTCTGTTTGCATTCCTTTCACCATGAATCATGTTTGCTGTGTTACATGATTTCCCAGATAGAAATAGAGAACAAAAAATGAACCCACTTAAAGCTGAAATCCTGTCTTGTGCAAATCCTGGATTATATAAATACTTTTCATTGGAAGCCTTCTGAATGAAGCAAAAGGTCATCCTCAGAACTACTACTTTACAGGAAATTGATTTCTTAAACTTACAAAACTTGAAAAAACTCACTTTGGAAAGTGTACCAGTAAGTAATATAGAATTATGGCAATAAAACATAATCCATCTACAGAAGGACCAATGAAGAAGATAGTCCTTTTCCTCTGTGGCTGTGTTCCTTTCGCTGGCTTCTGTTAGAAATAATGGTTAAAAGTCAGGCAGTGTGTAACATAACATAAGGAAAGAAATTTACTGGTGCAGTGACCAGGAAAGTGAAGATGGAGACTACAGTGAGAGACACAATTTCACCCCCATTTGGTTGACAAAACTGGAGAAGCATGACAGCTTTAAGTGTTGAAGAGAATGTGGATCAGAAGGGTCTCTGATATATTGTGATCGGTATGTAAAATGCCTTGGAAAAAGTTTAGAATTATCTTGTCAAGTTGAAATTCACATACCCTGTAATCAGGTGTGTCATTCCATGGTGTGTCACTGAGAGAAACCCATGCTCAGGTGCTATTCACAGCAGCACCGTAATAGGAACACTTAAAAAAAGGATTTTTTTTCTATTAGTTTCAGAGAGCAAGAAAAAGAGGGAGAGAGAGGAGGGGAGAGAAGGGAGAGGAGACAGAATTTTCAACTCATTGTTCTACTTAGTTCCATTCAGTTGTGCACTCCTTGGTTGCTTCTTATATGTGCCCTGATCAGGGAGTGAACCTACAACCTTAGCCTGTCAGGGATGTTCTGCCCACTGAACCACCCAGCCAGGGCTTAATAACACCTTTAAACAGCCAAATGCACACATACAGGAAGAGAATAAATTAATTCTTTTATTTATTTATTTATTTATTTACTTATTTATTTGAGAGAGAAAAAGGGGGACAGAGAAACATCAATTCATTGTTCCACTTTAATTATACATTCATTGGTTAATTCTTTAAAAATAGTTAATGATTGCCTGACCAGGCGGTGGCGCAGTGGATAGAGCATCGGACTGGGATATGGAGGACCCAGGTTCCAGACTCCAAGGTCACCAGCTTGAGAGCGGGCTCATCTGGTTTGAGCAAGGCTCACCAGCTTCAGCCCAAGGTTGCTGGCTCAAGCAAGGGATTACTTGGTCTGCTGTGCCCCCAACCCCAGTCAAGGCATATATGAGAGAGCAATCAATGAACAACTAAGGAGCCGCAACAAAGAATTGATGTTTCTCATCTCTCTCACTTCCTGTCTATCTGTCCCTCTCTCTGACTCTGTCTCTGTCTCTGTCACACACACACAAAAAAGTTATTGATTGATTTTAGAGAAAAAGGAGAGAAACATCAATTTGTTTGATCACCTATTTATGCATTCATTGCTTGATTCTTATATGTGCTCTGACTAGGCACCTGTAAGGTTGTAGATGGAACCTACAACCTTGGCATATCAGAGCAACGCTCTAACCAATTTAGCTCCCCAGCCTTAAAAGCATATTGTTTAAAGTGTATTGATTTTATAAAAAGTATCTTACTTTAATGTCTTTGCTATGTTTTAAAATAGTCATTAGCAATATTGATTATAGCTGTCTGAGCGTAACTCCTTCAGCCTGCTGTATCATATTCCATTATTGACTATACGAAGAATTAATTGCCCTACGGAATACATAAATAATGAAACAGTATTTCTTTTATTAAGATTCAGATGTGACACTTTAATTTTATATGCATATTTTTGTGTATCTACACAAATATACTAACTTTGACTTATGTATGTTTGATGACTCAGAATTACAGTTTTCTTGGGTGATAAACACACAATACAATATACAGATAGTGTATTATAGACTGTACCCCTGAAACCTATGTAATTTTATTAACCAATGTCACCCCAATTAATTCAATAAAAACTTAGAAAAATAAGAATTATAGTCTTCTGGTCCACTGGGACTATTGCCTGGGGATTTCTATTGCTGTCTCTCTTTCTACTTTAAAAAATGTCAAGCCTTCAACAAAATTGCACAAATGGCATAGTGGACAATAAACAACTAGATTCACCAGTTGTTGCACCAGATTACTTTCTCAACTGGTTTTGTTGATATTGAATCATGTGAGAATTAGTTGCATACATAGTGACACTTTATCCCTAAATACTTCAGCGTGTTCCTCCGAAGAATAAAAACATTCTTTTACATGATCACAATACAATTCTCATCATAGTTGGAACTTTAACATAAATATAAGACTGTTATCTAGTTACCAGTTCATAATCAAGTTTTTTCTATTGTTTCGATAATGTCTTTTTTCAGTTTTTATTTTCTTTTTGCATCCAGGATCCAATCAGTTGTCACACATTTTGGTGTTGCATCTCTTTAGTCTTTTTATCTGGAAGAGTTCATTAACCATATTTAGTTGTTTTTTAAAATTAATTTTGTGTATTGATTGATTTGAGAAAGAGAGAGAGAAACATTGATCTGTTGTCCCACTTATTTATGCCATTGTTGGTTTGTTTTTGCATGTGCCCTGACCAGGTATGGAACCTGTAACCTTGGTGTATTGGACAATGCTCTAACCAACTGAGCTACCTGGCTTGGGCAGCTGCTTTTAGTTTTCATTTATAATATATTTTTGAAGATCCAGGCCACGTTTTTTCTCAGAAAGCCCTCAATTTGGAATTTCCTGATTGTTACCTTATTAGATTCAGGTCAAACATTTTTGGCAGGAAAATTTCATACATGATGTGTGTCCATACTGCCATTATATCAACAGACTAGGGCAGTGACTTTCAACCTTTTTCATGGCACTTATAAACTAATTACTAAAATTGTGTGGCACACCAAAAAAAAATATTTTTTGCTGATCTGACAAAGAAAAACAGGTATCATTTTGATTCATTCACACTGGACAGCTATTGTTATTCTTTTATGTGACCAATCTAAGGGAAAGGAGGTAAAAAGTCAGGTCGTGCGTGTTTTAAAAATTCTTGTGGCACACCAATTCAAGATCACTGGACTAGGGTGTCAGTTTGTCCCTTTAATTATGATGTAAATAACTAGTGATTTGTTTGGGTCATTTGTAAAGGTAACTTTTCCCCCTTTGTAATTAAAATCTTATCTATAAGTGGAGGATCTTTTGGGATCACTCACAACATGTGAATGAAATATTCTGTTCCCAGTTATCTTTTATCCAATGGTTTTAGCATATATTTTTTATTTTTATATATTTATTTGAGAGAGAGAGAAAAGAAGGGAGAGAGATGAGAAGCATTAATTCATAGTTGCATCGCTTTAAGTTGTTAATTGTTTTTCATATGTGCCTTGCCGGGGGCTCAAACCAGTGAACATGAGATCATTTTGATGATCCCATGCTCAAGCTGGTGACCTCATGCTGAAGCTGATTAGCCTGTGCTCAAGCTCGCAACCTTGGGGTTTCAAACCTGGGACCTCAGCCTCCCAAGTTGATGCTCTATCCACTGTGCCACTTCCAGGTCAGGCTAGCATGTATTTTTTATTCTTGACTGAAACATTATTATGGTGGCTAAAAAATGGCAATTTACTAATTCTGTCATTCTTTCAGTATTTATTAGTTGGAATTCTATTCTTTTGTAAAGAAGAGCTATCTTACCCGTCCTATCCTTTAAAATATTTAATTTTATTAATGGTAGTAAGAGTATTAGTATGGATTCAGGAATTTAAAAAAATTATTGCATGTATTATAGGTCATTTCTGATGTTATTCATTTTGATGCTCTAATTGTCCCAGATTTGGCTGAGAGCCCTTTCAAGATGGCTGTCATGTCCTTTTTACACATCTCTATTGGTTGTTAAGGTCTTTCTTATATTCTTCCACAATCAGATGTTCCAGACTCAGCCTTGGAATCAGCCACTTCGCCAAAGAGCCATGTTTACCTTTAGTGGAAAAACATAGAAACCATATCTGGGCTCTGGTATGTTTCTTGCTATGGGGTTATCATTGTTTCTAGGGCTTTTTCAGTGGACAGAGATAAGAAAAAGATTTTTTAAATCATAATTGTATGTGTGTGTGTGACAGAGACAGAAAGAGAGACAGAGCAACAGATAGGGACAGACAGGCGGGAAAGGAGAGAGAAGAGAAGCATCAATTCTTTGTTGCAGTACCTTAGCTGTTCATTGATTGCTTTCTCATATGTGCCTTGACTTGGGGGCTACAGCAGAGCAAGTGACTCCTTGCTCAAGCCAGTGACCTTGGGGTGCAAGCCAGCAGCCTTTGGGCTCAAGCCAGAGACCATGGGGTCACGTCTATGATCCCACGCTCAAGCCAGCAACCCCTTGCTCAAGCTGCTGAGCCTGCGCTCAAACTGGATGAGCCTGTGCTCAAGCCTGCGACCTCAGGATTTTGAACCTGGGTCCTCTGTGTCCCAGTCCAATGCTCTACCCATTGTACTACCAGCTGGTCAGGTTAAAATCATAAATTCTTACTGCTATCTCTTATTCTGGCTCAATACCAGAAAGTTCTTCCTTTCTACCCCCATTCCATAGTAGTGTCTTCCATTTGCATTTTATATTTTCTCCAGGAATTATTTTTTTAATCTTGAATTTCCTTTACTCCTGATATTAATTAGAAAATAAAATTACTGGCCTTGGTCAGGTGGCTCATTTGGTTAAAGCATCGTCCTGACAGGCCAAAGTTGCAGTTCAATTCCCAGTCAGGGCACATACAGGAATCAACTAATGATGGCATAAATAAGTGAAACAACAAATCGCTGTTTCTCTTTCTCCCTTACTCGTTCTCTAAAAATCAATTTAAAATAAGAAAATAAGATTCCTCATGATTAATATCTAATTCCCCATGTGCAATGACATTGAGGAGATTGTATATGCAGTACAGAGGTGAGGGTTAATATAATATAATATAAAATCTGGTCTGCATAGACCAGACATTCTGTAAGGAAACAACCAGGGGTACTCTATGTTCTTTCCATAGTTTCCAATCATTTCACAATGAATGTGTATTACTTCTTAAATAACAAATACATTTTTAAGGCAAAAAACAAAAAAACCCACCCCAAACCCCATATAGATTGGATGTCAACACTTTGGTATTACATGTTGTAAAACACCATATATGTACCTTTTATAATGTAGAGCAGGAAAAATAATATTTCCTCTCTCCTTCCAGGTTCCTGGTTGAGACACCACCAACCGCAATAAAAAACGTTAACAAGAAAAAAAATTAATTATCTATGTATATAATATATTCAGGAGCCCCACAAAGAAGACTCAAAAGGCTGTCAGGTAATGTAGGCTATGGTACCATCATCCCGAACTAAGGAAAGGAATAGGGGTCTGTGGCTTCAAAGAGGGGGAAGAAAATTCAGAGGAAAGTAAGAAAAAACTTAAGTTTGCCCTGCAATGCAGCCAAGTCTCTCACGTGCAAGATCTCTGGTAATTGCTAATAGCTTTCTTCCCGATACAAACCCCTATCTCATGTCGCTTTCCCTTACAAAAGGGTAACTTTTGTTTTCAGACCTTCTCCTGTGTCTACAGTTTCTCAAAAATAATAAGCCTAAAATAATCCTTATGTCACAGAGGCATATTTGGGTGTGACATATTCTGGTACCATTCCAGGTACTTCCTGAGAGCCAGGCGTTGGGGGCACAGAGGCGAGGCAGAGGAAGATTGGACTGGTTTCTCCTGGGGGTGGAGGAGGGAGAGGAGCCCCCAGACCACTCATGCGCCGCCCGAGAATACCCTGCTTCCGCCCTGCCACGCCAACCTTCAGGCAGGTCCTCATGGGAAGGGTCTCCTGTCGGACAGCCGCGTGATGCGGAAGCACCTCGCAGCTCGGAGCGTCACCGGGCTAGGCGGCCCGCCAACCCCTCACTCGGATTGAGGTTGGGCACGGAAGCAAGCTGAGCTGGGCTGGCCCGGGAGAGGTCGGCCAGGGACGCAAGACCCGGCCGCGGAAGGGCACGAAGGGGCCGGCCAGGCCCAGCAGGGCGGCGCTGAGCAGCCAGGAGGGCCAGTGGTTGGCGGCAGGCGCAGCGCACCAGCCGATCAGCGCACGCCCCGCCCCTCCTCCCCTCGCTGCACGCCGCGTTCACGTGTCACCTCCCCAGCCTGCGCCACACCGCCCATACTGCAAGTGGGTCCTGTGTGCGCCAGCTCAGGCTAGCTATTGGTACATACTGTGCTTTCCCCAGCCTAAGGCTTGTTTACGTTATTCTGACCGAGGGTGTTTTCCAAGAAGCCCTGGGAGCGGCTGTGCTTAGTAAATTAGCTAGAAGAAATAGGTCGGCTAACCGAATATGGGATTGGGTGGCGTTGGGGTGGCTTGCACGCCGCCAGAGGAAGGAGACAGAGAGAGGCTTCAGTAAAAGTTCTGAACGTGGGAGATTGCATAAGGCCGTGCAGTGTTTTTTATCTTTGATTGGGGAGTATGGTGTTTTTTATCTTTGATTGGGGAGTATGGTGTTTTTTATCTTTGATTGGGGAGTATGGTGTTTTTTATCTTTGATTGGGGAGTATGGTAAATACTTTTTCCTGCTTGGCCCAAATCAAAAAGATGTCCCAAACCTGCTAGACGCGTAGGCGATATTCTGTGTAATAGCTTGTAAAAGGCAGTGTAGCTGCTGTGGGAAGACCCTAGTGAGGGTTGGGGACTACAGCGTCGCATAAAACCGCAGCCACCTCCTGGATGTAAGCTCTTCCAGCCGGTGGTTTGGGGCCCATACCCAGACCCTGAGCTGAGGGACCCTAACCCCTAGAATTAATTGGGAGCCTGGCTACCTCAAACTTTTCTCTAGGAGGGCCTGGAGTTAACTTGCGGAGAGTGACTCGGCTAGATAAGGGTCAGAAAACTGAGGAGTGGGATTGTTTAGCTCAGACTAGATAGGCCCTGCATGCACCTGAGCTTCGATGCAACTACAGTGTGTCTGTAAAGTCATGGTGCACTTTTGACTGGTCACCATGCAAAAGTGCACCATGACTTTATGGACACACTGTATTTGAAAGACTTGTGAAGGAAAGAATAGGCTGGCAGCAATGCTGCCTGCCTGATGGGACAACATAGGTATTTACCAGAGGTGAATTTCAGGTCAGTTACAAAGAGCCCGCAGTAATGAACTTTCTGGAGTTCTCTCTTGGAACTAGGTACAGCTAGGTGTTTACATATATCAATGACAAAATGGTGGAGCTAAGATTGAAATTCTCATTTGCCAGACTCCAAAACCCTTTCCTCTTCATGATGCATGCATTTTAATGAAATGGGTTAGTTTAAGAATAATAATTGTACGAAAGTTTTCTGCATTGATTGAGCAGGTTGGGCTGGAGGGTTTGTTCAGACCTGTTTTAGCTGTGTCATTGATTTTCTACCTCTGATGAAGAGGTTGGTTGTCCTGGGCCAGAGAGGATACTGGACTTTCCAGCAGGGCACTCTCTGACCCCTTGTTGCGCAAATGAGTTTGTAAAATCTGTATTTTCTGGATTTGCTCACTTTTATTGTTAAAAATGGCCGCTGCCCACATAAAACTGCTAATTACCTTCTTGCTTGGGAAGGGACTTTGTTATGCTAATGTGTACTAGAGGAGGAGTTTCGAGCCAAAAAGTTTTAAGGAGGAAGGAGGCAGCCATATTTTTGCAGAATGAGGGCAGGGAGGAAGAATGCTGAGAAGAAGGCAGCGGAGATGGCAGGGTGCTGAAGGAGAAGCCATGTTTTTGCAAGTTTGTGCAGAGAGAAGGAGATGGGGAATCAGAGGGGACTGGGGGTGGTGGTGGGGCCTTTGATTCTGGGAAAACTCAGATGGATTCTCCTGGTTGTGGAACCGGAGAATGTGTAAATGGGTTTTGGTGCTGTAAAACTAGTAGTCGCGGTCAGGATCACAGCAGCCTGACCCATGCAGGTTCGCATTAGATTCGAACAGTTGGTAATGAAACAATGGAGCCAAGAACTGGTGAGCCATCAGCTTTAATTCTAGCTTGTACCTGGCGGGCAAGCAAAAACACACACTGGGCTCCAAAACCCACACATTCAGTGCTCACAAAGCTACTGACTTATCCGAATTTCCTAGAATCAAAGGTTTCTAGCTCACCAGACTTATTCACCTCTGTAAAGCCAGTAGTCAAGGCCACCATCACAGCAGCCTGACCCACGCAGGTTCATATTGGATTTGAACAGTCAGTAATGAAACACAGGAGCCACAAACTGGTGAGCCATCAGCTTTAATTCTAGCTTGCACCCGGCGGGCAAGCAAAAACAAACACTCTGGGCTCCAAAACCCACACATTCAGTGCTCACAAAGCTACTGACTTATCCGAGTTTCCTAGCATCAAAGCTTTCTAGCTCACCAGACTTATTCACCTCTGTTTCCCATCCCCTCCAGCACAAACTCTTAACAAACTGGCTTCTCCCTCAGCATTCAGCCATCTTGACTGCTTCTCCTGGCCTTCATGTGGCCTTACTCTGCTCTCCTTTCTAATACTAATCTCAGGAACCAAGAGAGCAAGCTCTTGGTCTGCCCCAGTTTAAAGCATAGGAAATCCAAACCTTTAATCTATAAACAAGGAAGTCTCTGATACAAAGCCACCCATCTGAGGCATAATGGGATTCCTCAGGAGAGTGCACCACCCTACATTATCCAATCAGTCAAGGGTGTGGGGAAGAGCTAACTCTTAAACTAAGCCTTAGGCTATAATGACCTGGACTGCCCACAGCCTGTTCCAGAACACACATTAATATCAACGAACTTCCATGTGGGCAGCACCATCTTTAACAAAGTGAGCATAATATATTTTATCTGCCCAACAACCTCTGTTCCCCGTCTCCTTCAGCACAAACTCTTAACAAACTGGCTTCTTCATCAGCACTCTGCCATCTTGGCTGCTTCTCTCCTCCACATGGCCTTAATCTGCTCTCCTCTCTTCTACCTCAGGAACCAAGTGCCAAGAGAGAGAGATCAAGCTACTGCTCTCTCCCACTTTATACCATAGAATCAAAACCTTTAATCCAATTATACAAACAAGGAAGTCTCTGTATAATGGGATTCCTCAGGAGAGTGCACCACCCTACATCATCCAATCAGTCAAGGGTGTGGAGAAGAGCTTACTCTTAAAACTAAGCCTTAGGCTACAACGACCCGGCCTGCCCACAGCCTGTTCCAGAACACACGTTAATATCAACGAACTTCCATGTGGGCAGCGCCATCTTCAACAAAGTGAGCATAATATATTTTATCTGCCCAACAATCCACCCTTATGCTCACTTTACTACCCACAATCTACACCACTGGCATCCCTATAAAAGGAAATTAGGCACATTACACAAATTACAACATGACAAATTATACAATTTCAACAATTACAAAGGTACACACATTTCACCAGTCTCTAAGCACTTTGCCAAAAGTGCAAAATGTCCTCGGACTTCTCTCTTGCCATTTGAAAGGCTTCCCGGGGCAGGGGGACAGCCTCCATCAAAGCCACCCCTCACCCCGATCAGGGTATTTCACATTGTCCAAAAACCATAAATTCATTCAACAAATAAGCCAGTGCTCAGTCGGGTTGTAGTCCAGGAAATCAGTCCACACACATGGGGTGTTAGCCTCCCCCTCATCTCTGCCATCATGGCAGGTTTCACACTGTCCTAAAGAGAAGCACATGGCGATGGCAGTCAGCATTTCTATCTCTGCTCTGGGGAGCATGATGGCATCCACCCCAATGTCCCAAAATCGCAGACCTACCGGCAGCGTAGCTACTCCTTGCTGCTGGGCTCTCACCTTCTGGAGGCTGTGGATCACAATTCCAGACCAATTTTCCTCATCCTCCAAAGAGGAACTGAAAACATTAGCTCCTGCTGCTGGGCTCGAGTCCCAGGCTGCCATCACCTTCTGCTCAGCAGGTCTTGCAGCTCCAGCCCCGGCCTCAACCCCGGCCCCGGCCTCAGGCCCGGTCTCATGCCACTGGTAGCTCTCCACAACATCCAGAGCAATCTCCAATTCACGAACCTGTGATTTCTTCTCCAGCATCTGCTCCATTTCCAGGCGAATCTCACGAACCTGGTCAGCCTTCTCCGGTGCTTCCTCCCACTCTTGGGTCGGCATCTCTTTCTCCCACGTTTCCTCCAGCTCCTTCCACTGCTCGGTTTGCAGGTCCTGGGCAGCCTCTTTCATAGAGCTTCAGTTTCCTCACACATGGCTGTAAAAGTCAGCCAGCCTATAGTCCCCCAAAAAACAGCTATGAGAAACCAAAACAGGAAACAGTCCTCTACTCCACCACTCAAAGGTGGTGGTGGCTCCATGCCGATCTGTATCGAATCCTGCCACAGACTGCGCCAAATGTAAAGCCCGTAGTCGAGGCCACTATCACAGCCTGGCCCATGCAGGTTCCCATTAGATTCGAACAGTCGGTAATGAAAAAATGGAGCCAAGAACTGGTGAGCCATCAGCTTTAATTCTAGCTTGCACCCAGCGGGCAAGCAAAAACACACACTGGGCTCCAAAACCCACACATTCAGTGCTCACAAAGCTACTGACTTATCCGAGTTTCCTAGAATCAAAGGTTTCTAGCTCACCAGACTTAATCACCTCTGTTCCCCATCTCCTCCAGCACAAACTTAACAAACTGGCTTCTTCATCAGCACTCTGCCATCTTGGCTGCTTCTCTCCTCCACATGGCCTTAATCTGCTCTCCTCTCTTCTACCTCAGGAACCAAGTGCCAAGAGAGAGAGATCAAGCTACTGCTCTCTCCCACTTTATACCACAGAATCAAAACCTTTAATCCAATTATACAAACAAGGAAGTCTCTGTATAATGGGATTCCTCAGGAGAGTGCACCACCCTACATCATCCAATCAGTCAAGGGTGTGGGGAAGAGCTTACTCTTAAAACTAAGCCTTAGGCTACACCGACCCGGCCTGCCTACAGCCTGTTCCAGAACACACGTTAATATCAATGAACTTCCATGTGGGCAGCGCCATCTTTAACAAAGTGAGCATAATATATTTTATCTGCCCAACAGGTGCCTTATGTGTTTTTACTTGCTGGGTGCGAGGCTAGAATAAGAATGGCCAGTATTTGACTCCACTCTTTCTTTACTATCTGTCCGAATTCCATGTGAACCTGCATGTGCATGGCCGTGATGGCTTCGGCTACTGGCCGTACACCTGTTGTTCCTATAAGTGCTGTTGCACTTGTTACTACAATAATCTGGACATTTACAAATGTGATCTCAGTGTCTTGCTGTCACCCCTTTTTCCTACTGACTGCTAGCCCTTCCTTTTTTCAAATCCAACACTCTTTCTCTTTCTTCACTCCCTGTACCTCCAGGCTCAAAGTGGGACCAATGCAGTAAAACTGTAGGACTTTAGAAGTGAGGAACTTTGACCTGAGTGCATTTCAGCTTCCAGCCCCTTGTGGACAAAGAAACACACAAAAAAAATTTTATTAATAAATCAAGATGTGGCCACTAACTTAACCTGATAAGCTCAGGGAAAGCCTACACCCATGATGGCGAACCTATGACATGCGTGTCAGCACTGACACATGTAACCATTTTCGATGACATGCGGCTGCATGCGGCCACATACCACAGAAGTATGGGGCCACATGCCAAGAAGGACGTTTCATCCTCGGCTCCTGCACAGCCAGGTACAGTAGCTAAGGATAAAACATTTGCTGTAGTGTAGACACTCTGTGCCAGAGGTCTGTAGGCCAAAACATTTTTGTTATTTAAACTATAAATATCACAAAATTACGGGGTTTTTTCTTGAAGTGACACATCACCCAAGTTATGCTCGGTTCTTTGGCTAATTTTGACACACCAAGCTGAAAAGATTGCCCATCACTGGCCTAGACAATGGCCTTGTGAACCCAGGGAACTAAGGTAAACACAGGATGGTCTAAATCAAACCTTTCTAACTAAAAGCAGTTCATGGTGGATAGTCATGTTCTAGGGAAGAACTTTCTTTAAACAAAGGCTTTCTTTTTCTCAAGCCTATCTGCTTTCTTTTGTATCTATGATAATGTGCCTGATAACATGCCTCTGGAATGTAGGGGGGTCAGACATCCTACTGAGTAGAAGCCAATAGACCCCCTCATTGTTACTGTAATGTGAACCATTAACTGTCTTGTTTCTGCTTATGTTAAAGAAATTTCAGCATACACACTTTATTTTTACCCAATCTCAGAGATTTCTTGGTTTTGCTTTCTCCTGCCTCCCTACTATATCACCAATCAATTTCATGTACCCCCCTCCTTATATCTCCCCCTTTGATTCTAATGTCTAAAATAAGTGTGAAACTGCCATTTTCCAGAGCATTTTCTCAATCCGTTGAGACTGCTTCCCAGCAATTATTGACAGTTTGGCTCAAATAAACTCATGAAAATTTTTACAGGTTTGGAAGATTTTTTACATTGACACTCTCATGCCTACCCCATGCCCCAGGCAACATGAGCTACAATGCCCTGAAAAGTCCGGTGAAAAAAAAACGGGGTGGTCTGATTCTCTTTGTGACCCAGTTTCTGATATTTCAGACTCGAAATCTGTAGGGAAGATGCATAAAGACCCATGCAGAGGTCTTGGATTCATTTTATGAATTAATAGCTTCATACTTTCTAAAAAACGCTTTTTAGCATCTCTCAGAGGAAGGTAAGGGTATGGAATGGGTATAAAGACGCAGTATCTGGTTTTTGTTGGACCTCTAGCAAACCAGGTTACAATTTCTTACCAAAAACGTTGCTAGAAAATACCAAACTGAGCCCTCTTTCTCTGGAGCAACTTGCCTGAGGCAGCTTCCAGAATTGGTCTCCTTTTCACCTAAAACACTATTTTTGGAGCCCTAGAAGCTATCTGTGAAGGTCCATTCTTCTTTCTTTCAGCAAGTTACCTGATTATTTATCCTTAACCTTCTAGGTCTTGAGTCTCTCCTCTGCTTCACAGGACGTCTTCGGAGCCCCCTCAGCCATGCCCACTTCTAAGTAAGGCTGAGAGAAGGTGTTCTTCCTTTTTGGTCCTTTTCTTCCTAGGTCTCAGGTACTCTCCTGCACTCTCTTCCTGCCAAATCCTCAGATCCCTCATTGGCATCATCTTCCTTTTTTTTTTTCTTTTTTTTTTTAATTTAGAAATTAAATTTAAGCCTGACCAGACGGTGGCGCAGTGGATAGAGCATCGGACTGGGATGCGATGCGGAAGACCGAGGTTGGAGACCCCGAGGTCGCCAGCTTGAGCGCAGGCCTATCTGGCTTGAGCAAAAGCTCATCAGCTTGGACCCAAGGTCGCTGGCTCCAGCAAGGGGTTGCTCCGTCTGCTGAAGGCCCGTGGTCAAGGCACATGTGAGAAAGCAATCAATGAACAACTATGGTGTCGCAATGGCAACGAGAAACTAATAATTGATGCTTCTCACCTCTCTCCATTCCTGTCTGTCTATCCCTCTCTCTGAATCTCTCTCTGTCCCTGTAAAAAAAAAAAAAAAAAAGAAAGAAAGAAATTAAATTTAAGAGGTGACATTGATCAATAAGAATACATAGGTTTCAGGTAAACATTTCTTTCTTTTCTTTTTTTTTTTTTAAGTGAGAGGAGGGGAGATAGTGAAACAGACATCTACATGTGCCCCTACTGGGATCCACCTGGCAACCCCCCACCCTGTCTGGGGCTGATGCTTAAATCAACTGAGCTATTCTTAGAACCTGGGGCTGATGTGCTAAGACCAACCAAGCTATCCTCAGCAGCTGGTGGCACAGTCAAACCAATAGAGCCACTGGTTGGTTGTGGGAGGAGAAGAGGGAGAGAAGGGGGAGTGGGAGAAGGAGAGAAGGAGGATTGGGAGAAAGAGAGAAGCAGATGGTCACTTCTCTTGTGTGCCCGGACTGGAAATTGAACCTGGAATGTCCATATGCTGGGTCAAGGCTCTACCTACTGAGCCAACTGGCCAGGGTCCCCAGGTAAATGTTTCTATAGCATATGAACTGTTGATTGTGCGATGTGCCCATCACCCAATGTCAAATCACTTGGCAGCATATTTAAAGTGATAGTTTGTGGCTCAGTTCACATTTTAACTGACCTCAAAGATCTTTAACTCAAGGGGACCCTATTCTAGTGATGGACTTTAGGGCATAAAAAACTTAGGGTTAGAGTAGGGTTAAAGGTCAAAACACATTTATTCTTTTGTTCCCAGCCTTCCCCCTCTTTTCCCCACCCCCACATTCTCTTCCGGTCACAGCTCCTGTAGGGAAGCTGTGGAGGTGGTGGTAATGAGTGCTTTGGAAGACTAGTCATGAGATCTCTGCTTTGTTCCTGCTTACTGAGCCAAGGTCCTGGTCACTCACCCTGGCTATCTTTGATTTCATTTATAAAGGATCAGGGGATTCATTTAATAAGCTCAAAACTTCTTCCCAGGCTGTGGACTGGAGGCAGGGAATGCAAGTGAAAGTGGTGGGACTTTTCTTGTGGGCCACGGGGTCGGCCTTTCTGGGTTCAGACACCAGTTTTTACCACTTGGTAGGTTGTGTGACCTTGAAGAATTTCCTTAATCTCGCTGTTCCTTGGTTTCCTCACCTGTGGTTGTGAGGATTGTGCTCAAAGCACTCCAAACATGGCCTCGCACGTGCTTGGTGCTCCACAGGTGCTGGTTGTTTATTTCTGTCCTGAAGACAACCTCAGTCCAGTGATGACAGCTCTTCAATTGCTGCCACCACCTGCTTCTGTAGGAGCTTGAAGGGGCTAGGAAACCCTAGGAGGGGTGGTTAGCACAGCAGCTGCCCCAAGTGCTAACTGGTTTTCTAGGCCTGCCCTGCCCCAAACCAGGCAGTCTGCAGTGATCTACCCACCCAAGACAGCACCTCCTAAAGTGTTCCTAGATGAACATTTCTCTTTCCTGTCCTTCCCAGAGTTCTCTAACAGAGTCTGCTCTTATCACTTTCTTGCCAATATGCAGCTGCTTGGTGTCAATGACCTGGGGAAAAGATTCTCCATTCTTACATTCTTACCTGTGAGATTGTAATGGGCTATTGGGTGGCTACCAAGCAGAGCTGAATCTTAATTTTAATAAAAGGAGGAATAAAGGTGGCTCAAAACTGGGCCATAGTCATGGAAGTTGTTGGTAGGGGATAGGAGACAGTAGTCGTCAGTAGATAGCCACCTTCTTCTTTTGGTATATTTTATGTTAATCTTGGGCATATAGCCTTGAGGTTACCGTGGGTGCCTGTGGAAGAGAAAGTGGGTGAGGAACAGGGCAAAGAGGTGTTGTTGCTAAGGTCTAGAGCAGGGGTGCCCACACTTTTTCAGCTTGCGAGCTACTTATAAGATGACCAAGTCAAATGATCTACCTACAATAAAAATACAAAACATAAATTTATTTCTTCTATATTATCATTATTTAAGTTACTATTATTACTATTTAATATTGTGTATTCTTCTTTCACTTTTCTCCTTCTCAGCTCTCTTTTCAGAGGAAAGTCAATGTCATAGTTTTTATGAACAGTCCGAAAAAGCCGCTCCACATTTTCCTTCTTTGGAATAGCAATGGCACACAGACGGGTGAGGCAAACGCACTTAGAATACGACATAGTGAAAAAAATCCCCTCCCATTCTGTATGAAAGTGGTAGGTTTTAGGCTTCTTACTTGGACCAGCTACGGCACTCATTTTTATACCCTTTGTTGTATTTAGTTTAAATAAATTGAAGGCTAACTATGCAGCAATGTACCTGAACAAGTTAGCACGGTTTAATGCACATGCGTAGGGTGTCAAAAGTTCAGACGTCAGATTGGCTGCCCTGTATGCCAATCAAAAGACAAATGGCTTTTTAATGTCATGCGATCTACCCACACTTCCTTCGCGATTGACGTTTTGAGCACCCCTGGTCTAGAGGGAGGCTGTCAAGTTTGTGGAATCTTTAAAAATCTTAAAAAAATAAACTTGATACCCTCTAAATGTTGTGCCCTGGAGCAGGCTAAATCCCAATAACTAAGCACTGTATTGACCATGGGGTTCAGAGATTCGAGGGAGGAGTTGCCTTTGTGTGACTTCTAATTTCACGTTTTTATAAAGTTTTTATTTTGAGAATATGTGCTTCCTTAACCCTTTGAGTAGTACAAACGTTCATGTACGTCCTCATGACTCCTGACCATCCAGAGTACAATTGATTTATTTTAAAAATGTGTAAGGCAACATTAAAAAAAGCAAATGTATGTTCTTCTTTTTCCATAAATTAGTTATCAAATAAACATGATTTTAAGTTACTAAAACTGTAACTGGAACTAATTTCATTTTTTGAAAATAAACTCTCTCCCAGGGGTCAGTGAGCATGAAAAAAACTACCTACTCAAGGGTTGAAACGTTTCCCAGCTTTCTGGTTCTGAGTCTAGATATTGAGAAGATTGAAATATTTATACCTAGTGTGGGGAAAATAGCTGTGTTAGGCTTGCTCACAGGTTTACCGGCTGCAAGCCCTTCGTGCAATTAGTGCATGGCAAGTGACAGCACTATTGTAAGGATATAAGTGCTTTCCTTCAGGAGATGGATGAGATCATGCCCCACCACTGAGAGGTGCGGTTGGTTTCCTGATCCCTTGCCCTCCACTGAGAAAAGCAAGTTTTCCTTTCCCTTTGTTTTCTTTTTATTTCTTTTGGCTTGCATGTCTCTGAGCCTCCAATAAATTGGAATGGCTTACCATCCTCCGGTTCCACAGTTCCTTTACCATCTGCCTGTATTCAATGCCAATCTTCATGGGCACAGCCACAGGCCTTACAGGTAGTATGTATGGCCTGCTCTCTGGAAAGACTGTACTTTTGCTATTCCCTATATGCAGAGATATCTTAAGTTAGTTAAATTTTGATAACCTTTTTTATGTTGAATTTCCTGGACTGCTGTTTTGGTTTTTAATTAATTAATTTTTATTTTTAGAGCGAGGAAAGGAGAGATAGATTTGAGAGAGAGAGAGAAGCATTCATTTGTTCTTTCACTTACTTGTGCATTATTAGTTGTGCATTCATTGATCTCTTCCTGTATGTGCCCTGAGTGAGGATTGAACCGGTAACTTTGGTGTTTCAGGGTAACACTCTAACTGACGAAGTTAACTGGCCAGGGCTTGGGGTTATTTTGGAGTGGCAGGGTTGGGGGACTGTGCCTTGGGGGCCAACCCTTTGGTTTTGTAATGAGATGGATGGTTTTGTTTTCAAGCTGGGGAACCATGGTTGCCAGCTACCAGAGCTCCAGAAGTTGATTCTGATCCCCAAACTGGAGGTGCTGTATGCCTAGAAGCCATTTAAAAACCCCTGTAGCTTGACTGTCACCTTATCTTGAGTGACTTCTTGGACTGTCTGGTGATCTAGAAATGAGAAAGAATGCTAATTTCTTTAACAGAAAGAAATCTATCTTTCAAACTTACTCCCACCCCGACCTTCATTTATGTTTTCTTTTGGTTCCTCTAACAAGTGAAAGGCAGAAGACACCAATTTAAACAGGACTAGAGAAGATGAAGGGATTAGTGAAATTATATATACATAACATAATACAGGCAACAGGACAGCAAATCCCGGAGGGAAGCGGGGGAGGTCATGTCGTTGGGGGAGTGAGGGTGTTATATTGAGTGGGACACTTGAAACCATGTTAACACAATAAATTAAAATTAATAAAAAATATTTAAAAAATAAAATAAATAGGACTAGAAACTTTCAGCCACAAAAATTTTTGATGTGAATGGGAAGATTGAGGGGTTGGGGGAGAGAAGGAGTGGGGAAGAGTATAAACTGATTATCTCTGAAGTAGGATGGCGGGGGAGAGGGGGAGTACAGAGGAATGAGAGGTTTCTGAAAAATCACAGGAGATTGCCAATTCCAGGACCCCAGAACTCAGAACTGAGAACTCTCCCTTTGATTCAGCAGCTGGCAGAGGCAGGGCTCACCTCGTGCTTTCCTTGGCCACCAATGGATTACTTTGGGTTCAGGAAGAAAATATTACAACTTGCTTTCTATTTACTTTTTAACACATTCCTTTTACTTTCTAATTTTTGTCTAAGTTTTATAATGTGTATAAAATAGTGCAGTGATGCATGTATATAAGTTATAACTGAAGAAATATCTGATTGGGAGATAGTAGTTTGTGATAAAAAAAAAAAAAGCTGGATGCCACTGCTCAAAGAAATGACAACAGAGCAGAGAAACAACCAGTGCTTCTCAAATCTGCCTGCCTGTGACTCGTTGGAGATGTTGTTAAAATGTAGATTTCTATTCAGTAGGTCTGGGCTGGAGCCCAACATCCTGCAGTTGGAAGGCTGACTCAAAAGGAGTGAGATGGTGTTTTACCCTTTTGTGGTGTAGTGTTCCATTTGGTGTCTTAGAGAGGGAGACCGAAAGCCAGCATGGGGTCAGAAACAGAGGCTCTGGTGTCTCCTCCATGGAACATCCAGGCCTTACCCCTGACACAGAGAAAGTCCCATTGAGTGAATCATCAGAAGAGTTTTAGAAATCTATTCTATAATGGGTACGTCATTGTCATGTGTCATGTGATGCCGATTTGCTTCTTGGTCCACATGGCTCGAGTAGACTACAAGAAAGAAAGGTGCTGGGTGCAGCCATCAAAAAGCCAAAAAAGGTGACACCTCTGAAGTAGGAGAAGGACGTAGGTGAGAGAGTGTGCTCATTAGACAGGGTGTCCCCTCCCGCTGTCTGTGCTGAGTGGACTTCAGCTTACCTTTCCTGCCTCAGTCCTGGCACTTTGTGACAGTATCTACTGCTTCTAATGTTAACTAACGTTTGCCAGGCACATTTCAACACTGCTACTTAGAAATGACAACTCTACAGGTCAGTATTCTTTTCACTACTTAGCAAGTGAGGAGACTGAGGCCCTCCGGTTAAGTGGCTTATTGAACATCTCTTGCAAGTGGTAGAGCAGGACAAATTCTTCTGACTGCATGTTCAATGTTTCTTCTATTTCAATAAAAATTGCCTCTGTTCTGGGAGCCAGTGAGAGTTAAGAGGCTTGAACTTTTGAGGACTTCAATTCTCATTCATTCAGTCTTCAAGTAAATGTCTATGATGTGTCCGGTACTGTGTTCTGAATTCAGAGATGAACAGTGTAGTCCTTGGCCTTTAGGAGAGAGAAAGAGAAGCAGAGATTCATCTACCAAACTGTTGAGTGATGTGATAGGGTTGGGCCACTTTGCTAAAGAAGTGTCACTGCACTACAGGAGGGTCCCCAGATCCATAGAAGGAGCAGCAGAGAAGGTTCACAGGCAGGGGTGTCTAGTCTGAGAGCTGAATGGTAAATAACAGTGGAGAAATAGAGGGAGAGCACTACCAGTAGAGAGTCAGTGTGTGGACATCAGAAATTTCTCCTGAATACACCAAAACAGAAATGATGGCAATTAATACATTTGAACATAGTTGTTATTGGCCTGTTTAATCATTGGGAGATGCCTCTCTTGAATGCTACTAATAGTATATTCAGAAATTTACCCTGCTGTTATTATAGCTACTCCCTTTTCAGTGGATGTGTGTTTGCATGGAATATTACCCCCATCCTTCTACTTTTAACTATCCATGCCTTCATGTTTCTTATAGTTGGGCTTGCTTTTCTCTCTTATCCAGTGTGATTGTCTTTTTTTTTTGGTATGTGTGAGAGACAGAGAGATGGACGAGCAGGGACAGACAGGAAGGGAGAGAGATGAGAAGCATCAATTCTTCATAGCAGCACCTTAGTTGTTCATTGATTGCTTTCTCATATGTGCCTTGACCGGGGGGCTAGAGCAGAGCAAGTGACCCCTTGCTCAACCCAGTGACCTTGGGCTCAAGCCAGCAACCTTTGGACTCAAGCCAGTGACCATGGGGTCATGTCTGTGATCCCACACTCAAGCCTACAACCCCATGCTCAAGCTGGATGAGCTCACACTCAAGCCAGATGAGCCCATGCTCAAGCTGACAACCTCAGGGTTTTGAGCCTGGGTCCTCTGTGTCCCAGTCCAACACTCTATACACTGTGCCACCACCTGGTCAGACTGTGATCATCTTTTAATGAGTGCTTACCATTTATGCTTAATGTAATTATAAACTGTTTTCAAGCACAAGAACCAAAAGCTCCCTGTCTTTCATTTCCCTCAGGGGACAAAGATGGAGTCAGTAAAGGTTGTTCTTCTAGTCCAGTGGTTCTTAACCTTTTTTGAGGTACCAAACCCACCAGTTTCATATGCGCATTCACCAAACCCTTCTTTAGTGATAAATAAAATATGATTTTTTTTCCAAATTCAAGACATACGTATATGTTTTTTTACTGGTGCACAAAATGAGCCATGCATGAACATCACCTTGCTCAAAGAACAAAACCAACAAAGTGCATGAACTCACAACAAATTACGGTATTACTTTATTCTGGCCTCTGCGGCAGAGGCTTCTCCGAACCCCTGAGACTGACTCATCGAACCCCTAGGGTTCGATAGAACCCAGGTTAAGAACCACTGTTCTAGTCCTTCCTGAGCCAGAGCCTGTATTTGGATTTGGCCCGCTTCTTGCTTGCTCTGAAGATTTCTTTAGTAGTTGGTCCAAGAATCAATGACCTGAAAAGTGGAACTAGTGGAGCTGGTATGAGAAGGAAGCTGCAGTGACAGTCAGCATTGGAACCCCTTCCCCACACTGACCCCCTTTCCCCGCTAATCCTTTTCTGGCCTGAAAAGCCCACTGGCCACATGAGGAATCTGATGATGATGAGAAGGTGATCAATATACAAAAAGAAGAGCTAAACAATGTACAGTGTACTTATGAACAGCACACTAACTCAATGTAAATCTTATGGGGGTCTGGGCGTGTGGGGAGCAGTCCTGACACAGCTCGAGAAAAATCTCTTTGAAAACAGAATTTCTAACTCTTTACCTTAAGCTTAAAATGTAATAGCCAGGCGGGTTTGGATATGTGTAGCAGAAAGGGTTGGCTCTGGGCATGGGGAAGGTAAACAGCTGCTCCTGTGTTTATAGCATCCAAATGGAAGGGCATCCTCCAGAGAAACTTCCCAGTGCCTTGTTGATGTGTTCTGGCACTGCTCAGTGACCTTGCAGTTCAACCAGTAAGTTCTCAGATCCCTGAGGAGATCCAGTTGTCAATGGGGATGGGTCTTCTTCCTTGTCAAGGGCCATGAGAGGCCTGGTTTCCAATACCTTAAATTGGAGCAGAAGACCCAGGGTTTTGAGGACCAGGGACACCTGGCAGGGTAATGTTTTGCTTAACAAAGGAAAACAAACAAACAACAACAACAACAACAAAAAAAAACCAGAAAAAAAGTAATAGAAAATACAGGATCCACCTTCCCAACCCCCATCCAAAAGTAGAGCCTTCCTGTGAAATGTTTCGAAACCTGAAATGGCATAAAGTGAAGAATGTCAGTACCTGTTTTCATTAACTGAAATGAATCTGTAGAGGGATTTTGCTTGGACAAAAGAAGCCATTTACCATACCATGATAGGGCTTACATAAAAATGAAGTGGCATAGGCAAACTTTTGGAAAGCAAGGCATACCTGTATCCATCTTAAAGACCACGACATTGAGAACCAGAGTAATGTATAAGCTTGCCAGACAATCTGGGGAAGAAGAAATAAAGCTAGAACTTGTACCTCCACCTGAAACACTAGAACATATCTGCCTTCTCTCCCCAAAAGAAGGCCCCTCTATAAGAATCCTCTGTGTCTCTAGGACCCTTTCAGCTTCATTGAGCTTCACCCATGTGCCGTCACCCACTGCAGTCATTTGGGTCTTCCCAGTGCTCTCCTCACACATGATCTCTGCTTTAGCTGCCCTCATTCCTTTGCGCACATGCTTCCTCCTCTTTAGGTTGTCCTCTTCTCTCTCAACCCTGTCCTCTGCATCCCCCACTTTATCACTTCTGAACTCAGCTCACACCAACCCTTCCATGAAGCCTTCCCTGACTTCTTTTGACAGTATTGGAATGTTGTTCTCAGTACTTCTACTAGATCCTTACACATTTTTGCAACAGGAGCTATATTGTCGTGGTCATTGCTTGTGTTAATGTCCATATACACCAGCAGCCCCTGAAAGCTAGAGGTGATATTCTATAATCTTCGTGTTCCTAGTGTTGAGCACTTATTTCGCTGGAGGGAGAGATGGTTAGGAAGGCTGTCCATGTTGTTGGCTTCTCTTGTGTGTTAGTCAACATATATTTTTAGCACCTGCTTTGCATAGGGGTTGAGCTGTGTGCTGAGTTAATACAGAGTAGAATATTTATGCTCTAAGACACTTAGAATGTGGTGGGAACACACACACAATATATGTCCACTCACGTGAAAAGATACAGACAAGACACCAGTCTTTGATGTAGTATGGGAAATAAAAGCTTATGGCTACAGCAAGGGAAAGATGCTAATAGTCACGGAAGATGAGTAGAGATTAAACAAAAATGAAGAGAGAAAAAAAGGGTTTCTGGTGGCATGCTCTGTAGAAAAGCAGAGATGGGCAGGGGAATTTGAAGAGACAAAGCAGATCAAATGGCTGGAGTGAAAGGCGATACAGGAGAGAGGCAGATCTTCAGTGAAGACTTGAGTTTCAAAGTAGTCTCAGAGGAAAGAGGAAGCCAGTGATAGTTTCAGAGCAGGGTAAGGACAGAACCAAAGTATTGTTTTAGAAAGTGAGTTTGTGCTTGTGCACTATTGGTTAGAATAGAAGATACTGGAGGGAAGGAGATGGGAAGTGATGACCTAGATTCTAGATGAGGTTTTTAGGGCTTAAATCTGAGTGGAGACAGCAGAAATGAAAGAACACAGATTATTTATATGAGAAACATTTACGATTGGTGACTAGTTAGTTGTGGGGATTGTAGGCACCTGAAGCAGCAAGTTACAGTAAAAGGAGGAATCAATAATCAGTAGGTAGACTTTTTGCCCAAGTTCATACTTTGTCTTCTAACTTCTCTGAGCCTCAGCTTTCTTATTTGTAAATTCAGGGTCTTGGGTCTCTGTGCCTCCTTCTGGTCTCACATTAGACCTGGTCTCATAGAACAGACCAGTTGTTTACATTCTTACACTGACTCAAGTCTGTTTACCAGAAGAAATCAAGACCTCCCTGACCTCTTTCTGTCTGGCCAGATAATCTACTTTCTCAATCTATGGTAGGGGTTCTTAGGAAAGTCACCATGTCCCCAGCACCTGGTGTGGCCGTGTCACACAGTGTTCAGGCAGGGCACCCTTGTACACAGCTCAAGTTCTGCAGAGTGAGGGCTTTTACTGCCCAGGCTGACCTCCTGGGCCTGCTGCCTGGAGCTGCCTGCAGTCCCCTGGCCATGCCAGCCAACACCTGAGAACCAGTGGGCATGTGGATTTTTGTCTTTGAGAAGCCAGGCTGGTTGACACTGTACTGCAGAGACCCAGCTGACCAGAGCAAGGGCAAAAGCTTGGGCTGACGGGTGAGCCCGAATGAAGTCTTTTCTCCTTATTTTTTGCCTCTTTTGGGGGTGAGCTTCTCGTGAGGTAAGAGTAACGTACTCAGTTCAGTGGGGGGTCTCCTCAGCTCTGCAGCCAGTGTTCCTCTTCTGCATCCCGTGCTGTGATGCTGATGTGTGGTCCATGTGGGCCTTATGGACAGCTTCTCTCGTGTTTCTTTTTAACCAAGATGAATTGGCCCCAGCTACTCTACTCAAGCACCAGTGTCACCTCTTTTCTGGTTCCCATGCACAAGGGAAATACCTCTTTTCAGTCGGGAGAAATATGAGGATGCTGCATAAGTGGTGATAAATTAACAACAAATTGTGAAATTTTATTTCAGTCTTGCTCTGAGTCCTCCTGCTCTTTCTCGGCAGCTTTGGATGCTTTTAGGTACAGAATGCTAGGTATAACAGTAAATATCCCAATGTATCGAGCACTTATGACATGCCACACTTTGTTCTAGATGTGAGCACACATTCACTCATTCAAGCTTATGGAGTAAGGATCCCCATTTCACAGATGGCATAACTAGAGTATGGAGGGGGGTGGACTGGCCCAGAAAGACAGCTTGTCACTGCTCAAACTGGAACTTTACCAAGGCTGTCTGGCCCCAGAGCCCTGATCTAGGAGATAGTTTTGTTCCTGTATGTGTAGATACACAAAAGTCACTGTGGATAAAGAAAAACCAAAACCAAGCCAACCCAAAATAGCTTATGTAATGCTGATGGCCGAGGCCAGGCAGGTCCTCATTGGATTCAGGCAGATGGTAGAGAAACTGTGGAGCCGGAAAGGGTTGGGCCATTCAGTTTAATAAAGTCTCACAACACCGGACAAGCACACAGGCAGGGGAACCTGCCTCTCAGGCAAACAAACAGCAAAATGGCCCCTCACAGTGGCGGCAGGCAATCCACACATCCGCAATCCCCCATCTCTCTCAAGCACAAACACCCATAGCCTTATATAGGCCATACACATGTGCCTCTTCCACGTGCTCACGCACTAACAAGCAAAGTGCTTGCAGCTGGTACATCAGCGAGGAAGCCTAACACAGCTGCCCCACAGCCTAACATGAAAACACAGTTGTACATCTATGGTGTTTATAAAAGAAGATATCCTAATGGCCAATAAGCAATGAAAAGTTTCTCTATCTCCTTGATCATAGGAAATACAAATGAAAGCTACAATCAGATACTAATATATATGAATTTTAGCCAGAATGGCTAAAAAGAAAAAGACCAAGTATTGGCAATACATTGAATATTAGGAATTCTCATGTGGGAGCAAAAATTGACATTATCACTTTGAAAAACTATTTGATGATGTTTACTGAATGCAGGCATGCACTGTAATCCAACAATTTCACTCTTTGGCATTGACCCTGCAAAAGTGCCTGTATGTGGCAGCCTTAGCCGATTGGCTCAGCAGTAAAGCATTGGCCTGGTGTGTGGAAGTCTCAGGTTCGATTTCTGGTCAGGGGACACAGAAGAAACGCCCATCTGCTCCTCCACTCACTCTTCCCTCTCTCCTTCCTCTCTGTCTTTCTCTTCCCCCTCCTGCAGCCAGCCAGGGCTCCATTGCAGCAAAGTTGGCCCTGGGCACTGAGGACAGCTCCATGGCCTCTGCCTCAGGTGCTAGAATGGCTCTGGCCTCAGCAGAACAATGTCCCAGATGGGCAGAACATTACCCCTGGTGGGCATGCCAGGTGGATCCCGGTTGGGTGCATGCGGGTGTCTGTCTGACTGCCTCCCTGCTTCTAACTTTGGGGAAAAAAAAGGGGGCCTGTATGTGGCATTAAGATATGTATAAGAATGTTCCAGCAGCATTACTTGTGATAGCCCCAAAGTGGAAACAATTCAATGTTCCATCACATGAATAAACAAATTGTGGTATATTTGTACAATGGGATACTATAGAACAATGACAACGAAGGAACCACAACTATAAGAGGCTCACAAAATCTTGTGAGCAAAATGTTAAGTAAATAAAGCTAGACCCAATAGAATAAATAAATGTATGCAACCCCACTGCTATAAAGTTTAAACCATACAAGTTAAGTCAAGATTCTGGTTACCAGAGGGATATGTGACCACATAATGCAAATATTGATGATGTGGTATGGAGTTGTGTGCCTGAAACCTGTATAATTTTATCAACCAATATCACCCCAATAAACTCAATTAAAAAGAAAAGATTCTGGTTACCTTGAGGGTGATGACTGGGAGGGAGCATAGGGGCCCCTGTGACCTGGTAATGACCTAGTTCTTGAGCGGGGCAGTGGTTGTGCAGGTGTGTTAACTTTGAGCATTTATCGAGCTGTGCATTTCTGTATGTGTGTTCCACTTAAATAATGTGTTTATTTATTTATTTATTTTTTTACAGGGACAGGGAGAGAGTCAGAGAGAGGGACAGATAGGGACAGACAGACAGGAAAGGAGAGAGGTGAGAAGCATCAATCATTAGTTTTTCGTTGCTGTTGCGACACCATAGTTGTTCATTGATTGCTTTCTCACACGTGACTTGACCATGGGCCTTCAGCAGACTGAGCAACCCCTTGCTGAAGCCAGCGACCTTGGGTCCAAGCTGGCGAGCTTTTTTGCTCAAGCCAGATGGGCCCGCGCTCAAGCTGGTGAGCTCGGGGTCTTGGACCTGGGTCTTCTGCATCCCAGTCCGACGCTCTATCCACTGCACCACCACCTGGTCAGGCATAATGTGTTTATTTTTAAAAACCTGGGTTCCAGTCTTAACTGCCACTACCTCCTGAGTGCCTCAGGCAAGTAACCTTTCTCCAGAGTCACTTTTCTGTAAACTTGGTGCCTTGGATTGGATAGTGGTTTACAAATCTGTCATAACCACAGATCTGTCTCTTCAAACAAAATCTTACCTGAAATCTAAGCTTATGAAACAGATCAAGTGAGTTGTGATGAAACTGGGAATGAAATCAGCATGGGCAATTCAGACAGCTATCCGGCATGGGCTCCGGAAACAGGTGGGAACACCCTGACTGCAGAAGTGGGGCCTCCTGCCTGGTGGGCAGCCTCCTGGGGCCTGGCCAGCTCAGAGATCCTGTGACTCTGGGGTAGGCCTTCAGCCATCACAGAGCTGTTTCAGCACTTAATTGTTCTGTAATGGCTCCTTTTGTGACACATTTCTTAGCTCTGCAATAAACTCTAACAAGGGAGAGCTTGACTGATTTGATTGGTTTTCCTCCTAGTGGATGAAACAAAAATTCACAAGCTACCTGATAATTGACATTTATTCATTCACATCTTAGTATGAATTTCTCTTACCAGATTCTCCCCGCCATACACATACACACCACACACATAATGAAGTTCAATAAAATGGAGTCAATGGGAAGTTTCTGAGGCAGGGAGGGGGTGGGATTGTTTTAGGAGCATTGAAAACTACTGTGAGACTGAGCTTTGGGTACCTGGAAGGATGGATGTGAGAGTAGGTGCTGGGGGTCAGGGGATGGCTGGTGTGAAGACCAGTTACAGGAGAGACCAAGTTACCAAATGAAGTTCTTAAGATTGCAGAATGATGTGATTTCAGCCTTGGTCATATGGGGAATTTAAGGAATCTAAAGTAAGTGATTCCCAGACTGTGGGGAGAGGCACGTTCACTTAGATCCCAGTTTACCTTTGGTCCAATTGCTTTAGGCCTGTCTGTAAACTTGTGGGTACACACTGACTTGTACAGCCATCATTAATTCCTTCATTCATCCACTTAACAAACATTTATGGCGTACCTACTCTGGACTGGGGATGCTGCTAGTCACCACCTTGAAATGCCTTGGGACATTGTCTCTAGTCCCAGTTTTCTCTTCCCTACCTAGGATAACCTCTATGAAAGACCTCCATCAGCTCCACACTCAGTGTCCTATGGTGAGTTGTTTAATCTCTCTGCGATTGCTTGCTTATCTCTAGAATAGCAATAGTGCCTATCTGGTTGGGTAATTATAAAGATTAGAGATAATCTGTTTAAAGTATCTAATACAGTCCCTGGTATATTCTGTAAGAGGTAGCTGTTATGAATTTATCAGCTAAGAATAAAATTGGTAAGCTTGGGCTCTATTTTTTCAAAGGCCTCATATATTTATTTCTGATCCAATGTACTAGTGCAGAAACATATTAACATAAAATCATTCTTCCAATAATTTCTCAATGAAACACACCAAACTGTCCAGATAATAGTGATCTTTACAGTGATGGGGTAAAATGCACGCAACCCAGATATAGCATAAGTATATGAGCCATTCATGTGCGATACCTTATAGACCCAGCTCAGTTCTTCTCCAATGTCTCCTCTTGGAATTGTTCCTGATTTTATTACCACTTTGTATCTGAATCCACTGGGGAATGGGCCAATTCTGCTTTTGTTTCTTGGCCAAGACCCTCTGGATCATGAAAGTTTTGTGAGAAGACATGGCGAAAAAGAGTCAACTGCATGCACCATGATAGCAGAAAAAGAGAGATCTTCAGCTCTACTATTTCCTGTTTTACCAGTGGAAAATAATAAGGTAAAGAGGGGTTAATTTCTTGGCCTAAGGCCATACAGTTGGTAAGTGGTGACACTGGATTTGAACCAGACAGTTTGGTTTCCATGGAGGAGAGCAGTAGATGAAGGGGAAACAGGTAAAAGCTTGAACTTGCTTGGCACTACTTTGCTTTTGGGCTATTTATCCAAGTCTCTTACATTTTGCTCAAAGCTTTCTGATCATTTATCAGCCAACAGTGTGTTCCCTTCTGTGCTGAAATGCTATGTTGATGTAAGAAACATCCAAATCTGTAGGGAATTCTTATAAGAATTTGAGCCAAGCTGACAACATACGCTGGGAAGCAAGATCTCAGATGCTCCGTGGAGTGACAGTTTTGCAGCTCCTTTTATGCATTTGAAATTAAGGAATGAGGATTACGTGGAGGTGGGAAGAAGCAAGGCAGGGATTGGTTTAATGGATAGTTAACAAAATTATGTGCTTTCTTGAGGGTGATTACAGCTTATTTCAAAGATGTATTAACCTAGATGCACAGAAATAATGAACAGGGTTTTACTTAGGCGAAGATAAACTCTTTACTAAGAGTGCCTGGGGCATGACTGCCCACCACAACTTGCACACTTAGGAATTTATGATCTGATCACCCTCTGAAGTTACTTTCTAAAAACTCTGCTAGTGTGGCATCAGATATATGAGGGGTTGAGACCAGGTGAGATGGGCAAGTGTGAGAGTAGTCTGTAGATCATGAACAAGAAGGGGAGTGGGAAGGAAAAGCAGCAGATGGGAGTCCAGTGCACAAGTTGGGCAGCTTGAATCCTAATGCTGCTCCCAGGAGAAGCAAAGCCTCCTGAATCACAGGCCTAACCGTTTCCTCAGGATCTGCACGGGCCAGCTCTCCATGCCAGGTTTTCTGTTTTACTATAAAATCCAGTGGGACCGGCAGAGCTGCAAGCTTCTGTCTGGATGGCTACAAATGGTCAGGCAGCATGCCCCCTGCCCAGCAGCAGGAGGCCTTGGGTCTCCTTTAGGTTCTGCCAGACCAGGCTGTATATTGAGCCCCTGGTTGCGGGGCCAGTGTGAGCCAGTGGAGGAGGGAGCTGAGACCGCCTCATACTTTCACTATCTCAGCTGAATGAGGCCCAAGTGTGGGTGAAGTTGTCCAGTCCAGGGGCCAGGGCCAGGAGGGCAGAGGGCCTAGTCTTTGCCAGACAGTGCAGTTCTTCACCAACGCCCCATGGTCCCCGCTTGCTCCACAGCACAGTCAGCCAGAGTGGCTGTCTGTCCCCATGGATCACCCTGTTGATCTCAGGCTCAGAAAGTGGACATGGCTGAGCCCTGCAGTGCCTGGAACACCAGAGCCGTGAATGTACACAGGTAGGTGCACAGGTACCCAAACTTATCCCCAGATGACTTGTCCTTACATGTCACACCTGCTGCTCTCACCTGGGGACTTGCAGTCTCTGATGGGTGCAGGGACTGGGCGGGGTAAACGAGGTTCCAGGGGACTTTTCATTCTATAATAGCAGGCGGAGGGAATGTTTTCTGGAAACTACCTAGTAGTTAAATATACTAAAAGTTTATCCAGCCTTCCTTCAAAAGGTCAACCCAGTTCTTCCTTCTCAAAAACAAAACAAAACAAACAAACAAAAGAATGTTTCAAGGCTGCTAAATGGCTTCTTGCTGCCAGCAGAAAAAAAGGTGCAGATGCAACAGAAACATTAATTCCAAGGGGCTCACTTATTCTAGACTCTTGATATTTTTGTTCACAGATCTGTCCAAACCCCTCCAGATTCCACAACACTTTGGTTTACTTATAGTTTCCCATGAATATATCTTGTTTCCTCAACAAGAATAAAATATTTGTAGTCAGGTACCTATATTTCTCTGTATTCCCACAGGCCCAGCTTGTGGCTGGTCCTGTGGCTAGGTGTGATGACAATCAGTTGGAATCCTTATTGGCATAACACTGGAATCACTTGGGGAGCTTAAAAAATTGCAAAACCTAAGCCCCACCTAGCAGTTCTGATTTCATTGCTCTAGCATGGGGTATACACATTGGGTACAGTTGGCTCTTGAACAACATGGATTAGAACTATGTGGGTTCAACTATAGGTCCAAAAATACAATAAATAAATGTAGTTTTTCTTCTTTATTATTTTCTTAATAACATTTTCTTCTCTCTGGTCTATTGAAAGAATACAGTACATGACACATAAAACATACCATATTTCCCCATGTATAAGACACTCCTATGTATTAGATGAACCTTAATTTTTGGAGCCCGAAATTTGAAAAATACTGTATTACATAAAATTATTGAACTCAAGTTTTTTTTAAAATTTTAATGGGGTGACACCAATAAATCAGGGTACATATATGTTCAAAGAAAACATCTCCAGGTTATCTTATCATTCAATTATGTTACATACCCATCACCCAAAATCAAATTGTCCTCTGTCACCTTATATCTGGTTTTCCCTGTGGCCTTCCCCTCCTCCCTATTCCACCCTCTCCTCCCTCCCCCAACCCCGTAACCACCACACTCTTGTCCATGTCTCATATTCTCACTTTTATGTCCCACTTATGTATGAAATCATGCTGTCCTCAGTTTTTTTCTGATTTACTTATTTCACTCCGTGTAATGTTATCAAGGTCCATCCATTTTGTTGTAAATGATCCGAAGTAATCATTTCTTATGGCTGAGTAGTATTCCACAGTATATATGTACCAAAGCTTTTTAATCCACTCGTCCTCTGATGGACACTTGGGCTGTTTCCAGATCTTCGCTATTGTGAACAATGCTGTCACGAAAATGGGGGCACATTTCTTCTTTTCAAACAGTGCTATGGTATTCTTAGGATATATTCCTATAAGTGGGATAGCTGGGTCAAAAGGCAGTTCGATTTTTAATTTTTTGAGAAATCTCCATACTGTTTTCCACAGTGGCTGCACCAGTCTGCATTCCCACCAGCAGTGCAGGAGGGTTCCCTTTTCTCCACATCCTCACCAGCACTTGTTCTGTGTTGTTTTGCAGATGAGCGCCATTCTGACTGGTGTGAGGTAATATCTCATTGTGGTTTTAATTTGCATTTCTCTAAAGATTAGTGATGTTGAGCATTTTTTCATATGCCTATTGGCCATCTGTATGTCCTCTTTGGAGAAATTTCTATTCATTTCTTTTGCCTATTTTTTGATTGGATTGTTTGTCTTCCTGGTGTTGAGTTTTATAAGTTCTTTATAAATTTTAGTTATTAACCCTTTATCAAACGTGCTGTTGAATATGTTCTCCCATTGTGTGGTTTGTCTTTTTATTCTGTTCTTATTGTCTTTAGCTGTGCAAAAACTTTTTAGTTTGATATAGTCCCATTTGTTTATCTTGCCTTTTATTTCATTTGCCCGTGGAGATAAATCGGCAAATATATTGCTGCTACAGATGTCGGAGAGCTTGCTGCCTATGTTTTCTTCTAAGATGCTTATGGTTTCACGGCTTACGTTTAAGTCTTATATCCATTTTGAGTTTGTTTTTGTAAATGGTGTAAGTTGACAGTCTAGTTTCTTTTTTTTGCAGGTAGATGTCCAATTTTCCCAGCACCATTTGTTAAAGAGGCTGTCTTTACTCCATTGTATGTTCTTTCCTCCTTTGTCAAATATCAGTTGTCCATAAAGCTGTGGTTTTATTTCTGGGTTCTCTGTTCTGTTCCATTGATCTATGTGCCTTTTCTTATGCCAGTACCAGGCTGTCTTGAGTACAATGCCTTGTAGTAAACCTTGATATCAGGAAGAGTGATACCTCCTGCTTTATTTTTTCTTTTTAAGATTGCTGAGGTTATTTGTGTTCTTTTTTGGTTCCATATAAATTTTTGGAATATGTGTTCTATATCTTTGAAGTATGTCATTGGAATTTTAATTGGTATTGCATTGAATTTATAAATTGCTTTGGGTAATATAGACATTTTAATGATGTTTATTCTTCCTAGCCATGAGCACGGTATATGCTTCCACTTGTTTGTATCTTCCTTGATTTCTTTTATCAATGTTTTATAATTTTCTGAGTACAAGTCCTTAACCTCCTTGGTTAAATTTACTCCTAGGTACTTTATTTTTTTGGTTGCAATAGTGAAAAAGATTTTTTCCTTAATTTCTTTTGTTGAGAGTTCATTGTTGGTATATAAAAATGCCTCTGATTTCTATATATTAATTTTATATCCTGCCACCTTGCTGAATCCATTTATCAGGCCCAGAAGTTTTTTGACTGAGACTTTAGGGTTTTCTATATACAATATCATATCATCTGCAAATAAGGACAGTTTTACTTCTTCTTTTCCAATTTGGATGCCTTTTATTTCTTCTTCTTGTATGATTGCTGTAGCTAGGACTTCCAGAACTATGTTGAATAAAAGTGGTGAAAGGGGGCATACCTGCCTGGTTCCTGATCTTAAGGGAATTGCTTTTAATTTTTGTCCATTTAGTATGATGTTTGCTGTGGGTTTGTCGTAGATGGCCTTTATCATGTTAAGGAATGTTCCTTGTATTCCCACTTTACTGAGTGTTTTGAGCATGAATGGGTGCTAGATTTTATCAGATGACTTTTCTGCATCTATTGAAATTATCATGTGATTTTTGTCCTTCCTTTTGTTTATGTGATGAATCCCATTGATTGATTTGTGAATATTGAACCAGACTTGCCTCTCCAGAATAAATCCCACTTCATCATGGTGTATGATTTATTTCATATATTGCTGGATCCGGTTGGCTAATATTTTGTTGAGAATTATAGCATCTAAATTCATCAGGGATATAGGCCTATAATTTTCTTTCTTTGTGTTGTTTTTGCCCGGTTTTGGGGTCAGAATTATACTTGCCTCATAAAAAGAGTTTGGAAGTCTTCCTTCCTCTTGAATATTTTGAAATAGCTTGAGGAAGATAGGAGTTAGTTCTTCTTTGAATTTTTGATAGAATTCACTTGTGAAGCCATCAGGCCCAGGACTTTTCTTTTTTGGGAGTTTTTTGATAACTGTTTCGATCTCCTTTGTTGTAATTGGTCTGTTTGATTTTTGGAAGATTATATGATTCAAGAAATACGCCATTTCACCGAGGTTGTCTAATTTTTTGGCATATAGTTCTTCATAGTATTTTCTTACAATGCTTTGTATTTCTGTTGTGTCAGTTGTTATTTCTCCACTGACATTTCTAATTTTATTTATTTGGGTCCTCTTTCTTTTTTCTTGGTTAGTCTAGTTAAAGGTTCATCAATCTTGTTTACCTTTACAAAGAACCAGCTCCTGGTTTCATTGATCCTCTGTATCATTTACTTAGCCTCTATGTCATTTATTTCTGCCCTGATCTTTATTATTTTCTTCCTTCTACTGGCCTGGGCTTTATTTGCTGTTGTTGTTCTAGTTCTTTTAGATGCAGGGTCAGGTTGCTTATTTCAGCTTTTCCTAGCTTCTTTTGGTATGCCTGTAGTGCAATGAACTTCCCTCTCAGTACTGCTTTTGCTGTGTCCCATAAATTTTGAGTTGATGTATGCTCATTTTCATTCGTTTCTAGAAACGTTTTTATTTCTTCTTTGATCTCATTGTTAATTCATTCATTATTTAATAACATGCTATTTAGTTTCCAAGTGTTTGAGTATTTTTCAGTTTTTCTTTTGTGGTTAATTTCTAGTTTCATGGCATTGTGATGAGAGAAAATGCTTGATATGATTTCAATCTTCTAAAATTTATTGAGACCATTTTTGTGTCCTAACATGTGGTCTATCCTAGAATATGTACCATGAGCGCTTGAGAAGAATGTATATTCTACTGCTTTAGGGTGAAAAGTTCTGAAGATATCTATTAAATCGAGTTGATCTAGTGTATCCTTTAATTCTGCTGTTTCTTTATTAATTTTCTTTCTTGAGGATGTATCCAGTGTTGTTAGTGGGGTATTGAAATCCCCTACTATTATAGCATTGCTGTTAATCTCACCCTTTATATCCATCAAAGTCTGCTTTATGTATGTCGGGGCTTCTATATTTGGTGTGTAGATATTTATAATAGTTATATATTCCTGTTGAATTGTTCCCTTTATCACTATGTAGCGCCCTTCTTTATCTCTTACTACAGCCTTTGTTTTAAAGTCCATTTTGTCAGATATAAGTATTGCTACCCCTGCTTTTCTTTTATTTCTTTTGCATGAAATATTTTTTTCCATCCTTTTACCTTCAGTCTATGTGAATCTTTTGTTTTAAGGTGTGTCTCTTGTAGACAGCATATGTATGGGTCCTGTTTCTTTATCCATGCAGCTACCCTATATCTTTTGATTGGATCATTTATTCCATTTACATTTAATGTTATTATTGATATGTAGTTGGTTATTGCCATTTTATTCTTTAAAGCTGTATTCTTCTTTTGCTATATTCTTTCTCCCCTTTGAACTGTTTACAGCAGGCCCCTTAGTATCTCTTGCAGAATTGGTTTGGTTTTAATGAATTCCTTGAGGCTTTTTTTTGTCTGGGAAGCTCTATATTTCTCCTTTAATTTAAACGTTAGCCTTGCTGGATAGAGTAGTCTTGGTTGTAGGTTCTTGTTCTGCATTACTTTGAATATATCTTGCCATTCCCTACTGGCCTCAAGTGTTTCTGTTGAGAAGTCCGATGTCATCCTCATGGGGTCTCCTTTGTAGGTGATAGCCTTTTTTTCTCTAGTAGCTTTTAAAATTTTCTCTTTATTCCTTAGCTTTGGTATTTTAACTATAATGTGTCTTGGTGTAGATTTTTTTGTGTTTCTCTTTAATGGAGTTCTGTGTGCTTCTTGAACGTGTGGAATGTTTCCCAGACTTAATTTAGGGAAGTTTTCTGCTATAATTTGATTGAACAAAGTTTCTATTTCTTGTTCTCTCTCCTCTTCTTCAGCAACCCCTATGATGCAAATGTTGTTTCTCTTCATGTTGTCACAGAGCTCCCTTAGAGTTTCCTCACATTTTTGAGTCTCTTTTCCTTTTTCTGCTCTGCTTCTGTGCCTTTGTTTATTGTGTCCTCTAACTCGCTGATTCGATCCTCAGCGTGATTCATCCTGCTTTTAATTCCTTTCATTGTGGTCTTCAGTTCTGATACTGTATTTGTCATTTCTGTAGGGTTCTTTTTTATTATTTCAATTTCGTTTTTTTATACTTGTTATCTCTTTATTTAGATGTTCATAGTGACTATCCATTGTTGCTCTAATTTCTTTGAACATCCGAACTATCATTATTCTAAATTCTGCTTCTGGTAATTTGGGTATATCTGGTTCATTCAGGTCCTTCTCTGGGGATTTCTTTTGATTCATTTAGTTTGCATTTCTCTGCCTTCCCATTTTTTCTGTGTATAAGAAGGTTGTGGCCACTGGAGTCCAGTAGGTGTTGCCTTTGTGTTCTCTAGGTGTGTTCTGTTTGCAGGCCTGCCACCCCCTCTGCCGCTGCCTAGGGCGGTTTGGTATGGGCGTTGCCAGTGCCGGCCCACTGCGGCTGTTGCTGTGATTTCCGCCTCTCCTCCGCGGGAGGGGCTGTTACTCAAGCCACAAGCCTTAGCACCAAGGGTAGAGGTGAGCACTTTCGCTCAACTGTGGACCCAGCCTGTTTCCGGGCTTCCGCCCATCCCCCGCGGTCAGAGCCTGCTTGCCACAATTTCTCGGGTTGGACAGGGCTGCTGACGTGCTCTCTGCTGTGAGTCTTTGCCCGTGGGGAGCTTTAGCCCCGCCCTCGAGGCCAGGGCCTTCCTGCACAGGATTGTAAGCCGCGGTTTATTGGGCTGGGCATGGCTGCTGGCGTGAGCTCAGCCACGAGCCTCTGCTGGTTCTGGTCCTAGCCCCATCCCTGCGGTCAGTGCCGGCTTGCACAGGGTCGCAGAGCAGATCTCTGCCTGTTCCTGGCCTCCCGCTTTTCATTCGCAGGTGGGGTTACAGGCGAGCCTGCAGCTGCTGGACCGCTTTAACGCGTCCCCTCTGCCTCTGCTGGGCTAGACCGATCTCACACCGGCTTGGCTTCCGCCCTTGCTGACAGAACTGCGTTTCAGTGTCCCGCAGCTATAGTCCCTCCAGCAACCCTCAGCAGAGTAGGAAGGGGCCCCACAGTTCAGACACTAACACTCCATACTATAGACCTGGAAGCTCCCTCCATCTAGGCAGCTCTGCTCTAAGTGCCATGGGAGAGCTTGTTTCGCTGGTGTCCTGTCTCCCCTTGCTGGTATTGCTAGTTCTAGGGGAAATATTTGTTTTTGATTAGAGAAGTGACTTAGCCCAGGGGTTAGGGTGGCTGTCTCTCAGAATTTTTCTCCCTGTGGCTTCCAGTTTACTCTCTCTTCCCGCCTCTCTGGTCCTCTCCTCTGACCCTGTTCCCCAGAGCCCCGGGTGAGTGGCTGTGAGAGATGTTTTCTGTGCTGTCCCTTTAAGAATCTTGGGTCTGAGAAGACTGTCTCTTTCTCACTAACAGTATCCTCACTTGTTTCACAGCTCAATACTGTCCAAACGCCTCTTCTAGGCTCTGGGACTGCAGGCTTGGGCTTCGTTCCTGGGACCCAGGTCCCTCCCTCTTCGCCAAACTTTCCTCCCGCCACTCGGGTCTCTCCGGGCTGCCGTTCGCTCCGGGGAGCTGGGCAGCCCTCTTTGCGTTTTTGCTATTCCTACCAGTCTCAATGTGGCTTCTTCTGTGTTCCTTGGTTAAAGAGTCCACTTAGTTTAGTTCAAAGTTGGTTTATCCAGATGATGGTTCTTAAAATTGAGTTATAATCCACCTTGGTTCTGGGAGTTGGAAGTTGGTACGTCCACCTACTTCATCGCCATCTTGCCTCACCGAACTCAAGTTTTATTCATCATTAAATTCATACAACTCTTCATCTGTGAGAAAAAGCGGGAAATGCAAATAAAAATCTACAACCACTGTATAAGATGCACCCAGTTTTTAGACCCCAAATTATTTGAAAAAAGGTGCATCTTATGCATGGTGGAAAATGGCACAATATATGTATTAATTCACAGTATGTTATTAGTAAGCTTTCTAGTGGACAGTAGGCTATTACTAGTTGATTTAAAATTTTTTTAAATTGATTTTATTTTATTTTTATTTTTTTTTATTTTTATTTTATTCATTTTAGGGAGGAGACACAGAGTGAGAGAGAGAGAGAAAGAGAGAAAGGGGGGAGGAGCTGGAAGCATCAACTCCCATATGTGCCTTGACCAGACCAGTGCAGGGTTTTGAACTGGCGACCTCAGTGTTCCCAGGTTGACGCTTTATCCACTGCGCCACCACAGGTCAGGCTAAATTGATTTTAAAGAGAGCAAGGAAGGGAGAGAGAAGAAAATATCACCTTGTTTCTTCCATTTATTTACATATTCATTGGTTGATTCTTGTATGTTTCCTGAGCGGGGATCAAATCTGCAGTCTTGGCATATGGGAACAATGCTCTAACCAACTGAGCTACTCGCCAGGGCAGTAGTTAAGTTTTTGAGGAATCAAAAGTTATATGTAGATTTTTGACTGCATGAGAGTTGGTGTCCTTAACTCCCACCTGATCAAGTTTCAACTGCATTTTCTTAAAGTTCTCTGGATAATTCTTGTTTGTCACTGATTTTGGAAACCAGTAACCTATATCATGGTTTAGGTTAAATACTCATATTTGCGTGTTTACTATTTTTCCTTCCTCTAAATAACCTAGCATACCATCCTGGGATCTCAATTTATTGAAATCCAAAATATAAAAAACTCTATTTTAAATAACCAGGAGGCCAGGTTTTTGCTTTACATGAGGAGTCTGGTGGAACAAATTCTTAGGTGAACAGATTATGTGCCAGCTGGCTTCCTGGTGAATCTTGTATCTGCCCAAAAGGCCTTCCAGTTTTCCCATACACCCTCATTTGTTTGGGAATTGTTTTTGGAAACAATAGCTGGGTTAACCTGTAACCCATTTACAGAGCATCCCATGATGGGCTATTTCTGCAAGTGACTCAATTCATCCACTTTATACTGATGATTAGTGCTCAGTGGTCAACGTGTCTGACCTGAGTCCAAGTTCTGGGACGCACACTATTGGGAACCTATGGTCTCTGTTTAATACATAATACATGTGTGATAGCCAATTTGAAGTCATAATTTTAGACAAAACCCTCCAAACTGTACTTCCAGAGGTCATGATGTGATAGGGGCTAAAGAGTTCTGTTCTCTATTTCATATGAAAGGGCTAGAACTGGCCCATGTATTCTTTCAACAAAGGTACTTCATCTCTGAGACAACACACAGGGACCTGTCAGTTATGAAATCTTTTGGAAGGAAGCTCCTTTTAGTGTGATGTCAATACACCTGAACACATTGCAGGAAGTGACAGAATTCCTCTATCTAGGCACAGCTTGTTCTCTCCCTGGCTGACCCAAAGCTAAGCTGCTGGGACCCAGGAATTTCTTCTTTTGGTGCCTTACCTCCAACTTCTAATGAGGGATTCCTGAGTTTTCTGGCACAATTACCACCTCATCCCCCCCAATAAAAGAAGGACTCAGAAAACACCCTCTTTTATACTTACTAGTTGTTAATTGGCCAGTTACATGTTTACTGTATCTTATTGTTTTGGTAAAGTATTATTTAACCAAAATTTGCATTGGAGGTCAAACTGAGAAGTGACAGCCTCCTTCATCCACCAGGCAAACATTTCAGGACCTGAAAATAGGTGAGAAGGAGAAGTGAAGGCTGCTGACCTTAGACTCAGTGGCTGGGAAGTTAAACTTCAGAGGACTGGGGTGAGGGGGCTCCCAGATGGCCTCTTCCTCTGGGTGACATGTGGGTTCCCCAGTGACCTCTCCTTCACGAGGTTCCCTAGCAGAACTTCTCTACCCCAGATGTGCCAATCTTCCTCTTTTCTTGTCCCCTTTAGCCAGATTCATATGTATGATCATTAAAAATGGTTTTATTTTATGAGGCCATTGGGGAATAATGGTTAGTAGCATGGTTAATTTCAATTTTGTGATCTGACACATCTGGATTAGAACCCCTTATACCTTGACCTCTCACTGAAGAAAAAGAAAAAGTAGAAAAAAAAGTTATTGTTGGTACTTTTTGACATTTGGGTTTCATGTTTTAAAATTGATAATTTTTAATTGCCCTGTAATGCTAAATGTTAAAGATATATAAATATATATATTTTATTATATATATATTTTATTATTATTAATTCTAATGGGGTGACATCAATAAATCAGGGTACATATGTACAATGAAAACATCTCCAGGTTATCCTATCATTCAATTTTGTTGCATACCCATCACCAAAAGTCAAATTGTCCTCTGTCACCTTCAATCTGGTTTTCCCTGTGTCCCTCCCCTCCTCCCTAACCCATTCTTCCCTCCCTCCCCCATCCCATAACCACCACTCTCTTGTCCATGTCTCATACCCTCACTTTCATGTCCCACCTATGTATGTAATCGTGCTGTTCTCAGTTTTTCTTTTTTTTCTGATTTACTTATTTCACTCCGTATAATGTTATCAAGGTACATCCATTTTGTTATAAATGATCCGATGTCATCGTTTCTTATGGCTGAGTAGTATTCCATAGTATATATGTACCATTGCTTTTTAATCCACTCGTCTTCTGACGGACACTTGGGCTGGTTCCAGATCTTCGCTATTGTGAACAATGCTGCCACAAACATGGGGGCGCATTTCTTCTTTTCGAACAGTGCTATGGTGTTCTTAGGGTATATTCCTAAAAGTGGGATAGCTGGGTCAAAAGGCAGTTCGATTTTTAATTTTCTGAGGAATCTCCAAACTGTTTTCCACAGTGGCTGCACGAGTCTGCATTCCCACCAGCAGTGCAGAAGGGTTCCCTTTTCTCCACATCCTCGCCAGCACTTATTCTGTGTTGTTTTGCTGATAAGTGCCATTCTGACTGGTGTGAGGTGATATCTCATTGTGGTTTTAATTTGCATTTCTCTAATGATTAGTGATGTTGAGCATTTTTTCATATGCCTATTGGCCATCTGTATGTCCTCTTTGGAGAAATTTCTATTCATTTCTTTTGCCCATTTTTTGATTGGATTGTTTGTCTTCCTGGTGTTGCGTTTTATAAGTTCTTTATAAATTTTAGTTATTAACCCCTTATCAGATGTACTGTTGAATATGTTCTCCCATTGTGCGGTTTGTCTTTTTATTCTGTTCCTATTGTCTTTAGCTGTGCAAAAACTTTTTAGTTTGATATAGTCCCATTTGTTTATCTTGCCTTTTATTTGAGTTGCCCATGAAGATAAATCGGCAAATATACCGCTGCTACAGATGTCGGAGAGCTTGCTGCCTATGTTTTCTTCTAAGATGCTTATGGTTTCACGGCTTACATTTAAGTCTTATATCCATTTTGAGTTTGTTTTTGTGAATGGTGTAAGTTGATGGTCTAGTTTCATTTTTTTGCAGGTAGATGTCCAATTTTCCCAACACCATTTGTTAAAGAGGCTGTCCTTACTCCATTGTATGTTCTTTCCTCCTTTGTCAAATATCAGTTGTCCATAAAGCTGTGGTTTTATTTCTGGGTTCTCTGTTCTGTTCCATTGATCTATGTGCCTGTTCTTATGCCAGTACCAGGCTTTCTTGAGTATAATGGCCTTGTAGTAAACCTTGATATCAGGAAGAGTGATACCTCCTGCTTTATTTTTTCTTTTTAAGATTGCTGAGGCTATTCGTGTTCTTTTTTGGTTCCATATAAATTTTTGAAATATGTGTTCTATATCTTTGAAGTATGTCATTGGTATTTTAATTGGTATTGCATTGAATTTATAAATTGCTTTGGGTAATATAGACATTTTAATGATGTTTATTCTTCCTAGCCATGAGCACGGTATGTGCTTCCACTTGTTTGTATCTTCCTTGATATCTTTTATCAATGTTCTATAATTTTCCGAGTACAAGTCCTTAACCTCCTTGGTTAAATTTACTCCTAGGTACTTTATTTTTTGGGCTGCAATAGTGAAGGGTATTGTTTCCTTAAATTCTTTTGCTGATATTTCATTGTTGGTGTATAGAAATGCCTCTGATTTCTGAGTATTAATTTTATATCCTGCCACCTTGCTGAAATCATTTATAAGGTCCAGTAGTTTTTTGACTGAGACTTTAGGGTTTTCAATATACAATATCATATCATCTGCAAATAATGACAGTTTTACTTCTTCTTTTCCAATTTGGATGCCTTTTATTTCTTCTTCTTGTCTGATTGCTGTAGCTAGGACTTCCAGAACTAAGTTGAATAAGAGTGGTGAAAGTGGGCAACCTTGCCTGGTTCCTGATCTTAAGGGGATTGCTTTTAATCTTTGTCCATTTAGTATGATGTTTGCTGTCGGTTTATCGTAGATGGCCTTTATCATGTTAAGGAATGATCCCTGTATTCCTACTTTACTGAGAGTTTTGAGCATGAATGGGTGCTGGATTTTATCAAATGCCTTTTCTGCATCTATTGAAATTATCATGTGATTTTTGTCCTTCCTTTTGTTTATGTGGTGAATCACATTGATTGATTTGCGAATATTGAACCAGCCTTGCCCCTCCAGAATAAATCCCACTTGATCGTGGTGTATGATTTTTTTCATATATTGCTGGATCCGGTTGGCTAATATTTTGTTGAGAATTTTAGCGTCTAAATTCATCAGAGATATAGGCCTATAATTTTCTTTCTTTGTGTTGTCTTTGCCCGGTTTTGGGATCAGAATTATGCTCGCCTCATAAAAGGAGTTTGGAAGTCTTCCTTCCTCTTGAATTTTTTGAAATAGCTTGAGGAGAATAGGAGTTAGTTCTTCTTTGAATTTTTGATAGAATTCACTTGTGAAGCCATCAGGCCCAGGACTTTTCTTTTTTGGGAGTTTTTTGATAACTGTTTCGATGTCATTTGCTGTAATTGGTCTGTTTAGGTGTTCTGATTCTTCCAGATTGATTTTTGGAAGGTTATATGATTCAAGAAATTTGTCCATTTCACCAAGATTGTCTAATTTTTTGGCATATAGTTCTTCATAGTATTTTCTTACAATGCTTTGTATTTCTGTTGTGTCAGTTGTTATTTCTCCACTGTCCTTTCTAATTTTATTTATTTGAGTCCTCTCTCTTTTTTTCTTGGTGAGTCTAGTTAAAGATTCATCAATCTTGTTTACCTCTTCAAAGAACCAGCTTCTTGTTTCATTGATCCTCTGTATTGTTTCCTTAGCCTCTATGTCATTTATTTCTGCTCTGACCTTTATTATTTCCTTCCTTCTACTTGTCTGGGGTTTTATTTGTTGTTGTTTTTCTAGTTCTTTTAGATGCAGGGTCAGGTTGCTTATTTGAGCTTTTTCTAGCTTCTTATGATATGCCTGCAGTGCAATAAACTTCCCTCTCTGAACTGCTTTTGCTGTGTCCCATAAATTTTGAGCTGATGTATGCTCATTATCATTTGTTTCTAGAAACTTTTTTATTTCTTCTTTGATCTCATTGTTAATCCATTCATTATTTAATAACCTGCTATTTAGTTTCCAAGTGTTTGAGTATTTTTCAGTTTTTCTTTTGTGGTTAATTTCTAGTTTCATGACATTGTGATCAGAGAAAATGCTTGATATGATTTCAATCTTCTTAAATTTATTGAGACCATTTTTGTGTTCTAACATGTGGTCTATCCTAGAAAAGGTACCATGAGCGCTTGAGAAGAATGTATATTCTACTGCTTTAGGGTGAAAAGTTCTAAAGATATCTATTAAATCAAGTTGATCTAGTGTATCCTTTAAGTCTGCTGTTTCTTTATTAATTTTCTTTCTTGAGGATCTATCCAGTGTTGTTAGAGGGGTATTGAAATCCCCTACTATGATAGTATTGCTGTTAATCTCGCCCTTTATATCCATTAAAGTCTGCTTTATGTATGTCGGGGCTCCAAATTTGGTGCATAGATATTTACAATAGTTATATCTTCCTGTTGAATTGTTCCCTTTATCATTATGTAATGTCCTCCTTTATCTCTTACTACAGCCTTTGTTTTAAAGTCCATTTTGTCTGATATAAGTATGGCTACCCCTGTTTTTTTTTCATTTCCATTTGCATGAAATATTTTTTTCCATCCTTTTACCTTCAGTCTATGAGCATCTTTTGTTTTAAGGTGTGTCTCTTGTAGACAGCATATGTATGGGTCCTGTTTCTTTATCCATGCAGCTACCCTATGTCTTTTGATTGGATCATTTAATCCATTTACATTTAAGGTTATTATTGATATGTAGTTGTTTATTGCCATTTTATTCTTTAAAGCTGTATTCTTCTTTTGCTCTATTCATTCCTCCCTTTAAACTGTTCACAAGGGGCCCCTTAGTATCTCTTGCAGAATTGGTTTGGTTTTTATGAATTCCTTCAGGCTTTGTTTTTCTGGGAAGCTCTTTATTTCTCCTTCAATTTTAAACGTTAGCCTTGCTGGATAAAGTAGTCTTGGTTGTAGGTTCTTGTTCTGCATTACTTTGATTATTTCTTGCCATTCCCTTCTGGCCTCAGGTGTTTCTGTTGAGAAGTCCGATGTTATCCTTATGGGGTCTCCTTTGTAGGTGATATTCTTTTTTTCTCTAGCAGCTTTTAAAATTTTTTTTTATCCATTAGCTTTGGTATTTTAACTATGATATGTCTTGGTGTAGATTTTTTTGGGTTTCTCCTTAATTGAGTTTTGTGTGCTTCTTGAATGTGTGGAGTATTTCCCAGCCTTAATTAAGGAAAGTTTTCTGCTATGATTTGATTGAACAAAGCTTCCATTTCCTGTCCTCTCTCCTCTTCTTCAGGCACCCCTATGATGCGAATGTTGTTTCTCTTCATGTTGTCACAAAGCTCCCTTAGAGTTTCCTCACATTTTTTAAGTCTCTTTTCCTTTTTCTTCTCTGCTTCTGTGCCTTTGTTTATTGTGTCCTCTAACTCGCTTATTCGATCCTCAGCATCATCCATCCCGCTTTTAATTCCTTCCATTGTGGTCTTCAGTTCTGATACTGTATTTGTCATTTCTGTCTGATTCTTTTTTATTATTTCAATTTCATTTTTTATACTTGTTATCTCTTTATTTAGGTGTTCATAATGACTATCCATTGTTGCTCTAATTTCTTTGAACATCCTAACTATCATTATTCTAAATTCTGCTTCTGGTAATTTGGTTATATCTGGTTCATTCAGGTCCTTCTCTGGGGATTTCTCCTGATTCATTTGGTTTGCATTCCTCTGCCTGCCCATTTTTTCTGTGTATAAGCAAGTTGTGGCCACTGGAGTCCAGTAGGTGTTGCCTTTGTGTTCTTTAGGTGTGGTCTATCTGCAGGCCCCCCACCCCCTCTGCCGGTGCCTAGGGTGGTTGGGTATGAGCGTTGCCAGCGCCGGCCCACTGTGGCTTTTGCTATGATTTCTGCCTCTCCTCTGTGGGAGGGGCTGTGACTGAAGCCACAAGATTAGCACCAAGGGTAGAGGTGAGCACCTTTGCTCAGCTGCGGACCCAGCCTATTACCGGACTTCCGCCCAGAACCAGCAGTCGGAGCCTGCTCGCTACAGTTCCGTGGGTTAGGCGGGGCTTTTGACATGCTCTCAGCTGTAAGCTTTTGCCCATCCTGAGCTTTAGCCCCGCCCTCGAGGCCAGGGCCCTTTGCGCAGGGTCGGAAACCAAGGTTTATTGGGGTGGGCGTGTTTGCTGGCTTCCGCCGAGCTGCGTACTTCCGCTTGTCCCGGACTCTACCCCTCCCCCGCGTTCGGAGCCCGCTTGTGCACGTATGAATGCTATCTGGGGTTTCTCCGGCCGGATGGGGATACTAGCGTGGGCTCAGCTGCGAGCCTCCACTTGTCTTGGGGTCCACCCCGTTCCCGTGCTCGGAGCCCGCTCGCGCACGTATACTGGCCAACTGCGGGTTCTCCGGCCCGGGAGGAGGGCGGGGGGGACTGGTAGCGTCAGCTCAGCCGCGAGCCCCTGCCCGTCCCTGGTCCTAGCCCGGTCCCCACGGTCAGGGCCAGCTTGCGCAGGGCCTGCCCGTTCCTGGCCTCCCGCTTTGTCCCCGTAAGTGGGATTAAAGGTGGGCCCGCACCTTCGGACCGCTTTCGTGGTCCCCTCTGACCCTCTGGGCTAGACTGAGCTCCCACGGGCTTGGCCTCTGCCCACGCCGACAGAACCGCCTTTCAGCGTCCTGCCGCCCCAAAACCTTAAGCAGCCCTCAGCAGAGTAGGAAGGGACCTAATACTCCACACTGTAGGCCTGGGAGCTCCCTCACTTGTTTCACAGCTCAATACTGTCCAAACGCCTCTTCTAGGCTCTAGGACTGGAGGCTGGGGCTTGGTTCCTGGGACCCAGGTCCCTCCCTCTCCGCCAAACTCTCCTCCCGCCACACAGGTCTCTCCGGGCTGCCGTTTGCTCCAGGGAGCTGGGCAGCCCTCTTCGCGTTTTCGCTATTCCTACCAGTCTCAATGTGGCTTCTTCTGTGTTCCTTGGTTGAAGAGTCCACTTAGTTTTGTTCAAAGTTGGTTTATCCCGGTGATGGTTCTTAAAATTGAGTTGTAATCCACTTTGGTTCTGAAAGTTGGAAGTTGGTACGTCCGCCTACTCCGTCGCCATCTTCTATATATATTTAATTAAGTGATAGGTGGGCAGGCAAAGAGACAGACCCCAACATGACCCCGAACTGGGATCATCTAAGCAAGCCCCCTACCAGGCAATGCTCTACCCATCTGGGGGTCCTATTCTGTTACTCAGCAACCAAGCTATATTAGCACTTGACACAAGATCATGGAGCCATTCTCAGCATCCTGGGCCAACTTGCTCGAACCATTCAAGCCATGGCTGCGGAAGAGGAGGGGGTGGAGAGAGAGAAAAGGGAGGGATAGAGAAGCAGATGTTTATTTCTCCTGTGTGCCCTGAATAGGAATCAAACCTGGGACGTCCACATGCAGCAACAGCAAAAAAGCTACTATTATCTTCTAAGGCCAACACCTGCTGCACATTACAATGAGACCAGTGGATTGCCAATTTGACATGGGGCCTCTGGCCTCTACCTGTCCCCATTAGACAGGTCCCTTGGCCTTCCCCCTATTTAAACTAGAATTATGAGTCTTGAGGATCCTCCTCTCTCTCAGCTGTCTTTATCATATAATCTTGCATCTATGAAACCTGAATGCTAGCCATTTTCTTGGCCACTACTGGGGCTGGCAACTTCCCCTGCCTTCTCAGCAGCTGGAAGCTCTGTTCTGGCTTAAGCTGCTGCCAAAGATCTAACAGGACTCTATTAGACCTGCTACCTAATTTATTTTTATCTGCCCCAGCCACAATCAAATCTACCCACATCTATGCTCGTGTAAATTTGCAGGCTCGTTTCTTCAGTTAATTTTTGGGGAGCAACACAGGCAGCAGCCCACATAGCTTATGGCACCATGCTGCCCCACCTCCCCCAAATTGGCCACCATCTGTGTAACAGTATTGATGGGCTGCCCCACATAGGGCCTCCAGGTAACATTGGTGATTCAAAAATGGCTGGCAGGACATTACAGAGAATAAGGCCCCTCATCCTTGCTTTAAATGCTTCCTCATCTGGCCCATAGGACCTCTGGTTGAAAGCAGCATTCTTCATAGCTAGTTCCTGGAGGACGTGCTGCAGCTCAGTATATGACTGCCACTGACTCACAAGTCTACAGCATTCTGCTAGACGATATGAATGGCAGCAATCACCCATTCTAATAGGGTATGGTTTCCTGAGTTGTCCTGGCAGTTCTGAAGATGATGGCTTAAGGAAGAGTTCATGGTAATGGTAGCTAATTTCTCCATCTCTGTTCTAGAAAGCATGATGCCATCCAACACTATGTTCCATAACTGCAACAACCAAGCTGCCAAGGACTCAGTGGGTTTGTGCCTGGATTTCACCCCTAACGCCACCAACTCTGTCTGGGTGTAGGCCAGATCACAGAGTGATCAACTACTTGTGGAGGGGTTGTGCCTGCCCCTGAGGTACTTTTGTTTTCTGAGTTATTAGCTTCTAGGTGGCCATTGGCTAGGCTCTGAGTCTGCTGACAACAGTTGCAGCTCAAACCTTCTCCTCCTTCTTCAGCGACCGCTTTGGCTCTGTAGCTGCCAGTCTTGGCCTGAAACTGAATCTGGAGCTCTTGAACCTGCAGCTGTGTCTCTAACAACTACTGGTGCCAGTACTCAGCTTCTAGGGCAAACTGGAGTTCTCAAACATGGGTGGCCTCTCACACAGAGCTTTTAGTTTCTTCTTACAGGCCTGTAAAAAACACCCAGTCCACTGCCCCTAACAGGGTAGCCACAGGGAACCACATGCTCAAGAACAATGTACACTCCTCTATCCCACCTTACAAGGGTACTGGAGGCTCCATACCAATCTTATCCAAATCCTGCCCACTACCCCAATGCAATGCTGGTGTCTGAAGCGAGGCAGATTTACTTTGGATTCGGGTAGGTGGTAAAGGAATTGTGCTTCTGGAAAGTGTTGGCCCGTTCCCATTTAATAGATTCTTGCAATGGCGGACAAGCAAATGGGCAGGGGAAAACCATTTCTCACAGCAGCAGGTGAATGAATAGCAAAACAGCCCCTCACAGTGGTGGGCAAGCCATCCTCCAAATCAGCCCTGAGTGAAAGAGCCGTAGCCTTACTTAGGCTTTGCACACGTGGCTCATGCACTAATCATGCAAAGTGCAGGTGAGCAAACCTAACACAGTTGTTTTTCCTACTCTGAATAAAAATTAAACATTGAAACAGAACTGTTTCTTTTTTGGAATGTGGAACTTCATATCACACTTTTGTGACTCCCTGAGATTTCAGTGATCCCTAGATAGGGAGTACTGGGATAGATTCAAACTTCTGGTCTGGAGTTTTAAGCTGGAGTCTTTGATTTGATTGAGAGGTGCCATAATAATCTCCAAGTGCCCCAAGATATGAATGGGAAGAAATTGTAGCACAGTTCACATTGCAATGCCAGCAAGTTGCACTTTAAGGGGCTTTACAAAGGAATGTCTCACGCAATTCATGGCCCCAAGCCCTTTGTCTACCTAAGTTCATTAAATGTGTGACTAAATACTAGATCAGAGCTTTATAACCAGATTCACTTAATTTTTAGTTCTAGACTTAAAAACTTTACAGCAGAAAAGAACCATTGAGATCATGAGATCATTCCAGACTTGATGTGTAGAGAAGTGTCCTGCTCAAAGTCATCAGGTTGGTAAGCTGGGTCATCAGGTGGGTGAGTTGGGACTGGAAATTAGGCACCCACAGAGTCATAAGGTCTCCCACCTTCAGGGCTTGCCAGAGACCACTAGTTTGATTGCCAGCTGTTGTGAGAACCTTTACAAAGTTTTTGACCACTGGACATGTAGCTGTTTCTGGGAATTCTAATGGGGGAGGCAGTTGCTATTTTTCTATCTCATCATTGTTTGTTGCAGGACAGAAGAATTACCTTGTTTGTGTTTTCCGACACGAATTTGGTTTCTGCTCATGGGAACAACACAACACAAGTCATTTCCATCTGTATTTGTAAGAGGTTATAATTTTATCTAATAATCTTATTCTCTTTCTCACATCTAGTTCTTTAGCTATTCCTCACAGAGCGTGGCTTCCACATGGCTTGAACATCCAGATTTTCTTTCTTGGGAGGAATAAGAATTTGTTGGCATTCCCTGAAAAGGTGTCAGCCAGAACTGAACATAGTACCACAGTGTGGTCTTAACACAGGTGATTACAAAACACCCACTCTTTACTTTGAATGTTATGCATGAATATAGCCCAGCTGTGGTAGGTTTTTCCATACCTAGTTAGCAAGCTTTCCAAAACCTGAACTAAAACAAATATTTTTTTTTGTGATTAGGCTCTATTCTTAGACTGTTTTCCCATGGGGGAAGAAAGAAGGATGAGGGGAACAGAGAAGGGAAAGAATGCCAGTTCTGATGTGTCAACCCGGAGTTGCACCACTCCACGGACTTGCATGCATCACACTGTGTAAGCAGGCTTTGCAACATAATGCCCGTCTCCCACTTTCTCAACCCTGGGCTCAGTCAGCACATCACCATGGGGCACTTTCTGTACTCAGCAGAAAGTGGTTTGGGTGTCAGTTTCTGTTTTCACCAAGGTCTTGGGGCAGGCAGCTCAGTTGTTTTGCCCTGTGTGTGAATTGGGGTGAGGTCATCCATCTGTTGAGGAAATAAAGGGATAGAGACCAGATTCCAAAACAGTCAAGGTGAGAGAATGTGTGTTCGGACATCTCAATTAACGAACTTGGGTAAGGCCTGGACAATTTCAAAATGCTAATTTTCATATATTTGTTGATTGCTTCAAAGTGTTTCCAAGGGTGCTTTTATTCATATCAAAGTTGGTCCTTATGTCCCTGGCTGGTGGCTCAGGGGATAGAGAAGTGGTTCTTAACCTGGGTTCTATGGAACCCTAGGGGTTCGATGAGTCGGTCTCAGGGGTTCAGAGAAGCCTCTGCCGCGGGGACCAGAATAAAGTAATACCGTAATTTGTTGTGAGTTCATGAACTTTCTTGGTTTTTTTCTTTGAGCAAGGTGATGTTCATGCATGGCTCATTTTGTGCACCAGTAAAAAAACATATACCTATGTCTTGAATTTGGAAAAAAAATATTACATTTTATTTATCACTAAAGAAAGGTTCAGTGAATGCGCATATAAAACTGGTGGGTTCGGTACCTCAAAAAAGGTTAAGAACCACTGGGATAGAGTGTTGGCCCAGTGTATGGACATGTCAGTCAGGGCACAGAAGAGAAGTGACCATATGCTCCTCTCCCCCTTGTCTCCGTCTTTTTCGCCCACATTCAGTGGCTTGATTGGTTTGAGCATGGCCTCGGATGCTGAGAATAGCTCAGTTGGTCTGAGCATGTCAGCCTCAAGCACTGAGGATAGCTTGGTACTCAAGCAGTGGCCCCAGATGGCTTTGCCAGGTGAATCCAGGTCAGGGCTCATGTAAGAATCTGTTTTTCTATCTCTCCTCCTCTCACTTAAAAAAAATAATAATATTTGGTTCTTATTATCAACTTCTGAGGTAGGCAGAGCAGCTATTATCCTCATTTTACAGATGAACCAACTGATCACAACAGTGACTATCTATCCACCTCTGAGCCCTGTGGTCCCTGAAGTGGTATAGACTTCCTGCCTATGATGTGAGCCATACTGGATCATTGCAAATATAATCATTCTTTATCAAACACACACACATATATATATGGAACATTTCCTATGTGCCTGACACTATAGAAGGCTCTGGTGATATAAAGATGAACAGCAGTGCAGTTTTAAGTCTAGTTTAGTAATTACTGTCAGGTTTATACTAATATTTCACTGAGGACAATAGAATCATTATAGAGGTAGACATGATGCTTAGAGAACATCTAGATCAGGGGTCCCCAAGTTACGGCCCGCGGGCCACATGTGACCCCCTGAGGCCATTTATCCGGCCCCCGCCGCACTTCCGGAAGGGGCACCTATTTCATTGGTGGTCAGTGAGAGGAGCACAGAATGCATCCACACCCATAGTTCCCACTGAAATAATGGTCAGTTTGTTGATTTAAATTTACTTGTTCATTTTTTTAAATATTGTATTCGTTCCCATTTTGTTTCTTTACTTTAAAATAAAATATGTGCATTGTGTGTAGGGATTTGTTCATAGTTTTTTAAATAGTCCGGCCCTAAATGGTATGAGGGACAGTAAACTGGCCCCCTGTGTAAAAGGTTTTGGGGCCCCTGACCTGATGGCTCATCAGCTGATGAGGGAACTAGGGTCCAGAAAGGGAAGTTCTTCCACCTGGTTTAGACAAGATCAATTGTAGGGTCCAGGTTCCTAGTCCCAACCCAGAGCCCCTTCTACACACTGTACTGTCTTGTCCATGTTCCCCACCACAGTGAACAGCTTTGGAGTTCAGACAAGTCTAGTTCTCAGTAGTTGAAAATCTAAACCTAGATTATCAATAGGTTCATTAAAATCATTTTCTGCCATAGTCATTTTGAGTATCTGGCTCATTTCGGTATTTGCCATAGGCCTAATGATCATTCAACCTAAACTTCTCTCTAGAACCCGATTCTTCTAACATCATGAAGCAGATTCACTCTTTTGGTTGGCTTTGCTCTGTGCTTTGGGAAAACTGTGTTTATGCCATTTTAAAGTACAGGAGTGGCCTGAGCTATGCATGTTTTAATGGGAACTTGCTAGCTGTTCACAAATGCTTGAGCGCTGGAAGAGGGCACAGGCAGGGTAGATTACAGGAAGATACATTTGGCTCACTGTAAGAAATGTCTGTCTGGCTAGTAGCACTGTCTAAGAATAAAATGAAGGTGCTTTATTAGCGCTGTAAGTAGTGCATCAGAATCGTAATAAGAAAATGAAACTTCTTCTTTAACCCTACCTAACCACTGAGCCATGTCTAACTGGCAAGTATAAAAATTATCATTTAGCTGGATAGCTAAAAACTGAAGTTCTGCTGTGAAGGAAAATTGGAGAGTGGCTATTAGAAAATGTGATGGTTAATTTTATGTGTCAACCTGAATGGGCCAAATGATGGCCAGTAAAACATTATTTTTGGGTGTGTCTGTGAGGATATTTCTGAAAGAGATTAGCACTTGGTTCAGTGGACTACGAAAAAGCAGATGGTTTTCCCCAAGGTGGTGGTCATGATCCTATCTGTTGAAGGCCTGAATTGAATAAGCAGGCAGACAGTGAGTTTGCTGTCTCTGGTTAAGCTGAGTGTGGGGAAAACAGTTGTGGTTAGGCTTGCTCGCTGGTTTCCCTGCGGCAAGCACTTTGCACAATTAGTGCATGAGCACGTGGCCAAAAGCCACATGTGTGTCTCCATGAAAAGCCATGGGAGCTTTCTCTCCCTACCCGCACAGGGAGGAGTGGTATTTCTGATCCTTTGTCCTTAACTCTGAAAAGCGGGTTTTCTTTGCTTATTTGCTCGCTCTTCTCTGGGAGCCTATAGTAAATGAGAATAGCCCAATACTTTCAGGCTCCGCAGTTCCTCTACTATCTGCTGGAATTCAGTGTGAACCAGCCTGGCCTCGACCACCGGCATCACACTGAGACATCCATCTCCTCCTGTGCTTCGGCATCAGAGCTCCTGGGTCTGAGACTCAGGTCAGGTCTTAGACCAGCAGCCCCTACATCTCAGGCCTTCAGCCTCAGATTGCACCACACCACCGCTTTCTTGGGTCTCCAGCTGCTGACAGCAGATGTGGGCCACTTGAGCTCCATAACTGCATGAGCCAATTATAATAAGTCTCCTCTTAAGTGTACATACATACACATATGTTTCCCTGGAGAATCCTGACTAATACAGGAAGAAGTGAGAACTCCCAAATATGTAATTGGTTTCAGAGTTGGATGGAGTGGGAAAGTAGCAGGAATCAGGGAAAACCTCTGTTTTCTAGCTTAGGTGCCACTACCTGGTTTGAGTTCAGGGAGAGACAGTAGTTCTATAGAAATTTGAAGTCTTGGTCTGTGCAGAACTTCTAGCTACCAAATATTGAGAATACTACATGCCATGTCCTGTGCTATGTGATTTTCACAGGAAACCTCTATTTTATAGGTAGGCACTGTCCCCATTTTATCTTGGGAAAGCCACTCTGATACAGCTGGTCAAACCCACACTCAGGGTAGACACAGCAGTGAAGATGAAGAAGGTCCCCTTCTGACCTGGCAGATCATCCGTTCTACTTCTCATTGATATTAGTTTCACCTGCTTCCTTTCCTCCTAGGAAATTTCAGGTAGGAGTGTGGCTCCCATGGGATTGCACTTCCCCAGAGCTCATGGACACGGCACGCTATTGAAAACCTGGGGAGGCCTCCGTTTTGTAAGAATGTGTTATTAACAATATAAAGTTGAGTCTGTCTCTGCCTCCCCGTCTTTTACTTAATAATAATAATAATAAGAAGAAGAATAAGAATAATAAGAAGAATCAACCAATGAATGAAAAGTGGAACAATAAATTGATGTTTCTCTCTCTCTCTTTCCATTCCACTCTCTCTAATATCAATCAATAAATTTAAAAAATGAAAGAAAGGAAGAAGAAAGACCAGCTGTGGCTGGATAGGTCAGTTGGTTGGAGCATTGTCCCAAAGCACTGAGGTTATCACTTCGCTCTCTGGTCAGGGCACACACAGGAACAGATTGATGTTCCTGTCTCTCTCTATCCATTCCTCTCTTGCTAAAATCAATACATAAAATCTTTAAAAAAAAAAGTTGTAACTTAATAAACATTTATTTGAAAAATAAAAGACCAGGTGGGGGTAATGTACACATATTAGAATAAAAGTAAGGAACTATGATAGAGGATAGAAGTGTTAGGTAAGGCAAGAATATGCCAAATGCAGTCTAAGGATAAATCCATATTGGCATAGTAAGAAAAGTCTGCCCGTAAGTGGGGGCAGATCAACTGAGAATTTTATATCCATCTAATTGTTCTTTATCTCTGCTGACTCCAAGAGAACACATGAAACTACAGGTCAAGGTCTCTCATTTCTTTCTACATTCAACAAGTATTCACTGTGAGCCAGTGTACGAGGGGCTATAAATCAAGTAAGATGTGGTCATAGTCAGAATTATGAATTCAGTTTTGAATTTCATAGTGTCTTTTCATATGTCTCTTTCTCTCGTTCTCCCTCTCACATACACACTCCTACCTTTTTTCTTTAGAGCTAACGAAGCTGAGACACAGAAATAATAACTTACTTGCCAGTGATCACATAGCTAATAAGCCAAGGAATCAGAGGTGCATTAAGGTTGGTTGAGGCCCTGGGCACAGGAAAAGTATTGGGCCTCTTTAAAAAATAGAGAGACAGGGAAAATAAAAGTACATGTTAACCATATTTTTAAATAAATAAAAAATATTATGTACTATTAATGTTAAATTTGTACATATAAAACCAAACTTGGTGTCATTAGAAAATAGTGTAAGGTTGGGTGGGGTTTTGCGGGGCTTTTCAGATGTCAGGGCCCAGGGCGTGCACCTGGTGTGCCCTCCATTTAATCCGCCTCTGCAAGGAATAAAACAACAAGATATTCAACCAGCCTGGTATCCCTTCAAGTTTCTCACAATTAAGTTACTTTCCAACTAGAACGCTCAGTGTTCCTCCCAACACCAATGCCAAAAACAAAATTTTGGATCCAGTGGTTTCAATGACAATCTCTAAATTACTTAGTATTTGGTTATAATGTGAGAATAAAAACAATCTTAAGAAACTCGTACAAAGATTATTAACTAAACACTTTCAAATGACTCTACAATGAAAAGCTCTATGTATACAAAAACAAAGAGCAAGCCTCTCAAAGATTCACTGACCTTTACATTTCAGTAGGCACACCTGGAGAATTTTCTCCCTTATGATGCAGAAAAGGCACATGGTCACATATTACAGTAGAGCCAATTTAAAAAGAACTAAGTTTTATGAGATGAAATTGAATCAGCCTTTTATTATTATTATTATTATTATTATTATTATTATTATTATTATTGAGAGGTGGGGAGGCAGAGAGACAGACTCCCACATGTGCCCCGACCAGGATCCACCCAGCAAGCTCCCTACCTGGTGATGTTCTGCCCATCTGGGGCCACTGTTCTGTTGCTCGGCAATTGAGCTACTTTAGCTCCTGAGGCGAGGCCATGGAACCATCCTCAGCACCCGGGACCAACTTTGCTGGAACCATTTGAGCCATGGCTATAGGAGGGGAAGTGAGAAAGAAAGTGAGAGGGAGAAGGGGGGGGACCACAGGTGGTTGCTTCATCTGTGTGCCCTTACCTGGAATTGAACCTGGGACATCCACACACCAGGTCAACACTGTACTACTGAGCCAATCAACTAGGGCCATTTGTTGATTCTTGTATGTGCCCTGACTGGGGATCGAACCTGCAATCTTGGCATAATGGGGTGATGCTCTAACTAACTGAGCTACCCAGCCAGGGCCTCCCTCATCTGTATTTAAATTACATGCTCTTGGGCCTGGAAGCTGTTTCTTTGTCATACTCAGTGTGAAGCTCAGCACAGAACACCATGATGATAGCTATTCGATCACCCACTTCTCTTCCTTGGCTGGGTCCAAGATGATTAAGATTCCAGTGTGTCTTGGAATCTCCAGTGCAGTGGTGTCTGACACACAGCTAGTCTTGTGAACATCTAATAAATGCTAGATAACAGAAGAAGATGAACAGAGAGCAGTTATTCATCGTTGTGCCTGGAACATCAGAGGAAAAGGCTCAGCTTTGACCTCTTGGAGTCCTCAGTGCAACTCTAAATAATTTTCTCTTCCTCATTTTGTTTAAAACATGTAAATTGGTGACAAAGATCAGACACGCATTGATATTCTCCCAAAGATTTATGCAAACCCCCAAAATAAAATCACCCTCCCCAAATTAAAAAATAACTTGAACTTGATTTCATTTTTTCACAGGTGCCGGATTTGTGCAAATTCTTTTTGTATGTCATTTGCAAGAAGTAGAGGTGTAAGAAACACATGCAAATTTTGACCACCATTCTGCCAGTTTCCTTCACCCTCAATGCCTGGATTTACACAATCTATGCATTTATTTTTTAGCATTTGAGCAAACTGAGCTATCACTGATGTTAATTATTTAAAAACACTTTTATTTTGCAATACAAGAAGTTACAAAATAGAACATAGAGTCTCATGAATCCATCATCTAGCTGCTTCCTTTAAAGGTGCATATTATTTGACTGGAGTAAAATATCAAAACCAGGAAACTGACATCGGTACAATACTGTTAACTAGGCTACAGAATATCTATTGTTTTTTTAAAGCACAAATATTTTGAAGTAATAAAATAATACTTTTAAAGACAAATATTATATGTATTGATATTGGGTGAAGGGGTTGACATGAAATGTAAATACTTTGAAAGCAGTAGGCAGATGTGATGCTGGATATGAAACACCAACAGGCAGTTTCAGGACCATGCTCGGGGCATGCCCTAGGAAAAGGAATGACATGCAAGAAGTGGAGAAGCGTGGACTGGGCAGAGGGAAATGGAAACTTGCTGGGTGGTTCAGTGGGACTTCAGTTGCAGTGTGTGTCTGTTCATCCAGAACCATACTGTGGCCCTAAAGAAACAATCCTCACTCCCCCATGATATAACATATAAGTCTACTTGAATGGAGAAAACTGTATATGACATTTGTAGAAAACATAATAATTTTGTAATATAGGCTTTATTTTTTAGAGCACTTTTAGGTTCACAGCAAAACTGAGAGCCCCTGTCTGGTCAATGCACAGCCACCCCCACTATCAACATCATTATTTTTAAGGACACATTTTTTTTCCTACAGTGCTTTATTTTGTTTTTCTTTAATTTTTTTATTTAAATTTATTGTGTTTACATAGATTCTAGTGTTCTCCTGAATGCATTCCCCCTCCCCCGTGTTCCCCTCAACATCCCCCTTGCCACCCTCCCTGCAACGCCCTCCCCCATTATTTTTAAAGATGAATCTACACTAGAACATCATCATCACCCAGAGGTATAGTTCACATTAGGGTGACTCTTGGTGTTATGCATTCTGTGGATTTGAGCAAATGCATAATGACATGTATCCACCATTACAGTATTATACAGAGTAGCTTCACTGCCCTAAAAATCCTCTATGTTCCACTATTCACCCCTCCTTCCTCCCTAATCCCTGGTGATCACTGATCTTTTTACTGTCCCCATAGTTTTGCCTTTTTCAAAATGTTTTAGGGTTGGAATCATACAGTACGGAACCTTTTCAGATTGGGTTCTTTCACTTAGTAATATGCATTTAAGGTTCCTTCATGTCTTCCCATGGCTTGATGGCTCATTTCTTTTTAGCACTAAATAGTATTTCTTTGTCTGAATGGACCACAGTTTATCCATTCACCTACTGAAGGGCATCTTGGTTGCTTTCACATTTTGGCGATTATGAACAAAGCTGCTAAGAGCTCATTGTGCAGGTTTTGAATCAGGTTTTCAATCTGCCCTTGTGACATTGTGTGGATGTCTGTGTCTGTGCTGTGTTTCCATTCATGTATAACAGACAAACTTTTTTTTTTAAGTTGCCATCTCTCCTTTCTTTGGGTGGGTGGTGAGGTGAGGGTTTATTTTGGTCTTTTATTTGGTGTCTCTCTGCACTCTCTCTGACTTAGGATGGTTCTTGGGAGCAAATCATGATGCTTTGTGTCTAATTAGCAACTCTGATTGCTCACAGCCTGCCACAGCTTGTTCCTTCTCCTATTCTGTCCCTGGGGAGGTGGGTACTAACATGGTTTAACTGTTTCAATCTGGCTAGCTGGCACAGAATCATGTTAATGGGGTTGCTTCTGTTGTTATTATGGCAGCATCAGGGAGCAGGGGTAAGGGTTATGAATTGATCAGCAGAGGGAACTGGGCAGAGAGAGGTCCAGGAGAATAAGCACCTCCACCAGGCACTGCTCACTGCACAAGAAGTTCTTTCTCTGTGTTTTCCTGCCAAACAGCTCAACCGTTCTGGTGAATTGTGCTGAATCAATGTGGTCTCCACCTTCAGGACTCCACTGAGCACCCTAAGGTTAGGCTGAATTCATCATGAGTCCTTTGGGGAAACTTGCTGTGTCGAGTAAGGGGGAAAAGTTGCTAACTGGCTGTGTTTCTTGGCCTTTGACCTAGTTCCTATAACTCCTCTCATCTCTAAATTTCCCTTTACTCACTTAAAACATGACTGGATTACCTAGCCTTAATAGTGTCATGGATCACAGTCTCCCCTGGTGCTACTTGGAGCTGTCCTTTCTTTTAAAATATCTTTGTGTTAGAGAAAAATTTACACTCTCTGCAGCCTTATCTGAAGAAGTGAGTGGCTGATCACCAGTTTGGGAAACAGAAAGTTGATAAAAAGCCTTAAGCAGCTGGGTGAAGATAAAGCCATTAGCAGAATTAGGCAGTTACAGGGATTTCTAAATCATAAACTCTGCACCGGGACATTCAGGTGCTGTCCAGTTGTTTACAAATGAAACGATTTTGCAGTGAAGTAGTTTTATCTCCCAGAGGGCCTACCCTAATTTACTTGGGGGCTGCACATGAAACACCAATTCTAGCTGTCCTCTTTATTTTTAAAGTTATTTTAAAGTGTGAATTCATCCCTGCCCCCCACGCATTCTGTTTGTTTGCCATTAGGTATCAGAAGTGGGAGGGGGGGATTAAGTGAACTTTTGTTCGCCTGCTCCTCATCAGGTGTAGGAAGTGATAAGGAAGACCTCAGTCTTTGCTCAGCTGCAATGGCCACCTAAGGGGTTACTGACACAGAGGCAGGGCGGGGTCTTTGTGGCGCAATGCTTAAACTGGTATCTCCGAATTATGCCTGCTGCCTCCTGTCGTCAGAGCTGGATCCTGGGTAGACACGTTATTAGTTCAGGTCAAGATGTGCCTCCGAAGTTTTAGACCTCTCGCCCCCTAAGCTGAAACCCACTACAGCTGTTTTCAAGCTTAAAGGTTGGAAGAATGCAGCCTTGTCCCTTTGCCCTGTTCATAAGTGTATGTAGAACAATCCAGTGGTAAAGGAGCAGGCATGCATGGGTCTTCCAGGGGGCAAGTGTGCAGGTATCTAGGGGTGCAGCCGCTGTCACACACACACAGCCCCTTTGTGACTCCAGCGAAACCTGGGCAGCAACTATTCCCGGAGGCTCAGGCTCTGGTTTGCGAATGCTTTTCTCTCTGGATCAGCGCACTCTACTTCAAGAGTTGAGTGGGGCTCTCCCTGGGGCATGATAGGGTGCTATCTCTAGCATTTGCTCCCATTGCAGAAACACCTGTCCAATGCAATGCACTATGGTTTCTGAATAGTTGCCAAGCGCCAAAACCCGACAGTCAGCAAAGCTATTAGAGGGACAGCAGGGACTTCGGAGAGGGCTGGGCGTTAAGAGGACAAGGCGGGAGATCGAGGGCCCCCGCCGGGTGGGAGTCTTTTGGCGCTAAAAGCCCCTGGGCCAGCTGGAGTGCAGAGGAAAGGGGAGGCCCCAGTGGGGCGGGACAGGAGCAGTTGTGCTGGCCGCAGCTGTGCCCGCTGCAGGGAAGCACACTCCCTCCCAGCCGAGCCCTGCGGGACGTGAGCTACGTGTGGCAGCCTCTGTTCAGACTATTCCACTGCAGGGTGGGTCCCAGGGAGCGCCGCCCACTTTCTTGCAATCACAGCTCAGCGTAAGGTATGCACCTATGCAAGGCGGCGCAGTGTTTCCGTGCTGATGCGTCGTGCACATCAATGTAATGCCATCCGCAGGACATGGTAAAAGCACCCCAGATCGTCACAGGCAGCCACTGGCCTGACTACACGATTGTCTCACGTTGCGGGCTGGTGCAAAACTGCGAGCACCGGGCAGGCAGAAAGCACACAATACACAGAAAGCACACACAACACGCACACACCAAAAACAAACAAAAAACTGGCGAAGAAGACATGAAGAAAAGTTGTGCCTGATAAATGTCATGAATTTTAGGGTTTTGCATAATGAAGGTGCCGCCCCCTCCCAATAGTTATTCTGGGGTTTATAGTCCGGTAATCAATTACAGGTCTCAATATGATCTAGTTTTATTTTCGCTTCTACTAGGAGAGATAAAGGCATGTTGAAAATACCGTAAATAGTGACGGAAAACCAAGATACGCGGGTCCATATGGGTCCTGCCTCTGGGGCTTTCCTGCCCCCTCCTCAAGAATGGCCCGGCTTAGATCGTGCGACTGGGTGTTGGGAGAGGCATCAGGACAAGTCAAGGATTCTATGGGTTTCAGGAAAGTGGGAGGGTTCCCACGGGTGGCGGGGGTTCGTGGTGTGTAAACTCACAAGTATTGTCACGGAGCAGCTCTGGCAAGAAGTGACTCAGAAAGCTCTGCCCCACAGGTGCTCTCAGCATCCTCCCTCAGGTTTCCCTCTCTCCAGCTTGAACACTAAGCCCGAGCCTAAGCTTCAAGTTGACTGTGCCTGACTGACACGTATTGTGTGTTAAGAATGCAGAGTATTGGGGTCCCGCTCCCAGAGAGGCCATCAGTAGCATTTTAACCAGCATCCCAGGTGATTCGGCTGCGCGGGTCCATGGGCCACTGGACGGTGCCACTCCTTTTCTCCCGTGACAGTTGAGGTGATGATTCTGGGAAGCCATGCTTGTCGTCTTTAGGGGATGATATGAGGAGGCTCAAGGAGGATAGGACCTTCTGCTAAAGCTAGGTCAAGGTGTTATCTGCAGAAGCAGGTACCAATACTGATGCTGGCCTGAAGGGGGCACCAGTAGTCTGCCTCCCGGGTTGCTCACCGCCCCTCACCGCCCGCTTCCCACGTGAAGGGTAGGGGGTGGGGGGGAAGGCGGGAACCCGAAGAATGCGTCCCCGCCCAAAGGCTTACGTCTGCGTCGCTGCCAGGCGGACTTAAAAGCCCAGGCCGAGCACCGGGCATCCCATCAGAGATAGAGAGACTGGAGCTTGCGCACGGCGACAGTTGCTGTCACTGGTCTCCGAGCATCCCGGGGAGTTCCCGAGTAGATCAGAAACCCGGCCCTGCGGAAGTTGCGCGTGCAGCCCCAGGATCCCGCCTGTTTCGAAGCGCTTGTGGAGCCTCACTCCCGGGGCGAACGTTCGTCATTTAGCACAAAGCACGTTTCCAAAACGCAGCGCTAAGGAGATAGCCTGGGGCCGCGCTCCAGCACACAAACCCCATCTTTGCCTTTGTTTGGGGGGTCGACACGCCGCTTTCTTCCCTAAGTCTGAATTCTTCGCAAAGGGAGAGCCACCGAGGCTAGGCCGTGAAGATGCCCCTGGAACTGACTCAAAGCCGGGTGCAGAAGATCTGGATCCCGGTCGACCACCGTCCCTCGCTGCCTAGATGTGAGTGCAGATGTGCGCCGGGGCTGGGCTGCAGGGGAGCGGCGCGCCGAGCGGAGAGCGAAGCCATTGTGCGGCGAGCGCTTTTGTGCCAACTCCTCTCCTCCGCGCGCTCGTGTGGTGCCGGGGCCTTTCCCACCGCGGTCTGGGTTCGCAGGAACCCGGCGCCTTCCGTTCCTCCCCGGCGCGCAGGGCGGGGTTGGCGGCGACGCGGGGCGGGGATGGCGCGGACTCCTGCGCCGGCGCCGCACCTCCCTTGGCCCACGTCGGCAGCGCGGTGTCGGGGCGGCTGCACAGCTGTGCTGCGCTAGGCTCATACCCCGGAGGTCAGAGGGATCCGGAAACGGCAACGGCACCAGGGAATCGGCGCCAGAGCGCCGCGGGCGGGAAGCGCAGGGCACTGCAGAGAGCTTCGGGACGCTGGTGAAGGGATGCCCGCGTATTTTGCCTCGGCCATCCTCCTGGTCGCCCGCTGGGCTGCGTCCCTCCAAGGGACGCGGCCGCTCTTAAAGCGCAGCGTCACTTTGGATCTCTCCGTCTCTACTTACCCTCTTTCTGTCCCTTTATCTCTTATTTCCATTGCTTCTCTGAACTTCTCTATATATTCACCACCTTTTCTCAGTTCCCTTTTCTGTACATCTTTGCCTCATCTTTCTGTATTTTTACCGCCCGTGTCTCCTCTTTATGCTTGATTTGTCATCTCTCTTTTTCTCTTTATATTTCTTTTATTTCTCTTCTTTCCCTGTATGTTTCTATCTCCTCTCTCTGCTCTCACCTCCAGCCCCTGTCCTGGGGACCACAATAGAGCTGGCCCTGGAACCAAGCCGTTGCCCCGGTTTTGGGGAGGGCCGGTGGATCCGTGGCTGCGTTTCGCACGTGCGCACAGAGGGTGCACAGAGCTCAGAATTTGCTGGCAAGTCACCAACCTGTCGTCCCTTCTGTCATAGGCCGTAAATTCTTTGGAAGGCTTTACCTTACGTTCTGTCTCTCTAGCTACGGAGAGTCACTTCTTAAAAGGGTGGTTCTAAGGTTTGAAGGCAATTCTGATCCTCCAGGTAACCTGCCTAGGAGCGCTTTAGGTGGATAGAAGTCAGTGAGTGGTGTTTTGTTCCTGGCCAGGTTAGATTGCCCGAGAGGTGAAACAGATCCCAGGTGCAAACCCTAGGGAATGCCTTCTAGGCATCAATGGTGGTTGAGGAGGAGGTAGCCTGCTGGCCTTCTTTGCTGCCACACGTTTCTCAGGGGATGGTCATCAAGGCCATGTTGACAGCTCACACAGCTTACCACCTTGGACTTTAGTCAGGTCTGAATCCCTGTCCCCACCTCCCACCTGCCCCAGGAGGTGTGTGTGTGGGGGGGGGGGGGGCTGGCTGTGGTGTTACTAGTCCATACTAGTGATGGGGCCCTGGCAAGGTACTCCAGATACTGGGGGCCGTTCCTCCATCAGCTTGTCATCACTCCTGCTGGACCTGAGGATTTGGGGGACCTCTCAGATCCTTAAGGAGAACTAGATTTCTTTGCAAGGTAGCTGGAGGCCAGGGTGTTTCAGATATATTCTTAACTGTCTTTTGACCTGGGCTGGCCACAGTCTACTTGTATTTCTATAAAACCTGTTTGTGGTGGGGAATGCAGTCCCTCAAATCCTGAGGGAGCTTTGGCCATGGCAAGATGTGGAAACAATCTTGCCCTTTGTGACTTGGAATAAAACGTATTTATGGCCTGACCAGGCAGCGGCACAGTAGATAGAGCATCACACTGAGATGTGGAGGACCCAGGTTCAAAACCCTGAGGTCACCGGCTTGACCATGGGCACACCAGCTTGAGCACGGGGTCGCTGGCTTGAGCATGGGATCATAGACATAACCCCATGGTTGCTAGCTTGAGCCCAAAGGTCACTCCTTGAAGACCAAGGTCGCTGACTTGAGCATGGGTCAGGGGTCACTCACTGTGATGTACCGGCCCCCACCCCCAGTCAAGACACATATGGGAAAGCAATCAAACAATTAAGGTGATGCAATGAATAATTGATGCTTCTCATCTCTCTCCCTTCCTGACTGTCCCCATCTGTCCTTCCCTCTGACTCTGTCTTTGTCAAAAAACCCCCACAAAAAAAGTATTTATGGAACACTTTATAAACTAATTGGCCATATGAATATACGTTGGTTATATGTGTGTGTGTGTGTGTGTGTGTGTGTGTGTGTAAATGCATGCATTTGTATGCATGTGTACACACACACATTTAGTAGTCTCCTGAGGTTCATGGTGGTGGGATGAGGTCTGGGAAGAGTGACCCTCAGGTTCCACACAGAGAGCACTGAGAGTGTGCTTTGATGCTTTCTTCCTCCAGGAATCAGAGACCATCCATTAGACTTTGTCAGCTTGCACGTCTCAAACGCAGATGAGAAATTTGCCTAAAAATCCCTGTCAGAACCATTCAGAGCTTGGGGATGGGGAATGCTAAAGCTGATGGATTAATTCCCTGTCCCTGCCTATTTCTGGAATTCTGAGTGTGGTTCTGAAGTGTAGTCTTTCTTATAAAAATATCTGCAGCCTGAATAGTTATTACATGCCCTTATTTCAACTAGCGGTGTCTTTCTTGGTTATATAGCCACGTTTATCTCTCGTCAGAATAAAGAAACTAGTGCACTTTTTCTTGGCATCTTTCCTGATTACCTCCTACCCCTTTCTTAACGCGTTGTATTTGGAACATTGGATCGAGTTTCTTCCTCCTAAACCTGTTACCATCTTCCTTAGTAGTGTCCTTATTGAGGGGGGGGAGGTTGTACAGCAGATATCTCTAAGGGCATAGGAAGCATTACCATTCCTGTGCAAAGAACAATAACACAACAGAAATCCCCAGAATAGTTTGATGATATTTTTGCCTCTGAAGCACATCCATTGGATGGCCTGTTAGTATGCCCACATTGTGACAAATGCTTCTTACAAAACCTGCCGCTTCCTTCAAATACAAACCATTATTCGGACTTACTGAATTGGTGAATCAGCTTCATTGACAAGGATTTCAGTTACTGACTGGCAAAGGCTGCCTGTCTTCTTTCTTTATCATCAGTTAAATAGAAGAACCTTTACTTGCAAGTTCCTACTTGTTTACCCTCTCAGAACTCAGTTTTCCCATATATAAGGTCAGTTACATACTGTCTTCCAAAGAAAGGGTTTTCATTAAAAGCCATTGATGGTGTTCTAACTTCAAGAAGAAAGATGGGGGCCATTATAGAGAAATATCCACCTATCCACAGGTGGCTATTATAATCTATACTCAGTCCTGGCTGCACATTAGAATAATTTTGGAAGGAAAATTTGTAGTGGTATTCCAAGTTAGAATTGCCGCAGGAGAGGCCTGGGAATCCTATTTTTAAAGAACTCCTTAGGTTCAGTCAGTGGTAGAGAACCACTAATTTAGGAAAGAGCACTTAAAGGATTTCAGGTGAGAGAGACTAAGGTGAGCCCTACCCTGTCCCTTACTTAGTACTTGTGCAGTAGGCCCTCTCCTCAGTTGTGGGTCTTAATTTCCTTGTCTGGAAGGTTAAAAGCCATAGAGGCTGATGCTGATGTAGGCTGCTGTAGAAATATTTCACATGCATTACATTGTAGTTAATCTTCCCAAGAAACTCTATGAAGCATCCCTCAGTTTCACAGAGAAAGAAAATGAAACAGTGAGAGAACAAGTAACTTGTGGAAGGTCCAAGGAAGTGGTGGGAACTGGCTTTGAACCCTATTTATTTGACTCCAGGCCCTGCCCTCTCAGCCACTGTGCTATTATTCTATTGTTTGCTCCCAAGTTTGTCAAATGATTCACTAAAACCCTCCTTCCCTCGCCTGACCAGGCGGTGGCACAGTGGATAGAGCGTAGGACTGGGATGCGGAATACCCGGGTTTGAGACTCCTGGCTCGCCAGCTTGAGTGCAGGCCCATCTGGCTTGAGCAAAAAGCTCACCAGCTTGGACCCAAGGTCGCTGGCTCCAGCAAGGGGTTGCTCGGTCTGCTGAAGGCCTTCAGTCAAGGCACATGTGAGAAAGCAATCAATGATCAACTAAGGTGTTGTGACAGCAATGAAAAACTAATGATTGATGCTTCTCACCTCTCTCCGTTCCTGTCTGTCTGTCCCTATCCCTCTCTCCCTCTCTCTCTCTCTCTCTCTCTCTCTCTCTCTCCCTCCCTCCCTCCCTGTAAAAAAAAAAAAAAAAAAAAGGAAAAAATCCCTCCTTCCCTCAATGTCACTGGCAGAGACCATGTCCTGTTGGAAGAGCCATTCCTTGGACAAAGATTAGTTAGGCATGCATTAAAATGGGCATGCAGAGTAATGAATGAGTATGGTCTTCTCCAAATAATACAGAAGATCTTTTGAGAAAGAGGGTTGTCTATTGAGAAAGATGGTTGTCCTAGCTTGGTTCTCACCAACCCCTCAAAGCCTCAGGCACACCCCTTGGGCAAACTCACTTAGAAGTTGGTTCTTAACATCAACTAAGCAGATTGTTTGGGCTGATGTGATCTCAGGAGAGGGTTTATGTTCGGTAGACAATGGTTAAATGTTTGTTTTCACTTTCTGAGCCTGCTTTTTATTCTCCCAGGGCCATGTGTGTGCAGCCAGTTTCCCAGAGAACCCTTCTTAGGTGATAGTGTAACTGCAGGGTGACGGCAGGTCTTTCTGTACAGAGTTTGATGTGCCCTAGCCTGATGGGAGTAGGTTTCAATGGATACTATAGACATGTGACAATCAGAATTCCATCAGGCAGTGCTGAGGACTGACCCTATCTGCATGTGTCTATCTTAAAACAGCCTCTTCCATTGTTCCCCTGGGACATGTCATTGAAGCAATAACTTACCCCTTGTAGAAAAGAACGACTTGGCATCTTTTTGAGGTTAGCATTTTGGAGTGTTTCTGGGAAGAAGAAATCTTGTAGGAGGGATGGGAACAGCTGCAAAGTGTCTTCTAACAGTTTTATTTTCTGAGCATGCGTTGTTGTGGCTATCAGTCCGGTGGGTGAGGACAGCTGTTGAGTGACTGCTTGTGTTAGTGTGGTATATGGTTTCAGACAAATTATCAGCTTAACCTGGGTTGTAGGGCTGGAGTGGAATTGCAGCTTCTGTTCTTCTGGCTGCTTATTTTTCAAGATTGGTACTCAGGTCACCATAGGTGCTGCTTCTGCACTCTCTACTGGCCTCCTGGTTCTCATATGCTTCCTGTTATCTCTTTGTGTGTAGGGATAGCTCCCTACACATGCAATCAGCACATGCAATCAGTATGCATAATACACTAAGAAAATGGTGCGCTGGCTGTGGATAATCTGTTTCAGTTCAGGTGCAGCTCAGAGACGATGACTCTGGCTACCCATTTGAAATTCACCCCTGTGGTCACTGCCTGTCCCATTGCACTCGGAAAGGACCTTGTGCTTTTTTTTTTGCTTGTGTGTCATCTGTTCCCCACGCCAGACCAGGTGCTTCTCAGCACAGGAATGGTGTCCACATTTGTTTTGTGCTTATAGGGTACCAGGACGTGTGTCCTTGAGTGAGTGTAATGACACTAGAGCAGTGAGGGTGAGCTCTCAGAACTTGGTAACTTTCATGGAACTTACTCAAGTGATGGCCTTAAACACGGGTGGCACTTTTGGCCAGAGCACTCCCTTCCAGCTTTGATCAAGGTGTGTATAGTCTGTTAATGCAGTGGTCTTAAATTCTTGCCTCTTTACCCCTTTAACATAGCGAACAGCTACACATCCCCACGTACACATTTACGTTCATATCTAAGTTGATGTCTAAAACATCTAAGTTAAAAACTTGTTTTGTCAAAAAGAAATTAAAACGTTAATTTGTATAAAATAAAAGACACTCGTCTTACGGAAAATCCTGTGTTAAAACTCACTGCTTGGGGTCCCTGATCCCTACGCTGTTGGGGAAGGAGAAAAGACAGAGCCCCAGGGAAGACAGTAGGAGAGGTGGGAAGGGGCTGTCTTTCCCATAGTTAAAAAACTTCTGCAGAGAAGAAACAGGTTCTGTGAGGAACTGAGGCAGGGCAGCTGATGATAGGACCATGAAGGCACTTGCAATGAGCTGCGACTTTAAATAGGAGAAGGGAGGGGTGAAAGAGAGTAAGACTCAAATGTTTAGTCAAAAGGTTTTGTGGTTCCCCCACTCTGTTTGAGCCTGGGGAGTGCCTGGGTGCAGGGACCATGGAGGAGGGCACCTCTGGCACTCCCCCTTGCAGTTCATTTGAACCTTAGGCAAGAAGCCAAAGGAAAGGAAGAATGATTTCTATTTGGCAAATAAGGGACTGGCGGTTTGTTTGGGTTTGAGATTCAACCTGATTTTTCGACTTAATATATTTACTCTGCTGTGTCTTTGTATTTTTTTTTTTCTGTCAAAGTATCTACTGACAGAGGATATTTCGAGACTTGTGTGTATGATTAGTGGATAGACCTAATCCCTGATTTGATAAATCTATCTCTGTCTCCACTTCCTTGGAACGAGTCCAACAAAAGTATTCTATGCCTGTGCACAGCTGAGAGAGAGAGAGAGAGAGAGAGAGAGAGAGTGTGTATGTGTGTGTCCATCTGTCTCTGTGCATGTTTGAATGCTCTCAGGAGCACTAGCTTGGTGGGGACATCAGATAAGACCAGGGGAAAACCAGTGGCTTGGGGGAAGGATTAATAGAGTAAGTATTGCTTTGGGGCAGGACTGAGAACACTTTTCTCCTGTGACACCTTCAGTTCCCACAATGCATGCTGTAGGGTGTGTCTTATGTCCTTGCTGGTTGTCAAGGAGCCCATCAGCTTTTTCTCCTGCCCCTTGGGACTCAAGAAAGCTCACTGGCTCTTTTTTACTTCACTTGTGTGCTCACGTGGAGCAGAGAAATGCTTATGTTTTCTATTCACTTCTTTTTTGGCCACTGGGATCTGAGGAATCCTACCCAAGAAATTTTGTGACTCTTGAATGTGCCCTGGCCTCCTGATGACCTTTCTTCCTGCTCCTCCTCTTTCTGCGTGGAGGTCATGGATGGTCTAAAACCATTAAAAGAGCATCACTTCTTGGCCTTTTGGCTAAGATCAAGTGTAAACCATGAAAGGAACAGCTCCTGTATATTGTGTTTGCTTCCTCCTTGCCCTTAGCCCAGAGGTCGAGAGGGCAGGTCCTAGCATAGCATGGTGGGCGTTTGTAAAACTGACCTCATTTGGCTCACCAGGCCGAGGAAAGGACTGTGTGGGGGCACATCCAGCCTAAGAGGATGAGTCTTTCTTCAGGCTTGTGCCTGTCTGTAGCCTAGTGGCTTTCTCTCCTTTCCTATCTGGCACTCTTTTGTGATAGAAAACGAGAAAAAAGAGAATGCGCCCCTGTCAGAATCTGACGGCTGCCTAGATCTGGGGTGCAACCTGAATAGCTTGGCCTGTACTCTTCTGGCCAACACCTGGGAAGCAGTGCTGCATGGCTGACGAGGAGAGCTGGGCTGACCATGGCCCTCAGTGAGCTCTGGGCAGCGCAGCCAGAGGGGAGCTGTCAGATGGCCAGTCTCTTGCTTCCAGTGGGCAGCCCCTGGCTCATGTGCACTCATCACCAGGATGCTGAGTTGCCTGAGAGCCTCAGGGGCAAGATGCCAGCCAAAGAAATACTGTATGTTAAATGTCCAGAACAGGGCCCTTTAGACTGTTCACAGTGAAAAACCATTTTCCCTGGTGTTTTCTGTTGCTGAGATTGTGTGGAACACGAGACAGTGGTTAAGCAGTGAAGCCAGGGGGAGATTCTCAGAGCAAGAGCTTCTGGGTTTCATGGGGCTTTGCCTGGGGCTTAGTGATATGGAGCTTGAGGGGCTCGGTGCTCTGCCATTTCCTGAGCAGGTCACTGGCACTGGTCAGAACTGGGCAGAAAAGGACGGAGAGTCTCAGGGCCAGAGCGATTTATCTGTTGCATGTATAGGGGTAGGGCAGCATTCTGGGTCTGTGGCCTCCTTCATTTAGTAAACTTTTAGTTTTTAAAACTGTCTTCTTTAAAAAGAATTTTTAGGAAAGTCTCCGAGACCTACTGTGTGGAGGTTGAGAAATTGAAGATTGGCTTTTCTCTGTATTTCAGCTGTACCTTTCCTAACTGCCACCTTAATTTACATAATTCTTTTGTAAGTGCCTCTTCTACTGTTGGCCTCATCCTCCTTGGTTTTGGGGGAGTGCCTTTCTTTCACACCCAGGAGTGCATTTTGCTCTGTAGTTAGTAGCTGGGCTCCCAACTGGCTTTAGGGCCCAATGGTGTCAGTCCAGGATGTGAGGTCCTTGTCAGTCATCCCTGGAAAGCAAGATGGAGCTGTGAGGTGTGACTGAAAGGCTCTGGCCACCAGGGGGCAATAGTCCCGCTGGTTTGTATAATGCCCAGGGCTTTAAGGTGGGAATGAAATAGGACTTTCTGTGCTTTTTAAAAGTTTGCTGTGGGGCACAGGACTTTGTTTATCCCTGGGCACTTTTCATCCATGGCATCTTTATTGTTGTCTTCCCAGCCTGTGGGCCAAAGTTGACCAACTCCCCAACAGTGATTGTCATGGTGGGCCTCCCAGCCCGGGGTAAGACCTACATCTCCAAGAAGCTGACTCGCTACCTCAACTGGATTGGCGTCCCCACAAAAGGTGAGGCTGAAAGGTGAGGCCCTGTCACAAGGCTGATAGTCACACTGCCTGCTGAGGTCCTGCTCTCCAACCGGCCCCGCCCCCAATCCACTGTTGGCCTTGTCTGTCCCTATAGTGGGGTGGCGGCACCCTTTTTGGCTGTGTCACCCGCCACACTGTCTGTACACCCTTACTTTGTTTTAGGATCTTTTCTCACTGGCGGCTGTGTTATTCTCACTGCCCTGAGTCCTGCCTAGATCAGCCCTCTCACCTCCTTCAAGAAGCCTTCTCTGGCCACCAAGTCTATGCTGATCCTTTTCCTTTAAATTCCCATCACTCTTAGTTGTGACATTTCTCCACTGACTGTCATAAAATGCTCCATGCTGTTACTGTGTTTGATTAATCTTAGCCTGGTCTTCTCAGCTATACGGGAAATGTGTTAAGGACAGAGACTAATTTTTATATCTGCTGTCCCCTGCTGGGCCCGCACAGTGTCTCATACACTAAGTGCCCCCGGAATATTCAGTGTTTCCCGTGGGCTCGGGCTGCAGCGTAGCAGAAGAATGGCTGACTGGGACCTGACCGTGGAGTGCAACCCCACTCTCTTGGAGGCACTGTCGGCAGAAATCATTGCCCCTCTTTTCGCTAGAGGTGTGACTGCCACCTGTTCTCACAGTCGCAGTCTCCAGTCCCTGACCCCATGAGGCTGGACTGGAGATGGGCCCTAGGAGACAACCTGTAGAAAAGCAGGCTGCTCTGAGCCATGTTTGGTCTGGGGGAAGCAGGGCTGCTCTGTAGGTCAAACATAGCCCTGGACGAGGAGCTTCACTTTCTGGGTTCCATGTGTTACCAGGACCTTATTTAAGTTTTCGGGGTGTGTGTGTGTGTGTGTGTTGGCTTGGTATCCTTATTTTGAGAGTGTTCCCAGCTGCAAGTGACCCCTTCTTCCTGGGGGCCAGCTAAGTGTCCTGTGTCTCCACCCACAGTGTTCAATGTTGGGGAGTACCGCCGGGAGGCCGTGAAGCAGTACAGCTCCTACAACTTCTTTCGCCCTGACAATGAGGAGGCCATGAGAGTCCGAAAGTAAGGTCCAGGCCGCCACAGGAGGCTTGTTGTTTGGTTTGCCTTTGAAAGCCAGGTTCTTTAAGAGAGAGAAAGCTGGCCTGCAATGTGGTTTTGTGCAGGTGGCCATCAGCTCTAGCCCTGCCTCCATGTGTAATAAGAAGTGCCCTGGCCCCTCAGAGTCTTCTGCTTTTATCTTCTGGGATGGTCTCTTCCAGCTGATGGGACAGTGATCATCAGCAATGTTTCATTATTAAGAATGAACAAAATAGTTTTCATGGAAAATTAGCTCTTTACACTGAAAGGGATTTATTTTTTTTAAACCCAAGATGGTCTTGAAACCCCAGTATAATTAATGGTGCTCAAGACTGGCTACAATTTAAAATCACCTGGTAGCTTGAAAGCTCCTGATGCCAGGCCTGCCCTAGGGCTGTGTAGTGAGAATCTATGGGCCACAGCTGGGCCTAGGTTTCTTAAAAGCTCCCAGGGAGATATCAGTGTGCAGGCAGCATGAGTACCAAGTCCAGAGGTCACTGCAGCCCCTGCGGGCTTGCATGGGGTGCCTGTGGGCCTGTAGGGTCTGGGCCTGGCAGCCCTGGCCAGCCTGAGCAGGTTAGCAGCAGAATTGCTAGTCAGCACTCTGTTGGTCTGGCTCTGATGTGTTCTCTTTCTCTGTGTTCCAGACAGTGTGCCCTCGCTGCCTTGAGAGATGTCAAAAGTTACCTGACAGAGGAAGGGGGCCAAATTTCAGTAAGTCTGGGGAGTATGCTGGCTCTGTCTCCTGTTCTGTAGTGGGATGGTGGGAGGAGAGTGAAATAGAAATCCTGGCCCAGGCAGTACCGAGAGCCATGTTGGGGACACCTCACATAGGGACAAGTGCTTTTCTCTTGAGAGTTGACGGAAGCGGGTGGCTAGAGTAGCACAGGGACCCAGGAAGGTGGTCAGTGGGTAGCCTGGGGGCACAGCCACCTCTCCTGTGTACACTTGGCCCCGCCCTTCCATATGCCTGTTCCTCTTGTTCACTTGCTGTTAGGCTAGTTCCTCTTTCTCCCCTTTCCTCCCCACATCATGGAGGTGGTGGGAGAGGGATGGGGGCTGAGGGCCGTGGCCGGGAGCGGACTCTCCTGGAACCACTTTCCCATCTTCTACCCAGAAGTACAGGCCTGACCTACTTGGTCATTTGGTGAATCCTGCTAAACGCAAACATGGGTTCTCTTCACGTGCCTCCTTTCTCCTTGTCAGGTTTTTGATGCCACCAATACTACTAGAGAGAGGAGACACATGATCCTTCATTTTGCCAAAGAAAATGATTTCAAGGTGAGCCAAGCTTTCTGTTGTGCCCTGGAGAGCTCAGGAGAAAGGAAGAGAGCCTCAGGAATCAGCTGATTTATACCTGGTCCTCACTCTCTCACTGCCCTCATTTTGTTACATATGGTTAGCTCCTTCTTGGTGCTGGCTCTCAGGGTCGGGAATGGGGACTGGGAGGCATGTCTTCTTTGGGGAAGGACTTAGGATTGAGTGAGTGGTTCTTTTCTTTTATGTTTTGAGGATCTGTGGTGCCATTCTTCCTCAGATATGGTGATAACATCTCAGTGATACCAAAGTTGGCCCTTTGTGTTACCACATTGTTTCCTCAAGTTTCTGTCTCTCTTATTCGTAGGTGTTTTTCATTGAGTCAGTGTGCGATGACCCTACAGTTGTGGCCTCTAATATTATGGTAAGACGACACGGAGCCCTCCGTAGTGGTACAGTCTGAGCAAAGTCGGGAACCAGGGACCAGGTCTGGCCCAGAGAAATAGCTAGACGGAGCACAAGCTGTCTGTCTCAACTTGTTGATTTTGTCTGAGAGATGGGACCCGGGGAGGTCAGAAGTGCAGAGTGGGATTTAACTTAGAAGCATGTTCTGTGACCTGGTTGGCCTTATCCTGGTTTTCTCAGAAAACAGAAAGCATTGTTTGTAGGATATGGGAGGTAAGGCAGGCTCTGGGAACAGTTTCTGTGGGTAGTAGTAGCTTGGTGGTTGGGTGCTGTTGGGGTTGCTTGGTACAAGGGCCACTCACAATCCAGATGAGGAAGAAGGATGCAGGCTCTTTTACTGTTAAGGGCCCTGGGAGGTAGGACTGGTTGTGTATTGACAATGGCCACTGGACTCGGTGGACTAAAGGCAGAACTCCCAAGTTTGTGTACATGGGGGTGGTCAAATTGCCAAAGGGAGATTTTCCAGATAAATTGAGGGTAATGGGCAGCTTAATTTAACTAATTATTCAATTTTATCACTTGATACCTACGTTTTATAAACAGAAATGGTTAATGTGAAGACTTTGCCACAGTCACCATCTCATGTTGTAGATAATGTTCTATTTAGCTTAAATACAGTGTGTCCGTAAAGTCATGGTGCACTTTTTACCTGTGACCGGTCAAAAGTGCACCATGACTTTACAGGCACATAGTACATCAGAATGAGACGTAGCTATAAAGAGAAGCAGGTCTGTTATTTCTACAGCTAACACTGTGGTATTGCTGCATGTAAGTGTGCATTCTTTTATTTTATGTATTTTTTAATATGTATTGATTTTAGAGGATGAGGAAGAAAGAGAGATGGAAACATCAATTTGTTTTTCTGCCAATTTATGCATTCATTGGTTGATTCTTATATCAGTCCTGACTGGGGATTGAATCCGCCACCTTGGGATATTCAGATGATGCTGTAACCAACTGATCTACCCAGCCAGGGCCATGAATATGCATCTTTAAAAGGATGCCGAGTGCTCGTTTTCTTCTGGTATTGGGCCTTTTCTCCAAGGCAGTAGAAATATTTACAAGCATTTCTAAGAAATGAGTTTGTATTTCAGGAAGGTTTTTCAAATTGTGGACAATCTGTCCAGATTGGTTTCAGCGGAAGAGGCTGAAAGGACGAGGAAACAGAAGTTGTTGCAATCTAAACAAAGGGAAAGGGTGTTGCTGTATTTCATTGGTTCAGTTCTCTTAGTTTCACTTGGTTGTAAAGGATAGCAGCTGCAAAGTCACTTTCCCCCGTGAGCAGTCGCCGGGTTTGTGGCTGGAGTCACTTTCCCTGACCTTCTGTGCTCAGATACCTCTTTCCCTGTTGAAACCTACAGGTGACTTTGCAGTTAAGACTTGTGCATTGTGCTCTTTATGTGGTTGTGCTAGAGAAAAAGGATTTGTTTTTAAGTTTTTGTTCCATGGCCTTCAACACAGTCCCATGGTTGTGTGGCCGCCCCCACCATCAAGCTCTAGAATTCTTTCATCTTCCTAGACTGAATGAAGCCTGGCACCATGAACTGTCAATTTCTCATTGAACTTGGATATTTTTATCTTTATTATTTTATTTTTGTAACATAGACAGAGAGAGACAAAGGGAGACAGATGAGAAGCATCAATTCTTTTTGCGGCATCTTAGTTTCTCAGTGATTGCTTTCTCATATGTGCCTTGACGGGGGGTGGGGGGTGGGGGGGCTACAGCAGACCGAGTGACCCTTGCTCAAGCCAGTGACCTTGTGTTTAAGCTGGTGAGCCTTGCTCAGACCAGATGAGCCTGTGCTCAAACTGGTGAACAGGGGTTTCAAACCTGTGTCGTCCTCTGTGTCCCAGTCTGATGCTCTTTCTTCTGTGCCACCGCCTGGTGAGGCTGAACTTGGATATTTTTAATTTTTTAAATTTTTTTAGTGAGTGGGGAGGTGATGTTGGCACAGACAGGGATAGACACACAGGAAGGGAGAGAGCTGAGAAGCATCAGTTCTTCATTTTTGCACCTTTGTTGTTCATTGATTACTTTCTCATAAATGCCTTGACTACAGGGCATTATAAGCCAAGCCAGCAACTCCTTGCTCAAGCCAGCGATCTTTGGGCTCAAGCCAGCGACCGTGGGATCATGTCTATGATTCCTTGCTCAAGCCAGTGTACATGCACTAAAGCTGACGAGTCAGTGCTCAGGTCGGATGAACCCGTGCTCATGCTGGCAACTTCAGGGTTTCAAACCTGGGTCCTCAGCATCCCAGGGTGATGCTCTACTCACTGAGCCACTATCTGGTCAGGCCAGCTTAGACTTTTACACAGTTATTGCCTCTCCTTCATGGCTGTGGTAGTTGTTGAGGAGGAAAGAAAAAACACAGGCATTAAAAGACTCAGTTTCTCTAAAATCTGCCAGGTTGCTCAGAGACCTATATGTACGTTTCGAGGAGGTGGCGGGCCCGAGGGTCTGTTCTCCTCCGTCTCCTTTTCATAAGACAAACCTTGAAAGGGGTTCAGCACAGGGTCCAGGTAGAAAACTGTCAAGCAGGGACCAGTTAATGTGTATACTGCCCTGTCTGTGGGTGATGGGGCAGGAATCCTGTCTGGCACACTGAGCTGGCCATCGCCAGCAACTGCTGGGTGCAGCTTTGCTAACCAACAGCCTGCTGTTGGTATGGGTAATGTCACAGATACTTACCTGGAACTTAGTTGAATTGGGGTCTGGGATATCTGTGAGCAATACAGCTACTGGAGTGATCCCAAATCATGGTCCATTTGGAGGCATTCATTAGAACCCTGGTGGGTCTCCTGTCTCTGTCCATTCAGGCCGCGATCCTTTGTCTGTGGTGGTGTTCTCTCCATGTAATCATCGGGTTGTGACTCGACACCAGCATATTTCTTTTTTCTCGTAAACGCTGGGTCAGGTCATCATTATTCTGAGTCTGTCTGTGCTTTTCCCATTTGCCAGCCCCAAATCCTGTTTCAGCTAAGCCAAAAGCTTCCAGCATGGTTCATCAGCTGCTTCTTTGTGGTGTTATAGGAAGTGAAAATCTCCAGCCCAGATTACAGAGACTGCAACTCAGCAGAGGCTATGGACGACTTCATGAAGAGAATTAGTTGCTACGAAGCCAGCTATCAACCCCTTGACCCCGATAAATGTGACAGGTAATTTCTAAGAAGTGATCATCTCTGAATCGCCCACCTTAGGGCTTTTAATGTTTTCTTGACATTCCCAGATGCATTTACTCCGAGATATTTTCAGAAACTCTCTTTTAAAGTATCTTTTTTAAAAAATCCTTGATTACCCATTCAGTGTAACTATTTCAGACACTACGTGGAAGTGTGGAAAGTGAGATTTGAGCCCAGTCTTGCTGTGGCCCCCATGGTATTGCCTTTCTCTTCCCTTCTTCTGAGAGGCCAGCTGACCTCTCCATCACACACTCTGCTTGCACTCCGTACACACTCACACTCTGACTCTTAGGTCAGATACGTTTAGGCTATACCCTCAAGGAGCATACAGCCAGATGTGGTTCTGTTGGGGCTGATGCCTGCCGTTGGCCCCAGCTGGGTGATTTGACTCAGGCTGTGATGCCAGGGGAGGGTACTTGCGATCAGCTGTTCGCCTTCCTGTGCAGGGACCTGTCCCTGATTAAGGTGATCGACGTGGGCCGGCGGTTCTTGGTGAACAGAGTTCAAGACCACATTCAGAGCCGAATTGTGTACTACCTAATGAACATCCACGTGCAGCCCCGCACCATCTACCTGTGCCGGCACGGCGAGAGCGAGCATAACCTCCAAGGCAAGATTGGAGGGGACTCAGGCCTGTCCAGCAGGGGCAGGAAGGTAGGAGAGGCACAGGAGGCTAAAGGGTGGATTGTGTGTGTATGTGTCCCTGTGCATGTACGTGTGTGTATGTGTGCATCTCTGTGCCTGTCTGTGTGTGGACAGGAAGTGAGTCTCCGGGGTTTGGAGGGGGGGTGTCTTCAGGTGCCCTTAGGTTCCTCCTCACCACTCTAGTGACAAAGGAGCACCCTCCCCAGTGTGGAGTGGGAATGCACCCTGCACCGCTTCTCCGGGAGCCACAGGAGCCTAGAACCCAGTGGGTATCCCTCTTGTCCCCTGCCCTCTCAGTTTGCCAATGCCCTGAGCAAGTTTGTGGAGGAGCAGAACCTGAAGGACCTCAGGGTGTGGACCAGCCAGCTGAAGCGCACCATCCAGACGGCGGAAGCCCTCCAGCTTCCCTACGAACAGTGGAAGGCGCTCAACGAAATCGATGCTGTGAGTTGTGTGTCTGGCTGTGGCCGTGGCAGTGGGAGAGGGCGAAGAAGGCTCTTCCCCCCGGTGTGCTGGATGTGCCGGCAGTCACGAGGGCTCTTTCAGACCCATTGTGCCACGTGTTGACCAAGTGGAGGCGGCCCTTGGGGCGTGTTTCCTCAAGTGACCTTGGGCGTTTTCTCCAGGGTGTCTGTGAGGAGATGACCTACGAGGAGATCAAGGACACCTATCCCGAGGAGTACGCTCTGCGTGAGCAGGACAAGTACTACTACCGGTACCCCACCGGAGAGGTACGTGTGCTGGCATCGCTCCCCTTCCACCTGGGGTCCCTTGTCCGTTCAGCAAACAGGTTGGTTGCAGCTGCTGGGAGCTGTGCTTGGAGGAGCTCACAACGGTCCTTCAGAGGCTGGGCTCTCGGGCGAGGCCAAGAGAGGGCTGCTGGGCATCCAGGGGGACTTTTCTAGTAACCAGGTGTGCGCAGCGAGCCATGTCCTGTCCCAAAGCTTGTTCCTACACTCATGCCTTTGAATCGGGTCTTTCTAAACTGAGCCTTGCATACAAGTCCAAGAGAAGTGCAGCTGTACTTTCTTGTGAGCAACAGTGAGATATGTGTTTCTCAAATGACATACGTAAGTGTGGGAAAGAACAACAATCATGGGAGATGATTCACTCAACACAAGTGTTCTCCCCTTGACTGCAAGCGAGATGGCGACACTTGTGGTGACTGACTTGACACTGATGGGGGGCGTTCCCCAAAGGCCATGTCTCTCCTTTCGGCAGAGTGAGCAGCTGCTTGGAGCCCTGGCAGAGAGTGTGGGATTCAGGAGGAGCTCTGCGGCTCCACTGCATGGTAACACCTGGCGGGAGTCCTTCCTGTCTGTGGCTTGTCATACATAACCCACTTCTCCCATAGACCCAGGTGTTGTCTTTTCTTTTGTCTCATCTGGGACTTGGTTAGCAAGAGAAGAAAGGGGACAGAGAGAGACTGGTATAAATGGGAGCCTTGGTGGTCTCAAAAGTCATAGGCCTGCCCCTTCTTTTTTGTTTATTGGCATAAAATTTATATAAAATCCACTTTTAATCATTTGATGGTACACAATCCAGTGGTTTTCAGTATATTCACAAAACCGTGTAACCATCACTACTAATTCTAGACCAGTGGTTCTTAACCTGGGTTCTATCGAACCCTAGGGATTCGATGAGTCAGTCTCAGGGGTTCGGAGAAGCCTCTGCCGTGGAGGCCAGAATAAAGTAATACCGTAATTTGTTGTGAGTTCATGCACTTTGTTGGTTTCGTTCTTTGAGCAAGGTGATGTTCATGCACGGCTCATTTTGTGCATCAGGAAAGAAACATATACCTATGTCTTGAATTTGGAAAAAAAAAATCATGTTTTATTTATCACTAAAGAAGGGTTCGGTGAATGCGCATATGAAACTGGTGGGCTCGGTACCTCAAAAAAGGTTAAGAACCACTGCTCTAGACCGTCCCGTCGCTCTATAGAGAAACCTCGAGCCCATAGCTGTCTGTCTGATTCCCCACGTCCAGGTCCTGGCACCCACGAAGCTCCTTTCTGTGGAGTTGCATGTTCTGGACATTTCATGTAAAATGAATTGTGCAATATGTGAACTTCTGTGCCTGACTTTGATCACTTAGTTGAACATTTTTGAGGTTTGTCCACATTCCGGTGTGCTAGAACTTCTTTCCTCATTCCTGTGCAGAAGGTTAGGAAAGGGAATGGGAGGGGGGAGGCCAGGTCTGTGTCCTCTCAGGATGACTTCTCCACATCTTTACCAACACATGAGCGATATGCCTTTTCCAGGGAGCCGTTTGAGTGGGATCCCCAGGGCCTGCCTATAAGGGCTGCAGCACTTAAACACCCCTGCATTTTGACGGTCAGATGATTGCTTGTGTGTTCTCTAGCTCATTATAAAGGTGGCCGAGACACAAAGCTCCTAGCTTCCCGCATGTGCTGCTCCCACATGGTGCCTGTTCCTCTGTCTTGCAGTCCTACCAGGACCTGGTCCAACGCCTGGAGCCAGTGATCATGGAGCTGGAGCGGCAGGAGAACGTGCTGGTCATCTGCCACCAGGCCGTCTTGCGTTGCCTTTTGGCCTACTTTCTGGATAAGAGTGCAGGTGCTGCCATTCCCCAGAGCTTCCTCGGGAGCTTGGCGGTAGGGATCGGAGCTGGTTGCGGTCCCTGAAAGGAGAGAGGGAAACCAGCCTCTGACTTTGGGGTGGCCCCTGAACTCATCCTCCTTCCCCAGCTCACCCAGGTTGCTATGTGCTGCTGAGGACAAGAAAGGCCCTCTACCTGCTGAGGGCCCACATGCCCAGCCCTTCCTTGCCAGTCCCAGGAGGCTCCTCCTGACCTAGCACAAGCTGAGGCCCAGTGGGCCAACAGCTTCATGAAACAGCCTCCAAAAGACCTTTGTCCACTTACTTCTCAGGGGTTTAGGGGAGGGACTAGCTCATCTATGGAATAAACAGCCCCCAAAACTCTTAATACTTAAGCCTGCATCTGTTCAAGGTTCAGCTCAATCCCCACACACCCAAGTTGTTTGGGGAATGACTTTTGTTTTTCACTTTAACTCATTCTTTCAGAGCAGGTATAGGGTTTGTTTTGATTTTGTTATTAGGGCCAGGTGTCTTTTCTAGGGCCATCTGCTTTGAGTGAGGACCTGTGAGAAGAGTGGGGGGCCAGGGGCGACGCCCCTGCCTGGCCAGGTCTCTGAGGGTCCAACCTGGAAGATTGCTCACTGAGGACATGGGAATGTCCATCCTCAATTCTTATATCTAATTGTGGGGCCCCTTCTCTGTTTTCCAGAGGAGATGCCTTACCTGAAATGCCCCCTTCACACGGTCCTGAAACTGACACCAGTTGCTTATGGTGAGTATGGTGATGCAGCCCAGGCCCAGTGAGATATGCATCCCTGGGATGGTGGCTTTTGCAGCTCTATGGCTGTAAGGCTTCCCCCTTTACCGGAAGCTTCCCCCTTTACCGGAAGCTACTCTCTTTCCCCCCAGGTTGCCATGTAGAATCCATCTACCTGAATGTGGAGTCAGTGAACACACACCGGGAGAGGTCAGAGGTGAGTTGGCATCCCCATCTTGCCCCCATCCCAAGTGACAGCCCCAGTGCATGCGAACTCTCGGGAAGTCCCCAGTATTGTGTTGCCTGGAGACAATGATGTCTGTCTTTCAGCGGGTTCACACCGAGGTAGTGTGTGGGTACTTGGAGGCCTGGGTGACTTTCTCCCCTCCCCATGTACAGCATCTGTGTGCTGTCTTTCTTGTGGCTTCTTGCGTCTTTTTTCTCTTTTTGTGCATTCTTCCTCCATTTGTACTTGACCCGAGAAATGAGGATTAACAAGGGGGACATATTCTGCTCTTAAATGTAACCATAGCACAAATTTTGTTGCCTTTTCCTCAGGGGCAGCTAAAACTACTTTCAGTTCCTGAGTTACTGGTTCAAAGGGGACCAGCAGATCTGTTCAGTCATCTCTATGCACACTCATGTACACAATTACCAAGAAATGGTAACAGTGAAACAGGAAGTGGGACTGCAGAAACATGATTTGCAGATTACAGACACTAGGGATGGCAGATGGAAAGTTTTTCCTGAGACAATGCCTGCTGGCTTCTGATTTCCCTGTGGGGAAGTCTGAGATTTGGGTGCCAGCCTGGCAGGGTCTCCTAAGGGCAGACCCAGTTTCCGTCCAGGCATGTGTTGTGGAAGGAAGGTGGAGTTGACTTTGTACCAGCTGTTGAAATGCAGGGCTTTGCCAGCATCAGTCCAACACTTTCCTGTACGCTGGGTGTGACGTTTCTGTTTGTGCAGGGGACTTTTCTATTCATAGGGAGCTTGGCCAGAAGATTTTGGCATTAAAATCCTGGCTTCCCCCAGCAGTTGCTTGGCTGGTTGATTGACATGCAGGAGAACGGTGTCCCTTGGCTCCGTACTGCTCCTTCTGAACGTATGTGGGTGGCAGGTGCTGCGTTTCCTTTAGGTTTGTGAGGAGCAGCCCCTCCCCCCAGCCTGACTTCAAAGCAGCGGGGCCTGCTGATTGGGACTCTGTTGGTCCCTGAATACAGTACGGTCTAGAACTGGGGCAGCTTCTTGGTGGACAGACCCCGACTCAGGCTCCTGGGTCATGAGCGAGAGTGACAGGCTGTGGAGATGACTCCAGACGTGTTGTCACTTGATCAGAATGCTAGTGTTAGGCCCTGGCTGGCCATTTCTACCTCCTTGAGGTCTTCTCTGTCTTCAGTCTCCTGGCTAGCTTTGAAACCTGCCTTTCCTGTCCCGAGCCAGTGTACAGCTATGAGACACAGAGCTATACATGTGTGCTCTTCAGACACCTTCTCCCCCCTGCCCTCCTGTCTTGTGCCCTCAGCAGTTACCCAAGCCTCATGCCCAGGCCTCTCCCCTCAATCCCCTCTTTGAAGGCAGGCATCATGGTTCTTTTCTCCCACCTCATTATCTGCTGTTATTGTATGACTGTGCCGAACCCGTCTTGCTGTTCTTCCCTCATCTGCTTTGTGAACGCTGTGTTTATCTGGGTGGATGTCTTGGAATGATCTAGAAAAGGGGCTTGGGAGGAGATCATCCTTTGATCTTGCTGACTGGGAGATGCAAGACAAAACAGCATTCCCCTTGTCCCAGGGCCATTCACCTGGTTCAGCCTTCTTGTATTAGTAAAATCCAGAAGCAAAGAAACGTGTTTTGTTTGGTTTTGATTTGGGGGGCTTATTTACCTCCCATCTCCTTGTAACTGTCGCCTTCTCTCCTTTGTCTTTGTCTCGCTTAGGACGCAAAGAAGGGACCTAACCCACTCATGAGACGCAATAGTGTCACCCCACTAGCCAGCCCCGAGCCCACCAAAAAGCCTCGCATCAACAGCTTTGAGGAACACGTGGCCTCTACCTCCGCTGCCCTGCCCAACTGCCTTTCCCCAGAGGTGCCCACACAGCTGCCCGGACAAGTGCGTTACCCCCATTTTCCTTCCTTGCAGTCATGTCTTCTGTCTGGGTGGGGAGGAGACCACCCAGTGGTTGTGGCCATGGCCTCAGACCAAGCCTACATGTGGGTGGTGGAAGGAGAGAACAGGGGGACAGCCTCTGAAGTTTGTGAGGTCCATAGTCAGTTCCTTCCAGACTGGGGTTGTGAGTGTGCACACTGCTTTCTAAGGAGGCAGTCTTCACTGGAAGAACTAAGCAGAGCAGAAGAAATGGTGAAGTGTGTGTGTCCCCTGCACATTAGTGGATAGGTTTTCCTAAAACAGAGTTGAAGGCAGCGCCCTACTTTGGGAGTTCCTGTGCAGCTCTGGGCTGCTGGCTTCTAAGTGGCCTGAGGATGTCTTTGCTGTCCCATACTCATGACTGAGTATTTTTCCTTGCTTTCTTGCCATGGCTCGCCATTGTAGGAAAGCTGTAGTCCAAGGGGCCCCATAGAGAGAGTCCTCACCCGAAATCCACATGGCCCGGTGAGAACCCAGGGAGTGCGACTCAGAGCTGCGGGGCCTGGAAATAGCCACTTTCTCACATGGAATAGATACTTCAGCAGGCAGTCAAAACACCAAAAAAAAAAAAAGAAAACCAACTAGATTTTACTTTATTCGCTATGAAGTTCAAATGTTGGAAGATCTTTGCTGTTGGGCATAAGATTTGTTTTTAGAAAACCATTTTCTTCAACAACAACCAAGAATCTGTGAGATAGAAATCTCTGGGCACAAATTTGGGTTCTTCCCAGGGGTCCCCCTCCCCTCCACTCAGCAGGCCTGGTCTCTTACTAATAAGTCAGGAGTAAATTTTGAATGGGATTTGTTTGCAGTGCAGAGACCTGCAGACTCTCCCTGCATTTTGCCTGTAGCTCATTTAAATCCTGTGGTGTCTGGAAATGTGATATGGGGGCCAGTACTGTGCAGCCTCAGGGAGGTCACTGAACCTCTCTAGGCCTCAGTTTTCTCATCTGTGGAATGGGGACGTAGTACCTACTACCAGAGCAGATCTAATGAGGGAATGAGCGCTGAGTGTTGAGCACAGAAGTGTCTGCCTGTGGCACTAACTGGAGGAGTTTACTGTCAGGTTACCTCCCTGCCCAGTCATCAAGTCTTTCTTTTAAAATGAGTGGGTAGTACTTGGAGATAGCGAATTTATCCTTTTTTCAGGTCTAATATTTGAGGTGTTTTTTATGCAAATTGAGAGCTGAAGTTCTACGTGGTGTGTCTATGACACTGTTTTGGTGTAAACTGTGGGGTCATGGTTGGAAGTTTAGAGGACCCTGTCACCAACACTAGGGACTGGTGCGGTGTGGTGTGGGGCCGCACTGTCCCAGGTCACAGAGGTCTCATAGCTGGGGTCCCCCCAACTTTGACAGGATTATCCTTCAGGGTTGCAAGCTGAATTTTCAGGGAGTCTGAAAGCTGGGCCAGACAGGGAGGGTCCCACCAGAGGATGTCCTGATTTCTCGTGACTCTGGCCTTGTACCCTGTCCCTCTACTGACCTTTCTCTCAACCTTTTCTCTCTGCAGCCTTTGCTAGGGAAAGCCTGTTTGTAAGTATTTTTCTCTGAATAATTTTACTGCTAGCACCTCTTTCCCCTTGCTTGCCAGTGTGGCCTCCTGCCTGTTAAAATGTCGAGGATAACAACAGTTTTGTGAAATCTGGCCGAGGGAGAAGGGGCTTCTTGAGTTTTTAGCTAAGGACCAAGAAGTAATTACGGCTCAGCTGCTTTCTGTGTGTGTGTCCTGATGCTGCAGTGGCTGCAGCTGGGCCCTCCTCACTCCCTCTGGGGTCCTGGGTTAGCACGAAATCTCGTTGGTCCCTCTGTCAGACTTCGGTGGTCAGGTCTTATGCCTGCTACCATTGTCTTTTTGGTTCTGTGTCTTTCCTAGGAGAGTGCTTTCATTTTGAGAAGAACCTACCCAGAGCCTAGTCTGCAAAACAAATAGATCCTGCTGCCTCCCAGGGACGCTCCCATACCCCCACCCCAGACTCACATTGTACCCCCAGGGCTCCAGGACCCCCAAACTCTGGAGAGGTTTGTTTGGAACCCCTTGTTTGGGATCAGGTTGTCCTGTATGGAAACCTGTTCGACCTTAGTAATCTTCAGGACTGGGAGCAGCTCTCGAATTAGACCTACTTGGTTTCCCCTTTCGTACAGCCAGAGCTCTCTGCAGAAAGCTTGGTGAAGTATCAGCTAGTGTTTCCATTGTTTCTGTGGTCCCCAGCTATAGAAGGATCTGAGGCTTTTATATTGCAGTTTTAGTAGTGGCCACCATGAAGTATCTCCCTCCCCTACGCCTCAGATCACACCTGCCCATATTCCCCTTTGCTGATTGAGGTACCTTGACTAAATCACAAAGAAGCAGAGAGAGCTTGAGGAGTTCAGCCTGATAAGCTTAAAAGCTTGGCTTGTTCTGGGAAAACAGGACTTGTTTGGCATCGTGCTTAGATTAAGTGGCAGCACCTGTAGTGAACTATATATATTTCATCATGCTCTACTGCTCATGGATCGTGTGCTTGTGCATATCTCGTGTCCTTAATCCTTAAAATAAACCCAGGACGTCTGCAGAGAAGCTACTATCCCTGTTTACCAGAAGAGGCCCATGTTAATTCACTTGCCCACAGTCATCCAGACAGTCATTAGCAGAACCAGGACTTAACCAGGGCTCCCAGTCTTGAAGGCTGGCTGCCTTCTCGAAGACGGTTTCCGGGAACTGCCTGCGCCTGGCCCGGTGCGTTTGCAACCTGTCTTCATGCAGCTGCTTCCCGTGGCTGTGCTGTGTTTACTTTGTGAGCATGTAGCAGCCATGCAGTCTGTGCATCTCCTGTTCCTTGACCTGTGTGGCCTGATGTTGCCTGGAAAGAAATCTTTCTGCTGCGAGCAGGCCATTCAGACACTTCTCCCACCTACTAAGGTTGAACTTGCCCATCTCTCAGGCTAATGCCCCTTTGGCTAAACTCCGTCTAGTTCTCTGGACCTTTCAACCTGCATTCCACTCTGGGTCTCAGCGTTCAACCCAGACTGGGAGTACGAGCCCTTGTCTGGGGCTGCTGACCCCAGAATGTATATTAGAGTTTCACTGAGCGAGGTTGGGGTCTTGGCCCTACTCCCTTTCTCTCAGGAGCTCTGGGCGAGGCAGTGCAACTCTGGGACTCCAACGTCCTCACCTGTAAAATGGAGGAAGGAATGTCACGAGGTATTTTGATAATGTAGCACATAGAGAATCCCCTGGGATCTTCAGTGTTGTGTGGCTTGAGACTGTCAGTGAGTGGTTTTCCAGTAAAGTGGTCATGACAGCCCAGCCAGGTGTGGTGCCCAGCAGCCTTTTTCTGGGGGCTCTTCCAGTGCTTGGGGCCAGCCCCTCACCACACAGCCTTGATTTTGAGATTTTAGATGCACGATAAAAACAAAATTGTACTAAGGATGTTTTTTTTTTTTCCCAACATGTTTCTTTCTTTGCCCCCATTACGCTTGAAAGACGAACTGTCTGTCACATTTTCTCAAAGTTTTCTCCTTACTAACCTTGGAAAGGTAAATGGCTCAGTGCATGCCTCTCTTTGTCCCTTCCACATCTCTGAGTCATGGCATCTCTGCCTGGCAGGGCATCTTGGACTGTGTGAAGATTTGCCATTGTCAAAGATGTGACTCATACACCACATGCCAGAGAACTTGGTGAATTTTAAGAGCAGCACCATTGTCTTGAGGTCCCTTCTCTTGCTTCCTTCTTTCCCTCCATGTCTCCTGAGCCAGGGCCACCATGAGTGAATGGTTTGACATAGCCTGTGCCTGCAGCCCCCAGTGTCATTGTCCCATTGCCATCATTTGTGGGTACTTGGAGCCTTGGGTTTGATATGTGTGAGGGCGGTTGGAGCCAGGGGGGCAGAGGGACATGGCAGCACCTCGCTCTCTCACCCCAAGATGGCTGGGTCCACTCTGGTTGCGAGACTATAGGGCCTTCCCAGCAGACTCCCTCCACTCACAGAGGTTCTTTGATGTACTCGTGGCTGGAGGGTCGGGTTGCCTGGGCTCCTGAGTCCGGCTGAGAGCAGGCTCGGATCTGGGCTTCAGTACCACCAGCCCAGGGTCCTCTTCTGCAGGATTTCTGCACCAAGGCCCTGGGTTTTGCATGGGAGATGAGTGCGCTGAGGTGATCCTTGCATATCTCTCTGCCTGGGTTCTGCTGTCTCCCCTGCTCCTTTAAGACAGTCTTGATGTAGACACTCAAGAAAGGAGAGAATACTCTTTAGAAACTTTTCCTTTTTTGCAGGTAAATTAAGGAGGTTAGATAATGAGACCGCGACTGTGTAGTGGCAGCTATTTCATCTGTCCTCAGCTGATTGAAAAACATTTTTTAAAGGGTTTTGATTCTGGCCAACTTCTTATGGGTGAGGCTTCTGGCCAGGATTACTTTTATTAGAACAGGAAGAGAGCTTTAGTGGCAACGCCCACATCTAGCCAGCTTTAGCACCTGTGTTTCCAGATGCTGAGCCTATGTTCCTAGAATCTGGATCCCAAGGGCCAAGGTGTGTGGCCCTGCTTGAACTGAGTTGGGAGGAGAGTTCTTATGCTTCTTTAGATGGCCCCCGCACGTCCTCTGCCTGGTGTGGCCAGCAAGACTTACCTGGGTCCATACAGGGGCAGCCCCAGGGCTCTCAGGGCTGTAAGCTGAGGGTCCCTTAGATGCTGGCCTCATTGCTCCCCAGAACAGCTCTAACCTACAGTGCTACCTGCTGTTCCTACCCTCCTTCCTGTCTCCTGCAGACTGATATCAGGTCTCTGCTACAAGGCCCTTCTCCCATGCGACTCTGGCTTTAAACTCCACCTGTTCCTGGGGCTTCCCTGGGCAACTACCACCAGTTTGGCTAATGATGGTCTTCCAGGGTCCTGCTTTTGTCCGGAGGGGAGGGAGAGTGAAGTCTCAATTGCATAGCTTTAGTCTTTTGCTTTAAAAACCTAGTCAACAGAAATAATCATTCCCCTTTCCCACCCCTTTTTTCTCCTGAAAATAGAACATGAAAGGCTCCCAGAGCAGCATCGACTCCTCCCGGACACACTGAAGCAGACCCATCGGTTCCATTCCATTTCCATTCCTGCATTGTAGGTAGGGCTCTTCTATCCACCCGAGGCCAACGATCCCAAGGACTTCTCCCGCTATGGGGCGGGCTGGCATAGAAGAGGGGTCCACTGGTGAAAGCAAAGCCATGCCCCCAGCAGCATCGGGGCAGCCAAGACCACAGCATGCCTTTTCTGTGCGAGTGCAGAATCCATGCTTCCGCATCCAGCTGCAGCTGCTGTGGCCAGTGTGGCCACTGCCACCCTGTGCTCTGCCCACTCTTTAGGACTGTGTGACCTCACTGACCCACCAGGAGGCTTGATGAGGACAAAAGAGCAATGGAGGAAGTGAGAGAAGGCCCTGAGGAGGGGACATCGGGTGCCTCTGGCCTGTTTTGTTTCATTTCTGTGATCTTGGCCTGGAATATTCCTAGCTAGGGAGATGACACTGGTCCTGGAATCGTGAAATGAAAGGGTCCTAGATTTCAGTTGCTGAAGGTTCAGGGTGTTGAAAACATTCACAAGGCTCATTCGTGCACCTTGGCCTGGGACGTTGACTTGTGAAGATAGGGTGCATGCTGGGATGGGGCTGTCTGGGAAAGCCAGTCTGGAGGTGAAGACAGAAGCCCCTGAGCTGGACTTGCTTGTCGGCTAAGCAGTGGCCTCTGCATGTCCACACCCTTCCCAGGTTTGTGCTCAGTCTCACGCGGTACTGAAGGACAGTGTGGCTGTGTTGGCCAGAGGCAATAGCCCCGGGGCCTCCTTTTCCCGAGGAGCTATGTGGTCCCTCTGCTCTCGGGCCTGGATCAGGGGCACCTGAGACACGGTTTCTCTGGGGCTGCTTGCTTTTGCACTTTCTTTGGGCAGAACATGAAAGTCACACCTTCTCTTCAGGATCTTAGATGTTTGGGTTTTTGTCCTTAGGGACCCTGGCAAACCAGCTGGGGGCAGGCTCTTACATCAGTGCAAGACACGCTGGAAGACGGCTCGAGAAGAAGAATCGGCCTCCTTCCTTCAGGATGTTCATCACCTCCCATGTTTCCCAAGCTAGGCTCACTTTAGGCCACTAGCTCCAAGAGGCTGTTTGTGGTCTCCTGGCAGGATTCATCTCAGTTCTGCATGTTTTCCTCAAGCTCCTGCCATGTGCATGGTATGGTGTTGGGTCCCTTGGGGAATGTCCTCTCTTGCCTTATTAGCATCTGGCATTTTGGGGGGGGATGGTTTAGAGCAGAGGTTTGGGGATGTGTGACTGAATACCTGTAGTTTCTACCTGCTGGTTTCTCCTTGTTGCCTCCAAGTACTGGAGGGGGAAGGTGTGCTCTGAGGCCCAGAAAAAAGGATTTGGAGACTCACCGTTTGTCCAAATGACTTTTTAAGGCTCTTTCTAAAAGTTGATGCCAAAGGTCACTTTCCTTTCCTGCCTTCTGCTTTTAAGTCTGACACCCTCACCCCTGTCAGCCCACAAGACAGCTGGGAGTGGTGCAGGCTTGGACAGCTAGAGCTGGAAGTGGAGAGAACAGCTATTTTTTTTTGTTTGTTTGAGAAGAGCTTTTAGAGAATGTACATTTCTCTTGTTGGGATTACATGAGAAATGGGACATGCTTCAGATACCATACAGTCAAGCTGGATGTTTTTACACCAAATCATTCAAGCCCTGTCCCCTGTGCTTGTCAGTCTGCCTGAGAGGATGTCTGTACATACAGTCCGCGCAACTGAAGACTTGGGTTATTTCCCCTTTCCCGCCACCTTGAATCTAGTTGACAGGAGTGTGGGTTTGTAGGTTGGTCTTGTTTTTAGATGGAAGGGCCTGCTGTTCTGTTCTTGAGAATGACTCAATTGTGTCCTACTTTCCGGACTTCTCTTCCTGTCAGAGCTCATTCTGGTTTTTGACTCTCACAGCTGATTTGTGTGCGTGCCCCTTGCCTCTGACAGGCTGAAGTCAGGCCATACACAAGGGAGGCGTTGCCTACCACACAGCATAGTTTGTAAGGGCCCGGGCGGGGAGATACGTAAACAGGACACATGGATGGGACCTGGACGGTGCAGAATCCTGCTGAGGTGCTACAAGCCGGTGGTCTGAGGCCGAGGCAGTGTTGGATGGAGGGCGTGTTGGAGCTGTAGTCATGGAGCGTCTGCTGTATTGCTTCTCACCCCCTAACCCCCAAAAATATCTAGGACCAATTATTTTACCTTTGCATATTTGTTTTTGGGTAGGTATACCCCCCACCTCCTTTTTCTGTCCTGTGACCATAGATGAAATTCTTCATTTAGGGAGATAGAAAACTGTTCGAACCACACCAATGATAATTTTGTTTGTAATACTTGAAATTTATTTTTTTATTATTTTGATAGCAAATGTGCTATTTATTTATTTAATGTGTATATGGGAACCTGAAAACAGAAAGCTTTTAGGTTTGGGTTTATCATTCGTAGGTTGGGTTGGGGCCTTTCATGTGTGACTTACGACTCCTCTGCGTCCTTTATATTTGTCTGAATTAAATTACCTGGGATGAAGCTGTGCCAGCTTTCAAACAGGGGCTGCCTTTCAGAAATTTGTATATTTTGCAGTTGCCAGAACAATAAAATACCTGATTGAAATACACTGAAGTGCACCTCTGGTCCTTGGGGGAAAGAAGAATCTCTAATTGACATTATTATGATGATGATGATTGATTTTGGAACAGAAGGGAGAGAGACAGAAACATTGATTTGTAGTTCCACTTATTTATGTATTCATGGATTGATTCTTTTATGTGCTCTGACTGGGGATTGAACACGCAACCTTGGTGTATCAGGACAATTCTCTGACCAACTGAGCTATCTGGCCAGTTCTACCCTTCAGCTCTTGACCTACCTTTCCATCCCATTTCTTCTTTTTTTTTTTTACAGGGACAGAGAGAGCTAGAGAAAGAGGGATAGGGACAGACAGACAGGAACGGAGAGAGGTGAGAAGCATCAATCATTAGTTTTTCGTTGCCGTTGCAACACCTTAGTTGTTCATTGATTGCTTTCTCACATGTGCCTTGACCGCGGGCCTTCAGCAGACCGAGCAACCCCTTGCTGGAGTCAGCGACCTTAGGTCCAACCTGGTGAGCTCGGGGTCTCGGACATGGGTCTTCCGCATCCCAGTCTGATGCTCTGTCCACTGTGCCACTGCCTGGTCAGGCTCCACCCCCTTTCTTTAAATAGGATATGCAGACACAGATCACCTACTGCCAGCATTTGGGAAATAAGCTGTGTCAACTTTAAAAAAAAATTTTTTAATAGACTTTATTTTTTGCAGCAGTTTTAGGTTTATAGGAAAGAGCAGCTGGTACAGAGAGCTTCTGTATGCCCTCCTCTGTCCCTGCACAAAGTCTTCCCTATTATTAACATGTTTTGAAAGTGTGGTGCATTTGTTCCAATTGATGAGCCAGTATGAGCCATTATCATTAGAACCACAGTTTACACTAGGGTTTCCTCTGTGTGGTATGGCTGTATGGGTTTTGACAAGTGCATACTGGTATGTATCCACCACTACAGTATACAGTATGCCCATCAGTTTTTATTCCCTCCATTCCATATCTTTTCTCCCCACCCTTTCAAACAGCAGCAGTTCTTATACAAACAGCGGGGCTTGGCTGCACCTGCCTTTCTCACCCCACGTGCTCTGCAGCCTCCAGCCAGACTGATTCCCATAGCACTTTGCCCTGGGCTCACTCACTTTCCACTTTTCTCACTAATGGTTAAGAATATTTTAATTCGGAATTATTTAATAAACTACCACTGCAAGAATTGGTCAACTATTTGGAAAGGAAAAGCTTTATAGCATTGCACCATCTATCTTGACCTATTTGTTAAAAAAAACTACTATTAAGAAGAACACTGGTGAATACCTAATTTTTTGAGGGGCTTAAAAGCAATAAAAAACTACAAAATAAATATTCAGATTCCACAATGTAAATATTTTAAGTTCAAGGTCATCATAAATTATAAGCAAAAGGAAAATACATGCTAAGAAATATTTGCAACAAATTTGATGCCCCCCCCCCCATATTATCTTAAAACATGCATTGGAAACACATCTAAAGCAGTAAGAAAAAACATGGAGATCCTTCTAGATACCTGGACAAAGTCTTATTTAATCCTTACCACAAACTTTTTCTGTGTTTTAAAGAATAAAGACGAAACAACTGAAGTTTTGTGGCATTAAGTTCTAACGTTTGTTTTATAAACTTCATTTTGAGCTCCCCTTTTCAACACAACTTAAGTGTTTGGATCTAGTTTTCCTCAGTGTGAGCAGGTCTTCCCAGTCAATATACTGATGGCTTAGGTAGTCTATAAAGACATTAGTTTCAACCTACAGGTTCTGACATACTTCTAAGACAATACTAAAAGAACCCTGTAAAGACAACAAAAGCACCTCAAACATGGTACTTTGGCTACTTAGGACTAAAGAGGACCCTTTGCTCACTCTGAGAGAAGTCAGAATATACTTCAATCATAGTGTGGGTGGCAGTGGCAGAAGCCTCATTTCTTTTCCACACACACGATCATTAGCCACACGAGATTCATGCATAAGATAAAGTGAAGATTAGGGCCAAGCTGGGCTGGCGGACTGTTAGAAGGAAACTTAATGGTGGTGGGGATGGAGGTGGGCACAGTGGAGAAGTGTCTTCCATGTATAAAATATTTTACAACATTGCATTGACCATAAATGCTCAATACAAGTTGTCCATTTTGTTCTTTGAGGCCTAAACTTAAGCTGCAGACATCAGAGGAACTCTGCCTCAGACATGTCAGTTTAACTGAACCAAAGTAGTCTCACTGGGATATTCTGACAAATAACATTTGCTGGACAGAGGGGCAGAGGAGGCCTGGGTGGGATTAGGTTCTTTACCAAAGGTCCTGACTGTGTAGTAGAATCCAGAGGCTGAGAAGAGGGTAGGTGCCAGCCTGGTGTGTGACCTCACCGCATACCAAATATGTGGACTTACACAAGTTACTTCATATTTTTTAACTTCCCCATTCATAAAATGCAGAAACCCATGCTGTATATTTTATTACAAAATTTAATTTGAAGCCCTGGCCAGTTGGCTCAGTGATAGAGCGTCGGCCCAGTGTGTGGATGTCCTAGGTTCAATTTCCAGTCAGGGGTACACAGGAGAAACCATGATCTTCACCCCTCCCCCTCTTGCTTTTCTCTCCTCCTCCTCCTCCTCCTTCCCCCCCTCCCCCTCCCCCTCCCCTCCTCCTCCTCCTCTCCTCCTGTAGCCATGGCTTGATTGGAGCAAGTTGGCCCTGGGCACTGAGGATGGCTTCATGGCCTCCGCGCCAGGCGCTAAAAAGTGGCTCCAGTTGCAATGAAGCAAGGGCTCCAGCTGGGCAGAGCATCGACTCCTAGTGGGCTTGCTGGGTGGATCCTGGCCGGGGCGCATGTGGGAGTCTGTCTCTGGCTCCCCTCCTCTCACTAAAATTTAAAAAAAAAATTCAATTTGGATGTATTTAATGTAGACAAAAATTCTGCTTAGAAGCAAAGAAATACCATACTTACTTTTCAGGTTTTTCATGAGGACTAAACCTTATAAATGAAGAGTGCTTGACTGTTCCTGAATGCACCAAAATGACAGTTATTGATCTAATAATGTGTGCCAGGTGCTTTAAATGCCAGGTAGATACTGTGATCTCTACTTTGCAGATGTGGAGACTAGAAAAACTTAGGAATTCTGCTTGATTCTGCTCAGCTACAACTGGGAGAAAGCCCCAGGTCTGTCAGACTGCCAGTCACACAGTATGAGAGCCTCACAGCTAACTAAGCAAGGCCCTGCTGGATGCATCATCAACCACAGGAACAGGACTGAGTCACATGTTCATTAGCAAATAGGTTTTTGTGTTCCTGGGGCTATGGAGAGATCTCTCTTCATCCAAATGAATAACAGGCTTTGTTCACCAGATGTCCAGTCTCTAGGGTTTTGTGTTTTCCTCTTCCTACTTATTCCAAAAAAGGTGTAGGGGCCAGCATCTTCTGGGAGACCCCATTCCTGGAGTACATGAAGACTTTCCCTTGCATACACCGCAAAGATAGTTTTAGAGGAATAGGTTTCTAGATCCTCAGCTTCTACTCTCACCCTTTCTAAAACAGCCTGGGAAGTTTGCTTATAAGCATAATATATAAATAGTCTCTCTGGTTTGCTAATGGAAGGTCACCCCCTCAGCCACAGCAAAGCACTACAGTTGAAGCAATATAAGTTAGTGCAGCAATACCCCCAGGGTGGAAACACCTCCAGGGTAAACAACAAAGCTCCTTTAATGATTAACCCAAGCACAATGACCCAGGGATTTCTCTCATCTTTTTGTTAAAGGTTGGACTGTTTTGAATTTAAAACAATTGAAGCAATATAAGTGCAGCAGTTCCCCCACTTTTTAATCTCAAAACTTCTACACTTCTCTCCCCTGACCGAAGCCAAATAACTGAAAACCTTAGGTTCTTTTTTTAAATTGAAGTATAATTGACAATAACATTGTATTAATTTCAGATGTACAATGTGATGACTTAATACTTATATATAAGACTCATGCACTCTTAAAAATTATTAAGGACTCTAAAGAACCCATGCTTATGTGGGCTATATCTGTCCATATTTAGTGTATTTGAAATAAAAACTGCAAAAACCCCACACTATATAATAATTTTTATTTAAAAATAAACTCATTATAGCCTGACCAGGTGGTGGCGCAGTGGATAGAGCGTCGGACTGGGATGCGGAAGACCCAGGTTCGCGACCCCGAGTTCGCCAGCTTGAGCATGGGCCCATCTGGCTTGAGCAAAAGCTCACCAGCTTGGACCCAAGGTCGCTGGCTCCAGCAAGGGGTTGCTCAGTCTGCTGAAGGCCTGCGGTCAAGGCACATGTGAGAAAGCAATCAATGAACAACTAAGGTGTTACGATGGCAATGAAAAACTAATGATTGATGCTTCTCACCTCTCTCCGTTCCTGTCTGTCTGTCCCTATCTATCCCTCTCTCTGATTCTCTCTCTGTCCCTGTAAAAATAATAATAATAATAATAATAAAAACTCGTTATAAATAACATGTTTAATGAATGCTAAATAACTATATTTTTCAAAATTGAAAATACTTAGAAGAATGGCATTTATATATTTTATATATCTCTCTAGTGGTGGCTTCTCATATCTGATTCTGTATTCAACCTATTGTTATGTATTGCTTGGGTTGAAGTATATGAAGAAAAATCAGCCTCTTAGGGATATGTAGTTGAAAGGGAGGAGTATGTTAATGTCTTTTACAGATAATTGTAAATATTTTTTTTATTCTATACCCAAACTGGATAAATTATAGTTTCTTTTTTTTGTGTATGTGTGTATGACATAGACCGAGAGAAAGAGAGAGGGACAGACAGTTAGTTTTTCATTGATTGCTTTCTCATATGTATGTGCTTTGATGGAGGGAGGGGGCTATAACAGAATGAGTAACCCTTTGCTCAAGCCAGCAACCTTGGGTCTCAAGACAGCAACCATGGGGTCATGTCTATGATCCCACGCTCAAGCCAGCGACATTGCGCTCAAGCTGATGAGCCTGCACTCAAGCTGAATGAGCCCACACTCAAGCCTGCGACCTCGGGGCCTTGAACTTGGGTCCTCCGCATCCTGGTCCGATGATGAATTATGTGTTATCTTGATTGGGCCTGAAGGTGTCCAGATATTAAGTCAAATATTATTCTGGGCTCTTCTGTGTGGGATTGATATTTAAATTGAAAGACTGAGTAGAGCAGGCTTAATTATTTAAACAGTTTTTATTATAAAAATACATTCAAAAAGTGTCTACAGAGTTGGCCATTTTTCCTTGCTCACTTTACATCAGTATCTCTAAGAAGGATGAGAAAGAAAAGCACTCTAGTCAGTGTTTCTGACAAAAATAAACACAGTGAAAACATAATTATGGAAGATTTATTTGTCTTAGGTGTTTGGGTGGCGTCTTCAGGATAAAAGTACTCTCACTAATGCCCTGAAACCGGTTTTGTTTGTTTGTTTATAAAGCTCAGTTCCTGGCCATCCTAGAGGGGCTCATTTTAATTATTACAGTGAGGCTTTTACTGTGTTTTTAAATCCCAAACTGCATCAGTGGATGAAGTTAGTGAGGAATGATGAGTAGAGAGAGAGGAAAAGGAAGCTTCAGAGAAACCGTCTCTGCCCTCTGAAAGGGAGCCAGGACTGGCCACCCTGGACAGGCTGACCTGTGGGAGCTGTCACTGATATTTCATTTGCACATCTAAGCCATCAGCTGAAGGCAGCTGTTTACCTGGGCTGCTCCCTCTGGGAGCTGGAACAATTTTGTCCTGTGGCCTGTTCCCTCCCTCCCTCCCTCCCTCCCTCCCTCCCTCCCTCCTTCCTTCCTTCCTTCTTTCCTTCCTTCCTTCCTTCTTTTCCAGTTCCTTAGTTGTCCATTGATTGATTTTTCATATGTGCCTTGACCAGGGGGCTACAGCAGCAGATCGAGTAACCCCTTGCTTGAGCCAGCAACCTTGGGCTCAAGCTGGTGAGCCCTGCTCAAACCCGATGAGCCTGTGCTCAAGCTGGCGACCTCGGGGTCTCGAACCCGGGTCCTCCACATCCCAGTCCGACGCTCTATCCACTGCACCACCGCCTGTTCAGGCGGCCTGTTCTCTTTCTAATTCACTTTGCAATTCCTCAGCTGGAGTGGGAAGAATGTGAGAGATAGATTGTTATTCGTCATTTTATAACTTCAGGGCTTTTGAGTCAAACATGTTAGCTCTTTGTTTCCTCAGCCCATGGAAGGGGCAACAGGGCCTTGGTTCAGCTCATTGGGCCTTTCTGGGCCTCAGATAGCAAATAAAGATCATGACACCATATCACTTGGAGGATAAGAAAGCACCACACAGAGGAAGACTAAGTGAACCCATTAAATGCAGATCAGGCTTGAAGTCCTCCAATTTAGCTGAACCAGCCTAAGGAAGATGAGTTTGGTTCAAGTGGAAGGGAACTTCTGGAGAGACTATGGTCTTTCTAGAGTGACTGGGTTGCTCACTCTTTTAGAAAGACACTAATTATATTCTAATCCTGGTCAGGCCTGAGAGCCTTTGCACCGTGCCCAGGAAAAGCTGCACTGAGCAGGTGCTTTGGGTCAATTGGACCCTAAAACATGCCTTAGCCCAATCAAGCATCTGGGCATTCTTCCACAAAAACCTGTTCTGTGGCAAGCAGATTATACCTGGATAAGGATTTATTTGTCTTTTAAATACACAGCTCACATAAGATTAAGGTAGGTTGAGAAGCTGAAAAGGGCAGTTTAGGACAAGAACATACTGGGGCCCTTATCACGCCAAGATGGTGCTTGGGGACATGGATGACCTGTGTTAGATCAGGTTCTAACGTTTGTTTGTTCATTTGTTCATTTAATTGCTCATTCATTCAGGAATAATGGAGTTCCTATTAAGCTACAAGATTGCACTAAATGCTAGGAGAAATTTTACAGGTGATGAGAAAAACATTGATTCCTATCAAAGGAAAGCATAAATAAATCATAAGATGAACTTCTTAATATTTGAAGCCAAGACTTCTGTAACTGCTCTCTTCCAGGTCCTCTAGTTCAACTCTACAGCTTTACAGATGAAACTGGGGCTCACAGAGATTTCAGGCACAACAACGCTGGGACCAAACTGACTTTACTTCTGATCTAGTATTTTGTGTTTTGTTTTGTTTTGTTCAGTGAGAATTACAGTGCCAAGGATGCTCCAAAGCTCCATATGGCATTAAGAAAAAGACTTTAAGGTCTGACCTGTGGTGGCGCAGTGGATAAAATGTCAACCTGGAATGCTGAGGTCGCTGGTTTGAAACCCTGGGCTTGCCTTGTCAAGGCACATATGGGAGTTGATGCTTCCTACTCCTCCCTCTTCTCTCTCCCTTTCTCTCTCTCTCTTTCTGCTGTCTCTCTAAAAATGAATAAATAAAATCTAAAAAAAAAAAAAAAGGGGGGGGGGAAAGGCTTTAAGCTGCCAGATGCAGTCACTACTACTAACTGTGAAGAAGGCGTTTCCTTTCCCTCCTGAACTCTGACCCCTGGCTTCCCCTTCTCAAAGTTACCACAGGATCCCTCAGCCTCCTGACTCTTCCTGCAGGCCCACTGTCCTCTGGGGTTGCCTTTTTTTTTTTAATACTGTATTGATTTTACAGTGACAGGAGAGAAAAGGGAGCATGGAATGGGAAGTAACAACTCATAGTTGCTTCATGTTAGTTGTTCATTGCTTGCTTGCTGTATGTGCCTTGGCCAGGCAAGCCCAGTGTTTTGAACTGGCAACCTTGGCATTCCAGGCCGAAGGTTTATCCACTGTGCCACCACATGCCAGGTTGGGGTTGCTTTTGGCGCTGGCTGTCTATGCTGCTAGATCCACAGTCCTTAAAATCTCCTGTTTAGAGGGTGATTTTGTCAAGTGAGTTGTACCAGGAAATGTGGGCAGTATTTCCCAAAGACAGGACTGAAGTAGTTTACATGCAGATTAAACCATGGAACACAATCTTTTAATCTCAGAGCAGACAGTGACAAGGAGAGTTCTCAGGAGCTCTCTAGAACATCAAACAAAAGTGTGTCAGTTTTGCAAAACCGAATGCCAAAGAAACCTCCTGAGATGGCAACAATGAGTACGTGTCACCCAGAGGCTGGTGGGGTTACCTTTCTTTATGAGTCTGAAATAGTAAATCCCAAAGGAAGAAAGAGATCTAGGCTATTATGTAGATAAACCAAAGGCAATCTTAGCTTGTATTCATTCACTGCCAGTAGAACCAAGATATCGAAATAATTATCTTCATGCTCGGCTTTGCATCATGGTTGGGCCAGTATTTCTCTCAGATGGAAAACACCAGTTCAGTCTCTGAAGGACGAAAACATTGTCAGCTAAATAAAAGAAGAGGCAATATTTCTTTTATATTGGGAGCCAAACCTTGATTTGAAATGGAAAGGCTTTTTGTCTCAGACAGCCTGGCTTTGCATCTCAGACAGCCTGATTTAATTGCTGAACAAAGCTCTCTTCTTTTGGGGAAGAAAGAAGAAAACTGCAACAATTAGCCCTCTGAAAATGTAGGTCTTTAAAAACAATTGGGAGGAAGTTGGCAGTGACATCTATCCACCAGTCGGTTTTGGCAAGCCCATGGGAAGGCGAAACAAAGGAAGACATCCAGTTGGTTCAAGAGTTTAGCTCTCCCTTTATGAAGAGAAAAATTCATCCTTCTGTCCTCTGACCATCCAGACCTCTGTTCGCATTCCACTACTGTGATGTTTTATCTTCCAGAGCTCTTTTAATTCAACTCTTTCTAGTTTAGATGGCAGAATGTTGTACCTCTTCAGTGGTCAAGGGTGTTAGAAGGGTTCTGGGAATCAGGACTAGAAGCAAGAACTTAACTTGATTTGCTTCTCAGGGCACATATGAAGAAATGGTCCCGTAGAATAAACAAAAGTACGTACGCAGCCTGACCAGGGGGCGGCACAGTGGACAGAGTGTCGGACTGAGATGCGGAAGACCCAGGTTCGAGACCCCAAGGTCACCAGCTTGAGCACAGGCCCATCTGGCTTGAGCAAAAGCTCACCAGCTTGGACCCAAGGTTGCTGGCTCGAGCAAGGGGTTGCTCGGTCTGCTGAAGGCCCGTGGTCAAGGCACATATGAGAAAGCAATCAATGAACAACTAAGGTATCGCAACAAAAAACTGATGATTGATGCTTCTCATCTTTCTCCATTCCTGTCTGTCTTTCCCTGTCTATCCCTCTCTCTCTCTGACTCTCCTTCCCTGTAAAAAAAAAAAAAAAAAAAAAAAACGTAATTTTTGAATGCCCACTATGGCTAGATGTTTACTTTTAGAACACGCATTGAATCTCCCCCACAACTCTGTGAAGTAGTTATATATATTTTCCATTTATATTCTTTGAAACAAAACAGCAGTCCCAAAGTGGAGTCACTTATGTTAATTTAGTCACTTATGTCCACATCACTAACTCAAGACTCGGTCATGGTTTTGGCTCTCCCAGAAATGGAACCTTATACCTATCAGTCATGAATCACCTGATCACTACTAGTTAGGTCTTCTGCCTGACAGACCACACCCATCTTCTAAAGGAAAGTGACTGCAATAACCAACTGCTTTTTTGCCAATATTACTTCCTTATTCTCATTTCCTTCTGCCTATAAAGGTTTCTATTTTGTACAACCCCTTGGAGCTCCTTTCTATCTGCTAAATTGGATGCTACTGACCAATTTGAATAGATTTTTGCCTAAAGTCTTAATTTTTTTTTTTTTAAGTGAGAGGAGGAGGGGAGACAGAGAAATAGACTCCCGCATGTGGCTGACCCACCTGGCAAGCCCACTACCAGGGTGTGCTCTGCCCATCTGGGGATGTTGCTCAGTAACTGAGCTATATTTAGCACCTGAGGCAGAGGCTCCAAGGAGCCATCCTCAGCACCTGGGCAAACTCACTTGAACCAATTGAGCCATGGATGTGGGAGGGGAAGAGAGAAAGAGAAGGGGGAGGAAGAGATGTGAAGAAGCAGATGGTTACTTCTTCTGTGTGCCTTGACCAGGAATCAAATCCAGGATATCCACACACTGGGCTGATGCTCTACACTGAGCCAAAAGGCCAGGGCCAAAAGTCTTAAAAATTTTAATGTCTCAGTTTATCTTTTAGCAATATAGATGAGAAAACTCTAGCTCAAAGGTAATACTTTGAGAGGTCAAATAATTTGCCCTATGTCACACAAATTGTCCTGGGTAGAGGAGGGGGAATCAAACCAGGTAACCATTGTTACCATGTGTCCAGGAAGCGACTGTCTTTGCTGTTTTGCTGGGTCCCACTTGATTAGAGAAAAGTCCGTGAGTTTTCAGAAAGAGTAAAAACCTTTGGGAGTAATTTTTTGAGATGAGAAAACCAACCTTCTCTTTCATATTTTCATTAATATGATTTCCCTGGAAATGTATTCACTTCCATTTTCCTGGGCCAATGTCTAAGTAGAAGGTACAAATTTATCTGGCTTGGAAATGCCATTCTCTCTCTTTTATTTGAAGTATTAAATTTGTAGTTTTAAATTTACATTTTGTGCCTAACCAGGCAGTGGCGCAGTGGATAGAGCATCAGCCTGGGAGGCTGAGGATCCAGGTTCAAAACCCTGAAGTCACTGGCTTGAGTGCTGGCTCATCTGGCTTGAGAATGGGGTTGCCGGCTTGAGCGTGGGATCGTAGACATGACCCCATAAAAAGCTAATTCTCAAGTGAATGTGTTAAATCAATCACCTCGAGAACATTATATCTATTGCATGGAAAATTTTATGTTGAATGCTTTAAGTTTCTGCACTTATATATATTTTTTCTAAATGAAACAGGAAAGAGAGACAAAGAGTATAAAGAAGCTTTAGAATGATTTTTAATGATTTTAGAGAAAGAAAGAAACGTAGAGTTGTTGTTCCATTTATTTATGCACTCATTGGTTTATTAAGGTGTGTGCCTGACCAGAATTCAACCTTCAACCTTATATCAGGACAATGCTCTAACCAACTGAGCTACTGGCCAGGGTTCTGCTCTTAAGTTTTAATTTTACCAGTGAAGAATGAGCCCATTAATCCATAAGCCTACTTCCACTTGACCCCAGTAAAAGCAGAACCCAGGTCCATGGGCACTCTCTCTTCCTGCCCAGGACCTGGTTGTGTACCCCCTGGCCTGCCTTACAAGCTACAGGACCTGTAAGTAATAAACTGGTATTTTTTTTTCAGATTCCTTTATGGCTATTGCTGAAGGACATCTTGGAATGTAATAAGAACCACAAGGGTGGGCCCAGTTGTAACCTTGATTTAAAAAAGGGAGAAGTCTATGGGAAGCTCCCTGGGAACCAGGTGAGTACCCAAACACTTCTAGTGGATAGAATGCTTATAGTTGGACTGAGCCAAACACAATCAGGAATGCCTTGTGCTGTAGTTTACACTGGCTACCACATGATGACATCACTAAGTGACAGGAATTTTTACCTGTTATAATCTCATGGCACCACCTTCATATATGTGGTCTGCCATTGATGCAAACATCTCTATGTGGCACAGGGCTATGTTGTATAGCATGAGATGTCTCTTTTTATATACATGCCATTTCTATGTAGTATATATGCCTTTCCACAGAGACAAGTCTAGGAGGACTGTTAATAGAGGGAAGCTGGTTTTGGAGGGGAAGTGGCAGGGGGATGATAAAGCAGGACCTTTATGTTTTAAACTGTAAATTTCTACATTTGGATCTTTTACAATAAAAATATTTAGATCTATTATACATGTAACTAAAAATAATAAAATTATAACTGCTCTATTAAAAACATCTTGGTTTTCAGTTTCTTTCTATGCATCTTCTATTAAAGCTTGGCTGCCTACTGAAAGACAAAAGAAAATTACTCTCTCTTCAGAAATCTGAAGTGTATAAAATTTAACTAACTGGGCAATTTCTTTGAGATTGCAAATAAGTTGTGTTGAGGTCAATGGCTGTGGGTGGCAGCATGCAGTCCCCTAATAAGCTGCATTTGCTCCAGGCACGAGTGACCGTGTCATTATCCATCAGCCAGGTGGGCGAGGTTTATTCTGTGACGGAAATTGTCTACTCGTTCGAGCTCCCCTATCCTCGGTTCCAGTATCCTTTGAGCTTGGTCGCTGGTGTAGGGAGAGGAAGAAAGGTGGTGCGGCAGCCTGATGTAGAGGGCGGGAGGTGAAGCGGAGGGGCAGCTGGTGCTCCACTGAGACAAGAAAAAGAGCACCTGGGACAAGAAAAGTGTCCTTTTTAATTCATGTACTTTCAGATGGTTAGTTTTTCTTCTTTATTCCCATTTTATTATCCAGTCAAGCCAATCAATCTAAATGTTCTGTTTCCTACTTAGAAGTAAAAAAATGGAATTACTGAAAGGCACCCTGGGCCACCCAGTCTAACCCCTGAGAGGTGGGGCAGTCTGTGGCTAACTGAAGAGGTGACCGATGCCCGAACGCAGGGCTGGCACTCCCCCCAGCCTCCTGGAGCCCGGACAGCGTCCTGCATTGCTTTCTGCACTTCTCTGTTCTCTTGAAAGCAGCTCTTAATGATACTTTGCTGAAAGAAATCACATTAACCTGAGACAAAGATAGACTTCAGAGAGGTTTCCTTGTTCTATTCAGTGCTTTCTCAGAGCAGGGTCAGTTCTGTAAAATATAAGTTTTGGTGCCTATACTTCTGTGGTTTTGTGCCAGTACAGACCAAGTGAAAATGTTGTTTTCCATTAAACTGGCTTTTCTTTTTCCTGTTAGGCCTCTTGGGCCCCATTTATAGCATTATGGGTTTCTATTTCTTTCTAATCTCCATGTATATGAAGTAAAATTTAACCAACTTTTTATAAAGCAATCAATTTTAATGCAAAAATGCAAGATAAGATTATTTCAACAAGTGTCTGCCTTATCTCACTGTGTAAACTTGAAAGAAATTAAGTCATTTTTTGGCCCTGGCTGTTTGGTTCAATAGATAGAGCATCAGTCTGACATGCAGATGTCCTAGGTTTGAACCCCGTCAGGACACACAAGAAAAGTGACTATTTGCTTCTCTTCCCTCCTTATTTTCCTTCTATTTCTCTTCCCCTCTTGCAGCCGGTGGTTCTAGAGTCAGCTCCAGACGCTGAGTATAGCTCTGTTGATTCGAGCATTGGCCCCAGATAGGCTTGCCTGGTAGATCCTGGGCATGTGGAAGTCTGTCTCTCTATCTCCCTTCGTTTCACTTTAAGAAAGAAAGAAAGAAGGAGAGAGAGAGAGAAAGAAAGAAAGAAAGAAAGAAAGAAAGAAAGAAAGAAAGAAAGAAAGAAAGAAAGGAAAAAAGAGAGAGAGAGAGAGAAAGAAAAGGAAGGAAGGAAGGAAGGAAGGAAGGAAGGAAGGAAGGAAGGAAGGAAGGAAGGAAGGAAGGAAGGAAAGAAGGAAGGAAGAAAAAGTTGTTTTTAAAAAATTTAGTTTGGGGCCTGATCAGGTGGTGGCGCAGTGGATAGAGCGTCGGACTGGGATGCAGAGGACCCTGGTTCGAGACCCCGAGCTCGCCAACTTGAGCGAGGGCCCATCTGGCTTGAGCAACAGCTTGCCAGCTTGGACCCAAGGTCGCTGGCTCAAGCAAGGTGTTGCTCGGTCTGCTGGAGGCCCACAGTCAAGGCACATGTGAGAAAGCAATCAATGAACAACTAAGGTGTTGCAATGGCAATGAAAAACTAATGATTGATGCTTCTCACCTCTCTCCGTAACTGTCTGTCTGTCCCTATCTATCCCTCTCTCTGACTCTCTCTCTGTCCCTGTAAATAAATAAATAAATAAATAAACAAAAACAAACAAACAAAAAATTTAGTTTTGGTAAGTATGCAGAACTCTGCCAGGTCAAGCAAATGTGGGCCAGTTGGCTGTGTGAGTTTCATAAGGTGAAGACTGGTGGTTTGAATGACATCAGTCTGGCTGGCAGTGGTCCAAGTTCTAGGCCCAGAAGGGTGCCTTAGGTAGGCATGATGCTGATGTAATTAGAAATAGGGCTGCTGATTCTCCTTGGCTTCACTTGTGTGGAAAAATATGACAACAATGTTCTGTAATAATAATAATAATAATAATAATAATAATAATAATAGAAAGTGTTAGCAGATGATCTTTGAGGCCTTGAAATTTCCTTCTGTTCTCTTCTGTGCCCTTTGTGTTTTTAATAACATTAGCAATGTACATTAATGGAAAGAGCCCCTGGCCAGGAATTAACAGGCTGCAGTCGGACTTGCCATTAATAAGCTGATTTGGGATAAGCCACTTAAACTCTGAAAACTTGCTATTCTGTCTGCTGCACCATTGTCAACCTCTGGGTTCACTTCCATCACTAAGATTTTAGGGCCTATGCTCTCAGAATATACCGTCTTTTGTTATCAGCATCAGATGTGAGATGATTTCCTGGAGAAGATTTCATTCTCTTTCTGAATGGTTTGACCCAGTATTGCTCAAATCAAAGGACATGAATTGAAGTTTTTTTTCAGTACAGTAAGAGATGGGACAGTAGGAGACTGTGCGAGAAGCAGGTGAGTTAACCTGTTTTTAAAAAGAGATTAAGGTTTGGTAACACAGGGAGAAGGCTTTTTCTGTTCCTACCTGGTCCGAGAGTTGAGATAATGCAATTGTGTCTGCAGTGCCTTCTCCTATTCCATTTCTCAGACAAACTGTGGTGCAATTCAGCGATTTTAATTACTACCCCATGTTTTGTTTTTCACATGATGGCTGCAAATTGTAAGAGTTGTAAGAGGACTGACTACTAGCCCTGGAAAGCTGCAGGAATGAGGTTGAGCTCCTACCAGACATAGTTAATGTGATGGAGATTTGTTATCCTGACATTTCATTTGGAACCACTCAGAGTGAAAATTTGTAGTCAGAGATGAGAGAGGTCTTTCAAACATCAGTAAATCAAACTCAAGAGGAGAGAAAAATGAAGAAACCAAATTATTGCCGTATTAGGTTTTGTTCAGAGATTGTGTGGTCTCTACTCTGGTGATTCCTCAGAGTATGATAGTTTAACTTATTTTTAGAGTTTTCTAAACAAAACGGTTCCAAATAGATTTCCATATGTCCTAGCTGATCTTTTCTTTTTTTAAAATTTTTTCATTGATGAGAGAGAAAGGGAGAGGGAGGGAAGAAAGAAAGGAGGGGGAGAGAGACAGAGAGAAGCATCAACTTGTTATTCCACTTAGTTGTTCCATTTAGTTCTGTACATTAATTGTTTCTTGTATGTGCCTGACGGGTGATGAAACCCACGACCTCGGCATACAGGGAGGATGCTCCATCCACTTAACCACCAGGCCAGGGACCTAGCTGCTCATTTCTGAAGAAACATTCAACCCATCTGAAGGCCTTTCATTTCAGAAATTTCTATAAAACTTCACAGTAAGTGAAGTCTCTCAATCCTCAAGATTTCAGCTTTTTCTTTTTTTCTTTTTAATTAGGGACCATCCAAGGTATTGGGAAGAGGTCAGACAGTGAGATGTAAGACCTTGTAATTTCTCAGACAAAGGATTATTTCTCAGTCATTGATATGGAATACTTCTGTTGGACCCAGCCTCCAAGGAAGGTGTTTGATAATAACCATTGATTACTTAGGAATCTGACAGCAGGCAGTTTGGAAGCTATGTGGGCTGAGCTTTTTGATCTTAACTCCAGATAAAACAAACAAGCATACCCAGCCTTTTATCTTCATGGTCACTAATAAAGGTAGTGGGAACCTTGCAGTCATGTTCTTATTTCTATTTTTAAACTATAATGGCCAGAAGGGAAACAAAAGACTTGACCACCAAAGCAACTCATCAGAATATCTGGGAGGGGTGATTAAGGACTGTGTTGTAGGACTAGAGTGTAAGTATGTGTCCAACATGGTCTGGGACAGGAAAAGTCAGAAATAACATAAAAATCCATTAATAGGAGCCTGACCAGGCAGTGGCGCAGTGGATAGAGCGTTGGACTGGGATGAGGAAGAGCCAGGTTCGAGACCCTGCGCTCGCCAGCTTGAGCGCGGGCCCATCTGGCTTGAGCAAAAAGCTCACCAGCTTGGACCCAAGGTCGCTGGCTCCATCAAGGGGGTGCTAGGTCCGCTGAAGGCCCGTAGTCAAGGCACATGTGAGAAAGCAATCAATGAACAACTAAGGTGTTGCAATGGCAATGAAAAACTAATGATTGATGCTTCTCACCTCTCTCCATTTCTGTCTGTCTGTTCCTATCTATCCCTTTCTCTGACTCTCTGTCCCTGTAAAAAAAAAAAAAAATCCATTAGTAGGAGACTGGTTAGGTAGATTAAGGCATATGATATACCACAGGATATTATGTGTCATAAGTCATCTTCCTCCGACACACCTGCAAAGAGGGATTATCAGCATGTGATTTATTATGGGAATGTGCCTAGGAGAATCTGATATAAGGAGGGGGAGGCAGTGTGGAGAAGAGAAGGAAATCAAGTCAGGGTGGGTCTTCAGAAAAAGTTCAGCACCTGCCTGGTGCCTTTGGGAGACTCTGGAATATAAATTATACAACTAGGGGTCAGGATCTGGGCTTTCATAATCTGGCAGGTCCTTCTAGTTCTCAGTGCTTTCATGCAATGGCTCCAGAAGCTGAACCTTTGGCCTCAGAAGATAGGTGCAGGTAGCTAAAGAGAAGCACACGTCAGTAGGAGGATGACACACAATGGCATGGTAAAGGGATTGAAGAGGTTGTGGTCGAAGTGTCTGCTTTGCTATGCAACTATCAGAAAGAATGATGTAGAGCAACAATTTTCAATCTTTTTCACCTCATGGCTCACATATACTAATTATTAAAATTCTGCGGCACACCAAAAAAATACATTTTTTGCTCGTTTTTGACAAAAAAAGGTATAATTTTGATTAATTCACACCGGATGGCTATTGTTGTGTTGGCTGTTGTCATTTTATAATTTGACAATCTAAGGGAAAAGAGGTCAGTGCCCCTGACTAAATAGTAAGGTATTGCACGTTTTAAAAATTCTTGTGGCACATCAGTTGAAAATAAGTGAAGTAGAGTGCAAGTCCTCCCTTTAGAAGTTGTTTATAATAAACATTGAGCTAAAAAAACCCAAGTTACTGAGTAATATTTTCTAGGGTATTTCCCGTTACCAATCAATTCTTCAACACCAGCTGGGTATCCAACTCAATTCTGACACTAGCTACCTAAAGTTAGTGTCAGGTCCCAGAAGTTAAAGGGCTCAGTCCCACCACACTGCCCCCACTTCAGATGCCAGTCACAAGCCCCAGGTTGCCACTTGTACTCTGGCAAACTGGCTACTAATCAAGGGTTCTCAAGACCTCTTCTTCAGGTTTGAAAATTTTTGAGAATGGCTCACAGAACTTGGGAAGGCATTTTACTTATATTTACAGGTTTATTATAAAGGATATAACTCAGGAACAGTCAAATATAAGTGATACATAGAGCAAGGAGGATGGGGTACAGAGCTTCCACGCCCTCTCTGGGTGCACTACCCTCCCAACACCTCCATATGTTTACTGACCTATAAGCTTATCAAATCCCCTTGTCCAAGAGTTTTTGTAGGGTTTAACCTCTATCCCCCACCCCAGGTCTGTGGATGGAGCTGAAAATTTCAACCCTCTAATCACTTGTTCTTTTTGATGACCAGCCCCATCCTGAGGCTACCTAGGCTCCCCACCTGTGTTACCTCATTAGCATAAACTCAGAGGTGATCAAAAATGGCTCCATAGAAATAGAAACAACTATCAAAAACTTCCCTAAAAATAAAAGTCCTGGGCCAGACAGCCATACTAGTGAATTCTATCAAACATTCAAAGAAGACTTGGTTTCTATTCTACTCAAAGTCTTCCAAAAAATTGAAGAAGAAACAATACTTCCAAACACATTTCATGAGGCAAACATAATCCTCATACCAAAACCTGGCAAGGACAACACCAAGTAAGAAAATTACAGACCAATATCTCTAATGAATACAGATGCTAAAATACTAAACAAAATACTAGCAAATCAAATACAACAACACATTAAAAAAACAATTCATCATGATCAAGTAGGATTCATCCCAGAATCACAAGGATGGTTCAACATACGTAAAACGGTTAATGTAATACACTATATCAACAAAACAAAGGACAAAAACCATATGATTTTATCAATAGATGCAGAAAAGACATTCGATAAAAATACAGCACAATTTTATGTTTAAAACACTCAACAAAATGGGTATAGAAGGATCATATCTCAACATAATAAAATCCATTTATGATAAACCATCAGCTAACATCATATTAAATGGCATAAAACTGAGGACTTTTCCTCTAAAATCAGGAACAAGAGAAAGTTGTCCACTCTCTCCACTCTAATTCAACGTAGTGCTGGAACTTCTAGCCAGAGCAATCAGACAAGAGAAAGAAATAAAAGGCATTCATATTTGGAAATAAGAAGTAAAGATTTCACTATTTGCAGATGATATGATCCTATACATCGAAAACCCCAAAGACTCCACAAAAAGACTACTAGAAACAATAAACCAATACAGTAAGGTCGCAGGATACAGAATTAATATGCAAAAGTCTACCACTTTCCTATATGTCAACAATGAAACACCAGAAAATGAACTCAAACAATAATCCTCTTCATGGTTGCAACAAAATAAATAAAATATGTAGGAATAAACATAACAAAGAATGTAAAGGGCCTATATAATGAAAACTACAAAGCATTGTTAAAGGAAATCGAAAAAGATACAATGAAATGGAAAAATGTTCTTGGATAGGAAGAATAAATATAGTCAAAATGACGATATTACCGAAAAGCAATATACAAATTTAATGCAATTTCCATAAAAATTCCAATGTCATTTTTTAAAAAATGAAACAAAAAATTATCAGGTTTATATGAAACTATAAAAAACCAAAATAGCCTCACCAGGTGGTGGCGCAGTGGATAGAGCGTCAGACTGGGATGCGGAAGACCAAATTTCGAGACCCCGAGGTCACCAGCTTAAGCGCGGGCCCATCTGACTTGAGCAAAAGCTCGCTAGCTTGGACCCAAGGTCGCTGGCTCCAGGAAGGGGTTGCTCAGTCTGCGGAAGGCCCGCAGTCAAGGCACATATGAGGAAGTAATCAATGAACAACTAAGGTTTTGCAACAAAAAACTGATGACTGATGCTTTTCATCTCTCTCCATTCCTATCTGTCTGTCCCTATCTATCACTCTCTCTGACTCTCTCTCTGTCCCTGTAAAAACAACAACAACAAAACCCAAATAGCCAAAGCAATCCTAAGGGAAAAGAACGAAGCTGGGAGCATTGCAATACCTGACTTCAGGTATTATATTATAGAGCCACGATAATCAAAACAGCATGGTATTGGCAGAAAAATATACACTCAGACCAATGGGACAGAATAGAGAGCCCAGAAATAAAACCACATATATATGGTCAAATCATCTTTGATAAAGGGGCCAACAACACACAATGGAGAAAAGAAAGCCTCTTCAATAAATGGTGCTGGGAAAACTGGAAAGTCATATACAATAGAATGAAACTTGACTACAGTTTGTTCCCTTTTACTAAAATTAATTCAAAATGGATCAAAGATCTAAATATAAGACCTAAAACAATAAATTACATAGAAGAAAACATAGGTACTAAACTCATGGACCTTGGTTATAAAGATCACTTTATGAATTTGACTCCAAAGGCAAGGGAAGTAAAGGCAAAGATAAATGAACTAGACTACATCAGACTAAGAAGTTTTTGCACAGCAAGAGAAACTGACAACAAAACAAACAGACAGCCAACTAAATGGGAGATGATATTTTCAAACAACAGCACAGATAAGGGCCTAATATCCAAAATGTACAAAGAACTCATAAAACTCAACAACAAACAAGCAAACTATCCAATAAAAAAATGGGAAGAGAACATGAACAGATACTTCTCCCAGGAAGAGATACAAATTGCCAACAGATATATGAAAAGATACTCATCTTCATTAGCTATTAGAGAAAATGCAAATCCAAACTACAATGAGATACCACCTCACACCTGTTAGATTAGCTATTATCAACAAGACAGGTAATAACAAGTGTTGGAGAGGCTGTGGAGAAAAAGGAACCCTCATCCACTGTTGGTGGGAATGTAAAGTAGCGCAACCATTGTGGAAGAAAGTATGGTGGTTCCTCAAAAAATTAAGACTAGAACTACCATATGACCCAGCAATCCCTCTACTGGGTATATACCCCCAAAACTCAAAAACACTGACGTAAAGACACTTGCAACTCCATGTTCATGGCAGCATTGTTCACAGTGGCCAAGACATGAAAACAACCAAAAAGCCCTTCAACAGAGGATTGGATATAGAAGATGTGGTACATATATACTATGGAATACTACTCAGCCATAAGAAATGATGACATAGGATCATTTACAACAACATGGATGGACCTTGATAACATTATATTGAGTGAAATAAGTACATCCAAAAAAACTAAGAACTATATGATTCTATACCTAGGTGGAACACAAAAATAAGACTCAGGGACATGGACAAGAGTGTGGTGGTTATGGGGTGGGGGGAGGGAGAAGAGGGCAGGGAAGGGAGAAGGCAAGGGGCACAAAGAAAACTAGATAGAAAGTGACAGAATACAATTTGACTTTGGGTGATTGGTATACAACATAATCAAATGTCAAAATGATCTGGAGATGTTTTCTCTAAATCTATATGCTCTAGTGACCAATGTCACACTGTTAAAATTAATAATAAAGAAAGAAACAAACAAACATAATGACTTCTTATGAATACAAAAAGATACTCCTACTACTCAGGAATTTTCAAGGGTTTTAGGAACTCTATGCCAGGAACCAAGGCAAAGGCAATTGTATTGCTTATTATACTACACACATTCGGTGTGATACCATTTTTTTTCTAAGTAAAAGGACACCTGTGAATATGAAAAAGTGTCTGGAAGAAAATAGACCCAACTGGTAATTGTGTTACCATAGGAGGGACTGGGATTGAAAAAAGGAGGGGAGGGGTAGGTAGACGTGTTCAGAGTTTATGAGCAAGCATATAATACTTTATTATAGAAATTTAAAAAATAATAGTGTACAAGGCCTGTGCCATGTGATTAGAGTATTTGCCTCTGTAGTCCATGGGCTTCTTGGTCTGCAGTTCTGAGAACCAGACAGGCCATGCTGAATAAAGGAGTGTAGTGGCTACTTGGTGGATTTGTGACATTTCCCGGCAATGAACAAAACTTTGAAGTCTACAATTACATTCAATACTGGACTGGAAATGTGGTTTCAGTGGTTTCCATTCTGGATGCCTGGTTGTCATTTTAGGCTGACTTTGGAAACACTATTTTAGCCAAGTGCTTCCTCTTCATGCTTGGATCCCTGTCTGTTGGATGTGCATTTAGCTTAGCTCTGCTCCCTGTAGGAGACTGTCTGGGTAGAGAACCTACTCTCTGCCTTTAGCCTAGATTGGTAGCCCTGGCAGAACACTTAATTTGTAGGTAAAATAAGTTACTCACATTGGTAGATATTCTAGATCCAGGATGACAAAGTAATCCCGTCCCCTGGCCTGTAAACAGCCAGGAAGGACCATGACAAGTTCTGTAAAAATTGTCTTTCCTGTTATCACAAAACCTGAAGCCTTATTGTATAGGGTGTTGTGTTAAGCTCTGAACAAAGAGATCTGAATGGAGAATGTCTCTACACTGTTGGAGCTGAAAGATTTGCATCAGAATAACTTTTGTTTCAATTTATCTGTCCATCCATCCATTCATCAATCCATTCATAATCTAATAATTATTGACAAAAAGGTTAATTTTAACTCCCTTGAACCGCCATGAGCAAGCTGAACCAGGTGTCTTACGTGCGGGCCCGCCGAGCCGTCGTTACCGGCCCGCCTCAAGGAACGGGTCGGCTACCGGGAAGGGCCCACCATAGAGACCAAGGTGAGCCCGGGCCAGTCGCTGCTGCGCGGAAACGCGGCCCGCCCCGCCACTTCCGGCTTCTGCTTAGCCTGGGAGGCCAGGTACTGACAGGGCGCTCCTCTCACCCGCGCTTGACCCTCCGTCCCAGTGGGCCTCCGACCCCGGGCTGGTCAAACGACTACAGCCTCTGGTGTCCAGGAAGCTCTTCGTCGTTTTCACCGTTTTACCCCGTTGTCGAAAATGACTTGACGCAGAAAATCCAACCTCAGCTCCCCGATGAAGATGGGGACCACAGTGACAAAGAAGATGAACAGCCCCAAGTGGTGGTTTTAAAAAAAGGAGATCTGTCAGCTGAAGAAGTCATGAAAATTAAAGCAGAAATAAAGGCTGCCAGAGAAGATGAAGAACCAGCTGATGGAAGAATCCTGTATCGAAAACCAGTGAAGCGCTCCCCAGATGAAAAGTATTCAGGTTTAACAGCAAGCTCAAAAAAGAAAAAGACAAATGAAGATGAAATAAATAAGCAGGACTCAGTTAAAAAGAACTCACAAAAGCAAATCAAAAACAGTAGCCTCCTTTCTTTTGACAGTGAAGATGAAAATTAGTAAGTATAAACATTTTGGACTTAGTCTTTAAGAGCATATGGGTGTTTTTAAAAGTAATATTTTCCCCATTGTAAAGATAGTTGAGGTGCATTAAAGAAAATACAAAAAAATTATTCCGAAAAAAAACTATGTCCATCCATCCACACGTAGAACACATATTCCAAAAATTTATATGGAACCAAAAAAGAACACGAATAGCCTCAGCAATCTTAAAAAGAAAAAATAAAGCAGGAGGTATCACTCTTCCAGATATCAAGGTTTACTATAAGGCCATTATACTCAAGACAGCCTGGTACTGGCATAAGAACAGGCACATAGATCAATGGAATAGAACAGAGGACCCAGAAATAAACCCACAGCTTTATGGACAACTGATATTTGACAAAGGAGGAAAGAACATACAATGGAGTAAAGACAGCCTCTTTAACAAATGGTGTTGGGAAAATTGGACATCTACCTGCAAAAAAATGAAACTAGACCATCAACTTACACCATTCACAAAAACAAATTCAAAATGGATAAAAGACTTAAATGTAAGCTGAGAAACCATAAGCATCTTAGAAGAAAACATAGGCAGCAAGCTCTCCGACATCTGTAGCAGCAGTATATTTGCCGATTTATCTCCACGGGCAAATGAAATAAAAGGCAAGATAAACAAATGGGACTATATCAAACTAAAAAGTTTTTGCACAGCTAAAGACAATAGGAACAGAATAAAAAGACAAACCACACAATGGGAGAACATATTCGACAGCACATTTGATAAGGGGTTAATAACTAAAATTTATAAAGAACTTATAAAACTCAACACCAGGAAGACAAACAACCCAATCAAAAAATGGGAAAAAGAAATGAATAGAAATTTCTCCAAAGAGGACATACAGATGGCCAATAGGCATATGAAAAAATGCTCAACATCACTAATCATTAGAGAAATGCAAATTAAACCACAATGAGATATCACCTCACACCAGTCAGAATGGCACTCATCAGGAAAACAACACAGAATAAGTGCTGGCGAGGATGTGGAGAAAAGGGAACCCTTCTGCACTGCTGGTGGGAATGCAGACTGGTGCAGCCACTGTGGAAAACAGTTTGGAGATTCCTCAGAAAATTAAAAATCGAACTGCCTTTTGACCCAGCTATCCCACTTTTAGGAATATACCCTAAGAACACCATAGCACGTTTCGAAAAGAAGAAATGCGCCCCCATGTTCGTGGCAGCATTGTTTACAATAGCGAAGATCTGGAACCAGCCCAAGTGTCCATCAGAAGACGAGTGGATTAAAAAGCTTTGGTACATATATACTATGGAGTACTACTCAGCCATAAGAAACGATGACATTGGATCATTTATAACAAAATGGATGTACCTTCATAACATTATACGGAGTGAAATAAGTAAATCAGAAAAAAAGAAAAACTGAGAACAGCATGATTTCATACATAGGTGGGACATAAAAGTGAGAATATGAGACATGGACAAGAGAGTGGTGGTTATGGGATGGGGGGAGGGAGGGAAGAGTGGGATAGGGAGGAGGGGAGGGACACAGGGAAAACCAGATTGAAGGTGACAGAGGACAATTTGACTTTTGGTGATGGGTATGCAACACAATTGAATGATAAGATAACCTGGAGATGTTTTCATTGTACATATGTACCCTGATTTATTGGTGTCACCCCATTAGAATTAATAATAATAAAATATATATATATAAAAATAAAATAATAAAAAAAGGTTAATTTAAAAAAATTTTAATTATATATTGCTGTTATGTAGAAATAATTGCTTTTGAAAAAATTATTTTTGTACCTTGGGATCTTGTTGAATTCATTATTAAACTAGCTCTAATAGTTTATCGGTAGGATTTTTTTCTTTTTACTTAAATCAATTATATGGTCAGAGAATTATGACAGTTTTATTTCTTTGTTTCCTACTCATATCTTTTATTCACCTTTCTTGTTTTATTGTTGTTAAGCCCTCCAGTACAGTGTTGAATAGAAGTAGTGATGGTAGACATTCCTGCCTCATTCTTGATCTCAGAAGGAAAACTTTGAATTTTTTCACTGATAACATTATGATTTTTGCAGATGTTTAAAAAAAAAACCAAGGAATTATCTTCTATTCCTAATCTCCTATAAATTTTTTAAAAAATTAATGAATATGTGCTGAATTTTATCACATGTCTTTATTGCATGTGATTCTGATGTCATGTGATTCTGACTAATTGATTTTTGAATGTTAGACCAACCTGTCATTCCTGGAATGAGCTTTATTTGCCTGGGATGCATGGAATTCTTTATATATTGTTGGATTTTGTTTATGCTTGCTTTAGTTTGTTTGTTTTCTGTGTGTGTGTGTGTGTGTGTGTGTGTGTGTGTGTGTTAGTGAGTAAGATGGGTCTGAAACTTTCCAGTTAGGCTGGCTTCAAACATAATCCAAAAGTTGGAGATTGCAGATTGCTTTTCTCTCCTCTTGGAAAGAGTTTGTGTAAGAGTAGCATTATTTCTTCTCTGAGTGTTAGGCATAATTCCCAGTGCATCTATCCAGACCAGGAGCTTTTTTTGGGAGGGGGGGTAGTTTCAAATTACAGATTTAAATCACTATTCATATTTTCTACTTTATCGTGCCAGGTTTAGTAGCTTTATTTCTCTGGTAATTTGATTATATATCCAAATTTTCATAATGTTGTTCATAATATAGTCTTAGTATATTTTTAATATATGTAGGATTTGCATTATTATTTCCTCTCTTATTCCTGACACTGTATACATGTGGTTTCTTTTAGGACACCATTCTATTGTCTCCTGTTGAGAAGTCAGCTGTCATTTTATTTTAGGTCCTTTTAAGGTAATAAGCTCCCCCTCCCCCCCGCTTGTTTCTATATTCAAGATACTCCCTTTGTCCTTAACTTTAAGAGGTTTTATTATGTTGTACGTAGGGGTGAATTTCTTTTTTCGTTTATCCTGCTAGAGTTCTTAGGTATTTTTGTTTGTTTAATTTGAGAGTTGATGTTCTTCATTATTTTGGAAAATTTCTCAGTGATTGTTTCCATAAATATTGCATTTCCCCCCATTTGTTCTTCGTTCCTAGATTTTCATATCACATTACTAGACATTCTCTATATATACTCCGTTGTGTTTTCCATCTTGTTATTTATTTATTTATTTATTTTAAAGAGAGAGAAGAAGGGAGAGGGAAAAATAGAGTGTATGTGTGAGAGAAAGAAACATTAATTTGCTTTTCCACTTATTTATGCATTCATTGGTTGATTCTTATTTGTGTCCTGACTGGGGATTGAACCTGTAAACTTGGTGTATTGGGATAACCCTCTAACCAACCGAGCTAACCAGCCAGGGGTCATTTTCTTTTCCTTTTCAAGACTCTATCGTCAGTTTCATCTGTGGTGATGCTGAAAGTGCAAGGAACAGCCTTTGCCCGAGATGAAACACTGTAGTTAAGAGATTGGGTGTGACTTAGTGTGGAGAAAAAGGGGGAGAAATAGGTTTGTGCATGGAGAGAAGAGGTAGTGAGGCTTAGCCATTGTTAGGGGAAGACATTAGGTGATTAGTTTTTCTGGCCACTGACTGAGTCATTTATACCCAGACAATTTCAGAAGTCAGTATGTCCAATGCATAAGTGAAGAGGGGCACCTAAAATGACTATTGACAAATTTTTAATCTACTTTTTGGAAAGTGGATGTTGAAAAACTTGGGAATATGGGACAGAGTCCCATGTTGTAGACTCTAGTATGCTATAGCTTGGACAAGTTGCCTTCCTTCTCTATGTGTCAATATTGTCATTTATAGAGGAGATGATAAGTCATTCTTTTTCCCATTTCATATGAAAAGTGCAGTATAGCTGATATTACTCATTATTTTACCATGAACTAGAGCAGTGTGTTTGAGGTAACTGATTGCATCATCGCTGTGATTAAATCCATTCAATGGTTTTCTATTGTTCTGGGGCTTAATGACAAACCCTGCAATCACAGCTCACCATACACTGGATAGCTAGACCCTTACCCAGCTCCCTGGCTTCACATGAGACCACATTCCTCCAGTCACATCGACTTTCTGTGGCTCCCTTGTCCTCACCATGCTCTCTTCCCTTGTAAGGCCTTTGAACCTGCTGTGAACTCCTTCCCTCCTAACCCAGTTAGTTCCTGATGTGTCTAGTCTCACATCTTCAATAGCATCTTCCCAAAATCGTGATTAGCTCAAATCTCTGTGAAATGCACTCATTGGATTACATGCCTCTCTCCTGTAGGACTTGGAGCTGTAATTTTACATTTATTGGTGTAATAATTTATTTCATGCCTGCTCTCTCACAGCTGCTGGTTTTTGCTCGTTACTTCTCAGCATCTAGTTCATTGTCTGGGGAGAGTAAGCACCCAATAAATATTTGTCAAATAAATGAATAAAGAAAAGAAATCTTGTGAATTTCATTCTAACTATTGATTTTTCCAGTTTATTAACTTGTTTTCAGAATAGCGGGCTGGGGCAACAAGCATTAGAAACAGATGATTTAAAATGCGACAAAAATGAAGATCTTTAAATGTCCTTGGCTACAAGTAATTAGTATTCAACCACTTCCACCATATGGAACCTGACTGCAAGTGCCAAGAAAAAACATGTTTAGAAATTAAACTGATTCTCCAGGAAACAACAGTGGCAAGCCAATTGCTAAAATATCCAAACTAGGTTGTGCGGATGCGAAATTTCTCTCTCTAACTGCAGGCATTGCAGTGAGGATCTACCAGGTAGAGGAAGGGACACTGGCATTTTCAGAAAATAGGAAGACCTCTCCTCTGCTTGCTAATTAGCTAGGGGAAAATACAGGCCAGCTCTGATGGCTGCTGTTTCTGGTGCTGGTGGGCTCCAAGTGTCAACATTGTCTCTATCACGTCAGATAAGGTAGGATTGAGAACTGAAAATAGTTTTGCCTTTTAGCTTATTTTCTGGTGCATGTGTGACAGCTGGGAAGCCCTTTAAGCAACTGAAGGACCCTGAGGGTAGCCTGCTGGGAGTGTGGAAGCCAAGAGACAAGAAGTCAAATTTCAAACATGACCATGAAATAACAGTGTTCATGGAAAGGGTGTGAATTCAAAAGTTCTTTGAAAGTAAGAAAGCCACTTCCAGCTGCACAACCAGCTGAGTAATCACAATGTGTGACTCATCCATACCTTAGCTCCCACCCAGGTTCAGTAGAGATGTTTGTACCCACAGAACACTTCTGACATCAAATGTGCAAAGGTGTTCCCCACACCAATCTATTCTCTGACACCAGCTGGATGTCCAATGATTCAATTCAATTCTTACACTATCTGTCTTAACCCCACAGGTTAAGGACTCAGTCCCAGAAGATGTTCCCACTTCAGACACCAATGGCAAATTCAGGTTGTCATCTGTACTTGTGACCCACTGACTGTAAAGTTATGGAGTTTGTCTCCTGAGATTTGACAAATTGCTAACACGGCTCAATGAACTCAGGGAAAACAGTTTATTTGCTATTCCTGGTTCGCTATTGAGGATCATCTCCATAGTGAGGAACACTCTGATGGGAGAGATTAATAGGACATGGTTTGTTGGAAGGGTTGTGGAGCTTCCATGCCCTCTCTGGGTGCACCATCCTCCCAGCATCTCCATGTATTCACCAACTGGGAGTTCATCAAATAACCTTGCTTAAGAGTTTTAATAGAGCTCAATCTGCAGCTTTATTCCCCTTCCTGGAGGTCAGTGAGTGGTGCTGAAAGTTTTAAACCTCTAATCACCTGGTGTTTTTGGCGACCAGCTCCATCCTGGGACTATCTAGGGGTCTTACCTGTGTCTCCTCATTGGCATAAACTCAAGTGTGATCAAAAGGGGCTCCTTATGAATAATGAAAATACATTTTATTAATAATAAAAATAAGGTATTATTTATTTTTAATAAGTAATTATTACTCAGGAATTTCCACGGGCTTTAGGAGCTCTGTTCCAGAAAGGAGGACAAAGACCAAATAAACTTGTTATTATTCCACAAATATCCTGTAGCTTTGTGACCTCAAACAAGATATTCACCCCCTTAGCCTATGAGTCACTGTGTGGAATGACTAAGGCAGTGTAGGCAGAACCCTTAATAGAAAGTGAATGTTCAATAAAGACAGTTGGGACACTATTACCCCAAACACACTTGGGTCCTTGGGAGAGTAGGTGTGGGAGAGGGGGGTGGGTATGTGGGGCAGATTGCAGTGTGCTCTTTGCTCCCACACTTTGGACATACTTTTATATTTTTAAAGCAAAATTTTGAGGAATTGGGCAAACTTGGAGGAGAGAAAATGTTGCAACAGAACAATAGGCTATCAGAGAAGGGAGTGTGAAAGAGAGGGGGAGAGGCTTTCAGTCATTTGCTGAGGAAATACAGACCAGTGTCTGCTGCCTGTGGGAATCTGTGATTACAACTAAAAATACAGTGCTGGGCAAGATATATAATGGCTCCTGCCCTCATATTGCTTATGATCTAGCAGGAAAGACAGATGTGAAGCAGTAATCATGTGTCAACTACTGTTGTGTATGCACTCAGTACATTATAAAGAAGTACAAAGTGTCCTGAGTTCGTGGAAGGGGCTGAGGGAGGGCAGGGGGCTTGTGACCAGGCTGGTTTGCTTTGCTGAATAGGAAGGGAGAGTGGCTGCTCAGAGATGGAAAGTATCTATGATGTCACTTCAGGATTTGCAGGTAATAGTCTCCCTGTTCCCTCCCTTGATATCATGCTGTCTATGGAAGGTGATCATTTGATTGTCCCATTAGTACATAGGGTGCTGAGTTTCTTAAATAAAGCCTGAATGACACATCAGATTTATGGCCAATGTATTGAAATACTTCTACTGGGGCCCTGACAACTCTCCACTTTGACTGATTTCTGTAGGACTTGATCCATACCCTGGATTTGTGCATGTCAGCTGCTATGTGAACAGGCTTCTTTCTCTCTCTCTCTCTTTCTTTCTTTTTTCCCTCCCTCCCTTTCTCCCTCCATCCCTTTCTCCTTCCTCCTTTCCTCCCTCCCTCCCTCCTTCCCTCCCTCCCTCCCTCCCTTCCTTCCTTCCTTCCTTCCTTCCTTCCTTCCTTCCTTCCTTCCTTCCTTCCTTCCTTCCTTCCTTGTTGGTAGAGTGCAGAGCATTCACCTGGCAGCTGTGGCTGATGCTATGCTGTGAGAATACTCCAGCAAGGTTAATCCCTCCTGGGAACCCCCAGGAAGGGAGCTCGCCTGCAAAATGAAAATGACTCAGTGCCAGGTAGCCTCCTAACCTTTTTTAGCCATTTACCCTACTATAACATCCTACTGACTGAACACATGCATATAAGCTAGTTTACTTTCTGAATAAAGTGGATTTGTGTCACTGAACCTTGTCCCCAGAATCGGGTCTCTGCGGCTTCATTGTTCTCACCCCCCCCCCCCCGGTTGGGCCTTGTCCACATAATGGTGCCTGGACAGGGACCTAACCAGCATCTACAGGACGGGTGAGTAAACCCTCTGCAATGGGATGCCTTCCCTGCAGGCACAAGCCCTGCATGCCCTATTGCAGAATAGGTGAGTTAAAGCTAGTAAAAAGAAAGTTAGTAAAAAGAATCCTTGTCAGCGGAAGTCCCCAGTGTGCCCCTGGGTCGCGCCGTCAGGCCCGGGGGTCTTCCAGGCATGCATGGGGTTAGCAGCAATGTCGGCCACCCACCCAAAATGAGTATCCCCCGGCCGCCACCTGGCACATTTCTACCCCTCTCCCTGAGGAGCCCCTAACACATGCGTGAGTCAGTGGCTCACATGAAAGCCATCGGGCTGTGCCGACAATCTCCCGGCAGTCTCCCAGCAGATTTCCCCGGCCAGCTGCTGCGGGGCACATTTCTACCTCTCTCCCAGAGGGGCCCTGTTGGGCAGATGAAATATATTATGCTCACTTTGTTAAAGATAGTGCTGCCCACGTGCAAGTTTTAAGAGTAAGCTTTTCCCTACACCCTTGACTGATTGGATGATGTGGGTGGTGCACTCTCATGAGGAATCCTCCCAGTATGCCTCAGATAAGTGACTTTGTATCAGAGACTTCCTTGTTTGTAGATTGGATTAAAGGATTGGATTTCTACACTATAAAGTGGGGCAGGCCAGGAGCTTGCTCTCTCTCTTGGTTCCTGAGGTTAGTATTAGAGAGGAGAGCAGATTAAGGCCATGTGGAGGAGAGGAGAGGCAGCCAAGATGGCGGAATGCTGAGGAAGAAGCCAGTTTGTGCAGATTTTGTGTAGAGAGGATGTAAAGCCAGTGGCAAAGGCCACCATCACAGCAACCTGGCCAGTGCATGTTGCATTAGATTCGGACAGTTGGTAATGAAACAACGGATCCAAGAACTGGTGAGCCATCAGCTTTAATTCTAGCTTGCACCTGGTGGGCAAGCAAAAACACACACTGGGCTCCAAAATCCACTTACTCAGTGCTCACAAAGCTACTGTCTTATCCGAGTTTTCTAGAATCAAAGGTTTCTAGCTCACCAAACTTATTCACCTCTGTTTCCCATCTCCTTCTCTCTGCACAAACTGGCTTCTCCCTCAGCACTCCACCATTTTTGGGAAATCCTCTCAGGTTTCAACCCTTGGCTTGGGGATGCGCCTCTGGGACCCTGACGCTTGGGCCTGGGCTCTCCGACGTGTTCGTGCTGCCAAAGTACATGAAGGACAAACCTTCCCTCTTGACCTTTTAACAGTCTCCCCTATTGAGCAAGCTAGACAACTTCATGCCCTGTTCCATATTCTCGAATTTTGGACAATGTGAAATAACCTAATGGGGGTTGGGGGTGGCTTTGCTAGAAGCACTCCCCTTCCCCAGGATGCTCACTTTGTTAAAGATGGCGCTGCCCACATGGAAGCCAGGCACCGAGGTGATATTAAAGTGTGTTGGGGGCGGGCTGTGGGCAGGCAGGATTGTAGCCTGGGGCTTGGTTTTAGGACTAAGCCTTTCCCACCCTTTTTGATGTAGGGTGGTGCACTCTCATGAGTAATCCCATTATGCCTCAGATGAGTGACTTTGTGTCAGAGACTTTCTTATTTGTAGATTGGCTTAAAGGTTTGGATTTCTATACTATAAAGTGGGGCAGACTGGGAGCTTGCTCTTTCTAGGTTCCAGAGATTAGCAGGGAGAGGAGAGCAGAAAAGGGCCACGTGGAGGAGGCTAGGAGAAAAAACTAAACATGCAATTCGTGCCCTTCAACAGGCCATGCTTTGCCTTGGTGTACCTTGGGAAATTAAAACTGACAATGGGCCCTGTTATACCAGCAGCCAATTTAAAGCCTTTTGTTTCCAATGGCAAATCACACACCGCCTTGGCATTCCTTATAATCCCCAAGGACAAGCCATTGTAGAACGGCGACACAGAGACATCAAGCTTCAAATTCAAAAAGAAGGATATGCCCCGGGCCTCACTAGAGAAGTGCTTCCCAGTGCTGTATTCACTCTCAATTATTTAACTTTTGATTCTAAAGGAGTAACTCCTGCTTATAAACATTGGGGAGGCTTTCATAGGCAACCAACTCCGTTGCCCTTGGTACGCTGGAAGGACCCAGCCACAGCTCAGTGGCGGGGACAGCACCCCCTTCTCACGCAAAGAAGAGGTTATGCTTGTGTTTTTCCAGAAAATAGCCCGCATCCAATTTGGATTCCAGGAAGGAAAGTACGGCTCTCCCGGTGACCCAAGATGCCCAGGGTCGCCTCTTTGCCTGTTCCTGTATGATGAACATCTAAGAACACTCCCGAGAGAAGGAATTCCCTCGAGAGACTGCCGCATTGCCTCTGGCCTGGATGCGCAGACCATCAACCTCGGAGTTTGTCATCGAAAGCTGAGAGATGAATGCAACCATATGCAGTATGCAGCCTACGGCAAGCCATCCATTCCATGTTCGGACACTGGGACCTTTGTAGGAAGGGGGTGTGCATGGATGGACCTACGTCCATTTTTACAATAAAAAATAGAACTGTGTTTAACAGCACTGTTGGGCAGATAAAATATATTATGCTCACTTTGTTAAAGATGGCTCTGCCCACGTGCAAATCCGTTGATAATAATGTGTGTAGGTGGACAGGCAGTGGGCAGGCCGGGTCGTTATAGCCTAAGGCTTATTTTAAGAATAAGCTTTTCCCCATACCCTTAACTGATTGGATGATGTGGGGTGGTGTACTCTCATGAGGAATCCTCCCATTATGCCTCAGATAGGTGACTTTGTATCAGACTTTCTTGTTTGTAGATTGGATTAAAGGTTTGGATTTCTACATGATAAAGTGGAGCAGACCTGGACCTTGCTTTCTCTTGGTTCCTGAGGTTAGCATTAGAGAGGAGAGCAGAGAAAGGCCATGTGGAGGAGGCCAGGATAAGCAGCCAAGATGGCGGAGTGCTGATGGAGAAGCCAGTTTGTGCAGAGTTTGTTTTGGAGAAGGAGATGGGGAACAGAGGTGAATAAGTCTGGTGAGCTAGAAACCTTTGATTCTAGGAAACTCGGATAAGTCAGTAGCTTTGTGAGCACTGAATTAGTGGGTTTTGGAGCCCAGTGTGTGTTTTTGCTTGCCTGCCAGGTGCAAGCTAGAATTAAAGATGATGGCTCACCAGTTCTTGGCTCCGTTGTTTCATTACCAATTGTCCGAATCTAATGCGAACCTGCACTGGCCAGATGGTTGTGATAATGGCCGCGGGCACTGGCTTTACATGCACCTAGAAGGTCTCTAACACAATGGGAGGGAAATGACATCCCCATCCCTAGGAGGAATCCCCTGTTTAAGACTCTCATTCTATTTTCTAACTAGTCCTCATTGTTTTAGTTCTACTAGGATTCTGTTGCATAATACGTAGCATTCAGAAGCTACAACATCAGCCTGACCTGTGGTGGCGCAGTGGATAAAGTGTCGACCTGGGAACACTGAGGTCGCCAGTTCAAAACCCTGCACTGGTCTGGTCAAGACATATATGGGAGTTGAGCTTCCAGCTCCTCCCCCCATTCTCTCTCTCTCTCTCTCTCTCTCTCACTCTGTGTCTCCTCTCTAAAATGAATAAAATAAAAATTAAAAAAAATATATTAAAAAAAAAAAAAAAGAATCTACAACATCAGCAAGCAGTCATCCAGCAGGTCCAACTGGCCTTAATAAAAGGAGAAGGGGAGCTTGACCAGGCAGTGGTGCAGTGGATACAGTGTCAGACTGGGATGCGGAAGACCCAGGTTCGAGACCCTGAGGTCACCAGCTTGAGCGCGGGCCCATCTGGCTTGAGCAAAAAGCTCGCCATCTTGGACCCAAGGTTGCTGGCTCCATCACAGGGTTGCTCTGTCTGCTGAAGGCCCACGGTCAAGGCATATGTGAGAAAACAATCAATGAACAACTAAAGTGTTGCGACGGCAACAAAAAACTAATGATTGATGCTGCTCACATCTCTTCGTTCCTGTCTGTCTATCCCTCTCTCTGACTCTCTCTGTCCCTGTAAAAAGTTAAAAATTAAAAAAATAAAATAAAAAAGAGAAGGCGGGGATGTTGGTAGAGCACAGAGCATTCACCTGGCAGCTGTGGCTGATGCTATGCTGTGAGAACAGTCCAGCAGGTTAATCCACCCTGGGAACACCCAGAAAGGGAGCTTGCCCGCTATATGGACTCAGCGCTAGCCAGACAGCCTCCTGATCTTTTTTAGCCATTTGCCCTACTATAACATCCTATTGACTAAACCCATGCATATAAGCTAGTTTATTTCCTGAATAAAGTGGATTTGCATCACTGAACCTTGTCCCCATCCCTGGAGTCGGGTTTCTGTGGCTCCGTTGTTCTCACCTCCAGTGGGCCTTTTCCACTCTTTCTTTCTTTCTTTCTTTCTTTCTTTCTTTCTTTCTTTCTTTCTTTCTTTCTTTCTTTCTTTCTTTCTTTCTTCCTTCCTTCCTTCCTTCCTTCCTTCCTTCCTTCCTTCCTTCCTTCCTTCCCTTCCTTCCTCCCTCCTTCCTTCCTCCCACTCTCCCTCCCTCTTTTCCTTCCTTCCTTCCTTCCTTCCTTCCTTCCTTCCTTCCTTCCTTCCTTCCTTCCTTCCTTCCTTCCTTCTCTCCCTCCCTCCCTCCTTCCTTCCTTTCAATTTTTGCAAGAGAGTGAGAGAGAGACAGGAAAGGAGATAGAGGGTGAGAAGCATCAACTTGTAGCTGCTTTCACTTTAGCTGTGGATTGATTGCTTCTCAGAAGTGTCTTGCCCAGGACTGAGCCAGTGTCCACTTGGTCAAGCCAGTGACCTTGGACTTTGCATGCCAGTGACCTTTGACTCAAGCTGGTGAGCTTTGGGATAGTGTGGGCAATTTCACCTCCCAGTGCCAGCGACCTCAGGGCTTCGAAACAGTGACCTCAGCTTTCTGGGTTGACACTTTCTCTACTGGGTCACTACCACTCAGGCTGGACAGGTTTCTTCTCAGCTCTATTAATTACAGGGTGTGGGAGGCAGGCTGTAAACTGAAAAAATCCTTGTAGCCTAGGGCTTATTTTGGTAATGGCGAACCTATGACACATGTGTCAGCACTGACAAACGTAGCCATTTTTGATGACATGTGGCTGCATGCGGCTGCATATCAGAGAAGTATGGGGCCGCATGCCAAGAAGGACATTTCATCCTCGGCTCCTGCACGGCCCAGTGCAGTAGCCGAGGATAAAACATTTGCTGTAGTGTGGACACTCTGTGCTGGAGGTCTGTAGGCCAAAACAACAGAACTCCGGCACAGAGTGTCTAGTTCTGGAACTTCTGGTTAGGCCGTTTTTCTCCAAGTGACACACCACCCGAGTTATGCTCATTTTGTTGGCAAATTTTTGACACACCAAGCTCAAAAGATTGCCCATTACTGGCTTAGTTTAAGACTATGTCTTAAAAGGGGTATAGAGAAGATCTAAACTCTTCCCCACACCCTTGGCTGTTGCATGGTGGGAGGTGGTGTACTCTTATGAGGATTCCTGTTTATAACTTACATATGTGACTTTGTATCAGAAACTACCTTGTTTTACAAATGAGTTTGTTCTCTGCACTATGTAATAAAGCTGGTCGGGGGTTTTTGTTCTTTTTCTTGTATGCCATCAGCTTACAGGAGGCCTCCTGATCCCATCTTTCTGTGTTTATTTCTTAATCTCCCACCATTCTCCCTCAAGACCTGGTCAATTAAAAGTCATGCTGGTTAGCGGCACAGCGTCAGACGGAGGATTTTAGATTTGAACTGATAGATTCTCAGAGAGAGAATAGGGCTCAGAAAATACTACTACTCTTCTGGAATGTTCAAATGTCTTTTACTAGTAAGTGCAGTCAAGGTTGCAGATGTTTTCTTGGTGATCACAGGTGGACTCCATGTGCCTGATTACCTGCTCCCTTTCATGTGTGATACAGACAGTCATGACTGATATAAAAGGTAAGGATGAGACCGGAAGCAGCTGCCAACTGAAAGTAAAAAAGTGATACTGGAAGTGTTCCCTGCTTCCTTTGGGGAGCCCTAGGAATAAGCTCCTGGTGGGTGAAAAGCTTCACATTCTGAATGGGTCTTTCAGGCATATGTCTGCATGTGGACAGATTCTCCCCATTTTCTCAAGGGTTTCACCCACCATTTCACCCACAGTTGTGTACAATGCCCTTCAAGTCCCAAAGGAGGCACCTGGAAACCGGTGTTCTATTAGCAATTCTGTCAGTCACTCCATTGCTCAGGGCCTTATGAGGAAAACACAGAGATTGGACTGGAGTAGATGTCTGCTGTGGGCTGCATTTTGTCCCCCTCATACTGGAGTTCTAACCCTCACTACCTCAGAATGTGATCTTATTTAGAGATGGGGTCTTTGCAGAGGTGATAAAGTTAAAACGAGGTTATTAGAGTGGGTTCTAGCTCTATGTGACTGATGTGTCCTTATAAAAAGAGAAAATTTGGACACACAGACAAGCACAAAGGGAATAAAATATAAACAGACATGAGGAAAAGGTGCCCATCTACTTGCCAAGGAGATTGGCCTCAGAAGAAACAAACCCTACTGAATCTTGATTTTGGACTTCCAGCATTCTGAACTGTGAGGCAATGAGTTTCTGTTGCTTAAGCCATCTGGTCTGTGGTCTTTTGTCACAGTAACCCTAACAAACTAATATGATATCCTTAAAATATTTCCCTGCCATGGACCCCTTTGGTGGTCTAAGACTGACTCTAGGCTGCTTTTCAGAATAACACTGAAATGCACCATATAAAATACATTGGATTACAAAGGAAAAAAACCATTTATTGAAATAGAGTTGCCAAAATACCAAACATAAACATTTGTGACACAGTACAAAATGTACTATAACAGTGGATTACATAGCAGGGTGTAGTGGCAAGTCTAAATATAAATGTAAATTCCAAGTACAGATGAAGGGTGACTTCAAGTTATCTGCAATATCAGATACACATTTTATGATTGTTATTGGTGGCAGACACAAATGACACTAATGTGGTATGTTGTCCACATTCCTAGTTAAAATGCTAAATATCTGTTTGCAGAAGCAAATATATATGTTTTTCTACCAATCCATATTCCTGAATCCTATTCATTCCTGCACTGGACAATGTCCAGAGGCCTTCTGATATCTGTGACTAGGTGATTCTGGATTGGTTTTACTCTGAGCTTGATGTCTGTGGCTGCTTGCCTCAGTCCACTTATCCTCCAGTTTGGGTCTTATGTTGGTGGTCAGGGCCACCCTTCCTGTTCTCTGGGTCTCTGTTATCATGGCACAGACCTACTTGGTTTCTGGAAGTTGCTTCCTTCTCAGTTGAATGCACCAAAGAGGTTCTCTGGGAGATTTCTCTGCATAGCTGGTCTGTAACTCAGTGAGGGAGGTGTGCTAAGAAGGAGTCATGAGTCAGTTTCTTCAGATGAGCCACCTCCATTGTTGTTGCATGACTCAGCCGAGCCCTTCGTGGGGTCCCACACAGGAAGGAAGTAGCTGATTATTCCAGGAACTTTATCCCTTCCTACCTTTGTGATGGAGCCAGCTGTCCATGACTCATGGGCTTCTAGTCTTCTGGCTTCCACTTGTACATGGCCATTTCCCTGCTCCAGTCTCTCCAAGAAGATTAACAAGAGCTCATTTAGCTAATCACACACTCCATCTCCCCTCACACAAGTTATTCTGTCACAGGAAGGAATTATTCAGATCTTGTGTTTTGAATGGAGGAATTATACCATAATGGAAACATTCTCTTTATGGCACAAGGGAGGATCCTGTTCTTCAAGTAAATAGATTTGGAACTATTTGTATGGAATATTACAGTATTCCATCTATTCTAAGACATGCTTTCTTTCAGGATTGAATGCTGCTGAATACATGTCTTAAAATTCCTGGTGTCTTGTGTTTGACAAACTAGTATGCATAAAGAAAAAACGTTCTAGGGAATTAGAGGGTTTTGGTGAAAACATTACCACAACTTCTGCTGGCTTCATGCATGCCTTTTATTACTTAGAATGAACTGTCAGCAAAATGCTACCTTTATTTTGTGGGGTTTTTGGCCTTTGAATCAGGTTCATGTGGGGCATGTTATGTAGATAAGAGAACAAATGGCATAATTCTTAAAGGAACATGCTATGGGAATGCAAGGGGTTATTTATTTGGATGTATGGATTATAAATATGTTAATGATGAATGGCACCAGATATTAGAACTTGGTACTTGAATTCAGCCAAGATAAGAATTCAGATCCAAGGAATTGAAATACAACTGAGAATTTGTTTAGAAAGTCACAGAGGTAGAAGAAGAAAGCCATGGAAGAAGTGAGCCAGCTGGTCTGGGTGGATTCAGGAAACAAGTTACAGAGGCAAAAGAAGGGCTCTTGGAGCTTAAGGAGAAAGAAAGGCAAAGAAAACACACCAAAGGGACAGGCTGTGACCAATTGGCTCAGTGGTAGAGCGTTGGCCCGACATGTGGATGTCCCAGGTTTGATTTCCAGCCAGGGCACACAGAAGATGCACCCATCTGTTTCTCCTCCCTTCCTCCTCTCCTTTCTCTCTATCTCTCTCTTCCCCTCCCACAGTCAAGGCTCCATTGGAGCAAAGTTGGCCTGGGCACTGAGGATGGCTCCATGGCCTCTGCCTCAGGTGCTAGAATGGCTCTGGTTGCAATAGAGCAGGGGTCCCCAAACTTTTTACACAGGGAGCCTGTTCACTGTCCCTCAGACCGCTGGAGGGCTGGACTATAAAAAAAACTATGAACAAATCCCTATGCACACTGCACATATCTTATTTTAAAGTAAAAAAACAAAATGGGAACAAATACAATATTTAAAATAAAGAACAAGTAAATTTAAATCAACAAACTGACCAGTATTTCAATGGGAACTATGGGTGTAGATGCATCCTGTGCTCCTCTCACTGACCACCAATGAAGAGATGCCCCTTCCGGAAGTATGGCGGGCGCGGATAAATGGCCTCAGGGGGTCGCATGTGGCCCTCGGGCGTAGTTTGGGGACCCCTGCAATAGAGCAATGCCCAGATGGGCAGAGCATCGCCGCCTAGTGGACATGTCAGGTGGATCCTGGTCGGGCGCATGCGGGAGTCTGTCTCTCTGCCTCCCAGCTTCTCAATTCAGAAAAATACACACACACAAAAAAATGCGCCTGGGGGAAGGAGAGGGGGAAATCCGTGGGTGTGCTCCAGAGATAGAAAGAGAGGGTGCCCTGCACTGGGGAAAGAAGTGGGTGGGGAAAAGCACGGGCGTGCTCTAGAGAGAGAGAGCAAATGTATATTTGGTCCTTTTAAGGGGTTTTATCTGTTTCCAAAGGTGGGGATTTTAGGGGAGGTCTTAGGGGAGGACCTCAATAGAATATTCCTTAGCTTTTTTAAGTGTGTCTTTTCAGGGTCATAGTCTCTACTGATTGGTTGGTGCTCGGGTGCTAGGATAGGGGACCATTAGTCATTGCAGCTGGTCCTGATGTTGCCCATGATGTTGTCCTGCCTGGCTTTCCTGCTTTTCTGATCCTGGAGCAGAAACACAGCTGAGCTGAAACCTCGATGTTATCTCTAGTTTGACCAACTATTCTCTGTGCTCAGCCTGAGGTTTTGTTCCTAAAATTACTTGCTGTGGGCCAGAACCTCATTTAACTGATGGCTTAATGCTTAAGGGAGTGGTCCTACAAGGGAGTCATACAAGGCTATTCTCTGACCCCCTTGTTCTTCCTCTTAGGGGGTTTACTACATGACTAGTCACATGCCAGGGGAGGAAAAGTCAGGGGAGGTCTGATCTGCAAGACCAATGATATGAAAGATCAGGGGGTGTAAACCAAATGATCAGCATTGTGCTAGGGAAGAAAGGTCACCTTGAGGGCAAGGTCCCAACCTACACTATTTATCCTGGCCTGTTGCTAGGCACCGGGATTTCCCATCTTGGTGACCTTTGTACCTGGGTCCCACTGTTCCTACTCTGCTTAAGTCTGTCTAACTGCCTACTATATCACCACCAGGGTATTGACATAGGTTCACACAGCTTATCCAGATTTCCCTGTTTTATATGCATTCGTGTGCAAGTGAACAGTTCTCTATACAATATTATCATCAAATGTAAAAATTTTATAACCATCACCCAAATAAATACAGAACAGTTCCATCACTGTGAGGCTCCCTCTTGGTACCTCGTTCACAGCCGCATGCATCCTCCCTCTCCCATTCGTAACCTCTGGCAACCACTAACTTGTTCTCAATTGTGGGTCAAATAAGTTTGCAAATATGATGTATATGTTTGCTCGCTTATAGTTTGAATTGGGTGTGGAGGACAGGCTATAAGCAGGTAGGGTCTTTATAGCCTAAAGCTTAGTTTTAAGACCAAGCCTTTCCCGCCCTTTTAATACTAAGATCTTTTCAAAACTAAGTTCCTCCCCACACTCTTCACTGTTACATGATGTGGGATGGTGTACTCTCATGAGGCATCTCATTATGCCTCAGATATGTGACTTTGTATCAGAGATTTCCTTGTTTGTATATTAGATTAAAGCAGTGGTTCTTAACCTTTTTTGAGGTACTGAACCCACCAGTTTCATATGCGCAATCACTGAACCCTTCTTTAGTGATAAATAAAATATGATTTTTTTTCCCAAATTCAAGACATAATGTAAAGCCAGTAGCCAGGGCCACCATCACAGCCGCCTGACCCATGCAGGTTCGCATTTGATTCGAACAGTCGGTAATGAAACAACGGAGCCAAAAACTGGTGAGCCATCTGCTTTAATTCTAGCTTGCACCCAGCGGGCAAACAAAAACACACACTGGGCTCCAAAACCCACACATTCAGTGCTCACAAAGCTACTGACTTATCCGAGTGTCCTAGAATCAAAGGTTTCTAGCTCACTAGACTTATTCACCTCTGTTCCCCATCTCCTCCAGCACAAACTCTTAACAAACTGGCTTCTCCCTCAGCACTGTGCCATCTTGGCTGCTTCTCCTGGCCTTCACGTGGCCTTAATCTGCTCTCCTCTCTAATACTAACCTCAGGAACTCAGGAACCAAGAAAGAGATCAAGCTACTGGTCTCTCCCACTTTATACCATAGAATCAAACCCTTTAATCCAATTATACAAACAAGGAAGTCTCTGTATAATGGGATTCCTCAGGAGAGTGCACCACCCTACATCATCCAATCAGTCAAAGGTGTGGGGAAGAGCTTATTCTTAAACTAAGCCTTAGGCTATACCAACCCGGCCTGCCCACAGCCTGTTCCATAACACATATTAATATCAACAAACTTCCATGTGGGCAGCGCCATCTTTAACAAAGTGAGCATAATATATTTTATCTGCCCAACACATAGGTATATGTTTTATTACTGGTGCACAAAATGAGCCGTGCGTGAACATCACCTTGCTCAAAGAACAAAACCAACAAAGTGCATGAACTCACAACAAATTACGGTATTACTTCATTCTGGCCTCCACGGCAGAGGCTTCTCTGAAACCCTGAGACCGACTCATCGAACCCCTAGGGTATGATAGAACCCAGGTTAAGAATCACTGGATTAAAGGTTTTGGTTTGTACACTATAAAATGGGGCAGACTGGGAGCTTGCTCTCTCTAGGTTCCTGAGATTAGCATTAGAGAGGAGAGCAGAGAAAGGCCATGTGAAGGATAGAAGAAGCAGCCAAGATGGTGGAGTGCTGAAGGAGAAGCCAGTTTGTGCAGAGTTTGTGCAGAGGGAAGGACATGGGGAACAGAGGTGAATAAGGCTCGTGAGGTTAGAAACCTTTGATTCTAGGAAACTCGGATAAGTCAGTGCTTTGGGAGCCCTGATTGGAAAGGGAAATGTTTTCACACTGTGTATTTCTCGCCCGCTGGATGCGAGCTAGGATTAAAGCTATTGGCCTACCAGTTCTTGGCTCCGTTGTTTCATCATTATCTGTCCAAATCAAATGCAAACCGCCATGGGCCAGGCAGCTGTGATGGTGGCCATGGCTACTGGCTTTACATCTGTCTCTATAGTTTTGTCATTTCAAGAATGTTACAAAAAAGGGTCTGACCAGGTGGTGGCGCAGTGGATAAAGCATCAGACTGGGATGCGGAAGACCCAGGTTCGAGACCCCGAGGTCGCCAGCTTGAGCATGGGCCCATGTGGCTTGAGCAAAAGCTCACCAGCTTGGACCCAAGGTTGCTGGCTCGAGCAAGGGGTTGCTCAGTCTGCTGAAGGCCCACGGTCAAGGCACATATGAGAAAGCAATCAGTGAACAACTAAGGTGTCGCAACAAAAAACTGATGAGTGATGCTTCTCATCTCTCTTGGTTCCTGTCTGTCTAGCCCTCTCTCTGACTCCCTCTCTGTCCTTATTAAAAAAATAAAAGAATGTTACAAAAAGGAAGGAAGGAAGAAAGGAAGGAAGGAAGGAAGGAAGGAAGGAAGGAAGGGAGGGAGGGAGGGAAAGAGAAAGAACGACAGACAAGGAACATTACATAAATTGTATTACATCTGTGTAACTGGTTGACTTTTTTCACTTGGCATAATTCCTTTTAGATTCATCTAAGATGTTGGGTTTATTAATAATTTGATTCTTTTAATTTGAAGAATGGTATTCCACGACATGGATGTGTCACTGTTTTTCTAAGCATTTATCCACTGAAAGACATTGGGGTATTCTATATTTTTGGCTATTATGAATAAAACTTCTCTCTGTATAGTTATTTTAAAGGTAAAAAATAATACTGACTACTAGACCAAAGGTTCGCTGAGGATAGACTGCATTTTATACACATTTTAATCCTGTAGTATTCAGCAGTGTTTGCACACAGATGCTTCATTAATGCTTCTTTAGTGAATGGATAGATGTATAGCAGCCATTTCAAGGTGAGAGTATGGTGTGGGGGATTTCAAAACATAGACTTAGATTCAGGCAGACCAGAATTTGAGGCTTGAATTTATCACCACCTGCTGATCAAATGCAGATCTCTGTTTCTCATGTTGTTGGGCAGATAAAATATAATATGGTCACTTTGTTAAAGATGGCGCTGGCCACATGGTAAGCCCGTCACCCAGGTGATATTATTTGCCCTTTTTCTTGGGATGGGTGTGGGGGAAAGACTGTAATGTAAGCAGGCCGGGTTGTTATGGCCTAAGGCTTGGTTTTAAGAGTAAGCTTTTCCCCACACCCTTGACAGATTGGATGATGTGGGGTGGTGCACTCTCCTGAGGAATCCCATTATGCCTCAGATGGCTGACTTTGTATCAGAGACTTCCTTGTTTGTAGATTGGATTAAGGTTTTGATTCTACACTATAAAGTGGGCAGGCCAGGAGCTTGCTCGCTCTTGGTTCTGGAGGTAATAGAGAGGAGAGCGGAATAAGGCCACATGGAGGCCAGGAGAAGCAGCCAAGATGGCAGAGTGCTGAGGGAGAAGCCAGTTTGTGCAGAGTTTGTGCTGGAGAAGGAGATGAGAAACAGAGGTGAATAAGTCTGGTGAGCTAGAAACCTTTGATTCTAGGAAACTCGGATAAGTCAGTAGCTTTGTGAGCACTGAATGAGTGGGTTTTGGAGCCCAGTGTGTGTTTTTGCTTGCCCGCCGGGTGCAAGCTAGAATTAAAGCTGATGGCTCACCGGTTCTTGGCTCAGTTGTTTCATTACCATCTGTTCGAATCTAATGGGAACCTGCATGGGCCGGGCTGCTGTGATGGTGGCCCTGGCTACTGGTTTTACACATGTGTAAAATGAGATAATAACAGCAGTGCTGTTTTAGAATTGAGGAAATGCATGAAGCTTTTGGCAGTTTCTGTAATACAGTAATAATGTAATAAATTTCAGCTGTTAATATATTGCTCGCAAAAATTAGGGGATATTTCAAAATCAATATGAAGCAATAAAAAGCGATAAAATATCCCCTAATTTTTGTGAGCAGTATACTATTCATTTGTAGATCGTGAATCTACATAAGATCAAAATAATACAAATAGTAACTTTTTTTTTTTTAGTGACAAAGAGACAGAGACAAGAAGGAAGGGAGATGAGAAGCATCAACTCATTGTGGCACTTTTGTTGCTCATTGATTGTTTCGCATATATGCCTGAGGGGCTCCAGTCATGCCAGTGACCCCTTGTTCAAACCAGCGACCTTGGACTTAAGCCAGAGAGATCTTGGGCTTCCAGTGAGCAACCATGGGATCATGTTAATGATCCTGAGCTCAAGCCGATGAACCCATGCTCAAGCTGGTGATTCTGTGCTCAAACCCATGACCTTAGGGTTTCAAACCTGGGTCCTCAGTGTTGCAGGTCTATGCTCTATCCACTGTGACACTACTGGTCAGGCAACTAGTAACTTTTTATTGGTTTCATTGCGAAATGCTTTATTTTTTAAATGAAGTTGTATCATTATATTGTCAGTATTTATACATATTTAAATTTGGTGTTCATGCAAATGTAGACATTTTAAGTAGCTAAGTACCTTCTTTGTTAAATGTCAGTGCCTGCTTAACATTATGATGTTATCTTGTGAACATTAATAGTCAAATATCTTAACATGCATATGTGTAATTTTTGATATTAGGAGTTCTCTTCTGTGTAGCCAGTCAGGGGTTTCCATCAACCTTGGAAAATGGTAGCTGCTCTTATAAAAGTGAGCTGAACAAATTTTATTTTTCTTTCTTCATCATACTGTGAATCAGTGATTTTCAACTTTTTTCTTCTCATAAATTACTAAAATTCTGTGGCTCACCAAAAAAATATATTGCTTTTGCTGACCTGACAAAAAAATAGGACAATTTTGATTTGTTCACATTGGATGGCTATTGTTGTGTTGGCTGTTATTTCTTTGACAATCTAAGGGAAAAGTGGTCAGTGCCCTTGACTAAATAGTCAGATGCTGCATGTTTTAAAACTTCTTGAGGCTCACAAGCATGCCTGCTGTGAGACACTGGTTGAGAATAGCTGCTATATATTCATTTGAAGAGGCAAGTATCTTGTTTCTACTTTTTCTTTTCTTTTCTTTCTCATAAATCTGGTTACTGTCTGAACACTTTGAGGGGCAATGATTCTGGATCCTGTGTGTCTGTGTGTCACATTCAAGGGGAGTGTCTCTCCTGTGACCTCCTGGAATGTCTGTAAAGCCCAGAGTCACACACAATCTCCCACCAGACAGCATGAGACAGCAATTAGAAACTAACCATTAACTGACTACGGGGGCAGGAAAAAGTAAGTAAGATTTCCAGCTGTTTGACAAATAAACACCAGTGATATTTACCATTACATAACTGGAACTGAAGACAATTGGCCTTGACATTTCAAGCCCTTCTGCAAAGGGAGGTGTTGTGGTAGGTTATGTTGGGTTTATAGATTGCCTAGTTCTTTGTGCTTGATGCTGGCAGGATGCGGTATGTGTAGGAAAGTTTATTTAGCAATGCTTCTTGAACAGAGATGGGAGACAAAGGATTCCAGAGCTTATCCATACTGTCCCCTCACAAGCAGGCATGCTTGTGAGCCACAAGAAGTTTTAAAACATGCACACTAGCCACATGCAACTAGTTACCTTTCTTCTGTGGTATCTTTGCTCAGCCACCTCTTCTACCTAGAATGAATGCCCTTTTCTGGAGAAATTCTACTCATCTCTCAAGACCCACTTCCAGTGTCACTTCTTCTATGATGCCTTCCTTATCTCTACCAGACAAAGTTATTTGGTATTTTTCCCTGTGGTGACAGCCCTTTATTGTGATATGCAGGCAGACCTTGGAGATATTGGAGGTTTAGTTCCAGACCACCTCAATAAAGGAAATATTGCAACAAAGTGAGTCACATGAATTTTTTGGTTTCCCAGTGCCTATAAGAGTTATGTTTACACTATAATCAACTAAGTGCACAATAGCAGTGTGTCTAAAAGTAGTATGTACCTTAATTAATAATACTCTATTGGTAAAAAAACAAATCTCTATTGCTAAAAAAATGCACCCCATGAGCCTGTTGGATAAAGAGTAAAACGTATTGATACATACTTTTTTTACACTGGTGGGTACAGGAGAGTTAACAATTAAAATTTACAGTACATGAAGATGGTATGCTGAGAACAAGATACCAGTGAGAGGTTCTGTGGTCTCCTGTCTGGTCGGAAATTGTACTCTGCAGGGTCTGGATAAGGGAGATTACTGAGACATTCCAAAGGCATTTTATCAGGTATGTTATAGCAGACAACAAACTCAGAGTAAACATTAACCTTTGTTAGGGAAAACACCACTTTCGGGCATGACTACCGGCCATGAATCGCTTTTAGTTAGAAAGTTTTAATTTCAGACCATCCTGTGTGGTTACTTTATGTCTCTGAGCTTGTAAAGCTGCCATGTAAGCCTCCCATGAGCCGAGTTGCCATAAACTTTCAATTAGTAAAAAATGCAGTATCCATCTGTTGGGAAGATGAAATATATTATGCTCACTTTGTTAAAGATGATGCTCCCCATGTGAAAACCAGTCTCCCAGGTGATAATATTAGTTGCCCTTCTTGCTTGGGATGAGCGTGATTATATTAATGTGGGGTGGGGGAACAGGCTGTAAGCAGGCAGAGCTGTTATAGCTCAAGGCTTAGTTTTAAGACTAAGCCTTTCCCACCCTTATGAATGTAGGGTGGTGCACTCTCATGAGGAATCCTATTATGCCTCAGATAAGTGACTTTGTATCAGAGACTTCCTTGTTTTGTGTATTGGATTAAAGGTTTTGAATCTACACTATAAATTGGTGCAGACCGGGAGCTTGCTAATTGTGGGTTCCTGAGATTAGTATTAGAGAGGAGAGCAGAGAAAGGCCACATGGAGGAGGCCAGGAGAAGCAGCCAAGATGGTAGAGTGCTGAGGGAGAAGCCAGTTTGTGCAGAGTTTGTCCACTGGGGAAGGAGATGGAGAACACAGGTGAATAGGCTGGTGAAGTACAAACCTTTGATTCTAGGAAACTCAGATAAGTCAGTAGCTTTGTGAGCACTGAATGAGTGGGTTTTGAAGCCCCATATGTGTTTTTACTTGCCCGCCGAGTGCAAGCTAGAATTAAAGATGATGACCCACCAGTTCTTGGCTCCACTGCCTTGTCCGAATCGAATGCGAACCTGCGATGGACAGGCGACTGTGATGGTGGCTGTGGCTACTGGCTTTACACCATCTGTGAAGCACAATAAAGTGAGGTATGCCTATATAAAATAGTTATATATAAGATTACAAGTTATGTGTAGATCTATCTATCTATCTATCTATCTATCTATCTATCTATCTATCTTGACCTATCAATCATCTTTTTAGCCTGTTTATGAGATGAAATATATGAATTGCTTTTTGAATGTTGAGCCAGACTTGCTGTAAAGCCAGGAGCCTTGGGCACTGTAAAGCCAGTAGCCAGGGCCACCATCACAGCCGCCTGGTCCATGCAGGTTCGCATTAGATTCGGACAGTCGGTAATGAAACAACGGAGGCAAGAACTGCTGAGCAATCAGCTTTAATTCTAGCTTGCACCTGGCGGGCAAGCAAAAACACACACTGGGCTCCAAAACCCACACATTCAGTGCTCAAAAAGCTACTGACTTATCCGGGTTTCCTAGAATCAAAGGTTTCTAGCTCATCAGACTTATTCACCTCTGTTCCCCATCTCCTTCTCCAGCACAAACTCTGCACAAACTGGCTTCTCCCTCAGCACTCTGCCATCTTGGCTGCTTCTCCTGGCCTCCACATGGACTGAATCTTCTCTACTCTCTATACTTCAGGAACCAAGAGAGCAAGCTCCCAGCCTGCCCCACTTTATACTGTAGAAATCCAAACCCTTAATCTAATCTACAAACAAGAAAGTCTCTGGTACAAAGTCACCCATCTGAGGCATAATGGGATTCCTCATGAGTGCACCACCCTACATCATTCAATCAGTCAAGGCTGTGGAGAAAAGCTTACTCTTAAAACCAAGCCTGAGGCCAAAACGACCTGGCCTGCTTACATTACAGCCCTTCCCCTCCCCCCCCCATCCCAAGTATAAGGGCAAATAATATCACCTGGGTGACGGGCTTCCATGTGGGCAGCTCCATCTTTAACAAAGTGAGCATAATATATTTTATCTGCCCAACAATCCACCCCTATGCTCACTTTACTACCTCCAATCTACATCACCGGTATCCCTGTACAAGGAACTTAGGCACATTACACAAATCACAACAGCATGACAAATCATACAATTTCAACAATTACAAAGGAACATTTCATCAGTAAAAGCCAGTAGTCGCGGCCAGGATCACAGCCGCCTGACCCACGCAGGTTCGCATTAGATTTGAACAGTCGGTAATGAAACAATGGAGCCAAGAACTGGTGAGCCATCAGCTTTAATTCTAGCTTGCACCCAGCGGGCAAGCAAAAACACACATTGGCCTCCAAAACCCACACATTCAGTGCTCACAAAGCTACTGACTTATCTGAGTTTCCTAGAATCAAAGGTTTCTAGCTCACCAGACTTATTCACCTTTGTTTCCCATCTCCTCCTGCACAAACTCTTAACAAACTGGCTTCTCCCTCAGCATTCTGCCATCTTGACTGCTTCTCCTGGCCTCCATGTGGCCTTACTCTGCTCTCCTCTCTTCTACTAACTTCAGGAACTCAGGAACCAAGAGAGAGATCAAGTGTTCGGCAGATAAAATATAATATGCTCACTTTGTTAAAGATGGTGCTGCCCACATGGAAGCCTGTCATCCAGGTGATATTATTTGCCCTTATGCTTGAGATGGCTGTGGGGGAAAAGCTGTAATGTAGGCAGGCCAGGTCATTATAGCCTAAGGTTTAGTTTAAGAGTAAGCTCTTCCCCACACTCTTGACTGATTGGATGATGTAGGGTGGTGCACTCTCTTGAGGAATCCCATTATGCCTCAGATGGGTGGCTTTGTATCAGAGACTTTCTTGAATGTATAATTGGATTAAAGGTTTGGATTATCTATGCTATAAAGTGGGCAGACCGGTAGCTAGATCTCTCTCTCTCTCTCGGTTCCTGGATTCCTGAGATTAGTATTAGAGAGGAGAGCAGAATAAAGCCACGTGAAGGCCAGGAGAAGCAGCCGAGATGGCAGAATGCTGAGGAAGAAGCCAGTTTGTTAAGAGTTTGAGCAGGAGGAGATGGGAAACAGAGGTGAATAAGTCTGGTGAGCTAGAAACCTTTGATTCTAGGAAACTCGGATAAGTCAGTAGCTCCTGCTGCTGGGCTCCTGCTCCGGGCTGCCGCCGCCTTCTGCTCCATGGGCTTTACAGCTCCTGCCTCAGCCCCAGCCTTGGCTTCAGCTCTGGCCTCCCGCTGCTGGTGGCTCTCCACACGTCCAGGGCAATCTGCAACTCATGAACCTGTGATTCCTTCTCTAGCGTTTGCTCCATTTCCAGGCAAATCTCACAAGTCTGGCTGGCTTCCTCCTCCAGCGCTTCCTCCAGCTCCAGGGTCGGCATCTCTTTCTTCCACATTTCCTCTAGCTCCTTCCACTGCTCATTTTGCAGGTCCCAGGCAGCCTCTTCCATAGAGTTCTCAGTTTCCTCACACATGGCTGTAAAAGTCAACTAGCCAACAGTCCCCCAAAAAACAGCCATAGGGAACCATAATAGCAGCTAGTCCTCTACTCCACCGCTCAAACGTGGTGGTGGCTCCATGCTGATCTGTATCGAATCCTGCCACAGACTACGCCAAATGTAAAGCCAGTAGCCTCGGACAGGATTAAAACAGCCTGGCCAGTGCAGGTTCGCATTAGATTCGGACAGTCGGTAATGAAACAACGGAGCCAAGAACTGGTGAACCATCAGCTTTGATGCTAGGAAACTCGGATAAGTCAGTAGCTTTGCGAGCACTGAATGTGTGGGTTTTGGAGCCCAGTGTATGTTTTTACTTGCCCGCCGGGTGCAAGCTAGAATTAAAGCTGATGGCTCACCAGTTCTTGGCTCCGTTGTTTCATTACCGACTGTCCGAATCTAATGCGAACCTGCACTGGCCAGGCGACTCTGATACTGGCCTTGAGCACTTGCTTTACACAAAGCTACTGACTTATCTGAGTTTTCTAGAATCAAAGGTTTCTAGCTCACCAGACTTATTCACCTCTGTTTCCCATCTCCTTCTCTCTACACAAACTCTGCAAAAAATGGTTTCTTCCTCAGCACTCCGCAATCTTGGCTGCTCCTCTCCTCCACATGGGCTTAATCTGCTCTCCTCTCTAATGCTAATCTCAGGAACCAAGAGAGAGCAAGCTACTATTCTGTCCCACATTATAGTGTAGAATCCAAACCTTGAATCCAATCTACAAACAGGGAAGTGTCTGATACAAAGTCACTTATCTGAGGCATAATGGGAGGATTCCTCATGAGAGTGCAACACCCCACATCATCCAATCAGTTAAGGGTGTGGGGAAAAGCTTAAAACTTGCACGTGGGCAGCGCCATCTTTAACAAAGTGAGTGTAAAGCCAGTAGTCGCGACCAGGATCACAGCCGCCTGACCCATGCAGGTTCGCATTGGATTCAAACAGTCGGTAATGAAACAACGGAGCCAAGAACTGGTGAGCCATCAGCTTTAATTCTAGCTTGCACCCAGCGGGCAAGCAAAAACATACACTGGGGTCCAAAACCCACACATTCAGTGTTCACAAAGCTACTGACTTATCCGAGTTTCCTAGAATCAAAGGTTTCTAGCTCACCAGATGTAAAGCCAATAGCCGAGGCCACCATCACAGCAGCCTGGCCAATGCAGGTTCGCATTGGATTCGAACAGATGGCAATGAAACACAGGAGCCACAAACTGGTGAGACATCAGCTTTAATTCTAGCTTGCACCCGGCGGGCAAGCAAAAATACACACTGGGCTCCAAAACCCACACATTCAGTGCTCACAAAGCTACTGACTTATCCGAGTTTCCTAGAATCAAAGGCTTCTAGCTCACCAGACTTATTCACCTCTGTTTCCCATCTCCTCCTGCACAAACTCTTAACAAACTGGCTTCTTCCTCAGCACTCTGCCATCTTGGCTGCTTCTCCTGGCCTTCACGTGGCTTTACTCTGCTCTCCTCTCTAATACTAATCTCAGGAACCCAGGAACCAAGAGAGAGAGAGATATAGCTACCGGTCCGCCCACTTTATAGCATAGATAATCCAAACCTTTAATCCAATTATACGTTCAAGAAAGTCTCTGATACAAAGCCACCCATCTGAGGCATAATGGGATTCCTCAAGAGAGTGCACCACCTTACATCATCCAATCAGTCAAGAGTGTGGGGAAGAGTTTACTCTCAAACTAAGCCTTAGGCTATAATGACCCAGCCTGCTCACAGCCTGTTCCAGAACACACATTAATATCAATGAACTTCCATGTGGGCAGCGCCATCTTTAACAAAGTGAGCATAATATATTTTATCTGCCCAACAATCCACCCTTATGCTCACTTTACTACCCACAATCTACACCATCAGCATTCTTATACAAGGAAATTAAGTACATTACACAAATTACAGCAATAGCACAAATCATACAATTTCAACAATTACAAAGATACATTTCACCAGTCTCTGAGCACTTTGCTGAAAGCGCAAAATGTCCTCGGCCTTTTCTCTTGCCATTTGAAAGGCTTCCCGGGGCAGGGGGGCCTCCAGCAAAGCCATCCCCACCCCCATCAGGGTATTTCACATTGTCCAAAATCCGTAAGTCCATTCAACAAAGGAGCTTGTGCCCATCCAGTCATAGTCCAGGAAATCAGTCCACACACATAGGGCTTTAGCCTCCCCCCTCATTCCTGCCATCATGGCAAGTTTCACACTGTCCTAAAGAGAAGCACGTGGCGATGGCAGTCAGCATTTCCATTTCTGCTCTGGGGAGCATGATGGCTTCAACCCCTATGTCCCAAAATCTCAGACCTACCGGCAGCGTAGCTACTCCTTGCTGCTGGGCTCTCACCTTCTGGAGACTGCGGATTGCAACTCCAGATGGATTCTCCTCATCCTCTGAAGAGGAACTGGAAACATCAGCTCCTGCTGCTGGGCTTGAGCCCCAGGCCACCGCTGCCTTCTGCTCAGCAGGCCTTGCATCTCCAGCCCCAGCCCCAGCCCAGGCCTCAGCCCCAGCCTCATGCCGCTGCTGGCTCTCCACAACATCCAGGGCAATCTCCAACTCACGAATCTGTGATTCCTTCTCCAGCGTCTGCTCCATTTCCAGGTGAATCTCGCAAACCTGGTCAGCCTCCTCCTCCAGCGCTTCCTTCAGCTCCAGGGTCAGCATCTGTTTCTCCCACGTTTCCTCCAGCTCCTTCCGCTTCTCGGCCTGCAGGTCCTGGGCAGCCTCTTTCATAGAGCTCTCAGTTTCCTCACGCATGGCTGTAAAAGTCAGCCAGCCTATAGTCCCCCCAAAAACAGCTATGGGAAACCATAACAGCAGCCAGTTCTCTACTCCACCACTCAAAGGTGGTGGTGGCTCCATGCCGAACTGTATCGAATCCTGCCAAAGACTACGCCAAATGTAAAGCCAATAGCCGAGGCCACCATCACAGCAGCCTGGCCAATGCAGGTTCGCATTGGATTCGGACAGATGGCAATGAAACACAGGAGCCACAAACTGGTGAGCCATCAGCTTTAATTCTAGCTTGCACCCGGTGGGCAAGCAAAAATACACACTGGGCTCCAAAACCCACACATTCAGTGCTCACAAAGCTACTGACTTATCCGAGTTTCCTAGAATCAAAGGCTTCTAGCTCACCAGACTTATTCACCTCAGTTTCCCATCTCCTCCTGCACAAACTCTTAACAAACTGGCTTCTTCCTCAGCATTCTGCCATCTTGGCTGCTTCTCCTGGCCTTCACGTGGCCTTACTCTGCTCCCCTCTCTAATCTCAGGAACCCAGGAACCAAGAGAGAGAGAGAGATAGCTACCGGTCCGCCCACTTTATAGCATAGATAATCCAAACCTTTAATCCAATTATACATTCAAGAAAGTCTCTGATACAAAGCCACCCATCTGAGGCATAATGGGATTCCTCAAGAGAGTGCACCACCCTACATCATCCAATCAGTCAAGGGTGTGGGGAAGAGTTTACTCTCAAACTAAGCCTTAGGCTATAATGACCCAGCCTGCTCACAGCCTGTTCCAGAACACACATTAATATCAATGAACTTCCATGTGGGCAGCGCCATCTTTAACAAAGTGAGCATAATATATTTTATCTGCCCAACACCAGACTTATTCACCTCTGTTCCCCATCTCCTCCAGCACAAACTCTGCACAAACTGGCTTCTCCCTCAGCATTCAGCCATCTTGACTGCTTCTCCTGGCCTCCATGTGGCCTTAATCTGATCTCCTCTCTTCTACCTCAGGAACCAAGCGAGAGAGAGAGAGAGCAAGCGCTACTGGTCTCTCCCACTTTATAGCATAGACTCAAAACCTTTAATCCAATTATACAAACAAGAAAGTCTCTGTATAATGGGATTCTTCAGGAGAGTGCACCACCCTACATCATCCAATCAGTCAAGGGTGTGGAGAAGAACTTACTCTTAAAACTAAGCCTTAGGCCATAGCGACCTGGCCTGCTTACATTACAGCCTTTCCCCCACACCCATCCCAAGCATAAGGGCAAATAATATCACCTGGGTGACGGGCTTCTATGTGGGCAGCTCCATCTTTAACAAAGTGAGCATATTATATTTTATCTGCCCAACAGTGAGCATAATATATTTCATCTGCCCAACACTTGCATACCAGGAATAAATTCTACTTGGTGTGATGTGTAATTCTTTTTGTACATTGTTGGATTCAATTTACTATTATTTTCTCGAAAATTTTTGCATCTATATTCACTACAGACATTGGTTTACAAATTTCTCAGAATGTCTTTGTCTGGTTTTAGCACTATGGGAATGTTGATAGAATGAGCTAGGAAGTGTTCTATTTTTCTTATCTGGGACCGATGGCAGATAATTGGTATGATATTTTCCTTAAAAGTTTGGTAAAATTCATCAGTAAAACTATTTGGTCCTGGTTCTTTTTGTTTTGGAAGATTATTAATGTGCCTTTACCATAATAATCATAGTTATTTTAAATTCCAGTTCTGATAAAAAAGGGGCCACAGACTAAATCTGACAAGTTCAGGGGAGGTTTACATGGTGGTCTTCCAAACTCAGAGACATAATAAAGTAACCATACAGGATGGTCTGCAATTAAAACTTTCAAACTAAAAGCAGTTTGTGGCAGGTAGTCATGCCCTTGAGTGGTGTTTTTCCCTAACAAAGGTTAATGCTTACTTTGACTGAGCTTGTCTGTTGTCTGTTTGCATCTGTTATAGCATACTTGATAACATGTCTTTGGAATGTCATAGTAATCCCCCTTATCCAGACCCCGAAGAGTACAATTTCCGACCAGACAGGAGACCACAGAGCCTCTTATTGGCTTCTTGTTGTTCCTATAGCACCTCCATGTTGTTAATTATCCTATACCCACCAATGTAAAAGAAGTGTATATCTATACATTTTAGTCTTTATCTAATCCCAGAGATTTCCCTGTTTTGCTTTCTCCCTCCTCTCTAATCTGTTACCAATGGGTTCCATGTAACTAACCCCTTTATGTCTTCCCCTTTGATTCTGATGTATAAAATAATTGGGGAAACTGCCATTTTCTGTAGCATTTTTTCAATTTCCTGATTTTGCTTCATGGAAGTTGTCATCAGTTTGGCTCAAATAAACTCATAAAAACTTTTATGTTGACAATTCCAAAATCTCTGCCCTATCGCAGTCTGGTTCTGATAATGTTTTTGTTTCTTCAGACTGTGATGTTTGCCTTTCATCATGTCTTGTGATTTTTTGTTGAAAGTCAGATATGATGTATCAGGAAAAAGGAACTGCGGTAAGATAAGGCTTTGGTGTGAGGCTTTAGGTTTATCTGGTGGGAGTTAGGCTGTGTTGACTCTGCTGTAGCTGTGCTGTCAGAGGCTAAAATTGCCTCCAATATTCTTGTTTTTGTCTCCTTTGTTATCTTAAGTTTTCCTAGAAATTCTTTAAACAGGATCTGAGGCTTGCAGGTTTTTTGTTTTGTTTTTAAAGTGGTAATCTCAGTATTATACAGACCCCTACTGATGAGGTGGTGAGTTGTGGGGTAGGGGAAACATCTATAGTCCTACCATTAGGCCTCAGTCTTTCAGTGAGTTTGAATCAGTTGGTTTTCTTCGTCCAGCTTAGGTAGGCTTTCTTAAAGGTCCACTAGTTAGGTTTTGGTAAAGAGTTCCTCTTGAGGGCAGGCCTTGTCAAGAAGAACAGAATGATTTCCCTTCCTTCTGCTGAAAGCAAGAGGAGATTTTTCTTTGACTTCACTGTGAGAATTTGGCAGTATTCCTGGAGGTAAAACTCACAAAAATGTGATGACACCCTCCCCCAAGACTGGGTCCCCTTACAGATTTAATTCTCAAGCTTGTCCACAGTGAACCTCGAGCAATTACTCAATTGCAGCTAATGTGTTCCTGCAGACATTGGCTCCAGCAGCAGGCTACTGCTCCTGGTGAGCTGCGATTCTCTGCACTGGCCTGTGGGTCCCTCCAGCTTTGGAGGCAGCAGTTTGCTCTGTCGTTTCAGTTTTCTGAAAGATCTAAGAGGAGCTGTTAATCTTCAGTTTGCTCAGTGTTGGGCAGATAAAATATATGATGCTCACTGTGTTAAAGATGGCGCTGCCCACATGGAAGTTCGTTGATATTAATGTGTGTTCTGGAACAGGCTGTGGACAGGCCAGGTCATTATAGCCTAAGGCTTAGTTTAAGAGTAAGCTCTTCCCCACACCCTTGACTGATTGGATGATGTAGGGTGGTGCACTCTCCTGAGGAATCCCATTATACAGAGACTTCCTTGTTTGTATAATTGGATTAAAGGGTTTGATTCTACGGTATAAAGTGGGGAGACCAGTAGCTTGATCTCTCTCTTGGTTCCTCGGTTCCTGAAGTATTAAGAAGAGAGGAGAGCAGATTAAGGCCACATGGAGGCCAGGAGAAGCAGCCAAGATGGCAGAGTGCTGAGGGAGAAGCCAGTTTGTTAAGAGTTTGTGCTGGAGGAGATGTGGAACAGAGGCGATTAAGTCTGGTGAGCTAGAAACCTTTGATTCTAGGAAACTCGGATAAGTCAGTAGCTTTGTGAGCACTGAATGTGTGGGTTTTGGAGCCCAGTGTGTGTTTTTGCTTGCCCGCCGGGTGCAAGCTAGAATTAAAGCTGATGGCTCACCAGTTCTTGGCTCCGTTGTTTCATTACCGACTGTACGAATCTAATGTGAACCTGCATGGACAAGGTGGCTGTGATGGTGGCCGCGGCTACTGGCTTTATACATTCCTTACTTTTTTTAACGTTCATCTGTGCAACACCATATTCTAAGCTCCCATAGTAATTTTCATTCCATCCATAGGTGAAAAAAAGTTGATGGATCTATACTTGTAATGTTTACTTATTCATTTCATAAAACTAATTATACCTTTGTTGAAATACTGCATTTTAGTTGCCTTGCATTTGTTTCTTCAGTAAACAAGCATAGAACATAAAGAGAAAAAGTGCCAAACAACCCGGGGGTGACGAGCTGTCATTTGTGTTATGCCGACATATTATGAGTATTATTTAATATTTTTCATTAATATTTTAAAACTACTTTTTATTATATAGTCTAGTTTTGTATACCTCTTTTATTGTTCTTATTTAAGTATTAATGCATGAAATAATAAACTACCTTTCAGTATATATATATATTTGTTTTTTATGCTTAAAGTGGTCATTAGGACAGAGAACTGGTTGTTAAATTATTTGAATCCCACCACTGGACCCAGCTGATGGAGTTTAAAACTAAGAATCAGTGAAAAAGGTATTTCCCTGGCTAGGTTGCTCAGTTGGTTGGAGTGTTGTCCCAATATGCCAAAATTGTGGGTTTGATTTCCATTTGGGGTGCATGCAGGAGTCAACCAAGAATGCATGAATGGGTAGAACAATAAATCAATGTTTCTCTATTGCTCTCTCTCTCTCTTTTTTTCCTTCCTTTCTCTCTCTAAAAGCAATTAAAAAATTAAAAAAGGGGCTGACCAGTGGTGGTGGAGTGGATAAAGTGTTAACCTGGTCCCAGGTTCAAAACCCTGAGGCCACCAGCTTGAGTGCGGGCTCATCTGGCTTGAGCGCTGCCTGCTTGAGTGTGGTTGCTGCATGGTCTCTGGCTGAGTCCAAAAGTAACTGGCTTGAGCAAGGGGGTCACTGGTTCAGCTGGAGCCCCCCCGGTCAAGGCATATATGAGTAGTAAATTAATGAACAACTCAAGTGATGCAACTATGAGTTGATGTTTCTCATCTCTCTGCCTCTGCTCTCTCTCTCTAAACAAACAAACAAAAAGAAATGAGAAAGAAAAAGAGGTATTAGTGAGGTGTCTTTCTGATTCTTTGTACACTCTTTGTGGACGAAGCTCAGTTTGGGGGATAGAGTGGCACCATTGGGAGGAAAAGAAAATATTTTCTGGTGCAGGAGCTGTGGCCAGATGCCACTAGGAGGGGTGCATGGAAAACGGAGTGCAAGCAGACACTTTGTGAGCACACATGGGGACATGAGCATTTGAGCAGGAAGTTTGTTATGTGGCTGAATAGTTCTTTAGCAATGGCATGTTGGAGGCTGTATGTAGTGGTATAGTACCTTTGAGTAGGCAGATCTTCCCTTCTCATCATAGCACAGAGGGGTCCTCTTTCCTGCCTGTGGTTATTCCTAACTCTACATGCACCACCCCTTCCCCCCATTTTTGTTTAATACCGTAAGTCACAGGTGTTTCCAAAGATCTGTCTTTCTTTCATCTGCTGCCAATTTTCCTGGGGCATCGGTCTGTTCATCTGCCAAGAATGTGGATGTACAAACATATAAATTGCATTTTCACACTGAAGTGGCTCTTAATAATTGGGCAGGTACCATAACCACTATGTTCTATTTAGTTAAGGAACTTACCAGACCAAAAAAGAAGAAGAAAGAGCCTTTTTGGCTAGCAGTCTACGTGTTTTGTAAATCGGCCTAATCTCTTGAGCAAAGCTAAATGGACATGTAGGCAGAAGCCAAGCCAAACCCACGTCTGTGTTTCGGCTCCAGGAGTCACAGTCCATTTATTCCTTGTGCAGTGCATTCTTTACTGCCAGGGCATTTTCAATCTCAGGTAGCTGCTCAGGTATTCTAGTTGTGAATTGTCCCAAGTGACTTGGGGGTCTTCCAGATGGATCTCTGCCATGCACCTCAAAGCTAATGTTTCCTTAGTCTTTCTCAATCTGTCTATGCTGAAAAAGAAGCCAGCACTTGGTGGCTGAGAGTGATGCTGATCATTCTGAAGAGCATATTACGCTGTATCAACTGTGTGTGTATGTGTGTATAATCTGTATATTGTCTTATTTTCTTTGCCTGATTCTAAGCTCCTTGAGAATGTCTTGTTCATTTCTGTATTTGCTGTGTAACCCCAACCCTGTGCTGATGCATACTGATTTCAGTTCTTTTTCTGATACAGCAAAAGAACCCCAATTTTATTCATTGCCTTCTCATTTTTGTGACACACATGACTTTTAAATTCTATTTTTCCCTATGATCTCTTTTGGAGGACTGAAAATGATGATCTTGCTAGGACTATGGCTAACTTGCGCCACTAGGGGAGATACATGGGTTGATAACCTATAGGGGTGCATTCTACCTGTAATTTTCAGGAATGGTATGTGCTTTTATCCATGATGGCTGTGTTGCTGTTATAATGAACCAACTCCTGCTCTTGCTTTTGTCTTTACTCAGAGGCAGATAAGATTTATACTTGTGTGTCTACACTCTGTTCCACTTCTCCACAACTAAGACTTATAGGCAGATGTCAGTCCGCTGACTACACGGAGGGCAGCACTTCCATTGTCAGAACTGAGAGGAATTGGCTGGCATGCATGGGGTCACCTCACGGTGCTTATGTGCCCCTGTGGAGAAGATATAGCTGAATCATGTGCAGCAAGTCAAGGGATGTTGGAAGTGAGCTTGAGCCTCTCTCCAACAGTGATCTTTCACAGGGTTAGACTGCTTTTTTAATGTCAGGGCAGGTAAAGGATAATAATATACAGTATTGGTCTCAAGTTCTCTTCTGTTTGATGTCACTACTTTTACATCATAAGCAGGAAATGCTCAACTTTGGCTTCCTAAGAATTTGCCCAATTTTATAGGCTCTGGGTGTTTCCTTGGCTTATATCCCCGTCCCCAACCTTGTATCCCTGGCTTCCTTGTACACTTTCTGTAAAGCTCAGCAGAAACAGCACCTCCTTTCTGAAACCTTCCCAGATTAACAGGCAAGGCAAAAACCTGAAGATGTGGTATTTCTCTATGTATGTGTCTGTGTGGTAAATATATATATATATATATATATATATATATATATATATATATATATATATATATATATATATATAAATTTACCCTCTTAACACTTTTAAGTGTACGTATAGCAGTACTAACTATATGCCATTGTTGTACACACCTCAAGAACTTTATCATCTGCAAGATTAAAATTCTATTCCTGAACAGCAATAAGTCCCCCTTTTGCCTCCCCCCAGGCCCTGGAAACCACTACTCTAGTTTCTGTTTCTGTGAGTTTGATTACTTCATACAAGTATCTGTATTTTTTTAAATTTAATTTTATTTATTTTTATTTTTATTTTTTTATTAACTTTAATGTGGTGACACCAATAAATCAGGGTACATATGTACAATGAAAACATCTCCAGATTATCTTATCATTCAATTCTGTTGCATACCCATCACCCAAAGTCAAATTGTCCTCTGTCACCTTCTATCTGGTTTTCCCTGTGCCCCTACCCTTCTCCCTTTCCCACCCTCCTCTCCCTCTTCCCATCCCGTAATCACCACACTCTTGTCCATGTCTCATAGTCTCACTTTTATGTCCCACCTATTAGGAAATCATGCTGTTCTCAGTTTTTTTTTCTGATTTACATATTTCACTCCATATAATGTTATCAAGGTACAACCATTTTGTTGTAAATGATCCGATGTCATCATTTCTTATGGCTGAGTAGTATTCCATAGTATATATGTACCAAAGCTTTTTAATCCACTCGTCTTCTGATGGACACTTGGGCTGTTTCCAGATCTTCGCTATTGTGAACAATGCTGCCAAAAACATGGAGGTGCATTTCTTCTTTTCGAACAGTGCTATGGTGTTCTTAGGGTATATTCCTAAAAGTGGGATAGCCGGGTCAAGAGGCAGTTCGGCTTTTAATTTTTTGAGGAATCTCCAAACTGTTTTCCACAGTGGCTGCACCAGTCTGCATTCCCACCAGCAGTGCAGAAGGGTTCCCTTTTCTCCGCATCCTCGCCAGCACTTATTCTGTGTTGTTTTGCTGATGAGCGCCATTCTGACTGGTGTGAGGTGATATCTCATTGTGGTTTTAATTTGCATTTCTCTAATAATTAGTGATGTTGAGCATTTTTTCATATGCCTATTGGCCATGTGTATTTCCTCTCTAGAGAAATTTCTATTCTTTTCTTTTGCCCATTTTTTAATTGGATTTTTTGTCTTCCTGGTATTGAGTTTTATAAGTTCTTTATAAATTTTAGTTATTAACCCCTTATCAGACGTGCTGTCAAATATGTTCTCCCATTGTGTGGTTTGTCTTTTTATTCTGTTCCTATTGTCTTTAGCTGTGCAAAACTTTTTAGTTTGATATAGTCCCATTTGTTTATCTTGCGTTTTATTTCATTTGCCAGTGGAGATAAATCGGCAAATATATTGCTGCTGCTATAGATGTCAGAAAGATTGCTGCCTATGTTTTCTTCTAAGATGCTTATAGTTTCACGGCTTATGTTTAAATCTTTTATCCATTTTGAATTTGTTTTTGTGAATGGTGTAAGTTGATGGTCTAGTTTCATTTTTTTGCAGGTAGATGTTCAATTTTCCCAGCACCATTTGTTAAAGAGGCTGTCTTTACTCCATTGTATGTTCTTTCCTCCTTTGTCAAATATCAGTTGTCCATAAAGCTGTGGGTTTATTTCTGGGTCCTCTGTTCTGTTCCATTGATCAATGTGTCTGTTCTTATGCCAGTACCAAGCTGTCTTGAGTATAATGGCCTTGTAGTAGACCGTGATATCTGAAAGAGTGATACCTCCTGCTTTATTTTTTCTTTTTAGGATTGCTGAGGCTATTCGTGTTCTTTTTTGGTTCCATATAAATTTTTGGAATATGTGTTCTATATCTTTGAAGTATGTCATTGGTATTTTAATTGGTATTGCATTAAATTTATAAATTGCTTTGGGTAATATAGACATTTTAATGATGTTTATTCTTCCTAGCCATGAGCACGGTATATGCTTCCACTTGTTTGTATCTTCCTTGATTTCTTTTATCAATGTTTTATAATTTTCTGAGTACAAGTCCTTAACCTCCTTGGTTAAATTTACTTCTAGGTACTTTATTATTTTGGCTGCAATAGTGAAGGGGATTGTTCCCTTAATTTCTTTTGCTGACAGTTCATTGTTTGTATACAGAAATGCCTCTGATTTCTGAGTATTAATTTTATATCCTGCCACCTTGCTGAATTCATTTATAAGGTCCAGTAGTTTTTTGACTGAGACTTTAGGGTTTTCTATATACAATATCATATCATCTGCAAATAGTGACAGTTTTACTTCTTCTTTTCCAATTTGGATGCCTTTTATTTCTACTTCTTGTCTGATTGCTGTAGCTAGGACTTCCAGAACTATGTTGAATAAGAGTGGTGAAAGTGGGCAACCCTGCCTGGTTCCTGATCTTAAGGGGATTGCTTTTAATTTTTGTCCATTTAGTATGATGTTTGCTATGGGTTTGTCATAGATGGCCTTTATCATGTTAAGGAATGTTCCTTGTATTCCCACTTTACTGAGAGTTTTGAGCATGAATGAGTGCTGGATTTTATCAAATGCCTTTTCTGCATCTATTGAAATTATCATGTGATTTTTGTCCTCCCTTTTGTTTATGTGATAAATCCCATTGATTGATTTGTGAATATTGAACCAGCCTTGCCTCTCCAGAATAAATCCCACTTGATCATGGTGTATGATTTTTTTTATATATTGCTGGATCCGGTTGGCTAATATTTTGTTGAGAATCATAGCATCTAAATTCATCAGGAATATAGGCCTATAATTTTCTTTCTTTGTGTTGTCTTTGCCTGGTTTTGGGATCAGAATTATGCTCGCCTCATAAAAGGAGTTTGGAAGTCTTCCTTCCTCTTGAATTTTTTGAAATAGCTTGAGGAGGATAGGAGTTAGTTCTTCTTTAAATTTTTGATAGAATTTACTTGTGAAGCCATCAGGCCCAGGGCTTTTCTTTTTTGGGAGATTTTTGATAACTGTTTCGATCTCATTTGTTGTAATTGGTCTGTTTAGGTGTTCTGATTCTTCCAGATTGATTTTTGGAAGTTTATGTGATTCAAGAAATTTGTCCATTTCATCTAGATTGTCTAATTTTTTGGCATAGAGTTCTTCATAGTATTTTCTTACAATGCTTTGTATTTCGGTTGTATCAGTTGTTATTTCTCCACTGTCCTTTATAATTTTATTTATTTGAGACCTCTCTCTTTTTTTCTTGGTAGTCTAGTTAAAGGTTCATCAATCCTGTTTACCTTTTCAAAGAACCAGCTTCTGGTTTCATTGATCCTCTGTATTGTTTCCTTAGCCTCTATGTCATTTATTTCTGCTCTTATCTTTATTATTTCCTTCCTTCTACTTGTCCTGGGTTTTATTTGTTGTTGTTTTTCTAGTTCTTTTAGCTGCAGGGTCAGGTTGCTTATTTGAGCTTTTTCTAGCTTCTTATGATATGCCTGTAGTGCAATAAACTTCCCTCTCAGTACTGCTTTTGCTCTGTCCCATAATTTTTGAGTTGATGTATGCGCATTATCATTTGTTTCTAGAAACTCTTTTATTTCTTCTTTGATCTCATTGTTAATCCATTCATTATTTAATATCATGCTACTTAGTTTCCAAGTGTTTGAGTATTTTTCAGGGTTTTTTTTGTGGTTAATTTCTAGTTTCATGGCACTGTGATCAGAGAAAATGCTTGATATGATTTCAATCTTCTTAAATTTATTGAGACCATTTTTGTGTCCTAACATGTGGTCTATCCTAGAAAACGTACCATGAGCGCTTGAGAAGAATGTATATTCTACTGCTTTAGGGTGAAAAGTTCTGAAGATATCTATTAAATCAAGTTGATCTAGTGTCTCCTTTAAGTCTGCTGTTTATTTATCAATTTTCTTTCTTGAGGATCTATCCAGTGTTGTTAGAGGGGTATTGAAATCCCCTACTATGATAGTATTGCTGTTAATGTCGCCCTTTATGTCCATCAAAGTCTGCTTTATGTATGTCGGGGCTCCTATATTTGGTGCGTAGATATTTATAATAGTTATATCTTCCTGTTGAATTTTTCCCTTTATCATTATGTAGTGTCCTTCTTTATCTCTTACTACAGCCTTTGTTTTTAAGTCCATTTTGTCAGATATAAGTACTGCTACCCCGGCTTTTTTTAAATTTCTATTTGCATGAAATATTTTTTTTCATCCTTTTACCTTCAGTCTATGAGCATCTTTTGTTTAAAGGTGTGTCTCTTGTAGACAGCATATGTATAGGTCCTGTTTCTTTATCCATGCAGCTACCCTATGTCTTTTGATTGGATCATTTAACCCATTTACATTTAAGGTTATTATTGATATGTAGTTGTTTATTGCCATTTTATTCTTTAAAGCTGTATTCTTCTTTTGCTATATTCTTTCCTCCCTTTGAACTGTTCATAAGAGGCCTCTTAGTATCTCTTGCAGAATTGGTTTGGTTTTAATGAATTCCTTGAGGCTTTCTTTGTCTGGAAAGCTCATTATTTCTCCTTCAATTTTAAACTTTAGCCTTGTTGGATAGAGTAGTTTTGGTTGTAGGTTCTTGTTCTGCATTACTTTGAATATATCTTGCCATTCCCTTCTGGCCTCAAGTGTTTCTGTTGAGAAGTTCGATGTCATCCTTATGAGGGCTCCTTTGTAGGTGATAGCCTTTTTTTCCTGTAGCAGCTTTTAAGATTTTTTCTTTATCCATTAGCTTTGGTATTTTAACTATGATGTGTCTCGGTGTTGATTTTTTTTGGTTTCTCTTTAATGGAGTTCTCTGTGCTCTTGAACGTGTGGAATGTTTCCCAGCCTTAATTTAGGGAAGTTTTCTGCTATGATTTGATTTAACAAAGTTTCCATTTCCTGTCCTCTTTCCTCTTCTTCAGGCACGCCTATGATGCGAATGTTGTTTCTCTTCATGTTGTCACAGAGCTCCCTTAGAGTTTTCTCAGATTTTTTATGTCTCTTTTCCTTTTTATCTCTGCTTCTGTAACTTTGTTTATTGTGTCCTCTAACTCGCTGATTCGATCCTCAGCGTGATTCATCCTGCTTTTAATTCCTTCCATTGTGGTCTTCAGTTCTGATACTGTATTTGTCATTTCTGTCTGATTCTTTTTTATTATTTCAATTTTGTTTTTTATACTTGTTATCCCTTTATTTAGGTGTTCATAATGACTATCCATTGTTGCTCTAATTTCTTTGAACATCCTAACTATCATTATTCTGAATTCTGCTTCTGGTAGTTTGGTTATATCAGGTTCATTCAGGTCCTTCTCTGGGAATTTCTCTTGATTCATTTGGTTTGCATTCCTCTGCCTGCCCATTTTTTCTGTGTATAAGCAAGTTGTGGCCACTGGAGTCCAGTAGGTGTTTCCTTTGTGTTCTCTCGGTGTGGTCTGTCTGCAGGCCTGCCACCCCCTCTGCCGCTACCTAGGGTGGTTGGGTGTCGGCGTTGCCAGCGACAGCCTACTGCGGCTGTTGCTGTGATTTCCGCCTCTCCTCTACGGGAGGTGCTGTCACTCAAGCCACAAGCCTTAGCACCAAGGGTAGAGGTGAGCACCTTTGCTCAGCTGCGGACCCAGCCCGTTTCTTGAAGGCTTACGCCCAGCCCCCGCAGTCAGAGCCTGCTTGCCACAGTTTTGTCGGTCGGATGGGGCTTTTGATGTGCTCTCCGCTGTGAGCCTTTGCCCGTCCAGAATTTAGCCCCACCCTCGAGGCCAGGGCCCTCCTGTGCAGGGTCGCAAACCACGGTTTATTGGGCCGGGCATGTTTGCTGGCGTGAGCTCAGTTGCTAGCTTCCAATCGATCTGGACTCTACCACGCCTCCACATTCGGCGCCAGCTCACGCACGTAGGATGGCAAACCGCTGGGATTTCTCTGGCCAGGCGGGGCTAGTAGCGTGAGCTCAGCCGCGAAAGCCAGCTCGTGGGCACGTAGGCTGGCAGACCACCGGGGTTTCTCTGGCCGGGCGGGGCTAGTAGTGTGAACTCAGCCACGAAAGCCAGCTCGCGCGCACGTAGACTGCTCCTATCGAGGTCTACCCCTTCTCCGCGTTAGGAGCCCGCTTGCGCACAAATAATGGCAAACCGCGGTTTCTCCGTCCGGGCGGGGTTGGCAGCGTGAGCTCAGCCACGAGCCCCTCGCCCGTCCCTTGTCCTTGCCCCGGCCCCGCGGTCAGGGCCGGCTTGCGCAGGGTCGCAGAGCCGATCTCTGCCCGTATTTTTCCCCACAAGTGGGGTCATAGGCGGGACCGCAGCTGCCAAACGCTTTCGCAGGTCCCCTCCGCCCCTGCTGGGCTAGACCGAGCTCACATGGTTGTGCCTCCGCCCACGCTGACAGGACCAGGTTTCAGGGTTCTGCTGCCACCATCCCTTCAGCAACCCTCAGAGAGATGGCAGTGTCTTAAGTCTCCACACTGTAGGCTTGGGAGCTCCTTCCCTCTAAGCAGCTCTGCTCTAATTGCCACGGGAGAGCTTGTTTGGCTAGTGTCCTGTCTCCCTTTGCTGGTATTGCTAGTTCCAGGGGAAATATTCGTTTTCGATTAGGGAAATGACTTAGCCCAGGGGTCAGGGTGGCTGTCCCTCAGAGTGTTCTCATGCCTTCAGTCCACTCTCTGTTCCCGCTGCTCTGTTCCTTTCCTCTGTTCCCATTCCCCGGAGCCCCGGGTGCGTGGTTGTGAGAGAGGGTTTCTGCGCTGTCCCTTTGAAAAGATTCTTGGGTCTGAGAAAACTATCTCTTTTTCACAAACAGTATCCTCACTTGCTTCACAGCTCAATACTGTCCATACGCCTCTTCTAGGCTCTGGGACTGCAAGCTGGGGCTTGGTTCCTGGGACCCAGGTCCCTCCCTCTCCGCCAAACTCTCCTCCCACCATGCTGGTCTCTCCGGGCTGGTGTTTGCTTGGGGGAGCTGGGCAGCCCTCTTCACGTTTTCGCTATTCCTACCAGTCTCAATGTGGCTTCTGCGGTGTTCCTTGGTTGAAGAGTCTACTTAGTTTAGTTCAAAGTTGGTTTATCCAGATGATGGTTCTTAAAATTGAGTTATAATCCACTTTGGTTCTGGGAGTTGGAAGTTGGTACGTCCGCCTACTCCATCGCCATCCAAGTATCTGTATTTTTGTGACTGGCTTATTTTACTCATCATGACGTCCTCAAGATTTATACATGTTATGGTATATGACAGGATTTCCTTTTTAAAGGCTGAATAATATTCCATCATAATTATATACCAAATTTTCTTTATCAATTTATTCTTTGATGGACATTTAGGTTGCTTCTACCTCTTGGCTATTGTGAATAATGCTGCTATGAGCATGGATATGCAAATATCTCTTTGAGATTCTATTTTTAATTCTTTTGGATAATGCACAAAGTGGGATTGCTGGATCAAATGATAGTTCTTTTTCAATTTTTTGAGGGACATCTGAACACACTACATGATGAATCTTTCTGTCTTTGTCTTCAAGACCCTGAACTCCTCAAAGGTGATACTGTGTCTAATTCACCTTACTTCATCATTTGCCATAGTACTTGGCACACAACAGGTATTCAATAAATATTTGTATTTATTGAATAAGTAGTAGAATACAGAGACATAATGAACTCACAAGATCAGTCTTAACAGTGAAGTCTTGCCCAATGTAGCTCTCTCTGTACATGTGAGATGTGTATTAGCACATGCTAATTTGAAATGTAAAACCTGACATTTTCAGAAAGGAACTCATCACTAATTTTCTGGGGTCAGAATAGCTCTGAAACTAGAAAGGAAACTAGAAAGCTCATCACATCTCATGCTCTTTTATTATTAACTGCTACCCAGAAGTCTACACATCAGCAAAAACAGTCTTGTGATACAGAGTGGAAGTCAGATGTTCTCTGCCATTGGACACAATTTCCCCCGACTTTGTTTCTGGATCCCTTTGAGATTCCTTCCTGGATCTGAGTTCTGGAGGCCTTATCTTCCTGAGGGGATGATGCTATTAGTCATAGAGAGAAGTAGTTGCCATTGAGAAAAGAGTAATTACTTAGGATTAGCAACAGGACATGAATGTGTGGACCCATGAATAAGGAGACCCTATTGTTCTCTCTGGCAACATCCAGAAAGGTGGGAAGACCGTTGAGAGGAATGCCTGTGTGGTGTATCATGGAGGCTAGAATCTAGCAACTGAAGTGACTATCCTATTGCAGATTCCTCTGTCCGTCCAAACTTGGCATGGAAGTCACATGCTGCCACACTTCAACAGGCCATGTGAGTGTAAACAGGAGATGAATGTTTTGCTCTGGGTGCCTTTTTATAACCTTGGAGAAGTGCTGAATGGGAAGAAGCATCCACAGTTGGACTTTTCACTATCATAGTGGAATGGTGACTTGGAGTTGACTTTGACTTATGGAAATAAAGTAATGTGATGATTCATACACATTTAGATAACAAGATGAGTATTTATTTCTAACACATATATATCTAGCATGGTTCTTGTATGCTTAAGGGACTTAATAAATATTATTTCCCTTCTCCTTTACTTTTAGGTAATGTTCAATGTATACTCACTCTTTGATCGCTTGAAATACATCCTTAACAAATATTGAGTGTAGCCTGACCAGGTGGTGGTGCAGTGGATAGAGTGTCGGACTGGGATGCAGAGGACCCAGGTTCAAAACCCTGAGATCACCGGCTTGAGCGTGGGCTCATCTGGTTTGAGCAAAGCTCACCAGCTTGAGCCCAAGGACATTGGCTTGAGCAATGGGTCACACAGTTTGCTATGGCCCCCCTGTCAAGGCACATATGAGAAAGCAATCAATGAACAACTAAGGAGCCACAATGAAGAATTGATGCTTCTCATCTCTCACCCTTCCTGTCTGTCTGTTCCTATTTATCTCTCTCTCTGTCTCTGTCACAAAAAACAACAACAACAACAAAAACCAATTGAGTATTTCCTGACCAGGTGGTGGATAGAACATTAAGCTGGGATGCGTAGGACCCAGGTTTGAAACCCTGAGGTCGCTGGCTTGAGCGCCAGCTCACCAGTTTGATAGCATGGGGTTGCTGGCTTGAACATGGGATCATAGACATGACCCCATGGTCTCTGACTTGAGCCCAAAGATAACTGACTTGAAGCCTAAGGTCGCTGGTTTGAGCAAGGGGTCACTCGCTCTTCTGTAGTCCCCAGTCAAGGAATATATGAGAAAGCAACCAATGAACAACTAATATGCCGAAACAAAGACTTGATAATTCTCATCTCTCTCCCTTCCTGTCTGCCTGTCCTCCTCTGTCCCTCTCTCTAACTCTCTCTCTGTTTCTGTAAAAAAAAAAAAAAATTCAGTATTGACCACATTTTTTTTTTTTTTTGTGGAGGGGAGTTGACTTGTTTTAAATATACTAGGGAAGCATATCATTTTTTAAAATAAAATTTTTTTATTTAAACAAAATTGTGCAAATCTGGATTTTCAGATAGTTTACTTAATGCAATAAAAAATAGATCAAGGAAAGCTACCTTTTGTTTTTTATATATTTTTGAAAAGCACTAATTTGACTCAGCTGTGACACCTGACCAGTGGGGTCAGCCTTAAAGAGCAGCTCTGCTCAAAGGTCTTGTGTGGGATCGTAAAGAGGAATGGGGGAAAGCCACAGAGGAAATAAGAGTGTAAGTATACTATTCACTCTATCTTAATAAGGAAATAAAGTAATAAAGCCACACTGTCAATCAGTCCTTTTGTTCTGATTAAATTGCAGGAAATGAGAGATCACAGTATTCCAGTACAAAGAACTGGGCTGAGGATCATTTGCTTTGTTGACTGCTCTGATAAGTGGGTATTGACTGATCAATCTCATGAGATCTTCATGAGATGCTTTAGTGATAGGACAGCCACTTTGCTTTCTCTATTTCTTCATGGGAGAGGACAGAGAGTGTACTATTTTTAATTATTTATACAAAGCTAACATGCTAGTGATTTTTCCATACTTATCTTCCTTTCAGGTAGGAAGCCAAAGCCAAACAAACAAATCTTGGTTTTAAAATGCTCTTTCTCCTGACCTGTGGTGGCACAGTGAATAAAGTGATGACCTGGAACGCTGAGGTCGCCGGTTTGAAGCCCTGGGCTTGCCTGGTCAAGGCACATATGGGAGTTGAAGCTTCCTGCCCCCCCTTTTCTGTCTGTCTCTCTCCTCTCCAAAATGAATATATAAAATCTTAAAAACAAACAAACAAAGCACTCTTTCTTGCCTTCTGAACTGAAGAAGTTGTCTATGGAATTCAGAAAAAACCTTAGACTATAGAAGGGATTTGAATATCACATCTACCCAGGACCTTCCTTATGGAGAAAAGGAAAATACAAAATGAGCTGATGTGGAATTGCCAGTGACATGTAGAATCAAGCAGAGACTAGAATGTTTCTCCTAATCGCTGGTCCAACACATGTTGATAAAATCAAGCATATGATTGGCTGTCTAAAGCATAAATATTCTGTTTTTCAACACCTATTTACTCATTACCTCTCTAAAAAATTCAAGCTTAATATCTATAAGGATCTATGAATTACTATAACCTTATAGGAGTAATAAATATCTTATATATTGTGTAGACAACACATTGATTCATTTACAAAGCTAGAGAAATCTAATGCAAAAGAAGAAGGAGGAAGAAAGAACTAGGAGAAAGAAGGAGGAGGAGAAAAATATGAGTATCGACTGGTTTTCTTTATAAATAGTGAAGTAAAAATTCTAACAAAAATATAAGTAAATGACTCAATATAGCAAAAACTCATCATGCATTGATGATTTAATAGTAAAGGGTTTATTTAAATATCACATAGATATACCCAATACAAAAAGTTCATGACTTTGATAAATACTCAAATAACATTTATTTACTCTTGATAAAAATATAGAAATCAAGAAATGAGAAATAAGTGATTATAGTGAGGTCTAGCCAAGAAAATAGCATTCCTTTTCTGGGCCGAGTCTTGGAAGACACAGGATCAGCCCCTACTCTCTTTCCACCTGCTGCTGGCTGGATTTATGTGACAGTGAGGCTCCAGAGAATGGCAGAACCACAGATGGAGGGGTCCTGGGTCCCTGAATTACCTCAGAGAAAAACTATGAACAGATAGCACTTGCTTTGATCAGGTTTAAAAATAAAAAGTATGGCCTGACCTGTGGTGGCGCAGTGGATAAAGCGTCGACCTGGGAACACTGAGATCGCCAGTTCAAAACCCTGCACTGGTCTGGTCAAGGCACATATGGGAGTTGATGCTTCCAGCAACTCCCCCCTTTCTCTCTTTCTCTCTCTCTCTCTCACTCTGTGTCTCCTCTCTAAAATGAATAAAATAAAAATAAAATAAATTAAAAAAATAAATAAAAATTATGCTTGTTCCGTTTGAGTCAGAGTTTTGGGTCAGCTTAGCTTACTCCATTGGTGTATGCACATCATTTCTTCAGGCCTCTGTCCAGCATGCCAATTCTCTGCTACAAAAGCTTTGCGAGTCGGTTCTTATTCTATGTATGTATGTATGTATGTATCGTCTATCTATCATCTATCATCTCTCTATCATCTATCTGCATCCTGTTGGTTCCACACTAGAAAAACCTGACTAATACACCCAAGATATAGATGGTCACCTGTTGGGCAGATAAAATATATTATGCTCACTTTGTTAAAGATGGAGCTGCCCACATGGAAGCCCGTCACCCAGGTGATATTATTTGCCCTTATGCTTGGGATGGTTGTGGGGGAAAGGCTGTAATGTAAGAAGGCCAAGTCATTATGGCCTAAGGCTTGGTTTTAAGAGTAAGCTTTTCCCCACACCCTTGACTGATTGGATGATGTGGGGTGGTGCACTTTCCTGAGGAATCCCATTATACCTCAGATGGGTGACTTTGTATCAGAGACTTCCTTGTCTGTAGATTGGATTAAGGGTTTGAATTTCTACACTATAAAGTGGGACAGACCAGTAGCTTGCTCGCTCTTGGTTCCTGAGGTTAGTATTAGAAGAGAGGAGAGCAGATGAAGGCCACGTGGAGGCCAGAAAAGCAGCTAAGATGGCAGAGTGCTGAGGGAGAAACCAGTTTGTGCAGAGTTTGTGCTGGAGAAGGAGATGGGGAACAGAGGTGAATAAGTCTGGTGAGCTAGAAACCTTTGATTCTAGGAAACTCGGATAAGTCAGTAGCTTTGTGAGCACTGAATGTGTGGGTTTTGGAGCCCAGTGTGTGTTTTTGCTTGCCCGCTGGGTGCAAGCTAGAATTAAAGCTGATGGCTCACCAGTTCTTGGCTTCATTGTTTCAATACCGACTGTTCGAATCAAATGCGAACTGGCATGGGTCAGGCTGCTGTGATGGTGGCCCTGGCTATTGGCTTTACACCACCAAAGGTGGCCTTGATAAAACGACAATTTTAACATTCTGAGAACAGAGTGACTTAAAATAGCTTGTTCTTTCTGCTTTCCTTCCTCCTTTCCTTTCCTTCTTCCCTTCCTTTCTTTTGTCCTTCTCTCCCTATTTCCCTCCCTCCTGTTCTTCTGTCACAATTACATACTTGCACTACTTGCATCATCCAGACTGGGAATCTAAGGGTCCACAAACTGGTGTCACAGTCTGACAAGTGATGACATCCTTGCAATAACTTTTCAGTGGAAAAATGACTGAGAAGATAGCGTTATGTTTTGTTTTGGATACCGTTGACTTCACTCAGACTCTACTCAACATCCTAGATGCGCATTTCCCTAAAACTTTCAGAGAAAAAAACAGTTTTGTGAATATATTTCCTTATAATTAAGAAAAGATCAGGGCATGTAATTATACTCTTTTCATTTATTTAAGTAATAAAAACAGATCCCAATGGTGTGATCACCTTTTTAAAAATTTTGATGCCTACAATTTGGCTCAGTTCTAAACTTCCTATTTATTGTGTTGTAAGTAAATCTGTTAACACTTACTTATGAGAGTTTTATTATTTAGTCATCACTGTACATCCAGTCAGGACTATATCTTTGCCTTCCTAATCAGGATAAACTTCATTTTTTTGGTTTTCTGGAGTCTTCTAGAAAACCATTTTATAAACATTTTTAAAATGCAGGTCAACCACCCTTATTTACAAGACATACAGAGAACAGAGGAAGAAGTTAAAGACGTAAGAAAATGCATTAGCAAAATACAGACTATGGAAAACTTTACAGGACACAGCACCTAATTTCTTCAATAACATATTGTAAGTGGGGTCTGACCAGGCAGTGGCGCAGTGGATAGAGCGTTGGACTGGGATGCCGGAGGACCCAGGTTCGAGACCCCAAGGTTGCCAGCTTGAGTGAGGGCCCATCTGGCTTGAGCAAAAGCACGCAAGCTTGGACCCAAGGTCGCTGGCTTTAGCAATGGGTAGCTCGGTCTGCTGAAGGCCCGCGGTCAAGGCACATGTGAGAGGGCAATCAGTGAACAACTATGGTGTCGCAACGGCAATGAGAAATTAATGATTGATGCTTCTCACCTCTCTCTGTTCCTGTCTGTCTGTCCCTATCTATCCTTTTCTCTGACTCTCTCTCTGTCCTTGTAAAAATAAAAAACATATTGTAAGTGGGAATAAAAGATGTGGGTGAAGATGGGGGTGTAGATTCTAGAGAGTGACTTAGAAGACAAATTCTCTGTCTCAATGTGAGAAACTCATTTGGAGAATGACTCAAAGAAATTGTAAAAACAAATTAAAAAAAAGAGGAGCTCCCAAGCTTTTATGAAAAATCTGAGACAATTAGTAATTTGAACATCAATTGAATTTTTGATGACATAAATAAATTTTGGATAATTTTAAAGGTATAATAAAGGTAATGTAATTGTTTTATAAATATTATTTTTAAAGTTATATTAAAGAATTTATGGATTAAATGGTAGAATGTATAAGATTATTTACTTTCCAATAATTCAGAAGAAGGTAGAGGACAAGGTGTAGAGAAACAAAATTAATTAGGAAATGATAATTGTTAGAACTGAGTGATGGTACATTGTAAAGCCAGTAGTAAAGGTCATTATCACAGCCGCCTGGTCCATGCAGGTTCACATTTGATTCGAACAGTTGGTAATGAAACAACGGAGCCAAAAACTGTTGAGCCATCAGCTTTAATCCTAGCTAGCACCTGGCAGGCAAGTAAAAACACACACTGGGCTCCAAAACCCACTCATTCAGTGCCCACAAAGTTACTGATTTATCTGAGTTTCCCAGAATCAAAGGTTTCTAGCTCACCAGACTTATTCACCTCTGTTCCCCATCTCCTCCTGCACAAACTCTGCCCAAACTGGCTCCTCCCTCAGCACTCCGCCATCTTGGCTGCTTCTCCTCTCCTCCACGTGGCCTTAATCTGCTCTCCTCTCTAATACTAACCTCAGGAACCAAGAGCGAGCAAGCTCCCGGTCTGCCCCACTTTATAGTGTAGTAATCCAAACCTTTAAGCCAATCTACAAACAAGGAAGTCTCTGATACAAGGTCACTTATCTAAGGCATAATGGGAGGATTCCTCATGAGAGTTCACCACCCCACATCATCCAATCAGTCAAGGGATAGGGGAAAAGCTTACTCTTAAAACTAAGAATTAGGCTATAAAGACCTGGCCTGCTTACAGCCTGTCCCCACCCCCAATAATATAAGTATGCCAATCCCAAGCATAAGGGCAGCTAATATCACCTGGGCAACAGGCTTTGTGGCATGCACACTGCAAAGCCAGTAGTCGCGGCCACCATCACAGCCGCCTGACCCGTGCAGGTTCACATTAGATTCAGACAGTCGGTAATGAAACAGTGGAGCCAAGAACTGGTGAGCCATCAGCTTTAATTCTAGCTTGCACCCGGCGGGCAAGCGAAAACACACGCTGGGCTCCAAAACCCACACATTCAGTGCTCACAAAGCTACTGAGTTGTCTGAGTTTTCTAGCATCAAAGGTTTCTAGCTCACCAGACTTATTCACCTCTGTTCCCCATCTCCTTCTCCAGCACAAACTCTGCACAAACTGGTTTCTCCCTCAGCACTCTGCCATCTTGGCTACTTCTCCTGGCCTCCACGTGGCCTTCATCTGCTCTCCTCTCTGATACCTCAGGAACCAAGAGAGAACAAGCTACTGGTCTATTCCACTTTATAGTGTAGAATCAAAACCTCCAATCCAATTACACAAACAAGGAAGTCTCCAATACAAAGCCACCCATCCGAGGCATAATGGGATTCCTCAGGAGAGCGCACCACCCCACATTATCCAATCAGTCAAGGGTATGGGGAAAAGCTTACTCTTAAAATTAAGCCTTAGGCTATAACGACCCGGCCTGCCCAGAACCTATTCCCCATTACACATTAATAACAACAAACTTCCATGTGGGCAGCACCATCTTCAACAAAGTGAGCAAAATATATTTTATCTGCCCAACAATCCACCCCTATGCTCACTTTATTACCCACAATCTACACCACCAGCATCCCTGTACAAGGAAATTAGGCACATTACACAAATTACAACAGCATGACAAATCATACAATTTCAACAATTACAAAGGTACACTTCACCAGTCTCTGAGCACTTTGCCAAAAGTGCAAAATGTCCTCAGCCTTCTCTCTTGCAATTTGAAAGGCTTCCCGGGGCAGAGGGACAGCCTCCATCAAAACCTCCCCTCACCCCCATCAGGGTATTTCACATTGTCCAAAATCCATAAGTCCATTCAACAAATGAGGCAGTGCTCACTCCGGTCGTAGTCCAGGAAATCAGTCCACACACATAGGGTGTTAGCCTCCCCCCTCATTCCTGCCATCATGGCAGGTCTCACACTGTCCTAAAGAGAAGCATGTGGCAATGGCAGTCAGCATTTCCATCTCTGCTCTGGGGAGCATGAGGGCATCCACCCCTATGTCCCCAAATTGCAGACCTATCAGCAGCTTAGCAGGCACTTCGTGCTATTTCAGTGGCCACTCAGCCAAGCATGCCTGGCTCCCGGAACGTCTTTCATCCTCCCACCGCAGCTGCCACTGTTTACCTTCTGGAGTCTGCGGATTGCAACTCCAGCTCGATTCTCCTCATTCTCCAAAAAGGAACTGAAAATATCAACTCCTGTTGCTGGGCTCAAGCCCCAGGCTGCCGTCGCCTTCTGCTCAGCAGGTCTTGCAGCTCCAGCCCGGGCGACAGCTCCTGCCCTGGCCTTATGCTGCTGCTGGCTCTCCACAACATCCAGGGCAATCTCCAACTCATGAACCTGTGATTCCTTCTCCAGCGTCCGCTCCATTTCCAGGCGAATCTCGCAATCCTGGTCAACCTCCTCTTCCAGCGCTTCCTCCAGCTCCTTCCACTACTCGGTTTGCAGGTCCCGGGCAGCCTCTTCCATAGAGCTCTCGGTTTCCTCACACATGGCTGTAAAAGTCAGCCAGCCAACAGTACCCCAAAACCAGCCATAGGAAACCATAACAGCAGCCAGTCCTCTACTCCATCGCTCCAAGGTGGTGGTGGCTCCATGCCGATCTGTATCGAATTCTGCCACAGACTACGCCAAATTTAAAGCCAGTAGTCGTGGCAAAGGTCACAATCACAGCTGCCTGGTCGATGCAGGTTCAGATTAGATTCGGACAGTCGGTAATGAAACAATGGAGCGAAGAAATGGTGAGCCATCAGCTTTAATTCTAGCTTGCATCGGACGGGCAAGCAAAACACACACTGGGCTCCAAACCCCACACATTCAGTGCTCACAAAGCTACTGACTTATCCGAGTTTCCTAGCATCAAAGCTTTCTAGCTCACCAGACTTATTCACCTCTGTTTCCCATGTTGGGCAGATAAAATATATTATGCTCACTTTATTAAAGATGGAGCTGCCCACATGAAAGCCCGTCACCCAGGTGATATTATTTGCCCTTATGCTTGGGATGGTTGTAGGGGAAAGACTGTAATGTAAGCAGGCCAGGTCATTATAGCCTAAGGCTTAGTTTTAAGATTAAGCTTTTCCCCACACCCTTGACTCATTGGATGATGTAGGGTGGGGCACTCTTGTGAGGAATCCCGTTGTGCCTCAGATGAGTGACCTTGTATCACAGACTTTCTTGTTTGTAGAGGGGATTAAAGGTCTTGAATCTATGCCATAAAGTGGGGCAGACCAGGAGCTTGCGCTCGCTTGGTTCCTGAGGTATTAGAGAGGAGAGCAGATTAAGGCCACGTGAAGGCCAGAAGAAGCAGCCAAGATGGTGGAGTGCTGACGAAGAAGCCAGTTTGAGCAGAGTTTGTGCTGGTGAAGGAGATGGGAAACAGAGGTGAATAAGTCTGGTGAGCTGGAAGCGTTTGATTCTAGGTGTAAAGCCAGTAGTCACAGCCACCATCACAGCCGCCTGGCCCATGCAGGTTCAGATTAGATTCGAACAGTCGGTAATGAAATAACGGAGCCAAGAACTGATGAGCCATCAGCTTTAATTCTAGCTTGCACCCAATGGGCAAGCAAAAACACACACTGGGCTCCAAACCCCACTCATTCAGTGCTCACAAAGCTACTGACTTATCCGAGTTTTCTAGAATCAAAGGTTTCTAGCTCACCAGACTTATTCATCTCTGTTCCTCATCTCTTTCTCCAGCACAAACTGCACAAACTGGCTTCTCACTCAGCACTCCACCATCTTGGCTGCTTCTCCTGGCCTTCATGTGGCCTTAATCTACTCTCCTTTCTAATACTAACCTCAGGAACCGAGAGAGAGCAAGCTCCTGGCCTGCCCCACTTTATAGTTGTTGGGCAGATAAAATATATTATGCTCACTTTGTTAAAGATGGCGCTGCCCACATGGAAGTTCGTTGATATTAATGTGTGTTCTGGAACAGGCTGTGGGCATGCAGGGTCGTTATAGCCTAAGGCTTAGTTTAAGAGTAAGCTCTTCTCCACACCCTTGACTTATTGGATGATGTAGGGTGGTGCACTCTCCTGAGGAATTCCATTATGCCTCAGATGGGTGGCTTTGTATCAGAGACTTTCTTGAATGTATAATTGGATTAAAGGTTTGGATTTTCTAGGCTATAAACTGGGGCAGGTCGGGAGCTTGCTCTCTCTCTTGGTTCCTGAGTTCCTGAGGTTAGTATTAGAGAGCAGAGTAGAGTAAGGCCATGTGGAGGAGAAGTAGCCAAGATGGCAGAATGCCGAGGAAGAAGCCAGTTTGTTAAGAGTTTGTGCAGGAGATGGGAAACAGAGGTGAATAAGTCTGGTGAGCTAGAAACCTTTGATTCTAGGAAACTGGGATAAGTCAGTAGCTTTTTGAGCACTGAATGTGTGGGTTTTGAAGCCCAGTGTGTGTTTTTGCTTGCCCGCCGGGTGCAAGCTAGAATAAAAGCTGATGGCTCACCAGTTTTTGGCTCCTGCGTTTCATTACTGACTGTTCGAATCTAATGCGAACCTGCACGGGTCAGGCGGCTGTGATGGTGGCCTTGACTACAGGTTTTACAATAGTGTAGAATCAAAACTTTTAATTCAATCTAAAAACAAGGAATCTCTGATACAAAGTCACCCATATGAGGCATAATGGGATTCCTCATGAGAGTGCACCACCCCACATCATCCAATCAGTCAAGGGCGTGGGGAAATACTTACTCTTAAAACAAATCTTTAAGCTATAACGACCCAGTCTGCTTACATTACAGCTTTCCCCCCACAGCCATTCCAAGCATAAGGGCAAATAGTATCACCTGGGTGACGGGCTTCCATGTGGGCAGCGCTATCTTTAACAAAGTGAACATGTTATATTTTATCTGTCCAACACTAGGAAACTCGGATAAGTCAGTAGCTTTGTGAGCACTGAATGAGTAGGTTTTGAAGCCCAGTGTGTGTTTTTGCTTGCCCACCAGGTGCAAGCTAGAAATAAAGCTGATGGCTCACCAGTTTTTGGCTCCATTGTTTCATTACCGACTGTCCGAATCTAATGCGAACGTGCATGAGTCAGGCGGCTGTGATGGTGGCCCTGTCTCCTGGCTTTACACCCCATCTCCTTCTTCAGCACAAACTCTGCACAAACTGGCTTCCCCCTCAGCACTCTGCCATCTTGCCTTCTTCTCCTGGCCTCCATGTGGCCTTTATCTGCTCTCCTCTCTGTTACCTCAGGAACCAAGAGAGAGCAAGCTACTGGTGTGCCCCACTTTATAGCATAAATTCAAAACCTTTAATTTAATTATACAAACAAGAAAGTGTCTGATACAAAGCTACCCATCTGAGACATAATGGGATTCCTCAGGAGTGCACCACCCTTCATCATCCAATCAGTCAAGGGTGTGGGGAAAAGCTTACTCTTAAAACTAAGCCTTAGGCTATAACAACCCGGCCTGCTTACGTTACAGCCTTTCCCCCACACCCATCCCAAGCATAAGGGCAAATAATATCACCTGGGTGATGGGCTTTCATGTGGCAGTGCCATCTTTAACAAAGTGAGCATATTATATTTTATTTGTCCAACACACACAATGTAGTGTGCAGTGTGAACATCATCGGAGTATGGAGTCCAGGGTGGGAAATATGACCTTCCTCTGCATCTGTCTTTCTAAAGGGTGAGACCTCTATGCAAAGCCAGGTTATCTGAAGAACTCCCTTTGTCTTTCAATGAGAGACAAAATTAATGTACCCCCCTACACTTATTTTAGCTCTCCCTCCCTTCCTGGAATCCTGATATTAACATGTACCTCTAAGCAAAGTAGGAGGAATAGACACTAAAAGGATTTGTGAATGTCTTTGATTGTATTACCTTGAAAGTTTTAACATTTCTTGTAAATCCCCTAGACAAATGTTATATTCTTGTTGATGATTGTGTCATGTTGTCATGCCCCCCAAACTGTATGTGGTCGAAGGGTATATAACCAGCCCCTGAAACACAGTGTGTCCTTAATGTCATGGTGCACTTTTGACAAAAGTCAAAAGTGCACCATGACTTTACGGACATACTATATACTTGCTGTGCACGATTTGGGTCTGCAATTGCCCCGTGTCAGCCATATGCAGCCGACATATTTAACAAATCTCCTTCTTAATAAAACTCTTCAAATTCATCTGGACTGGGTGTCTCTACTTAAACCCGCTGAAGTGAGGTATGGTGCCGTTCAGAAATCTGGGGTGCAGTACTTTACAACAGAATCAAGAGGATTATATTGTTGGGCAGATAATATATATTATGCTCACTTTGTTAAAGATGGCACTGCCCACATGGAAGCCCATCACCCAGGTGCTATTATTTGCCCTTATGCTTGGGATGGGTGTGGGGGAAAGGCTGTAACGTAAGCAGGCCGGGTTGTTATAGCCTAAGGCTTAGTTTTAAGAGTAAGCTTTTCCCCACACCCTTAACTGATTGGATGATGTAGAGTGGTACACTCCTGAGGAATCCCATTATGCCTCAGATGGGTGACTTTGTATTAGAGACTTCCTTGTTTGTATAATTGGATTAAAGGTTTTGATTCTACACTATAAAGTGGGGCAGGTCAGGAGCTTGCACTCTCTTGGTTCCTGAGGTATTAGAGAGGAGAGAGAAGTAAGGCCACGTGGAGGCCAGGAGAAGCAACCAAGATGGCAGAATGCAGAGGAAGAAGCCAGTTTGTGTAGAGTTTGTGTAGAGAGAAGGAGATGGGAAACAGAGGTGAATAAGTCTGGTGAGCTAGAAACCTTTACTTTTAGGAAACTCAGATAAGTCAGTAGCTTTGTGAGCACTGAGTAAATGGGTTTTGGAACCCAGTGTGTGTTTTTGCTTGCCCGCCGGGTGCAAGCTAGAATTAGAATTAAAGCTGATGGCTCACCAGTTCTTGGCTCCATTGTTTCATTACCGACTGTACGAATCTAATGTGAACCTGCATGGGTCAGGCTGCTGTGATAGTGGCGCTGGCTACTGACTTTACATAACCTTGAGGAGGTCAACTGGCCACTTGGTGGGAAGTTTATTACATGGGGCCTCTTCTCTCACAGAAGAGCCGGTGATTTGTTCTAGTTGGAATAGACACGTTTCAAGTATGGGTTTACCTTTTGTTCTTGAAGGACTTCAGGTAGCACTACTATTCGATGGTCCTAGGGTACTTGGCGGTTCCCATGAACATCTGTGTACTATTTTTATGTGGGCATAAAATTATTTTTTCCATTGCACCAAAAGGGATGATGTATGGCAAAAGTTGTGTTTTGTTTGAGTTTGATGACGACACGGTTGGCTGATAGTTTATTCTATTGAAGCTTAGACAGGAACAGCAAGTCAGAAGGAAATGAGGTTTCCAGCCCATCTCCAAAGCTGTGCTTCAGCTGCTGATAGCAGGCTCTGGCTGGCCACATCCCTGTCCACAATCACAGTGACATTTTGAGACAGAGACACTCATTCTGTGCTTATGCCTGACTACTATGATTCGTCTGCTGTGGTTGTGTAGTGCTTGATGTCACTTATTCCACTATGGAAAGCCCAGGAGCCTCATAGGTCAGGGGTCTGAGGAAAAGCATGTGGGAGGCTGATGATAGTTCATGTAAAGGGGAAAAATATTATTCCCAGTGGGCAATCCCTCACAGGGTCTGTGGACGCAGGCCGCTTCTTGAAGCTCCAGCTTTGTGGTGAAATGGGAACCTGTCGTGCACAAGCACGAACTAAACTGGAAAAGGCTTGGACTCCAAGGAGATTTTCCAAGGCTGCCTCCATGTGCTGTCAGCATTGTCCACAGCTTGCCTTGCCGTTGAGACCCTCATTTCCCCACATCTTAGCTCAGTGTCCATCTAGCATGGTAAGTGCTGATAGATATTCACAGAAGAAAGTCTTTCAACAAGTATTTTTTGCATCCTATTGGTCAAATAAGTTTGTAAATATGATATATATGTTTGCTCCCTTATGGTTTGCATTGCGTGTGGGGGACAGGCTGTGAGCAGGCAGGGTCCTTACAGCCTAAGGCTTAGTTTTAAGACTAAGCCTTTCCCACCCTAAGTTACTTTGTATCAGAGACTTCCTTGTTTGTATATTGAATTAAAGGTTTTGATTTCTACACTATTGTAAAGCCAGTAGTCGCGGCCACCATCATAGCCACCTGACCCGTGCAGGTTCGCATTAGATTCGGACAGTCGGTAATGAAACACCGGAGCCAAGAACTGGTGAGCCATCAGCTTTAATTCTAGCTTGCACCCAGCGGGCAAGCAAAAACACACACTGGGCTCCAAAACCCACACATTCAGTGCTCACAAAGCTACTGACTTATCCGAGTTTCCTAGAATCAAAGGTTTCTAGCTCACCAGACTTATTCATCTCTGTTCCCCATCTACTTCTCCAGCACAAACTCTGCACAAACTGGCTTCTCCCTCAGCACTCTGCCATCTTGGCTGCTTCTCCTGGCCTCCATGTGGCCTTAATCTGCTCTCCTCTCTAATACCTCAGAAAGCAAGAGAGAGCAAACTCCAGGTCTGCTCTACTTTATAGTGTAGAAATCCAAACCTTTAATCCAGTCTACAAAAAAAGAAGTCTCTGATACAAAGTCACTTATTTGAGACATACTGGGAGGATTCCTCATGAGAGTGCACCACCCTACATCATCCAATCAGTCAAGGGTGTGGGGAAAAGCTTACTTTTAAAACTTGCACGTGGGCAGTGCCATCTTTAACAAAGTGAGCATAATATATTTCATCTGCCCAACAACTATAAAATGGGGCAGAGGAGCCCATGCTGGAAGAGAAGAGAAAGGCCACGTGGAGGAGAGATGAGGCAGCCAAGATGGTGGACTGCTGAAGGAAAAGCCAGTTTGTGCAGAGTTTGTGCAAAGAGAAGGAGATGGTGAATAGAGGTGAATAAGACTTGTGAGGTTAAAACCTTTGATTCTAAGAAATTCGGATAAGTTAGTGGCTTTGGGAGCCCTGAATGGAAAGGGAAGTGTTTTTCCACTGTGTGTATTTCTTGCCCCCCGGGTGCAAGCTAAAATGAAAGTAATGACTCACCAGTTCTTGGCTCCGTTGTTTCATTACAATCTGTCCAAATCAAATGTGAACCTGCAAGGGCCAGGCGTCTGTGATGGTGGCTGCGGCCCCTGGCAATACACATCCCTTATATGTTCTAATTGATGGAGATTTAGTAGTGAACAAAATAGACAAAATGACTCATTCTGGATATTCCTTGGTAAGTGCCCTTTCTGACACACTTTCTTCCTCTCTGATATGGTTTATAATCTGTCTGTATTTATAACAATTAACTTGTTTGGTTTTTTTCTTTTTTCCTACAAGGAAAAAACACAAGCCAAAACACCTTGTGGAGGCCGTTCTTGTTTAGGTCAATAATTGTCTATTAAGAGTCTATCCTTCTGTCCTTTGCACTCATTTGGCAAAATTTCAGCTTGGTTGAATCCAACGTTCTACATCCTTTGTACTTGAACTGAACTACTGAATATTGTTGGAGAAACTCAGTCCCTTCACTGATTGGCTTCACAATAAATCGCATACCTTAAATGAGAGCTAAGATCCACGTGGAAATTCTATTTTGTCTCTACTAGGCTTTCCATCATTTAAGATGTCTAACCTGCTCCTTTTCATTCTCTTTTGCTGACTACTCATTTTCTACCTGAATTTTTCCCCAAATAACTTTCTTTTAGGGACACATGATCATTTTTTATATACATCAAGAAGAGTCTTGAAGAAACTAACATTTAATCCTTGTTCAATTCTATTTTCCTTTTGCTTTGGGCTATACAAATAAGTTATCTTCTTGATTTGTATTTTTCAGGTTTTCTTCTTTTCATTAGCTTTAAAATTAACTCTTTTTTTTTAAATTTTGAGAGAGAGAAATAGAGACAGGATAGGAGAGAGGGTGAGAAGCAGCAACTTGCAGTTGCTTTCACTTTAGTTGTACATTGAGCTTCTCATATATGCCTTGACCGGAGCTGTGCCAGTATCCCCTTGCTCAAGCCAGCAACCTTGGGCTTTTCATGTCAGTGGACTTTGGGCTCAAGCTGGCAAGCTTTGGATTCTGTAGACCATTCCCCCACTTAAGTCAGTGCCTTGTGCCAATAAGTCTATGCTCAGAGCAGCGACCTCGGGGTTTTGAACTGCCAACCTCAGTGTTCCCGGTCGACACTTTATATTCACTGTGCCACCATAGGTCAGGCTAAAGTTAACCTTTAATAACCCATCAAAGACATTATTATTTTTGAACAATGACTTTAAAAAAGAAAGTAGAAATAAACTGATAAAATAGAGTGATCATGGACTCTTTCAGTCTTGTGTTCAAATTTTAGTTCTGCTGTGTGACCCTGGACAAGTTATTTAATGTCTCCGTTTTCAAAATTGCAAAAATAATTACAATAATACTTGTATTTCATTGTTGTGAGGATTATATAAGGTAATGTTTATGAATATGTGTAAGTCTAATGACTGATAAAAAGAAAAAAAGGAAGGAAGGAAGGGAGGAAGGAAGGAAGGAAGGAAGGAAGGAAGGAAGGAAGGAAGGAAATAAGAAAAAAGAAAGAAAGAAATAAGACAGAAAAAAAGAAAGGAAGGAAAAAGTAAAGAGCAAGCCTGCAGAGAGGAATTAACACACGGGGGACAAGGTGCAGATGGCACCGTGGCTAAAATGATCTGTTCAGAAATCATTTAGAGGCTTCTCATAATGACATCTTCTGAAAAAAAAAAGTGAAATCTACTCTTATATTCTTGTGGGACAGGTGCTATAACTTCAACTCTTCTGTTGATTGAAAAATAGTAACTTCAAAAAGTCACCTTTTCGGAGTCATCTAAAACTTTCATGATGCATTTTTTTGTGATATCAGCAGCCAAGTTTCTTTACACTTGATATCTTCCAGAACTAAATTCAGATTGTGGTTCTGGGTACATAACACACAATGTCAAGGTGGTTATGCAGAATACTGAGTTGGAGAGGGGAAACTGAGCTGGTATAGATGTCATCCCCCAGTAATGGACAGGGTGTTTGTTCTCTGGCCTGGCTTTGAGAAGGCTTGTTTAATGCCCACTGTTCTGGTGTTTAGAATGACACTGTGACACTAATACTACAGTTTGGAATTTTGATAACAGGCCCAGATCATCACTTTCCTGATCCTGTCCCCTCATCTCCTTCTCACCTCACTTGACTCCAGGCTAGTTTCCTCAGCAGACTATGAACACCTTTGAAAACACTGGTCTTCTATCTTGTTCATCCTTATATCCTTTTCCCCACTTCTAATCTTGCAGGATGTAGCCTAATGTTTTGCTTGCTATATAAATAATTTAAACTTTCTATTTGAAAAATGAGAAAATAATTTTACGCAGAAATAAAGAAACTTGCTTCAAGTTGCATACAAGGGCAGGTGAAGATTGACTGCCAGCACTGTTGACTTCATGAGTCTCCAACACTATAATGGAGCATTAGTACTACTTCACTCCCTTTTGGATGGCTATGATAAAAAACAACAACAACAAACAAAACAGAAAACAACAGGTGGTGGTGAAGATGTGAAGAAATTGGAATCCTTGTGCATTGCTGATGGGAATATAAAATAGTACACCAATAGTATGGTGGTTCCTCAAAATAAATTAAACACAGAACTATTCAGAAATTCCACTTCTGGGTCTACTTCCAAAATAATTACAAGCAGGAACTCAGACACTTGTACACCCATATTCACAGCAGCATCATTCACAATATCTTTAAGTCCAAACTGAGTGTTTATTGACAGAAGAATGAACGAACAAAAACTGGTATTTCCATACAATAAAAGATTATTTAAATTTATAAAGAAATGAAATTCTGACACATGCTACAACATGGATAAATCTTGAGTGAAATAAACATAAGCAAGCGGGTAAATGTTATAATTCCACTTGTCTTAGATACTTAGAGTAGTCAAATATGGAGACTGAAAATGGAATGGTAGCTGTCAGGGGTTCGGTGGGGGTAAAATGGAGAATTATTGCTTAGTTGGTATAAAGTGTCAGCTGAGGAAGATGGAATAGTTCTGAAGATGGATGATGGTGATAGTTGCACAATAATGTGGTAGTATTTAATGTCACTAAACTGTCTACCTAGAAATGGTAAAAATGATAAATTGTACCTTATGTATTATACCACAAAAAAGAAAAGGGAATAAAAGAACATCAAGAAAGCATAGTTGTACCTGACCAGGCAGTGGTGCAGTGGATAGAGCGTTGGATTGGGAAGAACCTGGGAAGACCCAGGTTCGAAACTCTGAGGTCGCCCGCTTGAGTGTGGGCCATCTGGCTTGAGCAAAAGCTCGCTGTAAAGCCAGTAGCCTGGGCCACCATCACAGTCGCCTGGCTAGTGCAGGTTCGCATTAGATTCGAACAGACAGTAATGAAACAATGGAGCCAAGAACTGGTGAGCCATCAGTTTTAATTCTAGCTTGCACCTGGCGGGGAAGCAAAAACACACACTGGGCTCCAAAACCCACTCATTCAGTGCTCATAAAGCTACTGACTTATCTGAGTTTCCTAGAATCAAAGGTTTCTAGCTCATCAGACTTATTCACCTCTGTTCCCCATCTCCTCCTGCACAAACTCTGCACAAACTCACTTCTCTCTCAGCACTCTATCATCTTGACTGCTTCCCCTGGCCTCCACATAGCCTTAATCTGCTCTCCTCTCTAATACCTCAGGAACCAAGAGAGCAAGCTCCTGGTCTGCCCCACTTTATAGCATAGATTCAAAACCTTTAATCTAATTATACAAACAAGAAAGTCTCTGATACAAAGCCACCCATCTGAGGCATAATGGGATTCCTCAGGAGAGCGCACCACCCCACATCATCCAATCAGTCAAGGGTGTGAGGACAAGCTTACTCTTAAAACCAAGCCTTAGGCTATAACGACCCAGCCTGCCCTCAGTTTATCCCCAAACACACATTAATATCAATGAACTTCCATATGGGCAGCGCCATCTTTAACAAAGTGAGCATAATATATTTTATCTGCCCAACACTTGCCAACTTGGACCCAAGGTCGCTGGCTCCAGCAAGGGGTTGCTCGGTCTGCCGAAGGCCTGTCGTCAAGGCACATGTGACAAAGCAATCAATGAACAACTATGGTGTCGCAACGGCAACAAGAAACTAATAATTGATGCCTCTCATCTCTCTCCATTCTTGTCTGTCTGTCCCTATCTATCCCTCTCTCTGTCCCTGTAAAAAAAAAAGAATGCACAGTTGATCTTAATTTGGTGGGTTCACAACTTTTTTGAGTCTATGAAAACAAAAATCTTCTTCCTACAAATATGCACATATAAATGAACGTAAAAGCTTCAGCATATAATTTTAAAGAACAGTTTTTAAAGTTTCAAAAATTAATATATACATTATTGAAAATTAAAAACACAAAGAAGAAATAACACAGCTCTCATCCATCACAATTTATATTTGACCTTATCCTTCTAAGTTTTTGTGTTTGTATACATATACATAATCAAACACATCTTGTATAGTGAAAATCTATAGTATGTTTCATGCTTTTTCACACATCATGAATATTTACCAAAGTCTCAAAGCTATGATGAGTGTGTGTGTGTGTTTGTGTGTGTGTGTGTGTGTGTGTGTGTGGTGTGCGTGTGTGTGTGAAACCTGGATTTCCAGTAGTACTTCAGGTTGTGACACCAGGGACATCGGTGTGACTCACTTGCAAGGTCACCCTTCAGGTTTTCAAGTTACTCTTTGACTTGCAGGATGATAAATCCTTTCAGGAAATCCAGAGAAAGATTTGAGATATGTCAGAGAGAGAAGAAAACATGTGTAAGGGTTGCTCAGTGATGAGCAGGGGGACCTTGGGTATAGACTTCCTGGAAAGAGGAGTGTGAGCCCAGGCAAAGCCATGAGTATTTTGATAACCAGGAACACACTACAAGAACTCAATGAGGAAAAAAAATGTTATTCTGTGTTTTATGAAGACAACCTTTTTTTTTTTTTTTTACACGGACAGAGAGAGGAATAGATAGGGACAGACAGACAAGAACAATAAAGATGAGAAGCATCAATCATCAGTTTTTTGTTGCAACACGTTAGTTGATCATTGATTGCTTTCTCATATGTGCCTTGACTGCAGGCCTTCCACAGACCAAGTAACCCCTTGCTCAAGCCAGTGACCTTGGGTCCAAGCTGGTGAGCTTTTTGCTCAAGCCAGATGAGCCTGTGCTCAAGCTGGCGACCTTGGGGTCTCAAACCTGGGTCCTCTGCATCCCAGTTTGATGTTATATCCACTGCGCCACCTGGTCAGGCAAGACAACCATTTCTTAAAAGACAAAAACATCAGCGGGACTCTGAATAAAGATGGTGACAGAGTTAAATGATACTATTTCCCCTTAATAACACTGGGAAACAAAATTTTTGTTGCATCCACAAGAACACTTGTTCTTACCTAATTCGAGTGTGCTGATCTAAAATCTGACATTAGTTTTTCTCTGTAAGCTACAGCACTTTTGCAATTCAAGATTTTAGGTTTTCATCTTATTGTAAAATTTTCAACATTTAGTTTAACATAATGAAGTAGAATGTCTTCTTGGGCATCATCTTTGTGAAAATATAATTTATATAATGCAGTAAATACACTAATACACTAAAAGATATGATTGCATCAGAATTTGTCTACAATTTCAAAATAGAACATACTAAAACACTTATTTTAATCATAAAATTTGCGCAAAACATTAAATTCTATTCAGGCAAAAGTTTGCATTTGTAGCTCTTCCATTTGTGTACTTGATGAGGACAATCTTGTTTGATGCTCCAGCAGTAGTCTGCTCATCGCTAACAGTTCCAGGATTTTCGGGAAATTTATCAAGGTGACTGTTCAGGAAGTAAATCTTAACACTCATGTTACATCCAATGTCGCAGAAAGCCAACAGCATCCTTTGAACAGGAAGTTCATAGTTTTCTGCTTTTTGTTGCCAAGAAAGTTCTTTGTAACTGCCACAAAAGACTGCCATGCTGCTTTCTCCTCCTTATTCATCTTCCTGGCAAATTCTTGGTCATGTATGAGGGTTCGAATTTGAGGTTCATCGAATACACCTGCTTTTATCTTCTCAAAAGACAAGGCAGGAGAAGCAGAAATAATACGTTGAAAGCATTCACTTTCTCTATTCAAAGCCTGAACACACCACTTCATTAAGCCAAGTTTGATATGAAGTGGGGGAAAAATGATCCTGTCTCGATTAACTACAGGTTCATTCACAATATTTTGCTTCCCTACCTTCCAGATCTTCACGTTTCGGCCACTCCTTCACTGTGTCCAGTGTTTCTCTCGAGTTCTGCTGTCCCACAAACACAGAAAGCAAGGATACTTTGGGAAACCTCTCTATTGTCCTAGCAGGAAATTTACTATTTTAAGATCCACACAAATGATCCAGTTATGCTCCTCATACTTCAGAAAGTCAAGGACAATTTTCATGTCATTATAATCTTTTCACAGATGAGTTGAGTAACCAATTGGAACCACTGTCTAAACATTACCGTTGTATAGGAGAACACATTTCAGACTCCATTTAGAGCTGTCAAGAAATAGCCGCCATTCTGTTGGACTGTACGAGGTAACACCTAGCTGACTGAGAAGACTACTGATATTATGACAGTAAACAAAGTGTTTGTCCTCAGAAAAAAAGTCCACAAAAATTTGTTCACACTTCCTAAAATGGGATACTTTAGCTGACCAGTGAAGTACATTCTTTTGTTGAAGCTTGGAGGCTGAGAACTCAGCTGCTTTCTTTGATAGACCCAAATGTCTTACTAAGTCATTCAATTCAGGTTGGCTAAACTGTTGAGGGGTTAATGACTGCTTGGCATCAGAAGAAGACCCTTCAGATTCTACAACCATTTCCTCATGCATCTTATCAAAATAAACTTGATCACCATGTTCACTTTCTTCACCTTTTGAAGAAATAAAACCATAAAAAACGGGCACTGGGAGTGTCTCAGAGTGTGGGATAGGTTCTATTGCTGAAGAAATATTAGGATATGTGATCATATGCCGTATTTTGTTGCCGATATCCTTTGTGTGGATCAGACAGAAATAACAGTCACTGCTGTGGTCCTTAGGTTCACACAAACCATGGGAATACCAAAAGACATTATTTTGTGTTTTCCTTTTGTCCAGTCATGAAGCATTTCTTCACAATTATGACACATAATATGAGGAACCCAATTCTTGTCTTGATATCCAAGGGGAACTTGAAAATAGGTAATATATGCATGTGTCACAAATGATGAAATATTGTGGCTTTGACATTGAAGTGTGTAACAGCCACATATATAACAGAGTGTGTCAGGACTATTTTTACATTTATGCCTACTCGAAGAAGCCATGATTCAATCTTAAAACAAAATAAGAGGATGTTTTTATCAGATAATAATGTTTTTACATTTAAAAACAATTACAATTATGTAAAAGTGATGTTTGTAAAACATTAATCGCCTTGTGGTTATGTTCAATCCAAGAGTCATTGTCTTTAACTCCAGTTTAAAAACCAATGCATGCCATTAACTGTAACAAAAATAAATTAAAATTGCATAAGAACTAGAGCATGCACCAAGAAAATGAATTTCAGATTTGGAATCAGCAATGCAGAAATATATAGAAACAGTTCTAAAACCTCATGTAACAGATAATGAAAATAATTATTCCCCAGTGTAATCAAGTTAAAATGAGATGTAAAGCAATTGAGTATAATAAATATAATGCTTCTAAGGGAACGATCAGATCATCTTATTAAAACATTAGCAAGAAGGTGTGTTACCATTTATGTATTTTACAGTGTATTTGTATAACAGAGCTGAGAGAGATGCATACATTCATCAGTGGATATCGAGATGTAAATATGGACTTGGCTGGTTGGCTCAGTGGTAGAGCGTTGGTCTGGCATGTGGATGTGCCGGGTTTGATCACTGGTCAGGGTGCACAGGAGAAGCAACCATCTGCTTCTCTGTCCCTCCCCCTCTCCCCTTTCTCTTCTCTTTCTCTCTTCCCCTCCCTCAGCCATGGCTCAATTTGTTCTAGTACATTGGCCTCAGGTGCCGAGGATGGCTTTATGGAGCCTCTGCCTAAGGTGCTAAAAATAGCTCAGTTGCAATCATGGCTCCAGGTAGGCAGAGCATCAGTCTAAGACGGGGGGTGACCCCGTGGATCCTGGTCAGAGTGCATGCCAGAAGTCTGTCTCTTTATCTCCCCTCCTCTCATTTGAAAAAGAAGAAATAAAAGTAAATATGAACACATCTGTATAATTTCTTCCTTGACTTTTCTTCTGCCCCTCTGCAGCCAACTCAATGAATAAGTCCTGGTATACTGCTCATAAGTGGCTTAACAATGCATAATGTCTAAGGTGCTTATTTTCTATTAATTATAACAAAAAGACTCCATTTGAAAGGTGGATTAACAAAGGTCCTTCCTATAAACTAACAAAAGGACGTCTATAAAAGGATTTTACCACCTCTGCTTTAAATAAACTATGGGTACTCAGAACTTGTTTTAAAAGTGTTTTTACTATTATTTATTTTTAGAGAAGGAGAAGAAGGGAGAGATATATAGGTAGATAGGTAGATGATAGATAAATAGATGATAGATAGAAACATTGATTTATTGTTTCACTTAGTTATGAATTCATTGGTTGATTCTTGTATGTGCCCTCACTAGGCATTGAATCCTAAACCTAGAAGTATCAGGTCAATGCTCTAAACAAATCAAAGAGATACTTGTACACTTACATTTATAGCAGCATTATTCTAGTCAGGGCTATGACTTGTTTTCTTAACTAGACTCCAATGTTAACTAAGATGCATATACAGAACAGTGTTTAGACAGTTTGAATTTGTCTAAAAACTCATGAGCATAGACCCATTCCCCGCCTTCCTTTGTAACAGTCAGTATACTGTTCTAAGAGATTAAATCAAACAATACAACCTTAAAAGGTAATCGTGCCCAGTGAATTAACAGATAAAACCACTAAAGTGTATTATTTTACAGTCCCTACTTTTAACACAGGTTGTGCAATTCTAAATATTTAAAAAGATTATATGCTTCAGATAAAGACCTAAGATAAAGCCCAAAGTAGCAGGGAACAAATGCACACATGTAATGTAACAAAGTTTGTACCCTGGAAGTACCTTCTTGATAGGATCATTCCGGCCTAGAACCTGCCCCCTTCTGTCTGCTATCAAACCCAGTAGGCAACTATGTGCATCTGTGATGTCCAGAGAGGATTTTAACAATTTCTATAAATTGTTTTTGAGAAGACAATTTTTCCTATGAATTTTAACACAAATGTACAAAATAGTTTTCTAACTCTACTTTTGTCAAATACTGGCAATCTCTTTAACATCTAGAAAGACTAGATGCTGTAAAATTAGATTTCATTTGTCCATGATATACACTATCTGCACAGCAGAGAAAAACAAAAGGCAGAACTTCAGGACGGGTTAGTCTTGCCTCACCACAGACAGGTTGGCATGGAGCCCTTGGCACTTCCCTCTCATCCATCTTCTCTCAAACCAGGGCACTATGCTCCGTGCCCTTTAAAGGAGGCTGGCCATCCTGTTTCCAAAAGACAATATTTTTTACGGATTTAAAAATAAAAAGACATTTATACAATGTGTTTCTTTACTACCTTTACTTGTAACTTTTATTGGGCACTTTAGAACATCCAGAAAGATTAGATGTCTCAAAAACGTACTTGGCTGTGGTTAAATATGCATTAGTGGAGAATAAAGTGTGCATCCAGAGCAATGGTTGTAATATCAAAACGTCTCGCAAACAGGACGAATCTGCCATAGACCCTTCTTCTGAACTCTGAATTTAGTGGTAGTCTAAATTTGGGGGCTTTCTCAGATGCCCTAGAACTCATTTATGAACCTTCTAGAGGTTCATGAAGTCTGGATTAAGAATTCCTCTGCTTACAGTTTTTATGTGTTTCTCACTTCTCACTGCTGCTACAATTGATTCACCAAAAGAGAGAGGCCATTAGCTAACTCTTTTAATGCTTTCCAAATGGGGCTTTGCCTTGGAGAAATGCATTTCCAGTTATTGAACTGTTATTTTGCCCTACGTTTCCTCCCAGGAGAGGAAAATGTTTGACTCCCAGGGATCCGGGCATTTTTGAAAGAACTTGAAGCCACAGCCAGTTTTACTTTGGCAAGTCATTCCTTCCCTTTCTTTCCTTCTTTCCTTTCCCAGGGAGCCTGCTCCTTCCATCTGTCTTTCAAATTCTGCTTTATGAATAGCAATTCAAGTTTTATTTTCTTCTTGAATGCACGCTCTCTGGAAAAGAGGCTTTTCACCAAGAATGTGGTGTCTGATTGCTATCTTGCCGATGGGTTAAACAAAGATCTCCATACTGGGCAAGACTTTACAAACCCGCTCACATATGCCTGTTATTTTTGAACTTGACTAAAACCAACAACATATTCATGAAAGTATAAGGAATGAAAAAAATTCTTCCCCAAGTAATTGAGAAATTACTTTGACACAATTGGATAAAATTATTTCTCTTTCACTTCTGGTTCTCCTGGAAAGAATTATTCAGATAGACGCATGCAAAGCAGACCCTACATGGACAGGTGTGCAAAGTATATAAGTGAATGCTTCTATTCAGGTTATTTATCACCCAATGTTAAGTAATCTGGTCTGAGAAAGTCAGTTAATAATTTACATGTGCTGAAGACAAAATTAAGAGTGTAAATATTAACTGCCCCTCATCTGCAGAGTAGCATTTAGGAAACTACTTGTGCTTTCAACTTCTTATTTTTTCAAGTCTTTAATTGAATTTATTGGGATGACATTGGTTAATAAAATTTATAAAGGTTTTGGGTGTACAATTCTATAATACATCATCTGTATATTGCATTGTGTGTTCACCACCCCAAGTCACAAAAAATCAACAGGAAAAGAAACACACACAAAATTAGCATCTTGGATATCACAGAGCCAGCATATTCACACGCTTCTGAAATGGTAGCGGCCTAACGTGAAGGGCCAAGCAAAGGTCTCAGACGGCATTTGACTGGAGTGCTCGTTCCTTGTGCTCCTGCGCGTGGCATCCCAGCAGAATCAAAGGTAGGAATTTAAACTCTTTATTTTTTCTGCTTTTCCTCGTGCAATTTTCTATTTCCTGTCTTCTACTCCTCCCACCACCTCCAACAGGGTTAGTGAAAGCACTCTCCACACAGGTGGAGGAGAGAGCTGATCAATGATGTGCTTTGACAAAGGATGTGAAAGAGTTGTCCAAGGCCCACCTTCCCTTTTCCCGATATGACTGAAATTTCCAAAGTGCTGTTCTCCCAAGAGTCACATGTGTAATTGTTGCCCATTGCAACACTTCTGAATTAATTGATAATTTAACCTTTTACCAAGTCTCTGAGTTGAGACTACTTCCCAATCACTCTTATTTTTAGCACACTGGCCTTCCGTTGTCCTCTTTATCACATAATCTTTATATGAAGGTTCTGGAACTTCTCCAGGAAGTATGGTTGTTGTGAGGCTGAGTGGCCTCTGACTCTTGAGAAAAGCCAACAATGCAGAAATGCATGCAGGAGAATTTAAAACAGAAGAGGAAGGAAGTATGCACTGGAGACTGTACCCACTGGAAGATGATGAGGACTGGTTGGAATGAACCACTGATGGCTTGAGCACTGGGCAGGTGAGAGGCAGCTTCCCAGACAGCACTCAGCCTGTGGATTATGTGCATCTCATGGCACAGCAATTATTATATACTTTCTGTGCCAGTGTTTCTCATAATAGACCACTTTACATCACATACTGACCACATATTGGAATTATCAGTAGAGCTTAAAATGTCCAGAACATGCCCCCGTCAGGATTTCTGGAGGCAGAGATCATGTATCAGTAAATATATTGCCTGTTTTCTTGGTAATTCTGGGGAGGTTGAGAACTACTGTTTGATGCAAATTTATTAAATAGCTTTCATGTGTCAGGTATGTGCCAGATATTGTTATGGACTGAATGTCTGTGTCCTCCCGTCCCCAAATTCATACGCTGAAGTGATAACTCCTAATATGATGATGGCATTAGGAAGTGGGATCTTTGGGAGGTGTTGAGGTCCTGAAGGTGGAGCCCTTGTAAATGGGATTAACGTCCTTATGAAAGAGACTCCAGAGAGCTCCCCTACACCTTCCACCATGTGAGGACACAACAGAACATAATTATCTATGAACCAGGAAGTATGTTCTCACCAGAAACTGAATCTGCTGGCACCTTGCTTGATCTTGGACTTCTAGCTTCCAGAACTGTGAGAAATAAATGTCTGTTGTTTAAGCCATCCAGTCTGTCTTAAAGCAGCTCAAATCTACTAAGACAGATACAGAACATACTAAGATGAAGAAATTGTTCTAGTACTTGAAGGGGACACAGTCAAAGATGGGAGAGAGCATTGTGCATTTGGTCACTGGCTCTCTCCTCTTTCTTCTTCTTCTTCTTCTTTTTTTTTTTTACAGGGACAGAGAGAGAGTCAGAGAGAGGGATAGATAGGGACAGACAGACAGGAACGGAGAAAGGTGAGAAGCATCAATCTTTAGTTTTTCATTGCTGTTGCGATACCTTAGTTGTTCATTGATTGCTTTCTCACATGTGCCTTGATCGTGGGCCTTCAGCAGACCGAGCAACCCCTTGCTGGAGCCAGCGACCTTGGGTCCAAGCTGACGAGCTTTTTGCTCAAGCCAGATGGGCCCGCGCTCAATCTGGCAACCTTGGGGTCTCAAACCTGGGTCTTCTGCATCCCAGTCCGACGCTCTATCCACTGCGCCACCACCTGGTCAGGCTCTCTCCTGTTTCTTATATGCTTGGGGGCCACTTGACTGCATTCTCTAAAGACAGTTGTGTGCTCAAACTTTGTTAGAAACATAAAGCAACCAGCACTTCAGTATGCCATACAACAACTGTTGAACATTTCCTTTTCTCTCTCTCTCTCTTTTTAAAAAAATTATTAAGTGAGAGTAGAGGAGGGCAGAGAGACAGGCTTCCGCATGCATCCTGACTGGGATCCACCAGGTTAGCCCCCTACTGGGTGATGCTCTGCCCATCTGGGGCTGTTTCTCTGTTACTCCTCCACAACCAAGCTATTATTTATTTATTTATTTATTTAGCGTTAGAGGCAGAGGCCATGAAGCCATTTTCAGCACTCACAGTCAACCTTTTTGATTTTGAGCCATGGCTACAGGATGAGAGGAGAGAAAGAGAGAGAAGTGGGGATAGGGGTGGAGAAGCAGATGGTCACTCTTCCTGTATGCCCTGATTGGGAATTGAACCCAGGACCTCCGCATGCTGGGGCCGATGCTCTACCACTGAGCTAACCAGTCAGGGCATGTACATTTCAATAGAGCAGGGGTCGGGAACCTTTTTGGCTGAGAAAAGCCATGAATGCCACATATTTTAAAATGTAATTTCATGAGAGCCATACAATATGTTTAACACTAAATACAAGTAAATGTGTGCATTTTATGTAAGACCAACACTTAAAGTACAATAAGTCTCTGAATTCTTTTTAATAACATTGTTACGCTATTGCTAACCAATGATGAATAAAGTAGTTCTTACCATTAATGCGACTTCTGGTGCTGCATGGTTTTGCTGATGGCTTTGTAGTCTGGTTGATACGTGGTGAGGTTAAGCTTCATGCATGTGTTGAGACTTACATCCATTAAACGTGATTGTAGGTTGGTCTTAACGTTCTTTAGATGTGAGAAAGACTGCTCACATGCATACGTAGAGCCAAACATTGTCAGTACAGCAATACTCATATGCTGCAGTGTATGGGATTTGACAGGAAGCATGTTCCATGTTTTGACAATCAGCTGGTCCGCGGGTTGAAGTTTTTTCATTTCTTTCCTATTATGTTTGCTTGCCAGCTCTGCTTGCTGTCGTGCAAGTCTTTCCAAATCTTCATTCAGTGACTTGAACTTATTCACCCACATGTCTGAGGCCTTCAGGTCAGCAGATTGTAGCTCAAAATCTCTGACAGAGACACCGGGGATGTAACTCAGTTTGGCGCTGTCCACTGCACACTTGTGTGGATGGGTGATGAACTTAAAAAGATGAGTGTGTTCACGAAATTCTCCAAAGTGTGCTTTGAATGACTGCAGGAGATTAGATGTGAAGCCTGCTAGCTGCTGGAGATCAAGATGTTGAGCAGGGTCACTTGCTGTGCATGCATCTTTAAACTCTCTCAGTTTTTCAAAGTGTAGTAAATGACCTGTTTCAATGTTGGTGATGAAGAATTCCAGTTTGTTTTCAAATGCAAACACTGCTTGTTGAAGGGATAAGACTGTATTTCCAAGGCCTTGCATTTTCACATTGAGCTGGTTCAGATGTTTAGTCATGTCCATGAGATAGTAGAACTTCAAGAGCCACTCAGTGTTAGATAACTCAGGATGCTCAATGTTTTTCATTTCAAGAAAAGTTCAGATTTCGCTCAGATAAGCCGTGAAATGGCTGAGCACCTTTCCTCTTTTTTTAAAAAAATGTTATTTATTTATTTATTTATTTATTTATTTTTACAGAGACAGAGAGAGAGAGTCAGAGTGAGGGATAGATAGGGACAAACAGACAGGAATGGAGAGAGGTGAGACGCATCAATCTTTAGTTTCTCGTTGCCGTTGCGACACCATAGTTGTTCATTGATTGCTTTCTCACACGTGCCTTGACCGCGGCCCTCAGCAGACTGAGCCACCCCCCTTGCTGGAACCAGCGACCTTTGGGTCCAAGCTGGCGAGCTTTTGCTCAAGCCAGATAGGCCCGCGCTCAAGCTGGCGACCTCAGGGTCTCGAACCTAGGTCTTCCACATCCCAGTCTGACGCTGTATCCACTGTGCCACCGCCTGGTCAGGCAAGCACCTTCCCTCTTGACAACCAACGCACATTGCTGTGCAGAAGCAGACCAAGATAATTATTTCCAACTTTATCCAGCAGTGTTTTAAACTGGCGATCATTTAAAGCTCGGGCAACAATAAAGATGACCACCAGAATAACCAGCAACATTATCTCACTAAGCTGCTCGCCACACATCTGAGCACAAAGTTCCTTTTGATGTAGGATGCAGTGAAAACTTAGTATGGGTCTCTTTTTATGTTCACAAAGAAGCGCTATGAATCCTCTGTTTTTCCCCACCATGCACCGAGCAACATCAGTACACATTGAAATAAGTTTAGCCATTGGTAGGTTTTTTTCTTTAGCGAACTCGGTGAAAGACTGGAATAAATCCTCCCCTCTTATTGTTTCTTTCATAGGCAAAACAGCAGGACTTTCCTCATGTAGTGTGTCACCGAGAGCATACTTTGCAATCACGCTGAACTGGGATAAATGGCTTACATCTGTTGACTCATCCAAAGCAAGAGAAAAGAATGGTGCTGTATTTATGTCCTTCCTTGTGTTGCCTCAATTTGATTTGCCATCATGATGGTACAATCATGAACAGTTCTTGCTGACAGAGGCATGTCTTTTATTTGTTTGATTATCTTGTCTTTATCAGAAAAGTTGTCAAAAAGTTTATTGGCAACATCAAGCCTGATTGTTTTGGCATACTCCCCATCTGTGAATGACTTTTCCTTTCTCACAATTGCTAAAGCACCAGCAAAGCTAGCCAAATTCCAGTCACCTTGTTGGGTCCAAACACGGAGTTGCTGCTGACTAGCTTGCACTCTGCACAGTAGCTGTTGACATGCTTTCTTCCTGCTGTCCCCTGCTAGATATTTCAATGCAAATGTAGTATGGCGTGTGTCAAAGTGCCACTTTATATTTGACCGTTTCATCGATGCAATTTTATCATTGCATATTAGACACACTGTAGAACCTGCTCTCTCCACAAAGGCGAATTTCTCTGTCAATTCCTACTGAAAAGTACAATACTCCTCATCTTTTTTTCTTTTAGCCATTTTCTTTGTCAAAAGGGTTTCTGCAATTAGCTAGCTGACTACTTGATTAAAAGGAGGGAAGTTTACTTCCTGACCTCACAATGACTCGTGTCTGTTACGCATTATCCAATAAAAATTTGGTGTTGTCCCGGAGGACAGTTGTGATTGGCTCCAGCCACCCCCAACCATGAACATGAGCAGTAGGAAATGAATGGATTGTAATACATGAGAATGTTTTCTATTTTTAACGTTATTATTTTTTTTATTAAAGATTTGTCTGCTAGCCAGATGTAGCCATCAAAAGAGCCACATTTGGCTCACGAGCCATAGGTTCCCAACCCCTGTCATAGAGACTCTCAGTGGCTTTTACATTTTTGGTGCTCTTCTGTAAACAGTCACAATTTGAAAGTGGTTACTTTAAAATTATTTCATGTTAATAATAATAACTGGTGCTTGCTTGGGCAGCACATATACTAAAATTGGAATGACACAGAGAAGATAAGCATGGCTCCTGGGCAAGGATGGCAATGCAAATTAATGAAGCATTCCATATTTTTGCTGGGGGATTGGTTGACAAAGGTGAAGGGATTGAGAAGTACAAATTGGTAGTTACAAAATAGTCATGGGGATGTAAATTATAGCATGGGAAATATAGTCAAGAATACTATAAAGTATTAACTATTTATGGTGCTAGTTGGGTGCTGGAAATATCAGGGGGAACACTATATAAAGTATTTGATTGTCTAACCACTATGCTGCACACCTTAAACTAATACAAAATATTATTGAATGTAAAGTATAATTGAAAGAAATTAAAATAAGAATGAGTTTTAATATTAAAGTAATAATAATAGTCAACAACGTGGAAATTCTTAATGATTTTACAAAATATCTTTGTATATATAGCAGTGGCTTTCAACCACGGGCAACCTCCCCCCTCCCCATCAAGGGACCATTGGCATTGTCTGGATCATACTATCTGGGGAGGGTGTTACTGTAATGGGCTAGATGCTAGGGATGCTGCTAAGCATTCTACAAGGCACAGGACAGTCCTATGCTAAGGATTATCTGGCCTAGTATCAACAATGCTGAGACCGAGAAACCTCAGCTGTACATTGGGTCTCCAGAAATTTTTCATCTTGTGTAACTGAAACTTTGAATCCTCTGACCAACATTTCCTATTTTCTCTTTCCCCCAGCCTTTGGCAACCACCATACTACTTTCTGCTTCTATGAGTTTGACTGTTTTAGATTCCACATGTAAGTGAGATCATACAGTATTTGTCTTTTTGTGTCTGGTTTATTTCAATTAGCATAATGTCTTTCAGATTCATTCATGTTGTTGTAAATGGCAGAATTTCCTTTTTTATAGCTAAATAATATTCCATTGTTAGATGTATATATATCTATATATATATATATATATTTTGTTTTCTTTAGCTATTTGTCCATCAAGAGACACTTAGGTTGCTTTTATGTCTTGGCTATTGTGAATAGTAATGCTGCAATGAACATGGAGGTGCAGATATCTTGCTGAGATATTGATTTTATTTCCTTTCATAAATACACAGAAAAGGGGCCTGACTGATGGAGGTACAGTGGATAGAGCATTGACCTGGGATGCTGAGGTCCCAGGTTCAAAGCCCCAAGTTTTCCAGCTTAAGTGTGGGCTCATCTGGCTTGAGCATGGAGTTGACAGCTTGAGTGTGGGATCACCAACATAATCTCATGGATACTGGCTTGAAGTGCAAGGTCACTAGCTTGAGCAAGGGATCACTGGCTCAGCTTGAGCCCCCAGTCAAAACATATGAGAAGCAATTAGTGAACAACTAAAGTGATACAAATACAAGTTGATGCTTCTCCTCTCTCCCTTCCTGTCTCTTTTTCTTAAAATTTATTTTTTATTAAAATTTTCAATTTATTATGTTAATATGGATTCAAGTGTCCAACTCAATATAACACTCTCACCCCTTAACATCATCCCCCCCATTACACCCTCTTTGTACCCCTCTCCCTGATTCCTTCTCTGGTTCTCTCTGGGATTTGCTGTCCTGTTATCTGTATCTAGGTGTTATATATATATAATTTCACTAATCTCTTCATCTTCTCTGATCCCAACCCCTTATGCCCCTTACTTCTGACAGCTGTCCCTCTGCTTCCTATGACCCCACTTCTGCCTCTATTCTGTTCCTTATTTCATCGTGTTCATTAAATTCCACATATAAGTGGCTTATTTTACTTAGCATAATAATCTCTGCCTGGCTTATTTTACTTAGCATAATAATCTCCCAGTCCATCCAAGCTATTGCAAAAGGGAAACTTTTCCTCTTTGTCATGGCTGTGTAGTATTCCATTGTATATATGTACCACAGCTTTTTTTATCCACTTGTCCACTGATGGACACTTGGGGTGTTTCCAGATCTTGGCGATTGTGGACAATGCTGCAATAAACATGGAGGAGCATATCTTCTTTTGAATTGAGGTTTTTGGATTCTTGGCGTATATTTCTAAAAGTGGGATAGCTGGGTAAAAAGGCAGTTCCATTTTTAATTTTTTGAGGAAACTCCATACTGTTCTCCACAGTGGCTGCTCAAGTCTGCATTCCCACCAGCAGTGAAGGAGGGCTTCCTTTTCTCTACACCCTTGCTAGCACTTGCTGTTTGTTGATTTGTTAGTGAGAGCCATTCTGACAGGTATGGAATGGTATCTCATTGTGGTTTTAATTTGCATTTCTATGATTAGTGATGTTTAACATTTTTTCATATGCTTATTGGCCATCTGTATGTCCTCTTTAGAGAAGTGTCTATTCAGTTATTTTGCCCGTTTTTTAATTGGATTGTTTAATTTCCTGGTGTTGAGTTTTAGAAGTTCTTTATAAATTTTGGTTATTAACCCCTTATAATACATATTGGCAAATATGTTCTCCTATTGTGTTGGTTATCTTTTTATTTTGTTAATGGTGTTTTATGCTGTGCAAAAGTTTTTTCACTTGATATAGTCCCATTTGTTTATTTTGTCCTTTATTTCACTTGCTTGTGGAGATATACTGGCAAAATAGTGCTATGAGAGATATCTGAGAGTTTACTATCTATATTTTCTTCCAAGATTTTTATGGTTTCATGATTTATATTTAAGTATTTCATCCATTTTGAGTGTGTTTTGTAAATGGTGTAAGTTGGTGGTCTAGTTTCATTTTTTGCATGTCCCTGTCCAATTTTCCAAACACTATTTATTAAAGAAACTGTCTTTACTCCATTGTATGCTCTTGCCTTCTTTGTCAAATATCAATTGACCATAAGTCATGGCTTTATTTCTGGGTTCTCTCTTCTGTTCCATTGATCTGTATGCCTGTTATTATGCCATTACCAAGCTGTTTTGAACACAATGGCCTTGTAGTATAACTCAATATCAGAAAGTGTGATACCTCCCACTTTGTTCTTCATTTTCAAGATTGCTGAGGCTATTCAGGTTCTTTTTTTTTAATAGTAAAAGTGTATTTTATTTATTTATTTATTTATTTATTTATTTATTTATTATTAATTTAAATGGGGTAACATTGATAAATCAGGGTATATATGTTCAGAGAAAACATGTCCAAGTTATTTTGACATTCTTTTTAACGGGGACAGAGAGTTAGAGAGAGGGATAGATAGGGACAGACAGACAGGAACAGAGAGAGGTGAGAAATATCAATCATTAGTTTTTCGTTGCCGTTGTGACACCTTAGTTGTTCATTGATTGCTTTCTCACATGTGCCTTGACAACGGTCCTTCAGCAGACTGAACAACCCCTTGCTGGAGCCAGTGACCTTGGGTCCAAGCTGGCGAGATTTTGCTCAAGCCAGATAGGCCCGTGCTCAAGCTGGCTACTTTGGGGCCTCGAACCTGGGTATTCCACATCCTGGTCCAATGTTTTATCCACTGCGCCACCTCCTGGTCAGGCTTATTTTGACATTTGATTATGTTGCATACCCATCACCCAAAGTCAAATTGTTTTCCATCACCTTCTATCTGGTTTTCTTTATGCCCGTCCCTCCTCCTCTCTTTTCTTCCTTCACCCTCTCCGTAACCACCACACTCTTGTCGTGTCTCTGAGTCTCATTTTTATGTCCCACCTATTCATGAAATTATATACTTCTTAGTATTTTATGATTTACTTATTTCACTCCGTATAATGTTATCAAGGTCCATCCATGTTGTTGTAAATGATCTGATGTCATCGTTTCTTATGGTTGAGTAGTATTCCATGGTATATATGTACCACATCTTCTCTATCCAGTCATCTATTGAAGGGCTTTTTCGTTGTTTTCATGTGTTGGCCACTGTGAACAATGCTGCAATGAACATGGGGCTGCATGTGTCTTTATGTACCAATGTTTTTGAGTTTTGGGGGTATATACCCAGTAGAGGGATTGCTGGGTCACATGGTAGCTCTATTTTTAATTTTTTGGAGGGACCATAATACTTTCTTCTATAATGGTTGTACTACTTTACATTCCCACCAACAGTGGATGAGGGTTCCTTTTTCTCCATAGCCTCTCCAACAGTTGTTATTACCTGTCTTGTTGATGATAGCTAATCTAACAGGTGTGAGGTGGTATCTCATTGTAGTTTGGATTTGCATTTCTCTAATAGCTGATGATGATGAGCATCATTTCATTTATCTGTTGGCTATTTGTATTTCTTTCTGGGAGAAGTGTCTGTTCATGTTCTCTTCCCATTTTTTATTAGATTGCTTGCTTGTTTGTTGTGGAGTTTAATGAGTTCTTTGTATATTTTGGATATTAGGTCCTTATCTGAGCTGTTGTTTAAAAATATCATCTTCCATTTAGTTGGCTGTCTGTTTGTTTTGCTGTCAGTTTCTCTTGCTGTGCAAAAGCTTCTTAGTCTGATGTAGTCCCATTCATTTATCTTTGCCTTCACTTCCCTTGCCTTTGGAGTCAAATTCATAAGGTGATCTTTATAACCAAGGTCCATGAGTTTAGTACCTATGTTTTCTTCTATGTAATTTATTGTTTCATATCTTATATTTAGGTCTTTGACCCATTTTGAATTAATTTTAGTACAAGGGTACAAACTGTAGTCGAGTTTCATTCTTTTGCATGTGGCTTTTCAGTTTTCCCAGCACCATTTGTTGAAGAGACTTTCTTTTCTCCATTGTGTGTTGTTGGCCCCTTTATCAAAAATTACTTGACCATATATATGTGGTTTTATTTCTGGGCTTTCTATTCTGTTCCATTGGTCTGAGTGTTTATTTTTCTGCCAGTACCATGTTGTTTTGATTGTCATTGCTTTATAATATAATTTGAAGTCAGGTATTATAATGCCCCCAGCTGCATTCTTTTTCCTTAGGATTGCTTTATCTCTTACTATAGCCTTTGTTTTAAAGGCTATTTTGTCAGATATAAGTATTGCTATCCCAGCTTTTTTTTATTTCCATTTGCATGAAATACTCTTTTCCATCCCTTCACTTTCAGTCTATGTGTATCTTTTGTTCTGAAGTGGATCTCTTGTAGACAGTATATAGATGGGTCTTGTTTTTTATCTATGCAGCTACCCTATGTCTTTTGATTGGAGCATTTAATCTATTTGCATTTAAGGCTATTATTGATATGTACTTATTTATTGCTATTTTATTCTTTAATCCTACAATTCTCTTTTAAAATTTTTTTTTTTTTTTGCTTTTTTTTTATAGCAGGTCCTTTAATATTTCTTGCAGTTTTGGTTTGGTTGTAATGAATTTCTTGAGTCTTTTATTTTGTCTGGGAAGCTTTTTATTTCTTTTTCCATTTTAAATGATAGCCTTGCTGGATAAAATAGTTTTGGATGTAGATTCTTATTTTGCATTACTTTGAATATTTCCTCCTAATGCCTTGTGGCCTGAAGTGATTCTGTTGAGAAGTCAGATGTCATTCTTATGGGGGCCCTCTGGAGGTAATTAGCTGCTTTTCTTTTACAGCTTTTAGTATTCTTTCTTTGTCTCTTAACTTTGGCATTTTCATTATGATGTGTCTTGGTGTAAGGCTCTTTGGGTTCCTCTTTAATGGGACTCTCTATACTTCTTGCACTTGAGTTACGTTTTTCTTCATCAGTTTAGGGAAATTTTCAGCTATGATTTATTTGAACAAGTTTCCCTTCTTGTCTCTCTCTCTCTCTTTCTCTTTGTCTTGCTTTCCTGTAAAAAAAAAAAACAACAACAACAAAAAACCAAAACCAAAAGCAAAACTAAAAAACGCAGAAGTGGAATTGTTGGATCATACAATAGCTATATTTTTAATTATATGAGGAACTTTTATACTGGTTCCCATAGTGGCTGTATCAGTTTACTTTACCAGTAGCAGTGCACAGGATGTTGTCTGGTTCTAGAGAACCCTCCACACTGAACCAGTCCACTAGGCTGGCTTGCAGTGGCTTTTATGTCTGCATGACAAGCAGAAAGAGAAGTGATCTCAGCCAACACACGCTGATTGCACATATACAAAGCAGATTTTATAGAAACAGTTACTTGCTGGCCTTCAATATAAGACTTTGTGCACAACTCTTGTTATCCCTTGCTTTGATAAAAGCCACCCAACATAAGTGAGGTGATATCTTATTTAATATATATATTTCTAAGTGTGGAAAGGTATAAATTTAATGATATATTTGTACAAATAAATTATTCCATATGCATTTGCTAATAGATAAATATACAATGCTTTCAGAAACAAATAGAAGTGAACTAAAATGTTTATATGGACATATAAATTCTTCACATTTGAAAAATATGACCAACCATAGTGGTTTGATTTGCATTTTCCTGAGTATCAGTGATATTGAGCACCTTTTCATGGATCTGTTGGCCAGTTGTATGTCATCTAAGCCTATGTAACTGTAGGCTAGCTTCCTGCAGAACCAGTGTGGTAAGGGTGGCCAGGTGATTTACGTGTGCTTCTGCTTAGGTTAGACATCCTCCGCAAAGCAGGAAGTTTATGGGATCACAATTGAACAAAATTATTTTCTTGACCTCATTTGATTCCTTGGTCTTAAAACAAGTTATCAAGTTTAAGGCATGGAAAGTTTGGCCCCTGAACATTTTATTTGGCTCTTTTTATTTTTGTTTTAATTATAGTTGAAAATATTTTGGCTGGCACAGAGAGAACCAACTGGGCTAATCTTTGACCTTGTTTTTGAAAATCCTCTATAAGGAGTCAAACCATCTGAAAGTTTGATGTCTCATGCCTGCCTAATTAGAAGGCAGATACACCTCCTCTTTATTTGCTGTGGACAAGGCAGGCCTGTGATAGATTCCCTGGAGCCAGTTTCATGGAAGCAACCAGAGCAACAAAGCTCACACTGGTCTGTGCTACACTGGGCTTGGGGTTAAAGGGAGATGCTGGCCAAATTTAGGTCACACAGCAAACCTTCCCTGCTGCTGGTTCCATCAAGGCTGTAAATAAAGAGTCTGGAATCCAGAAACCCTGCTTTCTGGGTGACTCAAGAGAAGTCTTACTTCTTTAAACCACAGTTTTCCCAACTATATAGCGGGAAGATTTTCTCATCTGTTTCTGTAAGTCAGAGTTTTTTAGAGAAATAGCTAATATGTATATATACAGATGTATCTACATCTACTTATATACATACACATATGTAAATATATACAAACTATAAGGAATATATATTAATTATAAGGAATATTTTACATACACATTAATAATAAAGTTTGGCTTACGCCAATTCTGAAGACTGAGAAGTCTCATGATCCACAATTGACAAGCTGGAGTCTCAGGAGAGCAGATGGTGTAGTTCTGTGGTAAACTGTTAGACAGACATAAGCAGAGCAGGGAGATGATGGGCCAGGTATGGAAGGTCAACAGGTGCCTAGCAATGGGCAAAACTGGAAAAGCAAGGACCTCATCCTCAGGGTAACTTTCCTTCCTTAGCATATGGCTCCTCCCATGGTTTAGACACCCTTACCTTTCATATTTCTGATCATGTGGTTTGGACATTCCTTGACCTTTCCTCCTTAGTCATGCAATAGACTCCCTTGGAAGAGGAAAAGGGGCTGAAAACTGGCCTGATGCAACTCCAGCGTGGGCCAATTCACAACCACTCCCTTAAGCATTAACCCCTAGAGATAACATCTAGGCCTCAGTTGTGTTTCAGCTCCAGGCCCAGAAAAGCAGCAAAACCAGACAAGTATTGTCATGGCTGACATCAAGACCAGCTGCATTGACTAACAACCCCTTGGTGCCTACCAATAAATAAAGATCATAAATCTGAAAGGGCACACCTGGAAAGCTGTTAAATATTCTATTGGGATTCTTTCCCTGAGACCTCAAGATGGAGGACTCAGTGCTGCCCTCTATGGATCACACCCATGCCTTCCTCTACCCCTTTTTCCAGGTGTGTTTGCCTTACCTCTCTCTTTCTCCCAAGCTCTAAGGCTCTTCCTCCCCCCCCCCCTTTTATGCCTTTGTAACTTATTTCCTGAGCCTATTTCTTCCTCACCTCACTTCTTCTACTCTGTGGCTTTCTAAATAAAATTTTACTTGTATTTGAGTCTTGGCTCTGAATTCTTTCTTAGCCAGAACTCATGTACCAAGGTTCATGAGTTCTAACAGCTGATGTCATTCTCATCCCCAGAAGTGCCAATCTGAGTCCAGGTCTTAAAACAGGAAAAGACCCATGTTCTAGCTTGGAGCAGTCAGGCAAGGAGAAAGAGGTAGGAGAGAGGGAGAGGGAGAGAGAGAGAGAAAGAGAGAGAGAGAAAATGAGAGACTACAAATTATCCTTTACTCAGCCTTTTGTTCTGTTTAGGCCTCCAGTAGATTGAAGGAAGTCCATCCACATAGGGGAGATTGAGCAATCTGCTTTACTCAGTCTATCCATTCAAAAGTTATTCTCATTCACTGCTGTAGATTAAGTATTTATGTCCCCCCCCCCCAATTCTTACATTGAAACCTAATGCCCAATGTAATGGTATTAGGAGGTAAGGCCTTTGGTCATGAGGATGGAGACCTCATGAATGAGATCAGTGACCTTATGTAAAATAGACTCCAGAGATCTAGTGAGCTCCTTCTGCCATCAAAAAGACAGTTATCTCAGAGCCAGAATGTAGGCCCTCACTAGACATTGATTACTGGCACCCTGATCTTGGACTTCTAGCCTCCAGAGCTGTGAGAAATAAAAAGATACTCTAAAAGTTGAATAAGACAGCTATAGTGAAGATCTAAGGCCAAAATTTAGTGATAAAATATTTCTAATTTTTGAATTGATGACTTTTTCAAGAAATATAATATACACATATATAGAAGAATCTTTATATTTTGAAAAATTAGTTTTATTACATTTATGTGGTTTTATTTATTTAAAAGGCCTCTATTTATATACCTTAAAATATGTATTCTTTGAGTTCTAAGTTGTTAAATAAAATGCTATCTTTTAAAATTAAAAACAAGTAATCATCATAGTGTCTGGCAAAAGTAGCACAGTGCTATGGATTTATGGAATAAAGAACAAAAATGTTCATGCCAGATTGAAATAATTTGTTTCTTCCACAGAGGAAAAATAATTCTATGATAGACTGTAATATTGTTCAAAGTAGTAACTGCTCCTTTCTGGGCAAGGATTATAATTCTCACCCCATGATATCAGGCTTGGCCATGTGACTTTGGCCAAAAAGGTCATTGTGGGTTTTCACCATCTCCTTTTTACTTCTGTCGGAAGATAAGCAATATTTCAGATAAAGGCTGCCACCAGCTTGGGTTCCGGATATGGAGCTGAGCCTGCAACAGACATAATAATGACTAGAAACAAACTGTTTGTTGTTTCTGTAGGCCATTGGGATTTTGAGGTTGTTTTTCACTACAGCATGACCCAGCTTGCCCTGACCATTAAATGACCTGAAATTTTCCCTAAACTGTAACTTCTGTTCTCAGGGAGGTTTCCCCAGCTTGAGAAATATCAAGCAACTCAATGGATATGATTGCTTTTTATTGTACTGGTGATGCATCAGAGAAGGAAACGGGCTTAGCCAAGATTTCAGAGAAGATAGAGCTGACCCTGATTACTCAGAGAAAATATGTAAGGGTTTAAGCTTTTGGACTTAGTCTGAGTTCAAATCCTGGCACTACAATTCACTTACTGGAAACCATTAGGGAGTTACTCAATCTTTGTAAGAGTTCATTTTCCCTTCCATAAACCTGGAATAAAAATACTTACATTATAAGATAACGTGACAATTCAATTATATCACATATAAAGCACTTAGCATAGTGTAAGGGCTCAACAATATGGGTTTACAAGATGTAAGAGTTCAGAAAAAGTTAGTTATTCTTAACATATGTATACACACATAAAGACATTTAAAGAACCTAGGTACCCAGTCTAAATGCTGATAAAACATTTACAAATATAAAGAAAAATGTGATAACTTAATTGACTCACTGATTAGCATAACTATGCTTTGTATTCTTGCTGTAATTGCAATATGAGTAGATAGCAATTTAGAATGTTTGACAATTACTAACATCTGAAAAACCAAGTTGATTTGAAACTGTTTTTGGAAAAAGAATATGTTCACAAATGTAAAATTGCTAGATATATATATAAACCAAGCCTTTAAATCATTTCAGCCAACTTTTGAAAACATGCTCGCTAAGTATATGGCTCTGGATTGAATTAACAACAGGTGAGGTAAAAGAAAAAAATAAATCGCATGTGGTTTAAGTCTGGTGATAGAGCCTGACCAGAATGTGGTGCAGTGGATAGAGCATTAGCTTGGGATGCTGAGGACCCAAGTTTGAAACTCCAAGATCTCTGGCTTGAGTGTGGGCTCACTAACTTGAGCACAGGGTCTCTTCCTTAAGCATAGGATTATAGATATGACCCAATGGTCTCTGGATTGAGTCCAGAGAGGTCATTGGCTTGAAACCCAAGGTCATTGGCTTGATCCCAAGGTCACTGGCTTGAGAGAGGGGTCACTGGCTTGGCTAGAGCCCCTCAAGTTAAAGCACATATGAGAAAGCAATCAATTAAAAACTACAGTGCAGCAACAAAGAATTGACGTTTCTCAGCTTTCTTCCTTCCTGCCTGTCTGCCCTGTCTGTTTCTCTCTATCTTGCTAAAAAAAAAAAAAAAAGTGTAGTGATAGAAACAGGTTTATGCACAATTCTCTTATGAGATGGAGTGATGGCAATGCTGAAGGGAAGCCTAAGTAGCATGCTCACATTACAGCAGTTGGTGAGGTACGGAGTATATTTTTCTGCTCTGGCTGCCATAACAAAGACCACAGACTAGATAGCTTAAACAACAGATATTTATTTTCTCACAGTTCTGAAGGCTGGAAGTCTGAGATCAGGGTTCAGCAGAGTCAGTTTCTTGTGAGAGTCTATACAGATGGTTGCCTTCTCACTGTGTCCTCTCATAACCTTTTCTTAGTGTACTCAAAGAGAGAGAGAGAGAGAGAGAGAGAGAGAGAAAGATATCAAGCTCTCTGGTGTTTCTTCTTACAAGGGCACTAATCCCATCAGACCAGGGCTCTGCTCTCATGACCAAATCACTTCCCAAAGGCCAACCTCCAAAAGCCATCACATTGAGGACAAGGGCTTCAACAAATGAATTTGCGGGGGATACAACATTCAGTCCATAACATATGGCATAGCATATACAAACACCAATAGGAGAAGATCAACCATCTTTTTTTTATTGCTTTTTGAGAGAGAGAGAGAAAGAGAGAGAAGAAGAAGAAGAAGAAGAAGAAGAAGAAGAAGAAGAAGAAGAAGAAGGCAGAGAAAGAGGAAGGAGAGAGAAAGTAAGAAGCATCAACTTATAGTTGCTTCACTTTAGTTGTTCATTGATTGCTTCTTGTATATGCCTTGACTGGGCAGAGGGGGGACTCAAACTGAGCCAGTGACCCTTTGCTCAAGTCAGTGACCTTTGGTCTCAAGCCAGTGACCTTAGGATGTTGATGACCCCGTGCTTAAGCCAGTGACTCTGCATTCAAGCTGGCGGCGAACCCATGCTCCAGCCAGCGACCTTGGGGTTTCAAACCTGGGACCTCAGTGTTCTAGGTTGACAATCTATCTGCTGCGTCACCACTGGTCAGACTCAACCATCATTTTAAGAAGACAGGCCTTGACTTGCTGTTACTATGATAAACTTCAGTTCTGATTCAAAGCAACAGCAAGGAAAAAACAAAAACTCATAATGTAACAGGTCTCTTCATTCATTCAACCATGTGCTTGATGATGTGAATAAGAGTGATAATGTGAGTATCAGTGTCCTTGACTTTAAGACCCCTACATCAGTTAACTGAGAGATACAGGTTATATCTTAACATCAAGATTAGATGGTAGGGGTTAAATGGGGAAGCTGTGGGGGAGAAGCCTAGTACTAACTCAGGGAAAACTTTCTTGAGTATGTGAAGTTTAAACTGAGACCTGGATGAGAGTAGAAGAGTAGAAGATAGTCAGTTCCAAACACCAGTAAGGAAAGGCTGTGTGAGGGTGGTGATACAGGGACGAGCTTAGTGTCTGTGAGTGACAGGAAGAAGACCAGTGAGTCTGAAACAAGGTGATAAAAAAAGGGGCTGAATGAAATGAGGTAAGGTGGGAAAGGCCAGAGCAGATAGGCAACATTTGAACATCTATTTAGTGCTTACCAGGTGCAGCAGAAGTCATGAGAGGACTTTACGGAAAGATATAATCCAACTGATGTTTTTGAGTTTGTTATGGTTCCCCCCAAAATTAAACATAGAATTACCAGTGATTCATAAATTCTACTCCTAGAGATATACCCAAAAGAATTGAAAGTAGGGACTCAAACAGATACTTGTACACCCATGTTCATAGTGACATTAGTCTCAATAGCCAAAAGTGGAAACAATCTACACGTTCATCAACAGATGAAAGAAAAAACAAAATGTGATATATATTTACAATACACTATTATTCAACCTTAAAAAGAAATGAAATGCTACAATATGGACGAGTATAACGTGATGGTGAGGTAGAGGGTGTATCTGTCTGCTCAGGCTGCCATAACAAAGCCCATGGACTAGATAGCTTAAACAACAGACATTTATCTTCTCACAGTTCTGAAGGCTGGAAGTCTTTGAAAACATTATACTAAATAAGTCAAACCATATATAAGAGGATAAACACTTCTATGAAATTTCTAGACTAGCTTAATTCATAGACACAGAAAGTAGAATGGTGGTTACCAGTGGCTGGGAGTGGGTGAGAAGGGAAAATGGGGTGTTATTATTTAATAGGACCAAGATTTCATCTGGGAAAGATGATAAAGTTCTGGAGATGGGTGGTGGTGACAGTTGCATAACAATATACTTATGCCACTAAACTGTACACTTAAAAATAATTAAAATGGTAAAATTTTATTATATATTTTACCACAGTAAATTTTTTTTAGCTCTTCCTTATATATTTTTATTAATTTTAATGGGGTGACATTAATAAATCAGGGTACATATGTTCAAAGAAAACATCTCCAGGTTATCTTATCATTCAATTATGTTGCATACCCATCACCCAAAGTTAAATTGTCCTCTGTCACCTTCTATCTGGTTTTCTTTGTGCCCCTCCCCTCCCCCCTCCCTCCCCTCTCCTTCCTCCCCCGACCCCGTAACCACCACACTCTTGTCCATGTCTCATAGTCTCACTTTTATGTCCCACCTATGTATGAAATCATGCTGTTCTCAGTTTCTTTCTGTTTTACTTATTTCACTCCGTATAATGTTATCAAGGTACAACCATTTTGTTGTAAATGATCCGATGTCATCATTTCTTATGGCTGAGTAGTATTCCATAGTATATATGTACCAAAGCTTTTTAATCCACTCGTCCTCTGACGGACACTTGGACTATTTCCAGATCTTTGCTATTGTGAACAATGCTGCCACGAACATGAGGGCGCATTTCCTCTTTTTGAACAGTGCTATGGTGTTCTTAGGGTATATTCCTAAAAGTGGGATAGCTGGGTCAAAAGGTAGTTCGATTTTTAATTTTTTGAGAAATCTCCATACTGTTTTCACAGTGGCTGTACCAGTCTGCATTCCCACCAGCAGTGCAGGAGGGTTCCCTTTTCTCCACATCCTCGCCAGCACTTGTTCTGTGGTGTTTTGCTGATGAGCGCCATTCTGACTGGTGTGAGGTGATATCTCATTGTGGTTTTAATTTGCATTTCTCTAATGATTAGTGATGTTGAGCATTTTTTCATATGCCTATTGGCCATGTGTATTTCCTCTCTAGAGAAATTTCTATTCATTTCATTTGCCCATTTTTTAATTGGATTGTTTGTCTTCCTGGTGTTGAGTTTTATAAGTTCTTTATAAATTTTGGTTATTAATCCTTTATCAGACGTGTTGTTGAATATGTTCTCCCATTGTGTGGTTTGTCTTTTTATTCTGTTCTTATTGTCTTTAGCTGTGCAAAACTTTTTAGTTTGATATAGTCCCATTTGTTTATCTTGCCTTTTATTTCATTTGCCCGTGGAGATAAATTGGCAAATATATTGCTGCTACAGATGTCGGAGAGCTTGCTGCCTACCAAGGTAAAATTTTTGCTCTGCTTGCTTCATAAGGAGTTGGGGGTGGGCTGTGGGGGTGAGAAGCAGAGTAGGGGCAGGAGAGAGCAACCCCCAAGCTCTTGCATAGCCCTGGTCCGAAAGCAGGGTGTCTAGGATCAGAATCGAGCAGTGGAGATGAGGAGAATTGAACGGACTCTCAATTCATTTTCAAGATTGACTCTACTGGACTAGGTTATATACCAGATGAGGGTGGTGGTGAGAGAGATAGGAAGGTAAATGTCAGGGATGGCTATGAGTATGAACAATGGCAGATTAAAATATCACATGGAAATGGCAAACACTGGAGGAGGTACATATTGCAAGTGAAGGGAGGTGGGGAGTTGAGGGGTTCAAGTGTTCAGGTTTAGCTGCATGTTTGAGATGGCTATGAAATATCCAAGTGCAGCTGCTAAATAGGGATTGGTTGTACATGTCTAGAGCTGAGAAGGATGTAGCAGGTAGGAACTGGGAGATGACAGAAGGTAGAGACTATTAAAAATTATAGGATCAGATAAGATTATCTAAGCCAAGAATGTAGACAGTGGGAAGAAAATGCAGTCCAAGAAATGTAATGAGCCTACATCAGATCTGACAGGTTGACTTTAAATTCCAGTGAATCAGCTTGCTTTTCTCTTTAAAAGATGTGAGCACTTAAATGAGAATCACTAGTGCTTAGATTACAAAAAGAAAAAATCAAATGCACAGGGAAGACTGAAGCCTGGTAGTGCCTGACAGTCACAGGAACCCTTGATTGCAAAATGGAGACTATGGGCCATCTGGGTGACTGGAGAAGGGGTCAGGGCTGGAGCCTAAGAGAGTTCTGAGTACCATGTGTTTCTAAATCAACTTTAGCAATTCCTCATTGCTTGGGAGGCTGAACATGAGAAAGGAAGAAAGAAAAAAAAGATCAACTATGATGGTGAGAGGAAGAGTGTAAAGTAGTTAGATCTGATCTATGAGTTACCTCAAAATATAAAGCCTCTTTTTGTACTAATCTACATGTATTTAAATAAACCTACCCCCACCACCCCTTTCTGTTCAACTAATCTGACCGAAGCTTTGATATCAGGAGGCCAAAGAATGAACTAACATAGATGGCAAACTTTCTCATCTTAGGAGAAATGCAATACCAGTCTCATACTATCATGGTCATAAAAATGTCAACTACTTTATCATGTACTTATAGTTGATGAAAATTTCTCTCTCTCTCTCTCTCTCTCTCTCTCTCTCTCTCTCTCTCATCAGACTTATTTTGGAGCTTAAAATTTGCATTTTCTTGACATGTATCAGTGAGGAGCAGTTAGGGAATAATCAGGATTTTTGAATATGTGAGAACTTTCTAACAGCAAGTGTTACAAAATTTGGTACTTTAGTTAGGGAGAATTTTACCACTTACAACCTTGAACTAAGAAAAAGGTTATAATCGCTTATGCTGGTGTCTAAACTGAGGAGTGTGTGTCTGCTGGTAAGAATGATGGTGGTGAGGACACTACATGGAAAACAGCTCAGTTGAAGGAGACTTGGGAGGTTGTGGATGGTGGACAGGCCGTAAAACCCAGAGATTGAGGCCAGGTTTTGGAGCTGGGTTGCAATGCAGACCCGAGGGCAGCAAAGGTTCTAGTCTTGAGTCCAAAAGAATAAAGTAGGAAGAAGGGGAGCTGCCCTGTGGGGGAGGAGACAGGCAGGTGGAGGTGGAAGAGTCAGCAACAGGCTATGTAGGTCCCTGGAACTACGCTGAGGGCACTGGAAGTTCAGTCATACAGGGAGGAGCCCTATATTGGGGTGCTGCATCCTGAGAGCCTCCTGGTTGTGAGAAACTGGGTGAGGCAGCAGACTGCCTCCTCTGCTCTGCTTCCTGCCCAGCACAGGAGCTGTGGTTAGTGTGTAGGCAGGACCAAAACAGGGTGAGAATGAACAGGAGGCACCTGGAGGCGCCAAGAAAAGATGTGCTCGCACATGTGCGTGTGCGCACATACATGTTGCTCCCAAAGATATACCGACATCTGGTTTTTCCACGTGGTACTGATGGAGGGAGGAGATGAATCTGGTAGTGTGTTGGTGCCCATCTAGTTTATTGTAAAATAACTCTACAGAGAGCATTCTGGGACAAAGTGCATCCTGAAGTCTGAGAAAGCTGCACCTCTCAGACCTAGTCTACTGGGTCAGTGTGGCAGGCTCTTTGCTCTGTTCCTGCCCACCCTGGTTCCATCAGGTCCATGTGGGCTCCAGGCCACTGGGGAGGAGAAGGAGAACTGCAGCAGTGGAGTCTGCTCCTCTGACTTTTTGATAAACGAATAACATAGGAGAGGAGAGGAGTCTGGCTGCATGCTAGGCCAGTGTTATGTCTGCTTTATCTCATGATTTCTTGGCTGAACAAGGAGGGGGATAACACGAGTGGGGGTGTTTTTCTTACTCATTCATGGTAACATTCTCTTTTCATCCTAATAATAAAAGACAATAGGACATACCATGTTCTGAGAGGAGCCTAAGGAAAGGAAATGGCTACCCGAAATCTGTTTTGATTAAAATTCGAAGGTAGAAATGTCAGCCTGGGCAAAGATTGCTCCTTTCCCTTCCTTACCATGGTTCCCATCTCCCATTGCATGTGCTTATTCCCATGAACATGGGAAGACAAGTTTAGAAAGTTACTAAATGGTGCCTAATTCAGGTAAAGTAGAGTTTAGCTAAATCTAAAGCTTTAGAAATGGAATTTTGCTGGAGGACTGCTTCCAAGGAGCTAGGAAAGCATCTAAGTACCGGAGAGGAGAGGAAAGTGCAGTGGAAGTCAGTAAGGACTCCAGGTACCGGTGGAGCACCTTGGTGCTTCCGATCCCCTCTTTATTTTACTCATCACCAGGTGACCCTATAAATTGGCAGGACATCGAGAGCTTTGTCCCAAATCATTTAATTCAAATCCCAGCAGTGAAACTGCTGAGAGAAAAAGCAGGCTGAGTTTGGTTTAATCATAAATATAAGGGAAGATTGGGAGGCAGGGAGAAGGCTAGGGAGAACAGACTTAAGCAAGCAGTATAATGATATGAAGGCTAATTGATAACTATGCCACAAAATGGCTATATTATTTTATTTTAAGAAACCAGTTGTTCTGTGAAGAAATGATCTAATGTATCTCTATGACTGCCCAATGTCTTTTCATAGACAGTGGCTAAATGGGGTTAAATAAATATACCTGACTACACTGTGAAACTAGGTAGCAAAAGAAGAGGAATAAAAATTAGGTCCTCCTCATGGACAACAGTATGCTGATTGCCTGGGAAAGAAGGAAGAGGTGAAGCAGGGTGTAGTGAGGAGAAATGTGATGGATGAAGACTTGATGTGGGGTGGTGAACACACAATACAATGTGAAGATAATATGTTGTAGAATTGTGCATCTGAAACCTGTATAATTGTATTACACAGTGTCATCCTAATATGTTCAATTACAAAGAAAAATATTAGCTCCTCCTTTTATATCCTCTGAGTGTTATTTCCCCAAACATAATTAAAATGTGGACAGGGAAAGAATTTGATTAAGAATAATGGGAAAAGCCTGACCAGGTGGTGGCACAGTGGAGAGAGCGTCGGACTGGGACGTAAAGGACCCAGGTTCGAGACCCCGAGGTCGCCAGCTTGAGCGCGGGCCCATCTGGCTTGAGCAAAAGCTCGCCAGCTTGGACCCAAGGTTGCTGCCTTGAGCAAGGGGTTGCTCAGTCTGCTGAAGACCCACAGTCAAGGCACATATGAGAAAGCAATCAGTGAACAACTAAGGTGTGGCAACAAAAAACTGATAATTGATGCTTCTCATCTTTCTCCATTCCTGTCTGTCTGTCCCTGTCTGCCCCTCTCTCTGACTCTCTGTCCCTGTAAAAAAAAAAAGAATAATGAGAAAAATTATGAGTGTAATTCCTGTAAAGAAATAGAGATTACCAAGTTGGAACTGAAGATTACTAATACTTCACACTGGGAACTACTTTTTTATTTAGGTAATCAGATGATTTGCCCCAGGAAGAGTTTCTGAAACATAAACTCACCTCTCTTCCAAAATATTTGAATATCTATCTACCTAACTGTAAAACCAGTAGCTGCGGCCACCATCACAGCCGCCTGGCCAGTGCAGGTTCGCATTTGATTCAGACAGACAGTAATGAAACAACAGAGCCGAGAACTGGTGTGCCGTTAGCTTTAATCCTAGCTTGCACCTGGTGGGCAAGAAATTCACACAATGGAATAACACTTCCCTTTTCATTCAGGGCTCCCCAAACCACTGACATATCTGAGTTTCCTAGAATCAAAGGTTTCTAGCTCACCAGCCTTATTCACCTCTGTTCCCCATCTCCTTCTCTCAGCACAAACTGGCTTCTCCTTTAGCACTCCGCCATTTTGGCTGCTTCTCCTCTCCTCCACGTGGCCTTTCTCTGCTCTCCTCTAGCATGGGCTCCTCTGCCCGAATTTATAGTGTGGAAATCAAAACCTTTAATCCAATATACAAACAAGGAAGTCTGATACAAAGTCACTTAGTGTGGGAAAGGCTTAGTCTTAAAACTAAGCCTTAGGCTATAACGACCCTGCCTGCTTATAGCCTGTTCCTCACACCCAATGCAAATTATAAGTGAGCAAACATATATGTCATACTTACAAACTTATTTGACCAACACTAACTATAGTATTTATCTATCTATCTATCTATCTATCTATCTATCTATCTATCTATCTATCTATTTATCTATCTATCTATCTATCTATCTATTGGGCAGATAAAATATATTATGCTCACTTTGTTAAAGATGGTGCTGCCCACATGGAAGTTCATTGATATTAATGTGTGTTCTGGAACAGGCTGTGGGCAGGCTGGGTCGTTATAGCCTAAGGCTTAGTTTTAAGAGTAAGCTCTTCTCCATACCCTTGACTGATTGAATGATGTAGGGTGGTGCACTCCTGAGGAATCCCATTATGCCTCAGATGGGTGACTTTGTATCAGAGACTTCCTTGTCTGTAGATTAGATTAAGGGTTTGGATTTCTACATTATAAAGTGGGGAAGGCCAGGAGCTTGCTGTGCTCTTGGTTCCTGAGGTATTAGAGAGGAGAGCAGATTAAGGCCACGTGAAGGCCAGGAGAAGCAGCCAAGATGGCACAGTGCTGAGGGAGAAGCCAGTTTGTTAAGAGTTTGTGCTGGACGAGATGGGAAACAGAGGTGAATAAGTCTGGTGAGCTAGAAACCTTTGATTCTAGGAAACTCGGATAAGTCAGTGGCTTTGTGAGCACTGAATGAGTGGGGTTTGGAGCCCAGTGTGTGTTTTTGCTTGCCTGCCGGGTGCAAGCTAGAATTAAAGCTGATGGCTCAGCAGTTCTTGGCTCCGTTGTTTCATTACCGACTGTTCGAATCTAATGTGAACCTGCACGGGTCAGGAGGCTGTGATCCTGACCCCGGCTACTGGCTTTACACTATCTATGTATCAATCATCTATCTATCTATCTATTTATCTCATCTACTTATTGGATGTTTTAGGCACTGTAATTAACACTTTATATACATAATTCTCACAAGAACCCCATGAACTATGTATTTTCTCTCCATTGCACAAATTAAGAAATGAGATTAAAAAGAAAAAAAGAAATGAGATTAAAAACAGTGAAGTAATTTGCCTAGGGTCAAAGAGCTAAATACAGAATAAGATTTGGATGTTGTCTGGTTCTAGAGAAACCTCCACACTGAACCAGTCTACTAGGTTGGCTTGCAGGGGCTTTCATGTCTGCATGACAAGCAGAAAGAGAAGTGATCTCAGCCAACACACACTGATTGCACATACACAAAACAGATTTTATAGAAACAGTTACTTGCTGGCCTTCAATATACGACTTTGTGCACATCCTATACTTGTTTACCCTGCCCTCTAAAAGCCCAGTAAAAAGGTGTGATGTTAAAAGTCATCAGATAAATTGGATAAGAGGAAATCATTTTAGTGGCAAAAACCAATGTGTAAAGCCAGTAGTCACGGCCACCATCACAGCCACCTGACCCATGCAGGTTCGCATTTGATTTGGACAGTCGGTAATGAAACAACGATGCCAAGAACTGGTGGGTAATCATCTTTAATCCTAGCTTGCACCTGGCGGGCAAGTAAAAACACACTGGGCTCCAAAACCCACTCATTCGCTGCTCACAAAGCTACTGATTTATCCAAGTTTCCTAGAATCAAAGGTTTCTAGCTCACCAGACTTATTCACCTGTTCCTCATCTTCTTCTCTCTGATGGCTTCTCCTTCAGCACTCCACCATCTTGGCTGCTTCTCCAGGCCTCCTCCATATGGCCCTTGTCTGCTCTCCTTTCTCTGCTCTCTCCTCCTAAGACATAATCCCTCTTCTCTTTAAAACATTTTGGTGCAAAAGCCCTCCCCCAACACATATTAACGTAATTATACTCATTCCCAAGCAGGAAGGGCAACTAATATCATCACCTGGGCGACCGGCCTCCGTGTGGGTAGTGCCATCTTTAACAAAGTGAGTATATTTTTTATCTGCCCAACACAATGAAATGCAAATTTCCATGGTCATTAAAAAAAGAACCGTGTTAGATTATTGAAATATAGAAAAAAAAGGCTCTCTCTTAGTGTAGAAAGGTACCAAAAAGCTGCAAAATTGCTATTGATATTCTAGGAGGAAAGGTCAGGCTTTCCTGTCCCATCCTTTCTTTGGGGAGGGGAGGGAGAAGAATGTAGAAATTTCTGCCTTGCAAGAACAATGGGTCATTTAGTTTTAAAACTGAAATAAAGTTTAACTGAGAAACTTCTTCTCTTTCAATGGAAGGCAGAATTTACATACCATTCTACATTGATTAAAGTTCCTCCCCCCTTCCTGGAATCTTGAGAGTCACATACCTCGAGGCAAAGGAGGGAAGATGAACCCTAAAAGACTGTAAATATCTTTGATTGTGTTACCTTAAAAGTTTTAATGTTTCTGTGTATCCCCTAAACAAATGTTGTAAGCTTATGCCATGATGTCATGCTCTCCTCAAACTGTGTGTGATCAAGGGTAACTAGCTCTCCTCAAACTGTGTGTGATCAAGGGTAACTAGCCCCTGAGAGGTATTTGACACACATGATTTGGGTCTGCAAATGACTGGTGTCAGCCATATGTGGCTGACATATTTAATAAATCTCTTCCTTTAATAAAACCCTTCAAAATTCATCTGGACTTGGTGTATCTATGTAAACCCACAGAAGTGAGGCACAGTACTTTTCAACATCTGGGGTACAGTACTTTATAACATTAGCATAAGTAACTTTTAGCAGGACTTACTTTCTCTAAAACAGGAGACTTTTAGCAGAACTTACTTTTTCTAAAAAACTCCCTACCTCTGACCTTGAGGCTAGTTTCTCAGGCAGTGGCCTTGGGCTGGTTCTGCAAGGTTGCAGGTGTTACCAGAATGTTTCTACCTGAATTAATCCTGTAGATAAGCATTGTAAATAAGTTTGTTTCACTGCTTAGTTTTACTGCTAGGCTTCTCCTTCCCCTACCCCAATCAGTGTGTAATTCTGTCTTTAAAAGCTAACTTCAAACTGTGTTGGGCTGCATGGTTTGGATGACTTACTGTATTTTTGGCTCCATAAGATGCACCTGATCATAAGATGCACCTAGGGTTTTAAGGAGGAAAATAAGAAAAAAAATATTCTGAACTAAATGGTATGTTAAAATATTTAATAAAATATACCACAATAATATTTCAACAATGTAAACTCAACAGCAGTATTAACAGCCATTAGCACTGTTATTAACAAATGAGAAGAAACTTTATTGTTCAAATACTCTTTTAATTGTCCAGGAACCACAGGAACTCATCATCACTAGTGTCAGAATTTAAGAAGCTCAGTTGCTCACAATCACTGATATTACTTTCTTCACTATTTTCATATATGATACCATTGCCAGTGCCATCTAAGGCATTGCTAATGCCATATTTTTTGAATGACCATACCATCATTTCTCTTCACTGACTGCCATGATGTTTTCAACCATTCACAAACTTGAGTGATAGTGGGTCTCTTCATTCGTCCAGTTGGTGTCAGATCATGATTACCAGCAGCCATCCATTTGTTCCACTGTTCTCGCATAAAGACTTTAAACGGTTTGTTGATGAAAACGTCCAGAGGTTGCAACTGGCTGGTAAGATCACCAGGAATTACAGTTAGATGAGTATTCACTTTTTTAAAGCTTATTTTTGTGTGTGTGTGTGTGTGTGTATGTGTGTGTGTGTGTGTGGTTTTGCTAATATATGCTCTAAACTGGTCAAGCACTAATAAGGTAGCAAGTGATGTCAGCACTTCACACAGAGCTCCAGCAGCTGCAGCACAGCCCTCCACCTCTGCAGTATTCCTTTCACGTCTACCCTTGATGATGCCAGATGAATGCACCCACACAACGTTGTTTGCCCTTCCTCCTGCATTGCATGCAACTGTGGAAACTGGAACCAGGAGATCACTCAGCAGATGCTGGGGTTCTGCACGCCACCGTGGCAGATACGATTACACTCCCACAGCAGCTAAAAAAAATGAACATTCACTCCATAAGATGCATGGACATTTTCCCTTCCACTTTTTTTGGGGAAAAAAGTGCGTCTTATGGAGCAAAAAATACAGTAGGTCTCCATTTGGTCACTGACTTTAAAATAAAGAACCCTTAATTTGGCTACTTAATTGTATGGCGAAAATGTCTGTTTCTTGCTGTTCTAATACAACAATTATGACTTATTCTATCAATTCAAATATATCCACCTTTCAAATCATGTCTTCCCCAGATATAACCAAGTAGAAGAAAGCCAGGTGAACAGCTGTCTTAGATGCCAGTCCTTTGCCAGATATCTGAAATATAAATTGGTTCGATTTCATAGGTTAACATATACTCTTGGCCTTCAAAGGATATAGTATTCTGGTGTTGATGTTCAAATCACCCCAAAGGTTTATAATACATAGTGATTTTAATTTTGCAGAGAAACAATTTACATACTTTGTCACACAGTGCATGCTCTGTCCCACTGATATATTGGATTGCCCAGTTAACTAGTGACAGGGTAAAGGGACTAGCAAACCCTGTAATGCTTTTCAGATGATGTACTTCTTTGTTAGAAATCTATATAACAATTTGATATAAAAAAATAGTAATGAAAATTGAAAAGGCAACTTGTAGAATGAGTCTATTTCTAGAACTGTGACTCAGTGGGCCTATGATTGTCGAGAAAGTCAGAGACATTTTGATTCAATGATTTGGAGCTCTCCAGAAGTCTGGGAATATATCCTTTACCAGCGTGCAAGGCCTCTGCACTCTGATACGGGAACAAGATAATTCAGGATTGTTATATATGATGAAACACTCCCATAAAAGTGAAGTTTACATGCATGTATAAATATTACACGCCTTATTACAATTTACTGTTGTATTTTCCCACTTTTTTTGTTGTTGTTGTTCCTTGTAATGAGCCAACATATAAATACATTCATGTATTTTTGCTGCTTCTGTTGGGAAAGAATTCTTTGTTTTATTTGAGAGAAACACCATGAATCTTGGCCAGATACCACCCACAGAAACATAATAGTTTCCTTCAATATATTACTGCCTGCCTTTTACCCACCCATATCAGAATGAGGTTGCTTGTTCGGGGTTCTGGTACCAGAGAGCCGAGCTGCTTATTATACAGCTAGCTGGAAGGATGCATTCTCTGTAAAGGAGATTCAAATCAAGAGAAAAAATTGGGAAGAATTGAACTACATTTGAAAATCAGTGAGAGAGAATCAATTTGCTTAGAAACCACGTAGCCATTTTTCTCAGTGTGGGCTCATTCTGCTCCAACTTCTCACTCATTCACGCAGAGGTCCTTGGAACGGGCTTCCCTCAAGTAGCTGACAAAGAAATTTGGATTTGGATATGCCCAGCTGACTGAAGAGGGTGCTATGCCCATGATGCCAGTTTGCTTCCATGAGGAAAGGGGGTATTTGGGGCGCCATCTGTCACTGTTCATCCTTGCCCATCATCCTCTGGCATGGCCAAAAACCACTAGCCCCTTTCATTTGATGAATTTGCATCTTTAATTAAGAATTAAGAATAAAAGTGGGGCAAGAGTTATCTGGCCAGCCTGTAGTATTTTACTGCTTTCTTCTCCCCTCCCCCTCCAAGTTTTGTGCTCTGTTTGAAATTAAATTTTACGTTTTCTTCCAAAATGAATGACAGAGAAAAAAAAAAAAAAAGAAGAAGAAGAAGAAGAAAAAGCCACCCAGGGTGAAAAAGTGGCAGCTTCTTACAGCTGACTTCCTGCCTTTGCCAAGAAGGCAGTGCCTGTGTCCTCAGCTCACCCTTGCCCGCCAAGCTCTGTGCAAATAAAAGCCGTTTCCATGTCTGCCCATCTGAAGCCCTTAAGTAAAAAAAGGAAGACAGAAAGAAAAGGAAAATAAACCCCACCATTACCACTACCAGAAAGCCCCAAGGCCAGTTAATTTCAGCAGATTGCAGCAAACAGAGGCCTCAGGGGAGGCACATCCTGTTTGGCATTTAAGCTGTCAGCCCCAGCTCCAGTAACCTCCTTGATGAGCCTTGCTCAGTTGTGAAAGAAATCAGGGGTGACAATTCAAAATACTTGCAGGACAATTTTTCTAACCTTTGGTCACTTGGAATGCTATTTTTTTAAGGCTAATTTGCTTTGATGGGAAAACAGGAAAAGCAAACCTACATGTAGCTTAAATGACACCTATAAATCTATTTTAGAGTCAGGCTGAGGTCAGCTGATTTGGTTTTTGATCTTGCAAGTCCCATCTTTGCCTTTGAAAGGCTGCTGTCTTGTGGGACTGCTGCCAGGCAACAGGGGCCCGAAAGGGAGAATCACCCCATCCTTTGCTTTCATGCCTCTAATACTCATGTTTGACTTGAAGAGGCACCACCTAAGCAAATCTAATGATTATGTTTCCACCCAATTCTGTGTTTTATCTCCGGGCCAGGTAAGAAATTAAAAATCCAGCCAGAATTTGTTTGGCTGTGGGCAGACTATTAAACAGACTGAATTTAAATGGAAGGAGAACCAGGGAGTTAATTTATTTATTCTCAGTCTTTGCTATCACAGATGACATCTTGGGTAGATTCCTTAATTCATCCCTTTCCTGTCTCTTTTAGCTCTGACAATAGCCTTTTATTTATTTATTTACCTTTTTAAATTGAGGAGGGGAGATAGTGAAACAGAATCCCGCATGCTCCCCCACTGGAATCTACCCAGCAACCCCTGTCTGGGGCTGATGCTCTAATCAACTGAGCTATTTTTAGCTCTGGAAGCTGATGCTCAGATGGAGCTATCCTCAGCACCTGGGGCCAACACTTGAACCAATTGAGCCACTGGCTATGGAAGAGGAAGAGGGAGAGCAAGGGGAGATGGAGGGGAGAGAAGCCGATGGTCGCTTTTCCTGTGTGCCCTGACTGGGAATCAAACCCAGTATATCCATATGCAAGGCCGATGCTCTATCCATTGAGCCAACTGACCAAGGCCAAAATAGTCTCTCTTTAGATAATTCAGAGTCACTTTCAAGGTTCAGTAATTCAGTTCCAGTCTAAGTAAGATGTCAATTGCATCCCAACCCAAAGCCCCTTCGGTAACTTTGCAGGTACTTGTAGGTGAAATTGGTAAGACAATTAACTGTCAGAAATGAAAGAAAATATTAGCACATTTATTTATTTATTTTTCTCATTCTCTTTGTACACATTCTAAAATATAATTAAATATTTGTTTAGTAAGGCATTTTTAATTTGTACATAAATATAAGTATATTTGGGGAGGTAAAAAAAATACTTGGAGTACTCTGCAAAAGAAGAGGCTTTAAGGGGAGTGAGGCTAAATTCAGAAAGACAGGCTAGGAGGCAATGCAATAATCCAGGAGAGATTATCTTTTTTTTTATTTTTATGAGACAGAGAGAGAGAGTTAGAGAGAGGGACAGATAGGGACAGACAGACAGGAATGAAGATAGATGAGAAGCATCAATTATCAGTTTTTTCTTGCGACACCTTAGTTGTTCATTGATTGCTTTCTCATATGTGCCTTGACCGTGGGCCTTCAGCAGACCAAGTAACCCCTTGCTTGAGCCAGCGACCTTGGGTCCAAGCTGGTGAGCTTTTTATGCTCAAGCCAGATGAACTTGCGCTCAAGCTGGCGACCTCGGGGTCTCGAACCTGGGTCCTCTGCATTCCAGTCCGATGCTCTATCCACTGCGCCACTGCCTGGTCAGACTAGGAGAGATTATTATCTAAAGGAGAGACCTTCGTTATAGAGGAGAAGTTAGAATGGTAAGAGTTGGTCACTGATGTTGTGGATCTGGAATTTGGAGGTGATGAGGGCAGAGGGTTGTCTTGTGTGACAAGAAAATGGTGTTGCTTTTGTATGCAGTATTTCCTGGGACTTAGCCATGATTTAGTACAAGGTCACATTTATCAAAATCTCAGTGCTCTGGGGCCCCATCAGATTGCCTGGCAGAATGTCATGACTTTTCCTGGAACCCCCCTGCTCAGTCATTCCCCCTGATTTGTCTTTTACACCACAGCTCTTGTGTCCTTCTGCCCCAGGTTAATGTCCGTGCTACTGTCCATGCTGTGCCCACCTGCAGAGCCCTCAACCTCTGAGTGCCTTTCTCCCTTCTGCATCAGCTTTTACAGAGGGGCTGCTCAGAGCTGACTGGGCTTATATAACTCAGCCTCTTCTTCTTGGGCTGGTGTCAAAATAAGATCAAACACATATTTATGGTCTGGAAACCGTGTTCTCTCCATCTTCTACACTGGCCTGCTCTGACAGCCAGACTTCTTCGAAGTTATTTCTGACAGCTGCATGCAAATTAAGAGATGTGGCTGGCTGAGAGTCCACAATCATTTCATGAATGTTGCAAAGCCCAGAGTTGTGCTGTACTGTTAGAAGGCTGGTCTAGTCTGAACTTGCAGAGGACCACTTCATGAGGGTATGGGTGAAATCCGTGTTTCTAATGGAGTCTTGCTCTGACCTGTACTGATAGCTAAGTATTGATAAAGAGAATAATAAAGACTAGAAAGAGTAGGTGTAGGTGAAAAGGGGTGAGTTCATATGTGATATAGTTAAATTTGAAGTATGTCTAGTGCTGTAAAGATGGAAATATCCAGTCCTTGCTATGTATACAGATCTGTAGTATAGGAGAAAAATTAGAACAGTGTTGGAGAGGAAAACTTTTCCTCTGCTCTCTCAGGTTCAGTATTTGAGGGCCTGAAAATTAAATTCAAACTGATAGAGCCATGTACAGATAGCTAGGTTGGTTGGAGTGTCATCCCAATGACCCACAGTTGTGGGTTTGATCCCCAGTTGGGGCACATACAAGAGTCAGCTGATGAGTGCATAGATGGGTGGAATGAGAGAACTATGTTTCTCTTTCTTTCTCTCCCTGCTCTTTCTAAAGTAAGTAAATGGAAAAAAAAGAAAAGGCTATACTTATAAAAAATAAATATAAACTGAAACCGAGAGAAAAACAGATTTTAATCATTTATGAACTAATGGAAGTTTACAAAGAAATGTGACTCAAAGGGCAGTTAGCATTTGGGGCTTATATACTACTTTAATAGTAGGTGAGGTGGGGGAGAAGGATGCTTATGGGAAAATAATTTAAACATAAAAAAGTTATTTTCTTGGCAAGGTAAAATGTCCTGGAATAGAATGGGTTGGAGATAGGATAATTACACTAGGGAACAATTATTTTTTTATTTTCTGTTGCATGAAGTTTTAGAACTGTTTATATATATTTCTGCATCGCTGACTCCAAATATAAATTTTTTTTTGGTGCATGCTCTAGTTTTTATGCAATTATAATTTCTTTTTGTTACAGTTAATGGCATGCATTGGTTTTTAAATTGGAGTTAAAGGGCAATGACTCTTGGATTGAACATAACCACAAGGCGATTAATGTTTTACAAACATAACTTTTACATAACTGTAGTTGTTTTAAATGTAAAATATTATTATCTAATAAAAACACCCTCTTATTTTGTTTTAAGATTGAATCGTGGCTTCTTCGAGTAGGCATAAATGTAAGAATAGTCCTGACACCTTCTGTTATATATGTGGCTGTTACACACTTCAGTGTCAAAAGCACAATATTTCATTATTTGTGACACATGCATATATTGCCTATTTTCAAGTTCCCCTTGGATATCAAGACAAGAATTAGGCTACTCATATTGTGTGTCATTATTGTAAAGAAATGCTTCATGACTGGACAAAAGGAAAACACAAAGTAATGCCTTTTGGTATTCCCATGGTTTGCGTGAACCTAAGGACCACAGCAGTGACTGTTATTTCTGTCTGATCCATACAAAGGGTGTCGGCAAGAAAAAATGGCATATCCTAATATTCCTTCAGCAATACAACCTATCCCACACTCTGAGACACTCCCGGTTCCAGTTTTCAATGGTTTTATTTTTTCGAAGAATGAAGAAAGTGAACATGGTGATCAAGTGTATTTTGATAAGATGTATGAGGAAATAGTTGTAGAATCTGAAGGGTCTTCTTCTGATGCTGAGCAGTCATTAACCCCTCAACAGTTTAGCCAACCTGAATTGAATGACTTAGTAAGACATTTGGGCCTATCAAAGAAAGCAGCTGAGTTCTTAGCCTTTGGACTCCAAGAAAAGAATATACTTCACCGATCAGCTAAAGTATCCTATTTCAGGAAGTGTGAACAAATTTTTGTGGACTTTTTTTCTGAGGACAAACACTTTGTTTACTGTCATGATATCAGTAGTCTTCTCAGCCAGCTAGGTGGTATCACTTACAGTCCAACAGAATGGTAGCTATTTCTTTGTTTTATTCTTTTAAAAAATTTTTTTGACAAGGACAGAGAGAGAGAGTCAGAGAGAGGGATAGATAGAGACAGACAGACAGGAATGGAGAGCGGTGAAAAGCATCAATTATTAGTTTTTTGTTGCTGTTGCGACACCATAGCTGTTTATTGATTGCTTTCTCACATGTTCCCTGACCTTGGACCTTCAGCATACTGAGCAACCCCTTGCTGGAGCCAGTGACTTTGGGCCCAAGCTGACGAGCTTTTGCTCAAGCCAGATGGGCCCACGCTTAAGCTGGTGAGCTCGGGGTCTCGAACCTGGGTCTTCCGCATCCCAGTCCGACGCTCTATCCACTGCACCACTGCCTGGTCAGGTGAATGGTGGCTATTTCTTGACAGCTCTAAACAGAGTCTGAAATGTGTTCTCCTATACAACGGTAATGTTTATGCAGTGGTTCCAATTGGTTATTCAACTCATCAGCGAAAAGATTATAATGTCATGAAAATTGTCCTTGACTTTCTGAAGTATGAGGAGCATAACTGGATCATTTGTGTGGGTCTTAAAATGGTAAATTTTCTGCTAGGACAACAGAGAGGTTTCCCAAAGTATCCTTGCTTTCTGTGTTTGTGGGACAGCAGAGCTCGGGAGAAACACTGGACACAGGAGTGGCCGAAATGTGTAGCTCTGGAAGTAGGGATGCAAAATATTGTGAATGAACCTGTAGTTAATCGAGACAGGATCACTTTCCCCCCACTTCATATCAAACTTGACTTAATGAAGCGGTTTGTTCAGGCTTTGAATAGAGAAAGTGAATGCTTTCAACATATTATTTCTGCTTCTCCTGCCTTGTCTTTTGAGAAGATAAAAGCAGGTGTATTCGATGGACCTCAAATTTGAACCCTCATATGTGACCAAGAATTTTCCAGGAAGATGAATAAGGAGAAGAAAGTGGCATGGCAGTCTTTTGTGGCAGTTGCAAAGAACTTCCTTGGCAACAAAAAAGCAGAAAACTATGAACTTCTGGTTCAAAGGATGCAGTTGGCTTTCTGCGACATTGGATGTAACATGAGTGTTAAGATTTACTTCCTGAACAGTCACCTTGATAAGTTTCCTGAAAATCTTGGAGCTATTAGTGGTGAGCAGACTACTGCTGGAGCATCAAACAAGATTGTCCTCAGCAAGTACACAAACGCAAAAGGTACAAATGCAAATTTTTGCCTGAATAGAATTTAAATAAGTTTTGTGCAAATTTTATGATTAAAATAAGTGTTTTAATATGTTCTAATTTGAAATTGTAGACAAATTCTGATGCAATTATATTTTTTTAGTGTATTAGTGTATTTACTGCATTATATAAATTATTATATTTTCACAAAGATGATGCCCAAGAAGACATTCTACTTCACTACATTAAACTAAATGTTGAAAATTTTACAATAGGATGAAAACCTAAAATCTTGAATTGCAAAACAACTAGTTTACAGAGAAAAACTAATGTCAGATTTGAGATCTGCACACTTGAAGTAGATAAGAAGTGTTTTTGTGGATGCACATAAAATTTTGTTCCCAGTGTTATGTGACAATGAGGGTGGTGCTAGCTTGTCTCTGATTGGTCTCTGAGAGGATTAGAGTCTCAAGAAGGGGATTTATGACAACCTAGTTCTTTTAGGTGCTAAGCTTTTAGGCAGACAATGGATTTTAGGAACTCAAGTACCTTCAGCTAAAGATAATTTTTTTTTTTTTGCCACTGTGGCTTATTCTGGATCCCTCCAATAGGAGTGTTCTATTTAGAGTGTTTCTGATCACCAAATGGAGAAATTGAAACCATAGGTAAATAATCGTGTACAAGTTACCACCACACATCCTTGCAGGAATAGCTGATCCAGAGTCGCATCAGGAAGTGTACAAGAGGAGCCAAGAACATCTTGTCAGATTAGCAAGGAAGCCATTAAAGACTACTGTGTCTGCCCTGACCAGATAGGTCAGCTGGTTGGAGCATCGTCCAGATGTGCCAAAGTTCTGGATTCGATCCCTGGTCACATACAAGAATCTCTCCCCTTTGCCTTCTCTCTGAAATCAATTAAAAACAAAAGCAAAAGAGTACAGGGTCCTTTCAAAAAGGCCCTGAAGCTCCCACTAGCTAAAGATAAGATAGTTGGAGTATCACAAGGAATAATGACTTCAGTGGGTTTAAACATAGATACATGTATCAATCTATGAATTTATGGTTTTCAAAACAACAAAACTCATTTGTTTTCTTTTGGAGGAGTCTGCTACCTTTGATTATTCTAAAAACTAGTAAAATAAAGTGAGTGAAATCAATCATTTGTTGTTTTTTTATACAAACTATACTCATGGTTACCAAAGATTTGATTAGGGAAATACTTCTTTATGGGAAAATGCAGCAAAGAAGTTCAGAGGGAATGATAGAATTAGAGCATTACCATTTTGAAACCTTTAATGAAATAGTGGAGCTGGGTCATTATCAGTGTGTAATGCTAACACTACAGAGTGGGCAAAAGTAGGTTAATAATAAATGATAATAAAATAACTAAGTAAATAAATAAATAAAACAAGAATAAACTGTTCATGTATTTACAACTATAAACCTACTTTTTCCCACCCCTGCAGTTGGTGAAAAAACTGATAAGAACTTCATAATCTATGTATAAAGCTGGCACCACCTGAAACCACTGATTAATTTTTAACATTAAATAAAACAAAAAAACATGACACTATGAACTTCCTGATATTATAGGAAGTACACAGAAGTACCTTTGAAATATACTCGCCAAACAAAAAGTAAAACTGAATCTGACCAGGCCTCCAGGTCTAACTGCCAGTGTGTATGTAGGCACTGCAAGGGGTGGGGTGAGGAGGGAAATGTGTTAAATGACACCTTGGGGGAGGCAATTAATAAAATTGAGGATGTAGGAAGTTCTATAGGACAAATGACCTTGTTTCTTTAGTAAATAAAATGCAAGAATGAGACAGTGAACCTGTAGCTTAAAGACTTAAGAGATACAACAATTAAACCAATATGTAGTCCTTATTAGAATCTTAATTTTTTAAATTCTATTTTTTAGTGAGAATAGGGGAGATACAGACACAGACTCCCACATGTACCCGGACCAGGATTCACCTGGCAACCCCTGTGTGGGCTGACGCTCTGCCTTTCTGGGACCATGCTTACAACTGAGCTATTTTTAGCTCCTGAGGTGGATACTCCACAAAGCCATCCTCAGCACCTGGGGCCAATGTGCTGGAAGCAATTGAGCCATGGCTGTGGAAGGGGAAGAGAGAAAGAAAAAGAAAAGGGGGATGGGGTGGGGGAGGAGAAGCAGATGGTTGCTTCTCCTGTGTGCCCTGACCAAGAATCAAACCCGGACTTCCACACACTGGGTCAATGCTCTACCACTGAGCCAACCAGTCAGAGCCAGGACTCTAATTTGAATAAGACAATTTTTTTTAATATATATTTTATTATTCTTAATTCTAATGGGGTGACACCAATAAATCAGGGTACATATGTACAATGAAAACATCTCCAGGTTATCTTATCATTCAATTGTGTTGCATACCCATCACCAAAAGTCAAATTGTCCTCTGTCACCTTCGATCTGGTTTTCCCTGTGTCCCTCCCCTCCTCCCTATCCCACTCTTCCCTCCCTCCCCCCATCCCATAACCACCACTCTCTTGTCCATGTCTCATATTCTCACTTTTATGTCCCACCTATGTATGAAATCATGCTGTTCTCAGTTTTTCTTTTTTTCTGATTTACTTATTTCACTCCGTATAATGTTATCAAGGTACATCCATTTTGTTATAAATGATCCGATGTCATCGTTTCTTATGGCTGAGTAGTATTCCATAGTATATATGTACCATAGCTTTTTAATCCACTCGTCTTCTGATGGACACTTGGGCTGGTTCCAGATCTTCGCTATTGTGAACAATGCTGCCACAAACATGGGGGCGCATTTCTTCTTTTCGAACAGTGCTATGGTGTTCTTAGGGTATATTCCTAAAAGTGGGATAGCTGGGTCAAAAGGCAGTTCAATTTTTAATTTTCTGAGGAATCTCCAAACTGTTTTCCACAGTGGCTGCACCAGTCTGCATTCCCACCAGCAATGCAGAAGGGTTCCCTTTTCTCCACATCCTCGCCAGCACTTATTCTGTGTTGTTTTGCTAATGAGTGCCATTCTGACTGGTGTGAGGTGATATCTCATTGTGGTTTTTAATTTGCATTTCTCTAATGATTAGTGATGTTGAGCATTTTTTCATATGCCTATTGGCCATCTGTATGTCCTCTTTGGAGAAATTTCTATTCATTTCTTTTGCCCATTTTTTGATTGGGTTGTTTGTCTTCCTGGTGTTGAGTTTTATAAGTTCTTTATAAATTTTAGTTATTAACCCCTTATCAGATGTGCTGTCGAATATGTTCTCCCATTGTGTGGTTTGTCTTTTTATTCTGTTCTTATTGTCTTTAGCTGTGCAAAAACTTTTTAGTTTGATATAGTCCCATTGGTTTATCTTGCCTTTTATTTCAGTTGCCCATGGAGATAAATCGGCAAATATACTGCTGCTACAGATGTCAGAGAGCCTGCTGCCTATGTTTTCTTCTAAGATGCTTATGGTTTCACGGCTTACATTTAAGTCTTTTATCCATTTTGAGTTTGTTTTTGTGAATGGTGTAAGTTGATGGTCTAGTTTCATTTTTTTGCAGGTGGATGTCCAATTTTCCCAACACCATTTGTTAAAGAGGCTGTCTTTACTCCATTGTATGTTCTTTCCTCCTTTGTCAAATATCAGTTGTCCATAAAGCTGTGGGTTTATTTCTGGGTCCTCTGTTCTGTTCCATTGATCTATGTGCCTGTTCTTATGCCAGTACCAGGCTGTCTTGAGTATAATGGTCTTATAGTAAACCTTGATATCTGGAAGAGTGATACCTCCTGCTTTATTTTTTCTTTTTAAGATTGCTGAGGCTATTCGTGTTCTTTTTTGGTTCCATATATATTTTTGGAATATGTGTTCTATATCTTTGAAGTATGTCATTGGTATCTTAATTGGTATTGCATTGAATTTATAAATTGCTTTGGGTAATAAAAACATTTAATGATGTTTATTCTTCCTAGCCATGAGCACGGTATATGCTTCCACTTGTTTGTATCTTCCTTGATTTCTTTTATCAATGTTCTATAATTTTCTGAGTACGAGTCCTTAACCTCCTTGGTTAAATTTACTCCTAGGTACTTTATTATTTTGGCTGCAATAGTGAAGGGGATTGTTTCCTTAAGTTCTTTTGCTGACAGTTCATTGTTGGTATATAGAAATGCCTCTGATTTCTGAGTATTAATTTTATATCCTGCCACCTTACTGAATTCATTTATAAGGTCCAGTAGTTTTTTGAGTGAGACTTTAGGGTTTTCAATATACAATATCATATCATCTGCAAATAGTGACAGTTTTACTTCTTCTTTTCCAATTTGGATGCCTTTTATTTCTTCTTCTTGTCTGATTGCTGTAGCTAGGACTTCCAGAACTATGTTGAATAAGAGTGGTGAAAGGGGGCATACCTGCCTGGTTCCTGATCTTAAGGGGATTGCTTTTAATCTTTGTCCATTTAGTATGATGTTTGCTGTCGGTTTATCGTAGATGGCCTTTATCATGTTAAGGAATGATCCCTGTATTCCCACTTTACTGAGAGTTTTGAGCATGAATGGGTGTTGTATTTTATCAAATGCCTTTTCTGCATCTATTGAAATTATCATGTGATTTTTGTCCTTCCTTTTGTTTATGTGATGAATCACATTGATTGATTTGCGAATATTGAACCAGCCTTGCCTCTCCAGAATAAATCCCACTTGATCGTGGTGTATGATTTTTTTCATATATTGCTGGATCCAGTTGGCTAATATTTTGTTGAGAATTTTAGCGTCTAAATTCATCAGGGATATTGGCCTATAATTTTCTTTCTTTGTGTTGTCTTTGCCTGGTTTTGGAATCAGAATTATGCTCGCCTCATAAAAGGAGTTTGGAAGTCTTCCTTCCTCTTGAATTTTTTGAAATAGCTTGAGGAGAATAGGAGTTAGTTCTTCTTTGAATTTTTGATAGAATTCACATGTGAAGCCATCAGTCCCAGGACTTTTCTTTTTTGGGAGTTTTTTGATAACTGTTTCGATCTCATTTGCTGTAATTGGTCTGTTTAGGTGTTCTGATTCTTCCAGATTGATTTTTGAAAGGTTATATGATTCAAGAAATTTGTCCATTTCACCAAGATTGTCTAATTTTTTAGCATATAGTTCTTCATAGTATTTTCTTACAATGCTTTGTATTTCTGTTGTGTCAGTTGTTATTTCTCCACTTTCTTTTCTAATTTTATTTATTTGAGTCCTCTCTCTTTTTTTCTTGGTGAGTCTAGTTAAAGGTTCATCAATCTTGTTTACCTTTTCAAAGAACCAGCTCCTGGTTTCATTGATCCTCTGTATTGTTTCCTTAGCCTCTATGTCATTTATATCTGCTCTGATCTTTATTATTTCCTTCCTTCTACTTGTCTTGGGTTTTATTTGTTGTTGTTTTTCTAGTTCTTTTAGATGCAGGGTCAGGTTGCTTATTTGAGCTTTTTCTAGCTTCTTATGATATGCCTGTAGTGCAATAAACTTCCCTCTCAGGACTGCTTTTGCTGTGTCCCATAAATTTTGAGTTGATGTATACTCATTATCATTTGTTTCTAGAAACTTTTTTATTTCTTCTTTGATCTCAATGTTAATCCATTCAGTATTTAATAACATGCTATTTAGTTTCCAAGTGTTTGAGTATTTTTCAGTTTTTCTTTTGTGGTTAATTTCTAGTTTCATGGCATTGTGATCAGAGAAAATGCTTGATATGATTTCAATCTTCTTAAATTTATTGAGACCATTTTTGTGTCCTAACATGTGGTCTATCCTAGAAAACGTACCATGAGCGCTTGAGAAGAATGTATATTCTACTGCTTTAGGGTGAAAAGTTCTGAAGATATCTATTAAATCAAGTTGATCTAGTGTCTCCTTTAAGTCTGCTGTTTATTAATTTTCTTTCTTGAGGATCTATCCAGTGTTGTTAGAGGGGTATTGAAATCCCCTACTATGATAGTATTGCTGTTAATCTCGCCCTTTATATCCATCAAAGTCTGCTTTATGTATGTCGGGGCTCCTATATTTGGTGCATAGATATTTATAATAGTTATATCTTCCTGTTGAATCATTCCCTTTATCATTATGTAGTGTCCTTCTTTATCTCTTACTACAGCCTTTGTTTTAAAGTTCATTTTGTCTGATATAAGTACTGCTACACCTGCTTTTTTTTCATATCCATTTGCATGAAATATTTTTTCCATCCTTTTACCTTCAGTCTATGAGCATCTTTTGTTTTAAGGTGTGTCTCTTGTAGACAGCATATGTATGGGTCCTGTTTCTTTATCCATGCAGCTACCCTATGTCTTTTGATTGGATCATTTAAACTATTTACATTTAAGGTTATTATTGATATGTAGTTGTTTATTGCCATTTTATTCTTTAAAGCTGTATTCTTCTTTTTCTCTATTCATTCCTCCCTTTAAACTGTTCATAAGAGGCCTCTTAGTATCTCTTGCCGAATTGGTTTAATTTGTATGAATTCCTTGAGGCTTTCTTTTTCTGGGAAGCTCTTTATTTCTCCTTCAATTTTAAACGTTAGCCTTGCTGGATAAAGTAGTCTTGGTTGTAGGTTCTTGTTCTGCATTACTTTGATTATATCCTGCCATTCCCTTCTGGCCTCAAGTGTTTCTGTTGAGAAGTCCGATGTCATCCTTATGGGGTCTCCTTTGTAGGTGATAGCCTTTTTTTCTCTAGCAGCTTTTAAAATTTTTTCTTTATCCATTAGCTTTGGTATTTTAACTATGATCTGTCTTGGTGTAGATCTTTTTGGGTTTCTCTTTAATGGAGTTCTGTGTGCTTCTTGAATGTGTGGAGTGTTTCCCAGCCTTAATTTAGGAAAGTTTTCTGCTATGATTTGATTGAACAAAGTTTCCATTTCCTGTCCTCTCTCCTCTTCTTCAGGCACCCCTATGATGCGAATGTTGTTTCTCTTCATGTTGTCACAAAGCTCCCTTAGAGTTTCCTCTCATTTTTTAAGTCTCTTTTCCTTCTTCTTCTCTGCTTCTGTGCCTTTGTTTATTGTGTCCTTTAACTCGCTTATTCGATCCTCAGCGTGATTCATCCTGCTTTTAATTCCCTCCATTGTGTTCTTCAATTCTGATACTGTATTTGTCATTTCTGTCTGATTCTTTTTTATTATTTCAATTTCGTTTATTATACTTGTTATCTCTTTATTTAGGTGTTCATAATGACTATCCATTGTTGCTCTAATTTCTTTGAACATCCTAACTATCATTATTCTAAATTCTGCTTCTGGTAATTTGGTTATATCTGGTTCATTCAGGTCCTTCTGTGGGGATTTCTCTTGATTCATTTGGTTTGCATTCCTCTGCCTGCCCATTTTTTCTGTGTATAAGCAAGTTGTGGCGACTGGAGTCTAGTAGGTATTGCCTTTGTGTTCTCTAGGTGTGGTCTGTCTGCAGGTCCCTCACCCCCTCTGCCGGTGCCTAGGGTGGTTGGGTATGAGCGTTACCAGCGCCGGCCCACTTTGGCTTTTGCTGTGATTTCTGCCTCTTCTCCGTGGGAGGGGCTGTCACTAAAGCCACAAGTCTTAGCACCAAGGGTAGAGGTGAGCACCTTTGCTCAGCTGCGGACCCAGCCTATTTCCGGACTTCTGCCCAGAACCCTCAGTCAGAGCCTGCTCGCCACAGTTTCGCGGGTTGGGCGGGGCTTTTGACGTGCTCTCAGCTGTGAGCGTTTGCCCGTCTGGAGATTTAGCCCCGCCCTCGAGGCCAGGGCCCTCCTGCGCAGGGTCGGAAACCAAGGTTTATTGGGCCGGGCGTGTTTGCTGGCTTCCGCTCAGCTGCGGACTTCTGCTTGTCCCGGACTCTACCCCGCCCCCGCGTTCGGAGCCCGCTCGTGCACGTATGAATGCAATCCGCGATTTCTCCGGCCAGGCAGGGATAGCAGCGTGAGTTCAACTGCGAGCTTCCACTTGTCTCGGGGTCTAGCCCGTTCCCGCGCTCGGAGCCCGCTCGCACCCGTATACTGGCCAACTGCGGTTTCTCCGGCCCAGGGGGTGGGGGGCTGGTAGCGTGAGCTCAGCCGCGAGCCCCTGCCCGTCCCTGGTCCTCGCCCGGTCCCCGCGGTCAGGGCCGGCCTGCGCAGGGTTGTAGAGCAGATTTCTGCCCGTTCCTGGCCTCCCGCTTCCCCGTAAGTGGGGTTAAAGGCGTGCCCGCAGCTGCCGGTCCGCTTTTGCGCGTCCCCTCTGACCCTCTGGGTTAGACTGAGCTCACACCGGCTTGGCCTCCGCCCACGCCGACAGAACTGCGTTTCAGCATCCTGCCGCCCACCATACCCTTAAGCAGCCCTCAGCAGAGTAGGAAGGGACCTAATACTCCACACTGTAGGCCTGGGAGTCCCTCACTTATTTCACAGCTCAAAACTGTCCAAACGCCTCTTCTAGGCTCTGGGACTGCAGGCTGGGGCTTGGTTCCTGGGACCCAGGTCCCTCCCTCTCCGCCAAACTCTCCTCCCGCCACGCGGGTCTCTCCGGGCTGCCGTTTGCTCCGGGGAGCTGGGCAGCCCTCTTCGCGTTTTCGCTATTCCTACCAGGCTCAATGTGGCTTCTTCTGTGTTCCTTGGTTGAAGAGTCCACTTAGTTTAGTTCATAGTTGGTTTATCCAGGTGATGGTTCTTTAAATTGAGTTATAATCCACTTTGGTTCTGGGAGTTGGAAGTTGGTACGTCCACCTACTCCGTCGCCATCTTGCTTCGCTCTGTTAATGCTTGAAAGTGCTTTTCTGGTTTCTTCTTCTAGAAAACATCCTTAAAGAGGAAATTCTGTTAAAGATGGCCGCTGCTCTCAGGTGGTGATGCTCTCATGTGATATCAAGACAATTTTTTTAAAATTATTTTTATTATTTATTCATTTCAGAGAGGAGAGAGAGAGAGAGAGAGAGAGAGAGAGAGAGTAGGTGGAGAGGAGCAGAAAGCATCAGCTCCCATATGTGCCTTGACCAGGCAAGCCCAGGGTTTCAAACCAGTGACCTCAGAGTTGTAGGTCGAGGCTTTAATCCACTGTGCCACCACAGGTCGGGCAAATAAGGCAATTGTTTAAAAAAATTTTAAGACATTCAGGGAAATCTTTGTCTTTTCTCAATATATATTGAAGTATTTATGGATGAAATAATAGGATATCTGGGATTTGCTTATCTAGTTTTGTTGGGAAGGAAAGTGGGGGCCAGGTATAAGATGAAACAAAATTAGTCATGTGTTGTTATCTATTGAAGCAGGGTGCTGACTGTTGGTCTCTTTACTTTTTGCATATGTTTGAACATTTCTGTAATAATTTAGATTGGGGAGAAAAGAGGCCCAGGCCTAATAGAGGAAGAGGATCCAGGGAAGGGGATAAGTTAGGAGAAGACTTGGGTTAAAATGGAGCCATGGAGGCCCACAGAGGAGTAAAAATTCCCATGGACCTTTAAGTTTGACAATTTTTCAGCTGGAAGAAAAGTTAACTTGAATGACAGGACAGAGACACTAATTTTCACCCCATGTTTTCCCACATTTCCTAAAGTATATCACTTGTATGTCTCTAAGATTTTCACACTGTACCGCACAAGCAATATGATTGTGGTCTCATATGTCATGTCACATGAGGCATAATGTGAGGAGAAGAAATTGGGTTTTAAGCTGCCTTCTTTCACTTCGTTGGAGTGAGTCAGTCTTCCAAGTCAGAAGTGGCTCTTTGTCTGCTCCAGGAGGGTAAGATGTTAGGAAGCCTGGATGCTTTCATTTGCCAGCTGGAATGTTCATTTGTGTCCAGCTGTTTTTATTTTGGCGGACACTCTTCTGGGTGCTGGGAACAGACTGGTAACAAAAAGAGACTTGATGTTTGGTCCTCATAAAGTTTTGATTATAGCAGATACACATATTAAACAAATAATCACAAAAACAAAACAAAATGTCAACTATTATAAGTGCAGGGAAGGAAAAGCACTCAATACTTTTAACACCTTAGAGCAAAGGCACCTGACCTAATCTGCCAAGTTAAGTATGGCTTTCTTCGTGACTGTGCAGCTGAGATAAAGGGTGACTAAGAGTTAACTACGTAACAGGAGGAGGGTGGAGGAGGAAAGAAAGGCTTTCCAGGCAGAAGCAAAAGCCTGTCCAAAGACCCTGTGGTAGGAAGGAGCCTGGTACATGGGAGGAACTCGAATAAGTCCAAGATGGTTAAAGTACACAGTGTGAGAGGGCAAGGTGAGGCAAGTGGTTCAGAAGATAAGGAGGGACTAGATCACACAATTTCTGATGAGCCTGACAAGAGCAACGGGAAGGCGTACAAGTAACTCAGGTCAGAGGTAGAGAAGAGGTGAAGATGGAGGAGAAAACAGTCCTCTATGACTGAAAGACACTCATGTGCTGTGATTCATGTTTGGGAAGATTCTGCACTGGCTCTTTGTACTGACATTATTGGGTGTTTTCCTTCCTCTGGTTATCTCATTGGTCTTGACTAATGAAGATGATCAGGGGCTCAAAATATAATGGTGGTTTATAGCTCTTCCCGTGTGGCTGCCATATGGTTTACACACTAAGAGGACTGAGTTTTTGCTTGGAGACCAATAGAGTATTCTGGGCAGTTGGTTCTGTAAAGATGGTACATCAAGAATTAATGTTTATCATATTCTGCCTCTCTGGAGGGTAAAGGAGGCTTTGGCAAAAAGTCTTAGAAATAACTGGCATCTCTTGCTGTGTTCTTTTTTTTTTATACAGGGACAAAGAGAGAGTCAGAGAAAGGGATAGATAGGGACAGACAGACAGGAACGGAGAGAGGTGAGAAGCATCAATCATTAGTTTTTCGTTGCTGTTGCAGCACCTTAGTTGTTCATTGATTGCTTTCTCACATGTGCCTTGACCGCGGGCCCTCAGCAGATTGAACCACCCCTTGCTGGAGCCAGCGACCTTGGGTCCAAGCTGGCGAGCTTTTGCTCAAGCCAGATGGGCCCGCACTCAAACTGGCAAGCTCGGGGTCTTGAACCTGGGTCTTCTGCATCCCAGTCCAACGCTCTATCCACTGCACCACTGCCTGGTCAGGTGCTGTGTTCATTTTGATAAGTTAATTTGTCTTTATTCACATATTAAGTTTCACTTAAATACATGCAAATTTTAAGTGCCAAAGAAGGGAAAGAAATACTACACAGTACACATTTTTAAATGTTTTTCTGTTAAACTCAAACCACTTGAAGGTCAGGAGCAGTCAGTTTTGGAAAATCCAGTTCTAAAATTGACAGTTGACCCAGGATAGTTGTTATGAAGGTTAAACACTATAATTTCACCCAGGCCCAGGCCTTGTACATAAACTGGTCCTCAATAAAGTGCATGCTGGCAATGCGTGGGAACTTGGGCTAGGATTCAGTCTGCTTTCTGACAGTGACTAGCTCTGGAAACTCAGGTAAATTTTAGCACTTCTGTGTGTAACCAAGTCGTTATCTGTGGAGCAATACATGTCAAGCTACTCCATTTGGGGAACAAATTCAGCAAAACTTCTCTTGGGGAACCTTATGAAGACACGGGCAAATGGTGGTGGTGAGGGGTAATGTGGCCAAGGGAGAAGAGGTAGAATTCTGGCGACAACCAGTTGCCTTAGGCAGGTCACTTATTTTCTCAGCCTTGGTTTCCTCTTCACCAAAGTGGAGATAAGAAAAAGCAACCTACTTTACAGGGTGGTTGTGAGCGTTATACATGTACAATCAACTCATTCATTCTTGATGATATTTTGAGCAGCATAAACCTATAGGAACATGAGACACAGTTTCTATCTTTGAAGAGTTTATAGTGGGGAATAAGATTCTCTACCTCTAATATAGTGTATTCATATCTACTCACAAGGTGTATGGTGATTAAATAAAAGGCTGGTCTATATTAAGTATTTAATGGATGGTAACTTTTTCATTGATCTTTAAGTTTTTGCCTGTGAGTTTAGAATTACAGAATTCTAGGATTAGAAAAGATTATGAGTGTCAGGGAAAAACTGCATCTAAACTAACTTAGAGCATTTAGTTTGTATATCTAATTTTATGAGACTTCTAACTCCGTGACCTAGAACTTAATTTAATTGCTCCTCAGTTCATTTTACTGCTGGCAGACAGAGAAGCTAGAATGAAAAGTTAACAAAGATTGTTTTAATGGAAGCTTTCAGGAAGGGCATAAGAATGCAAAATTGATATTCCAAAGGAATTCAGGCCCCCATTGCCATCAGGGTGAACAGATCAACATCTTATTCTAGGACCAGAGTCTGGACGTGCATAACAAGAGGGACACTAGTTCTTTTACCACATCTAGACATTCTTGGATTTTCCCACAGCATGTACACTTTCCAGCCACCACTAAAAAGTTAAAACCCAAAATAATTGGACTGGTTCTAATAAAATACAGTCTGGACCATGACTTGAATAAGGCTTGATCTCTCTTAATAGGCTAAACCAATTCTTATATGCTCATTCAGACCATTAGAGACTGCTTATTTCAGACTGTGTAGTGGGTGAAGACAGGATAGGAGAAGTTTATATAAGACACAAAGGTCATTTTAGGAAATAGCATTTGGAATGGCCAGAAGGTAGACTTAGGGAAGTTAGAAGTGAAAGGGGAGGACATGTGGAATACTGGCAGCATGGCTAATATTATCTCAAGGTTGGTGGTGGTGCAGTGGATAGAGTATTGGACTGGGATGCAGAGGACCCAGGTTCGAGACCCCGAGGTCACCAGCTTGAGCATGAACTCATCTGGTTTGAGCAAAACTCACCAGCTGAGCCCAAGGTCGCTGGCTCAAGCAAGGGGTCACTCAGTCTGCTGTAGCGCACCCCCCCATCCCCCTGTCAAGGCACATATGAGAAAGCAATCAATGAACAACTAAGGTGCCAAAAGGAAGAATTGCTGCTTCACATCACTCTCCCTTCCTGTCTGTCCCTATCTGTCCCTCTCTCTGTTCTCTGACTTTCTCTGTCTCTGACACAAAAAAAACGAAAGAAAAGGAAAAAAAAAGAAGATAAAAATTTGACTTTTCTTAATTACAGGAGCACTTTGCCTCATTACAGTGGTTTTTTTTCTTTTTATTTATATTATAATTATCTCTATAATTATCAGTCTATTTCTTTTATTAGATTCTAAGCACTTCACAGGCAAGATCAACACAATTAAATTCACGTGGCCATTTATGCTGCCAATTATTAAACACACAGCAAAGACATAGCCAACAGATATACCTGTTAGTATTCATGGTCAAACAACTACTATTGAATATTTGAAGTCATGAAATAGGAATTAAGGCTCAAACTCTCTTGGAACTGTCTCCAAGGACCTCTGTATGAAAAAGGAATTGAAGTGGTTGAGGTTTTACCTTGGAATACATGACCAATGCAATTCTCTTGATTTCAACTTTATTATGTGCAAAGAAAAGTATTTTTGTCCAACTCTATTGGTAGAGGGTTTTTGAGGACATAATTGTTTTGGTGAAAGTATTCTCAATAAGTAGTGCTACATAGACTACCACAGAGGCAGACCCTTAACTCTTGTCTGTCTCTGCAGCTGATTCCAGCAGAGCTCAGAATCTTGGTTGTTATTCTGCTTGATGTTTGAGGTCACTGTGAACCAGATGGGAGCTGAATGCTTCCACTTCAAGCTCTGTTCTCACTTTCTGTCCACAGTGACGATATCAGAGGAATATACAGCAGTCAGTTAAGATTAACTTATTCACAGCAAAAAGACATTTGGTTGGGAGAAAGCCACAGGCCAATTTCCTGCCAATTTAATCTTAACTGTTATTGAAACAAACTAGAAATCTCCTCACCAGCCTTGAAAACGTATTCTATATTTTTCTGTATGAAGTGTCATTTTTATTTTTAAAAATGCTTGCCATGACTGTTTGCACATTTCCATTTTTGGTGCTATCATTTATTTCAAACCTTTGTTATTTCTTATATGAACTCTGGTAGAAATGCCTGATACCAGCCATTCCTTCATTTTTAGTTCATGTGCTGTATTTAACCATAGCTTGCACTTGAACAAAACCCCAAGGAAAACCTTCAGTGGCCCACAGGATCAAGTCCAAATGTCTTCACATAATTTTCAAACCTTAAGTACTGGGATGAGTGTACCTTTCTGACTTTTCTTCCTGGGTGCCGTTATGATCCAGTGTTCCAATTGCCCTTGATAACTCACCAATTCTCTAATATTTCATGTGCATTCTTGCTTCTGTGGCTTCGTTCAACCTGTTTTCTCCGACTGGATTATAATTTTCTTCCTTCTTTTCCTTGTGAAAGCCATCCACCCTTGAAGGCACAGGCAAATGGAATATGGAATCTGTACAAACTCCCTTTATCAAATGATCGAAACCAGCAATGGCCAATCAACCAAAAGAGTCAGTGAAAGAAGGAAATAAAAAATAAACAAACACTTAAGCATTCTTACTTAACATAGAAAGAACATTCATTTATTGACTCTTTGGTATAAGGTTTCCTAACTCTTTGAGTAGTAAGTTTTTTTCATGCTTGCTGACCCCCGGGAGTGAGTTTTTTTTTTTCAAAAAATGAAATTAGTTCTAGTTCCAGTTTTAACTTAAAATCATGTTTGTTTGATAACCAATTTATGGAAACAAGAAGAACATACATTTCCCTTTTTTTAAACATTGCCTTTCATATGTACGATTGTACTCTGGATGGTCAGGAAGCATGAGTATGTACATGAATGTTCATACTACTCAAAGGGTTAATTATGGTTTTACTGATTAAAGTTCTTCACTGACTTTCTTCAGCAAGCTTTATTTTTCAGTATGGGTTCTTTATAAAGGAGCAATAATTTAATGGTGCTTGAAAAGCTATCTGAATGCAGAGTTCTAGATTTCTATGATTTACTCCTTAATTTTTAAATAATTGTCTTGCTTACTCCTAATTATATAGCATTGAAAAAAATCAATTTTGCACAATACAAATGTAGTCAATGCCATTAAAATGTGCACTTAAATGTGGTTAAGACAGCGTATTCATCTGGCTGGGCTGTCATAGTAAGCCTAAGTTTGAGTGGTTTAAATAACATATTATCACAATTCTGGAGACTGGTAGTCCATGGTCGAGGCAAATTTGGTTTTTTGTGAAGGCCCTTTTCCTGGTTGCAGACAGCACCTTCTCATTATGTCTTCACATGGTCTTTTCTCTGTTAGTGTATAAGGAGAGAGCCAGCTCTCTGATATCTCCTCTAATAAGAATACCAATCTTATTAGACAGGGTCCCACCCTTATGATCTTGTTTAACCTTAATTACTTTCTTTGAGCTACCATCTTTAAATATAACAACATGGTGGGTTAGGACTTTAACATATAAATGTTGGGGTGTGCAAACATTTATTCCACAACAAATGGTAAATTTTATGCTATGTGTATTTTACTATGTGTTCTGTTCTCTCCACAAAACCATTTCTCTAGAGCTGAACCTGGTGTATTCGTCTCTTACTCACAGTCTAGTAAAAAGTCTTACACAGTCACCAAAAGCCATGCACAAAATGGATGGAAATGTATCCCTTCAATTTGCTTGTTCTTTTTCATCCTTTTAAATAAAAATGTCAACAATTCAAATGCTATAGAAATATTTACCTGAAACCTATGTACTCTTATTGATCAATGTCACTCCATTAAATTTAATTTTCTAAATAATAAATATAGAAATAAAAATAAATGTCTGCAAGGAAGTCTTCATAATAAAATAGATCGATGCATATTGAGCTAACTTTTAGCCATTAGAGGTGATCATCACTTTCCTTCCCACATCAAACTTTTCTCTTCTCCTTTCTCCATTCCCTCTTTCCTCTCCTAGCTTCGAGTCCCTGCACTCCTAAAGAATCTATCTGGCCTTGTGGATGGGAATTCTTCAAACATATTGGGGCTGAATCCCAGGCTCATCATCAACTTGGCCCCCAAGCAAGGACACCTATGGCTGCAACAGTGCCATCTGGTGGCTTTCAGGCACCACAGAAGGGACAAACCCTCTTCAGAGCAAGGAGCAAATAGACCAGTGGTTCTTAACCTGGGTTCTATCGAACCCTAGGGGTTCGATGAGTCGGTCTCAGGGGTTCGGAGAAGCCTCTGCTGCGGAGGCCAGAATAAAGTAATACCATAATTTGTTGTGAGTTCATGCACTTTGTTGGTTTTGTTCTTTGAGCAAGGTGATGTTCATGCACGGCTCATTTTGTGCAGTAATAAAAACATATACCTATGTCTTGAATTTGGAAAAAAAATCATATTTATTTATTTATTTATTTTTTTTAATTTTTATTTTTTTTATTTTATTCATTTTAGAGAGGAGACACAGAGAGAGAGAGAGAGAGAGAGAGAGAGAGAGAGAGAGAAAGAAAGGGGGGAGGAGCTGGAAGCATCAACTCCCATATGTGCCTTGACCGAACCAGTGCAGGGTTTTGAACTGGCGACCTCAGTGTTCCCAGGTTGACGGCTTTATCCACTGCGCCACCACAGGTCAGGCAAAAAATCATATTTTATTTATCACTAAAGAAGGGTTCGGTGAATGCGCATATGAAACTGGTGGGTTTGGTACCTCAAAAAAGGTCAAGAACCATTGAAATAGATGTTGTAGAGGAGCAGGGACCCCTTAAAATCAGTATTCTTCCTTTGTTGTCACTATCACCCAACGTTCACAGTTTACATGAGGACCACTTAGTGTTTGTTGTACATTCTATGGGTTTGGACAAATGTGTACTACTTATATTATTCTTTCTGGAATTCTTTGTTTCTCTTTCGTTGCCTTGGGAAATCTTACTCAGCTTTAAATGTACAACTACTATGTCATCTCATATGTAAAGCCTTACCCCATGCCTTAAAAGCAGAAAAATGTGGTCTCTGTTAGAGCACTTTAATCACACCATTGTTACAGACACTGGTGTGCTGGTAACACACACACACACACACACACACACACACCAAAAACCAACACAAGAATAACAGAACCCTAATCTTTGGCAACTGCCAATTTCTATTGTGTAAATACTCCTACCATGTCTGACTTCAGGCTACCACTGAGACGTTTCTGAATGTCGTGGACTGCCAAAGTACTTAGAATATGGAAGCAGGGAACATGTCTTGTACACTTTTGGTGATTAGTGCCCAGCCCTGTCTTTGGCATATAGCAAGTACTCAATGTATATCTGCTACTGATACTTATGTGAATAACTAAGTGGCCACTACTCTCTCCATGCACCTGCTGAATGGATGAGTCTTTGGAGGAAGTAATTGTGTCAGTCCTGTAGCAATCATTAGATGGAGAAGGTACCCTAAAGAAAGGCACTTTACCCAATGAGATGCAGGACAAATAGTATACACACACTTGTCCTAATGCTGGGAACAGAAGACTTCTATATTGAGACCCTTTCACTTTTCTGCTACTTTTCTTCTCAGGGTCTAAGATTAACCTTGATCTAAAATGTAGCTACAAAGGAAAGTGAGGGTGCAGGAATGTCCTGGTGGCACCATGAAAGGTTGTATGAGGGAGAGGCAGGAGCACAGCAGCCACGTGCTGAACAAATGAGCTGCCTATAGACCTATTGAGGCTAGAACTAAGCTTTTGCTCTCCGCATAGTTTATATGACAAGATTACCCTGCAGTGCAGCTGGAAGTTATGCTTTTTTGTTTGTTTGTTTATTTTTTAATTTGAAGGCCTTCAGGGAACGGCATATATACCAGATGTCAGCACTTGGACATGAGAAAAAAGGAGAACAGAAACGGCCCAGCAGAGGACGTCTACACAGCTGCAATCCATTTTGCTCTGCCTTCTCCTTTGCTTCCTTCCATTCCTGTTTGGTTTTAACTGTTTCAGGCTGTGACTAAGGTTAATGACCTTTGATGGCTAAGCAGATATTAAACAAGAAGTTATGTCTCCCTGTGCACATGGCTTTGCCTGAAGCTCTGTAGAGGACAAGTTGGTATTGGACTGTTGCTTTTTTTCTTCCTAATCACTTGAGACTTTTCCAAAGCAGCCCAAAGGAATTAAGGCCGGACATTCTAACAAGTGAGGTGAGAAATGAGAGGCCTGGAATCTGGTCCTTGTAACTTGCCATCTTGAACTACGAACTTGAGACTCATTGAAACAATCTCTGCCTCAGTTTTTCTTCTTACCCTGAACCCTATTCCTTCAATGTCTGTCAACATATATCTCTCCTTTGGATCCCTATTCTTATTTTAGGATCCCTATTCTCTCACATAATGTGCCATGAAACTTCCTTGCTATAGAAAACTAACGATCTATCAATCATTTACATGTTAGTATAAATTTAAGCTAATGGTCTACCTCCATATATGATACAACATTTAAAATTTCAAAGCTGGGCCCTTGCTGGGTTGCTCTGTTGGTTTGAGCATTGGCCTGATATGCCAAGGTTATTGGTTTGGGCACATAAAATGTTGTGGTCAGGGTACATACAAGACTACCCCAATGAATGCATAAATAAGTGGAACAACAAATTGATGTTTCTCCCCTTCTCCCTTCCTCTCTGTCTCTATAACAGTGGTTCTTAACCTGGGTTCTATCGAACCCTAGGGGTTTGATGAGTCGGTCTCAGGGGTTCGGAGAAGCCTCTGCTGCGGAGGCCAGAATAAAGTAATACCGTAATTTGTTGTGAGTTCATGCACTTTGTTGCTTTTGTTCTTTGAGCAAGCTGATGTTCATGCACGGCTCATTTTGTGCACCAGTAAAAAAAACATATACCTATGTCTTGAAATTGGAAAAAAAATCATATTTTATTTATCACTAAAGAAGGGTTCGGTGAATGCGCATAATGAAACTGGTGGGTTTGGTACCTCAAAAAAGGTTAAGAACCACTGCTCTATAATCAATAATTAAAACAATTTAATCTCCAAGCTAGGTTCTTTACCAGGTGCTTCCACAGGAGAGATAATATAAAACCCAACCTAGCCTGACCTGTGGTGGCGCAGTGGATAAAGCGTCGACCTGGGAACACTGAGGTCGCCAGTTCAAAACCCTGCACTGGTCTGGTCAAGGCACATATGGGAGTTGATGCTTCCAGCTCCACCCCCTTTCTCTCTTTCTCTCTCTCTCTCACTCTGTGTCTTCTCTCTAAAATGAATAAAATAAAAATAAAATAAATTAAAAAACAAACAAACAAAAAAACCCAACCTAAATACAGTGACAGGAAGGAGCTATATCGAGATGACTGCATGAGACTCTGTATTTTTTTTTTTACATGTAGGACGAATATATTATTCTCTAACTCCTACTCTTCATAGCTCATAAATAAATAAATAAAAAGCAAGAAAACCCCAGCATCACCTTTCTTGGAAATTTGAGAGTATGAGGATTGGGAAGCTGAAATTTTAGCATAGAAGTCTCTGTAGCTAGAACCAGGTTTCTAAAAATGTGCCATGTTATATAATCCAGGGGAAGGGATGGAAAAGTACCAGCTGGAGTGAAGTTGGAGACTTTCCTGCATCTGAGTCACTCAAGCAAAAGCACTTGAATTAAGATGCATCTCAGAAAAGCCAAACAAAACCCATTCATTCTCCAGGGCTTCACGTTCATTGGGAGAGTTGGACTGTCACCATGAGACAGAGCCTTCCTTGGTACAGCTATGATTTTTCTTGTAGCCCTTGGCCTGCTTCTAAGGCCTTCTGCTCCGCTTCAGATGGCCAGTGCCACGCTGCTGTATCTGTGGTCCCCCACCTCTCTCAGGCAGCCCCCCTCTAACATCCACAGCTAGCTTCCCTCAACACTTGCCACTTCCCCGTGTGCCGCTCAGACTTAGTTTCTAGTGGTACTTGCAATGTGTTGTCATTAATTCCAGTCAAATGGACCCTTGCCATTGTGTCAGCTAACTAGTTAGAGCTCCTTAAAACACACACACACACACACACACACACACACACACACACACACACACACACACACGTTTTAGCTCCAAATAGCACATAGCAGTTATGCAGTGACAACATTGGTGCTCATATAAGGGATGATGAACCTGATGGAAAGAAGATGTTTTCAGCCCTGTGGAGCCTTTTGCGATTCCCTTCCATCACAAATCGCACTAGTAGCCATATAGCTGCCTTCTTTACTAAGAGATTTATGTGTTGGAGCCCTTGGCTGGGCTCTCTCCCTTTCCCTAAGCCCTCAAACCATCTGGGATTTGGAAAGAAACTATCTGCCATTTCTAAACAGTGCCTTTGAAGGAAATAGTTTATATTATTGCTGCTTTATTACAGTACAAACTAAAGACTGGCTGGAGTGTGGATAGCCTGCAGGAGTCTGGAGAAGTCTGATGGAGAATTTAAAAGACTGAGTGTAAAGTGGCCATTGTACTGCCAGGTTTATATGGGGGACTTATGGGGCCTGGCATCATGAGAATGCCGGCAGGAAGATCCATTTTCAACTTGAAGCCTAGACCGGAAGGAACTTTCCTTTCTGGAAATGGAAACTGCCTCTGCTTTGCCCCCGTGCTGATTCCTCTGACTGAGAGGGCGGAGAGAGACGGGTGCAGTTACAGACCGCTGCCTCAAGGGGCGCTGTGCTGCTCCACCGAACATGGTGCTAGGAGGACGGGAACACAGTCCTGCCACTCTAGGAGCTCCCATTCTAGAAGGCAGTTGATAAAAACAAAATAGAGGCTTTCCCGAGACAGGAAAACCAAGGAAGAGAGCCGAGAATAAAAGGAAAAAGGAGGTAGATCTTTTGCTGACAATTTCTTGGAGAATATGGGTATCCAATCACTCAGCAAGGCATGAGGCATCTTCCTTCACCTTGCGAGTTGCCCTGAGGGTCTCTTAGCTCTTCAGATCCCTGAGAGGCCTTTGCCTTCCAGAACACCAGACTCAGTCTTGGAATATTTTATGTTTCAGATTGGGCTAAGTGTGAATGGTGAATGGGAAACCTGGGGCCAAGCAACCAGACTGACCAACCATAGTAGTTCCTTGTTCCCAAGGGTGTCACCTCGTGAGACTGCTTGAGTCAGAGTTTCTAAGATACAGCCATCTGTGTTTAAAAGTTCTCCTGGAGATTCCCATGTGTGACCAGATCTGTGGCCCCCGCTGTAGAAAGGATGGAGGACGATGGGCAACTTCAGCAGATGCTCTTGTTTTGTAGTCAATATACAAGTTTCTGAGTGTATGGAGTGTTAGTCGCAGTCTGGGAGTGCTAAGTCTTGATACAATCAGAAACTATGATTAAGCGACTCACTAGCTTCTCCGTCCTCAGATGTTACCCTTCATTTCAGGTTTTCTTTGCCATAGTTGACTGTGTGCCATAGTCCTCTGTATCCCAACTCTCCACCCTTCTCTCAGTTGTGGGAAAAAGAAGAGAAAGAGCCGCTCAGATCGCTGTCCATTGTGGAGTCTAAGGAAAGGTTTCCTCACCTGAATTCAAATCTTTTCCTCTGAAACATTCACAGATTTTCCAGTGAGCCACACACCATTTTCTTATCATATCACTAACCTATAAAAAAGTTTGGAAAATTATATTTACAAATTTGCCAAATGGGTTAGCTGAGTCAGTATATATTCCAGAAAGTGTATTTTTCTACTTCTAGGGCTACTTTGTGCCCTATGACTAATCTTGTTAAATGTTGCCTTTGAGTATCTGAAATGATGTCAGTGTCAGCTGTGTTCAAGGAAGGCCATCGAGTTCTATAGAACAGAACTTCATATCTGGAAGAGCGTGTAGAGGCCATATGGTCTAATATTATTTTGTATATAAGGAAACTGAGGTCTAGAGAAGTGAGTCGATGATTAAGGTCACCCACTCATAAATAGTAAACACAAAACTCTAATACTATACAGGTATTCTGACTGTTAGTCCAGTGATATTTACAGTATGTATCATAATGCTTTTCAGTTGTTCACCATCATCTTCCAATCCACCACAGACACACTGTCATCTTAATTCCTGGCCAAACACACATGATTTCTAGCTATTGTTTTCTTCAGTTGTACTAGTAACGGTAAGCTTGTGAGTGAAGGGTTTAAGAAATATTTCTTACCCCAGAATTCCATTCATTAAAAATAAACTGTATGGAAATGCTTAGAATATGAACACAATTAAGCAATTATCCATCCATTTTAAGGCTCTAAATAGAAAATGTGCAATAGTTAAGAAAAGCAGAATCACACATGAGTTACTTTCTGTATAGTCACACATAAATGCACATGACTTATCTGTACATCATTGAGAATCTAACATTATTTAATAAGATCTAAGATCTTGCCATGTGTCATATTAGTTTAAAACACAGATTCTTAATTTTTATGTCTATAGAGACTGGCAAGTCATCTTTTGATTTGAAGAGCTTTAGAGAACACTGAGAAAGCTTTCCAGTCTTAACTATAAGAAAATCAAAGCTCTATCCAGGTTTAGTGTCTCCTATCCAAAGACTGTATATTTTATTCAGTCATGGTCAAACTACGTGCCCTGATTTTATTCTTAAAATATGATGGCTATCACTGTAGCATGGTGGAATGCCAAAGACAGAGAATCTTCTAGTCCCAAAGCGTTCTCATTCTTGTTAGGGAATGTTTATTAAAAACCTTATAATGGCCTGACCAAGAGGTGGGGCAGTGGAAAGAGCATTGGACTGGGATGCAGAGGACCCAGGTTCGAGACCCCGAGGTTGCCAGCTTGAGCATGGGCTCATCTGGTTTGAGCACGGCGCACCAGATTGAGCCCAAAGTCGCTGGCTTGAGCAAGGGGTCACTCGGTCTGCTGTAGCCCCCCAGTCAAGGCACATATGAGAAAGCAATCAATGAACAACTAAGGTGCCACAATGAACAATTGATTCTTCTCATCTCTCTCCCTTCCTGTCTGTCTGTCCCTATCTGTCCTTCTCTCTCTCTCTCTCTCTCTCTCTGTGTGTGTGTGTGTGTGTGTATTTTTTTTGGAATAGTTCAAAGTACACAGCCTGGACATGATGAAGGTGATAAAAATAATGAGATTTTGAATTGGACTTTCCTTTAACTTTGAGAAAGTAAAACTCATTTCACCTTACTCAAAAGGGAAACATTGGCTGAATGTATGCACATACCTTTCCAGTTCCACCTAGTCCCGACTGCCTCCCACCTTGGGACCTCAGCTGTTTGCTCAGCAGCTCTGGCACTTAATCCCTAATCCCAACCTGACAGTCTCATGGTGGCCCTGGTGGCTCCCACTACAACAAGACTCAGATGAGATGATGCACTGTGGGATGTGGGTTCCCAGCTGCTAACTAGAGAAACTCAAGCTGGAAGTGTAGGTGAGTTTATGCACCAGAGAGTGAAGGCATGGGGTGGGTTGGGGAGGCTTAATGCTCCCATGCCAGGAGCTCTGACCAACGAGACAAGAGATGGTAATTGTTGGCATGTAAATTCCTCTTTCCTCCCCACCCATGAACTTCTGGGGCAGTGATGCCTGTTGACCTTCCCAGAAATGTCTTACATGACTGAACAACTAGCTGTGTTTTCTTTTGAGGCCATGACAGCTGGGCAGTATACACCTCGTGTTTACTTTTCTTAATTCTCACTTCTCTATCCTTCCTTTTTCTCCTCACTCTTGCTGTTCTGGGATTGCATGCACCTCTCCATAAAGTATCAGCATGTAAGATTAGCTCCATGTGTAGTTTCCTAAGGAGCAGAGGCTGAACAGGGGGTTAGTGTAAACCTATAAAAGGTTTGTAAGTATAACCAAGAAGCTAGGAGCATGCCACACCAATTTCTGACTCAGTTTGCCTGAGAATATCTGAAGTGACTCTAAGGAGTGAATACCTTGGTTTTCTCTGTTGTGGTATATCTGCTTCTCTATATGTGTTTGCTTGACCTCCCCTTCTTTCTGGTTAGCCAAGTATTTCCATTTATTTACAACAAATCGCTTTAGAAGCCAAACTGATTGGTTTGAACAAAGACTTTCACAATTACTGGGCAAATATAAAGAGTTAAATCAGACAGAAAAAGAGTTGAGTCACTTCGTGAGTTGCTGACCAGCATATGGATGGGCAATTCTTGGATATGAGGCCCCCTCAGGAATAGAGAACAATGACCCTACTTCCTTAAATTAGAGTTTTCTGGAAGGACAGTATCAGCTAGAGCAGTGGTTCTTAACCTGGGTTCTATCGAACCCTAGGGGTTCGATGAGTCGGTCTCAGGGGTTCGGAGAAGCCTCTGCCGCGGAGGCCAGAATAAAGTAATACGGTAATTTGTTGTGAGTTCATGCACTTTGTTGGTTTTGTTCTTTGAGCAAGGTGATGTTCATGCATGGCTCATTTTGTGCACCAGTAAAAAAACATATACCTATGTCTTAAAATTGGAAAAAAAATCATATTTTATTATCACTAAAGAAGGGTTCGGTGAATGCGCATATGAAACTGGTGGGTTCGGTACCTCAAAAAAGGTTAAGAACCACTGAGCTAAAGGAAGAAATTAGGTATGGCTTGTTCAGTAGAAGAAACAAAGGAGGTGGATTTTCAGCTATTACTTACAGGCTACCTTGGTGTCTCTCACAGGCTGACAGCTTTTGTCCTTAACTACCTGGCCTCTCACATAGATCCCTCTTGACTGTTATGTGTATAGTTCAACCTCCTGTCTCGGGGCTGTTTAGGCTCTTTGGCAGTGGTCTGTTACGCACTGAGTGATAGCTAAGGTATGCTGTGGTGCAGGTGAGAATTTTATCCATCCTGCTCTTCAAGAATATGATAACAAATCAAGGGAAAACTTACCTTCTCTGAATGATCAATCAAAATATCTTAAGGAGGATGGTGATAGAGGTAGTATTATTGGGGGGGGCAGTCACTGACCAATCGATGAGAAGTCATCCTACAACTAGAAAACAAAATAGGAAAGATCAGGTGTCAGCAGGTTGAACACTGAAGGAGGATGAAGAAGGAAAGAAGCAAATGCCAAGGAAACTGGTTGGGAGAGAGGCCCCGGTGGCGATACTACCCACATTCTCATCTGCAGCAGTGGGGAGGGAAGAGTGCGCGCTGCAGGGCTTTGGGGGTGAAGAGTAAAAGCTGCTTACACTTGCAGACCCTGCTCGGGGCATTTATTTGGATTTTTCCATTTAGCCACCATAACGACCTCATGAGGTTTTACAGATGAGGAAACTGACATTTAAAGCTGAAGTAATTTCTTTGATAGAGTGAGAGAGAGAAAGACAGGAAGAGAGAGAGAGGATGAGAAGGATCAACTCATAGTTGCTTTTACTTTAATTGTTCATTGAGCTTCTTGAACAGGCCTTGACCAGGGCCGAGCCAGTGTTCCCTTGCTCAAGCCAGCGATCTTGGGCTTTTCATACCAGTGACCTCTGGGCTCAAGCTGGCAAGCTTTGGGATTGTGTGGACAATATCACAGCTCAATCCAGTGACCCTGTGCTGATCTCTCGCTGATGAGCCCTCACTCAGAGCTGGTGACCTCAGGGTTTCCACCCTGTGAACCCAGCATTCTGGAGTGGACATTAACCACTGCACCACCACCAGCCAGGCAAAGTGAAGTAATTTGCCTAAGATCCCACAGCTGGAGAGAGACAGGGTTAGGATTTCAACTTTCTCATGCTGTACCAACCCTTTCTCCTCCCAAACCTTCAAATACGGGAAAACTCACATATGTTGTTAAACATCCCAGGCCACTATAAAACAGGTTTTTAGTAAACATTTTTATCATTTACTCTCTGCTGAATCTTGTGACATTTCTGTACAGAAACACAAGACATAGTATAGTGACAATAGAATGATATTGCCCTCATGGTGAGACTGGTGATCCACACAGAACTGTTTCACGAGCATGACTGGAGGTTTAATGTTTTATACCATCTACGCATTTAGAATCTCATTAATTTCCTCAACCATTCAATCATCCAACACATACTTATTGAGCTCTTTCTATCTACTATGTCTACAATATATCTACAATGACCTTGTCTATCTACTATGTCTACTACTTGTCATCTACAATGACCTTGTCTATCTACTATATCTACTATGTCTACTATATATCTACAATGACCTTGTCCTGGGCCCTGAGGTTACAACAGTGAACAGGACAGATAAGATCCCTACTTTTATGGGTCCTTAGAGATGTACCCTTGTTGTCACTAGCCATTCTGATGATTGAATACTTGACATGTGAGATATACTGGAAGTATAAAATATACACTAATTTAAAAGACTTAGTATAAAAATAGAAAATATCTCACTAATAATTTTTTATTGATTACATGTTGGACTAATTAATATATTGGACATCATGAGGTAAATAAATTGTATTATTGAAATTAATATCATTTGTTCTTTTTACTTCTTTAAATGTGGCTACTTGAAAATTTAATATTGTGAATGAGGCTTGTATTATGTTCTACTGAACATAATACAAGCCTCATTCACAATATTAAATTTTAATGCTCATCTGGAGAGAAAGCTATATGCTGATCAAATGATTAGATGAGTTTTGAGCTCTGCTAAGGGGAATAGAACATTCTACTGAAGCTGGACACACTGGCACATAACAGTCCAGGCAGTTAAGGAAGGCTATGTCAAAAGAAGCTTGTGCCTCTAATAAATAGTTGATTGTGTTTCGTTTAGGGATATTTATAAAAGCAACAGTCTTAATGGTGGTTATTTTTAAATATAGAGCATTCATTTGCTTAACTGCTAAACTTGGTCATAGATAATGATCAGATTAGCTCAGCTCTATGTTAATGAAGGTCTAACTGCATGTTGAGGACAATAATGGTATTAACTGTGTGTGTTAAAGGGACAGTTCTGTGTTTTATTTTTAAAATATTTATTTATTAATTTATTTATTTATTAAGTGAGAGAAGGGGAGATACAGAGACAGACTCCTGCATGGGCCCTGACCAGGATCTAGCCGGCCACGCCCTGTCTGGGGCTGACCCTTAAATTAACTGCGCTATCCTCAATGCCCAGGGCTGATGTTCAAACCAATAAAGCCATTGGCTGTGAGAGGGGAAGGTGGAGAGAAATGGGAGAAGAAGGGGGACAGAAGCAGATGATCATTTTTCATTTGTACTCTGTCCAGGGATCGAACCCAGGATGTCCACTGAGCCAGCCAGCTGGAGTGGGAGGGCAGTGCTGTGTTTTTATAATGATAGTTAACATTTATGGAGAATTTTCTTTGTACCTGAGGTATTTTTTCAAGTGCTATTAATGTATTATCTCAGCTCAAACCAAGAATAACTCTCTAAAGAAGTATTATTGTCATTTCCTCTTTACAAATTTGAGGTAGGAGTTGTGGGTGTCAAGCATCTTGCTTTAGTCATATCATCAGTATTTGGTTGATCCAGGATTCAAACCCATGTAATCTGTCTTTAGCATGTGTTCGGTAGATAAAATATAATATGCTCACTTTGTTAAAGATGGCGCTGCCCACATGGAAGCCCGTCATCCAGGTGATATTATTTGCCCTTATGCTTGAGATGGCTGTGGGGGAAAAGCTGTAATGTAGGCAGGCCAGGTCATTATAGCCTAAGGCTTAGTTTTAAGAGTAAGCTGTTCTCCACACCCTTGACTGATTGGATGATGTAGGGTGGTGATGTAGGGAGGAATCCCATTATGCCTCAGATGGGTGACTTTGTATCAGAGACTTCCTTGTTTGTATAATTGGATTAAAGGTTTTGAGTCTGCTATAAAGTGGGAGAGAACAGTAGCTTGATCTCTCTCTTGGCTCTCGGTTCCTGGATTCCTGAGATTAGTATTAGAGAGGAGAACAGAGTAAGGCCACATGGAGGCCAGGAGAAGCAGCCAAGATGGCCGAGTGCTGATGAAGAAGCCAGTTTGTTAAGAGTTTGTGCAGGAGGAGATGGGAAACAGAGGTGAATAAGTCTGGTGAGCTAGAAACCTTTGATTCTAGGAAACTCGGATAAGTCAGTAGCTTTGTGAGCACTGCATGTGTGGGTTTTGGAGCCCAGTGTGTGTTTTTGCTTGCCCACTGGGTGCAAGCTAGAATTAAAGCTGATGGCTCACCAGTTCTTGGCTCCTGTGTTTCATTACCGACTGTTTGAATCTAATGGGAACCTGCATGGGTCAGGCGGCTGTGATGGTGGCCCCGGCTATTGGCTTTACAGCATGTCACAGGTCTCCCCTGGGTTTGAATTCCAGTCTGCTACTTACTGACTGATATTTGAGTAAAATACTCAATTTCTCCTTTCCTTTCTTATTTCTTCTAGCTGGTCAAATAACTAAAATGACAAAGACAGATTCATAAGAAAAAATATCTAAATTTAATTACATACATATAGAGAGGGGTTCCATAAGAATATGGGGCCTGAGGACAAATTGGGCAGTTGAGGTTTGTAAGGCCAGGGGCCGCCATCGTGGAAATTCACATGCAGGTTCACATTAGATTTGGGCAGATGGTAAAGAAATGGCGTAGTCAGAGGATGGTGCGCCATTCTGTTTATTGGTGTCCGTTGGGCAGATAAAATATATTATGCTCACTTTGTTAAAGATGGTGCTGCCCATGTGGAAGCCCATCATCCAGGTGATGATATTGGTTGCCATTCTTGCTGGGGATGGGCATGATTATATTAAGGTGTGTGGGGACAGGCTATAAGCAGGCAGAGTTGTTATAGCCCAAGGCTTAGTTTTAAGACTAAGTCTTTCCCACCCTTTCTGATGTAGGGTGGTGCACGCTCATGAAGAATCCCATTATGTCTCAGATAAGTGACTTTGTATCAGGGACTTCCTTGTTTGTATATTGGATTAAAGGTTTTGAATCTACACTATAAAGTGAGGTAGACCAAGAGCTTGCCTACTCTCGGTTCCTGAGATCAGCATTAGAGAGGAGAGCAGAAAAAGGCCATGTGGAGGAGGTCAGAAGGAGCAGCCAAGATGGTAGAGTGCTGAGGGAGAAGCCAGTTTGTGCAGAGAGAATGAGATGGGAAACAGGTGAATAAGTCTGGTGAGCTAGAAACCTTTGACTCTAGGAAACTCGAATAAGTCAGTAGCTTTGTGAGCACTGAATGAGTTGATTTTGGAGCCCAGTGTGTGTTTTTGCTTGCCTACCGGGTGCAAGCTAGGATTAAAGATGATGGCCCAACAGTTCTTGGCTCCATTGTTTCATTATCGTCTCTCTGAATCAAATGCGAACCTGCATGGGCCAGGCAGCTGTGATGGTGGTCGTGGATACTGGCTTTACAGTGTCTCACCAAGACAGGCAAGCCACAAGAGAAGCCAAGGGAAAAGCAGAAAACCTGCTTTTCCCATTGCATCAGGGAGGCCTCTGCAATGGTGATAGCAGGAACGGAGAGAGCAAGCCCCGGGTCTGCCCCACTTTATAGTGTAGAATCAAAACCTTTAATCCAATATACAAATAAGGAAGTCTATGATACAAAGTCACTTATCAGAGGCATAATGGGATTCCCCATGAGAGTGTACCACCCTATATCAAAAAGAGTGGGAAAGGCTTAGTTTTAAAACTAAGCCTTAGGCTATAATGTCCCTGCCTGCTTACAGCCTATCCCCTACATGCAATGCAAACTATAAGTGAGCAAAGATATAAATCATATTTACAAACTTATTTGACCAAAAGTGGGCAATGGGATTCTTTGTGGGCAGCACCATCTTTAACAAAGTGAGCATAATATATTTTATCTTCCCAAAAAGGCTCATACACCATCTTGAGCTAAAGAGACGGGGGTGATGGTTTGGAACTTCATGGAGCAGGAAGGCAATTCATACAGGCATAGGAAAACAAATGTTTGTAAACAAGTGTTTACTGGCCATCTTTAACCATAAGACACAGAGAGGATATTGATCAAACAGGCCTTGCTAGGTTCCTCTTTGTCTATCACATTTTGTTCATATTAAACTATAGTTATCTCTGAGGATGAATCCCTTCTTAGCACTTACAGTCTTTTGTTTCTTAAAAATAACCAGCTCAAATTAATATCCCAGAGATGATTATTTTTGGGTAGCAAACTTCTCCCCTTCAACTTTCTTGCAGTAAGACTTAGAGATAAATCATATATGATAAATACGTTCATACTGTACTTGGCACTTAGTATGTGCTCAACAAATTGTAGTTATTATTCTATTTAGAGCTTCCTGTTAGAGTGAATTGTTGCATTAAAATCTTGTATTTGAGTAAACCCCAGGCTAATTAGTTCGATACCTGTACTGAATGTGGTTATCACTAACTAGATGACACACAGGGTTATATCACAATGTTGAAATGAAGTGTTGGGCAGATAAGATACACTATGCTCATTTTGTTAAAGACACTGCCCACATGGAAGCCTGTCACCCAAGTGATATTATTTGCCCTTATGCTTGGGATGGGCGTAATTATATTATTGGGTGTGGGGGACAGGCTGTAAGCAGGCCAGGTTGTTATAGCTTAAGGCTTAGTTTTAAGAGTAAGCTTTTCCCCACACCCTTGACTGATTGGATGATGTGGGGTGGTGCACTCTCATGAGGAATCTTCCCATTATGCCTCAGATAAGTGACTTTGTATTAGAGACTCTTTGTAGATTGGATTAAATGTTTGGATTTCTATACTATAAAGTGGGGCAGGCCGGGAGCTTGCTCTCTCTCAGGTTCCTGAGGTTAGCATTAGAGAGGAGAGCAGATTAAGGCCATGTGGAGGTCAGGAGAAGCAGCAAGATGGCAGAGTGCTGAGGGAGAAGCCAGTTTGAGCAGATTTTGTGCTGGAGAAGGAGATGGGGAACAGAGGTGAATAAGTCTGGTGAGCTAGAAACCTTTGATTCTAGGAAATTCGGATAAGTCAATAGCTTTGTGAGCACTGAATGAGTAGGTTTTGGAGCCCACTGTGTGTTTTTACTTGCCTGCCAGGTGCAAGCTAGAATTAAAGATGATGGCTCACCAGCTTTTGGCTCCGTTGTTTCATTACCAACTGTCTGAATCAACTGCGAACCTGCAGGAGCCAGGCTGCTGTGATGGTGGCCTTGGCCACTGACTTTACATTCTGTTTCCTTGAAGAACCCAGAGAAATTAGTCAAATACAGAACTAACCTGTGTTCTCTGATCAGAATACTGGCTGGCCACTCCATGTGGCCTTAACTCTGTTCTCCTCTAATACTAACCTAAGGAACCGAGAGAGAGCAAGCTCCAGGCCTGCCCCACTTTATAGTGTAGAAATCCAAACTTTTAATCCAATCTACACACAAGGAAGTCTCTGATACAAAGTCTCTTATCTTAATGGGAGGATTCCTCATGAGAGTGCACCACCCACATCATCCAATCAGTCCAGGGTGTGGGGAAAAGCTCACTCTTAAAACTTACACGTGGGCAGCGCCATCTTTAACAAAGTGAGCATAATATATTTAATCTGCCCAACATAAAACCAACACACACACACACACACACACACACAAACACACACAAACACACACGTGCAAGGAGAGAGAGAGAAAGAGAGAGAGAGAAAGAGAGAGAGAGAGAGAGAGATTGACAGTGATTTACTATGGGGAATTGGCTCATGCAGTTGAGGAGGCTGAGATGTCCCATGATCTGCCTATCTGTGAACTGGAAACCTGGAAAAGCTGGTGGTGCAATGCAGTTAGAATCTAAAGATCTGATAGCCAGGGGAGCCTATGATGTAAGTCCCAGTCCGAGGACAGGAGAAGATGAGATATTTTATCTCATCTTAAATAAAGAGGAAGGACAAAAGACTAAATTCCTCCATCCTCCCTTTTTGTTCTGTTCAGGCTCTCCACAGATTGTATGAGGCTTACCCACTTTAGGGAGGGCAATTTACTTTATTGAGCCCATTGATTCAAATGCTAATCCCACCTAGAAAAACCTTCAAAGATTTACTCGAAATAATGTTTAACCTGGGCCCCCATGACCAGTCAAGTTGAAACAGAAAATTAACCATCACAAGCTCTTGGGGGTGCTCATTCATTCATTCATGCAATATTTATAGGGCACTTAGGCTGTTTCAGGTGGTGTGATTCTGGAGAATCAATAAGGAGCAAAACCAGATGAGGCCTCTGTACCCCTGAAGCTAGTGGTTTAGTTGGAAACAAATACTGATCAAATAGTCTGATAGGTTAGACAAGATACATGACATGACATCCAAGGCCCCTTGCAGCTTTCTAAAGTGAAAGAGTTCTCTTCAGTCTCTGAACCTCATAACTCATAAAGGGGATAGTCACCAATTCCTGGCAGCCCAAAGGCCCACATTAACGGGAATTCATCTGCTTTGCTGGGAAGAGTTTCCTTGCTGGACAGTTTTCTTTGGTCAAGAGTAACAGCCTAAGCAGAAGTCAAAACCTGTCACCTGGCGTCTCCTTCCCCTACCTCACTGGCCTTTTTTCCTTGTCCTGGTTTGTTATTTGTTTGTTTTAGGGGAGTAGATTCCATCTTCAGCGTTGAACACTTCTTCCTCCATGACACTACAGAGCTGATGACTAGCCTGTGATTAATATGACATCTCTTTGGCTGCAATCCTGGTTTCTTTTCTGCTCTCTTTGGCCATCAGCTCTTTGCAACTTGATGCTGCTTCATGGGACTTGTCACTAAGCCAAACAACCACAGTCCCTCACAGTGTCTTAAATGGGTTTCTCAGACAAGGGCCTTTCTTCTCCCTTTCTCTTTCAGCTTCACCAATTCTTGAACTTTCCAGGCCTCTCTGGTGGATTGGATGTTCAATTTGGAGGCTTATTCATTTACATAACAGGTATAGAGAGCTTTCTATGTGTCAGGTACTGGCTAGGTGTGGAGACTTTACATATCCAACTGTGGGACTTCTGATTTCATCAGGAAGAAGGCAACAGTGGAAACGACCCAGTACGGAGTGTTCACACATGCAAAGCCAAAGAAAAAAAAGAGAAAAGAAGAGAAGGATGAAAGGGTTAAGGATTTAGGGAAATAAAGGCTTTAATACAGAGTGAAAAAGTGAGATTATAGCCTGACCTGTGGTGGCGGAGTGGATAAAGCGTCGACCTGGGAACACTGAGGTCGCCAGTTCAAAACCCTGCACTGGTCTGGTCAGGGCACATGTGGGAGTTGATGATTCCGGCTCCTCCCCCTTTCTCTCTCTCTCTCTCTCTCTCTCTCGCTCTGTGCCTCCTCTCTAAAATGAATAAAATAAAATAAAAAAGAAATTTAAAAAAAAAGTGAGATCATAAAAACTAGAAAAGATTGAATGAAGACTCAGAGTCAGAACATAATATTGAGGAAAATATCTCAGATAAAAGCTCCCAAGTCCTTGCACTCTCTGAAAAGATAGAAAAAGCAATTTAGATGAGTTTGTGAAAAGAATCTCATCTAAATTGTGTGGTGAGCAAATATTTTTAAGTTTAAAATTTTATCCAACCTTATACATGCACGAAGTTAAAGAGTCAACTAGTTATTCAAAGTGCACAATAGAACACCATTTTCCAATCCCATGTTTCTCTTATCTTCTTCTCAGAGGCAGTTACTTTTAGTGTTTATTTCTACTTCTTTGTCCTTTTAGTCTTCAACACCAGTTTTGACTTCGCTCTAAGGAAGCTGAGGCTTTAGCTCTCATTCCCACCACTGTGCATCCGCAACTCTCTTGTCCCATGTCACCTCAAGTTTGGGTCAGATTAATGTTTGGTGTTTACTCAGACCATGTACATGCTGAGTGTAAAGCCAGTAGTCACGGTCAGGATCACAGCAGCCTGACCCGTGCAGGTTCACATTAGATTCGTACAGTCGGTAATGAAACACAGGAGCCAAGAACTGGTGAGCCATCAGCTTTAATTCTAGCTTGCACCCAGTGGGCAAGCAAAAACACACACTGGGCTCCAAAACCCACACATTCAGTGCTCACAAAGCTACTGACTTATCCGAGTTTCCTAGAATCAAAGGTTTCTAGCTCACCAGACTTATTCACCTCTGTTTCCCATCTCCTTCTCCAGCACAAACTCTGCACAAACTGGCTTCTTCCTCAGCACTCTGCCATCTTGGCTGCTTCTCCTGGCCTCCATGTGGCCTTACTCTGCTCTCCTCTCTATACTAATCCCAGGAACCAAGAGAGAGCAAGCTCCTGGCCTGCCCCACTTTATAGTGTAGAATCCAAACTCTTAATCCAATCTACAGACGAGAAAGTCTCTGATACAAAGTCACCCATCTGAGGCAAAATGGGATTCCTCAGGAGAATGCACCACCCCACATCATCCAATCAGTCAAGGGTGTGGGGAAAAGCTTACTCTTAAAACCAAGGCTTAGGCCATAACAACCTGGCCTGCTTACAGCCTGTCCCCCACACCCATCCCAAGCATAAGGGCAAATAATATCACCTGGGTGATGGGCTTCCATGTGGGCAGCTCCATCTTTAACAAAGTGAGCATAATATATTTTATCTGCCCAACACTGAGCTATGTAGTATATTGCATTACCAATTTCTATACAACCAATTACTCCCAAACTCATCAGCTTAAAACAATCATTTATTTATCTTACTGTTTCTGAGGTTCACGTGTGGCTTAGCTAGAACCTTTGGCTCAGGGTCTCTCACAGGCTGTGGTGAAAGCAGCTGGCCAGGGCTGTGGTCCTGTCAAGGATCAACTTAGAGGGCTGAGTAATTTCCTGGAATTACTTCAGTGACGACTCCCTGTAAAGCCAGGAGCCACAGCCATTATCACAGCCGCCTGGCCCATGCAGGTTTGCATTTGATTCAGACAGTTGGTAATGAAACAACAGAGCCAAGAACTGGTGAGCCATCAGCTTTAATCCTAGCTTGCACCTGGCAAGAAAGTAAAAACACACACTGGGCTCCAAAACCCACTCATTCAGTGCTCAGAAAGCTACTGACTTATTCAAGTTTCCTAGAGTCAAAGGTTTCTAGCTCACCAGACTTATTCACCTGTTTCCATCTCATTCTCTCTGCACAAACTGGCTTCTCCCTCAGCACTCTACCATCTTGGCTGCTTCTCCTGGCCTCCTCCACATGGCCTTTCTCTGCTCTCCTCTCTAATGCTAATCTCAGGAACCGAGAGTAGGCAAGCTCTTGGTCTACCTCACTTTATAGTGTAGAAATCCAAACCTTTAATCCAATCTACAAACAAGAAAGTCTCTGATATAAAGTCACTTATCTGAGGCATAATGGGAGGATTCCTCAGGAGAGGGCACCACTTCACCTCATCCAATCAGTCAAGGGTGTGGGGAAAAGCTTACTCTTAAAACTAAGCCTTAGGCTACACCAACCCAGCCTGTCCCCCAACACACAATATCAACGAACCATCTTTAACAAAGTGAGCATAATATATTTTATCTGCCCAACACTCCCCCTCCTCCATTTTCTCTGTTCCTGTTATTCAGGTATTAGATCCATTAGACAGATCCTCTTATATATTTTTTTTGTTTCTTATTATCTGTCTCTTTATTTACTTTGTAAGATATTTTCTTAATTTTATGTTCTTCTATTATGTTCTTCTATTGTTTCTCATTTCTGCAATCTTATTTTTAATTTTTAAGAATTCTCTTTTGTTGAGTGTTACATGTACTGTACATAGTACATTTTCTTGTTCCTTGTTTAAGCTTTCTGAAGCTATGAGTGATAGCTTCTCTTTTCGAAGTTCATTACCCCTTTAATACATAGGCTCTGTTTCCTCTAAGTTGCTTTTTTTAAAATTTATTTGATTTGGCTTATTTTTTTTATTAGATAATTTCTTCAGTTGTCTAGTCATCTATGATTGTTTCCTAGAGTAGAAGACCATAATGTTGATAAAGGTTTTGTGCTGAGTTGTTAAATTTAGTTGTCTTACTCTCTTGTCTTCTTGGCTTGGGGCAGAGTCCACAGGAAACTCAACCCATCTCTTGTCTGTGGGTACAGGCCTGATTCTGAGTTCTGATAGCCAAACACGGAATGATGGGGGGAAGTCTCAGGATAGGTTGATTTATTCCTTTCATTTACACCTCTAGCATTCTCCAGATACTAAAATGCAAGGAGAGCCTGACGAGGCGGTGGCACAGTGGATAGAGCATCGGACTGGGATGCGGAAGACCCAGGTTTGAGACCCGGAGGTCGCCAGCTTGAGTACAGGCTCATCTGGCTTAAGCAAAAGCTCTCCAGCTTGGACCCAAGGTCACTGGCTCCAGCAAGGGGTTGCTTGGTCTGCTGAAGGCCCGTGGTCAAGGCATGTGTGAGAAAGCAATCAATGAACAACTATGGTGTTGCAGTGGCAATGAAAAACTAATGATTGATGCTTCTTATCTCTCTCTGTCCTTGTCTGTCTGTCCCTATCTGTCTCTCTCTCTGTCCCTGTAAAAAAAAAATGCAAGGAGAAATGATTTATTAGAAAGGAAGTGGCTTGCCTGACCAGGTGGTGGCGCAGTGGATAGAGCGTCGGACTGGGATGCGGAAGAGCCAGATTTGAGACCCCGAGCTCGCCAGCTTGAGCATGGGCCCATCTGGCTTGAGCAAAAGCTCGCCAGCTTGGACCCAAGGTTGCTGGCTCCAGCAAGGGGTTGCTTGGTCTGCTGAAGGCCCACGGTAAAGGCACATGTGAGAAAGTAGTCAATGAACAACTAAGATGTTGCGACAGCAATGAAAAAAACTAATGATTGATGCTTCTCATCTCTCTCCATTCCTCTCTGTTTGTCCCTATCTATCCCTCTCTGTGACTCTCTCTCTGTCCCTGTAAAAAAAAAAAAAAAAAAAAAGAAAAGAAAAAAGAAGAAAGGAAGTGGCTCCTGCTATTTTGTAGGACTATTAAAGTCTGAATACTTTATCTGCGAAGGTGCCTTTCAATCTATCCTTATCTTTCATGGGGGTTGGTTGTTAAGCACAGAACTAAGTGATTTTGACTTTGATACACTCTAAGCCTTACCCCATTTGCCTCATATCTTGTGCTTAGAAGCCTGGTCTCCAGATAAGATGTATTGTGTCTCCACAGTCTGCTTACTGATTTGGAGGGTAAACAGCATACTGCTGGCTGGCGGCTTGGAGTCTTCAACAAAACTAGTCATTTATCTAATTTGTCACTTATCTCCTGGAATAGTGTGGGGAATAATTATAACACAAATATCTAAAAATGCAGGGGAGACCTACTAAGTCATCAGCTTTCTGGTTATCAATGTCAGTGAGCAGCACCATTGCTGTTTCTGAGTATGAGCACAGCATAGGGACTGGTAGTTTCGTATACCCGAGAAACCTACTTTCTCAGACCCTCGTAAACACATGCACCAAGTTGTCACTACTGGAATACACACTGGTCAGTCTGTTTAACTGAATTTAGCTCAACGACTGATTTAGAGAAGATGAAGTTACAGCTGAAAACCCAAGAGAAGGAAAACTGTATTGCTTCTAAGAACATGTGCAATTTTATAGTCTGTTTTCTCAGAAACAAATGAGCATGTTAGAATAAGAATGGTGGAATACTTGAGAATTTTCTTCTCCAGAAATACATCTTTCACTCCTTCTTTTCATGACTAGTTCTGAAGCCCTTCCATGTGCCAGGCATGAGCCCCTGTCTGTGTGCAGTAGGCTGAGTGTATTCTTCAGAACTTGCCATTTTGCGTCTCCTGCTCCCACTTTTTAAAGCTATTATGACCGGTCTGCATAAACCACTGTTACGTTTTCTTAATTTTCTCTATCAATAAGATACATGCAGGCTTAATGGACTCCCCAAGCAGTAACACTTTCCAGCTTAAGGAACAAAAAAATTTGTAGATATTAAAACTGCCTAATATCAAATGGCTACTAATGGTGATGATCACTTCTGCTCTGGGAATATTATCACACTTGAATAATACAGTTTTAAAAATTACCTTTAAGAACTGTAGCCCCCAAATTAATTCCCATTATTATTTGCTAGACTTTAAGATCTTAGCTAAAAACAAATCTGTTTTTCTTCAAAAGTTGATATTTTTTAAACAAGCTTTATTAAGCTATATAATTCATATATCACAAAATTTACTCTTTCGAAGTATGCAGTTCAATGTTTTCTGTGTGTTTGTTTACAGAATGTGCAACAACCACCATAATCTAATTTTAGAACATTTTTAAATCACCCTTAAAATACTCTCTTGTGTCTATTTGCAACCTGTAAAGCCAGTAGTCGTGGCCACTATCAGAGCTGCCTGGCCAACGCAGGTTCGCATTGGATTCGAACAGTCGGTAATGAAACATAGGAGCCAAGAACTGGTGAACCATCAGCTTTAATTCTAGCTTGCACCTGGCGGGCAAGCAAAAACACACACTGGGCTCCAAAACACACACATTCAGTGCTCACAAAGCTACTGACTTATCCGAGTTTCCTAGAATCAAAGGTTTCTAGCTCACCAGACTTATTCACCTCTGTTTCCCATCTCCTTCTCCAGCACAAACTCTGCACAAACTGGCTTCTCCCTCAGAACTGTGCCATCTTGGCTCCTTCTCCTGGCCTCCATCTGCTCTCCTTTCTCATACTCATCCCAGGAACCGAGACAGAGATCAAGCTACTGGTCTCTCCCACGTTATACCATAGACTCAAAACCTTTAATCCAATTATACAAACAAGGAAGTCTCTGTATAATGGGATTCCTCAGGAGAGTGCACCACCCTACATCATCCAATCAGTCAAGGGTGTGGGGAAGAGCTTACTCTTAAAACTAAGCCTTAGGCTATAATGACCAGGCCTGCCCACAGCCTGTTCCAGAACACACATTAATATCAACGAACTTCCATGTGGGCAGCGCCATCTTTAACAAAGTGAGCATAATATATTTTATCTGCCCAACACAACCTCTCCCCATAATCCCAATCCCAGCCCCAAGAACCCACTAATCTATCTGCATGTTTAGATTTGCTTGCGCTGGATACTTATAAGAATGTAATAACATAAAAAGTAGTCTTCTGTGACTGGCTTCTTCCACTTACCATAATGTTTTTGAGTTTCATCCACATTGTCCCATGTTTAACATTTCTTTCCTTTTTATTGCTGATAGGATTTCATTGTACAGATATATCACATTTGTATATCTATTCATCAATTGATGAACATTTGGATTATTTACAGATTTTGGCTGTTATGAATATAATCGAGCTTGTGTACAAATGTTTGTGTTGACAAATGTTTTCATTTCTCTTCAGCAGATACCTATGAGAGATAGTGAATCATATGGTAATTACCTGTTTAACATTTAACTGGTAAACTGTTTTCCCAAAGTCACTGCACCATCTTCAATTCTTACCAGCAACATATGGTGGTTCTAATTTCTCCACATCCTTGTCCACATTTGTGATTGTTCATCTTTTTAATTTCAATCATGCCAGTAGGTGTGAAGTGGCATCTCATTGCGATTTTATTTGCATTTGCCTAATGATTGAGTGCATTTTTCTATCCTTACTGAGTATTTGTGTATGTTCTTTAGAGAACTGTCTATGCAAATCCTTTGTCCATTTTTAGAGTGTGTTATTTGTCTTTTTCTTGTTGAGTTATAAAAATTATTTATATATTCTAGATACTAAGCTCTTATTGGACATGTGATTTGTAAATATATTTCCAAGTCTGTTGGTTGTTTTTACTTTCTTGATGGCATTTGAACCACATGCATTTTTAATTTTGATGAAGTCCAATTTATTAATTTTTTCTTTGATCATTTGTATTTTTGATATCATGTGTAAGAAATCATTGCCTAACCCAAGGTCATGAAAATTTACTCCCATATTTTTTTCTGAATTTTACAGTTTTATCTCTTTTTCATTTAGTCCTATGATCTATTTATATTTAATTTTTTTAAATGTGGTCTGAGGTAGGGGGCCAAATTCCTCCTTCTGCTTGTGGAATATCCACATTTCCCAACATTATTTGTTAAAGATTATTCTTTCTTTGTTGAATTACTTTGACACCTTTGCTGAAAATCAGTCAGTGACCAGTAATGTAAGAGTTTATTTGTTGATTTATATTTTTATCCATTGATTTATATTTTTATCCCTATGCTAGTGACATATTGTTTGCCTATTGTAGTTTTGTAGAAAATTTTGAAATCCGGGAATGTAAGTCCTCTAATTCAGTAGTTCTTCAAAAGTGATGCTTGACATTCTTTTCTTTTTTAAAAAGATTTTATTTATTCATTTTAGAGAGGAGAGAGAAAGAAGTGGGGGAGGAGTAAGAAGTATCAGCTCCCGTATGTGCCTTGACCAGGGAAGCCAGGGTCTCAAACTGGTGACCTCAGCATTCCACTATGCCACCACAGGTCAGGCTTGACATTCTTTTGTAGAGGTCAAAAACTTTTACATGTCCAACTGTCCAATGTAACATGTCCATGTAACATGTTTTCTCACACATTTTAAGCAAACATGGGAGTCAGCCTTTAGCTGATTGTGGAGACCTTGAAGAGCCTTATTGCAGAAGTTTGATTTAACTTTGATTTAACACTTACCCAGCATCTCCAACCTGTCATGGCCTGTGCTAGAAGCCTGGCAGACAAAGACAAATGGGACAGTCTCTGCATTCAGCATGCTCACAGTGTGTAGTAAGGAACCAGTCAGAATTTGATTGTTGATTTTCTGGGGACTGTCAACTTAAACCCCTTCACTTTATAGATTGAAAGGAAGCCTAGAGAAAGAGATTTGTGTGAAAGCTGTAGTGTCCATACAAGCAAAGAATGGTGAGCACAGTACCTTGCGCATAGTAGGCCATCCAAAAATATTTGTCACGATTGCTCACTGGATGGTGTGAAGATGAGTGGCTGCGACCTGTAACCACGGAAGGACAGCTGCAGAAGGCTGAGAATATGCTCAGTCTCCTTCTGAAGGTTGACTTTCATAGTTAAAGGTCCCTTTGTACTCACTGCCCAGCCTCGGGCACTCTACAGTGATTTTGGCAGTCAGCTTTGCCCCAGAGCCTGCCCTTGCCCTTTCTTTCTTGTTTGGCCCTGGTGTCTTGAGACAGGTTGAATAACCACTCTGGAGGTCTGCCAGAGTCACAAGATGAGGAAGGGAAGAAGACAGAGAGCAGGGTGGAGAGGTGGGGGGCGGGAGGAGTGCAGAGGAAGTTCAGCATCATGTGGTTTCAACGGCTTAAATATGCTTGGGCACTAGTATTATTAGTTCAAGCGATTTAGACTTTCAGAAAACCTGGCCCTTCCTTTCACAGTCATTTGTTTACTTTTGTCTGTTGGGTTTGTCTGGCCATTTCCCTGAACTCGTGAACCTAGAGTTCTCCAGGCAAAGCCTTCATTCCTGATGGCAAGGCAAGCACTTCCAGGGGTCACGTGTCCAATGTGAAGTCAGCTGTGACCCAAGGCCAGTCATCAGTTGTGGCAGAGGTCTGGCAAGAATGGAGGATACTGAGCTAGTAGTAAATGAATTACCAGATTCTGTGTGCACTGTTTGCCATTTGTGAAGGAATTGAATTTGAATTCAGAGCAAGGTTAGATGCATAGCAGAACTGAAAGAAAATGCCATCTTGTAAAAGTAGGAACTGGAGACAGATGGCCTCAGTTGGAATTGGGCCTCTGTTACTACCAGCTATAGATGATGGGCAATTTATATGTTATTTGTGTCCTAAGTTTCTAATTCAGTATTCCTAATCCCTCTTTCTTTTATCCACAGCACTATTCCCTTTTAATATGCTATGTTATTTATTTATTTATTATGTTTATTGTCTTTCTCTTTGCCCACCTTGAAAGGGCAGAAATCTTAGCTTTTGTGACTGTTGTTTTTTATTTATCATAAGAATCTAGAAGATGTGGGACACATAATAGGTATACAATGAGCATCTGTTGAGTATGGTTAATAGTAACAACCTCAACTAGGTTGCTTTGAAGATTAAAGGAGTTATGACTATAATATGTTCAGGGCAGTGCACAACACATAGTAAATGTGTCCCATGTCCTTTGGCCTGACACAGTCCTGCTTTAGACCCATTTCCCGGAGTGATTTCTGTTAGTATTCCCTTTCAGAAAAAAAAGAGACTGTTTAAATGTTAAATTATTTGTGTTTCTTACATGTAAGTGTTTTTACTCATTCATTTAATTTTTTTAAGTGAAAAGAGGAGAGATAGAGAGACATATTCTCAAATGTACTCCTACTGGGATCCACTGGGCAACCCCTTTCTAGGGCTGATGCTCAAATCAACTGAGCTATCCTCAGTGCCTGAAGCCGGCACTTGGACCAATTGAGCCACTTGAGCCACTTGATGTGAGAGGGGAAGAGAGAGAGAAGGGGGAGAGAAGGGAAGAGAAGCAGATGGTCACTTCTTATGTGTGCCCTGACCAGGGATTGAACCCAGGACGTCCACAAGCCAGGCTGACATCTATCAACGGAGCCAACTGGCCAGAGTTACTCATTCATATAAGAAACTTAAAAAATTCCTACTATTTACCATTTTAGATGCTGAGAGTAGTAGACCTGGCTCTTCCCCTTGTGGAACTTACAGTCTGTGGACTATCTCACTGGAGAACTTTAAAATCATATTTAGGTAGACAACTTCATAACTTAAACACATAGTTAAAAATAATAATTAGATTTTCATCCATATTGTTCTTTGCTGTCTTTCTCTTTGCCCACCTTGTCTTTATTTATCACCCAACAAGGTGAAAACAATTACTATCCTTTTACTGGTGAAAAACAGGTTCCGAGAGGACAAATAACTTGGTGAAGGTGCAAGCTAGAGAGTGTTCGTCCCAAGGCTCTGGTGACTCTGCCTTTTCCTGCTGGTAACACTGTCTGCTGAGAGACCTGACAGCCCTGGTACCACCTGGACTCAATAATTCTGCCTTGTTTTACAATAACAACTTTCCCCCTATTAATTTGTAAATAATATATAGGTTACACTGATGAAAGGTAGGATACACATTTTTGAATTAAAGACAAGGCAGAAGAATCTAATTCCTTTGATATCTAGTCTTGCCTGGTCAAAGAAATACATCCATTCTCTGACATTCTGGCTAGTGGTGGCAGTAGCGGCAGCTTTTCTCATGTTCCTTTGCCTCCCCCTAGTGACTCTAGTTTAGAATTACTATTATATATAGTAGTGAGTTGTAATACAATAAATAGTACTATATACTGCTCACAAAAATTAGGGGATATTCTATAGCTTCATATTCATTTTGAAATATCCCCTAATTTTTGTGAGAACTATATTGATTAATACATATTATCTTTATATAAATATATGCTATATTTATAACATATTACTATTATATGTATTTTGTAGTAGGGAGTTACTGCAGGAACACTGAAGTTACAAAAAAGACAAACCTTATCTACTCCTTCTGTCCCTCCCTCACTCACCCTTACGTGTGTGAAACGCTGTACTAAATACCAAGGACACAAAGAAAAGAGCTTGACCAGCATTTCCCCACTTTAGACACTTTGGCCAGCCTCTCTTTGTACCAAAAGAAACAGAGGATTTAAAATTTCAAAGAAGAGTGGAAGTACCTACTCTTTCTGTTTCCAGTCTTTCTTATATAAGGTTAAACACCGTGTTGCAAGTCTCAGGACTCGCACTAAGGGACTAAGAATGCTTCTTTATTCTGTATCTGCACACTATATCCTTAACATTTCCTCTGTGTTTTATCTTCTCCCATCATCACATTTTGGTGAGGAAACCTGGACACCGCCCTGAGGAGATCCTGTCATGCCTGAGGAGATCACTCAGCTCTGGGGAACACTTAGCTGCCAGCACTTTGCAAGTGGTAAATACTCAGAGGCAGGGTGTGGCAGGAGTCAGACTTCTCAATGACACTGTAATTAAACAAACACCAGAAAATTTCCTATCAGCCACTTAGTTGAACAAGGCAAGACTACACTCTAGGTCCGTACTGGCGAACCTATGATACGTGAGATAGCACTGACATGCTTAGTCATTTTCGATGACACGTGGCTGCATGCAGTCATATACCAGAGAAGTATGGGGCTGCATACTGAGAAGGACGTTTCGTCCTTGGCTCTTGCGCGGCCAGGTGCAGTAGCTGAGGATAGAACATTTGCTGTAGTGTAGACACTCTGTGCCGGAGGTCTGTAGGTCAAAACAACAGAACTCCGGCACAGAGCATCTAGTTCTGGGACTTCTGGTTAGGCCGTTTTTCTCAAAGTGACACACCACCCACCCAAGTTATGCTAGTTTTTTTTGGTGAATTTTGACACACCAAGCTCAAAAGATTGCCCATCATTGCTCTAGGTGCTGCCTTCTATTTGGGAACTAGCACAGGAGGGAGAAGTTGTAGCATATTCTCTTTACAAATAGATCCAGTGGCTCCATTTCCATTTAATTACAGGAGTCTTGCTTAGCATCTAAGTCTCCAGTGCTGCTCTGCTGCCCCTCTGAGCTGCACACTGTCACTGGACCATTAGTTTTTGGGTCACTCCCAGCATATTGCTGACATTTGGTGGGTCTCAGATGAGATTTTATTTTAATTATTTTATTTTATTTTTATTTTTTTACAGGGACAGAGAGAGAGTCAGAGAGAGGGATAGATAGGGACATACAGACAGGAACAGAGAGAGATGAGAAGCATCAATCATCAGTTTTTCGTTGCGACACCTTAGTTGTTCATATGTGCCTTGACTGTGGGCCTTCAGCAGACTGAGCCACCCCTTGCTGGAGCCAGAGACCTTGGGTCCGAGCTGGTGAGCTTTTTGCTCAAGCCAGATGGGCCCGTGCTCAAGCTGGCAACCTTGGGGTCTCCAACCTGGGTCCTCTGCATCCCTGTCTGACGCTCTATCCACTGCGCCACCGCCTGGTCAGGCCCATACTGCTTCTTGATTTGACAGTCACAGAAACAATGCTGCTCACCATGCTACTGGCTTGAGGGAACTTGTCTGGATGTTTCAAACAGAATACTGGGCCATTTTTACCTGTGTACTTCTTATTATTGTACCCAAGCACATGGTGTGCATCCTATTAGAATGGAAACAGTTACAGGGCTTGAATTATGCAAAATAATTTTTGTGTCTCCAATGCCTGAGACATGGTTGGTGATCAATAATTGCTTTTTTCAAGAATGAATGAGTAATGATTAGTCTCAGAAATACTTTGTCCTTCAAATCAGACACACAGATATTTATTTTTTTTCCTAAGTAAAGGACTTTGAGAAACATCCTCTGGATTTTATAATCTTCATGATGAGAGATAAGACATAAAGGTACAAATGAAGAAAAGCCAGAGGATAGCAGGCTACAGAGGCAAATAAATAAATAAATAAATAACCCCACAAAGGCAAACTGTCTAATAAAAAGTACCCACAGATTCTGATAACCGAGAGACAGTTTCCAGCCATGAGTGGTCACAGTTTTAGTTGGAAGACTAAAAAATACACAACTCTACTCTTTCCTTGTTAAGGTGAATTAAAGGCAAAAATCTTTTAATGCCACTAAGAAGAGAGTGTATGATATTGTATAGCAATTGAAGTAAGCAACAGCTAGAGGACTTAAATTCTCACATAAAGTTTAAATAAAAATTTTTTCACCACCATAGTTTTTGACAGTGGATTCTATTTCCCTCTGATAATGAGCAATATGCTTGTTCTGGGCAGGAACTTTCCTTCTGGGAAATCTGTGCATTAGACCTTGACTTTCATGAGCTGTTCTTGTTTGTGTCTTGGCCTCTCCCCTCCCCCACACCCTTACTCCACCAAACCAGGGCTTTGCCTGTTTTCTTTCTGGCAGGTCTTCCAATTACATGCTGATACAGTAATAACCTGTTGATTACCCAGTGTGATTGGTATTTTAACTAGGGAATTCCATAGCCCTGAAAATATTTCTTATCTACGATGTTAAATAAATTGATTGTGGTAATCATTTTGCAATATATACATATATCAAATCACTATGTTATACAACTAAAACTAATACATTTGTTGTTTAGTTATATTTTGGTTAAAAAACAATGAAAAGAGGATTTTTAATAAAAAATGTTAAGTCAGGTTGGCAGGAAGGCAGAGATTTTGGAAAAAGGAATTTATCTGGTGTCTTCCAAACCACTCCCAACAGGTGACTCAGTTGTTAGTCCAAATCTTTCCAAAAAGACATTCACGTGATTCTGGATATGAGGAAGGCTAACCACTACTATTTGATGCTCTAATTTTTGAACTGAGAACAAAGGGGTGCTGACTACTTTCTGAAACTGCTCATGGAATGATGGCAGCTCCGAAACCTAAGGCATCTGTCTGTTGCCAAAGAATGGTGGAATGATGATTTCACCATAGTGGAGTTTCATGTCAGGTATGTTGGCTATCTAGACCTTACACAGCCAGAGTGTCCATCTTTGAGGGCAGTTTAGTCATTTGTTTTGGGCCTTTGTAGTAACTAATACTTTTCCTATTTTATGAAAGTGGAGAAAAAGCATACTAATAACTATGCTCTTTGAGATGGGTTTGTAAAAGAGCAAAGTGTAGCCTGACCAGGTGGTGGTGCCACCTGACATAGTGGATAGATAGAGTGTGACCTTGGGATGTCAAAGACCCAGGCGTGAACCCCAAGGCCACAGGCTTGAGCACAGACTCATCTGGCTTGAGCATGGAATAATAGACATGACCCCATGGTCACTGCCTTGAGCCCAACGGTCACTGGCTTGAAGCCCAAAGTTGCTGGATTGAAGCCCAATGTCTCAGGCTTCAGCACAGGCTCATCCAGCTGGAATGTGGGAACATAGACATGACCTTGTGGTCACTGGCTTGAGCCCAAAAGTCACTGGCTTGAAGCCCAAGGTCACTGGCTTGAAACCTAAGGTGGCTGGCTTGAGCCCAAGGCTACTGGCTTGAGTATGGGATCATAGGCATGATCACATGGTCTCTGGCTTGAGCCCAAAATTGCTGGCTTGAGCAAGGGATCACTGGCTCAGCTGGAGCACCCCCAGCCAAGGCACATATGAGAAAGCAATCAATGAACAACTAAAGTACTGCAACTATGAGTTGATGCTTCTTATCTCTATACCTTCCTGTCTGTCCCCCTCTCTCACTCTCAATCACTTAAAAAGAAAAAGCAAAGTATAAAGCATGAAGTGGATTTCAAATATACATTTTAGATAATCCTTGGTTCAAAATTAATTTATGTTAGAATTGGAGATACCTGAGAGCATACCTATATCCAATATTATTCTAAGATTATTCTTGTAAAACTCAGAACCCAGAGATTGGCTCTAGACCAATCTCTGCCACCACTAACCAGGTTACTTTTTTTTGGCATCTCTGAAAGTATAAATTTGCACAGCGGGACCCCCTGTTCTTTTAAGCTCTAACCTTGCTTCCAGGATTTAGTTGTAAACTAATGTTGACTTAGGTTGTCCTCTAGTGGCTAGAATTATAATCGCAGATTATACAGGTGTGGAATTTCTGGTAACAATAAGAAACCTGAATTCTACAGTAACACAGTGATTTCCTGTCCTCTCCCTTTGTTTAAAAAAATATTTATTGATTTCAGAGAAAAGACAGAGAGAGAGTAAACAGCCCAAATGTTTACCAGTAGGGTAGTAGCATATTTGACCAATGAAATACGATACAGTGAAAGTCAATTATCTAGAGTTACATCTGTCAACCTAGGAGTGGGACTGTCAGGTCACAGCATAAGTGCATCTCTTTAAGGCAAATTACCCTCCCAAATAGTTTTTACCCATTTACATTTTTCTAGCCGTGTGTGAGGGTTCCCATTTCCTCACATATTCAGCAATATTTGCAACTGTCTTGACTTCATATATATATGTTTTACCAATCTGATGTGATTCAGATTTTTACTCTTTTTTATATGTTTTCTCATCATTAATAGAGAAGTTAAAAATGTTTTCATACTTTTTCCATTTGATTTTCCTTTCTGGGAAGAGCCTGTTTAAGTCCTTGTTCTATTTTTCTACTGATCTGAGAGTCTTTCTCTTGTTTATTAGTAAGAGTTCTTTAGAGATGGATAATACATTTTCAGTAGGTATATACTTCCTTCGAATGTCTGGCTTGTCTTTTCACTTTTAAAATGTTTTTTTTATATATACAGAAGTTTTATATTTCATTTTATTTCTTTAATTTTTATTTATTGATTTTAGAGACAGAGGAAGGGAGAGAGAGAGAGAAGAGTATTTTTTTAATTTTTAATTTTAATGTATGACAATGATAAATCAGGGTACATATGTTCAGAGAAAACCTCTGCATGTTATTTTGACAGTTGATTATAATGCATACCCATCACCCAAAGTCAAATTGTCTTCTGTCACCTTCTGTCTGGTTTTACTTGTGCCACTTTCCTCCCCATACCCCCTTCCTCAGCTCCCCCTTATTCCCCCCACCCCCCTAGCCAAGCACACTCTTGTCCATGTCTCTGAGTCTCATTTTAATGTCCCATCTATGTATGGAATAATTTAGTCTTAGTTTTTTCTGATTTACTTATTTCACTCAGTATAATGTTATCAGGGTTCATCCATGTTGTTGAAAATGCTCCGATGTCATCATTTCTTATGGCTGAGTAGTATTCCATAGTATATATCAGTGGTTCTTAACCTTTTTTGAGGTACCGAACCCACCAGTTTCATATGCACATTCACCGAACCCTTCTTTAGTGATAAAATATAATTTTTTCCCCAAATTCAAGACATAGGTATATATGGAGATATAGACATATATACTGGTGCACAAAATGAGCCATGCATGAACATCACCTTGCTCAAGAACAAAACCAACAAAGTGCATGAACTCACAACAAATTACGGTATTACTTTATTCTGGCCTCCGTGGCAGAAGCTTCTCTGAACCCCTGAGACCGACTCATTGAACCCCTAGGGTTTGATAGAACCCAGGTTAAGAACCACTGGTATATATGTACCAAAGCTTTTTAATCCACTCGTCCACTGAAGGACACTTGGGCTGTTTCCAGATCTTCGCTATTGTGAACAATGCTGCCACAAACATGGGGTGTATTTCTTCTTTTCGAACAGTGTTATGGTGTTCTTAGGGTATATTCCTAAAAGTGGGATAGCTGGGTCAAAAGGCAGTTCAATTTTTAATTTTTTGAGAAATCTTCATACTGTTTTCCACAGTGGCTGCACCAGTTTGCATTCCCACCAGCAGTGCAGGAGGGTTCCCTTACCTCCACATCCTCACCAGCACTTAATCTGTGTTGTTTTGTTGATGAGCACCATTCTGACTGGTGTGAGGTGGTATCTCATTGTGGTTTTAATTTGCATTTCTCTAATGATTAGTGATGTTGAGCATTTTTTCATATGCCTATTGGCCATCTGTATGTCCTCTTTGGAGAAGTTTCTATTCCTTGCTTTTGCCCATTTTTTGATTGGATTGTTTGTCTTCCTGATGTTGAGTTTTACAAGTTCTTTATAAATTTTAGTTATTAACCCCTAATCAGACGCATTTTCAAATATGTTCTCCCATTGTGTAGTTTGTCTTTTTATTCTGTTCTTATTGTCTTTAGCTGTGCAAAAGCTTTTTAGTTTGATATAGTCCCATTTGTTTATCCTGTCTTTTATTTCACTTGCCCTTGGAGATAAATCGGCAAATATATTGCTGCGAGAGATGTCAAAGAGCTTACTGCCTATGTTTTCTTCTAAGATACTTACGGTTTCACGGCTTACATTTAAGTCTTTTATCCATTTTGAGTTTATTTTTGTGAATGGTGTAAGTTGATGGTCTAGTTTCATTTTTTTTGCAAGTAGATATCCAATTTTCCCAACTCCATTTGTTAAAGAGGCTGTATTTACTCCATTGTATGCTCTTACCTCCTTTGTCAAATATCAGTTGTCCATAAAGGTGTAGGTTTATTTCTGGGTTCTCTGTTCTATCCATTGATCAATATGTCTGTTCTTATGCCAGTGCCAGGCTGTCTTGAGTACAACGGCCGTGTAGTGTACCTTTATATCTGGAAGAGTGATACTTCCTGCTTTATTTTTCCTTTTTAAGATTGCTGAGGCTATTCATGTTCTTTTTTGGTTCCATATAAATTTTTGGAATATGTGTTCTATATCTTTGAAGTATGTCATTGGTATTTTAATTGGTATTGCATTGAATTTATAAATTGCTTTGGGTAATATAGACATTTTAATGATGTTTATTCTTTCTAACCATGAGCACGGTATATGCTCCCACTTGTTTGTATTCCTTTATTTCTTTTATCAATGTTTTATAGTTTTCTGAGTACAAGTCTTTAATCTCCTTGGTTAAATTTACTCCTAGGTACTTTATTATTTTTTTTGCAATAGTGAAGGCAATTGTTTCCTTAATTCTCTTTCTGACAGTTCATTGTTGGTATATAAAAATGCCTCTGATTTCTGAGTATTAATTTTATATTCTGCCACCTTGCTGAATTTATTTTTCAGGTTCAGTTGTTTTTTGACTGAGACTTTAGGATTTTCTATATACAATATCATATCATCAGCAAATAATGTTAGTTTTACTTCTTCTTTTCCAATTTGGATGCCTTTTATTTTTTCTTTTTGTCTGATTGCTGTGGCTAGGACTTCCAGAACTATGTTGAATAAGAGTGGTGAAAGGGGACACCCTGCCTTGTTCCTGATGTTAAGGGGATTGCTTTTAATTTTTGCCCATTGAGTATGATGTTGGCTGTGGGTTTGTCATAGATGGCCTTTATCATGTTAAGGTATGTTCCCTGCATTCCCACTTTGCTGAGAGTTTTGATCGTGAATGGATGCTGGATTTTATCAAATGCTTTTTCTGCATCTATTGAAATTATCATGTGATTTTTGTCCTTTCTTTTGTTTATGTGATGAATCCCATTGATTGATTTGCGAATATTGAACCAGCCTTGCCTCTCCAGAATAAATCCCACTTGATCATGGTATATGATTTTTTTTCATATATTGCTGGATCTGGTTTGCTAATATTTTGTTGAGGATTTTAGCATCTAAATTCATCAGGGATATTGGTGTATAATTTTCTTTCTTTGTGTTGTCTTTGCCTGGTTTCTGAATCAGAATTATGCTCGCCTCATAAAAGGAGTTTGGAAGTCTTCCTTCCTCTTGAATTTTTTGAAATTGCTTGAGAAGGATAGGAGTTAGTTCTTTGAATTTTTGGTAAAATTCACTTGTGAAGCCATCAGACCCAGGACTTTTCTTTTTTGGGAGTTTTTTTATAACTGTTTCAATCTCCTTTGTTGCATTCGGTCTGTTTAGGGTTTCTGATTCTTCCAGATTGATTTTTGGAAGATTGTATGTTTCAAGGAATTTGTCCATTTCATATAGGTTGTCTAGTTTATTGGCATATAATTCTTCATAGTATTTTTTTTACAATATTTTCTATTCTGTTTTAGTTGTTATTTCTCCACTCTCCTTTCTTATTTTATTTATTTGAGTCCTTTCTCTTTTTTTCTTGGTGAGTCTAGTTAAAGGTTCTTTGATCTTGTTTACCTTTTCAAAGAACCAGCTCCTGGTTTCATTGATCCTCTGTATTGTTTCCTTAGCCTCTATGTCATTTATTTTCGCTCTGATCTTTATTATTCCCTTCTTTCTACTACCTCTGGCCTTTACTTGCTGTTGTTTTTCTAGTTCTTTTAGATGCAGGGTCAGGTTGCTTATTTGAGCTTTTTCCAGCTTCTCATGGTAGTGCTATGAAATTCCCTCTCAGAACTGCTTTTGCTGTGTCCCATAAATTTTGAGTTGATGTATTCTCTTTATCATTTGTTTCTAGGAACTTTATTATTTCTTCTATGATCTCATTGTTAATCCATTCATTACTTAATAACATGCTACTTAGTTTCCAAGTGTTTGAGTATTTTTCAGTTTTTCTTTTGTGGTTAATTTCTAGTTTCATGTCATTGTGATCAGAGAAAATGCTTGATATGATTTTAATCTTCTTAAATTTGTCGAGACCGCTTTTGTGTCCTAACATGTGGTCTATCCTAGAGAATGTACCATGAGCGCTTGAAAGCAATGTATATTCTGCTGCTTTAGGGTGAAAGGTTCTGAAGATATCTATTGAATCGAGTTGATCTAGTGTATCCTTTAAGTCTACTGTTTCTTTGTTAATTTTCTTTCTTGAGGATCTATCCAGTGATTTTAGTGGGGTATTGAAATCCCCTACTATTATAGTATCGCTGTTAATGTCGCCCTTTATATCCATCAAAGTCTGCTTTATTTATGTCAGGGCTCCTATGTTCGGTGTATAGATATTGATAATGGTTATATCTTCCTGTTGAATTGTTCCCTTTATCATTATGTAGTGTCCTTCTTTATCTCTTACTACAGCCTTTGTTTTAATGTTCATTTTGTCAGATATAAGTATTGCTACCCGGCTTTTTCTTTTATTTCCATTTGCACAAAATATTTTTTTCCATCCTTTTACCTTCAGTCTATGTGCATCTTTTGTTTTAAGGTGTGTCTCTTGTAGACAGCTTATGTATGGGTCCTGTTTTCTTATCCATGCAGCTACCCTATGTCTTTTGATTGGGTCATTTAATCCATTTACATTTAAAGTTATTATTGATATGTAGTTGTTTATTGCCATTTTATTCTTTAAAGCTATATTCCTCTTTTGCTATATTCTTTTCCCCATTTGATCTGTTCACAACAGGCCTCTTATCATTTCTTGCAGGATTGGTTTGGTTTTAATGAATTCCTTGTGTGTGTTTTTTTTTGTCTGGGAAGCTTTTTATTTCTCCTTCAATTTTAAATGTTAGCCTTGCTGGATAAAGTAGTCTTGGTTGTAGGTTCTTGTTCTGCATTTCTTTGAATATGTCTTGCCATTCCCTTCTGGCCTCAAGTGTTTCTGTTGAGAAGTCAGATGTCATCCTTATGGGGGATCCTTTGTAGGTGATAGCCTTTTTTACTCTAGCAGCTTTTAATATTTTTTCTTTATACTTAGCCTTGGTATTTTAATTATGATGTGTCTTGGTGCCGATTTCTTTGGGTTTCTCTTTAATGGACTTCTCTGTGCTTCTTGAACATGTGAGTCATTTTCCAGCCTTAATTTAGGGAAGTTTTCAGCTATGATTTGGCTGAACAAAGTTTCTATCCCTTGTTTTTTCTCTTTTTCTTCAGGAACCCCTATAGTGCGGATGTTATTTCTCTTCACATCGTCACAGAGCTCCCTTAGAGTTTCCTCAGTTTTTTTAAGTCTCTTTTCTTTTTCCTGCTCTGCTTCTGTGCCTTTGTTTATTTTGTCCTCTAACTCGCTGATTCGATCCTCAGCTTCATCCATCCTGCTTTTAATTCCTTCCATTGTGTTCTTCAATTCTGATATTGTATTTGTCATTTCTGTCTGATTCTTTTTATTATTTCAACTTCCTTTTTTTATACTTGTTATCTCTTTATATAGGTGTTTATAATGACTATCCATTGTTGCTCGAAGTTCTTTAAACATCCTAATTATCATTATTTTAAACTCTGCATCTGGTAATTTGGTTATATCTAGTTCATTCAGGTCCTTCTCTGGGGGTTTCTCTTGATTCATTTGGGTTGCATTTCTCTGCCTGCCCATTTTGTCTGTGTATAAGAAGGGTGTGGCCACTGGAGTCCAATGGGTATTGCCTCTGTGTTTCCTAGGTGTGGTCTGTCTGCAGGCCCGCCACCCCCTCTGCTGCTGCCTAGGGCGGTTGTGTATGGGCATTGCCGGAGCCAGCCCGCTGCGGCTGTTGCTGCAGTCTCTGCCTCGCCTCCGCCAGAGGGGCTGTGTCTTGTGCCTGGCTCTTTAAGCCTCAGCCTGTCTGGGCCTTCACCTCACTCCCACAGGTGGGGTTGTGCACCACACTTAAGCCACAAGCCTGGGCACCAAGGGCAAGGGTGAGAACTTTTGCTCAACTGCGATCCCGCCTGTTCCCGGGTTTCTACCCAGCTCCCACAGTCAGAGCCAGCTTGTGCAGGGCTGCAAACCGTGGTTTTCTGGGGCCAGGTGGGGCTGCTAGCGTGCACTCAGCTGTGAGCCTCTGCCTGTCCCGGGCTTTCGTCCCGTCCCCTGTGGTCAGGACTGGCTTGTGCAGGGTCACAAACCTTGGAGGCCAGGTGATGCTGCGGGCCTGCGCACCTCTGCTCAGCAGCAGATCTCTGCCCATTCCACGGCTCCTGCTTCCCCCCCCCCCGCAGGTGAGGCTGCAGGCTGGCCCACAGGTGCCAGACAGCTTTTGTGTGTCTCCTCCACCCCTGATGGGCTAGATTGAGCTCATGCCAGCCAGCTGGGCCTCCGCCCCCACCGACAGAACTGTGTTTCCGCATCCCGCCACCACCGTCCCTCCAGCAAGCCCTCAGCAGTGTGGGTGGGGGCACTGCAGTTCATACCCTAACACTCCATACTGTATTCCTAAAAGCTTCATCCTTCTAAGTGGCACTGCTCTAAGTGCCGCAGGTGAGCTTGTTTGGCTGGTGTCCTGCCTACCTTTGCTGGTATTGCTAGTTCCAGGGGAAATATTCATTTCAGATTTGGGAAGTAACTCAGCCCAGGGTTTAGTGTGGCTGTCCCTCAGAGTATTCTCCCTGTGCCTTCCATACCACACTTTCTCTCCACTGCTCTGGTCCTTTCCTCTCTTCCCGTCTCCCGGAGCCCCAGGCAAGTGGTTGTGAGAGAGGTTTTCTGCACTGTCCCTTTAAGAAGAATCCTGGGTCCGAGAAAACTGTGTTTCTCACAAACAGTATCTTAACTTGTTTCACAGCTCAATACTGTTCATACGCCTCTTCTTGGCACTGGGGCTGCAGATTGGGGCTTTTTTTCCTGGGACCCAGGTCTCTCCCTCTCTGCTAAACTCTCTTCCCACCACATGAGTATCTCCAGGCTACCTTTAGCTCTGGGGAGCTGGGCAGCCCTTTCTGCATTTTTGCTTTTCCTATCAGTTTCAATGTGGCTTCTTCAGTGTTCCTTGGTTGAAGAGTCCACTTAGTTTAGTTCAAAGTTGGTTTATCCAGATGATGGTTCTTAAAATTAAGTTATAATCCACTTTGGTTCCAGGAGTTTGGAAGTTGGTACGTCCGCCTACTCCATTGCCATCTTGCCGTCTGAGACAATAGTATTGATCTGTTTCTGGATGTGTTCTGACCAGAGATTGAACCTGCAACCTCTGCAGTTTAGGCCAGAAGTTTTATATTTTAATGTAGGCAAATTTGTATTTCTTTTTTTGTGGCTCATTTTACCATGTGTATATTGTGTTTAAGCAATCCTTTTTAATTCTGAAGACATGAAGATAATCTACTGTATGCTCTTTTGAAAAATTTTTTTTCATTTCAGTGTTTCATTCACCTGCAATTGACTTTTGTGTGTGGTGTGAGATGGGGAACTTCTTATAGATAAAGAGGAAGAACTTTCTAGAAGCTGCTTTCTTTCACTATGGTGTTTGGTTAGAATTGAAAGTATCATTATAAACTAATGGTTTTTTAGTACATAGATGTAGATGTAAATATATAGATAGGTATATATCTAAATGTTTATTTGCACATACTTCTATTTACTGTGTTACATATTTTCTAGCTCATCATCTGAGAAATTCTTAAAGCAATGACACCCCAATAACAATGAACATGGTTTCCAGATTTGGTTCTAAATGCCATTCTCCACTAACAGGAACCAGTGCTCTTTGGAGAAATGGCTAATTTTTGGTCTAGAGCAGGGGGAGTCTGTGATGATCCTGGTATAGCCTGTTTACCAGAAAGTAAGGAAGTACTCAAAGAATGATAGACACATGTCAATAAAAAAAACCAAGCAAAGAACAGAAGCCAGCTAAGAGGACCTCTCACTGACCAAGTCTGGGGCAATTTGAGCATTTGTATATATAATTTTAATTAATAATCCATAAAATGAAATAAGAATACAGGAAGTACAGACTGATATAAATAAATAAATGCACCAATAAATACTCAGAGAAATATAAAAAAGGAAAAAATAAAGTAAATTATAGTGGAAAAACCTGGCAGATTGCCAACTTAACCAACTGATCAAAGTTAACATTACCAGTAATGGGACAAGAATACATCATATGCTAAAGAGCAGAATTCTGTTCTAGTTTTGATAAAACCTGCCTGACAAATGAAGGCATTGCCTAAGCTTTGTTTTTTTTTGCAATTTTTGTGTATTTTGTTTATTTTTATAATTACTTTACATTTCTTTCTCTTTCTCTCTATATAAACACACACATATACATATATGAATAAAATATGTATGAATGTATCAAAGTGGTTGTATACATGTTTTTTCTTAATGTAGAACTTTAAATTGTTTCCATGGTTATGCTTTTTCCCTCATATCAGGGCCCCTCATTCCCTGGGTTAACAATACTCATCATCCTAAATAGACCTATACATCAATATAAGTATATTGCAGTATTTCTATCCAAAACTAGAAACATAAAACTTAAAAAAGAGAGAGATACAGTTGATGCATAAAATTAAAACTTTAGTTTGGCAAATTAAAGCATAAATTAAAAGCTTCTTATAAATTGAGAATAACAAACAGAACAGGTAAAGATCCAAAAGAAAAATAGACAAGTGATTTGAATAGAAAATATCCTAGAAGGTCAAATCTAAATGGGTAAGAAGTATATGAATCAGTTGCATTTTGTGTGCAATTAGGGAAATACAAACTGCACCAGCAGTAATGAAATATCACTTTATACATATTGGACTGGCAAAATTAAAAAGAACTGTGCTGCTTGTGGGAATATGTTCTCAGTCATTATTTTTGGAATTGCTAAGTGCCCTTTTGGAAATCAAAGTGGCAATAGACATTCACCCAGGCACTTACTCTCCTGAACATCAGTCTCATGGAAATAAAAGCAAATACACAAGGCTATTTATTAGGACATTGTTGGTAGCAGACACTAACTGGAAACAAACTGACTGCCTATTACTGGGGAAATGGTTGACAAAATTACAAATATTTACCATAGAAGACAATGTAGCCATTAAAATAAGTGAAGTAGTAATTTACTCCATGAATTGGATTGATTTTTATGAGGAACTGTTGTGTGAGAAACATATGTATTAAAAGTGTGTATAATGATATTATTTTTATAAAACAGAGACCTGAGCATCTTGAGGCTTTTTGTCCACATAAGTTTTATTCCCCTATTCATCTTCTGCTACCTAGTTTAATCTGGTTTCCAGCTCCCTCTCTGCATGAAAACTGCTTTTGACAGTCTCCAGTGACCTCCAAGGTGCCGAATCTAATTGTCACGTTTCCATTCTCATCTTATTAGATCTCTCAGCAGCATATGACAAAATTGACCACACCCTGCTCCTTGAAGCGTTCTTTTCATTTCACTTTGGTGAAACCATATGATCCTGGCTTTCCTCTTCCATCTCTGCTTGGTCTTCCTCTGCTTCCTTGCTCTCCAGATTCAGTAATCCTTGCGCTTAGTCTTGGGTCCTCTTCTTTCCAGCACGTTCTCTCTAGGTACTACTGTTTTTCATGATGATTTTAAGCAGTTTCCATATCTTATGACTCCAAATTTTAAAATTTCCACCCAAACCTTTAATTACCAGGGTCATATGTTAACTATTATTATCACCACCTGGTCATTTTGCTTTTCTCCCCAGATCTGTTTCTTCCCAATTTAAGTAAATATCACCTACATACAATTGCTCATGCTAGAAATTTGGGACTTATTCTTGACACCTCTCTTTACTGCTTTCATATGTAATCTATAATCAAATTCTAGAGATTTTATTTCTAAAATAGAATCCAAGTTTGTTTCTAATTCTCTTCTTCTATAGTTGCTACCCATTCTGTCTATCTGTATGTAGCATCTTCCTATTTGATTCCCCAGTTTTCCTCTTCTTCACTCCAAACCAGTTTCCATGTATCACACAAAGTGTTCTTTTGTATATGCAAATCTGATCATGGTATTTCTATAGGTATAACTTCCAGTAGCTTCCCATCTCAATGAAAAACTATATGAGCTTATTATTGCTTAAAAGTGTCTGCGTGCTATGCTTGCTCTATAGCTCTAACTCAAGCTCCAGCTACACTGGCCTTCTTCCAGGTTCTTCAATGTACCAACCTTTTTCTTCCTTCAATACTTTCAAATTCTTTATTTCTTCTGTTGGACAATCTCTTCCCCTCTGTGTTTGATCTGATGAATGCCTATGTATTCATCAAGTTTCAGTTTAAATGCCAGTTCCTTAGAGAAAATTTGTCTGACTTCCTGCCTAAAAATCTGTTATTGTTATTCTTTCTCATAAGTTCCTCTTTCTCCTCCTCTTCTTTTGTGAGTCTGTGTGTGTGTGTGGGAAGAGTGAGTGAGAGAGAGAGGAAGAGACAGGAAGGGAGAGAGATGAGAAGCATCAAGTCATTGTTATGATGTGTTAGCTGTTCATTGGTTGCTTCTATATATTCATCTGTTTATTTTACCAAACTGTAAGCCCCATGAAAATAGACAATGTCTATTTTAGGTTAAGGTGTATCCTTTGCGTAATGCCTCAATATGAGCCCTTATATTAGTCAGATGTTGTGAGAGAAGAACTATAGACTCTATTTTCCTCATGTCAAGTTCAATATTGCAAGGGAGGTTGTGAAATCTAGCTTAGTTGTGTGGTCAGGAATAAGAGAAAAAGTAATATTGGAAAACAGATAGCTAGTCTTTTCATGGTACTCATTGCATTTTTGTTGAATAAATTAGTAATCTAAATTTCACACATAAACATGAGATTTATTTTCTTTTTTCCATTTATTTATTTATTTAATTTATAATTTTAATTTGTGTTTACATAGATTCAAGTGTCCCACCAAATATATCTCCCCCACCCCTTTATTCCCCCTTAGCCTTCCTCATGCCCCCTCCCCTCAATGCCTTTCCCCCTTCCCTCCAGGATTCTTTTTTAAGTGAGAGGAGAGGAGAGATAGTGAGGTAGACTCCCACATGCACCCAGACCGGGACCCACCCGGCAACCACTGATGGGGCAGATGTTCAAATCAATCAAGCTATTTTTAGCACCTGAGGCTAACAGTGCTCACTCCAACCAGGCTATCCTCAGCACCTGGGGCCAACACTTGAACCAATAGAGCCACTTTCTGCAAGAGGGGAATAGGGAGAAAAGAGGGAGAGGGAGGAGAAGAGAAGCAGATGGTTGCTTCTCCTGTGTGCTCTGACTGGGAATCAAACTCGGGATGACCATATGTCAGGCTGATGCTCTCACACAACAGTTCCTCATAAAAATTCTTCCAAGTCATTGGGTAAATTTCTACTTTGTTTATTTTAATGGCTGCATCATATTCTATGGTAAATATTTGTAATTTTGTCAACCATTTCCTCAGTAATAGGTACTCAGTTTGTTTCCAGTTAGTGGCTGCTACCAACAATGTCCACTGAGCCAAACAGCCAAGGCCCTCTTTTGTTTTCTAAATGAATTTGAGAACTATTGTTTGAGGAAGTAGCTACTCAGTCAGTGATATTCAATGTAGACATAACTTATGATTACCTTGGAAATATCTCTCCTCAGATGCTTACTCCAAGTCAATAGGACTAACTGAACTTTAATTGAGGGAACTGCATGCACAACTTACAGATATTTCTGTCCAAAATGATTATAATGCCTTCTGGTACTTGAATAATTAACTCTCAGGAATCAGTAAGACTCTTTTCTGAAGTAAATCTTGAAGGTTCTGAGTAGGGTATGAATTGTAAAACATTACAAAAAATAAAGACCCTACCATACCAATGTTTAGCTGGTATTATTTGAATTGAACAAGTTATACATTTAGTTTCAAATTAACATGATATTATAAAGTTTCCAGGGTTGGTATCTTGGTGGTAACACATTTTTGTTTCTTTAAAAATATAAAAAACACAGTATATATATATTATAGGAAAAGACAAATGTGTAGTTTAAAGAAAAATAACAAGATAAATTTTCATATATCTGCCCTAAAAGGTCAATAAGTAGAATACAGCTATAACTCAGAAATCATCTGTGTCCCTCTCTAATTTCCCAGAGTTTACCACTATCTGATTATTGTTTAATTTTTTTTCTTTCCTTTATTTTTAAATCAATTTTTGCTTCTTTTACTTCTGTTTATGAGCTTTACATATATGGAATGAAAGTATATATATTTACCTGTGACTTAGTTCTTTTACTCAACTTTATTCCTTTGCAATTGAAACATGCTAATGTGTAAACTATACATCATCAATTTTAACTGTTGTGCTTATATTTCATTGGATATTTATGCTACACATAAATCTCTACTATATGCAACTTTTATTACATGGAGAGTTCCAACCATATACAAATATAGAATTATATAAAAAATCTCCCTATACTTATTATCCAGATTCAAGAATTACCAACTTATGGCCAATCTTGTTTCATCCATTAACCTCAGCCTCCTAATTTATTCTCACCAGAAAATGCATACAACATGTGATTTCATTGTATCTCTAAATACATAAAATATTATATATATATTTATAAATTTCTCTGAAGAATTAAAAAACCCATAACTACAATATTATTATCACATCAGGCAGATTAATAATAATTCTTAATACCATTAAATCTCATGTTCAAATTTTCAGTGGCTTATTATTATTACTATTTGTACTTTTTACATTAAAAAACTCAGAATTTAGATAAGCTTATACCTGTGATTAATTTTTTTTTTTGCCTTTTTAAGTCTATAGTTTTACCTCTTCCTTCTTTTTCCAGGCAATTTATTTATTGATAAAAACTTTTGTCTTATAGAATTGCCCACTTTGGATATGCTTATTACATTTCCAGAGTATACTTTGACATATTATTCTGTGTTCTGTATGTTCTATAAATTAGTACTTGGATATTTGTTATTATTATTTTTTTTGGACAAGAGTTCTTTATAGACATTGTTCTGTTCTTTCATGAAACAAATAAAATGTGGTTGTCTTTTCGGGGAGGGGAGATGTTGGAAGCTGCTGACATGTTCTTATATTGCCTTCTGGTTAATAACTTAAACAAGAATTTTTCCAGAAATGGACTGGTTGAGGTGTAGGGTGTAATTATGTTTAAATTTATTAGTCAATGCCTAACTGTTTTCCAAATCAGTTGTTCTAATGAACACGTCCACCAGTAGTGGGGGAGAACTGCAACTTCACTTTCTTGTTTAACTTGTTTGTCCATCTGCTGGATGTGAATAGTATTTCACTGTGGTTTTTATTTTCACAGAAATGGAGAAGGTTAAAAAAGAATTTAATGTAAAAGTTTTATGTGACCAAGGATATTTCTCCCCATCTAATATGGGTTGGTTTAAAGGGGGCATAGGGAAGAAAGAATTAAATCCAGATGTTTGTGCTCCTTGTAACTTCATAAAACAGGACTTAATATTGGTGTTCCCGCCACATCCCTAAAGTTGGAGTATGTATTTTTTTTTCATTTTTATATACTTTCTGGAATTTCTCATTGGAATGTCATTTCAACTATTCCTGGAAGAACTTTTGAACACCACAGTTTTCATAACAGCAATATATTTTCCTCCATTTAGGTTAATATGAGTAAACTTACAGAAGGGTAGCTTCCACTTCATAGCATAGAGGGCATATTGTAGCAAGAATGTTGATACACTGAAAAGCTATCATATTCATGAAATGGAAAAAATAAGAATATGGTAGCAAACCAAGATGAAGTTTCATTGTTCATTACTCTAATGGCAAAATTATAAATCTTGTAATGGAGAAGGGTTAGTTCATTTTGCCTTTGATGAAATGTGTTAGAAGGCTGGTTGATGCCATGATAAATTCAAAATTCAAGAAACCTAGCTTAATACTAGACTGTCCTCATTTGAAGAAGTCTGGCAGTAAGTAGTCCATTGACTGCATAAGAAAAGGTTCTGGGCACAGAGAGCGCCAGTCCTTTAACACTGTTTGGGTACTTATTTCTCTATGAATGTTTTCATTTACTGATTGGTTGATTTTTGAGATGATTTGCAATTTGTTCTTATTAAGGGATATTTATAGGATCGTTTAAGATGTTACAAATTTGATAGGATATGTGCTTTTAAACTGATGTAAATCCTTAAGTAAATGAATAAAGTTTCTAAGTTGGAATTTCAAGTGCCAGAGATCAGAGCTGTGTGGGATTCTTCATCACACTGGCTGAGTGAGGCTGACCAGAAAATACCTTTCCCTTCAATGTCTGCTGACTCCTTGGGAGGAAATTTAGGGCAGAGGATGGAGCATTATTTCTAGGTCAATAGCTGCCAAGATTGATCTCAAACAGCTTCATGTCAGATTTCTTTTATTAAATTTAAATATTTTATTTATTGATTTAGAGAGAGAGGATATATACAGAGAAAGGCAGGGAGTGGAGCAAGAAACATCAACTCATAGTTTTTGCTTCCTGTATGTGCCTTGATTGGGCAAACCTGGAGTTTCGAATCAGTGACCTCGATATTCCAGGTCAATGCTTTATCCACTGTGCCACTGCAAGTCAGGCATGACGATGGTTTTAAGTAGCTGTGGTGTTTGAAAATGCAAAGAAGCATTTTTAGTTTTTTAAAATGGCCCCAGGGGTGGTACTAATGGGCATTATTGACATTTAATGTTTGGTAAGAATAATCTGAGAAAGGAGAGTTTAATTACCTTGGAATTTGCTTTAAGATGTAAAAGAAATTCATTATCCTCAATTCCATTTGTAAATTCAATGCAATTCCAATAAAACTGTCAAGTAAGAGTTTTAAAAGTGAAATTTAAGCTAATTTAAAGCTTACTTGTAAAAGTAAATGTGTAAGAATGGACAAAAAATTTCTGAAAGAGAGCAAATTGAAAGATATCAAACTGTCTTATAAATTATAGTAATTAAAACAGTTGGTTCTTGGTGGAAGAATAGATAATTAGCTTGACAGATCATAATAAAGAGTATTCAGATATGTTAGGTAAAATATGACAAAGACAGAATTTTAAATCAGTGGGGAGAGGACAAATTATCCATTCAATAAGCAGTATTGAGTCACTTGGTTACCCATTTGAAAAATCATTAAGGTTAGATCCTTACCACATACCGTGTATTAAAGAAATCCTGATTGATTAGGTCAATGCTTCTTGACCACTGTGCTTCTGCATTGGTAGAGTATAAGTGGACTACAAGTGGCCTGAGTTATTGACCCCTTTAACAGTTAGGTCAATTGAGCACAACTGGTATTGTCAGAATTCCTAGGTTTATTGCTGTCTTCCACAATAACTTATGAGCACAATTGCTCATTTATTTACCTTAGTTTGCTGTTAAAATATTGTAATTTTTAATGTTTCAACAACTTTTAACATGTTAGGCTTACTTGAAAAACAAAAACAAATGAACTATAAATATTAAAACTTTTTATCAGTGTCAAGAATAAGGAAACAAGTTACCCTGCATTCCTTGGGCCCTACTGCAACAACAGTTTGTTCTTAAATGTACATATTTTTAATCCTCAATTAGATATGGACATAGGAAAGCCAAAATTATGACACATAGTTAGAAAGCACTAAATTGTCTAAATAAAAATATATTTAGAAATGTTTGAGCATTCAACTTTTGGGCCAAGATGGAATAATAAGAACTACATTTACCCTCTTGACCGAAACAACTAAAACCAACAAAATAAACAAAATAACATTTCTCAAGACATTGCACATCAGGTAAGAATGGGAAGCAAATGTTAATGAACTTCAGATTGTACTAGCTGCCTAGAGAAAGTTTCAAGGTCATGGAGAATGGAGAGGGGAACCTATCTAAGCAGACTCTCGCAGTTTTCTTGAATTGAGTAGATGGAACCAGGAGTCCAGAGAATCCGAGACATGTAGGCCTCACAGGACCGTGTATCAGCGAAAAACAGGCAGCATACAGAGAAGAGCAGGCACCCAAACAGATCTGTAAAGAATCCCACTCAGGAATTCTGTTGAGTAATGTACAGCATATACACAGGAGGAAACTGCCCATGGAAGGGAGAAATTACAAGGAAAGACTAAGGAGAACTGTGCCCAGAGCTCACAGAGAGCTTCAGATAGAGCCTATTTACAGCAGCAAGAGGCAAAACCTCATATTTCACAAAGAAGGAGGTCGTTTCAGTCGAGCAGGTAAACTAACTAGTCTTAGATCAAATATTTTTCTAGTCTTGTCTATCAGAGCTTAAAACAAGATCTGAAAGAATTAAACAGTTTCCAAGTTAACTGTATTACAGCACAGCAAAGCTCAAATATTTTTTAAGAGTACAAAAATATACAATATTCCCCTAAAAAGAAAAATTTCAATGGCTGTCTGGCACCTAATTAAAAAACTACTAGGTAATCAAAGAAACAGAAAAATAAATCCCACAGTGAGGGAAATACGTCACTTAATTAAAACTGATCCAGAAATGAAATAGATGAAATCAATAGGCAAGGAAATTAAATGTATTATTACAACTGCATTTCATAAATTCAACAAGATAGATTAAATATTAAATATAAAAGCTATTTTAAAAAACAAATTAAACTTTTAGTGGTGTAAACTATGTCTGATATGAATAATACATTGATTGATATTAATAGCAGATTAAATATTGTAGGGAAAAAAATCTATAAACCTAAAGATATGGTAAAAAAATACCATTGAAGATGAGAGACCTGAGAGAAAAGTGACCAAAGAAAAATAAAAGGACATCAGTGTGAACTACTGGATAACTTTAATTGGCCAAATATATATGCAATTGGAGTTCCCAAAGCAAGAGGAGAGGGAGAAAAATATTTAAAGAAATAACAGCCTCCAATTTTCTAAATTTAATGAAAACTTTAAACCTGCAGATTTAGTAAGCTCAATGAATCCCATGCACAGGAAATATGAAGGAAACTATACCAGGTCATCTTATAAACAAATTTCTTAAAACCAGCAAGAAAGAGAAATTTTAAACCCAAGAAAATACAAATAGACTCATATTGAAAATTTGCAAGAAATTTTGACTCATTTATGAACCCTGGGTTAAGAACGCCCTAATGTAGATCAAGAAGATGAAGGCCTGAGGACAAACTCATGGTGAGGGAGAAGTAGCTAATCATACTGTAAATCTGAGGTTAAGGTTTTGTTACTGCCACCCATAAAACTTCCCTTATGGTGAGAATCCTGAGATCATGGTTTCCATGTGTGATTATGGGATCGTGGAGTCATGGTATAGATGGAGTTTCTTTGTTGACGATTGTCTAACAATTTTCTCCTTTGAGAAAGGATTGGATGAATTTATAGGCTACTTGGCAAATAAGCTTTCTTGGGAGAGTCAAACATTCACCATGCCAAAGCAATTTAGATTCTTGATATGGTTGAACAGACATATAATGAGTGAAAAATACAAGACTCTTATTTTCATTCGGCCATTTTAGGACTAAACTCTTCTAGTAGAATCAACTTTCCTCTTGATAAACTCCCCACCATAAATACCAATGCTGTAATTTATTTTTGGAGGAAATACAATTTTGGGGCACTAGAGGTCTCCACCTTTCCATACAACAAATGACATCTCCGGAAAACCTTAAAGAAACAATTTCCATGGCAACAATGAAATTGTTACTGGGTAGTTTTTACTTTCTTTTGAGTATATGTCACCTATTGGTGTTTTGAAATACTGACTAAATTTGAGTAGGTTTTGCAGGACTTAGATTTTCCACTTGTTTTTCAGATTTATATCTTTGGTTAAACACTAAGCTTCTTGAAGCCTGCAACACTGGAAAAAAACCCAATAAATATGTGGTCATTACTGTAAGTATTGCAGAGAGATTCTTTTCCCCTTTGGATTTTAAACTTGATTTTTTTCCAAACAACAACATCTCTGTTTTAAATTAATAACATGCCACTGTTAGCATTTTAGAAGACCACAGGTGTATTCAAAGAAACTTTGGGTTCATTATAAAGAAAGAAGAGAAAGAAAAATTGAGAGGTTCATCTACTCTCAACTCTGTGAGGCAGAATCAGACTTTGTGTGTGAAAAAGTTTTAGATTCATAAAGTTTTTTAATATTTGTCCCTTGCCAGAGGGTACCGATAATTCCTAAGAACTGACAGGAATGCTTAGATTAGTGTCCCGTGCAAATCCCCTCTTGGCACTCGCTTCAGGAGCTGTCAGTGCCCCTCTCCATCCAAACTTTGACTACTTACAGAATCACAGAGTTCTGAGGGAGTGCTAGTGACAGATTCCATTATAAATAGAATTGAATGCTTAAAAACTCTTTAGGCTCTGGCCAGGTGGCTCAGTGGATAGAGTGTCCTCCCGGTACACTGAGGTCGTGGGTTCCATCCCAGGTCAGGGCAGGTAAAAGAAGTAATGGAACAACTAAGTGGAACAGTGAGTTGATGCTTCTCTCTCTTTCTCTCTTCCCCTTGACCCTTCTCTTCCCCTCCTCCCTTTGCTCTCTTTCTCTCTTTTAAATCAATGGAAGAATTTTAAAAAATACTATAAGTTCCTCTGACTAAGTGGTTATGTATTCTGTGCTTGTTTAGTTCTAGCTACTTATCTCCCAGGGAGTCTATCTATTTATCTATCTATCTATCTATCTATCTATCTATCTATCTATCTATCTATCTTTATCTATCTATATTGGCTGTCATCACCTCTATTTCTTTCTCTCTTTACTTATATATAGATATGTGTTTAAAGTAATAAATGCCCATAATTTTAAATGTTTTTAGCTGTTTCTCTTTAATATATCTCAAGTATATTTGTGTAGGGCTCTTTCTTGATTTAAACATTTTGAGATTCTTTTCTGGTTTTCTACTAATGAAGATAAGGGTTTATCTTACCTACTTGCCCATTCACATACCCTCTTCTCTCCTCATATAACTCTCAATATGATTAATTTTGCATTTATACAATTATTGACATGTGATTTTTAATCAGTGGATTTACTTAATATATTATGATTACCTTGCATCTAAAAAATTTCTTAAAACTTTTTAAAATTACAATTGACATTCAACTTATTTCATGTTAATTTCAAGTGTACAGCACAGTGATTAGACTTTTATGTAACTTATGAAGTGATCCCTCAATAAGTCTAGTACCCACCTGGTACCATATGTAGTTATTACAGTATTACTGACTATGACTTTTATATTTTTGAAACAAATTTTATTTTCTCTAGAATTAATAATTACCTCATTTATTAATCAGCTTATTTTCTGTGTATCTATCACTAATTCACCCTCAAATCTCAGACAGAACTGAACTCTCTCTATCTCTCTCTCTCTTTTTTGTATTTTTTCAAAGTTAGATGTGGGGAGGCAGTCAAACAGACTCCCGCAGGCACCCGACTGGGATCCACCCTGTATGCCCACCAGGGGGTGAGGCTCTGCCCATCTGGGGCGTTGCTCCATTGCCTCTGGAGCCATTCTAGTGTATGAGGTGGATGCCATGGAGCCATCCTCAGTGCCCAGGCCAACTTTGCTCCAGTGGAGGTTTGACTGCGGAAGGGGAAGAGAGAGACAGAGATAAAGAGGAGGGCAAAAGGTAAAGAAGCAGATGGGTGCTTCTTCTGTGTGCCCTGACCAGGAATTGAACCCATGACTTCCACATGCCAGGTTGATGCTCTACCACTTAGCCAACTGGCCAGGGCCAGAACTGAACTCTCTTATAGTACATTTATACACACCAGATATTCCCGTCTGTATGTTTGTCTTTTTCCCCCCTCAGGGAGAACATTCTTGTTGCCCTCTGTCATTCTGCTATAGTCTGAACTGGTTGCAGCATAACTATTGTCCTGCAACTTCTTTTAATAATTATTCTGGGAATTCCTTTTGCTTCATTTACTCTTCAGGTGGGTCCTCCATTTCCAAGTTCTTATGTTTTTGTCTTTCTTGCTTATGTTTTCCCCCCTGGTTTAAGTCTCTCCCCCTCCACACACACATTGTTCTTTGGGGATAATGTATCCCAGCACCTGAATAATAGTTTTGGTTAGTGATAAAATTTTATGTTCAAATTGTTTTCTCTCAGGGTTTTGAAGACCTTGTTCTATTGTCTTATAGCTTTCAGCGTTACTATGAATAGTCGCATATCACTCTTACCTGTTCCACAGTATTGGCCTCTTTTTTCTTTATGGAAGGTTTTTTGAATCAATTCTCTCTCTCTCATTTTAAGTTACATTTTTTTATTATGCGCTTTGATGGAATCCTTTTTTTCATTAATTTTACAGTGCATCAAAATAGTCTGCTCAAACTCGCATTTAAAACTCATATTTTAAAATTATTTTGTGGACATTAAAACTTAGAACTCAAAATTTAATTTGCTTATATTTTTTTCTAACATTTTCTGGCTCTGCTTTTGTTCTATTTTCTGAGATTTCTTTATCATTATTTTTATTTCTCATCAGTTTTTAAAATTTCCCAATTATTATTATTTTTTTATTTTTTATCTAGCATCCAGGTCTTTTTCATGGATGTAATATGAAAGTAGTATTTTCTTCTGTGTCTCTGAAGATTATAATTATTGTTGCTATTATTTAATTTTCTCCTATTCCCTATATTTTCTCTTAGCCTCCCACCCCATCCATTATTCTGGTTTCTGTCTTTCAGGTTAGATAGAGCTTTTTCTCAAGTGCTTGGTGATTGTTAGTTTGTCTACATTTTGGAGAAAGATACTAAAATTATGATTGGGAAATATCAGTACTTGGGATGAACTTACACATTACAGAAACTCATTTAAAGGTAAAGAGGCAGGAACCCAGCCATCTTCATGAGGTTCCCTAAAACGCTGGGTCTACTGGCCTTTTCTCTTGGGCTCACTAGTGTCCTCAGAAAGAAATCCTATACTATTCATCTATGGGAGAAATAATTATTTTGGAAATAAAGTGAGGGAAAGTGAATGGGGTGGAGGGAGGTCTCCCCATTCAGTATATGGACTTTCACTTAACCTCACTCTGTATTGTGAGTCCTTGGGTTCAGATCTTTGCCAAGTAGCAAGTTCCTAGTCTTCAGTTGGCTGCTAGACTCAGTGCTATCTGGGCTGAATGGAGAAGGTCACTCCAGAAAGTCTAGCTGCTGCATCTAAAAAGTTTCAGCCTATACCCCCATTGTCAGTTCCACTTTACACTGATGCCTTCTAAGATATTTTACATAATTGAAATTTCTGTTTATTTCTGAGATTCTATGGAATAAATAGGCTTCAGAGTAAAGATTTATCTTTTCACTGGCCCACATCATCTTCAATTGCTTTCTAGCTTCCAAAATTTTGTTAACATCTGTCATTTCTATTATCTCCTTTCTTGTACAATTTGCCCTTTAGGTAATATATCTTTCTTTAAGTGGGTTGGGAAGGAAGTGGATGAAATGTTGGGTTCAATATACTGTTTCTTTATTCCCTCAGACAACATAATTACTAGAACAGTCTTTTTGTTTTAGTTGAGATATAATTCATATGTGTCTTTCTTGTATTAATTGTAGTTGCTATCATTTTTACTTGTACCAGTGTTCTGCTTTCTCTAACTTCAAACTAAGTGAAACAAGTGTAACTCCTTTTTCACATAATTACAACCTTTGAATATTTGTCCATAGGACCAAAGCATATTTTCTTTCTGTAATGTCTTTTCTTCTCCAAGCCAAATATCTCCAGTTCTTTTAATTGTTCTGATGTGACATAATTTGGTTTCCATCTGTCTATTTGATAACCTTCCTAGTATTTAGCTTCAGCTCTTTGAAGTCCTTCAAATGTAGTACTTAACCTTTTGGTACAGAATGACACTTTCAGATTATGGCGCTTTTGTTGTTCTTAGATTCTCTACTCTGACTTTAACCCACTACCAGGTCTTGCCTGGGAAGTAGAGGCCTTGGTGTGTAAGCATGAAACTGAATAAATCTTGCCAAAATAGACAATACAGTATACTATAATACAACATGCCTTGAATTGGAAGAATGGTAGTGTTATGAAGGTCCTTGCTACACATTTGAAAGTTTTATGTGCATACACACATATGTATGCATGTTATTTTAATTATTATATACATATCTTAAAATAAATTATTTATAAGATCAAAATAACATGCATACATTAGTTTGTGTGTGCTCATAAAACTTATATAATATATAATAAATAGTCACATGGATGACTGCCTCATAGTCAAGTATTATCATGAAGTTTCAGATCTGCGCTATTCAATATGGTAGCTACTAGATACATGTGACTGTTTAAATTTAAGATAACATAATTAATATGAAAATAATTTAGTTTCTCCATCTTGGCCACTTTTCCAATGTGCAATAACCATCTGTGGCTATTGGCTACCATTTGTATAGTGCAGACAAATTTTCATCATTGAAGAAAGTTCTGTTAGATATTGTTGAAATCCGGAACTAGTGGTGCACATTGGTCATGACTGTGTCAGTACCAGTGGAATTAATTTGTCCTGTGCTGTAAGAAAGGAGCTGAGGTACATATAAGCATTCATGACAAATGAAAGTCAAATGTATCAAGACACATAACTGATTCTTCTTTGATAGTTTCAACAGAGAAAAACAATGGGTGGATTGAATCATCACACTGTACATGATCATCTAACCATTATTAAAATCAAAAGAATTTGCACTGTGGTAGGACACATTTATATCAGAGTAGTGGTTTAGTTTCAGTCCCCAATGCTATTATTACATAAAATTAATACTTTTAATTTTTATTATTTTTATAGTTTAATTTGCATTAACTTTTGTAAGTCATGCCATTACTTTGGTTTTATAACTGTATAAGAGCAATAAGGTAGGGTGTGTGTGTGTGTGTGTGTGTGTGTGTGTGTGTGTGTGTATATATATATATATAATACAGCATGCCTTGAATATATATATATATATATATATATATATATATATATATATAATCTTTTGCTTATTTATGTTTAAGTTTTATCCCTTTTTTTGGTTATCAGATAGAATTAGTTCTTCTATAACAAAGATCTTTAAATTATTTCTGTTGGAAGTCATTAGTATAATAACAATACTGATATGTTCGTAGGTGCCTATTGTACATTAGGTGGTCTTTTAAGTGCTTTGCATGTATTATCTCATTCACTTCTCATAACTTCCTATGAGGTTGGCATTGTTATTGTCCTCATTCTAGAAACAAGGGGACTAAGGCACAAAGTGTTTAAGTGGCTTGTCCAGGTTATGCATTATGTCATAGTGAAGCTGGGATGTGAATTAGCCAGTCTGACTCCAGAACTCACTGGCTCTGCCATGATACTGGTTAGCATACCTGTAGAGTGGTAAAGAGCACAGGTGTCGAAATGAAACAGTTCTTTCTGAAGACTCTGGGCAAGATATCTAACCTTTCTAAACCTCAATGCCCTTATTATAAGATGGGACAATCATGCTGTTCTCATAGGGTTGTTCTGAGGAATAAGTTAAATAATACATATAAAACTCATGCAGTGCCTGGTATGTGGCAACATTTTCCATAAGGGAATCTTTTACTCTGCATTTGCCAGCTAGGGGCTGGCCCAATTACCACTTCAGTTAATAAAGTGAATGCATTCTTATGATTTTTTCCCAGTGTCCATAAGTAAAGTTTTATTAGACCACAGTTACATTCATTTATTTACATATTATCTATCATTTCTTTCCTGCTACAATGGCAGAGTTGAGTGGTTGTGATTGAAACTGCACAGTCCACAAAACCTAAAATATTTACCCTCTTGTCGGTTACAGAAAAAATTTACTTACCCTGGCTTAGATGACTTTCTTTTCTTCCCCTGGGAAGGGTCCACTTTCCCTGGACATATTGCTGCCTGCATGATTCTGGAACAAAATCAGGGTTCTGTTAATAGAACCTGGATGGATGATGGCTTTTGGGAGGCACATAACAGTGTGGGCTTATTGGGACTATTGTCGTAGCTAACTGTGTCTCTACTGCTGGCCTGCCTCCACTCTCCCCTACCAAGTCATTTTGTATACAATGATGTATTTTATCAGCAATAGAAGTAATACAGATGAGAGAGAACTGAGAGGCAGAAAATAGGTTCCCTTCCAGGGCCGTTTGTTTCCTGTTTCCCTGATGGAATATCATTTTACATGCTAGACAATTCCCCCATGAGGGAGTTGCTTCCATCCCTCTGAGGGTGCTTTCCTGACAGTGAGTTGACAGGTATACAGAAATCACCTTGGAGGATGCCTACTCCATCTTCAAATGCCTTTGAGCTTTGGTTGTTTGGGCTTGCTCTTAACTATTATTTTTTTGTTTTGTTTTTGTATTTTTCTGAAATTAGAAGCAGGGAGGCAGTCAGACAGCCTCCTGAATGTGCCCGACCAGGATCTATCCAGTATGCCCACCAGGGGGCGATGCTCGGCCCATCTGTGGCATTGCTCCGCTGCTACTGGAGCCATTCTAGCACCTGAGGCGGAGGCCATGAAGCTGTCTTCAGCGTCCAAGCCAACTTTGCTCCAATGGAGCCTTTGCTGCAGGAGTGGAAGAGAGAGATAGAGAGGAAGGAGAGGGGGAAGGGTGGAGAAGCATATGGGCACCTCTTCTGTGTGCCCTGACTGGGAATCTAACTAGGGACTTCCACATGCTGGGCCGACACTCTACCACTGAGCTAATTGGCCAGGGCCTTAACTATTGTTGTTTTAAAAGACAAAATGAAGCCTGACCAGGCAGTGGTGCAGTGGATAGGGTGTCAGACTGGGACGTGGAAGACCCAGGTTTGAAATCCCAAGGTTGCCGGCTTGAGCGCGGGCTAATCTGGTTTGAGCACAGCTCACCAGCTTGAGCCCAGGGTCACTGGCTTAAGCAAGGGGTCACTCAGTGTTTTGTGCCCCCCCCCCGCATGTGTTTTTCTTGCATGTGTTAAGGCACATGCGAGAAAAAAATCAATGAACAACTAGGGTGCTGCAACAAGGAATTGGTACTTCTTATCTCTCTCCCTTTTTGTCAGTCTCTGTCTGTCCCTCTCTCTGTCTCTGTCACAAAAGTACCCACAAAAAACCAAAAAAGACAAAATGAAGAGGGAAGCATCCTTGAGCACTGTCAACTGGCAGGAGGTTTGAGCAGCAGCTGGGCCTTGAGCAGTGGGCTGGTTATAGGTTATTTACCCCAAATAATGTAAGAGGACATCTCAGGTTGGTAGGAGAAAATGAGTAAAAGTTCTGGGATAGGAATACACATCAGGTATGTAGGGAACAATGAGTCAACCACTCTGATGTAATAACTGTGTGACGTGTTTTGTAATAGTTTAGTTAATTTCTTTCTTTCTTTCTCTCTCTCTCTCTCTCTCTCTCTCTCACACACACACACACACACACACACACACACACACACACACACACACAAGAGTCACAGGGATTCTGAGGATACTTGGAGAAATAAGGCTGTCAGAATTCTGCCTCATTGTGAACTCTCATGGAGATTGGACGTGTGTCGCTGAGGAAAGGAATGTATCCAGCAATTTCAGTTCCCCGGCTGGCTTTCTGACTGGGAGGTACTCCTCTGTCAGGATGACTCCCTGAGTGAGCCAGAGTGATTTGGTGAGTTAGAGATATGAAACAGGACTAGTATTCCCTTTTACACTAACTTCCTAGCATCTCTGTGAATCCTTCCATAGACACTCCAAGTTGTCAGAGCAATTCTAGGTGTCCTCAGAATTGGTTAGTCCTTGTTCACTATTCCAGTGGTTCCCCATTATGGTGACAGACTACACTGTCACGTACGCTGTGATTGCTCTCTATCTCCTGGCTTCTGTTCTTCTCTTTGTGGTCTTATGGCATCTGCTTTGATGACTTCTCTCTTTGTCAACTGTTTTCTGCCTCTTCCTAAAATTTTCCAAGAGAAAGAATCTGAAACCAAAGTTCAGTTAATTGCTATTGGACAAGCATTTACCACCAGGCCTTCTCATCAGCTGGTCCCATACATTGACAGATGATCATAGTTGCTTACCCACAGTTGAATTCATACATTCAACAAAATTTATTGAGCATCAGCCAGGGTGGTAAGTAATAAAAGGCAGGTGATGTATGCATCTGAAATCTCTCATGAACACCATGGCACCAAGAGCAACATAATCTTGGCTCCAATACATGTTTGTGTGTGTAAACAAGCAGAACTCTTAGAGTAAAATAAAATAAAAAGTCTTTATCTTGCCTACTGTCCAGTAAAACCTGTTCTGTGGGAATAATTCTCTCAACCTTGGAATCTTATAGGTTTCAAGACTTCTCTGGATTTGTCCAGGTGATTGAGAATACCATTACTTCCACTTTGCCCTCAAGTCTCATTTGAGCAACTTAAACATTTGGTGCCATGGAATAATCCAAATTCCATCTAGAGTAAGTCTTCTCCCCTTTTCTAGTTCAAGTAGGCTTCATACCATGGCCAGTTCCTTTGTGGTTTCTCACTTCTCCATGTTTTAGTCTTCTTTTCTGGCTTGATAACTGTGGTGTCTGCTCTCTTGCTCTTTCTCCTACCTTGGTAGAGGAGATGTAAAGAATAAGGGATAGTGGGAGAAGTCTTCCTTGATTTGCTCTGTTGTGAATGGAATTTGGCATTTTCTGGGCCTGGTAGGTAATTAAAGCTAATGCTTTCTCTTATAGGGCTCTTCTCTGATTCTATCCCAGACAGATGTTCCGAATACTGAGATCTCTGTTTGCACTTCTATACATGCTCAAAGGCATCTATCTCCCTTCAGGTTGATGGTGTATAATTGTTTCCTCTATACTTAAACATTTGTGGACTAAACCCCAGCAAAGCAGCTGCACCAAATCGTTTTGCTAACAGGTCCCAAGGAAACCATGGGTAGCTTCTCTCAATGGCCTATATCTTGTACATGGGCATGTACAGGAAGTACTCATGCCTCTTCCTTTGTCTGCATGTGCAGTAAAAGGCTCATTAGAGCAGTCAAACTCTCAGTTCATATCTTCCTAAAAAACATTGATTTTTCTATTTTTAATATGTTTGGGCCTGAAGGAAAACTTCTCATTTCTACTGACAAGATTGAGCTTAGGCAAAAGTATATACAATGTGGAAGAGAATTTGGGGTGGTGGTGAGATATCCAGGCTTCCAAGAGACTATCTCTCTGTACTGGTTTTCTTATATATGGAGCAGGTAAGTTCAGGTGTGAACTTGAACTAGATGAGTCAGTTTAAAACTCTGTTAATCACAGGATATAACATTGTTGGACAGATGCAGCAAAAATACTATGGTCTGGAATAAAACAGGAGCTGATGTTAAGAGATCTAAGTTCAAGTCTCCACTGGTCAACTTTCTAAGTATAATCTTAGATAAGTCACCATTTCCCTCAACCTCCTTATCTATTAAGTAGGTATATTTATAAGCAATTTTAGAGCGCTCCTGTAAGAATAGAGTGATATGGTAAGTCTAATATACAAAACAAATATGTATATTGTTAGCCACCAACAAATTTACATAGGCAGCATTTATTAAAAGACAGTTATGAACTAAACATTATTTTGGGTACTGTGGAGGAAATGTAAATTTGGATATTATTATTTCTAAGAGTCAACTCTTAGAGATGTCTCCTGCTGGGGGTCTTGGTGGGGGTCTCTGGGCAGTGTGATAACACTAGATGTAGGGACCCAGCATGACAGGAGAGGAATGCTGAGAAGGAAAGAGGGGGCCTGAAGCTGGTCTCAGGTCTGCAAAGGGTGGAATCTGTGAGTGTCTTTGTGTATGGAAAATATTGCTCAACGACCTTTGCAGCTTCTTAGATTAGAATCGAATATGTTCATGCTAGAAGGACCTTAGATATTATCTTCCTTGACCCCCTTATTTGGCGTCCCCCAAAGATTAAATCACTTATTCAAGGTTTCATGGTGAACGAGAAGCAGAGCTATTTCAGAACAAAGGACTGGGGCATTTCTGATCCTCTGCACTAACCTTTCCCTTCCCTCGGCTCTTCCCTCAGGGCATTTGTCCATTCTCTCCCTCCAAGTGACCACATGTGGTAGACATCTGTGCACATTTGCATCTGGAGCAAGGGAAGGGGAAGCATCACCTTCCATATAACTGGAGATCTGTAGACTTGATGTTATTTTCAGGATGAGGTACTCTCACATCTGAATCGGTGCTTCAGGAGCCCGGCACCTATTCCCACTGCACTTAATGAGGCTCTCAGTGTTCCTTTTAGCAGCATGTCTATTAAAAAAACATCATAATATCCTCAATCTAGTCACGTTAATATCACAGCAGTCTGTTAGACTGTCAGCTTGCTTTTTAAATTGCCTTATGGTAGCATGAATCCTTAGCCCTTTGGCCTACTGCAATATCTGATTTTTGTTGTCAGGTTTCTCATGTCTGGAACAGATCAGTTCACATGCATTTGTGGATGACTCTTCATAATGGTCATTGTGGCGCCAAACAATGAAAAAGTAAAAAGCAATTAAGCAGAGCATCTACCATAGGTGTAGCTTTATACTCACGTTTATGAAGTTTGAGATGCTAACTTTACCTGATTATTCTTTTGTTCTAATCATCTGTTCAGATTTGACCACAACAAAATTAACACAGCTTTCTCCACTTATTCTTTTCTCAGCCTGAAATCAGACAAATCGCTCACAGCTTCCCAACTCACTCCACCTTCCTGACCAAGATGGGGCAGCAGTCACTAAACCAGGGATAAGCAAACATGCTCAGATGTCCTCTATAGCCTATACTATTCTGAAATGAATAATCAGGAAAACAGCTTACTCCTCTGTGGACTTGCTTGTTTCCTCCAGTTTAAAAGTCTGTTACTTTGTCTTAGCAAGTTATTTCACCATTAAATATTTTCTTCTTAGTTTTATCATATTCAAGACTGGTCTGATTTAGAAGTGTAATATTCTGAATCTTATTTTAAATAAGGCGAGCAGCAAGGCTGTAAGCATTATTATTTCTTCTGTGACACAATGAGTGGAAGCCATGCCTTTGAGACAATGCTACATGACCTCTATTTTATAACTCACTCTGTTCTTGAAAGAATTGCTAGTGTTCTCCTTGTCTGGCCAGGAAGGAATGGGAGGCAAGGAGGTCTGCATGTTTTCTCATTGTTGCAGTGTCTGTAAATAGACCAACTTGTGAAGGTGATGGGTAAAGACTCTCTGAGAGAGGAGTAAGAGTAACATTGCAGTTAGACATTTGCCTGCCTGTCCTGCCTTTACCACTGCGCAGTGTTGAAATAGAAAGGTGCTTCAAAGATAGCTTATTGAATTTTAAGTCCTTTGAGGTCAGTGATGATGGCTCTTCTGTGAATTGTGAAGGTAGGATGGACTGAGAAGGTGGGATATAGGTTCAGTAAGAAATGTCGAGGGTGTAATGTGGAGGCAGAGGAGACCTGGCCTCCATGTGGAAAGAATATGTACAGTTTAGTTTCAAAAGAGAATTGGGAAAACCAGACTGTTGGGATAAAAGCTGGGGCTTTGTAGTTAGAGAGACCTGGAGTCATATCTGCTGTGGCTAATCACTAGCTGTGTGACTTTGAACTGTGAAATGAGGCAGTGAAACGTGAATATAATAATTATAATGCCTAACTCAGGGCGTTGCTGTGTATATCTACTTTCCTTCTGTCAATAAGGTGCCTCCTAAGTGTTGATTCTTTCTCAACTTCCCTTTTCTAAACCAAAGCTCTGCTATAGAAAGTCTGGGATCCTTATCTCACTCTAAGTTGTTGAGAAAGCCATGAAATGGGTCATGAAGACCCCACATAAGGAGCTAAAGAGTGGACTTCTCCCTGCCTCCCTCCCTCTCCAGCTGTGACTTCAGGGGTGCCACTCATCTTCCAGAAGCTTCTATTTCATCCAAATGAAAATTGAGGGATTTGTGTAGCTGAGTATCATGCAGCTCTGAAATTTAAAAATAATAAAGGTATTCTCTTTTTTATTTGAAGAGACCATGCCATCTGTCCTTACATCTCCTTTCTGGGAAGGTGATAGAAGATGGAGAGCAGAAAGGACGTCCAAGTGATCAGAGCTGGACAAGTTCCATTTCTGGAAATTAGAATCTGCATAAAATGAACAAAACACTTCTATCTCATTTAAAAAATAAGACCATCATACACTGCTGTAAAGGGACTTTACAAGTATATATGAATGTTTTAAATATGCTTTCATTATAAAAGCTGTGAAATGAAATAAACAAAAATCAATATGGACACATTTATTCTTAGTGTTCCCACATGTGTCTGAAGGGAAGGTGGGCAAGATTTACAGTAACATAAGATGTGATGTCTGGAAAAGTAGAGCTTACTGTAAAAGAGAAGGTGGGCTTGTGACCCAGAGACTGAGTTTGTGAGCATCAGATTAGAGGTCTTACCATTTTCCTGCTTTGGAAGGAATCTCAGTGTTTCTGAAAAGAAAAAGAATACTGCATTGACCAAAAGTAAAAGTGGCCCAAGTCCATTCTAGAACTCAGTGTAAGAAACACACCAAAATGTTGAAAACTAGTTGGAAGTCCCTTTTTGGCTGATTGGCCCCCAGGTAGAATTACAGGCAATAGTCACATGTCTTTGTTTCACTGGAAGGAGTGGATACTTTCTTTTTTGTTTCCCCTAGTGGTGGAAGGGAGGGCCTCTTCAGGGGCAGAGGTCCGGCCACTGTGGACTTTCCATCCAGGAACAGCAGAAAGCACTTTGAACAGTCTGCCTGGATCATAGGGCCTCAGCTCAGATGGGGGTGGAGTAGAGAAGGTCAAGGAACTGGGGCAGACAAGTGCTTGAACTTGAATTTGGCTCAGCTACTCTGTCACTCTATCTTCTTAGTCAACATTCTTCTTCCCTAAGCATCTTCCATATGTAAAAGCTGAATCAGCCTTTCTGGATGTGATACCTCAGGGAGCTGCCAGTGCAAAGGGCTTAGGACAGGGGTCGGGAACCTTTTTGGCTGAGACAGCCATGAATTACACAAATGTAATTCTGTGGGAGCCATACAATATGTTTAACACTAAATACAAGTAAATGTGTGCATTTTATGTAAGACCAATACTTTTAAAGTACAATAAGTCTCTGAATTCTTTTTGATAACGTTGTTATGCTGTTGCTAACCAATGATAAATAAAGTACTTCTTACCATTAATGCAACTTCTGGTGCTGCATGGTTTTGCTGATGGCTTTGTAGTCTGGTTGATACATGGTGAGGTTAAGCTTCATGCAGGCGTTGAGACTTCCATCTGTTAAACGTGATCATAGGTTGGTCTTAACGTTCTTTAGATGTGAGGAAGACTGCTTACATGCATATGTAGAGCCAAACATTGTCAGTACAGCAATACTCACAAGTTGCAGTGTGTGGTATGTGACAGAAAGTGCGTTCCAAGTTTTGACAATCAGCTGGTCTGCAGGTTGAAGTTCTTTTATTTCTCCCCACTTGTGTTTGCTTGCCATCTCTGCTTGCTGTCATGCAAGTCTTTCCAAATCTTCAATCAGTGACTTGAACTTATTCACCAACATGTCTGAGGCCTTCAGGTCAGCAGCTTGTAGCTCAAAATCTCTGATGGAGACATCGATGATGTAACTCAGGTCGGCTCTGTCCATTGCACATTCGTGTGGATGGGTGATGAACTTAAAAAGATGAGTGCACTCACGAACTTCTCCATAGTGCACTTTAAATGACTGCAGATTAGATGTGAAGCCCGCTAGCTGCTAAAGATCAAGATGTTGAGCAGGGTCACTTGCTGTGCATACATCTTTAAACTCTCCCAGTTTTCCAAAATGTAGTAAATTACCTGTTTCAATGTCGGTGATGAAGAGTTCCAGCTTGTTTTTAAATGAAAACACTGCTTGTTGAAGGGATAAGACTGTATTTCCAATGCCTTGCATTTTCACATTGAGTTGGTTCAGATATTCAGTCATATCCACGAGAAAGTAGAACTTCAGGAGCCACTTAGTGTTAGCTAACTCAGGATGCTCGACATTTTTCATTTTAAGAAAAGTCCAGATTTCACTCAGACAAGCCGCAAAGTAGCTGAGCACCTTCCCTCTTGACAACCAGCACACATTGCTGTGCAGAAGCAGACCAGGATAATTATTCCCAACTTCATCCAGCAGTGTTTTAAACTGGCAATCATTTAAAGCTTGGGCAACAATAAAGTTGACCACCCGAATGACCAGCCACATCACCTCACTCACCAAGCTGCTCGCCACACATCTGAGCACAAAGCACCTCCTGATGTAGGATGCAGTGAAAACTTAGGATGGGTCTCTTTTTCATGTTCACAAAGAAGCGCTACAAATCCTGTTTTTCCCCACCATGCACGGAGCAACATCAGTTCACATTGAAATAAGTTTATCCATCGGTAGATATTTTTCTTTAGTGAACTCAGTGAAAGACTTGAATAAATTCTCCCTTCCTGTTGTCTCTTTCATAGGCAAAATAGCAAGACTTTCCTCACGTAGTGTGTCACCAAAGGCATACCTTGCAATCACACTGAACTGGGATAAATGGCTTATGTCTGTTGACTCATCCAAAGCGAGAGAAAAGAATGGTGCTACATTTATGTCCTTCACTTGTGTTGCCTCAATTTGATTTGCCATCATGATGGTACTATCGTGAACTGTTCTTGCCGACAGAGGCATGTCTTTTATTTGTTTCATTATCTTGTCTTTATCCAAAAAGTCATCAAAAAGTTCATTGACAACATCAAGCATGAATGTTTTGGCATACTTCCCATCTGTGAATGGCTTTCCTTGTCTCACGATAGCTAAAGCACCAGCAAAGCTAGTCAAATTTCAGTCACCTTGTTGGGTCCAAATACAAAGTTGCTGCTGACTAGCTGGCACTCTACACAGTAGCTCTTGACGTGCTTTTGTCCTGCTGTCCCCTGCTGGATATTTTGATGCAAAATGTAGTATGGCGTGTGTCGAAGTGCCACTTTATATTTGACCATTTCATTGATGCAATTTTATCATTGCCGAGTAGACACACTGCAGAACTGGCTTTCTCCACAAAGGCGAATTTCTCTGTCCATTCCTTCCAAAAAGTACGATACTCCTCATCTTTTTTTCTTTTAGCCATCTTCTTTGTCAAAAGGGTTTCTGCAATTAGCCAGCTGACTACTTGATTAAAAGGAGGGAAGTTTACTTTCTGACCTCACAATGACCTGTGTATGTTACACATTATCCAATAAAAATTTGGTGTTGTCCTAGAGGACAGCTGTGATTGGCTCCAGCCACCCGCAACCATGAACATGAGCAGTAGGAAATGAATGGATTGTAATACATGAGAATGTTTTATATTTTTAACATTTTTTTTTATTAAAAATTTGTCTGTGAGCCAGATGCAGCCATCAAAAGAGCCACATCTGGCTTGCGAGCTATAGGTTCCCAACCCCTGGCTTAGGAGATGCACACACTCCTTCATTCACTAAATAGGATCTCATACCAAATAAGCAGCCTTATGAAACATTTGTATGGTGAGTTTAATATGTAGGAATTATTTACTTTATTCTATTCATATTTTCATTTTCTAAATTAAAAAGAAAATTTCCTTACCTTTATTGAGGTATAGTTAACAAAAAGTTGTATAAATATAAGAGATACAACTTGATGTTTTGATCTATATACACATTGTGAGATATTCACCACAATCTAATTAATGAATTCATTCCCTCACATGCTTACCTTCTTCTTTTGTGGAGAGAACACTGAAGATCTACTCTCAGCAAATTTCAAGTATACAACACAGTATTGATAATTGTAGTCACCATGATGTACATTAGATTCCCAGAACTTATTCATTTTTATTAACTGCAACTTTGTACCCCTTGACCAGTATCTTCCCATTTCCTCACACCCAGGCCCTGACAACCACTATTCTACAGTCTGCTTCTAAGAATATTATTACTTTAGATTCCATGTATAAGGGAGACCATACAGTGTGCATTTCTATGATACATTATTCCTATATTACATTATGTGCTCACCCTTCAAAGTCACATCATCTTTGGTCACCATATATTTGGCCCCCTTTATTTTTTATTACCTCCCACCATCTATCCTCTGGTACCCACCATACTATTGTCTGTGTCTATGAGTTTCAGTTTAGTATCCCACGTATGAGTGAAATTATAGGTTCTTAGCCTTTTCTGACTTATATAGCTTAGTATGGTATTCTCAAGGTCTATCTCTGTTGTCTCAAATGGCAGTATTTCACCTTTTCTTATAGTTGAGTAGTATTCCATACTATATATAAACCACATATTCTTTATCTAATTTTTTATTGAAGGACATTTGGTTTTCTGCATGTCTTGGCCACTGTGAATAATGCTGCAGTGAACATAGGAGTACATATATCTTCGTGAACAAATGTTCATTAGATTTTTTTGGTAGATAACCAGAAGAGAGATTGCTGGTTCATATGGTTAACTCTATTCTTAATTTTCTGAGGAATCGCCATACTGTTTTCTACAGTGGCTGTACCAGTTTACATTCCCACCAGCAGTGAATGAGGGTTTCTTTTTCTCCACAACCTCTCCAACACTTGTTATTACCTGTCTTGATAATAGCCATTCTAACTGGTCTGAGACAGTCTGTCACTGTAGCTTTTATTTTCATTCTTCTAATGGCTAGCGAAGTTGAACATCTTTTTGTGTATCTGTTGGCTGTTTGTATATCTTCTTGGGAGAGGCATCTGTTCAGGTCCTCTGCCCATTTTTTAATTGGATTGATTTTTGGTGTTGAATTGTATGAGTTCTTTAACTATTTTGGATATTAACCCCTTGTTGGAGCTGCTGTTTGAAAATATCACCTCCTATTTGGTAGGTTTTTGTTGTTGTTGTTGTTGTCAGTTACTTTTGCTGTGCAAAAGCTTTTCAGTTCAATATAATCCCATTAATTTAATTTTGCCTTTATTTCCCCTGCCTTTGGGATAAATTAATAAAAAGTTCTCTATGATTAAAGTCCATAAGTTTAGTGCCTATGTTTTCTTCTATGTAATTTATTGTTTCAGATCTTATTTAGGCCTTTGATTCATTTTGAATTAATTTTTGTGCAGGGGGACATACTGTAGTCTAGTTTTATTCTTTTCCATGTGACTTTTCAATTTTCCCAGCACCATTTATTGGAGAGGCTTTTCTTTTTTCATTGCGTATTTTGGGCTACTTTTGTCAAAAATTATTTGCCCATACACATGTGGTTTTATTTCTTTGCTCTCAATTCTGTTTCTTTGGTCTTGTATCTATTATTATTATTATTATTATTATTTTGCCAATACCATGCTGTTTTAATAATCATAGCTCTGTAATATACTGTGAAGTCAGGGAGTGTGATGTTTCCATTTTTGTTCTTTTATTTTTGGAAAGTGAGTTAGTAGGTGATTATATACTCAACATCATGAGTTGTCCTTTGGAACTTCACAAATGTTCATTAAAAAGACAACTTTATCAAACCTGACCTAAAAATGCTCATATTTAATCAATTCTTGGGTCTTCTTTTTCTTATGAAGACTCCCTTGTCACATAACACTTAAATAAAATAAATCTGTATGCTTTTCTCCTGTTAATTTACCCTTTATAATAGAGAACCAACTGAGAATCTAAAAGTTTAAAAGAAAAAAACACATTTTTCCTCTCTCAACTTAAGGCCAGATATAATGTGAGAAAAAAAACAATATGGCCAATGAAAATTCAGAAGTAGAGAGAGAAAAAATTATAAGAAATTAAGGTAACAAAATTGAGGAGTAGACTCCAGTTTTACTGAAACTTGGAAACTGGGTCAAACAAGTTCACTTACAATTCAGAGGGAAGGAAAGTCTCCAACCTGGACTATATCTCTAAAATGTAAAATGAGATCTTTAAAATAATTAGGATTACTTTTACAACAGGTTTTGCTATTTAGGAAGAAATAAACTTAGTTAAGTATTCAAATTATTCAATTTCCATCTTATTCTCCAAATGAAGATTGAAAATTTTACATTATTTTTCTCAGAATAAGTAGTTCTATTATAAAATGTACACATATGTGCTTGTATGTCAACATATTTTAAGAATTCCATGGAAAATCATCAGAAAATTAAAAACAGCTGATGTCATATTTAAAAAAACAGTTGTTATTACAAGAAGGCCAGTCAAGGAGAATATCACCCATGTTAGCCAAACATCAAGATAAAAAATAAATTGCTAAAGGAGAGAAATGTACATTTGTGTACATTTGGTTATTAATTTAAAGATAAGCAAAGTTTGGTTTAAGAAAAGAAGGTAAAGAATAATAACTTCAATATGCATTGGTATGAAGAAAGAAAATCAAGGCTATGACTTCGTAGTCAGAAATCTGACATGTAGTATTTTCATACTATTACTAAACATATAAATTAGTAATATTTTTAATTCCACAGAATAAGTCCTTATTCAATAGAGACAGCATTCATAATGCTCTAATGGCTTTGCTTAGTGAGCATTATTGTTCTTTTTTCTCAGGATTGTTTTGGCTATTCAGAGTCTTTTATGGTCCCATTCAAATATGATGATTTCTTTTATTATTCTGTTTCTTTAAAGAATGACATTGGGATTTTGATCAGGATTGCATTAAATATGCATATTGTTTTGGTTACTATGGCCATTATGTCGATAATTCCAACCTATGAACACTGAAGATCTTTCCATTTCATTGTTTTTTTCAATCTCTTTTAATAATGCTTTGTAGATTTCAATATATAGGTCCTTCATTTTTTTCTTTTTTCTTTCCTTTTTACAGGGACAGAGAGAGAGAGTCAGAGAGAGGGATAGATAGGGACAGACAGGAACAAAGAGAGATGAGAAGCATTAATCATCAGTTTTTCATTGTGACACCTTAGTTGTTCATTGATTGCTTTCTCATATGTGCCTTGACTGTGGGGCTACAGCAGACTGAGCAACCCCTTGCTCAAGCCAGTGACCTTGGGTCCAAGCTGGTGAGCTTTTGCTCAAGCCAGATGAGCCCGCACTCAAGCTGGCGATCTTGGGGTCTCTAACTTGGGTCCTCTGTGTCCCAGTCCGACGCTCTATCCACTGCGCCACTACCTGGTCAGGCCCTTCACTTCTTTTGTTAAGTTTATTTCTAGGTATTTTATTATTTTGGTTGCAATTGCAGAAGAATTTTTTTCCCATTTTTTTCTGGTTTCATTGTTAATATATAAGAAAGCAGTGGATTTTTGTACATTAATTTCATATCCTGCAACTTTACTGTATTTGTTTATTGTTTCTAATAGATTTTTGGAGGTGTTTTTGGAGTTTTCTATTTACAGAATCATGTCATATGCAAAAAAATGACAGTTTTACTTCTTCTTTCTTCCCAAGTTGGATGCCTGTCATTTCTTTCTCTCGCTTGATTGATCTAGCTAGGAGTTCCAGAAGTATGTTGAAAAAGAGTGGGGAGAGTGGGCATCCTTTTCTTATTCTCAATTTTAGAGGAAAAGTTTTCAGTTTTTCACTATTAAGTATGATATTGCCTGAGGGTTTGTCATATATGGGCTTTATTATTTTAAAGTATTTTCCTTCTTTATTCATTTTATTGTTTTAATCATAAATGGATATTCTATCTTATCAAGTGCTTTTTATGTATCTATTGATAGGATCATATGATTTTATCTTTTGTTTTATTAATGTGATAATTTATATTAATCAATTTGCATATGTTGAATCATTCTTATGCCCCTGGAATAAACCTCATTTGATTTTGCTATATTATTTTTTAAAATTTATTATTGTATTTGATTTGTTAGTATTTTTGCATCTGTATTCATAAGAGATACTAGTCTGTATTTTTTCTGTGTGTGTGTGTGTGTGTGTGTGTGTGTGTGTGTGTTATCCTTGCCAAATTTTGGTATCAGGTTATGTTAACCTCATAAAATGTGTTAGGAAGTATTGCCTTTTCAATTTTTTGGAAGAATTTGAGAAAGCTAGTGTAAAGCCAGTAGTCACGGCCACGTCACAGTCACCTGGCCCATGCAGGTTTGCATTTGATTCAGACAGATGGTAATAAAAAAATGGAGTCAAGAACTGGTGGGCCATTAGCTTTAATCCTAGTTCGTACTGGGTGGGCGAGAAATACACACAGTGGGAAAACACTTTCCTTTCCATTCAGGGCTCCCAAAGCCACTGACTCATTCACCTCTGTTCTCCATATTCTTTTCTCTGCACAAACTGGCTTCTTCTTCAGCACTCTGCCATCTTGGCTGCTTCTCCTCTACAATGCTAATTTCAGGAACCCAGAGAGAGCGAGCCCCTGGTCTGCCCCATTTTATAGTGTAGAAATCAAAACCTTTAAACCAATATACAAATAATAAAGTCTCTGATACAAAGTCACTTATCTGAGGCATCAATGGGATTCCTCATAAGAGTGCACCATTCCACATCATGCAACAGTCAAGGGTGTGGGGAAAAGCTTAGCTTTGAAAGATCTTAGTATTAAAAGGGGGGGGGGAAGTTTAGTCTTAAAACTAAGCCTTAGTCTATAATGACTTTGCCGGCTTATAACCTGTTTCTCACACCCAATGCAAATTATAAGTGAGCAAACATATATATCATATTTACAAACTTATTTGACCCATAGCTAGGTATCAAATATTCTTTCACTGTTTGGTAGAATTCACTAGTGAAGCCATCTAGTCTTGAACATTTATTTTTGGGGAGGTTTTTGATGGTTGTTTCAATTTCTTCCATGTTGATCAGTCTATTTAGATTTTTCAAGGTTGTATATATTTTAGAAACATCCATTTCTTCTAGGTTATAGAATTTGGTGGCATAATATTTTAGTGTGATCCTCTGTATATCTATAATATCTGTGATAATTTCTCCTCTTTCATTTCTGATTTTGTTTATATGAGTCTTTTCTCTTTTTTTCCTTAGTGAGTCTAGTTAGGAGTTTGCCATTTTTATTAATCTTTTCAAGGAACTAGTTCTTTGTTGTATTAATATTTTGTATAGGCTTTTTATTCTTTATTTTACTCCATTCTACTCTAATTTTTATTCTATTTTTCTTCTGCTGATTTTGAGTTGCCTTTGTTGTTCTTTTTCTAGTTCTTTGAGATGCAATATTAGGTTATTTACTTGGAATTTCTTTTGTTTCTTGAGATAGGCCTGTACTGATATAAACTTTCCTCTTATTACTGCTTTTGCTGTATCCCAAAAACTTTGATATGTTTTATTGTCATTCTCATTTGCTTCTATATAGCTCTTTTAAATTGAATTTATTGAGGTAACATTGGTTAATAAAATTATATAGATTCAGGTGTATAATTCTATAATATATCATCAGTTTATTGTATTGTGTGTTTGCCACCCCAAGTCAAGTCTCCTCTATTCTCCATATCTTTTGATTTCACCTTTTATTTCTTTTTTGACCCAATCAGTTTTAGTAGTATGTTGTTTAATCTCCACATATTTGTGCATTTTTCTTTTCTTTTTTTATTTAAGTGAGAGGAGGGGAGATAGAGAGACAGATTCCCACATGCGCCCCTACTGTTATCAACCTGGCAACCCCATCTGGGGTCGATGCTCTACCAGTCTGTGGCCTAAAATGCAACTGAGCTATTTTTAGTACCTGAGGTAGAGGCTTCATGGACTTATCCTTAGTGCCCAGGGCCAACATGCTCGAATCAATTGAGCCACGGCTGCAGAAAGGGAAGAGAGAGAGAGATAGAAGCGGGAGGAGTGCAGAAGCAGACGTTTGCTTTTCCTGTGTGCTCTGATCTGACTGGGAATCAAAGTTGGAACTTCTCCACACCAGACCAATGCTCTACCGCTGAACCAACCAGCAAGGGCCTAGATGTATTTCTTGAAGTCAGCATATGGTTGCATTTTGTTTTTGATACAATCTGCTACTTAGTGCCTCTTTTATTTTATTATTTTTAGTGAGAGGAGGGGAGATAGAGAGACAGATTCCTACATGTGCCCTTACCAAGATCTACCCAGCAAACCCACCCGAGGTCAGTGCTCAAACTGAGCTATCCTTAGTGCCTAAGGCTGATACTCAGGCACTGATCCACTGGCTGTGAGAGAAGAGAGACAGAAAAGGGAGAGAAAAGGAAAGAAAAACAGATGGTCACTTCTCATGTGTGCCCTGACTGGGGATCACACTCTATCCACTGAGCCAACTGGCCAGGGCCATTTTTAAGGAATTTACAAAACTTTATTGATTTTAGAGACCGGGGGTGTGGGAGAGAGATAGAGAAACATTGATTTATTTTTCTACGGATTTATTATTTATGCATTCATTGGTTGATTTTTGTATGTGCCTTGACCCATAATTGAACCTGCAACCTTGGTGTATTGGGATAATGATTTAGCCAACTGAACAACCTGGCCAGGGCCTACTCTATGCCTCTTTACTGGTGAATTCAGTTCATTTACATTTAGAGTACTTATTAATGTATGAGGGTTTTCTATAGCCGTTTTATCATTTTTTTTCCCTGGTAGCTCTGTGCCTTCATTGGTTCTTTCCATTTTTGTTTCTGTCCATTGTTTTAGTTTAGTTGTAGTTTATGCTTACCCCCCTGCTTTCTCTTATTTTAAGCTATGTTTCAGTTTTTTTTGTGTGTGTGTCCATTAGGTTTATGAAAGAGTAAGTTTCATATATACAGTTGTTCTTTTTCTTTTGAATGCATCTGCTCTCCAACCTGCTTTGCAAATTCATACCTTTACCCCTGACCCTTTTATGTTTTTGTTGTCACAAATTATGCTTGTTTATGCTTTAAAATTATACCTGTTTATGCTGTAAGTATGTTGGTGATCTTACTCAGAGTATTGTGACCTTTTGTTTTTTGTTTCAGATAGACTAAACCTCTTGAGTATTTCCTGCAATGAAGGTTTCCTGGTGATAAATTCCCTCAGCTTTTGTATGTCTGGGAATGTCTTTATTTTTCCTTCATATTTAAAGGATAACTTTGCTGGGTATATTATTCTTGACTGGTAATTTCTCTTTTTCAGTAGTTTGAATATTTGTTTTCACTTTCGTCTGAGAAGTCCAATGATAATGTCATGGGCTTTCCTTTATAAGTTACTTTTTTTTACCTTGCTGCCTTGAGAATTCTTTCTTTGTCATTAATTTTTTGACAGTTGTAATACAATGCACCTTGGAGAAGGCCTCTTTGGATGGAGTTAATTATGTGTTTGCTCCTTAGATTCAAGGATCTAGCTCTTTCCATAGGCTTGGGAAATTCTTATTGACAATTTGTTTGAATGTGTTCTCTGTTCCCTTCTCCCTCTCTTCTTCTGGTATGCCTTTATTCTTATATTGCTTTTCTGATGGAGTCAGGTACTTATTGTTGAATTCCTTCATTTCTCTTTATGTACAATTTTCTTCTTTCTTTTACATCATTTCTAGATTTCTACCTTTGATATCACCAATTCTTTCCTCCATTTGGTTTGCTCTCTTTTCTATGCTTGTTAGTTCATTCCCATGATCTCTTTTATTCAGTTCTTCATTTCTAGAATTTCTATATGGTTCTTTTTAAAAGTTTCAACATTTTTGGTAAGGTAATTTTTTTATTGACTCATTTTCTGAGTGCATTAAATTGCCTGTTTGTATTTTCTTGCATCTTGTTGAGTATTTTTAGAAGTCAAACATTGAGTTTTCTTTTATTTATATCACATATTTCCATGTCTTTAAGTTTGTTTTCTGGAGACTTTTTATTTTCTTTCTGGCTGCTCACTACCTTGGTTATTCATAGTATTTGATGGATTTCTTCTTTGTCTATGCATCTACTTATGAATGTCATTTCTCTACCAGATTAATACAAAGAGATCTTACCCTTATTTTCTAGTAGATGGTGCTGAATCACAAGTATATTTTTAGTGCTGTGAAATCCTAGTACTGTCCCCTACACCCAGACACTGCCATCAGTGTAGCTTGATATGTGGGGTTGGGGTGGGCTAGGGAAACTTGCCAGCTTCTTTGTTGTTTTGCCTTCTTGGTAATGGCAACCTCAGCCCTCAAAAGGGACTCTCCTGAACACCAAACCTGAAACTTGTCTTAGGGTGCACACTTTGCTGAGGGAATAAAGTTATTTTGTAGTACTAATTCTTGGGTTTGCAGATAATATGCCGCACAACCTGACACCAAGGGCAAATGGAGGCAGGGCTCTGGGAGGCTATGGGAGTGGCAGAGATCCATGACTTTGTTTCTTTGTCTGGAATGCTGACTTCCCAACAATGGTAGCCATATTCCTGTTCTGTGTCCTTCTCAGGTCTCTAGGCTCAGCTGCAGCTTATATTGTTCACTGCTGCAAAAATACCCATAACATCTCTTCATTCCTCCTGCCTGGAGGGAGTACCCATCCCAACTGGATTCCTTCCCTTTCTGGGCTAAGCCCTGCCATGAGCTCCTGACTGCAGGCTACATCCATGACTCCTTTGAGCTCTTCTGCCTTCTTGCTTCCCTCTTTTTTTCCTGTTGGCCCATCTTTAGATGTTTCAGTGCACAGATTCTCAGGCATGCTTTGTGTTGAGGAGGGAATCTTTTGTTGAGTTATAGCTGTTCAAATTGTTGAAACTTCAAGGGGAGAAACCAAGGGGATCTTTTATGCCACCATTCCTGTGACATTCCTCCATGCAGTATTTCTCTTTCTTTGGCTTATTTAATTTAGTGTAATGTCCTCCAGGTTCATCCATATTGTTGAAATGGTAGAATTTCTTTTTATAAGGGTGAATAATATTCCAATATATATATATCATATTTTCTTCATCCACTTATCCCTTTATGGGCATTTAAGTTGTTTCCATATCTAAGCCATTGTGAATAATGCTTCAATGAACATAAGGATACATATATCAATTTGAATTAGTGTTTTCAATTTTTTTTGATAAGTACCCAGAAGTGGTATTGTTGGATTATATGGTAGTTTTTAAAATTTTTTTAAGGAGACTTCATATTGTTTTCCATAATAGTTGTACATATTTATATTCCCACCAAGAAGTGCACAGTGTTCCTTTTTCTATACATCTCTATCAAACAACACTTATTTCTTGACTTTTTGATAATAGCTATTCTAACAAGTGTGAGGTGATATCTTGTTGCTGATGTCCTCCTCCTCGGATAAATAATCTTATATGTAGAAAACTCTGGATTTCACTCCAGAAAATTTACCTCCAGGTTGACAGAAAATTCTTTTAGTTTTATTAAATTTTTTTTTCATTTATGTCTCTGGTGCTTAAACATTGAGGATTTTGTTGTGCAAAATTTCAGTAGCTCTACTATGTCTATAGACTGACATTAAAACTCTTTACCCATATATTTGCAGTGCTGGAAATCTGGCTCTAACATACTTTTCTGCCTTTAATCTTCTATTATTCCATGTTCTTCTCCCCGTCTCTTGGCTTACTTACTGTCTCCTGAAGGCCAAATCTTATGTGTTCAGTATTTTCCATATTGTGGGAGGCTGTCACCAGGACTAGAACAGCTAATTCTTATTACAGAATGAATCCAGCACCTCGCCTGTAAAGCAGTAGAAATACATCTACCTTAGTCAGAACTCGGAGCAAAATGTGCTCTCCAGAAGTAAGCAGCAAGGTTATCCTTAAGGATAAATTTCAGGGGCCTGTTTAAGGAATGCTGTTACCACTTAAAGAATAAAGTTATTAGTCTGTGGGAGAAAAATATGTGGATAAAATCTTATATGTAGAATTGCAGTTACTAAACTTTGGCTGATATTTTGAGTAGCACACATCTTAGATGAATGAGGGAGGAGAGATTAAAATTTACAGAGTTCTTTGGAAGGGGATCCTGAAGACAAGTCAGGTACCTTTGGTACATAGTAGGTGCACATTAAATACTTGAGTGATTTTCTGATTGGAGAGCAAAAAATTATCTAATGAATAGTAGGCTGACTTGACTGGTTTTCTGATCCCTTATTACAATGTTTTAGAAGGAAGTACAAAAATGTGCCTTTACACAGAATATTAAAATTGGTTTTATTCCGACTATCTTTAAGATCAACTATAACTTAATGGCATCTACACAGACCCTTTTTCCAAATAAGGTCAAATTCACAGGTGCCATGTAGACAAAACTTCTGAGGGGCCACCCATTCAAGCACTACATAGTGCATTCATTTATTGACACATTTCCCAAAAGCTCTTGAACACTAAATGTACAAAGGGATTGTGAGAAGTATAAAGATACTGACAGAGACTCAGCTTTTAGTAGTTTACAACCTAGAAAGGAAGGCAAAGCACACCATTATACAGTTTGATAGAAAATGGTGAGTACCATGAGAGAAGCACAGAGAAATACAATATGATGGTAGATTAGACAAGTAAGAGATAGATATACCAGCTTGGGTTGGGAACAGCAAAGAGAGGGAGATATATCATGGCAGACTCATCAATTGAACTGGATCCCAAAAGATAGGAAGATACTGGACATGTGGGGATTGGACATTCAGGACAGAAAAACTGACATTGGGGAGGCCTAGAGGTGGGAAACAATTTGTAGACAGGCAGTGCTAAGAAATTCAGATTACCTAGAGCACAGATGAGTGAAAGGTAGAAATGAGAGGTGAAGAAAGAGGTTGTCCAAGAAGAGAATGGGCAATCTTGAATGTACTTTAGCCAGTGAAGATTACACAAGGTTTTTTGAACATGAGTGTGATAGAATAAAACCTTTGATATGTGAAGATAATATTTTTATTTTTCATAAGTAATAAAGATTGTTTTAAGCTAAAGATATTTGAGATTCAACAGATGCAGAAAGAAGCCTTCTGGGAACTTATCTTTCCTGACTAAAAGCAAAATTTTCATAGAAATAAGGGACCACAATAAATTCCTTCTTTGGGATGGGTCTGTTCCCAGGAATGATACCAAGACTAAATTTACCTCCTGTAAATCCTATCTCTGAGGGAGTCTTATGGCCCTGGAGAAGATGGAAAGACCACTCAAACATCATCATAAACTTTATCTCCTATTTGCTTTCCTAAAATACCATTTGTTTTTCCTAAAAAGGCCTATTTGTTTTTTCCAAAGAATCTTTTTTTCTCTTTTCCCTTCTTCATGCTAAGGGAGGTATTTTAGCCCTCGATTCTAACAGTCCTTTGAATAATCATCACTGAATATTCCCAAGTGTATATGCACTACACACGTTAATAAAGTCAAGTTTCTCTTGCTTATCTGTTTTCTGTCAGTTTAATTTGCAGGCGCCCAGACACTTAATATAGGAGGTAGAGGAAAATTTACTTTTACCTAAAAGTTTCTCATGTAGGATGTACATATGAATTAAAATGGAGAGAGACACGTAAGATGGGGAGATGGATCCAGGCATGATTAGTAGGAAAGAAAGTAGAGATGAATATGTATTTTGGAGAGATTGCAGAGGCAGAATCATAATGATTTCATTATAAAAAAGAGAGAGGAGATAATCAACAATTACTTTGAGAATCTGAGCCTGGACAACTGGGCTTATGATGGTCTCATTAATAGAAATAGGAAACACACAAGAAGTAAAGATCATAAGAACATAGAAGAGTTAATGGAGCCTGTTTGCAGACTGGCAGAGAGGTTAGAAAAGGAGATGTGGATTTGAGATGAACTGGATTGGGTGAGCTTTAAGACAGGAGGTAGAAGAAGAGGACCAAGGGAGAGCAAAGGCAATGAGGGGAGGGGGTGTTGGAAGTGATTTGGGGCAGAAGGAGGTAAAGGGGCCTGCCAATGAGGTAATCAAAGGTGGTGGGGTTGACAGAGGAAAGAACTGTGTCAGAGTGTTTTAGGGGCTGAGATCAAAGAGAGGGTCTTTCCTGGTATAAAATCTGTAGAAAGGTAGAGGAAGACCTAGAATACTTTATAAAGTCTGGCTGGAAAGTCACCCTTAAAGGAAGCAGTGGCAGGAGAGTGAGGTTGGAGGGCAGAGCTGAATTCAGGTGTTGGAAAAGAAGAGGCAACACTTGCTGACAACTCTTTCTAGACATCTTTGTGTTGAAGGGAGAGAACAGAATACCAATGACTTAAGGGTTACCTGAGTTTCTCACCCACTCTGTGATTTTTACTGATTCCCCAGTTTAATACATCAACTCTATGCTAGCTACATTTTGATAATAACCATGACAGAATTAAGTTCTTGGAGGGGAGGAACAAATAGTAATTAAACTATTAAGAAGCATCTTTCTTTTCTTTCTTTTATTCCATGTTTACATATCTACTTATTTGTCATTAAGTCACAACATTTTATCAAAATATACAAACAGCACAGATACTTTAAAATATATAGCTAAAATTATAATTAAACAAGATTGACTGCTACAATTAGCATGCATAGATCTTTTATTGAGAGTGATGTCTAAAGAGAGACTTATGAGTCATCAATTCATTAGTAATGGTATAAAGGACTCTATTTTTTTTCTTGGAAGAATTACACACTTCATTTTTTTTTCTTGTTAAAAAAATGTGAAGATGCTAATGAGTAACTGCCACTGTACTGAAATCAACTGAGCATGAATGGATGGAAAGGTTTTATTGTCAAGAGTACCATGATCCTATCTTTGTTGCATTTTTTTAAAAAATATATTTTATTATTATTAATTTTAATGGGGTGACACCAATAAATCAGGGTACATATGTACAATGAAAACATCTCCAGATTATCTTATCATTCAATTGTGTTGCATACCCATCACCCAAAGTCAAATTGTCCTCTGTCACCTTCTATCTGGTTTTCCCTATGTCACTCCCCTCCTCCCTATCCCACCCTTCCCTCCCTCCCCCCACCCCATAACCACCACTCTCTTGTCCATGTCTCATATTCTCACTTTTATGTCCCACCTATGTATGAAATCATGCTGTTCTCAGTTTTTCTTTTTTTCTGATTTACTTATTTCACTCCGTATAATGTTATCAAGGACTATCCATTTTGTTATAAATGATCCGATGTCATCATTTCTTATGGCTGAGTAGTATTCCATAGTATATATGTACCAAAGCTTTTTAATCCACTCGTCTTCTGACGGACACTTGGGCATTCTTAATTTACTATGTATGTTGACAAGATCACCAGAGTAGTTGTTCTATTAAAACCTTCTATATTTGTGACATGAGCTCTTCCTACCTTCCATTTTCTTTTTTCCTCTGAATTTCATGGCTAATTAGAATGAATGGATTTGTAAATCTCAAGATACAAGCTATGTTTATTGTGAAGGATTCTCATAAAATCCTATTCAGGGTTCCCCGCCCCCCCCCCCCCATTTACATTTCCACAGATGTACACAGAACAAAATGGGTTAGTGGTTACTTGTCTGCAGCTGAATGAAATCCATTAGGGCACCAGGCAACATGCTGTTTCAGTCTTGAGAAGTTTGTTTTCACTTTGCTACTCGAGTCATCAAATATCTCATTGATCAGCAATTGGCGCACAAGTGAAGAGCCATACTTTTGAGCAGAAATTAAGTTTTCAAATCTTTCACAGTGCGAAGAACCATCTTTCAAGTAAACAACTAGGGTTAATAATGACCTAACTCAAAGAATGTCTGTGAAAGATGACAAGGGAAACCAGAGGCATTGTCATTAGTGAAGTTGAGTTGGTTTCTGCTACAAATACAAAGTCAATTAGGAGCTGAAAGGCCTCAGCCTTTATTGTTGAGTGTTTCTTTTTTCCCCCCAAGTTGGAAAGGAAGCCAAGGAGTGTCACCTGAACCAGTTCAAAGAGAGAAGGCAAATTCCTTGTGTTTCTGGAGAGGAGACTCAGGATATCAGCTTTTCCATCCCTGGGTTAATGAAGGAAAAGTTTCTGAACATGTTCTGGTCCATACTGTTGATCAGGGCTCTGTCAGCAAATGACAGCCGAGGTTTCTCATTTAAGAATTCTTTGTCAAAATTGCTGCAGTCATACGGTGATTTCTTGATTGAAATTTAAAGAGAAAAAAAAGAGAGAAGAAAATCAGCCACTAAATTAAATAATTGCCCTGACTTTTGCTATCCAGGCTACAATTTGTGTCTGACAGCACTGGTGTTTGCAGATAAACTAAACTGAAGTAATACTTACAGATGGCCATATGCAGTTTTTGTTGAACATCTCGAAGATCTTGACTAATCAATTTATCAATAGTATAATTAAATTCACATGAAGGCATCCTATTGCAAACATTCAAATAGTATCTAATGTGTCTAGCTATTAGTTTACATGAAGCAGGATTGGCAACTTTTGAAAAAGTGGTGAGCCCAAATTTGACCTCTGTCCTTTTAGTCTACAGGAACCAGTGGGCAGGTGGCGGGGGTGGGCAGTGGAGGAGGTTGGGAGCAGAAGGAAGAAGTTCTGCACATTATATATTCCTATTCTTTTACCAACAACATCCTTCATGATGGGTGGCTTCCCCCACCCATGTTAATTTTAATATCAAACATCCTGGACTGTCTTCCAAGACAATACAGATTAGAACGAGTTCTCCTCAAATCACTTGGTCCCTCTGGTTCCCATGACAAACAGAGAGGATATAAAAACAAACACCTATTCATATACTCTGTTTAGTATGGTATACAATTCAGCTTTCTAAGATTATCAAAAGTCACCCCTATATAAACAGCATAAACAGGTCAGGTTCCTCCCGCCCTTCCAGGGACAGGCAGGCAGCTTAGGAGGAGAAGGAGAATGACTGGAACCAGATGGTCCCTGTCCCTGGGTGTCTCCTTACCACTTTAGGCTTGAATGGTGGGTCAATCTCCTTTCTTTCAAGCTCTTCCCAGTTGATTTCCCGAAACAAAGGGTGCTGGCGAATGTCTCCCCTCACTCCCAGCCTCTTTTCAGGTTCCCTCACAAAGAGCTGAAAAGGAGCAGAAAGGCAGCAGTTACTTCTCCAGGGATAAGCCAATTAGTCTCAAAAGGAAGTTGCATTTCTTATTGTATGAGTCACATGAATTTGACTCCACAAAGATAAGGGCCTGGCAACTGATTATTGAGAATCACTCTCGATCCCACAAATCTGGACGAGTAATGATTTAAATAATCTTTTGTCATCTTTGACCTGTTACATAGATATTTTCTTCTGTCCCCTTTACTATTACTTTCCCCCATGAGGTCAAATGAACATTTTCTATAAAAGAAAAGAAACCTGGAAACTCTTCAAAGTTAAATAAAACACATCAAAGATGTAAGGAAAAGGAGAGTCCACTTGAAACTTAGAAAAGCCATGGGTCCCCTGAGTGTCTCTCTTACATCAGTTAGAAGTTTATTTATAAAGTAGCTGCTAGTTGCAGGTTGTCACTAGGAGGCTGTAGGTCTTTAATAGAACCCATGGTAAAATGCAGTATTTTCCATGTTGTTCTGATAGAACTTGACTGCCATTCACATCTGAATTGCAGGGATCTCTTGCTTTTACCTCTTATAAGAATAGCCAGTCTATGTGCTTTACATGGCTTTACTTATGTTACCTTACTACTTGAAATCTTCAAAGGCTCTATTCTACCAAAGAATATAAGAATAAAATAAGCAACATGCTGTAACAAAGTGGAAATTTCTTTTTTTTTTCTTTTTTACAGACACAGAGAGAGAGTCAGAGAGAGGGATAGATAGAGATAGGAACGGAGAGACGTGAGAAGCATCAATCATTAGTTTTTTGTTGCCGTTGCGACACCTTAGTTGTTCATTGATTGCTTTCTCACATGGGCCTTGACTGAGGGCCTTCAGCAGACCAAGCAACCCCTTGCTGGAGCCAGCAACCTTGGGTCCAAGCTGGCGAGCTTTTGCTCAAGCCAGGTGGGCCCGCCCTCAAGCTGGCGAGCTCAGGGTCTCGAACCTGGGTCTTCTGCATCCCAGTCCGATGCTCTATCCACTGCGCCACCGCCTAGTCAGGCTTTCTTTCTTTTTTTAATTAGGAGAATCTTTTTAGAAGTCTAAGTGAAACACTCATGCAACCACCCCAGTATATATGCAAGGGGTCAGTCATTGGCATGGTCCTAACTTTCTCTTTCCAAGCCTTATGATGGCTGCTGAGACCCCTCAATGGAAACTTGGAGTTCCAAAACATCTCATTAGAAAATCATTGCACAGTGGAAGTTACATGAGACTGTCATCTAAGAGGCTTACTACCCACATGGCCTTGAGCAAGTTTTCTGAGTCTCAGTTTCCTTACCTGTAAAATGCAGGGTGAGGCAAAGTGTCTACCACCCTGTGAGTTCTAATGTCCTCTGTGGCCCCTGGGAAGGCATTGCAAATTCTCTGTAGCCAAATGCCAACACATATCAGATTCCCATTGTAACCCTGTCTGTTATCTAGACATGTCTACTCATGGAATATTCCACCTGCATTTCCTACCTCTGTCCTTCCCTAATGACATTGCCATCTTGCAAAATGATAGCTTTTCCCACATGCTGCCCCCATTTCCTTCTCCTCATCTTTAAATCCTGACCTACTTATACTCTTCTTTGTGAAGCTTTCTTTGATCACCTCGACTCATCGTGAGCTCTCCCTCCTTTTCAAGTCATATTCATTGTCATATGGTTGATTAAAGTCAAGCATTGTGCTAGATACCTTAGCTATATCATCCTGATTTTAAAAGGAGACTCTAGAAGCAGATATAGTTATCTCAATTGTCAGTTGAAGAAACTAGAACTCACATTAGCTAAGAAACTTGCTCAAGATACAGGTCCAGCCAGTAAGAGAGCCTAAACTATAAACAGTCCCTTCCTACTTATGGTATTGGATAGTTTTCCTCTGTGACCAGAGTAAGTTTTCCCTCCATTAGAGAATTAGCTATATGTATCTATATATTTATATATATTTATAGGTATATGTATATCTATCTCTATCTATCTATAAACACACACACATATATGTCTTTTCTACTAGAGTATGAACTCTCGAGGATAGAAATCATTTATATTTCTTATAGAGTCTAGCACAGTGCCATGCTGAAAGTAGATGGTCAATAAATGCTTGCTGAATAAGTGAGTAAGCTGTCTTTCCAAATTATTTATTTGCAGATTATGTGTCTTCAGTCCTCATTTACTATTAGCCTCTTGTTTTCAGCATATAGAAAAGTCATAAAGTTCATAGTAAAACATTTTTTCTGTAGACTCAAACACTAGTACGCATCACCAAATGGAAAAGGAGATTGATTTCTTAGCAGAGGGAATAAGTGACTTGCCTCCTATCTCTTCTCTTGAAGTAATCATAATAAATTATTGAGCTCTACTTCTTAAGGACATTTTGATGAAACAAGATTAGAGAAAAGATATAAGTGCCTCAAGAATAGGCCCCAAACTAGCTTATGTTGCTTTAATTAAATGCTGTCAGAGGCCAAGCGCGTACCATACTAGGTTTTCCATTAGAATTTTCTAGTAACATGTGACATTTGTATCAAGATCATTAAAAAGAACCTTCTGAGCCTGTTATATATACCTGTGAAATTAAAAAGGTATTTTAAAAGATAAAATGTAGAATGAGAATATGATATTCAATTTTGAGACTCAAAATTCTTTTTAGTTTTGCATGCAAGAGAATTATCTTTTCTGTCCCACAGCAAACCACCCCATTCCCCTCCCTGATCCTGAAGATGACTGGTGACCTCACGGGAAGTCATTGAGAGGAAATTTGCATTGAGGGAATAAATGTTCATGAAGAAAGACTTGCTTTTGTTCATAAAAGCTGTCAGAAGGGTGATTTACGTTTATAAGAAATAGCACACTGCTTACATAAATGGCCAGGATATAGCTGAAGTTTGTTTAACTTCATTCAACTGTCCAGGCAAGAAAGCCATGCTGGGCTCCAAGGATGGCCCCCACTGCTTAGCACCTGTCATTGGAATCTTCTCTCCCTCCTCATTCCCTCCTCTGATATAGCTTTTTATAAAAGAAAGAGGCATTTCTGTTTGAGATCATTAATTTTCCATCATTTTCCAAACAAATGGACAGGACATCCTGCATGAATAAATGAAGAAGAAAGAGGCATTTCTTGGGCAAGAGTCAACTGTATTGCAGGGTCCCACTGGTGATTCATGATGAAGAGCAGTCTTCTGGGCATATAATTGTTCAGTGTGCCACATGCATCCATGTTCTATGAGGGCTGAAGGGGACAGGCTGGTATTGCCACTGCCACCATAACAGATGCCACTAAATGCTGCTTTGTTCAGCTTCACTAAAAGACCATCACTCCTGGGCTTACAACATTAGAAATAATTCCCTCGAGGAAGTTTCTCAGAAATATTACCTTCGATTTTTGCAAATAAAAGGAGCTCAAGGATGTGGGATCTGTTGGGTAAAAGTTACAGAGCAAAAGAAGAGCACAGATGAAACGAGAAGCCAGTCTTATAGTCAGAAAATTGCATGATAGAAACTAATTTTTATCAGCTCTTTGCTGAAATATGGGTGAGAGCTACCTTCCCCATGGAGCAAGGACATGGAATTTTATTAACTCATATAGGAAAGAATAAGCCCAAACTCTTTCACAGGAATTTAAAACCTCTTGCACCAATGAGTCCCTTTGTCCCCTTCTTTATCCTTGTCTTGGTTTCTGCTCTTTTTAACCACATTTATTTTCTGCTCTAGCAGCAAATCCTTTTCCTGCTACTAAAACTTTGCAGAAGATTTTTTTTTGGTATTTCCTGGCATTTAGCCTTAGATTTGTTTTGTTTTTAAACTTTTTATATTGAAATAACTATGACGCCTTAGTATGCTTGAACTTCTATAACAAAATATCACTGACTGAGTGGCTTAAACAACATACATTTATTTCTCACAGTTCTGGAGCCTGGAAGTTCAAGATCAAGGGGCCAGATGGTCAGTTTCTGCTAAGGGACAGGACATCCTGCATGGCTTCTAGATGGCCAGCTTCTTGCTCTGTGATCACATGGCCTTTCTGTGATGCATGCACTCGGAGAGGAGATCACTTTTCCTCCTTCTATAAGGGCATTAATACCATCATGGAGGTCCTACACATATTACATCATCTATAGCTAATTACCTACCAAAGGCCTTCTTACTTCCCCTAACCATCATATTGAGGGATTAGAGCTTTAACATATGAATTCTGGGGGGACACATTCAGTCTATACATATATGTAGATTCACAAGATGTTAAAATATAGTAGTACAGAGATGTACTGTGTAACTTCACTTAGCTTTCTCTAATGCTTACATCTTACATGATTATAGTACAATGTTAAGAACAGAAAACTGGCATTGGTACAATATGGTACAGTATGTTTGGTAGTATGTCATTTACCATGTGTATAGATCTGGGTAAACACCACAACAAACAAGATATGGAACTGTCTTGTCACCGCAAAGGTCTCCTTTGGGATAGGCCTTTATAGGCAATCCCCTGTCTCCACTAACCCTAACCCCTGGCAACACTAATCTGATTTCCATTTCTATAATGTTGTCCTCTTAAGAATGTTACATACATGAACTCAGACAGTATGAAACATTTTGAGATTGCCTTTTTTTTCAGTTAGTACAATGCTTTTCAGATCCATCCAAGTTGTTTTGTATATCAATAATAGTTCTTTTTATTGCTGAGTAATAATCCATACACACATCTTTTCGCCTCCAACTGGAAGTAATCTTTTTCTCCTATCAGTCTTCCTCTCTTTTGAAACCATCATTCTCTGCATCTTTTCAAAGACTTATTTCTGCTAAACTCCACGAAGCCCTTGTTAGTTCTTCTCCCTCACTCCCTACCAAGAGCTCTCCCATATCCTAAAATGGGGCTGGATTTGGGGAGCTTAGCTATTCAACTTTATGCAACAATATCAGGTGAAGGTGGATTGCAACTGTAGCTCCAGGGCCTCTGACAGCCCACCAGCTTTTCCCTTACTTCCTTTTCCTGGTGGGATTTGTTGGCTCAGGCCTTCTCAGTGCAGCCCTCATACTGTGGATTAAACTGTGTCTGCTCAAAACTCACATATTGAAACCCTACTAATCATTAATGTGAGTGTACTTGGAGTAAAGATGTAATTGAAGTTAAATGAGGTCATAAGGGTGGGGTCTATTCCAGAGTGCTCTGCTGTGTCAGTACACAGGGAGAAGGTAGCCTGCAAGCCAGGAAGAAAGTCTTCACTGGAAACCTACCCTATGGACTTTATCTTGCAGCCCCTAGAACTGTGAGTAAATAAATTTTTGTCATGTAAACTGTCCAGTCTATGGTATTTTGTTACATCAGCCAAGCTGACTAACACACCTCTTATTAAGCCCCTCAAAAAGTCAAGTGTAAAATAAAGGTAGCAACTATTATAATGGTCATACTTGACTTCATGTAAAGAAAATTTTTTACATGTTTGGGGCCCAATGCTTGAGTACTGAGCTATTTTTAGCACCTGAGTCCAATGTGCTTGGACCAACAGAGCTATCCTCAGTGCCCGGGGCGGATGCTCAAACCAATCAAACCACTGGCTGTGGGAGGGAAAGAGGGAGAGAAGGGGGAAAAAGATGGGAAAAGAAGCAAATGGTCACTTTTTTTGTGTGCCCTGACAGGAAATCGAACCTGGGGACATCCATACACCAGGCTGACACTCTATTCACTGAGCCACTGGCCGGGACCCCTGCTCTAATTTTTACTGTTATCTTTTTTTAAACTGGTTAATTTTAAAATCAGCTTTTGTTTTATATGTATTTTGTTCAGTCATTAAAAGTGAATTTATTTGGTTGTTTGGGAAGCTTTTTAAGTTTATTATTGTTTGAATCACAGTCAGAAAAAGTGAAAGCTGTGTTAAACTGGCTCAGACTTTTAAACACCACCAGCCTTGGATGGGAGTGTATTTCATGGGGGCTTTGTCAGCACTTCTGGTTCCACATCCTGATTCCTCAGGTTGAGACCCAAGTGGCCTCAACATTTCAAATACCCTAGACAAACTGTCAGTTGTGTGAGAGCTGTAAAGGTGTTTGCCCTTTAAATTACATGCCAAGGAGTTCCTTGTGAAAAAAAAAAATAGAACAGTGAAAAAAGATGGGCCTGGTCTTTTTCTAAGTTTACATATAAAATTCACTGATAGCTTTTAATGTTGAAAGATCTTTATGTAGTTCCCTTTTCAATATAGAAAGAGCAAGGCTAAAATTATTATTATTATTATTATTAGCAAGAGAGACAGAGAGAGGGACAGAAAGGAAGGGAGAGGGATGAGAATCATCAACTTGTTGTTATGGCATCTTAGTTGTTCATTGATTGCTTTCTCAAAGGTGCCTTGACAAGGGGGTGAAGGCTCCAGCTGAGCCAGTGACCCCTTGCTCAAGCCAGTGACCTTGGACTTGAGCTAGTGACCTTGGGCTTTAAGCCAGCAATGTTTGGGTTCAAACCAGTGATCATAAGGTCATGTCTATGATACTATGCTCAAGCTGGTGAGCCTACGCTCATGCCAGATGAGCCCACACTCAAGCCAGCGACTTCTGGGTTTTGAACCTGGGTCCTCATTGTTCCAGGCTGATGCTCTCTATCCATTGCACCACTGCCTGGTCAGGTGGCTAAAAATTATTACCCTAAGTGATTTCTTTTTCTTTTTAGCAGGCTGAGAGCTGAGATGCCAGAAATTAAAAACACCTGTATTCTTGGTCCATTTCTTTATTTTATTTTATTTATTTATTTTTTACAGAAACAGAGAGAGAGTCACAGAGAGGGATAGATAGGGACAGACAGACGGGAACAGAGAGAGGTGAGAAGCATCAATCATTAGTTTTTCATTGCCGTTGCAACACCATAGTTGTTCATTGATTGCTTTCTCACATGTGCCTTGACCATGGGCCTTTAGCAGACCAAGCCACCCCTTGCTGGAGCCAGTGACCTTGGGTCCAAGCTGGTGAGCTTTTGCTCAAGCCAGATGGGCCCATGCTCAAGCTGGCGAGCTCGGGGTCTCGAACCTGGGTCTTTCACATCCCAGTCTGACGCTCTGTCCACTGCGTCACTGCCTGGTCAGGCTTGGTCCATTTCTTTTAGTTTTGTTAGCTTCACATTAGAAGGTCTCTCTGATGTGTACAGTTGCTGGGATGGCTCAGTCAATGTAGGTGGTTGCTATTATTACATGAAATTAGCATATTATATTGCCATGATTTATTTTCAGTTTTTATAACTTGTTACAGTGAAACACTGTAGATGGTATTTTGCATCCTCAAAAAAGGTACAGTGGGACTCTGCCTAATGTCCAAACATTTAATGATGGGTTTCAGGTACTTCTGTCTGTGCATTGGTTTGCCCTGGGAGCTCCTGGTTCATGGCTATTGATCTTCAGACCAAAGTTTACATCCATAGCACTATATACTGATTCTTAGTTGATCCTGGGCTATCACAGATGGGGGTCTGACTCCTTGATTGATGGTGAATTCTGAAAATTGCTGCTAAGATGGTGAGAGCCTGCTCTCTTCAAGTTTTAAGGTGAAAAAATGCATCATTATTTCCAGTGGACACAGGTAGGGGACTTGGCAGGAAAGCCTGTCTGCCTAAGACACTCTGCTCAGCAGGTAACAAGCAGGGAGAGTCCCAGTGGGATGGAGTGCTGCTGAATTAGGGTTTGGTATAGGAGCTGGGCTGGGTAATGCACTGAATAACCTGTATCTCAAGAGTTTCAGCCAAAACTGTGCACAGCGATAGGGATTTCCCAAAACCCTATGAGAATGCCTTACTAAAGTCTTGGCTTTAACAACCTACCAAATTGAAAGAGCACAAAGACACCCAACATATAAGAATAGTTCTTTCTCCTTATTGTCCCTCCATCCTCTCCATGCATTTAATCTGTATGGTCTGAAACAGAAACTCTACAGCTGGAGAGGAAGAGAACAAAGACAATAGTATAACCAAATTTCCTTCTCTGTGGTGAACACAGCCAGCCATTTACTTGGGCAGAAGAGAGGAAACAAAAGTTTTTGCTTTAGAGGTAATAGTGATGTGATCACTTATGTCTTGGATGGAACAGTTTTAATTTCTCAATTGAGGTGGTGTTTTTTGCTTAAAAGTGACAAATAGCCTGATCAGGTGGTGGCACAGTGGATAGAGTGTATAACTAAGATGCGGAAGACCCAGGTTCAAAATCCGGAGGTCGCCGGCTTGAGCGTGGGCTCATCTGGTTTGGGCAAGGCTCACCAGCTTGGACCCAAGGTTACTGGCTTGAGCAAGGGGTCACTTGGTCTGCTGTAACCCCTCAGTCAAGGCACATATGAGAAATCAATCAATGAACAACTAAGATGCTGCAACAAAGAATTGATGCTTCTCATCTCTCTCCCTTCCTGTCTGTCCCTATCTGTCCCTCTCTCTGTCTCTGTCACAAAAAAGACAAAAAAGTAGTGACATATAGTTTGTCTTTGACCAAAGAATGAGCATGAAAGTCATGCCCAAATTTTCAACCAGGAGCAGGGGAAGATAAACTGGACTGAATAGATTTAACAGGGACTATGGGGAAACAAAAAGTTGAGTATTAAGTCACAAATTGTGCTTGCTCAATGGGTTAATTATATCTTAATATGAGAGTCATGGAACTGGTTCCTAGGATTATTATTTTGTAAATTATGCACGTGACAGTTTGTTACTATCTAATATTTATCACACTAGTGCCTCAGCTAAGATGAGATGGTGAGCATTCCCCGTAAAGTCTGTTCAGTACAATTATTGTTTACCATGCATAAGTCTAAGTTTAGAAGTGAATGGAAATAGTGATCAGAAAACCTAATCTTGATGAAGTCTTCTTTACTTCATTTCTTACCTTCACTAAAAGGTCCTTAGCCTCCTTCTCAAGCCATCGTGGGTAAAAGGGATTGTCCATGCGGATGGAGTGAAAGAGCTCTTCTTCATCTTGCCCGTGGAAGGGTGACTGACCAATGAGCATTTCATAGAGGAGAACGCCAAAGGACCACCAGTCAACAGAATGGTTGTATTTCTGACCCAGCAAGATCTGTGTGACCAAAAGGCAGATATATAATTAACAGAAATGAAGTTGATGTGTGAAAACCTTGCATGGGCTTTTTCAAGGCCACTCAATAAATAATTGATGGTGGTGACAGTAGTATATGGTTTTAACAAAGATCACACTGAAAACTGTATTTTTTAAGAAGCTAATAATTGGATACAAATGAGTGGGCAAAGCTAAACTTGAGCAAACATTTTTGGGTTTCAATTTCTACTTTTCCTCTGGCCTTAAGCAAAACTGTGTGCTATTAGCTTCCATTCCCCACCTATGATGTGAGGCCTTGGGCAGCAGACCCAGACTCAAGAAAGCTGATATCTACCCCAGCTCCCCAGTGCTTTCAAGGTTACTCTCTAAACCAAACTCAGGTGTTTTGCTTCTCCCGACTTAAGTCTTTGAATAAAGTTTCTCTGGGTAATCAAGCATCCAGAAAATTCATCTAAACAAGTCTTTTCCTCAAATCCTAACTAATATGTTTAACAACTAAGAAAGTCAAATTTTGTGACTATGCCAAAAGACAAAGTAGTGTATCAACCTGTTCAAATACAGATATTGGATCTCTAAGCTCTATGTACTCCTTAATAGCAGTCTTTTGAGTAGAACTGGTCTGATCTATTTTTAAGGGAAGTGGATTTAAAGTATGGAATCCCATTTAATTTTTAAAAAGATTTCTACCCTTTCATCAATTCACTTTCTTGCAGAAAAAGCTTTGTATTTGGACCATTCAGCAACTTCCTTGTTAATGTTGGGACATTGAGAGTATAGCTCATTCTGCTCAATGCTCTTCATCCTGACAAACCATACTGTAACCTCCCCTAAAACAGTATATAGCATCCATCAATGGATGAGTAGATAAACACAGTGTGGTCTGTACATACAGTAGAATATTATTCAGTCTTAACAAAGAAAGAAATCCTGACACATGATACATGGGTGAACCTTGAGGACATTGCACTGAGTGAAAGAAGCCAGTCACAAAAAGACAAATACTGTATGATTCCACTTGCATGAGGTACCTAGAGTAGTTAACTTCACAGAGACAAAAATGAAATGATGGTTTCTAGGGGCTAAGAGGAATGGGGAGCTGTTGTGTAATGGGTGTCAAGGTAAGTGAAAGATAAAAAAGTTCTGGAGATTAGTTGCATAACAATATGAATGTACTTAATACTACTGATTGCACTCTTAAAAATGGTTAAATTGGTATATTTTATAGTAAATATATTTTATTTATTTTATTTATTTATTTTTTTTACAGGGACAGAGAGAGAGTCAGCGAGAGGGATAGACAGGGACAGACAGACGGGAACAGAGAGAGGTGAGAAGCATCAATCATTAGTTTTTCATTGCCGTTGCAACACCATAGTTGTTCATTGATTGCTTTCTCACATGTGCCTTGACCGCGAGCCTTCAGCAGACCGAGCCACCCCTTGCTGGAGCCAGCGACCTTGGATCCAAGCTGGTGAGCTTTTGCTCAAGCCAGATGGGCCCGCACTCAAGCTGGTGAGCTCGGGGTCTCGAACCTGGGTCTTCCGCATCCTAGTCCGATGCTCTATCCACTGCGCCACTGCCCAGTCAGGTAGTAAATATATTTTAGCATAATTAAAATCAGTGTGTAGTAAGCACAATAACAATTTTTTAAGTGAAGAATAGAAAATCATTGGCTTTCATGACTTCTGCTGCCAGGATGGTTTGGGGGCAAACCATACAACTCTGAAATACTAAATTTAAAAAGCAAGACTGGGGCCCTCTTGGGATGGCCATTCCTTTCACCCTGCAATGTAAGGCTCAGATCACCTGTGTGAGCACACGCACACACGCACACACACATGTCATTTTACTATAGCATTCTTAATGTGGAATTTCCCTCTTCATAAACAGGTCTTCAGAATAAAGGGTAGAATTGTAGCACTGATGGCCTCAGGAAAGAAAAATAACAGTACAGTTCTAGACATTTTAATATTTCATAGGAATGATGCATGTCCTGATGCTGGTGAAGTCTTTGATGCAGCAGAACAATGTGTGCAGCAGCCAACCTGACCCTAGGCCTAACCATGGGAGATGAGACAAGGTTGCAGTGAGGTTCAGACATACTGTGAAAGTATCTCTAACATAAGACTTGTTAGACAAACAACAATAAAACAATTGTGAAGGCCAATACAAAATGCTGCAGGTTCTCCTTCTGGCTTCATGATAAATACCTGTCCTGATGACCTGGTTTTCATTTGTAAAAATAAAGATCAAATTGCAAACAGAACTTTTCAATCTACCTGGCTTACTTCCAGTATAGAAATGCTATCCACTATCCTTAACTCAATATTTAAATGCTAAAGTTCACTTAAAAGTTTAGAAAAAATAAACTTTGCCTTAAGGAATAATCTAAAAGTATACCCAGGGAGAATGATAAAGACATGTTGACATGCACCATCAGTTCAGGTAAATTTGCCTTTAGTGGGGCTTGGTGCACATGCAATTCCCAGGATGCGCCACAAGGGGGAGTCCAAAGAAACCAGAAACTGCTTGAGCATCACATATATGTAAACAACTTCATTAGGCAGAAAAAGGGAAAAGAAATTTGGAGGACAGGAGACAGCTGTGGTGGATATTTAGTCATCTAAGGCTAGATAATGTTAATAAACAATTTCAGTCTTAAGTTAGGAGAAAAAAAATGTAGATTCTTACTTAATTAGATGCTGTTAAAACAATGTTTGCAAATGCTTGCTGATCTGTGTTGAGGTTTTCCATACAGTATGTCCTTCATTTGTCAGAGCTTTTTAGTTAGGTCCTGTTGTCCCCAACAACGGGGGTGATTGGGCTTAGGGAGGTTACATGTCTTAGTTAAGATCTCCTAGTTAGTGTTTTAAAAACTATATTCTGAAGCCTGGTCTTTTGGTTATTTAATCTCATATTTTAATGAAGCATAAATGTTTGTACTATTAATAAAAGTATAAAAATTAGTTGTTTAAAATTTCATTTTCAGTTCAACCTGATTATATTCCTTTATTTACATGTTTATAACCAGACTATATTGGCAAAAATGTATGAGATTCATATATAATAAATATACATATACTGGGGATGCTTTTTTAATGGAAGGAACAAATCAAAATGATTGAGAACATATAAAGCAGATGTATTGAAAGTTGGATGGTGATGAAGAGGAAAGCCAGGTAAAGGGGTATCATTGGGGTTGAGACAGGAGATACTGCCTGACTGGTGGTAGCACAGTAGATAGAGCAATGGCTCAGAACACTGAGGTTGCTGGTTTGAACGTAGGCTCCTCGACCCGAGTGTAGGATTTTTGAAATGATCTCAAGGTTGCTGGCTTAAGCCCAAAGGTCACTGGCATGAGCAAGGGGTCAGTGGCTCAGCATGAGCTCCTGCCCCTGCCCCCCTAGTCAAAGTACATATGAGAAGCAGTCAATGAACAATTGAAGTGAAGCAGCTATGAGTTGATGCTTCTTATCTCTCTCCTCTCCCTTTCTCTCTCTCTCTCTCTCCAAAAATAATAAAAAAATATATTAAGAAAACATACCTTGGGTGTTGTTCTACAAAAGAAAAGAGATGTTGAGGGCCTGGAGTAGGGTACCAATAGTAAGAATGGGAAGGAATTGGAGAAGTATGAGATATTAAAGCAGATTCATTTTGAAAACTGAGAAGGAATCAAGGAGAATCTTAATTTGGTCACAAAATTGAGGAGGGGAGAAGAGACTGTGAGATCTCTGAAGTGTAAATTTAGTTTTTTTCTGTCTGGATTTGGGAGAGGTAAGAAAGAAGAAAACTTGGGTAAGTCCTAGTATCCTGGCAAGGTGACTGGATGGGTGGATGTGTACTACAGCTCACCAAAAAAACCTCAAGCGAAAAAAGAGTTTGGGACCTATTTTGGTCGAATGGCCTGTGACAGTTGGAGATATCAAACAAGAAGATGGATGTATGAGTCCAGAGCAAGAAGTAGTAGTTTGGACTGGCCATTCTGAGTTTAGAGTTAAGACCATTATCATAATGCAGTTGCTCATGGAGAATGTACAGTAAGTTCTCCAAAGAGGACATAGAGATGGCCAATAGACAGATGAAAAAATGTTCAACATCACTAATCATTAGAGAAATGCAAATTAAAACCACAATGAGATATCACACCAGTCAGAATGGCGCTCATTAACAAAACAACACATGATAGGTGCTGGTGAGGATGTGGAGAAAGGGGAACTCTCCTGCACTGCTGGTGGGAACGCAGCCACTGTGGAAAACAGTATGGAGATTCCTCAAAAAATTAGAAATGGAACTGCCCTTTGACCCAGCCATCCCACTTATAGAAATATATCCCAAGGACACGATATCACTGACTGAAAAAAAGAAATGCACCCCCATGTTTATGGCAGTATTGTTCATAATAGCAAAGATATGGAAACAGCCCAAGTGTCCGTCAGAGGACGAGTGGATTAAAAAACTGGCACATATATACAATGGAATACTATAGGGCTATGAAAAAGAAGGAAATACTATCTTTTGCAACAATATGGAGGGACCTGGAAACTATTATGTTGAGTGAAATAAGCCAGGCAGAGAAAGAAAAATATTATATGACCTCACTCATTTGAGAAATCAAAGGAACAATGAGAACTGAGGAATGGAATTGAGACAGAGGAGGGATCAAAGGGACCAGAGAAAAAGAGGACAGAGGGAAAGGGGATGATAGGATGGGATAATCCTAAAGGGAAGGAGGAGAGTTCTGTAGGGAGGGGGGCAAGAGAGATGTTGAGGGGAATATGGGGAGGGGGGATGTACTTGGGGTGACCCTAGAATCTATGTAAACACAAATAATTAAATAAAAAAAAGAAGTGAAGAAGACCAAGAATGGAATTAGGTGAAGACAAACATATTTGAGGATGAGAGAGAAATGGAAGTTACAAAGAGAGAAGTTGCTGAAGCCAAATTCTGGAACATGTAGAGAAAAAGAAATCAGGAAAGGAGAATTGACAGGGAAAGGATGTAGCTTAAGGCATTTGTAGACAGAAAAGCTAAGAGCTGTAATTTCTGGTTGACTAGAGGCCAATTGTACAGTCAAACAAGGTTAAATTAAAGTTAAATGCCACATCAGCACAGGGAAAAGCCATATATTTCTCAGAGTTGGATGCCACAATTACTTTGGCAATGACAGAGATTTGCTGCTAAATTTGTTTTCCCTAGAAAATCAGAGGTCCGTCACTGTCTATCAGATAACCCTCACCACACATTTATTAATACGGCTATTCATTCATTCTCCCAAAGGTTTATTGACACCTTAATGTGCCAAGACCTGCACTCAGTTCTGGAATAGAAAAGCAAATAAGATCACATTAATTTACATATGTGACAAAATGAATGGTATATATGACAAGTATACTGCCTTGTAGCAATATCCATTTCCTGGTTCAATTGTACCATAGTTACATAAGATATAATCATTGGGGTAAAATGGGTGAAGGGTATATATGGGTGATGTTTCTGTACTATTTTTACAACTTCTTGTGAATCTAAAATTATTTCAAAATAAAAAATTATTAGAAAGGGCATAAGAAACAGCCCCTGACTTTAGAGCAATCATTCAGTAGTACATGGAGATTCAAAGATAAAAAAGCAGTGATGGTGAGTGTTATGCTATGGGAAGGGCTACATGATAGGGAAACCAATCTCCCTGGGGTGGCAACTGGAGTGACTACACATAAGGAGAGAGGAAGAGAGAGTTGGATGGATGGATGCCTTCGGAGCAAATGCCATTCTTCTGGGGGTTCTGAAGGTGAGAGCGATGCCTTATAAAACGAACTTCTGTAGGTCGTCTCATTTTATGCTTGCAATAACATGTGACATAAGGACCATTCTCATTTCACAGAAGAGGGAATACCTCACTCAGTGCCCTCCAGCAACCTCTCCGTGCTCACACAGTGCCAGCTTAGAAACCACAGTGTAGATTTTTCTGGTCCTAAAATGAACTTGCTGGACTTACTCAGGTGGTAATTTATGATTCTGTTCAGTGTCCACCTGGCTCTTCCCTTGTTTTCTCTAGTGGCTCTGAGCAGAGTAAAGATATTTTAAGGCTGGGTTTGAGAAGGAGCCATGACTGAAGGACATGCCGTGTCATTCAAGACTTGGAGAGGTGACTTAATTAGTATGAGTACCACCCCCCAATTATGAAATACTCAGAAAAATATATTTAAATCCTGAACCAAAATACTTAACATCTTCTGATCCTGAGGGAGAAAGAAGCAGTGGTGCTTGGCCCGGGGTGTGCTGGGCTGGGGGGAGGGGGCTGCTGCAAATGCCTACCTCTGGGGCGATATAGTCAGGGGTCCCACAGAAAGTATTGGTCTTGGCATCTCCTAAAATGTTCTCCTTGCACATTCCAAAGTCTGCTATTTTGATATGTCCATCTTTGTCTAACAGGATATTATCCAGCTTCAGGTCCCTGAAAAACAGAAGCAAAGAAAAATCTCACTTTAATAAATACAATTTTGTTAAAAGAGAATGCCATGCAAGAGTGACTTCCTGCTCTGAATAGGACAGCCCTTTACTGTATGCACCATCTGGAGATGGAGAGAGTCCCTAAGTGAATGGCCAGCCTATGCTGTAAGCACCACAGCTTATACTGACCATCCCTGCTGTCATCGACAGTCAGCGTGGGACATCACTTAACCCAACTGATGACGCTGGGTGAGCCTTGTGAACATTTGCTTCAGAAGAGCACATAGACCTGTTCTCCTGGATCCTTTCACTGTCTTGCATATTCCCTTTATGTCAGGTGTTCAACTCTCCCCCTCACTGCATTGCTGGTCTGGCCTCCAGCACGTCGGCAGCCGCCCATCTAGTTCCTTTCTTTTTATAAATTTACTTTTCCCCCTTAATCTGCAGTGAGTCAGAAGCCAGGCAACCAAGCTAAACAAATGTCAATTATGTTTTGAGAAAAGAAGTAAGAAAACTGAAGTACAACAGCTGTCACGAAGGAAGGATGTGAAATGATGCTTACAATGGAGAAATTCTGGACAGACATTCCTTCACAAAAGAGGATACACGTGGTGTTCTGTGCACTTCTACAAGGTGTAGGTTCACTGGGTTCCATCAGTGCATTTGAGTGTTCAAGGGAGAGCTCCCCTCCTCCCCCATCCAAAAAAAGAACATTCAGTCAACATTTCAAAGTGGCCCAAAGTAAATACAGGCAAAAATAAAAGACACAGGAGACAGAATAGAGAAAAAGTATTTGAAGGGAATGAGAAAAATGGAGGCGAGAAGAAGCTTAAGACTAAGGCCTGGAATAAAGAACAAAATAAGGTCAGAACCTTATTGCTTTTGAGACTGGAATTTCTTACTTGGTTGTTATTAAGTATCACTATGGGCAGGAAGTCTGGGTGTGAAACTTTCTGCCACAAATACACCGTGCCCATTTAATGGCACTAAAAGTGTAACAAATACGTTAATCAGATCAGGAAATACAAATATCTCAGTATTTGTCCCAAAGGGCAAGATTTACCTGTAGACAATGCCTTTGGAATGAAGGAACTGCAGACCAAGAATGATTTCAGCAGCATAAAACCTGAGGGAAGGAAAATCAGGGTTCATCACAAATGCTTTCACAGAACAAAATAAAAGCCCCATTTAATCTAGGGAGTGCTCTGTGCAGTCCTTGCTAATGCACACAGTCTCTCTGTGTACACACATATGTTGTTTCATTCTAACAAAGGGACGGTGTCCTCCCTGAGGGAAAGAAGCAGAGCGGCATCCTAAATTAGTCCCACCTACACCGGTGCTCATTCTTATACAGTATTTTAAATTACAGTGTTCAAACTGTCATTTTTTTCATATAAAATATACACAAAAATGAAATGTGATAGTATAGTACAATAGGAAAATAGTTCTCCCTTTTATTTTAAACTCTGCTTGAGCCCTGAGACCTGTTTGCAGGGCCATTCCAAATAGAATGGGCTTATTCATGTGTAAGATATGCAGCCTGAGGGGGGAGGAAAGGCTACCAAAGATGCAGGGTGATGTGGAGTTCTTCATTTTAAGGGACAGACTGAAGGGAAATGAACTTGCATGATCACTGGTGGGATTAAAGCTAGGGATAAGGGATAACTGTGTCTGTTTGCTGTGTCTCAGGCAAGAAAGCATACACCTCCCTCCTGGGAGGCACTTGAAGACAATAGATAACATGTGTCTGATGTTCGTGCTTTATCGAGTGGGAAAGGGTGTTGACTGGGCAAATTCTTTCTAGCACAAAAAGAAGCCTCATTGCTTCTGTGCTGTGGATATCACACACAATTGTCTCTGGGCAGTTTGCTGATGGCTCCTGGAGTCACTGAGATCTGTGGTTGAGTCCCACTGGATCTCACAAAACAGCCGTTTCACCACGGCTTCTGTAGGAGCTGGGAACAAGTCCATCTTTCAACCAGCTCAAACTCAAAGTGTTCATTAAGGGAGAGTGAAAGATTATTGAAGAAATAAAACCAGTCAGTCTGTACCCATCATTTTTAAATGGGCCTGTGGTATTATTTTTTTGTTGTTTTTAAATGTCACAGAAGTTTTATCATTTAGGAAAGGGGCCACAGAGGGCAATAGGGGCGAAGAGTGCCAGGGGGTCTCAGTTGCAATGCCTCTGGGGAGACGCAGCCTGTTCTATTTGCCCTGTGTTTCAGGTTGTCCAAGAAGGTGAAGACTTATTCTCAGACTAAGTGCCCCTCCCAGTTTCTTAATTCTCACACCCCGGAGCACATGCTCTATGGTTTTAATGTTAACCTTCCTGTAAAGGTCTCGGTTGAAGCTTTATCCTGTGACCACCTTTAAGGTCTGTGCTCCATCTGACTGTTTTCTTTTCAAAGGGCAAACATTTTCTTCCATGCTCAGATCATTTAGAAGCCTGAGGAACTGGGGTAAATCCTTGAGGAACTAAATAGTTGATTTCAAAACACTGAGAAATTAAAACTGACAAGAATATAAGTTTCACAAACTGGGAGCATGGTTGCCTTGTGTGATACATTCTCAGGGGTTAGCTTGCCCTGGGCGTACTGGGTGGGGAAAACATATGCCACAGGGGAAGAGTTTTTCGTGGGCATTGAGGGGACATAGTAACTACTAAAAACAATGGAAAACCCCAAACCCATCAAAGGGCTCTTACGTTGCTCTCGAAAGGTCAAACTTGTGGCAACTTTGGATGTGGTACATTAAGTCTCCTCCATTCAGATATTCCATCACAAAAAAGAGGTTTTCCTAGGGTAAAACAGAAACAGTGCCAACATTTAGCTTCCTTCAAAAAGAGAACACAAGCATTACTTAGATGATTTCACAAGAACAAATTCTGCCTCGAGATCACTTTTAATAGGATTGTTAAAATAATTTGGCTGATCTGTAGCATTTCTCCCCAGAAGCCTGGGAGTCTGTAGAATACTTACTAGGATGTTCATATGCTAGGATTCATATGGGGCACAGTGTGAGAGAGGGTCCAACTGAAACTGCCCGCCTGACTGGGATGGCACTGGGCACTTAGTGAGTGCTGATGGTATACCTCTGAAATTGACAGTGTGTAGGAGGGTAGAGGAAACCCAAATGGGAGCTCTGACTCCATGACTCCAGGGGCAGAGTGATGCTCCATTCATTCAACACTCAGTAAATAGTTCTGAACATAATTTACAGGCATGGCCCTGTGGAAAGCATGAGTGTGGAGATGCTCACTGCTGCTTCATCCATCAAAGTACTGCCTTCAGGTAGCTTACCATCCAGTGTAGCCTTATTTCTCTGCAGTGTAGGCTTTGCTTGTGGCAAGCCACAGCTTAATAGCATGTTGTTCCTAGTAGAGAACTCCATGAGTGTTATTAGTGCTGGGTACCTTGAGTGACAGCCATCAAAGGCAAGGCTGAGGTCTCCAGGTGTGGTCAGAGTTTCAGAGGGGGCCATGATTCCAGGAAGCCTGAGCTCCACCTACTATGTGAGACACTATGTCCTCAGTAAGTATACTCACAGCACTTTGAGTGCCCTGATTTTTTAGTACTCACGAGCCACAGAATTTGTAATCCATAAAGTGTAGAGACACGTGGTGTGTGCGCGTGAAAACCTCGCCTGGGTGAATTTTTAACAGAATTAACCTTTAAGTTTTGATGTGAAACTAACTGTGGCCTGGGTGCATACCAGGTGCCGGTAGACCCAGCATTCTGGTCTGACGGTGACACATGCTGCCTGTTACACATTCCACAGAACTGAGCAAGACCAGCACTGGCAGTTATCTCAATACGGGTAAAGGTAAGCGTCATCCTGCCTTTCCCAAACTTGACCTTAGATGGGAGGCCACCGGAGCTCACTCGTTTTCTTGTGTGCAGGCCAAGATTCTCTGCTGACCTAAATCCAAACGTTGATATTTCAAACATACTTTGAGATTGATCATTTGCCTCCTCGGCACACACCTGCTTTCTCATTAGCACATATTACTTCAAGCTCTTGTTATAAGTGCCATGTGAACAGCTTCTACCCATTACTTTTTACCCAAAACCGTGATGGCCTGTACACACACAGTGTTGGGACCTCCTAAGTATTTAGGAGAATGAAGGGTATAAAAGCTTGAAGTGAAACCATTTATAACAGCACTCAGAGGAAAGATTCCCTTTAAGTGTTAGGATGTTTACAAATCCCTGTTAAGTCTGAAATTTCAGAATTTACACATTGTCAGTTTGAACTTAGAAGAAACGGGGGAAGGCACTTGAGGCAAAAGGTCAAAACTCCCTTTTACCCATCCCTGGTACAGCGGTTCCATCAGTTCTCAGGTCTAAATGAGATTCTCACCTGAAGAGGGGACGAACTTGTGCAGTTAAAGAAATCATGGTGCTCGGTCAGTGTTTACTACCCTCGGCATTCCAAGAAGACCACACTGATGTAGTGATTATTAATTAAATAGTAGTGGACATTTATAGCATGTTGGATGCCACACCTAATCCTCCTAAAAGATGTTATGGCTCTACAATAAAAATCTTAAAACAATCTGCTCTAGTTCTCATCTTTATATTAAACTGGAGGTTGTCTTTGGGTATTTATGATGACATTTTGCTTCAGATTAAGCCTTTGATTTGGGTCAATACCAGCTTAACCATGGATTTTTTAAAGGGGGATAAGAACAGTCCATTCCTGGAAGTGCAGACTGAGTGGGCAGGACAGGGAGACTTGTTATTTGGGAGACTTGTTATTCGGGAGACTTGTTATTCCTCTATGGTGCTGTTTCAAAAATCTTTGTCCTCTTCTAGGGGTTTCTGATAGCTGTTTGGAAGTCTCGGGGATCTACTCATCAAGGGATCTGTTGGGTCCACTCTGGGCCCAATGAGATGACTCTGTGATGAAATTAGCATAAACAAATGTACATACAATACCATGCAGTAATGGGTTTAGGTTTTGAGTATTGCATTTTGAAGGATGAAAAACCTTTTCAAAGTTGAACCCCCGAATCCCAGAGGGGGCCATGATTCCAGGAAGCCTGAGCTCCACCTACTATGTGAGACACTATGTTCTTAGTAAATATACTCACAGCACTTTGAGTGCCCTGATTTTTTAGTACTCATGAACCACAGAATTCATATCTATCATATATATATATATATATATATATATATATATATATATATCCCAGTCATAAAAAGCAAATACAAATAGAACAGCCTCAAACTTTCATAAATGGCTGATGGCTGGGAAGGGAGTGCTGAGAGCTGAAGGTGATCTGCCACTGACCTGGAACCCTGCAGGTCCATTGTCAAAAAGAAAAGTCTTCTCTTCTGGATTGGGTGGGGTAGGACCAAACCTGGAAGAACTTGACTCAGGGTGATTGTTAAGACCATATTAAGCTCTTACTCAGACCTGAATTCAGAGCTCCTCTATGCTTGGCCTTGGAGAAGTTACTTAGCCTCTCCGGAGCCTCATATTCTTTATTTGTGCAATGGAAGGAATAATTTTCCCATGTCACTGGGGTTCTTATTATTACATGAGATGATATATGCAGAAGGCTGGTTCGGGGGTGGCACCGAGCATCCACAAAATAGCTGGTAGATATTCTAATTATAGAAAACAATTTAAAAGCCAGTCAGAAAATGGAAAATTAAAAAAAAGAATTACAGCAGCTCCTTCCCAGAGAAAGAAATGTCACAATCCTGTGGCTCTTGAAACAAAGAGGAAAGCAGGCTCTCGGATCTCTTCCAGTCTGTTCTTTCTGTTCAGATCCTGAGCTGAGAGAAAATGCAAACCAGGCTAGCAAGGAGGGAAGCATGGTCTTCTGGGTTTGGAATCCGCATCTCCTGAGTATGAACCTTTCTGCTTTAGGCCTGTCACACTCTAACTGCTCCTAATAATTTTTTTGGGGAGTGAAAACTGACATCGTGATGGTGTTGGGGGTGGAATTCTCCATATCTGACCTAGACTTAGAATTTTTCAACAGTGTTGACACAACATTTGCTGAGCAGAGATTTCTGTCTCTGTTCTGTCACTAACTAGCCTGTGGTCAGGTAAATCATACCGTCCCTGGACCTCAGTCTCAACCTCTGAGAAATAAGAAGTATTGGCTGCATTCCCCTTTACTAGCCTAAAGACTCCCTGATTTTTACCACTTAATTTTTCCTCCTTTATCTAGGGGGAAGAGATCAAATTAGCAAACTATGACTATTTAGCACCTAATAAGACTTAGTAGTACTTCACATACAATAAAATAAATATTAGTAAGAAGACTTATGTTTGCAAAATTCTTAAAATCTTTGTCTAGAAACAATGCATATTTGAAGTAAAATTAAAGAAACAGTGATGAGTCCTGCCTTTGAAACTTCCTCAAAAGAGGTAAGCATTATGGCTGGGTCCATGGCCCACCATAACACCCAAAAGGAGGTCATAAAATAGAGGTCAGAGGGCCTCCTCCCATTTAAGTAGTATCCTGGTTATGCTAATAGAGCTTGGCTATTGGTTGAGGGCAAATTCCTCTGTGCTCCAAGGATCCTGATTGATTTAACATTTGAATTAATCCAATCATAGGCCAATGGCTGAAAAGCAGAATGGGCTAGAACAGACTGTGGCTTAGCACTCTTTTGAGTAGACAACAAGAATTGCAGGAGAATAATTTCTTTCTTTTTTTTTTTTTTTTACAGGGACAGAGAGAGAGAGAGTCAGAGAGAGGGATAGATAGGGACAGACAGAAGAAAAGAAGAGAGGTGAGAAGCATCAATTATTAGTTTTTTGTTGCTGTTGCGACCCCATAGTTGTTCATTGATTGCTTTCTCACATGTGCCTTGACCATGGGCCTTCAGCAGACTGAGCCACCCCTTGCTGGAGCTGGTGACCTTGGGTCCAAGCTGGCAAGCTTTTGCTCAAGCCAAATGGGCCTGCCCTCTAGCTGGTGACCTCGGGGTCTCGAACCTGGGTCTTCAGCATCCCAGTCCGACGCTCTATCCACTGCGCCATCGCCTGGTCAGGCAGAATAGTTTCTTGATTGGTCTTTGTATTTTGTTTCTGAATCTTGTATCTTATTTTTTTTAGAACGAATGCCAGCCTGCCTGCTGGGAGAAGAGTTGTCTCTGACTTTGAAAAGAATTGAAACATTGGAATAGAACTCAGCCTTTAGGATCCTGGCTCCAGTCCAAGCATTTGGTAAGTTTTTCCATTCTACCTACCTAGTAGCTCCTTGGAAAAATGAATTTTTAAATAGGTCAGTCACCTTACTCAGCAAGTTTCCTGCAGAAGAAAAAGTACTAACTAGGGTTCTTGCAACCTCTGTTGTTAACTCAAATGGACTGATCTGTCAAATTAATGTTTCTATGCCTTCGTGGTTGTAAAACCAGTAGCCACAGCTACCATCAGAGCTGCCTGGTCTGTGCAGGTTTGCAATTGATTTGGAAAGACGGTAATGAAACAACGGAGACAAGAACTGGTGGGCCATCATCTTTATCCTAGCTTGCACCTGGCGGGCAAGAAATACACACAGTGTGAAAACATTTCTCTTTCCATTCAAGGCTCCCAAAGCCCCTGACTTATCCAAGTTTCCTAGAATCAATGTTTTCTACCTCACCAGCCTTATACACCTCTGTTCCCCATCTCCTTCTTCCTGCACAAACTCTGCACAAACTGGCTTCTCCTTCAGCACTCTGCCATCTTGGCTGCTTTTCCTCTCCTCCACGTGGCCTTTCTCTGCTCTCCTACAGCTTGGGCTTCTCCTAGCACGTAATCACTCTTCCCTAGAACAATGTGATCTCTCTTCCTTTTAAAACCTTTTGGCACGAAAGCCCTCCCCCAACACATATTAACATAATCACGCCCATCCCAAGCAAGAAGGGCAACTATCACCTGGGTGACGGGCTTCCACGTGGGCAGCAGCATCTTTAACAAAGTGAGCATAATATATTTTATCTGCCCAACAATGGTCTTCCAAGTGAGTTCTATAAGAGTTCTTCCTTCATCTACTGATCTTATTAATGAAACAATAGAACACTGAGCATATTTCCATCCTGCTAGTGAAGTGAGTTTTAGTTGGGGTTTGACAATACAATTAGATTAAGGCCACTAGAAGAAGTGATTCATTGAATAACACTGAAGAACCTCTGGCTAACAAGAAAGCATTTGGTTTATCACTCCATAACATTTATTTATCTATCAGCTCTCCGGTTTACAAATATACCGATGGCATGCACACTGTTCTGTATGCCAGAACATAAAACAAGAGTAACAGTTTTGCTGTGATTTTCTGACAACTGAAGCAAATAACCAGTACTGATATTCTGTAGATAAATGGGTTTTCAAAGCACTGTGGTAATATTTTTTGGGAGTTTAAAAAAATGGTTTGTATTATAGTCTTGCAAAAATCATCTATCATCTATCTATCTATCTATCTATCTATCTATCTATCTATCTATCTATCTATCATCATCTATCTTCTTTCTATCTATATCTATCTATCATATATATGTATATATATAGAGAGAGAGACAGAGAGACAGAAAGGGAGAGAGAGAGAGACAGACAGAGGGTGATAGGGAGGGACAGTACTTTGAAATTTTAAGAATTCTTAATAGCCTAGTGTTTTTGCAAAGAATTCCATGTACAAGAACTGAATTTCCCAGTTTCCACAAATACCTTTCATTATTTGGTTGAAAAAACTGCATAGGTAGTTAAGTTCTCCTAGGTTCTTATAAAAATATGAGATCACTTTAGGGGGACTTTAAATTCCTTTGTATTAATTTTCTTTGTGAGATATCTACATGAAATTTTGCTATAAAGGTGATTTGTACTGGTAAAATGAAGAAAAGGATGTAATAGCTGTATACAAAAATGAAATATTTAAATAGTTTGCTAGTCTAAAAACTGAAAAAAAATTTTCAGATAACATATGCACTAATTTTAGTGGTTTTCAAGGCCAAATCTTAGAAATAATTCTGTTCTAAATTTAACAAAGACATTGCCTTGGATTTTCTACCTTTGTGACTCTCAATAGTTTTACTCACACAGTTGATGCACTGAGTTTGCACTAGTGTTAGAAATAGAGGTGGGGTCCCCTTCATGAAAGGTTACATCTTAACCTATTGCTTCCCCCCCAAAACAAGGTTTTAGTTGACAATTGTAATCTGTCAGAGCTGCCTTTTTGACATCTTTAGCAATGTGGTCATGAGGACACAGAAGGACTTCCTGTCTGGAAATAGACCATAGACCTGGTGTGAGGGCAGCCCACGCTGTGTGCTTGGAAGGAGCAAGCAGGTGGGGGTGTAGTTTGTTTCTACTTACTCTGGGCTTTGTTTTTTGTTCTTGTTCTTTTAGGTGTAGGGTTATATTGTTTGAGTTTTTGTTTTTTATTCTTCTTAAGTTATGCTTGTAATGCTATAAACTTCCCTCTTAGGTCTGCTTTCTCTGTGTCCCATAGATTTGGGGTTGTTGTGTGCTCATTTTATTTGATTCCAGGTAATTTTTGATTTCTCCTTGAGCTCACTGTTGACCTATTTATTTTGTTTAATAACATGTTATTTAGCCTTCATGTGTTTGAATGTTCTTCAATTTTTTTTTATTGTACTTGATACCTAGTTTTATACTATCGTAGACAGGGATGATGCTTGATATTATTTTAATCTTGAATTTGTTAAGACTTATTTTTTGTCCTAACATGTAGTCTATCTTTGAAAATGTTCTATATGCAGTTGAGAAGAATGTACATTCTGCTGTTTTGGGATAAAGTTTTCTATAAATATCAATTAATTACATCTGATCCATTGTGTCATTTAAGGTCACTGTTGTCTTGTCGATTTTTTGTCGGGAAGATCTATTCATTGATGTTAGTGGGAAGTTAAAATCTCTTATGATGACTGTATTGCTATTGACTTCTCCCTTGAGGTCCACCAAGATTTTTCTCTATATATTTAGTTGCTCTCATATTGGGTTCATAAGTGTAATATCCTCTTCTTGGATTGATGTCTTTAGTATTATGTAGTGACCTTTGTCTCTTATTATGGTCTTTGTTTTGAAGTTTATTTTGCCTGATAAACGTATTGCTACCCCAGCTTTTTTTTTTTCCATTTGTATAAAATATTTTTGTCCATCCTTTTACTTTTGGTCTGTGTGTATCTTTTGTTTTGAGGTGGTTTTCTTATAGACAAAATATACTGAGTGAGGCAGAAGTAGGTTTACAGTCCATATGGAAAATAATACAATAATTAATAAATAATAATATAAGAATAAATTCTGTGATTCACATACAACTGAAAACCTACTTTTACCCTACCCTGTATATGGGCCATTTTCCACTCAGCTAACCTATGTCTTTTGATTTGAGCATTAAATCCATTTACATTTAAGGTTATTATTGATAGGTACTTATTTATTGCCATTTTATTCTACATACCTATGTTCCTTTGTCTTTCTATTTCATTTTATTTCCTTCTTCAAGTAGGCCCTTTAATATTTCTGGAAATACTGGTTTGGTGGTAATGAACTCTTTTAGTTTTTTTTTTTTTTTTTTTGTCTGGGAAGCTCTTTATTTTGCCAATTTTAAATAATAGCCTTGCTAGATAGTCTTGGTTTTAGTTTCTTGTTTTTCATCATTTTGAATATTTCATGAAGGCTCTTTCTGGCCTGAAGTGTTTCTGTTGAGAAATCAGCTGACAGCCTAATGGGAGCTCCCTTGTAACTACCTCTTTCTTGCTACTTTTAAGATTCTCTTTATCTTTAACCTTTGTAATTTTAATTATGATATGTTTTGGTGTGGGCCTCTTTAGGTTCATCTTGATTGGAACTCTCTGTGCTTCCTGTACTTTGTGTGACTGTTTCTTTCACCAGGTTAAGGAAGATTTCAGCCATTATTTCTTCACACAGGTTCTCTATCCCTTGCTTACTCATTTTTTGTCCTGGTATCCCTATGATATGGATGTTGTTATACTTGATGTTTTCTTAGAAGTTCCTTAGGCTTTCCTCATTTTTTTGAAATTCTTTTTTTCTCTTTTTCATTTTTATTTTTTGAGAGAGAGAGAGGAAGGGAGAGAGTTGAGAATCATCAACTCACAGTTGCATCACTTCAGTTGTTCATTGATTACTTCTCATAGCCTATTCTTCTTAATGCTCTTCTTGGGTGCTCCTATTATCTTGTCCTCCAAATCCTTGATTCAGTCCTCTGATTCATCCAATCTGCTGTTAGTTCCTTTTAGTGTATTCTTCATTTCAAATATTCTTCATTTCTGATGTTATATTTTATGGTTTCTATGTCCTTTTTAATGCTTACTACCTCTTTAAGTTCTCACTGAGATTACCTGTTCTTCCCCTAAAGTCCTTGAGCATTCATATAACCATTGTTTTAAACTCTGCATCTGGTATTTTGGTTGCTTTCATTTCATATAAAATTCTTTTTCTGGGGATTTCTGTGTTATTTCATTTGGGGCATATTTCTTTTCCTTTCCATTTTGTATCTGTGTTAAGTAGACCTGGTACGACTCCCAAACTTGTTATGCTATCTTTATGATGAAGGTGTGTTATTGGGCTCTGCAAGGCCAGTAGTCGAGGCCACCATCACAGTTGTCTGAACTGTGCAGGTTCGCATTAGATTTGGACAGTCGGTAATGAAACATGGAGCCAAGAACTGGTGAGCCATCAGCTTTAATTCTAGCTTGCACTCGGCGGGCAAGCAAAACACACACTGGGCTCCAAAACCCACTCACTCGGTGCTCACAAAGCTACTGACTTATCCGAGTTTCCTAGAATCAAAGGTTTCTAGCTCACCAGACTTATTCACCTCTGTTTCCCATCTCCTTCTCTCTGCACAAACTGGCTTCTTCCTCAGCATTCCGCCATCTTGGCTGCCTCCTTTCCTCCACGTGGCCTTAATCTGCTCTCCTCTCTAATACCTCAGGAACCAAGAGCCAGCAAGCTACTGGTCTGCCCCACTTTATAGTGTAGAAATTCAAACCCTTAATCCAATCTACAAACAAGAAAGTCTCTGATACAAAGTCACCCATCTGAGGCATAATGGGATTCCTCAGGAGCGCACCACCCCACATCATCCAATCAGTCAAGGGTGTGGCGAAAAGCTTACTCTTAAAACTAAGCCTTAGGCTATAATGACCTGGCCTGCTTACATTACAGCCTTTCCCCCACACCCATTCCAAGCATAAGGGCAAATAATATCACCTGGGTGACGGGCTTCCATGTGGGCAACACCATCTTTAACAAAGTGAGCATATTATATTTTATCTGCCCAACAGGCTCAGTGGTACAATTTTCCAGATCACCTAAGCTCCATGCTCCAGGAATGTTTCTTGTGGGTTATGTGCACCTTCTGTTATAGTTGAGTTTTGAATGCTGTTGGCTCTTTTGTGGGTGGAGTTAACACTTTAGGCAAGCTGACTATAAGATGAACCTCAATCACTGTATATGAGCCACTGTGCAGGGGCTACTTCCCCCAACCCCCACCAAGGCAGAGTTGTTCCCAGCAGGGTCTGGTGCCTGCTGAAATCCCCTTTTGGGTGTGCTGCTTGTGTGGCTAGTTGTGAAGCCCACCTTGGTTGTTGTGCTGGTTCTGGGTCCACTTGGACAGGGTTCAGCTATAGGTTAATGTCAGATGTTTAATGTACCTGACCTTGGGCTATGTCTCTGGAGCTACCACATTATTCACTGTTTGTGCCTGTGTGTACTGGGCCTGGGTATGCATGTGAGGGGCCAAACTGTGTACAAGGATCAGTTTCGTCCAGCTAAGAGCTGGGGGCAGATCTATAAGAGATCTGAGGCTCCCTGAGGTCCACCTCCACTTGTCACCTACTCTACTTCCCCTGAAGTTGCCTGGTATTCCTTCAGGGACTTCCAAAGAAAGACTATAGTATGGGCCCAGGTTGGCTGCAATTGCTAGATACTTCCATAGGTTAGGAGGTTGGTAGAGTAGGATGACTGAGGTTTGGGAGGACAAGCGTCATGAATTCCCTTCTTGGGGGCCACACAGGCAAGGATTAATGAGAGAAAAGTAGCCCCTATTCCAGAACCAAACCATTCAGTGTCTGCCAGAGTCTCCAACTCTAGCACCCTCAGGAGGAGTATACATTGGAGGTTCAGAATGGGTGCATCAGCCGTCCCCTCTGCAGGAGCAAGCCACTGGGTTTGGGAGGACAGATCAAAAGTGTCTCCCATCGGAAGTGGTGCTGACTGAGCCTGCAGGAGGGGCCAAGCACTTCTTCTTGGTGCCAGACAGTAGCCTCTGAAGGAGACATACTCTGAATGGCCTAGCTCTGAGCAGCACTCCTCCCTGTTTCCCCCTCCCTTCACAGAACTGAGCTCAGCTGGGTGAGGCCACCAGGATTTTGAAGGGCAGATCCAAAGAGTGTAGAAAGGGGATGGGTACTTCCTTCTCCTCTCAGGAGAGTGTGGGCTGAGCTCATAGGGGAGATAGGAGTGGCCTCTTTGTGATGTAGCCACATAAGCCAGAACCTAGCCAACTGACTCCCAAACAAAAGTCCTCCTGGGAGACATGCTCTAAAAGTCTTAGCTCTGTACTGCCCCCTGATCCCCCTGCATGCCTGAACTCAGCAAGGCAGGCCACAGAGTGGCAGGGAAGGCCAAGTGATTCAACAGATGGTGAGAGAGAGTGTCAGCTGTATGATCCAGGTGGAGAAGGGTGGTCGCCTTTCCAAAACTACACAGTCCAATCATTGAGCCTTCACCAAGAGCATCTCCAGAAGAAGAGCACCCCACAGGTCTCTGCTGCGTGCCACCTGCAATCCCCTTGTAAGACCCAAGCTCAACAGAGTTGTGTCACCAGTAGTTAGAGGATGAGGCAGTGCACTCCCTGGGCTGGTGCTGTAACAACAGGCAGGCATGATTATCCTGGGAAGGTGATGTCTGTGTCTCTAGCAAATTCTTTTCTTTCCTAGGCAGACTGAATCTCCACTGATTTTCACCACCAGATACTATGCAGGCTCCTCTTTCCTCTCTGTTGCTCTGGGTTGGAGATCTCTGCATGGGGTCTCGACCCGATGCTCCTGGGCAGAGCAAGTTTTGCAGCCAAAATATCCTTCCACCTTCTCAGTCACTGCAGGTGGGTGTGGGGTTCAGCCCTTTCCACGTCTCTGCCCTTCTTATCAGTCTCTATGTGGCTTCTGTAAATCCTTGGTTATACTATTCCAGTTTAGCTAGCTTTCAGTTGGTTATTCAGTTTGATTGCTCTATAATTCAGATGTAAATCCAGTTTGGTGCCAGGAGCAGGAGAGTGTAGCATCCACCTACTCTGCAGCCATCTTGGAACCACTGGAGCTTGCTTTGGCCAGCACACCTGGTGGGCACACTGGATGCTGGACTCACGCAGAAGTCCCACTGGTATACTTACACACCCACATTAGTTTGGTCCCACCAGCACCAAGTTTCTTAGGTATATTTGTAATTTAGAAGGCTTGAAAACTTCTAAATCTGGAATACTTTTTTTTTTCTATATTGATTTATAAATGAAAACATCCTAGAAAAACAGGTTTATTACCTTTCTTAAAATAAGGAATATACCATCAGAAAAACTTAACAGATAATCACATATACTTTTTTTTTTTAAATTTTTTTAATTTTATTCATTTTAGAGAGGAGACACAGAGTGAGAGAGAGAGAGAGAAAGAGAGAAAGGGGGGAGGAGCTGGAAGCATCAACTCCCATATGTGCCTTGACCGGACCAGTGCAGGGTTTTGAACTGGCAGCCTTAGTGTTCCCAGGTCGACGCTTTATCCACTGCGCCACCACAGGTCAGCACATATATACTTTTTATATCTAAATGTAGTGTGTGTGTGTGTGTGTGTGTGTGTGTGTGTGAGAAAGAGAGAGAGAGAGAGAGAGAGAGAGAGAGAGAGAGAGAGAGAGAGAGCTGGAAAGAGGAAAAGAGAGGGAGGGAGAAAAAGCTTTCTGTAGACCAGCAAACTCATTCATTAGGGCCTGTTTATATTTCTAATGTAAACTCTAATTAGTAAAATTCACTCTCTTCAATAGATTCATTAATAGATTTCAGAAATAATGTGCCTGAGTTTCTAGAGCAGTGGTTCTTAACCTTTTTTGAGGTACCAAACCCACCAGTTTCATATGCGCATTCACTGAACCCTTCTTTAGTGATAAATAAAATATGATTTTTTCCCCCAAATTCAAGACATAGGTATATGTTTTTTTACTGGTGCACAAAATGAGCCGTGCATGAACATCACCTTGCTCAAAGCACAAAACCAACAAAGTGCATCAACTCACAACAAATTACGCTATTACTTTACTCTGGCCTCTGCGGCAGAGGCTTCTCTGAACCCCTGAGACTGACTCATCGAACCCGTAGTGTTCGATAGAACCCAGGTTAAGAACCACTGTTCTAGAGCTTTGCACTTTGCAACAGTAACTCGGGCTCAGTATTTACTGGCTTAATTGTCCCACAGGGTCTTCTTGCATTAATGAACAGATTATTTTCCTTCATAACAGAAGTACAAACAGGACTCCATTTCAGGAATTTTTTAAAACTGTTTTCCCTGATATGATTAGGCCTCTAGTAAGAGGCAATATAGCAATTAGGCTTATGTACTTCACCACCAAGCTGCCCAACTTGGAATCCTGTTAATATCTATTTGACCTTTGATGTGTTGCTTATCACCTGAAAAGAGCCACCTCATTTTCCTTATCTATAAAATGGGGATAAAAATAATGTCTACTTCATAAGGTTGTTGTGAAGATTAAATGTACTGGCACATAGTAAATGCTGTATAAGTGTCAGCTATTGTTATTATATTTATGACTATAGTTATTACATATGATATACATGCTGAAAATTACATATTCATGAGCACAGAGAGCTCAGGAACAGATTTATGTTAACATAAAAGGTAAGCTTTAAGGAATGTGATTTTCAAGTGAAAATGACCTACTCTACTAAAGATTTTAGAGCTGCTAAATTATCACCACTGCAAAGAAAAATGATGCAAAAAAAAAAAAAGAAGAAAGGAATACTGAAAAATTCTACCTTTGGGTATCTTTGAATGATATAACTGAAGATGACTTTCTTTTTTTTTTTTTTTGTAATTCTAGTTTGTGTATTTTTCAATTTCTAAAGGATGTTTTGGTATAATTACTTTTATAATAAGGGAAAATTATGAGTTTTACTTACAAATCTTAAGTGATTGATATTTTTATCATCTTATGTTTATATGGCATATATTCTCACTATTTGCTAAAAGAGTAGGTTATTCTTGTTCAGTTTTAGGCTTCTGAAGAGCAAATTCCCCAAAGTACAAGGAATTGCTAGGACCTTGCACTCTGACATATATATCAGTTTCAAAGACATCTAGAATAAGTCTGATTCAATGATAGATTCAAATGAGTATTGCTATTAATAATGTTGGCATGGAGAGGCTGTGGAGAAAAAGCAACCCTCATCCACTGTTGGTGGGAATGTAAAGTAGTACAACCATTATGGAAGAAAGTATGGTGGTTCCTCAAAAAACTAAAAATAGAACTACCATATGACCCAGCAATCCCTCTACTGTTATATACCCCCCAAACTCAAAAACATTGGTACATAAAGACACATGAAGCCCCATGTTCATAGCAGCATTGTTCACAGTGTCCAAGACATGGAAACAACCAAAAAGCCCTTCAATAGATGACTGGATAAAGAAGATGTGGTACATATATACCATGGAATACTACTCAGCCATAAGAAATGATGACATCAGATCATTTACAACAAAATGGATGGATCTTGGATCCATAAAATGGATTTACATTAAGCATTTGAGTGAAGTCAGATGCGGTTTCTTTCAGCTCACTTAGGTTGAAACTGGCAGGCTTAAACATGAAAAGAGTGTGACTAGGCACGAGGCAGTAGTCACGTGGTTATAGACTTTAAACATCACTTTTTTATTATTTTATTAATTTTAATGGGGTGACATTAATAAATCAGGTTACATATGTTCAAAGAAAACATCTCCTGGTTATCTTGTCATTCAGTTATGTTGCATACCCATCACCCAAAGTTAAATTGTCCTCTGTCACCTTCTATCTGGTTTTCTTTGTGCCCCTCTCCTCCCCACTCTCCGTCCTGCTCCCCACCCCCCAAACCACCACACTCATGTTCATGTCTCTTAGTCTCTTTTTTTATTTTCTACCTATGTATGGAATCATGCAGTTCTTAGTTTTTTCTGATTTACTTATTTCACTCCGTATAATGTTATCAAGGTCCATCCATTTTGTTGTAAATGATCTGATGTCATCATTTCTTATGGCTGAGTAGTATTCCATGGTATATATGTACCACATCTTCTTTATCCAGTCATCTGTTGAAGGGATTTTTGGTTGTTTCCATGTCTTGGCCACTGTGAACAATACTGCCATGAACATGGGGCTGCATGTGTCTTTACGTACCAATGTTTTTGAGTTTTGCGGGTATATACCCAGTAGAGGGATTGCTGGGTCATATGGTAGTTCTATTTTTAGTTTTTGAGGGACCACCATACTTTCTTCCATAATGGTTGTACTACTTTACATTCCCACCAACAGTGGATGAGGGTTCCTTTTTCTCCACAGCCTCTCCAGCACTTGTTATTACCTGTATTGTTGATAATAGCTAATCTAACAGGTGTGAGGTGGTATCTCATTGTAGTTTTGATTTGCATTTCTCTAATAGCTAATGAAGATGAGCATCTTTTCATATATCTGTTGGTCATTTGTATTTTTCCCTAGGAGAAGTGTCTGTTCATGTCTTCTTCCCATTTTTTTATTGATTTATTTGTTTGTTTGTTGTTGAGTTTTATGAGTTCTTTGTATATTTTGGAAATTAGCCCCTTATCTGAGTTTAGTTTGAAAATATCATCTCCCATTTAGTTGGTTGTCTGTTTATTTTGTTGTCAGTTTCTCTTGCTGTGCAAAAACTTCTTAGTCTGATGTGGTCCTATTCATTTATCTTTGCCTTCACTTCCCTTGCCTTTGGAGTCAAATTCATAAAGTACTCTTTCTAACCAAGGTCCATGAGTTTAGTTCCTATGTTCTCTTCTATGTACTTTATTGTTTCAGGTCTTATATTTAAGTCTTTGATTCATTTTGAATTAATTTTAGTACAAGGGGACAAACTGTAGTCTAGTTTTATTCTTTTGCATGTGGCTTGCCAGTTTTCCCAGCACCATTTGTTGAAGAGGCTTTCTTTTCTCCATTGTATGTTGTTGGCTCCTTTACCAAAAATTATTTGGCCATATATATGTGGTTTTATTTCTGGATTTTCTATTCTGTTCCATTGGTCTGAGTGTCTTTTTTCTTGTCAATACCATGCTGTTTTGATTGTCGTGGCTCTATAATATAATTTGAAGTCAGGTATCGTAATGTCTCTAGCTTCGTTCTTTTCCCTTAGGATTGCTTTGGCTATTCAAGGTTTTTTATAGTTCCATATAAATCTGATGATTTTTTGTTGCATTTTTTTAAAAAAAAAGTCATTAGAATGTGGATGGAAATTGCATTAAACTTGTATATTGCTTTGGGTAATACGGTCATTTTGATTATATTTATTCTTCCTACCCAAGAACAAGGAATATTTTTCCATTTCATTGTATCTTTTTCGATTTCCCTTAACAATGTTTTGTAGTTTTCATAGGGCCTTTACATTCTTTGTTATGTTTATTCCTAGGTATTTTATTTTTTTTGTTGCAACTGTGAAGGGGATTATTTTTTTGAGTTCGTTTTCTAATGTTTCGTTTTCGGCATATAGAAATGCTGTGGACTTTTGTATATTAATTTTGTATCCTGTGACCTTACTGTATTGGCTTATTGCTTCTAGTAATCTTTTTGTGGAGAATTTGGGGTTTTCGATGTACAGGATCATATCATCTGCAAAAAGTGAAACCTTTACTTCTTCTTTTCCAATATGGATGCCTTTTATTTCTCTGTCTTGTGTGATTGCTCTGGCTAGAACTTCTAGCACCACGTTAAATAAGAGTGGAGAGAGTGAACATCCCTGTCTTGTTCCTGATTTAAGGGGGAAAGTCCTCAGTTTTATGCCATTTAATATGACGTTAGTTGAGGGTTTATCATAAATGGCCTTTATCATGTTGAGATATTTTCCTTCTATACCCATATTGTTGAGTGTTTTAAACATAATATTATGTTGTATTTTATCAAATGCCTTTTCTGCATCTATTGATAAGATCATGCAGTTTTTGTTCTTTGTTTTGTTGATATGGTGTATTACATTAACCGTTTTACGTATGTTGAACCATCCTTGAGATTCTGGGATGAATCCCACTTGATCATGATGTATTATTTTTTTTTAATATGTTGTTTTATTCGATTTGCTAGCATTTTTTTTAGTATTTTAGCATCTGTATTCATTAGAGATATTGGTCTGTAGTTTTCTTTTTTTGTGCTGTCCTTGCCCGGTTTCAGTATGAGGGTTATGTTGGCCTCATAAAATGTGTTTGGAAGTATTGTTTCTTCTTCAATTTTTTGGAAGATTTTGAGTAGAATAGGGACCAAATCTTCTTTGAATGTTTGATAGAATTCACTAGTTTAGCCGTCTGGGCCTGGACTTTTATTTTTGGGAACGTTTTTAATATTTTTTTCTATTTCCTCCCTGCTTATTGGTCTGTTGAGGCTTTCTACTTCTTCATGACTCAGTCTAGAAAGGTTGTATTGTTCTAGGAATTTATCCATTTCTTCTAGATTGTTGAATTCGGTGGCATATAGTTTTTCATAGTATTCTACATTAATTCTTTGTATATATATATATATCTGTGGTGGTTTCTCCTCTTTCATTCTGGATTTTGTTTATATGAGTCCTTTCTCTTTTTTCCTTGGTGAGTCTTGCCAAGGGTTTGTCAATTTTGTTGATCTTTTCAAAGAACCAGCTCCTTGTTTTATTAATTTTTTCTATAGTTTTTCTGTTCTCCATTTCATTTATTTTTGCTTTGATTTTTATTATTTCCTTTCTTCAGCTGGATTTGGTTTTTCTTTGTTCTTCTTTTTTAGTTCCTTAAGGTGTGAAGTTAAGTGGTTTATTTGGACACTCTCTTTTTTGTTCATATAGGCCTGAAGTGATATAAACTTCATTCTTATTACTGCTTTTGCTGCATCCCAGAGATTCTGATATGTTGTATTGTTATTTTCATTTGTCTTTATGTATCTTTTGATTTCTGCACTTATTTCTTCTTTGACCCACTCATTTTTTAAAAGTATGCTGTTTAGTTTCCACATTTTTGTGGGTTTGTTTACCTATTTTTTGCAGTTAAATTCTAGTTTCAAGGCTTTATGATCAGAAAATATGCTTGCTACAATTTCAATTTTTCTGAATATGCTGATGTTATTTTTGTGGCCCAACATATGATCGATTCTTGAGAATGTTCCATGTACGCTAGAGAAAAATGTGTACTCTGTTACTTTGAAATGTCCTGTAGATGTCTATCATATCCAATTGCTCTAGTGTTTCATTTAAGGCCAATATTTCTTTATTGATTTTCTGTTTGGATGAACTATCTAGAGCTGTCAGTGGTGTATTGAGGTCTCCAAGTATGATTGTATTTTTGTCAGTTTTTGTTTTGAGGTTAGTCAGTAGCTGTCTTATATATTTTGGTGCTCCTTGGTTTGGTGCATATATATTAAGAAGTGTTATGTCTTCTTGATTCAGTGTCCCTTTAATCATTATGAAATGACCATTTTTGTCTCTGATTACTTTGGTGTCTTATAGTCAGCATTGTTGGATATGGGTATTGCTATACCTGCTTTTTTTTTGGATGTTATTTGCTTGGAGTATTGTTTTCCAGCCTTTCACTTTAAATTTGTTTTTATCCTTGTTGCTTAGATGTGTTTCTTGTAGGCAGCATATAGTTGGATTTTCTTTTTGAATCCAATCTGCTACTCTGTGTCTTTTTATTGGTGAGTTCAATCCACTTACATTACTGTAATTACTGACACTTGAGGGTTTCCTATTGCCATTTTATATATATATATTTTTGTTAGTATTGCATCTTGTTGTATTCTCTTTTGTTTATCTCATTTGTTTTTGTTTGGTTGTAATCCACACTTCTTTCCTCTGTTACTTCCTTTTTCAAGTCATGTGTTTCTGTGGTGTTTTTTTTCAGGGGTGATTACCATTAAGTAATGAAAAAGGTACCTACCATGTTCATTGTAGTACAGTATCTTATGAGTGCTTCTGCATTCCATCGTCCTTTGCTACTGTTAATCTTCGTCCTCTCCCCTTTATTGTTTTTGTTGTCACAGTTTAAATTTGTTTTTTTTTTGTGTGTGTGTGTGTGTGTGTGTGTGTGTTCCTGGTGGAGCTTTTACTTGTTTTTTTTTTTTTAATCTAGTTGGAAAACCCCCTTTAGTGTATCCTGAAGTGAGGGTTTTCTGATGATAAATTCCCTCATATTTTCTGTATCTGTGAATGTTTTTATTTCTCCTTCATATTTGAAGGATAGCTTTGATGGGTATAGTATTCTTGGTTGGAAGTTCCTCTCTTTCAGAACTTTAAATATTGGGGTCCACTCTCTTCTAGCTTGTAGAGTATCTGCTGAGAAATCCAATGATAATCTAATAGGCATTCCTTTATATGTTGTATTCTTCTTTTTCCTGGCTGTCTTGAGAATTTTTTCTTTGTTGTTGTTTGTGCCAATTTCATTACGATGTGCCTTGGAGTAGGTTTGTTGGGGTTAAGATAACTCAGTGTTCTATTTGCTTTTTGAATTCGAGGCTTTAGTTCTTTCCACAGGCTTGGGAAGTTCTCGTCTATTATTTGCTTGAATATGTTCTCCATTCCATTTTTTTCTCTCTTCTCCTTCTGATATACCTTTTATTCTTATGTTACTCTTTTTGGTGGAGTCAGACAATTCCTGTAGGGCTTTCTCTCTTTTTTTTTTTTAATTCTTGAGTCTCTCTCTTCTTCTCTGTTGTGCCTTAAGTTGCCTGTTTTCTATGTCACTAATCCTCTCTTCTATCTGGCCTATTCTATCAGCTAAGCTTGTTACCTTGTTTTTCAGTTCATGAATTGAGTTTTTCTTCTCTGTTTGACTTGTTTTCATAGTTTCAATTTTCTTGGTAATATATTCTTTGTGTTTGTTGAGTTTTTTTCTGAGCTCCCTAAATTGCCTTTCTGTGTTTTCTTGTATATCTCTGAGTATTTTTAGGATTCCCATTTTAAATTCTCTGTTATTTAATGCCAAGGTTTTTAATCTATTAAAATTTTTTTCTATAGATTTTTCCTCATCTATTTGTGCTACCTCTCTGTCTCTTATATCCATGATATTCGATTTCCTTTTCCTTAATGGCATCTGAGGGTGATTTTGTTAATAACCCTTTTTGTTCAGTGTGTGCGACTTACAGACGCTGCAGGGATCGATTTTTCTGTCTCTGGTTGTAAAACTTGTTGAAATTTTGGGGAGAAGTATTGGGAGTGCTCCTCATGGTGCCATTTCTCTGACGTCATTGCTAAAAATCACTTTTAATCAAAGCGATGCAAATAGAATAGTTATTTCAAAAAAGAACAAAATGACAAAAAGATATATAATAGGAAGCATCATTAAAATAAAAATCTATGTTCACAATATGAAAGAAAGATGATTAAATGCAAAATTAAAGTGATAGATTTAACAACATCAGTTGTGTAGCTCTCACAGGACTGTGTGCATACATAAATACCAATTAGGAAAATTAAAACTCTTAGGGCTGTCAAAGTATATCAATATTTAAAATATAAAGAAGTTCTTTTAAAGAACATTTTGTGAGTGACTATTCTAGAATTAGTAAAGGGGATTAAAGGTGGATTCATAAGTTATTATTTTTAGAAGTTACACTGCTTTCCCCTTAGATTGATTACATTCTTTTTAAATAAGAGAAAGAAAATAAAGAGCTTAGAAAATTATTTAGCAACGATGACTATTCAATATAGTTAATGACTGTCAAATATGCATGTGTTATTGGATAAATGAGAACTTTATAGCATAAAAGAAATTAGCTAATGATTTTATAAAAACAATAACAATTTATTTTGAAAATAAACAGGGTACTAGGAAAATGTTATACAAATGAAGTCAAGAATATATACTCTCTCTACAGAAAAAAATAGGGTGGAAAAGGAGGAAAAGAATAATTGCAGTCATGTTTTGTTACTTTTTTTCTTCAAAGCCTAGTAAATTAATGTGATACATTTTATATAGGAGAAGCTTTGTAATGCCTAAAGAAAAAATAAAATTATAATAAAAATATTTATTATAAAATATGAACCCATATCAGTTCTCCTTTAAGAGTATCATATATTAAGCATATGTAATAAATGCTGTAGTATCCAAAATTACAGTATAATAAAATGGAAATTGGGAAGAAGAATTTATCTTTACTTTGAGATGTAGTCTATGTAGTCAATGGAAAGTGATCCAAAAAATAAGGGGAAGCTCGTTCGTATCTAAAAACCCTAAAATTAAATTAAATAATTCACATATAGTATTTAGTCCTGTGCCTACATATAGTAAGAACTCGTTAGTTCATGTTGACTTTTCTTATGTGCATTGTTGCTATTTTAGAATTATACACAGGGAAGGAAAGCATTTAGTTGTACTAGAGTCAGAACTCAAGTACATGGTCTGAACATGTACAAGGTCTGGAGCAAGAACACAAATAGATACCCCATACTGTATGTCTAAACTTTTGTTATAGATTAAGCTCATCAAGTATAACATTAAATATGTTCTATATTCTTATTTGTTTTTCCTCTCTTTGTATATGTGTTGTGTGTGTCTGTATGTCTCTTTTTTTTTGAGTGAGAGAGACAGGAAGGGAGAGAGATGAAAAGCATCAATTCACAATTGTGTCATTTTAGTTATTCACTGATTTTCTCTCATACGTGCCTTGACTGGGGGGCTCAAGCCAAGCCAGTGACCCCTTGCTAGAGCCAGCGACCTTGGACTTCAGGTCATTGACCATGGGATATCAATGATCTCATGCTCAAGCCAGTTGACCCCGTGCTCAAGCTGGTGAACCTGTGCTCAAGCTGGCAACCTCAGAGTTTCAAAGATGGGACCTCAGTATACTCAGTTGATGCTCTATCCATTTTGCCACTGTTGGGCAGGCTGTGTGTGTATATCTTGAGGAATATACCTTAATAATGATCAAGAAGGCCAGTGATAAATATAGAATTCCTCCAAATCTTGTACAAGTTAAGTAGTCACACTGGAAAAGTGCTGTCCACCCACCTTACTCCCCCTTTCTGCCCTGTACCCTTCCCACAACAGAAATAGGAAGATGTCTGCACATGCTTCAAGCTATTTGAGTATGGAATTCTGGGGTCATGGAGCATGGCTTACAAATGGGAATAGAGGCTGAGGGGGCCATGACTCCTTGCTTTGTAGCTAGAGCAAAGCCAAAGGGAGGCTTCAAAAGTAAGGGTTTCCCTTTTGCCTGGGTCTAAGATTTAGGGCATGAATTTACACAATGGATAATTTCCCAGTTCTAATAATGAGTTGTGAGTTGAATCTGGTATTTAGGCACCTTGAAATCTCAGCTTTACTAATAATTTTGCATTGACAGTGTGATCTAGAAGAGAGCATTAGACTGTGATTGGCTAGGCTGATCTTTGGTTCTCAACTTCCTTAGCATCAACGTAAGGGGATATGACCCCTTCTTACACTAATAAAAGTTCTGTATCTATTGAGACTGTCATAAGAAAAACAAATTAGTATAACAAACCAAGTTAGAAGCTATAAGCAACCAAGATGTCCCCCAATAGGTGAATGGATAAACAAACTGTGGTACATCCAGACAATGGAATATTTGGAAATAAAAAGAAAAGAGTTCTGAAGCCATCATAAGAGATAAAGGCAACTTACATGCTTATTACTAAGTGACAGAAGCCAATCTGAAAAGTCTATAGTTTTTATGAGTTCAACTATATAACTTTCTAGAAAAGGCAAAATTATGGAGACAATAAAAATATCCATGGTTTCTAAGAGTTTGTGGAAGGGAAGTATGAAGAGGCAGAACACAGAATTTTTAGTGCAATTAGATACTATAATGGTGGACACATGGAATATATTTGTCAAAATTTATAGAATGTTCAATACAAATGTGAACAGTAATGTAAACCATGGACTTTAATAAATAACAGTGTATCAATATTGACTCACCAGTTATAATAAATTTATCACATTAAAGCAAGATGTTAAAAATAGAAAAAACTATGGCGGCTGGAGGTGGACGGCTATGTGGGAACTCTATACTTTCCACTCACTTTTTCTATAACCTAAATCTACTCTAAAAAATTAAGTCTATTAATTAAAAACAAACCAGAAGCTGTAGGCTATCCACTACATTCAAAGTAATGCTAATGTACATGACTGGAAGAAAAACATCTTTAGATTCTTCCTCATATGGAATTTATACAAATATCAAAAAATAATGACTGAAGAATACAGAGACTAGTGAAGTTCTACTAAATTCTTATGTTTATTTGCCTTATAAAGGTAGAAATTTACAGAAAGAAGGTAGCATTGCAGGTTCTATTTAAAAATCTTTCTTAAAACAGTGACTTCTAGAAACTTGTTTTTATTTGTTTTGGTTGACAGTGTCCACTTAAATATTGTAACTGTTCTTCTAGAAATAGTTCTTTTTTAATAGAGTTTCCTGGAGAAACTTTTTTTTTTTTTTAAAGGATTTAAGAGCTCACTCCCATTCTGGATAATATAAATAATGAAATGGTTTAGAAGTCACAAAGTAAGTTTTAATTTCTTTGTCTTGAAGGCTGGTTTTACCTTGCCAGTTTGCATCCCTGGGAAATTCCCATAACAAGCTTTCTCTTCAAACTTGGGCCCTTTAGGTTGTACGTCAAAGTTTCTGCCTGTGTCTCTTACAGACTGTTATTGGAGCCCCTGTTGCTGATATTTCAAGCCCTTTTTGTGTCTCCAAGTTCTCTGTCCCTTTTCTGCCCCTCCGTTTCCAGCCTGAGGCAGTGTCCTACTTTATTGGGGTGATTGCAATCACCGTGAGCAGCCTCAGATTTCCTCTCCTCACTTAGTCCCCTCCTTTCACTTCATCTGTCAGGGACAGCCATCCTTACCAGAGTTTGCCTTTCCTCTTCCAGAATCTTCTTTCTAAATTCCTCCATGTTGTCTGATTTCTTTCTCTCTCTCAAGCATTCTCCATTACTCTTAACCCTTAAACCCTGTGATCACAACGTGTTTCCATCTTCTGAAGCACACTTTCTGAAAGACTTTTGCATAACCTCTGAGTCTACCCACCTGCCACTCACTCGTTACGCCACTGTCACCTAACATATGCTCTCACCTCTCACTAAGATGCTTCTTTTTGTTCTTCCTAAATGTCAACAGTTGGCTTCCTCACCACTCTGAACACTCTCTGCCTTCTTTTTTGAAATTCTCTCCTCTCCATAAAAGTGGACCCACTCCACCAGTCCTCCCCATACCTCCATGCGGGATCTTTCTGCTGTTTTCTTTCCTTCTTCCTCCTACTTCTGAAGAGGGGCTTCTCTTTGGTTTGGTGCTTGAGTCTCTTTATTCCATCTCTCATGTTCCCAGAGTCCTACATTTGTCCCTTCCTCAGAGTGTGTGCCATGACCCTCAGATGCCTCGTGCTCATGGTTGAATATGGAGCTGCCTCCCCAAGGGCCCTATTTTAGGAGAAGTTACTGCTGAGAACAATAAGTATTAATGTTTTCTCTAAGACTTCTAGCTGAGAAAAGGCCATTGAAGTGACAGAGTTTTATTGTGAGAGATGAGGAGCTAGAAGGATCTGGGGATCAAAGCGGAGAGATTAAAAGCTGCAGTGGGTACAAGAGCCTGGGACAGGGGATGAGGGGGAACTACTGGGATTGGAGGGCATGGAGGGGTGAAAGCAGTTATGTGGAGGGTGAACATACTCTCCTCTGAGGTCATCCAGGACCAGCCTTTCTGGCACCCGAAGATTTTGGCAGTCGTGTTATAGTCTGACAATATGATTTACTAAAGGATGGTTTTTATTTTATCCCCCACCGCACCCCAACATTATCTAGCATTCTGTAGGGGAGCGAAAGAAGGAAAAGAACAAAATATGCTTGTCAGTATCAAGGATAGTATTATTTTCATGGAGAAACTGAGTGCCTCTGAAAGCAGTCACAGAAAAGGCCAAGCAGCACAGGAACAAAACCACCTTTCTGGGTCTTGTAAACTGAGAAGCCTGAGGGGCTGAACGTCAATGGGCATTGAGCAGGACTGGGTGAACCAGAAAGCTGTTATGGAGGAGGCGTCTCTGAGCAGGCTTTGCAGGGAGCCAGCAGATTCACAGCCTAAGTGGCCACGTCCCTGTCACAGCACTCTCGAAGCAGATGCAAAATGCTTCTGTCTGGAGGGAAGCCGGTGACAGCACTTTTGGAGCTTTGAGAGGACAGCTGACAGAGAAATGGACTGACAATGTGGCCACATGAGCCCTGAACAACATGATAAAAGTCACATAAAGGTGAGAAAATATCTGTGAGCTTACAAAGCAGGTGTGCAGAAAAGGCGCGACATTTCAGACTCACCAGGCTGTGCTTACAGTCAAAGGACACCTGAATACTTGCTCATTAATTGCTTATTACCTCCAATACCTTAGGGGTGGCACATACGGTGAATTTATGATAAACCTGTAAATTTACCAATTTTTGTAAATTTACAGTAAATCTCAAACATCTCCAAATCACAGTTTAATTGAACAGGAAGGGCATTTGAAGCATGTCAGAATGATGTGGAATTTCTGAAATAACCATTCCAGGTATCTCAGCATTAGGAAACTGCCAGAGTACTTTAAGGAAAAGAGACTTATCAGTCACTACAAATGCGGTTGACAAAATGTTAATTCTTGTCTTAGTTCATGGATAAGTGTTTTGGAGGATATGGTTCATGTGGTTTTTCTTTTTCTTGCTAAAACTGTGATCATTGCCAGAGCTTCAACCTCAATGGGGGGGTGGGGGGGGGAGAATGGATTAAAAAGTGTTGTTGAGAGCTTCAGATGAGACAGTTTCTGAATAAAATGCTAGAAAGTAAAAACCTTCTGGCAATCTTCATTGGCTTTTTGCTTTCAAACCATGGAAACATCAGAATGACATACTTTTTAAAATACTGCTATATTGAGGAGTTTTTCTTTTATTTCAAATAATAAAATCTTGCCCTGAATATGACTCTTTCTCCAAGAAGGAGTCAAAGTCATCTCTAAGTGCTGTTATTTATTTTAACATTATCTTTTTGGGAGCCAAAAGAGGACAAGATTACAAGGAAATGCTAGGTGACTTGTTGAAAGCCATACAAAGTGTCAGGCATAAATTCACCACCTGACACTCATAAACAGAAGGTGAGGTTGGCCCAGAAGTCAAGCTTTCTGTGTTCTATAAATGGAAAGTGAAACCCAAGTTTTCTTTTTCATAGTAGAGAAATTTCAAAGTAATACTAAGAAAGTTTAACTGGACCACACTGGGAGTGTGGAAGTCAAGGCAGTGTAAATGTGAATTAACTCTAGCATCCTGACTCCTGGCCTGGTGCTGGGGCATCTGCTTACAGAGACCTGCGAAACAATGTTGCCTTACACGCAACTTGAGGGACCTGAGGTGTTCTCATACCATCCAGAACTTCTTTTAATTGTAACACTTTTTAAATTACTTGAAGGCAGATTGGAGTACAGATAGACCTTTCAGAATTCAAAGGAGACACAAAGGTAGGCCATAGTTCACTTTTAATTTCTAACGGAAATTATTTCAAAACAAAACAACACAAAACAGTTTCTTGCAGTATGAGCAGCATCTCTCCTTTCCAAACTAATTTTGGAACTAAACCCTCTTATTTTTCCATATTGTTAGGAGAGATAAATCAGAGAAACTTTGGATACAGAAATTATTGCTCTTTCCTTTACTCTAGCATAATTAAAAAGAGAGAAAAACTATTTTTCTGTTTTGTCTTCCCTGTAGGTTAACCTTTAGTTACTATAGAGATGACATATTACTAAGATACATGGTCTGAAGATACAGGAGGCCAATATCTGGACACAGAGACCATGGTTAATGTGAGCACTGTTCCCAGTTACCAGGTGAATGGTCTTAGGCAAAGATCATTATTCTTCGCCTCAGTTTTCTCATGGGTAAAATAGAATTAATAATATCACTTCATTGGGGTTAACAGAATTAAATGAGTTATAATATATTTAAAGTTCCTAGGAAACCATCTGGTACAAAATAAGCTCTCCACAAAAGTAGGCTTCTTAAATCACATTTCTCTTTATTTTAAAATATATGTTGGAATAGAGATGGCTGGTTGCCTACCTTTCTTAGTAAAAATTTTGTTCTGGATGGCAAAGTGCTCAGCAGAAAGACAGTTTTCCAGCTCTCCCTGTAGCTACAAAAGAGTCAGAGAGATATGAGCAGAAGTTTCTTGTGGGCCTTCTGGAAAAGTGATTTAATAAAGGAAAGAGAGCTGGCATGGGCTTGTGTCCTCTCTCTCTTCCTCCTGCTTCTTGACTAGAAAGTGCTTAGGAGGGCGGCGCTCCAGCAACCACTTTGGACTGAAGAGTACCCTTGAGGAAGAAAGCCCAGTGCTGTGGAAGATGGAAGAGGGAGCAGTTGGTGCCTGGGTCTCTGATGAATGACACCATGGAACTGTCACTCCTGCTCTGGACCACACATGTCTCACTCTTTTTATATGAAGAGATAAACACTTCCATCTCATTTGAGTCATTATTATTTTGTCCTCATTACTAGCAGCCAATACAATTTCTAATTGACACACATTATTTTTTACATTTAGACAATTCTGAAACTGGAAGATAGTTTTTAGTACAGTTTTAAAATTTTTTATCAAGAAAACCATCTAATTATTATTGGTATATTAAAAATCAATAAAGCAGAATAGCAAGCAGAATATTTTCCAAGTTAGGTAGGACTTTTAAAATTTATTTAAATTAGAATTAGGAAAACGAAATAGGTTTGTAATTTAATCCTTGTACAGTTTTACAGTCTTGCCTCTTTTGGGGAAACAGAAAACTTATAAACAGTAGGCCTCCTAACCCCAATTTGTTGAATTAATTTAAAAGTCACCTTCTAAAATAATTTGTGTAATGTGTTTTCAAGGTTTTATGATTAATGAATTTGTTTCTAATAGTTTTATTTTACTTGTTAGTATAGTTAAGCATTTATGACAATTATTCTTTCTTTATTTTTATTTTATTTTATTTTATTTTTTTCAGAGACAGAGAGAGAGTCAGAGAGAGGGATAGATAGGGACAGACAGACAGGAGTGGAGAGAGATGAGAAGCATCAATCATCAGTTTTTCGCTGCTGTTGCGACACCATAGTTGTTCATTGATTGCTTTCTCATATGTGCCTTGACCGTGGGCCTTCAGCAGACTGAGCCACCCCTTGTTGGAGCCAGCGATCTTGGGTCCAAGCTGGTGAGTTTTTGCTCAAGCCAGATGGGCCTGTGCTCAAGCTGGCGACCTCGGGGTCTTGAACCTGGGTCTTCTGCATCCCAGTCCGACGCTCTATCCACTGCGCCACCGCCTGGTCAGGCTATGACAATTATTCTTACAGATAAAATTTTATTGCAGACTTTCCCTATTTCTACTCTTTTAAAAGTGTAAATAATGGAAATAGATCAGGTACTGAACATATGGGTTTAAAATCCAGTACGTATGTGAAAGTTAGCTGGCACATACACTGAATTTGATACTAAGGGGGGCCATGCAATTCAAGACATATAAACTTTCATGTGAGACACAGAAAGTAAAATATCAAAAAATAATAAATGTTAGTAAAAAACAAAGAAAAGAATAAAACGTCATTTCCTCCTGCTGCTAAGATAGCAACCTCTCATCATGGTGATTTGTGCTAGATTCTGATGTTAGTGATTCATGGCACAGCCTGAAGGAAGTACAAAGTTTTTTTTTTTTTAATCTGGCACCAAGGAAATGAATTAATTTCAAAGATTCTATCCTTTTGAGCCTCATTCAGATTCAGGTTCAGATGCAACTGATACTGTCTTACGCACCTACGTCCCAATCACTGTGCTTTCACACAGCATACATGTATACGTGTCTTCCCCCCACCCCCCAAACCCTCTGTGAGGAATTCCAACCCTTTATCCAGTCAGCACTGGGGAGGATGCCCCAGAGCCCTGCTGGTAGGCAGTTGAGCTGGGACTAAAGTTCTTCAGAATCCCAGTCCGTAGCTATTTTCACTCTTCGTATCTTCCTAAATGATTTTACCATATTTCCACACTTCAACATGTCATATGGCTCTCATATATGAATTTTAAAAGCCTTTAATGATTTAATGCACACACCCTGACAAATAACAAGGAAACCCTGTCCTTAGACTTTCCTGAATAATCTGGCATTCAACAGGTGGGCTCTTTGGAGGCAGGAAGCAAAGGAATGACTTTTTTAAAACAAAACAAAACAAAAACAAAAAACAATTCCCTAAAAAAGTAAATAATTATCTTACTTAATATCTTCACTAGTATGTAAAGGTGACTGTGACCTCAAAATGGCCATTTTCAAAATGTTCCTAGAGTAAATCATCATTCATATCAGTTGTTGCTTTATACACTCACCTCTGGTATTTAATTGGTTATTTTGTTTGAATTCACGATCTGAATAATAAATCAAGACATTTAAAAAGCAACTGAAGGTCCTTCAGAAAGTGTAATGCAAGCTTCTTCTATTATTTCCATCCTCATTCCTAAAAGGACTCAGCGCCTTGAGATCTAAGTAGGGAGCCAGTCATATTTGACATTTGTGCGCATTCTCCGCCACTTCTTTGCATGCACTGACTCCCCTGTTCTAGTGAAGCACTATGGCTGCATCTCCTGTGGCAGGGAAAGAAGTGGGCACTGGGAAGGAAGTGAAGGGGGGAAATATGCGTGTTCACAAAGTGGGGTTCCTAACAGCCTTCCCCATAACATATGAAGACAATCATACATACAAATACTAAAAATCCAGTGGGAAAAATGTGCCATGCTTTACTTGATTGCATAATATCCCTAGAAGAATGGTATGAAGTGTGTTTAGCATTTATACAAGTGTCATTATATATATATTTACAGGGACAGAGAGAGAGAGTCAGAGAGAGGGATAGATAGGGACAGACAGACAGGAATGGAGAGATGAGAAGCATCAATCATCAGTTTTTTGTTGTGACACCTTAGTTGTTCATTGATTGCTCTCTCATATGTGTCTTGACCACGGGCCTTCAGCAGACTTAGTGACCCCTTGCTCGAGCCAGTGACCTTGGGTCCAAGCTGGTGAGGTGTTTGCTCAAGCCAGATGAGCCCACGCTCAAGCTGGCGACATTGGGGTCTCGAACCTGGGTCCTCCGCATCCCAGTCTGACACTCTATCCACTGCACCACTGCCTGGTCAGGCCAGGCTCACAATATTTCAAGAGGAAAAGTGAGATTGTAAACAGTGCCAGGGTGTCCATCAGGTCCAGAGCACAGACTGGGAGTGTGTCGCGGAGTCCCACACTTTGCCTTTCAGTAATGTGTTGGCACCATCCCAGACCAATGGGTATTTATGATTTCCAGGAGGAAATTTCTAGTGGAGAATTTCTCTTATTCATTATCAGAAATTCTAAACATCTTTTTGCTGCAGTAAACAAGTCTAGTTTCTCTTAAACAGCTTCTCATTATTCCTTCATTCCTTCATCTTGCCTGTAGCCCCCACATACTACTGCTGCAAATGCTTTCTGCCTATTCAATTCCAGTTTTTGGTTTTCAGCTTGTGTGCTTATAGTCTGCATTTGCAATGTAACATTAATTAGACTGTTGGAAGTGCACTTTTGCTTCTCTTATTGGAGTGAAATTCTCTAATTTCTTGAGGTCAGGAACTGTATTATGTATTTCCATATCCTCCACAGTGCTTTGAATACAGTATCTGTTTAGTAAGTGCTCTTTCATGACCTGGTTTCCTTTTATTTTAGCTAAGTATATTTACTCATTAATTCCTTCATTAAATATTTGCTGAGTATCTACTGGGAGCTGGAGAAGTGGGGATGAAAGCCCAAGTTGCCATCCACATTTTCTGATTGAGTCCCAGTTTCCCAACTATACTTCATTTTTTTAGGAGGGAGGGAGGGAGAGAGAGAAAAAGAGAAGGGTATGGGGGAGGAGTAGGAAGCATAAACTCATGGTTGCTTTTCTTATTGCCTTGACCAGGTGGCCCCAGCAGTGGCATAGCGAACATAACTGGCGCGACACTTTATTGGAGCCCCCTGAGGGCATAGTACACTTTTCTTGTTTGTCTTGGAGACCATTTGGTGCCTCTCTGTGAGTGGTGCCTGGGACATGATAGACCTCCTTGCCCCACCTCGCTCCGTTACCGGGCCCCAGGGTTTCGAACTGGTGACCTCAGCATTTCAGGTTGATGCTTTATCCACTAAGCCACCACAGCTCAGGACCCAACTAATACTTCCTGTAGCTGGAGACAGCTTAGAGGCCCTCTATACTCATAGTTACACTAAGCTAGTACATTATTGTCAAGTCTTGAAATAGAAAAATTTATTCTAAGCTATGTACCATGGGGACAGGGTGAAGGAAAGTATAAATATGAAAAGGGAAAATCATAATTCTATGCATAAAGATGGATCTACAAGGATGTTCATTTCCATGTTATTTAAATCAGAACAAAAAGTTAGAAATGTTCTAATTAGAGAAGTCATGCTATAGAAGAATATCCACAGACATGAGGAAAGGTAGAAATAAAGTGTTAAAAATACAGGTTACAGACAGTTGGTAATTACAATAGGTTGTTATTTTTAATTTAAAAAAACTTACTGGGGGAGGCAAATCTAGAAGGATAAACTTCAAAGTATTAATAGTGAGTACAACCAAGGGTTGGGATTATAATTTTCTAGAGTGTATAAGCCTTTTCCAAATTTTCTAAAAATGATTCTGAATAACTTTTGAGTTAGGAAAAAAAGCAACTATTTTTTTTTTTTTAAGGAAAATGGAGACCAGGATGAGAATCCTCCCTCAATAGGAATGAGAGACTACTTCTTATGAATTCACCCTTTCTCTCAGTGCTCGGGTCTCCGCTCCTGGATAAAGCCAGTGATAGGCAGCTCCTCTGTTGGCCTCATTGGGGAAAATAACAGTGTGCATGCATTTTTCTTTTATTCTATTAATTTTAATGGGGTGACATCACTAATCATTAGAGAAATGCAAATTAAAACCACAATGAGATATCACCTCACACCAGTCAGAATGGCACTCATCAGCAAAACAATACAGAATAAGTGCTGGTGAGGATGTGGAGAAAAAGGAACCCTCCTGCACTGCTGGTGGGAATGCAGACTGGTGTAGCCACTGTGGAAAACAGTTTGGAGATTCCTCAAAAAATTAAAAGTCGAACTGCCTTTTGACCCAGCTATCCCACTTATAGAAATATACCCTAAGAACACCAAAACACTGTTCGAAAAGAAGAAATGCGCCCCCATGTTCATGGCAGCATTGTTCACAGGGCGCATGCATTTTGATCTACTTTCCAACTTTGTGTCTTCTAATAGACACATGTAGATGAATGAACAGGTGTCAAGTTTTTCACCTTACAAAGCACTGCTTTGTCAAAAAAGTCACGGTGTTATATATCCTAGTTATATTGGTTAAACCAAATTCTGAAAAAACAAGCAGACAAATCCAGAAGTAAAGCCCTTTAACAACTGACGACATTAAAAATATCTTAGTAATATTTCAGTGGTGTTTTGAGGAGAAGAAACTGGCTTGGATGAATGGAAGGTGGACAGAAAGGTAAAGAAGAGAAATGTGGAGACTGTACCTCCCATCTCACATGGAAGGAGCCCCCAGGGCACTGCACTGGGACAGGCAGGTTTACCAGGGGCAGGCTGATGAGGGTTGTGCGCGCAGAAACCGTACCTTGGTCTGGAATGTACAGAACATGTGTGTTAGGAACGGGTGCTCCCATGCCAAGGAGAGAACTCGCTTCTCTACCATTGTGCACTCAACATCGTCGTCCATCAAAACCACATCCTTCTTTAGGGTTTTTATTGCAAAAAATTGATTAGTTTTCTTGAACTCTGCTAGGAAAACCTAGAAGGAAGGGAAGAAGTAACTTTATTTTAGAATTTGGATTCACGCTCATTAAAGCAGAGATAGTTCTGAGAGCGATGTGTTGGGTGAGAAAGGAGGCTTCATTCTCCAACCTCCCTCGTCCCTTTTCTGCAGACAAAATGGAGCACTTCACTGGTTTAGGCTGTCACCTAACAGTTTCATACTCTTTTTGTACATTTCAAAGGGTTTCCCAAAAATACTATGCAATTGCATGAGTTATTCTCCATTCCTGAAAAATTCTATTTTAAAAAGTATGCCCTGTTTTCCCATGGCCCTGAGTAAGTTTATAATAAAAATCCACAGAGACAAATGTATATAGATGAAAGCAGCAGCAAGTAGTGGATAGGTGGACCTGACTGTACTTGAAACATCACTGCAGATGAACATAAAACCTTCTCTTCAAGTTTTACCTAGTTTTGAGGCAAAAAAGAATCCATGAGGAATAGAGCTCTCCTTTCAGGTTTTACCTAGTTTCGAGGCAAAAAAGAATCCATGAGGAATAGAGCTCTCCTTGCATGCTTGAAGCATGCACACCATCCTACCTGATGGCATGAACACTAACCTCATTTTTGGGACCTACTACATGTCAGGCATTCTGCTTTGTACTTTCTTTGTGCTATCCCATTTTATGATCTTTTAATTCTTAGCCGAGAACACAAGACAGATAGGAATAATATAAAATGCAAGACAGGAATAATAAAACAATACTAAGCTCAAAGAGTAACTTCAGTTTCTCAAATTCATGGACCTACTCAGTGGAAAATCTAACTCCAGTTTCCTTTTTCTTTTCACTTGATTTTGTGAGTCTCAAAGGAAAGCACACCAGATGGCACCTAATGGAGACTGTCTACAACTTTCTCCTTTGCAAACAATGCAGCAACAGATGACTAACAGTTGCGAGGACATGGCACTTGGAGAGAAAAAACTTCAGCTCAGGCCTCATTGTACAGACATTGGCTAGCTGTGGGGCTGTGGGTAAACCAGTTAACCTCTCTGGGCTTTAGTTTCCTAACATGTAAGAGAGAGAACTGTCACTATATTCTCCAACTTACAGAACCACTGTGAAAATCAAATGGGATACCACATGTGAAAGCAATTTTGAACTATAAAATGCTCTATAAATGACAGTTACTAAGAATACTTGCCATTTATTTATTTTACTGACTTTTAGGTAGTGTTAAAGTCAGTGATGTTAAATCAGTGGTGAAAACATATTTGTCCATGTTTAAAATAATATAGTGCAGATACATAGCTATGGGGTAGCTGGTTTAATATAGGGGAAAGGGCTTAGAATAGAATTCAGGCAAATGAATAATGTGTATAGCCCCAGAAAATATGCAGTTTGTGCATATTTTCCAATCCTAAAAGTAGATGCAGAACAAAAATGCAGAGGCTACCATTTTGGTGAGGAACCATATTTCTTATATAGAGCAAAAAGAAAGAAAAACCACATTTTGAAGTATTTACAGGGCATGAGAAAGGAAATGTGGCTGCCCTGTGGCACTTTGGTGCTTTGTCCTCCTCTCTCTGGGCCCCATAGTGCAGCCCTTTCCGAGGATAGGGACCCAGGGTTCTGATGGGCAGGACAGAGAGCAGAGGATACCTGAAGCTCTCATTTGTCCCTTGGGATAGTCACTAAGGCTTATAGGTTTAACTTAATGTCTTTCTTTTAACCATGGTCAAGTAAAGCAATCCACACAGAAATAAAGAAAGATAAATATTTCATTAACAACTAAAGGTATTATTTTGGTAATAGCTTCTTTCAATAAAACATCCCAAAACCAGTCATAAAGTAAGAAACCAGAAAGGTAATTTTCATCTCTATAATGTACTTTCAATTCTTGGTACAGGTTATGATTGCACATTAAATGATGTTAAATTACAGTGAAGACTGGCTATAAAATTGCCTGTTATACTCAAATTAACACTAAATGGGACTGCTATAGTTTCTATTATTGTGGAAGCAAACTAAAAGAATTAACAGATAACCGCTACAGTGTGCAGGGCAGAGTAGATTTGCAAAAGGTGAAGCACTGCTGTTTAAATCCAAGCTCCAGTTGCAGCAAAATGTTACTCAGCTGTGACAATAATAAGTTGCATTTCAGTTTGTTAATTATTAAATGATCTGCATGAGTTTTCCAACCAAAGTCTGGTGACCAGGTGCTGAGCGTAATGCTGGCTTTGATGCACGAGTTTGTGGAACAGTGGTTTCTGGCTAAAATTTTCATAGGTGTCACATCCAATGAGAGTGCCATTACATACATCAGATATCCTTAATATCAAAAATAACCTAAAACCCTATATTCCATGTCATCCCTCTTTACAATCGCTGGTTTGTAAATATTCTCCCATTACTGATAATTGATTGTAATTTCTTAAATTATCTAATCTTACTCCCCCTTTCCTCTGTAACTGGCAGAGACACTTCATAACTTGAGTGTGTACAAGAAGAATTTAAAAGAATTTAGAAGAATTTCTCCATGAAGCTTTCCCCAGGACTGTCAAGCTACAGTTGTATTATGGGCTGAATTATGTTCCTTTCAAAATATTTGTATGTTGAAGTTCTAACACCCATGATCTAAGAGTGTCACTATATTTGGAGACAGGGTCATTACAGAGGCGATGAAGTTAAACAGAAGTCATTGAGGTGGACCGTAATCCAATATGACCAGTGTCCTTAGAAGAGGGGGTTAGGACACATACATGCACAAAAGAATAAACATAAGAGGACACAGGGAGAAGAGGCATCTACAAGCCAAGAAGAGAGGGCTTAGGAGGCACAACCCTGAAGACACCTTGATCTGGGACTTCTAGCCCTCAGAACTGTGAGAAATTGCTGAAGCAGACCAGTCTGTGGTATTTTGTTACAGTAGTTCTAGCCAAGTAATATATGGCTAAAGACATTTGATAGAGGAAAAAGAATCACATAAGAAGTAAAACACAACTCCAGCTTTAGGAAAGGAGCAAAAACAACAACAAAAACCACTAACCAAACAAAAAACTGGTATGAAATAAGAACAGGCCAAGGTACTTTCTTATTTCTCAGGTGCCCAAAGATATCAAATTCATAAGCTTGGGTGATGGACACCTTCAAAACAAAATGGCTTGGGAACAGCCATTCCCAGGAAGCAGAGGCTGCTCTTCCTCAGAGCCCCTGGGTCCCTATTTATTCAGATACCTGTACACTGTTAAAAAGGCCCAGGAACAATGTTTTCTGCCCACCCACTCACAGTTCTGAGCCCAAGAGTTTAGTTCTACTGACCAGGAGCTTTGCTCATCCATTTTTGGAAGTTGATCTACAGGATTCTCTAATACGGTATCATACCTTGCCAAAACTTCCTTTCCCCAACATTTTGTGCAAGATAAAATCCTCAATTTTCATTTTTATATGTAGAGAAGGCCTTTCTATGTTCAGTTCAGGTTCTGGATGATGGCGCATTTTTTCCATCTCATCCAAGGGAGACTCCCAGGAGATTCCCTGAGGCTCTGAAAATGGCAACCAGTGGTTAAAAAGAAACAATGAACAATGGAAGGTTATTCTAGTTACTTGGAGAACACATATTCTTTTCTACTTTCCCATTCTAGAGTTCATCTACAATAACGCAGACAGAAGCTCCGGCTGTGCAAGGGTGAAACCTCCTGCCTGGGAGTCTGGCATTGGGAATGGACCGGGTCCTTTACCCAACAGATTGGGAAAAATTTCAAGGTGAGAAACATTCCAATCTGCAAAAGCTCAAATATGCAACACAGATGTCAAATCATGGACAAATAAGGATTTTAACCAAATTTAAGGAAGAAATAATTCTTAATTGCTTGTCTGGTTCATAGGCACAGTGGCATCAATGTCTACAACTTACCAGGGGACAGACGAGAAAATGTTAAAGATCTGAATTGCATCATTTGTCACAGTCTTCAAGTCAACATGCTTCCTGCTTTGATCATCTCTGAGACATGGTCTACATCTCTGCCTGGGTGCCTTTTACAAATCTAATCCAACCCTTTCTTTAAAAATATTTTTGGAATGTTTCTTCTTTCCCGCTACATCATTTTTTTAAATTGAAATACAATTTGACATATCACATTGCATTAACTTAAGATGTACACTATGTTGATTTGTTACATTTATATATTGTGGTAGGATTGCCATTGTGGGGACAGTACCACTATCACATCACATAATAATCATTTCTTTTTGTTGTGGTTGAAATGATGACATTTATTTTTCAGTTTCCAGGTTTATACACTGCTCACAAAAATTAGGGGTTATTTTATCGCTTCATATTCATTTTGAAATATCCCCTAACTTTTGTGAGCAGTACAATTTGTATCCTCCCCCCAAATCCAAGGAAAATAATCATTTTCTAATGTATGCTGGAACTAGTCTAGTTCCAGGGTCAAGAGGCATATCCTCTTATGACTAACCTTCAAACAGAAGGCTGAATAAATTTCCATCATGTTGTAAATGTTAAGAACTTTGGGCACTGATATTCCCTTTTCTACTGTAAAACTTTTCAGAACAGTCTCAAAGGTGCAGAATAAGATGGTTTTCTGTGGTAGTACCACCATTGAGCTTTATGGCGGACTAATTTCTGGAAACCATTTAACAGTGATGGGAAGTAGCATTCTAAAATTCCAAGGAAAAATTTACCATTGTTTTCTCCAGATGTATCCCATTTTCTCCCCCCACCCCCCAAACCTCTCTCCGTCTTAAAAAGATTTCCCAATGGAGTGTGTTTTGGTTTCACTTATAAGGAGTAGAAGCCTCTTAGTTGGTAGCTAGATTTGTAATCTTTCAATGGAAAAAACTCGTCTATCAGACCAGGTAAGTGGAGAACTTATATACAGAGGACTCAGGATAAGGTTAATCAAGACAAATTACTGACACTGACTTGCTGGGGATCAGGATAGCTACCTCGTTTTCCCGATGCCAGGACACATGGCAGCCTTGCTTCACCTTTTACGGAGCATGGGAGACCAATTTCAACTGGACCTTCTCTGAAGATGTGTTCAGTATCTCTTAAGCAGCGAGCCTAGATTACAAACAAAGAGTCAAACCTCCCACCACTGAGGAGATAGCTCAGCCTGCTGTCCTTAGGGATGAAAGCTATGTAAGATTCCTAAAAGTGTAAGATAACCAAAGCTCTTCCCCTCAGTACTCTTTTTGTATTCCATATGCTGTGACAGTCTGTTGGGTTTTATGTACCAGCAGAACATATTTCCTTCCTTCATACTTCTCTGAGGGCTAACTGGTTTCTCCCATGCTATTCATATCATTCTTTCAAAAACAGAAATGAAAGGCCAATGGATAGAAAAACAGCATCACTGAGTCCTAAAGAGGGTCTGTACTTGGGTAATACAAATTCAGCATACTAGTAAAGGGCAAGGCAAAAGTTGCCCTGGACTCAGTGTTCTGAGGGCATTCTAGGAATGATTCTAGCATATAAGTGTTTTCCCCTAGCCTATTAAATAGCCCTAGTGTATGGGTATAAAACTGGCAATGAATCCTCAATAATTTTAATGAATTTATTTTCTCTTGTCCCTACTCATTCTATGAATTTAATATCTTTAAAGATCCATATAATACAAATGCATTAACCAAATATCTCAAAGCAGGGATATGGGCATGAAGATGAGTGGGGAAAAGCAAGTGCTCAGAAACAGACTTCATATTGTGCCACGCAATTGCCACAAATCAGAGAGCAGAAGGAAGGAGTAGTTCTTGTTGAGCTGAAACTGCAGGAACTTATCACCTACCTGTTGAGTGCTCTCAATCATTGCCAGTGCTTCAGCCATTAGCTTCTGGTTTATGCCACATAGGTTGGCCACCTTTGTCTGGCATCGGTGATGTACGTTCATGCCACATGCTAAAAGGAGGACAGTGACACCATGAGCCGGAGCAATAGAACCAACTACCATGGACTTTACCCATAATCTTCTTTAGGTACACACATGTTGAAGGAACAACTGGAAACCCCGTGCCATCTTCCCAGCAGAGGGAGATGCTACTGGGCACCCACCAACCTTTTCTGAAGCAGACATACACAGACCAGGTGCCCCTAGTGTGGTACCAGGTAGTGATTCCCGCTAAAGATGGAACCAGAGCTGTGTTGATAGGGAAGCAGTATGCTGTCACTATGCATATAGACTGTGCCATTGCTGAGAGAAAAAGATTGATGTTGGCTCTCACTGGTGGTAATGTGTAATGCTGGAATTGAAGGTTGTTTATGCACACCCTAGCCCCAACCCTAGACCAGAACCCAAGCAACCCCTTTCACAGGCTTCAAAGAACTCTCTGCCCTCTGGGCTGAAGTCCAGTGCTGAGCCTCAGTCTGCAGAACTGAAGCTGAGGTGGTGGAGGGTGGTCTGTGTCTCTGCTTAGGGCTGGGGTGGAAGCAGGGAAAGCGGCCAGAGACCACATTCCCAGAGTATGGGAGAGTTGGGATAGCTGAGCTAAACCATCCATCTACATAGGCTTCTAGCTCTGACAGCCATGATCCTTTAGAGGTTTCCTGATTTTCTGATTCATTAGTCCTAAACGCAGCAAGATAAAGGTCTGTCCTCCACTTACTGTGACCATATGAGCCTTCTTGGTTTGGGGGTGTGCACGCCTGTGTGTCTGTGTGAAGACAAATATTATATCATATCATTACTTTAAGAAAATTAAAATTTTCCTTGTGAAATGTCACCATTCCAATAAAAAAGAAGTTCACAAAGATGTCCAAATCCCAGCTGAAAGGACTCTGATCTCAAGCTTTACCTCATTCTGTAATGGTTTATCCGTAGGGATTGTTAAAATGAAATTGGGCAGAAGAAGCTATAAAATCATGCAGTTTTAATTTTATTTGCTTATTATTAGCCCATCTGTGTGTAAAAAACCAAAACAAACAGCACAGTGCTTGGCATCAAATAGGTGCTTACTGAATACAAATTTTCTTTCATCTGCATTATATATTACAATAAAATATGTACTGAAACATTTAGGTGAAATTTTAGCAACCTTCACACTTAGTTTTAAGTAGTCCACTCTTACTCAGATAGTTCCTAACAAAATACAATAAAACAGCATTTTCTATATAAATAAGTATAAAGCTATTACTTGTCCCAGTATAAATGCATAGCTATCATAGAAATCCATGTAAAGTGAAATGCTTAACAGAGATGCTGTTTTCAAAGGCTTGCTGCCCTTCTGAATTCTGTACCCTTAGCATAGGGAGGCAGGCAAAGAGAATTTGGCACAAGGGACCCGGCAGTTCTACTCTGCTCCTTAACATTGTAGCCAGATCTAAGATTGCCTCTGATGCACAGTTGTGAAGAAAGGCCCCATCCCCATAAGACAATGTCCTAAATCTTTGTTACTAACCTCTTAGTTGATAACTCGATCTCTGTGAATGCAAACGGTCCCTTTTGATGGCTATTTTCATAGGAAGTGTAGTGGAGAGAGGGAAGGGAGGTCCTACTTAGGAAGGGGGCTTGTAAGAGAGCAAGAGAGAGAGTGCACAGCAATGAGGAGGAAAGAGGGTGGGAGGTGAGAAAGATGAGGGCATGGAGGTGAGATAGCAGGGGCTTTGGGGTGTTGGCAGCAAGAACAGAGAATGACAAACGGGGGTGAGGAGAGGAAGGGAAGAGAGGGGAGAGAGGAGGGGATGAGAGAAAAGAGGGAGGCTACCCGAAGCGCAGGAGGTAGGAGAGAGTGGAATGGAGGAGAAAGAATGTTAGAAAACAATAGAACAAAGCAGTGATATGAGCCGTGAAATAATGCCAAGAACCCTTGTGGAAGTTCTAAGCTCTGAGCCTGATCACACCGCTGGGACCGGCTTGGTCTGGGAACGTGGGGCATCCGGACTCCAGGGAGAGAAAATGTGAATTGTGAGACCCTCGTAAAAACAGAAGGCCATCAGACGGGGCTTCGATTATTCAGGTCTTGGCTGTATGATTAGGATATCTGAAGTTACTCCTTGCTTGTGAACTGGTAATGATAGTTCTGTACAAGTGCCAGGCCCTCCCAGGCGTACTGATCAGACATGGAAAAGAAAGTATATCGCAGTACTTGTGGGCCATAGAGGGACTGTTCAGGGGAATTTATTTTCCTTTTTCTTTTTATTTATTCATTTTAGAGGAGAGAGAGAGAGAGAAAACGGGGTGGGGGGCAAGAAGCATCAACTCCTGTAAGTGCCTTGACTAGACAAGTGCAGGGTTTCGAACTGGCGACTTCCGCGTTCCAGGTCAATGCTTTATCCAGTGCACCACCACAGGTCAGGCTGTTCAGGGGAATTTTGACTACATGTGGGTCTTGCCTTCAGTAATGATTTAAAAACCTGACCCGTTAAGATGTCACGCCAGGCACTCTAGATGTGTGAACACAATTGGGATGAGGGAAGAGGATGCTGTAGAAGGTGATTGATCTTTCACCTTAAGTCAGCACCTTTGTCACTTAAAAGATAAGACATGCATTACCCAGCGACATAAAATAAAATAGGGCTGCCAAGAACAGTGGCCTCTATATTTAATAATTCAAACTAAAAGATCTCTGCTGCAGCAGGAACCTTCTGTTTTGAATCTTTCTGGGCCTCCATGCCCTCTCATCCCCACTCAAAAGGCTAAAGCGCTTTGTCATTCTTGTTGGAATGTTTTCCTGCTACCCCCTAATCTTGGTGTAATAGCATCTCAGTTTCTAAAGGTTATTGCTTTGGTAACTTGGAGTTTTAGAGCAAGAAAGCCCACTTGGCTTTATCTCAGGATTGGTCAAATAACTTGACCAGTGAAGGCTACAGGCTCTGGTTCTGTGGCCATGGTGGCCTTGGGGGAGAAGTCAGAGTCAGAGCTGGACATGGCCTCTCCCTGGGCATTTGGAGTTTGCAGCACACTTTAGGGATAGACACTCTATCCAGCTGAAGATGGAATTCTTCCGTGTAGGACTGTCCATCAGCCAAGCAGAGGTGGCAGGCTTGCTCCTTGATGGGGTCACAGAGGGAACCTCACTGGCTGATGCAAAGGAGGGTGGCAGAGACCCAGCTGAAGCTGCTGGAGTCAGGAGCAGGCCCAGAGAGACAGCAGGTCAGCTACAGGGAAGCAGTCAGTCAGAGAAATGTTGCCTTCATTTCTCCCCAGGACCAGGCACAACAGAAAGCAATGGATCAGGAACCTTGACATTTAACCTTAGTGATTTTGTATTTATCTGGGTTCAAGGCTAAGCAGGGTATGTGTGGAGGGGTGCGTGCAGTGGCTTATTGTTTCAGGCATTTTTCATTCACAATCAGGTGGCTCCTCCAGGCTGTTTGGAGAGGTCAGCCGCCTCCACCCTCCCTCCTGTGACCCTCATCCTACCCATTAGAGCTGAGGATCTGCCTCCCAGACATGTTCTGTCTGGCCCATACCTGTTTCCCACTAGACTCACCATCACACTTCAGTCCTTGCCTGGCCAGGCCCCACAGCAGAGTCCCGCAGTGCTCACAGAAGGTGGGGCTCTTGTAATTGTAGACTTTAAATCTATGCGGCATGTCAATCTTGAACCTCTCCTTGTGGAACTGAAAGAAGAGAAGACCACACGGTGGTCGGTGTCCCTGGGCCCCCAGCTTCGTACGTCTTAGCAGATACTTTAGCATGACTAGCAGAATAACAAATACATTGGTACTATGTGTATTTTAAACAATTGTTGCTTGTCAAGCTTTAAAGTCTTGCCAAAGAACTCAGACAGCCATTAGCCCTTCCAGGGTGAGGAGCAAATGCCTGATACACATATCAAGGAACCTGCAAACAGCGGAGGTCTGCGGCATTCCCACGATGGGGCTAACATTTCAGGAAAGAGGGGGCTAGGGTTACTTATTTACATGGGAGCTAAGTAAAGCTTGCACTTCCTATTTTAATATAAATATTTGCTTTTCTCTTTCAACTCAGAAGTAGTGCTTTAACCTTTGAAAGACATTATGTTATCACTCCTTTAGAGGAAACACTGCCATGAGCTTATTAGTAGGAGGGCCTACAGTGTGGAGCACTTCACACCTGTTATCCAGGTGTGAGGATGCTAGAGGCAGATCGTTCTGGTGGGCACTGTGGATACATACTGCATGTGGATTACCTTTTACACATGTGATACCTCATGGAATCCTCAAAATATCCCATTTGAAGTAGCCTCTGTTAGTATTCCCATTTCACAGATGAGGCAATTAAGCATGGGGAGGGCAAGGCATGTGTCTACGTCACCCAGCCAAGTGAGCCTGGGTCACTATAGCATGGTCGTCAGAATCCAAGCCTGTCCTTGTTCACTATTACTCCTCTCTCTCTTTCTCTCTCTCTCTCTAAAAATGAATGTATGATTTTTGGGATGGGGAGAGGAATGCTGGTGGTAGATATGGTCTTCCTTCCTTCCTTCTTTCCTCCCTCCCTTCCTTCCTTCCTTCCTTCCTTCCTTCCTTCCTCCCTCCCTCCCTCCCTCCCTCCCTCCCTTCCTCCCTCCCTTCCTTCCTTCCTTCTTTTTTATTTTACAGTTTTCCAGAGTTTAAAATCCTCTACTTTAATCAAACTTATCTCATGAAAACAACAAAAAAATCAGGCAGTTTGAATCCTGTCAAGAATATCAATATTCTTGTGCAGTACAATAAGGTTCATGTACTTAAGATTTATAATCTCTGCCTAAGTTTTTAATTTAACAATTCATTTGGGAACATGCACAGTAATGAAGCCTTATTTATTAAAGTGATGTAGTTAGCGCTCCTGCTTTGGCTACTGGTCAACATTGCATCTTTACAATTGCTGGTTAGAATTGCTTAAAAGTTGCCTAGCGCTTACCTAAGCCATTTTTAACCAAGAAAAAAATATAACTTTCACAACTCATTTTGTATTAACATTTTTGTGTACATATGAACAATTAATGCCAATATCCACGCTAAATGGCTTCTGTTATTTATTTATTTTAAAAATTTTATTTAGAAAATTAAATTTAACAGGGTGACATTGATCTATAAGAGTACATAGGTTTCAGGTAAACATTTCTATAGTATTGAACTGTTGATTATGTTGTGTACCCATCACCCAAAGTCAAATCATTTTCTGTCATCGTATATTTGTCCCTTTTTACTCCCTCTCCCCTCCCCACACCTCCCTCCCCTTGGGAACCATTTTACTTTTATCAATGTCAGTTTTATATCCCACCTATGTGTGAAATCATACAGTACTTAGATTTTTCTGATTTAATTATTTCACTCAGTATGATGTTCTCACTTTAGATCATGAACCACCCAAATGGTTCAAAATATGTCTAGGAAGGATTGTAGATCTGTACTTTCCAATATGATAGCTACTTAGTTACATGGACCAAGTGAATGTTTGCAACGGGGTGAAAAGCTGTGCTGTAAGTATAACATATACACTGGATTTTGAAGACTTGGTATGAAAAAATGTAAAATATCTCATTAATTCTTGTACTGATTATACATTGAAGTGATAATATTTGGACTGATTGGGTTAAATAAAATAGAATGTTAAGAGTAATTTCACCTCTTGTTTTTTACTTTCTTTAATGTGCCTACTTGAGAATTTAAAATTATGCTGTGGCTCTCATTCTGTTTCTCTTAGACATTTGCCTTAAAGGTTAATAGTCATGCTTATAATTTGTGATTCTCCAGGAAAGCTGAAGCATTAAGTTAAAGGAGCAGGGGGTGGGTTGGGAGGTGGAAATTTGATTTAAGCAAACATAATCATTGGTCTGGGAGACTAAGTTCTGGATCTCAGCCTCAGCTCTGCCACTTACAGGTGGTTGACCATAGACAAACTACTTTAGCCTCTTTGAGTCTTAACAGAGTCATTTTAATATGAGAATCCTCTTCTGGCTCTAAATTTTAAAGGAAATTCTACTTTGAAAAAAGTAAATCAATTTTTTTCTCTGTAACTGCACCATTGTTGGAGAAAATCACAGATCTAGGCAGGTTGACACATCAAATTCAAAGGGAATTTCAACTGTGCTCGGCAACCCAACTGTTTTTTTTTAATCCCTTGCTTTCATATCTCTAACATAATTGTTTCACAGATCATTTCTCTTCAAAGTCAGTCACTGCCTTCTCTTCTTCCTCCTCTCCATCCTCAGACTTCATTAAGAATGTAAGTTGTTGGGGGATGTAAGATGGGGATGGAGTAGGCGGACGTACCAACTTCCAACTCCCAGAACCAAAGTGGATTATAACTCAATTTTAAGAACCATCATCTGGATAAACCAACTTTGAATTAAACTAAGTGGACTCTTCAACCAAGGAACACAGAAAAAGCCACATTGAGACTGGTAGGAATAGCGAAAACGCGAAGAGGGCTGCCCAGCTCCCCGGAGCGAACGGCAGCCCTGAGAGACCCGCATGGCGGGAGGAGAGTTTCGCGTGTTAGGGTCTGAGCTGCGGTGCACCCACCCACACTGCTAAGGGCTGGCTGGAGGGACGGTGGCGGCAGGATGCTGAAACGTGGTTCTGTTGGCAGGGGTGGAGGCCCAGCCGGTGTGAGCTCAGTCTAGCTCAGCAGGGACGGAGGGGATGTGTGAAAGCGGTCTGGCAGCTACAGCCCCACCTTCAGGGGAAAAGCAGGAGGCCAGGAATGGGCAGAGATCTGCTCTGCAACCCTGCGCAAGCCGGCCCTGACCGAGGGGAAAGGGCTAGGACCAGCAGCCCCGCCCAGCACGAGAAACCCTGGTTTGACATCCTGCCTGCGTGAGATGACTCTGAACACGGGGGTGGGGCTAGAGCCCCGGAGGAGCACAGCCAGGCAGGTAAGCGCACGCCAGCAGATACGCCCAGCCTAATAAACCGCAGTTTGCAATCCTGCGCAGGCAGGCCCTGGCCTCGAGGGTGGGGCTAAAGCTCCAGATGGGCGGAGGCTCACAGCTGAGTGCACGTCAGCAGCCCCGTCCAACCAGAGAAACTGTGGTGAGCAGGCTCTAACCGCGGAGCTGGGCAGAAGGCCGGGAACAGGCTGGGTCCGCAGCTGAGCAAAGGTGCTCACCTCTACCCTTGGTGTTGAGGCTTATGGCTTAAGTGCAGTGAGTAACCTACCCTGTGGGGGCAGGCGAAAGCCCAGGCAGGCTAAGGCTTGTAGAGCGGGGCACCAGAACATAGCCCCTCCCATGGAGGAGAGGCAGAAATCACAGCAAGAGCTGCAGTGGGCTGGCGCTGGCAACACCCATGCCCAATCGCCCTAGGCAGCAGCAGAGGGGGTGGCGGGCCTGTAGACAGACCACACCTAGAGAACACAAAGGCAACACCCACTGAACTCCAGGGGCCACACCGTTCCTATACACAGACAAAATGGGAAGGCAGAGAAATGCAAACCAAATGAATCAAGAGAAACTCCCAGAGAAGGACCTGAATGAACCAGATATAACCAAACTACCAGATGCAGAATTTAAAATAATGATAATTAGGATGTTCAAAGAAATTAGAGAAACAATGAATAGTCACTATGAACACCTAAATAAAGAGATAACAAGTATAAAAAACAAAATTGAAATAATAAAAAAGAGTCAGACAGAAATGACAAATACAATATCAGAAATGAAGAACACAATGGAAGGAATTAAATGCAGGAGGGATGCTGCGGAGGATCGAATCAGCGAGTTAGAGAACACAATAAACAAAGGCACAGAAGCAGAGCAGAGAAAAGGAAAGAGACTCAAGAAATGTGAGGAAACTCTAAGAGAGCTCTGTGACAACATGAAGAGAAATAACATTCGCATCATAGGGGTTCCTGAAGAAGAGGAGAGAGAATAAGAAATAGAAACTTTGTTCAATCAAATTATAGCAGAAAACTGCCCTAAATTAAGGCTGGGAAACATTTCACATGTTCAAGAAGCACAGAGAACTCCATTAAAGAGAAACTCAAAGAAATCTACACCAAGACACATCATAGTTAAAATACCAAAGCTAAGTGATAAAGAGAACATTTTAAAAGCTGCTAGAGAAAAAAAGGCTATACCTACAAAGGAGTCTCCATAAGGATGACATCAAACTTCTCAACAGAAAGTCTTGAGGCCAGAAGGAAATGGCAAGATATATTCAAAGTAATGCAGAACAAGAACCTACAACCAAGACTACTCTATCCAGCAAGGCTAACGTTTAAAATTGAAGGAGAAATAAAGAGCTTTCCAGACAAAGAAAGCCTCAAGGAATTCATTAAAACCAAACCAATTCTGCAAGAGGTACTAAGGGGCCTGTTGTGAACAGTTCAAAGGGAAGAAAGAATAGAGCAAAAGAAGAATACAGCTTTAAAGAATAAAATGGCAATAAACAACTACATATCAATAATAATCATAAATGTAAATGGATTAAATGATCCAATGAAAAGACATAGGGTAGCTGCGTGGATAAATAAACAGGACCCATACATATGCTGTCTACAAGAGACATACCTTAAAACAAAAGATGCACATAGACTGAAAGTAAAAGAATGGAAAAAAATATTTCATGCAAATGGAAATGAAAGAAAAGTCGGGGTAGCAATACTTATATCTGACAAAATGAACTTTAAAACAAAGGCTGTAGTAAGAGATAAAGAAGGACACTACATAATGATAAAGGGAACAATTCAACAGGAAGATATAACTATTATAAATATTTATGCACCTAATATAGGAGCCCCGACATACATAAAGCAGACTTTGATGGATATAAAGGATGAGATTCACAGCAATACTATAACAGTAGGGGATTTCAACACCCCACTAACAACACTGGATAAATCTCAAGAAAGAAAATTAATAAAGAAACAGAAGACTTAAAGGATACACTATATCAACTTGATTTAATAGATATCTTCAGAACTTTTCACCCTAAAGCAGTAGAATATACATTCTTCTCAAGCGCTCATGGTACATTTTCTAGGATAGACCGCATGTTAGGACACAAAAATGGTCTCAATAAATTTAAGAAGATTGAAATCATATCACGTATTTTCTCTGATCACAAAGCCATGAAACTAGAAATAAACCACAAAAGAAAAACTGAAAAATACTCAAACACTTGGAAACTAAATAGCATGTAATTAAATAATGAATGGATTAACAATGAGATCAAAGAAGAAATAAAAAAGTTTCTAGAAATGAATGATAATGAGCATACATCAACTCAAAGTTTATGGGACACAGCAAAAGCAGTACTGAGAGGGAAGTTCATTGTACTACAGGCATACCAAAAGAAGCTAGAAAAAGCTCAAATAAGCAACTTGACCCTGGATCTAAAAGAACTAGAAAAACAACAGCAAATAAAGCCCAGGACCAGGAGAAGGAAGGAAATAATAAAAATCAGAGCAGAAATAAATGACATAGAGGCTAAGGAAACAATACCGAGGATTTATGCAACCAGGAAAAGGTTGTTGAAAAGGTAAACAAGATTAATGAACCTTTAACTAGACTCACCAAGAAAAAAAGAGAGAGGACTCAAATAAATAAAATTAGAAGTGAGAGTGGAGAAATAACAACTGACACAACAGAAATACAAAGTATTATAAGAAAATACTATGAAGAACTCTATTTCAAAAAATTAGACAACCTAGGTGAAATGGACAAATTTCTTGAATCATATAACCTTCCAAAAATCAATCTGGAAGAATCAGAACACCTAAACAGACCAATTACAACAAATGAGATCGAAACAGTTATCAAAAAACTCCCAAAAAAGAAAAGTCCTGGGCCTGATGGCTTCACAAGTGAATTTTACCAAAAATTCAAAGAAGAACTAACTACTATCCTCCTCAAGCTATTTCAAAAAACTCAAGAGGAAGGAAGACTTCCAAGCTCCTTTTATGAGGTGAGCATAATTCTGATCCCCAAACCGGGCAAAGACAACACTAAGAAAGAAAATTATAGGCCTATATCCCTGATGAATTTAGACGCTAAAATTTTCAACAAAGTATTAGCCAACGGAATACAGCAATATATGAAAAAGTCATACACCATAATCAAGTGGAATTTATTCTGGAGAGGCAAGGCTGGTTCAATATTCGCAAATCAATCAATGGGATTCATCACATAAACAAAAGGGAGGACAAAAATCACATGATAATTTCAATAGATGCAGCAAAGGCATTTGTTAAAAATCCAGCACCCATTCATGATCAAAACTCTCATAAAGTGGGAATACAGGGAACGGAACATTCCTTAACATGATAAAGGCCATTTAGGACAAACCCACAGCAAATATCATACTAAATGGGCAAAAATTAAAAGCAATCCCCTTAAGATCAGGAACCAGGCAGGGGTGCCCCCTTTTACCACTCTTATTAAACATAGTTCTGGAAATCCTAGCTATAGCAATCAGATAAGAAGAAGAAATAAAAGGCATCCAAATTGGAAAAGAAGAAGTAAAACTGGCATTATTTGCAGATGATATGATATCGTATATAGAAAACCCTAAAGTCTCAGTCAAAAAGCTACTGGACCTGATCAATGAATTCATCAAGGTGGCAGGATATAAAATTAATACTCAGAAATCAGAGGCATTTTTATATACCAATAATGAACTGTCAGCAAAAGAAATTAAGGAAACAATCCCATTTACTATTGCAGCCAAAAAAATAAGGTACTTAGGAGTAAATTTAACCGAGGAGGTTAAGGACTTGTACTCAGAAAATTATAAAACATTCATAAAATAAATCAAGGAAGATACCAACAAGTGGAATCATATACTGTGCTCATGGCTAGGAAGAATAAACATCATTAAAATGTCTATATTACCCAAAGCAATTTATAAATTCAATGCAATACCAATTAAAATTTTAATGACATACTTCAAAGATATAGAACACATATTCCAAAAATATATATGGAGCCAGAAAAAAAAAACATGAATAGCCTCAGCCATCTTAAAAAGAAAAAATAAAGCAGGAGGTATCACTCTTCAGATATCAATGTTTCCTACAAGGCCATTATACTCAAGACAGCCTGGTACTGGCATAAGAACAGGCACATAGATCAGAGGAACAGAACAGAGAACCCAGAAATAAACCCACACCTTTATGGACAACTGATATTTGACAAAGGAGGAAAGAACATACAATGGAGTAAAGACAGCCTCTTTAACAAATGGTGCTGGGAAAATTGGACATCTACCTGCAAAAAAATGAAACTAGACCATCAACTTACACCATTCACAAAACAAACTAAAAACCATAAGCATCTTAGAAGAAAACATAGGCAGCAAGCTATCCGACATCTGTAGCAGCAATATATTTGCCGATTTATCTCCACGGGCAAATGAAATAAAAGGGAAAATAAACAAATGGGACTATATCAAACTAAAAAGTTTTTGCACAGCTAAAGACAATAAGAACAGATTAAAAAGACAAACCACAAAATGGGAGAACATATTCAACAACACGTCTGATAAGGGTTTAATAACCAAAATTTATAAAGAACTTATAAAACTCAACATCATGAAGACAAACAATCCAATCAAAAAATGGGCAAAAGAAATGAATAGAAATTTCTCCAAAGAGGACATACAGATGGCCAATAGGCATATGAAAAAATGCTCAACATCACTAATTATTAGAGAAATGCAAATTAAAACCACAATGAGATATCACCTCACGCCAGTCAGAATGGCGCTCATCAGCAAAACAACACAGAACAAGTGCTGGCAAGGATGTGGAGAAAAGGGAACCCTCCTGCACTGCTGGTGGGAATGCAGACTGGTGCAGACACTGTGGAAAACAGTATGGAAATTCCTCAAAAAATTAAAAATCGAACTTACTTTGGACCCAGCTATCCCACTTATAGGAATATACCCTAAGAACTTCATAACACTGTTCGAAAAGAAGAAATGAGCCCCCATGTTCGTGGCAGCATTGTTCACAATAGCGAAGATCTGGAAACAGCCCAAGTGTCCGTCAGAGGATGAGTGGATTAAAAAGCTTTGGTACATATATAATATGGAATACTACTCAGTCATAAGAAATGATGACTTCGGATAATTTACAACAAAATGATTGGACCTTGATAATATTATATGGAGTGAAATAAGTAAAACAGAAAAAAACTGAGAACAGCATGATTTCATACGTAAGTGGGACATAAAAGTGAGACTATGAGACATGGACAAGAGTGTAGTGGTTACGGGGTGGGGAGAGGGAGGATAGCATGGGATAGGGGGGTAGGGAGGGGCACAGGGAAAACCAGATAGAAGGTGATATAGAGGACAATTTAACTTTGGGTGATGGGTATGCAACATAATTGAATGATAAGATAACCTGGAGATGTTTTCTTTGAATATATGTACCTGATTTATTGGTGTCACCCCATTAAAATTAATAAAAAATACATATATATGTGAAAAAAAAGAAAAAAGAAAAAAGAAAAAAAGAATGTAAGTTGTCTGAGAGAAGCTCCCTTATCTGTCCATCCCCAAATAGACAAACCCACCTTCATCTGCAATAATCTTCACCTTTCCTATTTCAACTGATGAAGTGTTCATTGGTCCATCAGAGACCCATCTCCACATGTGATTTGGACCTCTTCCCCTCTTGCCAAAATCGATTTCTTTGGTTGTCCCTTTCTCCAACTTCATCCCTCTGTCATTGCTCCCTAGCTATGGGAGTGTTTCCATTTATTGTGTCTCACCTTCTTCCAGCTATAGTTCTGTCTCAATGATCTCCTTTTTGGTTAAGCTTATGATAATATTAATACAGAGGTCGTTTCCATGTTATCATCTTCCAGTGCTGGTCAATGAGGGCACCATCTCTATACATTTTATGAGATTTCTCTGATCTAGGGCTCCAAAGATCTCCAGGTGGCCCTCTTTGTTGCACTGAACATAATCCACTTTTCATAAACTCTTAGTATATGAAGAGCACTCTCTGAACCCTTTCTCTGGGTCTCTATCACAAGCTCCTTGTCTTCTACCTAAAATCTAATTTTAGATCCATTTGGAGTCAGTATCAACCCTATACTTCTTTCTCTCCATACTCTCTCACTAGGTAATCACTCTGGCAGCTTCAAATTCTACCCCAATGATACTAAATCTCAAATTTATAGATTTGGTCCATTGGCACACATGAATTCCAAGCTCATATAAAATTATTTATGTGATACCTGCACTTGGATGTCTTTCAGTATCTCAGACTGACCTTGTCCAAAACTGAAATATTAATTTCTCCTTCCAGTCTTATTCACATTTTCATAGTTCTGTTATCTACTTTGTTGCTCAAGACAGAAACTTGGTCATCATCCCTCTCTTTCATTCTCCATACCTTGTCCATTGGCAAATATAGTCATTTGGAATATCAAAATCACCTAAAATATCTGCTTACTTTGTTCCATCTCCACTGTTACCACACTTCTGCCCTGGTGAGACTCCATTTTTTCTGTTTGTTACTTTCACATCTCAACCCACCATTTTCCCTACCACAGTCACAAAGCATACTTCTAGTGGCAAGTAAAATAAAATTAAGCCTCACTTCCAGGGTTTAAAGACTTGCACCTCATCTAGGTTCTGCCAAGTTCCCCAATTTCGTGTTCCATTCTTGCCTTTGCTGTTCTAGTCACATGGCCTCATTTCAGTTCCTAGAACATGCTAATTCTCTCGGCCCATTGAGCCTTTCAGTCTCTCTGAGGGCTTCTTCCTTCTTCTGTCCACACAGCTGGCTCCTTTCACCTTTCAGCTCTCAGCTTAAGTGCCCTCTGCCTCGAGAGAGTCCCTGAGCTTCAGTCTAAGTGAGCCACTCAGTTATTTTCATTGTACTTAATATAAATTGAAACTATACATAGTCATTTGTTAATTATCTGTCTCCCCAGCTTTATGGTAAAGTCCATTAAGGCAGGATCACATCTGCTTTGTGCTCTGCTGTACACTCCATCTAGCAGAGTACCTTCCGTGTATTAGACACCCAGTAAACACTTGTCTAATGAAGAAGGAAAGGCTGGGGGAAAGAAGGATGCCTGACTTTCTAGCTCAGGGAAAGTAAAATCTAACTTTTCCTCCAGCTACATACCTCAAAGTTAATTCTGAAGGAAATAATTACAGTACCTCTTTTAAATTTTTATTTATTTATTTATTTGCTTGTTTATTGAGTATAGAGGGAGAGGAAGGGAGAAAGAGAGACAGGACCATAGATCTGTTTCTGTATGTGCCCTGACCAGGGATTGAACCGGTATATTTGCCTCTTAATATAAGAATTATACATCTATCATCTCTTGCTAACCTTGTAAATATTTATACCAGTATTTTATTATCATTTGCCTCTATTCTTTAACTGTCACCCTAGCTGTAGATACCACAGAGTTTGTTCTCATAAAATTGATGAAAATTATGCTTTCTGGCCACTTTCTATTATGTTTTTCTGGAAAAGGCAGAGCTACTAAAATTCTTATTGTGATTTTTTAAATTCACATTCTAGTCTTGGATATCATATTGAAGAGGAAAGTGTTTTAGGGAGATCACTGATAGCTTAAGGATTCAAGTTCAGGCATTCTTAAAAAGAATTAGTGGGCTGTAAAATTTAATGTCAGAATAAAATCATCATATTTCAGACCAAGAGTAGAATCTAAATACATACCATGGTTTCTCGGCTATTGATAGCTGATCCTGTGCACTTGGCTATAACTTTATCGATACACTTCTTATGAATTGCTGCATTGCATTCTGAAAAGAAATGATTGCAGTTTAAGATTTTCAGAAGTTAAGGAACAACTAAAAAAGGATGATGGTAATACAACAGAAATCCTTCTTACTTACGTCGACACTGGTAACCCTGTTTGTTCAGACCCCTGCAATAAAGCAGACATTTGCTTTATATGGATATTTGAGCCAAAAGCAGCATCACAAACATCTGAAAGGTGATGAGATCTCATAGCTTCCTACTATGAGAGCATTGAGCATCAGCAGTCTTGGTCTATCATTTGCCAAGAGTGTTAACATGTGTTTTTTATTTTAAACTGCTTTGTTAAAAATCTGATAATAACATAAATGAGGAGCTATACTTGATTGCTCTCTCTTTTGTGTCTTTTCCAAACAAACATGTAGAGGTTAAAATGCCTGACTGAAAATGCATCATAGTAGGAAATTTCTATGTACCACACTTAAAAATTCATCATCTCACTAAGCTCAATATACATCTGCAAAAATATGTGAACAACATTTCATTTCTTCTTTCTGAGTATCATGCCTGAATAACACTCACTATGAGAAAGAAAAGAGGTTCAGGTCATTAGATGAAAACAAATTGATGGCAATACAACAAAAATCTATTTGACCTTGGGTACCCTGGTTAAGCTGGGGTTGTGTATTAATGGATTCTGCAGTCCTCTAAAGGGAAGAGCATCCCACCTAGGACCGTGATAGCAAATCTATAACACGCGTGTCAGCACATACACGTGTAGTCATTTTCGATGACACGCGGCCGCATACCAGAGAAGTATGGGGCCACATGCTGAGAAGGGCGTTTCATCCTCGGCTCCTGCACAGCCATGTGCAGGAGCCGAGGATAGAACATTTGCTGTAGTGTAGACACTCTGTGCTGGAGGTCTGTAGGCCAAAACAACAGAACTCCGGCACAGAGCGTCTAGTTCTGGGACTTCTGGTTAGGCTGTTTTTCTCAAAGTGACACACCACCCAAGTTATGTTCAGTTTTTTGGCAAATTTTGACACACCAAGATCAAAAGATTGCCCATCACTCCACTAGGAAGTGAGCAGCCTGAGACTGAAGAGTCTCCACTGTATCATAGCTTTTGCTATGTGGCTACTGAGGCTTGAACCAATCTCTGTTCAAGGGCTGTTAAAACACCCAAGAGCACTATAAACATCTAAACTCATGAGCTCCAATGGGACAGCTGTTGCTGTTGTAGAAATTAGTAGCAGAAAGGTTGGGCTGTTGAGGTGGTGGGAGTTTCAAGTGTAAAACTGTGCTTACAATAAAGATATCTACCTCCTCTATCCCTCCCTTCTTACCCCACAGCCTCCCATTTATTCAGAAATTAAAGTCCTTGGAAACTTTTCCTGATAGAGATGGCTTCTTTGTCCTATAGGAGCCACATTATGAAATCTTTTACAGGCTCATACCCTATAAGCCTTCTCCGTCCAGAGGAGGCCACTGAAAGCTTTCATGTAGTATTTGTTCTGGCATGCTCCCCTAAGGTAGGGCATGCTGGGTCTGGTGAGTTAAGAGAATGTGACAAAATGAATAGCCTAAAGCTTGGAGTAAAATGCCAAGTTACCATACCAGACAAATTCATGGCAGACAGAGCAAAAGGTGGGTTGTGGGAAGAAGGTGGCAGTGAACTCATGGCACTTGACATGATGAACTTTGGCTTGTTTGATGGCTCCTCGACGATGATGCAAAGCAAAGAAGCCTTCAGTCTCAAACTCACTCATGTCTTTTGTATCTGCAAAAGAGGATAGGGGACAAAGAGAAGTTCTGTGAAATGGCTGCCACAGCTGGCTGGGGAGGGTGGGGATATGGGGAAGGGACAGAGATGAACAAGGAACTAGGCAAGTGTTGAAACCAGAAAAACCCCAAGTACTTAGTAAGTCTGGTGCAGTACTAAGCCTTTCTTTCCTTTAGTTCTTTAATACAAATTGATCATAAGATATGTTATTATAGAATTGAAGCATCGAGGCTGGATTATTGGCTCAATTCTTCACTATTCTTTGACTGTGCTGAGTTATCATCTTTCAAATTTTAAAACCAGAGGTCAGAACTTTCAAGGTATTTATCAACTTTTCCTATTCACCGTCAATGATGACTCAGCCAGAGAAGGCAGGAAGTGGTATTTTGCATGTAATTATAGAGAATAATGTGGTTATTGACAGCAACTTAGAAATAGCACTTTTTTTTTAGGTCCCAGATGCTTTATATCTGGTTATAAAGTACAGAAGACTGGAGGGAGCTGGCCAGATTTGTGTCTGAGGACAAGAGAACCTGGGAGTTATTTATGTTCTAGTTGCTGATGTCCCCAGTAATCAGATATACCAGCTACAGACTACACTGGCCAATGTGGAAAGGGCCAGAAATTAATAGATCACTGCAATTTTTTTTAATGTCTTGGTAATCCTGGATGTTTCCTAGTCATCTGCATCAATCCATCACATTCACATTTATTCAGTTCACCCTGGGCTCTGGATATTGGTGAAGGTACTTTAGGTAGTTCCTCTCGCAGTGTCCTATGCCCAGATGACATCGTCCCAACAACCTGGTAGACTTTTGAGAATACCAGTAAGGCCCTGGCTGAAGCCTAGGCCTAAAGAAAACACACAATAGCAAGGTAGTCATGGTTAAACAGTACACTGAAAATATTGTATGCAAGAGAGAATAATACAGTAAATGAGAAAGAAAACAAAAATAATCATCATCACTAAAATAAAGATAATGAATTTAATTATTATAACTTCTAGAATTGTAATTTTAAATAGCTTGAAGATTCTTGGATTATAGATTGTATCTTTTATTTTTACAAATACAAAAAAATGAAGGTTTATGGAGAGTAAGAGGCTCGCATTTCACAAATAAAGAGTTAAAAATGTTTAAACTAAATCACTGCTATTCTGGCAAAGCAGTGGCAGAGGTTTGACAATACACATGGCGCAAATGTCCCTGCTAAGGTACTTTACTTTCCACATCTCTAATAGTGGCGAGGCTAGCAACAGATTGAGTAGAGAAGGGTGAGATGATGTAGATGGAGAGCTCTCTCCTGGGAGTCCAGCCAAGCCCCACACACATTTTAGGCCTAAAGTCTTCTCAATAGTGGCCCACAGGTCTGTTTTATGGCAATTCTAGACTCCCAGGGAAAGAGCATTCCCATAAACCATGTAAAGAGTTTCCCAGATGAGGGCATAAGACTACCTGATACTTTAAGGTTAAGCAAGGTAAGTCTTTTTATTTGGAACTGGGATGGAAAATAATTAGGCTTGATGAATAAGGTGCTAAATTCAGGGTCATTGAGGCAATTGCCTTTTCCCACAAGTTCTGGTGTAAGTGTATAGATCTATTTACAACTTATGACTGGTGTAGTAGGATATTTGCCAGTAAGGTTCGACTTATCCCTGTTTTGGGCCAGATAAAATGATATAAAATAAAATAAATAAAGTAAAAAAATTACTTTTAAATACATGAGATGAGATGAATTATTTTGAGAACCCTAATTATGTGTGTGTGTGTGTGTTAGAAATGAATTGATTCCCTTGCTTCTTGTTGTGATATCTTTTATCCTCTAACCATTTCAGTCATAAGAAAGTAAATGTATAAAAACTAAGAATTTCTTGAATTCTTCTGGCATTTACCATGTTTATTTCTGAAGCAATTTGGTTTTACATGTTTGGTTATTTCTTTTATATTAAATAATATCTATCACTTGTGTATAGTAAACAGAACCACAGTGTTTCCTGGGTAGCTCTAAGAAAATTGCTATGCTGAACATTCTAAAGAAATATGAAATATTATCTGTAACCTTTGAATGGCTAAACAGTTAAGTCAGGGTGACATGGCACTCATACAGAAAATAGCATATATGATGGTGTGAAATAGACTTGGATATATATATATATATATATATATATATATATATATATATATATATATATATATAGGTGGTAGGAAAAGTAATCACAACAGAGACCACAAAGAGGCAGCTGAAAAATTAAGAGGAAAACTTAGATAGTATCACATTGTGCTAGCCAAGAAAGACTGGTTTTTTTTTTTTCAGCATTGAGTGAAATAAAGATGTTAAGGAAATTGAAGGTTAACAAACAGAAATTTGTTTTGAGGATTCATACTCTTGGAAAAAGCCGTTTAGCAGATTGGTTGAAATATAAGCAATATAAACCAGATTTAGGGTTTAAGAATTGACAAAATAGTGAAGAAACAGGTGCTAATAACTAAATACTTTTAAAAGATATGTGTCAGGGAAGGAGAGGGAAGAAAAACTCATGGAGATAAAAAGTTAAAACAAAAAGATACTTTTTGAGGAAAGGAGATGATGGCTTAATCCAGTTTGTCTTTGCAATGATTTTGAAATTGAAAAACAGAAGAGAAAGAAAACAGTGAAGGTTATCAGGGAGGAAGCATGATTGACAGTACAGAGCTTCTGAGAATTAGATGCAGGAGACCAAGGAAAGGAAGGACTTTCTCTGAGGCAGAGGGCAGCGAGAGGCTGCAGGAAGAAGCAACTGTATTCGAACAGCAGAGACAGATATATAAGATAGAGTCTTTCAATTACACGAGGGGCAGACCAACCTCTAAGAATGAGAAGAATCAGATACCCTCAGAAACCAAGGAGTACAGAAATGTTTGGAATAGCCATTGTATAGAAATCAAAAGAAAATAAAAGGAATTTCTAGATGCCAGGGTGAGTCCAACTGAACAGTCCAACAAACATTTGTGAACATACCTCCTGTGTACCTAGCGTGCAACCTGGTGCTGGAGTGAATGGAACAAAGAAGGTTAGTTCAACCATTGCTTTGCTGCAAGGAATTTAGAGTCCAGAAGGAAAGTAGTAAAAGTCAGAACAGAAGTATTCACAGGATGCTATGGGACCACAGAGGTGAGAAAACTACAGCAGCTAAGGCAGGTGTAGGCAGGTTGAGGTGAGAAAAAAGAAGAAAGCTGGTACAAGGAAGATACTAGAAGAGATGATTTCTGAGTTGGACTCTGAGGGATAAATCAAGTTCTATTAGTGTGTGGGAGAAGGTATGGTGGGTAAAAGCAGAAGCTGTTCTCTCTGGATGGAGAAGATTGAGCAAGGGTACAGAGATAGGGTATCATGGGATGTGTGCATTGTCACTGTGCAGTATGAAGCAGAAATATCAGGGGTTTCCTGCAGAAGATGTGTGGATGCCACATCAGCTTGAACATGTTCCTGTAGATAGTTTATATGCACCAAAAGGCTGTAGGCAGGGACAGGGGCGAAGAGGAGAACAGAGGCATGGATGCATAGTTTATTTCAGCAGCCTCATAGAATGAGTGGGATTGGCAGGAGGTAATAATAATGTAAGCTGGGGACAAAACTAAAAAATTCTAAGTAGACAACATGGGCAGAAACTGGTGATGAATTAATGTGTGAGGTTGTAGGAAAAGGAGGCTATAAAAATTACTTCCAGGATTCCAGGTAGGTGAAGCAATAATTAACTAAGGTAATGAGGACAAAAGAATAGGTTACTGGTAAAAATGGTGCAAAGGCATAGAGCAGAAGAGGGGGAATGCATGATTTAGAAATCAGAACATCTTTGAAAGAAGAGGGTGCTCATCAGAACAGAGTACTGGCAAGGGCTTATCATAAACACCAGGCTAGGTTAGAAGTTAATGTCACAAATGGTTAACAAATGGGCACAAAAGAGAAATGAAATCAGGGCAAAGTCTAGTACCTGCTGAATGAGAGAGGGCAGAATTGACAGTAGTGGATTATGAGCTCTAAGAGAAAGAGTTGTGACTCTGAGTTCTTGCTGGGGTGGAGAATTCTACAGATGTGAAGATCTGTGTGGTGACTGTAAGTTATTGAGTGGGTAAAGAAATGTGTAGGAAGGTGTAAAAATAGGGAGTGGGAGTATCAGATAGTAATGGCAAACACTGAAGCTACCAAGAGTGATGGTAGGAGAGCAGAAGAAGAAGAGAAAAGTGATTCCAGCATAGAAATCAAGGAATGGGAATTTTAAAAGATAAGGAATGGGCTGAGTTGTGTGTGGAGAGCAATAAGCCATTTAATTCCCTATAGAGTAGAAGAGAATTGAGGCTTCCATTAAAGGGGTGCAGGACATGATAGCATTTTTTTCATTTTCATTTTTAAATTTTATTTAGAAAATTAACCTTAACAGGGTGACATTGATCAATAAGAGTACATAGGTTTCAGGTGAATATTTTTATAGCATTTGAACTGTTGATTATGTTGTATACCCATCACACAAAGTCAAATCATTTTATGTCACCTTATATTTCTCCCTCTTTACATTCTTCCCCCACCCCTGCTCCCTCACGATTCACTCAAGTCCCCTTCCCTCTCCCCTGTAACTACTTCACTTTTATCGATCTATGTCCGTAAGTCTCAGTTTCTGATATCATCTTAATTGTTATCCAAGATTGAATTCCTAATCCCCTCTCATTTTTCTTCTTATATCTCCCATTTTCACCACTCATTATCATTCTCCTAGTCCAGTGGTTGGCAAACCGCGGCTCAGGAGCCACGTGCGGCTCTTTGGCTTCTTGAGTGTGGCTCTACCACAAAATACCACATGCGGGTGCTACCTCGATAAGGAATGTACCTACCTATATAGTTTAAGTTTAAAAAATTTGGTTCTCAAAAGAAATTTCAATCATTGTACTGTTGATATTTGGCTCTGTTGACTAATGAGTTTGCTGACCACTGTCTAGTCCAACTATTGTAGAAGATGTTATCAATATTTTTTCTTCATTCAACTTTCATTTTTAAAAATTACAAAAGCACCTTAACTATGCACTTATAATGAGCATACCCTTTCATCCACATTGCCAAGAAATCTTTTGGATTCTCTCTCTTACTTCATTAATATAATCACATGCCTATCCCAGATTTTCACTGCTTCTTTACTGCAAAAATAAAATTTTATAGGCTTTCTCTATATCCAGTTTATTTCCTTTCCCAAACCTATCCCACATTCTGTCACAAGCAATTCTCCCCAAACACTGCTTTCCATCATATCATGCCCTGCTCAAGAATGCAACTGTGACTCTCAGTTGGTGACTGCTTGAGGTGTACACTCTTGCCTGGCTTCCGAGCTTTCCAAGATCTGTCTTTGATTCTTCATCCTGATTTTAGTAGGAACCCACTGATTTATGCAGATTGATCTTCTCTTAGTCTTTTGTCCATTCATAGTTTTGCTCAAGCCTACATTTTTTTTTTTTCTCCTAGAGGCTTTCCCTCTACTTTGCAAATCTCAATTCTCCCCTTCCTTCAATGCCTGCCCTATGTAATTTCTGAAATGATGGTAACCTATTGGTTAATCAATATTTATGTGGTTTAGGATTTAATTCTCTAATTGTTTAATCTGCACCTCTCCAATTTGGGTTTAAGATCTCTGAATAAGAACTCACATTTGGGTTTTCTGAATCCTTCAGGAAACATTTCTTTTTGAAAATTATTTCTTATATTTAATAACATCCTTAAAATTAAATGATATCCTATACTTCCTGTCATCAATAAAGAATTTTACAGTTGAGATATTCAATAATATTGCTTGCTAAAAATTAGGGTTTTTGACATAAAAATTTAGAGATAGATTTTCAATTTGGGTCTAGTATAAAAAAACTAAATATTTATATTATTCATAGAAAAAAACTTCCTGGGCTTGTATTTCTTGTTTTTGAAATATCATTGTTTTGGTCTATCTGAATTTGCTTTCTCATTCTAAGATAAAATTTAAGTTCCATAGTAACAGGAAGAATATCCAAAAATTATTTTTTGAAAGCAGTGATCTTCAAACCATTTACCAAGAATACTTGCTTTTTGATAGAGGACTTTTTTCACTTTACATTGGGCCATGTTTTGAACAAATAGGAGATGTATAGTTTGTCTTACTCAAGGAATTAAACAGTATTGGTATTATTATTTAGTGCAGGGTTTTTACTTTTTGTACAAAGCCAGTTTTTAGCTGCCCTATAATCACTACCATTTGGCTGTCTCAAAAAATAGTACAATGACATGTACTATATATCTACAGCATCCAGAAATAAAAGAAGAAAAGTTCAGATTGTATTGTTACCTCTTTAGAAGTTTTTTTTTCTTTAAACAAACACACAGGTTTAATATGGAAAATTCCAAATATATACAAAGTTGAACAAATACTGTAATTAATTCCCAGTAATTATCACCCAGCTTTAACAATTTCCAATCCATGGTCACTCTCTTAATATACCCTATCAATCCCTCCAACCTGTTCCAATGGGTTATTTCAAACAAATTGCTGGTATTATTTTATCTATAAACATTTGAGTATGTATCTTAAAGATAAGAACTTTTAAAAATATAACTACAATATCATCACACACAAAAAATTAACAATAATGTCTCAGTATCACCAAATATCTGGGGAGTGTTCAATATTACATGATCATCTCATAGTATGTTTTTTCCAATGTATTTGTTTGAATCTGAACCCAAAGAAATTGTACATATGAGCAAAAAACCCCAAAGCACCATTAAGTCTGTAAACTAAAACTTGTTTCTTGGTAGAAAACTAATTTAGAAAATAATTAAATCAGTTTATTATCTGTAAGTTCACATACTCTATTTTGATCTTTGGGATTTTATTAGTAGCACTGATTTATTTAAATAGTATTTTGACCAAAGAATATAGATGCAACAGAAAGAACTAACAGATTGTCACAGGCATCAAGCACACACTCATGAACGTAACTTCTGTGACCAATGCTTTTGTGTGACATGAACTGAAACTCTTTTTTTTAAATAAAAATTCTTTTTTTTTTAAAGTTTCTTTTTATTTATTCATTTTAGAGGGGAGACACAGAGTGAGAGAGAGTGAGAGAAAGAGAGAAAGAGAGAAAGGGGGAAGGAGCTGGAAGCATCAACTCCCATATGTGCCTTGACCAGACCAGTGCAGGGTTTTGAACTGGCGACCTCAGTGTTCCCAGGTCGACGCTTTATCCACTGCACCACCACAGGTCAGGCTGAACTGAAACTCTTTAGCAATGCATTTTCCTTCTTTGTTCCTAAAAGGATTTGAGGTGACTAACTTGAAGCCATTACTATTTGCCACTAGCACTATGAAAAATATTGACTTCTTATATTTATCTTGTTTTTTATTGCTTACAACATCACATCATTTACACACAGTGTGTATATACATCACGACACATAAGCAGAGCCATTTGAATTTACTTTAAATTCCCAAACTAAAATAAAGACAGACTATAGAAGCACTAGGTTTATGAGTTCACACAATTAAAACACTAATACTCTGTTTTACGTTTTTATGATTCCCTAACCCAGATAGTGTATTTTCAACTAATGTTTGGGTACCACTGGAAATTTTAAGAACATTTCTTAGGCTTCCATTTTTCTCCTGATTCCTTTCTATGCTTTGTAAAAGTCCAATAAATTGGACAAGAGGAGAAGGGACATGCCCTCTTCAACCCCCAACAGGAACAAGAAATGTCACTTGCCACTCATTTCCAGGAAGTATCTGGCGTTCATTAGCATTCGGCCTTGAGGTTTCAGCTCTAACTGGTTGAGAGAAGGAAAGGAATATCAATCAGAATGTGAAACAGGAGTGGAGGTTAACAAAATCATAAGTGGTGAGTCTGGTAATGGCTGAGTCCCAAAGCATTTCTCCCTTTCACTTTACTTATACACCTTATAAGAGCACAGCATTGTATGCATAGTCTTTCTCAGATTCTACTTGATTTTCTTGTCCACACTGTTGCTTATCTCTAGGTCTTTGGAAGGAAAGGTAACTCTTTTAGCAAGGGTGTCTCCACACACGTGACTAGCCTAATCAGGGTATGAAATGGGAGTGGACTCTTTCTTCCACAAAGAGATACAGTGGTCTCTCGTCTATCATGTTAAGTTAGGTTCCAGAACACCCTGTGATAGGTGAAAATCCTCAAAGTAGCAATCTTATATTTATTTTATTATTTATATATATTTTAAGGCTTTATTTCGATTTAATATTCTTTTAATATGTTTTAATTAATTTTTAAAATATATTTTTATATTTTCAATCTTTTAGGCCATAAAATGCTTATTTTATCTAAAAATAATTAAAATAATAAATATATAAAAATACCTATATACCACAAAATCCCATGATATAGTGAAAAATCCGAGATACAAAATTAGATATATACATTTTAAAAATCTGCAATACAGTGAGACTGCGAAAAGGGAACTGCAATATAGTGAGGGACGACTGTACTTTTTGCTTGGGAAAGCATGGAATAATCTAAGGTAAAATTTAATTCAATTGGTTTGAGAAGGAATAAAATAATATATTTCAGTATGTGAAAGAATTAGAACAAAGTGATATTTTAAGGAGTGATGCAGGATATCTTGCAATGTGACATAATGGAAAAAATGGTAAATCCAAGGTCACCTGACCACAATTTCTAATATACTGTCCCTTAATACTACATTGTTAATATGCCAAAAAGAATACAAAGGTGAATTAAAGGTCATTATTGATAATTACATCCATAGGTAAACTAGAATAACTGAGAAATAGTAAGAAGTATTTGATTGAACCCAGGATTAAATTTGAATTATGGCTAATTTATTGGCTGTGTAAACTTGTGCAAGTCACTAAACCTTCAAAAATCTCTGAAAAACTGATATAGTGATACTTAAATTTTCGTGTAAGCTTAAATAGAGTAATGAAAAGAAAAGTGTTTTTGATATCATCTATATATATTATTGTTCTCTAGTTTGTGGAATATGTAACAAAGATGGGTGTGAAGATAGAGCTGGAAGAACAGGAGACAAGGGGCTCATTTCCAAATGAAGTGGAGAAGATTGGTACCAGGTGACCACAGAGCTATCAATAGTCAGGGCTTCGTGGTGATGGACGAAATTAAACCTCTTAGCTGCTGGCTTTATAGATAAAGTCGTGGTCCATCACGTTTCTGAGAGAGAAAAGGGGGTAACCTTACAAATGGTAAAAACCTTGAGAGAGTAGGAGGCAAACCTCCATGGGGTGTTTAGAAATTAGATGATGGTGTCTGTGGAGGTGAAAGGCAGCTTTGAGAAATAATTTTTTTTAAATAAAGAAATTAATTTTAAGAAAGCAGATTTCAATAAAAGCATGGGAAAATAAAAGTCCAAAACAACCTGTTGGCCCTTAAGCACTATGAATAAAAGTCAACAAAGGAATATCCTTTAAAAGGCCCTGGCTGGTTAGCTCAGTGGTAGAGCATCGGCCTGGTGTGTGGATGTACCGCGTTCAATTCCTGGTCAGGGCACGCAGGAGAAGTGCCCATCCGCTTCTCCACCCCTCCCCCTCTCACTTCTCTCTCTCTCTCTCTCTCTCTCTCTCTCTCTCTCTCTCTCTCTCTCTTCTACTCCCACAGCCATGGTTTGATTGGAGAGAGTTGGCCCCGGCTGCTGAGGATGTCTCCATAGCCTCTGCCTCATGTGCTTAAATGGCACCAGTGGCAATGGAGCAACGGCCCAGATGGGTAGAGCATCGCCCCCAATGGGCTAGCTGGGTGGATCCCGGGTGAATCCCGGTTGGAGCGCATATGGGAGTCTGTCTCTGCCTCCCATCCCTTCACTGAAAAAAAAAAAAATTCTTTAAAAACAAGCTAGAAAATGTAAAAAAAGGTTGCTAGTTATGTTAGATGTGGATTTAAAAGCCACCAAAGGTTATGTTTTAATAACCATAGGTTGCAAAAACGAAGAAAAAGTCTGAATAGAATTAAATTAGAAAAAACTTTGTCAAGAAATAAAATGCAACTTTGAGGTATAAATAGAAGAGCAACTTGTTTATCAATGAAACTTAAAAAAAGAATTTAAAGATCAGTCATTCTTTATTTGAGAAGGAAATCAAATTGCATGCTTTTTTTCTTTTTTTTTTTTTTTTAGCAAGAGAGAGACAGACAGACAAACACGCAGGCAGGCAGGAACAGAGAAATAGGAAGGGAGAGAGATGAGAAGCATCCACTCATAGTTGTGGCACCTTAGTTGTTCATTAATTGCTTTCTCATATGTGCCTCGACTGAGGGGCTCCAGTCGAGTCAGTGACCTCTTGCTCAAGCTAGCAACCTTGGACTCATGCCAGTAGCCTTGGGCTTCACGCCAGTAAGTGACCTTTGGGTTCAAGCCAGTGACCATGGGGTCATGTCTATGATCCCACACTCAAGCCAGTGACCCCGCACTTAAGCTGGTGAGTCCACGCTTAAGATGGATGAGCCCACATTCAAGCCTTCAAGCCGGTGACCTCAGTGTTGAGAACCTGGGGCCTCAGTGTCCCAGGCCAATGTTCTATATCCACTGTGCCACAACCTGGTCAAGCAACAAGGTTCTATTTTTTAAAATTAGAGATTTGGTGGCTCTTCTTTTTCTTCTTCTTCTTTTAATGAGGCAGAAAGCAGAAAATAAATGGAAAGGGGTCAAAACTGGGGAGAACTTCCCACAATTAATCTCTGCATTCTTTTACCTCCGCCTAATGTTCCCCTAGTTCAGGCCTAGCTACAGCCTCTCCCACTCACTTACCTAGTTTGTGTAAACCTTTTACACTACGTTATACATCTATGACATTATTATTCAATTATTCCACCTCTTTTACTTGTCTAACTATCTAACCAGGAGTTCTGCTTCCATGATGTTTTCTCCAAACTGAACATGGAAGTGCTCAAAAGGTATTGCTGAGCTAAATGATCTAAACACATCCAAGCATAGGAACCATTTTTTGTTTTTTAAAACTAAAAATCTTAGAGCCTGACCAGGTGGTGGTGCAGTGGATAGAGCATTGGCCTGGGACACTGAGGACCCAGGTTCGAAACCTTGAAGTTTCCAGCTTGAGCGTGGGCTCACTCCACTTTAGTGTAGGATCACAGACATGACTCCATGGTCGCTGGTTTGAGTGAGGATCCCTGGCTCGGCTGGAGCCCTCCGTTCAAGGCACATATGAGAAAGCAATCAATGAACAAGTAAGGTGTCGCAACTATGAGCTGATGCTTCTCATCTATCTCCCTTCCTGTCTGTCTGTTTCTGTCTGTCTCTCTTTTGCAAAAAAAAAAAAAAAAAAAAAAAAAATTAAAAATCTTGGCATATGCTAATCTTTAAAAATTGCTTTAGTGACACAAGCAAAGATTTATATAAATACACACATCCCTAAAAAGTACTTTTTTTTGAGGTCAAAAATATAAAACTGAGCCCTGGCTGGGTGGTTTAGTGGATAAAGCATCATCCTGGTGCACCAAGGTCAGGGATTTGATCCTCAGTCAGGGCACGTACAAGAAGCAATCAATGTGTGTACAACTAAAAAGAAATAAAAATAAAAAAACTAAGTGAAACTTAGGGTTAATGGTTATCTCTCTCTCTCACTCTCTCCCTGTCTATCAAATCAATGAAAAAAATTTTAAAAAATCACACAAAGCTGACATAAAAATCGTTTTTAGGCTTACATCATTTTTATTTTGATACCTGTGACTTGAAAATCTTTTGGGTGGAGTTATAGGAAATAAGCAAAAAGGTAAGATTCTCTCCTTTTGTGATATAAACATTTGAAAATATTTTTATGTGTTTAAGATGATTTAAAAGCAGTTTTTACTGGTATATGAATACTTTCATTTTTGAGTCCCAGAAATTTTTTTTAGAATTTTTTATGCTTTCATATATTATTCTTCCCTTTAACATTTCTAAACATTTGCTACAAAACAGTTATAACATGGATTATGTATGATGTACGTTTTAATACAAAGTAAACTAAGCAAATATATTTTAACTAAAGAAATGTATAGGGATTGGCAAAGTATTGAGAAGACCAAACATTAAATAAATTGTTGCTCTGTCCTCTCACTTATCTATTATCTTATCTATCTTATAAGATATCAAGATATCTATGTGGTATCTTGAAAATAGGTAACAGTTATGTTCCCATGTTAGGGATCATTTGTGATATTTCTGAGCTTATGTTTTAGTTATGAATCAATAACAGTTGTCATAGCCTAAGAGACCTCCACCTGACCAGGAATCAATATGTCACTATGTTCTATAGTCCACAATGAATCATAGTCATTATCAAGTCACCAATGAGTAAGTGGTAGGGAGTCTGTTTACACAAGGCTACTACACCATAATTTTAGAATGATGTTGAAATTTTGAGCTAGTCTTTAGCTAATATGGTACTTATCACTTAATGGTACATATATTTAAATAAGGCTCATAGCTCAGGTATTTACCCATATTTCTGTCTTCCCATTGTTCTTCCTGCATCTCTCAGCCAATGAGTAGAGCTCGACAGTGGTTTCAGATATCAGGTCAACATTTTTGCCCTTCACGATTATCTGCATTACTCTTCCCTTGTTGATGTGGGCATCAAAAGTGCTGTCCCAGGGAGGGTACATAGTTGGCTTTTTCTGGATGTACATCTGCCCATTCTCTAGAACAGAAAGATATGGTCTCATTGCTCTTTCAGCCCACTCTGGGGAAAAATTTGATTCAATTCAGCAGTGGCACTCACTCCACCTGCCCTCGAGGATATCTACTGCTCACAAAAATTAAGGGATATTTCAAAATGAATATGAAGAGATAAAATATCCCCTAATTTTTGTGAGCAGTATATAATTCTGCATGCAAGGCAATGTATTAAAACATAAAAGTCAATCTGGATAATTTAAGTAGCAAAAATCTGACAGCACCTTGGACTGGCAATGCTCTTTTCCTTTTTGTTAGTTGCTTCACTTCAAGTATGCACACCTAAGCAAATAAAAAGAACTCCGGGGTTAAGCTTCGTATATTCGGTAGGACAGAATGACTCAGGCCCCATTCTTTACAACAAGGAGCAAAACGTTTAAAACATAATGAGCCATTATTTCCTGCTCTTTTCTCAAATGAAGATACATTTTACCTGACCCATTCAATGTGCACCCTCAGCAAAAACTGACAAGAAACTGTGAGAGCTGGCTGCCTTCCTCTGTGGAGTGATTCAGTGGAGCGGGCATAGGCCTGCAGTGAGGAAGGGCAGGCAGGGGGGAGGCCTGAAATAGTTCTAACAAGAACCGTGGTCGGGACAATGAAGTTTAAGGGAAACCTCCTCAGAGATCTCAGGTGATTGAGAAAGAGTTTACGGGTGGGAGTTTAAGTAATGTCATATTTTCCATCCAGATTGGATTTCTGTAGTTGTTCTCCAGTCATTTCAGAAACAGAAAACTGCAGCTGTATTTGAGTGTTTATTTCCTGTGATAATAAGCACATTAAGTGGCAGAGTTTGCAATTCAGAGATGTTGGTTAAACAAAAGGTGGAATTCATTTAAAGCAGGGAAACAAAGCCGTTCTGACTCCTGATGGCTCTTTCTCTCCAATGCACAACGCTAAATCAGAACAGGTATTAATTAGTATATGACAGATTATTATTTGGGAGGTATACAAGGATTTGAATAAGTTGAAACTTCAAATATTCAGTAAATCTGGCTATTGGAGGTACAAATTCTATAAGGGTAGAGTCAGAAGTGGAAGATATTTATTTATTTACAGGGACAGAGAGAGAGTCAGAGAGAGGGATAGATAGGGACAGACAGACAGGAACAGAGAGAAATGAGAAGCATCAGTCATTAGTTTTTGGTTGCGTTGCGACACCATAGTTGTTCATTGATTGCTTTCTCACACATGCCTTGACCGCGGGCCTTCAGCAGACCGAGCCACCCCTTGCTGGAGCCAGGGACCTTGGGTCCAAGCTGGCGAGCTTTTGCTCAAGCCAGATGGGCCTGTGCTCAAGCTGGCGAGCTCGGGGTCTCAAACCTGGGTCTTCCGCATCCCAGTCTGACGCTCTATCCACTGCGCCACCGCCTGGTCAGGCAAAAATGGAAAATTTTTATTGCTTGATTAAAAGAAACTGTACTGGAGATTGGACTTAAAAACAAACTACTGCCATAGCAATGATCATTTTACTTCCATGGACTTGAAGCCCTTCCTCTCACAATTCTTTCCAGCCAGAAGCTTTCTCCACACCTGACAAAAGAGGTTCCCATGGCCAGGCAATTTTTACACCTTTTTTCACTAGGTTTGCAATCACCTACATATAAACAGGATCAGGCCTCAAGATCACTATTTACAGTGAGTTTCATCACATTTTCAAAGGTTCCCAGACCCACAGCACTGTGTCCCGTTGTCCCTGTTCTGTTGACTCACCATGGGAAAGGCAACCTCACATCCCCAAGGTTGAAATGTGTTTAAATCCTATAGATATAATCCTTAAATGATACTGTTCAGATAGACTTCTTTTCAGAACAAAGAACAAAATAAAAAACAAAAACCTTCAAACTCCACAGGCTAACCTTTTGGAAAAACAAAGTGAGCTGCTTTTCTGACAAGGGTCTTGATCCACATGGTTGAATTCGACCAAGTTCAAAGGCAAGGACAAAAGAAGAAGAGGTTTTTAAAAAGTCCCTGGGAAGCAAATGTCAGGGAGACCTGTGCTTGTGAAGGGATGTGGGATCCAGGAGACCCATTAAGTCCAAAGCAGCTTTGAAAAACTCAGACATTTTATACTTCAAAGATTTCTGTGACATTTAAAAGGTTTTAAATTGGGAGCAAATGCCATTCTCACTTTTAGCTGCACAGGAGAATAATCTGGTCAGAAAGGAAATCAGGATAATTCAGAAGGTCTCCTCAGCTTTGACACACAGTGGCGGGAAGGATGGAGTCAACCAGAGGCCAAGCCTTTTAAGGGGAAAAAGAGCCAAGACAGGAGACCTGGGAAGCCCAGGACCCTGAACTGGCAGCATCTAGCTGGAGGGTCTCACCTGCCGAATCAGGTTCCCCTTGCACCTGTAAATGTCACCTGCTTCAAGGCCATTGTAGGACCATCCTGTATAAAATAAGGCGCCCCATAAACACTGCTCATGTGAACGAACTGTACTGGCTCCTATTGTCACTGCAAATCTGCGTGGGTTACCATCCTGCTCTACAGAGTGTGTACTGGAACAAGTATATGGAGGGAAACAGCAAAGGGGGTGGGGCTGGGAAAGCCTGGGGATGTAAACTTCCTCCTTCCTTTCCTTTAGAAAGTCTGTGAGGATCTTAAACTACAGAGGCAGGGAGGAGAACAAAAGCCAGCTTAAGTGCAAAAGCCAGCTGAAGTGACCGTGGAGAGAGTCCAGACGAAGTAGGATTATTTTAATTGAATGATCTAAATGTACAAGAGGAATTTTGAAAGACTGTCATACTTCTTCCCTCACCATGAGCTGTCTATACACATTTAAATTTGACAAAACACTGACTATTATTTTACTGATCCAGGGTCTTAGTGAACACAAAAATAAGTTTTCTGAAATGTGAATTCTAATAGCTAGTTACATAGTCTTTGTAACATTCATCAAAGCTTAGCCAAAGAAACAGTAAACCGTCTTTAGAGCTAATTCTAAGATTATTCAGATTTAATCTGTAACCATTGAAAACAACCAGGCTTAACAATATAAACAAGTCCCATGTTCTACTTTAGCTCACTAGTTTTTTCCCCTGTTAACTCCTTACATAATGCCCTAAAACCTATTTCTCCTTTCCTTTGTTCCCTTTCCTTATGCAGAAAAATTGTCCAGTGAACTAGAATGCAGGGCAGAAGACCTAGGTCTAGAACAGAGGTGATCACTAAGCGCATAGGCCCTTGAGAAAGTAGTTGGCTTTCATGGCATCAGTTTCCTGGACTGTAAAATTAGGGTGAACCAGATGACCTTGAAAACCCTGAAAGGTCTTGCTTTGTAGTTCATAGTAGGATCTTTCTTTCCCTCCCCATCCTCAAGATCCACTCAAGCTTACCTGACTCAACATATTCTTTGACAAGCACAGCACAGTACGGGTTAATGACCTCTCCTTGACATGGCTGGCAGGACCCACAGTCAAAGTTGGACAAACCAATTCGAAGAAATGGTGACATGGTGATGCCCTGCAAAAAGGACAAAAGACAAATGCTGTTTGGAGAGCTATAGAATATATTATTTTGGGTGTTCCATCTCCACTTAACCGGTGCTTTATCACTGACAGCCACAGTGTCAAACTATCCACTTGAACAAATGCTTTCACTTCCCCTGCTGCAAAGTACATTATTGGGCTCACCCCAAACCACAGACTGACTTGCCAAGGGAAGGAGGTTTTCTGGAAGTCTGCATTCTTTAGCCTTGTCAGTTAGCATTGCAAGCCCACTCAATTTAATGGAGTTAAATTTAGTAGTTGCAGAGAGAACAAACATTTTACAACGTTTTATTTCTTCTATTATTCAAGTAGGTACCTGGGAAACAACTAACGACAGTAAGAAAATGAGTTTATGAAGAGCGAGTCTATTTTAATCACACCAGCTAAACATGACACCACAAAATTCTTACTTGGTCTATTTATGTGTATAGTAGAACTGGCTCTGGGCATTTAGCAGCTGATCCTTATTCACTTTAGACATTTCAAAAAGGTCACTTTCTTCATAGTCATATATATGTGTGAATATGCATAATATACATACATATAAGCCTTTGAACATCATGAACTACTTAAAAAACCAAACTCATTGATCATCATAAAATAGTTCTTTATTGTGTAAGGATAAACAAAGTACTTTATAAAAGCCAATTAACTAATAACTATGATTGCCTAGAGATCTAGGCAAATATCATTACAGTCTTGGCCGCACATTTTAGAATTCTAGTCTGAATCCTCACTTCCTTTCCTTGCTTGCTCTGACCGCCACTTATCTTAACTAGCCTCCACCCCGGCTTCTTTTTCTTTTTAACCCACTTTTCCATGAAGTTTCATTACTTTGAAACTATCCTCTGGTATTCAGTGAAAAAGTTACTTTTTTGCTTCTGGGTTTTTGAACCATTTTCTCTTCCTGAATTTCCTTGAACTTTCTTAACTAAGCCAAACTTAACAAGAACAAAGCCTTAGCTTTCTTTTCTACCTTTTATAAAGGAAGTAAACTACTCAGAGTAATAAGACTCCAGATGTGAGAATGAATGACGTCGCTGGAAACCTTGGGCCCGGAACCCTGACTCGGCCAGAGTCATGCAAGTTCCTCAGTCCTCTGGAAAGCTGGCTGTCTTGGATCTTTTGGGTTTTCTGAACCTAGAGAGAGACAGATAAGGGGCTCTTTCAACTGCTATTATTCATGGGTTTTTAAGAAAGTCCCAATTTCCCACAGAATTCAACAGTTTAAACTGAAAGAGATGGTTACAGAAGTGTGATTTGTCGGGAGTCAGCCTCCGACACACATTCTGTGTAAGTCACACTGTTGAGTCAGCAGCAGGATGAGTTCCAGCCTTATCTTGAGAGGCACTGTTCACCCTCTGGGTTTAAAAATTCATCAGCAGGAGGTGAGCTAATAACAGATTCTCTGGAGAAGTCTTCTTTGAGACCCTCCTTTCCTGGGCCACATAGGTCTTTTGGACAAATCTACATATATTTCTCCAGTAACCAGGAAAAGTCCCCAGGAACTCTCCTCATCTGAGAATATTTACCATGTGTGAACTCTGAGAATTTCGTCAATATAAGTGAAGATAAGGCAGTCACCCTTATTTGAGTCTGGAGGGATCACTGATTCATGAATTATAAGCACTCTGACCTTTAGTGAGGGATGTGTCATTCTGCTATTTCCATGCTGGGGTTGGAATTAGGTGACAGCACCTGGGAAAGTCTGTCTGGGAACAAATAGAAATGTCTGGGGTAACCAGCATTTCTGCAGATGGGGGAGAAGTACAGTGAGCCCCTTCTCTTCCTGCAGTACCTCTTATACATCTGCTGGCCTCCAGTTTCACCAGCAGTACAGACTCATGTGCCATTCCATCAGATCCGCTTGCTCTGTCCACTCACCCATGGGCACTTGACAGTTGACCTAATGCGTGCATCTGTTTGAGAGCCAAGCCACTGCCTCAGTTTCTAAAGGTCTAGGTCCAGTGACATGATCTGACATTCTGACATCTTTAAGACAGAATTGACATTTGCGTGCTTAACCCCACACGTCGTTTAATACAGCCTCAAGCTTATGGGTACACTTTTTAAGGTCAAAGTTACCATTTTATCCCTGAGCCACTCAGAAAATTCCCTTCTCTAACAATAAAGTGATCCTTACAAAAGATGAAGAAAACACACATAGTTGGAACATCTCAACACAGTTCAATCAATAAAAGCAAATTGCTGTTACTATTTTGATGTATTTTTCTCCAGTCTTTTCAAATGAGCAGGTTTTGTGTTTTTTGATTTTCATGCTGTGCTCATATGTATGTATGGAATTGTAATGGGCTTTTCAATCAAACACTTTATCATAAAAGCTGTCTACATTACTACATTATTTTTGTCAGCATCTGTTTAATTCTTTCATGACCTTCTATTGAGGGACAGAGCCAGGATGTGCTTTACTAAAGTCTTAGAGTCTCACATTCCCACTGCTTCTAACTTTTCCATACTAGAAATATGCGATGATAAGTACCTTTATACAATTTTTAAAAGAATTAGGAATATCGCATCAGACTAGATCACTAAAGCAAATGATATAGCTATTGGTAAGGTCTTATATATTTCAAGAAAATAACAAAACATAAAGTCAAAGACCTAAAGAGCAATATAAATAAGAAGTACAACAGAGCATGAGTTAACATAATTATTAACTAATAAGCATATGCAAATTTGTAATAAATGCTACCCATGACCCAAGTGAGTAAGTGACAATGATACAGACTGTACAAAATACAGAAAACACAGTTGCAAGTAGTTGTATGGAAAAGTGTTCAGCCTGTGAGCAATTTTAGAAATGCAAAATAAAACAAGATACTATATGATTGCATTTATATGATAGTTTGAAAAAGACAAAATGATATGAAGAAAACATATCATGGTTCCCAATGGTTCGGGCAGAGTCAGGGGACAGCGTAAGCAAGTTTGGGGAAGACTGAACTGTTCTATAGACCGATTATGGTGGTGCTCACAGAACCTAAACTTAAGTCCACAAAATTATACACCAAACACAAAAGTCAGTTTTGCCATATGATAATTTAAAAAACAAATTAAAAAATACACTTTTGACATTTTAAGGCATGGATTATAAATCCATAAGTTATATAGATAAAATAAAAAAATACATTAGGAAACTGTAAATTCATCGAATAAAGGATTGATTTTAAATCCTAAAGAAATTAAGAGTAGCCTCCACAATATACTGAAGAGAAATAGTGCCTCAATAAAAAACAAAACAACTTTTACTTTGTCGTATTTAAGCACTTTGGAAATTTTGTATTTTGGTGCAAATAGGTGAGGAAAAAATAACATTAGAATTTGATAATGCATTTTCTTTAAGGATCTATTAATATTCAATGCTTAATTTCAACTGTGATAATAAAAAGTTAAAATATTTAAATATATAAAAAAGAATAATTTTTTACTGCGTAGTTAGCAAATATTTTGACAAAGTTCTTACCTAACACCGGCAAGGATACCATGAATCATACACTTTAATATAGCAAGGTTTGAAGTGTACATTTCTACTATCATTTTGAGCGCGCGCGCGCACACACACACACACACACACACACACACACACACACATATATATATTCATATGTATATATGTACATTTATATGTGTGTGTGCATACATGTATATCTAGAGAACCAAGAAGATGTGTAATAAGCACAAGAGGAGGATATTAACATGCAAGCTATTGTGGGGGGGGGCCTTTGTGCTCATGTAGGAGAGAAAGGGGATTTCCCGGGGTGCTAAAATAAAAAAGAGAATTGTTTGTATACCAAAATATATACATGGGATAGGCTCTATTGGGCTGTCCTCCCCCAATCTCTCTCTGTGTGTAAATTTCATAAATCTCTTCTGTACTTGTCATTCAGGGTGGTTTCACCTTTTATAACAAACAGCGTGCACATGAAACTGACTGGCTAGGCTGTACCTGAGCCCAGGTGCCATGTCCCTCTACAGACCTCACTTCTGGGCAATAAAAACCACACATTCAGTTCTCCTAACCAGCTCCTGGGGACACTCCCAGTGGAACGGAACTCTTCTCGCTTTCAGAAATGCTCTTTCTTTATTTTGCTAGCTCAGTAACAGTACCAAGACTTTTAGCTTAGCACTCTGCTCAGACGTCACCCTTTCGCTCATGCACCACAAGCAAATTGCTTTTCTCCTTCCCCTTTACTGTTGTTGCCCTAGCTCAACTCTGCATCCTCTCTGTTGACTCATCACAGCTGCTTACCCTGTGCCTCTCTCTGCAGTCCCAGCCACCTTGCATTCCCAGCCAGGGCTCCATCCTTAGGACTATGCAGAACTACTGACATTTCTCTGTCTGCCAGGCTGTTTCATAGCCAGAGGCTTTGGTAACACTGCTCCCTCTCCCTAGAATGCCCTTGTGTTTCACTCCATCCTTCATCTGTCCACCCCACTTCCTCATCTTTCACGTTCCTGCTCCATTTCTAGCTCCTTTTTGAAGCCTTTCTTCTTTCTTTCTCCCTCATCTTCCCTCCAACATATCTTGGTGGAATTTATTCCGCCTTCTAGACTCCCATGGGTCCCTGGGCATATTGTGAGACAGCACCTGTCACCTTGATTTACCTCACCACCACCATTTCAAATGTCTGAGTATGGTGGATCCTTTCACTCCCCTTCTCTGTCTTTGTCTCCTCTCAGTCTCCAAATTTGAGGGATACAGTAGAGCTTCACCAGGACTTCTTTTATTTAATCCTTCGGTACCACATATACTTAGAAGAGGATTGTGCCTCAAATTATAGAAGTCCCTCTAGTTTTACCTTATTATGTCTAGCAGAACCTCTCCCCACAGAGTGAATGCATATTATGTCTAGCAGAACCTCTCCCCACAGAGTGAATGCAGGTGGGTGCCTTACTTCCCTAAACCCTAGCTGTGATAGTGGCTTTTCTCTATTATCAAATTTCTTTAGATGTTGCCATCAGCTTCATGGGGTAGGGTATTCACATAGCCATATTTCCCTATACACTTTACTCTATTTATTGGGTCATGTTGGTACTCCCACTTGAGACTATGAACTCTGAGAGCAGGGACCATGTCTTCATCATGTATGAACCTCCAGGGCTAATTCCTCTGTCTGATATGTAGCCTATGCTCAATGTATTTTCATTAAAAAACTTAATTTTCAAAAATGACATTTTACACACTCTCTTCATCTTTATGCACTTCTTTTACCTGCAGGGGTGCACTGTGGTCCAGTTAGGTGGCAGACAGTTATAGAGCAAGTCAATACAAAGGAAGAGTCCCAGGCATTGTCACAGGCAGAGTCAATGCCATCCCCAGCTCAGCTACAGGAGTTATTTAAGCTCGCTAAGCCTGTTTTTTATTATTTGGAAAATGGTGATAATATTATTACTCATCTCAAAGGGCTATGAGGATGAAATGGGCAAATATATGGAGGTACTTAGAATGGGGTTGGCACATTGTAAACTCTCAAAAATGTTAGTTATTACTATTATTGCAACTCTGATATGTTTTCTAATGGACTTTATTGACTTCACAAGTTGTACCAAAAAAGGGTAGAAAGGGAGTAAAGCATATCTGGGCTGAATGATGTGACCATCCTCTGTGCTCTGCCACTGAACTCAGATCAACCCCACACGTATCTCTCCAATAGCACATATTATCCTCTAATAGAGTCATCTCGATGCTAGCACTTGTCGTGATGAACTATCAGTACGTCCATGAATCTTCTATGCTTTTGCTGCCCTAGCTGTGAAATACCATTACAATATGTACTTTGAATTTGTAGAGAATATGTACTCTTATAAGCTCAATGTTTTCACCTCTATGTGTGATCTCATCTATCTTTAGCAGGTAGCTATAATGCAGGGAAGTGTTCAAGTGCAACTGCTCAGTGGCATGCTTAAGGTCATGCAAGATTAAATACTAAACTGAGAATTCTGGTCTCTTGACTCCCTGGGTGCTGACTCACCTACTTACCTGGACTGACTCACCCTCTACAATTCAAACCTGCCTATCGCTTTCACAGTGATGTCAAGGGTCACACCACATAGCCAAAGGCAATGGCGGTGGGGTGGGGTAGAAGTCCATAGAAATAGAAAGCAATAGAACTGCTATGTACTCTCATCAGCTAAAAAAGATCAAGACATTTCTTCTTCTGCAGCAAATAAAATGAGAATAAGCACACTTATTTATTTTTAAAAAATCTGGACAGCACTTGTATTGCTGTAATTTAGCTGAAGACATCTTGGTGACAGAGGGATAGTCTCACAGAAATATCAAAACCTCTAACATGAAGCAGAGAGAACACAAATGAATCAACAGCAAACTTGGGAATAAGGGGGGGTGGGAAGCATTCAGTGGTTTCTAAATGTATCAGTTCAGCCAAGATTTGGTATATTAAACATCAGGCAAATTAAGCTCTGCCTATAACTTTCACATTTCTTTATGAGATGTAAAAGTTTCTTAGGTAAAGGTGACTACTGAAAAAATTATCTACAGCTTTAGAAAATAACCTGTAATAAAAAAATAACTTACCTTGCCATCAATGTACACAGAAATAAAAGGTAATTAGTCTGACCAGGCGGTGGTGCAGTGGATAGAGTGTTGGACTGGGATGTGGAGGACCCAGGTCCTAGACCCCGAGGTCGCCAGCTTGAGTGCGGGCTCATCTGTTTTGAGCAAGGCTCACCAGCTTGAGCCCAAGGTCGCTGACTTGAGCAAAGGGTCACTAGGTCTGCTGTAGCCCGCCCCCCCCCCGCCGCCGTCAAGGCACATATGAGAAATCAATGAACAACTAAGGAGCTGCAACAAAGAAGTGATGTTTCTCATCTCTCTCCCTTCCTGTCTGTGTGTCCCTATCTGTCCCTCTCTCTGTCTCTGCCACACATACAAAAAATGGTAATTAGTGAACGATCATGTAATCGGGAAGTGTTTTATGCTGTTGCATAGACTTTTACCAAGTAGTATAATAAAAAGAGGCACATTAAATATTAGGCTCTTATTCACAAATATGGTCTCAAAAGTGAATTGAAATAAGTATGAACTGAAGGCAATAGTTTAAAATAATCCTTATAGTATATGATGTAATGTAAAAAAATAGTCTAACCTTTGACTAGCTTTTAGAAGCAATAAAGAAGGGTGATTTAGCAACAGAGCTAATATTGCCCTCCTCCCTGCAAACATTAACAAGGCCCCTCACCATTATGAACTGAATTGTGTCCTCTAAAGTCATATGTTGAGTCCCCTCAGCTCCCATGTGGTTGTATTTGGAGATGGGACTTCAGGGCGGTGATTAAGGTTAAATGAGGTTGTAAGGGTGGGGCCTTAATCAAATAGAATTGGTGTCCTTATAAGAAGAAATCAGACAACTCTGTAGTCCCCAATGTCATGTGAGGACATGGTTCGAAGGCATCATAAACAAGGCAGGGAGGAAGCTGTCATCAGAAACCAACTGTGTGGGCACCTTGATTATGGACTTCCCAGCTTCCAGAGCAGTTAGAAAATAAATTTCTGTTGTTTAAGCTTATTGTTTAACATCAGTCTGTGGTATTCTGTTATGGCAGCCTGAGCCAACTAATAAAACGCTCCCTTTCCCCACCCAAATGACAGTGTAGAAGTAAAACAAAAGAAAATAAAGCACCTGGAATTCCATTATTAATATTCTGACATTAACTTTAATGTGATATGATAATGGTCCCACTTAAGCAGAGCTCTGATCAAAGTATACAAATACTCAAGAAAACTGTTTCTGTCCTCTCTGAATTAAATCATGACTTCTTAACCTGTTATTTAAAAACCTTCTTGTGTTGGCTTCAACTTGTTCTCTCCACACAGCACTACTCATTCTTAACTTATCTCAACTTCTCTGATTGTGAATACCCCCGACTCTCCATCTCAGTGGCTCTGTTTTTACACTGTTTCTTCTATTGCAGATGCTCTGTTCATCTCCACCTGTGCACAGCTGCCATACTGCCATATTTCTCAGTTTACAAGTACCTCACTTACATACTGCCTCATTCAGACATTCTTTCCTGCTCCCCATCAGAAGAGGAGCGATTTATCTGATGGATGAGTGTTAGAAGAATAGACTATGCCTGCCCAGCCCAGCCCCTACCTCTCTTTTGGGGGAATCAGTTGACTTTCAGAGTATGTTTTTCCACTCTCCTCTGCCATGCCATGAGCATGGTAGGACCGATCTACCTTAGTCCTTGCCATTGTCCAGCACTGCCTAGGACACTGTAGTCAATGACCAACCTATTTGCTTAAATATTTTGGTCATATCCACCAATCCAAACTTTATTACTAATCAAGTTGACATCTTTTTCTCCATCTTCCTGACTCCTGACCTGTCTCTCCATTTGTTTTAAGCAGAAGCATAGCCCAAAGGGGTTATTTATTGGGTCCCCTATAATTCACAAAACATTGCAAAGAGCTTTAGCAAGCTTATCATATTCGCTTTTCTCAAGACACCGGAAGCTCACTGAAGGCCTTATAGTTAGAAAAGGCAGAAGCTGGATCCCAGCCTTGGTTGCTGAGTGCCACCCAAACTAGTCAGTTTCTTGTTAGAAATGCCTGTAAGGTTAGGTCAGGGAGGAAATGAAAGCATGGAGATGTCCTTATAGATTATTTTCATCTGCTCTACCAGTCCCTATCTAGAAAGAACCTGTTACAGCCCTGGGCAGAATCTTTCTCAGAACCCCCCCCCCCCCTCCGTCCGTGCTTACTACTTTCTTAGTTACCTAAGATATTAAACTGATGCTTCTCTTTGTCAGTGCACATGGTTTAACCATCTATCTTTTCTATTCCATGGCTGTAATCGGAAGAGCACAAAGTGGGTAATATAAACAGAGGTGAATTTTCGTGGAATAATGTAAGCTCTCATTTGGAAGTGAGGTCCACACTGCTGACCTTGGTATTTTTCCCAGGATGTCACCAGTGGTGCCATCTCACCTGACTGCTCTCTCCATTCATGGTGTCAGCATGGATTTCTGTGGCCAGACTCTAGAATAAAACTAACTGCTTCATATAAAGTTGGAGCAAATCAATTTCTTTGGTATTTTCTAACTGTAGTCAGGGTAATCACTTACTGAGTTCAAAGATGTTGCCTCATATAGGAAGCAAATTTAATTTCTGGCTCTGTTCATTATGTCAAAATTTACTGTTAGCCTGACCAGGTGGCGCAGTGGATAGAGCATCGGACTAGGATGCGAAAGACCCAGGTTCGAGACCCAGAGGTCGCCAGCTTGAGCGCGGGTTCGTCCAGATTGAGCAAAAAGCTTACCAGCTTGGACCCAAGGTCGCTGGCTCCAGCAAGGGGTGGCTTGGTCTGCTGAAGGCTCACAGTCAAGGCACATGTGAGAAAGCAATCAATGAACAACTAGGGTGTCGCAACAGCAACGAAAAACTAATGATTGATGCTTCTTACCTCTCTCAGTTCCTGTCTGTCTGTCCCTATCTATCCCTCTCGCTGACTCTCTCTGTCCCTGTTAAAAAAAAAAAAAATTACTGTTAAATGACAAAACTAAAGGAAAAGAAAAAGTAACTATAGTATATGTGGTGAAGGATATGTAAATTAGGCTGGTTGTTATTATTTCATAATGTATATGTATGTCAAGTCATCAAGTTGTATTCCAGAAATTTACTAAGTTTTCAATTGGCAGTTATATCTCAGTCAAATTGGGGGGAAAAAGACTTTTCTCTGTGACTCTACCATCTTATCATTTCAGTAGGCCTAAACAGATATATGTATTGCAATCTTTCTAATACACCAGAGGAAGAATTCTTTTTCCTGCTGGTTGTGTGCTTAGTAAGAAGCGCATCACATGAACCAGGGACATCAAATCAGAGCCAGGGCCCAGGGTGCTCTGGTCACAGGGCAACTTAACTGAGAAGGTGAAGCTGACAAACGTGGGCACATGGTCCATCACCCTCTGTTCCTCACATGGCAGTGTGCAAAGGGGCCTTGGGACACAGAGTCAGAGGACATGTGAATGAGCTCACAGGTATGCAAATGAGACTACTATGGTATAAAAACCAGCTTTACCCAACTGCATAGTCTTAGACAAGTGACCTAATCTTTTTGTATCTGCAACCTGGGGAAAATAATAGACCCACTTTGTAGGGCTGTCATGAAAATTAAATGAATTAATTAATGAGAAATGCTTACAACAGTGTTTGGTGAAAAGGGAGCTGTTATTATCACATAGGACTTTTCCAATGTATACTTAGAAATTTTCCATAATGAAAATTAACTACTGATGATGGTAACTTGCTCAGTGGATTATTTGACATGGCTTAGAATACATATAAAGTAATGGCTAAATGAATGAAGCAACACACACACCTATTTTTTAGCATTGCTCAATAAGCATTTCTAACCTGCCTACTATGTGCAAAGCACTGTGCTGGATACAAAAATGTGTCATGGTCCTTGCTCTCAATAAGCCTGAGGGTCTCATAATGGGGTTGACCAATCTTGTCTAGAGGGGATCAGAGAAACAGGGTTTGAGAGCCTGCAGCCAACCTTCTTGCCCTCTTATCCTGTGAATAAAGTGACACGCTCATTTAACATGGGTGGACTTCATATTAGAATCAGAGAAAACAAAAAATGGTGAAATGGGTTGTCACTCCTGGGTACACTAGTAACAAAACACTCCTGTCCTCCCAGAGCCGCTCTAACATCACACCCCACTTCCTCCTGAGGGTGTGTGACACTTTTCAAAGAAAATACAGTATTTAGTAGTATCACCACAGCAAGCAAATAGCAGTGTTCAGCCCATAGATGAACTAATAGTTTTGTACATAATAATATACACAGAATCTTCCCTGTGCTTGCCAGAACAGGCAGTGCTGGTCTGGGTAATGCCTATCATGTGAAGAGTGCTGTAGATGAGGGGACAGGGTGACCAGGGATGAAGTCCAGGAGAAGGAAAAGAAACAGGCAGAGTGAGGGTTCAACAATCTAAGGTGGATGTGTGCCTATAAGTCGAGGTGAGTGGCCCACATCTTCTTGTTGTATATAGGAACAGCCCCAATTTAGAAATGAGTGGACAAATATATAGTGACAGAAAATGATTTGACTTTGGGTGATGGGCACACAACACATTCAACAGTTCAAATGCTATAGAGATGTTCACCTGAAACCTATGTACTCTGATTGACTAATATCACCCCATTAAATTTAATTTCTAAATAAAATAAAAAGAAATGAGTGGATTGTAAAAGCTTGTTTGTAACTGAAACTTAGAATCCATGGGAACTGTGACATTAGATACTATTTAGGTTTTTAGATTGGTCCATTAACTATTAACCTGTTAATTCAGAATGAATTTATAAAACTGACAACCATTTGTCATCCTCCTAACTCAGCAATTATCAACTGTTGTGTTGAAGCAACACACTGATGTCCTGCAAGGATTTTTAAAACACACAGGGCCTTGCCCAGGTGGCTCAGCAGATAGTGTCAACCTGGCACTCCAGAGGCTGTGGGATTTACTCCCATGTACACAACTAAAGGAATTAAGTAAAACCTCAAGTTAAAGCTTCTCTCTCTCTCTCCTTCCCCTCTCTTTCTTTCTCTCTCAAATATATGGAAAATGAACATGTAATACTTGATTATTTAGTCAGAGCCATTGATCTCTTTTCCCTTAGATTGTCAGATAAAAAAATGAGAACAGCCAACCCAACAACAGCTATCTGGTGACATAAATGAATCAAAATTATACATTTTTTTGGTCAGATTGGCCAAAAATATATTTTGTATGTGCTGCAGAATTTTAGTAATTAGTTTATGTGTGCCATAAGGGGGAAAAGGTCAAAAATCAATGTTTCAGCTTATGAGAGCCTCTGTTTTTCTTCCTGAAACAGTTTAGTTTTATTGTGGGTTTAATAGGCCATTTTAGGTCTAATTTCTCAATTTAAAAATCACGAATTACTATGATTCTCAGGGAACATTGGTTTTACTGTGTAAGAAGAGAACACCTGTATTCTTGGCCACAATTGCAGTGGACATCACCACAATACAGGATGGAACCCAGTAGCTCAGCTCCTAGAGGACTACAAACAGTGGGATCAGCTGGGAAGTCTCTAGAAAGGCAAATCCTCTCATCCTACTCAGACCTACTGAGTTAGAAAACTAAGGCGCAGGGCTCAGCAATCTGAGTTTTTATGTATTTATTTTTATTTTTCAATTACAGTTGACATAATATTATTTTCAGGTGTACAACATAATAATTAGACATTTATATACCTTATACGAGGTGATCATCTTAAGTCTAGTAGCCATCTGACACCATATGTAGTTGTTACTATATTATTGACCATATTTCCTATGCTGTAGTCAGCAATCTGAGTTTTAACAGACCCTCCCTTTGACTGGCTGCACCACAAAGTTCAAGAAGCAGAGCACTAGAGTCAACCCCACAAGGGCAGGCCTATGTCTTTTCATCTTTATTTGCTTACATCTAGCACAGTACCTGGCACTTGCTCCTCAATCATGTGGCAAAGTCTGGAGGCATTTGTGGTTATCACAAATGGGGAGAGAAGGTGCCACTGGCATGTAGTTGGTTGTGGTCAGGAATACTGCCAAACAAACTACAATGCACAGGACAGCCCACTGCAGCAAATATGTCAATAGTGCTGAGGCTGAGAAACCTTGTTTTGAATGAATATATCAAATATGATGCCAAGAGAATTTCCCTTATCCATTCCTTGCTGTCTTCACTTGCCCACGGTTAATGAATTCTAGTCCCACAATGAGGAGGAACTAGAGAAGTTGACATGAAGGAATGTGTCTCTCTCTTTCCCATATTCTCTTCTCATTTGGGGATGTGAGTAGCACAGTAAGTGACACATAAAATGCTCACAAAAAGTGTCATTGTTTTATTTATTTCTTATTTTATTGGGGTGATATTGGTTAATAAAATTATATAAATTTCAGGTGCTCAATTCTGTAATACATCATCTGTATATTGCACTACGTGTTCATCACCCCAAGTCAAGTCTCCTTTCATCACCATTTATCCACCTTTTTCTATCTTTTACCTTTTGTCATACCATTTCCTTCTGGTAATCACCATACTGTCTGTGTCTATGAGTTTTTTGGCTTTTTTTGCTTAATCCCTTTACTTTTATCACTCAGTCCCCCAACCACTCTCCCCTCTGACAGCTGTCAATCTGTTCTGTGTATCTATGAGTCTGTTTCTATTTTGTTTGTTAGTTTATATTGTTCATTAGATTCCACATATAAGTGAAATTATATGGTACCCGCCTTTCTCTGACTAGCTTATTTTATTTAGTATAATACTCTCTAGGTTCATCCATGCTGTCCCAAAAGGTAAGATTTTATCCTTTTTTAAAGCCAAGCAGTATTCCATTATGTAAATTTACCAGAGCTTTTCCATTCACTCATCCACTGATGAGCACTTGAGCTGCTTCCAAGTCTCAGTATTGTAAATTACACTGCAATGAACATAGCAGTGCATATATTCTTTTGAATTAGTGTTTCAGACTTCTTCAGATATATTCCCAGAAGTGGAGTCACTGGGTCACAGGGCAGTTCTATTTTTAATTTTTTGAAGTAACTTCTTACTGCTTTCCACAGTGGTTGCACCAATTTGCATTCCCACCAATACTGCACGAGGGTTCCCTTTTCTCTACATCTCTGCCAACACTTGTTGTTTGTTGATTTGTGGATTATAACTATTCTGTCAGGTGTGAGATAATATTTCATTGTGGTTTTAATTTGAATTTTTCTGATGATTATTAATGTTGAGCATTTTTTCCTAGGTTTTATAGGTCATCTGCATGTCCTCTTTGAAGAAATGTCTATTCAGGTTCTTTGCCCATTTTAAAAATTAATTGTTTGTTTTGTTTGGTGTTGAGTTCAATAAGATCTTTAAAATTTTGGATATTACCCTCTTATCGGATGTATCGTTAATGAATATTTTCTCTCATTCAGTGGGTTGCCTTTTAATTTTGTTGATCATTTCCTCTGTTGTACAAAACCTTTTTAGTTTGATATAATTCCATTTGTTAATTTTTTCTTTGGCTTCCCTTGCTTCATGAGATATATCAGAAAAAAATATTGCTGCAATAAATGTTGAGATTTTACTGCCTATGTTTTCTTCTGGGATTTTTATGGTTTCTCGTCTAACATTTAAGTCTATAATCCATTTTGAGTTTATCCTTGTGTATGTTGTAAGAAGGTAGTCTAGTTTCATTTTTTTTTTGCATTTATTCATCCAATTTTCCCTACACCATTTATTGAATAGGCTATCTTTACTTCATTGTATGATTTTGTTCTTTTGTCAATTATTGACCATAAAAATATAAATTTATTTCTGGGCTCTCTATTCTGTTCCATTGATCTATGTCTGTTTTTATAGCAATACCATGCTGTTTTGATTATTGACCTTGTAGTATAGTTTGATATCAGGTAGCATGATTCCTTCAACTTTGTTCTTGTTTCTCAAGATTTCTGTGGCTTAAATATATTTTAATCTTATTTATCTTTGCAAAGATTCCATTCCTGGTTTTATTGATCTTTTGTATTTTTTTAAACTTTGTTTTGTTTATTTCTGCTCTGATCTTTATTAGTTACTATTTTCTATTTATCTTAGACTTTGTTATTCTTTTTTTAGTTCCTTAATGTATAAAGTTAGATTGTTTATTTGAGATTTTTCTTGTTTCTTGAGGTAGACCTGTAACACTATGAATTTCCTTCTTTTCCTTCTTAGGGCTGCATTCACTGTGTCCCATAGATTTTGGATTATTGTGTTCTCATGTTCATTTTTTTAAAGGTATCTTTGATTTTTTCCTTGTTCTCATAGTTAACACATTCATTGTTTAGTATAATGTTATTTAGCTTCCATATATCTGTGTGTTTTTCAGTTAATTTCTTGTGATTGATTTTTACTTTGATACCAGTATGATCAGAGAAGATGCTTGATATAATTTCCATCTTCTTAAATTTGTTGAGACTTGTTTTGTGTCTTAACATGTGGTCTATCCTAGTAAAAATTCCATGTGCACTTGAAAAGAATGAATATTCTGTTGCTTTGAGTGAAATGCTCTGAATATCAAATAAATCTGTTCGAGTGTGTCATTTAAGGCCACTGTTTCCTTGTTGATTTTCTGTCTGAAATATCTATATAGTAATGTCAATGGAGTGTGAAAATCCTCTACTATGACTGTATTGAGGTCAATCTCTCGCTTTATGTCCATCAAGATTTGCTTTTAGATATACATTTAGATGTTCCTATGTTAGGTGCATAAATGTTTACAAGGGTTATATCCTGTTGTTGGCTTGTCCCCTTTATCATTATATAGTGTCCTTCTTTGCCTCTTACTATATATAGCTTTTGATTCAAAGTCTATTTTTGTCAGATATAAGTATTGTTACCCCAACTTTTTAAAATTTCCATTTGCATGACATATTTTTTATCCCTTTACTTTTAGTCTGCGTATATCTTTTGTTCTGATATGTGTCTCTTATAGATAGCATAAACATGGGTCTTATTTTCTTATCTATCTTATGTCTTTGGATTGCAGCATTTAAGCCACTTACATTTAAAATTAGTATTGACAGATATGTATTTATTAATATTTTATTCTTTTAACTATTATCCTTTGGGTTTTATTTTCTTTCTTCTTTTTCTTCTTAAAGAAAACCCTTTAACATTTATTGTAATACTGATATGGTGGTAACAAACTCCTACAGCTTTTTCTTGTCTGGGAAGCTCTTTATTTCTCCTTTGATTTTAAATGATAGCCTTGCTAGATAAAGTAGTCTTAGTTGTATGTAGGTCCTTGCATTTCATCACTTTGAATATTTCATGCCAATCCCTTCTGGCCTGTTGAGAAATCAGCTGTCAGTCTTATGAGAGCTCCCTTATAGTTAACTCTCTTTTTCTTGCAGCTTCTAAGAGTCTCCGTCTTTAACCTTTGCCATTTTAATTATTATGTGTCTTGACATTGGCATCTTTGGGGTCATCTTGATTGGGACTCTGTGTACTTCCTGGGCTCATGTGTCTTTTTTCTTCATCAGGTTAGCAAAGTTTTCAGTCATTAATTCTTCAAAAAGGTTCTTGATTCCTTTCTGTCTCTCTTCTCCTTCTGGTACCCTAAGGATGCAGATGTTGTTATGCTTCATGTTATCACAAAGGTTCCTTAAACTATCCTCATTAAAATTTTTTTCATTTTGCTTCTCTGATTAAATGTTTTCTGCTACATTGTCTTCCAAATCACTGATCCAGTCTTTTGCTATTCATATTTTGCATCCAAACTATTCTTTTTAGTGAAATCATATATTGTATTATTGATTTCTGACTAATTCTTTTATAGTTTTTATGTCCTTTTTCATGCTGTTTTAGTTCTAAGTTCCTTGAGCATTCTTATAACCATTTTTAAACTCTGTATCTGATAAATTGATTGTCTCCATTTCATTTAGCTCTTTTCCTGGTGATTTCTCCTGTTCTCCCCACTTTGGCTTCCTCTTTGTACTTGTTTCTATGTATTAGGTAGCTCTCCTATGACTTCCAGTCTGGGTAGGTTGGCCTTATGTAGTTGGTATCCTGTGGGACCCAGTAGCGCAGTCTCCTTGGTCACTGATCTGGACGATCCAGAAATGACTCTTGTGTGGGGTATATGTGTCCTCCTGTTGTAATTGAGTCTTGAGCACTATTGGTCTATTCCTGTGTGGTGTCGACCCTCAGGTTTGCTGACTGTGAGGACTACCCCTAATCACAGTGTACAAGCTGCAGTGCAGATGCTAATTACATGAAACAGAATTTAACTCAGCAGGGTCTGGTTCCTGTTGACATGATTTTTTGGATATGGTGCTTGTGAAGTTCATTGGATCTGGCTCTGGTGTAGTCTGAAGCTGGCCACATGATGTTTTGGTTCTGGGCCTTTTGGATGGGACTCTGGTACAGGCCAATGTCAGATGCTGTCTGTGATTAGCCCTGGGAAACTTGTTTGGATCTACAAAGCAATACTCAGTTTGTGGCTACTTCTGCTGTACCTGGGCATGCACCAGAAGGATAAAGATGTGCACCAAGACTGGCTTGTACCAGCGCTGGTCTTAGGGGTAGTTTTGCAAAAGTCCCAAGGCACCCTGAGATCTGCTTCTGCCTGCCTCCACCTGCCAGCTGCCTGTTAGGTTTATTTACTGAAAGAACCTCTGGCTGTACTTGGATTGGATGAGATAGGTTCTCAGTGAGTCACTGGGTAGGGGCAAGTGGTGTTCACCAAATTGATATAGGTTTAAACTTGGTACCAGTACCTGGTCTGAAGCCACTCAGCAAAAGTCCTAGAGTATACCAAGTCTAGCTACCACCTGCTGGGTACTTGCACACATCTGTAATGAAGCAGGGTCTGAGGGAGTAGTTAGCGTGAGCTTAGCAGAGTTTATCAGGCCCAAATAGCCCAAGATTTGGTCGTATAAAGAGAGGACTCTGCACCAGTCAGTTGTGTGAGATTAAATGACTCCTGTTCTAGAGCCATATAACTCAGTCTGCCCTAGATTCTGCCAGGATCCTGATCTCATCAGTTTGGAGCTGCTGGGAACTGGGAGGATGGGGCTAGTGGATCTCTTGTGAGAGGGTGGTGCTGGTTAGGATTGGGGCAAGGTGTGGTGAGTGTCCCCCACTCCAGACCCACAAACCTCATTCTGTTCCAGATTCTTCCCAGACTTTGGAAGGTTGAAGCCACCAGAATTTGGGTGGGTGGGGCTTTTGGGAGCAGGAGAGTGGGGCTAGCAGATCTCCCATGAAGGAGAGGCACTAGTCAGTTTCATGGGAAAGCAGGGGCAATGGCCCCCATCCAAAAGCCATACTACTCTGTCACTGATACCCTCTGAGTTTGCCTAGATGTCTACATACTGGCACAAGCAACTTACTTCTCAACAGGGTGCAAACTTTGCAGGGTGGGGCAAGAGGAAGTCCAGAGAAAGGGGCTAATGCTTTCCTCCAGGCTGATGCCATACAGAGGGAACTACTCCACTCAATAACAATGGCATCTGTACTGTGGGAGAGTGACTCAGTGCAGGGACCCTTCAGCTCTTGCCCTAGAGCCACAAAACCTAGTCTCTCTCTTATGACTCTAGTCGACTTCATCCCCCCCATCCCTACTGGATCCCAGGGTTGGTGGCTGGAAATAAGATTTTGTATGTTGGCCCTTTAAGAGTGTGTCTGTTGATGGGTATGCAATATAATCAAATGTCCAAATAACCTGGAGATGTTTTCTCTAAACCTATGTACCCTGATTGACCAATGTCACTCCATTAAAATTAATAAAAAATAAAAGAGTGTGTCTGTGTCTCGCAGACTCTTATTTCTCCCTAGGGGAAAGAATCCCCACTGAATTTCACAGCCAGATGCTATGTGTGCCTCTTGCCAGCGTTGATGCTCTGGGCTGATGAGCCTGGCATTAGGTTGAGGCCCATGCAGTGGAGATATGCCTTCGGCTATTCAGCTACTGCCTCTGGCAGTGGGGCCAGCCCTTTTCATATCTATGTTCTTCCTACCAGTCTCAATGTGGCTTTTTCAGTTAATCCTTGGTTATAAGACTTCTTTTCATCTAGTCTTCAGTTGGTTATTCAGGATGCTTGCTCTATATTTTAACTCACAGTAAATGTCTTTTGAAAAAGTAAATAGATAAATTAATTATTAATGAATAAATCATTGAACAAATCGTTAGTCAATCTGTTCATTTTATTTATTTTTGAAAGCTGAAAGGAGTCTTAGTGATTAAGTGGTCTGTCCTCTGACATAGCACATAAGCAAAATGAGACTCAGGGAAATTTAGGCAGGTGGTCTAAGTTAACTATCCATAGTGGCACAATGTTACTAGGACCCAAGCCTCCTAGATCCTTATTCATTCATATTTCCACTGTGCTTTTATTTTACTATTGTAGCTTTTCCTTAGTGAGGAATATGATTTGAACAAATGCACTGAATTTTAGAACTGCTTGTACTAAAAGACTGTTTAAACCACCAGATGTCAAACCCTTGCCTCACTCAGACTTAATATATGTGACATGTACTAATTTTGAGGAGTGTATCAACCTCAAATGCAAAAACCAGGCATTTAGTTAGTGAGTGAATCTCATTAACTTCTCATTGTTTATAAAACAAAAGAGGCTTGCTATAGTCCTCATGTACTTATAAAATGTGAAGAGATTTAAGACTACTTCTTCAAAGAAAAAATGGTAGAAACAACAAAAGTATTCGGTGAAGAGATCTATCTCTTGCAAATGCCAAGCTTTGATTTTACTTGGTGAATTTTTAGTGAGCTATTAAGATTATTTTGTGATCAGAGCTATTGTTTGAAATGTACTTTAGCCTATTCTTGTAAGATAACAATCTCTTAATGGAACACCACAGCATTTTTAACTACAATTTCATCATTCTCGAGAGCAGAAGGTAGGCAGTGTAAATAAGTATCCTCATTTTAACAAGGCATCCATTACATATTTGTGGCAAACAACAACTAATGGGAATAGAGTACCTGACAGTTTATAAATAAGTTTTCAAAGATGGGGGTAATAAAGAGGTTGGTAGTCTTAACAGATATGAAAATTGTTCTCATTTTTTAAAAAAATTGGTTCTTCAGAGAGTTTGAGAAACACTCTGATTCAACCTACTTGCATCACAATAGTTACTAAATTGCAATCTATTCTACATTTCTATTTATCTTTTTACATTCCTCCTTGAATGTATAATTTCAGGAGCAACATCAAGGTTTTTAAAAATAGACTTAGAGTTTTAGATTCACAGCAAAATTCATGAGAAGGTATAAAAATGTCCCATACACCCCTTGTCCCAACACATGCATAGCCTCCCTAGCTATTAACATTCCTCACCATATGGAACATTTGTTTTAATACAGGACATGTTAATATCCATAGCTGACATTAGGATTCACTTTTGGTGTTGTACATTCTATGGGTTTGGACAAATGTATTAGGACAAGTCCCCCAGTATAGTATGATACAGAGTAGTTTCACTGCCCTAAATGTCCTCTGTGCTCTATCTACTCATCCTTTCCTCCACCTAGCCCTAACTGATATAAAATAAAGATATAGTGATGAAAATAGTGTGGTGCTGGTGACAGAAGGGTTGGGTAGATCACCAGAACAAAATAGAATGTCTTGAAACAGATCCAAGTATTTATAAAAGATTAGTGTACAATGAAAACAGTATTTAAAGTCAGTAGGGAAAGGAAAGATTGCTTAGTAAATGGGACTGTGCACACTGGATAAAGCCTACATTAAAGCTAACATCAAAATAAAATTCAGATAGATTGATGATATTAAAGTTGAAATAAAACATCTAAACCCTGAAAACTGTTAGTTATACAGATTAATGATTATATCCTTTTGGAATTAGGAAGGACTTCTCAAATATGATGCCACAGACAAGTTCCATAAAGGGTCACAATTCTATACCATTTTACCTGAAAACTTATGTGTGTTAAATATTAACAAACCTAAGACAAATGATATAATTTTAAAATATGAATATATAATTGTAAAATATGTGGCAAAATATTTGACAAATATCTGAAAAGCTCTTAAATGTCAATAAAAAGGATAAACATAATAATTAAATACCATTTGCCTAAAAAAGAATAGGCAAAGATTAACAGCAGGCATTATACAGAGGAAATATTATAATAGGCTAAAACAGGAAAAAAGTTAAGTTTCACAGGAAATAAAAGAAATGTACATTATCCAGTTCCATAATCCCTTCTCTGCAATTCCAAAATCCAAAAAGCTCTGAATATATAGAAAAACATTTTATTCTGTAGTGCAAACTAATTTTGTAGCAAAATCTGATGTGGGCTTTTTATGTTTTATTCATTGTACTGAACATAACCCTTAATGCCCTTCCCACCAACATACAACTTGTTGGGAATATTTTATAATATAAAGTAGGTAATTTTATTATCTTTCCAAAATATAAATTCTGAACCTAATCTGTTAGTAATGGTATGGACAAGGAACCTGTATAATCTTTTTTCCCATAAAAATGTTACCCATAATGTTGATCCACATATGCACATTTTTAAAGTACATATTAAATGGTACTGTAAAACCGCCTACAATGGATTTACAATAGAGTCACTAGGAGATTCCCCCAAATTCCTATTTAATGTTCTAGAACATCTCTAGTGTAGCCACAGCAGAATTGGAGACCCCTCTTTCTTCCTACTGAGTAATGGGAGCAAATCAACCCCCTACTCCCTGCTCCCATGGCAAAGGGCAGGAGAAGACAGGGCCTGTGGAAAGAGCTCCAGGGTGGGAGGCGGAAGTGGGGGAGATGCACCTTCAGGTGATGCTTAGCATGGAGGGCAGAGGTGAAGTGGGGAAAGGGGATGGAGGGCAACAGAGTCTCCAGGTGAGGCTGGGGATGGAGACACAGGACAGTGGGGAGTGATGCCAGAGAAGGTGAACTAGAAAGGTGAGAAAAGGGAGGATGAGGGGACGAAGAGGGACATGTGCTCTCTAACAAAGGAGTTTGAAGGTCGGTGGCCTAGGGCATAGACCTTACCACAGGCACAGAGACTGAGAGCTGTCCCTAGAAGTTTTCCCTTCAATTTCCTGGCAGCTGGATATGGCCAATGGCAGGTGAGCCTAGCTGATGTGCAACTTCCAGGTTGGGCCCACCTGCCTACCACTGGTTACAATATGGAGGTGGTGGCATTGAATAACCTTGGCAATTACCTTGGTGATGCCCTGGACTGCCTGAGCGTGGACTCTCAGCTATCTTGTTTAGGTCACTTTTATTTTGGACCTCTGTGACAGCAGCCAAACATAGAGTAACAAATACCACATTTCACAAGACTTTAGTAAGAAACAAATAATGTAACTGAGTTTTCTCACTGATAGAGAATTATCTTAACAAAACAGAATTTTATTATTTTACCCTAAACATCTTCTCTCCCTCCCCTTACTGTTTCTCTCCCTTCTCCCTTCCCAAAGACTGACCAACCAATTCTCTCTGTCTTGCTCACAGGGGAAAAAAGGAAGATATGACAATGGTAACCAGACGGGCATCCGGCCTCCATGTTCTGTCCCTCCCAACAACTGACAGCACAGAACAAACCCGAACCATCTTCAGGGCAGATATTTTCCAGAGGTTTAAGAATTTTTAATTCAAATTGGTTTGCTCAGGGTCTGCAACTGGTCTTGACTCTGAGAGAAAAAGCAGAAGGAAATGCATAGTGTACCTATCACCTCTGTTGTGCACTTGGGCTGCAAGAACAAAGAAGCCAAACTCTGGGGCACAACATCTTCCTGCTTGAAACAAGTAAGAAATTATACAACACATCAGGAATATCTCAGCCTTAATCATCAATGTCTCCCAACCTGGGGGCTCAGAGCAAAGTGAGCACTGGTCAGACTATCACCGGAACTAACTTGTCATGCTCAAGTGACACAGAGGTAGGTGATAAAGCACATGGGGGTGGGGGCAGTGGCCGAGGCCATGGTGATGGTGAGATGGGGATGCATAGACTGATGGATGTGTTAGAGATGGAATGGCGTCTTGGCTCTTCACTGCAGGCATCTGCGAATGGCTGTAGGGAAGGTGGATATTCTTTTGCTTCCTTACTTTTGTTTGCTTTTAAAACTAACATTTCAACTTGTTCTAAAAAGAATTGAAAGCAATAATCTAGTGTGATAATCTGTACCTCAATTTACCTTTTAGGGAAATAAATGAGAATGAGGAATAACAAAATCTGACATGTATTCAAAGTGCTTTCATATATGTTTCCTTCATTTTAATATTGTACTCTTACGACAATTCCAAGTTGATACTCTTACCATTTTTTACAGATAGAGCAACAGGCTCAGAGAAGTGAGGACATTTGTCCAAGGTAACACAGCTAATTATAGTGGAGTGGGGACTGGAACTCAAGTACCACAGATGCTAGCCTGGGAACTCTCAGCTGTGAACATTCTTTTCCTTTCTGAGTCTGTTCAGAAAGAACACCAGTCCTCTGATCTCCTATAAGCTAAGTCCTGTTCTTTTAGTAATTATTGTTAATTACATCTGACTGAGTAAGTTATGTTGACATCTTTGTGAAAAAACCTTTGGGTTCCCACTGAGTTTTCTGTGGCTAGACTTGACTGCAGAGATGATGATGGAGAGGCCTTACTAATCTAATGCTTCTCTAGAGCTCTCAAAAGACACTTTCACTTCAGTTGCTCCCAATACTGAAGCCACACACTTCTTGTCATGGCTAACTGGGGTCAGGGAGGGCGGAATCAATACTGCCTTTTCCTGCTTCCTCTTCCACAGCCGGTCCACCCGTCCCTCCTCTGGGTCCTCTGCACTGCAGTGCTTCCTCCCTGCTGATGAAATGGAAATAAAAAGAGAAGAGACAGAAACAGAACATCTGGTCTTCAGGCAGATAGGAAGGAAAAGAGGAAGGAGGAAGCTTTGCTTCCCTGTCCCATGCTCTCCAGGAGGAAGGTGAGCATGCCTTCAGGAGCAGTAAGACTGGGACTGAGGCTCCTGCCAGCTTCCCCCAGGATCGGGCTGACACCCCTCAGCTGAGATTCTGAAGAAGTAGCTGCTCTCCAGAGTAGGCCCATGTGCTGAGGTCTGGTGTCCAACCGCTGGGGCTGACACGACTGGGGTCTGGGGTTGTTGACTTTGAGGGCAGCAGAAAATGTGTGTGTAGATATGGCCTGATTGACTGCAACTGATTCCAGTTATTTTTTTGCTGGGCTTCTGGTAAGCTAAGGAAGCATCGCTGGTTTCTGATTGAAGGCAGGTGGCATTCTAACAAAGTGACCTCTTAGCAGAGACAGAAGAAATAGCTTATAGAAGCTGTTTCTTTGGGAAATGCTAAATATAGTTCTAAATGTTTAGAAACTCTTTCCTGTACTGAAATTTACCCCCCTGGATATCAGTTTTCCCATTAATCCTGGTTTTGTCCCCAAGGTTACTCTCAACAGGTTGAATAAGGGTACAGCCTCTGCCCTAAGAGATCCTTCAGCAGGTCAAGGACAAATCACAGCTTCTCTGCCTTTTTTTCTTGGTGATAAATTCCCTCAGTTCCTTCAGTTATCTTTTCTTGGTCAGAGTTTCTAGACCCTTGGTCTTGATCACCTTCACAGGGACACTATGAAGTCTGTCATTATGTTTTTTGTTGTTGCCGGGATAATTAAGCCATATTCAGTAACATTTTTATTATGGTGATATATATATATATATATATATATATATATATATATATATATATATATATATGTAAATATATGTATAAATAAAATATATATCTATAAATAAAATATATATAATAAAATTTACTATCTTAACCATTTTAAAATGTACAGTTCAGTGACATTAAATATGTTCATAATGTTGTACAACTATTATCACCATCCATTTCCAGAACTCTTCCCAAACAAACTCTGTACCCATTAAGCAGTAAGTCTCCATCCTTTCCTCTTCCTAGCCATTGGTAACCCCATTTGACTTTCTGTCTCTAAGAAGTTTACCAGTGTAGGTATCTCACTTAAGCAGAATCCACATATTTATACATTTGTGTATGGTTTATTTTATATGATGTTGTCAAAGTTCATCCATACTGTAGCATGTATAAGAATTACATTTATTTTTTATGGCTTAATAATATTCCATTGTATATATAGACCACATTTTGTTTATAATTTATCTGTTGATGGGTACTTGGGTTGTTTCCTTTTTTTTTTTTTTTTTGGCTATTATGAATAACGCTGCTATGAACATTGGTGTACAAGTATCTGAGTCTCCACTTTTAATTCTTTGGGGCATATACTCAGGAGTGGAATTACTAGATTACCAAGTAATTCGATGTTTAACTTCTTGAGGAGCCATCATACTGTTTTCCACATCAACTGCACCATTTTATATTCCTGCCAGTAATACATGAGGATCCCAATTTCACCACAACACTTATTTTCTGTTTTTATGCTAATTGCCATGCTAATGGGAGTGAAGTGTGTTCATTATTGCTTTGATATGCATTTCCTTAATGACTAGTGATGTCAAGCATCTTTTTTGTGTGTGTCCATGTTTTTTAAACTATGTCTGGAATAATCAATACTCTCCAGATATTGTCAGATCAGCAGAGGATAGTGTTCTGTGATCCCCTGGAGATCCATCAATGCAGGCTAAGAATAAACTGACCTTTGTGGAAGCTACATTTACTGTTATCTCACACAGAAGTCTTAACTAAAACTCTTAAATCCTCTTCATTAGAATGTTCTAAAGCCATCTTTTTCCCATCCTGCCCTGACCAGTTAGGTTGTTCGATCTAAATTAAGGCTTTTAACAAAATTAGATCTCAGTTGGTGTTGGCTTAGCTTTTCCATCATGTGATCATTTTGATGCCATCTTCTCTGGACCCTTTTAGGTTCATGTGGTCAGCTGTCATTTGGCCTGACTTTTTGAGTCTTCACTCAGGACATTTATTTCTGTAGATGCTGATGACTAAGTAGAATCAAGTATAGCCTCCTATAACCTACTGCTAAAGACCCCTTTTTCTTGAATTGAAATAAGTTATTATCCTTAGGTACCAGCAAGTTATATTTTATGTTTTTAATAGGAGTGTTGTTAGACATAGTGTTAAATATCTTACTGAAATCAAAATGCTCTCTCACTAGTACTAAAAATAGAAATTAGGTGAGTTTGGCATGAAGCCTAATAACCCTGTGCTGAATCCTTTTATCTTTTCTTTCTTTCTTTTTTTTTTTTACAAGTATACAAAAAATTTCCTGGTATATTATAAGCTTATTTCTCTTTTAAGTGAAGATTGGAAAACTGTTACTTTAGACTTTTTTCAATTATCTTTCTTATATTGATGCTACATAGTAAACTTACCTCTAAGTCTTCTTTTTCCATACAAAGTAATATCTACTCTTTACTCTTTTCTCCAAAATGTATTCATATTTAAAATTCAAACAATTTCCCCTTCCTTTGCATAATATATGATTTCTATATGAACTTATTAAAACGCCAAGGCCATGGGCATTTTTGCATGATTAACTTTAAGGTCCAGGAAAACAGCCACCCATATTTTTCAACATGCTCCTTGATCCTCTAGCAGAGGCAGGAGCCTGCACTGTGTATGGATTTAACTGTGCCCAGTTCTTGCATTCTCACTAAGAATAAGAAGGCCAATATAAAGTTCAAGAAGGAACTGTGTGAGCTTGGGAAAATTATTTCATCTTTGTGAATCTCATCTTCTTTGCCTATAAAATGAGGGAGTCGAGGTTAATCTCTCCAGTCTATTTTAGCGCCAACACCCTATAGTGCCTGATGGCTTCCAGGCTTGCTAGTTGTACTCTGCTCACCATTTTGCTGACACTAATACATTTATAGACAGAAAGCTACTATCTTGGAGAAATGTCCTCTCATTCTGATATTATGGGAATAACAGACCAATGGTCTGTTTAATTATAGCATTCACACAAAGAATACTCAGTATTTTATCCTCGAACACTTGCATTTTAGTGGAAGCAGTACAACACAAATACATCAGCACTGAGAGAAGCCCTGGGGATGTGAATAACCTAGCTAGCATATGTAATTTCAGACTTAAAAGTTCTCACTCCAAGACAAGAGGAGAATTCAACATCTGAATTGGCAGGTGAACTTTGTCACCCATCATGTGATGTTAGATTCTAGTGCATAGGTGCACAGACTAAGAAGTCAGAAGATCAGCTTAATGTTAAATTTGATGGTAAGGGGCATTCTCCTGCTTTGTGCTTTAAATTCCTTATCTAAAAACAATGGAGGTAATAAAGGCTACCTCCATCATAGCTTCATTAGGTATTCCTAAGAATATATATATTCCTAAATCTATGCATTCATATTGTATTCACAGATATAGCTATAGCTATAGACAGACACAGATATATAGATATAGATAGATAATAGATATAGATAGATATAGTCACTGAGAAAAGATATAATTCATAAGGTGTAAGGTATTTCAAAATCAAGTTCATATTCTTTTCATTATCCCTGTCAAATAAACTAAAGGTTTGTTTCTTTCTTTTTAATAAAAGTTTCTTTTTCTGCTTAGGTTCAGAATGTCTCAAAGCTTGAGTGAAACCCCACTGCCAATGTGTCCTTTCCCTACCCAGAGTTCCTTCCATGGGGCTCTAAAAAAGTCAAGGGTTAGGAAGTCAACTCTTTCCCTCCCAGGGAGAGCACAGCCCTTTAAATGCCTGGCTGCCACTGTGCTTTGAAGTTGTTGCTCAGCTCAGCAGTTCCCCTATTTCTGTGAGCTTAGTGCTTGGTGTGTGTATATCCTGCTGTGTTTACTGAGAAAAGAAAAAGAGGAAAAAGTCACACAGGTGGATCCCACACATCTGAAACATGTCAGTGTGGCACAGACTTCCTAACACGTTCTACTGAGCCTGCTCTGCTTTCTATCTCCAAATGAAGGAGAAAAACCAGAAGGGAAGGGCGCCAGTGGGAAAAAGGTGAGAGAGGAAAAAGTAAGCACTAGTCTGTCATGACTAAACTTACCAAGTTCATTCTCAGAATAAGAGTTCATACATCATCTTAAAGCCAACAGCAACTTCTGTCACCCTTATCTATTAGAGAGAAACTAACTGCTATTTTGTGGTCACATCAGAAAAGCAAACACACACCTCAGACACTTAAACACAGTAATCAATGATGAAATAAACTCACCCTTAACAGTGATCTTGTTTGACTTATGCTTTGTGTAGGCAGTTGTCAGGACTGGAAACCACGGAGCTTAATGGGAAGAGAAGTGATCTCTAATCCCCTTTCTACTCAGAGGGTTACACGTTTTTCAGATCGTTGCATGGAGCTTCAAGGGAGATTATCATTTTCCCTCATGTAAGTATATAATTTATCTTACTACAGTAAATCGGAAAACTCATTACTTCAGTCTACCCTCATTTGTGATTAATTTGGAATATGTTAAATCTCACAAGGAAGTGATAGGTTGAAATTTACCTTTGGGAAACAGATTTTGGTGAAGGTTTTGCTACATACTATATCAAGACTATTTTATAAGTCTTAAGGCGATATATTTGAATGTGTTAAGTTGCAGATATTTATAATCAAAATGCAAGTTAGAAATACGATAAGTTACTATTGGCTGAGCACTGTATTGCTTTATACCCATCTTTAAAAAATAGCCCACAATAGCTCTGCAAGGTAGAAACTGTCATCCCCACTTTACAGATGAGGAGACTGGGCAAAGAGGTTAAACATCTTATACATGAATTTACAGTTGAAATGGAAAAGATTCAGCATCTGAGGCCCTTTCCACTACACTGGCAGGCTGTTTCATTTTTAAAGGTGGGTGCCCTTAGACAATCTATTTTTAACTATTTAAATCAAACATAATTAAAACAATGTAACTATTCTAAAATTTCACTAACTTGTAATATGTCTGAAATACAAAGAATTAACAATATTTTGTATATTCTGGGACAAAGCAAAGGCAGTAAAAATATCAGTGACATGTTAATTTTTATTTTATTGTTATGGAAAGATCCGAGGTACTTTGTACTCCACCCCTCCCCTGCAAGGGGTCTAGCCTGCTGTTTTTGTCTCCACAGCAACTGTTGCCTAATTGCTAAGCCATTCCGTTCTTTGGCAGGGCCCTGTGTAACTATTACAGATGAGATCTTAGTAAGAAAAGGAAGGATATGATATTTGTTTGTATAATATTATGTTTTGCCTTTTCTTTATTTTTTAGACATATCTCCAGTTCTGTAAGACCTACAAATTATTTTGCCTTCTGGGTTTAGTATAATGCAAATAAAGCATTGCTTTATTTTCCAGTCAATGATGGGGTTGCCCCCCTGAAGTATGTAGTGCATGTTCCTAAAACATTCAGAGCCTATTTTTAAAGGAAGATGACACATTTACTTTCAGCTATAGTATTTTCAGTGCCCAATAAAAAATAAAAACTCACCAACTTTCACCAGTCTAATTAGTTTCATAAGAGATAGTGAAATAAATAGACTTGACTTTATTTTCCTACATGATAAACTTAAGCTCATTTCTTTCTCAATTTAGATAGGCAAGATTCATTTACTAGAATGTAGGATTTTAAAAAACTTGACTTTTCTTCCCAAGCATACTCCTACTATTCTCTTTCATATTAAAGAATAAAGAAATTCTCAAGGCAAACAATTTGCATATTAAATTACCATCTTGAGAGGAGCTCTAGAGAGGGAGGATTTGGGAAAACAGTGCTTTAAAAATCAGAGAGTGCGCCTGACCAGGCGGTGGCACAGTGGATAGAGCATTGGACTGGGATGCGGAAGACCCAGGTTCGAGACCCTGAGTTCGCCAGCTTGAGTGCAGGTTCATCTGGGTTGAGCCAAAGCTCGTCAGCTTGGACCCAAGGTTGCCGGCTTGAGCAAGGGGTTACTCGGTTGGCTGAAGGCCTGCGGTCAAGGCACATATCAGAAAAGCAATCAATGAACAATTAAGGTGCCACAATGAAAAACGGATGCTTCTCATATCTCTCTCCTCCTGTCTGTCTATCCCTATCTGTCCCTCTCTCTGACTCTCTCTCTCTGTCTCTGTCAAAAAAAAAAAAAAAAAGAAAGAATCACAGAAATTTTACCAATGGGAAAAACCAATCTCATCAAAGTTAAACTGTCAGTTTTGAGTTAAATTCCTGCCACTACATCCATCTGGAAAGTTCACAGATGGTTTTATGTTTCCATTAAAACCAATATCACTCAAAGTTCTTCATCAGATTTGCCTCTTTAAGGAACCAAATTGTCAACTGTAGAATCAATTTGCCTATTTTAATAATGCATTGACCACAGAATGTATTGGTAACTGCAAAGTGTGAAACTATAATTAAGTCCAATCATTACTCTAATTTGTTTAGGCCAAAGGACGATTACAAATTAAGATAAATGAAAACTGGGACTTTACTAGTGGTTTGATTCATTCAGTCTGTCGTCAGTATCTGAATTTATCAGATAACTGTTCAACTGTTTCTTACTTAATCTATTAGAGATCTAATTGCAAAGTGGATTATATCAGCTTTGTTCCAGAGTGACAGGTCTGCTATTATTATATTTCCCTTATGTTATTAATTTATGGGGGGAGGGAATAGTGGGAATTATGAAACAGATGATCACTTTATAATGCTGAGACCCTGGGAGTGAATCTCTAATTTACTAAATAAGGGGATTTTTTTGTTCAATTAAACATGATAATTACTGTGTACTCACTAATATGCAAATCAGGAATGAGGGTAATGAGGATGGTATACTTCTTGCATCTAGTCCTCATGAAATTTAGGAAGAGAAGGAAACTGAATTAGTATCTATCCTGACATCATTTTTATGGCCTCATTAAGTCCTCACTGCAGCCTTTGAAGAATGGGCTACTCATCCCATTTTACAGAGGAGGCAACTGAGGTCTAAAGGTAAAAGTAGAGTAGTATTCAGCCCTAAAAGGAAAATAAATTCTGACACATGCTATAACATGGTGAACCTTGAGGACATTATGCTGAGTGAAATAAGCCAGTCATAGAAGGACAAATACTATATGATTATACTTATTGATGTACCTAGAATACTCAAAGTCATAGAGGCAAAAAGTAGAATACATAGTTATTACTGAAGGTTGGGCGAGAGGGATGGGGAGTTATTGTTTAGTGGGCACAGTTTCTGTTTGGGAAGACAGAAAAGTTTTGGAGATAGATGGGGTGATCATAGAAAGATGATGTGAATATATTTAATACCACTGAACTGTGCACTTAAAAATGGTTTAGATGGTAAATTTTATGCTATATATATTTTACCAGATAGGTGTGTTTTCTTCCCTAGAAATACTTTAATCAACTGTGCCAGAATCTATCTCTGGGGCTCTGATTTTTGTCATTTCCATGGCTAATCAGCACCTTTTTGATCAAAGGACTCACAGCCAGTAAGTGGAGTGAGGAATAGAGCTCAGAGACATCTAATGTCAAATAACAGGCATTACTCTTATGTCCTGATGTTTACTATTTTTGTCCCGCTATTTGTTGTTATGTATTGATTAATAGTAAACCCATTAAAACAAAAGGATGGTCCAAATGGGGTGGCAGTGTGAGCAAGGGAGGAGAGGCAATGACTGCTTCACTCACTCTCCATCCGAGCATGGGGTAGAAGTGCCTCTTCAGATAAAGCAAGACGGCTATTGAGAGAAAATACAGGGCTGGATGCAAAGAATCTAAGAAAAGCGTAGAGAAACCAAAGGTAGTAGCTCTGAGAAGACATTATACTTAATTCTTACCACATTCAGCTCAGCTACATTTTAAAAATCATAGTGATCCATCCATTTATTTATCCATTTATTTATTCATTCACTTACACTTGCTGTGTGCCAGCTACATGCAAAGCTTACTTATAGGCATGTATAAGCAGCCATTCATTATTGCTCCTGTCTTCCAAAGGCCTAAACTCTATTTGGGGTGATCAAATACATCTGAAAAATTAAGAAGCAACACACAAAACTAGGCCTAATGAGTAATGGACAATAGGTTGTATATAAGTGTACTGGGTCCTAAAGACAGGAAAAATCCAAGTGACTTAGTATGGTTTCTGATTGTATCAGGTAGAATGCAGAACTTGGTTTGGCATGCTCCAACGGGAGTCATCAGAATTCCTGCAGGTAGGGCTTCTGTAGACGAGAGGAAATAGAGAGGATTCTGGAAGGGTAGAATTTCCAGTATGAGCCAATGTCAAAGACTGGACTGGCCTGACCAGGCAGTAGTGCAGTGGAAAGAGCATTGGACTAGAACATGGAAGACCCAGGTTCGAAACCCCGAGGTCACCGGCTTGAGTGTGGGCTCATCCAACTTGAGCATGGGGTCACTGTCTTGAGCGTGGGATCATAGACATCACCCCATGGTCATTGGCTTGAGGCCAAAGGTCATTGGCTTAAAGCCCAAGGTCACTAGCTTGAGCCCAAGGTCACTGGCTTGAGCAAGGGGTCACTTGCTCTGCTGTAGCTCCCCAGTCAAGGCACATATGAGAAAACAATCAATGAACAAGCAATCAACAAACAACTATGATGCTGCAAAGAAGAATTGATGCTTTTCATCTCTCTCCCTTACTGTCTGTGTGTCCCTATCTGTCCCTCTCTCTGACTTGCTCTGTTTTTGTCAATAAGTAAATAAATAATAATAAAAAAAGACTGGACTGAAGCAGGAAGTGTGAGCAAGAGATTGAAATAGATAATTCAGATAAAGTTACGTAATTTTTTTTAAAAATAACTGGAGTGACAACAAGAAATCTGAAAATCTCTAGATCAGAATAAATTTTGTTATAACTACCATGTTTCCGCAAAAATAAGACAGTGTCTTATATTAATTTTTGCTCCCAAAGACGCTGTAGGTCTTATTTTCAGGGGATGTCTTATTTTTGGGGAAAGAGGGTATGAGTTTTTTAATTGTAGTAAAAACAACACATAACATAATATTTACCCTCCTAACTGTTTTTAAGTGTAGAGTTTTGTAGTGGTAAGCATATTTATATTGTCATGCAACAGATTTTCATAATTTTTCATTTTATGCAAAATTGAAACTCTATTTCCATTACATAACTAACCCACATTTTTTTTGGCCTCCTTGCAGTCCCTGGTAACCACCATTCTGTTTTCTATTTCTATGAGTTTAACTACTTTTAATACTTCATGTAAGTGGGATCAACCAGTATTTTTTTGTCTTTTTTGGTGACTGAATTATTTCACTTAACATAATGTCCTAAAAATTCATTCATGTTATAGCATATATCAGAAGCCCTTTCCTTTTTAACACTGAATAATAATCTGTTGAATATTTATACAACATTTTGTTTATCCATTCATCCATCAGTGAATATTTGGATTGTTTTCACTTATTAACTATTGGGAATAATGCTTCTATGAATATAGGTGCAAATATCTCTTTGAGATACTATTTTCTGTCTTTTTTAAAATTGATTTTATTGAGGTTACATTGTTCTTCTGTTGACATTCTTATTTTTTCTTTTTTAAACCATGCTGTTATGAACATTTTTATAGATTTCTCCTTGGGCACATGTTTAGAGTTTATTTTCTTTCTTTATTTTTCATTTATAAGTTAAATTTAATGGGGTGACATTAGTCCATAAGCACACAGAGGTTTTAAGTAACATCTCCATAGCATTTGAACTGTTGATTGGTTGATTACATTATGTGCCCATCACCCAAAGTCAAATTATTTTCCATCACTGTATATTTGTCCCATTTGGCTGGTTGCCTTTTTGTTTTGTTGTTGGTTTCTTTTGCTATACAGAAGCTTTTTAGTTTAATATAGACCTATTCATTTATTTTTGCCTTTACTTCCCTTGGCTTTGGGGTCAAATTCATAAAATGTTTCCTATGGCAAAGGTCCATAAGTTTAGTACCTATGTTTTCTTCTTTGTAAAAGAATATGTGCAAAGTGAGTCTTGGAGTATTCATGTCTTCACATTTGTACTTATTGCCAAATTGCTCTCTAAAATTTAAATCTGTAAAAGTATTAATAAATAGTTTTTAAGCATCTAAAACTTCAATCATGGTTATCTCTGAGAGGCAGGAAATGGGATTACAATTTTAAAACTTGAACTATAACTAACAGTGTAGAATTGCATCTTGTGTGGGGAAAGGTCTCCCGATCAAAAAGGTATCTCCCTTCCCTTCATCTTAAATGGCAGTTCAACCACCTGTCTGCTGAATTCACCTGTGTGACCTTAGGCAGTTACTTCACTTCTCTGGGTCCAATGTCCTTATCTATAAAATGTTCACATCTCAAGACTGTATGAATTAACACACACTATCTTCAAAAAGATATATTCTTTTCAGGATACAGGACACACACACAAAGCAACAAAGGTCAGTTGGTGCTGAGGTCCACACTGATTTCTGAAGGAATTATAATTCTGTAGCAGTTGCTTTAGCAGAGACATAGGGCTCAGAGCTGAGCACGAACAAGCACTGGAAATGAATGAGGGGGATAAGGTTGGGGAAGGAAAACAGTATAAAAAATAGTTCCCCATTTTGATAGCTTAGTCAGCAATATGTAGAGGGCACTAGCTAGCTAGCTTCAGGGCCTAGGGAAATACCGTGGCTGCTGACGTTTCTATCTATAACCCTCCAATTAGAAGGCACCTCATAAGACCAGATCCATTATCTGTTGCTCTAGGAAGAAGCACATCTCTCTTATCTCCACTGCAGAAATTTTCTCAACTCTTTCTTTGGATAATTAAAATGAAAGTTGTGTAATCAAAGGAAATAAAGATGGAAGGTGAACTTAACAGTGATTGTAATATCAGACATTTCTTCGAATAAGTCTCTTATTATAATTTACTTTTACTGGGGAAAAAGTATTTTCATTAAAAATAACTAAGTACAGGCCTGACCTGTGGTGGCGCAGTAGATAAAGCGTCAACCTGGAACACTGAGGTTGCTGGTTCAAAACCCTGCACTTGTCTGGTCAAAGCACACATGGGAGTTGATGCTCCCTGCTCCTCCCCCTTTCTTTCTCTCTCTCTCTCTTTCTCCTCTCTAAAATGAATAAATAAATACAAAAACAAAAACAAAAAATTAAAAAAAAAATAACCAAGTCTAATATTATATGGCTGATTTGAATCTCCTCGTCAGAATTAAGGATTTGTTCGTGTCACTCTTGGTTGACGTGAAAGTGGGTTATTTGTCTGCATAGCTTAGTAGTAAAAACTCTCATCTTTCTAAATAGTGCATATACAAGCTATTTTTAGGAATTTCTATTTCATACAGTATAAATTCAGATGAATAAAGTAATCCTTTGAAAGAGACTGCTAAACTAAAAATTATTTACCAAACTGTAATTCCATGCTATCATCCATTGGAAAATACATCCATTGTTGTGTGCATATATATATGAATTAATTGTATGAATTAACACACACTATCTTCAAAAAGATGTATGTCTTTTAAACAAGCTTCAAAGTAGAATGTAAGGGGTTTCAAAAGCTGCCACTAATTTGCATTACTTTAAGGTAATGTAATATTACCCTTTTTATAGCATTATAGTAATGTTTTATAAGTGGATATCACAGGGTGGATTAAAAAATAGGGTATGGTTAAGAATTACCTCTTCATCTATAAAGCATTATAGTAAGAATTCTTACCTTCTTGTTTTCTCCTTTATTTTTATTTTATGGATCATGTTTAAAAGCAATACATGATATGCAGTATCTAGAAGAGCCAAATGCACTGATGATGCCATTTTTTGTTGCTCCTCCTGCAGATGTGGCTTTACCATCTTTCCTTCTACCTGCTCTGCCTTTGGCATCCACCATCCACCATTCTGCTGATCTTGCTCTCTCCCAGGGAAATGATTATGCCAACTTCCAGATCCACTGGCTCACTCTTGGTCTTCTTCCTTGCTGACTCCCCTCTTCCCTCCTGCTATCTTTATACCTCTTTGGTCACTCTTCAGTCTATTCCATTGGTTCAGCTTTCTTTACCTAAATAAATATGGAATACATCCAAGTTTTGACTTGACTTCTTTCTGGTCAATTTCATCCATACTGATGGCTTCAACAATCCTCTACTTCGTGATAACTTGTAAAAATATATTTTTTTTTGACCTCTCATGGCACTTCCAACATTCCTATATTTTCAACTACATACCAGATCTCTCCAAGTGGTGTTCCACCAGCTCCTCAAGTGCAACCAAAATGAATATGAATTCTATCTTTTCCTCAATGCTCATGCCTATCTTCTTTTTCTTGTCTTGGACAATAAAATTACCATCTACTGAGTCTTCTGAGCTACAAATATTAGCATCAACTGGAAGTACTCCTTTATTTTCAACCCTTACATCCAATTATGCAAAAAGTGTTACGGATTTTATTTGGTTATTTCTTTTGTATTGATCTCCAACCTTCAGTCTTTTAGATTGAGGACTTCAGATATCTTCTCTAAATTATTACAATTAATTCCTAATTAGCATAGACCCCCTTGTTTTTGTATGCTGCTTAGTTCTCCTCTATATTACTTATATAAGAATGATCTTTTTATATCTCTTCCATGTTGAAAAAATGAAACAGCTTCTCTTTGCCTAAAGTATAGAAAGTCCAGACTCAAAGTCATATGTTGTCTTTGTTATGGATGTTTTTTAAGGGAACTCAATTATGACTAAAGGTATAGCTTAAGGCATTTAAGAGTTTTTCAGGGTTCTTCTCAGTAGTCTTGAATTTGTTTAAAAGAACCTTAAGCAAAACAAATCTTCCCTCACACAACTGTAAAAATAAAAACAGATATCTAATGCTAATGAAAAAAAATAGCTTCATAAACACATGGAGGAGATATATGCAGAAACCCACAACTGATTTAATTTGCAAAACCACAGCTTTAGCTCAACTAAAGTAAAGATGACTTAGATAAAATACAACCAGAAAACTGAGATAAAAGATATCAGGCAAATAAATCAAGCTGATGGTTCAGCAAGCAAACTTCATGGGTATAGTATAAAGGTCTAGGAAATTGCTTTGGACAAGGAAGCTGATGGATTGACTCCACAGAGCCCTGGGAATATAATGTTCTTACAGGAACCCCTGCCTGCTGGAATAGTGTAACTTACTGGACTATGCCCCTTTACTTGTGAGAATATGGTCACCTTAATATCGGAGGGAAAACATGATGTTTAGGGTGAAGTTGATATGGAAGAGCACTGATGTTTCTAAGGTTGTTTTAGAGCCAGGGTTACATAATGGATGTCAAGACCTTTCCATGTGGTCTTGACTGTACCATCAACCAGCTGTACTACCCTGAAATCCCTGCTCAGCTCCTCTGAGCCCTGGGTGTCTTCTACTCATTTCGGCAACAGGAAATACAGAGTTAAGAATTAAAAAAACAAAACAAAACAAAAAAACGGCCTGACTGGGCAGTGGCACAGTGGATAGAGCATCGGACTGGGATGCTGGAAGACCCAGGTTCGAGACCCTGAGCTTACCAGCTTGAGCGTGGGCCCATCTGGCTTGAGCAAAAGCTCCCCAGCTTGGACCCAAGGTCGCTGGCTCCAGCAAGGGGTGGCTCGGTCTGCTGAAGGCCCGCAGTCAAGGCACATGTGAGAAAGCAATCAATGAACAACTATGGTGTTGCAAGGGCAGTGAAAACTAATGATTGATGCTTCTCACCTCTGTCTGTTCCTGTCTGTCTGTCCCTATCTATCCCTCTCTCTGACTCTCTCTCTGTCCTTGTGAAAAGAAAAAAGAAAAAAGAAAACAAAAAACCCCAAAAAATGGTATATATACTAATTACTAATAGGAATCATCATAGTCAAGAGTAAGATTCCATATATTTAGCAACAGATGTTTACTGACCACCTACTAAGTGCGAGGTACATACTAGCAAAGAAACATAGTGGTGAAAAAGGAGCCCTGGCCCCAGGCCTCATCCTCAAGGAGGAGTGAAGGTAAGAGTCAGGCATTACTTGGGACCAGGGAAGGACAGAATGAATATGCTTTTTCTATATCACCCAATGACTTGCCTTCACTGTCCCTTTTTACCTCCCCAGCAACCATGATTTTTTTGGCAGTGAATACATATCAGATATTTCCCCTCTTCCCCATGCTCTGTAAAAAGAGAACCTTTAGTACTCTAAGCACAGCATGGGAACCAGAAATTTGTCTCTTCAGTTCTTCACTGCTTTTGCTGCCACTTCATAGCAGTTGCCATAATCCAAAGTATCTTATTTACATGCTGTTTACTTTTCTGCTGTCGATCCTCTGCATGAAGATAGGCTTCATGAGAGCTGGGACGCTGGCCCTCTTTTCTCCCCTATACCTGCAACCCTCAGATCAGTCACTGACCAATGATCCATAAAATGCTTGATCAATAAATATTTACTGACTGAATCAACTCTGGCCTTTCCCTTCTGCATAAAATTTCTTATTTTCTATTAAGTTACTGATTAAGCCACTCTAACATGGGAAGGAAATATTAGCAGTGCTTGCACTTTTAAGAGGATCTGTATTCCTTAAACTTCTGGTTGGCAGAACTTCAGGTACCAGAATAAAATGAAGTAAGAACCTTCTGGCATCCGAATGGAGGGTATTTTCAGATCAGGTGGGAAGTAGCAGTTCGTCCTTTGCTGGGAAGTCTACTCTAAGAAGAGAAAATCCCTCTCTTCTGCTCTGGTTTTGCACAGTTTCTTCCCTTCCTCTATGGCTGAATCCATTCATCTTCTAAAGTGCTGGCCGTGGGACAACTGCCCATCGGGTCCATGAGGGACAAAAGCATCAAGTTAAAATGGAAGTTATACAAGTGTAGATACTTTGTTTCTGCCCCCAGATAAATGAATCATGGGTATTCTGTTTCTCAGTGGTTATTATTATTTTCCTCTTTATTCATTTTCAGGGCTAATATGTATATATTCAATAAATTGCTCAACCTTTGAGAATTGTCCATTTGCTCAAATATAAAATATATATTGTATTTCTGTTGTTATTTTGCAAACCAACCAAAAATAATAAAGTACAGATTTTTTGAGATTTTAGAAGTTATTCTTTGAAAAATACTCACAAATAAAATGTTTTCTTGACTAAAGATATCTCTGAATTTTTTGAAATCTTGTGCCTCAGAAACTTGTCAATTAATAATAATGAATAAACATAAAAAGGATCAGAAACTTAATGTGATGTGGACCTTGTCAGTAATTCACAGGTATGAGAACATACTGTCTAAAAGGAAAGTTGTAAAGTTATACCAGGCTTATAGTGAAAAACAATTTATTTCACAGTATAACAATGTATTACTCTTCTGATTTCCAGAACAACCCCATAAAGTTGAAGTTGAAACTTCAAAGTTATTACTAAAGAATGTTAATCTGGCTGCATTTTTCACTCGTTTTTAAACAAACTCTTTCTTAGCAGCTCTTTGCAACTCACAGCAGTCCATATGTGTACAGTGTGTGTGTGTGTGTTTGTGTACGATAGAATTTGCCATTTTTAAACTGTTTACTGTATTGTTAAATAGAGCAGGGGTTTCAACCTTTTTACACTTGGGAATGAGTGAAAATAAGAGATTATTTTGAGGACTGCTGAGGCAGAAATAAAAAGCATTATTAGTATTTTGTGCATTATCTTTTAATTATAATACTATAAAATAAAATTTCTCTAAAATAACCAGGTGAACTGTAAAAAATTTTTTTAATAAAACTAAAATTTCTAGAGAGCAATATTTAATTCAAGTAAAGCCAGTGAGAAATCTGCTGTTGCTTCTTTGCAAGAACACTTGCTAACCGAGGCTGCAGTTTTGTTTCCGAGAAACGAAGTGCTGCATTGACATCCATTCGGTTTTTCTGTGTGCTTTTTATTACCGATAGGGCCGAAAAAGTTTTATCACACAAATAGGTAGTAAAAAATACAATTAAAAACTTAATAGCTCTGTAACTAAAAGGTGGATATTCTTCTTCTGACGATATATGCAAAATTGTGGCAATGATTGCATTTTATGTTTGGACACCAGAGTGACATCAGAAGATAAATATATCAGGTTTTTTTGTTTCTCAATGATTAAGGGAGCAGGAGTTGATGTCTTTCATGAATGGATGACTAATCCAGTGGTTACCTTTACAGAGATTCTCATTTTCAGGGTAATAATGGTCAAAGTTTTGAACTAACACTCTTAAATGTTAACTTGTTTTATTAAATATGAATTTCCAGTTGATGTTGCAGCAAGCAAAAAGTCTTGGAAAAATGGAAACATTTCTACATCTTCTTCCTGTAATCAACTTTCCCAAAGAAGAAGTTTCTTTTTGAATGCATATGTCTTATTTCTTAATGTAAAAATGTTTGTGTTAAACTCCTGAAGAGAAATATTTAGTTTGTTAAAGAGGCTAAACATATCCGCCATAAATGCAAGCTTAGCCATCCATTCTTCATCCAACACAAGCTCTGCTAATGCAGAGTTTGCTCTTGTAGAAACTCACTTCTTCTCTCACCTTGAAAAGGCATGAAAGAACCCTTCCTCTTGAGAGCCCCCTCAGTTCCATATAGAGAAGATGATGGTGGTGTTGTGAATTCGTGCTTTCACATAGTGTTGTGAACAATCTGGAGTTCAAACCTCAACTACAAATATCATTAATGATATTCATGGCATCATTCATTACAGTGGTTTAATTCAGGTAAAAGTTTATTTGCAACTAAGTGATGCTGGTAAATCAAACAGTAGATGGACAACATTTCTTGATGTGCAATGTCGTTTATTTTCACAACTACCCCTGAGTTATGTCCTGTCATGCACACAGCACCATCTGTACATGCTCTGACATACTTCCCACAGTAAGTATGTCTAAGCCCTCCATTTGAAAGTACTCATTAAGATTGTTAAATATCTCTGAATTAATGGCCTGACCATGTATATCAAGATAACAGAGTAGTTCTTTCCTGAGTCTTTATCGTCAATATACCTCACAAAGCAAGTAGAATAGCATGGTTACTCACATCAGTTTATTCATCAAGTTTAATGGCCAAACATTTTTATTTCTTTATTCTCTCTACAATTTGCTCTTCAATATAATTGAATATCAACAATTCTTCCCTGAACGGTATTATCTGAGAGAGCAGTATAGCCTCAAGTTTTTTTTTTTAATTTCTTTTTATTTTATTCATTTTAGAGAGGAGACAGAGAGTGAGAGAGAGAGAGAGAGAGAGAGAGAAAGGGGGAGGAGCTGGAAGCATCAACTCCCATATGTGCCTTGACCAGACCAGTGCAGGGTTTTGAACTGGCGACCTCAGTGTTCCCAGGTCGTCGCTTTATCCACTGGGCCACCACGGGTCAGGCAGCCTCAAGTTTTTATATGGCTTGCGACCCCAAATTTCCCGAGTGAAATTTAAGATGCAAGGTTTTACTAATTCTTCACCAATAGAAAAATTTTTTCATCTTTGATATTCAAAGGGCAGCTAATAAGATGCTTGAAATAGTGATTTGTCACTAGTCATCATTTTCTTATGAATTTTCTGACTTTTCATGTGGTTGTATAATCTTTCAAAAAAAATCCAGTGACTTCTCAATAAGATCACTATGCTTCAATTGCAAATGGTAAGTCTGGAAGGTTTCATTGCATCATTTGATAGAATTTCAGAATGCATTACACACAAGGGGTCATGGCGATAATTCACTACGAGGTGCTACAGTGAAACCAAGTTTTAAATACTCCTAAAAAGGAGTCCTTTTCCTTTTTGGGTTTCTGTTGCACCTTTCAAATTATCAACACATTTCTTTTTCACTGTTTTTTAAAACTTGAAGCACTAGTACTTGGTTTACTTTTGGTGTCATCACTACATTTCTTTTGACTATTGTGCTTGCTTTTGAAGAAGGTTAAAATCTTATTTTTTTCATTCCATTTTGTAGGGTTAAAAATTTATAGCACAATGACCCTAAAACACATAATAATTTATTTTTAAACATTATGGACATGTTCTGAACAGGTGAATACATGCACAACTATTTGCTCAAGTGTGGAAAAAAAGTACTATTGAGAGAGGGAAGGGACCAGAAGTAGAAATACATAACAGATAAAGTTTTATCACACTGTGTATAGTAGTGCATTATGGTGCAAGCTGGCACTTGCTTCCTGAATACCACATGTACGATGCACTGAACACTACGTAAATCTGCCTGAACAGTATTTGTGCAAGCATAAAAGAAAATGAGCCTGACCTGTGGTGGCGCAGTGGATAAAGCAACGACCTGGGAACACTGAGGTCGCCCATTCAAAACCCTGCACTGGTCTGGTCAAGGCACATATGGGAGTTGATGCTTCCAGCTCCTCCCCCTTTCTCTCTTTTTCTCTCTCTCTCTCACTCTCTGTCTCCTCTCTAAAATGAATAAAATAAAAAGAAATTTATAAAAATAATTTAAAAAAAAAAAAGAAAGAAAATGAACTACAGAGAAAGAGGGTAGGAGTTAGAGCCTGCACATAACCTAGCTAACCAGAAATGGAAACACGCAATGAATAAAGTTTTATCTTACTGCACATAAGTGAATAAAAGTACAACACAGTACAAGCTCTTGCTTGAATACTACATAAGTTTGTCTGAATGCTTTTTTGTCTTTTTCACATTATTTGTAAATGCTCTGCATGGTGCAAAAGGCTGTTGAAACGAGCCTACAAGTTCTAAACATATCTACCTTAATAGGATTTTCATCAATGACACAGGCTTGTAAGTCACAATCACTCTGAGCATAAAAGAATTCAACTAAGGTCACTGGGTCTATAATCTTAAAACATCAGGGTAGTTCTCTCTTTTACAGACCAGTATGATATTTCTTATGGACTGGCAGTGGTCCATGGAGAGGCAGTTGAAAAAACACTGAAATGTAACATTAAGGACATGAAAGAATTGTTGAAAAAAGAATAAAGATATAAAAGGAACGTTTAAGTGGTTTCATGAAGTCTTGAGACTGAAATTAATAAAAGACCATGAAAATAAATGTAGGATTCTAAAATACATTTTTTAAGTTTACTTAAAATGTATTTTTCTTTTACAGCATCATGGGTTTAAAAGAGAACTGGCAGAAAGGAACACACTACAATGAATCCGGTATCTGACTTTAGTGGAAAGGGAAAACACGGGCAGGAAAGAAGTAGGGATTGAAGCAGATGTTCAAGGTGGAGGAAGAAAGGACAAACAGGCAGATGCACCCAGCTGTCAATGGGTCTCATCTGTGTGCTTCTGTCTCCACGGGAACTTGCGAGCGATGCAGTTAGTGATGGGAACCAAAGCAAAGCCCTATGACAGTCTCCTGCTCCCTCACTGGTTTACCCTGAGAGGCAGAAACTTCGAGAATTCTAGGCAGCTTTCTAGCTTCTTTTAAACATCTCATTAAACACACTCGGAAGAACTTGCAAGCTATGTGGGGCATAGAGATCCACTCTCCAGGGCCAGTGGCAAATGCCTGGGTAGAAGCCAGAAAAGCAGTATAGGTCTAAGCAGGGCTCCTGGCTTGATGTCTGAAGCTGAACTGAGTATTTTCTCTGTTATTAAAATCAGTAATATATTGCACAGCAAAAAAAAAAAAAAAAGCCCAAACAGTAATTGAAATATAAAGAGGGAAGTGTCAAAAATCACTTCTTAAAATTAATACTGATGTGAAGTAGTATTTTTTAAAAAATGAGTCAGTAGATATAGTATATTGCCAAATTCAGGCTTAGTTGATAGTGTTAAGAACATGGGCTATGACATCAAATAGCCAATGTTCGAACTCCAGCCCTGTCATTTTGTTTGTGGCTCTGTGACTGCAAACAAGCTACTCTACCTCATCTGTAAAATGAGGACAGTAAGAGGATCTACCTGAAATGAGTTAATGGATATAAATTGATCAGAGCAGTACCTGGTATACAGAAAATCCCCAATATCAATTATAATTATTAGTACTTAGTTTATAAGAGTCAAAAGAACCATGGCCATGTTTTCTCTTTCCATTATTTAGCAGAAAAAATATTTTCTCATGACGATTACTTCCTTTACAGTTGTGTTGTGAAAAGAAGGCTATGGATTCTTTTAAGGTGGGTGTTTCTTGCTGGTGCTCAACTCCCACTCCTCCCTCTCCCTGGTCACACCATTTCCCCTGTACCTGTTACATGCATCACAGTCAGTTTCACTTTCATGTTATTCAGTCACTCGGGGTCAGGAGTAAACATATACAACTAAGTGAAATAAGCAACATCTCAGATTCAGGAGCAACAGTTCTATGGTTGTTCCTAGAGCATCAGGTGCCCTTCAGTTTGCCCCGCCTATCTCCTGCCCTCTTACATTGGGCAGTCAGTCATCTCTCGAGAGCCACGTAGTACCTGGAGGAAGGAGGTAGTAATCTTGTTTAGATTCTGGGTGTTCCACCTTGTAATTTCCAGTCAGGGTGCCCTTAGGGTGTGCGTTTCCTACATCTCTGTGATAGGCTCTAATGTGAGGCAGTCATATCTTCTCACTGATATTTTTCTTTAACCACGAAATACACTTATGCCCTCTCTCATCTAATAGAATTTCCTGTTTGACTTACTGTGCTCATTTCTCATCGTTTGTGTATGTAGTGCATTCTCTTTTTGCTCTTTTGTAGCTTTGCACCCACCACTTTGGTTCCCTCACACGACTCACGCTCCTTGGTTCTGGCTCTCCCTCACACCCGCCTTCTTCCTGTTTGGGGTTCTCTGGTCTTTCCCCGAGGCACTCCGCCATTCTGTCATCTGCCTGTACTAAAGTGACAATTAAGAAGTATTTACTGAGTGCTTGCGTGTGGGACTCTGCTACAGGGAAGGGCAGACTGGAGAAAATAAGACACAGATCCCTGCCCCAAGAAGCTTGTGGTGTTTCAGGTCAAGAAGAGGGAGAGCTGTCACTACCAAGATAGCTTCCTACACAGGATGCCACGGCTCATAGGGGAGGGTGCTTCAATATGCTGTGGGTTGGAGGGGGAGCTTCACAGAAGAGGTAATATCTGAGGCATCAGCAAAGTAAGGATGAGAAAAAGTGGATCTCCAGCCATGGCCCCACGTGGAACTGTGCTGCCCAGGAGGCAGTAAGAGCTACGAGGTGCTCAAGGCCTCATGAGATGGGAGGCTGGGAAGGCAGTCAGAGCTGGCTGGGAAGACCCCATCAAGCCATGTGAAGAGCTTGGATTTTACTTTGCAGGTGGTATGGAGCTACCAAAGTTCTCAAAGTAGAAAGTGGCAGTCAGATTTTTGTTTTAGTGAGTACCTTCTGTCAACAGAGTGAAGACTGGGTGAGAAGAGTTAGACTACAGGCTCCATCCCAAAATATAATCTTGTGGGCACCTTTAGGATCTGTTATCATATCAATAGCCTAAATATTTGTGCTTAACTGTGTTTCCAAAGTTGCTGCCACAGCATCTACCATTCCCCACTCTTCTGCAATGCTATGCAGCTGTGCCTCACCAAAAAGTGCCATTTACTGCCTTCCTTCTGAGTTTAGCTGGCCTATGACATGTTTTGACCAGTAGAACATGACAGAAGTGATGTTCTGTGACTTTCTAGTCTAAGCCTTAAGAGATCTGAGTTTTGCCTTTGTGTGTTCAGAACACTCACTCTTAGTATCTAACCACCACGAAAAAAAGCTCAAGGTAGCCGCATAGAGAGAAAGAGGGGACATGGGGTGGTCCCAGTCTTCTATCCATACCTACCAAGCACCATACTGTGAATGATCCCATCTTGGATCTGACTGCAACCTCATGAGAGACCCCAGGTGACGTCATGAAGAGCAGAGCCAGCCCAAATTCCTGAGCCATAGAATCATGACCAAATAAAATGGTATCATTTTAAGTTGCAAAGCTTTGGGGCATTTTGTTACACAGTGATTCACATGCAAAACTATACTCTGAGTCAAATAAATAATAAACTGCAGCCTTGACAATTTGGGGTGATACATTACTTCACTGTCAATATATGTTAAGTTGTACTTCATCCTTAATTACTTATTAGGAAATCTCATTTTGAGCTGATTTCACACTTCACTGATTAGCACTCAAGTTTTTAAAAAGGGGTTCTTAGAAAATGTAATCCTCTGATTCTGTCTTGCAGAAAGGCTAAGAAAATGTGGAGCATGGATTAAAATTCCCTGGAGTTCATTCTGAACTTTCCTGTTGGTGGTTTTAAGGCAAACATCCAAATAAATACATGCTCCACTTTTTGGAACTGCAGAATGTTTGCTGATTCCTCATAATTTGTTTTCTCTGCTGTATGACTGTCTCAAGATAGAACAGTATTTGAATACTGTGATTTCTCTAGGTCTAGACTATTTTCCATGAGAAAGTACCTACAGTATTTTTCAGGAAAAAGTTGATTTTTACATATTTAAATAAACATATATTCTCTCTGATCTGAATACTATTAGTCTGTTCCCTGAAGAGAAGGGGCTCTTCTTCCTTTTGTTTTTATTGAAATAGTAACATTCAAATATGTTATGTGTTAGTATTTCTCTCTACCAGCTCCACATATGGGAAACTGTTAACAGATGAGTTTAATTCATTAATTTATAAAATTATGTGCTAATTTATGTTTGGCAATATTGGCTTTTTTTTTTTTTTTTGGTAAAGTAAGTTGCATTTATTGGATTTTAATAAGGAGCAAAAAGCATTTACTATTGCTCAGATGCCTTCCTAAAGTGCCTTAAGTCACAGATCTCAAGTGTACTATAAATATTAACAGATCTCAATGCTCAGGAACTAGGAAAGAGTCCCAGTAGTAAAATCCTTCTTTTTATTGGAATGGAGGAAGGAATGTTAAAGAACCTTGTTCTGTGCCTTCGGCAAATACTTAAGCTGCCTCTGCTTCAGAACCAGGAATTATGCAAGTTGTTGCTGACTGGATTATTTTATCAACATTAAAACAATTTTATAAAAATCTTCCAGATTAGCTCAGTGGTATGTAAGGGGTAGAGTAATTCAAGTCCTTAAGAAAGAGTTTATTTACGGCTACTGTCACTATCGCCCCTTTTGTACAGCCTGAACATGTCCTGGAAAATATAACATGCAATTTATCTTTCTTCTTGAATGACCAATGCAGAAGAACTGAAACAGTTCCCAATCTTAGAGGAGAAGAGATTCCATGTGGCTGTTATTCATCATTATCTTCTAGAAACAAAGTTCACTGAGGAAATCAAATAGTTCATTTTGGAGGACCAGCATTTTGAGACACTTGTTTATTATAATATTTCTTGTGTTACCATCACCAAACGACACAGTAGAGGAAAAATATTTTGTTGTTGCTATCATATGAAATATTGTCTTCTGCAAAATCAAGACAGTGTAGTTGAATGACTTCAGTGTTTTGTTGACTGCACTTCAGTTTATGGGTGAAGGGTAACCCATTCCACTATTAATTATATTTTCTAATCTGTATGGGCTATTCGCCAACACTTATGAAGGGGCTATCACCTGGAATCCTTAAACTTTATCCAGTACTGTACCACACCAGGTTCCCAAGAACATGTGGATACCAAAAGAATACCTCAAAAACAGCTACAAAATAATAAGATTAGAAGGAATCCAAGAGACCCCCTCATCCAACTCATTCATACTATGGTCAATATGGCAAAACCAAATGAGAACCTTGGTTTGCTGGCTCCCACTTTTGTGACCTTTTTCTTTACCTTCACTGTTGGATGGTTCTGAATGACTGGCATGGCCATTGAGGAGCAGGACAATAGCAGGAGGAATGATGTCACAAGATCCTGTGGCCTCTCCAGTCTCTTCTACTGAAAGGGTCAATTTATTTTAGATTCTTAATACTATTGTGCCAATTCCCATATTTCCTTGTTTACTGTAGGAAAATCAGAGAACAGTGAGGTTAGAGACTGGCACCTTAGAACCTGGGAGGGAAGGAAGAAGCAGGTGATAAAGGATAGAGATCAGCTACATTGCAGTCAATGCACCAGAGAGGGACCATGTACTTGGCCCTACACCACAATTGGTCAGATCCTTAAAACTCACCTTGAAAATATGAATAAAAACTGGAGTGCTTAGGGCTCTTACTACTAATGATTAGGTCTGAAAAATGTATGTGATACTCAGAATCCTTCATGTTGATGACTGGAAGAAAATCAAACACATCCCTTGACTCTGAGAGGCTTCATGACTCCTTTAAGTAGGTAGTCTGCGCTCCATGCCAAGAGCTGAAGAAAGGGAAGGAAACAGAAGACCTGGCTCATGTCCTGAGGCTAGCTTACCCAAGAGACAGTAATTGAATTAAAATATTATTATTGAACTTCAATTATGAGCTGAATAGAAACCTCAACTCCTCAGAGACAAGGGAAATCGTGGAGGAGGGTATACACATGACAAACTACATAGAAAAGAAAACCCAAAAGGACTTTTTTTTTTTTTTTGCTAATTACTAAACGGGACTCTGGTTGAGAAGGGATCTTCATGAACAAAGAGAGGTACACACTTAGGATTTAGGGGCCACCTGATTTTCTTATTTGCTAAAGAAAGGCAGGATGCTTTGGATGGAGAACCACTAGGGGCTGGAATACAGAGGAGGTAAGAAGTGTCTCCCTTATTTGCAGGCAAAGGTGAGGAGAACTATTTGGTGGCTCTTACTTGAGCTGTGCTGACACTTCTCTGGAGGTGAGTGTCACTGTGGAACTCAGACACAGTGACACTCCCCTCCAAGTTCATTTCCCCCAAGACACAATGCCATTCATGAAGTAAAGTGCACTCTCAAAACTCTCTGAAATCCCATAGGGATTGCGTGGGCTTTTATGGTACAAGCATTTTAACTTTATTTTAGCTCTGGCTTTCTTGATAGGAACCCATACTGGTGTCATTTTATTTTATTATTGCTGGCATTTATTTTTAATTCCCTTTAAAAGGTTATATTTTTTCCCCTTTTGGGTTCATGTTTTTGGTTATCCTACCTTTAAGAGAGTCCCCTAAATAATGTAGTACTCGTTATTTGAAATATATTTTTCTTTGAATGCTTTCAATTATTTTGTCTTGGGTATGCTTTTATCACCCAAATTCTTAAATTATCCTTTTACTTTCTACCTTTCTTACTCTTACCTGCTTTAATGATTTTTAAGATAATTATGGTTTTGTTCTGAAAAATCCTTGAAGCATTTTGTCATTTCATTAAAATTTTACTATTTTAATGCTTTATTTTCTTTTTATTAAAATAACTAATTTTAATAGAATTGTATAATTAATATCCCAGTAATATTTACACTTAATGTCTACCTTTTACTTAATCCTTTTGATTGTACGATATGTCAGAGTATTATAATCTCACCTTTTATTTTTCTGTTCCTTCCTTGCTTACTCTTTTTTCCTGTTATTACTGTCATTATTAAAAGTCAACAGAATGAGAAACTGAGAATGATGGAGGGAGAAAATCACACCACAGGCAGGGGGAGATGGAGTTTTGTGACTGTAGCAAGTTTCTCTTAATTAAAAATGTTTCCCATTTTCTTCAGCTTTGACTTTTCAGTAGAAATTATCTAGAGAACCACAAGTAACAACTTCACAGGATAATAATAATTCTACTTTCACAGACATTTAAATGACTAGATTAGATTTCTTTTCTCCTATAGCACACAATTCTATTGATATTACAGGTTTTAAAATTTATGGCCTACTTATTTATTACACTAATATTTATTGAGCATCTACTATATGTCAGATATGGTATTAGATGTTAAAGATTTGACAGAGAACAAGGGAGAATGTGGCTTCTGCCCTCATGGCAGCTAATAGTTATTGATTGGTTACTAAATGCCACATATGGTGATAAGCACTTTACATAGATGATCTCATATGTACTTTAAGAACATTTGGGAAGAAACAAAATCTTACTTTGGATAATAAGGAAAAGATTTCTGGAGGAAGAAATCTAAGGTGGAAACAGAAGATATGTAGGAATTAGCTAAGGGAAGGAGAAGTTTGGGCAGAAAGTTGGTGAGTCAGGGAATGCATGGGACTGCTAAGGAACCCAAAGAGACTGCATTTGGAGGAGCATAATAAGTGTGGTGTTAGAGAGATGAGGCTGGAGGAAAAAGGGGAGTGTATAGATTAATTAGAACCTTCTAATTCATGTTACAGAGTCTCGGTTTCATTTCAAGCACACTGGGTAGCTGTTGGAGAACTAAAGCAAGGGAGTGACATGCTCAGATCTGGGATCTAGAAAGGTCCTTTCAAATGTAATGTGCAGAACAATTCATAGTAATAGGACAATTAGGAGATCTGGCAATAATGTAGAGAAGAACCAGCGGTGGCCTGTAAACAGAGCAGAAGCAATGGGGCAGGAAAGGGTGGATGGAAAAGGGAGAAATTCAGGGGGTAGTGCTAATAGAAATTGGTTTCGGGTAAGCATGAAGGTGAGATGTCAGGATAAAACATCAAGATTTCTGGTTGTGCAAGAACAGATGATGCCATTAGTAGATACAAAGAAAAGTGAGAGGAGAAATTTATGGAAAGAGGAAGGAGGAAGATGCTACATTCAGGCTTGTCCACTGTTGTACTGGATTTGCCCACCAACTGTCTGTGGAAGAGGATCAGTAGGGCTTTGAATAGGTAACGGTTGGTTGGTGGTCAATGGGAATGAAGTTGCCCATTGCATGAGAAAATTGTGAAACATTAACCTGCACCAGGGACAGAAAGGAGAGAACGAGCTTGCAAAGGAGAACAAAAGGAAGGACAAATGAGAACATTGCTCCAAGATTGCAGGCATGCTCAGTACATAATTTGCTGCAGAGGAGTCATGTAAGAGAGGAGCAGAATTTAGCAAGAATTAGCAATAAGTTTGAGTGTGGTATTTTCCCAGAGGTAGGAGAGGCAAAGCCAGGTGTCTGTGGTCAAGGCAGGTAGAGAAAGCAGAGAAGCAGACAGAGAGGAAAATTTAAGGAGTTTGGATGTAAAAAGAGAAGAAAGTAGCTGGAGAGAGGCATGGAAAGATGGTCTTTTTTTCTTCAAAGAAGGACAGGATTTAAGCATGTTTAATGCAGTGAGAATAGAGCCAATAATATGGGAGAAAAGGAAAATATAGGTGAGAGAGGAGATAATCAAGAGAATGATATTCCCAAGAATGAAGAAGAAATGGATTCCAAAGCACCACTGGAAGATGACCATTAGACAAGAAAGAAGGCTTTTTTTTATTATTTTTTATTGTAGATGAAGGGAAGGTAGACCGAGATAAAGCAAGATTTGAACCCTGTGATCACGCACTCAAGAGTTCGGCTGTTCTCATCTGTAAAACATATTTTCTCAGTGAAGTAGGAAGAAAGGCAAAGTGCTGAGAGTGAAAGGATGGTGGTTGCAGGGGAAGGTCTGGAATAGCTGCTATAGAAAGTGAAAGAGGGCTGACCAGAGAGTCTGATAGCTTGGCTGGAGTTGGAAATCATGGAATTATAGAACTCATCAATCTTTGTATAGTCACGAAAAAAATTAGGCAGTTGGATTCAGTTCTGGTCCCAGGGACCCAGCTTTAGAAAGGAAAGTGCATCATCTCACATGGGATGGGCAATGCCTATCTTTTCCCAGCAGCAGCAAGGGAAAGGCTTTGGGGGAGGAAAGAGTGATTCTTTCCATCTCTGTCAACCTCTGATCAAATCATTCCTGGTCTGTATAATCAGTACTATTTCTTCTTAAGCAATCATTTCTAAATCAGGTAGGTAGGGGCCACCCTACCTAGAGGAACCTTTTGTTTATTTTTTAGGAGCCCTCCTGCCCATAGTTTCCCTAGTCCTTCAGGAATGCTTGAGTAATAATTACTCCACTGATCCTGCACTAGAGAAAGATATATAAGTATATAAGCACAAGGTAAGATGGGAAAAAGAAATGAATACAGAAGTAGCACCAGCCCAGAGGCCCCTGATATCAGGCACCAAATTATTTGGTAAAGAGTTCATTGGTTACTACTCATACCCATTAGGACGGAAACTATCAGAAGAATAGGAAATAACAAGTGTTGGTGAGGATGTGGAGAAACTGGAAGCCTTGTGCACTGTTGGTGAGAATGTAAAATGGTGTAGCTGTTATGAAAAACAGTGTTATGGTTCCTCAAAACATTAAACATAGAATGTTTAAACCACTTAATCCAGCAATTTTATTTCTAAGTAGACAGGCAGTCCCCAGGTTATGAATGATATAGGGTCTTTAGGTTTTTCTTAAGTTGAATTTGTATATAAGTTGGGACAGGTACTTTTACCTATTAAAACACAATTTAGGTGTTTGTCTTGACATAGTATTTATTTTTACCTTTCTGTGCATATCAACACAAACATTTTCAAACCTACAGAACCTATCTCATTTATTACCCTGGGACTGCTTATATAGCCAAAAGAATTTAAACTAAGGACTTGAAGAAATATTTGTACACCCATGTTCAGAGCAGCATTATTCATAATAGCTGAAATGTAGAAGCAACCTTATTATCCATCAACAGATGGATAAACAAATGGATAAATAAAATGTGGTCTATATATATACAGGATTATTATTCAGTCTTAAAAAGGAAAGAAATTCTGACTTATGCCACAATGTGAACCTTGAGGAACCTTGAGAACATTATGAAATAACCCAGCCACAAAAAGGTGAACACTGTATGGTTTAACTTATATGAGGTATCAGAAGTAGTCAAATTCATAGTGACAGAAAATAGAATGGTGGTTTCCAGGAGCCGGAGAAATGGGGAATTGGGAGCTATTGTTTAATGGACAGAGCTGCAGTTCTGTAAGATGAAAAGAATTCTGATGGATGGATGATGGTGCCTGTTGGACAACAATGTGGATATAGTATTTAATGCTAGTGAACAATATACTTAAATGTTATGTGTATTTTACTACAATAAAAAATGAATTGGTAGGTCATTCATTTTTGTGGTTTATGGCAAGTGTGTGGTAGACAGATAAACTTGACACTGCCTTTTATCAGCAACAAGGTCTGGACAAGTGACTTAACTATCCTGAGCCTCAATTTCCTCATCTGTAAAATGAGAATGATGATAGTAATAATAATGTCTGATTTATAAAAGCTTTACATACACTAAATGAGGTAGTAATGTTTGTCAAATATAAATAAAGTGGGGTGTATAATATCTGATATATAAATTATAAATAATTATGACTCAATAAAACTGTGTTTTGCTTTTTTTGGCTCTGATTATCATTATCAATATTATTAGCTTAAGCTGTTAAAAATGAGTGACTTAAATATCTGGCACTTTAATCCCAGGTCAGAAATCTATGATTCAGGGCTTAGGTTGAATGATCTCCAATTCTTGAAACCTCTGATTCTCATTTTGTCCCAAGGATATTTTTAAATGACAGGACAATGTGGATTTGTGTATAAATGACTGACATATTAAAATAATGAAAGTTGTTTCCAGTACTGCAAAGAAATGCCTTTTGATATACCTTTCTGCCTCAACATCACATTTTTCTATAAGTTTTTAATTATTTCTGCCTTAACAGCTACAATAGGTATGAAAAGCAAATTAGATGTATTACTGCTTGAAAATGAGATGGTTAAAGTTTTGAAGTAATTAACAGAAACAGAAAGAATGAGTTTAATGCTATGCATGCCAACACAACACTAATTTCTCTACTCTTAATAACAGATTTGATTTTGGGCAATACAATTATATAACTATGCAATCACATGATACATCTTTGTTCAGGGGATTTTTCATTATATAACAACTTTTTATTTTAAACTTATTGTGAAAGTTACTTGAAAAAAATAAATAAAAGCTTGAAACCCTATCAGAGAAATCACCTGAAATCAAGTATACCCTTACTAACAGTCTCATTAGATTAATATATCAGCAATTGTTTCAGGGGTAAACAACATGATTAGTAACTCTAAAACATGAAATGTACTAAGGATCTAATTTCTATTTTGAAGGAAGGCAAATGTCCTATCATTAAATACTGCATTATAAGGAGATTTGTGGAGCTTTACTCCTGAATGTCAGTCACAGATTTGCACTGTAAACACACACTCTCAAAACAAAATACTAGACCCAATGCAAAGGGAATTGTAGATGAAACACCAAATTCATTATAGGGAAGAATATCATCTTTTCCACAAAAGAGAGAGAACATATTACAATGAAATGAGGGACCTCTATAGAAATGACCAAAGACAAATAGGCTATTCAAGGAAGCCTTTAATTTAGAACAAGAAAAATAAAAAATTGGTGTTGACGGGGATCACTGAGATTATAAGAAAGAGTGAGCTATGGTTAACTGAGCAATGTTCTTGCATACCTGAAAGAGAAGAGGGACATCTGCAAAAGAAACCGAAGTTTCAGTAGTTGACCCATGTATTTTCCAAGCGGACTCAACAAAGGGTTGTGGGGAGGCTGAGCTGTAGGAGCGAAGGTGAAGAAGTTGGCCCAAGAGCTCCTTGACATCCTGAGCCACCATAGCACAAGACAGTGACGGAAGTGAATATGACAAAGCAGAGGGTGGTGACAAGAGTCCTCTCTGGAAGTTTACATTTTGCAAGTTTACAAGAAAATCACTGAAACAATGGCTGGTGATGTGGAACAGGTAACTCTTAAAATCGGAAATAAAACTTGAGCGCAAAACAACAACAAAAACTTAATTTAGACTTAATTGCTAAGTTGGAGGAGTTTCACACCTGAGGCTTTGAAGGTTTTAGAAGCTCTTTCAAAGCTGGCTCTTTAAATATATGCACGTTCAAACAGCAGAAGAAAGAGATAACAAGATCGTTCTGAGGCAGACACCTGCCTGAAACTATGGCACTGATCTCTGAGGGATTTTAAACAGCTGTGCATAAACTTCAAAAGTAATTTGCAACCAAATTAGTAAATGTCACCCTTCTTCCCACTAGATACAACATTTTTAAAAGAGATCAAGCATCCATGGCTAAGCCTGCCATTTTATGAGTTGCCAAAGATAAGTTAGGGAAAATATGAAGATGGTGATTCATAAGGTCTGGTGTGTGCTGGGAGTAGGGCACCCAGGATCTTACAAATAGGGCTTGTCTATGAAACATCTTGGCCAGTAGTGGTCACTCGTCTAGAAAACAATGCAAGGGTTGCAACAGCCAGTAGAGCTGCCAGGCTCGTGTTCAGAAAGGGCACTGGACTTCGCAGGACCTGCACACTCTTCAGCAATGGTGGTTCTCACTACTGCCTAGGAGGATCAGTGAATGCTCATTCTTCTTTCCATGTCATCACCCCTCCTTGTCAGCCCCTGCCACTACTGAATCATCTTTTATCAGCAACTTGAGCCGGACAACCCCCAAGGACAAGGCAGCTCAAAAACACCTTGCAGAAACAACTAGGATCTCCCAATTGAGCCAGCCGTTTGGTCTCTCTCTATTTATGCCCATGGAAGTGCCTAAGGCCTTAGCATGACCGGTGCATTTCATATTGATAACTGGGGCTCTTAAAAATTCACTGAAATAAAGACATTTATCTACTTTCTACACATGTGACCCTCAATGCAGAAAAAACAAACTGTCTCTCAGGTTTACAGTATTAAGCACCAGAGTTTTATTTTTATTTTTGTACCCATCAGAGACCCGCCTTACCCAGCCCTTGAAACGAAATCTGGTTTACCGAGATGAGCGCTGGCAGCCTTTTCTAACAATTGATTCCAAGAAAACAAGTTGTTCTCTGTGACAGGCTGCCATCTGTCTCGAACATCTCTCCTTACAAATGTTTGCCAAGAACATACAACTTTTCACCTCTTCCCTTCCTCCCTCCTACCTTAGGTGAGAGCTCACACACATACACACACACACACACACACACACACGCACGCACGCGCGCGCGCGCACGAAGGAGGAGGCGCCCCCAACTCCAGTGGCCTCCTTGCGGCCAAGGTCCGCAGCATCCTGTGCAATTCGCATGCTAGAAACCCCGGGGAACAAGTGACCCAAAGTTTGCTGCGCTCGTGTCTTTTTCGATTTCTGTCATCCTGTTCCCCTTCCTGAAACATGTCACCGCGAGAGCTGTGTGGGTCGCCCCACCGGACCGCGGCCCTGGACCCGCGCAGACAGACCCCCATCCCTCCCCGAGCCGGCGACTGAGCCGGCACGCAGGGACCTACCTGCTGGATCGGCTGCCGGGTCCGAGCGCGGTTGCTCCGCGGTGCCGCGGGCACTGGAGGGGTCGGCGCGGTGGGTGCGTTCGCAGGCGGTGCCGGCCAGGGGGCGCTCGTCACCCCGCGCCCCGACCGCCGTAGCGGGTCTCCCGACGCCAGCCCGCCCAGAAACCAGCGCCCAGCTTGCACAGCTGCCGGCACCTCCCCTCCTCCCGCTGTGCCCGCCCCTCCCTCCAGCCTCGCTCCTTACTGGTGCTTCTCGCCCCGCTGTGGCAACCAGAAGACGAGGATGGGACACCCTTGGGGTGCGATGCTCAGGAAGAGCTGAGGAAGGGGCTCTGAGCACTACCCCTCTAGAGGCTGAGCGCGATTAAAGGGGGGCATGATACCACATGATTCTACCGCTAGCCAAACTGAAAAGTGAAAACGATCCTTCAGTGGGAAGGACCAAGGTCACCCGGTAAAAAGAACTTCATCTGTTTTGTCTGTGTTTACACTATAAAAGGCTTGTAAACGTTGTTTTACAATTACCTGCCGGAGGAGGTTTGGGGTACAATTCTGTGCCTTGGTAGTTTTTCCTGGGTTGTGTCTGACCTAGGATTTTGATTTTCTATCTGCACACTGTTGTTTTATTTATAATGTCTAAACGTGACCTCTCTGTCACAACCCTTGAAGTTGCAAGGAAAAAAAATGGAATGTCCTGACAGTGCATTGGTCATTTTAAGACTTTAGTGCCTCGGTGATACTAATGACTATCGTGATGAGACTAATTAGGGTGGTTTTTCCCGTATTTCATATAATTCATTTTTTTCCATTCAGGTTAGAAATTATGTGTCTGGCTTTATAGAGACATTCCCTCTCAATTATGATACTAAATGTGATTGCTTTTATTGCTTTAACAAACTAATGCCAGATTAATCTGAGGTAAATCTGAGAAATAAAATAAAAATCATTTAAAAAATATTTTTGAGAGAGACAAAGAGAGATTTTCTAAAAAGCCAAGTCTTGGATCAGCAGGCTTCTGATCATGGAAGGACAGAGTGTCAGCTACAAAGGACCTCAGATTCCCACTAGTTCCAAACTTTTAATTTAAAGATGAAAAACCCAGGCCCACCAGAGTTCGATGACTTGGTTAATTCACACTGCTGCCTGTGCTTGGAAAGCCAGATAGGGTGACTTTTTTTTTTTTTTAATCTATGTGAACTCAGAAACGTGAACACACAAATCTTTTAAGGATAAAAATATATTCCATTAAGATTAGTCCCTCTTGGCCCTGGCCAATTGGCTCAGTGGTAGAGCATCCACCAGGTGTGTCGAAGTCCTGGGTTTGACTCCTGGTCAGAGCACACAGGAGAAGTGACCATCTGCTTCTCCACCCTTCCACCTCTTGCTTCTTTCTTTCTTCTCTTCCCCTCCTACAGCCATGGCTTGATTGGAGCGAGTTGGCCCCATGGCCCCAGGAGCTGAGAATGGCTCCATGGCCTCTCTCCCTCAGTTGCTAAAAAAAATGGCTCCAGTTGCAACAGAGGAAGGGCCCCAGATGGGCAGAGCATCGCCACCTAGTGGGCTTGTCCGGTAGATACCAGTCAGGGTGCATGTAGGAGTCTGTCTCTACCTCTCTTCCTCTCACTAAATTAAAAAGAAAGAAAGAAAAAAAGATTAGCCCCTCTCCCCTAATGTTAATATATAATAGCATTGAATTGACCCTCAGGCCAAGATCATCCAACAGAGATGCTGCCACCTCTTGGAAGATTCTAGCCTGGAGGTATGAGGGTGGATGGAACCTTAGATGTGCTGGCTTCCTCTGACATTACCAGAGCCTAGTATGTAGTAGGCACTCACAATTTGGTGGAAAAACATACTTATGACTGGGAACAAGCTGGCAGACCTGGATCAATGACCATCCCTCAAACCCAAGCCCATGAGAGTCCCAGCTGCTCTCTGCAGGCTGTAAAAGAGAAACCTCCTAGCTAAGATGCCTTCCTACTGGCTCTTCTCCAGCCATCCTTACGTGGAGCCTAGCACATCGAGAAGAGATGGCAGACCGCCTAGCTGTAGTGCTTAGGAGGTATGAAACCCACTCACTCCCTACTGCTGGGGTTTTCATTGGTGTTGGGCAGATAAAATATATTATGCTCTCTTTGTTAAAGATGGCACTGCCCACATGGAAGTTCGTTGATATTAATGTGTGTTCTGGAACAGGCTGTGGGCAGGCCGGGTCGTTGTAGCCTAAGGCTTAGTTTAAGAGTAAACTCTTCCCCACACCCTTGACTGATTGGATGATGTAGGGTGGTGCACTCTCCTGAGAAATCCCATTATACAGAGATTTCCTTGTTTGTATAATTGGATTAAAGGTTTTGATTCTACTGTATAAAGTGGGAGAGACCAGTAGCTTGATCTCTCTCTCGGTTCCTGGGTTCCTGAGATTAGTATCAGAGAGGAGAGCAGATGAAGGCCACATGGAGGCCAGGAGAAGCAGCCAAGATGGCACAGTGCTGAGGGAGAAGCCAGTTTGTGTAGAGTTTGTGCAGGAGATGGGGAACAGAGGTGAATAAGTCTGGTGAGCTAGAAACGTTTGATTCTAGGAAACTTGGATAAGTCAGTAGCTTTGTGAGCACTGAATGAGTGGGTTTTGGAGCCCAGTGTGTGTTTTTACTTGCCCGCCGGGTGCAAGCTAGGATTAAAGCTGATGGCTCACCAGTACTTGGCTCCGTTGTTTCATTACTGACTGTCTGAATCAAGTGCAAACCTGCATGAGCCAGGCGGCTGGCTGTGATGGTGGCCTTGGCCACTGGCTTTACATAGACCCTCTGCTCCTCAGTTTGTGGCTTGTCTTTTGGATAGCTGGTCTCAGAGACCCATGCTCATCTTCTGTTTATTAACTGTATAGTCCTGCAATTGAAAACCCATTAATCTGAAGATTGGATTTTTTAAAACATTAGTCATCATACGTCTAAAAAAGCTTTTTTTCTCCTTGAATCTCATCTGAAAGAAAAAAAATACAAATCTGTTCTTGATACATGCTAGGTGTTAGGGATATGTCTGGAACATTTCTTGACCCCAGCATCCTGTCTGTCCAGCCTTCTCCTTCCCCATGTTAAAAGGCATTTCTGCTTGATATCAAACATTATCTCACTAACTTTATAAACATGGCTGCTGCTCAGAAGTTCTCCACACCTTTGTTTCCTGGAAGAGGAAATGACATTTCCTGGAGGGGACTGCATGTGGGTGGCGAGGCTCCACTCATTACATTCAACACACCTGCACTTTCAGTCCTATGCTTCTTTTCCTCCTTCAGTTTCTGTACCAAAGATTCCTGGAATCGTGCTGAGCAAGACCAAGGGGCAGCTGTGTCAGTTCACTGCAGCCCAGAAGACATGATTCCTGCTTTGGATCAAGAGCTAAGGAATAAGTGACTCCTAGGAATCTGATCCCTGGGGACACCACAATTCACTTTCCTTCAACTTGGAATTGGCAAAAGGGATTCTGAGACATCACTTCACTTTTATTCTGGACCTAGTTGACAATTATACTCTAACTCCCAAAGAGACCACCTCTTGCACCCTTCTGTGAATTATCTTTTTTTTCTTAAAGATTTTATTTATTGATTTTAGAAAGAAGAGAGAGAAAGAGGAGAGGGAAGCATCAACTCATAGTTGTTGCTTCTCTTCTGTTCCTTGACTGGGCAAACCTAGGGTTTCAAACTGGCAACCTCAGTATTCCAGGTTGATGCTTTAACCACTGTGCCACCACAGGTCAGGTTGAATTGACCTTTTATGAAGAATTTAGGATAAAAATTAAAAAGAAAATGTTCTTATTATGAACCTCAATTTGGAAAAAGATGGTATTTGGGGAGAAGTAGGATATGATGAACAGATTATTTAAGACCTGGATTACATTATAAGGATACCTCTCTCTGCAGAAAGTCAGCACTTGGAGGATGTAAGAATGGACTATTTCATGAAGAGTTGGGCTACTCTGGCTGTTCACTTTTACAAAGATCTAGCAGAGTTTTTTTTTTTTAAGTGGGGCACCTGAGCCTGACCTGTAAGTGGCACAGTGGATGGAGTGTCGACTTGGAATGCTGAGGTCATCAGTTGGAAACCCTGGGCTTGCCTGGTTAGGGCACTTATGGGAATTGATGCTTCCTGCTTCTCCCTCTTCTCTTTCTCTCTCTTCTCTCTAAAATGGATAAATAAAAATCTTTTAAAAAAATTAACTGGGGCACCTGAGTCCTTTGAACAATCAGCACGGAATTAGAAGACAGCGATCTACCTTAACCAAAGATTCAAGAAACACGTGCAGTCTAGTGTAAAATTATTCAGAAATTGTCAAAGTATTTCTAGGAGGTGCAGAGGTGCAGACAAAACACAGGTATTTTAAATATATAGCTTGGTCAAGGGAGAGAAAGTCCCTCCCTTCTTCAATCGAATTAAGACTTTAAGTGGGAAAACAATGATAATTAAAAGTTAGAAATTTTATTGCCAGGAGGAAGCTCTAAACCTGAAGCAAAAAATTGCCCTGCCCTTGGAGAATAAATTTTGATTACTATTGATAATAAGATATAAACTTCCAAGCCTTGAGGGAGAATGGTAAAAGGTGAATGCAAACCTCATTCTGAAGTAAAAAAGAACAATGTTCATAAGATCATATTTTTGAAAGTTCCATTGTAGTCTTAAACTAATTTAAAAATCTTAGACAAGGTAAGGGAAAGAATACTATGTCTTCATTTAAGAAAGAGATAATGAGTGAACCTGATGCAAGCTAATATTTATTGTGCATTGAGAATGTGTCAGGGGTATGGTGTTAAATACTTCAATCATCTCATTTGATTCTTAAATAAATCTCCTGTGATGGGTAATATCCTCTTCATTTCATAGATGCAGTAGCTGAGTCTCAGAGGTCAAACAAATGACTTTGCCAGGTTCATCGAGCCAGTGAATGGTAGGTATAGCTTGACTCCCAGTCTATTCACCCCCAAATCGATGACTTTTGCCATCATATACACAGAAAAATGTTAGGAGCTGAAATTATAGCCCTATTCTTGAAATTGTATATGTATATATTTGTGAATGTCCTGATTAATAAGGTATTCTAAGAAGAGTTAACACATGTAGAGATAACCAATTTGTAAATTATAATGTATCAAAATGCCCACTTACTAATACAGTCATAGAAAATAAAACAAAATTTCATCTTTAATGATGCAGAACATTTAGAGTAGATTGGTTTTTCCTGAGTATCATTATTATTACATTTTTTTAAAATTTCTTTTATTTATTTATTTATTTATTTATTTATTTATTTATTTTAGAGAGGAGACAGAGAGAGAGAGAGAAAGGGGGGAGGAGCTAGAAGCATCAACTCCCATATGTGCCTTGACCAGACCAGTGCAGGGTTTTGAACTGGCAACCTCAGTGTTCCCAGGTCAACGCTTTATCCACTGCGCCACCACAGGTCAGGCATTATTATTACATTTTTAAAGAATGTAATTGAGTATGAAAGTCTTTTGTTTTGTTTTTTAAAGACAGAGGTGTTATAAAAGCACAGTATCATTGCTTTGTGGCTTTTGCAGTCTTAAAGATGATAATTATTTTTAAAACTCATCACTGTTCATAAAGATACACTAATTATAACATGAGTATCTGAGTCAGATAGTAAATAACTTCAGTTTTGTTTAATATAGATGCAACTTAACAGAAATTTGTGGTGTGTTTATAAGTATTAAGGATAGATTAAATCAGAACAAAATAGAAAGGCCCAATATTCTAAGGATTGGCAGATATAATGCTGAATTTGGTGAGTTCTCTGATATTAGCATAATGAGTGTGGCCCAAATGGATGACAAATCTTGTCTAAAATGAGAGTTCCTGATTGCATAATCTATGCAGACCACTTTTTAGTGATTGTTTTTACCAGTGGAAAAAAAGAACAACTCAAGTTTGAAAGATTGAACATTTTGATGAGAAATCCTCCCTGGGAAGGTTTAATAAATCTGAGATCTGATCTGATAATCCAGGAGAAAGAAATCAAGATAAAACCTTCTGTCATATTTATAAATTTGATTATTGCAGTTCTATAGATGACAGTGCAATTGCCCATGCAACTTGAAAATCTACCAATGAAGGCACATTACTGTAGAGCACTATGTATCTCAATCTCTTCTTTGAAAAGGCAAATATTATACCTGCTTCTCATTACTCCCTTGTTCTTCAATCCATTCCCTTCACATATATACTGTTTATGGTTTTATTCTGCCATTCACACACACACACACACACACACACACACTTGAAGGGGAAATTTCTTTCAATTTACAACAATATGATGAAATACACAGGATATTCTATCAGTTTTTTCCAGCTATAAAATTCTAAAAATAACTATTAATTAAAAGAAAGTTTTAACTGTCAGTAATGATGAAGGTAACATAATTTGCTTATAGTTGTACATATTGCTAATTTGTTATATTCACTGGTATGAACGTTTCAAATCCTCTGAAGAAAGTTATAGACCAATGGCCCAGGAAAACACTGAACATAATTACTCTCTTCTCTGTGTACAGCTTTCCTGACTGCATCATAGTTTCAGCCATTCACTTTAAAGGAAAAAGTTTGTGGAACAAAAATGTAAGAGATTTCTTTTCTCAGTGGTTACAACAGTGGCCTAATGGGGCTTGTTGACCATATTTGGCTCTTGTGTGAGTCAGTTAGTGTACTCTATTGCATGGTCAGGTTTTATCTCTCAACCCAAACATCTTACCCATGAAATATTTGTTTTTAGCTCCAAATGGCAACCCTTGAGACTATTTTTTTAAACTTATATTGGCTTAAATGTTGTAAGTAGATCCAAGCTGACATTTTCTATTATTTTCTTTCTTTCTTTTTCTGCTGTCACTAGGCAGAGTCACAAACAAAGAAGTAAAGATCTACATTTGGGATTCAGCATATGATTTGTAGACCAGATGTTTTATCTACATCTTACATATTCACACACACACATATGCACACATACACACAACACACAAACCTGAATTGTCCAGTACATGAGTGTACTGTACTCTGATGATTAAAGAAATATATGTAATATTTAAATAATCATATTAATAGCTTATATTTATAAATTTATGCAGCATTAAAAATAATGAAAAACAAATTAATTTTTTCACATCTCATATTAGAACTTGGTGGAGATGATTATGCTAAAAATATCAAAGATATGTGATATATTTGAAAATAGAAGATATGCTTATTTTTCTAAATAAATTACAAATGTCATGCATTGTTTCATAAAAGTATTTTTCTGTTTGTTTTAAAATTAATAAAATGGGAGATGTTCTTATTACAGTTTGACAATTTCATAGGTAAGACTGAGTAGATAAAACCTCTAAAGTTCTTTATTTTTATAAACCTTATGAAGAGAATGCTGTATTTTGAATGATCAACTACCCTTTATGGAACATTTGTACCACAGGTTTTCTTTTGTTTGTTTTTTTACTCATATTGTCTTATTTAACCTCATAACACTTCTATAATAAAGGTGGTGCTATTCACACTCTCCAGATGAGAAAGAACATGGAGGCCCAGAGAGAATAACATCCAAGGTCACATAGCAAATGAGTAGTTTGTCTAGAACCAAAACCCAGGTGGGTCTCATTCATACCCATGTAGAACTGTGTCTAGGAAATTCTGGCCAACAACTACAGAGGCTAAAAAGAGGGGTCATATCCTGCATGCAGATTTTGAAAAAGTATTGGTTCTATGATAAAAATTATGTATTGACTTGTATGTACTCACTTACACATGCACACACATATCTAGAAATTAGAGAAAAGTAAAAGGGGAAGAAAAATTACCCATAATTTCATAACCCAAACACAAGTAACATTTGGTGTATTTTCTTACATTCTTTTATCTATACATAATTTTTGGAATGATTTTATTTCAAAAATAACTTTTACTTGTTGCCTGATTGTAAATTAATGAGTAGTCATCATAGAACATTTGAAAATACAAAAACGCATATAAAAATTTTAAACCCCTTATAATCTCAAAATATAAAGATAACTGATAATAATTTGCTTTCTTATCATAGTTGTGGCTGAGAGCACATATCTTGAGACTGAAGCTGAATTTACCTACTCACAGAATTTGTACTTTACAATCCACAGCATCATTTAGAAACATTGTTTGATTTTTACTTGATTTGTTGATATTCTATTTTTAAAGAAATTACATATGTGATTTTTGAAATGTTCTGGTTGCTCTAAATGGGAAGCTACTTTGCTTTTTCACAAAAGGACAAAAATTACTTCTACATACCAAAAAAAAAAACCCTTAAAAATGAATAACAATTCTATTGAAATATGCCCTTATAACTTTACAGAATGGCTTAATTTTTTTCAAGTGTAACTTGTTTTAAGCAGTTTCCCTTGGGTAGTAAAGAAAACCACCAACTCCCTGTTTGCTAATTGGTTCACACACCTTTAGCTAGAGGAAAAAGCCTTTGGTCAGGCTAAAGCAAATAGATGTTGACTTGTCAGATTAAATAAATAAGGTTGGGAGTTACATAAATTTGAGAGGGCTGTCGAAATACAGATAAAATTTAATCAGACTAAGAAAATTTCTCTCCAAACAAAAGACAAAAAAGCGATTGCTTGAGAACCTTTACATCACATGACTTGCCCTGCCCAGCGAGACCTTAAAAAGACTTCAAAACTTAAGAACTTAAAAAGGCTCTGGTTAGAACCCAGTGAGGTGCCACAACTTTATTACCAAGCTTCCACTTTTCCTAGGAATGTAGTGAGAACCAGACCGGAGAAACCAAACAATAAATAAACTGAATCTTTAAATGTATGTTCTTGAGTTTACTATGGCCTTTTACAGGTTTCATAGTGTGAAAGCACTACAAAGAAATCTTTAAAAAATATTGTACATCTATTTATTTACTTTTTGCAGATTCACACTTTCTCTGTACCTTGCAATTTTATTTTAATGGAATAAAGTTTAGAAACATAGAAGAGATCTACATTCTATTTTATGGCTTAGTTAAGAAAGAAAAATCCAAATATTTCATAGTTCTTTTTCTTTTTGTAATTTCTTGGACATAGTGGGTCCATTATGTACATTATGGGAAGAATGTGGAGAAAGAGGAATTCTTATGAAAATCAGTACAACTTTTAGAAACTGGCAGTATTTACTAAAGCTGAGCATATGACTACTCTGTTAACCAGGCATTCTGTCAGTATATCAGCCATATATATATATATATACACACACACACACACACACACACTAAGAGACATGTGCCACACACTGTATTTTCCCATGTATAAGATGCTCCTGTGTATAAGATAGACCTTAAGTTTAAGTTTGGGGCCTGAAATTTGAAAAAAAGTATATTACATGAAGTTATTGAACTCCAGTTTTATTCATTATAAAATTAATAGAACTCCTCATCACTGTTAAAACTCCCATTCATTAGCTTGTCCTCATCTGTGTCTGATGCCAAATCACTGTCTTCAACAATGAATGCAAAAACAAGTGCAAAAAAGCAGGAAATGCAAGGGAAAAAAATCTACAACCACTATATAAGACACACCCAGTTTTTAGACCCCAATTTTTTCAAAAAATGGTGCGTCTTATATATGGGGAAGTATGGTACTTATAAGCACCCACACTGAAAACAGTCTGAGTATCCATACATTGCAAATGTGGATAAAACTGTGGTTCATCATCCGTGGACATGATGTGGCAATAAAAGTGAGCAAAATACTGCCACAGCATAAACAAACCTCACAATTGCAACATTGAGTTAAATCAGGTCTAAAAGAGTGTAAACTGAATGATTTATTACCATAAAGTTCAAAATGAGTGAAATGAATTTATGCTGTAACAAGTCAGAATAGGAGTTATCACATTTGGGGAGGTGGGTGGCGTAGTGTCTAGAACAGGGCATTCAAAGGTTTATGTTGAGTTGATATTTTTTCAGTTGATGGAGGGGGAGGTTACACAAATGTGTCCACTTTGTAAAAATTCATCTGGTTGAAAAAAAATTCATGGGGCTGCACCTTTGTGGCATGGTTATTTCTCTGTATGGGTCAACCCCAGTTAAAGAGATTATTTGAAAACGGGATGTGATATTATCATATTTCTGGAGCTCTTTCTATGTAGCCAGAAACAGTGCTGGTGGCCCAGGTAATTGAGAGCTCAGTAGTTCAGTGAGAGCAGGCTGTATAACAGACATGCCAATCTTTCCCTCTTTCTGTCTCTCTATTTCTGTGTCTCTGTTTATGTGTTGACTCTCTCCTGTCTTTGTCTCTCTCTATTTCTCTATGTCTCTCCCTCCCTCCTGTCCTTCTTTGTGCTATTCAACATGCCAACAAGATAAGCTTGATACAGTGTGACCTCAAACAAGTCATTTGTACTTTCTGAGTCCCTTTATCTCATTTGGTGAGTGAAGGAGTTAGACAAGATTCTGTCTCCAGGACCCAATTCTAAGACACACCCTGCAGCTCCTGCTCTATGTGGTAGCCCATTGACATCTTCTCAGCCAGGGATTTGTGCTTGCATTATTCTTCTGCACTTCTTGCTTCTCTAGCACCATGCCTTGTACACTGTAGATAATACAAAATATCTGTTCTATAGGCAAAAGTTTAGTAAAGAAAAGCTCAACTTACACATTATAGACAGTGGGTAAATGCCTCAAAAATTTAAAAAAGTAAAAATACAGAGTATTTCCCAACTTGGGTAAAAGGCACTTTATGCCAACTTCCAAATAGAATCCAATAGAGAATTATCAGGTACAAATGGGAGTAGTTTTGATCCACTCAACTGTTCTTGGTGGTAACATGCCTTTAGATTAAAGTGTCTGCCAAAGGATATAAGTAAAGGCAATAAAGAATCATCTGGAAAGTTTGTATAAGCCAATTAAAAATAAGGTTCTAATGATAAATATTCTGAACATTGATAAAGAATATTAAAAAGGAGAGAGAGCTGGATGATAAGAACTTGCTTGTCTTCTGAATTGTTCAGTTATGCTAATTAATTATTTTTGAGACAGATGGACAGACAGGAATGGAGAGAGATGAGAAGTATCAACTCATAGTTATGGCACTTTAGTTGTTCATTGATTGCTTCTCATAGGTGCCTTGACTGGGCGTGGGGGGGGGGGACTCCAGCCAAGCCATAAACCTTGGGCTTCAAGCCAGCGACCATGGGATCATGTCAACCATCTAATGTTTAAACCACGACCCCGTGCTCAAGCTGGCGACCTTGAGTTTTGAACCTGTGACCTCGGCATCCCAGGTCAATGCTCTACTATTGCACCACCACTGGTCAGACTTAATTGTACTTCTTTACTTACAAAGCTAAAAATGTTTATTTCAAAAGATATATTGCTAAACTGCAAAGAATTAACCTCTATTAGCTTGATATAAATATCCTTTTGAAAACACCACTTTGCTTTGTTATCATTTTTGAAAAAATTTCTTTGCTGATGAAGAAATGATTCAGTCAGAAGTTTGGTGTCCTGGGTGGCTGGAAGAACACTGGTTATCTTGCATAGTGCACCCTCCATGACGGGTATTGCATACTCTTTCATCGTGTACAGATTATCCTGACAAAACTGAGTTCTCACAACTGCCAATCCAGGCTCAGGTGCTGGAGTAGGCACCTCAACGGGCCAGCTGTGCTGAAAACAAAAATGGACAGAGTACGAGAAAGTGGAATGGACAGAGCAAGGTTACGGTGTCCCATTCAGATGGACTGCAGGCTCCTGGCTAATCTTTGTCCAGCTCTCCCTCAGCCTTCACCACTCATGCACACCTGGGGTGTTATCTTTTTTATTGCAGTGGGTTGGTGTCAGTTCATATTTTGGTCCTGGGTGTTTTCTGGTGTTGCTGAGGGAGTCAGAGAACTGGAGAGAATGTTCAATCTATATTTTTAGAAAAATGTAAATATTTATTTGGTTTCTGACTTTCAGCTTTAAATAAACACTATCACGTTCTTTATCTTCAAAAGCAGTGAAATTCTGATTATGAATCTCCTCATGACATTTAAAGTGCCTGCTTATATAACAGGTACTCACTACATTTTTATGACACCCCTGTTGTCGTCGCCTTCTTCTTCTTCTTCTTCTTCTTCTTCTTCTTCTTCTTCTTCTTCTTCTTCTTCTTCTTCTTCTCCTCCTCCTCCTCCTCCTCCTCCTCCTCCTCCTCCTCCTCCTCCTCCTTTTAGATGAGAGGATGGGAGATAGTGAGGCAGAATCTCAATGTGCCCCAAATGGGATCCACCTGACAACCTCATCTGGGGACAATGCTCCAGTACCAAGCTATTTTTAGTGCCTGAGTCTGATGTGCTTCAAGCTATCCTCAGTGCCCTTGGCCATGCTTGAACCAATGAAGCCACTGGCTGCGGGAGGGGAAAAGAGAGGGGGAGGCTGAAGAAGCAGATGGTTGCTTCTTCTGTGTGCACTGACCAGGAATTGAACCCAGGAGGAACATCCATATGCTGGGCCATCACTCTATCCATTGAGCCACCAGCCAGAGTTGATAATTTTCTACTTCCATTTACCTTCCTCACAGGTAAGAATGAGTTTAAATAAGATGTGGAGGTTTCTAAGTTAGGACTCAATATATCTCCCTTCACACTTTTCAAATAGTATCTGCTGTGGGAAGAGAGGCATGGTGGTGTGTTGGAAACTTCTGGACTTCAGAGTAATAGAACTCCAAATTTTTGTCTGGGTTTCTCCATTGACAAGCTATGTGGATGTGCGGGAGTTGCCCTTCCTCTCTCTGGGTCTCAGTTTCCCCAGATGTGAAATGAAGTGATGGAAGTGCTCCTTTCAATTTAAAAAACTCACAAGGTACAAAATAAGCTAAGTCTAACATATATTTGTACTTTGGAAAATTAAACATGATTTGTATGCAGCTCAGAAAACTAAAAGTTACATTTTCAACTTACTAGAACTTATTGCTAGGGAGAGGATGGTAAGTAAGACATTTCTATTTCCAGTGACAGGTACCTAGTATTTTGAAGTCTTCCATTTCATTATTCACTTTAATGTTTTCACTAAAACACATGTGGTTTTCAAACACAGGAAAGAAAACAAGGTAACCTGTGGTTATAATTTCCACTAGAAAGTTGAAAAAGTGCAGCTCAGAAAGAGCATTGTGGGGAGTTCCTTTAAACATGAAAATGCATATTAGAAGAGTTTTTCTTGAGAAGAACACTGTAAATTGTTATAGTTTCAAAAATTGTTGAGAAATAAGGCCTAAATGCATCTGTTGTCACAACTAGGATAGAGTTGCGGTTACACAACTGTGGAGGCTTCAGTGTCTTGAATATATTCAGTCCTCCAGTGTGTTTTCAAGCAGCCACTGTTTTCTGCTTTTAATTCAATTTCTGGGAAACTTGCAGAAAATATTTTTCTGGGTGACCCTTCTCATTTCCAAAGTAGCTTTAAGTGTCCCTTATCAGATCTTATCTTGAAGCAATTGGTCTGCTTAAAATAACTCTTCCTCTAGATTTCACCTTTACAGTTTTCTCTTTTTTTCTTTTTTTTATTCAGTGAGAGATGGGGAGGCAGAGACAGATTCCTGCATGCACCCTGACCAGGATCCACCAGGCAAGCCCACTAGGGGGTAATGCTCTACCCATGGGGTATTGCTTCATTGCTCAGCAACTGAGTTCTTCTTAGCATCTGAGGTGGAGGCCATGGAGGTATCCTTCGCTCTTGGGGCCAACTCACTTCAATTGAGCCATGGCTGCAGGGAAGGAAGAAAGAGAGAGAAAAAGAGAAGCGAGAGGGGGAGAGGGAGGGGCGTAGAAGCAGATGTGCACTTCTCCTGTGTGCCCTGAGTGAGAATCAAGCCGAGGAAATCCACAGACTGGGCCGATGCTCTACCACTGAGCAAACCAGCCAGGGTCTGCAGTTATTTTCAATGTTCTGCCATCCACTATGATAAGTTGAGTTTACTCAACATCTAAAATTAATTATTATTTCAATAAATATTTAGAAAACACCAACTAAATTCATGTGAGCACATCAATTTTACAGTGAATCATAATAAAATGCACCCTCTCCATCCTTTGGATTTTTAAAGTGCAACTATCAAAAACTATTAAAGATGTGGAGTTTCATGTAAGTTCTCTTTTCACAAGACACAGTTATTTTAACTTTGAAGGTCCTCCTTCAGATAGTTGGGTTACATAGTGTGAGAAAAACCACTCTTGACTCAATTTCTAGCATTGGTTCAGGAAGTCATCTGCTCAAGCTACCAGAGAAAACTGCACAAGTAAAAGAATAACTATACAGTAGTTTAAATTTTTTCTTCCAGTTGCTTACTGACCACCATCAAATAGAGTATGGTAAATAAGTGAAGATCTTTAGTACATAAAGAGGAATAGATACAAGTGCTTTTCACACGTGGATTCAAATTTAGAGGGAACAGCAACATATGTATAACAAGAAGCAGAGAGAGCTGGTCTACATCTGTCAAGCTCCTATCTGTCACAGAGATGTTATCAGTGTGTATGTGTTTATACACCAGTACAGATGTATATGATAAAACATGCATTTGTATCCTTGTAACTGGTGCTCCTGCTTCCGTTCTTAGTTCATTACAGCTGGTCTTCATGTCACATGTGTCACGTCCCTGCACCAGATTCCAGGGACTCCCTTCTCATGGAAGATCTGCTTTGGCTCCCTCTGATTCATCTTTCTTACTAGAACTAGCCACACAGAGCTTATCATTCTCCTGAACTCGCCAGACAAACCTCAGCTCAACATCTGCACAGGGCCATCTTTTTGATCTTGATATGAACATCAATTTCTCATCCATGATCACTCTGTTTAAAATTGCAGCTGCAAAGACCCCACCCATGCACACTGTTTCCTATGTGTCTCCCTTCTCGACGTCCCTCTCTATCCCCCTTTCCAGTTTGTTTCTCCTTTCCGGAACATAAGCTCCATGTGAGCAGGGATACTTTTTCTGTTTGATTATCTATGGATCCCCAATGACTTGACGCACAGTAGTCCTTCAAACAATATTTATTAAATGGGTAAATTTATTAAAGGCAACTAATCGCAATATATATATATATGATATACATTTACTTATATATTTATGTAAACTTATTGAATAGCTATAAATTTAATGTCTTTTTATATCATATGAAGTTAATATATTTACAAGTAAAAACAAGTAGCAACTGCTTTATTTTTATTTATTTACTTTTTCCTCCAACTTTATTGAGGTGTAGTTGACAATTTAAATTGTATACATTTAAAATATACAGCATAATGATTTGATAAATGTGTATAATATAATTTTGTTAACTGTAATCACACTGCTGTATATCAGATCTTTTTCAATGACAGAACATTGAAAATAACTGCAGGCCCTGGCTGGTTTGCTCAGTGGTAGAGCATCGGCCCAAAAACAATCCCACAGCATTACTGTCATCTGACAATAACATAAGACTAATCAAAGCAACTGGAATAAATGTTTAAGAACTATACTCCTAACAAAAGACACCTAAAAGATAAACTGTGTTGCTGTTCAACAGCTTCTCACTTCATTAGTCATGGCTAGCTGGGGACACTTTGGAACAGAGTAATATCTATTTTTAACATGATCTGACCTAGTTGTTTTCTTAACTTTGTTTTAGAATGAATCATTTCTGTATGATCTAATACAAAGTTTATATACTTACCAAAACCAATAGTACAGACATCTATCTGCATATTCACTTGCTCATAAAACTATACCTGAATCCGAGATCTATTTTGCAAGTATCTGAACATGAGATTGATGGGCTGCATCATCACCTTTGCACTTTTTGATCCTGGCCATGGAATGCCATGGTAGAAGCTGACAAATACCACTCTACACTGTACACCACCTCAAAAAGCTACTTCTAGTATTTAGATCTTGAATAGTTGTAGTTACTTATTCCTTCCACGTAATAAGAAGTATCTAATACAGTCACAAATAAAAACAAAGACCAAGTTCTTTTACATGGAACATCTTTTTTCAGAAAATTGGAATTAAATGAATTCCATAAAAATCAGTAATAAGTCATAGTGTTGAGTTAAGAAATCATTATTTTCTCTTTCTTTCTTTCTTTCTTTTTTCTTTCTTTTTTCTTTCCCCTCCCTCCCTCCCTCCCTCCCTCCCTCCCTCCCTCCCTCCCTCCCTCCCTCCCTTCCTTCCTTTTTCCCTCCCTCCCTCTCTCTCTCCCTCCCTTCCTTCTTTCCTTTCTCCCTCCCTCCCTTCCTCCGTTCATTTCTCCCTCCCATACTTCCTCTCTTTCTCTTTAATTCTTTCTTTTTCTTTCTTTCCTTCAAGAGGAGGGGAGATAGAGACACAGAATCCTGCATTCCCCCTAACTGGGATCCACCTGGCAACCCCTGTTTGGGACCAATGCTCGGACCAACTGAGCAATCCTCAGTGCCCAGGGCTTATGTTGGAACCAATAGAACCACTGGCTGAGGGAGGAGAAGAGAGAGAGAATGGGGAGAGGGAAAAGAAGAGAAGTAGATGGTCGCTTCTCATGGGTATCACCGTTTTCAAACAGGGCATTGTATTTGTTTTCTATGGCTTCTGTAACAAATTATCATGAAGTTAGCAGCTTAAACAAAACAAATTCATCGTCTCACAGTTTGTAGGCCAGAAGTCAAGTTGACTTTTTTTTTTTGTTTGAGTTTTCTCAAGGTTGAGATCAGAGTCTGGTTCTTTGGGCTGACACTGGGTGACTCTGAAAGAGTCTACTTCAAACTCATTCAGGATGGTGTCAGAGTCATTCAGGTCTTTGAGCTGTAGAACTGGATTACTGGATTAGCTGTAGAACTGTATTACTGGCTGTCATATGGGAGCTGTTCTTGCTCTTAGAAGTCTCTTACTAGTCCTTGCCCCCACATCCAAGATACAACAAAAGCATGCCCAGTCCTTTCTACACTTGGAATCTCTCTGACTCCACTTTTTCCACATCTCCAACCTGCAGTCAGAGAAAATTATCTGCTTTTAATGACTCCTTCAGTCAGAGTTGGCCCACCCAGATAATCCAGGATAATATCCCCGTTTTAATATCTATAATCTTAGTTACATCTTGAATTAGAGAATAAACATCATTGGGAGGGGTATTCTGCCTGCAACAGGTGCACAACCATAATTAAGAGATATATTCAGAAACATTATATCCTAGAATTAAAGATTTAGTTACCCAGAAAAGTAACTGCTAGCGAAGGATCTTAAAACTGTGTTGCTCCTGAGACTATAGTACTTCTCAGTTTTCATCAGGCTGCAGTCTGGGTTGAAAGGAAGGGTCAGAGAAAAACTGCTGGCTTTTTAGACTAGGTACTTGCACTGTACCAAAGTAACTTGTCTTCACATACTCATGGTTCTGACTGAATCAAAATCTATCAAGAAAGACCAGTCTTGACAGAATAATTTTTTTCTCCAAAAGTCAGTAAACATTAGACCTGTCCAAGAGGGCAAAAGTACTAGATCACGATATCAAGTCTGGAAACATCAGTAGCTTAAGGGAGTATATACCAAAGTTGGAGTTTGGGACATGCACCAAGTTTAGGAATATGCAGGCACAAATGAAGCATTTAAGGCAATGTCCAAACAAATTCCAAGAGATTAAATTCTTCTGGTCTGGAGCTCCTTTTAAATGCACATAACTCAACTTTTCTGAGTGCTCACCTAGATGTCTTAAAGGTATCACCAGGCTTCTTCTACCTAGCCTCTGGTCAACTTTAGAGCTATAGTTGTGAATCTTCTTTTTTATTTTTAATTTTATTTCTCAATCATAATTGACATTCAATATTATTTGATACTAGTTTCAGGTATACAATATAGTGGTTAGACAATGACATAATTTACAAAGTGATTCCCTGATAATTCAAGTACCACCTAGCACTATACATAGTTATTACAACATTATCGACTATATTCCTTATGCTATAGTTTATATCCCGTGATTATTTGGTAACTACCAGCTTCTTAACATTTTACTTTTTTTGACCCAAACCTCCAATTCCCCTTCCCCCCTGGTAACCATTATTTTGTTCTCTGTATCTATGAGTCTGTTTTTATTTTGTTAGTTTATTTTTTCTTTTAGATTCCACATGAAAGTGAATTTATATGGTAGTTGTCTTTCTTTGCTTGACTTATCTCACTTAATATAATACTATCTAGATCCATCCATGTTGTTGAAAATTGTAAGATTTTATTTTTTATGGCCAAATAGTATTTCATTGGCTATTACATATAATGCTGCAATAAACATAGGGTGCACATATATTTTCAAATTAGTGCATTGAGTTTTTTCAAATATATACCCAGAAAAGGAATTACTGGGTGATAGGCATTTTAATTTTTTGAAGACCTTCTACACTGTATTACATAGTGGCTATACCAATTTGCATTTCCATCAACAGTGCACAAAGGGTTTTTTCCCCAATGCCTCACCAACATTTGTTTGTAGACTTATTAATGCTAGCTATTCTGACAGGTATGAGGTGATATCTAATTGTGATTTTAATTTTTTGGTGATTAGTGATGAACATTTTTTCATATATCTATTGGCCATATAAAGTGTTTATTCAAGTCCTCTGTCCGTCTTTTAATTGAATTGTTTTTTTGTTTGGTATGAGGTTTTTAAACTAAATTTTGGATATTAATCCCTTATTAGAAGTATCATTAGCAGATACCTTCTCTCATTTAGTAAATTGTCTTTTTGTTTTACTGATGACTTTACCACAGACATACAAAAGATTGCAAGAAAATATGGACAACTGTACATCAACCAACTGGATCATCTGGAGAAAATGGAAGAATTCCTGGGAACATACAATCTTCAAAAACTGAATTAGGAAGAATAAGAGTATCTGAAGAGACAGATGACAGTGAAATTGAAACAGTAATCAATAACTTCTCAACAAACAGAAGTCTTGCATCAGATGGCTTCACAGAAGAATTTTAGCAAACATTTAAAGAACTACTTTCTACCACTAGAAACTATCCCAAAAAATCCAAGAGGAGAAAAGATTCCCAAGCTCATTTTACAAGGCCAGTTTTATCCTAATTCTAAAACTTGATAAAGACACTACGAAAAAAAAATTTAAGCCAATATCTCTAATGAACATAGATGCTAAAATCCTCAACAAGATATTAGCAAACCAGATACAGCAATACATAGGAAAGATCATAGATCATGATCAAATGGGATTTATTCTGGGGATGCAAGGTTAGTACAATATTCTCAAATCAATAAGTGATACACCATATAAAGAAAATTAAGAATAAAAACCACAAGAGCATATCATAGATGCAGAGAAAACATTTGATAAAATCCAGCACCCATTTATGATAAAAACTCTCAGCAAAATGGGAATACAGGGAACATAACTTAACATAATAAAAGCCATATATGGCAAACCTACAGCCAGCTTCATACTCAATGGGCAAAACTACAAGCATTTCCCTTAAGATCGGCAACAAGACAGAAATGTCTGCTTTCACTGGTTTTACTTAACATAGTTCTGGAAGTCCTAGTGACTTCACCCAGTCAAGAAAAAGAAATAACAAGCATCCAGATTGGAAAGGAAGAAGTAAAACTCTTATTATTTGCAGATGACATGATACTGTATATGGAGAACCTTAAAGATTCCACCAAAAAAGTACTAGAACTGATCAATAAATTCAGTAAAATAGAATAATACAAAATAAATATCTGGTAATAAGTTGCATTATTTACACCAATAATGAATTATCAGCAAGGGAAACTAAGAATCAATCCCACTTACAATGGTAACAACAAAAATACCTAGGAATAAAAAAAAAAAAAAACCTAGGAATAAATTTAACCAAGGATGTAAAAGACCTGTACCTGGAAAATTATAAGACACTGAAAAAAGAAATTAAAATTACAAAGAAGTAAAAACATATACTGTGTTCATGGATAGGAAGGCTTACCATCATTTAAATGTCCATACTAACCAATGCAATCTATAGATTCAGTGCAAATCCTATCAAGATCCTGATGGCATATCTTACAGAAGTAGAAAAGTATAGCAAAAATTTATATGGAACTACAGAAGATTGAGAATAGCCAGAGCAATGTTGAGAAAGAAGAACAAAGCTGGAGGAATCATGCTATAATACAAAGCCATAGCATGGTACTATCATAAAAAAGACATAGATCATTGGAACAAAATAGGAAGCCAAGAAATAACCACACCTTTATGATTAGTTAATATTTGATAAAAGAGGCAAGATCATACAATAGGGTAAAGATAGTCTATTCAATAAATGGTTTTGGGAAAACTGGACAGATGCATATAGAAAATGAAAGTAGACCACCTTCTTACACCATACAAGGATAAACCCCAAATGGACTAAAGACTCAAATGTTAGACTCAAAACAAATAAAATCTTAGAAGCAACATAGGCAGCAAAATCTCAAATGTTTTGCTTAGCCATATATTTTCTGATATATTTCCATGGGAAAGGGAAGCAAGAACAACAAAAATAAACAAATTAGACTACATCAAACTAAAAAGTTTTAGTAAAGCAAAAGAAATTATCAAGAAAATGAAAAAACAACCCATTGAATGATAGAACATATTTGCCAATGTTAGAGTTAAGGCCTAAAATTTATAAAGAACTTTTAAAACTCACCACCAAGAAATCACCTAAATAATTCGATTTAAAAATTAATAGAGAACCTAAATAGGCACTTTTTGAAAGAGGACATACACAAACATGGTATATGCTTCCACTTGTTTGTATCTTTCTTGATTTCTTTTAATAATGTTTTATAATTTTCCTAGTACAAGTCCTCCTTGGTTAAGTTTACTCCTAGGTATTTTATTTTTTGGTTGCAATAGTGAAGGGGATTGTTTCCTTAATTTCTCTTTCTGACAGTTCATTGTTGGTATATAAAAAATGCCTCTGATTTCTGTGTATTTATTTTATACCCTGCCACTTTTCATTTATCAGGTCGAGTAGTTTGTTGACTGAGACTGTAGGGTTTTCTATATACAATATCATATCATCTGCAAATAATGATAGTTTTATTCTTCTTTTCCAATTTGGATGCCTTTTATTTCTTCTTCTTCTCTGATTGCTGTAGCTAGGTCTTCCAGTACTATGTTGAATAAGAGTGGTAAAAGGGGGCACCCCTGTCTTGTTCTTGATCTTAAGAGGATTGCTTTTAATTTTTGCCCATTGATTAAGATGTTGGCAGTGGGTTTGTCATAGATGGCCTTTATCATGTTGAGGTATGTTCCCTGTATTCCCACTTTACTGAGAGTTTTGAGCATGAATGGGTGCTGGATATTATCAAATGCTTTTTCTGCATCTATTAAAAATATCATGTGGTTTTTGTCCTTCCTTTTGTTCATGTGATGAATCACATTGATTGATTTACAAATATTAAACCATCCTTGCCTCCCCAAAATGAATCCCACTTGATAATGATGTATGATTTTTTCATGTATTGCTGGATCTGGTTTGCTTATATTTTGTTGAAGATTTTAGCATATAATTTCATCAGGGATACTGGCCTATAATTTTCCTTCTTTGAAACATCATTAAAATGTCTATATTACCCAAAACAATTTATAAATTCAATGCAATACCAATTAAAATACCAATGACATACTTCAAAGATATAGAACACATATTTTAAAAATTTATATGAAACCAAAAAGGAACACAAATAGCATCAGTAATCTTGAAAAAGAAGAAAAAGGTGGGAGGTATCACACTTTCTGATATCAAGTTATACTACAAGGCCATTGTACTCAAAACAGCTTGGTACTGGCATAATAACAGGCATATAGATCAATGGAATAGAACAGAGAACCCAGAAATAAAACCACATCTTTATGGACAATTGATATTTGACAAAGGAGGTAAGAGCATACAATGGAGTAAAGATAGTCACTTTAACAAATGGTGTTGGGAAAATTGGACATCTACCTGCAAAAAAATGAAACTAGACCACCAACTTACACCATTCACAAAAATAAACTCAAAATAATTAAAAGACTTAAATGTAAGTTGTGAAACCATAAGTATCTTAGAAGAAAAGGTAGGCAGTAAGCTCACCGACATCTCTCACAGCAATATATTTACTGATTTATCTCCATGAGCAAGTGAAATAAAAGAAAGGATAAAGAAATGGGACTATATCGAACTAAAAAGTTTTGTACAGCTAAAGACAATATGAACAGAATAAAAAGACAACCCACACAATGGGAGAACATATTCAACAATACATCTGATAAGGGGTTAATAAGAAAAATTTATAAAGAACTTGTAAAACTCAACACCAGGAAGACAAACAATCCAATCAAAAACTGAGCAAAAGAGGCAGACACCGTGGAGCCCAGTGCAGAGAGCAAGGATCCACGTCTGACAGTCTCCTCTTCCAAAATCCTGCACACCTCAATGCCATTCCCTCCTCCACTCCACCATCACCCCCTGCCTGGACCACCAGCCGCCTCCCTTTCCTCAAGCATCCGTAAGATCCATTCTACACAAAATACCCTAACTAAAATCATGACTATGTCATGTGCACTAAGAAAAATGTCCAAGGAGGAAGGCAAGATGGCGATGGAGTAGGCGGACGTACCAACTTCCAACTCCCAGAACCAAAGTGGATTAAAACTTAATTTTAAGAACCATCATCTGGATAAACCAACTTTGAACTAAACTAAGTGGACTCTTCAACCAAGGAACACTGAAGAAACCACATGGAGACTGGTAGGATAAGCAAAAATGTGGAAAGGGTTGCCCAGCTCCCTGGAGTGAACAGCAGCCTGGAGAGACTCGCGTGGCAGGAGGAGAGTTTGGCGGAGAGGGGGGGACCTGGGTCCAAGGAACAAAGCCCCAGCCTGCAGCCCCAGAGCCTAGAAGAGGTGTTTGGACAGTATTGAGCTGTGAAACAAGTGAGGATAGTGTTTGTGAGAAAGAGACAGTTTTCTCAGACCCAGGATTCTTCTTAAAGAAACAGAGCAGAAAACCTCTCTCACAACCACTCACCTGGGGCTCCAGGGAATGGAGACAGAGGAGAAGAACAGAGGAGGGGGAAGAGAGTGTGGACTGGAAGGCACAGGGAGAAACACTCTGAGGGACAGCCACCCTAACCCCTGGGCTGAGTCACTTCCCAAATCGAAAATGAATATTTTCCCTGGAACTAGCAATACCAGCAAAGGGAGGCAGGACACCAGCCAAACAAGCTCTTCCGTGGCACTTAGAGCAGAGCTGCTTAGATGGAGGGAGCTTCCAGGACTACAGTATGGAGTGTTAGGGTCTGAACTGCAATGCCACCACCCACACTGCTGAGGGTTTGCTAGAGGGACAGTGGTGGCAGGACGCTGAAATGCAGTTCTGTCAGCGGGGGCAGAGGCTCAGCCGACGTGAGCTCAGTCTAGCCTAGCAGGGGTGGAAGGGACACGCAAAAGTGGTCTGGCAGCTGTAGGCCCACCTGTAGCCCCACCTGCAGTGGAAAAGCAGGAGGCCAGGAACGGACAGAGATCTGCTGCTGAGCAGGGCCCCATGGGCAAAGAGCATCACCTGGCCTCTGAGGTTTGTGACCCTGTGCGAGCTGGCCCTGACCGCGGGGTCTGGGCAGAAGCCAAGAAACAGGCAGGGTCTGCAGCTGAGCAAAGGTGCTCACCCCTACCCATGGGGTTGAGGGTTGTAGCTTGAGTGCGGTGTGCAACCCCACTTGTGGGGGCGAGCCGAAGGTCCAGACAGGCTGAGGCTTGTAGAGCTGGTCACCAGAACACAGCCCCTCCTACTGAGGAGAAGCGGAAATCACAGCAACAGCTGTAGTAGGTTGTTGAGGGCAATGCCCATACCCAACCCCCCTAGGCAGCAGAGGGGGTGGCAGGGCTGCAGACAGACCACACCTAAGAAACACAGAGGCAACACCTATTGGACTCCAGTGGCCACACCCTTCTTATACACTGACAAAATGGGCAGGCAGAGAAATGCAACCCAAATGAATCAAGAGAAATCCCCAGAGAAGGACCTGAATGAACTAGATATAACCAAATTACCAGATGCAGAGTTTAAAATAATGATAGCGAGGATGTTCAAAAAAATTAGAGCAACAATGAGTAGTCATTATGAACACCTAAATAAAAAGATAACAAGTATACAAAAGGAAATTGAAATAATAAAGAAGAATCAGACAGAAATGACAAATACAGTATCAGAACTGAAGACCACAATGGAAGGAATTAAAAGCAGGATGGATGAAGGAGAGGACCAAATTAGCGAGTTAGAGGACAAAGTAAACAAAGGCACAGAAGCAGAGAAAAGAAAAGAAACTCAAAAAATCTGAGGAAACTCTAATGGAGCTAGCTTTTTGACAACATGAAGAGAAATAACATCCGCATCATAGGGGTTCCCGAAGATGAAAAGAAAGAATAAGGAACAGAAACTCTGTTCAATCAAATCATAGCTGAAAAGTTCCCTAAATTAAGGCTGGAAAATGTTTCACACGTTCAAAAAGCACAGAAAATCCATTAAGGAGAAACCCAAAGAAATTTACACCAAGACACATCATAGTTAAAATACCAAAGCTAAGTGATAAAGAGAAAAATTTAAAAGCTGCTAGAGAAAAAAAGGCTATCACCTACAAGGAGCCCCCATAAGGATAAACTCCGATTTCTCAACAGAAACACTTGAGGCCAAAAGGGAATGGCAAGATATATTCAAAGTAATGCAGAACAAGAACCTACAACCAGGACTACTCTATCCAGCAAGGCTAACATTTAAAATTTAAGGAGAAATAAAGAGCTTCCCAGACACAAAAAGCCTCAAGGAATTCAATAAAACCAAACCAATTCTGCAAGAGATGCTACGGACCTGTTGTGAACAGTTCAAAGGGGGGAAAGAATATAGCAAAAGAAGAATACAGCTTTTAAGAATAAAATGGCAATAAACAACTACATATCAATAATAACCTTAAATATAAATGGATTAAATGATCCAATGAAAAGACATAGGGTAGCTGTGTGGATAAAGAAACAGGACCCATATATATGCTGTCTACAAGAGACACACCTTAAAACAAAAGATGCACATATACTGAAGGTAAAAGAATGGAAAGTAATATTTCATGCAATACTTTTATCTGACAAAATGGACTTTAAAACAAAGGCTGTAGTAAGAGATAAAGAAGGACACTACATAATGATAAAGGGAAAAATTCAACAGGAAGATATAGCTATTATAAATATCTATGTACCAAACATAGGAGCCCCAATATACATAAAGCAGACTTTGATGGATATAAAGGGCAAGATTAACAGCAATACTATAATACTAGGGGATTTCAATACCCCACTAACATCACTGGATAGATCCTCAAGAAAGAAAATTAATAAAGAAACAGCAGACTTAAAGGATACACTAGATCAACTCAATTTAATAGATATCTTCAGAACTTTTCACCCTAAAGCAGTAGAATATACATTCTTTTCAAGCGCTCATAGTACATTCTCTAGAATAGACCACATGTTAGGACACAAAAGTAGTCTCCACAAATTTAAGAAGATTAAAATCATATCAAGCATTTTCTCTGATCACAATGCCATGAAACTAGAAATAAACCACAAAAGAAAAACTGAAAAATACTCAAACACTTGGAAACTAAATAGCATGTTATTAAATAATTAATAGATTAACAATGAGATCAAAGAGAATTAAAAAAGTTTCTAGAAACCAATGATAATGAGCATACATCCACTCAAAATTTATGGACACAGCAAAAGCAGTACTGAGAGGGAAGTTCATTGCACTACAAGCATAACAGCAGAAGCTAGAAAAAGCTCAAATAAGCAACCTGACCCTGCATCTAAAAGAACTAGAAAAACAACAGCAAATAAAGCCCAGGACTAGTAGAAGGAAGGAAATAATAAAGATCAGAGCAGAAATAAATGACATAGAGGCTAAGGAAGCAATACAGAGGATCAATGGAACCAGGAGCTGGTTCTTTGATAAGGTAAACAAGATTGATGAACCTTTAACTAGACTCACCAAGAAAAAATGAGAGAGGACTCAAATAAATAAAATTAGAAAGGACAGTGGAGAAATAACAACTAAAACAACAGAAATACAAAGTATTGTAAGAAAATACTATGAAGAACTCTATGCCAAAAAATTAGAGAACCTAGATGAAATGGACAAATTTCTTGAATCATATAATCTTCCAAAAATCAATTTGGACGAATCAGAACACCTAAACAGACCAATTACAACAAATGAGATTGAAACAGTTATCAAAAAACTCCCAAAAAAGAAAAGTCCTAGGCCTGATGGCTTCACAAGTGAATTCTACCAAAAATTTAAAGAAGAACTAACTCCTATCCTCTTCAAGCTATTTCAAAAAATTCAAGAGAGAGAAGACTTCCAAACTCCTTTTCTGAGGCGAGCATAATTCTGATCCCGAAACCAGGCAAAGACAACACAAAGAAAAAATTATAGGCCAATATCCCTGATGAATTTAGATACTAAAATTCTGAACAAAATATTAGCAAACCGGATCCAGCAATATATGAAAAAAATTATACAGCATGATCAAGTGGGATTTATTCTGGAGAGGCAAGGCTGGTTCAATATTCACATATCGATCAATGTGATTCATCACATGAATATAAGAACAGGCACATAGATCATAGGAACAGAACAGAGAACCCAGAAATAAACCCACACCTTTTTTAAAACCTTTTAATTTTAAATTTATTTTATTTATTCATTTTAGAGAGGAGACAGAAAGAGAGAGAGAGAGAGAGAAAGGGGAGAGGAGCTAGAAGCATCAACTCCCATATGTGCCTTGACCAGACCAGTGCAGGTCGACGCTTTATCCACTGCGCCACCACAGGTCAGGCAACCCACACCTTTATGGACAACTGATATTTGACAAAGGAGGAAAGAACATACAATGGAGTAAAGACAGCCTCTTTAACAAATGGTGTTGGGAAAATTGGATATCTACCTACATAAATGAAACTAGACCATCAACTTACACCATTCACAAATACAAACTCAAAATAGATAAAAGACTTAAATGTAAGCCGTGGAATCATAGAAGAAAACATAGGCACAAGCTCTCCGACACCTGTAGCAGCAATATATTTGCCGATTTATCTCCACGGTCAAATGAAATAAAAGGGAAGATAAACAAATGGGATTATATCAAACTAAAAAGTTTTGCACAGCTAAAGACAATAAGAACAGAATAAAAAGACAAACCACACAAAGGGAGAACATATTCTACAACACGTCTGATAAGGGGTTAATAACTAAAATTTATAAAGAACTTATAAAACTCAGCACCAGGAAGACAAACATCCAATCAAAAAATGGGCAAAAGAAATGAATAGAAATTTCTCCAAAGAGGACATACCGATGGCCAATAGGCATATGAAAAAATGCTCAACATCACTAATCATTAGAGAAATGCAAATTAAAACCACAATGAGATATCACCTCACACCAGTCAGAATGGCACTCATCAGCAAAACAACACAGAACAAGTGCTGGCGAGGATGTGGAGAAAAGGGAACCCTCCTGCACTGCTGGTGGGAATGCCGGCTGGTGCAGCCACTGTGGAAAACAGTATGGAGATTCCTCAAAAAATTAAAAATCGAACTACCTTTTGACCCAGCTATCCCACTTTTAGGAATATACCCTAAGAACACCATAGCACTGTTTGAAAAGAAGAAATGCGTCCCCATGTTCGTGGTAGCATTGTTCACAATAGTGAAGATCTGGAAACAGCCCAAGTGTCCGTCAGAGGACGAGTGGATTAAAAAGCTTTGGTACATATATACTATGGAATACTACTCAGCCATAAGAAATGATGACATTGGATCATTTACAACAAAATGGATGGACCTTGATAACATTACACGGAGTGAAATAAGTAAAACAGAAAAAAACTGAGAACAGCATGATTTCATACATAGGTGGGACATAAAAGTGAGTCTATGAAACATGGACAAGAGTGTGGTGGTTACGGGGTGGAGGCAGGGAAGAGAGGAAGGGAGAGGTGGGACGGGAGGGGCACAAAGAAAACCAGATAGAAGGTGACAGAGGACAATTTAACTTTGGGTGATGGGTATGCAACATAATTGAATGATAAGATAACCTGGAGATGTTTTCTTTGAACATATGTACATGATTTATTAATGCCACCCCATTAAAATTAATTAAAAAGAAACTGAGAAAAAGAAATCAATAGACACTTCTCCCAAGAGGACATAGAGATGTCCAATAGACAAATGAAAAAACGTTCAACATCACTAATCATTAGAGAAATGCAAATTAAAATACAATGAGATATTACCTCACACCAGTCAGAATGGTGCTCATCAGCAAAACAACACAGAATAGGTGCTGGCGAGGATGTGGAGAAAGGGGAACCCTCCTGCACTGCTGGTGGGAATGCAGACTGGTGCAGCCACTGTGGAAAACAGTATGGAGATTTCTCAAAAAATTAAAAATGAAACTGCCTTTTTCCCAGCTATCCCACTTTTAGAAATATATCCCAAGAACACTATATCACGGACTGAAAAAGAAATGCACCCCCATGTTTATGTCAGCATTGTTCACAATAGTGAAGAATTGGAAACAACCCAAGTGTCTGTCAGTGGACAAGTGGATTAAAAAGCTTTTGTACATATATACAATGGAATACTATGGGGTCCAGAAAAAGAAGGAAATCTTACCTTTTGCGACAACATCGATGGATGTGGAAACTATTATATTGAGTGAAATAAGCCAGGCAGAGAAAGAAAAATGGCATATGAACTCACTTGTTTGAGGAATCCAAGGAACAGTGAGAATTGACGAATGGAATTGAGACAGAGGAGGGATCAAAAGGTCCAGAGGAAAAGAGGACAGAGGGAAAGGGGATGATAGGATGGAATAAACCAGTTGGGAAGGGGTGAGGGCGCTTTTGGAAGGGGGTCGAGGGAGTTGTTGACAGTAATATGGGAGAGGGGGATGTATTTGAGGTTACCCTAGAATCTATATAAACACAATTAATTAAATAAAAAAACCAAAAAAATAAAAGAAAGAGGACATACAGACAGATGGTAGACATATGAAAAGATCCTCAATACCACTAATCACCAGACAAATTCAGGTGAAAGCAACAATGAGATATCACCCAGCACCTGTTGAATGGCTATCAACAAGTCAAACAACAAGTGTTGATGAAGATGTGGAGAAAAAAAAACCCTTGTACACTATTGGTGGGAATGCAGATTGATGCAGCCACTGTGAAAAGCAGTATAAAGTTACTTCAAAAAATTAAAAATGGCACTGCCTTATGACCCAGCTATTTCACTTCTGGGAATATATATGAAGTAACTTGAATCACTAATTTAAAAGAACATGCGCATCTCTATGTTCATCGCAGCATTATTTACAATAGCTGAAATTTGGAAGCAGCCCAAGTGCTCATCAGAAGATGAGCTGATAAAAATGCCACGGTACATTTATACAATGGAATACAACTTGGAGGTAAAAAGAAAAGGAAGTCTTACTTTTGTAACAGTATTGGTGGGTTTGGAGAGTATTATGCTAAATGACATAAGCCAGACAGAGAAAGACAAGTACCATATGATTTCATTTATATTAAAATTTAATGAACAAAATAAACTAACAAAATAGAAACAGACTCATAGATACAGAGAACAGACTGACAGCTCTCAGAGGGGAGGGGAGCTGGATGATTGTGTGAAAAAGATGAAGGAAATAAGCAAAACTAAAACAAACCCATAGCCACAGACAACAGTATGGTGATTAACAGAAGGAAATAGATGTGCAAGACTTATCTATGTTGGTAGAAATTAAATTAGTGTATTTAATTTCTGTATTTAATTCCTGTGGCAAGAGTGTACTATGATGACTGACTACATAGAAACATGAGAGACCTTTCTGGAGAGATGGAAATACTCTATATCTTGATTGGGTGATGGTTACATGATATGCATTGGGCAAAAGTCATGAACTTGAACAATGAAAATATTTGAATTTTACTGCAAGTAAGCTATACCTTAATATATTTTCTAAAATAATAAATTAATTAAATAATTTGTCTCATACCTATTTTTAACCAGAAAAAAGGTGGGAGACATTATCCCAATTTGTTTTAGGAAGTTAGTGTCAATTTTTATTGATTTATTTTTAATTTTTCAATTTATTAAGTGACAGTCAGGGAGTCATGTACCTGGACTGGGATCCACCTTGCAAGCCCTCTACGGGGCAATGCTCTACCCATCTGGGGAGTTTCTACATTGCTTGGCAACTGAGCTCTTCTAGTACCTGAAGTGAGGCCATGGAACCATTTTCAGTGCTCGGGGCCAACTTGCTTGAACCATTCAAACGATGACTGTGGGGGGGGGGGAGAGAGAGAGAAAGAGAGAAGAAGGGGTGAAAAAGCAGATAGTCACTTCTTTTATGTGCTCAGACTGGGAATCAAACTAGAGACTTCCACATGCCGAGCTGATGCTCAACTACTGAGCAAACTGGCCAGGGCTACCACTTTTTAGTTTTAAAATTTTTTATTTTGGCAAGAACAATGAACATGAAATGTATTCTCATAAATTTTTAAGTGTAAATATGGTATTGTAAACAACAGGCACAATATTATACATCAGATTTCTAGAACTAATTCACTGTGCATTAATTGAAGCTTCAAGTTGAATATCAATTCCCTCTTTTCTCCCTCCCCCACCTCCAATTTCTGAAGACCACTATTTTACTCTCTGTTTCTATGAGTTTGAGTATTTTAGATTCTTTATATAAGTGGGATCATGTTGTATTCATCCTTTTGTGACTGGCTTATCTCACTTTTGTGACTGGCACGATGTCCTTTAGGTTCATTCATGTTGTCACATATAGCAGGATTTTCCTGTTTTCAAGGCTGAATAATACTCCAGTATATATATATTACATATTTTTTATCCATTCATCTGTTAAATTTAAGAAAAAATACAGAAAAATTGGTCTAATTTACTTATAGTCTAATTTACTTATACAATGTAATTCACCACAATAACTGGTTAGAAGAGAAAAATTACCCTCCTTTTAAGGAGTGCAGAAAAAACATTTGATTTAATTTGACATCCATCCATGATAGAACTCTTAGCTTATTTATGGAAGAACACTTTTTTAATTTGATAAAGAGTATCTAAAAAGAAAAGAAAAGAAAAGAAAACAAAGAAACAACTAGAGTCAATGTAATGGCCAAGCATTGAAAACCTCCTCCCTTGAGGAAATGCTTTCATCACAGTTCAACATTATACTGGAAGTTCTAGCAAACACAGTAAAATAAAGAAAGAAATAGCCCAGAAAGAATTGGATAGGGGAAAAATATCTGCCATTATTTGTAGATGAGGTGGTTGTGTGCTTAGAAAACTAAAAAGACTCTATCAATAAATTATAAGGTTGAGAATTTAGAAGATTATTATCCATAAAATTCATACATAAAATTAATAGATTTTAATATAGCAATAAATTAAGTATTGCTTAAAAAGTTATTAAAATTATTAAAAAGATATATGGAGCAGAATCTGACAACTATTTTTTTCAGCTTGATTGATGTATTATTGACAAATAAAATTGTCATATATATAGAGTGTATAACGTGATGATTTGATGTACAGGCACTTTGTAAAATGATTTCTATAAGAAAGTTAACTAATACATTCATCACCTTACATAGTTATGGTTTTTTCTTTTTAGTGAAAATGCTTTAGATTTTCTCTCAGCAAATTTAACATGTATAGCACAGTATTTTTAACTATAGTTCCTATGCTATGCATTAAAGAGGTTCAGAAGTGATTCATCTGATAACTGAATCTTTTATCCAAGATCAACCTCTGTCCTTACCTCACCCCCAGGTCTTGGCAACCACTTTTCCACTCTCTGCTTCTGAGTTTGACTTTCTTTTCCTTCCATTAATTTTAATTTAATTTAATTTAATTAACTTATTTTTTAAGTGAGAGGAAGGGAGATAGAGAGACAGACTTTCAGCATGTACCATGACTGCGATCCACCCCGTGACTCTGTCTGGGGTGGATTCTGACATTAACTAAACTATCCTCAGTGCCTGAGGCTGATATTCAAACCAACAGAGTCACTGGCTGTGAGAGGGGAAGAGACAGAGAAGGGGGAGAAGAAGAAAAGCAGATGGTCACTTCTCATGTGTGCCCTGACCAGGGATTGAACCCAGGATGTCCACATGATGGGCCAATGTTCTATCCACTGAGCAAACTGGCCAGAGCCTCTTTTCTTTTTTTTTAGAATCCACATATAAGTGAGATCATACAGTGTTTTCTTTTGTCTGACATATTTCACTTAGCATAATGTCTTCCAAAATCACCTATGTTGTTGCAAATGGCAGGGTTTTTTTTCTAAAGCTGAATAATATTTCACTATGTATATATACCACATTTTAAAAATCCATTCATCCATAAACAAATGCTTAGGTTGTTCCCATATCTTGGCTATTGTGAATAATGCTGCAATTAATACAGAAGAACAAATACCTCTTCTAGTTCGTGATTTTTTTTCCTTTGATTATACAGGGTGGTGCGAAAGTAGGTTTAGTTGTTCATATGTAAAATAACACAATAATTAATAAATGATAATATAAGAATAAACTCTGTATTTTGTGTATACACAACTGTAAACCTTATTTTGCACCATCCTGTACAGTCAGAAGTGGGATTGATGAATTACATGGTAGTTCTACTTTTAATTTCTTAAACAAATTTTCTTTTTAAAATTTCTTTTTATTTTATTCATTTTAGAGAGGAGACAGAGAGAGAGAGAGAGAGAGAGAGAGAGAGAGAGAGAAAGGGGGGAGGAGCTGGAAGCGTCAACTCCCATATGTGCCTTGACCAGATCAGCGCAGGGTTTTGAACTGGCGACCTCAGTGTTCCCAGGTCGACGCTTTATCCACTGCGCCACCACAGGTCAGGCTCTACTTTTAATTTCTTGATGAACTTCTATACTGCTTTTCATAATGATTATACTAATTCACATTGTCACCAAGAGTGTACAAGAGTTCTCTTTTCTCCACATTCTTTGTAATATTTGTTATCTCTTATTTTTTTTTATAATAGATATTCTAACAGGTGTGAGGTGATATCTCATTGTGGTTTTGATTTCAATCCCTGATGATTAGTAATAGTTACCATCTTTCCATGTACCAATCAAACATTTGTATGTATTCTTTGGCAAAATGTCCAAAATAAAATTTTGTATTTTTTGATACTGAGTTGTAAGAGTTCTGTATATATTTTAGATATTAAATTCATTATTAAATATATGGCTTGCAGATATTTTCTCCCATTCCATAGGTTGCCTTTCATTTTGTTGATGGCTTCCTTTGCTGTGCATAAACCTTTTAGTTTGATGTAATTTCACTTTTTTATTTTTGCCTTTGCTTTTGGTGTCAAATCCAAAAAAATATCATTTCCGAGACCAATGTCAAGGAGCTTACCCACTATGTTTACTTTTCGGAGTTTTATGGCAGGTCCTACATTTAACTCTTTATTCCATTTGAATTTATTTTCATACATAGTGTAAGCTAAGAATCTATTTATGTTCTTTTGCATGTGAATGTCCAGTTTTCTCACCACCATTTATTAATGAGACTATACTTCCTTGTGTATTCTTGATGACTGTTTAAAATTAATTAACCAGGTATGCTTAATTCTTGGGCTCTCTATTCTGTCCCATAGGTCTATGTGTCTATTTTTATGCCAGTACCATACTGTTATCATTACCATAGCTTTGTAATATAGTTTGGAATTAGGCTGTGTGATGCCTCCAGCTTTGCTCTTCTTGCTCAAGATTACTTTAGCTATTTGGGAATGGAGTGGTTAGTAGAATCTGTATTCCTTTGATACATTTAGAGCCTTGGCTGCTATTTTCTCTGCCCCCTCATACCCCACCTCAGTATTTTGGATGAAAAGAGGTGTATTTTGGATATGAAAAGGGCCTCTTTGGCAACATCTCACACAATGGAGAAGTTGGGGGCTACATTTTTCTCACAGGTTGTCATTTTTCCACATGGGAGAAATCTCTTGTCATTGAGCTGTGCCATTTTGGGGGAGGAGTGAAACAGGTCAAATTAAATGGTTTCTTTTACTTTCTAAGTGTGTGCTGAACTTCTCCAATAGATTGTAGACTTCTACTCTTGTCAATGGGTGCATGTCAAAATTGGTATTCGTGGGGGAGGGACAAGGAAAAGAGGGTAGAAAACTGCCATCTTTTTGCCATCATTCTCCATAAGCTGACATTATTAATCAAAATATTCTTATCTTTTAGGGCACATAGCTAAGCTACCTTTTATGGGCTCTCTTAAAGTTAGGTTTTGTCACTTGACTAAGTGAACAGACGGTAGCAGTATCAGTAATTCATTTTAAGCATAAGTTTAAGTACATTATGTGGATTCTTTTACTGTGAAAATGGTATTACCTAGATGGGGGCTGTCCATACAACCCAAATTCTGGAATTTAAACCAATACATAGAACAGAGCAGAGCTATATTTGACCTATAGGCAGTATGTAACATAAAAGGGAGGAAAACTTTTATTGATGTAAGCCCCTGAAATTTGGATATTTTTTATCATCATGGAATAACCTAAAGAGATTTGGAGGATCATCAGTATTTGACACACCTGATCACTTTCTTATTCTTGAAACATCTCTTCATTTGGATATCAGGACACCAAACCCACCTGAATTTCCTCTTCCTTTTTTTAACTACTTGCTTTTTCAGTATCTTTTCTTGACTCTACCAGCCCTAAAATGTTGGGGTATCCAAGGCTTATTCCTTGGAGTTTTTAAATAAGTTCTACTCATTTATCTCTGAGGGATTTCTTTTAGTCTTGTGGTTTTTAAAGCCATCTAGATACTAATAAGTTCTAAATTTATTTCTCCATTTAAGATCTTTCCCTGAACTTCAGAGTTGAATAACCAAATTGTCAACACATCTACTGACATGTCAACGAGGCACCTAAAATTAATTTCTGTTCAAAACTAAGTTTTGAATGCTACTTCTCCATATTTGCTTTTCTCTAAGACTTCCCCATTACTGAAACTGTCAACTCTGTTCTTGCATTCCTCAGGCCACGATCATGGAATTCTTGACTCTCTTTCTTGCATCTCATTCCTTTAAAATATATTGAGAATGCACTGCTTCACAAACCCAGGGTTGAGGTTTAGCCAAATGAATTTAATATAACAAAAGATACATAAAGGGGCTAAAAGTTTAGGTAAGAAAGTGTATATAAAGTGTTTACTGAGGAAGTTAAGCATGGCAAGAAAAGAAGTGAGAATGGAAGCGAAAGAGGGGCAAGAAAAGATGATGGTATGAGAGATGGACTGAAGGTCTTATGTTGGAGTGTGTTTAAAGAATTATTGGAGCAAAAATACTAGAAAGGGTGATATATAAGGACAGAAGATTATGGTAATGAAATGGAAGTCTTCAGCTATTTGTAATTGTAAGGTCAAGAGGAGGATTATGAGAGTAAGTTGATTTTAAGGACAAAAACTAGGAGGAAAAAAAGATAAATGACTTAACTGTTCCATAACCTGCTCTGGGAGGCAGGCTGTGTATAAAACCTTCCAAGGGGATACAGTGTTATGGAAAAGATCTGGAAGAATGAGTAGGCTTTTTCCAAGGGGAGAAGTAAACATAAGTCATTCCAGGAAGAGGTAACAGCATGAGCAAGAATAAGAATCTGCATAAGTTCCTAATGTATTTAAAAAACATGGAGACTCCTTATTTGAATGAAATAGCAGATGGGTGTTCGGAAGTAGGGGACTTTCAGACCTGGGTGGTGATAGCAGCAATAACAATAGTTGGCACTGCATTCGAAGAACTGCAAACTCAGTGGGAGAGCCTGAGTAGTTTGATTGCATTAACTGCCCTAGCCCATCCTCTATAAAAGAGTTCTCTGTAGAGTCATTTACTTTGCTTCTTTGGCTGTTAAATTACCAACTGTTTCTGCTGATGGGTTTGTAGAGAAATTCACAGATGCTGCTGATATTTTAAACCTAGCCATGTTGGTTTTGAACAGTGACTGTTTTTGTCTTTTGTGAAAAAAGAAAAAACTTGCTTGCACAGCATCCTTGGAAGAAGACATTAAAAGGTCAAAATGCTTTTGTTGGATGCCTCAAACTACTGAATGAAATAATATTTTGCTAGTATCTTTGCTCTCCTTTCTATCGATGGAGACATGTCAACTATGGGTTGATATGGCAAATTTTCTTCCATTTCCAGACAACAACAGTTCTTGAAATCAGGCTATAATGTTTCTCATGTGCTTTTTTAATATTTTTTCTTTATGTAAAAAATTACACCTGATAATGTCACTCTTAAATATTTTTCCAATTTACACAAAGTTTTCTTTATATGCAGTACAAACATCACTACAATACTATCAAAGAAAACAGGCTTATTAATGAGCATTAAGGGTTTAGCTAATTTTTGGAATTTTTATCAATTGTATTATATCTGTCTAAAGAAATCTAAACATTAACATTCATTTTTCAGCGCTTAGTCGTAGAAAAGTTTAGGCTGAGTTGCTGATGTAATAGAATCATAATGATCATATACTACAAGCTTACATAACTAAATTTTAAGGAATTAAACTCAAAGCAGAATGGGAAGAGCAAGATGAAAGTTAATATATGTTTTGTGACTGCTTGAAAGAATTTTTAAATGCTTGAGAAAATAGAAGACAGACATCCCAAGAGATTGAGTAGAATCATGTGAAACAAATAAATAGCTCTCAGTTATTTTCTTTTTGATTTAGAGGAGAAGCAAAGAAACCTAATCATGAAAACTGACTTGACTGTCCTTCCCTAAATGACAAATAAGTTATAATTTATATTTCTTACAGAAATTTAAAGATTTAATGGAGACATTTAAATTCTAACTGAAGCTATTTCTATAGACAGAGGCTATCATATTTGCCGAAATTATAACTAAGAAATTAGCTAATGCCCAATCATACAGTAATAAACCTTTTAATATTCTTTGATGAAACTTTGAAAATTTTAAGCCTCCTTTAATCAGTCACTTATTAAAGGCATTTTAAAAGCCAAATCCTTATAACAGACTATGAAGTGGGTATCATTTTCGACATTTTATAGAAAAAGCAACTGAGGGCCACAGAGCACACACAGTTTGTCAAAATTCTCTGGCCAGAAAACAGCAGAGTGTGGGCTTAGAGGCAGCTGTGACTCCACAACTGTGTACTGATAGCCTTCTCATGACACACAGTAAGGATTCAAGGAGTACTTGTTGAGGGAATGGATTTTTTACAGAATTAAAAATATAGAATACAAAGGGAAAATAATAAAAAACAATAAGTTAAATTAAAAGAACTATCTGAGGCCATTCTCCTACTGCAGATTTTAAAGCTTTTTTCCTGCTCTGTCCCTGATCACCTGTTTTGTCATTTCAGATCTTTCACATCTTAAGTGGTTAAGCTTTTAAAGCTTTGTAAATATCTTAAAAGCATCTTGTAAGTGTAAGAATCTACAAGTCATAATTTTTATAAAACTCAGTGACTTTATATAGAAAACCACTGTTATCTGAGTGGCAGGCTTCAGGCACAAACCATAAAGTCTTATGTTTGGCCTCCTCTGTGTTCAAGTCTTTTTAAAGTCTCCATATCCACTTTTCACTCTTCCCAAGATTTGGGGGAACAGTTGCATGGTTCAGGAGCAGACTGTGCTCTCCTTTGTGTTCTGTGCGACTGAAAATTTTTTTTATTACTTCTGGTCCACAGGTTTCAAAGGTTATTGATAGCAATTTGAGTCAAATAGTCAGTAAGATGCTATTGTAAGCTTAAACATTCAAATTTTGTATTCTGATCTTTATCTTTCTCCATAGTCTTGTCTTTTCCTGTCTCCTCCAATTTATCTACCCCTATTTCTATAAATGTCCTCTCTGTTAAACTAATTGACTAATTATTTCTTGACCATGCCATATGCATTCTTTTTTTTCAGAGACAGAGAGAGTCAGAGAGAGGGATAGATAGGGACAGACAGACAGGAATGGAGAGAGATTAGAAGCATCAATCATCAGTTTTTTGTTGCCACACCTTAGTTGTTCATTGATTGCTTTCTCATATGTGCCTTGACCGCAGGCCTTCAGCAGACCCAGCAACCCCTTGATGGAGCCAGAGACCTTGGGTCCAAGCTGGTGATCTTTTGCTCAAACCAGATGAGCCTGCACTCACCATATGCATTCTTATGCTGCATTTTTTTTTTTTTTCCTTCTAGGAAAAATCTGAAGTTCCTCACCCAAGGCTTAAGACCCAGAAGAACCATACAATTTATGGCTGGGCCTGCATAGTGGTGAGAAAAGTCGGGTATTTTTCATTCACTAAATTATGCACACTGAATTTCTACAATGCTCAAGTTCACTTCTAGACCACATTTGGTTTCTGTATAAGTACTGCGCGCTAACCGATTGTGCCACTGGAGGAGCTCCCACATTTGGTTTCTAGACTGAGTAACTGGGGGAGAAAGGGGATGATTTCTTATCATGGTTTGGTTTGGGGGTTTAAAGATAGCTCACTTTTAAGATTTACAAACCTCCAATACACATCCAAATAAATGAGACTAAACCAGTCTTTCCTGGTGTAGGCTGAGAAGAAAACGTGAGTGCAGAGGCAGCAAAAGGTTTCTGGCTGCAGGGAGTGTGGAAGATTTAAAGACAGCCTTTGCCCTCATTATTGCTATGCTTAATTAATGGTCTTTCTCTTGCTTTATTGTAAAATTATGAGGTAACTTGATTTCAGTGTATAAAATAGCACACAGTTTAAAAAATACTTCTGGGAAAGTGGGAAAAGGTGGAGAACAAATAAGACCAGGCTTAGTCACGGGAGTACTGCTGGGGGGTACTTCTCAGGATCTTATATGAGTCAGAAGGCTCCACACATTTGATTTGTCAAAAGCACACTCATTCTCAAACCCATTCACATATGTGCACTGCAGTTGAAATGTTTTATTATTTGATTACTATTAAGTGACTATCTTTACAAGTTCCCTGAGGGATTAATTGTACAATCTTAGGAGTTAAAGGTAGATGTAAATGAAACTCAAATCTTTTAATTTACAAATGCTAATTAATTCTACATAACCAAGCTTCATCATGTGAAGATTGATGGAAACTTCATAAATCAGACAGTTTTCCATGCAGCTGTGATCAGTGAATTTCAAGTAGCTGAGAAAAACACAATTTGCATATGCAAACTAGTACAGCTTGAACAATGGCTTAATTGTTGTTATTTAAATGAGGAGTAATTCATTAGCATTTATATACCATGGTAGCTTTCACTTAACTAATTATATAGATCCAAATTTGAAACTCAAAACAATGCATGTATGGTTCCTATTTGTCAAATTTAACATAAGCTTAGATATCTAAATTGAGAAGCTTGTCAGAGGGAGTTCCCCTATGGTAAGGACCCATTTCTCTCTCAGCATTGCTTTAACTATGTATTTTGAATATAGTAAAGAAATCTTTCCCTTTCTGAAATAAAATTGGGGAAGTTAAAAACAAGAGAAAGTAACTATGAAGAAAAGTTCAAAATACAAAAGATAACAATGGAACACCATTCAGAGTTCATATTTCTGAGCCAAGTGACATGTGTGCTGAGGTTGAATTGCCTCCCTCACTTGCAGGGGACTGATCTTGCCTTTCTTTGCACAGTTGCTCTGACTCGCAGATCATCCACCAAGAAGAGATGCCTGGGCAGGTTCTTAACTCACCAGTGCAGCTGTTTAGCTCAGTCTGCTGGGACTGCACTGTCTTCCAGACAGGGCCTCTATGGTACCTCATTTAGGAATCCTCAGGGGGAGTGAGCAAATGCTGTGGATTGGTTTTTTCACCTGCCTACCTACAGCAAAGGCTGCAGTCAGTGTTCAAAGTTACAACTTCTAGAATTTCCTTGCAGTCGATTTTGGGATGTGATTCAAGTTCTATTGAGCAGAAACATTTGCTTGGGACTTGAATCTGAGGTGGGCAATGAGCCTTCCTTCTGTTTGCATGGGTCCCAGCAGAACCCAGGTGATTCTGGAACCAGCAAGTGTGAAAACGGCTTTTATCTCTCGGTTGGCAGCCTGGATGTCGAATGGTGGCAGAAGCATATCTCTTGAGGCTACCAGGCACTGCAGTGTAATTTCAGAGTTGTTCTTAGAAGCACAGCATGGAGTCTGTTCTTGGCCACTGAACTGTTACCCTATGGTAATTAGTATCAATATTACCAATAAAATGGGGGAATCTGGAAAGTGATAGTGTTACTTGTTTGGATGTGAAAACAATAAGGATACCCTACCTTCAGAATATGGGTTACCTGTTTTTATTTGTGCCAGAAGCCTAATGAAAAAATGCATCATAAACTCAGGGTTTAAAGTTTATTTTTAAGTAACAGAGAAGCAAAGAACTGTGAATGCCCTACAACATCTTATGTTTTATAGCCACAGGCTAAAGCAACTGCAAATCAGATGTGGTCTGCCTTTGTGGGTTGTGAATTGCAGCAAAGCTTGTGCACTTTCTAATCTCACACCTGTCTTTCACTTGTGTGTTTGCATGTGTGTGTATGTGTGTGTGTGTGTGTGAAAATAGGACAATTCTGGGAGAAAGGATTGGAAAGAAGACCTTGGGTAGATTCAAACCCTAATAAAGCTTCCTCGCCAGTAGGAGCAGACCCTTTTCCCTGTTGCTTCATGTAAAAATCTCACCTGGAATGATGACCTAACAAGGGGGTGCCTGTTCTCCTCACAGAACTATTCTCTCACCTCTTTCAGATTCTCAATTTCTCTATTCCTGACAACTCTCGAGTCAGGCTCCCCAGTAAGACCCAGGGAGAAAGTATGAAGTCTTACCTGCGAGGTGAAGGCTCACACACTTAATGAATTTCAGTATTTTGCTAATTGATATCAGCAGAAACTAGCAAAGAATTGGTGGGAGTGAGTTTTAAAGGTCATACACCAGGAAGAAAAGAACATAATTTTATATTCGGTTGAATTTATCACATAGGCACACTTACTGGAGATGCTGGATTCAAATAACTGAGAATGGTTGTCAACATTTGCTTGGAGGGTTGACTGAAATGTGGACTCAGGAGACTGTACCCCACATTCAAGACTTTGAGGTGCCAGAAATACTTTGGTTTAAGGCAGGAGGAATCAAAAGACTAAAGGAGATGGAAACACTGAGGTGAATTTATCATGTCCAACTTACCCACTCACTTGTATTAGTTACCTATTGCTGCTGTAACAAATTGTCACAAACTTAGTAGTTGGAAAAAATACAAAGACATCATGTTAAGGTTCTGGAAACGAAAAGTTTTAAAATCCAGAGATTGGCAGGGCTGCATTTCTTCTGGAAGCTCTGAGGATGGTCTGTTTCTTGCCTTTTGCAGTTATTAGAGGCCATTGCATTGCTGGTCTCATGTGTCCTTTTTTCATGCTAAAAGCCAGTAAGGTAGCATCTTCAAATCTCTCTCTCACACACATAAATGTGCATTCAGCCTCATGTCTCCTTCTCTAACTGACCTCCAGCTTTCCTCTTGTATGGACCCTCATGGTTACATTGTGCCTGACTGGTAATCCAGGATAGTCTGTCTCCCTTCTCAAGACCCTTAATTTATTCATACATGCAAAGTCCCTTTTGTCTAGCAAGATGACATGTTCACAAGTCTGAGGATCAAGATATGGACATCTTTGGGGGCAATTATTCTTTTGGCCACACCCCTAACTATGCCCTCAGAGAGGGTCCAGAGAGTTTGCCCTCCATCAAGACACAGAGAAGTATGCTAACAAGGGAAAGGCACAAAAGGGTCTTTAAAATGCACTGAAGGAGAAGCCTCTGAAGCTGAAGGGCTTTGGGAAGGACTCTCAGGAGTCCTGGAACAGAAATCTGATTTAGAAGCCAAACTAAACTTAGTTATTGGGAGACTCAAAGGCAAAGTTCTGTCACTCTAACTTGTTCCCCAGTCCAACTTCCATGAGTGGCTTGGAAAAAGAGGGTAGAAAATAAAAATCAACAATCAAAATAAAAAGCCAAATTAAAACAATGAGACTGAGAGAGATCTTTCTAATTCTGGGAAAAGTGCTGGGCAAGTTAGTGTATGCAGTGTGGGCCGCCCAACCCAGCATAATTTCTGCTGCGGCAGGTGGGCATCTCAGTGTCGTCAGGGTGACATTGTTGGTTGTAGGGGCTTAATTCATAGCCTGGGTTGGAAAAATACTCTCTAAAGATGCAGAGAAATATGTATGAGGCAACCTTTTAAAAAGACAGATTACACAAAATAATGAGAAAAGGTTATCAGCAGAGAAATAGTGCTGCTTACTACTAGCTAACATTGATCACCCTTTATGTGCCCGTCTTGCACTAAGTACTTTACATACAGTGCATAATTTAATCATTATGTTCACAATTTGTGGGGAGGAGGTAAGTGAGATTTTGGAAAATTAAGTAATATGCTGGATTATCTCCAGTTGATAAGTAGGGGAGCAGAGATTACCACCGAGTCCTTCTGTACACAGTTCAACAAATTTACCTCATTAGACCCAATAAGTATGCCCTACGTTTTTCTAAGACTGTGCAGTTTGTGGAAATCAAGTTACAATCTGTGTGCATATGGAAGCTTGGGAAGGTGAAATAACTTGCCAGAGGACACTTGGGATCTTATTATAGAACTGGGGCAAGAATCTAGGTTTCTGACTTCCACCCTAGTGTTCTTCTCACAACATACTGTCTGATTATAGACTCACTCAAGAAGCAAGCAAAGCTCAGGAAATGAGATCAGCCTAGTCAACACATGATGAAAGAGACCACAGATACCCCCAGCTCTGTGACATCTCAGATACATGCTTACCCTGGAATGAGAATAGGCAAAGGTCTGTGTGGATGTGGCTCCTGTTTCCCCAGCCACCAGTCTCACATAACACAGGTGGCACGTCTTGAGTGGGCAGCTGTTAAATTTGATATTGCCCAAAGGAATGCTACTATGCATCATGAATGAAGAAAGGTACAAATATCCATGTCGATAAACTTTACAGGGTCGTATTGAGAGGACACAATAAGTTTAAGTAAATTAAAGATGAATGAATGCATGCTATATGATATAACATATAAAGTTTAAAAAATGTAAAGTATTGCTATATAGCTTTAAGATTATATGCCTGATACTTATCTGGCAGGGGAGATACTGTGGTCATGAAGATGGTTTGCCAAGGGCAAGGCTTATCCGTTTCACTCTGGATGTGTTGACCCCTGTGATTTTCCCAAATGTGGAAAAGTTTAGCTGCATAATTTGTGGTACTGGGGAACTGTATTCCACTGTAGAAAAAAAATATATATCTGTATCATTTGGTTATAAAGCAATGCCTAGGGAAGATAACCCTCAAGTTGGAGGGAGTGGTTCTCCTGAGTGGAAGTAGGGTGGGGAAATGAAAACATAAAGGGACCGGGTGTCACGACAGTACCTTGATTTCATGGGTGCAGATCCAATGAAGAGTTTTTCTCTTTCCAGGCAATGTTATTCCGTTTTCTAAAGGTCATTTTTGGTGTTGGAATCAGTAGGACTGGGGAGAGGGGTGGAAAATCTTGGCCTTGACCCAGCCATGTCTAGATAAACTGGAAATTTGCCCTGATAGCTTCTTTTCTCTATTGTGCAAGGCAGGGCCAAGTGATGTCATTGGGACATGCAGATGTCTCTGTCCTCTTCTTTGACTAGTGCCAAGAAAAATGATCTTTGTAATCAAGTGATACTCCTTTTCCAACCCAGATGCAGCAGGCTACCACTTCTATACTTATGGCTATAGGCCAGACTCCTGGAAATTCAAGAAAGCCTTTTATTTATAGAAGTGCAATCTATTGCTTTTAGTTGCAAAAAAAAGAGTGCTGATTTACCTGCAGGATAATGAAAATGCTTGTTTGCGTCTCAGTTCTGTTAACAGGGGCCACATGCACAAAAAGCAAATTAATTAAGTCTTTTATACAGTATTTTATTCGTTTATGTGTTCATTCATTTAGAGAGTAAATATTTATTGAGTACCTACTCAGGCACTATAAGAACAGATTAAAGGCACAGGTCTTGCCTTACAGGTTATAAGACAAAAAAGGAGACCAACTAAAAAACAGATAGCTATAGTATAACACGGTGCAACCACAGAGATAAGAGAGGAGAATGGGTATCCAAAGTAGGATCATCTGACAGAATAAAGGAGGGCTGAAAAGGAAAGGCTTCAGAAAAATGGCCACGAGGTAAGTCTTAAAGGAAAAGTAGAGTTAGTCAGATGGAAAATGGGCAGCAGTAATTTTGGACATTGCAGAGGTGGAAAAGGCCAAAAAGCTGAAGAGAACATGATGCATTGTGGGAATTGCCAGGGTCAAGAGTTGTGGCACTAAAGACATGTGGACAGGGTTTCTGACCAGGACAGTACTTATCTTCAATTCCCCAAAAAGTGTGCCCATGACTACAAAAGCTCGTGTATATGGAGTACCTATTACATGCTGGAAAGTGTACTTGGAGTTTCATACACATTCACATTTAATTTCTATGACAATCTGTACATTGTATAGACACTAAAGTAGTCTAGACAAGATTTGACCCTGATTTGCCTGCATGGGATTATAAGAACTATACCTACTGCACAGATATTGTGGTGATCAAAGATGTTAAATAGGTAGAACATTTGGAGAACTAAAAAATGCTTTCTATATAAAGTTTTGTTTTTGTAAGACAAACCTTTAAGTAGAAAACTAGAATCTGTAATAATGCGCTGATACTCTCACTATATTTACAGCTGGTGTGAGGCAAGGGATTTGAGGGGTAGAAGAAGGAGGTGGGCAGCTTACTTTAAAGTACACAGAGGTAGAGATTGCAGGAATTGGAAAGGGTGATTGGACATAGCACTTTCTAGTTTCATATTTATAAAATAAGGTTTTTCAAATGAAATCCAAGGTTGGAAAGGACATATCAATGGCAATTCTTTTAGCATGGTATGGCCCAGAACTTATACTGTAAACTAGACTGGTTTCATAATATGTGGAGTCTAGTGCAAAATAAAAGTGCAGGATCACTTATTCAAATATTAGTTGAATTTCATGAGGGCAATAAGAGAACATTAGGGCCGCCCTTCTAAGCACAAGGTCCTGTGCAACTGTGCAGGTAATATGCCTGTGAAGCCTGCTCAGGTACAAGTTATGAATTTCCCATATAATCTAGTGAAGGGTGTTGGTGGAGACTAAATCTTGCAGTGAATTTGTTTTAGGCCAAAAAAGAGGGGAGCAAAGTACAAATTGATTCGGGAAAACTGCATTTCCTTACTTCTCTCTTCTACTTTCAGGTCTCAAACTTTCCTTTCCCTATACTAGGTTGATATGTTACCAGTTTTTTTGTTCAGCTGTTTCAGTGATGACACAAGGCTTTCACTGGATATCTTCTTAATGGCAAATCTAGACTAGTGTTACTGCAATAAAAACTAACCTTTTACCTGGTTCTCAGGGGAAACTGAACAGGTGTGTATCCTGTGCTTGGCTTGCAAAGTGTCCATAATCTGAATTTACCTTACCTATTTTCCAATTCTCCAAAATATTCATTTTCTAGCTTTTCTCACCCTGAGATGATTAGCTATGCTTCTTCAATTCTTAGTGTGACTGATTTTGGTGTGCTATGCTTACCATAAAAGCTATCTTCTCACACTTACTGATACAACACTTAGCAACCCAAAATGAATTATTTTGTGGACAAATATGACCCTCTTGCCAATACTCTGAGTTGGTCAATACAGAATCCATTCAGCCCATGTTTATTCAGCATTATTACATGTCAGGAGCTGTGTGAGTGTTATATATGAAATGATGAATGAAGTAAATATGGAGCCTCATTCTACTGATGGAAACAGACATAAAACAAATAGTCACATGAATAACATCTAATGAATTTATATAAGAAGGGTTGGTGGCTCTTTTGGTTGCATGGTTAAGGAAGCCCATTTTGTAGAGGACACAGTTTAGCTAAGATTTTTTAAAAATGAAAGTGAACTACTCAGGTAAAAAACTACTATGAGGTAGGGAGTGATCCAGGCAAAGTATGATGATCCTAAGGCATGAATTTCTTTTGTGGATTTGAGGGTCTTTCATACTATTATCTAAAATAGAATTTTAGATTATCTAACCAAGAATTTTGCATGGTCCAGTGTAAGTGGGCCTGGATGCAGATTGACAATAGCTGGTTTCATCAATGGATGACCTTTTGAAAGGTAAGTGAAACCTAAGAAGAAAGGGGAAAGAGATTTGAAGTATTAGCAATGCGAATGATTGTGCTATTGATCTACAGAATAGAATATTAATAAGAAGGTTGTGAAGATAAGAGGGTGCTTACATGCTAACAAAATAAGGCAGAATCAAAGATTGATAAGGACAAAGAATTGTTGCCATGCTCTTTTTTAAATAATTTATTTTATTTTATTAATTTTAATGGGGTGACATTAATAAATCAGGGTACATATGTTCAAAGAAAACATCTCCAGGTTATCTTATCATTCAATTATGTTGCATACCCATCACCCAAAGTCAAATTGTCCTCTGTCACCTTCTATTTGGTTTTCTTTGTGCCCCTCCCCTCCCCCATCACTGTCCCTCTCCTCCCCCTCTGCTCCCCCCTTCGGTAATCATCATACTCATGTTCATCTCTCTTAGTCTCTTTCTTAGTCCCACCTATGTATGGAATTATGCAGTTCGTAGTTCTTTCTGATTTACTTATTTCACTCAGTATAATGTTATCAAGATCCATCCATTTTGTTGTAAATGATCCAATGTCATCATTTCTTATGGCTGAGTATTATTCTATGGTATATATGTATCACATCTTCTTTATCCAGTCATCTATTGAAGGGCTTTTTGGTTGTTTCCATGTCTTGGCCACTGTGAACAATGCTGCTATGAACATGGGGCTGCATGTATCTTTACATACCAATGTTTTTGAGTTTGGAGGTATGTACCCAGTAGAGGGATTGCTGGGTCATATGGTAGTTCTACTTTTAGTTTTTTGAGGAACCACCATACTTTCTTTTATAATGGTTGTACTACTTTACATTCCCACCAACAGTGGATGAGGGTTCCTTTTTCTCCACAGCCTCTCCAACACTTGTTATTACCTGTCTTGTTGATAATAGCTAATCTAACAGGTGTGAGGTGGTATCTCATTGTAGTTTTGATTTGCATTTCTCTAATAGCTAATGAAGATGAGCATCTTTTCGTATACCTGTTGGCCATTTGTATTTCTTCCTGGGAGAAGTGTCTGTTCATGTCCTCTTCCCACTTTTTTATTGATTTCTTTGTTTGTTTGTTGTTGAGTTTTATGAGTTCTTTGTATATTTTGGATATTAACCCCTTATCTGAGTTGTTGTGTGAAAATATCATCTCCCATATAGTTGGTTATCTGTTTATTTTGTTGTCAGTTTCTCTTGCTGTGCAAAAACTTCTTAGTCTGATGTAGTCCCATTCATTTATCTTTGCCTTCACTTCCCTTGCATCTGGAGTCAAATTCAAAAAGTGCTCTTTGTAACCAAGGTCCATGAGTTTAGTTCCTATGTTCTCTTCTATGTACTTTATTGTTTCAGGTCTTATATTTAGGTCTTTGATCCATTTTGAATTAATTTTAGTACAAGGGGACAAACTGTAGTCGAGTTTCATTCTTTTGCATGTGGCTTGCCAGTTTTCCAAGCACCATTTGTTGAAGAGGCTTTCTTTTCTCCATTGTGTGTTGTTGGCCCCTTTATCAAAAATTATTTGACCATATATATGCGGTTTAATTTCTGGACTTTCTATTCTGTTCCATTGGTCTGAGTGTCTATTTTTCTGTCAATATCATGCTGTTTTGATTGTTGTGGCTCTATACTATAATTTGAAGTCAGGTATTGTAATGCCCCCAGCTTTGTTCTTTTTCCTTAGGATTGCTTTGGCTATTCGGGGTTTTTCATAGTTCCACATAAATCTGATGATTTTTTTTGTTCCATTTCTTTAAAAAATGTCATTGGAATTTCGATGTGAATTGCATTAAACTTGTATATTGCTTTGGGTAATATGGTCATTTTGATTATATTTATTCTTCCTATCCAAGAACAAGAATTATTTTTTCATTTCATTGTATCTTTTTCAATTTCCCTTAACAATGCTTTATAGTTTTCATTATATAGGTAGTTTACATTCTTTGTTATATTTATTCCTAGGTATTTTATTTTTTTTGTAGCAACTGAGAAGGGGATTATTTTTTTGAGTTCATTTTCTAACATTTCATTGTTGGCATATAGAAATGCTATGAACTTTTGTATGTTAATTTTGTATTCTGCGATCTTACTGTATTTGTTTATTGTTTCTAGTAATCTTTTTGTGGAGACTTTTGGGTTTTCGATGTATAGGATCATATCATCTGCAAAAAGTGAAACCTTTACTTCTTCTTTTCCAGTATGGATGCCTTTTATTTCTTTGTTTTGTCTGATTGCTCTGGTTAGAACTTCTAGCACCATGTTAAATAAGAGTGGAGAGAGTGGACATCCCTGTCTTGTTCCTGATTTAAGGGGGAAAGTCCTCAGTTTTATGCCATTTAATATGATGTTAGCTGATGGTTTATCATAAATGGCCTTTATTATGTTGAGATATTTTCCTTCTATACCCATTTTGTTGAGTATTTTAAACATAATATAATGTTGTATTTTATCGAATGCCTTTCTGCATCGATTAATAAGATCATGTGGTTTTTGTTCTTTGTTTTGTTGATATGGTGTATTATGTTAACCATTTTATGTATGTTGAACCATCCTTAAGATTCTGGGATGAATCCCACCTAATCATGGTGTGTTATTTTTTTAATATGTTGCTGTATTCGATTTGCTACTATTTTGTTTAGTATTTTAGTATATGTATTCATTAGAGATATTGGTCTGCAGATTTCTTTCTTTTTTTGTGCCATCCTTGCCCGGTTTCAGTATGAGGGTTATGGTGGCCTCATAAAACGTGTTTGAAAGTATTGCTTCTTCTTCAATTTTTTTTGAAGACTTTGAGTAGAATAGGAACTAAATCTTTGAATGTTTGATAGAATTCACTAGTATAGCCGTCTGGGCCTGGACTTTTATTTTGGGGGAAGTTTTTAATAGTATTTTTTCTATTTCCTTCCTGCTTATTGGTCTGTAGAGGCTTTCTGCTTCTTCATGACTCAGTCTAGGAAGGTTGTATTGTTCTAGGAATTTATCCATTTCTTCTAGATTGTTGAATTCGGTGGCATATAGTATTCTACAATAATTTTTTGTATATCTATGATATCTGTGGTGATTTCTCCTCTTTCATTCTGGATTTAGTTTATATGAGTCCTTTCTCTTTTTTTCTTGGTGAGTCTTGCCAAGGGTTTGTCAATTTTGTTGATCTTTTCAAAGAACCAGCTCCTTGTTTTATTAATTTTTTCTATAGTTTTTCTCTTCTCTATTTTATTTATTTCTGCTCTGATTTTTATTATTTCCTTTCTTCGGCTAGATTTGGTTTTTCTTTATTCTTCTTTTTCTAGTTCCTTAAGGTGTGATGTTAAGTGGTTTACTTGGACTCTCTTTTGTTTGTTCATATAGGCCTGAAGTGATATAAACTTCACTCTTATTACTGCTTTTGCTGCATCCCAGAGGTTCTGATATGTTGTATTGTTATTTTCATTTGTCTGTATGTATCTTTTGATTTCTGCGCTTATTTCTTCTTTGACTCACTCATTTTTTAAAAGTATGCTGTTTAGTTTCCACATTTTTGTGGGTTTGTTTACCTCTTTTTTGCAGTTAAATTCTAGTTTCAAGGTTTTATGATCAGATAATATGCTTGCTACAATTTCAGTTTTTCTGAATTTCCTGATGTTATTTTTGTGGCCCAACATATGGTCGATTTTTGAGAAAGTTCTATGTACACTAGAGAAAAATGTGTACTCTGTCACTTTGGGATGAAATGTCCTGTAGATGTCTATCATATCCAATTGCTCTAGTGTTTCATTTAAGGCCAATATTTCTTTATTGATTTTCTGTTTGGATGAATTATCTAGAGCCGTCAGCAGTGTATTGAGGTCTCCAAGTATGATTGTATTTTTGTCAGTTTTTGTTTTTAGGTCAGTTAGTAGTTGTCTTATGTATTTTGGTGCTCCTTGGTTTGGTTCATATATATTAAGAAGTGTTATGTCTTCTTGATTCAGTGTCCCTTAAATCATTATGAAATGACCATTTTTGTCTCTGATTATTTTGGTGTCTTATAGTCAGCATTGTTGGATATGGGTATTGCTACACCTGATTTTTTTTTGGATGTTATTTGCTTGGAGTATTGTTTTCCAGCCTTTCACTTTAAATTTGTTTTTATCCTTGTTGCTTAGATGTGTTTCTTTTAGGCAGCATATAGTTGGATTTTCTTTTTGAATCCAGACTGCTACTCTGTGTCTTTTTATTGGTGAGTTCAATCCATTTACATTTAGTGTAATTATTGACACTTGAAGGTTTCCCATTGCCATTTTATATATTGCTTTTTGTTAGTATTGCATCTTGTTGTATTCTTCTCTTTTGTTTTTCTGTCATTTGTTTTTGTTCGGTTGTAATCCACACTTCTTTCCTCTGTTACTTCCTTTTTCAATTCATGTGCTTCTATGGTGGTTCTTTTCAGGGGTGATTACCATTAAGTAATGGAAAGGGTACCTACCATGTTCATTGTAGTACAGTATCTTATGAGTGCTTCTGCACTTCATCATCCTTTGCTACTGTTAATCTTTGTTCCCTCTCTTATTGTTTTTGTTGTCACAGTTTAAATTTTTGTGTGTGTGTTCCTGGTGGAGCTTTTACTTGTGGTTTTGTTTTGTTTTGTTCTTTGTACTAGTTGGAAAACCTCCTTATAATATCCTGAAGTGAGGGTTTTCTGATGATAAATTTCCTCATCTTTTCTGTATCTGTGTTATTTCTCCTTTGTATTTGAAGGATAGCTTTGATGGGTATAGCATTCTTGGTTGGAAGTTCCTCTCTATCTGAATTTTAAATATTGGGGTTCACTTTCTTCTAGCTTGTAGAGTTTCTGCTGAGAAATCCAATGATAATCTAATAGGCCTTCCTTTATATGGTGTATTCTTTTCCCTGGCTGCCTTGAGAATTTTTTCTTTGTCGTTGATTTGTGCCACTTTCATTATGATGTGCCGTGGAGTAGGTTTGTTGGGGTTAAAGTAACTCAGTGTTCTATTTGCTTCTTGAATTCTAGGCTTTAGTTCTTTCCACAGGCTTGGGAAGTTCTCATCTATTATTTGTTTGAATATGTTCTCCATTCCATTTTTCTCTTTCTTCTCCTTCTGATATACCTAATATTCTTATGTTACTCTTTTTGGTGGAGTCAGACAATTTCTGTAGGGCTTTCTCATTTTTATAAATTCTTGAGTCTCTCTTTTCTTCTCTCTGTTGAGCCTTAAGTTGCCTGTCTTCTATGTCACTAATTCTCTTTTTTATCTTGCCTGTTCTATTAGCTAAGCTTGTTACCTCATTTTACAGTTTATGAATTGAGTTTTTAATCTCTGTTTGATTTGTTTTCATAGTTTCAATTTCCTTGGTAATGTATTCTTTGTGTTTGTTGAGTTATTTTCTGAGCTCCCTAAATTGCCTTTCTGTGTTTTCTTGTATATCTCTGGGTATTTTTAGGATTGCTATTTTAAATTCTCTGTCATTTAACTCCAATGTTTCCAATCTATTAAAATTTTTTTCTATATATTTTTTTCTCATCTATCTGTGCTACCTCTCTGTCTTTTGTATCCTTGATATTTAATTTCATTTTCCTTAATGGCATCTGAGTGTGATTTTGTTAATAACACTAATATGAATTAATAAAGAAAAGAATAAACAATAAAAAAGACAATAAATAAGAAATAAAAAAAACAAACAAAAATTATTATTATTTTTCTTTTTTCCTCTCTTACCCTCTTTGAGAAAATGCTGTGCAAAACTGAGAATTATATTGTGCTAAATGGAACAAAAAGTACCTATAACAGGGAATCTGAGTTGGGGAGAAGTGATAAAGGGGCAAAAAAGAAGGTAGGGACCCACAAAATGCAAAAAGGGAAAAAGTTTGGATCAAGAATAAAATAATTTGCTTGTAAATGATGGTCAAAGGAGAGATATAGTGAAAGGGATAAAAAGGAAACAAGAAAAAGAAAAAAAAACTATTGTATTAAGTGGAACAAAAACTACATAGAATGGAGAGCTGGAGTTGGGGAGAATGCTAATGAGTTAAAAAGCAAAGTAAAAAGCACACAAAATTCCACAAAGAAAATAACTGAATCCAAAATAAAATAATTTGTTCGTGAGTGAGGATTAAATGAGAGTAAAAGTAAAAGAGAAAAGAAGAAAGTAAGAGAGAGGGAGAAAAAAAAAAGGAGAAAAAGAAAAGAAGAAAAAAAGATAGAGTTAAGAGTTTTGAAGTGTAACCCTCATAGAGAGAAAGAAAAAAGAGAAGTAAAGAAATAGGAAATGTAACACTTATGAATAATATAGTCCAAGATGAAGAGAAAAGAATAAGATGAGCAGAGGATAAAAGGACCAAGGGGGAAGAAATAAAATAAAGATAAGAAGTTAAAAGGAGCAAAAAAAGTGGAAAAAGTTAAAAAGTTTGTAGATTTTTCTTAATATGAGATGTTATCTTCTTCCTTTTCTCTTCTTCTCCTTCTTCCTGGTTAGTGGCACTGTACCCAGGCTCTGCCCCTGTGGCATGCTTAGGTAGATATTTCCAGTTGATGTGTCACTATGGTGATGTCATATATTAGGCCTCAGTCTCGTTGGTAGTCAGATCTTGTTTGCATTTGCAAGTACCAACAATGGGAGAGATCGTTTTCTTGGAGCCTCTCTTTTTCCTGAATTAGTAGCCTGATGATCCAGCTATGAGGTTGCTGCTGCCACTGCCTGGATCAAAGAGCTGGCAAATCCCAACTCTATCCCCACTCAGCGCAGAGCTCTGGGTAAGGTTCTGTCAGTCAGAGCCGCCATCGTAATCAGGTAGGGCTAGGAGCCAATTACTCTCAAGGTGACTTTCTATGAGCCTCCAGCCATGTCCAGTATGTCTCAGAACTCTGTGGGACCATTCTCCCCAGGCTTTTTGCACTTTGAATCCTGTCTAGGCTAAGAACAAGATGCCCTAGTTGCTGCCTGCAGAACAGGAGGTCTTAAAAGCTGCCAAGTCCCTCTTTTTAGCACACAGCCCTGAGTACAAAAGCTCTGCTAATCAGAGCCACCAGCATATGCAGGTTTTTCACCCTGTATCAGCAGAAATTTGCCCCCATGCCTCTGTACAAAACAAGAACCACTAAAACATATCACGTCTCTTGTCTTAGATCGCGGAGCTGAGAGAAACCTTGTCAGCCAGAGCTGCGTAAGCCAGTTGGGCAATGAGCCGACTGTGAGTTAAGCTAACTTGAGCAAATGGATTCACAGATTTGATACAAAGACTGTTTGCAAGCTGCTTGCAAACACCTCCCCCCCCAGTGCTAGCCTGAATGGCTGGCGAGGGCACCCCATCCGCCTGGAGAAGACCTAGGCATAAGGAATTTTGCTTTCGTGCTCTCCCCAGTCGCAGTTCTTGGTGGAACAGGGATTACACCGTGCCTCTGCTCACAGCCCACGCAGGAATCTCTGACCCTGCCCCTCTGTCTGGGGATGCATGTACCCATGCCCGGGGCCCTAAGGGGAACCTGTTGCACACTGCCAACACTTGCCAACCAGGCTATCGGTTAATGGAGGCTGCCGCTTGCCCGCCTTTGCCGGGACTGGCGCCGGTGTTAGCTTGGGTGGGCTGAGCTGCGGCAGGCACACTCTTTCCTCGGCTTGCACATCTGTGCCCCAGCCTGTCTCCTTTCATGCCCAAAGCTCTCACTCTATCTCAGTTCCAAGTGAAAGCAGCCCTTGCTCAGGTTAGTGAAGGAGGCGGAGTATTCCGTTCTCCGAAATATTTCCTTCAGGGTTGCTTATAAATTTAATCAGTTTTTCGCCCCTTCATACCTTTTTGTTCAGTGTGTGGGACTTACAGATGCTTCACGGATCAATTTTTCTGTCTCTGGTTGTAGAACTTGTTGAAATTTTGGGGAGAAGTATCAGGAGCGCTCCTCACGGTGCCATTTCTCTGATGTCACTCGCCCTGCTCTTTAATGCTTTTCTTCTTCACCTATAAAAGAAAATAAATAGAAAATCCCGAAAAAAAATGTTTCAGTAGTGTGACCCAAAATTAGATTTCAAGAACTTCCTAAATAAAAATATTGAATCCTTGATATAATGCTTTATTGTTCACTATGGTAACTTGCTTCTTAATTCTTCAAATATGGATTCTCTTATGAGAAATGATAATCTAAGGCAAACTTCCTTTTCATCTATGCAGAGATAAGAAGTGCTAAGTGAATACAAAGCTATTTAGCAGCACTTTCTACAAAATAAAATTTGGAATTGATATTTGTTGCAAAAATTTATCACAGAAAAGTTTCTATGGAAATAATTTTGGGTTAACTATTATTTTATTTTATATTAAAAACCAAAACTGTGACTATTGTTCCAAATCATTCATTAACATAATTTTGCTATATCTCCCTCAGGAAAATAAAAGTAGCAATAACCTTATTGCTCATTTCAAAAATTTTATGAAAGACCTAGTGACTCTGCTTAGAAAATGTAGAACAATAGTTCATACCTCAACACTATTCAAACCCCTTTCCTGGAAATGTTTGCATTGTTATAATCACCAATCCTGAAGTATGACAGTATATCTTGGTCTTTACTTACTCCAAATCAAGTCCTACGTTGAAAGACAGTTTGAATCAGGTTGAAAAATTCTCAGAAATATTCTGATTTCCTGTTCTAAAATGCTACTAAGACTGCAGTAAGAATAAATAAAATTATAAAAATCTTTATATTAATGTTCACTTTACATTAGGTTTATAATTTTCTTCTTTGTAAAACTGTAAGATAACTTTTATTGACCAATAGTAACCATTGTGGCTGAGTACTGTACAAACACTGAGTTCTCAAAACAGCATTCTCTAATAGGTACTATTATTTTATTATATTTTTCTGATGGGAAAAACTAGGTTTAATAGGGTCAAATATTTTCTCTATGGTTATACAATTAAAAAGGAGAAGGACCAAGATCCAAATCCTGGTGATTTATTCTCAGAGTACTGTATACAATTTAACCTACTATGACTCCTTTGCAATTCTTTTAGATGTAAATCTTTATCAACCATGTGAGGTATATTTTGTAGTCTTTTTTTAAAATTCTTTTTCTAATCTATGTCAAGAAAAGACCAAATATATAATGTAGTATCTTGACCCAACCCAAATGCTCATTGCTCTAAAGCTAAAAACAAATCCAGTGTCGTTTCAGAAAGTAAATTCCCATTCATATGTTGGAACCTGCAATGACTATGAGGAAAAGAGAGATACTGACATTTAAAGTACTCAAGTCTATCAATAGGGTTGAACTTGCTTTTATTTGAAGCAATTTACAAAGGGATTTGTACACCTCATTTCAACTGTTTTACCAAGGTCTTGATTCATTGCTGTAGGTTGTGTTACAAGTCACATTAACCTAGCAAATGATGGTAAAAGGCTTAATAATTATGTCTAACTTGGGCATTTCTGGGGAATCTTTGTTTTATTAGAAGATAATGAATGAGGGTGTAGGGAGCACAGGCACATAAACTGTGCTTGCATGTCAACACACTTATGCCAAGTTCAGTACAATGGCTTTCTAAACCAACTATACAAATAAATTGACATCATTATGGTACATGAATTTAAAAAGAGTCATTATTCACTAACTAATTTTATTTTAACATGTACTTAGTAGGAGCCAATTTTTACCAGGGATAATAAATAGTACTCAGTAAACAAAAGCCCTGAGTACAAGGAATGATGTCTTGAATCACTCCTGGGCCCCCTGTTGCCCACCGTCTTTCTCTATGGAGTAATATGTTTGGGAATTTCCCTCTTCTTATATGTGAAATACCAAACGATAAATTGAAAAATGTTTCTGTGTGTTTCTAGTCTGTGTATGTATTGTTTCTTTTTCAAAAGGTCATGTTAAAATTTTCTTTTCAGTTTGGATGCTTTTAATTGTAAGTAATAGAAAAGCAAACCCAGACTATTTTAAACAAAAAGGGAGGTTTATTGGCTATGGGCAGAGCAGGCTTATCTGTTTGATCAGAGATCTGGTTCTAGCCCCAGATGTTTCTCTCCACTCTGCCTTTTTCCATATATCAGTTCATCCCCAGCTGCTTTCTTTCACTGTAGGAGCATGGGTAAGTCACAACTGGGCCACATGACTACTGAAAATAGTTGGTGGCTTCTCACTGTCATCTAGCATAAATAGTGAGTTTCTCACAGATTGGTTCACACCTGTGAATCCATGAGGCTACAGGGATGATATGTGCCAACTGGCTAAGACCCTGAGCACCTGAATTAAGAGGGAAAGAACTTTTCTGATTGGCTCAGACCACTCACACTCCCCATCGTGCTGCACAAGACATCCTCAAATTGTGTGGATGCTAAATGCAGAGAAAGTGGTTTGGATGCTGTGGAGACAACTTCAAGGTCTACTGTAGTCTACACCAGTAACCTAGTTACCATGTTGGTAGAAGTTACCATGTGGGTTGCTGAACTCCAGGGATGCTTGGTCAATCTTACCATTGACAAAGACTCTTTTCTTGATTTAACTTAGCTCCTCTGAGTCTTTTTCTTGATTAGACCTCAATCTTTGCCAATAAAAACTGAAGATGCTCAGCACAAAGAATTTTATCCAAACCCCCATAGTAGGAGACTAGAGCAAACACTAGCATAGTTTCTAACAGCTCAATGTTTCTGCAATGACTATAGCCCTCCTTAAGTTCTGGCAAAGCTTAAGGCTGCCCCTGAAATTTACTGTTTGCTTTAATCAACACCTGAAGCTAGGATGCTTGTCCCTCAGCCTTTGTGGAGGGCAGGAGCCTAACTTGTATGAGTGCCAGTTCATCAATCTCAATGACCTATTCACATTGACCAACACTTTTCCTTGTTTTGTACATTTTTATTTCCTTGACTACTCTAATGCCTGCTTGTTTCCTCTTCTTACTCCTGCATTCTCCTTTAAAATGTCCAGTCAGCTCTGCACAGATAGAAGATAATGTTGGTATGTGCTGGATTTTCTTCCCTATTGGGATAAAATATGTTTTCATTGCTTTTCATCTGCTTTCAATGCCTTTAACTAGTGTCCAGACATTGTTTATCTTACACACTGTGCTCTTCCAGAATGACTTCAAAACCTCTAGTTCAGTGGTCCTTAACCTAGGTTCTATCGAACCCTAGGGGTTCGATGAGTCTGTCTCAGGGATTCGGAGAAGCCTCTGCCGCGGAGGCCAGAATAAAGTAATACTGTAATTTGTTGTGAGTTCATGCACTTTGTTGGTTTTGTTCTTTGAGCAAGGTGATGTTCATGCATGGCTCATTTTGTGCACCAGTAAAGAAACATATACCAATGTCTTAAATTTGGAAAAAAATCATATTTTATTTATCCACTAAAGAAGGGTTCGGTGAATGTGCATATGAAACTGGTGGGTTCAGTATCTCAAAAAAGGTTAAGAACCACTGCTCTAGTTCTTCCCTTTCCACCCTTTATTGTAATGTTTCTAGGTTTATTTTACACATATTTTATAGTAATACATATTATTTTGTACTTCAGAGAACCGCTGCAGCCTATGATGTATTAATACCTTAAAAAAACAACTGGCTTCAGATTAGATGTGTAATTTGAATTATTTTTTATAATGTTTTTTGTAAGTGATGACACATGGTTGTGAATAAATTCACAACATATGTATAATGTAGCTGAGCTCCAGCTACATTGTAATTTTATAATTTTTATAATTTAATAATTATTCATAAAGTTTTCTCATCCCTTATTCCTGATTTACTTTTAGAAGACTGTTGGGCAGATAAAATATATTATGCTCACTTTGTTAAAGATGGCGCTGCCCACATGGAAGTTCATTGATATTAATGTGTGTTCTGGAACAGGCTGTGGGCAGGCCAGGTCATTATAGCCTGAGGCTTAGTTTAAGAGTAAGCTTTTCCCCACACCCTTGACTGATTGGATAATGTAGGGTGGTGATATAGGGAGGAATCCCATTATGCCTCAGATGGGTGGCTTTGTATCAGAGACTTTCTTGTATGTATAATTGGATTAAGGGTTTGGATTATCTATGCTATAAACTGGGGCAGTCCGGGAGCTTGATCTTGCTCTCTCGGTTCCTGGGTTCCTGAGATTAGTATCAGAGAGGAGAGCAGATTAAGGCCATGTGGAGGAGAAGTAGCCAAGATGGCAGAGTGCTGAGGAAGAAGCCATTTTGTTAAGAGTTTGTGCAGGAGGAGATGGGAAACAGAGGTGAATAAGTCTGGTGAGCTAGAAACCTTTGATTCTAGGAAACTCGGATAAGTCAGTAGCTTTGTGAGCACTAAATGTGAGGGTTTTGGAGCCCAGTGTGTGTTTTTGCTTGCCCGCCGGGTGCAAGCTAGAATTAAAGCTGATGGCTCACCAGTTTTTGGCTCCTGTGTTTCATTACCGACTGTTCGAATCTAATGCGAACCTGCGTGGGTCGAGTGGCTGTGATGGTGGCCGCGACTACTGGCTTAGCAGAAGACTATATCACATTGAAATAGGTCTCCTAAGGTTTGCCTTGAGATGGGAGAGTGTCTCATTTGCTGGAAGCAGAGAGTTAAAGTTGTTTTATTTCTAATGGCCTTGGGAAGTTGTAAAGTTTAAGATATTAAGAAGTCCTTAGGCGTATAATTTATGAAATACTTGCATCAATTAAGTAATTCATTTATTCTATCAATGCTCTTCAGTTAAAGGCCATCAAAAACACACAAGGAGTTAAATAAGTTGAACTTCTTTCTTTTTTTGTTTTAATCACATTTAGTGAAGTGACATTGGATCACAAAACCAGGTTTCAAGTGTACAACTCAACAAGACATCATCTGCAGACTGCATCATGCACCCGTCACCCAAATCAAAATCTCTTTCCATCCCCATTTATTTCCTCCTTTGCCCACCTCCATCTATGCTCATCTCCTTTCCCAGTGTTGTTCCATGTATCCTTGTCTCTGTTTCTATTTTGTTCATCAGTTTGTTTTGTTCATGAGATTCCACATATAAGTGAGATCATATGATATTTGTCTTTCCCTGACTGGCTTATTTTACTTAGCTTAATAATCTGTCTAATAATCCAAGCTGTCACAGGAAGTGATTTCCTTTTTTATGCCCAAGTAGTATTCCATTGTGTAAATGTACCACAGCTTGTTTATACACTCATTTACTAATGGGCACTTTGGCTGTTTCCAGATCTTGGCTATTGTAAATAACAGTGCAATGAACATAGGAATGCACATATTCTTTCAAATTAGTGTTTCAGAATTCTTCAGATATATCCCCAGAAAAGGGATTCCTAGGTCAAAAGGCAGTTCCATTTTTAATTTTTTAGGAAAATTCATAGTGTTTTTACCAGTGGCTCTCCCAATCTTCATTCCCATCAACCGTGTACAAGGTTTCCCTCTTCTCCACATCCTTGCCAGCACTTGTTGTTTGTTGATTTATTGATGCTAACCATTCTTTCTTTAAGATGTATTTATTTATTTATTAAATTTATTTATTAATCTTAGAGAGGGAGGAAGGGAAAGAGGAGACAGAAATAAAAATTTATTACTATATGTGCCCTGACAAAGGATTGAACCTACAACCTTTGCATATGGGGATGATGCTCCAATCAACCAAGCTATCTGGCCAAGGCTGATAATCATTCTGACAAGCATGAGGTGATATCTCATTGTGGTTTTAACTTGCATCTATCTGATGATTAGAGATGTTGAGCATTTTTTCATATGTCTATTGTCCATCTGTATGTCCTCTTTGGAGAAGTATCTATTCAGGTCCTTTGCCCATTTTTTAATTGGTTTTAAATTGTGTAAATTCTTTATATTTTTTTTAAATTAACTTTTTATCAGATGTATCATTGGCAAATATATTATCCTATTCAGTGGGTTTCTTTTTATTTTGTTGATGGTTTCTTCTGCTATGCAAATGCTTTTTACTTTCAATAGCTGCAGAAAAATATTTGATAAAATCAAGCATCCATTTATGATAAAAACTCTCAGCAAAGTTGAAATAGAGGGATTATATTTCAATATAATAAAGGTCTTATATGACAACCCACAACCAACATCATACTCAATGAGCAAAAACTAAAAGTGTTTCCCTTAAGATCAGGAACAAGACAGACATGTCCACTTTCATCATTTTGATTTAAACAAAATAGAAACAGAAGTTTAGATACATAGAATAGACTGACATTTGGTGGGTGTGGTGGTGTTGGGCTGGCTAAAAATAGGTGAAGGGATTAAATATATATACATAGACTGAACAGCAGTATGGTGATAGTCAGAGGCTAAGGGATGTGAGGGGAGGTAAAAGTAGGCAAAGAGGAGACAAATAGGGTTGGAAAAAGAAGAGACTTGGGTCATGAGCATATGATGCAGTATGTGAATGAGTTTTATTGAGTTTATTGAGTACTTGAAACCTGTATGGTTTTGTTAACCAATGTCACCCTGATATATTAAATAAAAAAAACATAGTAGTAGAAGTACTGGCCACAGCAATCAGACGAGAAAAATAAAAGGCATTCAAATTGGAAAGGAAGAAGTAAAATTGTCATTATTCACAAGTGACATGATATTGTACATAGAAAACTATAAAGACTAACAAAAAAACTACTAGCTCTAATAAATTAACTTGGCAAAGAAACAAGATACAAAATTAATATTTATAAATCAGTGGTATCTTTATACACTAATAATGAACTATCAGTAAGTGAAATTAAGAGAACAATTCTATTTATTGTTGCAATAAAAAATAATAAAACATTCTGTTCATGGATAGGAAAAATTGTTATCATTAAAATATCCATACTATCCAAAGCAATCTACAAATTTAACACAACTCCTATTAAAATACCAGTGACATATCTTATGAATCTAGAGCAAACATGCCAAAAATTTATATGTAACCACAAAAGACACCAAATAACCTTGGAAATCTTGAGAAAAAAAAAGAACAAAGTTGGAGGTATCACACTACCTGATATCAAACTATATATAAGGCCATAGCAATTAAAACAGCATGATATTGGCACAAGAACAGGCATATAGATCAATGAAAGTGAATAGAAAGCAAGAAATAAACCCACAACTTTATGGTCAATTAATATTTGACAAAGGAGGTAAAAACATATAGTGGAATGAAGATAGTCTCTTCAGTGAATGATTTTGGGAAAACTGAACAGATACATGCAAAAAAGAAAACTAAAACACCAACTTCCACATACACAAAAAGAAACTCAAAATGGTTTAAAAACTTAAATGTAAGTAGTGAAACCATAAAAATCTTAGAAGAAAACATAGGCAGTAAAATTTCAGACATTTCTCATAAGAATATTTTTGCTGATATAGCTCTTTGAGCAAGGGACACAAAAAAAGATAAACAAATAAGTGAGCTTATCTCTTAATACATTGAGTGAGAATACACAGCATGAGGAAAAGTACCCTGTAAGAGAGTACTGAAAAGAACCAATTACAAAATTAGAGTGAGTTTGAGGAGGGTCTAAAGAAGGTAGAAGTTTTCTCTAGATTGGATAACATCTATAATTGAGTATCTCAATAAATTCTACACACAGGGAAGAACACTAAAATGAGAATAAAGCTGTAATTGGTAAAGAAGTAGCAGGCACTTATTTTGGCTAACAGAAGATGTTCGGTATTTATAAGTGGCATTGTGACTTGTGTTTGTCCATGCTTAAACAAAATTATGAAGTTGCTTTATCTTATTTCATCATGGCTTCAAAGTAACCTTATTTGAGATTCATATTCTGTGAAATTATATCTAATTACTTGTGAGTGCCAGGCTAGCTTCTGAACTTTAAGGGCTACTCTCAATTCATTCAACATTGTTAGTGCTTATTGCATGCTGGGATATTATCACAAAGTAGAAATGGTTCCTGTCCTCTAATTTACAATTTAGTGGCAAAACATAAAAAAAATTGTCATTTGTTTAGTCAGCTAATATGGACTGCATACCTTCTTTTTTCAGGTTCGGATTTGGACATGGGATACGTTAGTGAAGAAACACCTGTCATCCCTGTCCTGGTAGAGCCTTCATTGTAGCAGAAGGAGACAATGAATAATAAACAAAATAAAGAAATATATTATCAATTTTATCAAAGTTAATAATAAGATAGAAAAAATAAATGAAATTAGATAATGAGAACTCTGAGGAGATGTGAGCTGTAGTATAAAATTGGGTGAAAAGAAGGACATGCTATTATAAAAGTATATGGAACCATTAGATGAGGGAAATATATGACCATTTAGGTATAATTTGGGGATATTTTAGTCATTTTTCTTTGCAATACATGAAACAAAGAAAAATAAAATCTGGGCTGTTTTTATTTATTTTATACTGGAATTTGGGTATATTAAATAACATGACTTTATAAGAAATATTGCTTATATTATTTTTGGCAATGAAAAATAATTTTAAGTATGTTTTCTTATTTATTTAACAATTTACAATATTTTGAAACTGCAAAACAAAATTTTGTAGAACAAAATATTGTACTGTAAAAAAAGAAAAAGAAACTCAATTGATCCATATTTGTTTTTTTACTGTAACTTCTGTTAACCATGTTTTTAGTCATGGATGTTGGACTATGAAATGAATGTGAATACTTCCACCAGCACAAAACTTGACTTATTCTCTGTCAACTTCAGTGCCCTGGACTCATTCAATTTCTGAGATTCTCATTATACTAGTTCTCTTAAAATAGTGGAGTGCCATGTTTCTTTTCTGTTCATCTACTGCCTGTATGTCAAGAATTTTTCTTCTATCAGGACTTCTCTGGAGTGAGAAATGAGCCAATTTTATGTATGTCTTAAAAGTATGGTAGATCATGAAAGAAAATTCTGGGAAGCTAGATTCTTAATCGAAATGTATAGCAAAGAGAGAGGTAACTGGAGAGATCATCTTTCTTAAGTCAAGAAGACTGTTCTACTTGTTCATTGACATATTATTGGTTTAATCCTTCCTTTCCTTCTTCCTGTTTCAGTTAAGAAACTTTCTTAGGAATAACAACTACTTGCTTTTTATTCTTCTTCTAGTTGGTGCCTCTCATGTCTTTGATATACAGCATATTTCCCAGATTTTATCACAAACAGATCTAGCCCTGAAGAAATAGTGACTGGATGAAGTCTACCTTTTGTCTTTCTAACTTTAACTGTTTTTCCTTAAGAGACAGAATCACAGCACAGAAAGGGAACTTAAAGGTCTTCTGGTCAACCCTTCCAGTCTAAACCCAAAGGCTCAAAGTAGTCATGAAATTCTCTGTTGAAATGACCACAATAAAAGAAAATTAATTTCTACATTTCCCATTCCATATTGCTACAACTTTGTGTGTGTGTAGTTTTTACCCATAATTGGTGTCATTAAGAAAAATACATTAACATAGCCTTTTATATAATGGAAAACTCTTTTGGTGTGTTTCCTTATTTATTTTTCTTTCTTTTTTTTTAAAGCTATAGACAGAGACTGGAAGAGAGAAAGAAGAGAAGCATCAACTTATAGTTGTGGCACTTTAGTTGCTCATCGATTGCTTTCTCATATGTGCCTTGACCAGGGATCTTTAGCCAAGCCAATGACCCCCTGCTCAAGTTAGCATCCTTGAGCTGAAGCCCGGGCCCTCTGGGCTTAATCCAGCAACCATGGGGTCATGTCAATGATCCCATGGTCAAGCCAGTGACCCTGTGCTCAAGCCAGTGAGCCCATGCTCAAGCCAGCAACTTTGAGTTTTGAACTTGCATTTTCAGTGTAATCTAGGTCAGCACTCTATTCACTGTACCACCACCTGGTTAGGTTATTTTCTTATTTATTTACCTTCAATTTTATTTTCTCTAATATAAGCACTATTAGTTCTTATTTTTATCTTCTTACAGTATCAGATATACTCCAATATTTCACTAACTTGAGAAAATGCAGATCCCATAAAACATAATACATTATAAATTATTGAGTTAAATTAGTTGTTATTTAAATGTAGGTGCCAGTAAATATAAATGAGTTATAAAATTTTCATATTTATGGTTCTCGAATATGCAACTTAGATCTAACATAACTAAAAGTGTAAAATTGATAAAATTAGCAGCAAAATGTGACATATTAAACTTTTTTATTATTAAGTGGGAGACAGGGAGGCAGAGAGACAGACTCCTTCATGCACCTTGACCAGGATCCTCCCAGCAAGCTTGCTACCCAGTGATGCTCTGCCCATCTAGAGCCACTGCTCTGTTGCTGGGCAACCAAGCTATTTTAGTGCCTGAGGCAAGGCCATGGAGCCATTCTCAGCACCTGGGGCCAACTTGCTTCATTCAAGCCATGGCTGCAGGAGGGGAAGAGAGACAGAGAGAGGAGGGAGAAGGATGGAGAAGCAGATGGTCGCTTCTCCTGTGTGCCCAACCAGGAGTCAAAAGCAGGACTTCCGCACACCGGACAGATGCTCTGCCACTGAGCCAACTGGCCAGGGTGACAGATTAAACTTGTTTTATAAAACCAAATTATTTTCAATGTGAAGATAATATTGGTATGACACAAATTCTTTTGAGTTCAGTATGTTTATATATCTTGCTGCCTTGTGATACCAAGCACTTTTCTGCACTATTTCTGTATATAAAATGAGAAATAAAAAAAAGAAATATGTCTCACAGAGTCATTGTGAAAATTTCACAAAATCATGTATATTAAGAATAGTGCTTTAAATCAAGTATGTTAAGAAACGGACAAAAATGGCAGTAATTGTTATTGTTGGTGCTTAGTGTAAACTGGCATGTAATCACCATTTACAGATTTGAGTGAAACATAATAAAACCTAGTTGATAAAATCTTTCAACTTTGGAAGGAGCAAGATGGCGACGTAGTAGGCGGACATACCAACTTCCAACTACCAGAACCAAAGTGGATTATAACTCAATTTTAAGAACCATCATCTGGATAAACCAACTTTGAACTAAACTATGTGGACTCTTCAACCAAGGAACACTGCAGAACCCACATTGAGACTGGTAGGAATAGAGAAAACGCGAAGAGGGCTGCCCACCTCCCCAGAGCAAACAGCAGCCCGGAGAGACCCGCGTGGTGGGAGGAGAGTTTGGCGGAGAGGGAGGGACCTGGGTCCCAGGAACCAAGCACCAGCCTGCAGTCCCAGAACCTAGAAGAGGCGTTTGGACAATTTTGAGCTGTGAAACAAGTGAGGGAGCTCCCAGGCCTACAGTGTGGAGTATTAGGTCCCTTCCTACTCTGCTAAGGGTTGCTGACGGATATGGTGGCGGCAGGACGCTGAAACGCGGTTCTGGTGGCGTGGGCAGAGGCCAAACCAGTGTGAGCTCAGTCTAGTCCAGCAGGGGAGGAGAGGATGCGCGAAAGAGGTTGGAAGCTGCAGACCGCCTGTAATCCCACTTGCGGGGACAAAGCGGGAGGCCAGGAACGGGCAGAGATCTGCTCTGCGACCCTGCACAAGCCAGCCCTGACTGTGGGGACAGAGCTAGGACCAGGGACGGGCAGAGGCTTGCGGCTGAGCTCACGCTACCAGCCCCGCCAGGCTGGAGTAACCGCAGTTTGCCATTCTACGTGCATGAGCGGGCTCCGAGTGCAGGAACGGGGTAGACCTCGAGACAAGTGGAAGCTCGCAGCTGAGCCCACGCTACTATCCCCGCCCGGCCGGAGAAACCGCGGATTGCATTCATACGTGCACATGCAGGCTCTGAATGCAGGGGTGGGGTACAGTCCGGGACGAGTGGAAGTACGCAGCTGAGCGGAAGCCAGTAAACACGCCCGCCCCAATAAACCTTGGTTTCCGACCCTGCACAGAAGGGCCCTGGCCTCAGGGGTGGGGCTAAAGCTCCGGACTGGCAAAGGCTCACTGCTGAGAGCACGTCAAAAGCCCCGCCCAACCCGCGAAACTGTAGCGAGCAGGCTCCGACTGCTGGTTCTGGGCGGAAGTCCGGAAATAGGCTGGGTCCGCAGCTGAGCAAAGGTGCTCACCTCTACCCTTGGTGCTAAGTCTTGTGGCTTCAGTGACAGCCCCTCCCACGGAGGAGAGGCAGAAATAACAGCAAAAACCACAGTGGGCAGGTGCTGGCAACGCCCATACCCAACCACCCTAGGCAGCGGCAGAGGTGGTGGTGGGCCTGCAGACAGACCACACCTAGAGAACACAAAAGCAACACCTACTGGACTCCAGTGGCCACAACTTGCTTATACACAGAAAATATGGGCAGGCAGAGGAATGCAAACCAAATGAATCAAGAGAAGTCCCCAGAGAAGGACCTGAATGAACTAGATATAACCAAATTACCAGAAGCAGAATTTAGAATAATGATAGTTAGGATGTTCAAAGAAATTAGAGCAACAATGGATAGTCATTATGAACAACTAAATAAAGAGATAACAAGTATAAAAAACAAAATTGAAATAATAAAGAAGAATCAGACAGAAATGACAAATACAGTATCAGAACTGAAGACCACAATGGAAGGAATTAAAAGCAGGATGAATCACGCTGAGGATCGAATAAGCAAGTTAGAGGACACAATAAACAAAGTTACAGAAGCAGAGAAGAAAAAGGAAAAGAGACTTAAAAAATGTGAGGAAACTCTAAGGGAGCTCTGTGACAACATGAAGAGAAACAACATTCGCAACATAGGGGTGCCTGAAGAAGAGGAGAGAGGACAGGAGAAGGAAACTTTGTTCAATCAAATCATAGCAGAAAACTTTCCTAAATTAAGGCTGGGAAACACTCCACACATTCAAGAAGCACACAGAACTCCATTAAAGAGAAACCCAAAAAGATCCACACCAAGACACATCATAGGTAAAATACCAAAGCTAATGGATAGAGAAAAAAATTTAAAAGCTGCTAGAGAAAAAAAGGCTATCACCTACAAAGGAGCCCCCATAAGGATGACATCGGACTTCTCAACAGAAACACTTGAGGCCAGAAGGGAATGGCAAGATATAATCAAAGTAATGCAGAACAAGAACCTACAACCAAGACTACTTTATCCAGCAAGGCTAACGTTTAAAATTGAAGGAGAAATAAAGAGCTTCCCAGAAAAGGAAAGCCTGAAGGAATTCATAAAAACCAAACCAATTCTGCAAGAGATACTAAGGGGCCTGTTGTGAACAGTTCAAAGGGAGGAAAGAATATAGCAAAAGAATACAGTTTTAAAGAATAAAATGGCAATAAACAACTACATATCAATAATAACCTTAAATGTAAATGGATTAAATGATCCAGTCAAAAGACATAGGGTAGCTGCATGGATAAAGAAACAGGATCCGTACATATGCTGTCTACAAGAGACACACCTTAAAACAAAAGATGCACATAGACTGAAGGTAAAAGGATGGAAAAATATACTTCATGCAAATGGAAATGAAAAAAAAGCAGGGGTAGCAATACTTATATCAGACAAAATGGACTTTAAAACAAAGGCTGTAGTAAGAGATAATGGAGGACACTACATAATGATAAAGGGAACAATTCAACAGGAAGATATAACTATTATAAATATCTATGCACCAAATATCAGAGCCCCGATATACATAAAGCAGACTTTGATGGATATAAAGGGCGAGATTAACAGCAATACTATCATAGTAGGGGATTTCAATACCCCTCTAACAACACTGAATAGATCCTCAAGAAAGAAAATTAATAAAGAAACAGAAGACTTAAAGGAGACAGTAGATCAACTTGATTTAATAGATATCTTCAGAACTTTTCACCCTAAAGCAGTAGAATATACATCCTTCTCAAGTGCTCATGGTACATTTTCTAGGATAGACCACATGTTAGGACACAAAAATGATCTCAATAAATTTAAGAAGACTGAAATCATATCAAGCATTTTCTCTGATCACAATGCCATGAAACTAGAAATTAACCACAAAAGAAAAACTGAAAAATACTCAAACACTTGGAAACTAAATAGCATGTTATTAAATAATGAATAGATTAACAATGAGATCAAAAAAGAATTAAAAAAGTCTCTAGAAACAAATGATAATGAGCATACATCAACTCAAAATTTATGGGACACAGCAAAAGCAGTTCTGAGAGGGAAGTTTATTGCACTACAGGCATATCATAAGAAGCTAGAAAAAGCTCAAATAAGCAATCTGACCCTGCATCTAAACGAACTAGAAAAACAAAAACAAATAAAACCCAAGACAAGTAGAAGAAAGGAATTAATAAAGATCAGAGCAGAAATAAATGACATAGACGCTAAGGAAACAATACAGAGGATCAATGAAACCAGAAGCTGGTTCTTTGAAAAGGTAAACAAGATTGATGAACCTTTAACTAGACTCACCAGAAAAAAAAGAGAGAGGACTCAAATAAATAAAATTAGAAAGGACAGTGGAGAAATAACAACTGACACAACAGAAATACAAAGCATTGTAAGAAAATACTATGAAGAACTATATCCCAAAAAATTAGACATTCTCGGTGAAATGGACAAATTTCTTGAATCATATAACCTTCCAAAAATCAATCTGGAAGAATCAGAACACCTAAACAGACCAATTACAACAAATGAGATTGAAACAGTTATCAAAAAACTCCCAAAAAAGAAAAGTCCTGGGCCTGATGGCTTCACAAGTGAATTCTATCAAAAATTCAAAGAAGAACTAACTCCTATCCTCCTCAAGCTATTTAAAAATATTCAAGAGGAAGGAAGACTTCCAAACTCCTTTTACGAGGCGAGCATAATTCTGATCCCAAAACCGGACAAAGACAACACAAAGAAAGAAAATTATAGGCCTATATCCCTGATAAATTTAGACGCTAAAATTCTCAACAAAATATTAGCCAACCGGATCCAGCAATATATAAAAAAAATCATACACCACGATCAAGTGGGATTTATTCTGGAGAGGCAAGGCTGGTTCAATATTCGCAAATCAATCAATGTGATTCATCACATAAACAAAAGAAAGGACAAAAATCACATGATAATTTCAATAGATGCAGAAAAGGCATTTGATAAAATCCAGCACTCATTCATGCTCAAAACTCTAAGTAAAGTGGGAATACAGGAATCATTCCTTCACATGATAAAGGCCATCTACGACAAACCGGCAGCGAATATCATACTAAATGGACAAAAATTAAAAGCAATCCCCTTAAGATCAGGAACCAGGCAGGGATGCCCCCTTTCACCACTCTTATTCAACATAGTTCTGGAATTCCTAGCTGCAGCAATCAGACAAGAAGAAGAAATAAAAGGCATCCAAATTGGAAAAGAAGAAGTAAAACTGTCATTATTTGCAGATGATATGATATTGTTATTGAAAACCCTAAAGTCTCAGTAAAAAAACTACTGGACCTGATAAATGAATTCAGCAAGGTGGCAGGATATAAAATTAATACTCAGAAATCAGAGGCATTTCTATACACCAACAATGAAATATCAGCAAAAGAAATTAAGGAAACAATCCCCTTCACTATTGCAGCCAAAAGAATAAAGTACCTAGTAGTAAATTTAACCAAGGAGGTTAAGGACTTGTACTCAAAAAATTATAAAACATTGATAAAAGAAATCACGGAAGATACAAACAAGTGGAAGCATATACCGTGCTCATGGCTAGGAAGAATAAACATCATTAAAATGTTTATATTACCCAAAGCAATTTATAAATTCAATGCAATACCAATTAAAATACCAATGACATACTTCAAAGATATAGAACATATATTCTAAAAATTTATATGGAACCAAAAAAGAACACGAATAGCCTCAGCAATCTTAAAAAGAAAAAATAAAGCAGGAGGTATCACTCTTCCAGATATCAAGGTTTACTATAAGGCCATTATACTCAAGACAGCCTGGTACTGGCATAAGAACAGGCACATAGATCAATGAAACAGAACAGAGGACCCAGAAATAAACCCAGAGTTTTATGGACAACTGATATTTGACAAAGGAGGAAAGAACATACAATGGAGTAAAGACAGCCTCTTTAACAAATGGTGTTGGGAAAATTGGACATCTACCTGCAAAAAAAAGAAACTAGACCATCAACTTACACCATTTACAAAAACAAACTCAAAATGGATAAAAGACTTAAATGTAAGCCGAGAAACCATAAGCATCTTAGAAGAAAACATAGGCAGCAAGCTCTCCGACATCTGTAGCAGTAGTATATTTGCCGATTTATCTCCACGGGCAACTGAAATAAAAGGCAAGATAAACAAATGGGACTATATCAAACTAAAAAGTTTTTGCACAGCTAAAGACAATAGGAACAGAATAAAAAGACAAACCACACAATGGGAGAACATATTCGACAGCACATCTGATAAGGGGTTAATAACTAAAATTTATAAAGAACTTATAAAAAGCAACACCAGGAAGACAAACAACCCAATCAAAAAATGGGCAAAAGAAATGAATAGAAATTTCTCCAAAGAGGACATACAGATGGCCAATAGGCATATGAAAAAATGCTCAACATCACTAATCATTAGAGAAATGCAAATTAAAACCACAATGAGATATCACCTCACACCAGTCAGAATGGCACTTATCAGCAAAACAACACAGAATAAGTGCTGGCGAGGATGTGGAGAATAGGGAACCCTTCTGCATTGCTGGTGGGAATGCAGACTGGTGCAGCCACTGTGGAAAACAGTTTGGAAATTCCTCAGATAATTAAAAATCGAACTGCCTTTTGACCCAGCTATCCCACTTTTAGGAATATACCCTAAGAACACCATAGCGCTGTTTGAAAAGAAGAAATGCGCCCCCATGTTTGTGGCAGCATTGTTCACAATAGCGAAGATCTGGAACCAGCCCAAGTGTCAGTCTGAAGACGAGTGGATTAAAAAGCTATTGTACATATATACTATGGAATACTGCTCAGCCATAAGAAACGATGACATCGGATCATTTATAACAAAATGGATGTACCTTGATAACATTATACGGAGTGAAATAAGTAAATCAGAAAAAAAGAAAAACTGAGAACAGCATGATTTCATACATAGGTGGGACATAAAAGTGAGAATATGAGACATGAACAAGAGAGTGGTTGTTATGGGATGGGGGGAGGGAGGGAAGGGTGGGATAGGGAGGAGGGGAGGGACACAGGGAAAACCAGATTGAAGGTTACAGAGGACAATTTGACTTTTGGTGATGGGTATGCAACACAGTTGAATGATAAGATAACCTGGAGATGTTTTCTAAATTTTTTTTTATTTTTATTCATTTTTAGAGAGGAAACACAGAGTGGGAGAGAGAGAGAAAGAGAGAAAGGGGGGAGGAGCTGGAAGCATCAACTCCCATATGTGCCTTGACCAGACCAGTGCAGGGTTTTGAACTGGCGACCTCAGTGTTCCCAGGTCGACGCTTTATCCACTGCGCCACCACAGGTCAGGCCGAGATGTTTTCATTGTACATATGTACCCTGATTTATTGGTGTCACCCCATTAGAATTAATAATAATATATATATATATAAAAATATTGGTGTCTGAAGTCATCAATAATCCCACAGGAGTGGTCCCTGTGAGTGAAGTATGGCATTAAATGAAAGTATTTTGACCTAAAGGATATTCTGAATGAGGTATATCAGAAAATGAAGTTGCCACAGTGATGATACTCTTTAAGAATTATTATTACTTCATCTTTTCACTCCCTGACTATTGTTAAATAATGCATCGTCTTTGGGGAGAACTCTGAAAAGAATGAAGTAGGGAATTCGATATGTCTGAAGTAGAGAACAACCATAAAAGTACTCCAGGTATTAGCAGTTTAGTTAATTCAGGAGGAAAAGTCTAATTAGAGCATTGTGTCTCCTTTATCTGTCTATTCATCCATTTGTCTATTCTAAAATATTAGAACTTCCTACCTCTGCATATTCTCCATTCTCAGTAAGGAGTAGATAATTGTAAATAAGTTCACACATCCTTACCTCACTCTGAGTCTCAGTTGCATATTTTGCATGATTTCAAGGAAGAGAAAAGAAATGTTTCCACTATTCCCTAAAAATTATCCCTTTCAGGAAAACACATTAGTTTTCTATGCTAGATAACAAATTACTACAAACTTAGTAGCTTAAAACAATAAAACTTTATCATCTTACAGTGCCCATGGATTAGGAGTCTGGGCACAGTCTAACTGAATTCTCTGTTGAGGGTCACAGGCTGAAATGAAGGTGTTGCCAGGGCTTCTTACTCTCTGACATTCAGAATCTTCTTTCCAGCTCACTGATTGTTGGAAAAATGCTTTTCCTTACAGTTGTATGTCTGAGGTTTTATTTTCTCATTACTGTTACCAGGAACCACTCACAGGTCCCAGAGGTCATCCACAGGTCCTTGTGTGTGGCTCCTGCAGAGAGTTCCCAACATGGCCATTTGTTTTCTCTCTTCCAGGCCAGCAGCTCTTGCTGCTTTCTCTCTCCATGAGGACCTGTCTGATTAAATGAGACCCATCCAAGATGATCTCCTTTTGGTAGAACTCAAGCTCAACTGATTTACAACTCAATCATGAGTATTTCTGTTAATATTCACAGGTCAACCTCACAGTCAAGGAGAGGGGATCATGCATCACCAGGAAATCTTGGGGACCACATCAAAATTCTGCTACCACACTCTGCTCTTTGGCTCTCCATTATTTATATCCCTCCAAAGTACAAAATATATATCCATCCTTCAAAGGTTCCCAAAAGTTTCATCTGATTATGGCATCATTTCAAAGTCCACGATCTCACCCGAATTTCACCAGCTCAAATTCAAAATTGAAATCAGTGCCAGGGAATGAGGCTAATGGATGTAATCCACTAGGTACAACTGCCAGGGCACAATGTCTCTGCATTTGTGGTTTATGACACTAAAGAAACTACATATATACTATTTGCTCCCAACATACAATGGTGGGACAGAAATAGAATAACCATTGCAGATTATTGTGCTTCTAAAAATGGAAAAAGGGAAGGTAAAAAACATACCTGCCATTAAAGGCAGTTCCCAAATCCACTTGAATAAGTGGGAATTTTCTGACTAGAATACAAGGGCTGGGAATATTTCTCTCTGGCTCATGAATCATCTTTCTGGGCTTTTGGTTCCATCATACTGTACTTTCTTCTTTCTTATTTCTCCTCCTCCTCTTCCCTTTTCTCCTCTTCCTCTTCCTCCTTCTCCTCCTCCTCCCCTTCTTCTTCTTCTTCTTCTTCTTCTTCTTCTTCTTCTTCTTCTTCTTCTTCTTCTTCTTCTTCTTCTTCTTCATCTTCTTCTTTATCTTCTTCTCCCTCCTATCCTTTTCCTTCTCCTCCTCCTCCCTGTTCCTCCTCCCTCTTCCTCTTCCTCCTCCTCCTCCTCTTTCTTATTTTTCTCCATGAAAGGTAGCTCGTGTTTGTAGTTTAGTAGTATTATCAGCTTGCTTCCTACTAGATAATTTTGGAAGTTCCATAATTTATTTTTATTTTTCATTATGTCTGTCTTTTTTAGCCCAAGTTGAAAGTGTTTCTACCATAACAGTTTTCTTAAAATTTTGTAGATCATTAGGGAATTTCACTGATTTTACTCCATGTGATAAAAGCCACACTTCCAAATGTTTTTAATGTACCCATTTTCCTATCTTAGGCACTGATGACATAGCTGAAGGAACACCCCCTAAGCTTCCCAGAGATCTTCTGCTTTGATTGAAGCAAACCTTTAGACTTTTGAGAGGACCCTCTGTGTGACCAAATACTCTAATTTTTCATCTTTTTGAGGTTTATTCATTCATCAGTTGGTTGGGTTGTCTTCAGTTTGGGACTATTACTAATAACACTTCTTTAAACACTTGTTTACCTGTGTGTGTGAGCATATATTCTTATTTCTCTTGAGTACCTAGTTAGGAGTGAAATTTTTGGGTAATGAGGAAAAATATGACAAGAAATTGTTAAACTTTTTCCAAAGCAGGTATACCATTCTACACTCCTACCAGCAATACCTGTAATTTTTGATTGCTCAATATTTTGAATTTAAGCCTTTTTAGTGGGTTTGTAGTGATATCTCTTTGTGATTTTAATTTGTTTCCCTTTGACAACATATTGAGTATTTTTTTATTTGCTAATTGAGCTATTAATACATATTTATTCTCTGTGGAGTGTCCATTCAAATTACTTTGTCTATGTTTTTAATAGTTTGTCTTTTTATTATTAACTTGGGAAGATTTCAAAAAATATGAACTGGATACAGGCTTTCCCACACCCCAGATATAGGTATTATCAATAGTTTCTCTAAGTCTGTGGCTTTCCCCTTCATTTTCTTAACAGTGTTTTTGATGAGTTTTTATTTTGACAAAATACAATTAATCATTATTTTTTATAGTTAATCATTTGTGGGTCCTATCTAATAAATAGGTCATAAAGATATTCTCCTATGATTCTTCTAGCATTTTTATAGTTTAAATTTACAGTCAGGTCTCTAATCCACCTTGGATTAATTTTTGCGTGCAGTGTGAAGTATGTATCAAAGTACATTTTACTCCCTATAGATATCCATTCCATTATTCCATCACCATTTGTCAAAAGGCTTTCAGTTCCATTAGTTCCGAAGCTATCGGGGTCATGTCCTCAGGAATGCTTGTGGTGTTCAGCTGGGCACATATCAATCACAGAGATCTCTACAGACTTTTCCTCCACTGGGGCCACTATTTGTGGCTGGGCCAGTCCTGCAGTTTTTATAATGATCAAAGGACACATTTCAGCTGGAAATCATTTGGGTAGTTTGAGGAACAAGGTTTGCCACTCATAGTTCCTGAAGGGTATAGAGCATATGTGAGAGATCACACAGCAAGGTATTCAAGTGGGTGGAGAGAGAGAGAGAGAGAACATATCTGGGTCTCCGTTTATATGTATTAGGGTCCACTGGTGGGTTGTCTAGGGTTTTGTGTTTCATTTTTTATATGCAGGAAAATAGGAATTAGGGTGCAGGAACAGACACTAGTATAAGCAAAAATGTTTTTAAATGTTTATTTCTGGTGGTATAAAGAAGCAACTATTATTTGTTCTTGGAACTGTGTGTTCTATAACCTTGATAAACTCACTTCTTAGTTCTAGTAGTTGCATTAAAGACTTCTTAAGATTAAAAAAAAAACTTATTTAGTTTTTAGATTAGTTATAGGTTCACAATAAAGGTAAGCAAAAGGTACAGAGATTTTCTATATTGCTTCTGGACCAGCACACACGGCCTCCCCCATTATCAATACCCATTCTCCAACCTGAGTCGTGCATTTCTCACAATTGATGAACTTATACTTACATAGCACTGTCACCCAAAGTTGATAGTTTAAATTATGGTTCACTCTCACCATTGTATAGTCTATGGGTTTGGACATATGTGTAAATACATGCATCCATCAATATAGAATCATACAGAGTAATTTTACCTCCCCTAAATTCTCTCTACTCCACCTGTTCATATCTCTAACTCTCCGACTGCTAACAACTACTGATCTTTCTAATGTATCTATTGTTCTGTTTTTTCAGAACATTATATGGTTGGAACCATACAATATGAGGCCTTTTTTTTAGATTGGCTTTCTTCATTTAGTAATTTACCTTTAGAGTCCATCAATTCTTTTCCTGGCTTTCATAGATGCTTTCTTTCTAGAACTGAATAATATATCATTGTCTAGAAGATGTACCACAGTTCATTCCACTCATTTACTGAAAGGCATCTTCATATTGGTTACTTCTAAGCTTTGGCAATTAAGAATAGAGCTGCTGTCACAAAAGGTAAGATTTCCTTCTTTTTCACAGCCACGTAGTATTCCATTGTGTATATGTACCACAGCTTTTTAATCTACTCATCCACTGATGGACACTTGGGATGTTTCCAGATCGTGGCTATTGTAAACAATGCTGCCATAAACATGGGGGTGCATATCTTCTTTTGAATGGACCTGGAGATTATTATGCTAAGTAAAATAAGCCAGAAAGAGAAAGAAAAATATCACATGATCTCACATATATGTGGAATCTAATGAACAAAGTGAACTGAGTAACGGAATAGAAGCAGAGGCAGGGTCACAGGGACCAGAGTGACAGCTGTCAGAGGGAAGGGGGATGAGAGGATGGGATCAGAGAAGGTAAAGGGATCAGTGAGACTATATATACATAACACAGAGATATAGATAACAGGACAGCAAATCCTAGAGGAAAGGAGGAAGGGAGTTGGGGTGGGGGTAAAAGGGGTATAAAAAGGGACACGGGGTGGGGTTGAGGAAGTTATATTCAGTGAGACATTTCAATCTATAAAAACACAATAAATTAAAAACTAATACAAATTAAAATTAAAAAATGTAAAAAAAGAATGGAGCTTCTATAAACATCTCTAGGCAGATTTTTTCATGCACATCATGTATCAGTCCATTTGGATAAGTACCAGGGAGTGGAATTGCTGGATTGTATGGTAAGAGTATGTTTAATTTTGCAAGAAACTGCCAAACTAGCTTTCAAAATGCCTACATTCCTACCAGCAATGAAAAAAAGTTTCTGTTGTTCCACACCCATAGCAATATACAAGACACTGGGGAACAATTTTTTTTTCATTTTCTGTTGCATGAGGTTTTAGAACAGTTTCTATATATTTCTGCATTGTTAATTCCAAATATGAAATTTGGGTTTTGGTGCATGCTCTAGTTTTTATGTGATTTTAATTTCTTTTTGTTACATTTAATAGCATGCATTGGTTTTTAAATTGGAGTTAAACGGCAACGACTCTTGGATTGAACATAACCACAAGGATATAATGTTTTACAAACATCACTTTTATAAAATTGTAGTTTTTTTAATGTAAAGTATTATTATCTGATAAAAACACCCTCTTATTTCATTTTAAGATTGAATCATGGCTTCTTCAAGTAGGCGTAAATGTAAGAATAGTCCTGACACCTTCTGTTATATATGTGGCTGTTACACACTTCAACGTCAGAGGCACAATATTTCATCATTTGTGACACATGCATATATTGCCTATTTTCAAGTTCCCCTTGGTGATCAAGACAAGAATTGGGCTCTTCATATTGTGTGTCATAATTGTGAGAAAATGCTTCATGACTGGACAAAAGGAAAATGCAAAGAAATGCCTTTTGGTATTCCCATGGTTTTGTGTGAATCTAAGGACTACAGCAGTGACTGTTATTTATGTCTGATCCATACAAAGGGCATCGGCAAGAAAAAACTGCATACGACTGCATATCCTAATATTCCTTCAGCAATACAACCTATCCCACACTCTGAGACACTCCCAATTCCAGTTTTCAATGGTTTTATTTCTTCTCAGGATGAAGAAAGTGAACATAGTGATCAAGTGTATTTTGATAACATGCATGAAGAAATGATTGTAGAATGTGAAGGGTTTTCTTCTGATGCCAAGCAGTCATTAAATCCTCAGCAATAAGAGATTTGGGCCTAACAAAGAAAGCAGCTGAGTTATTAGCCTCCAGGCTTCAAGAAAAGAATGTACTTCACTGGTACATTTCAGGAAGCGTGAACAAATTTTTGTGGGTTTTTTTCCAAAGACAAACACTTTGTTTACTGTCATGATATCAGTAGTCTTCTCAGCTAGCTAGGTGTTACCACTTACAGTCCAAAAGAATGGCAGCTATTTCTTGACAGCTCTAAACGGAGTCTAAAATGTATTCTACTATACAATAGTAAAGTTTATGCAGCGGTTCCAATTGGTTATTCAACTCATCTGCTAGAAGATTATAATGACATAAAAATTGTCCTTGACTTTCTGAAGTATGAGGAGCATAACTGGACCATTTGTGTGGATCTTAAAGTGGTTAATTTTATGCTAGGACAACAGAGAGGTTTCAAGAAGTATCCTTGCTTTCTGTGTTTGTGGGACAGCTGAACTCAGGAGAAACACTGGACACAGAAGGAGTGGCCAAAATGTGAAGCTCTGGAAGTAGAGTTGCAAAATATTGTGAATGAACCTGTAGTTAATCGAGACAGGACCATTTTTCCCCGCTTCACATCAATCTTTGCTTAATGAAGCAGTTTGTTCAGGCTTTGAATAGAGAAAGTGAATGCTTTCAACATATTATTTCTGCTTTTCTTGTCTTGTCTTTCAAGAAGATAAAAGCAGGTGTATTCAATGGACCTCAAATTATTATAATTTCACAAAGATGATGCCCAAGAAGACATTCTACTTCATTATGTGTTAAGGTTCACTTCCTGAGCAGTCACCTTGATAAATTTATCAAAAATCTTGGAGCTGTTAGTGATGAGCAGGGAGAACACTTTCATGAAGATCTGAAGATGATGGAAGAGTGTTATCAGTGGTGATGAAACAGAAATATAATGGCAGACTACTGCTGGAGCATCAAACGAGATTGTCCTTAATAACTACACAAACGCAACAACTACAAATGCAAATTTTTGACTGGATATAATTTAAATAAGTTTTGCACAAATTTTATGATTAAAATAAGTGTTTTAATATGTTCTATTTTGAAGTTGTAGACAAATTCTGATGCAATCATATTTTTTAGTGTATTAGTGTATTTACTGCATTATATAAATTATTATATTTTCACAAAGATGATGCCCAAGAAGACATTCTACTTTATTATGTTAAACTAAATGTTGAAAATTTTACAATAAGATGAAAAACTAAAATCTTGAATTGCAAAACACCTGTAGCTTACAGAGAAAAACTAATGTCAGATCTGAGATCAGCACACTCAAATTAGGTAAGAAAAAGTGTTTTTGTGGATGCAACAAAAATTTTGTTCCCCAGTGTTATCAGTGTTCTGAACTTTGGCTACTCTAACAAATGTGTAGAGGCATCTTCTTGTTTTTTTGTTTTTTGTCTTTGTATTTGCCTGATGGCATATGATGTAAAGTATCTTTTCATATGCTTATTTGCAATCTAATATCTTCTTTCCAGATTTATTAAAATACAGTTGACATATAACATTGTGCAAATTTAAGGCATACAATGTAATGATTTTTGAAATTTATTCTTTTAGCAATTTTTAAGTATATAATATGCTACTGTTAGCTATAGTTACCATGCTCTACATTGGACCTTAAGAACTTACTCATTTTGAAATTGGAAGTTTGTGTGTGCCCTTTGACCACTTTCACCTCATTCCTCCCACCCCGTTTCTTTTGGAAAGCACCATGCTACTCTGTTACAATGAGTTCAGTTTTTCCCACACAAGATTTTACATCTATGTGAGATCATACAGTATTTGTTTTTACTTTCTGACATAGTTCACTTAGCATGATGCTCACAAAGGTCATCCATGTTGTTACAAATGGCAGGATTTCTTTCCTTTTTATAGATGAGTAATATTTCATTGTACATATAGATCAGTGGTTCTTAACCTGGGTTCTATCGAACCCTAAGGGTTCGATGAGTTGGTCTCAGGGGTTTGGAGAAGCCTCTGCCACGGAGGCCAGAATAAAGTAATACCGTAATTTGTTGTGAGTCCATGCACTTTGTTGGTTTTGTTCTTTGCGCAAGGTAATGTTCATGCATGGCTCATTTTGTGCACCAGTAAAAAACATATACCTATGTCTTAAATTTGGAAAAAAAATCATATTTTATTTATCTCTAAAGAAGGGTTCGGTGAATATGCATATGAACTGGTGGGTTCGGTACCTCAAAAAAGGTTAAGAACCACTGATATAGATGTTTCTCAATTTATGATGGGGCAATATTTTGACAAGCCTATCATAAATTGAAAATATTTTTAAATAAAAATGCATGAATACATCTAATCTTCAAACCTTATAGCTTAGTCTAGCCTACCTTAAGTGTATTTAGAATAGCTACATTAGTCTCCAGTTGGGCAAAATTATCTAAGTCAATGAACAGACACACGTTAGACTATTAGTTGTTTACTGCTGTGATTATGGGCCTGATTGGAGTCTACGGCCACTGTTCAGCATCATGACAGAGTATCATACCACATACAACTAGCCCAGGAAAATATCAAAATGCGAAGTATGGTTTCTACTGAATTTGTATTTCTTTAGCACCATTGTGAAGTAAAAAAATCATAAGTCAAATCAGCTTAAGTTAGGAACCATCTATATATACTACAATGACTTTATCTGTTGATGGACACTTAGGTTGTTTCCATGTCATTGTAAATAATGCTGCAATAATCAGGGGTGTGTTTGTGTGTGTGCATAAATACCCAAGAGAGAAATTGCTGGATAATATGGTTGCTTTATTTTTATTATGGGCAAAAACCTAATTCTGTTGTCCATATTTCTGTTTCAATTTACATTCCACTAACAGAGTGCAAGAGTTCCCTTTATTTACATCATCACCAACACGTATTGCTTGTCTTTTTTATTATAACCATTCTAACAGGTGAGTGGTAATATTTCATTGTGGTTTTGGTTTATATTTCCCTGATGAAATTGAACACTTTTACATATTCCTGATGGAGATTTGTATGTCTTCTTTGGAAAAATGTTTATTCAGTCTGTCCAATTTTTAATTGGCTTCCTCTTCTTCTCCTTTCTTCTTCTTCTTCTTCTTCTTCTTCTTCTTCTTCTTCTTCTTCTTCTTCTTCTTCTTCTTCTTCCATATCGACTTATCTAAATTCCTTATGAATTTTGGATTAATCCCTAATCAAATATCTGTTTGCATATATTTTCACTCATTTCATAGAATGAATGCCTTTCATTTTGTTGATGTTTTTTGCTATGCAGAACTTTTTAGTTTGATAGAGTCCCATTTGTTTAATTTTGTTTGTGTTGCTAGTATTTCAGTGTCAAAGGGCTTTATCTCTATTTTTTTATGGTTTCAGATCTTACATTAAATTCTTAGTCTATTTTGACTTAATTTTTGTGTATGGTATAAGATAGAGGTAGTTTTATTCTTTTGTTTGTGGATATCCAGTTTCACCAACATTATTATTAAAGAGAATATCTCTTTCTCATTGAGTATTCTTGGTTCCCTTGTTTAATTTTAGTTGACATATATGCATGGATTTATTTCTGGGCTCTTAATTCCGTCCTATGTGTCTGTTTCTATGCCAGTATCATATTGTTTTGATTGCTCTAGCTTTGTAATAAAGTTTATAATCAAGAAGTGTAGTGCTTATAGCTTTGTTCTTCTTTCTCAAGATTATTTTGACTATTTGGTTTCTTGTAGTTGCATACAAATGAGGATTGATTTTTTTTTTCTGTGAAAAATGCCATTGGAGTTTTGATAGGAATTGTATTGAATCTGAAAATAAATTTGGATATTATGAACATTTTAAAAATATCAATTCTTTCAATCCATGAACACAACATATATTTTCATTCATTTGTATCTACTTCAAGTTCTTTCACCAATGTCTTACAGTTTCGGCATATAAATGTTTCACCTCCTTGGTTAAATTTATCCCTAAGTACTGTATTTTATTGTTTTTGTTGCTATCATAAATAGAATTTTTTTTCTCTTTCAGATAGGTCATCATTAGAATGTAGAAAAACAATTGATTTTTGTATGTTAATTATGTATCCTATAAACTTACTGAATTTGTTTAATCTAATAATTTTTTATGTGTTCTTTAGAATTTTCTAGATATAATTGTGTCATTTGCAAACAGAAATGTTTTTAGTTATTTTTTCTAATTTGGATGACTTTTTTTTCTTGCCTTATTGCTCTGGCTAGGACTTTTAGTACTATGTTGAATAAGAATGGTGAGAGTGGGCACCTTGCCTTATTGCTGATGTTAGAGGAAAAACTTTTATCTTTTCACTGTTGAGTATGATGTTAACTGTGGGCTTGTCATATAGGACCTTTATTATTTTGAGGTATAGTTTTCCTTTCCTAAATTTGTTGACATTTTCTATTATGAATAGATTTTTAATTTTATAATATTTTCTGCACTTATTGAGATGATCAAATGACTTTTATCTTTTATTCTATTAATGTGATGTATAATATTTATTGCTTTGTATACATTGAACCACTCTTGCATCCCAAGGATGAGTCCCACTTTGATCATGGTGAATGGTCATTTTAATGTACTGGAATTGGTTTGCTAATATTTTGATGAGACTTTGAATCTATATTCATCAGAGATATTGGACTGTTGTTTTCTTTTTGGTATATATTTATCTGGCTTGCATATCAGTATAATGCTTGCCTTGTAAAGTGAATTTGGGGTGTTCCTCTTTAATTTCTTTGGAAGAGTTTGAGAAAAATAGGTATTAATTCTTTAAATGTTTGGTAGATTTTACCCGTGAAAACATCCGGTCCTGGGATAAGCTTTTTTTTTTTGGAAAAATTTTGATTATTGATTTAATCTCCTTAGTAATAATTGGTCTGTTTGAATATTCCATTTTTTATGATTAAGTCTTGGTAGGTTGCATATTTCTTGGAATTTATCCATTTCTTCAACATTATTTAAATTTTAGCATATAATTGTTCATAGTAGTATTTTATGATCTTTTGTATTTTTGTAGTATCAAATGTAATGTCTTTCTTTCCATTTATAATTTTATTTATTTTGATCCTCATTTTCTCTCTCTGCTTTTTTTGTTGTTAGTCAAGCCAAAGATTTAGTTAATTTTGTTAACTTTTTTTATACAGTCATATGTCTTTTTTACAGTTATTTATATTTATCTACATATTTAAATTTTCTGCTATTTTTCCTGCCTTCATGCCAATCTGTAATTCCATCTGGTGTCACCTCTTTTCAGACTGTATAACTTTCTTTAGCATTTCTTTTAGTGCAGGTCAGCTGGTGACAATTTCTGTCAAATTTCTTTTATTTGCGATGTCTTTATTTAGCTTTCATTTTGAAAGAAAAATTTTTCCTGGATATAGTATTATGGTTTGACAGCTATTTTTTTTCAGAGCTTTAATTATGACCCTCTATTTTCTCTTGGACTCCATTTTTTCTTTTGAAAACTTGGCCATGGTGGGGGGATTATAGGAAGATCACAGAAGATTTTTAGGACAGTGAACATACTCTGTATGATTGTATGATACTATAATTATGGACACATGCCATTATACATTTGTCCAAACTTATAGAATATACAACACTAAAAGTGTATTCTATTTTTATTTTATTTTAGTGTGTGTGTGTGTGTGTGTGTGTGTGTGTGTGTGTATGTGGCAGAAACAGAGTCAGAGAGAGGGATAGATAGGGACAGACAGACAGGAAGGGAGAGAGATGAGAAACATCAATTCTTCATTGTGGTTCCTTAGTTGTTCATCAATTGATTTCTCATATGTGCTTTGACCAGGGGCTACAGCAGACCAAGTGACCCCTTGCTTGAGCCAGCGACCTCGGGCTCAAGCTGATGAGCCTTCCTCAAACCTGATAAGCCCATGCCCAAGCTGGCAACCTCGAGGTCTCAAACCTGGGTCCTCCACATCCCAGTCCGATGCTCTATCCACTGCACCACCGCCTGGTAAGGCTAAGACTGTATTCTAATATAAACTCAGGTTGATAATGAAATGTCGATGTAGATTTATCAACTTTGTCATGAATGTTCCATTCTGGGAAGAAATGTTGATAATTGGGGAGGTTGTGCATGTGTGGGGGTAAATGGTATTTTGGTAATCTCCATACCTTCTCAATTTTGCCATGAACTTTAAAAAACTGCTTTAAAAAAATCTAAAAATTTTAAACAACAAAAATTTTAATATAATTCTTATTTTCCATATGTAATGTATCATTTCTCTCCATCTGCTTACAAGATTTTCTTTATGTTTGGTTTCTTACTAGTTTCCTATGATATGTTTACAGCTAAGTTTGTTTTCTTTTTATCCAGCTAGGGATCCCCAAGTTGGTTGGATCTATAAAATTACATTCTCACTAAATCTAAAGTATTAAAGAAATTAATGGTTAAGTAGTTATTAAAATATTTTAAGAAATAGTTTTAGAATTAAATCTGTAAACAGAATGATGTACGACTAAAATATTGCAAATAAGGACGGTAAGAAAAACAGAATATAATCAATCTGATGCAAAATATAATTTATAAAGTAAAAAATATATTAATATAGGTCAGGGTAAGCTAATGACTTTTAAAAGTATTTTCTTTGAAATAAATTATAAATTTATTCTTAGTGTAGTTATTATTTACATGTACTATACTCAATAGATTGTAAAAAAATTCAGATTCTTGCTCTGTTAACTCCCGCCCCCTTTCTGTTTTGTTCTTTTTGTTTTTTCTTCCCCATTCTCTTCTTCTTTTTTTTTCCTTTGTCTACCGGTCATCCAGAAACTGGCATTTCTAATATATCATAGGTATTAATCTTGAAAGTAGAATAAAAATGAAAGTTTTAAAACTGAACATTTAAATGAAGCTTGGAAATTAAAACTAATAAATCTTAATTCTAAAATGAGTTTCATAAGACATAGAATTTATTGAAATAATCTCTTGCATACTAAAAGCCTCAAAGAATAAGAAAATAAAATTGATTATAAATCAGAGATAGTGTCCATTAAAATTTACTGTAACAGATAAGAGAGAAAAATACTGATATTAATGAGAAAAAGTTTCTTGTATAAGTAAGAAAAATTATTAATAATAAACCAACTTCTTTTAAAAGGTGATTCCAAGGAAATCAGATATCTTTTATTTTTATCTCCCTTTTCTCTAGTCTGTATAATTTACCTCAGATTAATTCATATTCCTAAAACTGGAAAATCATGAGATGTTTATGAACAAAGAACAATTTTTAGTAAAGATGATATCAACATGACTTTGGTATATGCTATATCCTTACATAATATATTGTACTTTCCTAGCCTTTTTTGAGATTTAGGAGTCTAAATTATAGTAGAAACAGAGAGCCTGATCTTTATGTGTGGTTCCATTTTTAAATTAATTTTAAAATTTTATTTAAAAAATTAACACAGTGACATTGATCAATAAGAGTACATAGGTTTTAGATATACATTTCCATAGCATTTGAATTGTTGATTATGTTGTATAGCTATCACCCTAAATCAAATCATTTTCTGTGACCATATATTTGTCCCTCTTTACACCCCTCCCCTCACCTCTCTTCCCCACACTCCCCTCACCCTGGTAAACCCCTTCACTTTTATCTATGTTCATGAGTTTTATCCCAGCTATGTGAAATCATACAGTTCTAAGCTTTTTTTGATTTACTTATTTCACTTAGTATAATGTTCCCAAGGTCCATCCATGTTGTTGTAAATGTCATTATGTCATCATTTCTGATGGTTGAGTATTAGTCTATTGTACATATGTACCACATATTTCTTATCCAATTCTCTGTCAAGGGACACTTTAGTTGTTTCCATGTCTCGGCCACTGTGAATAATGCTGCGATGAACATGGGGGTGCGTGTGTCTTTACATACCAATGTTTTTGAGTTTGGGGGTAGATACCCAGTAGAGGAATTGCTGGGTCATATGGTAATTCTATTCTTAATTTTTTGAGAAATCATCATACTTTCTTCCATAGTGGTTGTACTACTTTACATTCCCACCAGCAGCCTCTCCAACACTTGTATTACCTGTCTTGTTGATAATAGCTAATCTAACAGGTGTGAAGTAGTCTCTCATTGTAGTTTTGATTTGCATTTCTTGAATAGCTAGTGAAGATAAATATTTTTTTTATATATCTGTTGGCTATCTGTATGTTCAGGTCCTCTCTCCATTTTTTAATTGGATTGTTTGCTTGTCTGTTGCTGACCTTTGTGGATTCTTTATATATTTTAGATATTAACCCTTTATCGGAGCTGTTGTTTGCAAATATCATCTCTCACTTAATTGGCTGCCTAATTGTTTTGTTGTCAGTTTCTTTTGCTATGCAGAAGCTTATTAGTTTGTTATAGCGCCATTCATTTATTTTTGCCTTTACTTTTCTTGCCTTTGGGGTCAAATTTATAAATTGTTCTCTACGGCCAAGTTCCATGAGGTTAATACCTATGTTTTCTTCTATGTAATTTTTTGTTTTGGATTCTATATTTAAGTCTTTGATCCTTTTATTTTTGTGACAGAGTCAGAGAGAGAGAGAGGGACAGATAGGAACAGACAGACAGGAAGGAAGAGAGATGAGAAGCATCAATTCTTAATTGAGGCTCTTTAGTTGTTCATTGATTGCTTTCTCATATGTGCCTTGACTGGGGGCTACAGCAGAAAGAGTGACCCCTTGCTCAAGCCAGCAAACTTGGACCTAAGCCAGTGACCATGTGCTTCAATTCAATGACCTTTGGGCTTAAGTCAGCGACCATGGGGTCATGTGTATGATCCCATGCTCAAGCCAGCAATTCTGGACTCAAGTTGGTGAGCCCATGCTCAAGCCAGATGAGCCCGTGCTCAAGCCAGCAACCTCAGGATTTCAAACCTGGATGCTCTGCATCCCAGTTTGATGCTCTATTCACTGCGCCACCACCTGGTCATGCTTGGTTTTTGATCAATTTTTTAACTAATTTTGTGCAAGGGGACAAACTCTAGTCAAGTTTTATTCTTTCACATGTGGCTTTCCAATGTTTCCAGCACCAATTATTGAAGAGGCGTTCTTTTCTCAATTGTGTGTTTTTGGTTTTTTTGTCAAAAATGATTTGTCCATATATATGTGGATTTATTTCTGAGCTCTCAATTCTGCTCCATTGGTATGTATGTCTGTTTTTCTGTCAATGCCATATTGTTTTTATTATTGTGGCTGTATAGTATAATTTGAAGTCAGGTAATGTGATACCTTTGGCTTTATTCTTTGTTTTCAGGATTGCTTAAGCTATTTGGGTTTTTTTTATAGCTCCATACAAACCTGGTAGTTTTTTATTCTATTTCTTTAAAAAATGAGATCAGATTTTGATGGGGACTGCATTAATTTTGTATATTGCTTTGGGTAATATGGTTATTTTAACTATGTTAATTTTTTCAACCCATAATCATGAAATATGTGCATTAATATCACAACCTTTACAAGAGTCTGAAAAGATATAGCAGTTGTTAAAGATATGGAAGAATTCTAAAATTTACAGTGTGTTTGTAAAGTCATGGTGCACTTTTGACCGGTCACAGGAAAGCAACAAAAGATGATAGAAATGTGAAATATGCACCAAATAAAAGGAAAACTCTCCCAGTTTCATACCCATTCAGTGCAGTTCGATGTGGGCTCCATTTGTTGCCCTACACACATCCAAACAATAGTGACGTTCTTGCCACACACGGGCAAGAATGTCTGGTGTAACAGAGTTAATAATGTCTGTGATTCTCTGTTTTAAGTGATTAATGTCGTTGATACATTCAATGTACACATGTTGCTTCACATAACCCCAAAAGTAAAAGTCTAAGGGCATCAGATCCGGGGATCGTGGTGGCCATGGCTTGACAGAACCCCTGCCTATCCACCGCCGGGGGACTATTCTATTCAGAAACTCACGAACAATGGTGGCGTAGTGTGGAGGAGTGTCATCCTGATGAAAGATGACACCTTCTGGAAATTGTGGTACTGCATACAATTCCAATATGTCAAGATAGGTGTTTGCTGTCACAGACTGTTCCGTGAAAAAAAAATGGGCCTATCACCTTATCATGCATCAGGCCACACCACACGTTCACTTTAGGGGTGTTATGTTTGTACTCACCGTAGGCATGAGGATGTTCAGCAGCCCATATAGTATTCGGACATTATGATGATGAATATGTCCACAGATATGGAAGGTCACCTCATCGCTAAACACAACATTCTGCAAAAATCTTGTATCATTGTCGATCTCATGAAGCATATCTGTAGCAAACACACATTGTGTGGGTCTATCCGCTGGTTTGATAGCATGCAACAGCTGCAATTTGTACCCTGTAAAACAGAGACATTTCTTTAACACCTTATGAACTGTAGTCTTGCTTAGGTGTAATAATCGAGCACACACACACACACACACACACACACACACACACAGATTTTTTTAGGGCTCCTTAAGTAACTATCCCGTATAGCCTCTACAGACTCGTCACTGACTGATGGCCTAGCAGAACAGGGTTTCTCCACCAAACTGCCGGTTTCCTTCAACATCCCACCGAGTAATGTTATTCCTATGTGGTGGCGCTTTGTTATAAATGCGCCGATATTCACGTTGCACTTTGGTCACAGATTCAAATTTAGTGAGCCACAGAACACACTGAACTTTCCTCTGTACTGTCCACATCTCGACTGGCATCGCCGTGGGCTGCTCCGCTGTATACACAGTGTTACGTCATCATCTGCGCATGCACACATGTTGCCACATCATCCTACAGAAACTGGGAGGGTTTTCCTTTTATTTGATGCATATTTCACATTTCTATCATCTTTTGTTGCTTTCCTGTGACCGGTCAAAAGTGTACCATGACTTTTCGGACACACTGTATTTGTTCTGAGGTCGAAGGGACATGATCCAACACTCATATGCATGGATGGGAACTTTGGAGGGAGAAGTGGTGAAGAGTCTCTATAAGGTTCATAGGCTTTTCATTTGAGCCTAGAATTCCCCTTAGCAATGACATTGACAGTCTGCCCAGTGTGAAATCTTGTAAATCATGAAATCACTGCCACCTAGTGTTACTTCTTTTGTTTTTTCTTTTTCTTTCCTTTCCTTCTTTACCTTCTTTCTCTGTTCCATCTTTCCTTCCCTCTGTCCCACTCCCCTTCTTTTCTTTCTTTCCTGAAATGAGCTGATGTTTTACCAAGAGTAGGAAATTAGCCTTGGCTTCAATAGAGGGACAATGTAAGCTCTTATTCTCCAATCCATTGTCACAGTTCCCGCTGGTCAGAAGTCCTGAATGTCTAAATTGCTATTATTCATTCATTTTATAAGGGTCACTTCCAGTTTGAAACAAGATAGCCTCTGAAGAATTTTTATGAGTAATTTATTTTATGTCATCTTTTAATTTTTTTTCAGAAGAAAATGTTGTTTAGCATATATTTCTAGAATCTGTCTAGTTTTGTTTAGTGTTTGGTTCTCCTTTATTTATTGTTTACTCAACTAAAACCACCTTACAGAGAGACATTGAAAATGTATGGCATTCTGGACAGTGACTAATTTGTGGCTAAAGATGCTGACTCTGTTATCTGGAGATTCTGACTTACCAGCTCATTCTTTTTTATTTCTCATGTCAAGTCTACCAGCTAGTCCTTTTAACCCCATTTACAAAATATATCCCTGACGTATCACTTCTCTTGGTCCTCATTATTATCACTTTGTCTAAGCCACTATCATCTTTTGCCTGGTCTAAAGAAATAGTCCCTTCCCTGTTCTTTTCTGCACCTGTTTATGCATCGCAACAGGCTTTCCTTTACATAACAGCCAGAAATGCCATTAGAAATAGGTATCTAGCCATGGTACTTCCCTATGAAAACACACTAAATGTCTTTCTTAATCGGGACCGAGGGGGCTCTGTGTGATCTGCTTCCCACCTCTACTCAGGCACCTTCTCCCAAGCAGCCATGCTGGCCTTTCTGGGGCCTTTGCACCTGCTATCTCCTCTACCTGGAATACCTCCTAAATCACAGAGCTGCTGTCATATAGATGTCAGTTTAGATGGTACCTCAGGTTAGGTCTGGATCATCCAAATTCCTTTCTTTCATGTTAGCCTCTTTTATTTTTTTCAAGTACCTATAATTAGCTGAAATTACTTTGTATTTTTAGTAACTTACTCTTTTTTTTTGCCTGTCATACTCCACCAGTGTCTACACTCCATGAAAGCAAGAGCCCTATGTCTTACTCACGTGGAATCTTAGTTGAGTATTCTAAAAAATTCTAGTGTCAAGATTAATGTGCACACAGGGGCTCAATAAGCATAGGTAGAATAAATAAGTGCTACATGACTGAATAAATTAAAACTCTTCAGCATCTCCTAAGTGTTACTGTGTAGTCTAGGCTGTGATCAAAGGAAGTAAACAGAAGTGTGAGGCAGGGTTCTTCTATGAAGCATTGTATTAATATACATTAATACAAAAGAAACAGGCATAGAAAGTTTTCAAAATTTATGAAACCTATATTTTCAGACAATGTCACCAAGTATGATTCTCAGACTTTTTTTACAAGAATTCTACCTCTGCCCATATTCCTCCCAAAATGTTCTGGGCCTTTCCAAGAAATATCTTACATGTGTTCTGTGAATTAGATTTCTTGCTGCTAAATGACATTTTTCTTTTTCTTTTTCTCCCCTGTCATGCTGTCAGAACCTTTTTTAAATTGATCCTGATACAGAGAGGTTCACCAAAGTTTATTGTACAGTTACCAAAGGCCTGAGATCTTTTTCATGATGAGAAAAAGAAAAGCTCTGTACAAACCTCCCATGATGCCTATTTCAAGGAACTGGCTCAATTGGCAGAATGAAACCCTGACTCTAACACCAATCCCGTCCTCTCCAACAAGTTCATTGCATCATCCAAGATTGTATAAGGTTGTATTTGAAAATATTTAAGTATTTATATGCACAGAAAGGCAAAAATAAATACTACGTTAAGACAACATCTATCTAAGTTGCATTTAATAGGTAAATGTACCTGTTTCAAGTTACATACAAATTCAACTTAAGAACAAACCTACAGAATCTATCTCATTCATAACTTGGGGACTACCTGTAATATCTATGGATTTGCCTATTCTGGACATTTTATATAAATGGAATCAAACAATTTGTAATCCTGTGAGTTTGGCTTTATTCACTTTTCATAATGTTTTCCAGGCTTATCCATGTTGTAGTATCTATCAGTACTTCCTTTTCATGGCTGGACCGCATTCCACTATATCAACATATCACATTTTGTTTACACATTCATCAGCTGATGGACATTTAGGTTGTTTGCTTATTATTAATAATTTTTTTATGAACATTGTGTACAAGTTTTATGTAGACATATGTTTTTAATTCTCTTGGGTATATATCTAGGTGTGAAATTGTGGACTCAGTTCTGTGTTTACCTTCTTGAGAAACTACAAGAGTTTTCCAAAGCAGATGTATCATTTTACATTTCTACCAGTAACATATGAAAGGTCCAATTTCTCTACATCTTTGTCAATGATTGTTATTTTCTGTCTTATTAATTATAGCTATCTTAGTGAATGTGAAGTGGCATTTCAATATAATAATATAATTCTGATTTGCGTTTTACTAATGACTAATTATGAGAGCATATTTCCATGGGCTTATAAAACACGCATATATCTTTTTTCAAGATATGTCTATTCAGACCCTTTGCCAACTTTTTAAATGGGTTATTTGTATTTTTATTTGTGAGTTGTAAAAATACTTTATATATTCAAAATATTAGACCTTTATTAATTTCTGATTTGCAATTATTTGCTCTCATTCCGTGGTTGTCCTGACATTTTCCTTATGATTTCCTTTGAAGCACAATAGTTTTTTATTTTGATTAAATGAAATTTATCTATTTATCTTGTGTTGCTTATACTTTAAGTTTCATATCTAAAAAAACCATCACCTAATCCAAGGTCATGAAGATTTACCCTATGTTTTAATTAAAAGTTTTATAGCTTTAGATCTTATATTTAGGTCTTTGGTGCACTTTTCTTTTTTAATTTATTTTAATTTTTATGGTATGCCTAGGTATCCAGCTTAATTCTTTTGCATGTGGATACCCAGTTGTCCAAGCACAATTTATTGAACGAGTTGTTCTTTCATTGTTGAACCATCTTGGCAACCTTGTTGAAAATCAACTAGCCATAAATTTAATGGCTTATTTCTAGATTCTTGATTCTATTCCATTTGATTTATGTATTTATCTTTATGTCAGTACCACACTGTCATGACTGCTATAGCTACATAGCAAGTTTGACATAGGGAGGCCTGAATCTTCCAACTTTGTTATTCTTTACCAAGATTGTTTGACTATTCAGGGCCCCATTTTTAATTTCTGTGAAAAAAAATAAACCTGTCACCTGGGATTTAAAAAATGCATTGAATCTGTAGATCAATTTATCTTGCTATTGTTACAATATTAAATCTTTCATAGAGGATGTCTTTGTATTTATTTAGCTATTCTTCCATTTCTTTCATCATCATTTTGTAGTTTTTAGCATACAAATCTGTTTGATAATATTTATTGTTTTGTTATGAAAAATATAATTTGAGAACATAGAATATAAGAAAGGGAAGACATATCCTATTTTATAATTGTTTATGTAAAATCATAATAAAAAATATAAGAATTCACTAAATGTAAGCATATTTTTAAAAGTCAATCTTTTGAAAACTTATGACATATTGACTGCTTTTAAGTTTTGGTAATTGCAACTGAAGCTGCTGGAAGTATCCATGTGCAAGTTTTTGCATGGATGTAATTTTTCAAGACCTCTGGGAAAATATCAAAGAGCATCATTACTGATTTGTATGGAAAGAGTATGTTTAATTTTAGAAGAACTCACCAATTGTTTTGCAAAGTGCCTGCACCATTTTTGCTTTTCACCATCAATCAGAGTTACCATTTGATGGTGACAGAATTTTGATTTTGGCCATACTCATATACATTGACTATAGTAGTATATCATCAATATTTTAATTTGCAACCTAGTGCTATATAGCATTCAACAACTTTTCATATGCTTACTTGCCTTCTGTATTTCTTCTTCAATGAGGTGTATGTTCAGATCTTTAGCCAATTCTTTAATCAGGTTGTTTTTATTTTCTTTTTCAGTTTTAAGAGTTCTTTGTATATGTTGGATAATGCTTCTTTATCAAATGTGTCTTTAGAATTCTTTCCTCCCAGCCTCTGGATTATCTTCTGATTCTCTTGACATTGTATTATTATTTTTTTTTCTTTCTAAATTTTTATTAATTTTAATTTATTTTGTTTACATGAATTCAAGTGTCCCACTGAATATAACATCCTCACCCTCCATCCCCATGTCCCTATTTATACCCTCTTTGCCCCCTCCCCATAAGTCCTTCCCTCTGGAATTTGCTGTCCTGTTATATGTATCTTTGTGTTATGTATATATAATTTCACTAATTTCTTTACCTTCTCTGATCCCATAATCTCATCACTTTCCCTCTAACTGCTGTTCCTCTGCTCCCTGTGACCCCACTTCTCTCTCTATTCCTTTCCTCAATTCACATTGTTCATTATATTCCACATATAAGTGAGATTATATGATATTTGTTTTTTTCTGCCTGGCTCATTTCACTTAGCATAATAGTCTCCAGGTCCATCAATGCCATTGCAAAAGGTAAGATTTCCTTCTTTTTCATGGTCATGTAGTATTCCATTGTGTATAAGTACCATTGCTTTTTAATCTACTTGTCCACTGATGGACACTTGGGCTGTTTCCAGATTTTGGCTATTTTAAACAATGCTGCAATAAACATGGGGGTGCTTATCTTTTCTTGAAGCAGTGATATTCTTAGGATATATTCCTAATAGTGGGATAGCTGGGTCAAAAGGCAGTTCAATTTTTAATACTTTGAGGAAACTCCATACTGTTTTCCACAGTGGCTGCACAAGTCTGCATTCCCACCAGCAGTGCAGGAGGGTTCCCTTTTCTCCACACCCTTGCCAGCACTTATTGTGTGTTGATTTGTTAAAGAGCACCATTCTGAAAGGTATGAGGTGGTATCTCATTGTGGTTTTAATTTGCATTTCTCTGATGATTAGTGATGTTGAACATGTTTTCATATGCCTATCGGCCATCTGTATGTCTTCTTTGGAGAAGTGTCTATTTTCTTTTGCCCATTTTTAAATTGGATTGTTTACCTTCCTGGTGTTGAGTTTTAGAAGTTCTCTATAAATTTTGGTTGTCAACCCCTTATCAGACATATTGACGAATATGTTCTCCCGTTGTGTGGGTTGTCCATTTATTTTGTTAATGGTGTCTTTTGCTGTGCAAAAGCTTTTAGTTTGACATATTCCCATTTCTTTATCTTGTCCTTTATTTTACTTGCCCATGGAGATAAACTGGCAAAAATATTGCTATGAGAGATATTGGAGAGCTTACAGCCTATGTTTTTTTCCATAATGTGTATGGTTTCACAACTTACATTTGAGTCTTTTATCCACTTTGAGTTATTTTTTGTGAACGGTGTAAGTTGGTGGTCTAGTTTTATTATTTTGTTGTGCCTGTCCAATTTTCCCAACAACATTTATTAAAGAGACTATCTTTATTCCACTGTATATTCTTACCTTTTTTCTCAAATATCAATTGACCCTAAAGGTGTGGGTTTATTTCTGGGTTCTCTGTCCTGTTCCATTGATCTATATGCCTATTCTTATGCCAGTATCAAGCTGTTTTGATTACAATGGCCTCTTAGTATAACTTGATATCAGCAAATGTGATAACTCCCACTTTATTCTTTATTTTCAAGATTGCTGAGGCTATCTGTGTTCTTTTTTGGTTCCATATAAATTTTTGGAATATTTTTTTTATATCTTTGAAGTATTCTATTGGAATTTTAATAGGAATTGCATTGAATTTATAGATTGCTTTGGGTAATATAGACATTTTAATGATGTTTATTCTTTCTGTCCATGAACACAGTATATGCTTCCACTTGTTCGTATCTTCTTTGATTTCTTTTATTGATGATTTATAATTTTCTGAGTACAAGTCTTTAACCTTCTTGATTAAATTTACTCCTACGTACTTTTTTGTTGTTGTTGTTGCAATAGTGAAGGGGATTGTTTTCTTAATTTCTCCTTCAGACAGTTTATTTTTGGTGTAAAAATGACACTGATTTCTATATATTAATTTTATATCCTGCCACCTTGCCAAATTCATTTATCATATCTAGTAGTTTTTTGACTGACACTTTAGGGTTTTCTATGTACAGTATCATGTCATCAGCAAATAACGATTGTTTTACTTCTTTTCCAATTTGGATGCTTTTTCTCTTCTTCTTCTTCTTGTCTGATTGCTGTGACTAGGATGTCCAGAACAATGTTGAATAAGAGTGGTAAAAGGGGGTACCCCTGCCTTGTTCCTGATGTTAAGGAGATTGCTTTTAATTATTTCCCATTGCATATGATGTTGGCTGTGGGTTTGTCATAGGTGGTCTTTATTATGTTGGGGTATGTTCCCTGTATTCCCTCTTTGCTGAAAGTTTTGATCATAAATGGGTGCTGGATTTTATCAAATGCTTTTTCTGCTTCTATTGATATTATCATGTGATTTTTATTTTTCCTTTTGTTTATGTGATGAATCATATTTATTGAATTGCAAATATTGTACCAACCTTGCCTCCCAGAATGAACCCACTTGATCATGATATATAATTTTTTTAATGTATTGCTGGATCCAGTTTGCTAATATTTTGTTGAGAACTTTAGCATCTAAGTTCATCAGGGATATTGGCCTGTAGTTTTCTTTCTTTGTAGTATTTTTATCTGGTTTTGGAATAAGGATAATGCTTGCCTCATAAAAGGATCGTGGAAGTCTTCCCTCTTCTTGAATTTTTTGAAACAGCTTGAGAAAGATAGGTGTTAGTTCTTCTTTGAATGTTTGGTAAAATTTGCCTGTGAAGACATCTGGTCCAGAACCCTTCTTTGTTGGGAGTTATTTTGATAACTATTTAAATTTTATTTGCTGTAATTTGTCTGTTTATGTTGTCTGATTATTCCAGATTGAGTTGTGGAAGACTGTATGTTTCTAGGAATTTATCCATTTCACTTAGGTTGTCCAATTTTTTGGTAGACAGATTTTAATAGCATTTTCTCACAACTCTTTGTATTTCTGTGGTGTCAATTGTTACTTCTTTACTTTCATTTCTTATTTTCTTTTAGTCCTCTCTCTTTTTTTCTTGAGTCTGATTAAAAGTTAATTAATCTTGCTTACCTTTTGAAAGAATCAGCTGTTGGTTTTATTGATCTTTTGTACTGTTTTTTTAGCTTGTATGTCATTTGTTTCCACTCTGATTTTTATTATTTCCTTCCTTCTACTTTTTCTGGGCATTGTTTGTTGTTCTTTTTCTAGTTCTTTTAGATTTAGGGTTAAGCTGTTCATTTGAGCTTTTTCTTGCTTCTTAAGGTATGACTGTAATGCTATGAATTTCTCCCTCTAGATTGCTTTATTTGTGTCTCATAAATTTTGAGTTGTTGTATGTTCATTTTTATTAGGTTCAAGGAAATTTTTTATTTCTTCCTTGATCTCCTTGTTAACCCATTCATTATTTAATAGCATGCTATTTAGCCTCCAAGTGTTTAAATGCTTTTTAGTTTTTCTATTGTAGTTGATTTTTAGTTTTATGCCATTGTGATCAGAGAAGATACTTGATATAATTTTAATCGTTTTAAATTTATTGAGACTTGTTTTGTGTTCTAAGATGTGATTTATCCTAGAGATTGTACCATGAGCACTTGAAAAAATGTATATTCTGCTGCTTTTGGGTGAAAAGTTCTGAAGATATCAATTAAATTCAATTGATTTAGTCTGTTATTTAAAGTTGATGTTTCTTTGTTAATTTTTTTTAAGGATCTGTCCATTGATATTAGTGGGGTATTAAAATCCCCTACTCTTATAGTATTGCTGTCAATCTCACCCTTGATGTTCATCAAAATTTGCTTTATATGCTTTATATTTTTAGGTACTCTTATATTAGGCACATAAATATTTACAATGATTATATCCTCCTGTTGGAATGCTCCCTTTATCATTATGTAGTGACCTTTCTTATCGCTTATTATATTCTTTGTTTTAAAGGCTATTTTATCAGATATAAGTATTGCTACTCAGGCTTTTTTTTTCATTTCCATTTGTGTGAAATACTTTTTTTTTTTCCATTCCTTCACTTTCAGTCTATGTGAATCTTTTGTTTTGAGGTGGATTTCTTGTATACAGCATATTTACAGGTCCTGTTTTCTTATCCATGCAGCTACCTTATGTCTTTAGATTGGAGCATTTAATCCATTTACATTTAAGATTATTATTGACAGGTACCTATTTATCGCTATTTTATTCTTTAAATGTACATTGCTCTTTTTCTCGATTTCTTTATCTTTCTTTGCTCTTTTTATAGCAGGCCCCTTAACATTTCCTGAAGTACTGGTTTGGTTGTAATTAATTCCTTGAGTCTTTTTTTTTCCTGGTAACCTTTTTATTTCTCCTTAAATTTAAGTGATTGCTTTGCTGGATAAAGTAGTCTTGGTTGTAGGTTCTTGTTTTGTATCACTTTAAATATTTCTTGCCAATCCCTTCTGGCCTCAAGTTTTCCTCTTGAGAAGTCAGATGCCATCCTTATGGGGGCTCTTCTGTAGGTAATTAACTCCCTTTCTCTTGCAGCTTTTAGTATTCTTTTTTTGTCTCTTAACTTTGGCATTTTCATTATGATGTGTCTTGGTGTAGGCCTCCTTGGGTTCCTCTTTAATGGGACTCTTTGTGCTTCTTGAACTTGTGTGACATTTTTCTTCATCAATTTAGGAAAATTTTCAACTGATTTCTTCAAACAGGTTTTCTATCCCTTGTTCATTCTCTTCTCTTTCAGGAATTTCTATGATGTAGATGTTGTTTCTCTTCATGTTGTCAAAGAGCTCTCTTAGCGTTTCCTCAGTCTTTTTTTCTGCTTTTTGTTTTGCTGCTCTACTTCTGTGCTTATGTTTATCTTGTCCTCTAAATCACTGATTCAATGCTCTGCTTCATGCAGCCTGCTGTTGATTCCTTCTAGTGCTGCCTTTATTTCTGATATTGTATTTGTAATTTCTGACTAATTCTTTTTATGATTTCAATGTCCTTTTTGATGTTTACTATCTTTTCAGATGTTTATTATATCCATTCATTGTTGCTCTAAGATCCTTAAGCATCCTAAAAGTCTTTATTTTAAATTCTGCATCTGGTAGTTGGACTTTTATTTCTTTTAGTTCTTTTACTGGAGATTTTTCTTGTTGATTTGTTTGGGTCAAAAATTTTTCTTTATTTGCTTATTTTGTCTGTATATTATGTAGTGCTATCTGACCTTGAACTTTTTATGATGTCTTTATGAGGAAGATAGGTTTGGTATTACTGGCCTCCAGGTCACCTGTTTTCCTTGTTTTAGGAATTCTTCTTGAGGGTACTATTTTCCTTCCTGTTGTTGTCTATGACTATTGAATGCAGTTGGTCCTTTTATGGATATGGTTATTTCTTTAAGCTGGCTGGCTCTAAGGGTCAACCTTGATCATGTTTATTGCACAATGTGCAATATCCATCTTGTTGGGTGTATTTATTCTCCACAGTGTCTGGTGCCTGCTAGACTCCAACTTTGGGTAAGCTGCTTGTGTAGCTAGCTGAGTCTAGGGTTGGTGCTGTCTGCTACCCACTACCAGTTGTGTTGATTCTAGACCTTCTTGGGTTGGCATCAGCAGTTGTTTGTAACCCACTGTGGGCTACTTGTCTGAAGCTACTGCTCTTTTCACTGTTTGTGTCTGCATTTCCCATGCCTGGTTAGTGTGTGAGTGGCTAATCTCTGTATAAGGATCAGCTTCCTCTTGCTTAGAGATGATAGCAGCTCCATAAAAGCATCAGATTCTTTAAGATTTGCCTCCACTTTTCAGCTGCTCCATCTCCTCTTGCAGCTGCCTGGTATTCCCACAGAGTCATCTGTAGAAAGACTGTAGTGTGAGCCCAGACTAAACTCACCCAACCAACCCTTCTGTAGGTTGCAGTTTCATTGGGTTAGGGCAGCTGAGGTTGGGAATACAATGTTAGTGGGACCCCCTATTTCAGGGATCTCTTGGTCAGTTTTTTGGTACGAGGATGTGGTCCCTACTCCAGAGCTTAATTCCTCAGTCACTGCTAGATAGTCAAATTTTATTTCTCCCCAACAAGTTGAGCAACAGGTTCAGATCGAAGTGAGGTTAACAATCCCCTCTGCAGAAGTTCTTACAGCTGGTGAGACCCTGGTCTCAGGGAGAAAGACTGAGAAAGTCCTCTCCTGGAGTTGACTATCCCCCACAAAGTAGCTAAGTCCTTCGACCAGATCTAACAATAGGCTTACAGGGTCCCACACTTTAAATGTCCATGCTTCTAGCCTCTCTCCCTCCCCTCAGTAGAATCTAACCAAGCAGGAAAGGATATCCAGCACCCAAGCCTGCTGACTGTGAAGCACCACCCTATTCAATGCACATGAGCAGCTATGCTGGTGCTGATCACAGAGAGCAAAATTTGCCTCATCTAGGCAACTGGCCACTGGTTATGCCAGCACTGGGCTTTCCTGGCAGGAACCCAGTCTAGACCAGTGGGAGACACTACCTGTGACTGGCCCTCAGCAAACTTCTTGGAGCTACAAGCAATCCAGAGTTTGTGGCTGCCTGTGCTAGGCCCAGGTGTACATAGAAATACCAAGCTGCACACTTAGGCTGGCTTTTACCCACACTGATCCTGGGGGAAGGTCCACTTAAAAGGCCAAGGTTCCCTGAGTGTCATCTACTGCAGTCTCTGTTTTCTGGCTGCTTGTTGGCTTCAGCCACTGAAAAAACCTCTGCTAGAGTCTGGAGCCTGTGGCAATTCAGGGAATAGAAAGGGTGGTGGGTGTGGCTCTGTCCCTGGTTCCAGGTGTCTGTCCAGACTTTTTTCACAGACCTCAGTAGGTTGTGGCTCCAGGAATCTGGTGGGTGTGGCCTCTGAGACCCAGAGGTGTGGTCTGCCTGCACTCTGGACAGTTTCCACTGAGTCTCACATGAGATGAAATTATCAGTCTTAGACTCAGGAGCATGCGGGGGTGGGGGGGTGGTGGGGAGGTGAAACTTTACCTTCAACACCAGAAAATTGAGTCACTGATGCACCCCAGCCTCCTGACTCCTTAGCATGACCTAGTTGCCATGCCTGGTACAGGAGAGACTACCGAGGGCAAAACAGTTGCTTCTCCCCAGGCCGGTGCCTCTCAAAGGGGACTGCTCTACCCAAGAAAGATGGTGACTAAAGTACTGGAGAATGACTCAGCACAGAGGTTCAGGTGGCCATCCCTCAAAATGTCTCTCCCTGGCCCTTCAACTATACACTCTCTTCACGTAACTCTAATCCTTTCACATCACCCCAACCTGGGCTCCAGGTAAGTGGCTGTGAACAAGATTTTCTGTGCAGGCCCTTTAAGATAGAACCTGCATCTCTGAGAGGTCTGTCTCCTTCTCAAAGACTGAAACTCAATTCTTTTCACTGCCAAATATGTCTGGGCATCTCTTCTAGGCTCTGGGGCTCTAGGCTGAGGCTCTGGGACAGGGGTTGAGAATATACACCTCTTAGGATGACCTTCCTCACAGTGAGAGTCCCTCCGGACCGTCAGCCACCATTTGCTCCTAGGAGCGGGCAACCCTTTATGTGTCTCCACCCTTCCTACCAGTCTTGGTGTGGCATTTTCTGTGATCCTTGGTTATAGACTCCTCTTCCTTTAGTTTTGGTTTTTCAAGATTGTTCTTAAATTAAGTTGTAATCCAATTTGATTATGGATGGTGGTAGTTGGAATGTCTGTCTACAACATTGCCATCTTTGAATCTGTATTATTAAATAGAACTGGTGAGATCAGGCATCCAGGTTTGTTCCTGATATTTGCGGGAAAGCAACCAGTCTTTCATCAACAAGTAAGATATTAGCTCTGAATTTTTGTAGTTGCTCTTTATTAGGTGGAGGGAGCTCCTTTCTATTCCTAGTTTGTACAATGTTTTTTACCAGGAAAGGGTGTTAGAATATTGGCATCTATTGTGATGACCATGTGCTTTTCATCTTTATTCTGCTATTATGGTGTATTGCTATAAGCCGCTGGTTTTTAAGATTGTTGTGGAGCTAGGGAGAGGATGGATGAATAGAGGGGAAATTAAAATGACACAAAGCTTACTGATTGTGATTTGGGTGTTATGTCAGGGTTTACATTTGACAAAACTTATTAAATTTACCCTTAGAACCAATGCATCTCATTGTATATAAATTTTGTCTCAATAATTAAAAATATCTTTCACTGTATCTCTTTGAAATATTTGGTACTTGTAAAAACTCAGAATGCTGAAATGACTAGAATCATACAGTATCTTTGTGTTGGATCTAGAGTAGAAATGGGGTCTTTGGACTTTTATTTCAAGGCTCTGTTTCCCAAACTGTATTACCTTGCTGCTTAATGAATAAGAGTACTGGTGGTTTGAGAGGGGAAAAGTCAGTATGCTTATGAATATATTTAGGTTAAAGATTGATAATGGTTAATGTTTATAGCCCTGAAGAACCTCAATTTATTAGAACTCTATTTATCCATCAAACATAGTCTTAATATTTATTTATTTAAAGATAGTTTCTTATTTTTCATTCTTTTTTATTTTAGTTATAATGTACTTACTTTGCATTTCACTCTTGCCTACTGCCATAGAGGGTGGTTGAAAACATTTATTATTTTATTTTGCTCTTATTATCAAGTTGATAGAGCTTCCTTAAGATAACAAATGACCATATTTAAAATAAATAGGGACACCGTGTCTATGAGTAGACAGCTAAAGAAAGTTTTGGTTAAATTAGCAAGTAATGGTGTAGCTAATATTTTCCTTTTTATAATGCTCAGGGCATATCCCTCCCTGATCATTATTTTATAGGTGATATAAATATTATGAATCTATAATATCTTATTTAGTATCTTAAACTATGCTTTTATAATAAGAAAAACACGTTTGAGAAGGGAGATCAACTTAAATTTGATTCAAATATTTTAAACAGTTCTAAATACATCGTATCTAGTTGATATTATCATCTGATGCCTAATTGACCTAACAACTTGTGAAAAATTATAACCTTGATATTTGTAAATACTTTGTTAAAAAGAAGAAAGGTGTTGGTATAATTTAAAGTCATGTTTAAATATGAAGTTATTTTATTCCTAGTCTTTCAGGTGAATAGAAAAAATCATTAGTGATATTTTGAGATCTTGACTCTAAAGAGAAGAGACAGACTGAGAAAGTTAGCAGTAAAAATGTCTCATAAATGAGCTTACACACACACACACACACATACACACTTCCCATTCATTGTTGTAAATAACATAATCCTGATTCACATCCAGAGGTGACTTGTGCCAAGATGGAACCTGTTCCAAGCTGGGTGGATACGTCATTTGGACATTCACTTTGACACTGAGAGAGAGTGAGCTTGCTTTTCATCTTGTGGCTAAAGCCATAACATAGAAAGCTCAATAGACATTGTTAGCACTATTTCCTGTCATGTGTTTCTGAAGAACGAGAGAAAAACAAATCAGGCGTTCAGATAGGAGCTGAGAGGCTATTCAGAGAAAGAAGTCTGACCTCATTCAGGTTTTTGGTTATAGTGTTTTTAGAGGTCCAGTTGCTTTCTTATTTTCAGGTGAAAGACATATTGACATTCTCATGATACTCTTTTTTTCCCTTATGTCATTTTGAGGGTTTATTTTTATAAGACAAATTTTTTTTGGAAAAATGTTAGTATGTGTTTATATTTTAGTATATCCAAAATATCTCCTCCAACTAGGAAAAATAAAACAAATAAAATGTCAGCTTATTTAGTAGGCAATACATTTGGATTGTAAATATAAAGTTACCCTGTTTATGATAAGCCCAGTAGACAGTAAAATGCATTAGAGGCACTTGTCAGAGCTTTATTTTGAAATAGAAGACAGAAGACACACAGAGGCAGTGAAAATAGCCCTCAGATAGTTTAGGGATTTTCTACAGTGTTGTATTTTTCAAATAAAAGCTAAAAAAAGAAAAATAGATGCCTGACATTTAGGAAGAAAAATTCACAAAAGATGTATCTAGAAACCCTACAAATGAAACCCAGTCCTGCCACACTATTCTAAAACACAGTCTTCTCAGTTTTCTTCATCAGAATAATGGGGTTGATCATGTTTACTCTCCGAGTTTACTGTAGGGGCAAAATGAGACTGTAGTAAATGGAACTCAGATGTGGCTAAAGTGGCTGGGACCTCTGGAGAGCCAAGGGTTATTCTGTCCTCAAGTCAAGGCTTCACAAAAGGACAATCAAAATTTCTTCCACATGTGGCCCACAACGTGTAATGCTTCCCTCTAAGTGGACTGCTTCCCACGTGTGGGGTCCACTGCACAAAAGTCCCATGTACCTGACCCATACGTTTATCTGAAAGTAGGATGTTGGGCACATTGGACAGGCGCTTCATCACATCAAGGCACCAGAGAACCACTTAGAGAACTGCCATGCAATTTACTGAACGGAACCATTGTGGTCACATGTATGAGTGGGTAAATATGCTTCATGATAAGCTTTCTATTTACACATGTTCTTGAATATTTTTATTAATTAGGATGAAACTGATATCCCCTCTACTTTTGAATTCTGGGAGTGAGAGGAGAATTTATCTTCTGGAGTTCACTTCTATAATTGTCGTCCTAAGTCTCTTCTGTGTATTGAATGTATGACCTTCTAAACTATCCCATACATTTACTTAGAGATGTGCATAACCTTGCAAACTGTATAGCATGACGCTGGGTATGTTTTGTGTAATATTAAATGCATAGGCTTTAAAATTAGTGTAATTTTGTGTATATTTTCCTACAGAATTTTCACTGTTATTTTTCTCCTTAAATGTCTGAAGTGAAAGGTATTGCCAGAGTTTGAATTGTGAAATATTCTATAGTTACAGCAAAACGAGATTTCTATTTGAAGTTTTAATCCCACCACAGCTGTGCAGAATCTCATTTCCATTAGGGAACAAGTCCGCCTCGCCGTAATGTCAGAGGATCACAGCTCCCTCTCCTGGCCCTCTGTGATTTTTAAATCTTACTTTTTTTCCCCTGTTCTTTCCTACATTAGACTCAACAGTTTATAATCACAAAAGAAAACCCTCCAGGTACTCTCAATCCCAATTCATTGGGAATAGATTATAAACTCATCATAGCCAAGAAATTTCATGAGAAATGTGGTCTTTTAGGTCATTACCTTTTAAAACTTTCTGTGATGACAGAAATGTTCTATATCTGTGTTATCCAATAGACTGTAAACAGTAACTAACGAGCACTTAACATGTGGCTAAAGCAACTGAGGAACTTAATTTTTAGTTTTATTTAATTTTAACTAATTTAAATTAAGTCCTGGCAGGGTGGGTCAGTGAATAAAGCATCAACTTGGCATGTCAAAGGTCGCAGGCTCGACACCCCGGTCAGGGCATGTAGGAGAAGCAATCAATGAATACACAACTAAATGAAACAACTAAATGAAACAATGAGTTGATGTTTCTCTTCCTTCCCCCACCTCTGTTCCTCTCTCTCTCTCTCTCTCTCTCTCTCTCTCTCTCTCAAATCATTGGAAAAGTTAAAAATAAATAAATTTAATTAGCCATATGTAGTCAGTGACTAACATATTCGATAGTACAGTTCAGATGTTAATGACTTCTCTCCATAAATGCCTCTGGTCCATTAGAGTGTTGCCCCTTTAATCAAACTTAAACCAATTTCCCTGACTAAGAGGGGAAGGATAGTTGCACGACACTATGCAAAAGTACCCTTTATTCTTTCTGCTCTGTTACTTCTGAGCACCTGCTTCTTCAGATTCCAAGCCATGGCTAGGTGGCACCCACAGCAGCAATCTGTAGAAAGCTACTGGCGCTGGTTTGGGACACAAATTTAGTCACCGTAAAATACAGAGCAAAGGAAAAGCAGAACATGTGAAGGAGGGCACTTTGACTTGACTCTTGTATTAGCAAGTTTTGTAGTGGGAATGGGAGCTATTTCACAAGAGTTTCAGCATTTCAAAGGTGACTGGAAATGGGGCGATCCTTGAGCATCACTGCCAACAGCAGCCGCAGCCGCCCCTAAAACCACCCAGGAGAAACCTACAATCTAAGGAAAAGTACTGGCTAAGACTTCAGCCTCTACTTTCAATTAGACATTTACCCATTAGGTCCCTTATATAAAAGTTCTAGAGCTTCCTCCAGTAAACCTAATCTGCATGAAAAGTGGATTTGTAAAGCAGATAATAATGAAGATAATAATGCAATAAATAGCATGACTTTTTAGAGATATAATAAGATGGAAGGCAAGACTATACCTGTATTTTATAAACCAGTGACTAATGTTCTAAAATAGACTCAAAGCCCATCACAGATTCAGGTTCCTCCAGAGAGGTCTTCTAACTTGGTAACAGTATTATTTAATATTGAAAATTGTGTTTCAGACAGTTTGTATTGAAGACATGAGACAAGGAAGGTTTATTGCATTGTGTTATTGTGTTGTATTGATTTAATCTTATTCTATCATATACTGAAATTGTTGCTTGTAAGGAAATAGATACATTTTACTGAGAGTTTCACGGGAGCTGAAGAATACTTGTAAACAGATCAAATTTTCAAATTCAGACTTTTCCTTCACCCAGATGGAGAAGAAATTAAATAATTTACAGCTGAAAGAAAGAGAATAAAGGAGACAGGAGGCAGTGTGCATGTCGCTCCTGCAACTGCCATTACTGGTCTCAGACACAAGAGGGGAGTAGAAATTAACTCAAATTCTTCTCTGTTATCAAAGTTATCCACAAATAGACTTTTTTTATAGTAAAATAGACGAATGTTAAAATAAAATAGTCTTATGAAAGATTTTATTTTACTTTAATATTGGAAAGAGAACCCACAAAACCTGTTAAGATACCAGGGTGAGGTCACAGAAAGCAATGCACAATTCTTTAAGAGATTAAGATTAGCAATCAAACAAATTTAAAGTCAAATTATGGTTCAAATTCATACTAGCAAGGGTGACTTTGGACAAATTCTATAGATTCTCTGAAATTCAGGGTTTTTTTATCCATAAAACTGAGATGATGTTATCTGCTCATTTCCCAAAATTGTTGCAAGAATACAGAAGATAATATGTGCAAGGGTACTATTTTTAACCACAAGCAAGTCCCCAATAAATAGTAGCTGGTATGATTTCTTTTCAAAAATTCTAGACACAAGCCTGTGTCATTGTCACTCTGGTGAAAATTTCATAAAATCATTTCTCTAGAAGGTTATTGTGTGTGTGTGTGTGTGTGTGTGTTGTGTTCAGGATCTGGTTACTACCCTCTGTCACATGGTGTGCATGTGCATATGCACACACACGTGTGTGTATGTGTGTGTGTGAGAGAGAGAGAGAGAGAGAGAGAAAGAGAGAGAAAGAGAGTTTGAAGAATAGTTCCTGGCTCTGGGGGAATCAACTCTCAACTCTCTCACTTTATGATGTCACGGCCACTTTCTCTTTTGCCTTCTCTTGTCAGCCTCTGGTAAATCAGAATAAATTTCCTTTCACTTTCAGCTAGCTATATTTGCTCATATAAAACCTGGGTAGGGGAGTTTGGGGCATATGTCTCTTTAAAAATAGAAGCAATAGTTTGCATCCCAAGGAGGAAATTGGGAAAATCTGGAGTTGGTAACTTAGAAATATTTTGTATAAAAAGAAGAGAACTGAATTGTCTATAGCTTAACCAAATTGCAAATACATTTTACAATTAAACAAATGACTAAACTATAAAATTTTAATGTAAATTTTGAATGTGTAAAACTTTATACTATAATAAAATTTACATGCTTATTAAAATTATGTATGATAGTTCTTTCTTTTTAGAAAGTTCTCTGTTTATTACATAGTATTAATCAAAAGTGCAAACAAAACTCTAGAGGGGAGCCTGACCTGTGGTGGCGCAGTGGATAAAGCGTCGACCTGGGAACACTGAGGTCGCCAGTTCAAAACCCTGCACTGGTCTGGTCAAGGCACATATGGGAGTTGAGCTTCCAGCTCCTCCCCCCTTTCTCTCTTTCTCTCTCACTCTGTGTCTCCTCTCTAAAATGAATAAAATAAAAAGAAAAAAAAACTCTAGAGGGAATGTTTAACACATTAAGAAGAAATTATTTGAGAGTACATTAGAGCATTATTCAAACAAAGATAACTATAAATAATTGCTTTTCTAATCATCAGAAGAGATTCTAGAGCGAGCTTGTGGTTGGCAAGAGATGACTGTATATACTTGCAAACAGCACTGGTCACTTTATATAATCACAATAAATTATACTAAATTTCTTTAATGGTTCTTTGAAACTCTACCAGGACTCCTCACATTCACCAAGAATTGGGGAGATTTTATTTATTCTCATTTCTCATATTTAATCATGAATATTATTTCCCCCTTCAAAATGCTTTGGTATTTTTTTTTTTCAGTTTTTCTGGCTCTACCCAGATCCAGTCAACTGTGACTACTAATTTTGATCACCTCTCCCAGATAATTTACAACAGCCATCTAGCTAATAGTAAAGCAAGTTACAGGCTCTTGAAATCTTCTCATTCTTCTCCATATTTTGTCAACTTAAGTTCTTAAAACCATTTTCATTGTATCATTTCTCTTCTTTAAAATCTCTATAACCTATTTTCTATTTTAATATTGCCATTTCTTGAGCTAGGCACAGTGCCTAGCTAGCATGCTTATACTTAAAGTCTTCAATCTTACAACAATTCTTTAAAAGATTATGCCCATTTTGGAACTGAAAATGCTTGGGGAGGTGAAGTGGCAACATGTGAGTGGTCTACAGCACTGGGGCCTACTTGGAAGCCCACCTCTTCCTCATTGTACATTCCATCTCATGGTGACACACATGTGGGTTATACTTAGGCTTGTCTTCCCAGGCCTTCCAAAGATTAGGTCTGTGCTACCTTTTCTACTATTTTTCTTCTTTAAGGGTCTTCTCTGTCTTTTCAGACCTTTGTTACATTGCTGGACAAGTGAGTCACCTTCATTCCATGCTCTGGTTGGTCATCTCACAGTGAAAGAGTTTTTATTTCCCTAAAGAAATCTTCCTTGCCTTGCTCATGTTAATTAGAATAGAATATCTTCATAATTTTTATAGACCAGCTTGCCTTATTTTTCAAGTTTAAAATGGTATAAAAACTACAGACAAGAGAGACACACTCATCCATATTCCTTCTGCTAAGTACAGCTAAAAATCCTGAACATTACATATAAAACAAAATGAGAAGATTGTGGGACGGAGAGTTCTGGTGACCTCTGGATGCCAAGAATGGCATGCTGCCCTCCCTGTGTTTGACTTTTGCTCTGCATACCCCAGCTTGGGTCCTGAGAAGCCAGCAGTGTGGGAATATTAATGAGCACAGACAAAACAAGCCCCAAGAAACACTTGATCTCTGTAGTCAAAGGACCAGAAAATAGACAGCTTAACAAGACAGAAAACTCTGAGACATCAACCACTGTACCCAGCCAGTCGCCACAGGGAACACTGCGGCAGGCTGTTGGGGATGCCTTTCTCATTCCTTAGCATCCTGATGAGAACTGTGGCCCTGTCTCCTCATCTGCCAGAGAAGGTTGAGTGGGGAGCTTAGACTTTCATCCTGGCTAGGGGCACCTAGATTAAGGTGACCAGACCTCCCGCTTTTGGTGGGACAGTCCCGATTTTTAACAATTTGTCCCGTGTCCCGCAGCATTTTTAAAAAGTACTGATTTTTGGAAATAATGCACGAAAAGCTAGGGAACGGCGGGAGAATAGGAAGGGAATATACGGTTTTTGTCGGGGAGACCCCGCCTACACCTGGAAGCGCCCGCACTGCCACAAGAGCTGGCTGCCCTATGCGGGCCAGGCTGGAAACAAAGAATTTCAGGCGGGATGTACCTGCTGGGTCAGCAGCTGTCAAGTCAGTCTCCAGCTGGAGACGGGGCTGGATGCAGGGAGCACGGCCACCTCAAGGATGAGTCCAGTAAGGGAGTGTGTGCAACTGCTTGTGTGCCAGCGCACCTGCGATGCTGCCCTGCCTACTTCCACCAGCTCTTGCAGCTCCGGCATCAGTTTCAGGACCATGTAACCCGATCCCTCTGACTCACTCAAAATTTCCCATATAGTAATATTTCTGAAAATGATCTTTTTAATGAGGTATCATTATTAAAAAATATATATTGATAAGGAAAAAGTTCAATCTTGGGCATCAGCAAAAATCACAATAGAGAACAAATGGTTAGAAATACTTCATCATTTTGAAACAAGCTATGTTCCATACAATAATGCACTAAAAATTGTGGAATACACGCTGTCTTTGCCAGGAACTAATGCTGTGACTGAACGCATTTTTCCTATGGTAAATAAAGTGTGGACATCAGAAAAATCACAATTAAGTGTTGAGACTTTGAAAGCCATTTTATGTGTGAAATATAATTTAACAAATTCTTGTGAAAAATTTCATGACCTTTTAAACAATGACAGCAATCTACTAAAAAAAATTCACTCAAATGAGAAATATGCCAAAGGATAAAATAATACTATACATAATTTTTTAATGTATTATATTTGTAAATTGTACTTATGTTGAAATTTTTAAAAATATATTACAATACTATTTTTGCATTCTGTGAAAAATTTTTTGCTCCATATAGACCAAATTTTTATCAAGAATCCCCCACCCCCCACCCCCGGCCCCGTCAATGGTGTCCTGCTTTACCAATTTTAAAATCTGGTCACCTTAACCTAGATGCCCCGTGCTTTCTGCTGGAGTGGTGTGAGAGAGGGCCAAGTGGGGACCGCTGTTACTTACTCTCTTCTTTAGAAAGCAAACTGCATCATGTGTCAGTGTGTCAAAGTCTCAGGACACTAGAAATCTTTACTTCAAACAGATGGGAAGTCAGTTTGGATCCAGAAAGCAAGTGAGGTGGAATGAAACTTTGGGGGCTATCTTTTGGAGAGAAGAGGGCAGTGTTCCGTGACTCTTCTTTGGCACCTTATCCCAGAGAAAGTAGAAACTGGAGTCAGTGGGCACTCCAGCTCCAAGCAATGCCTGCACTTTGGGTGCTGTGACTAGGAATCATGTTGCTTTTGAAGTAAACAGATGAGGTGGGAAGGGAACTGAGGCCAGACCAGACAGGTCCAGGGAAACAGACCTAGCTCTAGTACTTTGTTTAGGCCTTTTGTTGGTTTTTTTTGCAGGTGTTTGTTTGCACCAGAGAGGCCCAGCCTGAAATGGAGAAAATGCCTGGGGTGGCCCGACAGGGTCTGCTGAAAAGCTTGTCAAAACAGAACTGTAACTCATGGGTAAGCAAGAGCTGAGAAACTTTTAGCCAGGTGGGCTGGCTGTCTTAGCATGACTCTGCTCCTGAGCACGCATTCCACTGCTACCCAGGGAAACAGAGGCAGAAACCCAATCCTATGGTTTAGGTTAAAATAACGAGGAAGGGGGTACACTCTGTCGGCACTGAGTTTCTCTTGAGCCCGATGGTTCCTAAATCTATAGACAACACGACAGGATTTGCTTCTGCTTCCTGCCTCTGTTTGGACCAGCCCAGGAACCCACATATGGCCAACAGCAAGCAACTCAAGAATGCAAAGGGACAAGGTACAAAGGAGGCCAGCCAGTGCGCCATCCCTATCTCTGCCATGGAGATCCATTTGCTTATTTGGTGATCTTGCCAGAGAAGAAGCTCTTATTTTTTGTTTGTAAAAGTAGAAGGAATTGTATTCCTTTCATTAGTGGTCAAAGGGGAAAACAAACAGAAAGTCAGTTTTCACAGCTACAGTCCAGTATATGGAGGGAGTCAGGCCTAGAATCTAGAAGGAAGGGGGGAGAAGTTAGCTCGACTTCATTCATGCTGCCTATTCAAGGTAAGTTTAAGTTACAGGTTTCAGGTGTGACAGAGCCTAAAAAAAACTCAAAATTTCACTGTGGTAGTATGTAATAAAGAAGTTAGATGTTGGAATTCATAGTATGGATTAGCATTTTTAGATTCATTTATTTATAAAGGAGACTGAGAGGTAACAGTTCTTTTGTTTGTTTTTGAGAAAACTTCTCAAAACAGATTTTTTTTTCAAGTTACAAAAATCTGTGCATGTCAAAAAAATACAGTCTAGTCCATATAAAAGTCGTTCCAGCCATTTAAAAATTATACAGAATTTGGAAGAAGCAGTTCAGACATGTCTTAAAATGCTCAGTTCATGAATAGTATGGAACCGCTCCCTTCAGTTATTGCTGGTTGCATGCAGCTTTCATTGGAGAGACTGCAGGGCAGTAGAGAGGGGGCTGTGCGCAGGCGCTCTGCTGCTGCGGAAGCTGTGGTTTTTAAAAAGCCAATCCAAAATCAGCATAAATTCATTCTGAGTAGTATCAGTTTTGATTAGTGCTATAAGAAGGAGTCTAAATTTCAATTCCAAACGCTTCTCTGTTTAATTCTATCTCGTTAATATATCACAAATATAATATGTTGCTGGGGGAACGTATTACTGGTTTTCAAGTGAAGTGATAAGAAAGATTAACTTTGAGTTGCAATGTGGAAACAAAGCTGGCACATCTAGCTTAAAAACATTAAAACAATAAATCTAAAAATGGCAAACGTTTGAAGTTTAACCAAAAACCAAAACTATATTTCTTTCTCTTTAAATGTGGGGACATAAAATGAATCATTTTGTTCTCTTAAAGTTTATGGGTTAATGAAGATTTGCTGCTTTCTATTTTCTTGTTAAGAAAGACAAAGAGTTAACCACATAACTGGGCCATGTTTTTAAATAAATCTATTTGTTCACAATGCCATATCAACGGACAAATTATAAAATTACATCATTTTAACTTTAATGAATAAAAAAAAGATAATGCAGTCCACAGTGTAAAACACAGGCAACAAATCACTTACTTTGGTGGTGGATAATACATAGGAGACCATTGGCCTGAAAGTCACATGGAAGACAGAAGGTAAGGGTATCTATCCCAAAGAGATAGCAATGCCTTTGTTTCCAACTTTCTTGTCAGACTTTGCTTCAGGGTAGGTTTACTGATGACATTTTACCCTTGTTAGTTCTTGAATAAATTGAAACATATATTGGTGATAAGTATAAGATGAACTGGACAAACCTTTTAAAATAAATAATTTTTAGAATAAAATTAAAAAGACCATTTGCCAATGATATTTATTATCTTAGTAACTTAAACCCTAAAAATAGTATACATTTTCAGCAGGTAGAATACAAGTACCAAAAACTTACTATTTGACCATATGTCCTAAATTTTGGCCAACCCTGGACTTCAATATTTCCCACTCCCTATTCTTCCATTAGTGCAATTAGTCCCACTATCATTCATTACCTAAAGGTATAAACCTGGAGCTACTCAGGAAAATCTTTTTAAGAAGTTTTGCTTTTAAGTTACAGAATGTATCCTATACATAGGTATCAATTAAGAACATGTTATATCTTTCTAGTAGGCTAATTGACATCATAAGAACATGTCAACATTAAAAAATTACGTAACATGAAGAAAAACAACTGAACATCTCTACACATGATTCTTGTATGTCAGAGTTGTTATGCAATCCAAAATTAAAAATATTTTCATTGAACTGATTTGAAAAAAACTTCATACCAAAAATGTACTACTAATGTTTACTGAAATGATGTGTTCTACTACAAAATTAATCTAATAACAAAAAATATATTCTACTTCCTCCCAGAGTTTTTGTGCTGATAACCTATAGATAGTATTATAAAAGTATTTCATTTTTTACCTCTTATTGGCCAGTGACAATTAATTATTTTTTAAATTTTTTATTTATTAATTTGAGAACAAGCAAATGAGAGAGAAACATCAATTTGTTGTTTATGCATTCATCAGTTGATTCTTGTATGTGCTGAGACTGGTGGTGAAGCTCACAATCTTGGTGTATAGGGATGATGTTCTAACCAACTACGCTACCTGGCTAAGGCTGACCGTTGCATAGTTTTAAGTGGAGCAGATACAACCCATGTCCTGTTGATGTACTTGCCCACTGTTTTTCTGTATGTAACTAAAATCCTCTTTGTTATGAGATTTCTGAGTAGACTCGTGTGAATTATAAGCCATAGTTTTCTCATTCATGATAATATCTATAAATTAAGGGATTTTCTGCCAATGTTATTATCTTTTCTCTGAAAGTAAGATACAGAGGAATTAATAATTTCCCTGGGGATACCTGAGATGCTGGAGGGAAAATTATTTTCAGAACCCTGATCTTCAGAGCCCTTGGCCACTCCCAGAGGGCTAAACCTCGATTTCAGTACCTCATTTTGCCTGTCTGTAAAATATGAGAAGCACTTACCTCTCTTGGCTGTTTTAAAGAATGGCTGATACAGATATAATTGGGAATATAGAGGAAATATATAGCAGGATGTCAGAATAGAAAAATTCAAAAATAATCAGGCCAGCTTTGTACAAATACATGAAAATCAATTCCTGGGGCTTCCCTAGATATTTAACACTTTTTCTATCTTTTTTATTTCCTGATTCTTTCTTCCTGATTTTTCAGGCATTTTTACAGACTAGTAGCTAGGTCTGAGTCTACCAATCCTAGAAATTCTTCTTCTTCATCTATTTCTACAGTTTCTCCCCTTCTGGCCCCCTATCATTTAATGTGTTTTAAGCCCCTTGACTTCACATCCCTGAAGATGTATAACATACTCAAAAATGAATGAAAACCATAAGTGTTTTTTAGTAGTAGTCATATGAAAACAACAGTGGATGTTGTCACATTACACTGAAATACTATTTGCCTTATATCAGTTCTCTATTAAACCTTCAGTACATTTTTCTCTTTAAAATTATTTGATTTTTATTGGACTTCTTTCTCAATTTCTATTTGTAGTCTGTTTCCATTTAGTTCCCAGTTTATTTGCAGAGCACAGACAATGAACATTGTCATAGTCTGAAAGACAATCAAGCCTTAACTGGCTTTGGTGACCACCATCAATTAACTTGGTTCTCAGTCATTATTTTTTTTCCCCTTCCTCTTTGGTAGTGGTTTTATAGTGTCTAAACACTTCAAATATATAGAAACATTAACAGTAAAATTTCCACCATCACACATCAAGACTAGTAGGAAGGGTGGAGATGTGGAAAAGGGCTGGCCCCACTGCCATGGTGGTACCTCAGATTCTGAAGGGATATCTCAGCTGCAAAGATTCCCCCTAAATAAGAGTGTGGTCTCAACCCCAAGCTTGGCTCCAAAATCAGAATAGAGCAGAGCCAGGAAGTAGTACCCACAAATCATCTGGCTGTGAAAATCAGCAGGGATTCTGTCTGCCAAGGAGAAATGGGAGTCTGCTAGGAACACAGGTACCCTTCTGAACGGTCAATGCACAAAATTTCATTCTCAGCCACACCCCCCATGCTTTGAACTATGGCAAAGGATAGGTGAAATAGACTAGAGCTTCATGATAAGTGAGTTTGTGGCTCTGAGGAGAGAGCTAAATGAACAGCTACAAATATCCCTGTGCTGAATCACTCTCCCACAGTGCAGGTGCCATCTTTTTTAAGTGGAGTACTCTCCCCCTGTGTGGCATCAGCTTAGAAGGAAGCAATAACCCCATACTCTGAAAGTCCTCTTGCCACACCCTGTGGAGTTTGCACCCTGCTGAAGAGTCAGTTGCTTGAACCAGGGCTCCCAGCAACCTCATCCTCTTAACTCTTGGTGGTTCTGGCCTGCAGAGATCTGAGCAGAATCTAGGACACACTGAGCATGTCAAGGACCACTCTCCCCACCTTCCCCAAAAGCTAACCAGCACCTCCTCCTTATGGGAAATCAACTAGCCCCATTGTCTGGAATCCTGGTGGTCCCACCCTGCTGAGATCAGACACGTGGAAGAATCTGGGATAGACTGAGTTGTGTGACTCTAAAATGAAGGCCATCTCTCTCTCTCATGTGTTCAAACAGTACAGAGACCTCTCTTTACCTGGCCAAGTCTTAGTGTAGGCTTGATAAATACTGCTAGGCTCACCCGATGACATTCTGAGACCCTGCCCAACCACAAAGGTGTGCAAGCCTGCAGCAGGTGGCAGCTAGACTTGGGGTATTTGCTGAGTGGCCTCAGACCCAGCACTGATACCAAGTTTGAATTTGCATCAATATGGTGAACACCACACAACCCTATCTAGTGACACACTGAGAACTTACTTCATGCATCTTGAGTAATGACAGATGCTTTTTTTGTGACTAAATCTAACAGGCAACCAATAGGCAGAGGCAGGCAGAGGCAAATTTTGGGGTGTTTTGGATTGTTAGCTGACCTGCTCTAGGGACCAGTGCTAGGAAAAGCAAAACTTAGTGCACAGATCAGTTCTTCTCTCATACACCCAGACCCAGCCACAAACTGTGGATTGCTTTGTAGCACCAAACAGGTTGCTCAGGGCCAGTCACAGGCAGGGTCTGACACTGACCTGCACAAGAGTCCTTCCCAAAAGGCCAAGAACCAAGATCAGAGCAGAATCCATTAGTTTTACAAGCCACATATCTAAAGGGAGATCTTGGCAGGCACCAGATCCTGCAGAGCCAAATTTCACTTTCTGTGGTCAGCATCTGCATAGCCATTTGTACACTTGATCTTTATCCTCAGTCAGCTTGAGAGTTGACACCATGCATAAATGAGCCAATAGAAATCAAGACTAAATTACAACAGGAAGGCCTACATAACATACACAAGGATTAATTTTGAAGCACCCACCTCAGGGGATCAAAGAGACTGTGTCACTGGTTCTCACAGGACACCTCTTATATATGGCCACTCTACCAAGACTTGATAGAAAAGATCTAGCTAATATATAGAAACAACAAAAAGAAACACAGGAAATGGGGAGACAAAGAAACAAGACCCAAATGAAAAAACAGAAGAAATATCTACAAAAAGAGCTAAATGAAATGAACGTAAGCTATTTATCTTATATAGAGTTAAAAATATGGTTATAAGGATGCTCAATGAACTTAGTGAGAGCTAAAAGAGCATGAAAAAGAACATAGAAAGCATAAGAATAGAACTACTTAGAAATGAGAAATATAATATCTGAAATGAAGAATACACCAGGAGAAATAAACAGTAGGCTGAATGATACAGAATTATTGATTTGGGAGACAAGGTAACAGAAAACACCCAATCAAAGCAGCAAAAATAAAAAGGAATTCTTAAAAGTAAGGATAATTTAGCCTGACCGGGTGGTGGCGCAGTGAATAGAGCGTCGGACTGGGATGTGGAAGAAACCAGGTTTGAGATCCAAGGTCATCAGCTTGAGTGTGGGCTCATGTGGCTTGAGCAAAAAAGCTCACCAGTTTGGACCCAAGGTCGCTGGCTCCAGCAAGGGCCTACTCAGTCTGCTAAAGGCCTGTGGTCAAGGCACATATGAGAAAGCAATCAATGAACAACTAAGGTGTCACAATGAAAAACTGATAATTGATGCTTCTCATCTCTCTTCGTTTCTGTCTGTCTGTCCCTATCTATCCCTCTCTCTGACTCTCTGTTCCTGTAAAAAAAAAATACGGATAATTTAAAGGACCTTTGGGACAAAAGGAAGCATACCAATATCTGCATCATTGTGGTACCAGGAGAGACGAGAGAGCAAACCCTATTTGAGGGAACAACAACTGAAAAATTTTCTAACCTTGTGAAGAAAAAAATACATACAAGTCAGTCCAGGAAGTGCAGGGAGTTCCAAACAAGATGAACACAGTAGTCTCACACCAAGACACACATCATAATTAAAATAGCAAAGGTTAAAGACAAAGCAAGAATCTTAAAATAAGCAAGTGAAAAACAGTTAACTACAAGGAAACTCCCATAAGACTGGCAGCTGATTTCTTAACATAAAACATTGGCCAGAAGGGATTGGCATGGAATAATCAAAGTGATAAAAATCAAGGACCTACCCTCAAAACTACTTTACGCAGCAAGGCTATCATTTAAAACTGAAGGAAAATAAAGAGTTTTCCAGACAAGAAAAAGGTAAAGGAGCTTTTAAGTACCAAACCAGTATTATAAGAAGTGTTAAAGGGTCTTCTTAAAGAATAAAGAAAAAAGAAAAATAAACAAAAGCATAGGAACATAATAAAAGGAATAAAATGTCAATAAATATGTACCTATCATATTCAGTTTGAATGTAAGTGGTTTTAATGCTCCAGTCAAAAGACATAGGGTAGCTGAATAGACAAAAAACAAGACCTGTTTAGGCTGTCTGCAAGAGACCCACCTCGGAGCAAAAGATACACATAGACTAAAAGTAAAGGAATAGGAAAAGATATTTCATGAAAATGAGAATGGAAAAAAATTGGGTTAGCAATACTTACATCTAAAAAATATACTTTAAAACAAAGGTTATAGCAAGAGGCATAGAAGGACATGATATAAAGAAAAAAGGGCCAATTAAAAAAGAGGATATAAGCCTTGTAAACATTTATGTATCCAACATAGTAGCACTTAATATATAAAGCAAATCATGATGCACATAAAGAGAGAGTCATAGTGGGAGATTTTAATGCACCACAACAATCAATAGATAGGTCATCTACCCAGAAAATCAATGAGGAAAATGGCAGCTTTAAATGACAAATTAAATCAGATGGATTTAATTGATATCTTCAGAACATTTTACCACAAGCAGCCGAATATTCATTTTTTTCAAGTGCACTTGAAACATTTTCTAGAATAAACCACATATTAAAAGGCAAATCTCAATAACTTTAAGAAGACTGAAATCATATCAAGCATCTTTTCTGACCATAATGGTTTGAAACTAAAAGTTAATCACAAGAAAAAACCAAAAACACACAAAGGCATGGAGGCTAAATAAAACTACTAAATACTGACTGGGTTAACAGTGAGATCAAGGAACAAATCAAAGATACCTTGAAAGAAATGAAAATGAGAACAGAAGAAGCCAAAATCCATGGGGCACAGCAAAATCAGTCCTAAGAAAAAAGGTCATAGCATTATAGGTATACCCCAAGAAACAAAAAAAATCTCAAATAAAGAATCTAACTTTACACACACACACACACACACACACACACACACACACACACACTGAAATATTATTCAGCCACGAAAATAATGACATCTTCTCATTTGCAAAAACATTGACCTAGAGCATATTATGCTAAGTGAAATAAGTCATAGAAAGACAAATACTGCACAATTTCACTTATGTGTGCAATCTAAAAAACTAAACCAATTAACAAACAAAACAGACTAACAGTTACAGAAAAACTGATAGTAGCCAGGGGGTTGGATGGGGGTGGGATATGAGAAAAAAATGAGGATATTAAGAGATACAAACTGATTGTTATAACATTATAATCATGAAGAGGTAAACTATAGGATAGGGAACACAGTCAATAATATCACAATAACTTTGTATGGTGACAGTAGACTTTTTATGATGATGACTTTTCAAGGTATATAAATGTGAAATCTCACTATGTTGTACACATGGAACTAATATAATATTGCATGTCAACTATAATTTAAAAACCTTTACATTACAAAAGAAAGAAACAAGGAAATATCTCAAATAAATAATCTAACTTTATATTTAAAGGAACCAGAAAAAGAACAATAAACAAAGCCCAAAGTGAGCAGAAGAAGGAAAATAATAAAAACCAAAGCAAAAATAAACAAAATAGAGACTACTAAACAATACAAAATATTGATGAAACCAAGAGCTAGTTCTTTGAAAAGAAAAAGAATGATTAACAAACCTTTAATGAAACTAAGTAGAAAAAAAAAAAGAAAGGACTCAGGTAAATAAAGTCAGAAGCAAAAGAGGAGAAGTAACAAATGACGCAAAAACACAACTGATTCTCAGAAAATATTATGAACAAACTATATGTCAACAAATTGGACAATCTGGATTAAATGGATAAATTTCTAGAACATACAATCATCTAAAATTGAATTAGAAAGAACCAGAAAATCTGAACAGACATATTACAACTAATGAAATTGAAGCAGGAATAAAAACAAACAACAAACAAAACTTCTTGACCAGATGGTTTCATGGGTGAATTTTACCAAACATTCAAAAAAGAACTAACACCTATCTTACTCAAAATTCCAAAAAATATGTAAAAAGACAGAAGATTCCCAAGCTTATTTTACAAGGCCAATATAATCCTAATTCTAAAACCAAATAAAGACACTACAAAAAAACAAAACAACAACTATAGGCTAATATCCCTGATGAACATCGATGCCAAAATCCTCAACAAAATATTAGCAAACCAGATCCACAATACATTAAAAAGATCATACACCATGATCAAGTAAGATTTATTCTGGGGATGCAAGTTTGGTACAATATCTGCAAATCAATAAGTGTGATGTACTATGTAAACAAAAAGAAGGATAAAAATTACATAATTATATCAATAGATGAAGAAAAAGCATTTTATAAAACTCATTATCCATTTATGAATTAAACTCTCAGCAAAGCTGGAATAGACAAAACATATGGCAATATATTAAAGCCCATACATGACAAACCCACAGCCAACATCACACTCAATGGACAAAAGCTAAAAGTGTTTCTCCTAAGATCAAAACAAGAAAAAGATGCCCTCTTTCACCACTCTCATTCAACACAGTGCTGGAAATGCTAGCCACAGCAATCAGACAAGAAGAAGAAGAAAAAAGGCATTTAAATCGGAAAAGAAGAAGTAAAGCTATTATTCTTTGCTGATTACATGGTACTGTATATAGGAAATCATAAAGATTCTACCAAAAAATTACTGGTAAATGTATTCAGTAAAGTAGCAGAATACGATATAAATATTCAGAAATTATTTTCATCAATATACACCAATAATGAATTCTCAGAAAAGAAAACAATCCCATTTACAATTACATAAAAAATACAATAGCTAGAAATAAATTTAACCAAGAATGTAAAACACCTGTACTCAAAAATTAAAAGACATTGAAGAAAGGATTGAAGAAGATACAAATAAATTGAAGCATATACCACGTTCATAAATAGGAATAATTAACATCATTAAAATTTCCACACAACTGAAATCAATCTATAGATTCAATGCAATTTCTATCAAAATACCAATGGCATATTTTACAGAACTAAAACAAATATTCTAAAAATTTATGTGGATTTAACAAGACCCAGAACAGCTACAGCAATCTTGAGAGAGAACAGAATTGGAGGAATCATGCTACCTGATATCAAACTATTCTACTAGGCCATAGTCATTAAAACTGCAGAGTACTGAAATAAAAGCAGACATATAGATCAATGGAACAGATTAAAGAGCCCAGAAATAAACGCACACCTTTACATCAGTTAATATTTGAGAAAGGAGGCAAGAGCATACAATGGCATAAAGGTAGACTCTTCAACAAATGATGTCAAATGATGCTGAAAAATTTGAACAGCTACATGCACAAAATAAAACCAGATCACCTTCTTACACCATACACAAGAATAAACTCAAAATAAATTAAAAATGTAAACAGACTCAAAACCATAAAAATCCTAAAGAAAACATAGTAAAGGCTCAGACATTTCTAGTAATAATATTTTTTCTGATATATCTCCCCAAGCAAAGGAAACAAACAAACAAAAATAAACAAATGGGATGATATTAAAGTAAAAAGTTTTTGCATAGCAAAGGAAACCATCAACAAAATAAAAAGACAACTCACTGAATGGGAGAACATATTCACCAATGATACATCCAATAAGGGGTTAATATACAAAATTCATAAAGAACTTACAAAACTCAACACCAAAAAGAAAAAATTCAATTAAAAAGTGGGCAAGGGGCCAAAGAGGACATATAGATGGCCAATAGACATATGAAAAGATCCTCAGTGTGACTAATTGTCAGATAAATCCAAATTAAAACCATAATGACTCTGCTTTGGCAGAATTACTCATTTAGGTAGAGCATTTTCCCAATGTAAAGAGGTTGCAGGTTTGATCCCTGGTCAAGGCCCATACAGAAACAGGTTAATGTTTCTGTCCTTCTCTCTTTCTTCCCTACTTTCTTTCTATTATCAATAATAAAAAAAAAAAAAATGAAACCACAACACGGGTTCTTTTTTTTCCCACAACCTCTCTAACACTTGTTATTACCTGTCTTATTGATGATAATAGCTAATCTAACAGGTGTGAGGTGATATCTCATTGTAGTTTTGATTTGCATTTCTAGCAAAGATATGCGTCTTTTCATATATCTATTTGTTGTTTGTATGTTTTCATGAAAAGAGGTCCTCTGCCCACTTTTTAATTGAATTGTATGCTTGTTTGTTGTTGAGCTTTGTGAGTTCTTTATATATTTTGGATATGAACCCCTTGTCAGAGCTGTTGTTTGTGAATATCAGTTCTCACTTGGTTGGCTGCCTTTTTGTTCTGTTGTTGGTTTCTTTCACTGTGCAGAATCTTTTGTTTAATATAGTTCCATTCATTTATTTTTTGCCTTTACTTCCGTGCCTTTGGGGTCAAATTCATAAAATGTTCTCTACAGCCAAGGTCCATAAGTCTAGTACCTATGTTTTGTTCTATGTAATATTTTGTTTCAGATCTTATAGTTAAGTATTTAATCCATTTTAAATTAATTTATGTGCATGGAGACAAACTGTAGTCAAGTTTTATTCTTTGCATGTGACTTTCCATTTTCCCAGCACTATTTATTGATGAGGCTTTCTTTTCTCTATTGTGTGTTTTTGGCTTCTTTGCCAAAAATTATTTGCTTGTATATATGTAGTTTTGTTTCTGGGTTCTTGATTCTGTTCCATTTTTCTGTATGTCAGTTTTTCTGCCACCACAATGCTGTTTTAATTATTGTGGCTCTGTAGTATAATTCAAAGTCAGGTAATGTGATACCTTCAGATTCATTCTTTTTTCCTCAAAATTGTTTTGGCTATTCAGGGTCTTTTATGATTTTATAAAAATCTGATGTTTTTTTTGTTCTATTTCTTTAAAAAATGACATTGTGAACCCTCATTCACTGCTGGTGGGAATGTTAACTGGTACAGACACTATGTATGGCAGTTTCTAAAAAAATTAGGAAAAACTCTAAATCTACTGTGTATCCACCCAAAAGACTTAAAAACATTTGTACTCAAAGACATATGCAACCCCATATTTATTGCAGTATTATCCACAGTGATCAAAACATAAAAACAAACTGTTGTCCCTCAATAAAGGATTGGGTAAAGAAGATGTGGTGCGTATATGCAATGAAATACTACTCAGCCATAAGAAATGATCACATGCTGCCATTTTTGACAACATGGATGAACCTTGAGAACATTATGCTATGTGAGTCAACAAGTGTTGGTAAGGATGTGAAGAAAAGGGAAGCTTTATGCACTGTTGGTGAAGATGCAGATTGGTGAAGCCACTGTGGAAAGCAGTATGGAATTACCTAAAAAAAATTAAAAATGTAACTGCTTTATGACCCAGTGTTTCCATTTCTGGGAATATATATTCAAAAAGTCCAAAACACTAATTTAAAAGACTATATTAACCTTTATGTTCATTGCAGCATTATTTACAACAGCTAAGATTATTTTTTTATTTAAACAATTAAATTTAACAGGGTGACATTGGTCAACCAGAGTACATAGATTTAGAGAAAACATCTCCACATCATTTTGACAGTTGATTATGCTATATACCCATCACCCAAAGTCAAATCATTCTCTGTCACCCTATATTTTGTTTCTCTTTATACCCCTCCTCTCTCTCCAACTTCCTCCCTGTCCTCCCTTCCCCTCCACCTGGTAACTAGTGCACTTTTATCTATGTCCATGAGTCTCAATTTTGTGTCCCACTTATGCATGAAATCACACAGTTCTTAGCTTTTTCTGATTTACTTATTTCACTCAGTATAATGTTCTCAAGGTCCATCCATGTTGTCGTAAATGATCCTATGTCATCATTTCTTAGGGCTCAATAGTATTCCATTGTATATATGTACCACATCTTCTTTATCCAATGCTCCATTGAAGGGCATTATTGTTGTTTCCATGTCTTTGTCACTGTGAACAATGCTGCTATGAACATGGGGCTGCATGTGTCTTTACGTACCAATGTTTTTGAGTTTTGGGGGTATATACCCAGTAGAGGGATTGCAGGGTCATATGGTAGCTCTATTCTTAATTTTTTGAGGAACCACCATACTTTCTTCCATAATGGTTGTACTACTTTACATCCCCACCAACAGTGAACAGCCAAGATTTTGAAATAGCCAAAGTGTCCATCAGTAGATTAGTAGATAAAAAAGCTGTGGCACATTTACACAATGAAATACTACTTGCCATAAAAATAAGAAATCTTACCTTTGTAACAGTGTGAATGGACCTGGAGAGTATTATGCTAAGTGAAATAAGCCAGTCAGAGAAAGGCAAGTACCATATGATTTCACTCATAAATGGAATTTAATGAACAAAATGAATTAACAAACAAAATAGAAATATACCCATAGACACAGAGAACAGATGACAACTGTCAGAGGAAAGAGGTTGGGAGACTGGGTAAAAAGGGTGAAAGGATTAAGCAAAAACCAATAATCTCATAGACACAGAAAATGGCATGGGGACTATCACAAGAAAAAGGGCTGGGGAGAGGTAGAAGAGGGGAAAGGGAGGATAAATGATGATAGAAAAAGACTTGACTTGGGGCAGTGAACAGACAAGGCAATACACAAATGATGTGCTATAGAATTGTACACCTGAAACCTATATAATTTTATTAAACAATGTCACTCCAATAAATTTAATAAAGAATCTCTATCAAAGACAGAAAATAAAGCCATTTTTTCCTTCATTCAGTCAAACTCATCATTGTCTCCTGATGTAAAACATATGCTGTCCCTGAAGTTCATGCTAATTACCTGGTACTGCTGCCTCTGCTCTGAAAAAGATAAGGAATTGATAGTATTCTGGAAGCTATAATTAGATAGTAGATTATGTCCAACTGAGGCCAGAGGTAATCATTAATTTTAGCAACTAGTCGGTCAATAAAAACTATCTGTAACAATGTAATAGGAATTTCTCTCTTTTAGTGAACACATTTTTTATTCAATTCCTGTTTTCTCTCTAAATTTTATATCAATAAAAATAACAACACAATTCTGAAGCAAAAAAATGGCGGTTATATCAAGTTTTTGTATAGAATTTTTTGTCTTAATTAATTTTGTTTTGTTGACATAATCTTTATTGAGCCAAAATGGAAAGTGTGGTTCAGAGGGAGAGTGGAATCAAATCTTAAATAACCTTCTGCCTAACTTGTGCACCATTTAAAGTTTTTGTTACAAAAGTATCAGATACTTTGAGAGAATGGATGCGCTTAAAACTCCCTCCTCTTCTGTGAGTTCTGTTGAGATTCAGGATTATTTTAGTTTAGATGGCTGGGAACAGTCAGGAACTGTTTTGTGTCCCAGAAGGAAAAACAGCATAAAATTAGAGGAATGGTAGGATTAGGTGTTCCTAACCTCCAAAGTACATTTAACCTAAAACAAAGCAAGCAAAAACTATAAACAATTAGGAGGAAATATTACCAGGTTTTGGAAAGGGAAAATAAAATCTTTAAAGAGACATTTGCTTGGGGGCAGTCATGACCTTGAGTACACAGTTCCATCAACCAAGCAGTCATCTGGTCAGTCTTGAAAGAGAGCATCCAATTGCCCCAAACAGCTCAGTGTTAATTAAATCTGAGGTGGGTATTTTGTATTTTGTTTCTGGTTTTAAAAAATGATTTAGAAAAGCAAACAAAGAAACCTCTGCCTTCCTTTTTTTCCTACTTCCTGAACAACACCTGCCTCCTTTTCTGCTCTTCTCTGCCTTTGCAATTCCTGGCACATATGTGCTATGTTGAATGCCAGTTTTAGGTCAACAGATGTTGTCATGAAAAACAAGAACTAGAAAATTAGAAAATCTCACTGATCTGCTGTGCTTGTTATTGCAAAATGCAACAGTATGCTTTATGTTTTTTTAGTAGAGGATTTCTTGTGGGCATTCTATTACTCATTGACTTGTGGACTTATTCTGACTAAGAAATGGGTCGTTTTGTATAGATCTGTTTAATTAATTGAGATGTGTTTATGTGACTTGAAGAAAAAAAGGATGAGACACTGGGATATGACTCCTGAGTTGACTGTTCAAATGCTAAGAATTTAGAGGGTGATAGGAGCTAAGAGCCATCTGGTATATAGTTTGATCTCCTTCCTGATGTGAAATCCTTGAGTTTGTGAGTTGAAGAGTTGTTAGATAACAGTACAACCCTCTAAAATCTACAAGTTATTGTAAAAATTCTCTTTAGAATATTCTTGTTATATGGTCACTTAGCAACTGCTTTTTAAACTTTCCAGGATGGAAATGTGGACAAGATATACCATTACATTTAAAAAAATCTTAATATTTAGAAAAATATTTGTTTTAGAAGTGATCAGAGGGGAGATACAGAAACAGACTCCCACATGCGTCCCAACCAGGATCCACCCAGCAACCCCCATCTGGGGCCGATGCTTGAATCAACCAAGCTATCCTCAGTGCCCTGGTTAGTTGCTCAAACCAACTGAGCTGTGAGAGGGGAAGAGAAGCAGATGTTTGCTTTTCATGTGTACCCTGACTGGGGATTGAACCTGGGATGTCCACATGCTAGGCAGATACTCTTTCCACTGAGCCAACCAAACAGGGCCAAAAATTAATTGTTGAGAGCTGATTTCTAGCCCCTTTTGATTCAAATATAGATTATGAGATGTTCTTATAGCTTGCAGTCTTTCAGATAGCTAAAGTCTACTGGTATTGGTTGTTAGAGTTTCTTTCTTTCCAAGTAAAAGGTTTCTTTTCATTTGTCCACTATTTCTACATCATCTTTGCCACCATTCCTGAGTAAGCCACAGACTGATTAATGTTCTTTCTAAAGCAATGTGTTCAGGTTTAGAAACTTTCTGCTGAGTGTGGCTTGATTAGTAAAATTTACCCTTTTTGTGAAACAACCCCACCTTTTTTATTTTAAATTGACAACATCTTTCTTATGTGACCATTAACATTCTAGAACATTTGAACTTAAGAAATGCTTTATTAAATAATCTGTGCTTCTTAGTTTACTATAAACCATACTTCTTTCTGATTCCAATTTCTCATTCAAACCCACTTCTTCCTTGCTAGTTACATAGTTTTCTTTGAAAAAGGGACAAATTTCTGAAGTGGTACTCTAGTAGTTTAACACTTCCAATGAATTAGACTTAATATTAAAGAAAATAAGAAAAGTCAAGATAAACAGCAGAATCTTGAGACAGTGTACTGAAACACCAAAGATATTGGATAAATCAGTGGTAAGACTTAAAGACATGTTAAAGCAGGATAAATTTGAGATGTTTTTCAGATAACTCAAGTATCTCTCACCTATTGAGATCTCTTGTCCTATAGTTCTGTTTAAAATCAATTTTATGACAATTTTAACCAAAATAAAGGGTGTTGGAGAATTACTTCTGGAAAATGTGCTGAATTAGCCTAGAGAAAATATAACTAACTGTTGACAATGATTTCGTAAGTTATAAGCAACATTTTTCTAATTTTTATATTTGTATATTACTAAGTTTTTATTTATGAATGTGATTTGTTTAACAAAAATATTTAATTTGAAAATTGTAATGATTTTTATCTTTGATATCTTAAATGTGACTAATAATAATTTTTCTACTTCTTTCTCCTATACAGAGAAGGGACCATGCTCTTACAGATTTCCGAAGCACCTTTATAATCACTCTCTTTGTAGTTTTTATCTTTGATATTTTTAATGTAGCTAATAATAATAATTTTTCTACTTCTTTGTCCTATACAGAGAAGGGACCATACTCTTATAGATTTCTGAAGCACCTTTATAATCACTCTCTTTTATCTTTATATTTTCTTCTCTTTTATTCATTCACGGTTTATACTCTGGTTTGTTTTTTTTTTCATTATTTTATTTCTTTCTGTTTTATATTTTCTTGTCTCCTACTTAAGAGTTTTTGAAATTAATTGTCCGTTGGATGAAATAAACACCATAAAAGTACTGTTATGGCCCTGGCCAATTGGCTCAGTTGTAGAGTATCAGCCTGGTGTGTGGAAGTTCTGGGTTTGATTCCTGGTCAGAACACACAGGAGAAGCACCCATCTGCTTCTCCACCCCTCCCCCTCTCACTTTCCTCTCTCTCCCTCTCTCTCTCTCTCTTTCTTCCTTTCCTGCAGCCATAGCTCAATTGGAGTGAGTTGGCCTCGGAGCACTGAGGATGACTTTATGGCCTCTGCCTCCGGTGCTAAGAAGAGCTCAGTTGCTGAGCAACAGAGCAATGCCCCAGATGGGCAGAGCATCGCCCCCTAGTGGGCTTGCTGGGTGGATCTTGGTTAGGGTACATGTGGGAGTCTGTCTCTGCTCCTCTCACTAACTAAAAAAATAAAAGTACTGGCATCCATTAGTTTCAAAAAGAACATTATTTTTCACAGCACTAAATTAGATCCACTTACACATTTGCCGAATCTGTACCATCCCTTGTTCTTTTAATTAATGTGCCATCCTAATTGTGCAAGATCACCATGCTTTCTTTCCTTCCTGCTCATCTGCATGTTCTCTTTACCATTATTTCTTGATAAAAACCTCCTCTTGCAAATAGATCTGACATTTTGTGAGCATTTTGTTTTACTTAAGACCTGATTTTTACATGACCAAAATGTTGCTAGGAGAAGAGCTTCCTGGATTTTTAAATTATTTTATTATATACATAGTCAAATCAAGGTGACACAAGGAAAAGTAGCATAGATAGCCCTGGATATGAGAAACATGGCACTTTCTCCGTGCTCCCTCCTCACCACATCTATAGAATTGATTATTGGGCTATTAGAATGGGTTTGCATTTCCTGACTATCCACCTGTATCCAGTGTCAGACATGTGAGCATGCTGAAGGTGAAGGATGGTCCAAATGTCTTCTAGGTGACTTTGGGAAAAAGAGCTTGAGGTCAAAAAAATATATTATACTCTCTGAGTGTAAAGTTTAATAAATAATTTTTCAGTTTTTAGGCTATCCATCAGAAGGTACCAAAGCCAGAAAAATGATTGGAAAATAACTGTTTCGATGACCTTTTTATTTTTGTAGTTCAATAGTAAATATGGGGTCACAAAATATAGATTAATTTTATCAGAATAAGATAGCAAGAAATCTTGATATTCATAAAACAATCACAAATAGTCTTCTAGAGTAATCTAGAATTTATGTCTATATACCTCTCTTCTCCTTATACATGCCTCATTACTGAAAGGAACTTCTCAACTAGAAATTCTTGGAAAAATCTCTCAGAAATAGATTTGTTGTAAAAGTGATGGATAGATGGGGCAGTAACAGTAAAAATTTAATACTAATGTATTCATCTGATCTTTCTTTTAAAGAATACAGTTTTACCTTTTACATACCAAGAAAGTATTCTAATACCTGCCAACAGTTACTTTTGTTTTCAAGTGTCAATTCAGGCATTTGTTTCTTGTGATTTATATTATAAGATGAGTGCCATTAGCACATTGAGAAAGAAAAAAATGTCTTTAAAATAACATGGTTAAGCCTGACCAGGCGGTGGCGCAGTGGATAGAGCGTCGGAATGTGATACAGAAGACCCAGGTTCGAGACCCCGAGCTCACCAGCTTGAGTGCGGGCCCATCTGGCTTGAGGGAAACAAGGTTGTCAGCTTGGACCCAACGTCGCTGGCTCCAGCAAGGGGTTGCTTGGTCTGCTGAAGGCCCTCGGTCAAGGTACATGTGGGAAAGCAATCAATGAACAACTAAGGTGTTGCGACGGCAACGAAAAACTAATGATTGATGCTTCTCACCTCTCTTCGTTCCTGTCTGTCTGTCCCTATCTATCCCTCTCTCTGACTCTCTCTCTGTCCCTGTAAAAAAAAAAAATAACATAGTAAAGATGTCCTTGTCCTGTCTCATCCCCTGGCCCCACCCAAAATACTCAACATTGCTTTAGAAAGATGAGAAGGGTTCTGCTCAAAAATAAGAGAAAGACATAATCTTCTAGTGAGAAGTGCCACTTACATTTTAACCTTGAGTATAAAGCATATTTTCATAATTGATATGTATATTATAGAAATTTAGTAGGTCCTGAAACATTGGGAAATTTCCAAGTTGGTATTGACTACCAAGATGATTTCAAAATTCATGGGGACTTCTGGCTTGTGGGAATGCAAATTTCCGGAGCTGTTTTAACAGTGGATATCTGTGTCTTGTGCTATGCTAAAGCACCCCGGCAGCCATTTAGTATTTAGTTGTCACTCAAGAATTCAGGCTGTACTTTATGGGTCTTTTTTTTTTTTCTTTTTATTTATTTATTTATTTTAAAGAGGAGAGAGAGAGAGAGAGAGAGAGAGAGAGAGAGAGAGAGAGAGAGAGAAAGGGGGGAGGAGCTAGAAGCATCAACTCCCATATGTGCCTTGACCAGACCAGTGCAGGGTTTTGAACTGGCGACCTCAGTGTTCCCAGGTCGACGCTTTATCCACTGCGCCACCACAGGTCAGGCATGTACTTTATGGGTCTTAAAAGGCCAGGTTTCTCTGTCCCATTATCAATTGAGATCAACTACTGTTTAAAGGTTATGACAAATGAGAGAAGAGCTGTTTTGATTTTTTTTCAATCTTTTCTGACTTACCAATATGTTGGTCAACTTAGATCTCTATTCTGTCAGTACTACACAGAATGTTTCCAGAATGTGTTGCCTGCTGCCAGGCATTTTGTGCCTGTGGATTTAGCGTCATTCTGTACCATACCTGGCATCGCCTTTCATTTTGCAAAGGATGGTGGGATCCTGGGTCCTTGGAGTTTGCAGCTTTATTGCAGTTAGAGGATAAGGGGAGGGGGTGAGGAGGAATGCCTCTGGGGGATTCTTGTGTTCACATTCAGTCTTGAATTGAGAGCAGTTGCCTGGGAAACAAAACCTAAAAAAAAAAAAATCTCAGTTTTGCATGCATCTTCAAATCCTCAAATGGCAGGATGTGCTTCTGTGTTGAAAGGAAGTTTTCTAAGTCGAAAGGTTCAGGAAGACTAGGTTTATTATCTGCCTATCTCGCCTTTGCATATCACAGACACTTACTATCACACTGCTAATCAACTAGAATGTGCAAATGTTAAACACAGAAACAAAAACAGTTAAACTGTTCTTGTCTGCTCATGTGAGCTGTCAGGCATCAAGGAGCAGCAGAAAGCTGCAATGCAGTCAGAAGACTCGTTTTCAGAACATACCTCAACTGGTAACGTACGTTTTAACTAGGGTATAAACTTGGGCTGTATGTCCCAGCTTCAGCTTCTTTTTCAGGAAAAAAAAAAGGGCTGGTCTGGTTTCCAGGATATCATCTCTTCCCACCCCCAACATAGACCTAATAATTTCTTAGGCTTGTTAGATTATTTCTTAAGGCTGCTGGTCAGTGTCTTTCAATAAACCCTTATTGAGTATTGAAGATGTTACTAGTGTACGGTGGTAAAACTCTTTCTTACACTTTTAGGTTTGAGAGCCAAGGCCTATGAATTAAACTGACAAAAGACAGCATAATAGAAGATGTGTATTTTGTTAGCACACAGGAACTTCACACAAAAGAAGTGAAAACTGAAAAAAGCATTTAGGTTTGAGAGATTATATATTATTTTAACAACGGGTACTAATCTATGGAGAAGTGAAAGGAAAGGGGTTTGTTTTCTAGAGTAATACATTTTAGGAAGATATATGTATGGGGGAAACTAATGGAAGATATAGAGTATTTAGGAAGGTTTGCTGTGTAGACTCAAGTTGGTGTGTGTCTCCAATGATAAGAACCATCTCTGGTGACCAAGGTGTGGGATAGGAGAGGGGGACACTTTACAAATGGAAATGTATGTCCTGCTTTTAGGCGTAAAGGAAGGGCAGAGCATTCCTCCTGCATCTGCTTTTTCTCACTTGCAGCTCAAATATTATTTCTCCAGCTCAAAATAATCTTATGTCAAAATGGCACATGTTGGGATGGCATATTTTGATCCCCTTCATTAGCTGAATTTTTCCTGGCACTCTTTTTATTGTCTAACTTATTGACCCATTACTTACTAATTGAGAGCATTAATTATAAAAGCAATTTTTTTTTGCATTTATGTATCAAAAAGAGGCACTAATTTCTTGAGATAATGCCAGCTCAAATGTATATATTTATTAGGATCTTTTATCCCTTAGAAATTAAGATGTTGGATGTGCAAGAGATAATTGTCATGAAAACTGTGTACCCATGTGTGTGTCTGCCACCAAGTATATGAACAATAAGAACAACAATAAAATGTTTGGGATGAAAATTATGCTTTCCTTCTATATCACGCTTTATTCTTAAAAAGCATAATATAGCAATAAGAAAGAAGAAAGTGTTTCTTCTAGAATAACAGACCACTCATTTTCAAATGAACCCACTTCCTCTGCTTGGCATTTTTTTACTCTGTCTCCAAATGCCCAAATCCAGCCCACTGCTCAGGCCCATTTCAAATGCTTCAGAGCCCATAACCTCCTTTGATGCTTCTCTCCTCTCTCTAAACAACTTTGTCTATGCCTCTTTTACAAAACGATCAATCTCTACCATGTATACCTATCACTTAGCTGCATGACTGATATTTTCTACTGATGTGTGAGCTCCTGAAAAAGTCACAGAGCCTAGCACAGTGCCTTGCCCAAAGTAATCCTCAATAATTATTTCACCAAAAAATGAAGAGGAGATGATACAGTGAACTCTTGACAGATTTTGGATAGATTAACCACCCTGTTAATTATGTTTGGAAAACCTTTTATTCGCCTATTTTTAATTGGTAGATACCCAAGAAATAGGATTTAATAATACAAACACCTGACCAAAACAAAAACAAGCAGCACAGTAAATCTTAGGCAACATGACACATGGCAGATCTGAACTCATATCTTAGTCCAGTATGAAATATAAATAGCTTAGAAGGTATTCTCTGCTTTTGGATGACTTAGTGATTGATCTTCTTATTAGTATGGAGGAGTAGAAGTTGACTGTGATATATGAGTGAGTTGGGGTGAGAAACAATCATCTTGAAATTTAAACAGATAAAACCATTTTTAAAAGAGTACTTACGTTCAGTTCATACAAGTGGTTCTGATGTATCAACATCAATGGTGCGATCGGGGGTTATCCAAATGGCACCTTTTCAGAGAGAGCTGAAGAAGAAAGAAGAATTTGGAAGGACAGCTGATTGTTGAGGCATCTTCACAAGTAAACCTTTGAGTCTCCACTACTACTACTACTACTATTACTACTACTACTACTACTATCACTACTACTACTACTATCACTACTACTACTACTATTACTACTACTACTAATACTACTCCGACTAATAATAATAATAATAATAATAATCTTCAGGGAGCATTGTCGGCACACAAGGAAATAAAGCCTTCATATGAATTTGAGTGAAAAGGGCACATTTCCTGGTCATCTTATAGTCAAGAGAATTAAGTCACTCAGATGGCTTAAAGGCATGATTGACACATTTTTAGATAATAAAGATTTCCCTCATGGAGAGTTACAAAATAAAACCTAATAATAAAAACTGCCAAGTGCAATAACAAGAGAAAAAAAAGGTGCAAAATACACAAATGTATCCCATAGGTTTGTACTCAATGTTTCAATAAAATGACAATTCACTTGGTATGGAGAGCAAAGTGTCATTGCTCCTGTCAGTCAAAGAAAATAACCAAAATGTTGACCTTTACTAGATCCCTAAAGGTTAGGAAAACCTTTTCTTATAATAAAGATTCTGGCACTGAAAAGTTGAATTTATAGAAAACCTGCAAATACCCTTGTCTTGAGGTTGGAGAGCTGAATAATTAAAGAGGCTGTGCTCTTAAACCCCGTGTCAACACAATTCTCTCTGCTTATCAGTGAAAAATAATGGGCATTGCCAATTCTGCCCCATACAGGCTGCTGATGACCAGGATGGTAATATACTCAGTGTTTCCATGTACAAATGGTACTGATGATGGATTCCATAACTCTACTGTGAGTTTTGTTGCTTCAAGGCTTGACCTTCTATTTCAGAAAAGGTTCCCTTGGGGCAAGGAAGAGTCCCATTGATTAGAAACTGGAACTATTTACTATGACAGCATTGGCTGTATGTGGCTACTGAACACTTGAAATGTGGCCATCCTGCACTGGGGTATGCTGTGAGTGTAAAACACAGGCCACAGTTTGAAGACTTAGTATGAATTTAAAAAAAAAGAAAAAAAATTCAATAGTTTTTTAATATGGCTTGCATGTTAAAATGACAATATGTTAGATACATTGGATTACATAAAATAAATTGTTAAAATTAATTTCACCTGTTTTTTTCCTCCAGAAATGTGGCTTTAATGTGTGTGGCTTAATTTAATGTGGTTATTAGAAGATTTAGATTACATCTGTGGCTGGTATTAGTGGCTTCCATTATATTTCTATTGGACAACTCTGGTATAGGGGAAAGGACTTATCATTATTTTTTTTAAAGGCCTGTGGCCATGTACAGGTTTCAGCCCACAGTCTTCAAAATGCCCAGGGCTAGAACCAAGAGGCTGTGGGAGATTTTATCATTGTTTGGGAATGTGTGTAAGACAAAGGCCAGTGATAAAAGAGCAGTAATTGGTATGGAGAAATGTGCTCCTTCTATTTTTTTTCAAGCCTAAAACTTGAACTCCTTAAAATAATACCACATGAACATATTTATGTTTTAACCAACTCTAGTCATTTAAAAACAATTTCTTTTGTCTGGAGGCTTTAGGGCTTGAAATGTGGCCTTCCACTGATGCAATAGATTTAATGCCCTAAGGAATGAGGCTCAAATGTTGTAGTCATTAGAATAAACTTGGTTCTGGTGATGTTAAATAAACCTGATACTGAAGACACTAAACTTTGTGAAATCGTTACTAAATCCAATGGCCACTGCTGAGTCAGCAACAATGAAAAAAAAATCTGTAACTTTAGAGATGCTTTCATTAGCTTTCTTTCATCATATTTTCCCTGTAATAAAATCCATTGTGAAAATGCAAATGTATTCAGTAGGTGTTGTCTTAGTTCATTCAAGTCACTATAAGGGAAAGAAACAGGTGGCTTTATGATTGTACTCCATGAGTTCACTTCAGTGAACAAATTGATTATGTTTACCCCAAACTGGGAACTTATAACAAAACTTTGACAATCCCTCTTCAAAAAAAAAGAGGTCAGATTCCAGAGTTAGGTATTGTTTCAAACACTGGATCTTCTGCTCATGAGCTGTGTGGCCTGGGCCAGTTACTTAATATTTCTGAGCCTCAGTTTTTGCACCTGTGAAATAGGTGTTAAATTATTTAATCCCCATGGTTTTCTCAGGAGAAAGGGTTAACTTTTATTGATATTTCATTGATGAGGAGGTTGTGCCCAGAGAGGCTGAGGACAGTTGACCTTTTTGTCTGCTATCTAGTAAGGGGTAGCACAGGGATCATACCAGCCGTTCCACCCCAGGGAAGTATCCTCAGCTGCAGTAGTGGGAAACCCTCCAAATTGTGTTGCAGGAGGATCAGGATTAAAGTCAGAGCACTGAGGACAAGGTCTTTCTTCAACCTTAGCCAAATGTTTAATTAAGAGAAATTAATCAAAGCTCAACTGTCCTCATTTATCAAATATGGCCAAAAATATCTGTCCTGTCTGCTTCTTAAGACTATAACAATATTCAAATTTGATAACTTATATGAAAATACTTTACAGGTTACAAATTGCTTTAAATAACAGGTAGACACATCAGGAATTGAATAGTTGTATCCCCTTAAATTTATATGTTGAAACCTAGCCCCCAGTGTGATGGTGTTAGGAGGTAGGGCCTGTGGGAGGTGATGAAGGTGGGTCCCTCATGAGTAGACTCAATGCCCTTAGAAAAAAAACCTAGAACAGGGGTACCCACACTTTTTCAGCTTGCAAGCTACTTATAAGATGACCAAGTCAAAATGATCTACCTACAATAAAAATGCAAAACATAAATTTATTTCTTCTATATTATCATTATTTAAGTTACTATTATTACTATTTCTTTCACCTTTCTCCTTCTCAGCTCTCTTTTCGGAGGAAAGTCAATGTCATAGTTTTTATGAACAGTCCGAAAAAGCCGCTCCACATTTCCCTTCTTTGTAATAGCAATGGCACACAGACAGATGAGGCAAACGCACTTAGAATATGACATAGTGAAAAAAATCCCCTCCCATTCTGTATGAAAGTGGTAGGTTTTAGGCTTCTTACTCAGACCAGCTACGGCACTCATTTTTATACCCTTTGTTGATTTAGTTTAAATAAATTGAAGGCTAACTACGCAGCAATGTAACTGAACAAGTTAGCGCGGTTTAACATGCATTTGTAGGGTGTCAAAAGTTCAGACGTCAGATTGGCTACCCTGTATGCCAATCAAAAGACAAATAAATGTTGGGGGGACCAGCTGGAGGCAGGGAGAGGATCAATCTGATGTGTGAGTCCGAGCTGCCAGGAAGGGCGTCAGGGTAGCCTTCTTTCCTCTAGCCTTACCAACCTGCTGGCTGCCCTATTTGGGAACCCAGGTTTGGGAGCATGTTATCTATGAAGTGAAAGGACTCCTGGACTCTGGGACCTCAAACTGCTGGGAAGAGTTGATGGGCAAGAGCCCCTGCAGCTGAGGGGCCGACACGAGCTGGCTGGTCCAAGCTTGCAGTGGGACCCCGGGCTGTGGGAGAGGAGACACCGAGAGAGAGTGAGAAAGGGAGAGAGAGAGAAAGGGGGAGGAGCTGGAAGCATCAACTCCCATATGGGCCTTGACCAGACCAGTTCAGGGTTTTGAACTGGTGACTTCAGTGTTCCCAGGTCGACATTTGTTCCACTGCCACCACAGCATTTCCCACAAAGGGGATGCTCTTTTATCCCAGAATGATGGAACAAAACTGAAGATGATTGTGACTGACAAATAACATAAAGAGAATTACACCTTACCGACTTCTAGTACTATCTAGAATAAAAGTGGTGAAAGTAGGAGACAGCAAGATGGAGAAGGAGTAGGCGGATGTAGCACTTCCAACTCCCAGAACCAAAGTGTATTATAACTTAATTTTAAGAACCATCATCTGGATAAACCAACTTTGAACTAAACTAAGTGGACTCTTCAACCAAGGAACCCAGAAGAAACCACATTGAGACTGGTAAGAAAAGCAAAAACGCGGAGAGGGCTGCCCAGCTCCCGGAGCGAACAGCAGCCCAGAGAGACCCCTGTGGCGGGAGGAGAGTTTGGCAGAGAGGGAGGGACCTGGGTTCCAAGAACAAAGCCCCAGCCTGCAGCCTCAGGGCCTAGAAGAGGCGTTTGGACAGTATTGAGCTGTGAAACAAGTGAGGATACTGTTTGTGAGAAAGAGACAGTTTTCTCAGAACGAAGATTCTTTTTAAAGGGACAGCGCAGAAAACCTCTCTCACAACCACTCACCTGGGCTCCAGGGAATGAGGACAGAGGAGAGGACCAGAGCAGCGGGAAGAGAGTATGGACTGGAAGGCACTGGGAGAAACACTCTGAGGGACAGCCACCCTAACCCCTGGGCTGAGTCACTTCCCTAATCAAAAACAAATATTTCCCCTGGAACTAGCAATACCAGCCAAGGGAGACAGGACACTAGGCAAACAAGCTCTCCTGTGGCACTTAGAGCAAAGCTGCTTAGATGAGGGAGCTTCCAGGGCTACAGTATGGAGAGTTAGGGTCTGAGCTGCAGTGCACCCACCCATACTGCTGAGGGCTTGCTGGAGGGACGGTGGTGGCGGGATGCTGAAACGCAATTCTGTTGGTGGGGGCGGAGGCCCAGCCGGTGTGAGCTCGGTCTAGCCCAGCAGGGGTGGAGGGGATGCACGAAAGTGGTCTGGCAGCTGTGGGCTCGCCTGTAGCCCCACCTGCAGTGGAAAAGTGGAAGGCCAGGAATGGGCAGAGATCTGCTCTGCAACCCTGTGTAAGCCAGCCCTGACCGCAGGCGTGGCTAGGACCAGGGACAGGTGAAGGCTCACGGCTGAGCACACGCCAGCAGCCCCGCCCGGCCAGAGAAACCGTGGTTTGCAATCCTGCACAGTCGGGCCCTAGACTCAGGGGCGGGGCTAAAGCTCCAGCAGGGGTAAGGCTCACAGCTGAGTGCACGTCAGAAGCCCTGTCCAATACGAGAAACTGTGGGGAGCAGGCTCTGACTGCGGGGGCTTGGCGGAAGCCCAGGAACAGGCTGGGTAAGCAGCTGAGCAAAGGTGCTCACCTGTACCCTTGGTGCTGAGGATTGTGGCTTGAGTACAGTGCGCAACCCCACTTGTGGGGGCAAGGCGAAGGCCCAAACAGGCTGAAGCTTGTAGGGCCAGGCACCAGAACACAGCCCCTCCCACAGAGGAGAGGCAGAAATCACAGCAACAGCCGCAGTGGGCCAGTGCTGGCAACACCCATACCTTACTGCCCCAGGCAACAGCAGAGGGGGTGGTGGGCCTGCAGACAGACCACACCTAAAGAACACAAAGACAACACCCATTGGACTCCAGTAGCCACACCCTTCTTATACAGAGACAAAGTGGGCAGGCAGAGAATTACAACCCAAATAAATCAAGAGAAATCCTCAGAGAAGAACCTGAACAAACCAGATATAACAAAAGTACTAGATGCAGAATTTAAAATAATGACAGTTCGGATGTTCAAAGAGATTAGAGCAACAATGGATAGTCATTAAGAACAACTAAATAAAGAGATAACAAGTATAAAAAAGAATATTGAAATAATAAAAAAGAATCAGACAGAAATGACAAATACAGTATCAGAACTGAAGACCACAATGGAAGGAATTAAAAGCAGGATAGATGACGCTGAGGATTGAATCAGTGAGTTAGAGGACAAAATAAACAAAGGCACAGAAGCAGAGCAGAAAAAGAAAGACTCAAAAAATGTGAGGAAACTCTAAAGAAGCTCTGTGACAACATGAAGAGAAATATATCCGCATCATAGGGGTTCCTGAAGAAGAGGAGAAAGAACAAGAAATAGAAACTTTGTTCAATCAAATATAGCAGAAAACTTCCCTAAATTAAGGCCGGGAAACACTCTACACATTCAAGAAGCACACAGAACGCCATTAAAGAGAAACCCAAAGAAATCTACACCAAGACACATCATAGTTAAAATGCCAAAGCTAAAAGATAAAGAGAAAATTTTAAAAGCTGCTAGAGAAAAAAGGCTATCACCTACAAAGGAACCCCCATAAGGATGACATCCGACTTCTCAACAGAAACACTTGAGGCCAGAAGGGAATGGCAAGATATATTCAAAGTAATGCAGAACAAGAACCTACAACCAAGACTATATAGCAAGGTTAACGTTTAAAATTGAAGGAGAAATAAAGACCTTCCCAGACAAAAAAAAGCCTAAAGGAATTCAATAAAACCAAACCAATTCTGCAAGAGATGCTAAAGGGCCTGTTGTGAACAGTTCAAAGAGGTGAAACAATAGAGCAAAAGAAGAATACAGCTTTAAAGAATAAAATGGCAATAAATAACTACATATCAATAATAACCTTAAATGTAAATGGATTAAATGATCCAATCAAAAGACATAGGGTAGCTGCATGGATAAAGAAACAGGACCCATACATATGCTGTCTACAAGAGACACACTTTAAAACAAGATGCACATAGACAGAAGGTAAAAGGATGAAAAAAAATATTTCATGCAAATGGAAATGATAAAAAAGCCGGGGTAGCAATACTTATATTGACAAAATGGGCTTTAAAACAAAGACTGTAGTAAGATATAAAGAAGAGCACTACATAATGATAAAGGGAACAATTCAACAGGAAGATATAACTATTATAAATATCTACGCACCAAACATAGGAGCCCTGACATGCATAAAGCAGACTTTGATGGATATAAAAGGTGAGATTAACAGCAATACTATAATACTAGGGAATTTCAATACCCCACTAACATCACTGGATAGATCCTCAAGAAAGAAAATTAATAAAGAAACAGCAGACTTAAAGGATACACTAGATCAACTCGATTTAATAGATATCTTCAGATTTTCACCTTAAAGCAGTAGAATATACATTCTTCTCAAGGGCTTATGGTACATTCTCTAGGATAGACCACATGTTAGGACACAAAAGAGATCTCAAAAAATTTAAGAAGATTGAAATTATATCAAGCATTTTCTCTGATCACAATGGCATGAAACTAGAAATTAACCACAAAAGAAAAACTGAAAAATACTCAAACACTTGGAAACTGAATAGCATGTTATTAAATAATGAATGGATTAACAATGAGATCAAAGAAGAAATAAAAAAGTTTCTCAAAACAAATGAAAATGAGCATACATCAACTCAAAATTTATGGGACACAGCAAAAGCAGTAAAGAGAGGGAAGTTCATTGCACTACAGGCATACCATGAGAAGCTAGAAAAAGCTCAAAGAAGCAACCTGACCGAGCATCTAAAGAACTAGAAAAACAACAGCAAATAAAGCCCAGGACCAGTAGAAGGAAGGAAATAATAAAGATCAGAGTAGAAATAAATGACATAAAGGCAAGGAAACAATATAGAGCATAAATGAAACCAGAAGCTGGTTCTTTGAAAAGGTAAAAAAAATTGATGAAGCTTTAACTAAACTCACCAAGAAAAAAAAAGAGAGGACTCAAATAAATAAAATTATAGAGTGGAGCAATAGCAACTGACACAACAGAAATACAAAGTATTGTAAGGAAATACTATGAAGAACTCTATGCCAAAAAATTAGACAACCTAGGTGAAATGGACAAATTTCTTGAATCATATCATCTTCCAAAAATCAATCTGGAAGAATCAGAACACCTAAACAAACCAATTACAACAAATGAGATCAAAACAGTTATCAAAAAACTCCCCCAAAAGAAAAGTCCTGGGCCTGATGGCTTCACAAATGAATTCTACCAAAAATTTAAAGAAGAACTAACTCCTATCCTCCTCAAGCTATTTCAAAAATTAAAGAGGAAGAAAAACTTCCATACTCTTTTTATGAGGGGAGCATAATTCTGATCCTGAAACCAGGCAAAGACAACACAAAGAAAGAAAATTATAGACCAATATCCCTGATGAATTTAGATGCTAAAATTCTCAGCAAAGTATTAGCCAACCGGATCCAGCAATATATGAAAAAAATCATACATCATGATCAAGTGGGATTTATTCTGGAGAGGCAAGGCTGGTTCAATATTCGCAAATCAATCAATGTGATTCATCATATAACCAAAAGGAATGACAAAAATCACATGATAATTTCAATAGATGCAGAAAAAGCATTTGATAAAATCCAGCACCCATTTATGCTCAAAACTCTCAGTAAAGTGGGAATACAAGGAACATTTCTTAACATGATAAAGGCCATCAATGACAAACCCACAGCCAACAGCATCAACAGCATACTAAATGGGCAGAAATTAAAAGCAATCCCCTTAAGATCAGGAACCACACAGGGGTGCCCCGTTTCAGCACTCTTATTTAACATAGTTCTAGAGGTCCGAGCTACAGCAGTCAGACAAGAAGAAGAAATAAAAGGCATCCAAATTGGAAAAGAAGAAGTAAAACTGTCATTATTTGTAGATGATATGATATTGTATATAGAAACCCTAAAGTCTCAGTCAAAAATCTACTGGACCTGATTAATGAATTCAGCACGGTGGAAGGATATAAAATTAATACTCAGAAATCAGAGGCATTTTTATATACCAACAATGAACTGTCAGCAAAGAAATTAAGGAAACAATCCCCTTCACTATTGCAACTAAAAAAATAAAGTACCTAGGAGTAAATTTAACCAAGGAGGTTAAGGACTTGTTATCGAAAAATTATAAAATATTGATAAAAGAAATCAAGGAAGATACAAACAAGTGGAAGCATATACTGTGCTCATGTTTAGGAAGAATAAACATCATTAAAATGTCTATATTACCCAAAGCAATTTATAAATTCAATGCAATACCAATTAAAATACCAATGACATACTGCAAAGATATAGAACACATATTCCAAAAATTTATATGGAACCAAAAAAGAACATGAATAGCCTCAGCAATCTTAAAAAGAAAAAATAAAGCAGGAGATATCACTCTTTCTGATATCAAGGTTTACGACAAGGCCATTGTACTCAAGACAGCCTGGTACTGGCATAAGAACAGGCACATAGATCATAGGAACAGAACCCAGAACCCAGAAATAAACCCACACTTTTTTGTACAACTGATATTTGACAAAGGAGGAAAGAACATACAATGGAGTAAAGACAGCCTCTTTAACAAATGGTGTTGGGAAAATTGGACTACTACCTGCAAAAAAAATGAAACTAGACCATCAACTTACACCATTCACAAAAACAAACTCAAAATGGATAAAAGACTTAAACGTAAGCCATGAAACCATAAGCATCTTAGAAGAAAACATAGACAGCAAGCTCTCCGACATCTGTAGCAGCAATATATTTGCTGATTTATCTCCACCGGCAAATGAAATAAAAGGCAAGATAAACAAATGGGACTATATCAAACTAAAAAGTTTTTGCATAGCTAAAGACAATAAGAACAGAATAAAAAGACAAACCACACAAAGGGAGAACATATTCTACAACACGTCTGATAAGGGGTTAATAACCAAAATTTATAAAGAACTTGTAAAACTCAAAACCAGGAACACAAACAATACAATCAGAAAATGGGCAAAAGAAATGAATAGAAATTTCTCCAAAGAGGTCATACAGATGGCAAATAGGCATATAAAAAAATGCTCAATATCACTAATTATTAGAGAAATGCAAATCAAAACCACAATGAGATATCACCTCACACCATTCAGAATGGCGCTCATCAGCAAAACAACACAGAACAAGTGCTGGTGAGGATGTGGAGAAAAGGGAACCCTCCTGCACTGCTGGTGGGAATGCAGACTGGTGCAGCCACTGTAAAAAACAGTATGGAGATTCCTCAAAAAATTAAAAATCGAACTACCTTTTGACCCAGCTATCCCACTTATAGGAATATACCCTAAGAACACCATAGCACTGTTTGAAAAGAAGAAATGCGCCCCTTTGTTCGTGTCAGCATTGTTCACAATAGCAAAGATCTGGAAACAGCCCCAATGTCCGTCAGAGGATGAGTGGATTAAAAAGCTTTGGTACATATATACTATGGAATACTACTCAGCGATAAGAAATGATGACATCGGAACATTTACAACAAAATGGATGGACCTTGATAACATTATACGGAGTGAAATAAATAAAACAGAAAAAAAAACTGAGAACAGCATGATTTCATACATAGGTGGGACATAAAAGTGAGAGTATGAGACATTGTCAAGGGCGTGGTGCTTAAGGGGTGGGGGGATGGAGGAGAGGATGAGAGAGGAGGGAGGGGAGGGGCACAAAGAAAACCAGATAGAAGGTGACAGAGGACAATTTGACTTTGGGTGATGGGTATGCGACATAGTTGAATGATAAGATAACCTGGAGATGTTTTCTTTGAACATATGTACCCTGATTTATTAATGTCACCCCATTAAAATTAATAATAAAAGAAAAGTGGTGAAATAAAAAGACAAATGTCTTTTTAATGTCATGCGATCTACCCACACTTCCTTCACGATCGACCAGTAGATCGCAATCGATGTATTGAGCACCCCTGGCCTACAGAGTAGCTCACTTTCTCTGCACCATGTAAAGACACAGTGAGAAGTGAGAAGGTGGCAGTCTGTAACTTGGAAGAGGGCCCTCACCAGAACCAGACCACGTTGCTATCCTGATCTTGGACTTCTTGCCTCTAGAACTGTGTGAAAAAAAGGGCAGTTTTTCATTTGGATGAACTAAGCACCTGTTTTTTTCCCTTACTGTACCTTCAAATCCAGTGTGGCCAATTCTTGTTCTGTGTGAACAGATATCACCTATACCTTTCTGGTTCATTTCTTAGCTTTATTGAAGTAAAGTTAAAAGAATTATAAGATATTTAAAGTGTATATTGTGATTATTTATATATGGATATATTGTAAAAGGATTCTTCCCATTTAGCTAATTAATACATTTATCATCTCACATATTTATCTTTTATGTGTGTAAAAACATCTAAGTTCTACTTTCTTAGCGAATACAACACTGTGTTATCAACTATAGTCACCATGTGATACATTCAACCCTGAGATCTTATTCATCTCATAGATGAAAATTTGTTGCTTTTTACCAGCCTCTCCCCACTTCCTCCCCACACCCAGCTCCTGGAGACCGCTTTTCTACTCTGATTCTACGAGTCTGACCTTTTTTAGATTCCACATATAAGTGATACAGTACAGTATTTGTCTTTTTCTGACTTATCTCATTTATAATAATGCCCTCAAGTTCCCTTCATGTTGTAGCTGATGGCAGGGTTTCCTTCTTTCTCACACCTGAGCAGCATTCCATCGTATGTGTACCACATCTTCTGTACCCATTCCTCTACTGACAGATTTCTTCAGTTGTTTCCATATCTCATGAATAATGTTGTAATGAATGTGGGGATGCAGGTAACTCTTTGAGATCCCATTTTCATTTCCTTCAGATAAATACGTAGAAGTGGGATTGCTAGATTATATGGTAGTGTATTTTCAGGAACTTTCATACTGTGTTCCATTGTGCCTGCACCAATATAGATTCCCATCTGGCCCATTTGAGTCACAAGAATGTTCCCGTTTTAGAAATTAAAGTGGCCAGTGCAGAGTAATAACACATCATCAGAACTCTTACTCTGCTCAGAGCTTCTCCTTGCTGCAGTGTTACTAGAACTGGAAGCCCAAGGCAGAGGGAGTAGGGCCTCTTCACTGTGTTAGAGCCCTCCTACCTCCACTCCACACTCTCCCCTGCCCCTTCAGATGGGCAGAGAGGATTAGGAGATGAAGTGTCTGGTCTTATCTTAACCTAGTGTTGTGCTCTCTGGCTTGCAGGTGTCCATGCAGATCTTATCCCTTGGGACTCTTGTTGGTTGTAGAGACAGCTGGTTCAGCAGGGGTCCTTCCTTAACTTTTCCCCCTTTCCTTTGACCTCTGTAGTCCAACCTTTTCTGCACCACTTTTCCCAAGTCTTCTTGGACAAGTGCAGATATCTCTCTGTGTCTTTCTGGCCTGGGTTTCTTGGACATCACCATCACCTTTATATATTGTAGGTGGGCATCAGACACCATACTCCGCATCTCCCAGACTCCGGAGGATACAAATAAAGGTGTCTCCTTGAAGTCCCTCTCAGTAAGAAAGAGGTAGGTAGCGCTCTTAGGAAATGCCTCAGCATACAAACAGTTCTCTAAAAGGATTTTCTCCACCCTCTGTTTGACCTTCAATCAGTTTCCTATGAACATTTTTTTTGACAGAGACAGAGAGAGAGTCATAGAGAAGGACAGATAGGGACAGAGACACAGAAAGAAAAGGAGAGAGATGAGAAGCATAAATTCTTTGTTGCGATACCTTGGTTGTTTAATGATGCTTTCTCATATGTGCCTTGACTGGGGAACTATAGCAGAGCGAGTGATCCCTTGCTCAAGCCAGTGACTATGGGGTCATGTCTATGATCCCACGCTCTAGCCAGAGACCCCGTGCTCAAGCTGGTGAGCCTGTGCTCAAGCTGGTGAACTCAGGGTTTAGAACGTGGGTCCTCCACATCCCAGTCTGACAGTCTGTTCACTGTACCACTGCCTGGTCAGGCTCCCATGAACTTTTGAAGACAGCAGATAAACAAAGCATCCTGATATCTGACCTCACACACCATCTTGCTTGGCCTGTGTAAGAGTTCTGGATTCAACTTCACTATGAAATGAAATTTTTTTTCCCTGGGCCTTAGAGCCAGATGTAAACAATGTCCCCTTCTTTTTTACATGCCTGGTCCATGTGTAAAGCACTTATAACTGTGTCTGGCACATAGCAAGTGCTTAGTTAATATTTGCTAGTATTATTTCTCAAGATACGGAGTGCACCTTGGAACAAGTTGTACAAAGATCACCCCACTTCAGTTTATTAGGGTCCTGGTCAGATACTTCCAAGGGGAACTCCTGCTCCAGCACAGATTGGACAAGGATGGAGTGTTCCCCAGATATCGGCAAAGCTCCCTGCCTGTCCCAGGGACGTGGCAGCCCTTTTCAGAAAAGACCTGAGGGTGCAGTCCCTTGAGGGATGCACCCCGGTGGAAAGGAAATTTTAATACCCCAGATAAATGCTATGACAACTACACTATGGAATTTACCGTAGAGGGCATAAAAGGGTGCTCACGCAGTCTTGATGGGGAGAGGATAGCCAACAGGGGCAGGAAATGAAAACAGAGTCAAGGGCAAGTTGAAGGTTGCCAGAGAAAGAGGCTCTGGAGATGCCAGCCAGTGGGAAGAGCAGAGACTCAGAACATGGGGGATGAGAAAGCTGTGCCACCTTCAGAAGACTGAAGCAGTTCTGTGATGTTAAGGGTGAGAAAATAAATGCTTTTATGACTGTTGAGGAAAGATGTCACAGGTTCATAATTTTTTTGTTTTTTTTGTTTTTTTTTAGTGACTGGTATCTACCAAACAAGCCCACTGGGGGTGATGCTCTGCCCATCTGAGGCTCTTGTTCCATTGCAACAGGAGCCATGTTTTAACACCTGAGGTAGAGGCCATGGAGCCATCCTCAGTGCTGGGGGCAAAATTATTCTAATCAAGCCATGGCTGCAGAAGGGAAGAAAAGTGTGAGAGAGAGAGAGAGAGAGAGAGAGAGAGAGAGAGAGAGAGAGAGAGAGAGAGAGAAGCGAGAGGGAGAGGGGTAGAGAAGCAGATGGGCGTTTCTCCTGTGTGCCCTGACCAGGAATTAAACCCAGTACATCCACACACCGGGCTAATGCTCTACCACTAAGTCAAACTTTCTCTTTATTTAATTTTAATTTATTGTGTTTACATAGATTCTAGTGTCCCCCAAATGCATCCCCCCTTCCCTCGTGTTCCCCACAACATCTCCCTTCACCCTCCTTGCAATGTCCTCCCCCTTTCCCTCCAGGATTAGCTTTTCTGTTCTCTATAATGTTGTGTGATGTGTGTAAAATTTCACTAATCTCTTTTCCTTCTCTTATCCCATCCTATCATCCCCTTTTCATCTGTCCTCTTTCCCTCTGGACTCATGGATCCCATCTCTGTCTCTATTCCTTTCCTCATTTCATATTGTTCATTGGATTCCCCAAATGAATGAGGTCATATGATATTTTTCTTTCTCTGCCTGCTTTATTTCACTTAACATAATAGTTTCCAGGTCCATCCATGTTGTCCCAAAACATAAGATTTCCTTCTTTTTCATGGCCGCATAGTATTCCATTATATATATATATATATATATATATATATATATATATATATATATATATATATATATATATATATATATATACACACATACCATTGCTTTTTAATCCACTCGTTCACTGACAGACACTTGGGCTGTTTCCAGATTTTGGCTATTGTAAACAATGTTGCCATAAACATGGGGGTGCATTTCTCCTTTTGAATCAATGATGTGGTGTTCTGAGGATATATTCCTAAAAGTGGGATGGCTGGGTCAAAATTTTTAAGTTTTTGAGGAATCTCCATACTGTTTTCCACAATGGCTACATCACTCTGCATTCCCACCAGCAGTGCAGGAGGGTTCCCTTTTCTCCACAGCCTCACCACCACTCATTATGTGTTGTTTTGTTAATGAGCACCATTCTGACTGGTGTGAGGTGATATCTCATTGTGGTTTTAATTTGCATTTCTCTAAAGATTAGTGATGTTGAGCATTTTTTCATCTGCCTATTAGCCATCTGTATGTCCTCTTTGGAAAAGTGTCTATTCATTTCATTTGCCCGTTTTTTGATTGGATTGTTTGTGTTTCTGGTGTTGAGTTTTACAAGTTCTTTATAAATTTTGGTTATTAACCTTTTATCAGACGTATTGTTGAATATGTTCTCCCATTGTGTGGTTTCTCTTTTTATTCTGTTCATATTGTCTTTAGCTGTGCAAAAGCTTTTTAGTTTGATATAGTCCCATTTGTTCATCCTGTCCTTTATTTCCCTTGCCCGTGGAGATAAATGAGTAAATATATATTACTCCGAGAGATGTCAGAGAGCTTACTGCCTATGTTTTCTTCTAATATGCTTATGGTTTCACAACTTACATTTAAGTCTTTTATCTATTTTAAGTTTATTTTTGTGAATGGTGTAAGTTGGTGGTCTAGTTTCATTTTTTTTTGCAAGTAGCTGTCCAATTTTCCCAACACCATTTGTTAAAGAGACTGTCTTTACTCCATTGTATGCTCTTACTTCCTTTGTCAAGTGTCAATTGTCCATAACGGTACGGGTTTATTTCTGGGTTCTCTGTTCTGTTCCATTGATCTATATACCTGTTCTTAGGCCAGTACCAGGTTGTTTTCAGTACAATGGCTTTGTAGTGTAACTTGATATCAGGAAAGTGTGATACCACCCACTTTATTCTTCTTTTTCAAGATTGCTAAGGCTATTTGTGTTCCTTTTTGGTTCCATAGGAATTCTTGGAATATTTGTTCTATATATTTGAAGTATATCATTCGTATTTTAATAAGAATTGCATTGAATTTATACATTCCTTTGAGTAATATAGATATTTTAATGAATTTATTCTTTCTAACCATGAGCACAGTATATGCTTCCACTTGTTTGTATATTCCTTTATTTCCTTTTTCAATGTTTTATAATTTTTCAAGTACAAGTCTTTAACCTCCTTGGTTAAATTTACTCCTAGGTACTTTATTTTTTTGGTCACAATAGTGAAAGGGATGGTTTTATTAATTTCTCTTTCAGATAGATCATTGTTGGTGTATTAAAATGTATCTAATTTCTGAGTATTAATTTTATATTCTGCCACCTTGCTGAATTTATTTATCAAGTCCAGTAGTTTTTGACTGCAACTTTAAGATTTTCTATGTACAGTATCATATCATCAGCAAATAATGAGAAATTTACTTCTCCTTTCCCAATTAGGATGTCTTTTATTTCTTCTTCTTGTCTGATTGCTGTGGCTAAAACTTCCAGAACCATATTGAATAAGGGTGGTGAAAGGGGGCACCCCTGCGTGGTTTCTGATCTTAAGGGGATTGCTTTTAACTTTTGGTTTTTGAGAATGATGTTGGCTGTGGGTTTGTCATAGATGGCCTTTATTATGTTGAGGTACATTCCCTATATTCCCACTTTGCTCAGAGTTTTGATCATTAATGGGTGCTAGATTTTATCAATTTTTTTTTTGCATCTATTGATATTATCATATGGTTTTTCTCCTTCATTTTCTTTATGTGATGAATCACATTGATTGATTTGTGAATATTGTACCAGCCTTGCCTCCCCAGAATAAATCTCACTTGATCATAATGTATATATTTTTTTTATGTATTGCTGGATTCGGTTTGCTAATATTTCATTGAGAATTTTAGCATCTAAATTCATCAAGGATATTGGCCTATAATTTTCTTTCTTTATGTTGTCTTTGCCTGGCTTTAGAATCAGAATTATGGTCACCTCATAAAAGCAGCTTAGAAGTCTTCCTGCCTCTTGAATTTTTTGAAATAGCTTAAGAAGGATAGGAGTTAGTTCTTCTTTGAAAGTTTGGTATAAATTTGCCTGTGAAGCCATCTGGCACAGGGCTTTTGTTTGTTGGAAGTTTTCTGATAACTACTTCAATCTTATTTGTTGTAATCAGTCTATTTAGGTTTTCTGATTCTTCCAAATTGAATTTTTTTTTTACAGGGACAGAGAGTCAGAGAGAGGGACAGATAGGCACAGACAGACAGGAACGGAGAGAGGTGAGAAGCATCAATCATTAGTTTTTTGTTGCAGTTGTGACACCATAGTTGTTCATCAATTGCTTTCTCACATGTGCCTTGACCACGGGCCTTCAGCAGACTGAGCAACCCCTTGCTGGAGCCAGCAACCTTGGGTCCAAGCTGACGAGTTTTTGCTCAAACCAGATGGGCCCGCGCTCAAGCTACCGAGCTCGGGGTCTTGAATCTGGGTCCTCCACATCCCAGTCCGACGCTCTATTCATTGCACCACCGCCTGGTCAGCCCAGATTGATTTATAAGAGATTATATTTTTCAAGGAATTTGTCCATTTTACGTAGGTTGTCTAATTTCTTGGCATACAGTTCTTCATAATATTTTTTTACAATTCTTTGTATTTCTGCTGTGTCAGTTGTTACTTCTCCACTCTCATTTCTACTTTTATTTATTTGAGTCCTCTCTCTTTTTTTCTTGTTGAATCTGGTTAAAGGTTTATGTATTTTGTTTACCTTTCCAAAGAATCAGCTCTTGGTTTCATTGATCTTCTATACTCTTTTTGAGCCTCTATGTCATTTATTTTCACTCTGATCTTTATCATTTCCTTCCTTCTACCTCCTCTGGGCTTTCCTTGCTGTTCTTTTTCTAGTTCTTTTAATTCCAGGGTTAAGTTGTTTATTTGAGCTTTTTCTTGCTTCTTAAGGTATGCCTGTAATGCTATGAGCTTCCTTCTCAGAACTACTTTTGCTGTGTCCCATAAATTTTGAGTTGCTGTATGCTCATTTTCATTTGTATCAAGAAAATTTTTTATTTCTTCCTTGATCTCATTTTTGACTCATTTGTTATTTAATAACATGCTGTTTAGTTTCCAAGTGTTTGAGTGTATTTTAGTTTTTCTATTGTAGTTGATTTTTAGTTTATGCCTTGTGGTCAGAGAAGATGCTTGATATGATTTCAATTTTCTTAAATTTGTTGAGGCTTGTTTTATGCTCTAACATGCAGTCTATCCTAGAGAATGTACCATGAGCACTTGAAAAGAATGTATATTCTGCTGCTTTAGGGTAAAAGGTTCTGAAGATATATATTAAATTCAGTTGTTCTAATGTGTCTCTTAATTCTGCTGTTTCTTTATTAATTTTCTTTTATGAGGATTTATCCAGTGATGTTAGTGGAGTATAGAAATCCCCTACTATTTTAGTATTGTTGTTGATCTCACCCTTTATGTCCATCAAACTCTGCTCTATATATTTAGCTGCTCCCATATTAGGTGCATAGATATTTATAATGGTTATCTCTTCCTGTTGAATTGCTCCCTTTATCATAATGTAGTGACCTTCTTTATCCCTTACTATAGTCTTTGTTTTAAAGTCTATTTTGTCATATATAAATATTGCTACCCCAGCTTTTTTTTCCATTTTCATTTGCATGAAATATATTTTTCATCCTTTTCCTTTCAGTCTATGTGTATCTTTTGTTTTGAGGTGGGTCTCCTGTAGACAGCATATGTACAGGGTCTGTTTTCTTATCCATTCAGCTACTTTATATCTTTTAATTCATTTACATTTAACATTATTATTGATATGTGGTTGTTTATTGCCATTTTTTTCTTTAAATCTACATTTCTTTCTTACTATATTGCCCCCCTCTCCTTTGTTCTGTCTATAGCAGGCCCCTTAATATTTCTTGCTGCATTGGTTTGGTTGTGATTAATTCCTTGAGTTTTTTTTTTTTTTTTTTGATCTGGGAAGCTTTTTATTTTTCCTTCAACTTTAAAGAATAGCCTTGTTGGATAAAGAAGTCTTGGTTGTAGGCCCTTGTTCTGCATTACTTTAAATATTTCTTGCCATTCCCTTCTGGCCTTAAGTGTTTTTGTTGAAAAATCAGATGTTTTATTGGGGCTCCTTTGTAGGTGATTGAATGTTTTTCTCTTGCAGGTTTTAGTATTCTTTTTTTTATCTCTTAGCTTTGGTATTTTGATTATGATGTGTCTTGGTGTAGGTCTCTTTAGGCTCTTTTTTAATGGGGTTCTCTTTGCTTCTTGAACCTGTATGACTCTTTCCTGCATCAATTTAAGGAAATTTTGAGCTATAATTTTTTCAAACAGGTTCTCTATCCCTTGTTCTGTCTCTTCTCCATCAGGAACCGAAATATGCAAATATTGTTTCTCTTCATGTTGTCTCAGAGCTCTCTTCGAGTTTCTTCAAACTTTTTGATCCTCTTTTCTTTTTGCTGTTCTGCTTCCTTGCTTTCACTTACCTTGTCCTCTAAATCACTGATTTGATCCTCTGCTTCATCCAGCATGCTTTTCATTCCTTCTAGTGTAGTCTTCATTTCTGATATTGGGGTTGTCATTTCTCTCTTGTTCTTTTTTATGATTTCAGTGTCCTTTTTGATGCTTAAAATTTTTTTATTTAGGTGCTCATTAAGTCCATTCATTGTAGTGTTGAGATCCTTATGCATACTAACAATCATTATTTTAAACTCTGCATCCAGTAATTTGATTACTTTCATTTCATTTAGCTCTTTTTCTGGAGATTTTTCTTGTTGATTCATCTGGCTTGCATTCCTCTGTCTTCCCATAGTTTCTGTTTGTGGTTTGCAGGCTTGTTTGAGTTGTGGTCTCCTTAACTAGTAGAGCCACTTTACCATTTCCTATATCTTAACTGGGTCAGGTGTGAGGAGTCCTTCCTTAAGATGTCACTCTAACAAGGGTTGTTAGGTCTTGACCTGATGATGCTCTCTGTATCTGGCCTCTAAATGTGCCCTCCCTGGACCTTGGCCAAAGCCTGGCACAAACCAGTAGGAGTTGCTGCCTATGACTGGCCCTTATCTATCTTTTTGGAGCAAGAGACAATTCAGATCCTGTGGCTGCCTCTGCTGAGCCCAGTTGCCATTGTCAATATCAACTTAGGCTGACTTTTATCTCGTTTTGGCCTGGAGGATGTTTATTTAAATGTTCAGGTTCCCCTGAGATCTGCTTTCTGCTGTGTCTTATTTGTGGCTACTTGTTAGGCTCAGTACTATAAATCAGGAGTTAGGTGAGATATTGGATGTGGCTTGCCCCTTAGCCTCTAGTGTCATTCTATCCAACCTTCTGTTTTATTTTATTTTACTTTATATTTTTCTTTCTTTTCAGCCCTCAGAAGGATGTGGCCACAGGAGTCCAATTGGTGTGGCCTTTGTGTTCCTGAGGTGCGGTCTGACTGCAGGCCTGCCACCATCACTTCTGCTGCTTCGGGCATTCAGGCACAGGCATTGCCGGCACTGGCCGACTGCTGCAGTTGCTTCAGTTTCCACCTTGCCTCTGTGAGCGGGACTATACAGACTTGCCTGGTCTACAAGCCTTGGCTGGTCCCCGGCCTCTGCTCTTCCCCCACAAGCAGGACTACTTTGGGTGAGCCAACCTTTCTTACTTAGGTTTCTTGTCACTGGATATCATGATGATGTGACTTATTCCTTTATGTTGTACCTTTAAGGATTATCAAATGATGTTTGCTGAGCTCTGTGAGCTTTTGGGTGAAAGGTGCAAAAGAAACACCTTTGATTACTCTTCATACATGCAGTAATCAGCCAGTGGGTAGGATTCTTTCTGTCTCTGCACCATATCATTTCTATACAAATTTCAGAGAAGTAATACAGTTTATTTGGCAGCATTTTTGTTTCTTAAACAAGCTGGAATAGAAGCTGAAGCCTAGAATATTTATTCTTATCAGAAATGTTTGAACACATGTTTAAAAAATCCTTTTTGGTGTAGATGAGGAAGAGGCCTTAAAGAAGAATTTACTTGTGTCTGATTTCTATTTGTTTTTATCTTATTTATTTATTTAATTTCATGAATCATCTCAGCTTCAAGGTAATATCTGTGGACTCTAGTAACAATGTATAATGCTGAGTGAGCCTTCATACTGGAATGAAGTCTCACCCAGCATTATACAGTGACTGGAGCTTTTTGTAGCCAGTCTGGGCCTAAAGCAAGATGCCACAGATGGGCATTTATTTTTTCACAGTTCTGGAGGCTGAAAGTTCAAGATCAAGGTACTAGCAGAATTGATTTCTGCTGAGATCTTTTTTCTAGCATAGTGGGGACAGCATTCTCCCTGCGGCCTCACATGGCCTTTTCTCTGTATGTGTGCCTAGCTGATGTCTCTTCCTCTTCTTTTTTTTTTTTAGTTTTTATCTTATTTTTTTATTTTTCTGAAGTGAGAAGGAGGGAGGCAGAGAGACAGACTCCCACATGCGCCCGACTGAGATCTACCCAGCAAGCACACTAGGGGGTGATGTACTTCCCATCTCGGGCATTGCTACATTGCAATGGAGTCATTCTAGTGCCTGAGGCAGAGGCCATGGAACCTTCCTCAGTGCCTGGGTCAACTTTGCTACAATGGTGTCTTGGCTGCGGGATGGGAAGAGAGAGATAGAAAGAAAGGAGAAGGGGAAGGGTGGAAAAGCAGATGGGTACCTCTTCTGTGTGCCCTATCCAGGAATCGAACCCAGGACTTCTACACACAAGACTGACGCTCTACCACTGAGCCAACTAGCCAGAGCCTCTCTTCATCTTCTTATAAGGACACCAGTTATGGGATCAAAACCCCATCCCTATGACCTTTTTTAACTTTTTAAAATTCTGTTTAAAAGCCTTGTCTCCAAATACAGTCCCATGAGGGCCTAGGGCTTCACCATATGAATTTGAGGGGTCTCAATTCAGTCCATAGCAAGGCTGTTCACAAATGTTTCATTTCTTCTATTGGACATTTGGAAAGACTGCCTACCCCTACTCCCTTTGAACTAAGACTAAGCTCACAGGTGAGAGCATTTGACATCTGCTTCAAGACTTGCAATGACCAATGAAATGTGTGATGAAGTGACACGTAACCTCCTGGGAAGAAGCTCTAAGATTTAAGGCATGAATCTCCACATTCCTTTCTCCTTAAAACAGTAGTCTGGAGACACACATGAGATGGAGTCTGTAGTGGAGTCTGATGAGCAAAAGCATCCCTGCTGCCAATGCTGTTTGTGTAGCGTGAGTGAGAAATTCAAATAAGCAAACTACACGTGTATTTTTTAAGTATAACAAACATGCATACTTAAAGATGTTTAGCCATTGAGATTTTGGGCTTGCTTATTGCTTGTACATGACGTAGCCAATTCTGATTTATATAGTGATCAAGGATTCATTTGCTATGACATTTGGGACTTATAACAATGAGCATAAACCTTTATATATTCTCTTCCTTGACTATGTCAGAAAACATTGTACTGTACTGTGGTACTTATTCTAACAATTAGTTAATTAATTTTTTGGGTTTTTTTTTTTTTTACTACATGTCTGTTAATATCTACAATACATGTTATCTAACTGGGTGTTTCTATAATACCAATTTTTCTGCCAAACTACAGTCCAACTTTTTCAGTGGCTGCCTGGAATTTCTCCAATGAAGGCACTATAGGTGCCTTAAATTCAACAGGCTCAAAAACAAATTTATTCTTTCCCCTGACTCCAGTACTTTTTCCTAGTCACCAGTTTTGTAAACATCCCAGCTACAAAACTCAGAAGCATTTTGGGTGTGTGTGGTGAGGGTGGGTAAAAAATAGTCTTTGAAATTTTTCTATCTTTCTTATAAATTATTTTGGAAAAGTGTCAAACATTTACTGAAGTTGACAGGGCTGTGTAATGAACCTCTGTTGACTCATCATCTAGAAACTAATTACCACTCATGGATTTGTTTTTTTTCTGTATCTACCTCCATTAGATTATTTTAAAGCTATAAATGTTTCAGTATGTATTTCTAAAAGATAAAGATTCTTTTAAAAAGATAGCTGCAACACTATTTTCCACTGAAAAATAACTAACAATGTAAGACATTTTGAGTCAGTGTTCCCCTTTTTCTGGTTGTCAATTGTCTTATATCTTTTTTTGTTGTTGTGGCTTTCACCTATATTATCTATATGAATCAGATTGAAATAAGGTCAATAAACTGCAATTAGTTGACATGTTTCTTCAGTTAATAGATATTCTATTTCTCTCTCTCTTTCCTTTTTTAAAAAATTTATTTGTTGAAGAACTCAGTGCATGTGTCCTGTCAGGTTTTCCACAGTCAGGATTTTTTGAATGCATAACCGTAAAAGTTTGGCTAGCATAATCTATCGTCCCCTTCATTTCTTATACATTGATAATTTGACATAGAGGCATAATATGCATTATTTGGCACAACTACCACATGTATACTTCTTTCAGTAGGCTCATGATATATAGTTGTATCTTTCTGTGATTTAGAACCATGGATGATTATTATTTTGGTTAGCATTTCTCAGACCGGAAGGTGAACCAGAATCATCTGGAGGGCTTGTTAAAATACAGACTATGGAACCCCAACCTGAGTTCCAGACTTGGTAGGTTTGGGTTTAACCCAAAAATTCCCATTCTTTGAGAATAATAGCTCCACTGACCTGGAGCTATTATTTCATTAGGGTTATAAAATAGTATATTCTATTCTATCTTTACTTCTTAATTCATTAGCTGGAATACAGCGGTACCATGAGATATGAACAAACCAACATATGAATATTTTTAAGATATGAGCTGTGACTCGGTCCGTATTTTTGTTTGAGATCTGAGCGAAATTCCGAGATACGAGTCATGACTTGGGAAGCTGCCGCTAGTTTGCGCGTTGGTGCATGGGTCCAGTATCGGCAGTTTGATATACAAGTTGACTGACGAGCTCAGTTACAGAACGAATTAAATTCGCATCTCAAGGTACCACTGTACTTATATAAGGAAAAAATTTCCAAATTATCCATTTGGTTACATTAAGGTAAAATTTATATAAGAAAGTACTATAAATGTTCTTTATTTTGCTTTATTTACCAGTTTTTAAAATAATAAATTATTAATCTCCAAAGGTAACTAACTAGTGGAATGCATGCACATGTGTGTGACTCCATCACAGTTATTATTTTTATTGATGTTCAAATTGTCCCATCTTTAGCCACGGGAAGCTCAGAGACAATTAGCCTACTTTCTTCCTTACTAACTACTGTGTCATTGGTTACACGGGCATCTGTGTTCCATTCTCATCATCTCTTCTCTTCCATCCTTCTTAGTTCAGTTCATTTTACATACAAGTAGGGGTCCCATTAATCTGTCTTTGGTGGACCTGAGATCATGTCATTTATTACTTGTTCAAGAAATTCTTAGTAACTTATCAAACCAAATATAAACCCTTGACACTAGCCTGTCAGTCCTTACCAGATAGTATCCCAATCTGCCTTCTAGTTTTATATCAGACTTTTTTACTCTGACCCTGAAAAAATACAGTAAATTCCCACCTCTGATCCTCCATTCCATCTCTCTGCCTAAGTTCTCCTTAAACTCTCTTTCAGTACTAGTTCATTTCCTACCATACATCTTAAACACCCCTCATCTGGTGAATCTCTTCCTGACTTCTTCAGTTATGAAATCAAGTTCTTCTATGAATTTCTCTGAATTTTGTACTTCTCTTTAAAGTACTCGTTGTCATGCTCTGTTTAGCACTAGTATGCTCGACTATTACTATCTGTAGAATGATTTGTCTCTTGGTTGTTTTATTCAACTTGTTACCTTAGTGTCTTCTAATTTTCAGGTGCTGAATGCATATTTTGGAATTATATTAAATATAAAAATATTAGTCATAAGCTCAACTAATATATCATTTGTTGAAATAGATATTGATTTTGAGATTTATATGTCTATATACATGTATGTATATAAATACTTACATTTACATATATCATATGTCTATGAATTTTTATTTTATTTTATTTTATTAATTTCAGAGAGGAGACACGGAGTAAGAGAGAGAGAGAGAAAGAGGGGAGGAGCTGGAAGCATCAACTCCCACATGTGCCCTGACTAGACCAGTGCAGGGTTTTGAACTGGCGACCTCAGTGTTCCCAGGTCGATGCTTTATCCACTGCGCCACCGCAGGTCAGGCCATATGTCTATGAATTTTAAGGCTCTAAAATGTCCTTTATTTTCTGGATCATTCAAAACAACAACATGATTCTGCAGACACACTTTACAAAGCCAGTATGTCCCATGCTTCATTGACTAAGCCAAGAAGACAAATAATTCTCTGCTTCCTACTCTAGCAGTAACTTCCTTTCATGTGAAGTCCTTGCTCTCACTCCTCTTCACAAAGATCTGATCCTCCGTTAGCAAATCTGAGTGCCCACTTTATGTCACATGGTACCTGCATTGCCATGTCTAGTTACATGTTATTCAAATATGTCTATGTTCTGACTCATTCTCCAGGCTACAATTTAAAAGATGAGATTTTTGAAAATCAAGTTTGAGGAGTAATGAAAGAGAAAACTCACCTACTTTTGTTGAGAGCACATTGGAGAAAGGGTTTCCCACACTTTACAATGCTGTACCCTGAAGATCCAGAAGAGAAATCAGGTGGATAATTTTGGTCTGTTGCTATGACAGCTAACCCAGCCACTCCATCTATGAGGATATGGATGATTATGCCAAAGCAGGTATTCTCAGCCTCAAGTCCCTAAACCACACGCGAAGTAAACCTTCCACATCCCCCTTAAGCAACATGAAAAAAATCAATTGCACCAGAATTCCCATTCTGCTTTGGAGAAAGACCTGTATGAGATGCCGTAAATGGCTCACTGACTCATGCTGGAAGCCAGAATACATTTTCTTGGTGCATTATTATAGCATGACCCATCTGGAGGGACCGTAAGATTCACAAGTTGTGTTCAAGATCACACTCAGGGAACTGCTTATATTCACAAAGAAAATTACCATTGTCTCACTTTCTCCCAATCCAAGAGATCTAGGTGGCATCCAATAATTCACTGTGGTTGTTGAGAGAGTTTAATTTCAGGTATTGAATAAATGCAAGTCTTTGTTTTTCATCCTCAATATTATAAGCTGGAAGTCTGAGAGCACTTCTGTTTGTGACTCTAATAGTCTAACTGTACTGTTATCTTAATTCTTAAAACGATTATTGAAGTTCTTCAGATTATTGATAGAGTTCTCTTGAGAATCCATTTGAAGTTGAAATTTAATCCCGCCATGGGTAAAATAATATGCCACCATTTTATTTTATGAAGCTAGTCAAATCAGTTCTTTTCTTCCTAACTAAGGAAAATGCTATATGTATGAGGAAAAAGAAACATCGACTATACAGTCAGCGAATACATGATTTTTGCTTTTATTTTGAAAACAATACTAAGTTTGGAAAGAAAATTGTAAAAACACTTGTGGAAGTGCTCTCCTAGCGTGCGTGTGCATGTGTCTGCGCAGGGAGTTAAAAGGCAGAATAGGAACCCTTGGTCGCTGTAGCATACCAAGAATTTGGAATTGCTTTTCCCTTCTGCCTTTCTTTTTTCCTGAGGTGCTAAATTGCACCACAGCACTGCTTGTTCCTTAATTAATGATTAAACAAATTCAATTCATGATTTAACTTAATTAAACAACTAATGAATTTGTGTATGCAAGAATCATTATTGTGGTATCTGAGGTAGACCTCTAGGGCATAGTTAACTCAGTTCTTCACAGCTCAGTAAATAGTATCTAGAGCTATATAATGTCTGCTTTATGGGTCACCTCTTGCTATAGAGCTTCCTAACTTGATTTGGGGTTAGCTACATGCATAGATGCTCTATGCACAAATCACCCTTTATGTACAGTATGAAGATATTATTTTTGCTACTTTCCAAGGTATTTGCATTTGGAAATCTATTTCCAATAGTGACAATTAGTTTATAGTTATTTTTTAAAAAGCTATTTAGGACCTTCATAGAAATGCTGATAGATAACTCATTTTAGGAGGACAAAATATAATCCTGTTATATTTTTAGATACTCTTATTTTATTTTGAAAGCACAACCACATCTCAAAAATCTAATGTAAAGGCCACTCTGCAAAATAGAATATGTGGAAAGAAACAGTTTTCATTACTTTCAAGTGGTGGCTCTTACACTGAGATAACTAGGTGTGTATCTAGTTATATGTAACTGGGCAAAGGGACAATTTTGGATAAATGGAAGAGGGAGATGGGGAAATCAACATATATTGAAACAATATCTCTCTGGTGCTTTAGATACATTAGCTCACTGAAATATTTTTACTTTGATTTTCAAGGAGGAACATGGGGCTCAGAGAGAAATAACTTGTCCAAGGTCACTGAGCTCATAAGCAATGATGCTGAAATTACTTCCCAAGGCTGTCTGAGTCTGTGCTACAGCATCCATTTAAACTGCCTGGTACACACTTAATTGATAGCTTGAGGTTCTAATGTACTTGACAACAGTTTGTCTTCTAAAGTAGGCAAATATTTCCCTTGGAATCTCACTGACACTATTAATTTGCTTAACAAACCATTTTATCCCTGAGCGGTGCCAAGGAAAACTTGAGCGATCCCCTGTCTTAATTATTACTGATTTTAAATTAGTGAAGTCTTATTTAATGAGGTCATACTGTGGATCTATACGAAGTTTGTGGTGGCTTCATAAATGGCTTATTCTTGTAGCTAAGATCCAGACTTAGAATAAAGCTTGGATGAGAAAAAATGAGAGCAATTGACAATAGCTCTGTGGGAAAAGCAAAACTGGATGTTACATACTTGCCTTTTTAATTTGGAGAATATATTGTTTATTTGTTTGATTTTGTTTAGTTGTTTTTGTTTTTTTTTGTTTTGTTTTGTTTTTTTGAGAGAGAGAAAGAAACAGAGAGACCGGAAGGGAGAGAGATGAGAAGCATCAACTCATAGTTGTCACTTCTTAGTTATTTATTGATTGATTCCCATATGTGCCTTGACCAGGGGGCTTAAGCTGAGCCAGTGATGCCTTGCTCAAGCCAGTTACCTTGGGCTTCAAGCCAGCAACTATAGAATCATGTCTATGATTCCACGCTCAACTTGGCTAGCCTGTGCTCAAGCCAGCAACTTCAGCATCCAAGTCAACACTCTATGCCCCCACTGGTCAGACCTGAATGCTTAGGACATTGATGTGTCCTAGCTCTTCAACTTGGCAAGTGGTTTGTTGTGTATTAAAATACATAGCGTTTATGATTTGTTATTATTCAACCATTTCTTTCTGAGCATCTAAAAAGAAATTTCTTGCAGAGCTTAGAACCAGAGAAATGTGCATTTACATTTTGGAGATAGAGTTGTCTCAATTCATTGTTTTTTTATTCTGTGAAGAAAGGTTTTGAATCTTCTGATTTTAATCTGGGAATGTTCCTATGCTGATCCTAGCCTTTCTACCTAAGTACAGCAGCTCAATGAGAGTAGATGGATTAAAATAAGCATGTTTTAATAAACTCTTGGGTCTATATTATGAATAACTCCTGAACTTTCTAAACTGTGCTTTATTTTTTATACAGTCTAATGGCACAAGCAACGTGGATTGTGACACTAGTCAATAGTTCCTGAATCTACAGAACACAGAATCTACGCAATAGAGGTACTCTTAGGGGTAAATGGTGAAAGAGGCTTTGGGTAATGTATGAAAGGCCTCCGAATACCATCGTCCTTTGCTCTCTGTAGAATGGGTTTGACCTCACTTAAGAGCCTAGACAATCCCTAAGAAGGAAGTGCCTGGGTTTGAGCTTCTAGAATGTGATATGTTGGGGTGGGTTAAATCTTGTCATGAGAAAGGCAGGCCAAAGTCAAAATACAACTAGAACTCAAATACTGCCTCTATCTCTCCTCAATTTCCAACTTCCTGGCCAAGGGAAAAAGGTAAATGCCACGTGCTCCCAAGTTGTCCAGTCTGAATCAAGACAAAAAAGGCATTCTAAAGAACATTAATTTGTCCTACCTCTTCAACTTGGCAAATGTTCTGTCTTGCACTTAAATGCATAGCTTTTATACTTTGTTATTATTCAACCACTTCTTTCTGAGGAACAGCTAGAAAAACATTTTTCTTGGACCTTAGGACCAGGGAAATGTGTACCGCTGAATAACAACTGGTTTCTTTTAATTGCTTGTACACTACCACTCTGAAATCTGATTATACTTATCTCATTGCTTTATCTTTTGAGGAACTTAGAGAAAAACTTATGTTCAAATTTTCGCAATGGCATACAGGTTTCATACAAACATATCCCTGGCTAAATCCTATTTTCCTACCCTATTTCACTTTCTATGGAAATTTTTCCACCTATATATTTTTAAAATTTTGTCATAATGATAGGCCAGCTAAGAAACAAATCCTTGGGTCATTCAAATTTGAACTTATATTTAAAAAGCTTCTGAATTCCCTTCTGTATGAGCAGGGTTTGTACATGTAGTTAGTCCTACATAAATATATAAATAGCTAAAGGTCTGTACACATTTGGACCTTTTACTCCACAAAAAAACCATATTGTGCCTGACCAGGTGGTGGTGCAGTGGATAGAGTGTCAGACTGGAATGCGGAGGACCCAGGTTCGAGACCCTGAGGTCGCCAGCTTGAGCGCGGGCCCATCTGGCTTGGACCCAAGGTTGCTGGCTCGAGCAAGGGGTTACTTGGTCTGCTGAAGGCCCACGATCAAGGCACATGTGAGAAAGCAATCAATGAACAACTAGAACAACTAAAGTGTCGCAACGAACTGATGACTGATGCTTCTCATCTCTCTCCATTCCTGTCTGTCTATCCCTCTCTCTGACTCTCTCTCTGTCCCTGTAAAAAAAAAAAAGAAAGAAAGAAAAGAAAAAAGAACATATTATGAGTAGAGTATACTTGATGACTTTTTTCAAGACTTTCTTTTGAACAGCTTTTGGTTCACAGCAAAACATACACATTTCCACATGCCCTTTGCTGCCACATATGTATAGTCACACCCATTAATAACAGCTCCTCCCAGAGTCACACGTTGCAATTGATGAACTTGCATTGATACATCATCCTTACCCAGAGTCCATAGTTGAGATTCAGACTCACTTTTGGTCCTGAATATTCTATGGCTCAGACAAATGTATAATGACATGTATCCGTCACTGTGGTATCATACAGAATAGTTTCACTGCCCTAAAATTTTTCTGTGCTTTACCTAACCCTCTCGCCCTTCCTTCTGGATGACTCTTTGATCTGTGAATTCATAATCATTCCTTTTTGCTGCTAGATGAATATCTCAGCAGGTTTAACACGAAGGAAACCTTTTCTTGCTTTCCCAGGCCTGCCTCACTCTATTGCACCCCAGGATTTCCATAGGATGATCAACTGAATACAAATAATAACAATGACTATAATTGCTTAGCATCCACTGTGAACCATGTGCATGACTGACAGGAGGTTAACTCTTTTCCTCACAGCACTCCTGCAAGATATAATTTAGTCATTATTTGCAAATGAAAAACAGAAGTTTAGAAAGGTTAGGGAAGTTGCCCAAGGCTATACTCCTAAGTGGTGGAATAAGGTTTCAAATTCATCATGTCACGGTAAAAACTCTTTCATTCTCACTTTTCTCTTCCTCTTCACCAATACATCCAATTTGTCCTTTTAATAAAAACCTTTATTTCATACGCGGTGGGGGGGATGCATTCGGGGCCAACACTAGAATCTATGTAAACACAATAAATTAAAATCAATAAAATAAAACAACAACCTTATTTATCAAGTCCTTGTTCTGAAATTTTTAAGACATGTCAACAGTGTGCTAAAAAAACAGTATAATCTGTGCATCTTTTCAGTCTGTACTACATAATTCTAAGAAATGTCATTCACATAGACTACAATGTGACTACAATGTGAATGGTGCTCCCTAGAACTGTTTGGTGCACAGCCTGAACAACCATTCATGGGCGCCGTAGGAGAAGACGGTCTCTCCCAGAGGGTCTATTCTGTTCTTAGATGGGACACACTTATCTTTCCCATTCTTTAATTCTTCAAGGATAATGGTTCCAAAAAATTTCAAATATGACTCAGAACTGCCCACCTATGAGTCTTTTCTTCCCCTGCAGTATTCATTTTGAAATTATATAAATGAAATATGAACATCTGAGAGAAATTTCTAAATATAAAATGACATCATTGTATGTATGTTGACAGATCACACACTCAGTTCTGTTTTCATTCATTCAAATAAGTTCTTAGAAGACTGCCTGGTATCCCCTTTGCTGAGACAATCCTCCCAGGTTCATTGCCTTATTTCTCCCACTCTCTATGTTAGTCCCTCATGGAGATACCCGGGATCAAATGCCATTTTCACTCAGCTCCCTTAAAGAGATAACCATGTCAGGAAATTACTTCTATAATTGTTAGACTGACCTCCTAGCCTTTCTTAAACATAGTTGGAGGGACATTTACTTGTCTCTTCATTTATAAGGAGAAAAGAGGAAAGCCCACTTAGCGATATCAAGGAGAGTTATCTCATGCTCTCTGGCAAGCAGAATATATGCCATATTGCCAGTACCAAACACGTGTTAGTCTCAAAATAACTACCTTGTATCTTGGAATTTCGAAAGCACATCTCTAGTTAAGATGATCAGAAAGCATCGTACAGTCCACACTTAATCCACCCACATTTATGATTCTTCTTTGTCCACAATAAGCTGACAATCTAAATCAGAACACACAATGATAAAATGTGCAAGAGCAAGTGGTAATTTAGCAGCAAAATGTTGATATTATACAGTGGCCCAAAGTGAATAGATTTGGAGTATCAAGAATTAAAAGTAGATGTATAATTGGAATGCATTTTAGAGAGTAGTATAATGAACTCATCTGTAGGCAGAAAATACAATGATGTTAGTTGTGTTTTCTTTCTCAATCTACACAGGTTTAAGGGTAGAAGATATAGGTAAATAGGTTCTAATTGAGCAAGGGATCAGTCTAATTTCAGAGACTATAGAAGTACTAGCAGCACAACACAGAATGTTGGAATAGCGAAGGCATTAGGTAGGAGTGCAGGGTGTATGACCCTGTCGCTCTTTAGTAACATAGGGACAACAGCCTCACTATGCTGTAGAGAGGCTGAAGGGAGGGAATTACATAAAATTGTCATATGGGACACTTCCATAATTACTTTGGGCCTTGGCATCTTGATTATAATATTGTGATAAAGTGCCCCCAGGGATTAAAGATGACCAGGAAAAGAATTGTTAAAAATTATTGGATCCCGCCTGACCTGTGGTAACGCAGTGGATGGAGAGTCAACCTGGAAACACTGAGGTGGCCAGTTTAAAACCCTGTACTGGTCTGGTCAAGGCACATATGGGAGTTGATATTTCCAGCTCCTCCCCCCTTTCTCTCTTTATCTCTCTCTCTCTCTCTCACACACACACACACACACACACACACACTCTGTGTCTCCTCTCTAAAATGAATAAAATAAAATAAAATGAATTTAAAAATTAATGGATCCAAAAGAAATGGAATGTAAGCCTTGTTAGTTTTCCTTCACAATGTACTCAAGCACAAATGAATATTGCTCTGTGGGGTTCTGTCATCTATTTCCATTTCCAGTTTATTAAGAAGCTAGTTTAAAAGCTTTCTTAGAGAAAAAGAAAGAAAAGATAAAGGCAAATTCTTAGCAGGATGCAGCTAAGAGTAATCTCTATTCTGGTCTGGTTTTCTGTTCCTTTTGTGTTGGCCAAGTTGTGCCGATCCTTTGTTATCTACCCATGCTATTCTCAGCCCTGCCCGTCTATGCTCGGGTACCACATGGTAATATCAAGGTTTCCACTCTCAACCTGTGCTCAAAATGAACATCAGATATGATCTGTATATCAATTGTATTTTTAAGTAGGTTTGCTTCCTCCAATATGCTCTGTGAAACAACACCTGCTGTTAATTACTTGTTCCAGGGAAAACCTTGCTCTGAGTCGCATGGAGCTGCGATTCTACCGTCTCACGGGCTGTTCTGAACAGTTTGGGTTATGTATCAGGTTTATGAAAAGAGCAGGCATTAGCTATTACATGTGGATTGATGTGCTGAGTGCTTACTTGGATTCTCATTCAGGTCTGACAACAGCCCTATGGAATGGCCCCATGTTCAGACAAGCTCCAGCGAAACAGAGAAGAAAATGACAGGTCCACGGCAGAGCTGAGATTGGGATGCCAGCAGTCTGGCAAAGATTCCTGCCTTCTGGGTCACATTGTCTTATTGTACTTGCTTTTATACTATGGCCACAGAAAGGGTCACATGCTAGATCTTTATGTCAGATAAGAAACTTTCTTTATAAAATCTGAATTGAAAACAGATCCTCCATTTGGAATGAACATTGGCGCTAAGATTTTCCTGTGTAACTCTCAAGGTATTTGCTGATTAAATGCCTCATGAGGCTCAGTAGCATGGCTGCCATATATAGTACCCAGCCTGAAGCCCAGTTCGTGGGAAGAACCCTACATGGTGACTTGTTCTCTTTTCTCTTGGCTCTCTATCAGCTGGTAGGGACAATGCCATGTTCCATATGATGTATTTCCAAGCACCTTATTTTGTTTTCTCTAGAGCCTCTGACTCATTTCAAGTATCTGATGAATATGAATGTCCCCAATAATGATGCTGCAGTCACTTCCACTTTGCCCTCTGTGAGAGCAGATTGTCATCTGAGGTGTATGCCAAGACAACATGTATGTACTGTCATATGGCTCAGCAGCCCCTCAGGGCCACAGCTGCCTGCATTCACAACCAGATGACGGTGAGACATCTGTTCATGTGAACTTACAAATATCAAGGTTGATGCAGAGCACAACTGCCCCTGAATCTCTGTTTTGTACTCATGTCAGAGGGCAACATCCAGCAGATAGGTCAGGCACCAAGTATTTCCTGAGAAGAACACGTATTTCTGTGAGAGCTCTAAGCACGTTGGGGTTCATTTTCTCTGGCAAAGGAGTCATCACATTTTATGAATCTATTCAGAGAAGACGATGTTTTTCTCTGGGGGAGTTCAACTCAGAATGAGCAAACCAGGCTGAGAAGACACTGTGGGTACCACATATACTCTTAAACTCTCTATCCAAGTCATTTTAACTTTGAGTTTTAAAAAAATCATTTATCTGACCTGTCGTGGTGCAGTGGGTGAAGCACCGACCTTGAACACCGAGGTCACTGGTTCAAAGCCCCAGGTTTACCTGGTTTGCCTGGTCAAGATCCATAAGGGAGTTGATGCTTCCTGCTCTTACCTCTCTTCTCTTTTGCCCTTCTCAAAAAGTGAATAAATAAAGTGTTAAATAAAAAAATTATTTATGATTAAGAAAACCTGCATTCTCATTGTGTGATAAAACTATGAAGTTGGAGAAGGTTTTTTATAATTCTGTACCTTTCTGTGTCCTCATTTGGACTCTTTACATTAACTGCAGTTAATTTACTAAAAGGAGAGTAGATTCAGAAATTATCAGTGTCAGAAACTACAGAATGCAACAACAGGAATCAAACAGGCAGCCTTTCATTTTCAGTAAAGATCTGTATAGTCCACAGACTCAGGCAGGCAAACGTGATGCATTCTGCATCCAGCATTGCTAATGTGGCCAATGTGTTTGTTCTGCAGAAGCAAAATGTTCTGGAGACAATTAAAAATCTTCTATTTATCCTCAAAAGGTGCTTAAACATTATTTGCCTCAACATGATAGTCTAGTGTAAAATTAATACCTTGTTTTTTAAGGGAATAGAAAAAGTCCACATATTGATAGGACATTGTAATGATTATCTGTAGTGGTTAATATTAATAAACTACTAGACCATAAGGAACCATGCTGAAACCAGAGCTCCACACACTGTTCATAAAAGTCTCATAATATTTATTCAACATTTAAGAATATTACAGGAAACATATTTTCCCCCTAAAATATAGCTCTGGGGTTCTCTGCCTGCTTCAAAGCCTAGTTTATAAATGTTGGGTTTGGTGATGCGTTTTCTTTTTTGAAGACTCAGCAAGAGACTCTAACCTACACACTGATTTTTACCAGTAGAGGAAAAAAAATACAATTAACCTTACACAAAGGAAAAAACTCAACAGTGCTTTAAGCAGAGCCCAACTAAATTAACTTGGGACAGTGAAGTCAACTACATTTTGAAAAATTAAGATTTAGAGACCAAATGTTTATGTTTTTCCCTCTCTTGATCTGATGTAGTTTCTATTCAGACTCTGAAGACAGATGTTTCTGAGTAGGTCGGAACCAATCCAGAAGTGGTTCTGAAGCAAAGGCAGCTAGCTGGGCTGCAGTGTTCCTCCAGGTCCAGCCCAGACTTTCCTAGGCATTTGATTATGTGAGATGCTCCAGGACAGTGTCCTTGTTAGCTTTCCAGCACTCTCTGACAGAAGATACATACATCCACCATTTATTTTATATTAGAAAAATGCATGTTTTACTGATCCAGAGACACCTCCTTGGTCTGAGTTGCATGCATTAGAAGTGCAGTGGGGACATGCTGTACACTGGCATTCTCCTTTTCATTAGTACTTTCATTGTACTGAATAATTTTTTTCCATTAGGGCAACAGCTCTAATTTTTCAAAAACCCAACCAGACTTTCATTTTTTTTAAAAAAAAGAGATACAGGAGAAATGGCCAGAAAATTTTGGTGCCTGGTTTTGATAATTCTGATCATTTTGGGGGTACTTATCTTTTGTTTTGATTTTTCATTTTCAAATAGTGCAAGGAGGGAGTGGGGTGTTAATGAAGCTTGTGGCTTGAGAATTAGACTAATAAAGGTCAAATGGTGGCCTCAGATCTTACCAGCTCTGCAACCTTGGGCAAGGGAGACAAATATTAGCATGCAAGATTGGGTGAGGATGAAAAGCAGGCAGTTCAATGCATTTCTTAGGGTAGACCATTTGATTGTAAGCAATAAAGTTTCTTCTTTTATAGAATTTGGGCTTCTTATTTATTCTTATTCCATTGCTTTGCTAAGGTTCATGGGACAATGTTGAGCAGCAATAGTTATAGCAAGCATATACCTTGCCTTTTTAAATTTTAATGGGAGCATGTATTTTGAATATTTCACTTTCAAGTATTTGGTAAGGAAGACTTCTTTTCATTCTTAGCTTGTTAAGCATTTATCATGGACGAATACTGAATTTTATCAAATGCTTTTTCAGCATTAACTGAAAGAATCATATGAATTTTTTCCCCTTTAAACTGTTAATTTGAGTCAATTACATTATTAATAATATTGTACAGTGTTTGCACTGCTAGAATAAACCCAGATTAAGCACAAAGAGAAATGATTTGGTAATTCTTTTAATATACCATCAGAATTAATCAGTTAATAGTTGATTTATGATTTTAGCATCTATGTTTAAATAAGAGGCCCAGTTAGGATACCAAAGACAGGTTGGGGATAGCACATAGGTGGCAATAATCCGTTGTCGCTGCGCAAAAAGTTAATGGGTATAAAAAAATAATTGCTCAAAGTATTTGGGTGAATTAGTAACAGATGAATTTCTCATGCTCAAAAGTCATGGACTTGCTGTACTGTTGTCTAGAATCAGCAGGGGGATTCTGGGCATCTTGAGCATAAGCACTGTTCCCTTTTGACATAAATCTTCCCTGTGCAGGTACAGCCAGATCAGCCACAGAGAAAATTCAAAATGATGTGGGGTGATGGAAAACTCTCTTATGAGGCAGAAAAAAGTTATATTGTAGCCTGATAATTTTTTTTTAAAAGATGAGTGGGATATAATAAAGAAATCAATAAGCAGATATGGACCAAGTAAACATGAATTTAGCTATTGCAACATTGTGGGGTTAGAGGAGGTTTCTGGACTTAGACCTGGAAGAACTGGGTTCAAATTCCTTTCATTAATTGTAGGGATTCTTTTCTTTTTAAGGAATTATTTTTTTTCTTTTTTTATCTATTTATTCATTTTTTTAGAGAAGAGACACAAAGACAGAGATAGAGATAGAGATAGATATAGAGACAGAGAGATAGAGATAGATAGAGAGAGAGGAGCAGGAAGCATCAACTTCCATATGTGACTTGACCGGGCAAGTCCAGGGTTTTGAACCAGTGACCTCAGTGTTCTAGGTCAATGCTTGATACACTGCACCACCACAGGTCAGGCTTAATGTAGGGATTCTTAAGCTGCAGTTTCATGAATGGACTTTGGGAGTGACCACAGTTCCAGTAATAAATGGCAAGTTGATGTGTCTGCATTCTTCTGGGGTTAGGTCCTATGACTTCCATTAAAAAGTGAAGCATCTTGGTGGGAATGCAAATTAATACAACCATTATGGAAGAAGGTATGGTAGCTTCTCAAAAAACTAAGAATAGAACTACCATATGACCCAGCAATCCCTCTACTGGGTGTCTACCCTCAAAACTCGAAAATATTGGTACTTAAAGACACATGCACCCCCTTGTTCATTGCATTATTCACAGTGGCCAAGACATGGCAACAACCAAAGTGTTCTTTGATAGAGGATTGGATAAAGAAGAAGTGGTATGTATATACAATGGAATATTACTTAGTCATAAGAAATGATGACATAGTGACATTTAAGACAACATGAATGGACCTTGAGAACATTCTACTGAGTGGAATGAGTAAATCAGAAAAAACTAAGAACTGTATGATTTCACGCATAGGTAGGGTATAAAACTGAGACGTATGGGCATAGATAAAAGTGAAGTAGTTACCAGAGGGAGGAGGTGTGGGGTAAGATGAAGAAAAGGTGTAAAGAAGGACAAATATAAGGTGACAGAAAATGATTGGACTTTGGGTGATGGGTATAAACATAATTAACAGTTCAAATGCTATAGAAATGTTTACCTGAAACTTATGTACTCTTACTAATCAATGTCATCTTCTTAAATTTAATTTTCTAAATAAAATTTAAAAAAAAAAAAGCATCCCTGATTTACTCATTGTTAAAGTTTGGGTGTGTAACATTAGTTGTCTGAGCCTTCACTGCAAAGTGTGGATAATAAGTCTAATTGTAAGGTATTTTTCCCTGCCAAGAAAGAAGGAAGAGGGACCAGAGCCACAAAGTATGGAATAGCAAAGGCTTTATTAAGTACTGCATATTCCACCTGACGATGTCCCCCAGCCCCAGGGACAGAGGCTAGGGGAGTCACGCAAATTAAACTGCATGAGAGGTATTTAAAGGGGTCCTCTAGGGTAGGCAAGCAATTATGACATTGTGAAATCTCACTGGCTGATGGACGGTTGTTCTTCTCCCAAGGATTTCTGGGAAGTTTCTTTTGGCGTGCTTAGTTGTGGGCAGCCCTAGTCAAAGTTCCTGGGCCTGAGTTCCTCACGTGATCATCCCCCATTGCTGACCACCCTACATTCTAGCCTGTTTTGTTAAATAGAATAGGGGCACCGTTTATTCGTCTGGCTACTTCCTGCTGGCTTGGGGTATTGTGGGGAGGGGAAGTCGGCAGGTGGTGGTGGCTTTGAGGGGAGTCAGGAGAAACATCTGTTTGGCTGTGAGTTTAAATTTAAAAAAGAGGAGTAAATATAAGTTATACGCTGATAATTAGAAGAAGATTTAGGATAGGGGCAGACCAGGTAAGAATGGGTGGCTGCCATCAGGAGTTAAGCAGTCTGCAGTAAGAGAGATTCTTGCTTAATTTTCTCACAGACGGTTGAGGAGATTGAAGCTTCTTTCATTAGGTCAGTCTTACTGAACAGCATTGCTCCCTGCTTCAGCTCACTCTGGCAGCAGGTTCCTGGTGGGAGGGACAGGAGCAACAGGAGGGTCTGCAGGCCCCATCCTTTTTGTGAGCTGCAGATGAGTAGGGCCCAGTGGTTCTGACTGCCAGCGATCCTGCATGGGAGCAAGCTTGAGGCAAGAGACATGGTAGCATTGACTATGGGGCAGCCCTTGGTAGTGAAGAATGGTAGGAATAAGTGGGAATATGCTGTCAGCTGGATAGTTCCTCCGAGACTGTGTTAAATGTCTCAACCTAGAAGGGGTACAGGGCACGATGGCATAACTAAGAAGGAGTGCAAAAATGGGGATTCCATTCAAACTGCATGTCAAGGATGGAGTGCAAAGAGGAAAAGAAGGGTACCCATCCATTCTCATAACCGAGACCTGTGAGGGAATTAGAGGTCTAGAATGTGGTGGCAAAACAGAGAAGGCAGCTCCTGTGTCCACAAGAAGTGAGATGGACTTCCCCAGTAGTTTCAGCATACTCTGGGTTCTCTGAGTCCATGCTGTGTCCTAGGAGTTTGAGCAATGTGCCCGCTTGGCTGGATTGGCCTCCCATTCGGGCAGTTTGTCCTCCACGTAGAAGCATTGAGGATGAGCCTGCTGCCCAAAGGGACAATCACTCCACCAATGACCAGGCTGCTTGCAGTTAGGGCAGGGCTTAATGGGCAGCTGCGGGCAGGCGCCCTGTCGGGCACAGTGGTCCTGCTTGCCACACTTAAAGCAAGCTGCTGATAGAATTCCTCTTTGTGGTCCAGACTTGGGCTGGGCACTTCCTGTGCTTTGCAGGCCTCAGGGTTGCCACAAGAGCCTGGGTTTGGAGTGTTACCTTCTTCTGCATGTGGGCCTAGTGAACAGCCTTGGCTTGTTCCTACTAACTGTGACCACTGAAAACTTTAAATGCCCTGTTCACAGGTCCTGGATAGGGGTTTGGGGTTTAGAATAAGAGGAGGAGGAGGGCTCCTAGGGAGCCCGGCACCCAAATCCAGCTGGAAATGCTGGAGCCAGCGGCAGGCCAGGTTCAGAACTTTCTGCAAGAAGATTGGGGTTGGGTGTCCTGCAAACTGGTGTAAAGGACCAATGATAGGCAGAGAATGGCCTGATGGAGGAGGGGTTTAAGAACACAGTGGAGATGGGAGGGGCCCCTGGCCAGCAGGGGAGGAGAAAGAGAGACTGGTATTTGCAAGTGAATGAGAAACAAGATTTAGCTAAGGGAGGGGAGGGGGCTTTCTGGAGGGAAGAGACTTGAGCAAAAGAAGTCCCGAGAGAGGGGTTCCCCTGGGGGTCAGGCAGGAGGGAGAGAGAGTTGAGAGTCCACGGAGAAGGAAAGAGGTGAGAGTTTAGGTTTCTCTGGCCTAAAAAAGGCCTGTGCAGTTGAGCAGGTAGCACAGAGATTAAGAACAGGCGCACAAATAACTAGAGGCCCTGAATGTAAAGGGATCTTCAATCAGCTCCCAGCTTTTTTGGCGATAGTTAAATTGGTGAGGGTGTTAAAACCGAAAGTCTCTTCAGGAGGCTACCTGGTCCGATTACTCAGTGGGTTCTGTGGCCTGGCCACAGTGAAGAAGAAGAACAGTTTCCTCTTCTTTAGGGAGGGAAAGAGTTCGGATAAGGCAACTCTCGGAGTGTTTTGGGCACCTCAGTTCTCAGAGTGGTCAGAGTTGAGAATTGGTGTCTCGCAACTCAAGCTCTGGCCATGGACGAATAGGTAAAGTCGATGTGCTCAGGACCTCTCCACAGGCACACATGCACTCGGATGAAAAAGACTTCCTTGACGTAGCTACAGTTTCGGACAGGGAGTCTCGGAGGAAAGAACTGAGGGAAGTTTGGAGGCAGGAGACTTACTGCACCATGCACCGAAGTGGGTGGATGGTCAGAGGCCCTGAGATCCTGCTTCTTTCTTGGAGGAGAAGGAGAGAGAAGAGTGGTCCCTTGCAGACTTCAAACTCCTTTCCCGGGTTTCGGCACCAAAATGTAAGGTATTTTTCCCTGTCGAGAAAGAAGGAAGAGGGACCAGAGCCTCAAAGTGTGGAATACCAAAGGCTTTATTAAGTATCCTGCATCCCACCCGACAATGTATCCTAGCCTCAGGGACAGAGGTTAGGGGAATCGCACGAATTAAACTTCATGAGAGGTATTTAAAGGGATCCTCTAGTGTAGGCAAGCAATTATAACATGGTAAAATCTCACTGGCTGACGGACGGTTACTCTTCTCCCAAGGATTTCTGGGAAGCTTCTTTTTGGCGTGCTTAGTTGTGGGTGGCTTCAGTCAAAGTTCCTGGGCCTGAGTTCCTCATGCAACCATCCCCCATTGCTGACCACCCTTCATAATTACTTCAAAGACTAGATGTAGACTCAAATTATAAAACACCAAATATAAGCATATATTTATATTTACACTGAAAGAGATGTTTTGAGAATAAATAAAGTGGGCAATAAAACCTTATGAATCATTTACCTCAAAAGCAGGTTTATGAAAATATTCAACAAATATTCAGATAAATTAAGGCATACAACTGCAGAAATGTAATATTCTGTGTGTGTGTGTGTGTGTGTGTGTGTGTGTGTGTGTGTGTGTACAAACATTCTTTCTCCTAAAACTCCACTACTACCAACACATTAGAAAGTATCCTGGGCTGGAATGACCTTATCTTCCAACCACAGTGTTCTTAGGATAAAGAAAGCACTTCAGCAAAGGCCTCCCAATTTATTAATAGTAGAATAAACACTTCATGGAGACAATGTAGCCTACTGGGATAGTAGTAACTAGAGCTGCAAGAAGATGAAAGGAGAATTTAGCTTGCAGTCTCCTTTGCTCTCTCTCCATCAGGCTCTTCATTCTCTCCTCCATTTGACCTGGATTCATTGGTTGCTTCAGGCTGTTAATTCAAAACCCCCACATTTTAAAGAGTCAGCTTTGTATTTTTCTTGTCTAATTTTTGGGTTTCTTATTGGATCATATGAGGACTAGTTTATTTCACCCTGTTGTTTGGGAATATCAATCAGGCAGCCCCTATAATGTTTTCCCAAGTTAATTAAACTGAAAAATTATGGATAATCAAAGGGATTTAGGGTAGTAGTAATTGTGTCGACTACTTTTATATTCTTGCTTTGCAGTTCCCTGAATGAAATTCTATTTTATAAAAATTTTCAATTCAACTCTCCAAATAAAAATTTATCACAGATGTGTTAAAGAAGTAAAATCATTTAGAACCAATACAGATCAAAGTTATTCTTTTGTACTTGTATGACTGCATAATGGCAAACTGCATACTATGAAAATTGTAAGTGCAGTGAATATTGAGGCATAAAGGGGAGAAAATCACTGATATGAGAAAACAAGTAAATTATAGAGTTAAAAGAATAAGTTGATTATATATCAAGCCAGTGGAAAACATTTTATTACAAGGTGGGGCATACAAAGTATAAATTAATTAATATTGCATTACTTTAGGGCAAAAAGACCTACATATTTTCCAAAAGTATGTGATCTTTGTGTTTTTGACTCTCTTGTGTGGAGACGGCATGGTGTGGGGGGTTGAGGGGAGTGAGAGAGAGAGAAATACAGCATAAATGTTTAATAGTAAATGCTTTCTATGTGCCAGGCACTAAGCTAAGGGTTTTATATATGTATGTACTTCAATTAATCTATTATCACTCTGATTTTATAGAAAAAAACCCTGAAAATTAAAAGACAAATTTAATAAACTGTCTGCAGCTTTTGCAATACAGGACCAGCATTTGAAAGCCAAGGTAGTTCGACTCCAGATTCTACATTCTGAGATTTGTTTGTACACACATCTTCTGAATACAAAACCAAGTACACAAATAAAGGGGTTTATGTACTATACTCTCAAGATGTCTGAGAGGTACTGCAAATGGAAACTTTGGATTAGAAACCACAGATAAAGCCTGACTAATCCTGGTCTGTTTTCTTGAAATAAAGCTCTTTGTCTTTCCCAAAAAACAAAGTTTCTATGTCCTTTCTTGCTCTTGTTTCTAGATGAGTGGGAAAAGCCAGCAAAGACTTTACTGTAGTTTAGTTATAAAATAAATAGGCACACCCAGGTCAGAAATGGCTAAGGAATCACCTGACACCACTTTGAGTATCCCCTCATTCAGAAACTTTCCTCTGTAAAGCCACTCCAAATGCTATTGCCGTGGGTATGTATTGTTTGAATACAAAAACGTGTGGTGACTCCGGTTTTGGCCATACGATTTAAAATAATATTATTTGGAAAATATATGTGTAAAATATGACAGTATTTATTTCTGGTTAGTTAGAGTATAAACAAATTGTGAGTTTTATCTATGACAGGCTCTTTGATAGATACAGACACAGGCTGGAGTGCCTAGCTGGAAGTAGAAAGGAGAATATTTCAGCGGGTAAGTGGGGAGGAATCTTGTGAAGTGATGAGTTGATTCAGAACTTGATGGCTGAAATGAGTCTGACCAGATCAGGGTAGAAGGTCAGGATGCCCAGAGGGTAAGGAAGGAAGAGGAGGGAAAAAGAATATAGCAGACAACGGAAGCCGCCTGAAAACAAAACTGCTGGCCAGCTCAGTTTAAGAAAAGCTAAATAAAAAAGGGAGAGAGACAGGAGTAGTGGAGAAAGATGAAGCTGCTAGAATAGTAGAAAAAGTCAGCTTTGAGTTCTTGCAGATGCAAAGACTAAGGACTAAAAAAAAATTTGGACGCTGAAATAAAATGCCATGCCAATGCAGAACAAGAGAGAATCAACAGAAACAATTAAGTACAAGAAGAAAGGAGTTACAGACTCAGTCAGAACAGGAGGTATTTCTTTAGAAACTCTAATTAAGTGCTATTTTCATTTGCATAAGAATGGCACAAGTCATTATTTTTGGATGTTGGAAGTTTTGAATGGTTTTAATGGACTTTTAGCTTATCTCTCTTTTTTCTAAATAATTATGCATATGCAATTGTGTCTTTAATAAGAACATATTTAAACAAGACATACCAGAAACTTACTAAATAGGTTATATAGTTATACAAATATTTAGTAAAGAGTTTTTTTAAAAAGAAAATCTAAAAATTCAATTCATTTATCAAATAATTCTTTTAACATTTATCTAAATACTTTTTTAAAAAACAGACAAGTAGACAGAAAGGAAGGTAAGAAGAGAGACAGAGAGAAGGTGGAGAGGAGAGGAGAGGGAGAAAAGGAGGTAGGAAGAAGAGAATGAATTTCTCCAAATCTTGCAATGTATGTCATGGGAAAAAGCAAGTTTTAATAAAAAATATTTCTCACAAGCATTATTTATGTCTGGGTGCTCTATCCATTATTGCCATTCATTGAGAAATAACCCAAAGTCGGTGGAATTCAGCCCATTCTCACTGGTTCAACAGAATCGGTACCTAATTTTTGGGCAAGCTGGTCATTAAAACAGCACTTGTAGTCAGGGTTCTGCCCAGGTGTGCACCTGCACAGCTGCCCAATATGAAAATCACAAATTTACATTGCTTACTCTTTTTTACCACTCATCTGCGCAACAGTGTATTCTAAGTGCCCATAATAATAAAAAATTGCAAGTGAGGATGCCAATCAAGAAGCAATATCTTAACAGTTTTATTATTTTTGTTAGGTATTATTTAATATTTTTTCATTAATATTTTAAAACTCATAACATAATCTAGTTTTATGCACCTCTTTTATTATTCTTATTTAAGTGTTAAATGCATAAAATAATAAATTACCTTTCAGTGTAAGTGTAAGCTTGGCCAAAAATTTTTTATACTTAAAATGGTCATTAGGGCAGAGAACTGGTTGTTAAATTATTTGAATCTCACCACTACCAAAATGTGTGTTAAAATAAGTCAAAGAGGAATTAGAGGGTCTATTTCATGCCATAACTGACAAGGTTATTGAAAGTTGGGTTGTCTGTTATGGTCACTCAAATACCATGTAAATCAGTAATAATCATAAAACAGAGCACACTACTAACATGGAGAATAATGTTCCTAACTGGAACAAAAATTTTAATAGCAAACATTTCTTTCCCTAAAGTACCTTATCAATACATACAGGCTTTCTGAGAATCAGCTGTCTCTTTCCCTTTTTGTAAAAAAAAAAAAAAAAAAAAGGTTTAAAACTATTGTAATTTTATCTTAAATATTTCTACCCTAGTTTCTAACTTCATATATTTTTTATTTTAATTCCTTTGATCCATAAACACGTATTGTGTCAGCTGTGCCAGGACCTCTTTCTACAAGTTCAGGTGCACGGGCTGGCAGATACAGAGCATGTTATTTTCTGGATGAGTAACAGGCACAGGGCACTGTGCAATAGATGATTTTATGCTGTGCTTCTTTTTAATCAAATCAAAGCAGATACGGTTGATTACAGGGACAAAAAGCTACTGAATAAACACATTTGTTCAGGAGTAACTAAGCATTAGATAATATTATGTAATAAGGAAGTAAGTAACTGACTGGCTTAATATTATGGTTTCCATGGCAACTACATCAGTGAAGGGTAAAGGAGTTCAGAAATATTGGTTTCTTTTAGCGCATAAATGAAATATCTGCATCACATAATGTTTTTTGTTGTCTTTTTAAAAGTAGTCCACTTCTTAGGGTTATTGATAAGTGAAAATGTTGGGACTATAATCTTAGAAAGAATACGGTTGGCTTTGCATTACTTAAGATCTTTAGGGATAGAAATGATGTTCAAATTGGTAAGGGGGAGAGTGGCATGAATTTTACATGTGACGACCCCTGGTGGACTCAAAGCTTAGCTGCCTCACATTTAGGGTCCATGTGCCAAGGATGTTTTTTCTTTTCCAAAAACATAGCGATGGTGATAACAAAAGGGAAAGTCCCAGACAAATGATGAATGCTGCAGAGGATGGTTCTTGTGGAAAGCAGAAGATTAATTATGGGAGGGAAAACGGAGGGAGGCATTGGTTTTGTATTCAGCCGGGCTCCGCTGCTCTCCGGTCCCTTTATCTGCTGCAGCAGGAGAAAGCAGGCTGCACTGGGGACCAGCGGAGCCCAGTTCCAGCATTGTTCTCCTTTTATTTATTTCATTTTACTCCCTCTGGGTCAGATCAAGATGCAGTTAAGCATACAGATTCTTCTTAATTGCAAGCTACATCTTCATAAGAGTTAGAGAAATCCAATTATTTTTTAAATTCTGTGATGGAAGGGGAAATTTGTTCCCCTGGTCAGAAGGAAGGGCTCGGGACCAGAAAAGCTGAAATCTTCTCTTGTCTCATTTACCTGCCCTGTTCACTCCTTGATTCCTAATGGCTCAGGTGTCATTTTTCCCACGGGCTGGATTTTTAATTACAGGAACTTTTAGAGGTTCTGTCTAATCTGAAGGTGTTCATTTACTATGAACTTTAACTTTTTAATTCATCTTCAGCAGTTCCTTGCTACCCCTTCCAAGGAGGCTAGCATAGAAGAAACTATCTTTCTAAGGTGTACTTACAGGAGAAGTAAGAAATTTTAACTGGGACTAATTACACATCTATAGCCAATCCCTGTCAGTTGTCCCACATATGTTGCTTTTTAAGTGAGCAGACTCTACTCCTTTTATTCTAGATAAAACCCCTGCAAGGGCTTCTGCCCTGATTCCTTGTGACAACACACTATGAGGCCCCACAAAATTTAAAGGGTCGGGGCCATCTCTCTGGCTTTGCCTAATAGTCGTTTGGTAGTACAGAGAGTAAGATCTTAGAGATCTCCCTTGAGTTCCAATGAATGGAGTAACGCATGGAGAAGGGCAAACACAAGCCGTGACTTCCTTTCAACTTTGTTGGAAGCTTTTTCCCATTGGGTCTGTGAGAGGATCTCTGGCTCTTGAACACAACCCTTTTACAAACAAAAATAAATCCGGCCTTTGTCAGGGCAGGTGATTTACCCACACTTAAAGAGCTCGCAAAGGAAGAACTAAGACTACACCTTAGTCTGGTGTTCTTCTGAAAAAATGTGAATATGTTGGATTTTCTGGTCTGCTCTCTGGTGGGCCACAGTGTGGGAATGGAAATGGTAACTTCCCCTGCCTTCTCTGTTTAATTAACTAGAGTAAAATCTTATTCTCTTCATGAAAGCTGACTTCTAGCATGTAATAGGGCCAGGGGTCCCCAAACTTACAGCCCGCAGGCCTCATGTGGCCCCCTGAGGCCATTTATCTGCCCCCACTGCACTTCTGGAAGGGGCACCTCTTTCATTGGTGGTCAGTGAGAGGAGCACAGGATGCATCTGCACCCATAGCTCCCATTGAAATACTGGTCAGTTTGTTGATTTAAATTTACTTGTTCTTTATTTTAAATATTGTATTTCTTCCCATTTTGTTTTTTTACTTTAAAATAAAATATGTGCAGTGTGCATAGGGATTTGTTTATAGTTTTTTTTTATAGTCCAGCCCTCCAATGGTCTGAGGGACAGTGAACTGGCCCCCTGTGTAAAAAGTTTGGGGACCCCTGTAATAGGCAAAAAAAAAAGAGTCTAGTTTATTTTTTGAACAAAATGGTCATTTATTTACCAAGTTCTTCTGTTAGAACTTACCCATAAAATTCAAAGACTTATCTGGAAACTGAAGGCTAATAGCCCAGATATGAGAGTTTGAACTGTGGTCAACTCCCGGGAATTCTGTGGCAATCCTTACTAGTTTAGCCTTTTCTGCAATGCCACAACTTCTTTGTCCAGACTGAATGGGTAAGGATAGTGGTGTGCCATAAACAGGCATCAAAGATATCAAGTTGGCCTTGAGGAGGCTTGCCTGACATCTCGTCAGAGCCACACAAAGTGATTTGCATCATTCTGTGAAGAAACTTGTTTCTAGGGTTTCATGAACTGCGATCTGAAACACAGTTACCCTACCTATCCCCTCCCAAAGAAAGTAAAGCGTTATTAAGTAAGATGTGTTATGATAACATGATTATTACCAACATATTTTTTTAAAAAGCTAGGTTTTTAACATTTCCTAAAGTATTTAAGTCAACTCTGTAGTTTACAAAGGCAGGCTACTAATTATTTGCTACTGGGAGGAAGGCAAGTATACCCTACAAGAAGCAAAAAGACACAGCTTATTCTAATGTAGACATTGAATGAAATTTTGTTGTCTGAGCACTCAAAGGGAAAAACTTGTAATCTTTCTGCCAAAATAGCTTGTTTTATTCAGGTCTCAGAAGTGAGTATTGGTTGTGGTTTCCTTAGTATTCTATAATTTTCTTCAAGTGAAATTTTTGAAGAGACCAGGCCATTTCAAGGATTTTTGTTTATACGTGATTGTTCCTTGTGGGGTTTTTATAGTCAGTATGGGCCACCATAATAAAACACCACAGGCTGGGGGGCAGGGAAGCTAAACCACAGGAATTTATTTCTCACAGTTCTGGAAATTGGAAGTCCAGGATTATGGTGCCAGCAGGGTCCGTATCTCCATGTCTGGTGGAGATTTTCCCTTGGGTTGTAAACAGCTGCCTTCTCACTGTGTTTTCTCGCAGCCTTTCCCTCATGTGTAATTACCTCCCAGAGGCTCCATCTCCAGGTAACCATCACATTGGGGGATTTTACATGAGGCCTTCTGGGGAAGGCACAATTCAGACCATAACAATTGGTTCTGGAGGCATTAAGCCCAATTCCTTTAGCATCAAAACCCCCTCAATAATGTACTGACTTGTAAAACCTTTTCTGTCTTTTTTGTCTTGTTGACTAGCTGGGGCTATTGTTGCTGATTTCCCATTGACTGACTCAGCTGAGAGAGCTCTGCTGTCCTATTCTGAGTTGCATTTTTAATAGGCTCCAGTTTGTTCTCATTGCTTCCTGGAAAAATGTTGTCAGGAGTCTCTTTGAGTGGGAATTTAGTAGCTGGCCATTATAAAAAGATAGACGGACAAAGGAGAGTGGACTTGATTAAATTCTTACAGGATGTGTTTGAGAAAGACCAACTTTAGGGTAAGATAAACTTGGCTTTGACTCTGGGAAAGATGCATAATTACTCTGAATCTCTGATTTCTGTACAAACAAGATGGGCATTTAAATGTCTACCTGGCAGTGCTATCAGGACTTGCCATTTTATGTAAAGTATCAAGCACAGTGTTCAAAACAGATATTTTTTAATTTTCATAGTTATTTATCATTAGCATTGATCAAGAATATGCCTTTTCCAGGGACTCTCAAAGTTCTTTACATTTCCATCTTCCTTCTCTCGGCACTCAAGTAATATTTGACATGAACTTCAATGGCTTAAACTATTAGAAAACTTACAAGCTGTCATTCTCTTCTATCATCAGGGTCAAGGACAGGAGTCAGAACTCATAGTCCTTGAGCCTGATCTACTCCACTACTTGTTTTGGTAAATAAAATTTTATTGGAAAACACAGTCACAAACATTCATTTATACATTGTCTACAGATGCTTTTGTGCTGCTATGGCAATGTTAACTAGTTGTCATCAAGCTTCAGATGCTCATTTATACCTGCCCCTTTACAGAAAAGAAAAGTTTGTTAAACCTTATCTAGGTTAATGATGACCATGTTTACTTGAAAGTATTAACTAATCTTAGCTCATTGAGTGCAAGATTTATATAATTCAAACATTTTATTAACATTTTATTAACATTTTATGTTTAATATCCCTAAAAGAACTCAAGTGTTCTAGTTTCTAATACTTTGAAATATATATATTATATAAATATATAAATTATATATATTTATATTATCATTTATATATAAATTAAATATATAATTAAATATTAATATTATATATCATTAAATAGTATTACTTATATATAAATAATATATATTTATGTAATATATATCATATAAATATAAATATATAATATAAATATATATTCATATAAATATATATATAAATGCATACATAAGTATAGGTGATGAATATTTTAATGGTCTGCCAATCTTTGGGGAAATTTGTTCTGTTTGTGGCAAAATGAACATTAATAGGTGCTCAGTGTCCTAGCCTGATGAGCTTAAGGCCACTGGTACAAACCAGAGAAATCATACTTGAGTTTATCAATCCAATGCAACAAGAGGGAAGGCCTCTAGAGCAGTGGTTCTCAACCTGGGTTCTATCGAACCCTAGGGGTTTGATGAGTCGGTCTCAGGGGTTCGGAGAAGCCTCTGCCGCGGAGGCCAGAATAAAGTAATACCGTAATTTGTTGTGAGTTCATGCACTTTGTTGGTTTTGTTCTTTGAGCAAGATGATGTTCATGCACGGCTCATTTTGTGCACCAGTAAAAAAACATATACCTATGTCTTGAATTTGGGGGAAAAAATCCTATTTTATTTATCACTAAAGAAGGGTTCGGTGAATGTGCATATGAAACTGGTGGGTTCGGTACCTCAAAAAAAGTTAAGAACCACTGCTCTAGAGGGTGTCTCTCCAAATAAAGAAGGAAATAGAGACATTCTATGACTTGGGAAGTTTGGATAAAATATGAATGAAGCAGTGTTTTGATAGGCTCAAAGCACAGTAGCTTAGTGGACAGGTCTATGTCAGCTCTAGATTGAAAAGTGGACCCTGGGTCCTGTTTTTTGCAAACAATGAAGTTAAGATATATATGAACTGTTGTTTCCAGAAACACCTCTCAGAAGTTCTGCACCTGGTTGGTAAATCACAACTGCTTCTCTGTGTCCAAAGCAACTAAGCCCTCAGGCAAAAGTTTCATTTACTGATACCATTTCAAATAATAGAGATTCCTCCAGTTCATGATTTTAAAGAACAAAGTTTCTCAGTGAATAAAAAATCAGTAGTGGACTCAAATAAGGGGTTTGCTATGACGCAGTAGAGTTGCAGTATGTTCGTGGGAGAAATACTGTTTCCTGTTAGCTTTGCAGCTGTCTGTTTCTGTATTGCAACCTGATGAATGGCTAGGCAGGGTTTTCTTTCTCAGTGGAAATGTATTTTATTTCTTCATCAGGAAGGTGATGATGATAAGGAAGGTACAGAAAGGAGAGTAAGAGGGAGATGGGCAGAACAAAGACAGTGGAGAGGTAAAATTCAAGGCAGTAAACAGACTGAAGGGATCTTTCCTGCAGCTTAATATGGTGCTGGATTCATGAATAGTGCCCAATTTGATAAATAAGTGCCCTAATAAAAGAATGGATAGTATCTGAGTGGCTGTGAAGAGTCTCAGCCGTAAAGGAGTAGTAATACTTTAATGACCCAAATATTATTAGTTACACTTTCACAAAAAAATTTATGATGCTCATTGTACCATTTAAACCAGAAAAATGTAATGGAAGTGCCTATAGCCAACCAACAAATGTGTTATGAATTTTTTTCTTAGACACTCACAGAATATCAGGGTTTTTCTTCACAGTGATGACTATCAATCAGAAACCACTGTTCTGAGTAGGAACAGGTGTTAGAGTCTAAGAAGAACTCCATTTCTTGGAGGGGAAAGGTTTCTTTCCTGACTAGTTTGCGAAGGGTTGGATGTTCTAAATCCTGCATTAGAAATGGGCCAGAAAACGAACCCTGGGACTCTAGGAATCGAAATATAGTAGAACTCAAACAAGTCGCCTCTGTGATCCTCTTTCTTCCTCCGTGTCACCCTTGTGGCAAGGCAAGAATTGAGGCTGGGAGTGGCAGTGGCATTGTCTCCAAGCTCCCAGACTCATCCTCTGTGAGTGATAGCTGGGTGGTCCCTGTCCCTGTAAGTCCAGAGGAGAATTTGTGTAGAGAAGAAGGCTTAAAAATGTTCAGTGTTCACAGTGCTTCCGCCCTTCGGTTCAGAAAGTTCTTGCCACCATTACAGACTGTTCTTAGCAGACTGTCATTTCTCTGAAGCCCTTGACCTTTACGTGTTCACCTTAGGCAATCTCTGTTTTTCTAATTTCTCTCCATTTTCCACAAGTCAGTTCTAGTAAAATTACCTTACCTTGAAATAGTCTTTTCAGCCTCCATCCTTTTTCTCTTGTTTGCCCACATGGCCAACTCTCTATTCAGCTTCTGGGCCAGTGTGGACTCGCCTTGGCAACCTCTCAAGAACCTGCCTATTGTTACATGAATGAACTTCACCTCCAGGTCTCCTTGTAGCAGTCTGGGGAATGGGTATGGGGAAGGACACCTGAGCTGGATGGTAGGTAAAGCAGTAAAAACAGATTTTACCCAAGAACTCTGACAATAGGGAGAAAGAGACCTCAGTATAGGACTAGGCTCAATTCCAAGTATAATAAGGACAGGTCAGAATGCGGGTCAGTGGTTGGGAAACTATTAAGAGGACACATCAGGGGCAAGTGGGGGTTCTGGTCAAATGGACAACAGGACTTGTGGTGAAGGCAGCCCAAGGTAAATGGACATCTGATTAAGAATTTGGCCCAATATTGAGGGTCACCAGATATAGAGAGGTGGAGAATTCTTTCTCAACTGATTTAGGATTGGTGCTAAACCTTGGCTATGAAGGCCTGGCAAGGAGGAGGCCTATTGGAGAAAAGGGTAGGCCTGACTAAAGTTTCATTAAGAACAGTCTTTGCCAGGAAGGAACCATTCCTACTCCAGAAAATACAGACACGGGATGTGAAGAGAGATGGGTGGATGAGATTCTGAGCTGCATGTAAAACAGGTAAATTTCCTGTAAGCACCCCCCACCCCCCGCTGTGGGAAAGGGGAGGAAATGCAAATATGCTTCCCAAGCACCCTGAGGCAACTTGCTCAATGGGAGGCTGGTGCCAGCACTTGCAGTGGGAGGGGATGTACTTTGATTGGAAGCAGCTGGGAGCAGAGACTGAAGCCCCAGGTCCTCAAATGTAGGAAAAAGTGATCTTGTGAAATAAGCTCAACCTCACTGTTCAGCTAAAATAATTGTTTATAGCAGAAGACAAATGTTAAGAGGAGGGAAAAACCCTAAATGATGGAGACTAATTAGCATCGAACCAGAGAATAGTAATGAAATCCAGGATCAATAGCAGCACAGGTTTCTTAGAGACCAGTAGTGCAGACAAACTTAATAGCTTGCTTCTTGAAAAGAAATGTGTGCATCCACATGCACACACACATACACACACGCAGACACACATGTATCACCGAATGCATGGTTAAAAGCAACACAGCAGATGTTACTTATTTGGACTTTACTAAAGCACTTGATAAAAATGCCTCATGAAATTTTACTTGCAAAACAAGTTCAAATTGGCTGGAAAAGGAGAATTCCAATGCAGATTGAAAACTGGCTCCAAAACCATAAACCAAAGGTAATGGAACTGATAAATAAATGGCAGTGAATCTAGTTGCTGGAAGGTGCTTAGCAGAATGCCCCAGGGGTTACTGTGAGGACTGAGTTTATTAAAAGTCTTTATCAATGAGTTGGAAGGACCAGTCAACAGGATGTGTATGAATTCTGCCAGGAATACTAAATTGGCAAGTCTTAGAGAAAGCACGGAAGATCAAGTCTTGTGCAGAAGGGTAAATAGAGGTTAGAAGTGTAAAAAGAGAAGGAAGGAAGGAACAAAATCAGATCCACCTGGAGAAATTGCAACATGCTGATCTGCAGAAGACTAGGCTGTGGAATCGCGTGAAGGGATAGCAGAAGTAATACCACGGCAGAGAAAGGCCGAGGAGGCAAGGAAACAGCAAATTAGGTATAACGGGGCAGCTTTTCAGTGGCCATCAAGGGAGAACCCAGGTTTGTGGGGTCTCAAGTTTATAGGGTTTGGGGAATCTTCTTAAAGAAAAAGATAAAACTTATTAGTTTAAAATTAGATACAGGACCTTGAAAGTGACCAGAGTTCATGAGGGGCCCAGAAGCATAAGCTCAATGAGTTTTGCAGTGACTCTACCTCTGGTGGCCAAGCATAGCATCAAGAAAGAAAGGAGTTTTTAGAAATGTCTATAATTCTTGCATCTGAAACAAGGAGGATAGAGGTGCCATCTCTGGAGAGCTTGTTGCCAATGACCTCAGCTTACTAACTTGGGGTGGTCATGGGGTTATGCTTGGGAAAAGGCAAGAGCCTTAGACACACAAAACCACCACATTTATCTTAACAGCTGAGAGGTAAAAAAGTTATAGGCTTGCCAGGACATTGTATTTTCTTCATGTTCAGAGATGTTTATTGTAACCTTGTCTGTCATTGGAAGGAATTAGGAGACTGCATAGATGAATGAGAATCCCTTCATGCAATGGAACACTATACAGCCTTTAATAAGAAGACATACCAACCCTTAATGAGTTAGGAGGACATTCCTAACAATCATAAGTAAAATAGCAAGTTGCAGAAAATGATGTAAAATATGATTCAATTTTTGTTTTGTCTTTTTTAAAGTGATGAGCATAAAAAGATTGATACAGTGGTTTCCTCTGGGTGATGGGAGTCAGGGGTGGAGGGAGAGAAGGGAGCCAGTCTCCCTTTTTGCTTTTATATATTTAAAGGACATTGTTTTTTGGTGTGATAATTATACACACACATGTGCGCACACAGATATACATTAAATAGCTTTAGTTAGACTTTGAAAAAATTAAAATGCCCTATATGGCAAATAGTATATTTATCTTACGTTGACAACTTTTCAGATCATCACTGTACAAGGACAGATGGAGGTCACATGAAAAACTACTGGCTATATTGAAGGGTGAGCTTCAAGGGCCTAGCCCTAGCGAAGTTTCAGTTCCATTTTCAGAGAAGCCCAGTGACCCCAGTGACTGTGCACATCTGTGTTACATACCCATGAAGAGAGACCCTCTTCTGTAGTCTTGAGCCCAATTTGGCTCATTATGATGTTGTTTGTGAAAGTCAAGCTTTGAGCTGAAAATTGCCAGGGCTACACAATAAGCAAGCCGGGAGATACAAGCAAGCAGAAATGGTTAAGAGGGACCTCATCTGTGCCCGTGGATTGGGGGTTACTTGGAAATTTTGCTTATTCCAATGAAAGGCTTGGGTTACAATCATCTTTGCATTGGTCATTATCTTCCAATCTGCAAACTGTCTCAGACATCACAGGAGAACAGACTTTCTTCATTGGGGTATGGTTGCATTTGCTTCCATTTGAACAGGAAACACCCATAGAAACGCTTTCCTTGTGACATTCTGTATAATTTTATTCTGTTTGGATTTCCCATCATCTGTAAAGAAAATAAATAGCTTTCTGGTGAGTAGTGTGTTTGGGGCAGTATAACTATAATCAGCTTTAATTTCAAGTTTCTTCTGCTTGTCTTTCACTCCAGCCAGAGGTGCTGGGTTCTGACAGTGCTCTTTCTTTGTATATTGTTGTTCTTGGTCTATAGCAACTGGCTGATAAATGTGAAAATCTTGTGTTTATCATCTGCCAGATTTCTGTTGTGAGGTTTAATTTTTTTCCTTACAAGCTATTCAAGTGTTCCAGCTATAGAGACCAGATGGTTTTCCTTTCCCCTTGATGTTTCCTTTATGTGGATGATTGTTCAGAAATGTTCTAAGGCTGTACCAGGAAAGGACCATTTCTATACCAACTCTGGTTAGCATCACTGCATTTATGTTTTTGCCAGTGTGAAAGAATAGTCAATCTATCAAAGTCTGGAAACCACTTAAAATAAATGGTCTTGTGTGTTTTGCAATCATTTGGGGAAACCCCAGGTTTCAAGTAACTATTAATAAATAATTACCCTTTTGTTAATGCATCCTGCCAATTCCATGATAAGAAAGAGCTGATAGATGACATAGTTGGTTCATAGATTCAGGTTTGTTAGACTGTGCTTGTCTCATATTCTCCACAGGAGTAAGCTTCCAGTGCTGTCTATAAATCTCAGGAAGTAGTCAATGGGTAGTTAAAAATATAGGGGCAAAGCTTTTATCATACATTTTAGCCCAAAGTTTAGTCTTACTGTAAGTGAGCAATATGACCCTGATTTGGGATTTCTGAGTGGTGGTGCAGGAGGTCACATTTGATACAGATGAATGAGAAACCACAACAGACAGCATGAGGCGAGGAGTTTCTCACTGGTACTGATCGCATGTGTGGCCTGAGATACCCAGGCATCCTATACAATAAAGTGTTTGTTACCGAATTCGAGGGGTTTGACACTTGGGGTATTCTATTCAAGAAGAGGCATGAGACCTGGTTGTCCCAAGCTAGTTTTATTTACTTGCTACCATTTAGTAAAGGAGACGAGATTCCTATCCAAACCTCTCCCTGCCTTAAAGGAGGCTTAGCCAGTGTTTATATACACTATTTGGTCAATAACATGTTAATTTTTTTCTTTGCAGTTGGCTACATTTATCACTTGAGTTCCTATCAAGCTCCTTCTATTTACAGCTGGTCTGCAAAATACTGTGCTATATTTTGACATTTAGCAAGAAAAGCATTTATAAGAATGGCCCAGAACTTAAGAACTTGTCCTACCTAACATGGTCTGTAGTCAGTAAGCAAAAAATAACTAAATGAGGTCTTAAAACAAAGCTTAGCTCTTAATAAGTACTGAACTTGATACTGAGGTAAAGCAGTGCTCTCCAGCCAAATGCTACCAGCTGCAGTGGGAGAGGACACATATCATGAAGACTTGAGGTATCTCAGCATAAGAGGGTATTCAAAAGAAACTGTTATAAGATTTGGGCTTTGGCTGGGTGATTCTGGGGAGGTCTAAGGAGCCAGAAGTTTGTTCTAGATTGGATATTGTCAAAAAACAAGGACAATTCTATGAATGGGCAACTCAATAAATCTCATCTATAGGGAGGACAGACTAGAGCCAGGATCAAGCTGGAATCAGTAAAGATGTAGCAGTCACTTATGTTTGAAATTTGGGGGATTTTGGTATCTTGTGTGGTCTAGTGTGGGTGGATCTTCTAAAATTATTTTTGTGTCATGGGAGAGCACATGGCTCAGCTGAAAACATCAGGCCAGCTTGTGATAACATCAAGGCCAAGATGTAAGGTCACACTAGTTCTCAGGCTTCAGGGAGGCTTATTTTCTTAGATTTTATTGAAGAAGTCAACAAAGGAGTCAAGACTTCTGATGCTCCAATTCACTGCTTTGCCTTTGCTTTATAGCTCTCTAGTTTAGGAAGTGACTTAAGGCAGACTGTCTCAAACTCAGACTCCCATTAGCATCTGACCTGCTCCTCTCCTACCTGTAAGAGCATGGACAGTTTCGGAGGGTTTCTCTTCATACACTAAAGTGGTCATACCAAGGATTGTCTTTTGATAAGGGACAAAAACATCACTTCTCTAAATGAGCTTACATGAGCTAGAAATAAAAGGATTTAAAGACTTAGGCAAGTAGATACATATATTTTGAAAATATATCCCACTTACAACCAGTCATCGAGACAAAAAACCTCTTTCCAAAACAGCCACCCATCAATGTATCTTCAACTGGTGGGTATCAAATAGGGTCATATAGCAGTTCACTCTACACACTCATTTGAACTCCAAGGTCAAGGGACATTTAAAGAAATAATGCATGGAGCCTGACCTGTGGTGGCACAGTAGATAAAGCATCAACCTGAAATACTGAGGTCACCTGTTCAAAACCCCTGGCCTGGCTAGTCAAGGCACATCCAAAAAGCAACTATGAGTTGATACTTCCCACTCATTCCCCCTCCCATTTCTCTCTCTTTCTCCTCTCTAAAAATCAATAAACAAAATCTTAAAGAAAACCTGAAATTCTGGATGGGGATATTTTGGTTAAAAATTTTTAAATACTTTAAATGGAAGATCTTTTAATTACAGCATGATCCTTTAAATACACATAGATCATATAATAGGCAATGAGCAAAAATGTGTTCATTCATTTAATTAGTCAATGTGTTTTCTTCACTTAGAAAACTAGAGAAAGGATTGGCTCAATTATTAGAAACCTTTTTAAAAATCTGATTATAGAAGTAATTCATTCTTAGTGCAATGATGTGTAAGATAGAAAAGCAAAGGGAAATACGTAAAATACCACCCAGAGACAACCACTGTTAATGGTTTGGGTCCTTCATTCATTCAGCAAATACTTAGTTAGCAATTACCATATAGTAGTTATGGTGACTGGGAAAACAGATTAATAAGACACAAACCCTGGCCTGACCAGGCAGTGGTGCAGTGGATAGAACATTGGACTGGGATGTGGAGGACCCCGGGTTCAAAACCCCAAGGTTTCCGGCTTGAGTGTGGGCTCACCAGCTTGAGCGTGGGGTTGCTGGCTTGAGTGTGGGATCATAGATATGACCCCATGGTTGCTCTCTTGAGCCCAAGGTCACTGGCTTGAGCAAAGTGTTACTCACTCTGCTGTAGCGACCCCCTTGAAGGCATATAGGAGAAAGCAATCATTAAACAACTAAGGTGCTGCAAAGAAAAATTGATGCTTCTCATCTCTCTCTCTTACTGTCTGTCTGTCCCTATATGTCTCTCTTTCTGACTCTCTCTGTCTCTGTCAAAAAAAGAAAAAAGAGAGACATAAACCTTGACCTCTAAGATATCATAGCTTCATGGGAAAAACAGGTTAAATCAGTGTATAATGAAAGAACAATTTGGTAAGTGAAATGATAGGTGTAGGCACAGGACATTATGAGAACAAGGAGGACCCTCTGATGTAGGTGGAGAACTTCTTGGTTAACAATTTAGAAGATAAAGATCCACAGGAGTAGAGAATAATATAAAATTCCACCTTCTAGGAGTCACCAGATCTGACTTCTTGTGGCTGCTCTGATTTCATTGTATGGATATACTGTCATTTGCTCTATGTTCAAGGATACTCTGCATTGATTAGAATTGGGTTTCTCAGCAGTACTGTTTCTTTGACCTGGTGTCCTCATAGTAGGCAGGTATAGGATGAGATGTATTCTCTCAATGGCTTCATGCTGTGTCATTCAGGAGGAATTTTAGGGCTCTGAATATTATACTCAAGTTGCCTACAATTCCAAATTAGCTATACTTTTCCAGTAAAACAGCTTCTTGGGTTGCTGGAGTGGGAAGGGGGAGATAGAAGTAGTGTAAACACGTGCACACACATACAACTTTAGAAGAATAACATCCTCTTGAGGCCTGCTGTCCCTTCTGCTCACCCCCCTCCAGTCCCCATTCTAACTGTGCTGTTATAATTGCCATCGTTCATCAGGAATCCTTCAAGGAGCCAGTCCCCATCACATGCCCTTTGCAGGCAGGTATTAATCAAGCTCCATTTATAAAGGCAAAAAGGAAGAGGCCACACCAGGGAGACAGTGATTATAAGAGAAACTGCGGAAAACAATAGTGCCTCCGTATAGTCAGTTAGAAAATGTGGCTGAAGAAATTTCAACAAAACCATCCTGGGGTATATTTAAATGTGGCTCCCTGAAGGCCACTAGTTCTTAGTCTAAACTAATTAATACATAGGAGAGGTTTTATTTCAGAGAGATTTCTAATGAAAAAAAATTGTGACTACAACAGCCACATAAACAACCTATGGGGACTGAGAAGAGTTCATCTCTCATCTCTATCAAATATGTTGAATTGATGGAAATGATTCCGCTAATGCATTTCTGTGAGGATGGGTGGGCTGCTTACAGTGACTTCCAGCATAGTAGTCACGGCTCGGCCGGCATTAGAGACCAGTCTCTGGGAATTTAATTGATTACTGGCGAACTACCTGCTTAGCGACAGCTCTGAAGTCCTTCCCTCTCCCTTCCGCAGCTTCAAGTCACTCACACCGGTAACTTGAAGACAGGACAAAAATAAGCTGCAGGTGCAAGAGAGAGAGGAGTGTACAGTAGCCAGAAGGTGGGTGGCAGGCTAGGCATGGAGGGTCATCTTGAGATGCCTGCTGGATAGAGGACGGCCATGGCTCGGGAGCTGGAGAAGAGTTGCCCTGGCCAAAGGACAGCCTCACAGCCGTCCCCTCAGAGGTTCCTGCCAGCTATCCAGGGAGCTGTGAGGGTGCTGGAGGCCAGAAGTATGGGAGGAAAATGTGAAGACTTGGCATAAATTCCCAGCTCAACAAATTATTCTGCCACCAGCACTTTCTCATGTCCTTCTTCCTTCCTCTCTCTCCATCAGTTCTTTCAAGGAGGAGGTTGTGTCTGCCTCCTTTGTTTCGCTGTCTGACCCAGTACAGAATAGGTGGGTGTTCAGTTAACATTTGTTGGGCTGAATTTGGTAGTGAGAGGAAGGTTTGTGGAAAGGCGGGACTGAGTGGATCCAGTGGGATGGTTAGAGGTCAATGTAGAGAAGTGAAGAGGGGATTTCAGGTGGAGAAGCAAATGCTCTGACCATATCAGGTGGAAATAAAGAGTGGATATGGTTCAAATGAAAGTTTGTATTAAGAAAGCACAAGGGGATGGAATTAGAAAGGCAATTCTAATTATCCAGAGAATAGGGAATTGCAAGAAACTCATGAACCACTCTGCTGAAGTGGGTGTTTTGCTAATGCACTAACAGTTTGTGGGGATGAGCTCTGTGAAGAGAAGCTGTGAGAGGGTGTAGGGGGCTCTAAGGCTCACTAAGCACTTGCTATTTACTTTTTCAAGGGATAGATATATGTATGTTTTAAACTCATAATACCTTTATGAGCTGGGAACTATAACACTCACTTTATTAATGAGAAAATTGAGGCATGAAGGCTCAATAACTTGCTTAGATCACATCATTAATAAATGACAAAGCTTAGCTTTGAACCCGGGCCTTCATGCTATCGAGCCAGTGTACTTAACCACCATGCAATGCTGTCTTCTATATTACCTGCTCTGACGATGGAAGAGTAGCTGGTGAACCAACCAACTCATCTCTAGTCCTTGCTTCTGCTGCCCTGGCCACATGGTCACAATCTTAACTCTGCAGAGCAAGAGTGGGACCAGAACCAGCCCAGTCACTCCCCACTGCCACACTGTTTGGGAACACCTGTCCCCCTTCCTCATGCTTTAGAACACTGAGCCAGGTCCCAAGGCCCAGGATGGGGAAGCAAGCCTCACCTGCCGTACCTCTGGAGTCAGGAGAGGGAGCAGTCTCTCGTCAATTTTATCTCTATATCTTGGAGGGTGAAGGGAGGGTCTTTTGAGTAAGGGAGCTGATTGTTAATTTGTCCTTTAGGACAAAAATTACCCGTTCTGTTGCTCTATCATGGCTACTTGTTGCTGAATTGAAAATTCTAAAATGGCAAGAAACATTGACACCACTGGGTTGAGTACATGACATTTACTATTTACTAGGAAAATGAGGCTTTGAGAGTTTAAGTAAATTCTAAACTGGCCGAAGTCCCCAGTTAGTAGGTGAGAGCTGGCATTCAGGAAGTTAGTCTTCTGAGGTTAACGCCAATGCCAGTGTGCTTGACTAGAGTCTATTTTATCTCCCAACACTGAAGACTATACATTAGAATAAATTTCTCATGCTCCTAGGAAGGCTGGGAGCTGGGCAAGGGGCAGATTACCTTCTGGCCTCAATTCTCTGCCCTGCCTACCTGAAACTCTTCACCTCATGAATTTGCAGTTTCTCCCACAAAAAGTGCCATGTGTTTCCCACCTCTTGACTCTGGTGCTGGTCATGTGACATCTTTTTGCCCTGTAAAAGAGAAAGCAGTGAGGGTGTTCTAGTTCCAGGACTGGACCAAAGACTTATGTAAGTTCATGTGCATGTTTGCCAGGCGTATGCTCTGGCCAGCTCACTGGTCCCAGGAGAAGAATAAGCATCAAATGGAGCAGAGAACCTCCAACTCCACTCATCCAACATCACCTCCCCCCTCCCAGCATATACATGAGAATAGATTCTTGTTGTTTTAAGTTATTATGGTTTTGGAACAATTTGTTATGCTTGACCTTTGTGACAATAACTAACTGATACAAACTGCATTTGAATTATGTGATCTGGGTTCAAAGAAACTTCTGTCACTTATTAGCTTTGCCAGTATTTAAACTTTCTAAACTATAGTGTCTGTCACAAAAGATAGAAAATAGAAGTTCCAATTTATAGAAAGTGTTTGTATTTCTGTGTGCTGAATAAATGAGATAATGCTGATAAAATGCTTCTCATAGTAGCTGGCAGGAGTTACAGTGTGTTACTGTTGTGGTGGCCACACGCCTCATAAAGGATCCTGCAGACAGGAGGACCTCGGTACTGAAAGCTGGCGTGGAAATGGAAGATCTGTGTCTATGGCTGGTTCTGTGGTGATCAGGTTTCATGGATGTGCCTGTTAGGCAGAACCAACTTCCATGGGCTAAACATTCTGAACCCAAGAAAGGCAGGAGAGAGAGGGAGAGGGAGATGGAGGGAGGGTGAAGGAGAGAGGCATGTGTATGTGTGTGTGCACGCATGTACGTCGTATATACCATGTGTGCTTATACTGACTGGAAGATTAGCAGGGACAGAGACTATTTCTGCTTCTCAAAAATTCTGCATGTCTTCATCTCTGTTCCCACAATTGCATAAAGTTGGGGACTTCATTTCCTGGAATTAATGATGTTTTACAGAGAAGTATCCAGAAAACACTGGCACATCCTCTAGCCTTTATTTAATTGGTACACACACCTTTCCTGAGCATCGCTGTTTGTAGGATGGTGGTGAACAGTCTTCCCAGCTTGAGTAGGAGCACCAATGCTTGCTTCATCATGTCCCCTGTGTGCCGGTGGCCAACTGGCCTTGATGTGATTGAATTAGCAGTAGTAGCTGCTCTCTAGGACGAGGCCATATTTTTATTCATTTGGGCAGTTCCATCAGTGGGCTCACAGAGTGAAGGGCAGAACGGTCTCTTTCCAGTCTGCAAGCCACTGAAATGCAAGGGACAAAAAGGCAGGAACGGGAGCTGTGAGCCTTTGCTGAAGCCTGTGAAACTGTCAGCAAAGTAAGCCCTAAAGCCTGACCTCCCAGGTGCTGTGCTGTGTTTTACAGCATGGAAATCAGCAATTTGATTCAGCTGCATAAATAATCTCACAGAGTCCTGCCGGGACCTGGGGGGGGCAGTGAGGGGGACAATGGGGGAAAGAGAAATCTGTCAGGACTGGGATATAAACCCCAGGGACAAGGGACAGGCTCACCAGACTTTAAACTGCAACGGGAGGGATCAGAAGGTTTGGTCTGGTTTTAATTTTTCTAGATGATTTCTAAATCCTGTATTAATTATGTCATGTATATAATTGATTTTTAGCAACTGTAGCCAAATGACTGAAGTATTTAAAAATATGATTGAGTCCTTCGCGATGGACCAGTAGATCATGATCCACGAATTGAGCACCCCTCCTCTAGAGGTTAGGGAGTTTGCCCAAGGTCAGTTGGTAAAAATTGGTATCTTTGGAAGGAGCAAGATGGCGACGGAGTAGGCAGACGTACCAACTTCCAACTCCCAGAACCAAAGTGGATTACAACTCAATTTTAAGAACCATCACCTGGACAAACCAACTTTGAACAAAACTAAGTGGACTCTTCAACCAAGGAACACAGAAGAAGCCACATTGAGACTGGTAGGAATAGCGAAAACGAGAAGAGGGCTGCCCAGCTCCCCACAGCAAACGGCAGCCTGGAGAGACCCGCGGGGTGGGAGGGAAGTTTGGTGGAGAGGGAGGGACCTGGGTCCCAGGAACCAAGCCCCAGCCTGCAGTCCCAGAGCCTAGAAGAGGCGTTTGGACAGTTTTGAGCTGTGAAACAAGTGAGGGAGCTCCCAGGCCTACAGTGTGGAGTATTAGGTCCCTTCCTACTCTGCTGAGGGCTGCTTAAGGTTTTGGGGCGGCAGGACGCTGAAAGGCGGTTCTGTCGGCATGGGCAGAGGCCAACCTGGTGGGAGATCGGTCTAGCCCAGAGGGTCAGAGGGGAAGCGCGAGAGCGGTCCGGAAGCTGCGGGCCCGCCTTTAATCCCACTTACGGGGACAAGCGGGAGGCCAGGAACAGGCAGGCTTTGCGCAAGCCGGCCCTGACCGTGGGGATCGGGCTAGGACCAGGGACAGGCAGGGGCTCGCGGCTGAGCTGACGCTACCAGTCCCCCCCCACCCGCCGGAGAAACCGCGGTTGGCCAGTATACATGCGCGAGCGGGCTCCGAGAGCGGGAACGGGGTGGACCCCGAGACGGGTGGAGGCTCGCAGCTGAGCCCACGCTATTATCCCCATCCGGCTGGAGAAACCGTGGATAGCATTCATACGTGCACGAGCGGGCTCCGAACGCGGGGGCGGGGTAGAGTCCGGGACGAGCGGAAGTACGCAGCTAAGCGGAAGCCAGCAAACACGCCCGCCCCAATAAACCTTGGTTTCCGACCCTGCGCAAAGGGCCCTGGCCTCGAGGGCGGGGCTAAAGCTCCGGACAGGCAAAGGCTTACAGCTGAGAGCACGTCAAAAGCCCCGCCTAACCCGCGGAAATGTAGCAAGCAGGCTCCGACTGCTGGTTCTGGGTGGAAGTCCAGAAATAGGCTGGGTCCGCAGCTGAGGAAAGGTGCTCACCACTACCCTTGGTGCTAATCTTGTGGCTTCAGTGACAGCCCCTCAAAAGGAGGAGAGGCAGAAATCACACCAAAAGCCAAAGTGGGCCAGCGCTGGCAACGCTCATACCCAACCACCCTAGGCACCGGCAGAGGGGGTGGGGGGCCTGCAGATAGACCACACCTAGAGAACACAAAGGCAACACCTACTGGACGCCAGTGGCCACAACTTGCTTATACACAGAAAAAATGGGCAGGCAGAGGAATGCAAACCAAATGAATCAAGAGAAATCCCCAGAGAAGGACCTGAATGAATCAGATATAACCAAATTACCAGAAACAGAATTTAGAATAATGATAGTTAGGATGTTCAAAGAAATTAGAGCAACAATGGATAGTCATTATGAACACCTAAATAAAGAGATAACAAGTATAAAAAATGAAATTGAAATAATAAAAAAGAATCAGACAGAAATGACAAATACAGTATCAGAACTGAAGACCACAATGGAAGGAATTAAAAGCAGGATGGATGACGCTGAGGATCGAATAAGCGAGTTAGAGGACACAATAAACAAAGGCACAGAAGCAGAGAAGAAAAAGGAAAAGAGACTTAAAAAATGTGAGGAAACTCTAAGGGAGCTTTGTGACAACCTGAAGAGAAACAACATTCGCATCATAGGGGTGCCTGAAGAAGAGGAGAGAGGACAGGAAATGGAAACTTTGTTCAATCAAATCATAGCAGAAAACTTTCCTAAATTAAGGCTGGGAAACACTCCACACATTCAAGAAGCACACAGAACTCCATTAAAAAGAAACCCAAAAAGATCTACACCAAGACACATCATAGTTAAAATACCAAAGCTAATGGATAAAGAAAAAATTTTAAAAGCTGCTAGAGAAAAAAAGGCTATCACCTACAAAGGAGCCCCCATAAGGATGACATCGGACTTCTCAACAGAAACACTTGAGGCCAGAAGAGAATGGCAAGAAATAATCAAAGTAATGCAGAACAAGAACCTACAACCAAGACTACTTTATCCAGCAAGGCTAACGTTTAAAATTGAAGGAGAAATAAAGAGCTTCCCAGAAAAAGAAAGCCTCAAGGAATTCATAAAAACCAAACCAATTCTGCAAGAGATACTAAGGGGCCTCTTGTGAACAGTTTAAAGGGAGGAATGAATAGAGCAAAAGAAGAATACAGCTTTAAAGAATAAAATGACAATAAACAACTACATATCAATAATAACCTTAAATGTAAATGGATTAAATGATCCAATCAAAAGACATAGGGTAGCTGCATGGATAAAGAAACAGGACCCATACATATGCTGTCTACAAGAGACACACCTTAAAACAAAAGATGCTCATAGACTGAAGGTAAAAGGATGGAAAAAAATATTTCATGCAAAGGGAAATGAAAAAAAAGCAGAGGTAGCAATACTTATATCAGACAAAATGAACTTTAAAACAAAGGCTGTAGTAAGAGATAAAGGAGGACACTACATAATCATAAAGGGAACAATTCAACAGGAAGATATAACTATTGTAAATATCTATGCACCAAATATAGGAGCCCCGACATACATAAAGCAGACTTTGATGGATATAAAGGGCGAGATTAACAGCAATACTATCATAGTAGGGGATTTCAATACCCCTCTAACAACACTGGATAGATCCTTAAGAAAGAAAATTAATAAAGAAACAGCAGACTTAAAGGATACACTAGATCAACTTGATTTAATAGATATCTTCAGAACTTTTCACCCTAAAGCAGTAGAATATACATTCTTCTCAAGCGCTCATGGTACGTTTTCTAGGATAGACCACATGTTAGGACACAAAAATGGTCTCAATAAATTTAAGAAGATTGAAATCATATCAAGCATTTTCTCTGATCACAATGCCATGAAACTAGAAATTAACCACAAAAGAAAAACTGAAAAATACTCAAACACTTGGAAACTAAATAGCATGTTATTAAATAATGAATGGAGTAACAATGAGATCAAAGAAGAGATAAAAAAGTTTATAGAAACAAATGAAAATGAGCATACATCAACTCAAAATTTATGGGACACAGCAAAAGCAGTTCTGAGAGGGAAGTTTATTGCACTACAGGCATATCATAAGAAGCTAGAAAAAGCTCAAATAAGCAACCTAACCCTGCATCTAAAAGAACTAGAAAAACAACAACAAATAAAACCCAAGACAAGTAGAAGGAAGGAAATAATAAAGGTCAGAGCAGAAATAAATGACATAGAGGCTAAGGAAACAATACAGAGGATCAATGAAACAAGAAGCTGGTTCTTTGAAAAGGTAAACAAGATTGATGAACCTTTAACTAGACTCACCAAGAAAAAAAGAGAGAGGACTCAAATAAATAAAATTAGAAAGGACAGTGGAGAAATAACAACTGACACAACAGAAATACAAAGCATTGTAAGAAAATACTATGAAGAACTATATGCCAAAAAATTAGACAATCTTGGTGAAATGGACAAATTTCTTGAATCATATAACCTTCCAAAAATCAATCTGGAAGAATCAGAACACCTAAACAGACCAATTACAGCAAATGAGATAGAAACAGTTATCAAAAAACTCCCAAAAAAGAAAAGTCCTGGGCCTGATGGCTTCACAAGTGAATTCTATCAAAAATTCAAAGAAGAATTAACTCCTATCCTCCTCAAGCTATTTCAAAAAATTTAAGAGGAAGGAAGACTTCCAAACTCCTTTTATGAGGCGAGCATAATTCTGATCCCAAAACCGGGCAAAGACAACACAAAGAAAGAAAATTATAGGCCTATATCCCTGATGAATTTAGACGCTAAAATTCTCAACAAAATATTAGCCAACCGGATCCAGCAATATATGAAAAAAATCGTACACCACGATCAAGTGGGATTTATTCTGGAGAGGCAAGGCTGGTTCAATATTCGCAAATCAATCAATGTGATTCACCACATAAACAAAAGGAAGGACAAAAATCACATGATAATTTCAATAGATGCAGAAAAGGCATTTGATAAAATCCAGCACCCATTCATGCTCAAAACTCTCAATAAAGTGGGAATACAGGGATCATTCCTTAACATGATAAAGGCCATCTACGATAAACCGACAGCAAACATCATACTAAATGGACAAAGATTAAAAGCAATCCCCTTAAGATCAGGAACCAGGCAGGGTTGCCCACTTTTACCACTCTTATTCAACATAGTTCCGGAAGTCCTAGCTACAGCAATCAGACAAGAAGAAGAAATAAAAGGCATACAAATTGGAAAAGAAGAAGTAAAACTGTCACTATTTGCAGATGATATGATATTGTATATTGAAAACCCTAAAGTCTCAGTTAAAAAACTACTGGACCTTATAAATGATTTCAGCAAGGTGGCAGGCTATAAAATTAATACTCAGAAATCAGAGGCATTTCTATACACCAACAATGAAATATCAGCAAAAGAAATTAAGGAAACAATCTCCTTCACTATTGCAGCCAAAAAAATAAAGTATCTAGGAGTAAATTTAACCAAGGCGGTTAAGGACTTGTACTCGAAAAATTATAGAACATTGATAAAAGAAATCAAGGAAGGTACAAACAGGTGGAAGCATATACCGTGCTCATGGCTAGGAAGAATAAACATCATTAAAATGTCTATATTACCAAAAGCAATTTATAAATTCAATGCAATACCAATTAAAATACCAATGACATACTTCAAAGATATAGAACACATATTCCAAAAATTTATATGGAACCAAAAAAGAACACGAATAGCCTCAGCAATCTTAAAAAGAAAAAATAAAGCAGGAGGTATCACGCTTCCTGATATCAAGGTTTACTATAAGGCCATTATACTCAAGACAGCCTGGTACTGGCATAAGAACAGGCACATAGATCAATGGAACAGAACAGAGAACCCAGAAATAAACCCACAGCTTTATGGACAACTGATATTTGACAAAGGAGGAAAGAACATACAATGGAGTAAAGACAGCCTCTTTAACAAATGGTGTTGGGAAAATTGGACATCTACCTGCAAAAAAATGAAAGTAGACCATCAACTTACACCATTCACAAAAACAAACTCAACATGGATAAAAGACTTAAATGTAAGCCGTGAAACCATAAGCATCTTAGAAGAAAACATAGGCAGCAAGCTCTCCGACATCTGTAGCAGCAGTATATTTGCCGATTTATCTCCACGGGCAACTGAAATAAAAGGCAAGATAAACAAATGGGACTATATCAAACTAAAAAGTTTTTGCACAGCTAAAGACAATAGGAACAGAATAAAAGGACAAACCACACAATGGGAGAACATATTCGACAGCACATCTGATAAGGGGTTAATAACTAAAATTTATAAAGAACTTATAAAACGCAACACCAGGAAGACAAACAACCCAATCAAAAAATGGGCAAAAGAAATGAATAGAAATTTCTCGAAAGAGGACATACTGATGGCCAATAGGCATATGAAAAAATGCTCAACATCACTAATCATTAGAGAAATGCACATTAAAACCACAATGAGATATCACCTCACACCAGTCATAATGGCACTTATCAGCAAAACAACACAGAATAAGTGCTGGCGAAGATGTGGAGTAAAGGGAACCCTTCTGCACTGCTGGTGGGAATGCAGACTGGTGCAGCCACTGTGGAAAACAGTTTGGAGATTCCTCAAAAAATTAAAAATTGAACTGCCTTTTGACCCAGCTATCCCACTTTTAGGAATATACCCTAAGAACACCATAGCACTGTTCGAAAAGAAGAAATGCGCCCCCATGTTCGTGGCAGCATTGTTCACAATAGCGAAGATCTGGAACCAGCCCAAGTGTCCGTCAGAAGACGAGTGGATTAAAAAGCTATGGTACATATATACTATGGAATACTACTCAGCCATAAGAAACGATGACATCGGATCATTTATAATAAAATGGATGTACCTTGATAACATTATACGGAGTGAAATAAGTAAATCAGAAAAAAAGAAAAACTGAGAACAGCACGATTACATACATAGGTGGGACATGAAAGTGAGGGTATGAGACATGGACAAGAGAGTGTTGGTTATGGGATGGGGGGAGGGAGGGAAGAGTGGGATAGGGAGGAGGGGAGGGACACAGGGAAAACCAGATCGAAGGTGACAGAGGACAATTTGACTTTTGGTGATGGGTATGCAACACAATTGAATGATAAGATAACCTGGAGATGTTTTCATTGTACATATGTACCCTGATTTATTGGTGTCACCCCATTAGAATTAATAATAATAAAATATATATTAAAAAAAAATATGATTGACTTTTAGGCTTTCTCTCTCTCTTTCTCTGTTCCTTCTCCTTCCCTCTCTCCACCCTCTTTCCCTTTTAAATGTTCTGTTTTCAATTCTTTTAACCATATTAGACATTTGACTTGCAAATTAATTAATAATCCCTTCACATTTTGGTCAATTCTAAGAAGCCCTCCTTTTTTTTAAAACCAAACTGCTTGCCAAATATTTTGCCTGAAATAGGGCTATATTGGTCTCAAAAACACCTTGAATCCTCTTATGTCAAAGACAGAGTAGCCCAAATGTCAGCAGCAGCTGCCATACCTGCTTCCTAACTCTGTCCTGCTTTAAAGCCCCAGCAGACTAAGGGAGAAAGGTTCTTCACACACAAGGTCAGTGGGTGGGTCTGCCCTGTTTCCTTTACAGAGAAGATGGAGCTGGAACAGGGAAGAGCATCACAGGCACACTGCCACTCCTGCTTTGGTTTGGGGCCTGCCACTCGGGTGTAGCATCCTGTATGAATTTAGTCATGATAGCATGAAGTCTAGCCACCTAAAACGTGTGTAAAGACAACCACAGATAGGACTAGGTGAAGGAGCAGGTCAAAGCCTCTGAGCACCTGCTTGCTGATGGAGCAACTTAGCTGGCCCATGTGGAGAGTCCTCAGTCAAGTACAGGCTGTATGCCAACCTGGGCCCCGATGCATCATGGAATGTTTAAGAAGCTCCTGCGGATACATTGACGTTTTGTCTCTAGAATTAATTCAGACCAAGTCTCTGCAACTAACTTGTTCAATTTGGGTCTAGCTGTGGTTTACTTTGGTTTCTCTTGCTTTGATTTTTTTCTTTTGCCTGAATGGCATCTCCTCCCCCCCCCCAACACACACACACACACACACACACACACACACACACACATTTGTATTTTGAAGCCGTAACCCCAAAGTCATGGTTTTGGAGATAGGGCTTTTGGGAAGTAATTAGGGTCAGATGAGGTTATGACGGTGGGACTCTCATAATAGTTTGGGCTTTACAAGAAAAAAAATATAGAGAGAAAGAGCTCTTTCTCTATCATGTGAGGACACAAGAGAAGGTAGACTTCTGCAAGTCAGGAAGCAGATTCTTACCATGAGTTGAATCTGCCAGCACCTTCTTCTCTGACCTTCCAGCCTCTAGAACTGTGAGAAATAAATGTCTGTTATTTAAACCACCTCATCTATGATATATTGTTATGGCAGCCAAAGCTAAAACACTTCCCATTGTTTGCTTAGCTTCCTGAATGAAGCTAATGATGATCTTGACCCCAAATAGAACATGATTTCTAAGATTTTCTTCCTATTCTTTTAAAGGTAATATGGACATAAAGCAGAACACCTACCTTAAGAACCACTATTCAGACAAGAGGAGGGTGATGGGGATGGGGTGGGAGTGAGACAGACACCATGAAAGAATAAGAAGAAAAAAAATAGATGATACATGCATAAAAAATATTTAGAAATCTTTAAGAGCAACTCATAAACAAACACAAAATAATCCAATATAAACAGAATACATCAATCTTGATACTAAACAGAAGAATTATTCTTAAATATTTAAATGATGTAGGCTAGGAAGACAAGATGGTCACAGAGCAGGCAAATGCTCCAACTCCCACTTCCCAGAACCAAGGTAGATTACAACTTAATTCTGAGAACACTCATTGTGAAAGACCAACTTTAGACTAAACTAAGAGAATTCTACAGCCAAGGACCACCAAAGAACCCACACTGAGATGGGTAGAAAGGGTGGAGACATGGAAAGGGCTGCCCCACTCCCGGGATTGAGCAGCTACTGGGAGGAACTCTCATGATGGGGAGGGTTTTCCGGTGAGTTGTGGGTCCTCAGCCGCAAAACCGGAATCCCAGTCTAGAGCCCTAGAGCCTGGAAGGGGCTTACGGACTATATTTGGCTGAGAAAAAAGCCTAGACATTGTTTGAGAGAAGGAGGCAGAACTCTTGGACCCAAGCTTTGTATTAAAGGGGACTACAAAGAGAACCTCGCTCACAGCCACTTTCCCAGAGATCCAGGAACATGGAGTACAAGAAGGACTGGGAGAGAGTGGTCTTGGAGGCACAGAGGAGACACTTGGAGGGATGGACACCCTAACTCAGGGGTAGTCAACCTTTTTATACCTACCGCCCACTTTTGTATCTCTGTTAGTAGTAAAATTTTCTAACCGCCCACTGGTTCCACAGTAATGGTGATTTATAAAATAGGGAAGTAACTTTACTTTATAAAATTTATAAAGCAGAGTTACAGCAAGTTAAAGCATATAATAATAATTTCTTACCAAATACTTTATGTTGGATTTTTGCTAAGTTTGTCAGAATAAAACTTTATAAAACAACTTGCTATAGTTAAATCTATCTTTTTATTTATACTTTGGTTGCTCTGCTACCGCCTACCATGAAAGCTGGAACACCCACTAGTGGGTGATAGGGACCAGGTTGACTACCACTGCTAAACCCAGGGCTGAGTAACTCCCAAATCTAAAGGGAACAGCATCACCAGCAAAGGGAAGAAATTACCCCATCCACTGGAGGCTCACCTGCCCCATTTAGAACAAAGAGGAACTTAGAGGCAGGAAGCACATTAAGGACACAAATAGTGAGTGCAGAGGTCTAAGCTACACCATATCCTGTGCTGCTGAGTGATTGCCAGGGGTGGGTGAGCTGGAGGTGCAGGGCCCAGCTGCGGAAGCCAGGGCACGGCTACAAAGGTCAGAGCGGTCGGAGTGAGCGCACACAGAACAGCCAGCAGAAGGGGGAACCATGGCTGCCGCAGCAGAGTTTGGGACTCACACAGAGTTCTTTTTGCAGTGTGGGCCCGCCCTTGGCAGGCTCAGAAGCACGAATGACAGTGGAGGGGTTCACACAGGCATGTGTGAGCCCACCAAGGGTGGAAATGGCAGAGGGCACTGTGGAGGTTCGAGCTGGTGTGCAAACCTGCCCGTGGTGTGGGTACATCCTCAGCAGCAGTGGAAGCAGGGTGACATCGGGGGTGGTCCCAGTGGGCACACGCTGGTCCCCCACAGATGTGGGAGCTGTAGCAGCTGCTAAGGAGGTCAGAGCCCATGTGCAAGCCCCCAGTGATGCGAACCAGACCTCGGCAACAGCAGAAGCCCAGGTAGCCCTGTAAGTGGTCTGTGTGCCCACCCGTGGGGGCAGAAGCCATGGCAGATGCTGTTGAGGCCCATGCCCCTGTGCAAATTTGCCTGCAGTAAAGTCAGCCCTCAGCAGCAGCGGAGCAGAGGGTAGCTGCGGAAGCGACGCAATGGTGACAGCAAGCCCTCCCAGAGCAGTGGAGGCCGCAGCAGCTAGGAAGGCATGCTGGCACCAGCAGCACCTGAGCCAAAACACCCAAGGCAGCAATAGCAATGGTGGCGGGGTAGACATACCACACCATGGAAGCACAGGGGAAACATCCACTGGACCACTGTGACTACACCCTAGTGAGTGCTGAAAAAGAAGAAAAAAACAGAATTAACTAACTAACTAACTAACTAAATAAATAAATAAATAAATAAATAAATAAATAAAAATTATGGATAGAATGACACCTGAGGCTAAGGAGCAGGTCACATCCAATACCATACCTAATCACTGAATTACTGTACTGATCCCAACAAGTAGCCAGCAATAAGAGGCAACAGAAAGTGGATCTCAGGGGAACTTGAATGTTTGAAGAAACTTCCCCCAGGCCAAGAGTAGATAAAAGCAAACCTAAGAGTGCAGCTGATATTTACAACAGTACCTGGGCCTAGCGGAGGCAGCTACAAGATCTGGATTGCCAGTAGCTCCAAAAAAGTTGATAAGAGCCAGTCATAGGTAGTGACCCCCACTGATCTGCACCAGGCCCCGAACAGGGAGGTCCAGGGCAGGCATATAAAGCAGCCAGATACAGAAAGTACAGGTTCAGGACCTAATGACTCTTCATAGAGTGAAATCTTAAGAAAAGACTCCTCACACTGACCCAACTAAGACATAGAAAACGCCAACACAAACAGCAAAAAGAACAGTGATAGCAGATAAGTAGCCCACAGTGGACTACAAAGAATAGCTGAAGCCAACTCAAGAAGAACTAAAAATAACACAACTGAAAATTAGAGGCAGACAATACCAACCCTAAATTTAGCTAGCTTCACAAACAACACACCCAAATGAGGAGTGTATACACAGACAAAATGGGCAGACAGAGAAGTGCAATCCAAATGAATCAATAAGAGAAACACCCAGAAAATGAACTGAGTGAGATATAATAAACAATCTACTGGATGCAGAGTTTAAAATAATGATTATTATAATATTCAAAAATCTTAAAGCAACAATGGCTGGACACAATGAGCACCTAAATAAAGAGATAATAAGCATCAAAAAGTACATTGAAATAATAAAGATAAAACAGTCAGAAATGACAAATACAATATCAGAATGAAGACTACACTAGAAGCAATTAAAAGCAGGATGGATGAAGCAGAGGATTAAATCAGTGATTTAGAAGACAAGATAAACAAAAGCATGGAAGTGGAACAGCAAATAGAAAAGAGGATCAAAATGTCTAGGAAACTCTAAGAGAGCTCTGTGACAACATAAAGAGAAACAACATCTGCATTATAGGGGTTCTTGATGAAGAAAAGAAAGAACAAGGGATAAAGAGACTGTGAAGAAATCATAGCTGAAAACTTCCCTAAATTGATGCAGGAAAAAATCACACAAGTTTAAGAAGCACAGGGAATTTTATTAAAGAAAAAACCAAGGAAATCTAAACCAAGACACATCATAATTAAAATACCAAAGCTAAGAGATAAAAAAAATACTAAAAGCTGCAAGGGAAAAAAAGTCAATCACTTACAAAGAACCCCCATAAGGATGACATCCAACTTCTCAACAGAAACAATTGAGGCCAAAAGGAAATGGCAAGAAATACTCAAAGTAATGCTGAACAAGAACCTATGACCAAGACTTCTTTATGCAACAAAGCTATCATTTAAAATTGAAGAAGAAATAAAAAGCTTCTCAGACAAAAATCAAAATAAAACTCAAGACAACCGATAGCTTTTAGAGGCACTGAATGGGATATCAGACCACTTGGAACCCTCCCCCTGAGCTTCTGAGAGTGACAGCAGATAGCTTTGAGAGGCACTGAATGGAATCCTATCTGGAAATGGTTGCAGCCTGAAAGGGGAACGAAGATGGCGATGAACTAGGCAGATGTACCAACTTCCAACTCCCAGAACCAAAGTGGATTATAACTCAATTTTAAGAACCATCATCTGGATAAACCAACTTTGAAATAAACTAAGTGGACTCTTCAACCAAGGAACACAGAAGAAGCCACATTGAGACTGGTAGGAATAGCAAAAACGCGAAGAGGGCTACCCAGCTCCCTGGAGCAAACAGCAGCCTGGAGAGACCCACGTGGCGGGAGGAGAGTTTGGCAGAGAGGGAGGGACCTGAGTCCCAGGAACCAAGCCCCAGCCTTCAGTCCCAGAGCCTAGAAGAGGTGTTTGGACAGTATTGAGCTGTGAAACAAGTGAGGATACTGTTTGTGAAAAAGAGACAGTTTTCTCAGACCCAAGATTCTTTTTAAAGGGACAGTGCAGAAAACCTCTCTCACAACCACGCCCCTGGGACTCCGGGGAAAGGGGACAGAGGAGAGGAACAGAGCAGCAGGAACAGAGTGTGGACTGAAGGCACGAGGACACTCTGAGGGACAGCCACCTTGACCCCTGGGCTAAGTCATTTCCCTAATTGAAAACGAATATTTCCCCTGGAACTAGCAATACCAGCAAAGGGAGACAGGACACTAGCCAAACAAGCTCTTTTGCGTCAATTAGAGCAGAGCTGCTTAGAGGGAGGGAGCTCCCAGGTCTACAGTGTGGAGACTTAGGACACTTCCATTTCTCTAAGAATTGCTGAAGGGTATGGCAGCAGCAGGACACTGAAACACGGTCCTGTCTGCGTGGGTGGAGGCACAACCGATGTGAACTCGGTCTAGCCCAGCAGGGGCGGAGGGGATGCGCGAAAGCGGTCTAGCAGCTGTGGGCCCGCCTGTAACCCCACCTGCGGAAAAAAAACGGGAGGCCAGGAACTGGCAGAGATCTGCTCCGCGACCCTGCGCAAGCCGGCACTGACTGCAGGGACGGGGCTAGGACCAGGGGCGAGGGGGGGCTCGTGGCTGAGCTCACACTGCCAGCCCCACCCAGCAGGAGAAACCGCAGTTTGCCATCCGGTGTGCACGAGCAGTCTCCTAACGCGGAGGCAGTGTAGACCTAAGACGAGCGGAAGTTTACGGCTGAGATCACGTTACTATCCCTGCCCGGACAAAGAAACCGTGGTTTGCCATCCTACGTGCGCGAGGGGGCTCCGAACGTGGGGGCGGGGTAGACCCCAAGACAAGCGGAAGCTCGCGACTGAGCTCACACTACTAGCCCTGCCCGGCCAGAGAAACCATAGATTGCCATCCTACGTGTGCAAGCCGGCTCCGAAAGCGGGGGCGGGGTAGAGTCCGGGACGATAGGAAGCTAACAGCTGAGCTCACGCTAGCAAACACGCCCGGCCCAATAAACCGTGATTTGAACCCTGCGCAGGAGGGCCCTGGCCTCGAGGGCGGGGCTAAATTCTGGATGAATAAAGGGTCACAGATGAGAGCACATCGAAAACCCCGCCCAACCAGTAAAACTGTGGCAAGCAGGCTCTGACTGTGGGTACTGGGTGTAAGCCTTCCGGAAACAGGCTGGGTTCGCAGCTGAGCAAAGGTGCTCACCTCTACCCTTGGAGCTGAGGCTTGAGGCTTGAGTGACAGCCCCTCCCGTGGAGGAGAGGTAAAAATCACAACAGCCGCAGTAGGCTGACGCTGGCAACGCCCATACCCAACCACCCTAGGCAGCGGCAGAGGGGGTGGCGGGCCTGCAGACAGACCACACCTAGAAAACACAAAGGCAACACCTACTGGACTCCAGTGGCCACAACTTGCTTATACACAGATAAAATGGGCAGGCAGAGGAATGCAAACCAAATGAATCAAGAGAAATCCCCAGAGAAGGACCTGAATGAACCAGATATAACCAAATTACCAGAAGCAGAATTTAGAATAATGATAGTTAGGATATTCAAAGAAATTAGAGCAACAATGGATAGTCATTATGAACACCTAAATAAAAAAATAACAACTATAAAAAACGAAACTGAAATAATAAAAAAGGATCAGAAATGACAAATACAGTATCAGAACTGAAGACCACAATGGAAGGAATTAAAAGCAGGATGAATCACACTGAGGATCGAATCAGCGAGTTAGAGGACACAATAAACAAAAGCAAAGAAGCAGAGAGGAAAAAGAAAAAGAGACTCAAAATATGTGAGGAAACTCTAAGGGAGCTCTGTGACAACATGAAGAGAAACAACATTCGCATCATAGAGGTGCCTGAAGAAGAGGAAAGAGGACAGGAAATGGAAACTTTGTTCAATCAAATCATAGCAGAAAACTTCCCTAAATTAAGGCTGGAAAAACATTTTACACGTTCAAGAAGCACACAGAACTCCATTAAAGAGAAACCAAAAAAAATCTACACCAAGACACATCATAGTTAAAATACCAAAGATAAATGGATAAAGAAAAAATTTAAAAGCTGCTTGAGAAAAAAAGGCTAACACCTACAAAGAAGCCCCCATAAGGATGACATCACACTTCTCAACAGAAACACGTGAGGCCAGAAGAGAATGGCAAGATATAATCAAAGTAATGCAGAACAAGAACCTACAACCAGGACTACTCTATCCAGCAAGGCTAACGTTTAAAATTGAAGGAGAAATAATGAGCTTTCCAGACAAAGAAAGCCTGAAGGAATTCATTAAAATCAAACCAATTTTGTAAGAGATCGTAAGAGGCCTGTTGTGAACAGTTCAAAGGGGTGAAAGAATATAGCAAAAAAAAAAAAAAATACAGCTTTAAGAACAAAATGGCAATAAACAACTACATATCAATAATAACCTTAAATGTAAATGGATTAAATGATCCAATCAAAAGACAAAGGGTAGCTGCGTGGATAAAGAAACAGGACCCATACATATGCTGTCTACAAGAGACACACATTAAAACAAAAGATGCACATAGACTGAAGGTAAAAGAATGGAAAAAAGTATTTCATTCAAATGGAAATGAAAGAAAAGCCAGGGTAGCAGTACTTATATCTGACAAAATGGACTTTAAAACAAAGGCTGTAGTAAGAGATAAAGAAAGACACTACATAATGATAAAGGGAACAATTTAACAGGAAGATATAGCTATGATAAATATCTACGCATCAAATATAGGAGCCCCGACATACATAAAGCAGACTTTGATGGATATAAAGGGCGAGATTAACAGCAATACTATCATAGTAGGGGATTTCAATACCACACTAACAACACTGGATAGATCCACAAGAAAGAAAATTAATAAGGAAACAGCAGACTCAAAGGATACACTAGATCAACTTGATTTAATAGATATCTTCAGAACTTTTCACCCTAAAGCAGTAGAATATACATTCTTCTCAAGTGCTCATGGTATGTTTTCTAGGATAGACCACATGTTAGGACACAAAAATGGTCTCAATAAATTTAAGAAGATTGAAATCATATCAAGCATTTTCTCTGATCAAAATGACATGAAACTAGAAATTAACCACAAAAGAAAAACTGAAAAATACTCAAACACTTGGAAACTAAATAGCATAATATTACATAATGAATTCATTAACAATGAGATCAAAAAAGAAATAAAAAAGTTTCTAAAACGAATGATAATGAGCATACATCAACTATAAATTTATGGGACACAGCAAAAGCAGTACTGAGAGGGAAGTTCATTGCACTATAGGCATATCATAAGAAGCTAGAAAAAGCTCAAATAAACAACCTGACCCTGCATCTAAAAGAACTAGAACAACAACAGCAAATAAAGCCCAGGACTAGTAGAAGGAAGGAAATAATAAAGATCAGAGCAGAAATATATGACATAGAGGCTAAGAAAACAATACAGAGGATCAATGAAACAAGAAGCTGGTTCTTTGAAAAGGTAAACAAGATTGATGAACCTTTAACTAGACTCACCAAGAAAAAAAGAGAGAGGACTCAAATAAATAAAATTAGAAAGGACAGTGGAGAAATAACAACTGACACAACAGAAATACAAAACATTGTAAGAAAATACTATGAAGAACTCTATGCCAAAAAATTAGACAATCATGGTGAAATGGACAAATTTCTTGAATCATATAAACTTCCAAAAATCAATCTGGAAGAATCAGAACACCTAAACAGACCAATTACAACAAATGAGATCGAAACAGTTATCAAAAACCTCCCAAAAAAGAAATGTCCTGGGCCTGATGGCTTCACAAGTGAATTCTATCAAAAATTCAAAGAAGAACTGACTCCTATCCTCCTCAAGCTATTTCAAAAAATTCAAGAGGAAGGAAGACTTCCAAACTCCTTTTATGAGGCGAGCATTATTCTGATCCCAAAACCGGGCAGAGACAACACAAAGAAAGAAAATTATAGGCCTATATCCCTGATGAATTTAGACGCTACAATTCTCAACAAAATATTAGCCAACTGGATCCAGCAATATATAAAAATCATACACCATGATCAAGTGGGATTTATTCTGGAGAAGCAAGGCTGATTTAATATTCTCAAATCAATCAATGTGATTCATCACATAAACAAAAGGAAGGACAAAAATCACATGATAATTTCAATAGATGCAGAAAAGGCATTTGATAAAATCCAGCACCCATTCATGCTCAAAACTCTCAGTAAAGTGGGAATATAGGGAACGGAACGTTCCTTAACATGATAAAGGCCTTCTACGACAAACCCACAGCAAACATCATACTAAATGGACAAAAATTAAAAGCAATCCCCTTAATATCAGGAACCAGGCAGGGTTGCTCACTTTCACCACTCTTATTCAACATAGTTCTGGAAGTCCTAGCTATAGCAATCAGATAAGAAGAAGAAATAAAAGGCATCCAAATTGGAAAAGAAGAGTAAAACTGTCACTATTTGCAGATGATATGATATTGTATATAGAAAACACTATAGTCTCAGTCAAAAAACTACTGGACCTTTTAAATGAATTCAGCAAGGTGGCAGGATATAAAATTAATACTCAGAAATCAGAGGCATTTCTATATACAAACAATGAACTGTCAGCAAAAGAAATTAAGGAAACAATCCCCTTCATTATTGCAGCCAAAAAAATAAAATACCTAGGAGTAAATTTAACCAAGGAGGTTAAGGACTTGTACTCGGAAAATTATAGAACATTGATAAAAGAAATCAAGGAAGATACAAACAAGTGGAAGCATATACCGTGCTCATGGCTAGGAAGAATGAACATCATTAAAATGTCTATATTACCGAAAGCAATTTATAAATTCAATGCAATACCAATTAAAATACCAATGACATACTTCAAAGATATAGAACACATATTCCAAAAATTTATATGGAACCACAAAAGAACACGAATAGTCTCAGCAATCTTAAAAAGAAAAAATAAAGCAGGAGGTATCACTCTTCTGGATATCAAGGTTTACTACAAGGCCATTATACTCAAGACAGCCTGGTACTGACATAAGAACAGGCACATTGATCAATGGAACAGAACAGAGAACCCAGAAATAAACCCACAGCTTTATGGACAAGTGATATTTGACAAAGGAGGTAAGAGCATACAGTGGAGTAAAGACAGGCTTTTTAACAAATGGTGTTGGGAAAATTGGACATCTACCTGCAAAGAAATGAAACTAGACCACTAACTTACACCATTCACTAATACAAACTCAACATGGATAAAAGACTTAAATGTAAGTCATGAAACCATAAGCATCTTAGAAAACAACATAGGCAGTAAACTCTCTGACATCTGTTGCAGCAATATATTTGCTGTTTTATCTCCATGAGCAAGTGAAATGAAAGGCATGATAAACAAATGGGACTATAGTGTGTCCGTAAAGTCATGGCGCACTTTTGATCTGTGACCAGTGAAAAGTGCACCATGACTTTACGGACAAACTGTATATCAAACTGAAAAACTTTTGCACAGCTAAAGACAATATGAACAGAATACAAAGACAAACAACACAACGGGAGAACATATTCAACAATATGAATGATAAGGGGTTAATAACCAAAATTTATAAAGAACTTGTAAAACTCTACACCAGGAAGATAAACAATCCAATCAAAAAATGGGCAAAGGAAATGAATAGACACTTCTCCAAAGAGTACATACAGATGGCCAATAGTCAGATAAAAAAGTGTTCAACATCACTAATCATTAGAGAAATGCAAATTAAAACCACAATGACATACCACTTCACACCAGTCAGAATGGCGCTTGTTAACAAAACATATAATATGTGCTGGAGAGGATGTGGAGAAAGGGAACCTTCCTGCACTGCTGGTGGGAATGTAGACTGGTGCAGCCACTGTGGAAAACAGTATAGAGATTCCTCAAAAAATTAAAAATGGAATTGCCTTTTTACCCAGCCATCCCACCTTTAGGAGTATATTCCAAGAACATCGTATCACTGATTCAAAAGAAGAAATGCACCCCCATGTTTATGGCAGCATTGTTCACAATAGCAAAGATATGGAAACAGCCCAAGTGTTTGTCAGTGGATGAGTGGATTAAAAAGCAGTGGTACATATATACAATGGAATACTATGGGGTCATGAAAAAGAAGGAAATCTTACCTTTTGCAACAACATGGACGGACCTGGAAACTATATGTCAAGTGAAATAAGCCAGGCAGAGAAAGAAAAATGTCATATGACCTCACTCATTTGGGAAATCTAATGAGTAATGTGAACTGAGGAACAGAATTGAGACAGAAGAGGGATCAAAGGTACCAGAGGAAAAGAATGCAGAGGGAAAGGGGATGATAGGATGAGATAAACCTGAAGGGAAGTGGGAGGGCATTGTGGAGAGGCGGGGGAAAGAGAGATGTTGAGGGGAATGTGGGGGAGGGGGAGATGCATTTAGGGTGACACTAGATTCTATGTAAACACAATAAGTTAAAATAAATAATAAATAAATAAATGCTGTAAGTCTCAAAAAGTTAAAACTCTTGTAGTTGAATAATGTAATTATTCTAATGCTTTCACAAGTTCAGTACATATTTCCCTGTTGTTTACCAAAGAACACTATAGTTATACATGATCAAAGAATTTTTTATTTACTTTGCATTCTGAATTTTTACTTCTAACAATAATACATTTTTGAGTCAAGAGAATAAAGATACATCATTTTGTGTGTGTGTGTGTGTGTGTGTGTGTGTGTGTGTGTGTGTGATATAGACAGAGAGAGACAAAGGGACAGATAGGAATAAACATGTAGGAAGGGAGAGAGATGAGAAGCATCAATTCTTCGTTGCTGCTCCTTAGATGTTCATTGACTGCTTTTTAGTATGTGCCTTGACGTGGGGGCTATAGCAGAGTGAGTGACCCCTTGCTCAAGCCAGTGATTTTGGGCTCAAACCAGTGACTTTGGGCTTCAAGTCGACGACCTTTGGGCTCAAGCCAGTGACATTGGAGTCATGTCTATAATCCCACACTCAAGACAGTGACCCGGCGCTCAAGCTGATGAGCCTGTGCTCAAGCCAGATGAGCCCACACTGAAGCCAGCAACCTTGGGGTTTCAAACCTGGGTCCTCTGCATTCCAGTACAATACTCTATCCACTGCACCACTGCCTGATCAGGCTAGGATACATAATAAAGACACAAAATTCAACTTCATTTAAAAAGAACTTTTATTTCTTAATGCCCTCTAAAGTTATATGGTGCTATTTAATGAAGTCTGTGTGCTACCATATTTTCAAACAAATATATTTTACATGTGGGAAATATTCAAGTATATAAATTTATATTCTGCTTTGAACTTTAAGAGTCAGGTTGAAAATTATAGTAATGTTAGCTGCCAACTAGGAGTAACTGGTAAGCTGGATTCCGATTATTTAACACAACTGGGTAAAATGTATAGTCCTACCTACCTGACCTTGCTTTGTTTTATGTCATACAAACAAATTTATTTTCTAGCTAACATAAGAAATTGACTTTTGGTTGTGTTTGTGCTAATTGCTTAAAATAAGAACAATTCTCTGAAACTTGATATATTTAAAAATTCCATCACTTGAAATTTATTACTTCATTAATAGAATTCATTTTAGAGGTCTGACAAATCTTGAAATTCTTCAGATTCTTAATTGGAATTCAGTTTTGATGCCTGACCAGGCAGTGGCACAGTGGATAGAGCATTGGCCTGGGATGCAGAGGACCCAGGTTTGAAACCCTGAAGTCACAGGCTCATCCAGCTTGAGCTTGGGATCATAGAAATGACCTCAGGTCCCTGGCTTGAGCACAAAGATCACTGGCTTGAAGCCCAAGGTCGCTGGCTTGGCTGGAGCCCCCCAGTCAAGGCACATATGAGAAGCAATCAATGAACAACTAAGGTGCTGCAACTACAAGTTGATGCTTCTCATCTCTCTCCCTTCCTGTCTACCTGTGCCTGTCTATCCTTCTCTTTCTTTCTTTCTCACTGAAAACAAAACAAAACAAAAAGAATTCATTTCTGCAAAATAATGCCCAACTGTTTTTGTTTCTTGTTGTTGTTTTTTTACAGGGACAGAGAGAGAGTCAGAGAGAGGGATAGATAGGGACAGACAAACAGGAATGGAGAGAGGTGAGAAGCATTAATCATTAGTTTTTCATTGCCGTTACAACACCATAGTTGTTCATTGATTGCTTTCTCACATGTGCCTTGACCGCAGGCCTTCAGCAGACCAAGTAACCCCTTGCTGGAGCCAGCGACCTTGGGTCCAAGCTGGCGAGCTTTTGCTCAAGCCAGGTGGGCCCACACTCAAGCTGGCGAGCTCGGGGTCTTGAACTTGGGTCCTCCACATCCCAGTCCGACGCTCTATCCACTGCGCCTCTGCCTGGTCAGACTGTTTTTGTTTTTATTTTAACAGAATCTCAGGCTCAAAAACATTTTAAAAGTACCTCCTTTGTGTAGAACTAAGATTGCAAATCTTAGATCAATCATCTTCCTGTGCCACATTTCCTATAATCATAAATTTTATATTTTTGATACTTACTATCTGGGTACAGAGATTGAATCAATGATATATATTAATGGCAAGCAGGAGGATGAGAGAAGTATTTTCAGATACTAATTCTACTTTCTAGTGAATTCCAAATACCATTTTACTTCAGATAAACCTATGCCTTAAAATTGCAATTTCACTGAAATTATTATGTTATGAGACAAGTCAGAAAACATAGTGTTTTTACCTATTTATAGCTTACTTAGATTCTTTGTTTAGAGAGCCACAGAGAGAGATATAGGAACATTGAGCTGCTCCCATATGTGCCTTGGCCAGGGAATCCAATCGGCAACCTCTAAGCTCCAGGACAATTCTCTAACTGAGCCATCTGGCCAGGGATTAATTTGTTTTTATTTTTTTATTTATTGGTGCACAGAGAGACAGAGAAACAAAGAGAGGAAGGGAGAGAGAGGGAAGGAAGAAGGGAAGCACTCATTTGTTGTTCCACTTGGTCATGTATTCATTGCTTGCTTCTTGTGTGTGCCCTGATTGGAGATCGAACCTGTGACATTGTCATTTTGAGAGGACACTCTTAATCAACTCAGCTAACCAGCCAGGGCCATACTTGGCTTTTGCAAACAACAAGTTAACATATAGCTGTTCCAGTAGAGCCCAAGCTCTACATTGATCAGGCATCCCTGATTCGACTTCCCTGTACAGTGAGACACTGCTGCTTAGCAGCGGGGCTGGCAGCCTCTTCGAGACTACTCTTGAAGCAGCTATGAGGATGCTACTGATAAGTGCCGAGACCAACTGCCACTGGAGGAAAGACACAACTGACACACAAGTTAGGTGCAAGAATCATACAGGCAGTTTATTACTCACAAATCCTTTAGGAGTGCCATTGGTACAGATTATGGGGGTCATGTCAGCGTGTTCCTCTTGGCTGTCCTTGGTCAGAGCTGCGTGGAGACAGTCCATGTTCAACATTGGAGTCTGGGTGACTACTGCAGCAGGGGGCCCCTTAGCTTTAGTACCTTTTCTGGTCTAAGCCTTCTAACAAGTGTCAATCTACAGCATTATTACCTCAAACTAACTTTTGGGAGTTCCTCACAGTGAGCCCTCTTTATGTTAATATACTGAAATGTCACATCAAGTTACACTTAAGATGTTTCTAGGGAAGCTTCTTTTTTATGTTAACCTGCAGAGTTATGACATCAAGCCACTTCTTATGTATATAACTTCACACACACACTAACTGGGCCCTGCGTGAAAGGCAGAGTCTACCTATCATATCTGTTCACACTAGATTAATTCCTATCCAGATGGCATAACCTTATTTACTTTCCTTAATTGCTTTTAATATTACATACTAACTATTTCTGTATATCTTCCATATTTTTCTATATTTCTATATATTTAATTACTATAACATTATATTATTATAACAATAGTACATCAGTTCCAGGGTGGTATACTTTCTATACCCCCCAAATTTCATTTTATTGAGCCTATATAGCACTAAGAGCAGGCATTGAATTCAAATGAAATCTGATGACTGGATTTAAGCAAGTATCACTAAAATATACTGTTTTTATTTGCATGTGAAACTGTTCTGAAGTCAGACCATGTTTTGCAATGACATTTCTAAAAAATTCACCAAATTTTTTAACACATATATTTTATGTTCATATGCTTGTTCCAGCACTATAATACTTATCGTTCAGAAAGTACACATGGCTAGCCAGTCAGCTCTATTCCCTAATATAAAGCTTTTGCTTGTGTGAGAGATCAGAACACTCTGATTGTTAGCTGAAAACCACACGTATGAAACACAGTTAGTTCCAGTGGTCAGCAAACTCATTAGTCAACAGAGCCAAATATCAACCATACAACGATTGAAATTTCTTTTGAGAGCCAAATTCCTTATCGAGATAGCACCTGCATGTGGTATTTTGTGGAAGAGCCACACTCAAGGGGCCAAAGAGCCGCATGTGGCTTGTGAGTCGCAGTTTGCCAACCAGGGGTAGGCAAACCTTAGTCTGATGGAGTTGACATTTTTGTTTGTTTGTTTGTTTGTTTGTTTGTTTGAAGGGGGGAAGGTTAAGAAGCTGATGGCTGCTTCTCCTGTGTGTCCTGAAAGGGAGTTGAGCCCGGGACTTCCACACACCAGGACGACACTCTACTGCTGAACCAGCTGGTCAGAACCAGGAGTTGATATTTTCTTAGTTCTCTCTATGTCACCTATGATGTCCTATGTTTTGTATAATTTGACTTTCAAAACTCTATGAAGTAGATAGTGCTATATTTATTTCAAAGACAAAAAAAATGAAATTTGAATTAAGAACATAACCCAAGGTGTATACAGCTTGTAAGAGATAGAGGTCCAAGTCTTCAACTTCAAGTCCAGTGCATTATCCAAAAGCACCAGGGAATAATAACCCCACCCGAGGAATGTTCTGTGTGAATCTTGGTGCCCAGAATGCGAACAGGACCTCAGCATAGTCTTTCATCAAAATTCTCCCAGTTCCACCTTTCTAGAATACACACTGATACTGACTTTCTTTTAGGGTCTATGCTTCTCCTTAAAGCTTCTCTTTTTGTGTTTCCATAATGTATACCTTGAAATAACTTACTTTACTTATGACACCCTGGTCAGTTCTCACTTGCCTGTTGCACAGTTAGATTATTGACCACTCTCTTCTGCCTCCTTTTCTTCATTCCCACTCCATTTTCTCCCAGAAGCTTCTATGTATCTAGCTTTACTTTTCTACTTTCTCTCTTCCTTCCTGTTAATGTTTTTCTTTGTCTGAGGCTAGCTCCCTTTATTCTGCAGTCTTTCAATTTCCTGCCTCCACCCTTCTCCCCTTTGAATAAAGGTATTTTGCTTTTTTTAAGAAAGAAAAACAGGCCATCATAATATTTCTTCGCATTGAAGCATTTGACCTGCTCTTCTGTCTTACTACGGTTGACTGCTTCTCCCAACAGCTGATTTAAAAACAAAATTTTTCTTGGTAATGAATTTTCTGGTTGGTTAGATTCTAGATTAATAGCAGTTTATGCTAAAATTCCAATTTTCAAAGTGGAAAATGAGACACCAATGGGACAAGAATCCTCCCCGAGTTAGTATAATTATCAGGATTGGCAGATAAAACACAAATTCAGACCTCCTCATTATGTGAACTGAATTAGTGGTTCTTAACCTTTGAAGAAACAGAGCTTTGGGTTTTATCTGAGCACACAGAGGGAAGGAAAAGAATGAACTCTGAGTAGTTCCAAGGCTGGGGTGGGTGTGGCAGATGGGTAATGCTGGTGAAAAATTTCTCCATCACAGAGCTGGAAGGGTGGTCAATGCTCCTTCATATAAGCCCCCACAGACTTCTAAAGTGGGAGTTTTGCAGAAGGAGGGGTGAGAGCCAGAGGTACAGAGGGAATGTTTACCTGGAGATCTGGGTTAGGCTTTATGGTGCTTATGAGTGCCTATTCATTGGTTAAAGATTCCTGTTTCAATTCTGCCACTTGCCTCAGTGTTTATATTCTGTGAAAACTAAAGACAAGATTTGAAGCACAAGTACAAGAATAATGTTCATAGATTCAATAACACTTTTGGAGAACTTGATAAGTACCCTAATGGAGCTTATGGCCTGCAGGATAGATAGACATTGTTCCAGACAGAACGTGAATGTCTTCAACAACAGTAGGAGGCAGTATGGGGTGGTGGTGACTGGGGTAGGATTCTGGCTCTGCTCCCTATGTCACTGACATACCCTGAGGTAAGTTCCTTCTGTTACCTTATCTTTAAAATGATATTGTAACTCCTCCAGGTGGAGTAATTGTGGTTATTAAATGAAATACTTCACGAAGAGTAGTGTCTGGCACACCATAAACTTTTAATTCATTGATCCATACATATTTGCTTCTCTGCCTTTTGCTTTTAGCCATTTCCTTTTTCCAATGTAATTTATCACCAGTGCCCAAGAGGGAAGAAGATTGATTGACTGAGCTTCTCCCTGGATAAGACTTTAGAAGAGCAGATCAGTAAAGAATAATTTTCAGACTAGCAACATTTTTACTTTTTATTAAATGACTGCTTTAGTTTGTATTAGGGCTTATCTTGGAACAAAATGCCATGAACTTCTGATAGATGTAGAAGACTTTGGTGGGGGAGTTGGACACTAGGTTAGAATTTTAAGAAGAATGAATATAAAATGTTTTTTCATTACCAAATCTATGTGCATATGTTTCTATTTCTTTTATTTATTTTTGTTGTTGTTGACAGAGACAGAGAGAGAGACAGAGAGAGGGGCAAATAGGGACAGACAGACAGGAAAGAAGAGAGATGAGAAGCATCAGTTCTTTGTTGTGGCTCCTTAGTTGTTCATTGACTGCTTTCTCCTATGCTCCTTGACAAAAAGGGGAGGGGGGCTACAGCAGAGCGAGTGACCCCTTGCTTAAGCCAGCAACCTTGGGCTCAAGCCAGCGACCATGAGGTCATGTCTATGATCCCACACTCAAACCAGAAACCCCACGTTTAAGCCAGATGAACCTGCACTCAAGCTGGCAACCTTGGGGTTTTCAACCTGGGTCCTCCATGGCCCAGTCTGATGCTCTAGCCACTGTGCCACCGCCTGGTCAGGCTGTTTCTATTTCTTATTTGCAGCCCATTCTTTGTTGGTTCCCCACCTTAAAATAGACTATTTTAACTGAATCTTATTGGAAAGATAGGAAAACTAATTAATTCTTACCATGTGCCACACATTTTCCTAAATATATTTCTTTTTTAAAATTTTATTTAGAAAATTAACTTTAAGAGTGTGACATTGAGCTTTCTCTATGATTTGATTACTCCACATAGAGTTGGAATCCAACCGTATTTGCAGTTTTGAAACTGGCTTATTTCACTTAACATAATGTCTTAAGGTTCATCCGTGTTGTAAAATACATTGGCATTTCTTTTTTTTAAGATTAAGTAATATTTTGTTGTCTGTACATTACACATTTTGTTAATCTTTTCATCCATAAATAGACACTTAGGTTACTTCCACCTTTTTGCTATTATGAATATCATTTAGTTTTTAAACCCATATATGTGATTATTCCTATTTTATAAATGAAAAAACAAAGACTCAGAAGAAAAGAAGTCCTTATTCAGGACTATACCATTAATGTGAGACATTAATTGAGTCACCATTTGTTGTCAAAGCCCAGCTTCTCATCATTGCATTGCCCTTCCTCAGTCAGCCCCACTCCAGACCCTCCTCTGTGCCCATTCTCTGGGAACCCTGCACTGTATCCTGAGGCCTAAACTTAGCCCACTTTATAAAAATGTGTTGTGTTAATTTTTCCAGTGTAAATTTTGCTTGATAGCCACATTTCAAGATAGCCTTTCACTCACAGCTGTCAGAAAAAAGTGTCCTAGTTTTCTATCTTCTTTGTTTATCCATTCAGCAAATGTTGCTTACCTCAGGTTAAAGAAACAAATGAAATATGATTTTGGTCCTTGAGTAGCTCACAGTCCTGTGGAAACCCCAAGTTTCTCAATCAAAGCACCACTGACATTTTGGGCTGGAGGGTTCCCTGCTGTGGGGGCTGTCCTGTACCGTGTAGAATGCCCAGCAGCATCCAGGCTCCCACCCCTATTCCCCAGCCAGTTGTAGAGATCAAAAATGTCTTCAAACATTGCCAAGTATCCCCTGGGGTGCAAAATTTCCCCAGTTGAGAACCAGGGAGTAGAGAATACTAATAAATAAGTTAGCTATGATATTGCATGGGATATGTGCAAGGAGAGAGTTATGTGCCAGAAGGTCCAGAAAGGTTGTCTAAGTTAACTTGGTGGGCAGTGGTGGGATTCAAATAATATCACAACCGGTTCTCTGCTTTAATGACCATTTTAATTATAAAAAATGATATACTGAAAGTTTATTATTTCACGCATTTAATATTTAAATAAGAACAATAAAAGAGGAACACAGAACTAGATTATAAGAGTTTTAAGATATTAATGAAAAAAAATTAAATAATACATGACAAAAATAATAAAACTGTTATTTAAGATGTTTCCATATTGCTTCTTCTTTTTTTTTTTTTTTTTTACAAGGACAGAGAGAAAGTCAGAGAGAGGGATAGATAGGAACAGACAGATAGGAATGGAGAGAGATGAAAGCATCAATCATCAGTTTTTCATTGCCACACCTTAGTTGTTCATTGATTGCTTTCTCATATGTACCTTGACCATGGCCTTCAGCAGACCAAGTAACCCCTTGTTGGAGCCAGAAACCTTGGGTCCAAGCTGGTGAGCTTTTGCTCAAGCCAAATGGGCCTGTGCTCAAGCTGGCGACCTCAGGGTCTCGAACCTGGGTCCTCTGCATCCCTGTCAGACACTCTATCCACTGCGCCACCGCCTGGTCAGGCCCATATTGCTTCTTGATTGACATCCTCACTTGCATTCTTTTTCACCTGTGGACAGAATGAACATTACTACAGGCACTTAGAATACACTGTTGCGCAGATGAACATTAAAAAAGAGTTTAAAAATGTAAATTTGTGCTTTCCACATTGGGCAGCTGCCCAGGTGCCCGCTGTAGTGAGAACCCTAATCACAAGTGCAATTTTATCATCTGGTTCGCCAAATTCAACAAAAAAGTAGGTATCGGTTCTGCCAAACTGGTGCAAACTGGCTGAATCCTATCACTGTTCGTGGGTCAGCAAAGGGTACTGAAAGGACCCACATAAGAGTCAACATCTTAAGTAATTGGCTCTAGCAAGAGAAGTGGAAAACACTGTAAAATTAAATTTAATAATATGCCATTCATGTTTGTGTTCGGACCATTTGCTGAGCTGTGTTTCAGTACATATTCACATTCCATTTCACTTTAGTTTCTATGAGCAAAAGCAGTTCTCTGATGCCCCTGAGTGAGGTACATTTCAATTCCGTTCTGACATAAACTATTCAGAGTTGGTGGGAGCCCCACAGGTTAATGGCTCAGTCCACAAGATTGTTCCCACTTCAGATTTCAGGGGCAAGTATTGGGTGTCCACAAGATACCTGCAGTTCTGCCAGGCTGACTACAAATTCAGTGGTCCTCATGACCCCCTCCCCTCGGGTTTGATAATTTGCTAGAAAAATATACAGAACTCACTGGAAGTGCTATATATTTTTTAAATGTTTATTTTATTGATTTTAGAGAGAAAGTGAGAGAGAGAGGCAAGAACATGGATAGGGTCCTGTATGTGCCCTGACCGGGGACTGAACTGGCACCCTCTGTGCTTTGGGACGAGACTCCAGCCAGCGGAGCTAGCCGGCCAGGGCTGGAAGTGCTATATTTACAATTATGGTTTTATTATAAGGAATACAACTCAGGAAAAACCAAATGGAAGAGATGCAAGAATGAGGGTTGAATGTGTGCAGGGGACCACGGGAGCTCCTATCCCATTGAGTCAGAGCACAAGACCCTCCTGGAGCATGGATATGCTCACCAACTAGGAAGCTCTCCAAACTGCATTGTCCAGAATTTTTATTGAAGTTTTATAACCTGGCCATAATTTATTAAAGCATTGTTCATTGGTGATTGAACTCGGCCTCTGGCCCCTCTGTCCTTGCTGGAGGTCTGGAAGTGGCATTGAAAGTTCCAATCCTCTAATGACATGCTTGGTCCTTCTGGAGTGGCCAGGCCCTTCCTTACAATAATCTAAGAGTCCCCTACAAGTTACCTTGTTGGCATAAACTCAAGTGTGGTGTTGTCAAAAGGAGCTCCTTATGAATAACAAAAGACATTCCTGTCATTCAGGAAATCCCAAGAATTTTTGAAGCTCTTTGCAGGAACCAGGAAAAAAACCCAAATATATGTATATTTATAATAATAATAATTAATAATAATACCATAGCTTTTGTCTGAGGAAAATCCCATGTTCTTCTTGCAATCAAGATTCTAAAGAAAGCTGCTGCAATAGAAACTACAAGGAAATAGGTTTTCCATGCAGTTACCATTGTCTAATTTATCTTTTAAATCAGTGATTTTCAACCATTGTGCCACAAGAATTTTTAAAATATGCAATACCTGACTTCTTTTCCCTTAGGTTGTCAAATTAAAAAAAATGGCAACAGCCAATACAATAGTTGTCCAGTTAGAATGAATCAAAATTATACCTATTTTTTGTTAGGTTGGCAAAAAAAGAAATATTCTGGTACACTGCAAAATTTTAGTGATTAGTTTATATGTGCCATGAAATGAAAAATGTTGAAAATTGCTGTCCAAATAAACCCTGCGCTCACCTGCCTCTTACTCATGACCATGGACTTCTGAGCAATCATCTCTCTTAATTGTGTGTAGGTCTTCTGTCACCTGAAAGTCTCATTCTCTGGTGTCCAGATCGTAACAAATGTAATGGAAATACATGTGAGTATTTACTTCGATTCTAGATACAACAGTCATCCATTCTACTAACAGCTTTTAGTTTTGCAAAAAGTGGAATTTATTGTGGGTTTTTTTGCATGTGAATCTAGTGAAATGGGGTGACCAACTGATTATAGAAATTAAATCAGCCTGACCAGGTGGTGGCGCAGTGGATACAGCGTCGGACTGGGATCCGGAAGACCCAGGTTCGAGACCCCAAGCTCGCCAGCTTGAGTGTGGGCCCATCTACCTTGAGCAAAAAGCTCGCCAGCTTGGACCCAAGGTCGCTGGCTCCAGCAAAGGGTGGCTCGGTTTGCTGAAGGCCCGCAGTCAAGGCACATGTGAGAAAGCAATCAATGAACAACCATGGTGTCGCAACGGCAACGAAAAACTAATGATTTTTGCTTCTCATCTCTCTCCATTTCTGCCTGTCTATCCCTCTCTCTGAGCCTCTCTCTGTCCCTGTAAAAAATAAAATAAAATAATAATAAAAAAAAGAAATTAAATCAGTAATTAAGATGGGTCAGAGGATTTTAGGGAAGAAGTTGTGGAATGCCTCCCATGCTGAAAACTTGTTAGCTACATCATGTTAAACTATCTGGACTTCATTTATGTGTAAAGTGGGCGGGCACATACTACAGACAGCTGTTGAAAGGATGAACTGAAATAGTAGATGTAAAGCACTTGGCGCAACATGTAGCATATAACAAGTTTTCAATAAATATTAGCCACTAGAGCTATTATTTCCATCTGAGAGTTGGAAGATCCCGGCGGTGCTGGCTCTTGACTTAAGCAACACACCATCCATGTTGGATGACTTCAGCCCGAGCCTCAACATAATTTTGTAACTTCTCTCATTTAAGGACAGGGCAAATAGACAACTAAACAAATAATATGACACCAACAAACATAAAGAAAAGCTCAGACATGGGTTCCCGTCCAAAGCCAATCTAATGATCAGGTAAACACAAATCAATGTGGTTTTTCCCCAGGAATACAAGATGTGCAAAGGATGTTTTTGCTTGTTGATGAGCTGCCTTTCAGGTGCACCTGTCCATGGGCCAGCTGCAAGGAACTCACTTCTCTCCCAACTCCAAATACAAGGTGTGTGTGTGTGTGTGTGTGTGTGTGTGTGTGTGTGTGTGTGATTGTGTGTGTGTGTGATTGTGTGTGCATGTGCATGACTGCATGGCATGTGTGCAAATGTGTGATTGTATTTGTGTGGTTGGAGGAGGGAGAAGTGGATTATTTCAATGTGCACAGTGACTTGTTCTTGGAATTGTCTCAACCAATTTAGGGGAATATCAGCAAAGAGAGAAGTGTTTACCCCAATACCTGGACCGCGAAGGAGCAAGGCAAACAGATCAAAAACAATCTCTGGACTCAACAAAATTTCACTAATTGGTACCGTTTGCCCTGACATGACATTCCTTTTTTTGCCTGCTCTCCATATGAGGAGGGAATAGCTTGGTTTTCTCACCAGCACAAATCTCTATGAAAGTCCAATAAAAAAGGAACAGAGAGGAGAAGTTGTTATTAAATTCCCCCTAAGCTCACAAACTCATTTCTTTTAAGCCCATTTAATTTCTTGCAAATGACTCAGTGAGCTGAATGCAGGGGCCTGTTGGTTGGGCTGCCCCGCCGGCTTTGGCTTGGAGTCAGCACATTTTTCTAGTTTCGCAGGGCTGGACTGTGTGCTTGGAGCCCCTACAAGGACGTAGGGCTGAGTTCTGGGTGACATTTAAATCCTCCATTCCCGGCACTTTATCTTCCCCCTGAAAACTGAGACCACTTTAATTTGCTTGTAAAGAGGGCTCTTACACCTCTTAAATCTCTTACTCAGAGTTTTAAAAGCCCCCAGCCTCACACTAATCCCCTATGCATTTATGCCCCTGGGCACAGCCCTTTCCTTAGCTATACCCTGGGCACAGGAACACAGGATATTTGGCACTGTAGAACAGGCACAGGGCTGAGAGCACATAGCCTGGGCTTGTCCTAACCCTGCCACACTCACCAGGTGTGGATAGCTGAGGAAATCCCATGACTTCTGAGACTCAGTCTGTCCATCTCTAAGATAAAGGATTTATAGAGAATGCCAGAGGAGACCATATTTGGCTCTTATATTTGATTTTTATGTCATTCTAGAGCTCAACCTGGCGTTAGATGTGGGAACCACGAATGGCTTAAGAGCAGTGGAGCTGGTGCTCTTTGCCATAGCCAGAGTCTCAAGGAAGAGAAACCATTCCATGATACAAATTGATGTCTTTGTCAGCATCTCTTTTGTAAATCACCTGATCAGACAGACTTGTGTGTCTTCTTCCAGTAAAGTAAATGGAAAAGGGTGAGTCCCCGCACCCACACAGCCAAACTGGGTCAAGTTGCCCCCTGAAAATGGACCTGCCTGGGCCCAGGGGTAGGTTTCAGCTTCTGGCAGCTGGGCTGCTTCAGGTGTCTCTGCTTTGGGGAAGCTGCCTGCCTGTTCTGACTCTTTCTTCTCCAAGCTCAGTAACATGTGAGAAGTGCAGAAGAGAATTCTCTGTGGAGGGTCTTCTGAGAGGGAAATGATAATGTTATTCTTTAAATCTCATCCCAATGTATCAGGTTGCCACAGCTCTGTTTCTTACTCTTCATGCTGGAGCTGACTACATAATCCTAGAGCCTAGTTTCTTGGAACAGATGAGTTCTCATTTTTTGAATGGAGAATATCACATGATTTTCCTTTTTGTCTTTTGGACACCTGAATAAATCAGGGCACTCCAGAGACACATATTTATACCCATAGAAGAGATTTATTTTAAGGAGTTAGCTTACACAGTTATGGAGACTGACAAGTTCCAAAATCTGCTGTTGCCAAGCTGGGAACTGATGGTGTAAATTCCAGCCCAGAGGCGGGCAGACGTGGGACTCAAGAAGAGCTGATGTTTCAGTTTGAGTTTTAAGTGAGGAAAAACTGATGTTCCAGCTGTAAGACAATCAGCAACAGAAGAGGGGGCAGGGAGGGAGTGGGAGTGAAAGTCATTCTCACTCAGCCTGTTCTGTTCAGGCCTTCAGCTGACTAAATGAGGTTCACCCACCAGAAGGAGGGCAATCTGCTTTACTCTCTACCCATTGAAATATTAATCTCATCTGGAAATACCCTCACAGGCACATCCAGAATAATGTTTGAACAAACACCTGGGCCTTTGACCCATTCAAACTGGCACATATAATCCACCATCACAATGCCCATGTGTAAATCAGCGAGAGGCTGGGGACACACATTCTTTATCTCATCTCTTCCCAGGCAGACGGCCTTGGGGATGTTGCGGTCCAGGGTAGGGGTGGGCGGTACTAAAATGTTCATAAACTCTATACAAAAGCCTTCCTCAGAGCTCTGGAAAGATGGCTGAGATTCATCAAGATTCCTGAGGTTACCAGGGCTGATTATGTGGGAGGAGGTTCTAGACAAAGCACTCTCAAGATTTTCAGCCCCTCTGCTCTTTGTTGGGGGGTGTGGCCTGAAAAAATATTGCACTATGTTCAAACCTACCCTTGGATCCTAGACCTTCCAGCACCCGTTTTCTGTCTCTCTCCTCTCTCTCCCCACTTCCCTGACCAGCACCTCTGGCTTTAGTCTGACCTTCAGGTCTCTTCTCGCCCTCAGCTAGGGCCAGCTCATCCCCCAGGGGTCTACTCATCACTCACTTTTTGGGTGATAAGTACTCTTTAAAATTTGTCTCCCTCCCCAAGTACTGCATCTAAAACATTAATTCTTTAAAAACAATATTTTTCCAGCTTCACTGAGGTATAATTAACAATGTAAATTGTATATGTTTAAGATATACAGTGTGATGTTTTAATATATCACACATTATGAAATGATCACAACAATCAAACTAATAAAAATCTCCACCATCTGACACAGTTAGCAGTTTTTGTATGTGTAGAAAGAACATTTAAGATCTACTCTCGTAGCAAATTTCAAGCATACACCAGGCTCTGTATTAGATCTCTAGAATTTATTCATTCTGTGTAACTGAAATCTTGTACCCTTTGAAAATATATCCTTATTTTTTTCACTCTGAAAGATTGATTTTTCAATGACCAAAGTCTACATTTCAAAGGAGAAAATATTTAAGGTTGAAAGATTACTCACTATATAGAGATTTGAGGGTAGGATTCCATGTTCAGTGCTAAATTTTATATTTCAAATTTTGCGCTCACCAAAATCTGTGGCGGTGGCTAATTCAAATCAAATGTGTGTGTGTGTGTGTGTGTGTGTGTGTCTGTGTGCATGTTCTGTGTGTGAATATATACTTGTACAAGCTCAGAATTTTTAATTAATTCTTATGGTTAAGTCAAGTCATTTTTCTTTTTGCTTGCATGTTCACTTATCTCTCATTTATTTTATTCATTAAAATAAAGTGCACTATGGCACAGTGGTTAGGGAACTCCCCTTCTTGTCAATCCTTATTTTCTATATACACCAAAATACAAACCTCTCCAACAGAAAGAAGAATGCTATTAATCTGTCCCAGGTATGTCTTACCTAGTTTTTTTTTTATCATAATCCTTTATTCTCATTGTTACTATTAATATTTAAGAACACATCTAACGAGCAAGCAGCACTAAGAAGTGAACTAACTTAGTGGACTTTCTCATTCCAAAGAAGAACGTGGGGCTGAGTGTCTTCAAACTGTGCTAAAGAGGAGAGAGAGGTGGGTCCACAGCCATGTTCTCCATGACATCAAGTCTGCATCTAATGTCTACACCAGGGGGTGCTCAATACCTCGATCGCGATCTACTGGTTGATCACGAAGGAAGTGTGGGTAGATCACATGACATTAAAAAGACATTTGTCTTTTGATTGGCATACAGCGTAGCCAATCTGACGTCTGAACTTTTGACACCCTACGCATGCACGTTAAACTGCGCTAACTTGTTCAGTTACATTGCTGCGTAGTTAGCCTTCAATTTATTTAAACTAAATGCAACAAAGGGTATAAAAATGAGTGCTGTAGCTGGTCTGAGTAAGAAGCCTAAAACCTACCACTTTCATACAGAATGGGAGGGGATTTTTTTCACTATGTCATATTCTAAGTGCGTTTGCCTCATCTGTCTGTGTGCCATTGCTATTCCAAAGAAGGGAAATGTGGAGCGGCTTTTTCGGACTGTTCATAAAAACTATGATATTGACTTTCCTCCGAAAAGAGAGCTGAGAAGGAGAAAGGTGAAAGAAATAATAATAATAGTAACTTAAATAATGATAATATAGAAGAAATAAATTTATGTTTTGCATTTTTATTGTAGGTAGATCATTTTGACTTGGTCATCTTATAAGTAGCTTGCAAGCTGAAATAGTGTGGGCACCCTGGTCTACACCATGCGGAGAGAAAGACTTGATGTTATTTTTATATTATTAGACATAATTATGAGAAGCCATAAAAAAGGGGGAAAAACATACTTCTGTATTCAAATGGAAATAAGTGCCTCATTAGTAATAAAAGCTCCAGGTTATGTTACTACATAACCTTTGGTTCAAACATGATGTCTGAAATTTGCATAAGTAGTCAGCTGTGTATATCTCAAGGCTATTGCAATGATATGATTCACCAATTTAGGCAGCCCCATAAACAGTGTTTTTCTCCTTTTCTGGAAACCTTGTTTTCACAGAAACACAGCTGCAAAGCACTGCAGAGAGGTGAGGAGGGAGAGTGAGCAGACAATGCAGGCCCCCGACTCCTACTGGGAGTCTCCTGGATTAATGGAGCCTCACTTGGGGGGCACTTTGAATGAACAAATGCAAGGACTGCTTTGTGCCATGTTCCTAATTCCCACTCCAAGTGGGAGCAGAAAGTCCTGTGGGACTGAGAGGGTGAAATGTGCTGGCCAGCCTTGAAGCCAGCCCTCTTGGAAACTGTCAGCTCGTTCGCTAGTGTGGCCTTGGCAATGACTAAACCTCTTGTTGGAAATGGAGTTGAGAAGAGGTGGGGGACAGTTCAAACGCTTGTTTGGGCTTCGATGGGACATACATAATCATTTTCAGAAGAGTTAAGTGTAAATCAATCAGAAACACATGGAATGCATTCTCCTTGGGGTCCACATGTGGAAGTAGACATTCAGGGGAAAACGAGCTTGGGGAGGGGTGGGGTGTGGAGGAACAAGGGAGGAACATGTTCTATGGAACTAATAAAATGCAAAAGATTTCAGAAGGAATTGTCTGTCTTTGCCACTAGCCTGCAAAGCCTCTGGGGCTCCTATCCCTTTTGAAGTCTGATGTCAAATGAAAATCCTTTACCTGCAAGTAAAGTGTGTGATTAGTGAATGGGGAAGACTCCGGAGGATGCATGCCCAGGGGAGGGTCATGGAAACAGCTTTGGAAAAACACATTTTGCTTTGTAAATCCTGAACATTTTTCCAAATGAGGTAAGGCTGAATGTAAGTCATTTTTGGCTAGTTTAATGTCACAGCCTCTAATTTTAAGTGGATGAAAAGGGCTCTAGAGGAAAAGTGTACAGAATGTTGGGATGGTCCAAGCACCTCTGCATGGATTTCTTTTTTTAAGTTGATGCAGAGAGCAGACACACTCCTGTCCCGTTTCATCACTAATGTGTATGAACTTAAATGTCACTTTATCTCCACTTCGGACTTTCGTCTCTTCAACCATAAAATGAGCAGTGTAGAGTCTTTCATCTCGACTGGCACAAAATGCAGATAATCCCTCTCAGCTGACCCAGGTATAGGCAGCACTGTTACAGGATTCCTGAGTGTTCTGACTCCTGAGGCCACCTGCCAGATGGCACAGAATGGGAATCAGGAATCTCCACAGAAAACTCAGGATTACTGGATGGAGAAACTCTGGCACAGTCAAACTGCATTGTGTTGAAGCTAGAATGAATCAAACACACAAAGGCTGGTGTGAATAATCAACAGGCAGGGGCGGTCCAGTCTTCAAAGAGACCATGGTGACAGGGATGACTTGGTGTGACAAATAAGCAGTGCACTGCCTCAATCTCTGCACCGAGCACCAGAATCCAGGCAAGAAAAGCAACAGATTTTCAGATATAGAGAGAAGGCAAAGGCTACTTTCTTCCAACAGAGCACACTGTTCTCTTTTTATTTTCTAGGTCAAACATCAGCAATCAGACTTGCTGAAGAACCAGGTGCAGGTTAGGGCAGCTGGACCACAATTAGTCTTCTTGAGGTGACACATGTGATTTGAGGAAATTCTCCAAAACTTTCTACCGAAAACATAAAATGAGTAATTAATATACCACCCAGAATATATAGTTTCAGAGCAGTGATTTGAAGTAGGCTCAAAAGAATTATCAACTTTCCATAAGGAATAATTAGTTGTTTATAATAAGGACATCTGAACTTGGCTAGAGGTCGCAATGGAAAAAAATGAATACCAGATAGGTCTCTCTCTGCACATGCAGGTATTGCTCCAGGACTGGGGGAGCTATATTTAAGTCAGGATCTTGCCATTCTCTGATTATATGACCTTGAAAATGTCACAGAAGCATTCTCTGCCCAATGCTTCATTAAATTATAATAAAAGCTCACATTTATGGAACACTAGATGTTACTTTATATTAATTTAAGCCTCATGACAGCCCTCTAAGTAGACATTGTGATCTCTATTTACTGGATGGAAAATGAAGGCTCAGAGCATTGAAGTGACTTGCCCAAAGCCACACATACAGAGCTGGAATTTATATTCCAATCTCTTCAACTCCAGAACTTGTTTGTGCTCTCAGCCATCACACTGTATAATACTGCCCCTGCAGTGTGCCATTCATCAAGTGGACACAGAGGTATCTGCCGCATCTATGAGGGTTAACTTGCCTATATCCAAACAGCTACTGCACGTGGTGGTAGAAAGCCTTCATTCTATTACTGAGCTCCAGCCCACCACCTCCACCCTTCATCCAACACCGTGGCCTTCGGAAGCTATTGACTTCCCTGGATCAAACTGTTGAGTTGTAAGGTGGAGGGAGCTTACCCTGCTTACCTTACCTCCCAGCCCAGAGACTCATCAAGTGACAGCAAGGACGTGACAGCTCACTGCCACAGCCATGCTCTTTTGTCCTGAGAATACTCACCCACATCCACAACGCTTCTTTACTGCTAGCTCTCTCTTTGATTTTTTCTCAAACCCTGTTTCTTATTTCCAGAAAAACCATGGTCAGCGAGAGTGGCAGAAAGAAATATTAAGATCAAAATCGTGACTAACATTTACTAAGCACATAGAATGTACCAGTGGTGGGATTCAAATAATTTAATAACCTGCTCTCTGCCCTAATGACTACTTTAAGTATTAAAAAGTGATAAACCAAAAGGTAGTTTATTATTTCTTGTGTTTAATATTTAAATAAAAACAATAAAAGAGGTACACAAAACTAGATTATAAGAAAGTTTTAAAATATTAATGAAAAAATATTAAATAATACCTGACAAAAAAACCACAACAATAAAATTGTTTTTTAAGCTATTCCAATGACAGCTTGTCACCCCCCTGGTTGTTTGGCACTTTTTCTCTTTACGTTATATGTTTGTTTACCGAGGTAATGAATATGAGGGAATTAAAATGTAGTATTTCATCAAAGATACAATAAGTTTTATGAAATGAATAAATAAATATTACAAGCATAGTTCTGTCAAGTTACTCTCACCTATAGACAGAATGAACATTACTACTGGTGCTTAGAATACAGTGTTGCGCAAATGAACCTTAAGAGTGAAGAATGTAAATTTGTGATTTTCACATTGGAATATACCAAAGGATGTATTGATTACTTTAAAAAACACAAACCAACAAAACAAATAAACCAATGATAAACTTTGTCCTGTGATCCAGGTACAAAGTTGAACTGGTATCCCTTCCTTTCAAACCCTGACCCTTCAGCCATTCAGGCCCAAATTCTGATTCCTGGTTATTTCACAGAACATACCACAGTACTGGCTTTATGGACATTAAAGTTATATTATTATATTCAAAAATTACAGTTTTTCCTCTCTTCCTTTGAAATTCTCACTTTCCAAGAACCAGAATCTTCACTGATTAATCAATAAGAAAACAACAGAGTAAAATAACTCACACTAGATTGTTGATGACTTACACCAGCTCAATGTACTATCCTTCCTAGAGTCACTTAATAAGTAGGACGGACATCTGTTAATTCCCAGGAGGTAATGTATTAGTGATGGACATTCAGATCATGATGGCAAGAAGAATTTAAGCAAAAGTCTTCCAGGCACATTATAAATGAGTATATCAAGATTGGGTTCAGGTTATTCAGAGCATTGGAGATATTGAAGAAATGAGAAGACTCAGAAATTCCAGACCTATTCTTAATGGTAAGCATGCCTGAAAGACTAGGCAGGGGTACAGGGGCCAGATGGCCTTGCATGTACTGTGGAAGCTTTACAAAAAGATGAATAGAGTATTGGATGCTCTCAGTCCAGCCATGATGCTGGCACCAATTTCAGCCCTGGACCTTTGTCCCTCATCTTTGACATCAGTGAATTGGGTCAGGCAATCTCTACTGTTTATTCAAGGTCAGATGTCCTAGGCTGACATACTCCTGCCAACCTCCTTGTACAAGTATGATGAGCACCAAATGAACATCCACAGGGACTGGCTTTTAGGATAAACTTAAAATTGCTTGGAGATGAATGATGAGAGCAGAAGGAAGATAAATCACTAAACTTGTTTGTCTCTCTGTTTACACCAAGTCTCTTCAGTTCCTTTGAACAACCTAATAAGCATACGTGCCCTAGAACATGGAAATTAAGACAATTAACTAGAGCCTTGTGTTGCTGCAGGAACAGGCATGAGTTTTTAAATGAATCGGCAGGGTAGTAAGCAGGATGAAGAGAAAGCATGGTACTGTCACTTGCTAATAGAATTAATAGAAGCACACACACATACACACAGCTTGATTTAACAACCAAAGTAAAAAAGGACAGGATAAAACTGACTGTAATTATTATTGTTGTTATTTTTTTAAGGTTTTATTATTTTAGAGCAGTTTTAGGTTCACAACATCATGGAGTTGAAGGTGCAGACATTTCCCATATATACTGTATCCCTCCACACAGCTCCCTCCATTATTTATATTACTCACCAGAATAGCACTTTTTTCCCCCAAGGAAAAACCTACGTTGTCCAACATTCATTCACCTCTACAATGTCATACAGAGTAGTTTCAATGCCATAAAAATCCTCTGTGCTCTATTTATCCCTTCTTTTCCACTACCCCTTCATAACCACTCATCTTTTTATTGCCTGCATAGTTTTGCCTTTTCCAGAATGTCATAGAGTTGGAATCATACAATATATCACCTTTTCAGATTGGCTTCTTCTCTTAGTAATATGCATAAAGTTCCTCCATGTTTTTTATGGCTTGATAGCTCATTTCTATTTAGTTCTGAATAATATTCTGTTGTCTAAATGCACCACAATTTGTTAATTCATTCACCTACTGAAGGACATGTTGGTTGCTTCCAGGTTTATGATTTGGGAAAATCCATGGACCATGTTCTCTTTCTCCTTGTAGCTCTAGTACCTAGCACAATCTCAAGCACAAAATGTAGCTCATGAAAAAATTAATAAATCAGTAAATATTGGCTACACTTGCTCCTGCTTTATTCCTATCTTTAAGATATATACTATTTTTATTTTTTATTTATATTTTTATTTATATATTTGAGAGAGACAGATTGAAAAAAACAGAGAGACAACCAGGAAGGAAAGAAGACAGATGAGAAGCATCAACTCATAGTTGTGTCACTTTAGTTGTTCATTAACTGCTTCTCATACATTTCTTGACTGAGGAGTTCCAGCTGCACCAGTGACCCCTTTCAAAAGCCAGCGACCTTTGGGCTCAAGCCAGTGACCATGGGATCATCTTTATGGTCTCATGCTCAATCTGGTGACTCTGTGGTTATGATTGTGAGCCGGCAGCCTCAGGTTTTCAAACCTGGGTCCTCAGTGTCTGATGACACTGTATCCACTATTCCACCACTGGTCAGGCTATACTGTTTTTATTTTTATACTTTTGATTGTATACTGTTTTTAGGACAGTGGAAATATATTCTATTTCTTGGTGATTTCTTTCTATATTCTTCCCACTCAAGTTGCCTCAGGGTGGACTTTTAGAGGTGTTCAAATGCATTAAGGAATCGGTGTGCAGTTGGGTAGGTTTGGACATGTGTATTAAGGCAGCTGGAGCAGCCAACACTGAGGTAATGCAAATCTATTTGGAAAGGTCTACTATGGGAAAGGCTTAATGTTTCTGAATCACTTTTTAAAAAGAAAGAATATTTTTGTGTCCCCCTTGTACGACATTTTATTTTTTATCTATCTTTCTGATAATTGAATTTGTGAAAATGAATGAAATTTTGGTCAGGGACTCTATTTCAAGTCATGAAGAGGAAAGGACCATTCTCAATATGTGTGCTGGGGTGATGAGGCTCTGTTCTCCTAGAATGCTGTGTGGTTTCTTAGTCACTTCCATTAGGTGACAATTCAGATGTGCCCTCATGAGACGGCCTTCTCTGACTACTTATGTAACTGCTACTACCACCAAACCCATGACACTCTCTCCCTTTTCTATGCTTCATTTTCTCCATTGGAAATTTTATACTGTAACACTTAGTATAGTGTATTTTATTTACTAATTTGTTGATATTGTGTCTTTCTCACCAGGATGTTCCAGAAGGGTTCCATTCAGAACTGTGTTCCTAGAGTTTAAAACTGTGCCTGCATAGCAAATATTTAATAATTTTTGGGTGAATAAAGAGATAAATAAGTGAAGAAATAATTGAGTACATAATGTAACAGGGAGGAGAAATTTGAAGGAGAGGTCGTTCTTAACTTTTCTCATCTTTAATGGCCATTATGACTAAACAAACTAATAGAATAAAAAAAAACCCAAAAACCACAACTCCAAAGAATTGTGTATAAAGACAGTTGTCCTAATCCATGCAGGGAGTCTACAACAAGTCATACTATAGACTTAGTAGCTTGTAAGCAACAGAAACTATTTCTCACAGTATGGAGGCTGGTGTCTCAATCAACACAGATTTGGTGTCTGGTGGTAATTCTCTTCCTAATTCAAAGATGGTCCTTGTCTTGCTGTGTCTGTACTTAATGGAAGGGGTGAAGGAGTGACATGACCTCCATGATGTGTACAAGATAATGGGTTTGTATAGGAATCTCAGAACACATCATCAGTCACTTCCAACCTGAGCTATTTCAGCCAACAGATGCAACTGATTTATTTTAGCCTTGGCCATTACTGTGAGCAGTGTTATTCTCAGAGAATCCCATGTCTATCATTTCATTATATCTTCCACTTAACAGTGTAAAATGTTATTGAAAGAGGTGCCAAGTCCAAGCAAAAAAACGTTTGGGTAGGTGCACAGTTCAGGAGATGGGTGTAAGACACTAACGATTTCAGAGTGTATAGCCATAAGTTTAGCAATGGGTCATTCTGCCAATATTGACTCTTAAAGTCTTAAAATAGTTGATACCCTGATGTGTAACCAATTCACTTCTAGAAATTTGTCTTATGTAAATTACCAGGGCTCTACACTCCCTTGGCATCCCTGTGCTAATTTATGGTAAGGATGTTTTTCACAGGAAAAAAATGGGAGACAATCCACTAAAAGAGACTGAATAAATTAATTATGGCTCAGTTACTTTGATGGATTACTAAATTGCCATTAGGTGGAAAAGAGAGGTTACAAGCAAAAATGCCAAGAATGATCCCAGGTTTATAATAAGAAATATTAGATATATACTTAAACAGGAAAAATGTTAATGCTTTCCACTGGGTGGTGGAGCTATGTAAAACTTTTAATTTTTTCTACGTGCATTTCCATATTGCCAAAACAATTTTATTGCAAATATATGTTAATTTGCAATCTAAAAGAAAACCAATGTTGTTATAAATGAAAACGCTTGCTACACTTGGGGGTTTCTGTCCTGACTGTCAACTCTAAATGTGTAATCTTGGGCAAGCTGCTTGATACCACTGTCCCCCCTCAGTGCTTGATCTGTAAAATGGGAACACAAACATGGGCCCATCTGTCATTACAGCATGTTGTTCAGCTCAAAGGAGAAAGTAAAGGAAAAGGATTTGGTGAACATTAAAGTGTGTGAGTATGTGTGCAGCACACATGTAATATATTGCTATATAATGCCTCTTCTCAGTGATGTTATAAATTTGTTTTTTGTCCCAGACAAAAACAAAATTATTTATCTTTGAATGAGGTAGGCTTTCATTCTTTTAAGCATAAACCTGATAGAAGCATTTTCCCTTCTCCTGGACATTTGCATTAAAAAAATAATGTCCCTTTTCTTTGTCTTTAATGAATATTCAACCAGTGAAATGAGTAGAAACTTTTAAAATGCTGCAAGTTTCCTCTTTTTTTGGAGTTACCCATGTTTCATGGGTAATTTGGATACAGTTTTAGAGCATAAGGAAGCATAAATTATAACCAAAATGGGACCATTGGAAGACAATGAAGGAAACTGCTATTATAAAAAAAGCTGAGAAAGAGAGACATTTGGGGAATGGAAATTAGGGCAGGTTTTGAAATATTTTCAAACCTGTTTACTACCATCTGTTAGGAGTCTGTGTTGTTAGAGAGTTATCGTTTCCTATCTATACAATCCTCTGGCTATGGAAAACAAATTTGGTAAAAGATAATTAAACTTTTCTGAAATGGCAAAGAAATAAAACAAAGATGTGGGATAGCAGGCTTAGAATCCGATCTGTGGATCGTCCTGGAATGTCCTGGTCCCACATTTTAAAAAACATAGGACCTTTTGAAGCTCATTTTTGTACTAATGACAACTCTATCCCTGTGCTCCTTCACCTAGGAGGGGCATCAAGCAGATTATGTAGCTGTTTAGAAAGATCAGACAATGGGAGATGAGTTCTGTGAAGTCATTTGCATAGGGCATCCTGCAAGGTCATTTGATTGCTGGATAGTTCATGAGATTCATAAAAATGAAGCCAGGTTAACACTTGTATTCATTTTTTGATGGTGAGTTAAAAGAAGAAATCTATAAAGAGAACAAATCTGATTGTGTTGTGAAAATGGAGATCGAACAGTAAATGAGGACTGTTTTTTTGGCAGAACAATGTTTTGTTTGGATCTTAGAGATTAATGACTGAATTTTAAAAAACAATCTTAGTTAAATGCTTCCATATCTTCCAAAAACTAGCTAAATGAAATTGCAAATACTCATATAGATCCTCATGTTCTGTCTCTCTCTTCACTCATAATTCATCTGAACTTAAGTGTCCGGCGGTTTCCCATCTCACCCCATATAAGACTATGTCATCTAGGACTCTATATACATTCACTCTACTCTTGGCAGCCTTCTGTTTCTTGAAGATGTCAAGCTGGTTCCCACCTTAAGGTTTCTTTCTTTACTAATTCCTCTGACTGGAAAACTTTTTTAACAGATGGCTAGTCCTCTCAATTCCTTTATATTTCATCCTAAAAAAAAACTTTCTTGATCATCTATTAAATGAGAGACCATCACTCTCATTTTCATTACAGTAACTACCACCTAAATTTGTATTTATTTATTTACTATCTGCTTCACCTTCTAAAATATAAATCAGGAGATGGCACAGCTACTTTTGTTCACCATTGTATTCTCAGTACAAAGCAAAGTGCATGAATGGGGCAGAGGTAGATTGAGCTATTTATTATTCAGCTAATACTCATTCCTTACCCTAACTTTGAAATACCAATCTGCTGTATTGATGTTTATTTGGCTATGAGACTTGCTTTGACATTATGCTGTATGAACAATATTTTACTGCCCCTTGACTTGGTTTTGACCATAAGACTTGCACTGATTTATCAAATATTAGTGGATATAAACAAGTAGCTGCTCCAAAGATCCTTTCCTTCCTGAACCTCTGTCTTTGCCATAGAAGAACATGACTCAGATAGTTGCTGAAACTAAAAGGATAGAAGACATGAGGACTGCAGAGGCACAAGCCCATGTACAAACTTGCCCACAGCACAGGCCCACTGTCAGTAGCAGCGGAGGCTGGTGTGGCCTTGGAAGTGATCCAAGCAGGTGTGCACAGGCACACTCGAACCAGTCCAGGGCAGTGGAGGCTGCGGTGGCAAGCTGGCGCCAGCAGCAACTGAGCCCAAATACCCCAGACAGCAACAGCAGTGGCAGTCTGGTGGACAGACCACACAACAGGAGCACAGGGACCGCACCCACAGGACCCCTGTGACTACACCCTACTCAGTGATGAAAAAGAAGAAAAAATAAAATAAAATAAATAGATATAAATTCTGGATAGAATGACACCTGAGGCTAAAGGTCAATCCACATCCAAAATCGTACCTAATCACTGAATTACATTACTAAGCCCAACAAGTAGCCAGCAATAAGAGGATGCAGAAAATGAATCTCAGAAAACTTAAACTTTTAAAGTAACTTCCCCCATGCCAAAAAGGACATTGAAGTAATAAAAAAAAAACAGTCAAAATTGACAAAGACAATATCAGAAATGAAGACTACACTAGAATGAATTAAAAGCTGGCTGGATGAAGCAGAGAATCAAATAAGCGAGTTAGAAGACAAGATAAACGAAAGCACAGAAGTGAAGCAAAAAAAAGAAAAGAGGCTCAAAAGTCAGAGGAAACTCTAAGAAAGCTCTGTGACAAGATAAAGAGAAACAACATCAGCATTATAGGGGTTCATGAAAAAGAAGACAAAGAACAACGGATAGAGAGCCTGTTTGAAGGAATCATAGCTGAAAACTTCCTTAAATTGATTCAGGAAAAAGTCATACAAGTTTAAGAAGCACAGAGAATTCCATTAAAGAGAAATCCAAAAAAGCCTACACCAAGACACATCACAATTAAAATACCAAAGCTAAGAGATAAAGAAAAAATACTGAAAGCTGTAAGAGAAAAGAAGTCAATCACCTACAAAGGAGCCACCAAAAGGATGACATCAGACTTCTTAACAGAAATACTTGAGGCCAGAAGGGAATGACAAGAAATATTCAAAGTAATGCAGAACAAGAGTTCACAACCAAGACTTCTTTATCCAGCAAGGCTATCATTTAAAATTGAAGAAGAAATAAAATGCTTGCCAGGCAAACAACAAAACAAAACAACAGCAACAACAAAAGAACCACAAAGAATTCATTACAACCAAATCAATGCAAGAAATGTTAAGGGGCCTATTGTAAACAGGACAAAGAAGAAAAAAATTTAGTAAAAGAGGAATGTAAAGAATAAAATGGCAATAAACAGCTACATATCAATAATAACCTAACACATATATGGATTAAATGATCCAATCAAAAGACATAGGGTAGCAGCATGGGTAAGAACACAAGACCCATACATATGCTGTCTACAAGAGACACACTTAAAAAAAAGATACACATAAACTGAAAGAAAAAGGTTGGAATAAAATATTTTATGCAAATGAAAATGAAAAAAAGCTGGGGTAGCAATACATATATCTGAAAAAATAGACTTTAAAACAAAGGCTATAGTAAGGAATAAAGAAGGTCAGTACATATTGATAAAGGGAGCAATCCAACAGGAAGATAGAACCATTATAAATATCTATAAGCCTAATATAGTAGCGCCTAAATATATAAAGCAGACTTTGATGAAGATAAAGGGCGAGATCAACAGCAATACTATAAAAGTAGGGGATTTCAATAACCCACTAACATCACTGGATAGATCCTCAGGAAAGAAAATTAACAATGAAACAGCAGAATTAAAATACATACTAGATCAACTGGATTTAATAGATATCTTCAGAACCTTTCACCCTAAAGCAGCAGAATATACATTCTTTTAAGGGCTGATGGTAGATTCTCTAGGATAGACCACATATTAGGGTATAAAACAGGTCTCAACAAATTTAAGAAGACTGAAATCATATTAAGTATCTTCTCTGATCACAATGGCATGAAATTAGAAATCAACTACAAAAAAAAAAACTGAAAAATACTCAAACACTTGGAAACTAAATAGCATGTTATTAAATAACAAATGGGTAAACAAGGAGATCAAAGAAGAAATAAAAAATTCCTAGAAATGAATGAAAATGAGCATAGAACAACTCAAAATTTATGGGACACAGATAAAGGAATCCAAAGAGGGAAGTTCATAGCATTACAGGCATATCTCAAGAAGCTAGAAAAAGCTAAAATAAACAACTTAACCCTGCAACTAAAAGAACTAAAAAAAGACAGCAAGTAAAGCCCAGAAGAAGTAGAAGGAAGGAAATAATAAAGATCAGAGCAGAAATAAATGACATAGAGTTCTATAAAAACAATGCAGAGGATTAATGAAATCAAGAGCTGGTTCTTTAAAAAGTTAAATAAGAACAATGAACCTTTAACCAGAATCACAAAGAAAAAAAAAGAGAAGACTCAAATAAATAAAATTAGAAATGAGAGTGGAGAAATAACAACTGACACAGCAGAAAGGATTGTAAGAAAATACTATAAATAAAGAACTGTATGAAAAAATTAGACAACCGAGGTGAAATGGACAAATTCCTTGAAACATATAATCTTTCAAAAATGAATCTGGAAGAATCAGAAAACCTAAACAGACCGATTACAACAAATGAGATCAAAAGAGTTATCAAAAATCTCCCAACACACAAAAGATCTGGGCCAGATGACTTCACAGGTGAATTCTCCCAAATATTCAACGAAGAACTGTTATCCTTCTCAAGCTATTTCAAAAAATTCAAGAGGAGGAAAGACTTCCAAGCTCCTTTTATGAAGAGAGCATAATTCTGATTCCAAAGCCAGGCAAAGAGAACACAAAGAAAAAAATTATAGGCCTATATCCCTGATGAATTTAGGTGCTAAAATTCTCAGCAAAATATTAGCAAATCGGATTTGGCAATACATGAACAAAAATCATACATCATGATCAACTGGGATTTTTTCTGGGGAGGAAAGGCTGGTACAATATTCACAAATCAGTCAATGTCATTCATCACATAAAGAAAAAAAGGAGAAAACCCACATGATAATATCAGTAGATGCAGAAAAAGCATTTGATAAAATCCAGTACCATTTATGATCAAAACTCTCAGCAAAGTGGGAATACAGGGAACATACCTCAACCTGATAAAGGCCATCTATGACAAAACCATAGCCAACATCATACTCAAATGCCAAAATTAAAAGCAATCCTTTTAAGATCAGGAACAAGGCAGGGGTGCCCCAATTCACCATTCTTATTTAACATAGTTCTGGAAGTCCTAGCCATAGCCATCAGACAAGAAAAAGAAATAAAAAGCATCCAAATTGGAAAAGAAGAAAAACTATCATTATTTGCAGACGATATGATACTGTATATAGCAGTGGTTCTTAACCTGGGTTTTATCGAACCCTAGGGGTTTGATAAGTCAGTCTCAGGGGTTCGGAGATGCCTCTGCCATGGAGGTAAAGACACACTTGTGTAAAGTTGTGATGACATACCCTGCTTGGCCATCACTTGCTGCAGAGGATCATGTTACATTGCTTGGCCAACCAGTGCTGCGGGGAATTTAGTGCACACAGTAGTCAACAGCTGTCTTAGTTGTACGTCATGCCATTTCTTTCTTAATATTTTAATCCATACTAAATATGTCGAGCAAAAAAAGAAAGTCGTCAGACGAATATGTACAACATGGATTCACATGTATCACGGAACAGAATGGGAGTCAGTGTCCTATCTGCATGATATGCAATGCCAAGTTGAGCAACTCTAGTGTCGCACTGGCAAAACTAAATTTGGAAAAAAAATCATATTTTATCTATCATTAAAGAAGGGTTAGGTGATTTTGCATATGAAACTGGTGGGTTTGGTACCTCAAAAAAGGTTAAGAACCACTGGTATATAGAAAACTCTAAAGTCTCAGTCAAAAAACTACTGGACCTGATAAATGAATTCAGCAAGGCGGCAGGATATAAAATTAATACTCAGAAATCAGAGGCATTTTTGTACACCAACAATGAACTGTCAGAAAAAGAAATTAAGGATATAATACCCTTAACTATTGCAATAAAAATAAAGTACCTAGGAGTAAATTTAATCAAGAATATTAAAGACTTGTACTCAGAAAATTATAAAACTTTAATAAAAGAAATCAAGAAAGATACAAAAAAGTGGAAGTATATACTATGCTCATGGATTGGAAGAATAAACATCATTAAAATGTCTACATTACCCTAAGCAATGTGTAAATTCAATGCAATACTAATTAAAATACCAAGGACATACTTCATAGATATAGAACACATATTCCAAAAATTTATATGGAACCAAAAAAGAACACGAATAGCCTCAGCAATCTTGAAAAAGAAGAATAAAGTGGGTGGTATCACATTTTCTGATATCAAGTTATACTATAAGGCCATTGTACTCAAAACAGGTTGGTACTGGCATAAGAACAGGTATATAGATCAATGGAACAAAACAAAGAATCCAGAAATAAACCACACCTTTATGGACAATTGATATTTGACAAAGGAAGTAAGAGCACACAATGGAGTAAGGCAGCCTTTTTAACAAATGGTGTTGGGAAAATTGAACAGCTACCTACAAAAAAATGAAACTAGACCACCAACTTACACCATTCACAGAAATAAACTCAAAATAGATAAAATACTTAAATGTAAGTCGTGAAACTATAAGCATCTTAGAAGAAAACATAGACAGCAAGCTCTCTGACATCTCTCAGAGCAATATATTTTCTTATTTATTTCCATAGGCAAGTGAAACAAAAGACAGGATAAACAAATGGGACTGAATCAAACTAAAAAGCTTTTGCACAGCTAAAGACAATATGAACAGAATGAAAAGGCAAATCACACAAGAGAGAACATATTTGACAATACATCAGATAAGGGGTTAATAACGAAAATTTATAAAGAACTTGTAAAACTCAACACCAGGAAGATAAACAATCCAATCAAAAAATGGGCAAAAGAAATGAATAGACACTTCTCCAAAAGGGACATACAGATGGCCAAAGGCAGATGAAAAAATGTTCAACATCACTAATCATTAGAGAAATGCAAATTAAAACCACAATGAGATATCACCTCACACCAGTCAGAATGGCGCTCTTTAAGAAAACAACACATAATAAGTGCTGACGAGGATGTATAGAAAAGGGAACCTTCCTGCACTGCTGGTGGGAATGCAGACTGGTGGAGCACTGTGGAAAACAGTATGGAGATTCCTCAAAAAATTAAAAATCAAACTGTCTTTTGACCCAGCCATCCCACCTTTAAGAATATATCCCAAGAACACTATATCCCTGATTGAAAAGAAGAAATGCACCCCCATGTTTATGGCAGCATTACAATAGCCAATATCTGGAAACAGCCCAAGTGTTGGTCAGTGGACGAGTGGATTAAAAAAGCAGTGGTACATATACACAATGGAATACTACGGGGCCATGAAAAAGAAGGAAATCTTACATTTTGCGACAATATGGTTGGACCTGGAAACTATTATATTAAGTGAAATAAGCCAGCCAGAAAAAGAAATATATCATATGACCTCACTCACTTGAGGAATCCGAGGACAATGTGAACTGAGGAACAGAATTGAGACAGAGGAGGGAACAAAGGGACCATAGGAAAAGAGGACAAAGGGAAAGGGGATGATAGGATGGAATAAACCTGAAGGGAATGGGGGAGGGCGTTGTAAGGAGGTGGGTAAGGAAGATGTTGAGGGGAATACAGGGAAGGGGGAATGTATTTGGGGCTATACTAGAATCTATGTAAACACAATAAATTAAAATCCATTAAAAAAAGAAAAGACACGAGGAGCCTACCTGGACTCCGCTCGCAGCTTAAAGCCAAGCTCAGTCAAATTCACCTTAAGTCAGCTGGGCCCCAGTTGACCCAAAGACATGTGTGCAGGAAATAAATGCACCACTAAGTCTTTTTTTTTTTACAAAAAAAAATAACAACTAATATAAAAGGTTCAAAGTACTTATTAAGTTAATTAATAGTTAATACTTTAGTGTTCTATCTGATCTAAGGAAAGAAAATAACAGAGTTCCTTTATTCCGGGTCTTCAATATCAGTAGTAAAAGAATACTCAGCAGTTTCTATGTTTTCTTTTTAACAAAGGTTAGATGTATGTGTTTGTATGTCTCTGTGTTGAGGTACAGAAGATAGTAAAAGGCAGTGCATAATGGTTTGGAGGAAAGGGACAGATCTCCAAACTGAAAAACTGCTTTTCAGAACTATGCTGTATAATTAAGTTGAATTACACTACTATTAATTTTGGTATTGATATTGGTAGAGATACATATACTAATATATTTAAAATACAAGTAAATATGTTATTCAGAAATACACTTTCCTTTTAAGTAAGTCCAATAGTACATTTTTAAAGCACTCATGTATTACATACTCCCTATCTTTCAGTTGGGAACAGTTTCTTAAGTCAGAGAGAACACAATTTTTATACTTTTAAACAATTTTTAGGATACTATTTCAAGGTGCTATTATAACTTCTCTAAGAACTAACTATTTATGTGGGTATTTTTTAAAAGAACTGTCATATTACTCAGTATTATTTTCTTGTCTTTATAAAAACGAAGAGCCAGAAACAAGCAAACAAACAAAGAAAAAACACTGTGATTTTGAAAGAATTTTGTAATCAAAATGGATCAGTTGTACAGTGTCTCTGCAGAGGTACGGAGAGTAGAATTCCTGCTGGCATTCAGGATACAGAGGTTAGTAGAGTTTGGGTTTGTAGGTTTTTCACTCAATGACCTTTCAGAGGCACTTACAGATTGTTCGGTTTTGCCAGTAGAATATGGCCAACCATAAGATGAAACCACCACAGATGTATCAACAGAAATGGGAGTCAATAGAAAAGTGATCTAGAGAATGCAGTATGGTGGATGCCAGTTTCTGAAAATCTAGAAATCTTGGAGAAATCCTAGAATGTATTCAGTTTCTGCTGGAAGAATTAATGTATATTTGCCAAATCTGCCTTCTGCTCTCCTGAACATTTTTTGTTGTTGTTGTTGTTGTTAGAAAGATAATATCAATGAAGAAAAACTCCACATTTGTTTAACTGTATTTATGAACACTTTTATAAATGAAACATAATTAATTTTGCCAGTCATAATCAAATAAATGTGTTTTGTTTGGTTCAGAAAGATTTAAGAATTTTTGACCTAATTATAAAATTTTAATATAAATCTGAAACATACGGGTATATATTCAAATACTTCACATTCTTGAGAGTGTAAAAAGATATATCCTGACAAATGTTCACATAGATTGGATATAGAAAAAATATCAGGTGTGATTTAAGTGATGGCAGCAGTGAGAATTTGACTTTATTGCCAAAGAAAGAACTTAACTTCTGCATTGTCTCTCCCAGATCATTGCATTTCACTTTCCTCCAAGGATGTATTTATCCTGCCAAAGCTGACCTTCTGAGTAGTTGGAATAGATTGGTTTCAGAATTCAGTGTTTATTTCTGGGGGCTGGAGTAGCCTGAACGCAAATAAAACAAACTAACAAATTTTCCTAACTCTATGGCTAAGGTTTCAAATCCTCTCAGCCTTTTTTTAAGGGCTTTGATTCTTGTTGTATAAAACATTTCTCAAAAAGTAATTCTTTATGTTCTCTGAATTTTCAAACAGTGTAACTGGAAAAGTTTGGTTATGAAATCATTGTTATATGAAAGAATACAAAGTTCTAGAAGTGTTTTTGTGGTTCTGTCGGCCGTAGCAAAAAACTAAGAACCAGCCTGACCAGGCGGTGGCACAGTGGATAGAGCATCAGACTGGGATGTGGAAGACCCAGGTTCGAGACCCCGAGCTCGCCACCTTGAGCGAGGGGCCCATCTGGCTTCAGCAAAAGCTCATCAGCTTGGACCCAACGTCGCTGGCTCCAGCAAGGGATGGCTCAGTCTGCTGAAGGCCCGCGGTAAAGGCACGTGTGAGAAAGCAATCAATGAACAACTAAGGTGTTGCGAAAGCAACGAAAAACTGATTGATGCTTCTCACCTCTCTTCGTTTCTGTCTGTCTTTCCCTGTCTATCCCTCTCTCTGTCCCTGTAAAAACAAACAAACAAACAAAAAATACTAAGAACCACCTAAATGCCTGGCCACAAAGCATAAGTTAAATAAATCAGGCCACTTCCATATAATAGCTTGTTAGGTAGTCACTGACAATACTGTAAAGAAAGAATTTTTATATACCAAGGAAACGTTTCACGATTTCATTGTTTTATTTGCCATGGCAAACAAGTGAAAAAGATACATACCAACAGGTTAATAGTGGTTATCTCTAGGTGATGGAGTTATAAATATTTTTAGTGGTCTTCCTTTTACAGATATACATATATTCTAAACTTTCTACAAATGAAATCAGAACATATTCAGGTTTCCCCCTCTATCCTAAAATAGTGCCTTCTTCTAAAATCTTTGAAACCCAAAATGGCATAAACTGAAGCGACAATGACCATTAATTTATATGGAAAAGTTTTTGAACATTCTCAGACCCCCAAATAACCTACCAAATCATACTGAATACACTTATTATATCCATTTTTAGGCCAAGTAAAGCACCCTTCGAGCTCTTACAGTTTTCTGACACCTTAGGACACATCTTGCTAAGGGATGCACAAAACGAGTCTAGATAAAGCACAGATGCTCGCAGACACAGCTCAATTCTATGGTGCTTGATGCTGAGATGCTGACTGTGGTTTCCAGGGAAGGAGCTCGGCCAGGCTACTGACAGTGCCTGGGGTGCATGCTTACACTTCCTTGCAAAGCAAATGCTGAATGGTATGTTCACTCTTTGCCTTTTCAAAAATAAAAGTGTATATTCTCTTTGAATTTCTTTCTGTTAGCAGAAAACATGTGCTAACATAGGTTTTTTTGTAGAGGCAGAATGGCAGAACACAAACTTTCAAAAACCGAAGTATACTTGTATGTCCCCATGCTGAGCACTCAACAAATGCTAGCTCTTGTTATTAGAACAATAATTAAATAGATAGTTTCTAAATAAATATATCAAACTGATTTTTATTACACTTATTATTATGAAATAAAAATTAGTTTTAAAAATTCCATTTACATTTCAGAGATCAGGTTTGGATATGTATTGCAAAAAACATTACCTTGGAGTCAGGAAATAAAATTGAACATTTCTGAGTCTAGAGGGGAAGTGGGTAGGGCAGGTCAGCTAGTCAGAGAACCACTGGGCATACTAAAAGCAGATTTTGCTTGCTTACTTGGTGGTGTTGCTTGGGGCCACTTTTCTTCAGCATTTATGAGCCCTGCTAAAGTAATACACTAGCTTAGAACAGGAATTCTGAATCTATAATTACTTCCTCCATAGCATGTAACTTCCTTTAGAACTAAGCTTGTAGAACTATCTCAGACCATTGAAAATACATGAAAAATGATTTTAGACTTACTTCCTTAAGGTACTTGTGCATCTGAACCATATATATATTATTATCTCCATTACACAATTAAAAATTTTCTTAACTTGCTTTCTTTAATTGAAGAAAAATATGTAGAATAATTACTTTTTTTTGCTGTTCAATTATTATTTTATTCATTTACTCTTTCTGAATTTCTTTTTTCCACTGTTACTTTTTACTTTTAAAAATTCTTTATTGTCATTTATTGTGTTAACATGGATTTAAATGTCCCATTCAATAAAATTGCCTCACACCCACTGCCTTGTACCCCTCCTATCCATGAACGTGGTATATGTTTCCACTTTTTCATATATTCCTTAATTTTTTCTTTCAATGTCTTATCATTTTCTTAGTACAAGTCTTTTACCTCCTTGTTTAAATTTACTGCTAGATACTGATTTTTTTTTTTTGTTGCAATAGTGAAGGGGATTATTTTCTTAATTTCTCTTTCTGACATTTTATTGTTGTTGTATAAAAATGCCTCTGATTTCTGAATATTAATTTTATATCCTGCCACTTTGCTGAGTTTATTTTTCAGGCCTACTAGTTTTTTGACTGAGACTTTAGGGTTTTCTATGTACAGTATCATGTCATCAGCAAATAATGATAGTTTTCCTTCTTCTTTTCCAATTTGGATGCCTTTTATTTCTTCTTCTTATCTGATTGCTGTGGCTAGGATTTCAGAATGATGTTGAATAAGAGTGGTGAAAGAGGGTACCCCTGCCTTGATCCTGATCTTAAGGGGATTGCCTGTAATTATTGCCCATTTAGTATGATGTTGGCTATGAGTTTGACATAGGTGGCCTTTATTATGTTGAGGTACATTCCCTGTATTCCCACTTTGCTCAGAGTTTTGATGATAAATGGGTGCTGGATTTTATCAAATGCTTTTTCTGCATTTATTGATATTATCATGTGACTTTTATCTTTCCTTTTGTTTATATGATGAATCACATTGATTTATTTGCAAATATTGTACCAGCCTTGCCTCCCTAGAATAACTCTCACTTGATCATGATGTGTGATCTTTTTGATGTATTGCTGGATCTCGTTTGCTAATGTTTTGTTGAGAATTACCTCCAGTTCTCCAAAGCCCTCCCAATGTCATGTTACCATATTGAAGTGCACCTTTGTTTGGAGAGCCTGCCTCCATCCCAGTGTGGTAGGAAAGCCTAGGAACTATTTGATTGAAGAACACACACTAGGATGAGATGTCCAGGATGTGCGGGAATCCAAGGGGCAAGGAAGAGGAGCTTCTTCAACTCAAACAACCCATGATGAAGTGAAAAACCAAGGGAGATCTTTCCCAGCTACAGTGTACTCCTAAAAGCAAAGAGTCACCAAAGATTTTCACATATGATTCTGGATAATTGCTGACCCCTCACTTAGATGCTGAATGGGTAAGCTGCGGTGCCATAAAGCAAAGATGGAGAAGTAGGTTTTTCATTCTCAGTTTTGACAGAGAAAATAGAACACTTAAAAACCTAGTGCTCTTGTAAAAAAATAAAAAAAATAAAAATAAAAAACTAGTGCTCTTAATCATATAGCTCAGAAATGCTGTGACAGACAGATAAGCAGGTAGATAGATGAGTAGGTATAAAGAAAGAGGACAAGACATATTGATAGAAAGAAAGATGGACTGAAAGCCAAATTATATATAGGGACAAAGAGACAAGGCCAGGTAAATAGAGTGATTATATAATTACCTGCTGTTTCATTTCTCCTGCATTCTTCTGCTTCTTTTAACCAGCTACCAGAATTGTACCAATATGTCCACACCAGAAGTAATTAAATGACCTCCATATTTGTTCTGTGACATTCTTTCGAGAAAGTTTAATTAAGCAGTACTTGACAGTGTCAAGCAGAATAAAGTGCTGCAGATATTAAAATACATGTTATGATGTTATGCCTGACCAGGCAGTGGCACAGTGGATAGACCGTCAGACTGGGACACAGACGACCCAGGTTTGAAACCCTGAGATTGCTGGCTTGAGCACAGGCTCATCCGATTTGAGCATGGGATCATAGACATGACCCCATGGTTGCTGGCTTGAGCCCAAGGTCACTGGCTTGAGCAAGAGATCACTCACTCTGCTGGAGTCCCCTAGCCCCCATCAAGGCACATATGAGAAAGCAATCAATGAACAAATAAAGTACTGCAACAAAGAATTGATGCTTTTCGTCTCTCTCCCTTACTGTTTGTTTGTCCCTCTCTCTGTCTTTCTTTCTGTATCTGTCACACACACACACACACACACACACACACACACAGAACAGACAACCCCCCCCCAAAAAAATCATGTTATAAAGATCGCAAAGAGACGCCCACCTCTCTGAATGGACAGGTGTGGATGTGTAGATCATTCTGGTGTGAGCAATGGGGGCTGTAAACTGGAAAGGAAAACTGGAATGTTCTGTTCGATGCATCGGGCTTACCACCACCAGTGTAATGGCTTAACGCCCCAGCTGGTTAGCTGTCAGGTCTTGGAAGACAATACAAATTTTTAAAGTCTCATTAAAAGGGTGTTTATAAAGTGTTTCAGTACAGTGGCTGGTGTTGCAGTAAGACTCACATGCTTAGCTACAAGGATGGTAGTGAGATAGTATCAGTACCTCAGAAGGCCATCATTTGTTTATTTATTCATTTATTCTACATTCATTCATTCACTTATATATTTCTTGAGTGTTCACTGAGTGCCAAGTACTGACAAGGAGGTGCAGCAATAAAGAGGACTAACAGATCACCATCATCTTGAAGTTCAGCTTGTAGCAGGGAGAATCTTCAAGTAGTCCCCTTGATTTAAAAAGGGCTCCAGAGGAGTAAGTAATAAGAGAATGGCCCCAGGATCATTGAGTTCAAGATAAGCAGTGGCTTCATCAAATATCAGAGACTGTTTTGTCTCCTTTGAATTTTGTTTCACCATCACTTTTTGCCTGATCATCTTCAATGATGATAGACTTTCCTTGTGGGGTAAAGTTTTCTGAAATGAATCCTAGAGCAGATTTCTGTGCCATCTTTTCTTTTAATTTTTTATACAACTTGTCATTATCCATGTTACTATTTAGCTGCAGAATAGTTAAGATCTTCTAATGTGGCAGTTTTAAAAATGAGGGATCTCTGTAAGTGACATAAACACCCCACAGAGATTGTCCATTTCACAGCAGATGCCCTGGAAAAAACACTCTTTCTTCTCTCCAACTTTTGGTTATTAAACTGATGAGGGGAGCTGACCCTGCTCATGCAAGGGAAAGTGAGAAAGGCAATTGCTTCTTCATCTGGTTACTCTGACTAGATGTCTTATCACTCTGCCTTATGCTTAGTAAAAACCATAGAGTTGAGCAGCTGGCACAGAAGCATTCAAGTCCCCTTGGATCAGGTTAGGAGAAATAAGTCTGTATATTAACATAACATGCCATATTTTAATCATTGTCTCTCCTTTTCTTTATTGTGAGATGACACAGATCTATTGAGTCAACTCCAAGTGGAGCGAGTTCTTCTGAGCCTTAAAGAGTTTTCCTCAAAGGAATACTATTCTTGGAACCCTCTCACTTCCTGCCAGCACTTTTTTGAAATTCAGAGTTGACACTGTAAGAAAACACCTAGATTCTGGCCAATAAGTTTACGGTAGAAAGATGAAGAGAAAACTTGCAAACTGATCCAAACTGATAGTTGTAAAAACCTTTGATCTGCCATAGTTTCTTGAAGTAGTTACATAACCACATGGAATGGCCATCAGCTAAACTTGTAGTTTACCTAATATCTGTTTGGCATCTCAATGATATCTTTTCTGTCTGCTCCCACATAATTAAACACATCTAGCAATTACAATCAGTGAACTGAACTTATAAACAAGTAGATAAGCCTCAGATTTCTTTTGCAAATGCTGAATACAGTGGTTGCTCAATAAATACAAGCTCAGTATCAGTTGTATTTATTATTTAATAGTGATTGTTTTTGTATTTCTCTCTCCTCCACTAGGGTATCAGTTCCAAGGCCTGTGTCTCTCTTAGTTGTCCCTGTGTCCCAGCATTTAGCACAGATTCTGGCATCAAGTTGCTATGCAATAAACATTTGCTGAATGCATGCATGGGTTTGAAATAGGAGGCATTGTTGTGCATATGGAAGCACTTTTTATTAAAATGTCCATGTCCTGTAGGTAGAAATGAAGTGAATTATGAGGAGATGATCAGAGGGTTGCAGCGTGTGTGGTGCAGAACAGCAGCCCTGTTCAATGCAGGGACAGACAGATGGCTTCCTGTGAGCCATGGAGGATGGCCACCCACAATCACGACTATTGATGACTCTTATTACCACACTCACTCTCTGGTTTTTAACCTAAGAATTTGTTCCATATCCTGGAAATACAATTCAAAATCCATGTAAATATATATCATTTGGGGGGTGGGGGTTAGGGAATAAAGTATTCCATATTCTGGAATTACCAAATTTTGAAATTTTGGAAGCCTAAATAACAAAACGTCTGGATTTTACTCATTTTAGTGAGTTTTTTCCCTTTAAACAGTTATGCTGGGAATCATTTTACCCTTTTATTTGTTCTTATTTTTCTAATTTTATTGAGTTATAAGTGACATATGACATTGTGTTAGTTTAAGGTGTATAATATACTGATTATATTTATATATTATGAAATGATTACCACAGTAAGTTTATTAACTTTTTTATAGTCACCCTGATGGTTTGTGCTTTATGGTTTGCAGAATATTTTTATACAGATCAGTGGTTAATATCTTCCCCCTTGTATTAATCAGAGTTCTCCAGGGAAACAGAACCAATAAGATATATAACTTTCAGTCTGGCAGCCCCAATACTGAAAGGTTTAAGGGTATGTTTAATGGGTTATTGTTTTGCCTCTTATCTCTGTAATCAATGGCTCCTGCATCTTTTTATCAGGGCTTGCAGTTTCATTCTATATCTATTTTTGAAGACCAGATTCAGCACTGCCAAAAACAAATGCAGTTCGCCTGACCTGTGGTAGTACAGTGGGTAAAGCATTGATATGAAATGCTGGGATCGCTGGTTTTGAAGCCCTGGTCAAGGCACATATGAGAAGCAACTACTATAGTTGATGCTTTCCACTCATCTTCTTGCCTTTTTCTTTATCTTCTCTCTAAAAAAATTAAGAAATAAAATCTTAACAGCAACAAAAAAACAAATGCAGTTCTCAAAAATTGGTGAACAATCAAATTTGACTGACATTTCCTTAGGAAAACAAAGTATATACTTAAATAATACTCCTAAGGCATTAATACCTAAAATCACCTTTAAGCATTTCTATCTTTTTCTAAGATTTCATTTACCCATCCTCTCTCATGAATGACCCTCAAGCACCAACCTCTCCCAAATGCCTTTAGTTGCAAACAATTCCCCTCTTGTCTGTCAACTGCATTCCCCTTTCAGAAAAGTAAAAGCTTAGTGACTATCAAAAGCCAGCTCAGAACCAACCCTTAAGATACAGTGGTTTAATAAACAGATGAATGTGTGGATGAATGAAACCTATCTCCTTAAATCATAACCAAGAAAAACATTAAGCAATTATTAGAACAGTAACCTTATTCATCTTTGCACTTTCAGCACTTAGTGTGGGGTGGCTAAGGGGGGAAGCTCACATGGGGAACCTAAGCCTAGGGAATTTTGACTAGGACTGCCCACAACTAAGCACGCCAAGAGGGACTTCCCAGAAACTCTTTGGGAAAAAAGCGACCATCCATCAGCCAGTGAGATTTCACTACAACATAGTAGCTGGATGACCCCAAAAGGCCCCAGAAGGACCCCTAGGACCCCTTTAAAATCTGGATTCATGCAGTACCCCGGTGCGATATTCCTGGCCTCCATCTTCTGGGCCAGTGAGTGTCGTCCAAGAAGCACTCTGTACCAAATAAAGCCTTAATATTCTACACTTGGTGGCTATGCCCTCTTCCTCAGTGGGGAAAATACCTTACATTTTGGTGCTGAAAATCTGGGAGAAGTCAGAAGCCCACTAGGGCCGCTTCTCTTCCCGTTCCCTCTGAAAAAGAACCAGGACCCAGGATTTCTGACCATCCACCTTGGTACACAGTGCGGTAAGCTCCCTGCCTCCAAACTTCCCTTAAGTTCTCTCCACCAAGACTCCCTGTCTGAAACCGCAGCTGTGTCAGGGAAGTCTTTTTCCATCTGAGTGTGTGTGTGTTTGTAAAGACGATTCGAGCACACCCACTTTCCCTATCCTTCCATGGCCAGAGTTTGAGTTTTGGGATGCTGATACTCATCTCTGACCACTCTGAGAACTGTAGGGTGACCATGGAGGCAAAGGGATCCAAGCCTGGCTCTAAAACACTCCTGGGGTGCCTTATCCAAAACCTCCCAAACATTGATCCCTCCCTGAAAAAAAAGAAACTAATTTTCTTCTGCAGCATAGCCTGGCCACAATACCCACTGGATAACCAGACCAGGTGGCCTCAGGAAGGAAGTTTTGATTTTAACACCCTTATTGATTTATAGAACTATTGCCAAGACGTTGGAAAATGGACAGTTTCCTTATATACAGAAGTTTCTTCTTTTGCGTTCTCGTCCTAATTTCTGCGCCAGCTGCTCTACCTCAGGTCCTTCTGGCCAAGGAAATCTCAGCTAAACTCTCTGCTCCCGATCTTTTCTCCTTTGCCGACTCCCCTGAGGAACTCTCTTCCCCTCCTGCACGACTCCCTCGACTCTCTTGGTCCCATCCTATCTCTTCGTTAAATCCTGTTTCTCTTCAGCCTGCAGATGCTGATCTCTCTCTCTCCTCCCGTTAGCACTCAGGCCCGATCCCACTCCAGGCCACAAGAGGGAGCCAACCTCCTAGGCCCTCTCTGTAAGGTGGCCTGGACGGAAGGAGTCATTTGGGTTCATGTGCCTTTCTCCCTCTATGATCTGTCTGCAATTGAAAAGCGTTTGTTGCCTGACCAGGCAGTGAAGCAGTGGATAGAATGTCAGACTGGGATGCAGAAGGACCCAGGTTCAAGACCCCGAGGTTGCCAGCTTGAGCACAGGCTCATCTGGTTAGAGCAAAAGCTCACCAGCTTGAACCCAAGGTCCCTGGGTCTAGCCAGGGGTTACTCAGTGGGCTGAAGACCTGTGGTCAAGGCACATATGAGAAAGCATCAATGAACAACTAAGATGTTGCAAGGCAACAAAAAACTGATGATTGATGCTTCTCATCTCTCTCAATTCCTGTCTGTCTGTCCCTATCTATCCCTCTCTCTGTCTCTGTAAAAAAAAAAAAGAAAGAAAAGAAAAGAAAAGTTTTTGTTCATGTGCCTTTCTCCCTCTTTGATCTGTCTGTAATCGAAAAGTGATTGGGCTCCTATTCTTCTAATCCTACCAACTATACCAAGAAATTCCAATATCTCACTCAGGCGTATGACCTCACTTGGCATGATCTCTATATTATTATGTCTTCTAACCTTACCTTACCTGGACCCTTATTGGTCCAGGCAGTGTCCCTGCCCGAGGCCACCCACGAAGCCCTGTCCCGACGACCGGGACTGAATCCGGACGGCAGCGCGAGCTCATGCAGAAAAGGTTCACGCCTCAAACACTCAAATGCTGGTGGGCCCAGAGGTAGTCCCTGATACGGACCCCAACTGGAATTACCAGACAGAACAAACAGGTAGGAGACGACACAATCAAATGGTTGAATGTCTTATAGCTGGCATGCAGGATGCAGCACAAAGGGTAGTTAACTATGACAAATTAAGAGAAATTACTCAAGGACCTGAGGAAAATCCGGCTCTCTTCTTAAACTGCCTCCCTGACGCTATGGTCCTCCATACTCGTTTAGATACTACTTCCAGTGCCGGGGTCACTGTATTAGCTACTCACTTTATTTCCCAATCGGCCCTGGACATTCGGAAAAAAACTTAAGAAGGCAGAGGAGGGCCCGCAAACCCCTATCTGAGACCTGATGAACATGGCATTTAAGGTTTTTATTGGTCTAGAGAAACAGGCTGAGGCTTTTGCCAGGCCCGCATGCAGCAAAAGGTAGCACTTTAAACCCAGGTTCTTGTGGCAGCCCTTAGGCCAGAGCAACAGAGCAAAGCACAGGAAGTGCTCAACCTAAGTCTGGGCCGCAAATAAGATCCCCACCAGAAACTTGCTTTAAGTGTGGCAAGGAGGGTCGTTGGTCCAGGCAGTGCCCCTGCCCGAGGCCACCCACTAAGCCCTGCCCTAAGTGCAAGCAGCCTGGTCACTGGTGGAGTGATTGCCCCCTCTGGACAGCAGGCACATCCTCGGCGTCTCAGCATGGAGGACCAGCCACTCAGATGGAAGTCCAAGCTAGACAACTGAACACATTGTTCGAACTCCTAGGCCTCGTGGATGACTGATGCGGCCCGGACTTGGAGACCCCCCCCTCACTCTCTCTGGGCCATGGGTGAAGTTACAGGTAGTGAGTAAGTCCATTTCATTTCTTGCGGACACGGGGGCTACCTTCTCTGTTTTGCCATCACACTCTGGACCTCTAGTTCCCTCATAGATCTCGGTTATCGGGGTTGATGGGACCCTTCTTCTCCTCTTCGTACACTACCCCTGACATGCAGTCTGGATGAAATCCCCTTTTCACACTCGTTCTTAGTCATACCATCCTGCCCTTTACCCCTTTTGGGTTGAGACATTCTACACAGTCTCAGAGCCACTATCCAGCTGATAGCATCTACTCACCTACTCCTACCACTCCTGACTGAAGGCTCTCCTGCTACTACAAATCACCCTAGCCCAATCATGAAGTCTATTCCACCAGATGTTGTCAACCCTCAGGTCTGGAACACTTCTACCCCTGTGGTAGCAACCCACCATCCATCTGTATGCATCCGCTTAAAGAATTCCTCCCAATTCCCATCTAGACCCCAATTCCCTATTTCAGCAAGTCGCTGACAGGGCCTTAAACCAATAATTACCCACCTCTTAAACCAAGGCTTACTCATTCCCACGGATTCTCCCTGCAATTCCACCATCCTTCCTGTTGGAAAACCTTCAGGAGCTTATTACCTCGTACAATACTTATGCCTAATCAATAGGCAGTAGTTTCCCTCCATCCAATGGTTCCTAATGCTTACACATTATTTTCACACATTCCTTCAGACACCACTCACTTCACGATCCTAGATCTCAAGGATGCCTTTTTTACCATTCCTCTATACCCTGACTCTCACTTTCTGTTTGCTTTTACTTGGACTGACTCAGACACTAATGCAGCCCAGTAGCTTATGTGGACTGTCTTACCCCAGGGGTTCAGAGACAGCCCACACTTGTTTGGACAGGTGCTAGCTTGGGATTTAGCTGCATGAGATTTTGAGACAAGTACTCTCTTATGATATGTAGGTGATCTACTTCTCTGCAGCCCTTCCCTGTCTGCCTCAAGAAGACACACTGCTACCGTTCTCAACTTCCTTGCTGTGAAGGGATATTGTGTCTCCCCTAATAAGGCTCAACTTCATGCTCAGTCTGTAATCTATCCGGGCATCGCCTTAACCCCCACTACTCGAGGTCTCACCCTAGATCGAACTCAGACTCTCCACAGTCTCCAACCACCTACCACTGCTGATCAAATTCTTTCTTTCCTCCGTCTGATAAGCTTCTTTAGATACTGGATTCCCAATTTTGCTCTCTTAGCCAAACCCCTCTATGAGGCTGCAACAGAGACTCCCACGGGACCTCTCACATCTCTCAACACCGTCAAAAGGGCTTTCTCTACTCTTCGAGATGCCCTCATCTCCTCTCCCCCTCTCGCTTTACCTGTCTCCAGATGCCCCTTCTATCTTTTCACTGATGAAAAGCACGGTAATGCTATTGGTGTGTTAACTCAACCTGTAGTTCCTACATACCGCCCCATGGCATGCCTCTCTAAACAACTGGACACCACCATCAAAGGCTGGCAGCCCTGCCTCCAGGCACTGAGCATAGCAGCTGAACTCACCAAGGAGGCTACTAAGCTCACCCTTTCCCAACCCATCACTGTCTTATCCCACAGGCTCACTGACCTCCTTTCACACAAGTCTCTTTCTCTGTTAAGTCCTTCTTGCCTACAAAAATTTCACCTTTTGTTCATTGAAAACCCTTCAATCACTCTTTTTCCCTCTCCTCAACTCAACCCAGCCATTCTACCGCCAGCTCCAATGACACTTCCGGAACCCACCCACTCTTGTACACAACTAATATATTTTCTCAACAGACCCTGATAATCTGATGGATTATCAGATTCTCCTTTTAAAAATCCAGATCTAATACTCTTTGTGGATGGAAGTTCTGTACAGGAACCTGACGGATGACGACAGGCGGCCTATGCGGTGATCACCACCTCCTCCACCCTAGAAGCTCAGCAGCTGACAGAGGGCACCACCTCCCAGAAAGCAGAGCTGATTGCCCTCACACAGGGACTCACTCTGGCCCAAGGAAAATGTGTAACTATATATATTGATTCTAAATATGCTTTTCTTATCACCCACAGCCACTCTGCCTTCTGGAAGGAAAGGGGCTTCCTCACTACCAAGGCTCCCCCATAATCAATGCTACCCTCATTTCTAAACTTTTGCAGCCATTACAGCTTCCTGCTGAGGTGGCTGTGGTACATTGTAGGGGCCATCAAACCTCTCAGGACCTGGTGGCCTTGGGAAATCCTCGGGCTGACACGACGGCTTGAAATCTCACCCTGGGAGTCTCCCCAACTCCTCTCATGTTTCTCTCTACATCCTTGAAACCTTCCTACACTCCTGAGGAAGAACAGACTCTCCTCAAAAAGGGTGGAAATATGTGCAACCAGGTATAGATATTTCTCAGAGATAGAATTGCCTTACCAAAAGGACAGGTTGAAACTCTCTGATACCCACTGTTCCTTACACATAGGCCAAAAGCTCTCTATCGGTTCTTGCAACCACTCTTTTTCTTCCCAGGCCTCCAGCAGACTATCGAAAAGGTACACGCAGCATGCACTGTCTGTTCCAAAGCCTCTACACAAGGGGGACTCCGCCCCCGCTTCCCTACTCATCAACTGAGGGGGCACATGCCAGGCCAGGATTGGCAAATTAACTTCACTCATATGCCCCCTCACAAAAAACTCTGTTATCTCTTAACTTTTGTGGATACCTTTTCAGGATGGATAGAAGCCTTTCCCACCTCTCAAGAGACGGCAGACACAGTGGCCTCCATTCTCACTGAACACATCATCTCGCAGTTTGGACTGCCGACTACCATCCAGTCAGACAACGGCCCAATCTTCACTGCCCAAATAGTCCAGCAGGTTGCCACCTCTCTCAACATTACCTCGAAACTCCACATACCCTATTTCCCTCAATCATTGGGTAAGGTGGAAAGGGCTCATGGCATCCTGAAGAGTCAGCTAACTAAACTTTCCATCGAAACTAGACTCTACTGACCAAACCTCCTCCCCCTGACACTCACCAGAATCAGGGCAACCCCATGAAACCCCACTGGACTTAGTCCCTTTGAGCTGGTTTATGGTAGACCATTCCTAATCAACCATAACTTACCTGTCAACCTCCCTCCTTTAGCCATGTACTTCCCCTTTCTGTCTTTACGTCGCCATCTTCTCAGGGAACACGCGGAATGAACCCTTGCTCCCATAGGGGCTCCAGATGAAGTATACCCAGTGGTCCTCCTCCAGCCAGGAGACAGGGTTCTTCTGAGGGAGCTCCAGCCTGGCTCCCTACAGCCCAGATGGACGGGACACCATAGGGTAATACTGACTACTTCTACTGCAGCTAAACTCCTAGGACAAACACCTTGGTATCATGTCTCTCGCCTCAAGCTTGCTCCCATGCAGGGCTGCTGGAAGTCAGGGCCCTACTCATCTGTGCCTCACAAAAAGGATGGGGCCTGCAGATCCTGTTGCTCCTGTCCCTCCCATTAGGAACCTGCCGCCAGAGTGAGCTGAAGTAGGGAGCAATGTTGTTCAGTAGAACTGGTTTAATGAAAGAAGCTTTAATCTCTTCAACTGTCTGTGAGGAAAATTAAGCAAGAACCTCTCCTCCTACAACCCGCTTAACTTCTAATGGCAGCCACCCATTCTCACCTAGACTGCCCCTATCTTAAATCTTCTAATTATCAGCGTATAATACTCATATGTGTTTCTTTTTTAAATTCTTACAGAAGCGTACCTGCGAAGTTTCTCAACTCATGGCCAAACAGATGTTCCTCCTGACACCCCTCAAAGCCACAACCAGCTTACCTCCCCTCCTCATGACTCCCCTAATCAGCAGGAAGTAGCCAGGCGAATATACAGCACCCCTTTTCTACTTAACAAAAATGGCTGAAATGTGGGGTGGCTAATGGGGGAAGGTCACGTGGGGAACCCAGGCCAGGGAACTTTGACTAGAACCGCCCACAACTAAGCACACCAAGAGAGGCTTCCCAGAAACCCTTTGGGAAAAAAGTGACCGTCCACCAGCCAGTGAGATTTCACTATGTCATATTAGCTGGGTGACCCCAAGGAAGGTCTCTAGGACTCCTTTAAAATCTGGCTCCATGTGGTCCCACGGCGCAATATTCCTGGCCTCCATCTTCTGTGCCATTGAGTGTCATCTGAGAAGCTCTCTGTACCAAATAAAGCCTTAATATTTTACACTTGGTGGCTATGCCCTCTTCCTTGGCAGGGAAAATACCTTACATTTAGCACCATGTACATCCAAAAATGTTTGTTGAAGAATAAATGAATTAACAATCAAACACTGAATAAATCAAGGAGATTGGCATCACAAGGGAAAGGCAGTTACTGGATCTTGAATGAAATTATTGCTTTTCATGTCAGGTCATGACAAGAAGGATTTATTGTGTTGGATGAATACAAGGTTTTACTTTACTTTTTCCTGGACTGGATGGCTGCATTGAGCCATTGATTTTCAGGATAGTTTGTTAAGTCACTTCTTTGTTGGATAATATGTATGTTCAACAAGACCAGTTCATATTCGAATCTCAAAGGTTTCTTACTTTGCCGTAACAACAAAGATTAAGCTATATGTAATCCATGCATGGGAAGGGGAGAAAAGTACAATCTTATTCTTATTTTTAAGCTGTGAACCTCATTTTTGAGAAATTACAAGGGCAATTAATGGAAGTTTTCATGATTTTGAGATGACAACGTCAAAATGATCATTTTTAGTCAATGTATTTTTCTTATATCTTACAATAACACTCTGAAGTAGTTAATTCTGGCTTAAATGTATGAGGAAAGAGTATACTAATTATTGACTATAACCACCCAACAAAACAAAACAAATAAAAAATCAGTATGTTCATACTGTGCTTACCTAATACTGAATTTTCTTTGCTGAGTCTTCCAGAGTCTGTTATGAATTAAATTTATTCTGCAAGACACTCATCCAGTAGGTGATCTCAGAGCTTTGGAGCACACCCTCAAGCCACATTTGCCAAGAATGGCTTCATCTGAGAAGGCTGAGGAAGCAGATGTGTTTAGTGTTTGGGTCATTTTTTGACACCGAGGAGCATGAATAACTCACCAGCCATCATCATCTCATGCCCATCTGCCTTTGTAATGCAGCCATTGCTAGTTGAGTAAGTTGAGGCAGAACCAGAAGTCAGTTTACACAAGTCCTGGTACTTACCCAGCCTTGTCAGTAATTTACACTAGCAAAGACAATGGAAGAATGAGTGAAGGAGGAAGAGAGGAGTCAACCCAGATGATAGATATTTAATTTTTATTTATCTCTTTTTAAATTAAAATTTTAAAATTTACTATTTTATTTTTTTCAGAGAGAGAGAAAGAAAGAAAAACATCGATTTCTTGTTTCACTTATTTATGCATTCATTGGTTGATTCTTATGTGTGCCTTGACCGGGCATCGAACCTGCAACTTGGCATATTGGGTCAATGCTCTTTTTAACTGAGCTACCTGGCCAGGGTTATTTGTCTCTTGACAAGGTAAATTACTCTTAGTTTAAGAAATCTTAAAATATTCATTGTTTTGAACAATTTTTGCCCTTAATTCCATGATGGTAAAATCCTTTCTTTTTAGAGGGCTCTCAATCATCACAGGAAACCTGGATCAGCCTCTGCCTTTCCTATTTATAAATTGGTACAGGCAATAAGCAGAGAACATTAGTTGGAACTGCCAGTTTGTTCAGGCTTATCTTACTTCTGGAGGGTAATGAATCAACTATGCTTTAAGTGAACAGAGGAGAGCGATTGATGATTCAGTAACCCTAAATTAAACAAGCTTCATTGGAAAATAAGCGGTACTGCAGCAGATTTTCATTTTCTGTTAAACAAAAAATGAAGGCACCACTAGTGCCCAAGTCTCATGGAGAAGCCAGAAGCTGGTCCGTGAAAGGAGGAAGCCTCGCACCTAAATGGGTTTTGCTTTGGACCCTCAGGATGCAGAGCACTGAGCTCACAAAGATAACCTGAAGGCCCTGCGAGAGAGGGAGGGTGTAGGCAGAGCAGAGAGCTGCACTGTCACCTCCAGGATACAAAAGTAATAAATATTATGTAATAACAAATTTTATGTAAACAAACAAACACTGCTTTTTCCCTGGACACTGAGAATATTTCCATATTTCAAACGTGCAAGTTTTTCTACACTAAGCAATTTTCCAGTTCTTAGCAGACACCAACTTGGTGTTCTACAAATCAGTTCAATTCTGACACTAAGTACCTGAGATAGTGCAGATTCCACAGCTTAAGAGCTCGGTCCCACAAAACTGCCCCCAATTCAGATGCCAGTTGCAACTCCAAGTTGCTCTTAGAGACTGGTGGAAGTATACAGGCTGACTCAAGAGTGCTCTAATGATTCTGGAACATTATTTTATGATCACATGGAAAGATGCATGATTTTCATGTATGAGTGCCTGGGTTTTCTTTTTTATTTAATTTTTTAAAATTAATTTACTTACTATTTATTCATTTTACTGAGGAGAGAGAGAGTGAGAGAGAAAGGGGGGAGGAGCAGGAAGTATCAACTCCCATATGCACCTTGACCAGACAAGTCCTGGGTCTTGAACCAGCGACCTCAGTGTTCCCAGGTGGACACTTTATCCACTGCGCCACCACTGGTCAGGCTGGGTTTTCTTATTGGAAGAAAAGTTTCAAATAACTATCTAATGGGAAGTGATATATACAGTTGGCATTTCAGGCATTCAAGAACCAATTGAAGTTCTTTCTCCTTGCCCTGAGGCCATGAAATCCTTTAAGATTTCCTTCTCTGCTTGATGTTTGATGTCTTAGAAAACACTGTTTTATATATTTTGTCTGTTTTTTAATTGTTTTAGGCAGGAGAAGACCCCTGGTCCCTGTAATTTTACCTTGTCTAGAAGGTAAATTCCACAATGTGTTGTTTGATAATGAAAAACTAGGAACAATCAAATAATTCTACCAAAGAGAATTGTGTATTTATAAAATATGATTAGGATAAAATTCCATTCAGTCATTATCTAAGATCCTCTAGGTGAATATTTATTGATATACAAATATGTCATAATCTTTTGTTAAGTGAAAAAGTAAAAATAAGTGTATGCCCAATTTGATTATATATACACTTATATACAGACATATAGAAATGTTATACATTACATATACTTACATTTATCCATATAAAATATATATTGGCATTTATCTTTATATATTTGTTCCTATATATGTAAAATTACTCACATGTATATTTTAGGTTATAATTTCTATAGAAATGCTCTCTAGATTGATAATAAAATTTTTCATTTTGTTAATCTTTATTTTCCATTTTTTACTACAACAAATGATATTATTTCATAATAAAATATATAAACATTATTTTTAATTTGCTGTTAGTTGATATTTACTGAAACTACATTAATATTGTGTTTAATGAGTCAAGAATAAAATTCTAATTTTTAGTTTTATGCTTACTTGATATTTTGAATACATTTATAAAAAGTTTTCTTAAAATAAAACATTAAGAATTAAATTAAGTACTCTAATAATTAATAAAACTTTGATCAACTACTATTAGTCTTCTAATATTTAAAAAAATATTTTGTTTTTATATGGTTATGTATTTTAGGTATTTGTCACTATTAACTTATTAAGTATTTACTATTAAAATACTTTTTTGCTTTCATTGAAGAACAGATATAAAATAAAATATGATATTAATATATAGGTTCAGGTTATCTAAGTCAGCATTTATGAAAGGAAAGACTGATACATAAAATAGGCTGTAAGAACAGGGGAACATGGCTGTTCTGAGCATTGTAGAGAACTCTCAGAACTCTTAGTGGATAAGCCTTCTTATTCTCACTCTTTGACAACTGGAGCTGATATATTATTGCTGAGGAAATAAACAAATTATTTATTTGTTTAATTTCAATTCCAGCAATTCTGTCTTTTCATCACTCCTTTTGAAACTGCAGAAAGGTTTGTTTGTGCATGCATGTGCATGTGCACACACACACATGCCTCACAGCATCCCAGGACTAGAAGCCCTTGTGTGGTCTGTGACAACAAACATGATCAGGGCTTCATATATCTCATGAAGAGAACATCATATGAATGGTGATTTTAAAATAATATTTAGAAAATTAAGTTAAAAAGGATGACATTGACCAATAAGCATATATTGGTTTTGGCCCTGGCTGGTGGTTCAGTGAATAGTGCATTGGCCAGTGTATGTAAGTCCTGAGTTCAATTTCTGGTCAGGGCACAGACGAGAAGTAACCATCTGCTTCTTCCCTCTTCTCTCTATCCCTTCTCTTTCTCTTCCCCTCTCTCAGCCAGTGGCTCTATTAATTTGAGTAAGGACCCGAGCACTGAGGATATCTCCATTGGAGTGCATCAGCCTCAGATGTTAAAAATAGCTTGTACTCAAGCATCAGCCCCAGGTGGATCCCAGTCTTGGTGCATGCCAGAGTCTGACTCACTATCTCTCTTCCTCTCACCTAAAAAAAATATAAGTTTCAGATAAACATTTCTATAGCATCTGAACTGTTGATTGTATTGTATATTCATCACCCAAAGTCAAATCATTTTTCAATATTGTATATTTGTCCCTCTTTATTCCCTTCCCTCCACACCTTTCTCCAAATCCCCCTCCCTTTGGTAGCCACTTCATTTTTATTTATGTCCATGAATCCCAGTTTCATATTCCACCTACGTGTGAAATCATATAGTCTTAGCTTTTTCTGATTTACTTATTTCATCCAGTATAATGTTATCAATGTCCATCTATGTTGTAAATGGCAGTATGTTATCATATTTTATGGCTGAGTAGTAGTCCACTGTATATGTGTATTACATCTTCTTTATCTAATTCTCTATTGAAGAACACTTTGGTTGTTTTCACATCTTTGCCACACCACTGTGAATAATGCTGTGATGAACATGGGGGTGCATGTGTCTTTGCATACCAATATTTTTGAGTGTTCTAGATAGATATCCAGTAAAGGGATTTCTAGGTCATATGGAATTTCTATTATTATTTTTTTGAGGAACCACTGTACTTCCTTCCATAATAATTGTACTAGTTTACATTCCCACCAGCAATGAATAAAGGTTCCTTTTTCCCACAACCTCTCCAACACTTGTTATTACCTGTCTTCTTGATAATAGCAAATCTAACAGGTGAGAGTTGGGTAGCTCATTGTAGTTTTATTTGCATTTTACAAATAGCTAGAAAAGATGAGCATATTTTTATATATCTGTTGTCCATTTATATGTCTTCTTGGGAGAAATGTCTGTTCAGGTCCTCTTCCCATTTTCTAATTGGATTGTTTACTTGTTTGTTGCTGAACTTTGTGAGTTCTTTATATATGTTGGATATTAACCCCTTATCACAGCTTTTGTTTGTAAATGTCATAAATATCATCTCTCATTTGGTTAGCTGTCTTTTTGTTTTATTGTCACTTTATTTTGCTGTGCTTAAGCTTTTGCTTTTCTATACTCCAACAATGAAACTTCAGAAATGAGCTGAAAAAAACAATTTCTTTTACAATTGTCACAACAAAAATATAAAATACCTAGAAATAAACTTAACAAAGGATTTGAAGAACCTACATACTAAAAACTACAAAGTGTTATTGAAAGAAATTGAAGAAGACACAATTAAATGGAAAATATTCCATGATAATGAATTAGAAGAATCAACACATTAAAATGGCCATATTACCCAAAGCAGCATACAAATTTATTGCAATCTTCACTAAAATCCCAATGTCATTTTTTTAAAAAATAGAACAAAATAATTGCCAGGTTTGTAGGGAACCATAGAAGACCCCAACTAGCCTAGCAATTCTGAGCAAAAAGAATGAAGCCAGACGTGTCACACTACCTGAATTCAAATTACACTACAAAGTCACAATAATCAAAACAGCGTGGTATTGACAAAAAACAAACAAACAAACAAAAAACAGACATACAGACCAATGGAACAGAACTGAATGGCAATTTTACAAATCTTTCCAGAACAACACACTCCAGTTAGGCAAAGGGGAGTACTCAGAATACATATGTGAAGCAGATTTCAGAAGGCCTGTTCTCTGAACTGGGAAGGAAATGAAATGTAACAAAAATTCTGAGTGATCATGTTGCACAGTTAACTCTAGATACGGGACCTCAAAAACATTGAGCTGTAAATTGCAATCTGGGCTTTGATTCAGGACAGTTCATCTAATACCTCTGAGTTTTTGTTTTCTTTTTCTGCAAACTTAATTATTTCCAATGTCAAGACTGGCCAAAGCAATTATTGTAAAATAAACACTTGTTCAGTATGTCTAGTATCCAAAATTATGCTTTCCCCTATGAAACGTGACCAAAATACAAGAAATCTTGTCACCTTATAAGGAGAGAATCCTGTTTCACAAGAAACAAATAGAAATATTAGAATAGGCAAGCTGATTGAAGGCCCTGTGCAAAACACTTGTGTTTGCACGTGGGCACATGCAAAAAATAGTTCAGAAAAGAGAGTGGCTGATAATGGGGGAGAAGGAAATAGAGTTCTCATGAAACAGGGAAGACTTGCACAGACCATGAGATGCACTTTTAAATCTTTCATTTAAACCAGTGGTCCTTAACCTGGGTTCTATCGAACCCTAGGGGTTCGATGAGTCGGTCTCAGGGATTCAGTGAAGCCTCTGCTGTGGAGGCCAGAATAAAGTAATACCATAATTTTTTGTGAGTTCATGCACTTTGTTGGTTTTGTTCTTTGAGCAAGGTGATGTTCATGCATGGCTCATTTTGTGCACCAGTAAAAAAACATATACCTATGTCTTGAATTTGGAAAAAAAATCATATTTTATTTATCACTAAAGAAGGGTTCAGTGAATGCGCATATGAAACTGGTGGGTTTGGTACCTCAAAAAAGGTTAAGAACCACTGATTTAAACAAATATATAATCACATTAACAGAAAACTTTAGTTCAGAAAACATATCACTTCACTCCAATAATCACTCCTACATTAAATGCCATTTTATTCATAATAGCAAAAAAGAAAGCAGTCCCAATGTCCATCCACAGGAAAAGGAAGAAATTAGTAGTATATGCATGCAATGGCACACTAACTCTTTCACACTAGAAAAGGAGGAGCTGCTGATACTTAGAATGACAGGCATTAATCTGAATACAGGTTACGGAGTGGAAGAAACCAGACACAAAAGAGTACCTTTATGTGAAGTTCAAAAACAAGAAGAACTAATTTTTGAGAAATCAAATTAATAGTTGCTGATGACCAAGTAGGTAGGGCCATTAAGTAGAAAAGGACATGGAGAAACTTTCTAGGGTTGCTCACTAGTAGACTATTCTCATGAGTAAACAAAGTCAGTCTATGGAAAATGATAACTATTGACTAACAATTACTTCTTTTGATTAGGATATTGGGCACATAAGTGCACACATTTGTCAAAACTCATACAACTATAAGCTGGACATTTTGCATTATGTAATTGGACCATAACTTTTTTTAAAACCTACTTCTCTAAAACTTTATTACCCAGTCTTTCTATATATATTTTCCAGTATATAATTTATATATAAATTTTTTTTCTTGCTATATTTGAATGTTGGCAATTCCAGCTTGTAATGTGGACCTACTGGAGCCAATAGTAGGTGCAAGTTAGGGTCTTGTTGCCTGGGTCTCTGAACCAATATGAACCCCTTATGATTCATTCTGAGCTTTCGCACGATGGTAGAAATGTTAGAGATGGAGAGAAATATTTAAGTTTGCATGACTGTATAGAGCTCCTGAACAATAGTCTGAGATGAGGCAAGAGAAAAGGGCTCAATAATCCAATAAGGTTTTTTATTTTTTCAACAAGTAGAGACAACTATTGCTAAGAATGACTCCAACTCTATCTCTTTTAATCCATAAATAAGGTGCATCAACTATACTCATGAGTAAACAAAGTCAGTCTACAGAAAATGATGACTATTGACTAACGATTACTTATTCATTACTCTGAGCCACATGCTTACTTACCATTGAATACTCACCACAACTGTATGAAGTAGGCCCTAGTACCATTCGTTTTATTTTCAGAGCACAGAAAGGTTAAATAAATTGCCTAAGGTCACACAACTAGACAGAGCAGAAGCCAAATCAAGACATTAATTGGAATGAGGACTAGAAAATGAGAAGGGAGTGGACAGATGGATAAGAAAAAAATTAAAGACTTTATGAGGGTGGGGAAGTAATTCAGATAGAGGGTTCATTATCAAGTGAGCCCTCATATACCAGTAATAAAACTGAGGCCCAGAAAGGTTACATGATTTCCCAAAGTCACTCATCTAATTAGGGGAGGACTGGGACAAAAAGCCACATTTTAAAAATCCCAGCTCAGGTCTTTTCTCATACATCAAAAAAAAATTAATTGAAATTTTTTTCACATCATGTCCAATTTTGAAACTCATCCCCATGGGAATTGTCAGTTAGATGTTCATAGCATTATAAAATTCAAATATTGGGAACGGCCCAGAGAGGTTCTATAACCCTAGGCCCCAAATTTAGGCAGCATCACACTTAAACCATCAATGCAGATGAGCATCTTTCCAGCTTTTAAAGCCTTCCAGATGTATCTCAACTAGATTTCTTCATTTATTCATCAGAACAAAAGAGCAGAATTTGGAAAATAGCCTGATATGCATAAGCCATTAATGACATCCCAGGAGACAAACAAGTCCAAACCCTGAACATCTAAAGCATTTTAATTCAGGATACAGTACACTGAAGCCCTGCGGATTATCTTCATCAGGGTTGACTCTATGAATATGAATTATTTGTTATGCTGGCCGTGTTTACAGAGAAGGAAAAAAAATCTTACACAAGAGTTAAAGCTAAACAAGTAGCAGAATTTAGGGAAATATAAAAAGACACTGGAATGAAGGTGAACAACAAATAATTCCCAAAAATGCCAGGGAGCATTTCATGCAAGGGCTTCTACTTTTTCTTTCCTTTCCTTGCCATCATCACTAAAAGATGACCAGTCCACAATGTGATGTCTTTTGAGAGTCCTTCCAAATTAAGTCCCAGTTAAGTGATCACTCCTAAGCCTCTGACTTAGTTGTGCTTGAAAAGATGCCTACTGAAGTTGAGACATCAAAAGACTAGTGAATAGAAGAGCAGTTGCTATGAATGGTTCAGAACCCACAACTTGGATCCTTCTCCAGCCTCGCAGAAGTCACTGAAGACTCACAGCAGAGTTAACACATCCTAAAAAGAACCACTTTACCACTTATGCAGGGACCCAGCTTACGGTTAAAAAGACTTGCCAAATAAAAGCAGAATTATGACACTATATGGAGTGTTATACAGTGTGTCCATAAAGTCATGGTGCACTTTTGGCCAGTCAAAAGTCAAAAGTGCACCATGACTTTACAGACATACAGTATTGCTGCTGGAAGGTATCCCAGATAGGCCATGGCAGTTTAAAGCCAGGTAACCTGTTTGCTTTGAAGAGTAATGTGCCAGCCACTTATATAGGCTTCGTCAAGGAATTGTCTTCTATTTAGGAAGGGTGTTCAAGACCAGAAGTTACATACATAGAATTTTGAGAGAGAAATCCTGCCTGCTGTTCAGATCAGAAAAATTACCTCTAGCAATAATGCAGGGACAGATTATTTTCATATCCACTTTGGACCAGTCTCTGGATGCCCATTCCCAAGCTCAGAGAGATGGCTTGTCTATAGTACAGAGCAGGCAGCAAACTTTTACATGAAGCTAGCACATCAGTTAATTTCAGTTTACAGGTGATGAGGTAGTTTCATTTATCAATTGTCCCTGTGTGGTTTGAACAGACTGGGGCAATGGTCAGGAGAATATTCAAAGGCAGACAGTATTTGAATATTTCTCACAAGGGCTCAGATAAACGCCAGTCTCTTAGTCTGCTCTCTTCCTTCAGATCTACCCAAAGTTAACACATTCCTTCAGCTGGCCCTTTATTTCTGCACTTCTGGGCATAACCTTTGGGTTGCTTTTCAGACAGAGACTACAGAAGACCTCTAGCTTTTGCTTTGTTTCTGATATTCTGTCTACAAACGGTGAAGTCCAAGAGAAAATTGAAAGTATTTATTAATAATCCACTATGGGACTTCCACTTCTGAGTCTGATGGAAACATTTGTGTCAGACTGCTTTCCCATAAGAACAACTAGGTAAACCCTATAAAATCCAAAAGTTACCTGTTGTAAAGGCACTAAAGAGCTGCTTAAACAATGCCAAGTAGAGAGACGGGTTAAGATTTGGAAGAGGACACTGCAACAGCTTTTTATCCTGGGACTCTGAAGAGTCTGGGTGAGGACAAGGGATTCAGAGTCTGAGCTGTACCTGGGGAAAGACACAGAACTAAACAGAGCCCGCAATACAGGACTGGTTTCTCCTGAATATATTTGCTGACTTCTGAAACTTCACACCAGGGAAATGGAGAAGCTAAGCTGAAAATGTCTGAAAGGCTGAGTGGAGTTTTGCGCAGTCTGGAGATGTTATAAAGACAAGGTTGGAGTTCAGTGCTCACCAGAGCAGGAGTCGTTAGGCATACCAGGCTCTAAGTGGAAGCCTAAGGGACTATGTCCTAAAAAGAGGAGCCTTATCCTGGTGAAAATGAAAATAAATAGTCAGTTTTCCCCTTAGAGAGGTGGAAAGAAATAAGAATTCCTGCTCTTACCACAACTATCCAACATTGTCCTGAAAGTCTAAGCCAGTTGTAATAATGCAAGAAAACACATGGAAGGCAAAATAAGAAAGGAAAAGATAAAATAGTCATTATACATAGATAAATTGATTCTATATGGAAAAAAATCTAAAGAAATATACAAACATGTTAAATTTAATAAATCTATTTAATATGGTCAGTATTAATAAATCTATTTAATATGGTCAGATTTAAGGTCAGTATGGAAAATCAACTCTATTTCTATAGATCTACAATGAACAGACAATGAAATTTTAGTTATATCATTTGTAGTAGCATCCAGAAACATTATATACTTAGGAACAAATCTTTTAAAAATATGTGATGTTTCTATACTGAACCCGCAAAATATTTTTAGATAAATATATGACCTAAATAACTGGAGAGACATATGCCATTCACTAACTGGAAGACTCACATTGTGAGAAGGGTAACTCTCCCTAAATTCATCTATAGTTCATGCAATACTGAGAGATGCATAGGTGTATATTTGTAAAATGCTTAGCTACTTATAAAATTTATATGAAAATGCTATAGATCACCAATAGCCAAGGAAATACAGTGTGTCCGTAAAGTCATGGTGCACTTTGACCAATGACGTGTCAAAAGTGCACCATGACTTTATGGACACACTGTATTGGGAAACAATATGGAGGTCAGGAGAGGTTTTCTGGAGAGATTTTTGAGCTAAGTCTTTTGGAGAGAGAGTGATAAGTAGAATTTTATTAGGGGTTGGACCTATATCTATTTTTTTTAGAATAATCTATCAGAATGCCTGTCTGATGCATAGCAAATATTCAGTAAATATTTGTTAAATGTAAATATAGATGGATGAACAGATGGATAGATGAATAAATAAATGGATGGATGGGTGGATGGATGGATGGATACTATAAATAAAAGCCTTGTAGGTTAAAAGAACAGTAGAAGTAAAGGCAAAAAAACATGAACTTACATTGCAGTGCATAGTCATGTACATCTTAGGCTTGTGTATGAAATATCAGGAATGAAGACTTGAAATTTAAGAACAATATTGTGTGTGAATTTTAGGTTTATAGGGTTTAGACATTATTCTATAGGTGTCTATCAAGTGAGCCTGTAATAAGCTGTCAGGATACAATACTTTAGACTCCACAAATTTTAGATATAAGTAGAGAGCATCCAGTCTGAGAGTTTGCAAATACAGTGTGTCCGTAAAGTCCTGGTGCACTTTTGAGCTGTGACCGGCCAAAAGTGCACCATGACTTTACGAACACACTGTATATGTATTTTAACACATATTTGTAAGCTGTAAGCTTTCTAATTTAAAAGAAAAAACAACCATAAAGAAAAAGTAAAGCAAATGAGGACATCTTGGGTAAAGCTGAGTCACCTCTCCCATGGCCAGTCCTGAAGGCCCTCCTTGAAAGGCATGGATCTAGTCTAAGCACATCTATGTATAAAAGATCTGATATCCAAACAGATCAGACACCTTCTCCAAGGTCACAAGTCATTACTCTTTTCCTACATATTTTCTTCTACCAAGAAATGTTAGCCTTCTCATTAAAGTATATTTAAGTTGTGGAATTAGAAACAACAGTCTTCCTTACAAGTAGCTTCCACACTCAGTTTCAAAGCCAAGAAATTTTGCACTGTAGTATAAAGCTTACAGCTTTATGATTTGCATTTTTCTTAGATTTTGATCATTTACATAATAAAGAATTTTTCTTCAGTATAAGAATTAATTCTTTTCATTTCAATCTGATGCAACATTCCTCTGACATTAGTAAATGATTGAGAGAAGACTTGATGATTCAACTGCTCTAATTTTTTTAATATATTTAATTTTTAAGATCTCGACCAGTACGAAGATACATAACTTGAAGCTAATCAATAGGAAAACAACAGGAAATAAGTGAAAAATGAGGTAAATTCTACATAATATACTGCTCACAAAAATTAAGGGACATTTCAAAATGAATGAGAAGCAATACAAAAATAGAAGCATTTGATTATTTTTTTATTAAACAAGAACATCAGAAAAGCAAACAAGTCAAAGAAAGTTGTTTGATTATGCAAATTAAATGCAAACTCAATTATTGTGATTGAGTAGCAAGTGACCTATCAAATGCTTCTTTTTTTTATTATTTCATATTCATTTTGAAATATTCCCTAATTTTTGTGAGCAGTGTAACTGGTCTATACTTTTTCTTTTTCTTTTCTCTTTCTTTCTTTTTTTGTATTTTTCTGAAGTGAAAAGCAGGGAAGCAGAAAGACAGACTCCTGCATGCATCTAACTGGGATCTACCCAGCATGCCAACTAGGAGTTAATGCTCTTCCCATCTGGGCCATTGCTTTGTTGCAACTGGAGCCATTTTAGTGCCTAAGGCAGAGGCCATGAAGCAATCCTTAGCACCTGGGTCAACTTTGCTCCAGTGGAGCTTTGACTGCAGTAGGGGAAGAGAGAGACAGAAAGAAAGGAGAGGGGGAATGGTGGGGAAGCAGATGGGTACTTCTCCTGTGTGCCCTGGCCAGGAATCAAGCCCAGAACTTCCATACACCAGGCTGATGCCAGGCTGATGCTCTATCACTGAGCCAACTGGCCAGGGCCTGGTCTATAATTTTTAAAAGTCTTTTCTTTATTTTTTAAATTATTTTTTATTTATTTATTCATTTTAGAGAAGAGAGAGAGAGAGAAGGGGGGAGGAGCAGGAAGCTTCAATTCCCATATATGCCTTGACCAGGCAAGCCCAGCATTTTGAACCAGCGACCTCAGCATTCCAAGTCAACGCTTTTATCCACTGCGCCACCACAGGTCAGGCTAAAAGTCTTAAAAATTAAGCAAAGACTTTGTAACTGTTCCAGATGAAGGAGATTAATGAAGCGTGACATCTAAATAAAATGTATAATTCTGAACTAGATCTATTTCTCATAAAGGATATTGTTGAGTCAATTGGTAAATCTTGAATTGGGTCAGAGAATTAGATGCTGGTAATATATTGAGGCAAACTTATTAATTTTGATGATCATATTTTTTATAAGAGAATATCTTTATTTGCACCAAATATATACCTAAATATTTGGTGGTGATGGGACATCAAATCAGTTACTTACTCTCAAATGTTTCAGAGGGGAAAAATTTTCTGTTCTTGCAACTCTTACATATTTGAAATTCTTTCAAAATAAAGTTGTATTTTACATTGTTAAAAATAAAAATAAAATATTGACCTATAATGCGCAGGAAAGAAGCAGAGATGTGCAAAATAGTCTTTACAAAATAAAGCTCTGATAATGTAGGTTCACTTTACATACTGTTAGAATCTTAAATCAGGTTAAATTCTTATGCAAAGTTCTTTAAGACTTATAATGATTGCATCCCACCCAAAATAGAGGAGTTGTATATATTTAACCAGTAGAGCTATACAAACAGAATAATTTAGGTACAAAGTTATGAGAATGGAAGTATGGCAAAGGGGCTTAATTATCTGCTTTAGCAAGCTAGGTTGATAAATCAACTAAATCATTGTCTATTCTCCTTTTAATTCCAAGTACAAATAAACAAGTATAGATTCTTTCTACTTTGAGAAATCTATCTGCTCCCAACAGGACTATTGGAACCAAAATAAGATGGTCAGTGTTGCTTCTTCATCGACATGGGAATTGTTTTATTAATTCAGGAAAATTAATTACCTCTCTGACTTCAGCTATAATTTTCATTCTATGTCTTCTTTATATCCAGCTCAGCTCTCCCCCTTGAGCTCTGAAATTTTTAGCTTTCTGTTGCATTTCTCTACCCATTATCTATCACCTCAAACTCAACCTGTCCAAAACTGAACACCACTCCTAACTTCTTGATTTCCCTTAATGGGACTTACATTCTTCTAACCATTCAAACTAAAAAACCTGGTGTTATCTTTGATTACTTAACTACTCTAACTCCTATATTCAGTGAACTACTTGGCTCTGTAAGAAGACATCACATTAACCTTTTCTTTTCAGTGGCTACTGTCAACATATCAATGTGGGTTATAACTTCTTAGCTGGACAAAAAGTAAAGGTAAGGTGAGTTGTATGGACATAGGCAGTTATATATTTTCATATCTCAGTGTAAAAGTTAAAATCGCATGGATAAATGTACCCAAACCATGCCCTAGCTATAATTTTTTTACTACCTACTTTAGTTAAGTTTTGATAAATTATGGCTACCATATGAACTACTTTGGTCATCTCCCAATTCTTCTCTGAGTTTAGTTTCTTTATAATCCCCTTACAAACTACCACCAGATTCAGCTTCCTTAACGAGGAGCTCTGATGCCTCAAACATGTGCTCAGAATCAGAGACTTGTCCTCACCATTAAAGCTCTTCCGATGATCCCCATCTATTTTTATAAATGATAAAGGCTGTAGAGATATGTGTCACTGTTGCCATTTTCATTATCACAGTTCTTCTTTATCTTTGCTCAGGCAGTCTAAGCAAAACTTCCAACTGTTTTCCACATTTTTCTTTTTCTGTAATGCCTATGGCTATTATGTCTGCCTTGTTCAAAAACAATGATTTCACGGTGCCTAATTAAGGACAAATTTTCTTTCTGTTCTTTATTCTTACTAATTTTATATAGGCCACACTCCAACCAAAGTTCCAGAATGTACTTCCTACTTTCTGCTCCCACATTTCTTGAATTCTCCCACTCACTATCCTTTACAGAAACATCAAACCCTATCGTAATTAAAGTCCATCTTCACAACCATTAGACCCCACTGAAAATTCCGGTAGCACCTTTTTCATGTTCACTTGTCCAGTCATTTATTCATTGAACACCTCAGTTCCTGCCTATGAGTTTATTCACAGACAGGAAGATTAAACCCTACAAGGTGCTGTCACATACAACAGTTATGAATAAACCAATGGGTTAAGTGGCTTTATTATCCCTATACATCATTGAGGAAACACATGAAGAAAATTAAGTGACTTAGTAGAATTCAAATTCAGTTCTCTAATGGTCAATTACTTTTTCTATTATCTTGTTAGTTGTTTTTGTATTCACTTGTGAGTTTTCCAAATTATCCCTTTTAGGTACCAATACTTTCAGGTCAGGGTGATATATTAAATATTAGAGCCCCTACACAGTGTATTTATTAAGTAAATGCTTGTTGCCTTGAGTTAAGTTGTATTGATTTGATTGCGATTCTGGAGACCACCCACTTTTGATAATGTTTTCTAAGCTAGTCATGATGTCCTTTCTTTGATTTTCTGTTGTTTGTATACTTGCCAGATATTTCTACTAAATATTCTTACCCTCTGGTGTGCATCACCTAAATCTCTTCCTTTACTTGGTAGTTTTCTTGGCATCTCTGAAAAAGAAAATAAAGACTAAACTCACTCTTTGAGAATTGTTTCCCTCAAAACAGGCTGTTTTTTGTGCTTAATTACTTTACATACTTTGTCACCCATCAATGTCACATTCATATGGAAACACTGACTAAGCAAATTTTAACATGATATATAGTGAAAATAACAGCAGGAAAATTACTGTCACTCATTTCAGATCCTAAGAGACTTCTAGGGCTATACATTAGAGATAGGATTGTTTATAAAACCAAAAGACTGTTTCTTTTGGCACAAATTTATAATATAAGAGATTCTAGTTTGGGTTCAAGAAAAGTATATATTTGAGTAACACATCTATTAGTATAAATATTTGTTAATTCAGACCATGATTTCTAATTGGCCTGACCTCAAATGCACTTGAATGTATGGTTTTCATAAAATGTGTCCTAACTCAAATCTATCTACTTTTATTAGTATTATTGACAATCATAAAATTTTGAAATCTTTTTGAATTGGCTTTACTTCAAGGGCAATAACTGAGGGTGTGAGTGAGGGATCACTTGGCTAGATAGTGCCAGGTTCTAGATATAGCAGGGCCTTGTGGAAAATACACCTGAATTTCAGCCTTGTGTCTCATTCAATAACAGCTTTTTTCAAGTTTATTTTTAAAATGTAATTGGTGTTAACAAGTCATCAGTCAACACAATTTCAAAAAAATTAAACATATTTCTTAAGGAGGATGAAAATTGCAATATTGTGAGTGTATGTTGTATAGTGAACAGATGTGGTGAGAAAACTTTCATGGCTGTGTGGTTGGGTGGGAGAAGGGAGCCAATGTCAACAGTAGTAGCTTCTGAGAATAAAGGCTAGGGAGAGAAACAACGTGAAAGGGAGATTCGTTTGTTCTATACCTTTATATTATAATCCCAAACAGAAAATATTTCTACTGAAATAAATGGGAAATGTGAGCAATTAGAGTATGGAATTTAGCCTTTGATTTATTTTCCCTTTGATATATAATCATCATTGCCCACAGCAGGTATGAGTTTTATTAACTTAATTTGCTATTAGTTCAAGAAGTCATACATTTCCTCAAAATAAACTCATTTTAAAAACTGGAAGAACATTTTAAGCCTTAAATATGTAAATATGTCATAGTTTGGCCTCATTCAGCAAATTCCTAGAATCAATCAGCCAAGTACAAAGTCGTTCTATTACTGAAGAGAGAACAGAAAGCATGCAAATTGAAACCAGAATAAAAAGTAAAATGTAAAAATGGCTTATAACATCTACAGAAGCACCATACTTGTATAATTATATTTTGATAAATTCATTTAAATATAAAACATAAAAAATATTCAGTTTTAATATAATACTATTTTTCCTTGATATGAAATAAGAATTTTAAACTACTGTACAGATTAACTCAATTTATTAAGCAATGCAAATCCTGGATCTGGTTAAATCATTATAATAATAGCTTTCATGCCATAACAGGTTCCATTTTACAGAATGCTTTTACAGACCTTATATCATTTTATACATATGCACATGCACACACCCCTTAAGATATAAGTGGCACAGATACAATTATTCTCCTTTTATAAATAAAAAAGTGAAAGTCCAAAATTGAAGAGCCAGTGAGAAGCACCTGGAGAACTCAGGGCTGCTCTTGGCACCATACTTTTCCCACCAACCTATAAGAGACTAGAAAACATGATACTCTATGTAGGATGCAGATGCTTTTCTGGCTTCACACCTTAGCTTCATTTATTGAGCATAGTGGTTAAGAATATGGACCCTGAATTTGGGACAATATGGTTTCCATGCTTTGCTCTGCCATTTCTTAGCTTGAACTTGGGCAAATTACACAACCTCTCTGAGTCTCAGGTTTTCATCTGGGAAACAAGGATTATTGGACCAATCAAGTAGAATGATGCATTTAAAGAAGGTAGCACAGAACTAATCACCCAATGGTTATTGGCTGCTGGAGTGCTCCATCCCTTGGAAATCATGAGATAGGTCAATGTTATATTATCTTGGATGGGAAATTGGATATTCTTGGATATACAGTACTTTCCGTAATATGAATCTGTCCATGTATAAAGCACTATGAGCTGCATCATTTGTTCTTTGAGAAAACCAAAAGTGACTTTGAAGAAGTAGAGGAGATAAATAGGTTGCAGGAGGAAATATAAAACCGAACACTAAAACCCAACAACAGAGAGAGTCAAGGGCTCATTCAGAAGTTGCTGAATCACAAAAGACCCCATGGAGGAGATAACACAAAAGCTGGAGCACAGCTTCAAAGGTGCACCTTTATGGTGTTTCCAACAGATGTCTCAGGAGAGTCCCAACTCAGAGTAAGTGAATTCTGACATCACGTACAGAGGATGATAGTCCTCCCTATGCTAACAAAATGCTTGGCAAGCTCCTCCTATTTTCCCTACTCCTGCCACCATAGCTGGATATAATCAGTAATATGGTTTATGCCAAATTTCCCTAATTTTATAGGTAGCATAATCTTCTAAGTGTGTGTGTGTGAGTGTGTGTGTGTGTGTGTGTGTGTATATATATATATATAGTTTTACAATCACCATTTAAAAGCTTTTTCATGCAAACAAACAAGATTGCATTTAAGGGGTGATTAGAATGAAATGTGGTATGTGTTACTTGTCTAAATGTAATCTAACTACTCTATTCATTTAGTGAGGAGTCTAATTACTAGCTCTATAATTACACTACTCAAGAAAATTGTTCTAGTGATGGTTTTATTCAACTAACTTGAGACAATTTTTGTGCCAACATGAGCAGAACAAATGGAATTTAATTTCAAAACAGGGGCAAAGGAAGGTTACCCTGGAGAAGAAACCCTCACGACCTGGACTGTGGATTTTTAAGTTGGTGCAGAGCACAATACAGTTAGAAAAGGAACAGGCTTACATTGCAACATAGCTATTAAGCAAACTTCCTGACTCATGTTAAAAATAAATAAATAAAAATTGCAAGGGGAGCTTCATAGGCTCTAACACTCAGATTTAAGTTGATTTATAATAATTACTTCTTGCTAATTTTACATGAAGCTTAACTCAAAGTATGGTCCTCAGAGCAGCAGCAACTGCATAACCTGGGAGCTCGTTAGAAATTCAAATTTTCAGGCTTAATCAGAACGTGCATTTTAAACCAGTTCACAAGAACATATGTACATAACAATTTGAGAAGCAATGGTATAAATGACCAGCTTGTGGTTGAAATTAAAATTTTAATTTTTGTCTGTTTTTAAATATAACATATGTTCAGTAAAGAAAAAAACACAAATGTGCATATTAATACAAGGAGGAAAATGTAATCTTACTACTCTGAGAAGATAGCTGTTAAAATTTTGGTGATTTCTTTTCTAGGTTGTTATGCATTTTATTTTACATCTTAAGCTCAGCCTGTAAATACAGTGTTGCTTTTTTCTTAAATTTAATGTTATAAATATTTTCTATATTTTAACAAAGTGTTGTCGACATTTGTCTGTATTCTACCATAAGAGTGTACTATTTCATTGTTAAATTTTTCTATTCCCTTTACATTGTACTTATAAATAATTCTTTAATGAAAATGTTTATATTTAAAGTTTTAAATTATTTTATGAGCATAAATTTCTAGGATATGAATGTTTTTAAAGTTTTGATAGTACTGTCTCTTGTAATTATAATATTCTTAGAAATAAGGTAAATTTGTAAAGAAGCATTTAAACTCTTCATTTCCCGCTTTTGGGGAGCAGAGAGAGGGTGCTAATTTGTTTAATTATTGGGGTCCCTGTCACAGTCTATTTTTGCCAAGATGACCAGTGGTCTGAACCTCAGAGCACTGTATTTTCTAACACTTTCAGGATACTGTGTGCTAAATTAATACTATTCAGTAAAGAGTTGCCACTGATTTCACTTTGTAAATCACTACTCAGTCCTTACAGGGTGAGTCTGTTGGATGATCAGGTTAGTAAAGACAATTAGCCATGGGGCCAGGTTTAAGTTCTACCTCTATCCTAAAGCTGTATCACATTGCCTAAATTATGACCCTGTTTGGACCATAATCACTGTTAACTGAAGATGCACCACTAAGACTCTAGAACCAGGAGTACAAGTAAAAGGAAAAGTTTATTACAAACAAAAGAAAAAGAGTTTAGTACACTTGCGAGCGGGCGCTAGGCAAGTATGCTGCCAGGCGCGCTATACAGCGTTTTCTCAGCATTTTTATACTTTACTTTTTAGGGAAGGGCGGGGGCAGGGGATTTAGGTATTTGCCTTGAGCAAGAGGTTTCTGTAAGGTGGGTTTGAGCAACGTCCTTATCTGTTTACAGCAGGGTGCAGTTTATCTAGTTCCTGTCACACAAGCCCTAAAGGTCATATGGAATTTTCCCCAGTTCTTGTTTTTCCCTTACATTTCCCCCTCTTGTTCTGTATATCTCTAATCCTAGAGATTAGTGTTTTCAACTAGTCTTTCATAATGCTGTCATACTATCATTAATTTTACTGCTCCTACCTGCCCTTGCAAGAAAGTGGTTAGCCTATTCAGGACACATGGTCCGACAGTGACAACTAGAAGTAGTACTATAAGGGGCCCTGCCAAGGTGGAGATGAGGGTTGTTAACCAGGGTGATTTAGAATACCACCCTTCAAACCATCCTTGCTGATTCTGTAGCCTTTTCTCTCTCGCTTTCAGCCTTTCTTTCAGCTTACTCATAGAATCTCATACTACTCCGGTGTGATCAGCATAGAAGTAGCATTCCTCCTTTAGGGCAGCACATAGTCCACCTTCTTTCAGAAATAACAAGTCTAGGCCTCGCCTATTCTGTAATACTACCTCAGATAGGGGAGTTAGTGACTTCTTTAAAGCCTCTATAGATTGCTCTATAGCTTTTAAGTCCTGTGTAATGGCAGATTCAAGTAGTGCCATTTGTCGAGGTCCTTTAACTAGGGCCACAGCCCCTGTTCCTACTCCTGCTAATACTCCTGCTCCTAACAGGGCTGCTAGAGTGAGGGTAACAGGCTCTCTTCTATATCTAGTTCGCCCCTCGGTCACTTTTTCAAAGTCTTCATTCCCATGGTAGGTCAGGCAGGGAAAAACCCTGACCATTACACAGAAATCCTGAGAGTTATTAAAGGCTTGGGTGGACCGACAGGGGGTTAAACCTGTTCTGCATGCCCACCGTGTTCCTTTTCTTGGGGGATCAGATAAGAATTATTGGGGGAGACTGAAATGGTCTGGAGACATCGTGCCTTGTCTAAGGCAGATGGAGTTCCTAGGCATATTCCTTGTCCTGTTACCTCTGGAAGAGTGAGCATATGGCGCTTATTCCAATTACATTGGGAAGAACTACTATTTTCATGATAACTCCCATTAATTGCAACTCCTTTGTAGTAGGGAGGTTCTGCCTGCAAGCAGATCCAGCAGGAGTCAGTTAGGTTGGGGTAGGTATGATTTAGAGCCTTGTAACTCCCCTCTACTAAATCTAGCAACCGCTGTCCCGTAGTTTCTAATACTGACGGGTCTGTAGGCAGGGGTATACCACTGACTGAGTTGGGGGCTGCATTTTTTGGTGATGGGGTGACTCGTGCAGGGATTGGACGAGCTTTTCCAGGTTTGGGGGCTCCCTGATTGGCAAGTACTCTATTAGGTCCTATTGGACTTCCCTTGGTAGTACTTAGCTGAAGTCTGATTTTAAATGTTACACCAATGTCTGGACCTGGCACATACATCCTTAACCCCCATTCTCTACCTTTTATCCAGGTATTGTCCTGTTTTCTTCCGTGCTGAGTGAAGGTGATATTTAGTGGGTTACAGGTGAAATTGGTACATGGTCCTTCACCAGACCAAATCCCTGATCACCTATGACCTATCCCCGGTCTTTGACTAGGGATCCCCATGCTTAGACACTGGGAGTTTTTAGTTCCTGCTTCTTTTTGAGTTACTCGCACAACCCTGATCCAATCCCAGGAGGATGTGGGCCTCCAGTGAGTTGTCCCAGTAGTCTCATAACCCCAAGCCTTACAGTAGAAGGCTTCTTTCTAGTCCTCCGCATTTCCAAGCGATGTTCTTATTACGACTGTCCCAGGGACAGACATAAAAGTCAGTCGTCCTGAGAGTCGAGCAGAATTCTGGGTGAGAGCATCCAAAGCCTACAGCTCCTATACCACTAGTTGAGCATTCACATTTTCTGGACTCACAAGGAGGGGGGTTACCCGGGTCTGTGGTTGGGATGTCCCAGGTCTCTAACCCTGCTGCTAACTGACAGAGGTCTGGATGCAGGGATGGCCACCAAGTCCAAGGGGGATGATTATCAGAAGTTATTTCCCATACTATGTCACTAGTCCCTGATATCACTTGCCATGTCTGCCGGGTTGGTTGATGAGGATTCGTTGTGGCGGCGGATACGCAGCTTGAGGGGGCTGTCCATTTTCTCCACTGTCCATCGGTCATCAGGAGCAGGAGCAGGCTTGAGGTGCGAAGCATGGATCCAAGCAGCGATGCCATCGACCTTTACAGCAGTGGGTGTGATGAGGAGGACCTGGTAACGTCCCTTCCAGCAAGGCTCGAGTGTACGGTGCTGGTGTCTCTGGACGTAGACGTAGTCCCCAACCTGGTGACGATGCGGGGTTCTGTCTCCTGCCGGCTGGTAAAGGTCAGATAACTGCTTCCACAGACAATGTTGCACTTTAGCTAGGGCCTGTAATCTGACAGACAAGGGTGTATTCGGGATATTCATGTCAGAGGGGGATAAATCCCGAATGGGCGGAGGGGTTCTAAAGAGTATTTCAAAGGGAGTCAGGTTAGTTTTGGTGGAAGGGGTATTCCGTGCCCGGAAAAGAGCGTATGGTAGGAGCATTACCCAATCTCTATGGCCAGTCTCTATGACTAATTTAGTTAGGGTCTCTTTAATTGTCCTATTCATTCTCTCTACTTGTCCTGAACTTTGGGGTTTATAAGCACAATGAAGTTTCCAATTAATCCCCAATATTTTGGCTACCCCCTGGCTTACCTGGGCCACAAACGCCGGTCCATGGTCAGACCCTATTACCTTTGGAAGGCCAAACCTGGGAAAGATTTCTTCCATGATCTTCTTAATTACTACCGCCGCTGTCTCATGTTTGGTAGGGAAGGCTTCTACCCATCCTTAAAAGGTGTCTACAAAAACTAAGAGATACCTTAGTCCATACTTGGCAGGTCTTACCTCGGTGAAGTCTACTTCCCAATATTGGCCCGGTCTGGTGCCTCGGAGACGGGTTTCACTGGTTCCTTTGGCTGGGTAGGCATTTACTATCTGGCAGGCCTTGCAGGCTTCTATTACTTCCTTTGCCATTTGCCTCTTTTCAGAGGAGGTTAATGTCTTATCATCCTGGAGTAGTTGTACTAGTTTATCAGTCCCAAGGTGGGTGAGACTGTGGGCCATCTGGAGGAACGTCCGAATATCCTCAGGTTCCTTTAGGTGAGTCGGGGTGGAGGATGGCTCTGCTTCTATAGCGAGGATGTTGGAGGCAGTCCTCATGGCTACCGCTTGAGCCTCTTCATCCGCCCTCCTGTTGCCTTTGGCTACTGGGTCCTGCCCTTTTTGGTGCCTAGGGCAATGGACAATGGCCAGCTCCCGTGGGAGCATGACAGCATCTAAGAGGGCTAGTATTTCTTGTTTATGTTTAATATCTTTACCTGCTGACGTGAGCAGGCCCCTTTCTTTGTAAATTGCCCCATGCACATGTGTAGTAGCAAATGCGTACCTGCTGTCCGTGTAGACTGTGGCCCGTTTACCACTGGCCAGTTCTAGGGCCTTTGTTAGAGCTATTAGCTCTGCTTTTTGGGCTGAGGTTCCTGGGGCAAGTCTCTCTGACCAGATTACTTTTTCCTTGTCTACTACTGCAGCCCCAGCTCTGTGTTCTCCTTCGCACAGAAAACTGCTCCCATCAGTGTACCAAATTAAGTCAGATTGTGGCAATGGTGTGTCCCCTAAGTCCTTTCAAATCCCAGTCTCCTCGGCTAGGATATCCCTGCACTGATGGTAGACAGTTTCCCCCTCTTCCCTGGGTAGCAGGGTGGCTGGGTTCAAAACAGTTGGAGAGCCGAAGGTGATCCTGTCTTTATCCAACAGGAGGCTTTGGTAATGAGTGATGCGGGCATTAGTTAGCCAGCGGTCCAGAGGTTGTCTGATTATGCTCTCCAGAGCATGGGGGGCAACAATAGTCAATTTCTGGCCCAGAGTCAGTTTGTCAGCATCTTTTACCAGTAGGGCTACAGCGGCGATCACCCGTAGACACTCTGGCCACCCTTTTGCGACTGTGTTTAACCTTTTAGAGAGGTAGGCTACTGGTTGCTTCCAGGGTCCCAGAGAATGAGTCAATACTCCTTTAGCTATCCCTTCTTTTTCATCTATATAGAGAGTGAATGGCTTCTCTGTGTTAGGGAGTGCCAAGGCCGGGGCTGATAACAGCGCTCTTTTGATTTGGTCAAAGGCCTTTTGCTGTTCATTTCCCCAGGTATTCTCAGCTCCATCCTTTAACAGGGGGTACAGAGGGGCAGCTAGTGCGGCAAAGCCGGGTATCCACAATCTGCAGAAACCTGCTGTGCCCAAGAATTCCCTGAGGCCCTATCGGTTCTTTGGGGGTGGGATTTGAGTAACAGTCTTTTTCCTGGCCTCAGTTAGCCATCTCTTACCTTCTTGGAGAGAGTAGCCCAGGAAGGTGACCTCGGGTTGACAGATCTGGGCCTTCTTGGCAGATGCTCGGTATCCCAGTTTGGCCAGTTCAACTAGCAGCTTCTCAGTTCCCTGTTTGCATTGCTCTATGGTGGCGGCTGCAAGTAACAGATCATCAACATACTGTAACAGAGTTACCTCAGGGGTGGAGGCCTGGTAGGCACTCAAGTCCTGATGCAGCGCTTCGTCAAAGATGGTGGGAGAGTTCTTGAAGCCCTGGGGTAGCCGTGTCCATGTTAGCTGTCCGCTGAGTCCATTCTCAGGGTCAGTCCATTCGAAAGCAAACAGGGATTGGCTGTCCTCATGCAGGCGCAAGCAGAAGAAGACATCCTTCAGGTCCAGCACTGTATACCATTACCTGTCAGGACTGAGGGTACTGAGGAGGTTGTAAGGATTCGGGACCGTTGGATGTATGTCTATTACCCTACTGTTAACCTCTCTTAAATCCTGGACTGGTCTATAGTCCCCCATCCCTGGTTTCTTCACTGGCAGCAGGGGGGTGTTCCACTCTGATTGGCAATGCCTTAGGATTCCTTGTCCTAGCAGCCTCTGGATATGAGGCCTAATGCCTTCCCGGGCCTCCTTACTCATGTAGTATTGTCTGACCCTTACGGGAGTGGGCGGAGGGTTTTAAATATACTACTACCGGAGGCTTTTGTACTGCTAACCCTGGCCCTGCCGTTTCTGCCCAGGCCTCTGGGAAGCTCTGGAGCCATCTGTCTGTTGTCGAATGGGGTCCGGGGGTAGGGGCTTCATATAGTTTATATTAATCTTCAGCAGACAAGGTCAGCATGGTCACAACAGGCTGACTGACAAGAGGGTTACTGAATCTTACTTCTGGCCCCTGAGGTTTGAAGTCAATACTTGCCCCTAACTTGGTAAGCAGATCTCTCCCCAGCAGCGGGGTGGCGCATTCTGGTATGACCAGAAAAGAATGCTGTACTTTTCCTTTCCCCAGGTCCATTGTCCTTTTAGTTGTCCATGACCTATGCTGGCATCCATTTGCCCCCTGGACTAAGGATTTTTTATTTGAAAGGGGTCCCAACGGGCTCTGCAAGGCGGAGTAAACTGCTCCTGTATCTACCTCAAAGTCGATTGGTGTCCCCTCCACGTTGAACTTTACCCTGAGTTCGGGGAGGGGGTCCGAACCCCGACGCCCCTAATTTCCTAGGGCAAGAACCTCTTCAGCTTTCCTCTTTTTCTTGGGGCAGTCTTTTACCCAGTGCCCTTCTTCTTTACAGTAGGCACATTGGTTAGGCCCCAGTCTTGGCCTTTGGCACAGGCCCGAGGTACTACTCTTTTCTTTTCCTGTTTTCCCACTACGGTAGCCAAAATTTTAGTTAACTCTTTATTCCTTCATTTATCTCTCTTATTCTCTAATTCTTCACGCCCTTTCTCTAATCTTTGTTCCTTCTCTTCTGCTGTCTCCCTTTTGTAATAAACTTTGTCAGCTTCCTTAACTAAGTCCCTCAGAGCCATATCTTGTAACCCGTCCATCCTCTGGAGCTTCCTCCGAATGTCAGTAGCTGACTGTCCTATAAAAGCCATAGCCAGTGCCCCTGTCTGTTCTTTAGACTCAGGGTCGAAAGGGGTGTACCTCCTATAGGCTTCTATTAGTCTCTCTAAGAATCTGGATGGGGATTCCTCTGGTCCTTGAGTTACTTCTCTTACCTTAGTCAAATTAGTGGGGCGTCTCGCCACCGCTCGGAGACCCATCATCAGAGTCTGGCAATAGAGTAAGAGTTACTGCCTACCTTCAGGCGTATTAGGGTCCCAGTTAGGCCGCCTCAGGGGAAAAGCCGCATCTATAAGGTTGGGGAGTTGAGTAGGGCGACCATCAGGTCCAGGAACTAATTTTCTGGCCTCAAGGAGAATCCGGTCCCTTTCTTCTGAAGTGAAGAGGATACCTAAAAGCTGTTGGCAGTCATCCCAAGTGGGCTGATGGGAAAACATAAGAGATTTGAGAAGGTCAGTAAGTTTGACAGGGTCCTCTGAAAAAGGCGGATTATAATTTTTCCAATTGTATAGGTCTGAGGAAGAGAAGGGTCAATACTGAAGTGCCGGCATATTCCCTCCTTGTCCATCAGGGACAGGGGGTCCGAAAGATCGGAGGGGCAGGGTGATGGCCACGTTATCTGGAGTCTGTGCTCTCCGGCTCCGGGTACCCTGGGCCGGACCTTCTACTGATGGTCTCTGATAGCCCTGATGCGGGGCCCCAGACTGGGGACTAGCAGCTCCAGTGGGGACATCCCTAGGATAGGGAGGCGGAGCTCTGAATCAAAAACAATAAGGTCAGTTTGAGATTCAGGGAGAACGGGGGGGGGGGGGGGGGGAGGAGGATATAAAGATGGAGCAGGTGCTGCTGGTACTGAGGGTTTGAGCGGGAGCATAGAGCAGCTGTTTGGATGAGTTGGAGCAGGTCTAGAGGGGCCCGGGGTGGTGGAGAGAGTTATTGGAAGGGAGGGCGTAGGGGGAGGAGGGAAAGGTTGGACCCAAGGAGGAGGGTCGTTCGCCAGGTCTTCCCAAACCCAAATATAAGGCTGTTGATCCGGATGACTATGAGGTCCTGGACTGAAGACAATTGTTTTGACCACCTGTATGGTGTTCTTGTGAAAAGTCCCGGTGGTTGGCCAACCTACTCCGAGGGTGGGCCATTCGGAGGTACAGAAAGTCTGCCACTTGCGCTTCTTAACTAGGAGAGACAAGTTATGGGCTCTGGTATTAACCTCAGACCAATGAGACAAAGTTAGGGACAGTGGGGTTGATGTCCCTTGCCCCATGTTAGTTCAAAGAAATGGAGAGACAAAAAGAAAGCAATAAAGAAGACAGTAACAGAGACAGACAGACAAAGCCGGCTGTGCCGCGAAAGGCAAAATAAAAATAAAAATAAGTCTATTGGTCCGGACCTGTGAGCTCGGTTAGAAACTGGCAACAAAATTACAGATTCTGTCTGAGACAGCAGATGGACTTCCAAGCGTCCTTGGTCGTCCACACACTCCAAGGCGTCCCCCTGAGTTATGGCCTGCGACCCCCTGACACGTCTGTTGGTCGCAGTCAGGAAAGACTCACGTCCTTGCCTGACAGCCACCGCCAGTTTCACTTACCAGAGGTGGGCGTCCATCCGATGATCTCCGAAGAGATTGAATCTCGGTGGAACCTCCAAATGTTTAACCGAAGACGCACCACTAAGACTCTAGAACCAGGAGTACAAGTAAAAGGAAAAGTTTATTACAAACAAAAGAAAAAGAGTTTAGTACACTTGCGAGTGGGCGCTAGGCAAGTATGCTGCCAGGCGCGCTATACAGCGTTTTCTCAGCATTTTTATACTTTACTTTTTAGGGAAGGGCGGGGGCAAGGGATTTAGGTGTTTGCCTTGAGCAAGCGGTTTCCCATAAGGTGGGTTTGAGCAACGTCCTTATTTGTTTACAGCAGGGTGCAGTTTATCTAGTTCCTGTCACACAAGCCCTAAAGGTCATGTGGAATTTTCCCCAGTTCTTGTTTTTCCCTTACAATCACCTCATTTATAAATTGTGTTAATAATGCCTCTTTCACTGACTTAGTGGTTATATCATATAAGAGCTATTAAAGCTCCTTGCACAGAGCTTGGGGTCTGCTATGGAAAACAGTTTGACAAATGGTAAATGTTATTTGTTTTCTCTTTTACTTATTGGTGTGTTGACCCCAGATCAAACATTAGGAGAAGTGGCAGATTGATTTTTACAGGAACCAGACTCATCTCTGAAAACCATGTCTTTACTTAGTGTTGAACTTCACTTTCAGCTCAGATTCATTTCTTTCAATTAATACAAAACACTTCCATCAGCAACAGTGCAGAGAACTCAGCCTTGAATATTTCCCCTCAGTTGATGGAATAAGCCTCTTTCAGCCAGACTAGAATGGTCAAGGGGGTGCGGGCAGATGGAGCAGGGACTGGCTTACACCGACTGGTGGCCTCAGCAAGCAGGAATAATCGGGCATGGGGTTCTCATATGCTTCTTGCTGAAAATGAGAACCATTTAATGGTGTGAGTCAAGTTTTCTCTAACTTCTTAACGTGTGAGTTCCTGACTTATTGACATGACTGAATTTCAAAAATTCATATCTCCTTTTAAAATTAATTAAGAATTGAAGTCCAGGTGATGTTCAAACATAAATATTTGTAAATAATAGAAGTTCAAAATGTGTGTGTGTTAATTTAAAAATCATGAACATATATACATTGAAATGTCAATAGTGAATTTATCTGGACAATTGGGAGGATAAGTAATTTAGTAGTAGGAATAGTATTTTTTATTTTTCTAAAATTAATATGTATTACTTGTGTAACTGAACCATTGTAAAGAAGATGGGATGGTTAATTTTTTGTCAACTTGTCTGAGCTAAGGGAGACCCAGATAGCTAGTAACATTGCTCTGGGTATGTCTGTGAGAGTGTTTTCAGAAGAGATTAGCATTTGAACTGGTGAACTGAGTAAGGCAGGTGGCCTCACACAAGGTATAACCTAATCCATGAAGAACCCAAGTCAAACAAAAGAGAAGAGGAAGGACATGTCCTTCTCTGCTTGAACTGGGACATCCATCTTCTCCAGCCCTTGAACATCAGCACTCCTGGTTCTGGGGCTTTCAGACTCAGGGTGGGACTTATACCATTTGCCCTCAATTCTTAGGCCTTTGGACTCCAGAGTAAACTACATGTATGGCCAGTAGTCGTGGCCATCATGGCCATTCACATGAAGGTTCTCCTTGAATTCAGGCAGATGGTAAAGAAACAGTGGGGCCAAAAAGTGGTGGGCCATTCCTTTATTCAAGTCTCACACTGGCCAATGAGCAAACACATAAGGAAAACACTTCCCTTTCACTTAGAACTCACAAAGCTACTTACACATTATCTGATTCTGCAACCAAGAAAATCTTCTCTGGTTTCTCCTAGAATTAAAGGCCTCACCAGTCCCAAAGCCCTTCACCTCTGGTTCCCCATCTGTTGACATGGTTTCTTACTCTGCAAAACTGGCTTCTCTCTCTTTCCCAGCCATCTTGGCTTCTCTCTCCTTTTCTTTCTTCTCTGCTCTCACTCTGCAAGCATTAGTATAACAATGGCCCTTCCCAAACAGGAAGATAATTTGCAGTTTCACAAGTCACATACCCGGTGCTGCCCAACATCATTTTTAACAATAAAAGTTAGCAAACTTAAAAATCATATTTTACAAACTAATTTGTCCAACACTACATTACTGGCCTTTCCAGGTCTCTAGCTTGTTGATAACAGGTGTGTGACTTCTTGGACTCCATAACCACATGAGCAAATTCCTGTAATAAATCCCCTCTTATGTATTTTTCTATATATTCTATTGGTTCTATTTCTCTGAAGAACCCTGACTAATACACAAGACAAGGGATTTAACTTAAATTAGGAAAAATAATCTTTTATAATAGAATTGTAAGGAGAAGCTCTATTAATTTGTTAATGAGTCTTCCACTGATTTTATTTATATTTTTAATCTTTAGCCAACGGGCAGACTACTGAATCACTAGAAAAGAAGTTTCAGCTTCACTAAAATCTTTTTGTCATGTTTATCAATGCCAAGCCCCTGAATCAAAGGTTGGGGCAATGCAGGCTACCCAGTGTTACTGAGAGATGAAAAGCATTTAAATGACAAAAATTACATTTTTATTAAACTATATCTCATATATGCATAGAGGCCAAAGGAAACCAGCCTCACCTGTCAACAACAGCTATTTACATAGCACATGAGTTTTGAGGTCCATAGCACCTGTGAACAGACAGTTCTCCTGTCCTGATAATTTCTGCACTTCTCCGGCAACCTCCACAACACCCTAAAACAGTAGTTCTCAAACTTTTTGAAGTCAGGGCACATTTAAAATTGTACAAATAATTGTAAGCACACTATATACAAATTTCTGAAAAATATGTTATAATAATTAAGTCAAATATTAAAGAAACAAATATAAAGTCCAAGCATGCTTTTATGGTAATTAAACAAAATAAATATGACAAGATTAAATTTATTCTGACATTAAAAAACATTTTTATGTTACATTTTTTGAGTTATGCTTTTTAGAATTTATAAAAAAGAGGTTAAAAAATAAAAAAAAAACGACAAAAAAGTTATCTTTTTATATACATAGATACATTCTTAGTAAGATTTAGTAAATTTTGCAGGTCCCGGCACAAATGTGTTAAGTTTTTTCATTCTTGTGTTTATGAGAAATATGAGCCTGATGTGTCCTAGCGATTTCTTTAATGTTGGGGAATATATTTGAAAGGCAAAGTCTCATTTCCTAGTCAATACATTAAAGAATTCTCTCTTTTTACTCTTAATTGTGTTGAGGGTAGAAAATTCTAATTCCCATAAATAGGATGTTGAAAATTATAGTAAAATGTTCAAAGCTTTTTTAGATATTGCCACATATTCTTCTTTTATAGAAATCCAAAAGGCTTCAAGAGAGTTCCTCATGCTTAATCATCAATCCAAAACCCCCACCATACATAACATCTTAACTTTACACCAAAGAAAGGATAGAAAAAACTTGTCTCCAGTCTTTCTGGGGAACATGGGGGAGGGAGGGGTAGTGTAAACAATACAGCACCACAGCTTAACAGCCTTTTGCAACCTAGTCAGACATGTGAGGTGGGGGGTTGGGCAGACTGTCAGTTTACAGCCAATTCCTCACACCTCTTTCCCCCAAAATCTAAACTCCAAAAACCCTGTTGGTTTTTTGGTCCCCAACAGGCACATATTTCTCTGGAATACCATAGGGTGCACTTGGAAATCTTCTAGGGCGCACCAGTGCTCACACTTTGAGAACCACTGCCCTAAGACAAACACCGGTGTTGTAGCCCCGGTATGGGGTTTCTTCAGAAGAGAAAGATCCAGCCCACCTGAATCCTTCCTCCAGTCTTTAAAGCACAATTTATTTCATCTAGAGTGACAGTTATAAGAGGTAGAGAATAAGAAGCCAAAATAAAACAGACCACTGTCAGGAGCTTGGCTGAACTAGGGAGAGTGCTGAGCTGCCAGGTGTTAGAGCAGTTCATTAAAAACAAACCCAAATGAAAGAGCTCAGCTTTTATTTACTGTAATAATATAAGCAAGAGGTGGAAACAGGAAAAAATGCCAGCTTCCCCTTGTTCCATTTTCATATCTCCTACCCCATGGAATGGCATGCCTGTGAGGGTCAGGGCACACATGGAGTCTCCTCCCTGTTGTGGAACCCCAAACATGAGGCTTAGTAGTTTTATGGACCCTGATGCCATGGGAGGAGGAGGATAAAGATTTGGAGTGGCACAGAGATGCTTAAAGAAGACCTTGGCCAATGGCCCCAGAAAGAAAGATCTGGGAATAAACTCACCTGGGCTAGAAACATAAATATGCATAAGTGCATGGCTGGCCAGAGAGGACCAAGTCCTTGCCTGCACCTCCCCGTAGAACCTGTAATGTACTATTGGGCTCGAGTCTGGTGTGGCAAGGGAAGCTTTCCTCAGGATGCCTACCAAATAAAGCTTTTTTTTTCTAGGTGAGAGGAGGGGAGATAGTGAGGCAGACTCCTGTGTGCACCTGGACCACAACTCACTGCCAAACAATGCTGGAGTACCCAGCTATTTTTAGTGCCTGAGGCTGACCTCCTCTGGCCAAATGAGCTATCCTTAGTGCCCGGGGATGACTCTCAAACCAATCAAGCCACTGGCTGCAGGAGGGGAAGAGAAAGAAAGAGGAGAAGAAGGAGGAGAGAAGCAGATGGTCACTTCCACTGTGTACCCTGACTGGGAATTGAACCTGTAACATAGGTAAAGCCTTAAAATTTGCCTGTGGTTGGGCTTAAAAAATCATATAGAATTTTGACCTAGAGCTGAACTCTTCAGCCTCTTTAATAGCTGTGTGATTTGGGGCAAGTCAGTTAATTCCTCTATGCTTCAGCATCCTCATTCTTTAAATTATGGATAATGTTTGTTATTTTATAAGTTGATGCAAATATTAAATCAATTAAGACATAGAAAGTGCATTTACAAATGTTCATAGAGAGCATATAATAAAGTTTGGCCATCAACAATGGTCATCTGAGTGATGTTAGAATATTAACTTAAGCATTCTTTTTTCTCCATGCTTTCTTCATCTCTTTTTAGATTTATTGACCCTCTGTTGAGTCTAATCTGCATTCTCACTCCTACCTACTTCCTACCTTCTGGAATCTTACTAATCTGATGGCCATAGTTCATCCACTCATGTAGCAAATTTACACTGATCATCTATGATGTACTATAATCTCAAAAATGCCAGTTCTTTTGAGCAACCACAAACATTTATTGATTTGCTGAAGGAGTGTGTGATAATTCCTCTGTGTTTCTATATGTTTATCTGAGGCAAAATATAATAGCCATGTTATGTTTCCTCAGTGAATACTTGAATTTTTTAATTTACTTTTTCAAAGAAATACAAATAAATTTTTAAAATATATATGGGAGATTCTAATTTTGGCATAAGCTTTCGTTCAAACTGTCTCCCTGGATATCTGAGAGAGTAAATACCTTCAAACTGATTTTATTTTTGAATGTTATGGTTTTCTTCTCTCAAATCCATTTGTTTTTTCTTTTAAACTGAGGCCTGTTTTTCTTCAGGTGACCACTGCCCTAAGATTATAGTGGGTTCACAGTAATAATAACAGTAATTTTTAAAATTAATTTTAATGGGGTGACACCAATAAAAACAGTAATTTTTTGATATTCATCATTCTTCTGCAAAAATACAGGAGGCCTAGACTCAGTCCTGTCCCTTTGGTTTCTCAAAACTAATGCACCTCTGTGTGCTCCTGGGTGTTAATTCCCTGGCTGCTCACATATTTCTTTCCTGCCACTCCCAGTGGTGCTTCCGTAGGCCTATGATTGCTGCCAAATGTCCCTAGAGCTTCTAGGTGGACCACTTGGCTCTGCACATGCATTTTTGGTCAGGACCAGTTATATAATTTTCTGGGCCAAACACTGAATGAAAACATGGACATCTTATTAAAAAATCAAAAATAAGAAATAAAAAAACTAGCTTGACCAGTGGTGGTGCAGTGGATTGAGCGTCAGTCTGGGATGCTGAGGATCCCGGTTTGAAACCCTGAGGTTTCCAGCTAGAGCACGGGCTTGTTAGCTTGAGCATGGGGTTGCTGGCTTGAGTGTGGGATCCTTGACATGATCTCAAGGTCACTGGCTTGAGCCCATGGTTGCTAGCTCTAGCAAGGGGCCACTGGCTCAGCTTGAGTTCCCCAGTCAAGACACATATAATAAACAATTAATGAACAACTACAAAGTGACATAACTATGACTTGATGATACTCATCTCTCTCATGTTCCTCTCTCTCTCCCTTCCTATCTCTTTCTTAAAAATATAATAAGAAGAATATCAATATGATAACAGCAGAACATTAACCAAGTGTAAGGCCCTTGGAAGTACACTGTACTAGTTGCATACCCATAATGCCACTCTGTCTGTACTTCTGTCTCATCTTGGAGTTTAGACTACATTGATCTCTAGGCCATGGGTCAGAGGTCCTCTGCCCTTTCCAGTGACTTAGATGGTCATTGCATTGAAGTGTGAAAACTACTCTACCACTACTTGCACTGCACATGAACACAGGCCACAAAGCTCAGGCTTTGTTACCTCGGGCCTTTGGTTTCCTATACTTTCACTGTCTTAGAACCAACAAACCTCCATGGGCTGCTGTGGAAGTTTACAGAGCACTCATGCTGTGTTGCCCTAGAATCTTTTCATCCTTCTTAATGGCTTCCTTCAAAAGCAGGATCTGAAGTATCCAATTCTTGTTAAGAGTTACCACCAGGATTAACTGTGGATGTCAGAGTAATGGTGGCATGAGAGATACCCTTGATCTCTCCCCTTGAAATTTCAACAAACTGAACAGCAGTGAAAGAACGCCAGCTGGGCTTGCAGACTTGCCTGCAAAGATATTTGTGTGAAATCAACTAAAGCTGTGAAGGGCTGAAAAGGGGGATGGAAAATAAAATGCACTCTGAGTCGATTCTAGAGAAAAAAATAGGCTCAGACTGTCTGGATTTTTGTCTGCCAGGCATCTGGAGAGGGGAAAAGCCCAGAATGACCAGATCTTCTGCTGCGAGGAGTGGTGAGTCTGAGGGGCATTGGGGGGGAGATACTAAACCAAAATAGCAACAGAACAAGGGGTCACAGCCAATGTTCTCATGGTCTGCTGGCAGCCAGCACTCCAACAGAGACAAAGAAAAACAAAGTACAGCCTCCCAGCTTCCCAGATCTCACCTCCCTAACCTCATTGGTATGGAAAATAGCAGAGACGTATCCCACAGCTAGCTCTCCAAAGCCACTCTCTTCCCTAGAGAACAGAGGTGCTCTGTGTCTGGTCTGCTGTTCTATTGAGACATGGGGAGGAGTGCCCAGAGGCCTGAGATTGCCATTGTTAAAACCATAAAGTCCTAACACACCCAGCCATCATGACAACTGCAGCCTCTCCTCCATTATTGAGACAGCAACATCTCAATGGAGCTTAGCCCAGAAATTTACAAAGTTAATACATGTAATACAGCACCACCTACTGGAAGAAAGCAAAAGAAACTCTCAAAACTGTAATTTTTTCTCCTTTGAATTTCATTTCCTTTAATTTTTATATTTTTATTTTAATGTTTTGTGGGTTTTTGCTGATATTTTCATTACCTGTTTTGGATTTTCTTCTTTTATGGTTGCCTTCCTCTTTCACTTTTCAATATTTAAATTTTTTTTTTACTTTTATTGTATTATTTATTTTTAATATTTTAGGTTTTCTTTTTAATTAAGTTTCTTAACAATACCACTCTCAAATGCCATCAAAGAAAAGGAAATAAAATTCCATGGTTACAAACAAGAAAGAGATGTAGTTCAGAAAGAAAATGAAAAATCTTCAAAGCAATATCAATCACATGGAAACCTTGGAGCTAAACGATACAGAATTTAATATTGAAGTTCTATAAACATGCAATAAGATATGAAAAAACACTCATAAGAAATTTAATGATCTCAAAAAACAAATTAATGAACAAAATGAGTACTTCACCAAGGAGACTGAAACTTTAAAAAAGAACCAGAGATGAAGATCTGAATACATGAACTGAAAACAGAGGTAGCAAGTTTAGTTAATAGAACAGGCCAGATAGATGAGAGAATCAGTGACATTGAAGACAGGCAACTAGAAATGCTACAGAGAGAAGAAGAAAGAGACTCACAAATTTAAAAAAATGATGGAGCTTTACAAGAATTGACTCCATCAGAAAGAGCAATATAAGATTAATGGGTATATCATAAGAAAAGAGGAAGAAGGGAATAGAAGGCCAAGTCAAACAAATAATTGATGAGAAATTCCCAAGCCTATGGAAAGAAATCTTCAAATCCAAGAAGCAAGCAGAATGCTGAATTACCTCAGAACAAACAGACATTCTCCAATGTATATTATAATAAAATGTCAAAAATTAATGACAAAGAGAGAATCTTCAAGGCAGCTAGGGAAAAGAAGAACATAACTTATAAAGGAAGGCCCATTAGGTTATCAACAGACTTCTCAGCAGAAAGAGAGTGGACCCAAACATTAACCTATTGAAAGAGAGGAATTGCCAGCCAAGAATACTATATTCATCAAAGTAATCCTTCAAACAAGAGGGAGAAATAAAAATTTTTGCAGACATATAGAAGCTGAGGGAACTTATCACCAGAAAATGCTCACTGCAGGATATACTCAAGCATTTATTCTATCAGATACAAAGAACAAAACAAAACTACAAAAAAAACTTGAACAAGGTTACAATAAAAATAAGGATAATCTGTAATAACAATAACAGAAAAGGGGAGAGGATAAAGTTCTTCAGTAGCAAAGAAGAATGAAGTGTAGAAGCGCTCATAAGACAAAGGACCCAGATATATATATATTTCCTCTAAATAACTTAAAAGTAACCCCACACACAAAAACCAATGCTGAAATACATAGCTTATAAAAGAAGAAACAGAGAAAAAAGTATGGAATACCACCAAATAAAAACAACTGACAGACACAATAAAGAAAACCTAAGGAGACTGAGAGCTACCTGAAAACAAAATATAAGATGACTATAGAAAATCCTCCAGGGTCAAAAACTACCCTAAATATAAATAGAATAAACTCACCAATAAAGAAGTGCAGAATAGCAGATAGGATCAAAAAGGAAAACTCAACTGTATGCTGCCTTCAAGAGAAACATCTAAGCTGCAGGGATAAAAGTAGACTCAAAGTAAAGGTCGGAAAATGATTATCTATGCCAGGGGCTAGGAACCTATGGCTCGCAAGCCAGATGTGTCTCTTTTGATGGCTGCATCTGGCTCACAGACAAATCTTTAATAAAAAAATAATAATATTAAAAATATAAAACATTCTCATGTATTACAATCCATTCATTTCCTACCGCTCATGTTCATGGTTGTGGGTGGCTGGAGCCAATCACAGCTGTCCTCTGAGACAACACCAAATTTTAATTGGATAATGCATAATGTACACGGGTTGTTGTGAGGTCAGGAAGCAAACTTTCCTCCTTTTAATCAAGGAGACAGCTAGCTAATTGCAGAAACCCTTTGACAAAGAAGATGGCTAAAAGAAGAAAAGATGAGGAGTATCGTACTTTTCAGCAGGACTGGACAGAGTAATTTGCCTTTGTGGAGAGAGCAGGTTCTGCAATGTGTCTAATATGCAATGATAAATTGCATCAATGAAACGGTCAAATATAAAGCAGCACTTCAACACACGCCATACTACATTTGCATCAAAATATCCAGCGGGGGACAGCAGGAAGAAAGCATGTCAAAAGCTACTCTGCAGAGTGCAAGCTAGTCAGCAGCAACTCTGTGTTTAGATCCAACAAGGTGACTGCAATTCGGCTAGCTTTGCTGGTGCATTGGCAATTGTGAGAAACAAAAAGCCATTCACAGATGGGGAGTATGCCAAAACATTTATGCTTATTGTTGCCAATGAACTTTTTGACGACTTTTCGGATAAAGAAAAGATAATCAAACAAATAAAAGACATGCCTCTGTCAGCAAGAACTGTTCACAATTGTACCATCATGATGGCAAATCAAATTGAGGCAACACAAGTGAAAGACATAAATGCACCATCATTCTTTTCTCTTGCTTTGGATGAGTCAACAGACGTAAGCCATTTATCCCAGTTCAGTGTGATTGCAAGGTATGCTATTGGTGACACACTATGTGAGGAAAGTTTTGCTGTTTTGCCTATGAAAGAGACAAAAAGAGGGGAGGATTTATTCCAGTCTTTCACTGAGTTCACTAAAGAAAAACATCTACCAATGGATAAACTTATTTCGGTGTATACTGATGGTGCTCCGTGCATGGTGGGGATAAACAGAGAATTTGTAGCGCTTTTCTGTGAACATGAAAAGAGACCCATTCTAAGTTTTCACTGCATCCTATATCAGGAGGCACTTTGTGCTTAGATGTGTGGTGAGCAGCTTGGAGAGGTGATGTCGCTGGTCATTCGGGTGGTCAACTTTATTTTTGCCCAAGCTTTAAATGATCGTCAGTTTAAAACACTGCTGGATGAAGTTGGGAATAATTATCCTGGTCTGCTTCTGCATAACAATGTGCATTGGTTGTCAAGAGGGAAGGTGCTCAGCCATTTTGTGGCTTGTCTGAGCGAAATCCATACTTTTCTTGAAATGAAAAACGCCGAGCATTCTGAGTTAGCTAATACTGAGTGGCTCCTGAAGTTCTACTATCTCGTGGACATGACTGAACATCTGAACCAGCTCAATGTGAAAATGCAAAGCATTGAAAATAGTCTTATCTCTTCAACAAGCATTGTTTGATTTTTGAAAACAAGCTGGAACTCTTCATCACCGATATTAAAACAGGTTGTTTACTACACTTTGAAAAACTGGGAGAGTTTAAAGATGCATGCACAGCAAATGACCCTGCTCAACATCTTGATCTCCATCAGCTAGTGGACTTCACATCTCATCTCCTGTAGTCATTCAAAGTGTGCTTTGGAGAATTTCATGAGCACACTCATCTTTTTAAGTTCATCACCCATCCACATGAGTGTGCAGTGGATAGCGCCGACCTGAGTTCTATCCCCGGTGTCTCTGCCAGAGATTTTGAGCTACCGCTGCTGACCCGAAGGCCTCAGGCATGGGTGAATAAGTTCAAGTCACTGAATGAAGATTTGGAAAGACTTGCATGACAGCAAGCAGAGTTGGCAAGTTAACAGAAGTGGGGAGAAATGAAAAACTTCAACCCACAGACTAGCTGATTATCAAAACTTGGAATGCACTTCCCATCACATGCTACACACTGCAGCATGTGAGTATTGCTGTACTGATAATGTTTGGCTCTATGTATGCATGTGAGCAGTCTTTCTCACATCTAAAGAACATTAAGACCAACCTACAAACACATTTAATGGATGGAAGTCTCAATGCCTGCGTGAATCTTAACCTCACCATGTATCAACCAGACTACAAAGCCATCAGCAAAACCATGCAGCACCAGAAGTCGCATTAATGGTAAGAAGTACTTTATTCATCATTGGTTAGCAATAGCATAACCACATTATTATAAGGAATTCAGAGACTTATTGTACTTTAAAAATGTTGGCCTTACATAAAATGCACACATTTACTTGTATTTAATATTAAGCATATTGTATGGCTCTCACAGAATTACATTTTAAAATATGTAGCATTCATGGCTCTCTCAGCCAAAAAGGTTCCCGACCCCTGATCTATGCAAATAATACCCAATGAAAAGTAGCTGTAGTCATACTAAGATCTGACAATGCTGACTTCAAGACAACAATAACAAGAAACAAAGATAGATATTTTATAATGATAAAGGGGACACTATATTAAAAAGACATACAATTCTTAATATATATGTACCAAATCAAGGAGCACTAAAATATATGAAACATCTACTAACTGATCTAAAAATAGAAACAGACAAAAACACAATGATACTTGGAAATCTCAACATACTATTGATAGTGTTTGATAGGTCATCTAAATAGAAAATCAATAAAGAAATATTGGTCTTAAATGACACACTAGACAAAATGGACATAGTAAACATTTATAGGACATTTCACCTCAGAACATCAGATTATACATTCTTCTCCAGTGTGCATGGAACAGTCTCAAGAATAGACTATGTCAGTGGTTCTTAACCTGGGTTCTATCGAACCCTAGGGGTTCGATGAGTCGGTCTCAGAGGTTTGGAGAAACCTCTGCCGCAGAGGCCAGAATAAAGTAATACCGTAATTTGTTGTGAGTTCATGCACTTTGTTGGTTTTGTTCTTTGAGCATGGCTCATTTTGTGTACCAGTAAAAAAACATATACCTATGTTTTGAATTTGGAAAAAAGATCATATTTATCACTAAAGAAGGGTTCGGTGAATGCGCATATGAAACTGGTGGGTACCTCAGAAAAGGTTAAGAACCACCGGACTATGTGTTGGGCCACAAAACTAACATCAACAAATTTAGAAAGATTAAAATTATACCAAGCATACTTTCTTACCATAAATCTTTAAAATTAGAATTGAAATGAAAAAAAGGAACTAAAGAAACCCACAAAAATGTAGAAATTAAATAACATACTTCTAAAAATGATTAGGTCAAAGAAGAAATCAATGCAGAAAGCAAAAGATATATAAAAGCAAACAAGAATAAGAATACAACTTATCAAAATTTCTGGGATGTAACAAAAGCAGTAATAAGAAGAAGTTCATATCACTGCAGATTTATATCAAGAAACAAGAGAGATCTCAAATAAACAACCAAACATCACATATGAAAGAACTAGAAAAAGAAGAACAAAGGCAACCCAAAGTCAGCAGAATGGAAATAGTAAGAATTAGATCAGAACTAAATAAAATAGAGAAAAGAGAACTATAAAAAAATTAATACAACAAAGAGCTGGGTTTTTGAAAAGATCAATAAAATTGACAAATCCATGGCTAAACTCACTAAGGAAAAAAGAGAGAAGACTCATATAAACAAAATCTAAAATAAAAGAGGAGAAATTACCACAGACATCATGGATATACAAAGTATCATACTAGAATATTGTGAAAGATTATATGACACCAGATTTAACAATCTAGAAGAAATAGATAAGTTTTTAGAACTATACAGTCTTCCTAAACTGAATCACAAAGAAATAAAAAACCTAAATAAACCCATAAGCAAGGAAAATATAAAAATAGCTATTAAAAATCCCTTCCCAAATAAATGTCTAGGATCATCTGGCTACACTGTGAATTCCACCAAACATTCAAAAAAGATTTGATACCCATCCTTCTCAAAGTCTTCTAAAAAATAAAGAAAAAGCAATACTCCCTAATGTATTTTATAGGGTCAACATAGCCCTCATACCAAAACCTGGCAAGAACAACACAAAAAAAGAAAAGTACAGACCAGTATCTCTAATGACAGAAGCAAAAATTCTAAACAAAATTCTAGCAAAACTGCATACAACAATACATTAAGAAATAATACCTCACAATAAAATGGGATTTAGTCTAGGAGCACAACGATGGTTCAACATGCATAAATCAATCAATGGCTTCTCCACTTCAACAAAACAAAGGACAAAAATTATATGATCTTAACAATAGATGCATAAAATGCATTCAATAAGACACGACATCCATCTGTGTGGAAAACATTCAATAAAATGGGTATGTAAGAAAAGTACCTCATCATAATAAAGGCCAAATATGACAAACCATCAGCCAATATCATACTTAATGGCAAAAAACTGAAGACTTTCTTTCTAAAATTAGGAGCAAGATAAGGCTGCCCACTCTCTCTACTCTTATTTGAAACAGTTTTGGAAGTTTTAGCCAGAACAATCAAGAGAAAAAAATAAAAAAGCATCTCTATCAGGATATAAGGGTACCACTTTTTGCAGATGACATGATTCTATATAGAGAAAACCTCCAAGATTTCACCAAAAAACTATTAGAAATAATAAAAAAATACTGTAAAGTCACAGGACACAAAATAAATATACACAAGTTTATTGCTTTCCTATGTGCCAACAATGAAACTTCAGAAAATGAACTGAAAAAAAAATTAATGTTATAATTGCAACAACAAAAATACCTAGGAATAAAATTAGCAAAATATGTGAAAGACCTAAATAATGAAAACTACAAAGCTTTATTAGAAAAAGATTGAAAAAGACACAATAAAATGGAAAAATATTTTATATTCATGGATTGAAAAATCAATGTAGTTAAAATGGCCATATTACACAAAGCAATATACAAATTTAATGCAATCTTCAATGTCATTTTTTAAAGAAATATAACAAAAATTACCAGGTTTATATGGAACCATAAGAAACCGTGAATAGCCAAAGCAGTCCTGAGAAAATAAAATGAAGCTGGAGGTATCACACTACCTGACTTCAAACTGTACTACAGAGCCACGATAATCAAAACAGCATGGTATTGGCAGAAAAACAAACATATAGAGCAATGGGGCAGAATGGAGAGCCCAGAAATAAAACCAAATATATGGTGACAAATAATTTTTGACAAAAAAGCCAAAACCACACAATAGAGAAAAGAAAGCCTTTTCAGTAAATGGTGCTGGGAAAATTGTAAAGCCACACTCAAAAGAATGAAACTTGACAACACCTTGTTCCCCTGCACAAAAATTAATTCAAAATGGATTAAAAACCTAAATATAAAATCTGAAATGATAAATTACATAGGAAAAAACATAAGCATGAACTATGGACCTTAGCCATAGAGAACATTTTATGAATTTGACTCTAACAGCAAGGGACGTAAAGGCAACAATATATGAATGAGATTATATCAAATTAAAAAGTTTCTGCACGGCAAAGAAAAACAACAAAACAAACCAACAGCCAACCAAATGAGAGTTGATATTCACAACCAATAGGTCCGATAAGGGGTTAATATCCAAAATATATAAAAAACTCACAAAGCTCTGCTAACAAAAAAGCAAACAGTCAAAAAAACAAAAACAAACAAAAAAAAAAACGGACACTTCTCCCAAGAAGACATACAAATGGCCTACAGATGTATAAAAAGATGCTCACCTTTGCTAGCTATTAGAGAAATGCAAATCAAAACTATAATGAGTTACCACCTTATACCTTTTAAGTTGGCTAATTTTAACAAGACAAGAAATAACAAGTGTTGGAGAAGCTGTGAAGAAAAAGAAACCCTCATTCACTGGTGGTGGAAATATAAACTGGTATAGTCATTATGGAAGAAAGGATGGTGGTTTCTCAAAAAATTAAGAACAGAACTACCTTATGATCCAGCAATTTCTGTACTGGGTATCTACTCAATAAACTAAAAAGCACTGATATATAAAGACACATGCACCCCATGTTCATGGCAGCATTATTCACAGTGGCCAAGACATGGAAACAACCAAAGTGTCCCTTGATAGAGGACTGGATAAAGAGGAAGTGGTGCATATATACAATGGAATACTACTCAGCCATAAGGAATGATGACACGGTGCCATTTACGACAACATGGATGGGCCTCGAGAAAATTATACTAAGTGAAATATAAGTAAATCAGAAAAAGATAAGAACTATATGATTTTGCACATAGGTGGGATATAAAACTGAGACCCGTGGACATAGATAAAAGTGAAGTGGTTACCAGGGGGAGTTGTGGGGAGGAGAGATGGTAGGAAGAGTTTCACAGAGGGATAAATATATGGTGACAGAAAATGATGTGACTTAGGGTGATGGGCATGCCATATAATCAACAGTTCAAAGGCTGTAGAGATGTTTACCTGAAACCTGTGTACTCTTATTGATCAATGTCATTTCATTAAATTTAGTCTTCTAAATTAAAAAAAAAAAGAATTACCACAACCTGAGGTTGTTTACTCTCATGTTACATTGTTTCTGTCAGGAAAACTAGAGAAATTATGAAAAAAAAACAGGAAATAGGAATATTGCTATTCAATAAATAAAAAATATATTCGGAAAATTTAGTATTTCTAGCCCAGTGTTAGGTGCTATTATAAATACCAAAAATGTATAAACAGAATCTGTGCCCCCATGTCCCACATGAGTTTGTTTTAGTGAAAACAGATTTCAATAAAGGAAACAGAATGTAATCAACTTTAGGTTTTGTAGAATAGAACAATAGGTTAACGGAATTCTTAGACAGTGAAGTTTATTGTCGGGGACAATGATGAGTGGGAAGAGTCATGAAACAATTCACAGAAGAGTTTGAGTTTGATGTAAATCAAAAGGATGCAGGAGGCCTGACCTGTGGTGGCGCAGTGGATAAAGAGTCGACCTGGGAACACTGAGGTCGCCAGTTCAAAACCCTGCACTGGTCTGGTCAAGGCACATATGGGAGTTGAGGCTTCTATCTCCTCCCCCCTTTCTCTCTTTCTCTCTCTCTCTCTCTCTCTCTCTCTCTGTGTGTGTGTGTGTGTGTGTGTGTGTGTGTGTGTGTGTGTGTGTGTCTCCTCTCTAAAATAAATAAATAAAAGGAAATAAAAAAATAAAAAGGATGCAGGAAAATTAAGTTGCAAAGTGCAAATTAAATTTCAGCTCCAAAATATGACGACACTGTGGGCCTAATTATAAGGAGGAGAGCTACGAAATAAGCGGAGTTCAAGACACAGTGAGTCAAGAACAGAGAGGAGAAGAGGCTTGACTGCTTTGGAGGACTGATGCTGGAGATCAATAGAAGGTCCTGAATTCTAGGATGAAGAACTTGACACTCGATCCTGTGTTTTACAGGGAACACTTGCCGGATGTTGAATATGGTGGTGACAATGATGTGGTGCTATGAGGGTAATGTTTTGGAGGAAAGAAAAACCTGAATCAGGGAAGCCAATATAATGACATTGCAGGTGATCCAGGAGAATATTGTCAGGGTAGCTTTGACTGAGTTGACAAAGAGATGCAAATATTAGACCCCTTCCCAAGCCAACCTACAGTCTTCAGTGTAATCAACTGTTTGGAGACTAAGACTGACTTTTTCTTTCAGGACAAGTCTAAGGAAAACTGGCAAACCTGAGATTAGACAAAATGTATTTTTGGAAGTATAAGTTTGAGAAAATCTGAAAAAGGCCTGTTTGATTGACACCTTCATTCAGTGCATGGGGAAACTGAGGCCCAGGGAAATTAAAGCCTTATCCATAGTCACTCGTTGGTAGCCACTGCCCTTCCAATATCTTCATCCTACTACTTATTAAAATGTTCACCTAATAATTTGTCAAGGTGAAAATAATCTGAGCTATTAAATCATAATCTTATATTAATAATTTAGAAGAGGGATATTCTTCATTTTTAAAAATGAAGTTCTAATAGCACCTTTTCAAGCATCGTTGGCTGGCCAAAAGAGGATGGTATTTGGTGGAATATATAAGGGGGACCTTGGCAGTTTCTCAGAATCACAGCATGTAACCAATGCTTTCCAGTCTCTCTCTCTTTTTTTTTTTTTTATTATGGTGCCCATTAAAAATGGGAATATTTGTCAAGCACAGTAGCGTAAATAAGCAAATTTACACTGTGGAGACAACTATTTAGGGACTAAGACTGGCCCCAAGAGGCACCTGGCTGCTCTGCTCTGTGTACATAGCCCTTCCAGCCACAGCACACCAGCTGGGATGCAATAAGGTAGACCACCATCCAGCTTACGTGCCTGTCAAAACAGCTTTGTTGACTTAACCCACTGAAATGGACTAAGGAAACCCTACTTGTGGCTGTAACTCTGGGAGGCATGTGATCACTTGCTGCTTATCTGGAACTAAATACCAAGTAGTTGGGTTTGGGAAATAGTCAAATCAAAGCCATAGCCTGCCTGCCTGACCTCCCTGCAGGACTTTTCTCAGAGATCATGGGAGAGTATTTCTGAGTCAACTCTCTTCTGAGGGAGGTATGATTATTTGAAACAAGATTTATGAAACATAGAAATTCCAGGTTAACTAGGTCATCTCCTCGTGGATAGAGCAGAATTATCTGCTACCACGTTTCTCTCAGGTTTATACCTAGTTCAATTTTCCATTACTCAGGGATGGTGAATTTATCATCACCGAGCTGCATATTCACCCATGCAACCACGCAGCAGGGCCGTTTGACCTGCCTCCTTGGAAAGCAAATGAACAAAAGACAGAATGTAAATACAAATGGAACAGACTCCTGGAAAAATGGCAGTGAGGGCTCATGGGGTAATAAAAGACAACACAGTGGACTTGGACTGCAAACAAACAGAATTGTGATAATTAATTTAGCTTAGTACTCAAGATTCTCTAGGATGTAATCACCTCAAAAATTCAATTAATAAGTACTGATGGAACCTGTTTTTATTTCACCAATGCATTTTGATTTTACTAGTATGTTTATTGTTTTTCCAGGACATTTTAAGTCCCTGAGTGAAACTATTATGCTTTTTATATGCAGCTTCAGTATTTAGTTTACCCAAAGTCTTTAAGGGCAAAAGATGTAGCTGTTTTTTCCCCAGAGAAAATACTCCATGGGAAGTAATATCCCCATGTCCTCAGCACTGTTCCTTTTTTCTGCTGTTCATTCACCAAATTGTGCATGTCTCTCTGTACCACTAGACAATGAACTCCTTGTGGATAGCAACATTTTATTCACTTCTGTGTCCTCAGAAACCTGTGCAGTCCTTCCCATAAGAACACCCAACTATTGGTTGAATAAATTAACAAAAGGATAAATGCTCCAAAGAACCATCTATAAAAAATACACATATTTTTATGGTTGTAAAAGAATCAGAGAATATTTTTTCATTGATTGAGAGAGTGGGAGAGAAGGGAAAGGAGAGAGAAAGAGTGAAACTTGCTCCACTTAGTTATTTCATTTAGTTGTTCACTCATTGATTGCTTCTCATACGTGACTTGACTGGGGATCAAACCTGCGACCTTGGTGCACTGGGATGACACTATATCCACCGAGCCACCTGGCCAGGGCCAGAGAATTATTTTAATGCCTTATTTAAATCTTGGAACTTAGACATTGGTAAGTTCATTTCAAATTACCTTCCTCAAACAAAATTATATTTACAAGAAATGGAAGCATAATTTGACTTTCTCATTTTAAATGGTTAATAGCTGTCAAAGATACGTATAAAATAAATATTAAATATGGCGAAACTTGAGTATATATGCGAAGATATCCATATATGTCATTTTTATATGCAAATCAAAAATTTTAAAAATTGTTTCCAACTTGAAGGTTCTTTTAAATCAAATCTGAAAAAAAAGCTATTTACAGGTATTTTGAAGATTATTTTACAGTGTAACTCAGCATAATATAGGTTAAAAAAAGTCAGAAATCAGTTCTCACTTTTATTAACTTGTTCTGTGTTTTTCTATTTGTGCAGCATAATTTGCTAGCATTGACAGATACTTATTAAAAGAAAATTATGCGAATATTGTGCAGAGCATTGTGCTCAGTGGGTCATTTAATCTTTAGGCACCTTAGTTTACTAATCTGTGCAAAGGGTATAGAACCTGTTTAGATCAACCCACCAGAATGTTTTTAAATAATATGGAAACATCTGAAAAATCAAATTGTTAGTGTCTATGTGTAAAGCACCAATATTTTTATTAAATTGTCTTATTTCAAACTGATGGCTTTGAACCTGCACCTGACTTAATTACCCTAGAACTTGAAGGAGGGGGCACAAAGCAGGGTGTGGTAATATCTTGATGTCTGACTGCACAGTTGTTTTCTCTTGCTACAATCTTGTTCCCTTTCAGGAGTGTCTCTAATTTTTCTTATTAATTACAGTGACTTGGATGGGTTGACAGTCTCTCCAGTTAGAAAGCTCAGTTTTACTACCTACTAGATTTATTTTGATCTTGTAAATTCACTTGAGACATGTAGGACCACATGGTAAGAGAATTGGAGGAGAATTCCTATATCTGTCCAAAATTGCAGTGAATTAGTGGATCATGAAATTTATTTAAGGGGTTGTGAAACATTTAAGAAGCATAGACCAGTTTAGAAAACATCAGTGCTTATTCCACATAGTAGGGCTAATAAGCAGTGTTTTGGTTTAGCTACATGTGGGTATCACAGTGTGAAATAAGTTTCTAATTAGCAAACAGCTTTGAAAAACATTAATAGTTTTATTTCTATATCTGAAAAGTGAAAATAATGAAGCTCAGAAAAATCAAGTTAGGTGATCTCAATCTTTTAGTATTCTAATGGTGGCCTATTCATATGTGACTTTTGAGCACTTGAAATGTGCTAATATGATTAGTGCAAGTAAGAAACTGAATTTTAAATTTTTATTTAAATTTAATTAACATAATTTATATAAACATTTGTTAACTACTGTATTAGTGCATCTCTATGTATATAAATATGACTGAATCTAGGTCACATGGGCTGTGTTTCATTACTATGCGATCTCCTTCAATGACCCTATTTTATTGTCACAGTTCTACCATTGTAAGAAAAAAAATGCAGTTCCCTTCACTCAGCATCTGACATATGCATTTGTCCTTAACTCCTATGACAGCTATATCCAACCATGATAAAATTTTTATTTTGGTAGAAAAAAGAGAAAGATAAAACTACAGACTAATATGCCTCAAAAATATAGACATAAAAGTCTTGAAACCCACTTTATTTATTTATTTATTTATTTATTTACTTACTTACTTACTTACTTACTTACTTACTTACTTTCCAGGGACAGAGAGAGAGTCAGAGAGAGGAATAGATAGGGACAGACAGACAGGAACGGAGAGAAATGAGAAGCATCAATCATTAGTTTTTCATTGCCGTTGCGACAACTTAGTTGTTCATTGATTGCTTTCTCACATGTGCCTTGACCGCGGGCCTTCAGCAGACCGAGCAACCCCTTGCTGGAGCCAGTGACCTTGGGTCCAGGCTGACAAGCTTTTGCTCAAACCAGATGGACCCGTGCTCAAGCTGGTGAGCTTGGGGTCTCGAAACTGGATCTTCCTCATCCCAGTTCGACGCTCTATCCACTGCACCACCACCTGGTCAGGCTAGACATAAAATTCTTAACAAAGTTTCAGCCAATAGAATTCAACAATATATAAGATAATTATACATCATGAACAAGTGGAGTCTTTTTATTAGAGTTGCAATGGTAGTAGACTCTTTTTATCATTTTTCTGTCTAAAAAGCCTATAGTAACATCCCCTATTTCATTCCTGATATTGGTAATTTGTGTTATGTATACATAATGTATGTATTTTTTCTTTTTCTCAGTATTGCTTGAAGTTTGTATATTTTTTTGTGACTTTAAATATTTTAAAATTTTTCAATTGTATAGTTGGCATACAATATTATATTAGTTTCAGGTGTATAACCCAGTAACTAGACATTATGTAACTTATTAAGTGATCACCCCATAAATCTATTTGACACGATACATAGTAATTATAATATGATTGACTACATTTTCTATTTTTTACTTTACATCCCTATGATTATTCTGTAACTATTAATTTGTACTTCTTAATCCTTTCACTTTTTTCACCCATTCCTTTGACCCCTTCTTATTTGGCAAAGGTCAAATGTTCTCTTTATCTATAAATCTGTTTCTGATTTGCTTGTTTATTTTGTTTTTTAGATTTCACATGTAAATAAAATCATATGGCATTTGTCTTGCCCTGTCTAACTTATTTAGGCACAATACCCTCTAGATTCATCTATGTTGCTGCAGATGACAAGATTTCCTTCGTTTTTGTGGCTGAGTCATATTCTATTGTATATATGTACCACTTCTTTATACATTCATACATTGATGGACACTTGGATTGCTTTTTTATCTTAGCTATTGCAAATATTGCTGCAATGAACATATGGATGAATATGTCTTTTTGACTTAGTGTTTTGATTTAGTCTTCTAATAAATACACAGACATGAAATATCTTTTTCCATCCCTTTACTTTCAGTTTGTGTGTGTTTTTGATCTGAAGTAAGTCTCTTGTAGACAGCATACCTGAGGGTCAAGTTTTGTAATTCATTCAGTTCTCCATATGCCTTTTGATTGGAGCATTTAATCTATTTACAATTAAAGTAATTATTGATAGATATGTATTCATTTCCATTTCATTATTCATGTTTTTAATCTTTTTTATTCTTTTTCTTAAAGAAGATCCTTTAACATTTCTTATAATATTGGTTTGGTGGTGAATTCCTTCAGCTTTTTCTTGTGTAGGAAGCTCTTTATTTGTCCTTTGGTTCTAACTAATAGCTTTGCTGGGTAGGATAATCTTGTTTGTAGGTCCTTGGTTTTACTATTTCATGCCAGTCCCTTCTGGCCTACCAAGTTTCTGCTCAGACATCAGCTACAGTCTTATGGGAGACCTCTTACAGATAAATGACTGCTTTTCTCTTGTGGTTTTTAAGATTCTCTTTGTCTTCCAACTTATTAATTTTAATTATGGTGTGCTTTGGTGTGGGCCTCCTTGAGTTCAGCTTGTTTGGGACTCTACACTTCCTAGACTTGTGTATCTATACCCTGCAGCTGGTTAGGGAAATTTTCCATCATTTTTTCACATAGAATTTTAATTTCTTACTCTCTTTCTTCTCCTTTTGGCACCCCCACGATGGAAACATTGGTATGCTTGAAGTTGTTGCAGAGACTTCTTACACTATTCTTTTATTATTATTAATATTATTTTTTTTCCTTTTCACTTCTCTGATTGGGTGCTTTCTGCTTTCTTATCTTCCAAATTCCTAATATGATGCTCTGATTCATCTACTTCATTGTAGATTCCCTGTAATGTATTTTTCATTTCAGTTAATGTAGTTTTTATTTCTGACTGGTTCTTTTTATGTTGTTATCTCCACTTTCATGTTTCCTATTTCTTTGTTGAAGGTCTAAGTTTATCTACTTTTTCTTCAAGTTCATTGAGCATCGTTATAACCAGTGCTTTGAACTCCTGAGTGCAGGTCTCCATTTTGTTTAGTTCTTTTTCAGCAATTTTGTCCTGTTCTTTCATTTAGGACATGTTTCTTTGTCTCCTTATTTCAGCAGTCCTCCCTTGAATTTGTTTCTATGTAATATGTAGCACAATTACATCTTCAGAACTTGGCAGAGTAGCCTTACGTTGCAAGTATCTTGCAGGCTCCAGAGACACAGCTTATTATAGCAGAGTTGGAGACTCCAGATGTGCCCTTCCACCAGTGTGGGTTGTGTACACCCTTCTATTGTAGTTGAGCCTTAATTGCTGTTGGCACCTCAATGGAAGGAATTTACCCCCAGACCTATCAGCTTTGAGAACTGGCTGTGACCACCTTGGAGGATCAGCTATGCAAGGGCCAACTATAAGGAGAAGGACTTACTTCAGTTGGGCTCTGGTACCCATTGAGTCCACTCCTTGTGTGTCACTTTTGGAGGTGGTTAGGTGGTGGTTTTATGTGGTTTGAAGCTCTCTATTAGGTGGCTCTGGGGTCTCCCAGGAGGTGCAAACCAAGGTCAACTGTCACATGTGTCTTGCCTGGCATCACCTGGCATGAACTACAAACTGATCTGAAGATGGCTGCAACTTGTGCTGGGTTTGGAGGTGCCTAGGAGGTCATGCTGTGAACCAAGGTTGGCTGCTTCAGTGCTGTGCCTGGGCCTGGGCCTGGGGCCACTTAGTGAGAGGTATGCAGCACACCACAGCTATATGCTTCTTGTTTGAGAAACTTTAAGAAGGACCAAAGCATGAACCAAGGTAGGCTATTTGTATGGCAAAGTTACTGCAAATTGCATGGGTAGGTCTGCAACTTGGATGAGTCATGGTATCAGGAAATAACCCAGGAAGGGCCAACAGTGTTAACCAGGTGGATGGAAACTCAGATATGGCATCTTGTCTGCTGTTATCTGGGGGGCGAGGGGGGAGCTGGGGGCGGAGAATTGATCAGAAAAAGAACAATTGCCTCTTCCAGCATTTCTGTCTGGAAAAAAAGCCATCCTTTTCTCCTATATGTCACAAATTAGTCTGAGTAAGTTCATGTGCAAGCTTTTTAAGAGGAATGCCTTGGACTCTAGCAGCCCTCTGTTCCACTCAGCCACCCTTCCCACTGGATTTACAGCCAGAGTTATGGGGACTTTTTTTCTTGGCATTGGAACACTATCTGGGGGCTTGGTGTGGGGCTGGGACTCCTTGCTCCTCAAAGGGAACCCCTGCATTCAAGATATCCCTCCCAATTTTTATGCATGGTGTGGGGGCAGCCCATTTCTCATCTGCTGCCCCCATGTGGAATTTCCATGTGGCTTCTTTTTGCAACCTTAGGTGTAGGACTTCTGTTCAGCTAGATTTCAGGTGGTTCTGAACGATGGTTATTCTGTAGTTTAGTTGTAATTTTGATGTGGTTGTGAAAGGGTGCAAGTACTACATTTATCTACTGTGCCATATTGACTGGAAGTCATCTATTCAGAGACATCCAGGATAAAAATCCTAATATCCAAACTTCCATTTGAGTTCTTTTTCCATTTTGAAGACCTGGCATGGTATAATAGAAAGAACAGTGAAAGGCACAAGTTCAATTCTAGCATTTAAAAACTATAACTTTGTGCAAATTGCTTACATGTTATTCCTGGCCTTAGCTGCCCCCTATGGACTTCAGTGTAGCTCACTCATCCAAATGTCATATTTCCTCTTTTGTAACCCATTTAAAAACTCCTTCTCTCCTCTGTATGGGAAATTTATTCTCTTGTATTTTTGTTTCTTTTACAATTTTGCCTTCATACCAACTAGAATTTATTTTTGTGAATGATAGGTACCAGTGTGATATATTTGCCTTTACCTATTGTTTATTTAAACAGATGGTTTAAAATTATTTATAAAATAAGCCATCCTTTCTTCAAATGCCACCTTTTTCATGGCTTAATTTCTCTTCCACGCTAAAGTCTGATTCTGAACTTCCAGTTCTGTTCCACTGATCTAATGTTCTATGATTACAACACAGCATTATGGCTTTATTGTTATGTTCTGATATGTGGTAGAACTATTTTATCTTCTTTGGTGGGAGATCTATTACAGTTAGTCTAGTTCCTCCCAAAATTGTGTTGGTATTTTGAATAAGACTGCACTGAATTTATAGATTGACTTGGAGCAGGTTTGACATCTTCACAATATTGAATTTTCTTTTATGTGATTGATTCAGATATTTTAAAATAGCTACATGGCTCTGAGTCACATTATTTTCTTTATTTCCTTCACACACTTGTTATTATTTTACATTATCATGTTATTAATTGGTTTACTTGCTTATCATATGTATCTCCATTTGGATAAATGCAGGATTTCCCAGCCCTTAAACAAAATATGGAACATAGTAGGTGTTCAGTAAATATTAGTTTAATCATTGAATAAAACCACCTCAAGTTTCTAAAGGTCTATAAGACCTCAATATGAGAAATTTATTTGATTTCTTCTTTGTTAGTTGATTCTTTCTTTATTGAATTTATTCAGGCAACATTGGTTAATAAAATTGTATAGGTTTCAGGTGTACAATTCTATAACACATCATCTGTATATTGTATTGTATACTCAACACCCCAAGTCAAGTCTCCTTCCATCACCAATTATCCTCCCTATACCCTCTTCTGCCTCTCCCACCCCCTTATCCCACTGGCTATCCACCCGATAGCTTCCTGGTCCTCAGTAAGTGAAGAACACTGGGTCTTGTTTCACTTCACCTGTGACATTTGTCTCCCGTTCTGCTCCCAGGTTTTCACCAATGCATTCTTTGAGGCTTTACCTCCTACAGCATTCTGTCAGGCTCTTTGAAGCCAGTTCTCCTTCTTCCCAAGCCTGAAGTGTTTCTTCCCAGGAAGAAGTTCATCCTCTGCTCATTTCCTGTTCTGTTTCTCACTCAAATATTTTATCTAGACTTACTGCTTTGATTTTCACCTAGACACTGATGACTCCTAAATCTATTTTCCTGAATTAAATCTTTTTTTTATTCCCAGACACCTAGCTATAATGACATACTAGACATTTGCACATAGAAATCTGAAAGGAGTCTTAATAACCTGTCTGTACAATTCAGACTAAACCCCACTTCTGAGAACACATCCTCCTCCTACTCCCCTTCTTTTCCATTAGTCTCTCCCTTCATGGACCCACTTCCCTCTACCTTGCCTTTAATGCCAAGAAAACAGAAACGGTCTATTTTTCCTTAACCAGCCTCTTTCAAGGATCCCTTAGTTTTTCTCAAATATACACCCTTTCCCCTATCCACACTGCTGCTACAATGAGTTCTGATTTCTTGTCCAGATTTCCTTTATAACTTTCTAATTGTTTTCTTTTCATTTCAAGTAGTATCCTCAAATCTCCCAATTCCTTTTATGTCACTTTTACTGCAATCTGGTTGCCCATGACCTACAGTCACATTTTTCAAGTGTATTCTATGCTGGCTCTACCATGTTAATGTTCATCTTAAATCTACTTCATATATAGCTTTTTTAAGAGCTGGTATGCCTTAGTCATAACTTGGAAACTTATAAGGGATACACAGTGATGACTTGTAGTCAAGCTGCCTGGTGTTCGTGCTCCACAGACATTTGGCTAACTGCCTACTTATAAATCAGTTTGTTCATATTTTTCTCATTTGCAGTGCTGGATCAATTCCAATTAGGAGTTTAATAATGAACTTACTAATGGTTTAAATAAGTGTATAAGATTATCACTGAATCGATCATTTGAAGTAAGTCTAAATACATGAACCCCCCCCCAATTATAAATCTGTGTTGATTACTAAAAAGAGTATTAAAAATAACATTGAAGATATCAGTTTGTGAAAAAGGTAGAAGCCAGGGGGCCTCATTTCAAGGATGAGTCTCAGCTCTTCTCTGTCTCTTACTAAGATCTTAACTCACTTTTGCTCTCCTTGACTCATTTTGGCTAGATATCAACTAATAACAACAAAGCTTACCTGGACCTGCAGAATAATATATGAAAAGGGTAATTGAATCTAAATTTGTTGAATTCTTTAGAACTAACTAGCTTCAATCAACTTTCATTAAAATCTTGTTATGTTAGAAAATAAAGGAAGGTCTAATCAAAAAGTCACTTCTCTTTTATTTGGAGATGTATCATTATGTTATTTTCCTCCCAGAATCTAATTTACCTCTTCCTTATTGTTTCTTTGGGTTATTGTAAAATTAGTGAATATTTTTTCAATAGACATTCACTGATGAGAAAGTTTTAAAGCCAGAAGTTATGCTTGACCACAGAAGATGATAAGCCTTACACAAGATAAGTCCATAGGTAAATAATTAATTATTGTTGCTATGAAGTGATCATGAATTTTTTAAAAATTTAAATGAGAGCAGAAGTATATTCACATTGCAGAAGGATTTTAAAGTTCCTGGAATTATAAGCTGTTTTCCCAGGTCCTGACAATATCTTGCTCTCTGGAAGAGAACCAATTTGTCATCAGCCAAGATACACACTCTATATTTCCTACCATTACATCTGCTTTGCATACTGATAGAACCCAGAACAAATCAGTCACAAGACTGGAGTTAATCCAGTGGACATCCCTTCAGCTGCTGGAAATCAGGACTCACATCTGGGAAGACAGTACTAGTTATAACAAATGAGATCACAAATTTGACCATTTTATTAGAAGACTTCTTCTAATATTCACAGGCAAAAAGGGAGGTTAAGTTGAAATTAAATGGAAACCTCCATTTTTCTGTACCGATTGCAATATCTGATGATACCTTCAAATTTCTTGGTGCAAAGCAACTGCAACTGCCTGGTACTGAGTCCAGCCTTAATAGGCAATAACTGGTATAATTCTAGGGTAGATTCGGTGGCAGGAAAATAAATGAGCTCAACAGTATTTGCTTTGAAGCCATACACATCAATTTCACTCCAGCTATTGACCAGGTTCTAAGAAACAGACTCATGAGCAGTATTGGTTTCTACTGTGAGGGTTGGCAGTGTCATGACAGCCACTATACTATGCATTTTCAGGTTGTCTCTATATAAATATAAATCAAGAATATGTACAACTCAGAGGAAATTCAACAGCCTGAAAGTCACTCTTTTCATCATGTGAGAGTGAAACACAGAGGAATGAGAACATTTCAGCATGGTATCATAATTCTTTTTTGTTTCTGTTAATCTTAAAATAAAATTACATAAGATTTAATATTTTATACTTTCCAGAGAATAGAGTATGCATATGGACTAACACATGGCTATGTCACTTGGTTATTAACATATTAATGTTATGCAGATAAATTACCCAGGATTTTCAAATTAAAATTCTTCTTAATGGTAAAGGTAATAATAATTACCATTAACTGAAACTTCTTAAGTATAAACCATTATATTTGTGTCTCATCATCCTATGAAACTGCAAACTTTTATTATATATGATTTGTAGATAAGGAAATTGAAGATCAGTGAGATTAAATCAACTGCTCTAAGTCACCCAGCTAGTCAGTGATGAAACTTATAAGTGACACAAGCCAATTTGGTTCCAAATTAGATACTTTAAACACCATGTTATCCATAGAGATTTTTAAGAAGTTAATGTACTTATAGTTTCTATTTCTCCTGAGTTATGTCATGACCACTATAAACCCAATGTGTCACTCAAAGGAATAGTAATTAAAAGCTAAAGATTCTATAACTCTAGGGGCAAAAACCAGTTCAATTGATTACCTAAGACTTGTTCATTCTAGAAAACATGGATCTTAAACCAACGATTTTCAACTGGTGAGCCACAAGAATTTTTAAAACATGCAAAACCTAACTATTTAGTCAGAACCACTGATCTCTTTTCCCTTAGATTGTCAAATAAAAAAATGACAATAGCCAGTACAACATTAGCCACCCAGTGGGAATGAATCAAAATTATACCTATTTATTTTGTTAGAACTCAAGAAATATATTTTTGGTGTGCCACAGAATTTTAGTATTTAGTTTATGTGTGCCATGAGATGAAAAAGGTTGAAAATTGCTGCTCTAAAGAAACGTGACAAGACCAAGACCAACTTTTCCAGATGAAAGCAACAGAGTTCAGAGGATTATTATTCAGAGGACAGTCACCGCCAAGTTGGGGTGGCATCAAAGTAAGCACACTGATAAAAATGTGGTGGGGATCCAGGCATGGGAAGTTGATTCTTGACTGGAGTCTTCACCTAAAATGAGGTTGGAAACTTGGAACGAGATCAGTGAAAGGTTCTTTAGTCAGGTATGAGAAGGAAGAGGATCAGGGAGAACAGGATGAATTGCAAATCATGTGAGGGTCAAAGAGATATGAACTCATTAATAGACAGGTTGTCATATCCCAAAGAGACCAGTTGTGTGGTCACTCTGGAGTGGAGTTTGGGTTGCATATCATGCAATTTTCCCCCATAAATCAGTAATTTTTTAGTTGGTAACTTTTTGTATATCACATTAATTTTAATATCTACTATTTAATAGATATTTTTAATCACAGAAAGGACTTATTCAAAGGCTGTAACAATAAAGTAGCTATAATCTTCCACCTGAGTTACTATCTAGGAGCATGGGGATGGCAAACTCATCCAGTCCCATAGTATATTATAAGGCAATTGACTTGTGCTAATTAAAGGCCAACCTTCCACTAGCACTTCCAGGGGAGTATATTCTGCCTGATGAAGGGAGGTGCTAAGGAAAGAATATACTGGAAAACCATCTTAACGATCTTTCACTTACTCACCATTCATGCTTGGTTAAGTAGAGAGATGTAGCAGAGAAAAAATATTTCTAGAAAGCAAGAAATCACAGAGATAGAAAGGACTCCAGAGATCACCTAGCTTAGTCTCTATGCTTTATAAATATGGAAATAAGAGAGATGATGCTTTATGCCATTACTTTATTGTAATGCTGGGACTGGAGCTCAGTCTTTTGACTCTCTGTCAAGGTCTTCACTCAGGAAACAGCCAATTCTAGAAAGGACAGCATAGAGAGAGGAACACCAATGAAGAAGGCTTTCACTAATTCTCTAGAAAGCATTAAAAAAGAATTGAAACTGAATAAGTTTTTAGATATATCAATTATAGGTTTAAGAAAAGAGAGAATTTTAGAATTTAACTTAATTAGATGGATAAGGTCATTATAGTTTAACCAAATAAGTTGATAAGATAAATATGTGACTAAGATAGAGCAATGTAAAATGTATTTTAATTTAAAAAAACCAAACACCTAATATAAGATGCAAAGGAGAACAACTGTGAATCAATCAAGAAAATGTACAACTGAGGAGAAATTCACCAGCCTGAAGCTATAAATAGTTTGGGGAACATTTGGTGAGGAAAGCTGGAGAGAGAAGCAAAACTGATATGATTTTAGAATTAAGTTTATGGACAATGCTTTCCTAGTGCAGACCCTGAATTACAAACCTGACAAAGAGAAAAAATAAAAATGAAAGACATAGTAGTAGCAAGGAATTCTAACTCTCTGCACATTGGCTTCAAGTGTCATTCTGTTGGAAACAAAGCATTTAATAAATTCATTGCTTGTCTTATTGACAATTTAATGTCTCAGAAAATTGAGGTAGCAATGAGGTTATATTCAAGTCTTGAACTGATAGAAGTTATGCAAAGCTTATTTTATGGCAGTATTTCTTAAAGTATTATCCATGAGCCACTGGAAGTTCATAAAGTCAAAACTCTTTTATTAATAATACTAAGACATTATTTGGCATTTTCACTGATCTGACATTTGCAATGATGGGGAAAATTGCTGGTCCTCCCTCATTACCAACTATGGCTCCAAACTACCTGGTCATTCTTTTATTCTTTACTACCCTGAACTCAAGTGAGTAAATAAGTAGACAAAAGTCTACAATATCATTTAAGAGTGTCCCAATAAAGCATTAACATTTATTTTGTTAACTCTTGATCCTTGAGTATATATCTTTTAAATATTTTGTATGACAAAATGAGAAGCACAGCATTCTAACACATAGCAAACTATAATGTTTGTCTCAGAGAAAACCACTTGTGCATTGTCTGAGTTACGAATTCCACTAGCCATTTTCTGAATTACATTGAAAGAACTACTAGCAAACTATATTTACTCAGACTTGAGCATTTGGCAAACTTTATTGAAATAAACAAAGTGAGCATGTTATGTCAAGGGAAACAACTGAAAATATTTGTGATTAATAATAAATTTTGAGGTCCTGGCCAGTTGGCTCAGTTGTAGAGCATAGGCCCAGCATGTGGATGTTCTAGATTCTATTCCTGGTTAAGACACACAGGATAAATGACCATCAGTTTTTCTACTCCTCCCATTCCCTTCACTTTCTGTCTTCTCTCTCTCTCTCCCCACTCCCTTAGCCATGGCTTAATTGGTTTGAGTAAGTTGGTCCCAGGTGCTGAGGATGGTTCTAAGGTCTCTGCCTTAGGCACTAAAAATATCTTGGTTGCAGAAAAATAGAGCAATGCCCCAGATAGGCAGAGCATCACCCCATAGGGGGCTTGTTGGGTGAATCCCAGTTGGGAATCTATCCCTCTGTCACCCCTGATTTCACTTAATTAAAATAATAATAATAAAATTTGAGTGAAACTCAAATTTTGGAAAACTTAAATTCACTATTATGTGCTTCCAACTTGAAGACTTTTCTGTTGAGGTTGGTGGTGATATCGATGTGATTTCTTGAATTTGGAAGACCGAATGTATGACGTTATGAAATTATATATGGTTAAATGTTTAATTCAAAGTGCAAGATAAAAAAAATAAATTTTGATTATTAATCCCTTATCAGATATATCAGAAAATAATATCTTTCATAGAGTGGGTTGTCTTTTTATTTTGTTAATAGTATCTTTTGCTGTGAAGAATTTTTTAAATTTAATATAGTTTTATTTGTTTATTTTGTCCTTTATTTCCTTTGCCTGAGGAGATATATTAGCAAAAATTTTGCTATAAGAGATGTCTGAGAGTCTACTACGTATGTTTTCTTCTAGGATTTTTATTGTTTTGCACTTACATTTAAGATTTTTATTTATTTTTATTATTTTTGTGAACTGTGTAAGTTGGTGGTCTAGTTTTATTATTTTTTTGCATGTACCTGTCCAATTTTCCCAACACCATTTATTAAAGAGACTGTCTTTACTCCATTGTGTACTTATGCCCCCTTTGTTATATATTAACTGACCATAAAGGTGTGAGTTTATTTTTGAGTTCTCTGTTCTGTTCCACTAATCTGTATGCCTGTTCTTATGTCAGTACCAAGCTATTTTAATTACAATGGCCTTGTAGTATAGCTTGATATCAGGAAGTGTGAAACTTCCCACTTTGTTATTCATTTTCAGGATTGCTGGGACTATTCATCTTTTTGTTTGTTTGGTTGGTTGGTTTCACATAGATTTTTGGATCTAGATCTTGTTACAGATCTGTGAAGTATGCCATTGGTATTTTAATAAGAATTGTGTTGAATCTATAGATTGCTTTGTGTAGTATGCACATTTTAATGATTTTCTTTTTATCCATGATCATGGTATATTCTTCTACTTGTTTGTATCTTTCTTGATTTTTTTCTGTGTCTTCTAATTTTCTGAGTACCTATTACCTTTTTAATTAAATTTATTTCTAGGTATTTTATTTTAGTTGCAATAGTAAGATTGTTTCCTTAATTTCTCTTTCTGACAGTTCATTATTGGTGTATAAAAATGCCACTGATTTCTGAATATTAATTTTATGTCCTGCCACTTTGCCAAATTCATCTATCAGGTTTAGTAGTTTTTTGGTGGAGATTTTAGGGTTCTCTATGTACCATGTTCTCAGCAAATAATGACAGTTTTTCTTCTTCCTTTTCAAGTTGGATGTCTATTATTTCTTCTCCTTGTCTGATTTCTGTGACTAGAACTTCTAATGCTATGTTGAATAAGAATGGTGAAAAAGGACACCCCTGTCTTGTTTCTGATCTTAAGATGATCACTTTAGTTTTTGCCTATTGAATATGATGTCAGCTGTCTGTTTGTCATATATGGCCTATATTATGTTGAGTTATGTACCCTGTATTCCCACTTGCTGAGAGTTTTGATCATAAATCATTATCCTTCATTTCATTTATGTAATGAATCATGTTTATTGATTTGCAAATATTGTACCAGTCTCACCTCCCAGAATAAATCCGACTTGATCATGGTGTATAATCTTTTTGTGTGTGTGTGTGTGTGTGTGTGCATTGGCCGGGAAGTTGTATAATCTTTTTAATGTATTGCTTAATCTGGTTTGCTAATATTTGTTGAAGATTTTAGCATTTATGTTCATCAGGAATATTGGTCTATAGTTTTCTTTTCTTGTAGTGTGTTTACCTGGTTTTGGAATGAGAATAATGCTTACCTCATAATGAGCTTGGAAGTCTTCCCTCTTCTTTAAGATTTTAAAATAGTTTGAGAAAAATAGGTGTCAGTTCTTCTTTGAATGTTTGGTAAAAGTTACCTGTAGTAAAGCCATTCAGTCTAGGATTTTTGTTTGCTGGGAGTTTTTTTTTTTAATGTTTTATTTATTGATCTTTTAGATAGAGAGAGAGAGAAAAAGGGTGCGAGGAGGAGTGGGAATCATCAATTTATGGTAGTTGCTTTTCAAATGTGCCTTGACCAGGTAAGCCTGGGGTTTAGAACTGGTGACCTCAGCATTCCAGGTCAATACTTTGTCCACTGCACCACCACCACAGGTCAGTCTGGGAAAATTTTTTTTTTTTTCATTTTTAGAGAGGAGACACAGAGTGAGTGAGTGAGAGAGAGAGAGAGAGAGAGAGAAAGGGGGGAGGAGCTAGAAGCATCAACTCCCATATGTGCCTTCACCAGACCAGTGCAGGGTTTTGAACTGGCGACCTTAGTGTTCCCAGGTCGACGCTTTATCCACTGCGCCACCACAGGTCAGGCCAGTCTGGGAAATTTTTGATTACCATTTCAATTTCATTTGTTTTAATCAGTCTGTTCAAGTTTTCTGATTCTTCCAGATTTAGTTTTAAAAGATATATATTTCTAGGAATTTATCCTTTTTACCCAGGTTGCCCAACTTTTTGACATATAGTTCTTTATAGTATTTTTTTAAAATCCTTTGAATTTCAGTGATGTCAGTTGTTACTTCTCTTCTTTCATTTCTAATTTTTTCCCCCAGATTACAGTAGGGTATGGCCACTAAAATTCTAGTCAATGTGGCCTCTGAAACCCAGATGTGTGGACTGCCAACAGTCTGGACAGTTTCTACTGAATCTCCCATGAGGTAAAAGCACCGTCATAGTCTCAGGAGAGTGGGGGAATATGTCTGACCCCAACGCCAGAGAACTGAATCATTGTCACCCCCTGATTTCTGACCAAGGCTGCTTATATCTCAGCAGGACCCAAGCTTCATAGGGTAGGGCAAGAGAGATTTCTGAGTGTGGGGCAGTTGCTTTCTCCCAAGGTGATGTTACACTGAAGAGATTGCTCTACCCAAAAAAATGGTAACTATGATATTAGAGAATGATTCAGCACAGGGTCCTGGTGGCTATTTCTCCACCATGTCTCTCTCTAGAGCCACCAATATCCCACTCTCTTCACGCTTCTCTAGTCCTATCAGCTCACTCTCTGCCAGAGCCCAGGGTAAGTAGCTGTAAATGAGATTTCCTACTTTGGCTCTTTAAGAGGGTGCCTGCATTTTTTAGAATTCCTGTCTCTTTCTAGCAGACAGAAACCTCATCTCTTTTCAATGCCAAATGCTGTGTGGGCATCTCTTTTAGGCTCTGATGATTTAGGTTGGGGTGGCCGCACTGGGGTGTATTACCCACATGTCTTAGAATTATCCTCCCCCACAGCTGAGCTGTTCCTCTGGAATGTCATATGCTGCTTGTGGGAGTAGAGACAGCCTTTTCTGCATCTCCTACCTTCTTGCCAGTCTCAATGTGGCTTCTTCTATGTATTCTTGGCTATGAGACTTCTCTTCATTTAGTCTTGAGTTGGTTTTTCAGGACAAGTGTTCTTAAATTTAGTTATAACTCTGATCTGGTCTTGAGAAGAGGGAATAGGAAAGTCTGCCTACTCCATCGCCATCTTGGATCCCCAAGAGTTTATTTTTTTAATAAATTAATAAGTATTTAAAACATTTTGTGATAAATGTCAATAAGAGTGCACATAAAAAGAAGCTCTTTGGCTATCCTCGTACTTTTTAAGGGTATAGAGGGGTCCTGAGACCAAAATGTTAAATAACTTCTGTTTAATAGGGCCACTCAACTACACATAGCTCTTGCCCAACAGGGATCACTCTTCAGCAGGGCTGAAATACCAGGGGTCACATTTTTCTAAATCTTTTAATCATTTATACAGATATAAGAATGCATACATATATACATATTACTGAAGAAAAGAAAACTATTTTAGAAGGATTCTAATTATGTTTAAAATATAATTCTATGAAACAAAAGATGAAGGATGAGAGGAAAATAGATCTGATTAAAATGAACATTTTAGATGAGGTTTTCATTTTAGGTATTTTTGACAAAAATGCTTTTAGATAGAAAACCGATATTTTTTCACATATCAAGACTAAAAATACAATAATAGCTAAAATCTGTTCTGGAATCATTAAATAATAGAACAAAAGCACAAAGTTCTATTGGAGTTACAGAGAACAAACTTGCTACTCCCAAAAACTGCAAAGTAAAGGAGAAATATGAACAGTGAGAAAATACAATAGCTATGTAGGGTAGAGAATAAGACTACATTTGCACCTCAACATTGTTTCTGCCTCAGAATAATTGAAGCAGTAATAAAATTATTCATTACATAAATACTTAGCATGTTCCATAAAAGAACCTTCCTCAAAGTTAGAGACAGAGGTAAAACTGATTTTGAAATTCTGAAGACAGCCCTGGTTGGTTTGCTCAGTGGACAAAGCATCAGTCTGGCATATGGATGTCCTGGGTTGATCCCAGGTCAGGATACAAAAGAGAAGCAACCATCTGCTTTTCTCTCTTTCCCTCTTCCCCTTATCTCCCTCTTCCCCTCCCACAGTCAGTGGCTTGGTTGGCCCAAGTGTCAGCTCAGGTGCTGAGGATAGCTCCATTGATTCAAACACTGGCCACAGATGGGGTTCCCGGGTGAATCCTAGTCAGTGTGCATGTGGGAGTCTGTCTCACTATCTCCATCTCACTTAAAAATAAAATTCTGAAGATTTCTATGATTTAGATACATAAAAGTTTTTTTGCCTGACCTGTGGTGACACAGCGGGTAAAGCGTTGACCTGGAATGCTGAGGCCCTGGTTTTGTGCCCCAGGCTTGCTAGGTCAAGGCACATAAGAGAAGCAACTATGAGTTGATACATCTCACTTATTCCTCCCTGCCTTTCTCTCTCTTCTCTAAAATCAATCAAAAAATTATTTTTTAAAAAAGTTTTATCTTAGAAAGAGCTTGACAAGATTTTTACAATTCAAGGATTAAAAAAAAAACTTATGCAATCATATAGACAGAAATAGTCTAGTAGAAGCTACACTGAACCCTCTCACTTGCCAAGCTTCCTTTCAAAAGAGTTTGTTTCTGCTATCATTCAGCCCTCACTCTTCTAACTCCTGCTTCTAAATACACTACTATTCTTTCTCCTGACACTAAATAATTCCCCTCTCTTGCCTTTCTCCCTTTCCTTTCCTGCCCTTTCTTTCCTTTCTGCTTCTTTTCTTTTTCCCTTCTCCCCTCATTTCTTCTTATCTTCCCTCTTTCCCTCCTCTCATCACAAAAAAAATCTTGGAGCTTGCCTGGCAAAAATCAAGACTCATCTATTGGAGAAACTGAACAATTAAAGATAAAAACTGTTTCTATTGACTGGTGAGAGAGGAGGGATGGAAGAGAGAATAAAATGCTCTGAATACTAACATACTAATGAATTTTGTCCCTTTCACACATCAATTTAATTGCACAAACATTTGAATGCCAATTATATTAGCTCAGTCATTTCAACAGAAAATTTTAATGATGTTATTATGTGCTGAGCCTGTTGAGGATACATGAGGGAACAAAAAAGATAAGACTACTGACCTCAAAGAGTCTTACCAAATAGACATGATGGCAGTATAAGTGGAAGAGTGAGGTTAATTCTTTATCAAATAAGTGATATCTGATTATCTACCAGGAAGACCCTTTTACCTGGAAAAATGGTGGATGTTTAGAAGAGCTGCACTTGGTCTAGAAAAAAAGTCTATTTTGTAGGTTTGCATAAAATAGGTAAAAGTTAAAAGGGACTGAAGAAATAAAGATCAGCTGGAAGGGTACTTACTGCAAAGGACTTCTGGTTGTGGCCTCTCGTGAAAAGGAATCCCTTTCTTTCCTGGTGTTTAGTCAATATTCAACTCTGAGACATGGGCAGCCAGGGTCTCCAGAGAAATTATGTGCCTAGGAGTTAGCATTTTTAGCACCTGGAAAATATTCTCTATGACAGATAGTGAAAAAAAATATCTAACTAAATTATACCGAAGTTTTCTGGGCTTCTAATGGAGATTTTATTTATTTTTTTATTTATTTAGTGACAAAGAGACAATGTGAGGGACAGATATGGACAGAGAGACAGGAAAGGAGAGAGATGAGAAGCATTAATTTTTTATTGTGGTAACTTAGTGCAGTGGTTCTCAAACATTTTGAAGGCGGGGTGCATTTAAAATCTACAAATAATTGTAGGCGCACTATATACAAATTTCTGAAAAATATGTTATAATAATTAAGTCAAATATTAAAGAAAGAAATATAAAGTCCAAGCATGCTTTTATGGTAATTAAACAAAATAAATATGACAAAATTAAATTTATTCTGACATTATAAAACATTTTTATGTTATATTTTTTGAGTTATGCTTTTTTAGAATTCATTAAAAAGAGGGGTTAAAAATGAAAAAAAAAACGACAAAAATGTTATCTTTTTATATACATAGATACATTCTTAGTAAGATTAAGTGAATTCGGCAGGTCCTGGCACAAATGTGTTGTTTTTTCATTCTGGTGTTTATGAAAAACATGAGCTTGATGTATCCTAGTGATTTTTCCAATGTTTGGGTATATATTTGAAAGGCAAACTCTCATTTTCTCATCAATACATTGAAGAATTTCTCTCTTTTTACTCTTAATTGTGTTGAGTGCAGAAAACCCCCACCCTACATATCATCTTAACTTTACACCAAACAAAGGATAGATGAAACTTGCCTCCAGTTTTTCTAGGGAACATGAGGACTAATGTAAACAATCCAGCACCACAGCTTAACAGCATTTTGCTACCTAATCAGGCAAGTGTAGTGGGGAGTTGGGCAGACTGTCAGCTTACAGCCAATTCCTCACACCTCTGTCCTCCAAAAGTCTAAACTCCTAAAACCCTTTTGGTTTTGGTCCCCAACAGGCACATACTTCTCTGGAATACGATAAATAGGGAATACCAGTGCGTCCTGGCACACACTTAGAGAACCACTGCCTTACTGGTTCACTGATTGCTTTCTCATATGTGCCTTGACCAAAGGGCTCCAGCCAAACCAGTGACCCCCTTGCTCAAGCCAGCAACCTTGGGCTTCAAGTCAGTGACCTTTGGGCTCAAGCCAGTGACCATGGAGTCATTTCTATGAGCCCACACTCAAACCAGAGACCCCATGCTCAAGCTGGTGAGCCTTTGCTCAAGCTGGTGAGCCCACACTAAAGCCTGATGAGCCCACTCTCAAGCCGGCAACCTCAGGGTTTCGAAACTGGGTCCTCTGAATTCCAATACAGTGCTCTACCCACTTTGCCACTGCCTGTTCCGGTGAGATTTTATTGTTTTAAAAATATTTTATTTTGAAATGATTATAGATTTACAGAACTTGCAAAATAGTACAAGGATCCCAGATAACTTTCACCAAATTTACCCTAGTGATTAAAACTTACATAACTATAGCACAATATCAAAAGCAGAAAAACGACACTGGTACATTTCACGAACTTCTTTCAAATTTCACTAATATTGCATGTTCTCAGGTGTGTCTGTATTTCTTTTTTTTATTATTATTCATTTTAGATGAGGAGACACAGAGTGAGAGAGAGAGAAAGAGAGAAAGGGGGGAGGAGATGGAAGCATCAACTCCCATTTGTGCCTTGACCAGACCAGTGCAGGGTTTTGAACTGGCGACCTCACTGTTCCCAGGTCGACGCTTTATCTACTGCGCCACCACAGGTCAGGCTAGGTGTGTCTGTATTTCTATGCAATTTTATCATACGAGTAGATTCTTGTATTCACCACTACAATCTTGATATAGTGCTGTTCTATCACCGCAAACATCCACCATACCCCTTTACCTCTATCATCTCTAATCCATGGCCACCACTAACGTGTTCTCATCTCTATATTGTGTCATTTTGAGAATATCATGTAATGGAATCATACAATCTGTAACCTTTTGAGACTGGCTTTTTGACTCACATAAATCCCTTGAGATCCATCCAGGTGTTATGTATATCAAGAGCATATTTTAAAGTGTATATTTAATGTGAAGTAATGTCATATCAGTGAACATTATTCAAGACTTTTTTGTAACTAGGTATGATAGTGTGAGCTAGAATCATTTACAGGTAACCAATAGCATCCCTTTTCTTGAGACAGAAGCATTTTTTTCCCAAAAATTGTTAACAGGTAAGCATACATTTGATTTAAAGAGCATGTTGTTCTTTAAATTTTATTTTTTTTAATAAAAACATCTCCAGGTTATCTTAACTATCAATTGTGTTGCATACCCATCACCAAAAGTCAAATTGTCCTCTCTCACCTTCTATCTGGTTTTCCCTGTGTTCCTCCCCTCCTCCCCATCCCACCCTTCCTTCCATCCCCCCACCCCATAACCACCACTCTCTTATCCATGTCTCATAGTCTTACTTTTATGTCCAACTTATGTATGAAATCATGCTGTTCTCAGTTTTTCTTTTTTTCTGATTTACTTATTTCACTTCGTATAATGTTATCAAGGACCATCCATTTTGTTATAAATGATCCGATGTCATCATTTCTTATGGCTGAGTAGTATTCCATAGTATATATGTACCATTGCTTTTTAATCCACTCGTCTTCTGACGGACTCTTGGGCTGGTTCCAGACCTTCGCTATTGTGAACAATGCTGCCAGGAACATGGGGGCGCATTTCTTCTTTTCGAACAGTGCTAAGGTGTTCTTAGGGTATATTCCTATAAGTGGGATAGCTGGGTCAAAAGGCAGTTCGATTTTTAATTTTTTGAGGAATCTCCAAACTGTTTTCCATAGTGGCTGCACCATTCTGCATTCCCACCAGCAGTGCAGAAGGGTTCCCTTTTCTCCAAAACCCCGCCAGCACTTATTCTGTGTTCCTGATCTTAAGGGGATTGCTTTTAATTTTTGTCCATTTAGTATGATGTTTGCTGTGGGTTTGTCGTAGATGGCCTTTATCATGTTAAGGAATGATCCCTGTATTCCCACTTTACTGAGATGACTGCCATTCTGACTGGTGTGAGGTGATATCTCATTGTGGTTTTAATTTGCATTTCTCTAATAATTAGTGATGTTGAGCATTTTTTCATATGCCTATTGGCCATCTGTATGTCCTCTTTGGAGAAATTTCTATTCATTTTTTTTGCCCATTTTTTGATTGGATTGTTTGTCTTCCTGGTGTTGAGTTTTATAAGTTCTTTATAAATTTTAGTTATTAACCCATTATCAGACGTGCTGTCGAATATGTGCTCCCATTGTGTGGTTTGTCTTTTTATTCTGTTCTTATTGTCTTTAGCTGTGCAAAAACTTTTTAGTTTGATATAGTCCCATTTGATTATCTTGCCTTTTATTTCATTTGCCCATGGAGATAAATCGGCAAATATATTGCTGCTACAGATGTCGGAGAGCTTGCTGCCTATGTTTTCTTCTAAGATGCTTATGGTTTCACGACTTACATTTAAGTCTTTTATCCATTTTGAGTTTGTTTTTGTGAATGGTGTAAGTTGACGGTCTAGTTTCATTTTTTTGCAAGTAGATGTCCAATTTTCCCAACACCATTGTTAGAGAGGCTGTCTTTAATCCATTGTATGTTCTTTCCTCCTTTGTCAAACATCAGTTGTCCATAAAGCTGTGGGTTTATTTCTGGGTCCTCTGTTCTGTTCCATTGATCTATGTGCCTGTTCTTGTGCCAGTACCAGGCTGTCTAGAGTATAATGGCCTTATAGTAAACCTTGATATCTGGAAGAGTGATACCTCCTGCTTTATTTTTTCTTTTTAAGATTGCTGAGGCTATTCGTGTTCTTTTTTGATTCCATATAAATTTTTGAAATATGCGTTCTATATCTTTGAAATATGTCATTGGTATTTTAATTGGTATTGCATTGAATTTGTACATTGCTTTGGGTAATATAGACATTTTAATGATGTTTATTCTTCCTAACCATGATCATGGTATATGCTTCCACTTGTTTGTATCTTCCTTGATTTCTTTTATCAATGTTCTATAATTTTCCGAGTACAAGTCCTTAACCTCCTTGGTTAAACTTACTCCTAGGTACTTTATTTTTTTGGCTGCAATAGTGAAGGGGATTGTTTCCTTAATTTCTTTTGCTGATATTTCATTGTTGGTATATAGAAATGCCTCTGATTTCTGAGTATTAATTTTATATTCTGCCACCTTGCTGAATTCATTTATAAGGTCCAGTAGTTTTTTGACTGAGACTTTAGGGTTTTCAATATACAATATCATATCATCTGCAAATAGTGACAGTTTTACTTCTTCTTTTCCAATTTGGATGCCTTTTATTTCTTCTTCTTGTCTGATTGCTATAGCTAGGACTTCCAGAACTATGTTGAATAAAAGTGGTGAAAGGGTCATCCCTGCCTGGTTCCTAATCTTAAGAGGATTGCTTTTAATTTTTGTCCATTTAGTATGATGTTTGCTGTGGGTTTGTCGTAGATGGCCTTTATCATGTTAAAGAATGATCCCTGTATTCCCACTTTACTGAGAGTTTTGATCATGAATAGGTGCTGGATTTTATCAAATGCCTTTTCTGCATCTATTGAAATTATCATGTGATTTTTGTCCTTCCTTTTGTTTATGTGATGAATGACATTGATTGATTTGCGAATATTGAACCAGCCTTGCCTCTCCAGAATAAATCCCACTTGATCATGGTGAATGATTTTTTTCATATATTCCTGAATCCGGTTGGCTAATATTTTGTTGAGAATTTTAGCATCTAAATTCATCAGGGATATTGGCCTATAATTTTCTTTCTTTGTGTCGTCTTTGCCCGGTTTTGGGATCAGAATTATGCTCGCCTCATAAAAGGAGTTTGGAAGTCTTCCTTTCTCTTGAATTTTTTGAAATAGCTTGAGAAGGATAGGAGTTAGTTCTTCTTTGAATTTTTGATAGAATTCACTTGTGAAGCCATCAGGCCCAGGACTTTTCTTTTCTGGGAGTTTTTTTTATAACTGTTTTGATCTCATTTGTTGTAATTGGTCTGTTTAGGTGTTCTGATTCTTCCAGATTGATTATTGGAAGGTTATATGATTCAAGAAATTTGTCCATTTCACCAAGATTGTCTAATTTTTTGGCATATAGTTCTTCATTGTATTTTCTTACAATGCTTTGTATTTCTGTTGTGTCAGTTGTTATTTCTCCACTGTCCTTTCTAATTTTATTTATATGAGTCCTCTCTCTTTTTTTCTTGGTGAGTCTAGTTAAAGGTTCATCAATCTTGTTTACCTTTTCAAAGAACCAGCTTCTGGTTTCATTGATCCTCTGTATTGTTTCCTTAGCGTCTATGTCATTTATTTCTGCTCTGATCTTTATTATTTCCTTTCTTGTACTTGTCCTGGGTTTTATTTGCTGTTGTTTTTCTAGTTCTTTTAGATGCAGGGTCAGGTTGCTTATTTGAGCTTTTTCTAGCTTCTTATGATATGCCTGTAGTGCAATAAACTTCCCTCTCAGAACTGCTTTTGCTGTGTCCCATAAATTTTTTGTTGATGTATGCTCATTATCATTTGTTTCTAGAAACTTTTTTATTTCTTCTTTGATCTCATTGTTAATCCATTCATTTTTTAATATCATGCTATTTAGTTTCCAAGTGTTTGAGTATTTTTCAGTTTTTCTTTTGTGGTTAATTTCTAGTTTCATGGCATTGTGATCAGAGAAAATGCTTGATATGATTTCAATCTTCTTAAATTTATTGAGACCATTTTTGTGTCCTAACATGTGGTCTATCCTAGAAAACATACCATGAGCCCTTGAGAAGAATGTATATACTACTGCTTTAGGGTGAAAAGTTCTGAAGATATCTATTAAATCAAGTTGATCTAGTGTCTCCTTTAAGTCTGCTGTTTCTTTATTAATTTTCTTTCTTGTGGATCTATCCAGTGTTGTTAGAGGGGTATTGAAATCCCCTACTATGATAGTATTGTTGTTGATCTCGCCCTTTATATCCATCAAAGTCTGCTTTATGTATGTCAGGGCTCCTATATTTGGTGCATAGATATTTATAATAGTTATATCTTCCTGTTGAATTGTTCCCTTTATCATTATGTAGTGTCCTTCTTTATCTCTTACTACAGCCTTTGTTTTAAAGTCCATTTTGTCAGATATAAGTACTGCTACCCCGGCTTTTTTTTTCATTTCCATTTGCATGAAATATTTTTTTCCATCCTTTTACCTTCAGTCTATGTGCGTCTTTTGTTTTAAGGTGTGTCTCTTGTAGACAGCATATGTATGGGTCCTGTTTCTTTATCCATGCAGCTACCCTATGTCTTTTGATTGGATCATTTAATTTATTTACATTTAAGGTTATTATTGATATGTAGTTGTTTATTGCCATTTTATTCTTTAAAGTTGTATTCTTCTTTTGCTATATTCTTTTCTCCCTTTAAAATGTTCACAACAGTCTTCTTAATATCTCTTGCAGAATTGGTTTGGTTTTTATGAATTCCTTCAGGCTTTCTTTTTCTGGGAAGCGCTTTATTTCTCCTTCAATTTTAAACATTAGCCTTGCTGGATAAAGTAGTCCTGGTTGTAGGTTTTTTTTCTGCATTACTTTGATTATTTTTTGCCATTCCCTTCTGGCCTCAAGTGCTTCTGTTGAGAAGTCCAATGTCATCCTTATGGGGGCTCCTTTGTAGGTGATAGCCTTTTTTTCCCTAGCAGCTTTTAAAATTTTTTCTTTATCCATTAGCTTTGGTATTTTAACTATGATGTGTCTTAGTGTAGATCTTTTTGGGTTTCTCTTTAATGGAGTTCTGTGTGCTTCTTGAACGTGTGGAGTGTTTCCCAGCCTTAATTTAGGGAAGTTTTCTGCTATGATTTGATTGAACAAAGTTTCCATTTCCTGTCCTCTTTCCTCATCTTCAGGCACTCCTATGATGCGAATGTTGTTTCACTTCAGGTTGTCACCGAGCTCCCTTAGAGTTTCCTCACATTTTTTGAGTCTCTTTTCTATTTTCTTCTCCGCTTCTGTGCCTTTGTTTATTGTGTCCTCTAACTCGCTTATTCGATCTTCAGTGTGATTCATCCTGCTTTTAATTTTTTCCATTGTGGTCTTCAGTTCTGATACTGTATTTGTCATTTCTGTCTGATTCTTTTTTATTATTTTAATTTTGTTTCTTATACTTGTTATCTCTTTATTTAGGTGTTCATAATAACTATCCATTGTTGCTCTAATTTCTTTTAACATCCTAACTATCATTATTCTAAATTCTGCATCTGGTAATTTGGTTATATCTGGTTCATTCAGGTCCTTTTCTGGGGATTTCTCTTGATTCATTTGGTTTGCATTCCTCTGCCTGCCCATTTTGTCTGTGTATAAGCAAGTTGTGGTCACTGGAGTCCAGTAGGTGTTGCCTTTGTGTTCTTTTTGTGTGGTTTGTCTTCAGGCCCCCCACCCCCTCTGCCACTGCTTAGGGTGGTTGCGTATGGGCGTTGCCAGAGCCGGCCCTTTGTGGCTTTTGCTGTGATTTCTGCCTCTCCTCCGCGAGAGGGGTTGTCACTCAAGCCACAAGCCTCAGGACCAAGGATAGAGGTGAGCACCTTTACTCAGCTGCGGACCAGCCTATTTCCGGACTTCCGCCCAGAACCAGCAGTCGGAGCGTGTTCGCTGGTTTCGCGGGTTAGGTGGGGCTTTTGACGTGCTCTCAGCTGTAAGCTTTTGCCCGTCCAGAGCTTTAGCCCTGCCCTCGAGGCCAGTGCCCTTCTGCGCAGGGTCAGAAACCAAGGTTTATTGAGGCGGGCATGTTTGCTGGCTTCCGCTCAGCTGCGGACTTCAGCTCGTCCCGGACTCCACCCCGCCCCCGCGTTCGGAGCCCGCTCGTGCACGTTGGATGGCAAATCGCAGTTTCTCCGTCCGGGCGGGGATATTAGCGTGGGCTCAGCTGCGAGCTTCCACTTGTCCCAGGGTCTACCACGTCCCCGCACCCGCTCGCGCATGCAGAATGGCAAACCTCGGTTTCTCCGTCCGGGCGGGGCTGGTAGCGTGAGCTCAGCTGCAAGCCCCCGGCCTGTCCCTGGTCCTTGCCCGGTCCCCGCGGTCAGGGCCGGCTTGCGCAGAGTCGCAGAGCAGATTTCTGCCCGTTCCTGGCCTCTCGCTTTGTCCCCGTAAATGGGATTAAAGGCCGGCCCGCAGCTTCTGGACCGCTTTCGCGCATCCCCTCCGACCCTGCTGGGCTAGACCGAGCTCCCACCGGCTTGGCCTCTGCCCACGCCGACAGAACCGCGTTTCAGCGTCCTGCCGCCCACCATGCCCTTCAGCAACCCTCAGCAGAGTAGGATGGGACCTAATACTACACACTGTAGGCCTGGGAGCTTTCTCACTTGTTTCACAGCTCAAAACTGTCCAAACGCCTCTTCTAGGCTCTGGGACTGCAGGCTGGGGCTTGGTTCCTGGGACCCAGGTCCCTCCCTCTCCGCCAAACTCTCCTCCCGCCATGCGGGTCTCTCCGGGCTGCCGTTTGCTCCCAGGAGCTGGGCAGCCCTCTTCGCGTTTTCACTATTCCTACCAGTCTCAATGTGGCTTCTTCTGTGTTCCTTGGTTGAAGAGTCCACTTAGTTTATTTCAAAGTTGGTTTATCCAGGTGATGGTTCTTAAAAATGAGTTGTAATTCACTTTGGTTCTGGGAGTTGGAAGTTGGTACGTCTGCCTACTCCGTCGCCATCTTGCTCCCCTCAAGAGCATGTTGTTCTTTAAAATGTTGACTAAAAAATGTTTGGTTTTTTCAGGCTTCTTGGAACAGAACTTCAGAGACTCAACTGAGTACTTATCCAGGCTTCGGAGTCAATTAAAAAAACAGTTTAAAGCAAGCTTTCTTCCACGAAGTTCACTGCTAAACGAAAAGAGAGCAGCTTATCAGCAGCTCCTAGATTTCACAGCATTATGTTGCCACTTCTTGACCATCTAAGATCTAGCATCTTTTGATCACTTTTTCTACTAAGAGAGAATTTCTGCTTTTTGTTAATAACCTGAGAACTTCAGAACAGTTGCTACTTAACTCATGTAAAAAATTCAGGTAAGATAAATGGTATTTGAGAGACAGTCAAAGGACCATGTTCAACGGCCTCATTAGACCCATGTGTCAAGCAGGTCATTGGAATATAAACTTCTTAATTGTATTAATTTAGCCCTCATAGCAATATTTTCCCTGAAATAAGATTCATGACAATGCTTCCAACTTTCGTCGAGTGTTGCTAAGAAAAAAAAAGACACCTTCACAAAGTGTGTATATTATTGTTAAAAAAAAGTTTATTTTTCCTTATATAAGAAATTCATACTCATTGTATACAATTGGAAAGGGCAGAAAAGTAAAAAGAAAACTATGACATATTGTCTCATTTTCCAAACAGTGTAGTTTATTTCCATTTTGTATTTCTTTGTTCTATGAGATTATTTTTACAATGTTATGACAAGATAATGAACATAATTTGAATAGTACATATATTCTAGAAAAATAGTTCTGAGGACATTGCTTATGTTATTTTATACCCTTAATATAAGATTCTACACAATTTCTTCTCATAATATAAAATCAGGAAAAACGGTCCATCTGGCAAGTCAGTATGGCTTCTTTTATCAGAACAAACCATGTGCAATATTACCTTCTTTCTATTTTAATTGGTGACAAGAAACAGAAATTTTTCAGCTCATTCACAGTGATTCTTCCCTGAGTACTTGTATCTTCTTCTCTCTATCTGGCTGTACAATTGCTGATCTTTAGTTTATCTTTATTTTAACTACTCAGAGTATAAACTGTAAATCAGCTTTTTTTTTTTTTTTGATAGAAATGATCTATCATCTTTTTTTTGAAAAAGGCAAGATGTTATTAGAATGACAGACAGGTAAAAGTGTAGAAACCTTTTTACTTCTTCTTTAGTGAAAATACAAAGAATAAAACCCAATATCAGCCAGAGAAGAGGAGACAGCAAAAAAAAAGAGAGAGAGAGAAAACATAATTATATATATACATGGAGTATTTACAACCTACACAAGTAACCTTATAGCATTAATTTTTGGATAGATACAAAACATGTATGCACAAATAATAAAAATATTTATAAAGAAAAAATATAATAAGCAAAATAACAATCATTTGAGATAAATTTACTTCCTATACATGTTATGACCTTGTATTTTTCACACAATCCCCAATGGTCATCTAACTCCCCTTTTCCTTATAAATGTCTTTTGATATAGACTATAATTATTTTGCTGCTTATGTGTATTCAATGCAATTTTGATTTGAAAAGTCCACACAGCAGAGAAGTGCAAAGGTGACCTCCAGGCCACTGTGGCAGGTCAGTTATATGATAAGGTGAGAATGAGCAGAGAATAAGGAGGGTAAGCAGAGAATATGAAGGTAGAGAAATTTTTTAAAATTCTAAGGGGAAAAAGTTAATTCAAGAAATAAATAAGTTGAGAAAGTAAAAAGAAAAACATGCTTCAATGCCAGTCACAATCTACTGGGCTGTCCTGTGCGAGAAGATTTAGAGCAACATTAGCTCATGTTTGCTGAGCTGGAACTGGGTGTGCAAAGAAGGTAGAAGAAGCTCACTTGGGAATCTGTTTGAAGAAAGACTGGCTATGGTTTGATGAAAGTGTATTTACACATTGGAGAATCTAGAAAAACACAATCTATTAATTATAATAATAAAGGCAATAGTCATAAAAAAGTAGCATTTTACGATTAATATACTGCTTTTCTATTTGTTAATTGTTAACTTAAAAACTCTAATTGAATAGGTTGAATATATTAATATCCTCATTTCCAGTATTAGAAAGTGAAGCTCACAGGTGGTTAAGTGACTTATTCAAAATCACCATAAGTGATTGTATACTTCTCTTGAGATACCTAGATCAATAGCAAGTAACTGTTCAATAAATATTTATGGGATGAAATGAATGAAATTTCGCATTGTAGTTTTTTTAATTCTCAGCATGCAAGGGAACTTTGAAATATCTTTATAAAACATTTTTTCATATTCTAAACTAATCCATCTTCATTTCTAAAGTAAATAAAAGAGTACAATAATATTAACTATCTATACATTATTGCACAACAGATGTCTAGAATGTTTCCATTTTGCATGCCTGAAACTTTATAGTCATTGAATAACATAACAGCCCTCCATGTCTGCCACCACTCACTCCCCCTTCTGGCAACCCCCATTCTACGTTTTGCTTCTAAGAGTTTGATTACTTCAGGCACTTCATATAAGTGGAATCACTCAGTATTTTTTTTCTATAACTGACTTTTTTACTTAGCATAATGTCCTCAAGGTTCATCCATGTTGTAGCATATGATAGGACTTCTTTCTTTTCAAAGGCTGAATATTATTTTATTTTCTATTTAATTTATCCATCAATGAACAGTTACCGGTAGGTTGCTTTCACCTCTTGACTATTATGAATAATGGTGCAGTGAACATGGAGTGCCAATATTTCTATGAGATTGTTTTCAATACTTAGATAAGTTCTCAGAAATGGGATTCCTAGGTTATATGGTAGCTTCATTTTTTAATGTTTTGAGGTAGCTCCATGCTGTTTTTTTCATAGCAATTACACCATTTTAAACTACCATTAACAGTACACAAAGGTTCCAGTTTCTCCACATCCCTGTCAACATTTATTATTTTATGTTTTTAGGTTTATTTTCTTCTTTGAAATGGTCATCTACCAGGTACAAGGTAGTATTTCATTGTTCTTTTCAGTTTCATTTCCCTGATGATTAATAATAAAAAGCATCTTTTTATATAACTGTTGGTCATTTGTATGTCTTTAGAAAAATGTTTATTCGAATTCTGTGATGATATTTTCAGTGGGTTATTTGTGGTTTTATTCTTTTGAATTGTAGGAATTCCTTATATGTTTTGGATATTAATCCTTCATCGGATATAGTTATTTTTTCTCATTCTGTAGTTGCCTTTTTGCTCAGTAGATCCCCTGATAAAGCTGGTGATCCCACACTCAAGCCAGTGACCCAGTGCTCAAGCCATATGAGCCATGCTTAAGCCAGTAACTTTGAGGTTTTGAACTTGGGCAATGCTCTGTTCACTGTGCCACCACCTGGTCAGGCCATTGATTACTTCTTTTGCTGTGCATAAGCCTTTTAGTGTGATGTAGTCCCACTTGTCTATTTTTGCTATTGGTTCCTGGCTTCTTAGTGAGAAATATAAGAAATTATTACTATTATCAATGTTATGCAGCTTTTTTCTTATGTTTTCTTCTAGGAGCTTTATATTTACAGCATAATTTTTACAGACTATACAATAAACCATTGGATGGATCTGCCATAATTTATTTAACTAATTAATATTCAGTTGCTAAACATATATACTGTTTCTAAGGTTTGGCTAATTTAAGTATTATTAGGATAAACATTTTGGCATATAAGTATCTTTGCACCAACCCATGATTACTCCTTAAGATGAATTCCTATAAATAGACTCGGCAAGCAAAATGCATTAAAAATTTCCAAGGCTTTGCATATATCTGCGTTTATACCACAAGATATCTGTTAGCCAGTGTTAGACTATGCAGTATTAAAAGGAATGGCAAATAACAAAGAGGATACTGTGATATATAGACACAGCATACTTAAGATTTAAATCATCCTGCTGAGGAAGAACTGGGAGTTACAGAAGAAGCACAACAAATTTCACAGAAGGCCTTTTGGTGAGTGAGTGCTATAAAACTTAGAGGCAAGGTACCCAGTCAGGCACTCTGGTAGAAGAACAGTATAATCTAAAGTGTCAGAATGCTGTATGGTGAAAAATGAAAATGGCAAAAATAACCACGAAAAAGCTTATAAGTCTGGTCTATGTGGAGAAGATAGACCACTTGTTGGCAGTGGGCATGAGTATATACAACAGTGAAAAGGCCAGATTGCTCACGTTTTCTCTTTTTTCCCCCATCCTACTTATAACAATTGATTTATAAGTGAAAACAGGTGAGAAACTGCAAAAAGTCATTTGGCTATTTCCTATGAGTTTTAGTCTTTATTCTTTCCCAGGGTAGTAGAAAACTTTTAGATGGGTCTGAATAAATCCTGTTGACAGCCTGACCAGGGAGTGGCGCAGTGGATAGAGTGTCGGCCTGGGACACTGAGGACACAGGTTTGAAACCCTGAGGTTGCCGGCTTGAGTGCAGGCTCACCAACTTGAGCCCATAGTTCGCTGGCTTGAGCAAGAGGTCACTGGCTCTGCTGGAGTCTCCTCCGGTCAAGGCACATATGAGAAGCAATCAATGAACAACTAAGGTGCCACACTATGAGTTGGTATTTTGCGTCTTTCTCTCTTCTGTCTGTCCCTCTCTCACACACACACTAAAAAAATAAAATAAAATAAAAAGTAAAATCCCATTAACAAGCTTTTAAAAAATAATGCAGACGGTAGGACAGGAAATCTTGATAAGGCTATATATAGTCTGAGGAAATATTCAAAAAAGGTGTCAGGGATGGGATATCATACTAAAGACTTGTGACTTTGTCGTTGCTCCAGGGAAAAAGACAGATCATTAAAAAGATGATTCTGGAGCATTCTTTAGCAAAGTAAGTGATTTCAAAGTTCATGAGAAATATGTCAAGTTGATGGGGTCCCAGCACCTGCTGTGGTACCTCTCTTTGCATCATATACAGTTTCCCTTCTGTGCTAACAGTTACCTACGCTAACTTCTGCCCATGCCTGTGTGGATAGTGTAAATTTTAAAAAGTGTGCCCGTTCCTTTTAACAGAAGCAGTGCTCCTAAGATCACCATCTAGACTTCAGTCCCCATTGACTGTCTTATGGAAAATGTACATGTTTAGAGTGAGAACCATTGTAGTTTAGCATCTGCAATTAAAACCTTTGGAGTCAGGCAAGCTTGGATTGACTCCAGATTTACTGATTACCAGCTTTGTGATCTCTCCGAGACATTTTCTCTTCTGTAAAATTAGTGTCATAATGTGGTCTTCTTTGCCTTTCTTATTTGGAAAGAAAAGGTAGACCACTACGGTAAAAGCTTCAACAAAAGAGATTTTGTTCCAATGCACAGAGAGCCTGATAAAAACAGAATGGCTTCCTCTCCCTTAACCCTGGCCAGATAGCTCAGTTGTTTGGAGCATCATACTGAAGCACAGAGGTTGCCGGTTAGATCATTGGTCAGGCACATACAAGAACAGCTCAATGATCCTGTCTGTCTGTCTCTCTCTCCTGTTCTGTCTCTAAAACAAACAAACAACAACAAAAACCACAACAGAATAGGCTACCCTAATTGGCAGGTCCCACTCATGGCTGTGCTGAGGCAAAGTATGGACCACTCTTATCTGATCATGGTAGCAGGATGTCTTCTCTCTTTAGTGTGCCTTTTTGCTGACCTAATTTTTAGAGTCTAAGAAAAGATTGCATGCGCTCATAAAAGCTGTGTGGACATGGTGCTTGTGTGAGTGATGCATGAATTGTGCTTTTTATGGGAGAAACCCTGAAAGTAGAATGTTAAAACAAGCCAACAGCTGACTAGGAAACCTTCTGTTAGACCTGCCCTGAGTCACAGTTTTCTACAAACATTAAAGTCAAAGGCACTGCTTAATGTTTTTAATAATAAAAGATATTTTCCAACCACTAGAGGGAAGGTGAAGTGATTAAAAAATTGATATTACCTAAGTATGTTGATTGTCTTATATAAAATGACCTTATGAGGATCACATTTTCTCTTTTTTCCACCAGGAAAACAATTTAATTTTGATATTTCTCAAATGAGTTCAGATCATGGATTTTACCAGCATATATAATTAAAGGCCTTGATTAATAATGTTTCTACAATAATTCCCTGTATTTTAATTTTCTACAACTGAAACTACAGATATAGACATGACGTTTCACTAAATAAAGTAAATCCTGGAGATTTTCATTATGCACAAAATAAGATTAATGAGTAAAATATAAAGTCATTTCTCAGATGTCTATTTGTTTGAAGTTTTAATATAGTCTTAAAATATTTCAGATACCTTGCTTACTCTAAATAACAAATATTTAAAAGAAGAAATAAGGGCCCTGGTGGTGGCTCAGTGAATAGAGCATTGGCCTGGCTAAGGAAGTCCTGGGTTTGATTTCCGGTCAGGACACACAGGAGAAGCACCCATCTGCTTCTCTCCCTCTTCATCTCCCCCTTCTCTCCCTCTTCCTTTCCCACAGCCAGTGGTTCAATTGGTTCCAACGTCAGCCCCAAGCCCTGAGGATAGCTTGATTTGTCTAAGCATCAGCCCAAGATGGGGTTGCTGGGTGGATCCTGGTCAGGGTGCATGTGGGAGCCTCTCTATCTCCCCTCCTCTCACATAAAAAAATAAATAAATAAAAGAAGAATTGGGTTAAAAATTTAAATCTAGAAACAGCTTGTTGTTAGAGCAATATTCTCCGCATAAATCACCTATAAAAGAAGCTGTGTCTGGAAAAGTTGGTAAATAATTTAGTATTTCAGTGCAGAAGCTTGTTATTACAAAAACTTGAGTAAATTCTTTATAAAAAGAACATTTAACAAAAGAATTAGCATTCCATGACCTATCTATATTATAATTTAGCTAATCAGTTTTTCTCAAAGTGTATAAAACTAACAATAATATGCTATATCCTCAAGATCTGAAAACTCTTTAACATGCTTTATCTTATTTACTCTGTATAGAAGAGAGTTTGGAAATGTAAATGAAATCATGGAAGTATGAACTTGACCATGGTCTATGGGTCCCATTTTTCTTATCTTCACAAATGAATAAATTGGGTTGAATTAGATATTTCAACACTAGTATTTTAAAGTAAGATTTCTTTTTAAAACTTTGGAATACTTTTAAAATTACAAAAAAGTTGCAAAGACAATAGAGAGAGCTCCCATACACCCCCCACCCAGTTTCCTTCTATTGTTAACACTTACATTAATATGGTACATTTGTCATAGTTAAGGAACCAACATTGGTGAATTGTTATCACCATACCCCCAACCACACTTTATTGAAGGACCTTGCTTGCTTCCAAGTTTCAGTAAATGTGAATAAAATTCTTATGTGTATATATAAGTTTTTAATTCTTTTGGGTAAATACTAAGGAGTAAGATTTCTATAACTTATGGTAAGAGTGTTTAGTTTTGCAAGACATCACCAAACTGTCTTCCAAAGTCGCAATACCATTTTGCATACCACCAGCAATGAAAAGATTTTCTGATGCTCCACATCTTCATCAGCATTTGATGTTGTCAGTGTCCTAGATTTTGGCCATTCTAAAAGGTGTGTCATGTTATCTCACTGTTGTTTTACATCTTTTTAAAAATATTACTTACTGCAATCAGATAGCAGGCTTATAAATATTGTTGTATTATAGTCTATACCCCAAAAAATGACTATTTCTAGATCCACTGGTGGGACTCTGCCTTCACACTGTTTTGGCGGAACCAATACCTAATTTTTGGTTGAATTCAGCGAACTGATTGTTAAAGTGGCACTTGTAATCAGGTTATTCTCTAAGGTGGGAACCTGGGTAGCCACCCAATGTAAAAAAGCACAAATTTACATTTCTTACTTTTTTTAATGTTCATCTGTGCAACAGTGTATTTTAAGTGCCCGTAGTAATGTTCATTCCATTCATAGGTAAAAAGGATTTGGCGAAACTATGCTTGTAATATTTATTTATTCACTTTATAAAACTCATTATACCTTTGATGAAATACTACTTTTTAATTACCTCACATTTCTGTATGTCAGTTAACAAACATATAATGTAAAGAGAAAAAGTGCCAAACAACCAGAGGGTGACAACTTGTATTGTTTTTTGTTACATATTATTTAATATTTTTCATTAATATTTTAAAACTTTATCTTATAACATAATCTAGTTTTGTGTACCTCTTTTGTTGTTCTTATTTAAGTATTGAATACATGAAATAATAAACTACCTTTTGGCATATGTTTTTTTATACTTAAAACGGTCATTGGGGCAGAGAACTGGTTATTAAATCCCACCACTGTCTAGATTCCATTGAAGTATAAATAATTTGAATGAGAAACTTTTTTTTTTTATTTTAAGCCCCTGTGCAAGTCTGAATACAGTAAATATCAGAGACCAGTTAGCCATGGAGATTCAAAGAGAAGTCTACTAAAACCATGATCTAGGGTTTCACACGCTCCTAGAAATGTTTTTGCTTTACTCCATACATCTTCCCTATATTTTCTCAGTGGGTCTGCAGATATTCATTGATTTAAGTGAATAAAAATATATATATAGTTAAACCAATGCAGATTACTCATCAAAGCTCCAGCTGGGAAGGCAAGGGCAGGAGGGGAGAAGACTTAAAAAATATATATCACATGGATATGGTACAATAGAACTAGTACAGCCAACTTAATATATTAAAGATTCTGTATCATAAGTTACTGTCAGAATATTTATCATAAACATACCTAAGTTGGCTTCTAAGATGATGTCTCAGTCAGGCTGAGTTGCCATAACAACAAAGCTGAGACTGGGTGTCCTAAACAACAGAAATTTCTCACATTTCTGGAGGCTGAAAGTCCAAGATCAAAGTGCCAGCCAATTAGGTTCCTAGTGATGGTTGGCTTCCTTGCTTGCCAAAGACCCCTTCTTGCTGTCCTCTCACCGGGCAGGGAGAGAGAACTCTGGTCTCTTCCTCTCCAACAAGGACACTTATCACACTATGGAAGTCCTGCTTTCATAACTTCACCAAATTTAATTACTGTCCCAAAACCACACTTTTAAACACCATCACATTTGTTAGAGCTTCAACATATGCATTCTGGGGGACACAGACAGTCTATGACAGCTGGGTAGATTGGGACAGCAGGTAACATACCTCTCCTGATGAAACAATATAAAGAGTGGACTGATGACATTTTCTAAGCCAGAGGTTCTCAAATTCTAGGTGACCTGGGTTATATTTTGTTGCGAATGTATGGTTCAGTAAGTCCAGGGAAGAATCCAACAGTGTGCATTTCTGTCAAGTCCCAGGTGATGCTGATGTTGCAGGTCTGTGGACCACACTTTGAAGACCACTGCTATAAATCACTGAATGAATCAGAAGCACAGTTAATAAGTTAACCTCATCTTCCTGATCTATGTCACCAGAACACTCTATTTGAAAACTCAACCACAGAGATGCATCATCAACTTTCCTTCTGGCAAACTGTGGTGGATGTGATTAGGACATGATTTAAATTGGGAGGAGGGAACACCAAAAGGATTTTTCTAACCTCCCATTTCCAAAGTTAGGTCATTGTTACTTAAAGATACTTCACATGTACATATAATTAGGAAAATGAAGATACCATGATTTGATATGCCAGCAAACTTTGACAAGACCTACTTGAGTTATTATTAGTTATTATTAGTCTGTACAACACGGAATCCTGTCTAGACTGTAGGATTCTACAGGTACTATCAGAAGCTCAGAATAAGTGACTGAAAATGTGTGTCTAGCCAGAGCATTCTGGCATTTCATTCACTCATTTATTCAGTAGATGTTTATGGAATATCTATGTTGAGCCAGGCTCTCTGCTGGGCACTAGGAATAAAGCCATGAACAAGACAAAATTGAATGTTGTTTTCATTTTAATTTTTTTTTAAGTGAGAGAAGGGAAGATAGACAGGCTCTCGCATGCTGGCCTGACCAAGATCCACCTGGTGACTCTCATCTGGTGCAAATGCTCTGCCCACCTGGGGCTGATGTTCACACTAAGCTATTTTTAGTGGCTCAGGTGGAGCCTCCATGGAGCCATCCTCAGCACCCAGGGCCAATGTGCTCGAATCAATTGAGCCATGGCTGCAGGAGAGAAAGAGAGAGAGTGAAGGGAGAGAGGAGGAGAAACAGATAGTTGCTTCTCCTGTGTGCTTTGACTGGGAATGAAACCTGGGATATTGATATGCTAGTCCCATGCTCTATCCACTGAACCACCTATCAGGGCTGCACCCAGGATTCTAATCTTACCGTCACCACTGAATAACAAATATCCAGGATTCCTTTTGGCTTCTCTTTCACTTGCAACGAAGTAACATTATAACAATCACTCAACCTACCCATCAATACATTTTAATTATTGCAATCATGAAACAAGAATACCAATAGCAGTGGAAAGCTTTATAATACGCTTTTCTCCCTTTACCCAAAATACAAGTACTACAATGATGTATTTGCTAAAGAACAACCATTCTATTTTCATGTTCCTAGCTAAAATGTTTTGTTTTCCTAACTCTACCACAATTGGAAAGTGAACTACAATAGCCTAGAGCAATCTATTAACTCTGGAGCCCTGAATTTAGAAATGCCCCTTGTACTAAACTGTATTAAGAGCAGTGCGTACTTATCATAGCCCAGTCGACTGATGACATTTGCCTTACAAGCCCAATACTTTAATCACTATCATTTATAAAGCTTACAGAACAGCTGAAAACACTTTGTTTTTAGTAGGTTACTTATACATACCAAGTTGAATCATGTCCTATCATTATTATTGTTATTTATAGAATTTAATGCTTATGATGATTTTGTTTATATACTTCATAAATGCATTCTTCACAAAGAATTCCCATAAGAAATCTATCTTCTCAATAGAAACAGCACTGCATTCCTCTAAATCTAATCAATCTGATTATTCAAGTTTAATTTCATTGATGGTAGAATGGGGGGATGTTCATAGGCACTTAACATCTTCATCTGAGTAATCCTGAGGTTTATGATTTGAAGATTAAATTAAATGGTGTATGTGAAAGCCCTTTGTCAACAGTGAAGAATGATATAAATATTAAGAATTATATGTACCCCCTTTTTAAAACTAGATATTCAATGAAAAGAAACTAATTGCCTATAAAGCACATTTTTTTCCTCATGTTCTAACTCAATGGCCTGTTTGGTTGTTGTTGTTTTATTTTAATGTGTGTCTGTGAAGAATACACATAAAAATAAAATAGCTACATTATATTCTTTCTTATCCTTGGGCAATGGAGCACTGTGTAATCAAGAAAAACTCAGACAAAAGATTTTATTTTTGTTACTATTTGCTTTTGGCTATGTGTGCTTTTACTTCTTTAAAATACTTAAATATCACAAAAAGAATAAAAACTACTGTGAGTAAAACAAAACAGGGGTTTATAAAAATGGGTGGTTAATGCTTCTCCTTCTTCAAATTCTGCCTCCGTAGTAGTTTTAGCAGTTTACTCAAGTGTACATCCATGGGTTTCTTTAAGCGCATGTGAAGACACATGTTCCTCTCTCTCTACTCCTTCTTATTGTTTTCTTCCCATCGTTCTTCCTTTCCTCCTTCCTTATTCCTTATTTTCTTTTTATCTCCATTTTTCTTTATCCTTTCTTTCTCTTCATTTTCAAAAAATGAGATATATCTATACTACTCCCTGTGAAACTTGCTTATATTTTTACTTGACCATATAATATGCATCTTTCTTAGTCAATACATACAACTCTAACTTACTTTTTTAAAATCATTCTTTTTAGGTCCTGGCTGGATGGCTCAGTGGATAAGTGTGTTTTGGTGTGCCAAGGTAGAAGGTTTAATGCCTGGTCAGGGCACATATAAGGAGCAACCAATGAGTGTACAACTAATGGAACAGCTAAGAGGTAAAATAAGTTGATTCATCTCTCTCTCTACCTCTCTCTTCCTCAGTTGCTATTAAATCAATGGAAAAATGAAATGAATGAATGAATAAATAAATAAATAAAGTTATTCTTTTTAAATAGGTGCTTTATGTCCTAAGATATAAACACACTGTCATTTATTCATTCTGTAATCTATTGGTGAACATTTGTGTTTGGTTTCTTTTCCTTTCTCTCTTTCTTCGTGTGCGTGTGTGTGCGTGTATACGTGTGCAGTGGGGGAAGGAAGGGCTATTACAATTTTGTTGCAGTAAATGTCCTTGTATATGTAGTCATATGTACTAGGTTCCCACAATAATATTTTAGTTATTATTTTAAAAACAAGATAATACCTTTAGAACTTTGGTAGGGGAGGACTGAGTTAGCACCTTCATCTTAGACTATCTCTAGATCAGAAAAGATGGTGCACTCTATGTTAATCAATACATGGTGGCTATTATTTGAGCAGAAAAATATTAACTGTATGGCATATAAAGATCCTTTAAAGATTTTACTATGTTACTATCATTATTACTTGCCTCTTAAAATCTAATCATATATTTTATTAAGTATAAAAGTAAGGTGGGCAGTAATAAAACCAATTTAACTTGACTTGGGGGGTGAACACACAATATGGTATATAGAGTTGTGTTGTAGAATTGGGCACCCCAATAAAATTCAATAAGAAAATTCAATTTAATAATAACTATATTAATGGTAACTATTATTCATTGTTCATTATAATCACTCATTATTTCATTATTCAGATAAATCTAATATTACATAGATTTTAGTGTTGTGCATATTATGTTGAGATTAAAAATGGTGCTCTTAAATTCTGTATGACAAAGTGCCCAGCCTTCTAAATTGTCACTGAACTCTGACAATTTTATTGTGGGTCAAGCAAGTCTGGAATTGAAAGTTACACATTTAATTAAGATAGTGAAAACTCTGTCTTATTTAGAAATGTGTTTGAAGCTAGTATTTGTTTCCTTCTCACTGTATTCTGTGGAATTTTTAAATTTAGATAGTGAATTAGAGTTTGTAAATCAAATTCTATACTGAAAGTACCAGTTATGGGAAAAAACCTTCTGAATACTTTTGTAAAGAAAGCTTTTGAAACATAGAAGCCATTTATAAAAATGAGATATTTTAAGAATTCGGAGTATTTTTAAAATCACATTCTTTTAGAGGATTTACAAACATAGCTGGACATTTTAAACCTGCTTAAACTGGAAGCCACATGCCTGTTCCAATGAGAGTGTGTTGCTTCCCCCACAGACAGACACTTACATCCCTCTTCCTGTTTTTGGAGGAAGCAGACTCATAACCTTGTCTCTGGCCTTCCCCATAGCTTCTGAACAAGGGCTTTCTGCTATACTGGTTCCTTTCAATGAACATGCAGGGCAGATGAACTATATGATCTGGGCTGTCCTAACCTAGTTGCTGGCAAGACAAAGGAGCAGAGGTCTCATGCAGGTCCATACACTCAGAGTAAGCAGAGGCAGGGACTGTCCCTTTGGTCCGGACATTCTTCTGCTCACATTCTTATCATAATTGCAAATGGCTCAGTTGGCACAGTTGAGTGTGTTTAATGATGAGGTGAAATCCTGGAGTTCAAACAATGCACAGATAAAATTTGTATTTTCATGGGATTATAGTAGTTGTGACAAGGCCCACATGATGGGATTTGGTAATCAGTATTGTCAAAATGGCATTTCTTTTTCCTTTACCATTATGACCACATCTATGTAATTTCTCATACTAGCTATCAAACAGAGCATCAGAGAAGGTGGAAAAACCAACCAAAGCATATTCACACTCTTTGTATCCACATCTACCCATTATTAAATCAATTATTAAGCTTTAGTGTAGAGTAAAATTTTCAGGGTGGAATAGCTCTTTGATCACCCAGTGACTATAGCAGTGGTTCTTAACCTTTTTTGAGGTACCGAACCCACCAGTTTCATATGCGCATTCACCGAACCCTTCTTTAGTGATAAATAAAATATGATTTTTTTTCCAAATTCAAGACATAAGTATATGTTTTTTTACTGGTGCACAAAATGAGCCATGTAGGAACATCACCTTGCTCAAAGAACAAAACCAACAAAGTGCATGAACTCACAACAAATTACGGTATTACTTTATTCTGGCCTCCGCGGCAGAGGCTTCTCCGAACCCCTGAGACCAACTCATCGAACCCCTAGGGTTTGATAGAACCCAGGTTAAGAACTACTGAACTACAGTCAGGGGCTTCTTTAACTCTTCACTGGTTACAGATTATTTAGCTCCCTCAAGAGAAACTATATATACTAAATGGAATAAAATAGGCAAAAATAAAATAAGAGTGATGTCTGATATCTATTGCAGACGAAATGTTTGGCGATTTGTCCCAAAATAAATAAGATAAATATGTAAGCCCTGGGGAAAAGTGACTCTTTGGCTTAACTAGAACTAATAAAGTGCCAAATGCTGACTTATTCTCTGTATCTACCAGGCAAAATTCCTGCTTCACAAATTATTAGTATTTGTTAGGAAAGCTCTCCTTCCTTAATAAATGTATTCCATTCAATAACACTTATTCAACAAAATTTCTATAAAGGAGAACTTATCAGACCAGAACAGAGAGAGATGAGAAGCATCAATTATTAGTATTTTGTTGCCATTGTGACACCATAGTTGTTCATTGATTGCTTTCTCACATGTGCCTTGACCATGGGCCTTCAGCAAACCAAGCCACCCCTTGCTAGAGCCAGCGACCTTGGGTCCAAGCTGACGAGCTTTTGCTCAAGCCAGATGGGCCCGCGCTCAAGCTGGCTACCTCGGGGTCTCGAACCTGGGTCTTCTGCATCCCAGTCCAACGCTCTATCCACTGCGCCACCATCTGGTCAGGCTGAAGTTGCCTTTTTTTCAATGGGCTCTAGCACTAAATCATGAGGCATATAAATGGGCCACCTTAGAAATGGGTCTACCAACTCTAGGCAAGACTATGATCAAAAAATCATGTCTTGATCACATGAGATGTTGAGTCAGAATCACCCAGCTAGCTTCTCCAGCATTCTTGACTCACAGAAATGGTGTGATACCATAAATGTTTATTATTTTAAGTAATTAAGTATTGTGATAATTTGTTACTGAGCAGTAGCTAACAAATGCATGGGGTCACAACATCAGCTATGCTTTAGCAAACTTGTCAATTTCTTGTCCTCTGGACATGGCCTGGGATTTCTTCCCTCTTTATTAAGCTTTCTTATATTGTTCTCTCCACTTGCAATGCCCATTATCCTCTATGTTTCTCTAGGGAAACCCTGCTTTCATTTCCAAGAACTGTTGAGGTAATTTCTAATTCTCCCCAACTAAATGTAGTCTACCACACCTCAGATGAACCTGTAGTATTATAAAAGTTATATCAATGATAAAAACAGAGAAGTTGCTTAATCATAAGATGGAAAATCAAATCAAGATCTTGGAGGAGGTATGGGCTACTTCCTGACAGGTAATAACAGACAACCAATACATCAAGCAGCCTGCTACCCTTTCTTTGATCTGTTCCCCATCCAGAGAATATTACCTGCTAAGCAGTGCCATAAAGATTTCTGTATTCCACTGTGAACAGTACATTGGTATGGCCTTGAATCTCAGCACCATCCTAAAATAGCTCATTTGCTTCTTCTTTCTAATTCCAACATAAAGAACAAAACAAATCTAGCAAGCTAATATCCAGCTCTTAGTGCAGAAACCTATTAATTTGAACGTGTGGACAGAGAAGGAAGTGGGAGTCCCACCCCTTTTCTCAAACCTTTGCTCCCTGGTAGAACAGGCTTTCCCTGGAAGCAATATCCCAAATCAATATGGCTGCTGCTAGATGTGGGCAAGGCTCATCCAACTTTGAGAGGACTGAGCCGAGTGTCTTGTTGAGGAGGGAGATGTGTGATGATTACAGTGGGTCTGAGGGTGTTATTCGGGCAGAAGGCAGAGAACAGCCTAGTGCAGCAACATCTGAGCATATCCATGGCTTAGCCATTTTATAGACCTTCTTTCCTTTCTCTGCTATCAAAAGCAATGGATCCGTTGCTTACTACTCCATCTTCTCAAGTTTACATCATTATAAACATGGGACAATTCTTACTTGCTTAATTTACCCATAATGCTCAATTCTGAATTGCTTCAAACTTCTTTTAGTTTAAGAAAGCACAAATCTGAAAGTCTTCCCCACAGCATGCAAGGGCACGGATATCCCCAATACAGTTACTCAAAACCACACCTGGTAAACAGTTTAAGCTTAACTTTTATTGTGTGGTTGCAAGACAGTCATGAAGCATTCTTTAGATTGTATCTCCCTCCTCAGAATTTTGTTTCTTTTGTCTGGTTGAGTCTATTATGACACATTATTGTTTGTAAATTTATTATATTTTTATGACTAATTCTGGCCTTCTTAAACATTGAAAATTCACAATCTATTCTATCTTTACCCCTACTAGCACCTAGCCTTGTTTCTGGCCAGTAATAATATTGGTTCACTTACTGGACATTTTTTCATGTCCTAGACATTTTTCTAGGCACTCTACCTGGTGAGCTTTTGCTCAAGCCAGATGGGCCCGCGCTCAAGGTGGCAAGCTCGGGGTCTCAAACTTGGGTCCACATCCCAGTCCAACGCTCTATCCACTGCGCCACCACCTGGTCAGGCATAGGTCAGCCTTATTTAGTGCAGAAAGTACATTAATATCAAAGGCAAAGATCACTGGGGATCATCTTGGGAGACTATCTACCACACCATGCTAATAGTCAGTTTATATCTTTATCACCTTCTACCAGTGATGTGGTCTTGAGATGAGTTACAGAGTGAGATGTTAATTCTGTTCTCTTAAATATCTGCCTATTTTTCCCCATGGGCATTTGTTATAAAGTTCAAAGTTCTCGCCTGACCAGGCGGTGGCGCAGTGGCTAGAGAGTCGGACTGGGATGCGGAAGACCCAGGTTCGAGACCCCAAGGTCACCAGCTTGGGCAAAAGCTCGCCAGCTTGAACCCAAGGTTGCTGGCTCCAGCAAGGAGTTGCTCCGTCTGCTGAAGGCCCGCAGTCAAGGCACATGTGAGAAAGCAATCAATGAGCAACTAAGATGTCGTAACAGCAATGAAAAACTAATAATTGATGCTTCTCACCTCTCTCTGTTCCTGTCTGTCTGTCTCTATCTATCCCTCTCTCTGACTCTCTCTCTGTCCCTTTAAAAAAATAAATAAATAAATAAAGTTCAAAGTTCTCTTTATGATCTAGCACCTGCCCATATCTCTCCCTTATCTCTTATAATTTCCCCACAGGAATGGACAGAGTGGGCCACTTGAACTTCCTGAAATGTGTTATGACTGTTTATACTTCCTTGGAATGCCCTTCTTTATCTTACATTACTTATACAATTCTCTTTATCCTCTGACTTGATTCAAATGTCAGCTCCACTTGAACAAATATGTATACACTCATATTCATTGTACCATCATTAGTAATAGTCAAAAAGTAGAACCAACCCACGTGTCCATTAAAGGAAGTATAGACTAGCAAAATGTGGTATATTTATGTAGTGGAATATTATTCAGTCTTAAAAAAGAAAGACTTTCTGACACATGCTACATCGATGAACCTTGAAGACATAATACTAAGTAAAACAGCCAGACACAAAAGGACAAACATTATCCGATCCCACATATATAAGGTACCTAGAGTAGTCAAATCCATAGAGACAAAGTAGAATGGTGGTTGTCAGGGAGGAGTGTGGAGGTCGTATGTAATGGGTTTCTGTCTGGGAAGATGAAAAGAGTTTTGGAGATGGATGGTTGCTTAACAATGTGAATATACTTAATACCTCTGAACTGTACACAAAAAGTAGTTACAATGGTAAATTTTATGTTATTCAAATTTTATCACACACAAAATATCAGTCCTTGCCCTTTTTAAGCCTTCCCTGAACGTCTTGATTGTCTAAGGTGCCTGTGGGTTCCCCTTGTTGCTGCAGGGTATGCCCATGTAATGAAAGCTATTACATAGCTCACTGAAATGCTGGTATGTCCTTTTCTTCTTTAATTGTGAGCTTCTCAAGGAAATAATTGTATCTTTAGCTTTGCATGCCTGATGTTTAGAACAATGCCTGTCAACTACTCATTTTCTGACCAACTACTTGAACAAATAAACCTATATTCTTTTTTTTTTTACTGTTTTTTTTTTTATTATCTGTTTTTTAAATTTATGATGTTGAGGGGAATACGGGGGAGGGGGGATGCATTTGGGGCAACACTAGAATCTATGTAAACATAAACCTATATTCTTATAACTTTCTTTTATCATCTGTGTGCTACACAACCATTTATTGTTCTATGTTGTAAGATCCTCTGCTTACTTTAAATTATAAGATTTTCAAAGTATGTAGACTATATCAGTTATCTTTTTATAACATGACATAAACTAATATTTTAATGGATCCACTGAGTATGCTCTATACTGATAAGATAATTGTCTATTTATCTTTCTTAGAGGGTATATTAGTCAGGGTTCTCTAGAGAAATAGAACCAATAAGAGATACACAGATGATTTATTATAAATAATTGGCTCATGCGATTATGGAGGCTAATAAGACCCAAGATCTGCAGGGTGAATTGACAAGCTGAAGACTCAGGGGAGCCAATTATATAGTTCTAGTCCTGGCCTGAAGGACTGATAAACAGGAGAGCCAATGGTCCAGTCAAAGGCCATCAGGCTAAGACCAAAGGGAATGTGGATGTTTCAGTTTTAGTCTAAAATCAGGAAAAAGTCGATGTCTCACTTTAAAGGTTGCCAAGCAGTAAGAATTCCCCTTGCTTGGGGGAATGTCAGTTTTTTTTAGACTTTCAACTGATTACACAAGGCCCACCTACATTCAGGAGACCAATCTGCTTTACTCAGTCTACCAATTTAAATGTTAATCTCATTCAAAACATTCTCACAGACATACCCAGATTAATGTTATCTCAAACATCTTGGCACCCTGTGGTCAGTCAAGGTGTCACATAAAATTGACTATTACAAATGAAGCATTGCAGCAAAGTTGACTATTATTCTTAACTGATAGGAGGAAGAATCTAAGCTTGTTTGGATATAGCCAGTGTGTAACAAGGAATCTTTATTCTAAGTTTTATTGCTAGAATCTGGGATACTTAGTCAATGGGTAACTAAAATAGGTGACTACTTATCCATTTAGTAAATCTACCAATCAACCATTATTCAACAAACATGTACTGAGAGCCTGCTGTGTCCTTTCACTGAGTAGAAAATGATGACTTGAAACAGAATTCTTCCCTTTACATTTAAACATTTGGGTTGCCCTGGCTGTATAGCTCCATTGGTTAGAGCATTGGCCCGAAGTACAGAAGTTGCTGGTTGCTGGTTCAATCCCTGGTCAGGGCACATACAGGGACGCATTTATGTTTCCATCTCTCTCTCTCTCTCTCTCTCTCTCTCTGTCTGTCTCTCTCTCTCTCTCTCTCTCTCTTATACCCTTCCTCTTTGGCTAAAAATCAATAAATACATAGATAAACTTTTTAAAATAATAAACATTTGGGTCAATATAATGTCTATTTACAAGATGCTAACTTAGTCACAAATGTATTTTTATTCTAACTACTTTAAACAAAGTCAAATAGATGAGATTTTAAATTAATTGAGGCTCAGAAAGATAGTATTGTCTAAGATCATAAGGTATGTCGGCATTGAAGCCATGAGAACTAGTTTGGGCTGTGTTTCCCTGGATGACACCAACCCACTTCAGCAGCCCATTGACAAGAAATAGCCATAGAATGCCTGCCAAGCAATTGTAGGTGTTTTTTATAATTTCAAAATACATTTCAGTCATGTTATTGGCTCTTTTCTGTAATACACTGTGCAGTCTTTTGGCAATATAGCCATCATTTTAAGATTGGACAAAACAAGGCTTTGTGCAAAAATAAGATAAGGTGAGACTGGAATGAAAGAATGTTTTTAAGTAACCCAAGGTAATTATTAAAAGCCCATGAAGAGTTGAGACCAGAACTCATCAGGGGAGCTTTTTGAGCTCTTGTGTTTCCCAGGGTTAACATAACTTTAAAGTATAAAAGAATTCCCTCCCTCAGGCTCCAACTGATTACAGCTCTGAAACACTTATGTAAAGGTACTGTAGGTTTTATCATTAGTAGGAAGGGCACTATATTATAGCATATTGAAGAACATGTGCACAAAAAGGTGAATCATTCATTTATTTATGAGCCCTTTCATTAATATTTTTGGATGCACGATAGAGCATTCTCATATGGGAATAGGTTCCATTCAGAGGACAGTCTATAAAGATTACTACTTTACCAGATGGCTCCAGTCTGGGCTCCTGACAACATCTCACTATAGTTATCTAACTTTAGCAACATCAAAAGGAACAACCTATTTGGAACTTGACAAAGGAAGCAAAAAATAGAATTTATCCACCCTATGAAATGAATTATATACATAGAACACAAAATCAAATTAAATAATAGTTTGTTAGGGCTCTTGCATTTGAGATTATAAGAAAAAGATATTAAATAGCTTAAGCCCCAAAAGAGAACTTATGGATTTTTATAATTAATAGCCCAGAAGTAGCATTAGCTTTAAGCAAGGCTAGATTCCAGAAATTAAATTATCATCAGGTTCTCGCAAAGTCTGGATAGCTTTCTCATAGATCTGACTAGTCCAGCTCAGAGCTTGTTTGTCTTTCTTGAACAATAATAGCTGGACCCAAAGGAATAATACACTGCAACTGGGCAATCTGCTTTTATAGGGACAAAACAAGGCCACCAGGGCAGGGAGAGGCAGTTCTTGATTGGAAAATGTTTTGGGCAAAAAACAAAACACAATCAACAAAATGTTAATAGAACTATGTGTATAAACACACCCATACAGGTCATAATAACACCGTTTTAATTTCTTCATTAGGAACTAGCAAAACCCTTAATCAGAAGTAACCAAGGGAATGTCCCTGTCTTATCTTTCTCATGACACTATTCCTCACCTACTTGTCTTCACCCTCCTGAACCATGCAAGTTAGCACAAATTAAAATGATCACTTCTCTATGTCTGGGCTACCACCAGTCATAGATGCTTTCTAGGTTCTTTGTTGCCATTCAGTGGTTTTAAGTATAGAACTAACTTTAACTGAAATTTCAGCACAAAATTAATTTATTTTTATTTATATTTTTTGGCGATGCAATTACATTCTCACCCCCTTCCTCAGATCTTCCCATAAGTTCTTCTTTCACATTTATTCAGTTATTTGTACTTGTAATGCCTAATTTTTTGTGTCAGCTTGACTGGGCGAAACTATGCCCAGAGAGCTAGTAAAACATAATTTCTGGGTGTGTCTGTGAGGGAGTTTCTGGAAGAGATTATTATTTTAATTAGTAGCCTGAGTAGAGGAACCCACCCTTACCAACAAGAGTTGGCACCATCCAATCCACTGGAACCCAAATGGAACAAAAAAGAGAAGAAAGAGCAAATTCTCTTTATCTGAGCTGGAACATTTATTTTTTTCTTACCTTCAGACATTGGCAACCCTGGTTCTCAGGCCTTCGAACTCAGTCTGAGTTATACCATGCTTCTCCAGTTTGATGAAGGTAGATTGTGATACTCTTGGCCTCCATTACCATGTGCACTGATTCCTATAATATATATTTATATATTATACATTTAATTATATATATATAATTTCATATATATATAATTTCATATATATATAATTTCATATATATATATATATATTCTATTGGTTCTGTTTCTCTGGAGAACCCTAGTTAATTACATTAGTTGAATGTTACTTCTTTGCTGAAATAAAAAATAAGCTTTTATTCTACTCATAATTCTATGCTTAATTTCCTCACAACAGTTATCATAATCTGAATTTAATTGTTTATTTTTCTCTGTCCCATAGATTACATCCTAAAATGAAGAATTACAGATTGGCATCATATTTTTAATCTGAGCACATGCTCTGGGGCACTCAGGTTTGCTGGACTTATATGTTGTAGCCCCGTGAACTAGTATTTCGGGGTTGACTTTCAGAGCACTGGCTGCATGTTCTAAATATATTTGTGAAATGCTCCAAAGAATATATGCTTCATAAGGACAGGCTATCTTTTTATGGCTATAGATACCATCTAAATGTGTGTTTTGGTATATAGTAGGTATTTACTAAATATTTGTTGAATGAATGAATCTAGAAAACTTTTCCCCTTTGAATATTTTGCTATGTAGGGGTTTTAAAAAAATCAATGAAAGGAACTTGCCTCACTTCGTTTAATTGAGTTTTCACACTATTATTTCTGTGGAACCTACTTTGGGAATCCCTTCTATAAGATACCTTCTTGTCTGACCAAGCAAGAAGGAAATTTTTATCATTAAAAGAATATGATGGAGAAGGAGGTGAATGTAGTTGTATTGATAGTGGGTTTTGTTTCCTGTTTTAAAGATGTTGAAAAGCATTGAATGGTGCATAAAGAGGCACTTGGGGATTCTTCCTGGACAGCAAACAGCTCTTATAAAACAACAATTTGATGAGCTCAGTGCAAATGAATCAGAAACATATGGATTCAATTTCCCTTGAAACACACATGGTTTTAACAATTAAACACCACAGCGATTAGTAGGGAAAATAATATACAACAGGGATTTGATGGAGTCCAAACATTTGAAAACATATCTGATGTCTTCTCTGAGCCCAAATGGGGTCATTCACATAGAGTACACACAGTTCCAATGGCACTGGCTACAGGAAACAAAAATAATCCTTTTCCAATTGCAACCTGTCAGGCCATTAGCTGTAACTCTCCCAGCAGAAATGGTAGAGAGCAGTGGCTTTCTTCTTAAAGATAATGAGTGGGGTAGAAGTATGACTTGGGAGTGAATTATAGTTTCCCATTTGTTAGACTGATAAAGTACATGGAGAGACAAAGTGTGTGTGTGTGTGTGTGTGTGTGTGTGTGTGTGTGTTTGCGCGCGCGCGTCTGTTTTATGGTAATGCTCTCCAAGGAACTCAAACACCCTCCAAAGACATTATCTCATTTGTTTTTATTATTTGTGCCCAGGACACATGTGATTATTTCAGCTTCAAATTCAGAGGCAGATTTAACAGCAGGAGCACCAACCAGGCGTTCCCCGGACCCCGACTTCTGAAGGACCCCACAAAACCCCAACTTTACACTTTTTTCTAATGACACCAAGTTCGGTTTCATATGTGCAATTTTAACATTAATAGTACATAATATTTTTATTTATTTAAAAATATGGTTGACATGTATTTTTATTTTCCCTGTCTCTCTTTTTCTTAAGTTGCCCAATATTTTCTTCTTCACCTGGATCCTCGACCAACCTTACTCTGCCTCTATCGACATTCAAGGAAGGAACTTGAAGAACAGAGAGGTGAGGGTAAGGCTAAGACCACAAAGCTGGCTTGTGGACCAGCTAGACAAAAGTGAACCTCTCCAGCCTGCAGCCTCCTAATTTCTACTTCTGGACCCATCTGCCTTTAGATTAATAAAGCCATGTACAGCATTACTATATATTAACTTGAAATTGGGTCTCCTAAGGGAAATTCTGGCTTTTTTGCAATGAAGCTGGAGCAGTGAGCAACTGGCGAGGAAGATGCAATTAATTTTTCCCTCATGAGTAAAATCATTATATAAACTATCACACCAAGCTCCAGGGCCAGAGATAAGACAGAGACACTGAATTACACACCACTGAAGCCAATGTTTCTGTCAAACAGTCAAGGCCAAAATGAAAACCCAAAAGGCCACGTGACTTTGTGTCACAATCCTAATTTAATAGGGGCGGTAGTTTCCTAATGGCTTGGATGTGGGAAAAATTTCTGCCCCTCCCATTTCATTTCAAAATTATGGTAAATGTATTCTTTTTGCACCAACAGGGACTTGTCTATAGGGGCCAATATTTTGGAGATTTCTATATCTAATTTATCTTTCTCAAATATTTCTTTTTCTGCATGATTCCCTATAGTTTATTTAATATAATATTTTAAAGTATGAGAAAAAACTCACAGGTCGACCACACCAGTAGTTCTCATTTGTGACTGAGCGTGAAACTCATGAAAAGGACCACACCTATGTGCTGATGTGGCTGCTCTGAGAAGGGGTCCAAGCATCTGCAGTTTCTCAAAGCCCCCCAGTGATCCCTGTGGCAGCAGAGAGTAAGCACTGACCTAACCCTGTACCCACCCTGCTGCCCAGAGAGGTGAAGTGGCCTCACCAAACTCATAGCCATTACCTCTTTTTTTTTTTTTTTAATTAAGTGAAAGGCAGGAAGCAGAGAGACAGACTCCTGCATGCGCTCCTACTTGGACCCACACAGCAAGCCCCGTACAGAATGATGCTCTGCCCATCTGGTTCGCTGCTCCATTGCTCAGGTAACTGAGCTATTTTAGCACCAGAGGCAAGGCCACAAAGCCATCCTCATTGCCTGGGGCCAATTTTTCTTGAACCCTTTCAGCCCTGGCTGCAGGTGGGGAAGAGAGAGAGAAAGAGAGAGAGAAAGGAGGGGGAAGGGTGGAGAAGCAGATGGCCGCTTCTCCTATGTGCCCTGTCCAAGAACCGAACCCAGGACTTCCACATGCCAGGCCAATGCTCTACCACTGTGCCAACCTGCCACAGCCTATACAGCTTCTAGAAAACAGAAAACACAACACAATACACAGGGACATCTAAGAAAGCACCAGGGCCATTCAGGAGGCAGAGGAAGTGGCAAGTAGCCAAAAGGAATTATCTCAAAGGAAGGAGTGTGAGAGGCAATGCTGAATAGGCTTAGAGTTAGATCATTTGATAATTTTGGCAAGTTCTGGGTGGTAAGTGTGGCCCTTACTTATCCAGTACCTGATCCTGGGGTGATTTAGGGCAGAGAATAGTGTCCCTTCTGCAGAAGCCTGATAAAGGTAGGGACTTGTGATTGGTTTGGTTGGTCTATGTTTCAAAGGCACACTCACAGGCAAGGTTCTTACTCTCTCCAGAAACTAGTTAAAAGACAGAGGGGTAGCCCCTTCCCAAATCTGCAGACCCCAAGATGTCAAAGCATCAGAAAATAGAGAAAAATTTAAAGACATGCTTAATATATACACTATTGCAGTACCAGCAGAGTGCTAAATAAAAATCAGAAGGATAAAATAGTAATAAAAAACTCTGACAAGATGTTTTTTTATTTATACATGGTTTTCAAATTGTAGTTTCTTTTTATCTTCCTAGAAAGTCTAAGTCCATAATGATATCATCATCTCTAGAGACGGACACCAAGGCTGAAGAAAGGAAAGTGACATTGTTTCTTTGAAGCATACTTATGATTGAAAATTAGATTTTTTGACTCCTAGAGCCCAGCTCTGCCTGTGACCAATCAGTAGATGTGAGCCTTGCTTCCGTTAACAATTGCCGGGCATGGTGGCTATAGATTGTTTAGAAAACATGACCATTTCTCTTCCACATGTTAGCATTTGATGCTGGCTTGTGTTATGACCAGTTAGAAAACAGGAATGAGCTCTCTGCTCATCAGAATAGAAGAATATCCCCTCAGTGTTACAGGTTGGATATGTGAGTTTTTTCTTGAGCACAATCAGAAAGGGGGGTCTAGATATTTCACATCAAATACCAATGGGCAAGCAACAAATAATGTTGTAGGTTTCGACAAATAAGAAAGGGTGTTCTGTGGGGAACACGGGTGACATTAGAATCTATGTAAACACAATAAATTAATAAAAAATAAATAAAAAGAATATGTATCAGTAACTCTGGGTCCTTTCTTTTAGTCTTTCTGTGGCTTTAAGGACATCAAACAAACATTTGGACAGAGAGCCCTTCTCAGCAGCAGTGAATTAAGTCAGAAAAGTAATTCAAACCTCACTCCCAAATACAAGAGAAGGGAAGAAAAACTGCTTCTTTGGATTCCATGCTCCCCATGGAATCATTTGTCAGTTTCCTCAGTATCTGCCTCAGTCCCACCTGGACCATCTGGTAGAATAAGTGCCAAGTAGAAATGGAGGCTGGTGCATGCCTCTGCTCTCTGTGCATCTTCCTTCCTCAGAGTAGCCAGGAGGGGACTGTGCAGGCAGAGCTTGCAACAGGCAGCCAACTCCTATAGGCCCTTCTGTGACTGCTGATGGGGCCCTAAAATTTCCTTTTCATGGACTCTCAGCTGGTACTGCTTAAATTACTGGTTTCCAGAGCTGGATTCTGTAGGATTTGTTTGGGTTCCTTATTAAATGAATAACAAATTCACATGGAAATTTAGCTCAGCACATAAGTGAAATAAAGCTGAAACATGCAGATTACCCATGCTTCCAGATACACAACACACAATGGTTTGCATTTGTTGCATGCTTGATTCTGCACAGATGAAAGGACCTCAGGAGCAGAAAAGAAACTTAGAATACAGCAACTCAAATATTTTCACTCAATAGTTTCAAAAACCGAGGCTGAGAGAAGTGAAGGGACCCACCCAGGTCCTACGGCTAAAGAGAAAATAGGTGAAGTCAGGGTTCTGCTAGGAGAAGGACTCGAGTTTCCTAACTCCCAGATTTCTCTTATTCCCACAAGGATGCAAGGATGTGTATTTTGACATTGTGTGTTTTGTTGGGTTAATTAAATTAGTCCAAAAAACATTCCTTTTGTGTTGTGAAGCTAGTCATAGAAGTACTGTGACACAGGATGTTTCACTGTGAACCAGTAATCCCTGAGAAAAGGCTTATTTTAATTCTTCTTTAACAATTACAATTTTGTGTCAATAAAAGTTTATCACACACAGTTACCTGCTTTAGAGACCAGAGTTTCATGTTGAATGAACACAAAACAATTTTGGGGATAATCATCAGGACTTTCCTTTTTCTGTTCATGCTCATTGATAAGGGAAATAGTGTGTTTAAAGATACCTTTGGGGATTCCTATATCACTTATGGTGGAACAAAAGACTGTTTCTTTAAAATCACCACCAATGGAAAAAAAAGAAAAATGTTAAGTTCACTCTCTTGTGAATAAATTGCTAATTAGTAAGAAACAAGATCTTGACAAACCCAGCCCAGACAGTTTCATAAAGCTTGAATTTACTGATTAGCAGATACTAAAGAACACTGTCTGTCTTTTTCTATGGGGACAGTGTTTTCTTTTTCACAGGCTTTGTAGCTCACTCTGCCCTCAACTTCTGAGTTTATATATTTCTCAGCACTTATTCTTATTCCTGTTTTTCTTCCCCCACATAATCTCCCCTCAAACACATGCCAAAATAATATGTGTGGCTCATTGTTGATTCAGTGAGAAAACTTTGATGGTCAATTGTACCCTTTTCATGAGTGAATGGTAAGAGCACACAGTACTGCCTCTACCACGGATCGCTTTTAACCTACTTGGGAAAAAAGTCACTTCTGCCTATCACTGAGTGGAATTCCAAGGTTGACAGTAGCATTTTTTGAGGAATGCTCACAAGTCATAATCCAGGGAAGACAACCTGTGCTAAGTTTTACCAGGGCCATCATAGCTGATAAAGAAGAAAATCGAAAGGATTCCTTGTGTGCTTTTGGTGGGAATACAAAATGGTGCAGCTTCTATGGAAAACAGGGTGAAGTTTCCTTAAAATATTAAAATAGTGTTACCCACTTCTGGGTATTTACCACAAAGAACTGAAATCAAGATCTCAAAGGGCTATTAGTACTCTGTATTCATTACAACACTACATACACTAACCATGATATAAAAATAACCTAAATGTACATCAATATATAATGGATAAAGAAAATGTTGCATATACACTCAATAGATTACTACTCTGTCTTAAAAAAGAGAAAGAGAGAGAGGGAATTCTGCAATATTTGACAACATGACTAGAACTTAAGGACATTATGCTAAGTGAAACAAGCCAGACATAGGGTAAGTTGTGCATAATCCTCTTTCCATGAAGTATTTAAAGTGGTCAAATTCACAGAATTAAGAGTGCAATGGTGGTTGCCAAGGACTAGGGATAGGAGGAAATGAAGAGTTGCTATTCAAGGGGTATGAAGTTTCAGTTATGCCAGATGAATAAGCTCTAGAGATGTGCTATACAATATTGTATCTATAGTCAACAATAATGTGTTGTCTACTTAAAAGACAAGAGGATAAATAGCATGTTAAGTGTTCCTTCCACAATAAAGTAAGAAAAATATGAACTCTAAATTTCTCTTTTTCTATTTTCTACTCACTACTCTTGCTGTCTCCAGTCCACCATCCCTCTACTGGATTCTCACAAACACAAAACAAAACAAAACAAAAAAATAAGATTAAAATTAAAAAAAAAAACTCATTTCTCTCTTTTTATTAGATATTAAAAAACATGATGGTTCCCAGATAAGCACAAAAGCTTGGAAGTTGAGGAATGAAACATTCTCTTCTTAGTCTTGTAAACCATAGGAAGGCACTTGCTCTTCACTTGCTTAGAAATTCTCTCCATAAGAAGAATCCATCTCCTAGAAGGTCTTGCTGAAGCAGCAGAGAAATGAACTGTCTAAGAGGAGACAGAGCAAAGAGCCAAAGAAAGACCTTCCACTTCCGTGGTTCCATAGTCATCACCAATAATCAAACATACATTTTCTGTTTCTAGAAACATTTTGGGATATGCCATTGTATTTTACATCATGTTTATAGAACACAGTATTTATCCATTGGTATTTGGCTGTCAGTAGTAAAATGACAGGCTAATGTTCATTTCATATCAAATTTCAGGAACCTTTTGAAATTGACATTAAGTCATTTAAACCAACTATTTCCTCCAGAAAAGTCTTTTATTTAGAGCATCTGTTATTACATTATTGGGCCTAGATTTCATTAAACATAAAACCTTTAATCTAGTTACATTTGTAAGCTAGAAATATTATTGACTTATATCTCATGATCATTTTTCTAGTGATGATTACCAAAATATAATTTTATAGAAAGCTATTTGCAATTTTAACAGCTCTCGGAAGAATTAAAAAAGTAAACTGCTGTGATGTAGCCTGTTGTATATGTAAGACAGGATTTCCACCAGTTTCCGCAGTCATCTTCTACTGTGGGAATTTGTACATGCATACACAGAGGCCTCTTGCTATTGACCTTCCTTCAGTAATTTCCCTGTACTTATCCTTTTCTTGGAGTAAGCAGTAGTTTCATTGTGCAAAGCTCAAGCAGTATGAGTGAATATTGATACTGAGGTTGATTTGTGATTATCTTACTCTTTTTTCTTTTAAAATCATGAGCTACAATGATAAGCTTTGTCACTTTTCCTCTTATTTTTCATTCATCCAACAAATGAACACTGAACACCTTCTATTTTCCAGACACTAAACTTGACTCCAGACATACCACACTGAAAAATCTAGATTCCATTTGTGACTGTCCTCAGGAACACTGTGCTTTGAAAATGAATTTATCACAATGGTAATCTTTACTGATACAATATTAGCATTTGTATATTTATTCATGCTTTTTCAGTTCATTATAAGCACAATTAGTAATGTCATCTTTCTTAGATAATACTTTAAAAAGTACAACTACTCAACTGTTGAAAGGACAATTATAAATGTCTATGAGTAAACAGAGGTTTTCAAAGATGTCAGAAGATTGTCAAATGTCTGTCCCTGAAATTTGTTGATTGTTATTCAAAACACTTACATTTCCTTTTAGCAAACTGTTTTCTTTTGGACAGGGGAAAAACACATTTGTATCAGAGAATGAGAAGTGTGCACAGTATGAGAATAATATACAATTTTAATAATATCCAATCACAGCTTTGATTTATTATGGGTTGTTTCTCCATTTTGATTACAACTTGCTAAATGGAACATTTCTGTAATTTGTTCTCATGCCAAATCATTCTTTTTTTTCTACAGACCCTGTCTTCTTATCACCATAGTGTCTTATTTGGGTCTAATAATCAGTATGATTTTTGCTCTAATACTTTATCAACATTTCTTCTATTATTTCTCAGAATTTTACATAGCTGTTTTTCATATCCAAAAACTTGGTTAAGTAAATAAGTGCACAGAGATGTATAAGCTTCTTGTATAAACAGTTCCTACCAACCAGTCATGTGTTCATGTCAGCAACTTACAAATAACATTGGCTGATTCTCATATATTCCTTGGGTGCCTGCTCTACTGGACACATGAAATTACATAATCGTGTGAAAATATACTTAGCTCGACCTGAAGGAAACATGTATTACTATTTTATAGGGAGAGATATTAGTAAACCCATAATCATGTCCAAGGAGATAATGTATACAATATAAACTAAATTGACATTTACTATTAAAAGCAACATTGTTTTAGATTTTCAGAGTATACCAGTCAAATGAAATAGACTTAGCACAAGATACAAAGAGAAGAAAAGACAGCAGAGGAGGTGGAGAATGGTGAGCTCTGGAGACAGATAGCTACATACAGACTTGTTTCACTTCTTCCTAGTGTTAAAGACTTGACTCATTCAGCTTCCTTCTTTACCTGTAGTAAGAGTATAATAATAAAATAAATATTATAGGACACCAAATGAATGTTAGTTTCTATTCTTTTCTTTTTCTTTGAGGTAAAAACAAACAAACATGTTTAAAATATGCACCACTTAACATCATAAAGAATAAAGTACCAAGTTTGTGATTGATGTTTTGGGGGATGGAGATTATTCAGTTTTCTTGTTCAGAAGAAATATAATTAACATGATCAGTTTGATTTTTTTTCATACCAAATTTACTTTCTAGACCTAAAATAATTTCCTGAAAATTACTGGCAAGTCGTTTTATGTTCATGCTTAATAAAAAGAAATCTTTTTTTCATGCTTAAATGCCTATTTAGTTCCGTTTGGGCCATTTCCTTAGAACCGAACACAAATGAGTCAGGGTTTCAGCTATTTTATAATCTTCCTTTAATCAAGATCACTACAAACCATCAGCCCACAGAGTGAGGGGTGACATAAATCATATTAACTTAATTCTGTGTTTCATTAAAGGATTTAGTACTTCTATGAACCAGAATATCTGGGTCAAAGCCATAGAAACTTCAATCAAATTGCAGGTGTTATGAATTCAATGATCTGTAGAACATTGGATCAGAAGAAGATGAAGTGCCTGCTTCCCCCTCACTCTAGCCTCATTAACACAGTTACCTTTCAAGAGTACAGGGGGTTGGAAGAGGCAGTGAGGTCCCTGCCCCAGAATACAAAGGAGAAACCCAGATTTCAAATAGTGTGCTGGATGTAAAAGTATAATCATCTCTGCAGTCTTTTCTTCCTACACAGTTAAAATGCTTCTTTGATTTCTGTTTGCCTGCTTTCTTAATCCCAAAAGACAAAGTTGGCAGTAAAATATCCACCGAACAATACTACCTAAATTACATTTTTTACTTAATATCATCTGCCTCTGGAGAATTTTTTTAAAAAAATTATTACTATAAGATAAATAAACTGTGACAACACAAGCCTGGAAAATTTTCTATATTGCCACACTTCAGGACTTCTGTATAATATCTAAATATGTATATTTCTTTTGCAAATTACACACCCAAGAATATCTCTGTAATATTCATGAGAACACAGAAATTGTTAAGAGGAGAATCTGCCTCCTGAAGAAGGAAACCCAAAAGGCTTGAGCACAAAGTTCACAAAGGTGTCAGACATCGAGGTGACTATCACGGTAGAAAAACTTTTACCTGGATTGTTTGCAGTTTATAATTCACTGACCTAACAGGAATTCATGGTGGTTTGTATTCTTTCTTAATATTGCTGGTTTGGAAACAGTAAATCTTTCTTTGTCAATCTCTACTTTCTCCTTTTTCATAAAATATATTTTATTCTATTATAAAACCATAGAGCCCTAGGAGAGGACTTTCTAGGGAACTTGAGTGTCTTTGGTTCAACTCCTCATTTTGAAGTGGAAACTTGAAGACCAGAACAGCGAGAGCACTTGCCCAGGGTCTCTGCTTAGCGGGGCTCACCCATGGAACCCGCTACTGGCACTTTCTCTCAGGAGAGAGCCTTTTGCGTTCAAGTCAGCAAACACCTTCTTTTTGATCCTTCTTATGTTTCTGGCATTGCTATTGAAGCAAATATTATTTAAATGTTAAGCTAAAAATAAGTATAAGGCCCATTTTGCTTTGCTCTGCGTGGGCCCAACTTAATTTCTCCAGATCACACAGTTTAATTTTTACGTTTTCATTTTTCTTCTTGATAGGAATTTTTAAAATTAAAATTCTTATAATATACATAATTGTTTACTGTTTTTCTCTTGCCCCCTGCTTTTATAATGTGTCAAAGGTAAAATATCATTTGGGGCTATGCCAGATGTTTTCCCACCTGTTCAGAAAAATAAATGTATTTTGCTCTTCTGAATTAACTGTTAGAAGCTAATTTTATATATACATATATAATTTAGGCTTAAAATATATATCCAGCCATGATAATGACTGAATGCAGGGATAATAATGGTTTATAGATTGAACAGCCAAGTTATACTTAAGAACCACATCATTTGTAACCCAACATTTGCACTTAACAAGACCATTCAATTCTTAGTGAATGCTTAAATCAGTGATTGGCATTTTGAGTCCAAATACCCAACTTTAATTCTTCACTGCACTCCATATTAGTTCTCTGGCTTAGGAGAAGTCATTTAGGAATTCTGAGTCTCTGTTTGCTCAACTATAAAAGAATAAAAGCTGTAATAACAATAATCTTACCTATCTCACAGGGTTTGAATATCACTTCTCTAATTTTCCAGGTTCATATGGAATGGTCCCCTGGGATACCCTATCCACCAATCTTGCCTTCATCACCACCAAAATAAGCACCAGTTAGTTAAAATCAACAATCTCACCCCCCCACTATCTGTGCAAGTTATATACAGGTTGGAATTAAAACATTCTTCCCACTTTTTTTTTATCTGCAGCTTATATTTGTTTTGAACCAAAGTATGAACCTTTGAAAAGAAAGATGAACCATATCAACAATGCTTTTTATTTTGTGTTTGAGACATACTGGGGTCATAACTGTTAGAGTAGCAGAACATCTTATAAAGAAAAGTTATTTGTCTCTAGCCCAGTCATGGCAGAAAACCATCATACTGGCTTGACCAAAAATGGTAAAGAACGAGATGAGGAAAGAAAAATCTGACCTGAAAAGATAATCAACCTAGAAATCCAGAAACTATAGGACTCCTGGGAGGGATTCAGGCTGCAGCCAAATCTCTTCTTAATTTTGTTAATCAGACATTTGTCAGCACAGGGCACTTTTCGCAAGCATTGAAAAAAATCAGAGCTCATGAATAGGGCCTGGGACACATCTTATTAGTTTCATTATCGCTGGGGAGCATTTCTCAAGTTGACTTCTTAAAAGGCATTTGGGCTTCTGTCTCTTGCATGAAATAATTATTTCTGTCATGATGAATAATTTAACCAGCATTCCCAACACCCACCCTCAGACCACTCCTTGCTTTCAATAAAAGAAGACTTTGACATAACAGCTTTTCTATTTTATGGGCATGATAGAAAATGTAATAAGAGCAAAAATGTTCCCAAACATTTTATTCCAAAACTATTGGTTGGTATCACTTGTTTTTTCCAACATAGAATCATGGAATATTAATACTGAATATTTCCTTCAACAACTACAAAAGAGAAAAATGAAGCTTAGATTCACTCAGTACAATGGTCAGGGCACGCAACTACTAAATAGAGTAGAGTTTTAGACCTAGATTTATCTCCTGATGAAGCTATCAATATTCACCTATTGCCTCTCTCATTCAATTGTGTAATAAAAGTCTATGTGGCAAGGATCTTGGACTGAAGCTATCACACTCTGGCTTGGTAACCTCAAGTCCCCCAATGCTCTGTTCTGTCATCTGCAAAATGGGTTTGATACCTTTTAAAACAGCTTTTTTTTTATTGATTTTAAATTATCATGTTTATATAAATTCTAGTGTTGCCCCAAATGCATCCCCCCTCCCTCATATTCCCTTCAACATCTCCTTTGTCCCCCTCCCACTAGCACCCTTCCCCCTTCCCTTCAGGTTTATCCCATCCTATCATCCCCTTTCCCTCTGTCCTCTTTTCCTCTGGTCCCTTTGATCTCTCCTCTGTCTCAATTCCATTTCTCAGTTCACATTATTGGATTCCTCAAATGAGTGAGGTTGTATGATATATTTTTTTTTCTGCCTGGCTTATTTCACTCAACATAATAGTTTCCAGGTTCATCCATGTTGTCACAAAAGGTAAAATTTCCATCTAAAACAGCTTTATTTTTAAAAAATCTCAAGTTTAGAGAAAAGTTGTAACTCCAGAACAAAGATTTTTCTTCCTGAACCATTTGAGGGCAAATTGACTGCATGGTGTCAATACAGTGTCCCATCAAACTGAATGCTTCAGTATGCATTTCATACAAAGTCAAAATCTACAATACCATCCCCAAATTAGGATACGTTCATGTTTCTTTCAGTAATGTTTTTTGTAGCCAAGGAATCAGTTTCAAACTTCAGGTGGCTTTTAGTTATTCATTTGAACTGTTGTGTCATTCATTTTCTGGAACAGTTTCTAGATCTGGCCTTGATCTTCATGACCCAGATTTCTTTGAACACTGTAGGGCACATATTTTGTAGAATAGCCCTCAGCTTGGGTTCTTCTGATGTTTCTTTATGATTAGACTCAGGTCTTTGACAACAATGCCACAGAAGTGACGCTGTACTCATATGACTACATCTGATCAGGTGATATATTATGTGAATACTTTGATCGTCCTGTTACAGATGTCATTAATATGTTGACATAATTAAGGTGATTTCTTCTTGGATTTTCCACTCTAATGACATTCTCTTTTCATAATTCTTAAGTATCTAGAGGGAAAATACTTTGAGACTATGTAAATATCCTGTTTCTTACCAAATTTCCAAGGTATTCATATATTCTTACCAATATGAACTTTCAGCTTTCTAGTTTAGAAAAAGGAATAAAATTCTTTACATTATTTATTTTGATATTCCCATTGTTTTTGATGTTTCCATGTGGGAGCCCCTTCAAGCTACCTGCTATGTCTTTTTGATATGTGTCCATCATTCTGTGAATACTTTGTTACTTTGTGGAACAACAAAATATTCAGACGTATCTTTTACTTTCCCAGATTCTAATCTGGGATCAGCCATTTCTCCAAGGAACTCTGAACCTTGTTTGTTGATATTCATATTTGGAAATGATATCTGGGAGCCCTGGCCAGGTAACATAGTTGGTTGGAGCATTTTCCCGATATACCAAGGTTGCAGATTTGATCACCAGTCAGGGCATGCACAAAAATCAACCACCAAATGCATACATAAATGGAACAACAAATTGATCTCTCCCCATCCCTATCTATCTATCTATCTATCTATCTATCTATCTATCTATCTATCATCTATCTATCTATCTATCTATCTATCTATCTATCTATCTATCATCTCTTTCTCCCCCCTTCTTCTGTCTCTAAAATCAATAAATTTTTTAAAAGAAGAAATTTTATCTGGGGACTAAGTGGACTCATTGTACATACATACCCACATTTACATATATATTTCTAAAGCTATCTCTAGACAATATAATGAAAACCATATGTTTACACCTATAGCTCCAAATCTAATCTACATTACAGGAGTACTTCTAGTTTTTGTTTTTGTTTTTTTAATCCATATTTACAACTCCCTTCTCTGGTTAGAAGAGAGCTGGTTTTCATTATTCTTAATATGCTTATCTGTGTGATCAGTGCCCCCAGATAACAGGTCTCCCATGTTGTTGGCCCCCTTCCCTGCAGAGACACCATCTTCACCCCACTGGGACACCTCTCTCTCCCTGGGCCTCCCTCCTACATGGACTCCCTTCTCACTCCACTCCAACTCTGATACCTGCAATCACCTTCTTTTTTATGCTCAGACCAAGACCCCATGTGGATTCCACCCCTTATCACCTCATGTGGATTCCAACACTCCACTTGGGACTATCACACCTCTCTCCACTTCTACACAGACTCCTTGCTCTGTGATCTAAAGGCTTTGGACTAAATTTGACTAATAATTTTTTGGTCTTGTCTCCTTCCCAAGATGGCTATAAATGTTGGATGAAATAAGAGGTTTCATTACTGAACACTTTGCAAACTTTGAACAGTTTAATGTCCTGGCTGAAAACTTCCTTAAACTATAAAGCTTGTCAAGCACCATGCCAGCTCTCTTTTAAAAAATTTTTTTCCAATTACAGTTGACATGTAATATTAGTTCCAGGTACATAATGCAGTGATTGGACATTTCATAACTTACTAAGTGATCACTCTGATAAATCTAGTACCCATATAGCATCATACATAGTTATTACAATACTATTGCCTATATTCCCTATGCTGAAATTTTCTCATCAATGTGAAGAACAAAATAAATGAACAAACAAAACTGAAACAGACTCATAGACAAAAAAAAGAGAACTGGTAGTTGCCAGAAGAGAGGGCAATTGGGAGACTAGGTGAAAGGTGGGAGAGGATTTGGGGGATGGGTGAAAAAGGTGAAGGGATTAAGATGTACAAATTGGTAGTCACAGAATAGTCATGGGATGGCTCTGTTGCAATGGAAGTGTCAGGGCATCGCCTTCACTGTTGGCCTTAGTTCTCGGCTCAGAGCTCTTTCATGTTCAGCTTTGGGACTAACCTTCAAATCTGTGCTCACAGCTGCTTTCCTAGCCCCGGTCTGGCAGGAATTCATTCTCACAGCGAACAACCTGTGTCTTCCATGCTTTTACTTTCACCATTATTCTTCAGGACAATCCCCATAGAAATTGGCTTCTTGGGGAAGATACAGACATAAATGAGTGTAAGATGTAGTGATGTTCAGTGGACTCCTTTCATCTGTTAGCAAAAATAAAAATGGTTTCTGTAGCAAAGAAACCCAAAATATTTAGATCACACAACATAGAATATTTATTTGTCACTTTTGTGAATTCCAAAATGGGTGTCCATGTTAGGTGGATAGCTGTGTGAATTGGCTAGACACGCTATAACAAAGTACCACAGACTGAGTGATGTACACAACAGAAATGTATTTTCTTTGGCCTTTTTTTTCTGAGAAGAGGGGGGATAGAGAGACACATTCTTGCATGCGCCCAGGCTGGGATCTACCTAGCAACCCCCATGTGAGTCCGACTCTCAAATCAACCATTCTATCTTCAGTGCCCAGGGCTGACATTTGAACCAATCGAACCACTGGCTGATAGGGGAAAATAGAGAGAATGGAGAGAAGGAGAGAGGAAAAGAAGATGGTCACTTCTCACGTGTTCCCTGACTGGGGTAACGCAGGACTTCTGCATGCTGGACCAACACTCTATCCACTGAGCCAACCAGCCTGGGTCTGAATTGTTTCACAATTCTGGAGGCTAGAAAACCAAAACTGAGGTGTCAGCAGAGTTGGTTCTTTTTCAGGGTTGTGAAGGAAGGACCTGGCCCAAGACTCTTTCCTTGGCTTGTAGATGAAGGTTAAGACTTCAACATACAAATTTTAAGGAAACACAATTCAGCTCAAAACAATGGCTCCCCTCCAAGTATTGATTCATAGACCCAGGTTCCTTCAATCTTGTGACTGGGTCATCTTCAGCAAGAACTTACAAGGTTTCTGTGATTGGGTCCAGCTGGTGAAAGGAAAAAGGAGAGTGTCTATCAAACACTGACATGTTTTGTGAGGCTGGCCTGTAAACAAGCATATCGTTTGTTCCCCATTGGACAGAACTCAGTTGCATAGCAGAGAAAGGGAGAATGTGAACTAAATGTATGTCCAGAAAGGAAAAGAATTGGTATTGGGGGTCAGCTAGACAGTGTCCTTCACATCTTTCTCTATTCCATATTACCCAAAAAAGACATTGTAGTCAGGAAATCAAAATTAAAATGTTGGTTGCAAGTTGTTCAAAGAATAATTCAAAGAGAATTATAAAAGATACCATTTCTTTGTACTTCTTAGGATACTCTCAACATTTTAATGAACAATATGTGCTCTGCCAAAAATCAAAAGTGAAGAAAAAAGGCCAACAATTGCCCTATATAGCCTGCACATTTTAGCGCTTCAGAGATTCTGCTCTGGGGTGAAAACCCATATTGGACCCTGTCATAGTTGTTGCCTCCTTTTGTTTGTCTGACTGTATTGTTCAGACCTGGTGTAGAAACTCTAATATTCTTGTCTACGGCCATACCACCCTGAACACACCCAATCTCATCTGATCTCAGAAGCTAAGCAGGGTTGGGCCTGGTTAGTACTTGAATGGAGAAACTCTAACATTCTTTTCAGAGGTCATTCTTCTTTTCTTGGAGATCCTGTTTCTTTACTTTATAATAATAATGATAACTGTAACTACCAGCTGAGCATTGGTAAAAAAGAACATTATCTTAGAAAACTGAAATTCACAGTTGAGAATATTTTTAACTTTATTATGCATAACAAAATTTTTAATAGAGGTGATTTCTACTAACTGGTTCACAAAACTCATGTCATTTTTAATAACAGAATTAAATAATACCAGGCAGCAAAGTATGTAAGGCATAAATTACAAATGGCAAGAGGGCAAAGACCTTGTGTGGTGAATAAATTAGTCTTGACTTATAAGGCCACTGAGAGCAGTATAAAGAAGAAAAGCTGAGGCCACCAGAGAGAAATGTTTTCAAATGACATTAAAATTGTGTTGTGAGTCCACAAGGCCCTGAGACACAAAGGCTAAGAATGCACCTAACAGAGATCTTTATTACAGAAAAAAAGCATTTTCTTGGGCACAAATCACTACTACAAAATGTAAGGATTTAAAAAAAATCTTCCACCAGATTATAAAGTCCTAAAAGTGCAGGTATGGATAAGGTCATGTTTATAAGATGAATGAAGCTTATAGGTAATGATGAAACATATAGACAGTTGGACATTAGTTCCAAGGAAGTCAGAGCTTGCTTTAACTGCAAACTCAAATTAAAATGTGACCCTGTTTGATGCCTAGAGATTGGAGGGATGATTAAGAAAAACATTTGATTTCCCCTATCTTTGTAGGAAAAATTTTAACACTGCTTATTCGGTTTCAGAACCTTTCTCAAAACCTGACCTCTCTCATCATTTGTACAGATCTTCAGCATCTCTTGACATGAGTACTCACAACCTCTAAAAATCTTGCTGCCTCGGATCTCTATCTCTCCTCCCATTATCTTCCTGACCCTCCATGTGTTGCTGCTGGTGTCAGATTTTCTAACATGCAACCTGATCATGCAGATTTAATCATTATTTTCTTTTATAAAAAACTGATCCTTAAAATAAATTCCAAAATCTCCAATATGCTCTAAAAGATTTTGAAACCATCTCTCCAAGCATGGCTCTCTCTATAGTCTGTGCTTAAGCTTCCCTAGACAGCTCAGCCTTCCTCAAATATGTCATACTCATTTTCAAGTTCTTGAATTTACACAGGTTCTTCTAGGGGTATTGAGAGTACATATAAAGCATTTGTGCAAAACAGAAAGAGCCCTTCCAGCAGTAGGATGCCCTCCCTGTGCCAAATACATTGATGAGCAGAGTAGGGCTGGATTTCAGCCTCCCTTTGCTACCGTTCACATAATCATTGTCTAGATCCTGAATTGTTCCTGTAACAGCTGCAATTTCCCCCTTCATCCTTCTTTATAAATAAGATCAAGTGTCACTTACAAGTGTTCCTAGGAAGAGTATCATTTCTTCCATTTTGATTATGCAGTATATTGTTCATACAACTGGTGTTTGTTCCTCTACTTTCTGAAAAACCATAAGCTCAAAGAAAACTTATTTGGCTTTTACACTTTTTTTTAAAATCCTCATTGCCACACAAACAACTTTCTGTTTAATAACTAGCTGCTCAGTAAGTGTTTAAGAAAACTCATTATTTAAACTTGCAAAGAAAACTGGGAAAAGACAGATTTTCAATAATACTAGAAAAAGTAAAGTTAGATTACTATCATGCACTATATTCTAAAAGAAAAATTTCAAAATAATTTAATATTTAATAGCAAAAATTATATGGAATTAAAAAGCATTTAGAAAACTAATGAGGGTGATGGTAGGACCATCCATGCTGTCACAGAAGACCTAGAGAAGAACATCAGAATTGAAGAGTGAGAGAACCTGAGAATGCGAGGCCTTACTGAGACTCTCAGAGGTCACTATCACTGTGTGGCCAGAAATGCAGTCAGGATGATATTTTAAAAACACTAATTTGGGAGTGGCAAGATGGCAATGGAGTAGGTGGACAATCCAACTTCCACCTCCCAGAACCAAAGTGGATTACAACTTAATTTTAAGAACAATCATCTGGAAAAAACAACTTTGGACTAACCCAAGAGGAATCTTTAACCAAAGAACACTGAAGAAGCCACACTGAGACTGGTAGGAAAAGCAGAAATGCAGAGAGGGCTGTTCAACTCCCGGGAGCGAGCAGCGGCCCAGAGGGACTCAGGTGGTGGTAGGGTTTTACCGAAAAGGGGAGGGTCCTGGGCCCCAGCCTGCAGCCCCAGAACCTAGAAGAGGCATATGGACAGTATTTAGCTATAAAACAAGTCAGAATACTGTTTGCAAAAAAAGAGACAGATTTCTCAGACTCAGAAAGGGACCCAGCAGAAAACCTCTTTCACAACCATTCACCCAGGGCTTCGGGGGTTGGGGAGAGCTGAGAGGACCAGAATAGCAGAAAGGGGGTGTAATCTAGGAGGCACAGGAAGAAACACTTTGAGGGACAGCTGTCCTACACCTGGGCTGAGTCGCTACCCATATTTAAAGTGAATATTTTTTCTGAAACCAGCAATACCAGCAAAGGGAAGCAAGACACCAGCCAAATGGAAGATCTCCTGCTACACTCAGAGCAGAGTCCCTTAGAAGAAGGAAGCTGGTCAAGGTTATAGTGTTATGTACTGAGCTCTGAGCTACAACACTACCCCCACACTGCTGAGTGCTCGCTGGAGAGAGGGCGGGCAGCAGAAGGACTGGCGAGCATGGTCCCTTCTGCGGGGGTGGAAGCCAGTAGCTTGCACATAGCTGAGGCCCAAGGGCATGAACGCAGTCCCGCCCACAAGGGCAGGGTGGAAGCCAAGAACTACCCAGGTTTGCAGCCCTGGGGGCAGGGGCAAAGCAGCCCGTGGGAGCGAGGCAGAGGCTGGGGACTGGCCAGGGATTGCAGTCATAACCACAGAGGCGAGGCTGAAGCTGCAGTGGCCGCAGTGGTGGGGCAGCACCGACAACATCTGTACCTGAACACCCTGCAGACAGACCACACTTCGGAAACACAAAGGCCACACCTATTGGACTCCTGTGGCCACACCCTTCTGAGGGTTGAAAAGAAAGGAAAACATAAAATAAAATAAAATAAAATAAAATGTTGGATAGAATGACACCTGAGGCTAAGGGGCAAGCTACATCCAATACCTTACCTAACCGCTGATTTATAGTACTGAGCCCAATAAGTGACCACCAATAAGAGATGGCAGAAAGCAGATTTCAGGGATACTTAAACATTTAAACGAACATTCCCCAGGCCAAAAGTAGATAAAAGCCATCCTAAGTAGATATTAACAATGGCACCTGGCCTCAGGAGAAGCAGCCACAGGATCTGGATCACCTGTTGCTCCAAAAAGATAGATAAGGGCCAGTCATAGGCAACTACGTGCATTAATCTGTGCCAGGCTCTGGCCAAGAAGATCCAGGGAGGGACATCCATAGGCCAGATACAGAGAGCATCAGTTCAGGACCTAACACCCTTGTTAGAGTGACATCTAAAAGAAAGCTTCCTCACACATGACCATGTTAAGATATAGAAAAAGAAAAAGTGGCTCTATTAGTTAAGGAGAGCACAACTCGAAAAAGCCTGCAAACCACAAACAGAAACAATGGGAAGATAGAGGAACATAAGCCATATGAATTAACAAGAAAAATCCCCAGAAAAAGACCAGGATGAAATGGAAATAATCAAATCACCAGATGCAGAGTTTAAAATAATGATTGTTAGAAAGCTTAAGGATCTCAAAGCTACAATTGATGAACTTAATGAGCACCTAAATAAAGAAATTGTAAGCATCAAAAAGGACACTGAAATCATAAAAAAAACACAGACAGAAATGACAAACCCAATATCAAAAATAAAGACTACACTAGAAGGAATGAAAAGCAGGCTGGATGAAGCAGAGGATCAAATCAGCGACTTAGAGGACAATATAAGTGAAAACACGGAAGAAGAACAGCAAAAAGAAAAGAAGATCATAAAGTCTGAGGAAACTCTAGGAGAGCTCTGTGACAATATGAGAGAAATAATATCCACATAATAGGGGTTCCTGAAGGATAAGAGAAAGAACAAGGGATAGATAACCTGTGTGAAGAAATTATACCTGAAAATTTTCCTAAATTGATGCAGTAACTAGTTATACAGGTTCAAGAATCAGAAAGAGCCCCATTAAAAAGAACCAAAAGAGACCTACAAATGACACATCATAATCAAAATACCAAAGCTAAGAGATAAAGACAGAATACTAAAAGACACAAGAGAAAAACAGTCAATCACCTACAAAGGAGCCCCCATAAGGATGACATCCAACTTTCCCAGAGAAACACTTGAGGCCAGAAGGGAATGGCAAGAAATATTCAAAGTAATGCAGAACAAGAGCCTACAATCAAGACTTCTTTATCCAGCAAGGCAGTCATTTAAAATTGAAGAAGAAATAAAAAGCTTCCCAGAAAAATATTAAAAAATTAGAAATCCATCACAACCAAACCAATGCTGCAAGAAATGTTAAGGGACCTTACTGTAGACAGAACAAAGTAAAAAAAAAAAATCTAGAAAAGAATGTAGACTTTTTAAAAATGGCAATAAACAACTACATATCAATAATAACCTTAAATGTAAATGGATTAAATGATCTAATCAAAAGACATGGGGTGAATGGATAAGAAAAAAGGACCCATACATATGCTATCTACAAAAGACCCAACTCAAAATAAAAAAGATACACATAGACTGAACATAAAAGAAAGGAAAAAAATATTTTATGCAAATGGAAATTTTTAAAAAGCTGGGTTAGCAATACTTATATCTGACAAAATAGACTATAAAACAATCACTATAGTAAGGGATAAAGAAGATCACTACATAATGATAAAGGAAGCAATACAAAAGAAAGAGATAATCATTATAAATATTTATGCACCTATTATATAAAGCAGACTTTGATGAACATAAGGGGCGAGATCAACAGCAATACTACAATAGTAGGGAATTTCAATACCCTCTTAACATCAATAGATAGATCCTCAAGAAAGAAAAGTAACAACCTGACCAGGTGGTGACGCAGTGAATAGAGCGTGAGACTGGGATGTGGAGGACTCAGGTTCAAGACCCCGAGGTTACCAGCTTGAGCGCGGGATCATCTGGCTTGAGCAAAAATAAAGCTCACCAGCTTGGATCCAAGGTTGTTGGCTAGAGCAAAAGGTTACTCAGTCTGCTGAAGGCCTGCGGTCAAGGTACATATCAGAAAGCAATCAATGAACAACTATGATGTTGCAACAAAAAACTGATGATTGATGCTTCTCATCTCTTCCCGTTCCTGTCTGTCTGTCCTTATCTATCCCTCTCTCTGATTCTCTCTCTGTCCCGGTTAAAAACAAACAAACAAATAAAAAGTTAACAAAGAAGCAACAGAATTAAGAGACACATTAGATCAACTAGATTTAATAGATATCTATCTTCAGAATCTTTAACCCTAAAGCAGCAGAATATACATTCTTTTCAAGTACTCATGGTACATTCTCTAAGATAGACTACATGTTAGGGCATAAAATGAGCTTCAACAAGTTTAAGAAGATTGAAATCATATCAAGCATCTTCTCTGACCACAATGGCATAAAACTAGAAGTCAACTACAATAAAAAAATTTTAAAAAACCACTAAAACACTTGGAAACTAAACAGCATGTTATTTAAAAATGAATGGGTTAACAATGAAATCAAGAAGAAATCAAAAATTTCCTTGAAACAAATGAAAATGAGCTTACAACAACTCAAAATTTATGGGACACTGCAAAAGCAGTTCTGAGAGAGAAGTTTATAGCATTACAGGTATACCTTAAAAAGCTAGAAAAAAACAAAAATAAACAACTTAACTCTGCACCTAAAAGAACTAGAAAAAGAAGAACAAGTAAAACCCAGAGGAATAGAAGCAAGAAAATAATAAAGATCTAAGCAGAAATAAATGACATAGACGCTTAAAAAACAATACAGAGGATCAATGAAACCAAGAGCTGGTTTTGAAAAGGTAAACAAGATAAATGAATATTTAACTGAATCACCAAGAAAAAAGTGAGAAAAATTAAATAAATAAAATGAGAAATGAGAGTGGATAAGTAACAACTGACACAGCAGAAATAAAAAATATTGTAAGAAAAAATTATGAAGAACTGTATGCCAAAAAATTAGACAACCTAGGTGAAATGGACAAATTCCTTAAAAAATATAATCTCTCAAAAATCAATCTGGAAAAATCAGAAAATCTAGACAGACCAATTACAACAAATGAGATCAAAACAGTTATCAAAAACTCCCAACAAACAAAAACCCTGGGCCAGATGGCTTCACAGGTAAATTCAATCAAATATTCAAAGAAGAACTAACTTCTATCCTTCTCAAGCTATTTCAAAAAATTCAAGAGGATGGCAGACTTTCAATCTCCTTTATGAGGTAAGCATAATTCTGATTTTAAAACTAGGCAAAGACAACACAGAAAAAGAAAACTATAGGCCAATATCCTTGATAAACTTAGATGCTAAAATTCTCAATGAAATATTAGCAAACCGGAGCCAGCAATACATGATTATACATCATGATCAAGTGAGATTTATTCTAGGGAGGCAAGGCTGGTACAATATTTGCAAATCAATTAATGTGATTCATCACATAAACAAAAAGGAGAAAAATCACATGATAATTTCAATAGATGCAGAAAAGGCATTTGATAAAATCCAGCACCCATTTATGATCAAAACTCTCAGCAAAGTGGGAATACAGGGAACATACCTCAACATAATAAAGGCCATCTATAACAAACCCACAGCCAACATTATACTCAATGGACAAAAACTATAAGCAACCCCCTTAAGATCCAAAACAAGGCAGAGGTGCCCCCTTTCTCTACTCTTATTTAACATAGTTCTGAAAGTCTTAGCCACAGCAATCAGACAAGAAAAAGAAGTAAAAGGCATCCAAATTGGAAAAGCAAAAGTAAAACTATCATTATTTTCTGATGATACATAGAAAACCCTAAAGTGTCAGTCAAAAAACTACTCAACCTGATAAATGAATTCAGCAAGATGGCATGATATAAAATCAATATTCAGGGGAAGCAAGATGGCGATGGAGTAGGCGGACGTACCAATTTCCAACTCCCAGAACAAAAGTGGATTATAACTCAATTTTAAGAACCATCATCTGGATAAACCAACTATGAACTAAACTAAGTGGACTCTTCAACCAAGGAACACAGAAGAAGCCACATTGAGACTGGTAGGAATAGCAAAAACGCGAAGAGGGCTGCCCAGCTCCCGGGAGCAAACGGCAGCCCGGAGAGACCCGCGGGGTGGGAGGAGAGTTTGGCGGAGAGGGAGGGACCTGGGTCCCAGGAACCAAGCCCCAGCCTGAGGTCCCAGAGCCTAGAAGAGGCGTTTGGAGAGTTTTTAGCTGTGAAACAAGTGAGGGAGCTCCCAGGCCTACAGTGTGGAGTATTAGGTCCCTTCCTACTCTGCTGAGGGCTGCTTAAGGGTTTGGGGCGACAGGACGCTGAAACATGGTTCTGTCGGTGTGGGCAGAGGCCAAGCCGGTGGTAGCCCAAAGGGTCGGAGGGGAAGCGCGAAAGCGGTCTGGAAGCTGTGGGCCCGCCTTTAATCCCACTTACGGGGACAAAGCGGGAGGCCAGGAACGAGCCTGACCGCGGGGACCGGGCTAGGACCAAGGACGGGCAGGGGCTTGCGGCTGAGCTCATGCTACAAGCCCCCCCCCCTGCCCCCGGCCGGAGAAACCACGGTTGGCCAGTATACGTGCGCGAGCAGGCTCCGAGCGCGAGAACGGGCTAGACTCCAAGACAAGTGGAAGCTCGCAGCTGAGCTCACGCTACTATCCCCGCCCGGCCGGAGAAACCGCGGATTGCATTCATATGTGCACGAGCGGGCTCCGAAGGCGGGGGGCGGGGTAGAGTCCGGGACGAGCAAAAGCTAGCAGCTGAGCGGAAGCCAGCAAACACACCTGACCCAATAAACCTGGGTTTGCGACCCTGCGCAGAAGGGCCCTGGCCTCGAGGGCGGGGCTAAATCTCCAGACAGGCAAACGCTCACAGCTGAGAGCATGTCAAAAGACCCACCCAACACGCGAAACTGTGGCGAGCAGGCTCTGACTGAGGGTTCTGGGCGGAAGTCCGGAAATAGGCTGGGTCTGCAGCTGAGCAAAGGTGCTCACCTCTACCCTTGGTGCTAAGGCATGTGGCTTGAGTGACAGCCCCTCCCACGGAGGAGAGGCAGAAATCACAGCAAAAGCCACAGTGGGCCGGCGCTGGCAAAGCTCATGCCCAACCACCCTAGGCACAGGCAGAGGGGGTGGGGGGCCTGCAGACAGACCACACATAGAGAACACAAAGGCAATACCTACTGGAATCCAGTGGCCACAACTTGCTTATACACAGAAAAAATGGGCAGGGAGAGGAATACAAACCAAATGAATCAAGAGAAATCCCCAGAGAAGGACCTGAATGAACCAGATATAACCAAATTACCAGAAACAGAATTTAGAATAATGATAGTTAGGATGTTCAAAGAAATTAGAGCAACAATGGATAGTCATGATGAACAACTAAATAAAGAGATAACAAGTATAAAAAACAAAATTGAAATAATAAAAAAGAATCAGACAGAAATGACAAATACAGTATCAGAACTGAAGACCACAATGGAAGGAATTAAAAGCAGGATGAATCACGCTGAGGATCGAATCAGCGAGTTAGAGGACACAATAAACAAAGGCACAGAAGCAGAGAAGAAAAAGGAAAAGAGATTCAAAAAATGTGAGGAAACTCTAAGGGAGCTTTGTGACAACATGAAGAGAAACAACATTCGCATCATAGGGGTGCCTGAAGAAGGAGAGAGGACAGAAAATGGAAACTTTGTTCAATCAAATCATAGCAGAAAACTTCCCTAAATTAAGGCTGGGAAACACTCCACACATTCAAGAAGCACACAGAACTCCATTAAAGAGAAACCCAAAAAGATCTACACCAAGACACATCATAGTTAAAATACCACAGCTAATGGATAAAGAAAATATTTTAAAAGCTGCTAGAGAAAAAAAGGCTATCACCTACAAAGGAGCCCCCATAAGGATGACATCGAACTTCTCAACAGAAACACTTGAGGCAAGAAGGGAATGGCAAGATATAATCAAAGTAATGCAGAACAAGAACCTACAACCAAGACTACTTTATCCAGCAAGGCTAACGTTTAAAATTGAAGGAGAAATAAAGAGCTTCCCAGAAAAAGAAAGCCTCAAGGAATTCATAAAAACCAAACCAATTCTGCAAGAGATACTAAGGGGCCTCTTGTGAACAGTTTAAAGGGAGGAATAATTAGAGCAAAAGAAGAATACAGCTTTAAAGAATAAAATGGCAATAAACAACTACATATCAATAATAACCTTAAATGTAAATGGCTTAAATGATCCAATCAAAAGACATAGGGTAGCTGCATGGATAAAGAAACAGGACCCATACATATGCTGTCTACAAGAGACACAACTTAAAACAATAGATGCTCATAGACTGAAGGTAAAAAGATGGAAAAAAATATTTCATGCAAATGGAAATGAAAAAAAAGCAGGGGTAGCAATACTTATATCTGACCAAATAAACTTTAAAACAAAGGCTGTAGTAAGAGATAAAGAAGGACACTACATAATGATAAAGGGAACAATTCAACAGGAAGATATAACTATTATAAATATCTATGCACCAAATATAGGAGCTCCGACATACATAAAGCAGACTTCGATGGATATAAAGGGTGATATTAACAGCAATACTATCATAGTAGGGGATTTCAATACCCCTCTAACAACACTGGATAGATCCTCAAGAAAGAAAATTAATAAAGAAACAGCAGACTTAAAGGAGACACTAGATCAACTTGATTTAATAGATATATTCAGAACTTTTCACGCTAAAGCAGTAAAATATGCATTCTTCTCAAGCGCTCATGGTACGTTTTCTAGGATAGACCACATGTTAGGACACAAAAATGGTCTCAATAAATTTAAGAAGATTGAAATCATATCAAGCATTTTCTCTGATCACAATGCCATGAAACTAGAAATTAATCACAAAAGAAAAACTGAAAAATACTCAAACACTTGGAAACTAAATAGCATGTTATTAAATAATGAATGGATTAACAATGAGATCAAAGAAGAAATAAAAAGTTTTCTAGAAATAAATGATAATGAGCATATATCAACTCAAAATTTATGGGACACAGCAAAAGCAGTTCTGAGAGGGAAATTTATTGCACTACAGGCATATCATAAGAAGCTAGAAAAAGCTCAAATAAGCAACCTGACCCTGCATCTAAAAGAACTAGAAAAACAACAACAAATAAAACCCAAGAGAAGTAGAAGGAAGGAAATAAAAAAGATCAGAGCAGAAATAAATGACATAGAGGCGAAGGAAACAATACAGAGGATCAATGAAACCAGAAGCTGGTTCTTTGAAAAGGTAAACAAGATTGATGAACCTTTAACTAGACTCACCTAGAGAAAAAGAGAGAGGACTCAAATAAATAAAATTAGAAAGGACAGTGGAGAAATAACAACTGACACAACAAAAATACAAAGCATTGTAAGAAAATACTATGAAGAACTATATGCCAAAAAATTAGACAATCTTGGTGAAATGGACAAATTTCTTGAATCATATAAACTTCCAAAAATCAATCTGGAAGAATCAGAACACCTAAACAAACCAATTACAACAAATGAGATAGAAACAGTTATCAAAAAACTCCCAAAAAAGAAAAGTCCTGGGCCTGATGGCTTCACAAGTGAATTCTATCAAAAATTCAAAGAAGAACTAACTCCTATCCTTCTCAAGCATTTTCAAAAAATTCAAGAGCAAGAAAGACTTCCAAACTCCTTTTATGAGGCGAGCATAATTCTGATCCCAAAACCTGGCAAAGACAATACAAAGAAAGAAAATTATAGGCCTATATCCCTGATAAATTTAGATGCTAAAATCCTCAACAAAATATTAGCCAACCGGATCCAGCAATATATGAAAAAATTCATACACCACGATCAAGTGGGATTTATTCTGGAGAGGCAAGGCTGGTTCAATATTCGCAAATCAATCAATGTGATTCATCACATAAACAAAAGGAAGGACAAAAATCACATGATAATTTCAATAGATGCAGAAAAGGCATTCGATAAAATCCAGCACCCATTCATGCTCAAAACTCTCAGTAAAGTGGGAATACAGGGATCATTCCTTAACATGATAAAGGCCATCTACGATAAACCGACAGTAAACATCATACTAAACGGACAAAGATTAAAAGCAATCCCCTTAAGATCAGGAACCAGGCAGGGATGCCCCCTTTCACCACTCTTATTCAACATAGTTCTGGAAGTCCTAGCTACAGCAATCAGACAAGAAAAAGAAATAAAAGGCATCCAAATTGGAAAAGAAGAAGTAAAACTGTCACTATTTGCAGATGATACGATATTGTATATAGAAAACCCTAAAGTCTCAGTCAAAAAACTACTGGACCTTATAAATGAATTCAGCAAGGTGGCAGAATATAAAATTAATACTCAGAATTCAGAGGCATTTCTATATACCAACAATAAATATCAGCAAAAGAAATTAAGGAAACAATCCCCTTCACTATTGCAGCCAAAAAAATAAAGTACCTAGGAGTAAATTTAACCAATGAGGTTAAGGACTTGTACTCGGAAAATTGTAGAACATTGATAGAAATCAAGGAAGATACAAACAAGTGGAAGAATATACCGTGCTCATGGCTAGGAAGAATGAACATCATTAAAATGTCTATATTACCCAAAGCAATTTATAAATTCAATGCAATACCAATGACATACTTCAAAGTTATAGAACACATATTCCAAAAATTTATATGGAACTAAAAAAGAATACGAATAGCCTCAGCAATCCTAAAAAGAAAAAATAAAGCAGGAGGTATCACTCTTCCAGATATCAAGGTTTACTATAAGGCCATTATACTCAAGACATCCTGGTACTGGCATAAGAACAGGCACATAGATCAATGGAACAGAACAGAGGACCCAGAAATAAACCCACAGCTTTATGGACAACTGATATTTGACAAAGGAGGAAAGAACATACAATGGAGTAAAGACAGCCTCTTTAACAAATGGTGTTGGGAAAGTTGGACATCTACCTGCAAAAAAATGAAACTAGACCATCAACTTACACCATTCACAAAAACAAACTCAAAATGGATAAAAGACTTAAATGTAAGCCGTGAAACCATAAGCCTCTTAGAAGAAATCATAGGCAGCAAGCTCTCCGACATCTGTAGCAGCAGTATATTTGCCGATTTATCTCCACCGGCAACTGAAATAAAAGGCAAGATAAACAAATGGGACTATATCAAACTAAAATGTTTTTGCACAGCTAAAGACAATAGGAACAGAATAAAAAGACAAACCACATAATGGGAGAACATATTCGACAGCACATCTGATAAAGGGTTAATAACTAAAATTTATAAAGAACTTATAAAACTCAACACCAGGAAGACAAACAACACAATCAAAAAATGGGCAAAAGAAATGAATAGAAATTTCTCCAAAGAGGACATACAGATGGCCAATAGGCATATGAAAAAATGCTCAGCATCACTAATCATTAGAGAAATGCAAATTAAAACCACAATAAGATATCACCTCACACCAGTCAGAATGGCACTTATCAGCAAAACAACACAGAATAAGTGCTGGCGAGGATGTGGAGAAAAGAGAACCCTTCTGTACTGCTGGTGGGAATGCAGACTGGTGCAGCCACTGTGGAAAACAGTTTGGAGATTCCTCAGAAAATTAAAAATCGAACTGCCTTTTGACCCAGCTATCCCACTTTTAGGAATATACCCTAAGAACACCATAGCACTGTTTGAAAAGAAGAAATGTGCCCCCATGTTCGTGGCAGCATTGTTCACAATAGCGAAGATCTGGAACCAGCCCAAGTGTCCGTCAGAAGATGAGTGTATTAAAAAGCTATGGTACATATATACTATGGAATACTACTCAGCCATAAGAAACGATGACATCGAATCATTTATAACAAAATGGATGTACCTTGATAACATTATACGGAGTGAAATAAGTAAATCAGAAAAAAAAAACTGAGAACAGCATGATTACATACATAGGTGGGACATAAAAGTGAGAATATGAGACATGGACAAGAGAGTGGTGGTTATGGGATGGGGGGAGGGAGGGAATAGTGGGATAGGGAGGAGGGGAGGGACACAGGGAAAACCAGATCGAAGGTGACAGAGGACAATTTGACTTTTGGTGATGGGTATGCAATGCAATTGAATGATAAGATAACCTGGAGATGTTTTCATTGTACATATAACTCTGATTTATTGGTGTCACCCCATTAGAATTAATAATAATAAAATATATATAAAGTGAAAAAAAATCAATATTCAGTTATCAGAGGCATTTCTATATACCAACAATGATCTGTCTGAAAGAGAAATTAAGAAAACCATCCCCTTCACTATTGAAAAAAAAAATAAAGTACCTATGAGTAAATATAACCAAGGAGGTTAAAGACCTCTATTCAAAATATTATAAATCATTGATAAAAGAAATCAAGGAAGATACAAACAAATAGAAGCATATACTGTGCTCATGGTTAGGAAGAATAAACATCATTAAAATTTCTATATTTCCCAAAGTAATTTATAAATTCAATGCAATTTCTATTAAAATACCAATGACATACTTCAAAGATATAGAACAAATATTCCAAATATTCATATGGAACCAAAAAAGAACACAAATAGCTTCAGCAATCTTGAAAAAGAAGAATAAAGTGGGTGGTATCACACTTCCTGATATCCAGTTATACTACAAGACCATTGTACTCAAAACAGCCATGAAAAAGAAGGAAATCTTACCTTTTGCGACAACATGGATGAACCTGAAAACTATTATATTAAGTGAAATAGTGAAACTATTATATTAAGTGAAAGAAAAATATCATATGACCTCATTCATTTGAGGATTCCAATGAACAATATAAACTGAGGAACAAAATAGAGACAGAAGTGGGATCAAAGGGTCCAGAGGGAAAGAGGACAGAGGGAAAGGGGATGATAGGAAGGGATCAGAAAAGAGAAAGAGATTGGTGAAATTATACACACATAACACAATGTTATAGAGAGCAGAAAAGCAAGTCCTGGAGGGAAAAGGAAAGGGTAATACAGGGAGGAGGGAAAGGGGGATGTTGTGGGGAACATGGAGGAAGGTAGATGCATTCAGTGGGACACTAGAATCTAAGTAAACACAATAAATTAAAATAAAGAAAGAAAGAAAGAAAGAAACAAAAAGCATTTAAATTCCAAAAACTTAAATATTTAATAGGAAAAATTAAATAGAATAAAAATATTTCTGAAAGAAAACACTGTGAGAGTAATTATATATATAATATCAGGATAAGAAAGTGTGTTCTAAGCATGATACCAAAACCAAGAACCATAAAGGAAAAGATTAGTAATGACTACATGTAGGGCCAAGGGCCATGCTCAGGCAGGTTCACATTGGATTCGGGCAGATGATAAAGGAATTGTGGAGCCAGAAAATGGTGGGCCATTCTATTTATTAAAGTCTTGGCCCTGGCCAGCTAGTTCAATAGTTGAGTGTCAGCCCAGCGTGTGGAAGTCCCGAGTTGAATTCTTGGCCAGGGCACACAGGAGGGGTGCCCATCTGCTTCTCCACTCTTCCTCTCTACTTTCTCTCTCTCTCTCTCTCTCTCTCTCTCTCTCTCTCTCTCTCTCTCTCTTCTCCTCCTGCAGCCAAGGCTTCATTGGAGCAAAGTTGGCCTGGGTGCTGAAGGTGGATCCATGGCCTCCACCTCAGGCTCTAGAAAGGCTCTGGTTGCAATGGAGCAACGCCCTGGATGGGCAGAGCATTGCCACTAGTGGGCATGCCGGGTGGATCCCGGTTGGGCGCATGCAGGAGTCTGTCTCTCTGCCTCTCTTCTTTTCACTTCAGAAAAATACAAAAAACAAAAAAGGAGACTTATAATGGCAGATGAGCAAACACTCAGGGAAGACCACTTTCCTTTCTCTCATGGCTCCTACGCCCCTCAGCAATCTGGACTCACCTGACTCATTCTCTGAACCTCCCAGACTCATCTTCTGGATTCACTGGACTCACAGGTCCCCACCAGCTTCAGCACTCCCCAGCCAAACAGGCCAGGCTGAAAATACTCCTTCTTCAGCAAACAATAAAAAACAATTGCCCCTCCCCATGGATACAAGCAGTCTGCAATTTGCAACCTGTCACCCTAAGGGCAAGCACCCACATCTTTCCTCAGACCACACACACATGGCGCTGCCCCATGCCAATGCAAAATACAAGCGAGCAAACCTAACTGACTTGTTTCACACTTGAAACACTTTGGTTTGCTCAACTCTACATTATTCAAAGTGAAGTGACATGTAACAAACTAGAAATATTTATCCCATACAATAGACAAAAAAGAAGTTTATAACTTTCTTATAAAAATTTATAAGTAAAAAATGATTGTAAATAAAAAATAGTTGGAAATTGAAGAGAAAAATCTATTTTAAAAAAATATATATTTTTACTTTCTATACATTCTACTGTTTATCCCTGTTAATATTTACTATGTTCACAGAATGGAAGGGAAAATTATATGATCATCCTAAAGATACCAAAAAGATACGATAAAATATCAGCACCTATGTATAATAAAAACTTGTAGAAAGTGCACTTCTTCAATCTGATAAAAGGCATGTATAAAAAATCTGCAACTAATTCCACATTTAATGATGAAACACTAAATGTTTCTTCCTTGAGATCAGAAACAAAGAAAGTATGTCTCCACTATTCATTTCTATTCAGTATTGCACTGAGAGGTGGGGGAGGGGAGTCTTGCCCAATAAAGTAAGAAAAAATAAATAAAAGAAATACAGATCAGAAATGACTAAAACTATTTTTATTTGTAGATGATATAATTGTGTATGTTGCTAATCCTAAGAAATTTAGAAAAGACAGCTACTAAATTAATAACACACACAAATGCAAGGCCAATATACAAAATTTAATTGTATTTCTATAGATCAGCAATAAATAATTGAAAGAAAAAATTTAAAAAATACTATTTGAAATAACATCAAAAAGTAAAATAACTTAATAATATATGTATAAGATATAAATGCTGAAAAGCACAAAATAGTGCTGAAAAAAATAAAAAAGAAATAAATCATCTTCCTGGATTGAAAGACTAAATCTTATTAAAATATCAATTATCAAATTTATGCATATATTCAGGGCCATCCTCATGCAATTCTTACATGTCTCTCTATAGAAATTGACAAACTAATTCTAACATTTACATTGAGATACAGAGAATGTAGGATGCCCAATATGATTTTGAGAAAGAACTCATATTGCCTGATTTTTAAGTACAATAATACCAAGAAACTATAGTAATCAAAAATATGTGTCAGTAGCATAAAAATAGGAATATAGGTCTATGGAATTACATATAAGTACCAAGTTCAGAAACAGAACCACTCATATGTGGTTTTTATTTTTTTTACAGTGGAGTCAATAAGGGAAAGGATAACATTTCAGTAAAAGGTGCTGAAACAAACAAAAAACCCTCAATTCTTACCTCACAGCATTCACAAAACTATTTCCAAATGGATCACACACTTAAATGTATTGGATAATATTAGAAATCTTCAAACAAAAACCTTATAATTTTTATAAATTTGTAGTAAAGATCTTAAGTAAAACACAGAAAAAGCATGAACCATAATAGAAAAAAATGATACTTTAGATTTAATTAAAATTAAAACTTTCTGCTTTTTGGAATACACCATTAAGAAAATGAAAAGGCAAAACAGACTAGGAGGAAATTATATATGACAAGGATTTGTATCCATTGCATATAAAGGACTTCACCAAGTCAATAATAACCCAATTAAAAAGTGGGCAACATTTCAACTGACATTTCATAAAAGAATCATATGATTGGCCAATAAGCACATGAAAAGATGCAACTGCAAATTTAAAACACAATGAGATACTACTACAGAACTATTGGAATAGCTGAAATAAATGAGTGAAACCTTTTTGTAGGGTAATGCTGCAATACCTAGCCAAAGCCTTAAAAATGTATGTATTCTGTTATTTCCTCATTTATTTTAGAACTTTATTCTTTAATAATTCTTCTTTTTTACAATTTAATTATTTATTTTACATTTTATTTATTCATTTTTTTAGAGAGAGGAGACACAGAGAGAGGAAAGAGATAGAGAGAACAGGGGGAAAAGCAGAAAGCATCAACTCCCATATGTGCCTTGACCAGGCAAGCCTAGGGTTTTGAACCAGCGACCTCAGCATTCCAGATCGATGCTTTTATGCACTGTGCCACCAAAGGTCAGGCTAGAACTTTATTCTAAGTAAACAATTTAAGTGTAAAAAGATAAACTACAAGAATGCTTACCTAAGTACATCTAAGTATTATAAGAAATATTGAAAATAGACTGTTTAACAATAGAAATAAGGTTAAGTAAATTATATTCATATAATAAAATGCTATCCATTGAGAAAAAAATGTAAAATTATATTTGTTAACATTGAAATGCATTTATAATATCTTACCAAATTTAAAAAATGCTTATAAGACTATTTTATCTTTTTGTATTTTGAAAGTTCACAATAAAAAAGTAGGAGACACAAATAAGTTATCATGAATTTTAACTGGATGATAAGAATGTGGTGATATTTTTCTTCTTTTAGTTTATCTGCATTTTTTCATTAATTTAAAAAGCGCATATAATGTTTGTGTAGTGAAAAAATACATAGAAGTTTATGATGATATTGCAATTGTTGTGTTGTTCTTAAAAAGTAAAATAAAAAGAGTAGCAAGGATAGACTGGGTGCTATGTGGAACATTATTAAAACAGGCACTGTTGATGTGACAAAGGTCTCACATTTTTGTCCATGTCTGGGAAAAACACTAAAACCATGTGGGGAGCCCTTTCTAGATCCTCCCATTGCCATCTGACTTCTCCCTACTAAGGCCTTCCTGACATGAATCAGGGAATGTGCAGATACTCCAGTACTTACAGCCTTTTGTATAGTGCATTTTCACTGATGAAATAAAAGTTGGTTTTGCATTTCATTTGCATAATCAAACAACTTTCTTTGGTTTGTTGTTTGCTTTTCTGATATTCTTGTTTATTAAAAAGAAATCAAATGCTTCTTTTTTATCTCTTTATATTCATTTTGAAATATTTCCCAATTTTTGTGAGCAGTATATTTTGTCAGTTCCCTCAACCAATGGGCTCTTCTTGATAAATCAATTTTGAAAGAAAGCTGCTTTAGGAAGAGCAATCAACATTAATGAGTGAGTTTAGGCTGAAATGGCCTCATTACCCAAGAATATAAACTCCTCCACAATATTTATACACCATGAAGAAAAACTGTCCACCATAAAATATAAGATATAAACACCTAGCCTCATCTGGTGCAAAGGAGAGCTACTTCATTGATCTCAGCACTTGGTGGATAGTATAGATTTATAATATTATCCCATTGAGTACCTTTAGTTGGAATTCCTTAAAAGCCTTTCAAATGTCTCATAGCCAAATAACTAGTAAGTATCCTTGAAATATTTTGAGCACTAGAAATGAGAATTGCTATGCAATAAGGTGTGGCATCTACCTGAAGTCTTACAAGAAATTAAATTCAAAGAATGGGATTAATTAGCTTGGTGAGGAGAAAGTTGAAGAAAAACATAACTATCCTAAAGAATGTGTAAGATTATTATAAATAGGCTTCCCAACTGTTCTCAACACACAGAAAGGAAAGTTTTTCACTCAGCAAGGAGTTGAATAAGACATGGTTAAGAACTTCTTGATCAGACGGCAAGATGGCGATGGAGTAGGCAGACATACCAACTTCCAACTCCCAGAACCAAAGTGGATTATAACTTAATTTTAAGAACCATCATCTGGATAAACCAACTTTGAACTAAACTAAGTGGACTCTTCAACCAAGGAACATTGAAGAAGCCACATTGAGACTGGTAGGAAAAGCAAAAACATGGAAAGGGCTGCCCAGCCTGGAGAGACTTGTGTGGCAGAAAGAGAGTTTAGCAGAGACGGAAGAACCTGAGTCCCAGGAAAAAAGCCCCAGCCTGCAGCCTCAGAGCCTAGAAGATGCGTTTGGACAGTACTGAGCTGTGAAACAAGTGAGAATACTGTTTGTGAGAAAGAGACAGTTCTCTCAGACCCAGGGTTCTTCTTAAAGGGACAGCACAGAAAACCTCTCTCACAACCACTCACCTGGGACTCTGGGGAATAAGGAAAGAGGAGAGGACCAGAGTAGTGGGAAGAGAGTGTGAACTGGAAGGCACAGGGAGAAACACTCTGAGGAACAGCCACCCTAACCCCTGGGCTGAGTCACTTCCCTAATCGAAAACAAATATTTCCCCTGGAACTAGCAATACCAACAAAGGGAGGCAGGACACCAGCCAAACAAGCTCTCCCGTGGAACTTAGAGCAGAGCTACTTTGACGGAGGGAGCTTCCAGGACTACAGTATGGAATGTTAGGGTCTGAACTGCAGTGCCCCTATCCACACTGCTGTGGGCTTGCTGGAGGGACGGTGGCAGCGGGACAGTGAAATGCGGTTCTGTTGGCAGGGGCAGAGGCCCAGCCGGTGTGAGCTCGGTCTAGCCAAGCAGAGGTGGAGAAGACGCACAAAAGCGGTCCGGCAGCTTCTGGCCCGCCGCAGCCCCACCTGCCGGAGAAGAGCAGGAGGCCAGGAATGGGCAGAAATTAGCTGCTGAGCAGGGCCCCCTGGGCGCACAGCATCACCTGGCCTCCAAGGTTTGCGACCCTACGGGAGCTGGCCCTGACCACGGGGCGGGGCTAAAGACCAGGAAAGTCAGAGGCTCGCAGCTGAGTGTACACCAGCAGCCCTGCCTGACCTAAGAAACCGCTGCAAGCAGGCTCTGACCACAGGAGCTGGGCGAAAGCCCAGAAACAGGTGGGGTTCGCAGCTGAGCAAAGGTGCTCACACCTACCCTTGGTGCTGAGGCTTGTGGCTTGAGTGCGGTGCGCAACCACACCTGTGGGGGAGAGGCAAAGGCCCAGACAGGCTGAGGCATGTAGAACTGGCACCAGAACACAGCCTCTCCTGCAGAGGAGAGGCGGAAATCACAGCAACAGTTGCAGTGGGCCAGTGCCAGCAACGCCTATACCCAACCGCATTAGGCATCAGCAGAGGAGATGGTGGGCCTGCAGACAGAAAACTCCTAGGGAACAGAGAGGCAACACTCATTAAACTCCAGTGGCCACACCCTTCTTATATACAGACAAAATGGGCAGGCAGAGAAATGCAAACCAAATGAATCAAGAGATCTCCCCAGAAAAGGACCTGAATGAACTAGATATAACCAAATTACCAGATGCAGAGCTTAAAATAATAATAATTACGATGTTCAAAGAGCTTAGAGCAACAATGGATAGTCATTAGGAACACCTAAATAAAGAGATAACAAGTATAGAAAAGGAAATTGAAATAATAAAAATGAATCAGACACAAATGACTAATAAAGTATCAGAACTAAAGACCACAATGAAAGAAATTAACAGCTGGATGGATGAAGCTGAGGATCGAATCAGCAAGTTAGAGGACAAAATAAATAAAGGCACAGAAACAGAGCAGAATAAAGAAGAGACTCAAAAAATGTGAAGAAACTCTAAGGCAGCTCTGTGACAACATGAAGAGAGATAACATCCGCATTATATGGGTTCCTGAAGATGAAGAGAAAGAACAAGGAACAGAAACTTTGTTCAATCAAATTATAGCTGAAAACTTCCCTAAATTAAGGCTGGGAAACGTTTCACACGTACAAGAAGCACAGAAAACTCAATTAAAGAGAAACCGTAAGAAATCTACACCAATACATATAATAGTTAAAATACCAAAGCTAAGGAATAAAGAGAAAATAAAAGCTGCTAGAGAAAAAAAAAGCTATCACCTACAAAGGAACCCCCATAAGAATGAAATCCGACTTCACAACAGAAATACTTGAGGCCAGAAGGGAATGTCAAGATATATTCAAAGTAATGCAGAACAAGAACCTACAACCAAGACTACTCTATCCAGCAAGGCTAACATTTAAAATTGAAAGAGAAATAAAGAGCTTCCCAGACAAAAAAAAAAAGCCTCAAGGAATTCATTAAAATCAAACCAATTCTGCAAGAGATGCTAAGGGGCCTGTTGTGAACAGTTTAAAGAGAGGAAAGAATATAGTAAAAGAAGAATACAGCTTTAAAGAATAAAATGGCAATAAACAACTACATATCAATAATAACCTTAAATGTAAATGGGTTAAATGATCCAATCAAAAGACATAGGGTACCTGCATGAATAAAGAAACAGGACCCATACATATGCTGTCTACAAGAGACACACCTTAAAACAAAAGATGCACATAGACTGAAGTTAAAAGGATAAAAAATATTTCATGCAAATGGAAATGAAAAAAAAAAGCCGAAATAGCAATACTTATATCTGACAAAATGGACTTTAAAACAAAGGCTGTAATTAGAGATAGGGAAGGACACTACATAATGATAAAGGGAACAATTCAACAGGAAGATATAACTATTATAAATATCTATGCACCAAACGTAGGAGCCCCGACATACATAAGGCAGACTTTGATGGACATAAAGGGCGAGATTAACAGCAATACTATAATAGTAGGGGATTTCAATACCCCACTAACATCACTGGATAGATCCTTAAGAAAGAAAGTTAATAAAGAAACAGCAGACTTAAAGGATACACTAGATCAACTCGATTTAATAGATATCTTCAAAAATTTTATCCCTAAAGAAGTAGAATCTACATTCTTTTCAAGTGCTCATGCTACATTCTCAAGGATAGACCATATATTGGGACACAAAAGTGGTCTGAACAAATTTTAGAAGATTGAAATCACTTCAAGCATTTTCTCTGATCACAATGGCATATAACTAGAAATTAACCGCAAAAAAAAAAAAAAAACAAAACCGAAAAATACTCAAACACTTGGATAGTAAATACCATGTTATTAAATAATGAATGGATTAACAATGAGATCAAAGAAGAAATAAAAATGTTTCTAGAAAAGAATGATAATGAGCGTACATCATCTCAAAACTTATGGGACACAGCAAAAACACAACTTAAAGGGAAGTTCATACCACTACAGGCATACCACAGGAAGCTAGAAAAAGCTCAAATAAGCAACTTGACCCTGCATCTAAAAGAACTAGAAAAACAAAAGCAAATAAAGCCCAGGACTAGTAGAAGGAAGAAAATAATAAAGATCAGAGCAGAAATAAATGACATAGAGGCTAAGGAAATAATACAAAGGATCAATAAAACCAGGAGCTGGTTCTTTGAAAAGGTAAACAAGATTGATGAACCTTTAACTAGACACACTAAGAAAAATAGAGAGAGGACTCAAATAAATAAAATTAGAAAGGACAGTGGAGAAATAACAACTGACACAACAGAAATACAAAGTATTGTAAGAAAATACTATGAAGAACTCTATGTCAAAAAATTGGACAACCTAGGTGAAATGGACAAATTTCTTGAATCATATAATCTTCCAAAAATCAATCTGGAAGAATCAGAACACCTAAACAAACCAATTGCAGAAAATGAGATTGAAAAGGTTATCAAAAAATTCCCAACAAAAAAAATTCCTGGGCCTGATGGCTTCACAAGTGAATTTTACCAAAAATTCAAAGAAGAACTAACTCCTATCCTCCTCAAGCTATTTCAAAAAATTCAATAGGAAGGAGAACTTCCAAACTCTTTTTATGAGGCAAGCATAATTCTGATCCCAAACCCAGGCAAAGACAACACAAAGAAAGAAAATTATAGGAGCAAGATGGCAACAGAGTAGGCTAACGTACCAACTTCAAACTCCCAGAACCAAAGTGGATTATAACTCAATTTTAAGAACCATCATCTGGATAAACCAACTTTGAACTAAACTAAGTGGACTCTTCAACCAAGGAACACAGAAGAAGCCACACTGAGATTGATAGGAATAGCAAAAACGTGAAGAGGGCTACCCAGCTCCCTGGAGCAAACAACAGCCTGGGTATGGTGGCGTCAGGACGCTGAAACGCGGTTCTGTCGGCATGGGCGAAGGCCAAGCCGGCGTAAGCTCGCTCTAGCCCAGCAGGGGCGGAGGGGACGCGCGAAAGTGGTCCGGAAGCTGCGAGCCCGCCTGTAATCCCACCTGTGGGGACAAAGCTGGAGGTCAGGAACTGGCAGAGATCTGCTCTGCGACCCTGCGCAAGCCGGCCCTGACCGCGGGGACGGAGATAGGACCAGGGACGGACGGGGTCTCGCGGCTGAGTTTACGCTACCAGCCACGCCCGGCCAGAGAAACTGCGGTTTGCCATTCTACATGCGCGAAGGGGCTCAGAGCGCGGGGGCGGGGTAGAGTCTGAGAGCAGCGAAGTCCGCAGCTGAGTGGAAGCCAGCAAACACGCCCGGTCCAATAAACCTGGGTTTGCGACCCTGCGCAGAACGGCCCTGGCCTCGAGGGCGGGGCTAAAGCTCTGGACGGGCAAACGCTCACAACTGAGAGCATGTCAAAAGCCCCGCCCAACCCGCGAAACTGTGGCGAGCAACCTCTGACTGCGGATTCTGGGCGGAAGTCCGGAAACAGGCTGGGTCCGCAGCTGAGCAAAGGTGCTCACCTCTGCCCTGGGTGCTAAGGCTAGTGACTTGAGTGACAGCCCCTCCCACGGAGGAGAGGCAGAAATCACAGCAAAAGCTACAGTGGGTCGGTGCTGGCAACGCCAAGACCCAACGTCCCTAGGCAGCGGCAGAGGGGTTGGCGGGCCTGCAGACAGACCACACCTAGAGAACACAAAGGCAACACCTACTGGACTACAGTGGCCAGAACTTGCTTATACACAGACAAAATGAGCAGGCAGAGGAATACAAACCAAATGAATCAAGAGAAATCCCCAGAGAAGGACCTGAATGAACCAGATATAACCAAATTACCAGAAGCAGAATTTAGAATAATGATAGTTAGGATGTTCAAAGAAATTAGAGCAACAATGGATAGTCATGATGAACACCTAAATAAAGAGATAACAAGTATAAAAAACAAAATTGAAATAATAAAAAAGTGTCAGACAGAAATGACAAATACAGTATCAGAACAGAAGACCACAATGGAAAAAATTAAAAGCAGGATGAATCATGCTGAGGATCGAAAAAGCGAGTTAGAGGACACAATAAACAAAGGCATAGAAGCAGAGAAGAAAAAGGAAAAGAAACAAAAAAAAATGTGAGGAAACTCTAAGGGAACTCTGTGACAACATGAAGAGAAAAAACATTCGCATCATAGGGGTGCCTGAAGAAGGAGAGAGGACAGGAAATGGAAATTTTGGTCAATCAAATCATAGCAGAAAACTTCCCTAAATTAAGGCTAGGAAACACTCCACACATTCAAGAAGCACACAGAACTCCATTAAAGAGAAACCCAAAAAGATCTACACCAAGAACCATCATAGTTAAAATACCACAGCTAATGGATAAAGAAAAAAAAATTTTAAAGCTGCTAGAGAAAAAAAGGCTATCACCTACAAAGGAACCCCCATAAGGATGACATCGGACTTCTCAACAGAAACACTTGAGGCCAGAAGAGGCAAGATATAATCAAAGTAATGCAGAACAAGAACCTACAACCAAGACTACTTTATCCAGCAAGGCTAATGTTTAAAATTGAAGGAGAAATAAAGAGCTTCCCAGAAAAGGAAAGCCCGAAGGAATTCATAAAAACCAAACCAATTATGCAAGAGATACTAAGGGGCCTGTTCTGAATAGTTTAAAGGGAGGAAAGAATATAGCAAAAGAAGAATACAGCTTTAAAGAATAAAATGGCAATAAACAACTACATATCAATAATAACCTTAAATGTAAATGGATTAAATGATCCAATCAAAAGACATAGGGTAGCTGCGTGGATAAAGAAACAGGACCCATACATATGCTGTCTACAAGAGACACACCTTAAAACAAAAGATGCACATAAACTGAAGGTGAAAGGATGGAAAAAATATTTCATGCAAATGGAAATGAAAAAAAAGCTGGGGTAGCAGTACTTATATCTGACAAAATGGACTTTAAAACAAAGACTGTAGTAAGAGATAAAGAAGGACACTACATAATGATAAAGTGAACAATTCAACAGTAAGATATAACTATTATAAATATCTATGCACCAAATATAGGAGACCCAACATACATAAAGCAGATTTTGATGGATATAAAGGGCAAGATTAACAGCAATACTATCATAGTCAGGGATTTAAATACCCCTCAAACAACACTGGATCGATTCTCAAGAAAAAAATTAATAAAAAAACAGCAGACTTAAAGTATCCTTTAAGTCTGATCAACTTTATTTAATAGATATCTTCAGAACTTTTCACCCTAAAGCAGTAGAATATACATTCTTCTCAAGCACTCATGGTACGTTTTCTAGGATAGACCACATGTTAGGACACAAAAATGGTCTCAATAAATTTAAGAAGATTGAAATCATATCAAGCATTTTCTCTGATCACATTGTCATGAAACTAGAAATTAACCACAAAAGAAAAACTGAAAAATACTCAAACACTTGGAAACTAAATAGCATGATATTAAATAATGAATGGATTAACAATGAGATCAAAAAAGAAATAAAAAAGTTTCTAGAAACAAATGATAATGAGCATACATCAACTCAAAATTTATGGGACACAGCAAAAGCAGTTCCGACAGGGAAGTTCATTGCACTACAGGCATATCATGAGAAGCTAGAAAAAGCTCAAATAAGCAACCTGACCCTGCTTCTAAAAGAACTAGAAAAACAACAGCAAATAAAACCCAGGACAAGTAGAAGGAAGGAAATAATAAAGGTCAGAGCAGAAATAAATGACATAGAGGCTAAGGAAACAATACAAAGGAACAATGAAACCAGAAGCTGGTTCTTTTAAAAAGTAAACAAGATTGATGAACCTTTAACTAGACTCACCAAGAAAAAAAGAGAGAGGACTCAAATAAATAAAATTAGAAAGAACAGTGGAGAAATAACAACTGACACAACAGAAATACAAAGCATTGTAAGAAAATACTATGAAGAACTCTATGCCAAAAAATTAGACAATCTTGGTGAAATGGACAAATTTCTTGAATCATATAACCTTCCAATAATCAATCTGGAATAATCAGAACACCTAAACAAACCCAATACAACAGATGAGATTGCAACAGTTATCAAAAAACTCCCAAAAAAGAAAAGTCCCGGGCCTGATGCCTTCACAAGTGAATTCTATCAAAAATTCAAAGAGGAACTAACTCTTATCCTTCTCAAGCTATTTCAAAAAATTCAAGAGAAAGGAAGACTTTCAAACTCCTTTTATGAGACGAGCATAATTCTGATCCCAAAACCGGGCAAAGACAACACAAAGAAAGAAAATTATAGGTCTATTTCCCTGATGAATTTAGACATTAAAATTCTCAACAAAATATTAGCCAACCGGATCCAGCAATATATGAAAAAAATCATACACCACAATCAAGTGGGATTTATTCTGGAGAGGCAAGGCTGGTTCAATATTTGCAAATAAATCAATGTGATTCATCACATAAACAAAAGGAAGGACAAAAATCACATGATAATTTCAATAGATGCAGAAAAGCCATTTGATAAAATCCAGTACCCATTCATGCTAAAAACTCTCAGTAAAGTGGGAATACAGGGATCATTCCTTAACATGATAAAGGCCATCTATGACAAACCCACAGCAAACATCACACTAAATGGACAAAGATTAAAAGCAATCCCCTTAAGATCAGGAATCAGGCAGGGATGTCCCCTTTCACCACTCTTATTCAACATAGTTCTGGAAGTCCTAGCTATAGCAATCAGACAACAAGAAGAAATAAAAGGCATCCAAATTGGAAAAGAAATAAAACTGTCACTATTTGCAGATGATATGATATTGTATATTGAAAACTCTAAAGTCTCAGTCAAAAAACTACTGGACCTTATAAATGAATTCAGCAAGGTGGCAGGATATAAAATTAATACTCAGAATTCAGAGGCATTTTTATATACCGACAATGAACCGTCAGCAAAAGAAATTAAGGAAACAATCCTCTTCACTATTGCAGCCAAAAAGTAAAGTACCTAGGAGTAAATTTAACCAAGGAGGTTAAGGACTTGTACTCGGAAAATTATAAAACATTGGTAAAAGAAATCAAGGAAGATACAAACAAGTGGAAGCATATACCGTGCTCATGGCTAGGAAGAATAAACATCATTAAAATGTCTATATTACCCAAAGCAATTTATAAATTCAATGCAATACCAATTAAAATACCAATGACATACTTCAAAGATATAGAACACATATTCCAAAAATTTATATGGAACCCAAAAAGAACACGAATAGCCTCAGCAATCTTAAAAAGAAAAAATAAAGCAGGAGGTATCACTCTTCCAGATATCAAGGTTTACTATAAGGCCATTATACTCAAGACAGCCTGGTACTGGCATAAGAACAGGCACATAGATCAATGGAACAGAACAGAGGACCCAGAAATAAACCACACCTTTATGGACAACTGATATTTGACAAAGGAAGAAAGAACATACAATGGAGTAAAGACAGCCTCTTTAACAAATGGTGTTGGGAAAATTGGACATTTACCTGCAAAAAAATGAAACTAGACCATCAACTTACACCATTCACAAAAACAAACTCAAAATGGATAAAAAACTTAAATGTAAGCCATGAAACCATAAGCATCTTAGAAGAAAACATAGGCAGCAAGCTCTCCGACATCTGTAGCAGCAACATATTTGCCGATTTATCTCCACGGGCAAATGAAATAAATGGCAACATAAACAAATGGGACTATATCAAACTAAAAAGTTTTTGCACAGCTAAAGACAATAAGAACAGAATAAAAAGACAAACCACACAATGGGAGAACATATTTGACAGCACATCTGATAAGGGGTTAATAACCAAAATTTATAAAGAACTTATAAAACTCAACACCAGGAAGACAAAAAATCCAATCAAAGAATGAGCCAAAAAAATGAATAGAAATTTCTCCAAAGAGGACATACAGATGGCCAATAGGCATATGAAAAAATGCTCAACATCACTAATTAAAATTAAAACCACAATGAGATATCACCTCACACCAGTCAAAATGGCACTCATCAGCAAAACAACACAGAACAAGTTCTGGCGAGGATGTGGAGAAAAGGAAACCCTTCTACACTGCTGGTGGGAATGCAGACTGGTGCAGCCACTGTGGAAAACAGTTTGGAGATTCCTCAAAAAATTAAAAATCGAACTGCCTTTTGACCCAGCTATCCCCCTTTTAGGAATATACCCTAAGAACACCATAGCACTGTTTGAAAAGAAGAAATGCGCCCCATGTTCATGGCAGCATTGTTCACAATAGCAAACATTTGGAAACAGCCCAAATGTCCATCAGAGGACGAGTGGATTAAAAAGCTTTGGTACATATATACTGTAGAATACTACTCAGCCATAAGAAATGATGACATCGGATCATTTACAACAAAATGGGTGGACCTTGATAACATTATACGGAGTGAAATAAGTAAAACAGAAAAAAATGAGAACAACATGATTTCATACATAGGTGGGACATAAAAGCGAGACTATGAGACATGAACAAGAGTGTGGTGGTTAAGGGGTTGGTGGAGAGAGGGGAGGGAGGGAGAGGGGAGAGGGAAGGGGCACAAAGAAAACCAGATAGAAGGTGGCAGAGGATAATTCGACTTTGGGTGATGGGTATGCAACATAATTGAATGATAAGATAACCTGGAGATGTTTTCTTTGAACATATGTACCCTGATTTATTAATGTCACCCCATTAAAATTAATTTTAAAAAGTTCAAAAGAAAAAAAGGAATTCTTGATTCAACACTGAAAAACAGGCTACCAGGGAATGAAATATTCATTCTTGAAGCCTTTTAAAATAGAATAGACAACGCACTGTTTGATTACCTGGATCTATTCCTGGATCAAATAAGCCTATCAGAAAAGTACAGAAATAAGCCACTGAAATAGCCACAAAATTTTTTTTCTGAATGAATTTAGAGGTCCATACATTGTCGAGGTTGCATATTTTTAAATCTTAAAAATACACCTTTTAATACAAAACACTTTTAAGTGTTTAATAAAAAACACTTTTTAATGCAAAGAAATTTTAAAATAATGTATACACTTTGCATTCTACAATAAAATTTTGAAGCATGCTATCATCCAGCACCAACCACAAAAATGCCTAAACTTTTGTCAACTGTCAAGCAATAAATCAAATGAGTTTGTGTGTCCTTCTGTAGCAATCAGTCCTCTCCATTTCTGGCCACAGACAGCAAAAAAGCTAAGGAAATTCACTGATTTTCTTGAACCATTTCAAAATGACACTTTTTGTTTGAAACTGTTCCAACACCTAAGGTGCCATTAGCTCCCAGTAGTCCAAATATTCAAAAACAACAAAACAAGCTGAATGGGTATTAAACACACCCTAGAGAAATTCTTCATCAAAACAGGCTGGTAGTGCAGTCAATTAAAATGACTTCAGTTTATTTAAGACTCAGCCCATGAAAACATTCCCCAAAGCATCAGCTATGAATAGTTTTCTTGTGCAGTTTCCCTGCTGTTTCCAAACCTTTGCCTCAGGGTCCCAAACATTCTGCATAAAGCACTAGAGCTTGGCAGTGAGACTCAAGGGTCTGAGGTTTGTATTTTCTTCTACAAAGCCTTTAGGAAAAAAAGCTGCTAGCAAACTTGTGCCTCAGTCAAATTCCAGGGTCCCAGAGCAGGAAATAACGATTAGCTTTGGCCCAAAAATAAAGCACCAATATCTTCTGGCAAAGAGGCAAATACAACACATGAGGCAGTTAGCATTAGTTAATGAATGATTATTAATTAGTAAATTCTGAAATTAATAGCCATCTTTAGTTTTGCCAGAGACTATTTGCTTCCAAATGACTCCCTCATTACCAGTAACAACCAATTTAGGGCTGTATTATGGCAGCAATTTTATTAATGTGGCACTGGTAAGGCTAGAAAAACAATAAAATGGCACACAGCTGTGAAAAGAGTTTTTCCTATGTAGTAATAACGTATCTCAATATTCTAAGTCATAAGCTGCAATGCTTTGTATGTAGAACTGGCTAAAAGATTAGCCAGTAATAAATTCATCCCTCTTGTCTCATAATCAATACTTAACTAAAATCATTTGGCATTTTGCAAAGATGTTTCTGCATGTAAACCTTTGTTACCAAAGTCTTATTGTTAAGCAATATTATTAATTATAATTTGCAAAACTGCTCAGTAAGAGGCTTAGTAATATATTTCTATATGATATGTGAATATCTTCTAAAAAGAGATAGAATAATATCTGTAAGGTCGGTGGATAATGGGAGAAGGTCACGTGAGGAACTCAGACCCAGGAACTTTGGCTAAAGCCACACACAACCAAGCATGCCAAAAGAAACTTCCCACGAATCCTTGGAAAAAGAGCAACTGTCTGTCAGCCAGTGATATTTTGCCATGTCATATTAACTCAACCACCCTAGACAGTACCCTTTAAATATCTCCCGTGCGGATCATCCCACGCGACTTCTCTGGCCTCTGTCCCCCGGGACCAGAGAACCACGTCCTCCGATGGGATGCGCTCTGTATTCCATAAAGCCTTTACTATTCCATACTTCGTGGCTCCGACCCCTTCTTTCTTTCTTGGCGGGGAAAAATACCTTACAATACATTTATGCTTTTCCAGTTGGTTCTGTGTAGAAGGTGAGTAATTAGCAGTTTCCACAGCAACTATTTCAGCTGAGTAAGGATGACACCGGGCAGACTCTCCTAGTATTTTTGTTTTACTGGTAAAAAGACAAAACTTTAGGATACAAGCATTCAGTGACAAAAAAATCAGAACAGCTACAGATAGGTTGGTCGCACATTTGTAAAAGCAATACATAAAAATCTAGAGGTATGTAAAAGACAAATTTATTTTATTTTTATTTTATTCATTTTTAGAGAGGAGACACAGAGTGAGAAGGAGAGAGATAAAGAGAGAAAGGGGGCAGGAGCTGGAAGCATCAACTCCCATATGTGCCTTGACCGGACCAGCGCAGCGTTTTGAACTGGCGACCTCAGAGTTCCCAGGTCGACACTTTATCCACTGTGCTACCACAGGTCAGGCTGTAAAGACAAATTTAAAATAAAAATGTTTTTATAAAAAATGAACTTCGAGGGAGGGAAGATGGCGATGGAGTAGGCGGACGTACCAACTTCCAACTCCCAGAACCAAAGTGGATTATAACTCAATTTTAAGAACCATCATCTGGATAAACCAACTTTGAACTAAACTAAGTGGACTCTTAAACCAAGGAACACTGCAGAAGCCACATTGAGACTGGTAGGAATAGCGAAAACACGAAGAGGGCTGCCCAGCTCCCCGGAGCAAACGGCAGCCTGGAGAGTCCCGCGTGGCGGGAAGAGAGTTTGGCGGAGAGGGAGGGAACTGGGTCCCAGGAACCAAGCCCCAGCTTGCAGTCCCAGAGCCTAGAAGAGGCGTTTGGACAGTATCGAGCTGTGAAGCAAGTGAGGATACTATTTGTGAAAAAGGGAGAGTTTTCTCAGACCCAAAAATCTTTTTAAAGGGACAGCTCAGAAAGCCTCTCTCACAACCACGCACCCGGGGCTCCGGGGAACTGGGACAGAGGAGAGGAACAGAGCAGCAGGAACAAAGATTGGACTGAAGGCACGGAGACACTCTGAGGGAAAGCCACCCCAACCCATGGGCTAAGTCACTTCCCTAATCGAAAACGAATATTTCCCCTGGAACTAGCAATACCAGCAAAGGGAGACAGGACACTAGCCAAACAAGCTCTCCCGCGGCAATTAGAGCAGAGCTGCTTAGAGGGAGGGAGCTCCCGGCCTTACAGTGTGGAGACTTAGGGCACTTCTAGCCCCCTGAGGTTGCTGAAGCCTATGGTTTGGACAGGACGCTGAAACGCGGTCCTGTCGGTGTGGGCGGAACGGTGTGAGCTCAGGCTAGCCTAGCAGGGGCGGAGGGGACGCGCAAAAGCTGTCCGGCAGCTGCGGGCCGCCTATGACCCCACTTGTGGGGAAAAATACAGGCAGAGATCAGCTCTGCGACCCTGTGTTAGCCGGCCCTGACTGCAGGAATGGGGCTAAGACCAGGAACGGGCGAGGGGCTCGCGGCTGAGCTCACGCTGCCAACCCCGCCCAGACGGAGAAACCGCAGTGTGCCATCTGTGTGCGCGAGTGGGCTCCTAAGGTGGGGACAAGGGAGACACTGAGACCAGCGGAAGTTCGCGGCTGAGCTCACGCTGCTTGCCCTGCCCGGCTGGAGAAACTGCGGATTATCACCCTACGTGCCCGAGCTGGCTCCGAGCGTGGGAGCGGGGTAGGATCCTGAACGACCGGAAGCTAGCAGCTGAGCTCATGCCAGCAAACACGCCCAGCCAAATAATCCCCTGCACAGGAGAACCCTGGCCTCGAGGGCGGAGCTAAATTCTGGACAGACAAAGGCTCACAGCTGAGAGCACGTCAAAAGCCCCACCCAACCCACGAAACGGTGGCGAGCAGGCTCTGACTGAGTGGGCTGGGTGTAAGCCTTCCAGAAAAAGGCTGGTTCCACAGCTGAGCAAAGGTGCTCACCTCTGCCCTGGGTGCTAAGGCTAGTGACTTGAGTGACAGCCCCTCCCGCAAAGTAGAGGTAGAAATCACAGCAATAGCTGCAGTGAGCCGGCGCTGGCAACGCCAACACCCAACCACCCTAGACAGCGGCAGAGGGGGTGGCAAGCCTGCAGAGAGACCACACCTAGAGAACACAAAGGCAACACATACTGGACTCCAGTGGCCACAACTTGCTTACACTAAGATAAAATGGGCAGGCAGAGGAATGCAAACCAAATGCACCAAGAGAAATCCCCAGAGAAGGACCTGAATGAACCAGATATAACCAAACTACCAGAAGTAGATTTTAGAATAATGATAGTTAGGATGTTCAAAGAAATTAGTAACAATGGATAGTCACTATGAGCACCTAAATAAAGAGATAACAAGTATAAAAAATGAAATTTAAATAATAAAAAAGAACCGGACAGAAATGACAAATACAGTATCAGAACTGAAGACCACAATGGAAGGAATTAAAAGCAGGATGAATCACGCTGAGGATCGAATCAGCGAGTTAGAGGACACAATAAACAAAGTTACAGAAGCAGTGAAAAAAAAGGAAAAGAGATTCAAAAAATGTGAGGAAACTCTAAGAAAGCTCTGTGACAACATGAAGAGAAACAATATTCACATCATAGGGGTGCCTGAAAAAGAGGAAAGATGACAGGAAATGGAAACTTTGTTCAATCAAATCATAGCAGAAAACTTCCCTAAATTAAGGCTGGGAAACATTCCACATGTTCAAGAGGCACACAGAACTCCATTAAAGAGAAACCCAAAAAGATCTACACCAAGACACATCATAGTTAAAATACCAAAGCTAATAGATAAAGAAAAAATCTTAAAAGCTGCTAGAGAAAAAAAGACTCTCACCTACAAAGGAACCCCCATTAGGATGACATCGGACTTCTCAACAGAAACATTTGAGGCCAGAAGCGAATGGCAAGATATAATCAAAGTAATGCAGAACAGGAACCTACAACCAAGACTACTTTATCCAGCAAGGCTAATGTTTAAAATTGAAGGAGAAATAAAGAGCTTTCCAGACAAAGAAAACCTCAAGGAATTCATTAAAACCAAACCAATCCTGCAAGAGATTCTAAGGGGCCTAGTGTGAACAGTTCAAAGGGAGGAAAGAATATAGAAAAAAAAAAAAATACAGCTTTAAAGAATAAAATGGCAATAAACAACTACATATCAATAATAACCTTAAATGTAAATGGATTAAATGATCCAATCAAAAGACATAGGGTAGCTGCATGGATAAAGAAACAGGACCCATACATATGCTGTTTATGCTGTCTACAAGAGACACACTTTAAAACAAAAGATGCACATAAACTTAAGGTAAAACGGTGGAAAAATTTATTTCATGCAAATGGAAATGAAAAAAAAGCCGGGGTAGCAGTACTTATAGCTGACAAAATGGACTTTAAAACAAAGACTGTACTAAGAGATAAAGAAGTACACTACATAATGATAAAGGGAACAATTCAACAAGAAGATATAACTATTATAACTATCTATGCACCAAATATAGGAGCCTCGACATTCATAAAGCCCACTTTGATGGATATAAAGGGCGAGATTAACAGCAATACTATCATAGTAGGGGATTTCAATACCCTACTAAAAACACTGGATAGATCCACAAGAAAGAAAATCAATAAAGAAACAGCAGACTTAAAGAATACACTAGATCAACTTTATTTAATAGATATATTCAGAACTTTTCACCCTAAAGCAGTAGAATATACATTCTTCTCAAGCGCTCATGGTACATTTTCTAGGATAGACCACATGTTAGGACACAAAAATGGTCTCAATAAATTTAAGAAGATAGAAATCATATCAAGCATTTTCTCTGATCACAATGCCATGAAACTAGAAATTAACCACAAAAGAAAAACTGAAAAATACTCAAACACTTGGAAACTAAATAGCATGATATTAAATAATGAATGGATTAACATTGAGATCAAAGAAGAAATAAAAAAGTTTCTAGAAACAAATGATAATGAGCATACGTCAACTCAAAATCTATGTGACACAGCAAAAGCAGATCTGAGAGGGAAGTTTATTGCACTACAGGCATATCATAAGAAGCTAGAAAAAGATCATATAAGCAACTTAACCCTGCAGGTAAGAGAACTTGAAAAACAACAACAAATAAAACCAAAGACAAGTAGAAGGAAGGAAATAATAAAGATCAGAGCAGAAATAAATGACATAGAGGCGAAGGAAACAATACAGAGGATCAATGAAACCAGAAGCTGGTTCTTTTAAAAGGTAAACAAGATTGATGAACCCTTAACTAGACTCACCAAGAAAAAAAGAGAGAGGTCTCAAATAGATAAAATTAGAAAGAACAGTGGAGAAATTACAACTAATACAACAGAGATACAAAGCATTGTAAGAAAATACTATGAAGAACTCTATGCCAAAAAATTAGACAATCTAGATGAAATGGACAAATTTCTTGAATCATATAAACTTCCAAAAATCAATCTGGAAGAATCAGAGCACCTAAACAGACCAATTACAAGAGATGAGATAGAAACAGTTATCAAAAAACTCCCAAAAAAGAAAAGTCCTGGGCCTGATGGCTTCACAAGTGAATTCTATCAAAAATTCAAAGAGGAACTAACTCCTATCCTCCTCAAGCTATTTCAAAAAATTCAAGAGGAAGGAAGACTTCCAAACTCCATTTATGAGGCGAGCATAATTCTGATCCCAAAACCAGGCAAAGACAACACAAAGAAAGAAAATTATAGGCCTATATCCCTGATGAATTTAGACGCTAAAATTCTCAACAAAATATTAGCCAACCGGATTCAGCAATATATGAAAAAAATCATACACCATGATCAAGTGGGATTTATTCTGGAGAGGCAAGGCTGGTTCAATATTCGCAAATCAATCAATGTGATTCATCACATAAACAAAAGGAAGGACAAAAATCACATGATAATTTCAATAGATGCAGAAAAGCCATTTGATAAAATCCAGCACCCATTCATGCTTAAAACTCTCAGTAAAGTGGGAATACAAGGAACATTCCTTAAGATGATAAAGGCCATCTATGACATACCCACAGCAAACATCACACTAAATAGACAAAAATTAAAAGCAATCCCCTTAAGATCAGGAACCAGGCAGGGTTGCCCACTTTTACCACTTTTATTCAACATAGTTCTGGCAGTCCTAGCTATAGCAATCAGACAGGAAGAAGAAATAAAAGGCATCCAAATTGGAAAAGAAGAAGTAAAACTGTCACTATTTGCAGATGATATGATATTGTACATAGAAAACCCTAAAGTCTCAGTCAAAAAACTACTGGACCTTATAAATGAATTCAGCAAGGTGGCAGAATATAAAATTAATACTCAGAATTCTGAGGCATTTCTATATACAAACAATGAACTGTCAGCACAAGAATTTAAGGAATCAATCCCCTTCACTATTGCAGCCAAAAAAATAAAATACCTAGGAGTAAATTTAACCAAGGAGGTTAAGGACTTGTACTCGGAAAATTATAAAACATTGATAAAAGAAATCAAGGAAGATACGAACAAGTGGAAGCATATACCGTGCTCATGGCTAGGAAGAATAATCATCATTAATATGTCTATATTACCCAAAGCAATTTATAAATTCAATGCAATACCAATTAAAATACCAATGACATACTTCAAAGATATAGAACACATATTCCAAAAATGTATATGGAACCAAAAAAGAACACAAATAGCCTCAGCAATCTTAAAAAGAAAAAATAAAGCAGGAGGCATCACTCTTCCGGATATCAAGGTTTACTATAAGGCCATTATACTCAAGACTGCCTGGTACTGGCATCAGAACAGGCACAGTGATCAATGGAATAGAACAGAAAACCCAGTAAAACCCACAGCTTTATGGACAACTGATATTTGACAAAGGAAGAAAGAACATACAATGGAGTAAAGACAGCCTCTTTAACAAATGGTGCTGGGAAAATTGGACATCTACCTGCAAAAAAATGAAACTAGACCATCAACTTACACCATTCACAAAACAAATTCAAAATGGATAAAAGACTTAAACATAAGTCATGAAACTATAAGCATCTTAGAAGTAAACATAGGCAGCAAGCTCTCCGACATCTGTAGCAGCAATTTATTTGCCGATTTATCTCCACGGGCAAATGAAATAAAAGATAAGATAAACAAATGGGACTACATCAAACTAAAAAGCTTCTGCACAGCTAAAGACAATAAGAACAGAATAAAAAGACAAACTACACAATGGGAGAACATATTCAACAGCACATCTGATAAGGGGTTAATAACCAAAATTTATAAAGAACTTATAAAACTCAACACCAGGAAGACAAACAACACAATCAAAAAATGGGCAAAAGAAATGAATAGAAGTTTCTCCAAAGAAGACATACAGATGGCCAAAAGACATATGAAAAAATGCTCAACATCACTAATCATTAGAGAAATGCAAATTAAAACCACAATGAGATATCACCTCACACCAGTCAGAATGGCGCTCATCAGGAAAACAACACAGAACAAGTGCTGGCGAGGATGTGGAGAAAAGGGAATCCTTCTGCACTGCTGGTGGGAATGCAGACTGGTGCATCCACTGTGGAAAACAGTTTGGAGATTCCTCAAAAAATTAAAAGTCGAACTGCCTTTTGACCCGGCTATCCCACTTTTAGGAATATACCCTAAGAACACCATAACACTGTTCAAAAAGAAGAAATGCGCCCCCATGTTCACGGCAGCATTGTTCAGAATAGCGAAGATCTGGAAACAGCCCAAGTGTTTGTCAGAAGACGTGTGGATTAAAAAGCTTTGGTACATATATACTATGGAACACTATTCAGCCATAAGAAATGATGACATCGGATCATTTACAACAAAATGGATGTACCTTGATAACATTATACAGAGTGAAATAAGTGAATCAGAAAAAAAAAATCTGAGAACAGCATGATTTCATACATAGGTGGGACATAAAAGTGAGACTATGAGACATGGACAAGAGTGTGGTGGTTATGGGATTGGGGGAGGGAAGGGAGGGTGGAATAGGGAGAAGGGGAGGGGTACAGGGAAAACCAGATAGACGGTGACAGAGGACAATTTGACTTTGGGTAATGGGTATGCAGCACAATTGAATGATAAGATAATCTGGAGATGTTTTCATTGTACATATGTACCCTGATTTATTGGTGTCACCCCATTAAAGTTAATAAAAAAAAAATCCAGAATGGTACAAGCACTCATTTTAATTCCCTGGAAGATGAAAGAAACATTTTTCTGGTCAGCATTGTGCTGGCTGGCGTATATAAACATGTAGACATCTAGAAGATACCAGTGGTAAGAGGCTCAGCTAGAACAGTTACCCCTTGACATCCCTGTTGCTATCTGTATTGTTTAAAAATAATCAACAAGGCCCTGCCCAGGTGGTTCAGTGGGTAGAGCATTGTCTCTGTGCACAGAGTAGGAGGGTTCGATCCTGGGTCAGGGCACATAAGAGAAGCAACTAAAGGAGTGCACAACTAAGCGGAACAACCATGTGAAACAACAAATTGATGCTTCTCTCTCTTTTCCTCTCTCTCAAATCAATGAGATATATAATAATTATAATAATAATAAAAATAAATAAAATAATTATTTATTATAAAACAAAATAGTAATAAAAAATAAATTTTTAAAAATCAAAAAAAAATGAACTTCACTGGAAATCTTTAAAATTACAAACTCCTTTTGGTGCTGTTAACTGTAAGTGTTGATATACAATTAACTTGGCAGTACTACACATCTTACTTAAAGTGGCAGAGAGAAGAATGCAAAGAGGGCAGTCCTTGCGATCCAAATAGACCTAAATTCAAATTCTATGAATGTGGGATATTCACTGATGAGACCCTCATTCCTCATCTATAAAAAGGGTTAGTAACCTATATTTGCAGGTTTATCATGAGGACAAAATTACATAAAGTATGTAAAATGCAAGGTTTATTAGAAGTACTTAATTAGTATTACACATGTATCTCAAAACATGCACTAAGCAGTGACAGTGTTGAGAAACCTGAGAGAAATCCCAATGAGCAAATTCCAGTTCACTGGGCACCATGCACAGGCCACAGGTTGTAAATCTCTCTGAGTGCCTCTTTCTCTCACAAAGACACATACAGAAATCTACTGCTTGCGGATCTGGCTGTCTTTTAATTATGAATTAAAATGAGAAAAGAAGAAAAGGAAAGGACTGCTTTAAAGAAAAATGATGAATTCTTTCAAGCCAACAAGAAAGCATGGTGGGACAAAGGGTGAGGTCCTGGAATCCTTCCCTGCAAGCACGCCCATGGGAGGAAAAATGCCATCCTTGTGGAAATGAAATGAATATTTATAAATATATAGAAGTCCAAGCCTGAGAAGGTGATTTTTATGTTTTCAAAGAAATACTATAAAAACTTCTACAAAAATCTTCTCAATGAAGGGGTGAAGGAGAGCATGGGAAGGGTGTATGATCTGAGCACAGGAAGAGGGCTGATGTCAGTGTCCCCTCCCTGCTGCTGATAACAAACCTTGTGATCTCTCCTTATCTAACTTATATTTGCAGCTCACTTGTGTGATCTGTAGATCAGTGGATTTCAAGCTTTTTACACTTGGGAACCAGTGAAAATAGGAGAATTATTTTGGGACTGCTAAGGCAGAAATAAAAACCATATGAGTATTTTGTGCATTATCTTTCCATTTTCATAATATAAAATGAAAATTCTCTAAAATGAACAGAGAAACAGTAAAAAAAATAAGTTAATAGAATACAACTAAAATTTCTAGAGAGCAATATTTAATACAAGTGAACCCAGTGAGAAATCTGCTGTTCCTTCTTTGTAAGAACACTTGCTAACCGAGGCTGCAGTTCTGTTTCCGAGAAACGAAGCCCTCTACAATTTCTCTTTAATATCACTGACCATATCAACAAATCTTTTCTAAAAAGTATTATTCAAAAGCAATATAGCCTCAGTTTTTGTGTGACTTTAGGACCCAAAATTTCCTAGTAACAACTAAGGTGAAAGACTTTACTAATTCTTCACTAAAAGTTAATTTTTTTCATTTTCAATATTTGAAGATGTTGGGCAGATAAAATATAATATGCTCACTTTGTTAAAGATGGCGCTGCCCACATGGAAGCCGATCACCCAGGTGATATTATTTGCCCTTATGCTTGGAATGGGTGTGGGGGAAAGGCTGTAATGTAAGCAGGCCGGGTTGTTATAGCCTAAGGCTTAGTTTTAAGAATAAAGTTTTCTCCACACCCTTGACTGATTGGATGATGTGGGGTGGTGCGCTCTCCTGAGGAATCCCATTATGCCTCAGATGGGTGACTTTGTACCAGAGACTTTCTTGTTTGTAGATTAGATTAAGGGTTTGGATTTCTATAGTATAAAGTGGGGCAGGCCGGGAGCTTGCTCTCTTCGTTCCTGAGGTTAGTATTAGAGAGGAGAGCAGAATAAGGCCATGTGGAGGCCAGGAGAAGCAGCCAAGATGGTGGAGTGCTGAGTGAGAAGCCAGTTTGTGCAGGAGGAGATGGGGAACAGAGATGAATAAGTCTGGTGAGCTAGAAACCTTTGATTCTAGGAAACTCGGATAAGTCAGTAGCTTTGTGAGCACTGAATGAGTGGGTTTGGGAGCCCCGTGTGTGTTTTTGCTTGCCCGACGGATGCAAGCTAGAATTAAAGCTGATGGCTCACCAGTTTTTGGCTCTGTTATTTCATTACCGACTGTCCGAATCTAATGTGAACCTGCATGGGCCAGGCTGCTGTGACGGTGGCCTCAACTACTGGCTTTACAGAAGACCAGCTAAATAAGATGCTCAAGGCAATGATTTATCACTAGTCAGTTGAGCTTTCTGACTTTTCATTAGATTGTGTAACCTTTCAAAAAATTATAGTGGCTTCTCAATAAAATTGCTATGCCTTGAATGCAAATAATGAGTAAGTATGGATAGTTTCATTGCATCATTTGACAGAATTTCAGAACATATTACATTCAAGGGCAATAGTGATAATTTACTATCAGAAGCTACAGTGAAACCAAGTTTTAAAAACTTCTTATTGTACTGCCTAACAAAGTTTCTTTTTCTTTCTTTTTTGTTTCTGTTGCATTTTCTAAATTATTGATACATTTATTTTTCACTGTTTCTTTTAAACTTAAACTAGAACTTGGTTTATACTTGGTGTTATCACCACTTTTCTTTTCACTATTGTTTTCACTTTTGAAGAAGGTTAAAATGTATTGCTGTTTTTTTCTTTTCATTTTATAAGGCTTAAAATTTACAACACAATAACACTAAAACAATAATTTGTTTTCAAACAATGCAGACATTTTTTTGAACAGGTGAGTATATGCATGATTATATGCACAAGTGTGAAAAAATACACTAGTAAGAGAGGGAGGGGCCTGGAAATAGAAACAAGCAACATATAAACTTTTATCATAGTTCACAGCATAGTGTATTATATAAGGTATAAGATGGTACATGGTTTTCAAACGCAATGTGTACAATGCACTGAATACTACATAAGTTTGTCCAAACACTATTTGCACAAGTATGAAAAAAAATGAACTACAGAAAGAGGGGATGGGATTTAGAGCCTGTGCATAACCTAGCTGGCCAGAAACAGAGCACACAACAAATAAATTTTATTTCACTGTGCATAATAGTGCATCACTGGTACAAGCTGGTGTTTGATTTCCAAACTCCACATGTACAATGATGCATTGAATAGTAAATAAGTTTGTCCAAATGCTTTTTGTCTATTGCTCATGATTTGTAAATGTTCTGCATGATGCAAAAGGTTGATAGAATAAGCCTACAAGTTCCAGAGATACCTAAAACAACCCCAATAATATTGTCAGTGATGTTTCAGGCTGAAAAAATGGCAATCATCATGAACATAAGGAAATTTGACTTTGACCATTAGGTTGATAATCTTCACACAACATGAGGGTGCTTAACTCTTTCGCGATCTGGCACAAAATTTCTGGCAGACTGGCTATGGTCCATGAACCAGAAGTGGAAAACGCTGCTGTAGATGATTATTTACTTCCTCTGCAACATTATTCTTCCCTCTCTCTTCTTCCAAGACTACCACTGCTTCTGCTCTGTCTTATCTCCAATGTTTTCATTTCTTGGATTCTCCTTTCCCTTCAAGCCCCTTTGAATACTTTATATCTACAAATTTCTTCCCTGACCCCTACTTTTCCTCCTTTTCTCTCCCCATAAGGTCCTGTTCTATCTGGCTTTTGTCCTTGCTCACCCTAGGTCTTGAAAATATGGTTTAGTGGATCTTCTCCCTGTCATTCCCCAACTTCTTTCAATCTGGGTCCCAGGAACATTCTATTGGAACTTCTGGAAATAAGGATTGTTTTGCAGAAGAAATTATGCAGACCAAAAGAATCAGATGCTTTCTTTTGTCATTTAATAAAAAAATTATTATTTATGATGATGGTGATGATGAGGGTGATGATAATAATGATGGCATCTTGGCTATTAGGCAGGTTTGAACAAATTTACTGCTTAAATGCAAGAACCAATGATAGTATCTACTGTTTGCTTGCTTTCTACCTAGCATCCGTTTTCTCCATTTTTGTTCCTAAAAAATCTCAGTTTTCAACTGCCTACCTTGCATAGCTTTGTTCTGTATTATCTGTGACAACAGAGTCCCTCAACCTCTTACCTCCCCACACCACCTAATTACTCTACCCGTATGTGTTTGCCATTTTCTTTGTGACTCAATCCAGTTGAGTATGCCACCTAAGTGGGTTCAAGCAGACTAAAGGAAAACAATTATATTCCATGATTGGTGATGAGGTTTCATTGTCTCTCCTATTTCATATAAAAGCATGCTACCCAGCCATCTTGCAGTCGTGACCAGACCAAACCTTAAGAAAACACTCACATACTGAGAATAGTCGATCCAGGAGATGGGAAGAAATATTGTTGATCCCTGAACACAACAGTCCTGGAGCTTGCCCTCCCTCCAGACTTTCAGTTTGATGAGATGACCCATCTCTCCAGCAGGAATGGACATACCTTTTTTATAAAAGGGCAGATAGTAAATTTTTAGGTTTCTCAGGTCTTAGAATCTCTGTTCAACTCTGCCATTGTAGTGGGAAAGCAGTCACTGACAATATGTGAGTGTGTATGTCTGTGTACCAATAACAGTTCATTTACAAAATCAGGTGTTAGGCTGGATTTGGTCCCTTTGAGGCTTTTTGCTAACTTTAGTTATCCTGACAGATCAACTAACCCGGCACACCTGACTCCATTACTATCCTATTGTAGTGATTAAAATATTTTTAAAAATTAATAGTTGCTTTGTTTTTTATTATTTTGAAATATGATGTTATTTTGAGTCTCTTTTTTGAAAAATAATGTTACAAATATTTTAAGAACAAACACATTGACAGAATTTCTTACACAATTAATTATTCCTTCTTCCTCCAAATCTTCAAATGTCCGGTCTCATTCTCATCATTTGTACAGACTGTAGAATCTTTGTCTTTAAACTACTCTTAACTTCTCATCTACTTCAGCTACTGCAATATTTCTCTCCATTTTTGCAAAATCTCTTATTGCCATTTAATGACTTCCAAATTCAGCGTCAACCTTTCCTTTGAGCTCCAAATTTACATATTTATAATTTTAGTTGACATTTTTGTTTTGGATATCTCAAAAGCATCTCAAAATAAACTCAGTGTATAGCTTTACCAACCATCCAATCATGCTAGTCAAAACCAGCTGTTGCCTGACCAGGTGGTGGTGCAGTAGATAGAGGGTCAGACTGGGATGCGAAAGATCCAGGGTCGAGACCCCGAGCTTGCCAGCTTGAACGCAGGCCCATCTGGCTTGAGCAAAAGCTCGCCAGCTTGGACCCAAGGTCGCCGGCTCCAGCAAGGGGTGGCTCGGTCTGCTGAAGGCCCGCGGTCAAGGCACATGTGAGAAAGCAATCAATGAACAACTAAGGTGTTGCAATGTCAATGAAAAACTTATGATTGATGCTTCTCACCTCTGTCTGTTCCTGTCTGTCTGTCCCTATCTATCCCTCTCTCTGACTCTTTCTCTGTCACTGTAAAAAAAAAAACAGTTGTTGCTTGACCTGTGGTGGCGCAATGGATTAAGCGTCGACCTGGGAACACTGAGATCGCCAGTTCAAAACCCTGCACTGGTCTGGTCAAGGCACATATGGGAGTTGATGCTTCCAGCTCCTCCCCTCTTTCTTTCTCTCTCTCTCTCTCTCTCTCTCTCTCTCTCTCTCTCTCTCACTCTGTGTCTCCTCTCTAAAATGAATAAAATAAAAATAAAATAAATTAAAAAAAAAAAACAGTTGTTATTGATACCACACTACTATTCTTCAACACCTTCCTCCAAGAATTCATAAACATCTCCTTTTGATTTAAGTCCACTTAACTGCTTCCCATTTTCTCCACCTCAGTGTTAGCTCCAGCTAGTACAGGGGTCATGAACCTTTTTTGGTTGAGAGAGCCATGAATGCCACATATTTTAAAATGTAATTCCATGAGAGCCATACAATATGTTTAACATTAAATACAAGTAAATGTGTGCATTTTATGTAAGACCAACACTTTTAAAGTACAATAAGTCTCTGAATTCTTTTTAATAACGTTGTTATGCTGTTGCTAACCAATGATAAATAAAGTACTTCTTACCATTAATGCGACTTCTGGTGCTGCATGGTTTTGCTGATGGCTTTGTAGTCTGGTTGATACGTGGAGAGGTAAGCTTCATGCAGGCGTTGAGACTTCCATCCATTAAACGTGATCATAGGCTGGTCTTAACATTCTTTAGATGTGAGAAAGACTGCTCACATGCATACATAGAGCCAAACATTGTCAGTACAGCAAAACTCACATGCTGCAGTGTGTGGTATGTGACCAGAAGCGTGTTCCAAGTTTTGACAATCAGCTGGTCCGCGGGTCAAAGTTTTTTCATTTCTCCGCACTTGTGTTTGCTCGCCAACTCTGCTTGCTGTCGTGCAAGTCTTTCCAAATCTTCATTCAGTGACTTGAACTTACTCACTCACATGACTGAGGACTTCAGGTCAGCAGCTTGTAGCTCAAAATCTCTGACAGAGACACCGGGGATGTAACTCAGGCCGGCGCTGTCCACTGCACAGTCATGTGGATGGGCGATGAACTTAAAAAGACGAGTGCGCTAATGAAATTCTCCAAAGCGCACTTTGAATGACTGCAGGAGATTAGATGTGAAGCCCGCTAGCTACTGGAGATCAAGATGTTGAGCAGGGTCACTTGCTGTGCATGCATCTTTAAACTTTCCCAGTTTTTTTAAATTTATTTTTTATTAATTTTAATGGGGTGACATTAATAAATCAGGGTACATATGTCCAAAGAAAACATCTCCAGGTTATCTTATTATTCAATTATGTCGCATACCCATTACCCAAAGTCAAATTTTTCTCAGTTACCTTCTATCTGGTTTTCTTTGTGCCCCTCTCCTTTCCCCTCTCCCTCCTTCTCCTCCCTCCCCCCACCCCATAACCACCACACTCTTGTTCATGTCTCATAGTCTCGCTTTTATGTCCCACCTATGTATGAAATCATGCTGTTCTCAGTTTTTTTCTGTTTTACTTATTTCACTCTGTATGATGTTATCAAGGTCCATCCATTTTGTTGAAATTGATCCAATGTCATTATTTCTTATGGCTGAGTAGTATTCTATAGTATATATGTACCATGGCTTTTTAATCCACTCATCCCCTGACGAACACTTGAGCTGTTTCCAGATCTTTGCTATTGTGAACAATGCTGCCATGAACATGGGGCGCATTTCTTCTTTTCAAACAGTGCTATGGTGTTCTTTGGTATATTCCTAAAAGTGAGATAGCTGGGTCAAAAGGCAGTTCGATTTTTAATTTTTGGGGGAATCTTCATACCGTTTTCCACAGTGGCTGCACCACTTTGCTTTCCCACCAGCAGTGCAGGAAGGTTCCCTTTTCTCCACATCCTTGCCAGCACTTATTCTGTGTTGTTTTGCTGATGAGCGCCATTCTGACAGGTGTGAGGTCATATCTTATTGTGGTTTTAATTTGCATTTCTCTAATAATTAATGATGTTGAGCATTTTTTCACATGCCCATTGGCCATCTGTATGTCCTCTTTGGAGAAATTTCTATTCATTTCTTTGGCTGATTTTTTGATTGGACTGTTTGTCCTCCTGGTGTTGAGTTTTATAAGTTCTTTATAAATTTTGGTTATTAACCTCTTATCAGACGTATTGATGAATATGTTCTCCCATTGTGTGGTTTGTCTTTTTATTCTGTTCTTATTGTCTTTAGCTGTGCAAAAACTTTTTAGTTTGATATAGTCCCATCTGTTTATGTTGCCTTTTATTTCATTTGCCCATGGAGATAAATCAGCAAATATATTGCTGGGAGTTTTTTGATAACTGTTTCGATCTCATTTGTTGTAATTGATCTGTCTAGGTGTTCTGATTCTTCCAGATTAATTTTTAGAAGATCATATGATTCAAGAAATTTGTCCATTTCACTTAGGTTGTCTAATTTTTTGGCATAAAGTTCTTCATAGTATTTTCTTACAATGCTTTGTATTTCTGTTGTGTCAGTTGTTATTTCTCCACTCTCATTTCTAATTTTATTTATTTGAGTCCTCTCTCTTTTTTTCTTGGTGAGTCTAGTTAAAGGTTCATCGATCTTGTTTACCTTTTCAAAGAACCAGCTCCTGGTTTCATTGATCCTCTGTATTGTTTCCTTAGCCTCCATGTCATTTATTTTTACTCTGATCTTTATTATTTCCTTCCTTCTATAAGTCCTGGGCTTTATTTGCTGTTGTTTTTCTAGTTCTTTTAGATGCAGGGTCAAGTTGCTTATTTGAGCTTTTTCTAGCTTCTTATGATATGCCTGTAGTGCTATGAAGTTCCCTTTCAGTACTGCTCTTGCTGTGTCCTATAAATTTTGAGTTGATGTATGCTCATTATCATTGGTTTCTAGAAACATTTTATTTCTTCTTTGATCTCATTGTTAATCTATTCATTATTTAATAACATGATATTTAGTTTCCAAGTGTGTGAGTATTTTTCAGTTTTTCTTTTGTGGTTAATTTCTAGTTTCACGCCGTTGTGATCAGAGAAAATGCTTGATATGATTTCAATCTTCTTAAATTTGTTGAGACCATTTTTGTGTCCTAACATGTCGTCTATCCTAGAGAATGTACTCTGAGCGCTTGAAAAGAATGTATATTCTACTGCATTAGGGTGAAAAGTTCTGAAGATATCTATTAAATCAAGTTGATCTAGTGTATCCTTTAAGTCTGCTGTTTCGTTGTTAGTTTTCTTTCTTGAAGATCTATCCAGTGATGTTAGTGGGGTTTTAAAATCCCCTTCTATTATAGTATTGCTGTTAATCTCGCCCTTTATATCCATTAAAGTCTGCTTTATGTATGTTGGGGCTTCTATGTTCGGAGCATAGATATTTATGATGGTTATATCTTCTTGTTGAATTGTTCCCTTTATCATTATGTACTGTCCTTCCCTATCTCTTACTACAGCCTTTGTTTTAAGTCCATTTTGTTAGATATAAGTATTGCTACCCCAGCTTTCTTTTCATTTTCATTTGCATGAAATATTTTTTTTCCATCCTTTTACCTTCAGTCTATGTGCATCTTTTGTTTTAAGGTATGTCTCTTGTAGACAGCATATGTATGGATCCTGTTTCTTTATCTACGCAGCTACCCTATGTCTTTTGATTTGATCATTTAATCCATTTACATTTAAGGTTATTATTGATATGTAGTTGTTTATTGCCATTTTATTCTTTAAAGCTGTATTTTTCCTTTGCTATATTCTTTCCCCCCTTTGAACTTTCACTACAGACCCCTTAGCATCTCTTGCAGTATTGGTTTGATTTTAATGAATTCCTTGAGGGTGTTTTTGTCTGGAAAGCTCTTTATTTCTCCTTCACTTTTAAACATTAGCCTTGCTAGGTAAGGTAGTCTTGGTTGTAGGTTCTTCTTCTGCATTACTTTGAATATATCTTGCCATTCCCTTCTGGCCTCAAATGTTTCTGTTGAGAAGTCAGATGTCATCTTTATGGGGGCTCCTTTGTAGGTGATAGCCTTTTTTTCTCTAGCAGCTTTTAAAATTTTCTCCTTATCACTTAGCCTTGGTATTTTATGATGTATCTTGGTGTAGATTTCTTTGGGTTTCTCTTTAATTGAGTTTTCTGTGCTTCTTATACATGTGAAACGTTTCCCAGTCTTAATTTAGGGAAGTTTTCAGCTATGATTTGATTGAACAAAGTTTCTATCCCTTGTTTGTTCTCTTCTTCTTCAGGAACCCCTATGATGCGGATGTTATTTCTCTTCATGTTGTCACAGAGCTCCCTTAGAGTTTCCTCAGATATTTTGCATCTCTTCTCTTTTTTCTGCTCTGCTTCTGTGCCTTTGTTTATTTTGTCCTCTATCTCACTGATTCGATCCTCAGCTTCATCATCCTGCTTCAGTTCTGATACTGTATTTGTTATTTCTGTCTGATTTTTTTTTATTATTTCAATTTCCTTTTTTATACTTGCTATCTCTTTATTTAGGTGTTCATAATGACTATCCATTGTTGCTCTAAGCTCTTTGAACATCCTAACTATCATTATTTTAAACTCTGCATCAGGTATTTCTGTTATATCTGATTTATTCAGGTCCTTCTCTGGGGATATCTTTTGATTCATTTGGGTTGCATTTCTCTGCCTGCCTATTTTGTCTGTGTGTAAGAAGGGTTTGGCTACTGGGTGTTGTCTCTGTGTTCCCTAGGTGTGGTCTCTGTGCAGGCCCACCACCGCCTCTGCCACTGCCTAGCGCAGTTGGGTATAGGTGTTGCTGGCCCCGGCCACTGTGGCTGTTGCTGCGGTTTCCACCTCACCTTCGCGGGATGGGCTGTGTTCTCGTGCCAGCTCTATAAGCCTCAGCCAGTCTTAGCCTTCGCCCTGCTCCCACAGGTGGGATTGCGCACCACACTCCAGCCACAAGCCTGGGCACCAAGGGCAAGGGTGAGCACTTTCTCTTGGCTGCAGGTCCCTGCCAGCCAGTTCCTCCAGCCAGGAGGGGCTGCTGCTACAAGCTCAGCTGCAAGTTGGGCTTCTGCCTCACCCCTGCCAACCTCGGCTCCTCGGCCGGGCTGCTGGTGCTAGCTCAACTGTGAACCCGAGCTTCTGCCCTGCCTTCGCGGGCAAAGCCAGTTTGTGCAGGGCTTCAAGCCTCGGAGGCCGGGTGAGGCTGTGCACTCGATCGCCCCTGCCCTGGGGTGGATCTCTGCCTGTTCTGGGCTCCCGCCTTTCCCCCACAGGTGGGGTCGCAGGTGAGCCCGCAGCTGCTGGACCACTTTCGCTCATCCCCTTCTCCCCCGCTGGGCTAGACCGAGCTCACACCAACCGGCTTGGCCTCTGCTACCTCCGGCAGAACCACGCTTTCGCATCCTGCCACTGTCTGCTCTCTAGCAAGCCCTCAGCAGTGTGGGTGGGGGCATTGCAGCTCAGACCCTAACACTCCATACTGAAGTCCTGAAAGCTCCTTCTTTCTAAGCGACTGTGCTCTGATTGCCGCAGGGGAACCTGTGTGGCTGGTGTCCTGCTTCCCCATGCTGGTTCCAGGGGTAATATTGTTTCAGATTTGTTGAGTGACTCAGCCCAGGGTTTAGGGTGGCTGTCCCTCAAAGCTTTTCTCCCTGTGCCTTCCAGACCGCACTCTCTTCCCACTACTCCGATCCTCTCCTCTCTCCGTGTCTCCTGGAGTCCCGGGTGAGTGGTTGTGAGAGAGGTTTTCTGCACTGTCGCTTTAAGAAGAATCCTGGGTCTGAGAAAACTGTCTCTTTCACACAAACAGTATCCTAACCTGTTTCACAGTTAAACACTGTCCATATGTGTAAAGCCAGTAGTCGAGGCCACCATCACAGCAGCCTGACCCACTCAGGTTCACATTGGATTCGGACAGATGGCAATGAAACACAGGAGCCAAAAACTGGTGAGCCATCAGCTTTAATTCTAGCTTGCACCTGGCGGGCAAGCAAAAACACACACTGGGCTCCAAAACCCACTCATTCAGTGCTCACTAAGCTACTGACTTATCCGAGTTTCCTAGAATCAAAGCTTTCTAGCTCACCAGACTTATTCACCTCTGTTTCCCATCTCCTCCTGCACAAACTCTGAACAAACTGGCTTCTTCCTCAGCACTCTGCCATCTTGGCTACTTCTCCTCCACATGGCCTTAATCTGCTCTGCTCTCTAATACCAACCTCAGGAACTCAGGAACCAAGAGAGAGATCAAGCTACTGCTCTCTCCCATTTTATAGCATAGACTCAAAACCTTTAATCCAATTATACAAACAAAGAACCTCCCTACATCACCACCCTACATCATCCAATCAGTCAAGGGTGTGGAGAAGAGCTTACTCTTAAACTAAGCCTTAGGCTATGACGACCCGGCCTGCCCACAGCCTGTTCCAGAACACACATTAATATCAACAAACTTCCATGTGGGCAGCGCCATCTTTAACAAAGTGAGCATAATATATTTTATCTGCCCAACAATCCACCCTTATGCTCACTTTACTACCCATAATCTACACCACTGTCATCCCTATACAAGGAAATTAGGCACATTACACAAATTACAACATGACAAATCATACAATTTCAAAAATTACAAAGGTACACACATTTCACCAGTCTCTAAGCACTTTGCCAAAAGTACAAAATGTCCTCGGCCTTCTCTCTTGCCATTTGAAAGGCTTCCCGGGGCAGGGGGGGGGCCTCCAGCAAAGCCATCCCCACCCCCATCAGTGTATTTCACATTGTCCAAAATCCATAAGTCCATCCAACAAAGGAGCCAGTGCTCACTCCGGTCATAGTCCAGGAAATCAGTCCACGCACATGGGGTGTTAGCCTCCCCCTTCATTCCTGCCATCATGGCAGGTTTCACACTGTCCTAAAAAGAAGCATGTGGCAATGGCAGTCAGCATTTCCATCTCTGCTCTGGGGAGCATGATGGCATCCACCCCTATGTCACAAAATCGCAGACCTACCGGCAGCGTAGCTACTCCTTGCTGCTGGGCTCTCACCTTCTGGAGGCTGCGGATTGCAACTCCAGCTTGATTCTCCTCATCCTCCAAAGAGGAACTGCAAACACCAGCTCCTGCTGCTGGGCTTGATCTCTGGGCAACCGCTGCCTTCTGCTCAGCAGGCCTTGCAGCCCCAACCCCGGCCTCAGCCCCAGTCCTGGCCTCAGCTCTGGCCCCGGCCTCAGACCCGGCCTCATGCCGCTGCTGGCTCTCCACAACATCCAGGGCAATCTCCAACTCACGAACCTGTGATTCCTTCTCCAGCGTCTGCTCCATTTCCAGGTGAATCTCACAATCCTGGTCAGCCTCCTCCTCCGGCGCTTCCTTCAGCTCCAGGGTCAGCATCTGTTTCTCGCACGTTTCCTCCAGCTCCTTTCGCTGCTCAGCCTGCAGGTCCTGGGCAGCCTCCTCCATAGAGCTCTCGGTTTCCTCACGCATGGCTGTAAAAGTCAGCCATCCAACAGTCCCCCAAAAAACAGCTATGGGAAACCAAAACAGCAGCCAGTCCTCTACTCCACCACCCAAAAATGGTGGTGGCTCCATGCCGAAATGTATCGAATCCTGCCACAGACTACGCCAAATGTAAAGCCAGTAGTCGAGGCCACCATCACAGCAGCCTGACCCACGCAGGTTCACATTAGATTAGAACAGATGGCAATGAAAGACCGGAGCCAAAAACTGGTGAGCCATCAGCTTTAATTCTAGCTTGCACCTGGCGGGCAAGCAAAAACACACACTGGGCTCCAAAACCCACTCATTCAGTGCTCACTAAGCTACTGACTTATCCGAGTTTCCTAGAATCAAAGCTTTCTAGCTCACCAGACTTATTCACCTCTGTTTCCCATCTCCTCCTGCACAAACTCTGAACAAACTGGCTTCTTCCTCAGCACTCTGCCATCTTGGCTACTTCTCCTCCACATGGCCTTAATCTGCTCTGCTCTCTAATACCAACCTCAGGAACTCAGGAACCAAGAGAGAGATCAAGCTACTGCTCTCTCCCATTTTATAGCATAGACTCAAAACCTTTAATCCAATTATACAAACAAAGAACCTCCCTACATCACCACCCTACATCATCCAATCAGTCAAGGGTGTGGAGAAGAGCTTACTCTTAAACTAAGCCTTAGGCTATGACGACCCGGCCTGCCCACAGCCTGTTCCAGAACACACATTAATATCAACAAACTTCCATGTGGGCAGCGCCATCTTTAACAAAGTGAGCATAATATATTTTATCTGCCCAACAATATGCCTCTTCTAGGCTCTGGGGCTGTAGGCTGGTGCTTTGTTTCTGGGACCCGGGTCCCTACCCCTCTGCTAGGCTCTCTTCCCGCCACGCGAGTCTCTCCCAGCTGACTTTCGCTCCGGGGAGCTGGGCAACACTTTCCGTGTTTTCATTTTTCCTACCAGTCTCAATGTTGCTTCTTCAGTGTTCCCCAGTTGAAGAGTCCTCTCAGTCCAGTTCAACGTTGGTTTATCCAGATGATGGTTCTTAAAATCAAGTTATAATCCACTTTGGTTCTGGGAGTTGAAAGTTGGTACGTCCGCCTACTCCATCGCCATCTTGCCAGAACTCTAAACTCTCCCAGTTTTCAAAGTGTAGTAAACGACCTGTTTCAATGTCGGCAGTGAAGAGTTCCAGCTTCTTTTCAAATGCAAACACTGCTTGTTGAAGGGATAAGACTGTATTTCCAATACCTTGCATTTTCACATTGAGCTGTTCAGATGTTCAGTCATGTCCATGAGATACTAGAACTTCAGGACCACTCAGTGTTAGCTAACTCAGGATGCTTGACGTTTTCATTTCAAGAAAAGTCGGGACTTTGCTCAGACAAGCTGCAAAATGGCTGAGCACCTTCCCTCTTGACAACCAACACACATTGCTGTGCAAAAGCACACCAGGATAATTATTCCCAACTTCATCCAGCAGTGTTTTAAACTGGCGATCATTTAAAGCTAGGGCAAAAATAAAGTTGACCACCCGAATGACCAGCCACATCACCTCTCCAAGCTGCTCACCACACATCTGAGCACAAAGCGGCTCCTGATATAGGATGCAGTGAAAACTTAGGATGGGTCTCTTTTCATGCTCACAAAGAAGCGCTACATATTCTGTTTTTCCCCACCATGCACAGAGCACCATCAGTACACACCAAAATAAGTTTATCCATCGGTAGATTTTTTTCTTTAGTGAACTCAGTGAAAAACTGGAATAAATCCTCCCCTCTTTTTGTCTCTTTCATAGGCAAAACAGCAAGACTTTCCTCGCATAGTGTCACTCACAACATACCTGGCAATCATGTTGAATTGGGATAAATGGCTTACGTCTGTTGACTCATCCAAAGCGAGAGAAAAGAATGGTGCTGCATTTATGTCCATCACTTGTGTTGCCTCAATTTGATTTGCCATTATGATGGTGCAATAGTGGATAGTTCTTGCTGACAGAGGCATGCTTTTTATTCATTTGATTATCTTGTCTTTATCCTAAAAGTCGTCAAAAAGTTCATTGGCAACATCAAGCATGAATGTTTTGGCATACTCCCCATCTCTGAATGGCTTTATATTTCCCACAATTGCTAAAGCACCAACAAAGCTAGCCAAATTCCAGTCACCTTTGTTGGGTCCAAACACAAAGTTGCTGCTGACTAGCTTGCACTCTGCACAGTAGTGGCTCCCGACATGCTTTCTCCCTGCTGTCTCTCACTGGACATTTCGATGCAAATGTAGTATGGTGTGTGTTGAAGTGCCGCTTTATATTTGACTGTTTCATCGATGCAATTTTATCATTGCATATTAGACACACTGCAGAACCTGCTCTCTCCACAAAGGCGAATTCCTCTGTCCATTTCTGCTGAAAAGTACGATACTCCTCGTCTTTTTTTCTTTTAGCCATCTTCTTCGTCAAAAGGGTTTCTGCAATTAGCTAGCTGACTACTTGATTAAAAGGAGGAAAGTTAACTTTCTGATCTTACAACAACCCAGGTATGTTATGCATTATTCAATAAAAATTTGGTGTTGTCCCGAAGGACAGCTGTGATTGGCTCCAGCTACCCGCAACCATGAACATGAACAGTAGGGAATGAATGGATTATAACACATGAAATGTTTTATATTTTTAATGTTATTATTTTTTATTAAAGATTTGTCTGCAAACCAGATGCAGCCATCAAAAGAGTCACATCTGGCTTGCAAGCCATAGGTTCCTGACCCCTGATCTAGTACATTCCTTACCTAGACTGCTATAGTAGTCTGCCAAATAACTAACACCTTCTTTACTTGAGGTCCCACCCCAACTTGCTCTCAAGAGTAACATGATGTTGGTCAAATAAGTTTGTAAATGTGATATATATGTTTGCTCGCTTATAGTTTGCATTGGGTTTGGGGAACAGACTGTAAGTAGGCAGGGTCTTTATAGCTTAAAGCTTAGTTTTAGGACTAAGCTTTTCCCCACACCCTTGCATAATAGGGGGTGGTGCACTCTTATGAGGAATCCCATTAAGCTTCAGATAAGTGACTCTATCAGAGACTTTCTTGTTTGTATATTGGATTAAAGGTTTTGATTTCTACACTATAAAATTGGGCAGACTGGGAGCTTACTCTCTCTCAATTCCTGAGATTAGCATTAGAGAAGAGAGCAGAGAAAGGCCACGTGGAGATAGAAGAAGCAGCCAACATGGCAGAGTGCTGAAGGAGAAGCCAGTTTGTGTAGAGTTTGTGCAGAGAGAAGGAGATGGGGAACAGAGGTAAATAAGGCTGGTGAGGTACAAACCTTTTATCCTATGAACACTCAGATAAGTTAGTGGCTTTGGGAGCCCTAAATGGAAAGGGAAGTGTTTTCTCACTGTTTGTATTTCTTTCCCACAGGGTACAAGCTAGGATTAAAAGGTAATGTCCCACCAGTTCTTGGCTCCATTGTTTCATTACCATCTGCCCGAATCAAATGCAAACCTGCATGGGCTAGGCAGCTGTGATGGTGGCTGTAGCTACTGGCTTTACACATGGGTCGTCTTTTCATAATACAATTTTAATCTTAAAAGCTTCTTACTTTAAATCCTTTCCTGGTTATATTGTTCTTAGGATAAAGTCTGAAGTCTTTATCGTGACCTAAACATCCTTCATGGTCTTGTCCTGCCTGTCTCCCCTGCCTTACTGGCCATCTTTACTCTGCATGCACCAGCCTCTTAGCTCCCATTTCTCCTGCTTGTTACATGCTCTATCCCAGGCCTGGCCAACATACGGCCCGTGGGCTGGATACAGGCTGAGTAATGAGTTTATGCAGCCTGCGATTAAATTTTTAATATTCTCCACTATTTAAAAATTTCAGCTACTCAGAAGCAGAAGCGTCTTTGATTATTTTTGGAAATAGAGATATTTAAGCAGATAGTGATATGCAGAAAAGAATTCCACATGTGACTAATCTAGGGTTAACTTCCAATAATAGGTTGAATAGATTTGCGATACTTTTTTTTTTTTTTTTTTTTTTTTACAGGGACAGAGCGAGAGAGAGTCAGAGAGAGGGATAGATAGGGACAGACAGACAGGAACGAAGAGAGGTGAGAAGCATCAATCATTAGTTTTTCGTTGCCATTGCGATACCATAGTTGTTCATTGATTGCTTTCTCACATGTGCCTTGACCTCAGGCCTTCAGCAGACTGAGCAACCCCTTGCTGGAGCCAGCGACCTTGGGTCCAAGCTAGTGAGCTTTTGCTCAAGCCAGATGGGTCCGCAGCTCAAGCTGGTGACCTCGGGGTCTCGAACATGGGTGTTTCGCATCCCAGTCAGACAGTCTATCCACTGCGCCACTGCCTGGTCAGGCCCGATACTTCTTTTTTAAAAAACAAAAATTCCATTATAAAGATTTACAACTTTTGTACTTGTCTGTACACAATATGAAATGTTTGACAGTGATGTGAAACCCACATTCTTTTAGGCGGAGTTTGCCAGTGCACACCCAAGGTCAAACAATTCGTTATTTTTTGTAATCAAGTGTGCTGAATCAAGTGGCATTGTAGCATAGACAATAACTGTAGTTGATAACTGGAATGTGTCCAGGCTATTTGTAAAACAAAATAATTGTTTTATCTGTGATATAACACCTTCAAGCTCATTCTATTAATTAAATATTGTTTTTGATTGTGATACAGTTTGGATATTTATATGGTATGTAATTATATTTTTGTGAAAATATACTTTTATTAAAATAATTTTGTATATTAAAATTTTTTTCACTCACATTTATTCATAAACAAATTACATAATAAAATTTTGTTTACTTAAAAAATCATTTTTGTATTTAACATTTTAAATTTTAATATTTCATCCAGCCTGTGAAACAAGTTTTCTTTCTAATCTGGCCCCGGGGGCAAAAACTGTTGGCCACGCCTGCTCTATCCCATCACAAGACTTTGACTACCTTAAACAGTTAGGTCCTTAGTGAATGGCAGGGGTTGACAGATTCTTTTAAATGCAAATTCTTGACTTATCAGCCATTTAATCTTAATCAATGTTTATTGAGTGTCTTTTCTTCCTCTTTCTTTCCCACCCTTCTTTCCATCTTCATGAGGTTTATTAAGTATTTTTCTTGTGGAAAGCCATAGTTAGGCATTTTTTAATACAGAATGGCATTGATGACCTTCTGACTTGAATCCCATAGAGTACATGTTACTAATCATAGTAATTAGAAAGAATGTACCAAGCACTGTGCAGAGTTCATGGGTAACTCTAACCCTCAGAATAACACCACTATGTTAAAATTATTTCAATCATTTTACAGATAAAGAAACTGAAGCTTAATTTTTCTCAAGCTTACACTACTAGCAAGTGTCACAAATATTACACAAACCCCTTTACTCTAACAGGAGTGTCCACACTCAGCTCCTGCATTATATTGCCTCCCAAGCTTCATCATATATGTAAAGCCAGTATCCATGGCCACCATCAGAGCTGCCTGCCCTGTACAGGTTCGCATTTAGTTTGGAGAGATGGTAATGAAACAACGGAGCCAAGAACTGGTGGGCCATTAGCTTTAATCCTAGCTTGCACCCAACGGGCAAGAAATACACACAGTGGGAAAACACTTCCATTTCCATTCAGGACTCCCAAAGCCACTGACTTATCCAAGTTTCCTAGAATCAAAGAGTTCTAGCTCACCATTCTTATTCACCTCTGTAAAGCCAGTACCCAGGGCCACTATCACAGCCGCCCGACCCACGCAGGTTCACATTGGATTCGGACAGATGGCAATGAAACACCGGAGCCAAAAACTGGTGAGCCATCAGCTTTAATTCTAGCTTGCACCCGGCGGGCAAGCAAAAATACACACTGGGCTCCAAAACCCACACATTCAGTGCTCACAAAGCTACTGACTTATCCGAGTTTCCTAGCATCAAAGCTTTCCAGCTCACCAGACTTATTCACCTCTGTTTCCCATTTCCTCCTGCACAAACTCTTAACAAACTGGCTTCTTCCTCAGCACTCTGCCATCTCGGCTGCTTCTCCTGGCCTTCACGTGGCCTTACTCTGCTCTCCTCTCTATACTAATCTCAGGAACCCAGGAACCGAGAGAGAGATCTAGCTACCGGTCCGCCCACTTTATAGCATAGATAATCCAAACCTTTAATCCAATTATACATACAAGAAAGTCTCTGATACAAAGCCACCCATCTGAGGCATAATGGGATTCCTCCCTCCATCACCACCCTACATCATCCAATCAGTCAAGGATGTAGAGAAGAACTTACTCTTAAAACCAAGCCTTAGGCCATAACGACCTGGCCTGCTTACATTACAGCCTCTCCCCCACACCCATCCCAAGCATAAGGGCAAATAATATCACCTGGGTGACGGGCTTCCATGTGAGCAGCGCCATATTTTACAAAGTGAGCATATTATATTTTATCTGCTGAACAACCTCTGTTCCCCATCTCCTTCTCTCTGCACAAACTGGCTTCTCCTTCAAAGTTCTGCCATCTTGGCTCTTCTCTGTAATGCTAATTTCAGGAACCGAGGGAGAACAAGCCCCCCGTCTGCCCCAGTTTATAGTGTAGAAATCCAAATGTTTAAGCCAGTATAGAAATAAGGAAGTCTCTGATACAAAGTCATTTATCTTAGGCACCACCCCACATCACGCAACAGTCAAAGGTGTGGGGAAAAGCTTAGTGTTGAGAAGATCTTAGTATTAAAAGTGGGGGAAAGGCTTAGTCTTAAAACTAAGCCTTAGGCTATAATCACTTTGCTGGCTTACAGCCTGTTCCCCACACCCAATGCAAACTATAAGCAAGCAAACATACACATCATATTTACAAACTTATTAGACCAACACCCAAGATATATATTGTGGGTCAAATAAGTTTGCAAATATGATATATAGGTTTGCTCACTTATAGTTTGCATTGGGTGTGGGGGACAAGGTGTAAGCAGGCAGGGTCATTATAGCCTAAGGCTTAGTCTTAAAAACCCCCCTTTTGAGGAATCCCATTATGCCTCAGATAAGTGACTTTGTATCAGACACTTCTTTGTTTGTATATTGGATTAAAGGTTTTGATTTCTACACTATAAAATGGGGCAAAGGAGTCCATGCAGGAGAGGAGAGCAGAGAAAGGCCACGTGGAGAAGAGAAGCAGCCAGGATGACAGAGTGCTAAAGGAGAAGCCAGTTTGTGCAGAGAGAAGGAGATGGGGAACAGAGGTGAATAAGGCTGGTGAGCTAGACGTTTTGATTCTAGGAAACTCAGATAAGTCAGTGGCTTTGGGAGCCCTGAATGGAAAGGTAAATGTTTTCCCACTGTGTGTATTTCTTGCCTGTCAGGTGCAAGCTAGGATTAAAGCTAATGGCCCACCATCCTTCGGCACCGCCATTTCATTACCATTGTCCAAATCAAAGCCAAACCTGGATGGGCCAGGTGGCTGTGATGATGGCCGTGGCTACTGGCCTTACATTGGGAAAAAATTAAAGTGAAGCAAAACACAGAGAGAAATGCCAGAACACGGGAGGATCTCCTCTTTCTAGAGATTTTAGGCCAGGACTACCTCAATTTGTGTTGTGATTTTCTGGGTCTATAGGAAGACACAAACATATCTCTAGTTAAAGAGGTTCCAAGGAAGTCAGAAGTTTAACAGAAGCTGTGGATGTCATACTTTCCTGTCGTTGCTTTCAAAATTGGAGCAATTGAGACAACAAAAAAGTCCCCTTTTCCCTTCACACATGTAAAGCCAGTGGCCAAGGTCACTATCAGAGCCACCTGGCCAATGCAGCTTCGCATTAGATTCGAACAGATGGTAATGAAACAATGGAGCCAAAAACTGGGTGAGCCATCAGCTTTAATCCTAGCTTGCACCCAGTGGGCAAGCAGAAACACACACTGGGCTCCAAAACCCACTAATTCAGTGCTCACAAAGCTACTGACTTATCCAAGTTTCCTAGCATCAAAGGTTTCTAGTTCAACAGTCTTATTCACCTCTGTTTCCCATCTCCTTCTTTCTGCACAAACTCTACACAAACTGGCTTCTTCCTCAGCACTCCGCCATCTTGGCTGCTTCTCCTCTCCTCCACATAGCCTTAATCTGCTCTCCTCTCTAATGCTAACCTCAGGAACCTGGAGAGAGCAAGCTCCCGGCCTGTTCACTTTATAGTGTAGAAATCCAAACCCTTAATCCAATCTACAAACAAGAAAGTCTCTGATACAAAGTCACCCATCTGAGGCATAATGGGATTCCTCAGGAGAGTGCACCACCCCACAGCATCCAATCAGTCAAGGGTGTGGGGAAAAGCTTACTCTTTTTGTGTTACCACCTACAAAGAATAGTAATTCTTTTTTTTTTTTTTTACAGAGACAGAGAGAGAGTCAGAGAGAAGGATAGATAGGGACAGACAGACAGGAACAGAGAGAAGTGAGAAGCATCAATCATTTCGTTGCTTTTGTGACACCATAGTTGTTCATTGATTGCTTTCTCACATGTGCCTTGACTGCGGGCCTTCAGCAGACCGAGCAACCCCTTGCTGGAGCCAGCAACCTTGGGTCCAAGCTGGTGAGCTTTTTGCTCAAGCCAGATGGGCCTGTGCTCAAGCTGGTAAGCTCGGGTCTCAAACCTGGGTCCTTCCACATCCCAGTCCGACTCTCTATCCACTGCGCCACCGCCTGGTCAGGCAAAGCTTACTCTTAAAACTAAGCCTTAAGTCTATAACAACCCGGCCTGCTTACAGCCTGTCCCCCACATCCATCCCAAGCATAAGGGTAAATAATATCACCTGGGTGACGGACTTCCATGTGGGCAGTGCCATCTTTAACAAAGTGAGCATAATATATTTTATCTGCCTAACAACACATAATAAAACAAAGGGATACTCTGCAGAGATGGTGTATTCTACAGCCAAGATGGTCCTTAATATTTTCAAGCACATTTGTCCTTTAGTATAATATATTATGATAATTATGCTTTTATCCAAGCCCTATGAGGGCTGGGTGACTGGGGTCCTGAACTTATCCTTCAGGTGGTAAAGTCAGAGCCGCAGGTTTCCTCACTCCAACAGTGACCAAACCTATGTTTGGTCCTAGTCTCCATTCACCTATTGGTCTACACCCAAGGGAGGACCCCATATGATTTACTGCTGAAAGGATAGAGGAGCAATAGTAAGTGACCTCTTCTTGTCAAAGGGGTACTTAAAATCACCAGGCAGGAAGGTCATCGCATGTGCTAGAGACAGCAGTAATTCTTTGCAGAAAGGAGGTGAAATGATTAAAAAGACAGGTTAAGGGATAAAATGGAGTAAGTAGATGAGTGGAGATTTGTGGGTGAAACACCAACGCCAATGTTTCCATTTTCCCACCACTGCTGTCAGGAAGCAATTGCTCCTTTGTTCATTTAAATGACAGGCTTTTAAGAGGTGGACCTCAGCCATTAATTTTAAACAAAAGCCTCTCTTTGGTTGTCCCTGGTGGGTCCAGCTGCTTCCAAGAAATAATAAATTGCACTGGCTCTTGCAGTAGAGGATTGTCCCTCCCATCTCACTTGATGTGGGAGATAATAGTTTAGTGTTGTTGTTGTTTTAAGAGAAAGAAAAGATGATGAATCTCATTCCTGCTGTCTTCAAAAGGTTTAGTAAGGAATGATAGGTAATTTTAAGTATTTGTTTTGACCTTTTCTTTACATTCCATCTGACCTCCCCAGCTCCTCCCTCCTCTCTCATACACACACTCAAAGCTCTTTTCAACCCTTATCACAGTTCCATTTATGCCCAGAGTCTCAGTCAAACTCATTTGCAAGGACCACCTAAGATCCAGAGAATCAGTTCCTGGAGTCATTCTCTCTGTCTTTCAAAATCATAATGTAACTATTTTCAGTGAACTTTTCATGTGGGAGTCTCTTCCTTCTGTCTGTTACTCATTTGTATCTAGATTTTCTCTTTCCCATAAGGACATCCAGGTCTGGGATTGTGGTACTGAATGGGAAACTATTTGAACTAGGAGACTTAAGTGAGTTTTGTGCAAAAGGTGAACCTGGGCCTTATTTTGCATTTGTGTATGTTGGGCAGATAAAAATATATTATGCGGGCCTGACCTGTGGTGGCGCAGTGGATCAAGGCACATATGGGAGTTGATGCTTCCAGCTCCTCCCCCCTTTCTCTCTCTCTCTCTCTCTCTCTCTTTCTCTGTGTGTGTGTGTGTGTCTCCTCTCTAAAATGAATAAAATAATATATATATACACAATGCTCACTTTGTTAAAGATGGTGCTGCCCATGTGAAAGTTTTAAGAGTAAGCTTTTCCCCACACCCTTGACTGATTGGATGATGTGGGGTGCTGCACTCTCATGAGGAATCCTCCTATTATGCCTCAGATAAGTGACTTTGTATCAGAGACTTCCTTGTTTGTAGATTGGATTAAAGGTTTGGATTTCTACACTATAAAGTGGGGCAGACTGGGAGCTTGCTCTCTCAGTTCCTGAGATTAGTATTAGAAAGGGGAGCAGAGAAAGGCCACGTGGAGGAGGCCAGGAGAAGCAGCCAAAATGGTGGAGTGCTGAGGGAGAAGCCAGTTTGAGCAGACTTTGTGCTGGAGAAGGAGATGGGAAACAGAGGTGAATAAGTCTGGTGAGCTAGAAACCTTTGATTCTAGGATACTCGGATAAGTCAGTAGCTTTGTGAGCACTGAATGAGTGGGTTTTGGAGCCCACTGTGTGTTTTTGCTTGCCCGCCGGGTGCAAGCTAGAATTAAAGCTGATGGCTCGCCAGTTCTTGGCTCCATTGTTTCATTACCGACTGTCCAAATCTAATGAGAACCTGCACTGGCCAGGTAGCTGTGATGGTGGCCTTGGCCACTGGCTTTACAGTGTATAAAGGACGATACACCTTCTGTGTACTGGTAAAGGACCTCTATACCAATTGCATCACAGATCAAACCTGTAATGAGTAGCAAAGCTGTGTTCAGTCCTGCACAGAGAAATGGTTCTCAGAATCAGCTCTGAAATCCTCAAAGAGCCTTAAAACAAACAAAACAAACAAAAACCCCTCTTTTTTAAGCTACAAATGATTAGATAAAGCATACCCAGAAAGTCAGCATTCTGGACAAGAGGCTTATACTTGCTGTCTTCTGAAAAATTTAGAAAATGATGGTACCGTGCTCTTAAATATTTATATGAGAAGGTGAGAACCTGCCAGTTTCCTCAGCTAGAGTCAGCATATTTTATGCCAAATATGAATCATCCTGTAGTTTTCTTTCTCAAAGGGACTATACTACTGGTCATAAATCAGTGCACTGGAGTGATCCAGACACTTTTGTCTGTTTATAATCTCTTTTTCTTCCAGTTGCAAAATCATTTTCATTTTACTTGCAAAAAGTTCTGCTAGGGCAGCACAGCTGTGCCTCTACCTTCAGCCACCCATTACTTCTTAAGTAAAAAAAAAAGAAAGAAAAAAGAAAAAAAGTAGTCTTATCAGACCAACACAATAGAAAAAATAAATAATAAAGCTAGTATAGTATTTTAAAGACAAATATAGCATGATGGCTAGGGATGTAAATTCTGTTTTTTTCATTGACCTACATTTCAGGTCCAGCTTTGCTATTTACTAATATGTCAGTTGAGTAATTATACTCTAAGCCTCAGTTTCTTCCACTGTAAAATAGAAATAATAAAAAAAGTGCGTGAAAATGGTGTCTAAAAGTTAGCTATTACTTCTATGACAACTAAAAAGCCATTTATAAAATCCATTTACAAAACCAGCTCCACAGATTCAAGGTCCCTAAGAAAGATGTTAGCCAATAAGACAAATACAAGGTTGCTTTTGGCTTAAACTAAGGAGCATAAAAACTAAACTAAACTAAATTCATCTTGCTCGAGAGGTATTTTGTTTTTTGGGATGTTGAAAATAGAGGAAGACAAAGGGGAACTGATTGTACTTTCAAGGGTTTGCTTAGTTTATTTTGCCCATTAGAGTTAGCACCACAGCCAGTTTCTACCTGTGAGTAGATCAGGATTCCTCAGTCTCAATGCTTTTGACATTGTGGGCTGGATAACTCTTTGCTGGCTGTGGCATCTGTCTGTACATTATAGGATTTTTCGCAGCATCCTTGTCCTTCGCCCACTAGAGTAAGGTGACCAGATTTTAAAATTGGTAAAGTGGGACACCATTGATGGTGGGAAGGGGGGTCTTGCTTAAAAATTTGGTCAATATGGAGCAAAAAAAATTTTCATAGAATGCAAAAATAGTATTGTAATATATTTTTTAAAATTTCAACATAAGTACAATTTACAAATATAATACATTAAAAAATTATGTGCAGTATTATTTTATTCTTTGGCATATTTCTCATTTGAGTGATTTTTTTTTAGTAGATTGTTGTTGTTTAAAAGGTCATAAAATTTTTCACAAAAATTTGTTAAATTATATTTCACTCATAAAATGGTTTTCAAAGTCTCAACACTTAATTGTGATTTTTCTGATGTCCACACTTTATTTACCGTAGAAAAAACACATTCAGTCACAGCATTAGTTCCTGGTAAAGACAGCGTGTATTCCACAATTTTTAGTGCATTATTGTATGGAACATGGTTTGTTTCAAAATGATGAAATATTTGTAACCATTTGTTCTCTATTGTGATTTTTGCTGATGCCCAAGATTTAACCTTTTCCTTATCAATATATATTTTTAATAATGATACCTCATTAAAAAGATCATTTTCAGAAATATTACTATATGGGAAATTTTGAGTGAGTCAGAGGGATCGGGTTATATGGTCCCGAAACTGATACCGTAGCTGCACTAGCAGGCGGAAGCAGGCAGGGCAGCGCCACTGGCTGGCTCACACTCCCTGCATCCAACCCCGCCGCCCGCTGGAGACCCAGTGGCTTGCACCTCACGGATCCCAGAGCCGCATGCTGGCATCCAGGACGTGGGCCTATGGGTAGTTAGGGGACTTGACAGCCGCCGCCCCAGCAGGTATATCCCACCTGAAGTTCTTTGTTTCGGGCCCCGCATGGGACAGCCAGCTCTTTCGGCAGTGCGGGCACTTCCAGGTCAAGGCAGGGTGTCCCTGCCAAAAACCGTATATTCCCTTCCTGTTCTCCCACCGTTTCCTAGGTTTTTGTGCATTCTTTCCAAAAATCGGGACTTTTTAAAAACGCCGCAGGATGTGGGGCAAATTGTTAAAAATTGGGACTGTCCTGCCACAAGCAGGATGTCTGGTCACCTTACACTAGAGGCCAGTAGAACACTCCTCCCCCTGAAAAGTTGTAATAAACAAAAATATCTCCAGACAGATGTGGGTCAAATAAGTTTGCAAATATGATGTATATGTTTTCTCGCTTATAGTTTGCATTAATTAGGTGTGGGAGACAGGCAGTAAGCAGGCAGGGTCCTTATAGCCTAAGGCTTAGTTTTAAGACCAACCCATTTATAGCCTAAGGCTTAGTTTTAAGACCCTTTTGATACTAAGATCTTTGCAACACTAAGCTTTTCCCCACAACCTTCACTATTGCATGATGTAGGGTGGTGCACTCTTATGAGGAATCCCATTTATGCCTCAGATAAGTGGTTTTGTATAAGAGACTTCCTTATTTGTATACTGGCTTAAAGACTTTAATTTCTACACTATAAAATAAGGGAGACCAGGGGCTCTCTCTCTCTCTCTCTCTCTCTCTCAGTTCCTGAAATCCTGACCCTGACTTGTCTACCCAAGTTGAAAGACCACAATCATAAATCCAGGAGTTTGTGATCAAACTTGCACTCTCACACAGTTTGAGAAAATAAGCAGGTCTCTTTTTCTCTTATCTTTCATTTCTCTCCCTTAACATGAGTGTCACAATCTTTGTCTTGCTTCCCATCAGATGCATTTGAGAAGACCACATGGGTAATATTAAGTACAAGTGCTTTTTAAGACATACAGGATTATAAAATTCTGAATCATAATTACTTGTTTGACACATTGTAGACACTAAATAAATACTCAACAGTAAATATAAAATTATTCAGCATTTCAATTCTATGACCTTTCATAAAATGGAGTTTCTCTCCTACAAATAAAATGTAGATAGATATGAGATAAAAAGAGAGACACTGTTACCACATTTTAATATCTGGAGTCTTATTTACAATAACAAAACTTCACTTATTAGAGTTGGGAAAGCCTGCAAGACAATCCACGTTCCTTGTTTTCAAGGTTATGACACTGTCTCAGTGAGGTTTCAAGAACAGCACCATGCACATGATTTTCTGGTCCATGACATCATTTTAAAAAATATCCTAATATGGGTAAAACATAATATCAATAAGCCACTTCCATTTGGTTTTTACAGATTCAAAAATATATTTTTATATATTATTTCATTTGGTCCTTTACAATGTGGAAAAGAGATGCCATGACATACTTTGTCACCAGCATGGAAAATCAAGTTCAAGTATGCAAGATATGATGTTCAGGAAATGACAAAATACATGTAAGCTTCTTTTTCCACTGCTCATATTATATCACAAAGATCGACAATTTTCACAAAGGGAGCAGAAGACAATAGTTGCTTCATAGCACACATTAATGACCAGACAGCAGAACAAGGCAACTAAACAAGATTTCTGGGTTGGGGCGGGGGCGGGAGAGGGAAAGCAAGACTGCATTGGTTTTTAAAGGAGAAAAACTAAAGGAATTGAAGTCACAGTGGGTGCCAACTTAGGTTAGAGGCACTGAAGTTTTATAAGCTTATTCAAAGAGTAAACATTACTTGGGTCACCAACAAATGACTCCAGGGATGTGATTAGTTTTAGTATTTATTGTCCCTTGGAGTGAAATGTTACTAAATCAACTGTGCTTTGTAATTTCACCCAAATTTAACTGGAAGGGCTAATTTGTACCATTTAAAGACAAATCTTTTTCTTTCATCATGGGACATACAGTAAACTAAGTAAAGGGACAACATGGCGGCACAGAGCAGCGGCTACTAGAGAATGAAGGACATCAGCGGTGCTTAGTGAGAGGCAGAGTTTACCATGGTCACAGTATCAAATTCTCTTTCTGTGGCTGTTTCTGTGGACATTGAAAAGCAGTGTGTAAATATTTTTCAATAACTTTTGAGATGGAGTCATTTGTTATACATTCAGTGAAAATTTATTGAGCATCTATTTTGTTTTATGAGATAATTGAGAATAAGACGGGCTTATATTTTAAAGGGGAAAGTGGGGTGCTAGTAAATAAGTAAAAATAATTTGAAAACTGAAGAGTGAAGGTACTAAAAAGGACAATTCGATTGACAATGACAAGGAGATAAGAGGGTATCTATGTAGACTAATAACAGGAGTGAGGCCTGAACGATGAGGAGACAGCCATGGGAAGACCTGGTACAAGAGAGTTCTAAGTTGAGCGAGTAGAGAGGCAAAGACCTGGACGCAGAAACACTGAGCGTGTTTAAAGAACATCAAGGGGGTGATATGTGTCTGTAGTGTGGGGGAAAAGTCAGCAAGGGGTTAAAAAGGAACTTGGGTAAATGGGAAGGGTATGTTTGAGAGACCAAGATCTGGTCCACATTCTAACTAAACGCTGGTGGCTGTGTGAAGATTGAATTGCAGAGCAGCAAGAATGCAAGTCTCACATAGGCTGCCCCAACAGTTCATGTGGGCGATGGGAGGCTCAGTGCAAAGAAGTTGTTACAGGATTAAGGAGGAAAGTCTGTATTTGGAGATTAATTTTGAAAGTGAGGGTAAGGCAGAAATGAAGGTTGTCACCTACACTGTTGGCTTAATCCACAAACCAATGGTGGTGCGATGCTGAGAGAGAGAACATGAGAAGAAACAGATTGGAGATGGAGGGAAAGAATTAAGAGCTCTGTATTGAACATATTAAATTTAGGACACTCAGTCTATATCTAGGTAGTAAAGAGTTGAATATATGACTTTTGAGCACAGAGGTGAGTTTAGGGTCCTAAATATAGTCTGAAAGTCAATGTGTGGAAGACATTTCCAACCCAGAGACTGGATGAGCACACTTGGGAGAGGGTGCAAGTACAGAACAGAAAATAGTGAAACCAGAACTTTGCATTTCATGAATGTCTGTGTCATCCAACAAAGAGAACAGAGACAATAGTTAATGCAGTTGGAGCGGCTGCAAGTCCTAGAAGGCAGGAACAAGTACAGTACATTGTATGCTGCAGAAATTTTGAGTCAGATTGGATTTTCAAAATATTCTTTAGAGTAAAATGTTAAAGTATCTTAAGAGGATTGTTAGGTATTCTCAATAAATGTTTGTTGATTGAGTGCATGAATGGAAGAATGGGTGGGGGAATATAGAAAAGGCAAAAATTATGGGTCCAACTCTTTGTTCTATCAGTGACTAACTGCTTGGCCCTAGGTTCACTTAAAATGTGAACTCTTTATCACTGGAGGTTCCGTAACCGAGTCTATTAGTCTGGGTTCTCCAGAGAAGCAGAACCGATATATAAGTACGTACATAATGAGATTTATTATCAGGAATTGGCTCATGTGATTATAAAGTCCTGCAAGTCCCCAGACCTGCAGTCTCAGTCAGAAAGCTGGAAACCCAGAAAAGCTGATGGCATAGTTCCCATCCAAAAACTTGCAGACTTGAAACCCAGGAAAAGCCAATGTTTTCATTTGAGTCTAACGGCAGGAAAAAAAGCCAATATCTCAGTTTGAAGGCCATTAGGTAGGAAGAATGCTCTCTGATTTGGGGTGGGGTCAGTCTTTCAATCCAGACCTTCAACTGATTGGCTTGAAACCCTCCCATATCAGGGAGGGCAATCTGCTTTACTCAGTTTATTGATTTAAATATTAATCTCATCTCAAAACACCCTCACAAAAACATCCAGATTATGTTAGCCCAAATATCTAAGCATACTGTTACCCAGCAAAGTTGACAGATAAAATTAATCATCACACACAGCTTGATAATTCCCTGTCTGGGATTTTTCAGGATAGATACTTGGGGTTAAAGTGTTAGTTGAATTGTTTTAAAATGTCTTTTCCACTTAGTAGAATTTATGATGTTAGGTTTACAGGATGTAAGCAAGTGAAATGAACATGGACTAATTGAAAATAATAAGTTCTTTATTGCAGTATTATCATGGAATATAAATATAGCTCAGACAGATGCTAAGAGGTCAAACAAACCCAAGGTGTATCTAAGCGTTCCCTTTGGTAAGGTCAGCATTGTTAAAGCCTCAGCATTCTAACTGGTGTGTGAGATTGCTTTTTTCCCCCCTGAGTTTTCTCTTCTTTTCAACACAGGTCTGTTAAAGTAGATTATTTTATTTCACCTAGAGGCCCCTGGGTGCCCTCAGTATTCTAAATGACAGAAGCGAATGAAAGTGACAGCAAAGGTTGGAAACAGCTTTGATAAAGGCAGAGAAAATGCTCCCTCTGCTCTCTCTGTGTAATCCTAATTTTCCTATAGCTGTACTCATTTGTTGTGCCTCTTCTCTCTGTTTCTCTGTTTCAGTTTCCTTCACTCTTAGATATCACATATGTGTAGATACTAACAGGTGCCTATAGGTGGCAGCAACCTTCTGAAACAGTTGGATTTCTGATATAAGATTGATTTCTGCCTTACACTTTCTTAGGGGCCCTGGGGTGTGGTGTGGATCAAATGCTGAGTAAATATTCAGACAAACTGCATATTCTGTTTCAAAACAATGAAGTGGCACTTTTCTGGTAAATGTTATCATAAATAAAACTACTACTCGGGGTGGATGGAAGGACAGTAGCAACTCGCATCCTAAAGAAGTTTAAAAACTCTGATTCACATCTATGAAAAAACAAGTTGTACCCTTTGCCTGTGACTGCTGTTTCTAACATATATTGAGCTCTTATCATTTCTCAGCAGCTGTAAGAACAAGGACACAACTAGGCAGTTCACTACGGTCTGTAATCATTTAAGTTCAGATGTGCAAATAGATGTGTTTTATGAGGAGTAAACAGATCAGTGAGCACATTTGCCCAAATACAGATGGTTTTGCCTGATAAAAGTGTGTTACAAAAGTTGTTAGCATCACATCAGACTATGGTCCTTTACAAGAAAAATAGCTGATGCTAGTGCTATAGAGTTTGTCCATATTGGATATTGCCGTCTCTAAAAGGCTCTGCAGGCTGCAGGAGCAAATAGAACATTGAGGAAAACTCCATTCACCCTGTGGGGATACCCAACAATTGTTTAAGCCTTTTACTGATTTGAACTCAAGTCAAGAAATTAGAATAAATGTTTCTTATTAAAATCTAGGTTTCTGAAAAAGAACTTGATATAGTGTCTTGGCTGTAATATCTGCAGCCTTCTGTATTTTTTCACCCAGCAACCTTCACAGTCAAGCCCTAAATTCTGAGTTAAGGCACAATGGTTAAAAAAGAAAAGGAAAAAAGAAAACCTAGCTTAGACTGACATGCATCATTCTCTAAACTCTTTTTTTTTTGTTTTAGATTTTATTTATTGATTTTTAGAAAGAGAAGAGGGAGACAGAGAGAGAAAAAATGGAGAGAGAAGCAGGAAGCATCAGCTTGTAGTAGTAGTTGCTTTCTGTATGTGCTTTGCCCAGCCAAGCCCAGGGATTTGAACCAAAAACCTCAGTGCTCCAGGTTGACTCTCTATCCACTGGGCCACCATATGTCATGTTTCTAAACTCTTTCTGTGGGTATTACTCCTAAATATTTTATATTTATTTTTGAATAGGTAATTCACACACATGATTTAAGAAATTAAAAATATATTAAAAGAAATATGGTGAAAAGACACCCTCAAATGATTGCTACCCATCTATAGGTAACCATTGTGATAAATTCTTGATGAATTTATCCAGAGTGGAAAAGCATATAAATAAAAGCAAATATATATTCTTACTTTCTTCCTTTTTTAAACACACACCAAAAACTCTATTCACATTGTTCTACATCTTGCTATTTTAAATCATACTATAGGCCTGGAGCTCATTCCACACCAGTACATAGAAAGCTCTCTTATTCTGGTTTACAGCTGCAGAAAGCCTCTTACATAAATCAAAGTGTATAACATATATTTTGTTAACCATTTCTCCATTGATAGAAATTTTAGTTATTATCAACCTTCTGCAATTACCAACAGTGCTGTCATTAATAATCTTGTAATACTGATTTCTATGTATTAATTTAATTTTATGTTGTATTACTTTAGTTCGTCCTCTGCTTGCTAGTTTTTAAAATTTATTAATTGTTTTTCTTAGTTTTCCAAATATTTAATTTTATTTTCTTCTGCATATACTGATGATTCTTCATTTTCTGTTTTATTATAAAATCTAAATTATTTTCTTTCAAATTTCATATTTAATTCTATGGTGAAATAATAAATATAATGACATTGGTGGGCCACCTTGATTTGACTGTGACTTTTAATGGGAATTTCTATAGTGCTGTCTTTTGAGCAGGAATAAATATTTCATCTAGTTAAAATAATGTCCATGTAGTCTTACTTATTAAGTATTATTATCAAAAATAGTTATTGAATTTTTAAATGCCTTTTGAGGGATTATGTAAATAATCATATGATTTTTTATTAACATGGTATTTATATTAGTAGATTTCTTAATACTGAATCATCTTTGTAAATTTAGCTTAAACTTCACTTATTTATAATTCATTTAGTGTTGCTAAAGTCTGTTTGTTAATATTTTATTTAGGGTTTGGAAATTAACAATTTACAAGTAATATTCTTTGATAGATTTTTTAAATATTTTTTAAAAACAAGTTTGAGGATTTTTTCTTTCTTTTTTATTTCTCTACAATAGTTTTGATAATATTAAAATTATTTGTTATTTAGGTTTGGTAGAATTTCCCTGTGAAGTTGTCTGTCTACCTCTTTGCCATCACTCTGATTTTTATATGAAAATAAGCCATTTGGGTTTTTTTTTCTCTATTTCTTCTGGTGTCAGCTTTGGTAATTTATATTTTCCTTGAATATTTTCCATTTCCTCTAGGTATTTAGATCATTTTAAGAAAACTAAATAAAGTGATCTCATATTATTTTAATATTTCTTTTTTTTATACTCTTTTGATATATTCCCATTTTTATTTCTTACTGTTAATGTTGAAATTTTATGCTTGTATAAAGTATTTTTCCCAGTTTATATATCTTTTCATTAACAATATTTTAATTTACTAGCATTATTGTTTTTTCTGTTTTCTAACTCATTAAATTCTGTTTTTATCTTTTTTAAATTGATTTTTTTTAGAGAGAGACAGAGAGAAAAAAGGATGAGAAAGAAAGAAACATTTATTTGTTGTTCCACTTATTTATGCATTCATTGGTTGCTTCCTATATGTGCCCTTACTGGCAATCAAACTGGCACCTTGGCTTTTTAAGATGATGATCTAGCCAACTGAGCTAATGAGCCAGAGCCTTGCTTTTCTCTTTGAAGGGGCTAGTGTTGTAGGTGTTGTCCTAATTTTTCAAGGAAGATGCAAAATGTACTCATTTTCTATCATTTTTTACTTTATGTTATGAAGATTTTTTAAATTCAATTTATTGGGGTGACATTGGTTAATAAAATTATATAGGTTTCAGGAGTACAATTCTATATAATACAACATCTGTATTTTGTATAGAGTGTTCACATACCAAGTCAAGTCTCCCTTCATCACCATTTATCCTCCTTCACCTTTTTCTACTTTCCTCCAAACCCCCTTTCCTTCTAGTAATCACCAAACTATTGTCCGTGTTTTTTTGAATTTCTTTTGCTTATTTTCTTCATCTTTTGCACCTAACCTCCCAATCCCCCTCCTCTCTAACAGCTATCAATCTGTTTTCTGATCTATGAGCAGAGGCAGATTTAACAGTGGGCGCACAGGGCACGTGCCCTGGGCCCCAACTTCTGAGGGGCCCCACAAAACCCTAACTTTACACTTTTTTCTAATAACAAGGGGCCCAAAATTTTCTTCTGTGCCTGGGGCCTCAACCAACCTTAATCCACCTCTGTCTATGAGTTTGTTTCTATTTTATTTGTTAGTTTATTTTGTTCATTAAATTTCATATATAAATGAAATCACATGGTACTTGTCTTTCTCTGACCAGTTAATTTTACTTAGCATAATACTCACCAGTTCCATTCATGCTGTCACCAAATGTAAGATTTTCTACTTTTTTATGGCCAAGTAGTATTCAATGTATAAATATACCACTGCTTTTTATTCAGTCATGTATTGATGATCACTTGGGCTGCTTCCAAATCTTAACTATTATAAATAATACTGCAATAAATATAAGGATGCATATATTCTATCAAATCAGTATTTTGGGACTTCTTTGCATATATTCTCAGAGTGGAATAATATACATAATATACATAAATCAGTTTCATTTTTAATTTTTAGAGGTAACTCCATACTGCTTTCCAGAGGTTGTATCAATTTGCATTCCCACTAACAGTGCATGAAGGTTTCCATTACTCCACATCTTCACCAACACTTGTTGTTTGTTAATATATTTATTAATGATAACCATTCTAACAGATGTGAGGTAATGTCTCATTGTGGTTTTAATTTATATTTCTCTGATGATTTGTGTTATGAAACATTTTTTCATATGTTTATAGGTCATCTATATGTCCTCTTTGGAGAAGTGTCTATTCAGGTCCTTTGCCCATTTTTTAATTAGATTGTATTTTGGTGTTGAGTTGTATAATTCTTTATAAATTTTGGATATTAATTCCTTATCAGATGTGTCATTGGCAAATATGTTCTCCCATTCAGTAGGTTGTCTTTTCATTTTGTTGATAGTTTTCTTTGCAGTGCAAGAACTTATTATATAGTCCTGTTTGTTTATTTTTTCTTTTGTTTCCCTTGCCCAACGTGATATAGCAAATAGATGATTGATAGATAGATAGATAGATAGATAGATAGATAGATGATAGATAGATAGATAGATGATAGATAGATAGATGATAGATAGATAGATAGATAGATAGATAAATAGATAGATAGATAGATAGATAGATAGATAGATAGATAGATAGATAGATGATAGATAGATATCAGAAATATCCAAAATTTTGCTGGGTTTTTTTTATGATTTTTATGGTGTTGAGTCTAACCTTTAAGTTATTAATCCATTTGAAATTTATTCTTGTGTATAGTGTAGAAAGGTTTTCTAGTTTCTTTCTTTGTTTGTTTTTGTTTTCTTTGCACATAGTCACCAAATTTTCCCTACACCATTTATTGGATAGACTCCCTTGATTTCATTTTAAGTTCTTGCCTTTTCTGTTGCATATTAATTGATCAAAAAAGTGTGAGTTTACTTCTGGGCTCTCTTTTCTATTTCATTGTCTGTTATTATGCCAATACCATGCTATTTTAATTACTCTGGCATTGTAGTATAGTTTGATATCAGGTAGTGAGATTCCTCCAACTTTGTTCTTCTTTCCCAAGATTGATGTGGCTTTGAACTTTTCATGGTTTCATATAAATTTCTGGAATATTTGTTCTGGTTCTGTGAAATGTGCCATTTGTACATAGATAGGAATTGTATTGATTTTGTAGATTGCTTTGGGTAGAATGGACATTTAAAGGATGTTAAGTTATCTCATCCATGACACAATATATGCTACCTCTTCTTTGTATTTTTTTTATTTTGTTGTTCTTCAGTGTCATAATTTTCTGCGTAAAAGTCTTCCACACCCTTACTTAAATTTATACCTAAGTATTTTTATTGATGTAGCTGTCAATGAGATTGGATTCTTAGTTTCACTTTCTAATAGTTTATTATTAGTGTGCAGAAATGCAAATGAACTCTATATATTCATCATATATTCTGTTCCTTTACTGAACTCATTTACCAGTTCTAGTAGTTTTTGGTGAAATTGTTAAGGTTCTCTATACATCTGCAAATAATGACAGTTTTACTTCTTCCTTTCCAGTTTAGATGCCTTTTATTTTCTCTTCTTGTCTGATTGCTGTGGCTAGAACTTACAGTAGTATGTTAAACAAAAGTGGGTAAAGCAGACATCTGTCTTATTCCTAAATTTAAGAGGATTACACTTAATTTTTTCCATTGAGTATGATGTTAGTTGTCATTTTGTCATATACGGTCTATATTAAGTTGAGATATATTCCCTCTACTTCCACTTGGATGAGATATTTTCATCATAAATGGGTGCTGGATTTTATCAAATGTTTTTTCTGCATCTACTGATATGATTATATGATTTTTATCTTTCGTTTTGTTTATATGTTTCACAATTATTCATTTGCAGATATTGTACACACCATGTAGGTCTAGAATAAAGCACACGTGATCATGGTGTTTGATATTTTTAATGTATTGCTGGATTTAGTCTGTTAATATTTTGTTGAGAATTTTAGCATCTGTGCTTATCAAAATATTATAATTTATCTGGTTTTAGAATTAAGATAATGTTAGTCTTATAAAATAAGTTTGGGGGTTCTCCCTTCCTTTGAAATTTTTGGAATATTTTGAGAAGAATTGGTGTTAGATTTTCTCTGAATGTTTGGTAAAATTCACCTGTGAAGTCATCTAGTCCAGGACTTTTGTTTGTTGGAAGTGTTTTGATTACGTTTTCAATTTCAATAGTTGTAATCTGTCTGTTTAGATTTTTCTGATGCAGTTTTAGAATACAGCGTGTTCCTAGAAAATTATCCGTTTCTTTCAGATTGTCCAATTTTTTTGAATAGTTTATAGTATTACTTTATAATCTTTTGTATTTGTTGTCAGTTGTTACTTCTTTTCTATTTCTGATTTTACTTATTGGGTCTTGCTTGTCTCTTTTTCTTTTTTCTTGATGAGTATGGTTTAAGGTTTGTTAATTTTGTTTATCTTTATCTTTTCAAAGAACCAGCTCTCAGTTTCATCAATCTTTTCTCTTTTTTTAGACTCTATTTTGTTTATTTTCTTTCTTCTGATGTTTATTCGTTCCTTTCTTCCACTCACTTTGGACTTTGTTTTCTTTCTCTAGTCTATTTATGGGTAATGTTAGATCATTTATTTTAGATTTTTCTTTTTTACTTGAGGTATATGAATAATGCTATACAGTTTCCTCTTAGGACTGCTTTCACTGTTTCCTGTAGATTTTCAGTTTTTGTATTCCCATTTTTATTTGTTTCAAGGTATCTTTTGATATCTTCCTTGATTTTGTTGTTAACACATTCATCATTTAGTAATATGTCATTTAACATCCATGTCTTTGTGTATTTTCAGTATTTTTCTTGTGATTGATTTCTAGTTTTATACCATCATGATCAGAAAAGATGCTTGATATGATTTTAATCTTCTTAAATTTATTGAGATTTGTTTTGTTTCTTATGTTAAGAAATTTTATTGTGCAGTGTTTTGCTATAACTCCATACATTTTTCATGTAGTGTTTTCTTATTATAATTATATTTTAGACCAGTATTATCCAATATAACTTTTGTTTAAGGAAGGATCTCAATACTTAATTTACTTTTACTTCACACAGCTATACATAACTAGTGTCAACCATATTAGAAAGAACATTTTTAGACTTTTTATTACTTTTATTTGTATTTTTTCCTTTGTCCAAGAATTATTCAAGAGATAGGGCTTTTAAAAATTACATTTAGGTTTAAAGATCTTTTACTTATCCAATTTTATTCATTACTAGTTTTACTGTACTATGAATAGAAAATATTGCTGTATTCCTGGTAGTTTAGGAGATTTATTTAGGACTTTCAAGTCTCCTAATGTAGTCTATTTTAATGAGATGGTCAAGGTCATATAAAAAGAAAATTATCAATTTCTATACTCAAGCAAAAATGTTAAATATATATCAGTTAAATAATGTTATTTAAACCTTCTGTATTCACAATTTTTTGCATTTATCTCTAATCACTAAAAGAGATGAATTAAGATTTCTTACTACTAGTTTGATTCTGTTTACTTCTCTTTGTGTTTCTTTTAATTTGTTTCATCAATGTAGCTGCTATTAAAAATTTAATACAGGAGTGATATGTTTTCATTGTGATTTTTATAAGTTAACATTTTTAAGTGTCTTTCTCTTATTCTGGGATGAATTCCACTAGTCTGATATCAAAGTTTATGATCTTCCTTCCTTTCCTATTGCATTTGACTGCTCTAGCACTTCCTGTACCTTTATTTTTTATGTATTCTGAACACCCCCTATTTTATTAGGAGTGTCACTTTATAATTTTTTTTTTAATTTCCCATTGATTTGAGAGGGGTGAAAAGAAAGAGGGAGATGGGAAGAAATTAAAAGAAGAGAAAAAGAGAATCATCAAGAAGAGAGAGATAAAGAGGAGGTATAAGGAGAGAGAAAGAGAGAATCACCAACTCATGTTCCACTTATTTGTTCCATTTAGTTGTGTACTCATTGGTTGTTTCTCATATATGCCCTGACCCAAGATTAAACCTACTACCTTGGTGTTCCAGGAGGATACTCTACTCAATGAGCAACCCTGCCAGGGTCTAAGAGTATCACTTATATCTAACATAGTGTTGAGTCCATTTTTTGATCCAACTTGAAATCTTTTATATTAATAGATAAGTTGAAGTCATTTATTTTTATTAATATGATAGATACATCTAGCCCCAATTCTACCTATTATTTTATGTTTGTGTGTTTATGATATTTTAAAGTCTTTTACTATATGGTGATTAGCATGTCTATCATATACAGAAATTTAAAGATCTTTTTTTGTTGTTGTTTTAGTGGCCAGTTACCGTTATAATTACAACTTTATATATTATTAGGAGAACTCTACTGAGTTTAGTTCATGACTATTATCTCCTCCTATCTCTTCATGACTCAATTTCAGTTAATCATATTACTTTTCTTAATAGATGATTATGTACTATTAAATATGCTTATGTTCTGATTTCCTGGTTTGTGAGCCTCAATGGTATATTAGATTCCCAGCTAATATAGATTAGGCAATCAGCAAACCTACTCCACTTTTCATATTCTTTTCCTCTTCTTCTCCCATTTTTGTTGATCATAACATTTGTACCTTATCTGAGTATATAATATTTACATTTGTTCCTGTCCCTCTGATCTACCATTTTGATCTTATTTATACAGTTAATTATATTTATGTATTACCATGACTTCTTTGGCTATAGTTTTCTCTTTAATCTCTTAGTTGAATAAAGTTCATACTTTAGTTATCTCAACACAGGCTTACAGGAAAAGCATTATCTGAATTTTTGCATATTCAAAACTATTTTTCTGTATTTATTATAGAAAGGGAGCTAGGTCTGATGTAAATCTTGGCTCGCAATTTGTTTGCTTATATATCTCATAGGTGTTAGTACAGTCTTCTGGTATTGAATGTTGCTCTTTTTAAGAGACAATATTTGTGTCTGGTACCCAAAATTTTCTTTTTCTATTATTTTTAAAGTTCAATAATTTTACTCAATTATATCTTGATTTTTGACTATTTTAAATAAATATTTTCTGGCTCATGGTATACTTGTTCAATAAAAAGACTAATATTTTTATTATACTTAAGTTATATTTTACTTAAATAAATACCTTTGCATATTTGTTCTAGTCAATTTCTCTTTGGGGATTCAGTTATATTTAATGTTAAACCTACTTTGTTTATTTTTTATATTTTTTAGTTTTTACCCTAATGTTTTAAAAATACCTTAACTTTTAAAATTATATTTTTCTCATTTCTTTAGGTCCTTTAGGGTCTTATTTTTCTTGTACATAGTGTCAATTTTCTTTTGTGATCCTTGAATTGTCTTTTCATTTCAATAATGGTTTTGTATTTCTTCTATTTTTTTTCTCAGTTCCACCTGCTATCATTTTATAATCTACAGTTGTTTCAATATATTCTCCTAAATTCTTAAATTTATATTTTGTAATCTGTTTTCTTAGATGCAGCTTCTTCATTAAGCTCTTTAAAATCACGGCAAAAATATTTGGTCACACTTTGTCTTTGCTCAATGGCAGTGCTTTTTGGTGAATATTCTGCATCAGTTAAAAAGTTTTACAGATCTTTTCCACATTTTAGTTTAATAACCCATTTTTTCTTAATAACCAGTGAAAACTTGACATTTTATGACCTAATTATTGGTAGAATATTTCTATAAATGGATGTGGAACAAAATAATGTTTTAGGATTCACAACAAAGGGCTTGCTTCTTTTCCACTGACTCCTACCTCTTGGATTTCATGTTAGTTTGTTTTAATTTTTATTTTTAATTTATTGTGTCGACATGGTTTCAAGTTTCCCACTCAATATAACATTCTCTATATACCACATCATGCCCCCATGCCCCATGCGAAGTCTCTTTCCACTCCATCTTCCCCCTTTATCCCCTTTACCTTTATCCTTCTTGTCCTCTGCCATTGCTGCCCTGTTGTCTGTATATGTTGCGTGTTTTATATATATGATTTTGCCTAATCCCTTCACCTTCATTGATTTTGTCCCTTCTTCCCCTTTCCCTCTCACAACTATCCATAAGTTTCTTTATGCCAGTTTGTATTTCTATCTCTCCTTTGTGTATTTGAACTAGATTGAGTCTATCATGTCTTCTGCCACCAGCTGTCCTCATTCTGGAACAACATATCCATTGTTAAAAACAAGAGATGTATCTCTTTTGCACAATGTTTCTAAAATTTGCTTCTTTTGCTTCCATTCACCACTTTCTGAGCTTCTAATTTTTATTTGCTCCCAGCTGCTGCTAATCTTTGGCTTTTGCAAGTCTGTACAGGTTTTTGAATCCTGCAAATTATCTGACATTTAAATATCATGGACAGTTGAATTTTCAGAATTTAAAAATAAAATTCTCTTAGTTGCTCTTGTTTTCTTTTTCAGAAGAAGAGGAAAGCACTGATTTACATAGTTATGTTCATTCAAGAAATCTCTTTTGAGTTTTTAGTGAAATTTCTGAGTCCATCATTCTATCTTCTGTTTCCTTTATTCTACTTCTAGTTAGCTACATGCAACACCTTTACTGCCAGTTGACTGTAATAGATAAGCTCTTTGTGAACCTTTTTCCTCTGGAAACCACATGTCTTGCTGTCATTTTTACATATAAATTTATTTTCAAACTTAAAAATATAATTTTCCCATTTCTTTTCTTAGTTTATCAAAAAGTTTGGAAATACAAAATACATGGAATGCACATTGATTTAGTTTTTATTACCCATATAAAGTACCTAATACTGACAGTTCTACAATTATTTTTTAAATGCTCATGTACCAATGCTAAGTGTATAAATAGTGGTTCCTTGATTTCAAGTAGTGAGTAAGCTTCAGCTCACCACTGTTACTTGGCTCTGGACTCTCCTAGGGAGCTTTAAAAAATACTGATATCTGGGTCTCACTCTCAGGGGTTCTGTCTTAATAAGTATGAAACAATCTAGAAACAGAATTTTAGAAGTTCCCAAGATATTCTAATGTGCAGTCTATTATGTTGTATACCTATCAGTCATCTTTGCCAAGTAACTATTCAGAAGTCGAGGGGCCAGCTAAAAGAAACAGGAGCCCAGAGAAGATGTTGGAGAGAGTGGGTAGGTTTTATTTAGGATGAAGAGTTTTGAACTTCCAGATCAATCAGTTGAATAATTTCAAACCTTGCTCTCTCTGCCCAACAGGTTATAAGGGAACACAAATGGCATCTGAGGAGTTCTTCTCTTCATACCACATTATAAACATCATATTCTGCCTTCAAACCAACTAAATCAGTTGTTTTCCCTGACTTAAAATGACAAACTTGAAGGCCCTGTGTCACATCTCAGTCAGATTCTAGCTTACTAACCAGGGAGCCTAGGCTTCAATTATTCAGAATGTAAATGATAACAATGACAGCAACAATATTATGTTTTGGAGCTTCTTATGAACACCGTTCTTCATAGTCACTGAGGCTACTGTGTCTAGTCATTTTCTGTTTATGCTTCAGTAAATTAAACCAAGTCCCTATTCCCATTGGGCTTAGTTTCTGGCACAGAGAGGCAGACAATAAACAAGGAAGTGTGTGTGTGTGTGTGTGTGTGTGTGTGTGTGTGTGTGTGTGTGTATGTATTATGCTCACTTGGTTAAAGATGGTGCTGCCCACATGCAAGTTTTGAGAGTAAGCTTTCAAGATTTGCCTGGAAATGGAGCAGGCACTGGAGAAGGAATCACAGGTTTGTGAGTTGGAGATTGCTCTGGATGTTGTGGAGAGCCAGCTGCAGCAGGAGACCAGGGCTGAGGTTGGGGCCTGGCTGCAAGGCCCGCAGCATTGGTGGCCCGGGGCTCAAGCCCGGCAATGGGAGCTGGCATTTCCAGCTTCTATCTGGAAAATGAGAAGAATTGGGTCGGAGTTGCAATTCACAGACTCCAGAAGGTAAACGGTGGCAGCTGCGGTGGGAGGATGAATGGATATCCCGGGAGCCAGGCATGCATCGCCAAGTGGCCACTGGGACAGCAAGGAGTACTTGTTACACTCCTGGTAGGTTTGCGATTTGGGGACGTAAGGGTGGATGCCATTATGCTCTACAGAGCAGAGATGAAAATGCTGACTACTATTGCCACATGCTTCTCTTTAGGACAGTGTGAGACCAGCTGTTGGGCAGATAAAATATATTATGCTATATATAAATGCCTCTGATTTCTAAACACTGATTTCATGTCCTGCCACCTTACTGGATTCATTTATCAGTTTCAGTAGTTTTTTAACTGAGAGCTTAGAGTTTTCTATGTACAGTATCAAGTCATCAGCAAATAATAAAAGTTTTACTTCTTTTTCAATTTGGATGTTTTTGTTTTTATTTCTTCTTTATATCTAATTGCTGTAGTTAGACTTCCAGGACTATGTTGAATAAGAGTGGTGAAAGGGGGCACCCTTGCCTGGTTCCTGATCTTAAGGGGAGTGCTTCTAATTTTTGCCCATTGAGTATGATGATGGCTGTGGGTTTGTCATAGATGACCTTTATCATGTTGAGGTATGTTCCCTGTATTCCCCACTTTGCTGAGAGTTTTAATTATAAATGGGTGCTGGATTTTATGAAAGCTTTTTCTGCATCTATTGATATTATCATGTGGTTTTTGTCCTTCCTTTTGTTTATGTGATGAATTACATTGATTGATTTGCGAATATTGTACCAGCTTTGCCTTCCCTGAATAAATCCCACTTAATCATGATGTATAATTTTTTTCATGTATTGATGGATCTGATTTGCTAATATTTTGTTGAGAATTTTAGCATCTAAGTTCATCAGGAATATTGGCCTTTAGTTTTCTTTCTTTGTAGTGTCGTTGCCTGGTTTTGGAATGAGGATTATGTTTGCCTCATAGGAGTTTAAAAGTTTTCCCTCCTCTTGAATTTTTTGAAATAGCTTGAGAAGGATAGGAGTTAGTTCTTCTTTGAATATTTGATATAATTCACCTGTGAAGCCATCAGGCCCAAGACTTTTGTTTTTTGGAGTTTTTTTGATAACTCTTAATCTATTTTGATGTAATCGGTCTGTTTAGGTTTTCTGATTCTTTCAGATTGATTTTGGAATGATTATATTTTTCAAGAAACTGACAACAAAACAAACAGCCAACCAAATGGGAGTTGATATTCACAAACACAGCTCTGATAAGGGGTTAATATCAAAAATATATAAATAACTCACAAAGCTCAACAACAAATAAGCAAACAATTCAATTAAAAATTAGAGAAAGGACCTAAACAGACACTTCTATCAAGAAGACAAACAAGTGGCCAATAGATATACAAATGGATGCTCATCTTTACTGTTAGAGAAATCTAAATCAAAACTACAATGAGATATCACTTCACACCTGTTAGACTGGCTATTATCAACAACACAGGCACTAACCAGTGTTGTAGAGGCTGTGCAGAGAAAGGAACCCTCATTCACTGCTGGTGGGAATGCAAACTGATACAGCCATTATGGAAGAAAATACAATGGTACCTCAAAAATTAAGAATAGAACTACCATATGATCCAGCAATCCCTCTACTGGTTATCCACCAAAAAACTTAAAAATATTGTTATGCAAAGACACATGCATCCCATGTTTAACACAGCATTATTCCCGGTGGCCAAGACATGGGAACAACCAAACTAGTTCAATAAAGGATTGCATACAGAAGCTGTGGTACATATATAAAATGGAGTACTACTCAGCCTTAAGAAATGATGACATATTGCCATTTGTGACAACATGGTTATACTGAGTGAAATAAATAAATCAGAGAAAACTAAGAACTACATGATTTCACACATAGGTGGAATATAGAACTGAGACTCATGGACATAAATAAAAGTGAAATGGTTACCTGGGAAAGAGGGTGGGAAAAAGGATGAAAAGAAGGACAAACATATAGTGAAGGAACATGATTCGACTTTGGGTGGTGACACACAATGGACTCAACAGTTCAAATGCCATAGAAATGTTCACCTAAACCCTATATACTCTTATTGATCAATGTTATCCAATTAAATTTAATTTCAATATAAAAAAGTTTTAAAAATAAGTCATTTTTAGAAGTAAATGGGTCCTCTTCACATCTTAGTCTCAGTTTGACCCAAATGCCTTGCTGGGAACTCAGAAAAGACATCAGGAAATTCACTTAAATGCTATGAGTTTTCTGAGATAATTAATCCACCAGTACTATTCCCTCCTGGAATTCTCCCCTTCCCCACTGCCCAATCCTCTTTTAATTTTTGTTCTAATTTGCTTAATATTTCTTCTTTTCTGAATCATAATTCACTTAAGAATGAACACACATGCATTGTTCAGGAAACCACTGTTTGGGAAATCTCTGACCCTTTTACATCCATTTTTTCACTGTTCATTTAAAACAGAGGTTCAGTTGTTCCCCTGACATTTGAATTTAGGATTCAGTTTCATTCTTAAGGGATGTTAAAAATTTTGCAATATATTGTAGGAATTGACTCACCTAAAGGAATGAATCACACTAAGAATTTAATTAGGGCCCTGTGGGTAGAGAAGCAGGAACAACAGCTGGAAGACTTGCAGACTTAGGAATTCAGTTCAAGGTGAAATGTGACTTTATAAAGAAATGGCTCCCCTTACACACACATACACACAAAAAGCACTTCTTATAGTTGCTTACATTGGGGCAAGATAAACTAAACCTAGTAGATACTAACCCCCAGTCTAAGTTTTAAAAATATACTGAGTATTCCATTTGGTCTCAGATTCTGTATCTTCATGGTATGTTGTGTGATTAAATTAGGTCTAATCTAAAGCAGCACTGTTGAATAAAACTTTCTGTGGTGACAGAGTATTCTAAATCTGTGTTGTCCCATACTGTAGTCATTAGTAAGTACATGAAATACAACCAGTACAATGTATTTTAATTTTACTTAATATTAATCAATTTCTATAGATATATGTAGCTAGTGGCTATGATATTGGACAGATCAGCTCTAGATAAACAAACACAGACAGAAATTCAAGCATATTCAAGAAATTCTGTGAATTGGAGCCTTTATTAACTTGCCAAGGCCGCCATAATAAAGTACCACAAACTAAGAGTTTTAAAGGCTAGAAGTTGAGATCAAGGTGTCACCAGATTTGGTTCCTCCTGAGGAATATGAGGGAAGGATTAATTCCAAGTCTTTCTTCTTGACTTACAGATGACCATCTTCTCCCTGTGTCTTCACATCGCCTTCTTTCTGTACATGTATGTACATTTCTTCTTTTGATAAGAACACCAGTCATATTGGATCAAGGCCCAAACTTATTATGTTATTTTAACTTAATTACCTCTTCAACATCTTATATCGCTAAGGGTCACATCTGAGGCACTAAGGATGGAAAATATGACATATAAATTGGGATATGGGTGAAGGGAGACAGAGTTCAGCCCATAATAGCACCTACATTGACTTTCAGTGTTACTTCTCCCAGAAACGGCTCTACCACTTTCTTAGGTTAAAATAAAATTAAAAAATGAGACATTTTCCATCTTTAAAACTTTTTTTAAAATTTCTGAATAAAAGAAAGCTAGTAATGTTATTATTCTTTTGTTAAGCTCATTCCTAACTTTTTTTCTCTCTAAATGTTCCTATAAAAAATAATTCATCTAAAATAAGTGGAGATGATACAACATACTCCTGAACAACCAATGGGTCTAAGAAGAAACCTAAAGGGTGATAAAAAATATTTTGAGACAAATGAAAATCAAAACACAACACAGAAAAAATTCAGAGATGTGGTAAAAGCAGTTTCGAGAGGGAGGTTTATAGTCTGTACACAGACAAATACCTACACTAAGAAGAAGCTCTTAAATATACAACCGAGCTGACACTCAACATACTAGAAAAAGAAGAAAATGCCAAGCCCATAGTTAGTAGAAGGAAGGAAATAACAAAGATAATAATGAGAATAAATGAAATACAAACTAGAAAAAAAAAAAGGAAAAGATCAATGAAACTAAACTGATTTTTTAAAAGATAGAATTGACAAACTTCCACTAAAATAAGAAAAATAGAGAAAAGATTTAAATAAAGTCAGAAATGATAAAAGAGATGTTACAACTGATAACATGTTACAACAGAAATGTTAAGGATTGTAAGAAATAGCTATGAACAATTATTGGCCAATAAATTTGTTAACACAGAAGAAATGAATAAATTTCTAGAAATATATACCCAACCATGACTAAATTGTGAAGAATAGAGAATCTGAACAGACCAATAACAAGCAAGAAGATGAAATAATTAATCAAAATCTTCCCAACAAAGAAAAGTCTAATACCAGCTGGTTTCACTGGTGAGTCCTCCCAAATATTTATAGAGGAATTAGTGTCAATCTATCTCAACCTCTTCAAAGAAATAAATAAATAAATAAGCAGGAAACACTCCCAAACTTATTAACAAGGCCAGCATTATTTTAACACCAAATCCAAATGAGGACACCACAAGAAAAGAAAAATACAGGCCTATATTCCAAATGAGCCACTGTTTTGAAAAATATGAAGTTTCCTTAAGAAATTAAAAATAAAACTACCATGTAATCTAGCAATCTTACTTCTGGGTATATATCCAAAAGAAACAAAATTATTATCTTTTTTTTTTAGCTATGAGTCTTCTATTTTTTTAATTATATTTTATTAATTTTAATGGAGCAACATTAATAAATCAGGGTACATATGTTCAGAGAAAACAACTCCAGGTTATTTTTACATTTATATTGCATACCCATCACCTAAAGTCAAATTGTCCTCCGTCACCTTCTAACTGGTTTTCTTTGTGCCCCTCTCTTCCCCCCACCCCCTTCCTTTTCTCCTTCTCTCTCCCCCACCCCCGTAACCGCCATACTCTTGTAAATGTCTAAATGTCTCTTAGTTTCATTTTTATGTCCTCCTATGTATGGAATCATACAGTTCTTGTTTTTTTCTGATTTACTTATTTCTCTCAGTATAATGTTATCAAGGTCCACCCATGTTGTTGTAAATGATCCTATGTCATCATTTATTATGGCTGAGTAGTATTCCATAGTATATATGTACCACATCTTCTTTATCCAATCATCTATTGAAGGGCTTTTGGGTTGGTTCCATGTCTTGGCCACTGTAAACAATGCTGCAATGAACATGGGGCTGCATGTGTCTTTACGTACCAATGTTTTTGAGTTTTGGGGGTATATACCCAGTAGAGGGATTGCTGGGTCATATGGTAGCTCTATTTTTAGCTTTTTGAGGAACCACCATACTTTCTTCCATAATGATTGTACTACAAAATTATCATCTTAAAAGGATATCTGTGCCATGTTCATGGCAGCATTATCCATAATAACCAAGATATGGAAACAATGTAAGTGTTCACTGACAGATTAATGGGAAAAAAATGTGATATGCATATATACAAGAAAATATTATCCAGCCTTTAAAAAGAAGGAAATCCTGCCATTTGCACCAATTTGAATAAAGCTGGAAGCCATTACACTAAGTGAAATATGGCAGACAGAGAAAGACAAATACTTCATTGTATCACTTTTATGTGGAATCTGAAAAGGGAAGAAGAAAAGTAGGTGCCAGAGGCTGGGCTGTGGGAGAAATGAGGATAGATAGGTAAAGTGGTATAAATGTTCAGTTATAAAATGAATAAAATCTAAGTATCTGTTGTATAATATTGTGACTGTAGTTGCTAACACTGTATTATAAAATTAAAATTTGCTAAGAATAGAGCTTAAGTGTTCTCACAAAAAAAATTTTAAATCCTGACCTGGTGGTGGTGCAGTGGATAGAGTGCTGGTCTGGAACTCAGAGGACCCGGGTTCAAAACCCTAATATCACCAGCTAATGTGCAGGCTCACTAGCTTGAGCACAGGGTCTCTCTCTGGCTTGGGCGTGGGATCATAGACATAACCCTTTGGTCACTGTCTTGAAGCCTAAGGTCACTAGCTTGAGCAAAGCAAGGGGTTACTGGCTTGGCTGGAGCCCCCTGGTCAAGGCATATGTGAGAAAGCAATCAATGAACAACTATGGTGCTTCAGAGAAGAATTGATGCTTCTCATCTCTCACCCTTTCTTTCTGTATGTTCCTCTCTCTGTCTCTTTCTCTCTCTCTCTCTCTCTCTACCTTGCAAAGAAGAAAAAAAAAAGATAAATATGTGATGTGATGGATGTTAATTAGTTGATTATAAGAATCCTTTTGCAATGTTTATATATATCAAATCATCACATTGCCTATTTTATAATTTTATTTTTCAAGCTAAGCTTAGACTGGATTTAAAGACTTGATCCAGGGGAGATAACGCAAGTAGGTGCTGGGCAAGATTGCCATATTTTGTCTATATTTCTTATTGGTGGAATTTAGCACCACCTTTTTAAGTTCATTTATGCTTTGAAGCCTATTGAATTTGATTCCTATGTTCATTCTCCCCCTCTCTGTTAAATTTCTATCAAGTTTGTTGAAATTGTTTACTAGAAACATTCAAACTAAAGTAATTACCTATGAGAGGGTACGACATGTAATACTGCAAGCACAGTTTCTGGAATCAGACATTACCTCCTTGCAAATTAGAAGACTCTTTGAGTCTGATGTTTTAGCTATACAATAGAGATGAGAAAAGAGGTTTGTTTTGCATTAGTTAAGATAAGGTATCTAAATTGCTTAGCACAGTGCCTGGCACATAGAATACTATTTTAATGTTACCTATAAGTATGATTTGTTTCAGAAATCTTATTTCCAAACAAATAGGAAAAGGTAGCATAGCAGAGCCAGATACTCTGAGACCAACTATAGGATTTTTCCCAATAGTAAAGATCAGTAATGTATGATTTAATGAAAATAAAAAGACAAAATTGCTTAACCTCACCACTGACTGAGTTTTGATAAAATAACAGTATTAAAAAATATTACCCATTTGAGAAACTGCAGCTCCTGAAGCACTTTTAATTTCCAAGTATGCATACTTTTCAACGAGAACTCTCAATGCACCTGTGGCATTAAGCATTTCTCTTTCAAGAGAGCAACATGGCATCTTTAAGGTACATTCTTTTGCATCATGCATTGCCAAGGTGATTTTCTCCTGATTTCAATATGTGTTCTTACATCCTATTTAATTTTAGAAGATTATAACCAGTGATTAGACCTAGCTCCCACCTGATGCCTTATCACCTGTATTTTTGTATAAAGCTTTTTGGCGTTTTTGTACTTTAGATTTTAGATGTATTTCTGATTGCCGTTTATGGCTCACAAAAACCAAGAATCACTCACTTTCCTAATTTTCCTCTTCCCTTAAATTGTCCTTAATATCCATAAAGTCAGTTTTTTAATATGTTTCCTTAATAGACATAAGCTTTTTGAAGTCATTTTCTAAGTTTTTATTGTTTACCATGGACTTCCCAGCAGCTAACACAATGCCTAGATCACAGAAGACACTTTGCTAATTATTTGCTAAATTGTTTTTGCACTGTTTTGTTTTTCTGGCGCCATTGAATATAAGCTGTTCTATAAGCCACAGGGATAAGAAGCAACAGATAAAAACTATGGCTTTTCCAGTCTTATCACATCTGTAATATTTTGCATCCCAGGTGATTATCTTATAAACACCACTGGTTTTGTTCACATCCCCAATTGACTTCAAGGAATGTATTGAGCATCTTCAAATTAAGCAGCTGGTGTCCTTGTTCTTAGCCTCAGATGGAAGAGTTTAAGGAATTAGGATGACTCTCTTCTTAATCAAGCCCCTTCCCCTTAGTCATCTCCTCCACGTCACACCTACTGGTGAGAAAATGGAGAAGAGGAAAGAGGAAGAAAGAAAGTTCCTCAGAGTTGGACAGGACTAAAAACCTTTTATCCACTTTAAAAAATAAAATAAAATAAAAGCCTACAGAAAAAGAAGAATCTTTCCTCAACCTGAAGCTCTGCCATAAGCTCTAACCTACAGATAAAGTAGCAGGTTGATAGGTGTGACCATTAATTATGAGAACCTAGTTATTGTTTGTATTGCTGACTTTAATCAGGGAAAGCCTTGTGTATCATAGTAGAGAGCTCATTGCTCTTGACCTAAGCATCCCTACAGATAGAAAACTGCCCTAACTCTAAACCTACAAATCAGGACAATATTTTTAGTATTATTTAAATGAAGAGAATGCTTTGGTTTCCCCTAAAAGAAAAGTCACAGAACCTCTTATTTTAAAACAATGTGATGTACTTAATGGCACTTGCAGGCTTTAGAAAATTTTAATTACAAACAATTTTAAAAATACTACTGGAGTCATAATTCTAGCTTGAGGAATGACCATGACCTGACAAATCACAACAGATAAACTCACAGAAAAGATGAACTAAACCCAAAATTCTAGGACCTCTCAGAGACATGAAAGCATTGTATGAAGTCATCACATCTTTACATGCCAGAGCAAGACACAGGAGCTGAGACACTAAGTTGCATGTAGAGAAATTCAGACATGGTGTTTTCTTGCTAATTCCACACTGGAGTTCAGAAGAACTTGTGTGGGCTCAATTACAGATGCAGAGACAAGGTTATGAAGAGGTATTTCCTATTGTTTCTCTGTTGTTGCTTCTGTCTCTCTCCGAAGTTTGCACAACAAAATCATTATTAACTCCAAAAAGTAATTCCTTTCAAACTTCAAGAACACGCAATGTCCTCTCTGTTTATTGTAGCAATTTACAACAGCGTGAAATAGAGTTTTCACTTTATAACTATCAATTAATAGCTTAGTGAGTGGCATTTTCATTTTTTTAAGATTCAGATAAAAGCAAGGATGACTACATTTTTAATAGCATTACACAGTGGTGAGAGGACTGGTTGAGTTACTAGGTAGGGAAGAATCTCTGGAGATATGTGTTCAGGATCAAGCTTGCCCATGTTATTTTCGCAGTCTTAGAAAAAGAACTCCAAACTTTAGCCTTTTGTCAACCATGAGTGGAATCATAGTCTGACAGGTACTGAGTTTCAGTTTTACTAGACAAAAAGAGTCTTGAAGCTGGATGTTGATGACAATATATAGCATAACAATGTGAATGCACTTAATGTCATTGAACTATAAAGTTAAAAATGGTTCAGATGGCAAATTTTACATTTCATATACTTTTACTATAATTTCTAAAAATGCCCTTTTCAGGTGTTCTTATTTATAAAGTGCATTACCATCTCTGTTGTACATAGTTGCATCTTAGTTAACACTATCAAACATGATCAATCATTTTGCCAATGCTCATCAGCTCACCCTGACAACAGGCTCTTATTCCCTTGGTGAAAATCTATTTACAGTTGAGGCAATCAGACCAGATATGCTCATTGTGTTAGTCAGCTTGTGTGACTAAAACAAATACCACAGACTAGATGGCTTAAGTCAGGGGTCCCCAAACTTCTTACACAGGAGGCCAGTTCACAGTTCCTCAGACCATTGGAGGGGCGGACTATAAAAGAAACTATGAACAAATCCTTAAGCACACTGCACATATCTTATTATAAAGTAAAAACTACAAAACGGGAAGAAATACAAAATTTAAAATAAAGAACAAGTCAATTTAAATCAACAAACTGACCAGTATTTCAATGGGAACTATGGGTGCGGATGCATCCTGTGCTCCTCTCACTGACCACCAATGAAAAAGGTGCCCCTTCCAGAAGTGTGGCAGGGGCCAGATAAATGGCCTCAGAGGGCCACATGCGGCCCACGGGCCGTAGTTTGGAGACCCCAGGCTTAAGTAATTCTATCACAGTTCTGAAGACTGAAATGTCCAAGATCTAGGTACCAACAGTTTAGTTCCTGGTGAGAGCATATTTCCTAGGTATGGACAGCTGCCTACTCACTGTGTCATCATGCAGAGAGAAGTGCTGGTCCTCCTTCATTTTCTTATAAGAGCATTAACTCCTTCATGAGGGTCCCACCCTCACTACCTCATCTGAACCAAATTGCCTCCCAAATCCTCCCTTCCATCATACTGGAAGTTAGGGTTACAATGTAGGAATTCGGGGAGAAGATGAAAACTTTCAGTTCATAACATTGACTAAATTTACAATTTATTATATAGAGGTTATAGAGGAACTGACACTAAAACTTAAAAGAAAATATGTTGAAGATTCCCAATATCTAAAGTCAAGTTTGTTCCCCACTTTCAGAGTAAATCACCATATTATAAAATATAAAGTTACTAAGGCTATGACAAATGCTATCAATAACAATGTCTGGATTATTGGAAGAAATCACCACTGATTATTTCAAAATTCCACCAAACAAAGTTTTATTTCTTGGATTTAAGTTTTGAGCCCTAAGAAATTGGAAATATCCTGGTTTATTCATCACTGACATTTCTTTATAATCAGACACTTTCAGCTTCCTTCTACAGGGAAATTGTGGCAGGAAATAGCAGGGGGGAGTAGTGAGGAGAACATTACTGCCTGAGGGGCAAGGAGGGAAGGGAATAGTGCTGTTGGTGGGGAGGGAACCAGTACAGTTAACATGGCCTGGACATCCCAGACTTCACACATTAGGCCAGGATTGGCCTAATAATAAATTTACTTCAGATCTGCCTTCCAACAATATGATGATCTCAGAATCAATATAACTGAAACATATTTCAGTAAAGCATTGGAGAATTTCTTTTGATCTTGACGCTCAAAATGACTCCTTAAAAATAATTTAGATGACTCCAGAATTTTAACTCTTTTCCCATGGCATTATGTTTCCTTTTGGTGCCCTACACACACACACACACACACACACACACACACACACACACACACACACGCATGCACACAGGCATGCACACAGCCAGTGTTGTAGTTAGATCTTTACTTGCTGAGTGTTCAGTGTTTTCACAATATCATATGATGCTATTTGGGAATATAAAAAAATGAGTATTAAATGGAAACTAGAGGCTTGAAGTGGTGAGTGTGTTTCCATGAGGACAGGTAGATCTAATAACACAAGTGTGACCTGAACATGGTGAGAACTTGACCTGTAAATTCAGACCAAATCATCCTATTATCATATAGCCCAAGGTTCTAGAAGTCAAGACATCATCAAAAAGCCAAGTTTTAGTGGGGCCACATCATCTGCAATAAAACTCTTAAAGGACATGAGGCCGTTTGCAGAGTTCTGATATTTAGCATCTGCACTTGCCTTTGCGGTGATCCTTTGGAGCTATCAGACCAGAGGAAAACTAATAAATCATCCTGTGTTGCAATTCGGTCCTGGGAAAACTATGTTGATAATGCCCAGGCTCTGAGACGGTGAGGCAGTATTTATTTGATTGCTTGGGAGTGCGCTGCAGAAACATAATGTCATTTACTAGACTCAGACAGCTTATAAAATGGTGTGAAACAACAGGTGGCCACAGAAGAGCTGGAGGCTCTAATGAGGCACCTGGACACTTGGCTCTGGAGAAGGTGGAGACACAACTGATGCTGTCTGCATTTCTCTTTAGATGCAAATCAATCAGAGCCTTCAAACCAGATTATCTCAGCACACTGCTGCCAAGAGTGTCCATCTAAACCTATTGATGACTTTGCTTTTAACCAAGAAAAAGGATGAAGTGGAGAAAAACTGTGTGCAGTGCAAAGGTGTAGAACAAGCAGGAATATAGGAAGCAGCTGGAAAAAAAAATCAGAATATACCCCGTGACACTTCAGTTGCCATCTTGGGAAATGAAGTGTTATACACACATAATGGCATATTCCAGATAAAGGAAGTTCATTCATTCCAGCACACAAAGTTTAAAAAATTGTAACTGTTTTGGATAGAAGGATAAGCATAATAAACATATACTTTTCTCTCCACCTTTAAATAGAAAGCATCCTGAAAACTTTTAAAAGTTTCTTAATTACATACACATGTGTTATATAATATGCAGTTATACATTAATCCAAATATTTCTTTGTATTGCCCATAATTTGTTTCTAGTAAACAGAATGGTTTACTTTTGTGTGTGGGCAGGAGAACTCATTTGTTAAGAATTGGTTGTTAAGTACAGTTGATAGTTCTGTGCCAGGAACCAGGGAACACAGTAGGATGACTTTAGTGCATGGCCTTTCTTTCCTGAATTTAGGTTTGGAGTTATGTTCCAGAGACTTAAAATTTGGGGAAATCTGACTTATAGACATATAGTTAAGCATTCCGTTTGTGCTTTTTAAATTGGAAATACCTGTGTGTTACTGAATTGTGTCTATGGGATCATGACTAAAATCAGACTCATTGCAGGGAGATGTCTCCTAAATGTGGCCTAGAAATTCAGCACTTGGGATTCTCCTGGCATGGTTTGTTGAACCTTGGCTGGAACACCAAAACCTTAAGTCTGGAAAGATTGTGCCAGAAATAATCAGGGTCAACTGTTGCTGCAGCCTCCATAAGCGCCATGGTTCAGAGGACTGCTGGGCCCAAGGGAATGATATCATCACTACAGCCTGTCCAAGTGGTCTTTATAGAAGGATGCATGGATAGCAGACATATTGCTCTTGAGTCATTTTACCTAAACAAAGATGTAATTGTTATGTCTCTTAAATGCTCTTAGAATCCTGCAGGTCTTTTTGGTCTGTGCCAGAGTAGCTCTAATACTCATAACTGCCAATAGCATTCACAGAATAGCCCAGATGGACCTCAGTCCGAAGGAATGATTTACTTTAAGAGTATATCTGGAACCTTCCAGTGACAGTGATGGAAATAGAAATAATTGCTTCTTTAAATACTCAACCTTGGCTTCCACCACTTCTCTGCCTCTGCTGTCCCCGAGGCCCCAAAATTGAATAAAGCAGTGTTTCTACTACTTCCCCTTCCCCTCTCACACACTTCGTCAGCTCAAATGCAGTCTTGGTCCTGCTCTGGATTCTCAGGCAAACCTAACTTAGCAAGAGGCTTCTCTGTAGCCTCCACACCACTCTCTGCTAGTAGTTTAAATCCTTTCCCCTACCCACAGCAGGACCATATTCTTCAGACCTCCACATTGGCCTCTAGGTGCCCTAAGATGAGCTTTAGTTGGCTACTTCATATCTAGAAGGTAATAAGCTCTCTGCCCCACCTGGTACAGGCAAGTGACTCCACCCAGGACTCAACTTTGGTCTGGAGTATAGCTGCCTAGTATGATTCTTCAGCTCACACCTTTCTTGTACCCACAGCTGCCTATATTCTGTGTCCAATGATCTGTCCAATTTCCCACTTATTCTTTTCTTCTCACCTTCCCACCCCGAGTGTCACTGTTTCGGCCAATCTCTCCAGACAAGCCAGGTCTTGGCTCACTATTTCTCTCTAACATCTCTAGAACAGACCACTGTGTCTCAGGTCTGAGTTCCAAAGGATGAATGGTTCACTCTGAGAATATGCCACTCCCTGAAGTGGAATTCTGTTCACATTTTCATATCTAAGGGCACATTCATTTGTCACCCCTGTCAAGCTTATGGAGTTCTCCTACTTAAGACCCTCTGCTTCCCTCTTGGCTCATTGAGTCAGGGATAGTAGAGTGTTCAGGTGGTGATGCTGTCATTGGCCTTTCTATGCCTATCCATAATCATTTTACTTGTCATTATGTGCATCTGAAGTGGCCTCATTCAATTCTCTTTTGGAGAAACAGGGGGAAGAGGGATAAAAATCCCAAGTCTAGTCTTTATTGTCATGCTTCAGGGGCTGAGCAGGAGGGAGGAGGCTCAATCCTGCTTAGCTGTTCCCAGGCCAGAGGCAGCTGGAGGGAAGCCCTGGAAGACCTTTGTATACAGCAGAGGGGCTAAGAGGAAGCAGGAAGGTCACTGCTGCTGCCTCTAGGACCAGGAAGACTGGGAGCAGCAGCCAACCTCCAGACATCAGGAGAGACGCAGAATCAGGCAGCAACTTCAGAAGTTGGAAGAGTGATTGATTGAGGAAACTCATGAGGTCTCAGACAGTATTAAGATCTCACAGAAAAGCACCCAGGTCTTGCTGACTCCAGGGACTGAGACCCTCAAGGAGACATCTGCAGATTGCCAGACAGATGATCACAAAGAGGCCCTGACATCACCCCCTCCCCTGTTCAGCAAGGATCAAGAGACTATCTGAGGGAGAAGCGAGGATGGGGCTCAGGTAGGCAGGAGGCTGAGAGGAAGGCCGAGGAAAAGCATGAGAGGCCAGGCATCAAAGCAGGACCCTGAGGAGATAGCACAGAGTCCTCCAGCTGTTGCTCTGCTGCTCCCACTGGGGGAGAAAGCTGGTGATGGAGCTGGTGATGCTGTCTGTCAAGGTCCAGTACTTGACAAAGATGATGTGCCCATTGTGGCTGGCATTTGGGTTCTTGAATTGCCTGTCAGAAGCCTTTTGTCTGATTCCTGTGTCTGTCAGCATGCAGTTCAGCTCCTTCTGAAGCATCTTTCGAAAGCTGCACCTGCTGATCCATTCTTGACCAGATGCACTTAGACATGTATTTGTAGAAGTTTCATACCACGACCATGACTGTGTTTTCCTGATCTGTGTAGCACTCTGCTCTCTCATTGTCTCACTCCATAAGGGGCTTGCCTCATCAGTCCACCTTCTTTCTAGCAAGGTTCTGGGGCCTGAGTTCTGGTACTGCCAAGCAGCCCGGCCGGGACTCCTCCTCATCTCATTCTCAGGATGGGTCCCACTTCCTCCCTCATGTCTGGCTGAGCTGGTTCAGTGGGGAGGTAGTGACTGAACTCCCTCTTAACCTGGCCTTATGGCTGACCTGAATAAATTCTAAGACTGTCCAAAATACCTTTGGAATCTTTGTATAATGTCACAGGTTTCATCTGTCTCCCTAAAAGACAAAATAATTATTAATAAGTTTTTGGGTTTTTTCTTTTTCCTATATTGGCTGAAATTAAGATAAATTGCATGAGACTTGCTTAGGTACTTAATTGAAAGAAAACCACAGGCAATTTGTCAGTTCTTCTGAAATCTATAGAAAATGTGCTTATATACTCTTTTTTTTTAATATATATTTTATTATTATTAATTCTAATGGGGTGACACCAATAAATCAGGGTACATATGTACAATGAAAACATCTCCAGGTTATCTTATCATTCAATTGTGTCGCTTATATACTCTTAAATTAAGGGCTATATTCTGTTAAATGACCACTGAGCCAGCCCAGTTGTCAACTAAGGAAAAAAAGAAATCAAATAATATACAAACATGGGAAAGAAAAGCAAACACATGTTACTGCTGTCATCACTAAAAATGGATTTTTACTTTGAATATTAGAAAAATCTAAAGTTCACATTTTGAGCATGTCATATAAGAATGGCTTCTGTTTGAGTGTGGTATTTATGAATCTGATAATCAATGATCAAAATAGGCTTTAAAAAAGCTGTGGTACACATACACAATGGAATACTATGGGGCTTTGAAAAAGAAGGAAATCTTACCTTTTGAGACAACATGGCTGGACCTGGAAACTATTATGCTAAGTGAAATAAGCCAGGTAGAGAAAGAAAAATATCATATGACCTCACTCATTTGAGGAATCCAATGAACAATGTGAACTGAGGAGAGGAATAGAGGCAGAGGCAAGATCAAAGGGATCAGAGGGAAAGAGGACAGAGGGAAAGGGGATGATAGGATGGGATCAGAGAAGCGAAAGAGATTGGTGAAATTATATATACATAACACAGCGTAGGAAAGCAAATCCTGGAAGGAAGGGGGAAGAGTGTGAGGGGCAGGAGGGCAAGGGGGAGGTTGAGGGGAACACGGGGATGGGAGGTATATTAGGTGTGACACTTGAATCTATGTAAACACAAGAAATTAAAATAAATTAATTAATTAAAAGAAAAAAATTTAAAAAGTAATTTTATACACTAAATTCTATGAAAAAAGAAAGGAGTTAAAGGTGAAGAGATAAAAAGACATGATAAGGAAAAAGGAGAGTTAGAAAAACAGGAAATGAAAGAAAAGAGAAAATTTTAAGCCAGTATCCAAAGAACAGGGATTTATGAATAGAAGACATTGGACTTTAGAGAGCCGAGATGTCATAAGAATAACTGTCAACTTGGAAATCTTATGAAGGTAAGGTAAGAGTAAACCTGATATTGGACCTATTAGGCCAAGAAAACAGTAAGTATTCCAATCGATTTCAAAAGCAGAAATAGTCTGAAAAAAATCTCCTGTCCAGTTATGGTAAGAAAATTTCCTAAGAAAAAGAGTAAGTCCATGTCCAGCAGAAACTACACTATTGGATATGTCAACAATGATGTATCGATTAGACTTACACATAATTTCACTGTGAGACAAACAGTTATGAGTTTCATATCACTCCATACCATGATCTAGACCAGCGATTTTCCACAGGTTTTATCTCATGGCTCACATACACTAATTACTAAAATTCTACAGCACACCAAAACAAGTGTGTTCAGATAATAATAAAAATAAAAATCTGAGGTCAATGTTTCCATTATTTTATTTAATTTTAATTTCTTGTCAAAGTTTTACATATATTTAATTGAATAGATCTATAAGATTTCTAATAAAATAAGTGCCCTGCTTTGTCGTGTTTTCTTTCTTAATTCCTGTTTGCCAGAGTCTAGCAATTTATTTTGACATTTTCCTACCCTACAAATTTCTACATAACTGATATTTTTTAGATTTTGATGTTGACTTTCTACTACAGATTATAAGGTTTATCTCTCCTAACACCATCACCTGTCTTGCACACACATAAGCACATGCATACTCTCTCTCTCTGTCCCTCTGTCTCTCTCTCTCTGTCTCCAATGTCATCATTATTCCAAAACAGTGATACATAGTTTGGGTAGATAAATACTATGAATGTAGTAAGATTTTTCAGAGTTGAACATATAAAGATAATTTATTTCTTCAAAACCTTTTCAGTTTCCCTAAACTTAATGATTAATTTGTGTTTTCAATTTACTTCACTTCTTATATAATTGCCACCAGCTCATCTGCAAAATGCTATAGGCCAAAAGTATAAATTTTGTCTTCTTTATCAAATACACCAGATTAGTTATCTTTTTCTCTTTTCTTTGTTTTTCTCAGACATTTCCTCCCAGGGTTCTCCTTCCTCCCACTTCCATCTTAACTACTAATCCCTAGGCCTTCTAGAGAGCCCACATCCCTTCTTAGATGTTCTCATCCTAGTCCCCGGGTCTCTGTGACCAACATCTCCCTTGTTTAAGTTTTATTTGTTTGTTTGTTTCTGTTTACTCCCCAGTTTGGGTGGTACATGTCCTCCTGTAGCTTCTTAAAAAAGGATAGGTATGAGATTATTATTTGAGGTCTTAAATATTTACAACTTTTTATTTACTTTACTTTTATATTTAATAGACATTTTAGTTGTGTGTAGAACATAAAGTAAGAAATCATTTCCATGAGAATTTTGAAGGCTTTTTTAAATTGTTGTCTTTAAAGTCATTTTGTTTCTTAGTGTTTATACATCATTCTCTCTTTCTCTTTATTCTTGATATTCTGAAATTTCACATTGACATGACTTGGTGTGGCTCTCTTTTTATTCATTACTTCAAACAGTTCCAAGCTAGAAACTTAAGTCCTTTAGTTCTGAAAATTATCTTTTTATTATTTATTGAAATTTTCCTACACACTTTTCTATTTCTGATTTTGATATCCTTTTGTCTTTAGAGATTTCAAGTTCAGGCCCTTGCTGATTGGCTTAGCAGTAGAGCATTGGTCTGGTGTGTATATGTCCTGGGTGGTTCAATTCCTGGTGAGGGCACACAGGAGAAGCAACCATCTGTTTCTCCACCCCTCCCACTCTCCCTTCTCTCTCTCTATCTCTCCCTTTCCCTCCAATAGCCATGGCTTGTTTGGAGCAAGTTGGCCGAAGAAGCTGAGGATGGCTCCATGGCCTCTGATGGGCAGAGCATCACCCTGTAGGGGGCTTGCCAGGTAGATCCTGGTTGGGTCCCATGTGGGGAGTCTGTCTCTCTGCCTCTCTGCTTCTCACTTAAGAAAAAAAAAAAGAAAGAGATTTCAATTTTATCTTTCCAGAATTTTGTTTAGATTTTAATACTACTTTCATATATCTAATATCCAGGACCTATTTTTGGCTCTTTAAATACTTCACTGGTCTAAATAGATCACAATTTTATTTTTTATGGATATATATTTTTATTTCTGATATATATGAGGTTTTTTTGTTTGTTTGTTTTTGTTTTTAGAATATGTCTGTGGTTTATTTATACTCTTGTGTTAAATACTTTCATATCGTGGTGATTCACGGACACCTGTTAAATGTAATAGTGAGGCACTAAGAAGTTCATTGGAAGCTATGTTTGTTGGTGGATCTTGTCAATTATTAGATGCCATTGCAGGGTAATTTCACCAGAAATTTCCACTGAGACATCACCATCAATAAGCCATTTCTCTTAGACTGAATTTTTCCAGATAGGATCCCCCTAGTCTCTTGCCTGTGCTATACCATTCTGACTGAAAATTTTCCAGAAAATGAGTGAGCAAAGAAGGCTTGGCGAGAGCGAGTTCAACATTCAGGTTTAAACTTTTCCTTTAAATTTCTGTTTTCAGTATGATATCCCTAATATCCCCAAGTCTAGAGTCATTCTGGGTCAAAGTCATTCAAGAAATTGTTAATAGTGTATTAGATGGGTGGAAAGTAGTCACTTAACTGTGAATGATAAGGCAGAGCATCAGACATATCAAACATCTTATTTAGAATTTCATTCAATCTTTATTTTCCCAGCCTCATTATTTTCAAATGTAAGTGGTGTCCCCAGTTTCTGAGTCTTCTGTGCTTCTGTGGTATGAATAAACTTGTGGAGAAGTTTCCCCTACTGTCTGCTTAAGTTAAAGCCTTTATTTTTTATTTTGCTAAGTCAGTCACTCTTTCTCAGTTGCTTTCCAAAATTGTATTGCTATCTTCTCCTCTCCTATTTAATGTGTCTGTGTGTGTGCATGTGTGTGTGTGTGTGTGTGTGTGTGTGTGTGTGTGTGTGTGTCTATGTGTGCACACAATTGTATCTTTATAGTAAAGTTTGGGAGGGAACAGAGATAAACTTGTGTGTTATTTCTGCTGTATTATATTTAGTTTTAAATTACCTCTATATGAAGTGGATATTTTATACATCTTCATTATTAAACTGTGGAAATTTCTAAACTGATTTTATATTTAAGTTTTTTAAAGAAGGGAGGGAGTGATTTCATACCAATAGCAGTTGAAGCAGTGTCATCATCATTAAAACTCTGGACAGATTAAATTACACCAAAAAGTTCAATGTTTATTTCATCTTGCTGACACCCATATCAGCTGTGATCAGCTTCTATGTCAAACATTATGTTTCTAATTACACTACAAATGGCCTGAGATCTGAGAACCAACATGCTTTCTTTCAGCTCCGCACTTCACTCCCCTACAACCAATGTCCTCAGCCAGAATTTAGCTGGCAGATTGGAGGATGATTCATAAGATAGAATGAGATTCAACTTGGCTTTTTCTCGGGTTGCACGTAGCCAAAAAGGAGCCAAAACGTGTTTGTTTCCACAAAACAAGCAGCTTTCACAAAGTGACACATGGGGGAGCAGCCACAAGGGGGAAGATAGTCTGATATTTTCTCTGCAGCATAGTCTGTTCACTCAATAGATGCATGCTATTTATACTGAGAAGTGCACCACACAAGACCAAGAACGCTTCTCACTGAGGCTTGGGAGATCCAACTGAATCTCCATCTCCTAGTGCTTACAGCCCCAGAGTGCAGACAGGGCCTTTCAAACCCCCTTTGAGACAATCCTATGATTTAACTGGTCTCTAGTAACAGAATCTGCTTTTAGAAAAGAATTATTCAGCTCTGCCTGGGCTTCTGAAAAGAATCCCTCAAAGATTCTTAACATTGTACAAAACGAGAATGAACAAAATTGCACCAGCCTATCAACACCAGGCACTCCCCATTACCTTGCAGCAAACGTGTCTGTGCTGCCTTGGGTACAGGGCACCTACCTCATTTTCAAGGCCTCCACTCAGGCTAACTCAGTAGCCTGCGCGAAGCCCTAATTATGGTCTCACTCACAAACTGAAAATGGTTTCCTCATGATTTATAGCAATTTCTCTCAGGGCAAATTATTTCTGTGATCACTATGGAAAATAGCTGGTCCTTTCACACCGCATCGTACAGTTGAAAAGTTCTTCACACTTCCCCTTTTTCAGGTTAAGTAGTCTCTATGAAATGAATCCCTCCTCCTCAATACAGCTTTTGTTCCCTCCTTAGACCAGAGGCTTCAGGCAGGCTGGGATAGTCATTGCTCTAAGTTTTTGTCTAGCACAGTGTCTGGCACATAGTAGTTGCTCAATGCATGTTTGCCACATTAAATATTTTCTCTAATAATTTGTGTTATTCTCATTTGAACTCATCATTGTTTTTCACCCTTTGCATAATCAAGGTTACTACCAATACAGCTATGATGGCTATTAAATAGTGAAACACTTTTCTGTCTCCACAGTACCCTCCCACTAGGCATTCTGATCACCCTGACTCTTCATCCAGAACTCTTTGGACTTTCACAATCCAACAACTAAAATGTTAACGCCAGTTGTGGCATGGGGCTTCCAGGACCCTGCTGATATGGTCAATGCCTAGTATCTTTCATTGAACTGGATTTTCAATATTCTAAATACATTCCTGGTTCCAATGATATTAAAATCATTTATGTGATCGAGAATAACACTTCATTCAGATAAATCAAATAATATAGCACAGGTGTGATAAAAAGATCCTACCTTTAAGTCATTATAACAGAATCAATAGTTGACTTTAGGATAAATGCTTAGGAACACCAGGGAACCTGAAGAGAAAGAAGCCACTATTACAAGGACAAGGCAAAAGAATGAGCCTTAAATGCTAAGATTCAGGCTATTCTGCTAAGAATACCTTGAGAATGTTGTCAAACTTATAACATCTCCCTAAAATACTGCATGGATAGAAATAAAATCTGACAGCCTCTTCAAAACTTTGAGAAAATACCTGCTTGATGAATTATTTATCAAGTTTTTAGGTCTGGGTTTACTTGGGGGTTTTATTGTTGTGTTCTGCTTCATTTTATTTTCATTTCTAATTTGTGTTATGGGTTAGTAGGAAGAGCAATGAACAAGAAGCTATTGTTAGAACAAGAAAATATATTTCTATCACTTACTTCCTTTTTTTTCTCTCCATGAAAGCACATAGAAAAACAAGTACTTTATGCATTACAAGCACCTAGAGTGACATTTGTTTTGCAGTTGGCAAAGAGACTTTTCTGAATTATTGCTTACTAGACATATTTCTAGCAATAACTCTGTACATGGCCTTAGCTAAAAGTGTTAAATCAAGTTTTTTTGGCCAGATAGTGGTAAGGAAAATAAGTGTATTTTCCATTAACTGACTTGACAAAATTAAATAAAGAGTAAGAAACAATAAAACATATTCTCCTATTTCAATGCATATATAACTTATTTAGTGCTGTGTGGTAATCCATTCCATGTAATATAATTGATTTAACTTATTGATGAACATTTGGTTGTTTCTAGTCTTGTTCTTAACAGTCAGTATATTGCAATGCATTTTTTGCTTATGTATCTGCATATATTTTTTATTGATGAATCAAGAATTATTTGCATGTTTTTAAAGCAAAAATCAAGTTGTAGAAAATTATGCCATAAGTCCACTGGTGTTTTCTTTTCAGAGATATGTATATATTTATTTATGTGTATGTTTGTAAAGGAATAACATATTTCTGGAGATTGACCAAGAAATTGCTGGTGGTAATCACCTATTAAAAATGAGGTTGGAAGAGCTCTTTTACTTTTATAGTTGTGAGGCATTTTAATCAAGAGTCTTACTATTTTTTAAATAATTATTGATTATTATGTCCAAGTCAAGCCAAGGCAAAAACCCCAAATCAGTTGTATTATGGACCAACGAGCATTTTTGGCATGTTGTCAGTACATTTCAAAGTAATCAGCATTTTGGGAAAAGAAATCAGAAATTGAGAAAAATTAAGAATTACCATGAATTAGTACTTAACTAATTCTCCTTTCAACTCTGTTTGAAAAGTTTAAGTTTGTAAGAAAGAGAAGCACAGAAATTAAACTTTTAGTAGTCAGAGTCTGATCTAAGTTTGGGACCTCACACACCACTCACAGACCTTTAAAGGTCAAGTGAGCACCTACATCTTTCTTGGCCTGGAAAATGAGAAAAGGGAGCGCTGTGCCTTTGATTTCATGAAGTCACTGTGAGGGTTAATGAGATATTCTACACTGCACCTAGCACACAGGCTGAGTGAAGCACTCAGTGACTAGGAATTATGTTTTGTTACTATCATTACTATTTTATACAAAAAGCAGCAAATCTTTAAAAATAATTTTTAAAAGAAGAATATTAATAGTGAACAAAATACAATAAAAGTAACAATTTATAGCATCATTTTGATTGCATTAAGGTAAGTACAATATACAAATAAAATTTATTTAATGGAGGAAGAACGATTATTAATAGTTGTACAAATTTCAGAATTCTCTCTAAAGACATCTCCCACTTGTACTCGGTGGTGTACATTGTTTTCAATTATTCATTCCAGCAGGTTACCACAGCAAGCCAATTGCATTGGGTCAAGGAGCTATATTTCAGTGGTATGTGCCAAAATCTCCCAAATTCAACACTATTTATTTGCATTCAAGGAGATAGAGATATCTGTTTAATGTCTTGGCCACTCCAAAGAAAACATGAGATTCTGCTTTAGATGAGAGGCCTTTGTTGGCTCCCTCCACTTCACCACATACTGTCCGTGATTTGGTTTGTCCTAGTGCTGGTCTGGCCGACACTGCAGCTCCAGGTCTAGGTCAGTCCCGGGCAGAGGCAACACCAGTCTTCCCCAGGGCCTGCCTACAGCCCTACCTGGTGGGACTCAACTACACAAGGCCACCACTTTCTCCCAGCTCTGTCCCTTTCACCTCCCTCAGTTGCCTGGAGTAAGCATTTTCTGGCCATTTTGCTTTGGTTTCCAACAGGAATGGCACCTTGGGATTTATATCTTGACATCAAATTATCATAAGTATGTGGCTAAAAAAAAGAAGAAAAGAAAAAAGGCAAATACTATCTATATTTTATTGTACTTGGCTTCATACTTTCCACCGGACATCATAGTCACCTGAGGAATACACAGCAGGGCCAGGGTGGCTGACATGGGCAGGTCGGGATGCAAACGATGCCACCGTGTGCCCTTCTTCCATGGGACATCACCCTACTTACTACTCAAAAATGCCTTTCCTTTGAATTTCAAAAGCAGCATGTTCTTGTTACAAATAAACTATGCAAGTAAAAAACCAAAGATTTTGGACTACATCAAGTAAAAAGCCAAAGACTCTCCATCCTCAACGTTAACCATTGTTAACATTCAATGTGCATCCTTCCCATTATTTTTGTTTGTTCATTGACTTCACAAATATTTATGGAGTACCTGCCATGTGCTGGGCTCTGAGCTAAAGGATGGGAGTGGAGGAGTGGGAAAGCAGACGAAACCTCTACTCCCCTGGGATGTTCATTGCAGTGGGGAGGGTTGGGAAAACAGACTTTAAAGGAGAGAGCAAATATAGGAGGCAATTCTTAATAGATGGGCAGTGGTGGGGAAGACCTTCCAGAGGAGAGGTGTTAATATGTGGTTAAGGGTCTTGCTCACTGAAGAACTCAGGAGGAACGTTCCAGGAGAGAGAAGAGAGAGCATAAAAGCCAGAAGTGGGGAACATTTACTGTGTTTGAGTGTCAGAAAAGCAATCAGTGTGCCTGGAAGCTCAATGAGCGAAGGCCAGAGTTATAAGAGATTCAACTAGATAAGGAGGAAGCATCCAGGCCATTCAGAGCTTGGGATGCCCGTTAAGGAGTATGGATATTATTCCAGTGACAGTAGAAAGCTGCTAAAGTAAGAAGCATAGTTACACATCTATTTTTAAGAGATCATACTGACTGCATCTACTGAGAATGGACATCAGGGAGACAAAAGTGGAATTAGGAAACCCACTTAATAAATCGCCATCCTCTAGGTAGGCCGATAATGATAGTGTCCCTAGGAAAAAGGACAGGCCCCTGACCAGAGGCTCCATGACCCTGAGAATGAGGCACCATGAGTGATTTGGGATTGTAAACAAACTGTTAAAAGAGATCGTTAGCATTGTGGACTGGAGAATCTTTTTCAATATGCACAGTAAGTGTTTCTGCTTGGATAATAAAACCTTTGGTTTAAAGCAGTGGTTCTTAAACTTTTTTGAGGTACTGAACCCACCAGTTTCATATGTGCATTCACCGAACCCTTCTTTAGTGATAAATAAAATATAATTTTTTTTCCAAATTCAAGACATAGGTATATGTTTTTTTACTGGGGCACAAAATGAGCCGTGCATGAACATCACCTTGCTCAAAGAACAAAACCAACAAAGTGCATGAACTCACAACAAATTACGGTATTACTTTATTCTGGCCTCCACGCCAGAGGCTTCTCTGAAACCCTGAAACCGACTCATCGAACCCCCAGGGTTCTATAGAATCCAGGTTAAGAACCACTGGTTTAAAGCATTTATCTTGTCTTGTCTACAAAAGTGTACAATCATTTTTATAACCAACTGCTTGCTTTCTGCAGCTCTAGGACATACATATGTCACTAAGAAATAAGGCTTCAGTTAACACTTGAACACCCCTAAAATGCCTGCATTGCAGAAGAAGCTAATCCAGGGCAACCCGCTGGGCAGATATGTAAGCAAGGACCCCAACATTCTCCCGCTCCAGCCAGGTGATGTTGGCCCAGTATTCTCATCACTTCACTGACTGGCACATGGAGGACGTCTTTCTTTTCCCAGAAGCACCCCTCTCCCTTCCCCACCCTATTTTGCCCCTATCCTGCTCTGACGGCTAGAAATTACTTGGCATATTTATTCTTCAGACATCTGGCTGTAGCTCATGGTGAGTTCTTAGCCAAAAGCCACCTCATCTCTGGAAGTAGGCGACAACCCTAAAGCTTCAGGCTTAGGTGAGAGCGCAGCCAATATTTGGAGATGGAGAGCAACAGATGGATGGAGTCGAGATTCAAAGAGTTTGAGTTTAGCGCCGCCTCCCCACTCCTTCCTTCCCTCCCATGTATATAAAATTATATTAATATACAGTCAGTTCTGCAATACCCTTTATTTTGCAAATGCAAATTTATTCCAATGAAATTAAGGTATTAGGGACCAATTTTAAATCAACGCCAATTTCCTCTTATATAAAATTCCATCCCCAAAAACCCAAGTTGAATGCAGCTGAGCCCAACAGTGAAGGCAACTGCAAAACACACCCACTTCAAACCACAGACAGCTGCCTCCTCGCACCAAGTCAGAGTAGCACTTATCCATACTGGGCGCGACAACCTTCCAGCCCCTTGTGCTATCTCTTCGTAGGAGTGAATCTTCAGGGCTTATCGAGAGCAAGTGCCACACTCAGTGGAGTCTTCACATGATTCTTACCCATTCAAGCTGTGTAAAGCTTTGTTAACTTTTTTATTAAGTTCTATCTTTGTTTTGAATGTGTCACCGATGAATGTTTGCATGTTTGTCCCAACCTCATTACTGCCCTGAGCCCTGTGGTTTTGGTGATGTTGCACAGCCCTACAACCTCTAGAAAGGCATGTGGCATCAAATAGCAGAACTGCCATATATTCCCACATATGGAGCTTTGCCCATTCCACATGAAATGATACTATATGAAAATATACTGTATGTTAGGCAACTTGCTTTTGACAGGATTCAGAAAACACTGTGCCAAAATCTGGCACATTGGCATTGAAGATTAAACTGAAGGAATCTGAGACAATAGCAGAGGCAGGACAGTCATTCTGACCTCCCGCCCCTTAAGCAGATCATGAGACCCTCATGAGAGGGGTGCTTTTCTCTTCAAGATAAAGGGGTGCTGAAATATGAAGGAAAATTCCTTGCTAACTGTCCCCCAGTCACTACACTTAGCTCTCACTCATCTGTGTTCATAGCTTCCCGTTCTTTATCTAACCCAACATAAAGACAATTGGTTTGCCTCTGATGATACTAAAGAAAACCTAACTGAGTCATGTCAGAGTGGATAGCTGCAATAATCTTTGCTGTATTTAAGTCCTGTATATTTAGACCCTAAGTGTTGAGTACACCTCAAAATGGTAAGTGATGTGTCCTGGCTCTTGGTAGAGTAAGGACTCCCAGGGGAGGGGAAAGAAGAAGGCCCCAGTATCTGGGAATGTCCTTCATAGAGAACTCCTAAGAGCAACATTTTCTCTTTGCTCTTGGGCTTCCTTGGAGAGTAATTCTGAGGGAAACAATTCTACCTGAGGATTGCCTCTCATACAGGAAGTTACAAATGGTAATGATGATGATGATCCTCGTCATTATTATTATGCCATTTATTTTATTATGATTATTTTATTTTATCCTTCCAGCATTATACTGTACATTTTTAGAGCTTATCCAGGCAACTATCTTAATAGCTTTGTGAAGCTGATATTATTGTTCTCAGTTTAGAAATGAGGTCATTGAGATGCTGAGAGGTTCAGGGCATTCTCCAGGGAGTGATGGAGGCAACAGGTGTCAAAGTCATGCCTGCTTGACACGCATGCTTTATCCCCTTTACCACTCCAATGTTCTAGTTTTATCCCCATTCTAAGGTAGGTGTAGAAGACTGAAGGGCATGAGTCTTCTGCAAAGATCAGCAAACATTTTCTGTAAACACCAGAGATTACATATTTTAGAATCTGTGGGCCAGACAGTTGCAGCTGTTCACATTTGCATTGTAGCATGATAAAGCAACCTGAGACAATACAAAAATGAATGAGTATGGCTGTGCTAATAGTTTTATTTATAAAAAACAGATGGAGGGCCAGGTTTGGCCCTTGGGCGTGGTTAGTCCACCCTGGTGGTCTGCAGAAACATTAATGGGAAAAGTGGTGCAGGAGTTGGAAGAATATTGCAAAAACAAATTAAAAACCTGGTCAGAGGCAGATTTAACTGTGGGTGCACCTGGCACATGCTCTGGGCCCCGACTTCTAAAGGGCCCCTCAAACCCCAACTTTACACTTTTTTCTAATGACACCAAGTTTGGTTTCATATGTGCAATTTTAACATTATTTATTTTAAAATATGGTTAACATGTATTTTTATTTTCCCTGTCTCTTTTTATTTTAAGGGACCCAGTATTTTCTTCTGCACCTGGGACCTCAACCGACCTTTCTCTGCCTCTGGACCTGTTGTCTAAGCTCAGATACTTTAAAATTTAGCAAAGAATTAAGAAAATTCAGGCAAGTAAGAGAGAGAGAACAGAGTAATACAAAGTTAAAAAGGAGTGGATCATCAGGCATAACTGAATTAGCCAAAGTGTCTTAGACAAAGGAGGTGCAAAGCTGGTTTGACTAGCAGGGTAAGAAGTGAAAAAGAAGGGAGAAGAGCCTGACCAGGCAGTGGGGCAGTGGATAGAACACCGAACTGGGACGCGGAAGACCCAAGTTTGAAACCTCGATATTGCCAACTTGAGTGTGGGCTCATCTGATTTGAGCAAGGCTCACCAGCTTGAGCTCAAGGTCACTGGCTTGAGCAAGGGGTCACACAGTCTTCTGTGGTCCCCTGGTCAAGGCACATATGAAAAAGCAATCAATGAACAACTAAGGTGCCACAACAAAAAATTGATGCTTCTTCTCTCTCTTCCTTCCTGTCTGTCTGTTCCTTTCTGTTCCTCTCTCTGTCTCACTCTGCCTCTGTCACAAAATAAAGAAGAGAGAAGATATTTTTCAATTTAGATTTATGATATTTACAGGACACATAAGGTATAATAGGACTCAGAAGCACCATAGAACAATAGATAAGGCAAAGGCACTTACTTGTGTGCTTGGGGGTAGGGGGTGGGGGTAGCATGCCAACCTGGCCATGTGGTGGATTAGTGGATAGAGCATCAGCTTGGGACACTAAAAACCCAGGTTTGAGCCCCTGAGGTCTCCTGCTTGAGCATGGGCTCATAGACATGACCTAATTGTCACTGGTTCAGCTGGAACTCCCTGGTCAAGACAAATATGAGAAAGCGATCAATGAACAACTAAAGTGCCACACTGGTTAATTGATGCTTCTCATCTCGTTCCGTGTGTGTGTATGTGTGTGTGTGTGTGTACCTCTCTCTTGCTAAAAAAAAAATAAATAAAAAAAATCTCACACATGTAAGTAAACTTCATACCCCCTACTCAGGGAATGCCTATTAAAATAAATGTCATCTGCCCAGACTAACAAACTGATAAGACTGAATTATTGATTACCCTATGAAAGTTTTTATTAGAGATGTTCTGTGGGTCAATGCAATTATTCAAGCCATTTCCCCAGTCTGTCCCCTGCTCTTCTATCTCAGCTCCAATTTCCACTCTGAATTGTAAAACAAGATATGGTTTTATCTAGAGCCTCTCTCACCCTATGTAACCCAGTGCTCTCTGGCATAATCATAAGCCAGGGCCTGAAAGCCTAGAGAATCAACTGGAAAAAAGGAGAACAGGCTCAGTACCATTTTCCTGCAAAGTAATTTTCAAATGAAAATTGGATGCAGTTATAGGATGGGACTTAACTTCCCTCTGCTTGAAACACCAGCCTTAACAGGCTCCAAATCCCTGGCTCCATGCAATGCAAACACCCTTCTGGTGCTCAGTCGACTTGTACTGATGGATTTCTGCTGCAGGAAAACTAGGAGTTGGAGTCAGAAAAGGGGTGGGGAGCTATGGGAGCAGCAAATAACCCCCATCCTCAGCTCAAAGTCGACTTCTGGGAGATCCAGACAAATATCATAGTGAAACTGGGCCGAACAGGAGATAAAAATAATTGGATAGGAAAGAGTACAGATTTCACCAAAAGAAAATGTAATTGATTCAGTATCAAGTCAATGAGACAGAGAGAGTGTGCGTACCTGGGTTTACTGTATCTCCTCTAGTGTTCAAACCCATCCTGGGTTCCCTTACCTTCACCCTGAGCTGTAACTGAGGTACTTGCCTTCTGTTAGCATCTTGCTCTCAAATGACATTGTATTTCTCAATCAATTTTCACCTTAGAATCTTATCTTAGTCTCCTTAGAGCTCCATATCTAATTGTATCAAAATTAAGCATCCAGAATACTTACTGTCCCAGAACCTCAGCTCCTGTCTGTACAGGAGCCCTAGTGATGGCTCTCACTTTGCTCAGTTCCTCCGCTGTGATGTCAGACCCAGAGTGGCTTGACCTGTCGTGGTAGCTGCTGACCCCGTGTGGATTCTGAGCACTGATATGCCAGTCTGAACTGAGATGTGCTAAGAGTGTAAAAACACATGACAGATTACAAAGCTGCAGTACAAACATAGAGTGTAAAAAATGGTACCCAATTTATTTATAATTTTATGTTGATCACATCCTGAAAGATAATATTTAGGATACACAGGTTTAAATAAAATCTTTCCATGAAGTTACCTTTTTTCTTTAAGTTTTTAACTGTGACTCCTGGAAATTCTTAAATTACACATGTGCCTCCCATTATAGTCTAGGTGACTTACAGAGTAAATAAGCAGGGATGCAGAGAACAAGTGTGATGTGTAGAGACATTGCAACACAAGGACATGCTGGGAGTCACACACTCTTCACTATGGCAAGGAGAACTCATAAGTTATTGTCGAGATTGCTTTCTTCACTGTCCTTGGTAAAAATGAAATAAGTTTTTGAATTAGATGTATAACATTTGATTTTTCCTTCTTAGATCCAGTCCCTTCTTCAGAGGGTGATAACCGTGAAGACAGGGCCTTTGTGAACATCATCCCTGAATCTACAGTTTTTGAAAGTGCCTGTCCCTCTAGACTTTTGAATTATTACTTGTCAAGTATTATATATTCAGTGTTGAATGAACTAAAGTTTGCTAAGTTTAGGGTGTCAGTGGATATGTTGGTTATAGCATCAAAATTATAACACATTCATAATTTCTCCACTTAAAAATTCCAAAATAAAATGTTATCACAGCTGAACTTAAAAAAAAACCAAGCATTTTAATTAAAATATAATTGACATACAATATTATATTAGGTTTATGTGTACAACATAGTGAATTAACAATTGCAAAATGTTCCCCACAATAAATCTAGTTACCATCTGCCATCACACAAAGCTAATACAATATTGTTGGCTGCATTCTCTGTGCTGTATACTATATCTCCATGACTTATAAGCCAAGCATTTTTTCAGAATGGTGATTCCTGTAATAAGGTAGGATGAGAAGAGATCTTTCCAAAAAAGACAGGCTGCCTATGGATTACTGTCCCTTGCTTTTGGAGGAATTGCTTTATATCCCATACATTTGAAAGGTTGAATAAAAGATTAAGAATAGGTATTTGAGTTCAATTCATTAAGTACTATGTAGGATCTTTCTCACTACTCTTAACTCATTCTCAGGCAGGGCCAACTCTGTGAGCACACAGCCTGGGCCTTTGCGTGGGGTCCCATGCTCTGAAGGGCCCTGTGCTTCATTTAATATTCTGCTGTCACTTTCTTGAAATTCTTTATAATGTTATCTTGGAACTTGTGGTTGGTAAATGAGGCCTTATGAGATAATGAAACATGCACTTGAGCAGAAACAATTAGCCCAATAGGCCGTCCACCATTTGTAGTCACCTGTTGACATGTAGCTTGCTGATGCCCCATGAGCACTCCAGTTGATTCATAATTTGTGGGAGTTCGAGGAGACTCCAAGTGAGTTCAAGGCAAATGTGTTTTATCAATGACTGGGTAAACAGGGATGCTGACACCCCAAGAGGGCATTCTTTCTGTTTGAAAAAGAATTTACTTCTAATGCAGAATGAAAGCAGTAGTGTTGTAAGAAATAACAAGCGAGGAACCCTTTCTTACTCATGTTAGTTCTCTGTATTAGTAACCACTTGCACTAAAAGTGATAAGCTAGATGGAAGGGAAAGATAAGGCACTCCAGAGTCCCTTTTCCTCTCATCCTTCTTTACTCATCTCTAAGCTAAAGGTTGAGAGTGTTTGTAGAATGTGCACATATCAAGAGGTGAAATAAAAACAGTTGAGTTAATAAAACCACCCTCTAATAGCTCACTGGCATCTTAACAAGTTAGGTTTATTCCTCAATGCAGTGTGAAATTACCATTACCCATAGGAATCACGGGCAATCTTCAAAAGAAGCTCTTAGAAACTAGTATAAGATTTGGCTATTGGCTGGGTGATTTGGGGGAGGATGTAAGGAGACAGATGTTCTAAATTGTTGTCAGAAAACAAGTAATTCACCTGACCAGGTGGTGGCGCAGTGGATAGAGTGTCAGACTGGGATGCAGAAGACCCAGGTTCAAGATCCCAAGGTCGCCAGCTTGAGCGAGGGCCCATCTGGTTTGAGCCAAAGCTAGTCAGCTTAGACCCAAGGTCGCTGGCTCCAGCAAGGGGTTGCTCGGTCTGCTGAAGGCCCACAGTCAAGGCACAAGTGAGAAAGCAATCAATGAACAACTAAGGTGTCGCAATGGCAATGAAAAACTAATGATTGATGCTTCTCACCTCTCTCCGTTCCTGTCTGTCTGTCCTATCTATCCCTCTCTCTAACTCTCTCTCTGTCCCTGTAAAAAAAAAAAACGAAAAGAGAAGAAAAGAAAAGAAAAGAAGCAATTCTATGAGTGGCCATCTCAATAAATCTTATCTGCATGAAAGGCAGAGTAGAATGAGGCTACAGCTATAATGGTAAATACATAGCCATCACTCATTCAGCAATGTGGGGTATTTTGTGGGCTGCACAGTGACCTGGAATGAGTGGATGTTCTGTGATACTGTTTATGTCCACCAGGACAATACATGGCTTAACTGGCAGAGTTGGATCCACGTGCAGTAACATTGAGACCAGGCTGTAAATGTCAAATCCAGTTCCCACACATCAAAGACTACTTTCTTTCTTTGCTTACACTGTCCTTTTTAAAAATTAAAAAGAAAAAGAGCCATATGAATGTATTAGCTTTGAAATTCGAATTGCGTATTCTTACTGCTTCTGCAGGCATGTGAAATGCACTGATAGTTGCATTTAAGACTGCATCGCACAACATAGAGATGATCTCTGAAATTCAAGCTAATAATTTAAAGTTTAAATTTTGTGTTACTTAGATCAACATTACATAGCAAATTAAAAAATAAAAAAAGCATGAGAAGTCAAGAGAGAGACTGTTGGGCAGATAAAATATATTATGCTCACTTTGTTAAAGATGGTGCTGCCCACATGGAAGTTTGTTGATATTAATGTGTGTTCTGGAACAGGCTGCGGGCAGGCCGGGTCGTTATAGCTTAAGGCTTTGTTTTAAGAGTAAGCTCTTCTCCACACCCTTGACTGATTGGATGATGTAGGGTGGTGATGTAGGGAGGAATCCCATTATGCCTCAAGATGGGTGGCTTTGTATCAGAGACTTTCTTGAATGTATAATTGGATTAAGGGTTTGGATTTTCTATGCTATAAACTGGGGCAGTCCGGGAGCTAGCTCTCTCTTGGTTCTTGGTTCCTGAGGTGTTAGAGAGGAGAGCAGATTAAGGCCACGTGGAGGCCAGGAGAAGCAGCTGAGATGGCAGAGTGCTGAGGAAGAAGCCAGTTTGTTAAGAGTTTGTGCTGGAGGAGATGGGAAACAGAGGTGAAATAAGTCTGGTGAGCTGGAAAGCTTTGATGCTAGGAAACTCGGATAAGTCAGTAGCTTTGTGAGCACTGAATGTGTGGGTTTTGGAGCCCAGTGTGTGTTTTTGCTTGCCCGCCGGGTGCAAGCTAGAATTAAAGCTGATGGCTCACCAGTTCGTGGCTCCAGTGTTTCATTGCCATCTGTCCGAATCCAATGCGAACCTGCGTGGGTCGGGCTGCTGTGATAGTGGCCTCGGCCACAGGCTTTACAGAGACCATGGAGAAAAAGAAAATGCTTCACATTTCTGTGTCTTTAATAACACTTTTTTCTGCTTTATTGAACAAGAGGCCCTGAGTTTTCATTCTGCACTAGGTCCCACACATCGCATAACTTGCTTTGTTCCCAGTTTTCTTTTAACCCTTGACAGTGCCCTAAAGAAATTCTTAAATCTGATTTTATTTATTTGTTTTCTTGTCCTTTAGAGATTGCTAGTTGCCACATGTTTCTCAAGTCAGCAAATGTCATAGGAGTTCAATCCCTGTGTGTTCCTCTGTAGTGTGCACCTTAATTGGTTGGGCAAATGTACATGCTGCCTCTTCTCTTTCCAGATCCTACTCTTAAATCCTTTTCATGGGGTGGGAGCAGAAACAGGAAAACTATAGAAGGTCTGTCCCCTACAAGTATTTCATCTTTGAGTCTGACTCCACTGGTGAGAAGAGAGCCTTATCATTACTGTGGTTTCTCTGTGGCCTCCCTCCCTCTCTCTTTCTTTCTTTCTTTCTTCTTTTTTTTCTTGTGCCAGAGATATCCAAGTTTCTGCTCGCTCTGCTGATCAATATCTTATCTATAAACAATTTTCTATTCCCTTATCTCCAGTTTCCCTAAGAACCTCTAGCCACAATCTCTAATTATGTTTATCATTGATACTAATTTAAAATGAATCTTTCTTATATAGGCCTTTCATAACCCTCACACAGATCATAGCTTTACAAAATAATTTAGAGAAAGATATTTGAACAAAGATTTAAAGTGACTTCGTGTCACACCAGGTAAAAATAAACAGATAAACTGCATTTGCAAATTTCAAAGCTTTGGGCACACCCTCTCTTTTTCTTAACAGAAAGATTTCTGATCTTACATTTAGGTATTTGAAGGCCTTTACCCCAGGCGCAAAATGTCCACAGAAGATTGGATAAGACCTTGACCAAAGCTGTGCTCTGTATCTACAAATAGCTCTGACCATCCACATGGGTCAACATAATTAATATGTGAAACATCAGGCTCTTACTAAAAAGTCAGAAGCCTGTTTATTTGAGTGAATTGGACCATGGAAAAAATAGTGGTATTCATTACCCACCCCTAACCTCCATCTCATTCCTAGGACAAGGTTCTCTCACCCTCTGTAAACTTTGTATAGGTGGATGTGCCTGATAGCACAGGTGCTCTAAGAGACTTTTCTTTATCACTACTATTCAAAATGGGGAGCCATGGTTTTTGTTGGACCTCAGTTAATTGTCATGCAAGTATACACCATACCACCCTCCTTACCAGGACTTATTTTTCAAATACAATGTTCCATCCCTCCTCCAACCCTTCAGCCCTTTTCTTGTTATCAGTCATTAAAAAACTTTTCTAAGAGTATTGAGGCCCTCTACTTGTATTAGAATAGTGAGGTAGAATTCTTGAAAAAAGTACAGAGAGAGGAGAAAATCTAAGTTAGATATATATAATAAGTTCTAGCAGACTGTGGCTATTTGTGACAACTATGTCAATCAAATTATATGTAGTGTTTTATTATCCTCCACCTGTCTTTTTCCATTCTATAAGAAGGAGGAATAAGTTGCCTCCTATCTAAGTCCTTCAACTATGATACCTTCTGCATTGATACAATCTATGAAAAAAATAAATTATCCTTGTAAGAGATGGTCCTTTTAACAGGATATGAAATAAACACTAAAGAAGAATTGTGTTTCAGTACTAGATCTGTTACAGGAAAGTTGTACAATTTGGGACCAGTGCCTCTTAGCCTCTCTGCATCTCAGTTTCCCCATCTGTGAGTAGAGAAATCTGAGAATTCTCATAGGCAATTACTCCAAAAGTGATTTCCATATAAGTAATTATTTTAGACCCTGTACACACCTGCTACGCTTATTTGTCAATGAATTCTTCTCAGATTCATAAGCAAGCACTGTACATTTCAAAGTCTCAGTTTCTGCATCAGGCACTGCTAAAACAAACCCTGGGGAAACGGGTTGTGATGAACACACAGTCACTGTCCTTGAGGAGTCTGCTGTCTACAAAGGCAAAAGGTTTCTTAGGTAATGTCTAAGGTCTGTTTCAGCTCTAACATTTTATGATTCTATGCGTGAAAGCATTTCAGGGTCTAGCATCTTCCACAACTAAAGACTGCTAATAAAGGCAATCATTTCATTCAGAAAGTCTCTTCAAAATGCCTTTCACTGCAGTAACAGTCTCTTCTGCCTTCCCAACAGAAGATTCTGGTGTACATGGTGGATAACAGGATGTTTGGAACATCAGTTATCTGGAGGGAAATAGAATCAAGCTTGGATGCCACCTTTAAATAACCTGTACATCAGAGGTGTGTAGACTGGGGGTCCTTCCTAAAAATAGAATGTAATATGGAAGAATTGCACCACAATTCTTGGTTGCTCATTAGAGTGATAGTATCTTGGTCATGGTGTGCAGCAATGAAGCCCTAGCCAGTCTCACAAGAACAGGGCACTGATGGTGGCTTTGCAGCTGTGGTGATAAATTGCTCTGGAGAATTGCATTTCTTCATGCTCTCACTTCTTTTTTCTCCACACAATGTGCATGTGACACACAGCCCTGTGAGGAGAAGTCAGGGCCAGCGGAACTTGCTCAAACAAGCTCTGACCTGCCCTAATGGCTGTACCTACAGCATCAGGGTCTAACTCTGATTGGCATTATAAGTCCCATGCACTGAGGTGGATTTAACAGCAGACACACTGGGCTCTAGGCCCTCCTTCTGGAGGGTCCCACAAAACCCCAAGTTAATACTTTTTTCTAATGACACCAAGTTTGGTTTCATATGTACAATTTTAACATTAATAGTATATAATAATTTTTATTTATTTAAAAATATGGTTAACATGTATTTTTTATATTCCCTGTCTCTCTCTCTTTTTTTAAGGGACCCAATATTTTCTTTTGTGCCTGGGGCCTTGGCCAACCTTAATCCACCTCTGTCCATGCAAAATAAAGAACAGTAGACAAGTTGCCCTGCCTTCTCAATTTTGCAATCCAGGATAGGCAATAAAACGATGTCTCCTTTTCCCATATCCACCCCAAATGCACACATACACACACAACACAGAGACACACACAGACACATTCATATGCTTACTCACAAGCACACAGACACATACAGACATGAATACACACACATACAAACTCATGTATGCGCGCGCACACACACACACACACACACACACACTGCCTGTCAGTTACAAAACAACACAGAGTCCTTACAGAATATGCTGAGAGAGTGTGCTCACCCAGATCCCTCCCTTGGCATCCATCTTGCCGGATGGAGAAGCAGTTCTGCCCAGTGGTTGAGACCACAGACTCTGCAGTCAGGTAGGACTCAAGGCATCCCATCCCTAAGAGATACTCCTAAAGCAATTCTCATCACTCTGAACCTGAATGTCCCCATCTGAACAGTGAGACCAGTGAATGCACTGGCTCAGAGGTTGGCTGCAAGATGAAGCATTTACTGAGTAAGCACTCTGGCAATTGGTTCCCTGTCCGCTGACCACTGTCCCCATAGCTCTACATTGGCAGCCTCGCATGGGATCAGGCTTCTGGAAGGAACTGTCCCTGATAGTTATCTATTTCACAGTCAGACAGGGCACTCTTTGGCTGAAATTGGCTCTCTTTTCTGTATTAATTTTTGATTATTAAAATATGTTTTTATTGTATAAACTTCAAGCACATGGTAGTGTAAAATCTAGCAAATAACTGTCTTCCAATTCCCCATTTCTTCTTTGGCAAATATTTTTGAGACTTTCCAATATGCACATGCATACACACACATGAACACACGTACATTACATGCACAGTCACATGCGCACACAGACTCACACACAAACATGTCATTTTAAACAAAACTTGTACATATATTGTATTGGCTCCTTCAATTGCTTTTTTCTCGGAAAGGAGAGACTAGCAAAGGGTAATCACCACATGACACAGTACAGGTGGTGCTGTCATTGCTGGCGTCCCCTTCCTGAGGGTGAAGATGTTCTTAGTAACAAATGTTAGTGTAGTATCTCCCCACAATCATTCTCATTTCCATTAGGAAGAATAATGTTTTATAATAAGATATTCAGGAAGATTAAAATAATCACTGGTGATTCAAAGACAAATCGTTTTGGAACAAGAGTCTATGAGATGAGGAAGAAAGGGTTTGTTTTACAGCTAATTCAATCTGTCATCATCCAGGAAAAAAAGTCTAGACACTTGCTTTGTTTTGACTCATTTCTTGAGTCATAGTGACACTTGCCGCATATTCAGCCAGGGACATTTTTCTGGGCCCTGGTGCTCAGGGAGAAAGCCAGAAGGCATGGAAGTTGACACCCATGAACTCTTAGGTCACCCAGCCTTTCTCTGAGCAGGGAGGGCCTGACCTAATGCTTCCCCAGGGACCAGAGGCCAGCTAACAAAAATAAATTCCTTTTTTTCATTCCTTTGAATATAGGAAAAGACTTTGGCATCATCAAAATGAATAAATACTAAGCTGAAGGGGAAAATATCCTTATTAAAGGTCATTAAATATGAATGGTCCTACTTATTGTTAGTGAAAGGTTTCAATTAACACCTAAATTTGCCATTAGCTTAGCTAGAGCCTCTCTGAATGAAGATTTCTCATTGCTTGATTGTTTGCTCAGACATGAGGAAAATCAGAAGTAGCAACTTAGCATAGTCTCATCTAATGTGGTGACTACTTATTCTTGCTAGTGGGAAGTGCAATGTACTTGTCAGAGCTGGTCTGTTGCGACCATATAACACTGGGACCCCAACTTCTCTTAGCATTCCTAACTTCGCATCTACTCGTGGATACAATATCAGATCTCATTTCCTAGGGGAGGAAAAAGAGCACACTGTCCCCTGTGGATTAAACAAAACTAGACACTGCAGTGTCCCCAGGATTTTTCTGATCTATCAGACACTCTTTGTGATTCCTGGGGATGGGAGGAAGGGGTAGTGGGGGATGTCACTTATGAGGAGAGGATTTTTTGCTTGCTTGTTTTTATATATAGGGAACTAATTTCTGTTTAAACCAAGGTTCTGATTCTAAAAAGCTGTCTACTGCATGTCCCCATAAAAATAATTTTCATAAAATCCACTGTTGCCTCTTGAGTTCCAAGAGGGCAGGGGCTACATCATTCTTTTCAGCTCTCCTCTCTCTTCCCCAGTGCCCAGCGCATCCTGGACGCGTGTTGAGTGAGTGACTGAAGAAACAAATGCTGGGTTCCTGGGTGTGATGGTGAGCAGTGGGAGCAGATGGTAGAAGGAGGACTGGAACATGATTGGTTCTTCCAAATAAACAATTTCAAACATTTAAAAATTGTTTGTCCATCCTTGATTTTGGCCTCATTGCTTCTACTTGATTGTTTTCTTGCCTCAAGTTGTGGCTGAGATAGGTCCTTGGAAACCTTTTTTTTTTTTTACTCTTATTATTTTATATATGAAAAGTCTGATATCTAAAGAGGTAAAATTGTTTGGGGAAATCAAACTAGTCTGTTTTCATGGCATTTTACAACATTAGAAGAAATCTCTGGCAATTGGTTTTCATGAAAGCTTAGAGCCCTGCCATATATTCTAAGCTGTCTCTAAGAACCAGAACATCTGAGTTATCAGAAAACAATGCTCATCCTATGCTGGCTAACTGAGAATTTATATATTGTGTTTTCAGCAAATCTTAGCTACCAATTGATTGTAAGACTCACAATTATTTTGTATACTACCATGTTAAAAAATATACTGCAAATTAGGTTTCTTATTACTTAGAAGTTTCATATTTATTGAAAGAACTCTTTTAGATTTATTATACAGTATATTAAAAATGTGTTGGTTTATTCATACCCTTTTTCTGCTATTATTTTTATTAAATTTACTGGGATAACATTGGCTAATAGATTATAAAGGTTTCAAGTGTAAGTTTCCATAATATATGATCTGTATATTTTATTGTGTGCTTGCCTTAAAAGGAAAGTATAAACAAAGTAAATTGGTTATGGTATTTTTAAAACTTCTCCACAGTCAGGAAATGATGCCTTTATATTACTTTTTAACTCTATCATTGCTAGGCAGCTTTTTCCATGGTGCTGTCATTTGTCGCATCAAAAGCATTGATAATGAAGCTTTTCCTTAAACCAAAGTAGTCCTCTGCTATTGTCTCAGCTTTCCTTTCAAACTGGTAAAGCTTTCTGTGAGTTTTGACATTAGTTCTTTATTGCTTGGCTGGTGAGATAAGACATCATCTTGCACTGTCTCAGGTGGGAGCCCTGTTCTCCCTGCATGTAGGTAAGTGTCTCCCTTTGTATCCTAGAGGGCACCTGGTTGTGACTCTGCAAGGACAGAAGGAATTACAGTCATTCTGTTGAGGACAGATATTTGTTTTTCTAATCTAAAACATGTGACCCACTTTTCTGCTTTCTTATCTTATAAGTTTGGTTTTTAATGCCAAATCATAGTGGAATCTCCCTAGAGACAGTTTAAGCACCCACTATAGCCTAAACGCATATGGTTGAGGCAATTCACATAACACAGTTGAAGTGGCCGAGATGTGGAAGCCATGACAGTCTGTGCATGTCAAAGCAGTGAGAGCTCCATTGGGACTGCTGCTTGATCCAGCAGTGATTGAATAATCTCGTTGATTGCGAGATGCACCCTGACTTCCGCTATGTTCAAATGTAGGGGGAAATATGCACCTTAGAAATTAAGAAACACTGAACCAGTTTTAGCCTGTGTCAGATTATTTTCCTGGGAAGCCTGTTGTTCCAGCTCATTAAAATGGGATTTGAAATTCTACTTGAAATTAGAAAAGAGCCTAAAACACTTGCCAACTAACAGGAAATCAAAGCTGTTTTTAAAGAGATGTTTGCACATCAGTAATAGCAGCATTTCTCAACATCCCCTGAACATTAGACTCGAGACAAATTGAGAAAGAAAAGAACAACCAATGCTACTCCAAACAAATTAAATCAGAATCTCTAGAGGGGCCCAAGCATCAGGTTATTTTTAAAGGCTCTTTAAGTGGTGCCAGTCTAGTTAGGGAAACACTGGTAGAAAGACATGAAATGCCCTAGATTTCCAGAAAGCCACATGCCTAGTGTAAAGCCAGTAGCCGAGGCCACCATCACAGCAGCCTGGCCAGTGCAGGTTCCCATTGGATTCGAACAGATGGCAATGAAACACGGGAGCCAAGAACTGGTGAGCCATCAACTTTAATTCTAGCTTGCACCTGGCGAGCAAGCAAAAACACACACTGGGCTCCAAAACCCACACATTCAGTGTTCACAAAGCTACTGACTTATCCGAGTTTCCTAGAATCAAAGGTTTCTAGCTCACCAGACTTATTCACCTCTGTTCCCCATCTCCTCCTGCACAAACTCTTAACAACCTGGCTTCTCTCTCAGCACTCTGCCATCTTGGCTGCTTCTCCTGGCCTCCATGTGGCCTTAACTCTGCTCTGCTCTCTAATACTAACCTCAGGAACTCAGGAACCAAGAGAGATCAAGCTACTGGTCTCTCCCACTTTTTAGCATAGACTCAAAAACTTTAATCCAATTATACAAACAAGGAAGTCTCTGTATAATGGGATTCCTCAGGAGAGTGCACCACCCTACATTATCCAATTAGTCAAGGGTGTGGAGAAGAGCTTACTCTTAAAACTAAGCCTTAGGCTATAACAACCCGGCCTGCCCACAGCCTGTTCCAGAACACACATTAATATCAACAAACTTCCATGTGGGCAGCGCCATCTTTAACAAAGTGAGCATAATATATTTTATCTGCCGAACACCTAGTGTGTCCTGTGCACACTTAAGAGCAGCACACCTTCCTTGGAAATATCTGAAAGCAACAGCAGGCAGGTCTAGGGTTTATTTCATTTGGGCATACATGGCGTGGGCATCTTTTTCCATTCCTCTTTCTTTCCTTGTTTTCTTCCCCTCTCTTTTTAATTCCAGGTTGGCAATCTTGCTGCAAGGATTTATTTTAGCATAGCTACACGCAGAACTTTTAAACCTTTCAAATTGTGTTATTTGAAAACCATGAATGCCCTATTATGCACAGAAAATACTTCCCAGGATTCTCTAAACTCAAATCCTGATGTAGTTGTTTTGTTGTCCTCCTTGACCCCTCCTGCTCCTTCTCTCGGTTGGGCTCATCACTTCTGCCTCTGCCTTCTTCCTGTCCCTCTTCCTGCTTCTGCAAGACTCCAGTGGCTCATTTTGTGAACCTCTTGTTAGCTGCAGATGACATAGGGCAGAGATCAAAAAAGATGCTTCTTGTGTTCAGTGTCAGGGACAACAGTTCAGAGAAATCCCTTTCACTGTTCTTTTTAGTTACTTCTTGGGGTACATTACTTCACACTGTGTAAATATTGCCATTTGCTTATTGAGGGGTTTTGGTTTTCCATCACAAAAGGAAAGATCTGCTTTTTATCAAAATCCCACAACTTCCTCATCCCCACCCTTTCTGCACAATACCTTTTGTCTCTCTTTTTGAGTTTACAAACCCTGCATAATTAGGAGGGAGAAAGTAAGGTGATTGGAAAACTTTCAGCTAGAAAAGAGAGCTCAAACTTAGATATTGAAGAAATTGTTTAAAATTCGTTCTCCAGAAGTCATCAGTATATTTTCAAAGAAAATAAACTATAATGTGCTCTGTTTTTAAAACTTCGATTGAGATTTTTATGGAGAAGGTATGTTGGGTAGATAAAATATATTATGCTCACTTTGTTAAAGATGGCGCTGCCCACAGGGGAGTTCGTTGATATTAATGTGTATTCTGGAACAGGCTGTGGGCAGGCCGGGTAATTATGGCCTAAGGCTTGGTTTTAAGAGTAAGTTCTTCTCCACACCCTTGACTGATTGGATGATGTGGGGTGGTGTGATCTCCTGAGGAATCCCATTATACAGAGACTTCCTTGTTTGTATAATTGGATTAAAGGTTTTGATTCTATGGTATAAAGTGGGAGAGACCAGTAGCTTGATCTCTCTTGGCTCTTGGTTCCTGAGGTATTAGAGAGGAGAGCAGATTAAGGCCATGTGGAGGAGAAGTAGCCAAGATGGCAGAGTGCTGAGGGAGAAGCCAGTTTGTTAAGAGTTTGTGCTGGAGGAGATGGAAAACAGAGGTGAATAAGTCTGGTGAACTAGAAACCTTTGATTCTAGGAAACTCGGATAAGTCAGTAGCTTTGTGAGCACTGAATGTGTGGGTTTTGGAGCCCAGTGTGTGTTTTTGCTTGCCCGCCAGGTGCAAGCTAGAATTAAAGCTGATGGCTCACCAGTTCGTGGCTCCTGTGTTTCATTACCGACTGTTCGAATCTAATGTGAACCTGCACGGATCAGGCGGCTGTGATGGTGACCTTGACTACTGGCTTTACAAGGTACTCTTGGGATCTCTGCATATTTTATTTAGATTTTGATGGTATAATGCAAATAATGGTCTATTTAGGAGAATTAAATAATCACATCACTTAAAGGTAATCCATTTCTCCAGCTCTTTATGAAATCCTTGACCAGTGGTTGATTTTCTTTTCTTTTAATGGACTTAAGACATGTTTTTCTTCATATAAGTGTCTTCCATAGACAAATAAACTAGACGTTGTAGCACCTATCACAAACAGAAAAAAAAAAAAATCTATTAACCAAAATCTTTTCTCCCTACTCTTCACACTTAGATAAATTTTCTTACCAACCCATGACTTTCAATAGAGACTACAGCTCATGTGAGTGAAATTGTTCATCGTACCAGATATTAGACCGTGGTCCTTGAGTGTGGTTTAGAAAGAATTCAAAGTCAAAACTCAAATACAGGGGTACTCAATACAGCGATCGCGATCTACTGGTCGATTGTGAAGGAAGTATGGGTAGATCGCATGACATACAATTTTGATTGGCATAAAGGGTAGCCAATCTGATGTCTGAACTTTTTACACCCCACGCTTGCGCGTTAAACCGCACTAACTTGTTCAGTTACATTGCCGTGTAGTTAGCCTTCAATTTATTTAAACTAAATACAACAAAGGGTATAAAAATGAGTGCCATAGCTGGTCCGAGTAAGAAGCCTAAAACCTACCACTTTCATACAGAATGGGAGGGGATTTTTTTCCCTATGTCATATTCTAAGTGCGTTTGCCTCATCTGTCTGTGTGCCATTGCTATTCCAAAGAAGGGAAATGTGGAGCGGCTTTTTCGGACTGTTCATAAAAACTATGACATTGACTTTCCTGCAAAAAGAGAGCTGAGAAAGAGAAAGGTGAAAGAAGAATACACAATATTAAATAGTAATAATAGTAACTTAAATAATGATAATATAGAAGAAATAAATTTATGTTTTGCATTTTTATTGTAGGTAGATCATTTTGACTTGGTCATCTTATAAGTAACTTGCCAGCTGAAAAAGTGTGGGCACCCCTGCTCAAATACAAGTGAAAGTTTTTGAAAGTCACAGAGGTAGAAGTGACCTGTAGAAGAAATGAGCCAGCTGGGCAGCATGGATTCACCAATCAACTTACAAAGAAAAAGAGGAGCCCTTGGAACTTAGGAGACAAAAAGGCAAAGAAAACACATCTGGGGGATAAAGGAGGAGGCATGAGCATGTGAGAGAGAGAAAGAGAGCTTTGAGCTCTGGGTTCTTCATCTGGAGGGCTTTTATTTGTTTTCTATAGGTGGAGGTTTTATGGGAGGTGTTCGGCAGATAAAATATAATATGCTCACTTTGTTAAAGATGGCACTGCCCACATGGAAGCCCGTCATCCAGGTGATATTATTTGCCCTTATGCTTGAGACGGCTGTGGGGGAAAAGCTGTAATGTAGGCAGGCCAGGTCATTATAGCCTAAGGCTTAGTTTAAGAGTAAGCTCTTCCCCACACCCTTGACTGATTGGATAATGTAGGGTGGTGCACTCTCTTGAGGAATCCCATTATGCCTCATATGGGTGGCTTTGTATCAGAGACTTCATTGTTTGTATAATTGGATTAAAGGTTTGGAGTCTATTCTATAAAATGGGAGAGAGCAGTAGCTTGATCTCTCTCTCTCTCTCTTGGTTCCTGGGTTCCTGAGATTAGTATTAGAGAGCAGAGCAGAGTAAGGCCACGTGAAGGCCAGGAGAAGCAGCCGAGATGGCAGAGTGCTGAGGAAGAAGCCAGTTTGTTAAGAGTTTGTGCAGGAGGAGATGGGAAACAGAGGTGAATAAGTCTGGTGAGCTAGAAACCTTTGATTCTAGGAAACTCGGATAAGTCAGTAGCCTTGTGAGCACTGAATGTGTGGGTTTTGGAGCCCAGTGTGTGTTTTTGCTTGCCCGCCGGGTGCAAGCTAGAATTAAAGCTGATGGCTCACCAGTTCTTGGCTCCATTGTTTTATTACCGACTGTTCGAATCCAATGCGAACCTGCACTGGCCAGGTGGCTGTGATGGCGGCCCCGACTACTGGCTTTACATTTGGAGTAGTCTTTGGCAGGATTCGATACAGTTCGGCATGGAGCCACCACCATTTTTGGGTGGTGGAGTAGAGGACTGGTTGCTGTTTTGGTTTCCCATAGCTGTTTTTTGGGGGACTGTTGGATGGCTGACTTTTACAGCCATGCGTGAGGAAACCGAGAGCTCTATGGAAGAGGCTGCCCAGGACCTGCAGGATGAGCAGCGGAAGGAGCTGGAGGAAACGTGGGAGAAACAGATGCTGACCCTGGAGCTGAAGGAAGCGCTGGAGGAGGAGGCTGACCAGGTTTGCGAGATTCACCTGGAAGTGGAGCAGATGCTGGAGAAGGAATCACAGGTTCGTGAGTTGGAGATTGCCCTGGATGTTGTGGAGAGCCAGCAGCGGCATGAGGCCGGGCCTGAGGCCAGGACAGGGGCTGGAGTTGCAAGGCCTGCTGAGGAGAAGGCAGCGTTGGCCTGGATCTCGAGCCCAGCAGCAGGAGCTGATGTTTTCAGTTCCTCTTTGGAGGATGAGGAGAATCCAGCTGGAGTTGCAATCCGCAGTCCTCAGAAGGTGAGAGCCCGGCAACAGGGAGTAGCTACGCTACTGGTAGGTCTGCGATTTTGGGACATAGGGGTGGAAGCCATCATGCTCCCCAGAGCAGAGATGGAAATTCTGACTGCCATGGCCACATGCTCCTTTTTGGGACAGTGTACGAGCTGCCAGGATGGCAGAGATGAGGGGGGAGGCTAAAGCACTATGTGTGTGGACTGATTTCCTGGACTATGACCGGATGGGCACAAGCCCCTTTGTTGAATGGACTTACGAATTTTGGACAATGTGAAATACCCTGATGGGGGAGGGGGTGGCTTTCCTGGAGGCCCTCCTGCCCCGGGAAGCTTTTCCCATGGCTAGAAAGAAGGCTGAGGACATTTTGCACTTTTGGCAAAGTGCATAGAGACTGGTGAAATGTGTGTACCTTTGTAATTTTTGAAATTGTATGATTTGTCATGCTGTTGTAATTTGTGTAATGTGCCTAATTTCCTTGTACAGGAATGCCAGTGGTGTAAATTGTGCGTAGTAAAGTGAGCATAGGGGTGGATTGTTCGGCAGATAAAATATAATATGCTCACTTTGTTAAAGATGGCGCTGCCCACATGGAAGCCCGTCATCCAGGTGATATTATTTGCCCTTATGCTTGAGACGGCTGTGGGGGAAAAGCTGTAATGTAGGCAGGCCAGGTCATTATAGCCTAAGGCTTAGTTTAAGAGTAAGCTCTTCCCCACACCCTTGACTAATTGGATAATGTAGGGTGGTGCACTCTCTTGAGGAATCCCATTATGCCTCATATGGGTGGCTTTGTATCAGAGACTTCATTGTTTGTATAATTGGATTAAAGGTTTGGAGTCTATTCTATAAAATGGGAGAGAGCAGTAGCTTGATCTCTCTCTCTCTCTCTTGGTTCCTGGGTTCCTGAGATTAGTATTAGAGAGCAGAGCAGAGTAAGGCCACGTGAAGGCCAGGAGAAGCAGCCGAGATGGCAGAGTGCTGAGGAAGAAGCCAGTTTGTTAAGAGTTTGTGCAGGAGGAGATGGGAAACAGAGGTGAATAAGTCTGGTGAGCTAGAAACCTTTGATTCTAGGAAACTCGGATAAGTCAGTAGCCTTGTGAGCACTGAATGTGTGGGTTTTGGAGCCCAGTGTGTGTTTTTGCTTGCCCGCTGGGTGCAAGCTAGAATTAAAGCTGATGGCTCACCAGTTCTTGGCTCCATTGTTTTATTACCGACTGTTCGAATCCAATGCGAACCTGCACTGGCCAGGCGGCTGTGATGGCGGCCCCGACTACTGGCTTTACAGGAGGTCTCAGGGAAGGATCCCAAGAGGCTAGTCATCAGTTTTTTCCAGGTGTGTCCTTTCAGGGTTATGGTCTCTACTGATTGTTTGGTGCCAGGTCATTAGTCAATGTAGCTGGTCCTGATGTCAGCTATGGTGTTGCTTCATCGGGTTCTACTGCTTTCCTGAGCTGGGAGCTGAAACACAACTGTGACCTACTGTAAAACCAGTAGTCGAGGCCACCATCACAGCAGCCTGACCCATGCAGGTTCACATTAGATTCGAACAGTCGGTAATAAAACACGGGAGCCAAAAACTGGTGAGCCATCAGCTTTAATTCTAGCTTGCACCCGGCGGGCAAGCAAAAATACACACTGGGCTCCAAAACCCACACATTCAGTGCTCACAAAGCCACTGACTTATCCGAGTTTCCTAGAATCAAAGGTTTCTAGCTCACCAGACTTATTCACCTCTGTTCCCCATCTCCTCCAGCACAAACTCTTAACAAACTGGCTTCTCACTCAGCACTCCACCATCTTGGCTTCTTCCCCTCCTCCACGTGGCCTTACTCTGCTCTCCTCTCTGATACTAATCTCAGGAACCCAGGAACCGAGCAGAGCAAGCTCCCGGACTGCCCCAGTTTATAGCATAGAAAATCCAAACCCTTAATCCAATTATACATAAAGAAAGTCTCTGATACAAAGCCACCCATCTGAGGCATAATGGGATTCCTCAGGAGAGTGCACCACCCTACATCATCCAATCAGTCAAGGGTGTGGGGAAGAGCTTACTCTTAAACTAAGCCTTAGGCTATAATGACCTGGCCTGCCTACATTACAGCTTTTCCCCCACGCCATCTCAAGCATAAGGGCAAATAATATCACCTGGATGATGGGCTTCCATGTGGGCAGCGCCATCTTTAACAAAGTGAGCATATTATATTTTATCTGCCCAACACCTACATGTTACCTTTTTTGATGGAAACTCTCTCTGTGGTCAACAGATCCAATGTTTTGGTCCTAAAATTATTGGATGTAGGCCAGAGCCTGATTGTCCTGAAGCCTTAATGCTTAAAGGAGTGGTTGTGCAAGGGCTTGTATGGGAGTTTTTTGAGGCTATTCTCTGACCCCTTGTTCATCCTATAAGGTGATCTACCTGACAACATGCCATAGAAGCAAGGATCAGGGGAAGGTACAAATTACATGACCAATGATATGCCAGTGGAGGAAAGGTTACTCTGGGGGCCCGGTCCCACCCTGCAATATTTGTTTTTCTAGTTTTACCCATTGCTAGGCACCCAGAGCTTCTGCCCTGGTGACCTTCTGTACCATGTCTATATAACTGCCCACTATATCAAAACATAGTGACAGTTTGCGATGAATTCTTAGCCATCTATACAATTATACATGATGTTTTCTAAGTTAGAAAAGTCATGTTAGAATACAACTGTTGCTACCACTTACTGTGTGAGATTGAGCCCATTGCTTAATGTCTTTAGGCCTTAATGTCCTCATTTATAAAAGGAATATTTATAATATCTCATAGATTCATGAAAATTAAAATAAATATAAAGTATGGAGCTAATTGTCATTTAGTCAAGCAAGAAAGAAATTGTAGGTGCTGTTACTGTCACTTTTGTTACTGTTAACCAAGCTGTATTTTTACTGCCAGACATTTTTCTACTAGCATTCTATAAGTAAAAACAGTAGATTTCCCCGTAACTTAAAATTTACCTTCTCAACCTTTGTTGGGGATCCTGTAAAGAATTCATAGAGCATAATTAATTGGTTTTTGAATCTGGATCTTTTTCTACCTACATACTATCTGATCTGACACAATTCACCAAAGGATTTTGAAGGCTTTGTGGTTTCCCTTCTGGAGAATTCACTAGCATCCTCTCCCAAATCTTAATCTTCAGAATTCCCTAATAGTAATTCCACTTTTCATTCACATAGCAATTTGTGGTTTGCAAACATTTTTATTACTTTATATGTCAACTTCATAACATTTTAACACTATATCATTACTGCTGTTTGTCATAGAAGAAAGTTACAAAACCAAGAATTTAAGCAACCCCACCATTGTCCCTCAGTTGGTGAGAAATTTAGGAATGGAACTAATTATATCTCCATGTTTTCTCCAGTACATATTATAACTCTATCAATGAGTTCAAAGCTGCCTTATTAATATCGAGGAGGCAGGCCCACAGCTAAGAATCTCTAGATTTATTTAATCTTTAAGTTATTAAGTGTTGCTATGAGCACACAATCACCTTGCAATATTCTTTTGCTGTCCCCCATAGCACAAAAAATAAATCCAGAGTATTTGGTGCCTGATTGGGCATTTTGTTGAAACCTCTTCCCAGTTATACATGTAGATCTTCACCTGACAGTGAATACCAAAATGGAATATTTTTTTGTTTTGCCTCTTTTTGTTTTGCTTCTACATGGCATTTCTTGAAACTGACAAAAAGCCAAGGTCATAAAAAGCGAGAGAGGAAAGTATGGAATGTGTGAATTGGGGAGAGAAGTTAATAAGAGACCTGGTTAATTCACTCAGAGGATAATAACTCCCTCATAACCAACATCTTGTATTTGATGTCAAGCCAGCTCTGTGGTCTCCTGAGCAGTTACTGGTGTGTCAGACTCCAGATTGAAGCAACCCTTCTCTGGAGAAAATTAATGAGGTTTCCAGTGACCTAATGTGTCCACAGCATGAAGACATCTGGGCTTCTATTTAGAACTCAAGAGTATACTACCTTTTTTAACTTGAGCTGTTAGCTTTTAAAAATACCTAAAAGCCAATCAGCAACTAAATTGCATCTAAAGAGCTATTTCAATTATAGAATGGAGGCAGTTCCTCAGCAACCAAAGTATTTAAGAGCTGCAAAAATTAATGTGCATTTTAATGCTGATTTTCAGAGTATCATATATTTTGCAATTCATTTAAATGTATCCTCTGTGTTTTATTCTAGCTTAAGGCACAGCAGCAGTCTCATCATAAAACTACATTTTTAAAGTTTTTTTTAATAGAATAGTGTTTAAAACCTAAGAAGATAAACTGAGTGAAAACATAATTGGCCAGAATCTGAATATAGAAGAATTTATTTCCTTGAATAACATTACTTGAAAGCAATCCTGTGGAATGATTCTCACTCCTTAAAGAGAACCTGTATTTTGGATACCATCAAATAAAAATCTCATCTAAAATTGCCTTCTCCCTTGTGACCAGAAGTGGAAGAGCTTTTGTACTCTCTATCTAGGAGCAATGTTGTTCATAGGAAGCTACTGACTTGGCAGATAAATCCAGTAACATTAGTGCTTCTGTGGATGGTGTGTTTAAAAATGAGTTAATCAAACATAAATGTTTCGGCAAGCAGTACGTCAACAGCCGGGAGGAAGTAATGTCAGCAAAGCAAACAGCTGATTTTGTTCAGCAGTTACCTAAACCAAGATTAAATGGATGTGTGAGGGGAAGAATGTGGCCACAAGCAGAAAAAGGGGGTCCAAGGTGGACACACAGGACCTGGGTCACCTGTCAGCAGTTAGGAGAAGGAGTAATGACAACCACAGAACATTAATGCTGGAAGAAACTGTGCGCTTGCCTCACACAGCAGGTGAGGGATATGGAAATGAATTACTGCAGACTCACCAAAAAACTGTCAGCAAGAGAGCCAGGTTCTCTAACCAGCCCCCAGAAGGGCATGTGAGGTTACACAACTCGGTTTTGTCCTGCAGCCCTCTCAGATCAAAAGAACACTTGCTTCTCTATGATGCCCAGTGTGATATGGGATTATTCCAACTTGGATCAGCCCCTGATTCAGTATTAATTGCATTTAATTTGCTGGAGTTGCATCTTAATCAAAGAGTTGCACAAAATGATGATGTTCTCTGCTTCTAATTCTTCTTTCCTGAAGTTTATTCTTCTTACCTGATGTCAACATGGCTATAAACTGAGCCAATCCTTGCACTGAAGACAAAAACTAGTTCCAAAGCTGGACCAGCGGGCCACACTTTTCCTAAACATTGCTGATGTTCTGGGTCCGAAGCAGAGAAGTGAAAAGGCCATTTATTAATTTAACAAGCATTTATTGAGCCCTTACTACAAATGGGGTTTTGCTAGGTGTTATAAAGAAAGGAACAATTGCATGAACCACAGCCTCATTTATCAAAGAGAACCAAGTTCAATGGGCTGGAAACTGGGGAACTCCATATTGCTCACCTAAAGATGTCCTATGGCTTAGAGGAGTAGTTATAGGATTTAGTTAAACTGAAAAATTGCAGTTAAAAGTGTAGTATGGCATACATTAGGAGCATCCAGCTCGAACTGCCTATCCCAAATCTCTGAACTGGGGAAACAGATAGCTCAGGGATCCAAGGAAATCTCAGGCTGGCTCAGAGGCTGGTCTGACAGTTTGGTTTTACTGAGCTCAGGGTTACCTTTACTTACCTCTGTTGGGTAACTAGAGCCTGTACAATTTGCATTCTGAGCCATTACCCCACCTGAGCACTCTGTCCTGCACCCCAAAGGGCCCCCTTTCCCAGGCAAACCTGACAGAGTCACAGCTGGTCCTGCCATGACACCCCCATTTCTAGGCCTTGTATAAGGAAGCCATTGAATCTGCCCTGAGCTGTACACAGTGGTGGCTTTCTTTAAATACCTGCAGCTACTCCTGACAGAAGTGGGAAACAGAGAGAGCTATTTATAAGCATTCTGGTGGCAATTTCCCCAGCCAGGAGGTGTGGCTGGTTTTTGATTTACGCCTCTCCAGCCAGCTGTCCCTTGCCATTTTTCACATGCCTGCATGACATTTCCCTCCAGCCAATTTAATCCAGAAAAGTTTTGTTTCTTTCACACGTGAATGAAAAGTAAATCTTTGAGTTGAGTCATTCCTCGCCCCTCATAAAACTGTAATTTCACGGGTTCTATCTAATTTGTACTCATATATTTTACTAAACCATAGGGAGACAATGTAAACTCCCTTTATAAAGGCTTTTATGTCTTACCATGTGGAGTTTCTTTTGCGGGGTAGGTGAAAGAATTTAATTAAGAATTAGGGGAATTTAAATCTGAGTGACTTAAAAAAATGCTCCTTTTATTTCTTTTCCTACATATTTTAAAAAGCTAAAGAAATATCAAAGGTGTATACTAGCAGCCAGTTAAAAGCTAAACAGGCTGAAAAAACAGATAGGGGAAGAATAATATCCAATAATTTAAATGTCTTAAGTCAGTGGGATGATACCAAGTACCCAACAATGTGAAACAAAAAGTCCTTGTTAAGTGGAAACCTGGATAATGGCATGGGTGTATGACAGATGTGTGGAGAAGGGACAGACATAATCGGGGTCCTCAAGAAATTCGAACTGTGTAAATCATAATAAATCCCTAGGATTCTCTGGTGATTCGATATGGCCAGAGCTTTGGCTTTAGAGGAGAAATTATGAGTGCCAGCCAGCCTACCATCACCTCATCAGTCTGCCCTATGTCTTTCTATTTCAGTTGCTCTGTTAGCAACATGAGGAGAACTTTGAGGAACTTAAATCACATTATAAAATGGGTAAGCATACAAAAATAAAAGCTATTTTAACCATGAAATTCTTTGAGTTCTTTCAAATAAACCTGCCATAAATACAGAAAAACTTACATTTTAATTTTAGACCTAAAAGCAAAAAGGAAGACAGAGATAGGATAAGAAAACTCTGTTCCAGAAAAAATTCTATTCATGTTTCCACTTTTAACATATGCTCAACATATACTCATTGAATAAGCAAATGAATTAATGAATGAAAATCTTGAGCATAGGGATAAAAGCAATATTTAGAACTCTTCTGAGAATGGAAGAATTTTAGTAAGATTCAACAGCATTCAAGGTGGTAGGAGCCAAAGTTCTTTATTAAAGTGCTAGGAAGACCAGATTGCTCTCAAGTTCTCTCTGTAGTCTTAGTTATTAAGGAAGACTTACAAGTGAGTTAAGACAATAGTTGCCACAAAACATGAAGAGTCCAGAAAGTTCTCAAAAATTATCATGAAGCTCTACCGATAGTACTTCCACAAACATTGCAAAATTATCATCTTTTTTATTACAAAAGATTTTGAGGACACAGAAAAGTATAGAGGATGAGCTCTGTTAAATGTAACATTTACTTAAAGCATTACAGATAAGAAGTGAAGCTCCTGCTCTTCTTTCCCTGATCCTTGACCCTTTTCCTTTCAAGAAATAACTACTTTCAGATTAAAACTGATGTTAATCATCCCAGGAATTTTTTAAAAATTTAATTTACTTACAGAGGTATGTATGCATCAATACTTTTTATTTTGCATCTTTAATGATTTTATAAATATTATTGTACATTTCTTTCTACCACTTGCTTTTCATACTTTAGTTTAGGAAATTTATCCATGTTGACTTACATAGCTCAATGTAATTTATTTTAACCAATATATAGTATTTATTGTTGTTTATGAATATGTCATAATTTACATCTCCATTTTCCTGGTGCTGTATATTTCAGTCGTGATTGATTGATTGATTTTGATATTGCAAATAAGGCCTTTCTGAACATTTCTGTTTCTTTGTGCATAAAGCAAGAACAACTCCAATGTTTTCAGCCCTGCCTGCACATTAAACAGCTTTAAGCAAAACATTGCTATCTGGACCCTACCTCAAAGATGCTGATTTAGTTGATTAGGGTCTCTATTTTTATGATGAAATATAGAAAATAAAGTTATAGGTTTTGAAATAACTAGTATTAAAGCAAGGTATAAGGAAAATAAAACCAGGTAATCCTACAGAGCCTGGATCCAGGAAAGAGGGTCCCATGGAGGTGACATTAAAGCTAAAATGAGATCCCAAGGAGCATCTTTTGAAAACTTCAGAGAAAGAACCTTCCTGATTGAGGGATAGCTGGAGGAGGCTTACCATTGTGAGAAACAGAAAGTATGTCTTCTAGCCACTCCTAACAATTTATGGGCTGAGGCAGAAGTACCAATGCAGACCCACATGCCATAAACCTAAATACTTAAAAGTCATAGTCAAGCAAACTATTAAAGGATATGGTCTGTATTGCTACTTTATCAGCATACCATCATAATGACAAAATTAAAAATATGGATAAATCTATGATCTCTATCTGATGAAAAGTCATCAAAATACCAGTGACAACTAAATTTTATTATTATTGTGCATGACTGGGTATATTGTGGGTAGACCAGTAATGCTTGGATACATAATAAAATATGGACTTAAGTAATTCATAAGTTATTTTATATTTATTCTATTAAATTTGTTTTGTTGGATTTATTTATTCATTGTTTTAAGTGGAGTAGGGGAGACACAGAGACAGACTCCCTCATGTGCCCCAACCAGGATCCACCTGGCAACCCCATCTGGGGCTGATACTCTGCCCATTGGGCGCAGCTCATAACCAAGTTATTTTTAGAACCTGAGGTAGAGGCTCCACAGAGCCATCTTCAGTGCCCAGGGCCTACATGCTTAAATCAATTGAGCCAAGGCTGTGGAGGTGAAGTGAGAGAAAGAAAGAGAAAGAAGGTGGGGAGAAGTAAATGGTCACCTCTCCTGTATGCCCTGACCGGGAATCAAACTTGGGACTTCCAAGCACCAGGTTGATGCTTTACCACTGAGCCAACTGGCCAGGGATTTTTTTGCTGGCTTTATTTTAATGAAATCATTATGTTGCTATAATCAATATTCATATAATTTTGACAACAATGATCTAAAAGATTACAAAATAAAATATATTTTATATGATATACACAATTTCAATATATTTTTATTAAAAACATAAAGTCAATGTAAAAAATTTTACAAGTTTACATTTGCTTTATATATCTTGCAAAAGATAATCTTTTTCTGTTAAAGAACAAGTTATTATTAATCAACCAATATCAAAATATGTATTTAAAATTACTTAAGATAAGCCTGACCAGGTAGTGGCACAGTGGATAGAGCGTCAGACTGGGATGCGAAAGATCCAGGGTCGAGACCCCAAGGTCGCCAGCTTGAGCGCCAGCCAATCTGGCTTGAGCAAAAGCTCACCAGCTTGGACCCAAGGTCGCTGGCTCCAGCAAAAGGTTGCTCGGTCTGCTGAAGGCCCGCAGTCAAGGCACATGTGAGAAAGCAATCAATGAACAACTATGGTGTCGCAGTGGCAACAAAAAACTGATGATTGATGCTTCTCATCTCTCTCCGTTCCTTTCTGTCCGTTCCTATCTATCCCTCTCTCTGACTCTCTCTCTCTGTCCCTGTAAAAATGAAAAAATTACTTAAGTTAAAGTAAAAAATTTTAATTCAAACTTTAGGCAATTCAAATAAATTCTTATAAAATGATTTTTGCAAGAGTAAAACTATTCACAATTCAAGACTTGAATGTAGCCTTAGTTGCTGATGTGTGAACTGGTATCACTTTTTATGTTACATCTAGTCCCACATTGTTTTAAAATACAGGTTTTATTATTATTTAGCTATGGAGAGGCAAACAGATCAGAAAACAACTGAAGAGAGAGCTTATTGTAATCACAGATCCCTAGAGAAGGGGGCCCATCAGGTTATGCATGGTCACCTGGAGGAGCACAGGGTCAGTCAGGATGCAGAGGGAGCTAGGGGGAAATATCAGTGATGGCATTTATTGTGGTTTCCATGAAGAAGAGTAAGTTTTACTTGAATAAATATGATTCAATATGACTTAAAAATATGAATAAAATATAATTTCAAAAATACATGTTAACAAAAAAAGCTGATAAAAAGTAAAATTTTACTTTTTGATTTTTTTTTTTTTTTTTTACAGGGACAGAGAGAGAGAGTCAGAGAGAGGGACAGACAGACAGGAACGGAGAGAGATGAAAAGCATCAATCATTAGTTTTTTGTTGCCACTGCGACACCATAGTTGTTCATTGATTGCTTTCTCACATGTGCCTTGACCATGGGCCTTCAGCAGACCGAGCAACCCTTTGCTGGAGCCAGCGACCTTGGGTCCAAGCTGGTGAGCTTTTGCTCAAGCCAGATGGGCTGGCGCTCAAGCTGGCTACCTTGGGGTCTCGAACCAGGGTCTTCTGCATCCCAGTCTGATGCTCTATCCACTGGCCACCGCCTGGTCCGCCTACTTTTTGATTTATAACGTGAGTAAAATAAGTAATGCTGTTCTGAGACACATTTATATATTAAGTGAAAAAGTTTTTCCAGGCTTCACAACCTTTTCAGATAGTAGGTTTATAACAGCATCTCTATAGGACAGCAGCATACAGGACAGAAACAAGTGATTGCAAATCTAAGTCTAGCCAGAAATGCTTGTGCCCGGAATGCTCACGATAAGGCTGAGAACTCTCAGGACAGGTTGCTTGAAAATAGATAAATTGTTTAGGATGTTTTCTATGATAGCTGATGAGAACCCAGATAGTATTCCCCAGTTAGGTGTATTTCTCATGCTATCATTAGAATTTTGATATGACCAAAGTTTGATAAAAATTTCTGAACATAGTCCCTATGATAGGTACACATGTGAGGACATGATATATTGTGTTGTATTGAAAAAAATTTAAGCCCTGGCTGGTTGGCTCAATGGTAGAATGTCAGCCCGGCATGTGAAAGTCTCAGGTTTGATTCCCAGTCAGGGCACAAGGAGAAGGGACCATCTGCTTCTTCACCCTTACCCTTACCCTCTTCTCTCTCTCTCTCTTCCCTTCCCACAGCCGCAGCTTGACTGGTTCAAGCAAGTTAGCCCCAGCCGCTGAGGATGGCTTCATGGTCTCGCTTCAGGTGCTAAAATAGCTCGGTTGTCAAGCAGTGGAGCAGTGGCCCCAGTTGGGCACAGCATCACCCAGTAGGGGGCTTGCCAAGTGGATCCCAGTCAAGGCCCAGGAAGGAGTCTGTCTGTCTGCCTCCCCACCTCTCAGTTAATTAAAAAAGAGAAAGAAAAAAGTTTAAAAAACTTTAAAGTGGACATGCCTGGCCAGTTTGCTCAGTGGATAGAAAATTGGCCCAGCCTATGGACTTCCCAGGTTTGATTCTCAGTCAGGGCACACAAGAGAAGCAACCATCTGCTTCTCTCCTTCTTCCCCTCCCCCTTGCCCCTTCTTTCCCTTTTGCAGCCAGTGGCTCAATTGGTTTGAGCGTCACCTTGGGTGCTGAGTATAGCTCAGCTGGCCTGACCTTTGTCCTCAGGTACTGAAAATAGCTTGATTGATTCGAGCATTGACCCCTGACAGGGGTTGCTGGGTAGATCCTGGTCAGGGAACATGCAGGAGTCTGCTTCTCTATTTCTCTTCCTCTCATTTAAAATAAATAAATAAATAAATAAATAGACTGGTTCAAGTTAGTAAGCTATAGTATAGATATGACTTTGGGAATGTTCATTGTCAATGTTGAATTTTCTACATACTTAATTCCAAGATGGGGAGTATTTGAAAAGGCATTGTCTATAGTCATTTTACTTGTTCACCCAGGATGAATTTTGTACTAAAATTTTATAAAACAGCACCATGAATACTGTCTGCCTTTACACCTAAACCCATAGTTTGTGTTTGTTAGGGTGCCATAACATGGAGGTCAGGGGAAGTTGGTTTTTGCCATGAAGACTAAGAGATTTTTATTAATATTTGGTATTCAAGCAATCCAAAAATACTTACTGTATTTCACCACAAAGACTAAGTACAGATTTAGCCTTTCCAGTTGACATTAACCCATCCCAAGTATTTTGAACTCCACAAAGTTGTTCACATATAATTTCATGAGGAGCCATATATCCCTTTCCTAAAATCCATTTCCTGAAATGAAAGTGAGACGGTTCCAGAATTATAAATTTGAAGACTGAATGACAAAAAAAAAATTCTCGTATTTCATGCTTTATGAAATGAATTAACATTGTTCAATTCATGTTCTGATTTTATATTCATAATTTGAGTAACAGCTACAAATAGAAGTTGTACTATACTACAAAGAAGAATAAATATAATGGTGTTAGAAAAGTAGAATATTACAAACATCCCAAGAGTGGTTACTTGAACTAAAATAATCACTGTACAAGAATATATTCACATTTAAAATTCCTACATTTGTGAACAGCTGTTTTTCATTATGAAACTGAATAAAACTAAATGTCACTGCCTGTTAAAGGATTTAAAGTTGAACACAGAATGCAAGACTTAACATTATCATCTTAGTACAAAAAAAACAAAACAAAACAAAACCCAAAACTGTCAGGTTTTTGTGTCTTAATCTAAAGCATAATGCATTACTAAATAAAAATGCATAAAATATAAATTGAAGAGTATAATTGATTACATATTAAAATATAAGTTTATTTTTATTTTTATTTCGAATTAATAATAAAAGCTTTTCTATTACACATATTTCTGTCACAACCTGAGAGCAACACCATCTGGAAAAACAGAGAAAGATTGAATGTATTTCTGACAGTTGATTTGTCTTATACTCAATCTCTTTCACTCATTCATTTCTACCTTCCAGGCTCTGTAGATACCTAAGTCGTAAGTGTGTGACCCCTGCTCTAGACTGTAAGTTTCTCATGGACAGAAACCTGGCAGCATCTTAATCAACTAGCTTCCCCCATTTATTCATTTATGATTCATCAATGATCTAACAAAAAGGATAAGACAATTCCCGCCTCTGGGACCTGAGATTCCAGCTGGAAACAGGGTAAGTACTAAACATTTGGATTGAATTGATTGGCTGTCCTAGTCCTCCAACAGCAAAAAAAAAAAAAAAAAAAAAGTTACCCAACCTACAGAACCCAAGACCTGAGTTGCAATGTAGAAGGTAATATAACAGCTTATAAAATTCATCCCCAAGAGAAGAATTATTTCTGTCTGCAGGGTTTGATTTGTAAAAGCATCTGGCACAACAGGGAAGCAGCAAGTTTTGCAGTTGAGGTGACTAAAATTTAAGTTCCTGAAGCTAATTAGTAAATTAGCATACAGGCTCTCTCACCTGAGCCCTCTTTGGGACCCTCCCAGATTTTGCTGCAGAAGGTAAGCTTTTCCCAGGAGACACAATTGAAACATATGTCTGAACAAACACAGCTTTGTCCTCACTGACATCTGAACCCATTTCTGTCTTTGTTATCACATTCAAAATCCAAAAGATTACACTTTTAATTCTGCTGCATTCAGGTCCACATTGTTAACTCACTGGATGGCAGTACATTTTCTCCCACATTAACTTTTCTTCATGTTAAATGTCTTTTAATATCCAGCCGGGCGATGTCACAGGAAATAGAATGGCAGCTCTTTGCTGAGCGATGAAGTTGCACTAGATTTAAAAGCATAGATGAAAACTAGATATGACATAAAGGGTTTGGACTTTGAAATGGCAACTATAGAAAATAAATTTATGCCTTCTTACATCCCATTTTAAGAAATATTCAATTTCTTATCTTTAATTAACCCAGAAGAATACAGTTGTTCTTTGGTTTCCCATAACTTTTAGTTATTTGCAAAAATTATCCTTATTCCAATATGTTAATCAACATTACTTGGCTGAATTCTAATATAATTCAATGTTATTTTAACAACATTTTATGAAGTGCCCATTCTATGCAAATCTTGTAGGTAGGCACTTCTGGAGGCAGAAGAGCAACTAGAAAGGTTTTCCATCAAAGACAAAATGAAGAATTAATAGAATTTATTAAGTGAAAAAGATTAGATACAAAAAAAAACACACACACACACAAAAAGAAAACAAAACACAGGCAATTCGATCAGCATGTTCAAAGGCGTGTAAGAATGCAACACCATGATGGGCCAAAGGAGATGTAAGTTGCTTGGATGGCGGGGAAGCAGGGAGGACAGATTTGGGGCTTCCTCAGAGCTGGAACTTAAGCCAGTGGGTCTGGGGTCTAATTATTGTTTAAGGGTGGGCTTGTTTCAGAGTCACCAAGTGAGGTTTGAAAAAAAACAAAACAAAAACCTTGCTTTTTTTTTTCTGGGCAGCATATTTCATCTGGTGATTCAAAATCAGTAGGTATGAGTTTGGGGTCAGAAACACTAATTATCAAAATCCTTTCCAGGTCCCTGTTAAAAATTGCAAGCCGAGCACAAGCCTTTGCCTCCTTTATCCTTTTCCTCCCAACCCATGAGGAACTATAGTCAAGAAAGTCCACGATGGATCACCCACCACAAAAAAGAGAAATTGCGGAGAAGAGGAGGAAGGAGCTGGCAATTCGCATAAAGGTAGAAAGAGAACAGATGCTATTGAAAGCTAAACTCAGGGGAGGGAGTTATGGCCCTCCACTGACAGAGCTACAGAGAGGCTGCAGAATTGGTGTGAGTGCAAGTGGGTAATGGGTAATGTCACCAAAAAAATGATACAATGATGAGAGGAGTATATAGAGAGCAGCTGAAGCCTTTACTTCCAACTCCTGAAGAATAACTGGCAGCCAGCTTCTAATGATGTGAAATAAACGCTCTTTGAAAGAGAAGTATTCAAGAAATCCAAGAGATATGATTTCCAGTCTGATTAACTTCCAGCTGGGGAATGGAACAAACACAGGAAGAGAAGGTCTCCCTCCATTTTCCTGGGCAGCTGGGAGAGAGAACACCCCACTTTTTTACAAGTATCCCTGGCTCACAATCCTCACCAGGGACAGAAAAATGTGTGGAAGGAAATGCGAAAGAAACCAGTGTTCACACGCAGCTCTTACGTCAAACCCACAGGGCACTCATGTCATGTGGTCCTTAGGGTCATTTCTATTAGCTAAGTAGGGTGACATTAGAACTTTCAGATAGAACCCCAGAACAACCCAACCAGATCTGTGGTGGCCCTTCAAACAGTGGCAGCGGGAATAAAATTTTCCCTTTAAATTCTATCTATCAAGAAAGAAGGTATTCCCTAATAAGTAGAATGAAGAACCAGAATTCCCATGTGCAGCTTTCCTCTGTTATCCTACTTTGTTCAGTGGGGAAAGGAAGAAGCCAGTATTCTAGGCTGAGTTGGTGCTAGAAAAATCCAGCATCTGATCTGATTCCAAGGGTAGGCTTGGCTAGGAGTCCAGAATTCAGTAGGGATCTAATCCAAGGTGTTCAGCATCAAGAGAACACAGACCAATGCAAGTTTTGGAAGCTGGTGTAAGACAGTTAGTTCTCAGTCACCACTAGAAAGGGTGTTTGTTTCTCAAGCGAGCATGCTGACCAGGACACAGAGTATTGTCAGAGCTCCGTCCAAATGGGCTGAGATACATCCATCCCAACAGGGGATCAATAGGAATGTGAGTGGACGAGGCAGAAACCGGGTCATCTGGACTTGAAGACTTAACATGAACCATGCAAATGCCTCAGGAAGCCAGCCACAGAGCCAGCTGCAGGTCACTCTGGGTTTCCCCTAACATGAGGACCGCCATCCCATACTGGACCCCATTGGATTGTGGGTACCAGACTGGAAAACTGCCTCTTCTTGGAGCAAAATGGGTCAGAAAAATCTTACTGAACCTGCAGCTTAAAAATCTCTGTGGTTTCAGAGGAAGGAGCCAAAGAAAGGAAAAAATTTGCCTTCTCTCATACTGAGAAATTAACTTGCTTTTTGTAAGGAGAAGGTCCCTAATTAGTTCTTGAAGGTAAAAACAAATGTTTAATGCAATTGTGTTTAACGTCCTTTGCTCTGCAATGAGGTTTTTGTGGCTGAGTTTTGCATATACCCCTGTGGCTTCCAACTTCTTTCTTCCCCACACCCACCCTTGGCAACCCTTGGCTAAGCTGCAGGGATGACCACACATTCGGTGGACATGAGGAGAACTTATGTGTAAGGTACTGGGGAGAGTTGAATAACCTCTTTGCATGTGTCTCCAGTGAATTTCAAATTGGTAGGTTCTGGCCTCTTCTCTAGCTTTTTGAATAGAAGTATCTGCTGCTCACAAAGTTGGCTTTGTTTTAATGAATAAGGTACTTTTCAGCCTACAGTTAGTGTAAGAAACAAAAACAGTCTTGGGTCCAGGACAGACTGGTACAGCGCAACATTTGCACAGTCTTCATCCACCTCCATCTGCCGACAATGGACCACTGGAAACATCTCCTGGATTACCAACCCCAGTCTTGGGCAGTCCAATAAAAAACATGGTTCTACAGATTCTTCTTTCCATTTTGATCTGTCTTAATACACCCTCTGTTTTTGAAAAGCTAGGCACACAGGTATTCATTTTAATGTCTCTTTATAAATTTACAATACAATAAACTCCACATAGTGAGATCCCAATTATGAGGAACGTTTCATAAGTACCAGGGAAATAACTGAAACTTCATTTTCTTTCTGAAGCTCTTGGTTATATTAATGTGGGTTTTCAAGGAGCTCTTGATTTGAATGGGCTGTTTATGTTCTGTTTACAGGTGGCAAGCCTAGGTATGATGTCCATTAAACACAAGAAAACTGGACTGAATGAAGTACTTTCATTGTACTAAATGTGCTTTCTGTGAAGAGTTGTCAGTCCACTCATAGAAACAATGCAAGTGGTAAGAGTTCATGTTCTGAAATGAATTGGGCCCCGATACATCCATCACCTCAAGCAGGGATCGATCAGTCAATTCTGTAGATTTATGCCCATCTCCTGGAAGACCAGAGAGGGGGCCTTTATGTGCCTTCGGAGGGCAGAGGATGCTAGCAGATCTCTGCCTGTCTACTTTTCCAGGTCAGAAACTCCAGGTCCAGGGTTTAGATCTGTGGGGTCAGGATAATTTCAGAACCTAGTGTGGGATGGCTGCTGACATTCTCCCCTCTCAACTGTTCACCTCTTGAGAACATGGAAAGAACAAAATGTGACAAGCTCCATTCCTTCACCTGCTCACAGATACTTCAGTCATAAATTATCCTTCATAACAGGAGAGAGAGAGGGTAAAGCCAAATAAATAAAAAGCACTGGTGAATAGGCAGGCTGAATAATATCTAACCAGAGAGGGAGAAAAGCCAGGAACCACAGGTCAGCTGGTAGGTTGGAATTTAGAAGACCATTTCAATAAAGACATTAATGCCTAGACATGGAAGTAAATATGAAGCAGTAGACATAAGACGAGGGATGGTTTGAAAATTATCTGCACATCCTTTGATCCTCCTTCCACAGGCAGTGAGTCTCATTTCCATCTCCTTGAATATGGACCAGCCCCAGTAACTTGCTTGTGGCAAAAATAATGCAGTAGAGGCGACACTTATTTTTGTGGCTGAGTTTCTGCCTGGCTCTCTCTTGGGACACTTATCTTTGGAGCCCTGAGCCACCACTTAAGAAGCCGACCATTGTGAAACCAGCATTCTGAAAAGACGTGTAACTCCAGATAGACCAGGCCCAGTCTCTTGACTCTTCCCAGCCCAAGTGCCAGACATGTGGATGAGCCTTCAGTAGATTCAGACAGGTGAAGCCTGAAACATAGTGAAGCAGAAACTATCTCCCTCTCAGCCCTGCCCAGTGGGCAGTTTCCTGAGGAATATGCATTTCACTATCATTTGAAAGTACTGAACATTGGAGTGGATAGTTCTGCAGCCATAGAACAGGACTGGGGAGGTTGGAATAAAATAAGCAATGATGCAGGGAAGTGTTGGAAACATTAATCCTGACTGGGGATAATGTGATTCCATGGGGGTTATGACACATCCACGTGGCTGACAGCGAAAGGCTATTAAAAACATTATTACAATGCTTGTCTTTTACTTCTTTTAGTAATTTAAATATTACTTACAACTTCAGAGAATAACATTCAAAAGTACTAAAGCTCCCAGCACCTAAAAGTGACAGATGTTTTCATTTTAGGCGATGTTTCTTGTTCTTTTCCTGAGCTGCTGCTGTTCTACCTCTTTCACTTACCTGTTGATTCTTGGTTATTGCTTTTCTATCCAGACTTCATCTTCTGTCACTCTTGGGATTCCCACACCTTGTGTTCAATCATCCCCAAATCATGCACCAAGACCATGACCCAGATTTTTTTTCAGCATTGGCCCAGCAGAACTGTTTGCTAGAGTTGCACTAGTCTCTCTACCCCTGACTCAGGAGCCTCTCTCATTCCCTTTACAAACCACAACTTTTCAATTTCTAACATGCATCAGAACCACCTGAAAAGTTTGTCAAAAAGATCCTGGACCCCAACCCCAAAATGTAGAATCAGTAGCTATGAGGTGAAGCCCAAGAATTTGTATTCTAGCAAGATCCTAGGTGATGCTGGCCCTGCTGATTGAGGGCTACATGAAGAATAAAACAGTGTTAGTCCTTTGCAGCCCAAGTTTCTCACCTGATATTGAATTGTCCAAGATGTAGAAGTCATTTGTCTTGTATAATTAAAATGGATATATTTACCCAGCAATTTTCTGGCAGCATAGCTTGGGTCATGCTGAAGCTCTTTGAATGCCATTAATGAGTGACATCTATTACAAGAAGACTCCAGCCTCTACTCTCACACTGTACTTTCTTCCCTGTATGCTAAGCCCATCCAGTCCTTACTACTCACCATCTCCAGTATCACCCACTCTTTCCTGTCACTGTCTGGCCATCTCTGCCAAAAAAAAAAACCCATATTACCAATTGTCCAAGGAGCATCTTAGATTGCTCAAAGAAGCCCTTCCTAATCCTGGGCATCCCAGTGGATATGACAGCTCCCTCCTTTGGACTCTTGAACACTTTTGTGTGTGCCTCCAATGTCACCTATCAAACCTGTCATGCATTTTGGTTACAGGAAGATTTTACTTTCATACTTTATGTATTTCTGAAAACATATTTTAAAGTAATATTAGACAGAAACTTAATCCCCAAAAGCTACACAATATTAAAATGCTTAACTATACCTTACCACTTAGAAAAACACTTCTCATCAGGGTTCAGAAAAAAATTTGGCTTTTGTTTCTTAATTTTCTGACATTATAGACTCACTTAATTTTTTTTTTTTTTTTTTTTTTTTTTTTTTACAGAGACAGAGAGAGAAAGACAGAGAGAGGAACAGATAGAAACAAATAGACAGGAAGGGAGAGAGATGAGAAGCATCAATTCTTTGTTGCGGCATCTTAGTTGTTCATTGATTGCTTTCTCATATATGCCTTGACTGAGGAACTCCAGCAGAGTGAATGACCCTTTGCTCAAGCCAGTGACCTTGGGCTCAAGCCAGAGACCACAGGGTCATGTCTATGATCCTGCGCTCAAGCCAGTGACTCCATGCTCAAACCAAATGAACCCACACTCAAGCCTACAACCTCGGGATTTCGAACCAGGTGTTCTCTGCATCCCAGTTTGATGCTCTATCCACTGAACCACTGCCTGGTCAAGCTATAAACTCAGTTAATTTCAATAAGCATCTATTTTTATTTTAATTATCTATTTGTCTTTTGGCACACTTTTTGATTTATAACTATGAATTGGTTGAGGGTATGATACCAGATATTCTTACCAGAAATTAGCAGCACCAGTTTTTAGTTTTTCATTGATTCCTTTTTATAAAATAGTTTTCAAAAATTTATAAAATATTTTAACTGGGTAGACTTAAAAATAGCAATATGGGAAAAGCATCTGAGATTATTAAAACTAAATTTCTGATCCCTAATTGTACGAGTTGGTCAATGTATGCTGTACAGAGTAAGCACAGTGAAAAGGTTGAATATGGAGTAGTCAGAAGTTATATACCTCCGATGTCCTGTCCTGGGAAAGGAACATACCAGGAAGCAGAAGCAGAATCAGCAGGCATCAAATTAATTAAAATCATTCCTGATTACCAAAGCAAACCAAAGTTAGGCAGGAAGACTCTTGCCAGGCTGAAGGAATATCATTTCCTGAGAGGGTTGTTAACCAGTTAGAGCTGAGAACATCTGCATCTGGAATTCCACAAGCCATTGACAAAGTCTCATGAATTCTGCAAATAAAGATTGTGTGGTCACACAATGAGAAGGTTGTTGTCTACAAGCCAGCAAAAGAGCCCTCACCAAGAACCAAATAGGTTAGTTAGCATTGAGAACTTGGACTTCCCAGCTTCCAGGAACTTTGAGAAATATATATCTGTTGGGATTTTTGTTATACCAGCATGAGCTGACTAAAATAATTTTCTTATTTTCAAAATGGGGGTGATGATGATGCCTACCTTTATGGGCTTCTGATGATTAAATAAGATAATATATACTTTGTAAACTCATACAACTTTAAATTCATAAAATGTAAAGCAACTGTTAATCTCACTAGTAGAAATTACAATTAAATCTCCAGAAATAAGTAAAATGAATGGTCTTAAAAGAGGGCTTCTTGTCATAAAATTCTACCAACACAGAGCCTGGTGCTTGTCGAGAATGTGTTGACTACATAAATGAAAGAATATATTGCCTTTTAAGGGTAAATTTTCTCAATAACAACCAGGAGACAAAACTGACTATACTCCAGGTGAATAAGATGGCATTGCCTAAGAATAATCAGATTCTCTGAACTCCTCCAATGTTGAGCTCCCAGTCATTTTTGCATCTGGAGCCAGTCCTCAATTTACGGACAAATTTGTGGTGTCCTCAATTGTGGAAGTATGCCACCTGGGTCCCCTTCAAAGAGGCCCTTGCTGTGGAGTGTGGTTGGCTTTTTCAGGGCTGGCATCAGCTGCAGAGAACACCTCAACCTGAGGGCACCCCCTTTTTATTGAGGGCACCCCCTTTTGAGGGCAGCTTATATCTTATGACTGAGTGAAGGAAGCTGGGTAGCAAGAACTGGCCATTTCTGCCCCACACAGGCTACCCTGACTGGGACCACTCGTCCCAGAGCGCCTGAGCCTTTGCTGACTTGCACTGCAGTTGACTTTCTCTGGCCTTTCCTCCTTCCATCCCTTCACAGGCATAATTCCTAAGAAGCAACTTGCAACCCAAATTCAGTCTTAACATCAGCTTCGAGAAAATAACATCAGTTAATTCGACATTCACCAGCACGGCAGCTAGAGCACTTGGAATTGCCTCAGTATCCACCCACTCCATTGGATAGAGTGGAGACAGAGAAGCGGTAGCAGTTCCCATTCTCTCTGAAACAATGGTTTTCAGCCTTTTTGTGTTTCTGACACCCTTTGAAAATACCAATATTTTGGCAGCATGTTTGAAGAGATTAAATTATGTCTGTGAGTAGCACTGTTTTGTTTGCTAAGTAGAATTCTCTGTTACCCTGAACACTCTGTAATGGTGGCTTTAAAAGTTATCTGATAATGACCCACAGTAGGAAATGTATTTTACATCATGTTTCAGTGCACTATAGGTTTACGTGTATGTGTGATAAAAAACAAAATTTCTATAACAGTTATATGGAATCAATGTGACATTTTCTGTTTGTTTTCAGTAGCTGGTTATGATCTACTAAATTGGTTTCATGACATGCTATGGTCATTTTTGTGCATAAAAAAGAAAATTTCATGTTATATTTATGAGGCAAAATGTATTGCATATGATGTAAATACATGATTGTTCTTCTATCCAGTGTTTTCTAAATTTTTTCAACCACTACTTATAGTAAAGAAAACAAATTTTACACCATGACCCACTGTGCATAGATATAAGTTTCATGGAAACATATCTTTCTTTGATATGAGATATACTCTAATATTTACTATTTTATTTATTTCACTTTTTAAATGGTTAGAATTTCATAAACATATGTCAGAACTCACAAGATGCAAAATACTACTCTATCATTAATAAGAGTCCATCTATTCTATGTTCCACCTGAGAAACACTTTCATAATTGCAGGTATGTTCCGTTGTAATAAAAACTCCTTTCACACATTGATCAAAATGGGACATCCTGACTTTGAAGGGCAAAGCAAGGCTATAGGAAGAGACAAAGCACCCACACATGAACACTGATTTGATTGATTCAATGGCACATACATGTATGCACATGCAAAGCTTGAGGTCTGCACAGCAGGTAAGTGCGGTCTATGAGAGTGGCCCTTTTAGGAAGTGGTGGCTATATTTGCATTTCTTTGTATGTTTCCTAAGTATCCCTAATTTTTCTGCATTATGCATAAGAAAAGGTTTAACAGAAGTCATTTTGTCTGTTTTGTTTTTAAAAGCACATGTGCCCAAATTGCTTCATACCTCAACCCTGTCACAGCATAACAAGAGCTCATCATTTCCATAAATACTGACTCTTACACCAATGATTTGCCACCAGATCTGTCTTGTCCAGTAACTTTAAAACTGAAATGCTCTGGCTTTTTTTTTTTCTGTCCATTTCAAAAAACTTTGATCCTTCAATTTTTTGACTGCTTTTCTCAAAAACATGATTTTTACTTGAACACATTGGCCATTTTCCTCTAACTTCCCTATTGCTTCCCCATGCTTTAATGGTGAGTGGGAATCTGATATAACTTCATTGACAAAACTTGTCATCACACTATGAGCCCTCCAGAAGAATCCTGAGAGTAAATATCTCATCCAAGCATAGCTGTTGATATTTATGGGACCCTCTCTACAAAAGCTTTCTACAGAGAATTCAACAAAGAAACTGCCCTACTGACAGAGAGAGGTAATAAACATGAGGTTGCAAATAGAAGAAGTAGAGAAAATTAAATTATTCTACTAAGAAAAGCAATATGGAAAAGTACAATCTGGGAGGAAGTTAAAGCTAAAACCAGTTTGTAAAGCCAGTAGCCACGGCCACCATCAGAGCCACCTGGCTCGTGCAGGTTCTTAATTTGATTCGAACAGATGGTAATAAAACAATGGAGCCAATAACTGGTGGGCCATTAGCTTTAATCCTAGCTTGCACCCGGTGGGTGAGAAATACACACAGTGGGAAAACATTTCCCTTTCCATTCAGGGTTCCCAAAGCCACTGACTTATCTGAGTTTCCTAGAATCAAAGGTTTCTTACCACACCAGCCTTATTCACCTCTGTTCCCCATCTCCTTTTCTCTGCACAAACTGGCTTCTCCCTCAGCACTCCGCCCTCTTGACTGTCTTTCCTATGCCAAGCTAATTTCAGAAACTGAAAAGCAAAAGCCCTGGGTCTGTCACATTTCATAGTGTAGAAATCAAAACCTTTAAGCCACTATATATATAAGGAAGTCTTTGATACAAAGCCACTTATCTGAGGCATAAATAGAATTCCTGATCAGATTGCACCACCCCCCAACATGCAACAGTCAAAGGTGTGGGGAAAAGCTTAATGTTGAGAAGATCTTGGTATTAAAAGGGTGAAAAATCTTAGTCTTAAAACTAAGCCTCATACACCATGATCAAGTGGGATTTATTCTGGAGAGGCAAGGCTGGTTCAATATTCGCAAATCAATCAATGTGATTCATCACATAAACAAAAGGAAGGACAAAAATCACATGATAATTTCAATAGATGCAGAAAAGGCATTTGATAAAATCCAGCACCCATTCATGATCAAAACTCTCAGTAAAGTGAGAATACAGGGATCATTCCTTAACATGATAAAGGCCATCTACGATAAACCCACAGCAAACATCATACTAAATGGACAAAAATTAAAAGCAATCCCCTTAAGATCAGGAACCAGGCAGGGATGCCCCTCTTATTCAACATAGTTCTGGAAGTCCTAGCTACAGCAATCAGACAAGAAGAAGAAATAAAAGGCATCCAAATTGGAAAAGAAGAAGTAAAACTGTCACTATTTACAGATGATATGATATTGTATATTGAAAACCCTAAAGTCTCAGTCAAAAAACTACTGGACCTTATAAATGAATTCAGCAAGGTGGCAGGATATAAAATACTCAGAAATCAGAGGCATTTCTATATACATACAATGAACTGTCAGCAAAAGAAATTAAGGAAACAATCCCCTTCACTATTGCAGCAAAAAAAAATAAAGTACCTAGGAGTAAATTTAATCAAGAAGGTTAAGGACTTGTACTCAGAAAATTATAAAACATTGATAAAAGAAATCAAGGAAGATACAAACAAGTGGAAGTATATACCGTGCTCATGGCTAGAAAGAATAAACATCATTAAATGTCTATATTACCCAAAGCAATTTATAAATTCAATGCAATACCAATTAAAATACCAATGACATACTTCAAAGATATAGAACACATATTCCAAAAATTTATATGGAACCAAAAAAGAACACGAATAGCCTCAGCAATCTGAAAAAGAAAAAATAAAGCAGGAGGTATCACTCTTACAGATATCAAGGTTTACTATAAGGCCATTATACTCAAGACAGCCTGGTACTGGCATAAGAACAGGCACATAGATCAATGGAACAGAACAGAGGACCCAGAAATAAACCCACAGTTTTATGGACAACTGATATTTGACAAAGGAGGAAAGAACATACAATGGAGTAAAGACAGCCTCTTTAACAAATGGTGTTGGGAAAATTGGATATCTACCTGCAAAAAAATGAAACTAGACCATCAACTTACACCATTCACAAAAACAAACTCAAAATGCATAAAAGACTTAAATGTAAGCCATGAAACCATAAGCATCTTAGAAGAAAACATAGGCAGCAAGCTCTCCGACATCTGTAGCAGCAGTATATTTGCCAATTTATCTCCACGGGCAAATGAAATAAATGGCAAGATAAACAAATGGGACTATATCAAACTAAAAAGTTTTTGCACAGCTAAAGACAATAAGAACAGAATAAAAAGACAAACCACACAATAGGAGAATATATTCGACAGCACATCTGATAAGGGGTTAATAACTAAAATTTATAAAGAACTTATAAAACTCAACAACAGGAAGACAAACAATCCAATCATAAAATGGGCCAAAGAAATGAATAGAAATTTCTCCAAAGAGGACATACAGATGGCCAGTAGGAATATGAAAAAATGCTCAACATCACTAATCATTAGAGAAATGCAAATTAAAACCACAATGAGATATCACCTCACACCAGTCAGAATGGCGCTCATCAGCAAAACAACACAGAATAAGTGCTGGGGAGGATGTGGAGAAAAGGGAACCCTTCTGCACTGCTGGTGGGAATGCAGACTCGTGCAGCCACTGTGGAATACAGTTTGGAGATTCCTCAGAAAATTAAAAATCGAACTGTCTTTTGACCCAGCTGTACCACTTATAGGAATATACCCTAAGAACACCATAGCACTGTTCGAAAAGAAGTAATGCGCCCCCATGTTCGTGGCAGCATTGTTCACAATAGCGAATATCTGGAAACAGCCCAAGTGTCTGTCAGAAGACAAGTGGATTAAAAAGCTATGGTACATATATACTATGGAATGCTACTCAGCCATAAGAAACGATGACATCGGATCATTTATAACAAAATGGATGGACCTTGATAACATTATATGGAGTGAAATTAGTAAATCAGAAAAAAAGAAAAACTGAGAACAGCATGATTTCATACATAGGTGGGACATAAAAGTGAAAATATGAGACATGGAAAAGAGAGTGGTGGTTACGGGATGGAGGGAGGGAGGGAAGAGTGGGATAAGGATGACGGGAGGGACACAGGGAAAACCAGATAGAAGGTGACAGAGGGCAATTTGACTTTTGGTGATGGGTATGCAACACAATTGAATGATAAGATAACCTGGAGATGTTTTCATTGTACATATGTACCCTGATTTATTGGTGTCACACCATTAGAATTAATAATAATAAAATATATATTAAAAAAACAAACAAAAAAAAACCATAATCTAGTTTTTTGTACCTCTTTTACTGTTCATATTTAAGCATTAAATGCATAAAATAATAAACTAAAAAAACAAAAAAACAAAAAAGAACCTAAGCCTTAGGTTATAAATACCCTGCCTGCTTATAGCCTGTCCCCTACACTCAATGCAAACTATAAAGCAAGCAAACATATGCATCATATTTGCAAACTTATTTGACCCTCATAGTTTAAAAAGACTGTTCAAAAGAGGAGAAAATAACTAACTTAAAGACAAAAGGACAGAAATTTTTTAAAGGTAATTTTATGAAGTTTTCTTGTGAGATGTTGTAAGGCCAGGGGTTGCCGCCACCATCATGGCCATTCACATGCAGGTTCTCATTGAATTTAGGCAGATGGTAAAGAAACAGCAGAATCAGAGGATGGTGGGCCATTCTGTTTATTGATGTCTCACCAAGACAGGCATACCACAAGAAAGGCAAAGGAAAAGCAGAAAACCTGCTTTTCCCATGGAGGGCAAGGGATCAGGGAGGAGAGAAAAAAGAAATTCTCCTTGGGATGGTGTAAGACCTGCCAGGATGGCAGGGATGAGGGGGGTGGCTGAAGCCCCATGTGCATGAACTGATTCCTGGACTATGACCAGAGTGGGCACTGGTTCCTTTGTTGGATAGACTTATGGATTTTGGACAATGTAAAATACCCTGATTGGGGTCGGGGGCAGCTTTGCTGGAGGCCCTTCCCCTGTCCCGGGAAGCTTTTCCCATGGCTAAAAGAAGTCCGAGGACATTTTGCGCTTTTGGTGAAGCACTCAGAGACTGGTTAATGTACTTTTGTAATTGTTGAAACTGTATGATTTGTGCTGTTGTTGCAATTTGTGTAATGTGCTTAATTTTCTTGTGTTGGAATACCTGTGTTTTAGATTGTAAGCAAGCAAAAGAGGTGGAATGTTGGTCAAATAAGTTTGTAAATATGATATATAGTTTGCTTTGGGTGTCGGAAACAGGCTGTAAGCAGGTAGGATCTTTATAGCCTAAGGCTTAGTTTTAAAACTAAGCTTTTCCCCACACCCTTGACTGTTGCATGATAGGTGCTGGTTGCCCTATCTCAGATAGGGGGCCTATATGGTTCAGGGCCAGGTCCATTGAAGCCATTGGCCTTTATGGAAGGCTGTTGAGGCAGGCAAGAGCACATTGCTCTGCTGTCCAAAACCTGGCTTGAGTAAAATTTCCTTGGTGTGCATCTGCAACTGACTGGGAGCAGTTGCCTGATGCAGGTGGGTTTCCACTGGAGCTGGGCTCCGCTGTCAAGGTCTCTCATTCAAAATCTGGAGTACTGTCCATAAGTGGTGTGTCCATCCAGTAAGAGAGCTGGTACCCCCCTCCTGTCGCAGTCCCTGCTTTAAGAGTCCATTATACCGCTCAATGATACCAACAGTCTGGGGGTGGTAGGGGATGTGGTACTTCCAGTCCACCCCCAGCTCTTGAGTTCATTGCCTCACCATTGAACTAGTAAAGTGGGTACCATTGTCACTTTCAAGGACCAGCAGTCACCCATATGCAGCACTCAGGCAGTCCAGAGCCTGTATGACTGCCCTCTGGTCAGGGTTACGGGCAGGATAAGCTGCAAGCAAACTGGTGGCAGATTCTACACAGGTGACTGCATACTAGTACCCTTCTGACTTTGGTAAGGGTCCAATGATGTCTATCTGCCATTATGTCAGTGGAACATAACCCCTCAGGATCTGTCCAGGTGACACCAGTGGTCTCCGAGGGTGCTCCTTGGAACATACTGCCTATTGCTCACAGGCTGCAAGTACCTCTGCATAGGACACAGGCAAGTTCCACGCCTCAACCATGGCCCACATAGTTTTCTGTCCCACATGGAGCAGGCATCAGTGGAGCCATTGCGCCACATCACCTGCAGGCACAGTCTCCAGCCATTGCACCCTTGCCAACGTATCTGCCTCATCATTCCCAGGATAGGCTAGAGGGGCATGCCCCATGACATGATACTGTCACCTGCTTTTGGTGTCCTATTTCCCATAAGTCCTGACACATGGCCTGACCCCATAGTGGATGATGCATTACCATTTACACGTCAGTGTGCTAAGTAGCAATCCAAAGGGTCAGTCCATGATAGACAGCCCAGCTGTCAGTACAGATCACCAGAGGTGAAGGTTATAAGCAACTAGCCAAACAGCTCTTAATTCCGCCCATTGGCTGCTTTGGCCTGTACCCATGTCCATCTAAATAGTCTCAGTGGCCGGATGGAAGGCTATGACCGTCCATTTGGCAGGTTGGCCCCTGCTGGAACCATCAGTATATCAGGCATCCTCGGAGATGGGCACCTGCCCCTCCTGGTAGGGAATGACTTCAGGTTCTGCCTCCTGTATCCCAGCTGCACCTGACTCTAAGGTCTCATAGGTCCCAATGGGATAGTTATTGGCTTCCCTCGAATGATTTGGCCCCCATAACCATCAATGGCTACTGGGGTCCCAGCAAACTGCTCTGGGTTCCCATAGAGGAGGGAACATTCTGCACCTGTATCCACCAAGGCCAACACCCGTTGTACATTGGAAAGGGACCAGTGGATAGCCAGTTCCACATGTGGTCTCCGGTCCCTGCCCATCCCCATTAGATGGTTCCCTTGGCCCCTTTCCTATTCAAACTGGTACAATGGGTCTTGGGAGTTCTCCACTTCCTCGGCTATTTCTATCATATAATCATGTAACTGAGCTGTCCACACACCAAATGTTTTATTGGTAGCTGCTGGGGTCTTTCATCTCTGTGGCTGGAACTTCTATTTTGATTTAAGCTGCCACCAAAGCTCCAAAATAATTTTATTAGACTGGCCATCTAATTTCTCCTTATCTGCTCCAGCTGCAATCAAATCTAGCCACATCTGTGTTCAGGTAACCTTTACAGGCCTGTTTCCCTTGTTAGTGTGGGGGGCGGGGGCAACATAGGCAGCAGCCCTCACTGCTTTATGATCCCGAGCTGCCTCCAGCTCTCCCAAATCTGTTACCATCTGTGTAACCGCATTGATGGGCTGCCCCACATAGGGGTTCAAGATAGCCACAAGTGACCCAAAAAGGGCTGACGGAGCACTAGCAAGGATAAAGTCCCTCGTTTTTGCCATGAACCCTTCTTTGTCTGGTCCATGGGACCCCAGGTTGAAAGCAGCATTCTTCATACCTACTTCCTGAAGGACCCTTACTAACTCACTGTAGCACTGCCACCAACTCATTGCCCCTGGCAATTCTCCAGCATTCTGCCAGACCATACAAATGGCAGCCATCACCCATTCTAATAGGGTATGGTCTCCTGGGTTGCCATGGCAGTTCTAAAGATGCTGCCTTGAGGAGGAGTGTGTGGTAATGGCAGCCAATTTCTCCATCTCTGTTCCAGAGAGCATGATGCCATCCACCCTGATGTCCCATAATTGTAGTAACCAGACTACCAGGGATTCAGGAGGTTTCTGCCTAAATTGTGCCCACAACTCCATCAGCTCTGCCTGGGTATAGGGCCGGACCACAGAGTGTTCCATTACCTGGGCAGGAGGCTGTGGCTGTCCCTGAGGGACTCTTTGCTGCTGAGTTTTTACCTTCTTGGCGACCATTTGTCAGGCTCTGAGTGTGCATATGGCAGCTTCAGCCTGAGCCTTCTCATCCTCAGAAGGGTAGTTGGAAGTGCCTGCTCCAGCTAACTCAAAGACAGTCCGCTGACATGGATGCTGCTGCTTTTTTTGGTGACCGTTTAGGCTCCTATGGTTGCTGGTCTCTGGACAGAAGCTGAGACTCGAGCTCTTGAACCCACAGTTGTTTCTCCAACAACTGCCAGTACAAATGTTCAGCTTCCAGGGCAAACTGCAACTCGCAAACCTATAATTTCTTCTCCAGAGACTGCTTCATTTCCAGGTGAAACTCAAACCCAGTTGGCTTCCTTTTCTAGTGCTCACTCCAATTCCAGTCTTCTCTGTCTTTGCAATTCATACTGGAGCTTTTGACCTCAGGAAGCTTCTGATACAGGACTCCTGGTTTCCTCCTGAGTAAAAAACACCCAGCCTACAGCCTTTAAAAGAACAACCATGGAGAGCCATAACAGCAACCAGTCCTCTACACCATCCCACAAGGGTGGCGGCCCCATACCGACCTGACCCAAATTCTGCTGCAAACTACATCAGTTGTAAGGCTAGGGGCCGCCACCACCATCACGGGCATTCACATGCAGGTTTGCGTTGAATTCTGGCAGACGGTAAAGAAACAGCAGAATCGGAGGATGGTGGGCCATTCTTTTTATTGGTGTCACCAAGACAGGCAAGCCACAAGAAAGGCAAGGAGGGCAAGGGATCAGGGAGAAAAGAAAAAACAAATCCTCCTTCACCTCTCAGTGGTGGGGGCAGAATCTCTCTTCCAGTAAACATTAGCAAGACAATAGCCCCTCCCAAGCAGGAAGGCAACCCACAACCTCACATACCACTATATCTGGCGTTCCCAGCCCCCAATGCAAACTATAAGCAAGCAAACATATACATCATATTTGCAAACTTATTTGATCAACAGATGTAACTGTTTATGTTACTTTCTCTTGAAAGCATTGGTAAAGCCAACATTTCTTGTCTACATTTGTAAGGACAGATTTGAAGTTTGGGTGGGATATGAAAAAACCCTGTGTCTAATCTTGAGGTGGTACATAGTGCAAAAACCACTATCTCACCTTTGAGTTCCCTAGAGGATAACTTTGGGCAGTAAATGGCAAACCAAACTCAAAAGAACGAAACAAAACAGAATTCTAGTCCATCTGGCGCATGGACAGGAGAAGCTAGAACAAGACAATGAATATGATTCTGTCTTTCTACTTTATTTTTTATGAGATCACCATGAAATATATTTGAACAAATGTTCAAGTGTCACAGCCCTTCCTTGGCAGAGGCATTGAAGCCCATTGTTGAGCAATCCAGCATGGAAATGACTTTAGGAAAAAGAGAAAGGAGGCTTGCTGGAGAGAGGAAGGGAAAAGGGGCAGAGAATCTGTCAGAAAAATGTATTATGTTAGCTTGCATTTTGGTGAGAATATACATATGAAGGCCTCATCTGTTGAGAAGATTCACTAGAGACTTTCTGTGATTGCAAGTGATGATAGGACTCATGTTCCCATTTCCTCCCAGCTGCAGGGAAAGGCCCCACTTCTAAGAGAAAAATCAATGACCTCCCTTGGCTGCCTGGTGATCTAGCTCTAATTTTCTAAGAGCAGAGGGTAAAAATCACACCTCCAGGCACTAAGTCTCAGAGCACACACCTGTGCACTAAATGGCCTTCTAAATGGGGTATTAGAGATCTCAGCTCAATTCCCTCTGCCTCCATTGAGTGACTAATGTCCTTGACAAAAATCACTGCCTTTCTTGCTGTCACACTTTTTCCAACCTTAACACCAAGAAGACAATCTCCTTTAATCTTGAGAAAAAATTGACAGCCTTCTTTAAAGTTAATGTTTTCACATATTCCCTAGATCTATTCATTTGATCTTTACAAAACTGTTGGCCCATTTAGTTTCTTGGTTCTCATTCTCATTCTCAGGAGACTCAGCATAGATGCTCTGAAACTCTTCACTCGATTTCTACTTACCTGTCCTGACTTCTCTCCACCTGTCTGACTGCCCAGTTCTCTGTTGTTATTGTTTTTCTTTCTGACCACAGACTTTGAGTATCGCCAAAAGCTTTGTCTTTGACCTAACATTTCCTTTCCCTAAACTCATACTCTTTCTTCTACCATTGTTCTATCACCCCTAACTGGAAAGCCCTCAATATATGCATAATCAGTTGTAAGGGCTTCTTAATTCGGTTGTTCTACATTTGTCCTGAACTCAATGTTTTATAAATAACACATCCATCCCACAGACTGCAAATAGATTGCTCCTTTCTTCTCTCTCCCAGTAACTACATCACCTTTTCTCTTCTAATTACATGCAGTCAGAAATCACCAAACCTTGTACTTTTATTTATTTTATTTATTAAATTTATCAGAGTAACATTGGTTAATAAAATTGTATAAGTTTCAGGTATATAATTCTGTAATACATCATCTGTATATTGCATTATGTATTTATCACTCAAAGTCAAATATCCTTCTGTCACCACATATTTGACCCCTTTACTACCTTTCCCTATCCCTCTTTCCTTTTGGTAACTACCATAGTGTTGTCTATGTTTATGAGTTTCTGTTTTGTATCTCACATATGAGTAAAATTATATAGTTCTCGACTTTTTCTGATTTATTTCACTTAGCATGATATTTTCAAGATTCATCTATGTTGTTGCAAACAGCATTATTTCATCTTTTCTCATGACTGAGTAGTATTCCATTGTATACATGTACCATGTCATCTTTATCTAATCATTTATTCAATCATATTTTTAATTTAATTCAAGCACTGTTCTGAGCATCCATTCTTTTTCTTCCCAATGCTACTTCAGTCCTCTGCTTCATCTTTTTGTCAAATAATTCATCTTAAAATAGTCTCTCTTTAAACAGCCAGTCTAATAGAGAAAGGTCCTCTAGATTTAGTGAGTGGGCTGATAATGGTAGTGCTGTTGGTGTATACCATCTTTAAAAAAAGGAAAGGTCCTTGGCAGTTAGACTCAGCTGTAGAGTATCAGCCGGCATGTGGAAGTCCAGGGTTCGATTTCCAGCCAGGGCACACAAGGGAAGCATCCATTTGCTTCTCCACCCTTCTCTCTTTCCTTTCTCTCTGTCTCTCTCTTCCCCTCCCACAGCCAAGGCTCCACTGGAGCAAAATGGTCCTGGGTACTGAGGATGGCTCCATGGCCCGCCTCAGATGCTAGAATGGCTCCAATTACAAAAGTGCAACAGCCAAGATGGGCAAAGAATAGCCCCTTGGTAGGCATGCTGGCTGGATCCTGGTCAGGTGCATGTTGGAGTCTGTCTCTCTGCCTCCTCGCTTCTCACTTTAGAAAAATACCAAAAAAAAAAAAAAAAAAAAGCTAGGAGAGAAGCAAATAAATCTTATGGCTTGCAAAAAGAAAGACAAAGATGGAAGGGTTAATTACCCAGACCATGAACAGCCCAGGTGCAGCTCTGCCTCCACTCCTCATATCACCCACTCTTCTTGAAAATGTTCTTTTGGTCTATTGAGATTCAGTACTTTCAAATGCACAACAGTTTTCATTCATCTTTGGGAGTTATTTTCTTATTATTTTAGACCCTTCTCTCAACTCCTTTAGTGTTTCCATGAAGTGAACAAATATTGCCTGATATTGCCATTTGATTATTCCAGGTGAGTCTATCTTTGACCACTTTCCCTGGAGTCATAGGAGAAGAATTTCTTCTGTCGTGTTCCAGAAAATGTTAAGGTGTCACAACCAAATCATAAATAATTGGAAGCTAGGACCCATATCTTATAATGCCCTTATAGTCCCAATATTCTGGTAAATAATCATGCACACAGTAGGCAACTGAAGACATCTATTCAACAATTATTCATGGAGCAACTACTTTTTCTTTAGGTACCAGTATAGGTAATAAGATACAATGAACAAAACAGACCAAATCACTGCCTTAATGGGTTAATTTTCCAGAGAGGTAGATAAGAATGAAAAGGAAGTGGCAGAAATAGCTCACATTGTAAAGCAATATATTATTATTTTATGTATTTTAGTATATATTTATAATTATTATAAGATAATAAAAAATAAAATAAATAAAGAACAAAGAAGCACAGGAGCTAATTTCATTTATTTTAGAAGTTGACAGATGCTCTAGAGAAACATAAATCAGGAAAGAGAGATAAAAAATACAAGCAGCAGGGGCAGGGAGCAATTTTAAATCAGGCTATCAGGGAGACCTCTTTGAAAAAGTAACATCTGAGCAATTTCTTGAAGGAGGTAAGGGAATGAGGCATGTGGCTCTTGCTATTTCTATGGCTCAGCATTCTGAGCCATAAAAATAGCAAATTTGAAAACCCTGAAGCAGGTCCAAGTCTGGAATATTCCAGAAAGTACAAAAGAAGTCACTTGGACTGGGGCAAAGTGAGGGAGGGGAAGGTAACTGGAGATGAGGTCTGAGAGGGAACTGGGTTTGGAATGAGAAAGTCTTCCATGCCATTATAGAAACATTGCATTTTATTCAGAGTGAGGTAAGAAATTACGTGTAGATTTTTATTGGAGCTGTAGCTTCTTTTGATCACTCTGGCTGCTGTGAGACTATATAATATACAGGTAAGGGTAGAGGCATGAAAATTAGTTTAAAAAAAATAGTGACCCAAGAGAAAGGTGAAAGGATTTGGACCACATGGTTGTAGTGGAGGTCAGAAAAAAGGATCATACTCTGGATGAATTTTGAAGGTATAGCCAGTAGGATTTGCTGTGGCCTGATTGTGGAATAGTTGGAAAAGAATAGGTTCAAGGATGACTCCAGGGTTTTTGGCCTGGGCAAATGGAAATAGAATCATTTTTAATTGGGTCAATGAGGACTGTAGGATATTTGAGAAAATAAGATGTAAATACACACACACAAATATTTTAAGAAACTAGCATGCATGGTTATTGAGATTAAGAAGTCCAAATCTGCAGGATAGGTAGGCATCCTGGAGACCCAAAGAAGAGCCCAGAGTTCAAGTCTGAAGGCTGTCTGCTGCAGAATTTCTTATTGTTTGAGGAGGTCAGTCTTTTATTCTTTGGGACCTTCAACTGATTTGATGAAGATCACACACATTATGAAAGGCAATCTGCTTTACTCAAAGTCTACTGATTTAAATGTTAGCCTCATCTAAAACAACACCTCTCAGAAGCATCCAGAATAATATTTGACAACATACTTGAGCACCGTGGCTCAGCCACATTGAATTTAAAATTAATCATTGCAATTGCAACCCAGCTTTGGAAATGTTAAGTTTGAGATGTCTATTAAATATAAGTGGAGCTGTTGAATAATAAATAGATAAAGGAGTGTTGAGAACAAGAAAGAAGATCTGGCTGGAGATTCAATAGTGTGAGTCATCAATACATGATTGTTAAAGCCAGATCTGAATGAGATCATCAGAGGAATGAGCGATGGAAAAGAGGTCCACAAACTTAGTCTGAGGTATTTCAACATTAAGAATATTGGAACGTGAAGAGTAACCAGCAAATCAGAACAAGAAGAGGTAACCAGTGAGATAAAGAGAATAAATACATATGATAACTACATACATGCTACACCGAGTGATTATGCACACATCAACTACATCATGGATGAATATGTATTCATAGAATAAATAAAACAGCAATAAATTAGAATTCAATTATATATTTAATAGATAGCATCACATTTAATCATGAAACAATGAAAGGAAAATCCATTGTGAAAAGTAACAGTCATGGTTTTATATGAAAGACAATGACCCAAAAGAACTGGTATACATTCAATAACTCATTCAGAGAAATTCCACTTGCCCTTTAGAAAAGGAAGAAAAGAAAATCATAAAAGATTCAGTCACTACCTTGGCTAGGTAGCTCAATTGGTTGCATTGTCCCAATAAGCCAAGGTTGTGGGTTTGATCCGCAGGCAGGGCACACACAAGAATCAACCAATGAATGCATAAGTAAGTGAAACAACAAATCAATATTTCTCTCTTTCTCCCCTCCACCTTTCTCTCTCTCTCAAATCAATAAATAAATTTTAAAAAATATTCAATCACCTACCTGGAAAAGTAAGTAGGATTAACTCATTTAAATGAACTTAACTATTTTCTTAGAAAAAGTTACTTGTTTCTTAAAGGACCTCTAAAATGTCATTTTCCCGATACAAATGTGTCTTTAAGTCCCCATTTCTACTGCAGCCTGAGCTCTTTCCATGATAAAGCATCTAGAGCAGCCTGACCTGTGGTGGCGCAGTGGATAAAGCGTCGACCTGGGAACACTGAGGTCGCCAGTTCAAAACCCTGCACTGGTCTGGTCAAGGCACATATGGGAGTTGATGCTTCTAGCTCCTCCCTCCTTCTCTCTCTCTCTCTCTCTCTCTCTCTCTCTCTCTCTCTCTCTCTCTCTCTCTCACTCTGTGTCTCCTCTCTAAAATAAATAAATAAAAAGAAATTTTTAAAAAATTGTTAAAAAAAAAAGCATCTAGAGCAATATAGTCTATTCTAAACCTCCTTTTTTAAGCTTCCTTCCTTTCTTCTTTTTTATTTTATTTCATTATTTTATTTTAATTTTATTTTTCTGAAGTGAGAAACATGAAGGTGGAGAGACAGACTCCTGCATGTACCCAACAGGGATCTACCCGGCATGCCCACTAGGGGCGATGCTCTGACCATCTGGGGCATTGCTTCATTGCAACCAGAAACCATAATAGCACCTGAGGCAGAAGCCATGTAGCCGTCCTCAGCACCCAGACCAACTTTGCTCCAATGGAGCCTTGACTGTGGGAGGGGAAGAGAGAGACAGAGAGAATGGAGAGGGGAAAGGGTAGAGAAGCAGATGGGCACCTCTCCTGTGTGCCGTGGCCGGAATCAAACCCCAGACTTCCACACGCTGGGCTGACGCTCTAGTGTTGAATCAACCGGTCAGGGCCTAGCTTTCCTCCTTTCTTTGGCACCAATAACAGGTAATAAAGTTCTGGGAATATGCTATTAAAAGCAGTTGCTGCTTTGTTCCCTACTTTATAGGTGATAAGGAAATATCTTCTTATATCAGTGACATTGATAGCATAGACCCAATCTTAGCAAACATTTTCTGGAAGGGATTAGATTATAAATATTTGAGGCTTTGTGAGTCATATGGCCTCTGTTGCAACTACCCAGCTGTGCTGCTGTTATAGGTGAAAGCATCCAAAGTCAACATGTACATAAATGGATGTGACTGAGTTTCCATAAAGCTATTTACAAAATCCCCCCGCAGATCAAATTTGGCTGTGGACCCATAATGTGCAATGCACTGACACTGTCCCGGACCATAGACCAGTCCTTCTGAGCATTAGTCTCCTGTTCATCCTGGAGGACCAACTGTAATACCATGCCAACCACTTGATGTAATGACCTCCACACAATGGAGGAAAAAGCAAAATAAACATGCTGCTGGTGCCACTTTTATTGTAGATGTTTTTACATTAAGAATCTCTACATGTAAATGTTAAACAAAGTAGCTGTGTTGGGAAAAGTCTGTGGAATCAGGATGGGCCCTGATTCTTCAGGGTTTCTCAAAGCGTATAACAGAATAGGACTATCAAATGGTAAATTACATTACCTGGTATGTAATATTGAACCACTCGTTCAGATATATGGGTATCTTTTTTGCGTACAGTATATTTTCTTGGCAATACTCTAAAAAGGCTGGAGGAAAAAGAAATTTGAATTTTAATATGATATCCTTTTTGCTTTTGTCACTAAGTTTCTAAGTAAAGATCTGACTCTTCAAAAGTGCACTCTATTTAACTCAGTCACAATTTAATGTAACCTTCTCTTTGGTAGTACCTATGGAGGATTTCATGTGTTTCTATGTCTCTTTCAAGAAGAAGATTCAAAGAGAGATTTTCTGTCTGTGGCAGTTTGATATAAAAAACCCATTAGCAAACTTGAAATGTGTAAATTACACAGAAGGCTCTAAGATGTGACTTAAATTGTTAGGTCAGTGAACCTTCTCCCAGAAAGTTCATATAGAGAGAAGGTACTTATTTCAACAAAGGGCTGGAAATAATACCCAGAAAATTACCTTCATGATCAAAAGATGGATTGCTTTTTATTGTAGATATGTATTATGATATGAATGGCTAAAAAACAGTGTTATTCTTCCTTTACGGCATTCTTCTTGGCAAACATAGCATCAAAACGCATTTCTGAAAGTAACCCACAGAACATGGCCCAGCACTCAGTAACTCATCTGTTTCAATTCAGGACAGATGTGGTAACAGTTATTTTTATTATCCCTTTGGAGTGTTTTATTAACAATTTGTAATAAAATTACCATAATCTTATACAACCTACACTCTATAATGTGTAAATTATTTTAAAAAAAATGGAACCAAGGATTTGAAAATAAAATGGAAACAATGATTAAAATTGAAAACATCATTTTGGACTCCAGTTTGTTTTTTTGTTTATTTCTCTATTTAAAAAAATGTCAACTACAGCTTTACCAATATTGTAGACACTATTATCTTGAAAACCTCGACTATTCTGATTCTTAACACTTGTCAGTGGGCAATATAAATCTTAGCTAAATGTTGTTTTCCTAAGGATACAAGGGGACAGCTTTGTATTCCAGGCCTTGTCAACGCACTTCCACTAATCTAAGCAACTAATGTAACAACGTTTCACCTGTTGTTAGACAATATCATGTGGTCTCTACAAGGTTGTTCTCCATTCTGAGGCAAGTAAAGTGCTCGATTTAAATATTTTTAGGAGGTTTGCAACTACAGTTGGCTCTTGAACAACATGGATTTGAACTTCCTGGGCCCAGTTATATGTGGATTTTCTTCAATAAATACTGTAAATATATTTTGTTTTCCTTATGATATTCTTAATAATATTTTTTCATTAGTTTACTTTATTATAAGAATATAGCATATTGGCCCAGGTTAGTTGGCTCAGTGAATAGAGCATTGGCCCAGCATATGGACATCCCAGGTTCAATCCACGGTCAGTGCACACATGAAAAGCAATCATCTGTTTCTCTCCCACTCCTACTCCCCATTCTTTCTCTCTTCCCCTCTTGCAGTCAGTGGCTCAACTGGTCCTAGGACATCAGTCTCAGATGCTGAAAATAGCTTGGTTGATTCTAGCATTGGCCCAAGATGTGGTTGCTAGGTGGATCCCAGTCAGGATACATGCAAGAATCTGTTTCTCTATCTTCCTTCTTCTCACTTGAATTAAAAAAAAAAAAAAGAATACAACATATTATACATAAATACACAAAATATGTGTTAATTGGCAGGCTTCTGTTTTTGTTATCAGCAAGGCTTCTGGTCAACAGTGGGCTATCGGTAGTTAAGTTTTTTTTCTTTTAATTTTATTTTATTATTATTCATTTTAATGGGGTGACACCAATAAATCAGGGTACATATGTACAATTAAAACATCTCCAGGTTGTCTTATCATTCAATTGTGTTGCATACCCGTCACCAAAAGTCAAATTGTTCTCTGTCGCCTTCTATCTGGTTTTCCCTGTGCCCCTCCCCTTCTCCCTATCCCACCCTCCCCTCCTCCCTATTTCACCCTTCCCTTCTCCCCCCACCCCCGTAACCACCACTCTCTTGTCCATGTCTCATAGTCTCACTTTTATGTCCCACCTATGTATGAAATCATGCTGTTCTCAGTTTTTCTTTTTTTCTGATTTACTTATTTCACTCCGTATAATGTTATCAAGGTCCATCCATTTTGTTATAAATGATCCGATGGTAGTTAAGTTTTTAGGGAGTCAAATGTTATATGTAGATTTTTGACTGCGTGGGGTTGGCATTCCTAACCCCTATGTTGTTCAGGGTTCAACTTTACATATAAGAGGCTGTATGTGACAAAAGGGAAAAAAGAAAGGAAGAAAGGCACTACTTATCAATTAGTGTCACACGCTTTCATATATGCCATGTCATTTAATACTCTACCCTGTGTAGGAGGGTCTTAAAAAGGGTAACTTGCTAACAGTCACACACTTCTTTAAAGTTTTTATTTATTTATTTTACAGAGAGTGGAGAGTGAGAAGTATCAACTCATAGCTGCTTTACTTTAGTTGCTTATTGATTGTTTATGCTATGTGCCTTGACCAGGCAAGCCCAGGGTTTCGAACCAGTGAACTCAGCATTCCAGGTCAATAGTTTATCCACTTCACCAACATAGGCCAGGCCACAGTCACATATTTTTAAAGTTGATTTTAAGCCCATATGTTTCTAATTTCAAATGATGTGAGGTAAATTAGGTACATAGGTTGATTTTTTTTTTTTTTTAATAGGGACAGAGAGTCAGAGAGAGGGATATAAAGGGACAGACAGACAGGAACGAAGAGAGGTGAGAAGCATCAATCATTAGTTTTTCGTTGTCGTCGCAACACCATAGTTGTTCATTGATTGCTTTCTCACGTGTGCCTTGACCGTGGGCCTTCAGCAGACTGAGCCACCCCTTGCTGGAGCCAGCGACCTTGGGTCCAAGCTGACGAGCTTTTGCTCAAGCCAGATGCCCGCCCCCCCCCCCCCCCCGCACTCAAGCTGGCAAGCTCGGGGTTTTGAACCTGGGTCTTCTGCATCCTAGTCCGAAGCTCTATCCACTGCGCCACCACCTGGTCAGGCCATAGGTTGATTTTTATAAAAAATAACTAAGTCTGACACTATTAAGCTACAAGAAATAAGGTGGTTAAGATTTTAAACACACACACAAACACACACATGCACACATGAACTCTTTCAATAGGCACTGTCCCATAATAGCATCCTTCTTAAGCATTGGCCTGCAAGCCTGAGGGCAAATCAGGTAGGAAAGTATATTTCTCCTTCCATCTGTTAGGCTGAAGTTCAGTTACCTATTCACCCAGATGAATTAGGTGGAAAGTTAAAGGATGGACTTTTTAGCCAGGGCTTGAAACTCTAGAACAATCCAACTTGCTGAATATTCATCTCTTACTGAAATCTGATGTGAAGAACATAATGACCTTGAAGATAATGTAATAGTCCCCAACTCAAAATCTGTGGGCCTCACAGAAAAAGAGACTAGTTGTTACTCTTTACAAGTCAACATGGAATTTATTAACCTTGATTCAAACTAGAAGTATAGTCTGCACCCTTGTCTTTAGAAGTTGGTCGGGCCTTTACTGAACAAGCAGGCTGGATGACTATGCTACTCTGTCTTACCCAAGGGGAAGTATACACTGTGCAACACACAATAATTCTCTTAATAACTAACGTGTACTGGAGATCTACCACACATGTTGAATGCTTTCCATGGGTAACCTCATTGACTCTCACAGCAGCCTGTGAACAACCTAATTTATAGCTGGAAAAGCTGAAACCATGAGAGATTGTGTTACCATGTGTGGTCAATAATGAGGAAGGCATGGATCAGGATTTGGTCCTGAGTCTTTCTCTCTCTCTCTCTCTCTCTCTCTCTCTCTTCCTCTCTCAAAACTGATGCCCATAATATATTGCCTCTCAGTGGACAAAAAGGATGGAGGAGGAACTTATTACCCACTCCTTATATTCTATTTTATTTTATAGAGAGGGATCTCCCATTACAGTAATACCCTCTTCCTGTTCCTTTCTTCTGAAAAAAGCTTAATGGTGGATAGGTTTGGTCACAGTCGAGGAGAATGCACTAGGCCTGCTAATTCAGTTCTTCTCACTTTGGGCTACCCAGTGGTCAGCAGGAAATAGTTGTTTTCTGTTTTTTTCCTGCTTCCGTGCTCCTGATAGGAGGCCCCAGCTGTTCCAGCAAGGTGGGAACCTGAGCCAGTGAGTTCAGACAGTTAGCAGAACCAGGCTCACCTCGTATTAGTCATGGAGACATTTTAATCTCCATGCATGTCTCCTGTGACCCTGTCTAGTAGATTCTATGTAAGAGTGGAGCATGGTGTATTATTTACTGAGCCTTCTAAAACCCCAACACTTGAGAGTCTGCAATTCAACTGATGACACTGTGTGTCTCCCACAGTTCCTGACTCACTAAACTTCAGTGATCAAAAGGGCAAAAATCCAAAAAACTTTTTCTACATTAGCCTTTCCCATTTCTAACTTTCACATTTGAGCCTTTATGTTTTGCTGGCTAGTATTTTTTCTTTCAAATATATTTTGCTTTTGTTGTTTTGCTGTAGATAGATGAATAAACAGTGGAGAAATCAACTTTGAAAAGATTTTTCAGAATTCATTTCAGGTGGCACACTTTTTAAAAAATCCATCTCTAAAATATAACACATAAACAGTACTAGGCTACCTATTGAAACAAACTGGTGCTCTTTCTCTCCCTCTCCTTCCTGCCCTTCCTTTCTCCTATGTGACTAAGATGTTTTCAACAGAAAAAGCAAAGAAAATAAATTTCAGTCATTTGAGGAGGGAAAGCCCTTGATCTGTAGCAATGGCCAATTTCCATGGTGTAAGTTTCCCAGCACAGCTGATTTCAAGTGACCAACATGATGTCATTGAACACAGTTTTGAGAGGAAATGAGTACCGTCAGCTTTCACAAGTCAGTGCCAAGTGCAGCATGCCACTGGTCAGACCTCTTTCTGTGACTAAACATAGCCATATAATGTCATAGTATCAACCATCCCAATAACCAAACAAATGGGTTTTTTTCCTGTGAAGTACTGTCTGATTTCAGTGTTATAACTTATGCAATCCTACAGGCTTGGAGACAACCATTATTTCAACAAACAGTAATTGAACCGTGTTTCTCCTCTTCCACCCTTAGGAGACTCTTTGTAACAATGAATTTATAAGCCCTGGCTGTACAGAATTCAACTTATATTTCTCTCTAGAGGCTCCATCTTCTTATCAATATGAGACAGTTTGTTTCTTTTTATAGCCAAGATCCCCTTGAGAGGACCATTAGGCTGCAATTTTATTTAATATCTTTGGAACTCCTTTAGCTCAGTTTCCTAGTTCATGGGGTTAAAATCTTTGAGGGAAGTTTTTCAGGCTCATGCACGTTCGTGAAAACAAACTTCTTCTCAGGACTCTCCCCTACGTTCTATAGCACTCTTTAGAATCAAAAGAGACCACTATTGTTTGAGAATGTTCATTAACTATATCAGTTTTAAGCTGATATATTTTCTGATCAGGGGCAATAATAAATCTCTTATTATATGCAGGAAATCTGGGTTATGTCTCTGTTTTACTGCTATTTGGATGTGTGATCTTGGCAGGTTGCCAAAGTCCTCTGGGTGATAATTAATATCTAAAAATACAAGGAATTGAAATAGATATTAATGATAATGGTTATATGTTCCAGGTAACAAGTGGCATGATTTATATCTACTAACTTATGTCATTATCATAGCTCCATACAGTAGATTCTATCATTAGCTGCTTTCTTCACATAGGGAAACTTAGGCTTAGAGTTTACATAATGTATTCTAGGCCACAATGGTAGTAATCAGCAGAGTTGAAACCTGTAACCACAGCCTTCTAACTTCAAAATAGATTTCTTCAGTTGTTCCTTGCCTGTCCATATACACAGCAACATGCCCTTTCTATGTCTCAAACTCTCACACTGGGGTGCTCACAGAAACAGACAATACGTAAGAACATTGGTACTTGCAGACACGCAGAGAACTAGAGCTTGCAAAATCTGGGTTTAAGATGCTTTTAGATGATATTTGAGGTCAGGGATCATTAATTAGCATCTTTGCACATCTTAGCTGGAAGTTAAAAATATCTCTAAATGCTATCTCTATTCAGAGCTAACATTTTGGGGAGAAATTTTCTTATTCAGCTGATACCCTTTATAAATTCAAGCTTAAAAAATACATCAGCTGGTCCTGGCTGGTTGACTCACTGGGAAAGCGTTGGCCTGGCATGTGGAAGTCCTGGGTTTGATTTCCGGTCAGGGCACACAGGAGAAGTGCCCATCTCCTTCTCCACCCTTCCCCCTCTTCTTCTCCTCTATCTCTCTCTTCCTCTCCCGCAGCCAAACCTCCATTGGAGCAAAGTTGGCCCCCAGCGCAAAGGATGGCTCTATGGCCTTGCCTGAGGCGCTAGAATGGCTCTAATCACAGCAGAGAAACGCCCCAGAGGGGCAGAGCACAGCCCCCTGGTGAGCATGTCTGAGTGGGTTCAAGTAGGGTATATAAGGGAGTCTGTCTGTCTGCTACGACCCCTGCCCCTTCTTGCTTCTCATTTCGGAAAAAAATAAAATGAAATGAAATAAAATAAATACATCAGCTGTTTCAGGCAACATGTTAGACATTGGAGGGATCATGCATGAAACCATTTAAAACTCACAACATTCATTTTGTAGATAAATTAAGTGTGGAGACTTTAAGTTGCAGTAAGTAACAGAGATAAGAAGAAATGAGGTCAAAATTGACACTTGGTTCCTCCAATCACAAAGCCCCACCTCTGACCACTGCATAATGTACCACACTGTCCAGCAGAGTTCCTTACATGTATAAAAGTTTATGAAAGTTTTTCACAGTTTATAAATTGAGTATGCGCTGATAAAAGAAGCAACCTAGTGAAAGGAACCACACGTCAGAGATGGGTTTCAGTTCTGCTCCTGCTTTTCTCACTAAGTTACTGACTGACTCTAGCAAGGGTGCCGACCTTGTGGATCGCAGCCTTCAGTCCACCAGGTAACTTCTGAAACTTATTTCAGCTTTCGATTATCACTGTTCTGAGGTTTAATTTCTCTCTGAGATAATTTGTACCTTCTGCAAGATAGGTGATCTAAGTGGAGCCATTATATAATCCATTTCATTTTGAGTTTAATTTTGTGAATGGTTTAAGTTGGTGATCCAGTTTCATTTTTTTTGCAAGTACCTGTCCAGTTTTCCCAACACCATTTGTTAAAGAGACTATCTTTACTCCATTGCATGCTCTTACCTCCTTTGTCAAATATCAATTGTCCATATAAGTGTGAGTTTATTTCTGGGTTCTCTGTTCTCATTAACAAAACAACACATAATAAGTGCTGGCAAGGGTGTGGAGAAAAGAGAACCCTCCTGCACTGCTGGTGGGAATGCAGACTGGTGCAGCCACTGTGGAAAACGGTATAGAGATTTCTCAAAAAAAATTCAAAATGGAACTGCCTTTTGACCCATCTATCCCACTTTTAAGAATATATCCTTTGAATACCAAATCACTGATTCAAAAGAAGAAATGTACCCCCATGTTTATTGCAGCATTGTTTACAATAGCCAACATCTGGAAACAGCCCAAGTGTCCATCAGTGGACTAGTGGATTAAAAAGCAGTGGTACATATACACAATGGAATACTACGTGGTCGTGAGGAAGAAGGAAATCTTACCTTTTGTGACAACATGGAGGGACCTGGAAACTATTATGCTAAGTGAAATAAGCCAGGCAGAGAAAGAAAAATATCATATGACCTCACTCATTTGAGGAACCCAATGAACAATGTGAACTGAGGACCACAATAGAGACAGAGGCGGGATCAAAGGGACCAGAGGGAAAGCAGTTAGAGTGAAAGTGGATGATAGGATGGGATCAGAAAATGAAAAGAGATTAGTGAAATTATATATACATAACACAGCATTATAGAGAATAGGATGGCAAATCCTGAAGGGAAGGGGGGAAAACATTGGAGGGAGGGGTAAAGGGGGGGCCCAGGGGAACACGAGGGTGGGGAGATATGTTCAGTGGAACACTTGAATCTATGTAAACACAATAAATTAAAATCATAAATAAAAAATTTTAAAAAGAAACTGTATATAATCCATTTCAACAAGACTTTTGGCAAAACTGATTCATCAACTCAGTTATATTAGCTCCAGAAGAGTTGACAAATTTATTGCAGATTTGGGATGCCCACCTGTCATCCTTGCTCCATTCTACAGCAGAAGACAGCAAAGGAGAGGGGAGGCCATTTCTGCAATAAACCCCGATGAGGGGAGGGAGCAAGATGGCGACGGAGTAGGCGGACGTACCAACTTCCAACTCCCAGAACCAAAGTAGATTATAACTCAATTTTAAGAACCATCATCTGGATAAACCAACTATGAACTAAAACTAAGTGGACTCTTCAACCAAGGAACACTGCAGAAGCCACATTGAGACTGGTAGGAATAGCGAAAACACGAAGAGGGCTGCCCAGCTCCCCGGAGCAAACGGCAGCTCGGAGAGACCCTCGTGGCGGGAGGAGAGTTTGGCGGAGAGAGAGAGACCTGGGTCCCAGGAACCAAGCCCAGCCTGCAGTCCCAGAGCCTAGATGAGGCGTATGGACAGTATTGAGCTGTGAAGCAAGTGAGGATACTGTTTGTGAAAAAGAGAGAGTTTTCTCAGACCCAAGAATCTTTTCAAAGGGACAGCGCAGAAACCCTCTCTCAAAACCACACCCGGGGCTCCGGGTGTATAATTCTGATCCCAAAACCGGACAAAGACAACTCAAAGAAAGAAAATTATAGGCCAATATCCCTGATGAATTTAGACGCTAAAATTCTCAACAAAATATTAGCCAACTGGATCCAGCAATATATAAAAAAAATTATACACCATGATCAAGTGGGATTTATTCTGGAGAGGCAAGGCTGGTTCAATATTCACAAATCAATCAATGTGATTCATCACATAAACAAAAGGAAGGACAAAAATCACATGATAATTTCAATAGATGCAGAAACGGCATTTGATAAAATCCAGTACCCATTCGTGTTCAAAACTCTCAGTAAAGTGGGAATACAGGGAACATTCCTTAACATGATAAAGGCCATCTATGACAAACCAACAGCAAACATCATACTAAATGGACAAAAATTAAAAGCAATCCCCTTAAGATCAGGAACCAGGCAGGGTTGCCCACTTTCACCACTCTTATTCAACATAGTTCTGGAAGTCCTAGCTATAGCAATCAGACAAGAAGAAGAAATAAAAGGCATCCAAATTGGAAAAGAAGAAGTAAAACTGTCACTATTTGCAGATGATATGATATTGTATATTGAAAACCCTAAAGTCTCAGTCAAAAAACTACTGGACCTTATAAATGAATTCAGCAAGGTGGCAGGATATAAAATTAATACTCAGAATTCAGAGGTATTTCTATATACCAACAATGAACTGTCAGCAAAAGAAATTAAGGAAACAATCCCCTTCACTATTGCAGCAAAAAAAATGAAGTACCTAGGAGTAAATTTAACCAAGGAGGTTAAGGACTTGTACTCAGAAAATTATAAAACATTGATAAAAGAAATCAAGGAAGATATAAACAAGTGGAAGCATATACCGTGCTCATGGCTAGGAATAATAAATATTATTAAAATGTCTATATTACCCAAAGCAATTTATAAATTTAATGCAATACCAATTAAAATACCAATGACATACTTCAAAGATATAGAACACATATTCCAAAAATTTATATGGAATCAAAAAAGAACATGAATAGCCTCAGAAATCTTAAAAAAAATAAAATAAAGCAGGAGGTATCACTCTTACAGATATCAAGGTTTACTATAAGGCCATTATACTCAAGACAGCCTGGTACTGGCATAAGAACAGGCACATAGATCAATGGAACAGAACAGAGGACCCAGAAATAAACCCACAGCTTTATTTACAACTGATATTTGACAAAGGAGGAAAGAACATACAATGGAGTAAAGACAGCCTCTTTAACAAATGGTGTTGGGAAAATTGGACATCTACCTGCAAAAAAATGAAACTAGACCATCAACTTACACCATTCACAAAAACAAACTCAAAATGCATAAAAGACTTAAATGTAAGCCATGAAACCATAAGCATCTTAGAAGGAAACATAGGCAGCAAGCTCTCCAACATCTGTAGCAGCAATATATTTACCGATTTATCTCCATGGGCAAATGAAATAAAAGGCAAGATAATCAAATGGGACTATATCAAACTAAAAGTTTTTGCACAGCTAAAGACAATAAGAACAGAATAAAAAGACAATCCACACAATGGGAGAACATTTTTGACAGCACATCTGATAAGGGGTTAATAACTAAAATTTATAAAGAACTTATAAAACTCAACACCAGGAAGACAAACAATCCAATCAAAAAATGGGCAGAAGAAATGAATAGAAATTTCTCCAAAGAGGACATACAGATGGCAAATAGGCATATGAAAAAATGTTCAACATCACTAATCATTAAAGAAATGCAAATTAAAACCACAATGAGATATCACCTCACACCAGTCAGAATGGCACTCATCAGCAAAACAACACAGAATAAGTGCTAGCGAGGATGTGGAGAAAAGGGAACCCTCCTACACTGCTGGTGGGAATGCAGACTGGTGCAGCCACTGTGGAAAACAGTTTGGAGATTCCTCAAAAAATTAAAAATTGAACTGCCTTTTGACCCAGCTATCCCACTTATAGGAATATACCCTAAGAACACCATAGTACTGTTCGAAAAGAAGAAATGCGCCCCCATGTTCGTGGCAGCATTGTTCACAATAGCGAAGATCTGGAAACAGCCCAAGTGTCCGTCAGAAGACGAGTGGATTAAAAAGCTATGGTACATATATACTATGGAATACTTCTCAGCCATAAGAAATTATGACATCGGATCATTTACAACAAAATGGATGGACCTTGATAACATTATACGGAGTGAAATAAGTAAATCAGAAAAAAAGAAATAGAGAACAGCATGATTTCATACATAGGTGGGACATAAAAGTGAGACTATGAGACATGGACAAGAGAGTGGTGGTTACAGGTTGGGGGTTGGGAGGGAATGGTGGGATAGGGAGGAGGGGAGGGATACAGGGAAAACCAGATAGAAGGTGACAGAGGACAATTTGACTTTTGGTGACGGGTATGCAACACAATTGAATGATAAGATAACCTGGAGATGTTTTCATTGTATATATGTACCCTGATTTATTGGTGTCACCCCATTAAAATTAATAGTAATAATAATAAAAAACCTTATGAGGGGATCAAGATCCACTAAGATTTCTGATGAATGTTCCTTGGATCAACCAGTTAAGCTATATGGAAACCAGGCACAGAAACCTCAATTCTTGATTGTTTACTAATCGAATGTACTCTGAAACTATAACTTCTCTTTTTAATCTTACAAAGCATGTTACATAATTTACCTAAATAGTGCACATTTTAAGATCCTAATGCATGGCTGTATTTAGATATCAGCCTTTTTTTGTCATCCCCCAGAGCTATTCTTAAATTGCTCATGGCCGATATAAGTGGCACAGATGACAAATAGGGGAAACTTTTGATGAGTGAGCAAATTAAGGAAGGAACAGTGTAAGGCCAATAGAGCTGTTAATTGAAATGCTGCACACATATATGACATCTCTATTAAAAACAACATGAGAATATTAGTATCTTTGTTACTGTAAGACAACTAAGAATGATCACATTATGGGAGTTAATGGCTTGTGATGAAAAGAAAATTGCTCAGAAGTTGTGTGAATTGATCCCAAACAGAGGTTAGCAAGATGTGACACTTAGAATGTGAAATATGGGTGATGGCCTATCAGGTTCCATGTAACAACACAGACTCTTCCCTCTTGACAATGAGGTTCTGCTTAGAAATATTTGGGGGAAATGCCCCTATAGACAAAAATGCCCGTGGTTTTCTTATCCTTCAGGAAAAGTATCCAGACGATGATGCGGGATGAAGAAGCTAATAAAGGGATGTGGATGTGGAAAAACCTCAAAATGTCCCTGGCTCAATAATCTCTGTTCTGTGCCTTGTTACACAAAATTGCATTACCATCTTTTCAATAATAACCAGCACTAAGAAACTTCATCCAAATATGTGAGGTGTTCTGTTGAACTGGCCCCTGGGACTGTCAATTTTCTACTTGCTAGGGATATTTTTCTCATTTTATATATTAAAAGTGAAATCAAAAGGCTTTCTCACACTTATCAGCTTACGATGCATTTATTGACTATGTAACCATCCAGGACAGAGTCAAGAGTAGCCCCAGAATTTCTGAGACATGCGTCTCAGAAATTAACTTAACTCTCACTTAACAAATTATAAACACAGTTTTCTTATGTTACTCCTGTTATCTGAGAAGTATTCTAACTACCTATGCTTGTCAAGTTCACTTGAACACCTTTTACCTTGAGTGAATCACAAGGCTTGTGAAATTCAAAAGTCTGTGATTTGAGGACTACCTTCCTTTACTGGAAATCACTAGAGTAAAGTTAGAAAAACAAACATAGAACAAAAGTCAAAAGAAGAACCATATATCAGAAATGTAGTCATTTTTCTTCCCTCAGCATGACTATGTCTTGGGACTTAAAACCTTCTTTGAATTCATATTGATTTTAGAAAAAGGAAAAGGGAGAAAGAGAGAGAAAGAGAAAGAGAAACATCGACCTATTGTTCCACTTAGTTGTACATCCACTGGTTGCTTCCGGAATGTGCCCTGACTGGGAATCAAACTCAAAACTTTGGTGTGTTAAGACCACATTCTAACCAACTGGATTACGTGGGCCAAGGCTAAATTTATATGCCTGAATAGATTTTCACCTTTCAGGCAATGGGAGAAAAAGCAAACAATATATTTCACTGTCACCACCAAGTGTGCTAAAATCACTTCTCCTGCCTTCCTCCTCACAGAGTCTTTTCAACTTTGTTTAACAACTAATGTGCTATCAGGATGAACTTGGCGCTCAGGATGTTGGGGAATGATCTGAGCACTGATTGTACCTATTGGCTGATTTAATTCTCACAACACTTCCACAGGGCAGGGAATTCTGTCTTCGCTTTACCGACATGACAACTGAGGCACAGAAAAGTTTTGGTCCTTCGCGGGGTCACAGATCTAGCAATTGGCAGAGCTGGGATTTGAAACAGCCAGGCAGTTTGGTTTCAGTATCTACTCTCTTGCACCACAGCAAAGAGGCATTACCTGGGGTGTGTTGCCAGTAATTTTCTTTCTGGTTTTTCCAGTGGCATACTGGAGTGTATGCATAGGTTATTTTTATGCTTGTCTAGTTTTTAAAGAAAACTTAATTTAAAAGAAGACTCTTTCACTTTTCTTTTGGTTTAAAATTTTAGTCAAAAAATGCATTTTTGGAGGGCAAATATGTTCTGAGTGACAAAGTTACCTAGAAGATTACTGGAAAGATTAAGTTCTTACACAAATCACTTCAAGGCCAATGAGCAGGCCTTTGATCACTCACCACCAGGACTTGAAGCACCAGAAAATCGTTTAGTATGTACATGATAAACAGAACTATATAATTAAGACTTTAACATGTGGCCAGAGTTAGCCTGAGTTCTCCATAACTATTTTGCAATTTAGGGTCTGAAATCACATAAAATTGCTCTGTGCCCTAAATACATTACTGAAACTTTCTCCATTTGTAGATTACACACCTTCTAAGTTTTCCATTCTGTATAGCAATTTATCTTGATTTAACTGTCAACATCAGTGCTCAGAAAGATAGGGCTTGAGATATAAAGGGAAAGGACACCTGAGAATTAAGAATTAAAGTTTGATGACTAAAGACAGACAAATTAGTCATTGCAAAGGAAAGTCAGTTTTCTTGATTTTATCAACAGGAGCTTTTAATTTGTGTTACTTGTATGGATCTCTGAGGACTCCTGAAGAATGGGGGTATTTATTTGTGAGATGCCTATCACTGTCACGAATAGCTAGATTCTTTGACCAGTGCACTAGGCTCTTTGGAACACACATCCAGCACTAAGGATATTGGAGCTGAAGACTGTAGCTGTCTAGAGCACACTCATGAATTGTTGAGATGGAACAAAAGAAATGGGATGAACTTCAAAACAAATTATGCTTGGAGAGAGGGATTAATGTAAATGGTTTACACTCAGCCCCTGGAAACCCCAATTCCTATGTCCTAATAGTTTTTGAATAAAGAGATATAGATGTTTTGATGTGGATTAAAAACATGTTAATATATTTAGAGAACATTTTTACTAGTGGAATATAACTGACCATCACCCTGTATGCGAAAGCAGCACAACTTAGTTTGTTATTCAACAACTTCCATATTATCAGTTTTTATTTCCTAATATACCAAACCCTCCGGGTACCTCTCCCAGAGGACCCAGAAAAAGTTTCTATTGCAGTTTGTGTCTTAGTTGCATCTATGATGATGTCATCTTGATGCAGATAAATGAGAATAGATCAAATAAAAGATATGGCTTGGCTAATGATTAAGGTTTGTTTGGGGTTTAAAAAACTGAAACACAAAATATAAAATTGAGACTGCATCCCATTTCAGATACTCTGGAGATAGTGAAGTTTGACAATGTAGATAACTCAGGAAAGGTAGTATAATGAAACATAAAGTCTAACAACTATATCCAGTAGCATTTTATGAGATAAGATTCTCATTCATAACAGGTGATATGAACCAAGAATAGCCACACAAAGAGAAGCAAAAAAGAAGCTTTGGAACATATTTCCTATCCTAAAAGGGAAGATGATGTTGGTACCAACAATGGCCATGAAAACATTGACATGTTTTACTGCAACAAAATAATGCTTATATTTATTTTTAATCAATGACATTTGTTTGGCATATGCTGGTCCCTCTTTTAATGAAATTCTGGTCATATATATAATCCAAAACTTGGTGAAGAACCTTCCCCATGTTTTCCAGAATGGTAAATTTGGGGAGAATGGGTAGAAGAGTAATTGTTCTTTATTATATTATACAAAAGCTCTGAGGATAAAGAAAATATTAATACATTAGACTGTATTAAAATTAAGAAAGTCTGTTTATCAAAAGATATTAAGAGGCCTTGGCCGGTGGGCTTGGTGGATAGAGTGTTGGCCAGCAGATGGACATCTGGGTGTGATTCCCAGTCAGGGCACACAAGAGAAGCAACACTCCCCCTCCCTCTTCCTCTTCTCTCCCTTTTTCTTTCCCACAATCAGTAGCTCAATTAGTTCATGCATGGCCCTGAGCAGTAAAGCTAGCTCTGCTGGTCCAAATGGAACAGGCTCATGCACTAAAAATAGCTCAGTACTGAAGCATCAACCCCAAACAGTGGTTGCCAGGTCTATCCTGATCGGGGAGCATGCAGGAGTCTATCTTTCTGTATCACCTCCTCTCACCTAAAAAAAAAAAGAAAGATATTAAAAAAGTTAACAGGCAGGTGGGAAAAGGTACATGCAATACAATACCTATATCCAACCAAAGACTTGTATCTAGAATATAAAATAATTTCTACAAATAAATTTATAAGACAGTTTTCAATTTAAAAAAATGGGCAAAAGACTTATATAGACATTTCATAAAGAAGCTATTTAATAGCCAAATTTGCATTAAAAGGATCCTCAACATCGTGAGTAATCAGGGAAATGCAAGCAAAAACCACAACGAGATACACATTCACCAGAATTGTGACAATAAACATGACAAAGAATAAAAATGTTTTGGCGAAAACGTGGAGCAACTAGAACCCTCGTGCACTGCTATGGGAGCGTAAGTTGGTACAGCCACATGGAAATCGGTTGTGCATTATCTAATAAAGCTCCATATACCTTAAGTTCCAGCAGCCCCACTCTGAGGTATGGAAATGTGTATTTACATCCCAAAGACATGTATAAAAATGTCCTTAGAAATATTATTCACAATAACCCCAAGTTGAAACAACCTAAATGTTCAACAACAGTAGAATGAGGGAATATATAGTAAGATAGTCATAAAAAGGACTAATAAGATGTTTTAAAATGCACCAATTCAATAAATGCAGCAATTTTAGAAACAATCTCACACAGAATAAATATTGAAAGAAAGAAGCCGAAGAACACGCACTTTGTGATTCCATCTGTATAATGTTTAAAATTAGGTAAAACTATTTGATGTAGATAAAAGTCAGAAGCCTTTAAAAAATTTTTTTAATTAAAAAGGAAGTGGGAAGTGGGTGTGACTTGGAAGCACTCAGAGGAGACTTTGGCTGGCTGTCAGTGCTCTACCTCTTACCAGTACAGTAGTGACATGGGTGCAGGTGACTTTGTAAAAATTCATCAAGTTGCCCATGGACAATTTATGCATTTTTCTGTGTGTGTGTAACATTTCAATACAAAGTTCACTTTGTTTTAAAAATTGATGAAAAGCTAATTTGATGAAGCACTTTAAGAAATGCCATATAGTGGCTGTGCTGTGATATTTAGAAACTAGGAGAGTCACTGTCCACCCCAAAAAGAGATCAAAGATCTTTAGAAATTCTCCTAGGGTCAGTGGTTCTGAAATGTTCTTGACATGAGAATATTACTTTTAAAATGATTTGCAACCTTAAAGATGAAAGAGTACCATGCCTCCATGACTTGAGGGCAAATGCAGAGTGAGGGAGGCCTGAGTAGGTCCGTGTGGCTGGAGGATAATTAATCGGTCTGATACTAGAAAAGTCTTCTTTATCTCCAGTACACGCAGAGCTTAGCCCAGGTGGTGACAGATTCTCTTTGGAGAGAATCATTCAAGACACCAGTCCCTTGTCTTTTTGGATCCTAAGAAAAATTCCGAAGGAGCCCCAGAGGACTTGTAACCTTGTGTCACAAGTGTCACACAATGCACCAGACATAATATAACCACGGCCAACTTCTTCTCATCAGTATTTGAAGCTCAAAAAACATGGGCACATACACAAAGAAAACACATTTATTATATCAAAGCCTTTATTGTAGTCATTTCATCAGGCCCATTACCTCTGTGAAACTGCAAAGCAATTTCCTTCAGATACCATTTAAGATGATTCATCCCCATTTTCAATCCATTTTCGCCATTTCTTACTGGAGACCTTTAGCTTTCCAGTACAGAAAGCCTGGTTTCCCTATGCACACTCTTTTTCATTTTTTCCTTTTGTTTGATATATTTTCTTCTCAGGCTTCTGATGGGGACCAAATTGTCTGAAATCTGTTGATGAATCATTTTTTCTTTTTGTATCCATCCCCAAGAGCCATGTGACACAGCACATTTCTAGGTAATGTGCTTCCTTTAGCACAGCCCACGTGGCTACACTGATTTTAAGAGACTCCTCTGATTTTGAAGTTCAAGTAAGCAACTGCATAAAATGATTTCTGGGTTTGATGGCAGTGCCAAAAGTGGCTAACTGGGACTTAGCCATCTGTCATGCTCCCCATGTTTTGACATATGTTAAGTACATATATAAAGTACAATGCATGTGCATGTTCAAGCTCTCCATGACAGCCATATCCTTTCTAGACTTCCTTTATGTAGGAATTCTGGGTTCTTCACTGCATCCAGGTTGACCAGAAAGTCCTCTCAGTCAGACATGTTCAGAAAATAAACAACACTCCCATAATCAGAGTGGTAAAGAACTAACCTGGGACACAATTCTGAAATAGAGGATCATTTCCAGTAGTTCCCCCCCTCTTATGTAATTTCTTCCTTCATACTATCTCTTCTCTTCCAAGTCCTTGAAAAATCTCATCTCTAATGAATCCCCTTAAGGTGTTTATCATCTCACAACCTTAAGTGTAAAAAAGGCTTCATTTACTGATTCATTGGTTGATTCATTCATTTCACAAATATTTACTACATAATGACTGTGGGCCAGGTTCTACCCTGCATGTCAAAAATATAATTTTAGGAAATATGAACTGTCCTGTCCATAAATTTGGAAGAGAGCTGGCAATAGCAGAGATGTGCAATTACAGCTTCAAGTTATAAGAAGTAGATGACATATGGCAACACCAAAGCATGTTTTATTTTATTCAACAGATGCCTTTTAACGTCCTTGTGATGTGCCAGGCACTATCTTAAGCTCTTTACATCTAAGAACTAATGTAATGCTCCTAGTTGCTCGAAAACGGAAGTATTATATGGATCTCATTTTCCAGATGGGAAAACTGAAGCACAGAAATGTTAAGTCCCTTATGCTGACACAGCTCCAGGCAGGTGTGGGGCCCCAGCTGCCTAGCTCTGGACTCTGTGTTCTGAAATGAACATTTAGGCTTGCTGCAAAATGACTGGGATATTTACCTAATTGTGAAGGTTGGGGAGGGCTTCTTGGAGGGGCTGAGATGAGAAAGGAGTGGAGATACTGAAAGTGTCTGAGGGGATGCTTTTGAGGTAAGCTTTTGGTGAATCAACTCTAGATAACTGAGAGTCAAATTATTATTTTTCTCAATTTCATAAGATTGCAGTTTTCTGATTCTTAGTAGAGGCAGTGCTTCTTCTCCAGTCCTTCCCCTTTCCATGTGGAGGGCCATGATTCATGCAATGCTTCTGGCCTTACTCAACACCTCACTCATTCTTGAAGAAAGAGAGTAATAGGCCAGAAGGTGAACAAGGAAAGAGAGGTTGAACTGGTCTTTCATTAGGAAACCCGCTTACAGACAGATAGAAACTACATTCTTCAATACAACAGCTTTCCAGTTGTAAGGTAATATTTAAAATTTGCATCTACCTTTACTCAGTTCATAACTCAAGGCCTCTCAAACCCCAATCCTGTTTTAACAAACTTGCTCTTGAATATTTAATCCAACCTGTCTACTGGGGAATGGTTCAAAAGAGCCTTTGGTAAAGTCACTGCCCCACTGCACAGTGTGTAATTGCAAGAGCCAGAGAAGCCCCATTGCACCCTGGAGCTAAGCCATTTATCCAGGTAGATCTTGGGTATAGTTTATACTGTACAATCCTTTAATTCTGGAACATAGGTCTTGTGGAAGGCTGTAATTTTACTCTCTTCCTTGTTCTCATAATCAATCCAGATATCTTCACATTCCCCAGTATACCCATCTTCTTAAGTATATATATTCCCCTTTTAGACTTAAACTTGCTAGAGTAAACCGATGCCACTTACTCATCGCTTTCCAAGACATCAACCTGAGGTTTTGATCTGAAATTTGCTCCAATAATATTCTGGTCTTCTGGTGTGAATAGCTCTTACAACTTGATTTGTCTCCTGAGTCTTACCTTCCTCTTTCTTGGCCTAGTTTCCAGCTTGTGGTTAGTCCTTCCTGCCTCCCCCACTGCTTTGAGGCTCCCTGAAACCCTCACCTCACCTCAGTTAAACAATCATATTTAATTATTTCCCCTACACCTCCATACTTAAGGGAAAAATGTAAAACTATAGTATAAGGTATATTACACAACCTTAATAACAAAAAGAAAGCATAAATTAATGTATTACCCCATTTCCATTCTTTAATAATTCCACACTCTTTGAGAGTCATGCTGATGATCTACATGTAACCAGTTTTCATATTTAATTTCACAGAGTTTCTAGTAGATTCAGTCAATAGGCATCTATCCAGCTCTTTATCCTTTGCTTAAATGTTAGGTTATTGTGTTTTGGTTTCAAATGATGCTACTAATGGTGATTATCATCTGTGATAACTAACAATGGCAGAAAGCAGAAGAGTTTGGGTTGATTGATAGATCAATTGGTTATTCAGTTGGTTGGTTTTAACTTCTGAGCTATAAAAAATACCTTGATTGTCTTATAAATCAGTACTGCTCATTCTGAAGCAGCTGGTTGGGATGCAGAGCACTCCTCAGAGCTGCTCAGACCTTCAGGACCTCCATTTTCCTTGCATACAATTCTCAAAGTACACCAGAGAAACACAGGTGTCTGCTTTCCTTGCTCTTTTCATTGGAGTTAAAGAATTTTAAATCCCTCTGTTTATTTAAGTAAAACTGTGGTTATGTCCAAAACCCCATATAAACACAAGCATGGCAAATCTCCATAGTGTTTTAAAAAAAGTTCAAACAAGAACTAATATCTCCAATACCATGGCCACAAACTGAATTTATATAGCAACCATGAATATCAATTAAAATGGCAAAGATGATAAGACAGTCAATTTTCTTTCTTGCAATCTGAATTCTAAATCTAGTGCTTTCTTTAGTTCTTGGTACTCCATTTCTAAGTAAAGCATGTTTTCTCCAAACTTAGCTTCAGAAGCTGAAGAGATTCAGGTCCTTGGGTCTATTTTAGGAGCTCAGTGGCATCATAAGAGAAGTATATTTTCTCTTTGCTTCTTGGATGAAAGCAATCACTGTTCTCTGTGCCACCTTTTAGCTATTACACAACCAAGCCATGTCTTGATCTGGGCTTCCTCAAGTTGTACCTTTGAACATTGGGTTATATGGAAGTTTTCTTTTTGTCAGGGGTTTGGTGATGTCTAATGGAAAGCTATTGAGTAAACTAGGTTACATTAGTACTCTCTAGTGGAGTGTCTGTGTTTCTTCTCTGCTCCAAGATTACTAACTCAGCAATGCCATCTTGAGAAAGAATAATCTTCACGATGGCTCTTTATTTCACCATTGAATGATGGAAAGAGTGAAGTTAAGTACAACATAGAATTAATATCTTCTGTTTGGGGAAGTTTCATGTGCTTCCAAGAGCAGGGCTGTGAAGTAGACAGCACCTTGCTGCTTCCTAGGGACAGTAGGTGGAACCAATGAGGAGCATACTAGCCACAGATAGCACTTAATGTGCCCGAGCAGTCTGCGGTAACCCCAGGAAGAATGTATTACATGTGAAGAGACTTAGTGTTTTATTCTTCATGACCAAGAACAAGTTTCTGTGGCAGTGATAATATCAGTAGAAGCTGAAGTCATTGCAGGCTAAACATAGGATGAACACAAATAGCAAATAAAAAAAAATGGAGAAAGTTTTGTAAGCACTACAAGCACTATTGCTTGAAAAGCTAACATAAAGATCATCTGTCTTTCCCAGGTTTTATGAAGCCTTCTAGCCAATTTACAGAATCATTAAATTTTAGTGGTTGAATCCAAACCTAAGCTTTGCTCAGACTCATTGTATGATGTTACCTTGCACAGGCAGACTTTCTTTTGTTCCATAACAATATTAGCTCTAATGCTATTGGTATACTTAGAATACATTTAAAAACCCTCATAATTCACATGCAGAAGACATTCTGTACCCAAGAAAACATGACTGACAGAGCTAGCACCCCAAGAGCAAACGTGTTCTGTGCTTTATTCCAGCACTCACCTAATGTTTCAGCTTTAGTTTCTGCACTTAAAAACAGGTAAAACATCTGAATTTGACTCTCATTGGTCTAGTTTAGGTGAAGTGCAGCTATTTAAAATGGCACTGACCCTCAATAGCACTGCATGAAATAAAAGATTATTGTCTATATATTTAACTTTTAATCTAGACATTCTGGCATCAATATGGGTTAAATCTAGTTTACTAAGGACCTCAACAAATATCTGGAAATATCTTAGGTGATAATGACAGTTCTAACACACACATCCCACCCTTTTCTATAACATAGACTCACACACAGTAACAATCCCATTGACCACATTAACATTTGTCTAATAATGAGAGTAGTTATAAATTCTATATTTCAAATAACATTTTGTCAGCAAATATACTGAACTCATTTTTTTTAAATGGCATGAAGATTTTTTTCTCTATATACTTCAGGGTTTTTAACATATTCAGAAGCAAAGGAAGTTGTCATCCCAAAATTATTTTCTGTTATTTCATAAATATCACATATTAACAACTTGTCAAAAATACATTAATAAAAATTTGAAGAATATTTTATGAATATAGCTAAGTCTGACAATGCTTTCATAGTAAAAACAAGTCTGAAAAAAAATGAACATTTTTTAGAAAAATATTTTAACCATTATTTTTACTTTTCTTCATCTATAATTTTGGATGATATAAATGGCTTCAAAATCTCCTGTCCCATGTCTTATGTAGATGGAGAGATGGAGAAAATAGAACTTCTTCAGAGTTTGGAAACAAAGGCAGAAAGAGAAAATAGAACATGTAGCAAAAAGAATCTATTTTATTACCTGTTACCCTGAGGCAAAAACTCTCTCTCCTTAGCAACAAAGACTCAGGATCCAGTACCATGCCCAGTACTCATTTGATCCCAGGAAACGTCTGACTCTGCCCAATTTGGACTGGTCAAGGTAAAATAATACAGAGCTATAAGATATCACATAGATATAAAATATTGAATACTCACCGTTATCCTTAAATGACCAGAAGCTCATTGCAGAGCAGGTTGGATAGGTTTGAGACGCTAGAAGTGTCTTATGCGCTGGAGTCAGTTTTGCTGACATCCACCCATCTCTCTGCAGGATTTCTATAAAACTGCCTGACTGTCAGTTTCCACCAATTCCCCCACCCCACACGCAAAATAAATAAATAAATAAAAAGGATTTCAAAAACAACACATACACACACAATCACCCCACACACCCCATGAGTATTATTCACACTAACAGACAGGTATACTAGTTCTTTACCAGAGAATATTAGTCATCAGTCAGCAGTCCGGCCAGCTTTTCAGTCTCAGTAAAATGGCTCTCACCATTCATCATACCACTTCTGGAAATTCCACTAATCAGCTATGATCAGAAAGTGCCAACCATGTCATCTTCATTTCTAATTCTCACATCCATCTTGCTTTCTTGAGTATCCTACTGAGATTGGTTGAATTGTTATCTGCAACACAGAGTCTTTTTTTTATTGATATATTTTAGTGAGAGAGACAGACAGACAGATATATAGGGACAGGAAGGGAAAGAAACGAGAAACATCAACTCATAGTTTTAGCACTTTAGCTGTTCATTGATTGCTTTCTCATACGTGCCTTGACTGGGAGGAGGGGGGTTCCAGCCAAGCCAGTGACCCCTTGTTCAAGACAGCAACCTTGGGCTCAAGCCAACAACCTTTGGGCTCAAACCAGCAACCATTGGGTCATATCTATAATCCTACACTCGAGCCAGCAACCCTGCGCTCAAGCCGGTGAGCGTGTGCTCAAGCTGGTGAGTTGGAATTTTGAACCTGGATCCTCAGCATCCCAGGTCGATGCTCTATCCACTGTGCCACTGCCTGGTCAGGTGCTTAAGATATATATTTTTAAACAGCCTTTTCTCTCTCTAGGAGTCATAAATTTAGATTTTTTTATCCTTGTGGTTTATTTGAGACAATCAATGCACCATCTCTCTGAAAGGAAAGGGCTATAGCTCATGGAATGAGGCCTTCTCTTGGAGGGGGTGCTGGGGAGGCCCCACAAGGCAGAGGAGATTGGGCTGGTTACTGGTGGTGCATAACAATAGCAATAACTTTTAAAAACTGAGCCCCCTTTAGATCAGTGCACTCTGTTTTTCCTTCTGGGAACTATTCCAGCATTTATCTTGTAGGTCTCGTGACATTTCTGGTAAGCTGACATCTCAGCAAGAAGAAATATGGAGCTGGCAGAAGGAATATAAATGGTCAGAGAATGTTGATGAATTTTCTCAAAGATAACACATTGGGGACTCGAGCTGAGAGGCTCTGGATCCGGATCCTCATTTTCTCGTTTTCCCACTGCTTCTACCACTTAACAAACAGCTCCCCACTTGCTGCTTCCATTATCTAAAATCCCAAATGGAACTAACAGAACTTTCTCATTACTATGCATGCCATCTTATGCCCAAGTATTAACAGTGACTTAGACAGAAGTGCTCTCTCTCATTGATTGCTTTAATTGTAATTCACTGTTACATTGCCTCTTCACTGTTGAGTCTGTGATCTTGGCTTCTTCAGGATGTGTCATGATGTAATCGACAAGGGTGACAGTGCCCAGGGACGATTGCTAGCACCAGAGATTTAAAACCTTAAGGCCAAAAAAATAACCCAACAACAAGAACCTGAAGTCCTCCTGGGATGATTTAGGCTAACCTAATTCATACTACATAACAATAGAAATCAGAAAATGTGTTAAACCCTCGCTCACCATCTTCCAAGCCATGTAGAGTTTGCCACTTGTGGTTGCTTTGTGCCCCAAAGACATGTTCTTTTCCTTTTGTCAGTCAATCAGCTTTAGTATTATCCTGTTTTTCTAAGGAACAAATGTCAGTTTTTAATGCAGGTGCAGTAAAAATATTAAATATGCATATATTCATGCTGGGGCTTAGGGCCATTTTTTCTTTCTCTCAAAAATGTCAAAAAATAACAAATGATTCATTCCACTGAGGAGTTAGCTATAAACACATCACTAAATGTTCTGATTTTTCAATTCAACAACATTGGGAGAGTTAGTGATAATGAATTATTAAAGGTGCTTTGGTCAGGAAAATGTCAGTGCCTCTTTCCTTAAGTGACATTATTTTTGTTCAGAAGAGGATTGTCAGGAGATAGCTGGAAGAACAGTGATAGTTAAGGAAAACATTATTTAATTTTGTTAATGTCAAAAGTTTCCTAAAGTTCAAGTGGTTAGCTTCTGTATGAGATTTGTGTGGAAATATTCTAATGTTTCTAAGTATAAAAAAAGAAAAAACATTATCGAGTGCAAAGAGAACTTAGAGATGTATAGAACAAAGAAACAAAGGGTTGTTTCTATAACAACTTGCTAATAAAATTAAGGACCAATGAAATATTAAACACAACTACCACAGGCTAGAAAGCAACAACATAACATCAAGGTTGGTTGAAAATGTATTCTTTCTGAAGATCCTGAAGGATAAGTACCATGGACGAGATTCATTCCATCAAACATTATTACGTAATCACAGCATTATCTCATTAGTGTTCTGTTGTTGAGATGACAAACAGCACAGGGTATGATGAGTGCCCTAGTACACAGAGCTTAAGGTCTTTCTGGGAAAGTCACATATATACTTAAAACGACTGGGGCAAAATTAAGTGCTGCACAGGAAGACCATAAAATAAGTGTAATAAAAGTGCAGAGAAGAGGAAGAACATTGTGGCTGGGAGTGATCTAGGAACATAGCTCACCCTGGAGCTGAAACTGGAAGGATAGGTTATATTTGGGAATGGAAAAAGTAAACAAAAACTGTAATAATTGTGGTTAAACAAACAGATAATAAAATTTTTCATCTTCACTATTTTTAAGCTTATGGTATAGTAGTGTTAACTATATGCATTTTGTTGTGCAATAGACCTCCACAACTTTCCATCTTGCAAAACTAAAATTGTACACCCACTGAACATTTCCCCTTGTCTCAGCACTTGGCAACCACAATTTTACTTTCTGTCTCTGTGAATATGGCTACCTTTGACAATTAGACTCAACTGTGCTTTTATGACTGGCTTATTTCAGTTAGTATAATGTCCTTCAAGTTTATCTTTGTGGTAGCATATGACAGGATTTCTTTTAATTTTTTAAAATTTATTCATTTTAGAGAGGGGGGAAATAGAGAGGGAGCTAGAGAAAGAGAAAAGGGGGAGGAGCAGGAAGCATCAGCTCCCATATGTGCTTTGACCAGACAAGCCAGGCGTTTTGAACCAGCGACTTCAGTGTTCCAGATCGATGCTTTATCCACTGAGCCACCAAAGGTCAGGCGATTTCCTTCTTTTTCAAGGTTCAGTAATATTACATTGTATGTGTCGACCACATTTTCTTTATCTATTCAAGCTCCAATAGACATTTAGGTCATTTCCACCTCCTTGCTGCTATTAATACAAGTGCACACACAGCTCATAGAGGTCCTGTTTTCAGTTCTGGAGATATACCCAGAGTTGGGTTGTTGGATCATGTGGTAGTTCTATTTTTTATTCTTTGAGGAACCTTGGAAAGGAGCAAAACTTTTGGCAAGGTGGCTTCATTATTCAGGAGAAATAATGTTAGTCAAGGCATATGTGATGGCCACGAGGATCCTGGCCGGAGTGACCGGATCAGAGGATTCCAAGAGTGGTACCACGGCCAGAAGACACAACCTCACAGACTCCCGTGAAGCAGCGGTCACAGCAAAATCCTGTGCAGCAGCAGTTGATAAGCCTCAGCAGTATTTTGATAGGATACAACATGATGAAAACAACACATTAAAAAGATCATTTCATTTATCAAACTCATGTTATATGCCTGCCATGTGTATTCACTACTATACTGGATATTGGAGCCAGTGAATAATATAGATAAATGGCTTTTTTATTTTCATAAGTCTAAGTTTTAGTAGAGAGAAAATGTGTGTGTGTGTATGTGTGTGTGTGTGTGTGTGTGTGAGAGAGAGAGAGAGAGAGAGAGAGAGAGAGAGGAAATAAATCAGGATAATGAGTGTTAGAAGAAAAATCAAGCAGGGTAAGAGAGAGAGAGGGAAGACAATTTTAGATAGGTGAAGGGCATGGTAAACTTTTCTGAGCAGGGACTAAAAAGAAGCATAAGAGCAAGCCCAATGTTCACCTAAAATTAAACAAAATATTCCATGAAAAGACCATGAAGCAAGAACATGCCACTTTCCTGAGGACTGGTGAGATGGACAGAACCCAGGGGGGTGAGTGGGGCATGGGCAGATTGCAAAGGTCGCAGGGTTGTGAGGCCATTGCAAGGACTTCACTTTTACCCTGTGTGAGAGGGGAAATCCCTGAAGGATCCCAGCACTACAGTCACATTTTAGAAGGACCCTTTCTAGCTGCTGTATGGAGCACAGCAAGGAAAGTAGCAAGTATGGAGTGAGAGCGACCAGTTAGGATGCTGGAATGGACCATGTGTGAGAGGAGGACTGCTTAGATTAGGGGGATATCAGTGGAGGTGAGAAGCTGTTGGACTTTGGCTGTATTTAAGAGTTGACAGGATTTACGGGTTGGTTGGATGTAAAGAGAAGGGAATCTCACGTGACTTCAGAATTTTGGGCCAGAGCAACCAGAAGTTTGGCGTTGCAGTTACTGAAATGTGAAAAAGCTGTTTTTTGCTTTTGTTTTTGTTTTTTTCTGAGTTATCAGATACTTCAAAAAATTAGATTTGCAGAAGTATGCAAGTTAGACTGGAGCCTGGACACAGAGATTATTACACTGGCCCATTTGGTAAAGGACAACGGGCCATGCTAAGATGAAGGACAAGGTGGTAAGCATAAACAAGGGAATCCAGGAGATTTCTCTAAGGTAAAATGACAACATCTGTTGACAGATCAGAAATAACAAATCAATAAAATGTCAGAGACTCCATATTAGAGACAGGAAGAAGTATAAAATGATATTGTTTATATCCTGGTTAAAATTCAAAATAGAGAAAGGGATAGCTGCACCTTTTATAGTTCCTTCAATAGATGAATCTAGGGATTCTGTTTCGAAAAAGCAAACCTGTGTCACTGCTCTGATAGGCTCCCATGCATTAGCAAGACCCAGGGACAAGATTTTGTTGTAAGTGGTTAGAAGGGACAACTATACATATTTGAAAATTGCAATTTTTCAGATTCAGGTCTCAAGGTTGAGGGTAGCAAGACCTGTTTTCAGCAAGAGTATTAAACAGGTGAAGAAATATTCCTAGATGAAGCATCAGTTTAATGCTTTTGTATGGGTATGAGCATTTGTAAAGCCTTGCTGAGTACTTACCAACCATTCATTTTGCTGTACAGAAGTTATTTCCCAGTTTAGGCAATACAATAATCATGCAAGGTCAAGTGTATTGGCCAGAGGGTAGGACACTCGAGGGAAATAAAACCAATACTGTGATCCCTATTAAAAATAACTCTGAGTCAAGCACACTTGAGTAAATACACAGATCAGAACACTGCTACTGCCAGTTGAGTCCAGACCAGTCCTAAGTCAGAGCAAAGAACCATAGGCATCCAGTTTGGGAAAGTAGAAGAAAGTGCAGCTTTGAAAGTACAGAGCAACAACTGTGAGGACTATATACTCTATCAAACTAGAAAGTCCTGCTAAAAAGTAATGAAGGTAAAAGTGATCAAGCCCTGGCCAGTTGGTTCAGTGCTACAGTATCAGCCCAACATGTGAATGTCCCAAGTTCAATTCCCAGTCAAGGCACACAGAACAAGTGAACATCTGCTTCTCGAGCCCAACCCCTCCCCCTTCTTCTGTCTCTCTTCTCTTACCGGAACCATGGCATAATTAGGTCAAGCACATTGTCCTCAGGCGTTGAGGATGGCATGGTCCAGCCACCACCTCAGGTGCTAAAAATAACTCAGTGATGATCATGACCTCAGATGGGCAGAGCTTCAGCTCCAGACAGGGTTTGCTGGATGGATCCTGGTTGGGACACATATGGGAGTATATCTCTTTATTGCCCCTCTTCTCTCTTGGAAAAGAAGGAAAAAGAAAAGGTGAATCAAGTCTGAGCCTACATGAAGCAAAACTTGCAAGGCACAAGGTAAATATAGCCCCAAGCCAAAGCATCTCCAATGGATGATGCAATCACATGTTCTGAGAGTAGTGCACATAAAGTAGATCCAACTAACATGCTGCCTTTCCCCTAGACATTCATTAGACCTGCCACCTGGTGTCCTAAGTGGATCCCTTCATCCCATCCCTTAGCAGTTCTTCCAGTTTACTGGCCTTCTCAGCAGTCCCAGGTAGGTCATGCAGTACATTGTGCATAGATGTAATCACATCCCAACAACTTTATTTTATCTTCTAATTGAACTGTCCAAAAAAGAAGTGATATCTTTATTTTTAACTTATTACTCAAACTAACCTTATTGCTCCATTAACCTTTTGAGTAGTACAAACGTTCATGTATGTCCTTGTGCCTTCTGACTATCCAGAGTACAATTGTACAAAAATTTTCATTTTAAAAATGTGTAAGGCAACATTAAAAAAAAGCAAATATATGTTCTTCTTGTCTCCATAAATTGGTTATCAAACAAACATCATTTTAAGTTAATAAAACTGTAACTGGAACTAATTTCATTTTTTGAAAAAAACTCACTCCCGGGGATCAGCGAGCATAAAAAATACTCACTACTCATAGGGTTTACTATTATAGTTACATCTAACAAAAATTGGCATAGTGATCTTTTTTTTTAGTGGAATCTGAAGAACATGTTTGAACATATAGGACTGACCTCATGTGTTTTTCTCTTTACCCAAATTACCCTCGCTAGAATGGAAGAAAAGATTATAATGGCATTCATTCATAGCAAAAGAAGATTATAAATAAGTGTCACAGGGAACTAGAAATATTCATACATTTTTGCAAGACATAGAGTGGACAGGAGTGATACAAAGCTTGGTAGTGCAGAGAGTTAAATGCCTGCAAAGGGAAGACCTCTATGAGCAGTGACACATTTCTCCTTATGAGCTCTTAAGAGAGACAGTTCTAACAGGGAAGGTCAGGTTAAGAATATAGCTGTATAGAATAGTAGTACCTGTGTTAAGTCTGCACAGGGTACATGACATGCCTTCAGTATTGCCCAACCCCACCCCTACAGCCAGGTGACCATCTTCCTATCTCTCTAGCAGAAGACAAGAGGGTTACTATTTGAATAAATTAAAATTAATATACTCTGGATGTGGGGACACCAGACAGAGTAGAAACAGTATTAGACAGGTTGAAAATAGAAGTGGGACTCCACCTTGAACTTTCAGACTCTAGCCTGAGTCACTCATGTGGCTCTTAGACACCTGGGGCCAGACAGAAATAGCACTTTGTAGAGAAACTAGATGGCTTCAGGGAACACACTTGAGTGCTTTTCCAACAAGGACATATTTCTCTTCAACTAGGGACTAAAGAAAGAAAGAGAAACGCATAGGATGAAGAAAACAGGATCCCAGGATGGCAGCTCAGGACAGCTCCAGGGAATGGGCTCTGTGCCAGGCTTCAAAATCAAGCTAAAACAGAAGAATGGGGAACTTGGAAGAAACCCTACAAGGGGTAAAATGGGTCAGGTGGAGGGGGTGGACGGCAGAATGGAACTGATGGATTGTTTGGAGCTGTGTTTTCACACTTGGCAAGATTATTAGTAGGCATATGCAAGATGTGTTAGAGCATCTGGAAAGAGTTAGTAATAAGTACATAAAAACTAAGCAAATGGGAAAATGAGACAATAACTCCAAGAATAACAAAAAATAGTGTAAGATAGGAAATGTAAGCAAATTATGCTGTTTGACTCACTAGTGAAAATCTTTATATAGCGTTATTTAATTGACTGACAAAGCCAAAATTTGACATATAACACTAATGAGAAGATAGGAAAATAGGAAGAAAAAATGAGACTGGTAATGGTGCAAGAGAGCTAAGGCCTCAAATATTTAAAAAATCAATAGATGTTATCTAAATTATAAACTAATGAATAGTGGTCTATGTAGGTATGTAATCTTGTAATATAGAGGCATATAGCAGAAACAGTAAAATGTTGAAAGTGCCTCCCTCTAGAAGGGAAATGAGGTGAAGAAGATGAGGGAAGAAAAGAGCCATGTCTCAGAGGGCTTCAGTGTCTGCCTATATCCACTTGACCTTTACTTTTTCTGTGTATGCTGGTGGCTTGCTTCTGGGAGTTCCTGCAACTCTTTATTTGAGAACTCTCTCCAGTTGGAAGGCAGGGCAGTGTTCCACTCCCAGTGGACTTCAGAAAAATGGTAGGTGGTAATTGGAAGACAAGTTTTCCAACTGCTTGGTCACTTGAGCGGGTCAATTCTGAGGTGTATCTTACACTGTCCCTCAGAGCTGCCCAGTGGAGTTAAGCTCCAACGAGTTGCACAATGTTATCCCACTCATTAATGCTCCCTGAACTGGCTCCCTTCCCTTCCCTTCCTCTTCATAATTCGCATTTTTCTACCAGTGCTTCCTGGAATCCCGTCCTAGAGAAATGACTGGCACTCTGATCTGTATTTTAGGCTCTGCTTCTCATGTACCCTACCACAGTCATTTTTTAATATGAGCCCTTCAGCACTATAAGTATCTGATTCTTGCGATGATGTACATGTATCATCTGGATAAAAATGATATTTAGTGTAAGCATGGATTATCTTCTGCAATCTTGCTATGTTGTATTTCTTATATTAGTTATTAATCTATTTATAACTCCAGTGAATTTGCAATAGATTTATTATACCATTATAGGTTCAGTTAATAAGTCAAGTATGAGAATTTATTGTTGGACTTAAAAATAATCTCAAATACATGTGACTTGGCAGTGCTGCCTTATGAATTAGTATCTGGAAGGTGGTGGCTTGTTCCCACACATCATGCTAGCATTTCTGTTCTAGTCTCCAGTTGTGTTGAACAACACTAATACAGGTTGGTTTGTTTATTTGCCTTCCCTCCATAGATTTTGGTCACTAAATTTTACAGCACATTGATTTCACTTCTTATAGAAATGTTACTCTTCTGGAAGTTTTACCAGGGGCCCAATAACATTAGTTGATAAGAATTTATTAGCCTCTATTACTTTCATATTTCTACATAATGGTACTAGAGTTACTTTCTAAAAATTTCTAAGGTTTATAGTCTGATATTTTTTAATTTTTCAGCAATTCACTATCAGAACTGCATAGTGTATTTACTTTCCCAGTCCTAGAGTTTAACAACTTTTGACCTACATTGCTGATAGCTTCATCACTCAGAATATAACAGAAGTGGTATTAGCTCACACATAACCACTACACAAAGAATATACCATATACATCAAAGTCTAAGAGTAGTGTCCAAGAGGCTATGGGCCAGAAGAAACTCTGGTTCATAAAAATGCCAAGAACAAAGAATAAAAGGCACATTTAAAAAAAGAAATGTCGAGAATAAAACTGGCCAGTAATAAATAGGCCCCGTTCTTAGAGAAAATAATGTAATGTCAACAATTAGCAAAGAGAAGGAAGAACTACTCAACTCCAAATTTCTTGGTTTTCATATTTTAAAAATTGGCAAGTATTGTTAAAAAGGAGAAGAGGACCAACGTAGGAGAAAGACATGCTACAAAATTTCACTGAATTCAAATCACCCAGTTCCTAAGTGAAGAGCTAAGGTTAGTACATTAACTTATGATTTGGTCTCAAACACCTTGCTTTAAGAAGTGGAAGAGGACAAAGGACAGATGGCAAATGTTATCCCAAACTTTCCAAAAGAAGAAAGGGTGACTTTTAGAAAAGATAAATGGGTAAGTTTGGTGTGATCTAGAGAACTTCTAGAACAGAACTTCCAACAGATGATTTGGAATATCACTGATGAGTATTAGGAATCAGTCCTACCAGGGAAATGTCAGAAGCCTGGTGTATCTTTATTTCCTCAAGGCATTCAGCAAGTCTCTTATTATATCTTTGTTAATGAGGTTGAGAAATGAAGGTTGGCTGATAGCAGGATAGACGACCCTGAAGCTGTCGAACAAATGAGTATGCACAAGGGGCATGATTAATCAAAGTTAACCTTTCAAGAGGCAGTTAATGGTGTAGTAAATAACCATGATGAAGAACTTAGGTTTTGAATGTAGGCCTGCAGTCACCAGCTGGAAGCAAGTTACTTACCCTCCCTCTCCGAGCCTCAGTTTCTTGATCTGCAATAAAAATGCTCATGATAATACTAACAATCCAGGACCGGGGGCAAAATAAGGAAGTGCCTGTCCAAGGGGTATTCACAGGCCGCTTGCACTTAAGTAAGTGCCCACAAAAGGTCACTCTGTCCTATGGGTTTCCATCCTTGTGGGTTTAAAGAAAATGGGCTCATTTGCTTTACAACTTTATCTCCTTATCTGGGAAGGATCTAAAGTCAAGACCCTTATCTTCAAACAGGCCACTTCTACCATGACCTCTGTAATACAGAAATCATTCCATTACTATGTCTCCCGTGCTTAATTCCCTTTGCTCAGTATTTTGATAGCATGTTCTTTGTTAATGAGGAATGAATTTGCAACTTTTTAAAGTTGTGGTGGAAAGATATAAAATTTACCACTCTGACCATTTATAAGTGCACAGTACAGTATTATTAAAAACATGCACGTTGTTGTGCATCTTAAGTCCTTAAACAGTGTCCAATGCACAATAATTGCTCAAAACGTGTTTCCAATTTCTTAATAAAGCTCATCTTGGCAGTTCTAGCAAGGCTATCCTTATCCCTTTGGCTTTACCAGGTTTTTCTCATCATTTCCCTGCAGGTGCCCAAAACATGTGCCCTGCTTACCTGTCCTCCATCAATAGCTGCTCTCAGGAGAGAAATGAGTCAGTCATTTCTACTGAATATGAATTATTCACATGTGGCATTTATCTTTGAAAATGTTATCAGTAATTGTGGAATATGAAGCTTCACCCATTGCCAAAGAACACCAAAATGAGGACAAAGGGAATCATTTAGGAAAGAAAAAATAGTTGCACATAGTCTGGAAACACTGTCTGTGAACAATGTGGGCCACTATTATCTGTTGCAGCATTGTCTTTCATTGAACTGTGTCCCTGGGCAGAGTTGGGTCATGTACCAACACCTGCCAGTGCTTCAGAACTGATGTCCTCGAAGAGCCGAGGCATCGCTTTCACAAAAAGAACGATGATATGATACTCAGCTTACACGAAAACAGCAGACTGGCAGGGTAGGTTTCTTTTAACAAACTCTCTCTGATATTGCTTTTTATTTAGTGGCTTAGTAATTAATCAGAGGAATGAAAGTAACAATTAAAGGAAGTGGATGGAAAATCAATGCGTTAAGTGCACATCACTGCTTACAAGAATAAAATAGGCTTTGACAGCCAAGCTACAGAAAGCTGTGTCACAGATATGAGTCCATTCAGAACTGTTCCATCTCACCTCTTCCACATGTTCCCTGTTTGTCCTGTAAATGAGAAAAGTCCCAGTCCGTGAATTTTAAAAAATTAAAATCAAAAGATCAATATGTTTCTGATGAGCAATAATATTTTGTCTTTTTTTTTTAATGTAGCAATGCTCTTTCTCCAACCTCTCTATTCCTCTACTCTTTAAACCATTGAAATAAATGGAAACACAGTGAAGCTAAAGAAACACACCCATTAGAAGAATATTTCCAGCTCCTTCTGGGGAACACACTTAGGATGCATCTGGGAACACCCAACATAGTGACTTTAGGTTTCAGGGAACGTCAGAGTTTATCATCCCTTGAAATAAACATTCACCTCCTCATTCCTACAGTCAGTATTTACTGTTCTTTTCACTTGGATAAATCTTGCTATTTACCCAAATGAGAATTCAGTACCCGTAATGAGTAACTGAGCTCTAAGGAAAGAAAAGTTTGGAAAGAGGAAACACAGGAACTGAAGAGCTCCATTTTGCCCTTTTTGGGAAGGTAGAGCTGGCTAGCAGACAAATCCTAGACCAACTTGTCCAATGAGTGTGATTTGCACTGGGCATTGTCAGATCTGCTTATGCAAGTCCTTGCTTCTTCTAGGGATTGTCCATTTAACCAAATTTCCTCCTTGATCAAGGAGGATCATCTCTGCTCTTGACCTTCCCAGTACCGTCATCACCATTGATTCAGAATCTACTGGCTGGGAATACTGGATAGGACTCAGGCTACTTAATTAAAACTTAATAAACTCCTCTTGACACAACTTACTACCAAGAAAATGTGTTTGTAACTGTTTTTATTTTGTATAAATGAGCACATTCAGAGGGATTTGTTTAAGAAGGATGTACATGCTGCACTCTATTCTAGGGATCAAGCTCCAAAGAATACCAGACAGTTCTTAAACTCTAGCTCATCCTCTAAACTCTGCTAAAGAGACAGAAAATGGTACATTTCTGAAGAAATCCTTAAGGTTCTACATACTCCTCAACCCACCACCAAAAACAAAGCAAAAAAAAAAAACAACAACAAGATTCTACATACATGTTCTCTTATGGTTTAAGGACACTACTTAACAGGTGGTCCTCATCTCCCATGTTCATATTTAGAAAGTATGAACAACAGGTGAGCAAAATGAGGGGAAGGGCAATTAGAATCATGCTTGAGAACAATTAGAACCAACGCGGAGAACAATGTCTGAGATGTGGGACAGGCAAGAGGCTTTATAAATGCTTGTGAAGTGAATAAATTACAAATAATTGTGGTCTTAAGGATTATTTGCACTTTTCCAGGTAGAAATTGATGTGATGTTGGTATAAGAATTTTCTAAATGTCCCAGTTGGAAGTAGGTAGAATTTTCCCTGCTACACTTGATGGTGTTCCAGTCCTAGCTATGAGAATTAATTTAGGTCCCAGAAGATTTGCTTGGAAAGTTTCCTAAAATTAGGTTAATCTGAAGTTGGATTTTCAGTCTACATATTTACCCTTGTCTATTGAGGAAGTCCCTAGACCTCACTTTTTTTCTCTTAATTATTACTTATCTTTATATTGATTTCTCTTACCTAAGCCTACAGATACATTATGAAATTTTTTCAGAGCTCAGTGGTTTGCTAAATAGATTTCTGGAAAGAAAACACCAAAGATGACCCATACATTTTGGTCATTGTACAGATAAAATTGGACCTTGTAAAGTCAACAAATATTAATACATTTATGTTTTACTACCACACCTTTAGCTGATTAGAAGGGTCAAGCAAGTCATAAAATGCTGGAATTTCAGCAGAGAGCCTCTTAGCACAACATTCTCAAATGGCTAATGTGAGTGAGAACAGGCAAAAGATGATTCAAGTTTTGAATTTGGTATTTAACTTGACATCATCAACTACCCTCAGTGCACACTACATTTTTCTTCATCTCTTTGCACATTTTCTTTCATCCATAATAAAAATATATATATTTAATTTTTGGATAAAAGAGTCAAATAAATGATTTTGGAAAGCCAATAGTAGTGATCTATAATGCACTCATTTTATGACGCCTTAAAAGGAAACGTGTAGTTGATTATAAATCTGTCTTAGGTGGTGAGTCCCGGGAAGGAAGGAAACACATCTATCTCTGTCCAGTTTCCTAGCATCTCAGTTGGTTGTTGGCCGCTTACATCATTTAAAGTGTATTTAAAAATATGCTTCATTAACCTCAGATACAGTGGGTAAAGAACATCTGTAACTGAGTTTTGAATTCAATTGTACCATAACTCAAAACAGTCCTGCTTCTGCAGACACTGAGAACTACATGGTTGTGTTTACTGTAAAAAAAAAAATGAGATACAGCAAATGTGTGTTGTTTCTCCAATCACCTACCACAATTTAAAGAAGGAGCTAGAAAACAGAGGTGTTTTTTTTCTAACCTACAAAGTTACTAAGAAAAACAAAGACATAGCAAAATAGAATAGTTGGCTGGCTTTCTTTGAAAACCTGACAAAATGCATTTATCTAACTCATCTTGATGTCTTCCAAGGACTCTCAGGTTGATAAACCAACAGGGAGAACATCAATTCATCCTTTTATTTTCAACTGTGCTTTTTTAGTAAATGGCTGCCCATTATGGAGAACTGAGAAGTGGCTCTTTGATTGTGTTTAAATTTGATTAAGAAACTCTGCTCGGCAGACCCAAATACCCCAAACTGTTAATTGCTTTTTAAAAGAGAATTATGACACTTTTAACAAGCCACATATCTCACCAAGCATTGTTAAGGTAGATACTCTCATTCTGCTGAACTGTCTTATTTTCAGATTTGGGTCCCTAATTGCTTATAAACCATGTTTATTGAGTATTAACTCTGGCATGGTTGTTTATTATGGGAGCTTATTGCTTAATGCCTATAAAAAGCAGCATAAATGAGCCACTCTATTATGAGGTGTGTCACCTCGCCAAAACCCACAGGCGTGCGCGCGCGCATACACACACACACACACACACACACACACCACAAGCTCACAGCCACACTTAAATTCATCAGCTGAAAGAAGCAGTATTGGCAGAATTATGCAGAGGTAAAGCTTAAGTAGCACGTTGCTTGGTAACCAAAAAGCCCTCTGTTGATTCACCAGGGTGTCGACCATACATTTTCTTCTGCACATTACCTACAATGAAAAGGTCGGCGACCCAGAGAAATATCAGATTAAGTCAAACTATTAACTGGACAAATGCATTTAAAGTGCTCTTGTACCCTGGTTCCGTGTGATTAGTATACATTATGTTCTGCCAAGGCAAGCATGAATCATTAATATATTCAGAATCGGCGGCTCTGCAATGAAACGTAATAACTCAGCGCTGAGTAATGCAGTGCGGGTGTTTGTAAGATGTGGAGCCTTCAGTTGCTGTGATCTACAATGTTGTTGTTTTGTGGTGAGGACACAAGCTCCTTTTCTTTTTCTTTAGTAAAGAGTACTTGTCATTCCTTAAAAAGACAGGAAAAAAAAATCTTTCCCCAGAAAAACTGGTTACTGCGTTACTGTGTCTGCGTGGGGGAGGGAAAAGTGATTTGGCTCATGAAGAGATGCATTGTTTTCCTCTCTCTCTGAAGTTTTTTCCACCTCCTACAGTTTCACCTCCTAATCGACCGTGCTGGGAGACTCTGAATATTTAAAATTAAACGAAAGCAAATAACCTCAAGGCAAATTCCAGCGATTCCGTTGGAGCTCTGAGCTCTCCCTGTCCTGTTTTCTGTGGCTGTGTTGTGTGAGAACGCACAGGCTGGGACCGCGTCCTGCTCTTTTATCCCTGCTACCTAAAACCAGAAATCTAGGATCCTGGAGTCGGAACTGCATTTAGAATTTGACCTCCGTTTGCCTGAGGTCTAATTTGGAAGAGTTAGGCTCATGGGGCAAATAGGATTGTGTGGCAGAACTTGGGTTTGGGTACTACTACTGCCTCTGCCCCTTATTAGTCTATTTAGCCCATCTACAACCCTGCGTGGTGAGACAAGAAGGCAGTGCGAACCGAGAACAACATACTACCCTGTAGTCCCACCACTTGAAGACCCCGGAATTTATTCCCACCACCACCTGGGAGCAAGCTGCACTTTCACTCAGCATTACTGGGTAACTGAAGCTGATGTGACCTCAGTTCCCCAGACGGGTGAACACTTACTATGTGCTGGCACTGTGCCGAGAGCATGACAGCAGCCCTCTTCTGGCATGTCAAACCTCTCAGCAGACAGGGGGACTTGAAGATTCTTTATTTCACTGAATAGCAACAATCTGGCTAAGATGGTGCTAACATCAGTTTTGGAAGAGTGAATTCCACCCATAGTTCTAAAATAATATTTATTTTTCTTTGGAGGTTAGGAAAGAAAAGGCGCCCCCCCCCCTTAGATGGAAGTGGGTCATTTGTAGAGAAAGATGCTGGTTAATCTAAGGAAATGTTAGGAAGCATTCTATGACCCAAAGGTCTATAAGCCCTTATTCTGTGGCTTACTTGTTCTTTTTGCCTTTATTGTGCTTGCTCACCTCCACTCCCTTTCATAGAATCCACAGTATTGGGCACCGCGGAGACTGCCTGACAGAGCACCTGCTAGGAAGCTCCATAACCCAGCTCTTTCTTCTTTCATTCTCTGGGTGGACAGTTAAGGTGCTATTGAAGAAAGTATATACATTAGATCTCAAATCTCCTACATTCTAAAATTCTCGCTATGTAAATCTAATACATTTCTTATATTAGCTGGTTGGCAAGTTTTAAAATCTATGTTGAATTTATCTCTATGAAAGATATCTATACTTCTAAGACCATGGCATCTGTAGGCATTGACTTCATAACTAGAGCAAAGTTTCTAATCATCTGATTCTGCTACACAGTGTATGTCATTTTCTTCTTTCTGAATTTCCCAAAATTTTGTAAGCAACAATTTCATTGTTATGGGCTGATTATGTCCCCTTCAAAATTCATATGTTGAATTCCTAACCTCCTGTACCTCAAAATGTGACTGTATTTGGAGAAAGACAATTGAAACAATTAATTAAGTTAAAATGAGGTAAACAAGGAGACCCTAATTCACTATGACTGGTGTGCTTATAAAAAGAGGAGATTAGGACACAGACATGAAGATGGCCATCTATAGGCTAATGAGAGAGACTTCATAAAAATCATCCTGCCTACTCTTTAATATAACCCCCAGAAGTGTGAGATGGTAAACGTCTGTTGTTTAAGCCACTCAGTCTGGGGTACTTTATTATGGCAGCCCAAGCTGATACACTCATGTAATAAAACAACGTCAGATCACAGAAAAAAAAAAAGAAAAATACTGACTCAGTTGTTGTTAACCTCAATTTCACTGAGCTTCAGGGTGAATCTCACCTATGGACAAATACCTATGCTTATATATAATTACCATCTAGACTAAGCTAACAGTCTTCAGTTGCCATCTTGGCTACGAAATGGTGCACATAAAGGAACCCACCTTGACATTTTGTCTTATTTCCCTTATGTTGACATCAAGGGCACCCATTTGGAAGAGAATGCTGGCTTGCCAATTCTGCATATAAACATGTAAGCATGGGATTGATTCTGAACATAAAAGGAAATTGAGAGTGCCAAAGGAAGGGATTTGGGCTGAGAATGGGAGAAAGAACTGGCTTTAATCCATCTAGAAGTCCTACACAATGATAGAAAAATGTTATCTCTAACAAGTCCTTCATTCCATCATGCCTCTGTGTAATAGGGACCATAATAACTTTCTTCTTATATTAACACTCAAAAGAGAGGTCATAAAACAATGCAGCATATTTATTAGGGAAAAAGATGGAAGAGAGGCAGATGAAAGTACTAGTGAAAAACCATTAGCAAAGTGATGAATTAAAGTTCTGTTTGCATTGCCATGGTGATAGATCATCACTTGTTAGCTTAAGTAATCCTCATGCTTTGATTACAGCTATCAGCATATAAAAATATCACCTGAGCCTCAAAGGTTTAATGTCCAGATGTGCTTATGGAAACTCAAGCACATTATCATTCACCGAAGTACTAAGGACTCTAAAAGAATGAAGATGTTAATTTCAATAAATAGAGTTCTCAAGAAAGAAAATTTATGAATGGGTCCCTTTCTATTGTCTATTCATATAGATCTGCTTCTCTCCTTCAATTTTGTAAAATAAAATAATATTTTACAATGACAAGCTTCCTGTCTGACCTGTGGTGACACAGTGGATAAAGTGTCGACCTGGAATGCTAAGGTCACCAGTTTGAGGCTGTGGGCTTGCCCGGTCAAGGCACATACAAGAAACAACTATGAGTTGATGCTTCCCACTCCTCACCCCACTTTCTCTTTCTCTCTCTCCTTTCTTTAAAATCAATAAATAAAATATTTTTAAAATAAAATGGCAAGCTTCCTTATAACAGTTTTATGAGTTCAGAAAGAAGTACAGAGAGTTGAGTTAAGCATAAATGATGACAACAAACATGATGAAAAACACCATGGGTCTATGTGATGCTTAATCTTAGTGTCATCTGATCTGGCCACAGGATACACAGATATAACATTATTCTGAGCATGTCTATGAGGGTGTTTATAGATGAGATTAGCATTTGAATTGATAAACTCAATAGATTTATCTCACTAGTTTAGGTGAGTGTCATCAATCAGTTGACCTGAATAGAACAAAAAGCAGAGAAAGAAGGAATTTGTGCTTTTTTTTTCTACTTTGAGCTGGAACATCTCATTATCTCCAGCCCTTGGACCAAGACTTATGCCATCAGAACTCTTGAACTCAGACCGAATTGCACCACCAGTTTTCCTGGGTTTCCCTTTTCAGACAGCAGATGTTGAGACTTTTCAGCCTCCATAATCATGTGAGCCAATTCCTCATAATAAATCTCCTGCTAATAGCCCAGAAAGAAGGGATGGACTTGGGTCCTTGAGGACACGAGCAAACAACTGAACCAACCTGAGAATTGCCTGCCTGGAATGCATGTCATTTTAGAAATTAAGTATCCTAACTGTCTGGGTCACTTTTAGAAGATTTTTCTCTCTTTCTTTTTCCTTAATTTTTTAAAATTGAATTTATTGAGGTACAGGTTTCAGGTGTACAACTCAATAAAACATTATCTGTACATTGCATCAGGTGCCCATCGTCCCAAGCAAAGTCTCTTTCATCCCCCATTTCCACCCGCTTTGCCCACCTCTACCTAGCTCCCACCCTTTCTCAGTCTGGCTATCACCTCACTGTTGTCTATGTCTATGTGGTATATAAACATGTTTTTTTGCTTAATCCCATCACCTTCTGTCATCCAACACCCCCACCTCCCTCTTCTCTGACAGCTGTCAGTCTGTTCCATGTATCCATGTCTGTTTCTATTTTGTCCTCATTTCAAAAATATCCTAACAGGCATATATAACATGTATGTGGCTTTTACAAGATTCAGAATAGCAGATTAGAATAAATTGTGTGGCAGTTTCTCTAACTAGAGTGAAAAATTACAGAATCATCAAAGCATGAAAGTTTAGAACTGAATAGACCTTAGAGCTCATTTTATACATGAGAAAACTAAGCATGTGAGGGTAAATGACTTACTAATTCCAGTTTCTAGGTGGTCAAAGCTCACACGTCAGGCTGTCAAGGCTATCCAGAATGCAAATGCTGCACCAACAGAGGCCAGGAAGGCTCACAATTTGCTAAATGGCATTGAGCAGAGTTCCATAGCAGCCCTTCAGTGATGCTCTTTCCTTCCTTTCCTTCTCCCCTAAGCATGTGTGAACACACACACACACACTTTCTAGAAATATCCACATCTGTAATTCGGGTCATTCTTCAAGTTCCTAGGGAATTAGGAAACTAAGAAAAACACCAATTGTCCCTTTTCCTGGCCTAAGGCTGTACATATGAAAAGTTATTTGGCCTAATTCTCTGCTACCTGAGTTAAAAAGTCATGGGCTGGGAGCTGCAGGATTAATTATAGTAATAACAATTTGATATGATTTTTATAAATTAAATATATATATACACACACACATTTTAAATTTTTCTTTCCAAATTACCTTACAATGCAAGCAAAAAAATTATTTTTGCCAGCTTAGAGATTTAAAAAAACTGAGGCTCACATTACTGATGACCTGATCTGACACCAAACCCTCCTGTTTTTCATTTGCATAGTGGTTATCTCTCCACTCCTTAATGAGATTATAGCTACTTATTTTAGAAAAAAGACTAAGAATACTCATTAGCTGGAACCAAAAAATGCTGGAAACAATTTCAGTTTTCTCCCTGGAAGCCAATCAAGGGAAACTCAAGTCTTGGTTCATGCCTGAGCAGCGATGTTGTTTATTTAGCCTCTGTCCCCAGCTACCATCAAGAGCAGGCGATTAGGCTCACCAGGAGTCAATATAATCTGTCTCCCCTTAACCTAAGTGCTCCTATAAACCATACAAATTAATGCTCTACTCCAATGGTGAAATTCAGCCAGTTCACACCAGTTTGGCAGAACTGATACACAATTTTTTGTTGAGTTTGGCAAACCGTTTATTAAAATGGCACTTGTAATCAGGGTTCTCTCAAAGGTGGGTGCCTGGGCAGCTGCCCAATGTGGAAATCACAAATTTACATTCCTTACTCTTTTTTAACATTCATCTGAGCAACAGCGTATTCTAAGTGCCTATCTCATTCCCTTCATAAGTGAAAAAATTTGCAAGTGGGGAAGCTAATCAAGAAGCAATACAGAAATATCTTAAATAACAGTTTTATTGTTTTTTTGTCTGGTATTATTTAATATTTTTTCATTAATATTTTAAAACTCTTCTTTATCACATAATCTAGTTTTGTGAACCTCTTTTATTGTTCTTATTTAAGTATTAAATGATGAAATAATAAACTACCTTTTGGTATATCGTGTTATTATACTTAAAATGGTCCTTAGAACAGAAAACCAGTTGTGAAATTATTTGAATCTCACCACTGCTCTTCTCCATGAGCTAGATACCAGTGAAGTGGCTTGTTATCATGGAAATGCCTCATGTATTACAATCAGCAATGTCAAACATGAGTGATGATGCTCTTGAGAAGGGATCTTGGATACAGGAAGATTAAATAAATTCTTAAGGAAAGGAATGTGGTTATTAGTTTGAGTTTAATTTTGCTTATGAGGCAAGTATACTTAAGACACAAGAGAAATGTTTATTGCCAGGAATAAGAATAAAGGCCACATATTGTACTAGTACATTCCCATTGTGTCTAAAATAGGCAAATCCATATAGGTAGATCAGTGATGGCAGGGCATGGGAGAGAGGAGGAATTGGAAGTGATTGCTAATGATATGAGATTTCTTTTGGGGAGATGGAAATTTTCTGGAATTAGATCGTGGTAATGATTGTACAATACATGGTGAGCACACTAAAAGAAACTGTAGTGTACATTGAAATGTGAAAGCATAAAAACTGTACACACTAAAATGGTGAATATTATGTTATATATGGTATTTTTATATCAATAAAGAGGATGGCAAAAGAAAAAAGGGATTATTGTGTGTTAGTATCTAAGATGCAAGCCCTCTTTGCAAAGATGCAAACAAACCATCAGCTCTTTTTTTGTGCTAAAAACCGTCCTGAAGAGTTATTGTTCAATGAGTAAAGTATAGACTGTCGGTTTTACAAGGTGAAAGGGTTATGGAGATGGATTGTGGCAATGGTTGCACAGCATTAGAAATATGGTCCATGTCACTAAACTCTACACTTAAAAATGGTAGAGTTTATGTTATATGTATTTTGCCACAATAGAAAAAACCTGAGAAGAAAAAAACCACCATCCAAACTTTCAATTATGCAACATAAACAAACTCCAGAGATTAGCTACCCAACATTAATCTATACAATACTATACTGTGGACTTGAACTCTGGCAAGAGAGTAGAAATGGAGTATTCTCACCACACATACACAGAATGGCAACTATGTGAGGTAATGGATGTGTTAATTAGACACTAATGAGGGGTGACACACTTGACTTATTGACCCAGATGACTTCCTGGTTGGGTTCTCAGATATTCCCCATCCTGGCCAAGTAGCTAACTTGGTTAAAGTATTCCTGATATACCAAGGATGTGGGCTTGATCGCTGGTCAGGGCACAAACAAGAATCAACCAATGAATGCATAAATAAGTGGAACAACAAATTGATGTTTCTTTCTCTCTTTCTCCCTTCATCTCTATCTAAAATCAATCAATAAAAAAGTAACATTAAAAAAATTTCCATTAAGCTATAGAGACGGGATTTTACACTTTCCATATCTTTCCTTAGTTAACCCTCACATACACTGATGTTATAATTAGACTTGTCAACCATATTTTTGGTTATTCAAGGGAAAATAAGTTAGTTATAAACTTCACTGCTTGCACTCAATAATACCTAGTACCATCATAGGGCTTTTTTCCCAGGCACCAGCAGGGTCATATCTAAAATGGACTGAGGTCAGAAGCTAGGCCCCGTTAAGAAGAAACTATCTTCTTTATCTCAACCTTGTCAAGCCCTGAGGAAACTAGAGGGGTATATACTCAGTAAGTTGCAAATAGAAATATCTTAGTGCACATCATGATTTTTAAAATCTCAGCACATAAGTGAAATGGTAGTCATTGTAAAATTTTCACAAGAATGTATAAAATACTTTCAAAATTATTAAAGATGGAGTTGGATGATTGTAAATTCTAAGCTAAACACAAAAAACAAAAGTTTTAAGAGAAAAATAAACTAAAAAAGAAATTGAAACAAAATAGCATCTAAGTTAGAGGCCTAGTATGAGCATAAATGTGAAATGATGACATTTTATTTTAGTATTTCACTGTCCTTTTAAGTTCCATCTATCCTTCTACCTGACTTCCCACATGGTCCTCCCCAATATATCAGGGCTACGCATAGCACTTGCCTGCTCCCCACAGCAGTGGGCAGGAGCTGACCCTCTCTACCTTCTACTGTCTTTCTCCAACTTCTTGCTAGGTAACTTGGATCCTGGATCAAGGGATAAACAACTATCAGTGTGTTCCCCCCAGTCAATGAGCTAGCCGTAAATCTGTCACTGTGGTGGATGGAGGGCAAGGACCATGCCAGTTTCTGTCACCACTAAATCCTTAATCGGCCCTCAATATATATTTGTATTGAAACTTATTTTAAAGCTTTCCCAATTTTATGAAGTTTCTTGATATAAATCTTTGCATACTTGTCTAATTGTTTTCTAGGGTTAAATTTCTACATTTATAATTTCTTAGGTCAAGGATTTGCATGTTTTAAAATTTGAAGCATATTATTCTCAGGTCTGCAACCCAATTCACACTGCCCACCACAGCACATGAGCCTATTTCCCCCTTGCCCAGCAACTGCAGCTGGAATACAACAAAGAAAGAATTGCAGAACAAAATAAAACTTTATCTTCTGTCCAACTTACACTTTTAGAATGTCTTTGACAAAAATAAAAAAGCAACCATAGTATGCAGAGTTATAAACTCTTGAAACCTTTGGAAATTACAAATTATGGCAATAATTAAGTCTGTCGTTCATTTTTTTATAGAAATCTCTTTGCTGCTCAGAGGAAATGCAGAAACCATCAATAACAAATGTACAAAAGAGGTTTTTTGTTATTGTTTCTTGGGGCATTCTAAAGCATCCTTGCATTTAATTAGTAGCAGCACCTTGTTGCATTATCCATTTCTTCTACCAGTTGTTAGGTGACCAGTTGTCCTCATAGACTATCCATAGCTGCCACAGAGGCATCCAGAGAACTAGTATATTAGTATTACTATTTATTTCTACAGTTCTCCAAACTGAACAGCAAATCCTCATAAATTAAAATGCAAGAGACTGAGAACAAGATGTACTTCAACTTAATCAAGTTAACCAGAGGTTTTATTAAAAATCATAGGGCACTCAGTTGACTGGAGAAAGCGGCTTTGAACAATGAGTGTGATGATGTTCAATGGTATTTGCATTTTCAAAGTATTTTTAGTCACCTATGGTGATAATGATGATGATTAAAATAGCATCCTGTGGCTCATAAGGAAATGCACACAGAGAAAATAATTACTGTGATGGAACATGCAGATGACCTCAGCTAAAGACTGCTGTTCAACAGGAGCTAGATAAAGTGACTAACACTGCCTGATCTTAGGCAGATACTCTGCAAGGATAAAAAGCCGCTGTGCAATAAGAAAAGGCAAATTGTTTGTATATGAGCTTTATTAGCAAGTACTACCATCTGGACATTGCAAAATGTCTGTAGGGTAAATTGAACCAAGCACCACTTCACAAATCACTTAGTCTCCCAACTTTGAGACAGTGACTGTTTCAGTCTAAAAGTAACCATCTACATTAAATCCTGTTTCATCTTAAAAGTGACCTTTTCACAACCATATCAGATCCCCTATAAAGAAAGCTTTACCTTTCTCTCTCCTAGAGAACCTAGGAACTCCATTAATTATTGCTGAGTGAATGAATAATGGCTTACGTTAGTATATCTGTGAGATGCTCTGCACCTCTAAGTCCTTTAGTTTCCCTTTGAAAATGTCTAGAGGAGTTGGATGGGGGAGAAGAGCAGGAGGTTTCCCTAGGATGCAACTAAATGAGGAGCTCTTGGCTGATACTCTTGGGACAAAGAAGGCTGGCTCATAGAGCATATGATCCCAGTCAAAGGCTTAAAATGACTTGGCATAACCTTACAATGACATAACTTTCAATGACGGCTGAGTTTCTGGAAAGTCTGTTTACTGACCTAGCAATAAAGAAATGAGAAATATCATCTATGGCTGATACAGTATCTGTTCTTAAGTATGTAGAAGTTATCTCAATAAAGAAGGAATAAATTTGTGGAGGATAAAAAGGCAAAATAATAACCCATGGCCTGGAGTTATGGGAAGCAGCTTTCAGCTCAATGCGAGTGTTATGGACTGTCAAGTTTTTTCCAGGGAAAGAACACAAATATATATATGAATGATAGGAATTGGCTCACATGATTATGGCAGTTGAGAAGTCCCCTCACATCCCCCATCTGCCGTCTACATGCTGAGAACCTGGGAAAGCTGGTGGTACAATTTCATTCAAGTTTGAAGGTCTCAGAAACAGGGGTAGATGGTATAAGTCCCAGAGTCTAAAGGCCCCAGAACAAATCATTCCAATGTTCAAGGGCAGAGAACAATGGATATCCCAGCTCTAAAAGAGAGAAGAAACTCACTCTTCCTCTGACTTTTTGTTGTGTTTGGGTGCTCAAGGATTTAGCAGAAGTTCAACCACACAGGTAAGGGTTGGAACTCTTTACTCAGTCCATTGATTCAAATGTTAATCTCTTTTGGAAACATCCTCAAAGTCACAAACAGAAAGAGTGTTTTAAAAACAGACTCAGGAGAACTAGTTTCTTGTTCTATTGTCCACCATATAAGGACATGAACACAACAGTTTGTAAATGAGGAAAAGAGCCTTTACCAAGAAGCTGACCCCACAGGCACTTTGGTTCAGACTTCCCAGCCTTCAGAAACATGAGAAATAGAAATAAATGTTTGTTTTCTAAGCCACCCAGTCTAGGGTACTTGTTATAGCTCCTGAGCTGACTAAAACAATGAGTAAAGCTTTCATAATGATTAGAGTTGAAACAGTAAACTCTCCATCAAAGAAAATAATTTAATGAAGTTAAAATTATGCTGTTGATCAGCAAATAACCCCTTACATTTCAATGGCTTAGCATACAGAAAGTTTCTTTCTTGCTGACACAGCAGCCTGATGCTGGTAAGCCTGGTCAGCTAGTCCTTTCTTCCATGTGGTGACTTGGATGCCAGGCTTCTGCAGTTTGTTGCACTGATTGATCTCTAGAGCTCTGGGATTTTCTGCTTCCATCCAACAGAAAGGAAAGAAACAGAGGAGAAAATGCAAGTGCTTTTTAAGGAGCTTGGTCCATATTATATCTGTGCACACTCACAAACAACGCTAATGACATGACTGCACATGTTTGGATGTCAGAGACATCAGAAAATGTATGGATCATAGTCCTGCCTAGGAAGTCTCCTGCCAATGTCAATTCCATAAGAAGAAAAGCATATCTCACCATCTCTGCCTTTTCAGAGATGCCATATACATCACTTCCGCATTGAGTAGGAAGCCGAGTTACACAAACTCTTTGTTCCCTTCTAACTCTGAGATTTAATTTCACTAATTCACAGATAGATATTGAGTATCAAATGAAAACATTGTTTTTCTCTACCCAAAGAGCACTTTTGCTATTAAATGTCACACCAACCAATTCTCCAACTCTCCAAACACCAACTGGGTGTCTTACAATTTTATTAGGATACTAACTACCCAATGTTAGTACAGACTTCACAGATTAAGGGTTCAGAATACCCTCAAGAATACCTGGCTCTTCAGATGTCAATTATTAGTCTTAGCTTGTTATACTTATGATTGAATAAATTTGGGGTTCCTATGACCCTATCCTTGTGCTTGATAATTTGCTAGAAGGGCTCACAGAGCTCAGAGAAACACTTACTTATGTCTTCTGGCTTATTATAAAAATAGAACTCAGGATGAGTCAAATGAGAGAGATGTATAGGGCAGGATTATGGGGGAAGAGTATGGAGCTTCCAAGCACTCTCTAATGTGCCAGCACCTCCATGTGTTTACCAGCCTGGAAGCTCTCTGGGCTCATCGTTTATGGGTTTTTTATGGAGGTTTTACCCCATTGCCAATGTCCAGCCACTCACCCCTCCCTGGAAGATAGAGAGTGGATCGGAAACTTCCGAGCTTCTAATCATAGCTTGGTCTTTCTAATGACCTGCCCCTATTCTCACACAATCCATGAGTCCACCTAAAATCTTCCGTTAAAACAAAAGACACTCCTATTACCTAGGAAATTCCAACGGGTTTAGGAATTTTCAGTCATCAACCAGGGGCAGAGACCAAATACATATTTCTTATTATGTCCTAAGTACTTTATCTGTGACTCCTTGTGTCAAGAAATATATAATATACCTAGGAACTATTACCTGGAAGCTTACAGTTTGGAAGGAAAAGCATGACAAATACAAACAATGATATTACACAGTTCAGTGTGCTCTGAGAGGTATAAATCCAATAGGAATTCTGGGAAGAATGAGGTAATTTGAAAAGTGTTCACTGGAGTAAATGACTCCAGGAATGTGCCTTGATAGAAGAATGACATTTCAGCAGATGGAGATGAGGAGAAGGTCTTCAGGGCAAAATAACTGGTAAGCATAAAAAACCAAAAATGGTTGGAATCCCACTTACTATTATTTTGCATTTTATGAGCCTATAGTAATATGTTTTCTTAGTATAAATAAATAAATGTCTTAATGTTATCATAGAAAACACCCAGTAAATGGTAGCACTAATAGCTTCAGGTGTAGAAGTATTTAAAACAGGATTAATAGATCTGCTTGTTTATTTTACAGTAATTACCATATTTCCCTATGTGTAAGATGCACTTTTTTCGAAAAATTTGGGGTCTAAAAACTGGGTGCGTCTTATACAGTGCTTGTAGATTTTTTTACTTGCATTTCTCACTTTTTCATGCTTGTTTTGTGCTTATTTTTTTATTTATGATTTTAATTTGTGTTTACAAAGATTCAAGTGTCCCACCGAATAAATACATAGATTCAAGTGTCCCTCCACCCTCTTATTCCCCCTCAGCCTGCACTCATTGTTGAAGACAGTGATCCTTCATCAGACACAGATGAGGACAAGGTAATGGATGGGAGTTTTGACAGTGATGAGGAGTTGTATGAATTTTATGGTGAATAAAACTTGAGTTCAGTAACTTTATGTAATATAATACATTTCCTTTTTCAAATTTTGGGCCCCAAAATTAAGGTGTGTCTTATATATGAGAAAATACGATATCATTTGGAGCCCTCAAGCTCTCTTAAATTCCCTTGATATTCAGGAAGACCACATTCATAGATCTGCCACTAACTCATAGCTTTGATCTTTTTTTTTTTTTTTTTTTTTTTTACTGAGACAGAGAGGAAGTCAGAGAGAGGGACAGATAGGGACAGACAGACAGGATTACAAAGAGATGAGAAGCATCAGTCATCAGTTTTTTGTTGACGTTGCAACATCTTAGTTGTTCATTGATTGCTTTCTCATATGTGCCTTGACCACAGGCCTTCAACAGACTGAGTAACCCCTTGCTCAAGCCAGCGACCTTGGGTCCAAGCTGGTGAGCTTTTGCTCAAACCAGATGAGCCCGCACTCAAGCTGGCGACCTCGGGGTCTCAAACCTGGGTCCTTCCACACTCCAGTCCAATGCTCTATCCATTGTGCCACTGCCTGGTCAGGCATAGCTTTGATCTTTTAACAAGAAAAGCAAAAAGTAAAATTTTCCCAAAATAATATAAACAGAGTCACTGATAAACTTGGATTATTAAAAGAATCACCTCAATTCTTAAGTTAGTTTTATTACTGAAGACTGGACACCAATGTCCTAGCACAGGTCACTTGGCCTTCAGATGCCTTATTCATCCTCTTGATAAATAGAAATAATATCCAACACTATCTGTGACAGAATGAGATAATGTTTGGAAGGTATATGGTACTCCATGCCAGAACAAGCCTATCCCCAGCCCCATAAAATTACAAGTATTTCAATCCTGTCTGAGTTCATTGGTACAGGTTATATCTGCAAGGAAACTTCTCAGAGATTTTTCTAAATTTATTTATTTTAGAGAGGAGAGACAGAGGTGGGGGAGCGCAGGAAACATCAACTCCCATTTGTGCCTTGACTAGGCAAGCCCAGGGTTTCAAACTGGGGACCTCAGTGTTCTAGGTTGACACTTTATCCACTGTGCCACCATAGGTCAGGCTCAGAAACTTTTCTTTTTAATTTTGCCTGGTGTGAGTCCAAAGTTTTCACCTGAGTTTTATAAACAGATTCACCCTATAAAGTAGTGGCGATTCCTGAGTCCTTGGTCCATACTCAGCTTGTTGTGGTCTTCCCATAATGGCTCAGGGGTTTTAAATTATTACTGATCTCAACAATCAAGGATGAGCAACAAATTTTAAAACTTCAGAAAAATCTACTCTAAAAGATGCCACTAGGAGATAAGAATTAATGTTCACTTTTAGGTAAAACCAGAATATTCTGTGTTACCCAAAGAATTGACAAGAAATCAGTCAGACAGAGTTGAAATACATTATTTGCCAAAAGATTTCAATTTGATGAGACTGGATGGATATTTTTGAATTGAATTGGACCCAAAATTTCTATATCCTAAACAGTTCAGTCAGTGCTCCCCCGATTTTTAGGAAAAAAATATAGAAACTAGGGTCTCTCACTTTTTGTTTCAATCTATGATAATATTTGAAATATGGAATGAGCAAAAAAGATATGAGGTTTATAGAGTGAAGGAGAAAAGGAAGTAAAAGTAGATTCTATTTTATAATTAAGTAAGAGAAAAAAATGTAAGGTGGTGGACCCAAAGTCAAAATACTCTGAAGAATTGGTAATAGAGAATCAGTAATTATAGTACCTACTCCATAGTTCTGTGTGAGAAAATTAAAGGAGAGCCGGTGTGTGAATCTCAACACAGTATACAGTTAGCCAGCCCTCGGTAAATGCCAAGATTATTAATATTGCCAAGGTCCAAGGGGAAGTGCTGACTCCTACTTCTCTCTCTGCACATAAACCTCACAAGTGTGCAATGTAAGAAAGGTAAGGGGACAGGAGCATATTGGAAAACAAATTAATTATATCTGTACATACATATCATGTGTATGTGTGTTTAAAAGGAAAGTAAATGTGTCACAAGAGCCACATGAAGCCTAAGTTAGTTACCTATTTATATTGCATGACCAAGTTCACATCTCTTCTAGTCCAAGCCAATACCGGGTTGCAAAATTGTAACTCATTCCAGCCTCCTGAATTTCCTTTGAACTTCCAACTGTATGGAATGGTCTTTCATTCCCATTCCCTAAAACTGCACATTGATGCTGGGCAGCTGTTTATTTCTAAATCATGTCTGGTTACATTGCATGGCACAAAATGTCAATGGTCCCAGTGACCACATGAGACTGGAGGCTGGTCTGTAAATGGGTCTTTACTCAAGGCCAGGGCCATGCAGGAGAAAATTCCTCAAGTTTTAAAGCCAGGGAAGTACATTCATCCACTCATCTGTCTATTGATTTGTCATGCATAAGGGCCTCTGTAGTTAGAATAAGACAATAAATGCAGATTGTTAATGGAATCCCCAGAAAGCAGCACAGATAAGAGTCTATACAGCTTTTACTTGGTAGACCTAGGGATCCTTTCTGCTCATGTCTCCTTTAGAAAAAAGTAGCTTGGCTTCTTCCAGAGCAGCAGTATGTTAGCTCACATTCCCAGCAATTGGAAACCCTGGTTCTAAGGAGGGAAATAATAGGCTGAGGCTCTGGAGCCAACCTCTTTCATTTCACTCAGATCTTTTCACCAACCACATTTCCTGTTACCACGGGCAGCCTCAGAGTTCTAGCAAATCTCCATGCAGCCCAAACTGAGCCAATTACTCACATTCCACATGTAGGATAAGACTTAATGTGTACATTGGAAAAAAAACAGATTGACCAAAATAAATAAACCAAGTGAATAAAACCATTTTTCCAACCCCCTGCCTTCCTGGTATGGTTAATTTTATGTGTCAATGAGGCTGGACCACAATGCCCAGATATTTGGTCAAACATTATTCTGGATGTTTCGGTGGGTATGTTTTAAATTTTAGCAAATTGCAATTATACAACACAGTACTATCAGTTATGGAAATTTTTTGTTTTAAATGTTAGGGGTTAAAATATTAAAATAATTGTTTTTAAGGAGAGTTGAAAATAAAAATTTGGTTGCGATTTTGTTTGGGTGAGTAAAGTAGCTCTGGTTTTGACATCAGCATCTTTCTTAAGAGAGTAGTAAATCCTTCCTTACTGAGGATTTGAAAAATATTCTCCTCTCCATAGCAGATACCTTTAATGATAACCTCTGCTTCCTCCTTCAGCCTCTTTCTCACCCCTCCCAGTCCGCACCCCACATTTTCTCTTACAGTCTTACATGCCATTTACTCTCCAAATTTCTGACCCTAGTGAGCAGGCTGTTTTTCTCCACTGAAACACCTTTTGCACTCTTCCTTGCCTCCATCTTATTAGGGAATGTTTGGCATACACATTTCAGTTAGCTGTCTCCTTTTCCAGGAGACTTTTTTTTCTTTTTTTTACAGGGACAGAGAGAGTCTGAGAGAGGGATAGATAGGAACAGACAGACAGGAACGAAGAGCGATGAGAAGCATCAATTATCAGTTTTTTGTTGTGACACCTTTAGCTGTTTATTAATTGCTTTCTCATATGTGCCTTGATCGCGGGCCTTTAGCAGACCAAGTAACCCCTTGCTCGAACCAGCAACCTTGGGTCCTTGAGTCCAAGCTGGTGAGCTTGTTGCTCAAGCCAGATGAGCCCACGTTCAAGCTGGCGACCTCAGGGTCTTAAACCTGGGTCCTCTGCATCCCAGTCCGATGCTCTATCCACTGCGCCACTGCCTGGTCAGGCTCCAGGAGACCTTTCTGATTACCCAAGACTCAGTCAGATCTGCCTTTAATGTGCTCTCATGGCACCCCCTGTTGGGTTCCAAAGAGCTTCTTAATCCACTGTATTGGAGACACTTCTCTCTCCAGTTGGACTGTCAGCACCTTTGTGTAAAACATGAATCATGCCCACTATGACTATCCAGTGCTTGGTATTTGCCTTGCACAGAGAAGCCACCCAATGTATTTTGTAGCATAATTAAAGAATGTCATTTTTAGAGCAGGTTATTGCTAATCTCTTCACAAGATAATTAAGGATCTAAAATAAAATAATAGCAGAGATGATAGTCACGGATAAATTTGAGAGATGGTTAAAATATAAAATTGTCAATGTTTAGTGGCAGAAAATATGGAGTGATGGAGAGAGCAGAGAGTCCAGGTTTTTTATGTTTTCTGACTTGGATTAGCCTGCGGATAATAAAATGGAATGAATGAATGAATGAATCCTTGTATTAAGAAGCTTAGTTCTGGGGGGGGGGGGAATTGGTGTGTGTGGTGGGGTAGAGGTTACTGTTGGCCTAGGAGTTAGAATATCTAGATTCTAGACTTCTCTCTGTTATTGACAATGCATTCTCTAGCCATGAGCAAGTCATTTGAGTTTGGGGCTCAGTTTCTTCATTTGGAAAATATAAAAGTTAGATGAGTTGATGTTCTTCTGAGTTCCATCATCCTGTCTCTCTCTCCCTTTCTTGCAGAATAATTTTGGTTCTCAGTCAACACCAGTACAATGGGAATAGCTCTTCTTTCAGGTTATTTGAGAGTTTCAGAATACAGCATTCTCAAGAATAGTTTAGGAGTCCATAAATGCAGAACATGACCTCCATTTTTGCAACAAGATACTTTGAGGAAAATACTTCTGGAGGAAAAGATGAATTAAAACCATCCCCCAGCCTGACCAGGCGGTGGCACAGTGGATAGAGCATCGGACTGGGATGCGGAAGACCCAGGTTCGAGACCCCAAGCTCTCCAGCTTGAGCGCGGGCCCATCTGGCTTGAGCAAAGGCTCACCAGCTTGGACCCAAGGTCGCTGGCTCCAGCAAGGGGTTGCTTGGTCTGCTGAAGGCCCGCAATCAAGGCACATATGAGAAAGCAATCAATGAACAACTAAGGTGTCGCAACGGCAACGAAAAACTAATGATTGATGCTTCTCCCCTCTCTCTGTTCCTGTCTGTCTGTCCCTATCTATCCCTCTCTCTGACTCTCTCTCTGTCCTTGTAAAAAAAGAAAAACAAAACAAAATAAAACATTCCCCAGCAACACAAATCTCAACCTTAAAAGAAAAAGAGTCTACAACTAAGAATGACAGTACAAACACTGTGTATAGATCTGTGTATACATCTATTCTTCCTTATGGACCTAAGTTGTGTCCTCTGAGAATGATGTCTCCTGCCCAGCCAGCAAGAGTCTTCCTCAAGAACTGCACAGAAGCAGCATAATGGGGGAGAAAAGTCTACAAAGGGTTCACTGTGAGTCTTTTTCAGAGTATGTTCCCACAGAAACCTCCTAAGATCTACCAGTGTAGTGTATGTGTCCAAAGTTCATCATTTTTATCTCTTCTATGATAAGAGTTGAACCTATATAGTGAGGTTCATGATCAGGGCTACATTACTCTTTGAACGCAAATCAGCCTTCTTAAGTATCTTATTCTCTGTATGTGTCAAATCCAGAGTGGGAAGGTGTCCCTTCGATGGAGGGAAATAGGGCAAAACATGAAGACACAGAGTAATAGGCAAGAGATTCTAATGGACACTGGTGGGATTGTCATATTAGCAAGACAGTAGTTTTCTAGCAGGAAAAAATGTGATTTATGAGAAGATAAAAAAAGAATATTTTAAATTCAGGAATTAAAGCAATAAAAAGGATGTTAAATTACTCAATTCTTGTAAAAATGTAGTTTGGTAAAGTGGTTAAAATCCAGGGCTCTGAGATTCATATCAAAGTTTAACCATGGTTAGCTGCGTGACCTTGAGTGAGAGATTTAACATCTCTGAGCTGCATTTTCTTATCTGTAAAGCAGGAGAAATAATAGTACCAATCTCATAGGGATGTCGTAAGGATCAAATGAGATAAAGATGGTCAAAGTGTTTAGCAGAATTACTGACACCCATAAATCCTCAATCAATGTAAAGGATTATACTTTATATAAATCAGTCAAAGGGCACAGTACAGAACCATCTGTAACTTGAAATCCTTTTTCTTTCTTTCTTTGCTTCTTTCTTTCTTTGTGAGAAACTGAATATACTTTTTTGGTTATTGACTGTGATTACTGTATTTTCAGAACCCAATATCAGAAAAAGTGGTTTCTGAAGTTCAGAGCACTTTGGGGACCATGGAAAAGAGTATTTTAAATTAGCATTACTCAAAATATTCAGAACATATGGCACCATAATGTTTATTTTCATTGAACTCTCCCTGAACATTGAGCTCTAAGGATTTAACAACAAATGAATTATTCACAATCACATGAAAATATATACACTGAGTACCTGTCTTGAATTGAACATCATTAATGCCTTAAAATTAATCAGCAGGCTCAAAACAAACAGATTTGCATTTTATTTGTGTTAACTATTTAATACAGGTCAAAGATTTCAAGGGTGTAACTTGAAGCCGGGGTTTATTATGATAAAACAATAATGAAAATTGCTACTGTAATCGCTCCACAATATCAGGCTATGGCTAACACTTGGAGAAGTGGCAGACCTTACCCACTACCTCTCATAATGATGGCTCTGATTCTCACATACTCTAAATACATGGAAACAGTACATCAAGAGAATAATAACCATCCACAGGATACAAGTGTATAGACAAATTTTCACTTAGTATTAGTCTAAAAATATTTTGGTTTTCAAAATATATGTTTGAGAGTATTTTTTTTACCAATGACATAGTAAGGCTGAGCTCCTTTCCCATATATGGGCAAAGTGCACTTTGCAGATTTCTGAACACAATAATTGAATATCAACTTCTAAATAAATATTAAAACTAATTTCCACACAGGGAAATCTACTTGCAATAAGTAACTAAGATGGTGAAGGGAGTGAAAGGACCCCATTTCTCAATGTCAGCAGAATGCATACAAATCCTCGATGAATCTTTCTATGGGCCACACTGCTTGGTTGTTAGCATTGTGATGACAGAAGGAGCTATTTCCAGAGAATAGGTACAACTTCTATAGCCTGAATCAACTGAAATTAAACATGAATAAAAAGCAAATAATAGCAAGGACTAGTCATTGAAAACTTCTAAAAGGAGAAGCAAGTAGTGGATAGGAAGTAAAGAATATTCTATCATGCTTAATCTTGTAAACTGAGTTCTGGTCATCGGCTGTGAACTTTGATTTAAAACACAAGTAGGTCAGAGAATGGTTACTAGAACACAGGGCGTCAGATTTTTAGAGCTCCATGCTTTGGTCCTCTTCTCAGAGATGAGAGTGCTTATCAGCTCCTACCTCACGGGATTTTTGTTGTAATTAAATGAGCTGATCAATGTACAGTTCCCAGAACAGTCCCCAACACACAATTAGCACTCTTCGAGAGAGTTAGCTCTTGTTTGATTATCACGGTTGTGGTCTCCATTCTTACTGTTATTCTCTACCTCTCTAGATCTGTAGAGACCTTGTGAGACCACAGCCAGAGACGGTCCCACACTTTAAGACTTCACCAAAGAGTAAAAGTTTAAATTTGGAATATTGTCATTGGATTGACTACTATATGCTTTGGCCAGATAAAGACATTAAAAACAAACAGGACAGAAGAACTTAATCTAAGAACAAAGAGCAATCCTTTAGATTGGATAAATTTAGCTTTACAGAAAACTTCTATTTCCTTTTCTCGTTTTGCTACAGACCAGTGAAAATTTATTGTGAACTGCCAGGGACTCACAGTCCCGTATTTCAGAACTATTGTTCTATTGACTAGAATCCCCTATAAACAGGTTTTAAAATGACACTGATTAGGCAGATTCAAACATAAGCAGAGATTCAGCCTAATTTTGTCTATTTGTGTTTCTTCCTGAAAAATATTTTATATTATAAAGGAATTTTATGTGACATGATCATTAACTTTAGAATTTTTACTATTTGATAAGATTGAGAATAAAGGCACAAAGTAATTCATAAAGATAAGAATTAAAAACTAGGAGTGAACCAGCAACACATAATCTAAGAAATCTTCAGTTTGGGTGTTTCCTCGTAACTGACTGTCTGGGTTATTTTGTTGTTGTTTTTCTTAAGTGAGTAAAGTTCTATAGAGCTCCAAGGGACAGTCTTGGGCCACCTCATCACGGCAGCTGCTCCAACCTCCATCCTACTTACGGCACATGTATCCCATGAGGTGCCTATACCCAAAACAAACCCATCACAGCCATGATTAAAGAAAATATGCACTGGGGAAAAAAGGAGGAAGGAAACAGAGCAAGATGTTGCTGAGACGTACTGGGACCAGGAGTGATTTTTCTTCTCCTTTAATAAAAAAAAGAAAGAAAGAACTTCAACATTGTCTCTAAATGCACATGGAAGTCAGTACATTCACATAGAAGAAGGAGTGTGGGTGTTGCCATATGGCAGACATGGTTGGTCACCCGGTTTTCCAACCTTGAAGAGGTACCATATTTTTCGCTCTATAAGATGCATCTGACCATAAGACACACCTAGGGTTTTAAGGAGGAAAATAAGAAAAAAATATTCTGAAGCAAATGGTGTGTTAAAATATTTAATAAAATACCTGCCTGACCAGGCGGTGGCGCAGTGGATAGAGCGTCAGACTGGGATGCGGAAAACCCAGGTTCGAGACCCCGAGCTCGCCAGCTTGAGCGCGGGCCCATCTGGCTTGAGCAAAAGCTCCGTCAACTTGGACCCAAGGTCGCTGGCTCCAGCAAGGGGTTGCTCCGTCTTCTGAAGGACCGCGGTCAGGGCACATGTGAGAAAGCAATCAATGAACAACTAAGGTGTCACAACAGCAAAGAAAACTAATGATTGATGCTTCTCACCTCTCTTTGTTCCTGTCTGTCTGTACCTATCTATCCCTCTCTCTGACTCTCTCTCTGTCCCTGTAAAAAAAAAAAAAATTAATGAAGTACCATATTTTTTGCTTCTTAAGATGCACAGGCATTTTCCCCTCCACTTTGGGGGGGAAATAGTGTGTGTTATAGAGCAAAAAATATGGTAATTTAGCGTTTCTGAGTCTCAGATTATTTATGTAAAAAGAAAAAAGAGAATAACAATAATACCTATGTTGCCAGGTACATATGTAAAGTATTTAAACCAGCATCTAGCACCTAGTGGTTATTTAATAAATTATATGTCTCATAGAACACAAAATTTCATTTTGTAGAATAGACAGGGCTCTTTTATTTCTTCAAAGCCAATTTGATATAGACTGTACCAGCACATTTAAGTAAATTAAAAACCACAATGATGAATTAAGGGTAGACGGTAATAAATTACCAGGTGGCACAAGAATGCCTCGTAAGAACCATAATATTGACTGGATGCACCCAGCACACACAGGCTGATAAAGAAACCCTGCTATTATCGGGAGTCACAAAGTTTTAGTTAGGAATTCACATTGGTTTAGCTGGACTCTGATCTTGGTAGCCTCTCCAAAATGACTTTGAAATTTTCCTTGTTTTACCTCTAGGATCTCTACTGTGAAAATCACTGCTTTCCACCATTATCGGTAATACCTGGATTGTCAGATACTATCATTTCTGAAATGAGCCTACATTTGTCTCGATTGAGTTTGAAAAATTTCTGGGTTAGAACCTTGTCACAGTTATCACCAGTATCACTTATTGCCTGCAAGCAAATTGTAGGCTGAAAGAGTGGGGTGTATTATCAAGGATCCCTGAAGTAGAGTGTTGGAGGAGACTGGCCAAGTGTCTTCCTAAAGTCTTACCACACTTTGTTTGTTGCAAGGAATCAGACCTGTTGAAATGCTATATCTCATGGTTCACCTCAACAGCTTTATCCAGACTTAGAGACACACTTTCTCAAAGTGCTGGAAGGATTCTGAATTCTGCTCTGGCTATGCTAACTTCTTGTTTGTGTATAACAGGACTCTTTCAACTGTAGATTTGTATTTGTAATTGAATAAAAGTGCCTGTGTCCATCAAGTTCTCATGTACAAATAAAGCCTATATAGCCTCGCCATGGGGACCTAGGACAAAACAGCAGAAATAATACCATTAGAAACAAATCTTCTAAAACTATCTGACGCTGTTCAACTGCTTCTCCTGAGAACACTATCAAGGCTATGAAACAAATGATAAGAATTGATTTTTTCTGGTCATTTACACTGTTGAGGTAGAAGAACCTGACATGTGTACACACACCTGAAAACACTTCATAATATATGCAATTAAAGAGTCCACTTCTTGAACTGTTAAGGTGTCCCCAACAAAGCCACTTTCTCTGACAATATTTTTATGGTTTCACATTACCTTCCTGTCACAGAGGAGTAGCTAGAATTTCCATACAACAGCAGTGGCTATAAAACACAGAAAAAGAATTACCAATCTTCCCTTCCACTCCCCACTTAAATTCTCAAGGCATTGTCACCTTGAGAAAAGAAGAAAGGAAAATCTAATTTCCAACTTGCAGTCTTTCTGGTGCAAATGCTGATAGCAATTTCAGTCATTATCTGCTCTCATAAATGCTGAAATCATTATGGTAACAACAAAAGCCAAGGGGCACCCTGATCCCATGCTCATTCTGCACTCCTGAAGCTAATACATGAGTACTAGCCTTTCAAAATAATCACAGGAGCACCTACATTGACCACAAGACAAGATGGTGTCTAATAGACATAGTCTTTACACTGTACCGGGAAAGACTCCAGTTTTACTATTTTTTCTTGTTAGGATGAAGGAATTGTGGCTTTTCCTTGTTTCTGTAACAAAAATTCACCATTGGTTTTTAGGGGAGTTATTTATTCACAAAGAGAAAGAACAAGTTGGGAGCAAACAATTTTTGTTTTTCATTTTTGGTTGGCAGCATCTTTCTAGTAGTTTTGCAAGCATAAGGAGCATGTATGTAACAAACAATATAGAGTGGTGGTTATGACAAGTTTTATGAAACCAGTTGGTACCAGGTTTGAGTGAAGGTGCTAACTTAGAAGTTGAATCTCGCAGGACGAGTAACTTAACTATTCTGTACCTCCCTTTCTAAAACTGTAAAATTAGTATGCAGTTGAACTTGATTCATAAAGTTGTCATGAAGATTCAATGAGTTAAGTACAGCCTGCAAAACATGACAAGTATTCAATAAGTAGTAGCCTTTTTTATGTTCTATGTACAGTAGCTTCCGTTTCTCGTGGTGTGACGATGGTTTTTTGCAGAAGTCTGATTGGCTTCTCTGATTGCTGCGGTGGATCTTCTCACCTGACGCCTGTGAGAGAGTCACAATGTGCAGTGCCCTGTGGGGCTGCCTAATGGGAACTGCAAGTCCATGGTGTTCTTCAGGAAACAACACTTCTTCGGAATTTTTTCTGTGACTTTTGAATTTTTTATTTTTGTTTGAGATACTTAGAGAAACAAATCATTGTGACATAATTAATGTTAAATCATTGGAAAAATAGGTTACATTTCAACAAACAATGTTATACTAAGAATAATGATAGTTAGAATGACCATAAATGAAGGTCTTCTCTACAGGAGGTTTCTCCTTACAGTAGGTATTGTACCTATACCGCCAGCAATCCCCACAGGGATCTTGCAAAATTGACACGCTAATCCTCATTTTAGCTTCCTTAAAAAATGTTGCACTTGGTCAACTGGCATTTATTCTTCCTTCATTCATTCATGTTTTAACAAATATTTACTAAGCAATTGTGTGCACTAGTTAAACCCCTTCTTTTACATAACTTATAGTCTAGTGCAAATATTCAAACTGCTAAACTAATCAAGGAATTATTAAAATTTACGTATTTTAAAAGAAAGTAACACTGAGTTATGAGAATATATCACAGAGGAATCTGATCTAGTCAAGGAAGGCCTTTCTGGAGAAGTGCCCTTTGAGCTAATATCTGAAGGATTCATAGATATGAATTATGTAAAGAAAGCAAAAGGTAAATGTCCCACAAGGCAAGAACAGCATATGTAAAGGCTCTGTGGCAGCAGGAGCTTGGTCCATTTAGCGAAGTAAAAATAAAGCCAGCACGACTGGAGTGAAATAAACATAGTGGGAATGTGCCCAAGGAGACCTTATTATCCAAGGTTCTTGGTCCCTTCCTTCATTCATTAAAAGCCACTAAAAGATTTTAAGTGAGGTGGGAAGTCATTTACCAGTATTTTCTAAATAAAGAAAAATATTACTTTCTAGGTCAGCCAAGTTTGCAAGAAGTGATTGATTTATTATTAAAAATGGGTTATAATGATGATGTCTGGTGGAAACATTCCATCAGGTAGCGCTGACACTTTCTCACCATGAGGTAATAAATTGTTGAGGTATGCCTGCATTCCTCACATGGCTTTATAAACAAGCAAGGATTTAAAAGATCTTTTTGAATATGGCCACAGTTTAGATGGTTCTATGGAATTCCAGTCCTTTCTTTTCTCAGTTGGATCAACTGTGCCTGTACAAGAAGCTAATTTTTCTGATGGAATCACACAAATGCTGTCCTCTCTAGGCATCCATTTAGCTTCATGAGAATACAGAAAAGAAATCTCTGTGACCCGTTTTGTCTTGAAAATTTGGTGAAATCTAACCTAAAATTAGGTTTCCAATCCTTCTTCACAACAATCCTCCCTGTTCTGATCCATGATTTGATCTAACAAAGATTGAAAAGTTATAGCCTGACCTGTGGTGGCACAGTGAATAAGGCATCAGCCTGAAATGCTGAGATTGCCCATTCAAAACCCCGGGCTTGCCGGAGAAGAAGCTACGAGTTGATGCTTTCTTCTCCCACCCCCCCCTTGCCTCACTCTCTTTCTCTCCTCTCTCTCAAATCAATAAATAAAATATTTTTTAAAAAAAGTTACAGAGGAAGATAATCTTATTCTTTCCTCAAAACACCAAAAACTAAACCTTCCATGAACTTTAGTATTTGTAGGGTAAGATAATCACTTTCCTTGATCTTCAAGTAGCTATTCTAAGACATTAATTGCTCTGTCATGTTTATGCCTCAAAAGAGTACCATCTGACAGTGGCACACATTAACCTAATTTACCATGTCAGATTTTATTCTACTTGATACTATGCAGCAGGCTTTACATATGCTTATCACGTGTCTGTAATGCATGAGTACCATCAAAAAGCTCCCTTTAAGAGCATTTGTCACCATTACCAACACTATCTCCTTCACACATTGTCCCCAGCATGTAGAGAAAACTTGAGAATTTACATTAACTTTGAGTCTCAGCTCTCAAGGCTCAGTCTTGTCATAAGCAGAGAAACAAGTGCACATACATACATAATTTGTAAATTAATAATGAAATGACTAATAGTCAAAAGGATGTTTGAAATTAATATTTCCTGCTCAAACTGTGGTGTTTTCATCCAGCTTTGTTGGCTGATGACAGAATAATTTTGAAGGTTTTATACCATTGGCTGACAGTACCCCCAGACAGACTGCACAGCCATGTAAAGTTTACAAATAAATTTGCGGACCCTTCTCCGAATAGACTTCTCATGTCGATTTCTTTCTTTAGTTTTGGAACTAAAATGATTTTGCCATGACCTGTTTTGAGAGCTGTTTAACATTAGACTTCCTTGGGACTACAATAGCTCTCTCCTGTAAAGTGCCTCACATCTAAACTTCAGTTGGAGGGTGAAGGATAGAAGGAAAACTTTGCTGACTGATAAGTAAAATTTAGATCTGTGTCAGGGTAACAGATGGCATCACCACTGTCAAAACCTTCCCTCTCTGATCACTCATCTGTGTAAATATACAGAAGTTGGTGGCAGACAGTTATGCACAATTTGCAGATGGAGAAGCTCAAAGATAAAGTTCAGTAACATGTTTCAAACTTCACATTGACAGAAGTAATGATGGGATTGCAATATAGGAGTTTGGGCACAAAATTCTTTCCTTAATTGCTTAAATTCTCTGAGCGTCAGTTTCTTCATCTCTAAAATAAAAGCAATACCGTTGAACCCAGGGTGGGATTTAATGTTGGGCGCACCTGGTGTGCGCCCTGGCCCCAACTTCTGAAGGTCCCTGCAAAATCCCAACTTTACATTTTTTTCTAATGACACCAAGTTTGGTTTCATATGTGCAATTTTAATACTAATAGTACATTATATTTTTTATGTATTTAAAAATATGATTAACATGTATTTTTATTTTCCTTGTGTCTCTCTTTTTTTTAAGGGGACCAATATTTTCTCCTGTGCCTGGGGCCTCAGCTGACCTTAATCTCTGGTTGAACTTAATAGTAACTTTACAAGAAATTATTTCTTTTCAATAAATAATGATGTGATTCAATGAAAAGACCAGCATAGTTTCTGGGAGTTGGTAAGCAGCGAATAAACGTTAAATTCCTCCCATTAGGGATAAAAAACATTCAATACCACACATTGCTCAGAGAAGCTGTACCCTGAAGTGACATTGCTTGCTTCAATTACATCGACTTTGAAAAACAAGTCAAATTGCCAGATTTTAAGGAAACATTTTTAAAAAGTCATGATCAACATTGCATAAAGGAGAAATAAAGTCATAGCAATGTTTGTGTGAGCACCATAAACACTGAAACTTTCAGAAACGTTTAACTAGGTGCTGGGAGGATTAACTGATTCAAGTAAAAAATAAGAACATGAGCATAATTAAAACACATTTGATTTCACAATAAATATTCCAAATCCAATTTAAAAAGGGAGGAATATAAATGGGCAATGCTAAATTCTATGAAAAGTATTGCTTCTCTAGATATTTATAAATGTGTTAGTATTAGAGCTAGAACTTTAAGAATCAATGGGGTCCTGGCTGGTCAGCTCAGCGTGTGGAAGTCCCAGCTTTGATCCCCAGTCAGGGTACACATGAGAAGAGACCATCTGCTTCTCTTCCCCTCCCTCATCCCTTTCTCTCTCTCTTCCTCCCTCTCAGCCAGTGCCTCTATTGGTCTTTGTGTCAGCCTCAGGTGCTGAGGATAGCTCAGTTGATTTGAGCATCAGCCCTAGATGGGGGTTGCCAGGTGGATCCGGGTCAAGGTACATGCAAAAGTCTATCTCTCTATCTCTCTCCTCTCACTTAAGAAAAAAGAGTCAGTGGGTAGGCTCCAGGGATTGTATGATTTCCCATAATCCTATGTAAAAATATCATATATGCAGATTCATATATCTGTTTTTCAGAGACGTAATTCATAGCCATATATTTCATCAGATTATCATAGGAAAAAAAGACCTCAAAAATCAGAATCAGTGATTTAGATCAATCTTATACTTTAGTCTTGGTTCATTAAGCTGGTAACTCACACATCACTTTCTCCCTAGCTTCTGATACACTCTGGAGCTTGACAGAACTTCTGATGCCTCACCCTTTGTTCTTCTGGTCTTTCTGAAATGCTCCTGAGGTAAATTAAAGTCAGTGGGAAAAAGAAATTTAAATCAAGAAATGTCAACCTGATAGTATTTTAATATGGAAAACACTGAGACTAGAGCAACTTGTATAGATAATCAGTTTGCACACTGATTGCATAGCCCTCCTCTGTAATACACCAGAAGGTGACCCTGGAGGAACTGTAATTATTATCAGCAACTAATCATCAGAAGTTATCAAACTAATATGGGATTTCAAAATAGCTCTCAAGTGGAGTTCAGTGTGACTCTTCCATCACTCATCTTAAAACATGGACCAACTCCATCCTCCCCTCTTCCTACCATTTCCTCTCCTAGTTAAGTAATAGGCCATGTGGTCACTACCGGCCTTACTAATGTCCACCATGAGTTACTGAGGGTCTATCTTTGTACCTGCCAAGCAACCAAAACACATAATCATGCTTTCCCCTCCTCAAAGAAATTCTGTAAAATGGCATTGCTCTCCCACCTTCAGTTCTAGAACTCTATTACCTGACTCATGTAAGGTACCATGTCTTAAATGCAGAACTTGGACTAGGACTTGAATCTGATGCCAGCATAAATATTTTTATCTCTATACCCATTGTCTCTAAACTTTGGGAAAAAATGGTTTGAACAAGTACTCTCAAAGTATGTATATATTTTACTTATACATTACACACATATTAAATTTACATGTAAAATATATGTATATACATACCATACAGTATTCTCAAATACATACACATACTGTCCCATGTAAATACATGAATTAACATGTAAATATCCCATATATATATTCTGAAATATATACAGATAAAAATTTGAGAGAGATGAACTAAAATTTTAATAATGGGTTATTTATTGAAGGTACAAAACTGTGTTCCTCCTAAAAGCAATTACTACTAATGTCTTCGAAAGCATAATATGATTAAATATATATATCATTTTTTTAAATTTGATTAAATACTCTGAAACTTAAGACTGCACCTAAATTCAGCCAGTTTTTAACATAGTTTTTGTTTGTTTATTTTTGTGTTTAAGTAAGAAGAGATAGTGAGACAGACTTTCATATGAGTCCTCACTGGCATCCACCCCAGCAACCCTGTCTGGGGCTAATACTTGAATCAACCGAGCTATTTTTAGTGCCTGAGGCTGATGCACTGGGACTAACCAGAGCTATTCTCAGCTCCTGGGGAGAAGATCCAGCTGGGCCACTGGCTGCAGGAGGGGAACAAGAGAGAAGTGGACGAGGGAGGGAGAAAGAAATAGATGATCGCTTCTCTTGTGTGCCCTGACTGGGAATCGAACTTGGGGCATCCATAGGTTGGGCTGACACTCTATCCACTGAACCAGCCAGCCAGGACCTCAACATAGTTTTAATAACTGTTGTAACCCAGGTGAAGAAAGTCATTGATTGTGCCTGAAATATTTTTTTAGTCCCTTCCACCAAGCGTATAAATGTTTGTTGAAATTCAGCAAATAAATTTCTTTCTTTCCAGATGCTTTCATTTACTAATCAGAAGGAGCTGCATTTCTATATATTTTAACAAATGAATTTAAAATGTCCTGAAGTTCTTTCCTTTACTATTTTAAACTAGCTAAAAATTATTTCGAAGTTTTTTAAATATGACATATGTAAGTCTCTTATAAGTGGATCATTTGCACCACTTGCTTCAGAAAAGTCACATAATAATAGAAACATTTTCCAAGGTCCATTTTCAAAATGCGAGATTCTTTCAAAAAGCCGTTATGTTTTTACTACTGTTAAGTTACATTTACCTCTAAAGGACAGATTAAGTGCAGTTATTAATGCTACATAGCACACTCTGACAGCCACTTTTCATCATAGGAAAGGTCAACAATTTGGAGCTCTTGTCATTTGCCAAAGAAAAAAATGTGCAATTCATCTTTCTGTTCATAACTGTTTGAGCACTTTGCCACAAAATATACAGTGAACCTCTGCGTAACAGAAAAAAATATATATCACGGTTAATCTTTATCTTTTCACATAAAGTGTTAAATATGTTAAATATTCTCCTATTTAAAATGATGAAATTCATTAAAATCATTTACTCAGATAATTATTACCCAGTATACAGAAAGTCAGCAAAGTACTGGATCCATCAGAACTCTGAATTCAAAAGCAATAACTCAAAAGCCATCACACCACATGACCATCTGACTTGCAGAGCAAATGCTAATTTGTATATTAAATATTATCCAAAAGTGAATTTTTTTCACATCTTGTTGATATAAATTGCATTAGAAATATTTTCTTCCCAAATGCTGACTTTCTTGCGCACCCCTTCCATCCCTGTCCTGGGAGAGCCCTCCTCTTTACATCTACCCTTGTGAGCCAGTAACTTGATCCCTGTGGGCAGCTGCTGGCTCATGTATGAAATTTCAGGTGCAAATCTAAGTTAAAGAGCTTAACAAAATGGCACATCTTTTAGACGAGGAGTGCTTTGGGTATTATTGGTTCCTAGTTAACTTGGGTTGCCCATGGAAAAGACAATAGTGTTATTTGCATCCCTGTCTCTATCTCCTATTTCTTCTTCACCTGGTCTTCAATGTCACTAAAAGCCCCCCAGCCCCACCCCTAGAACTCTAGACAACATTGATCTTGCCTTTTCTCTGGGCTTCACATTTGTACCCTCCATCTGGTATTCGATGATAATATTCTTTCCATTATAGCCTGATAACTTGCTAGCAACCAAGGATCATGACTCCTGTGTTTAAAATTATAACCCCAAACATTCTATGTAGAAAGGGGTCTCACTCTGGCTTGCCACCCACTCTAATACTCTCCAAAAGATAAAGACCACCTGGGTCGTTTTGTAGATTTTTGCTTGGCATGACGATATTATAGAGGGTTTCATTGCCCTTTGCCTGGATGGCATCAAGTGCACAGTGTTTATTTAGGATAGTGTCCTTTTAAAATGTATCTCTATATTATAACAGAGACCATTTTATAAATCAGGAAGCAAAAACACTGTAAAAGCTTTTCAGAGAATGCCCAATAAAACTTTTAAAATTTCTATTCTAGTTTTAAAAGTATAATTTATATGAAGAACAGAAGTGTTCCAATAAAACACCAGCTGTGTAGAATGAATATTTTTTTTCTATTCCCACTAAACTGTGATTCATATAAAAGCAAAGATCTCTTGGACTAATGAATCACTGTAAAAGCCTAAGATCTGTGCAAAAATAATACATAGGTGCAGTTCAAATAGTATGGGAATTAAAGCTACACTAAATTGAACTCAGGGCTTGCACAAAGCTTTGAAGACTGATTATCTCTTTTTACTCATAGAACAATCAATGTTTGTAAAAACCTATTTTCAGTCATTCACTTTTTCCACTAAACTAAAATTCTTTCCAGTATAACAGACCAGGATGTGCAGTGCAGAGAGTTTTGAGACAGTACACAGGCCCCAGAGCAACCATTCCAGAGCTGACAAGGGATTTGATATTTTAGGGCTGAAGATCAGAGTAGAGAGAAATCTTAATCTTTCCCCCAACCCATCAATTCACTTCATAATAAAATACAAATCTTTTTATCCATTTGTTCATCTACAAAATGTAGGTATCTGCTTTCCCCACTTTTCACCACTTTTTCTTTTGATATTGACAAATAAACATCTATGCTTCTTGCTGACCATGCCCACTCACTCAACGACTTCCAATCTGTGGTCACAAATATGTCCCTACTCAAAAAAGAGCAAAAATGCACTCCTCATGTTTTCACTGATTGTCAAGAATACAGAACCCTTAAAAAAAACCACAGGAACCATTTCTATATCAATGCTATTTTGCTTACAGTGTTTTGTTTTGAAATAAGTAGAGGGAAAGTGGTTCCCTAGGGACTGCACTTCCTGAAAATTCCCTATTTAAGATTTTTCTCAGTATAAAGATGCATTCGGTGAGCCAAACTATCATTGTCTTTAAAGTCACAAAGGATGTAACACAATGAGTATTGGGCATACCACATTTAATGTCCATTCCCCTTCAGTTATTTCTCTAGCAAATTACATATAAATACATCAAAGATAGAAATCTCACTTTCTAAAACTTAGCATTAAAAGTTAGTAACTGACTATTAAGCAGTTACACTTTTACAATATATAATAAAAGAATTCTAAGAGGGTAAAACCCAAATAACAGAGTTTAAAACACTAAGAATAGGCATTATATTGATTGTATTGCAGGATTTTAGAGCTGCAAAACGATCATCTCATTTAAACTCTTCATTCTACAGATGAGGAAACCAAAATCCAGCAAGGTGATGAGTCATTCCCAAGGTTGTCTCAAGACAGGTGCCCAATGTGATTGTGCCTGTGTCCTGCTCCTCTTGCTACCACACTTTCTGTAAGCTATGCACATATACTTAATTGACCTGAGTCTTTCTAACACAAAGGAAATTTATGAAAAAAATAAATATACCAAGGCTTTAGAAAAATGATTTTGTCCAACTCCTACACACAGACTCACACACTATAGAAAAGCAAATAACATCCCCTGCTATTTATACTCAGGAGTTTACTCTTCTATTTCACAATCCCACAGAACAATTTCTGGCTTTAGGCACGTTTAACATAAATCCTAGAGCATGTAATTGACTCAGTGTGCTGTAGGGATCAGAGAACTGGGGAGATAATGGACAATCAGCCCACTTAGGGCATGTGACTCGTGCATTTAATTTGCTGAGGAGGCTTGTAGCATCACACAGTTCGCTCTTTTAAATGAGATTCTTCCCCTCTTTCAAAGCCCTGCTCAGTGACGGTCCTTCCTTGGCAGTGATTTTTCCAATCATATGATTATTTCACTTTTATCCATTTAATGTCATATTATCATAACAGGGAGGGCTGGGGATGAGTCTTTCTTAGTTACACCAATTTCTCCTTGTTTTATCTTCTGGGAAGACAGAATATTTCAGGTCACCATCCATCTACATGCTAGTAATATACTTTAAAGTGACTTGCAAGTTTTCTGACTCGTATGTCAAGTGGTGCTGTGTGAACTCAGGTCCATGATTGGGATCTCTGTTTTTCAGTAAATATATGTGCGAGGTTGTGTGCTACAAAAACCATAGAATTTTTTTCCGGTCTCTAGAATGCACTCCTCATTGAGAAGGAACCTAAATAAGGAGTTTCAGTGTGACAAGGGAAATAATGAGGTACCAGAGAAGCAGGTACCAGGAGGAAGACTTCACTGGAGAAGCCGATGAATTTAACCTGGGGAAGGTGTTGTTGGAGCTGTGTCATCTAATAGCTAGGTAGAGAGAGAAGGCAGGGACTACAGCACGTGCAGAGACACTAGAAATGTTCTGAACCTGAGGGAATACAAGTAGCTCCAATAATATCAGAGGCTGAGTGAGGACTAAAAGTCCCAGGAAATGAGGTATGGCAAGTAAAAAATATTCCCTAACACATTTCATGAGGCCAACATAACCCTGATAGCAAAAGCTGTTTAAGACAGTAGAAAAAAAGAAAACTACAGACCAATATCTCTAATGAATACATTTGTAATTTTGAGATGCAAAAATCCTAAACAAAATACTAACAGGTTAAATACAAAATACATTTAAAAAATAATACATCACGATCAAGTGGGGTTCATTCCAGGAGCACAAGGATGGTTCAACATATGCAAGTCCCTCAGTGTAATATACCATATCAACAAAACAAAGGACAAAAACCATATGATCCTATCAATAGATGCAGAAAAAGCATTCAATAGCATACAACATAAATTTGTGTTTAAAACACTCAATAAAATGGGTATAGAAGGAAAATACTTCAACACAATGAAGGCCATTTATGACAAACTATCATTCAATATCATACAAAACCAATATACAAAAATCTACTACTTTTCTATACATCAACAATGAAACTTCAGAAAATGAATTTAAAAAACAATTCATTTTACTATTGCAACAAAAAATTAAAATACCTAGAAATAAACTTAACAAAGGATGTGAAGGACCTACATACTGAAAACTATAAAGCATTATTAAAAGAAATTGAGAAAGATACAATGATTAGAGAAATGCAAATCAAAACTGAAATGAGATATCGCCTCACACCTGTTAGGCTGGCTTTTATCAACAAGAGAGGTAATAAGTATTGGAGAGGCTGTGGAGAAAAAGGAACTCTCGTTCACTACTGGTAAGAATGTAAACTGGTACAAGCATTATGAAAGAAAGTACGACAATGCCTCAGAAAATTAGAGAATAGAACTACCATATGACTCAGCAATCCCTTTACTAGGTATCTACTCAAAAAACTTGAAAACATTGGTATGTAAAGACACATGCCCCCATGTTCATCACAGTATTATTCACAGTGGCCAGGTCATGGAAATAACCAAAGTTTTCCTAAATAGAGGATTAGGTAAATAAGATATGGTAAATATGTACAATAGAATACTACTTAGCCATAAGAAATGATGACATAGTGACATTTACAACAACATAAATGAACTTGAGAACATTACACTGAGTGAAATAACCTTTTAACCTTTCCTAAGGACTGTGGGCAATCAGTGACTGGTTCTCTGAATATTGCCCTTGGGCTCAAAGCTGCAAAATTATTAAAGCACAATCAACTGAGCAAAGGAAACCCAAGAGGTATCCTCTCCCCGTTAAATGAAGAACTCTGGGGTGGGGGGATTATCCAATGTCTTCATGAAAAGTGACTTCACATATCACAAAAAGAAAGAAAAACTTTGTTTAACTGTTATTAGTTAAAAACAAGTAATCAACTCAGCATTATTTATTATTTTGTGTTTTGATTCTGTAACTCCAAATTCCAGAAAATATAGTATATGCTAAATAGTTCAATGGCAGGAGGGGTCGAGGAAGGCTGGAAACATGTGACCCACAGAGTAAAAAGTACTTGAATATTTTTCTGAGACTACTGAAATCCTCATATCCTTGGCCAAGGGCTGCCTAAAAGAGACAGGAAAATCCTGATTTTCCTTTCTTCCTTCCTCCTTTCCTTCTTTCCTTCCTTCCTTCCTTCCTTCCTTCCTTCCTTCCTTATTTCTTTCTTTCCTTCCCTTTCCCTCCTCTGCCCTTCCTGACTCTCCCCTTCTCCCTTCCCTTCCCTTCTTCTTTCTTTCTCTCTTTATTTTTCTCTTTCCCTTTCTTTTTTTCTTTCTTTCTTTCTTTCTTTCTTTCTTTCTTTCTTTCTTTCTTTCTTTCTTTCTTTCTTTTGTTTTCTTTTTCTTAGCAGTAGGGAAGAGTCTTGTCATACTTCCGGATAGAATACTTCAGTTGGATTTAAGTAGGTCAGGTCTCTTTGTACGGATAGACCATAGAAAGAATGGTGAATTATTTAGGTTTATGTCTTTACAGGACATATGACAAAAAATAACCCTACATCTTAAAAGCCTTTTGTTTACAATGTAGTTATGCTTTTTTTTTCATCCCCTGCTGGGCATTACTCAGTGTCTAACTCTTGCTTAAATTTTAGAGACAGTAATTAAGCCTTAGAAACTTCTGGTGCCAAAGCTGTTCTGCAGTGCTGTTAACATCTTGTAAATCAACATTCTTGCCCCTTGGGGCTCCTTCCCAGAAGCTGTCAGAGCCAGCAACTCCATGTTAATAGGGGAGTCTCTTGAGGCTTTATACTCATTGAGATAAAATTAGTCAAAGAGCATTCAGTTAAAATGGCAGGGTAATTAAATGAGCTATTCTCCATCTCTCCATTTAAATTGCATCAAGACTTTGCTGGGGTGATGAATATGTGGGATCATCTTCTTGCTGAGCAATTCTGGGTATTGCAGGAATGAGTTTTCTAACTAGGTCATAGAAGACTGGAGCCCTACCATCTCTTCTGTGCATACTCAAAAATATGCACGCCTTTAGAGGTCCTATATCAAACCCAAAGTGGTCAGACACCAATAGAGCACCAGTGGGTTACTATGAAGCTCTCATATCTGACCAGAGATGCAAGCAGAGAGAGCAAGGGTGGTTTGTGGCCTCTTGGAGTTAATGGATTAACAAGGAAACCACTTCAACAAACAAGGGTACACTGAACAAAAGAGATACATACAATAAGAGGAATGCTGGATACTTGGCACTAACTTGTATTAATTAGAAAAAAATATAAAACCGAAGTCTGGATGGCCAAGAAAGACCATAGAAGCTGTCTAGTCCAGAGACCTGAGGCTGTCATAGGGGTTCTGCTAGGTGTTTCCAACTATGTCCCTTCTCTGTCATTGTCAGGAGAGGTGAATACAGTGGATAGTAGCAAACCCTCCTTGGATCACATTGAAGCTATTTATTTTGTAATCCACCAGTCCTCACCATTAGCCCCAATTTCACCCACACACATCTCTATATACACCTATATGGAGTCTCGTCAGTGTACTTGCCCAGTTGTATTACTCTGTGAATGTGTACATCATCCTCCATTAATAGTCTTCTTGAATCCTAACCGCTGAGCTGGCTCCCTCACTCCTTGTACCTGCAGTCACTCTTCCTCCATTTGTTCTTAGCATGAGCCATCCCATCCCTAATATTCTAGCCTTCCTCCTGGAGTCGGCCTTCTTCAAGGGACGTACTCTTACCAGCAGCCTCACATATGAAGTGGGCCACATTCAGCATTCTAACCTGGGTCAGTTGTTTTGCTTTTTCACTGACTTTGTCATTATAACATATTGGTCTTTGAAAATCAGTCTATTTAATTTTTTACACACTGTACAATACAAGGGTGTTATGAGATAGTAGATATTTACTGAGTTAAATTTTAAAAATTAGTCCTGAAAATTTTCTTTCTTTATTGATTTTTATACACTTTTTGTAATTTTTACTAAATTGGTTTATAAAATTATACAGGTTTCAGTTGTACCATTCTATATTATATCATCTGCATATTGCACTGTGTGTTTATAAGTTTAATTCTGAACAATCCACCAAAAAGTTACCAAAGGCTCTCCTTCCAATTAATGGGTCATTCATTTTCTTATACCTTGCATTCATTTAAGGGAAGTTTCCTGTTTTCATGCATTTTAAGCACTGCAAAGATTGAGAAGCAAGTAAACATCTATGGGGTATCCTGACAGAATCAACTTTAGTTTTGCAAGTTTTCCTATAAAACTCCCATCATTCTGTTCTCAATTGATCTTTGCTTGGTAACCAGCTCTGCACTGATAGGAAGGCACATAAAGTCTCCTTGGTTAAGTCCAAGCACTGATTGACTATCTGGGGTCTACCTGATTTGGTGCCTTTGTAACTGTTGCCTAGAACTGGCTTTGGAAGGAATGTTTGAGAAGCACTGCTGTCCTAAGCACATTGACCTTCCCCTGGCGTTTAATATTTTCCTGAGCATTCAAGATTGGCTTGACAAGAAAAAAGGCACTTGGCTTACCCTGGTCCTGTAAGTGTTTCCTCTGGACAGTATTTCAGTTTCAGCATCTTGCCTATCTTCATACTCCAGAAGCTTCCCTTGGGCTGACATGCCATCTCTGTAAAGGTTAGGTGACTCATTTTCATTAGAAGCCAGGTAGCTGAAAAGCAAAAGGTTTCAACTTCATATGGGGAGAAAATAAGACTTCTACAAAACTTCATAGGAAACAGTCATAAAGATGAAATTGGCAACCACAAGACAAAAATAAAGAAAGCACACCCACATCAAATAACCTGAACATTGAACATGTGATCTAGGTTACTCGTGTGAACAAAACAAGGTTCAGATATTTCCCTGAAGATCTCTAATCAGACTTATCACATTCATATTGATGGGAGTTTTCTCTTCGTGAGGTTGTTTTACTAAGGGAGAACTTGATGAGCAGGGAAATTTATAAGTAAGGTCTTAGAAGACAGGAAGATAAGTAAGCTTTCTGAATAATTAGGAGTTAGCTAAAGACCTTGATCTTGCACTGAAAGTTGTTTTGTGAGAACTAATGTTAAAAATTGTAATTCCAACTGCTCTTTAAATAGCTATGAACTCTGAAAAGGCAGATCTGTGTGCTGTGCTTACTACACTCCTCAAAATACTAAGCTCCCAGTCTCATAAGTAGAGGACGTTCACCAAAGTATTGTTGAATAAAGAATGAATTAATATGATCATCACCCCAGTATTGGATTTCCATATCATATCCCACAGATAAGTACAAGACACAATCTTATTAAGATAAAATCAAGATCATAAAAAACATTTCTGGCAAAGCTACGTTTTTCCATTTCTTTAGGACCAAGAAGACTATGTATAGGAATATGCTAAAAACAGATTAGAAACAGTCCCTGACATAAAGAAGTGTTATCATTACAGTTAAAAGTGTAGGGTGTTCAGGAAAGTGCATAGACATTTAAAAAGATTTATGCCATTGGTTGCCAGATCATTATGACATTTTCTGATGGCTCTTTATGTAAAAACTGAACTTTAAAGGAATTTTATAATTCACTTCAAACTTAATTTTGTGCACTCGGTATTAACTGAGAGGTATGCAACTGTGATAACGTAGCTTGCGAACAGTAGCTATTGAGAGATTACACCAACTCTATTGTGTTATGCAGGTTTTTTTGCATATTTCATTTCCTCAAGGGGAAATATTATAATTTGTAATTTCCATATTGCCAGATTATTGTGCACTCTCCAATGATTACTCTCTGTATTTGTTTGGAATCTGTCAATTTCCTCACAATTTAATAAGACAATTTGACTTCCCAAACACCAGAAGAATCTCAGAGGGCTACATTTCAATTGAAATTGAAAAGCCTGCAGTTCCTTCTCAGGAACACAAACTCAGCATTAGCATTTGTTAGACCACCTTCCCATTCTTGCTTCCTCACCTTCCTGAAGTTTAACTTTAATTTCATCTTTCTATTGTTGATATCATCTTACAACAATACAATTTCCAAGCATATGATCTTAAATACTATTTTAATGAAATAAGAAATGTCAGAGGTGCAGTTATTATAGGTTTGCTATATATTGCAATTTTATTACAAATGCACATAGATTTACATGGAGATGAGATGCAGTAGCTCTCTTGCAAAGATTCAAAAATAATTTCCACAGTGTTTAATATACCAGCTGTATAAACAGTTTCAAAAAAATATCAAGTTGAAGAAATCTTATTTGGCCCTTACCTATATGTTGTCCACACTTAACAATGTTCTCCTAGCTGCTTTTCAGCCCTGAGACCAAGATGCTCTAATTATACTGCTCTCACATCAGCCCATTTAATTGTGCTTTGCTTCTTGAAGTTGTTCCTCAAATAAATTTTGCAATTATCCCATGTTGTGTCAATCATGAAAATCTGTTGGTTTAATTCCATCCAGCTAGCAAGCATTTATTGAATGTCTACTCAGAATCGGTTACTGAAAATACATTTTCTGCCATATTCTGAGCTGCTGGCTTATTGGCTCCTCTAAAGATAATTTTCAGGCTCCTTTGAAGTCTCAGTTCTCCAACCCAGACAGCCCAGATTGATAGGCTCTGGTTAGTTTTATTTTTTGCACCCACTGGGGTTGGCATTGAGCAGATTTCATGTGTTCAATACTATGTCTAGGCACTGAATATCTGCTGCATCTAATAAAAATTAAAAATATACAAATTTAGAAGCAATCTATAGATAGAATCTATATACCAACAGCATCATTTAAAATCTAGTGTTTTAAGAAGCAGTATATGGAGGTCATGTGCAAGAACTTCTTAATTCTCTGATCTGTCAGTTATTAGTTGATGACTATCAACTGGCTTATTTAATTTCTGTCTCAGTTTATTCATCTGTAAAATGGAACTAAAAATAGGGAATGCCTCATAAGGCTGTTGGAGGATTAAATGATATAATCCTTATAATGCATTGACATGAGACAGCAAATCTGGAGGTTTTTATGTAGTCCGGCAGAGAGCTGGCTGTGGAGGGAGATTGAGGTAGCTCAGCAGAAGAAGAGCTGATTCAGTTTTTCATCTCCAGAGGGTCCGCCTTTCAAAAAAAGCTGTTCCCCCAATCCAGGAAGCTTCCACTGTTACATAGTCACATAGATCTTCTGGCCCCACAGACAGTAAACACATGGGTCATGTTCAGGGAAAGGCTTCCCCTTCTGCTTAAACATTGACCAGCATACACAGTCCATTTATGCCTAATCTAAATTGTAGGTTCAGAACTCTGGAGATAGAGTGAGCTCTAATTCCTTTTTGCTTATAAGTTACCCCACCCCCGTAAACCTTATTTTATATTTGTCCTTCAGCACGCTGTGGTATGTGTCCATCACCCTTTAGCCCGTAAAAAGAAATGAATGCGCAACACGTTTTGAAGATGTCGATGATGATGATGATGATGATGATGATGATGATGATGATGATGATGTTTGAATTCGAATTCCTGGCAGTGACAGTTTAGTTCTGAGCCAGAGGATTAAGCTGCCATCTATAAAATGTGTGAAATTTAAACACACTAGGAAATTAAGCATATTCAGTTATGCTGGATGTTGATAAAAATGAAATTATAAATTATTTTAAATTATCAGTATTAATCTTTGTAAAGTAAAAATGACACCCTATGTTTTTATTAAAATATATTGGGCTAGGAATCAGGAGACTATGTTCTAGTCTCAGATAATCTTCTATCTGATTTTCCCATTAAAACATTCATGTCTTGAGGTCAAGGATTATTCCTTCTAATGTTTTAACCCAGAGAAATCATGACATATTGTAAGATTAATGTATAAGTGAAATTTTTCAATATAGTCAGCCCTTCATATTCGTGGGTTTCACCTCTGCTCATTCAACTAACTGCAGATGAAGACAGTATTTTTGCATTTCAAATGCATATTCCCAACCAAGGATCAAAAATACTGTTTTCCAACTGTGGTTGGTTGATTCTAAAGATGAGAGAGTTAACAGTAGAGTCAAAAGTTATACCAGACTTTAGACTGTCAGAAGATGGGCACCCCTAACCCTTGCATTGTTCAAGAGTTCCTTATGCTGTACATAAAGATAAGCCCAGGGCTCTGGGTGAACATGGAGGAGGGCAACATCTCTCAGATTGCATGTTTTATAGAGTTGTTGCCAGGACTGGATAATAGAAAGAATCTGGCACATGGTACCTACTCTAAAATTGTTAGCTCAGTAACCTTCACCCTCCTTTTCACCAGCCCTTGCTGAAAAGGACTCTATTGGTAGACCATAAATTAAGCTGTTTTCTTAGGAGATGCTGTTTTTAAGAACACTGGTAAATGTGACTATTGTAATATTTTTAGGTTAGAAATAGCCATGTTGTATTAATTTCACCATGTGTTTCTAAACACAGTTAAATCATTCTGAAAATAGGTGAAAACATCCCTCTACAAAGGAGACTCTTTATTAATTCTAACATAGCATCTTGTTCCCTTAGCTCTTGGCTATTGGAGGAGTGAATGAGAACATTCTGGATATAGAGAGACTCAAGTTCTAATCCTGACACTCTGACGCGTTATGTTTCAGATTATGGTCAAGTTTCTTTCTGAAACCTCATTTCTACAGCTGTAAATAAGGGTAAAAATAGTCCCCACCTCAAAGAATTGTGGTTATTCAGTACTATAATTCATGTAAAGATCTTAGCTCATTTATTTATTCTAGAAATACTAATTGAGCATCTATTCTGTACTGAATTCTAAAGATACAGCAGAAGAGAACAAGCAACAAATTTACCTGTCTTCAGAGGGCTTACATTCTAATAATGGAGGAGACAGTAAATAGATTAAGTATCACTTATAGTATAGTAGATAATGATGAGAGCTAGAAAGGAAAGCAGGGAAGATGATAACTTGAAGCAGTCAAACCCTGCTCTTGTGATTCAATTTAATTGTTTTATGTTAATTAATGTGTTACTGGCAGTTGCTACTCCCTCCCCTCCTTTCCTTATGCATATCTGAGAACCACACTGGATGGTTCTTTTCACAAAAGAAAATAAAACAAAACAAAAAAACCAAAATATTATTCTTTCTGGGGTGATCTTGCCACCAGAGTTTTAACTAAAGCATTTGCTTTCACATCTTTCATAAGACCTGTCCCCATGAAAGGACTACTCTGTTTCCACAATTGTTTCTCATCATATGTTAAGTGACATAAGAGGGCATAATGTTCAAAGCGAATTGCAGGAGCCCCTTGTTTAAATGTGATTAGTGTTGTTAATAGGGTTTGCACAGCTGGCTCTGAGAAGAGGCTGTTAGCTTGTCATAAAAAATGACATTTTAAATGACAGATTCCAGATAGAAGTATTCAGCATCAACATATTTGGTTACTGAGTTAACTCTACTCTATGACCTGAGGTTCTAGGGTTGCAGCTAAGTCAGTTGCCCATGGCAGCCCAGGAGGTGAGCAAGAGCAAGGATTCAAGCCCATCTTTCCCAGAAAAACAAAATCCCAGAATTCATATGGCAAGAAAATATTTGATCTGAACTTTCTTTTTCCATTCTTTATTCCCTTAAAAATATATTTCCTAAGTTTTTTATCATGTCTCTCCGATCTTTAGTCAAAAACTGCTAAATGTCCACAGTGTGGGCCCTATGTGCCAGCTGCTGAGGGTGGGACCAAGGTGTGTAATCATGGGCAAGACCCTCAACTTGTTCAGGCCTCAGTTGCTTCTTCTGTGAAATGGGAATGAGGACACTTAACCTGATGGGATGTGGGATTCTGTGACTGAGGATTTTGTGAGCTGAGGAAAGATTTAGTGACATCAAGAACCAGTCCTCAAAGGCCACCTAATATTGGTGGAGAGACAGTAGTAACTCATGGATGAAGAGAAAAGATGATGTAACCAGTTGCTAAGGAGTGGATGATTCCAACAAAATAATTTAATATTCTCTGCAATTCAGGGCAAGGTCTTTAACTTGTCTACATCCCCACCCCCACCCCCACCCTCTGCCACTCCACTCTAATTTCCTCTTATCCCTTGAACTTCTCTGTACCTCAAGGCTCTTTATTACCCTAGCCTTGGAGTTCCTCTGTCCTCTCTAACCTTAACCTTAACCTTCAGTGCAGATTCCCTCCAAATGCCTAGATATCTCCCCAAGAGCTCTTGGCAACTTCACTCTTCCGTTCTCAGTAACTTCCAACCCTTCCCAACCATCCTATACTGATTTTATGGTATTGAGTTCCTTGCTCTTCTTTATACTCTTGCTCTTAATTATGCATCCAGAAAAATATGTGGTTTAATTTCCATGATTTTGCATGTTTTTAAATTTTTGTAAAAGCAGAACATGATGCATCTATTTTGTTGTGTGTAGCTTCTTTCAATCAACACAATAGTTTTTAAAAACATTCATGCTTTTCCATACAGCTGTAGCTCTAATGGGTTCATTTTCATTGTTCTATGGTACCCTATTGTAACAATATGCCCCAACCAATTTATCTGTTTTACTAATTAATGATGAGGCAGTTGGGGCTATTATGAACAAAGCTTCTAAGAACATTTGTGTATGTATACACCAATGTCCATAATCACACTATTCAGAGGGCACATTTCAAAGAGTAGATTATCTCATTTACTCTGTACAACAATCAAATGACCTAGATGCTATTATCTTAAGTTTGCAAATAATGAAGCAGGGACACATAGATGTTAAATCATTTGCCCAAGTTACAGAATAGGGATTCAAATCTAGACAGCCTTACTCCAGGGACCCCACTCAATGCTTATAGCACCCCCCAATGTCACATTTTCATTCCCACTAGACTGAGTGTCAGAAAAAAAATGATTGATTAAAGGAATCTTTTTACTTATAGCACTAGCACAGGGCCTTGCATAAAGTAAGATGCTTAACATGCTAATTGACAGAGTAAATGCTATTTCATAGACATTGCAAATATATATATTAAAGCCACTTTCTTGTTCTTTAGTCTTAAGAATATGCACTTTAGAAGGAATAGAAATAATATGAAACTAAATTATTTGCCATTTTTAAATATAGAATAATAAAAATGTCATGATTTTATTACTAAAGGCTAGGATCCAGGCTAACTCATCATTAGAAAAAATACATTTTAAATACCAGAAAAACACATAAGAGATAAGAGAAAAAACAACATATGTAATCACTAGCTAAGGAATGTGGGAGCTTAAGTTTATATCTGAATTCTCCAAGATCTGACCTAAAGTGAAGTTTTCTAAAATTTATTATGCACTCTTATTTTTTCTAATTGATTGTAAATTCCTTGAACGCAAAAAAGACACACATTTTATTCTATTATATCTATCGTATTACACATAATACATAATAGATATTCAATTAATAACTTAATCTCATTTCTAGTTTACAACTACATTTTTGTGTTGGTATCTTTGTAGAAGCGGGTACATAATATCACATTAATTTAGAATATCACTTTAGATTTTATTAGAAGTATATTCACACTCATTTTGTAGATGTTTCAAATTCGAGATCTGTCTTCCAAAAGTACACGGTTTAATTTCTTAATTTCTTTGAGCCTTAGTCTTCTCATCTATCAAATGGTATTTAATAATGCTTAGTCACAGTGAAACTGTAAGGCTATGTCACGTAATTTATGTTAGTTCTTAACACAGAGCTTAGCACAACATAGGTGGAAATGATCATAGGATTCTATGACCTGTTTTATAGATGGACATAGCATCAGCCCAAGATGGGGATTGTTAAGTAGATTTAAATTAGGATGCATGTGGTAGTCTATCTCCCCTCCTCTCTCTTAAAAAAAGAAGAAAATTTTTTAAAAAAATAAAAATAAATAAAACGTTTTAATTTTTTGCTAGCTTTTAATAATTTGGAGGTTTCACATAAGTATTTAGTTTTCTGGTTCTCCTTGGAAGATAAGATAAGGAAACAATGGCCCCAGTCTCACCTACAGCCAGCTGGAAGCCAAGCGCCTCCTCAGAAAGATGAGTCCTTTCCCATTTCCCACAGTCCCCACCAGCTCGCTCCACTTATTTACAATTCCTAGGTGACCTCTGGAGGTATTTGAAATTTTAGTCTCATTTTAAGGCCAGTAACAAGGGCTGAGACTTTGTCCAGGAATCTAAAAAGCATAAACATTACTTCCCTCCTCAGTTATAGACTGAACCCGTATTGTACACACATCAGCCTATTTTCCTTGAAAGTGATTTCAGTGCATGGTTTCTGCCCTTTTAAGAGCAGTTAGCACGCTGCTGTTCTTTCCTTTTCCTTTTTTTTTTTTTTTTTTTTTTTTTTAATGAGAGGAAGAAAGATAGTGGGACAGACATCCACATGTGCCCTGACTGGGATCCACCCGCAACCCCTCCCTGTCTAGGGCCAATACTCAAATCATCAAGCTATTTTTAGGACCTGAGGCTGATGTGCCCAGACCAACCAAGCGCCCTGAGCTGATGCTCAAACCAATCAAGCCACTGGCTATGGGAGGGGAAGGAGAAAAGGGGAGATAGAGGGGTAGAGAAGCAGGTGGTTGCTTCTCTTGTGTGCCCTGACCAAGAATAAAATCAAGGATGTTTGCACACTGGGATGATGGTCTATCCACTGAGCTAACTAACCAGAGCTTTACCTAATGGACTTGGCACTGTACATCTCCTTAGCAGGTCCAAAACATTTTTGTTAGATGAATTAATGTTCTCTTAGGTTTCTTAAAAGAATTCACTTCACATAATCTTAAGTGTCTCATAAAATGTTTCCATTTCAGTGCATTTTTATGGATTATTGGGATGGCACCGATAATGTGACTTACACATTAAGGTGACTTGTAGCACAAATGTCTGTATTTTGGTGGTGTGGGTACTTAATCATCCATGCCAACAGAGGAGAAAGAATGGATCGCTCTGCTGTATTTGTAGGCATGAGCATTATTAGTGCGTGGTATTAACCAAAACAGACCCATTCTCATATTTACACCACTCCAGCTCCACACCTTTTAGCTATGGATTTATGAAAAGAAGTCAGAAGGAATAATATGCAAAGCAGTTTTCTTCAAACCATGAAGCTTTTCAAACCATGAAGTTTTACTAAGAGTTAAACTATGCAGAATAGACATTTAGAAATGTCAACTAGCTGAGCATTTCGGAAATTGTAATTTAAGTGAACCCCATGTCACTATGAATTTTCATATGGGCTAAAAATCTCATTTCTAAATAGCCTGAATAATGCAAAAATTATCTTTATTTTCAGAACATGCTCTGATACCATCTGCTGCTTGGAAGACTTTTTTTTTTTAAGAAAGGTAATATCAGAGAGACTTTTAGTCAAGATGGCTTGTAAGTTTAAACCTAAATAAATTTCCTGTGTTCTAAACACAGAACAATGACAGATAAAATATGAAAAGCAATGAGGCATGGTTGATTTAAAAAATAAGGTGAACATCTCCATTGACCAGAAAGGAACAGAAACACGAAGTGGTGAGTAGGGCTAGGGTCACAGTCCTGCTGGGTTCTGAAACAGGACAACCCCAATCTGTGTAGGCCTTCTCTGACTGCAGAGCAAGGCTGGGCCTAGTGGAATGGGCTAGGAAAGCTGGAGTATGAAGGCAGATCTCAACCATGGAAACATGTAACAAGCAGACCACTGGCTCAGTGAGTGGGTAAGCAAGAGCCCCATTATGTCCATGGGTTAGGGATACTCCCTCCCACAGTAGAAGACCTGGTTCTATTCAGCTGGTCTATGGGATGGAGAGAACATGCAAAACCATTAATTCAATAAGCAGGAAAGAACAGATAAATAAATACTTCTCACTCAAACCAAAAATTCTAAACCCATAAAAATCATGTAATGCTAAAAATAAAAAGGAGTGAAAACTTCAGGATGGAAATTTCTTTCAGTTCAGTGTACAGAAGAGTCTAGATAGAATATTAGCATATAGAAATTAATAGAGTTCCCAGTAATAGTAAAAAAAAAAAAACCATAATAGAAAGAGGGTAGTCAAAAATTATAAAACATATAAGGAACATATTTAACAAAGTACGTATAAGACATCTTTAAAGAAAAACAGTACAACCTTAATGAAGGAGTTATAAAATACATGAACAGAAAAAGACTTACACTATCTTCTGGATAGAAGGATTCAACAAGATAAAAAGAAAAATAGTCAATGCTTTCCAAATTTCCCCACCAATTTAATGCATTTCCAGTCAATATTTTAACAGAATTTTCTATAGATTTCAACAAATTGTGCCCAAAACTCATAATGAAGAGTAGATCAAAAATATCCAAGACAATTTTAAATAAAAAGAACAAGAGATGTTATAATAGCAAGGGTTATTAGGAAGCCATCTACTGAGTGTGGTAATGGCACAGGTAGAGACAAACAGACCAATGAAACAGAAGGCAGAGCCAGAGACAAACGCACACATAAAGGTAAATAGACACAGGGAACTGGTAGGACATGAGGGAAACAATAGATTCTTGGGTGACCAGAGTAGGACAATGTAATTGCCTCACTCCAGCCATTATCATACCGTTCCCATAGCCATCAAATGGAACCTGTGAAGCAGGGATGAGTCTAATACGGCAGGTGTGTAACACTGGAAATACCAACCAAAGTGTATGTAGATTCAAGAGAGACTGGAAAAAGGAGAACTTATAATTTTTAAACTAAAAATGTAAGAGACCATCTTAATGTCTTCAGAGAAGAAAAATCTTAAGAGAGTAAAAGCAATCATTATAAAGTAGAAAAATAATATATTGAAGTAAATTAACATGAAAATGTTTCTGAATTACAAAGGACGAAATAAAGTAATAGAACAAAAATAATACAGAGAAACAAATATACAACACAAGCAATTGTATAGAATTATTGTCAAGAAGTTACTTTGGAAACCCCTTACAAATCAGAGAGAGAAAGATGGAAAGGAGGGAGAGAGAATGAGGATCTATACAGGTTAAGAGCAGGCAATTCACAAAAAAAAACATAAATGGCTAGTAAACATATGAAAAGATGGTAAACATTACTAGTGATTAGAAAAATGTAAATCAGAACTATCTTCGTTACCTTTTACAAGCTCATAAGAATGGAAATAACAAAAAATTCTGCCTAGTGTAGGGCCAGAATGTGGAACAGGGAAACTCCCACACACACCTGGTAGGAGGGCAAGCTGGAACCACTGCCTCAGATGTCCCTGGCACTCCCAGGGCAGCTGAAAAGGTGCTTGGTCTACGGCCCAACAATTCCATTCTCAGAGACGTCCTTAGGGACACTGCTACATGTGTGCATAAGAACTGGGTGAAAATCTTCACAGCAACATTTTTGGAAATGGCGAAAAAACTGAGAACTTAAAAAGATCCAACAATATGAGAATGGAACAGTAAATAATGATCTATTCCATGAAATTTATGCAGCAGTAAAAATAATGATAAAATATATTAACATGCAAAAATACCATAACAATAGTGAGCAAAAAGGAGCAAATTGCAATATGATGCCAGCAGCACTCAGTGGTGCACATTATCAAGGTGATATCATGCTTAGAAATAGGAAACACTCAAACCAGAATCTCCCGTTACCCCTGGGATAAGAGGGAGGGAAGTAGAAGCAGGGAGGAGTTAAAGGGGGTTTTAACTCCATCTGTAAGGTTTTATAAAATATATAAATCTGAAGTAAATACGGCAAAACGATATTTTCAGAAGCTGAGTGCAACATTTGTTATGTTGAATTCTTATTATTTAAACTATTCCAACATTTAAAATAGAGATAATAGATATATAAAATCACCAATGCCACCCTAGAAAACATGATTACAAAATAACGGGTAGTGAAAAATTTTTATATGGTATAAACAGCTTGATTTCAACAGTTATAAATATATACAGAAACATGATAAAGTGTATGTAGTTGGACATAATGAGTCAATTTAAAAATTGCCCTTTATTTTCCAAATTTTCTATAAGACACACATATTACTTTAATAACCAGAAAGAACATTTTAAATTTGAATTTCCAACCCATGTCTTAAGTTCAAAAAGGATTCATGTCACAAGCATTTCTAATGACACAAGGCTGCTAGGTCTCCAGGCTTCAGATCACTGCTGGGTTTCACTAAAGTATTTTGTCATTATTATTTGCACATTGAATATGTGAGCATAATAATGACTGCCTCCTGTCTCAGGCTTATTCCTGAGAAAACAAACTTCCATGCTGATTCTTTAGTGGTGGAATCCCAGGCTGAGCCAAGCGAGGCCTGAAGGGTGGGAGCCCAATGCAAAGTAATTTGTTACAGAGCTGGCCATGATTTCACAAAAGAGCACAAGCAGCTGCTCAGACCTGTGGGAGGTCTCTGGATGGACAGTACATACAATCATACAGGGAAAATCCATGTAGGGGAGGATGGCAGAGGAGTTCATCTGCTGTCTACATACTTGATCATAGTTTGCCCATGGGACATGAACTTCTTATCACTTCCAAGTTCTTCACCTGAAGAGGCTACATTCCACAACCCAGTACTTCATCTGGGTCCAGAAAGAATGGGAGGAATTAAAACTGATAGGCCTAATGCAATAGGCTCTGAGAGCAGCACGTTTGTGGCTGCCTTCATGGCTGGTGCAAGGCGGTATGCAGGAGCTGGCCCCCACCCTGGAGAGGCCATGGAAGCTGAGGTGGTGGGAGATGAAGTGACAGCCACAGCGGCTGGGGCTGTCCAGGCAGGAGCTGCAAGGCTGGGAGGCCATGGATGTTAAGCAAATCTGGGGACATGCATTCAATGATGCAACATTGTCAATTGCTGTGCCATTTAGACTAAGTCTCCATGATATCCAACCCTGAGAATAAGATGCCCAGAGGTCCTCATTTTTTCCCCAAGATGCTAAGAACAAGTCCAATATCCCTGAAAAATACTATGCATTCTTGAGAGCAGCCCTGATTTACATATGTATCCATTATATTTCCAGACTTCTGACTTCTTCCTCAATACTAGGCAAAGGACATTCCGGAACTCCCATCTTGTTCACTGTAGACCAACATCAGGAAGCCATCCCAAGTAATCCTTAGATAGGCTCCAAGTTGTCCGTACAAGAATATTAAATTTCAAGTCATGTGTAAATGCCCAATGTCCTGAATATCCCATATCCAGTCTTACAGTCTGTCTGCTCAGTCTAACAGCCTCATCTACTCCTGTGTAAATTCCCCAGCTTCTGCCACCAGATGTTAGCCACATCCTGTAATTCCCTTGCTGTGTGGCTGTCCTTCTAAGATTGGAGTTTGTAATTTCCAGCCCAGGTAAAGTTGTCCTATGGTGTTCAGGCAAGGAAAGTGCTGGAAAAGCATTTAGTTGTCGCTTTATTTTAATATACATTCAGCCTTTAAATTTGTCACCAAAGATCTACATTACATATAGAAATACAATGGTCATACTTACTTAGCCAAAAAACCCTTGATTGATTTGCTCCTAGTATATTTTGAGAAAATGAACAATGTTTCCCAATTTTGTCTGCCCTCCCTGTCTTCCTTTTTCTTATTGAAGTCTTACTAAGAGAAAAGGTTTCCATAGTTAAAAATGAAACAAAAACTATATGCAGAACGTGCTAACAGGGCACAAGTCAATGAAGAGGCTTGAGAATATCTGCAGTTGGTAGATATTGTGCAGTCTCCCTCCACCTCCCTTCCCTAAACACCTCCTGCCTCCACCCTTCACCTCTGCTTCTAAGTAAAGGTGCCTGAGTCTGTATGGCAGAGGAGGAGAAAGGAGAATGTTCCAATCTGAGAGCCCCAGGTCAGTGCGGCCAAGGAACCTCTTCCTTTTCAAAATGAGATACCTATGACCCACTGGTGACACTTAAAGGGCAATGATAAGGGAAAATATGGTTATTTACTTATCACTCTCACAGACATCAAGTAGTATTTCTACTAATGCACCAGTCATAGAATAACTAAAATCATCAAGAATGGGGAAATTAGAGGTGACTAAGTAAGGATGCAGAGTGATGTTTTAATAAAAAGGGTAAACACAAGCCCTTTGAATAAAATGTTTCTGAGCTATCAGGTGACTCTAAAAGGCAATACAGGATTTTGAGAGCCACGGTTAAAATTCTGTAACTTATGTTTTAGCTGATACCAAGAAAAAAATTAACTCTAATGCAAACCTTAAAAATTAATAACCTTCAACACAATGACACAAACACCACCATAGTATTTATTTTTACTTTATTAACAATGTGGCTTACATTTTTTCAAGTAAAAAGGGTTTCTTTTCATTTAGAATAAAAATTAAAATATAACTCTGATATAGATTTTCATTTATTTACATGAAAACATATATACAGAATACAATCTTACAGCAAAACAACATGCCCTTTGTCCTGCAAATCTCATAAGTAAAACCCCCAAATTTTTCTTTTTACGCACCGAAACATACACAAGATATATGAATCAAATTTTAACACAAACTATTCACAATGGAATGCAAAAACAGTAAAAGGGCTTTTGACATTCACTACTAGGGACAGTTTACGTTTCCAGATATCATGCTAGTTCCCATTTTGAACAACAAATAAAATGATTACTTTTTCTGTCATTTAAGGTTTTGTCTCCAATTTCCTGTCATAGGGTGATTTTCAGCTTGTCCCAAAACTTTACTTTTTCTTCAATGCATCCCGTTGACCCATATGAAGTACTGCTCTGCTTGGTTACGCATGCAATGGTGCCAAGTCCTGGCCAATTAAAACAAAAGTAGTAAGATGAAAAGTATGCAGCTCAGGACACTGTTTGAGTTATTATTTATTATCTAAACTGGAGGTGCTTTTAACCAAAACCTAACGCAGCACCAGATATCAGCGATTACAATTTTTAGGTAAAGAAAGTGAGACAAAATAGCCCAATTCAATGCTGTCATATCATGTTTTGGATACCTGTAAACAAACTCTAGGGATGCATTGAAGAAAAAGTAAAGTTTTGGGACAAGCTGAAAATCACCCTATGACAGGAAATTGGAGACAAAACCTTAAATGACAGAAAAAGTAATCATTTTATTTGTTGTTCAAAATGGGAACTAGCATGATATCTGGAAACGTAAACTGTCCCTAGTAGTGAATGTCAATCAACTTACTAATTCAACCAAGTCAAAGGGAGTAAAGCAATTTCTAGAAATCCCTTGAACAAAAAAGGACAGTGAATAAATAAGAGAATCATGAAATTGTAAGTTACTACATATTGAGTTATTGCACCAAAAAGATGGGGGTAGTATGTATCTCTTACCGAGTTCATCCTTAAAAATGACAGATACCTTAATTTACCATTTGTCTCTTCAAATAATTGCACACACGATCACAGTTTTCTAAAGACTGAATAGAGTACTTGGAGCCTAGGTTCACCATCTTAATCAAAAAGCAATGATGATGTTCAAACCACAACAAAGATTTTAACACTACTGTTTTTATAGTTCTATATACAAAAATAAATATGAATGGGTGTTCTATGAAAGAAGTATGAAAACCCCTACTGCTTCCAAATGAAGGGAGAACAGCTCTCAGAAAGGAGTGTTTGGTACAAGATAAAAGGAAAATCTCAGAGTATGCTTGATACAACACTCAGAATTCTATGAGATAAATTAGAAAATTGAGACCAGTCTTCAAAGGCTGATCAAAATCAACCTTCTAGAGATCATAGTAAGGGTCAAAGGTGGCAGTGTTAAATGTTTGAGTTGTTTTAACTTATCGAGGGACAAATCAAAGCAGACACAGGAAATAATCTTTCAAATATGATCAAATAAGGGAAAGCAGCCTAAGAGCTGGACAGCTTAAATACTGTGTGTGAGTCAAACTTTGATCAAACGAACCTTATTTTAAAAGTAATAGATGAGTTAGTTTTCCATGCTACGTAACTCCGTGGTGAAGAAAACTGGTCTTTGCCCCCCTTTTTTTTTTTTGAGAACTGCACAAGTCCTGTTATGCCAGTCATACCCTGCTCCTTAGGTTTGTATGCCTATATATTTTGTGGAGAGTATTTTCCCAACACAGTACAAATGAAGTCAAGAAGTCAGGGGCTAAAACAAGCTCCATTAGTGGGAGTGAGATCAAGTGATGGAATTTTATCATTAAAGATGAGTTGGTATTTCTGCTTCTCAAGTTCAGGTTATAAAGTGTCTGCTTGGCCAGCGAGGGAGAACATGCTTCTTGGCCATTCCAAGAGGTAATGAGCGGCATGGTGTATGCAGAATCCAGGAACACAGAGAATAGGACTTTGGTCCCAAAGTATTATCAGAGAGACAGAGGAGAGATCACAGTATCTGGAGAGGGGAAGAGGAGTATCGCATTTAAAAGTGTATTAACCAAGAAACGTTAGGCTTAGAGGCTGTGGTAGTATTTGGGCTGGTGATCAGTCTTTCCTGCACTAAGAGACAATAACAGCACATTAAAATGTTCCTTGGAAATTGGCCCCATTTCTAAGACAGAAGCTGGTGAGAAGTTACTACTACAGGGAAATGAATACCACCTTGCAATCCTGTAGCCCAACTGTTACTGGTGTGAAGCTGTAAAAATTCCCCCAAGCACCCACATTCAGGAGGACACTGGCAACACTCTGAGCAAAAGTATCTTCTCAAAAATGGCACGAGACGACCTTCATGGTGAGCACCAGCAGCTGGCCTTCTTCTGCCTCTGGTGGCAGCCATGTCCTCCTCCCACACACAGGCAGAAGCACAGAGTGAGACCGAGGACGAGAACAGTTTTGAACAGCTGGCCCTGCAGGGAGCAGAAAGCTTCCCCAGCCATGGTGGCCAGGTCTTGTCCAGGCTGCCTGGCAGGAGCTGCCGGTGGGAGCCTAGAGGACCTTCTCTCGGCGCAGAAGATTGACTTCAGTGTAGCACCTCCTCCTCTGTGCCATTCTTTGAAATGGCATGAGAAGGCGACATTTATTCTGAAAGCACAATGTTCTGTAGTTGCCACCACATTCCTTCATTCCCATTTCAAATGCAACAGAAAGAGCTCAGCTTGAAAAGGCCACCGTGAAGGATCATCAATGAGTCAGCACAGGGAGAATGCCAAGATCTTGAAATGAATGCCCTTTCCAATTGTTGGACAGAGTTTAACTCCATAAGACTGACATTTAAGGCCAAAATCATATGGCTGAGAAAGCAGGGGAGGGAAACCGAGAGGAGGTCAGAACTTCAGAAGCAAGAATGGACTGCAAGCCAAGAATGAATCCCTATGGACATTTCCATCTTTATGACAGTGCCCATGAGCACAGCTGAGGACAGTGGTCTTTCCATCAGTGGTCCCCAAGCAAGTGTATTTGCCATACGTTTAAAACTGGACTGTAGAAATCAGCTAGGGGAGACAAAAATGTCTCTGAGCAGCAAAATACTTATTTTTCATTTTCATCTGGAACAGTGGCAGAATGTTAACACAGGTAAATATTAGTAATGAAACTTTTCCAACTCTGACAATCTTGCCATAAAATGGAGAAGTATGAGCACCGCTCTCCTCAACATGGTATCAATGGAATTGTTGAGATACTCATCAAGGTGAAAAGATTAAGTAATTGTAAAAAACAACAGAAAGGTGTGCAGCCTCTACTTTTTGTCTTCATTCCTGAACAATTTTAAGGTTTTGTTTCTTTGCAAAGGTTTAAAAAGCTATTTGGGCAACTCCCAGGAGAGAATATATATATACCGAACCACTCGGGCCTACTCACATGAAGTGCATGGCACAAAACCCAGCCAGATATCAGAGCTGAAGAGCTTTCTGCCAAGAACTTTACTAATAATTTAGTGAAAACTGCCCCCCCCAAATGTCCTAAGAACCCCAAAGCCAGAGGGAGCTGCAGGAATGACAGTAAGAGCTGTGATGTACCCTTCCTTTCACTTATTCTCTTTTCCTGACTTCGACCTATCTTTCTGGACGCTCCCTTAGCAGGAGCAGGATGAAGACTGGAAAACACATGCTCACTGCTCCTGTCAGAAGTGTTACAACCTGTCATTTTGCAAGGATGAGGTGCAGAGTGACTCAGAGTCACCCAAGAGCACAGAGTTAGTAATTAGTCACACCAGGTGAAGACCAGGACTGACTCCAGTCCAGTGCTTGGCCCACTGCACCCCATAGCCTACTGCAAACAAGTGTACCAGGGCTGAACCAAACGAGGGTGGCTTTCAAAGGGAATCTTCAAGGGGGTACTGCTGGTTTAGAAAACACTCCTCTCAAATCTCTTCCCACTCCTGCGCTCTGAAATCAAGCTTTTCCTTGAATATACAACTCAAAATTTCCTACGAAAATAAAAAAGTCCCTACCTGATGTGGTCACAATTAGAATGTTAGAGATATTTGAGGTTCCATAAGAGAATCTGCGGAGAGAAGTCCTTTCTAGCTGTTCGTTACTCAAGAAAAACTCCAATGACACTCTGCCTTCCTTCACTCTCTGTGCTTACTAAAAGGCACCTCCCACAGGTGATGCAAGTTCAGCCCACCTTTTTAAAACTAACATCCTGACACATCACCTACAGTTGTGTTTGAGAAATGAGTTGCCACCAAGACCAAACTGCGGCGACAGCCATGCAGCTACAGCCACATAGGTATCAGGATGAAAGAAGCATCTATAAATGTGTCTGAGAATGAGGACAGCAAAAACTACCAGCCAGGCAGCCTCCTTGGTCACACTGAAAAAGACATCAACTATACCTCAAGGTGCTTCAAGGAAATTGTGGGCCTTGGTTTGAGACTCTATTTGAAGGGAAGCTGCTTGGTTTGGGGTGGAAGAAAGGCGAGATGTGGATATACAAAGAAGCTCTTCATATCCCACAAGGTCTGACAGAACTTTAATTTACACTCTCCAGGGCCACTGCTGTGGTCCTGGTGTGTGCTTTAAAAATGTGGAACTATGAAACAGGCTGGTGGATCAGGGAGGTCCTTCGTGCTTCCTGCTATCCGGAGACTGTGTCTGAACCATCTCACGTACCCAGGAAAAAGAAAAGTCCCCATCCTGAACACCTTCCCAGGACACTGTATCACCAGATAATGGGCCACCCACCCAGGGATCAGTTGGCATACTGGGCGTAGAAAGCAACTTTCACTCTCTCGATCTGATGGCATAACTTGATGGCAGGCCCCAGCTTCAGCTCCATGCACTCCTGCACTGTGGGGAGAGTCAGCAGCAGGAGCGCCTGACCGTCAATGTCCTGTTGGAAAATAAAGGCGGGTAAGAGTGAGACAGTGCACACCATGGCAACACACTTGTCACGGCAGCCTTCCCTTTGGGGCCGAGGACATGAGGGGCTGCTCTGGCATCTCTCATTCTGAAGCGCTGGCCAAGAGAGCAACATGGCTTGATGGCTGTCTCATCTTGTGATTAACACATTATTTTACTTAAAAAAAAAACACAGCTACTATGAAATTGACATGTATAGGCTGGTGGGGATAAAGAAGTGGAACAGGTGAGCTACTGCAGGAATTCCTTCCCAAGCTCACTGCCCCTTGCAGAGAAAACACTCCAAACCCTGGCCCAGTCCTTCTGATGCTTAATTCCTAGCATGACTTAATTTCTTTAATAATATTATTTAGAAAATTAAATTTTATGGGATGACATTGATCAATAAGAATACATATGTTTCAGGTAAATATCTCCATAGCATTTGAACTGTTAATTATGTTGTGTGCCCATCACCCAATGTCAAATCATTTTCTATCACCATATATTTTGTCTCCCATGACTTAATTTGACACTAGGAAAGGTTTCTTTACTAAAAGAAGAAGCTCTCTTTCCTGTCAAAGAATTCACCATCAGTATGGGTGAGAAAAAGCTGGAATCAGAGAAATGCAAATTAGGTCCACGATACAGTATAATTTTATACCCACAAATATTAAGGTCTGACAATACTAAGTGTAGACACAAAAGTGTATTGTAAAGGGAAGCTCTTACACACTAGTAGAAAAGCACACTGATGGACTACCTCGTAAAAACATGTAAGAGAAAATCAATTGTAGGGAAAACAGCTGTGTTAGGCTTGCTCACTTGCACTGTGCATGATTAGTGCGTGAGCACATGGCAGAGCCACATGTGTGTAGCCTACATAAGGCTACAGGTACTTTCCCTCAGGGAAGATTGCTTGCTCACCACTGTGAGAAGTGGTTTTCCCTGCCTGTTTGCTTGTCCACCATTGTGAGAATCTAAAAACGAAAATGACCTGACACTTTCTGCCACTGCAGTTCCTCTACCATCTGCCCAAATCCAATGTGATCCTGCCTGGCCTCAGCCACTGGCATTGTATCAAACAAGTGTATAAGAAACACAGAATTCAGAATAGTATTTATGGCTGGCAGAAATCAAGGGGAATGTGCCTCAAGTCTACAGGAGGTCTCAGTTTTGAAGCCATTTTGGGGGTATAAGAGAAAGTCCAAACCCGTGGCCTGAATTTTAATGTGGGCAACCTGGATGAATGGCATTGAGTCCACATCTTTGAACCTCCCTCTTAAGAGGAGGTTAAATGTGTCTTGCGGTTCTCACAGTGCTCACATGGAAGCCCCTTCACACCTGTGCGAACAGAACTGAGGAGAAACACAACTGAATTTTGTCAGCAGCCACTCCTGTCTGCAGGAAGATGAAGGTGCAGCTGGGGTGCATTTGGGCTAGGCTATCTGATTCATCATGGCGATCCTTCAAACCAGCTTCTCCGCCGGGAAGAACTGACAGCTGTGGCTGATACCTGAAGTAAGGACAGTAGCTAACACACAGGTTGTCTGCACTGAGTCACCCAGGTCCTCTGGCTGTCCTCTCTGTTCTCTCGCCTCATTCTCCATCTTCCCTGATGATGTAACACAGACCTCCAGAATGTTCCTATTTTGAGAATATGCTACCAAGAATTTTCAAACACCTAAGTGTTACGCTGCCTGCTGAAAGGCACTGGACTTAGCAACCTGACCATCAGATTGTCACTGGTGTGTAAGAACAATGGTGTTGGCTCAATGATATCAAAGGTGGTTGACCAACATTTCTATTCCATAACTATCATTCATGCTGCAAACTGTGGCATTCCAGGGTCCCCATCAAAGAGTGGGGGGTGGGATGGCTGGATGGAAGCAAAACTGGGCAAAACAGTAACAGACATGATCCTGCGAGGAGCCAAGGCCCAGGGACAAGGTAGGAACCCACCTCACAGTTCCTCTCAGATGCAGCTTTTGTTCCGCTTTAAAAGAAGTTATTTTTTCATTGATTCTGTAGTAAAAGATCTCCCCATTAATTTAATTTTTACAAATATGCTTTCATATAATTCAGAACTGCTGGCAAATCACTCGTCATGTTCAACATACAATTACCATAACTGGATGACTAATTTTGAGAAGATGAAATACAATTAAACACATAACATGAACGCTATCCCTAGCACATGCTTAAATGAAATGTATTTTGATATAGAGATCAGTATAGGACTTGGCAGTTCCTTCCTAGAAACATTCAGGTGTACAGAAGTAGAAAGAGGAAGAAATAGTCTAAATGTGAAATAAACTAGTAAACTATCCTGAAATTTTTTTATTAAATTAAATCACTGATTTGGGTACTTTGACTATTTTTAATATGTCTCTGATTTGTAAAAGGTGAATGAATAGGCACAATTTTATTTAAGAATTACGTGTTTATTTAGTTATAGATGTGTGGGGTTTTACTGTATAATGAACATGTGCACAGCATAAAATTATATAGATTTTTTAAGTAGTTGCCATAATGTTTCAGAATTAAAAGTACTATATTCCAGTAATGGGAAGTTTGTAATTTTTATAAATACTCCTGATGATTATGGTAGTCTCTGAATTTACGACATCCAAAGAAGTGAACTCACATAGCGATTACCATCCCATGCCCTGTATTTTTCACACACTGGTGAATAGAGAACCAGGCTCCTTCTTGTTCACCTAAAAATTCATACAGGGCCGGCAGTAACCTCTAGAGGCCTCACCCAATCACGGCTGTGGCATCCTGGCTCAAAGAATATAGAACAAATTAGTAAAATTTAGTAACTAAAGGTCCGATTGGCTTGACCAGGTGGTGGTGCAGTGGATAGAGCTTCGGACCCAGGTTCAAAACCCTGAGGTTGCCCGCTTGAGCACAAGCTCATTCGGCTTGAGTGTGGCTCACCAACTTGAGCACAGGGTCGCCGGCTTGAGTCATAGACTTGACCCCATGGTCTTTGGCTTGAGCCCAAGGTCTCTGGCTTGAGCAAGATGTCACTTGCTCTGCTGTAGCTCCCTGGTCAAGGCACATATGAGAAAGCAATCACTGAACAACTAAAGTGCTGCAATGAAGAATTGATGCTTCTCATCTCTGTCCCTATCTGTTCCTCTCTCTGACTCTCTCTCTCTGTCTCTGTCAAAAAAAGAAAAAAAAAAGGTCTGATTGCACTGAAAAGGACTCAAGTACTCATGTACTTAAGATAGCACTGCAGGGCAACAGTCTTTTATTGCAACACGTGAAATGGCCTAATGTGAAATTTAAAATTAAATAGGGATAAGGCTATTAACAATTAAAGTCTACCTATTTTTCTCTCTACATGAGAATTAAGTAGGTATGTAAGACCAAGCTTTTAAATGAAATGAGAAGAGCAATTAAATGGAGTGCCCAGCCCATTGCTTGATTCTAGAAGTGGTAACATGCTGGAACACTCCACTTCATGGAAGCCATAGCTTGCGAAGGCATGACACATTCTGAGATGCAGTTATAAATAGGGCTTAGAAGTACTAAATTAAAGAAGACAGCCTAAGTAGTATTTTAGCCCTTCTTCCAAATTAGCTTTGGATTCACTTGCTTTCTTATTGCTAGAAATTTGTAAAAGGGATCACACACATGCTGTTATCTTTCACAGTACAAATGGTCTTATGCTCCCATAGATAACCCGGCAGCTAGGTGGGAGAGGCTCTGTCCTCTGTCCTGTGATAGGACCAACTGAAAAATATTTCTCCGTTGAAACTGGGTGTTTGGGTCTAAAACAAAACAAAACTTTAAACTAATACAGAACGAATGCTACCATCAACGTCTGCCTTTTGACTATCGAGACCCATAACACATATCATCAGTGTGTGTGGAACACACACGTGAACAAATACACACATGAAACTGTGTCACCAGCACTTGTCCTGTATTTGAATGCAATGCTATCAGCGAGATTTCAAAGCTCTGCTGCATTTTCATTCTACAGACAGAGGCATAGCTTATCAGCATGCCCCAAATCACACAAGTCTCCACACTTCTAGTTCTCTTTCTTTCTGTTGGTATGCTTTAAGTGAAGAGACACACTCATTACCCGGGTTCAGATATGTCTATCTAAGCTTTTTCGTATCTGTCTGCTCTTAAACATTGCTCAGAGAGGAAACGCAGACAGGCAGCCAGGAGGAATCCTGCCCCTCTACCAGCACTCATTCATTCAAAGTGCACTATATGGTTATCTACAGTCAAGTCTAGTGGTCAGCTGCAGACCTCTCGATGTTAAGAACTTTTCTGCCCTAGGAGCTGGGAATCATATTTATTTGCTTTTCACAATTCATTACTGCATTATGGTGGACTTGGAAGAAAAATCTGAGAAATTCACTGGGAGCATGGGAAGTCAGAGGCCTTGCTTTGTTCTTCCTGATTTATTGCTTGAATTACCCTTTTTCTAGTCTATTGGCTTATGTAATCTAAAACAAGACTGAATAGACATCTTTTTAATTTATTATATGGGAAACTATTTTTTTAAAATATAAGATCTTGAGAGACAGATATTTATATTCTGACACAATGCAAGAAATTTCAGCAAATTAAGCAAACACAGCAGAGCACATGTCACAGGCTCACACCGAGCTCTTTATGTGAGGCTAGTTAGGAGTCTGCACAGCGGCACGTGCTCAAAGAGCAGAAATTTGTTTGCATACTCATTTGAGGAAAAGTGTAAATAATAAACATCCATTTGCATGGTTCATCATAGCATGTCTTACATTTTAGCTAATTATAGTCATTTTATCTGCTAAATTTAAAATTCCTTTAAGGTATAGTTTATATCAATTGTTTCTGTGTTTTCCCATCATTAGCACAATATTCACCCAACATACCATAGGCTTTAAAATATTTTACAAAGCCAAAGGGAAGAAAGAAAGCAAACAGTAAGAAAGCAGTATGGAATAAAACAAAATATACAGGAAACTACATCTGCGAAGATTGAGTCGGCATCTTTTTCCCTATGTCTCCCACTAAATACAACTGAAAATCCTGGATGTTACAAATAAACCAAACTGATGAAGTTGAAGGTAGAAAGAAGGCAGACCAGCTGGGACTGTGGGACCCAAGATACGATGTGCTGGTGAGTGTTCTGGGTTTTCTGCTTCTTTGCTTCCTACACCTCAGCATTATTGCTAAAGAAGCGGGGAACCCTGAAATACCAGTGGGGCAGATGACAGGAGGCCCAACCGAGGTCTGCTCTCCAGCCAAAGGACTGGGAAAGCAGTAGCCTAGGGAGATTAAACCTTTTAGACAATGACTGCTCCACTTCAGGACAAATTGGCCCACCCCACCCATGCTAGCGAGGTGGAGAGAGGGGCCCTGACTCTCAGGATAGCCAGGTGGCATCAGGTGTCCCCCACCCCCAGAAGTAGGATTTCAGAGAAGGTAAAGTAGAGAACTGAGACTTTCATCTCCACTTGGCCACGAAGAGTCCTCTAACGAGGTGTTAGTGGAGACCACATGTGGACCCCAGACTTTCACGCCCCACCCACAGAAGCAATCAGGATGTGCCCCCTTCCCCTTCCTGTTACAGGAAGCCAGCCAACACAGAAAGTTTAATTGAGATCCAGAGTCTCCTAATAAATATAGCAAAAAACCACAGAATTACTGTACCTGTTCCTGAAATATTTTGGCCAATGGGGCACAGTCTGTCAGTTTAATGAACCTCACCACGTCGGTTACCGTCCACTCCAGTGGGTTGCTCTCCAGAATGAGTCTTTCCTCCTCCTCTTGCTTTATTTCCTGCAGACAAGGAAAGGATGTCATTTTGTCAAAGCATGTTCACATGTGGGATTCTCCAACTTCCGGGACCATGAGGGGACTCCCCGCCTGAAGTTTCTCCTAAGGAACCAGGACAAGTCACAGAGACCCCGGTCTCTAGGGGACTTTCCTAACAACACAACTGGGTTATAACTTTGCCTCCACTGATTTGTGTGTCTTCAGAGGTAAATTGTTTTTTAAAGACACAGTGATAGCAGTTGTTGAATCCCGAATTCAGGAAATAATGGGCCTGCTTAATGAAAAGGTGAAATGAATAATAAGGGGTACGTGCAAGTGTATGTGCATGAGAGCACGCTAGTCCTCCATTTATTTTTGTGACAATGGTGCCAGTGACCTGTCAGCTGAACACCTAGCACCTGTGGGTTTAGAGGAGACCTGATAAGCTGATTTACTATACTACACTGCTCACAAAAATTAGGGGATCAGGGAACGTGCAGATACCCCAGTACATTCAGCCTTTTGTGTAGTGCATTTTCACCAATGAAATAAAAGTTGGTTTTGCATCTCATTTGCATAATAAGACAACTTGCTTTGACTTGTCGTTTGTTTTTCTGATGTTCTTGTTTAATTAAAAGAAAATCAAATGATTCTTTTTTTAATCACTTCATATTCATTTTGAAATCTCCCCTAATTTTTGTGAGCAGTGTATTTTATGGCCTTTCTGAGTACCCTAAAAAGGGAGTCTAGAGTTCAATGGAAACTTGAGGACTTCTTTCTGTGTTCCTGAGAGAATCTTTGTGGTTTTAAAGGCTTCCAAAATAAGAGGGGCTATTACTTTCTATAGAACTCCATTCTGATGCTCACTAACCCACACGGTCAACATATGAAATCACCAAGCCTTTTGCTCTTGGCTTAGAATTAAGCTGAAGCATCTGCTAGTGTCTTTAAGTATTTTAAACAAATGTCCCAAAATCTAGGTTGCAAATTATAATGCACTTTCTTCCTTCGCTCTAAGCACAGAAAAGCCAATTCCAGAGCTCATGAGTGTTACCTCTGCTGTGTCCTTATTCTGGCCAGCTGCTGGGCCCTTGTCACCAGCCTCAGCACAGGAGGTGGCCTGTCCTCTTTGGCCCCGTCTTGCCCTTTCCACAGGCAGCCGGCGCTGAGGCTCAGAGCTGCTCCTCAGGGTGACAGACCTCCGGGGCCTGGCAGAGGGGACTTCAGCTGAAGAAGTGTCTGTCTGGTCATCCCGCAGCTCGGAGCCAGTTTCCTCACTCCCGGTGTCATCATCCATAGCATCCGCATCCTCTTCTTCACTTTCCTACAAAGTAGGGAAATGCATGGAGTGGAGTAAAGTCAAAGGAGCCTTTGTAAACACAAGAGGTGCCTATAATCCTAGATCTCTGCCTGCCCAGGCGGGCCTGTGGAAACCACTTGGTGAAGTCTCTCAGGGTTGATCTGAAGGTCTCAACCAGGGTCCCAACTGCTACCCTTCCTTAGCTAGAGTAGCTGACAATGTTAAATCTGCTTTCAATAAATAAGGAGCAGGGTTCCTGGCATCTCATGTTTCCAACCATTCAGAACCAAACTTCCACTGTGGCCTTCACTGTGAGGCCGTCACACTTGCCTGACAAGGCCCTGTGTCCCTGTGGAAGGTTCCTTGAATAAAGCATACCTCCCCTGAGCCTGCCGCAAAGTCCACGGTGGAAGACCTTCGTTTCTTCTGCACAAAAATGGATTTTCGTCGTTTCCTACGCCTGGCTGGTTTAGGGTGGCCACTTTCAATGTTGCTTTCCCCAATTGGTGGCTTAATGATCTTCTTTCTCTTTCCATAATAATAGGCTACAAGGAGAGACAGAATTAAAAGCAATTTTAAAGGAAACACATGTACACACGTGGACAGAGTAGACAGGTAAGAGGGAGAGGAGATTACTGCAAGTCTTCCATGAGTGACCGCATGTGCAGAATGAAATGGGGATGGACAGATAGATGATAGATGATAGATAGATAGATAGATAGATAGATAGATAGATAGATAGATAGATAGATGATCGATAAAGTAGAAGAAAATTCACACTCTGTGTAATGTTTCAAGTCTGTTCCAATTCTTAGTTCTGACACACAAGTTCACAAATCCCAGCTGGTTGGGGCTACAGAGCACTGACCGTGCTGTGGGTCCTGATGATTCCCTAGTAGAGCCAATGTCCAGGTCACTGTGACAGGCATGCAGACACCCCTCGGACTAGGGAAAACCGAAGGGAAACATGGAAAAAGCAGAAGGAGGGTCAGAGGGAGTTCTCAGGGCCCACGTCATCTGTAATGCAGGTGTCTACAAGAGGCTGATGAATGGAGGTGACCAGAATAGGGTAGGAGAGGACCTGGAAAAGGCCAACAAGAAGAGGAAGCTTCTTGTAGGGAAGAGTTCAAAGCAAAGGCAGTGTGCCCCGTGGTAGTGACTCTCATAGTGGAGAAGCAGACACAGTCAGGAGCAAAGCAAGTGCAGAGTGCCTTCCACCCTCAAGCTACTCCACTCGAGACAGTCTGAGGAAAGTGGTATAAATGGGGAAAATAGATTGCGACACGGAGGTTGCTCCATGTAAAGAAAAGCAGTATAAGACTCATTATAATTCCTTAGTGTTAAAAACCAAGAAGTAATTCTGATTACTAGCCATCACCAACAATGTTATATTGTGCTCTTATTTTAATCCACTGAAACTCATGACCATACATATACCCCCATTTCTTGTTTGCCAGTGCCTACCAGCAATAATTTGTCCCGATTTTAATCACCCCATCCCTTCCTTACACCAGGCTAAAAAATACACATCTGCCACAGCAAATCATAGAGAATTCTTCCATAGTAAGTCCTATGAAAAACTATTCCCATAGTTATTTAAAAAACCACAATCACCAAGTACATGACCCCACAGTTCAGACCCACAAACCCACATTCTGTCCATGATTTGTACTCACTGTATTTGGTTTTGGTATGAATGGAGCAGTTTTCTGGGCAGTTTTCAGAAACTAGCACAGGACTGAACAAATTTGGACAGCACTCCAGTTTGGCACAAACTCGTCTGCAGAAGTCCGCTACTTGGTCAGAAGTACGCACAATCTTGGCCACGGCTCTATATGTTTTGCCCCTGTATCTAGAAGAAAGGAAGAAAAAGAGATGGCAAGACCACAGAATCACTCAGATCTATTTATACAACCTATCCCAAAGCCCCCCTTTATTTGTTTATTTATTCATTTTTAGCAAGAGAGACAGAGAGGGATAGACAGGCAGAAGTGAAAGAGATGAGAAGCAGGAGTTCTTTGTTGCAGCACCTTAGTTGTTCATTGATTGCTTTCTCATATGTGTCTTGACTGGGGATCAGCAGCTGAGCCACTGAACCCTTGCTCAAGCCAGTGACCTTGGGCTCAAGCCAGAGATCATGAGGTCATGTCTATGATTCCATGCTCAAGCCTGCGACCCCACGCTCAAGCTCATGAGCCTGAGCTCAAACTGGATTAGCCGCGCTCAAGCCGGCTACCTCAGGGTTTTGAACCTGGGTACTCTGCGTTCCAGACTGATGCTCTATCCACTGCACCACTACCTGGCCAGGCACCCCTTTATTTTCTAACAACGAAGCAAGCTCTGTGTGATTTCCATGTCATTAATTTTATCATTCTTTATGTTTCACAAAAATATTTTTAAGAAATGCCACAATGTATGTGATAACAGTGCTAAGACAGAACCAGCACTATACAGATTTCTATCTAACATATCCTCACTGCAGCAGACATAATTTAACACCAATTCCAGATGCTGCTGGAATTTAGATATTGTTATTTGTTGCTTATCACTTTGGAGAGAAAAATTTTCTCCTGCCCAAAGAAAACCGTATAGAGTGAAGTCATCAACATGATACTGAAAAGCAAGTTAGATTCTTGTTTTAAAAATAAGCCCTTGCCTGACCAATGGTGGTACAATGGATTGAGTGAGGCTTGGGACACTGAGGGCCTTGGTTTGAAACCCCAAGGTTGCTGGCTAGAGGGTGGGCTTGTTGGCTTGAGCATGGGGTTGTCAGCTCGAGTGTGGAACCACTGACATGATCCCAACATCACTGGCTTGAGCCCAAGGTTGTTGGCTTAAGCAAGGGGTCACTGCCTCAGGTGGAATACCCTCCTCCACCATCAAGGCACATATGAGAAATAATAAACAACTGAAGTGAAGCAACTGTGAGTCAATACTTCTCATCTCTCTTCTCCCCCCCTCTTCCTGTCTCTCTCTGTCTCAAAAAAGAAAAAAGAAAAAAAGAAAGTCTTGCAGGCCTCATCTAAATATTTTATGGTAATAATGATTAAATAATAACTGGCTGAAAAGATGAGCATTTGGAAATAGGTTTGAATAACCTTTCAATATATTTTTTAAAACTACCATTGATAGAGAATAATTATAAACTTTTCAGATGGCAGCAGATTGTAGGTCTTTATTCTTAGTCCACATTCATTAAGCTTAGGGTCCACTGAAATGAGAATGTATCAAAACAGCAGGGCTATTAAGCTATGCCTTGACATGCACACTAATTTTCAAATTGAGATTGTGAAGAAATTATTTGCCAGGAAAATAACTGTACCATGTGCCTGTAGCTCTGGCAGAGAATGCATGTTAGTTTTTGGGAAAAAAAACAAAGTCCAGAGGCAGGAACTACCAATAAAGGCTGATGCTGCCAGGCAGTAAGGTGACCTGTGAATGCTTCGCCAGCCTGCTCCTTCTCACACGCGCACACTTAGGTTCCCGCAATTGTCACAAGGCACAGCAGGGACACCAGGCAAATTGTGCAACATAAGGAGATCATCACTTTTGTAATTAGTGAAAACATTAAGTTGAAAACCTAGGTCTGGCGCAGCCCAGTTAGCTCAGTCAGTTAAGAGCTTTGTCGCAAAACGACAAAGTTGAGGGTTCAATCCCTGGTCAGGGCATACACAAAGGAACCCAAGGAATGCACAACTGAGTGGATCAACAAATGAATGCTTCCCTTTCCCTTCTCCTCTCTCTCCCTTCTTCTCTCTGTCTCTCTAAAATCAATTTAAAAATCTAAGCCCTGGCTGGATAGCTCGGTTGTTTGGAGCATTGACCTTGAGCATAGACATTGCTGGCTTGATTCCCCAGTCAGGGCACAGACAGGAGCAGCTCAATGTTCCTGTATCTCTCTTTCAAGACAAAAACAAAGCAACAACAACAACAAAACAAACAAACAAAACCTAGATCTGGTTCATTACAAAAAATGTGGCAGTGGAAATAAATAGAATTTATTTATTGCTCCTGAATTTACTTCAACTTATCTTTTTTCCTGTTCTTCTGAAGACCAGTTAAATATTTTCCCCCTTAAAAGTATATTTTTTAAGTATCAACAACAAAAAAATTAAATTCTAACTTCAGAAACTGGCCATTTCTGTACTCCTTGTTCTTCTGTGTCCCTGAAGGCCACGCTTGCCCTTCCATGTAGGAAGAACTAAAGAGTGATCCTTTGTAGATAAAATTATGCTTTAAGTCCCACAGCCTTGTAGGCCTGTTGACTTTCCTAGGACCTCTACTGACCCCAGATGTAGAAACATCCCCTTACACTGAGAAGAGGGCTGCCTGGCTCACTGTGGGTGGTTCTTGCTTACTGCTTTCATTGGGTTTCATAATAAACACAGCACAACTCTGTGAACACAGCATATCGTTAATGGTGGTAGAAACAGAGAATAAAAATTCAGTTTTACTCTAATTTTCCTTCTCAGTTGTTTTCCCCACCACAATTTTGGTGTTCCTGGGGCTCTCTCTTCTAAAGAGCTCAATATCAAGGTTCTTAAAGTCCCTTTACAACAGTAAAATAACAGAAGGTAAAAAAGGCAGGAGAATCGTGAAAATTGGGTCAACATTCAAACTGGAAGTAGGGGCCAGAGACAGGTAGGTATTTCTGTTCCCAGACCTCTGATTTCCAAGCAGATGCCCCGGGAACACAAGAGAGGGATGTAAGGGAAAAGGGAACCAACACCACAGGAAATGGAAGATGATGGACTTTCCTTCCCCTTCTAAAGTAGGATGATTCAATGGGAGAACATGTGTCAGTAAAACCACTCACAATTGGGAAAAGACAATCTGAATTTATGAAAACAGAATTACAATACAGTTTAAAAGTAATAGACTTCTTCCTCTCTCCTGCTCTTCTGGAACAATTCTGTCTAAAAGGCATGGTGGTGGTAGGGGTGGGGGCACTGAGCAAGGAAGGTGTGCAGGCTGGAGGAGGAGGGGCAGAACCTGCAGTGTCCTTGCTCAGGGTGTGGACACTGTGAGGGCCGCTGGAACCTCCCTTGCCTGAAGGGCTGGCTGTCCTGGTTTGAGCAATATTGTTGGCAGGGAACCTCCAGATATTGCCCCTTTGGGTTTGTCCTAGCTGCAAAAGCTGCCTTGCCTGCCTCCTTCTCTGGGGACAGCCCCCAGGCAATGACTAATCATGACAGGGGCATAATGGCCAGGCCACCTGGCCCAACTCGGGACGACCTCAGAGGGCCATTCTAATATCAGAGCTGCCCATAAGCGACAGTTGATGCCTCCTTTCACCCAGCCCGGTTTCCTCCCTCTCTCTTCCACAGGTGTTGGACCCGAGGGCCCTTCCTAATTACACACCATCTGGAAGGAGTGACACCTGAGGCAGGTGAGGAGCGGGCACATGGCAGCATTCTGTGCAGGCTGCTGCATTCTGAGCAGGGCAAGAACATCTACCAGGGGTGCTCAATACGTCGATCGCGATCTACTGGTCGATCGTGAAGGAAATGTGGGTAGATCACATGACATTAAAAAGACATTTGTCTTTTGATTGGCATACAGAGTAGCCAATCTGACGTCTGAACTTTTGACACCCTACGCATGCACGTTAAACTGCGCTAACTTGTTCAGTTACATTGCTGCGTAGTTAGCCTTCAATTTATTTAAACTAAATACAACAAAGGGTATAAAAATGAGTGTCGTAGCTGGTCCGAGTAAGAAGCCTAAAACCTACCACTTTCATACAGAATGGGAGGGGATTTTTTTCCCTATGTCATATTCTAAATGCGTTTGCCTCATCTGTCTGTGTGCCATTGCTATTCCAAAGAAGGGAAATGTGGAGCGGCTTTTTCGGACTGTTCATAAAAACTATGACATTGACTTTCCTCCAAAAAGAGAGCTGAGAAGGAGAAAGGTGAAAGAAGAATACACAACATTAAATAGTAATAATAGTAACTTAAATAATGATAATATAGAAGAAATAAATTTATGTTTTGCATTTTTATTGTAGGTAGATCATTTTGACTTGGTCATCTTATAAGTAGCTCGCAAGCTGAAAAAGTGTGTCCACCCCTGGTCTACACGTTGGGGATATGGGTTGGGTGCCACGGTCTGGCACTGAGTGATGGCCCCTTGGTGGCGTGAGGGAAGAACAGTGGCAAGAGACTGGAGTCACACCAGGGCCTGGTCAAATAAACAAACAGACTGAAAGCAGTGTGGGCTGGGTTTCCATTTGTGTTGGGGATACTGGAGTATCAGGCCAACAATATACTTTGACATCGATCTAGAGAAAGAATAATCCTTTTATTATGTACTTGCAATATTTCTGTAATTCCGAGATTGTTTCATATTGAACTTAAAATAACAAAAATAAATTTTGTTATACAATGAATCAAACTACATGAAGCTTAATATATATTTTCCATCCAATGTTTATTTTTCAGAGCTATTAGTTCAGGAATCATTTTTAGTATTTATCAGAAATGTGGAGGAAAAAACTATTTGAACCAATAATCTGGCTTGCTTTGGAATTGGTCAAATTAAAGCAACTGCCCAAACAACGTTTTAGGTTTTGTTTTGTTTTTAATAAAAATATAGGAAACATAGAGATATCGGCCTACCAAGCTACACAGGCAAAGGCAGCTCTGAGATTTTGTCCAACAGTGGGGTTTAAGGAGATGACAGCATTTATAGAATACTGTCATTTCTATTTTCTCAAGGACTCTCTACCACATGACCATTATACAGCCTTCCAAGGCAGAATGAATGCACAGGTGTAGGCAGCCGCCCCTGACAGAGATATGGGAGGGCCATGGATGCCTTAACCAGCACTCAGGGCACTGAGTGAAGCTGGGAAGCCACGTCCTCATTTGCACCACTCTTCATTTTACCCCAGCTGAAAAGAAGAATCTGCCTTGTAGCTTTCCGTACCACAGAAGGCTTAAAACCCGCACTACAGTGCCATAATCTCATAGGCAGGGTACACGAGGAGAAAGCTCAACAGCTTGGGATAACGCCGCTCCCTTTATCCGCTCACTGTGAACCTGGAGAGAAAAACACTGAGCCATATAATTTATTAAGTGGCCCAGCAAGGCTACTCTAAACACAAAGATAAGATTTTTAAAGCAAGTATTACAAGTTTTGTGAAGAAAAAGAGGAAAATATTGAGAGGGACAAACAAGCTAGTGCACAGCAGGGAACTCGCTGGCATTATAATCTCAGAAGGAAGGAAACAAGGAGCTCCAGTGGCGATGCAGAGGTGACGCCCATCGCGGACGTGACGCCTGTCTCAGAGGCACACTTTGAAACAGATCAGACAGAGAACAACACGCAGACAGAGGAGAAATATTGTCCCTGGTTGCCAATGTGGAGACCCACTCAGAACCCCAGAATTGCTAAAAAGATTATTTTAAGATGAAGACATTTGAGATTTGGCCAGTGCAGAAAGAAGCAGTTCTGGAGTTTCCATTATCTGACTAAAAGCAGAAACTTTTGAGAAATTAAAATTGCCATAAATTCCCTCTTTGAGGCAGCTTCTAATTACGGAGTAGAGACCAAGAGTAAATCCACCACAAATCCCCTCTCCTGGGAGGTTCACGGCCAAGACAGAAAGCAAGCTTGCACCACAGAAACAAACATTATCACATTTCTTATCTCCCATTTGTTCTCCTACAAAAAAAAAATTGTCTTTCCTAAAGAAATCTTTTCTTCCCCTGGAGGTCTTTTCTCTGACCTCCCTTCTTCCCACTAAGTGGGGTATAATGTAGGTGTAAGTTTCAATTCCTAACTGTTCCTCTCTGTTACAAGTCCCCAAGCACTCCAATGTGTACATACATTGCGCCAGTAAATTAACTGTCTTCTTTCTCTTGCCAACCGGTCTTCTGTCAGTCTAATTTTAACTCCCATGTAATGAACATGAGGGCAGAGAAAGGCTTTTCTTCCTTGACATCAATAAGGAAGTGTGAGTGGCCTTCCATATCTTTTAACCAACCAAAGTAGGGAATTATTTCCACATACGTGTGCATGTGCACACAGCAGGGTACAGAATGATGGTGAAGATGGAGAAACAAGAGTGCTGGATAAAATGGTCTCTTCTTTTTTGGTAGAGTTGAGAAAAATCAAAAATCAAAATGGATTTTGAGTCGGAAGAAATTCGGAGTGAAAAGACCAACGCTGGCCTAACGATCTATTCATAACCGCCAGCATGGTCCAAGTGGGAAGATATCTATTTGGCCTAAGTTATATAATTCATCTGCAAAATAACTCATATCAGGACCTTTCCACAAAATCTTGGTAGGTAGTGAGAGAGTGTTAGAATGGAAAGCAAGAAGGTTCCAGGCCGTCAAGTTGAACTCATATCCTCATTTACTGAAACAAAATCAAAAGGGGGAAAGGGTGGTAACCCTGATAACTGCAGATATAAAAAGCTTCACACACTATGAGGAAATCATTCTTTTCATTAGCAACAACAAGATATGGTTCTGATTTCCCTCAAAACTTCATTAGTCACATCAACTGAACTAAGGGTTCTATAATGGTTCACTCACTAGTTTTCACTCTCACAATACTCAACTCCTCAGAAATTTCTTTCTTCTTTCTTGATCCCTGTGTTTCAAGTCATGAGAACTCTGTGCAATAAGTGGGGTGTATGGTTTTATTTTAGGAAGGTCATGTCTAATTCAGAACTTTCTAAACTGGTTTGTGTTTGAATCAGAAACACCATGTTCATAATCTGATGAATTTAAGCACATACACAGAAATCCAGTCTTCTCTTCACATACTGGTTTATCTCCCTGCTTCACCTAATGTGCACAGTATATGTGTTCGGGAGGGCAAACTGAATAACATGAACAAGGTAAAAATTAACAAACAGAGAAACAAAATCCTTTTCAGCATAAAGTCTTTGGGAATCCTTTTTCACATAAATCTCATAGTCAATTATTACATCTTACTATTTATAAAATACAAACATGAATAAAAGGCCCCCCAAAAGTAAAATAAAAAAATACAACATTTGTCATTGCTATGAAAAACAAGAAACCAAAATATCTTTCACATAAATTTGAGAATGACTCGGCTACAAGTAAAGATTTGACTATCTCCTTGCTTCTGCCTAGCTGACAGAGAAGTCTAATTCACTCGAAATTATATCAGGACATCTCTTTAAGTATTCTAAATAATTGTAAGAAATGATGGGGGAAGTCGACTAAGCCTCCATCCAGCTTTTATAAAGACTGTCACAAAAGCTATGAAGCTATTCAAAGAAAAGTTTTTCCCCTCCAAGAAGATTCTATAATATGTTGGGAAACGTGTAAATGTCTCTAGATGCAGAAAGCTGAATTTTATTTTATTCCCACTAAGTTATAAGCCTAAATTCCTCCTCCTGAAATTCAGAATAATGTCAGTCAACTTAAGACACTTCAATTCACCTGACCTGTGGTGGCGCAGTGGATAAAGCGTCGACCTGGGAACACTGAGGTCGCTAGTTCAAAACCCTGCACTGGTCTGGTCAAGGCACATATGGGAGTTGAGCTTCCAGCTCCTCCCCCCTTTCTCTCTTTCTCTCTCTCTCTCACTCTGTGTCTCCTCTCTAAAATGAATAAAATAAAAAAAAATTTTTTTAAATGATTAAAAAAAAAGACACTTCAATTCGTCAACAAGAAAGAATTTTCCCTTCCAGAACAGCTGCAATGAATGACAGAATATGACAGACTCCTTACATAGTGCTCAAATATTACCGTAATTTGTTTTAAGATAAAAGTTCAGTTGTTGGATAAACAGAAGAGGGGAAGAAAACCACTGAGGAACAACTGCAGGTGACAGTGTTAGTTTTTCTTCTATTTATAAGTCAAACCTTTTCAGACCTGTGGAGGATCTTCTGCCCTTTCTGCCTGAAAACACTCTGTAGTGTAATAATTCTGCAACCACAATCAAGATAGCTGAATGCCTTAAATGTTAGTCTCTTCTTGCTAAGTTAATTTATTCATGACAGAAACCATGTCAGCCTCTCAGCTAAATGGGCAGAAGCAAGCTCTCTCTTCTCCCATGTGCAACAATGAAATAGCAGAAGTTATCAAGATCTAAAAAGTTGTCGTTTTATATCAGAAGGAAACAGGCGACTCAACACGTGGTATTAGAACAGGCATGTTCCCACTGACTGTAAATCTGTCATTATTAGCAGCTGCTCTGAGATGCTACTGTGATCCCGCAAAAGTGAAACCCAGTTCAGACAGACACTTTTCTCCTGAGTTGCTGTGTAAAATTTTGCTACGGAACTCACTGTCATATTTGGTATAACAAGTAATATGTTATCTTTACAATACAGCCAGCTGGATCTCACAATGTCTGTTTTGGTTGCATCAGGCTGGATTTATTAAAGGCTCTGATCAACTTGGTAACATGGAAATGTGTACAAACACTGCAAAATGAACATTCCCTGTCATTTTGGTAACTGGAGCAAGTTTCTAGCTCACCCAGGAGTAGGAGAGATTTTAATAAAATTTAAGTTTTTTTTCTTTAATTATTTACTTTTACTATTTCCATACTTATTAGGTGTGTATTTTTTTCTTCTTTTTCCAAGTGAGAAGATGGGAGATAGACTGATTCCCACATGCACCTAAACTGGGATCCACTTGGCAACCCCCATCTGGGGCCGACAGTCTGCCCATCTGGGGCCACTGGTAACTAAGCTATTTTTTTAGTGCCTGAGACAAAGGCTCCACAGAGCCATCCTCAGTGCCTGGGGCCAATGCACTTGAACCAATCAAGCCATGGCTGCGGGAAGGGAAGAGAGAGAGAGAGAGAGAGAGAGAGAGAGAGAGAGAGAGAGAGGAAGGAAGGAAGGAAGGAAGGAAGGAAGGAAGGAAGGAAGGAAGGAAGGAAGGAAGGAAGGAAGGAAGGAAGAAAGAAGAAAGAAAGAAAGAAAGAAAGAAAGAAAGAAAGAAAGAAAGAAAGAAAGAAAGAAAGAAAGAAAGAAAGAAAGAAGAGAAAGGAGTGGAGAAGCAGATAGTTGTTTCTCCTGTGTGCCCTGACCAGGAATTGAACCTGGGACATCCAGAAGCCAGGTTGACGCTCTACCACTTAGCCAACCAGCCAGGGCCCATCAGATGTAGTTTGAATGTACTGAATGTTATAGAAAAAATTTTAAATGAGCATTAACAAGGATTTCTGCATAATTACTTGTTCAGGCTTTCTGCCACCACTGCTTTGATGAACTGACCTTATATGATAAAGTGAATAACACGTTTTACTATTGCTGATGATCAACCCCTTAAATTAAATAGAAATATATGAAATATTACATTGGAAAAAATAGTTTTATTTTTTTCTGGGCTAATTGTGAAGTTCATTTAAATACTTCTAGGGAAAGAAATAAAAAATGAGATATGGTACTACCTTGTACTGACATGCCACTTCATATAAATAAATTTCTCCCTATTTCCATATATTCCCTTTAACTTTTGTGATATGGCAGAGTATCAGTAGACCATAAATGACTTTTACTGAATCTAGAATTACAGAGATGTTAAAAAAAAAAAAACACTAGAAAATGCTGAGTGGGTAACTGACAAAAAAAAGTTGAACAATGCAGTATCTCTCAATATCTCCTCTCAGTACCAGAGTAAGTTAACTACAGAGCAAATAATTACTGCTCATGCAAATTACTTAATATTCCTCACCTTCCACTGAGAATAAGGTAGCTACTTCCTTTAAAGGAGGTCTTATATATATGCTAGCCATTGAAAAGGGGTTTCAAATAGCATCATTTCCAAATGTTACATCTATGCAATGTATTATTTCACTTACACGGGAAGCTGACCGGTAAACCTGTTTGAAAAGCATAACTGAATGTTAAATGCCCTATCAAAACACCAAAGCAATTATGAAACATATATTTATCTGGAGAAATGGGTCTTTCTTTATCTGCCTCCTAAACAGCCAAGTTCAAGCTTACTGTTCCAGCTGGTACTCTCAGTTTTAGGGTTCAAGAAACTTAAAGCAGAACAAAAAGAGCACCTTTACAATTAGCTTGTTTCCAAATAAATGAAGAAATGAGCAGCGACATGTCAACTGGCAGCCCATTCGCCAAAACCAAACAGAGAAACAGGTTCTTCTCAGCTTTTACAATGATCAAATACATATCAACTAACAGCCCATTCGCCAAAACCAAACAGAGGAATGTGTTCTTCTTAGCTTTTACAATGATCAGCTCTTAGAGTAAAGGTCTGCATCTGGCTTGATTAAACTCTTCATGGTATCAAGTACTAAGAGCAGCTAATAAGTACTGTATAATATTGATCAGATATATCCTCCCTTTTATAAAATCTTCTGTTTTTGATCATATAATCTATTGGTTCTGAACACAGTATGTTTTAATTCTGAATGTTTAATACCATAGTTATACATTGAGCAACTCTCTCGTTCACCTCAGCAATTGTGAGTCTCAAGGCAACTCTGTGGAGCAAAATGCCAATAGTCAGCACGCAGTACACAGACTTGCAGAAGGACAGGCTCTCCTTTTGTTTCCATTTTTCTGGCCTACGTTAGAAAGAGGAACAACAAAGGGGTGGGCCAAATATTACAGGAACCCTTGTTTTCGAAAATTGAAAACAACTTACTTTGCCTTCAGTGTCTCCTCCTGGAAATTCCAGTGTGGATCTTCCACCAGTTGTAATTCCCTTAATACCCTGCCAGGCTTGTAAGCTGCATTGATTATCATGCTAAGAACCTGTAAGGGGGAAAAAACTGCAATGAACTTTAATTGTAGACATTCCTGCTAACACAAGGATGCTTTGAAAATCACCTTGCTGACCCAAGAAGCATTTGCTGTGTTCATCCTCATTAGGTAGATGTTGGGAAGAAGATGGATAAGGCATTCTACAGGTCATCATCAACGGGGAAAAAAAATGGCAGTAAAATCCAATTCCCCTGCTGGTTTAGAGGAGATGGCAGACTGTCACAAACATTTCTGATTGCTGGAAAACTCAACCATCTTCTAATGTGTATGTATTACATGTCGTTGAGGTGCCTCTGACCCCAGAAGACCCCTATGAATGAGTGCTGTAAACAGCATGCTATCCTCAACAACTGGCTCAGCTCCTGCAGATCCCACCTACAGCTTCCAAAGAGCCACTGACTATTTTCCATCAGGAATACTCTTCAGTAGGACCGGCTACTCAGAATTTTATTCTATTCTTTTTTTAAAAATTATTTTATTTACTTATTCACTTTAGAGGAGAGAGAGAGAGAGAGAGAGAGAGAGAGAGAGAGAGAGAGAAGGGGGGAGGAGCAGGAAGCATCAACTCCCATATGTGCTTTGACCAGACAAACCCAGGGTTTTGAACCCGCACCTCAGCATTTCAGGTACAAGCTTGACCCACTGCGCCACCACAGGTCAGGCTCATTTTATTCTTAAAAATAAATGTCAAAAGGCATCAATAAGACGAAGACAAAAGGCTCATGCCAAGACTTATGGGGAGACTTTATTTCCCTGTAAGCAGGGATATAAGTATGTGAAACTCACCTGATGCTGCCACAATTTATGGGCATTTCATCCCAGGGCAATTCTCTGAGGGAAGGCAGTGTTTCAAAAGGGAATCCAGAACATCCAACACCAAACTATACCTTATTTCCTAAAATTACCCTTTCACTCCCAAGTACCAAGTCCATGAAAATAAACATGTTGTCACTGCCTACTGTGTCACCCCTGTAAGGACCAGACACTTCCCTTCCAAAGCCCCAACTGCATGCTCTGGGAGATGACATGTCCCTGTTAATTGTGATGTGCTTCTCACATGACAAGAACAGGAAATTTAGATCCCTAGGAGTCCTCAACTTCCCAAAAAGCAAATCATCATTAACAATGAACATTTATAAGTTCTGGCATGTTCATGAGTTGCTGTTATTTGGACAGAGAACTGAAAGAATGTGAAGGTGTAATGCAATGCCCAAAGGAACCCGAGACCTATGACTGAGTGCCACGAAATGCCCACTTGTCAGGCTCTGCCATGTGCCAGACCCTAGCAGTACGCACACAGCAGCAGGACACAGCAGCTGCCAGTTCTGAAGTCCCTCCCAGTCCAGAAGAAGGGTAAGCCAGGCACTGAGCTCATGTCTCATATTTCAGAGCAAAATACAATTGAAAGAGCAATAAAAACACCTTATTAAAACGGGACACTAGCATTGCCAAAGCACCTATAATGTTTTAGAGTAGACTAGCACACTATCAATGGGAAAGAAGGAAAGTCAAGCATGGTAGAAGAATTTTCATGTTTTGGTTTTCATGTATCTGACACGTTCCAGAATGTAACTGGCATGGTGTGTACCATGATTTAATTCTGAGAAATAATAAAGCTTACACATACTACAACTGAGGATTTGACCTTAAAACATTTTTTTCTTTTTCTTTTTTTTTTTTTGTGGCAGAGACAGAGAAAGAAACATAGGAACAGACAGAAAGGAAAGGAGAGAGATGAGTAGCATCAATTCTTTGTTGCGGCTCCTTAGTTGTTCATTGATTGATTTCTCATATGTGCCTTGACCGGGGGGCTACAACAGACCGAGTGACCCCTTGCTCAAGCCAGCGACCTTGGGCTCAAACTGGTAAGCCTTGCTCTAACCAGATGAACCTGCGCTCAAGCTGGCGACCTCGGGGTCTCGAACCTGGGTCCTCCACATCCCAGTCTGATGCTCTATCCACTGTGCCACCGCCTGGTCAGGACCTTAACACATTTTATACCATGCAGTCAGCATGGCAACCATCCTTTCTTTGCTTGAGTAGCATTTTGTTATGTTCCCAGCATTCTGTAACTCCCCATCAAGAAAACGTGGTTTAGCCACAGCGTTAAAAGGCCAGGACAAAGCAAAACAAGCAGGTTGGTGTATTTATGTTTTCTGTATTAAAGTAATCATCTGATTTTATTATTTACTGTCAGTACAATTTACAGAGGCCGAGTTTAAAAATAAATCCAATTAGAACTGGCTGAAATAATGTGCAAAGTGTTTATCAACAGACAACAAAATTTCAACTGACTTTTTCATTGTATTTCACTGAGAAAACTCCAGAGCTACATGTTATTTGCTGCATATCAAAATACATTTTGTGGCTGTGGAAAGAAAATGCCTTCCAGAGTTTAATTCAGTCTGGAATCAGGCAGCAATTAAATTGTAAAAAGCATATGATACTGAAAAATTTTCTGTATGACTCTGCACAAACAAAACTTACTGAAAGAGTCCTCCCCCTCTGCTCATTCTGCCCATATGTCTACTTTCCTGCAGTGACACCCCTAAAAGCCCACACCCCTTTCCCTCTGCCTTATCATCTCTCCATAATTTATTGCCTTTTATTAAAACAGTATGTAAAAATCTTTTATTTCTTTTTTTGTGAAGCCTGCGTGCATTCAAAATAAACCCTTTCTCTCGTTAATCTGTCTTCTATCAGTTCAATTTGCAGGCCCCAGCCACGGAGTTTAAGAGAGTAAAGAAAAAGATTTTCCTTTTCTACAAACAACAGGGATATTTTGAGAAATAAAGGAGGTAACAATTTGACATGTCAAAATAGTTAAAGGTAGCCCTTCCTCTCTATAACAATGCCACTTTCATCAACCCAGAAAATAAACTCTCTAGTGCAGGGGTCCCCAAACGTTTTACACAGGGGGCCGGTTCACTGTCCCTCAGACCGTTCGAGGGCCGCTACTTACTGTACTCCATACACTGACCACCAATGAAAGAGGTGCCCCTTCCGGAAGTGCGGCGGGAGACGGATAAATGGCCTCAGGTAGCCGCAATTTGGCCCGCCCGCCTAGTTTGGGGACCTCTGCAGTGCTTTCAGCCTCTCTATCCCCATTGGCCCATATTTATCTTTCTCTTACATTTTTGCAAAATAACTTTCCTTAGAAGCTCCTTGACTTTCTTATTGCTGCTTCTTTTCAAAACCAAATGCTCATAAAAATAATTTATACTTACAAATTTATGCCCCTTCAATTCAATTCACAGCCTATCCACATTTAGTTTCTTCTCTAGCCACCACACAAATATGCTTTGGGAAAGGACCCCAGTGACCTAACATCAAGTCCAGTGAGTGCTTCCATCTTCCTGGACCTCTGAGCCATCTGACAGCGCGCTCCACTGCCCAGGCCTGCTCTGCCTCTTTGTTTTCTGCTCCTTCAGGCATGAGAGTTTGTTCAGAAAGTGCTAAGTGGGCCAGGGTATGGGGAAGAGGGGAGGAGTATTCAGAGGAAAGAAGAGACCAAGAGATGATGAAAGTGTAAATGCTCTTCTCAGGAAAAGGAGCAAATACTGCAAAAGTGTTTGGTACAAAGGAGTTACTCAATAGCTGTCAGCACAACTCTCCCACACCTTCTCTTCCAGGTACAATGTTAGCACGCAAAATATTATAGAAGTCAATAGGATTTTTCTTCTGTTCACTTCATGAAATTGTTATTCCATGATTTCCTTTCACAATCGCGCATTCTTTTTATATTGTATTATTATTAATTTTAATGGGGGTGACACCAATAAATCAGGGTACATATGTACAATGAAAACATCTCCAGGTTATCTTATCATTCAATTGTGTTGCATACCCGTCAGGCAAAGTCCAATTGTCCTCTGTCACCTTCTATCTGGTTTTCCCTGTGTCCCTCCACTCCTCCCTATCCCACCTCTCCCTCCCTCCCCACACCCCATAACCACCACTCTCTGGTCCACGTCTCATAGTCTCACTTTTATGTCCCACCTATGTATGAAATCATACGGTTCTCAGTTTTTCTTCTTTTCTGATTTACTTATTTCACTCCGTATAATGTTATCAAGGTACATCCATTTTGTTATAAATGATCCGATGTCATCATTTCTTATGGCTGAGTAGTATTCCATAGTATATATGTACCAAAGCTTTTTAATCCACTCGTCTTCTGACGGACACTTGGGCTGGTTCCAAATCTTCACTATTGTGAACAATGCTGCCACGAACATGGAGGAGCATTTCTTCTTTTCGAACAGTGCTATGGTGTTCTTAGGGTATATTCCTATAAGTGGGATAGCTGGGTCAAAGGGCAGTTCGATTTTTAATTTTTTAAGGAATCTCCGAACTGTTTTCCATAGTGGCTGCACCAGTCTGCATTCCCACCAGCAGTGCAGAAGGGTTCCCTTTTCTCCACATCCTCGCCAGCACTTATTCTGTGTTGTTTTGGTGATGAGTGCCATTCTGACTGCTGTGAGGTGATATCTCATTGTGGTTTTAATTTGCATTTCTCTAATGATTAGTGATGTTGAGCATTCTTTCATATGCCTATTGGCCATCTGTATGTCCTCTTTGGAGAAATTTCTATTCATTTCTTTTGCCCATTTTTTGATTGGATTGTCTTCCTGGTGTTGAGTTTTATAAGTTCTTTATAATTTTTGGTTATTAACCGCTTATCAGATGTGCTGTCGAATATGTTCTCCCATTGTGTGGTTTGTCTTTTTATTCTGTTCTTCTTGTCTTTAGCTGTGCAAAAACTTTTTAGTTTGATATAGTCCCATTTGTTTATCTTGCCTTTTATTTCATTTGCCCGTGGAGATAAATCGGCAAATATACTGCTGCTACAGATGTCGGAGAGCTTGCTGCCTATGTTTCCTTCTAAGATGCTTATGGTTTCACGGCTTACATTTAAGTCTTTTATCCATTTTGAGTTTGTTTTTGTGAATGGTGTAAGTTGATGGTCTAGTTTCATTTTTTTGCAGGTAGATATCCAATTTTCCCAACACCATTTGTTAAAGAGGCTGTCTTTACTCCATTGTATGTTCTTTCCTCCTTTGTCAAATATCAGTTGTCCATAAAGCTGTGGGTTTATTTCTGGGTCCTCTGTTCTGTTCCATTGATCTATGTGCCTGTTCTTATGCCAGTACCAGGCTGTCTTGATTATAATGGCCTTATAGTAAACCTTGATATCTGGAAGAGTGATACCTCCTGCTTTGTTTTTTCTTTTTCAGATTGCTGAGGCTATTCGTGTTCTTTTTTGGTTCCATATAAATTTTTGGAATATGTGTTCTATATCTTTGAAGTATGACATTGGTATTTTAATTGGTATTGCATTGAATTTATAAATTGCTTTGGGTAATATAGACATTTTAATAATGATGTTTATTCTTCCTAGCCATGAGCATGGTATATGCTTCCACTTGTTTGTATCTTCCTTGATTTCTTTTATCAATGTTTTATAATTTTCCGAGTACAAGTCCTTAACCTCCTTGGTTAAATTTACTCCTAGGTACTTTATTTTTTTTTGCTGCAATAGTGAAGGGGATTGTTTCCTTAATTTCTTTTGCTGACAGTTCATTGTTGGTATATAGAAATGCCTCTGATTTCTGAGTATTAATTTTATATCCTGCCACCTTGCTGAATTCATTTATAAGGTCCAGTAGTTTTTTGACTGAGACTTTAGGGTTTTCAATATACAATATCATATCATCTGCAAATAGTGACAGTTTTACTTCTTTTCCAATTTGGATGCCTTTTATTTCTTCTTCTTGTCTGATTGCTACAGCTAGGACTTCCAGAACGATGTTGATTTTTGGAAGGTTATATGATTCAAGAAATTTGTCCATTTCACCAAGATTGTCTAATTCTTTGGCATAGAGTTCATCATAGTATTTTCTTACAATGCTTTGTATTTCTGTTGTGTCAGTTGTTATTTCTTCACTGTCCTTTCTAATTTTATTTATTTGAGTCCTCTCTCTTTTTTTCTTGGTGAGTCTAGTTAAAGGTTCATCAATCTTGTTTACCTTTTCAAAGAACCAGCTTCTGGTTTCATTGATCCTCTGTATTGTTTCCTTAGCCTATGTCATTTATTTCTACTCTGATCTTTATTATTTTTTTCCTTCTACTTGTCTTGGGTTTTATTTGCTGTTGTTTTTCTAGTTCTTTTAGATGTAGGGTCAGGTTGCTTATTTGAGCCTTTTCTAGCTTCTTATGATATGCCTGTAGTGTAATAAACTTCCCTCTCAGAACTGCTTTTGCTGTGTCCCATAAATTTTGAGTTGATGTATGCTCATTATCTTTTGTTTCTAGAAACATTTTTATTTCTTCTTTGATCTCATTGTTAATCCATTCATTATTTAATATCATGCTATTTAGTTTCTAAGTGTTTGAGTATTTTTCAGTTTTTCTTTTGTGGTTAATTTCTAGTTTCATAGCATTGTGATCAGAGAAAATGCTTGATATGATTTCAATCTTTTTAAATTTATTGAGATCATTTTTGTGTCCTAACATGTGGTCTATCCTAGAAAACGTACCATGAGCGCTTGAGAAGAATGTATATTGTACTGCTTTAGGGTGAAAAGTTCTGAAGATATCTATTAAATCAAGTTGATCTACTGTCTCCTTTAAGTCTGCTGTTTCTTTATTAATTTTCTTTCCTGAGGATCTATCCAGTGTTGTTAGAGGGGTATTGAAATCCCCGACTATTATAGTATTGCTTTTTTATTTTTTTTTTAATTTTAATATATATTTTATTATTATTAATTCTAATGAGGTGACACCAATAAATCAGGGTACATATGTACAATGAAAACATCTCCAGGTTATCTTATCATTCAATTGTGTTGCATACCCATCACCAAAAGTCAAATTGTCCTCTGTCACCTTCAATCTGGTTTTCTCTGTGTCCCTCCCCTCCTCCCTATCCCACTTTTCCCTCCCTCCCCCCATCCCATAACCAACACTCTCTTGTCCATGTCTCATACCCTCACTTTCATGTCCCACCTATGTATGTAATCGTGCTGTTCTCAGTTTTTCTTTTTTTCTGATTTACTTATTTCACTCCGTATAATGTTATCAAGGTACATCCATTTTGTTATAAATGATCCGATGTCATCGTTTCTTATGGCTGAGTAGTATTCCATAGTATATATGTACCATAACTTTTTAATCCACTCGTCTTCTGACGGACACTTGGGCTGTTTCCAGATCTTCACTATTGTGAACAATGCTGCCACGAACATGGGGGCGCATTTCTTCTTTTCGAACAGTGCTATGGTGTTCTTAGGGTATATTCCTAAAAGTGGGATAGCTGGGTCAAAAGGCAGTTCGATTTTTAATTTTCTGAGGAATCTCCAAACTGTTTTCCACAGTGGCTGCACCAGTCTGCATTCCCACCAGCAGTGCAGAAGGGTTCCCTTTTCTCCACATCCTCGCCAGCACTTATTCTGTGTTGTTTTGCTGATAAGTGCCATTCTGACTGGTGTGAGGTGATATCTCATTGTGGTTTTAATTTGCATTTCTCTAATGATTAGTGATGTTGAGCATTTTTTCATATGCCTATTGGCCATCTGTATGTCCTCTTTGGAGAAATTTCTATTCATTTCTTTTGCCCATTTTTTGATTGGGTTGTTTGTCTTCCTGGTGTTGCGTTTTATAAGTTCTTTATAAATTTTAGTAATTAACCCCTTATCAGATGTGCTGTCGAATATGTTCTCCCATTGTGTGGTTTGTCTTTTTATTCTGTTCCTATTGTCTTTAGCTGTGCAAAAACTTTTTAGTTTGATATAGTCCCATTTGTTTATCTTGCCTTTTATTTCAGTTGCCCATGAAGATAAATCGGCAAATATACCGCTGCTACAGATGTCGGAGAGCTTGCTGCCTATGTTTTCTTCTAAGATGCTTATGGTTTCACGGCTTACATTTAAGTCTTTTATCCATTTTGAGTTTGTTTTTGTGAATGGTGTAAGTTGATGGTCTAGTTTCATTTTTTTGCAGGTAGATGTCCAATTTTCCCAACACCATTTGTTAAAGAGGCTGTCTTTACTCCATTGTATGTTCTTTCCTCCTTTGTCAAATATCAGTTGTGCATAAAGCTGTGGGTTTATTTCTGGGTTCTCTGTTCCGTTCCATTGATCTATGTGCCTGTTCTTATGCCAGTACCAGACTGTCTTGAGTATAATGGCCTTATAGTAAACCTTGATATCAGGAAGCGTGATACCTCCTGCTTTATTTTTTCTTTTTAAGATTGCTGAGGCTATTCGTGTTCTTTTTTGGTTCCATATAAATTTTTGGAATATGTGTTCTATATCTTTGAAGTATGTCATTGGTATTTTAATTGGTATTGCATTGAATTTATAAATTGCTTTAGGTAATATAGACATTTTAATGATGTTTATTCTTCCTAGCCATGAGCACGGTATATGCTTCCACTAGTTTGTATGTTCCTTGATTTTTTTTATCAATGTTCTATAATTTTCCGAATACAAGTCCTTAACCTCCTTGGTTAAATTTACTCCTAGGTACTTTATTTTTTTGGCTGCAATAGTGAAGGGGATTGTTTCCTTAATTTCTTTTGCTGATATTTCATTGTTGGTGTATAGAAATGCCTCTGATTTCTGAGTATTAATTTTATATCCTGCCACCTTGCTGAAATCATTTATAAGGTCCAGTAGTCTTTTGACTGAGACTTTAGGGTTTTCTATATACAATATCATATCATCTGCAAATAATGACAGTTTTACTTCTTCTTTTCCAATTTGTATGCCTTTTATTTCTTCTTCTTGTCTGAGTGCTGTAGCTAGGACTTCCAGAACTATGTTGAATAAGAGTGGTGAAAGTGGGCAACCCTGCCTGGTTCCTGATCTTAAGGGGATTGCTTTTAATCTTTGTCCATTTAGTATGATGTTTGCTGTCGGTTTATCGTAGATGGCCTTTATCATGTTAAGGAATGATCCCTGTATTCCCACTTTACTGAGAGTTTTGAGCATGAATGGGTGCTGGATTTTATCAAATGCCTTTTCTGCATCTATTGAAATTATCATGTGATTTTTGTCCTTCCTTTTGTTTATGTGGTGAATCACATTGATTGATTTGCGAATATTGAACCAGCCTTGCCTCTCCAGAATAAATCCCACTTGATCGTGGTGTATGATTTTTTTCATATATTGCTGGATCCGGTTGGCTAATATTTTGTTGAGAATTTTAGCGTCTAAATTCATCAGGGATATAGGCCTATAATTTTCTTTCTTTGTGTTGTCTTTGCCCGGTTTTGGGATCAGAATTATGCTCGCCTCATAAAAGGAGTTTGGAAGTCTTCCTTCCTCTTTAATTTTTTGAAATAGCTTGAGGAGAATAGGAATTAGTTCTTCTTTGAATTTTTGATAGAATTCACTTGTGAAGCCATCAGGCCCAGGACTTTTCTTTTTTGGGAGTTTTTTGATAACTTTCTATCTCATTTGTTGTAATTGGTCTGTTTAGGTGTTCTGATTCTTCCAGATTGATTTTTGGAAGGTTATATGATTCAAGAAATTTGTCCATTTCACCAAGATTGTCTAATTTTTTGGCATATAGTTCTTCATAGTATTTTCTTACAATGCTTTGTATTTCTGTTGTGTCAGTTGTTATTTCTCCACTGTCCTTTCTAATTTTATTTATTTGAGTCCTCTCTCTTTTTTTCTTGGTGAGTCTAGTTAAAGGTTCATCAATCTTGTTTACCTTTTCAAAGAACCAGCTTCTTGTTTCATTGATCCTCTGTATTGTTTCCTTAGCCTCTATGTCATTTATTTCTGCTCTGACCTTTATTATTTCCTTCCTTCTACTTGTCTTGGGTTTTATTTGTTGTTGTTTTTCTAGTTCTTTTAGATGCAGGGTTAGGTTGCTTATTTGAGCTTTTTCTAGCTTCTTATGATATGCCTGTAGTGCAATAAACTTCCCTCTCAGAACTGCTTTTGCTGTGTCCCATAAATTTTGAGTTGATGTATGCTCATTATCATTTGTTTCTAGAAACTTTTTTATTTCTTCTTTGATCTCATTGTTAATCCATTCATTATTTAATAACATGCTATTTAGTTTCCAAGTGTTTGAGTATTTTTCAGTTTTTCTTTTGTGGTTAATTTCTAGTTTCATGGCATTGTGATCAGAGAAAATGCTTGATATGATTTCAATCTTCTTAAATTTATTGAGACCATTTTTGTGTCCTAACATGTGGTCTATCCTAGAAAACGTATCATGAGCGCTTGAGAAGAATGTATATTCTACTGCTTTAGGGTGAAAAGTTCTGAAGATATCTATTAAATCAAGTTGATCTAGTGTATCCTTGAAGTCTGCTGTTTCTTTATTAATTTTCTTTCTTGAGGATCTATCCAGTGTTGTTAGAGGGGTATTGAAATCCCCTACTATGATAGTATTGCTGTTAATCTCGCCCTTTATATCCATCAAAGTTTGCTTTATGTATGTCGGGGCTCCTATATTTGGTGCATAGATATTTACAATAGTTATATCTTCCTGTTGAATTGTTCCCTTTATCATTATGTAGTGTCCTCCTTTATCTCTTACTACAGCCTTTGTTTTAAAGTCCATTTTGTCTGATATAAGTATTGCTACCCCTGCTTTTTTTTCATTTCCATTTGCATGAAATATTTTTTTCCATCCTTTTACCTTCAGTCTATGAGCATCTTTTGTTTTAAGGTGTGTCTCTTGTAGACAGCATATGTATGGGTCCTTTTTCTTTATCCATGCAGCTACCCTATGTCTTTTGATTGGATCATTTAATCCATTTACATTTAAGGTTATTATTGATATGTAGTTGTTTATTGCCATTTTATTCTTTAAAGCTGTATTCTTCTTTTGCTCTATTCATTCCTCCCTTTAAACTGTTCACAAGAGGCCCCTTAGTATCTCTTGCAGAATTGGTTTGGTTTTTATGAATTCCTTGAGGCTTTCTTTTTCTGGGAAGCTCTTTATTTCTCCTTCAATTTTAAACGTTAGCCTTGCTGGATAAAGTAGTCTTGGTTGTAGGTTCTTGTTCTGCATTACTTTGATTATTTCTTGCCATTCCCTTCTGGCCTCAAGTGTTTCTGTTGAGAAGTCTGATGTCATCCTTATGGGGGCTCCTTTGTAGGTGATAGCCTTTTTTTCTCTAGCAGCTTTTAAAATTTTTTCTTTATCCATTAGCTTTGGTATTTTAACTATGATGTGTCTTGGTGTAGATCTTTTTGGGTTTCTCTTTAATGGAGTTCTGTGTGCTTCTTGAATGTGTGGAGTGTTTCCCAGCCTTAATTTAGGAAAGTTTTCTGCTATGATTTGATTGAACAAAGTTTCCATTTCCTGTCCTCTCTCCTCTTCTTCAGGCACCCCTATGATGCGAATGTTGTTTCTCTTCATGTTGTCACAAAGCTCCCTTAGAGTTTCCTCACATTTTTTAAGTCTCTTTTCCTTTTTCTTCTCTGCTTCTGTGCCTTTGTTTATTGTGTCCTCTAACTCGCTTATTCGATCCTCAGCGTCATCCATCCTGCTTTTAATTCCTTCCATTGTGGTCTTCAGTTCTGATACTGTATTTGTCATTTCTGTCTGATTCTTTTTTATTATTTCAATTTCATTTTTTATACTTGTTATCTCTTTATTTAGGTGTTCATAATGACTATCCATTGTTGCTCTAATTTCTTTGAACATCCTAACTATCATTATTCTAAATTCTGCTTCCGGTAATTTGGTTATATCTGGTTCATTCAGGTCCTTCTCTGGGGATTTCTCTTGATTCATTTGGTTTGCATTCCTCTGCCTGCCCATTTTTTCTGTGTATAAGCAAGTTGTGGCCACTGGAGTCCAGTAGGTGTTGCCTTTCTGTTCTCTAGGTGTGGTCTGTCTGCAGGCCCCCCACCCCCTCTGCCGGTGCCTAGGGTGGTTGGGTATGAGCGTTGCCAGCGCGGGCCCACTGTGGCTTTTGCTGTGATTTCTGCCTCTCCTCCGTGGGAGGGGCTGTCACTGAAGCCACAAGATCAGCACCAAGGGTAGAGGTGAGCACCTTTCCTCAGCTGCGGACCCAGCCTATTTCCGGACTTCCGCCCAGAACCAGCAGTCGGAGCCTGCTCGCTACTGTTCCGCGGGTTAGGCGGGGCTTTTGACGTGCTCTCAGCTGTAAGCCTTTGCCCGTCCGGAGCTTTAGCCCCGCCCTCGAGGCCAGGGCCCTTTGCGCAGGGTCGGAAACCAAGGTTTATTGGGGCGGGCGTGTTTGCTGGCTTCCGCCGAGCTGCGTACTTCCGCTCGTCCCGGACTCTACCCCGCCCCCGCGTTCGGAGCCCGCTCGTGCACGTATGAATGCTATTCGCGTTTTCTCCGGCCGGATGGGGATAATAGCGTGGGCTCAGCTGCGAGCCTCCACCCGTCTCGGGGTCCACCCCGTTCTCGTGCTCGGAGCCCGCTCGCGCACGTATACTGGCCAACCGCGGTTTCTCCGGCCGGGGGCGAGGGGACTGGTAGTGTCAGCTCAGCCACGAGCCCCTGCCCGTCCCTGGTCCTAGCCCGGTCCCTGCGGTCAGGGCCGGCTTGCGCAGGGCCTGCCTGTTCCTGGCCTCCCGCTTTGTCCCCGTAAGTGGGATTAAAGGCGGGCCCGCAGCTTCCGGACCGCTCTCGCGCTTCCCCTCCTACCCTCTGGGCTAGACCGATCTCCCACCGGCTTGGCCTCCGCCCACGCCGACAGAACCGCGTTTCAGCGTCCTGCCGCCCCAAAACCTTAAGCAGCCCTCAGCAGAGTAGGAAGGGACCTAATACTCCACACTGTAGGCCTGGGAGCTCCCTCACTTGTTTCACAACTCAAATCTGTCCAAACGCCTCTTCTTGGCTCTGGGACTGCAGGCTGGGGCTTGGTTCCTGGGACCCAGGTCCCTCCCTCTCTGCCAAACTTTCCTCCCGCCACACGGGTCTCTCCGGGCTGCCGTTTGCTCCGTGGAGCTGGGCAGCCCTTTTCGCGTTTTCGCTATTCCTACCAGTCTCAATGTGGCTTCTTCTGTGTTCCTTGGTTGAAGAGTCCACTTAGTTTTGTTCAAAGTTGGTTTATCCAGGTGATGGTTCTTAAAATTGCGTTGTAATCCACTTTGGTTCTGGGAGTTGGAAGTTGGTACGTCCGCCTACTCCGTCGCCATGTTGCTCCTCCCAGTATTGCTTTTAATATCGCCCTTTATATCCATCAAAGTCTGCTTTATGTATGTCGGGGCTCCTATATTTGGTGCATAGATATTTATAATAGTTATATCTTCCTGTTGAATTGTTCCCTTTATCATTATGTAGTGTCCTTCTTTATCTCTTACTACAGCCTTTATTTTAAAGTCCATTTTGTCAGATATAAGTACTTGTACCCCAGCTTTATTTCATTTCCATTTGCATGAAATATTTTTTTCCATCCTTTTACCTTCAGTCTATGTGCATCTTTTGTTTTAAGGTGTGTCTCTTGTAGACAGCATATGTATGGGTCCTGTTTCTTTATCCATGCAGCTACCCTATGTCTTTTGATTGGATCATTTAATCCATTTACATTTAAGGTTATTATTGATATGTAGTTGTTTATTGCCATTTTATTCTTTAAAGCTGTATTCTTCTTTTGCTATATTCTTTCCTTCCTTTAAACTGTTCACAAGAGGCCCCTTAGTATCTTTTGCAGAATTGGTTTGGTTTTTATGAATTCCTTCAGGCTTTCTTTTTCTGGGAAGCTCTTTATTTCTCCTTCAATTTTAAACGTTAGCCTTGCTGGATAAAGTAGTCTTGGTTGTAGGTTCTTGTTCTGCATTATTTTGATTATATCTTGCCATTCCCTTCTGGCCTCAAGTGTTTCTGTTGAGAAGTCCGATGTCATTTTTATGGGGGCTTTTTTGTAGGTGATAGCCTTTTTTTCTCTAGCAGCTTTTAAAATTTTTTCTTTATCCATTAGCTTTGGTATGTTAACTATGATGTGTTTTGGTGTAGATCTTTTTGGGTTTCTTTTTAATGGAGTTCTGTGTGCTTCTTGAACATGTGGAGTGTTTCCCAGCCTTAATTTAGGGAAGTTTTCTGCTATGATTTGATCGAACAAAGTTTCCATTTCCTGCCTTCTCTCCTCTTCTTCAGGCACCCCTATGATGCGAATGTTGTTTTTCTTCAGGTTGTAACAGAACTCCCTTAGAGTTTCCTCACATTTTTTGAGTCTCTTTTCCTTTTTCTTCTCTGCTTCTGTGCCTTTGTTTATTGTGTCCTCTAACTCGCTGATTTGATCCTCAGTGTGATTCATCCTGCTTTTAATTCCTTCCATTGTGGTCTCAGTTCTGATATTGTATTTGTCATTTCTGTCTGATTCTTTTTTATTATTTCAATTTTGTTTTTTATACTTGTTATCTCTTTATTTAGGTGTTCATAATGACTATCCATTGTTGCTCTAATTTCTTTGAACATCCTAATTATCATTATTCTAAATTCTGCTTCTGGTAATTTGGTTATATCTGGTTCATTCAGATCCTTCTGAATGAACCAGATATAACCTGGGGATTTCTCTTGATTCATTTGGTTTGCATTCCTCTGCCTGCCCATTTTGTCTGTGTATAAGCAATTGTGGCCACTGGAGTCCAGTAGGTGTTGCCTTTGTGTTCTCTAGCTGTGGTCTGTCTGCAGGCCCGCCACCCCCTCTGCTGCTGCCTACAGCGGTTGGGTATGGGCATTCCCAGTGCCGGCCCACTGTGGCTTTTGCTGTGATTTCTGCCTCTCCTCCACGGGAGGGGCTGTCCCTCAAGCCACAAGCCTCAGCACCAAGGGTAGAGGAGAGCACCTTTGCTCAGCTGCGGACCCAGCCTGTTTCCGGATCCACCCAGAACCCGCAGTCAGAGCCTGCTCACCACAGTTTCGCGGGTTGGGCGGAGCTTTTGACGTGCTCTCAGCTGTGAGCCTTAGCTTGTCCGGAGCTTTAGCCCCGCCCTTGAGGCCAGGGCCCTTCTGCACTGGGTCACAAACCAAGGTTTATTGGACTGGGCGTGTTTGCTGGCTTCCGCTCAGCTGCGGACTTCCGCTCGTCCCGGACTCTACCCCAATCCCGTGTTTGGAGCCCGCTCGTGCTCGTATGATGGCAAACCACGGTTTCTCTGGCCGGGCAGGAATAGTAGCGTGGGCTCAGCTGCGAGCTTCTACTTGTCTCGGGGTCTACCCCACCCCCGCGCTTGGAGCCCGCTCGCGCACATAGAATGGCAAACCGCGGTTTCTCCGGCCGGGCAGGGCTGTTAGCATGAGCTCAGCCGTGAGCTCCTGCCCGTCCCTGGTCCCCGCGGTCAGGGCCGGCTTGCGCAGGGTCGCAGAGCAGATTTCTGCCCGTTCCTGGCCTCCTGCTTTTTCCCCGCAGGTGGGATTACAGGCGGGCCCGCAGTTCCGGACCGCTTTCACGCGTCCCTTCCGCCCCTGCTGGGCTAGACCGAGCTCACACCAGCTTGGCCTCCGCCCACGCCGACAGAACCGCGTTTCAGCGTCCTGCCGCCACCATACCTTCAGCAATCCTCAGCAGAGTAGGAAGGGACCTAATACTCCACACTGTAGGCCTGGGAACTCCCTCACTTGTTTCACAGCTCAAAACTGTTCAAACGACTCTTCTAGGCTCTGGGACTGCAGGCTGGGGCTTGGTTCCTGGGACCCAGGTCCCTCCCTATCCGCCAAACTCTCCTCCCACCACGCGGGTCTCTCCGGGCTGCCGTTTGCTCCGGGGAGCTGGGCAGCCCTTTTGCGTTTTTGTTATTCCTACCAGTCTTAATGTGGCTTCTTCTGTGTTCCTTGGTTGAAGAGTCCACTTAGTTTAGTTCAAAGTTGGTTTATCCAGATGATGGTTCTTAAAATTGAGTTATAATCCACTTTGGTTCTGGGAGTTGGAAGTTGGTATATATGCCTACTCCATCGCCATCTTGTTCCTCCCAATTGCGCATTTATTTATTTATTTATTTATTTATTTATTTATTTATTTATTTATTTTTGCAACAGAGAGAGAAACAGATAGGGACAGAAAGACAGGAAGGGAGAGAGATGAGAAGCATCAAGTCTTCTTTGTGGCACCTTAGTTCTTCATTGATTGCTTTCTCCTATGCATCTTGACCATGGGGAGAGGGGGTGCTACAGCAGAGTCAATGACCCCTTGCTGAAGCCAGCGACCTTGGGCTTCAAGCCAGCTACCTTTGGGTTCAAGCCAGCAACCATGGAGTCATGTCTATGATCCCACGCTCAAGCCAGAACCCTGCGCTCAAGCAGGCGACCTCAAGGTTTCAAACCTGGGTCCTCTGCATCCTGGTCCAATGCTCCATCCACTGTGCCATGGCCTGGTTCGGCTCGTATTTGCTCTTGAGAAAACTCCCCCCAAACCAAAAGCAAGTTAATTTCCAACCTCAACTATATCCTCTGCTTAAAGTTACATCTGTGTTGAAAGTACAAGGAATCACTTAATATTAAAAAATCAAAGCTTTGAGTGTCAAAATTAGAAAACACTTCAGAATGCAAATATGGCTCCCACAGCCTGGGTTCAGCTGATTCAATGGGAAGATGACAGCTCCTGACTTTGAAGGTTTATAATGTGCGTAATTCTAGTGACCAGAGGGAGAGTGCAGACTTTCAGAGATAAACGGGCCCACAAGGACACATAAAGGAGAGCATTCTTTCTCTTCAGGGGTTAGAGAAAGGCTCTGGATACAAAGGAGTTCTCCCTCACATGTTCAAGGTTCCAACAGACCTTCCCTCTTTGCAGTCCAAGCCCATGGTTATAACAATTAGTTTTTACAAAACTCAGGACCATTAAAAGCCCTCATGGCCTAAAATATTTTTCCTTTTCAACTTCAAAATCAGATGGAATGGAATTAATTTTATGAATACTTTCTTTAAAGTAAAATAATATTTTTTTTACTCTGTCAGCACTTTATCAATAGGGTTTCACTCATGAATGGGATCTTATGTGAAATTTTTCAAAAGGAATAAAATGAGAGAGATTCAGACTTCTAACAATTGGTCTTGTCAATACAATGGGAGGCTCAGTGAGTCGCAGGACAAACAAGGTTTTTAGTGCTGGAACTAGATTTAAATGGAGAATGTGAAGTAAGACCTAAGCCCTTGGCTAGAGGAGTCTGGGAGTAAGAAGAATTATACCACAGCTATAATTCTTTTCCCAGAATTCTATCAAGCCTGCCCTCCACACCAGAAGTCTACATTGTATCAACCATGAATAAACGCCATCAAAATCAGCAACATGTGTTCCTAAGAGATGAGCCAGGAGGCTTCTCCTCCCATTAGTACAAACATAACCTTCTAACAAAGCCAGAGAAAAGCAGGAAACAAGATTGGAGAAGAAGTTATTTACCCTCAAAAATGTGTGTTTTCATTATCTCCACTCTATCTAATACAGTCACAAAAGATTATCTAATGATAACCATTATGTTCATCTCTCCTTCTGTTATCAGTTATAAAAACTTTAATAATAACAACAGCAATCTGACATTTTACCATGTGCAGAACTCTATTGCTTTGGCCAAAACCAGCTTCAATCTTTATTTAGATTCTTAACACAAGGCTGACCTCCTGGGCAACCATCCTGGAGAGGAGGCACTCCCTCCTGGTGTTTCCCTGGGGGCAAGCTCCCATACTCCTGCATCAATGAACTCCCCATATTATCACTGCAATTTCACAAAAGACCACTTCCCAAGTTCCACATACCCCTGGAAGACAAACAAGAAAATCCCATCATGCCATGTATCTTCTTCAGTAACCTCTGTCATCAAAAACCCAACACTTCTAGAACATTCTTTCTACCCAGAAAATGATTTCATTTGGCTCTGTAGTTTCCCCTAGCCTGACCCAATCTCAATCCCTTCCCTGCTCCCTAAACCCATCCTTATGTGTTCTGAGTTTACAGTCCATGATGAGCAAATACCCTATAAACTAGACCTCTTTACAGAACAATATTTTATACACCTTGCAGTTTTCTCTTCTGCTATGAATTGGATTGTGCCCTCCTCCCCTGCCAATTCGTATATGAAACTGCTAACCTCCAATGCGATGGTAGTAGGAGATAGGGCCTCTAGGGGATGATTAAGGTTAGATGAGATCTTGGGTGGGGGGACCCATGATGGGATTAGAGCCCTCCAGAGAAGAGAGCAGACAGCTTTCTGTCCTTTTCTCTCTGCATGTGAGGACTCGGCAAGGCAACAGCTGTGTGTGAGCCAGGAAGAGGACTCCACCAAGAACCTGCCTATGCTGACAACCTGTTCTCAACCTAACAGCTTCCAGAACTGTGGGAAATGATGTCTGCTGCTTGGGCCACCCCGTCTGTGGTGTCCTGTCACCTTCTCTCCCCTACAACAACACTTCCTTCTTCTCTGCTGGATCATTTCTCTGAGAGTATATACCATGGTAACATTTCCCATCTCCAAATACAAAAACAGTAACTTTTCCCCTTCATCTCTCATCTGCCTTCAGCTACCTCACTTCTCAGTGTTCTTTTACAGTAAAATCCTTAAGAGTTAGTTGTCCACACTTACTGCCTTCTTGTTCCCTCCATCAATCCTATCTGGAACCCAATCCAATGGAGCGTCCATGTCCACAAACACCCAAAACCAGTCTCATCAAGACTACCTGTGATGCCCACATCGCCAAAGAATGGGTAATTGTAGTCTCTCCTTATCCCACCTGTCACCAATGTGTGCAGCACCCACCACTCCCTCCTCTGCAGACCTGCAGATACTTTTTATCCTTATAGTCATGACTCAGGTCTCTCGCAAATCTCCTGTGTCATGTGTGCTTTTCCTGGATCCTTGTCTCCCCAAACCCCAACGGGAAATGGCAGTGAGCCTCAGGACTGTTATGTTCTATCCCAGTCCACTTCACAGTGCATCTGGCTTTAAACATACCCACAAAGTAGCCAAATAACAGTTACCAAATTTATACTTCCATCCCAGACCTTTCCTTGAACTCATATGTCCATTTCCACTTGGATGTTTAATGGGTAAACCTAGCCTGTCCGAATCAGGCAGATTTAATGTACCCTACACGTTCCCGCTCACAACAACTTCTCTCTTCTAACTGCGAGGGCCAGACATTTGGAGGCCTCCGTGAGTAGTTTACCATGAGACCCTCCCTGTATCCAAAATGTATTAGCTTATGTGTTTATGATCCATTCTCACTAGAACACAAGCACCAAGAAATCAGGGACTTAATTTTGTTTGCTGCCATACTGACAGTAGGTAGCACTATATCTGGCAATGGCAGATGCTCAATAAATACACATTTCTTACTTTGTTTACTCAATTTCAATATGGGCACTGAAATTAGATAAAATTATTCCATACACCTAAAAACTAATGACTAATTCACTCCATGAATTTATTTGATCCCATATAATAATCTACATGAGTGGACGCCAAGGAGACAGCAATTGCTACTGATTTTCTCTGCTACAAAATCTTATACTATGTTATGATAACAAAGTCAACAAAGGTAGCATATCTTCTTCATATGCAAATAATTAAGATCTAACAACCAAAAATATTTTCAAACAAGTCATCGCAAACTCCCCAAGTGTGAGGAATAAACACTAATTAAAGCCAAGAGATTGAGGGAAGTAGCTTAATGGGTCAGCCGTGTGGTGGAAATACAAACTACAAGCAACAACAAACCAAATTCCAAACTGCCAGGTCCCACTAGAAACTTCCAAGCCTGGGAGGTTGGGGGGCAGTGGTCACTTTCCCACTCTGGGGCTCTCACATCACTATTCACTGTCCAGCATCCCTGGCTGAGGGCAGTGGAGAGGAGACCTGGGAGTTCCAAGGGTTCTGAGGCTCAGAGAGCAAACAGGGCTGCAGCTTTGTGGAACCACAGGACTTCTCTGGACACTTATGCTCCAACAACACATTTCACGTGTCAGTAGAGTAGAGCAGAGTCAGTGAAGGCCCTGAATCCTCGGTAATGGCCTGACGCTCACTTTCTGCTTCAGACTCCATGTTCAGTATTTCAACACTCGCTGTGATGTTTGGAATCATATGTCACCCGACTGGCCTCTATTTGTTGTTATTTCATGAAATAATGCCAGTCAGAGACTACCAGATGCTTGTTTAAGGCCAATTTCCTCCTTTCCTGTTGGCCAGTAAAACAAAGGGTTGTGACTCTGGGTCCTGAGCCATACAGAGTACAGGAAGCCCAGTGAGGGACTGGATTGGGGCCAAGGGTACAGAGAGGGGACCTATGTAAGAGTCATCTTTTCTATGCTCTTACTTACTGTCAAAGCAACAAACAGCACTGGGTTCCAGATTTAAAAGCCACCATATCTACTGCTCCTACTGACCCTAGATAACACAGAACTGGGCAATGATTCTAGCATAACCAGGCATAGATTCTGCTGGTAGATCTGTACTTGTGTGGGCTTCTTACAATTAGGCAGGCTTAGCATCAAGAAGAGAACACAAGGCTCCCTGCTGTAACCAAGGAAAGGTCCACACCTCTTGCTCACCATAGCCCCCAGCTTCTAGCACAGTGCACACCTAGTATATGGTTGTGACCCATGAACTGATCAGAGCCCAAAGGAATAAATAGATGGATGAGTGATGTCTCATTCACTGCTGTGTTATCAGGGCTAGAAGATTATCTGAAGTGGCAGATACTCAGTAAACATATGCTGAATGTTGAATAACTGAACATCTTGGTATAAGACCCTACAAAGATTGTGGATACATGGAAAGAAATATAATGGACTACAGCGACACCATGCAGTCCCCCCATCATTACTTCTGTACTTTTTGAAGCCACAGAAGCAGATTGAGGGAGATGAAAATTTTATTCAATGGAGGTGAACCCTCCAGTCTCTATGGTTCTAGTGCGTCCTGGTGGCAACACAATTAGCTACCCCAGACTCTACACCATCGCACCAGCAGTCATGGCTCTGATAACTTCTGCAGTCACTTTCTCAAAGTTAAACTTATCACAACCTATTCTCTCAATTGGTCACATCTAAACTATTGCATCCCTTAAATAAGTTGTGATAAAGAGTATCAAAGTGACTCTTCTAGATACAACAGATGATAGGTAGGTAGGTAAGTACATACATACATACATACATACATACATACATACATACATAGGTGATGGGTGGATGGATATATGATAGAATGAAAGACAAATTGATAGCTATGGGTGGATGGAAAGATACATGGATAAATAGGTAGGTGGGTAGGGTGAGGTGGGATCGTGTGGGTGCATACATGTGTATCTATATTTTACTCATCAGGAACAACATTCCCGCCATGGCAGAGAAGCTCTGTCTAGCCTTTCCGATCTTACCAGTCTATTCCATGGTATGCAGACTGACCCTGATGTTATGTTGAGTGCACAGGTCTCAAGTCAGCATCTTTGGCACTCTCAGCTAAGTGGGGCAGAAAGCTACATTGCAGAAAAGAATAAGCCACAGGAGCTTAGCACTTCAGAAAGTTTCCTGGGTGTGCAGGATTCATGTTGCTTTCTCTGAAGCCTTCTTTTAAGCACCAGAACGAAAAAAAATGAAGCAGAACCTCAAGTACTGTATTTCTACCCTTTCATGGAAAGAGCACAACTTGTTGATTTTCCCTCTATAAAAAAGTTCAACCCTTAAATGACTGACCCATGCTGCCAAGAAGCAGCACATAAAACACAGGTCCTTTTTGCTGCCAAGCCAACACATTCCATAGCAACTTTCAGCTTCACACATCAAAAGGTGACGTGCAAAATGTGAAAAAGGACTCTTTAGAGATGACAGGTTTCTCTTTTTCACTAAAAACAGAGGCTACATTCTGGCAAGTAAGTTAAACCAAATAACGTTTAAGAAAAACCATGAATGCTCCCCCAATCTCTTAATCTCACAGGGATGTTATTCTGGTATGCTGACTTTACATCCATGGCCTTTATAATCTCAGTAAAAACCGAGACTTTACAATTCTTCCTGAGCTGGTGTTTTCAGAGTCATCATCTCTGCCAGTAGGATTGGTCAGAGTTCTCTCATTTCAGCACGTGTCTATTGAACAGACTTTTCATAGCAGGACACAATGACATGAGCAAATATATCACTACACGTACCACTCCTCCTTTTTCTGTTTTACTCAGGCTGGCTCACTCACTTAATGTTTGTTTCACACATGGACACAGCCACACAACACCTGCCATATTTCCCTATATATGAGGTAAGAGTCACAGCCCTGAAGATCAAGGAGACTACATATAAAGCATAATGCAGAGATTTCCCAATTTGTGAATGGCCGACAAGAATGGTGCCAACAATCTCAGAGGTACAGCAGGTTTGTAATACAAAAACCTTGTAAGTTTGCCAAGGGTCCGTGTAGATGTGTAGTCTATGTATATATTTGTGAGAGGTGTGCAGGTAGAAGTATTGAGGGTAAAAAAGGACAGTGCTGGTTGACAATGATCACACTGAGCAATTCAATTTATATAACCACCACCACTTACTGTCTGTACTTGCAGGTCCCCCTTCATGCAACAGGGCCCAGGGATCCCATAAAAATGCCTTAGCCCCCAAGGTAGGGTCAACAGGCTCACACCCCACCCGGAACCCCAAGCCTGCTTGTTCTGAGTTTCCTTATATGGGGTGACTGAATGAACCCTTGCTGAGAGTGAGGCCAGTAGCAGCTCTCTGTCCCTCAAAACCTCACTCAGGTCTAATGCTCAGCATGCTCCTTGCCCAGAAGGTGAATGGAGCCATGTTGCTAATCACTTTTGCAGAAACTTGCTCCTCTCTGGGACAGGGCCCTCTCAGAGATCAGGACCCTCTTCTCAGCCTGCATTTACTGGTAAGCTCTCCACAGGCCAGCTCTGCACCAAACCCACACACATTGTCTATTTCTAGCGGACCTGACAGAGCGAAAGCACTATCACTTCACGTTCTCCAAAGACACAAAAGCCTGTTACTACTAACACCACTCATGGCCCGTAAAAGCAAACACACTCTGTCTTTGCTCCAAGTACCTCATTCTCTTAAAGTAAAATGAAATCTGAAACCGTACGGAGGTTCCAGTGCTGAAGGGAAAGCATTAGCATAAATATTGACTTGGTGGAACTTATGGGTTTTTTTTGCACTATCAGAACTGAAGTGCTTGCTCTTTTTCCCCACCCCCTTCCTGCCTCATGCATTTTCTGAACGTCAGCAAAACACTAGTTTTATCATCAAAAAACTGCTCTGGCCTGGCTTTTACATCTGGCTGCTGGCATCTATTGGATAATTGATCAGGGATAACTACTTTGGGCTTTAAAATAGCATGTAGAAAAAGTAAAATAACCAACCCCTAAAGAGAGATGGAACCTAAGGTCACCTTGTTTAACAGATCCCACAGGTGACCAAAGAGCTCATGCTAATCCTGGGCTGTGTGATAAGAGGGTCTTGCAGGCAGCTCCAAAGGAACCCATCAGTTCACCATATTTTTACAAGAACAGCTTCCATGTTCTGTTCTGATCACCCATAACAAAAACAGGCACAAACTCAGGCAGACAACATGGCTTTAACAAAAATGCACTCCGCTAGAAAGCACTGGCAGACTGAAGGGTCAGTTCTCAGCCTAAGGGTCTTAATGCATATCATGACAGAAATTCTTACAGGTCATCCTGATTTGAGTTCATTCAGCAAGTCTGTGCCAACTTACACCATTGGAGTTAACCAGAGGTCCTACCATTTACCCACACTGCCACAGCCTTTCAGAGATATCGCTGAAAGATGGAACTTTTTTTTCTTTTCTAAATATAACACTCTTTTATGCCTGTGATTGATTATCCCCAGTTGAAGGACTTACCCTCTAGCCATACATGACCTCCTTCTTTTCCCAGACACCACCTTGAACTTCCACCTGTGTAGTCTTACCAGTGCTGGGCATCCAACGTGCTACTCACTCTGCCTAAGCCAGAGAAAGTGTCACTTGCCATGATTTGTCACTTCCTTGCCTGTGTTCCCAGGGCAGTCTGCTCCTGTCTCTGTTGTGTATCACCCTGATGCACATCGACCTCAGAATTATGTCATCTCCTCAACAGGGACATGAAGCCCAAACACAAAGAGGGTAGATGCTTTTCTGACCTACGGCCTTGTGCAGTGCCTGGCTCCTCAGAGTTGCCTAACAAAGCCACCTGTTCAATAGATAAAGGAATTGTTATGCCCAAGGAATTAAAACACATTCTTCATGGTACAGTAGCAATAAAGAAGATATACGGGGTGTCCTTTTTCTTAACAAAAAGCACTGATGTATGTGAAAAAAGCAGAGAGAGTGCAAGAGCAGTTCAGAAATGGTTCCAAAATTCCAAGCTGTCTCCAAACGTGGTCTGTAGGGAGTGACACAAGTGTAACAAAGGGAACCCCCCAGCAGCACGGTTAGTATCGCCATCCACCTGCAGGCTGCTTCCCATAGGCAGGAAGAGAAATGGCAATTGAACCGCAAAGTGGTGAGCAGCTTGGGCTTTGCCAGGATGCAGCCAAAACACAAATGTCAGGCAAGTGCCTGGATCCCTTGAAGCATTCCTCAGCATCTCCCTTGGGCAGGCACTGGGCAAGCACTAAGCCCTTCCATGGGTGGAGGGGAAAAGTGTCATTCTTAACAACCCTCCAGTGTCTCAGGAAGCCCTTTCTTTTGTCCTTCCAAGCTGACTTCTCCTCTTCAGGGAAACCTTCCCTCCAGCTCTAAACCCTCACTCTACACACAACTGATCCATCCTCTGACTGCTCAGAGCCCTGCAGTAAAATCTAGTGCTTCCCCCGACTCAGAAGACTGTATGCACATCCCTCCCACTAGACGGTGGGTTGTTCACAGCAGAAACATCATTTTCCATCTTCGAATGAGAGGCTTCCAGCCTCCAGGATTAAGAGAAAGGAAGTGCTTGGTAAATGTCTCCCAAATTGATTCACATTTCTATTATCTCCTTCAGAAATTGCACCCACACCATAAATACACTGGAAATAAGCCAAATGCAACTGTGAATGCACTTTACCTCTTTAAGAACCAGCACACATTTGCCTGGTCCCACTGACTGAGGTAGCTCTGCGATTCTCCCCTTGTTCAGGTAGGGTCCTGAGAAACACTTGTGATTGATGAAAAGCTGAGGACAGCTGTATTTCCCATTGACAGTACCTGTGGGCAAGAGCAACACAGTTGAGACTCTAAGAACCAACAAAAGCCTGCTTAGCACACTTAGTTGGCAAAACTACTGTACTCAAAAGCATACTGTGGGCACATTAATTCCATAATGTTTTATAGATACAATAATATCTTAGAAATTCTGATTATTTTCCTACTGTATAAAATAAATTTTCTGTTTATTATGCAGTATTTAAGACACAAAAAGTGCAAAAACTAAGACAATAATAACTAAGATATCAGGATTAGGTTTAAGAAAACAAAAACATTAACAGCTAAATTCCTGTGTCCTACACCCTAGAAACTCCTCCCAGAAGTAACCACTACCCTATATTAGTATTTACCGTTCCCATGCAAGTCTACAGATTCTACCACATGCTTATATATTTGTGTGTAACAAGCAATAAATATATTTAAAATATTCCATAAGTGGTTTTTGACAACATTTTGTTTGAACAACATGAAGTTTCTGAGATCCATGCAAGCTGGTAAATGATTATCCCTAACGTTTATTCATTTTTCACTTCCGTGTATTATTCCATGTAGAGTTTTCCATACTCTTATTGACGGACTTTAAGTTGCTTTTACTCTCTCAATGTTACCACAGCGTTTTAATGAGTGCAAATGCAAAAATCTACTTCTGCTTATGGACCGGAAAGTCTTCCAAGTACACAACCAGGAGTGGAATTACTCAGCTATGTGGTCTGCACATCTTCAGTTTTACTAGATATGGACAAATTGTTCTCCCGGTGACTACCCAACCTGATACCTAAGTACTATGTAAGAGTTCCAGGCCAGCACTAGGTACTGTAGGGTTCTTTAATATTGTCAACCCAATGGACGTAAAATGTTCCTTACAGTGGTTTAAAATTTCATTTCCCTCATTATTCTTTCAATTTAGAAAATGAACTAGGTGAGTTATTGGTTAGTTATATCTTGAGCTTCCTTGGGGAAAAAGAATTAACTAAATAATAAGATACCACCCTAGGCGCTGGCCAGTTGTCTCAGTGGATAGAACATGGGCCAGGCGTGCGGACATCCTGAGTTTGATTCATGGTCAGGGCACACATGAGAAGCGACCATTTGCTTCTGCATCCCTCTTCCCACCAATGGCTCAGTTGGTCCAAGCATCAGCCTGAGACACTGAGGATAGTTCAGTTGATTTGAGCACCGGCCCCAGACAGGGGTTGCCAGGAGGATCCTGGTCAGGGCACATGTGAGAGTCTTCTTAAACTCCCCTCTTCTCACTTAAAAAAAAGGTATCATTTGAAAGTATCATGATGCCTAAAAACAAAGGATGACGCTTTACTTTCAGCTATGAGACTCATGCTCTCCCACTGCTGCTCCAAGCTAAGCTATACTCACAGTGGTATTTCTAAGATGGCAATTTAACAGTCCGGAAAGTTTTGTTTTCATGGGCATGGGACTTCAACTAAAACCCAACAACAGATGAAAAGGGGCAGTAAAATAACAATTACACATTCTGAAAGAGTGGCAGACAGGGTTCTTTTTAAACCATTTTGAAGTCCGAATTCTATACAACAGGCAAAAAAATTAAATTCACAACTGCATTTACATGGAAAATTTTTGGTAGGATTACTCTGCCTAGACCTTTATAAAAAAATAATTTTAGTAAGTCCACTCATCAAACTGCTCTTTTTATGACAAAGATGACTTGAATTAATAGGATTTCCAATAGAATATAGGTTTTAAGCCTGAGATTCAGAGCAGGTTTCATTTTGACTAGAAAATAGAATTCTTAATCAGATATATTACTTAATGTACCAACATGTCTATAATCGTATTTGTGGTCAAAGGGTAACTCGCATTTGTGTTTTCAAAGATAACTAAAGATGCAGGACTTTGTATATTAAACATACTATTCATTACCAATTATTTAAATACAGAGGTTTTAAGGAATAATTCAAAAGCCTGAAGGGATTTAAGTATTAACCAATACTATAAAAATGCAAGTGGAACTGGCATAAAATTTCAAAAAAGGAATCCCTAATAATGATTATTTTCAACTTTTTTTCCACATGATTTTCTATGACACACAACCTTAACTGGGCTCACAATTTCTAAGTTGCACGTGGACCCTTTTCCTGCAGAACAAGAGAGCTGTCTAGGGCTACTGACCAAGAAACAGAAAAGATAAGGTATAAAGAAATTAGCTTAGAAAAACCTTTTTCTTTTTTTTTTCTTTATAAAAGAGTAGGTATCCCGTTAATAAGTAACAACAGAGTAAAAGAGTTTAGGCTCAAAGCTGAGATGGTCTCATGTGGACCTAAAATATGTGCATATCTCTACTCATAACAAATTGGAAAGTGACAGAGTCCTAAATGGGCTCATTTACCTGTGGTGTCCAGGGGAGGAAATAAACAAAGGTCATGAGGTATTTTCTCAACAGGCACCGTGGATGGCAATCTGATGGTAAAGAAAATAAAACTCTCATGGGTCACAAGCTGAACAAGATGCCATTACATTCCAGAATCTTTTTACAACTTAAAGCGACTGTTAGAGAAACCAAAGCTAAGACTCTATTAAGACGTGCGCATATAGGAGCAGCATCAATAAGAACACAGAAAAATATCTTTCAGACAGGTCGTTCTCAAACTTGCGTAATAACCCCAAGACACCTGACCCCTTAGTGGCCATCACTGATCTGTGAGGTCCTTCTAAGTCACTCCAGGGCCCGTGTCTTGTGATAGCATTAAAATAACATCCTTAATTGTATTTTAGACATGAAAAACATCAACTTACATAGACTTTAATTAAAGTCAGATTTCTCCTCAATGTCTAATTGAAAACCACTTTCTGCTGAATTGTGATTTCTGGTGACTGCACTTGTGCAGGTCATGGCTACACTAAAGCCAGATCTTCAAAGAAAACCTATGAACTGATGATTCTTATAGTGTGCATTAGACTTATTTTACATTGCAGTTCAGTAAAAAATTGCTGAATAAATATAAAAAGATGTAGCCTTGGGAGGAAAAAGGTAGAATGGGTTTCACAGGGACCTCCATGTCGTCTGGGTAGAAACCACAGTTGAAAAGCTACATAAAGTCAAAGTAAAACAATATGAGGGGTATTAGTTGGGTCATCCACAGCATTGGCTCTCAAAATGAGGGTCTCTGAACTGGCAGATCAGTGTCACCCAGGAATGTGTCAGGCATGCAGATGCTCAGGTCCCACCGCAGACATAATGAGCCAGAAATTTTGGAGACGAGAGCCTAGCAATCCAACAAGCGTGTCTGATGAAAGGTGAAACTCACTGATCCACGGACTGCAAATTTAGGAGCTATAAATTCAAATTTGGATTCAATGATGAAAATATTATTTTATTATTTATTCTCCATTTCAAAAATAACCAGATAAAATTGGAGTCATATTATTAAACCTGATATATTATTTAGAAGTGAATGTGCAAGAAATACCTACAAAACTGTTTTTTACTTTCCAATTACAATGCAGTTATTAATCAATTTCATTTGATTTAAATTTAAACTTAGACACATAAAAAAAGTGCTGTTTTCAATTTCATTTTCACCAGTACATTAAGAAAATAGAAAGGCTTGGCAAGGGATGTGTATTTTAGTATATTCTAGATATTTCTAATATATAAAAATGTTACCTAGAGTTATGTTTTTAAAAACATACTGAGGGTATCTATGCAAGCTTCTCAAACACACTGCTTCCTTCTAAAATTACAATTGAAATGTGAGATAATCTATATTTATTGAACAATGTAAGGTCTACAGATTTTATATTTGAAATCTCTGTCAACTGTTCTAAAATCCCTGAGAAATAGGCATTTTAAAAACAAGGGCATTGATCTGCAAAAAGCTAAAGCAAGCTATGAAAGTTTACCAGCTGGGAGGAGGTGAAGCTGGGCAGCAGCCTGAAGATTTTAATGACCAGGCCTGGCCAGGACTAGTGACTATGCATGCTGGGTGGGGCTGCTTGGCCTCCTGGGTAATTGGAACCACTGTCACAGATAGTCAGTACTAGTAATGTCTGAGATTGGGGTGGCTTTCAGCTATGCTGAAGTGGAATCCCAGTGAGAAGTTACAGTCTGGAGTAAAAGTTCCTTCAGAAACACAAAGTAAGTACAGAGTAAATCACAGTGAATATGTGTGATTTACTGTGTGTGAACTAACTCTCCAAAGACAACAACCCTGCTTTCTAGTCTCTATAAAGACACTCTATAGTTTATCACTTAGTTTTTGAAAACAACAAGAAAGAAAGAAAGAAAGAAAGAAAGAAAGAAAGAAAGAAAGAAAGAAAGAAAGAAAGAAAGAAGGAAGGAAGGAAGGAAGGAAGGAAGGAAGGAAGGAAGGAAGGAAGGAAGGAAGGAAGGAAGAAAGGAAGGGAGGAAGGAAGAAAGGAAGGGAGGAAGGGAGGGAAGGAAGAAAAAGAGGGAGGGAGGGAGGGATGGAAGGAGAAGGAAGGAAGGAAGGAAGGAAGAAAGGAAGGAAGGAAGGAAGGAAGGAAGGGAGGAAGGAAGGAAGGGAGGGAAGGAAGAAAAAGAGGGAGGGAGGGAGGGATGGAAGGAGAAGGAAGGAAGGAAGGAAGGAAGGAAGGAAGGAAGGAAGGAAGGAAGGAAGGGAGGGAGGGAGGGAGGGAGGAAGGAATGAAGGAAGGAAGGAAGGGGGGAAGGATTGACTTACTGTTTTTCTGGTTGCACAACTGCAATCTTTCTCTTCTTTTGTGCTGTAAAACAGGCAAAAAAAAAAAAAGGAAAATCAGCTTGGTTTGGTAGTTAGGCAAAAGCACTTTTAAAAAAGTTCAGTGTAAAACTGTCAGTTTTAAAGCAACAATTTAATTACTGAAACTTATTTCATTCATACCACAATTTTATCTTAATTTCTTCAGCATAAAACTGACATCAGAAATAAGGTTTAAATAAAATTTAGTACATTTAATCTTCACAGTAAATATTGTCTACTTTCATTTTAAGGTGTAATTTTAATAAGAAAAATACCTTATTTTTCACACATGTCATACCTCACATGAACATACCTGTTAAGATAAATTGTTGCAAGAACAATTATCCAGATGACTTTTCTTCCCAAAGAAAGTGTGATAAGTCAAATAATGTAATCACAATGGCTACTCCCAAATTAGGATTAGAGGCATGTTTTTAAACTAAAATGTTTTATTATTTAAAGTCAGATTGGTGCTTAACCAATATATCTGTCAAATATTAACATAAACCACTCAATAGTAATCTTCTGGAAAAGAACATTTCCAGTTCATACTTATAATTGATTAGAACCACCTTAGCAAAGACAGACCAGAGTTTCTGGCATCTATTTTTGGCACAGCCAGTCCTGAATCTTCCAACATAAGCATAAATTAATCCCAACAAAACTTTGAAATCTGTCAAAGTTTGGTAGGTTTAGATTTAGAGGGGAAAATAAAAAGGATGCCTTGAGATTAAAATAATTATTCTGAGGTCAAAATTTTTAAAATATTTTAAAAGTGACGGGAAAATTTACTTTCATTGGATCAGACTCATTGAACAGTGCGGCATCTCGGAGAAAAGAATCCCGTAAAATCCACCATTGACTACAATCAGAGCTACCTTTCTCATTTCACACAATAACCCACCCTGCTCTTGTCAAATATCGAATAAGACTTTAGTTCCCTTCAAAATCTTTTAGCATCAGGAAATGAAAAGGCCAGCTGTGAGATAGAACTTTCTTTACAGCAATACTGAGATTCTATGTGAGTGTACATATAATATACTTAATATACACATAGTGTACATTCTGGTGTACTGCTGGAAAGAAGTAAAGCTAGCATAAAATTTACATTAAAAGTATGAGAATTATAGCTTATTTCATAAAAAATTAAAACCCTTATATTTAAGGACCCAAAATTCTAAATAATATTTTTGATACTCCTATGATAGAATAATTAAGGATGTATTAGGTTTGAAGATTTTTAAATGGTAATTTTTTAAGATAGTGACCTAGGAAATGTATGTTGAAATACAATATTGCATTTTTTTCTTTCTTTCTTTCTTTTCTTTTCGTTTTTTTTTTTTTTTTTTTTTTTTTTGAGAGCCAGAGAGACAGAAAGGGAGAGAAATGAGAAGCATCAGTTTGTAATTGCAACACTTTAGTTGTTCACTGATTGCTTCTCAAACATGCCTTGATTAGGGTGGGGCAGGTCAGGAAGGTGGGAGGCTCTAGCCGAGCCAGTGACCCCTTGCTCAAGCCAGTGACCTTGGGCTTCATGCCAGTAACCATGGAGTCATGTCTGTGATCTCACGCTCAAGCTAATGACCCTGTACTCAAGGTGGTGAGCCCACACTTACACCGGATGAGCCTGTACTTAATTTGGCAATCTCAGGGTTTGAGCCCAGGACCTCAGTGTCCCGAGTCTACACTTTATCCACTCTGCCACCACTAGTCAAGCTGTTGTATGTATTTTAAGTGTGTGTGTTGCTGGATTGTTTTTTTTTGCAAATGATACTGGTTTAAGTTGGTATTTTTGTGATCAGAAGGATGTGATGTAATGTTCTTTTCAAAGTACAGTTGAAATCTCACAGGTTACTGTTAAGAGTAATTAAGTGTCTATATTTATGTCACTAAATTACTAGGACCAATTATGACTCTTTTGGGTTAAACCTCATGAAAAAAAGTACTCCTTTCTCAGATATAATACAAAAATACAGTATTTAGTTTAATTTTTTAATCAAAATAATAAGTTATATACATGAGTAAAGATCCAGATATTCCATCTTTGCCTCTCTGTGACAACCTGTGAAATGTTCACCTCATGCAGACAAAGTATAAATGCGATTAAAACTTGGTGAAAAATCTAAAATTTTTTCTGTTTTTACAACTTGGCTATATTATCTTTACAAAACTGCCTATTTATTCACCCCAAGCCCAGGGGTTATCCATCTCAGCTCCAAGTTGGGCGATACTTACAGACTGTTTTGTGAGGTGTAGTCAAAGGGTAAGAATTTGCTTCACACCAGCCCACTGGGAAGATGTCCATGGATTCGACATCAACAATAAACTCTGGAGCAGGAGCCTGTAGACCTGCATTGGAAAGTCAAGATGACAAGTTTTACCAAAAATACATTGAGGAAGAGAGGAAAATACTGAGCATAGCTGAGATGGAAGAAAACATTCTCCTGGATATTAAAAACAAAACCAACAACTTTATGACAGATACAAGTGCCTGAAATATGAAACAGCAAAAGTACACACGGTTCCAATAAAGTGGGGGTCTGGAAAAGAGAGATATTTCCCACTGAAGAGGAAACAAGTCTCTTTGTTTCCAAGACTAGCTTTGAAATTTTAAAAAATGTGGCTGAGCTTGGGGTAGGAGCCACGGGGCTCATGTTTTAGCCACCAAGATGTTCTTCACCCAACACCAAGCAAAGGTCAACCTTTAACTAATGAAAGTTAAAAATGACTGTTAAAAATAACTAGTAAGACTCCATAACACCGATTACAAGAAGTGAACATAAACGACACAATTTCCCTTATATCGAGTTCCCTTATAAGTATGATTGGAGTTACTTATTTTGAACACGGTTTGTGGCCCGCAGACTTTTGCAAAGTGACACAAAAGTCATGTATGTAGTATTGTCTTTTTTATTATTCTTTTTTAAATTCATTCACACCAGATTTATTGATTTTAGAGAGAGAAAAAGGGGACAGAGAGAGAAGAAGAAGAAGAAGAGAGAGAAAGAGTCAGAAATAATGAGCTGTTCCTGTATGTGCCCTGACTAGTAATCAAACCGTGGAGTATTGTCTTTTTTGTGGGGATCTGCCTACTTCTTGTTTCACAATCATGATAGTGCCCTGTGATAAATCAGCATCTGAGCTGAGCCTGAAAATCAGAAGAGATTGGAATATAGGATTAGCTAAAGGTTCAAGGAGCCTCTGCTACTAAGATAATAAATTTGGAACCCAGAAAACTCATGAAAAGAAGAAAATTCTCCTCTGAATCAATAATTCTTTTTTAAAAGCACTTTGAGAAAAGACAGTCTTGAACCAAGAATCAAAAGATAAGGGGTCTATTAATAGAGAGTGACTAACTGACTCTGAAAGCTTCATTGTGCTTTGCTTTGGTTTCTTCACTGAGAACCAAGATGAAAATACACAGATAGCCACTCACACATCCAGGTCATCACACGACATCTGATACATTTTTAATCATATCACCTCAAAAAATGTAACTTTGTAAAGCTGAAGAGCAGCAAACACAAAGTGGTCTTAACCATTTTAACTTGGCTCCCAACCTCTTAATCCTCATCCTAAAGTAGATATTGTGAAAACAGAGTATGTTATTTGATAAATGTAGTTTCCCAGTTTAGTGTTAAACCAATATATTGGTTTGTATAAACTGCCCTGAACAAGCCCTAGCTTGTTGGCTCAGTAGTAGAATGTCAACCTGGCATGTATAAGTTTCAGGTTAGATTTCCAGTCAGGGCACACAGGAGAGGGTGACCATCTGCTTCTCTCCCCTCATTCTCCCCCCACTTTCTAACCCTCCTGCAGCCATAGCTCGATTAATTTGAGCACATCAGACCACGTGTGCCGAGGATGGCTCCCTGGAGCCTTGGAGGCATTGAAAATAGCTCGGTTGCAAAGGGCCCCAGATGGGCGGAGCATTGGCCCGAGATGGAGGTTGCCGGGTGGATCCCAGTCAGGCAAATGAGGGAGGCTGTCTCACTAATAAAAATAAAAATTAAATTAAAATAAACTGCCCTGAACACTCTGAATGCAGATTCTGTTATATGTGCAGCTGAATCGAGCACTGAATGCAGATTCTTATACACACATATATTATTGCCATTAGTCACTTTAAACTTTTGATTTTTTTCTCAAAGAAAGCAATTACTGAAATTATCAATCTTAACTTACTTATTGCTTAATTCTCCTATAATCCAACAGATATATAAGCTCAATGAGCACAAGCAAGTCTATAGGGATTATTTTCAACATGGTTGAATGAACCACAATTGTTTCTGTCTCATATGACTTAATTGTGAAAATTAATAAACTGAAACCTCATTTAAGATGGAAGTTAGAAGAGAGGCCTCTCGGGCGAGTGTCACTCAATATGCACTGCTGACCTCAACCAGAAGAGACCCCAACAGGAAGAGAATACCTAGCATCCCTGACAGGAAGTGGTACTACTTTACTTCCTCAGCAGGAGGAAGATTCTCCTTTGCCTGGGAGCAGCTCAGTCAATGAGAGGCTGCCATAACTCAGCCGATGAGAAGTCACTGTACATCAAACTTTCAGTTGCCTTCAGTGGACTCTTGTTTACAACAACCCCATCCAACTCCATAAAAGACTGTTTCTTTCCTTGGCTTCTGAACTTCTGTGCTGTGCCATTAGACCACACATCGTAAATTGAAATTCTCTGTTGTCCTCGAATAAACCCATTTTGATAGAGAAGTATCTGGCCGCTTATTTAAGGGCAACATAATCAATATTTAATCTATTTGTTAAGGAAATCATCAAATAAATAAGAAAACATCCAAAATAAACGTTAAAGAGATACTCCAAGTAGCTTCAAATGTGGAAGTGATTTGTCCCCACAGTTACACAATTCTCCAGAAGGTGCAGCAAAGAGGGTCTTTGTGCTGTTTCTCCATTACACAGGAGATGAGATGCTCTCATCTTCAGACTCACAAAAATAGCATGTGTTTCTTAGCTACTCAATAATTTTGCTAGATTGAATTCATCTACTAGATATATTTGTATTTCCAGAGTTATGTTTACATACAATAAGATTTTCAAGGTCAAAGTGGTACTTCAAAAAACAGCATAAACTGAACTTTATAGATTATTCCTTCCAGAAAATGACCTTCGTCTACCACTATTCTGCTAGTTTAGACATCACATCATATAACTGCTTTAAAACATACAATGCATAACAATGTATACATTAATACATTTCAATGGCTGTCTTTATAGTACTTTAAAATCTTTGATCATGCTTTCCATTCAATTAAACAAATATTTATAAGCTACAATGTGTCAACAACAATATCCTCAAGAAAGGTATAGTCCTGCTTTCCTTCCACCCCCAAATCTAGCCCATTAAGGTATGTATTAAATAAAAACTAGTGGAAAAGTGGGTGCCCAGCAAAGTTGTCTTGACCCTGAAACTTTACAATCCTGTTATGAATGATTGTTACCATTTTTTTATTTCCCTTCATCAACCTTATGAATCTGGATATATTTGGCTGGACCCAGAATAAACTTTTAGAATATAGCTCCTTGTTTTCCAAGATTAGAGACCTAGTAGCTTACAAAATAATACAGTAAATAAGTATACAATTCTCTTTTCCTGATTATTGTAGGATTGCCAAAACTACCTATGCAAAGCTAGATGTTCCATTAAAGATCACTGCAATATTTTTATCATTTCACAGAAAATCTCTTATAAATGACCCAAGACCATGCTCAATCTACAACTTTATTTCAGCTGCATCAAGTCAATGTGGATTCTATTCATTCATTCTTATCCAGCACCTTCACCTCAAAAATCATCAGGAAGCCTAAATTTCCATCTGTAGGGAAGAACTTAAGTTACTACACATCCACAAGATGGAACAATCTGCTGCTTTAAAAAAGTATAAGTAACCTCTTTATATGCATATATGTAAAAACATGTATGTGATTGAATACATAGTGGTCAGCAGGGTGCAGAATACTGTGTATATAGAGTATGCTACCATGGGTTTAAAAGGGGGAAATAATATATTTATTTGTGCATAAAATAAATCTGGATGAAATAAACAAAATACTAATACAAGGGTGTCTTCTGGGAAAAGAACTGAGTGGCAGTAGTCTGGGGGAACAGGAATGGGATAGAGAATCTGATCAATGATATTTTTGTGTATTTTGGGCCCTTGTGGAAGAATCACTTATTTTACAATGACAACTTACCACCACAATAACAACAACACAACACAAGATGTTCAGAGAAGAAAGGAGGAGTCTCATACATGAATACTGCCTTGCCACAGAGGTCAGATTAATGAAGGACAGGTTACCTTAAAAGGGATAAAGCTAAACTATGAATTATGTCACTGCTAAGAGGAGAAAGACTTTCCATGCTCACAAAACAAATGTACAAGCAGTTATAAATTGGTTAGAATCACTTAGGAACTTTAAAATATTGCAATTTGTTGTATTCTAAGACTGTGTCCTTAGGTCAACAGTTCCATCCACTCCTACAAAGTTCCACTGACCTTTCTAATTAAAGAGACTGTAGTCCAGCAGATGACTCAGGGCACTACAACACTCTTATTGAAAACATCAGAATGAAAAAAAAGATGGCTTGTGACGACAATGAAATATCTTAGAAACACAGCCCTATCACACACCTAACATGACATAATTGCTTCACTCCCAGCAAGGGTGAGCACAGGAGCAGGTGGACTGGAAGCAAGAGGGACATGAGAGAAGTAAAGAGCCAACAGTGAGAAAGGTAGTTGATTTTCATTGACTCCAGTAATGGAACTGGAATGATACCTCCATCTCAGTTAAAAGCTGGGGTGGGAAGAAAAGCAAGAGGTATTCAAGGAAACAAGTTAACTTTGTTCAGTACCCCCGTTAATAGTTAAAGGTCACACCAAATAGTGATGGGCTCAGCATGCAATTAATTAAAAGATAAAGTATAGAAGAACAAAAAGCTAGCTGATTATTGTGAGCAAGCAAGAACTGGATACTGGAAACCCCTCAGGTCATCAGATATGCTTCTTCCATCTGCAGGTGCCCAACTATGAATAAGATTTTAGAGTATCCCTTTGTCAGCTCTGGAGCTAAATTCCTAAGGAATAAAGGGGGGATCAAAACCGTGGCTGGCAGATCCAGACATGATAGAAACAGAGAACCTAAAGAAAAACCACAGAAATGGGATTAAATGTGTTTATGTGGAGAAAGAAGAAAGGTGGGGGGAGAGGGAGAGGAAGAAACACAGGACTGCAAGTACTTACAGTACTTACTACAGGCCAAACACTTTTACAAGTGTTTAATCTTTACCACAACCCTAAGACATAGAGACTATTTTTATCCCTATTTTATGAATAAGCAAACTGAGGCACAGAAAAAGACCAAAGAGGCATCAAGTGGCAGATCCAGGATTTGAACCCAAGCAGCCTAGTTCCAGAACCTTAGAAAGCATCTGAGTTGGGCAGTTTCTCTCTCTCTCTCTCCCTTTCTCTTTCTCTTTCTCTCTCTCTCTCTGGCTGTTTGTTGTTTTTGTCCTATCTAGTGTGCTTTATTCCTTTTAGGGTTCCATATCCCTACAACAGAATTGCATTATGAGGTACCCACTGTCGCCTACTGCAGAAGCAGCCAGATCTACCTTCTCTCTTCAGGCAAATGGTCTTGAGCTCAGATCTCTTGAACGAGCAAGTGGTCAGTGAGAAGTCACATTCATTACAATGTCAGCCTGCTGGAGCCTCTGTCAAAAAGCCTTCCTCTCAAATTTCCACTTTGCTATGATAGCCAGAGCCAGTTCTGTTGCTGGCCACCAAGACCCTGTCTTGAGTCTTAGCTCCATAATAAATACAGACTCTATGCTTGTTAGAAGGAAGGCAATGCCTGTATTTTTACAGAGCCCACTCTTAGAGCCCCATTAAGATACTATAGAGAAAGCAACTAGGAAACTACTGACACCTTAAGAGTGAGGGATGAAGACTTAGGCTGGGCTATGGCAGTGAGAGGAGATGGAGATACCGAGGGGCACTGGGCTACTGAAATGACTAACTGACCATGGGAGCTGTGGGGGTGCAAACAAACCAGGCTTATTATAGAGTTTTTAACTTGGATGACTTAGTGGTTTCTAATTTGGGTAAAATAATGGTACCATTAGGTCAGACTGGGAACTCAAGGAAATGCAGGAGCTCCATAGTGACGATTGGTTGGGCAATGTTGATGTGCACACGGAGGTATTTTGCAGGTAGATGAAAATGGGCGTTATGAATATGTTTGCTGTGTGTGGTGGGTATATGGATTTGTTGGCATAGAGCTGCTGTTTGAAGTCACAGAGAAAGATGAGATTGTACAGGCACTGGAGAAAAGGACTTGAAAGAATTCTGACCTTTACCTGTGAAGAAAGCAGAACAAAGGTGAAACCAAGAACCCGATCTAAGGAAAAGTCAGTGGGGAAGAGACATCTGCCCGCCATTATGGAAAACAGGGAGTGGAGACTTTGAAGGAAGGATCAACGAAGGTTAAATGTTGCCAAGAGGAAATGGGGCAGAATCACCCTAAAGACAGAGAATTTACAAATGACTGTAGAGAAACTTACATTAAAAATAAAAACATCGTCAGTTAAAAAAAACAAAAAAACAAGCAAAGCAGGAGATGGAAAATGTATATTAACCTTCTCTACAAGAGGAAGAGAAGAATGAATGTGAGGACAAAATGGAGACAGAAAAGGAAAATGACTAGTAACAGAAAGGGTGTAAGTCGACCCTGGCCAGTTGGCTCGGTGGATAGAGTGTTGGTCCAGTGCGTGGAAGTCCTGAGTTTGATCCCCAGTCAGGGCACACAAAAGAAGCAACCATCTGCTTCTCTCCCCATCCCTCTCTCCCTTCTCTCTCTCTTCTGTTCTCACAGCCAGTGGCTAGATTGCTTAGAGCATTGGCCCTAGGCACTAAGGATGGCTTTCAAGCATCAGCCCCAGATGGGAGTTGCCGAGTGGATCCCGGTCGGGGCGCCTGCAGGAGTCTATCTATCTCCCTCCTCTCACTTAAAAAAAAAAATAAAAAAAGAAAGAAAAAAAAATAAAGAGTGTAAGTCATTAAGAAAAATTCCTCCTTTTTAATTCACCAATGTGCCCAACATATGAGCAGAGCTAACAAGGCATGTCTTGTTTTGTTACTTAATCTTAAAAATGAAACATTGTTTATCAGCTAACTTGCTGAAAAGTATAAGCCTCCATCATTTAAATATGTAATCTAAGATCTTGTATATTTGATTTCCATAAACAAAGCTTTCTTTTATGATTAAGTAGTAAGAGGGGATGCTGATTATGGCTAATTGGCCCTCCACACCAAGTTCCACCTTCCTCTCGGCCTGCAGAGGATGGAGATCTGAAAAATAAACTCCCAGGTTCCCTTACACAATAGAGCACCGAGTTCAAAACAGGTTCCACTGCTAGTATCTACTCATGTGAGCTTCGAAGGACAGAATGACGCAGAGACAACTTTCCTGTTGTTTCTACTGCTGGCAAGCAAGGTCATGGAGTGTTCTCTGGACCCGGTACATCCATTTCTATCTGTAAGCTTTAAGGGTCTCTAGAGGCTGCTGCAGCAGTTCCAACGTTTCCTCACAAGCTTTATAGTGAGAGGGATGGGAGCCAGCAGCAGGCTATGGATCTCAGCTTCCTGCCCATGGGATTCCTCAGTGGCCTTAAAATAGAGCCCATTGTCAACCTTGTGACTTCTGTCCTCCAGCTCTTTCAGTGATCTTTCAGGTACCTACTTTCCTGCTATACTCCCTTCCTGCTTGAAATACTCATTGTGCTTCTTCACTGATGCCAGACAGGATGGATTATAGTTCCCACTTCCAAGTTCTATGGGTCCTAAATAGCCACTTCATCTTGCAATTAAATGCTGAAACTTACAGCCTGGCATTGAGCAACTTACCAGAGTAAATTGCATTTTGCTGCCCCCTCATTCCAAGAAACTCTGAGATCTGGGTCACGACAGGCCTGTGGGACTGACTTTTGACTCGGTTGAGCCTCTAGAACAGTGCTGTGGAAAGGAACCTTCCGTGTGGGTGGAAATGTTCTGCGCCTGTGCTGTGCACAAGAGCAGCCACAAGCCTCAGGAGCCAACTGAGCACTTGACTGCAGAGAGTACAACTGAGGAACAGAAACTCTAACAATTTTAATTAACTTAGAATGAAACAGCCACATGTGACTAGAAGCCACATACTGGCCAGCACACAGGTAAAATCTATTAATATCTCTTGCAAATCTTTTCTGCAGGGGTTTGGATCTGAGGTCCATGAATTCTAAGAAAGTCCCATCCAAGAACTGATTTGACAGGGTCCATGAATCGTCTGAAACTGCATCAAAAATTGTATACACAAGCAAGTGCATTTATCTGAGTCTCCACAGCTTTCATAAGACTCTCAAAGGGGACTGTCCCACCTCAAATGTAAAAAACAGATTTTGAGACTGGAGACCATGCTAGGATTGTCAGCATTCTTTTGTTCTAACAAGATCATCTGGTCCAAAGTAGATTTCATTCTCCAAGAGTCTATCTGAAAACAATGTAGGTCCTTTATTAAAATACTTTTTCATGTTCACCCTGGTGTTGGCCCTAATCTCTGTGTGACATGGAGCCCTCAGGCACAAGACTCCATTAACCATATTTATTATATTACTTCATTTATTCATTCACTTATTTATTCATTTATCCAACAGTTGAGAGTCTACAAAGAACAGGAGATAAAGATGGCAAGAAGCAAGCCAATTCAGGCTTCTAGGCCCTAAAGAGGCAGTGAAGTGCAGGCAAGGAACTGGTGGGACTGAACTGAGAAAAGGCTAGTTGGACATCTCTCTGGGAAGCAGTGAAACCCCCGATGATTCTGCAAAGCAAAGTCACACGTGCACCTGGGCTAATGGCTAGAGATTTACCATCTAGAAAAGACGAATCAGAGCAACTTAGAGTAGGAAATGGCTGAGATCGGGGAAAAGGTAATGGCAAAACAGTATGATGTGAAAGCCTGTGTACCAAGAGTAAACGGCCTGCACCTTTCCACTGTCCCTCCTAACAACAGAGCTGAAAGCCAACGACACTGCTCATGGCAGGTGAAGAGGGCGAGGACACGGCCCTGCAAGGCTGGCCTGGTCAGAGGACTGTTCTGCCAGGTGCTGTGATGCATTCTGACCTTAAATGATGCCTAAACTAACAGTAAATGGGGAAAAGAAAACCAGCAGAGATTCATGTATCAACGTTGACCTCACCATAGCTAAGAGGCTGAGAAAAAGTACAGATGAATAAAAAACTGGCACTGGACAATTCCAAAGAGTATACATTTCTAAAGCGGGACAAAGGAGAGAGCATATCTGTCCTTGAATTGTCACTGTGTCCTGTGTTTGAATTTGTACACTGAAATTCTACATGAGCCTGTGTGTTGGTCTCAATGGCTCTCACCCGCGGAAAACAGGGACTGCATTCAGATTGGGCCCTGCACATTCTGTACTTGCCAATGTAGAATGTGAGGTTCACGAGGAAAGATGCCACTCCTGACTTCTAAAATGCTACTGTCAGAAGCGATACCTCCATCACACAGATTCACAGACTGGTTTATACACTGTTTTACAAACTGGAAATGAAACAAACCCCAGGAAACATTTTGAAACATTTTTCTCTTCCCTACATTCTAAGTGCTGAGAATCCCCTATCTGTTTTCATCTGTTAAAGTGCTCCCAATTTCAAAACCAGATTTTGCTGTTCACGCTCTAAAAGCTCTAAAAAGTTACTATAGTGGCAACAAGTAAATTAAAAGAGCTAAATAATTTAACAAAACTAAAGCATGCTAGTTGTGTTGGGAAGACAGTTCTGATAGGTATGCTTGCTTGCACTTTGCATGATTCGTACATGAGCATGTGGCAGAGCCACGCTGAGTGTAGTCTACATAATAAGGCCATGGGTTCTTTCACTCGGTGGTTTTTGCAGATTGCTTGCCCATCAATGCAAGGGGCTGCTCTGCTGTTTGTTTGCCTGCTGCCGTGAGAAGTGGTTTTCCCCTGCCCGTTTGCTTGTCTGCTGTTGAGAGAATCTAATAAACAGGAACAGTCCAATGCTTTCTGCCTCTGAAGTTCCTCTACCATCTGGCTGAATTCAATGTGAACCTGCCTGGCCTTGGCCACCAGCATTACATCTGGCATAGTGGCCAGGATTCGGATCAGATTGGTATGGAGCCACTGACACCTTTGAAGGGTGAAATAGAGAAGTGGCTTTTCTTGAGAATGTAGTTCCCTGTGACTACCCTGTTGGGGGCCATTGGCTGGGTGTTTTGTACAGCTTAGTGAACAGAAACTGAAAGCTCTGTGCGAGAGACCACATGAATTTGAGAACTCCAGTGTGAGCTTGAGACTGAGTACCGACAGCAGCAAGAGCTGAAACAGTTGATGGAGAAGGAATTGTGAGTCTGACAGCTCTAGTTTGCACTAGAAGCTGAACACTGGCAGCGCTAGTTGTTAGAGAAACAACAACGAGTTCAAGAGTTTCAATTTCAGCTTCAGGCCCAAAGCCAGCAGCCACAAGAGCCAAAGCAGTCACTGAAGAAGGAGTGCCGGCAAAGGGACCCTGAGTCAGTAGTAGCAGGCGTTTCCATTCCTCCTCCTCTGAGGAAGAGCAGGCTTAGGCTGAAACTGCCATTGGCAGACTCAGAGCCCAGCCAGTGTTCACCCAGAAGGTAAACACGCAGCAGCCAAAAGTGCCTCAAGGGCAGGCACAACCCCCTCCACAAATTGATGGAGTTGAGGGTAAAATTCAGGTAGAAACCCACCCAGTTCCTGGCAGCGTGGCTGCTGCTGTTGTGGGACACAGGGGTGGATTTCATCATGCTCTCTGGAGCAGAGGTGGAGAAATAAGCCATCATTACACACAGTCTCCATTTAGGCAGCATCTTCAGAACAGCCGTGACAACTCAGGAAAATACACCTTATTAGTATGGGTGATGGCTGCCATTCGTACAGTCTGACAGAATGCTGGGGACTTGCCAGGGACAGTAAGTTGGTGGCAGTCATATACTGAGCTGCAGCAGGTCTTCTGAGAGCTAGCTATGAAGAATGCTGCTTTCAACCTGAGGTCCTGTGAGCCAGATGAAGAAGTGTTTATGGCAGGGATGAGGGACCTTATTCTCTGTATTACTCCACCAGCCCTTTGTGGGTCACTGGTGGCTATCTTGAGCCCCTATGTGGGGCATCCTATCAATGATCCTATCACAGATGGTGGCAGATCTGGGGGATGTGGAGGCAGATTTGGGGGAGGTGGAACCATAAGGCCATGCAGGTTGCTGCCCATGCTGCCCCTCCCCCCAACTAATATGAGAAATGGACCTGTAAATGTTACCTGAACACAGATGTGGGTATATTTGATTGTGTTGAGGGCAGATAAGAGGAAATTGGATGGCAAATCTAATAAAGTTCTTTTGGAGCTTTGGTGGCAGCTTAAATCAGAATAGAGATTCCAGCCATGGAAACAAATGGCCCCAGCAGATGTCAAGAAAATGGCTGGTGTTCGCACTGCATGGCTGCAAGACTACAGCAGCTAAAAAAACTGTTCAGGTGGCACAGGCTTTGAGTATGCTTGGTTCCGCCACGCCCTGTGACCTCTGAGGGGTTTGGATGGGGCTTGTGGCAATGAACAGAGTGCTTGTGGATAGGTGCTGAGATTCGTTATCAAAGAGCTGTATGGTTAGTTGCCTGTAATGGACCTTTACCTTGGTGATTTGCACAGACAGCTAGGCTATCTATTGTGGATGGATCATTGAATGATATAATGAACTCTTGAAGCAGGGACTGCAAGAAGAGAGGAACACCAGCTCCCTTGCTGGATGGACATGCCACTTGTGGACAGTACTACAAAAGACTCTGACTGGGGTGGGGAAGCACCTGTGGAGGCCCTCCTGCATCACTCACCTGCTCCCATCCAGTAGCAGAGACGCATCAAGGACACTTTCTACAATGGACATGACCCTGGACTGTGCAGGGCCCCCACCTATGATGGATGGCCTTGTTGACATCATGGGGTAGAGGGCTAGAGGTGGGTTTCCAGTTAACTTCCCTGGGCAAGTGGCACCTGGCCACAGAAGGTGGAAGTGTGTTATCCGTTGCGTGCTTGGGGAGATTTCATTGCTAATGGCACCTTTGTAATTTGTCATTTTTTGTAGAGCTTGTGCCTTTGTAATTCAGTTGCTGTAGTCTGTACTGTTTCTGTTTATGTAACACAACTCACTCCTCCACACAGTGACCATCACGGAAGGTATCTGTCAAGTAGATCGTGAGGCAAGCAACCCTAAAGAGGTGGAGTGTTGAGAAAACAGCTATGTTAGGTTTGTTCACTTGCAACTTTACATGATTAGTGTATGAGCTCGTGGCAGAGCCATGTGTGTATAGCCTATGTAAGGTTATGCGTACTTTCGCTCAGGGCTGTTTGGCAGTTTACTTGCCCACCCTTGCAAGGGACCATTTTCCTAATCGTTGGCCTGTTGCCACGGGAAGAGGTTTGTACCTGCCTGTCTGCTCATCCGCCTTTGCAACAATCTAACAAACGGGAATGGCCCATCGTTTTAGGCTCCACAGTTCCTCTACCACCTGCCCAAAACCAATGTGAACCTGCCTGGCCTCAACCACCAGTATTACAAGTCGTCACATCTTTTACGATATAAAATGCATTTTTTCCTTAGCCAAAAGGCTAAAATACTTAATACTCAGGAATATGTAGCTATACATCTTTTCTAAATGAGAAAATCATATTAATAATAATGAGGATAAGAGAAACCAAGAAGGCAATGCAAAAGTGTATACCCTCTCACGACGCTGTGAGGGAGAACAGAATGCCTAGAAGAAAATGGTCTAAAATGCACGGGAAGTGACTTGGATAGTGAAGATGAAGACAGATGGTCATGTGAACCAGTGTGTGTGATTACAATGATGGCAGCATTAAAAATGAAGGCAATTTCTATTATATGAATAATGCTCATAATTGTACATGATTGCCTAGAGCCGAATATTACCATAAGAGAAAGCATGACAATATTCTTCCCAAAACACAAAGCCTCACTACCGTAAATCACCCTTGCTCACTGTCAGTGGCTGTTAATGGTTTGAGATTCGTTCCAAATATGCACCTAAAATAATGTTACACTCATCTCATATATATTATTCATTGCTTGCCCTTCAACATCAGCTCCTTTATACACACTTAAAGAACTATCTGACTTCAAGAGAAGTGAAATATTAAATAAAAATCATAATTTTAATGACCTAAAAGTAGTTAATTAGCCATGTGTTGAAAATACTTCAAACCAATTTAATGCACAAATATAACAGATAAAGTGTTATGAAGTACTTTATAAATTTAAACTGTCAAATAAATGGTCTATAATCAGAATCACCATCATCATAAAAATATTCTAACAGCCACAAAGTGACCATAGTGAATCTCTAACATATTTTCCCCAGGACTGCAGAAAGAAAACAATATATACACTATACACATAAAACTGGAATAATGAGAAATAAGTGCCATTAAGCTTGGTATTACATCAAACAGCAAATGTTCACTAAGGGCCAAAAACAAAACAAATAAGCAAACAAACAAAAATTTAAGTTCAAAAAGACTGAGTGGAATTTTACTTTATTCAATGAAACAAGTGCATAATTTTGACCAATAATTCCAGTTAGATAATATTAAACATATTGTTTAAAATTATTCTTTAAATGTGTAAGTTCTGGAAAAATGGACAATGCGCTTTCCAATCCGCTTCCTAATGTTAACTGTCATTACTGCAGAAAGAAAGCACTCTGGAGAATAAGCAAAAGAGCTGCCATGACCTGGCTTGTATTTCTTTGCTATAAATCCGGAAACTTATATTCAAAGAAAAACAGCAATAAGGAGAAAAATGCTGTCAAAATGTTAAACATACACTAAAAGTTACTGATCATTCTTTTAAGAATTGGGAAGCTGTTGGGTCTAGTGAATTAAGCAACAAAGAAGATGTCAAGAGCAATGACATTGAACCCCAGGCATATCTTAATGACTTCGCTGGTTTCTCCATCTATAAAAATCAGGACACTCTTAACTGCTGTCTGCATTAGGCAACTAACAGCTATAAAGCACTCTAGAAGTACAAACTACTAAATAAATTATGACTGCCAAAGAATTTTAACCAGAATGTGCTAAATAATAATGATGGCACACAGGCTGTGAACTTTAGCATTTTTGTTTTCAAATTAATAATGCAAATAAGATGCCAGTCTTGTACTATGGCTTAGCATAGTATTAGGTAGCATGTTCAATTAAGGGATTCAAAATCACCCATGAACTCCTGTTTTCCCAGGAGCAGCTGACTCAACTTCATGTGGAGTAATGAAAATAAGGTCACGTTCTGTTCCTGTAGCAGCAGAAATATCACTATTGTGCATGTGTCTACTTTTAGCTAATTCTAATTAAAGGTCATGCTACTTGAAACTCCAAATTCTCAAAAAGTTGATTACTTTTTGAGAATTTCCTCATTTCAAATCAGAAATCCTAAACTATGGTAATACTTGAAACCATTTTCAGCTAAAATCACATCTCTCTAACCTTCCCACTCTCTTGAACTCTAATATTGATGAGTTTGTAGGTCTATCTAAAAATTTTCAATGCTACCTGACCTGTGGTGGCACAGTGGATAAAGCATCGACCTAGAAAGCTGAGGTTGCTGGTACAAAACCCAGAGCTTGCCCAGTCAAGGCAGATACAGGAAGCAACTACTATGAGTTGATGCTTCCCGCTCCTTTCCCCCACCTTTCTCTCTCTCTCCTCTCTCTGTAAAGTCAATAAATAAAATCTTAAAAAAAAATAAATTTAAAAGAATAAAAACTATCAGTGCTTTTTAGACATGCTTACTGATGAAATAAGGATAAAACTATTAGCAGCAATTCTATAATTTTCCAAACTCTTTATTCCAATAGTAGTATGAAGATATTATAAGATTTAAAATATAGACCAGAAAAGGTAACATAATTTTATTATTCATATCTATTCTTATTGTTTTTTCCATAGACACTTGAAATAATTGAGTGCTATGAAATTATAAAACAAACAAACAAAACCCAAAGTATTTTAAGTCACAGAAAGATGGGGAAATCTTAGGAATAAAATTCATTTCAATTTTTTCTCACTGAAAATACAACATCTAGAAAATATAGTCTTTTACCTAAATCCTAAATCTGATCAAGGTTCTGCTTACAAAGTACACTGTTTTGTGAATTACCTGTACAATTGTAAATAAAATGTAGCTATAAAGAACAACTTAAACACTATTAAACAAACAAGCCTACATCCTGTTTATTATACAAGGGTAGGCAAAAGTAAGTTTACAGTTCTGAGTATGCAATATAGAGAGTTTATTCTTGTATCATTATTTATTGTATGTTTTATTTGTATTAAAGCTGTAAACCTACCTTTGCCCACCCTTTTATATCTAGGGAGAAAGTCATCTCCAGCTACATACTATGTAAAGAAAAGATTAAACATTAATACAAAGAAACCAAAGTAAAGGGTATTATTCACTTTAAAATACACAATTCTATCCTCATATTAAACAAGACTTCAAATACCAGTTTTTGTGACTTACATTAATTTAATTGTGACATTAGCTTTTACAATCATAGTTATGGGGGAAAAAAGACACTGTGTTCCTAACATAATTATTATTCCAGCATCTCAATTAATGAAACTATTAAATTAAAATGAGAGCCTCTGTACAAATTTGTATTTGTTTAGTTTCACTTATTTCAGAACACTGAATAATTGAAGATCTTTAAATAAAAGGAACAAGAAAAGGGCACTTCTGAGAAGTGCTGGAGTCTTCTGCACTCTGCCATTTCTAGATGAACCCTAAATTCTCCAGAATGAGTATAAACTGTGCATACCTTCCAGGTGAAGCCACATCAACCTCCCCTTCACCCTCACGACAGAGGCCACACAGAGTTCTCCTGGATTCCTGGGGTTTACAGCTTCAAGCTTCATGTTTTTTGTGAAACCCCGACTGAATGATGTCTGAAAGAGAGAACTGACACTGAGCCAGTAGATACCACAGCAAGATAGCGTGCAGCAACAAAGCTGGCCGGCTGACACAGCAGAAATGCACACAGACACACACATGTAGGCACAGACCTTATTCATAAAACGAATGTGCTGTTCACATGTTTGTCCTTCCCTCCACTCTTGAGTAAAGAGTCACGCGTTTTTCATGTATCCCAGAAATTAGAACTCAGCCTGGCACACAGGTGGTGCTTGTAGGAGCTGAATGAGTGAGAGGATGGATAAGTTTCCTTTCCAGTCTCATATGCACCCTTATTCCTACCAAAACACTGAGCCAAAAATCATTTCTTCTACTTCTCTACATTCCTCAGTAACAGCAGACTGGGCATATTTGAGGGTGCTAAGGGAGAGAGACTGCATTTCCACCTGGGACCATTTTCCTGAAGAAGGTCCTTCAGCATTTCTTTTGGTGTAGTTGTGCTGGTGTTGAGCTCCCAGGGTTTTCCTCTACCTGAAATTAGTTTTATTTGGCCTTTCTGCTTTTATGCTTACTTTTATACTTTCTAAGTTCCCATTGTTAAAATTTACATGTAGGAAAATTCACTCTTTTTGGCACACTGTTCTATGAGCATGGCTGTTAGGTGAATGTAGGTAGTCATACGACCATAACCACAATCAACATACGCAACAGCCCCTTCACCTCCAAAGCACTGGCCTTGAAAAACAATTCTTCCCAGGCTTCCAATTCCTGGACCACTAAAACATGTTTCCTGTTCTTACAATCCACCTTTTCCATAATGTCATACACATTGAATCATATGCTACATAGCTTTTGAGTCTGGCTCCTTAACTAAGCAAAATGCTTTTGAGCCTCATCCATGCTATTGGATGAAACAGTAGTTCATTCTGTTTTACTACTGAGTAGTTTATATACATATACCACAGTTTGTCTATCTATCCATTTACCAGTTGAAGGACATCTGACTTGTTTTTAATTATTGGCGTTTGTGAATAAAGCCACTATTAACATTTAAACACAAGTTTTCATGTGAACTTAAATATATTAGTCAGCTCCAGCCGCCATAACAAAATACTACAGACCAGGTGGCTTAAACAATAGAAATTTATTCTCAGTTTTGGAAGCTGCAGGTCTGAAACCAGCAGTCAGCAGAGTCAGCTTCTTCCATGGCCAACCTCCTTGGCTTGTAAGTGACCATCTTCTCCCGTGTCTCCATGTGTTCTTTCCTTCGTGCATGTGGCACGTGTTTTAATTTTCTCTTCTTATAAGAACAATATTCAGATTGGATTAAAGCCCACCCATATGACTTCATTTTACCCTAATTACCTCTTTAAAGACTCTAACTCCAAGTACAGTCACATTCTGAGGTCCTGGGGGTTAGGACTTAAAAAAATGAATTTTGGAGGGACATAATTCAGCCAATAATACAGTTATCATTTCATGATACAGAATGACTGTATCATATGTTAAATGTATGTTTCTAAAAACTGCCAAAATATTTTTCAATATATCCTTTTGCATGTCCATGAGCAGTGTATCGAGTTCCAGTTGCTTAACATCCTCACCAATTAATTATTGTCAGTTTTGCAAATTTTAGCCATTCTTATAAATAATCCTAGTGGCATCTCATTGTGGTTTTAACTTGCATTTTCCCTATGACAATGATGTTGAGGGTTTTTTGTGGGGTTTTTTGTGGGGTTTTTTGCATAAGTTTGTGATTAGTATATCTTCCTTGGTGAAGTGTCTATTTTTCCCTTCATTCTTAAATTATATTTCTACTAGATATAGAATTACTTTTTTTCTTTCAGCTTTCTAAAGAAGTTGGTTCACTGTCTTTTGGCCTCCATTGTTTCTAATGAGAGGTTTGTTATTATTCAACCTTATTCCTCTATTTGAGACATACCATTTTTCTCTGGACACGTCCAAGATTTTTCTTTCTATATTTGATTATCAGCAATTTGACTAAGTTGGGTCTCTTTGTATTCATGCTGCTTGGGGTTCACAGGAATTCCTGAACCTGTAGATCAGGGGTCCCCAAACTTTTTACACAGGGGGCCAGTTCACTGTCCCTCAGACTGTTGGAGGGCCGGACTATAAAAGAAACTATGAATAAATCCCTACGCACACTGCACATATCTTATTTTAAAGTAAAAAAACAAAACGGGAACAAATACAATATTTAAAATAAAGAACAAGTCAATTTAAATCAACAAACTGACCAGTATTTCAATGGGAACTATGGGTGCAGATGCATTCTGTGCTCCTCTCAATGACCACCAATGAAAGAGGTGCCCATTTCAGAAGTGCGGTAGGGGCAGGATAAATGGCCTCAGGGGGTCGCATGCGGTCTGCTGGTCTTAGTTTGGGGACCCCTGCTGTAGATTACGATATTTCAGCTACTTTGTTTACTTTGGGACCATTATTTGTTCATATATTTTTTCCTTCCACACTGTCTGCGCCCACTTCTTCTGAGTCTCCAGTTACACATGAGATTGTCCCTCAGATATCCAAGTTTCTCTTCATCTTCTTCCTAATACCCTATCAATCTTTTATCTCTGTTCTTCAGATAAAATACTTTTTATCATCAATTTTATAAACTCAGTCTTCTCTTATCTCTATTCTGCTATTAAGCCCTTCCAATGAATTTGTTTATTTCAGATATTGTATTAGTCAGTTTTAAAACTTCTCTTTTTCAAACTTTTACTTCTGATATGACAATTCCTATCTTTCATTCATTATGAGAATGTTTGTCTTTACATCAATGTTTCTAAAATTTTAGAGTACAGGTATGTCAAAACTACTTGGAAAGCTTTTTAAAAACATAGATTGTTGGACTTTATCCCAAACTTTGTGATTCAGTTTATTTGAAGTGAGGTCAAATCATTTGTATTTCCAACAACTTCCCAGGGATGCTGAAGGAGTTGGTCTTAGGACCACACTTTCTACTACTGAGCTTAGTTATAATAGGATTTTTTAAATACTTGTCTCTTACCAACATCTGGTTATATTGGGTTTGGTCTCTGCTGATTATCTTTTCTATTGAAAATGAATCAGATTTACCTATTTCTTTATGTGATGAGCAACTTTGTATTAAAATCTAGATGTTTTCAATGTTATGTCATAGAACTCTGGATTGTGTTATATTCCTCCTGGGTGTTGATTTGTCTGTTTTAGCAAACAATTCACTTGGCTGGACTCAAACTATACACTTTTGTCTCTTGAGAAGCAGCTCAAATCTCAGGTCAGTTCTTTCATCCTTAGCTACTAGGCTGCTTGGAGTTTGCCTGGCAAATAAATGGTTCAGGGATCAGACAGAGATTTATGCAGAGTTTATACACAGAATTTGTGGTTCTTCCTCCTAGCTCTCTCTTGTCTGTAACTCCTCACTTTCCAGTCGCTATGGTGGGTAAAATTCTGTAATCAGGTTCATCAGACCAAAAAGATTATAAATTTTATATCATTGTTTTAGTCATCCCATATGCTGTTAACTATGGCTGATATGAGACCACTCAATTAGAGATTTTGGGATGATCACACCATGGTCTTCCTTTCTCCTAAACATTTGTTCCCTCCAGAATCTCCCTCTTTGGTCATTCTCCACATCCTTCTGGCAGCTGTTTGTACTCTGTCCAGTGTTTAGTTGCTATCAGACATTATAATACTATATATCTGTTTTGAAATACATAAATAAACTGAGATAAACGAGTTCCTATAAGTAATAGATTGCATTTCTTTGTTATTCATGGAAGGAAACAAAAGCAATCTACATTTACATGTCTTTTTATATACATTAAATTGAAATGAAAGTTTATCTTTATGTAAACAGAGCAAAATTACCCAATGTATGTTAAGAAACCAATTTGCTCCTTTCCTTTGTGTTTCTTTGGAAATAAGAATCAAAGCTACTCCAGGTGGATCATTTTCCTTCAAGTCATCCTAACTTATTCATGCATATTATATACTGAGCTTCTTTCTAATACACCTCAACAGATTGCCTGAAAAGCCTCTTAAGTAAGTTAAAAGGCATTTTATCCTACTTAATAAGGAGAAGCTACAACCACATAACCTATTTTAGTTTCAACTCACTGCTTAAGGGTAATTTATAAAGAATCAATGACAAAACTGTTACCTGTGAGTTTATTTTACTAAATATTTGGCTGTGTTAATCCATCTCAGAACTGCCTATGATTGTTAAATATTTTCAGGGAAATGTCTCTCATGCATCCACTTCCAAAGTACCTCTGCTCTGGTATACATGAGATATGTGATTAACAAATAAATTCATCCCATTTAGTAACAAGCTAATAAAATTCAGCAAAGTACCAATACTGCAATACATGTGTCAACAGGCTGATAACAAACCTGTCAATTAAATAAACAAAGATCAAAACGCAAAAGGGCATATTTGTAACAAGTACATCCCTAATGAATACACCAGTGTATTTACTAGAATAGACTTAATTTGGGCCCCTAAATCTTAAAAGCTCAGAGGCCGTCTGGGGATGTGGTTACTTGCTCCACTATTAAAATCCATTTGGACATCAGCTGACCAAACGGGAGCAAAGGACAGATAAAAAGAAGCCTTGGTGGAACTATGCTGTCACAGAAGAAATGACTCCTTAAATCCAGAGCTAGGGAGATGTGAGGATTTTCTTTCCAAACCTAAAGAATCAGGGAAGGATTTTTGTGCTTGTAAGGTAGAAAGCACAAGGTAAAAGGGTTTGTGGAGGTGATGAAGTGTTTCCTGATCTCAAATGAAAGGCCACAAAGCCAGTAGATTTGTCACAAGTGACGTCAACATGGTAAAAAGTTTAATAAGACAGCACTGAACTTCATAGCCTTGAGTGCTAACTGGCTGTTGTACTCATGGAATGGGTTCAGCTGTCCCTTCATACCACCTAGGCATGCACCATACAGTTCTTTCAAAGCTACAGAAGAACTTCCTTTGTCATCCGAGTAGAAAGTTCATTGAATCATTTACAAAGCTTTGACTTCCACTCTGCCACCAATTTGCTTCTGTATTTAGGAGTACAAGGTGACTAAGTAATCAATCTAGTTGATTTTCCAAAATCTGTTTTGGATTTGTGCTCAGTATTGAGTTTCTTTCTATTAGGTCAACCCTTTCCTCCTCTCAGTTCTCACTGTCTGTTACCCTGTAGAAAAAGTTATACGTGGAGTCGTAGTGCATCAGCAATAGCAGGAGCCATATCGAGAAAACAAGTCTTTGGTCTGGGATTGCTTTGCGCTATATTATCTGCTGTCCCCAAGAAGGAGAACTCTGTCTTTCTTCTCAGCATAAGAAATTAACTTTCATCACTAAATGCATGTTTAACACACTAGGCTATACGTTTTTGCTTCATTCTTAACTCAGAGATAACAATCTATGTCCTTTCTCATAGTCCCTAGTGTTGATGACGTTTAAATGAATAATTTTTGAACTACTTAATATAACCAACCCCTCTAACTAAGCAAGTACACACATGTACAAACACACATAGCCACATGCATTGCTATTTTATTTGTCACAAAATTTCTATTACTCTTCCAATTAAGCTCTAATTAAACAAGATAGAGGTTTAAAGTAAGCAAAGCAAAATACAAAATTGTTGGACTAGCATCCTACTAAAATAATCCAAGACAAAATATTTAAGATCATATTTTCAGAATATTCCTCAGGTGCAGAGAATCTCCTCTTGATGGGCTTATTGTCATTACACTCCATGGCAGGCACATAGCTATTGGTGGCACAGGTGGCTAGCTGTCCACCAGAGTTTATCCTTTTTCTTCCACAGTATGGAACCATGGCTGGGAACAGTAACCCAGCCAGGGCGCATCCCAGCATCACTCATGACTTGGTACAGCAGAGTGACTGCTTCGCACCCATAGAAAGTGGCAGAGTAGTACGTGTCAGTATCAGCTAGAGTACTCTCTTATCCTCAGTCTCATTCCCTATCTGCTCAACAGTTTCAGGGGATGAAACCAAAACATAGCTAGCCCAAGGCTCACCTCAGTGAGAAGAACCACCTGGTAATCAAAAACATCCTGGACCCTTCCCTAACTGAGAAATAAACTTATACCACATTCGAGTCACTATATATTCACTAGTCAATTTGTTACTACATCCCAGAAATACTCTAATATACAAGCTGAAAGAAGAATTTTCAAAAACTCTAAAAGATTTAGGATCTCATGTAACACAGCCACACTCTAATCTTACTCAGTAAGTGGAAAATAATTGATAATTTACAGTGAACATCTATGATAAAAAGAGTATCAAGAAACAAGCACCTTACATTTTTGAAACAGAAAGGAGGTGCTTCTTCTGTTCCATGCTGCTTGTGATAATCTGCCCAGTCAAAGTCCTGCCCGGAGTAACCTGTGCAGGACAAACCAAGAAAACAGCATTAATCAAGCTCAGCCTCAAAAAATGGGTGGTGTGTCACTAATGAAAATCCAAAGGGATGCAAGGATAGGCCCTCAAAAGGTGAAGCCCATTGACAGCACATCAGATTTTATGAGGCTTGAATAAAATAAAATGGTAAGTACTACAGACAAGTAAGGTACACCCTTATTATAACACAGTGTCTGAACCCAGGTAAAGAAGGGGGAATTTACACATATTAGCACATGTCAGTGGGTAGATCTGCTGTGGGGAAGAATATATAATATTGAGGGAGGAGTCTAAGAAACAACTATCCATATATATCAAAGTGATTTTCTTTCTTTCTTCATTTCGCCTGGGGGCAGCGGGCAGTACAATTATACAATATATATCCTCCATAACTACCAAAACAAGATAGGAGAGAAGGTGAGAGAAAAAATCAGTTCTAAATTATAAAATAAGAACAGCAGGTATATTGCTTAACCTAGATAGAAAAGCACATCTTAATATGAGTGTGTGCATTTCTGGTGAAAAAGGCTAGCGATAGACATAAAAAGTACAGAAACAATTAGAATTCATTCAAACTGTGCAAAAGGTCACTATACTGTTCATTTAGTGTTCAAAGCCTCATTATTAGTTTCAGTGTATATAAAATACACATGTACATTTTTATGCAAAAGAAATTGGGAAAAATTTTTCCCCATATTGTCATAAATTTATATCAGCAAATTCACTGAACATGGGGACATGAGTTACTAAATTCCAAGGTTGCAGAGTGACTATAGAAATTCTTTATTAAAATAATTCAAGATACCAGTTGCCTCCTACCTCCATATGTACTCATGAGTACAAAATAATATTCTTTTCAGTAAGCTTGGTTCATTCAACTTTTCTTATGATGGGGTATTAACCGAGAGGGCAGCTGTCCTCCTCTGGCTTAGGGACTGCCCCTTGACTCTCCCATACCCTGGCTGACCACCAGTGGCAGAGGTACCCTACTCCTTGTAAAGTATCGCCCTCATTCTATGAAGACCAACAATTCCTCATTTCTTTCCAACAAGGAGATAAGAAGTCTCTGAGTTCTGAGATGCTATGTACTCTTTCTAGCTAGTTCTAAAGAGGTCTTGCACATCTTCCGCCTGCCCTTTCCCTCATCGCTCTCTCCAGAGCTGTCCTTCCAGTCAGATGCTTTTGCATCAGAGGTTTCCAGAAAGGACAAAAGTAACTAATAGTACAAAGGTACTGAATGAGAAGGGAGGACTGGTTTAGACCCACTTCTACCAGCAACTAGATAGACCAAGGTAAAAAGTACATAAAATCTTCTGTGCAACAGACTTTATCTGCTAATTCACAAAATGAGGAGAAGGTCTTTCAAGCCTCTTCTAGCTGCTGCATTCCATGATTTTGAACAACCATTACTAATAGTTTATCATTACTGCTCAAGATATTTTTCTTCCCTCTGTGGTTAATGTCCTTTTATTCTCCAAGGAGAAAAGTGTGGCAGGGTTGCGAAAGGTTATCTAACAAGAATTCCCTACATGAGCTCCTAATTGAAAAGCTGCAGACCAGGTGACTCCCTGCAACAGAAAGACCCCATGTGTTTGGGTTGTGCACAGTCAACTCTGTTAAAGTCAAGATTGCCTCTTCCATAGCTCTTCCCTTGACATCTGATACTTTCTCGGTTAATTTGCTTTTATTCAGCAAGGGGGGGGGAGGCAGAGAGATAGTCTGCACCCCAAATGGGATCCACCCAGCAAGCCCACTAGCAGGCAATGTTCTGCCCATCTGGGGAGCTGCTCCATTGCTCAGCAGCCAAGCTCTCCTTAGCACCTGAGGCAGAGGCCTGGAACCATCTTCAGGGCCTGGGGCCAACTTGCTCCAAGAGAGCCATGGCTGCAGGAGAGTAAGAGAGAGAGAGAGAGAGGGAGAGAGAATGAAGCGAGGGGGGAGGAAAGAGTGAAGAAACAGAAGGATGCTTCTCCTGTGTGCCCTGACCAGGAATTGAACCCAGGTTATTCACATGCTGGGCTGATCCTCTACCACTGAGCCAACAAGGCAGGGCCTTTCTCAGTCAATTTTGAATGAGGAAATCTCATCAAGAGATCCTGGGGAGGAGAAAATTAGGGGAAAATAAACCCTATCTATATTACTTTAAGTATTCTTTATGGTCAACACTTGTTCAGATAAAACTTTTCAACTTATAAATCACTTCTACTTCTACAGACAGGCATTTAGCAAGATTTTCTATAATCACATCCATAATTGCCAACCTCCAATGGGCTTCGACCCACTCCACAAAATGTCATGCTCCATGGTTTCTTGGACCAACATTCAATCCTTTATGCCCAGTCTTCAAGACCCTCTTTGGGGAGCCATTTTAATCTAATAATTTCAAGAGGCAACCATGTATTGCTGAGTGTGTAAGTAATAATTATTCTGCCCCTAGAAAGCTCTCTTTTCCCTGAACATTTGAACAGCCAAGACTTCTCCTCCTCTTTCTCTTAGGGACCTTTATTTACTTCATCACTTAAATTTCTTTTCCTTTGGGCTGATAATGAGCTCTCTTTGTAAGGCAGTTTTGTGACAACTCAGAAAATAACTGCTACATAAAAACAAATTGGGGTGGCTTGTATAATAGAGACAACAGGGGTCAATTATACTACTCATTAATCAACAAAGACAGAACAAGAGGTATTAAGGCTTAACTGCAGCCAGGAAAACATGTTTTCAACCTGAAAAGAGGGAAATAGCAGAGGGAAAAAGAAAATAAAGGGAAATCAAAACTCCCTGGATTATTAAAATTTTCAAAAAACTGCCAAAGGCGACTGTTGAACCACAACCACTAGAGTTGTTCCAGCTTTTATTAGTGTTTATTCTGAATAAAGTTCCAACTGTTACAGGTCCAAAAGGGAACAGGTCAATGACCCATTTCCATATGACACAAATTAATTGACATACAACAGCTCCACTTGCAAACATTGTTATTGGCAGAGTAAGTAGACAATTCTTTTAAAAAACAATTTGGCAGTAAATATGTTCATGGGCTTCGATATAATTTCATTTCTGGAAATTTAGTCCATAAAAACAACCCTAAAAACTGAAAAAGTGTTATACATTAAGATACAATAGCATTATTACTGATAGTTACAGGAGTAGGGGGAGGGAACTTTGCATCCAAATATAGGCAACGATATGAAACTTATACAAATCCATGGAAAGTCATGTAAACATGAAGTTAAACATAGTTTGTTGAAAAAAAAGTCATGAAAAAATTATTGCTATTGTAATTTTAGATTAAAAAAAGGTTGGTATAAGCATATACAGAGTTATTAAATTTATATTTAAAATATGCAAATAATAAAACCATAGGCAATGTAACAAAAACTTAATAGTAAATATCAAAATAAAGATCTGGGTGGTGGGACTCTGGGATACCTTTTCCGTCTACATCTGCATTTTCACAAGCTTTCACTAACAATCATGAATTACTTCAGTAATAAATATATTTGAAAGCATAGCATCTTTGCTCTATTTTAAGAGATAATTAAGGCACTGGTCAATTAAGGTTTTACTCAATACATGGAATACACTATGACTGCCTCCCCATAGCTATCCTCTCACTTCTGGTGTGCTAACAGATTCCTTATTATATGCAGTTCCTACAGAAAGTTGGTTCTTGCCTCAATACCAGGAAGTGAATCATGACAACCCCGAGGCAATTGTTGTGGTCAGGCTCCTTGCCAATGACTTGCGATAGAGGGGAGGGGACAGGTTACTTTCTAATAAAAGAGTCCACAGGAGTAAGAGCTGCTCTTCTTTGCTGGTTGGATATTTAAAAAATAGTTCAGTCTTAATAAAAAAAATAATAAAATCAGAAAAAGAATAGTATGCCTGCCATCGTCCTGAATGGCAAAATGTAAAACAATAATATGAATCCATCATTGTAAGAACTATTGGGAAACAGATATTTTTATGCTTTTCTCATTGACTTATATCTTGAAAAATCATTGCAGATAACAATTTGGAAACATGTTAAAATTTTTTTAAGGTGTCTACTTCTCCAACTTAGCTATTTGTTTATTTACATATTCATTCATTCAATTTCTTAAATTTCATTGAATTTATTAGGGTGACAATAGTTAATATTTCAGGTGCCAAATTCCACAACATATCTCTGTACACCATATTGTACATATTCATTCACTTAGAAACATTTAGTTAGTGCATCCTATATGCTAGGTAGGTTTCTGATACTAGGAATACGTAAGTGAACAAAACCAAAAAAGATCCTTACCTCCACAGAGCTTACATTTCAGGGAGAGGAGACAGAATACACAAATATAAAAAGTCAGATGATCACAAGTGCTACAGAGAGAAGTGGGACAAGAGGCACAGGGAGGGCTGCACTGAGGAAGGCCTTAAGGAAATGTTGAAAGGCAGAGGAGTGTGGAAGCAAAACCACATGGCTCTGGGGGAAGGGTGTGCCAGATAGAGAGACCAGCAACTACTGCAAAAGCAAAATTCTAGCAAAAGATTGCAAGTTATAAAAAGACAATATAATGTCAATTTTTTAAAAAGTAACCAATAAATCCAATGCAAAACCAATTAAAAGCCAATAGATTTCTTTTTCAGAGCCATACAAACTGTAAAATTCACATACAAAAATAACCAAGATAATTTTGGATAGGAAAATAAAGTGAAGGGATTCACCTGATATCAAGACATTGTAAAATAAAATCAATTTTCAAAAGTGAGATATGTCTGCCCTGGCCAGTTGGCTCAGTGGTAGAGCGTCGGCTTGGAGTGTGGAAGTCCCAGGTACGATTCCTGGCCAGGGCACACAGGAGGAGTACCCATCTGCTTCTCCACACTTCCCCCTCTCTTTTCTCTCTATCTCTCTCTTCCCCTCCGCAGCCAAGGCTCCATTGGAGCAAAGTTGGCCCAGGCACTGAGGACGGCTCCATGGCCTCTACCTCAGGTGCTAGAATGGCTCCAATTGCAGTGGAGCAATGCCCCAGATGGGCAGAGCATCGCTCCTTGGTGGGCATGCCAGATAGATCCCAGTCGGGTGCATGCGGGAGTCTCTCTGACTGCATCCAGGCTTCTCACTTTGTAAAAAAAAAATGAGGTATCTCTGCAGGGATAGACACACAGACCAATGAAGGAAGCAAAGTAACCAAAGAATAAGATAAGGTCCCTGCTCATAAGGGACTGGATATATGCCAGTGGTGGCATTACCAGTCAGAAAAGAAACAGTAGGCTATTCGACCAAGATGCTGAGACAATTGGTGAATTTCAAAATCCAATTCAATTCAAGCAAAAATAAGTAAAATAAAAATTTTCTTTTTTTGTGGCATACACAAATTTCAAGTACATTAAAGGACTAAATATGAAAAACAACACTGCAAGACTTTTGAAGAAAATATAGAAGAACATCGGTAGGAACCATGTCTAAAGACATACAAACAAATCATTAAAAAAGATGGATTTTTACTATATTTTTATAATTTAATAATAACATATAATTTAATACTTGAACATATAACACCATTAAAAATTTATAAAAAACAAGCCACAGATTAGACTGTATTTGTGAAGAGCATTGTTGAGGAAGAATTCATATTAGACTATATAAATACTTACATAATCAAAAAAAGATAAGACAAAAAATATAATCGATAATTCAGAGGAAACATAAATTGCCAACCAGCATATGATGACCTACTCAACAACACTAGTAGTCAGGGGCACCCACGTAAAACAAGGGGACCCATTTCACTCCCAGCAGGGTAGAAATGTTCAACAGGCATGAGAATATCACAATAGTAAGGATGATGCAAAATGGGAACTCTCAGACCATACTGATGGAGATAGGGCTGGTACAAATAGTCAGCACTTGGCAATATCTAGGGAATTCCAGCAGCCCACAGGTAGTAAATCCCCAGAAGGACCTTGTACACTTGTGCACATGTACAAAGATGTACTTCAGAGTGCTCTCTACAAAAAGAAAATTAGAAATACCCTAAATGTCTAGCAATGGGATATAGATTTCAAAAATTATAGTATGTTCATAAAACAGGTAAAATGAATAAACAATCTACATGCATCAACATGGAAAAATATAAAAAATGTTAATGAATAGAAGAGGTCAAAGATATACATAGTATGATATCATTTATGTGTATATCAAAACAAAATCTTCTGGACAATGACTATAATAAAAACAAGAGACTGGTGCAGAGATAGAAAAAGAAACAAGGTAGTTATGCAGTAAAGTGTAAAATCTTTAGAAGGTAGCAGATGAGTATACATGATTAGGGGAGAGAGGAAAGGAGGGGCACAGAATGGGGGCAAGACTTTAATTCATTCAACACTCAATGAATATTTACCAAGAGCCGCACACTATTCTAGCTACTGGGGAAGAGTGCTCCTGTGGATTTCCATTTTAGTGAAGACTAAATTTTTTAAAAGGACAAAGAAGTAAAATATGATTTACTTATTTGCATCTTACATGATACAAAAGTTCAGTGTAAGAAAGCCAGGCAAAGAAGGAAATAAAATCATTGGGGGTGGCAATTTGCAATTGATATTAAATAGGACAGCCAAAATAGACCACCTCAAAATGCAACAACCAAGTCAGGACTGAGGAAAGGGAAGAATGTGCCAAGCAGAGGGACCAGTGAGTGCCAATGTCCTAGGGAGGGGACGTGCAGCTTGTTCCAGGAAGGACGGTAAGGTCGGTGTGACGGAGCTGACGAGGCAGTGTCCTAGCAGTTGGGGCCAGACAAGGAACTGGTGGGCATTGCAGGCTGTTGGCAAAACCAGACTTAGCCACTGAGCGAGGTCTGGGCAGATAGCGGAGGGCCAAGTGTGATTCGTATTTTAGAAAGATCACTCTGACTGCTGTGCAGACAGACAGCAAACTGAGGAAAGCAGGATGCCACTGCAGTAGCCGGGCTGAGATTTAAAGGAGAGCTGGACTAGGGCGGTGGTGAGGAAGCACGGGCAAAGCCTGAAAATGTTGACAGGATTCACAACGGATTAAATATGGAGTGTCAGAAATGGACAGTCAAGGACGACTCAGTCTTAGGGTATATCTATTATGCTTTATCTTATTTTTTAAAAATCTGAATCAAGCATGGCAGCATGTTAGCAGCTGTTCAATCAAGGTGGCAACTGCATGAGTGTGTTTATTTTCTGTCTCCTCTGGTATGTAGAAAATGTAATAGATTAAACAATACACTGAGTTCATCAGTAGGTGTCCAGGAAAAGATAATACCAATTAGGGTTCACTACTTTGTGTCCTGATAATAATTAAAATATACCCTTACTTCCTAAATTGTTTTCACAGTTTCTGTGTCCATTAAGACAGCCAGCTAGTAGAGACAAAGTGCTAGAAATCAGTCACTTGCTTCAACCTTTGCTCAGACATTTCACAACAGAAGTTAAAGGTTAAACATTTTCTATGAAGATCCTTGAGTGGGACATTTTCTCCATTAATTCTATGACTAATGATGTTACATGCCACGGAGATTAGTGAAATAATTTAAAAATAGCAAGTCATGGTTGATACCCCATACACATTTGAACTTAGTTGATTTATTTACCTGTCTGATAACTTTCAGTGCCTGTAATATTGAACTGTTGTTTACTGGGTTTAAACTAATGGGGTAAAACCTCCGAGGCTCTGTCCTTGATGTGCCAGGAATATATAATATATGTATGTGCTCAGACAGAGACAGTTCTGAAAAATTCCTAAAAAATTCCTACTCACTGTGATTATCTCTAAAGCCTGGGGACAGACTTAAAAACAAAAAACAAACAAACAAAAAAAAAGGAATGGAGTTAAAACAATGTGAGTAAGGCTCTATGTTTCTGCACATTTCCTAGGATGTCTTTTTTGTTCGTCATCAACTGCTTCCCTCTGCCTGGGAATGAACTGAGATATCTTTATGCTACTGGGCAACGTGGAATTGTAAGCAGTGTTTATGGTTCTAACAGAAATCTAAACGATGTATTACACTCATGGAAAACATACTCACAAGAAAACAATTCTCAGTGTGTACAGTAAATCTGATCTGCTCTTTTTATAAAGCTCAGGATTTAAGTTAAAAATAACAAACTTATTTTAAAGACAGTGTAAACTTCCATGCATTAATAAAGCAAAAGCTGGTGTTTGAGAAAAATTTACAGCATAATTTCCTGTCTTATGGTGACACATAAGACATGTAACAATTACAGGACCTCAGAAAAAAACCATCAAATCACTGTTAGGGAAATCACTACCACCTCTTCCAATTGTAATTCATTTTAATTACAAAAACAAACATATTCCACTCTCACAAAATGGAAAGAGAGCTCAATAAATAAAGCCATGACTTTGTCATATCTGCAAACACTTGGAAAAGTATACTACCTGGAACTGAAAGTCTCCAAATGCTCTAACGTAGAGACCATTTCAGTCACGGAAAAGTCAGGGTCAACTGACATTAGCAAATCCTGTGTAAGTACACCAAATGGCCCCGAATTCCTGAGGATGGCTTTTAGGCAGCAAGAGGTAACAGTAGTAGAGCATCGATTCGGCTATTTTGAAAAAAGCACTAGATCTAGGATCTTAAGACCTGGGTGTTAAGCTAATTTCTGCTTCAGGACTGGAAAAATGTAATAAAACTGAACCTCAGTTTCCCCACACATAAAATTATTAGAGCTGATGAGATAATCTTTAAGATCTTTTTTAGTTATAAAAACCAATGTTTATTTTTAATAGATAATACATTACTTTAGATAAAAAATGTTTTAAAACCAACTTTTTAAAAATTTTTAAATAGATCTTATTACTAACTAGAAATTTTCAAAGTCCAACGAAGGAGCATTTACGATATCTTGGAAAAGATTTTCTTCAATGAACATGAAGCCCATCTGTGCACATGGGCTGATCAGAGCAGTTAGAAAGAAACAAAGGTGGTCCAAGGAGCTTTCAAACTCCACAAGTGACCTAATGTTAACATTTCACAACAGGAAAGGGCTTCTCTCATCTACTGCCAATACAGACTGTTTATGATATTAAACCTGTATAGCCATTTTATTTTAAGGGATTATAAAATTACTCAGAGTATTGTCATTTATTTAATTCTGCACAGTACCTTGGGATATGGTGGGTGTCCCACTTTGACAGTCCTGGGAGCCAAAGCACAGGGATTTGGCTGGAGTCCTTTGTGAGTGCCAAATGGAAGCAAATCTACACAGTGGACAGTGTGGTAACTGCCGGGGAAGGAGGTGGAGGAGGATTTAGGGGGATAAATGGTGACGGGTGGAGACTTGACTTAGGGTGGTGAACAGATAATACAGGATACAAATGATGTATTGTGGAATTGTACACGTGAAACCTGTAAAATTCTGTAAACCAGTGTCACCCCAATAAATAAAAAGGAAAAAGAAAAAAACAATTTAGGCCTCACGAACTAGATATTGTCCTCACCATGATGGAGAACAGGACCAGGAATCAGACCTCTTGCCCTGTGACTATGTATGGCTCTTGGCAGGTTACCTAAACTCTCTATGTCTAAGTTTCCTCATAGGGCAATTCTCATTCTGAGGAGTAAGTGACCTAGGCTCTTAAAATAGGATAAACAGTGATACGTAGAAGTTCAGCATATTCTAATTAGACCACATTCCATTACTGCAGAAGTTAAATGTGAAGAACCAACAGCTGAAGTGGAGATATTCAAAAGCATCTCTTCTGTGGGAATGAGCGTGGGAGAAAAATGAGGATGAAAGCTTAAGATATCAAAGTATATTCATGTCAGTGGAGTACAGGCACACCATGGATGAGTTAGGCATAAACACAATTAAAGGGGGTACACAGTACATGGTAGCCACCAGGAAAACTGGGACTTAACCTGTGAGTATCAATTCTCTCCCAATATGGTTAACACTACATGTAAATCTGTCCTTGGCAAGCTGAAAAGATTTGCACAAAACCCCTGTGGTATTTTGTGGTTAGCTGTTAAAATCCTCCCAGTAGTTGACTTTTCTAAGCTTTACCGGTTTTCTCTTCTATTATTCCCTTCATTTCCTCCCCATCTCCTCTCTCTTTGCCTTGCTGCTTTCTTCCCTGAACAAACCATAGACCTAAAAGAGACAACAAATCATGTCACTAACCTCACAGCACAGTACGTGGATCTCAACTGAATTATTTTAATGTATTAAGGCATCAACTTGTTGTATATCTGGGAGCAATTGGGCTGTAGGGAAAATCTAATTTATTGTAAATAAAAAAGTAAAGAAATGCTTCACTAGCATTTTATTGCATTTTCAAAGCCATCTCATGGATACTCTTAAGTGTTTAACCTCAAGCACTTCGCAACCCTGTGGCCTCTATCAACACACGACAGCAGCACAGCCACCCACCACACAGTCACTCTGACTGGGAGCCCGCTCTGCAGATGGGCCTGACAAGGTCAAGCCCACACGCCTTGCAAGGGAAGGAAGCTGGAACAGACTCCTTTATCAAGCTAACCATGAAACACTATTTTCTAACTCCTTCAAAATTGTGAAATTTCTTCAGCTACACAAAAGCAACACTTCAGTGACAATTCAACACCCTCCTGAATCATCCCAACCCTGAAAATTTCCGCAGAATACAAACCTTTAGGAGGTGTGAGATTGACTCCATTTTTAAGGCACCATTGTACTGGTAAAATCCCCAAAGAATCTGCATGGCACAGCATTGAGAGTTTACTAGGTTCTGGTCTCAGGTCGTCAATAGTCACTTGAAAAAATTGATTGTTAAAAACCTGAAAGAGAAAAACAATACAGCCAACAGTTAGTTCCCTGGGATTACATATTAGACTAGTAATGAAATACCAGCACAGCTTCCAAATGCAATCAATATAGTTCTTCAAATGGTTTGACCACAAACTGGCATTTCAATGTGTATTACTAAATTTATCCAGTTGCTACAAAGTTAGAGTTGCTCACCTACTCCTAATGGTAAAAAGTAAACAAGCAGAGATACAGGAGCCAGAGAAGGAAACATAAACCAACAGTCGCAGCTGGAAGATGAACAAAGCCTGCCCTAGGGGAATGCCAAGGCTAACACTGAAAGGTCTAACTGCTGTCTCCATGTCCACAGCAGAGACACAAGTTCTCCCACCAAGTCATTCAAGAACCTCGGAGGTCTGGTCTAGAGATTCCAGTCTCATCTAGTGTGTGTATCACTCACTCATCCTGTGTCTGCCCAGGGCCCCAGCCTCCAGCCCAGGAGGAAATCATTCCCAGGAGGCCCATTCTTAGTCAGCATTCTCACAGTCTAACACCCCTCTCATGGTCAGTTTATCAGATAGCACTGTATTGTTGAAGGCCTGTCCTGAGAGTCAATGCTGCTGGGACATTTTCCCAACCACTCAGTTGTAATAAAGGACTCCGCTCTGTACCCCCAATAATCAGGCTTGTATTTCTGCATTAAAAATCCTCACTTTTTTTTCCCTGTGCACTGATACCACTTCTGTCTCTCCCAACAGATCCCAAGTGCTTTGAGGACTGTGCAGCCTCTTTGTTTCTCATCAAAGTACTCCTACCACCCAGAGAAAATGCTTTGTACAAAGAAACTGGATAATCACCTGCTGAATATAATGGGGAAAAGAAGTCCATGAAGAAATAGGAACAAGGCATGCTGATGGAAAAGGCAGGGTGCAAAATTCAGGTGAACCCTAACAGTGAAAAGCATGATGGATTTAAAGAACCAAGTATGTAAAACAGACTAGAGAAAAAAACTCTGCACTTTCCCAGCTCAACAGAAAACAGTCTTTCTTAGGAAACCTTGACACTCTTCCTAAGCTGTGATTCCTGGGTCTTTCATTTATAAAATATTTTCTTTTCAAAGATAAGCAGGAGAGTAAACTCATTGCAGTTCTTCTTGGTGTTAATTCCAGTAAACAGGATTCTGCTGCCTGAGTTTTGCAAAGGATCAAACATCACCTTCCCACGGAGGCCTTCCCTGACAACCCTATTTAACATCACAGCTTCTCTTACTCCACCAACAGTCTATTAGTTCCTTCCCTGATGCATCTTACTCCTTTTCATTTAACATGTAACATACTATATTTGCTTGTTTATTACTTCAGAGGAAAGCTCAATGGTTCAGAAACACTGGTTCATTCTGGCCCAGAACAAACAGGCCTTGAACTAAAGCCTGGAGCAGTTAACCAACTTGCCCCAAACTATGCAGCTCAGAGTTAGCAGAAATAGAAACAGAACCCAAGATGTGTAACTCCAGTTATCTTTTGTACTAAACAATGCAATGTATTTCACATAATAGATGTAATAGATAATATTGTCACCACCACCATCTTCGTCAATATCTCACTGTTTTGGAACACCAAAACACATAATCCCACTGTACTGCTGCTAATGATTGATCATTTAATACTGGATCTGTTACATGTTTATCTGTTTGCTGTTCTATTTGTGTGTTTTTTTTCTTACGGTGCGAGCAGTGGAGATAGTGAAGCAGACTCCCGCATGCGCCACAAATGGAATCCACGCGAAAATCTCACCTGGGGCCAATGCTTGAGTAACCGAGATATTTTTAGTGCCTAGGACTGGCCTGCTTGACCCAACCAAGCTATGCTCAGTGTCCGAGGCCACATTCAAACCACTGGCTTCTTGAGGGGAAGAGGGAGAGAAGGGGGAGAGTGAGGTAGGGAGAAGCAGATGGTCACTTCTGTGCCCTGACCGGGAATCAAACCCGAGACATCACATGCTGGGCTAACTAAGCCACCAGCCAATGCCCTGGTCTATTTGCTTTAACATTATTTATTTACTTATTTACTTATTTGTTTATTTATTCAACAGTTGTGCCATCAAGAAAAGCCTCAAAGCAAATCAAAATAAAATTTTCATTATGAATAATGCAAATAGTGCATTATGTTCTCAAACTTAATATTCTAAAACATTTTCCAATGTTGAGAGAAACATATTTACTTAATAATACCTGCTACACGAAAATTATTCTGATACTTTGTTACATGTAGATGAGTCTTGAACCTGGAGAGGTGCTCATCCAGGTCATGCATTATACAACACGTGACCAATAAGAGGAGGAGGGATATATAAAAAAAAGAATGACAAGGGTTTTATCTCTGGTACAAAGAGTAAGAAATATATAAATGAAAATGCATCTTAAAAAATCAAAGAAAATATCCTCTTACCTCTCAGTCCCAAAATTATTTAGGGAACAAACTGTTTTATTGTTGAAACCAAATGACTATCACTGGAAGTCTACCCAACAAGATATAGATTTTCAGGTTGAAATTATAATTAGTATGTCATATCCTAACAGTGTGTGTGTGTGTGTGTGTGTGTGTGTGCATGTATGTGTGTATATGTGTGTGTGCATGTATGTGTGTATATGTGTGTGCACATGTATGTGTGTATATGTGTGTGTGTATATATATATATATATATGACTATTTAAAGGCATAAAAATTTGAGAGTCTACCACTGACAGGATAATAAGCACATTTGCATCTCTGTTTGGCTTTTTAGAAAAAAATAAATTCCAAGTGAAGCTGACACCATAGTCTCTTAGAATGAGGACCAGACAATACATATCCAGGGAAATGGGCCTGGCACACTGTATCACCCACTACTTGAACAAAGGGAAATCCTGGTGATGTTTCAACAAGATGTCACTCTTTAGTTTTCTATAAATGTACAACAACCAAAATACACAGTAAAGAACCCTGAAGGCCATTTCAAATTAAAAGGTTTTTAAAGGATGGTGTATAGACATGACAGCGCACATTTCAACCCCGAGTTTATCACTTATAGTGTAAGCAAATATTTTCTCTCATATGTAGTTATTCTTTAAATAAATTACTTCAACAGTTATAAAAATAATTTATATTTTTGTTAAAGAAAAAATATTTCAAGAAAAAAAGCATTCCATTATCATAACTATTTGTCATATTCTGTAATACATTGTCACCACTGCATTTCTCAAATTTAGCAAATTATAAGTTAAAAAAAGCATAACTCAAGTAATTTTAAAACACTAATCACTGAATGAACAAATCCAGTCTCTTTCAGAAAAATTTAAAAAAAAAGAATTAACTTTTTTAGTGTCTTCAACTTCATAAAATTCAGAAATCAATCTGTGACATCCAAAAAGATCATATTCTAGGACCACGCATCTGAGAATCATACATTTCATATCATTATTCTGATTGAAAAGTTCTATTTCAGCTTGCTTATAGGGTTTCTCAGGAATGTGATAGTTACGAGAGCTACTGAGGACACATCTGATGGTACCCCAAATGCAGCTGAGACATTCTTCCACGTGAAACATCAAAGAAATGTCTTTGTTTTTATTTCCAAGATCAAGTACATTTTTGTAATAAGGAGAGAAAGGAAAATAGACCCAACTGATTTCTTCATATTTATTATGTGTCTATTTCTTTGGAAAAGTACTTCAATGATCATGACTCTCAAGAAAAAATAAACAAAACAGTCCTTTCTTTGAGCTGTTTACAATAACGAAATACAAAAACCCACAGCAGTTAAACAATCAAGTTATTCAAATTCTTTGAGATCAAAATACAAATTTCTTCTCTCTTCCCCTTAGACCACAGATTTTAAGATAGACCATTTTTCCATAGGAACCAAATGCAAACTGATCAGCACTGTTGGTAAAGGTCTCCAAAATAGGAAAGCAAATAAAAGACGACAATAAATGTAAAGTTAGAAGTATCCTATTGGATCACGAAAGACTTCCTTTTATCTAAAGAATGACTGAAGTCCCAAAACCACCACAGGGACAAAGGGCTGCAGTCTACCTTGATCCTCCTCCTCACACAATAGTATTTTCATTTCAAAAGTTAGATGTGCACAGCGGAGCCCATAGAAAACGCAGCTATGTGCATGGCTGTGAAGAAAAAATGACACACTTCCATTTCCTCTTTAGTTTTTATGTTGAAAACAGTGTGCTGAATGCTTCACCAGACTTTTGATTTCAGCTGGAGAGCTGGCCCACGCTAAGACTGGTGATGTGTGTCTTCTACTACCCTCCACAGAACTTTGTAAGAAACAAACTAAAAATTCAGTTCTAAAACTATCATTTTTTGTATTTCACCAGCTAAAAAGGGTAAGATGGAGCCAACAGCTCCTTTGGATTCCCAGATGCCTGTGGAATGCTTTTTTCTAGGAAGGTAACTGTGATAAGAGGTGCAATAAATGGGACTGAAGGTTTGAGTGGACGTAGTTAATATTTCACTGAGCATTCACATTACATGAGCCAAGCACTGTGCCAGGCACTTCAAACATGATTTCTCATTTCTCTCAGTGACATGAAGTAGACAGTATAATACCTACTGTATACATATAAAACTAAGGTTTTTAAAATAAAAGTAATTTATTTAGCTAGTAATTAGCAAAGCTGGTTGGGATTTATCTGCAAAACCATTTGTTTAGACAAAAAGATTATGCTCCCCAAGGAATTAAAATGTTAAACATTACGTTAGTGGGGCTCATGAGACCTGGTGGAATTGACTTTTGAACCATTAATTACGTTCTCCACAAAATGCGCTTTAACTAAAACAGACAGTAGTGTGTTAAGTTTCTTGGTTTCTTCCACCATTTATAAGATACTTAAGGTAGAAACACGTACTTTAGATGTTACCACAGCTGACTTCATTGAAATCTCTTTGATATTATAATATTAAAAGCCTATCACACCATAATAAAAATGGTTTGACATGAAAAAGTAATTTCAGCCCTGGCTGGTAGCTCAATGGTAGAGCATCAACCTGGCATGTGGATGTCCTAGGTTTGATTCCCAGTCAGGGCACACAAAAGAGGCCACACTCTGCTTCCCTCTTCCTCCCCCTCTCCCTTTTCTCTCTCTTCCTCTCCTGCAGCCATGATTCAATTGCTTCAAGTGCATCACCCCAGGAGCTGAGAATGGCTCTGTGGAGTCTCTGCCTCAGGTGCTAAAAATAGTTCATTTGCAAGCATGGCCCCAGATGGGCAGAGCACCAGCCCCAAATGGGGGTGGCCAGGTGGATCCCTGTCAGAGCGCATGTAGGAGTCTGTCTATATACCCTCCTCTCATTTAAAAAAGAACAAAAAAGAAAGAAAAAGTAATTTCATTTTAAATCTGAAAATCTAAGAAGCATGACTTTTTCTTTAGTTAAAGAAAGCAGATGATTAAAAGGAAGTAGAAATGTTGACACACTGACAATGTGAATTGGTTTTGCACCATTTTCAGGTATTTTCAAAATATAAATAGATCATATTAACTACTACCAGTGCAGAAGGAGCAAGTTCACTACAAGTTCACAGCCACACATCTAAACCTTCCTCCAAGTCACTCATGGAGACAAGTGCCCAAATACTGTACTATCAGAAGACAAGTGAAACTTACCTCACTCGTTACAAGAGGGGACATCTGATTAGACTCCCTCTGTGCTACCAGTCATAAAGAGAGAGCTACAGATAGTCCTGGATGGAAGAGAAGGGAATCACCTTAGGTTTACTTGGCATTGTGGCACATCCTTGTGCGACCATATTTCAACTGGTTGGCTTTGAATAGAAAGACTTATTTGATCCACTCTGGAGGTTGAGGTGAAGAGCAGAGAAGGGCAACTCACCTTGGTCACTGATGCAGGACAGATATGAAAGGGTTCACTCATATTCACTGTTTCTAAGTTCATCCCAACTGTGAAGAAATGGCTTCGCAAATCTGCATGATCCTGCAGGGAAAGGGGTACAAATAATGAACGTGCTGGTATTGTAAATTAACTCAGTAACTGTCTGGATGCTATCCTTGAACATTTTATTGGGCAAATGAAATCAGATTGAAATAATTAACCCTCCCTATTTCAAATTTCTAATTATTGCTAGATACTGTGGGTTTAATTATTTTCTGTGAGCTAAACTGCTTTTCTAAGAGAGGAAACACGCCTTTGTGGCCATGCTTAAATTTACATGAAGCAAAAATGTTCAAATGGCACCGCTTTGATTTTCTTCAGCCATGAAAGGAAGCATGACAGAGTAATGGAGGCATCAGTCATCTCAAACACAGCAGGAACATCTTCAGAAAACATGGCCTCTTGCCACTGGAGTGACTTCATAGGACTTCAGTGAGTACCTTGTGGGTGATAAAGCTTGTCTTTGTGTCCCATGTCTAAGAGCACAGAGCTTATCAGTTATTGGTGGCAAGCCAATGATCTTGGAGATGTGTGCACACAGGATCCCAAATAGCACGGCAGATAATCAGAACCTGACTCCTGCTCAATAAGAATGAGCAATGCCCCCAGCTGAACAGATGTCTGGCAGTTTTGTGACCTGCTCACAGCAACCTTATGTGTGCAAGGTGAACCTTTCTTGCCTTCTCACAAAAACAAATTTCAATATCCACTTCAGTTACATAGCAATAGATGAAGCTGGCTGGATGGCGGATCCCAGGATTTATTTTGCTGAGATGGACATTACTTCATAACTCACAGTCTGTATAAACAGTAGGGGCAAAATAAATGTCTCTGAGGAAATACTGCCAATGAATCTCTCTATTTCTAAATACACCAATTCGGTGAAAAGTACAAAAATACATGGGACCTACTACTTTCTTCTATCTGCAAATCTAAAGGGGTTCTCTCATTAATTCAGTGATGTTTTCTACATCCAATTCTGATAACTGGACAGAGCCTCGCCGGGTTGTGCCTGCTCCCTGGCCAAAGCTGGCCAATGCAGTGGGTGTACCACAGGAGACTAGAGAAGAGGAGTTGCTTATACAATTCTCCACCACTCTGCTGCTTTACCAAAGAAGGTAAGAATTTCACCACCTATAGAACCACAGGATCATCTCATTTCTGTCACCATAGCAGTCTGCAAAGGTCTCCATACCCAATGAATGAAAAGTAAGTGTTGGCTGTGGCAGACACAAATAATGCTACATCCAGAATGAGAAGGAGGTGTTCAACGTGCAATGGCTCATATGACAAAAACTCACTGAAAGAACTTGCCCATTCTAACCCTTTATCAATTCCTTAAGTGCTTACAGTCATCACTTTATAAAATTATATGCATAAGGAAAAGCAGAAGGAAATATTCTTAGGTGCAGGAGATGATTTCATACTGAAAACAGAGCATTCATTTTTTAAAGTGGCCGGGGAAGTTGGGTCCAAACAAAGAATGTAAAAAGAAAGAGTACAGACAGTTCAATGCATATTAATACTCATCACCCATAATGCCAAGGCAAAGCCAGAGACCATAGGTGTTGAGACAAAAGTAGAAAATTAAAAATTAACTGACATCTGAATTAAAAGGATGAAAGTTAATGCTCTTATCAGTTGTCAATGGCTCCCAGTATCTCACTATCAATAGGAATTGAGGCACTTTTGTGGATTTGCAGATAAATATTTTTCTCTTTAAAGCACAAAACTATTTAACCTTTTGAAAAGTTAAATCATTCTAAAATTATAATGTAATAAAACTGTGAATATAATCAAGAAGTGTAAGCAATCATCATTACACCTATCAACAATACAAAAAAAAATGCCTTCATGTACTAATGACACATTTCTAACTCTTAATAAGCTGCCCAGATAAATGCAGTATTTTCACAGAAGTTCTGTTTCCTTCTCTAACATAGTTCCCTCTCATTACTCACAACTACAAAGGTAAACATTCCTGAGATGTGGTTCACCAGAAATGGAAATCTTGTCATTTCTTCCTGGCTGCTTCCATCTCCAGAGCTCTCCTTGCGATTTCCATCTCACCTGTTTGCCTGCTGGCTTCTCCTTTGCATGTTTCTTAGGAAAATGTCCTGACAGCATTCTGGGCTACTGGTCTACCCACCCAGAATTTGAGTTTCAGTTTGTGTGCCCAATTTCTGTCTCATATACTTTGTTCCTACCTTTGCTCTCTCAGTAGAGCCAGTTTTCTAAGTAGAGTTGACCCAGGATCCCAGACACTCCTACATTCACGCTCTCAGTCTGACCCATTACCACTGACTTGAAGTCTTGAGCCATGTCTACAGCTATTTTATATCTCTGCTCCAAGCCCAATCACAACTTCCAATGCTGTGTTGAAAACTGTGCTCCCCACCACAACCACCAGGAACTCTACACTAATAGTTGTCCTCTAACTGCTGCCATATTTTATTCAAAGTTGTCTAGGGGACCAGGCAATGGCTGCCTTTCCTTAGAAATAAAGCATAAGGTCTTAAGATAACAATTTGCTCCTTCAAGCAGCATTCTCCTTTCAGGGCTACCTACTATGCTATAAATGCTTATTCTTAATGATTTCAGTGTATTCTGCATCAAACGGTATCTCTAGGTTATGAGGGGATCACTTTGTGCAGATATTACACACTCTCTTCCTTCTTTCCTGGAGTGTCTGTACACTTGTTCCATCAGCCACTCAATGTCTTTTCCTCTCTGCTCATACATAAAAAATACCATTCCTGTCAAAATCATACATGGCCATATGTGAGATATAAATATTAATAATATCAATATTTTATACAGTGAAGATATTGTTGACAATATTTTGTCCTGATGACATCAAAATAGTTTCAAACAATTTAAAATAATGCTTAGTGAGCAAAGGTTTAGAAAATACTTTCCCTTTGTCAATTATGGCTCAGATTTCCAACAACTTAAATTATTCCTACTTGGTTTCAGTTGCAAGCACAAAAACTTCTTACTTACAGAAATGCATCTGTTTTAGTTCCAAACTATGTGAAAAGAATTAAAGCCACTTGTTTAATATACTGGGAAAAGAAGCCAGACATTCTGAGAGGTAGCTGCATACAAACATAGGTATTTATATTCTGGTATCAAATATTCATGTCTATAAGAACTTATCAAATTTATAATAACTTATTAAATTTATTCCAAATTTCAGAAATAATCTTAGAAATTATAAAATACATTCCTAAAACCTCAGTCTTAACTTCCACATTCTTAAGGACACTTTTTAATCTGCATTGAAAAAAAAAATCTTATTACTATGTGGAAATCCCACCAGTTTCAAAGGTAAGTCAACATAACAGAATTTTTAAAACATTAAGAGATATAGTCATACTTATAACAATATTATAAGTCATACTTATCACTTATGTTATTCATGAACAATGAAGTAAGAAACTTTTTACTACTGAGACAAGATAATACTTTGTAAAAGGGCTTGCCATTGAATCCTCTAGCCATTGGAGACCTTTAAAAAACATGACAGGTATCCATATATTACACACAGTACCTTCTAGTCAATGCTGAACTCTCTCATTTATACTATGAAGTTCATGCAAGTAAGATCCCAATAAATATTTATTGAGTGAAGCTGAAGAAACATCAAAAACTGGATGACTGACATCCATTTCAGTTCTATATTCTATCATTCATTCAATAAGCATTCATTAAAAACCACTGAGGTACCACACAGCAGGCTACTAAATGATGCACAGAACATATGCACACAAAACACCACATAGCACACACACGCACGCACACGCACAAGCACATACTACTGCATTTATCAAAGAAAGAGAAAAAAGACAAAGAACAGCTATGGAAGATCCAGCCTTAGAAGAAATTTCAGAACAAACAGTTTTACTTGTCACATATAAAAATAATTATTACTCGGATGATGGTAATCCAAGGATTTATAGGCGTGAATCTTAATTTGAACTATGAAAAACATATGACTTAGAATGTTAATGATTCTGCGAAGGTGGCACAGTAAATTTGGTTAGGGACGCTGGGTCCTAAATACTGATTGAGGGATTGAAGTCTGATTAAAAGGCGAATGAAATCATTTAGACACTCTTAAAAAATATAGTTTTTTATGACAAGAATTCAACATCAGTGAATTCCTAGATAGGCCAATACACAGACCTTCTGAGCCCTATGTGTATGTATGTCTGTGTGTGTATCCATATTAGTATATGAAAAAAGGTACAGATATTCTCATGAAAAACAAATTTAATCACCCCAGACCATTTACTTTGGGCTGTTAATGAAGTCAGAAAGAGTATATGTGTTCATTGGTACAAGCTCCAGCTAGTCATTCTCTATGTTAAGCTGAGAGAGTTCCTGGCCCCTGAAAATGATTCACAAAACCAATTATCTACTGAGAGATAATGGAAAATTCACTGTGGTTTGAAAGTTACATTCTGGCCTTTGCAAAAGCTCTAAAGAATCATTCACACCTCACGATGACTGGATCAAGAATAATGTTATTCCTGAAATCAAGAGGGATTACTAAATCCTCAGTACATTTACAAATATGCCTGTCACATTTAAGAAATAGTACTTATTTTAAATATTCTGGAGTCCAGTTAAATTGCTTATATAAAAACTCCTCTCATTTAAGAAATACTAGAAATGTCACTTCCATTCACATTCATCACTATGTATTTTATTTTTGCCCTAAAGTAGTTTTATATTGATCAGAAGTAAAATACCATTTATTTTATTAAAGGACAGTCTTACCAGCCTACCTTAAAAATCACTCTTCAGGGAATCTTATTGCCAGTCAAATGATAATGTAAAAACGATTATGGGTACATCAACTTCTGTTTGCCACTCAGATTTCATCACCTTTATTCTTTCCTAAACCCAACTAGTTCTCATACTCTCCTACTAGAATCCAGTGACTCTGTACTGTGTTGGGTATATGACATCAAGCAGGTAGAAACGATACCTTACATATTGCAAATACTTGTAAGCTCTTTCCTTGTAGTATCATTCTCTCCTCACAACTAACTACAGGGCAGTACCTAACTTACAGTAGAGAAACTGAGACACAGAGAGGTCAAGTCACCTAAGCAAGGACAAAGAGCTAACAAGAGAAGACAAGACTCAAACCTACGTGGTCTGACTCTAAGTCCACGATTAGCGAGCCAGTTATAGAACACACTGGAAAGCAAAGCCCAAATGGGTTCTTTTATTTTTATTTTTTATTGTTAATTAGTAAACAAAGAAATAAAACCCTTACCAACTACAAGCTCCAAAAATTTTATTTCAAAGATAGATATCACCAAGTTAAAAGTTATGGCTATTGATATTGATCATTCACTAAAACCTCCAATTTTTGCTGTTAACTCATAACACTTTTCAACGGCTTACGAAAAAAAAAAGTCAGAGAGAATTTTGACACTAAAAATTGCCCCCAAAATGTTTATATATAGTCAGTCACAGTCTCCATCAACAATGGATGAATAACTTTTACTAACTGTACTCCAGTGTCCTTGAGCAATGAAGACGGAAGAACTGTGTGCAGCACTATGCCTGTGGTGCTTTTCAAGTTACCGTTTGTCGCTTTCTGCTTTCTCATAGTGCTATCACTGATAGATAACCCAGACAGGTTAATCTGATAAATGCTAATCGAGTAAATGTCCCTAGCTGCAGAGTACACACAAATCTCAATGTGTCGTGGTACTGTAAATACTGTGGGTCAAGCACTAATGTACGTAAATGAAGAGAAAAGTGGATGATGTGGTTTCTGACACAGGACGCTTGAAATTCCGTTAGGGACTGACTAAGGAGTGAAAATACAAAGGATAGTTCTGGAAAAAAAGTCTGGACAAACTGCAACATATTAAATTGTTTGGGTTCACATCTCGCTTTATTTCACCTATGAAACAGAGGTCAAGAAGATGAGACCACCTCAGAGCATCCCCTCCCAGTACACACTGATCACCTACTGCACTAAACATTAGCCTATGATGAAGTCTTTGCCTTTGAAGGGACTACCATGCCTGAAAAAAGGCACTCGCTGATTCTGGAGGAATCAAACGAAGCTGTTAAAGAAACACTACTGCACAGAGCCGCTTTAATACTAGTCCCCCATGAGTCAGCACCAACCCAAACTTCGCCAGCAGAGTGACAAAGCTGCAGGGTGAACACCAAAGTTCTTTGTAAATGAGACAAAGGACTATGAACTTCAACCTACGGAAAGAAAGGAAGAGTATTGCTGAGTGAGAGACAGAAAAAAGAAGTCAGGGAAAAGATGAAGAACATTCAATCATTTCAGGTTCCATCTCCTAAATGCCTTGAACATAGCTCCCCTCTCTACACTCATTTGCAGGGCTGGAAGTACTGTAGGTTATTCAGGAGGTGGCTGTCAAAATAGCCAGTGCTTCCTGTCCCACCTGCTTCATTAGGTATATACACCTCACATGATTAAAAAATATGAAGAATGTGGCACAAGGGAGAATGAGTTCAAACTAATTAACACAACACAATCAAAATGCACTCCATGAGAATTTTAATGTTAAGAAGAGCAGTAAATCATTTCCCGTGCAGAAACCAAAGTATTAACCTGAGTCCCACAATCCATGGCTACAGGAAATTTCCTTCAGTGGTGGCAATTTGGGCATCAATTTCTAATTCCTTGGTTCTTCCTTTCTGCTTATGTTGTTACAAAACAAAATAGACAACAAACAGATATACAATTCAGCCTCCCACCACATTTTTTATGGACCAAATTCATTTACTGTTATCATACTTACACAAAAATACTGCACAGTATAATTTTGTTACAACATGCCAGTTTTTGGTCCATAGGGAACTCAACCATTGCATATGCATATTTGAGGCCTCAATTAATTTGCATAATTTCTAAGAATAGGCCTCAGTGAAGTTAAAAGAAGGTTTTAATTAGCATTACATTCAAATTGATATATAATGAACTACGCTTAATTCCTTTACTTATATCAACATGTCATGCTGAAAACAGACCCAGCGCAATTCATCATATTGGTCCTTTTTGTTTTCCCAGTGATTTAGTGCTCACATGCTCATTAGAAAATTACTCTCATATTTGTTTCATCTATAGTTGGACATTAGGATGCCAGCCTTTATTAAGTCAGGAGCATTATTACATTTCAATTCCATGGCACTGAATTAAATCTAGCCAATGAAATATTTATAACAAAAACATAATAAAAACTCTGTAAGCTGAACACTCATAACATTTTTATTTTTTACTTACATGCTGTAAATGGCAGTTTTATCTACTAGTCATGCATTAAATGAAGTTAAAAAATAGTAATGAGGAAATATAGAACTACACATACTTGGACCTGAACCACAAGATTTATAATAGGCGATTATAGCAGGCCTATTTCACAAGAAATCCAAAAACTGGTACATCGGGTTGTTTTATTAAAAAAAAAAAAAAGCAGAGGCACTGAGAATGCTTTTCATTGATTAACATTTAGCACCATAAAAGCATTTGTAAGTGGCAAGAAATTCCACCATATTTACGGCTCCAATATGAAAAAGCAAGGCTGATTCTGTGGGTGGGGGTGGGGGGTTACACAATGATTATAGCACCTTTTCTAACGCTTAGTTACCATACTCCCTCCCAATAAGTGAGAGTGTCTTCCTGTTTCCACAGCAACGTTGGAGTGCTGCTGGCTGAAGAAGAGCATGTTGGACACTCTGTGGTCAGCTTCCCTCCTAGGTTCACACCTCGCTGGTGGACTATGGCTGACTTCAGCTGAGAGCCCTAAATGCAACTAAACTATTGTCACGGAAATAAGACCAACAGCCCTGTACCTGTCCACTCAGGTAGATACCACCCTTCAGAGAAAGCAGAAAGGGCTGCTGCTGGAGCTAACTTCCCCACAAAGCACACTGTGTTTTGGCTTGTAAGACTCAGACAGCAATGACTGGAACACAGGGAGCTAACACCCCTTTCAACTGCATTCTGCTACAGGTAGAAAAGATATTCCAAATTGGAAAGTGCCCAGCTGCCAGCCAGCCAGCCTGGCACAGATCTAAGAACAGGTAAGGTCTCCAGAGACTCCCTCAAATCCCGGGTGCTCCACTTTAACTGCTCTATCAGTTTCCTGGTGAGAGAAATCTTTATCCTACAGACCAGCATTTCTCCATCTTGGCACTGTTGGAATTTGGGGGCCCAGATAACCTACTTTAGGGTCTGTCCTGTGCACTGATCTCTACCCACCAGATGCAGTAATATTCTCTATCTATGACCATCAAAATGCCTCTAGACATTGTCAAATGTTCCCTAACAGGCAATTTCAACCTCATTGAGGAACACATGCTCAAAACATGCCTCCACCAAAGACACCTGAACAATGAGTTACTCAACATCTTCCAGTTCACATGACTCTTGATGGGTAACACAGTACTCTCAGGATTCATTTTCTGGTTGTTACAATAATACTTGGCTTAAATATTCAAGCTTACTTCTGAAAACTATACAAAAGCCACAGGAATAAAGCACTGATCTTGGGATTCAGATAGATCTGCATTTGGGTCCTGTTTCCACCACAGGCTCTCTATGGGGTAGGACAAGAGATTAACTCCCTATAAGCCTTGAGTTCTTCAAGTGTACAGGAAGACTAATAGTACTTAGTACTTACTATGTCAGGTTACTGTGAGGATAATGAGACTACATGTGGACAATGCCTAGTACAAGTTCTCATCCGGCTGGTGCTCAATACTGAGAAGCTATCATCAGCACTAATAACACATGGTCCACTGGAGAATGATGTTGGAGTTCACACGAAGAATCCACGGCTTTCTGTGCAATTTTTACGCAATGCTCCTGTACGCTATCCTGAAGGGTCTGAAAGTGTTAATATATATTCCAAAAAATCCCATAGGTATGTAACTTATTACACAAGAACAATGACTTATAACTCATCAGTCATGCCTTGCTCCCTATCTCCTCACCGATGAACCTGAAGTCTCGGGATCATTGGAAGCTCAGAAACAACTGAGGTCTAGTGAGTGGGTTAATTTATACTAAAGCAGAAGACAAGGGACTAAATTTTCCAAGTTCTTCCGCAAACTGGAGATATGTGTGCCATGAACACATGTACTTACTTTGAGGGAAGTCATGATGCTAAGGGGAAAATGTTAATCCTGTGGGATCTAGATATCTCGCCAGTAACTGTAAGAGTGACATCTTTTTAAATATTAACTAGCTTGAAGTCAGGTTTCTACTACTCTAAACTTATTCCTTCTTTTTGTCTAGTCATGTAAAAGCTTTTATGATTTGTCTATGTTGGTCCTTTCCGTTATAATAAATGAGGCTGAAGATGAAATGGGAGGCAGATTTTAATCTTGACCTTGATTTTTATGTCACAAAGACAAAGGAACTCAAGAGTAGCATGGCTGTCCAAGGACGTAGAGACACAGGACTGAAGGATTTCCACTTTGCTTTCCATTCACAATACACACACCCACCCACAGGGTGCCTCCCTCAGAGCAGGAGAGTATACATTGAGGTTAGGTCTCAGTGACACAGAGGCATGCATTCACTGGGCCCACCCACATCACATATGATCTTCATTTCCCATTAGATCTTAAACCTCTGAAGACCTCAAGGACTTAAAGTTGTCTTTACATCAGTTTCCCTACATGAGATACAGCAATTTGCAGCTGCTGGTTCATGAAAGGCACTGTGATTAGTCTGACCTAACCCACAAAGTACTATGCATGTTCCTATGGGAGAAAAATGACCTCTGTACAATTTATGTTTGCTATCATCTCCTCCACAGAAGAATGAATTATAATCAATTTTAATTATTCTCATTACTAGAGAGTAGCATGGAAAATCTGAAAAAATTAAAATATGACATGACAATCACTTTAAAATATTTCTGTTTTATAAAATAAGAAATTTATGGCCCCTGCCCATGTCCCAACACCAATTACATTAAGTTCATGCTAATATTATCTTGCCTTCCCTGAAACCGCAGGAACTGGTAAGAGCCAGAATAATCAGCAACAAACAGAAGCCACTGGGGAATGATAATTCACAGAGTAGATAACTGAAAGTTGACTATAGTCTTACATTCTTAATGTTAAGAATTGAAAGCAAGTCGCTGTCTAACAGACTGCAGGAAGCAGTGTTCAGGCCCCTGCGGTCAAACAACTGTTATCGCAAACTCTGTATTATCTGGGGTTTGCAATTTTTATAGATACATTTATTGTTTGACCAAAGTTGCCCTCTTTATATGTCTCTTATAAGATTTCCTCCAATACTTATAAAAAAGAGATGGCACCCACGGTGCTTTTCTAGTTATGTAATTCATGTGCTTCAATTCAAGAACTCTGAATACACAAAGAATAACCACATACAAGCTCTCCCTCGGCTTTCTTCAAGTAGCGAAGGATGGACATTACATAGACTCAACTTCTCCGTGATTTACCATACCAGAGAGACTCTGTTTAAAGAAATGAGAACATCAAAGGACGGAATGTGGCACAAGCCTTGCACAGCCCATGCTTGCAGGTCCAGGTATGTGGTGAGGGACCCCCAAGTGAGACAGCCGGGCACTGGCCACTAGGTGAAAAGTCAGAAGTTAAGTCAACAACACTAATAGGTTGGGGGGGGGGGTCAGTCTGATAACAAAGTGACCCACTGCCTAAGACAGCCTTTCTAATTTAGATCTAATGCAATGCAGAGGAAATAGTAACAACATGCCACACAAACATTTTTTGCTAAATTATTTAGTATCAAGACAGTCTGCCAGGTTGGACAGGGAATGTCAGGTCAAAAAAATTGAGTTCTGTTCCTACAAATCTGAGCGAATCTAAGTACCCCACCTGAAGGCCAAACTTAGCTATGAGTTTTTTATTACTGCTGGATTCAGCTGCAGAACACAAGGAAAAAAATCAGTCACCATGGAAACCACAACATCACAATCCATCCTAACAGAACAACTTGCATCCTTTCTTACCCCTTTGGCTGTACCAGATGGAATAAGAAAGGAAGGCTTTTCTCTCCTTGACACACTCGATGTTCTCTCTTCAGCCTTTCACTGAGGTCTTAGATGCTAAAATACAGGAAAGATTCACTGCTAAGGATTAAATCTATAGTCACGCTGACAGGTACATAATTCAAAGCTGAGGAGAACTAAGGAAATAGCAAGATGAGGAATCTTTAGTGCATTACCAGCAGTGCCTGAACACTTAACAGAGAAGAAATATGTGCACAGAATGCCTTTATTTCTTTAAGTTTGTTTGCTTGTGTTAATAATAATAATAATGGCTGCACACAGCACCTTTTATTATCACTTAGCCTTCTCTCAGCTGCCCCTTCCCTTTGTTTATTGTAGCACTAAGCTATGGGGAAAGTGAGATGCAATGTAGATAGTAAGACAGGCATAGCCTGAGACCAGACCAAACTTACTGCTTCCCTTACTGTTTCCCTTACTGTTTTGTCATTGCTGAAAGCCCTTAATTTACAGATTTCAGGGTGCCTTATAACTAGTATACATATTCTGAGTCCATTTAACAGCTACTTATGTGAGAGATGACAGAAACTGAGCAATGGGAGGAACATAAAAAGCTTGGTATTTAATCCATGTTCTAGACTGAGAACACTTGTAATCCCAAGTTCTAACAAAGAAGAAAAAAAACCACTCAGCCATCATGACCTTGGCTCTTTTTAACATCCATGTTAGCCACAGATATTGACTGGGAATTGGTCAAGGAGGCAATCACAGAATGGATCAAAGCAAGCATCCTGGATCCCATCCAAAAACACATCTCCCTTTAGCTTCCAATAAAATGGAAATAACCCAGAAGCACTGGACTGGTCTCTGTACAACCATTTCTCCATATCTGAGGGACGTGGGTATGCTCTTAGGACAGGGAAAGCAAAAGAGGGGAAAACCAGACCAACTGGAAGGAGAACCAGTCCTTCAGGGCCAGCACGATTGTGAATTGAACTGCTCTCATTCCTCAGGCTCGTTTTATCTCCATGATACATGAGAAAATAATATATAACACCACAGCATCTTATAACACATTACTGTAAAGAACCAGAGAGATCATAGGGATGAGATACTTTGAAAGGAAAACAGCCCACACATGGCACAGATGGGACAATATTAAGTCTACTCTATGATCATTTTCAGCAAGAAGCAAACACTGACACGGCAAGTTCCCAAGCAATGGGATTTCAGAGAACGTGAGTTTCTTTAATACTGAAAGGTTTTCTTAATTTCAATTCACTCCTAATACTCTTCTCAGTACTCTCAACTATTTTCTCTTCTTAGGCACAAACAGATCTAGGGTACTTTTAGCTGATCATGACAATACCAGCTTCGCAGTAAATTCACGGTACTATTAACAATCAAGCCCTCTCTGCTTTATATATGTAGTCATCCAAGTATGCACAAATTTACTTCTCTGATGTTATACTGATGACCTCTCTAGAGTTTTTATTCTTCTTAGTTGATTTCTGTACTTATTTCTCCACTAATCCATTCAAGAATTTTTATTGAGTGCTTACTGTGTGCCAGGCACTGTCCAAAGCACTGGGGTTGAAGCAGTCGTAAAAATAAACAATCTACTCTTACAAAGCTTACATTTGAGCTAGAAAAAACAGATCAGATGCAAAAAAAAAAATCATACAAAATACATCTGGGGATAAATGCTCTTAAGAAAAAGCACAGCAGGGGATGATGATAGGGAAAAAATGGTGGAGAGTGTTTTATTTTAAACAGAGACTTGAAGAAAGGGAGAGAAGAAGCCAAAGAGGAAGCAGAGAGCATCAATTTTAAGCTGACAGCGTTATTGCAACAAAGGCCAGAAGAGGGCACCTTGGTTTTGGAGGGATAACAGGAAGCCAGGGTGAAGAAGAGCTTATGACGGCCTGGACCAGCAGGTGGGTGCAGAAAGCAAGCAGTAAGCTGACCCATGCAGGACCCTGAACGAATGAGATGCAACCAGAGAGTTACATATAAAAGAATGACATGACCTGAATTTTGTTTCAAAAGAATCACTCTGGATGCTCTCTGAAGAACACACTGTAGGGAAGCAATAATTAGAAACTGGGGGAAAAGTTCTAAAATGAACACAACAGTACAAGAGGGAGAGGGCAACTTAGTCTAGGGTCATCGGGATGGAACAACTGTGATGAATTTGGGATAGATTTTTTTAGGTAGAGCCAACACACTTCTGACGGACTGAATGCAGGTATATACAAAGGATTAACAGTGTAGGCCTCAGATTGAGCCCACTTAAACAGTGTTACCCTGGGCTGACATCTGGGAATACAGCTGATAAAGAGTACCCTACACCGATATGAAATATTTTCTAAATATAAGAGTGGCTGACTGTGCCGAGATTGTTTGCACAAATATATGGTTTACATTAAAACCCCTAGTTTCCTTCTGGGAGTTTGGAATTTGGGCACATGCTAGGCAAAGGATGCCTACATGGCCAGCCACCAGTAGAAACCCTGGCCACTGAGTCTCTAATGAGCTTTCCTGGCAGAATACACTTAAGCATGCATTGTCACAGGAGATTTAAAAAAGAATTAAACTGACTGGTGGTGACACAATAGATAAAGCATCAACCCAGAATGCTGAGGTCCCTGACTGGAGCACAAAATTGTTGGCTTGAGAACAAGGTTCCTGGCATATGTGGGGATATAGTCCACATAATCCCAAAGGTCGCCAACTTGACTGAGCCCAAAGTTCACTGGCCTGAGCAAGGGGATGCCGGCTAGGCTTCAGGCTGAGGTCCAATCCCCAATCGTCAGTCAAGGCTCATATGAGAAGGAATCAATACACAACTAAAGTGAAGCAAATACAAGTTTATGCTTCGCATTCTCTCCCTCCCTCCTGTCTCTCTTCCTTCCTCGCCCCCACCCCCACCACGCTTCCTGACTCTCTCTCTTTCTCTCTTCCAAATAAATAAATAAATAAATAAATAAATAAATAAATAAATAAATAAATAAATAAGAAAGAAAGAAAGAAAGAAAGAAAGAAAGAAAGAAAGAAAGAAAGAAAGAAAGGAAGGAAGGAAGGAAGTAAGAGTCTCCTGTGGGATACTGCAGGAGAGGACTCTTGGAAGCCTATGCATGGATTTCCAGAGATCACTTAGTGGTTTTCCTTTACTGATTTTGTTTTATATTCATTTGCTGTGATAAACAGTTACCTGTGAGTGTAACAATACCTGAATCCTGTGAGTCCTGGCAAATCACCCACCTGGGCTGAATCAGAGGTGTGTGTGAGAGAGAGGGGCTTCGGGAAGGCCGAGGTTTCTGGCCTCTAGTGTCTCAGTTCTGTACAATTCCCTTCACTCTACTGAAAATCTTTAAATAGCTTATTTGGAATTTCAAACATATTGAGATTTTAAACATTTTAAAAATGAAAAAAGAGCATGACCAGGCAGTGGCGCAGTGGATAGAGCATCAGACTGGGATGCGGACCCAGGTTAAAGACCCTGAGGTTGCCAGCTTGAGCGCGGGTCCATATGGCTTCAGCAAAAGCTCACTGGCTTGGACCCAGGGTTGCTGGCTCTAGCAAGGGGTTACTAGGTCTGCTGAAGGCCCGCAGTCAAGGCACATATGAGAGGACGATCAATGAACAACTAAGGTGTCACATCGAAAAACTGATGATTGATGCTTCTCATCTCTCTCCATTCCTGTCTTTCTGTCCCTATCTGTCCTTCTCTCTGACTATCTCTTTGTCCCTGTAAAAAAAAAAAAATAACAAGAGAATGTTGAAACAATAGGTGGGACAAAGGATGAATACATGAAGAGGTAAAGGATTTTTAGGGAATGAAACTATTCCGTATGATACTTACAGTGTGTCCGTAAAGTCATGGTGCACTTTTGACCGGTCACAGGAAAGCAACAAAAGACGATAGAAATGTGAAATCTACACCAAATAAAAAGAAAGCCCTCCCATATTTTGTAGGATAATGTGGCAGCATGTGCACATGTGTAGATGATGACGTAACACCATGTATACAGCAGAGCAGCCCACGGCCATGCCAGTCGAGATGTAGACGGTACAAAGGAAAGTTCAGTGTGTTCTGTGGCTTGCTAAATTCGAATCCGTGACCAAAGTGCAACATGATATCGGCGTGTTTATAACAAAGCGCCACCACATAGAATAACATTACTTGGTGGGATAAGCAGTTGAAGGAAACCGGCGGTTTGGTGGAGAAACCCTGGTCTGGTAGGCCATCAGTCAGTGACGAGTCTGTAGAGGCTATACGGGATAGCTACCTAAGGAGCCCTAAAAAATCTGTGCGTGCATGTGCTCGACAATTACACCTAAGCAAGACTACAGTTCATAAGGTGTTAAAGAAATGTCTCTGTTTTACGGGGTACAAATTGTGGCTGTTGCATGCTATGAAACCGGCGGACAGACCCACACAATGCGCGTTTGCTATAGATATGCTTCATGAGATCGGCAATGATGCAAGATTTTTGCAGAAGATTATGTTTAGTGATGAGGAGACCTTCCATATCTGTGGACATAACATATGAATATGGGCTGCTGAACATCCTTATGCCTACGCTGAGTACGAACATAACACCCCTAAAGTGAATGTGTGGTGTGGCCTGATGCATGATAAGGTGATAGGCCCATTTTTTTTAATGGAGCAGTCTGTGAAGGCAAACACCTATCTTGACATGTTGGAAATGTATGCAGTGCCACAATTTCCAGAAGGTGTCATCTTTTAACAGGACGGCACTCCTCCACACTATGCCACCATTGTTTGTGAGTTTCTGGATAGAACATTCCCCGGCAGTGAATAGGCAGGGGTTCTGTCAAGCCATGGCCACCATGATTCCCAGATCTGACACCCTTAGACTTTTACTTTTGGGGTTATGTGAAGCAACATGTATACATTGAACGTATCAACGACATTAATCACTTAAAACAGACAATCACAGACGCTATCCACTCCGTTACACCAGATGTCCTTACCCGTGTGTGACAAGAACTTCACTATCATTTGGATGTGTGTAGGGCAACAATGGAGCCCACATCAAACTGCACTAAATAGGTATGGAACTGGGAGAGTTTTCCTTTTATTTGGTGCAAATTTCACATTTCTTTCGTCTTTTGTTGCTTTCCTGTGACTGGTCAAAAGTGCACCATGACTTTACGGACATACTGTATAATGGGGGGTATGTGTTATTATACATTAGTCCGAAACCACAGAATATACAACACCAAGAAGGACCCTAACAGAAACTACAGACTCTGGGTGAAATTGATGCATCAATATAGGTCATCAAAGCTAACAGAGGTTCGGCTCCAGTGGGGGATAAGGACAGTGGGAGAGGCTGTGAACATGTGAGGATGGAGAAGATGTGGGAAATCTCTCTACCTTTTCCTCAATTTTGCTGTGAAACTAAAACTGCTTTAAAAAGTAAAGTATGTTTTTTAAATACCTCAAACAATTTCACTTCTTTAGCGGACAAAAATAATGAACTTTAATGACCTTTTAAATAATGATCTTTCTTCAAAATTCAAGGTGTGCAAGAGGGGCAAGATGGCAATGGAGTAGGCAGATGTACCAACTTCCTACTCCCAGAACCAAAGTGGATTATAACTTGATTTTAAGAACCATCATCTGGATAAACCAACGTTGAACTGGACTGAGAGGACTCTTCAAACGGGAAACACTGAAGAAGCAACACTGAGACTACTAGGAAAAGCGAAAATGCAGAAAGGGCTGCCCAGCTCCCTGGAGCGAAAGGCAGCACGGAGGGAGAAACTCGGGAGGGAGAAACTCGGGAGGCAGGAAGAGAGGCCAGCGGAATGGTAGGGACCAGGGTCCCAGGAACAAAGCCCCAGCCTACAGCCCCAGTGCATAGAAGAGGCGTATAGACAGTATTTAGCTGTGAAACAGGTTAGGATACTGTTGGTGAGAAAGAGACAGTTTTCTCAGACCCAGGATTCTTCTTAAAGAAATGGCACAGAAAACCTCTCTCACAACTACTCACCTGGGACTCCGGGAAACAGGGAGAGAGGAGAGGATCAGAGCAGCGGGAAGAGAGTGTGGTCTGGAAGGCACAGGGAAAACCTTTGAGGGACAACCGCCCTAAACCCTGGGCTGAGTCAATCCACAAATCTGAAACAATATTTCCCCTGGAACCAGCAAGGGGAAGCAGGACACCAGCCAAACAGGCTCCCCTGTGGCAATTAGAGCACAGTCACTTAGAAGAAGGGAGCTTTCAGGACTACAGTATGGAGTGTAAGGGTCTGAGCTAAGGGCCCCCACCCACACTGCTGAGGGCTTGCAGGAGGGTGGGCGGTGGTAGGACGTGGAAGCATGGTTCCATTGGCAGGGGCAGAGACTGAGCCAGCTAGCGTGAGCTCGGTCTAGCCCAGCGGGGGCGAAGGGAACATGCAAAAGTGGTCCAGCGGCTGCAGGCCTGCCTGAGACCCCACCTGTGGGAGAAAAGCGGGAGCCCGGAATGGGCAGAGATCAGCTGCTGGGCAGGGACAAGTGGGCGTGCAGCCTCACCCATCCTCTGAGACTTGAAGCCCTACAAGAACTGGCTTTGTCTGCATAGGTGGGGTGGAAGCCCAAGCTCGCAGTTGAGGGCGCACCAGCAGCCTGGCCGAGGAGCCGAGGTTGGCCGGGGAGAGTTGAGGGGAGGGGCGGAAGCCCAGCTCGGGGCTGAGCTCATAGCAGCAGCCCATCCCAGCCGAGGAGCCGAGGTTGGTGAGGGCGGAGCAGAAGCCAGGGCTTGCAGCTGAGCACACAACAGAAGCGCCTCCCGGCCAGAAAAACAGACTGACAGAAACCCACAGTTGAGCAAAAGGGCTCACCCTTGCCCTTGGTGCCCAGGCTTATGGTCTGAGTGTGGTGCGCAGTCCTAACCATCTGAAAGAGGTGAAGTCTGAGACAAGCTGAGATTTATAGAGACTGGCATGGGAATACAGCGCCTCCCGTGAAGGAGAGGGAGAGACCACATCAGCAGCTGCAGCGGCAGCACCAGCAACATTCACACCCATCCACCCTATGCAGCGGCAGAGGCGGTGGCGGGCCTGCAAAGAGACCACACCTAGGGAACACAGAGACAACACCCATTGGACACCAGTAGCCAAACCCTTATTACACACAGACAAAATGGGCAGACAGAGAAATGAAACCCAAATGAATCAAGAGAAATCCCCAGAGAAGGACCTGAATAAATCATATATAACAAACTACCTGATGCAGAGTTTAAAATAATGTTAGGATGTTCAAAGAGCTTAGAGCAACAATGGATAGTTATTACAAACACCTAAATAGATAGCAAAGTAAAAAAAGAAATTAAAATAATAAAAAAGAATCAGACAGAAATGACAAATACAGTACAGAACTGAAGACCACAATGAAAGGAATTAAAAGCAGGATGGATGAAGCTGAGCATCGAATCAGCGAGTTAGAGGATAACTACACAATAAATGAAGGCACAGAAGCAGAGCAGAAAAAAGAAAAGAGAATAAAAATATCTGAGGAAACTCTAAGGGAGCTCTGTGACAACATGAAGAGAAATAACATCTGCATCATTGGGGTTACTGAAGAAGAAGAGAAAGAACAAGAGATAGAAACTTTGTTCAATCAAATCATAGCAGAAAACTTCCCTAAATTAAGACTGAAAAATGTTTTACACATTCTAGAAGCACAGAGAACTCCATTAAAGAGAAACCCAAAGAAATCTATAACAGGACACATCATACTTAAAATACCAAAGCTAAGTGATAAAGAGAAAATTTTAAAGCTGCTAGGGGAAAAAAGGGTATCACCTACAAAGGAGCCCCCATAAGGATGACATCCAACTTCTCAACAGAAACACTCAAGGCCAGAAGGGAATTGCCAGATATATTCAAAGTAATGCAAAAAAAGAACATACAACCAAGGATACTATATCCAGCAAGGCTAATGTTTAAAATTGAAGGAGAAATAAAGAGCTTCCCAGACAAAAAAAGCCTCAAGGAATTCATTAAAACCAAACCAATTCTGCAAGAGATGCTAAGGGGCCTGTTGTGAACAGTTCAAAGGGGGAAACGAATATAGCAAAAGAAGAATACAGCTTTAAAGAATAAAATGGAAATAAACAACTACATATCAATAATAACCTTAAATGTAAAAGGAATAAATGATCCAATCAAAAGACATATGGTAGCTGCGTGGATAAAGAAACAGGACCCATATATATGCTGTCTACAAGAGACACACCTTAAAACAAAACATGCACATAGACTGAAGGTAAAAGGATGGAAAAAAATATTTCATGTAAATGGAAATGAAAAAAAAACCGGGGTCGCAATACTTATATCTGACAAAATGGACTTTAAAACAAAGGCAGTAGTAAGAGATAAAGAAGGACAATACATAATGATAAAGGGTGCAATTCAACGGGAAGATATAACCATTACAAATATCTACGCACAAAACATAAAAGCGCCTAAATACATAAAGCAGACTTTGATGGATATAAAGGGCGAGATTAACAGCAATACAATAATAGTAGGGAATTTCAATAACCCACTAACATCACTGAATAGATTCTCAAGAAAGAAAATTAACAAAAAAACAGCAGACTTAAGGGATACACTAGATCAACTCAATTTAATAGATATCTTCAGAACTTTTCACCCTAAAGCAGTAGAATATACATTCTTCTCAAGCGCTCATGGTACTTTCTCTAGGATAAACCACATGTTAGGACACAAAAGTAGTCTCAACAAATTTAAGAAGATTAAAATCATATCAAGCATTTTCTCTGATCACAATGCCATGAAACGAGAAACTAACCACAACAGGAAAACTGAAAAATGCTCAAACACGTGGAAACTAAATAGCATATTATTAAATAATGAATGGATTAACAATGAGATCAAAGAAGAAATAAAAAAGTTTCTAGAAACGAATGATAATGAGCATACATCAACTCAAAATTTATGGGACACAGCAAAAGCAGTACTGAGAGAGAAGTTCATAGAACTACAGGCATACCATAAGAAGCTAGAAAAAGCTCAAATAAGCAACTTGACCCTGCATCTAAAAGAACTAGAAAAACAACGGCAAATAAAGCCCAGGACTAGTAGAAGAAAGGAAATAATAAAGATCAGAGCAGAAATAAATGACATAGAGTCTAAGGAAACAATACAGAGGATCAATGAAACCAGGAGCTGGTTCTTTGAAAAGGTAAACAAGATCGATGAACCTTTAACTAGTCTCACCAAGAAAAAAAGAGAGAGGACTCAAATAAATAAAATTAGAAATGAGAGTAGAGAAATAACAACTGACACAACAGAAATAAAAGTATTGTAAGAAAATACTATGAAGAACTCTATGCAAAAAAATTAGACAACCTAGGTGAAATGGACAAATTTCTTGAATCATATAATCTTCCAAATATCAATCTGGAAGAATCAGAACACCTAAACAGACCAAATACAACAAATGAGATCGAAACAGTTATCAAAAAACTCCAAACAAAGAAAAGTCCTGGGCCTGATGGCTTCACAAGTGAATTGTACCAAAAATTCAAAGAATTAACACCTATTCTCCTCAAGCTATTTCAAAAAATTCAAGAGGAAGGAAGTCTTCCGAACTCTTTTTATAAGGCGAGCATAATTCTGATCCTGAAACCAGGCAAAGACAACACAAAGAAAGATAATTATAGGCCAATATTTCTGATGAATTTAGATGCTAAAATTCTCAACAGAATTAATAGCCAACCAGATCCAGAAATATATTTAAAAAATCATACACCATGACCAAAGATATTCTGGAGAGGAAAGGCTGGTTCAATATTCGCAAATCAATCAATGTGATTCCTCACATAAACAAAAGGAATAACAAAAATCACATGTTAATTTCAATAGATGCAGAAAAAGCATTTGATAAAATACAGCACCCATTCATGATCAAAACTCTCAGTAAAGTGGGAATACAGGGAACGTTCCTTAACATGATAAAGGCCATCTATGACAAACCCACAGCAAACATCATACTCAATGGTCAAAAATTAAAAGCAATCCCCTTAGGATCAGGAACCAGGCAGGGGTGCCCGCTTTTACCATAGTTCTGGAAGTCTTAGCCACAGCAATCAGACAAGAAGAAGAAAAAAAAGGCATCCAAATTAAAAAAGAAGAAGTAAAACTGTCAATATTTGCTGACGATATCATATTGTATATAGAAAACCCTAAGGTTTCAGTCAAAAAGCTACTGGACCTAATAAATGAATTCAGCAAGGTGGCAGGATATAAAATTAATACTCAGAAATCAGAGGCATTTTTATATACCAACAATGAACTGGCAGCAAAAGAAATTAAGGAAACAATCCCCTTCACTATTGCAACCAAAAAATAAAGTACCTAGGAGTAAATTTAACCAAAGACATTAAGGACTTGTACTCAGAAAATTATAAAACATTGATAAAAGAAATCAAGGAAGATACAAACAAGTGGAAGCATATACTGTGCTCATGGTTAGAAAGAATAAACATCTTTAAAACGTCTATATTACCCAAAGCAATGTATACATTCAATGCAATACCAATTAAAATACCAATGACATACTTCAAAGATATAGAACGCATATTCCAAAAATTTATATGGAACCAAAAAGAACACGAATAGCCTCAGCAATCTTAAAAAGAAAAAATAAAGCAGGAGGTATCATTCTTTCAGATATCAAGGTATACGACAAGGTCATTGTACTCAAGACAACCTGGTACTGGCATAGAACAGGCACATAGATCAATGGAACAGAACAGAGAACCCAGAAATAAACCCACACCTTTATGAACAACTGGTATTTGACAAGGAGGAAAGAGCATACAATGGAGTAAAGACAGCCTCTTTAACAAATGGTGTTAGAAAATTGGACATCTACCTGCAAAAAAATGAAACTAGACCATCAACTTACACCATTCACAAAAACAAACTCAAAATGGATAAAAGACTTAAATGTAAGCCGTGAAACCATAAGCACCTTAGAAGAAAACATAGACAGTAAACTCTTCGACATTTGTCACAATATAATTACCGATTTATCTCCATGGGCAAATGAAATAAAAGGCAAGATAAACAAATGGGACGATATCAAATTAAAAAGTTTTTTCACAGCTAAAGACAATAAGAACAGAATAAAAAGACAAACCACACAATGGGAGAACATATTTGATAATACGTCTGATAAGGGGTTAATAACAAAAATTTATAAAGAACAGATAAAACTCAACACCAGGAAGACAAACAATCCAATCAAAAAATGGGCAAAAGAAATGAATAGAAATTTCTCCAAAGAGGACATATAGATGGCCAATAGGCATATGAAAAAATGCTCAACATCACTAATCATTAGTGAAATGCAAATTAAAACCACAATGAGATATCACCTCATACCAGTCAGAATGGCGCTCATCAGCAAAACAACACAGAACAAGTGCTGGCAAGGATATGGAGAAAAGGGAACCCTCCTGCACTGCTGGTGGGAATGCAGACTGGTGCAGCCACTGTGGAAAACAGTATGGAGACCTCAAAAAATTAAAAACCAAACTGCCTTTTGACCTAGCTATTCCACTTTTAGGAATATACCCTAAGAACATTATAGCCCTGTTCGAAAAGAGGTATGTGCCCCCATGTTCGTGGCAGCATTGTTCACAATAGCAAAGGTCTGGAAACAGCCCAAGTGTCTGTCAAAGGACGAGTGGATTAAAAAGCTTTGGTACATATATACTATGGAATACTACTCAGCCATAAGAAATGATGACATCAAATGATTTACAATAAAATGGATGGACCTTGATAACATTTTATGGAGTGAAATTAGTAAAACAGAAAAAAACTGAGAACTGCATGATTTCATACATAGGTGGGTCATAATAACGAGACTATGAGACATGGACAAGAGTGTGGTGGTTATGGGGTGTGGGGGAGGAGAGAGAGGGAGAGGGAGGAAGGGAGGGGCACAAAGAAAACCAGATAGAAGGTTACAGGGGACAATTTGACTTTGGGTGATGGGTATGCAACATAATTGAATGACAAGATAACCTGGAGATGTTTTTTTTTGGACATATGTAACCTGATTTATTAATATCACCCCATTAAAATTAATAAAAAAAAATTCAAGGTGTCCTTATGCTCTACATCTGTATTCCTTTAAGAGAAAATACTTAGTCCATTCACTGGCAAACTGGGAACTACTGTTTCTTATCCGTAGATATTATAGATGTATATATGAGTTGTCAGTGAAACCTATAATTTAACATTAGCGAATACGTGGGGTCACAAAAGTAGATTACAATATATAGGAACGGTGGAGAACGAAAACTAACAGTAATTACAGAAGCCTTATGAATGCCTAATACATAAAATATTATATTAATTATAGTTAAACTCTTAATTTTGAGTCTCCCTTGGCCCTATTTTAAAAACTTAAGTAAATTCTCCAAAACCCGTGCACTGTTATCTTAGTGAACACGAAACTTGAGACAGTACAGAAATCACTAGCCCAAAAACTTATTATGAAGATAAAATTAAAAAACTTTTATTGAAACTGGGATGGCTCATTTTAGCAATCGCACATATGTGTCACAAGTCAATGAAATGAAGTCTTGCAAAGGTTACATGTAAGTAACAGAGATAGCCAGGGAGCGGCCATGCTGACTTGCAGTACAGACACTTCTATAAACTGATTATTCTTCAAGAGTAAATTAGAATTAATACAGAAATTGTTTTATAGCAATTTATTAGGTGTTTTAATAAGGAAGCTGGCTTTCAGGGAAAATAAAGTGATTTCATTATTGATTTTTCAATAAAACTCATTTTTTAATCCCCTTCACCTTTTCTGAACCCATCTCATTAATTACTTATCTTTCAAGTAAATGTGCATTTTGAAGATTATCTGCATTTTCCTAATTAGAGAAGTCAGAATCACCAATACAATAAGGTATCCAAAAGCCATTCAAAGTGTTCTCTCAAGTAACAGGTAAGAAGAGCAGAAACACTAATAATTATGAGCTTGTTTTTATACCATTACTGTTTTGTGTTCTTGACAGAAGGGGAATTCCAGATATTAATTCTATCAGATTGCATTTACAGACACAGGTACATAGATTCCAATGCAGATTGAAAAACACATTCCGCAAAATGACCAACACTGCAGTATAATGAGATTCATTCCATCAAAACATTTTATCTAAAGTGTAAAATAATTTAAAAGAATTACTTTGAAATACTACTTCCTCTGTCCATTAAATGTGCTTATATTAGCTTGATTTATGCCTCAGACAGATACACACTATGGTAATTTTCTAAAACAACACACATTTAGGCAACCTTTTTCATCTCATGGCACACATAATCTAATTACTAAAATTCTGCAGCACACTAAAAAATTTTTTTTCTTATTTGATAAAAAAATAGGTATAATTTTGATTTATTCATACTGGATGGCTATTGTTGTGTTGGCTGTTGTCATTTTTTGTCAGTCTAAGAAAATGGGGCCAGTGCCCCTGATTAGATAGTCAGGTATTGCATGTTTTAAAAATTCTTGCAGAAAGCATTTGGGATCTTGCTCCCCAGCATATGATATCTGTTCACCTCAAACGTGCTCTTATAAAAAATATAAATAAATAAAATAAAAAAATAAAAATTCTTGTGGCACACCAGTTGAAAATTGCTGATCTAGGACAATTCTCAGATGAATCCAAGCATACATAACTTTTACCATAATGAAAGAAATAAAAAGTTTTCTTTCTGAGAATGGTGAAAATCAAATAGTGGTAACAGAAAAAATATATATAAGTTATATATTTTTTACCCTGGGTAATACTGCTTGCTAAAACTTCTAAAAACTTGAGAGATGCAGTAAGTTTCTCTAGTTTTTATACAGTAAAGCAACTGCTAAGATAGTTTGAACTCCCTATGCAATTTCTCTGAACTTAATTAGCTCTGTGTTAAGTAGAATAACTCAGTAGAGAATACTATGATGTGAGTTCTTAAATTACCGGATATACATGAAATGTGGTTGCACTGGGTGAAATAGTGTCCCCTAAAAATTCATACCCACCTAGAACCAGGAATGTGACCTGATTTGGGAATGGGTCCTTGCAGATGCAGTCAAGTTAAACTGAGGTCTTACTGCATGACCACGGGCCTGAATGGAATGTATAAGGAAATGTGGAGAGACACACAGAAGCTATGTGAGCATAAAGGCAGAGATTAGAGTTATGCACCACAACCCCAGAGATACTAAGGACTATAGGCCCCTACTAGAATTCTGAATAGACACAGGGGAGTGTTTCTCCCTCAGCCTTCAGAAGAAGCAGGGTCCTGCTGACACCTTTATTTTGACTCAAAAAATATGGCAGAATAAATTTCCATTGCTCTAAGCCAGCCATATTGTGACAATTTGTTACAACAGCCTTGGAAAAATAACACAATGATTGTTTTCATGATTTCAAAATTAAATGTGCAAATATTCAGTCCATACAAAATAAGGTTAAGAAAGTAAAACTGCCTGACCAGGTGGTGGCGCAGTAGATTCAGTGTCGATGTGAGACAGAAGGGACCCAAGTTTAAGACCCCGAGATTGATGGTTTGAGTATAGGCTCATCTGGCTTGAGTGTGGTATCATAGACATGACACCACGGGTGGTGGCTTGAAGCCCAAGGTTGCTGGCTTGAGCAAGGGGTCACTGGCTTGGCTGGAGCCCCCCTACCCCTGCTAAGGCATGTATGAGAAGCAGTCAAAGCACAACTAAAGTGATGCAACTATGAGTGGACGCTTCTCATCTCTCTCCTTTCCTATCTGTCTCTGTCTTTCTTTAAAAAAAAAGAAAGTAAAACTGCCCATTTCTTTTCCATCAAATGGAAATAAGAGAAAAAGTTTCTAAAAGTACCAGACAAGCTTTATGAAATCGTAATTTTCAATTCAACCGTTTTAATTTACTATGTGCCTATTCCATATGTCCTCCTGTGGTAGGTTCTGAGAAGAGTTTTAAAAAGCACTGAGTATCTACTATTATAGTAACTATCAGTTATGAACAAATATTGATTTTGATTATAATTCTCAGTTACTCCATCAAAATAATACTCTAATTTCTAATAGATATAAAAGTAAGAAAAGAATGTAATCATATTTTGGAATATGTAAACAAATTATTAAACTGTGGAATCCAGTCAACAGTCCTTTGCAGAGAGTGGCTGCTCAATAAATGTTTAATGAATAAGTACATTTTACATTAAAAGTATATGAGGATTATAAATGTTTATACCTTTTAAATCTTAGTATTTATAGTTATAAATAAGTCTATATACCCAACTAACCTATATTAGCACAAAATGTTTTAATTAGAGTTAAACACAGGTACGTTCAAGACTTAGTTCATTTATTTGACAAGTACTTGTGGAGCACTGCTATAGTCCAAGAGTTACGTTTGGTTGAGTGAGTCAGCAATGAACAAACAAGACACAGTCCTTGCCTTCTTGGAGCTTCCCCTTTAGGCAAAAGGAGACAGCTATTACACAGAGGATAAAGTACAACTGTGACCAGGGAGAAGAGGCAGCACGGAGGGCACCCAATGGAGCCCAATCTCATCCTGTACATGGACTGAGACCAGAATTTTTACTTGTGGTTGCAAGAAGAGTAGGAATTTAACAGGAAGAACAAAACAGGGACAAAGGGCATTTAAAGAACAGAGAAAAGGCTGGAGTGTGGACAGCCTGGAGAGGGACACCAGTCTCAGTGTATCCCGAGAGGATATGGGAGCTTTGCCCTACAGTCCAAACTACAGTAGTTTTAAAAATGGGAGTGCCAGATTAAGATGGCAGAGTAAATATCCACACTAACTTTACTTGTTCCTAAACTCTCATCAAAACTATAGTAAAGAAATTTTTTTAAAAAGCACAAATCCACTCAACAGCAACAAAGGTATGAAAGCTGAAATGCAAATAAATAAGAAATAACTAACTTAACATAGTTAACACAGCCAAATTCCAAGCTTTCAGCAGAAAAGCTGAGAACCCGCCCAATAAAGACTGCAGAATCCTCAGAACAGCAACACCAAATATATGTCTGTAACTGGGAGTGAGTGGGAATAGAATAGATAAAATGAAGTCTGAGGAACTCCCTGGGAAGCAGCTGGGCCTCTGGGTACCTTCCCTTACCCAATGCTGTAAGGCCACTGACCTCCCCGAGTCTCCAGACGGCATGAAACAAATGGTAACTGGACTCGGCACAAGAGCACTCAGTGCAGGAACTCTGGGCCCTTTTCTCACCACTAGAGGACACTGGCAACTGGAACTTGAACTCTAGGCAAGAAGTTGAAAAACTCCCCCTGGGAAATCAGCTAAAGAAGAAAAGCCACCATATAGCCCTGGACTGATAGCTCAGTTGGTTAGCTATGCAAGGGTTGTAGGTTTGACCCTGGTCAGGGCACATACAGGAACAAATCAATAGTTCTGTCTGTCTGTGTCTCCCTTTCTTCTTCTCTAGAATCAATCAATAATTTTTTTTAAAAAGAAAGAAGAAAGAAGGAGGAGGAGGAGGAGGAAGAGGGGAAGAAGTAAAAGAAGAAGGAGGAAAAAGAAGGAGAAAAAGAAGAAAGAAGAAAAGGAGGAGGCAGAAGAGGAGGAGGAGGAGGAGAAGGAGAAGAAGGAAGAAGAGGAGGAAGAGGAGGAGGAGGAAGAGGAGAATGAGGAGGAGAAGGAGGAGGAGGGGAAGGAGGCACTATTCCAAAAAGTAGACCTCCAGGGTGATGTTCAGTGACCAGCCCTGCCCAAGAGAAGACAATCAAAGGTTTTCAGGCATCTGAGGAAAGCCTTTAACAAAAACAACAGAAACCCAAAGCAAGGTGGAGGAAACAAATCATTCAGGGAGAAGAAAACATAAATCAATAATTCCAACAACATAGACTCATGCTCCGTGTCATGAGAACAGCAGGCTGTAAGCAGAGCATTCAGAAAAAAAAATTATCAAACAAGTGTTCGTAACACAGGCCAACATCAGTAAGTTGAGAAAACTTCAGACAATGGAGCAAACAGGAAATAAAAACATAGATCTGAGGCCTGACCTGTGGTAGCGCAATGGATAAAGCATCGACCTCAAATGCTAAACGGTTGTTGATCAAAACCCTGGGCTTGCCTGGTCAAGGCACATACGAGAAGCAACTATTACTACAAGTTGATGCTTCCCACTTCTTCCCCCCCCTTCTCTCTCTCTCTCTCTCTCTCTCTCTCTCTCTCTCTCTCTCCCCTCTATCTAAAAATGAATAAAAAATAAAAATAAATAGATATGAGGGGGAAAAGTTAAAGCCAGTTTAGAAGTACCATACCCACAAAGTCATAGATCAAGAAAATAAAAGAGAAAAAAGAGATATCATTTTAAAAGAAATATCCCAAATTAAAGGCATGAGTTGCTGACAACAGAAGTAACCAGCGTTAGAATAGAAAATAGATGCCCACACCAAAGCATACCTTCATGAAATCTCAGAACAGTGGAGAAAAAGATAATGTAAGATTCCAGAGAAGGAAAGAAAAAGCTGGGAGGAATAACTCCAAATTTGAACCTAGAATTCTGTCCCCAAACAAATGGTCAGTGAAGCATGACAGTAGAACAAAGACACTTTTACTCACTGTGAGAAGTAAGAAGAAATGCTATAGGCCGACATCACTAAGATGATGTCACGTTTTACTGACTTTGTAACCCGAGGACCAGATGCCAGACGAAGACGGCTCATATCTGGTTCATTCTGACCCCATATGAAACAAGTTCCCAGTCCCTGCTCTAGGCCCAGCTTCCTGCAGCAGATGACAATGTTCAATTCACTGCACAGAAATGTTGGGCTTCAGCTTGTTCCTGGCACTCAAGTAAGTCACAAAAGCAGAAAACATAAACCAGCTGATTCCTGTCCATATTCTTGTCCAGGACCTGCAGTTCATGCTACAACTTTGGCAAATGACAAGACTATGATATCTATTTTTCTAAAGATCAGCTCATGACTTTACTCAGTTCTATAAACTCTGGGGAAAAGAGAAGCCAGCTGAAGACATGGTCCAGCTATCTTCCCCTCCAAAGAGCAGCAAGGTACCCTCTCCTGAAACAATTAGGAGTGTGCTTGCTTCCTATTTTGTCAAAGGTAAATAATATCACATTTAGGAAAACATACACAGGCGGTAACACTAAAAAGAGAAGCAACAAAATAATGAACACAAAGGGTATGGTGCCAGGAACCCTGGCAGAGACCGGAGACAGGATCAAGGCAGGGACAGTGTAAGGCTTCTAATGCCCTGGCAGCCTCCCGTGCCTACACTGGAGTGTGGGCACTTGTATTTCCACTATATTACTCTTTAATCTCCTCACCTGTGTATGATATGTTACAAAATAAAATTTATTTTTTCAAGGATGATGGACAGGATCATATTTGTACTTTTAAACTATTACTAAGGGCACTGTAAAGAGAGTGAATAACAACTGTGGAGGTCAAGGGAGTCATGAGCATCCACTGGACTGAGAAGAGGCAGTAGAGCTAGACAGGTTACAAAAAAAGTAAGTGCTGGTTTTCATCATTATTATTTTTTGAAGGGGGAGAATATTACTAGAAAAGGGGGAGTGGAAAGGAGAGAGAAATGAGAAGTATTTGATCAGTTAGAAACAAACAAACAAACAAGAAACCCAAGGTAATGTTGTCAGTGTTCACTATTGCTAACAACATATTATATTTATACTGTTCCTCTAGTACAGTAGGCTCAAAATATTGCAAAGGTCATCGTTCATTTAAACTTCAGAATATAATTATATCACTGGTTTCAAAGGAGGTCTTTATAGCCCTGGCTGGTTAGTTCAGTGATAGAGTGTCAGTCCAGCATGTGGATATCCTAGGCTTGATTCCCAGTCAGGGCACACAGGAGAAACACACATCTGCTTCTTTACCCCTCCGGCTCTCGCTTCTCTCTCTCTCTCTCTCTCTCTCTCTCTCCCCCCCCCCCTCCCCCTCTTTCTCTTTCTTTCCTGCAGCCACGGCTCAATTGGAGAGAGTTTGCCCCAGGCACTGAGGATGGCTTTGTGGCCTCACCTCAGCTGCTGAAGTAGCTCAGTTGCTGAGCAACAGAGCAGCGGTCCCAGATGGGCAGAGCATCACCCCATAGGGGGCTTGCACGTTGGATCCTGGTTGGGGCACATGAAGGAATCTGTCTCTTCCTCACCTCCCTCACTGAATTAAAAAAAAATAAGGTTTTATGAAATGTTACCCACAAGAAAAATGCTGGACAAGAAGGCTAATGATTTGCTGTTAAAATTCTGAGTGAGAACTAAAATTCAGGACACCAATGTACCAGCTCAAGCCTTAAACTCTGACTGTATATGGAACCTAAACACCATTTTAATTTCATTTTTCACAGGAAATTTCCACAGCACAGCAGACACGTGCCCTCTCGGAACTGAAAGCAAACTCATGTCAGTCTTCTACAACCACGTTTGGTGTTCGAGCAAAAATGGTGTGGTACGACTTTCCCACAGATTCAAGTTCCAAATAAGAAGGGCTTGTTTCACTATTTCCCCTGACTCGAATAAATCAATCCAGCCCAGAATTTAATAGTCTACTTCAGGGGTCCCCAAACTGCGGCCCCCTGAGGCTATTTATCCGTCCCCATCACACTTCCGGAAGGGGCACCTCTTTCATTGGTGGTCAGTGAGAGGAGCACAGGATGCATCCGCACCCATAGTTCCCATTGAAATACAGGTCAGTTTGTTGATTTAAATTTACTTGTTCTTTATTTTAAATATTGTATTTGTTCCCGTTTTGTTTTGTTTTTTTTTTTAACTTTTTTTTAATTTTATTCATTTTAGAGAGGAGACACAGAGTGAGAGAGAGAGAGAGAGAGAGAAGGGAGGAGCTGGAAGCATCAACTCCCATATGTGCCTTGACCAGATCAGGGCAGGGTTTTGAACTGGCAACCTCAGTGTTTCCAGGTCGACGCTTTATCCACTGCGCCACCACAGGTCAGGCCCATTTTGTTTTTTTACTTTAAAATAAGATATGTGCAGTGTGCATAGGGATTTGTTCATAGTTTTTTTTATAGTCCGGCCCTCCAACGGTCTGAGGAACAGTGAACTGGCCCCCTGTGTAAAAAGTTTGGGGAACCCTGGTCTACTTCATATAAGTTTTAAGCATGATTGTTAAAGTGCCGAGAACCTGACTATCCATTTCAGTTGTGGTATCTTCCCTTCATCTTCTGTTAGAACAGAATAAACCCTAACATTCAACAGGTCCTCATACAAGTTTCTTGAGCCATCAAGGAAACTGAATCATCAAGAGAAACATCAATTTCTATTAATTTTACCAAACAAATACAAAAAATAGACTTGATCTATTTTTTTTTTGTTTCTTCAGTAAGGAGTAAGAAAGTGAAAAATGAAATTTCTACAATAACACATTAAGGAGAAAAACAGTAAACCTAAAAAATAATAATAATAATTAATCCATAGCTTGTCATATGCATCTCTGTTAGATTATAAGATACAGCAAAATGAAAGATAATATTTTGAACATTTAAAACAAAAACTATCCAAGAATGTAGCTTTTTAAATAGTGGGAAATGATTTGACATAGGAAACTTTTAAGTCAGTTTCTTCTTGACAAGAATAGACAAACTGCTATGAATCCACATCTTACCTTAAATACTTCCATTGGAAGCGGAAACTTTGCAACATCAATTAGGGATTTTTCCAGAGCACATTTCCATTCAGAGGCCATCTTCACAGGATAGATTTCTGTATTAACAGCAAACCACATAAGAGTTAAAGGACTAAAATGTTCCAGGGCTGGTTCTCTCTTGAAGTTAATCTTCCCCAAATTCAATGATACACAGGTACACTCAGCAGCCATAAAAATTCACACCTTGTCCGCCATAAAAGGCCACCTCCTAAAGGGATTTTCTGAAGTTAAGTAGCAACTCGAGATTCCGCTTTCAGAAATGAAGAATAAACTTAATAGGGTTCTTCTTCAGGGAACATTTGCATGCATTCTGTTGGCATTCTGCACGTAACTTAATGGTATAAGTCACATTAGCAACATCTTCGGTCATCTGCTGTCCCAAATTCCGTATATTACCCGGGAAGAAATGTCCACTGATGAAGAACTTATTATCTGATAAATAGCTAAACTAGAAACAACTCTTGCTGGCATTTTCAGTTATTATAGCATATTTTTCACTAAATCTCTAGGCTCTCATATGCTAAAAATAGTTCATGTAAGTCAGAAAATTATTAAAAGGTAAATTAAAATTTACCAACCATGTTTAATATTTACACTTGAAATGTAGCTAACATACCACATGTTGCCCAGTTTTCCCCAAGCAGAGGCAGGGAGAGGGATTTACGAATGGAAGTTACACTGTGTGAGTGCAAAATTAAAGGAAAAGATTGGTTGAGCACTGTTTGTTTCTCACTGATTGCTGAAACTGCAGGGAAATTTTATGATCTGATCTCAACAGATTTAAGACCTTACCAAAACAGGATTTGCAGAACCACTCACTTGAAGTAGATAAGTTTGTGTCTTCCCTATATCAACCCTGGCTGCCTCAGACAGACAGGATATGAATATGAACCTAAGCACAGTTAAAAGAAAACATTAAATCTTTGGGGCCATATTTTTAAATTTTTGCATGTCTGCTTTCTAGCACGAAGCCATATATTTTGATTCTCCCACTTCCAACCTCACCTTGAGTGTGAAGCCCCTGTGTTGTAGCAGTTTATTTAGTCTTGTCAGACTATGTAAGTACGGGCGGGGAAAGTGCTGCCACAACTGGCCATGCTCTGCCCATTTCATCCATTGCCACTGAGGCAAAGGCACAGAAAGAGGTATTAATGAGTACATAGGTTCCACTGTGTATACTGTCTAGAATCCTTTCTAGCATTTCATATATACTCTTCTACTTCCGGAAATATTTTTTTCCAATTTGGCATTTTTATGTCAGAACAAAAGTAGAATGTGAGTCTTCTTAGGAATATCAAACACATTTGGGGGAACAGAGTCAAACCCCAATAATACCTCTGCAGAGAAGGAATAATTGATTCCTTCTACCTCCCAGGTGAGAAGGGGGAGCTGTGTGAGAAATCGCCTATCAGAGGGCCCCACAAAGGAGAAAAAGGGATGAGTCACAGAGACCCATCAACTGTCCCATGCAGTGTGGAAGAAGCCTTTGGAGTGCCCCAGTGGTTTAGCTGGGGGCATGGCACCAAACTGTTAGTGAAGGGGGGCAATTTTGAGGTCTCCAAAAGACAAAGCCCAGAGGATGCCAACTGCAGCCATTCAACAGGGCCCAGAAGTCAGCAACAGTCAAGAGCCTGGACGTTCTGAGGAGACAAGAACACATTCACTTTTCCAGGATGACACAGAAAGCTCCACCTTAGCATGGTAGTAAAAGGAGAACCGAGTCACAAGTAATAACAGGTATTTCAAAAGACGAGAGCAAAGAGAGGGTCTGCAGACACAGAGGGTGACAAAAAGGGAAGAAAAGGTCTACTGTGTTGATGCCCTGAGCTCCTGCAGTCTGTCAGGGGGGCCGCTACAGGCAGGGGAAAGACAGAGCAGAGGGTGAAAAAGAAGACTGGTTAGAAAAAGCTACTGTGTCAAGTGAAAACCCAAAGCGGCCAGGGCTAGATCCAAACTAGCAGACCTGAGGGAGGTGACGTGAAGACCCCAGGTCATCTCAGATGCTCACAAGATATCCTGAAAGCTGAGCCCTCAGCCAACTGATGCCTCTCTTCCATCAAACCAGAGACGAATGTAACAAGAAGTTCACTGCAATGGACTGAATATTTTCATCCCCCCACACCTCTATGTTGAAATCTTACTCTCCAAAAGTGATGGTATTCAGAAGTGGAGCCCTTCTGAGGGATTAGGGACCTTATTAAAAACAAAAACAGGGAGCTCCCCTTCTACCATGTGAAAACAGTGAGAAGACAGCCACCACAAGAAAACAGTGCCTCAGCAGATGCCCAATCTGCCGGTGACTTAGTTGATCTTGGGACTTCCAGCCTCCAGGACTGGGAGAAACAAATGTTGTTTATAAATCATCTGTCCATGGTATTTTGTTATAGCAGAGAGAATGAACTAAGATTCCACATGAATTTTGTCTCTACCCTACAATCTTATTCCTAGTCTTCTTTCTGAGGACAGCAGATCCTATCTTTGTCTTCTTTTGAGAGTATTGAATCCTAATATGGAATCGAACCCCATGGCAAGGAACTCTTCTCTTACAAAGTGAAAATCAAATTTTGTTGTGTCAGTATGCCCAACCACTTGCGAGATTTAACCTAGTCATTTCAATAAGCAGAGATCAATATTCCATGTGTGTGTTTCACTAGATGAGCGGCACATGGTTACATTGGCAAATTTATGGGCAATAAATAGCACCATTAAAAGAACATAAAACATTTTCTTAAAATGATTGTGTTGCAGGTAATTTAATAGAGTGTATCATGTCAATTTCTGTTTTTGGGAAAGTCATAAGCAATTAAAATCTATCCTAATTCATCTTTAACTAAAAGCCTAAGTGAAGAAAAATGAGGCGATCTCCCTCTGCGCAACTGTTTGGCAGGCTGATTCGTGCTAGGTTCTGTAGGAAGATGGAGTTCATAAAATTAGCATCTCACAGCCTTCAAGTGAAGAAGGTTTCAAGGGGCAATTCCCTCTTTTTACACACCCTACAACCTCCACTCCTTTCTTCTCTACCAGATTCTGACCAGTGAGGGAAGACTAATCTAGGGTTGTTAAACAGACACTGGAAAGTTTTATGGGCTGAATGTTTATGTTCTCTCAAAACTGATGTATGGAAATCCTACCCCCCAATGTGATGGTATTTGGAGATGGTGCCTTTGGGAGGTAATTAGGTTGCATTAGGTCACAGGGGTGGGGCCCATATGAGACTAGAGCTCTCTAAAAGAAGTGACCAGTAATATTCTCTCTTTCTTCCCCACCTGCCCCCCAACACACACACAAAAGAAGCTATGTGAGAATAAAGCAAAAAGGAGGTCATTTACAAGCCAGGAAGAAAGTGCTCTCCAGAACCCAACTGTGCTGACACTTTAATCTTTGACTTCCAACCTCCAGAACTGGGAGAAAATAATTTGTGTTATTTAAGCCACCAATCTACAGCATTTTGTCATGGCAGCCTGAGCTGACCAACACAGAAATCAACAGCTCTTTCTGGACTAAGGAAAGGTTCACACCAAAAAGATTTAAATTAGATGCAGAAATTCGCTAATTCCAAGATCTAAAATAAGACAGAAAAAAAGAATTTTTTTAAGGTTGACATAATATTTTGGGAAAAATATAGTTTAAATTAAAACTCAAAAAGTTTCATCTCCTTAGCTTCTGTAAGAACATATATGACTCTACCTTGCTTTCTAAACATCAAGAAATATAAAAGCAGGAGTGGCCTTCAAATGGCCTGGTCTCAATGTGGTGGTACAGTGGATAGAGCATTGACCTGGGACATTGAGGTCCCAGGTTTAATATCCTGCAGTCACTGGCTTGAGCACAGGTTCACCAGCTTGAGCGTGGGATCACTGGCTTGACGATAAGATCATTGACATGACCTCATGGTTGCTGGCTTGAGCCTAAAGGTCACTGGCTTGAAGCCTAAGGTTGCTGACTTGAACCCAAGGTCATTGGCTCAGCTGGAGCCCCCTGATCAAGGCACGTATGAAAAGCAATCAATGAACAACTAAAGTGATGCTAGTTTATACTTCTCATCTCTATCTATCTACCTCAAAAAAATATTTTTTTTTCTTAGAGAACCAAATATAACCATAATACCCTGGTCATAGATTTAATACCTAGAAATGCCAGATGAGGAGACTGAGGTTCAAAGAAATAGACCCAATTGCCCAAGAGCCCTGTAGCTAGTGACAGAAGCAAAAGTAGAAGCTAACTTAGAGACTACCTCCAAGTCCATGTTCTTTCTACTTTAGCAGCTTTTCCAGCTTGCGTCACAAGTAGAGAACCTTTTACAAGTACAAACACTTTAGTAAACCTCACAGACCATATTGCCATGTATTTCACATGTCCTAGTGCCAACACAAGAGCTAAACAAGAAACCATATCAACAAAGAGCAGCAGTACTTGCTCTGTTTTCAAAAACTCCCCTAACACACCAGGAGCAAGGAGGACAGTATAACCCTCATCATTTTGGCGGTGTCCTCACGCTGGACCTTCCCTTGCAAATTCCTTTCCAAAGCCCCTTCCATATCTTTGGCCCCAAGAAGGTGGACTTGGCTGGTTCCTTTCTTCCCTATAAACATAGCCAACATTTTATTCAGTCAATTCATATCAGTCAAATATTTACTGAGCACCCACTATGTACCAGGGACTGAGCCAGGTACCAGGAGACAGCAGGGCAGAAGGCACAGAGTGGGTGGTAAGTCCTCTCATGGTCTGGTTGGAGGCATGGAGTGGGCACGGGCCACACCAACAGCATTCTAAAAGGGGACATGCTTGTATGACCACACAACAGAGGAGACCAGCCGCCGAAAAATGAGTGAGAGCAGTGGGCTGTGGATATGGGCAAGAGAAGCTCTGCCGTTTGCCTTCCGCTCAGCACGGAAGAGAAGGAACTGCAGGACTGCGGCCCTCTCCTCACAAAGGTTGAGTCACTGGGACCTTATGAAGCTCCTGCCCCCTCCATGACTACTGGCATTTTACCATTTCTCTTCCCTTATCCTTTGTTCACTGAGGCTGAATTCAGCCTACTCCGGCTGTACCTGCACGACACCAGCAGCCATGTGTCCTCCCATCCCCAAGCTATTTGCTCTGATTAACTGAAGAAAAGAAAGGCATGGTGACTATAGTTTCTCACTGGGGACTGTGTAAAATCCATCACCTCTTCCTGAACACTAATTCCCCTCGCTCCTTCTACTACCTATTTTTCTTACCTCTATTTGCACTGAACAGTTGAAAAATACTGTACCCCTTTGAAAAGTAGAAGGAATAAAAGTGAAACTAAAGGAAGAGCTATGATTATTTTTAGCAATAGTGTTGGTGTTGGTGGGGTGTGCACAACAAAAAGGGCATTGAGAGCAGGGAAACTCACAAGGGCTTATCTCAAAATATGCCTCCCTTTCCCCAACCCTCCAACTCTGCTTCCCACCACCAGTAAAGGGTGTTGGGAATAAGAAAGAAAGAAAGCCCTAATATTTTCTATACAAGTCTGAAATTTTATGCCCACCTGTATTTCAGTTAAGGAAACAGTGCTACCATATAAGTTTTACAAGTCACACTGGGACTTGAAATTAATTCCCACAAATCCAGAGTACTAGGTTCTGATACCATGTGTAGACAGTGGTAATAAGGGCCTCCCTGGGGTATTGTTCTGCTGAATAAGGTAACACAATCCAGTTTTCAACTTGTAACTACTGCTTTTGAAAAACTAAAAGTCACATTTTGCCTTTTATATTCTTCGCATACATAACCTTTCTTGCTGACAATTTAAATGTTGGGAAAATAACTTCTTGATGAGGAATGCCTTTGCCAAAGTCTTTAAGGGCTCACATAAACTCTTCAATGAAATGGACAATCATGTCCAAAAAATTACTAAGACAAACACAATTTATTCTTATCTTATAAAGACATCAAATTATGTAAAAGAGGAGAGCCATCATCTGCAAATATTTGCTAAGTTTCTACCTTGACACTTTTTGTTCTTGCTTTGAGTGTTGAGTCCCATGATTTCAGGGGAAAAGGACATTTCAAAGAACCTAAGAGGTTATTAGTAGTCTTTTGCTTTGCTATAAATTTTTACACTGGCTAATATGTTTTCCCTAAAATTTTTAAAGAAATTAGGTACTAAGCTAAGATTTATACACCCAGCTTTCCACACAAAGTAAATTTATCCTGAAGTGTTATGAATCCCAAAGCAAGCATGAGTTAGATCTCTCCTCAGAAACCAACAAGACTTGTGTTTGTCATCAAAGTCCAAGCTTACTCAAGGTATAAATGAATTTCTTGGCTGTTTCTCAAAATGTTGACAACAATAATACTCATAAAATACTGTGTTACATATCTATAATCCTGTCACATTTAACACAAATGCAAACACATGGATACAGAGCTAGGAAGTTTCTTTTTCAATTAAAGCCCTTGAGTGACAGAAAAAGGAAATATAACTTCTCAGCTTGACTGAAAAACAGTAACAACTATTACAGGAGAAAAATCTAGCAATTTTAATAAAGCAAAGTCTTTTCAGGTGCTTCCAGTACACCTGAAAAAGCCACCAAAATGAAAAGCAACATTTCTAGGAGAAATGTGTATTTCTCCCTTGGCATCCTTAACTCTGTAAGAATGCAACATTTTTCTTCTGAGACTACACATTGAAAGTTTAGTGAGGGCAGTAAGGGGCATTGTGGGAATGGAATGGGCAATGAGCCTGGGATTTAATTACAGTGCCTCCCCTCTACAAACTGGGTGACCTCAGACAAGTACCTTAAACTCAGTCTCAATTTTCTCTGCTATGAAAGGAAATATTCACACCAAACATGCAGCACTTTCTTGGAATCAAAATAAAAAACATAGCAGATATAAAATCACCTGGCAATAGTAAACATTCAAGAATTATTATTTTGTAAACACTGAGATTATTGGCCAGTTAGGTATGGCAGAAAGCATAATGCACTATTCTATGCAATTAAGACTAGGGAAAGTCACTTGGCAGTAAATTTGAAGCTAATTAAAATCTTCAATATGTCAGGGAAAAAAGCATAGTGGGATTTTTTTCTCTTTGCTATTTCCAGGTAAGAACAGATTATACAATGATAAGCATTTGGTTTGGAAATTCATATGTATGTATGTTTGTTTGTATGTATGTATGTATGTATGTATACGTGAATGGATGGACAGGTAGAGATTTGGGAACCTCCATGCAAGATTATCAATATCACCAAAGAAAAAGGAGAATATAACCAAATCCCAATCTACTGTCTTTCATTCTGAACCAGTGATTCCAAACGAAGTAGATAGATCACCTCCACAGACTCCAACACTTTCTCCTTTTAGAACACTACTAATTGAGGTCTTGAGTTTTGTTCTCTATGGAAAATAATCTTAAGTTAAAACGCTTAACATTCACATACTCAAATGTACAAAATACCACAGAACTCATAAATTTTCCAGAGACACATCCAGAAAAATAGCATATCCTTTTCTCAAATAATTCCAAACAGCAAAAGCTTCAGCTCTTACCTGAAGGTGGGTCCATTCTGTATTTATTCTCTTGACACCAACCAACTGGTCGAAGTCTGTAATCCAAGTAAAACAACCACTGGTCATAGGATTCAGTGTCCTCCAATCCCACATAGCGAAGGCGTAATCTTCCTCCAACATTTTCAATCACACTAACTATCCAGTACTGAAAAGGGTTCTGAGAATCCTGAAGTTCTATTAAGGAATCAACTGTAATGAGGTCTATAGGGCCTTTCCCTCGCAGAGGCTGTTTAAACAGAAGCAAAACTCCTTATTTTAAACTTTATTTTAAGGTTCTCATGGAAACAGATGACAGCAGAAGATAATATTTTTTCACACCATCATCTAAGCTATTGGCAAACAGTCTGGTGTTTCCCTCCACCCCCATCTTTTCCACAGCCCTCACTCCCTCCTCTTCCCTCTCCTCCCACACACATTTCCATTTACCCAACTCTATCCAATGACAAAAATCACAAGTCAATAGAAAATAACAGTTTGTGCTACGTTCTCACCAAACAAATCACCCTTCCCAGAGAAAATTGCATTTGTTAAAAATGAGTATGTTTTTAAGAATTATACCCAAATTTACATTGAGCTAAAAAGATGTGGTGTCATAATGTCTATTTTTCTAATTGATACATCAAACATGGGGCTGCAAGTTTATACCAGACTCAACAGACATGTATCTGACAGTGGTCTCTGCTGTAATAAGCAAGACCCTCTCATACTTTGATTGCATGCATAAAGCATGAATATGTGTAGATGACATGTTTAATACACATTAATGACACACACTAAATTAGAACATTATGTAAAGTTATTTCTACACTTAACCTGATAGTTGGTTTAGAGAATATATGAAATTATTACCCTATCTAAGCAAACTTCTTAGCATGTTAGCATATGAAAAGGGTGTTTGTTCAGCCAATCTTGTAAGCAAGTGTGCTTAAAATAAAAAATCTAAAAAAGACAATTTGTCCATTTACAAGGGTGAAAAACCATCATTTTGTTTTGTTAACCAAATAATTATATCAGTAGCTATTAAGATAAACAAATACACCAAGCAATATCTTCACAAAACCAAACCCAATAACCCAATATATTAGTGGCGTTCCAAAGTATCAAAGGAAACTTATGGTTAAGGTTAAGAGAATAATGATATTGTTAAAATCCACATTATATTCCTTGTTTTTCATTGTGTTTCCCCCTTTTTCAAGGGCATTCTTCAAAAAGATTTGGTAACTCAATAATTATTTATAACACAATACATTTTTCTTCCTGTTCTACACAAAATTATTTTCAAATAAACCATCAATATTTCAAACAATTGTTTTTTTCAATGCTTTAAATTACCTTGATCACATTTAAATATGGTTAGACATTTATCCTTATGTTAATTCAATTAGTACTTAACACATATATTTAAATCTTGGGGTTATGCATCTACAGTGAATAGACCCATTTATCAATATACTCCGAGACTATATTAGAGTTTAAATATGCTTAGTTTCATCTATACAAAAGTTATACTATAAGATTTTATTTACACTCACTAATATAGGACAGAGGCTGAACTGTACAGGATAGTGAGAAGATATTTTAACATATTTAAAAATGTGTTCACATAGAAGCAAATTAATTTCCCATTTATTGACTGTACCACAGATGAAGATTTTTTAATGCCATTAGAATCATTAACTTGAGTAGCTTAAAAAGAAAACAGGAAGTTAGGCTCTTTGGATATAGATACCTGTGTATATGCATGTACCTACAGAAGGATATATGCAAAGATCCTGTTAGATTTGAGCTTGTGTAACTATGATGCTTCAGACATAGAATAGCTGTAAACAATAATACATACACCTTCCAGGAGGTTAGCAGGTGCTGTCCGGGAACCAGTCAAATCCCGAATGAGAAATTCTGTCCAGTCTGTGTATTTTTCTTTGATTGCTAGTGAGACAAAGGAGAAAAAACATACTTCAACACCACTTGAGTATCAAATAAACTTAAAAGCACAGCACTTTCCTGTATGTGTGCTATTTCAACGCTTCTCTTAATTTTAAGCACCATTCTTACATACATAAAATCACAACAAATTTGTCAACAATGTGTGACTTCCTACCTACAAGGTGCCTGTGTTTTGTTGGTTATGATGGCAATTAATTAGATGGCTCTGAAGTCTTACAACCTACTCAGAGAGTTCTGTGAACAACAAAGATATTATAAAGTATATAATTCAGTTGGTTCTAAGAAGAAAGAGATTAATGAGGGCTAGAAAATCAGAGAAAGTTTCCCAGATAATAAAATAAAACCAGGCTCTGAATTATATAAAAGTTCATAGAAGTAGAGAAGAATAAGAAGGAAGAAGAAAGAAGAAGATGGAGAGGAGGAGGAGGAAGAAAAAAGAAGAACAAGGAAGAAGAAGAAAAAGAAGAAGGAGGAGAAAGAAGAAGGAAGGAAGGAAGAAGGAGGAGGAGGAGGAGGAGGAGGAGGAGGAGGAGGAGGAGGAGAAGAAGAAGAAGAAGAAGAAGAAGAAGAAGAAGAGGAAGAGGAAGAAGAGGAAGAAGAAGAAGAGCAGGAGGAGGAGGAGGAGGTAAAGAAGGAGGAGTCAGAAGAAGGGGAAGAAGAATGGGAAGAAAGAAGAAGAAATTTTCCAATGGAGCAGAGCAGCATATGCTAATGAGAATGATAAAGGAATGGAGGAAAGGAAGACAGTGCAGTTCCCTCCAGATCCAGCACCATGGGAGCACAAAGCACTGAGAAAAAAATGTTAGCTGGTAGAACAAAATTATGGACAGCAAAAAATATCAACACAAATGATCAATAAACAGGAAACCTCAACTTATAATGAATCTGGCCAATTAAAAAAAAAATGGCTTGAATGGATACAAGAGACAAATGGCAGAAAAACCAAGGCAGAAGCTACTGAAAATAACTAAATACAAGTGGCAGGGTCCAAAACAGGGGTGTCAGCTCTGTGAAAAAGAAAGGAATGTCTCAGAGACATTTTTGAAAAAGGAAACATTAGACTTTCAAAACCACTATTCTATAAGTCTTCAAAACCCAACATTGGAGAAAAATGTAACTTTTTGGTGTTATCTCCCAAGCTACAGATCTCCCAACCCTTTGTCAGTTAGATCCACACCCAGGAAGGCCATCAGCCTTCCCCAAGCACCAAACGGTTCACTGAATCAGCAACAGGTGATTACATGCCCCAGATTCCCATCCACCCGCACAGTGATTCTGACCTTCATATCACATAAAGAACTAGCGAGCCCCAGTACTGCCTGGATACATTCAACACTTAGCCTTTCTGAAAGGTTCAAGATTCAAGTGGTGTACAGATTGTCTAAGTGTTTCAAAGACATGATTGCTAGCTCAAAACTAAAGGAACAGAGTTATTACAAAAGAACACCATCACGGTGAGGTGGGAAAAACCAAGTCATGGTGTGGTGTGAGGAGGCTCTGGGCTCTGTGGTGTGCTCTGCCATCACTGGCAATATGGCATTGAGTAATTCATTCAATTTCTCTTATGCTCTATCCTCTTCAGCACGATGGCGCTTACAACATTTTGCCTATAGGATGCTAGAAGGATTAAAAAAGACACATATGTCCATAAAATATATATATATATATATATGGTTATATTTATCATATGTAAACAGGGGCTGTACCAATGCAGTGGGGGGAAGTGAGAGCCAGGAAGTGTTCTGATGACAAGCATCCAGATAAACCCTGTGATATTCAGCCCCACGTGAGACTCCCACCTTCCAGGCATTCAAAGTCCTCTGCCTCTGAGGGACCCTTCAGTGGCAGCCCCCACAACATTTTAGCAGTCACCAAGACTTCCTCAGGTTTCGGGCTGCCAGAAACATTTTGAAATTTCTTTTCTGTGCTGGTCCCTCTTCAATTCTTTCTTGTTGTTGGTTTAGGTATTTTTTTATTCTTTTACTATCACTTTAATGGGTCACTGGAGGAAGAAGAGATAAATAAGAGTGATCAGTCCACCGAATCTCGTAGCTCACAAGAGAACTGAGCCTTTACAAGATGTGAGGGGGCAGTCTTTGACTTGTCAGTAAAACATTTTAACACTAACTTTGATAAAGAAGAGGCAACAGTGAATCTTAAATTATAAATAGAAGCACTTAAACTTATTATTAAGAATAAAGGACTACAGAATCCCTTCCCTTAGAGATTTTAAAAGAGCCTACATTAATTTTTCACAGGGTTTGAATTAAATTGTTCCTACAAACAGAAAGATTTATCATAAAAGGATTCAACAGAATTGATAAGCTCCTACTATGGGCAATAGACCTCATTACATACTACTGGAATTCAAGCATGTTGATATAAGTATTCCTGTCCTTAATAAGTACAATCCAGGAAAAGATGAAACCTGTGTGGAATGTTTTATAAATTGCACACACAGAGATACACATGCATTCCTCAGCATTTACCATACCTAGATTACAAGGAGTTTTGTTTCAACTTTTTAGGACTTTTTCAGTTGTATAAATATTCTTGTATAATCACAAAAAGCAGTATCATTACTTTGCTCTGAAGAATAGGATTTAACAAAGACATTATCTAAGAATTGTTGGAAGCAAATGACAGACTTCTCACAGTGGTAACATAAGGTTAAAAGTAGGAAAAATAAGTGGTATGTAACTCAGAAAATTCTGCATAATCATAACATTTAATATTTATGCCATAATTATTCAAATCTTGGACAGTATTTATGCAAACCCTTACAAAAAAGACCTTTGCTACTTAACATTTTACACATTATTATGAGGTCATATGTAATCATATGTAACTTTACTTTTTCCATTGATTTGAGAAAGGGAAAGAGAAAGGCAGAAAGACAGAGAGGCATCAACTTGTTGTTCCACTTAGTTGTTCCATTTTCTTGTGCACTCAGTGACTGCTTCTCCTGTGTGCCCTGACTGGGGATGGAAACCACGATCTTGGTGCACAGGGCAACGCTCTACTAAGCCATCTGGCCAGGGCCTGTATGTGACTTTTAATGAGGACTCCTTCATTGGGTGGTTCTAAGAACTAAACAAGACAATAAATATAAACTTCCCAGTAGTTATCACTCAGGTGTACATGATCAATAAACCCTAGTAAAAAGTGAAGTATTGCTTGATAATGCAACTGATTATTCCTTCTTTAATGCAGTGAAATACTTACATAACATGTTAACTTTTCTTTTAGAATAATGTATATGAAATATCTCAAACTAAATTTGTAATTATGAGCTAGTAAGTTCTTACAATCCAAATTTAACTTTCACTAAATTTGTACATCAGATCATGGATACAAAATGATGGCCATGGGTATAAAAATCACAATAATGCATTAACTTGAAAATTATAATTAGAATAAAAATTCCATCCAGAATATGATGGCACTTTTTAGCCTTCTAATATCTTAATTTTCCTTCCCTAATTTGGGTATTAATGTTAATACTGTCATCATAATCACACCTTGAAACATTGACAAACTGGTATCCCACCCAAAAAAATCTACCTTACGGAAAATAATTCCTAATGTAACACTGTTATGGGATTCCAATTTATTTTTAGCTTATATTCCTGTTTTTTTCACATTATTATAAAATCGATCACCCATTATTATAAAGTAGTAAAATACAATCTCTGGTTAAATTTAGCAATAACATCTTCACACAATAGGGTACACAGTGCACAGATCATTTATTCCAGTCAGTAGCTGATGTTTTTTATGAGAACAAGATCAATAGTGAATAGCTGATACACAACGTTTACATCAATAAGAATGTTTACACATGCAGCTATTTATACTTATATTTAATCGATTCTGCAGAGCATACTATAGTTCTCGTAGTCTACATTTCTTCCACATCCAAATCAAATTTCTGTTTTTGATGTCATACACAAACATACAGAAACAGGAAAAAAACACTGCTGAGACAGTAAGCATAAAACTCACAACTTAAACCAGATTTCTTCACACATAAATAATTCAAGCTAGCTTAAGCAGCAGCTGCTTTACAACTTTATTTTCCATCAGTAACTTATTCCTACAATTCACACAAGCTGCATATTACTAAAAAGTGAATGTATTATTCTTTTTTAAGTGAGAAGCAGGGAGGCAGAGAGACAGACTACCGCATGTGCCCCAACCAGGATCCACTCAGCGAGCCCCCTATCAAGTGATGTTCTGCTCATCTGGGGCCATTGCTCTATTGCTCAGCAATAGAGCTATTTTAGTGCCTGAGGTGAGGCCATGGAGCTAACCTCAGCATCCAGGGCCAATTTGTTTCAACTAAGCCATGCTTCAGGAGAGGAAGAGAGAGAATGGAGAGATAGGGGGGTGGAGAAGGAATGGTCGCTTCTCTTGTGTGACCTGACCGGAAATTGAACCCACGACTTCCATATGCTAGCCAACCCTCTACCACTGAGCCAACAGGACAGGGTAAAAATAAATTTATTCTAATAAACTCTTACTGTATTTTATTATACCTGTTTAATTTAGGCAAATACCTCAGTAAATATTTGCAGTAATGTATTGTTGAGGAAATTTTTGAAAAATGCATTATATTGTTTTGCCAGTTCCTCAGAATGGCATCCAATGCCATCTTGAGGAGTAGCAGCAAGGAGGGCCCCCATCAGGGATACACAGAAGGTGAAGTAGTGCCTTCTCGTAAATGCTACACCTACCTCCATGACTGTTCTCCTTCTTTAAAAACCACCCACTCCCAATCTTCCTGCCCACCTTCCATTTCTGCCTCATTCTGCCTCCCCATCTGTGACTTCTGAAAACTAGAGCATCTTATAACAGCAGCATTAATAAGCAAACAAACAAAGAAATACCCTGGACCAAACCATCACCTACAAGTTTTAAAACCACCTTTCTTTCTTAAAATATCTCCTTAAACACTTTTTTCTGACAAATTAATACTTAGCAAAAAAAACGTATCTCTTCACCCACCATTCAACCCAGTCAACTTCCACCCCCTCAACTACCAAACTTCTGAACTACATTTGTCTCCACAGACCTTCATATCTGCACACCAATGCCTTCTCGAGCTTTACTTTGATATTTGACACAACAGTCCACTTCCTCCTTCAGTGTCCTCCGTGGTCCACCTCTACTCAACTTTTAATGATTCAGTTTTACTTAGAAATTGGGCCAGGGCTGGATATCTATTCTTCTCATTTGGTGGTCTTTCCATGAATATTTTTTTTTATTTTATTTTATTCATTTTCAAGTGGAGACATAGAGTGAGAGAGAGAGAGAAAGGGGGGAGGAGCTGGAAGCATCAACTCCCACATGTGCCTTGACCAGACCAGTGCAGGGATTTGAACTGGCGACCTCAGTGTTCCCAGGTCAACGCTTTATCCACTGCGCCACCACAGGTCAGGCGCCATGAATATTTTTTTTCCATTCAAAGGACAACTGCCAATTTCTCTCTACAAACCAGACCTCTTTTCTGAGCTGCAGAATCACAAATTCAGCCATCTGAGTATCAGTAAGGTTTAGAATTGTGAAATTCTGACAATTCAGATTTCTTTTTTGGGAGCTTACTATTCATATTCTTGTTCTTTTTTTTGTAAGTACATATCCTTTTTAAAATATTGATTTGCATGAGCTCTTTATATATTAGATATTAATTCCTTGTTAAAATAGCAAAGCTCTTAACTTCATTTATGATATTCAGCATGAGTCTTTTAAAAGATGGCATGAGAGCATGTCACTCAGCCACTGAATTTTAGAATAAACTTCAAACTCTTCAGCCTGGCTCAAAGTCTTCCATGACAGCATGATTGGGTCCCTCTCCACTAATCTTCCTTGTGCTCTCTTCACAGGTTTCTCTAAACTCTCTTTTAATGGGCCCCATTAGGGCTTGCACATCCTCTCCATTCTGTGTAGAAACACCTTCCACTAGTCTCTCTCCAATCCACACCTCCTCATCTCACCCATCACTTCCTTCCTGACCTCCCCTAACTTCTGTATCCTCTCCTAGAGTCTCAAATTCTTTCCCTCCATAAATTTGATACAATTTATAATTACATGTTTTTATTCACTTGTCTAAAGACAATCCCAACCTGACTGTCCATTTATGAGGCTGGGAACTATTCACGCCCATTGTGTCACTTCTCTATCCCCAATAACTACAACAATTGCACAGAATAGGTGTTTAAATTCTTGGCACATGAAGGAAGGACTGACAGATTAGATAGTTTTAAAAGTTGTATCTGTTTTACTAATCTTTTGTTGAACTAGAACTTATTGAATTCAGATGAAAAACCACTGTTACCATGGATATCACATAGCCCCTTCAATAAAACATGATTAACTAAATTGCATACTACCAGCATTCACAAATGAATTGCCATTTCTTTTTGTTGTCTCTCATTTCCTTTATTGATTTGTATGATACAAATTATTAGTTAAGATTTTAGCTTCAGTATACATAATCCAAAAAGCCAGAGATCTGCCCATTTAATTCAGATGGCATTATGTGGTCTTATGTGGACAGAGAGTTAATATATACTTCTCTGGAGTTCTTCTTCTGAGCGAGTATACTATATGGACTCATTAGGCACCCTGACACTGCTCATTTTAGACAAGAGCATCACCCAGAGATTGAAGAAATACAAGGTACTACACATCCATACTTCATCCCAAAAGAACCATCTCTGCTTTCTCGGAAGGTCTCCAGAACCTCTTAGAATCACTAAGGACTTACAACACAAAAGCCACACAAATATCAACTATTTATGACTTTCTGAAGGCACAGCTCACATTACTCTGTATCCTATATCTAAGGAAAACAGCCCCTAAAACTACTGTATTAGAAGAAATTTAAAACCTTATCATCACTCACTAGTAAGAGATTTTTATCAAATACAATCTGGACTTTCTCTCATTTTTGCACATTTTCTCAAATTCTTAACTAGCTGATAATATCTCATTTTATAGACATTTCTGCTATTGCTTTAAATGCTTTCCTGATTTTAAAACACAACCTTCCGCCTGACCAGGCGGTGGCGCAGTAGCTAGAGCATCGGACTGGGATGCGGAAGACCCAGGTTCGACACCCTGAGCTCGCCAGCTTGAGTGCGGGTCCATTTGGCTTGAGCAAAAGCTCATCAGCTTGGACCCAAGGTCACTGGCTCTAGCAAGGGGTGACTCTGTCTGCTGAAGGCCCGTGGTCAAGGCACATGTGAGAAAGCAATCAATGGACAACTAAGGTATTGCGACAGCAACGAAAAACTAATGATTGATGCTTCTCATCTCTCTCCGTTCCTGTTTGTCTGTCCCTATTTATCCCTCTCTCTGACTCTCTCTCTGTCCCTGTAAAGAAAAAGAAATAAACCTTCCAACCTGACCATGCAGTAGTGTAGTAGGTAGTAGATAGTCAGCCTGAGATGTCGAGAACCCCAGTTCCAAACCCCAAGGTTGCCAGCTTGAGTAGGGGATCACAGGCTTTACAGACTTGGGCATGGGATCATCAACATGACCCCATGGTCACTGCCTTGACCCCAAAGGTCTCTGGCTTCAAGCCCAAGGTCATTGGCTTGAGCCCAAGATCACTGGCTTGAGCAAGGGGTCACTGGCTTTGCTGGAGCCTCCCCCCCAATAAGACACATATGAGAAAGCAATCAGTGAAAAACTAAGGTGCCACAACTCTGAATTGATGCTTCTCATCTCCCTCCCTTCCTATCTGTCCCTGTCTATCCCTCTCTATCTCTCACTAAAAAAAAATAAAATAAATAATAATAATAATAATAACCCTTCCAAAGATTCTGCCACTTTTTATTGTCCACTAGGAAGAAGTTCCTACAGGTCTTTTGTTAGATCACACTACAGCAGAACTATCAAAACTGAACTGGCATGTCACAAAAGTTCAAGGCTTTAAGTTCAATGAAATATTCTCATAGGTGACTATCTCACACATAAACTTGACTTATTTCTTCTTATAAAGTTACTTTCATTGCTGCTACAAAATGACTTCCATTCAAATTTCTCTCAATGCTCCCTTAGGTCTATGTTCTAAAAAGAAAGAAACAAGTTTGCATAAAATTTACATTAACACCTCCTTTGTATTTAGCTAATTAACATGAATCAACATGTATTTCAAAAATGTTCACATTGCTTTCTGTGATGGTTGAGATACTTAGTCAGATGTTTCTGTGACGATGCTTTTAGAGGAGATTTATATTTATGTTGGTACAAAGCAGATTGCCATCTTAATGTGAGCGGACTTAAGCCAATCAGTTGAAAGACAAAAACAAAAAATTGACCCTCCCAGAGCAAGAGGTAATTATGAGAAAAATCAAAGAATTAAATAAAGAGATAGTCCATGTTTCCATGTTCACAGAAAGAAAGACTCAATATTGTCAAAATGTCATTTCCTCCGATCTTGATCTAAATAATCAGTGCAATTCCAAATAAAATCCCAGTAAGTTATTGAGTGGATATTGGCAAGCTGATTCTAAACTTTATATGGAGAAGCTAAAGATCCAGAATAGTCAATATAGTACCAAGGGAGAACAAAGTGGGAGAACTGATACCACTCACTTTAAGATTTACTCTAAAGCTACCATAAGTAAGACAGTGTGGTGTTGGTGAAGAAGAGACAAACAGATCAGTGGAACAGAAGAGAGTCCAGAAACAGACTACATACATACTGCCAACAGACCTTTGACAAAGAAGCAAACATAATACAATGAAACAAAGACAGTCTTTTCAACAGATGGTTCCAGAAGCTGAACAACCATATGCAAAAAAGAACCTACACAATAATTTTACACAAAAATTAACCTTCTGAAAAATAACTCAAAACGGATCACAGCTTAATAGCAAAATGCAAAAATATAAAACTACTAGAAGAAGACCATGGCCAGTTGGCTCAGTGGTAGAGAGTTGGCGCGGCATGTGAAAGTCCTGGGTTCGATTCCTGGTCAGGGAACAGAGGAGAAGCAAGCACCCATCCGTTTCTCCCCCCTTTCACTCTCTCCTTTCTATCTCTCTCTTCCCCTCCTGCAGCCAAGGCTCCATTGGCGCAAAGTTGGCCTACGTGCTGAGGATGGCTCCATGGCCTCCGCCTCAGGAGCTAGAACGGCTCGAGTTGCAAGGTAGCAACACCCCAGATGGGCAGAGCAGCACCCCCTGGTGGGCATGCTGGGTGGATCCTGATTGGGTGCATGCAGGAGTCTGTCTCTCTACCTCCCAGCTTCTCACTTCAGAAAAATAAAAAAAAAAATTTTTAAATACTAGAAGAAAACACAGGAGGAGAAAACCTAGATGATCCTGGGATAGTGATGCCTTTTAAACTACAACACCAACATGATCTATGTAAAAAATGTTTGATAAATTAAACTTCATTAAAATTAAATACTGCCTGACCCTGTGATGGCGCAGTGGATAAAGCATCCACCTGGAACGCTGAAGTTGCTGATTCGAAACCCCGGGCTTGCCTGGTCAAGGCACATACGAGAAGCAATTATGAGTTGGTGCTGCCCACTCCCCTCCCTTTTCTTTCTCTCCTCTAAAATTAATAAATAAAAGCTTTAAAAAATATAAAAATTAAATTAAACACTGCTTCTCTGTGAAGGATGATGTAAAAAGAATGAGAAAAATTATTTGCAAGACACAAATGATAAAGGACTGTTATCCAAAATAAGACAAAGAATTCTTAAAACTCAACAAAAAGAAAAAACAACCTGCTTTTTAAAAGGGCCACACACCTTAACAGGCTGCTCACCAAAAAAGCTTTAAAGATGGCAAACAGCACATGACAAAATCCTTCACATCATATGTCATCAGAGAAAAGAAATGAAAACAACAATGAGATACCAGTTCAAACCTATTAGAATGGCCAAGATCCAGAACACCAACAGCAACAAATTTTGTCAGGGAAGTGCAGCAGTATGAACTAGTGGTTGTGCCATTTTTAGTTCTCACCAGCTGTGATCTTTCACAGCTGGTGAGAACGAAAAATGGCACAGCCACTTTGGGAGACAGTTTGGTAGTTTCTTACAAAAGTAAACATACTCTTACCATATGATCAGCAATTGTGCTTCTTGGTATTTACTCAAAGGAGTTGAAAATGTATGTCTACACAAAACCTGCACACATGTTTACAGCACAGATTTACTCATAATTGCCAAATCTTGAAGCAACAAAGATGGCCTTCAGTAAGTGAATAAATAAATAAACTGTGGCACATCCAGACAAGGAAATCTTATTCAGCACTAAAAATAAATGAACTATTATGGCAAAAAAGATTTATAAGGACAGTAAGTGCCTGTTACAAGTGAAAGAAGTCAATCTGAAAGGCTACATACTAGATGATTCCAACTATATAATATTCTAGAAAAGGCCAAACCATGGAACTGTAAGAAGTGTTTGCCAGGGGTTAGTGGAGAAGGGATGAACAGGGGGAGTACAGAGGATTTTCAGGGCAGAGAACTATTCTGTATAATAATATAAGGATTGATACCTGTCATTATATATTTGTCCAAGCCCACAAAATATGCATCACCAAGACTGAAACCTAATATAAACTATAGACTCTGTGTAATGATGATGTCAATGTAGGGTCATCAGTTGTAACAAATGTAGCACTCTGGTAGGGGTGCTGATAATGTGGAAGGCTGGCATGTGTCAGGGGAGAGTGTGTACAGGAACTCTCTGTACCTTCCTTTTAATCTTACCATAAACCTAAACCCTAAGGACAACATGCTTTATCTTATCACCATTGTTTATCCTAGTGCCTAGTACAGAGGACCCAACAAATGTTCCCACACAGTTTTCAAAAGTGAAACAATTTATCATACTCTCCCTAACCCAACAGATGTTAGGCACCACAATTCTGATTAGAAAAAAAAAATCGACTGAGTGTTTGTGACATACCAAACACTGAGCCAATCACTTCCGCATACAGCAGCTCAGTTACTGATTCCCAAAAACCAACGGACTATTCTCATTCAACAAATAAGACTCAATGAGATTTAAACAGACTCAGAAAGTTGGTTAACAAATATACAGAAGAGTGTATTTGGAAACCTATGTATTGTATAGTTAGGGTTATAAAATAGACACAAAACACAAATTATTTCAGAAATCTAGGATATAAACACAATTACTCAAAGAAAACCTTAGACTCTATGATTTCTCAAATCTATTTCCGGTTTATATTTAAAAATTTATATTGCTAGGTAAAAATAAAAACTCCTTTTTACCCCAAGATCTACACCTCATGAAAACTTTATGAGTAATACTGTGCAAAAATATGTAACTGAGGATTACTTTCTTAATAGATACAAATTGATTAACATGCTAATCGCAATAATTAAAGGCTTCTTTAAATACACCTCATTGAAGGGGGTTCATACTGAATATAAATAATCACATGAGAAAATAAATGGAATAATTCTCTATAAACATCCTGAGATTTGACATATTTATGATATGCAATGAAATCCCTCTTATTTAACTAAAGTGCAAGAAAATTTAAAACATGTTCTTCAAGATAATCAGTCAGGTCCAGCTGTAAGCTCTTGTAGTCAGGTCTAGCTGTAAGCACCGGTATCTTGCAGGCATTCTGCAAATAACAAACTCACTGACCTAAAAGTCATGCCTGAACATAACACATGACTCTAAATGTGGCTAAATTCTTTAAACCTCCCATGTCTGTAAATACTAATAAAACACCAACTCTTCTAACAAACAGTCCCATAAAAACTCTGAGATTCTGTCCCTGAATTATCCAAAACAAGAATTTCTTGGCAAAATGGAGACCCCAAAAAATATTCTCCTGACAATATGATTTATCTTCCAGTTATTGTGGATTTAAATCTTCTCTAACACTACATTTCATTAGGACATTTTTGTTAACCTTTATAGTTTTTTAAACATTTTAGTGAAAATTTGTTAGTAATTTGTAAGTTTTTTTTTATTGAAATACATTTTGCATGTCTAAATTACAACAGTCACTAGTAACTCAGAACTATAGGATAGAATCATATCTAAATTACAGGTCTGCAAACTGGAGAATAATCCAAACCTATAACCTTACCCCTGCACACATGTATTCTCTTAGGAACTTCCTGCTCTGAGAACTCCTTATGGCAAAATTCACAGGTCAATTTCTCTGTCAAATTCAAGGTCAAAAGCTACAACAGATGCCATGGAACAGTCATTTAGAAACAAGCTGGGCAAGCCCCACAAGCCAGGTGGGGCTAGACTTGCAGAATGCAAGACAGAGTTATAAAGATTAAGTAGGAAGTAGGGTAAGATCACCAATGACTTCCACATTGCCAGGTTCATTAGTCAATTCCTGATCGTATACTAAAACAGCATTTGACATGCCGGATCATGCTTTCCTTCTTCAAACATTCTCACTTAGTGTCACAGATTAAATGCTTATTTATGTCTCCCCCAAATTCTTATGTTGAAATCCTAACTCCCAGTGTGATGGTATACAGAGGTACTTAGGTCATGTTAGGTCATAATGGTACAGAACCCTCATGATGGGATTAGTGCCCTTACCAAAGAGGCCCCAGAGAGATGAGATGTCTCACTCTTCTCGACCAGTGAGGGCACAAAAGGAAGTCGGCAGTTGGCAACCCAGAAGAGGGCACTTTACCAGAATCCAACCACGTTGGCACTCTGATCTCAAACTTCTGACCTCCAGAATTATGAGGAATAAATTTTTGCTGTTTATAAACTGCCATTGTATGATATTGTTATAGCAGGCCGAGCTGGCACAGACAGTTTTTGGGCCATCAAGTTCCCTTAGCTTATCCCACTGGGAGTCACTTACATCAATGAATATCACTTCTCAGTCTTTGCTGTTCCTTCTCTTTTCAACTTCTAAATGCTGGAGTGTCCCAGAACAGAGTGCTAGGAATTCTCTCTACCTACACTCATCCCCTAACTCATTTCATCTAGTCTCATGGCTTCAAATACCAACTGTATGCTGACAACATCCAATTATGTCTCTAGTCAGGAAAGCCTCTCTGAACTCTACGCTCTTATATATGACTTCCACCTTGGTATTTCCACCAACACTCCGCATGTCCATACACAAACGTAACTGCAGCCCCCACATGGTCATCCCACAGAATTTTCCAACTCTGTAATAACTGTGCCTCTCCATGTGCTTGGGCCAAAAGCCTTGGAGTCAATCCTGGCTCTGATGTTCATTACTACACACACACACACACACACACACACACACACACACACACATTTACATTTCACATCCGTCAGCAAACCCTGTCAACTCTACATTCAAATACATCCAGAATCCAACCACTTTTATTGTTTTAACCAAATCCCCAACTTCCACCCAGAGCCCCCACACCCCGATCTTTTCATTCTGCATTACCACTACAATTTTCTCAGACTCCGCCTCTCCACAGAGCACCTAGAATGACCCATTCAGAGAGCATAGGTCATGGCAGAGTCACTCTGCTGCTCAAAACCCTCTGGTGAGGAAAAGCCAAGGTCTTGACCGTGGGTTCCAGGGTCCTATCAGCCACAGTTGTGACCTCCTCTCCTGTGTCCCTAGCACTCACTTTTCCCTGCCTGAGCTGGCTTCCATGGTGCCCCTCTATACACCAGCATGCTCCGACCTAAGGACATTTGCACTTATTGTTCCATCTTCTCAGGACACTCTTCCTCCAGTTATAGCCAGGGCAGGGCTCTTCTCTTAACCCAAGCCTCTGTACAGATGTCACTTAGTCAGGGGACTTCCTACCCCCACACACACCATATAAAATAACATCTCTTGTGCAACTAGCTGATGTCACTCCTTATCCCATTTTCCTCTCTTTATTTTTCTCCAGAGCACTTATTTTCATGCCCAACTAAATACTTACATGCTCATTGTCTATCTCCCCTCCCTTCTAACAGAACTTCAGGTCCATGAGAGCAGGAACTCTGTTTCCTCCATTGCTATATCTTAAACAACTAGCATTGTGTATGGTATTTGTTGAACTAGGCTCCCCAAAAGTTAACTAGCAGCTCAGTAATGCCTCCCTGTTTCCCATTAAGAGTCCTCACCTTGCCTGGCCTGTGCTGGTGCAGTGGATAGAGCATCGACCTGGAATGCTGGGGTTGCCAGTTCAAAACCCTGGGCTTGCCTGGTCAAGGCACATACAACAAGCAACCAATGAGCAACTAAAGTGAAGCAACTATGAGTTCTTACTTCCCTCCCCCTTCAGCAAAATCAATCAATTTAAAAACAAGAATCCTCACCTTGCTTCCTTCTGAGGCTGCCTAATGAAAAGGGAATGTAACTAAGTGGCTCTACAGTATCAAAGAGAAAATTATTTTAATGATTTAGAATTATTTTAAAAATTGGGTCAAGAGTGGCGAACTTCAAGAGTCAAACAAACTAGTAGTATAGATATTTAGACTAGAACATCTACTAACCACAAGAAACTGTGGAGAGGGGCTGAGGGAGAAGTAGAGATTTTCATGGCCCTCAAAAGGGCCCCAGGGAGAGAGTGCCAAGTGGGAGAATATAGGATCTATCAAAAAACAAAACAAGACTTCTGACAAGGTAATCTCATGCTTACCTTGGTGACTTGCTTCCACTTCTCCCCTGTCAGGAAGTGCCTTTTTATTTCTAACTTCCATCTTAACTACAGCCTCAGCCTATCTCCTGCTTTTCCAAAGCCCTTATAACCTCCATCAAGTAACTTACTTTTCCTCTAATAAGGACTCCAAACACCCTCTCTTCTACTCACGCAGTTGAAACAGTTCAGTAACAAACTCAGATCTTATAGTAGTTGGAATCCATATTCAAATGTTTAATAGGAACCCAGTTACAATATTCCCATCATTAGAAAGGCTGTGGGAATTAATTACGGTCTATCACTTAACTACAGGCTAAGTAGTTGAGTAGGAATTCATAGCTCTGAAGTTGACTGTGACATTGAACCTGGACCCTTGGTGTAACCCAGGTGAAGTTCCTGAACATGACAAACTGGAGTTTCAAAGACTTCTAAAGACAGAGATACATAGCAGTTAGCTGGCTTGATTTTTTTGTTGTGAGAAAATCTAAGGAAAGCTATTAATTATAAGGAACATTCTAAAGTGCTGGAATCACGATTCAAAACCATAACTCAGTTTGTTGTCAAAGAAAGGCTGTTCAGAAAGAACAAAAATAATGCCTTTCCCACTTTGTTGAAAGAAAAGCTGAGCAGTCACAGTGCCTAAAACAACAGCAGCCTTCAGTTTGCAGGCAGCAGTAGTAATGGAAGAAGATATAGCTGAGTGTCAATCTGACTCCCTCCCTCAATTTCTCCCTCCCTCTGTCTTAGGACCCTTAGTAAGTGAACAGGAAATTTCAAATAAATGATGTCCCTAAGGTTTTTTCCTTTATGATTCTTAAAACAATCAAACCAAAACTGCTACAACAGTATATCACAAAATATATCAAGAAAAATATTTCAAAAGGATCAGAATATGTAAAAAAATTATACATATATATATATATATATATATTCATTCTTTAGCTGTCATTTTGAGTGCTTACTATAAATTCTGCCTGCTTTGGTACATAAACAGATTTCATTTGGATTATTGCATGTGGCATTTCCTTTTTAAGAAGTCATCTATAAACAGAGCTCTGACAAATTCCCTGAACTTTCTTCTATCAATTACATGAGATCAAATTATGTTTGAAAAAATGACACTTTACTAGTAACAATTATTTATAAGAATGAAATGTAACAAATATTAACTTGCAGTTTTCTTCCTGTGTTCACTAAGACCATATTAGATGAGATTTATAGTTGCTTAATAAAACAAAAACCATTATGTCAGCCTTGGAAGCAGCAATTCATCAATCTCTGTGGGGCAAAAAATTTATGCCAGTTAAGTGGAAAGGAATAAATTTCCTGCTCAGTTTGCAACCATTTTTCCTTCCAACAGAGGAAGATAGAGTAATCTGAGACTTTAACAGAGAGAGTATATAATAAAATAGTAACTTATTTAAATGGTAACTCTCACCACAACCTGGAATGGACTTGTCAAAACATCACAAACTCTTGGTGATCTTTGTCATCTTAGCTAGTATTTCAATAACCCTACCATAGTGGTTCTTAACCTTTTTTGAGGTACCGAACCCACCAGTTTCATATGTGCATTCACCGAACCCTTCTTTAGTGATAAATAAAATATGATTTTTTTTCCAAATTCAAGAAATAGGTATATGTTTTTTTACTGGTGCACAAAATGAGCCATGCATGAATATCACCTTGCTCAAAGAACAAAACCAACAAAGTGCATGAACTCACAACAAATTACGGTATTACTTTATTCTGGCCTCCGCGGCAAAGGTTTCTCCAAACCCCTGAGACCGACTCATTGAACCCCTAGGGTTCGATAGAACCCAGGTTAAGAATGACTGACTTAACACAATAAGCTGCTGAAATCTAAAACCAACACCAAATGCATTAATCTGGAAACATGTCTTTTTTTTTTTACCATTTTCAGTTAATAATTCTTATTTTAAGAATTATTATATAGGCCTGACCATGCAGTGATGCTGTGGATAGAGGGTCACACTGGGACACGGGGACCCAGGTTCAAAACCCCAAGTTTGCCAGCTTGAGCGTGGGCTTATCTGGTTTGAGCAAGGCTCACCAGCTTGAGCTCATGGTTGCTAGCTTGAGTAAGGGTTCACTCGGTCTGCTATAGCCCCCTGGTCAAGGCACATATGAGAAAGCAATCAATGAACAAATAAAACGCCACAACAAAAAATTGATACTTCTCGGGAGTAGCCAGACGTACCAACTTCCAACTCCCAGAACCAAAATGGATTATAACTTAATTTTAAGAACCATCATCTGGATAAACCAACTTTGAATTAAACTAAGTAGACTCTTCAACCAAGGAACACTGAAGAAGCCACAAGAGACTGGTAGGAAAAACGAAAACACGGAGAGGGCTGCCCAGCTCCCAGAGCAAACGGCAGCCCGGAGAAACCCGCATGGCAGGAGGAGAGTTTGGCGGAGAAGGAGGGACCTGCTTCCCAGGAACAAAGCCCCAGCCTGCAGCCCCAGATCCTAGAAGAGGCGTTTGGACATTATTGAGCTATGAAACAAGAGAGGATACTGTTTGTGAGAAAGAGACAGTTTTCTCAGACCCAGGATTCTTCTTAAAGGGATAGAAAAGAAAACCTCTCTCACAACCATTCACCCGGGGCTCCGGGGAACAGGGACAGAGGAAAGGACCAGAGAAGCGAGAAGAGAGTTTGGACTGGAAGGCACAGGGAGAAACACTCTGAGGGACAGCCACCCAAACCCCTGGACTGAATCACTTCTCTAATCTAAAATGAATATTTCCCCTGAAACTAGCAATACCAGCAAAGGGAGACAGGACACCAGCCAAAAAAGCTCTCTTGCGGCACTTAGAGCAAAGCTGCTTAGATGGAGGGAGCTTCCAGGACTACAGTATGGAGTGTTAGGGTCTGAGCTGCAGTGCCCCTACCCACACTGCTGAGGGCTTGCTGGAGGGACAGTGGCAGTGGGATGCTGAAACACAGTTCTGTCGGCAGGGGCGGAGGCCCAGCCGGGGTGAGCTCGGTCTAGCCCAGCAGGGGCAGAGGGGAAGCGCGAAAGTGGTCCAGCAGCTGCGGGCCCTCCTGCAGCCCCACCTACGGGGGAAAAGTGGGAGGCCAGGAATGGGCAGAGATCTGCTCTGCGACCCTGCGCAAGCCAGCCCTGACCGTGGGGGCGGGGCTAGGACCAGGGACAGACGGAGGCTTGCGGCTGAGTGCACACCAGCAGCCCCGGCCAGCCAGAGAAACCGCGGTTTGCCATCCTGCGTGCCTGAGTTGGCTCTGACCACAGGGGCGGGACTGGAGCCCAGGAGAGCAGCCCCGCCAGCCCCGAGAAACCGCGGTTTGTGATCCTGTGCAGGCAGGTCCTGGCCTCGGGGCAGGGCTAAAGCTCCGGACAGGCGGAGGCTCAAAGCTGAGTGCACACCAGCAGCCCCTTCCAACCCAAGAAACTATGACGAGCAAGCTGTGACTGGGCTGGATGGACCCCGGGAACAGGCTGGATCCACAGCTGAGCAAAGGTGCTCACCTCTACCGTTGGTGCTGAGGATTGTGGCTTGAGTGCAGTATGCAACCAAACCTGTGGAGGCGAGGCAAAGGCCAAGGCAGGCTGAGGTTTCTAGAGCTGGGCACCAGAATACAGCCCCTCCCGCAAAGGATAGGTGGAAATCACAGGAACAGTTGCAGTGGGCCAGTGCTGGCAACGCCCATACTCAACCAACCTAGGCAGCGGCAGAGGGGGTGGCGGGCCTGCAGACAGACCACTCCTAGAGATCACAATAGAAACACCCATTGGACGCCAGTGGCCACAACCTTTTTATACACAGACAAAATGGGCAGGCAGAGAAATGCAACCTATATAAATCAAGAGAAATCCCCAGAGAGGGACCTAAATGAACCAGATATAACCAAATTACCAGATGCAGAATTTAAAATAATGATAGGATGTTCAAAGAAATTAGAGCAACAATGGATAGTCACTATGAACACCTAAATAAAGAGATAACAAGTATAAAGAACAAAATTGAAATAATAAAAAAGAATCAGACAGAAATGACAAATACAGTATCAGAACTAAAGACCACAATGGAAGGAATTAAAAGCAGGATGGATGATGCTGAGGATTGAATCAGCAAGTTAGAGGACATAATAAACAAAGGCACAGAAGCAGAGCAGAGAAAAGAAAAGTGACTCAAAAAATATGAGGAAAATTTAAGGGAGCCCTGTGACAACATGAAGAGAAATTACATCCGCATCATAGGGGTTCCTGAAGAAGAGGAGAGAGAACAAGAAATAGAAACTTTGTTCAATCAAATCATAGCAGAAAACTTCCCTAAATTAAGGCTGGAAAACATTTCACATGTTCAAGAAGCACAGAGAACTCCATTAAAGAGAAACCCAAAAAAATCTACACCAATACACATCATAGTTAAAATACCAAAGCTAAGAGATAAAGAGAAAATTTTAAAAGCTGCTAGAGAAATAAAGGTTATCACCTACAAAGGAGCCCCCATAAGGATGACATCCGACTTCTAAACAGAAACACTTGAGGCTAGAAGGGAATGGCAAAATATATTCAAAGTAATGCAGAACAAGAACCTACAACCAAGAATACTCTATCCAGTAAGGCTAACATTTAAAATTGGAGGAGAAATAAAGAGCTTCCCAGACAAAAAAAGCCTCAAGGAATTCATTAAAATCAAACCAATTCTGCAAGAGATGCTAAGGGGTCTTTTGTGTACAGTTCAACGGGGGGAAAGGGGGGAGAGAATATAGAAAAAGAAGAATACAGCTTTAAAGAATAAAATGGCAATAAACAACTACATATCAATAATAACCTTAAATGTAAATGGATTAAAAGATCCGATCAAAAGACATAGGTTAGCTGTGTGGATAAAGAAACAGAAGCCATTCATAATGCTGTCTACAAGAGACACACCTTAAAACAAAAGATGCACATAGAGTGAAGGTAAAAGGATGGAAAAAAATATTTTACACAAATGGAAATGAAAAGAAAAGCCAATGTAGCAATACTTATATCTGACAAAAAGGACGTTAAAACAACGGTTGTAGGAAGAGATAAAGAAGGACACTACATAATGATAAAGGGAACAATTCAACAGGAAGATATAGCTATTATAATATCTACACACAAATATAGGAGCCCCGACATACATAAGGCAGACTTTGATGGACATAAAGGGTGAGATTAACAGCAATACTATCATAGTAGGGGATTTCAATACCCCACTAACATCACTGGATAGATCATCAAGAAAGAAAATTAATAAACAGCAGACTTAAAGGATACACTAGATTTAATAGATATCTTCAGAACTTTTCACCCTAAAGCAGTAGAATATACATTCTTAAGCGCTCATGGTACATTTTTTAGGATAGACCACATGTTAGGACATAAAAATAGTCTCAACAAATTTAAGAAGATTGAAATCATATCAAGCATTTTCTCTGATCACAATGCCATGAAACTAGAAATTAACCACAAAAGAAAAATTGAAAAATACTCAAACACTTGGAAATTAAATATCATATTATTAAATAATAAATTCATTAACAATGAGATCAAAAAAGAAATAAAAAGTTTCTAGAAATGAATGAAAATGAGCATACATCAACTCAAAATTTATGGGACACAGCAAAAGCAGTACTGAGAGGGAAGTTCATTGCACTATAGGCATACCATAAGAAGCTAAGAAAAGCTCAAGTAAGCAACCTGACCCTGCACCTAAAAGAACTAGAAAAACAACAGCAAGTAAAGGCCAGAGGAAGTAGAAAGAAGGGAATAATAAAGATCAGTGTGGAAATAAATGACATAGAGGCTAAGGAAACAATACAGAGGATCAATGAAACCAGGAGCTGGTTCTTTTAAAGGTAAACAAGATCGATGACACAACAAAAATACAAAGTATTTTAAGAAAATACTATGAAGAACTCTATGCCAAAGAATTAGACAACCTAGGTGAAATGACACATTTCCTTAATCATATAATCTTCAAAAAATCATTCTGGAAGAATCAGAATATCTAAACAGACCAATTATAACGAATGAGATAGAAACAGTTATCAAGAAACTCCCAACAAAGAAATGTCCTGGACCTGATGGCTTCACAAGTGAATTCTACCAAAAATTCAAAGAAGAACTAACTCCTATCCTCCTCAAGCTATTTCAAAAAATTCAAGAGGAAGACTTCCAAACTCCCTTTATGAGAGGGGCATAATTCTGATCCCAAAACTGGGCAAAGACAACACAAAGAAAGAAAATTATAGGCCTATATCCCTGATAAATTTAGATGCTAAAATTCTCAACAAAGTATTAGCTAACCGGATCCAGCAATATATGAAAAAAATCATACACCATAATCAAGTGGGATTTATTCTGGAAAGGCAAGGCTAGTTCAATTTTCGCAAATCATCAATGTGATTCATCACATAAACAAAATGAAGGACAAAAATCACATGATAATTTCAATAGAAGTAGTAAAAGCATTTGATAAAATCCTGCACCCATTCATGCTCAAAACTCTCAGTAAAGTGGGAATACAAGGAGCATTCCTTAACATGATAAAGGCCATCTATGACAAACCCACAGCAAAAATCAAACTAAATGGGCAAAAATTAAAAGCAATCCCCTTAAGATTAGGAACCAGGCAAGGGCGCCCCCTTTCACCCCTCTTATTCAACATAGTTCTGGAAGTCCAAGCTACAGCAATCAGACAACAAGAAGAAATAAAGGCCATCCAAATTGAAAAAGAAGAAATAAAACTGTAATTATTTGCAGATGATATGTTATTGTATATAGAAAACCCTAAAGTCTTAGTCAAAAAACTACTGGACCTGATAAATGAATTCAGCAAAGTGGCAGGATATAAAATTAATACTCAGAAATCAGAGGCATTTTTATATACCAACAATGAACTGTCAGCAAAAGAAATTAAGGAAACAATCCCCTTCACTATTGCAACAAAAAAAATAAAGTACCTAGGAGTAAATTTAACCAAGCAGGTTAAGGACTTGTACTCGGAAAATTATAAAACATTGATAAAAGAAATCAAGGAAGATACAAACAAGTGGAAGCATATACCGTTCTCATGGTTAGGAAGAATAAACATCATTAAAATGTCTATATTACCCAAAGCAATTTATAAATTCAATGCAATACCAACTAAAATACCAATGACATACTTCAAAGATATAGAAAACATATTCCAAAAATTTATATGGAACCAAAAAAGAACACGAATAGCCTCAGCAATCTTAAAAAGAAAAAATAAAGCAGGAGGTATCACTCTTCCGGATATCAAGGTATACTACAAGGCCATTGTACTCAAGACAGCCTGGTACTGGCATAAGAACAAGCACATAGATCAATGGAACAGAACAGAGAACCAGATATAAACCCACACCTTTATGGACAACTGATATTTGACAAAGGAGGAAAGAACATACAATGGAGTAAAGACAGCCTCTTTAACAAATGGTGTTAGGAAAATCGGACATCTACCTGCAAAAAAAATGAAACTAGACCATCAACTTACACCATTCACAAAAACAAACTCATAATGGATAAAAGACTTAAATGTAAGCCGTGAAACCATAAGCATCTTAGAAGAAAACATAGGCAGCAAGTTCTCCGACATCTGTAGCAGCAGTATATTTGCCGATTTATCTCCGCGGGCAAATGAAATAAAAGGCAAGATAAACAAATGGGACTATATCAAACTAAAAAGTTTTTGCACAGCTAAAGACAATAAGAACAGAATAAAAAGACAAACCACACAATGGGAGAACATATTCTACAACACATCTGATAAGAGGTTAATAACCAAAATTTATAAAGAACAGATAAAACTCAACACCAGGAAGAGAAACAATCCAATCAAAACTGGGCAAAAGAAATGAATAGAAATTTCTCCAAAGAGGACATACAGATGGCCAAGAGGCATATGAAAAAATGCTCAACATCACTAATCATTAGAGAAATGCAAATTAAAACCACAATGAGATATCACCTCACACCAGTCAGAATGGTGCTCATCAGCAAAACAACACAGAATAAGTGCTGGCGAGGATATGGAGAAAAGGGAACCCTCCTGCACTGCTGGTGGGAATGCAAACTGGTGCAGCCACTGTGGAAAACTGTATGGAGATTCCTCAAAAAATTGAAAATTAAACTGCCCTTTGACCCAGCTATCCCACTTTTAGGAATATACCCTAAGAACACCATAGCACTGTTCGAAAAGAAGAAATGTGCCCCCCTATTCGTGGCAGCATTGTTCACAATAGCGAAGATCTGGAAACAGCCCAAGTGTCCGTCAGAGGACGAGTGGATTAAAAAGCTTTGGTACATATATACTATGGGATACTACTCAGCCATAAGAAATGATGACATCGGAACATTTAGAACAAAATGGATGAACCTTTATAACATTATATGGAGTGAAATAAGTTAAACAGAAAAAAACTGAGAACAGCATGATTTCATACATAGGTGGGACATAAAAGTGAGACTATGAGACATGGATAAGAGAGTGGTGGTTACGGGGTGGGGGGAGGGCAGAGAGGGTGGGAGAGGGGAACAGAGGGGCACAAAGAAAACCAGATAGAAGGTGACAGAGGACAATTTGACTTTGGGTGATGGGTATGCAACATAACTGAATGATAAGATAACCTGGATATGTTTTCTTTGAACATAGGTACCCTTATTTATTAATGTCACCCCATTAAAATTAATAAAAAAAATAAAATAAAAAATTGATGCTTCTCATCTCTCTCCCTTCTTGTCTGTCTCTATCTGTCCCTCTCTCTGTGTCTCTCTCTGTCCCTGTGACACACACACACACACACACACACACACACACACACACAAAGAATATTTCTAGGGCCTGGCTGGTTGGCTCAGCAGTAGAGCACCGGCCAGGCATGTAGAAGTCCCAGGTTCGATTCCTGGTCAGGTCACATAGGAGAAGCACCCATCTGCTTCTCCACCTTTCCCAATCCTCATTCTCTCTCTCTCTCTCTATCTATCTTTATCTCCCCCCCACCCGTCTTGCAACCATGGCTCAAATGGTTCAAGCAAGTTGGCCCTGGGCACTGAGAATGGCTCCATGGCCTGCCTCAGGTGCTAAAATAGATCAGGTGCTGAACAACGGAGCAACAGCTTCATATGGGCAGAGCATCCCCCGGTAGGCGGCTTACCAGGTGGATGGATCCTGGTCAAGGCACATGTGGGAGTCTGTCTCTCTGCCTCTCATTTAATATTTTCATATGAATAAAAAAAGAAGTATTTTTAGTGCCATCATCTTAGGGTAATTCTATAAGCTGTTAAATAAACATAGTCCCAGAAAGAGCAGAACAATAATCTATCTTGTTGACTACAGTAGGAGGAATAAGATTACATGAGAATGTAGAAAAATCAAAATTATTATATTCTTCTCTCATCTCATCTTGTGTTCTGCATGTTACTGAGGTTCTTGTTTCAGCTAACAAGAAGTGATGGGGGAATTGCAGATAAATCATGATTAGTGATATCTTCTTTCCATGGAGGAGTAGGGACTCCAGAAATGGTTCTTCTTCTAAAAGCAGATGAACAAGAAGACCCAAATTAATCACTCAATAAAAGACTTAATAAGAAAACAGCAAGTCCTCAACTTAATGGTTTTGTTCCAAAAGCCATTAATAAAATTCATTTCAGAGCTCCCTAACATATTCTGTGGAATAACCACATAACTGTGAGAAATGGCTTGCCCGGCCAACCCATAAGAGTCTACATATACATTATATATTAAAGAGTATTTAACTGCACCTAAATATCATGTAAGTGCCATCCATCATTAAAAACATTTTAATTCCTTAATTCATGTAAAAATTAATTCAGGAAAGGAGAAGGTGTGGAAAGGCTAACAGGAACAATCACTAAGTACTGCCCAATTATTGAAACACATGATTCTAAGTAAAGTGTCAAAGAGATTAGCCGTCAGCGTTATATATACATTTAATACACTTCATGTGTTTACCAAATGATAAGTATTATAGACCAATTTAAAATTGATTCATTTCCCAACTGACTTAGAACATCTATGCAAGTTGACTAAAAATTGGAATTTTCACTGAGATCATTGGAATTTTTTATCAGAACATACCTTAATTTTGTGAAGATAGAAATTACAATCGATGGGGTCAACAAGAAACCACTAAAAACACAGGTCAGAAAAAGCTTATGATTCATTCAATTAAGGAATGCTTTAAAATAAGTAGTATCATAACTCATAACAACCTTCTAGTAACACATGCTAATAAAAGTGACGGAAAGAAAAAACAAATAAAAGATCCAGAAATGCCCTCCCTCCAAAAAAAAAAGAAAGAAAGAAAGAAAATGAAGAAAAAATAATGACAAAGAAGGAAAAGAGAAACACTGTGACTGCTTTAGGACACTTTACGCCATTCTCTCAACTACCAAAATGTCATTTGGGGTGCTGTTACCCTAGTTAAAGTTCAAAGTGCATTATGTAAACTTGAGGAGTAAGGTAGGGGGCAATAACTTAAAATACCAGCCCTACCTCCTCATTGTAAAGCACCTCTAATAAACAATGAGTAGTGTATATAGCATACCCTAGTGCAAAATTTTCTTGAAGTCTTACAATTTATATTAAAAATATTCATGAAACCTTTACTTGGTACTTCATTACAAATCTATATGCAACTTAATGTAATATAAAATAATGATTCAAAATATTTATAAACCTGTGAAGTTCTAGGAAAATATGCAATGACTCTGGCATAGCTTTGAATACAACCATTACCCACTTTGGTCCTGTCAGAGAAATTCAGCAACTTAAGAGTTGGCTGCTCCGCTTTAAAGACTCATTTACACACTCAAGAAATTGTTACAAACATCTGATTATGAAGTTTTATAAAATGTAAGCTGCCTATCATGCTGAAAACAACTAAAAATGATATTTATTAAAAGTATCAGTTGAATGGATTAACAAACTGGCAAAAAGTAAATATTTAGAACTCAAAAATTAACTGAAAGCAGGATTTAGGTGGGCAAAGGTTAGGACAGAAGTCATCATTTCCTCTGAGGTCATTGGTCCAGCCCATTAGAACTGGGCTTTGGTGTAACAGCATCATGGCATCATGTGAAAAAGAGAAAGACCAAGGCCCATGCACCATGTGGAGTCTAATAGAAGACTCCCAAGACACACAGTTCCAAGGTTATATCCTAAGTGGAAGAGAGAACAAGAAATAACCACCTCCCTATAGGACAGTGGTTCTTAACCTTTTTAGAGGTACCAAACCCACCAGTTTCATATGCGCATTCACTGAACCCTTCTTTAGTGATAAATAAAATATGATTTTTTTTTTCCAAATTCAAGACATAGGCATATGTTTTTTTACTGGTGCACAAAATGAGCCGTGCATGAACATCACCTTGCTCAAAGAACAAAACCAACAAAGTGCATGAACTCACAACAAATTACGGTATTACTTTATTCTGGCCTCTGCGGCAGAGGCTTCTCCGAACCCCTGAGACCGGCTCATCAAACCCCTAGGGTTCGATAGAACCCAGGTTAAGAACCACTGCTCTAGGACCTGCAAGAAAGCCGTCTTGAGCAGAACTGAGGCCCTGAATGTGACAGAATGTGTGAGTAGCTGGGTAAGAAAACATCCACTGAGAATTCTTACCTACAAATCAGCCCCTATGACCCAGTAGTCAAAAAGCCTCTCAAGTCAAAAAAAAAGGTTTTGGGAAATTTTTTTTTCAATTACAGTTGGCACTCAATATTATTTTATGTTAGTTTCAGATATATAACATAGACATTGAGATTTTAATTAAATTGGGTTATTTGCCCACAAGTGCTTGACAGAAGCAAACACAAATATTTTTTGGAAGACTCCATCTTCAACCCAGCATTTGAAGAAATCTTCATAGATAAAGTTCTAAAAAAAAAAAAAAAAAAAAAAAACCAATCTCACTATCAATAATCACTACATAGCAATCACTGTTATTATTTTCTTTTCTTCCTTTTTTTTCCCAAAGTTAGAAGCGGTAGGCCCTCAGACTCCTGCATGCACCAGACCAGGATCCACTTGACATGCCCACCAGGGGATGCTCTGCCCATCTGGGGTGTTGCTCTGCCCATCTGGGGTGTTGCTCCATTGTGGCCGGAGCCATTCGACTGCATGAGGCAGAAGTCATGGAGCCATCCTCAGCACCCAGGCCAACTTTGCTCCAATGAAGCTTTGGCTGTAGTAGGGGAAGAGAGAGATAGAGAGGAAGGAGAGGGGGAAGGGTAGAGAAGCGATGGGCTCTTCTCCTGTGTGCCCTGACCGGCAATCAAACCCAGAACTTCCACATGCCAGGCCAATGCTCAACAATCCGGCCATGGCATCACAGTTGTTATATTTTATTCTTACAGTAGGTAGCATTTATTAAGAACCAGTCACCATGCAAAGTGGATGACATGTACTCATCTGGTTAACCTCACAATAATATTAAAGGCAGCACCAGTACTGTTTCTACTGATGGATCAGGAAAGAGGAAAAATACACAAGAAAGACACAAGACATACAAGGACCATTAACAAAAGACAGAATAAACAGAAAAAAAATCAGACCTTAATGATTTCAGATACAGGAGGTCCTCAGGTTATGAGCATCCCAACATATGACTTTTCGAGTTTATGACACTCACTCCCATAAAAACTTTTAAAAATTGAGACGTGAGTGTTTCAACTTACACCATTAGCATCATACTTACAGACTAAGTGGGCAACCTAGTTTGGTTGTGCACAGAAGAATACACAGTAAAGCAAGAAATGAGTGAGGGAGTTGGCGTCCCCCAGTACACTTACCTAACCCATTTGGGACTGTTAAAAGGGCAAGTGTTCCATTTGTGTTACTTTGGTGATTTTTTGGCCCTTATCATGGCTCCTAAACGAAAGTCAGAGTCTTCAGATGGTAGTGCTTTGAAGAAGAGGAAAGCCATCACAGTGGAAGTCACAGAGCTACTGGCATCACATGGAGAGGAGCTGTCCGCTGAGGACCTCATTCAGCTGGAGAAGCAGCTGATTGAAGAGGAAGAGATAGAAACCCCAGAACCCAAGAGATTTACTACCAAGGGTTTGGCAGAAGGTTTTCCTATTGTAGAGGACGGGCTGGCAAAATTTTAGGCTGAGGACCCCAGCAATGACAGATTTAGTAAGGGCTACAGAGCTATTAAGGATGCCTTGCAATGCTATAGGCAGGTTTTGTAAGAGAAGAAGTCATCAACCCTCCAGACTAGCCTGTAACAATTCTCTAAGAAGATAGAGAGGCCTGCAACGTATCCTGTACCCTCTATATCAGCTGCTTCTCAAGATGAAACCTGTAGTACAGGTAGGATCATCTCTAGTGTCTCCTGTATGATCCTTAGGCAATCCTGATTCACCTAATCCAGTATCTCCAGCACCTTCTGCAGGATCTCCTGCCTCCCCAGATTCCTCCTCCCAATAGGTCACTCTCTCCCACCTCACAATGCCCCATCCAGTGTGCAAGTCAACCACAGGAATAAAGGTAAGGAACTTTTTACACTCATTTTTTGTCATTTTTTCTGTTACTACAGTACAGTATACAGTATATTTATGTTCTTTCCCTTTTTCTGTGGCTTAGTTGTGTTTTTATGTTCTAGATTATGATTTAACAACTGTGTTAGGATAGGTAAGTGACTTAGGCTAGGCTAGGATGTGTTTTGACTTACACCAAAATTCAGGTTATGTCACTTTCATAGGAACAGAACTGTCATAACCCGAGGATCCCTGTATTGGTATTGTAAAATATACTTAATATGTTTACATAAATAAAAAAGATATTTATTGTGTCAGAAACAAGAGCAACAACAAAATTATCAAGAAAAGTAAAAAATAAAGAAATTTTTGAGTAAAAAATATAATGATTTTATTTAAAAATCCAATGCCAGGTTAATAGCAGATTAAGAAACTGAAGAGAAAATGTGCACTAGGAGATGGATTCAAAGAAATTATATGAAATTCAGTGCAGACAAAAAGATGAAAACAGAAAGAAAAGTTAATAAACATGATGGATAAGGTCTATGATAAGTCTATCTGGAATGATACATTATTTAGAAACATTATAGTGAAACTATAGAACACCCCAAACAAAGAGAATCTTATAAGGAACCAAAGGGAAAAAGACTGGTCATCTTTCAAAGGAATGGCAATTAGTCTGACAAGTGATTTTCAGCAAAAAATTAAAGCCAAAGATGGAATTATAATGTCAGTATGCTTCATAAAATACCTATCGAGCATTACTCACACAGCAAAAATACCTTTCAATCATATGAAAGAAATAAAGACATTTGAAACAAAGAAAAACTGAGCTTTTTCACAACAATCCCCCTCTATACGAAATTCCTAGAGTAAAGGTTATACTTCACACAAAAGGATAGTGATTCCAGAAAGAAGATCTAAGCTGTAAGAATGACTTACAATAAAATAAGTGGTAAGCATATGAGAAAATATAAATGAACACTGGCATGGCCCTATGAACCTGACAGAGTTTTTCTTGTGGGGGGGAAACACACTGCACTCTAATTAAAAAAAGAAAAAATCCCATGACATTATTGTGCAATTACACACAGGATGAAGCTCTTCTTCCCAGTTTATCAAATACCTGAATTACTAAGAATATAATTTCCCTCATTGCATTTAACTCATTGAATCTTAAGATAACATTTCCAGTGGCTATTTCTTGGTAATTTATCTTTTACTGTGACATGCAGTTGGCTGCACTCTACTTTGCAGACAGATTCTTCCATTGATGGCAACTCACAATTTTTCTATTTGCAGATCCACCTGTTAAAAATATAAAGTGATTTTTAAAACAGAGTTTGGCTAATAAATCCATCACATCATCCAAGAGTGACTAACCCACCTGGGTTTATCTTGATTGACTTACAGCTCTACCAGCAGTCACTCAGCCACGCAGAGCAATAAACCATCTCCCTGCAAGCTGCTATGATTAATCACCACCCTTCAGCTAAAGTCAGTATCTCACTCACATCAGGTTGACAACAAGGAAAATTTGGTTAGGAAAAATGGCTTTGCTTTATCTAAACTGAAGATATATAAATTACAATCAGATTATGTAGATAAAATACATGAGCTAAATTTGTCCGCGGTAACTACACTTGTCACAGCACTTTTTAATGCCTCTAATAAAGGATTTATGTAGGTGCTGGAGTGAGCAGACAGTTGAAGAAAGGCTGTACAACAACTTCTGAAAGGCTCATTTGTAACTCATTCAAATTACTTCGTTTCACTGCAGAAATCATTAGCTAAACTCTTTTCATTTCCCTGGCCCTCAGTTTGTTTATTAAATCCACTTTCAAAAGTTGGATTATCTTTAGGGCATAAACCATAAGCAAACTACACTATTTCTTTCAGTCCACTGAAGTATTAACTACCAAAAAGGGGCTATGGTGGTCCAAAGGAGCCATGGCCACTGTCCAAAGCAGCCAACCTAGTCCTGGAGAAGAGTTATAAGAGTACTTGAGGAATCCAGGAGATCATTATTATGCATATTTTCATAAGAGATAAATGGAGCAGCAAAGATTATGATGCATATAACTGTTAAAACTGGAATTTTCTTTTAAGTGTGAGGAGGGGAGATAGTGAGACAGACTCCACACATGCACCCTGACTGGGATTGACCCAGCAACCCAGTCATGGGATGATGCTCTAACCAACCAAGCTATTTTTAGCACCTGAGGTGGATACACTCGGACCAATCAAACTATCCTCAGAGCCCAGGCCAATGTTCAAAACAACTGAACCACTGGCTGCAGGAGGGGAAGAGAGAGAGAAAAAAGGGAAAGGGAAGCAAATGGTTACTTCTCTTGTGTGCCCTGACCAGGAATCAAACCTGGGATGTCCATACGCTCTATCTACTGAGCCACCAACCAGGGCCAAAGCTGAAATTAAAATAGATTAAATGAAGGAAAGAAGAATGTGGGATCTCAGAAATTTTGTCCCAAGATCTTATATATAAACAACAAGCCAAACCCAATAGAGTCTCGTGTTCCATAGACTCAGGGGCTTCAGCTACATATACATAAACCCTTTGATAAGTAGTAAATGAGTAGACTGGAACTGTTCTGATGCTCCTGTTCTCAGTGCAATGATCTGTTGAGTTTACACCTAGTAAATGCCTACATGAGGGGTTGTCAACATATCAAAATGATATTAGCTGAACCTCACAGAGTAGAAAGTGAGGCTGGGGTTATTTTATCTCCATGGTTAATTATAAAGCCCTGAAATGGTGATTTCAATTACTTGCCAGGTAAACGTGCTATATAACTTAATTCAGAAGAGAGATATTAACATGACAGATGGAAAACTGCCTGGACTTACTGAATTTTGGCGGATGATCCCAAGTTTGGCCATGTCTGCTGGCTGCAATGGGGGAAATGCAGAGCGCTCTGCCCACCTTTGAAGACCTCAACTAAATAAAATGTTGAATTCGGATCCCAAACAAACTTGAAGCCAGTATGCCCTAAAGAATCACCCTCATATGAACCATTCTCACCACCTCCCTGCAAGGTGCAGAATTGTACATCGTTAAAATGTACGTCTTTAAGAAAGTAAATTTTAAATGAAGTGAGTTTGATGCAACTATTCTCATTGCAACACCATGCATGACAGAGAAAAACAGACCAACTATCAGATGATGACTAAATAAATTACTCAACCCAGTCATCCTGCCCAAGGAGCTCAATCTGGCATCTATGGTGCCAAGATGGCCATTCGCTTAAGTGAAACAAAGTCTCAGGATAATGTGTATGGCAAAGCTATGGTTTCCTCATTTTAGTTTCTAATTTAAATTATTTTCATGACCATATCTTTATGAGAATAATGCCTAGAAAAACTGCACATCTTTCAGCAGTACAACCTGAGAAGTCCGATGCAGAAGGGGAAGGCCGACTTTCACTTTTTATGTTATATACTTACTTACGTTTATTTTTATTATTTTTTTCATTTTAAAGAAAGTAATGTAAAATTAAACTGAACCCCACTGAAACTATTACAAAGATTCAACTATACCTGTGTCAGAATATTTAGTAAAAGAATAATGTGGAATCACTGCCTGTCCATTATGTTTTATTCTTAATTTCAAACTAATTAACTTTCAACAGAAAAATAAAACAGGCACAAGTCATTAAATGAAAGACAGATCACATAGGGCTAATCAAAATATAATAACACTGAGCAGTTTTAGCAGTTTCCACTTGCTCAGTTGCAAAATAACTTCATGTATTTGCCTGTTTACTTATGGTAAAAGAAAATCCACCAACATTAACAGCAACAAGCCTCCTGCTGCATTATTGTTACTTAATGCCAAATCTGTAACGTTGACCCGTTAGGCAACTATTTAAACCACATCAGAGACCCCCTTCTTCAAAAGGAGCAAACACTGCCTGTAACAATTATATCATCTCTGGGATTTATATTTCAAGCACTCTTGGTGTAAGATGTGAGTTGATTATCCCCCTCTCTCTGTGACTAGAGCTCTTTGAAAAGGCAAGGACCTTTTATCAACAATTCATGAGAATCAATCAGACCATATTTGCCAGCACAAAGAAATAAAATGTCATGGTGCAGTGTGAGTGTTCATTTTATGTGCCAACTGGACTGACTGGAACCCAGGGTGACCAGACATTTGCCAAACATTATTCTGGATGTGCCTGTACAAGGTTCTGGATTTCAATGTAGAAAGTTTGAGGGAACATAAATCAGCTCATAACACAATGTAAAGATCCTTATAAGGATGAGTACTGTTTTATAAAATATTTGTCATCATTGTGTGTGAGTGTGAGTGTGTGTGTATACTGAGTCACAGTTAAAAATGTCTACAAGTCAATCTACCAGACTGACTATTCATTTGATGTCTATATCTGATAATCTAGCCTCCGCTTCAATAATCAGAGTTAACTAGAAATTACTCTTTTTATTCTAATTAACCACTGGAGAGTCCTTCCTTATATTGCCCTCAAATCTGACTCCCAGTAACTTCTACCTCTTGTTCCAAATTCTAGCCTTTGAGGTCAAACAAAACTTTTTATTTTCCTGTGAAAAGAAAAAGAGAACAGTTACTATGCCCTCTCTTAATCTCCTCCATTCTCATATTATTAAACACCCCTATTCTAATGATTGTGACCTGGTTATGTGCATTTGTATGGCAGGGTATTTGTTTGTTGTTTTGGGTACATATGAAGGACTGGCTGTCTGGAAGGAAATAAGTCCCATAGTTTTAGAAGCTATCATTCCTAATGTTAAAATTTTAAATTTTTAAATCTTCATCCAAATATATAACCATTTAGCAGTTACTGCCAATTCTTACAAATACAGATTTTGTTTTTACAAAATGGTTAACCATTTCAAAGTCAAAAGAGATGAGAAACTGAAGCAAAAGGACAGCAGTTACTAGGAACCCTTCCCCGAAGAGCAGCCTCGCAGTTGGAAAGCACAGCGGAAGCAGCACTCACTTCCCAGTAATCTGGAAACGCAGAAATTCCACAGCCTCCTAACTGCGACCACACTGAGCTGCCAGGCGGTTTCAGGCAGGGCTGCCAGCCCAGCCTAGGAGTGGGCAGTCTAAACAAACAGGAGTTTATGGGCATAGGCATGAGCCCAATCACTAGAAACCAAACTCAAAATGTACATTACAAGCAGTATCATATTTTAATGGCTAATCTGATGCTGTCCACAGAGAAGAATATAAAAGATCAGTCACAACTCTGTGGAAACAAGCCTGCGTAAGAAAAACTCTAATTGGTATATATAAAAATTACATCAAATGTTAGGTTTCAAATTCTATCCTATTAACAAGGAAAAGCATGAAGACTCCTGGTGAGAATGAGGTAGAAGACAAGATGTATCTCTGGATAAAAAATAAATAAAAAATAAAACACTTGATTTTAGTATAAATTCATGAGGCTCAATAAGTAAGTCAGAGAACACTGCAATGAGGTACCAGCCAAACCACACTGGAAGAAAATCCAAGAGTAGCATAATATTACAAAAATATGCACCATTTTCAGAAAAGAGATTTTTTTATAAGACTTACAATGATTATAGAAAACATAAGAATTAGTTCAACATAAGTGTATACCAGTCCTGTTACAGGTAGGTCAGACTATCAAATTCTGACCAGGAAGGCAGAACCGCGATGAGCAAGTTCCTGGGGACATGGCAGTATTCTCTCAGAAAGATCTGGCCTGGCCTGACCAGGAGGTGGCGCAGTGGATAGAGCGTCTGACTGGGAAGCGGAGGACCCAGGTTCGAGACCTCAAGGTCGCCAGCTTGAGCGCGGGCCCATTTGGCTTGAGCAAAAGCTCGCCAGCTTGGACCCAAGGTCGCTGGCTCCAGCAAGGGAGTTACTCGGTCTGCTGACAGCCCGCAGTCAAGGCACACATGAGAAAGCAATCAATGAACAACTAAGGTGTTGCAAAGGAAAACTGATAATTGATGCTTCTTATCTCTCTCTGTTCCTATCTGTCTGTCCCTATCTATCCCTCTCTTTCTGTCCCTGTAAAAAAAAATAAAAACAAAGAAAAGATCTGGCCTGTTCTCACTGACTGAGCGACTCTTCCTAGAAAAGTTTTTCAGCCTCATTTTCTTCATTATCATCCCCCAAAAAGACCTTTTAAATATGTTTTCCATTTCACCCCTTCATGGTATTTCAAAACCACAGCTATAGTATATGTCTCTTTATGTATTGTGTGTGCATCTGTACTTCACACATTTAAAAAATATTTTTCACCCAATGAGAAATGCCTAAATTCCCAGGATAGCCAATGGCCAAGTTCTCAGGTTTTAAGCAGGCACTCTGGCTCAGTCATGAATTTTATGGCTTGAATGAGTTTAATAACATTTACTTTTATTAGCAGAAGTTTAACACAATGATTATTAAATATATCTTGAGCCACAATATGACATAACAATCCAAGAATATCTAGACAATATTTTCTTCAGAAAATATACAGCCCCTAGATGCTGAGGGAAATGCAGTGGCCAAAACTGTGAAAGTTCTTGTTTACATGCTCTTATTTTTTAGGTTAGGGTAGAGTAACAGTCTGTTGGCAAAAACATTGAATGTCAGACAATGATAAATGCTAAAAGAAGCAATAAATCTGCTAGGGTGGGCCAGATTATACTGATACACGGGGAGGAAGAGCTAATTTAAAAGGTGACACTTTATATAGTGCAAATTATCTGTGGAAAGGATGTTCCAGGTAAAAGGGAGAGCCTGTACAAAGGCTCTGGGGTGTTAAAATAAACTTGGTACATCTTCAGAATGATGAAGAAACTGAACCAACAGGAGCAAAGTCAGAAAGCTGAATCTTAGAAGACAAATTAGAGAGGAGGCAGGAGCAGACTACCCATGGTCAATTACTTAACATGTGCACAGCAAAAACATATTTACACTACGTTTCTCAGTAAGTCTGTAAATGGCTTTGGGTAATATAAACATTTAAAAATATTAATTCTTCCAATCCATGAGCATGGACTACCTTTCCACTTGTTTCTGTCATCTTTAATTTCTTTCATCAATGTCTAATAGTTTTATTGATTATTTTTTAGACAGAGAGGAAAAGAGAGAGAGACATTGATTTGTTGTCCACCTATTCATACATTCATTGGTTGCTCCCTTTATGTGCCCTGACCAGGGATCAAACCCACAAAGTTGGTACATGAGGACAACACTCTCACCAAGTGAGCTAAGCCCGTCAGGGCCAAAGTCTAATAGTTTTCAGTGTACAGCTCTTTTAGCTCCTTGGTTAACTTTATTTGTAAGTATTTTACTGTTTTTTTGGTGTCAATGTGAATGGGATTGTTTTCTTTATTTCTTTTTCAGATGTTTTGCTGTTGTATAGAAACACACCTGACTTCTGTGTATTGACCCTGTATCTTGCAACTTTACTGAATGTGTTTAATTTCAGCAGATTTTTGGTGAAGGTTTTAAGATTTTTTTCTATACAAAATCATGTAATCTGCAAATACAATTTAAGTCCTTCCTTTCCTACTTGGATACTTTTTATTTCTTTTCCTTCGCCTGACTGATCTGACTAGGACTTCCAGTATGATGTTCAATAACAGTGGTGAGAGTGGGCACTCTTGTCTTGTTCTGGATCTTAGAGGAAAAGCTTTCTACCTTTTACCATAGAGGCTGCGTGTTTGTCATATGGCCTTTAATAAGGTTGAGATCAGTTCCTTCTATACCCAATTTTCTGGGCATTTTTATCTTGAAAGGATGGTGTATTTTGTCAAGTGCTTTCCTTGAAACTATTGAGATGATCATACAATTTTTATCTTTAATTCTATTAATATGGCAGATTATATCTGTTGCTCTCTCCATGTTGAACCACCAAGAAACCACAGAATTCTGAGGCAAAGCAATCAACCTATGAATAAAAAACATAAGTCTGCCTGTAAAGCTCTTACTAAAATAAACCAAAATCATCAAGCTCACTCACAGCAGCCCTAGGGTAAGAAGGCAGAGTTAGGAGCTGCCATAATTTCCTCTATGTTTGCAAAAACATTACTTTTTTCTCATTCAGGTAAGATAAGCCAAAGTATAAAATCAAAGATTGTCATACAATGCTGTCAACAAGGCCGTGGAGCACTCAAACCATATAGGAAGCAAATCTGTTGTGTATTTGACTTGACTTGGAAAAAACAGACATTCTTTATGAAGGAGAACTTGTTTCTGGGTCTCTTAAGAAGTCCCAAATCACAAGTATATGGTTGTAATGTGCCCTGAAGTTTTGTTTTGTTTATTATTGTTGTTGGTGATGATGATCTTTTTGTAATATATAAGCCGTGGAATTAAACTAGGTTCTAAGAGAGAGGAAGGGAAGTCAGAGCTTGACAACTCCAAGTTGGCACAATAAATTGCTCTCATTACTTTAATATGCTATCATAGATGCCAGGCAATTGAAATTCACTGCACTTGTTTTCCTTTACTATCAAACTAGATGCCTAAGTGTGCAGCTGCTCACTCTTAACAGTTAATTAATGACTCCCCTATTTTTTTAGTTCTTCCTCAAAGGACTTCAAATAGTTTTGGTATAAGGATTCTTGAATATCCTGCCCCATAGTGTAAGTGAAACAAACTGATGAGTGACAGGGCTGCAGCCACTTGTTCCCCAGTTCAGACAATAATACATCAAAATTCTGTAAATGCGGGCCACGCTATAATTAAAGTCAGCAGCTCCCGTTACCGGCAGAGCAGACTTTCCAAGCAGCTAGTTGCTCTACTATTTATCACCACCAACAACAGAAAAATGAAATAAATCTCCTAAGACATTCTTATTCAAAATTTCACTGAATGCTTTTCTCTATAACGAATTTCCCTGAGGACCCAGCATGTGTTCTTTTTAATTAATAATGACAAGTTCTATTACAGGATTACTCACATATAAAACAAATTAACAATCTTTCTGGGGGAAGAGAAGGAAAGCCCTCATTTAAAAAAGAACCTGTGTACCTCTCCTTTCAAAAGGAGGGGGTTACCCAAAGTTTACTAAAGTATTTATGAGCATCACAACAGTGACAAAAGTAAAACAACATCAGTAATAAAATATCCAATCTTAGGCTACATGATGGATATATTTGCCAAATCTCTAAGGTGACTGATGTGAGGATATGGTCTCTTGTCCTGTTGAATCCTCTATTTAACACAAGAATCTGTCTATTTCTTAGAGTAATCACAATAGTACACCTTCAGTATTTTTTTTTACCTGACTTGTCCATTTCCAAAGATATGAAGCAACTACTCCAAGGTAGAAATTACTTATCTGGATATTTGGAACTTATCTTAAAACTGAATCTTGGACAGGAGGAGAAGCAAGATGGCGACGTAGTAGGCGGACGTACCAACTTCCAACTCTCAGAAGCAAAGTGGATTATAACTCAATTTAAAGAACCATCATCTGGATAAACCAACTATGAACTAAACTAAGTGAACTCTTCAACCAAGGAACACAGAAGAAGCCACATTGAGACTGGTAGGAATAGCGAAAACGCGAAGAGGGCTGCCCAGCTCCCCGGAACAAACGGCAGCCCAGACAGACCCGCGGGGCGGGAGGAAAATTTGGCGGAGAGGGAGGGACCTGGGTCCCAGGAACAAAGCCCCAGCCTGCAGTCCTAGAGACTAGAAGAGGCGTTTGGACAGTTTTGAGCTATGAAACAAGTGAGGGAGCTCCCAGGCCTACAGTGTGGAGTATTAGGTCCCTTCCGACTCTGCTGAGGGCTGCTTAAGGGTTTGGGGTGGGCAGAAGCCAAGCCGGTGGGAGATCGGTCTAGTCCAGAGGGTCGGAGGGGACGCGCGAAAGCGGTCCGGAAACTGCGGGCCCGCCTTTAATCCCACTTACAGGGACAAAGTGGGAGGCCAGGAATGGGCAGGCCCTGCGCAAGCCGGCCCTGACCGTGGGGACCGGGCTAGGATCAGGGACGGGCAGGGGCTTGCGGCTGAGCTGACGCTACCAGCCCCCCACCCCCCTCACCCCCGGCCTAAGAAACCGCGGTTGGCCATTATACGGGCGCCAGCGGGCTCCGAGTGCGGGAACGGGGTAGACCCCGAGACAAGTGGAAGCTCGCAGTTGAGCTCACGCTACTATCCCCGCCCGGCCGGAGAAACCGCGAATTGCATTCATACGTGCACGAGCGGGCTCCGAACGCGGGGGCGGGGTAGAGTCCGGGTCGAGCGGGAGCGGAAGTACACAGTTGATCGGAAGCCAGCAAACACGCCTGCCCCAATAAACCTTGGTTTCCGACCCTGCGCAGAAGGGCCCTGGCCTCGAGGGCGGGGCTAAAGCTCCGGATGGGCAAAAGCTTACAGCTGAGAGCACGTCAAAAGCCCCGCCTAACCTGCAGAACTGTAGAGAGCAGGTTCCAACTGCTGGTTCTGGGCGGAAGTCCGGAAACAGGCTGGGTCCGCAGCTGAGCAAAGGTGCTCACCTCTACCCTTGGTGCTAAGTCTTGTGGCTTCAGTGACAGCCCCTCCCACGGAGGAGAGGCAGAAATTACAGCAAAAGCCACAGTTGGCCGGCGCTGGCAAAGCTCATACACAACCACCCTAGGCACCGGCAGAGGGGGTGGGATGCCTGCAGACAGACCACACCTAGAGAACACAAAGGCAACACCTACTGGACGCTAGTGGCCACAACTTGCTTATACACAAACAAAATGGTCAGGCAGAGGAATGCAAACCAAATGACACAAGAGAAATCCCCAGAGAAGGACCTGAATGAACCAGATATAACCAAATTACCGGAAGCAGAATTTAGAATAATGATAGTTAGGATGTTCAAAGAAATTACAGCAACAATGGATAGTCATTATGAACACCTAAATAAAGAGATAACAAGTATAAAAAATGAAATTGAAATAATAAAAAAGAATCAGACAGAAATGACAAATACAGTATCAGAACTGAAGACCACAATGGAAGGAATTAAAAGCAGGATGGATGACGCTGAGGTACGAATAAGCGAGTTAGAGGACACAATAAACAAAGGCACAGAAGCAGAGAAGAAAAAGGAAAAGAGACTTAAAAAATGTGAGGAAATTCTAAGGGAGCTTTGTGAAAACCTGAAGAGAAACAACATTCGCATCATAGGGGTGCCTGAAGAAGAGGAGAGAGGACAGGAAATGGAAACTTTGTTCAATCAAATCATAGCAGAAAACTTCCCTAAATTAAAGCTGGGAAACACTCCACACATTCAGGAAGCACCCAGAACTCCATTAAAGAGAAACCCAAAAAGATCTACACCAAGACACATCATAGTTAAAATACCAAAGCTAATGGATAAAGAAAAAATTTTAAAAGCTGCTAGAGAAAAAAAGGCTATCACCTACAAAGGAGCCCCCATAACGATGACATCCGACTTCTCAACAGAAACATTTGAGGCCAGAAGGGAATGGCAAGATATAATCAAAGTAATGCAGAACAAGAACCTACAACCAAGACTACTTTATCCAGCTAGGCTAACGTTTAAAATTGAAGGAGAAATAAAGAGCTTCCCAGAAAAAGAGAGCCTGAAGGAATTCATAAAAAGCAAACCAATTCTGCAAGAGATACTAAGGGGCCTCTTGTGAACAGTTTAAAGGGAGGAATGAATAGAGCAAAAGAAGAATACAGCTTTAAAGAACAAAATGGCAATAAACAACTACATATCAATAATAACCTTAAATGTAAATGGATTAAATGATCCAATCAAAAGACATAGGGTAGCTGCGTAGATAAAGAAACAGGACCCATACATATGCTGTCTACAAGAGACACACCTTAAAACAAAAGATGCTCACAGACTGAAGGTAAAAGGATGGAAAAAAATATTTCATGCAAATGGAAATGAAAAAAGAAGCAAAGGTAGCAATACTTTTATCAGACAAAATGGACTTTAAAACAAAGGCTGTAGTAAGAGATAAAGGAGGACAATACATAATGATAAAGGGGACAATTCAACAGGAAGATATAACTATTGTAAATATCTATGCACCAAATATAGGAGCCCCGACATACATAAAGCAGACTTTGATGGATATAAAGGGCGAGATTAACAGCAATACTTCATAGTAGGGGATTTCAATACCCCTCTAACAACACTGGATAGATCCTCAAGAAAGAAAATTAATAAAGAAACAGCAGACTTAAAGAAGACAGTAGATCAACTTGATTTAATAGATATCTTCAGAACTTTTCACCCTAAAGCAGTAGAATATACATTCTTCTCAAGCGTTCATGGTACGTTTTCTAGGATAGACCACATGGTAGGACACAAAAATGGTCTCAATAAATTTAAGAAGATTGAAATCATATCAAGCATTTTCTCTGATCACAATGCCATGAAACTAGAAATTAACCACAAAAGACAAATTGAAAAATACTCAAACACTTAGAAACTAAATAGCATGTTATTAAATAATGAATGGATTAACAATGAGATCAAAAAATAAAAAAGTTTCTAGAAACAAATGATAATGAGCATACATCAACTCAAAATTTATGGGACACAGCAAAAGCAGTTCTGAGAGGGAAGTTTATTGCACTACAGGCATATCATAAGAAGCTAGAAAAAGCTCAAATAAGCAACCTGACCCTGCATCTAAAAAAACTAGAAAAACAACAACAAATAAAACCCAAGATAAGTAGAAGGAAGGAAATAATAAAGGTCAGAGCAGAAATAAATGACATAGAGGCTAAGGAAACAATACAGAGGATCAATGAAACAAGAAGCTGGTTCTTTGAAAATGTAAACAAGATTGATGAACCTTTAACTAGACTCACCAAGAAAAAAAGAGAGAGGACTCAAATAAATAAAATTAGAAAGGACAGTGGAGAAATAACAACTGACTCAACAGAAATAGAAAACATTGTAAGAAAATACTATGAAGAACTCTATGCCAAAAAATTAGACAATCTAGGTGAAATGGACAAATTTCTTGAATCATATAACCTTCCAAAAATCAATCTGGAAGAATCAGAACACCTAAACAGACCAATTACAACAAATGAGATCGAAACAGTTATCAAAAACCTCCCTAAAAAGAAAAGTCCTGGGCCTGATGGCTTCACAAGTGAATTCTATCAAAAATTCAAAGAAGAACTAACTTCTATCCTTCTCAAGCTATTTCAAAAAATTCAAGAGGAAGGAAGACTTCCAAACTCCTTTTATGAGGTGAACATAATTCTGATCCCAAAACCGGGCAAAGACAACACAAAGAAAGAAAATTATAGGCCTATATCCCTGATGAATTTAGACGCTAAAATTCTCAACAAAATATTAGCCAACCGGATCCAGCAATATATGAAAAAAATCATACACCATGATCAAGTGGGATTTATTCTGGAGAGGCAAGCCTGGTTCAATATTCGCAAATCAATCAATGTGATTCATCACATAAACAAAAGGAAGGAGAAAAATCACATGATAATTTCAATAGATGCAGAAAAGGCATTTGATAAAATCCAGCACCCATTCATGCTCAAAACTCTCAGTAAAGTGGGAATACAGGGATCATTCCTTAACATGATAAAGGCCATCTACGATAAACCCACAGCAAACATCATACTAAATGAAAAAAGATTAAAAGCAATCCCCTTAAGATCAGGAACCAGGCAGGGTTGCCCACTTTCACCACTCTTATTCAACATAGTTCTGGAAGTCCTAGCTACAGCAATCAGACAAGAAGAAGAAATAAAAGGCATCCAAATTGGAAAAGAAGAAGTAAAACTGTCACTATTTGCAGATGATATGATATTGTATATTTAAAACCCTAAAGTCTCAGTCAAAATACTACTGGACCTTATAAATGAATTCAGCAAGGTGGCAGGATATAAAATTAATACTCAGAAATCAGAGGCATTTCTATACACCAACAATGAAATATCAGCAAAAGAAATTAAGGAAACAATCCCCTTCACTATTGCAGCAAAAAAATAAAGTACCTAGGAGTAAATTTAACCAAGGAGGTTACGGACTTGTACTCGGAAAATTATAGAACATTGATAAAAGAAATCAAGGAAGATACAAACAAGTGGAAGCACATACCGTGCTCATGGCTAGGAAGAATAAACATCATTAAAATGTCTATATTACCCAAAGCAATTCATAAATTCAATGCAATACTAATTAAAATACCAATGACATACTTCAAAGATATAGAACACATATTCCAAAAATTTATATGGAACCAAAAAAGAACACGAATAGCCTCAGCAATCTTAAAAAGAAAAAATAAAGCAGGAGGTATCACTCTTCCAGATACCAAGGATTATTATAAGGCCATTATACTCAAGACAGCCTGGTACTGGCATAAGAACAGGTACATAGATCAATGGAACAGAACAGAGGACCCAGAAATAAACCCACAGCTTTATGGACAACTGATATTTGACAAAGGAGGAAAGAACATACAATGGAGTAAAGACAGCCTCTTTAACAAATGGTGTTGGGAAAATTGGACATCTACCTGCAAAAAAATGAAACTAGACCATCAACTTACACCATTCACAAAAACAAACTCAAAATGGATAAAAGACTTAAATGTAAGCCGTGAAACCATAAGCATCTTAGAAGAAAACATAGGCAGCAAGCTCTCCGACATCTGTAGCAGCAGTATATTTGCCGATTTATCTCCACGGGCAACTGAAATAAAAGGCAAGATAAACAAATGGGACTATATCAAACTAAAAGGTTTTTGCACAGCTAAAGACAATAGGAACAGAATAAAAAGACAAACCACACAATGGGAGAACATATTCGACAGCACATCTGATAAGGGGTTAATAACTAAAATTTATAAAGAACTTATAAAACTCAACAACAGGAAGACAAACAACCCATCAAAAAAAGGGCAAAAGAAATGAATAGAAATTTCTCCAAAGAGGACATACAGATGGCCAAGAGGCATATGAAAAAATGCTCAACATCACTAATCATTAGAGAAATGCAAATTAAAACCACAATGAGATATCACCTCACACCAGTCAGAATGGCACTTATCAGCAAAACAACACAGAATAAGTGCTGGCGAGGATGTGGAGAAAAGGGAACCCTTCTGCACTGCTGGTGGGAATGCAGACTGGTGCAACCACTGTGGAAAACAGTTTGGAGATTCCTCAGAAAATTAAAAATCGAACTGCCTTTTGACCCAGCTATCCCACTTTTAGGAATATACCCTAAGAACACCATAGCACTGTTTGAAAAGAAGAAATGTGCCCCCATGTTCGTGGCAGCATTGTTCACAATAGCTAAGATCTGGAACCAGCTCAAGTGTCCGTCAGAAGATGAGTGGATTAAAAAGCTATGGTACATATATACTATGGAATACTACTCAGCCATAAGAAATAATGACATCGGATCATTTATAACAAAATGGATGGACCTTGATAACATTATACGGAATGAAATAAGTAAATCAGAACAAAAAGAAATACTGAGAACAACATGATTTCATACATAGGTGGGACATAAAAGTGAGAATATGAGACATGGATAAGAGAGTGGTGGTTATGGGATGGGGGGAGGGAGGGAAGAGTGGGATAGGGAGGAGGGGAGGGATACAGGGAAAACCAGACTGAAGGTGACAGAGGACAATTTGGCTTTTGGTGATGGGTATGCAACACAATTGAATGATAAGATAACCTGGAGATGTTTTAATTGTACATATGTACCCTGATTTATTGGTGTCACCCCATTAGAATTAATAATAAAATATATATATATATAAAAAACTGAATCTTGGACAATTAAAACAGAAATTATTACATTTGCAATGCATTTTTAAATGCAATCTGAATTCAATATCATAATGATCTCAAGTCCCCAATTAATAGTAAATTCTATGTAGTGGAGTATTTCAGGAAATGTGACAAATCTGGCCTGTAAGTTCCTGCAGCATGTGAAAGCATCATGGATAGCTGACTTGTACTTCTCACACATTTTTACATTATGGCTCATGTGGAAAATGACCATATTTGCACTAACAATACTACAGGAGGAAGCTTCCGGCTGGAAGCCATCAGACCTGAACACTGATAGCCCTATACTCCCCTCAGCGATCCCCAAAACCAAGCACATCATCAGGTAGCCTGGCAGGATAGTACTCCAGTGAGACATATGACTGAGAAAACGCTGCCTGAGACAACTGTGAAGAGGAAAAGACAGGAGCCTGAGATGATAGGACTTTGTATATAAAAGTACTTAATTTTAAAATGTGATCAGTGTAGGTAAATGAAGATAAACCACTGGAACAGAACAGGCATCTTAAAAACACCTTCATGCGTACAGAAGAATGTTTTATGATAGAGAATGCACTACACACCATTAGGGAAAGGAAAAAATATTCGGTGTACAGTCATAAGAAAACTGGTCATCATCCCACAAATAACAGAAAAACCTCCCACTCTATGCAGGTATCCATTCTCAATGGATTAGACCTTCAACACTTTAGAAATTCTAGAAGAAATATGCAAAAACAATTTGAAATAAAGACACCAAAAAGCATGAACAGCAACAGAAAGGTCTGATCGACCATGTTAAAATGGTGGACAGGAAAACTTCCCAGGAAGCCCTAGTGGCCAATAAACAAATATACGAAGAGACGTAAAACCATACTAGCAATCAGGGAAATACAGAGAATTGCCACAAGAAGATAGCAGTTCACATCTATCTGAGGAGCAAAAATGAAGTGTTGATAGTGATAGATGCTACTGGTTACAGTGTCACAAACAATAGTCTTCCCTCAATTTACCAGGTAGTTACATTCCTGAATAATTCAGACTATTTTAGAGCTACATAAACTATACAAAAATGATTTACAATAGAATTAAGTCCTCGGCTCCATTAATTACATACATTTGGTCTGAACTTCATGTCTAGCAGAACATTCCAAGATCATGGATACAAATCTTCATTGTACGGGACTGTCTCATGTGCTCCAGGACATGTGACATCTTTGCTCCTGCCCATGAAATGTCAGTAGCACCTCTCCACAAATAACTCCCATGACTTGTCAAATGCTCCAAGCTGCCAACAGGCACCCCTCTTCTGACTGAGACTCATGTTCAATAGCTTCAGCTCTGAATTCATATCCACAGTCAGCTTAGGCAGCTCCAGTTTGGAAGACCCAGAACACTTCTGATACATATTATTATTATTAATACCAATGATAACCAAATGTATTGTCTCAAAATAAATTTTTCTTCAAATCACACAGACTATTGAGTTTACCTTTTAATTTTCTAATCAGTGCAGGGTAATTTAATTGTATAACACTGGTTAGCCTCAATTTCGAATAGTGCAGTTAAATTTTTACCAAGTGCACTGAAAAATAACAATTTCAAACCTCTTGTTCTTTAGAATCACATTGAAGTCAAGCCTTTGGTTTTCGATCCCAAAGCATCTTTTTCTCTTCCAAATATGCCCTTAAAACCAAATCAAATTCCCTTTCTCTGTGTGTGGAGGTAAGAGGTGGGGGAATTTCTCCATGCGTTTCTTTGGGCAACAGTTTAGGAAGTCAATACTAACAAGAAGACAGGCTTGAAGATGTAACCAACCCCGGTAACTACCGGAGAGAGAAGCGTCACCTTCCTGCGATCCTTCACACCAGGGAGTTGAACCCACCAGTGCTCGTTACATCTCTCCTCTGGTAGAAAGCAGGTCTCCTTGCAAAGTCCTGTCCTTATGCTTCTCCTATATCAACAAAAGAAGTTATGAGGAGAGCTTCCTTAACTTTTTTTTTCTACTTTGAAATTGACCTTTCTGGGGTACACAGTTCCATGAATTTTAATACAAGTATAGATAGATTCACATTACTACCACCACAATCAGGACACAGAACAGTTACATCATCTCTCCCAAAAGTTTTTTCCTTTATTTCTTTATAGGCACACCTTCCTTCTACCCAGACCCCCGGCATTTAGAGATGTTCTCCACCACTCCAGTTTTACTTTATAAATAAACTAACATAGATGCAACCAAACAGTATGTAATCTTTGAGATTAGAGTTTCTCATCCAAGCCAAATGCCTCTGAGGTCCTTCTAGGTGGCTGCATATATCAATCAACAGTCTATTCTACTGTATGTCTGAGCAGTAACGCAGTATAAGGATGGAGCAGTTTCTTTATCTATTCACTTCTTGAAAGTCACCTAGGTTGTTTTCAGTTTGGGGCAACTTTGAACTATAAACATTTGTACACAGATTTAATGCAAACATAAGTTTTCATTTCTCTAGGGAAAATACCTAGGAGTATGACTGCTAGGTCATCTGAAATATACTATGTTTAAATTTATAGAATACTTCCATACTGTTTTCCAGAATGGCTTTCCCATTGTGCATTCCCACCAGCAATGTCCGAGTCCATTAGTTCCACATTCTTGCCAACACTTTGTATTTTCAGTAATTTTTTTTATTTTAGTAATTCAAATAAAAGTGTAAGAGTATCTCACTGTGGTTTTAATTTGCATTTCTCTAATGCCTAATATGATACTGAACAGATTCTCAGATGCTTATCTGCCATCTGATGTCTGTTTGGTGAAATGCATTTTTGAGTTTTTTGGCTCATTTTATAATTTGACTATTTGTTTTCTTTCCATTGAATTATGAGACTTTTTATTCTGGGTACAAGTCCTTTGTCAGATATGTAATTTAAATATTTTCTCCAAATCTGAAGCTTGTTCTTTTATTCTTTTAATAGTCTTCACTACTGTTATTCCGACAGGCACAGAGGGCTGGATCAGCCCGCTCCACAATAACTGGGACCATGTGGGAAGACACTAAGGCTAGGAATGAGCTTATAGCCATCTGGGATTGGGATCATCTGAAGGTTCATTCATCCCTTGTCTCAGTGCCTGGCGGGGACAAATGGAAGACTAGGAGTACAGACCAGAGCACCTAGATGTGGCCTCTCCATGTGGCTTAGTGTACTCACAGCATGGGAGTCACAGTTACTCCATGGTAGTTTGGGATTCCAAGGACTAGTGTTCCAGCAAATGCAGTGATAACTGCATCCCCTTTTATCACTCAGCCCCAGAAGTCTCGTGTGGTCCTTTTGGTCCAGTCACAAACCCACCCATATTCCAGGAGAGGGGACACAGAGAAATGTACAGGAAATCTAGAGTCGTATTGTAGAACCACTGTAGCTGCCAACCTGTTAAGAGTCTGAGAAGCCCCTGAAGTCACGCCTCTCAGGGTTTCAGGCTGTGATGAGATTCCCAAAAACCCACAGAGGGGATTGGAACCCTCATCATACAGAAATCTCTTCTTTTTCTGCCCTACGTATGCTTTACGAAGGCTGTCTAGTCAGGAGGCCTCTGTTATCCTTCTTTCAACTGTGCAGCAATCTGTTTCTCAAGATTCTTCTTTTGTACAACCTGAAAGATAAATCAATACTCCAGCTAACTTTGCAACATGTCTCATTTTATTTTAAAAATAACTAGCCCAGCAAGTTTGAAACTGCTATTTTGAGACTCCCTATGAAAGGCCCACTCTTTGCTCAGCACAACCCCACCATTAATTTGCATCAAATAACCTGACTTCTTATGAATAAATAGTAACTATTCTCCTTTGTCCCACATGGAGAAAGCATGTAAGCTGAGAAAATCAGTACTCAAGGCCGTTACAGACATACATCACACATCTTTTCATCTGTTTGTCAAGCCAACACAGACCAGGGTCACCACAGTTGTTTCACTCTGTAAACAGGACCTGTTAATTGATAATTACCATAATTACCTAATCAATAAAAACTCTCTCCTGAGGGTCAACCACATGCTCAAAGAGGCCAATAGCAATCAAAACTCAATTATAACCTGATCAGAGAGAGGCACAGTGGATAGAGCACCAGCCCAGGACACTGAGGACCCAGGTTCAAAACCCCAAGGTCAACTGCTTGAGCATGGGCTCATCTAGTCTCAGCACAGGCTCATCAGCTTGAGTGTGGTGTCACCAGCTTGAGCATGGGATCATAGTCACAAACCCATGATAACGGGCTTGAGCAAGGATTCAGTGGGTCAGCTGTAGCCCCTCAGTCAAGGTACATATGAGAAAGCAATCAATGAACAACTAAGGTCCCACAACTATGAGCTGATGCTCCTCATCACTCTCCCTTCCTGTGTGTTTGTCTCTCTCTGTTGGAAAAAGAAAAAAGAAAACAGTCTCAATTACAACAGGAGGTCCCACATAACCCACATAAGGGACATACTTGGAGCACCAAGCATAGGTGATCAAGGAGACTGTACCACTGGCTCCAAGAAAACATCAACTACTTAAGGCCACCATATCAAGACTGAGAGTCATAGCAAATCTACCTAATATTAGAAAAACACAAAGAAACAAACAAAAGGTATGACAAAAAAACATGACCCAAATGAAAGAGTAAAAGAAATCTCCAGAAAAGAAGCTAAATCAAATGGAGGCAAGCATCTTATCAGATATACAGTTTAAAAAAATGGTTATAAAGATGCTGAAGGAACTTGGTTAGAACTATAACAGCATGAGAAAAGACATACAAACCATAAAAAAGAACCAGTAAGGGTCTAGGCCAGTTGGCTCGGTGGATAGAGCATCAGCCCAGCATCTGGACATCCAGGTTTGATTCCTGGTCAGGGTACACAAGAGAAGCAACTATATGCTTCGCTCCTCCTCTCTCTCTCTCTCCTTTTTCACCTCCTCTCTTCCTGCAGACAGTGGCTTGATTAGTTGGAGCATGGCCCTGGGCACTAAGGATAGCTTAGTAGTCTGAGCTCATCAGCCTCAGGAGATGATTTGAATGTCAGCCCCAGGCAAGGGTTGCTAGATGGATCCTGGTCAGGGCACCTGCAGGAGTCTGTCTATCTTCCCTCCTGTAAAGCCAGTAGTCGAGGCTGCCATCACAGCCGCCTGACCCGTGCAGGTTCACATTAGATTCGAACAGTTGGTAATGAAACACAGGAGCCAAGAACTGGTGAGCCATCAGCTTTAATTCTAGCTCTCACCCGGCGGGCAAGCAAAAACACACACTGGGCTCCAAAACCCACACATTCAGTGCTCACAAAGCTACTGACTTATCCGAGTTTCCTAGCATCAAAGCTTTCCAGCTCACCAGACTTATTCATCTCTGTTTCCCATCTCCTCCTGCACAAACTCTTCCTCAGCACTCTGCCATCTTGGCTGCTTCCTCTCCTCCATGTGGCTTACTCTGCTCGCCTCTCTAATACTAATCTCAGGAACCCAGGAACCGAGAGAGAGATCTAGCTACTGCTCTCTCCCATTTTATAGCATAGACTCAAAACCTTTAATCCAATTATACAAACAAGGAAGTCTATGATACAAAGCCATCCATCTGAGGCTTAATGGGATTCCTCCCTACATCACCACCCTACATCATCCAATCAGTCAAGGGTGTGGAGAAGAGCTTACTCTTAAAACAAAGCCTTAGGCTATATAATGACCCGGCCTGCCCACAGCCTGTTCCAGAACACACATTAATATCAACGAACTTCCATGTGGGCAGCGCCATCTTTAACAAAGTGAGCATAATATATTTTATCTGCCCAACAATCCACCCTTATGCTCACTTTACTACCCACAATCTACACCACCCGCATTCTTATACAAGGAAATTAAGTACATTACACAAATTACAGCAATAGCACAAATCATACAATTTCAACAATTACAAAGATACATTTCACCAGTCCCTGAGCACTTTGCCGAAAGCGCAAAATTTCCTTGGCCTTTTTTCTAGCCATGGGAAAAGCTTCCCGGGGCAGGAGGGCCTCCAGCGAAGCCACCCCCACCCCCATCAGGGTATTTCACATTGTCCAAAATCCGTAAGTCCATTCAACAAAAGAGCCAGTGCTCACTCGGGTCATAGTCCAGGAAATCAGTCCATGCACATGGGGTGTTAGCCTCCCCGCTCATTCCTGCCATCATGGCAAGTCTCACACTGTCCTAAAGAAAAGCATGTGGCAATGGCAGTCAGCATTTCTATCTTTGCTCTGGGGAGCATGATGGCATCCACCCTTATGTCCCAAAATCGCAGACCTACCGGCAGCGTAGCTACTCCTTGCTGCTGGGCTCTCACCTTCTGGAGACTGCGGATTGCAACTCCAGACCAATTCTCCTCATCCTCCAAAGAGGAACTGCAAACACCAGCTCCTGCTGCTGGGCTTGATCTCCGGGCCACCGCTGCCTTCTGCTCAGCAGGCCTTTCAGTTCCAACACCGGCCTCAGCCCCGGTCCTGGCCTCAGCTCCGGCCCCAGCCTCAGGCCCGGCCTCATGCCGCTGCTGGCTCTCCACAACATCCAGGGCAATCTCCAACTCACAAACCTGTGATTCCTTCTCCAGCGTCTGCTCCATAATATATTTTATCTGCCCAACACCTCCTCTCACATTAAAAAAAAGTATCAGTTAGAAATGAATACAGTATCTCAAATGAAGAATACACTAAGAAGAATAAACAGAAGGTTGGATAAAGCAAAGTATCAAAACAGCATTTGGGAGACAAGGTAGCAGAAAATACCCAATCCAAACAGCAAAAAGAAAAAAGACATTTTAAAAATGAGGAAACATGGGGGAGAGCAAGATGGCGACAGAGTAGGCGGACGTACCAACTTCCAACTCCCAGAACCAAAGTGGATTACAACTCAATTTTAAGAACCATCACCTGGACAAACCAACTTTGAACAAAACTAAGTGGACTCTTCAACCAAGGAACACAGAAGAAGCCACATTGAGACTGGTAAAAATAGCGAAAACGCGAAGAGGGGTGCCCAGCTCCCCGGAGCAAACGGCAGCCCGGAGAGACCCGTGTGGCGAGAGGAGAGTTTGGCGGAGAGGGAGGGACCTGGGTCCCAGGAACCAAGCCCCAGCCTGCAGTCCCAGAGCCTAGAAGAGGCGTTTGGACAGTATTGAGCTGTGAAACAAGTGAGGGAGCTCCCAGGCCTACAGTGTGGAGTATTAGGTCCCTTCCTACTCTGCTGAGGGCTGCTTAAGGTTTTGGGGCGGCAAGACACTGAAAGACGGTTCTGTCGGCGTGGGCGGAGGCCAAGCCGGTGGGAGATCGGTCTACCCCAGAGGGTCAGAGGGGACCGCGAAAGCGGTCCGGAAGCTGCGGGCCCGCCTTTAATCCCACTTACGGGGACAAAGCGGGAGGCCAGGAACGGGCAGGCCCTGCGCAAGCCGGCCCTGACCGTGGGGACCGGGCTAGGCCCAGGGACGGGCAGGGGTTCGTGGCTGAGCTGACGCTACCAGTCCCCTTCCCCCCCACCCCCGGGCCGGAGAAACCGCGGTTGACCAGTATACGTGCGCGAGCGGGCTCCGAGCACGGGAACGGGGTGGACCCCGAGACGGGTGGAGGCTCGCAGCTGAGCCCACGCTATTATCCCCATCCGGCCGAAGAAAACGCGGATAGCATTCATACGTACACGAGCGGGCTCCGAACACGTGCGCGGGGTAGAGTCCGGGACGAGCGGAAGTACGCAGCTCGGCGGAAGCCAGCAAACACGCCCGCCCCAATAAACCTTGGTTTCCGACCCTGCGCAAAGGGCCCTGGCCTCGAGGGCAGGGCTAAAGCTCCGGATGGGCAAAGGCTTACAGCTGAGAGCACGTCAAAAGCCCCGCCTAACCCGCGGAACTGTAGCGAGCAGGCTCCAACTGCTGGTTCTGGGCGGAAGTCCGGAAATAGGCTGGGTCCGCAGCTGAGGAAAGGTGCTCACCTCTAACCTTGGTGCTAATCTTGTGGCTTCAGTCACAGCCCCTCCCACGGAGGAGAGGCAGAAATCACACCAAAAGCCACAGTGGGACGGCGCTGGCAACGCTCATACCCAACCACCCTAGGCACCGGCAGAGTGGGTGGGGGGCCTGCAGATACACCACACCTAGAGAACACAAAGGCAACACCTACTAGACTCCAGTGGCCACAACTTGCTTATACACAGAAAATATGGGCAAGTAGAGGAATGCAAACCAAATGAATCAAGAGAAATCCCCAGAGAAGGACTTGAATGAACCAGATATAACCAAATTACCAGAATCAGAATTTAGAATAATGATAGTTAGGATGTTCAAAGAAATTACAGCAACAATGGATAGTCATTATGAACACCTAAATAAAGAGATAACAAGTATAAAAAATGAAATTGAAATAATAAAAAAGAATCAGACAGAAATGACAAATACAGTATCAGAACTGAAGACCACAATGGAAGGAATTAAAAGCAGGATGGATGACGCTGAGGTACGAATAAGCGAGTTAGAGGACACAATAAACAAAGGCACAGAAGCAGAGAAGAAAAAGAAAAAGAGACTTAAAAAATGTGAGGAAACTCTAAGGGAGCTTTGTGACAACATGAAGAGAAACAACATTCGCATCATAGGGGTGCCTGAAGAAGAGGAGAGAGGACAGGAAATGGAAACTTTGTTCAATCAAATCATAGCAGAAAACTTCCCTAAATTAAGGCTGGGAAACACTCCACACATTCAAGAAGCACACAGAACTCCATTAAAAAGAAACCCAAAAAGATCTACACCAAGACACATCATAGTTAAAATACCAAAGCTAATGGATAAAGAAAAAATTTTAAAAGCTGCTAGAGAAAAAAAGGCTATCACCTACAAAGGAGCACCCATAAGGATGACATCTGACTTCTCAACAGAAACACTTGAGGCCAGAAGGGAATGGCAAGAAAGAATCAAAGTAATGCAGAACAAGAACCTACAACCAAGACTACTTTATCCAGCAAGGCTAACGTTTAAAATTGAAGGAGAAAAAAAGAGCTTCCCAGAAAAAGAAAGCCTCAAGGAATTCATAAAAACCAAACCAATTCTGCAAGAGATACTAAGGGGCCTTTTGTGAACAGTTTAAAGGGAGGAATGAATAGAGCAAAAGAAGAATACAGCTTTAAAGAATAAAATGGCAATAAACAACTACATATCAATAATAACCTTAAATGTAAATGGATTAAATGATCCAATCAAAAGACATAGGGTAGCTGCATGGATAAAGAAACAGGACCCATAATTATGCTGTCTACAAGAGACACACCTTAAAACAAAAGATGCTCATAGACTAAAGGTAAAAGAATGGAAAAAATATTTCATGCAAATGGAAATGAAAAAAGAAGCAAAGGTAGCAATACTTATATCAGACAAAATGGACTTTAAAACAAAGGCTGTAGTAAGAGATAAAGGAGGACAATACATAATGATAAAGGGAACAATTCAACAAGAAGATATAACTATTGTAAATATCTATGCACCAAATATAGGAGCCCCGACATACATAAAGCACACTTTGATGGATATAAAGGGCGAGATTAACAGCAATACTATCATAGTAGGGGATTTCAATACCCCGCTAACAACACTGGATAGATCCTCAAGAAAGAAAATTAATAAAGAAACAGCAGACTTAAAGGATACACTAGATCAACTTGATTTAATAGATATATTCAGAACTTTTCACCCTAAAGCAGTAGAATATACATTCTTCTCAAGCGCTCATGGTACGTTTTCTAGGATAGACCACATGTTAGGACACAAAAATGGTCTCAATAAATTTAAGAAGATTGAAATCATATCAAGCATTTTCTCTGATCACAATGCCATGAAACTAGAAATTAACCACAAAAGAAAAACTGAAAAATACTCAAACACTTAGAAACTAAATAGCATGTTATTAAATAATGAATGGATTAACAATGAGATCAAAGAAGAAATAAAAAAGTTTCTAGAAACGAATGATAATGAGCATACATCAACTCAAAATTTATGGGACACAGCAAAAGCAGTTCTGAGAGGGAAGTTTATTGCACTACAGGCATATCATAAGAAGCTAGAAAAAGCTCAAATAAGCAACCTAACCCTGCATCTAAAAGAACTAGAAAAACAACAACAAATAAAACCCAAGACAAGTAGAAGGAAGGAAATAATAAAGGTCGGAGCAGAAATAAATGACATAGAGGCTAAGGAAACAATACAGAGGATCAATGAAACAAGAAGCTGGTTCTTTGAAAAGGTAAACAAGATTGATGAACCTTTAACTAGACTCACCAAGAAAAAAAGAGAGAGGACTCAAATAAATAAAATTAGAAAGGACAGTGGAGGAATAACAACTGACACAACAGAAATACAAAGCATTGTAAGAAAATACTATGAAGAACTATATGCCAAAAAATTAGACAATCTTGGTGAAATGGACAAATTTCTTGAATCATATAACCTTCCAAAAATCAATCTGGAAGAATCAGAACACCTAAACAGACCAATTACAGCAAATGAGATAGAAACAGTTATCAAAAAACTCCCGAAAAAGAAAAGTCCTGGGCCTAATGGCTTCACAAGTGAATTCTATCAAAAATTCAAAGAAGAACTAACTCCTATTCTCCTCAAGCTATTTCAAAAAATTCAAGAGGAAGGAAGACTTCCAAACTCCTTTTATGAGGCGAACATAATTCCCAAAACCGGGCAAAGACAACACAAAGAAAGAAAATTATAGGCCTATATCCCTGATGAATTTAGACGCTAAAATTCTCAACAAAATATTAGCCAACCGGATCCAGCAATATATGAAAAAAATCATACACCACGATCAAGTGGGATTTATTCTGGAGTGGCAAGACTGGTTCAATATTCGCAAATCAATCAATGTGATTCACCACATAAACAAAAGGAAGGACAAAAATCACATGATAATTTCAATAGATGCAGAAAAGGCATTTGATAAAATCCAGCACCCATTCATGCTCAAAACTCTCAGTAAAGTGGGAATACAGGGATCATTCCTTAACATGATAAAGGCCATCTACGATAAACCGACAGCAAACATCATACTAAATGAAAAAAGATTAAAAGCAATCCCCTTAAGATCAGGAACCAGGCAGGGTTGCCCACTTTCACCACTCTTATTCAACATAGTTCTGGAAGTCCTAGCTACAGCAATCAGACAAGAAGAAGAAATAAAAGGCATCCAAATTGGAAAAGAAGAAGTAAAACTGTCATTATTTGCAGATGATATGATATTGTATATCGAAAACCCTAAAGTCTCAGTCAAAAAACTACTGGACCTTATAAATGATTTCAGCAAGGTGGCAGGATATAAAATTAATACTCAGAAATCAGAGGCATTTCTATACACCAACAATGAAATATCAGCAAAAGAAATTAAGGAAACAACCCCCTTCACTATTGCAGCCAAAAAAATAAAGTACCTAGGAGTAAATTTAACCAAGGAGGTTAAAAACTTGTACTCGGAAAATTATAGAACATTGATAAAAGAAATCAAGGAAGATACAAACAAGTGGAAGCACATACCGTGCTCATGGCTAGGAAGAATAAACATCATTAAAATGTCTATATTACCCAAAGCAATTTATAAATTCAATACAATACCAATTAAAATACCAATGACATACTTCAAAGATATAGAACACATATTCCAAAAATTTATATGGAACCAAAAAAGAACACGAATAGCCTCAGCAATCTGAAAAAGAAAAAATAAAGCCGGAGGTATCACGCTTCCTGATATCAAGGTTTACTATAAGGCCATTATACTCAAGACAGCCTGGTACTGGCATAAGAACAGGCACATAGATCAATGGAACAGAACAGAGAACCCAGAAATAAACCCACAGCTTTATGGACAACTGATATTTGACAAAGGAGGAAAGAACATACAATGGAGTAAAGACAGCCTCTTTAACAAATGGTGTTGGGAAAATTGGACATCTACCTGCAAAAAAATGAAACTAGACCATCAACTTACACCATTCACAAAAACAAACTCAAAATGCATAAAACACTTAAATGTAAGCCGTGAAACCATAAGCATCTTAGAAGAAAACATAGGCAGCAAGCTCTCCGACATCTGTAGCAGCGGTATATTTGCCGATTTATCTCCACGGGCAACTGAAATAAAAGGCAAGATAAACAAATGGGACTATATCAAACTAAAAAGTTTTTGCACAGCTAAAGACAATAGGAACAGAATAAAAAGACAAACCACACAATGGGAGAACATATTCGACAGCACATCTGATAAGGGGTTAATAACTAAAATTTATAAAGAACTTATAAAACGCAACACCAGGAAGACAAACAACCCAATCAAAAAATGGGCAAAAGAAATGAATAGAAATTTCTCCAAAGAGGACATACAGATGGCCAAGAGGCATATGAAAAAATGCTCAACATCACTAATTATTAGAGAAATGCAAATTAAAACCACAATGAGATATCACCTCACACCAGTCAGAATGGCACTTATCACCAAAACAACACAGAATAAGTGCTGGCGAGGATGTGGAGAAAAGGGAACCCTCCTGCACTGCTGGTGGGAATGCAGACTGGTGCAGCCACTGTGGAAAACAGTTTGGAGATTCCTCAGAAAATTAAAAATTGAACTGCCTTTTGACCCAGCTATCCCACTTTTAGGAATATACCCTAAGAACACCATAGCACTGTTCGAAAAGAAGAAATGCGCCCCCATGTTCGTGGCAGCATTGTTCACAATAGCGAAGATCTGGAACCAGCCCAAGTGTCCGTCAGAAGACGAGTGGATTAAAAAGCTATGGTATATATATACTATGGAATACTACTCAGCCATAAGAAACGATGACATTGGATCATTTATAACAAAATGGATGTACCTTGATAACATTATACGGAGTGAAATAAGTAAATCAGAAAAAAAGAAAAACTGAGAACAACACGAATACATACATAGGTGGGACATGAAAGTGAGGGTATGAGACATGGACAAGAGAGTGTTGGTTATGGGATGGGGGGAGGGAGGGAAGAGTGGGATTGGGAGTAGGGGAGGGACACAGGGAAAACCAGATTGAAGGTGACAGAGGACAATTTGACTTTTGGTGATGGGTATGCAACACAATTGAATGATAAGATAACCTGGAGATGTTTTCATTGTACATATGTACCCTGATTTATTGGTGTCACCCCATTAGAATTAATTATAATAAAATATATATTAAAAAAAAAATGAGGAAACATGAAGTGTGAAAACATCCACATCATGGGGGTACCAGAAGGAGAAAAGAGAGCAAAGGAATGAGAACCTATTTGAAGAAATAATGACTAAAAACATCCCTTACCTGGTGAAGGAAAAAGACACACACGTCCCGGAAGCACAGAGAGTCTCAAACAAGATGGACTCAAAGAGGCCCACACCAAAACACATCATAATTAAAATGGCAAAAATTTAAAACAATAAGAGAATCTTAATAGCAGCAAGAGAAAGGCAATTAGTTACCCACAAGGGAACTGCCATAAGACTGTCAGCCCATTTCTCAACAGAAGCATTTCAAGCCAGAAGGGATTAGCATGAAATATTCAAATAAAAAGCAAAGACCTACAACCAAGACTACTTTTCCCAGGGAGATTAGCATTTAAAATTGAGAAATAAAGAGCTTCCCAGATAAGAAAAAACTAAAAAAATGTTTGTTACCTACCACCATACCAGCATTATAAGAAATGTAAAAGGGTTTTCTTAAGAAGGAAAAGAAGAAAAAAAACAAAATATACTTGTATCTTTCGATAATCACTTCAAATGTAAATAGCTTAAATGCTCCAATCAAAAGACATAGGGCAGACTTAAAGAAAAGTGATGGAAAAGGTTATTTCATGCAAATGGGAATGTAAATATAATCTGGAGTAGCAATGCTCATAGTTGACAAAAAAGGAGGAGACAAAGAAGGACACACATAATGATAAAGGCAATAATCCCACAAGAGGACACAACCCTTGTAAACATTTATGTACCCAATATAGGAGTACCTAAACACATAAAGAAAATATTGATGGACATAAAGGGAGAGATGGTAGCAATGCCAGTCATCATGGGAAATTTTACCCCATGACACCGAAGGATAGATCTTCCAAACAGAAAATCAATAAGAGAACAACAACCTTAAATGACACACTAGAACAGAAGGATTTAATTGATACCTTCAGAACATTTCACTCCAAAGCAGAAGAATATACATTCTTTTCAAGGGCACATGGAACATATTCTAGGATATACTACATGTTAGGACACAATATTAGTCTCAATAAATTTAAGAAGATTGAAATCATATCAAGGATCTTCTCTGACCCTAATGTTATGAAAGGTATGAAACCAGAAACCAATCACAAGAAAAATAATGAAAACACACAAAGACATGAAGATTAAATAACATGTGAATGGGTAAACAATGAGATGAAAGAAGAAATGAAAAGAAATCTTGAAATAAATTAAAATTAGAACATAATACAAAAGCTGAGACACAGCATTACAGGCCTACCTCAAGAAAAGAAAAATCTCACATAAACAATCTAACTTTATCCTTAAAGGAACTAGGAAAAGAACGACAAACAAAGCCTAAAGTGAGTAGAAGAAAAGAAATAATAAAGATCAGAGCAGAATAAAACAAAATAGATTCTAAAGAAACAATGCAAAAGATCAATGACACCCAGAATTGGTTCTATGGAAAGACAAACAAGATTGACAAGCCTTTAACCAGACTCATCAAGGAAAAAAGAGTGAGGACCAAAATAAATAAAATTAGAGATGAAAGAGGAGAAGTAACAACTGACACCAAAGAAATACAAAGGACTGTAAGAAAATATTATGAACAACTATATGCTAATAATTGGATAATCTGGATGAAATGAATAAATTCCTAGAAAACACAATCTTCCAAAACTCAATTAGGAAGGTATTCTAGTTTTTTCTTAAAATTCTTGTCAGTTAATATGTCAGTGACTTCTTTTGCATTCATATTCTGACACAAGTAAACCAGAATATCAAATAACATCACAAGCCATGTTATTGTATAGAAATAAAAATTATATTGAACTGTATTTAATAAGTCTCCAATACACTAAGATTGTCTCTATACCTTCCATCACACTGCAGCACATACAATTAATTCTGACACACCATCTAACCGTGAGTATGGAAGTGGGTTAGTTTTTAAACCGAAAAAGAATTCTCACTATCCATTTGGACAGGAAAACCAGGTGAAATCTGTCACCATTACAATAATCTCAAAATACAACCTTTAAATGTATGTTTCCAAAGTGAGTTGTTAGATTGCTAGGATTAAATATGCTTAAAGGCTTGCTATATAATCTTCTGAACATCTCTGCTAAGGGGCACATGGCCAACTAAATGCTGCTTGAGTATTGCATACATCCCCTTCCACTTCTAGTAACTTCCCTACAGTCACGATTACCCCCTTCAAAACAGTAGGAGAAAAAGCTACGCCCTCTTCCTTCCTTCCTACTTCTCTTCCCTTATCTCTCTCGTCTGTCTTTAAGACTGACAATACAAAGTACTGGTGCTGTGGAAACACCTGAAGGAAACAAATGAGGTGTGGCACAAATAATTAAATATAACCTGGGAAAGTACTGATCCAAAGGACTCTTTACATTTTATGGCTTATTTGGGGAAATCTCATATTTAAAAAATATTTGGTTTAGTGGCCTGACAAAGAGGAGAGTAGAAACTTTTGTGTACTCTACTCCCATTTTATCAGCAGATCCTGGAAGCATATGGTTTACTTCAAGCAACAATACCTTTCAGTGATGGCTATGGGATCAACATAATGATGTATAATAAGAAACAAACAAGTGTATTTCACAGCTGACCCTGCAACTCATTGTCACATACACCTTGCAAGGATAACTAGGATCAGATATTTACTGAGAAAACTCAGGGGCCTTGCCCCTCAACCCTCCACAATAACAAAGTTAAACCGCAGTCAGAAATCTGACCCTTAGACACACAGTAAGGCTTACTCTGTGCGGCCTCACATTTGAAAAGTAGCTGCACTTTTCATTAGCTCCCTCTCACAGCTAATAAAACTTCTGTTTGGAATTACTTCCCTGTTTTTACTGTACCAAAATAAAATTGTAGAGTGCTGCAAAAGCACCGCTGAAATCCCGTAACAAGGACTAGAACAAGCATCTTCCTAAGGGTTCCCAGTTATGCGCAGACCATAAAATAGAGCTGCTAATGAGAAGCATGACCCACCACCAATATTGACTTTAAGTTAAAGCATTATTCTACCAGTGGCAGGATAAAAGGATTTCCACAGCTCTTCATAAATACAATTACACTGACTCAATTTAGCTTACAAATACTTTTCTCCTTTCTTACCTTTTCCATCGTCTGAAGTTGTAACTCAAATGCTCCTCCTGGGTTGCCTTGCAGAGTTCAGTTTGCTCTTTTCACCATCCTCCTGAGTACTGCACCACCTCACAGACACTCTCTACGGTGCCAGGAATACAAAGAGCAAAACCTAGAGCCTGCTGTCAGGGGGTTCCCAGGGAAATAAATACACCGGTAAAAACCTGACCTAGAATAGATATGTTCCTCTAACCAGACGAACACTATGAAAGAAGTGAGGACGCAACATAATTCACCAAGTTACTTTACTATGTTCAAAAGCAAAAAAAAAAAAAAAAAAAAAAAACCTATTGGGAATTCACAAAAAAATTTAGGAGAAAGTGATTCTTACCCAGAGTCATCATATTCATAGAGACAGAGTAGAATGGTGGAAGCAGGGTTGGGAGAATGAGAAGTTAGTGTTTAATGGGGAAAGAATGCCAGTGCATAAAGATGAAAAAGTTCTGGTGCCAATGAACTGTGCACTTAAAAATGATTCAAATGGGCCCTGGCTGTTTGGCTCAGCAGTTGAGCATCGGCCCAGTGTGTGGAAATCCCAGGTTCAATTCCCAGTCAGGGCACACAGGAAAGGTGACCATTTGCTTTTTCACCCTTTCTCCTCCCCATTTTCTCTTTCTCTCTCTCTTCCCCTCCCACAGTCATGGCTCGAATGGCTCAAATGGTTCTAGTACATAAGCCCAGGTGCTAAGAAAACAGTTCAGTTTTAAGCATGGCCCGAGATGGGCAGAGCATCAGCCCCAATTGGGAGTCACCGGATGGATCCCAGTCTGGGCATATACAGGAGTCTGTCTCTTTATCTCCACTACTTTCACTGAAAACAAAATGATTAAAATAGTGAATTTTATGTAACCTATATTTCACAATTTTTAAAAAATCGGAAAATAAAACCAGGACCAAATGTCTTGCAATTCACCTATGTCACACTGCCTTAGGAAGCATAAAACCTAAGCACAGCTCAGTGGTACAATTTGTAGAACACCATTACTAGTGACCCCAAATGCCACCAGCTTTTGGAGTAAGCAGGCACTCCCTGGTTGCTATGAAGGGCCTGCAGTGCACCACAATTAAAATTTCAAAGATGAATCTTCTGTTTCTCAAAACACAAATAGCCTTGAAATCATATTCAGGAATACAGACACTTACTTACACACACACACACACACACACACTCACACACACACACTGCACAGAACATTTCACATTAACTTAGAAAAGGAATCCATCTAGCTCTGTAATACAGAAGTTTTGCTCACCAATGAGCTAAAATGTGATCCAAATAAAAAATGACAGCTTTTGCATATCATGCAGAAGATACTACACTCTTCATACTCTAAAGCATCAAAGGATTAAACATAGAAAGCAACTGGCCAGCAATTCTATGCCTCAACCCTCTTGATTGTTTGAGTTACTCCATCTGTACACAAAACATTCTTGGCTATAATACCTTATAATGTGGTGCAAAACCAAGGCTTGGCTAATAGACCGACTCTTAGTCACTGAAAAGATAAAGAGAAAATACCTAAAAAAGAGGACAAACACTTCTTAAAGAGTGTTTCACCTGCTAGTATAAAATATCAGACATGCATATATATACAAATTGAAGTATTTAGTAATTCAACCCATCTTAACTCACTCAGTTCCAACAGTTGTAAAAATCCTAAATCATTTGTAAATGGCATTTCGCCTAAAAATTAAAAGCCTGTAAAGTACATTTTTGGAGTCATAAAAGCCTGTTTTCCTGCATAGTAATTATGCTCTACTTTTCTCCTCACTAATTTATTTACACTACAATTAGCTAAAATTCTATCTGAATACAATAGCAATCCTTGGCTCATTACAAGTGTTTTACAAATTAATAAAAGCCCAGAGCTGAACACAAGCACGACCAACCAGCCTGACCAATGTAAGATGTGCCGGGAAGAAAGAATAACTGCTCATGGTCATAACGGAAGAGTCATATCCCTACACTTCAAAGCTACTTTGGGGAGTGTTACGTTTTATTTTGTCTGTGTTATATTAGCAAATTAAAATGGTGGTGCCATTAGGTGGGAAGGTGAGAGACAGCTGGATATTGAATGTGAAGAACCACCAGGAGAGTAATGATCAGGGAACTGGAAAAGTTAAGTTGGGAGAAGGGAGTAGCCAAATGACGAATGCAATAGATTTATGAGAAGGCTCACAGAAAAGACCACTAAATTTGGCAATAAAAGAGTTGTTAGTGACCTGTAAGTGCAATTTTAGCAAACTAAAGTGGGTGAAGAGAAAATGGGGCCCTGGCCAGATAGCTAAGTTGGGTAGAGCTTCGTCCCAAAGCAAAAAGGTTGCCAGTTCGATCCCCGGTCAGGGCACATACAGGAACAGATAGATATTTCTGTCTCTCTCTTTCTCCCTTCTTTTTCTTTCTAAAATCATTTCTAATAAACATTAAAAAAGGAAAGAAAAAAGAGGGTGTTAGAAAAGAAAAATTCAAGGAATCAAGACAGACAACATCGTTATATCTGTTTACAATATTAATTTCTAGAGTATTTTGGTATCTAATAAGATTTAACCCAATGAAAAAGATAAAACAGTCCATTTCTTTTCATTGATAACATGTGCCACAACTTCATATGTTCACTGATGTAATATGTGCACTGATTTATTAGAGATGCAGCTTCTCTATTACTCATTAAAATTCTAATTTATAGCAAAGCTTATAAATATGCAAACTGACATGTCACTCAAGAGTCTTCCCAACTGTATGAGTATCTGTTTACAATTGCTGTTACTAGGCCTGAAGATGTCAGTCAAAGTAGGCTGTTCCCTTTCATGACAAAGGGTTTCTTTGCCTGGGCATCACTTTATTCTGTCTATTTCAAGTTCCAGCCGCCTGCTTCAGCCCAGTGCTGGGTCCCTGCGTGCATCTCTCCTGAGAACAGTTGAGGACAAGAGATGGCAGGTTTCGGTCAAAGATCACAATCACTCTTGTTTTTAGTTCAATTCAAGTTCATCTCACAACACTTTCTGGAACACAGATCTTTGCCAGCCTGGACCTCCAAACATAGCTCTTGCTTATTACACAGGTTTGAAGCCACATCAAACCCCAAAGCACTGTCCACAGACTCAAATGTTTTCCACTCAAGTTTTTAATACTCTCATGATTCCTTATGCAGGCTAATCCAAGTCCTCCTCACAATTCAGTCCTAAACCAATTTCTCCTATTCTATTTTGGGCAAACCAGTGAGGAAATCTACCAACTAGGAAAATTAATTCATCTCAAAGGTGGCATTTGCCTCAAGAGAATCATTTTCAAAAAATTCAAAAATAATTGAAGAGCGCAGGAATTTCATTGGAATTAATTGTTTTTAAGATGGTAACATCCTGGTCTACTCACTTCCCCTAATGACACATCCTGCCTGCATCCCTCTTACACATATTCTTCATCAGTTACTTTGTCCCACAGTCACACAAGCAACAGAATATTCAAGGTATTGGTTTATGCTGTTCAAGTTTAGAGACATTTTATAATTTTAAATTTTCTGTCAGGACTGATCTGACTTTTTGCTTCATACTTACTCAAATCAATTCCATGCAAAGGAGTTTGATCCTTTTAAATCTCTTCAGGGTAAATTGCCTGACCAGGCGGTGGCGCAGTGGATAAAGCGTTGGACTGGGATGCGGAGGACCCAGGTTTGAGATCCTGAGGTCACCAGCTTGAGCGCGGGCTCATCTGGCTTGAGCAAAAAAAAAAAAAAGCTCACCAGCTTGGACCCAATGTCACTGGCTTGAGCAAGGGGTTACTCGGTCTGCTGAAGGCCTGAGGTCAAGGCACATATGAGGAAACAATCAATAAACTAAGGTGTCACAACGAAAAACTGATGAGTGATGCTTCTCATCTCTCTCCATTCCTATCTGTCTGTCCCTATCTATCCCTCTTTCTGACTCTCTCTCTGTCCCTGTAAGAAAAAAAAAATCTCTTGAGGGTAAATAATAAAATGACTACATTCCTAATTTTAGAAAAAATTTCTAAGAGTTCAGTAAGACACTTATTTTCTCCTATTTCAAAGCAACCACAATTTGAGTTTGAGATAAAAGTTCTTCTAACAAAAAATTTTCTTTTTGATAAGCACAAAGAGTAAGATTCTATAGCTCTAAAACCTGCTTTATTTTCAAGTTGTTGGGCTTATTATCCCTACTCCTTATCTCTTACTCTTCACTAACTAGACCAAATCTTTATGAGTCATCCGATATCAAAGACTTTCTAAAAACTGATTTTGGTGAGGTAATTGCATTCTAAGGTACTTAAGTTGCCCTTAAGCAGAAAAACTTCATCATTCAGAATTATCACTGATAATTCCCTGACTTACTTTAATGTAACATGCTTCATGGCTGTTCACAGCCAGAAATAAGCCTTCAACAACCCTCTGTGCTTGCAGAGTTCATCATTATGAACCCTCTCATAATGATGTCTGGATTCGTCTTCCCCTTTTCCCACAGCAGGGCCCCAATGTGCAAGCACTCAGCACTGACCCAGAAGAGCCCAGATGCATGATGAGTAGTGAGTCTAAGATAAGGCTCCCACTGCTCAGATGACTTGGACACTAATAAAAATGGCAGCTCTGTCCTGCAGTTTAACACACATCCAGGGACACAGTTAAAATAAAGTGGCTTCCTTGCAGACACAGGGTAGGTGGGATGAGCCATAGTGTGGGCCCCACAAACAGTTATTTAAATATAATAATAATAAATAGTTTAACAAAGTGATTGGGACAGAACCACAAGGATTCTTTGACAACTGTTCTAGCAAAATAAAACTTATGTAGGTAACCGGGTGCCCTCTATGTTTCAAAGCATTTATGCTGAAATAAACTCATCTTCTTAAAAGCTAACTTCCGAACACCACAGGCAGCCCCATGCATTCCACTCCTACAAATTTTCTAAAGAAAAAGCAATTAAAATAATAACCCCAACACTAACCATAATCAATTCACTCTGAGGTTTGGAAGCTCATCATATCAAGGCAATGAAGGACTTCGGGGCTCACTGCTTCCCTAGCTCTCTCCAGCATCGGCACTGATATGTTCCCACTGTGTGCACTATGGTTTAGTGCTCACCTGATTGGACATTTGAAAATGCAAAGCATGGAAACTCAACATCTATTTAGTAACACAGAGCCGCTTTCACCACAACAGTTCAACTCAAACCTCCTATTGAAATCTAACATTTGTTCAGGCTCCAACAGGAAAGAAAAATGCAAATTGTCAGTTCCTAAGTCATCATTTAAAATATAATAAAAACAGTATTCTATTTTGTTTGTTTGTTTTGGGGAGATGCTAATATTTTTAGTTTTTATTCACTTAAATTTGGGGGGAGGTAGAAGATATACTGCATTTTACATCTACTAGAAAAGCATTTTTTTTAAATAAACTTTTGGTTCTCCTTTTTAAACACCAACAAACAAAAAGTCTTCCCTTTAAATACCACAGCTTCTCAATTATTTTATAGAGACACTTACTGAAATATTTACAGATGAAATGTTATAATGCCTAGGATTTGCTTCAAAACAATATAGGCTGGAAAAATGGGTGAGAGTATTTATTAAATAAGATTGTGATTGAATTGATCATGATTGAAGCTGGGTAATTAGCCCAGGACAATTCTCTATATATCCTATCTACTTTTGGATATGATTGAATCCCTCATAATAAAAGCATTTTAAAAGCAGAATGGGGCCCTGGTCGGTTTTCTTCGTGGATAGAATATCGGCCCGGTATATGGACATTCCAGGTTTAATTCCTGGTCAGGGCACACATGAGAAGCACTTCTCTCACTCTCCCTCTTCCCCTCCTGCAGCCAGTGACTTGACTGGTTCAAGAATTGGCCCAGGCATTGAGGATAGCCCAGTTGTCCATGTGTCAGCTTGAGGTGCTAAAACCATCTTGGTACTCAAGCATCATCCCCAGATGGGGTTGCCAAGCGGATCCCAGTAGAGGTGTGTGCAGAAGCCTGTCTCACTATCACCCCTCCTCTCACTTAAAAAAAAAAAAAGAAAATCTGAATGGGAGGGGCATTTTGCCAATCATTAGAAAAAAGAAAAGCTGCAAACTACAGCAAATAACCATAGAGCTTGAGGGTTTAGATGAATGTGCCAATGTAGAGTTGAAAAGTTGAAGAGTTTGGGCATTAATTCTTTATTTGTTCTTAAACAACTCAGTGCCTCATTAAAATTCATTCAGCATGTTTTCATTGTGGAGGCCAAGGTCTCCAAGTCTCCAAGTGAAAGAACTTCAACCATGACAAACTGGTACTAACTTAAAGGGAACTCCCATATATATCAGTTTATGACAAAGACACTGTGATATCTGGTGTTTAGATCGCATGTATTAGCCTACTTCCAATATTTACGTGTGTGATTGAGCAAATTTCACTTGTGTATTAAATGGAATGAAAAAAGCAGAATGTCCTTCTAGATTATTCTGAATTGGAATATGAGACTACAAGATTAACTTATCACATAGAAGTGAGTCTTTCAATCAAAAAATCATATGTTAATTTATGTAACTCCAATTATAAAAGAAACTAATCAGTAATGTCCGTCTTTCCTTTGTTTTATCCAAAACTATCATGGAACAATTGCTTTAAAAGACCCAAAACATAAGTTACTTTGACACAAATTAAAAACAAAAGCAATATTATTAAGAATAAATGTCTGAAGAATTGTATTAGCCTTTTTTGAGGGGGAGAAAAACGTGTCAGATGGTTAAAAAAAGCATTGTGCCAAGAACCTTTCTCTACAAGAAAACCAATATTGATTTAGGCAGAATGCGCTCATAAATCTAACTTAGAAACAGAGCATTAAGGCCACGGGGTCTTTCAGGTGAAGGGAGCAGAATGTAGAACTCTATCACCACAAGTTCTACAAGTTGTTGGCAAGTTTCCTGTCCTGAGAAAGGTCAGTGAGGTGAGAGGGGAAAATGTGCACCCTTTATATGTTCTCAACCACTGACCCAAACATCATGCACAATTCCCAATTATGCATATGCTTCTGATAAGCCACGGTGAGTTTTAATTTGATTAAATTAGTCAAGGGCTCCTTCAAGCCTTGGTGATGTGACCCCTTATAGTATTTGTGCACAGACTGATCTGCCTGCCTTGTACAAGAGGAGGAAAAAAATTTGTTTGTCATCTTACCTCCCTAACACTCAAGTCTTAGGAATTTTTGCATTTCATGGATCAGGAATGAGAGTTCAATATGTGAGTGTGCCATCTTGAAAGAAAAGAGAGAACAAAACAGTTTTCATCTGTAATTCATAAATTTTAGGAGGTAAGGCACATAAAGACGATTTTAAAAAGTTGTAAAGTGATATCAGGCATTTAGTAGAAAAAACAGGACCCACATAGAAAGTGAAGAAAACAGGAGAGGGCTGGACAGAGAGGTAGAGCCAGGAGACTGAGAGTGGACAAAAGTTCCAAGGTGAGAACCGGAAGCTGAAACTGCCACTGCCCACCCATGAAGACTGGCTGAACATACAAAAGGCAAACTCCAGATTCCAGAGCTTGTAGGTTCAAAAGACCTTTCTAAAGTCATCTAGTCCCTTCAAAACCATTCTGAACAGATAATTATCTCCTACAAAATTAAGAAAAGTTTAACATAAACTAGTCATTCCAAAAATCTTTTTGCCACGGTCATTCCATGGCCAAGCCTACAACTGCAAGACAGCTTGAGTACCAACAAGGAACCAAAGACATGGAAGTGTATGAGCTTCCCCCTGCCCATCACATGTCAGCTTTACCATCTGAACATAGTGTTTGGTCATCTGCATAAATGCTATACATCTGGAGACTTCATCTGTGTAGTTCACCATTCTACTTCTAGTGCCAAGAAATGGCCCCGACACTGTTAAACACAGAATGAATCTCCACTGCCTAACTGAACTCTAAACTCCCACCATGTGTAAGGCAAAAATATGGGTGCTGAACACCTGAACTCTGCTGTCTCCACATCCCCAACTGCCCTTATTCTGACTGACTTCAAGGCTAAAATCTTAAATGGCAGGAGCTGCTGGCCAAAGTTTGAGCCTAACATTTAACCACACAGAAAATGCATCCTGTAACTGTCGATTTTATCCCTTTGTGCAAAGTAAATGAATAAAAATATTTGAATCCAAAGCCATGTAGGCAGTCTGTTTTTTCTTCTTTCTAGAGACACTTGTGGGATCTTTCTGCCTCTAGTAATTTAAAATTGTACAGTGCTGTATCTTAGTAAAAGACTTCTTTGGTCCCATATACTCCTCTTAAACAGTTAAAAACACCTTCACAAAGAGGGTTTTGCTTTGTTTGTTTATTTTTTTCAGAACATGGGCAAAACACTGCTTATTTTTAAAACAAGCCTTTTAGAACTATTTGTCTCTTGAAAGCATTATACACATATTAACTCGTAAACTCATGTCTCTTTTTAAAGAATTTATAAATTAAAAAAGAAATGTAGGGCCAGTATGATATGTTTAGGTACACAGAAATCCAGAATAGATAAATGATTTTATTTACTGTTCCAGATATGCTGCAACTGAAGGACCTTTTTCTCTCTTTAATAAAATAAGCCTCCACACCCTGGAAATTTTGGCTATGAAGGTGAGGCCTGTTGCTACACAGTGCATTTCTCAACCTCCCTTGCAGCAAGTTATGGCCAGATGCCAAGCTCTGACAGAGGAAAGGTGAGCAGCTAGCCGGGAACTCCCTATCTCTTTCCCTCTTTTTTGCTGGGGATGAAAAGGAAATTCAAGCTTCTACCACACAGACATATAAAACAACCAATGAGCCCTACCAGACAGTGGCACAGTGATAGAGTGTCGGCCTGGGACACTGAGCACCCAGGTTCAAAACCCCTCAGTCGCCAGCTTGAGCATGGGCTCATCCAGCTTGAGCGTGGGATCATAGTCATGACCCATGGTCACTGACTTGAAGCCCAAAGGGTCACTGGCTCAGCTGGAACCCCCCTCCAGGTAAAGGCACATATGAGAAAGCAATAAATGAACAATTAAGGTGCCACAACTAAGAGATGATGCTTCTCATTTCTCTCCCTTCCTGTCTGTCTGTCCCTGTTGCTCTCTCTCACTTAAGAAAAAAACAAACAAGCACAATGATGCAGAGCAAAATGGAAAAAAGCCAGTGAGCCAAAAGGACCTAATGGCATAAAGGTACCACCACCCCAAAACCACAACTCTCTTGCCTGTTGCAGGAATGAGCAATGAACTTCTAATTTAATGTAAGCCACAGCCTCTTAGGCTCTTTCTGTCATAGCAGCTTATGCTGGATTCTAATACGTCAACCACACAATCAAGGCCCTCAAATGAGCTGTATGCTACAAATCCTCAGGAAAGAGAATGTTGAGGAAAATAATAGAAAGAGGGTCCAGGAAGAAACAAGAAAGGGTACCATGAAATTTAGAAAAATTAAAAACTCAAAAATGACCCAATCTCTGTTTCTAAAAGCCACCACTTAAAAATCTTTACAAGATTTTAACACAATACTTCTGAGTAGTCAGAGCAGACCTACATCCTTCCAAATGTAAAGTTACTTTTGATAGGAAAAAGATTAGTTAAATTGGGAAGTTAAGCAGACAAGCATTTCAAAACAGTTTAATCTAAACATACTGTACTTAAATATTTGTTGAAAGACTGCTGCCAGCTATGTTAATAGAATTTGTAGTTGACATTATTTGCTGGTTGCTTATTTATGTGAGCATCCTCTCTTCATAAATGCTTTGCAGAAATCCAGCCTAGAAGGGTGGACACATAAATACATACACTTAACTGAAAGCACCATTAACCAGACACATAAATCTAATACTCTGCATACATTGGGGATCTGAAATTAATTTTGATGGGCTAACGAATTATGCATTAGATTTACAGATGAAGAATGTGAAAAGGAGTGTTGCTTCCTTAATTTCACAAAACAAATCTGTGATTAAATATTACTCCAAATAACACTAAATAAGACATACAAATCATCCCTTCATCGCTATTGGCCAATAAATCATTTAAACCAGAAAGTAAGCCTTAAATAAATTTTATTTTCTTTGGAGATTATTCAAGAGTTTGCTGGGCTTGTGCCTGAAGGTGTATGGTGGGAGCTGGTGGGGGTTGGGGACTTCTTTGTTTTATGACCGTCTTGAAAAGATAATTTTCTAAGAAATAAGTTGAGGAGATGTTAATGCCTTGACATAACTGCCTAGTGTGAAATATATAATTACAGATTATTTTAATGGCTATAACTCGTTTCTATAATCCAGGATGGGCTTGTGGGAGTTATTAGTCACCATTGTATAAATATGTCGTTATGAGTTTTTCAAAAAGTTTGCATTGTTTAATCAACTATGCTAAACATCTGTCAACTGGTAAGAGAAATCAGAAAAATAATTATGAAAACCCCTGAAATCATACTTCTGTATCACTTTTCTGATTAAACCTCTTTAGAAGTACAAAATTTTTAGTAGTTGGCTACTGATAAAATTCTTGCAGCATAGCCTAAGAACATTTTAAAAATAAAAACAGTTGGGCCTTGTTTTGTGCAATCATTCCATCCTCAAAGTTTTTGTAACACAATTTGTGCAAATCTTTGGAAATCAAATTTTTTTAAATGCTTGACATAAATTTTTTTCAAAGAAAGGCAACTTGTACAAATCTACAGGCTGTGTGGTCCATTCTGCACATGAGCTCCTTGGTACATTCAAGTTCTCCCACAAGGCAGTGCAGCGGGGACAGCCTCCAGATCTCAGGGTCTTGATGTGTGTGAAGTGATAATCACAATGCTTAAGATGAGGCACTCACAGAGGTGACTGAAATGGAGTGAAAAAAACACTGAACAGTCACAAAAAGACATGGAGGAAACGGAAGTAAATATTACTAACTGAAATAAGCTGGCATAAAAGGGCAGCATATTATATAGTCCCAACTATGTGACGCTCTAAAAAAGGCAAACTACAAAGACAATAAACAGATCAGTGGTTGCCAGGAGTCAGGGGGAAAGCAGGATGAATAGGTGGAACACAGAAGATTTGGAGAGCATGAAACGGCTGTGTATTTTATTATAGTGATGGATACACATTATTATTCATTTGTCCAAGCCCATAGAAGGTACACCACTAAAGGTGAATCCCATGTGAACTGTGGAGCTGAGGTAATTATGATGTGTCACTGCAGGTTCATCAGCTGTAACAAATGCCCCGCTCTGGTGAGGAATGTTGGTAGTGGGAGAGGTTGTGCATGTGTGGGGCAGGGAGTATGCAGGAAATCTCTGGACTTTCCTCTCAATTTTGCTTTCAGCCTAAAACTGTTCTAAAAATTAAAGTCTATTTAAAAAGAAAAAAGCACTGGACACTCAAGATCCCTGGTCCAGAGTGCTCACTCACCCGTTCCCCACCTTTCTGATCCCCAGCTTTGCCTCTGACTCTGAAGGCTCAAGAATCTGTGTGTATGACCCTCCCTGCCCACCTCTAACTCCCCTCAGGAAATGACAACCACCAACAGAATCGCAGACTTCATCCCTAACAGATCATCACTGTGAAGACCATCTGAAACAAAGTGATGCTAAGTCAATAAACATTGTTGCTGCTCAACTTCCAAATGTCATGGGATGTCAAGTGTGATGGTGACTTCAGCACTATCCCCTAAAATGACAGTATAACCCCTGTGACCACCAGAGTTAAACCCCAATAACAAACCTCAGGTTTGGTTCCAGAACCACCAGCCAGGGTCCAAAGCAGACAGAACACCTCGCTGGCCCCACAGAATGCTGCTCAGAATCTTGTTACTTTCTGTGTCTGCTTCCTTTGTTCACCTTCTGCTTTCCCCAGACCCTCAAGCTGAACCCATGGATTTCTGCTCCCTGCCAACCGTCAATCTGGATACCTGTATTTCAAGGACAACTGCCCCCAAAGCAGAAATCACCCCACTTCTAGGGTGTTTCTATGTGGAAGTCACTTCTCAAAGAGGCTAGAAGACTGGATCACCAGCTCAGAAGACACTCAGCCCTGGAACCCAGGGAGTCAAGAGGTCACCCCGGGGACACACGCACCTGCCCCATCCCAACTCATTTCATTCAAATCATCTGTTCAAGGCCCAGAGGCATCACCGTGGCCCCATTTCACAGCTTCCTCATTCTGCCTCAGTCTACCTTTCTGGGGAGGTCAGGTCATACCCTGATCCTTACTGCTAAGTTCCCCAGTCCAGTGCCCAATCTTGCTATAGCATCCAGCCCACTGATGGGGTCCTGCTTTGTTCTGGCCAGTCCTTTAGAGTTTCCAGGCCTGAAACATGGGAACTGGACTTCCCTGCTGGATACATCCTCCACTGACAAGACCTTAAGATATAATCTTAGAAAGTCTATCTTAACAGGCAGTTAAACTATCATGGAACTTTTCTCAATCCCACCCAGGTCAGCCGGATTTTCAATCATAACTGCTACCCCAGCATAGGCTCCCACCACAGCCTCCATCTCAGCACTGTCCTGGTTCTGCACCAGCTACATGGTTATCCCAAGTGCCTGTCAGCTGACCACATAGCTCAGTACATCTGGAAATACAAAAATCATTAAAATCTATTATTTGTGTACCAGGTCAATGCCTCAAGGCTGTGTTGGCTTAGGGTTTTATCATATTTAAGTAGCCATAATCAAAACTGTTTGATACACAAAGCCAGAGTATAAAAGAATTTACCATATTTATAGTAATAGTTAATTAATACATTTGACTCACAGAGCACCTGCATGTCAAAGAGTCCGAGTTTTTTATAATTTTTATTTCTCCACATCCCTCTGAGCTTAATCTTTTCTATTGCCACCTACTTAGTAGCCACAAAATAAATGTAAAACCCTTCTGAAAAATGAGAATTGTATAAATCAATTATTCAGCTTTCTCATTTAATAGCTGACAACTCACTGCATAATAACCACACACCCTCCAGCCCTAGTGACAGGGTTATTTGCTCCCACTTTAAATGGCTTACATTGCTCTTGCGTTGCTATCAGCTTTGCCCAGTTTTTCTATCTCTTCCCTTGCAGTTGGGCTGTCAGTCATCATTTCTCTGTGAAACAAATGTATGTGACTAACAGCCCTCTATCCCTGCTCCTCACTGCTGCTTCCAACATGCACCAGGTCTCAACACCCAAGTGTGGCTAGTGTGTGTTGAGTGTGGTCACATTTAAAAGGCTCCTGAGCAAATAATACATATGCAAAACTATCAATTAATCTTTGCTGTTGTTACTTTTTTTTAATTAGCTCAGAGGTTTTGTTCTTAACCATTTAACAACTACTGAGTTTTAACTCAATGCAAAACATAAAAAAATAGAATGCTCTCCTGACCAGGCGGATTGGATGGCGCAGTGGATAGGGCGTTGGACTGGGACACAGAGGACCCAGGTTCAAAATCCCAAGGTCGCCAGCTTGAGCACAGGCTCATCTGGTTTAAGCAAGTGGTCACTCAGTCTGCTGTAGCCCAGGTCAAAGCACATACGAGAAAGCAATCAATGAACAACTAAGGTGCCACAACAGAGAATTGATGCTTCTATCTCTCTCCCTTCCTGTCTGTCTATCCCTATCTGTCCCTCTCTCAATGTCTCTGTCACAAAACAAAAATTAAAAATAGAATGCTGTTATGATTCCAACTCTATAACATTCCACAAAAGAAGGCAAAACTATGGCCATAGTAAACAGATCAGTGCTTGCCAGGGCCTGGGGAAATGAGAGGGGGGAAGGTGGAGCAGATGATTTTTATTTAGGGCAGGAAACTACACTGTATGACAATGATTGTGGGTACATGTCTAAACCTATAGGATTGGGTTCACATTTGCCCAAACACATAGGGTGACCCTAATGCAAGCTGTAGACCAGGGGTCCCCAAACTTTTTACACAGGGGGCCAATTCACTGTCCCTCAGACCGTTAGAGGGCTGGACTATAAAATAACTATGAACAAATCCCTATGCACACTGCACATATCTTATTTTACAATAAAAAAACAAAACAGAAATAAATACAATATTTAAAATAAAGAACAAGTAAATTTAAATCAACAAACTGACCAGTATTTCAATGGGAACTATGGGTGCGGATGCATCCTGTGCTCCTCTCACTGACCACCAATGAAAGAGGTACTCCTTCTGGAAGTGCAGCAGAGAGCGGATAAATGGCCTCGGGACCACATGCGCCCGTGGGGCCCTAGTTTGGGAACCCCTGTAGACTCTGGGTGAAGATGTGTCTATGTAATGTAGGCTTGTAAGTTGTAACAAATGTATCAGCTATGAGGAATGCTGATAGTGGGGAAGGCTGTGTACGTGTGGGGGCTGGGGGGTATGAGAAATCTCTGCACCTTCCCCTCGATTTTGCCGTGAGCCTAAAACTTCTCTTAAAAAAAACAAAGTCTTTGAAAAAATTAATAAGTAAATAGTTAAAGTTAAAAAGTGAGTAAAAAGCATTCTTAGAAGAATGAAAGAAGAGAAAACAACATTTCACCATTTCCTCCTACATTTTAAACACTGTTAATGGATACAAATCCCACTGAATACACAAAACAGCTTTACTTTTTAATCAAATGAGTGCCGTTATGTATCTATAAGCAATTATAACACAAGGCAAAAATAACTGCAAAAAGGTATCACCAAAATTCTCTGAGATGGCAGGGATGAAGAGGAACTGGAAGAGTCCGGGCACTGAAGCCAGCAGGGCAAGGGGTCAGCAGCCCAGCGAGCCTTGAGCTCCCCTGTGCTGCGGAGCTGCACACCCAGCCCCCATCTGAACTGCCAGCGCTTCCTCACTCATGGAACCCTGTCCCTGCCTGTGGAGATAGGACCAGTAGGACCTCTTGCAGTTATAAAAGAGAAGGAGGAGGGAAATTTGATGTTGATCATTCCTCCCTCTTTGCAGCAGCACTCTCCAGGTTACAGAGAACCTTTGCATCTGTGGTCAAAGTTGGTGCTGACAATATCACCGAGAGAGAGCAAGGTATTAATTAATTAGCCATTTTAAATATGAAGAGAGTGTGAAATGCAAAGAGGTTAAGTGACTTTTTTCCAAGTGAAAGACACAGAAGAGTCACTAACCAGGCCACCTGAGTCAGGTCAGTGCCCTCCACTCCTTTGTAGCACTCTTACTGCTCCAATTTATTTTATTTAAATACCAGCAGAACACAGACAAGAGGGACTTTTTCCATTTAGCTGCTAGTGGATCCCCATGGAAGGTAAGGATCAGACTTCCATTACAAACAGGGTCAGTCTCCAGCTCTTGTAAATTTCCACTATAGGCTAACCACCCATGCAAAATGTTTAGCATAAACAAGACACATTTTTTTGAAAAACGGAAAAGAAGTGCCATCCTCAGAGAAGTTCCCACCTGGACAAGAAGAGAGATATCACCCAAGTTTCCGGACATTAGAATTTCAGATAAACTTCTGATACTTCTTGGCAAGACAAGAGTTAGATCTTCAAGTATGAACAGCCAAAGTAGAAACGACACACAAATAAGTAAGTACATTGGCACCTGCCAAATAAAACATCCATTTCCAAAAATAAGTTCTTCATCTGAGTGCATGCCATGGGCCAAAAGCTGACTGCATTACAAATGTGCTTCACATAAATGCTTAGTAATAACCACATTGCACAATCGCACACACAAAACAAAATTGGGCACACAGTAAAATCTCATAAATAATCCATCCTAGGTTGAAATAAAATTGTTTCATCCTATGGCGACGGCAGTATTTTTTATGGACCAAAACAGCTGCTGGTATCTATGAGCATGTTCTTCCCCGTCACTCCAAGATCTTCTTTCTGCCGGCTCTGGGTTTCCATCAGCAAAGAACCTGAAAGAAGACTTGCACATATAGTACCAAAGGAATCCAATAACTTAAATAGAACTTCTGTAAAAGCCCAATTCTGATAAATCTTTTCAAAGCCCTGAGAACGTCTAATAAACATCAAAGGGCTGTGGGAAAGCACCATCTTTAAAAATCCAAAGTCAGGAAGAGTAAGGGACCACAGACAGGTTTAGGGCAGGTCATGGTCCATCCCATTCCTGTCTGTAAGATGGACATGTGCATATTCAAAATATTTAGAGACTGGCAAGTCTCAGGTAACAACTGCCTGGACAAATGTACACCTTCCAGATCATCACGGCCAAATACCTGCCCAGGAAAGGAGGGATCAATCAGCTTTTCAAAATGGCCTGTCATCTAACAGAGCTGTCTGTGTCACCATTCTTCACATTTTCTTGCTCACATAACCCCCTCTTCAAATAATTTTGAAAAAAAAAAATGTTCCCCCCTACGTGTTTTGAATTTGGCATTCTAAACGTTTTCATTCATTTAAATAGTTGCAAAGAATTTCACTTCCAATGTACTATACATATGACATTTTGAATAAAACTGCTATATCAGCCCAAAAAAACTATATTCAATAGAATGATCTGATCCCTTTCCCCCTGCATTGTTAAACAGACATGAATGCGCTCTACTTTAACAGGTGGTGTAGAGTTCCTTGTTCTCCTTGAAATCACTCATTCATTCTCTAAGGTAGTGCCATTTTATTCCCAGCAGTCTTTTATTGCTCATTCCATCGGACTTCTCAGTAGCAACAAGTTTGCACAGTGACAGATGATTATTAGACATAGTGTGACCACAAAATAAAGTATATAAATGTCAAGTGGTAAATATTTTTAAGTTATCTATCAAGTGAAAAGGGTTTAAAATAAGTCTTATCCTCCTATACTGACAAATATAGCTTCATAATTCTAGAATCAAAAAGTATGTAAAGAGTTAGTTTATATATATATATATATATATATATATATATATATATATGACTGCAAATTGGCAAAATGCCAAACATTACTAAGTTTAATTATCATGTGTCTGTATGTCTTGTTGATGGGCTAGCATTGTTCGAATGGGTAATAAAATTAAGGCTTACATAATTCATATATTTTTATACATTTATTCCGAAAAAAATTGTTTTTCTTGCCTTCAAAAATTATTATCTAGGTTTAAGAAATTCAAGATTTTCACATAATTTGTATTCTATTCACAGAAATCATCTAAGGGATTAAAACATAAAATATAATTATAGCCAATTTATATAATTTTATTAAATTTAATTAAAAAGTACAAGGTACAAATCAAAATTTTAAACATTTTGTCTTCAAAAAAGTTATTTTTCCTCTAAATATTCTAAATTATCTACTAAAATTAATAAGATTAGAAATTATAACTAGTGAATATCAATTATTTTCTAAAATGTTTAAATAAAATTAAGTATTTTATTTAGTTTGAGATTTTAATCTTATTAAATGTGTTTATAGCAATAAGACTATTCACAGTTCTAGCACTCAATATATACCCCATTGCCAATGTGAAAATTCAGTATCCAGCTTCATGTATGTTATGTCTAAAGATGTGTGTGAGAGTATGAAGTTATATTGTAAAATATTTTGTTGAATTTTCTAAAACAAACATATAATATTGTCAGATATTCTTCAGCAACCATATATAACTGTTGAAAATTCTGCATAGAACAGAATCACGACCCTAAAAGGTACATATGACTTTAACTAAAAGGCATGCCCATGGACAGTCAGCAGGGCCTTAAAAAGAAGACTGAACCCTGGACGCAGACACACCTGTAAAAGAGGTCTGGTCCTAGAAGGCTAGCATGAACCTGAAACCTGGAGCCATGCTGGGAGACTTGATAAAAAGCAGCAGGAAGTCAGAGGCTTATTCAAGACCCCACAGCAGGAAGAGAAGTAGGAAAAGTTCACCAGTCCAACCACCCAGATGGCAGTTAGAGGCATGATGGAGAGTGGACAGACAATGCTAAGGGCTCCTGACTCAGGGTGGGAAAACAAGGGAGGTCCATTAGGCTGGGTCAGGGCTGGAAACAGCAGAGGTCCAAGAGGGCCACGGAAGAGGTATCTGTGCAAAGGTGGCAACTTTTGGCTCCTCTTGCAGGCTCTTCATAGTCATTCATTCATATGAAAGGGCCCACCCAGAGCAGGCACTGAGGCTGGATGGGAGCTGAGCCCCCAGGTACACAACGACACCCACATTTGAGTCAAGAGGGAAGCAGCCCAAGCCAGGATCTCTCGATGGGGAAGTGGAGGCAAACGGGGGTGAGAAGACATATGACACTGGGACTCTGACGGTGAAGGAGATGAAGGATTGACAAGGAGGAAAAGAATTACAGAGGAGACCACGAACCCACTGAACGCACCTCCACATTTCACACAGATTAAACACATGCTTGTTTTAAAGTACACATGCTGCTGAATTCACAAGCAAGAGAAAATAAATTAATTTGTAATTAACCAAAAAGAAAAATCTTATAGTGCCGCTTTGTGCTCACAGTTTTCATGGAGTGCAGAAAAACCCAAATAGCATCTGCTACAATTTACATAACTTTACATAATCTCATGATTACCACTTGTCAAAGAAGTTGCAGACCAAATCTCTTCCATTTATTTGCCTCCAAAACTGAGAAAATGGAAAACATTCTGGACAAATAGCTTTCCACCCTTTTCTTAAAAATCACAGAAGCCAATAATATGTTTCTAATATTTCAAGTCTTAACATTCTAAACTCCTATTGACACAGGAAATCAATAAACAAATATTTACTGACCCGTGCTCTTTTCAAAACATTGATTTCAAAACTGGGGGCAAATTCTGCCCTTAACTTAAAAATCTACTTCATGCCGTCTGACCTGGAAACAGGTATTTACCCTTTCCAAGCCACATTTTTTCAAATGTAAAACAGAATAATACCAGCCAGTGTATGAGGTTATTTTAGGGTTAAATTTAGTTACTTGACACACAGTAGGCACACAACAACACTATTTGATGGATGAGAAAAACTGTTTTTAATTGGAGAGCTATGATACTGATATTCTAATATTCATGGTTCATTTATATACCTGTACTGGGCAAGAATATGGTAAAGGGATATATAGTATATAGCAAGTTTCAAAAGAAATATAAATATCAAATAGGGATTTATAATAAAAAGGACTATAATTTTTTACTCATAAACATATACATCATCATCTGTACAAAGGTTTTTGATTTATATGAGGACCACTGAGTCTTCTTTCAATTTTTTGGTTTTTGTTTTTATTCCTTCCACTTACTAAAAAAAAAAAAAACCTCATATTTTCTTAAGGCTCTATTCATAAAGAATATTTATTCAGAACCCTTTCATAAGTCTTATTCATTGTTCTTGCTCTTTTATGTCTTACATTCATAATATTTTTTTTTTTTTTTGGTATTTTTCCAAAGTTAGAAGCGGGAAGGCAGTCAGACAGACTCCCACATGCGCCCGACTGGGATCCAGCCGGCACGCCCACCAGGGGGCAATGCTCTGCCCATCTGGGGCATTGCTCTGTTGTGGCGGGAGCCATTCTAGCACCTGAGGCAGAGGCCATGGAGCCGCCCTCGTCACCAAGGCCAACTTTGCTCCAACGGAACCTTGGCTGTGGAAGGTGAAGAGAGAAACAGAAAGAAAAGAGAGGGGTAGGGTGGAGAAGCAGATGGGCACTTCTCTTGTGTGCCCTGAACAGGAATCAAACCTGAGACTTCCACAAGCCAGGCCAACACTCAACCGCTGAGCCAACCGGCCAGGGAATCATAACACTTTTGAACTGAAGGAAACCTTAACAATATCTGGCGTTGTAAGACAAAGTCTTAAAAAGTTGAGGTCACACACTCAGGGGTTGCATAAGGACATGTGTGGCTCTCCTGTTCCATACTTGACACTCAAGGTATTAGCACAGATGCCCATATGGCCGGAGCAGATTCGAAGGTCTGTAGAGCAAACACATAGCCATCTGAAGAGGCAGGTGCCCCGTAAAGGGCTGCCTTGCAGAATGCAGGTCCAACGTGTCTGCATCATCTAAGTTTTTAAGAGATAATAATAACCGAAATTCTTAAATGAAGTGATTTATAAATAGTATATACTAAAATTATTTCAAAATACTCATACTGGTTAGATCAAAACACACACACACAGTCTCATGCAGACATACAAACACACACATATGCTCATTCACACATACAAATGCACACACATATTCAAAAATACAAATGCACAAACACATGCTCACACGTGCATACAAACACACACTCACACATGCATGCAAACACATATATGTTCACGCATATATACAATCACACATACACACACATGCACATCTGCAAACCAAGTCCACTCTGGGCTACAACATGATGAATCTGTACACAGGCTCTTCATACAGTCAGGGAGGACTCAAAACCATGTGTGTTGTTTTAAAAGCACCATTAAGTACCTAGAGAGAAAGCATTACTCTATTTCTTACCTGAGTATTCCTTCTTTCACACATCACTATCAAAAATGGCTTTTTGACAATAGGAAATTAAGTCACATTTTAGAATACGTATCTATGACTTTGTTTATTTACTGCCATACTTATGAAATACATCCTACTGTCTCTTATAGGAACGTGTTTTATGTCTTTACATTAAATTATCCAATGATTAGTGACTTTATCCCTGTGCTTCCCTCAACTCCACTTAGGATTAATTTTGCTTTTGGAGTTTTTAGCACATACACTCAATTTTCTTATTAACACACAAATGAGAGCAATGTGATTCTGTAGCATTTCATTAGTATTACTAAAATGTCACTTAAATAATAAAATATGAAATGTAAACACTGATCGTCTTCTATAACACAACCAAATTCTAATTCTTCGAGTCTGTAGTTAAACAATGGTTATGGACCAGTAAGTCCTATCAGGCGATCACTGTACAGTCCTATGCACTACCTGTTAGCATCTCTTACTTCACAGTCAATTACAGTAAAAACAGCAGTCCCCAAAACAGTCCTAGGACCAGGCTCCAGGCTTTGGAGCCTAGCAGAATCTTGCCTCATAACAAAAGGCCACATGCACTTTCTCTTAATACTTCGTAAATAAACATCCCTTTATTTAAATAAGTTATATAATAACTAACTTCAGTAATTTTGATTCAACTTTGAATGGTAAATACTCATTCTGGCAAGAATGCAGAGTTTGCAATGCAAATTACAGAAAGTTTCATAATGAGGAAAATAAAAATTAGGAACATGATTCACCTAATTCCGATACTTTTACTGCAACAGTAGAAAGCACACATAAATACTTCTGTGGACAGGCAGCATCACACATATTTACCTGCAATCTGACAACATTCCTTTCAGGGACTCAGCAGGTACGAGCTAGAACTCCAGAACTCCCCACCCAACCCCAGACATCAAGAGGTATTGTTGCTCCTTATCAATAAATAACAGTGAAACAATCACTAGATTAAATGACTTCCTTACATTATCACCATAAACAACAATTATTTGTCAGCTGCCCTTTGCGAGCTTTGCATGGGCTTATGAATAAATCATGCCTCATTGATTTGCTAAGACAAAATGTTTTACATTTTGCAATGCTAGTAAGAGCTAATCCTCCACTGCACTTAGTGGTGTTTAATGTAATATGTTTCTTAATACTTTTAATATGAAAGATTAATACCAATTAGCTCAGGACAATGCTTTTTGAATGGCCAGCTGGCCACTAAACCTGGGTCTCTCTAAACTCGTCCTTTCCCAGATGCCATGCTGTTTTCTTCCTTGTAACATTTAAAGTCATAATGGTGGCTTGCATTAACTCAAAAATTAATTTCATTTTAAGAGAGCAAAGCAGAAAAATATGGTACTGTAAAGAATGCTACATGCTTTGCAAAGCTATCATCAAAAATAATAAAATGAGTCTTTCAATGCAATGATTTCAAAAGACATGACAACTTTGGACAACCACAAGCATCTTCAAAGATCTAAAGCAGTGCTTTTCAACTGCCGGTCCACCAGAAATTTTGTGCTAGTTAAAAGTTAACCACCCTGATGGTGTATGAAGGTTATAAACTCAATGATCTTAGCTGAATTCGCTCATACTCAGGGTGATTTCTGCCTTAGCGGTCCCCGAAATAATTCTCCTCTTTTCACCATTCCCCAAGTGTATAAAGGTTGAAAACCAATGATCTAGAGCTCTGCAACCTTAGTCTGACACACACGAGGCAATCCCCTCCCTTCTTCCCAAATCACCCCAAGCTCCCATGATCTTGCTCAGTCCAACCATACCCTGAAGCTGTCATCCACATACCTGACTCTGCTCCACTGGCACTGATCTCTCTAACTCAGGTAAGGTGACTGCCAGTTCTCTGGGTTCCACAGGGAAACCGGAGTCTATAATCTTTGGCAAAATTTTATGCACTGCCAGTGACGATGAACACAGACACTCACAATAATTTGAGTTTGTCCCTCAATTTGCTGAAACTTCGTACAGATTCCTGGGCAGGATTTCCATAGACTCCAATTCCAAAACAAATTCCACTCTTCCTGCATACAACAGGAAAAGCAGCACCTTCCTCCTCTTTTTCTTTGACTAGGATCACAAATCACAGCATGTCAGATGAAAAGGTCTTAAGAGATTATAGTATACTACACCATCCTCATTTCCAAGATGTGAAAATTGAGAGAGGACTCCCCTATGTAGCTAAATTAATGACAGAGGCAAGATGAGAGGCCCATGTCCTGGCTCTCACTGCAATGCTCCTCCCTTTATAGAATGTCTCCCCTCCACCCTGATTCCTGGGATCAGTAAGAAATCCCCATGGAACATTAAAAATAAATAAATAAATAAAAAATAAAACATTATGTGGCAATGGATTTCTTGAACTCGTGTTAATATTCCGCGATGCCTTTCAAATTTAACCACCAGAAAAATCAACCAGGTACAATCGCAGAATTTACAATATTAATTAGCTCTCCAAGACAGAAAACTACAGAAACAAGAATCCATGTTCAATCATAGATCCTACAATTCCCAGTGGAACGAGTGTCATTTGCCTACAGAGCAATAATTATCCTTTACTATGTCAATCAATAAAACCTTTTGCTCTATGAACCTACTATTTCCTGACTTTGTTCTCTGCACTAAAAATTTTCAAATTGTCTTGATTATTTACTAACCTTTTTAAAGTTCTTTAAAATGAGCGTAAAGAAATTCCCAAAATTAGCATAACTTGTTACTGTGTGAAGAGCCTTCCAATCTTCCAGACATATTAGTAGTTTCCTTATTTACAGGGTTTTCCCACTTCTCATTTTTAAATTTTTAAGTGTGTCTGTGCCCTGCCTAATAGCACAAAGTCAGCAGAATAAAAATCTGACAGTTTCTCACACTGTAACTGCAGCCACATTTTTCATTCATGAGAAAGAATAATTGATTAATAAAATATGCGCAGCTGACCACTGGTGGTGCAATGGATAGAGAGAGCATCAACGTGGGACACTGAAGTCTGGTTCAAAACCCCCAGGTTGCAAGCTTGAGTGCAGGTTCTGCAGCTTGAGCATGGGCTTACCAGCTTGAACACAGGGTAGCTGGCTTGAACACAGGATCACAGACATGGTCCCAAGGTCACTGACTTGAAGCCAAGGTCGCTGGATTGAGCAAGTGGTCACTGGCTCGGTTGGAACTCCCATATAAGAAGCGATCAATCAATGAACAAATTAAAGTACTACAACTGCAAGTTGATGTTTCTCATCCCCTCCCTTCCAGTCTGTCTGTCTCTCCCTCTCTCTCTTGCTAACAACAACAACAAAAAATCATGTAATTAAGCAATAGTATAATAAATCTTCTTACCTCCTGTTTTAATTCAAAGCCAAATGTAATATTATTCAGCCTTTAAAAAGAAGGAAATCCTGTCCCATGCGATGACATGGACGAACCCTGAGGACGTTATGTTAAGAGAAATAAACCAGTCACAAAAGGACAAGCACTGCATGATTCTACTTATTTGAGGCATCTAAAGCTATCAAATTCATACAGGCAGAGAGCAGAATGGTAGTGATCAGAGGCTAGTTTAAGGGAAATACAGAATTATTATTCTGTGGATATGAAGTTTCAGTTATACAAGATGCAAATTTCTAGAGATTTGATGTACTTAGCAGAATGTACTGTACACTTAAAATTTTGTAAAAAAAAATGATAAAAATAAATTAAAATGCAGAACTAAAATAAGAGTTAAAAATAAAGCCTCATGCATTAATAACCATTATCCAGCACTTGTCTGACAAGTAGTCCTCAACAGAGCGGTTAGAAATAAAGGCTCTATATACAAAGACACACCCAATACGAAGGATGGGTAAATCCTCTATATGAAGAACCACACAATTCAAAGTATAGCTGCACCCAGGTGTGCATCAATTGACAAATGGATAAACAAAATGTGCTCTATCCATACGATGAAATATTATTGAGCTACAAAAAGAAATGAAGTCCTGATATGTGCTACAACATGAATGAGCTCTGACTACAACATGCTGAGGTAAAAGTAGCTAAACACAAAAGGCCACATAATATATAATTTCGTGTATGGAAAATGCCCAGAATAAACAAGTCTATAGTAACAGAAAGGAGGTTAGTGCTCACTGACAAGGTCTGGGGGGCAGAGGGAAAGGAGAGTGACCATACACTGGTGCATGGTTTATTTATGGCTGATGGAAATGCTCTGAAATTAGACAGTGACGACGGTTGCACAACCTGGTAACTATACTAAAAAATCATTCAACTTCAGAGATGAATTTTGTAGTATGTGAATTATATCTCATTAAAAAAGAAATGGAGGGCCTGACCAGGTGGTGGCGCAGTGGATAGGGCGTCAGACTGGGATGCAGAAGACTCAGGTTCGAGACCCGAGTTCGCCAGCGTGAGCACGGGCCCATCTGGCTTGAGCAAAAGCTCACCAACTTGGACCCAAGGTCGCTGGCTCCAGCAAGGAGTTGTTCAGTCTGCTGAAGGCCCGTGGTCAAGGCACATGTGAGAAAGCAATCAATGAACAATTAAGGTGTTGCAAAGGCAATGAAAAACTAATGATTGATGCTTCTCACCTCTCTCTGTTCCTATCTGTCCCTATCTATCCCTCTCTCTGACTCTCTCTCTGTCCCTGTAAAAAAAAAAAAAAAAAGGAAAAAGAAAGAAATGGAGGGCACGGTTCAGTTGCAAACATGATCAACATTAAGGGCACATGAAGCCCTGTGAGCAAAGACTGGGTTACACTGACCACAGTTGCCTGAGACAGTGATAAGATAAGCAGCCAGCCAAAGGAGGACAAGGTGAGGAAGAGGTTCTAGGTACCAGAGAAGACAGGTGCAAAGACCTAAAAGAAGACAGAAAGAAAGAAGGGCCTATCTCCCTTTCTTCTGAGACAAGAAAAGGTCAAGGTGTTAGCTAAGGCAAAGGCAACCATTTCCATCTTTACATATGTCCCATTAATGCAACTCAAACTCCATGCATTTATTATGACCCCACTATTTAGCAGACTCTTAATGATGCACAAAAATGGGTAGTAAAAAGCTATCAACCATTCCCACCTATCAGAAAAACAATGCATCAGAACTTTAAAAGGAAAATAAAATTCAAATGCTCTTAAGGACGAAAGCAATTGTGAGTATGATGGACACAATGAACCCTGGCATTCTCTTCTCAAACTTTACATGTCACTTCAAAATAAAAATATCCATTCAAAGTTAAAAGTGGCAGCCAGGTACTAAGAAGGTATTACACATGCTTGAGAATTATTATCAGAAGTCTTCAAGTATAACTGCTGTCACCATCAGATAACGAAACACAGAAGACAGGGGGTTGAGATTCAAGTATTTAATGACTCAGTTTTTCTCAGTTACAGGATTGGATGAATTTCTTTCATGTATTTGTAATGTGCTGCCCCATTCTTTTATGGCATGGTTTCTCAACTATTGGCAGTCTGAGCCCAATAATTCTTTGCTGGGTTTTGAGGAGCTGTTCTCTGCACTGTAGGATGTTCAGCAGCCTCCTAGCCTCCTCCGACCAGATGCAAGCTCATCCCTCTTTCCCTTTCACAGCCAAAATGCTTACAAACATTGCCACATGTCCTCTTGTGGGGAGGGGGTAAAATTGCCATCGTTTTTCTGTTTGTTTGTTTGTTTGTTTGTTTTGAGAGAGGAAGAGAGAGGAAATGAGAGAGAATGAGGAAATCAACTTGTAATTGCAGCACTTTAGTTGTTCACTGATTGCTTTCTCACATGTGCCTTGACCAGGGGCTCCAGTCAAGCCATGACCCCTTTCTCAAGCCAGCTACCTTGGGCTCAAGCCAGCTACCTTGGGTTCAAGCCAGCGACATTGGGATAACATTGATGAGTCCATGCTCAAGCCAGTGACCCCACACTCAAGCTGGCAAGCCCATGCTCAAGCTGGATGAGCCAGTGCTCAAGCCAGTGACCACAGGATTTCAAACCTGGGACCTCAGCATCCCAGGTCAACCCTCCATCCACTGTGCCACCACCAGTCAGGCAAATTGCCACTGTTTTCAAGCAACTAAATGGATTTTCTCTATACAAGCTATGACAACTTCTTTGAAAATAATGTCTTGTCCCCTCATCTGTTGGGTTTTCTGCATGCACCACACCCTGAGTCTCCCCACAAGACATTGAACCTTAAACCCATTTCAGATGTTCTTCAGAACTTTTCGAAATGTCAAGTCTCTAAAGCAAAAGAAAAGCAACATGATTCATCACCAATGGAAAACAAGACCTCATTCTCGGCCTCCCTTCAGCCTCCTTTCCTACCTCCAAAATCAGGCTCCAGAGCTTTTGTCTCCTAAGGGCCATGGTTGGCTCAGCTGTCAGGATCAGCTCTGACAACGAAAAATGCATCCAAGTTACCACTCACTCTGGCGCCCTAGTAAAACATCAGCAATCTTTTAAATTGCTAGACCTTCCCACTACACATCAGTTGTGGAAGCTCTGTAAAGGTTTTCCCTGCAAACACCATGAATAAGGATGGCCTGTAAACCCACAGGCTCTGAATCTTAAGCCAGCAGGGAGCTTACCCTCTGGGGGCATCAGGACCTTGTTGTTCTGCGTGCACCACCCCACAGGGTGCAGGTCGGCTATCACTACATCACACCAGAAATCGGCCCGACGGTCCTCCCCATAACCACAGTAGCGCAGAAGCAGCAGCTGCCCGCAGGTAGTGATAACGGTGGCCACCCAGTATGTGTCCGGGTTGTTCTTATTAGCCACTTCCAGTTTCATCCCAGGCTGGAAGTTGCTCTGAATGCTGATTTCCACCTTAAGGAACCAGAAACACAGGAAACCCATTATTAAACTGGACACATACATGCAGAAGATTACAAGAACTGTTAAAAACTATGACTCTGAATTTCCCTGTAGCCACATTAAAAAGAGATAAAACAGTTAAAATTAATTTTAATAATGCATTTCATTTAACCCAATATATCCCAAGTGTCATCATTTCAAGATGTAATAATGTAAAATATATTAAGGAGATATTTTACATTCTTCTTTTTCAATGAAGCATCAGATATTATCTGGTGTGCATCCTACACTTACAGCACACCCCTGTCAGGACGACACCCTTTCCATATGCTCAAAAGCACCAGGTGGCTGGGGGCTACTTCACGATCAGTAATTATGGGTGGATTTTCTTTTTTATTAATGAAGGATTATCATCTATAAATATTTTCCACCCTTCCTTCCCAAAAGAAAGCTTTACAGCCTGGCAGACGTCCCAGTGTTAAAGCATCTGATGTCCGTGAATAGCAGCTGCTTAAGGGACGATGAAAGTAAAAATGGCTTGCTCATGGGACCAAAGATGCTTCTCTTTGACACCTAGCACACAGGCCTGAGGACACTCTGCTTCCTGTACTATTGTGATTAGGAGGGAGGTGAAAGAACAGACTGGATTAAAGAGAACATGAGTTACCCCGTATGGAGAGGTACTAATACCTTCCTTATTGGCAAAGAAGAGAAAGAAGAAGTTGTCAATCAGTATCTTTCTCCTGCACTGCCTCAAGGAACCTAAGCAAGTCATCCCAAATCACAAGAAGCTTTGCAAAATCATACACACGTTGTATGCCAGGTGAATTGTAGTTTTGTTATGTTTTAATATTCACCACTGGGTTTCACTAAATGGCCACAACCACATTCATGATAAACTAATAATTTTAACACTGTAAGTGTTGGTATAAAAAGAGAATTGGGAATGTGATCTGCTTTTATAAGGTCATGCAAATTTCATAAGATTTTAAATGCCTTTTCAAAAGAACACTTCACCACTAAACAGAGTAAAATGTTGCATTAAAACAAAGAATCAAAGTTCTGGCTTCCTATTTCATCAAGAAAGCCAAAAGAAAGAACAGGTTGAGCAAATGCTCCAATCTGCTAATGATACTCAAGCTGATTCTTTGCCCTGGGTAGCCCAGTGGGGGGAAAAAAAAGTTTCTCAGAATTGAATTTTCCTTTCCAGTAAAGCAACAGTAATGCCAAAAACTCAGGTCTTAGAAACTGTCTTTTCTTTGCTAACAGTATATTACCAAAATATCATGTGGAAACAAAAACCTGATAAAAAGTCCATTTTATATTTTCTGGAACTTGCATTCTTCTGGACAAGCTATTTCCACAGTTCAAAGGAATCTTTATTAAGAGTAATTTTTTTTGTTTTGGCTTGATGTAAATGTTTCCTGAATATTTATGCTATTTCTTCTCATTTGACTCAGCTGCCCACAAAAGACTATAAAACTTTGTGTTCTTTCAAAATAAAAACATCAATCCAAAATAAAAATATAGTCATTACACCTCCTAAGAAGACATTACACACTACACCTAGTTACCTAGTTTGCTGGCTTTATTTATTTTAATCAATCTTATCTGTCTCAGGCTGTGTGCAAAGATCTGTCAAATTGAGCATTTTGAGATAAAGACGAGGTTAAAATTACACAGCATTTCCCACCCACTGAGCAGCCTCCTTGGGCCCAGCCCTGTGTTGGATGAATGAGCCCTAACAGCCAGGCCCACCTGACCTGAGCTACCTGTGAAAAGCAAACAAACCTCCCCACCTCTACTTTAAGAAATCTTGGCTGTACTCCTCATCTCTTCTTATTCCGTATCTTCCAGTAGGTTTGGCATCTTCTCTTCTTGCAGGTTCCCTCCCACCCTCCAAATGCAGAGCAGAAAGAGAAGGAAGGTTACGTACATGTTTGAACGATGTGTGAGGAGCCGCACTGGCACCGGTTTCTTCCAAGTACTCTCCCCAGTTAAAGCCAGTTTCCTCCAAGCTTGAACCTTCTTCTGTTGAAAGACCAAAACCAGACAAAAAGCACAAGAATTTCAATACTAGAGTGAAGACTACAAAGGCACTGGCCTCCGATGAAGACCAGAAAATTCTTAATGCAAGAAATGAATGAAATCAGTGGTTTCCGAAGATATTGTCAAATTCTTTTCATAGCTTTAGTTTGCTGACTTTAGGGATGGTGGCAAAAGAAAGGAAATACTGAAGAAAGTCTTCTTGGATACCCTGACAAAATCAAGGGTAATATTAAGAGCTCTTAGGTGAATGAAATGAGATTTGCTTCATAGTATAGTTACTGCATGTTAGTAACAGTCTGGAACTGGCTTTCAGGACACTGCATCCTTTGGGGACACTGGAGGATAAAGCAAAAGACACAATGAGTGCTAAGTAAACACCATGATATATATACAGCACCAACCCCTTTGTTCCCTGGCTGTTTGCTTACTACAGCTGGGGATTATAAAGTAACAGCATGGACTGTTAGTGCCATAAGGGACTTTGGAAAGCACTGATGTCATTTCAATGGGAAAAATGAGGCCCAGAAAGACTGTTCAAGTGTGTGAAGAGACTTGGCAAGTTAGGGACAGAAACCAACCAACTGTGAGACAAATCCCCGATGCCCACCCAGTCCAAGGTCCGTTGTCCTGCTATCAGCCGTGACGGAGCTCTCAGGGTAAGTAAGGCACATGAGTAGAAACCAACAGAGCATGAGTTTCTCTGATTATAAGAATCAAGGAGAAATAAAATCAAGTGCACATGGCTCTTAAAATGATCCCTATATTTGGCTCTGAAGGAAATCAAGTAATTCCCCCAACATTCAAGACTGTAAAAGTAAGATAATCTATATAGCTGAAAAATAGCAAACAACTCATTTTAAGGTACAGTACAGATAACATAAATGTTATGTCATGATTTCAAATGGAAAATAATCACCTGTAAACATTACTTCTACCTATTTGAAAGACTATCATAAAGAAAGAGCATACAGGAGTAACACTGTCCAAACATGCAGTTAAGTAAGAGCTTCAAAAGTTTAGATTCTCTTTTCTTGCGACAATGTTCAAGCATGTACCTTCTACAAGCAAGAGGCTACTTCAATGGCAAAGAACAAATCTTTGCAGGTAGGCCGGGGGGTTAGCAATGGGTGGGTAGAAGAGAGAAAGCCTTGTTCTTGGAATCTATCTATTACTACTTTTTTCTATTAAAAATTCTTAAATTAGAAGTTGGAAAAGTACTTTTCTTGTGGTATTCTGCATAGTTCCAGAAAATAATAAAAGAGAATAATTTTTGTAAAGTCAGAAGATGCTAAGTGAAAAGGCAGTTAGTTACCTTCAACTTGTCTTCTAAATTGAAGTTGCTGAAAATTGTCTCCTCAAATTGTACTCCCATCAAGTGGTTTATAATCAAATGTCCAAAAATATAAAGAGCCATCTGAAGAGAAACCCTCCCCTTGTATCTCTCCCAGCATTCTGCTTACCCCAGAGACTTAATGCCCTTTTATCAGAAAAGTGTGCCCTGGAAAAAGCCAGCGGCTCCTGCAGCCACCAGCTACAAGAACGCCAGCTGGTTTCCAGACACCAAGACTCAGTAGGGAAAATCCAAAGAGAAAGCAGTCATATTCTGGAAAACACATCTGAGTGTCACCCAACAGCTCTTCCCACAGTTCTTTTACTCCAAGCAGCACTAGACATCGATTACCAAGTTCATTTTTTGATCCACTAACCAGAGACATTACAGCAGCACCATTTATTTGTCCAGGGGACCAGGTACAGTATCTATTGATAGCTAACTTGTCACACTTTTTTCTTTGCACTATCCAGGTTCAGCTCAACCTTCTAGCTCCACAAAGTGACCACACACCAACACAACAAGGTCATAAGAGCCCTGCCAGACTGGGGTGTCAGCTCTATGCTGATTGCTTACATCTATCACTCATTTACTCCTTCCAAAAACCCTGATAGATGGATACTATAGCCCCATTTCACAGAAGAGATGATGGGGCCCAGAAAGCCAGGAGCCACCACAGTCACACACAACTGTCTGGCCAAGGAGGCAGGAGTCCAACACAAACTGTCTGATTTCAAGGCTGGAACTCATACGAGGAACCTTTCTGTGTCATTCTTCTGCCCATATCGTAAATCAGACATCTCCCTCCATTCACCACCCGCTTCTCCACCTGGAGACTCCAAAGCTGACTTCTCTATCTTTCTGCACTAGTGAGCCTTAGAACATTCCAGAGCCAAGTCACACAATGAGAAGACATGGGACTGGAGGCAGCAGCCATCTTCGGAGAGGAGAACAGAATGGGCAGAGCCCCTGAGGCCTGCTTGTAAAGGAAGAGAGAACCAGAGCAAGGACATGGGCATAAAGCTCAGTCCTGGGCCTTGGGGGCAGGCTGTCCTGGAGAGCTCCTGGGTGCACATTTCTTTAGAATTTCAGCTGCCCCAAAATAGAACAGGGTCTCTCAGTGAGCGATCAGTTCCTTCACATCAGAAATGTCCGCAACTGAGCTATTAGCAACCTCCCAGCAGCAGCTTTAATTAAAAGGCCTCAATGAACCTCATCACCATGACTGAAAATGACACAGTGACTCTATCACTTCAAAGCAGTAGTCAGAGTAAGACCACAGCCTCAATTTAGACCATCCCTGACTGACCTGTGGTGGTGCAGTGGATAAAGGGTCGACTTAGAATGCTGAGATCACCAGTTCAAAACCCCAGGCTTGCCTGGTCAAGGCACATATGGGAGTTGATACTTCCTGCTCCTCTCCTCTTTCCCTCTCTCTTACTCTCTCTCTCTCCTCTCTAAAAATGAATAAAATCTAAAAAAAAAAAATTAGACCATTTCTTGTAGTAATTTATTCTTCATAAAATTCTAATCCAGACTATTTACATTTGTCAAAAATGTTTGTTTCACCTGACCAGGCAGTGGTGCAGTGGCTAGAGCATCGGACTGGGATGCAGAGGACCCAGGTTCAAAACCCCGAGGTCACCAGCTTGAGCTCAGGCTCATCCAGCTTGAGTGCGGGCTCACCAGATTGAGCGTAGGGTCACTGGCTTGAGCGTGGGGTCACTCTCTGTGCTGTAGCCCTCCTAAAGCCCCCCAGTCAAGGCACATGTGAGAAAGCAATCAATGAATTAAGGAGCCACAATGAGGAATTAATGCTTCTCATCTCTCTCCCTTTCTGTCTGTCTGTCCCTATCTGTCCCTCTCTCTGTCTCTGTCACAAAAAAAAGAAAAAGTTTGTTTCCACCACATTTTAATTCATTACAAGCCATGTCTCCAATCTCTTTGCCCAATATAGTGGGTGGTAGCTGCTTTCAAGCTCCCTCAGTTATTCATTCATTCCAGTTAAGCAAGAAAGGAAAAAGCACAGTGGTGACTCCCAGTTGTGCATCATTGAAAACAGTGCTGAAGAAAGCTGACACTCTCGGCTGTCTAAGGAAATACTTCAGTAAGCACCCAAAAGTCAGACTTACAGTGGGATCAAAAACTTTAAAAACATTTATGCCCAGCACTGGTAACTTTGAATGTGCTATTTTAACAATAAAATCTGATACAAAATATAGGGTTCCTCACAATACCAACTTTTCAAATCTGTAATTTATTAACACTTCCTCCACAGCATGTGCCCCAAGCAGCTGATTTTCTAAAGACATTTCAATGAGCAATAAAAAATAGATAAACACACACCATGTTTATGAGTGGAGGTCTCATAAACCCAGAGCAAATATTTACCACTGATTCATAAATCTCTTATGCCCATAAACATTTTATCAAGGAAACTCTGACAATCTCCCTCTGCTGTAAAGGAACCAATTGGAGGCATTGCCCAATGATGTAATGAAAACAGACTATGAAAAGCTACTAAGAAAATTTCACAATTTAAAAGAAAGCAGGCCCATTCATTAGTGGCACTCCAGTTCTAGAAAACAGAAAACTATTTATGTGGCTAGAATATTTCATAATAAATAGAAAAGGAATACCTTACTAAAAGTTGGAGTGCAAGCTACTTTATAGTGAAAAACAGAATGAACAAATGGCTCATACACCTTTTTATAAGTAATCAAATCATGGGTTGCACAATTTTATAATATGAAAAAAGGCTAACTTTGCAAGGCTGAATATTAAAGCCCGTAACCACTACCTAATAAAAAAAAAAATGGAGAATTGGCAGGTTTTAAATGAACAAAATCTTACAGAGCACCTTCTTCTATGCTAGAATTTTTTTTAAAGTGGAAAGAAAAAGGAAGACATTAAATCTTTGTTATTTTAGCTGATGATAGTCCATTCATACTATTAAAAGTTCTAGAAAAGAGTTGCATTGTGAGTATATTAAACAGACACCACGTTAAGTCAGATAGGACTGGCCAAAGCCAATCCTAGATCTTAGTTCATAGCTGCAGGACCACACGAGGGAGGAGGGGACAGTCACCTAAACACAGAGGTCCTCACAGGTATCTCAGCTACCCAGACATTCAGAGTCTTTACAGAAAAAAAAGAACACATGTAAAAATGACCTAATATCCTAGCCAGGGGAGGAAACCACTATCTAAAGGAGATTTTTTAAAGGGGATACAACAGAGTCACATAAAACTACAGTAGTTCCTTCCCACCATGAAGAGTCAGAGATCTGAATTTCTCTAATTAGGATGTTGATTTATTTCCTTCCTGAATACAAAAGCCAGTGGTACTCCAGCTGATATGTCCTAATACTACCCCAGCCCCTCCAAAATATCAAGCCCATATTTCCAGAATAATTCTTGTTTCTCAGGCTTGCCCAATGTAAATGTGCAACATCACTTTATCTACAGTCTTCATCAGGAAATTACATTTAGCTGTGTTGGAAAACTTATGAGTAGGAATCTATCTCTAGAGCAGCACAGTGTTTTGCTTGCTTTTATCATGGCAATTGAGGAAGCCCACAGTTCCAGAAGGCCGGATTTGGTCGATGTCCCTCTGTGTGTTCCTGGCCATTCTGTCCACTGGAAGGGCCTTCAGTTCGTCTGCCCCTGCTTTTCCCAGGGCATCCCGGGGGGAGAAATCATCCTATTTCACCCAGGGGACTCAAGTTTCAATTACTGACCCCAACTATTTGAGCTTTCCTTAGGAAAAGAGGCAAAACCGAACATGAGAAAACTGTTAATGAGACTCAGAAATCTTGTTTTAAGCTGAGGTTTTCATTTCCGAGTGATGAATCACCAGTGCAAAGATCACAGCAGCTGGGCTTGGTGACAAAGGAACCGAAAACACAGGATCAAAAAACATGAAAAGCAAGCAGGTTGGACTTCATCCTTTGGCCCAGTGATTTGGTTCATAAAGAGCTATAGGTCCTAGCCGGTTGGCTCAGCGGTAGAGCATCGGCCTGGCATGTGAAAGTCCCAGGCTCAATTCCCCGTCAGGGCACACAACAGAAGGGCCCATCTGCTTCTCCACCCTTCCCCCTCTCCTTCCTCCCTGTCTCTCTCTTCCCCTCCCAAGGCTTCATTGGAGCAAAGTTGGCCCAGGCACTGAGAATAGCTCCATGGTCTCCGCCTCAGGTGCCAGAATGGCTCCTTTGCCACAGAGCAACGCCACAGATGGGCAGAGCATCGCCCCCTGGTGGGCATGCCCGGTGGATCCCGGTCGGGTGCAAGCGGGAGTCTAACTGCCTCCCCGCTTCTAACTTTGGAAAAATAAAAAAATAAAAAAAAAAGAGAGAGAGCGATAGGCACTTACATGTGGTCAGGTGTCAGGGAGGTGCAGTCGTGTGTCTTCTAACACATGGGGAGAGGGGCTGGGAGACAAGCGGAGGAGAGGAAAGGAAAGAATCTAAGTTGTTGCTGTCTCCTATAAAGTGAGTGTATGTGAGTGTGAGTGTGTGTGTATGTGTGTGTGTGTGTGTTTATGCACACTTATGTATGAAAGATGACTTCTCCCTGTACTGAAGGGCAGGCACAGCTCCATGTTTCAGAGCATAAGGTTCCAGGCCCTCAGGATGCCTGAGATGAAATCCTGGCTTGTACACAAGAGTCAGGTAATTCCTCCTTTTCCAATTTCATCTGCTATTTCACGGGTTGTGGAAGACTTAACGCCAACACATGCAATGTACTTAAGAGAGCGTATGCCATAATCACAGGGTCATGTGCTTATTGTCCCTCATTTGAGTCAATTCAGAATCAGGTGAAGAAGAATGATCAATTTAAATGCTTTCTCCTGCTCATCTGAATCGCTCCCAGGAAAAGGACCGGGACACCAATCAACCCTAAGCACGTCACAGTTGATCCCAGAACCAACTAGCCACACAACTGACGGCAGACAGAATACATTTTATGTATTAACAGGTGAAAAGGGAACCACTTGGGAATATAAACCACTTGACGATTCCTACTTGAGTATGTTCTTAAACGTCTAAAACTACATCTGAGTTTCTCGAAGTCAGCCTCTGCTCTCTACAAAGCTTTAGATCCTGCTCTAAACTGATTTCCTCGTTAGGACGTCTGTCTCTGTGGCACAACTTAAAAGTCTCCTCACCACACAAGTATAAATGGAAATTCCAAGAAGAAAGGACAGATTAGTCAAAGGGGGGGGGGGAAAGTCAACCAATTCTAGAAAGATGTTAAGATAATTTAGAGTTGTTTAGAATTGCTAGTTCTATTTTGGATATGAACAAGGAACTAACCAAGCAGTGAGCATAGTGATGATTGGCATCTGGCATGGCCCATTCTGGCACACACACCTCCCCATTCATAGGACAGCCCACCAGAAAATTCAGTACAAATAATTTTTCTGACACCAAATTATTAATAAGTTTCAGAATTTATTTCAGCTAGAAAGATATTGCAGCTTTCTGAAAATGAAGTCAACATACAGTTGCCATTTAAACAGTTTTTAAAACATGCCATTGAAAGCAATGCAGTCATAGACATCAGGTGTGTATACAACAAAAATATGGTGAAAATCTGGGACTCCTAAAGAGGAAAAATAATCTCACTCAGCAAACAAAACAATAACTTTTCTCGAAGGCATATTTATCCTAAAATAAAAGAATAACCAATGTGAACCTTTGATCTATGGGGTCATTGTTTCTCAGAAAAAGAATTTCCAGATTTCCAACTTTGCTTTCAGAATTGTTCTGTCTCCTACTTTATATAGAAAGAAGCTAAACAGGGGAGAATGAGTTGATTTTGAAACATACTAACATTTTTCAGGCAATTATTTCAGAGGTTTCTATATTTTCCCCAGATGAAGATATAATTTGAGAAACATAATCTAGTAAATTCAATGACATCAGGCAATCTGTAATTCTACCATTGACTAGTCTCATCAAAATATGAAAACAGATTTCGTTCCTTCTTTGGACAATGGTCAAATCTCCCACTGAATTAATGATCAACATTTTTGTCCATGAATTCATCATATCAATGCTCATGATTCTGAAAGCTAAGTTTTCCTTATCTAATTTGCTGTTATATAATAGTGCAATCCTTTAAAAAAATCTTTTAAAAATAACCTCTTTTTTTTTATTAAATGAGAGGAGGGAAGATAGAGAGACATACTCCGGCATATACTCCAACTGGGATCCACCCTGGCCACCCTGTCTGGGGCCAATGCTCAGACCAACCGAGCTATCCTCAGTGCCTAGGGCCAACACTTGAACCAATCAAGCCACTGGCTGCAAGAAGGGAAGAGAAAGAGAGGAGGGAGAGGGAGGGGAAGAGAAGCAGATGGTCACTTCTCATGTGCACCCTGACTAGGGACTGAACTTGGGACTTCTGAACGCTGGGCTAACACTCTATCCACAGAGCAAACCAGTCATGGCCAAAAATTAACTCCTTATAAGCAAGTATTTAGAAAAAGGTGCATTTACAAAATCTTTTGTTAATATCAAATTTCAATCAAAGACTGGTTTGGTTTGGTTTGTTCTGTGATGTTTAGTTTTGCTCTGTGATTTCCTAAAGGGAGAAAGACTTTACCACAAATTCAATGACCTACAATTCTTTCACATGATGCACTCTTTTGAAAACTGGGCTGGAAGTGTCAGGAAATGGCATCCAGTGTCACCTTTTGGGGCACATGCCAGAGAATTCTATTTCCTACCTCCCTAGACTGGTTCAGTCAGCAGGGTCTGAGCACAGAGAAAGGAGGTGGGGGGACAGGGTGAAAAGGTGAAGAGATTAAGAACAAATTGTTAGTAGAAAATAGTCACAGAGATGGTAAAGTACAGCATAAAAAAATATAGTCAATAATACCTAACTATGTATGATACCAGGCGGGTATTTAAAAATATTAGGGGGAACACTTTTTAACATATATGAATGTTAAACCACTGTGCTGTACACCTGAAACTAATACTAAATAATATTAAATGTGAACTGTGTTTGAAAAATCAGATTTAAAAAAGGTGTTCTCGGTAAAAACTGTATCTGTCTCTTTGAGCTAAGGCATTTATTACTGATTCCAAGCCCTGCAGTTCTGCTTCTCATTTGAGGACAAGCTGGAAGCAGCATGCTTCGATGTGGCGCAGTTAGACTCAGCGGAGACTCAAGAGAGACTCAGCGGATCTGAGCACCCACTGACTGAAATACGCAGTGTGAATAATCAGCAACATTTATTTATGAAGTCATTGAAATTTTGAAATGATTTGTCATGTCACTGTCACCTAGCCCGCTCTGTCTAGTATACAGGTAATATTACTTTTGAACCAAAGTTAGCTTAACTTCCAAGCTGCTATTTGCCTATAAATATGATAGCAAATACTAGGAACAAGCAGCATGTGAGATCTAGAAATGCTGCCCCATTGTTTCCTGAAATATTTCTAGAAAGATAATAGTCAATACACCAAAAGGCCAAAAGGATCTAGAAAACAAAATCGTACCTGAATCAAGATCTCCATTACCATTAGCTGAGCTCGGGTGTTTCTCCAGGGGAGAGGATGAAGGATCTGGCATATCGGTAACTGACAAGCTACTCTCCATTCCTAAGGAACAGGATCTTCTCTTAATTCATTCTGCAGGAAGAATTACCTAAGGGCAACCAACAAAGAAAAAAGAATCAGATTCACTTATTTTTAAACTCTCCAAAGATAAGGCATCCTGGCAGAGCTGCTACCATTTTTATTATAACATTCAGGAAGCAATGTAATGATAATAGAAAATACCGAGAATCAAGACTAAAGACTACATGTCTACACAGAGTCAACAACAAAGGCCACAGCTGAGCAAAACCATCAATTTTCTACAAGTTATTATCACCACTAACATGGACACATTTTTCATCAACAAATAGACTCTATGTTTCAACCCACAATCTACCCCAGTAACTCTGGCATGACACTCTGCCACCCACCTGTTTCCTCTCACTCAAGGTGAAACGCCAAAGTCTGCCTCAGCTTAGCACCCTCCACACACAGGTAAGGTGTCTGCTGCCTCTCAGGCAATGGTTCCCAAAACCAGTTAAAGTGTCAACATTTGCAAACATGAGCTTTGTGACCAACCACACTTTTCCCATAACAGCATGGCTACTCCACACTTGCATTCCAAAGTGACTGGTGGTGAAACAAGTAGAAGTATAGTCGGTCTCACAGAATCCTACAATCTAGTTCACTGATGTCACATACTATAAAACACCCAGGCACAGTCTTTACTAAGGGTCAGCCATTCACAGTTCTGGTGGTCAGACACAGCCACATGTGGGTTTTTTTTTTTTCATCTTTCATTTATCCAATGTTTGCTCTTATTTCACATGTAGATAAAAGTTTCAATTAGCAAAAGGACAAAGACAGATGAAGGAATAGAATAGTACACCTATAGCTACATAAACAGAGTATTTTGTCACCCACATACTGGTAAATTATCTTTTAAGAATTCCATATCTTCCCTGGCCAGGAGGCTCAGTGGATAAAGCATCAACCCAGCATGCCAGAGATTGCAGGTTCAACCCCTGGTCGGTCAGGATACATTAGAGAAGCAATCAATAAGTGCACAACTAAATGAAACAACAAAGTGAAACGAGTTCATGCTTCTCTGTCTCTCTCTCTCTCTGCCCCCCACCCTTACCTATCTCTCCTCCAACCCTTCCTCCCTCTCTCTCTCTCTCTCTCTCTCTCTCTCTAGTCAGTGCAGGGGAAGAAGAAAAACAGAATACTATGCCCTTCTTAAAACACACACACACATGTACACATACCTCCCATATTTTGGTGCCGTTTGTATTACTTTCCTGAAAAATATTTTGAGTTTTTGTCAAAATTAAAGGAATGATTTAAACCTAAATAGAAAATGTTCTTTTTTAAATAATTCAAAGTTATTTCATATCACTAGTGGATTATTCTATAAGCTTAGTTTCTGAAATCTTTGGGGGAAAATAACAAACACAGGAGTCCATTTAATGGACAGATGGGTTCTAAAGGTACTTCAAATGGAGGACATTGGCAAATAGGCATTAAAATGTTGAGGCTGGCTAATTTTGTCCCACAGACATCAGTTTGCCAAAACAGCTCACATGATAATGGGCAGAACTGTGTACTCCTAAGAGCATTTCTTCACCACTCTTATTATAATACAGACACCTGAATTTTTGGCCAGCTATGCTTTTGGAGATTTTCTCCCCAAGGGCTGCACACAGTGGCAGGAAGGCAGGATGACTGGACTGCTTATGTCTTATGCTAGGATTTCACAGTGGGCAGCAGTAGTCACCAGTTTATTGCTACTGCCACCTGTCCCTAAGAAGTAGTTGCCGATACGATCAGCAGAGAAACCACTTGATGAGCAAGTGGCCATCCAACCAAATACCCCACAACCAACAAGTATCTACTGGGAGAATGCTCACATGGTACACTGGGATATGCGAAAGGGTAAAACCCACAACCTGCCCAATGACAAGAAGTATGATTGTGAGTTTACAGATCACTTCATCACTGAGGTAAGGACACATCTGCTGACCCCAGGGACTACAAGATGGCTTGGACAAAGAAAGAGGATAAGGGTGGCACACTCTGGGAAACTCGGCCTTCCACCGCTCTCCACAGAGTAATCCAGGAATTACCAAAAACTTGGAGGGGAGAAGGTCAGGCAACCAAAGAAAGGGACAGGAGGTTGAACACTTGGGACAAACAAAATACCACAGACTGCACATCTTAATTAGGGAAAATTGGTAAACTATATATATAGTGAGTTAGAAGTTGGTAAGTGCTATAGGAAAAACTAAAGATGGAGAAAAGATACAGTGAGCCAGGTGGAGGGGGTGACCATTCAGATGACCCCCAGGCAAGTTCTGAGAAGTGATATTTGAACAAAGACTTGAGGATGTGAATAGGGATAAGAAAACAGTTTGCCAAAACAAGGACCCAATTTGCATTCCACTCTGCAGGAAGGAGGACACACCTCAGGAGTTCATTCCAGGAAGTGTAATGACCAGATTTGTTCTAGAAAAATCACTCTGGTAGCTAGTTGCATGCCAGACAGATGACAGACAGGGGCAAGACTGAATGGAAACAGAGACTAAAACCAACATGCAGATGAAGATCTAGACTGAGACAGTAAAAGCTAAAAGAAAACAAGGTCAATGTGTATTTGAAAAGTACAATCTGCAGAACATGGTGGGAACAACCCAAGAATCTCCCAATATTAACAAAATGCCAACTTTTCACAGCATATCATCAAATTCCTAGAAAGAAATGACTTCCTTGGCCACAGCTAGCTCTCGACAACTAACAGAACCTACACAGTGTCTAAGAAATAAATAAATAGTTCTGGGAGAAAAAAATTTACTAAATATAAAAATGACAAACCATTTCACAAAAATTACTTTCAATGGAATTGGGGGAAGGGCATATCTTACTGGTAACAATTGAAATCTTTGCAAAATAAAATCAAGATTTTAAGAACCTAATCTTTTTTCTAACTTCAGTATCCTAACCAAAAAGAAACGGAGTGGGGGGCAATTTTTTAAAAGAAGGAAAATTTCCTTTTGATTCTTAAAATACATGTAATTTCAAGACTGAAGTTAGAAGTGTCTCTTCATGAAAGCAGCATTTTTTCCAAAGACATGAAAAGACGGCTCAGAAGACTGGGTTTTTAAAGAGTCATTTCCTGTTTTGCACAAAACGTTTTGTGATCTTGTGTAAAGTTAGTTCTACTGTAAATAGCTCTTCTTGTCCCCAAAGTTGTTGAACAGAATTGTAGTACTGGATCATCCTTTAAAAAGTGGTCTCTGCCCAGTGACAGTAACAGTAAACTTAGAGAATAAGGAGTAACAAGGTCACTAGCTGTGTGACTTAAGCAATTACACTTAACCTCTTTGCAACTCAAACTTCTCATCAATTAAATAAGAAAGCTTAATTAGATGCAATCAATGGCCCTTTTCAAATTTAAAAGTCTATGAATTTACTAGAGCTCTTTAGTACTAATTGCATATTTTCTGCATTTAGACTACCCGTTTATCTGAACCAAATACAATAAGCCTCTGCTTCCTATCATTCGAAGTGTATTCAAAGAAGAAAACTATTTTAGCATAGGCTAGAGCTAGACAAAGCTTTGTTGAGAAGGAAATGGGTGAGAAAGAACACACATTAGATATTCCAAAGCAAATCAGAAATATTAAGGGGCTTATTATATATTTTGAATTATCTTTAGATCAGTAAGGTCCAATAAAACTTTCTATGCCTGCACAGTCCAAGTCAGTAACCACTAGCCATACATGGTTACTGAACACTTGGAATGTAGATAAGTGTGAATGGGCATCTCAATTTTAATTTCAATTTAAATACCATATGTGGCTAGTGGCTGCCTTTTTGACCGCATAGCTAGAGCACTGCATAGGTAAGCCAGAGATTCTGTATTTGAATTTGGAGCACATCCTAAAATAACCATCAATTCTTGGCTCTCTTAAAATTTTTCATTAATAATAGCAAACTAGTTAAAAAGAACATAGGAAATTTTAAACCTGAGAAATTTCAAAAGAAGACTTCACAGTTTCCCTATAATAGTCCACAAATCTTTCATAGTAAACTTCCTAAATAGTAGGTTTTTATTGAATGTGTTGTTGCCTTGTTGTATCATTCCAATTTCAAAGAATATAAATCTCAGAAGCTAAATCAAGTGTGTCATATTAATATAATTCCCTTTTTTCATCCATCTATAAAGTCATGAAAATCATTTCACCTCAAATATGTAATCAGGCAAAATATTTTTTTTGCTAAAGAAAAATGCTCCATGAATAAAAACTCCATATTAATAATGCCAAGTATCAATGGCTTATCTGACACTATTAACGAGGAAAAAAGTTTGCTAAAATTTTTATGACTCCTCAGTGATGCAGTTCTCTCCATTTGCCTCTAACCAGACACTATAAAAAGGTAACCGGGGACTATAAAATAAGACATCATTTTAAATGCACCAAATCAATCATTTTAAAAAGAACTCAGGGATAACAATATAAAAACAAAAAAGAAAGCCACCTGAATGAGTGGCAGAGTTAAACCTCACATTATTCTGTATAAGGACAAGTGACAAGGCATCGTCCTAGGTGGCTGCGAAATTTATTTTGGCAAATGACATGTCACACTTTCACTTTTCCAACAGTATTTACTTTTTCTCTTTTTTAAAAAATAAAGGTAACCACACTCTCTGTGGAAGTCTTAAGGAATATAATTATAAAGGAACAAATTTAAATCACTCAGGGAAAATCACTTTAATGTTAATAGTAACTCCTCCTGACAGCTACTCTGTGGGTATTTTTGAGTTCCTATGAAATTTAGAATTTTAATTTGTTTTCATTTAACATTACATAGAAAGCATTTCCCCACATTATTAAAATTCTTTGAAAACATTATTTAAAATGGTTGAGCAATTTTTATTACAATATAAATAAGGTAATTTATTTGCCATTCCACTACTGCAGACCATTAAATTGTTTTGTTTTGTTTTTTCACCATCATAAACAGTGCTGGAGTGATTCTCCTCAGCCATAACTTCTATTCCATCTGGGATGCTTCCTTTGTGTACAAGCCCAGAAGTTAGAGTATAGGGCCAAATGGAGGAATATGGCTAAAATGCTATCCAGCCTGCTGCCCTCACTTACCAAGTGACCCGCAGGGTGTGACAGAATCCATCCAAACGCAATTTCCTCTTCGGTCATAAATAATGTTTCCTTTCATCCTTTCCAATTTGATACTCAAAAAATAGTATCTTACCATTGCCATGCACCATCTTCATGTGATACTTACTACCTCTGATCCCATCTTTCCCAGTTTAACTCTGTTGGTATTTTGTATAATTTTTAAGAGCTCTCCATATTTTACCTCACAAACTACTGACAAATATTTTCCCAAATTCCTTTTGATATATGGAATGTTAGTTGTTTTGTTTTTTAACTTAGTCCAATCCATCAACTCCCTTTATCTCTTCTAAAATTTATATTCCTAAAATGACCTCCCCCATCCTAGGACACCAGAAGTCTAACTTCTCAGGGATTTCCAGTTTTACATTTACCACACAGAGAATTTATGCTAAAATATTTTGTGATATACAACTCTGAGCTGATCCCACACACACAGTTAGCCATCAAGTCTTATATCATTGAATTTATATCCTGTCTTTGTCATACATTAAATTTTACATATACAAAGCTAGGTTTCAGTGCACCAAACTTTCATTGTAAGAAGAGAATGAAATAGAGAAAAGGACTACTGTTCACATATCCCTTAGTTCGGTAATCATTAAACTTGACGTCATTTGGGTACGTTTATAAGGGAATGACAAATTTTGCATGGTTTGATAACCCAGTCTCTATGACTTGACTATCACATTGCATTCTGCTGTGAAAAGAATCTATCTGAAAGTGAACACAGGCAGAAATTACTGTGCATCAGAAACTGTTAAATGTCCCTCTCCCACCTCCAATATCTGTTTTCTCCTTTGTCTACAGCAAAGAGTAACTGGTTAACCAAAATAAACACTGCTCAGCTGCCCTTGTTGTTGGATGTGGTCACACCACTAGGTTTTGTCCAGTGGGAAGGGTGCAGAATAAGTATGTTCAACTACAAGGTCACACCCTTTAGTAGAAAGGGCATGCCTTTGCAGTCCCCCCAGGGATCACATAAGCCCCACAAATACTGAAACAAAAGAGAAAAGAGCTTGGCTCTGCAGTCAGCTCCAGACTAGGACACATAAGAGAAATTACCCCTTAGCTTGTTTACACCACTCTCCATGGGGTCCCTAATATGCACCCAATCCCAAATGTACCCCTAGAAGTACTGCGCTCCTTTTTAATAAGCTTGTAGTTATGATGCTTAGATTGTTATTATTCAACTCAGTTTTTATCCAAAAGACTATCAATGATGCTAAATGTTGCTGTCTTTGGTTTGTTTAAAAAAAAATTCCAGTTCTCATCAATGCTGACCAAGGTGCTTAAACCTGGAGAATGAGCCCCACAGGTCCCCTTTGCTGGCTGGAGGGGTGGGATGGGGGGGTCTGGACTGAGTTTAACCCCTAAAGAAGTGAAGGGGGTCAGCATTACGTATTAATGGCATCAACTATTATTTGGGCACCTCTCAAGCTTTAAGGTAGAGCAGAATTATCTTCAGGGCTTGTCAAAACTCAGCCTGCTGGGTTTCCAATTCAGTATATCTGGAGTAATGCTCAATCAGGTGTATTTCTAACAAGTTCCCAGGCGACATTGATGCTGCTGACCCAAGGACTGCACTCAGAGAACATCTGCTTTATGAAAAAGAGATTTTTGTCTGGGTTGCCTAGAAAGATAAAAGTTCTTCATCGGAAGATATCTATCATAAGTATACTAGAAAACACAATATTTCTGCAAAGTCATTGAAATGTGGAGAGAAGAAGGTTGATTTTTCTAGCAATAATTTTGAATTAAATAGTATTCATAAAATAACTTTAATTCTAGTTTTTCTTATAGAATGCCAGTTATTTCAATTCCATTGTTTTATAAAGTCAAGCTTTGCTATACCATCTGCCTAAAGTCAACCCCACTTGCTCTCCACAAAAGTTCAGTAAGACGTTACAGTACCAAGAATGTATCATGTTAGGTATTCATGGTAGATCCATTCTCTCAATGGACCTAAGTAGCTGCCGTAATTATTTTTTCAGGACTCAGTGTTCTCAAAGATTAGGTCCCTCATTCTTAGCAGATGACTTTTCCTCAGCCTTATTGAGATAACAGACTAGCAGATGACTTTTATATGTTATGTCTACATATAATTTTAAAAGCCAAATATCCTACAAGGCTGGTAGGCTCCTCGCCCTAGGGAAAAAAAAAACAGCACAGCAGCACAGTCCTCTGCCCATGTCCTCCCTCTCTGTGCCCTTCTGGCCCAGGCAATCAATTTCATCTATTTTAGCTGATTGTTTTGTCATTCATCTCCACAACACCTTACTTCTTAATTTTTCAGTTTGAGTCATTATCAGGAAATGCCCTACTAGTCACACCACCATCACCTTCCTACCTATTCCTCTCTCCCCCGCTCCCTCATCTCTCTAACGGATATGACTGCAAGGTTATGTCATAGCAGAACTATGCACCATTCTCTGATGAAATATCCCTTTCTTAAACAACTTTCCCCTAGAGTTAATGATGGTCTTGTTTTTCCTACATCCTTAGTTTTCCACATACTTATCACCCACTGGAATCGAATATTTCCATCAATTGGCTAACTCATCTCTAGATAAATTGAGATACAGAGGAATTTTACTAATGTCCTCTTCAAGTAATTTCTACCAGGGTGTTCTGCTCTGCTCTGACCTACACTAACCACCGTCTGTGCCTGGTATGCAGATGCTATCCTGAGACCTTGCGTCATCTCTTTCCTTGTAAGATTGCCCCACTGCTGTGTCCCAGGACTGCCTAGATGTTGTTTTCTCCCTCCTTTTGATGGAGCATATTCTCCACATAAGAGAAGATTTATATGGAAAATGTGTGAAACCTTAGATAGTTAAAAATATTCTTACTTACTGTCACAATTTAACCAATAGTTTTAGGTAGGTAAAAAAATAATAATTTAAGTTGGAAAACATACTCTCTCAGAATTTTGACATTTTCCCTCTTCTATTTTCTGGCTTCCACTGTTGAAAAGTCTGATACCATCCTAATCACCTGGTCTTTTTATATTCTGAAATGTTACAATAATGTGTCTAGTGGCAATCTACTTGTGGCTTGAGGCCCCGAGTGACTTCTTCGAGAGTGAAACTTTTTCAACACTGAAATGAACTGTTCAGCTCTAATGGGTTGGCTCAGTGGTAGAGTGTTGGTCTGGCATATGGAAGTCCTGGGGTCAATTCCCAGTCAGAGCACACAGGACAAGTGCCCATCTGCTTCTCCACCCTTCCCCCTCTCGTTTCTCTCTCTCTCTCTCTCTGCCTCTTCCCCTCCCGCAGCCATGGATCAAATGGTCCAAACAATGTTGGCCCCAGGTGCTGAGGATGGCTCCATGGCCTCATCTCAGGTGCTAAAATAGCTTGGTTTCTGAGCAACGGAGCAGCAGCCCCAATGAGAAGAGCATCACCTGGTGGAGGGGGGCGGGGTTTGCCAGGTGGACCCCGGTTGAAGCACATGCAGGAGTCTGGCTCTGCCTCTACGACTCTCACTGAATTAAAAGGAAGGAAGAAAGGAAGGAAAGAAGGGAGGGAGGGAGGGAAGGAAGGAAGGAAGGAAGGAAGGAAGGAAGGAAGGAAGGAAGGAAGGAAGGAAGGAGAAAGAAAGAAAACTGTTCTTCAGTTCTAGGATATTTTCTTGAATTATTGCTAATTTCCTCACCTCTGTTTTCTCTGTTGTTTCATTCTAATACTCACTCAAATGTTGGACCTCCTTAATCTCCTTAAATTTCCCTTTTGTTTTCTACCATTTTATTTTTTTAATATATCATCTAGGATGTCCTCAGCTTATTCTAACTCTTTTATAATATAACAGTTTTACAATTTAATTTCAAAAACCTCTTTTTAAGGACTTCTAGTCAAGATGGCAATGTAAGTAAATGCTTTATTCACTTCCCCCACAAGTACATAAAAATTACAACTAAACTACAGAGCAACCATCACTGAGAACTGCCTGAAATCTAGCTGAACAGCACTCCTCTAAGGAAATAGAGAAGAAGCCATGTACAGATTGGCAAAAAGGGTGGGGATATGAAATAAGCTGGTCCCACCTGTGGTGATTATGAATCAAGAGATATCACACTTACTGAGGTACCCCCTGAGGAACAAGGGGTACCAGCCCCCAGCAGGCTACCCAACCTGGAGACCCAGAGCTAGGAAAAGGAACCCCAAAACAGCTGGCTGTTAAGATCAGCAGGGGCAGCAATCAAAAAGTAACAGGGCACAGTTGGAAGAAACGGAATGTTTCCCTTAAACATGAGGCCTGGAAGGATAGCTCTCTCCCAGAAAGAAGTGCAAAATTGTTCCTTCACTGAGCTCACCCCCACCATAGCCAGGAAGTGCTAGTGGGCAGAAGTGCCACACCTCATGGCTTACCCTACCCTGAGAGGCAGCCCCACCCAACTCACGTCCCAGACAGGTCCTTTTTCAGCAGCTATTCCTCACAAGCGGCCAACCTCTGCCTGCACTACAGGTAGTATTGTCTTTCCTAAAATCTCTCAAAGGTCCACAAAGGCCAAACAAGAAATGTCAGACCTCGGCATGCCCTGTACCTCTTGCTATGAGGCCATAATTCCAGCACTAGTGCCAACTGGCCTCAGTTGGCAGCGTAGTCTCTCCCAGGTGCCTCCAAACCTAGCACAGGCAGCTACCAACCGCAGATCACTTTGTAGTCCATACAAGGTGGCCTGGAACACAAAAAGCACAGCTGACCAAGATCTGCACCAGAGGTGCCCCCACTAGAGACCCCCAAACCAACATACCTGGTGAATGACTTCAGACCAGAACACCCAAATAGCTCCACAAACAACACATCTAATGGGTGAACTTGGCAGGCAACAGAGCCCTGCTAAAGTGACTCTAGCTCAGCAGGGTCAGCCCCACACAACAGCTTATCTATTGTAGTCATGACCAGTCCTCACAGTCAGTTAGCTTAAGAATTAATCCTAACCAATAACATGCCAACAGCAAGTAAGGCTCAACTACAACAGGAGCACATACACAGGAACATCCTGGAGAACCTGATTCTGGTGACCAGGAAAACTGCACCACTGGGCTTCACAGGACACCTACTGCACATGGCTACCCTCCCAAGACTAGGAGACATAGCATATCGACCTAATATATAGAAAGAAACACAAAGAGGGAGGACAAGGGAGGAGACAAACATATCCTAAACAAAAGAACAGGACAGAACTCCACAAATAAAATAAAATAAAACCTAAACTACACAAATGTAGGAAGCAAGCTAGCTATGAAATATAGAGTTCAAGACACTGGTGATAAGAATGCTCAGTGAACCTAGGGGAAGAGATAAAAGTAGCAAGAACTTAGACAAAGAGATAAACACCATAAAAAAGAACTGGTCAGAAATAAGAATACAATAACTAATATGAAAACTACATTAGATGAAATCAGCATAGATTAGATGAAGCAGAGGATCAAATCTGTGACCTGGAAGACAAGGTAATGAAAAACAGCCAGCTAAACAGCAAAAAGAAAAAAGACATTTAAATAATAAAGACAGTATAAGTGACCTCTAGGACAATATCAAGCATAACATCCACATCATAGGGATACCAGAAGGAGAAGAGAGAAAGCAAGGAATTGAAAACCTATTTGAAGAAATAATGACAGAAAACTTCCCTAATCTGTGAAAGAAACAGATATATAAGTCCAGGAAACACAAAGAATCCCAAACAAGATGAACCCAAAGAGGCCCACACCAAGACACAACATTATTAAAATGCCCAAAATTAAAAACAAAAAAGAATTTTAGCTGCAAGACAAAAGCAGTTAGTTACCAACAAGGTAGCTACCATAAGATTGTCAGCTGATTTCTTAACAGAAACTTTGCAGGGCAAAAGGGACTGACACAAAATATTTAAAGTGATGAAATGCAAGAAATTACAACCAAGATTACTCTACCCAGCAAAGCCATCATTTAGATTTGAAGGACAAATAAATAACTTCCCAGACAGGAAAAAGCTAAAGGAGTTTATCCCCTCTAAACTAGTATTATAAGACATATTAAAGGAACTCCTTTAAGTAAAAGAAGAAAACAGAAAAATCAAAAATATAAATAAAATGGCAATAATTATATATCTATCAATAATTAATTTAAATGTAAATGGATTAAATGCTTTAATCAACAGACATGAGGCAGCTGAATGGACAAGAAAACAAGACCCTTACAAATGCTTTCAGATCAATAAATAGACTGAAAGTAAAGGATTAGAAAAAGATATTTCATGCAAATGAAAACAAAAAATAAGCTGGAGTAGCAATACTTATATCAGGCAAAATAGACTTAAAGACAAATGCTGTAACAAGAGACAAAAAAGGACCTTTCACAATGATGAAGGGATCAATACAACAGAATATAACCATTGTAAACATTTACACACTCAACATAAGAGCACCTCAATATATAAAGAAAATATTGAGAGCGCTATTTACAATAGCCAAAACACAGAGCAACTTAAGTGTCCACCAACAGATGACTGGATAGAAAACATGTGGTACATAAATACAATGCAATATTAGTCAGCCATAAAAAAGAATAAAATCTTGCCATTTGGAATAACATAGATAGCTAGTGGCTATTGTGCTAGTGAAATAAGTTCAACAGAGATAGACAAATACTATATAATTTTGCTTATATTTGAACAAAAGGAAGAAAATAAATAAACAAACAAAACAAAAACTTACTAATAGATGCAAAGAACAAACTGATGGCCGCCAGCTGAAAGGGAAGTTCAGAGGCTGAGTTAAAAAGGTGAAGAGACTAAGATATACAAATTGGCAGTTAGAAAATAGTCATGGACCTGACCATTTGCATGAAAGTGGGCGGTGGCACAGAGGATAGAGCATCGGACTGGGATGTGGAGGACCCAGGTTCGAGACCCCAAGGTCGCCAGCTTGAGCGTGGGCCCATCTGGTTTGAGCAAAAGCTCGCCCACTTGGACCCAAGGTCGCTGGCTCCAACAAGGGGTTACTCAGTCTGCTGAAGGCCTGCGGTCAAGGCACATGTGAGAAAGCAATCAATGAACAGCTAAGGTGTCACCACGAAAAACTAACGGTTGATGCTTCTCATCTTTCTCCATTCCTGACTGTCTGTCCCTATCTATCCCTCTCTCTGACTCTCTCTCTGTCCCTGAAAAAAAAAAAAAAATAGTCATGGGCATGTAAATACAACATTGGGATTATAGTCAGTAATACTGTAATAACCATGTATAGTGCCAGGTGGATACATGAAGTATCAGGGATCACTTATTACATTATCTAATGTCTAATCACTGTGCTATATACCTGCTGAAACTAATATAATATTGAGTGTCAACTGTAATTGAAAAAAAAACTTTTTATTTTTAAAGCTCTTATTCTCATTATATTCCTTTTTCTGTCATATCCTATTCTTGTTACATAAATGCAAAATCTTCTATTATATCCTGGAAACAACTGACCCTCTTTTTTTAGATTTTTTTTCACTCCCTCATAAAAAAAGTTATTTTTCCTTTTTTATAGTTTTTGTCTCTACTTTTTATATTAGCTGCCTTCCTCAGAAGTCTGATTTCTCATTTTTAAGAGTGGGGAATTAGGCCTTGGCCAGTGGCTCAGTGGACAGTGTCAGCCTGGCATATGGACATACTAGTTTCAATTCCTGGTCAGGGCATTCATGAGAAGCGACCAACTGCTTCTCTCCCCCTACCCCCTCCTGCAGTCAGTGGCTTGACTGGTTCAAGTGTGGGCCCGAGCACTAAGGATAGCTATAGCTTGGTTGGTCCAAACATGTCAGCCTCAGGTGCTAAGGATAGCTCAGTTGATTCCAGCATCAGCCCCAGATGGGGTTGTCAGGTGGATCCTGGTCAGGGCACATGCAGGAGTCTCTCTCATTATCTCCCCTCCTCTCACTTAAAGAAAAGGAAAAAGAGCAGGGAATTAAAAGGCTGATTGGCATCTTCAGCCTTGAGCACAGGGGTGAAGGCTGTTGATCTTGGAGATCACTGTATAAAGACCTGCTGAGTCAATCAACCCAAGAGGAAGCCCCAATGTGAATGTCTGTAAGTCTTTGCTCAGGGATTATTCAAACTATACAGGAAAGGATTTCCCATATTCCAGCACAGAAGGGCTGGGGATATCTGCCTACTGTCACTGGTTCAGAATTGAGCATCCTAAGTAGACACAATTAGTTTCTTCCCTGAGATTAGACGACTGCAGAGTCTAAGAGAGAGCTATCCCTTAAATGCAAAGCTGTAAAGATGTGTCCAACTTCAACTTCAAATTTCCAGTCATGAGTCAATAAATTCTCATCCTGCATTAAGCCAGTGCTGACTAATATATTATGTTTTCATCTTGATTTTTTTTACCAAACATGATAAATGTTACCTATTGTGCAACCAGAGTTCAAAACAATTATCCAAACTCAGGACAAAAACCAAAACCATACCTAATAACAAAGCTACCTTAGCATCATTAGAAATCATTCTTCTCTCCCTCCATTGAAAGGCAAGATCCCAAATGTTTACTACTTAAAAGGACTCATTCTAGTTTATATAATAAAGATAAAAGAAATGCTCCATTTATTTTTTAAATTTATTTAATGATTTGAGAGACAGAGGAAGGAAGAGACTGACAGACAGAAACATCAATCTGTTCCTGTGTGTTCCTTGATCAGGGATCAAACTCATAACCTTTGCACATTGGGACAATACTCTAATCAACTGAGTTCTATGGCCAGGACTGCATTTATTTTAAATTATCCAATTATCTAGACTTTCCAAACTAATCTTCCTTAAAGGAGCTCAAGAAACTCACAATTTTACTAATAACATAACACTCCTAATTTCAAGCTTGCTACTCTGAAATAGGTAAAGGTTTGCTATTGTTTGTTTTTTTTAACATGACTCAAAAAGGGGAATACTGTCCAATAGAAAATAAAATGTGATGGTGTAAACTAAAAGCTATGCAATTCCAAACATACTCTAGCTGCCCTTAGAAATCTAGCTTATCTAAATTACAGAGAAAACTGCCTCATTTCACACTCCAGGAATTTCAAAATGAGCACAGGACGCCTAATCTAAGCTAACACTTTTCAAAACATTTCACTCAAAATGGAAAATCTCAGAGGATCCTGAAGAATGCACAACCAAATTTTTTACCAAAACTTGTTCTTTAACAAATCCTTTTCTTCCATCTTCCTAAAAAACAACAAGCAAATAACAGCCTTGGATCACAAAAGTATCTGCAAGAACCATATTTGTAAATGGCTCTGAAGATGAAAAGCAATGTTAAGTGCCAAGTGCTATTATCGAAGAGAGCTTCCTTCAATTTCAATTCATCCTGTCAGCCAGATCACTCTGCTAATAATGCCTGACTAAGCCCATCTCCCCGCCACTCCTACCAGCCAACTCTCAGATTGTGTAAGAGACAGGCCCTGCCTGATTCCATCATCAAGGAGAGAAACTGATTGCTTGGGGCAGCGAGCTCATGGAATTCTGCCATCCTCCATATGCTCAGGGCTTGATTTACCTTGATTAGGACAGCAATTTACCGGCCATTTCTCAACCAGGCTTCACTGATTTTCACTCTAAATAGATTGAAATCTGACACAAATTGCTGCCCCAGCATAAGAAATGCTAATTTTTTACAATCAGGTTCATACCTCAATAACTGGGAAATAAGATATGTTGGGGATAATAGGCAGTCAAGGAGTAAATTCCAGGGCTGGCAGCAGCCTCCTGTTCCCACAATAATATACCGTGTCTTCTAATTCATGGTTTTAACTGTCACCTCTTCACCTCCCAATCAAAGGGCATGTATTACTCAAAAGTAGCAGGTGAGCTAAATCAGTTGTTCAAAATGGGCATGAGAAAAGCAAGACTATTCCATGTTCTGTAGTGAAAAGAGAAAAGCCAGTCCAAGTGCAAACTAGCAGTACACCACCCTGAAAGTTCATTTCCGTATATATTATTTACCTACAAATTATTTATGCATTTATTAACTATTTATTTACTATAAAGAAGGATGAGGCCCCAAATACCCAACTAAATCCTTTTAGGTGTTTAAGCCACAGATAAAACCATAAAATTGGGCATAAATAAAATTTTATAAATTATATCATTTAACTGCACGAAAGAAGTTCACTCTACTGGAATTCAACCACCAATCATGCAAAAGTCAATAAAAACACCCTAATTCATTCTGATTAGTAAAGAACATGGGACCTGTAACCAAACCAGCAGGGGGTGGCAGAAGATTTACATTCATACTATAATACAGCTATCACTTATGGAATATGCTCTGGCCTTTTAACCACCACAGGCAACACTGTTCTCATCTGGAAACCACAGCAACTGTTCTGAAAGCCTTGTGAAGTCACACCTCCCACTCGAACATTGCTGGGAATCTGGGCTTCACTGACCTTCTTTGTTAAAACTAAGTGTGTATAGTAGGGGAGAATAATACGGCATCCACTCAAATGAAAGAGACTTGAAAAAGGAAATATCCACATGGTTTGAGCTGGTTCCCAAAAACTTTCATGAAAGAGGTGAGTTGGGCCCAAAATGCCTAGCTGGGTACTCAAGACTTAAATAAACTGCGCTGAGCCTCTCGGGTTCATAACAGCAGAAGGCTGACAAGGGAAAGAGGGTGTCTGGACTTTACAGCTAGCTGTAAAGTATATTTAATTTAGTTTAAAGACAAAGAATGACAGGGGCCAAAACTCCAGGCTTCAAGTACTCAGTGACGCCCCCTAGAGCCATTCCCCTGAGTGCAGACAGAGCAGCAGCCTAGAGAACTGTGACTAGATGTTTGATTCTAGAGCTGCCCGCTTTGCAGGAATGGTGCTATGAGACTGGACCAGGGGAGAGGAGAGCAGAGAAACAAAGAAGCGGCTCCACATCCATCAGCTTTTATTTAAATGATGGCATTCAACTGTTGACATAGTCTTGCCTAAAATCAGAGAGGCACATTTGCAGGGATTGGCTATGCCACTTGTGAGAGAGTCCCTGAAGCATCTCAGAAATGTCAGCTTCACTATGAACCATCACCAGCAGCATTCTGCCTAGCTTTTGTTTTCCATTTAATTAGCACAGGGACCTTGATGTTACTCAGAACAGCCTAGGTCTCCCTTATAACCTCCTCCTTGCCCTCAGCTCAGCTAGGAAAGCTCCTGCGAGGAAACGCCTGCATAAAGCACCGATTCCTGTGGAATCTCACCTACCATCAAACAGTATCTGAAACATCACCCACAAAAACAAATATCAAAACCCTGGAAAGGTAAGTCTCTCACACCAGCTTTTTTACGCACAACTTTAAAATCCTCTTAATTGGACCAAGTGGAAAATTAAGGCTGTGAACTGCAAAGAAGAACCAAGACAAAATGTGCAGATCAAGAAGGGCTGCGGAGTTCAATGACCCAAATCAGGCTTACATGTGCACAGAAATCTTAGCAAATCAGCCTTAGGCCAAATGAGCAAAGGAGAATGCATTCTATAGCCTTCAACTTAAAGCTAGAAGTTGGAGTCGTGATTTTACATCTGTTGCTTGTTCACTGACCAATAAAAGATTCTGTATTATGGAAGAGGATCATTAAAAGCAGATGAAGTTCGCCTGACCTGTGGTGGCACAGTGGATAAAGCGTCGACCTGGGAACACTGAGGTCGCCAGTTCAAAACCCTGCATTGGTCTAGTCAAGGCACATATGGGAGTTGATGCTTCCAGCTCCTCCCCCCTTTCTGTCTCTCTCTCTCTCTCTCTCTCTCTCTCTCATTCTGTGTTTCCTCTCTAAAATGAATAAATAAAAAGAAATTTTAAAAAAAGCAGATGAAGTTCAACTGAGCGAGTTAATATCAACAATATTAATAAAACAAGTAGACTGTCAGCCTTAGCCAGGTAGTTCAATGGATATAGCATCATCCTAACTCCCAGAGGTCGCAGATTTGAGCCCCAGTCTGGGTACATACAAGAAGCAACAAATGAATGTACAACTAAGTGGAACGAGTCAATGTTTCTCTCTCTCCTCTCTCTCTTTCCCATCTCTCTCTCTCTCTCTCTCTCAAATCAATGAAAAAAAGTTGTGTTTTTTTTTTTAAGTAGACTGTCTGGGAAAGTAAACATCTGCCCTCAGGATTTCTCATTGTCTTCATGACCTCTGTCCTCCCACTCGCACATGTGCAGGTGAACTTTTTTCGCCAGGCCCACTCTCCTTTTCCTCCCAGAATCTCCACTGCAGGGTGCCCCTTCCCACTTCTCTGCTCTCAGACAGGCAAATCCAGTTTCTTGCCTGCAGAAAATACTCCAGGAATCCAACCTAAGTTTTGGCAGTATGGCTTCCCTCCATGCCCTCGACATTTCCTGTCCCTTTTGCCACTTGTTCTGTGGAACATTTTCCAAACTCTCCACAACGCTCAAGAAGCAATGCATCTCTTTCAGACAGAGAACCGACCAGAAAGCTGTTTAGAACAATCTTTTATGAATCTCTTTTTTAATTGAAAAACTTCAACCTACGCCATGCACCAAGAGGTATCCATTCATATCAAATGACAGATCATCTTTTCTGAAGCATGCCTAGGAAGTATTTTTACTTAGTACACAGACAAAATGTCTATTACTGAGTATATAACATCAAAAAAAAAAAAAAAACAGAGAAACATCCTTTCCAATGTGGGGATGGGAAAAAAAGAGAAATGACTGCAAGCACAAATGCTTCCTCTCCAACTGTTAAGATGTACCTTGTACAAGTCAGAATTTTTTTTCTCTAACAAAAAGATAACTTATTTGTCACAAAACTGTAAAAGTAAATATGTCTTCTACTTTTTAAAGCAGACTTTCTATGTACATTTGTATCCAGCAAGAATTCTATCCTGCCATTCATCACAAGAAATATCGAAAATAGGAAGTTAAAGATTGAAGGAAAATGACTTAGCCAAGGTCACACAAAACACTCTGAGCCACTGGTTCACTCTAACCATCAGGCTATAGTTTATCTACCCCATACTTAGCGCACTTTTTCAAATAATGCCAAAGCCAATTTATATTTTAAAAAAACAATGACTTCGATTTGGCAAAACTTGATATTTTCTCCCATGCTCTAAAGGAAGTGAAATTAATTTATGTTTATACAATTAGCTTATTCATCTGACTTGCCAGCTTCAAGCTGCATAAGGGGAGAAGTTTACAACCAGCTGATGAGCCCAAAAGGGACACAGACAAACTTTGCTTAGTTAAGTCTTCCATAAAGGGCAGCTTCTGGAGTCTGTCTGGAGTTTTCTACAAGATAGAATATAACCTAATGAAAGACCAAAATCTTAATATGAATTTAAAAGACTGCTCATGAGTGGCCAAAACTATTCAGAAGGGAAAATCCTAGCTCTCCTCCCCAGCTTTCCATAGTGTCTTTTTTATTTCCACTCCCCATTTCTTCCACAACTTGAGAATATTTAAAACTTATTTTTGCCTACATTAGTGTGGTAGTCTCTTGCAGAGGAGGGGGGGAAAGGAAACTGATTTATATGAAAACCAATTATTCTTTAATTAAAATGAACACTTTCCAAATCTTTACTGGTCAATTTACATGACAGTGAAAAACTTTCTATCCCAACCCAGGGACACCTAGTACATTTAAAGACAGTGATTTAAGCTTCTTTTAAAAGCTCTGTTTTCTCATGGCCATCTGAACTAAATGCAAAAAGAAAACACTCTAGTCTTACTTCATTTCAAATCAAATACAAAGAAAACTCCAGCTTCGATGATCTTGTATAACCTTTCAAAAGACTCAATCTCCTCATCTATAAAATAAAGATAATAGCACTCACCTACAAAGATTAAATAAGAGAATGCACTTAAAGCAGCAGTCACAGGTCACACACATAGTGAATAATCTCTACACTGAAGCTACAGTTTCAAGACAATATAAGACAAGGAGTTACTCAAACTCTCTAAAGCCTATTCTCCTCATCTGTAAAATGGGGGTGGATTAATCTCAAGACATACAGATCCAAGTGTCCAGTTTTTAAATGAACACCTATTTGAATTATACTAAAAATGAGACTGGAACCTTGCACTTGGAATTTTCTTATATTAACCTTAAAGTGCTGTGTCATTCGAACTTCAGTTTTGACTGAAATGGACAGCAGCAGCAGCAGCAACTTGCCAAATTTAGGAGAAAGTCGAGAAAGTATATTTTAATAAATCTAAGATCTTTGCTTAGCCAATAAAACTTCAGGGGGAAAAAAATCTCAGGATAAAAATCTGTTCCACCTTCCTGTGTGCCACCAGCTCCAAATCCCTCTTCCGTGGTCACAACTGCAGACATCATCTGCCCTACTTTGCAGAATTCACCAAATGCTTTAAGAAGTGCTTTATCTACCAAATTATGTTATTTTTGTTTTTAATAAAATCAAAAAGAATGAAACCAAAAAGCACAATGGATTTTTTCATTAGTCAGTGTCAGAGACATCTATCTTATCACAAAAATGGAAAAGTGATAAGACAGTAAAACATTTTAATTAGTAACTATCATCTTATCAATAACACAAGGGACCCTAACTCTCAATGAATGGTGAAGTATTATCATTTTTTGAAATTCTCTCCAGGCTAACCAATGGGGAGTATGGTGGTGGGCATCTTCTAATAAGAATGCTGCTGAACTGGTTATTCAAAGTCAATCCTTGAAAGTTTTATTTGGTTATTTCATATAAATCATGTAACATTCCTTGTTATACTGCAAGCTCAAAGTTGGCTATCCTCCCTTATTTACATTATACAGTCCCTTCCATAAACATGTTGTTTACACTGACTTCAGCAAAGCCAACACTTGTTTTAGCCAACAAGATCATTTTTCTCATGAATTGTGAGGAAATACTGCCTAGTAGACCAACATAAAGAGAAGCAATGGAAAATGGAAAGTCAGACCTGATTCTTTTGCTTGCTGGGTTACCAGGAGGCTGCAGTCATCCACCCCCACTACAAATATAAGTGAATGAGGTCTACAGGTCTATACACTCACTCTGTTGGGATGCTGGTATACGGAGGGCTATTTGGAATGGTTCTTTCTAGTTCTAGGAATTATTAGAGCAAACTCACGCAGATATTCTTACTGGCTTGTATACAAAGATACATTGACCTAATTCAGTCCATGCCTATTACTGGGGTTCCTTGTGAAGGTTACATTTGTGTGTGCTTCAATCTTTTCTATGCCTCCCTTTTTGAGAGCAGGAATGAAAACATAACCCCAGATGGAGCTAGCACTCTGCACCGTGAATTACAACCCGTTAATTAGTTCACAAATATCATCTCAAGCCAGTGTTAACCAAGGTCAGTAGCAGCATTTCCATTAGACTGTGGACATGAGTCAAAGATGAATCACTTGGCCATGCCTGCACAGATGTGGTGAATCACAGATTTCCCCAATAGCAGCACAGTGATCTTTGAGTGAGATTCCAGTTCAATGCATTTCTTTTGTAGATAGGGAAGATGAGGCTCAGACAGCTGACGGAATTGGTCCAACATTACACAAATAAAGAGAAACGGCTCTGAAACCAGAAGCCATGCCTACTGATCCTGTCTTCTCTCCTTGTCTATCAGAAATCTTCATTACAAAATATTTATTAGATCCTGGATTACCACACTGAATGCACCACTTGACTTTGATTTGTTGTGACAGGCATAATTTCCCTCAATTTTTTTTTTACTTGTAGAAGGAGAAAAATAAGTTCTGTGGACCCTGAGAAAGATACCTACTAAGAAGGACTCCTATTAGCTAACTGGGCTTAAGTTGTAAAATAAAAGCAGATCCCAGCAGCTATTTCTACACAGGGACCTCTCACACATATAGCACTTCAGGGAGACGCCAGCACTGAAATACCTGCCTCTGACTGTGCCTGCCTATATATACTGTTTCTGCCATCTGAGCCAGGACTTACAAAGAAGTTCCTGGTATCCTATTTCAACCAGTAGGATCGAGACTTTCCCCATCCATTGTACCTGTGCAGTTATATCACCGTCTCCTTATTTACTAACCCATAAGAGTAGCTCCGTTCTGGCCAATCAGGACAGTGCCTTTTGTACCAAACAAATTTCAAGGATTTGGAGTCCTTATTTGCACCAGTATGGACCAATCAGGGAACAGGGGCTTCTGTTTATAAGTCAGCACCCTATGGCTTTGGTAGTGTACTTTTCCTTTCCACCTAAAACTGACTGGTTTCTTGCTGAGCTTAAAACACCCGACTCTACAGCAAAGCAGATGCACCAGCAAGGAGCAGAGCAAAGCTGTCTAATCAGAGGGTGGGGCCGCAGGGTTGCCTGACAGCCCTGTGTTTCACAGCCTCAGGTATCACAACTGAGATGTTTTACATTGAATAAAGTTTCCTTCTTCACAGCTCCCAAACTGGAGATTCCTTGTGGCACTTAGATGTAAGAACAGTTAGAAAAAACACAACATGTGTCTTGATTTACTGATTCTACTTTCATTTTGGTACAGGAATGTTTTCCAACTTCTTTATGATTACTACATTATTATTCCACATATTCCAAATAGAGCAATACTAAGAAAGAAATGTCCAAACTTTTAATACTAAACTGGAGGTAACTCAAATCCCACAACAGACAATTGTTGTTGAAATTATTTTCAAAAGAATTCTTTGATATCCTGACGAAAACTTTCAGTCTAAGTGTAGGCCCTGCAGAGTCTGCATTTTCATTGCAGGGGCCTCTTAAATCCCAAAAGAACTGCCATAAATTAAATGGAAACTTCATTCACTTACAGCTCAGAGCAGTGTTCCAGTCACCCAGCATTTCTTCTGATGTTAGGCAAGTCCTTTGGGGACACCGGCATGTGGAGAGTGGAAAATGCCACCTCAGCTAAAGCAGCAGAAATGGGATTTGATAAAATGTTTCAATACTCCCAGGGCAGCCACACGAAGGTCTTGCGATAAAAGAGAAGAGAGGAGAGGCCAATCCTGAGATCACTAAGGCTTTCCACTTTCTTCAGGAACTTAGGCTGGCTTCTTTTTATTAAGTCAAGAATCATGAAGCTAGTTGTTTATATCTAAAACGGAGTTGTTTTTTTTTAATTAGTTCAAATTTTCTGCAAGAAAACATGAATAAGAAAAGCTCTCTCACAAATGGCTCCATCATTATTTAAATTTGTGGCCTAGCAGAATAGCCCCTTTGAGATTCAAGGTGCATGAATCCTAATGGGAAATGGAAAATCAGTTCTCACCTCCAGCATGGCTCAGCTGTCACTAAGAGAACAACACTGCTTCAAAACAGGTTGGTTGGTGGCACTCTCTAGAGTAGAGGCTGTTACACTGGGCAGTGGTTTACATTGGCCCGGGAAGGGGTTCTACACACACTACAAACTTTGGTAGAAGACTAGAGGGTTTCTGGTGTGCATGAGTGTGTCCCCCCCCCCCACACACACACACAACCCTTTTCAGGTAGGCTGCTTGGTCCCAGCAACGAACTGAAGTAAAGATCAGAGATAGTTTTTATTTATGGAAGGGAGGAAGTAGAGAGTGTACAAATTTAATGCTTAGCAGGAAGAAAATAGCAGATCTCCTCTCAACGGATAGCCTAGCCAACAATTCCTTCTGACTACCACTGCCTCTTCCCTCCCCCACTTAACCGACTCAACCTCTCCCCGCCCCCAATTGCCGCCCCAAGAAATGCGGGCTAATTTAAACCTATTTTTTGTTTAGGTTTGTTGTTGTTGTTTTTCATTTTCTCCGACCTGGTAAAACATAGATCCATTTGCTTGGTGTAGACACGCCAATAGGTCCCCCAGGTTTCTTGGCTATGGCTCAAGGGGGGAAGGGGTGAGAGAAAGTGGAGGTCAACGTTGATGGATCCGGATTCAGGTAAGGTCACCCCTGGTCTAAAGCGGTTTCCCACCAGTGGGCGCGGATCCTCCCGGGCAGCACCGCAGGAACTGACAAAACGTAGCGCAGGGACAGCGGTCTCCGGAACCCGGAACGCGCAGGGGGGGGGGGGGGGCGGGGTAGGAGGGGGCAGAGACTCTCAAACACACTCGCGAGGTCCAGAAAGGCAAAGCAGGGGATGCCCAAGTGGGTGAGAAGTTTGCCTACTGCATCGAAAGGTGACCTAGTATCCGCACGGCCAGCCCTTGGTGCCATGCCTTTCCTGGAATCCCACCCAACTCTAGAAACCCACAGATCCCGAAAATTCTGAAAGCGAAACTGCAAGCAGGTCTCCAGAAGTTTGGGAACCGTCTCCCAGGCTTCCCGGAATAGCCTCCTTACTCCCGACACTACAAATGCCATCAGGGACACGTGCCCCTGGTGGTGGCGATCGCTTCCGCACGGCCACTTTCCACATCCCCAGGGTACCTCCCTCCGTTTTTTACCAAGTTCCCTAGCCCCAGGCTACCGGAGCACCCATTCTCCCTCCTCGCCCCAGGCTCCAGAGAGGTGGTCGGCCGGGTTTCTCTGCTCCTTCCCACAAAAAAAGGGAAACTTGGGCCCTTCGAAAATCTTGTGGAACGTTCTTTGTAAAGGGTTGAACATTCACTTCCACTGCAAAGCTCGGAGCAAAATCGCTGGTTTCGAGGCGCTGAAGAGAATTGTGCGTTTGTCAGCAGCGACGTCAGGGGGAGGAGGGGAGGGGCTCCTGGCTGAAACTGCAGTTTACAAGCACAGAGCCATTTTAGGTTGGTTTCCACTTAAGCGAAGCCCATGGGAGAGCTGTCCCCGAGAGGACGCACCGAAAGCACGGGCTGAAAACTCTGGGGACGCGCCGCACGCTCCATCCCGGGAGGCGTCTTATCTGAAGTTTAGCCCTTGGCTCATCCTAGCCACCCATGTGAGAGGGAAAATCTCCCGCAGGTTCTCCAATCCTAGTGACGCTAACCCGGGGAGCCACCAGTAAATGACCCCCACCCACAAGACACCGTGAGGGGCAGGCCTCTCAGACCGCGCGACGTCTAAGTGGGAAGATCGAGATGATTCTATCGATTTTCCCTCTAGGCCACTGCAAATGCCCAAAGACCACGTTACTGAGTTAACTACAAACCTAGCCAACACTACTACGATTCGTGAATGTCTCGATGCACTTGGCAGATGGGCCATCAGGTTCACCAGCCCAGAAAAGGTCTCCTGGACATGCCAAAGTCAGGCCCCGGGGACCATGCACGGCGGCCGCATGGCTCGCGTCCCCTGCGTCCCTATCGCTGCCACTTTCGTGCAATCTCAGCTCAGCAGCTGCGGCTTGTCCACTGGCGACCCCTGTTGGGGACCCCTGTTCACAACTAAGCGAGCTTGGGTTTGCTAGCTTTCCCTTACAGGCTCCGACTTTGCCCCCAAACTCCCGTCCCACACGCTACTGGGTCCCGGATGCCAGCCTTTCCCGGGCACCTCACAGCCCACTCAAACCCTAAGACTACAGCCCTGCCCACTAGCTGAAAGGACGCCACGCGTGGGTCGAACCCTCAAGAAGGCCTGGGCAAGAGACACTTTCTTCCGAGAACGCTTTCCCCATCTCACCTTCCTTATAGCGCAACTCCAAAGAAACTCCTCGCCTCAACCGTACACGTTTTTTGGCGGAGGTCCGAGTGCCCCGGCTTTTCGGCCTTTCCACTTGCACCCTCCCCGGTCGCTGCCCCCACCTACCACTCTAGTGCAGCGCGAAGGGTATTAGAAGCCACCGGTAAGTGCCGCGCGCCCCCATGCGCGCGCGCACACACACACACACACACATACACACACACACACAAAACCCCACATGCGTCTGCAGGCAGATTGCACCCAATACCCTGGACCTTTTAATAAATCCTTTTAAATATCACCTACTCGCTCCACCTACTCAGGGCTTTACCACACAGGATCCAGCATACAGAGAGAGACAAAGCGAGCGTGAGAGCTCTTCTCAGAAAAAGCCGAAATAAATCATTCCTTCTGCCCTCATGTATTTTGCACCACGTGTCAGCAGTCTGTCACGTCAAATCACAGCAGAGTCAGGTTCCAAGATGCATGCACACACACATTAGGGGCGGATCTCTTTGACACCCCCACAAATGCAAGCACAGGTATACACACTGATCCAAAATCACACAGCCGATGTATTTGGATGCCCCAGTCCCAATCAACAGCACCCATTTCCCTTCTAGCAACGAACTGGACGTGCATACTTTATCCTTGGAAAAAAACGAAGGTAGCCAATTTCCTCTCCTTTTTCCCACTTAATTCGCTAAAGCAGCTCCTGGAGTAGCCAAAGAGAGTCAAAACTAAGGGATGGCAACTCCAGTGGGGTTTTTTCCCACTTCAAAACCTTTATTTTCAGTTTTTAAAGCCACCTCAGCCCGCCATATTGGAACTGGCACGGTTTCTAAACACTTCTTCCCCTCAGTTGTAGCGCTTCCAAGAAAACGTAAGTACCGATCCGGCACTGGACGTGTGTCCGGCCACCGCGTATCAACCACTTCCCAGGACTCCCCACTTCTCCGGCTCAATTCCCTCCCACCATCCTGAGTCAATATCAGTAAGTATATCAAGCAGTTGCTACAGCTTTGTTTTGGGGGTTTTGGTGGATTTTAAACACACACACACAACACATACACGAAATTTTAAAAATAAGTGCAAAGCTAGATCAGATTAGTACTTTTGAAAGGAGGTCATATGACAGTAGACAACTGTAAAGTCCCAAGTGACAGGATATTACTTTAATGAAAGAAAAAGAAAAAGAACAAAAAGATCATCCATGCCGGAGCACGCTCCGAAACTACTACTGCGCATTTCATTTCAGTTGCACAGGCAAATGTTTCCAAGGGGCGATTCTGAATGTGTTCCGATTTTTCACCCCCTGGGTGGTTTTCAGTCCTCACCCCACCATCTCGTCCCCGTCAACACACACACCCAAAAGAAGAAAGAGACCCTGACGAGGAGGAGACAGAGGTGCGCGGGGTAGCAAGGGTGGCTGCGTCGCTAAAAGGAGCGCAAATGAAGAAGGTGGGCAGCGAGAAGGGGCAACTTGCATCCACGGAGGAGGGCACTTTACAACTACGAACGGAGTCCCGGAAGGCCGGGCTTTTCAAAGCCGAGAGACGAGGGGGAAGGGGACAGAGGAAGCAAAAATGACAACCCGGAGCGCAGAGCGGAGTTTGGGGCTCTGCTCAAGTGCTGTCGTTTTCTCCCCCTGCCTTTCTCTTTCGCTCCTCTTCCTCAGCACCCCCTCCTCCAGCTCCCTACCCCAGGCTGGCTCGAGTTTCCCTTTTTTTCTAAGCTGAAGAAAAAAAAAAAGCTGACCGGCGCACTCAACCTGCGGGTCGGAGGTCTGCCGGAGCGGCAGGCTGGGAGCGGGGGACAGCGGCTGGCACGGTGTCCTACCTGGTGAAGTTCGTCTTCCCCTTCGCGTGGACCAAGGCCCTAGGCGCCGCTGGCGAGGACGCCGGTCTCACTCGCAGGATCTGCCTAGCTCCCGCTCGCTCTCCCTCGCTCGCTCCCCGCCCGCCGCCTCCCTCGCGCGCCCGCTCGGGTCCTCCGACTCCCACTACAGCCTCATTCCAATATGGCATCCTCTCTGTGCGCATGCCCGGCACTCTTTTTTAAGATTATTATTTTGTGTGTGTGTGCAGCGAACTCCTTCAACGACCTTTTCCAGCGTTTGCAGAATGCCTTAAACCAATTAGCCTGCGGGACGTTCTCCACTCCTTCCTCTGCCCCCGCGCTTGGGCACATCACACACACACACACACACACACACACACACACTTCACGCTAACACAGCCCCCTCCTCAGCCCGCTCCCCTTCCTCCTTGCCTTGAGCTCCCTCAATACACAATCTGCGGAAAGTTCACATCACAGGCTTTTCCGCAAACCCATCTGCAGAGAAATCTGGGCACACTCGGCGTCTCGATGGATTCTATTTTCTACGTAGGCAATCCCTCTGTCGACCAAAAACACAAATTTTGCGCTTTATCCGCAGATAGCTCATTTGGACAGGAGAAAAATTCAATGTTCTGAGCCACCTTTTGCCCCGCCCACTGCGCCCCACCTTGCACTTAAATTACGCCTTTTCTATGGAGATTAAAATGTTTCCTGACCTCGAAGAGATGGCGGGAGGGGGATGGGGACAGGTTTTCCAAGGAAACGTATCTCAAGGGGAAGGAAATTAAGTTGGGGTTGCTTGGGCGAGCTTGCTGCTGCAATCTGCCAAGGCTGGGCAGGACGCAGGTAAAAGGGTCGCCAGGGCGTCTCCTGCGGCAGTGCCCGGGCCTGGGTATCCAAAGACGTCACCTAGCCTGGGCTGGCTATTATAGGGCGGGAACAGAATCCTGCCCGAGTTATCGTGGCCCTTGGCGACTACTGAAGTGAATAAGAGAAAGCGCAACTGCGAGTAAAGCAGATTGTCCAGCCGGCGTGTGTGCGTCCGCAGGCTCCTTGCCTGGGGCATGGGATAAGGACAAAGAGGAACTCCCCCGACCTAAGGCGCAAAGGCTGGACAGAGACTGAACGAAAGAAATATCCCCAATTTGGAAAAGCTGGTTACGCCTGAGTGGGCAAGAACAAGAACTTCCGTAGGTAGGATTCGCTGTACTGAAGAGCAAGAAGATGCTGGCTGGGAAATATTTCCCTGGGAAATAGACAACGGATACATTTCTTAAAGGGTTTTGCTCTATTGCCACTGGGTATAAAATCCCCCAAAGTCTCCCAATTCTGCGCCAACCTCTTTCCTACGAACCCCTCAAGCCGTACTCCGACCAGGCCCGGGAGGTTCAAGAGGACCGCGCGGTCCCCGGGACTCCTGTGCATTCGCAGCTCCTCCCACCCTCCCTTGCTCTGCCGCCCCAGCACGTCCTCCCGGACCTGGAATGTCTTGCAAGTGAGATCCGGGGAGGAAAGAAGGACGCTAGGAAGGACGCGAGACAGGGCAGGGACCCAGGGATGGAATCAGCAAGGCAGTATGACAGCGCACAGGACCGGCTGGAGTCCTGCCATGGGGGTTCTTTCCTGGACGTCGGGCTCCTACTGATCTAGAAGAGCCTCGGGAAGGACACGACCAGAAGCGACTGTCGTCGAGTCCCAATGTCTGGGGATCGATCCTCTGCAAGGATATCCACCACGGAGTTAGGAGTTCTTGCGGCGTCCGAAGTAGTGAGACCCCTAAAGCACTGGGGAAACCGTATTTCCTTACGTCTTGGAGAGCACTTTACGACGTATAAAACGCCTTCCTGTCACACCTCCACCTGGAGACCCAGAAAAATCACGCAACTCACCCAGTTCAAACTCTAGCTTAAGCCTGCATCCCCTCCACCTCCTCGGGCCCCTCCTCTTGGAGACACCATGCTGAAGCCCCGAGCTCTTTAATTTGAACGCCACTGAGGGCAAAGACTCTTCAAACCAACTGCATTCCGTCGCTGCTCATTAAAATTAACTCTCTCACCCGCAGCTGGAAACTGCCTCCTTCTGTACGGTGGGACCGCTCCAGAGTGAGTAGCCGGGACACACTGTGCCTCGGAGGAATCTAGACTGTAGCTCCAGAGGCCCATTGGCTCTACCCCTGGTCTTATAAGACCAAGTCCCCTTTTCATGCTTCAGCCTGCAGTCAGGCTGGGAGGGAGAGAGTGGGTAGAAGACGGTCCCTTCTCAAAAAGACTTACAGATCGGGAGACCCAACCCGCACACCCTTCCCCTCGAAGGGGTCACCAGCTGACATACTGCGGAAACGCTAAGAGCGCCGGAACACAAGGACTCTATGTGCAGATCCTCCTCCAGCCTGCCCAACTCCTGGCCCACGCAGAGCTTGCAGGCAGTGGTGTGACCCCGCTAGCGGCCGCCGTCTTTGCCCCTCCCACGTGCGATCTAGGCCTAGCGGCACCTCCCAAAACCCCATGAGGTTACGCCCTGCTGCTGCAGAACTTCCGCGTGGTTCCCTTTTAAGACAAGAAAGCATATTCCTTCACCAGCTGTGGAGACTAGAGAGGCAGCCTGCCGTTGCGCTGTCTCCATGCTTGTTTACAGGTTTGAAGTCATTATTTTGCACGGAATGTTATTTCATCAAAATAAAAAACAAATGAAAAAGAACACTAATCCCTGACTTGATGATGTTCTGATTCTTCCAAAGTAATTGAGTCTCTTTATGTTTTTGGTATTCAGACTTCTGTATAACTTTGTCCATGTGTCTAAAAATTGTGGAAGGGTTAGATTTTTTTGTACCTACTACAATAAAGAAATAAAATCATGAAGTCAGAGTTCACAATTATTGCATTGTTATAACAAAGAATCTCAACGTTATCTATGGTGAAACCTCTCAAAAGTTCCGACCTTCTGCTTTTGTATTGCCTTTTCTATGTGACTTCTTAAAAGTTTATTAGCTTTCTTTTTTGTATTCTCCCTCCATTCTCTTTTATCCAAAGACACCAATGAAGCAAATGAAAATTGGTTAGAAGACTCCCTGAGGCAATTAAAGCAGCCCCTTTATCCCACTCCAATACCTTCCAACTTTCATTTTTATTTCAGAACCAGACACTTCAGGGATATAGCTATCCAGATGTAGAATCCACTCTAAATCAATTAAAGATAAAGAAAAAAAAGTATTGTTAGCCAAAGATAAAGCTCTGATAAAAAATTAATCTTTCAAAGAAAAGAAAGCATAAAACATTCCATCCCAGAGAATTTTAACCATGTCAGTCTCATGATTGACACAAGATATCTCTATACATTGTTAACATTTACTAAAAATCTTGGTTAAAACAAGCCTTTGACCACACCAACTGACTGAAACTGTTATGTCATTTCTAAACTATGGTTAAATCATGAATTTCATCACTTTTAAAATGCACTTAAATGTCTAAGCTATGTCTTCAAAGGGACTTCTTGGAATTCTTTTAATAACTGAGGCTAAATTATATAAAATATTACAATTATATTTCTTAATTGGAAAATATTTACTAGATGCTAATTCTATTTGCCTGATGATGCAGCACAAAGTAGAAATAAAAAATAACTTAAGTTTCTGTCCTGGCCTGGTGGCTTGGTTGGCTAGACTTGTAAGTCAACAGAGCCAAATATCAACAGTAAAATGATTGAAATTTCTTTTGAGAGCCAAATTTTTAAATTTAAACTATATAGGTAAGTACATTCCTTATCGAGGTAGTGCCCGCAACGTGGTATTTTGTGGAAGAGCCATACTCAAGGGGCCAAAGAGCTGCATGTGGCTCTCCAGCCTCAGTTTGCCAACCAGGGGAGCATCTTCCTGAAGCACAGAGGTTGCCTATTCGATCCCCTGGTTCAGGGGACATACAGGAACAGATCAATGTTCATGTCTCTCTCTGTCTCTTCTTCTTCTTTCCTTTCTGAAGTCAATAAAATAAACATTGAAAAAAACTTTCTCCCTCATAATCAGTGTGTTCCTAAGTATTACTTCACAAAATTTACTGCAAAGGGGTAAAAAAATATATGCATGTGATTTTTTATGTTAAAGACATAAGATTACTTAAATCTTGATGCAATGATCTTCATACCAAGAAAAATGTTGGCCAACTTGCCCATAATTATTCCATTTTTAACCTATTATTTCCCACTGAGAAAAGGAAATACCCTAAAGATGAGCCATTATGTTTTCTTCATTCTAATGAGATATTAGACATGACTTGCTTAACACAAAAGCAGAAGAATGGAAAACCTTCCAAAATAGCCCCCCGCCAAATAACTAAATTTTTGAAGAATTTATACAATCTTCTTTTCACCAGAGCAGTGATTTTCAACCAGTGTGCCAAAAGAATTTAAAACATGCAATACCTGACTGTTTAGTTGGGGTCATATAATAGAATTTCATCTTACTGGTAATGTGGTATCATAAGGTTGCATCTGATTGGTTAAATCTTGGTACCGGAAATTCTTATATACAAATATAGGCAATTGATTTTTTTTTAAAGTTACTCTGGAGCAAAAAGGGTAGGTAGGTAATTATTGTGCTTTTTTTTTTTTTTTTTTTGTAAATCAATTTTTTTATCAGATCAGCAAAAAATAGACTTTAGTGTGCTGCAGAATTTTAGAAATTAATTTATGTGTGCCAGGAGATGAAAAAGGTTGAAAATTACTGCACTAGAGGCCATGTAAGATAGCATTTTCCATTACTTCTGCAGGGTCACTAAGAGTGAAATCTAAAGACTTTATTTGATTTCTTTTCACCCTTTCCTCTATTGCCAGTTCAAGCACTTGGCTTGTGTATTAGAAGTCAAATGACCTTATTATTGTTTCATCACTAATTTCTGTGATCTGCGTAAATCAAGTGACTTCTTTAAGCCAGTCTTTTCTCTTGGATAAAATGAGGGGATCGGACTAGATGTTCTGTAAGGTCCTTTCAAACACTAAAGTACTTATCAATCGACCACAACCCAAAGCCACAAATTGCTTTCTATGGTATTCTAATGCATCTCTGCCAATTTTAACCAGCAGCAGTGTAAACTCTGGAGTCACAGAGGCATAAAATGAAATAAACAGATCTGTAGGGGAAGAGCATAGGACATTCTCTTCCCTACACCCTGCACTGAGTCTATATTGTTCAAGTCATGTCTACCCCATTTAGATGACTGTTGTGTTTTCATATTTACTGTATGGGTTTGATTTACCCATAAAAGTGTCTGGGGCTGAGGTGAGAGTATCTATGACAGTCATGGGGAAAGCACGTGGTAATCAAGATCGCTGTTTAAACGGGTCAAGAGTCCTAAATGATGTAGTGATGAGTAGTGGTCCTCAAAGGTGTCATTTATCAGAGCACCTCTTCCCACATTTCTAGACATTTCAGGAACCCATTGTTTCTTCTTGTACAATTTGAAGGAGTTTCAGTCTTCCTTGACAAGAGGAGAGAAAAATAATGATGCCAAGGGCATATATAAAAACTGGCTGACATCTGGACTTCATGACATTTCTTTAAAGAGCAGCCTTGGATTACTTATGGATGTGCCAGTTTTGACTGATTTTTTTAGAGGAAGATGAAAACCTTCACATAATCACACCGACCTCTGATAGTGCCTAGTAGTACTTATGTGAGGTAAGAATCTAACTTTATATTTGGCAAAATATTTTAGATATTGCAACTTCACCTCCAACCTGTTTGAAAAGCAAAGAAGTTAGAGTTCACAAGGTGAAGTGACAGAGGTCTTGGCACAGGTGCAGAGCAGGGGCTGCCTCTAAGAATTGGCCCCCTTGTCCTACCATTCTATTAGAGACAGGAGGAAAGGGAGGGAGAATTCACTTAGTACCTTTTTGGGGCCGGACACTCTTCTAGGTGTTTTTACATACATAATAGCATTTAATAGCATACATATGTTCTAGTCTACAGAATGTGTAATGTCTCTTTTAAATGGCTTTAAAGTATGTTTTAAATATATAGTACTTTATATGCAAAGCTGGTCCAGGTCTACTGTCACTAGAAAATATGCATATGCCATGCTTTTTTATCATAGCACCTAAGTTGTCTGGAATCATTTATATTCATTATGACCAAGGATCTTTATTGACCAACAACATACACACTCACACAAACAGCACAGGTCAGGGATGTGGTTTATGACCTGGCATACCTTTTCCTCTGTACATTAACTGGCCAGAATGAGAATGAACTTGGCACTGTGCATAGATGTAGAGTCCCTTTGGACTTATATATAAAATAGACTAAACAAATTAAAACTAGAAACCCAAATCCCACATCAAAAAGTGGGTTTTGTGTATAAGTAAATGAACAATTTTTGCTATACACATACCATTGCCTTCATAAACACCCAACTGTGATATGTAGAAAAGAAACAGCAATGCTGAGATGTTGTATAATATAGCTTTATTGTACCTTCCAAATCCCCAACCTTTTTGTTTTCACTATATAAGTTGCATTAGATGGTATAACTACAGAATAAATAACTATTATTGTGATCAAAGAATAAAGTGAATAGACTTATAAAGACTTGATTTGCAGTGCCATCTACTGGAAACATATATTGACTTGCTTTCAGATTTTGTATATAGAGTTTTGGCGGGGTTGTTTTGTTTTGTTTTTGTTTTTCTTTTTTGTCTTTTAGACAGTGTTGAAAATACACATATCAGAGGTAAGGGAAGAATTAGGTCCTTACTGTATTTCATTCCAGATAATAACTTGGAAGCTCTAGTTTTAAGTAAACTGAAATACATTTATATAAAATCATTCATCCTTTGAAAAACATATAGAATATTTGCATGTTTCTTTGAAAAATTAGATCTTTTCTATTTTTTAAAATAGGTCATTATAACTAGCTTTTTAATAGAGCACTATGATTTTTTTCTTTTACCTTTAAAAATTGGTTTTTACACTGATAAATGCCTCTGAAATTGATACAGTTGATGAATTCTTGGAGGATTTCACTTTAATTTATATTTTTTAAGATTTTATTTATTCGCTTTAGAAAGAAGAGAGAGAAATAGAAAAGGGGAAAAGGAGCAGGAAGCATCAACTCCCATATGTGCCTTGACCAGACAAGCACAGGGTTTCAAACTGGCGACCTCAGCGTTCCAGGTCAACGCTTTATCCACTGAGCCACCACAGGTCAGGCTTCATTTTAACTTCATACCTTGTGAGGAAGGGACTCAAGGATTTTTTAAACCAATTTCTGTGTGTGTGTGTGTGTGTGTGTGTGTGTGTATGTGTAAGAGAGAGAGTCAGAGAGAGGGACATATAGGGACAGACAGACAGGAATGGAGAGAGATGAGAAACATCAATTCTTTGTTGCGGCTCCTTAGTTGTTCATTGATTAATTTCTCATATGTGCTTTGACGGGGGGGGGGGGGGGTACAGCTGACCAAGTGACCCATTGCTCAAGCCAGCGACCTTGGGCTCAATCTGGTGAGCCTTGCTCAAACCAGGTGAGCCTGCGCTCAAGCTGATGACCTCAGGGTCTCAAACCTGGGTCTTCCACATCCCAGTCCAACCCTCTATCCATTGCGCCACCGCCTGGTCAGGCCAAAACTAGTTTCTTGAAGAGGTAAATGCTTTAGAAGACAGATATAGAAAATAAATAAACTGCCTGACCAGGTGGTGGCGCAGTGGATAGAGCGTCGGACTGGGATGCGGAAGACCCAGGTTCAAGACCCTGAGGTCGCCAGCTTGAGCACGGGCCCATCTGGCTTGAGCAAAGGCTCGCCAGCTTGGACCCAAGGTCGCTGGCTCCAGCAAGGGGTGGCTCAGTCTGCTGAAGGCCCACGGTCAAGGCACATGTGAGAAAGCAATCAATGAACAACTAAGGTGTTGCAACGACAACGAGAAGCTGATGATTGATGCTTCTCACCTCTCTCCATTCCTGTCTGTCTGTCCCTATCTGTCCCTCTCTCCGACTCTCTCTCTGTCCCTGTAAAAATAAAATTAAAAAAAAATATTTGAAAGAAAATAAATAAACTAATAATTAATGAAAACAAAACTTTGTTTATATTTATTCACTCAACAAATATTTATTGAATACTTACTATGTATTCTTTTCAAGGATCTGAAAATACAATGAACCAAACAAACCAAGTTTTGCTCCCTGGTACTTATTTTCATCAAGGAGAGCTCAACAATTAACACATAAAAATATCACATGTTATGTGGAGATTGGTACAATGAAAAAAACACAACAGAGAAAGGTACAGAAAGTAAAAACAAGAAGGTCAAAGAGAAGTGACACTTTATATGGGAGGGTCAAGGAAGACCTCTTTGATAAGGTGACATTTGAACACAGTCTTGAATGGGGGGGAGGGAATGGAATGCTCCAGGTATAGGGAACAGTAACTACAAAGGCCTTGAGGTAGTCTTGGCTCCATTTTAAAGGAAGAATAAATTATGCAAAGTTTGATGATATTGAATGGCATAAGCAGAAGTTATTAATTTGTAATTTCTTAATTAAGTAAGAAGTGCTAGTACTCCCAGATGAGAAACCCTCTTTCTCACTATCTTCTTTTACCTTTACCCTTGCTCCATTACTTGATTTTATATTCCTGAAAAATGTGAATAAAATATTTCAAAACAAGAATATGGCTAGCAGCTGCTTCATATGATAGTAAAAGGCTTTAATTATATTCTTCTTGTTGGAAACAAAGTTTTTATATACCAATGCTATATTACTTTCATGAAGCTTTGTCAATCTCTAAAAGTCTAACAAATATTAATGCCCAATTTGAAAAGCAGGCGATGGCACTGATAGCCTATTCCTAGACAAATCATTGCAAATTTGCACGAGATGGGTAGTCATAGAATACTACTGCAGTCCCAAGTAGTGAAAAAATAGTATAAAAACTTAAAACACTTGGATTCAAATCCCAATCATATCCCTTAACAGATTCTTTAAAAGTCAATGAATTTACGTGAGTCTCATATCTACCAACTATGAAACAGGCATTACAACTTCTCACCATATAACTGAGAGAATTTAGGCAGATACAGTATACCCTGTGACTGGTGCAAAGCTTTGACTAGAAGTTCTAAAAAACTATTTCCTTCCATTGTATTTTTTTGTTTAAGAATAAACTAGCCCAAACCATGAGTCAAAGGAAATAGAGAAGCAGACATTTTGTGAGGCAATGCTATAATCCAAGTCATTGTCAGTTATTGTCTGTTTTATGCCAGGCATTGTGGTAGGTACTATTTGCTTTCACATTTGTACTCCTGTTTCAAACTGCTGTAAAGTCTTAGAAAAAAATAGAGGTACAAAAAATTTTATGTATGGGTGGTATTCCTTGGGAGCCTTTTGTTGGCATGCCTTTAGCTGATAAAAAGAATAAAGAAATAAAGGAAATCTATAAAACCAGGAAACTCTTCAAGAAAAAAATATATTCATAATTTTTTTCTTGACTCTAGGTAGCATAAATCACATGGAAAGAGCCAATATTTTCTAGTTTAAAAAAATACCAGGTTTTTGTCTTCATTCTACTTTGTCAATTAAAAGAAAGATTCTCACAAAATTTTAGTAGTAAAAAATAAGTATTTAAAAATCAGAATCTGAATCTCACACTTAGCATGGTAATTTATACACAGGAGTTTGTGGAATTTGGTCTTGGCTTTGACATTGGCCTGACTGTAAACTATGGCCTGATAGTCCTCCCTTTCTCCTTTCTTTAAAAATGAGTGTGATATTATCATGCATACACTTTGGGAAAAATTGGAAGTCATTACAGTTGTGGGTTGTTTTTTTTTCAGTTTTATTAGGTTCTTAGAAGAAAAATGACAATTTTGAAACCAAAGGTGTTTTGAAACCAAAGGGTGTTTACATAGCTTCCTAGGGACTGATATACTCCGCAACTGCCTTGTTTGCTCTTTGGATTTACGTTTTTACTTTGTGTTTTGTCATTCTGGAACAGGAGACATCCTGCTGGATAAAAAGCCCCAGAAATGGGCTGCTGATACCTTTATTAAGGAAGCAGTTTTTCTAAACTGAATGTTAGTAACACAACAATTTGGGGATGCTGGGGCTTGTGGTGTGAACTACACTTTTAAAAAGCTATTTGATAATATTTCTCTTAAACTAAAGAACTCTAGAAGTGGACTAAAAGCCTGAAAATCTTTCTCATAGCCAAGTTGCTGAAGCAATTCACTAGCTTCAAAGAATGATGCAAATTTGAATAATGTTGGTATTATTCTATCTTTAACCTCAGTCCTGGACTCTGGGGAGAGGACTTGCTAGTGAACTGGCTATTTTATATCAAAGCAACCCTATCTATATTGTTTTAAAAAGCAAGGTGTCACCTGACCAGGCAGTGGCACAGTGGATAGAGCTTCAAACTGGGACGCAGAGGACCCAGGTTCAAGACCCCGAGGTCGCCAGCTTGAGTGCAGGCCAATCTGGCTTGAGCAAAAGCTCGCCAGCTTGGACCCAAGGTCGCTGACTCGAGCAACCGGTCTGCTGAAGGCCCGTGGTCAAGGCACATATGAGAAAGCAATCAATGAACAACTAAGGTGTCGCAATGAAAAAGTGATGATTGATGCTTTTCATCTCTCTCCGTTCCTGTCTGTCTGTCCCTGCCTCTGACTCTCTCTCTGTCCCTGTAAAAAAAAAAAAAGCAAGGTGTCCACCTTGGCTGGTACTCTTAACAGCATATAGTTCATAAGTATAGGCCTTCCTACCCACCAGAAATAGGCAATGAGAGTTAAACTTTCATTTACTTGTTTATCTATTTTATAGTGGCATTCTTTAACTTTCATTTGACATTCAGTATAATGGTTGTAGGCCAGGAATTATAAAGTAAAACGGTCATATGCAGTCATAGTGGGGAGAAGGAGGAAAGTTGAATTTATAGTTTATCATGAGAAAAGTATACACACTCATTCAGTTATAAAAAATATATATATATGCCCTGGCCTGTTGGTTCAGTGGATAGAGTGTCGGCCTGGCATGCAAACGCCCTGGGTTCGATCCCCAGTCTGTGCACATGAGAAGCAATCATCTGCTTCTCTCTCCCTCACTCTCTCCTTACTCTGTCTATAGTTTAGTTACAGTTTATACCAAATGAATTTTACTTTTCTTTCAGTAAACATATAGCAATGTCCTAGTCCCTAAATGTTGCAGAATGCTTTAGCCCCACCTTCAAAATATATTCTGTGTTTGACTAACTCTTCCCTCCCTTCCTAGTCCACACCTCTGGGCTCACCTGGCCTTCAGGTGAGTTCTTAAAGACTAAATCAAGTCATAAGACTCCCTGCTTAAGACTCTCCACCGGTATCCCATCTAAAGTCCTCACACAGCCTGTTTACCTTCCACTCCCACATCCCTCTCTATTTTCTCCACTCAGTTTTCTTCCCTTGCTTTGTATGGGGCTCAGTCAGTTGTTCCTTGGAAAAGCTTAGCACACCCCTTTCTAAAGGCCTTGGAACATGGAAGCAAACAGTCCCTACCTTTCCAATCCTGGGGAAGCAATAGGGATTCCTTCCCTTTTGCTTTAACATATGAACCACAATGTACCTCTGTGGATCATTTCTGTATTCATATAGAGTTTCTTTCAAATCTCAGTTTTACATGCATATTTTTGGCCCAGCAATTGACCTTCTAAAGATATAGTCCAAGAAAAGAAGATAATTACACAAATATGTAAGTACAAAGATGTTCATCACAGGCCCTGGCTGGTTGGATCAGTGGTAGACTCTTGACCCCGCATGTGGATGTCTTGGGTTCCATTCTAAGAGGAGTGCCCACCTGTTTTTCCATCCATCCCCCTCTCTTCTCTCTCTCTCTCTCTCTCTCCTCCCCACTATAGCCAAAGCTTGATTAGAGTGAGTTGGCCTTGGGTGCTGAGGATGTCTCCATGGCCTTTGCCTCAGGCAACAAAAAATGGCTTCAGTTGCAATGGAGCAACTGAACAATGCCTCTGATGGGCAGAGCATCTCCCCCTAGTGGGCTTGCCAGGTGGATCCCAGTTGGAGCGCATGCAGGAGTCTGTCTCTGCCTCCCCTCCTTCCACTAAAAAAACAAAAAAAACAAAAAGGTTTCTCACAAAACTGTTGAAAATATTATTCTATAGAAGGTTGATGAAATCAACAGCTAAGTTATATACATACAGTAAAACACAACAAAGACATTAATAGTTATGTTGTAGATTTATACTTATTGGCATAGAAAGTATTTTTATAATATCATATATATCATGACCTCATTTTTGTAAAAAGATAAATAAATTCATTTATGTATGCCTGAAGGAATCTGGAAACAGAACTACCAAAATGTTAAGTTTATAGTGGCATTATAAGTAATTTTATTTTCTATTTTATAACTTTATATATCATATTATGTATATTTCAACATACATCTATTAATTTAGGAAAAAATGTTTATTTTTAATAGATAATATTTGCATGTGGTATAAAATTTAAAAGATACAAAAGAGTAAGCAATAAAAATCAAGGCTCCCTCCCTTTTGTGCTCCCTTCTATATGGCATTTACTGTTCCCTCTCTGTTCCCTAATTTTCCTGAGAGTCTGTGCTTCTCCATATATTGCTTTTATGATCAGAAAAACAATAATACTAATTCTACTTTGAAAAAATCATTTCTTAAAGATTAAATAAGTTAAGTGAAATGGTGGAACTAAAGCAGTAATATAATTACCTGGATTTTCTTAGTTTTGCGATAGATAAGTAGACAGGAAATACTGAATATTATTTTCCAACTCTGTGATAAGTAATAAGCCTTCTTTGTTATATTATATTTATTTTAGTGTGTGTTTTTCTCCCCCATAAAACTGCACCTTGTTTGAGGGCAAAATTGGTGTCATAAAATTTATGACTTCCACAGTGCCTGCATAAAATAAAATTAATTAATTAAAATAATATTTAATTATAATATTTATACTTTATCAAGATTTTATAAGTTTTAAGGCTTTCTTACTACTAGGGCTTACATGACTGCTAAAAATAGCTTATATACAGCAAGGAAGAAATATGTATTTACTTAAGAGATACATAAATGCAAATAGTCTGAAATAAGATTTAACAGTTTGATATTTTTTTTGTGAGAGGGACAGAGAAGGGGAGAGAGTTAGTGACAGAGATAGGAACAAGAAGAAAGAGAGCTGGGAATCATCAACTCTTAGTTGTGGCACTTTTTTTTTTTTTTTAGTTGTTCATTGATTGCCTGGACAGGGGCTCCAACCAAGCCCGTGTGCCCGGATCAAGCCAGCGAGCTCAGGCTTCAAGCTAACCATCTTTGAGCTCAAGTCAGCAACCATGGGATCATGTTGATCATCCCACTCTCAAGCCTAAGACCCTGAGCTCAAGCTTGCAAACCTATACTCAAACCAGATAAGCCCGTGCTCAAGGCAACAACCTCAGATTTTGAACTTGAGGCCTCAGTATCCCAGGTTGACACTCTATATACTGAGCCATCACCAGTCAGGATAACATTTTGATCTTGAGGGGCAGTGTTGGCAAATACATATGTCATACTTATTATGTGCCAAGTATATGGCTAAATATTTGGCAGGCATTAACTCACATACTGTTCTTAACAGTCTTATGAAAAATTTCCCTTATTTTACAGATAAGGAAAACAAGACCCAGGAAGAATAAGTGACTCACCCAAGATTGTCATACAGGGTTGGGGTGTGGATTAGAGGGTCAATTATATTAGCGAGCCAATACTTTTCAACTAAGCCTCTTAAAGTATTTTATAGCAGATAACTAGAAATAAACCCAGTGCTTTAACAAGGCACTCAAAGGTTGTTGTTTGCTGTAGTGCCTAAGGATAAATGTCTGTTTCACCCACAGAGCTGAGAACTCTGAATCTCAGCCTTTGGCTCTAGCATCAAGACCACAATCCCTCATCTGAAAACTGTCTAAAAGTTGCCTCATTTGCAGTGACAACCACAGTCCAAGAAAATGAAAGAAAACATAATGAATATTTGTCATTTAATGGGGTGTTAATTGAGTATTCAAAGAACTTTAGAAGGTATTAAAGGGGAGATAACTGGAGAATGAGGTCATTGTATCAATGAACCTCAAAGGGCCTGTGGTCTTAAACTTAAGGGAGTGAATTCAGTCTTTTTTTCCACTTTCTAGTTTTTAATTAAAACTTGACCACATCCAATATCAGAGAGACTTCAAAGACACACTAAAAACAATTATAAGTAAAACCTATGTTGGACCGTTTTCAGGGTGCTGAGAGAAGGCAAATATCAAGTATCTGAAACTTGACACACAATTCAAGCTATGTAACAAAAAAAAAAAACAGGAATTCTTGGGTTATCTAAAGAAATACAGAGATGAAAGGAAACATAAATTATCATCATACCCAAAACATTGTCCTTGGACCAGCACCGGTTTGGAACTAGGTAAAAATGTAGACTCTGAGGTCCACCCCAGAAACCTCCTGAATTCAAATTTAAATTTTAACAAGACCTTCAGATGGTTCAAATGCACATCAAAATTTGAGAAACAATGATCTAGTTTAATTTCATTATTTCACAGATGAAAAAACTGAGTGTTCTGAAAGAGCCTAATTCACTTGATTGATTCTTGATATAGATAAGAATAAAATTTAAATGGGAAAATATAAAAGGACTACTACAAAATTACTTTACACGTTGTGTTGCAAACTGACCACTATGCATTTTAATAATTTTTGAAGTTATAAATTGTGGAGTCATGGGTGATACCAAAATGGAAAGTAACTTCAGTTTTTATATAACCAGTTAAACTCCATAATCATTGGACCCCTAGCCACTCTTACCTGTACAAATTCTTACTATTTCTTTGGCAAACTGTACTTTCTCAGTGAGGGTGATTTTCCTAACATCAGTTTCTCTCCTTAGTCCTCAGGTGCAACTGCAAACTAAGGACCTTTTAGATGGTCTCCTCCATGGTATGATAATTACTGACATATTTTAAATGTAATTTTCCCAAACATATAAATGTTAACTATAATATCTTAGCTGTACACTATGATTACCCATTATTTCAATTTCTCAATTGATTTTCAAATAGTATTAAATCAGCTAGCTATTTATTAGATTTTTTTTTCTCTTTCCTTTTGGAAAAAGAGGGCATTTATATTTTCACCCATGGGAGAGATAACGCAATTATAGATTATTTAAATTGCTTGGTTTAAATTCTAACTTTTGGGAGGGGTTAATGATTAATTGATATTTAGAAGCAGACTGAAAATTGAAATACCTTCAAAATGCTTAGAAATAGTAACATGGTAAAATAGTTGGTCTGAAAAAAAATGTGATGTGTTATTTTTTGACAAGCCTGAAAAAAATAATTGCAGTCTACATCTTAGTTCAAGCTGCCATAACAAAAATACCAAAGACTGAGTGGCTTAAAAATTATTTCTCACAATTCTGGAGTCTGAAAATCTCAGATCAAGGTGCCAGCAGATTCAATGTCTGATGAGGACCCACTTTGTGGCTTGTAGATGGTTACCTTCTCCTGGTGTCCTCACATGGCTCAGAAAGAGCAGAGAAAATGAGAGTGAACTAATCCCACTCAAAGGGGTTCCACCCTCATGACCTTGTCACCTCTCAAAGGTCTCAGCTCCAAAAATGTACACTTTGGGGGAAAGAATTTCAACATATGAATTTTGGGGGGATACAAACATTCTGTCCATAACAACATCTAACTCTAGTAGCCTGAAATCATATCTAGATTATATAAGAGAATCTTGTTGGATTTGTTCATATTATATAGTAATAGTATCCATCTCTTTTCTCAACACATTTTTTTCTGTGCGAACAATTCAACTGCAATGTTTTTGTTGTAAAGTAACTAAATTCACAAAATCTGCGAGTGTTTGTAGAGGTATGTAGTCCAAATAAGTTTTCGAAAAGTTTTATTAAAGGAAGTGTAAAGCCAGTAGTCAAGGCCACCATCACAGCCGTCTGGCCAGTGCAGGTTCACATTAGATTTGAACAGACAGTAATGAAACAACGGAGCCAAGAACTGGTGAGCCATCAGCTTTAATTCTAGCTTGCACCCGGCGGGCAAACAAAAACACACACTGGGCTCCAAAACCCACTCATTCAGTACTCACAAAGCTACTGACTTATCTGAGTTTCCTAGAATCAAAAGGTTTCTAGCTTACCAGACTTATTCACCTCTGTTTCCCATTTCCTTCTCTAGCACAAACTGGCTTCTTCCTCAGCATTTCACCATCTTGGCTGCCTCCTCTCCTCCACGTGCCCTTAATCTGCTCTCCTTTCTAATGCTAACCTCAGGAACCAAGAGAGAGCAAGCTCCCGGCCTGCCTCACTTTATACTGTAGAAATCCAAACCCTTAATCCAATCTACAAACAAGAAAGTCTCTGATACAAAGTCACTCATCTGAGGCATAATGGGATTCCTCATGAGAGTGCACCACCCTACATCATCCAATCAGTCAAGGGTGTGGAGAAAAGCTTACTCTTAAAACTAAGGCGTAGGCTATAACGACCAAGCCTGCTCACAGCCTGTCCCCCAAAACACATTAATATCAACGGACTTGCATGTGGGCAGCGCCATCTTTAACAAAGTGAGCATAATATACTTTATCTGCCCAACAGGAGGAAATTTATTAAATATGCCAGCAGTATATGGCTGACACAGGGCAACAGACCCAAATTGTGCAGCCCAAAAAAACAGTTCAGGGGCTGTTTATATACTCTTAATTATACATGGGAAGGAAAAAAAACCTGACATCACTGCATAAATTTATATCTTTTGTTTAGAGATACATACATTAACTACATGCTTTCAGGAGGGGAGGGGTAGTTTCCATAGAGACAGATGCCTGTAAATGGTTCATCAGCATAAGAAAAGATTTTAATTGAATCTTTTTCTTTCTGTACCTGGCTAGCTATTCACCCCTCCTCCCATAGGTATGGGGCAAGGTCAGAGAATCCAAGTCTCCTTTCTCTTCTGCATTTACAATACAATACCATCGGCCATCTTAGTTTTGATGCTAATTACACAAGCATAGAAATCACACTTACAAAATCTTTCTGCATGTCTAGGTCAAATTAATAAAATGTCCTTTAAACTTCCTAAAATTTTAATATTAATTCTGTAGCTTTTGACACTTTACAACATTTTAAGCTCATACTATGTACCCAACACTGTAGTGGGCACTTCCACTTACATTATTACACTGACTCTTCACTCTGAGCGTACCTTTTAAATTGGCCATCAAATTTCTAAAATGATGAGCCTTGTAAAGCCAGTAGTCACGGCCAGGATCACAGCCGCCACAGCTGTCTGACCCGTGCAGGTTCACATTAGATTCGGACAGATCATAATGAAACACAGGAGCCAAAAACTGGTGAGCCATCAGCTTTAATTCTAGCTTGCACCCGGCGGGCAAGCAAAAACACACACTGGGCTCCAAAACCCACACATTCAGTGCTCACAAAGCTACTGACTTATCCGAGTTTCCTAGAATCAAAGCTTTCCAGCTCACCAGACTTATTCACCTCTGTTTCCCATCTCCTTCTCTCTACACAAACTGGCTTCTTCCTCAGCACTCTGCCATCTTGGCTGCTTCTCCTGGCCTCCATGTGGCCTTACTCTGCTCTCCTTTCTTCTACCTCAGGAACCAAGCGAGAGATCAAGCTACTGGTCTCTCCCACTTTATAGCACAGACTCAAAACCTTTAATCCAATTATACAAACAAGGAAGTCTCTGATACAAAGTCACCCATCTGAGGCATAATGGGATTCCTCCCTACATCACCACCCTACATCATCCAATCAGTCAAGGGTGTGGAGAAGAGCTTACTCTTAAACTAAGCCTTAGGCTATAATGACCCGGCCTGCCCACAGCCTGTTCCAGAACACACATTAATATCAACGAACTTCCATGTGGGCAGCGCCATCTTTAACAAAGTGAGCATAATATATTTTATCTGCCCGACAAGCCTCATCTCGGATTTATTCCAAGGAAAGCTTTTCTTTCCTAATTCAAGTGATTTATGATTTGATTTGAGAATTCCTAATATCCTGTAGCTAAAAAACAATCAGTGCTACTGAAAAATAATGCAAGACCTGAGGTACCAGGTCTAGGACCAGCTCATCCCATCAGACCAGAGTCTCCTCGGTGGCCCGCTAAGCAATCCTCTATGTAGAGTGTTGGGCAGATAAAATATAATATGCTCACTTTGCTAAAGATGGCGCTGCCCACATGGAAGCCCATCATCCAGGTGATATTACTTGCCCTTATGCTTGGGATGGCTGTGGGGGAAAAGCTGTAATGTAAGCAGGCCAGGTTGTTAGAGCCTAAGCCTTAGTTTTAAGAGTAAGCTTTTCCCCACACCCTTGACTGATTGGATGATGTGGGGTGGTGCCCTCTCCTGAGGAATCCCATTATGCCTCAGATGGTGACTTTGTATCAGAGACTTTTTTGTTTGTAGATTGGATTAAGGGTTTGAATTTCTACACTATAAAGTGGGACAGACCAGTAGCTTGCTCTCTCTTGGTTCCTGAGGTATTGGAGAGGAGAGCAGATTAAGGCCTCGTGGAGGCCAGGAGAAGCAGTCAAAATGGTAGAGTGCTGAGAGAGAAGCGAGTTTGTGCAGAGTTTGTGCAGGAGATGGGGAACAGAGGTGAATAAGTCTGGTGAGCTAGAAACCTTTGATTCTAGGAAACTCGGATAAGTCAGTAGCTTTGTGAGCACTGAATAAGTGGGTTTTGGAGCCCCGTGTGTGTTTTTGCTTGCCCGCCGGGTGCAAGCTAGAATTAAAGCTGATGGCTCACCAGTTCTTGGCTCCGTTGTTTCATTACTGTCTGTTCGAATCTAATGGGAACCTGCATGGGCCAGGCTCCTGTGATGGTGGCCCTGGCTACTGGCTTTACACAGAGGGTGGTGAACATCAGGGAGAAAATTATCATCAGAGCTGGAATTATCATCCAGGAGCCAAACGCTCAAGGTCATCTTCATAAAAAATTTTCTGGCTTCAATTATTTTTTCCTTGACAAAATGAAACATTTTATTTCCCAATACTTTGTGAAATTGTAATGCTTTTTGCACAAAACAAAATGTGTTTTAATAAAAATGCCAAGCTTTTTTGCGAGTGAGAACTCTCAAGCACAAAGAGAGGTGAAAGAACGAAGTTCCATTTAAATTGAAATTATGTAGCCTAACCAGGTGGTGGTGCAGTGGATAGAACATTGGCCTGGTATGCTGAGGACCCAAGTTGAAAACCCTGAGGTCACTTCACTGACTGCAGCACTGGCTCATCTGGCTTGAGCGCTGGCTCACCAGCTTGAGTACCAGGTCTCTGGCTTGAGCATAGAATCACAGACATGACCCATGGTCACTGGCTTGAGTGCAAGGGCCTTGGCTTGAGCAAGAGGTCACTGGCTCAGCTGGAGCCCCTCAGTCAAGGCACATATAAGAAAGCAATGAACAATTAAGATACAACAACTACGAGATGATGATGCTACTCATCTCTCTTCCTTCCTGTCTGTCTCTCTGTCTGTTTATCTCTCTCTTTAAATAAATAAATAAATTGAAATTATGTAGACAACCATACATATGCAATATACCTCTTAATCCATTTACTGCCCTTTACCCCCTCCCCCTAAACCTAAGGCATGGAGACAAGGAGTGAGAGAGGAAGGGAGAGTGAATTCAACCTGGCTCTTCAGAGGAAGGGAGAGTGTATTTTTCAATTACCTGGCTCTTCAGGTCTGTAAGGAAGGAAGAAAGGGTTATCTGAATCAATAACTGACCATCAATAATAGTATGTGGAAGAAACATTAGAGGTTCAAAGTAAATAGGAGCCATGAAAAGGTTTGGGGAGATTACTAGAAGCCTTTCTTTTAGGTTTTAATTGAACTGACCTCATTTTATTCAGTCTTCTAGATCATATTTGATTTAGAGTATTTATAATATGAGTCTCAGTCATCATGCAATAACATGGTGCCTAATTCCCTGAAAGCTTCATCAAAGTCCCTTTTAATATATCTTTCATTACTGTATTATTGTCTATTTGATGATATATGTCTTTCTGAAGATAATTATATCCCTCTAGTATTTTTTAATTCTTTAATAACTTTCACACTGTTTGAAATCTAGTTTTTGCTCTTTTATCTCATAAGGTATAAAATTTCATTTCTTGAAGAATTCTTTCTTAAAAAGATCTTAAAGTTCTTTACAAATTAACATTTGTAATTAATTAACATTAATTCTCTCACGAGGAAATGACTCTCCCTATTTGGCATCCTTGGGAAACTGAGGCAGAAAGTGAAGTGACATACCTAAGTCATGTGAAACCTTGACACTAGAGCTTAAATTCCTATCCAGCAGATAAGGTTTCAATGTTCTCTTTAGAAAAAAATTTTGTTTTGAACTTGAAATAAGTAACAATGTTTAAAAAATCGAATCATAATTTAGAAGAAAACTGCATAATTTCACCTTACTGACAAACCAACCTGAAGAACAACTTACTTTTAATGAAGATTTAGCTGCTAAGACTTACTTAGAATGAAACTCATATTGCAAGATTTTATTACCATAGACATATACACACACAGCAGGACTTTTAGTATCCCACGACGAAGTGTTATTTGAAATCATTAAAACTAAGCTGCACCTGTCAAAATAAATCAACCAGTACATTTAGTGATTCAGAATCCATGACTCTTTATCTTTCCTACACACTCATTAATTCTTAATATTCTTTCCCATCATTAGTGTTTAATTTCTAAGTGTTCCTGTCCTATAAAAATAATGTATTAAAATGAAATCGGGTATTCTGTGCACGATTCTGTCTGCAGATTTGTCCAGGTTGAGCTTTGTCGCACAGTGTGTGCATACAGTGCTGCTATATGATTTTGCTCCTATAAAATGTTTTTACAGCTTTACGTTGTAAAAGCCAATCCAGCTGACAAATCTTGGCTGTTGCCATTATGCATGTCACTTTGATTTAACATGCTTCTTATTAACAATGGGGCTTCCTGATGCTGTCAAAATAAGTAAGATACCAATGCCTTTCCAGAAATCACTGTTTTTAAAAGAGATTAAGTAAACAAGCCATTCCTGCTGGTAAAATAATGGATTATGTCACTGACTATTTAGTGTTATACCTATTTAGTCCGAACTCCCCAGGGACACTTATTACATTAGCATAAATAAAGAGGGAACTGAAGAACTAGAGGCAGCAGTTTCATGAGGGATGCCAATGAAGAGAGGCCAAGAGACTTGTGTCCAAAATGAAGAGAACAAATGCTTTCCTTGCGGAAGTAACTGGCAGATTGCATGAACACACACACTTGAGCTTGGTGTCCGAGCATATTCATGTCATATCTCAAAAGGGACCTAATTGTTTTCTAAATCACTCTTCATGGTTCTATAATGAAGTATGCAATTAAGAAAATGATTTGATTAATAAGGTGAAGACCCTGAATTTAGTGGATAAGAGTCAAGCTGGTGCTAGTCTTGATTTTGCTTCCTAACAATCCAGTTTTATTTCCACATTCTGTTATACTTAGGAAAATCTATTAAACTAGTTTCCTTCAGTAGGAGTGTCAGAAAGAGAAATTGTTCCACTCTTCAAGGCTCCCTTGCTGAGTTAGGCATAAAATATATTATCAAAAGATTACTGGGCTGGCCACTCCGTGGTGTTATGCTTATATCTGCATAATATGAGATGGCTTTGTAATTTTTCGAGCATGAGTTTTTATTTGGGGATTAGGAAACATTTGTTTTTCATATTATCTTGGATTTTGAAAGAAGGAAAGAAGAAAGCAAACACGTATTTAAAATCTGTCTTCTTTTCTCTTTGTAAAAGCTAGAAGTTTTCGCAAACATCCTTTTCTTGAATCATCCCCCAAACCATGTGAGGTAGTTATCATCTAGATTTGTGCAGTGGAAGAAACTAATACTGAGTGAGGTTTAGTAATTCACTCGAGGTCACATGGCTAATAAAAGGCATTTGCCAGATGAACTTGAGTCTTCTTGATGGCAAAACCCTGAGTATTTCTGAGCTTCCATGCCCACTTCCTTCCTTCTCAGCACCTGGTGGGCATGAGGTGGGAGAGAAGGCTAAATGATGGCATGGCCAACAGTGTCTGGAACCAGCCTGCTGAGCAGTCATACGATGCCTTTCACATTCTGTTCAGATTATTATCTAATATTTATCGGTAATGCTACAACCACCTGGATTCCTCCCCTTTTCAGAGGGATAGCTGACTGAATGAAAGTGTCAAGATAGTGATCTCAATTTAAGGGCCAAAGTTGATTAACTTAAATATAAAAATATAGGTTTAAGGATTGGGGTTATAATAGTGAATAAAGGGATTAATGTTTATTATTTTTCTTTTTCATATATTCAAAACGTACCTTTTTAATTTAAAGAATTTTCCCACTATTCTTTATTGCTAATATATTTTTGTCTATTATACATTTGTCAAAAGTGTTTTCTTCCTTAAACTGCAATTCATAATAGTTACAAACCATGAATGAGATCACACCCATATGAGTCAGTTTTCTTTTCTCTGCATCCTTTGTAGCCCCAAGTCTATAGGCAGAGTTGATGAGGTAGAGACTTAATGTTCATTTGTGCACATTCTGAATTTGTTTCAGAAATCTCATTTGTAATGATTTATTCAAGGATAGAAATCAAAGTTCAGTTTACTTTTTTGACTCGGGAAGCCTATTGTTTAAGAAATAGATATTTAAATGATTTTAAATCCTGACCACATTTTCTAAAGCTCAGCTTGTATCATGAAAAAACACAGTTAAGTTATACAATTGAAGTTGACCTGAACAGTATTTCTTGCTATTTTTAACTTACATGTGATCATTTATATCAATATTACACTACAGGTCTTCTGCCATTCATCCATCCCTGCCTTCCTCTTACAGTGTATAAACTACTCAAAGTCAGAGACTAGTCTTCCGAGAAGGTAGCACCAAGTTTCTTTAATTTAATCACCAATAAAGAGTGCCTATGATGATCCTCTTCTGTTGCCAGGCAATAGAACACCCAGGGACAGCTCTACTGCATCACAGGGACACTAGGAAGGGCTCAGGTATGCCTCAAGGTGGCCACAAGAGAAAGCCGAGACAAGAAAGTTGGAAAATGACCAGATATTTGTGGCACAAGCTCCATTCCTTCCACAGCCGACATACACTTCCGAGATGCTGGAGATGGACAACCCTGGGTGCCAAGGTCAGTTTTGAAACATATCAGCAACTTGCTGTACTTAGCTAATTTTGTTTTGTGTGTATGTGACAGGGGGATAATAATGATAACTACACAGAATTTTGTAAGGATTAAGATAGCACATAAAAACACCCATCACATAATACTGTAGTTACCTAATAACTAACAAGTGTAGACATAACAACTAATATTTATAAAGCATTTAATATACTCCAGGCATGGCTATAAGTATTTTATGGGCACTATCTTTTCTGTTTCTCTTAACAACTTTAAGAACTAAGCATTGCTGTACTCATTTTACTAACAAGAAAACAGAACTAAAGAGCTTACACAACTTATTCAGGTCCCACAGATAGGAAGTGGTACATGGAGGATGGAAATCCTGGTTTGCATAAGCCCACGACATTTTAGTTAAATACCTCAAGAGTAAACCTATGGAAACCATGAGATTTGTAAATGGTTTAGAGCTTCACAGGAAAAGCTGCCATATGATTATTATTAATAAAAGTAAATATTTTTATATATACACACAGTGATATTAATGTGAATTAATAAAAACCAGTGAGGTTTATTGAGATCTATTTTTCTGAAACCTATTAATTCCAATTTTAGTAAGGTCTATCCAAGTATCAAAATAAGAAGTGGTGAATAGAGTGGAATCAAGCCAGAGAAAGGTAAAATTGGAGTGGAGAGCAGGTAATCGTGCACAGGAGAAATGCCAGGACATGGTTGGGGCTGTAATCTTTATTTGAATTATTAACCATTGACTACCACCCCAAAACAATCACTTGCATGCAGCACTTAAATTCAATATCTGACTAACTTTTAAGTGGTTTTTGTCTGAATGTTTCTGGAGAAATTATACTTAATTATGAGAGTAATGTGGTGAGTGATTTTATGTGTATTTTTAAAGAAAAAACATAGCCTAAGCTAACTGAATGGAGCCTGTGACCATTATAGACCTAGATGGAAGCATATCAAATAGAAGAGAGAGAGCTTCTTGTGAAAAATGTGAAGTTTAATGAGATGAAAGTGGAAAAACTGTGATGAAAAGCATCCTGGGCTGAGGGATTGGGAAAGAGTGTTTCTCTTGTCTGGGTGTTTGAAGGCATTAAGTAGTATTATCATTAATTGCATTCCTGTAATGTGCTGGGTTACCGTGGCCTAGTGTCCACTCTAAGCACTATCTCCAGCTAAAGCAATTGAAAGATAATGAAAGGAAAATGAGCAATGAATTCTTTTTATTGTGTGTTGTAAATGGCCTCCATTGAAACAATCTGTTTTTAGACTGGTAATAAAATGAATGATGAAGGCAGACATTTAACATGGAAATTGGTTCAAGCAAGGAACATATTTTCTATTTAATAAAAAGAAACTCACAAATAATTTAGGTCAGGGGTACCCACACTTTTTCAGCTTGCGAGCTACTTATAAGATGACCAAGTCAAAATGATCTACCTACAATAAAAATACAAAACATAAACTTATTTCTTCTATATTATCATTATTTAAGTTACTACTATTACTATTTAATATTGTGTATTCTTCTTTCACCTTTCTCCTTCTCAGCTCTCTTTTTGGAGGAAAGTCAATGTCATAGTTTTTATGAACAGTCCGAAAAAGCCGCTCCACATTTCCCTTCTTTGGAATAGCAATGGCTCACAGACAGATGAGGCAAACGCACTTAGAATATGACATAGGGAAAAAAGTCCCCTCCCATTCTGTATGAAAGTGGTAGGTTTTAGGCTTCTTACTCGGATCAGCTACGGCACTCATTTTTAAACCCTTTGTTGTATTTAGTTTAAATAAATTGAAGACTAACTACACAGCAATGTAACTGAACAAGTTAGCGCGGTTTAACGTGCATGCATAGAGTGTCAAAAGTTCAGACATCAGATTGGCTACCCTGTATGCCAATCAAAAGACAAATGTCTTTTTAATGTCATGCGATCTACCCGCACTTCCTTCGCAATTGACCAGTAGATCACGATCGATGTTTTGAACACCCTGATTTAGGTTATAGAGAAATTCCTTGCTTAGAAATTTTCTGCAACTACTGAACAGTTTGTATAAGCCTTGGCAAGGTGTGTGAGGGGTTTTTTTTGTTTTTCACTTTTTGTGACTTGAACCATTGGCAAGAGCTATACAGTAGCTGAGAACACAGGACTTTATTTGTTGATTTATCAGTATGTAGACCTTTCTGTCTTTATTGGGCAAACACAGAAGCATAGGAAGGATGGCATTCATAAAATATGTGGCACTTCTTAGATTTCAAGGGCATTGCTAAGGTAGAGCTCTGTTATTCAAATATTCACACTGTAGCCTTATCTAGACTCTGAAATCATTAATCCAAAATTTTATCAGCTCTTCCATCTTGTTTGCACTCTCCCTAAAAGAAAATAATTCTAATTCATTATATTCTTACCAATCACGGTGGAAGCCTCTGAACATTGAAATAGCTAATTTTATTGAGAACTTATGTGCTTGGCACCCTGAACACAATTGTTACAGCAGCCCAGCAAGGTGGAGACTTTTGCCTTCATTCTGGGGATCAGGAAATTAAGGCTCAGAGAAACCCAGTGACTCGTCCACTGATAAGTAACAGATTAACAGATTCTGGAATACCAAGCTGAGTTGGATGGACTAAGAAACCCATGTTTCTTTTCATTGTGCTGTACCGCCTCTCAGAGAGGTATGCTGCCCAAGTTAGGACAGTGCATGGCAGTCACCGAAGTAGAAACACTCATGATGACTATAATGAATCACTTCTAGGCTTGTGAGCAGTGTCACTTTATAAGCAACAACTAAGAGTGAAGATTACTATACTTAACATACACACAATATCCTTGGTCTTCTTGTATTTTGTTTTTTTCAGTTGTGCAGACCTTTGTTCTCTACAGCAATGTCCCTGGCTTGTTTTTGCAATGGAAAAGCATCCCTGGCAATTGTAGAGGAAACTGTGATTAGAAAGACAGGGAAAAATTAATAAAATGAAATTAGGACAGAGACTGGGAAAAGGAAACCACAGAGTCCCTCTGTCTATGCCTCCTGCCACTGTTTTGGGTATCTGAACACTTCAGTGTGGCAAAATCCAAAGTATCCTCATGTCACTCAAACATCTCCTACAGTCCTGACTGGAGAGCTCAGTTGTTTGGCGCATAGACCCAATATTCAACGGTTGCAGGTTCGATACCTGGTCAGAACATATACAGGAACAGGTTCATGTTTCTGTCTCTGTCTCCCTTCCTTCTCTCTCTAGAATAAATAAAAATTAAAAATAAGGGAAAAATCTCCTACAAACCAAGTATGGGTTCCTTGTATTTTGAAAATGGCACACTCTTCAGGAATTCTGGTAATGGATAAATTATTAACAGTCCATAAACTAAATATAAATCATCTGGAGACCATCAAACTGTTTATTGTACCCAAACAGCATACCTGAAAAAAGATTTATCAAGAAGGATTGTAGTTGGACTTTATGAAGCAACAGCCTAAAGACAGAACACTTGAGCTGACCCCTGGCTGGCTAATTAATAGGCAAAAGACTGAGGGACATTTCTTTCCAAATTAATTGGTATTACATGTAGTTGGTATCACACATCTGGAGACTGGCCCACACTGGAGTTTGTTGAATCCATGCCGGGCTTTTTAAATTTTTAAATATTTTTTAAAGATTTTTTATTTATTCCTTTGAGAGAGGAGAGAGAGAGACAGACAGAGAGAGAGAAGGGAGACACAAGGGGGGAGGAGCAGAAAGCATCAACTTCCATATGTGCCTTGACTGGGTAAGCCCAGGGTTTTGAACCGGGGACCTCAGCTTTCCAGGTCGATGCTTTATCCATTGCGCCACCACAGGCCAGACCCATGCCGGGCTTTAAGTGAGTTTTGTGATTGGGTTACCATCCAGCTTTGCTCTCCAGTCTCCTCACCCAAGGAGTGGCAGGAGCTTCATTTATTCAGATTCTCTAAAAGAAACATGTTTGGTTTTGCATGCATGTGTTTTGCTTCCTTATGGGATGTGAAGCTTTCCTTGAACTAGTCAATCAGATTTCAGCTCCAGACCACACCTGGACTTAGGAGGTGATGGAGAAGAGATTGTGGGGAGCAGGAAGGTAACAGCTGAGAGTATCAAGTGATGGGGAGCCCAGCCTGAGAGTCAAAACTTGTCCTAGGAAATTCAACAAGTCAAAATAATGATGATTAGACTAGGAAGAGTTCAGCACCTCGACACACAGTGGAGGAAATATTTGGAGTCTTGCTGTGCTCTCACAGAAAAGTATAAATCATGCCCTGTAGATGGCCAACTCTGCTATGCGGCCATCCACACGCTGTGCATGTTCCACAGCTACACAGTTCATCATTTATTTTCCGTACATAGCTCGAGGGAGAATTCAGTATTCAAATACTCTGTTCAACAAACAAGTCAAATGACTTTTAAGTAAGATAAATGAAGACTCAGACGTACCCAGTGGGTTGGACAAACTATGTGCAAACTCAACAATTCGAGACTCAGTCCTCTGCAGGTTTGTGAGCCGTCAGCTGGCCCCACTCCACAGTGGTAAAAATAAGAGAGAGGGAATCCAAGACCGCAATTAGGAACCTCTCCAATCCAGAAGAAGTATTTTAAAACACACACACACACACACACACACACACTTTATAAATGATTACACAGCTATGTAACCTAGAATGCAAAATTGTATTATTCTCATTCTTACCCTTAAATGTTTATACTCAGAACTTGCATTGTATGTCTCTTTTTACACTGCTTGGACTCTTACATTTGTTGTTTCCTTATCCGTTCCTCAATAAAAAATTTTCATAACATTGGAGTAGGTTATGAAGATAGCATTTTCACACTAGCCAATGCTGAGTAGGTTATGGAGATAGTAGTATTTTCACAATAGCCAGCACTGAATAGATTATGGAGATAGTAATATTTTCACAATAGCCAGCACTTCCTTGCAACTCAATGTCACTTTTGTAAACAAGTTGCAGAAGCCATGATTTTAACTCTAGATTCTAAAGTAGTAGTCTCTAAGATTTTTAAAATTTTATTTTATTTATTAATTTTAGAGAAAGAGAAAAAGGTAAGGAGAGGGTGAAAAAAACATCAATCTGTCACTCCACCATCCAGGCATTCATTGGATGACTCTTGTATGTGCCATGACCAAAGATTGAACCTGAAACCTTGGCACATCAGGACAACATTCCAACCAATTGAGCAACACAGTTAGGGCTCCAAAATTTCTTATTGCATCATATTTCTACTTGTAAAAAAAAAACGGTAAATAAGAACTAATGGTGCTTAAATTCTTTATTAAATGAATAATTATTCATTTATAGACTATGACCGTGCACTAATATATTACTACTACTAATATATTATTACTAATAATATATTCCTATTTACTAATACATTAGATACAGTATAAAGAAATAAAAAGGGATCCTGGCTCATTGGCTCAGCGGTAGAGCGTCAGCCTGGCGTGTGGATGTCCTGAGTTAGATTCCCAATCAGGGCACACAGGAGAAGCAACCATCTGCTTCTCCACCCATCCTCCCTTGTTTCTCTCTTTCTCTCTCTCTCTTCCTCTTCCTCTTCTTCAGTCATGGCTCAAATGGTTCGAGCCATTTTGCCCCAGGCGCTAAGGATGACTCCATGCCTTGCCTTAGGCGCTGAAATAGCTCCTTTTGGAGCAATGGAGCAGTGGCCCCAGATAGGCAGAGCATCGCCCCCTAGTAGGTATCCACCTTGTGGGGTGGATCCTGGTCCTAGCAGATGCAGGAGTCCAGGAGTCTGTGTCTCTGACTCCCTGCCTCCCAGCCTCTCACTTACTAAAAATTAAAAAAAAAGAAAGAAAGAAAGAAAAGAAACAAAAGTAGGGGAGAAAAATTTAAAGGATGAAAGGAAAATAAACTTAATTAGAAATTCTCAGTTTTCTTCCCACATAACATTAGATTGTCTCCAACACCCTGTTTTGGAAAACCATTGATTTGATGAAGAAGAAAAATGACTTAATAAAAACATTTTTGATGAAAGGAGTAGCTTTTTCAATGGTATTTATTGCCAATAAAAATGAAGAAAGAAGCGAAAAACAAAAACAAAAATCCCCAAACTGCTTCTTAAGAAGCTAGTCACAGCATTTCTATCCTAAAATATATTTAACCCTGAAGCACTGCTACAAGTATATTTTTTCTGGCAGAGAAAACTGCTTTGGTGTACACAGGTTTTGTCATCAGTGGCTTCTCTCTACGGAGGGGTGGGGACTGCACTAACCACTGTTGCTTTGCACCGGCCATTTCTAAGGAGATTCTGCCTGTGCTTAAAAACAGAATGCCATCCGTCCTTTTCCCTGATGTGTCTCTACCTAATTCAACTGCCATTGGCTCCATTCCAGCACAGTCCTGTTTTAGCTACTGATAAACTATAGTCTTTCCTTTTCTAGTTTTAGAGCTAAACGAACCCCTGGAATGAGCCATTGTTCATCTTAACTGTTTCCCCAGCACACAGAGACCAGTGCATCAGACAAGCCAATCGATTTGGTTTCACAGCAAATTGGCAAGGTTCAACCGTTATTTGCTGGAACATCAGAAACCCATATATGAAATGGCTTTTCACCAGAATCACTTAAGAACTTAATTGGGCTTTATTCTAGCTTTTTGCTAAAGTTCAGGTTCTAAATGATGGCATGAGTAAACTCATCAGATTAATACTTCTTTACTTAAATGAATGACATAAAACATCTATGTATCCATAAATAATATGGGAAATCAGGAACTTGTGTTTAATGCATGTACCTGAGCTCATTTACCCCCTTAGAAAGCAAAGTAAGCAAAGTTTAGAGAGCCAGGATTTCCATGGATAATCAAAACCTAGGCTCACAAATACAGAGCAAATTCTACAGACTGTGTTGTTCTCTGGGAAAATGAATCAGCATAAAGTTTATTACATAAAAATAGAAATGGCCTGACCAGGCAGTGGCGCAATGGATAGAGCATCGGACTGGGATGTGGAAGACCCAGGTTCAAGACCCTGAGCTCGCCAGCTTGAGCGTGGGCCCATCTGGCTTGAACAAAAGCTCTTCAGCTTGGACCCAAGGTCGCTGGCTCCAGCTAGGGGTGGCTGGGTCTGCTGAAGGCCCACAGTCAAGGCACACGTGAGAAAGCAATCAATGAACAACTATGGTGTTGCAACAGCAACGAAAAACTAATCATTGATGCTTCTCACCTCTCTCCATTCCTTTCTGTCTGTCCCTGTCTATCCCTCTCTCTGTCTCTCTCTCTCTGTCCCTGTAAAAAATAAATAAATAATAGAAATGTTAGAAAGCATAAATGTGGAATGTGCTGTTCAGGTTTTTGGGGTTTTTTTATTGTCCTTTTCTTAAATTACATAATTTTAAAGGGATAAACAACTTTAACCCTCAGCCAACATTTCACAAAGGATGCCCAGATAGTAAAATAACTCACATGAGCTTAGAGACTGGTTAGTAGTAAAACTAAGGTAACACAACCCTGACTCTGGATTCCCAGATCAGTGTTCCCTGCTTTCTAAAACACTGTTAGGGTCCATAAGACATGTGATCCTTACTTCTACAGGAATGGTGGCTCCGCCCCACCCAAGAGCCAAAGTTCATTTTTTGTTTTTCAAAGTCTTTACGACCAGTAGCTCTCATTTAGGTCAGCAAAAGTCATTATGTGGACAACTGAAGAAGATGGTTTGCTGAAGAAGGTGGTGAACTGAAATTGCTGGGTCAAACAGTATATTAGTTTTCTATTTTTGTTAGATACAACCAAATAACACTTTAAAATAACATGAAACATAAATAAATTTCTCAGCATTTTGAGGTTATCAGTAGATTCTCCAAACTTGGATATCTCACTCATATTATCAGTAAGTTCATTGTTTCATTTGCTCATTCATTTATATATTTCCAGGTCGACGCTTTATCCACTGCGCCACCACATTCCTCTTCTACATGAAAGGCTCTGTAATGCAGTCTGAGAATATTTAAAAGAGAATATGACGTAGTTTGTGACACAACACCAACATAAGTTAGCAATAAACATTGTTAAGTGCCTTATTTCATAGTCTACTGATAACTTCCTTCCTTTATTTCATAAAAAAAATAATGTAGCCCTTGATTTTAAGAAATTCACATAATAATATGGTTTACAGTGAAAACCTAGCTGGCTGCCTCCCCAGACTCTCACTCCCACTAGCAGTTCCTTGTGCAACTCCTGGACATTGTTTTGTAGACACACAGCCATAAGTCTCTTTTTTATATACAGATAGAGACATGGTTTATATTATTCTGTATCTTGATTTTTACACTTGGCAACCTTGATAATCTTTCTACATCAGCACACAGCTCTAGTAATTTACTTCTAGCTATAGAGTATTTCATTGAAATGACATACTATAAATTTTTAACTAGCCCCCTATTATGGATATTAAAGTTATTTTTAGTTTTTACTCTTGTAAACAATGCAGCATTGGTTATACTTTTGCATACATCCTTGTGTGCATTTTCAGCATATTTGTAGAATAAAATCCTAGAGCTGAAATTGCTGGGTCAAAGAGTATATTAGTTTTCTATTTTTGTTAGATACAACAAAATAACACTTTAAAATAACATGAAACAAACACATCTAAAGCTGCTGTGCTAATTTACACCCATCCACAGTGTGTGTGAGTGTTGGTTTCCCAGACCCTTGCTAGCCTCTAGCTTTGTCAAGGTGATAGACAAAAGGAGTTTCTCAGTTCAATTTGTAGTCCTTCGTTTTCAGTGAATGTGAGCATCTTTTCATGTTGATACTCCATTTGTGATGATTTTTATGTTATGGTACTTGTCTTTTTCATTTTTTATAAAATATTATTAAATTTTTTTATTTAGAAATTAAATTTAACCAGGTGACCATAGATCAATAAAACTACATAGCATAAAATAGTTTAAATATATTTTTGAAATAATCTTTGTCTTATGTGTTGCAAATATTTCTCAGTTTGTCATCTGTCTTTGGTATATTTTACTAGACTAAAGTTTAAGAGATACATAGATCTACATTATCTAGCTAGCTAGCTATCAATAAAACATACATATTTACGTACAAAGAAAAAGATTAAGTCATTTTCCTTATGACTGCTGAGATTCTATGATTTGGCTCTTGCTGCAAAAGAACTTTCTCCTCAACTTAAAAGTAAATTATCCTATTTTTTTCCTGGTGATTTTATGGTTTTATTTTTAAAAATTCAAATGTTTGATTCTGACTTCCACCTCAGATGAGAATATAGAAAGGCATGAAAGGCTTTTGTTCTCATGGGTAACACTGAGAAAACCTCAGATGTATAAAAATTATACTCTCCCAAGGGGCTAACAAAAATAGGGACAAAGGAAGTCTTAATCAACTAAATTTCAAAGAAATGAGCCCTTTTCTGGCAAAGGGAGAGATGGAACAGGAGCTATCCTTGGGAAGAGCGCCTGGTCTAGGAGGGCAGGGTGGTCCCAGAGAGGCTTCCCATGGAGGAGAAATCAGCTGAGCTTCAGGTAGTAGTAGAGGCTAGAGAGGTGAACTGGAATGTGGAAATGTCCCCATTGCAAAACTAAATTGGCCCAACATCCCTCCTATCCCCATCCCTACCTTCAAACTTTGACAAAAAATAATCCATGAAGAAGGGGCGAAGGAAAATGCAGAGCAAACTCTCAGAGACCTGCATTTGCATAGTGCTTGAATTACAGGACTCTGTTGAGTTAAATCCAAAACAAATTAAAAAATATATTTTTAAAACAAAATCCCATCAGCTCAAATTTTGATAATTTCAAAAAGGCATCAGTAGTGTTGGAGTTTGAGAGTCAATCTAAGTGTAGGTAATCTCAATTTAATTAGAACCTCAGCCCAGACCCAGTTCAATCTGACTTTAGAAGGGAATCTGAATAATCACCCCTTTACCCTGTCAGGCAGAAGGAAAGGTCTGCATTCTCTGAGAAATAATCTAAACATTATTATACTTCAATCTTCACTGTCTTTATATACACATAACTAAATAAAATAATAAAAAATGATGCATGCAAACAAACAGGAGTCACTGACCAATAATTAAAAGAAAACATAGTCAATAGATAAAGACTTGCAGCTAGCCCCAATTATTAGAATTAGCACCAAAAATTTTAAAACAGCTATTATAAATATATTTAAGAATTTATAAAATGTGAATATAATGGGTAAGAGATAAGATATTTCAGGAGAGAAAAGAGAACTCTAAAAAAGGACAAAATAAAAATTTCAGGATTATAAAATACAATGCCTAAAATAAAAATAATTCACTAGATGGCATTAACAGAAGTTTGAATCCTCAAAAAAGAAAAGTGAACTTGAACATAGGTTAATAGAAATTATGAAGTTGAATCATAAATTGAAAAGAGATTTTAAAAATGAAGTGTCAACAATAAGAATGACTGACTTCTCATAAAAAATAATGGAAGCCAGAAGACAATGAAATAATGTCAAAGCGCTGAAAGAAAACACATCATTGACCTAGAATTCTATATACATTGTGAATTTGTCTTTCAGAGGCAGCAGATGGACAATCCAGATTTCAAAAAACAAACTCACAAATGTGACAATCATGAGTAGGGAGTGGCAGATGTCTAATTCTGAGGAGGGAAGAAAATGTCTGGTCCCAAGAGCTTTTGTTGTCATTAATTCTGGTACTGTGTCCTTACTGATAAGAAACCATTGTTTTCTTTTCTCTTGAGTAGTGGCTGTCCAGTCACTGATGTATCTTCCTTCTTTTCTTTTCTTTTCTTTTCTTTTCTTCTTTTCTTTTCTTCTTTCTCTTTCCTTCCTTCCTTCCTTCCTTCCTTCCTTCCTTCCTTCCTTCCTTCCTTCCTTCCTTCCTTCCTTCCTTCCTTCCTTCTTTCTTTCTTGTTTTCTTTTTCTCTCCCTTTCTCTTTCTCTCTCTGTTTCTTTTAACAAGTCATCATCTGAAGTAAATGAAAGTTTCTATTTCTTGCAACCTGAAAGAAGGCAAATTAATGTAATTTCTCAAGACAACATAGTTTCTCATCTAAGATTTTGGTCCATTTTACTAATATTTTCTATTAAAGTGTAGAGAAGAAGCCAACATGCCAAGGGAAAGGACACAATACCACTTTCCAAGATCCCCAGACTCTGTCTAGTCAAGGTTACTTTATTACATGTGAGGACTAAATATCTTTCAATTAAAATTATGTAAATTTTCACAAATTCTCTTCAGAGAGAATGCAAAGAGAAAATGAAATACTACCCATTGATCTACAAAAAATCAAAGAGAACAGATTGTTGACTTTGATGAGACATTCCAAATTTTTAATGAAGAATGCAGACAAGTTTCTGGGGACAGTCTATGTATAGCTCTCAAGAAAAAAACAGTGACCTTTCACTGGTTTGTGCAATCTAAGACAAAATGAGTTTATGAGAGCCTTTTCTAAATTACCGTCATTATAATGAACTGTCCCCTAATACTATGATTTAGCAGTGTGTTTTATCTACAGTTTTTAGTCAACAAATAGCAGTTTAGCTATAACTGGGAGTACTTATATTGTAAGAAACATTGCCCACCATCCTTTGACCATGGTGAGATGTCACCCATTACTTGTAAAGCAGTGCTTTTTAAAGTGTTTTTGGACTCTATCCTGGTGCAAAATGCACATCCTTCTTTTGGCTCTCGGACACTTGGAAGGGCTCCTGGATAGTAACTTAATAAAGGAGTTAGCAGGGCTAATAAAATTTGGTATTCACCAACTACCATCAGCTGTTTCTACTGTTTTATTAAAGATTCTAATTCAGAATTTTTCTAAAAAGCCGGACAGTTATTTAAGTGCTTGTTCATGTTGCAAAGCCTTCCTCAGGGGGTCTGTTGTCAGAGCATGATCACTCTAGATGGGTCATTGTATCAGGTAGCTTTTGGCAACAAATATCAGAAACTGACTCAAGTGGCTTCAACAATAAGGATGGTTTTTACTCTACATAACAAGATGTTCGAAGTTGTAGCCCTGTGTTTTGGATCTGCTTTGGCTTTTCCTGTCTCTGCATCAGTTTTGTCCCCATGCTAGCAATTCTCAAGGTTGCAGTTAGAGAAAGCATTTTCAGGCATTGCATTCTGACACAGCAGTGTTCAAAAGAAGAGCTTTTGTCATGTGCCCCTTGACAAACACAATCACCAACAAGGAGAATTGGAATTATGTAGACAATCTAGAATCTGCCAGCTAGAGCTAGGAAGAAGCCAGCATCTCTTAACTCTTCTGGTGGTGTAGAGGAAAGTATATTCCTTAACCATTTTCAGGTTCTGTTAAAAAAGAAGGATTAATGAATGTTAGGTCATTTAGGGGATTCCTGTTAGCTTTTTTCATTTTTCTTAGCCAAAAGAAGAAAGGAGGTAGAGCCTGTCCCTCAGTATCACCCACGCTTACTTTCATCTCAGGGAGTGGAGATCCAGCTTCTCCTCATCAGTCTCTGCTACCTGGAATTGGCAGAAACAAGATCATTTTATTTAGGTGATCTCTGCTTCTTTTATAAAGTAAAAAGAGAAAGGCTCTTTTTAGGAACTAAAAATGTAACTATTGTGGCGGGCGTAATCCCCAAGTTAATTACTACTATCATTAGACTTTGAACTAAAATATTGGCACTTAAATTGCATATGCTACAATCCTGACCAGGCGGTGGTGCAGTGGATAGAGCGTCGGACTGGGATGCGGAGGACCCAGGTTTGAGACCCCGAGGTCACCAGCTTGAGCATGGGCTCATCTGGTTTGAGCAAAGCTCACCAGCTTGGACCCAAGGTCGCCGGCTTGAGCAAGGGGTTACTCGGTCTGCTGTAGCCCACGGTCAAGGCACATATGAGAAAGCAATCAATGAACAACTAAGTTGTCACAATGAAAAACTGAAGATTGATGCTTCTCATCTCTCTCTGTTCCTGTCTGTCTGTCCCTATCTATCCCTCTCTTTGACTCTCTCTCTGTCTCTGTAAAAAATAAAATTAAAAAATTAAAATAAATAAATAAATAAAAGATCAAAGCGTGTTTTTAAAAAATTGCATATGCTACAAAGTTTGGGCCCTCATCACATCTCACATTATTCCAATCACTTTTTATTTGATCTCTTTGACTCCTCTAATTCATGTTGCACACTGTTCTAGATGGCTCTTTCTAAGTCACTAACTGATTGTGTCATTTTCCTGCCTAAAAATCCTGAAAATGATTTCCACAGGTGTCTTAGTTCATTTGGGTTGCCATAACAGAATATCATAGACTGGGTGGCTTATTTATTTATTTCTCACGGTTCTGAAAGGTTGATGTCTGAGATCAAGGCACCATCAGATTCAGTGTCTGGGGAGGCCCTGCTTCCTGGTTCATGAGTGGCTGTCTTCTCTCTGTGTCCTCACATGGAGGAAGGAAGGGATCAAGAGCTCTCTGGGGTCTCTTTTAAAAGGGAACTAATCCCACCATGAGGGCTTCACTTTTATAACCTAATCACCCTCTAAGACACCACCTTCTAATACAATCACACTTGGGGTTAGGATTCAACATAAGAATTTGATAGGGCTGAGGAGGGACAGGAATAAGAGACACAAGCAGTCAGGCCATAAGAAAAGATAAGATAAATGGATACACATGACCAAACATGCCTGGCCTCTGCCTGTCTTTTCAGCTTCATCTCTCACCCTGTTCTCCAGCAAAATTCCACTGTGTCCTCAGCCTGACAACAGCATTTTTGCCGTGTCTGAAACATTCCGTGGGCTCCAGCTCCTGCACACTTTGCTCACTCTGCCTGCAATGATTTTCCCTCCCTTATCTTCTGCAACATCCCCATTTTTCCTTCAAAATTAAATCCAAACACCATGTCCTCTTTAATAATCTGGCCTTACTCTACTAGGAAAAGTTTTCTATTTGTGATGCAGTATTAGTAATGTTTAAGACTCTAGAATTCAAAGCCAAACTCTCCAGGTTCAAATTCAAGTTTCACCACTTACTGGCTGTGTGTCCTTGTTGAAAACTACAGGGGGTTTGAGATTTTATCCTGCTTACTAACTTTCAAGCTTGCCTATGAGTGCTTCATAGTTGCTGGTAGAAAACATGTGATTCGTGGGTCCGAGACAATGAACTCTGCTACAACAAAAGCAGTCGACTGAGCTTTATGTGAGTTTGTATTGGTTCCCCATGACCCCCAAGTCCTGTGGTGGTAATGCAAAAGGGCCATCGTGGACACCTGCACATGCAGTGGGTTGCATTATAGGAGAAGGACACTGAGCTTGGGGGAATCACCACTTTAAGAATAAATTGAACAGCTTGAGCAGGCGGTGGCACAGTGGATAGAGTGTCAGCCTGGAGTGCTGAGGACCAGGTTTGAAATCCCGAGGTGGCTGGCTTGAGCTCAGGTTTATCTGGCTTGAGCACAGGCTCACCAGCTTGAAGCCCAAGATCGATGGCTTGAGCAAAGGGTCTCTGGCTCAGCTGGAGCCCCCCAGTCAAGGCACATACAAGAAAGTAATCAATGAACAACTAAGGTACTACAATGAAGAATTGACACTTCTCATCTACCTCCCTTCCTATCATTCTGTACCTATCTGTTCCCACTCCTCACTAAAAAATAAACAAAACAAATTAATTAATTAATTAAACAGAAAGATTTCTCTTTGTCCATGGGGAGATGTTACCTCATCTGTCAAAGCTACTCACTGCAAACATTGCCCTGGGTAACAGTCCAGGTAAAGAGCAGTCAGGGCCTTGATTTCTTGGCACACCAGCAAGATCATCCAGGAACACTGAGGGGTCCAGAGTGGATTGCCTCTCCCAAAAGCCTTGGACACATTATTTAACCTCTTAGTACCTCACTTCTCTTGTCTCTTAAGTTGGGAAAGTAATGGAACCTGTATCATAAGAACATTGTAGGGGTTAAAAGTATGAATTAATGTTCAGTTCTTAGACCAGCTGCTGGCCCAGAATAAATCACACTGGGGAACAAAATTTTTGTTGCATCCACAAAAACACTTGTTCTTAGCTAATTCGAGTGTGCTGATCTCAAATCTGACATTCGTTTTTCTCTGTAAGCTACAGTTGTTTTGCAATTCAGGTTTTTATCTTATTGTAAAATTTTCAACATTTATTTTAACATAATGAAGTAGAATGTCTTCTTGGGCATCATCTTTGTGAAAATATAATAATTTATATAATGCAGTAAATATACTAATACACTAAAATATATGATTGCATCAGAATTTGTCTACAATTTTGAAATAGAACATATTAAAACACTTATTTTAATCATCAAATTTGCACAAAACTTATTTAAATTCCATTCAGACAAAAATTTGCATTCGTAGCTCTTGCATTTGTGTACTTGATGAGGACAATCTCGTTTGATGCTCCAGCAGTAGTCTGCATCATATTTCTGTTCCATTGCCCCTGATAACGCTCTTTCATAGTCTTCAGATCTTGATGAAAGCATTTTCCCTGCTCATCACTAACAGCTCCAAGATTTTCAGGAAACTTATCAAGGTGGCTGTTCAGGAAGTGAATCTTAACACTCATGTTACATCCAATGTCGCGGAAAGCCAACAGCATCCTTTGAACCAGAAGTTCATAGTTTTCTGCTTTTGGGTTGCCAAGGAAGTTCATTGTAACTTCCACAAAAGACTGCCATCCTGCTTTCTCCTCCTTATTCATCTTCCTGGCAAATTCTTCATCACGTATGAGGGTTCAAATTTGAGGTCCATCGAATACACCTGCTTTTATCTTCTCAAAAGACAAGGCAGGAAAAGCAGAAATAATATATTAAAAGCATTCACTTTCTCTATTCAAAGCTTGAACAAACTGCTTCATTAAGCCAAGTTTGATGTGAAGTGGGGAAAAATGATCCTGTCTCGATTAACTACAGGTTCATTCACTATTTTGCATCCCTACTTCCAGAGCTTCACGTTTTGGCCACTCCTTCTGTGTCCAGTGTTTCTCCTGAGCTTGGCTGTCCCACAAACACAGAAAGCAAGAATACTTTGTGAAACCTCTCTGTTGTCCTGGCAGGAAATTTACCATTTTAAGACCCACACAAATGATCCAGTTATGCTCCTCATTCTTCAGAAAGCTGAGGACCATTTTTATGTCATTATAATCTTCTCACAGATGAGTTGAACAAGCAATTGGAACTGCTGCATAAACATTACCATTGTGTAGGACAACACATTTCAGACTCCATATAGAGCTGTCAAGAAATAGCTGCCATTCTGTTGGACTGTAAGTGGTAACACCTAGCTGGCTGAGAAGACTACTGATATCATGACAGTAAACAAAGTGTTTGTCTTCAGAGAAAAAGTCCACAAAAATTTGTTCATGCTTCCTGAAATGGGATACTTTAGCTGACCGGTGAAGTGCATTCTTTTCTTGAAGCCTGCAGGCTAATAATTCAGTTGCTTTCTTTGATAGGCTCAAATCTCTTACTAAGTCATTCAATTCGGGTTGTCTAAACCACTGAGGGTTTAATGACTGCTTGGCATCAGAATAAGACCCTTCAGATTCTACAACCATTTCCTCATGCATCTTATCAAAATATACTTGAGTACCATGTTCACTTTCTTCATCCTTAGAAGAAATAAAACCATTGAAAACTGAAACTGGGAGTGTCTCAGAGTGTGGGATAGGTCATATTGCTGAAGGAATATTAGGATATGCAATCATATGTCATTTTTTCTTGTCGATGCCCTTTGTATGGATTAGACAGAAATAACAGTCACTGCTGTGGTTCTTAGGTTCACGCAAAACCATGGAAATACCAAAAGGCATTCCTTTGCATTTTCCTTTTGTCCAGTCATGAAGCATTTCCTCATAATTGTGACACACAATATGAAGAGCCCAACTCTTGTCTTGATCGCCAAGGGGAACTTGAAAAAAGGCAATATATGCACATGTCACAAATGATGAAATATCGCGCCTTTGATGTTGAAGCATGTAACAGCCACATAAATATATAACAGAAGGTGTCAGGACTATTTTGACATTTATGACAACTTCAAGAAGCCATGATTCAATCTTAAAACATAATACGAGGGTGTTTTTATTAGATAATAATTTTTTACATTTAAAAACTACAAATATGTAAAAGTGATGTTTGTAAACATAAAATGCCTTGGGGTTATGTTTCATCCAGGAGTCATTGCCCTTTAACTCCAATTTAAAAACCAATGCATGCCATTAACTGTAACAAAAAGAAATGAAAATTTCATAAAAACTAGAGCATGCACCAAAAAACAGATTTTAGATTTCGAATCAGCAATGCAGAAATATATTGATAAAGTTCTAAAACCTCATGCAACAGAAAATGTAAAGAAAATTGTTCCCCAGAGTAATCAGCGTTAGTTGTTATCATTATTAATAACTCTTTAATCTTCTCAGGTCCTATTTGCATATTTTATTAGTAACTTTTATACATCTCATGGTAAGTATATGTTTACACATTTTTCTTTTCAACTGGCTTAAGTAAAACTTGAGGCTCATTCATCTTTGGATTCCTGATGCAAGTCCAGGATAGACATTTTTATTTATTGAATGTAAGAATAAATAACAGAGTGATCTCAGTAGAGTCCTCTTTCTACACTTTTGGTCAAATTTGAAGACTCCAAACTTTTCTATCTTTTGGAGAGAAAAGGCAGTTCTCTTTTATGCAGTACTATTTCTAACAGAATGACATGGAATGGCAACAATACCACACAGACAGGAAGATTAGGTAGTTGCTCCAGTGGATGAAAAGCCACTTATCCTTATCTGCTTCCATTTCCATACAATGAAAATGATAACAGTGTTTACCTCATAGTGCTGTTGGGGAATTAAATGGTTTAATGTACTGTATATAAACTGCTTAGGACAGCACTTAGCCTATAATAAATGTATGTTAGCTATTTACTTTTCATTAAATCCTGTTATCTATTATACTCTGTTATAGGAAATCACAGCTAAAGGTATGTTAATCACTTGTGTTGCCAAAAAGAAAAGACAAATTTAGTTTTTACTGTTATTGCTTTATTTCAGAACACAATGTATCTGGTGACAGGAGTCAGAAAGGTCAGTGTTCCATCAGCTGTTGGCCAGGAGATAGTCCAGGCCAACCAATGGAATCTGGCTTTGTGGTGCTGGCTGGGACCAATGGGCTTCTCTGACCAGACAGAAGTAGCCAAAAGAGGTGACTGGCACCTATCACAGATTCTGGTCTATGACTACTGCTCAATAAATTTCTGAAGAATTAATAAAAAAAGGAATGAAGAATGAATAGTCACTGAAAGTGTTTAATACCTGATAGGAAAGTCATCACACAGTATTTTTTTCCTTCTGAAATAAAGTGGATTCTAGATATAATGTCAAATTCTTTTAGCTAAGTTTCCTGGAGTTAAATTAAGGTCCTTGATCCCACTGCTTTGACGAAACAAACCTTACAGAAAGAAAAAAGAAGGAGAAGGAGAAGAAGAAGAAAGGAAGGGAGAGAGAGAGAGAGAGAGAAAGAGAAAGAAAGAAAGAAAGAAAGAAAGAAAGAAAGAAAGAAAGAAAGAAAGAAAGAAAGAAAGAAAGAAGGAAAGAAAAAGGCTTTCTGTCATTTGGCACCATGCACTGTTTTGTCAGTTAGAAAATGTAGCCTTTTAAACGGTCTGTGTATTGCTGGTCCCTGGTGTATAATAAATAACCAAAGCCCCTCTCAGCCTAGAAACATTAGAACTGAGAAATGCATGTGGGCTCATGGGTGAGACCAGATCGACTACAGGTCTGTGCTTTCCTTGGGTTTCACAAGAGGTCCTGTGTTTCTTCTCCCACAGCTGACCCAGAATGGGGTTTGAAGGCACAGTTGCTGCCTGCATTTGCTCACCTCTGATGACACACACCTGCCTGGCTGGCCTGTGAGCCACAGAATGAACATGCTTCTTCTTGGAGGGAAGAACAAGACAATAAAAATTTGTGATGTACTGAAAGGTAAGTTCAACAAGTATAGAACATTCAGGAATGGGTACTCTGGTCTCAGTGCTAACCCCACATTACTTTCTATTAATCAGAGTTCTCTAGGGAAACAGAACCATAGAAAACAGATAGATAGGTCCATACACACAAAGGAATTTTTCTGAGGAATCAGCTTGCAAGGTTATGGAAGCTGAGAAGTTTCACAATCTTCTGTCTGCATACTGGAGACTCAGGCAAGTCAGTGCTATGGTTCCAGTCTGATTCCAAAGGCCTGATAATCAGGAACACTGATGATGTAAATTCTAGTCCAAGGGCAGGAGCCAATGTTTCAGTTCAGCAGGTAAGCGGGAAGCAAAAGGGACAAATACCTTTCTTCTACTATTTTGGTTGGATAATGGATTGGAAAAATTCTTTAAAAATGTGTAACGACCGGATGGGGGGAGGGAGGGAAGAGTGGGATAGGGAGGAGGGGAGGGACACAGGGAAAACCAGATCGAAGGTGACAGAGGACAATTTGACTTTTGGTGATGGGTATGCAACACAATTGAATGATAAGATAACCTGGAGATGTTTTCATTGTACATATGTACCCTGATTTATTGGTGTCACCCCATTAGAATTAATAATAATAAAATATATATTAAAAAAAATTGTGTAACCAGCTACTTAGTTTAAGCAATTATACAATATTGTAACTACTTTAATATTTTTCATATCAGGAGGTTAATGTGTCCAAAATCACATGCCTGGTCAAGAGTGTGGGTCCAGGCTTAGCTCTCAGATGTTCTGACTCCCAGGCTAAAGCACTTGCCACATTGGACCAAGGTTTCTCTTCTGTGCTCCTCAGCATTAACTCTTCAATGGAATCATTTGCATCTAGAATATATAAGAAATTCAAACTTACTTTCAAAAGAAAAAGTAGACTATTCATTGAGCACCAGATATTTAGAGAATTCTCACAGATTCCAACAAGGAGATGAGAAGACACTCCCTGGGCACAGGTGAAGACTACATTCCCACACTTCTTTTGCAGTTAGGTGTGGACCACATGACTGGGTTTGGGGAGATGAAATATGCTAATGTGACATCCTCCACCACCAGGCTGGGCCTTCCAACATCCTGTGCCATTGTCCACAGCCTCCCTCTTCCCTGTATGTGTGTCTATGAGCAGAGGCTCTGAGATGTGCAGACTGCACAGTGGATGTAGATAAGATCTGAGAAAGCTGCCCAGGAAAGCTGCTTGACCTGCAAAGGAGCATACATGAGCAAAATGGAAAATTAAATTGTGTTAGGCCATGCAATTTTAGAGTTGATTATTATAATGATGTCTCAAACTCTCTCAGTGCCCCACCCACATTCCCTGAGTCATCCCAGAGGTTCCCCTGAAGCTTTAATCTGGGGCATCCTTACTCAAGGACAAGGGACTCTCTACTTTAGGAATTTCTTTAGCCATGAGGGATTGCTTGTCCTTTGCTTGGGACAAGCAAGAAGTGCTAGGAAGTGAATGCCTTCAGAAGAAACCATCAACCAGTAAGAATGGTGGATAGATCTCCCAGCTTTCTTGTCTTCAGGGGAGAAAACTGCAAGGTACGCTCTCCATACTCTCTCAGCAGGCTCATGCAGGACTGAGCCCTTGGTGCCCACAGTGACAACCCTCTCACCATTGCAGACTTGATTGGCTTCTCTTTCTTACCATGTCACTTACCCACTCCCTCACCATGCATCTGGAATCACTTCCCAAATGAGCTACTTACACCCAAATCCTTGCCTTGGAACCCTGCTTTGGGTGAGGCCTAACTAACACAAGGCAACTAGCATAATTGCTCTCTTAAGAAGAATATAGCGAATGAATGGAAGATGTGGTCTAATACGTTTAGAATTATGAGTTCTGTTTCTGCATTTAATTCTAGTGTATAAACCAGGAAATTAGGATACTCGTACTTATCTTGTTCTTAAGGGAAATAATAAGGAATCATTAACAATCCTGAAGTTATTTGAACATCTTAAATGTTACTTTTATTTTTAATTAATTTTTTTTTAATTTTATTGATTTTAGCAAGAGAGAAAGAAGAGGAGAGAGATAGATAGAGAGAGAGAGAAAGAGAGAGAAGAACATCAAGCTGTTCCTGTATGTGCCCTGATCGGGGATCAAATCAGCAACCTCTGTACTTCGGGGTGATGCTCTAACCAACTGAGCTATCTGGCCAGGGCTAAATGTTACTTTTAAAATAATTAGCAAAATATACAGTTTTCAAAGTGTTTTCTGGTTACAAAAGCAAAACACGTTCCAGTAGATAAAATTTAGAAAGTACAGAAAAGCTTGAAGAGGAAAATAAAATGCCTCTATTATGCCATGATGGCCTTTAAAATATGGGTGCATAGCCTTTTGTTACTGTTTTCTATGCTTGTATATTGTAACATTAAATAGTTTTGTAACTTGCTTTTATCATATATTGAAAACCACATCTGTAGCCTGACCAGGCAGTGGGGCAACAGGTAGAGCATTGGTCTGGGACACAGAGGACCAAGGTTCGAAACCCAGAGATCGCCGGTTTGAGCATGGGATCATCTGGTTTGAGCAAGGCTCACCAGCTTGAGCCCAAGGTCTCTGGCTTGAAAAAGGGGTCACTTAGTCTGCTGTAGCCCCTCAGTCAAGGCACATATGAGAAAGCAATCAATGAACAACTAAGGTGCCGCAACAAAGAGTTGATGCTTCTCATCTCTCTCCCTTCCTGTCTATCTGTTCCTCTCTCTGTCTCTTGCTGTCTTTGTCACAAAAAAAAAAGAAAGAGAGAGAGAGAGAGAGAGAGAGAAAGAGAGAAAGAAAGAAAGAAAACCACATATGTATGTAGCCTTCCGTGGTACCCTAGGTATTTCAAGAAGTTACAAGCCTGACCAGGCGGTGGCGCAGTGGATAGAGCATCGGACTGGGGTGTGGAAGACCCAGGTTCGAGACCCGGAGGTCGCCAGCTTGAGTGCGGGCCCGTCTGGCTTGAGAAAACAAGCTCGCCATCTTGGACCCAAGGTCGCTGGCCCCAGCAAAGGGTGGCTCGGTCTGCTGAAGGACCAAGGTCAAGACACATGTGAGAAAGCAATCAATGAAAAACTATGGTGTCGCAACAGCAACAAAAAACTAATGATTGATGCTTCTCATCTCTCTCTGTTCCTGTCTGTCTGTCCCTATCTATCCCTCTCTTTGACTCTTTCTCTGTCCCTATAAAAGAAAAAAAGAAAAGAAGTAGACAAATACCATCAGTCCGTGGATACAAATTGATAAATCATGCCAGTATCATATTTTAGTCCATACCAGGACCATTTGATGTACTAAAACAAAAATCAGGAAAAATTTAAATTTACTTAGCACTCTCCAAGATCAGAGATTTTCCTTTATCCATTTTGTTATCTTTGGGATCTAGGATAATGCCTGACATAAGAAAGTTTCAAAAGATACCTATTAAATAAAGAAACTAATAAACAAAACATCTGATATCACCTTCCTGACTGTATTAAACCCATTGAGGCAGGGAAACCTTTTTGGCTGAGAGAGTCATGAACGCCACATATTTTAAAATGTAATTCCGTGAGAGTCATACAATATGTTTAACACTAAATACAAGTAAATGTGTGCATTTTATGTAAGACCAACACTTTTAAAGTACAATAAGTGTCTTAATTCTTTTTAATAACGTTGTTATGCTATTGCTAACCAATGATGAATAAAGTACTTCTTACCATTAATGCGAATTCTGGTGCTGCATGATTTTGCTGATGGCTTTGTAGTCTGGTTGATACATGGTGAGGTTAAGCTTCGTGCAGGCGTTGAGACTTCCATCTGTTAAACATGATCATAGGTTGGTCTTAATGTTCTTTAGATGTGAGAAAGACTGCTCACATGCATATGTAGAGCCAAATATTGTCAGTACAGCAATACTCACACGCTGCAGTGTGTATGAGACGGGAAGCGCGTTCCAAGTTTTGACAATCAGCTGGTCCATGGGTTGAAGTTGTTTCATTTCTCCCCACTTGTGTTTGCTCACCAATTCTGCTTGCTGTCATACAAGCCTTTCCAAATCTTCATTCAGTGACTTGAACTTATTCACCCACATGTCTGAGACCTTCAGGTCAGCAGCTTGTAGCTCAAAATCTCTGACAGAGACACTGGGGATGTAACTCAGGTCGGCGCTGATCACTGCACACCCGTGTGGATGGGTGATGAACTTAAAAATACGAGTGTGCTCATGAAATTCTCCAAAGTGCGCTCTGCATGACTACAGAAGATTATATGTGAAGCCGGCTAGCTGCTGGAGATCAAGATGTTGAGCAGGGTCACTTGCTGTGCATGCATCTTTAAACTCTCTCAGTTTTCAATGTCACCGATGAAGAGTTCCAGCTTGTTTTCACATGCAAACACTGCTTGTTGAAGGGATAAGACTGTATTTCCAATGCCTTGCATTTTCACACTGAGCTGGTTCAGATGTTCAGTCATGTCCACAAGATAGTAAAACTTCAGGAGTCACTCAGTGTTAGCTAACTCAGGATGCTCGACATTGTTCATTTTAAGAAAAGTCCAGATTTCGCTCAGACAAGCCGCAAAGCAGCTGAGCACCTTCCCTCTTGACAACCAATGCACATTGCTGTGCAGAAGCAGACCAGGATAATTATTCCCAACTTCATCCAGCAGTGTTTTAAACTGGCGATTATTTAAAGCTTGGGCAACAATAAAGTTGGCCACCCGAATGACCAGCGACTTCACCTCACCAAGCTGCTCACCACACATCTGAGCACAAAGTACCTCCTGATGTAGGATGCAGTGAAAACTTAGGATGGGTCTCTTTTCATGTTCACGAAGAAGTGCTATGAATCCTCTGTTTTTCCGCACCATGCATGGAGCACCATCAGTACAAACCGAAATAAGTTTATCCATTGGTAGATTTTTTTCTTTAGCGAACTCAGTGAAAGACTAAAATAAATCCTGCCCTATTGTTGTCTCTTTCATAGGCAAAACAGCAAGACTTTCCTCACGTAGTGTGTCACTGATAGCATACTTTGCAATCACACTGAACTGAAATAAATGGCTTATGCCTGTAGACTCATCCAAAGAAAGAGAAAAGAATGGTGCTGTATTTATGTCCTTCACTTGTGTGGCCTCAATTTTTGATTTGCCATCATGATGGTACTATCATGAACAGTTCTTGCCAACAGAGGCATGTCTTTTATTCATGTGATTATCTTGTCTTTTTCTGAAAAGTCGTCAAAAAGTTCATTGGCAACATCAAGCATGAATGTTTTGGCATACTCCCCATTTGTGAATGGCTTTTCATTTCTCACAATTGCTAAAGCACCAGCAAAGTTAGCGGAATTCCAGTCATCTTGTTGGGTCCAAACACAGAGTTGCTGCTGACTAGCTTGCACTGTGCACAGTAGCTCTTGACATGCTTTCTTCCTGCTGTCCCCTGCTGGATATTTCGATGCAAATGTAGTATGGCGTGTGTCGAAATGTCGCTTTCTATTTGACCGTTTCATCGATGCAATTTTATCATCGCATATTAGACACACTGCAGAACCTGCTCTCTCCACAAAGGCAAATTCCTCTGTTCATTCCTGCTAAAAAGTACAATACTCCTCATCTTTCTTTCTTTTAGCCATCTTCTTCATCAAAAGGGTTTCTGCAATTAGCTAGCTGACTACTTGATTAAAAGGAGAGAAGTTTAATTCCTGACCTCACAACGACCTGTGTACATTATGCATTATCTAATAAAAATTTGGTGTTGTCCCAGAGGACAGCTGTGATTGGCTCCAGCCACCCACAACCGTGAACATGAGTGGTAGGAAATGAATGGATTGTAATACATGAGAATGTTTTATATTTTTTTAACTTTTATTTAAAAATTTTTATTTATTCATTTTAGAGAGGAGAGAAAGATAGAAGGGGGGAGGAGCAGGATGCATCAACTCCCATATGTGCCTTGACCAGGTAGCCCAGGGTTTTGAACTGGCAACCTCAGCATTTCCAGGTCAATGCTTGATCTACTGCACCACCACAGGTCAGGCTGTTTTATATTTTTAACGTTATTATTTTTTATTAAAGATTTTTCTGCGAGCCGGATGCAGCCATCAGAAGAGCCACATCTGGCTTGCAAGCCATATGTTTCCGACCCCTGCACTGAGGCAACAATCAGCATGGAAGCACAGGGACTTTATCAATGTCAGTCTTCTGAGGTGATTGCTTATTTTATCTACAGTGTGTCCTTAAAGTCATGGTGCACTTTGACCAGTCACAGGAAAGCTACAAAAGACAATAGAAATGTGAAATCTGCACCAAATAAAAGGAAAACCCACCCAGTTTCTGTAGGATGATGTGGCAGCATGTGCGCATGCGCAGATGATGACGTAACACCGTGTATACAGTGGAGCAGCCCACGGCCATGCCAGTCGAGATATTCATGGTACAGAGGAAAGTTCAGTGTGTTCTGTGGCTCACTAAATTCAAATCCATGACCAAAGTGCAACGTGAATATCGGCGTGTTTATAACAAAGCTCCACCACATAGGAATAACGTTACTCAGTGGGATAAGCAGTTGAAGGAAACCGGCAGTTTGGTGGAGAAACCCCGTTCTGGTAGGCCATCAGTCAGTGACAGTCTGTAGAGGCTATACGGGATAGCTACCTAAGGAGCCCTTGCGTGCGTGTGCTCGACAATTACACCTAAGCAAGACTACAGTTCATAAGGTGTTAAAGAAACATCTCTGTTTTATGGGGTACAAATTGTGGCAGTTGCACGCTATCAAACCGGTAGCACACGATGCGCGTTTGCTATAGATATGCTTCATGAGATCGACAATGACGCAAGATTTTTGCAGAAGATTGTGTTTAGCAATGAGGCGACCTTCCATATCTGTGGACATGTTCATCGCCATAACGTCCGAATACTGTATGGGCTGCTGAACATCCTTATGCCTACATTGAGTACGAACGTAACACCCCTAAAGTGAACGTGTGGTGTGACCTGATGCATGATAAGGTGATAGGCCCATTTTTTTTCATGGAGCAGTCTGTGATGGCAAACACCTATCTTGACATGTTGGAATTGTATGCAGTGCCACAATTTCCAGAAGGTGTCATCTTTCAACAGGACAGCACTCCTCCACACTATGCCACCATTGTTCATCAGTTTCTGGATATAACATTCCCCTGGCAGTGGATAGGCATAGGTTCTGTCAAGCCATGGCCACTATGATCTCCAGATCTGACGCCCTTAGACTTTTACATTTGGGGTTATGTGAAGCAACATGTGTACATTGAACATATCAACAACATTAATCACTTAAAACAGAGAATCCCAGACGTTATTCACTCTGTTACACCAGATGTCCTTACTCATGTGTGGCAAGAATTTCACTATCGTTTGGATGTGTGTAGGGCAACAAAGGGAGCCCACATCAAACTGCACTGAATAGGTATGCAACTACGAGAGTTTTCCTTTTATTTGGTGCAGATTTCACATTTCTATCATCTTTTGTTGCTTTCCTGTGACCAGTCAAAAGTGCACCATGACTTTACGGACACACTGTACTTTATACTTTTATTCATATGCCAGTCTCTCCTTGTATCAACACCCTGTTTTTCCATAATCACCTAATGCCCCAGAACAGGAGAAAAGTTTCCCAGGGGCAGGACACAACTCATTCCTGTTATGAGAACTTTCCCTTTTTTACAATATCATCTCCTTGTAAATCATTCACAAAACGTTACATTTGTCAAGAAAATGATTGAGCATTTTGTCATGCTGTGAACTAGATTTTATCTCTGTTGCCAATTTGCGATCTTTAATAACATGGCCATGTGCCTACCATTAGACAGGGGCCATGGACCCTCTGTCATAAAGCTTACTGCCCAAAGTGTCAGGCCACTGACATTTAATATTCGGAGATCATCTGAAGCACTGAAAACAACTTCAGGCACACTCTGAGTTCTCTCCTTGTCAAGCCAAGATCTGCATGATTTATACTCATGTTCCTGCCTCTTGAGGGCTTTTAGAACCTCAAGAGGTGTTAAAGTAGCCTTAGAGACTTATCTCCATGGTCAATTAAGTGTCACTGTCACCATTCCAGTTTTTGGTGATTTCAGGTGTCACCTGGTTGAGTAACATTGAAAATGCTACTCTAAAAGGTACTTTAGTTGTGTTTGAACTTCAGGCACAAGAGGGTAAACATGTTTAGGAAACTGTCTCGAAGGTGCTAGACCACACTGGTGGCACGTTTCACACCCTTACCACCCCTCAGGGATGAGGGAGACACAGATCCAGAGGCTTGCTCAGCCCTCCTTCCAGACTTCCTGTGATACAATGTGCTGTCCCATTTTTAGATGTTATCTTCTATTTCTTTCCCTTTAAACTTCCCAGTGATAATTCCCAAGGAATGGCAGGGCAGAACCATTTAAAAGGAAAATACATCAGTGGCATTGTCAACAATGTCACCCACCTTTGGGTTTCCAAGAGCCTTGCAGCAGTAGATATCCATTCAAAGTGAATTAACTGAAGCCAAAGAGAATAAACCATTGATTGATGTATCTTCCTGGTTGGTTTTTCACTGTTTTAAAAATAAATCTAGCCCACTACTAACACCTCAAAGAAATAGCAGGAAATGATAATTACTCTCTTATCTAACCTAGTTAGAAAATAAGTTGTATTTAGTAATTAAACACACAAGCTAATCGATATAGTCAGGCAGAATGTTCTATGCTGATCACTCACTGACAGTAATTAGAATGCAGATAGTCCCTGGTCTGAGTGAATGTAGCCAACAGCATAGGTGCAAGAGAAGGCATAGAAAGAGGCCAAACAGAAAGAAAGTTCAGAAGCTTCCTGTGCTGATTGAGAAATGATTGTCCTCATTCATAAAGTAACATTTAAAGATTAGGAGAGATAAAGGAAAAGTCAGTCTTTAATACTGCATTTCATTGAAAACATTTTCACATTTACATCATAATTTTCAGTAAATAACTGACATAAGTGAAATGCCAGAAAATTATAAATGATCTCTAGTATAATAAAAAGTGGAATAACATTTTAAAATTATTTATGGTCTACTCTTTTACAATGAGTAATGGGGAAAAAGTTCCATTTAAATATTTCAATGAAAGAGTTTTAGGTCACAGTGCTGTCAGTGGTGGCATGTAACATGTAGTATGTAAACACAGAGCAACATGGAAGTGCCCCTGAATTCTGCCAGCTGTCCCAACATCTGGGCTACTTTTCTCAGCTAAAGGTCAGTAGGACCACATTGTAGATCATATCTTCACAAAGGGAAGGCTAGAACTTTAAAACAGATAATCAACCTCTTCGCCTAGAACTTATCCAGAAAAAAGAGCACTGTCTTAAAGGGCCCCCTAGGTCTTGCAGATTCTGGTCTAGTAGAACAGGAGACCTGGGTGGATCCCTTTCTAAATGTTTATGCATCATCTGTTAGGTGCCAAGCATTACAGGAAGCTTTGTGTCATAGAACTAAGTAAAGTATTCACAGTTCAGATGGTGATAAGTCACATGGTGGTAAGTAACAGAGATTGGTAAACCCAGGGTGCTCTGGTAGCTTATAGCTTTGAGGTGTTTTCACAGCAATTAGTCCAAAGGAAGTGACCACCATGATGAGACAGACAAATAAAGTGTGGGGTGGGGTGGGGTGGGGATGAGTGTTGACCATTTCATATAGTATCCAGGTAGAGAGTGCTATACATACAGAAGCCCAGACGGGTGACTGGACATCCCCCTAACTCATGTGCATCTTTGGGCAAATTTTACCACACCCTTGGATAAAATAACTTGGATAGATAAGATGGTCACTTTTTTATATGAATTTATGAGAAATTCTAACATCTTCCTTATGTCCCTCCTTTTAGTAACTAATTCATTAGACTGGTCTTACTCTCTGGCATTTAATAAGTGATGATTTACAATTTTTTAAATTAAAATTAGAATTGATACAAGGGAAGACTTAGTGAAGGGGATTGGGAATTAAGTGCTGATGTAAAACAATAAGCAATTCTGAAGTTATTTATCAGAGTACAGAAGAAGTTGTTTATCTAAAGACATTACATTTAAAAAAACTTTAACCTGACCAGCAGGCTCAGTAGTAGAGCATTGGCGTGGCATATGGACGTCCTGGGTTTGATTCCCGGTCAGGGGACACAGGAGAAGCAACCATCTGCTTCTCCACCTTTCTCCCTCTCCTTTCACTCTCTCTATCTCTCTTCTCCCCTCCTGTACCCATGGCTCAGTTTGAGCAAGTTAGCCTTGGGTGCTGAGGATGGCTCCATGGCCTCCACCTCAGGTACTAAAATAGCTCAGTTGCTGAGCAATGGAGCAACAGCCCCAGAAGGGCAGAGCATTGCCCAGTACTGGGCTTGCTGGGTGGATCCCATTTGGGGCATATGTGGGATTTTGTCTCTCTGCCCCCCCACTTCTTAAGAAAATAAATAAATAACTTCTTTTAAATTTATATGACCAGGGCATCTTGCCATAATCAGCCAAAGTGTTGGTAAAGTGACTCTGGGAAAAATGTATTATACCAATTCCAAGGACATTCTGATACAGTTTAGAAAATTTTATACAGTGAATTATCTGTTGGGAGTGGATTGCTTTGCTCTTCAATACTTTGGAAGACACAGCCTTGACTTGAAAAAAGAAATCTCCTTGAAAATGTATCAAAGAGACAGAAAAAAGAGGTGAAAATTGCTGAAGTTGAGACTGTGTTGCAGGGATCAGGGTCAGGGAGGGTGGGGCCGATTTGTCCCATCTCTTTCTATTATTCCTCAGCCTCTTATTTTCACTTTTAAATCTCCTCTTTCCATTCCTCAGCACAAACCTTTTCAGAAGTAGAGGCAACAAAGAAAAAGATTGGGAAATGTAGAAAAGGAGAATAGAGAAAGTAGATGGCAAAATAAAAGGTGAGGAAGAGACTTGAAGAAAAAGGACCATTTAGAAAAGAAAGGAGATTAGGATTGCCACTGGAATACCAAACTACTGAAAACAACACTACAACTCATGCCTGACCGGCAGGCTTGAGCACAGGCTAATCTGGTTTGAGCAAGGCTCACCAGCTTGAGCCCAGGGTTGCTGGCTTGAGCAAGGGGTCACTTTGTCTGCTGTAGCCCCCCCCCCTTGTCAAGGCACATATGAGAAAGCAGTTAATGAACAACTAAGGTGCCACAACAAAGAATTGATACTTCTCATCTTTCTCCTTTCCTGTTTGTCTGTCTCTATCTGTCTCTGTCACACACACACACACACACACACACACACACACACACACACACATACACACTACAACTCATTTGGATTTTGTGTTATTTCATACATGCTTTTGCTTAAAAATAAAGCAAAGGCACCAATATGAGGGCCAGGGATAGAGTCAATATATTTCCAGATCTAAGTTGTATCAGATGGCATTTGCATTTTGGGGCCTCAAAGTGTCTCTATAGGAAGGGTGTGTGTTAATTTCCAACATAGAACCACAATTTAAAATCTTAAGGCTTCACTAAGCTTTATTTGCTCCATTGGCAAGGTGAACAGTTCTTAACTGTTTCCCATATAGATGAGAAATACAGAGAGGGTGGTGGAGATTGGCTGAAACTAGAACATCTCTTCAATGTACACACATCATATTCCTGTTTCCAATCCATTAAACGACCTTCTGAAGTCTTTATCGGAACTCTCCTCCTTTTTAATGGGAGTTAAACATTATTTCTTCTCCTCACTTAACCTTGACTCACTGCAAACTTGTTCAGCAGAAGTGACAAGTTTCAGTAGTGAATGAAAAATATTTGAAACTCCTGAACATGCACTCAAGTGCTCTGTATGGCTTCTTGATCTTTATTTTAAAGGAGCTTCCTTGCTTGAAACTCTTTATTGAGAGCCCAAGGAAATAAGAAATAATATAAATTTAAAGCACATTGTTCCTGGAGGATCAAATTCTTACCTTTGATCCCCTGCAAAGAAATCATAGATATGAATCATTCATATCATCATCACATGTGGCAAAAAGTGCTCAGTGCAATTAGACAGCCTTTCATCTGTGATTATTTTATCACATTAATATATTTGGTTTTAGATTTTTTTATCCAAGTCATTTTTATCATTTACCCCATCTACGACTCCTATTTTCTTATCCAATTTCAGTATAGATTTTAACAAAATAATTCAGACATTCAAAATATATAGAGAGGCCCTGGCCAGGTACCTCAGTTGGTTAAAACATCTCCTCTGATACTCCAAATTGTGGGTTCAATCCCTGGTCAGGGCACATATAAAAATCAACCAAAAAGTGGAACTACAAATCAATGTTTCTCTGTCTCTTTGCCTTCTTCCCTCTCTCCAAAATCAATCATTACAAAAACATTTTAAATAGAGAGAGTAATATAATAAACACCTATTAACTCACTACTGAATTATGAGTAAAAACACTTTAGAAATGCGGATGAAACCTCCTGCATTCCCCTTATAGATCCATCGTTTTTTTAAAAAAGAAAAAAACTTTATTTATTCAATTATCAGAGAGGAGAAAGAAAGAGAGGGAAAGAGGAAGAGAAGGGGGAGGAACAGGAAGCATCAACTCCCATATATGCCTTGACCAGACAAGCCCAGGGTTTCAAACTGGCGACCTCAGTTTTCCAGGTTGATGCTTTATCCACGGCACCACCACAGGTCAGGCCTTTATAGATCCATCTTCACCCAAATACCACTCTCCTCATTTGGGCATTTAGCATTCCCTCCACATTTTTGTGTTCATATATATGGATATTTGTTAGAATAAAAATGAAATTTCTATAGCAATGGAACCTTAAAATATAGCAGCTTAAATAAAATAGAAATTTATTCCCACTGCTAAACTCCTTTAGATGCTTTCCACCTTTTTTCCTTGGTGCCCGCTATTGCATTGTTCTTGGCTGCATAGTTAAAGATGAACAGATTTTCTTCTTTATTTCCAAAGGATGCAATAATTTAGGTGGCTTCCTGTTCCCTTCCATAATACCCACTGTTATTGAAATTATTTTTTTTCTAGTTCAACCTCCTTGTACTTTGCTGTTTCTAGAGAGCAACGCTCAAGCCCAATCCTTATTGTTCTAAACCTCTTCTGCTCATCTCTGTAGAGGAAGAGAAGTGGGCAACTAAAATAACAAATGTGGAGCAGCTACCAAAGCTTCAATACATCACAAAATTATTTAGGTTGTTTTTCAGTTTCAGGAGAAAAAAATACTCTTACCTTTTCCAATGACTTTGTTCTATTTGTTATTTCAATCAATCATTACATTGATTTCTTATGCCAATTAATGGTTCAAATCCCACAGCTTGGAAGTGCTGGTCTACCAGCTCCTGACTCTCTTCAATAATACCTGAAGCTGTCATGTCATTCTAATTTTTTAATGCTTAAATATTGATGTCATTACTGAAACTACCTCCATTAGACTGTTGGCTCTTCCTTCAAAAACACCCATCTCCAGCTCTAGACTTAAAGAAACCCTTTGGCAAATGAGTAGGTGGGACACAGTAAGCCAGCTGAGGATGCCTTATGCTCATGTGCAATAATTTACACCTCAAAGGAACAGAGGACCACTTTATTCTCATGTGGAGCTCCCAATACTCCAAAAATGAAAAGTAATCTTACTATGCCTTATCATATGAACATCTGACTGAGACTGGGGAGAACATCTGTGATCATTAAACTACATCTTATCTTGGCGTTTGGGTGTCATGTTCTGTCCTAGAGAATTAAACAGCCCAGAAAAGAGCATGTATAGGAAATGCCCCAAACCCGACTAATTCACTGCTCAGGACTCTGAGAAGACCTCTCAGAGTCACCTGTTTGATCTCTGCTAAGCAGGCACATACTGGAGACATTGCTTTAGAATTCAAGATTGTCAAAGGAGTCAAGAATGTGTTCATGGACTGAAAGAGTGTTAAGATGGCAATATTCCCCAAATTGGTCCTAAGATTCAACAAAATCCCTATTAAAATCTAAGCCACCTTCACTTTGTAAAAATTGGCAAACTCATCTTAAAATTCATATAGAAATACAAGGGACCCAAAATGGCCATGGCAATCTTGAAGAAAATAACAAAGTAGGAGAACTCATGCCTCACAATTTAAAAACTGCTACAAAGCTGCAGTAATCAAGATGGTGTGATATTGCCATAGGATAGGTGTATAGTCCACTGAAATAGAATTGAGAGTCCAAATTAAACCCTAACATTAAATATCAATTGATTTAAACCCTAGCATTAGTAATCAATTGATTTTTAATAAGTGTGTCAAGACAATTCAATGGGGAAAGAAGAGTCTTTTCAACAAATGGTGCTAGGATACTGGATACTCACATTCTAAAGAATGACTTGGAGACTCTACCTCCCACCATACATATAAATTTATTCAAAAGGGATAAAAGACCTACATGTATGGGTTAACACTATAAAACTCTTAGAAGGAAACATAGCCAATATCAGTTCATGACCTGAGTTTGGGTAACAGCTTCTTCCCCCAGAAACAGTACAGTTGACCTTAAAAGATCCTGCTTCATACAGCTCTGGAAATCTGTGACAAAGTCCATCCCTTACTCTTGTTAAACGTTTGGATACCATCTTTGAAATAAAGCTAATGGTGTAATGGACTGTGTGTCTTCTTAAATGGTGCATGCACACATGCACGTACACGCATGCGTGTGTCACACACACACACACACACACACACAGAGAAAAGTTGTTCACTGCAACTCACAGAGCCTTGGTCAGTCTCGTCAGAGTTTGGGCTCTTAAAAACAATTCTACATGTTTCAATTTAGGCAAAAGAAGTAAGTAGTCACCAGGAAAAGCAATTTCCCTAGGTAAGCCATGCTAGTCTTGAAACTGCTTTAAATATAGCCTGTAGTATTTTAACCCTCATAAACAGAAACGAAACTGGATGTAAAGAACTACCAAGACCAGATGGCAGAAATGTTCTGATCATCTCTCCAGATGCTCTAAAAGAGGAACGAGAGAGACTCCTTCCTGGGGGAGTGTGTGCAGCTGCTAGGGAGCCCTGGGACTTCCCGAGTGACACAGACACTCCACAGCTGGGCAGAATCTGACAGGCTGCGAGTGTTGAAAAAGGCCATGATCTGGGTTTTTCAGCAGTTAATATGACTGTGGCAGCAGCAATCCTGAAACAGAAACCACAGTTCTCAACACATTTCTAGCTCTAAGTGCAACACATATTTGCTGAAATCTGCAACAACATATTATATGAACAAGCTAAGATGTGTTGAGTGTTTACTATGGACTAGATACTATTCCAGGAATGTTACCTGTATTAACTCATTTAATCTTTGTAAGGATCCTTATGATATGAATCCATTTTAGCGAAATATGTAAATTGAGACCCAAGGAAGTTAAGTAATGTACCCAATTCATAGAGCCACCCACTCCGCTTTAGATTCAGGCGATCTGACTCCAGATCCTAGCTATTTAACCATCATTCTTCTTTGTCAAACTGCCCAAATAAAACAAACTGCAAAATGAAATTGTCTGTTCCTGGGTGTATTAGTTTCCAACTACTGTTGTAACAAGTTACCACAAATGTAGTGACTTAAAACAACATAAATTTACTGTCTTATATTTTTGGAAATGAGAAGTCAGACTTGGGTCTTTTGGGCTAAAATGTTACTGACAGAACTGTGTTCCTTTCGGAAGCTCCAGGTGAGAGTTCAGTTTCTGATCTTCTCCAGATTCTAGAAGGCACTTGCATTCTTTGGTATGTGGCCCTTTCTCCATCTTTAAAATGCATCATTCCCTTCGACTTCTGCTTATATTGTCACATCTCCTCTCTCATTCGGAGCCTCCCATATTCTTTTTATAAGGACCCTTGTGATTACATGGGACCCAATGGATAATGCAAGATAGTCTTCCCATATCTGGATTCTAAGCTCAATCACATCTGAAAATCTTTTTGCCATGTATGATAACATATTCACAGGTTCCAGGAATTAGGATATGACATCTTTAGAGGGTCATTATTTTGTTTAACACAGATGGGGAATTAATAAATCCACAAATTGATCTGCATCATATAGTTTAAAATAAAGAAAGAAAGAGAGAGAGAAAGAGAAAGGAGAGAAAAAAAGGGAGCGGAAGGGAAGGGAAGAGAAATAACAATTGTATGCCAACATTTTTTTAATTTTATTATTTATAATTGTGGTAAAATATAATTAGCCATCCTGACTGTAAGTATATATAGTTCAGTAGCATTAAGTACATTCACATTGCAGTGAACAACCCATTTTTAAAATGGGCAAAGACTTTGAATAGATGTTTTTACAAAAACTGATTTAAAATGGCCAATAAGCAGATGAAAAGATACTCGACCTTAGCAGTCATGAATGAATTTCAAATCAAACCCACCATGAGGTATCACTTCACAGCCATAAGACTGTTATTGAAAAAACAGAAAATAAGTATTGTAATGGTGGTCAGCAATGGGGAAAGTCACGTGAGAAACCCAGACCCAGGAACTTTGGCTAGAGCTGCCCACACTCATGCGCGCCAAAAGAAACTTCCCAGAATTCCTTGGGAAAAGAGCGACTGTATGCCAGCCAGTGAGATTTCACCACATCATATTAGCTTGCCCATCCTACAGACCCTTTAAATACCCCCCACACAAATCATCCCATGCATTTCCCTGACCTCTGTCCCCGGGGACAGAGAACATCATCCGGGCAGCGTGGTACTAAGTAAAGCCTTTACTATTCCACACTTTGTGGCTATGGCCCCTTCTTTCTTCCTCGGCAGGAAAAAATAACTTACAAGTATTGGGGAAGATATGGAGAAGATGAAACCCTCAGACATTGCTGGTAAATATCTAAAATAATACAGCCACTTGGCAAACATTTTGGTGGTTCCTCAAAGAGTTAAATATAGAACGACCATATGATCTAATAATTCCACTCCTAAGTATATAACCAAGAGAAGTGAAAACATATGCATTCATACAAAACTTGCCTGTGATTGTTCATAGCAGAATTATCCATAAGAGCCAAAAGCAGAGATAACCCAAATGTCCATCAATGGATAAACAGATAAACAAATGTGGTATATTCATACAATGGGTTACTACTCACCCATAGAAAAGAATGCAAGTATTGATGCATGTTACAACATAAATGAACTTTGAACACATTATGCTAAGTGAAAGACATCAGGTCCAAAGGCCATATATTGTATGATTCTTTATGTGCCGTGTCCAGAAGAGGCAAATCTATAGAGACAGAATAGATTAGTGGTTGCCAGGTACTGAGATGAGCTGGGAATGGGTAGTGACTCCTTAATCCTACAGAATTTCTTTAGGGGTTGATGGAGATGTTCTAGAGTTAGAAAGTGATCATGGTTGCACAATTTTGTGAACATACTAAACACCACTGAACTGTATGCTTTAAAGTGTGAATTTTATTTCAATAAGATAAATTAAAAAGTAAAAGAAACCTTGTCAAGTATCCAGTTCTGGTGTAGTGACAACCCTTGTCCCCTTTTATGCCCTAGTGCTGCTTTTTTCAGTCTGCAAGTGTAGACTGTCCCATTCCTGGAGTCAGATAGAGGGTGCATGTCCCAATAAATATGTTCAAGCTTACCCCTTTGACTTGCTTTGGTCAGTGAAATATGGGTTGAAGTGGTATGTAACTCCAGTCAGGTAGATATGGGAGTCCCCACATTGCCTCCATCTCAGTGAGGGCATGAGTTCCTCAGAAGAGCACAATAGCTAACCTCTGTGGGTTGTGTGATCCAAGTGATGAAGAAATCTTTTGTTATTTAAACCACTGAGAATTGGGGCATCCTCTAGTTTATGCTGCAAACAGAGGGCAGTGGGCCCAGATAATCCTAGGGCATTCTCCTAAATTTCAGAGGGTTGGTAATTTATTGTGGTTGCCTTTTCTTTTTTTATGTAAAAGCAAGAGAGAGAGAGAGGAACCAACATGAAGGGAGAAATGTGAGAAGCATCAACTCATAGTTGTGGCACTTTAGTTGTTTACTGATTGATTACTCATATGTTACTTGATGGGGGGGGTGGCTCCAGTTGAGCCAGTGACCCCTTGCTTAGGTCAGCAGCCTTGGGCTCAAGTCAGTGACCTTTGGCTTCAAGACAGACCATGGGTCATGTCTATGATCCCAGGCTCAAGCCAGAGACCCTGCGCTCAAGCCGGATGAGCCCACACTCAAGCAAGATGAGCCTGCGCTCAAGCCACGATCACAGGGTTTTGAAGCTGAGTCCTCAGCATCCAGGCCAACACTCTATCCACTGTGTCACCACCTTGTCAGGTGCCACATATTTCTTTGAATATTCTTAGGACAGACAGTAGCTGATGGCAGTATTGGATTTAAATAATTTAACAATTGGTTCTCTGAGCTAATGACTGTTTTAAGGATAAAATATATATATACTGAAAGGTAGATTATTTCATGCATTTAATTTTTTTTTTATTTATTTTTATTTATTTATTTTAGAGAGGAGACACAGAGAGAGAGAGAGAGAGAGAGAGAGAGAGAGAGAGAGAGAGAGAGAGAGAGAGAGAAAGGGGGAAGGAGCTAGAAGCATCAACTCCCATATGTGCCTTGACCAGACCAGTGCAGGGTTTTGAATTGGCAACCTCAGTGTTCCCAGGTCGACACTTTATCTACTGCGCCACCACAGGTCAGGCCATGCATTTAATATTTATAGAAGAACAATAAAAGAGGTACACAAAACTAGCTTATGTTATAAGAAAGAGTTTTAAAATATTAGTGAAAAAAATTAAATAATACTTGGCAAAAATATCCAATCAAAACTATTATTAAAAGTATTTCCATATTGCTTCTTGAATGGTATCATCACTTATAATTTTTTCACCTCTGGATGGAATGAACATTATTAAGGGTGTTTAGAATATACTGTTGCACAGATGAACGTTAAAAAAGAGTAAGGATGAGGATGGCAAGATGGCGATGGAGTAGGCGGACGTACCAACTTCCAACTCACAGAACCAAAGTGGATTATAATTTAATTTTAAGAACCATCATCTGGATAAATCAAATTTGAACTAAACTAAGTGGACTCTTCAACCAAGGAACACTGAAGAAGCCACATTGAGACTGGTAGGAAAAGCGAAAACGCAAAGAGGGCTGCCCAGCTCCCCGGAGCAAACAGCAGCCCGAAACACCCGCGTGGCAGGAGGAGAGTTTGGCGGAGAGGGAGGGACCTGGGTTCCAGGAACAAAGCCCCAGCCTGCAGCCGCAGAGCCTAGAAGAGGCGTTTGGACAGTATTGAGCTGTGAAACAAGTGAGGATACTGTTTGTGAGAAAGAGACAGTTTTCTCAGACCCAAGATTTTTCTTAAAGGGAAAGCACAGAAAACCTCTCTCACAACCACTCACCCAGGGCTCCGGGGAATGGGGACAGAGGACAGGACTGGAGCAGCAGGAAGAGAGTGTGGACTGGAAGACACAGGGAAAAACACTCTGAAGGACAGCCACCCTAACCCCTGGGCTGAGTCATTTCCCTAATCAAAAACAAATATTTCCCCTGGAACTAGCAATACAAGCAATGGGAGACAGGCCACCAGCCAAACAAGCTCTCCCGGGGCACTTAGAGCAGAGCTGCTTAGAAGGAGGGAGCTTCCAGGACTACAGTATGGAGTGTTAGGGTCTGAGCTGCAGTGCACCCACCCACACTGCTAAGTGCTTGCTGGAGGGACGGTGGTGGTGGGAAGCTGAAACGCGGTTCTGTTGGCGGGGCTGGAGGCCCAGCCGATGTGAGCTTGGTCTAGCCCAGCAGGGGTGGAGGGGACACGCGAAAGCGGTCCAGCAGCTGCGGGCCCACCTGTAGCCCCACCTGCGAGGGAAAAGCGTGAGGCCAGGAATAGGCAGAGATCTGCTCTGCAATCCTGGACCCAGCGCAAGCCGGCCCTGACCGAGGGGACGGGGCTAGGACCAGGGACAGGTGAAGGCTCGTGGCTGAGCACACGCTAGCAACCCCGCCCAGCCCGAGAAACTGCGGTTTGCCATCCTGCATGCATGAGTTGGCTCTGAACGCGGGAGCAGGGCTAGAGCCCGGACGAGCGAAGGCTCGCAGCTGAGTGCACACCAGCAGCCCTGACCAGCCCGATAAACCACAGTTTGTGATCCTGCACAAGCAGGTCCTGGCCTTGAGGGCGGGGCTAAAGCTCCGGAGGCTCACAGCTGAGTGCATGTCAACAGCCCCACCCAACCAGATAAACTGTGGCAAGCAGTCTCTGACCACCGGGACAGGGCAGAAGCCTGGAAACAGGCTGGGTCCGCAGCTGAGCAAAGGTACTCACCTCTACCCATGGTGTTGAGGCTTGAGGGTTGAGTGCAGTGTGCAACCCAACCTGTGGGGCGAGGAGAAGGCCCAGGCATGCTGAGGTTTATAGAGCCGGGCACCAGAACACAGCCCCTCCTGCAGAGGAGAGGCGGAAATCACAGAAACAGCCGCAGTGGGCCGGCGCTGGCAACGCCCATACCCAACCAACCTAGCAACGGCAGAGGGGGTGGTGGGCCAGTAGACAGACCACACCTAGAGAACACAAAGGCAACACCCATTGGACTCCAGTGGCCACAACCTTCTTATACACAGACAAAATGGACAGGCAGAGAAATGCAAACCAAATGAATCAAGAGAAATCCCCAGAGAAGGACCTGAATGAACCAGATATAACCAAATTACCAGATGCAGAATTTAAAATAATTATAGTTAGGATGTTCAAAGAAATTAGAGCAACAATGGATAGTCATTATGAACACCTAAATAAAGAGATAACAAGAATAAAAAAGGAAATTGAAATAATAAAAAAGAATCAGAAAGAAATAACAAATATAGTATCAGAACTGAAGACCACAATGGAAGGAATTAAAAGCAGGATGGATGAAGATGAGGATTGAATGAGTGAGTTAGAGGACACAATAAACAAAGGCACAGAAGAAGAACAAAAAAAAAAAGAGACTCAAAAAATGTGAGGAAACTCTAAGGGAGCACTGTGAAAACATTAAGAGAAATAATATTCGCATCATAGGGGTTCCTGAAGAAGAGGAGAGAGAACAAGAAATAGAAACTTTGTTCAATCAAATCATAGCAGAAAACTCCCCTAAATTAAGGCTGGAAAACATTTCACACATTCAAGAAGCACAGAGAATTCCATTAAAGAGAAACCCAAAGAATTCTACACCAAGACACATCATAGTTAAAATACCAAAGCTAAAAAATGAAGAGAAAATATTAAAAGCTGCTAGAGAAAAAAGGCTATCACCTACAAAGGAGCCCCCATAAGGATGACATCTGACTTCTCAACAGAAACACTTGAGGCCAGAAGGGAATGGCAAGATATATTCAAAGTAATGCAGAACAAGAACCTACAACCAAGACTACTTTATCCAGCAAGGCTAATGTTTAAAATTGAAGGAGAAATAAAGAGCTTCCCAGACAAAAAAAAAAGCCTCAAGGAATTCATTAAAACCAAACCGATTCTTCAAGATATCCAAGGGGCCTGTTGTGAACAGTTCAAAGGGGGAAAAGAATATAGCAAAAGAAGAATACAGCTTTAAAGAATAAAATGGCAATAGACAGTTACATATCGATAATAACCTTAAATGTAAATGGGTTAAATAATTCAATTTAAAGACATAGGGTAGCTGCATGGATAAAGAAACAGGACCCATACATATGCTGTCTATAAGACAAACACCTTAAAACAAAAGATGCACATAGACTGAAGATAAAAGGATGGAAAAAAATATTTTATACAAATGGAAATGAAAAAAGTGCTGATGTAGCAATACTTATATCTGACAAAATGGACTTTAAAACAAAGGCTGTTGTAAGAGATAAAGAAGGACACTACATAATGATAAAAGGAACAATTCAACGGCAAGATATAACTATTATAAATATCTACGCACCAAACATAGGAATCCCGACATACATAAAGCAGACTTTGATGGATATAAAGAGCGAGATTAACAGCAATACTATAAAAGTAGGAGATTTCAATACCGCACTAACATCACTAGATAGATCCTCAAGAAAGAAAATTAATAAAGAAACAACAGACTTAAAGAAGACACTAGATCAACTCAATTTAATAGATATCTTCAGAACTTTTCACCCTAAAGCAGTAGAATATACATTCTTTTCAACCACTCATGGTACATAGGATAGACCACATGTTAGGACACAAAAATGGTCTCAACAAATTAAAGAAGATTGAAAATCATATCAAGCATTTTCTCTGATCACAATGCCATGAAACTAGAAATTAACCACAAAAGAAAAACTGAAAAATGCTCAAACACTTGGAAACTAAATAGCATATTATTAAATAATGAATAGATTAACAATGAGATCAAAGAAGAAATAAAATAGCTTCTAGAAACCAATGATAATGAGCATACATCAACTCAAAATTTATGGGACACAGCAAAAGCAGTTACTGAGAGGGAAGTTCATTGCACTACAGGCATATCATAAGAAGCTAGAAAAAGCTCAAATAAGCAACCTGACCCTGCATTTAAATGAACTAGAACAACAACAGCAAATAAAGCCCAGGACTAGTAGAAGAAAGGAAATAATAAAGATCAGAGCAGAAATAAATGACATAGAGGCTAAGGAAACAATACAGAGGATCAATGAAACCAGGAGCTGGTTCTTTGAAAAGGTAAACAAGATTCATGAACCTTTAACTAGACTCACCAAGAAAAAAAGAGAGAGGACTCAAGTAAATAAAATTAGAAATAAGAGTGGAGAAATAACAACTGACACAACAGAAATACAAAGTATTGTAAGAAAATACTATGAAGAACTCTATGCCAAAAAATTAGACAACCTAGGTGAAATGGACAAATTTCTTGAATCATATAATCTTCCAAAAATCAATCTGGAAGAATCAGCACACCTAAACACACCAATTACAACAAATGAGATAGAAACAGTTATCAAAATACTCCCCCAAAATAAAAGTCCTGGGCCTGATGGCTTCACAAGTGAATTCTACCAAAAATTCAAAGAAGAACTCACTCCTATCCTCCTCAAGCTATTTCAAAAAATTCAAGAGCAAGAAAGACTTCCAAAATGCTTTTATGAGGGGAGCATAATTCTGATCCCGAAACCAGGCAAAGACAACACAAAGAAAGAAAATTATAGGCCAATATCCCTGATAAATTTAGATGCTAAAATTCTCAACAAAATATTAGCCAACCGGATCCAGCAACATATGAAAAAATTCATACACCATGATCAAGTGGGATTTATTCTGGAGAGGCAAGGCTGGTTCAATATTCGAAAATCAATCAATGTGATTCATCACATAAACAAAAGGAAGGACAAAAAACACATGATAATTTCAATACATGCAGAAAAAGCATTTGATAAAATCCAGCACCCATTCATGCTCAAAACTCTCAGTAAAGTGGGAATACAGGGAACATTCCTTAACATGATAAAGACCATCTACGGCAAACCCACAGCAAACATCATACTAAATGGGCAAAAATTAAAAGCAATCCCCTTAAGGTCAGGAACCAGGCAGGGGTGCCCCCTTTCACCACTCTTATTCAACATAGTTCTGGAAGTCCTAGCTACAGCAATCATACAAGAAGAAGAAATAAAAGGCATCCATATTGGAAAAGAAGAAGTAAAACTGTCATTATTTGCAGATGATATGATATTGTATATAGAAAATCTGAAGTCTCAGTCAGAAAACTACTGGACCTGATAAATGAATTCAGCAAGGTGGCAGGATATAAAATTAATACTCAGAAATCAGAGGCATTTTTATATACCAACAATGAACTGTCAGCAAAAGAAATTAAGGAAACAATCCCCTTCACTATTGCAACCAAAAGAATAAAGTACCTAGAAATAAATTTAACCAAGGAGTTTAAGGACTTGTACTCGGAAAATTATAAAACATTGATAAGCCTGACCAGGCAGTGGCGCAGTGGATAGAGCGTCGGACTGGGATGTGGAAGACCAAGGTTCGAGACCCCGAGCTCGCCAGCTTGAGCGCAGGCCCATCTGGCTTCAGCAAAAAGCTAGCCAGCTTGGACCCAAGCTCACTGGCTCTAGCAAAGGGTTGCTTGGTCTGCTGAAGGCCTGCGGTCAAGGCACATGTGAGAAAGCAATCAATGAACAACTAAGGTGTCGCAAAGGCGACGAAAAACTAATGATTGATACTTCTCACCTTTCTCCGTTCCTGTCTGTCTGTCCCTATCTATCCCTTTCTCTGACTCTTTGTCTCTGAAATAAAATTTTAAAAAAAACAACAAAAAATAGATTGATAAAAAAAATCAAGGAAGATAAAAAAACGTGAAAGCATATACCGTGCTCATGGTTAGGAAGAATAAACATCATTAAAATGTCTATATTACTCAAAGCAATTTATAAATTTATCGCAATACCAATTAAAATACCAATGACATACTTCAAAGATATAGAACACATATTCCAAAAATTTATATGGAACCAAAATAGAACACGAATAGCCTTAGCAATCTTAAAAAGAAAAAATAAAACAGGAGGTATCACTCTCCAGGATATCAAGGTTTACTACAAGGCCATTATACTCAAGACAGCCTGGTACTGGCATAAGAACAGGCACATAGATCAATGGAACAGAATAGAGATCCCAGAAATAGACCCACACCTTTATGGACAACTGATATTTGACAAAGGAAGAAAGAACATACAATGGAGTAAAGACAGCCTCTTTAACAAATGGTGTTGGGAAAATTGGACATCTACCCGCAAAATAATGAAACTAGACCATCAACTTACACCATTCACAAAAACAAACTCAAAATGGATAAATGACTTAAATGTAAGCCATAAAACCATAAGCATCTTAGAAGAAAACATAGGCAGCAAGCTCTCTGATATCTGTAGCAGCAATATATTTGTCGATTTATCTCCACGGTCAAATGAAATAAAAGGCAAGATAAACAAATGGGACTATATCAAACTAAAAAGTTTTTGCACAGCTAAAGACAATAAGAACAGAATAAAAAGACAAACCACACAATGGGAGAACATATTCGACAACACGTCTGATAAGGGGTTAACCAAAATTTATAAAGAACAGATAAAACTCAACAGCAGGAAGACAAACAATCCAATCAAAAATAATGAGCAAAAGAAATGAATAGAAATTTCTCCAAAGAGGACATACAGATGGCCAAGAGGCATATGAAAAAATGCCAACATCACTAATCATTAGTGAAATGCAAATTAAAACCACAATGAGTTAGCACTTCACACCAGTCAGAATGGCACTCATCAGCAAAACAACACAGAATAAGTGCTGGCGGGGTTGTGGAGAAAAGGGAACCCTCCTGCACTGCTGGTGGGAATGCAGACTGGTGCAGCCACTGTGGAAAACAGTTTGGAGATTCCTCAAAAAATTAAAAATCGAACTGCCTTTTGACCTAGCTATCCCACTTTTAGGAATATACCCTAAGAATACCATAGCACTGTACGAAAAGAAGAAATGTGCCCCCATGTTCGTGGCTTCATTGTTCACAATAGCGAAGATCTGGAAACAGCCCAAGTGTCCATCAGAGAACGAGTGGATTAAAAAGCTTTGGTACATATATACTATGGAATACTACTCAGCCATAAGAAATGATGACATCGGATCATTTACAACAAAATGGATGGGCCTTGATAACATTATACGGAGTGAAATAAGTAAATCAAAAAAAAAAACAAAAAACTGAGAACGGCATAATTTCATACATAGGTGGGACATAAAAATGAGACTAAGAGACATGGACAAGGGTGTGGTGGTTACGGGGTGGGGGAGGGAGGAGGGGGAGGAAGAGGGTTGAGGGGAGGGGCACAAAGAAAACTAGATAGAAGGTGACAGGACAATTTGACTTTGGGTGATGGGTATGCAACATAATTGAATGATAATATAACCTGGAGATGTTTTCTTTGAACATATGTACCCAGATTTATTAATGTCACCCCATTAAAATTAATTAAAAAATGAAAGAGTAAGGAATGTAAATTTGAAATTTCCACATTGGGCAGCTGCCCAGGCACCCAAATTAGAGAGAACCCTGATTACAAGTGCCATTTTAACAATCAGTTTGCTGAACTCAAGTATCAGCTCTGCTTAACAAGTGTAAACCAGCGGAATCCCACCACTGGCTGACAGGTCTTGGTAAACACATGGCAATTCTAATTTGACTAGCTTCTCTTTCTCCCTCCCTGGAGCAGAAGCTTAAAAATGTGGTTTGAGGTTTGTAGCAGTGCACTGAGGCCACCCCAGACTGAGTCCTTTTTATCAGCCTTCAGTCTCCATAGTATTGAGTCTTACTCTTGCATTTCCCCAGTCCCACTCAGAGGGTCCCTCAAAATTATCTGATTCAGAAGTTAGCCTTTCTTCTGTAGTCCCTCTATTCCCCCAAACTCTGCCACTGACCTCTGTTCCACTCTCTCTCTGCTATTCTGCCCTCTCTGGATTGGCTAGAAGCACCTGGCCCTGAATCAAACTGATAATGTCTCTTACTGAACTTAGTTGTAGGAATAGCAGATTGTTGTCTTTCCACAGCTTGCCTGACTTTCTGAAATTTCTGCAGATCCTTAGGGCTGACACGGTTACATTGTTAAATAGAACATCATCCAAAAGCCTTCTCCCACAGCCTTCTTTCTCCCTGCTTCCTGCCAGAGACCAGAAAGCTCTATCTGCAGGGTCTCACACCTCACCACAGCTGGGGAAACACAGGGCTGTCCTCAATAAGATAAATATAAAAGTTTATGGCAGATGACTTTGGATGCTTTGGCCTCCCTTAGAGAAAGAGATGGACTTGACAAGTTGGGCTCTCTCCCCTTCCTCAGTCTCCCTGCTCTAAAGGCAGACATGATCGAAGGAGGGGAAGTCCAAGAGAATTGCAGAGACCCCACTACCAGCCAAATCCTGTAACTGCCTGCCCCTGGGCTGATTTCATGTGAAAAAAGTAAATCCCTCTTAAATAGTTTACTGTAATTTGGATTTTCTGATACTTGCAGCCCAAAGTATCCCAAATGGAAAGGCACCCCAATAACTCCTTGTTGGGTAAACAAATGTTTTTTTAAGTTTGCTCACTTGTATTGAAGCAGTGCCTTGTGTGTATATATAGTCTATGCAAGGCTGCGGGTGCTTGCCCTCAGCGTGGAAGACTGCAAATTGTGGACTGATTGCCTGCTTGGGAGGGGCCATTGTTTGCTGGAGAAGGGGTTCCCCCCCACCCTCATCACCCCACCCCCACCCGCCTATTTTGCTGGAGAGAGCAGAGAGAGAGTCCAGAGGGTGAGTCGGGAGAATGAGTCTGGGTTGTGGAACCAGAGACTGAGTTGGGGCTTGGGAGCCCTTATTTCTTCCTGGCCTGTCTGGCTGGTGAATGCTGAGACTGAGATGGGAGAAAGGGAAGCGGTCATCCCTGCCTGTTTGCTCATCTGCCCTAAGGAGACTTGAATAACACCATCTTCTGGCTTCACAGTTCCTTTACTGTCTGCCTGAATCCAATGCAAACCTGCATCTGCATGGCCACAACGGCAAGGGCCACTGGCCGTACACTTCTCTTTCCTTAGACTCAGGTCTACTTTAACTTGACCAACCAATAATGTGAGGTAAACTGAAATTCCCTCTCCTAATCATCTGATGTTGAATATATATTTCCATTGCAGCTCAGAAGTAAAGTCTAATGTTATCTACATTCCAAATATTAATTTAAAAAATGTCTACTTGGTTTTCATAATTCTGTCCCTAAACCACTGGATACTTTTAATGCTGCTTAGCAATCTTTATCTTCACCTCTGGTTAACTCCCTATCTCATTTCCTGCAGTCACCATTCCAGTATTTTCTAGTATCTTTAAGCCTCTAATAACAGTCTCATTCTTAGAAAATGGCACTTAGGTTTCTCAAATTACTTCCCAATTATTTCAAGATTGTTTTCAGCTTTTTCCACCCTCTCTTCATGCAACAAACTCAAGGTTTAGAGGAAAAACATCCTTCTTAAGACTAATTCTTCTTTATACATTTAAAAAAAATCAAATGTATTATATGTATGATAGAGATTATAGAAGCATATATGGAAAGTTAAAAATAATAAATGCCTATATACTCACACCTACTTTAAGAAGGTAATTATTTGTATAAAAAAATGCCTGTAATCCCCCAACGTGGAAAAACCCCTCTCTTTCTTCACTCTAGATATAATCACTATCCTGACTTCCTGTTCACTATTCTCTTGTTCTGTAAACAAATAACCTTCCCAGGAAAAGATAAACTGAACAGTCTCTGATCATCTCAAGCTTCTCAGGGGACTTACTTATAAGAATCCCTTGGGGGAAATTCATGGGCAATTTCATGAATGAATCTTTCCAAACAAAGATCTCAACAGATTTGTATCTTCTATACAAATTTGTGTCTTCTTGAGCTGAAATATGAACCAGGTTCAACATAACAGCAGAAATATGGCTGGAGCGCTTTTAATTTTTGGCTTCTCATTGCATGCTAAATAAATTCCAACCTCCTTCGCCTTTTGTTAATTGTACTTTATAATCTCTACTGCCTACTTATCAGAATGGACTTCCTACCACCTCCCACAGACAATGGTCTGGCAATACAGCAGCGAGACCATTAACATTGCCAAATGTACAATAGAAATTCTCCCTGCCTTTCCCACTCTAGCTGCCAGACTTTCTCCCTTTGCTCTCTGCCTCTGAGAATTCTCTCCATTCTTCAAGCTCCCACTAAAATGATACCTCCATGAAACCTCCTGGGATTTCATTGCCCTCCTACATTAACTTATACTTCCCAGACCCTCTCCACCACTTCCATTCCTCTCTCCATGGACATTTGCATCCCTGTTAGTGCATGTTTATTATAAAGTGTCTTACACTGATGAATTGATTCTACATTTGTTGACTCATTCCTATTGCACAGGAAGCTGCTTGAAGATAAGCATCTTGGCATACCCATGACGCTTAATATGCTTTGCAATGTACTCACTGTAAATACAGGGTGAGAAGAAATGCTTTTGAAATACTGCAGGCTTAAACTAGCAGCAAAATATTAAAACCTGAAGTCTCAGTTGCAGCCAAATCCGAGCAGAGTGTTCTAGTTATGAGTTTCAGCGAATGGTCATTAACTGCCATTCCCTGGCTTCTCTGAGCCTAATTCTAAGAGCTCTCAGCTAGATGCTAAAGACACTACATACAGGTATAATAACTGTCAACTTGATCTTCATAGCAATAGGTTAAAACAGCTGATTTATGACTCTTGGCAGGAACAACTGGCTCTGTGCTGGGTATACCATAGTGAAAGACAAGGAGCCCCTCCATGATCCCTCCCTAACCCACCCAACTGTGAAAACAGCTTTCCAGGTTTCCACTTGGCCTGTTTCAAGTGAAATGATCAGAAACTCCAGAGATCAACTGTGAAGGTGAGAGTCACTTCTTGAGAACAGCTAGGGCCAGCACTGACTTAAGTCAATACTTTGCTATTTTGCCTCTGAACCTTTACTCCCAGTCTCCTGCCCGGTGTAGTTTCCTGCCAAGTGTCTAGTGCCTTCCTGCTGATCCCAGCTGTTTCTTCCTAGAGGTGCCTGGCAAGCATTCAAACCTTTGACTCTTTTCTTTCAAAAGCTCACCAGGCTCCCTCCTTTCCTAGTCCATGGAAGGGTTCTGGATGACATATTCTGATAAAAGTTTTCACACTAAAGTGTTTATGGTTAAATGGTTCCCCTCTCAAAGACGTCTGCATTTTAAATGATGGTTTCTGGACATGGCCTTACCCCAAAGAAATGAAATGTCAATGGATATTTATTTTCTAGAAAGAATGGGGTAAAAATAAGCGCTTTGGCATCTCTTAAAAATTCATTTTGAAGTAAACATTCTTATAAAATAAGGCCATTCTTGCCGGTAAACTGAAATATTTGTTGGGAGCTCTTACAAAGCTGATCTTTGGGGTACTTTGATCAATCACAGGCTTCAGAGCAAAGGGACAAGTAAGGGGTTGGAGAGAAAAGTGCACTTATTAAACAAAAATATAATTAGTTCCTAAGCGAAAGAGTTGTGTCCCAACTATTTGAACATTTTTAAATTCTCCTCTTTTAAAATTACACATTTTCTCAATATTTCTGGTTTAATAACTTGAATAGGTATATAAAGCTCAAAATATACCAGAGTGGAAATTCAAAATGGTACAACCATTTTGGAATACAGTTTGGCAGCTTCTTATAAAACTAAACATTACTCTTATCATTCAGTCTGGCAATCACACTCCTTAGTATTTACCGCAACGACTTGAATACAATGTCCACACAAAAACCTGCACACAGATGTTTATGGCAGCTTTATTCATAATTGCCAAAACTTGGAAGCAGCCAAGGTGTCCTTCAGTAGATGAATGGATAAATTAACTGTGATCTATCTAGAAAAGGATATATTATTCAGTGTGAAAAAGAAATGAACCATAAAAAGACATGAAAGAAATTACTGGCAAGTGTATATTACTAATTGAAAGAAACTAATCTGAAAAGGCTACATATACTGTATAATTCCAACTCTATAACATTCTGGAAAAGGCAATACTTTTGAAACAATAAAAATATCAGTGGTTGTCAGGGGTTAGGGTGGGTAGGTATGGGGAAGGAAGGATGAACAGGCGGAACACAAAGTTTTTCGGGCAGTTAAACTACACTGTATGATAATACAATGAAGGATACATACATGTCATTATATATTTGTCCAAACCCAAGAATGTACAACATCCAGAGTGACCTTCATGTAAACTATGGATTCTGAGATGATGATGTGTCACTGCAGTTTCATCAGTTGTAATGAATGCCCCACTCTGGTGGGATGCTGATAGTGGGAGAGACTGTGCATGTGTGGGGGCAGGAGGTGTATGAGAACACTCTGTACTTCTACTCAATTTTACTGTGAATATAAAACTGCTAAAAACTAAAATAATAAAGTTTAAAAAAAGCCCACCTACCAGCATTGATAATTTTCTGTAGATTAAATATATTCTTAAATGTTCACTGCCCACATCCACCAAAGTAGAAATAATAATTTTTAGGACAAAAAGAACTTCTCACTTGAGACACCTACCATGATATTGTTTTCTTCCAGATTTTGAACAGTGTTCCATTAATATGGATAATTATCTTTCTATAAACATTAATTTAGGATCTTATGCTCTTTTTTGTTTGAAAATTTGTATGCCCAAACTTTATTTTCATTAAAACATATATTTTACTAGTTATATCATGCTAATTACAGAAAATTTAGAAAGCAGAAATATTAAAAAAGAAAATAAAAATATTCCATAATTCTACCACCAGAGATTCCTCTAGTAATTTTTTCTATACATACTTATGTTTCAAAATTGTACAATCTTTTTTCACATTTAGTACAGTATGAATTTTTTTATGCCATTAAATATTCTTCTACATAATAAACATGCCAAGTATAACCTCTCCCCTGTGTAGGACTGGAAAAAGTCATCTTAAGTGCCATGGGATCACACCTTATAGCCCCTCTTCACTCACCTCTCTACCAATGTCCACCCACCCAACATCTCTCTCTCTCTCTCTCTCTCTCTCTCTCTCATACACACACACACACACACACACACACACACACACACAATCCTGATCAAATTCAATCAGATTTTCTCTCCCAGTAATTTGAAATTGGGTCACAGTGTAGTTCTGTGTGGAACAGTCCTGTGAAGTTAGCTAGGGCTGTTGAGATAAAAATGATATACTACATGCAAAGGGAAAGTTATGAGGGAGCAGAATTACTCTGAGTAGTCCAAGTGAGCTGATCTACAAAATTGAAGCAGAACTGAGTAGCCCTGTGGAGAAAAGCAGAGTGTTAATGGATGACAAAGTGAGTAGTCTTGGTACCTGATTTTCATTTCCAGCTCCCACGTGACCAAGCTGAATGTTTGTTCCTTCGGTACTCATGAGTTTGCTTGTTTTGACCTTTTGATATTTTCCCTGTTTACTATTTAAGTGTCTTTCAGCTGAAGATCACTGACTAAGATAATCTATAATGTTATTTTTAATAGCTGCACAGCTTTCCCTGTATAAATACATAATTCAATTAGTTAATTCCTTGGTTATTGTGAATCTTGAGAAAAAAAGTAAAAACGCTAACTGGACTCAATTTTTTTAAAAAACAGAGCTTAGCAGTCATTTCTGCACGGGGGCCTCTCATGGAAACTGAATTTCACAGAGAAGATTGCACTGGTTGCCTTTCTCTGCGCTGTGTTTTTGCCATCTGAACCAGCCTTTATAAAAGAATTCTATTTCAACCAATGAGACTTTTCTTATCCAATCAGAGCTTCACAGGTCCAGACAACCACAGTGTCTTTTAGATCAATCAAACTGTGAGGATCTGGAGTCTTCATTTGCATTAGGACGAACCAATCAGGTGCCAGGGGTGGGGACTAATGTCCATATAAGCCAGCTCCCCTCTAATTCCGAGAGCATACTTTTACCTTTTCACTGAATGCCTCTTACCTGGCTGAGCTGAAACACAGATGTCTCCAGTGGAGCAGGGCAGAGCAGAGGTTCCTGGCCCCAGGGCTGTTTTTTCAGCCATGCTGTGTCACAACTGAGCTCTTTTTCACTGAAGAGTCTCATTCTTCACTGCATCCTAAATTGGGGATTCGTGCTGGCTTTGAATTGGCCATCTGTAGGGCCAGTGGTTCATGTTGGATTCAGGCAGGCAGTAAAGGAACTGTGGAGCCAGAAAATGGTGAGCCATTCTGTTTATTAAAACCTCCTAATGGCGGACAAGCAAACAGGCAGGGAAGACCCCTTTCCTTTCATTTAGGACTCAGCTGAACTCATAGGCGCCCACCAGCCTCTGCAGGGCTCCCAAACCTCTCAGTTCTCTCTCTGCACTTTCTGCACTCTCCAACCAGAAGAGGCAGGGGGGAAAAAACAATTCACTAGCCAACAATTGCCCCTTCCAAGCAGGAAGGCAATCCACAATTTGCAATCTGCCGCCCTGAGGGCAAGCACCTGCAGCCTTAATACAAGTGAGCAAACCTAAAAACATCTTTACCCAACATCATCAATTGATGTTACTGTATATATTGTTTCTATTTCTCAACTATTCTAAAGAACACTATAATAAATATCACTGTAGCTAAATCTTTCCAAATATTTCCAGAAGCTAAATTCCTAGTTGAGGAATTATGAGTTAGGGAAAATTAAAATTATTCTGAGTAGTGACATGTATGAAATTTTCTGTTTTCTGCACCTTTACTAATTATAGTTGACAATAGAGAAGAGCAACAATTCTGCCAATTACAGTAGCTGAAAACACTGTCTCACAGTATTAATTTTGTTTCTGGAGTTGCACATACTTTCTCATATTTATTGCTCAGTCATGAAATGCTCATTCATGTCCTTTACTCATTTTCTTCTATTTATTTGTTCATTTATGTTTTCCTTATTTGTGAGTGTTCTCTCTATAAAATTGGAATGATAAACTTTTGATTCCTCCATATTTTGAAGTTACTTTCTTAATAGCTACCTGTTTTATACAATTTTATACATGAGACATTTTTATACATACATTAAAAATATATTTGTATAGTTATGTGTAGTAATATTTGCCTGATGGTTTATTTTTTCAATGTCATAACTAGAAAGTAGTTCATCTACCTAAGATTTTATAATTATATACGTTCATTTTTAAGTGGGCACATTTAAAAAGAAATACTGTAGCACTTAGAAATCAAATACATAAATAACATAAAATGGAGATACAAAACAATATATACTAAAAAACAAAATTTCAATGAACCATCTTTAAATTAAATTTTTTTTAATTTTAAATGACCAATTATGAAACCATTCTCTCTGTATGAAAACAAAGCAAGAGTTTTATCCCAGATTAAATTTATTCTAAAAATATTTTCACCCTGTCTTATACCTGCCTGTATTAAGTGTTTAAAATTTCCAGAGAGAAAAAGGCAAGAAGATATTAAGAAATTGAGATGATGAAGACTTTTATCTATTTCTCTCTTTCCTGTGGGTGAAATTTCACAGAGGCAACAATGAAAGAAAATTCACTTTTCGTCTCCAAATTTCTATGACCCCATTCTTTAGTGTGGTAAAGTAGAAATATTAGTTACCATTTGAATGTGAAATACTGCCATCTAGTGGACTGTAGAGCTTGCCATGAACATTGTTTACATTCAGAAGTGTCCAGGGAGTCTTGAGTTGTCAACTGCAAAGTCTTCAGCCCATTATTCACATGGTTATCTTTTTTTATTTTAATCTTCTGGTGAGAGACAGAAATAAAACAATGCATTGGATTTAGTTCAGTAATTGAGCTATAGCACAGACCAGGGATGGCAGAGAAAAAGGGGAGATTGAAACACATATTATTAGGGTTGCAAACTAGCTGTTGTGGGGTGTAATGTTTCTGAAGTAGGAACTATTACTTTATTTTACAGATAAGGAAACGGAAGCTCAAAAGGTCTAGCAACATTCCATGGTCACACAGTGAATGAATGCAGGAGTTGGGACTGGAAAATCAGGATGCTGAAAATAGCAGGAATAAGTGAAGACAACAAGAAGAAGGGTAAAAATCTAACATGAGATAGGTGCTGGGGGAACAGTTTTATAATTGATGGACTCTTGTTAGTCTCACATCCATCCTTATGTGGAGTGTTTAGATGGTCACAGTTTAGAACTGAGTGCAAAATTTTTTCTATTCAAGCATAAAAGAATATATTTTAATAAAACTACCTTCAGTTGATGAATTACTATCCTTTTTTCAAGGTGCTTTCTCTTAGGTGGTTAACCTGTATGTAAAGCCAGGAGCCAGGGTCAGGATCATAGCCGCCTGGCCCATGCAGGTTCACATTAGATTCGGACAGTCGGTAATGAAACAACGGAGCCAAGAACTGGTGAACCATCAGCTTTAATTCTAGCTTGCACCCAGCGGGCAAGCAAAAACACACACTGGGCTCCAAAACCCACTCACTCAGTGCTCACAAAGCTACTGATTTATCTGTGTTTCCTAGAATCAAAAGGTTTCTAGCTCACCAGACTTATTCACCTCTGTTCCCCATCTCCTTCTCTCTACACAAACTCTGCACAAACTGACTTCTTCCTCAGCACTCCACCATCTTGGCTGCTTCTCCTCTCCTCCACATGGCCTTTCTCTGCTCTCCTCTCTAATGCTAACCTCGGGAACCAAGAGAGCAAGCTCCCAGTCTGCCCCACTTTATAGTGTAGAAATCCAAACCTTTAATCCAATCTACAAACAAGGAAGTCTCTGATACAAAGTCACTTATCTGAGGCATAATGGGAGGATTCCTCATGAGTGCACCACCCCATATCATCCAATCAGTCAAGGGTGTGAGGAAAAGCTTACTCTTAAAACTTGCACGTGTGCATCGCCATCTTTAACAGAGTGAGCATAATATATTTTATCTGCCCAACACTGTATATATTAATCCTTTGTTTCCTTGCTAATTGAGTTTATGTAAGAATTTCTATAAATATGTTGCAATTGTATGCCCTGGTTGTTGAATGAACTCAGGTCTAGTCAGGATGCTCCCCTACCAAAAAGTGAGAGAAATGCTTTCTCAATAATACAATAATACCGGAAGTGTGAGAAGGCTATGCCCTCTTCCCTCCATTACAGTGCTGCATGCACATGCCCTCTGCAGTTTAGTTTCATTCTAGTCAGTGTATTCTTCACTTTCCCTTCTCAAATTAAAGCATTTTTAAAAATACCAAGTGCTTCTCTTCTTTTGTAGACTTCTTGGCAGAATCAGTATGGGTGATTTTATAGATTATAGGTAGGTGTGCAAAACAGATCAAGGTTCACTGGTTAGGAGCCCACTCACTACCCCTCCCCTATGATCAGATGTTACCCTTGGTTCTCAGTTAATCTCTTTTGCAAACATTGCTAGTTCCGGTCACTTAAGCTGCACTTGGATCAAAACAGAGTGAGCTGTCTGTCCTCCACTTAGGAAAAGGGGAAATAAATAAGGGCCTTCGCTGTGCAAATCCCCATACTCAAAGCACGACTTCAGTGGTTTAATTTTTAACTAATTCATATTGGAAATAGATTCCTATCTTGCATGTTAGGTCAGTTTCATTTGGTGAAGTAATTTGCCTCTGTCTTTATACAGAACTCTTTCTATTTGAATTAAATCTTTACAGGAAAGAGGAAATGCCTGCAATGACATTTCTATAATCTGATGCTAGAATGTAGCTGACTGAAGTGACTGTCTCCTAATGGCCACCGAAGACATGAAATTCTTTGGCATAGTGGACTAATTACTTCATGTGAACTAATTACCGTGTGTGTCCTAATGTACTGGGTAAAATTTTTGGATCTTTGAATCATACTGACTATACAAAACATAAAAATCAACATGGGTGTTCTATGAAATGTATATTCTCTTTTCCCTTCACTCTCCTGGCTAATTGCCTCACTACTTCAGGAATGAAAGAAGAGTGAAAGGGAAGGAAAAGAGATGAAGAAGGAGAGGAATAAGAGCGAAAAAGCAGGAAACCCCGTCACACAGCCTCTCTCACTGGTTTACTACTCCTATCTGCTTTTATGCTTTCCTTGACTCCAGCCCACACTCTGAAACCTGAATGAAAATTCAAGGGATTTGGTGGCCTTTCCTCTAACTGGCACCTGGAGGTAGAAAGCTGCATCCTAAGGCCGTTTTAATTTAACAATAGGATGTTGTGATGGTTGTGTCAACTTGACTGGGCTCAGGAACACCCAGACAGTGGTAGTAAAACATTTCTGGATGTGTCTGTGAAGAAGTCTCCAGAAGAGATTTACATTTGAATTAGAGGGCTGAGTTAAGGAAATGGTGCTCAGGATGCAGGTAGGCATATCTCAACAGGTGAGGGCCTAAATAGAACAAAAGAGCTATTGGGGGAAGAGCTAACTTGTCTTCTTACTTGAGCTGACACATCCATCTTCTTCTGCCCTGGGACACTGGCACTCTTGATTGTCAAGCCTTCTGACATGGACTGAACTACATCATGAGCTTTCTAGGGTCACTGTCAGCAGATGTGGGATTTCTCAGCCTCCATAATTGCATGAGCCAATTTCTCTTAATAAATCCTCTCATCTCTATCTAGCTATATGAGAAGTAAAACTATAGATGTGAAATATATACAAATAACAAAAGAGATCAAACCTATTAGGTCTGTTTCTTTGACAAACCCTGAGTAATATGCATATGTAAGCTAGAAGTGACCTCCTCTGGTCAAGAGACAAAGTATGGAAATGTCGTGCTGGCCTTCTCCCACAACCTCATCAAAATTAACACCAGAGTACAGAACACCATCATTCAGAACCAGTTGAAATTTAGCTGAACAGAAGTTCTATAACTAAGGATATACACAAGAAGCCATGCTGAGACTGGTAGGAGGGGTGAAGTCTTGAAATGGGTGAGCAATATCTCAGCTTTATCAGTCCTCCCTGAGGACCAAGGGGTCCCAGCTGCACACCAGGCTCTGCAGTCCAGGGTTCCAGTGCTGAGAAGTCCCCACAACTTTTGGCTATAAGAACCAGCATGGATTGAGGCTGAATGAGACAGAGGGCTGCTGGAGTCATAGACATTCCACTTATAGGGCCTGAGGATAGACTTAGTTGCTGATCGACTCACTAGCTCTGAGCTCCAGCACTGATGGCAACAACTCAAAAGGCATCAGGAACATATAGGAAGAAACTAAATTGACTGAATTAGGAAGAAGGCTGAAGGGGCTTTTTTTAGACATAAATGCTGATTGTGCCCACTGTTTCTTTTCTGGGCCCTCCGCCCTTGCCTGCAGGTGCAGGTGGTTACCTTATCTGAGTCTCCATCATCCTAGCTAATACCATTTGCCTCACCCTAGTAATTCACTGAGACCCCATCCACCCAACTTATGGACCCACCTAATCTAATTACAATAGTTTTTTATACAAATGGACTGTCTTGGCTCAGATTGTGGACTTGCTTTAAAATTTCTCAAGGGTTCACAAACTTCAAATAGGCAACATATGGCTCGGGCATGCCCCACACCTCTTGCTAAACCCCAGGCCTGGGACTAAGGGCAGTCAACCTCAATTCAAAGCTTAGCCTCTGCCAGGCACCTCCCAGCCAGCACAAGGGAAAACCACCTCCAGTTCTCACTGTAGCTCATACCAAGTAGCCCCAGGTAGGTCACAGGCAGTGGAAGATCTTGGCCTATATACAGTACTCCTCCCAAGGGGTCCCAGAACCAACACACTGGATACTGGTTCAGATCACACTGAAACATCACCCAATCACCTCCACAAATAACACACCCAAAGAGTAGAATCTGTAGGCATCAGAGCCTTGCTATAATGAATCCTCTTCATAGAGTCAACTCCTTCACAACAGCTTCTCTACTGCAGTCATGACCATCCTGAGGGTCAACCAATCAGCCTGAAGGTCAATCTTTCATTATCACTTTAAAAGAAATAAAGGCTCAACTACAACAGGAGGGCACACACAACCCACACAGGATACCTGGAGCACCCAGCCCAAGCTACCAGAGAGGCTGTGCCACTAGACCCTCAGAACACCTGATACATAATACCACTCTACCAAGACTGGGAGATGTAGCAGATCTACCTAATACATAGAAACAAATACAAGGAAGCTGCCAAAATGAGGAAACAAAGAAACATGTCCCAAATGAAAGAACAGAACAGATTTCCAGAAAAATAACTGAATGAAATGGAGACAGGCAATCTAACAGATGCTGAATTCAAAACACTGGATATAAGTTGCTCAATGATCTCATTGAGGACTTCAACAAAAAGATTAAAAAACATAAAAATGGACATAGATATATAAAAAAAGAACCAGTCAGACATGAAAAATACAATAACTGAAATAAAGAATACATTATAGAAAAAGTAACAGTAAATTAGAGAAAGCAGAGTATCAAATCACTGATTTGGTAGACAAGCTAACAGAAAACACCCGATTAGAATAATAAAAGGAAAGAAAAATAAAATGAAGCTAGTTTAAGGTGCCTTTGAAATAACATTTAGTATACTAACAATTACATCTTAGGGTGCTAAAAGGAGAAGAGAGAAAGCAAGGGATTAAAACTTATTTGAAGAAATAATGATGGAAAGCTACCCTAATCTGGCTAAAGAAATAACCATTCAAGCCTAGGAAGCACAGAGAATCCCAAACGAGATGAACCCAAAGAGGACCATACCAAGACTCATCATAATTAAAATGCCAGTGGTTAAAGACAAAGACAGAATCTTAAAAGCAGCAAGAGAAAAGCACTTAGTTACCTACAAGGAAGCTCCCATAATACTTTCAGATGATTTCTCTCATCAAAAACTTTGCAAACCAGAAGGAATTGGCATAAAATATTCAAAGTGATGAAAAGCAAGGACTACAACCAAGATTACTCTACCCAGCAAAGCTATCATTTGGAATCAAGGGACAGATAAAGAACTTCCAAGACAAGGAAAATCTGAAGGAGTTTATCACCACCAAGTCAGTATTACAAGAAATGTTAAAGGGATTTAAAAAGTAAAAAATTGAAGAAACAAAGAAAGGAGGTAAAGAATATGAATAATAAAATAGCATAAGTGTATATTTACCAACAATTATTTTAAATGTAAATGGATCAAATGCTTTAATCAAAAGACATAGGCTAGTTGAATGGATATGAAAACAAGATCGTTACAAATGCTGCCTACAGGAGACTTTCAGATTGAAAGGCACATAGGCTGAAAGTAAAGAAATGGAAAACATATATTTCATGAAAATAGAAAAAGACAAACAAAAAACCTGGGTTCGCAATACTCATAACATATAAAATAGACTAAAACAAAGGGTATAGCAAGAGACAAAAACAATCCAGTAATTTCACTTCTGGATATTTATCTAAAGAAACTCAAAACACTAATTTGAAAAAAACATGCATTTATATGTTCATTGTAGCATTATTTACAACAGCCAAGATATGGATGCATTCAAATTGTCCAACAGTAGATGAATGGATAAGAAGAAGTAGTGCATATATACAATAGACTATGACTCTGCCGTAAAGAAGAATGAAATCTTGCCATCTGCAACAACATAAATGGACCTAAGGGGTACTAGTCTAAGTGAAATAAGTCAGACAAAGACAAATTATGGTATGATTTCACTTATACTTACCATCTAAAAAACAAAATAAAAGAACAAACAAAATGGTAACAAACTATAGATACAGAGAACATTTTGATGATTGCCAAATGGAAGGGAGGGGGAATGTTTCAAAAAGGCGAAAGGATTAAGAAGTACAAATTGGTAGTTACAAAATAGTACAGCATAGGTAAAATAGTCAACAATATTGCAATTACCATGTATGGTGTCAGATGAGTACTAGATTTATTGGGGTGATCACTTCATAAGTAATAAAAATGTCTAGTTACTGTACTATGCGTCTGAAACTAATACAATATTGTAGGTCAACTGTAATTGATAAATAAAAAAATTATTAAAAGAAAAGAAGTTATCTCAATTCATTAGACACCAGGAACACAACAGTAAAAAAACAGATGATATTATTTCATGGCTACCCACAGCTAACAAGTATCAGAGCCAGGGATAGATGGCCGGTCTTTGGACTCTCTCTGTCCATCACCACCCTTCTCTCCTCGAGAAGGCTCAGCTTCCCAGGTCTGAGCCATGACACCACATTCAGGCTTTCTCCTCCACACCCTTCTTGGCAACAACCTGGTTTTTGGTGACTCCTGTCATACAAAGCAAAGGAACATTGCCATCATGTTTATAGACACATCAGAAAAGTGGTTTTCAACTGGCAGTGATTTTGTCTTCTCGGGACTTTTTTTTTTTTTTTTTTTTTTTGACAATGTCTGGAGATACTATTTGTTGTCCGAACTTCACGAATGCTGCCGGCATCTAGTGGGTAGAGGGCAAGGGTGCTGCTGACATCCTACAGTTGTGATGGCGAACCTATGATATCCGTGTCAGCACTGACACCCGTAGCCATTTTCGATGACATGTGGCCGCATACCAGAGAAGTATGGGGCTGCGTGCTCAGAAGGACATTTCATCCTCGGCTCCTGCACAGCCAGGTGCAGTAGCAGAGGATAAAACATTTGCTGTAGTGTAGACACTCTGTGCCGGAGGTCTGTGGGCCAAAACAACAGAACTCCGACACAGAGCGTCTAATTCTGGGACTTCCGGTTAGGCCGTTTTTCTCTGACGCACCACCCGAGTTATGCTCGGGGTTTTGGCGAATTTTGACACACCAAGCTCTAAAGATTGCCCATCACTGTCCTACAGTACATTGGACAGCCCTCGACAGTAAAGAGTTATCCTGCCCCAAATGCCAAGAGTGCCGAGGCAGAGAAACCTGTGTTTGAACTTCCTAAGGCTGGTCTGCCAAATCTAGAAACAGATCTATCCTTGGAATCTGGTTTTGGCAGGAGTTTTCACAGATCTGTGGACATGAGACCTGTAGATTGGGTGGCAGGGTAAAAGGAGAGTTAAAATACGGGTTGTAGGCCCGACTTTGCTCTGAACTAGTTTGTGCCCAAGAAGAAGTCACTTTTTGTCTCACTCTTCAGATTTCACTGCAAAATTGCTATGCTCCAGAGCGAGAGACTTGAAATTGTTCAGACACTGCCCACAGAAGATGCCTTGGAAGCATTGGGCGTGCTTAGCCACTCTTGGCTAAGGATGAAGCCTGTGCATGTCAAAGCATGTCTGTAGCTTTCTGGCTTTCGCACCAGCCAGAGTACATCCCCTGTGGGCAAGGCACCCTGACCTGAGCTTCCTTGGCCCTCACTCTTAGTTGTGAGGTCTTGATGACAGACCGGTACAACCCCAAAGCCTTGGCATTCACACTCATCTCCTACCTCTCACAGTGTCCCAATACCATTGTTTATTTTCTCCAATTTGCTGTGTTCCCAAGCTGTTTTTCCAAGCCCTAATTCCTCTTTTTATAGTCATCATTAACAATCTTTGAAGTTCATCCCAAACAAACTAATCTACAACACTAGTTTTGTGGGTCCATCCAGTGTCCTACTAGTTCTGCACTAAAACCTTCAAAACAATTATAGAAAACTTCTTAGTTACTCTGCTGCTAAAATGATGGCTTTCCTGGCCCCCCTGCCCACCAGTTCTGGCCACATGGCTCACAACACCTGAGCTACTCTGCATAGACCTGATGCCCTTACTTCCATGGCTGCCCACCAACTAAAAAAACTCTTCCTGGACCCTTTACGTCCTTTGAGAATTACTGTTTAGAAGAAATTTACTAGGAATTTCTTGAGGCCCCTAAATGGATATATCTGGTACCTCCCACATAGGAAATGCTCAAGAAATATTTGCTAACATGGTTTGATAATCAGCAGGGTCAATAAATGACATGGCATCATGTCGCTTTGTGTTATAAGTGGCTCATGTCCCAGGAAAGTTGACTATATCATTTTTTGTTGTTGTTGTTTCCATTTCATTAGTAGTACACAGAGAGCGTGTCTTTTTCTTATCACTGTTAGTTTCTTGCCCTTTCCCCAGAAACTTACAGCGGAGGACAGGGAGAGAAAATAAGACCCAGAAAGATAAAGAAAGGATGATGGAACCCGACAGAAGCCTCACTGCCACTGCTGTTCCCAGATCTGAGTCTCAGAAGACAAGCTCTGATTCAAAGCCTTTGGTTATTTTTATTTCACCATTATCTATTCTCAAGAACACAAGGTTAAAAATTAACCAATCTGAAATCTGGCTCTTGTTTTATCCTTTTTAAAGTATAGACATGTGAGCACATTCTTTTGGGCAAATCAGCCTTTTAACCCAAAGGAGAATTAATTTAGGTTAATTGGTTTAAATGTGGCAGTTGTGAACCAAAATCTGTTAGTGTGCAAAGCCGTGCTTTTCCATCAAGACTATTCTTTTAACTGATAAATCTTCCCTGAGCAGAAACCACAGCCACAATATGTCACAGCGGGGAGTAAAACACCGTGGGCACTTAGTAACGCAGAAGTCATTACACCTCAGTTCTGCAGCAGCAGATGTGTTTACTGGTGCTGTGGAGCGGTGAAATTTTCACTAAATGTGTGGGGCCCCAGGATGTGTTCTGGTTTTGCAAGCTCTTTGGTCCTGCCTGTTTATCTGCCTCCGTGTGCTCTTGAAGCAGATGCAATTCAGAATACAAGTGGCGGTCTTTTACAATTCAAAACCAGAATAGGCTAGAATATTTGTCATTAAACTGAAAATAAAAAGCAGCTCTGGAAGATGTGTGTCCCTATCGCCTTTCCTTTGAAGCCTGCAATTAGATAGACATGCTCACGGAGGATGCATGCACCCTTGCCATTCTGAGAAAAGGAGGGATATGAACCCAATTAGTTGGTAGTCAACTTTGCCCCTAAAATAAATGAAACTGCAAAGCTGTCTTTTACCAGATGCCCAGGCACTGACAGAAAGCTATGCAACCAGAATTTCATATCCATTCCCTTGGGGCATGATTTAAACCAAGAGACCTGTCGTCAGGAGGCAAGTGGGGCACAGCTCCAGGGACAGCTGAAAATGATGGTGAAGGCTTTTGTCTCCCTCTCCACTCGGTAAAACTAAGTGAAACCGACCTCTGATTGATTAGGAAACACTTTGCGTTAAATGGCTGGGGGATATTCTGCTCATTAAATCCACGATTCTTAGCAGAAGTATTTCTGCCAGATGATATTGTGGGGGGAGTGAGCGGAGTAGAAGGGGGACGGATAATGAGAAGGAAGTCGTTGGCAAAACTCTTGAGGAAGTTAAAAAACACTTCTGTTAGCAACACCACCTGCCAAACTTATGCTGTCCTTTCTGAGATTAAGGAATCAGGTGAACACCCTGTAAGTAATGGAAATGTGTAATCACTAACAGCTGCAATTAAAAAAAAATTTTTTAAGGAATCATGTGAACAAATATGCTATAACCTTTATTATGGAAAGTAGTTACTCACCATGAGGTGGGGAAGAATAATGTCTAATGGAATTCTTTTCTTCTATTTGGAAGCAACATACATATAGGAAAAATTTTCTCCTTTATCTCAAATTGATTCTTTGAAATATTAATGCTAATAAAGGTTAACCTGTTTCTCTTTATAATGGTCATAAATTATAATTATTTCTAGCATCAGTTATTTGTATCTTTTAAAAGATTTTGCATGCTAGTCCCTTACACCATAGGATTTAACATAAACATGGATTCCTAGGTTTCAAACAGAATACTTTGTGGGACTCAAAGGTGTGAGCAGAGGAGGTGTCATTATGCTTTTATTTACTCAATGTGTGTTCTGTCCATTCTCATGGCTTTTATTTTTTTCTCCACTTTACTTGTAATAACATCATCTCTTCTCTATCGGGGGTTAAAAGATGATTACCTTTTTGTTCAGAATCCACTAAATGAATACAGTTATTCTGTTTGTTGCTAAGCAACTGAGATGGGCTACCTAGAAGAATCTCACTCCACTGTCAATACTTGTTCCTTTTTTGATAATTGACCACAGAGAGAGTTTGCTGGTGAGAAGGAAGAGCTGGCAATCAAGAGACTTGAGGAATTTTTAAAAAATTAACTGTTCCAGTTTTGTCAAAATTTTTACATCAACAAATACAACGGAATACCATTCAATAATAAAGGAATGGGACATTGATACATACAACATGGATGAAACTTAAATGCATTAGGAAGAAGTCAGACACAAAAGAGTACATGCTATGTGTGTTTTATTTTATTTAGATGAAACTTGAGAAAAGACACATTAGGTCGGAATTGTGTGGGATGGGACACAAGGAATTTTTAGATGGGAATGTCCCAGCATCTGTATCTTGATTGTGGTACACAGGAAGCAAATTGAAATGAAATTTAAATAGATGCATTTCTTTTATGTAAATTATACCTCAATAAAGAAACCTATGCTATTCATAGTCATTTTATGTAGTTTCTTCAATTTGGTTTTAGTTGTGTTAATTTTAGGACTAGGAATATCTTTTCCTATGGAGAATAATATTTTTGACAAGGAAAGGAAATTTGTGTCACATAAATAAAATGCAACTCATTTTTAAAGAAAGACTTTTTACTATTATTTTTAAGAAATGCTTACTTGAAAAGTATTGTACTTAATATTTCTTCTTTGGCTGCTTTTTTTAATATATATATATATTTTATTATTATTAATTCTAATGGGGTGACACCAATAAATCAGGGTACATATGTACAATGAAAACATCTCCAGGTTATCTTATCATTCAATTGTGTTGCATACCCATCACCAAAAGTCAAATTGTCCTCTGTCACCTTCCATCTGGTTTTTCCTGTGTCCCTCCCCTCCTCCCTATCCCACTCTTCCCTCCCTCCCCCCATCCCAAAACCACCACTCTCTTGTCCATGTCTCATATTCTCACTTTTATATCCCCCTTATGTATGAAATCATGGTGTTCTCAGTTTTTCTTTTTTTCTGATTTACTTATTTCACTCCGTATAATGTTATCAAGGTACATCCATTTTGTTATAAATGATCCGATGTCATAGTTTCTTATGGCTGAGTAGTTTTCCATAGTATATATGTACCATAGATTTTAAATCCACTCATCTTCTGACGGACACTTGGGCTGGTTCCAGATCTTCGCTATTGTGAACAATGCTGCCACGAACATGGGGGCGCATTTCTTCTTTTCGAACATTGCTATGGTGTTCTTAGGGTATATTCCTAAAAGTGGGACAGCTGGGTCAAAAGGCAGTTCGATTTTTAATTTTCTGAGGAATCTCCAAACTGTTTTCCACAGTGGCTGCACCAGTCTGCATTCCCACCAGCAGTGCAGAAGGGTTCCCTTTTCTCCACATCCTCGCCAGCACTTATTCTGTGTTGTTTTGCTGATAAGTGCCATTCTGACTGGTGTGAGGTGATATCTCATTGTGGTTTTAATTTGCATTTCTCTAATGATTAGTGATGTTGAGCATTTTTTCATATGCCTATTGGCCATCTGTATGTCCTCTTTGGAGAAATTTCTATTCATTTCTTTTGCCCATTTTTTGATTGGGTTGTTTGTCTTCCTGGTGTTGAGTTTTATAAGTTCTTTATAAATTTCAGTTATTAACCCCTTATCAGATGTGCTGTCGAATATGTTCTCCCATTGTGTGGTTTGTCTTTTTATTCTGTTCCCATTGTCTTTAGCTGTGCAAAAACTTTTTAGTTTGATATAGTCCCATTTGTTTATCTTGCCTTTTATTTCATTTGCCCGTGGAGATAAATCGGCAAATATACTGCTGCTACAGATGTCGGAGAGCTTGCTGCCTATGTTTTCTTCTAAGATGCTTATGGTTTCACGGCTTACACTTAAGTCTTTTATCCATTTTGAGTTTGTTTTTGTGAATGGTGTAAGTTGATGGTCTAGTTTCATTTTTTTGCAGGTAGATGTCCAAGTTTCCCAACACCATTTGTTAAAGAGGCTGTCTTTACTCCATTGTATGTTCTTTCCTCCTTTGTCAAATATCAGTTGTCCATAAAGGTGTGGGTTTATTTCTGGGTCCTCTCTTCTGTTCCATTGATCTATGTGCCTGTTCTTATGCCAGTACCAGGCTGTCTTGATTATAATGGCCTTATAGTAAACCTTGATATCTGGAAGAGTGATACCTCCTGCTTTGTTTTTTCTTTTTAAGATTGCTGAGGCTATTCGTGTTCTTTTTTGGTTCCATATAAATTTTTGGAATATGTGTTCTATATCTTTGAAGTATGTCATTGCTATTTTAATTGGTATTGCATTGAATTTATAAATTGCTTTGGGTAATATAGACATTTTAATGATGTTTATTCTTCCTACTCATGAGCACGGTATGTGCTTCCACTTGTTTGTATCTTCCTTGATTTCTTTTATCAATGTTCTATAATTTTTCGAGTACAAGTTCGTAACCTCCTTGGTTAAATTTACTCCTAGGTACTTTATTTTTTTGGCTGCAATAGTGAAGGGGATTGTTTCCGTAATTTCTATTGCTGATATTTCATTGTTGGTGTATAGAAATGCCTCTGATTTCTGAGTATTAATTTTATATCCTGCCACCTTGCTGAATTCATTTATAAGGTCCAGTAGTTTTTTGACTGAGACTTTAGAGTTTTCAATATACAATATCATATCATCTGCAAATACTGACAGTTTTACTTCTTCTTTTCCAATTTGGATGCCTTTTATTTCTTCTTCTTGTCTGATTGCTGTAGCTAGGACTTCCAGAACTATGTTGAATAATGGTGAAAGTGGGCACCCCTGCCTGGTTCCTGATCTTAAGGGGATTGCTTTTAATTTTTGTCCATTTAGTATGATGTTTGCTGTCGGTTTATCGTAGATGGCCTTTATCATGTTAAGGAATGATCCCTGTATTCCCACTTTACTGAGAGTTTTGAGCATGAATGGGTGCTGGATTTTATCAAATGCCTTTTCTGCATCTATTGAAATTATCATGTGATTTTTGTCCTTCCTTTTGTTTATGTGATGAATCACATTGATTGATTTGCGAATATTGAACCAGCCTTGCCTCTCCAGAATAAATCCCACTTGATCGTGGTGTATGATTTTTTTCATATATTGCTGGATCTGGTTTGCTAATATTTTGTTGAGAATTTTAGCGTCTAAATTCATCAGGGATATAGGCCTATAATTTTCTTTCTTTGTGTTGTCTTTGCCCGGTTTTGGGATCAGAATTATGCTCGCCTCATAAAAGGAGTTTGGAAGTCTTCCTTCCTCTTGAATTTTTTGAAATAGCTTGAGAAGGATAGAAGTTAGTTCTTCTTTGAATTTTTGATAGAATTCACTTGTGAAGCCATCAGGCCCAGGACTTTTCTTTTTTGGGAGGTTTTTGATAACTGTTTTGATCTCATTTGTTGTAATTGGTCTGTTTAGGTGTTCTGATTCTTCCAGATTGATTTTTGGAAGGTTATATGATTCAAGAAATTTGTCCATTTCACCTAGATTGTCTAATTTTTTGGCATAGAGTTCTTCATAGTATTTTCTTACAATGTTTTGTATTTCTGTTGAGTCAGTTGTTATTTCTCCACTGTCCTTTCTAATTTTATTTATTTGAGTCCTCTCTCTTTTTTTCTTGGTGAGTCTAGTTAAAGGTTCATCAATCTTGTTTATCTTTTCAAAGAACCAGCTTCTTGTTTCATTGATCCTCTGTATTGTTTCCTTCGCCTCTATGTCATTTATTTCTGCTCTGACCTTTATTATTTCCTTCCTTCTACTTCTCTTGGGTTTTATTTGCTGTTGTTGTTCTAGTTCTTTTAGATGCAGGGTCAGGTTGCTTATTTGAGCTTTTTCTAGCTTCTTATGATATGCCTGTAGTGCAATAAACTTCCCTCTCAGAACTGCTTTTGCTGTGTCCCATAAATTTTGAGTTGATGTATGCTCATTATCATTTGTTTCTAGAAACTTTTTTATTTCTTCTTTGATCTCATTGTTAATCCATTCATTATTTAATAACATGCTATTTAGTTTCCAAGTGTTTGAGCATTTTTCAGTTTTTCTTTTGTGGTTAATTTCTAGTTTCATGGCATTGTGATCAGAGAAAATGCTTGATATGATTTCAATCTTCTTAAATTTATTGAGACCATTTTTGTGTCCTAACATGTGGTCTATCCTAGAAAACGTACCATGAGCGCTTGAGAAGAATGTATATTGTACTGCTTTAGGGTGAAAAGTTCTGAAGATATCTATTAAATCAAGTTGATCTAGTGTCTCCTTTAAGTCTGCTGTTTCTTTATTAATTTTCTTTCTTGAGGATCTATCCAGTGTTGTTAGAGGGGTATTGAAATCCCCTACTATGATAGTATTGCTGTTAATCTCGCCCTTTATATCCATCAAAGTCTGCTTTATGTATGTCGGGGCTCCTATATTTGGTGCATAGATATTTACAATAGTTATATCTTCCTGTTGAATTGTTCCCTATATCATTATGTAGTGTCCTCCTTTATCTCTTACTACTGCCTTTGTTTTAAAGTCCATTTTGTCTGATATAAGTATTGCTACCCCTGCTTTTTTTTCATTTCCATTTGCATGAAATATTTTTTTCCATCCTTTTACCTTTAGTCTATGAGCATCTTTTGTTTTAAGGTGTGTCTCTTGTAGACAGCATATGTATGGGTCCTGTTTCTTTATCCATGCAGCTACCCTATGTCTTTTGATTGGATCATTTAATCCATTTACATTTAAGGTTATTATTGATATGTAGTTGTTTATTGCCATTTTATTCTTTAAAGCTGTATTCTTCTTTTGCTCTATTCATTCCTCCCTTTAAACTGTTCACAAGAGGCCCCTTAGTATCTCTTGCAGAGTTGGTTTGGTTTTTATGAATTCCTTGAGGCTTTCTTTTTCTGGGAAGCTCTTTATTTCTCCTTCAATTTTAAACGTTAGCCTTGCTGGAGAAAGTAGTCTTGGTTGTAGGTTCTTGTTCTGCATTACTTTGATTATATCTTGCCATTCCCTTCTGGCCTCAAGTGTTTTTGTTGAGAAGTTGGATGTCATCCTTATGGGGGCTCCTTTGTAGGTGATAGCCTTTTTTTCTCTAGCAGCTTTTAAAATTTTTTCTTTATCCATTAGCTTTGGTATTTTAACTATGATGTGTCTTGGTGTAGATCTTTTTGGGTTTCTCTTTAATGGAGTTCTGTGTGCTTCTTGAATGTGTGGAGTGTTTCCCAGCCTTAATTTAGGAAAGTTTTCTGCTATGATTTGATTGAACAAAGTTTCCATTTCCTGTCCTCTCTCCTCTTCTTCAGGCACCCCTATGATGCGAATGTTGTTTCTCTTCATGTTGTCACAAAGCTCCCTTAGAGTTTCCTCACATTTTTTAAGTCTCTTTTCCTTTTTGTTCTCTGCTTCTGTGCCTTTGTTTATTGTGTCCTCTAACTCGCTTATTCGATCCTCAGCATCATCCATCCTGCTTTTAATTCCTTCCATTGTGGTCTTCAGTTCTGATACTGTATTTGTCATTTCTGTCTGATTCTTTTTTATTATTTTAATTTCATTTTTTATACTTGTTATCTCTTTATTTAGGTGTTCATAATGACTATCCATTGTTGCTCTAATTTCTTTGAACATCCTAACTATCATTATTCTAAATTCTGCTTCTGGTAATTTGGTTATATCTGGTTCATTCAGGTCCTTCTCTGGGGATTTCTCTTGATTCATTTGGTTTGCATTCCTCAGCCTGCCCATTTTTTCTGTGTATAAGCAAGTTGTGCCCACTGGATTCCAGTAGGTGTTGCCTTTGTGTTCTCTAGGTGTGGTCTCTTGCAGGCCCCCAACCCCTCTGCCAGTGCCTAGGGTGGTTGGGTATGAGCGTTGCCAGAGCCGTCCCACTGTGGCTTTTGGTGTGATTTCTGCCTCTCCTCCGTGGGAGGGGCTGTCACTGAAGCCACAAGACTTAGTACCAAGGGTAGAGGTGAGCACCTTTGCTCAGCTGCGGACCCAGCCTATTTCCGGACTTCCACCCAGAACCAGCAGTCGGAACCTGCTCGCTACAGTTCCGCGGGTTAGGCGGGGCTTTTGACGTGCTCTCAGCTGTATGCTTTTGCCCGTCCGGAGATTTAGCCCCGCCCTCGAGGCCAGGGCCCTTCTGCGCAGGGTCGGAAACCAAGGTTTATTGGGGCGGGCGTGTTTGCTGGCTTCCGCTCAGCTGCGTACTTCCGCTTGTCCCGGACTCTACCCCACCCCCGCGTTCGGAGCCCGCTCATGCATGTATGAATGCAATCCGCTGTTTCTCCGGCCAGGCGGGGATAGTAGCGTGAACTCAGCTGTGAGCTTTCACTTGTCTCGGGGTCTACCCCGTTCCTGCGCTCGGAGCCCGCTCGCGCACGTATACTGTCCAACCGCGGTTTCTCCGGCCGGTGGGTGGGGGGCTGGTAGCGTCAGCTCAGCCGCGAGCCCCTGCCCGTTCCTGGTCCTAGCCCGGTCCTTGCGGTCAGGGCCGGCTTGTACAGGGCCTGCCCGTTCCTGGCCTCCCGCTTTGTCCCCGTAAGTGGGATTAAAGGCGGGCCCGCAGCTTCCGGACCGCTTTCGCGTGTCCCCTCCGACCCTCTGGGCTAGACCGATCTCCCACCGGCTTGGCGTCTGCCCACGCCGACAGAACCACCTTTCAGCGTCCTGCCGCCCACCATGCCCTTAAGCAGCCCTCAGCAGAGTAGGATGGGACCTAATACTCCACACTGTAGGCCTGGGAGCTCCCTCACTTGTTTCACAGCTCAAAACTGTCCAAACGCCTCTTCTAGGCTCTAGGACTGCAGGCTGGGGCTTGGTTCCTGGGACCCAGGTCCCTCCCTCTCCGCCAAACTTTCCTCCCGCCCTGCGGGTCTCTCCGGGCTGCCGTTTGCTCCGGGGAGCTGGGCAGCCCTCTTCGCATTTTCGCTATTCCTACCAGTCTCAATGTGGCTTCTTCTGTGTTCCTTGGTTGAAGAGTTCACTTAGTTTAGTTCATAGTTGGTTTATCCAGATGATGGTTCTTTAAATTGAGTTATAATCCACTTTGCTTCTGGGAGTTGGAAGTTGGTACGTCCGCCTACTCCGTCGCCATCTTGCTTCACCTTTGGCTGCTTTTTTTACCTTTTTTTTTTTCTTTTTATCAAAGTTATACATGCAAATAATTTAAAGAGTCTCTTACACAGAAACAACTACTTTCCACTCTTTTAAGCTATTTCTCTTAGAATTAATTTTGCATTTCTAATAATATGTTTAGTGTTGCTTCCTGATTTTCCAGATTAAGCTTTATTGGTTTCTCACTCTAGAAAATTTGTATTTAGAACTCTTTCTCCACTCCCCTCCTACACCCACACACACACTTCCAGTTTCTCATCTTCCCAATGACGTTATGTTATAATTGTGTTTAATTTTGGTTCTTACCTTTTATAGACTGTAAATTCCATTTACAGCTGAGAAAAGCAGAAACTATTATTTCTTTTCTTGCATAACTTTCATTTTCCTTGGAGTTAAAAAGAGCTGGGGTTTTGTTTGTTTACTTTGCTCCAATGAGGTCCCTGCTCTCCAGACCCACCCCACGCTGTCATCCTGCTCCTCCTTCCTGACCCCCTGGCATACCTTTCACCTCTCATTGGATTGACTCCCCCTGTTCAGGAAACTCCCTTAAAAAGCATGAATGGCAGGTCTGCTTGACTAGAAACATTTTTAAATCTACCCTCGTATATAGTAAGTAATTGCTTACCTGGGTATAGATATCAAGATAGAAATGCATTGCCTTTCTGAAATTTGAAGCCATTTTCCCATTCTAATCTTAGTTTCCATTGCTATTTAGAGAAATCCATGCTATTCTGATACATGTTACTATAAGAAACCATTTTTTTCCTCTGAAAGATTCTCACAGAATCTTCTCTCTTCCAGCGTTCTGAAACATTACAATGACCTGCCCTAGTGTGGTTCCATTTTCACCCTTTGTGCCAAGCACTCAGTGGTCCCTTTCCACCTGTCAACTTGTTTTCATCTTTTCTGGAAAACTCTCAACTATTTCTCTGATGCTTGCTTTCATTTCTATTATTTATATGTTTGCATACACTGGACTCCATTTCCAATTATCTCTCATTCTGGAGAGAGAGAAATATCAAGTTGTTTTCCAACTATTTCTGCATTCACTGGTTGATTTAAAATTTTTTAAATTAATTAATATTTTTAAGTTTATTTTACAGCCTGACCAGGTGTGGTACAGTGGATAGAGCATCGGCCTTCGATACTGAGGACCCAGGTTCGAAATATCGAGGTCACCAGCTTGAGCACAGGCTCATTCGGCTTAAGCACACGGTTGCTGGCTTGAACAAGAGATCATAGATATGACCCCATAGTTGCTAGCTTGAGCCCAAGGTCACTGGCTTGAGCAAGGGATCACTGGCTGGACTGGAGCCCACTGGTCAAGGCAGGTATGAGAAAGCAATCAACAAACAACTAAGGTGCTACAACTATAAGTTGATGCTTCTCAACTCCCATCCTGTCTGTCCCTTTCTCTCTCTCTCTCTTAAAAAAATTATTTTAAAGAGAGGGACAAACATCAATCTATTTCTGTATGTGCCCAGCCCGGGCATCAAACCAGCAACTTCTGTGCATTGGGACAATGCTCTAGAACGGGAGACCTGAGTGGATCCCTTTATAAATGTTTATTTATCATCCATTAGGTGCTAGGCAAAGGCATTTCAGGCGAGCTATCTGACTGGGTCCTGTGGTCTCTTTTTTTTATGATGAAGTTTTCCATAAATGTCTAGTGATTTTCTGCCATCTGCTCATACTTAAGGCTGGAGCATTAAATGACAGATGGGGAGCTCTCCATGTATAGATGGGCTTGTTGAACGTGGGTCTCACTTTCTGTCAGGTGAAGAAGTGTAGAGCTGGGATCTAATTGATTCTTAAACATAGACTTTCATCAAATCCACTTGTTTCCAACACCGTTTTCAGCACCGTTGCAGGGGCATCCACACAGCTAATTCCTGAACTTGGGGTTCTTCTGCATCTAGACTCTCATAATTGCAGGCTTAGAATTTATCTCTCTCTGCTGAAGACATACCTTCTGATATCCAGTTGCAAATTTCCCCCCTCATTTTCCCTGCATCTGTTCTTATCTGTGTGGACTTCCATTTTATGATGACTATTGTTTGCTAACCACTTTTGGGTTGCTTTATGAGGTTTTAGGAGAGAATAGAGACACATATTTGAGATCCACCTGCCATTTTTAACTAGAAGAAAAATATTTTAAGGGAGTAAATTTTATATTTTGGATCAGTAATAGAAAAAAAAAGGAGTTAGAAAAATACAGACAAACCAAATATGGGGGAACGTACACAGAATAAAAGAAAAGCTTGATAAAGCTAGACATGCACAGATAGGGCACACTAGGACCAATTAAAAAACAGACTCGTTTGTGGAATGCTACTGTTGTCACTGTCCTCACTCTGTAGTGGAGGTCCTCATGAAATTCACTCAAGCCACTGAACGGAAGCCACGGCAGGGTGGTTCCTGGTGGTATAAAATGACTCTGGATTTATTAGGCCTTTAATGAAACTGGGTTTGTCCCTTAATATGATTACTGTTCTCTCTCCCACCTCCCTGTACTCCTTTACCAAAGGAAGATCTTCCACTGGTTCCTGGAGAAGGTGAAATTCTGAGGAGCCCCGGGCAGCTGGGAATTAAGGTGAGTTCAGTACCTTTGGATTGAGGAATCTCTGTGCTTAGATACTTTAGTCTATTATTTATAATAATGAATCTCTAAAAGCAACTAAAAGTGTCCAAAAATGGAGAGATGATTTTTTGAATATCATATTTTTGCACTTCACTCACATATCTCAAAACTGTACAGCCCTGCAAGATAGATATTTGTATTACCATTTCACAAATGGTGACACTGAGGTTTAAAGAGGTGATGGGATTTGCCCAAAGCCACCTTGAAAGTAAAGGATTAAAGTTGAATGCACAGCTGGTGTTCATAGCCCTGTATCATCCTGCAAGGAAGCCAGACCATCCCTTTCAGACGTTCTTTTTCTAGATCATGTGTTTTTGTTTCTTGAGTTGATTTAAACTCAACAGATATGTCTTAATTACTATAACCAGAGAAGCAAGAAATTGCAAGTTTCTAAAGCTTCACCAGTCAGCAAGAAGCATTTCGAAGAGGTAAAGGGGCAGACACTTAGCAAACCAGTGAAAACTGACACTGTCAGAATTTCCAGGACTGTGAGTTAAAGCGGCAAACAACACAAATCCATTGCCAAGCCGCCAACAAGTCTGCCTGCCTCACAGCACGTGATTTTCACAACCTGTGCCCTTGATTGGCAGAAACCCTGCAAAATACCTTATAAGTGTCATTATTTTGAAACTTGAGAGGGCCACAGAAAACTTCAGATAGTTTGTTCCTAAGCAAAGTTTCAGGATTCCCTAGTGAAGTTTCGAGATACCACAGAAAACATAGCACACTTTCAAATGTGGGGATTTTTCATTTAAAAAGTACATTATGTTGCACTTGTGATACTTGAAAAAGAAAGAAGAAGGAAGGAAGGAAGGAAGGAAGGAAGGAAGGAAGGAAGGAAGGAAGGAAGGAAGGGAAAGGGAAGGGAAGGGAAGGGAAGGGAAGGGAAGGGAAGGGAAGGGAAGGGAAGGGAAGGGAAGGGAAGGGAAGGGAAGGGAAGGGAAGGGAAGGGAAGGGAAGGGAAGGGAAGGGAAGGGAAGGGAAGGGAAGGGAAGGGAAGGGAAGGGAAAGGAAAGGAAAGGAAAGGAAAGGAAAGGAAAGGAAAGGAAAGGAAAGGAAAGGAAAGGAAAGGAAAGGAAAAGAAAAGAAAGGAAAAGAAGGAAAGAAAGACACCTGTTCCTTTGCCTGCCAATGCCATAATCTTGTTTCCTAACTGTGGCTCAGTGGAAGAGATTGATCTTCACAGACTCACTTTTAAATCAGTCTACACAGGAACCAAGACCAAAGCCAGAGAATGCACGAATGAGCTGGTCTTGTACTTGACCATTTCTGCGGCAATTAGACTCCAAATGCACAACATCCCAGCTGCAGTTTGAAGGATGCTCACTTTGCAAAAGATTAAAGTATCAGCAGTCCTATTTAAAATCATCTACATTATCACTGATAAATATGCTTGAAATTAAGGTTTTACAGTTTTATTTAATTGAAATTCTAAAAGAATTCCCACTAAAATACAAACTACTAAAAATGTGTTAAGATGTCACCCCTCTCATGAGCATTTTAAACTGGAGACAGTCCATTACTGCCTGGGCTCCCTCTTTCTTATACTTTTATATTATTTTATTCCTTATGTACATATGTACTATTGTTGCTTAGAATAAGAACCCACCAGAGAATTATTACCAATTATTCTTGTGGAGAGTTCCAAATTTTGAAAAGGCAGACAAAATGATTTACTCATTTGCAAAGGGATGGAATTTTCAAGAAGTTATGGGAAAAGTATCAGCGGCTACATTCTGCCTGAAGCTTGAATAGTTTAAAGCAGGGAAATGTTGTCGCAATAGTAAACCAAGCAGGATTAGATTTCTGCCTCTTAACAACCAGAGTGGATCCCAGAGAGAGAAAAACCTGAAAGGCTTTGGGTCTTCAACCCACTGAAATCCCTCTGTGTCCCCCTCTGCTTTCTGTGAGGCTGGCACCTCCAGTCAATCCTGTTCTCCTCTGCTTTATGTAGGGGGAAAGGTGAGGGGAGAGGAAAAGAACTGAAGAAGAAGGATGCATGCAAATATTCTGGGCATCCCACCTTTAGTGACTCCTACATGCCAAAGAAGACGAGAAAGATGGTGCCCTTCCAGAGTAATATGACAATTGACGAGTCAGTTTGTGTCACAAATTGCAGGCCATAGCCCTGAGGACAAAGTATCTGAAGGTTCTTGACATGTAGTGCTTGACCCATGGTACATGTTCTAGAAGCTTTTGTTAAATCTCAATCCAATCTAAGTTGTCCTCAATTGTGGGAATGTGACTTTCATGGTATATAACGTCCAGGGGTCGTTAGGGAGTAGGGGTGCTGTGAGTGGGGTGAGGTGAGTGAACTGAGATTGAGAAGTCAGGGGCAGCACAGCTCTGAAGATATAAGGGCAAGGCAGAAAAGACTGTCAGTTACTACCCCATACCCCTCCATTACCCCCTTCTTAAAAACCAAGCTCTTATTTTTAGCTGGGCACTCACCATTACATTTCCTGGCCTCTCTTGCAGTTTGGAGTACCCATATGACTAAGCTGTGGTCAGTAAGATGTTAGTGAAGATGTTGAGTGAGACTTCCAGGAAGTTTCCTTAAAGGCCATAGACTACTGTGAAGAGTCCTTTTTGCATTTCTGCTGCATTCCTTTTTTCCTTCCTTACTTGAAGTGTGATAGTAGGAGCTCCAGCAGCTATTTTGGACCATGAGGTGACAGTAGACATTTTCACTACATGCATACAATAACTGTGCATGCACTGGAAATAAATGACTAGAAATATCAGAGCATGGGTCCCTCGAGACCACTTTAGCAGCTCTGTGCTGATCATCTGCAGTTATGTGACAAAAAAGCAAACTCCTACCTTGCTGAGATAACTGTTATTTTGTGGTTTTCTGTTATGTGTAACCAAACTTAATTTTAACTAACCAAGAGATGTATTCTCCTATGCCCTCCAAGTGACCCCAACTGAATGTAAATAAATTCTCATTTATGATTAATTACATTAAGTATGCTGACAGTGTTTCTATCATTAAATGATAACTTTGTTTTAAGATTATTTATTTGATTAAAACACTAATTTCTTTTTACACATGCTTTTTCTGGTTTGCTATCAGATTTCCAAGAAATAGAAAGAAGTCAACTTGTTTTCGATGCACCAGTGGTTTCCTCAAAACACACTGACAAAGAGCAGTGTGGGATCACAAAAACAGCAACAGTTTGCCTCTCCCATTCTCCTCTACTAGCTCCAGAAGTCCCAAGAGGAAAGTCTTACACTTGCTCCTAACACTGTCCATTGCCTTATGATACCTCCCTGTTCTCCAGCTCCCTGAAGCGGCCTAGGAGCGGCCTTTGCTCCTGACAAGTGTGAGGTCTGGCCTGTTCCCCCGTGGTCAGGTCCCGGCTTCTCCGTGCTCCACAGTCATCAAATGCATCCTTTCCCTCCTCCTGAATACCTTCTCACACACAGGACCCAACAGGATGCCTTGTGCTTTCAATATCTTGTTACTTTATAGCAACTTTCATGAAGGATCTCTTTCAAAATTTACTTTTTTTGTTTTTGTTTTCAGCACATAACCCTTTCTCTATAAGACCGGGGGGGGGGGGGGGGCGGGGAGGTTCATACCTTATTGTTCTTTGCATTCCTCACATCTACCATAATAATAAAAAAAAAACAAGCAAAAACAACAACCATGAATTGCAGAGGGCTTTTAAAAAAAAACATCTATTTCTCACAGCTTTGGAGACTGGATGTCTGAAATCAAGGCATCGGCAGATTCGGCAGATTTCAGTCCTGGTTTATAGATGGCTACTTCTTCTGTGTCCTCACAGGGCAGAAGGGGGATGGGAGCTCTTCGAAGTCTCTAAGGCACTATTGAGGGTATTAGTCCCATCCTGAAGGTTCTGCCCTCATGAAGTTAGCACCTCCCACCTCCTAACACTATCACCTTGTGGGTTGGGATTTCAACTGGTGAATTTGGAGACAGAAACATTCAAATCACAGCACACAGTGTTTGATACCGGGAAGGTATTTATTAAAGTTTCTGAATATATGAGGGTTCGAGTGGTCAATAGCATGATTGCATTTATTCTCTCTTCTAACCCTGAACAATTACCTTGGTACCAAGCCCAGCTCTTGCATGTCCCAGCTCTCATCTTTGGAGACAAGTTCTTTCCTGTGGACTCTTTTTATCCCTGAACATCAAAAGGACCTCGAGTGCTTAGGTTGTGACTCTGTGCTGCACTCGGTCCTGGACATCTAGGAGGACCCATGGGAGAGGAGACAGTTGTTTTCCTCAGTGACTGTGGTGTGCTTGAAGTAAGGGTCAGCATTTAACTGTGGAAGTCCACACCTAAGGCATCCCCAACCCTCAACTCCCTACCTTTCTCTCCCCACGTGCTTCTACTGACAGAGGAAAAGAAAGAGGCACAATAAAATAGTAACATCGTGATACTCATTTGGGACTGGATAGATATGGGACAAAAAGACAAATTTTAGGTACTTGGGCTAGACTCCCTTTTAGGTGATGGTGTGGGGGTTCAGTCTCTTGAACACACAATTCAGCTCCCACATCAGCTCTGGATGGAGGAATGGGGTGGGGGCACTTATACCTGTAACCTACTGTTGCAAAGAGCCATTGCACCATATAAATACATATTTGGTGGGGAATCAATGAATGCACACACAGGGAAATGCTGAGCTGTGGTTTTTAAAGCAAATCCTTGGGAACATTACAAGTCATTCATACAAAGCAGGTGCAGCATGAGCAGTCTTGATATATAAATGAGCAGGCACTTCCCTTAGGCCTGAGGATGTTGCTAAACTGACTAAGAAAACTGTCATATAGCACTGACCTTTCTGTCTGTTTCAGCTGTAGATTATAAAACCTACCTAGGCTCAAGTGTAGCCCCAGAGTCACTCACAAACTCTTTTCTCTCTTTCCTTTCAATTTGAATGCATCCTTGCCCTAGTGGAGCAGGAGAGAAGCTAAAACACTAGGGCTTGAGCTGAGCTCTAACTGTGCATGCTAGTGTGTAATTTGGACAAATGAGTTTATCTCTCTACACCTCAGGCAATGGTTATAATGGATATAATAAGCCCTGCTGGGCTTGACTCACAGGTTTGTGTAGACATCAAATGGAGGAATTTGTTTGAAACACACTTTTAAAACCACAAAGTCTAAACAATGCAATATATTATTTCCATTTTCTAGCCTTTTCTGTTTTCTCCCTTTCTTGTACCCTTAAGTCATATACTTTTTCCTTCTTAGTTGTGTTTTCATAGGTTTGCACACTTTTTTAAATGCTAGAAAAACACTTCTGACTTGTGAGCTCCATTTAATATATTTCTTGGCCCTGGGCAGGACTCTAACGATCGTGGCTGGAGGCATGTGCTTGGGGCATAAAGGTAAAAACAGGCCAGTTGTCTGACCCTTGGGGCTCCACAGGCTGCCATATTCTGCAGAATTCACAGCTTTGATATATCTGTTCTTAGCTCCATTAGGAAGTTCTCAACACATTTTATGCAGAGTTGTTCACTTTACCTCCCTAGTCTCCCAATTTTCTTTTCAAACAGGACTTGAGTATGCACAATATACAATCTCTGTGTAAAAAAAGAGAAATTAAAACAATAGATTTCAAACCATGCCAAAGTAGGAAGATGACTTGAGATTTCCTCGGGACAAAGAATTTTATTTTGTCTAAAGTAGAATAATAGTTCGAATGATGAGATGGCTTTATCCAGCCAAAACTCTCAGTGTCTCAACTGACTCACAGTTCAGAGGGAAGAGGCAAACGCTGGGGAGTTCTCACTCCCAGCTTTCACTAGTTTCATATTTCCCAGGACAGTTTTACACCAAACATTTAGCATGTCTACATTTAATCCCCCTAAAAATACATACACACACATTGGTACTATTCTTTTTTAATTTTTATTAATTTTAATGGGGTGACATTAATAAATCAGGGTACATATGTTCAAAGAAAACATCTCCAGGTTATCTTGTCATTCAATTATGTTGCATACCCATCACCCAAAGTCAAATTGTCCTCTGTCACCTTCTATCGGGTTTTCTTTGTGCCCCTCCCCTCCCCCCTCTCTTTCCCTCTCTTCCCTCCCCCACTCCGTAACCACCACATTCTTGTCCATGTCTCATAGTCTTTTTCTGTTTTACTTATTTCACTCCGTATAATGTTATCAAGGCCCATCCATTTTGTTGTAAATGATCCGATGTCATCATTTCTTATGGCTGAGTAGTATTCCATAGTATATATGTACCAAAGCTTTTTAATCCACTCGTCCTCTGACGGACACTTGGGCTGTTTCCAGATCTTCGAGATTGTGAACAATGCTGCCACAAACTTGGGGCGCATTTCTTCTTTTTGAACAGTGCTGTGATGTTCTTAGGGTATATTCCTATAAGTGGGATAGCTGGGTCAAAAGGCAGTTTGATTTTTAATATTTTGAGCAATCTCCATACCGTTTTCCACAGTGGCTGCACCAGTCTGCATTCCCACCAGCAGTGCAGGAGGGTTCCCTTTTCTCCACATCCTCGCCAGCACTTATTCTGTGTTGTTTTGCTGATGAGCGCCATTCTCACTGGTGTGAGGTGATATCTCATTGTGGTTTTAATTTGCATTTCTCTAATGATTAGTGATATTGAGCATTTTTCCATATGCCTATTGGTCATCATCTTTGGAGAAATTTTTATTAATTTCTTTTGCCTATTTTTTGATTGGATTGTTTGTCTTCCTGGTGTTGAGTTTTATAAGTTTTTTTTTTTTTTGCAGGGACAGAGAGAAAGTCAGAGAGAGGGATAGATAGGGACAGACAGACAGGAACGAAGAGAGGTGAGAAGCATCAATCATTAGTTTTTCATTGTCGTTGCAACAACTTAGTTGTTCATTGATTGCTTTCTCACATGTGCCTTGACTGCGGGCCTTCAGCAGACCGAGCAACCCCTTGCTGGAGCCAGCTACCTTGGGTCCAAGCTGGCGGACTTTTGCTCAAGCCAGATGGCCCCTCACTCAAGCAGGCAAGCTCGGGATGTCGAACCTGGGTCTTCCGCATCCCAGTCCGACGCTCTATCCACTGCGCTACCGCCTGGTCAGGCAAGTTTTATAAGTTCTTTATAAATTTTGGTTATTAACCACTTATCAGACATGTTGTCAAATATGTTATCCCATTGTGTGGTTTATCTTTTTATTCTGTTCTTATTGTCTTCAGCTGTACAAAAACTTTTTAGTTTGATATAGTCCCATTTGTTTATCTTACCTTTTATATCATTAGCCCGTGGAGATAAATCGGCAAATATATTGCTGCAACAGATATCGGAGAGCTTGCTGCCTATGTTTTCTTCTAAGATGCTTATGGTTTCACGGCTTACATTTGAGTCTTTTATCCATTTTGAGTTTGTTTTTGTGAATTGTGTAAGTTGATGGTCTAGTTCAGTGGTTCTTAACCTTTTTTGAGATACCGAACCCACCAGTTTCATATGCGCATTAACCGAACTCTTCTTTAGTGATAAATAAAATATGATTTTTTTTCAAAATTCAAGACATAGGTATATGTTTTTTACTGGTGCACAAAATGAGCCGTGCATGAACATCACCTTGCTCAAAGAACAAAACCAACAAAGTGTATGAACTCACAACAAATATATTATTACTTTATTCTTACCTCGGCGGCAGAAGCTTCTCCGAACCCCTGAGACCGACTCATCAAACCTGTAGAGTTCGATAGAACCCAGGTTAAGAACCACTGGTCTAGTTTCATTTTTTTGCAGGTAGATGTCCAATTTTCCCAACACCATTTGTTAAAGAGGCTGTCTTTACTCCATTGTATGTTCTTTCCTCCTTTGTCAAATATCAGTTGTCCATAAAGCTGTGGGTTTATTTCAGGGTTCTCTGTTCTGTTCCATTGATCTATGTGCCTGTTCTTATGCCAGTACCTGTTCTTGAGTACAATGGCCTTGTAGTATACCTTGATATCCGGAAGAGTGATACCTCCTGCTTTATTTTTTTTTTTAAGATTGTGGAGGCTATTTGTGATCTGTTTTGGTTCCATATAAATTTTTGGAATATGTGTTCTATATCTTTGAAGTATGTCATTGGTATTTTAATTGGTATTGTGATGAATTTATAAATCGCTTTGAGTAATATAGACATTTTAATGATGTTTGTTCTTCCTAACCATTAGCACGGTATATGCTTCCACTTGTTTTTATCTTCCTTGATTTTTTTTATCAATGTTTTATAATTTTCCAAGTACAAGTCCTTAACCTCCTTGGTTAAGTCTACTCCTAGGTACTTGATTTTTTTGGTTGCAATAGTGAAGGAAATTGTTTCCTTAATTTCTTTTGCTGACTGTTCATTGTTGGTATATAAAAATGCCTCTGATTTCTGAGTATTAATTTTATATCCTGCCACCTTGCTGAATTCATTTATCAGGCCCAATAGTTTTTTGACTGAGACTTTAGGGTTTTCTATATACAATATCATATCATCTGCAAATAATGAGTTTTACTTCTTCTTTTCCAATTTGGGTGCCTTCTATTTCTTCTTCTTGTCTGATTGCTTTAGCTAGGACTTCCAGAACTGTGTTGAATAAGAGGGGTGAAAGGGAGCACCCCTGCCTGGTTCCTGATCTTAAGGGGATTGCTTTTAATTTTTGCCCATTTAGTATGATGTTTGCTGTGGGTTTGTCATAGATGGTCTTTATCATGTTAAGGAATGTTCCCTGTATTCCCACTTTACTGAGAGTTTTTATCATGAATGGGTGCTGGAATTTATCAAATGCTTTTTCTGCATCTATTGAAATTATTGTGTGATTTTTTTCCTTCCTTTTGTTTATGTGATGAATCACATTGATTGATTTGCGAATATTGAACCAGCCTTGCCTCTCCAGAATAAATCCCACTTGATTATTGTGTATGATTTTTTTCATATATTGCTGGATCTGGTTGGCTAATATTTTGTTGAGAATTTTAGCATCTAAATTCATCAGGGATATTGGCCTATAATTTTCTTTCTTTGTGTTGTCTTTGCCTGGTTTCAGGATCAGAATTATGCTCGCCTCATAAAAGCAGTTTGAAAGTCTTCCTTCCTCTTGATTTATTGAAATAGCTTGAGGAGGATAAAAGTCAGTTCTTCTTTGAATTTTTGGTAGAATTCACTTGTGAAGCCATGAGGCCCAGGACTTTTATTTTGGGGGAGTATTTTGATAAGTGTTTCTATCTCATTTGTTGTAATTGGTCTGTTTAGGTGTTCTGATTCTTCCAGATTGATTTTTGGACGATTATATGATTCAAGAAATTTGTCCTATTCACCTAGGTTGCCTAATTTTTTGGCATAGAGTTCTTCATAGTATTTTCTTACAATACTTTGTATTTCTGTTGTGTCAGTTGTTATTTCTCCACTCTTATTTCTAATTTTATTTATTTGAGTCCTCTCTCTTTTTTTCTTGGTGAGACTAGCTAAAGGTTCATCGATCTTGTTTACCTTTTCAAAGAAACAGCTCCTGGTTTCATTGATCCTCTGTATTGTTTCCTTAGCCTCTATGTCATTTATTTCTGCTCTGATCATTATTATTTCCTTCCCTCTACTAGTCCTGGGCTTTATTTGCTGTTGTTGTTCTAGTTTTTTTAGATGCATGGTCAGGTTGCTTATTTGAGCTTTTTCTAGCTTCTTTTGATATGCCTGTAGTGCAATGAACTTTCCTCTCAGAACTCCTTTTGCTGTGTCCCATAATTTTTGAGTTGATGTGTGCTCATTATCATTCTAGAAGCTATTTTATTTCTTCTTTGATTTCATTGTTAATCTATTCATTATTTAATAACATGCTATTTAGTTTCCAAGTGTTTGAGCATTTTTCAGTTTTTCTTTTGTGGTTAATTTCTAGTTTCATGGCATTGTGATCAGAGAAAATGCTTGATATGATTTCAATCTTCTTAAATTTGTTGAGACCGGGGAGGAGCAAGATGGCGACGGAGTAGGCGGACGTACCAACTTCCAACTCCCAGAACCAAAGTGGATTACAACGCAATTTTAAGAACCATCACCTGGATAAACCAACTTTGAACAAAACTAAGTGGACTCTTCAACCAAGGAACACAGAAGAAGCCACATTGAGACTGGTAGGAATAGCGAAAACGCGAAAAGGGCTGCCCAGCTCCCCGGAGCAAACGGCAGCCCGGAGAGACCCGTGTGGCGGGAGGAAAGTTTGGCAGAGAGGGAGGGACCTGGGTCCCAGGAACCAAGCCCCAGCCTGCAGTCCCAGAGCCTAGAAGAGGCGTTTGGACAGATTTGAGATGTGAAACAAGTGAGGGAGCTCCCAGGCCTACAGTGTGGAGTATTAGGTCCCTTCCTACTCTGCTGAGGGCTGCTTAAGGTTTTGGGGCGGCAGGACGCTGAAACGCGGTTCTGTCGGCGTGGGCGGAGGCCAAGCCGGTGGGAGATCGGTCTAGCCCAGAGGGTAGGAGGGGAAGCGCGAGAGCGGTCCGGAAGCTGCGGGCCAGCCTTTAATCCCACTTACGGGGACAAAGCGGGAGGCCAGGAACAGGCAGGCCCTGCGCAAGCCGACCCTGACCGTGGGGACCGGGCTAGGACCAGGGACGGGCAGGGGCTCGCGGCTGAGCTGACACTACCAGTCCCCTCGCCCCCGGCCGGAGAAACCGCGGTTGGCCAGTATACGTGCGCGAGCGGGCTCCGAGCATGAGAACGGGGTGGACCCCGAGACGGGTGGAGGCTCGCAGCTGAGCCCACGCTATTATCCCCATCCGGCCGGAGAAAACGCGAATAGCATTTATACGTGCACGAGCGGGCTCCGAACACGGGGGCGGGGTAGAGTCCGGGACGAGCGGAAGTACGCAGCTCGGCGGAAGCCAGCAAACACGCCCGCCCCAATAAACCTTGGTTTCCGACCCTGCGCAAAGGGCCCTGGCCTCGAGGGCGGGGCTAAAGCTCCGGACGGGCAAAGGCTTACAGCTGAGAGCACGTCAAAAGCCCCGCCTAACCCGCGGAACTGTAGCGAGCAGGCTCCGACTGCTGGTTCTGGGCGGAAGTCCGGAAATAGGCTGGGTCCGCAGCTGAGGAAAGGTGCTCACCTCTACCCTTGGTGCTGATCTTGTGGCTTCAGTGACAGCCCCTCCCACGGAGGAGAGGCAGAAATCACAGCAAAAGCCACAGTGGGCCCGCGCTGGCAACGCTCATACCCAACCACCCTAGGCACCGGCAGAGGGGGTGGGGGGCCTGCAGATAGACCACACCTAGAGAACACAAAGGCAACACCTACTGGACTCCAGTGGCCACAACTTGCTTATACACAGAAAAAATGGGCAGGCAGAGGAATGCAAACCAAATGAATCAAGAGAAATCCCCAGAGAAGGACCTGAATGAACCAGATATAACCAAATTACCGGAAGCAGAATTTAGAATAATGATAGTTAGGATGTTCAAAGAAATTAGAGCAACAATGGATAGTCATTATGAACACCTAAATAAAGAGATAACAAGTATAAAAAATGAAATTGAAATAATAAAAAAGAATCAGACAGAAATGACAAATACAGTATCAGAACTGAAGACCACAATGGAAGGAATTAAAAGCAGGATGGATGACGCTGAGGATCGAATAAGCGAGTTAGAGGACACAATAAACAAAGGCACAGAAGCAGAGAACAAAAAGGAAAAGAGACTTAAAAAATGTGAGGAAACTCTAAGGGAGCTTTGTGACAACATGAAGAGAAACAACATTCGCATCATAGGGGTGCCTGAAGAAGAGGAGAGAGGACAGGAAATGGAAACTTTGTTCAATCAAATCATAGCAGAAAACTTTCCTAAATTAAGGCTGGGAAACACTCCACACATTCAAGAAGCACACAGAACTCCATTAAAGAGAAACCCAAAAAGATCTACACCAAGACACATCATAGTTAAAATACCAAAGCTAATGGATAAAGAAAAAATTTTAAAAGCTGCCAGAGAAAAAAAGGCTATCACCTACAAAGGAGCCCCCATAAGGATGACATCAGACTTCTCAACAGAAACACTTGAGGCCAGAAGGGAATGGCAAGAAAGAATCAAAGTAATGCAGAACAAGAACCTACAACCAAGACTACTTTATCCAGCAAGGCTAACGTTTAAAATTGAAGGAGAAATAAAGAGCTTCCCAGAAAAAGAAAGCCTCAAGGAATTCATAAAAACCAAACCAGTTCTGCAAGAGATACTAAGGGGCCTCTTGTGAACAGTTTAAAGGGAGGAATGAATAGAGCAAAAGAAGAATACAGCTTTAAAGAATAAAATGGCAATAAACAACTACATATCAATAATAACCTTAAATGTAAATGGATTAAATGATCCAATCAAAAGACATAGGGTAGCTGCATGGATAAAGAAACAGGACCCATACATATGCTGTCTACAAGAGACACACCTTAAAACAAAAGATGCTCATAGACTGAAGGTAAAAGGATGGAAAAAAATATTTCATGCAAATGGAAATGAAAAAAAAGCAGGGGTAGCAATACTTATATCAGACAAAATGGACTTTAAAACAAAGGCTGTAGTAAGAGATAAAGGAGGACACTACATAATGATAAAGGGAACAATTCAACAGGAAGATATAACTATTGTAAATATCTATGCACCAAATATAGGAGCCCCGACATACATAAAGCAAACTTTGATGGATATAAAGGGCGAGATTAACAGCAATACTATCATAGTAGGGGATTTCAATACCCCTCTAACAACACTGGATAGATCCTCAAGAAAGAAAATTAATAAAGAAACAGCAGACTTAAAGGATACACTAGATCAACTTGATTTAATAGATATCTTCAGAACTTTTCACCCTAAAGCAGTAGAATATACATTCTTCTCAAGCGCTCATGGTACGTTTTCTAGGATAGACCACATGTTAGGACACAAAAATGGTCTCAATAAATTTAAGAAGATTGAAATCATATCAAGCATTTTCTCTGATCACAATGCCATGAAACTAGAAATTAACCACAAAAGAAAAACTGAAAAATACTCAAACACTTGGAAACTAAATAGCATGTTATTAAATAATGAATGGATTAACAATGAGATCAAAGAAGAAATAAAAAAGTTTCTAGAAACAAATGATAATGAGCATACATCAACTCAAAATTTATGGGACACAGCAAAAGCAGTTCTGAGAGGGAAGTTTATTGCACTACAGGCATATCATAAGAAGCTAGAAAAAGCTCAAATAAGCAACCTAACCCTGCATCTAAAAGAACTAGAAAAACAACAACAAATAAAACCCAAGACAAGTAGAAGGAAGGAAATAATAAAGGTCAGAGCAGAAATAAATGACATAGAGGCTAAGGAAACAATACAGAGGATCAATGAAACAAGAAGCTGGTTCTTTGAAAAGGTAAACAAGATTGATGAACCTTTAACTAGACTCACCAAGAAAAAAAGAGAGAGGACTCAAATAAATAAAATTAGAAAGGACAGTGGAGAAATAACAACTGACACAACAGAAATACAAAGCATTGTAAGAAAATACTATGAAGAACTATATGCCAAAAAATTAGACAATCTTGGTGAAATGGACAAATTTCTTGAATCATATAACCTTCCAAAAATCAATCTGGAAGAATCAGAACACCTAAACAGACCAATTACAACAAATGAGATAGAAACAGTTATCAAAAAACTCCCAAAAAAGAAAAGTCCTGGGCCTGATGGCTTCACAAGTGAATTCTATCAAAAATTCAAAGAAGAACTAATTCCTATTCTCCTCAAGCTATTTCAAAAAATTCAAGAGGAAGGAAGACTTCCAAACTCCTTTTATGAGGCGAGCATAATTCTGATCCCAAAACCGGGCAAAGACAACACAAAGAAAGAAAATTATAGGCCTATATCCCTGATGAATTTAGACGCTAAAATTCTCAACAAAATATTAGCCAACCGGATCCAGCAATATATGAAAAAAATCATACACCACGATCAAGTGGGATTTATTCTGGAGAGGCAAGGCTGGTTCAATATTCGCAAATCAATCAATGTGATTCACCATATAAACAAAAGGAAGGACAAAAATCACATGATAATTTCAATAGATGCAGAAAAGGCATTTGATAAAATCCAGCACCCATTCATGCTCAAAACTCTCAGTAAAGTGGGAATACAGGGATCATTCCTTAACATGATAAAGGCCATCTACGATAAACCCACAGCAAACATCATACTAAATGGACAAAGATTAAAAGCAATCCCCTTAAGATCAGGAACCAGGCAGGGTTGCCCACTTTCACCACTCTTATTCAACATAGTTCTGGAAGTCCTAGCTACAGCAATCAGACAAGAAGAAGAAATAAAAGGCATCCAAATTGGAAAAGAAGAAGTAAAACTGTCATTATTTGCAGATGATATGATATTGTATATTGAAAACCCTAAAGTCTCAGTCAAAAGACTACTGGACCTTATAAATGAATTCAGCAAGGTGGCAGGATATAAAATTAATACTCAGAAATCAGAGGCATTTCTATACACCAACAATGAAATATCAGCAAAAGAAATTAAGGAAACAATCCCCTTCACTATTGCAGCCAAAAAAATAAAGTACCTAGGAGTAAATTTAACCAAGGAGGTTAAGGACTTGTACTCGGAAAATTATAGAACATTGATAAAAGAAATCAAGGAAGATACAAACAAGTGGAAGCATATACCGTGCTCATGGCTAGGAAGAATAAACATCATTAAAATGTCTATATTACCTAAAGCAATTTATAAATTCAATGCAATACCAATTAAAATACCAATGACATACTTCAAAGATATAGAACACATATTCCAAAAATTTATATGGAACCAAAAAAGAACACGAATAGCCTCAGCAATCTTAAAAAGAAAAAATAAAGCAGGAGGTATCACGCTTCCTGATATCAAGGTTTACTATAAGGCCATTATACTCAAGACAGTCTGGTACTGGCATAAGAACAGGCACATAGATCAATGGAACAGAACAGAGAACCCAGAAATAAACCCACAGCTTTATGGACAACTGATATTTGACAAAGGAGGAAAGAACATACAATGGAGTAAAGACAGCCTCTTTAACAAATGGTGTTGGGAAAATTGGACATCTACCTGCAAAAAAATGAAACTAGACCATCAACTTACACCATTCACAAAAACAAACTCAAAATGGATAAAAGACTTAAATGTAAGCCGTGAAACCATAAGCATCTTAGAAGAAAACATAGGCAGCAAGCTCTCCGACATCTGTAACAGCGGTATATTTGCCGATTTATCTTCATGGGCAACTGAAATAAAAGGCAAGATAAACAAATGGGACTATATCAAACTAAAAAGTTTTTGCACAGCTAAAGACAATAGGAACAGAATAAGAAGACAAACCACACAATGGGAGAACATATTCGACAGCACATCTGATAAGGGGTTAATAACTAAAATTTATAAAGAACTTATAAAACGCAACACCAGGAAGACAAACAACCCAATCAAAAAATGGGCAAAAGAAATGAATAGAAATTTCTCCAAAGAGGACATACAGATGGCCAATAGGCATATGAAAAAATGCTCAACATCACTAATCATTAGAGAAATGCAAATTAAAGCCACAATGAGATATCACCTCACACCAGTCAGAATGGCACTTATCAGCAAAACAACACAGAATAAGTGCTGGCGAGGATGTGGAGAAAAGGGAACCCTTCTGCACTGCTGGTGGGAATGCAGACTGGTGCAGCCACTGTGGAAAACAGTTTGGAGATTCCTCAGAAAATTAAAAATTGAACTGCCTTTTGACCCAGCTATCCCACTTTTAGGAATATACCCTAAGAACACCATAGCACTGTTCGAAAAGAAGAAATGCGCCCCCATGTTCGTGGCAGCATTGTTCACAATAGCGAAGATCTGGAAACAGCCCTAGTGTCCGTCAGAAGACGAGTGGATTAAAAAGCTATGGTACATATATACTATGGAATACTACTCAGCCATAAGAAACGATGACATCGGATCATTTATAACAAAATGGATGTACCTTGATAACATTATACGGAGTGAAATAAGTAAATCAGAAAAAAAGAAAAACTGAGAACAGCACGATTACATACATAGGTGGGACATGAAAGTGAGGGTATGAGACATGGACAAGAGAGTGTTGGTTATGGGATGGGGGGAGGGAGGGAAAAGTGGGATAGGGAGGAGGGGAGGGACACAGAGAAAACCAGATTGAAGGTGACAGAGGACAATTTGACTTTTGGTGATGGGTATGCAACACAATTGAATGATAAGATAACCTGGAGATGTTTTCATTGTACATATGTACCCTGATTTATTGGTGTCACCTCATTAGAATTAATAATAATAAAATATATATTAAAATTTAAAAAAAAAAAATTTGTTGAGACCACTTTTGTGTCCTAACATGTTGTCTATCCTAGAGAATGTACCATGAGCACTTTAAAAGAATGTATATTCTACTGCATTAGGGTGAAAAGTTCTGAAGATATTTATTATATCGAGTTGATCTAGTGTCTCCTTTAAGTCTGCTGTTTCTTTGTTAATTTTCTTTCTTGAGGATCTATCCAGTGATGTTAGTGGGGTATTGAAATTTTCTATTATTATAGTATTGCTGCTAATCTCGCCCTTTATATCCATCATAGTCTGCTTTATGTATGTTGGGGCTCCTATGTTTGGTGCGTAGATATTTATAATAGTTATATATCTTCCTGTTGAATTGTTCCCTTTATCATTATGTAGTGTCCTCCTTTATCTCTTACTACTGCCTTTGTTTTAAAGTCCATTTTGTCAGATATAGGTATTGCTACCCTGGCTTTTTTATCATTTCCATTTGCCTGAAATATTTTTTTCCATCCTTTTACCTTCAGTCTATGTGCATCTTTTGTTTTAAGGTGTGTCTCTTGTAGACAGCATATGTATGGGTCCTGTTTCTTTATCCACGCAGATACCCTATGTCTTTTGATTGGATCATTTAATCCATTTACATTTAAGGTGATTATTGATATGTAGTTGTTTATTGCCAATTTATTCTTTAAAGCTGTATTCTTCTTTTGCTATATTCATTTCCCCCTTTGAACTATTCACTACTGGCCCCTTAGAATCTCTTGAAGAATTGGTTTGGTTTTAATGAATTCCTTGAGGCTTTTTTTGTCTGGGAAGCTCTTTATTTCTCCTTCAATTTTAAACAATTTTTTTAATTCATTTTAGAGAGGAGAGAGAGAGAGAGAGAGAGAGAGAGAGAGAGAAAGAGAGAAAGGGGGGAGGAGCTGGAAGCATCAATTCCCATATGTGCCTTGACCAGACCAGTGCAGGGTTTTGAACTGGCGACCTTAGTGTTCCCAGGTCAATGCTTTATCCACTGCACCACCACAGTTCAGGCTCTCCTTCAATTTTAAATGTTAGCCTTGCTGGTTAGAGTATTCTTGGTTGTAGGTTCTTGTTCTGCATTAATTTGAATATATCCTGCCATTCCTTTATGGCCTCAAGTGTTTCTGTTGAGAAGTCTGATGTCATCCTTATGAGGGCTCCTTTGTAGGTGATAGCCTTTTTTTCTCTAGCAGCTTTTAAAATGTTCTCTTTATCCCTTAGCTTTGATATTTTAACTATGATGTGTCTTGATGTAGATTTCTTTGGATTTCTCTTTAATGGAGTTCTCTGTGCTTCTTGAACGTGTGAAACGTTTTCCAGCCTTAATTTCGGGAATTTTTCAGGTATGATTTGATTGAACAAAGTTTCTATTTCTTGTTCTTTTTCCTCTTCTTCAGGAACCCCTATAATGCAGATGTTATTTCTCTTCATGTTGTCACAGAGCTCCCTTAGAGTTTCCTCATATTTTTTGAGTCTCTTTTCTTTATCTGCTCTGCTTCTGTGTCTTTGTTTATTTTGTCTTCTAACTCGCTGATTCGACCCTCAGCTTCATTCATCCTGCTTTTAATTCCTTCCATTGTGGTTTCAGTTCTGAGATTGTATTTGTCATTTCTGTTTGATTCTTTTTTATTATTTCAATTTCTTTTTTTATACTTGTTATCTCTTTATTTAGGTGTTCATAATGACTATCCATTGTTGCTCTAATCTCTTTGAACATCCTAACTATCATTATTTTAAATTCTGCTTCTGGTAATTTGGTTATATCTGGTTCATTCAGGTCCTTCTCTGGGGATTTCTCTTGATTCATTTGGGGTGCATTTCTCTGCCTGCCCATTTTGTCTGTGTATAAGAAGGGTGTGGCCACAGGTCTCCAATGGGTGTTGCCTTTGTGTTCCCTAGGTGTGGTCTGTCTACAGGCCTGCCACCCCCTCTGCCGCTGCCTGGGGTGGTATGGTATGGGCGTTGCCAGCGCTGGCCCACTGCGGCTGTTGCTGTGATTTCCGCTTCTTCTCCACGGGAGGGGCTGTATTCTAGTGCCCGGCTGTACAAGTCTCAGCCTGTCTGGGCCTTCACCTCATCCCCACAGGAGGGGTTGCACACTGCACTCAACCCACAAGCCTCAGCACCAAGGGTAGGGCCGAGCACCTTTGCTCATCTGCGGACCCAGCCTGTTCCCGGGCTTCCACCCAGCCCCCACAGTCAGAGCCTGCTCGCCACAGTTTCTTGGGTCTGATGGGGCTGCTGGCATGCACTCAGCTGTGAGCCTTGCCTTTCCCTGGCTTTAGCCCTGCCTCTTCAGTCAGGGCCAGCTCGCGCAGGGTCGCAGAGTAGATCTTTGCCTGTTCCTGGCCTTCCGCTTTTCCCCTATAGGCAGGCCCGCAACTGCCGGACCGCTTTCATGCGTCCCCTCCACCCCTGCTGGGCTAGACTGAGCTCACACCAGCTGGGCCTCTGCCCCCACCGACAGAACCATGTTTCAGCGTCCTGCCACCACCGTCCCTCCAGCAAGCCCTCAGCAGTATGGGTAGGGGCACTGCAGCTCAGACCCTAACACTCCATACTGTAGTCCTGGAAGTTCCCTCCATCTAAGCAGCTCTGCTCTAAGTGCTATGGGAGAGCTTGTTTGGCTGGTGTCCTGTCTCTCTTTGCTGGTATTGCTAGTTCCATGGTAAATATTCGTTTTTGATTAGGGAAGTAACTCAGTCCAGGGGTTAGGGTGGCTGTCCCTCAGAGTGTTTCTCCCTGTGCCTTCCAGTCCACACTCTCTTCTCGCTGCTCTGATCCTCTCCTCTGTCCCCATTCCCCGGAGCCACGGGTGAGTGGTTGTGAGAGAGGTTTCCTGCGCTGTCCCTTTAAGAAGAATCCTGGGTCTGAGAAAACTTTCTCTTTCTCACAAACAGTATCCTCACTTGTTTCATAGCTCAATACTGTCCAAACGCCTCTTCTAGGCTCTAGGACTGCAGGCTGGGGCTTTGTTCCTGAGACCCAGATCCTTCCCTCTCCACCAAACTCTCTTCCCGCCACGTGAGTCTCTCCGGGCTGCCGTTCGCTCTGGGGAGCTGGGAAGCCCTCTTTGCATTTTGGCTTTTCCTACCAGTCTCAATATGGTTTCTTCAGTGTTCCTTGGTTGAAGAGTCCACTTAGTTTAGTTCAAAGTTGATTTATCCAGATGATGGTTCTTAAAATTAAATTATAATCCACTTCGGTTCTGGGAGTTGGAAGTTGGTACATCTGCCTACTCCATCGCCATCTTGCCGTCTTTGGTACTATTATTTTTTTATATTTTTTTCTTCTTTTCCAAGTAAGAGGAGGGGAGATAGAGAGACAGACTCCCCTATCCCCCAAATTCCCTGACTGGGATCCACCTGGCAACCCCTGACTGGGGCAGACACTCTGCCCATCTGGGGCCATGCTTTTAACTGAGCTATATTTAGCACCTGAGGTAGAGGCTCCATGGATCCATCCTCAATGTCTGGGGCTAATGCACTCGAACCAATGGAGTCATGGCTGCAGAAGGGGAAGAAAGAGAGAGAGAAGGGGGGGTAGAGAAGCAGATGGTCACTTTTCCTGTATGCACTGACCAGGAATCAAACCGGGGATATCCATATTCTGGGCTGACACTCTACCATTGAGCCAATCGGCCAGGGTCAGTACTATTATTAATATCATTTGACCAAGAAAAAGACTGAAGCTGAGAGAGGGTTAATAAGGTTCAGAAAGTCAGCAACTAGAAGTGACAGAGCTGGAATTTTAAATTATTGAGGTAACACTGGTTAATGACATTACTAAATTTCAGGTGCAACACTTTATAATATGACATCTATATACTCTATTATGTGCTTATCACCCAACGTCTCCTCCTGTAAACCATGTATTTGATACCCTTTACCTTCTTATACTCCCCCATCCTTTAAATGATGTAATTGGCTACTGGGATCCATAGGCATTTTCCCTCTAGAGTTTGGCTGGAGCCAGCTTGCTGGTTCATAGCAATGGTTCAAATCCAATGTTGTGAGCTGGGAATGATCTGAATTGTGCAGATCACTGAGCTAAACATGAGGACAGCTTTTTTCTATACATCTTGCGTGGTCTACACTGCATCTTCTGTGTTCGTAATGTTCTTTAGTGATAGAAAGTTATTTTTATAAATTATAACTTTTGATGAAGTTGATAGTGATAGTATGATAAAGAGCAGGTTTAAATATCTTGTTTTTCCATTGTAAATATAATATATAGAAATTGTACCAATTTCTATAAAAATTATAGAAAATTCAGAATATAATAAGAAAAATCCCTTCTAATTGTCACAAATATTGGAAAATTTGTGCTACATTTCCTTATAGCCTTCCTTTCTAGGCCCATAATTGGCAACTTGGTTTGTTTGCCAGAAGACAGCTACTTTATTCACTTGATATCATATTGGGTATTTTCCCCTATGTCACTAAAAACTATGTGGGTAACATTTTTATACCCTTCAGTATGGCATAACTTTCTATAATTTACTGAATTATCTTCTCTGTATTTGAACATTTAGATTATTTCTTTAAAATTAAATCATAAATAACCATGCTGATTTTTGCTTCATACATATTCCCAGAGTATGATGACTTAGAATGGAGGGAAAGAACATTTTGAAACATTAGCAATGCAATATATTACCAGCAAATAGCTTTATAGAAAGGCTGCATCAACTTGATACAGTGAGGTGGACACTCTTGTTGTGGGGTCCCAGGTCTCCCCATCACTTTGAGATTCTCCTCTGTTGCCTGCTATGGGTTTCCACAGTCACCTCCTGATCATCTGGCCCCTAACCTCAGAGAGCCTGCTTGCTGTCTGAATGGGTGAAAGAACTGGGGAGGAATAACCCAAATCCTTTTCAGAGACCTATGTCCACAGGCGTCGGTCCCCTTGAGGCCCAGGGGCCACTGTCCCCACATAGCCTGGACTCCACTGTCCCATCCACAAGGTGTGTCAGGGCACTGGGCCCTGCCCTGCACACCTGTCTCTCTTTCAGGTGGACGGGGTAGGGGCATTTCCAGAGACAGATAACCCCAGGGACCCTCCTCTCCACCATATCCTTCTCCTCACTGGCCTCCCCTGAGTCCCCACCTCTCGGCTGCAACAATGGGGTCCTGTTAAACCCCATCTGAGGTCACCTTATATGTTCCTGCCTGTAGGTGCCTGGACCACCTTGCTATATAAGTAGCAAATTCTGGTTTATCTTCCTCAGGAGACCTGTTACTTTAAAACTCCAAACACCAGAAAGGGGATCTCTGAGTTTATGGGTTCTACTTAGACTTCGGCTATTTGTAAATGTGCTTCCAAGTGGTAGGAAGCTGTTGGTTAAGTTTGTATTAGGATTAGAGAGCAGTGGGGGTGGTATCGATGAGAGTAGCTCTTATTTAACAAGTTTCTCTTTGACCAAATGATGCAAACCTGATGGTAGAACCAGCTGAACTTGGGCCTTTTAGGGCTCCAACAAAGGAAAGGGTTAATCAGAAAGCCAGTTCCTTAAGTCCACCAGCTGGTTTGTGATGTGAATTGAGAAAGTTTACTACAAGGCCCCAGACTCAAGGTCTCTGGGTCGGTCCTAAATCTGGAGGGATGACTTCCTCCTTGGAGATGAGAGTTTCTGGCTGCACTGGCATGAATGGATCTGATTACACTTGTTGTGAGCATTCACATCTCTTGTCCTTAACTCTGTGGGTCAATAATATTATTCCTCAAATTGTGAACAAAAGCCAGTTTTTTTAAAAAATGAGACTGAATGCCAATAGCTTAATATACACTGTTCTGCTGAAATTGGATCTTTAGGTCCATCTGAGAGGGTGTCAGAATGACAGGAGAAAAGTCAGGAAGGGATTTTTGATCTATGGGGGCTGAATAAGTGGCAAGTTCTTGATCAGACAGAACCTAAATTTTTTCAAGATTGAGAATAACTTTTCCATAACATCTGAAATAGAAGGAAATTTTTTAATAACTAGAAGTTAACTCTCTGCTGTTGTTTCTTCAGAGAGCGGGGAACGCGGCGCTGGAGCCCAGGGCACCGCGAGTTGGCCTGGTGAGCAGGAGGAAGCGAGGTTATAAATACTTGGCTGACAGAGCAGCAGATGGCTGGGTTGGAAGCGGGTGTCTAGGAAGGAAATATGCTAAGTGATATTGGCATATGCTTGTTCAAGTCTTTGACCTGCTTGTTTCTCAAAAGACTTTATTAAATGCTCAGAAAAATAGATTGGAAAGTAGTGACAGCAAAGAAAAGTTAAAAAGAAAAAGGGGGAAAAAGATTCACTGAGGCCTGTGCCTCTCCATATGTCATTGACCTGTGTTATAAGTGATCGTTTTACTCATCCTGAAAACTATCAGAACACCACCTTAAATTTCCTGTCTCCCCCCCCACACACACACCAGTGACTACCCCCATTGGCACTAGAATGCACAGCAGAAAACCAAGCTAGCAGCTGGGCTGCAGGTCTGTGGGCGGGCACAGAATTGATCCAACCCCATACAAACATCCTGTTGGGTCTCATCTCTGGACCATCCACAAGGGTATTTATTGTACAACCCTGTGAGTAAAAACAGCACCACAGTTCTGAATCTTTAGTCAATAAAGTAATGTACTTCCTAAGTGTGATACCAGTTTTGCTCATGTTAGACCAAGATTTAAGCTTCTGTTTGGCTTGAATCAATATTTACTTTGACTGAGAAATTACATATTAACCTTATTTGTGATTTATTTCTGGGTCCCTTTACCATCCATTGTCTGAAGCAGAACACTTTTCTTCCCTGTACTTACTTACCACAAGGTTTCTAGCTTGAGCAAGATGTTCATTCATTATCCAATTGGTTGTTTGTAAATGTCTTACTAGATTATAAATTCTCTGATGGCCCAAGTCATATCTTCTGTTTTAATATTTTAATGCTTGAGAGTAGCCAGCATAGCATCTGATAGTCTGTGGCGGGCAGAATACACTCTCTTCTCTCACCAGGGGAAGAAAGGCTCAAAGATGGAAAATGGGTCACTGTCGGTCCACCTGCACAATATTCCTCTGACCCAGCGGCATGCAGATGGTCAGACTGTGAACCCAATGTTCCATCTATCTGTCAAGTGCAGATGAATGCACCCTAATACAGTCATGTACTGCTTAACAGCAGGGAGACATTCCATGAAATGTGACCTTAGGTGACTTTGTCTTTGTAGAGTACGCTTGCACAGACTTCGATGGTATAGCTTACTGCACACGTGAGCTGTACAGAGCCTACTCCTCCTAGGCTATAAACCTGTACAGCATGTTATTGTGCAAAACAGCATGAGACTAAATCAAGCACAAAGAAAATTATGCGATCAAGAGATGCAATAAACACAAGAGGTTTGAGGCTGCTGCTGGTATAGCACGACATACTGTTTTACAGAAAATTTTTTATAAGTAGAAACAAAACACTAAAATAACTAAATAGTTTAGTATAGTAAATACATAAACCATTGACATATCCATTTATTATTAAGTACTATGCACTCTACACAATTGTCCATGCTGTATTTTCATACATCCGGCAGCAGTTTTATTTATTCCAGCATCACCACAGACACATGAGAAACACTGCACACTATGACATCATGATGTCTATGATAACACTAGGTGCTAAACATTTTTCAGTTGGTTTCATGGAGTGAAAGACTTATTATTGTTTTTTCTGTCCTTTTTGTTATGAAATATAATATGTGCAGCCTTGTCCGGATAGCTCAGTTGATTAAAGTGTTGTCTCAATATGCCAAAGTTGCGGGTTTGATCCCTGGTCAGGGCACATACAAAAATCAACCAATAAATGGATGTATGAGTAAAACAACAAATTGATATTTCTCTCTCTCTCATTCTTTCTTCTCTGTCTCTCTCTAAAATCAATAAAAATTTAAAAATAACTTTCTTTAAAAAAGAAATATAACACATGCATAAAAGTACATAAAAGACAAATGTACCACTTAATAAAATATTATAAAGCAAAATCCCATTTAGTCACCATTTAAACCAAACACTAAAGATTGCCAACATTCCAGGAGCCTCACTGTCCTGCATATCCCTGCCCTGCTACATTGCTCTTTGTCTCCTCTAGGGGGAGCCATTTTACTGACTTTCTTTGTCTTTAGTTGTTGGCACGTAGTTGTGTGTGCTTTCCTTACTTACCTTTTAGCATTTAAGAATTTCCAAAAAATACAATCTGGATTTGCAAATATTTGACTTTGTATAAACAGAACCATATACTATATATTACTTTATGTCTGAATTACTTTGTTCAACATCATGTTTTTAAGATTCAGCCAGTTTCTTCTGTATACTTGTCATTTGTTTATTTTTCGTGCTCTATAATATATCACTGTAGCACCATTTAATTACTGATTTTACTACTGATGAACATTGGGTATTTCCAGAATGGAGCTATAACCAAATATGGTGCTAAAGCTTTTTTCCCCCTTGCTAAGGAAATGCATAAGCACACATTTCTCTAGCATGGTGGGTCCTCAAAGGCAGCAACAGGATTACCTGGGAACTTGTTAGAAAGGCACACCCTTGGGCCTGAACTCCGCCACACAGAATCGGGGGCTGAGCTCTGGCCATCCCTGCTTTAACAAGTTCTCCAGGCAATTTTGAAACACACTAAAACTTCAGAACCACTGCTTTAAGGAATATCTATCCTAATCCAGGCTCGGAACTAATTAGGAGGATAAGGATACATATTGAAATTCCTCCCAAGTGGGCAACCAATTTATCCTTTCATGTCGGAGTGCAAAAGACCACACTGGCTCACCTCTCCTCACCATAGCCAGAGAGAAGGGCATGGCACAGTAGCTCAGTGTGTCCACAATCGCATTTCATTATATTCCAACCCTCTACCAACACTTACTGTCCCCTTAGGTTTACTCCTTTTTTTTTTTTTTTTTTTACAGGGACAGAGAGAGAAAGGGATAGATGGGACAGACAGGAACAGAGAGAGATGAGAAGCATCAATCATCAGTTTTTCATTGCGACACCTTAGTTGTTCATTGATTGCTTTCTCATATGTGCCTTGACTGCAGGTCTTCAGCAGACCAAGTAACCCTTTGTTCGAGCCAGCGACCTTGGGTCCAAGCTGGTGAGGTTTTTTTGCTCAAGCCAGATGAACCCGCGCTCAAGCTGGAAACCTCAGAGTCTCGAACCTGGGTCCTCCGCATCCCAGTTCAACACTCTATCCACTGTGCCACCGCTTGGTCACGTTTAGGTTTACTCTTTTGTGGAGTGGCTTTTCCATTCTTTGTCCCAGTTTGTACTCTGAGATTAAGCCCTTTGTTGTGTGGAGGTTCCCAGTTCCAAGGCAGATGGCCTCAAGGTGAACAGCTTCCACCCGGTTTTATCTCCCCAGGTTCCCTTTTCACTTCTGGCCTCACTGGTCTTTCTTGTTCTCTTTTAGGGTTGTTTTTTTTTTAAGAGTATAGTTTTAAAAATATTTGTCTATTTTAAATATTTTTTAAAGTATTTATTATTTAGGTTGTTTTAGTAGGCAGGGTGATCAGAATGACTTTGTCTACCATTCCTGGAGAAGGCTCACATATGTGTTGACAGGGAGAGGGCGGCACTTGTTTTAAGAAGAAATGGGACTTTACAGTGTGAAAAGTAAAGTAATATCAGAATTGGCACAATTCTTCATATTTGTAGAACTATTGAGACAAAAAGCTTTAATTATGTGAGTCACAAGGAGAAACTCTTACTTTTATACTGTGCATAATCCTAAATTATTCATTTGATTAATAGTTATTGAATACCAACTGTTAGGCAGATAAAATATAATATGCTCAATTTGTTAAAGATGGTGCTGCCCACATGGAAGCCCGTCACCCAGGTGATATTATTTGCCCTTATGCTTGGGATGGGTGTGGGGGAAAGGTTATAATGTAAGCAGGCAGGGTCATTATAGCCTAAGGCTTATTTTTAAGAGTAAGCTTTTCCACACACCCTTGACTGATTGGATGATGTGGGGTGGTGCACTCTTATGAGGAATCCTCCCATTATGCCTCAGATAAGTGACCTTGTATCAGAGACTTTCTTGTTTGTAGATTGGATTAAGGGTTTGGATTTCTACACTATAAAGTGGGACAGACCAGTAGCTTGCTCGCTCTCAGTTCCTGAGGTTAGTATTAGAAAGGAGAGCAGAGTAAGGCCACATGGAGGCCAGGAGAAGCAGCCAAGATGGCAGAGTGCTGAGTGAGAAGCCAGTTTGTGCAGAGTTTGTGCAGGAGGAGATGGGGAGCAGAGGTGAATAAGTCTGGTGAGCTAGAAACCTTTTGATTCTAGGAAACTCGGATAAGTCAGTAGCTTTGTGAGCACTGAATGAGTGGGTTTTGGAGCCCAGTGTGTGTTTTTGCTTGCCCACCGGGTGCAAGCTAGAATTAAACACAATGGCTCACCAGTTCTTGGCTCCGTTGTTTTATTACTGACTGTCCGAATCTAATGTGAATCTGCATGGGCCAGGCGGCTGTGATGGTGGCCCTGGCTACTGGCTTTATACTAACTATGGGCCAGAGTATTCAAGGCCCCTGACGTGCAGGGCTTAGAGTCCAAGAGGAAAAATAGAAGATAATGAAGCAATAATAGTAACGTGATGCATTTCATCATAGCGAAGGTGAGGTTAAGGATGCATGTAGTGGAGGCATGTAAAGCCAGTAGCCAGGGCCGGGATCACAGCCGCCTGACCCACGCAGGTTCGCATTGGATTCGGACAGATGGCAATAAAACACTGGAGCCAAAAACTGGTGAGCCATCAGCTTTAATTCTAGCTTGCACCCGGCAGGCAAGCAAAAATACACACTGGGCTCCAAAACCCACTCATTCAGTGCTCACAAAGCTACTGACTTATCCGAGTTTCCTAGAATCAAAGGTTTCTAGCTCACCAGACTTATTCACCTCTGTTTCCCATCTCCTCCTGCACAAACTCTTAACAAACTGGCTTCTTCCTCAGCACTCTGCCATCTTGGCTACTTCTCCTCCACATGGCCTTAATCTGCTCTGCTCTCTAATACTAACCTCAGGAACTCAGGAACCAAGAGAGAGATCAAGCTACTGTTCTCTTCCACTTTATAGCAGACTCAAAACCTTTAATCCAATTATACAAACAAGGAACCTCCCTACATCACCACCCTACATCATCCAATCAGTCAAGGGTGTGGAGAAGAGCTTACTCTTAAACTAAGCCTTAGGCTATGACGACCCGGCCTGCCCACAGCCTGTTCCAGAACACACATTAATATCAACAAACTTCCATGTGGGCAGCTCCATCTTTAACAAAGTGAGCATAATATATTTTATCTGCCCAACAAGGCACTAACCTACATGCCAGAAAAGTTTCTCAGGGGAAGTGATATAAAACTGGTACCTTGGCCCTGGATCAGTGGCTCAGTAGATGAGCATCATCCCAGTGCACCAAGGTCACAGGTTCGATCCCCGATCAGGGCACATATGAGAAGCAATCTGTGAGTGCACAGCTAAATGGAACAACTAAGTAGAATAATGAATTGATGTTTCTGTCTCTGTCTGTCTCTCTCTCTCTCTCTCTCTCTCTCTCTTTCTTCCCTGCGGCCCCCTCACTCTCTCTCTCTCTCTCTCTCAAATCAATAGAAATTTTTTGAAAAGCTGATGCCTGAAGGATGAGGGGGCTAGGTAAAGAGCAAACGGAGGGACTTAGAGGACACAGTGTGTACTGAGGTGTTGGGCAGATAAAATATATTATGCTCACTTTGTTAAAGATGGCAGTGCCCACATGGAAGCCCGTCACCCAGGTGATATTATTTGCCCTTATGCTTGGGATGGGTGTGGGGGAAAGGCTGTAATGCAAGCAGACCAGGTCGTTATGGCCTAAGGCTTGGCTTTAAGAGTAAGCTTTTCCCCACACCCTTGACTGATTGAATGATGTAGGGTGGTGCACTCTCCTGAGGAATCCCATTATACAGAGACTTCCTTGTTTGTATAATTGAATTAAAGGTTTTGATTTTACGGTATAAAGTGGGAGAGACTGGTAGCTTGATCTCTCTCTTGGTTCCTGAGATATTAGAGAGGAGAGCAGATGAAGGCCATGTGGAGAAGAGGCAGCCAAGATGGTGGAATGCTGAGGAAGAAGCCAGTTTGTGCAGAGTTTGTGTAGAGAGAAGGAGATGGGAAACAGAGCTGAATAAGTCGGTGAGCTAGAAAGCTTTGATGCTAGGAAACTTGGATAAGTCAGTAGCTTTGTGAGCACTGAATGTGTGGGTTTTGGAGCCCAGTGTGTGTTTTTGCTTGCCTGCCGGGTGCAAGCTAGAATTAAAGGTGATGGCCCACCAGTTTTTGGCTCCTGTGTTTCATTACCGACTGTTTGAATCCAATACAAACCTGCACTGGGCGGGCTGCTGTGATAGTGGCCCTGGCTACTGGCTTTACATGAGGCTTGAGGCCAGAGCTGAACTTGAAATCGGAGCCCAGATCCTGAGGAGTTTGCAAGCCACAGGAGAGAGTTTGGTTCCTATCTTAATAGCAGCATAAAGCCACTGAAGTGTTCCCTAGCCGGATAGCTCAGTTGGTTGAAGCATCATCCCAAAGCACAAGAGGTTGCTGGTTTGATCCCCGGTCAGGGCACATACAGTAACAGCTCCATGTTCCTGTTTCTCCCTTTCTCTCTCTCTCTAAAAAAAAAAAAAAAAATCGACTGAAGTGTTTTAAGCCAGGAAGGCACATGACCACGGTGATGTCCACTGGGATTAAGCCCTTTGTTGTGTAGAGTTTCCCAGTTTTGAGGCAGATGGCCTCAGGGCGAACAGCTTCTACCCCGTTTTATCTCCCCAGGTTCCCCCTTCACTTCTGGCCTCACTGGTCTTTCTTATTCTCTTTTAGTTTTTTTATTTAAGAGTACAGTTTTAATAATATTTGTACATTTAAGATATTTTTTAAAGTTTAAATTTTAAAGTTTAGACTTACCTAGCCCCCAGATATTTTGCTAAACATAATTTCTTGATATGTCTGTAGGGTTTTGCAGATGCAGTGAGCCTTTGAATCTGTGAGTAGAGTGCCATTTTAAATGTATTATTATCTATTCTGAAAGTACATCCAATAATTTAAAAAAAAAAACAGCAAAACAATTGTTGGGCAGATAAAATATATTATGCTCACTTTGTTAAAGATGGCGCTGCCCACATGGAAGTTCGTTGATATTAATGTGTGTTCTGGAACAGGCTGTCGGCAGGCCGGGTCATTATAGCCTAAGGCTTAGTTTTAAGAATAAGTTCTTCTCCACACCCTTGACTGATTGGATGATGTAGGGTGGTGCACTCTCATGATGAATCCCATTGTGCCTCAGATGAGTGGCTTTGTATCAGAGACTTTCTTGTTTGTATAATTGGATTAAAGGTTTTGAATCTATGCTATAAAGTGGGCAGACCAGTAGCTAGTTCTCTCTTTCGGTTCCTGAGGTTAGTATTAGAAAGGAGAGCAGAGTAAGGCCACATGGAGGCCAGGAGAAGCAGTCAAGATGGCGGAGTGCTGGGTGAGAAGCCAGATTGTGCAGAGTTTGTGCAGGAGGAGATGGGGAACAGAGATGAATAAGTCTGGTGAGCTAGAAACCTTTGATTCTAGGAAACTCGGATAAGTCAGTAGCTTTGTGAGCACTGAATGAGTGGGTTTTGGAGCCCAGTGTGTGTTTTTGCTTGCCTGCCAGGTGCAAGCTAGAATTAAACACAATGGCTCACCAGTTCTTGGCTCCGTTGTTTCATTGCCGACTGTACGAATCTAATGTGAACCTGCATGGGTCAGGCGGCTGTGATCCTGACCGTGACTACTGGCTTTACAACAATTCAGGAACACCATCCCAGCTTAGCATTATTCATTTGGTGTTAAACATATTCCCAGCCTGCTCAATACAACGTCTTATTTCTTACGTGCAGATAAGTGCACCACTTTTTAACAACATGTTGTAGTCTTAGAGATTTCCAGCTGCCACAATGTAAGTTGTTTTTTTCCCCATGTAGGCAAGAACCGGATCAATAAAGTAAAAACATAATGACTTTCCCTGCTTTATTTTAGTAGGTTATCTGATACTATTTGCTTTTTCAGTCTTAGTCAATATTGGTGTCTCCTGGGAGGCAGAGGTGATATCGCTTCAGGAAACCCATGATTTCACTATTTTAAGTAAAAAGCCAGCCAGAACAGAGGGTCCTGAGCCCTGTTAGTCATTTTCAAGAGGATCGCACACAAATGCTAGCTCAACCTAATTTCTATCATAATCACTTCCTTTACCATTAACTTACGCTGTGGTGGCCACACCTTTCCCCAGAGCCCCCAGCTGTCTTAACACCAGACTCTGTTTTGTGAGAGGCTGTTCTGGACTCACTGCTCAACTGAAGCTGGGACACCCATCACCCACAGCTCAGGGACAAATTTTAAAGCTCAGGCACAATAAATTCTGCTGCATTATAAAACAGGAGGGGAAAAAGGGAAGTCTTCTGCTCACACTTAGGTTTGCTCAGCTTATTACCTTGTGAGGATGTCACACATATCCTTCCTCAGTTCTTAAACTGTCTACTTCTTCCTGATTTTCTTCCATCCTGGTCTCTTCAAATGCTTATTTCAGGTGAGTAAAACCCTCAAGGAAAAATTTGGGAGCTGTCCTGGATGATTGAGAAAATGAGATTCCACCTGAAAACAATTACCCCCTGGACCAGTGGTGGAACTCGGCCGGTTCACCCTGGTTCGGCAGAACAGATACCTAATTTTTTGTTGTTTGAGTTTGGCAAACTGGTTGTTAAAATGGCACTAGTTAGGGTTCTCTCTAAGGTGGGTACCTGGGCAGCCGCCCAATGTGGAAATCACAAATTTACATTCTAAAGGAATTGGATCCCACTCCTACAGTGAAAAGATGGTTAAGGATAAATCATACAGCCAATGATGCTTGGAAAAAAAGCTAAGAAAATTGCAAATGAGGATGCCAATCAAGAAGCAATATGAGAAAATCTTAAACAACAGTTTTATTGATTTTTGTCAGGTATTATTTAATATTTTTTATTAATATTTAAAAACGCTTTCTGATAATCTAGTTTTGTGTACCTTTTATTGTTCTGATTTAAGTGTTAAATGCATGAAATCATAAACTACCTTTTGGTATATCATTTTATTATTCTTAAAACGGCCATTGGGGCAGGGAACCTGTTGTTAAATTATTTCAATCCCACCACTGCCCCGACCCCCATTCCTCGGGCTTTTGATCTTAATTTAGTTTCAGAGCCAGCATTTGTGGGGTCTTTTTCTTCCAAATTGGACTTGCACAGCAACCATGACAGTGGTGCCCAAGAATGCTTGTCAGATGACTGCTGATCGGCAATTACCGAAAAATCGTTTTTCAGGAAGCATCAGTGGTATCTTTCTATGAATTCACCACACGCTGTGACACAGTCCTAGTCGGGCTCTCATGTTGTATGTGGGTTGACTGAGGGACAAAGAAGTGGACTTTCTGAAGGATATGGACTTAGTGTCTATAATGCTCTGCTGGGGGATGGGATCCAGTGTGGCAGTGAACTCTGTAGAAAGGGCAGGGACAGCCTTGGACTAGAATCCCCGCTCTGACCTTCAGTAGCTGTGTGACCTTGAGCAAGTCATTCTGCCCCTTTCCTCTTCTATAAAAAGAAAGAAGGTGAATTAGGTAGACAGGTCTTAGAGGTGCTAACATTTCTTGATTTCTGGTTTCATTTCAAAAAGCACATAAATTTAAACATACAATTCGCAATTTATATCTACAATGGAAAAGTTCTTTTTTCATGTTACAATTTGCAACAAGGGGAAATACATAGAATTATAAGGGAAACTGTGCAGGACGCACCAATAAAATACAGCTCTTGGAAGTTTCATCTCCCAGATGGCAGTCTTTAGTGGCTTTCCCATTTGGGAAATGTCTCCCTTCCTTGTCTCATAGAAGTGAAATAAGGGACCACAAGGGGCGCTTTCTGAAGTTCCATCTTGAGCACCAGTGCTACCAGTCTTTCACGCTGTGATTTTCAAAGCATTAAGCATAACATGTTAAATTCAGAACAGCTTTTTCTTTTCCTCCACGTTTGTGAGAGAAACAATCCACTCATTTGTTCTGCTTCAAAAATCAAATAATTTTCTCCATCTGAAGGTGATAACCCAGCTCACAAGTCCTAGAACAAATACACTAAGTTAAATGCATTTTGTCTTAAATAAAATCTGACCTCTCCTTATTTGTATTCAACTCCTGGTAAGTTTTGAACAAGATTAAAATATGGATTTCTTTACTACCTTCTTTCTGGATATTTCTAGATTAGCAGTTACTATGTATTGTTTCTGAATGGTGAAACATGGTTTTGAATCTTCCAAATAGCATTAAAAGGATTTCACATGGATGTTTATACCTGTAATTTTCCCTTGCCCCCAAGAAGAGATTTCAGAGTTTTCATTTATTTTGAAAGGAGACTATGACTCTCAAAAGGATAAGAATTATTGCTCTAAGTATTAATTTATAGGACTTGGCTTGTTGACAATATCAAAGTTGTCTCTTTCCACTTCCTTAACTAATGGTAGCTAGATGACCTGAATTGAACTGAGGTCTTCATTTTAACTAATGAGTGACTTAGGTTTAAAGAAATGCCCAGATTGCTAAACTGTCAACTTTGTAGATGAGACCTTCTGCGGGTCAGGGAGATGTGGAAGTCCATGTGCTCTGTACTAACTATCTCTTTGTGACCCCTTTGGGACAAAGTTAACATGCTAGCTACATTTATTGATCTTCAGAAAATCCTTTATAAAATGAAGACTATCTTGGGGTCTGCAATCTTTTTTTTAATGTTTTTTTTTCCCTTTTATTCATTATAGAGAGGAGACACAGAGTGAGAGAGAGAGAGAGAGAGAGAGAGAGAGAGAGAGAGAAAGGGGGGAGGGGCTGGAAGCATCAACTCCCATATGTGCCTTGACCAGACCAGTGCAGGGTTTTGAACTGGTGACCTCAGTGTTCCCAGGTTGATGCTTTATCCACTGCGCCACCACAGGTCAGGCTGCAATCTTTTTAAAATTGCATATCTTCTGGGAAGATGGTTATATATGTTTCTTCTTTCTCTTTACCAGGCAAACAAAAATGCTATAAACATTTGTTTTGGCCCCACAGTTGAGCTACCAAGTCAGATCACTTTAGTGACGTATTTACACCCTGTTTTTCTTTTCCTTTCCTTCTTTCTGTTTTCTAGTTTTGAATTTTGACTGAGGTTAAGTGTATAAAATGTCTCTAGGGAGAATGTTGGCAGAAACTGAATAAAAACAAAGACACTTAATGAAATAATCTGACTTGCATAAAGTAACACAATTTAAAATCAATGCCAGGAAGTTTCTTCTTTCTTTTCCTAATACTCCCAAGATTAATCATGTTAATATAGCTGCATCAGTAATTTTGGACCATGGTCTTTTAAATGGACTCCAAGTGCATATTGGGATCAAAGGAAAGGAAGCACAGGAAAAAACATCAAGGTCATCTTATAGAGACCATACTGACAAAAGTTTGATTTCATTTCATTCACGTACTTACTGGTCACCACCTGAATGATGCACTGTGGGAAATAGAGTACGTCCATGTTACAGTGCCTGACCCTCTGAAGCATGCAGTCTCACTGGATAGCTGAGATGTGCAAGACAAAACAGCAAGGTAACAATAGGTGGAAAGTGCAGTCCAGTTTTAAAGCACAGCCTCAATTCTACAGGAAGTTGTAAGAGGAATAAGTTGGAGGCACTGAAACAGTTGAAGACAGAATTCTAAATTTATACTTGGATGTGATCCAAGAGGTGGAGAAAGCACGTGAAACTGGGCAACAAAGGCTCTGTAAAGTCCGTGGGCAATGAGTAAAGTCACGTGAGGAATCAGACCCGGGAACTTTGGCTAGAACTGCCCACACCCATGCGCGCCAAAAGAAACTTCCCAGGAGTCCTTTGGAAAAGAGCGACTATCTGCCAACCAGTGAGATTTTGCCACATCATATCAATTCAACCACTCTACACGACCCTATAAATTTCCCCCGCATGGTTTTCTCCATGTGACCTCTCTGACCCTTGCCCCCCACACACACACCAGACAGAGAACATCGTCTGGGAAGCACTGTACTAAATAAAGCTTTTATTATTCCATACTTCGTGGCTACACCCTTCCTTCATCCTCAGTGGGGAAGAATACCTTACAGGCTCTCCTGGGAACAATGGGAGAACTTACGGGAGGGAATGGAATCAGCCTGGAAGAGCACAAGAAAAGTGGGGTGAGGGGAGAAACCTGTGGCTCATGGCGGCAAAGATTCAGTTTTACCCTTCCTGCTACTACAGCTGCTGGTGAGGGAGGGGGTGAAAAGGATGGACTCCAGAAAGAGTGAGGGTCCCCTTCAGGCGCCTCCTGGGTCAAGTGGTACCTATGGTGTCAATGGCCCACTGAAGTTGGAACAGGTACATTGTAGAGGGGAATAAAACAGGAGAGGGTTAGGTGATGAAAAAGGAAAAGGGAGAGAGAGAGAAAGAAGGAAATGGGCTTATTTCGCTAGGTATCTACTTGTGACCAGGGCTTCATCAAACCAACCCAACATGGTGGCAATCCTGCTTTATGGAATGCTTCAATAGCTAGGACAGCTTCCCATGTAATAATACAGCTGCTCAGAGGTGTTTTGATCCTCCTAGTCAGTTTATTTCCTGGGACTGAAGGTTCTTTGCCATAGTGAACATCTTCACTCATCCTAATCATTCAAGAGGTGATCAATTAATACAAGAATTAAACAGAATGAAAGTTTCCATTAGTATAGCTTATGAATGATGGATGACCTTGATTTTTTCCAAGTAGATTTCTTAACTTAGATCTCAGTACATACCTGAAGGCCATTTATTTATTTATTTATTTAATTTTTACTTATTCATTTATTTTTTTAGAGAGAGGAGGGGGACAGAGAGAGAAAGATATCAATTTGTTATTCTACTCATTTATGCATTCATTTGTCAATTCTTATATGTACCCTTAGCAGAGATCTAATCTGTAACCTTGGTTTATTGGGACTACACTCCAATCAACTGAGCTACCCAGCCAGGGCTTTGAAGTCTATTTAAAATGGTATGGTCTAACCACCTCACACCCATTAGGATGGCTACTATTAAGAACCAGAAAATAATAAAAGTTGGGGAGGATATGGAGCAGCTGGAACCTTTGTGCATTGTTGGTAAGAGAGCATGATGGTACAGCTAAGATGGAAAACAATGGGCAGTCTTTTGCAGTTCTGGCTGTGGACCAAAAAGAATTGAATGAGATATTTGTGCTGCCATGTTTATAGCTCATTATTCACAAGAGGAAAAAGGTGAGAGCAACCTAAGTATTCATCAACAGACAAATGGATAAGCAAAATGTGATGGATACAAACAATGGATGATTACCGAGCCTTAAAAAGGAATAAAATTCTAATACATACTATAACTTGAACCTTGAGGTTATTATTCTAAGCCAGCCACAAAACAACAAACACTGTATGATTCTACTTATATAGTGCAGTCAAAATCATAGACAGAGAAGGTAAAACAGTGACTTCTAGGGGTTGAGGTGTTGGGAGGAATGGGGAGTTACTGTTCAATGGAGACAGAGTTTCAGTTTTGCAAGATGAAAAAGTTCTGAAATGGTTGGTGGTGATGGTTGTACATGTCATGCATTTTTTGATGCCATTGAACAGAACACCTACAAATGATTAAGATGGTAAATTTTATGTTGTGTGAACTTTACCACAAGAAAAAGTGAAACTAAAAAAAACACTGTCCAAAATGACCAATGTGGCATGAAGCCTCACCTAGCTGAAGGACCCCTCTGCAGCTCTCATTCTGATTGCTAGACCAAGCAGCTCAGCAGATGCCCTATTAAGCAGTTAATTATTTCTCTTTGATACTGGCCTTCTTATCTTTTAATACAACAGTTTTACTGTCTCTGATAATTACTCTGTCTTGCTAACTCTTTTAAATTTAATGAGCGTGAGGAGCTCTGCTTAACAAGGCAGCACATCATTAGCCTCTTGCCTCTTTGCCACCTTATCGCCCTCAATTACTATGTCACCAGTAAGGCACTAACCTGGCACTTGCCATTGGCAAACTGGTGTGAAGTGACCTGTCCGATGCCAGGTCAATTGGTAGTGGTGCTTAATAAACTTCCAGGACTACTCACAGTCCTGCGTTTTATTTGCCCACGATCCAGGTTGAGGGGACCTCCAGTATAAATCAGTTTTCCACTTACCTAATAATAAGTTCTTTAGGCAGGTCCTCTGCTTTCTCACCCTCTGCTCTTGGGAATCCTGACATTCTATCTCAAGAGTCCCTGACAAAGAAACAGTGAGCAGTAGTGCCATGAGCACTGACTTTAGTCAAAAGGGTTGGGTCAGTCTTGTAAAGTGCTCACCACCCGTGTGTCTTTGGGCAGACCATTTAGCCCCTGTAAAATAATTTCTTTATCCCAAAATATGTATTTCTGAGGATTGTCTTCAAGGTTAAATAAATTCATTGCTACTTAGGTTACCAAGGCATATTAGCCTGGAAGAAAAATAAAGATAATTTTTTTTAGTCTACTTTTGAAATGAGTTAGGGCATTAAGCAATACAATGTCAAAATGCTTTCAAAAATCTACTTCTTGCCTGACCAGGTGGTGGTGCAGTGGATAGGGCATTGACCTGGGATGCTGAGGACCCAGGTTTGTAACCCCAAAGTGGCCCCTTGAACACAGGCTCATCTGGCTTGAGCACAGGGTGCAGGCTTGAGTCTGGAATAATCAACATGATCCCAAGGTCACTGGCTTCAGCAAGGGGTGACTGACTCAGTTGGAGTCTCCCCCAGCCCCTGCCTCTCCATCAAGGCACGTATGAGAACCAATCAATGAGCAACTAAAGTGCTACAACTACAAGTTGATGCTTCTCATCTCTCTCCCTTCCTCTGTCTCTCTCTCACACTAAAATAAATAAATAAACAAATAAATAAATAACTATTTCTCTCCTTTTCCCCATACTCTATACAACTGCCACCAGCCTTCTGTTGTATCATTTCCAAATCACTTGAAGTTGGGGATCCTGTGCATTTATTTATTTGGCATCTATATTCTAAGCAGTGTACCTAATGGTCAATGAGACAGAGAAAGTCTCCATCCTTAAGACACTCACCTTCTCAGTAAGTGAGAGTGCTCCACCGGAGGATTATAGCAGCTAGGACTTCATGCAAAGGGTAAAAATAGCAGAAGGTTGTTTACTTTTCATTTTTATTTTCCCATTGTCCAGAGCAACTCCTGGCATATCTCCAGCAGGTCAAGTTCAAAGTTCTAAATACGTATATGTGGCAACCTTTCCAATGAGTAAGATAGAGGAGAGGTGTAGGAGAGTCACCAGTCGGAGGGACATTCTGAGGTACCTCTGTGGTGTAGTGGAAAGTGTAGATTAGGTGCCAGAAGATCAAGTTCAAGGTCTAGCTCGCTCACTTGTTAGCACTGTGCCCTAAGCCAAGGCATAGAACTGTTGAATTATCGTTAAAAATGGAGAAGGTAATGTCTCCTCTAGGATTTCATAAAAACATACAAAAACTAAAGTATCTAAAAATTGTGGATTTTAAATTTCTATTGAAAATATTTTCTGATTTTGATAATTTCCTTGGGCTGCATGTTACTAAAATAATTACTTTCAATAAAAGGGATGATTTTAGCCTGACCAGGTGGTGTCACAGTTGATAGAGCTTCAGCCTGGGATGCTGAGGACCCAGACTTAAAACCCTGAGGTCACCGGCTGGAGTGCAGACTCATCCAGCTTGAATGCAGGCTCATTGGCTTGAGCAAGGGATCATCGACATGGTCCCATGATCTCTGGCTTGAGCCCAAAGGTCACTGGCTTGAAGCCTAAGTTTGCTGGCTTGAGCCCAAGGTCATTGTCTTGAACAAGGGGTCACTGGCTCGGCTGGAGCACCCCCACCCCCCGTCAAGGCACATATGAGAAAGCAATCAATGAACAACTAAGGTGCTGCAACTTTAACTTGATGATTCTCATCTCTCTCTCTTCCTGTCTGTCCCTTTCTCTTGTGTACGCACATGCACAAAAATGGTCATTTAAAAAATTTTGCTCTATCTGAATAGTAAAGATAACTGCAATTTTATGCAAAGAACCACCTCTTTCTATGTCACCTTTTTATATCCATTTTCTTCTTTGCTTCCAAGTCTGTTTTATTTCTATAAATGAATTTTGGAAGCAATATCACAAAGAAGGTTACCATCTTATTAAGATAAAATGAATCTCAAGTACACATTTTTAATAGAAGGTCAGTTCCACCCAAGCTCATCAATTTCTTTTATTTTTGAAAGGTTCAAATTCATTTGTCACAAACATTTCCTAGGTTATCATTTTGTAAGCTCAATCAGTTTGCAATAAACTTAACCAACTACATTTCTGTACTTCCGAGTCTGGAAAGGCCATGGAGCTGCTACTCTTCTTTAGCCTAAAGTAGAGGACCATGGGGAGCAGGGTTTAATGGGGTCTTTGTAAATATCAACAGCTGTGGTGTTCATGTTGCCACAGGACCCGCTGGCTTCCAAGATGCTAGGAAGCCCCCAGGAAAACCACAGCTTTGTTTTTCTTACTGCTGCTCAGAGTTCCCCAACATGACCACCAGGTTGTTTCCTTCTAGTCTGTTCCAATGACTTGAGAGTTTCTTTTTCCCTTGAAGGATTCAAGTGAGAGGTGGGAGATCCTGGCCCCCATGAGTTTGAGTGCTTTGTTCTAGGTTAAAGAAGTCCCATTGCTCTCGGCTCACAACTTCACATGAAAGTTTTGTACCCAAGACACTCACCCAAAGGAGAGTTGGGCAGTCTAGAAGCCAGACTGAGGGGTGCTGGCTCAGAACATACCCTAGTACCCCGTCTGCTTCAGACTGCAAGTTCTCTGAGGATGAGACCACAACTGCCCCATTCTCCTTAGGTCTACTACACGCATGCAGGACCTTGCACAAAGTAACACCCAGCAAGTATTTCCTAAGTGAGAAAATAAACAATCAATGAATGTCTGTCCAGTCATCCCTCTCCTTGGCTTTAAGGACCATCCTCACCAACAGGACTTGGGCCCAGTTTTATAATCGTAAGGTCCTACATTAGGGACACTCTCTAGAACACTGACTCATGAGTGACCCTCATTCCCCCAGGCCAAGTGAGGTTGTACTTCTAGCAGTGGGCTACCCTGGAGAACTCAACATATCTAGTCATTTACCTTATCAAAGTCATAGGTTCAGTCATAAATCTATTCTCTTTTTCAATATAATTGGCTGAGCACATTCATTATTTATACTTAATATATTTACACTATTTAAAGTTCAAATTTACATAAAAAATATGTAAACCAAGAAGGCTCCCCCTGCTGGTAGCCATTTTTTACCCTTTTAAAAAAAATTATAAGCAAATATAAATACATAAGGAAGCTCCCTGTATTTTACTGTTTTGTACCTGAATTGTCCATAGCAGCACATAGGTATCTTCTTCAATCCTTTTAATAGCTGTATAGTATTCCACTGACATATATACCAGTTGTTTTCTATTGCTGGGCATAGACTATTTCTAATCATTTGTTATTGTAATGGAATATCACAAAGATTACTTTTACGGACATGCTATTGTACTTGTGCAATTTAATCTGTAGAATAAGTACCCAGAAGTGGGATTGGTGGGTCAAAGAGTTAGTGCATTTGCATTTGGGGAAGTCAGCTTCCCTTCAACTTTGCTTCCCCACCAGCAATTCCTGAGGTCGAGGCAGTGACCAAAGGAGTGAGGGTGTGGTGGGACCATGGTGGACAGAACTTAGCTCTTCTGAAATGTATCTTCCAGTGTAGGCAGCCTGATGGTAAACACAAAAGCAACTACAAATTACCATAAAACGCTGTGAAGACAGTAAAACTTACTACAGTGGTGGAGAGTGAGGCAGAGTGGTGAGTGAGGAATGATCCATGCTAGATAAGGAGTCAAAGAAGGTCTCTCTGAGGAGATGACATTTGATCCAAGACCCAAATGGTGAGAAGGAGGCAGCCAAGAGATCAGGGAAAGAAAATTCCAGAACATCTGAGAGAACAACATGGCAAAGGTGTTTAGGCTCCTCTGGAAAGCAGTCCCTGCCCAACAAACAGGTGGATCAACAAGGCATACAGCTTCATTCTGTGATCCTTGCTACACACCAAGCAAAGGCCGGTGGATTTAATTTTTCTATAAATTTCCAACCTGAAGAGCATGTAAGTTAGGGGAGATGGAAAAGGGCAAGTCCACTTTGTTGCTTAGACTCGGAACTTCCTGCTCTTCACACATAAGATATATTTTTAAAGATACTTTTTCAAAATATTTTTAAAGTTTCCAGAATTTAGCAGATAAATAATTTTTAAAATTGTGCTTAAAAAACACAGAATATAAATTTTACCATTTTAACTGTACAATTCAGTAGTGTTAGGTATATTCACACTGGTATAGCCTTAAATTTATGAACTACCAAAATAAGCCTAGGCTGGGGAAAGATGGAAACAAGATTAAAATGATTAGAACTTCAGCAGAGTTATGTGAATACCTCTGCTTCTGAAGCTCAGGGGAAATAACAACGAGGTGGGGGGGGGCAGTCACTGTGGATGAGGATGAAACTGAGGGTCTCTGACATCCGGAAATGGCTTCTCCCTGAGAGACTCATTCTCACTGTTCCTTCTCATCTCAGTTATAAACCGGTTGCATTTTTTTCAGCTCCTGCAGTGCACTTTCATGCTTGAGAATAAATCCCATTTTTATTCAGGAAAAGAAAATAATGACATTTAATAAATGATTGAATCAGATAAACGGCGGGCAGTTCACATGTCTCTTGGCAGCTACCTGCTGGTCTTGGTAGCACTTCAGACGCGGCCTGCCAATCACTCAGGTCACAACTGTCCTTGTAGGACTCTTGTTGGTCACTAGATGGATTCACTAATTTGGGCCCATGTCAGACGTGGACGCCCTTTCTGTGCTTTCTGGCCTCCCTGTTCTCAATGGCAATTACTGGGAAGACAGCAATTGACTAATCTATAATTTTGTAACAAATGATAGATCATGTCATCTTAATAAGTCATAAATCTATTCTGCACTCTTGAGTCCTCTTTCTCCTTTACGGAGAGAGGAGGTACACATAGTTGATATAATAGAAAGTAGCTCTACTACAGTCATGCGATGGGAAATACATTGATAGTGAAAAACTAAATCCGTGTGCGTCAGTTTCCTCTTCGTTATTTTTAAAATTTAGTTTGCAGTACCGCAATAATCCACTAGATGGTGACATTCACCCGTTTATCTGCCAGTGCACAAGTCTTCCACTGGGGTCAAGCCTATTTTGATATTTGAAAGCTAGGGGGCAAGGTTTCCTTAGTAATAACTTATTGATTAAAAAAGAAATAAAATAAAGATCCCTTTGAGTACAAAGTGCCTGTGAAAGTCCCAGTCTTATAGGGGCAAGGCTCTGCTCGCTATAAGGAAGCAACAGATGTGAGGGGATTTTGTAAAAAGCCTGGGCAGTGATTTTTCTAGAAGTGAACAAGAGGGTTCAAGGAACAAATACAAGATTACATGAAAACCTCCCAATAAATTCCAATAAATGCTACCGTTGCTGGAAAAAACGCGTTTTAGATCAGTGAGCTTTCTCTCCCATCAATTGTTCACCGTGAAATGAGAATTTGGCAGTGTTTTCTACTAGATAAAAACACAGTGGACTCTACTTCCATGAGTCTGGAGGAGATTCCGTCATCTGGAAGTCATAAAGCCACTTTCAGAAACATTTGATGTCACTATTTGTGACCGGTGCTCAAGTTTCAAGGCCTGTCCTTGGTGTGAGCTGCGCGGTCCGCTGCGAGGTCCGTGGCGGTGCGGTGAGGCGCCTCCCCAGGCAGCGGTGGCCCGCAGCCTCCGCGGAGCGCAGAGCTCTGTCTGCCCTGTCCTGGCCGCGTCTGTCCCATCCAGCCCGCCGGAACTTTCTGCTTCTCGTCCGATTCTGTTGTTCCCTTTCGCTCCTATCAGATTCTCGCTTTTTTTTTTTTTTTTTTTTTTTTTACCGGTTTTTGTAACCTCTGACCAGAACTGTCTGCCACTCTCTTTCATCATTTTCCTCTTTTACTTTTCAAAGTTTCATCTAAATTGTGTATGTATTTTTTGATGGGGATGTGTAGGGACTGATTATTTCCGATCCACAGAGAACTGCACTTGTCCTTGGTGGGCTGTGACTGACCAGACCCTTCATGCAGACGACCACCTCCGAGTCCGGAAGCAGTGGGCAGGAGGGTCGCGGAGGCTGGGGAGGAGGTGCCCCCCAGCGCCAGGCCACCAGGCTGATGAGATGCAGGGTGACAGCTCCCCCCAGACCACCCTGTGGCAGGTCCACTTGCATTAATATCAACATTGTGATGGCAGTGCCTCTTAGCGCCTCAGGAAGGTGCCTCAGACACATTGAGCAGAGGAATTCAGGCCAACACCCACCCTCCCGGTTCTTGTGTGCCTCCACAGAACTTTGCGTTGGTCCCCTGCCACAGGCCTTCTCCCCCGCACCCCTGCTGCCATCTATTTGAGGTGCCTTTGCAATATCTGTTACATTCACTTGGCAGACTTTGGCCCAAGTTTTCTGAAAGCACTCGTTTAGGTTGTTTTCCAAAACTGATTTTATTTTTTAAGTTGAAGGAGAGGGAAGGCTGTGGGGAAATAGGGGCTGGCTGTATCCAGCCTGCACAATGTGGGGTGTTTTCCAGTCTGAGTCGTCACTGAATAATTCAATTGTGTTCATTTTATTTAACCAAAGAGATAATACAGATAGAGATATAGAGCTAGAGAGAGAGGGAGAGAGAGATGATAGATAGATAGATAGATAGATGATTGATAGCTGTTCATAGATTTTATACTCCAGTTTTTCATTATTATAAAGGTACTCCAAACAAAAAGCAGAAATAATTTATTATTTACCTCACAGTGAAATCTTATTACAAGGTGAGTTGTTTGCATATTTTTGGTAAAATGAGTTATAGATTCCTCTTCCATTTGAGGTAACTTGGAACTCTTGGGAGAACCACTAGCCCTGTCTGTGGAGGAAGAGGATGGCTGTGGGGAACAGTGGGCCCTCTCTCTGTAAGTGGTAGCAACAGAGTGGGGTGGGAATTTAGAAGCAGAACAAGAAATACAGCACTTATTCTGTATTAGAATGGCAGAAGCCTTCGGGGACCTCCACAGAACACTGTGTGTATCTCCATTGCCAGAAACCCTTGAGGCTCAGATGTAATGTCATCCCATGAACATTTTTCTTTGACCCAAGAGCTCTCTGCTGGGCAACAGACTGTTGGAGAAAGGCGGGCTACTTTGATGGAAGGGCGTAACTGATAGAGTCTAGGTCCTTTTGTTCAGAAATTAAAACACTCAAGTTTAGCTCTTATACATTTAGAAAGTGCTCTTACAAATTTCTCTAGCGGTCTTAGACACATCCAGTGATTTATGCCTCCCTCAGGTCTATATACTTGTCCCGAATAAGCCACTTTAAAAATAAGAATGATTAATTAAGACCAGACCCAGCTAACCCTTCCGCTTTGTAAAAAAAGGATCCCCAAACAACAGATTTGTTGTTTTATGGATCAGTTTAGATACAATAGGCTCACTTGATTACAATGCCACATGCTTCAAATATTTTTACTGAAATGGATCAGACCCCAGGGAAACCCTCAGTAACTGGGAGGTTATGCAAATGACCCCCGGGGGAAAATGGAGATCACTTCAAAGGTTTTGGTTTTGTGATTAATAACAATAAGAAAAAAGAGTACACAGTTATAGGGAACAGGTTCAGGTCTTTCTTCTTTACATCCTTGTCTCTGACTTTTCCTACCTCACAGCATCTGCAAACGTTGCAGTGGGATTCTGACCTCTCTCCTCAGCTTCTCCTCTAGTAGAACATTTTCAGGAGCCAAAGGAAGAAGAACATGGTGGAGAATCTGGTCTGATTGAACAGCTTTAAAGTGGAACTAAAGATTACGATAAGATTTTACCAGTTTCTAGAGAGGTTTACCTCCAATGATGACTTGTAATCATGGTGCTTTTTGCTTCTGAATATTCCAAACATAACCCATTTTAAAGGTATTTTTTTCTTACTTTATAAAATAATTATCAAACACAAAATAAGTTGTCCTTATTCCTGACTCACATGAAAGTCACTGAGATAAACCTAACATTTATCCAAAAAGCACAAAGCTATTTCATATATACTTACTGACTTTCTTTAACTTTAGCTTATTTTTAAACTGCCAAGTTTGGATGTGTCCAAATTCCTACTTTATTCATTCTCCTGATGATTTGTCTGAAGACATTTATTAAATTCTCCATTATTTCCTCATTTTGCAAAACTAAAATGGCATAATTACTTATGAATTATTATCAAAGTAAATAAAATATAAATATTATAATTCAGTTGCCCCATTGAAGTCATTGGGACAAACATTATGATATATAAAGAACTGTAGACCCTGCTCGGTTGACTCAGTGGGAGAGCATCGGCCCAGCATGTGGATGTTCTGGGTTCAATTTTTTAGTTAAGGTATGCAGGAAAAGTGACCATCTGCTTTTTCACCCCTCACTTTCCTTCTCTCCATTCTCTTTCTCTCTCTCTTCCCCTTCTGCAGCCATGGCTCAATTTGTTTGGGGCCATCGATCCTAGCTGCTGAGAATGGTTTTGGGGAGCCTCAACTTCAGGTGCTAAAAAATAGCTCTGTGTGAGTATGGCCCCAGATGGGCAGAGCATCGGCCCCAGGTGGGAGTTACCATGTGGATCCTGGTCAGGGTGCATGCAGTAGTCTCTCTCTCTGCCTCCCCTCCTCTCACTTGAAAATGAAGAAAGAAAAAAGAGAGAGAACTGCAATATATATTTGATGCCCATGTCATTTGTTCCTAAATATTTACCCATGTGAATGGCATAGAATTGCATGCATCTGAAAATGTATGATATGAAACAGGACAGTGTCACCTAGAATGATATGATGAAACTACAGCATTTAAAGAAACCTATTGTTAGATTCTCTGAGACTTAAAATGTGTAATAAAAACCCTTTTATACACACATTTTATCAGATCTTACAGAAAATGACCCACCCTCTGGGCTCATACAGACTTTATCTCTAAAATATGTCACTGTCCTTATAACCAAAATTAATTGAATTCTGTATATAAATAAATATATATTTAATTATCACTAATTGTTACACAGCACTAGCTAGCAATTAGCAGTGCTAAGCACATTGATATTTAGCCTTTCTTTGCCATGATGGCTCTTTCTAAGCAGGAAAATCTGATGTCATAACGATAAGCTTTTCCTTTTCTTCAGACCTTATTTACTTGACTAATAGCATTTAACATTAAATGAACACGTCTTTGGGAAAACAGCTCAACCCATTTTCACTGGATATACTGTATTGCATTTTACCTCTGAAAATGGATTGGTCCATTTCTTTGAAAACTATTGGAAAAACAGTGGTTGTCAGAAATGACAAGTTGGCACAATAGCATTTGATACAACAGATATTGATTGGTACAGATAAATACATACCAGGCATTGTGCTGGATTTGGGATGGACAAAAATTAGTCTTTGCTCTTTGCTTGTGGTATTGTGAAAAAAACAACCATCTGATTTTTCTGTCCTGTTGTATGCGAATCTCATTCTTTCCTGTTTATACCTAAGCATAATCACCTACTCAGCACTCATCCCTTTTAAAATTTCTTCTTTTATTTATTTGCTCATTCACTAAATGTCTACTTTGTACCTCCTATGAGCCAGACACTGTGCTGGGGACCAGGGATGGAAGGACGAGCCAAGCCAGCCTGATGTTTGTGGAGCTCACACTGCAGTGGAAGAGAGTGCTGTCAAAGACTCATGGTAAACAAATGGAAGACTGAAGCCATGGCTAGTGCTGGGGAGGGTGGTGGGTGCTGTGCGTCATGTGATGAGGGCAGGGCAGAACCAGGCCTGGGCTCTGAAGGGGCAGAAGGGGCTGAGAAACAGATGGGTGATGGGAGCAGAGGGTGCAATTTGGACTCAAGACTAGAGAAGGAAGGAGAGCAGGGGGTAAACCATGGTGGCCTTGTCAGAATGATTCCAGAGGGAGTATGCTCAGTCTCGGATTCTGAAAAGATCTCTCTTCACAGCAAAGAACTCTCTGGTCCAATGTTAATAGTACTGTTGAGAAATGCAGGGTTAAAGAAAATAAACTATTAAAAACTTAAGCATGGCTACGATGCAATTAACATGGGGAAGCCTGCCTTGCTGGAGGTCACAGCCCCAAGGGTCTGCGATGTGTGCACGAGATTATAGGGACATGAGTGCTGTTAGCTCACTGTGCTGGGTGCCCTTTCTTCCGACCCTGCGGTGGAGTATTGCTGTGTCGGTTTTTTTTTTTTAATATATATATTTTTTAATTTATTTATTTATTTTTCTTTTATATATATATATATTTTATTATTATTAATTCTAATGGGGTGACACCAATAAATCAGGGTACATATGTACAATGAAAACATCTCCAGGTTATCTTATCATTCAATTGTGTTGCATACCCATCACCAAAAGTCAAATTGCCCTCTGTCACCTTCCATCTGGTTTTCCCTGTGTCCCTCCCCTCCTCCCTATCCCACTCTTCCCTCCCTCCCCTCATCCCATAACCACCACTCTCTTGTCCATGTCTCATATTCTCACTTTTATGTCCCGCCTATGTATGTAATCATGCTGTTCTCAGTTTTTCTTTTTTTCTGATTTACTTATTTCACTCCGTATAATGTTATCAAGGTACATCCATTTTGTTATAAATGATCCGATGTCATCGTTTCTTATGGCTGAGTAGTATTCCATAGTATATATGTACCAAAGCTTTTTAATCCACTCGTCTTCTGACGGACACTTGGGCTGGTTCCAGATCTTCGCTATTGTGAACAATGCTGCCACGAACATGGGGGCGCATTTCTTCTTTTCGAACAGTGCTCTGGTGTTCTTAGGGTATATTCCTAAAAGTGGGATAGCTGGGTCAAAAGGCAGTTCGATTTTTAATTTTCTGAGGAATCTCCAAACTGTTTTCCACAGTGGCTGCACCAGTCTGCATTCCCACCAGCAGTGTAGAAGGGTTCCCTTTTCTCCACATCCTCGCCAGCACTTATTCTGTGTTGTTTTGCTGATAAGTGCCATTCTGACTGGTGTGAAGTGATATCTCATTGTGGTTTTAATTTTCATTTCTCTAATGATTAGTGATGTTGAGCATTTTTTCATATGCCTATTGGCCATCTGTATGTCCTCTTTGAAGAAATTTCTATTCATTTCTTTTGCCCATTTTTTGATTGGGTTGTTTGTCTTCCTGGTGTTGAGTTTTATAAGTTCTTTATAAATTTTAGTTATTAACCCCTTATCAGATGTGCTGTTGAATATGTTCTCCCATTGTGTGGTTTGTCTTTTTATTCTGTTCCTATTGTCTTTAGCTGTGCAAAAACTTTTTAGTTTGATATAATCCCATTTGTTTATCTTGCCTTTTATTTCAGTTGCCGGTGGAGATAAATCGGCAAATATACTGCTGCTACAGATGTCGGAGAGCTTGCTGCCTATGTTTTCTTCTAGGATGCTTATGGTTTGACGGCTTCATTTAAGTCTTTTATCCATTTTGAGTTTGTTTTTGTGAATGGTGTAAGTTGATGGTCTAGTTTCATTTTTTTGCAGATAGATGTCCAATTTTCCCTACACCATTTGTTAAAGAGGCTGTCTTTACTCCATTGTATGTTCTTTCCTCCTTTGTCAAATATCACCTGCCCATAAAGCTGTGGGTTTATTTCTGGGTCCTCTGTTCTGTTCCATTGATCTATGTGCCTGTTCTTATGCCAGTACCAGGCTGTCTTGAGTATAATGGCCTTATAGTAAACCTTGATATCTGGAAGAGTGATACCTCCTGCTTTATTTTTTCTTTTTAAGATTGCTGAGGCTATTCGTGTTCTTTTTTGGTTCAATATAAATTTTTGGAATATGTTTTCTATATCTTTGAAGTATGTCATTGGTATTTTAATTGGTATTGCATTGAATTTATAAATTGCTTTGGGTAATATAGACATTTTAATGATGTTTATTCTTCCTAGCCATGAGCACAGTATATGCTTCCACTTGTTTGTATCTTCCTTGATTTCTTTTATCAATGTTCTATAATTTCCCAAGTACAAGTCCTTAACCTCCTTGGTTAAATTTACTCCTAGGTACTTTATTTTCTTGGCTGCAATAGTGAAGGGGATTGTTTCCTTAATTTCTTTTGCTGATATTTCATTGTTGGTGTATAGAACTGCCTCTGATTTCTGAGTATTAATTTTATATCCTGCCACCTTGCTGAATTCATTTATAAGGTCCAGTAGTTTTTTGACTGATACTTTAGGGTTTTCGATATACAATATCATATCATCTGCAAATAGTGACAGTTTTACTTCTTCTTTTCCAATTTGGATGCCTTTTATTTCTTCTTCTTGTCTGATTGCTGTAGCTAGGACTTCCAGAACTATGTTGAATAAGAGTGGTGAAAGTGAGCAACCCTGCCTGGTTCCTGATCTTAAGGGGATTGCTTTTAATCTTTGTCCATTTAGTATGATGTTTGCTTTCGGTTTATCGTAGATGGCCTTTATCATGTGAAGGAATGATCCCTGTATTCCCTCTTTACTGAGAGTTCTGATATGAATGGTTGCTGGATTTTATCAAATGCCTTTTCTGCATCTATTGAAATTATCATGTGATTTTTGTCCTTCCTTTTGTTTATGTGATGAATCACATTGATTGATTTGCGAATATTGAACCAGCCTTGCCTCTCCAGAATAAATCCCACTTGATCATGGTGTATGTTTTTTTGCATATATTGCTGAATCCGGTTGGCTAATATTTTGTTGAGAATTTTAGCGTCTAAATTCATCAGGGATACAGGCCTATAATTTTCTTTCTTTGTGTTGTCTTTGCCCGGTTTTGGGATCAGAATTATGCTTGCCTCATAAAATGAGTTTGGAAATCTTCCTTCCTCTTGAATTTTTTGAAATAGCTTGAGGAGGATAGGAGTTAGTTCTTCTTTGAATTTTTGATAGAATTCACTTGTGAAGCCATCAGGCCCAGGACTTTTCTTTTTTGGGAGTTTTTTGATAACTGTTTCGATCTCATTTGTTGTAATTGGTCTGTTTAGGTGTTCTGATTCTTCCAGATTGATTTTTGGAAGGTTATATGATTCAAGAAATTTGTCCATTTCACCAAGATTGTCTAATTTTTTGGCATATAGTTCTTCATAGTATTTTCTTACAATGCTTTGTATTTCTGTTGTGTCAGTTGTTATTTCTCCACTGTCCTTTCTAATTTTATTTATTTGAGTCCTCTCTCTTTTTTTCTTGGTGAGTCTAGTTAAAGGTTCATCAATCTTGTTTACCTTTTCAAAGAACCAGCTTCTGGTTTCATTGATCCTCTGTATTGTTTCCTGAGCCTCTATGTCATTTATTTCTGCTCTGATCTTTATTATTTCCTTTCTTCTACTTGTCTTGGGTTTTATTTGTTGTTGTTTTTCTAGTTCTTTTAAATGCAGGGTCAGGTTGCTTATTTGAGCTTTTTCTAGCTTCTTATGATATGCCTGTGGTGCAATGAACTTTCCTCTCAGTAGTGCTTTTGCTGTGTCCCATAAATTTTGAGTTGATGTATGCTCATTATCATTTGTTTCTAGAAACTTTTTTATTTCTTCTTTGATCTCATTGTTAATCCATTCATTATTTAATAACATGCTATTTAGTTTCCAAGTTTTTGAGTATTTTTCAGTTTTTCTTTTGTGGTTAATTTCTAGTTTCATGGCATTGTGATCAGAGAAAATGCTTGATATGATTTCAATCTTCTTAAATTTATTGAGACCATTTTTGTGTCCTAACATGTGGTCTATCCTAGAAAACGTACCATGAGCGCTTGAGAAGAATGTATATTCTACTGCTTTAGGGTGAAAAGTTCTGAAGATATCTATTAAATCAAGTTGATCTAGTGTCTCCTTTAATTCTGCTGTTTCTTTATTAATTTTCTTTCTTGAGGATCTATCCAGTGTTGTTAGAGGGGTATTGAAATCCCCTACTATGATAGTATTGCTGTTAATCTCGCCCTTTATATCAATCAAAGTCTGCTTTATGTATGTCGGGTCTCCTATATTTGGTGCATAGATATTTATAATAGTTATATCTTCTTGTTGAATTGTTCCCTTTATCATTATGTAGTGTCCTTCTTTATCTCTTACTACAGCCTTTGTTTTAAAGTCCATTTTGTCTGATATAAGTATTGCTACCCCGGCTTTTTTTTCATTTCCATTTGCATGAAATATTCTTTTCCATCCTTTTACTTTCAGTCTATGAGCATCTTTTGTTTTAAGGTGTGTCTCTTGTAGACAGCATATGTATGGGTCCTGTTTCTTTATCCATGCAGCTACCCTATGTCTTTTGATTGGATCATTTAATCCATTTACATTTAAGGTTATTATTGATATGTAGTTGTTTATTGCCATTTTATTCTTTAAAGCTGTATTCTTCTTTTGCTCTATTCATTCCTCCCTTTCAACTGTTCACAACAGGCCCTTTAGTATCTCTTGCAGAATTGGTTTGGTTTTTATGAATTCCTTCAGGCTTTCTTTTTCTGGGAAGCTCTTTATTTCTCCTTCAATTTTAAACGTTAGCCTTGCTGGATAAAGTAGTCTTGGTTGTAGGTTCTTGTTCTGCATTACTTTGATTATATCTTGCCATTCCCTTCTGGCCTCAAGTGTTTCTGTTGAGAAGTCCGATGTCATCCTTATGGGGGCTCCTTTGTAGGTGATAGCCTTTTTTCCCTAGCAGCTTTTAAAATTTTTTCTTTATCCATTAGCTTTGGTATTTTAACTATGATGTGTCTTGGTGTAGATCTTTTTGGGTTTCTCTTTAATGGAGTTCTGTGTGTTTCTTGAACGTGTGGAGTGTTTTCCAGCCTTAATTTAGAAAAGTTTTCTGCTATGATTTGATTGAACAAAGTTTCCATTTCCTGTCCTCTTTCCTCTTCTTCAGGCACCCCTATGATGCGAATGTTGTTTCTCTTCATGTTGTCACAAAGCTCCCTTAGAGTTTCCTCACATTTTTTGAGTCTCTTTTCCTTTTTCTTCTCTGCTTCTGTGCCTTTGTTTATTGTGTCCTCTAACTCGCTGATTCAGTCCTCAGCGTGATTCATCCTGCTTTTAATTCCTTCCATTGTGGTCTTCAGTTCTGAGATTGTATTTGTCATTTCTGTCTGATTCTTTTTTATTATTTCAATTTCGTTTTTTATACTTCTTATCTCTTTATTTAGGTGTTCATAATGACTATCCATTGTTGCTCTAATCTCTTTGAACATCCTAACTATCATTATTCTAAATTCTGCTTCTGGTAATTTGGTTATATCTGGTTCATTCAGGTCCTTCTCTGGGGATTTCTCTTGATTCATTTGGTTTGCATTCCTCTGCCTGCCCATTTTTTCTGTGTATAAGCAAGTTGTGGCCACTGGAGTCCAGTAGGTGTTGCCTTTGTGTTCTCTAGGTGTGGTCTGTCTGCAGGCCCCCCCCCTCTGCCGGTGCCTAGGGTGGTTGGGTATGAGTGTTGCCAGCGCCGGCCCACTGTGGCTTTTGCTGTGATTTCTGCCTCTCCTCCGTGGGAGGGGCTGTCACTGAAGCCACAAGTATTAGCACCAAGGGTAGAGGTGAGCACCTTTGCTCAGCTGCGGACCCAGCCTGTTTCCAGACTTCCGCCCAGAACCCTCAGTCAGAGCCTGTTCGCCACAGTTTCGCATGTTGGGCGGGGCTTTTGACGTGCTCTCAGCTGTGAGCGTTTGCCCGTCTGGAGATTTAGCCCCGCCCTCGAGGCCAGGGCCCTTCTGCGCAGGGTCGCAAACCCAGGTTTATTGGGCCGGGCGTGTTTGCTTGCTTCCGCTCAGCTGCGTACTTCCGCTCGTCCTGGACTCTACCCCGCCCCCGCGTTCGGAGGCCGCTCGTGCATGTAGGAATGCAATTTGTGGTTTCTCCGGCTGCGCTCGGAGCCCGCTCGCGCACGTATACTGGCCAACCCCGGTTTCTCCGGCCGGGAGGGGGGGGGCGGGAGGGGGCTGGTAGCGTTAGCTCCAGCCTTGAGCCCCTGCCCATCCCTGGTCCTAGCCCGGTCCCCGCAGTCAGGGCCGGCTTGTGCAGGGTCGCAGAGTAGATTTCTCCTTGTTCCTGGCCTCCCGCTTTGTCCCCGTAAGTGGGATTAAAGGCGGGCCCACAGCTTCCGGACCGCTTTTGCGCGCGTCCCCTCCGACCCTCTGGGCTAGACTTAGCTCCCACGGGCTTGGTCTCTGCCCATACCGACAGAACCGCGTTTCAGCGTCCTGTTGCCCCAAACCCTTAAGCAGCCCTCAGCAGAGTAGGAAGGGACCTAATACTCCACACTGTAGGCCTGGGAGCTCCCTCACTTGTTTCACAGCTCAAAACTGTCCAAATGCCTCTTCTAGGCTCTGGGACTGCAGGCTGAGCCTTGGTTCCTGGGACCCAGGTCCCTCCCTCTCCGCCAAACTTTTCTCCCACCCCGCAAGTCTCTCCGGGCTGCCGTTTGCTCTGGGGAGCTGGGCAGCCCTCTTTGCGTTTTCGCTATTCCTACCAGTCTCAATGTGGCTTCTTCTGTGTTCCTTGGTTGAAGAGTTCACTTAGTTTAGTTCATAGTTGGTTTATCCAGATGATGGTTCTTTAAATTGAGTTATAATCCACTTTGCTTCTGGGAGTTGGAAGTTGGTACGTCCGCCTACTCCGTCGCCATCTTGCTTCCCCTATCTCTTGCCTAATTTATTTTTAATTTATTTTATTTTATTCATTTTAGAGAGGAGACACAGAGTTGAGAGAGAGAAAGAGACAGAGAGAGAAAGGGGGGAGGAGCTGAAAGCATCAACTCCCATATGTGCCTTGACCGAACCAGTGCAGGGTTTTGAACTGGTGACTTCAGTGTTCCCAGGTCGACGCTTTATCCACTGTGCCATCACAGGTCAGGCCTGCTGTGTCGGCTTTTATGGTGCAGCTTCCAGAAAAGACCAATAGTCCTAGGAATGAAGTAATGCCCAGTGGAACATAAATAAATATTACAGGTTTTCTTCATCTTCTTTCTGTGATATAGAGCTCCATGGCACAGCGAGTGAAATGAAATAATATTGTGACCTCCTGCAATCCTTACTACTTTGTAGACTATTCTCTTAAGTCAATGAACTGGGAGAAAAGACTGGATCGTTGAAATAGAATAAAATTGCAGCTACAGAACTGGCAGCCAAGTAAAGGCTTGCATGTTTCTCAGAAGCCATGCAATAAGAGAAGCCATCTCTCCCACTGTGAAGACCCATCGATGCATCTGTTTGAATGGACAAAGCCTGTTTGCACGGGTTTAGCAGCTCCTCTTCCCTTTTCTCTTTGCTTGATGACCCAGTGAATATTTCCTTGGATGCCACTGTGGGAATGCTACTCCTGTGGTCTGGAGTGAAACCAGGGTTGGGATTATTCCTACTGGTGTTTAGAGGTGAGCTCCAGTGTGGGCAGACTCGGGTTTTGCATCCTAGAAAGGGACAGCGACATGGACTTTCTGGTTACTCAGAGCTTCAGCTTGATTTCCCTCACACTGTGGGCCCTTATAGAAGGCTCTATCAGATCACTGCTACCCCTGTGCTCTGTTGACCACAGGAGTCTCAGGAGCTAAAATGACCAATGTGCCACACTGGTCAGGAGTCACTTGCGAAGGGCAGTGTTTGCTCCGGCTAGTTTCAGCTACGAAGGGTTTGTTACCAGGCATTAAAAGACTCCCAGAATCACTGGCAAGACTGAAAAATTGAAGAAACTCTTGGCTGAGTTTCCAGGAACTACTCCCAAAGTCATACTGCAGAAATGGGCTCCCAAGGAGCTATGATTCTGTCACCATCAGAAAGCCACCTGCCATTACTCCTGCATATGTTGGACTCCAGGTTTCTGCTGTGCCCACAGCAGCACAACACATGCCTCGGCATCCTGCCTGTCCCTCCTCCAGTCAGCTAGGAATTCCAGTCCTGAAAATTGCTTCTGTTCCCCGGAACAGAAGCAATTAGATGCCCTCTTTTGCCAGGGTTCTCCAGAGAAATGGGAGCAATGGGGTGTACACATGTAGTAAGAGATTTATATTAAAAAACTGGCTCACATGGTTATGGAATCTGGCAAGTCCAAAATCTGCAGAGTGGGCTGGCCGACTAGTGACCCAGGAAAAGCTGACGTTGCAGATGAAGTCCAAAGGCCCTATGTTGGCAGAATCCCTTTGCCAGGAGGAAGGTCAGCCATTTGTTATATCTGTGCCTTCGACTGATTGGATGAAGCCCATTCACATTATAGACAGCAATCTGCTTTTCTCAAAGTCCACAAGCTTAAATGTTAATCTCATACAAAAACATCCTCAAAGAAACATCCAGAATGTTTGACTGCATATCTGGACACTGACATGGCCAGCCAAGGTAACACATAAAATGAACCATTATGTGCCCAGTTACAAGAGCATCTAACCAACGTCTCCCCACTCCTCCTGCGGTATGGGAGGAGGCACCCCAGAAAGAGGCTGCAATGAGTGCGCGTGAGCCTGACTGGACAATCTGCTCGTGTCTTGTCTACAAAGCCACCCTTGTGAAGTCCTAACACCTCTTTCGAGTTCATGTACAGATGTCCTTGGAAGTCAAAGATGAAGCGTAGCTGTTGCTGTTACTGGTTTTACTGGAAGGTGAACACCTTGATTTAGGTTCTGTCGTAGATTTGGAGGAAGTTAGCTCCAGTACAAGCATGACTGTTCAGACTACGAAAACAAAAAAAGGGTCAAATGCTAGTAACAGAAACGTAGGGAAAAGATTCTCCTAGTCCTAGTCCGTGGGTATTCCCCAGGGGTTCTGAAACAAATGGTTTTAAGTTTTTATCTTTCATAGTGAATAATGTAGAAGTCTCCTCATTTATGTTCATTCCCCCAAATTAATATAATGTGGCCAACTTCTTTAGTTTTTCTCAAAATTTCAGCCAAATGTCTTTTCTCTGAGAGAGCACCGCAGGGCCTGCCACTAGAACTGACCAGGTCTGCTCTCCAAGCCTCTGTCTGAATCATGGAGCAGGGCTTCCCGTTAGTCAGGCACTCATCGAAGTACCTAATTCATAAACACTCCCTTTGTATGACTTTTTATCTTTTAAAATATTTTTGTATCTGTTTTAATCTTTGGTCTCTGTGACAACCTTAAAGTTATTTTATTCCCCAGGGGAAGAAAATGGAAGGTCCAGCACAAGGGTGGAGCACAGTGGTTAGTCCTGGAGGCTGGAAGCGCCTGCTCCGTGCTCCCGTTTGACTTCCTCTGCTTCACAGTTGATGTTCCCTCGCTTCTGATCCAGCCCACATGCCAACACACACCATTGAAGAGACACTCACTCTGCAGTAGCCCTCAGCCTTGGTTCATGACGTCCTGTTTGAGCCACCTCATGTGGGTTGTTAAATACGCTGAATGCTAATCTGAGTTCGTTCTCATTGAAATGTCTTTGAGGAGTGTATTTGAATTATACTCTATTCCTTCTGTTTTAACATTTTTCAAACAGTCCCACAAGGGGGCAACATGAGTTCTCTGAGTGGCCAAAAATTCTAGCACAGTCTTTCTTGTGATAGTTTGTTAGACATTCTTTATTTATTGCCAGCCCAGAAAACTTACTCTGCATTTTGTGACAAAATTCAAGAAAATTTACCATAGCTTATTTGGTAAACATTTTATTTGAAGCCACTAATTTGAACTGTTTTCTTATCAGCGGTATGTACTAAATGTAATGTTTATTCCCCTCACCTTGTTTTCCTTGTCTTTACCTTGTTTTAGCTTGTGTTCGTGTTTCCTAATAATTAGGGCCCTCTGATGTTTCTCAGCTCCTCCCGCACTGTTATCGTGTCCCCTATCCCCGACCCCCCAGGCCTCATGGTATCCTGGGTGGAGCAGCCCTAAGAACTAAGGTCACAGTAATGTTAACTTAATGTCTAAGATCCTCGGAGAAAGGGGCCATGCAGTGCCCTCCTTTGTACCCACACAAGCACTGTAAAGTGGGGCCATCCTAGTGCCCGTGTGACAGGGCAGTAGTTCAGTGCACAGACCATCTGCTCCAGCCTAGGCTGAACGTGTAGGATAATGAAAGAGAGGATGCACAAGTCCACCCGCACTAGCTCTCCCAGCAGGGGAGGGAACAGGAAGATCATGAACTCCTGAGTTCAGCACCATTTTTGTTAAATGATTTTTCATCCCTGGGGACACTGCCATTTCTCAGAGCCTTAACATGGGCTGCCCTTTCCAGGCTTGACCACACTAACTCCCTGGCTGTTCTAGTTCACTATACCCACCACCCTCTAAACTTGACTCTCTGTCACCGGCAGAACCCTACATACACCTCTTTCTGTGATGAGTTCATTGTCTCACATGGTTACCTCTCACCTAGGTAGCAACCCCCTGGCACCTCTTATACTTCCTTATACTGAGTGGGCATTTGCAAAGGGCTCTCAGTTGGAGTCTACATTCATTACGTCACCGTACAGTTAGTCTCTAGGGGGAACATGTCTACATGGGAGAAAACTGCATCCCCATGTCCTGCTTAAAAATGTGACATCTCACTTGACTGCTAGGTTGTCCTTCAAAGACAAGAAAATAAATGTCAGATTTGTCCTCTTAGTTTTTTGGTCTTCATGCCAGCATGGCTCTGTACCTCTGGGATGGAAGGATCGCCTCACCGTTGCCGAGAACCTGGCATGGAAGGGCAGAGACCTTTAGTTCTGTGGGTACTGACAGAGAGAAGCCAGGGAGGGGCAGAATGAACAGAATCTGGTTGGGTGTCCTCGTTTCTCCCTCTGTGCAGGGGAGAGCAGATGGAGAAAGGGTGGAAGAAATGACTATTTCAAGTTGTTCCCAAAACTGGGAGTGGGTGGGGTAAGTCACTATCTGGTCAAGTTAATCCTGGATAGATTTAGGGAAGTAAATGATGATGAGTGTTGGCAGTAATCTGTTTGAGAAAGAGTTTAAAAGTTGTCTCACCAAAATACTCCAGCTCTATCAAATGTAATGTTTATGACTTTTCACAGGCAATTTCTATTGACTTACAAGGCTGTGTTTTCTTTGTTCATAGAAGGTTGTGTATCTTTCTCCATCTGAAAAGCCCGGTGGGAATTCGTGTTTGTTCTTCTCCCATTTCTTTGCTTAGGAACCCTGCTTCCAGCTGTTTTCAGTAATATTCTTGGCAGAGGGGTAGACGGGCCCTCTCTCCAACCCTCAGTACTTGAAGAATATGCCCTGATTAGAAGTGAGAAGCAGGGCCTTGGTCAGTTGGCTCAGTTGTAGAACATTGGTCCAGTGTGTGTATGTCCCAGGTTTGATTCCTGGTCAGGGCACACAGAAGAAGTGACCATCTGCTTCTCCACCCCTCCCCCTTCTTTCGCTCTCTCTCTTCTCCTCCCACAACCATGGCTTGATTGGTTCAAGCACATTGGCCCCAGGCACTGAGGATGGTTCCATGGAGCCTCTACCTCAGGCACTAAAAATAGCTTGGTTGTGAGCATGGCCCTAAATGGGGGTTGCCAGGTAGATCCCTGGCAAGGCACATGTGGGAGTCTGTCTCTCTATCTCTCCTCCTCTCACTTGGAAAAGAAGAAGAAGAAGAAAAAAGTGAGAAGCAACCATGAGATGTAGTCGGCAACAGTGGACACCCTGGGGGTAAGAAGGAAAAGGACTGAAGACCTGAGGTGAATTCTATCCAGAACAGGTTGTAGAGGAACTAAATGATCGTGTCACTTATCCAAAAGTGGATAACCCTAAATTTAGTTCTTTCTGGTTTAGAATATATGCTGTTTACATGTCAAAATGTGTTCTATTTACTATTACAATAGCTCTGTATTGCCTAAATAATATCATGTACAATCAAACAGGATAAAAGTTTGACATAAATTTTCCTGCTGATGTAAGAACAAAACTGTATGTTATAGTCAGGCGAGGGCTGAATCAAAACCAGCCACGGCCCTTTATTTGTTCTTTGTTTCCCATGACTGTATTTATAGGTATGGTCCTTGGAATCTGCAGTCATTCATTGTCCAAAAGAATGGAGGCAGAATTCCTCCCTAAAATAGCATTGATCCGGACTGTGGCCAGCCCTTTGCTGTCATGTCTGAGGCACACACTCTACTGGCTACGGAAGCACCAGGATGCTCCCGTGCTGTTACCATGGCACCGGGCAGTGTTTCCACAACACAGCCTTCCCACATTCTGGACAAGCCAACTTGGATGGTTTGGCCTACACGATGCTAGTCAGGCTGGAAAGTGATCAAGGACCTTTGGGATTGGTATTCTGATTTGTGCATGTAAAAGTTTAACTCTGGCTAGAACCAGACCTGTAATGAGCACAGGCTTGAGATCTCAAGGGGATGACCCTGGAGGAAGACACTGATAGGGTTGAAGATGGGGCCATGACCTCCTCCTCCCTTAGGTGGACAAAGGGACATTAAAAAACTGGACATACCAGATCACCTCCCCCTGCCAGGCCTCCGGATTGACTCACATGGGTATGGAAGGTCCCCTAGCTTACTTACGGTTAATCTTATATAAATCACTGAAAGCTACATTTTTTCCCTGTAACGACGACCAACCCTCACCCTCGAATCCCCTATTTAACCCTACCTGTTAGAGAACCGGTTGCTGACCTCAGCCTTAGAGCCAGCCCGGCTGATGACCCCTAATGAAATTTTCTTGCCTGAACTTGGGTGTCCTCCCTCAGCCAACCTTACAGACACTTGCTGCTCAGAAGGTATTGAATATACTCTTCCATCCATTCCATCCCATTTGCTCTGTGCTTGCAGGACGAGCAGAGTGCCATAGCTGCTGGCTTTCTTGTGTCTGTGAGCTCCAGGAAGCTGGAGAGAGTAAAATCAGAGTGAAAAAAAGGTGAGCAGGAGGCAGCGAGCTAATGGCAAAAACGTGGTTTCAAGATTTTAGCCTTTTCTACAAAAAGGAATTGATGAATTTAAACTCAACAGGTGCAAATAGGATAAAGACACTATATTTAAAACACTTTGTGATCCTAGAAAAAAAGAGTACTCAAGTCCCTGCACTATTTCTCTATTGTTATTAACAAAGTTCATCTGTGCCTGGCACAGGGGCTCACACTTAACAGATAATCAGTAAACTGTTGGAGTGAGTGAAGGAGCAAAGCGCCACAGTCAGTATAGTGATGTGCCTGACTTTGGAGGAATCGCCTGCTTTGAGTCCTGCCCTCCAGGTGGAAGCTCCAGAGGACCAAGTTTCCAGAAGCTCAACCAGAAAGCTCTGTCCTCTGGCCCTCATTTTTCTTGTTCATGGGTATGCTCCCAAGAGGAGCCCCAGGGTGGGGGGAGGGGTCAGAGGGGGCACAGAATTTTAGGCGAGGATTTCAGCCTTGGCATTTTATGCTCTTTTTAGTTCAAGTTGTGTAGTCCCGATTTTTAGAGGAAAATAGAAGTACAAGTAAACTAATGGAAAAGGAAAAAGTTTGGACATTTATGGCTGACTGTGTGGTCCAGAGTTACCAGCCTGACCTGCCCCTGGCAGCTTGTTAAAAATGGAGAATCTCAAAAAAAAAAAGGAGAATCTCAGGTTCATCTTCCTCCCCTTTAAAAATCAGAATCCACTATTTAACAAATTCACTTTAATGCTTGAGAAGACTGGTTTGGAGAAAAGCCCAAGCAGCCATCTTCAGAACTGTAAAAAGAAATGTCAACTTGACCAACTCAAAAACAGTTACTCAGTTTAATCACCAAAGAAGACAGAAAATTCCAGAAGGGTATAGAAACAAAGGTATAGTTCTAACAAAAATATTCCATTGTAGGAACTACTGAATTCCTTGAGTGGCATATCTCTGGCACATTCACAGTCTGATTAGGTCCTGGTAGGGGAGGCGACAAGCAGGAGAAAGGCAGTGGTAGGCAAGAGAAAGAGCAAAAGAGAGAGACCCAATAATTTTCATATCAATTTAAAATAATACATATCCATTCTAAAATTTTTTAAAAACATGTATGAGTATAAAGTAAAAAATGAATGTTATAGTTGTCTTCCTCCAAGATTGTATTAATTATAAAAATTTAAGAACATAGGCTCCAGAACCCAACTGCCAGGGTTTGAATCCAAGTTCTGTTGCTTACCAGCTGTATGGTCTCAGGAAAGTTATTTAATGTTTCTTTGTCTCAGTTTCCTTTGCTGTAAAATGGAAATAACAGCAGTATTGTGAAGATTCAATTTTGATGGATGCACAGCTCTCCAAACCATGTCTGCAATATGTTTGAAGTGTTGGCTGTTATGATTCTAATACTTTAATATTATTTTCACATTTAAAGCTTAGAACCCTTTGTTGTTTCAGCATAAGGAGAAAGTAATTAGGGAATTCATTTTTCTTTGCAATGGTTAGCAAGTTATTCAAACATCACTTATTAACTACTCTCTCTTTCTATTGTGTAAGGGTTTATTGCATCCCCCGAAAAGATATGTCCATCCTCACCTTTAATCCCTCAGAATGTGACTGTATTGAAGATGTACTTAGTTAAGATACAGTTGTATTGGAATAGGATGGGCCCCTTAATCCAGTATGTCCAATGTCTTTATAAAAATATGAACAGAAAGAGATACATAGAGAAGATGACCATGTGAAAACAGAAGGAGAGATGGGGGTGATGCTGCCACAAGCCAAGGAATGCCTGGAGATGTTAGAAACTGAAGACACCAGTAAGAGTAAAGGCTTCTGAGAGATATAGCCTGGCCAACACCTCAGTTTCAGACTTCTAGCCTCTAGAAATGTGAGACAATAAATTTCTGTTGTTTTAAGCCACCCAATTTATGGTACTTTGTTATAGAAATCATGGGAAATAAAAACAACATATGATGGACATTTTTGCTGTTGTTGTTCTTTTGGTCTGGTTGATTATTCCTATGCCTTAATGATATATTTTAATGATTTGTAAGCCTAGTTCAGAAGAAAGAGACATGGAACATTCTCATTTTTTCCAACAGGTAGTTTTTGAGATAAAATTTGACAGAGGTCAAAGCAGTGACTAGTACCGGCCATTGTAAAAATTCTCATACTTCCCTTGAGAGTCTGAGACCCGCGTTAGTCTCACTTCTGTAGTCCCAGACACTGAGATTTTGTCTACCTCCATTGAAGGGTTACCATCTTAGCCGCCATGTCTCCTTTCACTAACTGAGAAAGGTTTATAAAACTTAATGGGTTGTTATTAATGATTAATAAACTCCACCCATGCATCGCACTGAAGACTGTATTCATGCACAATCAGTCTTCACTCCCTGGTTTATGATGATGTCAATTGCTTTTTAAGGACTGTTGGTGGAGTTGCAGAGAGAGAGAGTGCCAATGCCAGGTTCTATTTCACTTGAGTAAAGAAAATCAGATTAGAATAATGAATGACACTCCAGGAACTATGAGATTTCCTGGGGGAGCTAATGACTGTCCATGGGGTCTTAGCATGAGACCCCCTCTGTGGCATAAATAGGGATGCATTTCATAGCAGCTAAGCGTCAGGAAATATGCTTTTAATTATCACTTAAGATGTAACCTGTCAGAGGTATTCGTATCACTTGTATGTAATGAGAATTGATTTTCAGATTGCATTACCCAGAAAGCCTAGGATAATGGACACCCTGGTTCTTTCCTGAGACCCTTAGTCACCACATGTTTCTGTGTTGGTGCTGGCCTGCCTGGCAGCCACCAGATATCTGATCTGCCACATGCGACCCAGGCAGAGGCCTGCTCATTAGCCTTAGAGTGGTTTCTGATGAATGAGACTCCACCAAGCTTAGCCTGGTTCATCGGTTTCGCTGCAAAGTGGGGGAGCCCCAGGGAAAACAAATTAGGGGTTGAATTGTTGACTGCAGTACACAGACTTCCCTCATCAGTGCAAGAATATCTGCAGAAATGATGTGTTGATGGGAGAAGCATGCATTTTAGCACTGCCCATCTCTGGCTAGATTTTCCCCAGGTTTCCTGAACTTCTCAGAAGTGATCAAGCAGGTCCTGGAGGGGCGGGCCAGGTGTGGACGTGCAGAAATGCAGTGAGAGGAGAAAGAGATATCTGGTTATCCAAGTGTTCTCTCAATTTGCATCATTCATATAGCATATGCCACTTTCCTGGTTTTCTTGCCATAATTTACCACCTTTACAATGATTTACTTAATACTTTCATTTAAGCTGACTTGGTACACTTTATATGTTTAATTTGCAAAGAAAACTTAAATCAGTAGTGTAAGAAGATTAGTCTTACTGGCTTGGAAATAAAGCCTCTGAGGTGGTATTTTTTTATTGACATGTAACATGGTGTAAATTTAAGGGGTACAGCGCACTGACTTGATACATTTATATATTGCAATATGATTGCCATTATAACATTAGCTAACACCTCTATCACATCACATAATGATCATTTCTTTTGTGTGGTGGGAATAATTAAACTTTACCATTTATAGATGGATATCATTGTCCGCTGCTGTTCTTGCCTGTGATTTCTCTATTAAATGAACATTTGAGAGATGTTAAAGGCATAGTAACATGATCTGGAACCTTCTCTTTTTCTTTGTCTGAATCAGGGAGGTTGAGAGAGAATCGGCCCGGGAATAACTTTTTCTCTATGAGATCCCATATCACTGATTTTTCTGTCTGTGTAAAACCTAAAAGAATGGTGGTATATGTTTCTCTGTTTGAGAAACAATGCATAATTATGCCGGGACATACTGGCAGATTATGTAGAGGGAAGTCAGAGAAAGGTGGATAAAAGGAGACAAAAAAGCAAGAGCAAGCAGGCCCCATTGATCAAAATCCTGCTTCTCTGTATTGTGTAAGAAACAGTTCTGGAAAGATCAGCAGTCAGAGTTAGAATCAGCCACATGGCAGTCTCTTGGTCCCTTCCTCTATCTGCTTTCATCCCTCGGGTGAGTTTTAATCTCCTCCCCTGTATCAAACACTATGCGACACACTGGAGCCATGAAGACAAAGAGTTACTGTCCTCAGGGGCTTGTCTAGCTTGATAAAAATGTAGAGAGGTACAAGGAGAGCTGTGGGGTCTACTAGGAAGTCACCTGAATCAGATTCTGGGGACCAGCAGCAGCAAGGAGGAAAGTGGTTCCTGAGTATCACCCTAAGGGAGTATTCAAATGCTATGGGAAATGGGAAGCAACCACATTTGGGAAAATTGAATACATGTCGGAGCTGCTTAGGCCCCTTGACTTTCTGGCAAATGGGCAATTGTTCCCTACTTCACTATGTTTTGCTGAGTATGAAAGGGAATGTCAGTGCCAGACACCAGGTAGCACCAATCATTAAAGTTCCAGAGCCTGTAAGTAGTGATGTCTCAGTTACAAGTTGAGCTTTGAACTCACTAGCTAGTTTCATTGAGGGGCCTGCTGTGATCTCCATGGAGTTCCAGGGTGGGTATTAGTCACTGGGTCCTAGTAAGTGGTTCTCACTGGGTTCATTCTGTCATCCCAGGTAAGCCTGCCTAAGCAGGCTCTGGACTGGGCAGTACCTCCTGAACCTGCTGACCATGGTATTTGAGAAATTGGCCACCAGTTTGGTTCTGCTCATATTTGGCTGGACCATGGTAATAATTCAGGTGACATTTCTAGCAGTTCTGTGAGTAGATACAACATGCTCAATTGGAGCAAGTTGACCCTGGAGTTGAAGAGAGTGCTGGGGTTTAGAACCAGAAGGGCTGGACCCTGGCCAACTCTTGGCTACTCAAGCACTAAGTATATAGACATTCAACCTGCCATTCACATTAAAGTCATTTCTCTGTTCCTCCAGGGGAACATAAACTATTCCATTTTACTCATCCTGAAGCAGTTTGGTAAAACACATATTAGGGCAGAAATAAGACCTCAGTAGAGTTTCCTTGAGGCTGGGAGAATTTCACGGCCTTCAAGATTTTTCTGTATTTTCAGTTCTTAGCATGTCCTCATTTCATCTTCATTGTCTCTGTAAAACATCCCCTAAGAACCTCTAGCTACAATGGATACAAGTAGTTCCTTCTCTGTTGGATTGAAAGCTCTGAGACAAAATATAATTTTACACTTTATTTTCCTCAAACTGCCTTATGATCTGATATGCTCTGCCTAGCTGTCAGAGATGGGGAAATCATAAAAATTATGTACTCTTAATTTTCTATGTTCTCAAGAACAATTAAGAAGATTTTATTTTAACAGCTTTAAGTTTTGGCTTCATGGTCTCTCAATAGTCATGATTGCTATTTCAGCACTTCTGTCCCTCTCTAGCAAAAACTCCACCTATTTCTGTGCAATGAATGAAAAATGTCAAACATTGATTTAGACTGGTAGATAAAACTGACCATTATCAACGGTCATTATCAATTCAATGTTAGTTTTTCTTAGTAGAGTACACATATCCTCAGTAATTTATCAGTGCTAGAATAAATACTTGTTTAAAAGTATTTTAACTGTTGCAGAAAGTAACTTACCCAAACTTAATTGGTTTGCCATCTTTGTTTGGGTGTTTATACTTTCTTTGTGCTTATAGCTAAACATGAAGAGGAAGAAAGGCTCTAGCAGGTTTGCTCAGTGGTAGAGCACTGGCCCAGCATGTAGATGTCCTGGGTTCAATTCCTGGTGGGCACAGAAGAGAAATGCCCATTTGCTTTTCCACCCCTCCCCCTTTTGCTTCTCTCTCTCTTTCTCTTCCCCTCCTGCAGCCATAGCTCAATTGGAGCAAGTAGGCCCTGGGCACTGAGGATGGCTCCATGGCCTCCACCTCAGGCTCTAAGAAGAGCTCAATTGCTGAGCAGTAGAGCATACCCCAGATCAGCAGAGCATCCCTCTGTAGGGGCTTGCCAAGTGGATCCCAGTTGGAGTCAAGGGCATATGGGGGAGTCTGTCTCTTTTCTCCCCTCCTCTCACTTAATTAAAAAAGAAAAAAAAGAAGAAAAATTCTGCCCAATAATGTGATACTTAAACTTTGTATCATAAAGCCATGCTTAGACTTGTTGTTGCTTATTAATGCCTTCTGGAATTTAACCTTTTTTTTTTTTTTTTTTTTTAGTGAACAAGAAAGGCGGGGGGAGACAGACAGGGACAAACAGGCAGGAAGGGAGAGAGATGAGAAGCATCAATTCATAGTTGCAGCACCTTAGTTGTTCACTGATTGCTTTCTCAAACATGCTTTGACAAGGGGACACCAGCCAAGATAGTGACCTATTGCTCAAGCCAGCAACCTTGGGCTCAAGCCAGCAACCTTTGGGCTCAAGCCAGTGACTCTGCACTCAAAGTGGTGAGCCCACACTCAAGCCGGTGACCTCGGGGTTTCGAACCTGGGTCCTCAGCATCCCAGGCCAATGCTCTATCTACTACATGACTGCCTGGTCAGGCCAGAAAAAGATTTTTTTTTAAATGACATCTGTGTGCTCTCATTACCATGAATAATTGAGAGTTGCCTCTACTTGATTTTAATCCACTGAGGCCCAGCATCATCACTTCTTCCTTTGTCGTTTATCATTCTGAGCTATACGCTTTATGCTCATTTTCCTTCAAGCTTCCTGGTAACAGGTAAAAGCACAGAGCATTTCAACTCCCCAGGGAGAAGGCTGCCATAGTGTTGATGACAAAGATGCTAAATTGATTTTACTTCACTGTTGTGTGGCCATCTTACTCTCCCCGCAGCTCCAGAAGTTTTAGTTGGACTACATCCCAGACCCTCCGCTGGAGCAGATCCTAGTGATGCTTACTGTGTCTTTCATTGTCAACATGAGTGCATCTCAAAGGGTTTCTGAAAACGAAATGGATAGAACAGGAAGGCATGCAGGTCAGCACAGGAACCTGGTCTTGGAGTCTGTTGGCTCAGGATGGGGCGGAGCCAACAGTACTCTGTGTCATTCTTGGCAGAGAGTTATCACAAAGATTTGGACTTCCCCCAAGGAACCTGAAAAGGAACAGAGTAACTTATCCTTTAAGTTATAAGAGAACCACTGAACATGTCTACAAGACAGAGGGTACAATTGCATGGGGTCTGCACCTCAGATGTTCCACACAGGAGTTTCGCTTTGCTTGTTTTTCAAAGTATTCTCCTTGGGGGCATAATCTATCCTGGTTTTCTGCAAACCTCCTGAAAATTTTGGTGTCTTGAATGCAGTCCTGATGCTTCCTGTCCTTCAGATTTGGCCTCCAAATAAAGGAAGCATAATAAGAAGTTTAGGTTAAGATGCTGGTGACTGTCACAGCTTCAGCTTAGTCAAAGGACAGGAACTAGAAAATAATGTTTTATTTATTTCAATCACAAAAGCAACAGTTAGAAACAGAATGACCTCTTAGCTACTTGAAACATTCAGGTATTTTTGGCTTATTCAAATTGCTGTGGATCTACACAGTACTGACCATCACTTCCTTTCTCCCTAAGTAGTTTTAATCATACATATTGTTCCATATTTCTTTCTTGCCTTTCCTCAGCCACTGGAGTCTTCCTTCTTCTGGTGATCAGGAACAAGTGGTCCGGGACTGAAAGTGAGCCTGGCAACAAGAGAGAGAGCTAGAAACACATTGAACAAAGAACCATCAACCCACTCTGTCACCATTTTCCTCTTTTCTTACCAAAACCTTAGACTGACACATGCTTCACCATCTTTCACAATCTTATTTCAGTGTTCTATTTAAAATTATTGTCTATCTCTAGGAATAATAATAATATATATGTCTTACTGCCCTTTGTGGTCATCAGGTTCTAGATGGTAGACTACTTGATCATGAGGATGTAAAAATAAACAAACAATAGTGACAATTTTCAATGTGAATGGGAGATAGGCAGTCTACCAGTTACAAAGAAAGAAGAGTATCAAGTACAGATAAATCCATACAACTTTAAACATGATCCTTTAGCTGAGTTAATATGTTGTAAGCAAAGCATCTGGGTACAGAAAAGGTACAATTATATTCACAACTTCTATATTTATTACGGAAACTTTAGATTCATTGTAGAAACTTTGTATACTACTAAGTGTAAAAGAGCAAATAATGATTATATATAACCCTACCACCCAAAGATAATCACTATTATTATCCTAGCATACATTTTTCCATCTTCTTTTTTTATCTTTTATATATGGCTTTCTTGTTTATTAAATATATATATGAGCATTCTCTTGTGTCATTACATATTTTTGCATAATAAGATGCTTTCATATGAATACACCATGATCAATGTCACCAAACCCCTCTCATTAGAAACCTGAGTTGCCTGACCAGGTGGTGGCACGGTGGGTGGAGTATCGACCTGGGAAGCTGAGGACACAGTTTCGAAATTCCAGGGTTGCGGCTTGAGCGTGGGATCATAGACATGAACCCAATGCTGCTAGCTTGAGCACAAGGTCATTGGCTTGAGCAAGTAGTCACTGGCTCAGCTGGAACCCCTCGGTCAAGGCACATATGAGAAGCAATCAATGAACAACTAATGTGATGCAGCTATGGGTTGATGCTCCTCATCTCTCTTCTTTCCATGTGGAGTCCAGGGTGAGTTGGAGAAGGGTCAGTAATGCTGAGGAAGGAATGATATGCTGTCAGAGAAGAATGATTTGCCCAACAAATTAGATGAAGCCTGGACTAGAGTTGGGAGTCTCAAGTTCAACTCCTGCCCTAAAGAGCTGTGTGACAAGCTTGTGCTACTTTACTTCTTTGGGCCTCAATTTCCCTCCCTAAAATGTGGTGATTGACACAATCACTCACAAACAATAAAAGTTCCTGAAATTAGGTTTTCTGGTTCTAAATGGGCCCCACTTCTTGACTGCACATGTGAAGCCCGGCCACTGTAATGCTCATGCCTCAAGAAAAAGAAGGCTGTTCTTGGCCAAGGTGTGTGTATAAAACCCCCTCCCTGATTAACTAATGAGGTCAGAGGTTAAGAGTGATAACCAACTTGTAGGGATCTTAAAACATTTATGGCACTCTGGCAGTCTCCTTACAGAACTGAAAAAAACCAAGCAGATCCTGTGCTTGGGACCTCTAATGTGACAGTATTTGGAGTAAGAGAGAAAGCATAGAGCCCTCACTCAACGGGATTAGAGTCTTTATAAGAAGAGACCCTAAAAAGCTCTGTCTATATTCTCTCTCTCTCTCTCTCTCTCTCTTTCTCTGTTTCTGTCTTTTCTCCATGTTAGGACATAGTAAGAAGATGCTCTCACTAGGAACTAAATTGGCCAGCACCTTGACCTTGGATTTCCAGCCACAGAACTGTGAGAAATAAATGTCTGTTTTGGAAGCCACCCCATTTTTATTCTGTTATGGCAGGCAGAGCCCACGAAGACACCGTGCAAAGAAATCAGGAAGTCTCAGAGCTCCATATGAGAAACAAGCAGGGGTTTCACAGAGGCATCAAAACTCCACTTGTCAAAACAAACCTGAGACAAGGTTCAGTGTCTCTATATATACAGCAGGTGGGGCCAGGTGGGTCAAAAGTTAGGCACAGGTGCAAGGGTTCAGCCCGTTGTTCCTCCCCATTTCACCTTCCTGGATTCCAGAAGGTGTCAAACTGGAGCAGTTTCCTCCTTGCTGATTAGTAGACAAAAGGTCGCTCAGTAGATCACAGAAAGAATCTCGTTTTCTCCCTGGCAGTGGCAGTACTTGGAACAATGTGGGGGACAAAGTATCTCCCACAGCCCTCAATATGAAAGTGTGTTGTTTACCCTTATTCTTATGAGAAGCGCATCCTAAGTTTCTCTGGCACACGGGCCCGGGGACCACATGCTCTTCAGCAGCGGAGGAAGATAGAAATGTGATGAGCTTTCCTTCACACCCACGATTGGCACCTTCTGGCAAATCCTAGAGTCTGAGATCCCCTGACAAGCCCATGACATCAGAAGCCAACTCAAAACATAGATCATCCAGGAAGGGGCTGACCACTCCTAAGACGCCCTCAGGGTGCTGGTAGGCTGCGGGGCACTCTGCCTGAGGGAAGGGCTTCTCACCAGCTTGTGTAAGAGGGTTTGGGGAAGACCTTTGCCTGGGAGTGGCCTCCATCCTCAGCTTCAGGTTGGATCCACAGCACCAGTGGGCTTGGGCCCTCCTGCTGCCTGGCTCTCTCACTCTGCCAGGTCCCAGCAGCAGGGCCCCTCCCAGCTGTGCCCATTCCCCTGCAAACCCCATCCTGTCCCAGCCTCTGCCTGTCCCTTGGGCAGTGCGGGAAGCCCCTCCCTGCCTGCCAGAGCCTCTCCCCCAGCACCCTCCCGGCGCCCTCACTCGCCGCGAGGTGCTAGAGTTTCCCGGGGCGGATCAGGCCTGTGTGGGGAAAGTGCTTTCGGGTTTATCAGAGTTCATCAGACTGTCTAACAGCAGGCGCCGAGCTGCCAGCATCACAGCGACTTGAATTTCAACCATTTTCTCTACTTAACACCTCGCTGGCCCGCCCCCTTTGGCCCCACACATAATAAGCCCCATTCTTTTCAGCCAGATCGGCACAACAGCAGCTCGGGACCCACCGCGTGGGGACATGCTGGCCTTACTGAACCTGCCAATTGTTCTCCCGTTTCTTGCGGGGACACTCAGCTGTAATCCTAGTAGGCCCCGGCAGAGGGGCGCCAAGGCCTTCGCTTCTGGGAGGGAGCCCAGGCAGAACCTGTAACTCAGGCCCGGCTTGGGCAGACTGTGGTCATCAGCGGTCACTGGGCCTGAGCTGCCACTGTGACCCTAGAAGCAGGAAAGAATAGGCTTTCCTCTGCTTGTCTTTGCAGGGAGGTCTTGGAAAATGCTTTAGTCTGAATATTAAAGTCCTGCGGAAAAAAGGAATTGAATTTGGGGGAAAACATTCTAGTGATTGTGCCTAGAATTAGGCCATTCTCTCTCAAAGGGTGGCCAGTTAGGAGTAAACCAAGGTAGTGAGGGTCCTTTAAGGACCCACGCTAGATGGATTATGCTTCAATTTCAGCACGTGGCACTTAGGTTTTACTCTGGTTGTCTGCTGTGTAATATGGTAGCAAAAGACTTTCTACTTTGGATAGCTGTAGTAAGAGATTAAGCTGCAGGTTAGCGCTTCTTCTTTTTCTTTCTTTTATTTTTAAGAGAGAGATCATATTTTAGAGTTCATATTTTATCAGGTGCTCAGAAGTGTCCCTGACTGGAAAGATACTAGGCATCAAGGTATTATAATCTAGTAAAATTAGTCTACACATACTATTCTGCAACTTGTTTGTTTATATTTGTTAGAGCTCTGTATTGATATGTATAGATCCACCTTGTTTTAACAGCCATAAACCATCATACGAAAGTGCTGACAGTGAATGCACACTGCCACCATCTCACGGCCATTTGGGTTAATTATTAGTGTTTATGTGTTTGTTTTTATTATTGTTAGAAAATGGCAAGGAATAGCCTGTACACATAACTTTCCAAGTTTATGTGAGTTTATAAAATAAATCATAAAGTAAAACAAAAGAGAAAGTAGATGCTGTGACCTGTTGAGATACCTGTTGGCCCCTGACCCCTGTCAGTTCCTTCCCAGTCACTCTTCCTCCGAAGCGTAGGACCGGTGCCTGGAGTGCGAATGGCAGGCCTGGCAGATGTGAGCCAGTGGCTCAGAAAGAGCTGCTGGCCCTGAACTCCCTGAGGATCACAAGTTGTGGGGTGAAGGGGCCCCAGACAAAAAGCATTACAGAAAGAAGGAGCGGAAGACAAAAAGTACACCGGCTCTGTGTGCGAAATAGAAGCAAGGAGCCAGCAGAACCTCACAGGACCTCAGAAATTTGTTTCTTTTTCCAAATATATGCAGTTCATAATTCAGTTTTGCTTTGTGCATCTGAGTCATGGAGACGGAGGATGTGCAGATGAAGTTAGGCAGAAACTCGGGACACACTCACCTTTGGGCAGGTGAGTCTGTGCAGCACCTCCCAGCCTCCTATGGCCTGTGGCCCAAGATCTAAGACATGCTGGGCCCTTTCCTTTCTTACTCCCTGTAGGATGGGGACGCATGAGCTCTCTCAGGGACTCGTTTGTCTCCTCCGCAGGAGTGGGGCAGTCACCCCAGCAGTCACCCCCGGCGCAGCCCTGGTGTCTGACAGAGAAAAAGGGCAGTGCCTCGTACTCCCGCCTCCCCAGCCAGAGCCCTTCCCTGCTAGGCTCCTCCATCGGCTCATTAATCATGTCAGTAGCTGCATTGTCTGGGCCTCTCCCAAGAAATACAAATGACATTTAAAAGCCAGTGAATGTTCGTGCACGTGAATTCTGTCTCTCTCCATGTCTGTGTATGTAACTGGTTGGGGTGAGCTCCCCTCTTCCCCAGCTGGCTCTCCATGCCTGAGCTTCCCAAAAGGTGTCCATGTCCTATGAGCAATGAATTGCTACAGAAAGCTACCAACTGAGAGCCGTTTCCAAGGAAATGGGAGAAAGATGTGGTCCCCACCCTGGCAGAATTCCTGCCCACCCTGGGCCCAGGCCAGAGGCTGAAAATCCAACATGCCATACAATAAACACCTACTTTCAGAGGGGAAAGAGCAACCCTGAGGTTACTGCACATGGGGACACCCATGGTCCTCCTTTCTTCTTCACCCCGTGATATTCAGCTGACATGCACAGGCGAGCTCCTGGACTCGGGCCAGCAGTCACAGTAGAAGCAGCATCCCACCACACACCAAAGTGTCCAGAGTGTCCCAGGGTCATGAGGAAGGCAAAGGCTGTGGCCAGGCCAGCCTGGGCGCACAGAGCTCTGTGGTAAATACAAGACATCCCATCTCCCTGCATTTTGGTTCTTCTATACAATGTATTTTCCTTTCCTTTATGGTGTTTTTATTCAGAATAAATGATTTTATATAAAATGCTCCTACACATCTTTTTCACCACCAAGCTTACCAGTTCTGTGAGACTTAGATCAAATGCCAGCACCTCTTCTACCCCAGGTTGAAAACAGTTTTTCTTTTTAGGCCCCCACACATTTTATCTGAACTTTTGTCTGGGCACACTGCTGTCTGTCTTTTATGAGAACTAATTACACGAAACATAGTCTCCAGAGATGGGGAGGGAGGGCTCTGTCCTCTCCACATATTAGTGACCACTAAATATTAGTTAAAGGAATGTGTAAGTGAATATATTTGTTTTAAAGTATTTTCTCTCCTGGGAAAATTTTATGAACAATTTAAAATATTATTGTCATTGAATAACAGACCAAGTTTTATACTACAGTGTGTCCGTAAAGTCATGGTGCACTTTTGACCTGTCAAAAGTCAAAAGTGCACCATGACTTTACGGACACACTGTATGTTTCATCATAGTTCTCAAAGTGTCCCCATTTTTGTCTTACAGGCAGGCAGGTGAAGAGATTGAAAAAATTAAGAGTTGCCTCTAAGTTGTATAGCAGACCTTTTAGTTTCTAGAATATTCCAGGAGAACTTTTAGTTTCTAGACTATTCCAGGAATATTCTAAGCCTTCTTCAAAAGCAAATACACTTCACTGTTGAGATGAGTCTTCAGACTTTGAAAGTTTGTTTCTTCTGTAACATTCCATGTAAAATTTCAGAATAGAATCTGAGATGCAGCATTCTATAACATTTATGAAGTTTATGTTACCGCCATGGCTGAAAGACGGGGCAATGTGAGGCTGACTTCCAGTAGGAAATTAACAGGAGAAAAGTGTATGTGGCCCACTCATGCATTCATTCACACTCAAATCTCTCAAGTATTGTATTTTATGTATTTCTCTTACACATTTTGAAAAAAAATTATTTGTAAAAAGCACATTAAAATGCAATTATAAATGAATGTTGTACCGATAGTTCAATGAAGTGATTTAATGATATATCAATAAGCATAATACATGTGATTTTCATCTTATGTAACTAGAAATTCTCAGTGAGCAATCAGGACATTAAGCCTTCTCTTATACCAACACAGCTGTTGTTTGGAGAAAATAATATGATTAACAGAGAATTTTCAGGAAGAATGCTATGTCAATAAAAATTAATTTTGAGTTGGCCTATAAAACATAACACACAGTCACACACACGCACACACACACACACACACACACACATTTCCACCTTTATTTGCAATAATAAAATAAAAAATAACTTCTTTCCATATTCCCAGATCACAAATCCCAAATACTTCCAAAAGAAAATATAGACACTTTGAAGATAGACAGTTTGCTTTTGTTGCTGAGTTTGCGATGATGCTAGAATAACTAAAGGGAAGTGTCCCCAAATGAGAATCGACACTGCAGATCTATGTGCAGGGGCCTTCTGTGCAGAGCTGGCTGACAGAGCCATGAAGTAGATGAGATCTCCAAGGGAGAGTGTGTAAGGTGGAGAGTGTAGAGGACCAAGGATGAATCTACGGGAAAGACCGCAGGTGGAGAGGAGGAAAGAAACTGAGCAAGGGAGCCTGCCCAGGTGGTGGTGCAGTGGATTGAGCATCAACCTGGAACTCTGAGGACCCAAGTTCAAAACCCCAAGGTCACCCCAAGGTCACTGGCTTGAGTATGGGCTCATGCTCACCAGCTTGAGCGTGACATCATCAGCGTGGGATCATAGACATGACTCCATGGTCACTGGCTTGTGGCCAAGGTTGCTAGCTTGAGCAGAGGATCACTGGCTCAACTTGAGAAGGCACATATGAGAAGCAATCAATGAACAATTAAAGTGCCACAACTACAGGTTGATGCTTCTCATCTCTCTCTCTTCCTGTCTGTCTCCTTTGTGGAAAAAAAAATTGAGCAAAGGAGACTAGAAAAAAAATTTAATCAAGAAGCAAGGAGAATCAGCACTTTGAAAGAGGAAGAGGCCAATATCGTTAAGCAGTGAGGTTTAAGACACTGATAGCTGGAACCGGACCTCAAGAATGGGAACAGACATCTTAAATACAGTTGCATTAGCATGGTGAAAATAGCAGCTGAATCTGATGAGTTAAGCAACTGAGTAGGTTAAAAAAGAAAAATAAAGGTTTAAATAGCAACAAGCCTGACAAAAATAAAAGAGAGAAGACAGAAGCCCAAGGGAGCCCAGCAGGGACAATAGTTTCAGATCAGAGGTAACTTCTAGAATGATATTTGAAATCAAAAGGGAAGAACCTGGTGGGGAATAAGAGTCTGGAAATTCTAGGCCCTGGCAGGTTGGCTCAGTAGTAGAGCGTCAGCCGGGCGTGTGGAAGTCCTGGGTTCAATCCCCAGTCAGGGCACACAGGAGAAGCACCCATATGCTTCCCCACCCTTCCCCCTCTCCTTCTCTTCCCCTCGTGCAGCCAAGGCTCTATTGAAGCAAAGTTGGCCCGGGCGCTGAGGATGGCTCCATGGTCTCCGCCTCAGGTGCTAGAATGGTTCAGGCCACAGTGGAGCAACACCCCAGGTGGGCAGAGCATGCCGTGTGGATCCCGGTCAAGCACATGGGAGAGTCTGTCTGACTGCCTCCCCGCTTCTAACTTCGGAAAAATACAAACAACAAAAAAAATGAGTCTGGAAATTCTAGAATGAAAAGGAATAATTCAAGCCACTTCCCAGAAGAAGTGAGAATGAAGGGGATCTGGAATAGAGGTAGACAGTCATACTTGGAAGGAATGGCATAGGAAGATGAAAAAGCCATGTGACAATAGAGCCACTTTGATATAAGACAGTGAATGAGGAAGCTCTTTCTTCAGTTTTCTCTGCAAAATAGGAGGCCACTTCCTGTGGAAAACTAGGGAGTAAAGTGGCCTAGAAAGCTGAAGAAGAATGTAGTGGCCACTGAGCCCAGTCACTTCGGGGAAAATAGGCTTTAGGTTTGCTGAATATCTCTGTTGACTGAATAGATCCCTGGGGAAGTTCTACAGCTTTCCTGAGGCATTTGCCATACCGCAGGAGAGGGAGTAAAGGAAGCAGGTGATGAAGACAGATCTGGGACAGGGTCAAGGGAGGGAAAAACCTAGAATTCTACTGAATGTTATCTATTGTGGCTTCTCAGTGACCACTGGATCTGCAGCGCACTGTTTGAAACTGAGCAGAGTAAGAAGACTGCTTCAATTCAGATGTTCCCAGCTGCTTAACGTTACAGAGAAGACATACCATGTGGTTGCCTCTGAGTGAGTGTACTCTCCTTCCTTGCAGCTGAAGATTCTACATCCGGGGAATGGTTCCCAACTTCCTTCCTACCTTCATAGCTGTGCCTGTCTGTGCTCAAATAACAATCCTCTGTCAAGTGCTCATACAGAATTTCTTACACTCTGTGTCTGTCTTTATTCTATGTCCTCCATGAAACTGAGCCATGGAGGCTTGAACTTGTTTTCCTTTGAATCCATATATTTGGAGCACTGTATCTCAGAATACACTGGACTCACCAAGTGAATAATTTTGCATTTATTACTTGGAAGTTCAAGGAAGCATCTTTGTAGAAAGAATATAAAAATCACAAAACCTGAGAAGGTATCTCATCCAGTCCCTTCATTTGATAAGATGAAGAAGCCAAAACCCACAGAAGCCAACATCATGCCCTTGAGATTAAGCATTTGCTTGTTTTTAACATAGCCTCCCAATGACGCCTCACTCATGCTCTGTCTAGTTTGGCTCTAATTAGATGCTGCTCCATTCAGCACTTAATAGAGTTCAGTCAGAATCTGAGCAAGACCCGTAGGACCACTCAGAACTGGAGGTGGGATGCCAGAACACAGGCTGGAGAGGCCCTCTGAGAAGGAAAATGACCCAGAGCCAAATGGAAGAAGCTCCGAGCAAGATGTAACCAGTGTGTACAGACGAGTGATTCAATATGAAGGTGATCAAAGCTTTGAGATGCCAGAGTCCCAGAAAATAAGGTGCTGAGAGGTTTAAGACACTTCTCTGCTTCCTTAACAGTTTTATAAAAGGTCAGTAATGGCTGTTGTACATTTGCTGTTCTAAATACAAGAATTTGCATGTTTTACCATCATTCTTCCAATGCCACTCACTACTCCATTTATGTCTATTTTTATTTACTGTATTTTTTGCTCCATAAGACACACCTAGGGTTTTAAGAAGGAAAATAAAATATCTGAACCAAATGGTGTGTTAAAATATTTAATAAAATACCGTGTTTTTCACTCCATAAGATGCATGGGCATTTTACCCTCCACTTTTTGGGGAAAAAAGTACATCTTACTGAGTAAAAAATATGATAATTCATAAGTTCCTATAAACAGTGCACTTAGAATAATCAAATTTTATTCTCTAGAGCTTTAATTCTGTTTTTCTTCAAAATATAAATAAGCCAATATGTTGTTTATTTTAAGATGTCATTCTCCTATAAATTTTTAAGAAAAATGTCCCTTGAATATGAACTATCTTGTTCCCTACTTATTATTTTAAACTGACTGAAATAAATATTCAAAGTTATATTTCTAAGTGTTTGTTTAGCTGTGTTACTTTATTTGCTGTTTATTTTAGATGAATCATGTTTTTCTGGTTCTAAGAGTCCTCCAAAATTTAATAACAGCGTTGTTTGTATACATTCTGTGTAGCTTGAAGAAGTGAAAAGAATTTGCATTTTGATTCAGTATCTTATTCAGCTTAGGCTGCTAGATCAAGAATGGCACAGACTGGGGGGCTTAAAAAACAAACGTTCATTTCTCACAGTTTGGAAGGCTGGAAAGTCCAAGATCAAGTCCCTGGCAGATTTGGTGTCTGGTGAGAGCCCACCTTCTGGTTCATAGATGGCATCTTTTACCTATAGTACCACATGGTAGAAAGGGCAATGGAGCTCTTTGGGGTCTCTTCTTTAAGAACATTAATCCCATTCATAAGGGCTCTACCCTCCCTCATGACTTCCTCACTTCCTAAAAGGTCCCACCCTTCAGTGTCATCACACTGGGGATTGAGGCTTTAGTATATGAATTTGGGGGGACAAATAGATTCAGTCCATAGCATTCAGTTCAGCCAAGAGATAAATGTAAAGAAATGAATCCTGTCCGTAATCCACTAATGAGGATAGATGACTCAATTAAAGATTTAATGTTCCTCTAGATAGAAACAAAAAGGTGCTCTTCCTAGTGCCTGTGTCACAGCTGCCCAGCTGTGACAGAATGTCAAGATGGTTGTTGATACTCCCAAATACCCACTCCCTCCAGCCTGAAGTAATAAATCATCAGAAAGTCAAATGGAAGAAGATGAAGTGCCCAGCATGGCTGTGTAGAGACTGTTTATTCACTTTAAATGGGAAATTTAAAAATTTAAATGGAAAATCCTTAAAGAGGACCCATCAGAAGCCTTTTTTTTTAGATGCAGAATAGGATGGGAACCCAGAAATAAAGACTTTGAAGATCTTAACCTACTGTCATGACATTAGCTATGGTGATAACATGCAGTTTATCTCCTTTAACTGCAACATACTTCTCAATCTCATTCAACTTCTCATTTAGTTACCCTCCCTCTTTATAAATACTCTAGTCAAAAAATGATTGCTCAGACGGTGGCATTGGGTCAAAGCTAACAAAAGGAGTTCTGGAGGTTCAGCTTAGCCCTCTTCTGAATCATTTATACAACATGGAAAAAAATTAGTCAACTGCCTGTGCCTCAGTTTCCCCAGCCAAGAGGAGAGTCCCTCCTTTGCTCTGCATTGAAAAGAGCTTGTTATTCACATGCATGACAAACAGAAAATACTACATGCTTCAATTAAATTAAAAGTTTCTAACTACAACACAAGTATGGAGTTTCAAGCTCACATATGTCACAGTCTCCAGTTGAAAGAGAAAATTTAATGGTAAATATCATTAGCAAAAAAAAACAGATGTACAACTGAAGAGGAGGAGAAAGAAAAGTGAGATCGTTTTTATAAAAAAAAGAAATATTTTAAAATAAAAGTTCAACCTTGATACTTAAAAAACATTTTTTTCCTAAATAAGAGAGTAAGCAATGGGTAGCCACTGCACTATTCTTCACTGCTCTTAGAAAAGCAGGAGTAACTGGGAGTGCCTAGCAGTGGTCTCCTCTTAGCGGCTCTGACACCACACCTGGAACACAGATCACTGCTCCCAATGCTAACTCAGCAGGCTCAAGGATCATCTACCAGCTGGACTAAGATTTTGTAACAGGAAGGTCCCGTGGAACCCGGCCATGCACTGGCTGGCTCTGGCTCTGGCTCATGCTCCTTGTCTTCATCTGAGCTCTAAATTATGGAAGCATCTGTGATTCTGGGCAGGTGCCTTCACACCAGACATGGAAATAGGCAGCTAGTTTGGAAAGACGGAAGTAAAAAATAACTCAGCTGGCTGGCCACAGTGTGGTAGGTTCACAAAGAAGAGAGAGACAGAGACTTGGAGAGAGGGCTAAAAAGACCCCCACACTCACTTCAACTCCTGTCCAATGGGAACATGTGGAAGTTGTTTTGCTTCTCGAATGGTTCCCACGAGAGGGTAAGTACGATAAACAATTTTTGTAACTCTGATTTCCCCCCAAGTGCTAAGTTTGCTTCCATATTTCATGAGATCCTGCTCTGAGGTCAGTCCTGACTGGGAGAAACCTCCTGTGAAGCCAGAACAAAGGCCTTTGTTTCATTCAGTCTCACCTCAAAATATTCTATTTCTCTGACCCAAATACTTATTTTATTTTATTTTTCTGAAGTGAGAAGTGGGGAAACAGACAGACAGACTTCCACATGCACCCAATTGGGATCCACCAGGCATGCCCACCAGGGGGCGATGCTCTGCCCATCTGGGCTGTTGCTCCATTGCACCCGGAGCCATTCTAGTGCCTGAGGTGGAGGCCACTGAGCCATCCTCAGTGCCCGGACCAACTTTGCTCCAATGGAACCTTGGCTGCGGGAGGGGAAGAGAGAGAGAGAGAAAGAGAGGAGGAAGGGTGGAGAAGCAGATGGACACTTTTCCTGTGTGCCCTGACCAGGGATTGAACCCAGGACTTCCACACACTGGGCCAACGCTCTATCACTGAGCCAACCAGCCAGAGCCCCAAATCTTTCCTTCTCTGCTATTTGGCACACAAGTGCCCCTGCCTTCACCTGTGTCCTGACTGTGCCCCTCACTCAGTGAGGATCATCAGGCTTACTGAACCTCAGGGGTCTTGAGATGACCAAACAGAGCAAAAAGCGAGATCTGGAGAGGAGGGCAGGCAATGAGGCTCCTACATCCCCTTGATAATATGAACAGGCCGCACAGAGGGAGCTCACAATGAGAAGGCTGACAGTCATAGACTCTTGAAGCCCTCACTGATTTTAACCTCTCCCTTATGGGATCATTCGTCCACATTCTGGAACCAGAGCCCTTACTCATGCTGATCTCCTGGCTTTGTCTACTTGAGGTGTGGGAAGGCTTCTCAGACTTTATAAGCCCATGTGTGCTCCCTTCTGAGAATATGCAGGTTGATTCCTGTACGCCAGCTGTCAGACATCCCTGTGCTGGGTCTGCCTCCCAGGCAGTACTGGGAGAGCCTACCTGATCACCTCCTGGAGGACCATGAACAAAGAAGGCCGCTGTTGGGATGGAAGTGGAAGAGTGCCTAATAAAACTTCACCGTTCAACTGGCCAACTCTCCAAAACCAAGACAGGCCAGTAAAAAAACATCCGTGTGAAGTCATCCTCTTTATTATAAGCATTTAGCTTACTGAAATAAATAGGAGAATATCCATTGGCAAAGTAAAGTGTTTTTACAAAACCCATTAGAAAGACATGGGTAGCTGAGATGTAAATTTCCTATTTGCAATCAAGTTTTTATCAAAATGAAAACCAATTTTCAAGGGCAAGATATCACAGCAGAAGATAATCGTCTAAGAAAAGACTTAATTGTTTACAATGATCAAGTCTACATGTTACTTGCCTGACCCATTGCCTGGGCTCCATCGGAGGGCCCCTGGGCCCCAGGCACCCTCTGGAGAATGCAGCAAATATTAAGAGGAAAGGTTCCTAAGCTTTTATAGGGTGAAAAGCAGTGTGCCCGAACTTGGCTTTTCCACAGAGAAAACAAGCTCTGCAGCAACCTTCCTTCATCAGTTACTTTACAGTGGGCTATGAGACGGACAAGCCAGTTGGTACAAGGCACAGACTTCTTGCTTTTAATCATGGCCTTTGCCTTCTGGGTGCTGCCATCTTTCTCTAGAGGACTTAAAGATAGTTGGCAGAAGGAGGAAGCAGAGAAAATAACATTTCACTTCAGCTCCCTGATCCTACCCTTTGCTCGAGCCAATGTCAGACATACATTCAGGCCACCAGGGGCAGGCCAAGAGATACATCTGTCAGGGAACGGGGCACAGACCAGCAACAAGAACAGCACCACAGTGTCCTCAAAGGCCATTTCCCTGTCATGCGCTCTTACATTAAGGCTGCTAGTGTCCATCCCCTGGGTATTCCCATGCCGAATGCAGTCTCTGAGTCAAAAGGATGGGCTGCCAGGTAATCCTTGTATTCCCCGTCGAGTAGCTGGGCGGCATTCCTGGTAAACCAGCAATCAACCTGCTCCTCCCCATTGTAGATTTTCCTCTGTTTCCAGACCACTGGCACCTGGTGCCCTTTCACCTTCAGGATCGTGCCAGACCCCTCGCCCGCCTTAGGGAAGGGAGGACTTGTTGTGTTCTTGCTGAGGCCGGAAGGCTCAATGGTGAGTCTGGCATCCTGGTTCAGGAACTGACCTGAATGGACAAAAAAAGCATCAGGTCTAAGACAAGTGGAGGTCACGCCATGTAGGAAAACTAACTTCCATTTAGGCTGCTGGTGACCAGCAAATGCGCATGAGTATCCAGAGAAAGGGGGAATTTATGATGTCAGTGACTGCACTCCAATTGGGACTCTGCCAGAAGGCACTGACACCTTCTCCAGTGTAAGTGTGAGAACAGGTGCCTGGGGCAGATGGAGAGAAGAAACTGGACGGAGGTTTTAACAGGTAGTGGCTTCCATGTCTGGAAGCTGCCCATTTGCTAACACTAGAAAGCTGCCCAACTGCCAAACAGAGATCACCATAATCTCTTACAAGCAGAAACTGAGGAAGATAAATAGGGAAAGGTCAGGCCTTCCCCTCTTTCCTCCCTGGGCGTAACATCTCCCATACTGCAGAGTTTGTGGATTGTACCGGGCTGAGGGTGTGGAAAGTAGTCAGTTCAGTTTATCCCTGAGATACCTCAGACTTCTCCAGGTCAAGTGAAGGTGTCGCTAAGGCCAAGGGTCCTGTTTTGTCTGTCAGAGGCACTTGTGCTAGGCAGTCAGGCGCCACAGGAACACGTGTATCCCAAGCACCAGGAAATCCTGCTTTCTAAGCCGGGCCCTGGCAGCACTGGCTCTACTAGTGGGCCAGGGGCCCACATGAAACTGCATGTTGCAGAGAGCTGGCCGTGTGGACAGCCTGCTGCTCACACAATGCGGGGACTGCTGTGGAAGAAACCCCCACGCCATACCGGTGCTGGGCTGCAGCGGTCCTGTCTGAGTATTTTCTGGCTGAGAATCAAGAAGCAGAGGGTTACTCCCAATTTCTCTGCTTGCTTTCCCAAAGGCCAGTGAGAAGTAGTTTATAGAGCCCATTCCTACTCCATGGAGTCATGAAGAGGCAAGAAATAGATTTTTTGTGACATGTATACAGAACACCTTCCATGCTGAGGTAGCCTGTTTGAAACCCCGGGCTTGCCTAGTCAAGGCACAGATGAGAGTTAATGCTTCCTGCTCCTCCCCCACTTCTTTCTCTTTCTCTCTCTCCTCTCTAAAAGGAACTTTTAAAAAATATTAAAAAGACCACCTTCACACTAAGCTTCTCAATCAAGCTAACGCTACTGAAGCACGGGCTTCACTGTGGGAGCCATGTTCTCCTCGGAGCATGCGGGAACAGCGCCACTCACCTAACAGCCCGTGGCAGTTGCCAGAGAGGCCTTTGCTGTTGGCAATGTAGAAACCCAAGTGGTCTCGTTGGTAAGGGGCCGGCTTTTTGTACAGGTGAACGAGGATGACGAAGACAATGGTGCCCTGGATAGTGATGGTGATGTTGGCATTGGCAGACACTGAAACCTCCAGTCCCCGACTCCCCACAACCAGACTCTGGTTGCAGGGGAGGACCATCCTGTCCCCACCATCCAAAATGACTCTGTGTGGTGTGATCTCAAGGTATGACCTCTCAGGCTTATTGACGAGGATGGTGATGGTGCGGAAGTAAGTACGTTGTTTCTTGTGGCCGTTGGGAGGCGCAGGGGCCCCGATTAATGCTCCATTCACTGTCACACCTCAAAGACAGAGAAGAAGAGAGCAATGGTTAGAGAACCTATCCCCACGTTTATGCTAAAGGCATCTGATCAGAATTTCCTTCCTTTTCTGGCCTTGTCTTTGTATCTCTTGCACCATGAACTTTGACTCATGAGTAGAGGCCATTCAATGCCTATGGAATAAGTGAAGAAATAAATGAATGCATAAAGTTATGAGGGAATTTCTTCTCCATGTCTGACTAGTATCTCTGGGGAGGTTAAGGATGATGTACCAGTAGGTTTGGATCAAGATATTATAGAAAGGGATTATATGTGTGCTTGTGTTCATCCTGTTTCTTTCATTCAAGTTGGAGGGACAGAAAGACATATTGCTCATCTACCAGTTGCCATGGAGACTCCATGATGCCACTGAGCAGTGTGGTATAATGCAAAGGGTAAAATTATGCTTAGTCCAAAAGCTCAAGTTTTTCTGCTTTCTAAGTGTGCAGAAAAACAAGTCACTTTAAAACACTGAGCCTCAATGTCCTTATCTGTAAGAAAGGAGGTATAAAACCTAACAAGACTGTGGTGAGAATTCAGGAGGTGGCACATGTGCAAGCTGCCAATGGCCAGCAAATGGAATGCCTTTCTTTTTCCCTTCACCGTCATGAACACACCTGCAATTTTTCTGGACTCGAGTGCGGTCTGTGAACCAGGCCCTGGCGATACGTGCTATCCAGAAAGATGGCAATACTACATCAGATGTTTGGGACTGAAGTAAGTAATGATCATTAAGTGTATTTCGGTCTCAGGCAAAGAGGCAATTTGCATTAATAAAAGAGTGCTATGTAATCAACTCTTGTTTTCTCTGCTTTGGTGACAATCTCTCCTTATATCTTGACTAGCAACTCCTTGGATATTCCAGAATAAAACTGTTTTCTCTGGGACAAGAGGTTGGGGACAGAAAAACCCTAGTATGAGTGGAGAACAGACACTTCTGCCTCAAAGCTCCAAGCATCTTCCACTGAGTTTCCTTTTGTTGACACCACACTAAACACAGAAATGACAGAATGGCCCTGAGGGAATGGGTGCCTACAGGATGGCTACACTTAGGCCCTAGCTCACTCTTGAGCTCTCTGGGTTACAAATAAGCAAAGATTATGCTCTAAAGCCCTGCAAAGAGGGCAAGGTGGGTAAGGGTCACACGTTACATAATTACATCATCCGCATCATCCTACTGTGAGACCCTTGGTCACCGAGCCTTCCAAGAAACTCATTTTCTCAGAACTGGGAAATACCAGAATGCCCAATGCAAAGTTTCTTCTCACAAAAGCGGGCTGTGTGGCTGTCCACATGGCCACTCGTGAGGTACCATTACTCGTGTGTAATGAGAGAAGCTTTTTATATGCCAATCTCTTTTACATGGTTCCTTCACAAAATGAAGGAGATCAGAGTCCTTCTTACATCCATGTTTCCTGCACATAGAGTAATTAGCACTGGGCTTAACTTACTAATTATCGAGGAACTGAGATAAATGAATTTAGAACATCCCACCATCACAGTTTTTGAATGGAAAACATAATAATAATAATAATATATTGTGAATTCATATAGCACCTGTGCATTTACGAAACAACTTTTATCCATTATTTAATTACGTCTCCACAATGGACTGGTGAGGCCAGCAGAGTGAGTATCACTATCTCTTTTCTACAAGGGAGACAATAAGGAGTTTCCTAACTGAGAACTCAACGCCACAAAATGAGCAGGGTTTCCATTGCACATCTTCCTGCCTCCTAGCCCAGCTCATGCTCCACTTCCTTTAATTAATTAATCACCAATGGTCTTCATGGAGCCTCTATGATGTGTCCCTATATACCTGCACATCCATCTTAGGAACAGAGGAGATATGGTGTCCACCATGTTCTTGCCCAAAGGCCATGACAGAGGGCAGAACTTACCAGAATCTGCATGATCAGAGACCAGCCTTAGGATGTCCCCAGGCTGCCCATCAATGTTGAAGCAGACAGTGAGCTTGCTCAAGGGAAAATCCACAACAAAATGGGGGTCTCCATCCGCTGCCAGAGCAGGAAAAAACAGAAGAGAAACAGAAAGAAAGACATTTATCGAGTGCCTGCCATGTGTCAGCACTCTTTTCTATTTGCTCATGTATTACATATTTGATCCTGTCAATGATCCTGAATGTCTAAATGAGGAGGATGACTGGGAGATAAAGTGACTCACCAAAGTTACACAGTTAGTACAGGTAAATATCTGACCTCAGGTTCCTGAAATTCAAATATAATGCTCTCTTTCACCACAACTCAGCCACACACAGAGAACTAAGCTGTGAAATGGAAAATAAAGAGAGTCATTGTCATGTATGTCTGCCCGCTATCACTGAGCCCACTTTCTTCAACTTCCCGCATGAGGCCAGTCATTTCCTTACTCCTTAGACTATCATGTGAAGAGGTGTGGATGGGTACCCCTTCTTTCTATGACCAGAGTACCATGGCATTAGGGACATTCACAGTGCCAGATGTACACAACCCTTGCCCGACAGTAGTAATGACTGAGCCCAATGGAGGACAGGTGACAAGGGAAGGACACAGAGTGAACAGGCGTATAGATAGCTATATGACAGTTCTCTGAGAATGTCTTGGGCTCATACCACAAATCCCTTTACAAGGGAATATATTGCTTGTTCAAAAAAAATAAAATAAATAGAAGAGTGGTCTGAAAGTTGTTATTCCACGCAGCATACAAGAGGAAGGTTTTCTGGACATTCCATAAAGCATGTGTGTGGTGGGATGAATTATGTTCTCCCCATTAGAGACTGTGTTTCCTGTTTGCGCAGCTAATCTTGAGGATGTCCCTAGCATTATAAACATGCACACCCAGCACATCAGCTGCAAGACTTACAAAGAAATGTGTACATTTTAAGAATCCAACCTAGCCCTTATGCTGTTATTCCATCTGGATTTTCATAACAATCTTAGAAAGTTGGCCTAAGGAAACTTTATGCTATTTTTACCTGTTCTTCCCTCTAAAAACCAAGCATTAAAAAAAAGAATAAAATAATTTTTATAAAGCCTGCATGTCACAGATATTTGAAACACCAGAACCTGGAAGCGTGTATGTCTAAAACAAATGTCTCTTAAACTCCATAATCAGGAGAATGTGAGCCTGCTATTCATCCTTCGATCAGAGCTATTGCCAGGCTCCTCAAGGCTGCTATCCATGGTATTTACATAATGGTTTAATGATGATCCTGGTTCTCAGAACTGCCTTACACCGTTGGCATGGGCAAAGGAAACATGGGTCTAAGTGTCACATTTTTATGAGCTGGCATTTTAACTGGCTTCAGGGGATTCCTGGCTGTTCCCTTTTTAAACATATAAACTCTTAAATCACACATGCAATATTCTTTACCTGATGTTTTGGAGACTTTAACTTTTGGGTTGTATGGTTTCTTGATAGCAGGTCCTATAAAGGAGAAGAGAAAGAACAGCCACTGTTACCTATTAAAGAGGATGAAGGAGATGGTTGAGATGAGTAAAATACAACTTTCAGATACATTTTTGGCAACTTAAAACCATCATCTGTTTTAAAGAGGAGCACAGCTCACAATACACAAATGAAGGTGTAATATGTAGAGGCTTAATTATTTTACTCTTTTATTAATTAGATCATATTCTTCTTGTCTGTGTTTCCTGTGCATAGAGGGAAAAATCTCTACTATAATTAAGGTAAAATTATGGGAGGAAGGGAAAAAGTACAATTGTTTAAGGGTCCAGAATTTCAAATTTGCAAGATAAAAGAGTTCTGGAGATCTGTTTCAGAGCATCAGTATACTTAACACTACTGAACTAAACATTAAAAATGATTAAGATAATAAATTCAACCTTATGTGTTTTTGTATCACAATTTAAAAAAAACCAGAAAATGCAATAAAGTAAATAAAAATTAGACTCCAGTGTCAATCACTATGTGTGTAAACACAATTTATAAAGCATCAGGCAGGTAAAAATAAATAATCAATTAAAGAATAATCTAAAAGTAAATTCATTTCTAAAAATAAAATAAAATTAATATCTTATTTCAAATAGTTTGTATTCAGAAGATTATGCTCCTCTTCACTGGTTTTTGCCCCTAACAGAAATTAAAGATTAAAGTATCTTAGTGTTTCTCTGTGCCCTTGTCTTTTCCACACTAGTCCCTGGTCAGCGGGACACCGTCAGAATCAGGCCCACCACAGAGGAGAAGCGAAGCCTCAATCTGGATGGCTGCTATGAGAAGCCTGGGTGACGGGCAACTGCCACAGACACTCAAAACACTAAAATTAAAATTGTTTAAATCACCAGAACATTAAGAAAAGAAAGATTGTCTTGAGTATTAACTGATGCTTCAGGAAAATTATTCCAAACAACTGTTCTGAGCTATCCATTGGTTCTTTCTTCATACGGTTATTTCATAGCATCACATAACTTGCTTTTCGTCAGAACTAAAATTGCACTAGGTTTGCCAAGACAAGCACCACTCTTCCTTAAAACGCAATACATCAGTTTAAACCTCTACATTAGGGTCTGAACTTTTCAATAAATTTCTAGTTCTACATTCCTCAAGGGAGAGGGTGTCTAAAGTTTGCAGAACACTCATATGTGCCAAAGACTTAACACAGGTCATCCTTGCAACAGCGGGGAAGCTATTATGAGCTACATTTTACATGTGAAAGAGGCTCAGAAACCTGCCCCAAGCCACACAGCTGGTCAGGAGGGTTGGTAAGCTGAAACTCAGGTCTGTCTGGATCCTAAACTTTTTCTCTCTTCATGATTCCTGGTGCTTCTCAGAGTTTAGAATGTGAGGAACGAATGAGACAGCATTTCTAGTCTTGGGGTAACATCAGTTCCCCTCCTAAGGAGATGTGAACTTAAAAGAAATTCAATGAAAATGTTACACATTAAAAAAAATGCCATTCCCCTTGTCTGACCAGGCGGTGGTGCAATGAATAGAGCATCAGACTGGGATGCGGAAGACCCAGGTTCGAGACCCTGAGCTCGCCAGTTTGAGCGCGGGCCCATCTGGCTTGAGCAAAAGCTCACCAGCTTGGACCCAAGGTCGCTGGCTCAAGCAAGGGGTTGCTCGGTCTGCTGAAGGCCCGCAGTCAAAGCACAGATGAGAAAGCAATCAATGAACAACTATGGTGTCCCAATGGCAACGAGAAACTAATGATTGATGCTTCTCACCTCTCTCCATTCCTGTCTGTCTGTCCTTATCTATCCCTTTTTCTGACTCTTTCTCTGTTTCTGTAAAAAAAGAAAAAAGCCATTTCCCACCAACAGACATTACTTAGACTATACTCCTCTGCTTTGGTTGTACCACATTTCTTTTTCTTTTCCTGCTCTCATTGCTACTAATTTTCTTGTCAAAATGGCACTGAGACCAATAATGACATTAGACTCTGAGTGATAAGTACACACAGGGTGAATTCTCTCAGGGGTCCAGAAACTAATCCCCACCTATATTCTCAGGAAAATAAAATGCAGCATACACATAAAATGACATAACTCTGAAGTAGTTAAAAATGCAGAAAGGCACTTAGAAAATTAATATTTGTCTATTTTTGGTTCAGCTCAATGCCTCCATCAATGCCTGGCGAATGTTAGGCACTCAACATTGATGATTGATGGATGGACTCATTTTACCAGACATTTGCCACCCTTTCTAATTCTCTACAGACATCCACAGTTTAAAATAAAACAAGCAAAAACAATGAAACACACTCCTTGAAATAAGGATCTACATCAGGGGTTGTTGCTTAGAAAAATTATAATACAACAAAATAAAACAGACGGCTGCTGAGGTGACCTTGGCAGGGCCTGAGAAGGAGGTAGAAAGGACAGGGTAGGCACCTTCACTTGGCTGTCCCTGAAGTCTGGTTACCTGGCTGCAGGCTCTGCATCACTGTTTCAGGCCCCGTTGCAGCAGATATGCCATAGCTGTCATCTAGCTTCTTTGTCTGCAGCGCAGATTTCTTTAACTTCATGGTGGTGAACAGAGTGAGGAAGCGTGAGTTCAGGGCCAAAACCTGGGCTTTCTGCCTCAGCTGCTCCCTCTCCTGCTCGTCATTACTCTGCAGCCAGGAATTCAGCAGATCCTTCATGGTCAGGTAACTCCAGAGACGCTCAAGGTGGTTGGGGTCCTCCTCGCCATCACCTGTGGACCTGGTGCTCTCTGTGATGTCATTCCCCGCCTTCTGGGGTCCCACGGGCACGTCTGTCTTCAGTATGACAAATTTCTTACTGTTGCTGGCTGTGACTTCCACGTGCAACAGATCCATCTTCCTGTCCACCAGCTTCCCAGCAATGATGATCTCTGAGCCGTTGAAGTAGTTGGGAAAGAGAGTTCTGGTAACCTGCTCTACGAGGCTTGGAGGGTAATCAATGCGGATGTCAGAGAGCAGAGGGGTCCGGATCTCATCATAGAACCTGAAGTGGAAGAACAGAATAAAAGAAATAGAAAGAGAGAGACTGAAAATCAGGGCCCAGCCCTGACTGTAGGCAGGACAGGTCCTAAAGAAGACTGTGAGCTCTCAGAGAGGCAGACCTGATCTTAGAAGCAATCAAGTTTAAGATTCTACCCAGCATAACATCTCTCACAAGAGGTGATCCAGCAGTAACTTGAGCACCACTGGTGACAGAGAACTCACTGTCTCCCAAGGTTTCCTCCTATCTTTCAACTGCTCTGAGGAGGTGGAGGAAACTCCTTGTAGTAGATCACAATCTTCTCCCTGCAGTTTCCACCCACTGGGCTCACTTCTGCTTCTGGAGCTACACAGTGTGAAAACACTAATGTGTCTTCAACATGGCAGCTGTTTAGGGGCTTGACAAACACTGCTCCCAGGAGTCATCCCTTCATACAGTCAAATCAACTCCCAGTCTCACTATTCTTCAAGTAATACAATTCCAAGATTCTCTAATCACTCTGGGTAACTTTCCTCTGTACCTACCACCCTCACAGGGTTTCTTAAAACATTTTTCTTAGAACCAAAGACATGTCACAGATGTGCTTTAACTAGTATATTTATACTTGAGAAATCTGACCTTGACTTTGCCACTATGCTTTTCTGTAATGCAGCATTTGCTTGCATTAGCTTTTCTCCTAATTATGTCACATGCTTGCTACTTTCTGAGTAAAGAGACATACAGAATCCCTTTCCAAAGATCTAGACAGCATAGGTGTGGAGTTAGACTTCCATTTCAGCTATTTCTTTACTATATGTCTTGGAACAGGGGTCCCCAAACTACGGCCTGCGGGCCACATGTGACCCCCTGAGCCATTTATCTGGCCCTGCTGCACTTCCGGAAGGGGCTCCTCTTTTATTGGTGGTCAGTGAGAGGAGCACAGGATGCATCCGCACCCATAGTTCCCATTGAAATACTGGTCAGTTTGTTGATTTAAATTTACTTGTTCATTTTAAATATTGTATTTGTTCCCATTTTGTTTTTTTACTCTAAAATAAGATATGTGCAGTGTGCATAGGAATTTGATCTTTTTTTTTTTTTATAGTCCAGCCCTCCAACAGTCTGAGGGACAGTGAATGTGCCCCCTGTGTAAAAAGTTTGGGGACTCTGTCTTGGAACATACATATTGCTATACACATAACCTCTTGGAACTTCAGTTTCTTCCTCTATGAAATTGGAACATTAACAGTAACTACTTTGGTAGAATACTAACTGTCTCCTTAGACCCAGTCTCTCCTTTTTCATAATCATTTTGTTTTAATTCGATGACACTCATACAGCTACAAACTACATTTCTTAGCCTCTATAGTGGCCAAATATGGCTATGTTCTCCCCAATGGAATATGAGTGGAAGGGATATGTGTGCTTTCTGCAATGCTTTGCTTAAAATAAAATGACTTGCTCTGGCTTTCTTTTCATTTCCCACTTCTAGTGCTGAAATACAGAAGTGACGGTGACATCATTTCAACCTTGCAGTGAATGACAACACCTAAGGGGTGCAGAATGTTAAAATGGAAGGAACCTGAGTCTCTGAATGACCTCGTGGAGCAGAATTGAACTTGTCCAGACTGTTAAGGAAAGAGTCATCTGCATGGCAGGTAAGCCTTTATCCTGATATACCCTCTCCTAAGATTTCTGTGAGAATCACTGAGATAATGCATGTAGAAATGCCTGTCATAATTAAAGTTCTCAGAAATGTTGGGTGGTGACAATAGTTCTTGTAGTATAACAGTGCAGTTGATTTGTTTTAATGTAGTTGCTTCTGCTTATGAACATGTACATTTTTAAATTAATGCATTGGATACTTCCTATTTGAATGTAGTTTTGAATGATTTTGAAAATATGGGAAGCTAATCTTTGTTTTTTATTTAACACATCATCTGCATTTCTGAGTCTCTCATAAAACCCAACCCTCACCCTCCTTCTGAGAACCTGTCATTAGTGTCCCAAGAGGACAGACAAACAGACCCAATGAGCTGTGAGCCCGCATCCTCCTCCTCGTGAACACGCCGTGTGAGGCCACAGTTCTCCAGTGACAGTTTCTCCAGCAGCTTAAAGTCCACGTCATTCCCAATGCCAATGGTGAAGATGCAGATTTGGCCTCGGGCAGCCTCCTTAGTGTTGTTGAGAATCTTGAGGGTGTGGGTCTCCCCGACAGTGGGTTTCCCATCTGTCAGGAAGATGATGAGGGATACACTGCGGTCTTCAATGTCATTGTGGGCCACGTAGTTGTTGAGCAGCCTGATGGCCCTCTGCAGGGCCCCATTGATGTCTGTGCCTGTGGGACACCAAACAGGACCGCTCAAGCCTGCGTTTGCCTCCTTAACCTGGCTACACATTCTTGACTGCGGTTCACTCACTGCTAATCAAGAATTAGCAGGAGTGACTGATCTGTGGTGGTGCAGTAGATAAAGGTAGACATGGAACACTGAGGTCACTGGTTCGAAACCCTGGGCTTGCCCAGTCAAGACACATACAGGAAGCAACCTCTATGAGTTGATGTTTCCCATTTCTCCCCCCCTCTTTCTCTCTCTTTCTTCCCTCTCTCTAAAAAATCAATAAATAAAATCTTTAAGAAAGAGAGAGAATTAGCAGGAGTGACACATAAGGCAGTGCAGGGAAAGAAGTCCCCCAGGCATGTGGGATGATTCAAAGTTACATGTCCTGCCTAAAAACTTGACAATTATTTGTTAAGTACTTTAAATATTTTAACTCATTTCATCCTAATAACAACTCCATTATCATCCCTATTTTACAGATAAGAAAACTGAGGTCTAGAGAGATTAAATGACTTGTAGGTGATGGAGCTGGATTCAAATCTAGGCAATCTGGCTTCAGAATCTATGTTCCCAACCCTGATGTTACATGTCTTTGAGAGGAACAGATTAATCTTCTGTCCACCTGCAGAGGTTGGGGCAATAAAGTGCCAAGAAAAAATAAAGGGAATCATAAGGTTTCTAAGATTTGGATTCCAAAAGAACATAATACACATCAACTGTTTGCTAAAGTTTTATCCCCACCTCTACATAACATTCTAAAAGTAAGTAATGCCATTAAAATAAATTCAGTTAGCAAATATTTGTTGAGCATACACTGTATGTCAGAGTCTTTGCTAAGAGCTAGGGGGTAAACAAAGATGAAGAAGAGTTTCTCTCCTCGAGGACTTCATAGCCTTGTTGACTTCCTGCTGTAGATCAACACTATAATATTATATTAAATTTAATCTACTATTTCTCCCTTCAACTAGTAAATCTCACTGTTGTGGAGACTGGTAGAAAACCCCAAAGCAAGTCTAAGTTCAATCCAAGCAAGATAAAGTTCCAAACAAAATTCATGTGGGAAATCAGAGCTTTGTCTTGGATGGGAAATGAGAAATATAAGAAAGCTGAAAACTCTCAAGTGGAAGAAAACAGAACTGGGTGTGTTTTATGTTTCCAGATGACCGCCAAAGCAGAGTAACTGAGAAAACAAGAGATTTCGTCTCTGTAAATGGCCTTTAAGAAAGGGAGAAGGGGTCAGGATCAGTTCTAATAAGCACTCCAATATTGAGCATCTGTCATGGGTCCACTGTACTAGTGATGAAGGTGGCTACAAGAGTAAGACCCAGCCCTGAGTTGAAGTAACTCACATCTAGCACAGCTGGGTCACATTAGCATACTGTTCTGATACTCCAGTTTTCTTAGAATTCTTCATGACCATTTCCCTCCTCTGCACACTTATCTGGGCACCATACCCAAGCCAAGTGTGCAGAGACTCAGAACCCATCACACTTCCAACCACGATGTCTCCCAGGCCCCCTGGGATTCCAGCTCAGCTCACTGTTTCAGCCCTGCCGAAGGGACTAAAGATGCAGCCAGGCAGTTCCACCTGCTGCTTCCTATGGTGCTAAGATTCAAGCACACAAAACACTGACTCACCTATTTGGCTTTAACTCCACAACCTAAAACAATTTACAAAAACAGCTTCATTGCTTGGGACCAGGGAGATAAACCAGGAAAGGCTCCAAACCCTATCAGGTATTACCCCCCATAACTTACTTGACCATCTCAGTTCGGGGCGTGGAAGAGGAGAATTTACAGAATTGGTGTTCAGAGAAACATAAGCTTCTGGGAAAGCTCTCAGCCGTTATCTCCTTTCCTGTGATAGCTTCAGCATTCAAATCCTCGTCTCTTGGCAGAAAATTTAGCTACTCACTTATTATCACGTCAAAGCTAACATGAAAAGAGGGACTCATATTTACCTCCGGTAGGCGACATGTGGTGAATGTAGACTTTGCCATCTCTGATATTGTTGGGAGTAACTGACACCAAATGGTCCTTCCACACTTTGATTCGGTTGGAAAATCCAATGATATTGAAGTGATCCTGGGGTCGGAGGTCATGGAGGATTGTGAAGAGGGCATCCTTGGTCTAGGCAAACACAAACCCCAAACCAGTCACATCAATTGCATTAGCCCCCATGGCCCCTGGTTTAGAAACTGCACATCAGGATTAATGTCAGGGTTAAAATTAAGTGCTTACTAGGTAAAGGGCATTTAACTTAACTAAATGTCCAAGTAATAATTATTTGCTTTATATCTCTTTCCCTTACTATACTGTAAACTCTTTGTAGGCAGGTTTCACTCAACTTTGAAACCTCCAGACATACAGGAGGCACTAGAGAGATTTAGTGAATAAAGGAATAAATGAATGAATGGATGAATATTTCATGAATTAGAGGATTAAAGGTACAAATAATAAATACCATAAGAATTTTAAAAAGTGAAAAAACTAGCTAGAATGATGTTAGAAGACTTCACAGGGAAGCAAGAATTTGAGTATGAGGCTTAAAGGAACTAGATGACTAGGAAGATGGGCATTCTGAAATGAAGCAAAGAATACAGGTGAGATGATTTGAGCAAAGCAATGACAAGAGCCAGTCCGGAGGTGCAGAGTGGGTAAGAAGTGGGGATATAAGGTATGACTTGTGGAAAGAAGACAAAGATCCTATGAAACTGAAAACAGAAAAATTTTAGAAGTCTGGACAAGAGTTTCTAAAATAATGGATCATGCATGTATTGAAAGAAAGCACTGCCTTCTGTAAACATCACTGTTTTTAGACATTTAAAGACATTCATCATGTGAAGTAAGGAACACTCATTACAAATTGCCTTAACAATGACATCTGGCATCTTCTACAGTGATTAAGAGCACAAACTTCAGAGCAGGCAGTCTGGGTCTGGGTGGTAAGTTCTATCACTATTTTTCTTTTCTCACTGTACCTAAGTTATTTCAACTGTAAAAGTGGGACAGTAATAGTGCTACCTCCTCAGGTTGTCACGAGGATTAAGTCAGTTACTGTGTAGAAAATATTGTACTCATAACAGGGCTGGGCATAAAGTAAGTTATATACATGTTTGCTCTTACTTGCCAGTGTTTGGGAGGCAGCAGAATCCAAGAGTAAAATCTTAAGTAGTGATTGCAGGATGAGGTGTGCTAAGGAACAATGTAGTTACCCTGAAAATATTTCATAGGTCTTTCCCCAGATCCTATGACTATTAGCCTTTGCTTTATAACCAGCCTCTGACAGGACTGCACCTCTACCCTTCCTTTGAAATAACCACAATTTTCTTTTCCTTCTAAATTTTCCCTCTTCTTCTCCTTATTCTTACTCCTCAACCCTGTATGCAGTGCTCACTTTAACATCCCATTGTCCAACCCTTGAATTTCAGAACCTCAAAATCCCCTCTAGAAAACTAATTTGGTATTTATTTTTAACCCTTGGAGTAGTACGAACGTTCATACATGTCTTCGTACCTCCTGACCATCCAAAATACGATCAATTTATTTTAAAAATGTGTAAGGCAACATTAAAAAAAGGCAAATATATGTTTTTCTTGTTTCCATAAATTGGTTATCAAACAAACATGATTTTAAGTAAATAAAACTAGAACTAGAACTAATCTCAGTTTTTGGAAAAAAGAAACTCACTCCCCAGGGCGTCAGCGAGCATGAAAAACACTCGCAATCACTATTCAAAGGGTTAAATGTGTCTACTGCATTCTCTTAGTAAACACATAGAGTTTTTAGCCTGAGCAAACAGAAGTTTGCTTAACAGTCAGTCCTGTGAATCCTTACTGATTAAATGAAGTTGTGCCTCAATTTCCCCCATCTTTATTCCCAGGTTGAGAAAGCAGTGGAGTATAATGATATAATCAGAAGCATAATGATGATGATATTGGCAGCTAATATTTCCTGGGAGCCTTCTACTCCCCAAGTATTATACCAAGTGTCAAGAGTTTTTCATATGTTAAAGTGATGGACCCATTTAATCCTCACAACTCACCCAATATAAAGTGACTATTAATATTCCCATTTTATAGGCAAAGTGACTGAGGAATGAATGGGTTAAGCATCATGCCCCATGGGAGCTTGGATGGAAACCCAGAAAGTCAGACTCCGGGGCCAACACTTACACCAGCAGCTGTGGAATCTCAGCCTGAGACTGCTGGCTCTTAGTACATTTTGAGTTATAACCCTTACAATGTGCAGTTCACTTTGGGATTCCTTCCAGGTCCCTGCATGTTGACAGGCTCTGTTTGTTTCTTTGTTTCTTTCACTTGGTTTCTGGCAGCAATTAATGGATTCATTTCCTATAACATCCTAGCAGAAAGCATCCACCCAGGAATGAGAACAATGAACATATTTCATTAAATTCATCCCCTCATCCTACAGAGGGTTGTCCCACCCTCCAACTGCCCCCAGATCTTCCATGAGAAAGAATGGCAATGGCAGGGCTTATTTTCATTTTTTTGTTGGTTTTATTTATTTATTTTTTTTACAGGGACAGAGAGAGTGTCAGAGAGAGGGATAGATAGGGACAGACAGACAGAAACGGAGAGAGGTGAGAAGCATCAATCATTAGTTTTTCATTGCCGTTGTGACACCTTAGTTGTTCATTGATTGCTTTCTCACATGTGCCTTGACCGCGGGCCTTCAGCAGCCCAAGCAACCCCTTGTTGGAGCCAGCAACCTTGGGTGCAAGCTGGTAAGCTTTTGCTCAAGCCAGATAGGCCCCACGCTCAAGCTGGTAACCTCGCGTTCTCGAACCTGGGTCTTCTGCATCCCAGTCAGATGCTCTATCTACTACTGCACCACCGCCTGGTCAGGTAGGGCTTATTTTCATTTGAAGTCTAGGAACAACCCTCTAGTCTCTGCTCTCTCCTCTGGTGCTGGGCCCTTCTTCCTTCTAACCCATCACAGTGGGTTGTTTTCAGGACAGACTTATTGGCAGCCAGATTTCCTGTCTTTTCCCACTCTTGACTCCCACCTTTAGGAAATATGTCTAAGGACTTGTGGGAAATAAGCAGAATTCACACCCAAAATCTGTCAGCCTCATCTGAAGGCATTTAACAGTATCAGTGGACTATTTACCAAGATGGTGGTTCCCTCCTTGAAGCTGTGGTCCTCTGGTTCTCCTGGCACTACCCTGGATGCCCTCCTCTCTAAACAGTTCCCCTGGCCACTTCTGATGCCTCCTTCTCAGCCCAGCCTGGGATGCTGATGTCCTCAGCCCCCCTCACACCACATACTTCCCCTTGGCCAACTATTGAATGACTGACTTCCACACATCTTCAGAGCTCACCCCTCTCACGAGACCCAGACCCATCTGCCAATCACTTGTCCCTGCACATCCCACAGGCTCTCAGATTCAACATGCCTTTCTACCCAAACATTTTCACCTCTGCTGTTGCCTATCCTGGACAATGGCACCTCCAGCCACCTGGTGGTTCAGGTCAGAAAATAGACATCTTCTTCCTGCCCCCTCCCTAAGCCTCATGTCCTTAGGTCATCAGTCCTAGCAGTTCCACCTCTTTTTGTAAACCCTTCTCTTCCTAAATAGACCACCTCTGCCCTAGAATGGCAATAGAGTCTTTTCTTTTTTAATTTTTAATTGATTTTCAGAGAGAAGAGGGGGAGAGAGCGAGAAACATTGATTTTTTTTGTTCCACTTATGCATTCATTGGTTGATTCTTTCTCTCTCTCTTTCTCTCTCTCTCTCTCTCTCTCTCTCTAGCAAGAAAGAGAGGAAGGCAGAGAGATGAGAAACACCAACTTATAGTCTGTGGTAAGATTCAGCCGTTCACACCAGTTCAGCAGAACCAATACCTAATTTTCTGTTGAGTTCGGCGAACCTGTTATTAAAATGGCACTTGTAATCAGGGTTCTCTCTAAGGTGGGTACCTGGGCAACTGCCCAATGTGGTAATCACAAATTTACATTCCTTACTCTTTTTAACGTTCATCTGTGCAACAGCGTATTCTAAGTGCCTGTAGTAAAGTTCATTCCGTCCGTGAGTGAAAAAAGATTGATGGAACTATACTTGTAATATTTATTTGTTCATTTCATAAAATTCATTATACCTTTGATGAAATACTACATTTTGATTCCCTCATGTTACTTCAGTAAACAAACATATAATGTAAAGAGAAAAAGTACCACACAACCAGGGGTGACAAGCTGTCATTTGATTCAGCTTTGTGTTATGCCCAAAATTCCCCTGAGATATTATGAGTGTGCTGGAGTTCCCTAAATGGTGAAACCAACAGGAAGCTAGGACAAAATGAACCAATAGAAATAGATTTCAAGGGTTATCTTATCACCCATTTCAGAAGCCGCGGAAGAATGCTCACAACTTTCCCTTAACAAACAGATTTGTCGCACACATTATTTGATTGTATTTAATCTGCATAGCCTATGCCATTTATTAATTCAGTTTAGAAATTTTAGTATCAGTAAAATGAAAAAAATTTGTGTTACATTATTATTTTTTCATTAATATTTTAAAACTCTTTTTTATAACATAATCTAGTTTTGCGTACCTCTTTTATTGTTCTTAAGTATTAAATGCATAAAATAATAAACTACCTTCTGGTATATCACTTTTTTATACTTAAAATGGTCATTAGGGCAAGGAACTGGTTGTTAAATTATTTGGATCCTACCACTGCTTGTAGTTGTGGCACTGTAGTTGTTCATTGATTGCTTATCATACATGCCTTGACTGGGGGGCTCCAGCCGAGCCACTGACCTCTTGCTCTAGCCAGTGACCTTTGTGCTCAAGCCAGAGATAATGGGATCATGTTGATGATCCCACACTCAAGTTGGCAGCCTCAGGGTTTCAACCTTGGGACCTCGGCAACTTAGGTTGATGCTCTATATACACGGAGCTACCACAAGTCAAACCCACAACCTTGGCAATGCTCTAACCAACTGAGCTACCTGACCAGGTAGATTCCTTTTCTTCTTTTGTAGTTTTCCTTAATTAAAAAAAGTTACTTTTAAAAAAATCAGAAAGAAAAAACATAGAACACTCACAAAATTCCCCATACTTAGAGAATGACACTATTAACCACATACTCCTTCAGCACTTTCCTGCATGGTATATCTGCGTGTGATTTAAGTAAAATGGGCTCAGACATTATGCTATAAATATTTTATATACTATATCATATAGAGTTTCTGTGCCCATAGATAAATGTTTACATATTATTTTAATGGTGGCATTATATTCTACCATATGAAGATACCATAATTAAATATTTTTGAATATTCAAGCAGTACTTCTGTGAAACTCAGTAGTTACACATCTTTGTGCCCATTGCTATTCTCTGAAGACAAATTCCCTACATGGTACATGGAATTAGTGTGACAATGCGCTCGTACTTCCTAAAGGATTCAGCCTGTTCTCACATTGCTTCTGTAATTACATTTCCAACCCTTCTCAGTGTTTAGTTCTGGTCTCACACATCATTTCCCAAGAGAGCCCTCTGGCCTCCTCATCTCCACCCTACTAGTCTCTCAAGCATGGCACCCTGCTCTTTTCCTTCAAACATTTATAGAGAGAATGTAACTATATATTTGTGCATTTACTTACCTATCCAACTCAATTCCGTGCTTCTGAATACAGGACCTTTGTCCATTTTGTCACTGCGTTTTAATACCCAGCAATGCCTGACCACATGACAGATGTTTGATGCATGCTTCCTGAGTATGTGAATGGTGAATAAATCATCTGCACATCACACTAGTTAGAGAGTGCCTCATACAGTGTCCCCTTGCCCTTCCCCACCTTCCCAAATTGGTGTTTTACACATTTAAGCTTTCAGTAAACATCTGGTGAGTGAGTAAATGAGAGAGGGGTAGAATTCTACTGGTGAACACAAAGGAAGTAAGGGAGACACTGTCCCTGTCTTTGAGAACCTATGGCAGAGAATGCTGGGAATGATGATGTGTAGGAACCATAGAGCTGACTGGTGGATAGTGTCCAAGTAAAAATAAATAAATCTGATAGTTACGATGAACAGATATGGGTGGAGAACCCTAAGTGTTGATGCCGCTGGCATCAGCCAGGAGCTGGCTGTGCTCTGTCTCCTCATCCCCTTCAATTTAGAGCCAATGCAATTCAGTGTGAGCATCAGACAGACTCAGCGTCACTCCCAGTCAAAGGGTCTAGACCTCTGAGAAGTCTGAAGGTCCACAGCTGTGACAAGGCACCAGCAAGCAGCACCACTGGAAACCCAGCTCTAAAGCAGGCACTTGGAAATATTCCCACTGCTCCCTGTTGGAGCTCAGAGCTGGCCAAGCCCCAAGGATGCAGGCTTGGACAAGGGGAAACTCGTCAGGAGATTGTTGTTTGTTTAGTTGTTGGCATCCTTAAGGATCCTTAAATAATGTTCTAAAGACCTCAGAGGGGCCCACTTGGCTCATGTGCTAATATATTTATTTCCATTATGATGGATGTTCTACTTTAGGAGCAGTTGTTCAAGCCTCTCCACCCTCCTCCCCTTAGCTCAGCAACTACAGGTTCCTTATGACCTTGTAAGGCCACAGCTGCAGTGTGACCTCACATGAACCAAGGAAGGCAGGCCAATGGCTCACAGTTGCTCCTTTTCCAGTTGCATTAGGACCTTTTGGATGGCCTCCCACCCCTTATCCAAAGGGGCCTGGGCCAAAGCTGCCACTGATGCTTGCAGCCACCACCATCCATTAATCCTTTATGGGCTCCTAGCCTCTCCTTAGATGGCCTGGGGTCCCAGGAACTCTGCATTTGGTAGCAGGCTTAAAAGGCAAGTGGAAGATGAGTGTCCAAGATAGAAGAGTGAATGTGAGAGGGCTTAAACTGGTATTTCTGCATGTTGTGTTTATATGCTGAAAGTGAACAGAAACCGAGTCAAACATTTTCCAAGAGTACAGTCCAGAGAACAGGGTAAGGACATTCCAAACATTTCTCAAGAGTACAGTTCAGAGAAAAAATTAAGGACATTTCAGAAAGATCAGAGGAAGCCTAGAAAGACAGAGAATATATAATCCTCGCTGGTTTGAGGACTGAACTACACTAAAGGCCACGGGGCATCCCATGCATCCCCTTAAGGTCCCTCCCAAATCCAGGATGGTAGCTGCAGACTCTGCAAGTGAAGGCAACAAACTGAGCTGGTCAACCCTAGCACAAAACTCCCTATCCAACTAACCAGACCTGAAGGAAAACATACCGGAAACCCCAGCTCACCCTGTTCCTTGGACTTCTTCCCACATCCCCAAAGCTCCACCTAGTGGCCTTGTACTTGGGAAGAAGTTGGCCTGTTGGAGACAAGCAACCCCAAACACACCACCTGGAGTAATAACACCCTGAGATTAACTTGCCAACAGGTGACCATAACAGTCTGTGAAAATGTGTTCCTTAGAGATCTTTGAAAATAGACATACAAAATTAATGATTATACATATTGTACAGAGTTCAATAGAGATTAATATGATTGGGTGTAAGGGTCTGATTGCTGAGGAGTGTTAAATTTCTGACATTGTAAGGTCACATTCACTCTTTGGGACCACGAGAATAGGTTACAGGAAGTTGCCATCCTCACTCATCCTTATGTGGGGACACAGGTTTAGGTCACTCTCAACTGCTAGGTGGTAAGCCTATTGGGGAGGAGTTAGTAAACTTTGAGGAGAGAGGGTGATGGGGAAGAAGCAGGAGAACCAAATCCTTTGCTTAGGGAAAGAAGAATAATGTGCACATGAGGGCTTGGCTGAGGGCCAGTGGCTCTCCTCTGGGCATGTGCCAGTCCTAAACGCACACATCCCTACACTGCTGCCCGTCCAACAGGGCCACCCACAAGCACTGCTCATACATGTCATCGAAAGGGACCTTTACAACATTCAGATTATGTTTGGACTGAAGGAGATGAAAAGGTACACAAATACAATTAATAAAGAAAAGAACCTATTTCTTTTACTATTTGAGGAGTGAAGAGGTACCTTGGTAGGCATTAGACAAGACTCTTTTTAATCCTGGCTATTTGCAATCACAAAGAGGAGAAATACTTCTCTATTTTATAATGATGAATTTTTCTTCTGATACATACTTTTCTTGGGTTAAAAGGAGGAAAATGCATCCCATTTGAAAACAGTGTCATAGAAGTTAATTCTAGCTCTGCCTTCAGTTAGTTTTAAGTTAGTTTTTTATCTCTGTCCATTTAAGTGCTTTTGGGAACAAGGAGAGACATAAGTAAATACTCTGTTTCAGGTTCTCCACTCACTCACCAGGGCTGGCTATGGGCCTGGTGCTGGTGGACCTCAGGAAAGAAAGCAATATCGTCTCCTCTGGTGGTGTCTGGAGGAAGTAGCAGAGCTGGGCATGGAGAAGCAGCCCCCTTTCTGTTCTGTACTTACACTGCTCTTCACAGCACTGCTACTGAGAAAGGGAGTGTCCAGGCCTGGCACTCTGGGCCCCTGCATTAAGCTGTACTGGTAGAGGGGATGGAACCTTCCCCTCTCTTCTTCTCCCGCTTCCCTAAAAAATTAAGCCCAAGCAGCTGCAGGCTCTTGGCACAGCCCTTAAGGCTATAAGCATTCCTCTATGCTAACTACCATGATGGGAATGACTATGAAACATTTCCCAAGTAGAAAAGCTGCCTTACGTAACAAGAACCTCAGAAGGAAGCCCCTGAAGGAAGGCCATGAAAACCCAACTGTGTGCCCACTCCTTGCTACTGCTTCTGTCAGGGTACCCATCTGATGCACTTTTCTTAAGTATTTCTGCATCTGTGTCAAACCACACTCCAAAGGAACCAACCCTGACACAAAAGGCTTTTTTTTACAATAGACCGGGTTGTTGGGCATGATCAAGGGGAGCCCATGACATCATAGAAGAAGCTCAAGTTCAGAGGTATTTATTAGATATTAGCAGTCCCATGTTTTCAGCAGAGTGGCTGTGCTGTTCTGAGCAGTCCTGTCACTTGCCTAATTCTAATATGTTTACCATGGAGTTGACATTTTCTCTTTCATTGGTCCACACAGTCCTTTTAAATGAACCCAAGGGAAAAATTATCTCTGATAAAGAGCTTAAAATAAGCAAACAAGGAAATGTAAGACCTTCTAAAAGTCTGATCAGAGCCGTTGAAAGAGATTCATGAACAACAGATATAGACCATGACAACGGCCCTAAGTTTCTGAAATAATACTGGGGAACAGAGCTGGGGGTCAGTATTCTCCCTTTTCTAGCTGGGCAGAGATAATGAACACTGGGGAGGGGAGGAAGAAGGTGTATCTATATTGTCTCCCGTTGGCCTGTAGTCCTTCCTGGTGCCAGTAGGGGGAGCCCTCAGCACCCAGCACATCCAGCTTCTAGGTGGTAAAATGGCACTGTAGTCATTCTATTTGAAGCAACAGACAAAAACAAAATATCCTATGACTCCTTTAAAGTTTGCAGATCCTCACTGCAACCTTAAACTACCTAAGTCCACAACAAGAGTACATCCACCATCCCAGCATCACTCCACACATTCCACAGTCATCCATACATGGCACCTTCCCAAGTCACCCTGAAGTCCATGGATATAAATTATGCTTGGAATATTTCAAGATCATGATATTTCAGGATCACAAAAAATTATCCTATAAACTGTAACAGAACCTTATATTTATATGCTGCAACTCTTTCAATAATTTGAAAGAAATTTTTCCGAAATTATCATTACTGACTCACAAAGTAATTAGATTTATTTTTAAATTCCAACTTTAGGTGCAAGATGATGAATTGAATGGAAAAGGCCATTTTTCCTATATAACTATATGTATATCATTGTTACACTTCTTTAAAAATCTAGCAACAGACTGGCTTCAGAAAAGAAACCAAAACCTTGAAAAATAATGTTACTCTATTGACTACAGAGTGCATCCATTTTATGAGCTAAGTGCACTCAGAAAGGGAATCCAGGATGGCACAATCCACACTCTTCAAGACACCGCGAGACTGGAAAGTGAGGTTTTTGTTGCAGGAGGGAAGCAATTCTAAAGCCAGACAAACTTAACTGCTGGCAGTTGGGAAGGATCTTTGGTTCCTTTTCCTTTTGAGCTGTGGTTACACTCATTTGTGGCAGGAGATTGATTCTGGAGAGCCTGAGGGTCCAGATGAGAGATGGCAGGAGTTTACTTCAGCTCACTACTTCACTGAGGGTGCCATCTTTTAAGGAAATCAACTACAGGCAGGGGTCTCAGACTCGACACCCCCCTCTTAGGGCACAAGCTCTCATCCTTATTCCATGTGGGCATTAAAACCTCAGATGCCAGGGCACAGAGACTGGCACCTCCCCGGGGGAAGCTCACTTCTTGACTACTCTGCTCCTTTTTTATTCTTAGAATCTGTGGTGTTCTTTGCTTGTTTACCAGCTCACCCATACACCTTAAAAACTTGCTACAATTTACCTACCTCTCTAAATGTTCATATCAGAACATTTTTCAAGTTATCTAATCCAAAATATAACCAGAACCTTTCAGCTACAACATATTCACTCTTGTTTTATGTCTTCTTTGTGTTTTTCCCCAATGAAGAATTTGCTCCCTCTTTTCCTGCCAAGAAAATTGTATCCCATCTTCATCAAGAACTAGTCCCCATGTCACCCCCACCATAAATCTTTTGTTAATGACCTCAAGCTCTTTCCCTTCCCTAAAATTCTTCCCACTATCTATGTTACATGTTGGATTTTATTAACATGTGATTGTTTCATGTTTCTTTCCCCAGGAAAATGTTAAGGTCTTTAATTAACCTAAATTAAATATGATGCTTTTGTCATATGTCACTTTCTCCTGCCTCTGATTTTGCACACGCTAGCCATCTATCTCTCCCCTTCTCATCCCACCTACTTGACGAACTTCTAAAATACCTTAGACTCACTCAACTACCTCTCCTCTCTGCGCCTGCAAAAGCAATTGATTGGCCCTCCGAACGTGCCTTGACTACATGTCTATTACAGCAGCACCTTGCATACGATTTTCACATGACTCTCCTCCTCTGGACTGCCTGAGAGAAAAGGCTGTGTCTTTTGTTTATCTTTGTATCCCCTATGCCTAGTACCTTTCCCATAGCATTTTAATCAATATTTAGTGCAATCTTTGAGACTCTGAAGTCTGGAGTCCAAGCCAAGATGGGATCTGGAGGAGGGAGTCAGGTGTCCTGCAGGAGAGAAGGGATGGTGCGATACCGCAGCCAGCCCCAAGGAATTTCACCTGGCTGCAGCTCCAGTCAGTCAGCCAGGGGGGTGCCATCCCAAGAATGGCACTGCTTTCTCACACTCTGATAAGCTCTTCCACATTTGTTATCTCAACTCAATTCTCTTTGATTTAGAGTGTTTATCTCGTTGTTACTTGCAGCAAACGTTTCCTCTGGGTCCCTATCTAGCCCTGTACAGAGGTCTGCCCATCTCCATTCCAGACTTGAGTGCAAAATCAGGAAGCCATTTAAAAGGGGAGGCGCGGCTCTTAGATAGTTTCAGAAGCTGAGAACAAGGTCTGCATCCTGAACAGATAATGCAGGCGTAATCAAAGCTCTATATTGTTCATTTCCCCTTTCCATGAGAGCCACATAAAACCTTCATTCAAAGGTCCTCAAAATGTTTAAACATGACCTCATCTGGGTAAACCTTAACTGCCTCAACAAAAAGTTTTGAATGGGTACCTCTAATTTATTTTAAATAATCTATACTGCAATTTTTAAAAAGCAAAATTTTTTAAATAAGAAAATACAAGTTTTCACTGGTGGCCTTGCAAGGGGAGGGGGAGGAGACATTGTGTCCTCTGTCCATCATTTATTTCCTCATATTCTGAGTCAGAGTCAAAAACAGCAGTTTTCCCTGTTGCCTACTGTTCACCACCCCAAGTCTCAGACCTGTTTTGCAATGTTATTTCTAAAACACATCTGGTAGCGCCAGTGTTTGGACAAGAACAGCTCAGTAGATGAGAATAAATACTATCAACTGAAATGACCTCTAGGCATATACAAAATAGTCATCACTCTAGACCAGCAAACCATGCTGGTCATCAAACTATGGCCTGGAAGTCAAATTCAGACTATTGCTTGTTATTAATAAATGCAGTTTTATTAGAACACAACACACCCATTTTGTTGCAGATTGCTTTGTGCTACGGTAGCAGGGTTGAGTAGTGATGGCAGAGACCATCTAGCCTGCAAAGCTTAAGATATTTACTGTCTATCTTTTCAGAAAAACTTTGCTGACCCTGTTCTAGAAATCTAAAAAGGGGGAAGCTAAATATTTCTGTTATTAATTGGCACTATACTGTCAGATGCGGATGAGCCTGTGACCTAAAATGGTAAAGCAGGAGCACTCAAACCTTATATTGTCCATTTTTATGTACAGTATATGATAGCTATGGTGGCTACCTGCAGAGACCCTCCAGATGCCTGCAACATCCTCTCGTTTGCTGTGCTTGCGCGCCTCCTCCGCAGAGCTCCTTCATTTGCTGGGGAAGATTTTGCCTCCTAACCAGATTGCAACTGCCAGAGGCCCTCTGGGTTCTGCTGGCATCGTCTAATATTCTTCCAGGTGACTCAGCGGGCCTCAGACTTTTCCGCTTTGGTCCCCATCACTAAAAGCTACTTTCTCTATATCCCAATGTCTTTCCAGCATCTTTCCTTTCAAAATGTGGCAGCTCCACACGTTGTGGAAGAGGACAGCTAGAATGAATATACCATTAGACAGCACTAGACCTAGAGTCACTACCTCATCTTCACTTGACACCTGTGCTTGCATTCACCACGCTTGCATTCAACCTATCCAGTCCAATCCACATCGTAAAGGGAAAAGACATCTGCATCCCCATACATGCACAGGGGATGCTTAAAGTTAAATAATAAAATACTAATAATTAATTCTATACATAAGCACAGAATAGTTCCACTGGTTTTTCATGACACCAAGCTGCTGGCTGAGGCCTCTTAGAGCAGATGACATCTGTGTTCAGTCACCTGAGATGACAGCCTCCCACATCACATCACTTGGCACAAGAACAGGTAGAGTCTGAAAGCTTAAGAGGTGGTCTAGAGTTATGTTGTGGTCTGACAATGAAGACTGTTATGGAGAAGAGCTCTAGAGTTGGGTAGACTGGGCTTGACTATGAATTTTTCTACTTATAACTTTGTGTATTTCAGCCTAGTTGCATCACCTTCCTGCCCACCACCTTCTCACTTATAAAATGGGGATAATGTTTCATTGGGTTTCTGAAAAAGAACATGAAAAATATGTATGTCAAAGCTTTAGGGGCTCAGTATGTACAAGTTACTCAACGGTAGCTACTGTGCCTTAAAAATGCATGTTACATTTAATATTTATGTGCAGGTATGACTTTCAGGAAAAATCATTACCTACTGTGTGTCATGTACTGTGTAAGATCTAGGAACATGGACCATAATAATAAAACAAAACAATGCCCGCATTTATGGAGTTTATAGACTATTTACCTGTCAGGTTGCATATAACATTCCCAGATAGCTCTTGGATGCCCAGTTTTGGACACTGAAGAAGAAAATGATGTCCCAAAGTGTGAAATAAGCCAGTGGATGAAGCACAAGCAGCATTCAGGTGCCACTTCTCAAATCTAGTTCCTAGTTCCCCTCATTTTAATCTGGCAACTACAGATAAGAAACATTATGCTGTTCTTTACCCTCTGAAACTGTTGACTAACTTAAATGGAAAAAGAAAGACCACCTTCCAAAAGTTACATGGGAATCTAGGATTGGCAGAGAAGGCACAGATTATGAGAATGAATCTATGAAAGTCATAGCATGAAGACATCTGGTAAATGACACATTAGTCATTGCTGCCAGAGAGGGACCCTTAGCCAAGATCCTTAATATGAAAGTGGAAGCAGTAGATATAACTACATAGATTAGGGGGGGGGAAGGAGAAAAACATAGACCTTGATCAAGGAAAGATGTACAGTGTATCTGTGAAGTCAGGTGCACTTTTGACTGTGTGACCAGTCAAAAGTGTACCATGACATTACAGACACACTGTATTTAATAGCCATATGTTCTTCTTAACGTTCCTGAGGACACGTGTGTTTGTTTGCTGGTGCCAGTGCTTTCAACATGCAACTAACAAGAAAATGGTCTGCCTTGACCACGTTTTTTTGTCGCTCTTCTCAGTTACCCTCTCACTGAGACATTTTACACACTCCAATTGGGAGGCAGAAATCTTGCCTGACCTAGCACCAAGCCCACTCTCAACACATTTGTCAGCAAAAGCACATGGGAGGGAGAGAAAACAAAGTCAAGACGTGTGCCAGAAACCTGTGGGAGGGGGTGGGGGGGTGAGTATGTATCTGTCTGCAGCTGGTTAAACTGGCATCCAAGCTCACATCCCTAGCTAAGATTAGGACCAGAACCAGAAAATGCCAGATGCACATAGCTTTGGGTGCTCCCAGGTACTGATATATCTTTACTGAGTATGAATTTTTAGGTTAAATAATCTTTACAATTCTTTATAACTCAATTGTTCAAGTAATTATTAAATACCAACTCTGACCTACATTATGATGAGCATAGTGAAAGACCATCAGAGATGAGCAGAGCCAAGAACATCCAGTATAACACTGAATGGTCCTTCATAGAATTTGAGGAGACTTGTGACTAATGTCTGATGTTGCCAAATCCATTGACATGTTACGAAAACCCTAGACTTGAGGATAATTTTCCTCTTCACCAGTGAATATGATATTGCATACGAGAGCCTAAGAAAAGACAACTGAACTTTTCACTCAGTGCTGTGGCTTTAAGAGAAGCAAGGAGCTGCTTAAATAGTCAGCAGTTTTCAAAACCACTCAAGGCAGCAATGGGCATTAGAAATTGCGTAGAGGCTTCTGACATGTGTTTGGCTGTTCTTGGGTAGTTCTGAAAAGAGGCCATGCTTCAGCTTAAAAGCCAGCAGAATGCATGCCAGACTTTCAGTGTCTAGCAAGGAATGGAATTTTATATCCAGGAATGAAGGAAGAAGGGAGGATAACAAAGAAGTGACATCTATCATTACATTGCTCTTGCATGATGCAAGAAAATCCATCCTCCTGAAATGCAACCTTCTCAATTGGGTACTGAAATGTCAAACTGCACTGACCCCAAACTCATTTGCACTTGTACTATTGCACAGTGTTGCTTCATCACACCTTTACTTGCTCTAAGACACCACAACCTTGTGGCTGGATTTTTGGACTTCAGAGTCAGACCTGGCTTTGAAGCCTTCCCTGCCATGTAATAGCTGAGTTATCTACCTTTCCAAACCCTCAGTTTTGCTATAAGTAAAATGGGGATGACAACCGAATTGTTTTAGAGATTAAATATCCTTATATTCAATAATTCATTCAATACTTTCAGCATAATGTTTAACATGTTAAAAATGTTCCATGCCATATTTTTAAGACTTATTTAAATTATTTTATCATTAATGGTAAGTCTAGGAGACCTCAATTTAATTCATTGGTTTTCTCTGAACAACTGGGGGTTATTTAGTAAGAAAATTCTTGATAATTCTCTCTATCAGAAGTAGAAGAAGACCCTGTGCACTGGTATGAACTGGGTTTGAGGTGAAAACCTGAAGTGATTCAGACACCTAAAGATGTGAATCCTTTGAGCTGCTGTGGCCTTAAGGTGACTAATGGCCTTTGTGTGAAGATGCAATAGGAGTGACCATGCATTTTATTATTTTGGTGTTTTTTAGTGTTTATTGGAAAATAATGTAAATATTTTGTTGAGTTCTATAAATGCATACTATAGAAATTGTCATAAATAATTTACATTATTTAAAGTTTGACAATATGAAGATAAGACTACTATTTTTAAGTCTCATTTTAAAATTTGTGTTTCTTTAGTTACTAATACATCTGATTCATTTTCATAATCTTATTAAATCTTATTTCTTTCTGGTAAATTGTTTCATATTCTTTGACCATTTTCTTTTTTTTAGATTTTTATTTATTCATTTTAGAGAGGAGAAAGAGAGAAAATGAGAGAGACATAGAGAGAGAGAGAGAGAGAGAGAAAGGGGGAGAAGCAGAAGGCATAAACTCCCATTAGTGCACTGACCAGGCAAGCCCAGGATTTTGAACCAGCAACCTCAGCATTCCAAATTGATGTGTTATCCACTGTGCCACCACAGGTTTGACCATTTTCTTATACAGGATTAATTCTTATTGATCTGAAATAGGTCTTTATATATTAAAGATAAACTCTTAGAGTTCTTTATATAGCTCTTTAATATTAAAGAAATCTTTTTACTACATAATTCTTTCTATTTTTGTTCATTTTTATTGTTTTAATTTAAGTCAAAAGTTTATAATTTCTATACAGCTAAAGATATTAAGTTTTTACCTTTTTAGTTACTTTCATTGCTCTTAGGTTTAGAAAGAGACCTTCCCTACATTAAAACTAGTTAAGCATACACCTATATTTTCTTACATATTTTGGATTGTGGTTCCTTGTTGACTTTTAACTGTTTAATCTATTTGAATTTAGAATAAAAACATACAGAATTTAAAATAACTATGTTTACTGTGCTTGAGAAAATTTTTTTAATTATTAAAAACTTTGAAAAATAACTATACATTCTAAAATGTGACAGAGCAGATTTAGAAATAGTGGAAATTCTAAAACTTAAAAAATGTAATAACTGAAATAACTCAATGGGTTAGTTAAACAGTAAATCAGACATACCTAAAGAAAGAACTTGTCAACTGAGAGATATGGAATGAAATACAGAAAGGCAAAAGTTGAAATAAATAGAAGAAGGCATGGAAAACATAGAGAATATAAATAAAAAATCTGACATTGGAATCCTAGAAGGAAAAGTTAAGACAAAGCAACTTCAGAAAAATAGCTGAATCCACAAATTTATGAAGTCTTGGGAACTTCAGGCATAAAAAATAAAGAGAAATTCACACCTAGAACCATCATATTCAAACAACAGAAAGCTAAAGACAAAAAGGAAAACCTTAAAAGCAGTTGAAAGTAAGTTATCTATAAAGAAACAACAGTTAATAATATAACTGACTTTTTAAAAATTGATTTTGAGATAGAAAGAAAGACAAAAAGGGAGAGAGAAGGGAAAAGGAGAAGAAGAATGAGAAACATCAAGTCATGGTTGCTTCACTTTAGTTGTCCATTGATTGCTTCTTGTATGTGCTTTGACTGAGGTGGTTGTAGGGGATTTCAAGCTGAGCCAGTGATCCCATGCTCAAGCCACTGACCTTGGGCTCAAGCCAGCAACCTTTGGGCTCAAGTCAGTGACCTGGAGATCATGTTGATGATCCATGCTCAAGCTGATGACCTTGGAGTTATGTCCTGAGACCTCATAACTGACTTTTCAACAGCAACAGTGGAAACCAGGAGACAATGGAATCTATCTTTAATGAACTGATAAAAAAATCACTGCCAACCCAGAATTCCATACCAGTAAAAATATACTTAAAGAATACAAGTGAAATCAATACAGTTCCAGACAAAAAAACACTAACAGTATTTTTTTACCAGCAGATGCACATTTAGAAAGATACCAAAAAGTATTCCTCAGGGAAAAGAAAAGCAATCCCAGATGGAAGGCCAGGGATGTAAAAAGAAAGAAAAGCAGTGATAATGGAAGCATCAGCATGCTGAATTCTGTATAAGAATGTGATATTGAAAAACTATAAGAAGCTGACTTCCAGGGTGCGGTTATTTTCTCCCTATATTAGTTAGAAATTATATTTGGCTATCCTCTGAAAGAAAATAGTTAAGTCTAACCTTTATAACACATTTTGGAATATATTTTTTTTACTATGTTAGGATAATAAAAAAACAAATGCTATGAAGAGAAGATAAATATTATACTATGTGATTTTAAAAACATAAATGGCCAAAAATATCCTTTATAGGTAACAATAGGAAAATATGTACAAGTTTATCAGCTAGAATCAGTTTCAACTGCCTATAGAGTAGAACCTAGGAGAGGAAAGAAGTGGGATAGAAGGTTCTTATAAGGTTTGCGATACCATTTTACTCATTATATTTATTTTTATTTGATAAAAATAGGTAATGAGTTAAAAAATAAAACCTGAGGTCTAAGGTTTTGATAAATGTAGAAATATTAGTTGGTCTGGTAGCCAGTAGCTCTTTTTGTTTTCTGTTAAGTAAGATGAAAATATATTATAAATGCAAATTTCTGGTATTTAGGACACTAGAGTAAGATAAGAAGTAACTTTTCCAGTGGTTTGGGAAAAAAAAGTAAAGTTGTATTTTTAAGATAATTAAAATTTTTAGTATAAACTACATGTCCCCATGATGTTCCCCCCAACCCTAGAATCTTAAGATTCATCCTAAGTACTGTGAGAGTATCAGCGCTGAATTACTGATATATAAGTCCTTTGTTCTAAGAATAGGTCAAGGGGGTTGCCAATGAATATATTTCATAGTTGTCTAAAGATATCATTACTAGCCTGACCAGGCAGTGGTGCAGTGGATAGAGCATCGGACTGGGATGCGGAAGGGCCCAGGTTTGAGACCCCGAGGTTGCCAGCTTGAGCGCGGGTTCATCTGGTTTAAGCAAAAGCTCACTAGCTTGAGTTCAAAGTCACTGCCTCAAGCAAGGGGTTACTCAGTCTGCTGAAGGCCCGTGGTCAAGGCACATATGAGAAAGCAATCGATGAACAACTCTAAGGTGTCGCAACGAAAAACTGATGATTGATGCTTCTCATCTCTCTCTGTTCTTGTCTGTCTGTCCCTATCTATCCTTCTCTCTGACTCTCTCTCTGTCTCTATAAATAAATAAATACTAAGCAGAATTATTCCATCAACAATGGTGCTGCTGAGTGGCTCTCTTACTATAGTCCTATGTCAGCCACACTGTCCACTCTGACAGTCCCCTTTATTTCAAGGTGTTTCTATAGCATGTCCCTCTTCTCTGTTGAAAACACCATTTTAAAATGATAGTCTATGTCAATGTTTTAACTCAATCAGATGAGGAATGTCCTCTGTAGGCAGAAACAGCTGGATGGTAAAGCAGACATTTGGCATAAATTTAATTTTACCCACATCATTCTTCCAGGCAAAAGTAAGAGGAAAAAAATGGGCATTCAGCACTCACTCACCTGCCGGAGTTTGGATCCTACCATGGAGGCACTGCTGTCAAGCACAAAGACCACATTCTTGGGTAAAGGAGGAAGGTCTTTTGGGGCAAAATAGTGCACAAAATAGCCATTTAGCACCTAGTGGAGAGAAAAAAAGATAAAAATGTTAGGTCTCAGAATAAGTAAAAAAACTAATTAAAATGAACAGTTTCTGGAAGTTCTAAAAAATCAAAGAAAGCTGAAAAGGAATCTTGGGTCAGATTCTGTACTCAGAGCAGAAGTATTCGTGGTTGTGATCCTTCCAAGAGAACAAATTGTTAATTTAATCTGTATAAGGGTAAAATCATCCCTTAAAATTTTATCAGCTATATTGACTAACTCAATTTAACTTATTCAGCCCCTTCTGCCCCTTGCCACTTGAGAATACTACTTTCTTAATTATCTAGTTTTTACCAAGCATCTGACAAAGTGAGATGTCAAGGAAGTTGCCTACATTCTGGGTGCACATTAATACATTTTAATATTCTCACTTGGTCTCTGGAGCAATAAAGGGAAATGAGCCAGGGACCAGTCTTTCTTAATTAAAATTGAAAAAGAACTAAAATTCTAATGTCACCTAACACATCACAGGGAAATTTATAGATTTTATTTGTTCTCCCAATTACTAAAGCAGGAAATAGATACACTCAGCCTCCAGTTAGAGATTATTATTAGTCTCCGTGGGCTAAAATTTTGGGTTAAAACAAATTTCCTAAGAATCAGGAAGTTCTCTCTCCCCTGAGTACCAGAATCCCCAGTTCTGGGTCTAACTAAAGTATCAAGCCACTAACATGAAATAGTAACAACAAAACCCTTACCTGGATGTCCCCAATGCTCTGTTCCCTATTGACATCATATCTAATAATGAAATCTCCCAAAATGCCATTCTGGGCAATCTTGGCTTGTTGTATTACACTAGGCATAAAAACGACTTTGGCAAAAGTTTCATTTTGATTGATAACAGTAGAAGGAGGTGGTCCATCATCATCTGCATATAAGATATAAACATAATAACTGAATATATAAATATTTTTCTGAAAAATAATAACTGTTTTGTTGCAGTGACACAGGGCATTATACTTTATTTCGCTGTAGGTTTATTTCCCTAAACTTCCTAGACTGATAATATCATACTGATAATATACCACAATGTATGAGATATGTTATCATATCTGGCCTTTTGGCTAAAACCAAGTATAGAGATGTTATCATATAGTTCACTTTTACACTTCCTTTTTAATCTTTTCTTATGAGAATTTTTTAATATTTATTTATTTATTTATTTTTATTTTTTTAACAGGGACAGAGAGAGAGTCAGAGAGAGGGACAGATAGGGACAGACAGACAGGAATAGAGAGAGGTGAGAAGCATCAATCATTAGTTTTTCGTTGCCATTGCGACACCTTAGTTGTTCATTGATTGCTTTTTCACATGTGCCTTTACCGCAGGCCTTCAGCGGATCAAAGCAACCCCTTGCTGGAACCAGCGACCTTGGTTCCAAGCTGGCGGGCCTTCGCTCAAGCCAGTTGGGCCCGCGTTCAAGCTGGCGAGCTCGGGTCTCGAACCTGGGTCCTCCGCATCCCAGTGTGACGCTCTATCCATTGCACCACCGCCTGGTCAGGCTCTTATGAGAATTTTTTAAACACACAAAAATAGAGAGACTAATACAATGAATCCCCATGTACCCATCACCTAGCTTTAATAATTATCAACGTTTCACCAATTTTTATATGTTTTTATGTATCATGTTACAATTTTTTGCTACAATATTTTAAAAACAAACCCCATAGTATTTCATCCATAAATACTTTAGTATGAATCTCAAACTATCAGAACCACTTTTTTAGCATAACCATAAAACCATTATCACAAGTAACAAAATTAATGCTCAATACCATATTATGTCCAAATACTCAGTCCAGTCTGTATTTAAATTTTTCTGATTCTTTAGATAATGTCTTAGAATGGTTGATTTTTTGGAATCAGGACCAAAACAAAGTCTCCACATCACATTTGATTTATGTTTCTAAAGACTCTTTTAATTTATAAGTGTCACTCACCCCCGTCCTTTTTCTACTACTACAAATATGTGTAGTAAAACATTGGTCATTTATCCTACCAATTTTCTCACATTCTGCATTTCGTGATTGTTTCCTCATCCTGTTTTTTAACTTGATCTTATATTTCCCTGGTTTCCAACCTTGGCTTGTACTGTAACACTTGAGGGAACTATAAAAATACTGATTCCCAGGTCAAAATTTATTTAATTGGTCTGAGATACAGCTTGAGCATCAAGACTTTAAAACTCCCAATGTGAGCCTAATCTAATGTGCAGGCAATGCTGAGAACCACACTCCAATCCCCTGTATTTCTTTGTGTTGTGGCACAGAGAGCTGAAGGCTTCGTTGCACTTAGGTTCAATGCTATTTTCAAGAGTACTTCCTAGGTGATTCTCAGTGCTTGTTATTTTATCACATCAGAAGGTACATAATATCTACTTGTCAACTTTCAGTGGTGGTAAGGTTGATGGTGGGTTCCTGTACTGTCAAGCTGATCAGCCATGATGAAGTTCTTGACCAATCTTTTACATAATAGTTTTATCATTTGCTGATAATGTTTGTCTAGATCTCTATTTCATTAGAGTTATAAAAGGGTGGTTTCTATCTTTACTTTCACATGGAATTCTTCCACAAAGAACACCTTTCCCCCACCAGTTATTTGGTTGCCCTACCATACTGTTTGCCCAGAAGTTTATGTTTCTTTAAAAGCAAATGAATAAACAATTAAACAAACAAGCTTTTCCCAAAGCTTTCCCTAGGACAAATCTTAGAATATAAATTAGAATTCCCAAAAGGTAAACAAATAAATATATTTTATGTGATTTAAGAAAAGTTAGTGGGATGACATTAATCAAAGTCACCCCAATATTTATTCCTGATCTTTATTTCCTATTAGACACAAAGAATCAGATTATCTAACTTTACAAATCTACACACCATGTCTATATACTTAGCAGCAGAAATCCAAATTTTTGATATCTGTTTACACAACAAAAAATATGAAAATTAAGTGGACCCCCACGTGAGGGCTGCCTTAAGCTGTTTTCCCAAGTCCCACTGGCTTCATCTTGCTGAGCTCAGTTCCTCAGTGATGAGCAGGGGTAGGTGGAGGGAGGACAGCTTAGACTTGGGACCTTCAGAGTGCAGCTCTGTCAGGGTCCCTGAAAGCACAGCTGTGGCGCTAAGGAGAGGCATGTAGCTTGCTCACTTCCCTTAATCTGTTTTTCCAAGTCCCACTGACCCTGTCCCACTGGGTTCAGTTCTGCAAAAGGAAGGCAGCTCCACTGAGAGCTAGGACATTTGGAGCGTGTCTCCCTCAGAGGCTCCAGTCCAGGGCTCAAGCAAGCATGGCTGCAGAGCTAAGAGGAGAAGTGCAGTTTGCCCCACTTCTGCAGCCTGCAGCCCACTGGTGCCCCAACTTTCTTTTCTTTTACAGAAACAGAGAGGGAGTGAGAGAGAGGGACAGGTAGACAAGAAGGGAGAGAGATGAGAAGTATCAATTTTTTTGTTGCAGCTCCTTACTTGTTCGTTGATTGCTTTCTCATATGTGCCTTGACCAGGGGGCTACAGCAGAGTGAGTGACCCCTTGCTCAAGCCAGAGACTTTGGGCTCAAGCCAGCCACCTTGGGCTTCAAGCCAGTGAGTGACCTGTGGGCTCAAGTCAGTGACCATGGTATCATGTCTATGTTCCCATATTAAAGACAAAAACCCTGCACTCAAGCTGGTGAGCCTGCACCCAAACTAGATGAACCTGTACTTAAGTCAGATGAGCCTGTGCTCAAACTGGCGACTTTGGGGTTTCAAACTTGGCTCTTCAGCATTCCAGGTCAATGCTCTATACACTGTGCTACCACCTGGTCTGGCTCAAGCATCTTCTTTGACCATAATGGTATAAAACTCAAAATTAATCACAAGAAAAAAAAAACCTAAAAAACAGTCAAACACATGAAGACTAAATAACATGCTATTAATCAATGAATGGATTAACAATGAATCAAGAAAGAAATCAAAATCTACCTGGAAATAAATGAAAATGAGAACATAACAACCCAAAATCTATAAGACACAGTGAAAACAGTCCTGAGAAGGAAATTTATAGCATTATAAGTATACCTCAAGAAGCAATAAAAATCTCAAATAAACCATCTAACCCTGCCTGACCATGTGATGACACAGTGGATAGAGCATCAGCCTGGGATACTGAGGACCCAGGTTAGAAACTCTGAGGTTGCCAGCTTGAGCACAGGCTCATCCAACTTGAGCACTGGCTCATCTGGCTTGGGCACAGGCTCACCAGCTTGAGCATAGGGTTGCTGTCTTCAGCATGAAAATATAGACATGATCCTATGGTCAGTGGCTTAAGCCCAAAGGTCACTGCCTTGAAGCCTATCGTGGCTGGCTTGAGCTCAAAATCGCTGGCTTGAGCAAGGGGTCATTGGCTTGGCTGGAGCCGCCCAGTCAAGGCACATATGAGAACGCAATCAATGAACAACTAAGGAGCTGCAACAAATAATTGATGCTTCTCATCTCTCTCCCTTCCTGTCTGTCTGTCCCTTTTTCTGTCTCTCTTTCTCACTAAAAAAAAAAAAACTTTAACCATACACCTAAAAGAACTAAAATAATAATAATAAACCCAGAATTAGTAGAATGAAGGAAATAATAAAGATCTGAATAGAAACAAATGACACAGAGACAAAATACAATACAAAAGATCAAAAAGAACAAGAACTGGTGCTTTAAAAAGATAAATAAGATTGACAAACCTTTAGCAAGGCTCACCAAGAAAAAAAGAGAAAGAACTCAAATAAATAAAATTAGAAAGAGGATAGGTACCAACTGATGCCACAGAAATACAAAGAATTGTAAGAAAATACTATTTTTTAAAAAAAACTATATGCCAATAAAGTGTAAAACCTGGGGAAAATGGATAAATTCCTAGAAACATACAATCTTTTAAAACTGAATCAGGAAGAATCAGAAAATCTGAATAGACCAATTGCAACTAATAAAATTGAAGCAATAAATAGTCAACAACTTCCCAGCAAACAAAAGTCTAAGACCAGATAGCTTCAAAGGTGAATTTTACCAAACATTCAAAGAAGAACTAACACCTATGCTTCTCAAACTACTCAAAAAAATCCAAGAGGAGCAATTACCTCCAAACTCATCATACGAGGCCATCATTATCCTAGTTCTAAAACCAGATAAAGATAATACAAAGAAAGAAAATTATAGGATAATATCCTTGATGAACATAGATGCTAAAATCGTCAATAAAATATTAGCTAACTAGATCGAGCAATACATTTAAAAAATCATACAATATGATAAAAGTGAAATTTATTCCAGGGGTAGAAGGTTGGTATAATATTTGTAAATCAATATGTGTGATACATCACATAAACAAAATGAAAGCTAAAAATCACATGACTATATTAATAGATGCAGAAAAGTATTTGATAAAACCCAGCATCCATTTATGATAAAAACTCTCAGCAAAGTGATAAGACAGGAATCATATCTCAACATAATAAATGCCATATATGACAAACCCATAGCCAATATCATACTCAATGGGCAAAAACCAAAAGTGTTTCCCATAAGATCAGGAACCAGACAAGGACTGGAAGTCCTAGCCACAGCAATCAGACAAGAAGAAGAAATAAAAGGCATCCAAATTGGAAAAAAGGAAGTAAAATCATCATTATTTATAGATGGCATGATATTATACATAGAAAACCCTAAAGACCCCCCACTTAAAAGTATTAGAACTGATAAACAAATTTGGTAAAGTAGTAGAATTCAAAATTAATATTCAGAAATCAGTGGCATTTTTATACACCAATAATGAAATATCAGAAAGAAAAATTAACAAACAATCCCACTTACTATTGCAATAAAATATAAGGTACCTAGAGATAAATTTAACCGAGGTAAATGATCTATACTCAGAAAAGTATAGGATACTGAAGAAAGAAAATGAGAAAGATGCAAATAAGTAAAAACATATATCATGCTTATGGATTGGAAGAATTAACATCATTAAAATGCCCATACTACCCAAAGCAATCTATAGATTCAACACAACTCCTATTAAAATACCAATGGCAGATTTCACAGATCTAGAACAAATATTCCATAAATTTATATTGAACCACAAAAGACCCCGAATAGTTTCAACAATCTTGAGAAAGAAGAAAAAAGTTGGAGGTATCACACTACCTGATATCAAACTATACTTCAAAGTTATTATAATTAAAACAGCCTGGTACCCACACCTTTCTGGTTGATTAATATTTGACAAAGGTGGCAAGAACATGCAATAGAGTAAAGACAGTCTTTTCAATAAACGGTATTAGGAAAATTGGACACATACAAGCAAAAAAATGAAACTAGACCACCAACTTACATCATTCACATGAATAAACTCAAAATGAATGAAAGACTTAAATGAAAGTCATAAAACCATAAACGTCCTAGAAGAAAACATAAGCAGTAAAATCTCAGACATCTCTCTTAGCAATATTTTTGCCAATACATCTCCTCAGGCAAGGCAAACAAAAGAAAAATAAACAAATGGGACTACATTAAACTAAAAAGCACAGCAAAAGAAAACATCAACAAAATGAAAAGGCAACTCACTGAATGGGAGAACATATTTGACAATGATTCATTGATAAGGGGTTAATTTCCAAAATATATAAAGAACTTATATTACTCAACACCAAGAAGACAACCCAGTTAAAAAATGGGCAAAGGATTTGAATAAACACTTCTTCAAAGAGGATTTTCAGATGGCTAATAGACATATGAAAAGATGCTCAATGTCACCAATCATCAGAGAGATGCAAACTAAAACCACAATGAGATATCACCTCACTGCTGTCAGAATGGCGATCATTTTTTTTTATTTAGAAAATTAAATTTAAGAGGGTGACATTGATCAACAAGAGTACATAGATCTCAGGTAAATATCTTAACATCATTTGAACAATCAATTATGTTGTGTACCCATCACCCAAAGTCAAATCATTTTCCATCACCTTATACTTGTCCTTCTTTATACCCTTCCCTCCACTCCTTCCCCCTCCTCCACATCCCCCTTCCTCCTGGTAACCACTGCACTCTTAGTTATCATTAATTAATCAACAAACAGTAAGTGCTGACTAGGATGTGGAGAAAAGGAAACCCTCATGCACTGCTGGTGGGAATGCAGCCTGGTAGAGCCACTATAGAAAACAGTATGGCATTTAATCAAAAAATTAAAAGTGGACTCAGCAATTCCACTTCTAAGAATACATCCAAAGAAACCGAAACACCTTTTGACTCAGCAATTCCACTTCTAAGAATACATCCAGAGAAAACCGAAACACTAATTCAAAAGAAGACATGCACCTCATGTTCACTATTATTTACAATAGCCAAGATCTGGAAACAGCCCAAGTGCCAATCAGTAGATGAGTAGATAAAAAAGCGGTGGTACATTTACACAATAAAATACTAATCAGCTGTATAAAAAGAAAATCTTACCTTTTACAACTGCATGGATGGACCTGGAGATGATTATGCTAAGTGAAATAAGCCAGTCAGAGAAAGACAAGTACCATATCATCTCACTTATATTTGGAATCTAATCAACAAAATAACAAAATAGAAACAGAAGCATAGATACATAGAACAGACTGACAGCTGTCAGAGGGCAGGGGAGTTGTGGGCTGGCTTTTAAAAAGGTGAAGGAATTAGTGTATATACATATATGTGACACATAGAGACACAGACAACAGTATGGTGACAACCAGAAGGAAAAGGGAGTGGAGGAGGTGGGAGTGACAAAGGGGGGATAAATCGGGTGGAAAGAGACTTAACTGTGGGGGGTGAGTGCACGATGCAGCATGCAGATGATGTTTTATTGGGCTGTACACTTGAAACTTGAATGGTTTTATTAACCAATGTCACCCCAATAAATTCAGTAAAAAAAGAAAATGGAAAATTCAGAAACATCAGTATATGTGGAAACTGTTTATCCAGATACTGAATCAAAACCAGGCTTAAAACTAATGCAAAGCATCCAATCATCTTTCTAAATCTATTCATGTTGATACCATGGAGTAAGCTGACCAGCAATTCTCCATCCATAATTACCAAAATAAAAAAGGAAACGAGACATAATTTATTCATGGTAAATTGAGCTCAATAATAAACTTTATTCTGCTAAAGTTTTATTAGACATTAAAATCAAAGAAAGTTTAAAACATTTTCTTCAACAGAACAATTATTTTTCAGAAACAATTTAGGTGTAACCTTAACAGGAACCACAGAGAAAAACTGAGTCTTCTGTTATTTGCACTTATCAAGGGCAAAAGTTTCGAGGGTGACCAGAGAGCTAGCAAATAGGAAAATTTATTCCTATAGAAAGACAGTTGTATGGACTTGATCTTCTGAAAAAAGAGTTGGAAAAATCTCGATGGCATATTGACAAATGCCAGCATCCAGTTCACCAGCTTAGTTGACATGTCTTAGAATCAAGACAAGAAAAAGAGACTGAAAATGGAAAGGTTCTTAAAACAGAAGGAAACTTGCTTGTTCTCTGGAGTCAATCTTTCCTTTCATTGGTGATTATTGGTAAAGCACCAAGAGTGAGAGGCATGATAATACACTAGCTAAGAACTCAGTATCATAAATAAATGAGAAGGACCTGAATTCAGTACTGGTTTAACCTCTTATTATCTATAAGGGTTTAGGAAAGTTGCTGAGCCTGGGTTATTTCATTTATAAAATGGATTAATGGTCTACCAAACTCACACTGTTGAAAAGATTAAATGATGTAGTGTACTTAGCACCATTCTGATTCATGGTAAGCAGTCATGCTAGCTAATACTATATATGATGAATGTAAAATATCTAAAAAATAGAAGAGTCAGGGAATTAAATGGAAGACAATACAACATGTCAAACTTGGGATACAACAAGCAACAAAAAGGAAAGAACCACCGCTGTTTACAACATGATTGAACCTTACAGTCATTTTAAGTAAAACATAGCATAAAAAGAGTATAGCCTGGTCACATGGCTCAATGGATAAAGTGTCATCCCAGCGCACTGGGGTTGCGGGTTTTATCCCTGGTCAGGGTACGTATGAAAAGCAATCAGTGAATGCACAACTAATTGGAACAACTAAGTGGAACAACGAGCTGATATTTCTCTTTCTATTTCTTTCTTTCTAAAGTGAAAAAGAAAAATAGTACTTCCTCAAAAAAGTCTTCCTTTAAAAGTAAAATAAAAGAGTAAACACAAATAATATTTTTAAAAAGTGTATACCATATTTCCCCATGTATAAGATGCTCCCATGTATAAGACACACCTTAATTTTGGGGCCCAAAATTTGAAAAAAAATGTATTATATAAAGTTATTGAACTCAAGTTTTATTCATCATAAAATTCATACAACTCCTCATTGCTATCAAAACTCCCATCTATTAGCTTGTCCTCATCTGTGTCTGATGAAGAATCACCATCTTCAAAACTGAGCACAAAGAAATATGATATTCTCTATGCTTCCATTTACATAAAGCTTATGAGCCATGAACCGTAGAACTTATCCATGGCAATTGGAGTGGTTACCTTGGGGCGGGGGTAAGGACTGACTGGGAAAGAGTATAACGGAGCCTTTTGGGGTGGTGGAAACACTATGCCTTGACTCAGAAGTAGTTGTACAGGTATATACATATGTAAAAATTCATCAAGCTGTACATATAAGATGTATATATACTTTATCCTATGTATACCCCAAATCTTAAAAAATTTAAAGTCATTGAGAGTTGAACGGAATATATGAAGTGTATTCAGAGTAATTCTAGCTGGCATAAATCACATTGGGTATAGTTACCAGGAAGCACTTTTTATGCAGTATCAGTGATGGCTCTAAGAAAGATATCCTGTTAACAGAGGCCACTGCCACACTTCATCTCAGTAGAAGTGTTGGAGCCAACGCTGGGTGACTCAGTCACCTGTAGGGATGGTGCCGAGCATTTCCGACAATGTGGTTTGGACCAGCAGCATCAGTGTCATTGGGAAACTTACTAGAAACACAAATCCTTGGGCCCACCTACAAACTGAATCAGAAACTCTGGAGATGGGACTCAGAAAGCACTATTTTATCAAGTTTTCCAGGTGATTCTGGCTCTTGCATGGAGACAATGGTCACATGTTTATGATGTATGTAATTGGGTGGCACTAACATATCATATTATTGTAATTAGGTTGGACTCTTTATACCATCAACATGTACCAACTTTTCTTGTTTCAAATCTCATTGAAATGCTCTTTTTGCCTACCCTGAATTAATACCATTCATTGTTGAATGAAAGCACTGAGTATTAACAAGTATAATTTCTCTCTTCATAATTCATTTGATGAAGCTCTTTGATATAAGCCATGAGAAAGGATAGTGTATTATTATTTTTGCTTCCTATTGACCTCTGATGTTTGCCAGTTCATGATGAAAATTCATGAGATTCCTCTAAATGGGCTTATTTTTTATGCCCCAATTGTGGGTTGAATCCCAATTTGGTCACTCACCAAGAAGCCTAGCTCCTGAGGCTGACTTCTACCCATTAAGTACCAGACAGTCAATGTAACCCAGTGGATTTTCTACTTTTTATCGGAAAAAAAAAAAAAGTTGCCTGAGAAATATTTCAGAATAATCTCTCTAGAAAACAAAGTCCTCTTTTTATTAGAGGAGGAAATAAAATTTTTAATCAATGGGATTAGTATAGTCTGCCGCAGCGTTACTAACCAAAATCCCAAAGCAGAATGAGACTATTCAGCTTTTGCTTACTGTGAGTTGGGATTCATGCTAGTGATGCCCACAAAGTAATTCAAAAGCACAATGAGCTTTATTAGCAGGGCCCTCAGCAGTCGTAAAATATGTTCTAAAGATAATACAGAGTGCAAGAGAAGAGGTTAGGAGCAGACCAAAAGAGTGAGAATCTGACCTGCTTCTCCAATGAGAACTCAAATACAGTGTGTCCGTAAAGTCATGGTGCATTTTTGACCATGTGACCGGCCAAAAGTGCACCATGACTTTACAGACACACTGTATACTGCTCACAAAACTTAGGGGATATTTCAAAATGAATATGAAGCGATAAAAAAAGAAGCATTTGTTTGTTTGTTTTTTTTATTAAACACGAACATCAGAAAAGCAAACAAGTCAAAGAAAGTTGTTCAATGACACAAATGAGATGCAAAACCAACTTTTATTTCATTGGTGAAAATGCATTGTACAAAAGGCTAAAAGTGCTGGAGTATCTGCACATTCCCTGATCCCCTAATTTTTGTGAGCAGGGTATCTTTTCCTTCTGTCAGTTTTTCTGCTTCCTGCCCATTTGCTCTGAATTGAAGGAAGCTGAGTCTTCTAATGTCATCTTCTTGTTTTAACCCAGGCATCCATGGTCTTGTGCACAACCACCTTCAGTGGCACACAACTGCCTCCAGTGTGTTCTCAGTGAGATGCACTAACAGCTTTCTCTCCACCCACTGTTTCCTGATTCTAGAATCAGGGCATCCCCATGATGCCCTCTTTCTGTCTAAAGCCCAATATTTTTGAATAAGAAATATGTGTTATTTTAGAGGCCACATAAGATTGAAGAAAGTGTGTTCTAGAATATGACAGACTCAAAATGACTGACTTACTACCTCTAGCTTCAGTTCCACATCTGTTAAAGTGGAGTAAACTGCATTATTAGAGTCATTGTCAGAATTAAGTGAGATCACATGTATAAGGAACTGAGCTTAAGGCATGGCACACAGGTGCTGAACACATACTAGCCCCTAGCCTTTTCCCCTTCATAAGTAGCTTCTTGGCCTCTCTGTTTAGGATAAAAGGCAAATCACTAGTTTAAAATACTCTTTTATAACATACAATTTACATTTTGCCACAACAGGTTTCTCTACACCACTAGGAACTCAGTAAAAACAAATCATCATTATTTGGACAGAAAAAAGGGCAAATCATAATAAACATTCATAACAGGAATTTAAGAATGTTTTTATAGAGAACAATCTTTATAAAGTATAATGCAGTTAGTAGCTTCCCATGAGCTTCTTGAAAGTATATACAGAACTTTCCATGAAAACATACATAATTTTTTCTGGAAAAAGTGTTCATAGATTTCACCAGATTCTCCAAGGAGTCAACATAAGGTTAGGAAGCATGCACTCAAGTGTTATTAAACATTCCTTTATCAAGTCTATCTGGTAATGACGAGGCACTTCATATATTTTGTGTAAATGACAGAACGGAACATATGCTCTTAGTTTTGCCCCAGAACATGGATGTTATTCACAAGTAAACATTCTCTTCCTGGACAACACCATGGGGAAAAAACAGAAGCCAACTGATATAAAAAAATGTCTAAAGGTGAAAAGATTAAGAAGCAAAGAACCACACATAAGGACATTAGCTGGAAGCTACGCCCCTTTGGGCCATCTGACAGAGGGATTTCCTGGCCTCTGTTTCCTGTGGGCCTTGCAGTTGTCTACAGTTGGAGAAAACCAGCCAACACCTGATGATTTTACAGGAAGATTTTCAAACAAACAGTGCCTGCTTATTCCCCTTGGAAAAGAGAGTAAATTGTCTGTTTGCTTATGAAACCTGCTCACTCACCTGGGCTCCAGTGGAGAGATTTCTTAAATAAATGGCAGTCAAAACTACTGTCAACAACTGGGCAACTACCCTTTGATGGTAGCAATAAAGACACAATTCAAGCAAATCAGCAGAGTATTAAAAGATAAAAGGAATGTAGATATAATATACAGCATGGTGATTATACTTAATAATACTGTATTGCATACTGGAAAGTTGCTAAGAAAGTATATCTTAAAAGTTCTCATCAGAAGAAAAAAAATTCTGTAACAATATGTTGTCATGGATCTTAACTAGACTTATTATGGTAACTATTTTGTAATATATGCAAATAACAAGTCATTATGTTGTACACCTGAACCTATATAATGTGATATGCCTTTATAGCTCAATTTAAAAAAGAAAATACTGGCTAGTTTTCAGGAAAAAGAAAGTGGTAATGTTCAGGCAATGAAGAAGAGAAAGAATTTGGTTAATTAAACACCTTCATACATCCCTTATTATATGAATTGTTTTTTTATTGGAAGGGGTTTTCTTTTCTATATTAATATTTGGTATTTTACACCCTTTAGGAAAAACAGCATCATATAAATGTGACAACAACACATAGCATAGAATAAAAATGTAAATTTATAGCTGAAGAAGTTCAAATTGAACTTTATCACTTTATAGTTAAGTGGTGTTTGCACATATTTCTTAGCAAATTAGTTTTCTTCACTACTTACACAGTGCTATTTTTTCTAAAATAATGTATCACTATGTCTGTTTTCCCTATTTGATTGTCTTCCTCAGGGAACTATGTCTGAAAACAATACAGTTACCTAAGACATTCTAAAAGTAGTTAGTCCCTAAAAACACATATTACCCCTCCACAATAGCATTTTGTGTCCACTGAAGACCTCAAGTACTTGAAACTGGTGCTCTAATTACTCGGATCCGAATGGAATGGAGGCCCCAAAGAGTGGTGCTACAACAAAGGAGTACCAAAAGACTTCTGTCAAATTCCTTTACATTGTCCTCATGCATGCAGGCAAAACGGGCCAATCATTTAGAAAACCTGGGTGTCCTTTCATAGATTCAACCTAACAGAGAGTTTTCTCTTTTTATTATTCAAAATTGCCAACTCTACCCATCCATTAGGATGGCCACTACAGAAAAAAAACAAAAACAAAATCAGAAAATAACGAGTTGTTGGTGAGGATATAGAAAAATTGGAAGCCTTGTGCACTATTATAAATGTAAAATGTAATAGGGATGTCAAAAGCAGTATGGCAGTTCATCAAAAATTTTAAAAAAGAACTATCATGTGATCCAGCAATCTGACTTTTGTTGTATATACCCAATAGAACTAAAAGCAAGATTTCAAAGCTTCTATACTCCATGTTAATAGTAGCATTATTCACAATAGCCAACAAGTAAAGCAACCCGAGGGTCCTTCAACAGATAAGTGGATGAACAAAATGTGTTCTATAGATACCATGAAATGTTATTCCGCCATAAAAAGGAAGGAAATTCTGTCATATGCCACAATATGGATAAACCTTGAGGACATTATGCTAAGTGAAATAAGCCAATCACAAAAAGACAAATACTGTGTAATTCCACTTTATGAGGTTCTTAGAGTAATCAAATTCATAGAGACAGAAAGTAGAATGGCGGTTGCCAGGGGCTAGGAGAAGGGGGAATTGGGAATTGCTGTTGAACATACATAAAATTTCAGTTTGGGAAGATGAAAAATTTCTGAAGATTAGTTGCATAACAATGTGAATAAACAACCCTACTGAACTAAGATGAAGGTGAAGAGGTTGATATGTACAGTTTGGAAGTTACAAAAAATCATGGGGTTATAAAATACAGCATAAAAAATACAGGCAATACTGTTGTTATAACTATGTATGGTAGGTACTGTAAATGTCAGGGGGAACACTTTGTAAAGTATATAATTGACTAAGCACTATGGTGTACCATTAAAACTAATACAAAATTATATTGAATGTAATTTGTAATTTAAAAATATTTTTAAAATTTTTAAAAAGAAATGGTTAAGATAGTAAATTTAATGTTATATGTTTTTTTTGCCACAATTAAAACCTTCAACTAGCACAGTGCCAGGAACATGGTGAGAACTCAAGACAAGCTTTATGAATATATAACATAGAGATGACTCAACACATTGTTGATATGTAGTTGAGGAGGATCCCCTTGAAAGGATCATCTTGAAAGTGTTTTGGTGGGTATGGTAGATGCTCTTGATAACCCATGTCACATGCCCTGGACCAACCTCTGGTTTCATCCAGAGTTATGGTGGTCAGTGTCATATGCTCAGACAACATCCCACCTCACACACCAAACTAAGACACCAAGAAAAAGGCAGAAACAAAGACAGGTCTCCTGGTCACCAGTGTCAAGAGAGAGCACCACCCTCCTGGGTCTCTCTGAGTCATCCTGCTCACAGCTGGCCCTGACAGAACCACAATGTCAGAAGAAACAAGATAAAGTAGGTTCTCATATTGGCAATAAAAACCAAACCAAACAAAGCCATCTATGGAGCCAAATGATTCATACCTGAACAATTTCTGCCCTGAACAATGCTGGAAACACGCGCATAACAACCAGATTATTCCCTGCAGATTGTTCCCTGGCAGATATACAGAGGTCAGACAGGGCCATGCCCTTCCAGCTGCAGAGTGGATACCAGAGCCAGGGGAAGAACACAGAGCAGCAGGGTCCCAGAACTGGGGTGAAAGGTCAGTCTCAACACAGCCCTTTAGCAAGGCAGCACTGCCAGGTTTAGCAAATAAAAAGGCAGGATGCTCAATTAAAATTGACTTATAAACAATGAATGACTTATTTTAGTATGTCACAAATAATGCATGGGGCATACTGTTTCTCTGAAATTCAAATTTAACTGAACATCCTATAGTTTATTGGGTAATCTTGGCAAAAAAAAAAAGATGAGCTCTAGATTTTTTAAATCAATCTCTGAAACGTAATTCTGTCTCTTAATCGCTCCTTCACAACAAAATAATATCTATACTTAAGATCTGGCAAGAATTAACCAACTTAAACCAGAAAGGTGTTGAAAACCTAATAGCCTTTCAATTGCCAGAAGCCATTATTCCTAAATTCATTTACAAATACTCAGTGAGCACCCATTTTGTGTGAGGCACCATGCGAGGTACCTAGAATACAATTAGTAACCCTCCCAACAAAAGGCAGAGTCATGAGGTTAACAGACTAAACAAAGAAAAACATAAGATTTTAAAATAGATTCAATTTGACATTCTTGGGCATCTACTGAAATACAAGACATTGTGCTAGTCTTCAGTCAGAGGTGACTTGCTCTTGCAGGCCCTGTGGCTGGTCATAAACCTATTCTCAAAGACAGTTGCACTGTCACTAACATAAAAGGCGATGAAACTGTATTTCGAGAAGTTCTCTTCTTTCTAATTAAGCTTCCCTGGTCTTTAGGATTATCTGAAGGTCAACATTTTACAGGAAGCTTACATAGGAATTATACAAGTAAAAAGCAAGTCATAGGTTAAGTTCTACCTAATCCTGTTAAATGCCTTCCAAGGCGTGTAAAAGAACACATAGATAACTGCTAGAGAGCACAGCAAATATTACCTCCAGGGCACTTGAAGAAGTGGGATTTTAACAACCTAAAATATGTTTTTTCATTTTATGTTTTTGAGGTAAAAGTCATATAACATAGAATGAACCACTTGAAAGTGTAACAATTCACAATGTCCTGCAGGCACCATCTCACTCAGTTCTAAAGCATATTCATCACCCACAGAAAACTCTATAACCATTAAGCAGTCACTCCCCATTCCTTCCTCCCCAGGCCCTGGCAATCACCAGTCTGCTTTCTATCTCTGTGGGTCTATCCATTCTGGACATTTCATATCAATGGAATCATAAATATGTGACCTTCTGAGTTTGGCTTCTTTCATTTAGCATAATGTTTTTAAGGTTCATCCTTGTTGTAGCAGGTATCAATACTACAATCCATTGCATAGATAACTAATATTTCATTGTATGGCTATACCAAATTTGGCTATCCATTCATCCACTGATGGACATTTAGATTGCTTGCACCTTTTAGCTATTGAAAATAGGGCTGCTATACACATTCATGTACAAGCATTTGAATACCTGTTTTGAATTATTTTGTATATATACAAAGAGAAATTGCTAGGTTAAATGGTAAATCTATGTTTAACTTTTTGAGGAACTATCAAACTGTTTTCCATGCCTGACCGGGTGGTGGCACATTGGATAGAGCATTGTCTTGGGATGCTGAGGGCCAAGGTTAAAAACCCCAAGGTCGCTGGCTTGAGCAAGGGGTCACTGGCTTGACTGAAGCCCTGCCCCCCCTCCCCCAGGAGAGGCACATATGAGAAAGCAATCAATGAACAACTAAGGGGCCACAAGTATGAGTTGATGCTTCTCATCTCTATCCCTTCCTGTCTGTCCAAATCTGTCTGTATCTCTCTCTTGCTTAAAAAAAGAAAGAACTGTTTTCCACAATGGCTACATCATTTTACATCCCCACTGCAAGGTACAAGAGTCTCGGTTTTTCCACATTTTTGTCAAAACTCACTGTTTTTTATTATATCCATCCTAGTGAGTATAAAGTGGTACTTCATTGTGGTTTTTGATTTGCATTTCCCTAATGACTAATGGCCTTGGATATCTTCTTATATGATTATTGGCCTTTTGTATATCTATCTTGGAGAAATGTCTGTTCAAGTTCTTTGCCCAGATTTTATTTTATTTTATTTTTTGAGAGAGTGGAGGAGGGGGAGAGAGAGAAAGAGAAAGAGAAGAACAAAAACTCATGCTCCACTTAGTTGTGCCAATGATTACTTTTAATATGTGCCCTGTCCTCGGCTCAAACTGGCAATTTCAGGGTCAGGTCCTGTCTGTGGCTCAACCCAGTGAACTCAGGGTTGAGCTGGTAACTGTAGAATTGAGCTGTGACCCCCCGGGCTGGAACGTCAACCTCAGCACTCCAGAACAATGCTCTGTCCACTGTGTTTGAGTTCTAACAATGTATTACATATTCTGGACACTAGACTTTTATCAGATATATGATTTGAAATATTTTCTCTTATTCTGTAGGTTGCCTTTTTAAAATACTTTTTCCTTAAGAGCCAACTTGAAACGCTTTGTCTTTCTTCTGTGTTATTGAGTGTGAAGAACCCCTCAATGATGAACCATAAAGACAGTTACAAAAGTTTCCTTATTCCTGAAACTGAAACTTTCTTTTACTGTCAAAATGAAGTTAATATCACATGGACCCCCTAGTTTTGACAGAGATGAGAAGTTGAGATTTCTTGGGAACTCCAGCTGGGAGGCTTGGGAACAAATCAGCAGCCCCGGAAAAGTCTCAGGGAATATAGGGGTAGAAATAATGCCCAATAACTTTTGAAACTAGAAGTCCGGCTGTGCAGAAAAGCCAGAACGAAGGCAAACACTAAACCAGGCCTCGGAGGTGAGAGTGTCTTTACGCAGTGAAGGGGAAAGAGTGAGAAGAAAACACTAAGCCAGGCCTTGGAGGTGAGCACCTCCTCACACAGTACTGGGGGAAGTGAGAAGAGCGGAACAACTCCCACAGGTCCAGGAAGCCGTGGTGGGATTGTGGAAAGTAGAGCTCTTCTGACACCAAAATGCACCAAATAATTCAGGTTGTCTTTCCCAAGAGAACATGGACTACCCAGTTTAATGAGCTGGAAGTGGTATTAGAAAGGCTGCACTAGCCCCGTTGGGATGGCCTGTTGGTATTTTCCACCTCAGGTTTCTGTTAATGAGCAGAAGCTGGATGTGAGACGTGGTTACTTCCTACCAACTGTGTGATTAGTTCTATGCTGGCCTTTATCTAATAGTAAAAACATGTTGGTAGAAAAGAGCAATGAGGCCCTGGCCAGCTGGCTTGGTGGACAGAGTGTTTGCCCAGCATATGGACATCCCAGGTTCCAGTGCTGGTTAGGGAACACATAAGAAGCAACCATCTGCTTCTCTCCCCCTCCCTCTCCTCTCCTCTTCCTTTCCTCCTCTCATAGGCAATGGCTCAACTGGTTCGGGTGTCATACCGGGCACTGAGGAGAGCTTAGTCTATTTGAGCATCAGCCCAGACAGAGGTAACCAGGTGGGTCTCGGTCAAGGCACATGCAATAGTCTATCTTCCCTCCTCTCGCTTGAAATTTAAAAAAAAGAAAGAAAGAAAAGAGAAATGATACCTATTTTAATAAGAATCAAAAGTCAGAGTATTCTGAGGGCCCAGGAAGTTAAAGAAATATTATTCTTTAGTTGAAAAGTGGCTTATGCCTGACCATGCTGTGGCGCAGTAGATAGGCGTCAGACTGGGATGCAGAGGACACAGGTTAGAGGCTCCGAGGTCGCCAGCTTGAGCGCGGGCTCATCTGGTTTGAGCACAGCTCACTAGCTTGAACCCAGGGTTGCTGGATTGAGCAAGGAGAAACTCGGTCTGCTGTAGCCCCCCCAACCCTACCCCCTAGTCACGGCACATAAGGGAGGGCAATTGGTGAGCAACTAAGGTGCCGCAACAAAGAGTTGATGCTTCTCACCTCTCTCTTTTCCTGTCTGTCTGTCCCTATCTATCCTTTTCTCTGTCTCTCGCTCTTTCTGAAAAAAAAAAAAAAGAAGAAAGAAAAGAAAAGTGGCTTATGTAGGTCAAGATCCTGACATTGTTAATGTTCCTAAATTCTGCTGGGAAGTCGGAAGTCCAAAGTAAGGGTTCCCAATATTTACTGATTATCAAACACCTGCAAGGCTTTTAAAAACAGAGCTATGTGGCCTTGGCCAGTTGGTTCAGTGGTAGAGTGTCAGCCCAGTGTGTGGAAGTTCCAGGTTCAATTTCCAGCCAGGGCACACAGGAGAAGCGCCCATCTGCTTCTCCACCATTCCCCCTCTCCTTTCTCTCTACCTCTCTTCCCCTCCTACAGCCAAGGCTCCATTGGAGCAAAGTTGGCCAGGGCCCTGAGGATGGCTCCCTGGCTTCCACCTTGGGCACTAGAAAGGCTCCAGTTGCAATGGAGCAACACACCAGATGGGCAGAGCATCACCTCTGGTGGGCATGCCAGGTGGATCCCAGTTGGGTACATGCGGGAGTCTGTCTCTCTGCCTCCCCGCTTCTCACTTCAGAAAAATACAAAACAAATAAACAAACAAATAACCCAGAGCTATCTGAAACCTTTAGAACAGTGGTTCTTAACCTTTTTTGAGGTACCGAACCCACCAGTTTCATATGCGCATTCACTGAACCCTTCTTTAGTGATAAATAAAATATGATTTTTTTTCCAAATTCAAGATATAGGTATATGTTTTCTTACTGGTGCACAAAATGAGCCGTGCATGAACATCACCTTGCTCAAAGAACAAAACCAACAAAGTGCATGAACTCACAACAAATTACAGTATTACTTTATTCTGGCCTCCGCGGCAGAGGCTTCTCCGAACCCCCGAGACCAACTCATCAAACCCCTAGGGTTCAATAGAACCCAGGTTAAGAACCACTGCTTTAGAATCAGAAAGTAGATTAATGGTTGCCTGGGGCTGGGGAGGAACAAGGAGACAGGATCTCTGCGGAGTGACAGAAATGTTCTAAACTTAGATTGTGATGATGGCTGCACACTCTACAAATGGACTAAAAATCAACAAATTGGACACCTACAATGTCAATTGAAATGTTAAGCTATGTCAACTGAACCTCAATAAAACTGTGCTTTAAAAAAGCAAAGATTAGTGCTTGCTTTGGCAGCACATATACTAAAAAAGCAAAGATTATAAAGAATAACCTATGAAAGTCATAGTACCATCCCTATTTAATGGTAAAACAATAACAAACTATTCAGCATTATTCTTTAGCTTTTCAAATAAATCAATAGGTGAAAAGCACTCATATAGTTTCTTAGCTTCTCATATAAATTTATAATATTACACCTAAAAATATAGCTACCTAGGCCTCACCCTGACAACTGCTAATTCAGGTATTTAATGTGGGACTCAGTCACCTATATGTCTTTTTTTTTAATCTCTCCAGGTGACTCCAAAGGTTTTGCCAAATTTGAGAGTCACTGCTGTAAAGCAAAAGGGAATAAAACAGGCAAGGTACTCTAGATCTTACTTTATTTCATTTTATTTTATTCCTAATCATTAGGGATCTCATCACAAACAAATTTTTTTTTCTCAAAATATATTTATAATCATAAAAGAGCAGTAAGATTGGGGCCATGGGACAATAGAAAGTTTGAGGTGTTAACATAGAGAATGAACCAGTTACATAGATGGAATACCTATCTCAGTGTCTGCCTTCAGATGATAACATACCCCAAGGATGTTCCAGGAAAGTCTGAATTTCAAATACTCTTTCCACTGAGTGCATAACTCATCAAAATATTTTAGGGGAGAGGAACTGAGGGTGGGGGCAGGAGAGGGAGTCTTGTCTTTCACTGTAGATTAGCTTGTCATCTTTTAGACTCTGAACTATGAGTTGCATGAGTTCTGAGTCCATGAGTTAACATTTTAATAATCCAGAAAGTATAATGCTTTGGCTTCCAAATGACACCTCACAGAATTAATTTATAGATTGAGAAGAAGCCCATTAATTTACAGTTTAATAGCCCTGTGCCCAATCCTGATACACCAGGAAAGTAAATTGTGACAAAGACAGGTGATATTGCTTTTAGCCATTATTTTTGTATTTTTATATAACTAGGGAGAGACTGATAATTTGAATTCACACCCTCAGTATTTTACAAAATTTACTAAAAGGGTTGTTATGAAGATTGAATGAGACACTGATACAAGCAAAGTGCTGAGTCTAGTATCTAGCACCAGCAATCCTTATCTAGAATTGCTTCCCTAAAATGAAAAGAGATTTGCTTAGAAAAATTCCAGAAGTCTGACTTCTGAACACAGCCAACTCTCTCAGAGGACTGTCCTGGCATGAGTCCACATTCACGCTATTACAGTTCATGTTGGTGTGAGGCCAATTCTAGTTTAATCTCTACCCTGATTTCTTTTGGAAACATGCAAGTGTCCGGACAAAATCATAACATCTGTGCCTCTCCTGCTGAGCTTCCATTTTGCAGAAGCAATACCAGCTGAGCTCTGAAAGATGGGAATAAGAGCAAAAAGGCAATCCACCCTTTGTACCTGGCCTAGTTCACATGCTTGTGAAAACCTCATGCTCTGGAGCAGTAGTTCTTAACCTGGGTTCTATCGAACCCTAGGAGTTTGATGAGTCGGTCTCAGGGGTTCAGAGAAGCCTCTGCCACGGAGGCCAGAATAAAGTAATACTGTAATTTGTTGTGAGTTCATGCACTTTGTTGGTTTTGTTCTTTGAGCAAGGTGATGTTCATGCACGGCTCATTTTGTGCACCAGTAAGAAAACATATACCTATGTCTTGAATTTGGAAAAAAAAATCATATTTTATTTATCACTAAAGAAGGGTTCAGTGAATGCGCATATGAAACTGGTGGGTTCGGTACCTCAAAAAAGGTTAAGAACCACTGCTCTGGAAGGAAAATGTCTGCTCTGCTACAAAGAGCTAGGAAAATAATTTTCTTAAAAATAAACATGTCCCAAGAGATCAGTGGTCTGGAAAAGTATCTCTGAGATTCTCTCAGGCCCTGAATGTAAACAGTAAGCAACTTTTCAGGCCAACGATCATGACTCATACCCCCTCCAAACATAACACACATGCCACACTTATATCTCTAAAGAGTTACATCATTCTGAAAGTCAGGCAAAACAAATATACATCTCATTACTACAGCAGGACCCTCAGAATCTCCTACCAGGGGCCTGGACACATCTAATGAGCCCTGGGCATTCACCCCACACACACGGCACAGCTGCTCTACCCTCTATAAAACCCTACAAACTCTCAAAGCATCCTCCCCCTGGAAACATCTCCTTCACACAGCTGTACATAGGAAAATAGTCCTATAGATTATGATTAGGAAGAAATAAAATTTAAGAATATTCTTTGTTATTAGTTTTAGCCAATATCTATATCATCTCTATCTATATCTATCTATTTGGTTTTCTTCTCAAATTTTCAGATACTTACTGTTATCTACCCTCTAAAAGGCATTTTAAGGCGATAAAGGTTAATCAGACAAAGACCTGCCTTCAAAATCACACTTATGATCTAATAAGAGTGATAAGATTTGCAAAGAAAGAAAGGAAATATAAGGTGATAATGATAGTAACAATACTTAACAATTATTAAGCTCTTACTCTACACCAGGTACTTAATACACACTGACACTCCCCAATGACCCTAAGAGATAGTTATCACCCCTGATTTGCAGATGTGCAAGCTGAGTCTCACAGGGCCTGGGTAACTTTTTCAAGTTTATATATAGTTAATAACAACTAGAATCCATTAACCATACACGTGGCCATCTATATGATATAACAATGGGGTATTGTCTCTCATGCCACTTCTGAATAATACCTTGATAATATTTTTAAATTTCAATCAGATATGGATTGAGCAGGTCAAATTCAATGTTTAGAGTTAACACATAACAAAAGACCTGAGTTCCATACAGACCAGGACACATGCCAGTGTTTGAGGGTAAACTACTTCTCATGTAGAGAAGTAGTTTCTGGGTCATTGTTGCATTATGTTAAATCACAACATTCTCTTTTTCCATTTGTCAAGTCATTTGTTCAGTAGCCTTCAAATCTCATTCCTAAATATTCTTGCACAAGAAGACTACTCAACCATAAGAAATGATTATATATTTTCATTTACGACAACATGGAAGAACCTAGAGAATATTATACAAAGTGAAATAAGTACATCAGAAAAAGCTAAGAACTATATGATTTCACACATAGATGGGATATAAAACTGAGACTCGCCTGACTAGACGGTGGCGCAGTGAATAGAGTGTCAGACTGAGATGTGGAGGACCTAGGTTTGAGACCCCGAGGTCACCAGCTTGAGCGCCAGCTTGAGTGCGGGCTTATCTGGCTTGAGCAAAAACCTCACCAGCGTGGACTCAAGTTTGCTGGCTCAAGCAAGGAGTCACTCAGTCTGCTGAAGGCCCGCAGTCAAGGCACATATGAGAAAGCAATCAATGAACAACTAAGGTGTGACAACGAAAAACTGATGATTGATGCTTCTCATCTCTCTCCGTTCCTGTCTGTCTGTCCCTGTCTATCCCTCTCTCTGACTCTCTCTCTGTTCCTGTAAAATAAATAAATAAATAAATAGGAATTAAAAAAACCTGAGACTCACAGACATAGATAAAATTGAAGTGGTTAACCAGAAAGAGAGGACAGGGAGGAGGGGCAAAAGGGGACAAACATATGGTGATGGAATATTAGTTGACTTTTAGTAATAAGCACACAACCCAATCAACAGTTCAAATGCCATGGAGATGTTCACTTGAAACCTACATACTCGTATTGATAAATATCACTCCATTAAATTTAATTTCTAAATTAAAAAAAAAAGAGAAAAAGAAGAAGACTTCTTGGGCCACTTTCTTTGCAGCCACAGGGACTGAGTTAAGATTCTGCCTATCCACTTATCGCTTAGCATTTCTCTGACCTCAGTATCACAATGATCTGAAATCTTGTTATTCTGATACTAGTGCAGTTTTTGGACCCATATGTCTAAGATTTACTGGTATTATAGGATAAGGCCTAACACAAGTGATTATTTAATATAAACTGTTAGTTTTAAAACAGATTTTTAGAAAATTACCCCATAACCCCTCAAACCTAGTATAAAATGATTTATATAACTTTCTAGTCTTTTTCAAATTAATGTTTAACAAAGTTGTTATATTTAACATTATAGTGTACATATAATTGTCTTTTTTTCTCCTGAAACATGCTGAATCATGTTTATAACCATATTTTACTAATCACGTCTATATGGTTGAATATTTAGTATGTGGAATGTTTTTGCTACCACAAATATTATCAAAAAGGTTCATGCATATAACATTTCCAATATTTTAGGTGTTTCACCTAGGTTTGGACCCAGAAGTGAGATTACTGTGTCAAATAATTTAAACACTTTATAAATATCTTGATAAAGCTGGGCTTAAAAGAAAAATTGAACAGGGTGCTGTCTTTGTTTTGTTAAAATCATTCAGATTCCTGAAACCACTCAGAGCCTTTGTTGAAGGAGAAACATCTCTTTTATAGACTTCTCTAAAGCCAACACCCAGCTCTGAGTTACCCCATAGAATCTGAGCGTATCCAGCAAGCAGCACTCACCTTCTGCCCTCCCGCTGCCCTTCTGCCTACTATTGTGTAGAGGCAGCACCTCTAGCGATGTGATGCCTGAATTCTCCAGAAGGTTCACTTCCACTGTCAGCCTCCCCACCAGCTGCTGGGGTCGCACACTGATGACGTGCTCATACTTCCCAAGTCGCCTCTGCAAGAGCTCTTCATAACTTAGGAGGAAAACAGCTTTGCCCTTGCTGGGAATAACTACAGAGGCTCTGAATGTTTCAGTCCCTTTCTCCCTGTAAAGAAGAAAAAAGGGAACAGAAAGTCAGAGAAAGCCTGGTTCCCCCAAATCCCTTTAGAACACCAGCCAAACACTCTGTAACAGTCCTTAGAAATTAAAAGTAAAAGTTAGCGATGGGGAAAGTAAAGGGAAGGTTGCAATGAACTAGGGGAAGGTTGCAAATGTTCAAAGGATACTAGAGAAGAAAATTCAAACACTACTGACCTCTCCTACCTCTCTTTGAGTCAGCACAAGGGGGCAAACGGGAATGGGGCCACTGAAATAGGTGAACTGCTGGAAAAGAGAGCTATGAGGTCTAGATATAAGTTGCATTCTCTTCTTTGCAGGAATGGCCAAATAAACCAAACATTTTACATAACTTTAAAATAACTAATATAGTAATGAGGTTTTTACACCTTGGTAAAGTTTGATGGATTTGTTTAAAGGAAGGATAAAAAGTAAAGGATTGCAAAGTGCATAAAAATATAAATATTTTAAATACTTCCAGTACTTGGAGTGAGAGTTCTCTAATTCATGATGGCAGACTGACCATAACAGGGAGAGTAAAGAATTAAACCAAAGGAATAAGAGTGGTAGGGGCATCCATCAGTGGGTAGACAATTCAAAACATTTCTGGAAGACTTAGGGAATGCAGTAGAGCAAGAACTCTACAGCTCAAGACTATGTAGGAAGAGTCTGCAGCAAAGTAAAGAAATAAACCATCTGCAGAATCTTAGAGAGACTCCAGGCTCAGTACAGCAGGACATCACAAGATGAGAATGAAAAAGGGAACCAAATGCAGGGAGGAGAACTCCAAATTTACATATAAATGAATGAATGACTAAGATGGTGGGCTTCCTACCTTCCTCTTTCCCAGAGCTGAAAAGAGACATAAGTGTTAAAATGGAAAAGCCTTAGTTGAAAGCTGAGCAGAGTGAATCTAAAAGACTGACACTTAAAACTATTATTGTAAATTTTCAGAATATTAGGTAAAGAAAACAAATTAAAAGAATGGTAATAAACTACATTAAACGCATCACCAGTAATACTGGATGTTGTGAGACACTAGTGCAATATCTTCAAAGTTCAGATGGTAAATTATTCTGAATCTCAAATTCAATACACAATCAACTTTAATCCATACACTTTAATTAAGGTCTCATAAAGTCTGCCTCCCATGCACTCATTCTGAGGAAGTTACTTCAGAATACATTCCAGCAAAGTAAAGGTGAAAATCAAGAAAGAGGAAGATATGGAATACAAGAAGTAATGAAACCAACCAAGATAAAAACAGAAAAAAAGATATCCTAACATAAATATTATATGCCAAGGCTGCATAGCAGTGACAGACTACCAGAGTCTGAAGACACCTATTCTTTCCTGTTTAATGGCTCCAAAACCAGGATGTGTCTCCCAATTAGTGACGTTTTCCATTTGCGGTTGAGAATGACATGGATGTCACTGCTTGCAGAAACTTGGTCACAGCTGAATTATGTGTCTTGCTAGATATCAATTGTGACAAAAATAAGTTTTATCTCATAAGAAAATCAACTAGAAATCCCAGGGGGAAAAAGAAGAAAAATGTAGGTGTGGTGACCCACCAAAACTAAACTGTGGCATGGTTCTGGACAATTTATGGATTAGAAGAAAAGATCATCTTGATAAAACCCATCTGATAAAAATCACTTGGGACCCACTTATAGTCCAGCCAGGTTAGGTTTCCGTAACTTGCTGTGGCAAGGGAGATTACATACCAGAAGCTGTATGGAACATCTTGCCAAACAAAGGAGGACACGGGGTTATAGGATTGGGAGAAGGGTGCAATGTAGTTAAGTTAAATGAAGCAGTGTTTGGGAACTCAAAGAAAAGCAAGGCTGCATGTAAGGCATTTAATATCAGCCTGAACTGAGAATCAAACTCAAGGTTCTTTTGTCCTTAGGAACTACAAAATTAGATAAATGTGGGTTTTTGTGTCAGGTGAGCCTTATCTGAAGCTGTGTACCTTGGCTGCTTTTCATTATCAAGTGAACCCATGATTCACATGATCCATTCTCACTAATAGGATCCAATAGCAAAGTTTCTGACAGTCTATAATTTTAGAGAACAAGCTTTCTCAGAACGATGTCCTTTTATTAATGAACAAGAAGCAGGTTTACACGTTCACAACATTTTATTTAGGTAATAAGATCATTTTTCTTCAAATGGCCTGGTAGAAAGGGAAATACAATCTTAGTATACTAGATGGCTCTGCAGTTAAGGTTACTTATATATCATTAAAAAGTAAATGCTATTTCTCAGTTTTCAATATTTAGATTCAGTTTATAGACAAAACAAAAAAATACAAATATTGTGACAGATCAGAATTGAAACATTAGTAACTCAGGAAAAAGAAATGATTAAATAAGAAAAAATGGGTGCTAGAAATAAAAACAGAAGGTAGGGTAAAGCGTAGGAGAGGGAGTATTATCATCAAATATTAAAGGGTTAGTCTAAGATGGTGTAACTGCTCAAACTGATGTAAGAAAAATGAATAATAATGTAAAAATTTGAAACACAGAACAAGAATGGGAGCATTGCAATTATGCTAAATCCTGTGATTTTACAGCAGAGTATCAACAGATAATATCGGGTTTTATCATGAAATTAGTAAAAACCAAGACTATCATAATATTTAGAGTTGAAATAACCACAAAACACTACAGAAATATTAGAAGTGGATGTTTCCAGGAAGTGAGAACTGTGGGATAGGAGTGCTAAAATGTTCCTTTTTACTATAAATCCTCATTTACTGTACTATTAGCTATATATATCTAATTATGATGATAAAAAAGGAAAATAAATACTTAAAGGGAGAAAAAAGACCAGATGACTAAGCAAAGGGGTAGAAAATTGAACACTTTGCTAAAGTGAATTTTTAACTCTTTAATTAAATGGCACTTACCCATTATCTTCCGTAGTTTTATTCCTTTTCTCTTTTACCTTATCACCATTTTTCTTTTCTTTCTCTGTAATTTCTCCCTTATATACCTCATCTCCAATTAGCCTGAAAACAAGAGACAGCTGTTTTACCAGCTTGTAGCTAGACAAATGTAAATATGGATTTCATAACCATGACAACAGTAGAAAATATTTTTATTTGCCTCCTGGAGGTGTAGAAACTACATTCCAAACCAGGGCACTAACCTTGAATCATCCGTTTTATTCTAGGGCAGTTTTCAACAGATACAAATGGTAAGATCTAACCTGAGGCGCCTCTATGATTCTTCAGGAAGAAATCAGAAGATCTGCTCAAATAAACTTCCATGATGATTCACCAACCTGAATCTTACCCAGGCCTAAAATTCAAATCAAACACCTCCCCTCTTTTGCATATCTTTGCCATCCACTGGGAAAAGAAGAAAAGTATCTAACATAGCCAAGGTTTCATGCTGTCTTGTCATTCAGATCTCAATTTAAACATTTCCCCTTCTGAGCCGCTTCCCTGATTACCCAACCTAAACAAGCCCCTCTCAGTTCTGTTTGTCACCTTTATATCATTTGCAACTATATGAAATTGTCTTGTTTACTGATCTGTTTACTTATTTTTATTATCATAAAACTTCTGGAGCAGAGGAGCATTGTCTTTTTCATGGAAGTGTATACTCACTCTGAAGAGTGACTTGCCCAGAGTGGGTACTCAGTTTTTAGAGGAAAGGAGAGAAAGAAAGAGAAAAAGGAGAGGTCATGGAAAGGAGGAAGAAAGGAAGAGAGAGGGGGAGGGAGGGAGAAGGATGAGAAAGAGGGAGAGAGGGAAAGAAGAAAGGAATCAGCCTTCTGACCCATGTACTATCCACTGGGAAATAAATTCTCACAGCCAAAGGGCTCACCCTGACCACCCTATATATAAATCTTCATTCCGGAGTCTCCGACCAGTGTCACCTACATAGTGAAGTTGGTGATGAAAGCTGTGGCTGGAACCTGCATCAGAAACTCAAATTCTTGGTCCTCAGAACCTCTATTCAGCATTTTGCAGGAAACCGTAGTGAAGGCGTATCGCGAAATAATGGTAGACTTCACCGCGAACTCTGACATCAAAGGTTTGGTTTTCTGTTGGAATTAAACACATAGTATTTTCAATGATGTATGAAAGCGTGGTTCAACCATTTGGGGTAGACATGGATCTTTTTTTCCATAAGAGAAATAATCTTTAATTCGGGAGATTTTGGCTTGTGATTCTTTACTTCTTTGTCTTTCCTGATTTTCCCACCTTTTACTCCCTCCACTTAAAAAATAACTGTGGTTGACCAACCAGTTTATGACATAGAAGCAAATCTTCTCCCCTAACACGAGCAAATGCACACAGTTCAGATTTCCAATGTAGCAGAGACTAATCATTGCTTAGGTAGTTTAGTAAATTATTGGAATTTTGGAAGTAAACTATGTAAAGTACATAAACATTTTCTGTTATAAATGTTTAGTTCATATCTATAGAATCACCAAGTTGATCAAAAGTCAGAGCGTGACTAAAGAAGTTCTCATTTTCAATTTAATTTGAACATCCTCTGAGAGATACTATACTCTGGGCTTTCCTGTTTGGACTATAATCGCATTGTAAACTGGGAATCAATATTCAGCTCAAGAACGCATTTCGGGAATTAGAACCCAGAAAAAAGATACACTTATAATAAAAACCTGTGATAAGGTCAGTATCTGCTCCTTTAAAATTTGTTGGTCCCCGGTCTATACTATTTAAATAGATAAGGCCCTGATAGCCATCATTACATATCTTTACTGATTGGTGTGTTTTAGGAAGAGATCTCAAATATAGCTTATAGTCTCCTTTATTTGACTTGCACAATCTTTAAAACTTGGTCCATTTGTAACTATTTTTGATGTCATGTTGATTTGTTGACATTTATGACATAACTGAACTGTGGTGGTGCAGTGGATAAAGTGTTGACATTTATGACATAATTATCAATTATAATGTCATGTGAAAATGAGAGACCCTGATGAAAGACTGAGTTTCCCTATACTATGCTTTCTTCTTTTACCTTGAATTAAGATTATGGATATAATAGAATTTTCCACAATATTATATCAAGAATAGGAGGTATAACTTGTGAATCCAAAAGACAGGCTGAGGAAAGTTTTAAGAAACTATTTTAGTTTTAGTTTTTCTGCCCAGATACTGTTTTTCCACAGGAGCTTCTGTTGCTACTTTCAAGTCTCAGCACCTGCCTTCCTGTCACAGAGCTCCGCTCTTGGTTTACAGCCTACTCAAATTAATCACGTGCAAATCAGTCCTCCACACCCCCCACACTCCCTGTTCCTTAGTCCTGCCCCTACCAGACTGTAAATACGTGGAGGACAGGAACCAAGGCTTCCTCTTTTTGATTCACCCACAGCTTTCAGCATAGAGGAAAACTCAAAAACATTTATGGAATTGAATTGAATTTTCTCAATCTTGAACAATTAAAGAAAAATATATACCCCAAGAAAGGGAAATGGTAATAAACTAGCATTTATTAAACACTACGATAGACTAAATTTGATGAATGATTGGGAAAAAATATTACATATAGTTTCTTCTCTCAAGGCACTGTGATCACACTGGGAAGAAAGTGCAACATAGGAAGGTATATATATATATATATATAAACTTATTAGCTATAAATCCTTATAGTTTTCAGAAGAAAGAGAAATCAACAAGGTCTTTAAAAGTAAGAAAGGGTTTTAAAACATACATAGACTTTATATGTGGAGAAAGAAAACAAAAACATACTAGAAACACAAAATTCATGGAAGTAGGAATGAACCACATCACATTCCTGGAACAAAGAACAGTTTAATTAGAACATAGGGTACAATGTAAGAATATTGGACAAGTATGTCAAATTGTCGGGAAATGGACAACCCAAAAGCCAAGTACAGAACTCGAAATGGCTGAAGTTTGTGAAAGTGTGTCATAAAAGGAAAGCTATAAAACAGTTGCCTCACAATTTCCCAATGAGCAGTTCTTAAAAATCCAACATGCTTTTATATTTAACTCATTTCATTTGGGAATGCCAACTGGAAAATAGGGGGCAAAAATCAAGCCTTCCCGTGACATAATAATATCTTCATTATTTTCCTACAAGAGCTAAACAGATGGAAAAGCAATCTGAGGTAGGGAGTGTCTTAATTAGCTTCTCAAGGGACCTAACATTTCTTCTCTATGACTCATGTGAGTCACTTAAAAATCAAGCCACCTAGAGGATGTCCTGAATTACCCAAGATGCCATCTGGAAATGTAAAAGTGTAACTAAGGAACATTTACAATCGCATTTTGCAAGACTCAGGCCTTTTCCCAGAAGATTAATCTTTTGTTGTTTTATTTTGGTCTCACAGTTCTTCAGCGATCATTAGGGGAAATAATTTTGGAGGTGGTAGAGAACCTTAGAAATCATCTAACTTGGCTCCCCCCTCACTTTATAAAGGAGAAGCCTTGGCAGTTGGCTGAGAAAAACAACATAACCCATGTTGTCATTACATTAAGCAGAAGACGTCCAGATGAGGCACCTCCCTGACATGGCACCTCTCATTATCACCTTGGAGAAATCATTTATCCCTCTGCAGACAAAGAGTGGTATCAGCTCTGGCTTGCCTATCCAGCAATATATTCTACTTAGCAATATTTCATGATGTTTAGAAGAGAGGAAAGATGAAATACAGTTATCACTTTTATCCAAGGGAAAACCCCACTCTATACAGCTCCTAAGAAGAAAGATAAACCATGGTGGTTAGAGTTGGGAGTAGGGAGACACCTTCTGTGATGTAATGACACCCAGCACCATGCTACCTGCTGTATTGACTATATTTTATTATTTTCTATATCCTTGATCTCAGGGATAGCTAAGTTCTAGAGATAACAAACAATTCCCCTTTGAGCACACTTTTGATGTACAACCAACCAGTACAGAGTCTACTCTTCCAACCATCTCCTTTATCAAACTCTCACACATCCAGCCCATATTCATCTGCCCTAGAATACCCGTGGACAACTAGGGACCACCACTACAGCCCAGAGCCTGCCAAAATTATTCAAACTATCCAATTTTAAACTTACTCACTAATTCTTTGCTGCAAAACCCAATAAAGACTCTGGGCCATGGTCTCACTCTGCCTCTTCTGCCTCCTGGATGACACTGGTGCTTCCATATATGGCCCTATGTGGTATGCTCTGCTTCTTGTTCTTATGAATCTGTAAGTATAAATTTCTTTCTTCATGGTAATCAGTGTTTTGTCTATGTGTCTCACCATATCTGCTTAAAACAAATCCAGAGCACACATTTTAGAATACATGCTATGAAGAAGATGCCAGACATGGCCCTTTCTATTAGTAGGTTAAATGATGACAGTGAATTGTTTTAGAAAAATCAGGCCAGTATCTGTTAAGCACCATGGAGACTCAGGCATAAGACACCCCTGCTTTCCAAACTATACACATTTTTGTGTGTGTGTATGTGATGTCAGAGAGCTTCACAAAAAGAGTATCTAATTAATTCAGAATAAAATCAAGCAAATCCATCACTGTGGTTCATGAGCTGACAATGATAATGAGTACCAGCTGTTGTCACCCACATCCTATTCATTAATTAAAGTAAAGAACATTAAGATTAGTGTGGTACAGATGAGTACAAAACATAAGGAAGCTCATAGGGTGGACAGGTTACAGAGCAAGACAGGAGCCAGATCACACAGGGCCTTGTATGCTCTTAAAGTTAACCCTACAGGTGATGCAGCATCATTGAAGTCCTTTGTAAAAGAAAGTGAAGAAGCTTCAGGTTTGCTGCTGGAAAGATCATACTGGAACCAGTTGAATGGGAAAAAAATTTCTTAGAGACTTCTAAGAAAATCTGAACAATTACATAAACAGTTACAGTCATGGGATCAAGAAAATTTTTATAACCAAGAATGAAAACTCAAAGTTTATAAAGAAAAGATAAACTTATTTATTACTTAGGAACTTAAAACTTTCAAATGATCAATATACTACAAAGTTAAAAGAGAAATGACATATGTAGGAGAGACTTCTTACAACTTAGAAGGCAGAGGATCTATAACATAGAAAAATACTCAACATACTGACAATTAGGGGATAAAAAACACGAGAGAAAAATGGATAAAGGACCTGAAAAAAAATCAATTCACAGAACTGCTCTGAATGGCCAATATCTGTACAGAAAAAATTCAAAGTCATAAGTAGTTAGGGAAATGCAGGTTAAAGGAACAATGAAAAATGACTATGTCTAAGAGACTGGCAAATCAAAGAAAGAGTAATTCTATCTATTGCTGGCAGAAATGTGTATATTCATTATTTTGATAGAAATTAGTTAATATACTTAGTATTAAAAGTAACAGAATTCAAAAACTAATCTGAAAATATCTATCAAAATTTAAAATGCATATGCACTTTGATACAGAAATTCTCCTACTGAAAATCTAGGCCATTGTACTAAAATCACCTTCATAACAGAATAAACAGAAAGGTTTTTTTTGCAGCAGTGTTTATAGGGAGAAAAATCCTAGAAACAAACTGAAAACTCAACAATAATAGATGGAGACTTGACTTGGGGAGATGAGCATATAATGCAGTTAGTGTGCAGAAGATACATTGTGGAATTTTGCACCTGAAACCTGTATAATTTTGTTGACCAGTGTCACCCCAATAAATTCAACAAAAAATTCATCAATAGTAGAATACTTAATAAATTATGGTATGTCAATAACATGGATTATTTCTCATCATCTAGAAGAATGAATAGAGCTAGGCCATGTGAGGTACTCTTGAGTGAAAATAATAATAAATAGAAAAATACATTTAATTGAGAAGACAGTTTGGTGTTAAATTAGTTAAGAGCATGGACTCAGAAGCCAGACTGTGGAGACTCAAATCCTGGTTCTTCCACCTCTTATCAACTATGTAGTTTAGGGCAAGTTAGTCAATCTTTCTGAAGCTGTTTTCTCGTCTATAAAATGCCTCAGAGAATTATGACAAGGGTAACTGAGCTATGACACATGAAGCATGTAGAACAATGTCTGGCACATAGTAAGCACTCAGTTAACATTGGCTATCAGTATAGGATCCCACTGTTTGAAAGTAATAATCAGAAAATCTCATAGATACAAATGTATCTAAGGTTCTTCCATCTTCTACTGTTACAGTGTTTGTCATCTTTGCTATTACTAATACTACACTTACAATATATTTATTTACCTCTTCCCCTCTTTAGAATTCAAGCACTGTGACACACAGGTCCTTGGTCTGTCTTGTTTATTGCTATATTCCCAAGGCCTAGAACTTTGCAAGGCAGACAGTAAATTATTTGTTAAACAAATGCCTAAGTTCCAATCTGAACTTGTCACATGAAGCTTTACTCTACAAAGGTGAATTCTTCATTTGCTTTTGTTGTTTGCTTCACAAGAAAGCCAAGTATTATTGTGTAAGACTATCATAAAAAAAAGTAAAGGTGAGGCTCTGGCCAGTTGGGTCAATGGTAGAGCATTGGCTCGGCATGTGGACATCTTGGGTTTGATTCCCAGTCAGGGTACACAGGAGAAGCGCCCATCTGCTTCTCCACCCCTCCCCCTCTCGCTTTTCTTTCTCTCTCTTTTTCTCTCTCTCACTCACTCTCTGTTCCTCCTTCCCTCCCTAAGCCATGACTCTATTGAAGCGAGTTGGCCCGGGAGCTGAGGATGGCTCCATGGCCTCCACCTCAGGCGCCAAAAAATGGCTCTGGTTGCAAAAAATGGCATCTGGGCCCCAGATGGGCAGAGCACTGCCTCCTAGTGGGCTTGTCCAGTGGATCTCAATCAGGGCACATGAGGGAATCTGTCTCTCTGCCTCCCATCCTCTCACTAAAAAAAGAAAAAGAAAAAAAAGTAAAGGTGAATTTTGGTGTATGTTTTTAAGAAGGCCTTTGAAACTTCATACTTCCTCCTTAGAGTCTTACTAAAATAATCAGGTTTCTTTCCAGAAAAAGAAATCCTCTTACAGAAAGCTTTTAAAAAGCTACGCTGTTTCATCCTTCTACAAGCAACTTTATAAGCTTTGTAGGAGCTGCAAACAAAGTTAGTGCCTGGTTCCCGATACACAGACTAGTGAGGGGACAGGTATAAGATGCACCAGGAATATACCTACCAGCCTTTGCAAGAGCCGGAGTTGCCTCGGCAACCTGAGTCCAACCTATAAAGAGAAAAGTCATGAAATATGATTGTGAGGTCATTCTTAAAGAAGTTAGTTACATGAGGAGGTTAAAATCAATTCACAAAAAGGACTATTTATCTTGAAAAGCAGTTTTGATCTTTAATCAGAAAGCTTTTAGGCCAGAATGCGAATTTATCTCTCTCAGGACCTGGCTGACTGCTGAACCCATGATGTCACACTACTGAGACAGGATAGTAAAAAAGCTAGGAAAATTCCTTGACAAGTGGAATAGGGGAAACTGAGACAAAATAATTAAACAGGGCCAACCAATTTGAGCCATTCACAGTCAGCTGTTAACTTACAAGGTTTAATCTTCCCTAACCAAGGACACAGGATTTACACTTTACAGACCACCCTGAAACAGACTGGCCTCAATCCTGGTCCCACTTTCATGACATTCTTTAAAAATAGAACTAACCAGAAAACAAGCCTGACCCCTCTTTACACACATTTTGACGAACCAATATATTGAATGGCATACCTAGAAAGTTAATGACTATTGTTAAGACCCTCCCCTAAGAGTCCTAGTGACTAAAGAAAGATAAAAAGCCTCAAGACAAAGGACCCCGTGGCCTGCTCTCCCTAGAGCACACCCATACCTTTCTTCCTTATTATAAGGGTCCCCAGGAGACTTGCATCCAGGGAAGGAATGGACAATAGGAGCTCAACCCAGGCTTACTCCTTAAGCCTGTCTCCAAGACTCGCTTCTCCTCTGCCTTTTCAGTGAGCTAACAGCAGCCTGGCCTTGGTTCACTTCTGTCACTGTGACTTTTACTTAGTGAGTTCAGGCAGTGCAGTGTGGCCCACTTCCTTCCTATGACATTTCTAAAGAGCCCACCTAGGCTCTCTCCCTTTGCCCCATTCTATCTTAAGCCCTTCCTTCATTGCACTGCCCCCAGTTATAATAAACATATTCTCAATATCGCGTGAACTCCATTGTAAAATTTTCTTGCACGAAGTCAAGAACCCACAAACTACAGGCAGGCCCAAGGCAGACCTGATCCTGGCCCAGTCCCCATCCGCTAATACTACCTCGTCACCTGAGGGTCCTTAAATCTGTTAAAGGATTATGGATGAAATTACATCTGTATTGTTTCATTTTATTTGGGGCTTGAAAGTAAGCTCTTTGCTATTATGTCCATTACATGAAGTAAACATGTTCAGATTTAATTATTCAACTCAAAACTCTAGAAAACTCTGGAAGCAAAATTAAACTTAACTTGAATTTTCCTATTGTGATTTTTCTTGATGACTTGCTACACATTTCCACATTAAGAGGAGGAGCATGGGAAGATGATAAGATCCTCATTTTCAAAATCATACTAAAGAATCAGCTACTCTGGACTTATTTAAAAGTCTTAGCTGGTTGTTGAACCAGCGACTTCAGCATTTGCTGGTTCACAGCAAATCACTGTTAAAATAACTGAACTGTGAATTTTTGTTGCTGTGAGTAATAAATCATCCATTCTGGAAGACAATTTGACAAAGTAGATCAAAACTTGAAAATATGCATAGATCATATGTATATCTTTTAAAAAAATATTTTATTTATTCATTTTAGAGAAGAGAGAGAGAGAAGGGGGTGAGGGAGCAGGAAGCATCAACTCCCATATGTGCCTTTACCAGGAGAGCCCAGCGTTTTGAACCAGTGACCTCAGTGTTCCAGGTCGATGCTTTATCCACTGTGTCACTATAGGTCAAGCTATGTATATGATTTTTTAACTCCTTTATGAGGTATAATTTAAAATACACAAGTCAATGTTTTTAGTATATTCATGGAGTTGTGCAATGATCACCACAATCAATTAGAACATTTTTATTATCCCAAAAGAAACCCTGTACCTCTTAGCTGTCACCTCCCAGACCCTACATTTCTGCTGGCTCTGGCCAACCACTAATCTACTTTGTCTTTGGGGATTGGCTCATTCTGGACATTTTGTATAAATGTAATTATACAATATGCAGTATTTTATGACTGTTTTTGTTCACTTGGCATAATCTTTTCAATATTCATTCAGCCTGACCTGTGGTAGCACAGGGGATAAAGCATGGACCTGGAACACTGAGTTTGCTGGTCCAAATCCCAGTCAAGGCACATATGAGAAGTAACTACATGCCAATGCTTCCTGCTCCTCCCACCCCCCACCTTTCTTTCTGTCTCCTCTCTCTAAAATCAATAAATAAAACCTTAAAAAAGAGAATTCATCCATGTTGCTTCATTCTTTTTATGTCTGAGTAATATTCTATTATATGAATATACTATATTTTGTTTAACCATTCATCAGCTAGTGAGCTTTAGGTTAATTCCACTTGGGGCTATTATTTGGCTATTATATGAAATTTTCATGAAAATTCACATGCAAGTCTTGATGTTAGGTATATGTTTTTATTTCCCTCAGGTAGCTACCTGGGAGTGGAATTCCTGGGTCGTATGGTAAATTTAACTTTTAAGGAATTGCCAAACTGTTTTTCAAGTGGCTATAACATTTTACATTCTCACCATATGAATGTATAAGAAAATTCTTTGCAACTTCTAAAACAATTGTTAATAACTGAAAATAACCTAAACTATCCTTAAAAATTGGTTTGATTAAATATATTGTGATACACAGATTAATTAGAATACAGTTAAAAATAATGATGTGGCTCTATATTTATTAATATCAATAAATGTTCATTTCATTGGACTTCAGTGTTGTTCACCAAATACTTCTTTAGATCTTTGACAGACATATAGCATTCCCTGGCCTCCTTGTAGCAAGGTAGGGCCATGTGACTGGTTCAGGCCAATAAGGTATGAATGTAAGTAACATTTGTCACTTCTGGAACACGTATTTAACTACAGATGTGTGATACTGCAGAAACGTCTTTTCTTTATGGCACAGTAATTAGCCGCATCTGAGACAGTAGCTGCTTTGTCAAGTCCAGGTTCCTGAGTGGCCACAGTGTGCATACCTCCTCCACTGCCAACCCAAGATGGACAAGTTATATAAGTGAGAAGTAAACATTTGTCATTTGAGATGTTGAAATTTGGGTGTTGTTACCACAGTATAACCTAGCCGATCCTGATTGATACATTAGTGACACATGTTTAAGTGATAAAATCAAGTAATAAAATGTTACTGTATATCAAACATGATCTCAATGTTGTAAGTATAACTGTTTATATGTGTAGAATGTGCACCCAATGCAAATGGTGTTAGCTTTGGGTGATTGAATTCTTTTTCTTTAAACTTTTCTGTATTCAGTTTTTGACAAATTAGTCATTACTACTTTGAATAAAATAGGACCCCAAAAAGATATTTCCATTTGTAAACTGTCTTAATACCGATCCTCTCCCTGATCTTCCCCCACTAAAAAAATAAAATATTGTAAATTACCATTATAAGCTACTGTAGAGTCTCTTATTCTGTAAACATGAGATAGAAATAAATAACACAGGACTTAGATTGACGTTTGCCTTGATTCCAAATGAGAACCAAACAGTTTATAGAAAGATACTAGTTTCTATTTCTAAAATGAGGAGGAATCTATGAGACTGTTCAAGGAAAGCCACAATAAGCATCCTGAGCAAGGTCTTTACCAGTTCTGCAGATTCATCTCTGGCCTCCCCCATCCTAAAATTGTGAAATTGGCTGGAGATCACTTAACATAACTATGGTCAGAAGAAAAACCCAACCACTCTCAGATATTATGTTCTTTGATAGATCTAAAGTATTTTCTTTGAAGTTTCTTCCTTTGTAAAATAGGTTTTTCCAAGAAAATAAACAAGCTTTAAGGAGAACAAGAGAAGTTGGTTTTTCATTTTTGAGATGACTATCTGACGTCTCAGGGGATCACTGTGGCTACACCTCAGTCCAATTTTAAACTCAGATTGAACCAGAATCAGAACTTCCTAGTATACACAGATTGCTAGTGTCAGCCCTGATTGAAATTGAAATAACACCAATGTCATCATCATTGTTTTCATTATTTTTAGAAAATTAACCTTAACAGGGTGAATTATCATTGTTTTTAGTTAGAAATTCCTGACCCCTTTTATTGCTTGCTTTTCCATTGCACTATAAGAATCTGGGAGTGGGGTTTAAGGACAGGTAAGTAACTGATTCTAGCTCAATGTCAAGGACTACCATGAATAGTAATCTTAGCGCTTCCACCAACACAAATAGAATTCTTTGCTTTTTCTGAGCTGAGCTGATCTCTCTAGAATCAGAACAGAAGGTGTTCAGGCCACGAAACATATAGAGAAATACAAACTGTTATCCTTGCCATCAAAGGCTATGCTATCTAAGTTAAAAGAAAGAAATATACTCATAATTTAATAGACAAAGTAATTTTTATAAGTTACAAAAGAAATGGAAAGTAGAACATACAATGTTCTTGAGTGATTGTGGAGAGGCTTTGTGATGAAGGTGTGGCTACAACTAGTTGTGTAAGATGTCTGTTGAAGTGGGATGAAAGGGGAAAAATTTTTAAGAAAAGCAGGATCAGTGCAGGAACTATGTGAGAAATGGTCAGTTTCATAGGTCTACAACTGCCTCTTCAACTCATATGGACCAGGCAGCATTTAATACCAGGAGATAGAAGGGCAGCTGAAGATTTCCTTTACACAAAGAATGCAGATTGAGAGTTTACAATCTCCCTTCATCTAGTCCATCATTAGTGAGGCCAACTATAGGTCAAAAATAGCAGGCACTGCTTAAATGTTTATAAGTTGGATAACAGAGATTTATTTTTCCCAGAATCCATCACAGTGTCGGATCACAAATGGAAGAAAAGAGAAATATCTTGAAAGCATTCTAAAAAGTCCATACATGGGAAAGAGCAGGGGAAAAGAGAAAGGCAGTGAAGCCTAATTTTCCCCATGGTGAAAGAGACTCTGATAACACGAAATATATACATTGTCCTTTGTTGTGGATGCTTTAATGACCTAGGTTGACTGAAAGAGACATGAAGGCAGGATTTATGCTCTCTACCTTTCTTTTGAGCCCTGTCACTGGGTCTGCCACTCTAGGTCCCATAAAACAGAGCCAAGAGATGCTGCACTTGGTTCAACCACATACTGAATCATCTAGTGACTGGACATGAATTCCTAGAGGGCTCCATCTGCCAGTTGGCCCTAACTTCTGAGGGCATTCTAAAATCCTGAAACTAATACTCAGGAACTCAGGAGTCAGCTACCTCAAAGATGTGTTTTAAGACTTCAAACAAAACCAAAGGCCACTGGTTGGAAAGGCATTGGAGGTGCCATCTCTCACCCGGGCTAAGGACAGTTCACCTAGGAAGACACCTGTTTGGGTCATTCTGTATCATTCAAAGGTTTTCTTCCTTTGGACTAGTGTGGCTGCAGGTTGTCCAGCTATTAACCACTTGCAATTTGGGGTGCCTAAAATCTCAGTAATGGAAGAAGAAATTTCATTTTGGGGCTAAAATTTCAAACAATTTTCAGGCAACTTAAAAAAAATTTAGCCTTAGGCAAGTCACTGTGAAAAACAAAGGAAATGGACCTTGCTTGTAGGAAAATGAGAAAGGATCAGGACCCTCTGTTCTTCCCCAGAAAGTACAGGTCTCGATCCTGTGGCCCCATCTTCTTATAGACATTGCTGTTTCTTAGACACAAAAAGCCTGCCGGGTCCTCCAACTGGAACTCCGACAGCATGATAGCAAGACTGCTTTAAGTTTGGGCTTATAGGCTTTGGGAAGAGTGCTAGTTAGGAATAAGAAGTAACATACAACTCATCATCTGATTCTCAGGACCCCTCCACCGCCTCCTCATCTGAGAAACAAGATATGCTGGTTTGGGAGTGAGCTGATCTTCGGATATCTCCCACACATCCTCCCTCCCCATTCAGCTCTACACCTCCGGCTCATCCGTCCCACCCAAGCACATAAAGGAGGTAATATTGAGTGGTCTGTAGCTCACAGACTCTTTTACTGACTTACTTGTCAAAGAATTTTTTAAAAGAAAAAAACAGTTGTCTTAGTTTCCTGTGTTTTCCCAAATGCAAAGATTTGGTTCCGGGTGAGAAGATTATGAAAAATTAAAACTCCAGAAAATTCTCAATTTTGGGTATTAGAAATATGTCACCGCAATTGATGTGGAATCAGAAGCACACATTGAACACTATCCTATCCACATGCCAAGGGCTACAAATAAAAATCACACTGAAACAAATTACATTAGATTGTAAACATGAAAGTGGCTTGGTCTTTGTGGGAATCACCAAGAGCCACCAAGAGCCACCTTTGGCATCAGCACACCTACATTCTGATCCAGGCTGTGCACACAGGATCTCGATGACACTCCTATGGATGGACTGCCATGCTTCCCCTGGGCAAACCAGCAGAGGTAATCAGGCTGTACACAAATCCCCAAAACAGTGACTACTACTATAGGCAAGTGCAGAGGTCCCCAAACTACGGCCCGTGGGCCAAATTGCGGCCACATGAGGCCATTTATCCTGCCCCCACTGCACTTCCGGAAGAGGCATCTCTTTCATTGGTGGTCAGTGTATGAAGTACTGTATGTGCCGACCCTCCAACGGTCTGAGGAACAGTGAACTGGCCCCCTGTGTAAAAAGTTTGGGGACCCCTGGCAAGTGCTTTGCCTGAATTAATTTATTTAATCCTCACAACAATCATAAGAACAGAAGTGGGTCTACTATTTTTATTTTAATATTTTATTATTATTTAGAAGCTAATAAAATGTAATAAGCTTCAGGACCTCTCCCTTACATAGTCAATAAGAGACACTGTCATGTTTGTTAGTTTGTCAGCTGTGCCATTTGTTGTGATCTGCTTATCACCCTAAATAAATGCTTACTTTAGCACCCAGTTTTATAGTCATAACTTGATATTCTCTTTCTTCAAGAGAGCCCTGAAAATTGTGTAAACTTTACTCCTCTCTCAAAACCTAGATCTACCCCTGCCTTACAACTAGAAACTATTAACAACTCTGTCTTGCAGATGATAAAAGTGAGACCAGAGAGGTTAAGTTTCTTGCTCCAGTTCACAGAGCCAATTAGTGGTGGGATCCAGATTTGAACCCAGGCAGTCTGGCTCCACTTGAAGTGCTCTTAATCATATACTTAAATGCTTCTTATTATTTTTACATAGAGCTCCTGGCAAACTTGCTGAGACATTATGAACCCTTAATAATTAACAGTTCCTATTATTTTGTAAATTAAAAACTGCTTTTGTCATAACAGGAGTACAGCCCTATCCTTATTTAAAGAAACCATATAAATTTGAAACATACAAAACAGATAAATTTATAGCAGGCTGATTTTATACAAGGAACTTCCTTTTTAATATTAACTTCCTGAAAGAGTCTGACAGCAGCATTATTCTTAGTGTGGCCACAGATCACCAGCATTGTAATCATCTGAGCCCCTCCCAAATCTAAGGGATATAAATTACTGTAATGGGAATTGAGGTCTCAGAAAGGTGAGCATTTAATGAACTCCTGGAGAGCCTTTTTTGCCCATCAAAGTTTGAAGACCACTGCCCACAGCAGTCTTGCTGTGGGTAACGTTGTTCACACATCAGGTGGAAGGAAAGTAGGAAAGGAATCTGAACCTAAAGTATTTTTAGTAATACCTCCAATTAAAGGTAAATAACAAATAAGGTAATGTCTCTGAAATTGCAATGCAGTTTAATATTCTGTTACATAAGAAAAATCGAGTCTATGCATAATTTTAAAGACCATAATTCTGAGAATAGAGCACAAACTACATTTCCAGGTACTTTTCTTAGTTTTAAATATACTATTAATTCTCTCAATTTTCCAAACCCTTATAATTAAGTTATCTCATTCTCCATATTCTAGAAATGGTGAAATAGTGGCTCATAGACATTAAATCTCCAGTAAGTTCAGAGCCAGACACAGCAAGTGTCTGGCAAGCTTTTAAATCCTACATCATAGTAACTAACTATGTAGTGAGAAAGAGGTAAAACTGTTCGTTTTTACAGGCCTCTATATCTTGGAGTTTTTTTTCTGATTTCATCATTTTCAAGATGAATAAACAGGGCCATGGGTCGAAGAGAGCACGAAGCCACTAAAATGGGCCAAATCCATGGCATTTCACGTGGGATAGTTTAGAGAGTAATAAAGGCCTTCTTGGACTTACAGATGTTAAAGCTTCAATCCCTCCTCCTAGTTCATAAACAGAAGCTTTGTTTCAGTTCTTCCTACACTCTCCCTCCTTTTTCCATCCCCCCAAAAGATGTTGTAAGATCTTTACCCTAAATTTCTTCCCTCAGCACTTCAGCTACCCAAGCCTACCAGCCAGTGCCAACATTAAGTGCTGACACTGTTCCAAGCACTGTAGTTGTATCAGTTATTCAGTCCCTATCATCCTATTATTTCCTATGTTTTACAGAATTGGAAATTAAGGCTCCAAGTAACCTGCCCAGTCACAGAGCCAGTGAATGACAGGATTAGGAATCAAACCCAGGCAACCTGGCACCAAACTCACACCTTAACCACTTACTAAAAACAATACCACTTATTGAGTGCCCACTGTATACCTTTACCCAGACCAGCAGCTGAATCCTTGCAAGTATTTGCAAAAGGAGACTATTCTCTACTGTGATCAACAGGAAAGAAAGAGGCAGGGAAATTAAATGCCTATCTAGGGCACATAACTGTAAAGGGCCAAGACCAGCCTTTCTTTTTTGGGTCCATAGCCTTCACTGTCCCCATTCCATGCTCAGCCTCCAAGAATTTTTATAGGTTATTCCTCCTGACAACCCTACAAGAGAATGTCCATTTCTTCCACTTTTCAGGAAGCTCAGCCATGAGGCAGAGTCATGGCATGCGATTATCCAATGTTCAAGCAGATTCCATCTTCTGGATCTGATCTGCAAACCAAGGTGCTAGTAAAGGGGGAAGGAGGGAGTATGCCTAAGTTGTCTCTTCCTCCTATCATGTGAAAACATGCTTTAGATGAAACAACTTTAAAATAATTTAAGTGATCTACCAGGAAGTATAGATCATTTCTCCTTGAAAGGTCTTTACATTGCTATTTACATGAACTTGTTTTATATTTTTCAAAAAGCATTTCTGTTCATCAGACACTGCATTGAAGTTTCATGTTTGCAAGTTTTACCGCCTGTAAGATTAAGCCAAACAAACCCTGGCAGATGCATGAATATTAACTAGGAGAATTAAGACTCTTTGGTTCTTGGTCCCCACCACCACCACCACCACCTGGTGGAAAGTCAGTTTCTCCCTTTTTTCAGATGGGAAGAGTGGAGGCTTCCAGGAGTGTGGAACTTTCCGTAGATTGACCTTTCTCTCTGAACAGCTAGGAGCAACAGTTACAAAACACTATTCTGCACAGCCTCTTAAAGAAGGTCCTTGTAATTAATTAACTTAGGACTCTGGCTCAGAAATGACAACAATCAAAAACTAGCCGAAAGCCGCGCAGATAACAGGAGTCAAGAAGACTTAGTTCTGCAGGACTCAGAATCCCAGGCACAATTCTGCAGAAAACTCTACCATCCAGACGCTTGTCACAAGTGACCAATAGATAGGAGAGCTCCCTCTCAGAAAGTTGGGAAACGAGAAGAGAGCGGGGACTATGTAACAGGATATGGGGTGGTTCCTCCTTTCTGGCATCCAGGACTGGTCAAATGAGCCTTTTAGCGCAGGAAGGAGGAGGTGGGAAGGGACAACAACCAGCGACGGGGGTCCTCCGTGAGTACCACAGATTCCCACTTACTTGCTCCGAAGTGTCACTCCAGCTCCGCACCTCTTCTAGCGACCCTGAGCAGAGCGGCAGCCCCAAGCACAGCACCAGCAGCAGGAGCATGGCAGCACTGGTCCGCGGCGGGACGCCTGCAGAGAACAGAGCGGGATGGCAGCGGACGCGCCCGGGGGACAGTTCCCGGACTCCTGCAGCAGACGCGTCCCGCCCCGCCTCCCGCCTCCCGCCACCCCGCGCGCCCCGCCCCCAGCCCGCCCCGCTAGGCGCTGGCTCCAAGCCGCGTTCCCACTGCTCCAAGGAGGAGACCCTGCAGGCCGGGCTGCGGGGAGTGCAACTCGCCCCAAGCGTCTCCTCCCAGCCTGACCTTCAGCCCGGCCCCCTAACTTGTCAGATCTGGGCGCTCGCCCGCCTTCCTCCCGCGCCTTTTTCGCAGCCTTCTCTATCCTGCTGTGACACCTGCCACACCCGCCCCCCAACTCTTTCTTTACTGCAAATTGTGAAATTCCTCTCCATAGACTCGATTCATTTCTGTAAGAGAATACTGGAAGGGCCAGACTGACACCGCGCAGCCCACCTCCCTCACCTGCTATATATATAGTGCCCACCTGTTGCTTTCCCACCCTCCCCCCAACCTGCTAGGCTAGGCTAAAAATAATGGAAAACCTTCTTCCCTCAGCCCTCTTGACTTCAAACACCTGATGCTTAGAAGCCAAATTAAGATATGCTTATTAATCTGATAGCAAAAAGTACTAGCAGTGTTGTCCCCATTTATGTGGTTCTGCCATAGGGAACAGAAAGAAGAAGCTAGAACTGACACCATATAGTATTTCTAATTTTTGGTCATTAATCATTTAAATGAATGTCATTGTTATCTTAGTTACACGCTATTGGTGATATGTCCATCCTGTCATAGGAAGAATTATTTACCAACTATCTACACATGGCCTTCTAGCATCTGGGCACCATCTTTTTACCTGGTAGATACATGTTGTAGCTGGAACTGCTTGTTTATTTCATCTTCCAAAAGCCAATCACCTCAAAGGCAATTTTATGTGTCATAACAACCACATCCAATCAGTCAGCAAAATAGTGAGAGGTTGACAACAACCTCAATGGCCAAGAACAGGGAAATGGCTAATTCAAGTAATGAGACATCCATTCTGTGGAATATTATGCAGCCACTGAATAATAATCATGAGGTCTATTGAAGCATGAAAAGTGTTTGTAGTATAAAGGATAAAATCAGATTATATAATAGTATCAATGGAATAATTATAATTAGGTAAAAATGCATATGCATGGCATAGGTACTAGGGGAAAAACATGAAAAATGAAAACACTGGGTATGTTAGTCTGTGGTGATATCTCTTCTTAAAACATTTTATTTATTCTTGTTGAAATGTTGTTTGCTCAGCAGAGACATTAAAAGAGTAAAAACCCCAAACATGCTGATACTGTGAAATAAATAAAAGGGAAATCTTTTTTATTAGCAGTTAATCACTTAATAGCTTAACCATGGATTAGTTTGAAAAACATGCAACCAACAAGAAGTTACAGTAGCTGGTCCCACAGATTTCTACAACAAAACCACTGATAAAGGAGAGTTTTGAACGATGTCAAAGGATTTTTATTTTTTAAATCTGGCCATGTGTTATGAATGCCCCAGGTCGACTTGGACGATAGTCCCGAATTTTCTAGAATCAAGGTTTGCCTATTCTCTCCACTCTCAAAAGAAAAATATTTCCTTGTGAACTGACAGCTGGAATTGGGAAAAGACAGGTTATCTGAAAGGAGACAATAACAGCTCTGTTATGTCAATCCTCCAATGGGACTGGGGCCACATCTTTGTCTTCCCTTCCTGCCACCCGTCTCCCACCCATCTCTACTTTTGGTCTTATATCAGCTTTTGTTCAATTTGTCCCAGTTGATTTCTGTAGGGATCCAACATTAATAAAGGTGAGTTTTATTTTCTTCATCTTGTAGAACTCTCCAATTCTAGGCTACGGTGCTGATACATCATCAGTGTTTGTTTTAAGGCCAGTTTCTCCAACTTGAAAAGAAGCTCCTTGAAGACAAGGATCTTCCACAACAGTAGCACTGTGCAAAATATAAGGTTATCACTTAGTGAAGATTCGGGGACTTGCATTAGGCCTGAGGGTGGGGATGTGTAGAAGAAACTGTTATGCTGCTGTGTGTCCTACAAGCTGGACCAGGGGCAGAATGGAGGTTGCTTTGGAAACCCTCTCTTAAACACTGTCAAATTATAATTGATGCTCATTCTGGCATAAATCAATATGCTTCCCTTGCCTTCAGTTATGTGCTGCTTCTTGGAACAGGTTGTGTTCCTGACCTGGTCAAGCATTAAAGCAATTTCCAGTACCTGGTAGGATGCATGTGTTATTAGTACTTGTGACTGTTCCCTTTGCCCTGTATCATTCTTTGACACCTGCCAAGTGGCACAAAGATCCATTTTATTTTGCAGCTACCTAAGATATGCCTCATTTGTAAGTTTCCCTTAAAAAACTCTATTAATTATGAGGCTGGCATAGCCAGCCTTTCTTGAGTCTTTCCCCGCCCTCTTTTTACAGATGTAGATTTTCAGTCTTGAGGCTTTTCCCTGCATCTACATGTATGAACAAGAGGCCCAGGCTGGCTGTGCTGGGAAGAGGAGAACTGGGCTATTGTCTGAACTTGACCACTGTCTAGCTACATGACTTGAGAAAATTTCTGAACTTCTTAGGATTTGCAAACTATAATGGCCTAGGTTATCACAGCTGAGCATCTGTATGACTAATTAGAAATTGTCTTTAAAAACTGGGTAGGTAAATAAAAAAACAAGACACAGTGAAAGTTTTCCAAAACTGTTGACTAGCATAGGTAATGCCTTGTGTTTTCCTTAGACTCCTAACAACTTTGCATAATTGTTATAGTTTCTTACAACCTTGGCTTCCCCACCCCCTTCTGAATCAAAGAGATTGGGGAGGAACTGGATTCCATTTGACTTTGGCTCTACGATTTCTCAGGAGCCAATAATATCTTGCAACTTCATGGTTGTCTCTATACCCACTTTTCACCTACTTTACTGACCATTGAGTTTTATCCAGGAACAAGATTTGTGGAAGATGCAACAAACAATAAAGTTTTTAAACTTCTTCTGATTGATGATTTGCTGAATTTATCAACTATTCACAAGCTGTAACACATCATATTTTATTTTAATTATCTGTCTACAGATTTGAGACCCAGATTAGACTCTGTTTTTTTCATAAGCAATCCTTGTCTCCTGCTCATTTTATATCTCTATTGCTCTGGCATGTGACCTGAAATATAGTTGACATACAGTATGTTTGATGGATGAATGAGAGAATGTGTATCCATAATTCTGTCCTGTGCTAGTTGAGTGTGATACAACCAGTTTTAAATATGACGTATGACCTGTAAGAATTTACCATTTGAGTCTGAGGGTGGAAGTAACAAGCATATGAGATGCTAAGTGGAGGAGAGAATGATATTGAATGATATTGTAATTGTGGACTAGACTAATTAGGGGAGTCTTTCTGAAGGAAGAAGACATCATTCTTCGCATGGATCAAATTCTGAAATCCAGGTGGAAAGGAAAGAACATTAAGAAGTCAGGGGAAGGAGCAGGTACAACAGCTGAAAAGGCTTTGACATTGGCAAAATGACAACACAGAATTCGGGGGTGGAGGGGAAGGTTTAAATCTGGAGAGTTAGCTATTGAGTTTCCTTGATCTGAAAGGTGGGGAAAAAGAATAGTATAGGGGTCCTCAAATGCCAACCTGCCAACTGGTCCTGCCTTATGACAGTGTTTTCTTCTACTACTTTCAAGAGGAGAAAAATGAAGGCATTGCAGTATATTTTTTCATAAGTCTTTTTTGCTTTGTTTGTTTGTTTGTTTACTTTGAAGAGCTGTTGTTTGCACTCAGGTTTTTGCCAGTACCATCAATGACAGGATCTCACTGTGGACCCTTCAGGTAAAAGGAGGGTATGTCCCCAGGGGAGGGTGTATGTTGAGGGAGATGAGGGGAGGTAGTGAACCATAATCTTAGGAAGGCATTGGGGGTGACACATGTCATTTGAAAAACCTCCCAGATGATTTAGGAATTTTGCCCACACAACCCCACAAATACCATGTCATACACCTGGAAACAACAGAAATTATCACTATTTGTGTTACTCATGCTTGCTCCCCTTATCAATACTATCAAGTGAACAAATGAATACAAGTACTTTTTAATGACATCAGTGTTATTGACTCCATACACAGGATTCATCTGGGCTAAGTGACTGGCTATAATTAAATATGTAGAAAGTTCTATAGATTAATGTGGTGTGCTCAACAATTAATGTGGGCCTCTGTCAGCAATCTTTATCAAATCTGCATGTACGCCTGACCAGACGGAGGCGCAGTGGATAGAGCGTCAGACTGGGATGCCGAGGACCCAGTTTCATTCGAGACACCGAGGTCACCAGCTTGAGCATGGGCTCATCTGGTTTGAGCAAGGCTCACCAGCTTGGACTCAAGGTCGCTGGCTCGAGCAAGGGGTTACTCGATTTGCTGTAGTCCCACAGTCAAGGCACATATGAGAAAGCAATCAATGAACAACTAAGGTGTCACAACGAAAAACTAATGATTGATGCTTCTCATCTCTCTCCTTTCTTGTCTGTCTGTCCCTATCTATCCTCTCTGACTCTCTCTCTGACTCTGTAAAAAAAAAAATCTGCATGGCCTGACCAGGCGGTGGCGCAGTGAATAGAGCGTCAGACTGGGATGCGGAAGACCCAGGTTCAAGACCCTGAGGTCACCAGCTTGAGCGTGGACTCATCTGGCTTGAACAAAAAAGCTCACCAGCTTGGACCCAAGGTCGCTGGCTCCAGTAACGGGTTGCTCGGTCTGCTAAAGGCCCGCGGTCAAGGCACGTGTGAGAAAGCAATCAATGAACAACTAAGGTGTCGCAACAGCAACGAAAAACTAATGATTGATGCTTCTCACCTCTCTCCGTTCCTGTCTGTCTGTTCCTATCTGTCCCTCTCTCTGACTCTCTCTCTGTCCCTGTAAAAAATAAATAAATAAATAAAACTGTAAAGAATAAAAATAAATAAATCTGCATGTACATCTACTCTTTGGCACATCAAACCCGCTTTGGGGAAGTTATCATACAAATAAACCTGCTCAGATGCAAAATGATGCCGGAAAAAGTAATTCATTACAGCACTGTTGCTAATACCCAGAGATTGTAAACAATCCAAAAGTTCATTAACAAGAGTCTGGTCAAATGTAATGTGCTACTATGAAGCTGGAAGAAAGAATGAAGAAACTTTCTATACATTGATAGAGAAAGGCATCCAAAATACTATATTATTAAGAAAAAAGAGCAAGTGTAGTACATACTGCAGGCTGTCCTTAATGTAAGAAAGAAAGCAGATAAAAAAGCATATTATAATTATATATATTTACATAAAGAAATTTAGGAAACATAAACAATGAATAAAAGGGGGAAGGTGAAGAGACGAGACTACGGGACAGGGCAGGGCCCCGCAAAAGAAGGGAGGGATTTGTTTTTACATTGAATATTTGGTTTTTGAACACTCTGAATGTCCTACCTGTTCAGAAGTAATCTCTTTGTTTACCTGGCTGTCTTTCTCACTAAACCAACACCCAGTGGAGGACAGGTTCCAGGTTCTATTTATCTTTGCACATTTTGTCAGCACCTAGCACATCAGCCGAGCTTGAGAAATGTTTTCTGGGTAGAATGGCCTTCCTTCCTTTCTTCCTTCCTTCCTTCCTTCCTTCCTTCCTTCCTTCCTTCCTTTCTTCCTTCCTTCCTTCCTTCTTTCTTTTTAAGTGAGAAAAGGGGAGATAGAAAGACAGACTCCCACATGTGCCCTGACTGGGATCCACCCAGCAAACACCATCTGGGGCAGATGTTCTGCCCATCTGGGCCCATGCTCACAACTGAGCTATGTTTAACACCTGAGGCAGAGACTCAAAGGAACCATCTTCAGCACCCAGGCAATGTGCTTGAATCAATGGAGCCATGGCTGTGGGAAGGGAAGAGATAGAGGGGAAGCAGATGGCTGCCTCTCTTGTGTGCCCTGACCGGGAATTGAACCCAGTACATCTACACTCTGGGCTGATGTTCTACTGCTGAGCCAACCTGCAGGACCTAAATGTTTTCAAAGAAAAACATAATATTGACTCTGCAACTGCCACAATTTTAACCCACAATTATTCTTCTTTATTATTTATTCATCCATGTGAGAGTTATAATACCTGAGGACAGACAACTGAATTTTAAACCGTCACTATCTGGTGCTTAATTTTCTCTTAGAGTGTTAGATTTCTGAGAGCCTTGAATTTCATATTTGGAAAAAACCAAGTTCTAATACATCAGTTTCCCTACTCCTGCCTCTATTTTTCTATTGCCCCATCAAGAATCTCCCCTTCCCAAATAGCTGCATTCAGCAACTGCTACAATCCATCTCCAAACATACACACTAAAAGCATTTCTTACTCTGAAAATGTTTCCAGATTATAATATGTAGTAATACAATATTAATATTCCTGTAGTCATCAGAAGGTACAACAAGCATTAATTTAGCCTTATTACTTAAAGGTGCACACACCTGTCTTTACTCGTCTGCATCTGCATGAATGTGTAATACAAAATCAGGCAAATAGTGCTGAAGAAATATTTGTTGGGTGAATGATGGTTTGTCCCTATAGAAATGCTCATTAAACACCAAACCATCTCAGTGCAATGTTAAGAATCATTTTGCACCTGACCAGCCGGTGGCACAGTGGATAGAGCTTCGGACTGGGAAGCGGAAGACCCAGGTTCGAGACCCCGAGCTCGCCAGCTTGAGCGCAGGCCCATCTGGCTTGAGCAAAAGCTCATCAGCTTGGACCCAAGGTGGCTGGCTCCAGCAAGGGGTTGCTCGGTCTGATGAAGGCCTGCGGTCAAGGCACATGTGAGAAAGCAATCAATGAACAACTAAGGTGTTGCCACAGCAACAAGAAACTAATGATTGATGCTTCTCACCTCTCTCTGTTTCTGTCTGTCTGTCCCCATCTATCCCTCTCTCTGACTCTCTCTGTCCCTGTAAAAAAAAAAAAAAAAAATCAGTTTGCTTTTTTCTTTTTTACTTTTTTAAATTAAATTTTTTATTTTTTGTCATTTTTATTTCCTCTTGAAAGGATGCCTAGAATGATAAGTGATGTCCTGGTCTTAGGGGCCTTAATGTGGGGCCACAGGAAAGTTGGAATAGCACAGAGGTTTTGCTGGTGCTTTGATACAGAGGGAGGTTCAGCACAACCTGCCTCGGTGCCCATGTGAACACCCCACCCTGCTACTTTCTTTGACTCTCAGGTATAAAGAGAGAAGAAGCCAGAAAAGCCTGAAGCTGATCCATTGGGTGTGTCTTGTCCCTGAAGACTTGCCAAATCTTTTCCAGATGTTGAGAGATGGCCAGAGAGCTTTTGCCAAAAGCCACAGGTGTGTCTTAGAAAGGATTTGACTGAAGCAAAAGTGTTGGTTTTGTGGTTGATGCCAAGAGCTTTATCGCAGTCCTTGAAATCAAGACCTAACAACAAAGCTGTCACCAGGCTGTTTTGGTGGTGCTCAGGGGCTGCTGCCTCGCTGGCAAGGGAGAAAACTTTTTGTCTGTGGAACACACACAGCAGGTTTGGATCACACAGGTGTAGACTTGCTGGGCAAAAATATGCAATCTTTTTCTCAACATCTCAAGGTTATGTCTATATTGAGTTCCCACGTAGAATGAACTTTACTGTTGCCAGTTCATGATTAACCATTCATATTTTTAAAATTTAAATAATTGCCTTCAGTTTAAATTTTTTGCCTTCCATGTATCTGCCAGTTGATTTTAAGTTTCATAAAGTATGAGCGAATGAGAGAGGAGCCACTGGTCCTTTCCGTATCACCTGTATTATAAAGTGAATGTTTTTGTTTCCCTAAAATTTGTGTGTTGAAACCCCTAATCAGTCCTGGCCACTGGTTCAGTGAATAGAGTGTCAGCCTGGCATGCAGAGTTCCAGGTTCAACCCCTGGTCAGGGCACACTTGAGAAGCAACCATCTGCTTCTCTCTTCCTTTCCTCTCCCCCTTCTCTCTCTCTTCCCCTCTCACAGCTAGTGGCTTGGTTGCTTTGAGTGTCAACCTGGACACTGAGGATAGCTCAGTTGGTTAAGCAACCGCCCCAGACGGGGTTGTTGGGTGGATCCTGGTCTGGGCACGTGCAAGAGTTTGTATCACCATCTCCCCTCCTCTCACTTAAAAAAATAAAGAAAGAAATCTGAAACCGCTAACCCCCAAGGTGATAGTTGGAGCCTTTGATATATAAAAAACTCTCCAAACCCAACTGTAAATAAACAATCTGATTTATAGAAAATGAACAAAGCCACAAAAAGACATTTTACATAGAGGATATATGGATGGCAAATAAAGATATGAAAAAACAGTCAGCATTGTTAGCCATTAGAGAAATTCAAATTAAAACCGCTGTGTAGCCTGACCAGGCGGTGGCGCAGTGGATAGAGCGTCGGACTGGGATGCGGAAGACCCAGGTTCGAGACCCCGAGCTCGCCAGCTGGAGTGCGGGGCCCATCTGGCTTGAGCAAAAGCTCACCAGCTTGGACCCAAGGTCGCTGGCTCCAGCAAGGGGTTGCTCGGTCTGCTGAAGGCCCATGGTCAAGGCACATGTGAGAAAGCAATCAATGAACAACTAAAGTGTCGCAAGGGCAACGAAAAACTAGTGATTGATGCTTCTCACCTCTCTCCATTCCTGTCTGTCTGTCCCTATCTATTCCTCTCTCTGACTTTCTCTCTGTCTCTGTTAAAAAAAAAAAAAAAAAGTTTAAAACCACAGTGTAGTATCATTACACACCTTATTGGAACCACTAAAATTAAAAAAAACAAAAATGAAAGAAAACAATGCCAAATGCTGGCAAAAATGCTAAAACTAAATCTCTCAGAATTGAGGTTGGACATGTAAAATGATATAGCCCCTTCGGTAAACAGTTCGGCAATTAAAAGAAAACTAAATATACATTGAATATATGATCCAGGAATCTAATCCCAGGCATTGATCTCAGAAAAATAAAAACTTATGTCCACACAAATATCAGTGCATGAATATTCATAACCACTTTATATAAAAAAAGATTGAAAACACCCTATTTATTTATTTCAGAGAGGAGAGACAGACGAGAGAGAGAGAAGGGGGGGAGGAGCAGGAAGCATCAACTCCCATATGTGCCTTGACCAGGCAAGCCCAGGGTTTCAAACCGGCGACCTCAGCGTTCCAGGTCGAGGTTTTATCCACTGCACCAGCACAGGTCAGGGTAACTTATTTTTTAATAGGTAAATGATGAAACAAACTATGGTACATTCAACCTGTGGAATATTAATTGGCTATAAACAGGAAGAAAATAGTGATACATGCAGCAACTTGGATGAACTTCAGGGCATTATGCTGAGTGAAAAAACATCAGTCCCCAAAGGCCACATACTGTGTGATTGTTCACATAGCATTCTCAAAGGAATAAAATCATAAAAATAGAGGAGACTAGTCTTGGCCAACATTTAGGGACTCAGTGAAGGGCTGAAGGAGGAATGGACTAGGTGTAACTCTTTGGTCATAGCTCCAGGGACACTTTTATGGTGATGAAACAGTTCTGTATCCTGACTGTGATTGTTGATGGCTACATGATTCCACACATGTGACGAAGTTGCATGGAACTATACACATATGCACGCACACACGTAAACACACAACCACATGTGAACCTGATGAAATCAGAGTGGGTCTGTGAATTGTACCAATGACAATTTCCCTGATTTTGACATTGTGCAACAGCTATGTCAGATATGACGGGTGGGGAAATTGAATGCATGGTACATAGGACCTGATGTATTACTGTTAAAATTTTTGTGAGTCTATAGTCATTTCAAAATAAAATTAAAATTAAAAATCAAAGTTTATTGTACTCTACATCCTTGTGGACAATGCAACTCTGGGTGGTGGAGGGGTCTGGGAGAGGACAGAATGGTCTTTTCCTGCTGTTCTTGAAGTTTTCCGGCAAGTGTGTGTGTGTGTGTGTGTGTGTGTGTGTGTGTGTGTGTGTGTGGTTACCTTCTACCCTCTCTATTCCATAGTCACAACCTTTATTTTTTTATCTGTCTAATAAAAAATAAGGAATAAAGAAAATCATTCTATTTTGGCTTATTCTATCAATTAGGCCTGACAAAACTCATAGAAAAAACTGTTAGCCAATGAAATTCTACTACACGGGGTCATTTCTCAGCTCTGCCACTGATTATATAACTTAACTTTCTAATGAAATGTTTTTTTTAAAAAAATATTGCATTGGTTTTACCACCATTTAAAGGGAAGTACTAGTATGACCCCCCTTCTATCAAAAATCTTATAAAGACAACTTTATAAACACAAGAGATACAGCTGACTTGTTTCTCTAAACCATCCTTATGCAAACAGTATGCTAAGTGTTGTTACATACATTATTTTTTCCTCAAGGAATCTTTCTTTTTTTTTTTTTATAGGGACAGAGAGAGAGAGAGTCAGAGAGAGGGATAGATAGGGACAGACAGACAGGAATGGAGAGAGATGAGAAGCATCAATTATCAGTTTTTTGTTGCGACACCTTAGTTGTTCATTGATTGCTTTCTCACATGTGCCTTGACTGCGGGCCTTCAGCAGACCGAGCAACCCCTTGCTAGAGCCAGCGACCTTGGGTGCAAGCTGGCGAGCTTTTGCTCAAGCCAGATGGTCACGCGCTCCAGCTGGCGAGCTCGGGGTCTCGAACCTGGGTCTTATGCATCCCAGTCCAACGATCTATCCACTGCGCCACCACCTGGTCAGGCTCCTCAGGGAATCTTCATCACACAGATTAAAATGTGACTTTACAATGGTGAAGTAACTCCTTCAGGTTTTGAAATGGTGGATGTAAGATTTAATAAATACTTATCTGAACCTCAAACAGTGAGTGACATAGCTTGTATTTCCTCATAAGGCTGTTGTGTTTTTATTGACCATTTGGTCTGTGTTAGTCTCTATTCTAAACTTTTTAAGTCATTAAATATAGCATAGAAAATGTCACTGACTCTGTAATTGAACCTTGTAACAGAGTATCTTTTTATTTTTACATTGCCCTGGTTTTACCACATTTTAAATAGGAATACCAAGAAGGTATCCCTTATATCAAGATAGTTTTATGATTACTACAGGAAAATATTCTTTTCTATGTTTCTATCATGCCTGCTGATAGATTTTCAGTGGCAGATGCCTGGAGAGAATATCTGCATTAGTCCCCTATGGCCGCTGTAACAAATGACCGCACATTTAGTGGCTTACAGCACACCTGTATTCTCTTACAGCTCCCAAGGTTGGAAGGCTGAAGATGCATGGGCCCGTGTTGCTGCTGGCAGAGCTGGGAGAGAAATTGTTCTTGCCTTTCCCAGTTTCTGGAGGTCTTGTATTGGCTCCTGGTGCCAAATCACTCCAACCTCTGCTTCCATCGGCACTTTGCCTCTCTGAATCTGACCCTCCTGTCACCTTCTTTCTTTTACAGGGATCGTCATAAGTACATTGGGCCCATTGACAATCCAGGATAATTTCCTCACTTTATAATCCTTAATCATGCCTGAAAAATCCTTTTTTCCCTGTAAAATAACATATTCACAGGTTGTGCGGATTAGGATGGAGAAATCTTTTGGGACTGTTATTCAGCCTACCACACCCTCTGAACATTGATTTGATATCCTGTCCTAGAGCCTGTCCTTTGACTCTATGAGGAAAATGAAGCATCTCCAAAAAAGACTCTTTCAAAGATCAAGGACAAAAGGATACATCATGCCACATTGCAAGATGAGTGCTACCCTTGCTCCCCACATAGGTCTTGAAATGATGTGTCCCCAAGCCAGTTTTAAGTCCCTTCACACATCACCCTCCTCAAGGGTTAATGTTGAAAAGACCCCTTTGGAGAAGGTTGTCTGGTGCACTGTGGTGTCTACCTTCCCCAAGAGGCTGGCTGAAGCATCTGTGAGGGGGAAAGGCAATCTGAGGAGTGAACTGCACATTGTCTGAGAAGCGGGGATGGTGAACATTCTGGGAATAGAGGAGCATCCTGTGGAGAGAGCTGCAATGGAGTCACTTGGTTTCCACTCATGAGGACTCAAGGAGACACTCCAAATGACTTCAGAGGATAGCAGGAAGCCAGGGGCTGAGGGAGGCTCTCTGAGCAACTGCAGAACAGATGTGGCCACTGCCACGGGATTTGCAGTTGGAGATTCCTCCACTGGAGAAAATGTCTTGAGAGCCTGTTCATGAGAGAAACAAAGTCAGTCCCTCACAGGGCATCTGTCTTAGGATTTGCCAGAGAAACAGGGCTTGTATATAACAAAAAAGGATTTAGTATAAGGAATTGACTCACATGATTGTGAAGGTTTGGTGAGTCAAAAATCTGCAGGGTGAGACACAGGGAAGAGTTGCAGTTTAAGTCCAGAATTCTCTCTCTCACCTAGGAAAAAGGTTGGTCTTTTGTTCTAGTCAAGCCTTCAACTGATTGGATGAGGCTCTCCCACTGTAGGAGGGCAATCTGCTTTACTCAAAGTCCACCAATTTACATGTTAATCTCATCCAAAGCAGCCTCAGGTAATAATGTTTGCCCAAATATTTAGGTACCATGCTCCAGACAAGTTAATACATAAAATTAACCATCACAGAGCCTGTGCTGGGTTATATAGCTGTGTTCTTCTTGGCCCTCACCTCTCCTCTCTCTCCCTATGTACCCAAGAGGGTATACCTGGTGAAGGTATTAAGGCCAAGAGTAAGGAAGAGGAATGAGAAAGAGACTCACCCACTCCCACAGAAGACTTCCCTAATGCAAGACAGCATATAACCTGGATATAGCAGTCCGACACTTACCTATGAGTTCTGTTAAACTCCCCCGTTCTCAATAGAAGTGTAGGTTGTACCACTTTGTGAATGCACTAAATGCCACCAAATTCTTCACTTCAAACAACTTCATTTGATGTTATGTTATTTTATCTCAATGTTAAAATATAATGTTTTAAAAACTCCCCATACTTCAATAGCACTAATATGGAGAACCAATACTTAAGATAACTTGAAATTATAAATTTGTAACAAGTACAAGTATCCTGGGGAAAAGAAATAAATAATGAAAAGGTATGTTTTTTGAGAAAAGTAGTACTCGTGGGCACTCATGCTACTTTTTTAAATTTTATTTATGTTTTAAAATATTCCATGATAAGAATAATCTTTAAGGAAACCATTGATTCTACCAAAAAGGATGTGTTCATCTACATGTGGAAGAATACCCAGTAAACAGTGGCCAACTTTATATGGTATTTATTTTTCACTTAACAAAAATTCCAAACAGGTCAAATAAATTTTCAAGGTCATAACTAGCAGGTAGTAGAAATTACAGACACAACCGCCAAAGGCTCTGCTCTAACCCATGCCTAGATGGCTACATGTGCCTAGATAGTCTGACAACATGCTTTACATAGGGAAAGTATTTGGTAAGATTGGTTGCTTGACTGGCTGATTAGTTTACTTTAAATAAATATTCACATCCCTTATTGTGTAATACTTATAAATGAATTGTTTTCATGCATTCATTATGTTATAATTTCAGAATCAATGAATAGTTTTAATATGTGATTATTTAAATATGTTGTTTGGAGAGGAAAACCACATCATCAGCTCTAGCAATATTAGGTTATGCTTGCCTGACCAGGCAGTGGCGCAGTGGATAGAGCATCGGAGTGGGATGCGGAAGACCCAGGTTCGAGACCCCGAGCTCGCCAGCTTGAGCGCGGGGCCCATCTGGCTTGAGCAAAAGCTTGCCAGCTTGGACCTAAGGTCGCTGGCTCCACCAATGGGTTTCTCGGTCTGCTGAAGGCCCGTGGTCAAGGCACATGTGAAAAGGCAATCAATGAAGAATTAAGATGTGACGGCAATGAAAACTAATGATTGATGCTTCTCACCTCTCTCTATTCCTGTCTGTCTGTCCCTATCTATCCCTCTCTCTGACTCTCTCTCTCTGTCCCTGTAAAGAAAAAAAAGAATTAGGTTATACTCATTTAATGTACTACAATAAAACTTACAGACACTCATACCCCCAATTGTGTGATCAATTTTATAAAGTTCTTCATCCCCTATTTCGCAGCATCTTGTAGATCACTTCAAAATAGGTGAGCTCTTTACGCCACCTAGTGGGGACACATTTTGAAAAAAACATTTCAAGTGAATTTCATATTGAAACTATATATAAATGTCACTTTGAGAGTTATATAAAAATAAAAACAGAAACGTGGACTAAAACTAGGCTTTTTCTCCCAATAAGCTGTGGCTATAAAATCATTCTTCTAGACTCTCCCAGTTTTTTGTACCCTTTTCCTGATTCCACATGGCAGCTTTCTACTGAAAATACCCTCAGTGTTTCCTGAAAAAGACCATTCTTCTGATCAGTTGACCCCAAAGATCTATTTTCTTCACAGTATATTGAAGGGGTTCTTGGCTAAGTCAGTATCAGCCGTCTGGGTACTTACGGGAGAAGAGGTGCAGGGTCTAGTGCAAATTTGTGACTGTAAAAACCCCTTGTCAGCTACTTGCCTTCGTTGTTTAGGTGAATGTTATTCAAATGTGCTATTCTCTGCTTAGTAGGAAGTTCAAGGGCCTTCCTGATGTTTCCAAAAATTCAGGAGTTAATTCTTGGTAGCATCCACTTTCTTCCTGGTGAACTCCCAACCTCAGTTTCAGCTTTTTTTCCAGTAGTAGACAATATTCTAGACCAAAATTCACTTTGTGTAGTATAGGAAAAAATTTCAATTTCTGGTCCCTCCCCCCTTGAAATTAAGCATAGCCACTTGCCTTACTCTGGTCATTGACTTACGAATGAAATTACATGTATCAGAAGCATTTAAGCAATGTACTCCTCCTCATTTTTCCATGCCCCCTCCCATCCCTCTCTTAGCCTGGGTCTGAGTGAGGACAACAAGTAGTACGTCTAAGAATCAGGTAAAATTTTGTTATTTTAAACCCCACACTTTCTAATTTTGTACTTTTGGCTTATAGTACATCTATCCAATGTCTAACACAGTGGTTCTTAACCTGGGTTCTATCGAACCCTAGGGGTTCGATGAGTCGGTCTGAGGTGTTCAGAGAAGTCTCTGCCGCGGAGGTAAAGACACCTTGTGTAAAGTCGTGATGACACGCCCCACCTGGCCATCACTTGCTGCAGAGGATCACGTTACATTGCTTGGCCAACCAGTGCTGCGGGGAATTTAGTGCGCGCAGTAGTCAACGGCTGTCATAGTTTTACGTCATGTGGTTTCTTTCTTAATATTTTAATCCATACTAAATATGTCGAGCAAAAAAAGAAAGTGGTCAGACGAATATGTACAACATGGATTCACATGTATCACGGGACGGGATGGGAGTCAGCGTCCTATCTGCATGATATGCAATGCCAAGTTGAGCAACTCTAGTCTCGCACCGGCAAAACTAAATTTGGAAAAAAATCATATTTTATTTATCAATAAAGAAGGGTTCGGTGAATGTGCATATGAAATTGGTTGGTTCGGTACCTCAAAAAAGGTTAAGAACCACTGGTCTAACATTTTTCTTTTAAAACTTTTTTTATTTTTTAAGTGAGAGGAGGAGAGATAGGGAGACAGACTCCCACATGTATCCCAACTAGGGTCCATCTGGCAACCCCCAGCTTGGGCCAATGCTTAACCAACCAAGCCATCCTCAGCACCCAGGGGGACGCGCTTAAACCAATCAAACCACTAGCTGCGAGAGGGAAGAGGGAGGAGAAGAGAAGCAGATGATCACTTCACATATGTACTGTGACTGGAATCAAACCTGGGACACCAGGCTGATGCTCTATCCATTGAACAAACCGGCCAAGCCCTGAAACTTCTTTATATCTGGCCCCAAATTACATTAACCAACACCAGTGTCCAGAGGCAGATTTAAAGGTGAGCACGCCAGGTGAGCACCCTGGGCCCTGACGTCTGAAAGGCCCCACAAAACCCCAACTTTATACTTTGTTTTAAATGTAAGAGTCCCAATATTTTCTTCTGTGCCCAGGGCCTCAACCTACCTTAATTCACCTCTGCCTGTGCCTAAGAAAGAAAAAAAATGATGTGACAGAAAAATAAAATATATTCTTGAGAAATTAAAACAAACAGTTTTTTAAAAGTCTAAAGAGCCTGCCTGACCAGGCGGTGGCGCAGTGGATAGAGCGTCAGACTGGGATGCTGAAGACCCAGGTTTGAGACCACGAGGTCGCCAGCTTGAGCGCGGACCCATCTGGCTTGAGCAAAAGCTCACCAGCTTGCACCCAAGGTCGCTGGCTCTGGCAGGGTGTTGCTCAGCCTGCTGAAGGTCCATGATCAAGGCACATGTGAGAAAGCAATCAATGAACAACTAAGGTGTCGTAATGGCAACGAAAAACTAATGATTGATGCTTCTCACCTCTCTCCGTTCCTGTCTGTCCCTATCTATTCCTCTCTCTGACTCTCTCTCTGTCTCTGTAAAAAAAAAAAAAAAGAGAAAAAAAAAAAAGTCTAAAGGGTCTGACCAGGTGGTGACACAGTGGATAGAGCATCAGAATGGTATGCAGAGGACCCAGGTTCAAAACCCTGAGGTTGTCAGCTTGAGCGCAGGGTTACTGGCTTGATCATGGGATCAAGACATGACCCCATGGCCACTGGCTTGAGCCCAAGGTCACTGGCTTGAACACAGGGTCACTCGCTCTGCTGGAGCCCCCCAGTCAAGGCACATATGAGAAAACAATCAATGAACAACTAAGGTGCCACAGCGAAGAACTGATGCTTCTCATCTCTCTCTCTTCCTGTCTGTCTGTACCTGTCTGTCCCTCTCTCTCTCTCTGTTTCAGTCACACACACACACACACACACACACACACACACACACACACAAAATGAATAAATAAATAAATAAAAGTCTAAAGGAAAATGTCTTAACTTCATTATGAGAAGGAAACCATCAGAGTTCAAATATGTGTAGAAAACAGACTTTCTCCACATTATGTCTCATCTGAACTAATCAACAGGCAGAAAAGCTATTTGTAAATTAGTCCACCTTTGATTTTGGGCTTTTGAAGCTATACTTTCACAATGATTGAACTAGAACTGAATGTTATAAATATTGGACAGCTACCGCCACACTGTCAGCTAAGCCGCAATGACATACTCAGTCATGAATCTTATTGAGTTCTGAATGAGTTATTACTTTACTGAAGCAGTATGCAATACAGTGAAATGCTTTCCTCTTAGATTTCCTATTTATTTTCTAATATATGAAAGTGAACATTCTTGAAGCAGTTGCTGTAGTGATTTCCATCCTATAAATCAGGAGAGTTTAAATAACAGTGGATACTTTTGATTGACCAGATTTCAGCTCCCCAGGTTTAAGGCTTAGTGAGAGACCTTCAGGTTCAGGACCCAGTGACCTGAATACACACTTACCCTGATAGGAGCCATGGAGCTTCTGAATACCAGATCAAACGTGATATTTTGTCCAAAACCTTAGAATTTGGAGATAAGTTATCAGCGTGAAAAGCAAGGACTGACCCAGGCTGCCCTTGGTTTGAATGTTCTAAGGTCATTCCAAGTAGCAGATTATAATCAAGAGATGCAGGAGCCATAATGCTGGGAATCATAATTTTTTTTTTTTAAATATATCATAGGGTTTCAATTGCGCAAAAGCTGTGACAGGGTTTTTCTTTAAAAGTTGGGTAGAAGTGCACGGAGGAGCTCTCCTGCTCCACCAATGAGATGAGATGAGACTCCCCCAGAAGGGACAGGTACACAGAGGGAAGAGGGAGAGGGAGGCCCGTCAGCCGTCCTGAGCTGGAGAGACCTGAAACAAAGGAAACGGTTCAGCTATAGAACGCGGGACCCCAGTCCCGTAGGAAGAGCAAAGGACAAGAGCACGGGACGTGAGGCGGGAGTGGGTAGGAGGAAGCCTCGGGCCCGAAGAAGAGTCACCGGTGCCACTGCAGGGCTAGTGACTCCGGAAGAGGAAGCAAGATGACGACGGAGTAGGCGGACGTACCAATTTCCAACTCCCAGAAGCAAAGTGGATTATAATTCAATTTAAAGAACCATCATCTGGATAAACCAACTATGAACTAAACTAAGTGAACTCTTCAACCAAGGAACACAGAAGAAGCCACATTGAGACTGGTAGGAATAGCGAAAATGCGAAGAGGGCTGCCCAGCTCCCCAGAGCAAACGGCAGCCCGAGAGACCCGCGGGGCGGGAGGAAAGTTTGGCGGAGAGGGAGGGACCTGGGTCCCAGGAACCAAGCCCCAGCCTGCAATCCCAGAGCCTAGAAGAGGCGTTTGGACAGTTTTGAGCTGTGAAACAAGTGAGGGAGCTCCCAGGCCTACAGTGTGGAGTATTATGGCCATTCCTACTCTGCTGAGGGCTGCTTAAGGGTTTGGGGCACAGGACCCTGAAAGGTGGTTCTGTCGGTGTGGGCAGAGGCCAAGCCGGTGGGAGATCGGTCTAGCCCAGAGGGTCGGAGGGGACGCGCGAAAGGGGTCCAGAAGCTGCGAGCCCACCTTTAATCCCACTTACGGGGACAAAGCGGGAGGCCAGGAACAGGCAGGCCCTGCGCAGGCCGGCCCTGACCGCGGGGACCGGGCTAGGACCAGGGACAGGCAGGGGCTCGCGGCTGAGCTGACGCTACCAGCCCCCCACCCCCCGGGCCGGAGAAACCGCAGTTGGCCAGTATACGTGCGCGAGCGGGCTCCGAGCGCGGGAACGGGGTAGACCCCGAGACAAGTGGAAGCTCGCAGCGGAGCCCACGCTACTATCCCCACCCGGCCGGAGAAACCACGGATTGCATTCATACGTACACAAGTAGGCTCCGAACACGGGGGCGGGGTAGAGTCCGGGAGGAGCGGAAGTACGCAGCTGAGCGGAAGCCAGCAAACACGCCTGCCCAAATAAACCTTGGTTTCCGACCCTGCGCAGAAGGGCCCTGGCCTCGAGGGTGGGGCTAAAGCTCCGAACGGGCAAAAGCTTACAGCTGAGAGCACGTCAAAAGCCCGCATAACCCGCGGAACTGTAGCGAGCAGGTTCCGACTGCTGGTTCTGGGCGGAAGTCTGGAAATAGGCTGGGTCCGCAGTTGAGCAAAGGTGCTCACCTCTACCCTTGGTGCTAAGTCTTGTGGCTTCAGTGACAGCCCCTCCCACGGAGGAGAGGCAGAAATCACAGCAAAAGCCACAGTGGGCCGGCGCTGGCAACGCTCATACCCAACCACCCTAGGCACCGGCAGAGGGGGAGGGGGGCCTGCAGACAGACCACACCTAGAGAACACAAAGGCAACACCTACTGGACTCCAGTGGCCACAACTTGTTTATACACAGACAAAATGGGCAGGCAGAGGAATGCAAACCAAATGAATCAAGAGAAATCCCCAGAGAAGGACCTGAATGAACCAGATATAACCAAATTACCAGAAGCAGAATTTAGAATAATGATAGTTAGGATGTTCAAAGAAATTAGAGCAACAATGGATAGTCATTATGAACACCTAAACAAAGAGATAACAAGTATAAAAAATGAAATTGAAATAATAAAAAAGAATCAGACAGAAATGACAAATACAGTATCAGAACTGAAGACCACAATGGAAGGAATTAAAAGCAGGATGGATGATGCTGAGGATCAAATAAGCGAGTTAGAGGACACAATAAACAAAGGCACAGAAGCAGAGAAGAAAAAGGAAAAGAGACTTAAAAAATGTGAGGAAACTCTAAGGGAGCTTTGTGACAACATGAAGAGAAACAACATTCGCATCATAGGGGTGCCTGAAGAAGAGGAGAGAGGACAGGAAATGGAAACTTTGTTCAATCAAATCATAGCAGAAAACTTTCCTAAATTAAGGCTGGGAAACACTCCACACATTCAAGAAGCACACAGAACTCCATTAAAGAGAAACCTAAAAAGATCTACACCAAGACACATCATAGTTAAAATACCAAAGCTAATGGATAAAGAAAAAATTTTAAAAGCTGCTAGGGAAAAAAAGGCTATCACCTACAAAGGAGCCCCCATCAGGATGACATCGGACTTCTCAACAGAAACACTTGAGGCCAGAAGGGAATGGCAAGATATAATCAAAGTAATGCAGAACAAGAACCTACAACCAAGACTACTTTATCCAGCAAGGCTAACGTTTAAAATTGAAGGAGAAATAAAGAGCTTCCCAGAAAAAGAAAGCCTGAAGGAATTCATAAAAACCAAACCAATTCTGCAAGAGATACTAAGGGGCCTCTTGTGAACAGTTTAAAGGGAGGAATGAATAGAGCAAAAGAAGAATACAGCTTTAAAGAATAAAATGGCAATAAACAACTACATATCAATAATAACCTTAAATGTAAATGGATTAAATGATCCAATCAAAAGACATAGGGTAGCTGCATGGATAAAGAAACAGGACCCATACATATGCTGTCTACAAGAGACACACCTTAAAACAAAAGATGCTCATAGACTAAAGGTAAAAGGATGGAAAAAAATATTTTATGCAAATGGAAATGAAAAAAAAGCAGGGGTAGCAATACTTATATCAGACAAAATGGACTTTAAAACAAAGGCAGTAGTAAGAGATAAAGAAGGACACTACATAATGATAAAGGCAACAATTCAACAGGAAGATATAACTATTGTAAATATCTATGCACCAAATATAGGAGCCCTGACATACATAAAGCAGACTTTGATGGATATAAAGGGCGAGATTAACAGCAATACTATCATAGTAGGGGATTTCAGTACCCCTCTAACAACACTGGATAGATCCTCAAGAAAGAAAATTAATAAAGAAAGAGCAGACTTAAAGGAGACAATAGATCAACTTGATTTAATAGATATCTTCAGAACTTTTCACCCTAAAGCAGTAGAATATACATTCTTCTCAGGTGCTCATGGTACATTTTCTAGTATAGACCACATGTTAGGATACAAAAATGGTCTCAATAAATTTAAGAAGATTGAAATCATATCAAGCATTTTCTCTGATCACAATGCCATGAAACTAGAAATTAACCACAAAAGAAAAACTGAAAAATACTCAAAAACTTGGAAACTAAATAGCATGATATTAAATAATGAATGGATTAACAATGAGATCAAAGAAGAAATAAAAATGTTTCTAGAAACAAATGATAATGAGCATACATCAACTCAAAATTTATGGGACACAGCAAAAGCAGTTCTGAGAGGGAAGTTTATTGCACTACAGGCATATCATAAGAAGCTAGAAAAAGCTCAAATAAGCAACCTGACCCTGCATCTAAAAGAACTAGAAAAACAACAACCAATAAAACCAAAGTCAAGTAGAAGGAAGGAAATAATAAAGTTCAGAGCAGAAATAAATGACATAGAAGCTAAGGAAACAATACAGAGGATCAATGAAACCAGAAGCTGGTTCTTTGAAAAGGTAAACAAGATTGATGAACCTTTAACTAGACTCACCAAGAAAAAAGAGAGAGGACTCAAATAAATAAAATTAGAAAGGACAGTGGAGAAATAACAACTGACACAACAGAAATACAAAGCATTGTAAGAAAATACTATGAAGAACTATATGCCAAAAAATTAGACAATCTTGGTGAAATGGACAAATTTCTGGAATCATATAACCTTCCAAAAATCAATCTGGAAGAATCAGAACACCTAAACAGACCAATTACAACAAATGAGATAGAAACAGTTATCAAAAAACTCCCAAAAAAGAAAAGTCCTGGGCCTGATGGCTTCACAAGTGAATTCTATCAAAAATTCAAAGAAGAACTAACTCCTATCCTCCTCAAGCTATTTCAAAAAATTCAAGAGGAAGGAAGACTTCCATACTCCTTTTATGAGGCGAGCATAATTCTGATCCCAAAACCGGGCAAAGATAACACAAAGAAAGAAAATTATAGGCCTATATCCCTGATGAATTTAGACGCTAAAATTCTCAACAAAATATTAGCCAACCGGATCCAGCAATATATGAAAAAAATCATACACCATGATCAAGTGGGATTTATTCTGGAGAGGCAAGGCTGGTTCAATATTCGCAAATCAATCAATGTGATTCATCACATAAACAAAAGGAAGGACAAAAATCACATGATAATTTCAATAGATGCAGAAAAGGCATTTGATAAAATCCAGCACCCATTCATGCTCAAAACTCTCAGTAAAGTGGGAATACAGGGATCATTCCTTAACATGATAAAGGCCATCTACGATAAACCCACAGCAAACATCATACTAAATGAAAAAAGATTAAAAGCAATCCCCTTAAGATCAGGAACCAGGCAGGGTTGCCCACTTTCACCACTCTTATTCAACATAGTTCTGGAAGTCCTAGCTACAGCAATCAGACAACAAGAAGAAATAAAAGGCATCCAAATTGGAAAAGAAGAAGTAAAACTGTCACTATTTGCAGATGATATGATATTGTATATTGAAAACCCTAAAGTCTCAGTCAAAAAATTACTGGACCTTATAAATGAATTCAGCAAGGAGGCAGGATATAAAATTAATACTCAGAAATCAGAGGCATTTCTATACACCAACAATGAAATATCAGCAAAAGAAATTAAGGAAACAATCCCCTTCACTATTGCAGCCAAGAAAATAAAGTACCTAGGAGTAAATTTAACCAAGGAGGTTAAGGACTTGTACTTGGAAAATTATAGAACATTGATAAAAGAAATCAAGAAAGATACAAACAAGTGGAAGCACATACCGTGCTCATGGCTAGGAAGAATAAACATCATTAAAATGTCTATATTACCCAAAGCAATTTATAAATTCAATGCAATACCAATTAAAATACCATTGACATACTTCAAAGATATAGAACACATATTTCAAAAATTTATATGGAACCAAAAAAGAACACGAATAACCTCAGCAATCTTAAAAAGAAAAAATAAAGCAGGAGGTATCACTCTTCCAGATATCAAGGTTTACTATAAGGCCATTATACTCAAGACAGCCTGGTACTGGCATAAGAACAGGCACATAGATCAATGGAACAGAACAGAGGACCCAGAAATAAACCCACAGCTTTATGGACAACTGATATTTGACAAAGGAGGAAAGAACATACAATGGAGTAAAGACAGCCTCTTTAACAAATGGTGTTGGGAAAATTGGACATCTACCTGCAAAAAAATGAAACTAGACCATCAACTTACACCATTCACAAAAACAAACTCAAAATGGATAAAAGACTTAAATGTAAGCCGTGAAACCATAAGCATCTTAGAAGAAAACATAGGCAGCAAGCTCTCCGACATCTGTAGCAGCAGTATATTTGCCGATTTATCTCCACGGGCAACTGAAATAAAAGGCAAGATAAACAAATGGGACTATATCAAACTAAAAAGTTTTTGCACAGCTAAAGACAATAGGAACAGAATAAAAAGACAAACCACACAATGGGAGAACATATTCGACAGCACATCTGATAAGGGGTTAATAACTAAAATTTATAAAGAACTTATAAAACTCAACACCAGGAAGACAAACTACCCAATCAAAAAATGGGCAAAAGAAATGAATAGAAATTTCTCCAAAGAGGACATACAGATGGCCAAGAGGCATATGAAAAAATGCTCAACATCACTAATCATTAGAGAAATGCAAATTAAAACCACAATGAGATATCACCTCACACCAGTCAGAATGGCACCTATCAACAAAACAACACAGAATAAGTGCTGGCGAGGATGTGGAGAAAAGGGAACCCTTCTGCACTGCTGGTGGGTATGCAGATTGGTGCAGCCACTGTGGAAAACAGTTTGGAGATTCCTCAGAAAATTAAAAATCGAACTGCCTTTTGACCCAGCTATCCCACTTATAGGAATATACCCTAAGAACACCAGAGCACTGTTCAAAAAGAAGAAATGCGCCCCCATGTTCGTGGCAGCATTGTTCACAACAGTGAAAATCTGGAACCAGCCCAAGTGTCCGTCAGAAGACGAGTGGATTAAAAAGCTATGGTACATATATACTATGGAAAACTACTCAGCCATAAGAAACGATGACATCGGATCATTTATAACAAAATGGATGTACCTTGATAACATTATACGGAGTGAAATAAGTAAATCAGAAAAAAAGAAAAACTGAGAACAGCATGATTTCATACATAGGTGGGACATAAAAGTGAGAATATGAGACGTGGACAAGAGTGTGGTGGTTATGGGATGGGGGGAGGGAGCGAAGAGTGGGATAGGGAGGAGGTGAGGGACGCAGGGAAAACCAGATTGAAGGTGACAGAGGACAATTTGACTTTTGGTGATGGGTATGCAACACAATTGAATGATAAGATAACCTGGAGATGTTTTCATTGTACATATGTACCCTGATTTATTGATGTCACCCCATTAGAATTAATAATAATAAAATATATATATATAAAAAAACTAGATTATAAGAGTTTTAAAATATTAATGAAAAAATATTAAATAATACCTGACAAAAAACAATAAAACTGTTATATAAGATATTTCCAATGGAAAAAAAAAAAAAGTTGGGTAGAGACCCCACGTGCAAGCTCATCCAGCTTGTTGTTCTAGACAAGGGAGGGAAGCATTGGATTAAAATTAGTTCCCTCATACCACTATCTAATTGTTCCAGTACCATTTATTTAGAACTGAATTCATTCTCCATTGTTCTGTTGTTTTAGATTTATTTATAATATATTCTATATGAGATGTATTTATGCATTCAGTATTTATTGAATTAATTAGTATCTATATATAAGCCTCAAACCACATATTATAACTTGTCTTTGTAATATATTTTAGAACCAAAAGAACCGGGCATAATTCTTATTATTTAAAAACCATGGTTTTTGTGTGTGTGTTTTTTTTGTTGGTTTTTTTTTGTTTTGTTTTGTTTTTATTCTTTTCATCCTCTAGAGCACTGGTTCTTAACCTTTTTTGAGGTACCAAACCCACCAGTTTCATATGCGCATTCACCGAACCCTTCTTTAGTGATAAAATATGATTTTTTTTCCAAATTCAAGACATAGGTATATGTTTTTTTACTGGTGCACAAAATGAGCCATGCATGAACATCACCTTGCTCAAAGAACAAAACCAACTAAGTGCATGAACTCACAACAAATTACGGTATTACTTTATTCTGGCCTCCGCAGCAGAGGCTTCTCCAAACCCCTGAGACCGACTCATCGAACCCCTAGGGTTCGATAGAACCCAGGTTAAGAACCACTGCTTTAGAGTTTTCAGGTTCTATAAACTCTTCTATGAGGACACTAGCATCAATATTTTATAAAATGTATATATTAAGTCAGCTAATGAATCACTTATTAGCTAAGTCAGCTGTTATTGTTAACTATTGGTATTTCTAACAATACAGTGCTCCATCTATTCATGTCTTCTTTTCTTTCATCAGAGTTTAATATATTTTTTTGTATAAATCTTTAATTTCCTATGTGCTTTTGATACAATTGATTAAAAAGTTACTTTTTTCATGTTATTTTCTGTGTAATCTCTAGTTAAGAGAAATGTATCGAATCTTAACCATATATCTTGCTGTGTGGCTAAACAAATATACTACATCTAACAATATTTTATTAGATTCTCTGGCTTTTCTAGATGAGGAATCACATATTCTACAAAATTAATCTTTTGGTTTCTTTTTTTAAGAGAGAAGTGACTTTTCTGAATAGTCTTTCTTACACACACACACAATCTCCTGTCATGTTAAAAATATGTATCCTAAAACTAATATTTTCAGCACTTCAATCTAAAACAAATTTTGGAACTTATTAAATGGCTTCTCAATAACTATTGAGATAGTAAAATAATTTTTAGTTTTTTATGTTGCTGAAATTTTATTTTGATATTGTGTAATACCAGCCTGGATTTCCAACGCTAATTTCCTCTCAGTTATAGTGAATTATCCTTTCTTGATATCAAAAGGTCCAGGATCATATTTATAATTTTAAATGAATAATTTTTTTCTAAACTTCGTGTGTGTGTTTTGTACTTTAAAGATTTGCAGGTGGGCAGTGAAAACAGTACCAGCCTTATTAAATTAATTAAAAACCACATTATCACTTTGTATATTGTACAGATATTATATATCTGATGAAGTTTAAAAATGTCAGGCTTTATAGTCTTTTTTATGTAACCTTTTCTATTTCTTTCTCTGCTTTTGGTCCGTTTACCTCTATATTATGAGCCATTTAAAATATTTTACATTTCAAATAAGATTTCTTATAAATTTGACATACTGATCAATGTCTCTATTAGTAACATATATATATTACAAAAATATCTTTCATGTTAATCATTATATATCTCATTCTTATTTTTAATTTATTATTGTATATTCTATTTTTTATAGAATTGGACAGATCTAGCACTTTCTTCTAGTTTAAAAATCTATTTTATTATTATCTTTTTTCCCAAATAGTTAATATGTAACCTTAGAGTTACTGATCTTTTAGACTTTCTTATTTGTTATGACATATATTTAACCTGTTATCATCTTTATAATCACTGTTTTTAAATATTTTAAATAACATAGAACAGATTTTAATGTAATCTCAACTTTTGGTCTGTTTTTGTTTCATTGGAAATAAAGTGTAATTGGTATTTTTTGTTGTTCTTGTTTTGTTTTTTACAGAGAGAGAGCTAGACAGGAATGGAGAAAGATAAGAAGCATCAATCATCAGTTTTTCGTAGCGACACCTTAGTTGTTCATTGACTGCTTTCTCATATGTGCCTTGACTGTGGGCCTTCAGCGGACCGAGGAACCCCTTGCTCGAGCCAGCAACCTTGGGTCCAAGCTGGCAAGCTTTTTGCTCAAACCAGATGAGCCCACGCTCAAGATGGCGATCTCGGGGTCTGGAACCTGGGTCCTCCGCATCCCAGTCCAACATTCTATTCACTATGCCACCACCTGGTCAGGCAATATTAAGTGTAATTCTTAGAGACAATATGATTGACCTTTATAAAAATAATCAGTAACTGTTGGGCAGATAAAATATATTATGCTCACTTTGTTAAAGATAGCACTGCCCACATGAAAGCCCATAGCCCAGGTGATAATATTAGTTGCCCTTATGCTTGGGATGGGCATAATTATATTATTGTGTGTGGGGGGGGGGGCAGGCTGTAAGCAGTCAGGGTTGTTATAGCCCAAGGCTTAGTTTTAAAAGTAAGATTTTCCTCACACCCTTGACTGGTTGCATGATGCAGGGTGGTGCACTCTGATGAGGAATTCTCCCATTATGCCTCAGATAAGTGACTTTGCATGAGAGACTTTCATGTTTGTAGATTGGATTAAAGGTTTGGATTTCTACACTATAAAGTGGGGCAGACTGGGAGATTGCTCTCTCTCAGTTCCTGACATTAGCATTAGAGATGAGAGCAGAGAAAGGTGACATGGAGGAGGCCAGGAGAAGCAGCCAACATGGCGGAGTGCTGAGTGAGAAGCCAGTTTGAGTTTGTGCTGGAGAAGGAGATGGGAACAGAGGTTGTAAGACCAATAGTTGAGGTCACCATCACGGCAGGCTGGCCAGTGCAGGTTCGCATTAGATTCGAACAGTTGGTAATGAAACAATGGAGCCAAGAACTGGTGAGTCATCAGCTTTAATTCTAGCTTGCACCCAGCGGGCAAGTAAAAACACACACTGGGCTCCAAAACCCACTCATTCAGTGCTCACAAAGCTACTGACTTATCTGAGTTTCCTAGAATCAAAGGTTTCTAGCTCACCAGACTTATTCACCTCTGTTCCCCATCTCCTTCTCCAGCACAAACTCTGCTCAAACTGGCTTTTCCTCAGCACTCTGCTATCCTGGCTGCTTCTCCTGGCCTCCTCCATGTGGCCTTTCTCTGCTCTTCTCTCTAATGCTAACCTCAGGAACCGAGAGAGCAAGCTCCCGGTCTGCCCCACTTTATAGTGTCGATTCAAAACCCTTAATCCAATCTACAAACAAGGAAGTCTCTGATACAAAGTCACTTATCTGAGGCATAATGGGAGGATTCCTCATGAGAGTGCATCACCCTACATCATCTAATCAGTCAAAGGTGTGGGGCAAAGCTTACTCTTAAAACTTGCACATGGGCAGCACCATCTTTAACAAAGTGAGCATAATATATTTTAACTGGTGAGCCATCAGCTTTAATCCTAGCACCCAGCGGGCAAGCAAAAACACACACTGGGCTCCAAAACCCACTCACTCAGTGCTCACAAAGCTACTGACTTATCTGAGTTTCCTAGAATCAAAGGTTTCTAGCTCACCAGACTTATTCACCTCTGTTCCCCATCTCCTTCTCCAGCACAAACTCTGCACAAACTGGCTTCTCCCTCAGCACTCTACTATCTTGGCTGCTTCTCCTGGCCTCTTCCATGTGGCCTTTCTCTGCTCTGCTCTCTAATGCTAACCTCAGGAACTGAGAGAGCAAGCTCCCGGTCTGCCCCACTTTATAGTGTCGATTCAAAACCCTTAATCCAATCTACAAACAAGGAAGTCTCTGATACAAAGTCACTTATCTGAGGCATAATGGGAGGATTCCTCATGAGAGTGCATCACCCTACATCATCTAATCAGTCAAAGGTGTGGGGCAAAGCTTACTCTTAAAACTTGCACATGGGCAGCACCATCTTTAACAAAGTGAGCATAATATATTTTAACTGGTGAGCCATCAGCTTTAATCCTAGCACCCAGCGGGCAAGCAAAAACACACACTGGGCTCCAAAACCCACTCATTCAGTGCTCACAAAGCTACTGACTTATCCGAGTTTCCTAGAATCAAAGGTTTCTAGCTTACAAGACTTATTCACCTCTGTTTCCCATCTCCTTCTCTAGCACAAACTCTTCACAAACTGGCTTCTCCCTCAGCACACTGCCATCTTGGCTGCTTCCTCTCCTCCACCTGGCCTTAATATGCTCTCCTTTCTAATACTTCAGGAACCAAGAGAGCTAGCTACTGGCCTGCCCCACTTTATAGTGTAGAATCAAAACCTTAATTTAATCTATAGACAAGGAAGTCTCTGATACAAAGTCACCCATCTGAGGCATAATGGGATTCCTCAGGAGAGGGCACCACCCTACATCATCCAATCAGTCAAGCGTGTGGAGAAGAGCTTACTCTTAAAACTAAATCTTAGGCTATAACGACCCGGCCTGCCCACAGCCTGTCCCAGAACACACATTAATATCAACAAACTTTCATGTGGGCAGCGCCATCTTTAACAAAGTGAGCATAATATATTTTATCTTCCCAACACTGGGATTAGTGTCAGAGAGGAGAGCAGATGAAGGCCACATGGAGGCCAGGAGAAGCAGCCAAGGTGGTGGAATGCTGAGGAAGAAGCCAGTTTGTGCAGAGTTTGTGTAGAGAGAAGGAGATGGGAAACAGAGGTGAATAAGTCTGGTGAGCTAGAAACCTTTGATTCTAGGAAACCCGAAAAAGTCAGTAGCTTTGTGAGCACTGAATGTATGGGTTTTGGAGCCCAGTGTGTGTTTTTGCTTGCCTGCCGGGTGCAAGCTAAGATTAAAGCTGATGGCTCACCAGTTTTTGGCTCCTGTGTTTCATTACCGACTGTCCGAATTTAATGCGAACCCTGCACGGGTCAGGCTGCTGTGATGGTGGCCCTGGCTACTGGCTTTACACTTTGTGAGCACTGAATGAGTGGGTTTTGGAGCCCAGTGTGTGTTTTTGCTTGCCCGCCAAGTGCAAGCTAGAATTACAGCTGATGGCTCACCAGTTCTTGGCTCCATTGTTTCATTACCATCTGTTCGAATCGAATGGGAACCTGCACAGGTCAGGCCGCTGTGATCCTGGCCGCGACTACTGGCTTTACACAGATCATGAAAGTAAAAGTACCTGGCACCAAGAAAGGCTCAATAAATACTAGTCAACTTTATTATTATATCCAGACAATGAACAAGAAAAAATAATACACTCTACTTCCAGTCTGGGCTTCCCCTGATCCTGGAACTGCAAAGATTTGATTTGCCACTAACCTGAGCAAAGACTGATCAGGGCAGCAAGAACAGACACTGTCCTCTTAATCAGACTTCTGTGAAGCGTCCTCACGGAAGAGCATGCCTTTGTATCCAGCACAGCTGCTTGCTCAGTTCTTTGCTTGAAATAGGCACTCAGTTACCAAAGAGAGGGACAAACACAAACAATGAATGCTTTGCTCAGAAAAGCATTCAGTTTCGTCTCCCACTTTTGTTAAATTCCTCCTGTTTCTTTTAAATCAAAGAATTTTGGTTCCAGAAACTTCACTTAGCTGTTTTCTCTCATACTCTATTTCTCAGTTTTGTTTCTTACTTAGTTCCTTAAAGAGGATGGCACTTATCTTTAGGTCTTTCTGTTCTTAAGAGGAACAGGAATCAGCAAAGGAGAAAAGAAGAAGAAGCACGTCTATCTGACCTTGACCTGTTCTCACAGCATAGGGACTGCCTCCGGATTTGCTGTTTGAATAACCTCTGGGTGTCAAACCCACCCCCACAGCTCAAGTTTGAATTGCAGAACAAATATTTGTCACATTTTTGAACAAAGTTTGAGAGCTTTCTTCTTCTTCTCCTTCTTTTTTTTTTACTTTTTAAAAAGGAACTGTACTCTTCTGCTGTCCCTTTAAACTTGGTTCAACAAGGAGTGGAATTCTTCCAGGAACCCACACTGGAGACCTTGCAAAGCTGTCCAGCAAAATGCAATGGCTTGTGACCGTTCTCATCTGGTTCTTTCTTTCTGAATCACGAGGCTTTGAAATCCCCACTAATGGACTTCCAGAAGTAAGTACTTCCTGAAGCCACCTTGTTGTTGGCCTGTACGTATGCTCAGGAACTAGCCTGCTGCTGTTGCTATTCAAGGACTGTTTGTGGTGGAAAGGAAATTGATGATAAACTCACCTGAGTTGAAGTATTCACTGTTATAATTACTGAACTGTGTATATACCTTTGAAAGCATTAACAGTTTTGTATGGAATGAAGTCAAGCTCAATGTGCTGGTCCCATTATGTAGCATTTATGGAGTATAGCTGTTTACTTCTTATCTAAAAAAATGACAGTAATAATTGATCTAACTCAAGTTGTGTTTGAGAATTAAATGGCATATGTCAATTATCTAACCAAGGGTCAACACCAGAAAGCAACTTATAATTATTTGCGATGATGTTGATGATGATGATGACAATGATGAAGGCAACATGCCATTATCATTCTTAAACTAAGAGTGTAAGAAAACTCATTATCAAAGCACTATTGTTCTTCAAACCTAAGTGGACAATGATTTCTGTAATAAGGGCACATTAAATATTCCTCAAAGGGGAACACCTTCTTCTTTGGACTGGCAGAGTGAAGGAATTATTCTCAGGGCTCAAAGTCCCCACTTTGATCCTTGACCATCCCATGATGAGGAATGTCTCAGACTGAGTCATTTTGAAGGTCATGCAAGAGCTATTTTAATGCCAGAAAAACAGCATACATTATGGGAATATTTTTGGAAATGCAGCAACTTATAATACTTGTAGAGTGGATAATCTATAAAAAAATGTCAAAAACAAAACAAAACAAACAAACAGAATAGCATATTTGCAGGGAAAAATATTGTTTTGTGTGCTTAGAAACTACCATATTTTTTAATACTTTTAAGACTACTGGAGTGTATTGGAAACCATCAGAATTGCAGCCAAGATACCAAATTCTTTAGTGCTTCCTTATTCACTTTTTACTGGTATTCAATTTATATCAACATTTTTAATCCAATGGATAGTGGTTTGCATTTATTAGATAGACAGTGTTAATGCCCCCAGGATCTACTCAATATTTCCCCCAGACACCTACCTAATCACTGGCTTACTTTTACTCCAACCATATGTCTCGTCATCTTCCAGAAAACTAAAAAATGATTTCTTCCTTTTAATAGCTAGCAAACATGAATATATTAAAGAAATCATTGGTCAAAATGTGAGATTGCCCAGACGTATAGGAAATAAGATAACGTAATATACCTTTATGCCTGTTACCATCTGCCTTTTTTGCTCTCAATCTTTTTTATTAATAGAAATAAACATTATAACTTTTTTTTTTTAAGTTTTCAGAATATGGAGATCTTATGGAACTGGCCCCAGGCAAATTTCAATTTGTGCCCGAGAATCAGAGGCATCAGGTATAGTAAGCCAGAAGTTATAGAAGGAAAAAATAAATGAGAGATCATGACGGAAATGGTAGAGGAAGAAGTAAAATGATTTTTGCTAAATTTTCTCAAGAGCTTCTTTTTTTTAGTGGAGTGGTTTTACACCCAAGCAAAACATTGTCAAGGTGAATCAATGACACCTCCATACAGCTGTTATTGAACCCCCAAACCATAATGGTCACCTTATCCCCTTAAAAGATATGTGTGTTTTCTTTAAATCTGAACATTATGGGGTAATTTTAGTGCATAATAAGGAAGACTTTTCTCTGTGGGAGTACTGCCTATCCCAGTGAGGGCAGACATGCCAAATGCAGCCACACATTCTCTTTCCTCCAATCCCTGCTCTCTTGGGGTGTAGCGCAGAGAGCATGGGCATGAGTCAGAGTACTGGCCACACTGAGGGCTGCACCCTAGAAGCCACCAGCAGCAGCACAGACAAAATCCTTTCATCCATGAAAGTTTTCTCCAGGAGGCCAGGAAGGGTTTGGCTCCTCCCCCACTGAGCCTACATGCTGAGAAAGCAAGCATTTATGAAAGCAATTCAAGGTTGACTGATGACTTATTTCATATGGGTATGGTGGATTTTTTACTTTCTAGAAGTCCAGATTTTTTTGAAGACCAATAATATTAAAACCCAATAGGCAAGCCCTCATGTCAGGGTCTTCATCTACCCAGAATTGAAAACTCAGTCATTGAGAATTATACACAAAATATCTAAAAGGAGGCAACTGTTGACCTCATCATACAAAGTAATACCACTTATAACCTCAGTTCCCCTATATCAGGCAAGCTAAGCTTATATTCAACACCTGATTTATTATTTTAAAATCCACCCAACATTACATGTTTATCCATCACTTTAAAGCCATTCAGCTTTCCATGTCCATGGGACAATCTTCCCCATCAGTAATTACCCAGCAGAATGGTTAGAGTACAGCAGTTTCCACATGCCAGTCACTGTGCTTAGCTCTGTGAAAGAGAAACACATTCAAATCCCTACTCTCGTGTAGCTTAGTCTAATGGAGGAGACAGACACATATTCCTTCTGTCTTGCTTTCAAGAAGGGCTATGCAACAATGAGTGAAGGAAGCTTATCTAGTCTGGGAGTAAGACGGCGTCAGAGAGAACTTCACTGAAAAAATTCTGCCTGAGCTGAGATGTAAAGGTGAGTCGAAGTTAGTAGATTAAGGTATGACACAGGTCACTTGGAAGGTAGACTATTGTAGACAGTTGGATGGCATGTCCATAGCCCATGGTAGAAAGGGGCACCCAAATAACCATCCAAATGAATCAAAGATCAGTCAGACAAATAGAATAAGGTTATACAGGCTACTTGGCATAAGTTTGGTTGAGTATTTTCATTTAAAAATATATTATAAAAAAAATGATGGGCATGCAACCCAAAAGGGTCTGAGAAATTTGTCCAGAGAAACACAACACACCAGAGAAAAATATTCCAGAATGTTTGATATTTATGTTTCAACAGCAATGAGTGAATTAATTACAGCTCAGTATTGAAAAACAAAACCTTCCTTTCTTCTTTTTTCTTTTCTTTTTTTTTTTTTTTTTTACTGAGAGAAAGTAATTCTTACCCTCAAGGTAATAAGCAACACATTTCTGAGGAATGATTATCTAACTTCCTTTCACAGAGAAGTGTCTCGGGAGAATCTGGAGAAACCATGGTAAGTTGACTTTGATTTGGTTAAAAATTGATGCTGGAATGATTTTTCTGTTACCTATTATCTAGAAATCAGTGCCGTTGCCTCCTTTGTCTGCATCACTGAGAGCATTTACCTGACTTACGAAATACCCCCTTGCCCAATTCTGTTTGGAGTGTGTCTGAAACTCAGCATGAAAGAGAACTGTGTGCTACAAGCAGCCAGGAGAGATGTTACCAAGAGTTTAAATGCCTATTCTTTTTCTTTTCCCAACATAGATTTCGCCCAAGCGTATATATTTATTCCAACATAACAGTTTTGATTTAAAATATGACATCTCACAGCTTTGGAGGGTAAAAGAGTGTGTGGGAAAGGAACACTTAAACATGAAATGACCCAATTCTCTGAGATGTTCAAAGTCACACTTCCCGTGGCAAGAAAACGTCAAAAGGAAGTGGTTTTCATTGGCTTCCTGCTCTGAACTGACAGAAATTGTGAGAAACACAGGTTTAAGGGGGAGAAAGGACAAATAACTTAGCCTGGGTGTTATATTAGCTGGAGGTGAGCTGAAAGTTGAGCTAATGGTTTCATCTTGAGTGAAAACGTTTGGGAGATGACACTTAGTAATGAAATAAGCAAATCCTTTTGGAGAAAAATAAGTAAAACCTAAGGTGGTTACTTGATTGCCATAGTCCTGAAAAAGCTTGCCATTCTCAGGCACCTCCTAAAAGATATGTGTTTGCAATTCCCTGCCTTTGAGCATACTCATTAACTGTAGTATTTCTTACACTGGGGCTGCCTGAAATGAGTAGAGAAGGACTAGTGAAGGGAGTCCAATGATTGCATCAAAATGGTATTTTCTTGTCCTGCTAGTCTGTTTGCTGTTCACACCCATCAGTGTTCTCACATTTTGTTTTAATTTGGGGAAGAAGAGGACTGGGAGAAGATTAAATTATAATAGATAAACTCAAAGAAGGTAGATAACAGTATGGGGATCATGTGTGTCTTCCACCCCACTGTACTGGTGGCTGAATGCCACTCTGGTGATGTAGCCAGAGTCCCCTCCCAACCCTGCGATCCTGTATCCTTTTTATTGCTATGACCCTGCATTTGTAGTTTTTTCCTGAACTTTTTCAATCCAATCTTACTTTCCACAATCATTTCCTGCTTGTATTTTAACTTTCAAAATTATTACTAATAGACTTATAGAGCTGATAGTCATCTCAAAATATCTCAAAGTTAAGGAAGACTTCTTTCTGCCTGGAGGGTATTTCAAGTTAGGAGAATGCTTAATAATACCTGAGATATATACTTAACAATGCCTTAGGCTTTTTCATAATAAAATGTACGTCTCTTAACATCAAACACATAGTGAAGTTCTGTGTAATTTTTCTCTGGTTACAGTTATGCTTTCTTGCCAATTACAGGAAGATGTTGATCAAGTAACTCTTTATAGCTACAAAGTTCAATCCACTATTACTTCTCGTATGGCCAACACCATGATCCAGACCAAAGTGGTGAACAACTCCCCACAGCCTCAAGATATCATGTTTGATGTTCAGATTCCCAAAGGAGCCTTCATTTCCAACTTCTCCATGTGAGTAACTAATGCATATATAACCAGAATTGAATCTTCTACTCACAGAATCAGTTAGAATGGGCCTTAAGGGTCAGCTGCTGCAGTAGTTCTCACTCTCAGAGCTTTGGACCCACTAGTTGTCAAGGGTCACTGTGGAGTGAGTCCCAATAATTGGTTTTTATTCAGAATATCAGAAATTGTGAAGGATTTGCTTTTCACTTTTAAGAAATTAAAGCAAACTTAAGCTATCTCTATAGTAACAACCACCTACTTACTTACATTTTGATGTACTTTCATGGGGGGATAAAAATACAAGGAGTTGCCCTGGTTTCTAGAAAACCATATAAGACTATGTGCAGAACAGTTCAGTGTCACCTCTCATATGGGGGGGGGGAAGTAAAAACATTGATTAAGTCCAGTGGTTCAATGACCTATCCAGTGATTGAATTCCTCTATTATACTTCTGACAAGTGGGTTATCCAGACTTGACTTGAATATGTCCTTAATTTAAACTCACTGTTTCTCAAGGCAATCCACGCAATAGCTGATTGGCCTATTAGAATTATTTCTTATACTTAATTGAAATCTGCTCCATTTTCTACCCAATTACTCTAGTTCTGCTCACAATTTTTAAAACATTCTCTATGAAATACATATTGAAGGGTCCAAGAATGAAATGATACACTGTCTGAGACTGGCTTCAAAATAACAAAGGTGGAGAAAGTGGGGGTACAGATCATTGAAATTGGCTGAAATATTGACAATGGTGTAGTTCAGTGATGGTTTTCTATGTTTGAAGACTTCTACAATAAAAAAAGTTTTTTAAACACTGCAGTCACATTCAAATAGCGAAGGCTAGTTACCTTGTCCCACCTGACAGCTTCATTTATCAAGGCTGAATGTTCCCTGTTCCTTCAAGTGACTGAATGGCTTTCTATCCCTGACCATTTGGGTGGTTGTGACCAGAGTGCACTCCACTTGGTCGGTGTCCTTCTTCAGTTGCTGGGAATAAAGCACAAAACTGCATCTAATCTGGTTATTTTTTATTAAGACATTAGATTGATTTATTTTTTTCTGCTTTTGTCTTTCATACATCAATGTAATTAATGAATAAATAAAATAAATGGTTCAAATACCATATATGTTAGCTTCTAAAAACTGCAGTCAGTTAGCTATATTTTCTAAACAAAACAAATAAGGTGGAAAAGGGCATTATGTGACTTTGAATAGGTATCCTTTGAATTGGCATAGAAATTTATTTTTAAAACATTTCTTTAGTCAGCCTTTCCTCCTTTTTTCTTTAAAAATTTTTTTATTTTGAAATTAAATTTAATGAGGTGACATTGATCAATAAGAGTACACAGCCTGACCAGGCGGTGGCGCAGTGGATAGAACGTCGGACTGGGATGTGGAGAACCCAGGTTCCAGACCCTGAGGTCACCAGCTTGAGCGCGGGCTCATCTGGCTTGAGCAAAATCTTGCCAGCTTGGACCCAAGGTTGCTGGCTCCAGCAAGGGGTTGCTCGGTCTGCTGAAGGCCCGCGGTCAAGGCACATGTGAGAAAGCAATCAGTGAATACTAAGGTGTCTTAGTTGGAGCAACAAAAAACTGATGATTGATGCTTCTCATCTCTCCCCGTTCCTGTCTGTCTGTCCCTATCTATCCCTCTCTCTGACTCTCTCTCTGTCCCTATTAAAAAAAAAGAGTGCACAGGTTTCAGGTGAACATCTCTATAGCATTTAAACTGTTGATTGCTTTGTGTGCCCATCACCCAAAGTCAAATCATTTCTGTCTTTGCATATCTGTCCCTCTTTACTCCTCTTCCCTCCATCCCATTCCCCAGGTTTTCTAAAAAGCAACTGTAGAAAGAAAAACAAATGTGGTGGTATTATGTAACACCATGTCTAAAAAATTATATTTAAAACTATTTTAACATATTTTTATTTTAAACCCCAAACCAGAACTCATTCTAAATTATTTCCTTTAGTCTTAAACCTTATAATGATTTGATAGCAACAGTGCTAGGCACATAGGGTCTAGTTCTAGCTCAGTCTCTGACCAACTGTATCACCTTGAGCAAGTCATTTTTCTCCTTGGCTCTGATTTCTCTCATCTAAAGAGGCAAACCTAGACGTGTGCCTCAACAAGCATGCAATTGATATTTAGGACAGGAAAGTTGTTAACCAAACTGCCCTCACACTGCAGAATGCATAGCGTTCTTGGTGATAGCCAGCTAAAATTAAGGTAGGTAGAGATGGAGATGCAAAGAGAGGAACAGGTCCCCCAAGGAGATGGTAGAGGGGTAAATACAAACTTTGCAAAAAGATTCCCTCACCAACAGCTTCCTCCAGCTTTCTTTACTCTATAACTCTTATAGGAGAGCAAAATGACCCCTAACTCATAGAAGATGGATCCTAGAAAACAAATGTAAGCCAGATAATTCATGACTTATCATTACCTCTTCTAAGCACATTTGTGATTCCAAAGGATACTCAGAGCAACCTAAGTGCCCATCAATAGTCAAATGGATAAAGCAGGCATAGTATATATAAACAATGGAATATCACTTAGCCATAAAAAAGAATGAAATCTTACCTTTTGCAACAACATGGATGGACATAAAGGGTATTATGCAAAGTGAAGTAAGTCAGAGAAAAATAAATACCATATGATTTCACTTTTATGTAGAATCTAAAGAACAAAATAAATGAACAAACAAAACTGAAACAGACTTACAGATATAGAGAACTGACTGATGGCTGGCAGAGTGGAGAAGGATTGGGGCGCTGGGTGAAGAAGGTGAATGAATTGAGAAGTACAAAATGGCAGTTATAAAATAATCATGGGTATATAAAGTATAGCATAGGGAATATAGTCAATGATATTGTATTATCTATGTACAGTGCCTTGTGAGCATGAGACTTATGGGGATCACTTCATAAATATATATTTTTTTAGCTGAGAGGAGGGGCAGCAGAGAGACAGACTCATGCATGTTTCCCGACAGGACCCACCGGCAAGCTTACTAGGGGATGCTCTGCCCATCTGGGGTGTTGTACCGTTGTTCAGCAACTGAGCTCTTCTTTGTGCCTAAAACAGAGGCCATGGAGTCATCCTCAGTGCCTGTGGACAACTCGTTCCAATCAAGCCATGACTGCAGGAGGGGGAGAGAGAGAGAAGCGAGAAGGGGAGGGGTGGAGAAGCAGATGGTCACTCTTCTGTGTGCCCTGACCAGGAAGTGAACCCAGAACATCCACAAGCTGAGCCAATGCTCTACCACTAAGCCGACTGGCCAGGGCCTCACTTCATAAATTATATAAATATTTAATCACTTTGCTATATAACAAAAACTATTATAAAATAATATTGAATGTCAACCGTAATTTAAAAAGTTTTAAAAAAAAGTTTTTAAGAGCTACCTGAAAAGAACAATGCTTAATCTAAAGGGTAAAATTTTAAAATGAGGAAATATTTTAAACACAAGCAACACTAATGAGGGAAAGCTTTTAGGATGGGAACCTATATGTCCCTCTTATATGGCACTATCAGATAAAGAGACTCCTGCCTATGAAATATGCAAAGTTTCCCTTCTCTTCTCTTCCAGGTGGAAAATAATCATTGCCTCCATTCAGTAGATCAACCTGGTTGGCATGTTGGTTTGTTTTGTTATTTGTTTTGTTATTTTTGTTTGTTTTACTGTTCAGATCAACTGGTGGCTTTCTGTCATTTTCTAGGAGTGTGGATGGCATGACATTCACTAGTTCCATTAAGGAGAAAACCGTGGGCCGAGCTCTCTACTCACAGGCGAAAGCAAAAGGCAAAAGCACTGGGTTGGTGAGGTAAGGCTGGGCCACAGGCCCGGGTCTTCATCCCACTGGTGTTCCCTCAACCCCACCCCATTCCCTTCCTCGAGAGCACAGCTGCCCCTGCCCCGAAAGGTGCACTGCCTTATAGTCAAGTGGTAGAGTTAGTTGTCCCGATTTCTATTTCCTAAGGCCTCTCTGCAACAACTGAGCATCCTCACATAGCTTCCTTACATTGCAGGTGGATCCTGTAACTCATGTTGATTTGTTAAAAGAGTGAGTAGAGATACTACAGAAGTATTGGCGATCTGGTGACAACATTTACCATATAGAGTTGACCCCTAACAAGCAGTTTGAACCGCACAGGTCCTCTTACCCCCGGGTTTTTTTCAAAAGAAACAGCAGCCATTCGCATCCGCAGATTCAACCAACCTTGGATGCTAATGGTATTTTTGCCATTCCCAAGCACGAACTGACAACATGGAATAAAAAATACTGTTTTCTATGCGCAGCTGGTTGAATCTGTGGCTGTGAACCCTACGGATAGAAGGGTGGACTGTAAAGTCAGAAGTTACACACGGACTTTCTACTGCACTGTGGTTGGCACCCCTAACCCCTGCATTTTACAAAATAGCTGGTCTGGACTTTTCAAAATGCCAATGACAAGACAAACAAAAGACCTGTATTGTTCGAGGGTCACCTGCATACAGAAAGAAAGGTTTGAAATTTGTTTGAATGATTTATTCTGCCTTGTTTATATGGGGTAAGCCTTTCTCAGCACCAGTTGCTTAGCTTAGATTCTATTTATATTTTCTCTCTGATCTTACACACTAGGAATGCCAAACCACCCTCTAAAAGACAGCCTCTCATGCAAAAAACTTCAAAGGAATTTTCAACCTATCACTTTGCATGCTGCATATCTGATCTGACAGATCCTGCCATCCATTATTCCTTCATCTCCTACTCCTCTTCTACATCCCCAAATTCACCTTTACTTGAAATTCTTTTTATTTTGTTCATGCCTTCCTTCATTCATTCAATGAAAATTCATTGAACTCTGTACTCAGTTCTGTCAAAGGTGACAACACCACAGCAAACACTCCAGCTAGCAGAGCAGAGGAGACAACGAAGGAACCTATAATAGAGAGGTAGCTATTATATATATAATCACATATATAACTATGTGACTTTTGTGCATAACAGCTAATGGGGCAAGTGCTAATGTTAAGAGGGTACAAAACCCTATGGGAGCTCAAGTGTACAATTCTGTCTGGGAGTCCTGAAAAATCATCACAAAGGCCTGATATTTGAACTTAGCACAGATACACTGTAAAAATATACCCAGATGGAGAAGGGAGAAAAGAAATTCCAAAGAGAAGGACCCCCTCCAGCGCTGATCCAGGTTACTTGGTTCTTTTATATTTAGGATATCATTGTGTTATCTTTATCCATCACTTTGACCACATTGTCCACTCATTTGTTATTCATTTTACAAATATTTACTAGTAATAGAAACTTTTCTAGCTACTGCAGACACAGCAGAGACCATAGAGCTCATGTTCTAGTCCGCTCCCCAGATAATAAGACCTCTCCTCACAGGCTGTCCTAAGGTGTGCATGCCAGGCCGGCTCGCCTTTTTTCCTTCAACAACCTGATATCCTAAGCTGACTTCCCCAGGCTACTTCCCTGATCCCCAATGGGCTCACCTTGTTTAGTCATTTAATTTTTAAAAAATATTCATTGTGTATCTTAATGCTCAAATCACCCTCATTTGATAATTTTTCTTAAAAACTATAATCATTTCAAGATCAGTGATGGCATTGGACTTGATATGTACATGACTAAATAAGGCCTTATGCTGGAAGTACACATTCAACTTGATGAAGGATTAGATGTCTTCTTTCTGAAGTCTTTCAAAAATATAAAGAATTCCTAGAATGAGTCTATAGTGCAACAAAGGAAATGTCTTTGGAGTTATCTAAACTTTGGGGTGAGTCTTGGCCCAACAATTGACTAGCTGTATAGTCTTGAGCAGGTACCAATTCTCTATCAGCCTTATTTGTTATTGTCTGATAAACGAGGGTACTGACACCCATCTGGCAGAGCTACTTTGCAAGCTATGGTGACTTGTGTCAAGTTTCTGGTACATAACTGGTAGATTTTTGCAAATGACCCTCAAATCTGTAAAAAGCTCTGGAAGAAAATGATTAGGTAGGAGAGGAGACTAAAATCATTGATGGAATTAAATTTATATGGAGGTTTTAGTATACTGTTTCTTTTCATATACAATTGAGCAAGTGTGATTGCCCAGAAAGGCTTAGCTACCCTCTGCCTAGATTCTGGGTTTCGTGCATGTGATAACTTACAACGGGGGCTCACATCTTTAGGAGCAGTGTTCTTGATATGGAGAACTTTAAAACTGAAGTGAATGTCCTCCCTGGAGCAAAGGTGCAGTTTGAACTTCATTACCAGGAAGTGAAGTGGAGAAAGCTGAGTTCCTATGAACACAGGCTTCACCTGCAGCCAGGACGGCTGGCCAAGCACTTGGAGGTAAGCATGGATGTGCAGTGACACCATCCTTTCATGGTTCCGCTGTTCGTCACTCTTTGTGGTGCTCGATGCCACTCAATTCTGCAAGACAGATTGGTGTACTAAAAAGGTTATGAATTTGGAGTCTACAGGCCACTTTCTTACTGATTTCAATGCCAGCTCAGCATTTTTAAATAGTGTTTGAGAAATGTACTTATTAATGTAGAAATAAATTCATGATAAGCTGTTATTAGGAACATGAAAACTGTAAGAAGATATATAAACTATGCTCCCTTGTGGGGTTAAAAATGTATCTTGGTGTATACGGGGTTTATTCTTGGTAATGCTGGTAAAAGTAATTTTATCGTTGTAGATTTGTTTCTCATTTCTTTTTTTCTAACTTAGAAATTCAATTTAATGGGGTGACATGGATCAGGAAAAGTACATAGATTTCAGTGAACATTTCTACAGTATTTGAATTGTTGTGTTGTGTGCCCATCACCCAAAGTCAAATCGTTTTCCATCACCATATATTTACCCCTCTTTACTCCTCTGCCACCCAACCCGTGACCCCTGGTAACACTTCACTTTTATCTGTTTGTTTGTTCAGTCAGCTTCTTATTAGCTAGGTAAGTTTCCTAGCACTGCTATAACAAGCTACCACAAACTGGGGATCCTAAAACAACAGAAATTTGGTCCTGGCTGGTTAGCTCAATTAGTTAAGAGCATTGTCCCAAAACAACAAGGTCGCAGGTTCAATTCCTGGTCAGGGCACACACAAACTAACTGAAAAACAAAAAAATGCATGACTGAGTGAAACAACAGACAAATGTTTCCCTTCCCCCTCCCCTCTCTCCCTTCCTTTAAAAATCAATAAAGGTTAAGCCCTGCTCAGATAGCTCAATTGTAGCATTGTCCTGGAGTGTGGAGGTTGCCGGTTCGATTCCCCCATCAGGGCACATACAGGAGCTGCTCAATGTTCCTGTTTCTCTCTGCCTTTCTCAGACAAAGAAACAAAACAGAAATTTATTCCCTTGCAGTTTTGGAGAACAGAAATCTCAAATCAACCAGTTGGCAGGGCTACACCTCTAGAGGCTATAAAGGAGAGTCTATTTTTTACTTTTTTTGGTATCTAGCAGCTGCTGGCATTGTTTGACATCTGGCTTCATGGACACATCATTTCAATCTCTACATCTATGGTTCCATTACCTCCTCTGAGCGTCCCAAATCTCCCTCTTGTCTCTTATAAGAACAGTTGTCATTGGATTTAAGCCCCACTGGATAGTACAAGATGATTTCATCTCAAATATCTTTTTTTTTTAAGTTGGAGGAGGGGAGGCAGAGACAGACTCCTGCTTGCAATCTGACCAGGATCTACGCAGCAAGCCCCTTACAGGGTGATGCTCCGCCCATCAGGGGAATTGCTTGTTGCTCATCAACTGAGCTATTCTAAGCACCTGAGGTGGAGGCCACAGAGCCATCCTCAGAGCCCTGGGCCAACTCGCTCTAATCAAGACATGGCTTTGGGAGAGGATGAGAGAGAAAGAGAGAGAGAGAGAGAGAAGCAAAAGAGAGAGAAGTGGAGAAGCAGATGGTCACTTCTCATGTGTGCCCTGACCAGGAATCGAACCTGAGACATCCACACACCGAGCCAATGCTCTACCACTGAGCAAACCAGCCAGGGCCATCTCAAGATTTTTAACTGCATCTGTAATGACCTTTTTTGAAATGAGGTAACATTCACAGGTTCCAATGACTTGATGTAGACATCTTTTGAGGTATTGTCATTTAACCCACTACACTGGTCATTTGACATGGGACAGGTTATGCTGAGTGTTCATATGGGCAAAGGCTACTGTCACATATTTTGTCATGAGGCTAAAAAGCAATATGGCAATGTCAACTGCAAAGCTGGAGCTGACTGAAGCTATTGAAAGTCAAGAAGCAGTGAATGAAGCATTGAGAGCTCAGGCCCTGACTCTGAAGTGTGGCTCGGCCACTTACTAGTTAGGTGACCCTGAATCTCTCTTCATTTGTAAAATGAGGAATAAAAATAATAACAATAATAGATAATAATATCAGTGAGACTTAAATGAGCTTCTACTTGTTAATTGCTCAACACAGCACTTAAAGCATGTATAGAAAAATGGCAGCTATGACTATGGTTTTGCCAAGGATCACCAAAAGTGATTTCCTCCTATTAGCTCTTCTCAAAGCAAGAAGACAAAGAGAAAGTAAAAGGCCCAGGTATGGGGGTGAGGGTGATCTGTTATTGACAGATCTACTGAGTAAATGTAGAATCATTTAAAAATGGCTTGCCATTTTCTTGTTTTCTTTTTCTTTTTGTTATAGAATAGAATAGAATGAAATGAGTGGAATAGAATAGAATAGAATAGAATAGAATAGAATAGAATAGAATAGAATAGAATAGAAGACAGGAAATTAATTCCAGAGAAATGAAGTAACAGAATATGACTAGTGAGTTGCCCAGAGAGTCTTCAGCATCCGTGGTGAAATGCAACATTATATCCTGAAGAATTAAAGAACATGCAGAAGTGATTATGGAACCCTTCTGGGTCATCCTTGGGAAAACTTGGAGAAGAGAAAACCAGCAGAGGACTTAGCAATTGTACTCTTTCACAAGCCTTGAAAGATATTTTGATGCTTTGAATAATTTTCTTTACCATCTCTAGGTAGATGTGTGGATTATTGAACCTCAGGGATTGAAATTTCTTCATGTTCCTGACACATCTGATGGCCATTTTGATGGCATTCCAGTCATATCTAAAGGACACCAGAAGGTAATCACAAGCACTGCATGTTGCAGAGTTCAAGTGGTCTCTAGGCATGGGTTCCGCTCTCCTCTTGTGCCCTCGGGAGTAAAAAAGTGGTCGGGTGTTGAGCTGAGGGAACTATGTGAAGGAGCAGTGATCCCTGACTTCCACAGGACATACAAAACAGAACTCTCATTTGTTTTATTGCATTCTGATCAGTGACAGTCCCGTTTGGAGACTCATTTCTCCCCAGTCATCGGCTTGACCAGTAACTTATAGAAAGCTTTGCCCTGTCTGAATAGCTCAGTTGGTTAGACTAGAGTATCATCCCCATATGAAAAGGTTGTTAGTTCGATCCTCTGTCAGGGCACATACAGAAGCAGATTAATATTTTAGTCTCTCTCTCCTTCCTTCCTCTCTCTCTCAAATCAATCAATAAATTAAAAATAAAATAAAAGGCAGCTTTCACATAACATATGGTAGATTTACATTCATCTCAGCAAAAGATATTCAGCTTAATTCTCTCTGCCTTAATGGCTAATAGTAACCAAATATAGAACAAATTCCTCTAAGAACCTTTCAGAACTAGAGCTGGTAGCCATTTCTTCCATGGGGGAATAGAGGAATGCTTTGAATCTCTTTTAAAAGGTCTGAAATCTGGGCCCTGGCCAGTTGACTCAGCGGTAGAGCATCAGCCTGGCATGTGGAAGTCCAAGGTTCGATTCCCAACCAGGGCACACAGAAGAAGTGCCCATCTGCTTCTCTACCCTTCCCCCTCTCCTTTCTCTCTATTTCTTTCTTCCCCTCCTGCAGCAGCCAAGGCTCCATGGGAGCAAAGTCAGTTGGCCAGGGCTCCATGGCCTCTGCCTCAGGCGCTAGCATGGCTCCAGTTGCAGTGGAGCAATGCCAGATGGACCGAGTATTGCCCCCTACGGGGCATGCCAGATGGATCCAGTCGGACACATGCAGGAGTCTGTCTGCCACCACCCCACCACCCCTCATGCCCCATCCCTGCTTCTCACTTCAGAAAAATACACACACACAAATAAGGCCTGAAATCTGGTCAACAGCCCCAGAGGCTGCCAGATGCTCCCCTCACATGCCCTGGCACTGTCCCTTCCATCAGTAACAGTACTGTCACGCTGCCTGGGTGCAGAATGTTCACTGGTCAGTTGGGTCATACTCATTTACCTGGGGGCACCAGAAAGTGGAGTTGTCAATACTTCACCTGCGGAGAGATGGGGACAGAGACCAGGCTCTGATATCACCATTCTTTCCAGGCCCATGTGTCCTTCAGGCCCACAGTAGCGCAACAAAGAAAATGTTTCAACTGCTCTGAGACTGCGGTGGACAGAGACCTGGTGGTGGTGTACGATGTGAACAGAGAGGAGAATGCTGGGGAACTTGAGGTCGGTGAAAACAAACTTTAGGAGAGCTGCCTCACTGAGGCCAAAGAAGTGTTTCTTATTGAACAAATTCCCTGGCTTTTCCATAATTGCTAGCTGCCCAGGCAAGTGTCAAGCCTGCAGAAAAAGGACTGAAATCATATTTTTCTGTTGCTATGCATTATCTTTTCACATCAAGAAAGCTGAATAAAAGGTTGTTGGGTCTCTTGTCCTTGTCCCAGAAAGGTACGTGAAGGCCTAATATGAAGAATAATAGAAAATAACAAAATGGGAATTTTGCATAACATTTCAAGGCCTTTTGCAACTAGACTATCAAAGAAAGCACAAAAGTCATGAGGTTGGGCAGAAAGCACAACCAAAGCCTAGAGAAAGCTCTGGGCCAGTGGCAAATTCCAGGATCAATGTTCATTGTGAGATTTCCTGAAAAGTTTCCTTTCCTTTTTTTTGATGTGTCTTCAATGTGTGTCTGTATTTTCCTGTGCTGAGGTAGAGCCCTGGGAGGGTATCCGAAAGCCTGTGCTTCTCTCCAGGAACAGGGAGGTAGGAAGTGTCCGAACCATCTAGAGTGCCCATAAAGGTCCATTATGCTCTGCCCTGGTGATCACCTACCCTATTTTCTGGATGCTTGAATTCTGCGGTCCTATTGTGCTAGGCCCCAAGTATGCCATATTCACTCACAGTGTCACTGCACTGCCTGGAATTCTCCACCCAACCTTCCCACCCTTAACCCGGCCCAGCCCATATGCTAACAGGTTCACTTCAATCTCACACTCAAGTTAAGAATAGATGCTATTTGCTTGGGAAGGACTCCCCTTTATGAATTAGATGCTCCCGCACTGGGCATTCTTGAAGCCTTTATTTTCCTGATAGTAGCACTTACCAATTAGAGCTGCAAACTGCCTTTTTACTTGTCTGGATCCTGCATTTATATGCATGCTCAGGCAGACAGAGCCTCTGCCTGATTCATCGTTGGCTGGCAATGTTCCTGGAGCAGAGGCTGTCAATGAAGACCGGGTAGATTGAAGGAGAGAGGAGAAGGGAGGAGAGGAGAGGAGAGGAGAGGAGAGGAGAGGAGAGGAGAGGAGAGGAGAGGAGAGGAGAGGAGAGGAGAGGAGAGGAGAGGAGAGGAGAGGAGAGGAGAAGTGAAACACCCTGAAAAGTTAGTCTGCTGAGAAGGAAAAAAAAGAGGGAACAGGAGGAAGGGAGAGACACATGGACACCAAGCTGCCACCTCTGTTCTCTTTACAACTGCCATGCCTCCTGCTTACCATAACCCACCTCTCTTTTCTTAGTCCCCAGATCCCTATCCTCCTACATTTTAAACATTAGTAATGGTTTAGCCAATGAATATATTCTATTTTTCAGGTATTTAATGGCTATTTTGTCCACTTTTTTGCTCCTGACCATATGGACCCAATTCCCAAAAACATCCTCTTTGTCATTGATGTCAGTGGCTCGATGTGGGGTGTAAAAATGAAACAAGTAAGTACCTCTTGTTGGCATGCTACATGAAACTCCCTACCTTCTTTGATCCCTTCCCAACAACACAGTCATTCATGCACCTTACCCCCAGGGCCTGTCTTAGCCCAGGCTGCTATAACAAAGCACCACAGACCAGATAGCTTATGAATAACAGAAGTTTATCTCAAACCTCACCTTTTGCAAAAATTTTCTCAGTATAACTTCTTTTCACTCTGACCATGCTTCTGCTTTATTGTCTTTTGGTTCTTCTGCATAACATTTTACTTTAATATCTTACCATTGTTCACAAATAACTTTGAAATAATTAGAGGTATATCTTTTCTAATTATACTGTAATTCAGTGGTTCTTAACCTGGGTTTTATCAAACCCTAGGGGTTCGATGAGTCGGTCTCAGGGGTTCGGAGAAGCCTCTGCCGTGGAGGCCAGAATAAAGTAATACCGTAATTTGTTGTGAGTTCATGCACTTTGTTGGTTTTGTTCTTTGAGCAAGGTGATGTTCATGCACGGCTCATTTTGTGCACCAGTAAAAAGACATATACTTATGTCTTGAATTTGGAAAAAAAAATCATATTTTATTTATCACTAAAGAAGGGTTCGGTGAATGCGCATATGAAACTGGTGGGTTCGGTACCCAAAAAAGGTTAAGAACCACTGCTGTAATTCTTTGAACGAGGCCATCCTGTCTCATGTCTTCCTATTTGGAGTTCAACATAGGCTTATTCAGCATTAAATGGTTACAGATACCAACAAGAAAATTTATTATTCTATTCATCAATCCATTTATTTAATAATGTACTATCTATTTATTTATTCACTCATTCATTTTCTCATCCATTCATTTATTCAGCAACCATTTCTGACCATCCAAATGTTCACTAGTCTTCTAGCATCCAAAAAAAAGAAACTATACGGCCTCTGCCCACTGTACTGATACTCTAAAGTCAGGTTTCTCAACAATGGCATTATTCACACTTTGGATTGAATAATTCTGTGTTGGTATGTTCCACTTTCTATGTTGGTCAGGGCCTCTATACACTAATTATCAATAGCACCACCCCCTTTGTCATGACAACCAAAAATGTCTTCAGACATTGCCAAATGTCCTCTGATGGGAAAACTGCCTTCAGTTGATAACCATTGCCCTAATATAAGTTTATTCGTTGCTTCCTTCCTTCCTTCATTCATTTAACACACATTTATTAAGTATGTGCTATGTGTCTGGCACTTAGTTCATATCAGTAACAGAATCAACAAAACACATTTTTGAAAAAAAATCAACCGTGAGCCTGACCAGGTAGTGGTGCAGTGGATAGAGTGTTGGACTGGGATGTGGAGGACCCAGGTTCAAGACTTCAAGGTCGCCAGCTTGAGCATGGGCTCATCTGGTTTGAGCCCAGCTCACCAGCTTGAGTCCAAGGTCGCCGGCTCGAGCAAGGGGACACTCGGTCTGCTGTAGCCCCCTGGTCAAGGCACATATGAGAAATCAATCAATGAACAACTAAGGAGCCGCAACGAAGAATTGATGTTTCTCATCTCTCTCCATTCTTGTCTGTCTGTCCCTATCTATTCCTCTCTCTGACTCTCTCTGTCTCTGCCACAAAGAAAAGAAAAAAATCAACCCTGCCCTCACGGAGCTTAAATCCTGGAGGAAAGGGGACAGAGAATAAATTATAAACATAATAAGTAAACTTAAAAGTATCTTTCTTCAATGGTGTTAGTATGGAAAAAAGTATTTTTATAAAAGAAGTATATTAGGAATCAGGGGTCCGAAGTGCAGGGAAGTGTTGGTGGTTTGAAGAGAAAGATGAGAAGTAGTTGAAGAGAGTGGGTAAGTACATGAACTTGTTAAATACATTTGATTTTCAGGCACCACTAAGGGGGAACCTAAGGATCACAGTACATTGTGATCCTTAACTTTAGGTAAGACTAGTCAAAACCATTGTGCATAACAAAGTAAGTAAACGTTTAAACCTGAAAATGCAGACAATCCATATTCAGAATAAATGAGAGGTAGGTTTGTGTTGACTCAGATGGGTTTAAGACCATGATGGCAAACCTATGACATGCGTAGCCATTTTCGATGGCATACCAGAGAAGTATGGGGCCACATGCCAAGAAGGACGTTTCATCCTCGGCTCCTGCACGGCCAGGTGCAGTAGCTGAGCATAAAACATTTGCTGTAGTGTAGACACTCTGTGCCGGAGGTCTGTAGGCCAAAACAACAGAACTCCGGCACAGAGCATCTAGTTCTGGGATTTCCGGTTAGGCCATTTTTCTCGAAGTGACACACCACCCGAGTTATGCTGGGGTTTTATTTGGCAAATTTTGACACACCAAGCTCAAAAGATTGCCCATCACTGGTTTAAGAGGTTTTCTGTAAGAATTATAATGTCAGTCAGTACTTGAAAAATAATTGCGATAAATTCTTGGCCTTCTTAGTTTTTTCTCAGGCTCAGAGCTTGTTTAATGAGACCTTTCTTTCTCTTTTGAAATAGACAGTGGAAGCAATGAAAACCATATTGGATGACCTGAGAACTGATGACCAATTCTCTGTGGTTGATTTCAACCACAATGTGCGAACCTGGAGAAATGATTTAGTCTTAGCCACCAAAACACAGGTTGCAGATGCCAAGAGGTATATTGAGAAAATCCAACCCAATGGAGGTAAGTGGATTTATCCTAATGCCCAGTTAGAAACCTCCATAGGGTTCAAATCTTGGTTCACTGAAGAAATATTATTTCTTATACAGTGCTCTTTGCCCTGTCTGCAAAGGTTTGTCTTAAATAAGGCACAAATTATTAAATGATGAATACTAAGTTCATTGCAAAAATACTACACATGACCCATCCTATATAAGTTTTAAATTATACCAATCTTTCTCAGAAAAGAGTGTCAGTAGATAACACCTTCTCCTTACTAGCATAGCATAAAATGTAACTGTCTAAAGAACAGTGTCCAAGTGTGTCAGCAAGGCTGGTTTAGGTGTCTTCAATTTGATATTTAACAAAATAACAGACTGTGTTTTGAAAGGGCTAACTCATCTCTAAGGGAGTAGTTTACTCTAAGGGGAGTATTTTACTCCACTAGGGAATCTTAACCAGCCTGGGAAAAATTGGTGTCACTTGCAAAGCAATAAAATTATTTGGGTACTGAATAAATTATTCTTTTTAAAAAAATGTTATTGAATTTATTGAGGTGACATTGGTTAATAAAATTATATAGGATTCAGGTTTACAATTCTATAATACATCTAATCTCTTTTCTAAATTATTCTTGAGTAATTACCAGACAGATGAACTTGAATTCTAGATGGGATTGTTTCTGTGCAAAGAAAGAGCATATAACAGAACAAGCACGTTATATTATTTTATCAGGCACAAATATCAACGAGGCGCTCTTGCGGGCCATCTTTATTTTGAATGAAGCTAATAACTTGGGAATGTTGGACCCCAACTCAGTATCTCTGATCATTTTGGTTTCTGACGGCGATCCAACAGTAGGCAAGTGGTTCTTGAATTTTCTGATACAAATATTTTTACTATCATTTCTTGGGAACATGATTCGTTTACTGTGGGACATCTAATGGCAGTGGGCTGAGTTTCTAAACCATTTTTGAAGCCACCCTTCTTATTAAACAGACTTCTTTTGACTCTGAAACCAGCCCCAGACAATTTTTAGTGATGCCCTTGGTTGTCATGTCTGCAATGCGGGGAACTTTCTTTTTAATTTTAACTGTATGCTATGACAATTGCTAATACATAGTAGTAAAATGCATTTATTTCCTCAATTTAAGATATAGGAGATGGTGAATGGGAGTGTGTGCGATAAGAATGGATCCCAGGACTCCAGTTGTTCCTGTGGAGTCCCCAGTGATGTATCTTTGTTGTTCTCCATACTTCCCCCAGGTCCTCACCACAACCAGAGAAATTACTTCTGTCTGACACACCCTGTATGTTAAGCATTTTTCCTATGCACAAAATAGCTCAACATCTCTCTGCTTCTATCATGTCCTGCTATTTTTATTTATTTGTCTCTTTACACTGACAAATATAAGTAAGAGCCTGACCAGGTGGTGGCTCAGTGGATAAAGTGACAGACTGGGATGCGGAGGACCCAGGTTCGAGATTCTGTGGTCGCCAGCTTGAGTGCCGGCGAATGTGGTTTGAGCAAGGCTCACCAGCTTGAGCCCAAGGTCACTGACTCGAGCAAGGGATCACTCAGTCTGCTGTAGCCCCCTGGTCAAGGCACATATGAGAAAGCAATCAATGAACAACTAAGGTGCCGCAACAAAGAATTGATGCTTTTCATCTCTTTCCCTTCTGGTCTGTCTGTCCCTATCTGTCCCTCTCTCTCACTCTAATAAAAAATAAAAAATAAAAAAAAATATATAAGTAAGAGCGAGTACTAGATTGTGTTGCTATCTGTCATGTGGACAAGGACTGTATATAACCTGGGCCAGACAGCTCAGTGGGAGGAAACCAGGTATGTGATCACGACAATGGCGCCCTGAGTTTTAGAAAGACAAAGAGCAACCATTTTATAACTGGTGAAACAAGAATGGCAGTTGTTCTGTATTTACTGTCGATTTAGTGTTTCTTTTCTTCTTGGATCAGATTAAGGAAGAAAAGAAAATATATTAAAAACTTAAGTCTGTTTCTCACTCCTGTCCCTCAACTATCTAGTTCCTGTCCCCAGAGGCATTCAGCTAGTACCAACTTTCTGTCTATCTTTCCAGAAATATTTTTTTTCCAGAAATATTTTATACATGTCTGTATACTGTATCTACATATATATATATACACATACTGTATCTACATATATATACACACATATATGTGAATATGTATACACAGATATATACATACACATATACATGCATAGATATGTGTGTATGCATGTATACACAAATACATTCTACATATAACAATTATTACATTGTTTTCCCCTTTAAAATGTGTCTGAGATTATTCAAAATAATACATAGAGTTGTCTTGTTCTTTTTAATAACTGTATAGTATTTAATAATTTGAATGTATCATAATTTAACCAATCTTTCTTATTGGTGTACATTTGTTTCTAATATGTAGCTATTTCTAATTATTATGTTACTTCATACTAGTGACCTTATTTCACTTCAATATGTATGAGTACATCTATAAGAAAAAAATCCTAGTAATTCAGTTACTGGATCAAAGAGTGAGTTTTTAACTTTGACAAATTTTGCTAATCTTTTCTCCATGGGTTTCCCCAAACTGTTTAACATTGCCTCCTTCCTCATTTCTTTCCTTTCTGTCACCACTTTAGGTGAACTGAAGTTGTCAAAAATTCAGAAAAATGTGAAGCAGCACATACGAGACAACATCTCCTTGTTCAGTTTGGGGATAGGATTTGATGTTGATTATGATTTTTTGAAGAGAATATCCAATGAAAACCGTGGAATTGCTCAAAGAATTTATGGAAACCAGGACACTTCTTTTCAGCTCAAGGTAACATTCTTTTCTGTTCTATTCTTTTTCTTCACACAAAAATCATTCAGCTACTAGTATCTGATACCTAAAAGAAGATGGTTAAATTTAAGTGAAAATTATCATTATTTCAGCTTATTTGGCCGCAAGAATAAAGAGAGTGTTCATTCCTTTCTCATGCACTCCACCCTATTTGTCCATCTGCACTAACAGTGAGGTGAGAAGCAGACGGCCGATGGGCACTTCCTTAATCCCTGAACAAGTTTTCCAAGGCATTAAAAGAGCATCTCAGGGCTCTCCAGCACTGCTGAGCAGTTGGTACTTCTTACTAGCATAGTCATGTTTTCTCTTAAAATATATTGGCATCTTAGATGTCAACTTTTTTTTTTTTTTTTTTTTTTTTTTTTTTTTAGCAAGATTGTTTGAGGGGAGAATGGACAAATAGGGACAGACAGGAAGGAAGAGAGATGAGAAGCGTCAACTCATAGTTGCAGCGCCTTAGTTGTTCGCTGATTGCTTTTTCATATGTGCCTTGACATGGGGGCTCCAGTTGAGCCAGTGACCCCTTGCTCAAGCCAGCGACTTTGGGCTTCAAGCCAGCAACCTTTGGGCTCAAGCCAGCAACTATGGGGTCATGTCTATGATCTCATGCTCTAGTCGTTGACCCCATGCTCAAGGCGGATGAGCCCATGTTCAAGCCGGCAACCTCAGGGTTGTTAACCTGGGTCCTCAGCATCCCAGGCCAATGCTCTATCCACTGCACCACTGCCTGTTCAGGCAGATATCAACTTTTTATGATGTAACACAGATCAAGCTGTAGCCTATATGTTTCCTTAAATAGAAGGAATATGAATTACATGTTTATTTTGATTAAATGGACAAGGAAAAGGTGTAGGAGAAAAACATAGTTTACCCCACCCTCTGTCAGTACCAGGTACCATAGATCAATGAAAGGCACCATATTTAAGTTTGGGGACAGATAGGGATAAGTTTTAATTTGGGAATATCAACCTAGCTGGCTTTTCTGATTATGAGTACCCATTAGCTGTTGATATGGTCATAACAGGGAAAAAAAATGCTGGGCTCTTAAGTTAGTGGTAATATTCTCATTATTCTTTTTTCCCCCACAGGGACAGAGAGAGAGTCAGAAAGAGGAATAGACAGGGACAGACAGAGAGCAACGGAGAGAGATGAGAAGCATCAATCATTAGTTTTTCGTTGCTGTTGAGACACCATAGTTGTTCATTGATTGCTTTCTCACATGTGCCTTGACCGCGGGCCTTCAGCAGACCGAGCTACCCCTTGCTGGAGCCAGCGACCTTGGGTCCAAGGTGACGAACTTTTGCTCAAGCCAGATGGGCCCGCGCGCACAAGCTGGCGACCTCGGGGTTCGAACCTGGGTCTTCCGCATCCCAGTCCGATGCTCTATCCACTGTGCCACCGCCTGGTCAGGCTCAGTGGTAATATTCTTAACAAGCCTTTCTCTTCTGTATGTGTTTGTTTGTATGATAATTATGAGAAATTTCCTTGTCCCATAGCTTTCCACAGAGATCTTGTGAGAATAAGAGTCATCTGTTAAGCATTTGAAGAATCTCAGAGAAAAATGCTTTAGCTCTATAAAGTCCTATGAAAATAATTTCTTCTTGTTTTTCTTTAATGAATTATAGAAATTCTACAACCAGGTATCCACTCCATTGCTCCGGAACATTCAGTTTAACTATCCACCTACGTCAGTAATGGATGTCACTCAGAACAGTTTCCATAACTATTTTGGAGGTTCAGAGATCGTGGTGGCAGGAAAATTTGACCCTGAAAAAACAGAGCAATTACAGAGCATTATCACCGCAACTTCGGTACTTGGGCTTATCTGCTTATTCTATAAATACTAACCAATCCCTGAGATACCGTCTATCCTGTGTATTAACAGGCTAACACTACATTCAAGAACCATGTATGTAAAATGAAAGCAATAGTGAAAGGGAAGGCATGAGAACATCCATGCCATCTTTCCAACTATTGTGTAAATCCTTACCATTTTCAACCCAGACCTATCACAAACTCCGCAAGTATGCACCTACCTTCCTTCTTTTAAATACTTTTGAATTACTTTTCATTCCCCTCAAAGTTGAGTAACACCTGGGTTTACTCACGGTAGTAGGTATGAAAAATGCGAATTGATTAACTATAATTCTGCTCCCCTGGTGTCTTTGATCCTTGCATCCTGCAGGCCAACACAGAGTTAGTCTTGGAGACCCTGGCCCAAATGGATGACTTGGAGGATTTTCTATCAAGGGACAAACATGCAGATCCTGATTTCACCAGGAAATTGTGGGCCTATCTGACAATCAACCAACTTCTAGCTGAGCGGTGAGAAATGCACACACCATAGGGATTTGCAAGACTGGAAGATTTGTCTTGTATATTTGAGTTAATACACAAAAAGATTAGAACCAAGAAGGCAGCAAATTATTAGAGGGTTTGGATTATTAATTTCCACTGGTTCCAAGCCCTTTAAGTAAAGCTGAGTCTACCCTTGTTTTGTTTTTGAGGTTTAAAATACATGCAGTAAAGTGTACTCATTAAGTGTATAGTTTAACGTGTTTTTATGTTCATTACCTATGTAATCAGCACCCAGATCCAGATATCAAAGATATCTTTCATCTCTTAAGGTTCCCTTGTTTTCCTTCCCACTCAACTTCCACCACCACCTCCAGCAGAAGGCACTGTTCAGACATCAATCACCATCAATTAATTTTGTCTGTGACTGAATGGGTTATTGTCCAAAGAGAAATCTATGACGTAATATTAATGTCACATAGGAGGGGCTCCCTAACAGCCATTCGTGTCATCTCTGGCTTCTCAGCTGACCTGCATTGAAACCCTCCAATATACAATTATATTTCTAGAGTAATGAATGACTCTTTAACCACCCACTTCAGAGTTACGTACAGGTTTTGGATAAAAAGACTACCATTCTCAAGCCCACTCCACTTAATTCTGTCAAATTCTCAGAAAGATGGAACAGGGTCCTCTGAACTAGAATTAATATAACTATCCACTCACAGAGACAATCCATGATGTCAATAAAGTTATAAAACAGACATGGCTGTAAACTGGATTTGAAATGAGTGAAAAATATTTCTGCCCCTTTATGGAAGCACATTGGTTGTATTTAAATATAGATAGCAAATTGCCGCCAAAGTTAAGTACTGATTTAAAAAAAATCCCTGTAAAACAGGTCACTGGTGAAGGATGAACAGGTGGAACAGGGAGATTGTTAGGGCAGTGAAGCTACTCTGTATGATCCTATAATGTTAGATACATGTCATTATGCATTTGTCCAAACCCATCATGTCTATTTAAAAATTCATTAGTACTGCATGACTAGATAAAACACTAAATTAGTTCTATTTTCTCTTGTGGCCCCCAGAGTCCTGGTTGGACACTGGAAGTGGTGGGGTTGTGGAACTTTAACGCAGACTTAAATACAGTGATGCTCTGTAATGTATCTATTTCTTGGATACAGAAGCTTGGCTCCTACAGCTGCTGTCAAAAGGAAAATTACAAAAACGATCCTACAAATGTCACTGGAACATCACATAGTCACCCCACTCACTGCCATGGTGATTGAGAATGAAGCTGGGAATGAGCGCATGCTGGCTGACTCCCCTCCGCAAGACCATTCCTGCTGCTCAGGTCAGTGTTTCAAGCTGGTGGAGAAACTTTATGGGTCAACTTTGGTGGGCTCAGTCGCAGTCCTTGAATCCTTGTTTCTTCCCCACTCCGGTCCACCTCTAGCTCCCAGGCCTGTATTCCCTCATGCCAAACTCATCCTGTCAATTTACTTACAGAATAGTTTATTGCTATGATTTTTGAACATTTTTGCTCATGTTTTCCAAAAGAATTTTGAAAATTTATGTACCCCTTTATACATTTAAAAAGTCAACATTAGCCCTGGCTAGTTGGCTCAGTGGTAGAGTGTCAGCCCAGAGTGTGGATGTCCTGGGTTCAATTCCTAGTGAGGGCACACAGGAGAAGCAACCATCTGCTTCTCCACCTCTTTACTTCCCTGTCTTTATTTCTTTATTTCTTCGCCTCCCACAGCCATGGCTTGACTGGTTTGAGTGCATCGTCCCTGGGCACTGAGGATGGGTCCATGGAGCCTCCACTTCAGGCATTAAAAATAGCTTGCTTATGAGCATGGCCCACGATGGGCAAAGCATTGGCCCCAGGTGGGGGTTGCCTGTGGAGTGCATGTGGGAGTCGGCCTCTCTATCTCCCCTCCTCTCATTAAGAAGAAATAAATAATAAATAAATAATCAACATTAAACTTTTTCATCTTATTTAAGTACCTGCAACATATTTAATATCTGGCATAGTATAAAGATTGAGTTTTTAAAATGAAACTGTGATGTGACTCTTCTAGGTGTATACAATGAAATGAAATGCCTGATTAGATATTTATCAACCATTTAAAAATACATAAATTCTGTTTTCATTATTAAAAATTATTTATTGTTCTTTTTTTCTAGTTGAACTTATATTTTCATTCCACTTTTCTGACAGAATCATATCCTAACATAATATATTTTTATGCTTAAAAGTCTTTTATTAATCATCCTTCTCCTCTGCAAAAAAAATACATTTTTTGAATTTCATGATCATAAGATTCTGAGTGTTCAAAGTTTTCTTCTAGATTGAGTTTTATGAAAATTACTATGGGTAGACATTTCATCAGAATAAGATAAATATATTATAAATTTTGATATACATAAGATGTGCCATTTTCTTGAAAATTATCTTTTAATGAGAAAAATGTGGCTGAGTCTATTTTTCATATATCTGCGGGTAAATGTTATTTATTAGTAGATTGAAAGAGACAGGATTTAACATCAACTCTGCTTTTAAAAAAAGTGTTTTATTGGCATAAATCCTGATAAACCTTGTTGACAACGGTAAGCAGATAGGAATAGAAAGCACTTGATTGTGACCCTGACCAGGCAGTGGCACAGTGGATGGAACATTGGACTGGGATGTGAAGGACCCAGGTTCAAAACCCCAAGGTTCCTGGCTTGAGCAAGGGCTCATTTGTTTTGAGTGACAAAATAAAGCTCACCAGTTTGGACCCAGGGTCGCTGGCTTGAGCAGAGGGTTACTCGGTCTGCTGGTGCCCCCCCTCCCCGTCAAGGCACATATGAGAGAGCAATCAATGAACAACTAAAGTGCGACAATGAAAAATTGATGATTGATGCTTTTCATCTCTCTCCGTTCCTGTCTATTCCTCTCTCTCTGTCTCTGTTAAAAAAAAAATGAAAGCACTTGATTGTGATAATGTCATACACTCACCTGAACTTCTCTGAAATTACATGATGAAACTCATATATGGATATATTATTCAAATATTAATTTTAATGACTTATCAGATGACAGGTTGAGCCCTACTCCAATTTTGTTGCAAGTAAAGAATTAGAACTATTTAACTTGCAAACAGATTTGTTTCCCAGTCATTGGAGTCATCCTGCTTTCTGGCATTACACCAATTTTCAACAGGACTGATTTCTGGGAGGTTTTTGGTGAGAGGAAGCAGGGAGAGAGCATGGCTTCTACTTGTAAACTAGGAGAAAGTGGTGTTCTGAGGAAGGAGTGTATGTGTGTTGGTCAAATAAGTTTGTAAATATGATATATATGTTTGCATGGATGTGGAGGTACAGGCTGTAAGCAGGCTTAGTTTTAAGACTAAGCCTTTCCCACCCTTTTTGATGTAGGGTGTTGCACTCTTATGAGGAATCCCACTATGCCTCAGATTAGTGACTTTGTATCAGAGACTTTCTTCTTCGTATATTGGATTAAAGGTTTTGATTTCTACACTATAAAATGGGGCAGTCTGGGAGCTTGCTCTATCTTGGTTCCTGAGATTAGCATTAGAGAGGAGAGCAGAGAAAAGCCACGTGGAGGAGAGGAGAAGCATCTAAGATGGCGGAGTGCTGAAGGAGAAGCCAGTTTGTGCAGAGAAGATGGGGAACAGAGGTGAATAAGTCTTGTGAGCTAGAAACTTTGATTCTAGGAAACTCGGATGAGTCAGTGGCTTTGGGAGCCCTGAATGGAAAGGTAAGTGTTTTCCCACTGTGTGTATTTCTCGCCCGCTGAGTGTAAGCTAGGATTAAAGCTAATGGCCCACCAGTTCTTGGCTCCATTGTTTTATTACTGTCTGTTCGAATCAAATGCGAACCTGCATGGGCCAGGCAGCTCTGATGATGGCTGTGGCTACTGTTTTACAATGTGGAAACTGGGAACCCAGAAATTTCCTTAAATATTATTATCCATAATCTCTCTGTTCCGTGGAAAGTCCTGAGGAATACACCCAAGGGTACTTTGCCCAAGTTTAGAAGACCTTGGTCTATTCTCCTATTCTCTTCCTCTCTTTCTTGAGGATTGTAGAAACACAGTCTTGAAAATGACTTGTATACACTAAAGGGAATTTTTCTGAATTTTTACTTTTGTTCAAGTGAGATGACAACTCTACCAGAGTGGCCCAGGATGCAAGGAACTCTGACTTCTGACCTCCTGGTTACCTTAGGCTGGGGCCTCACAGCTAATTTATCGGACATAAATATAAACCTGGAGTATCTAGGTGACATTGTATCACCTAAATAAAACATGTAGGGCCTGAGCAGGCGGTGGCGCTGTGGAAAGAACGTCGGATTGGGATGCGGAAGACCCAGGTTCGAGACCCAGAGCTCACCAGCTTAAGTGCGGACCCATCTGGCTTGAGCAAAAGCTCGCCACGTTGGACCCATGGTTGCTGGCTCCAGCAAGGGGTTGCTTGGTTTGCTGAAGGCCCACAGTCAAGACACATGTGAGAAAGCAGTCAATGAACAGCTGTGGTGTCCCAATGGCAACGAAAAACTGATGATTGATGCTTCTCATCTCTCTCCATTCCCGTCTGTCTGTCCCTGTCTATTCCTCTCTCTGACTCTCTCTCTCTGTCCCTGTAAAAAAAAAAAAAAAAAAAAAAAAAAAAAATTAAAAACATATAGATAAACAAGCATTTATTTCTCAAAGACAGGAAGAATGACTGAATATCAGAAAGCAAAACAAACTTTTTGTAACCAGCAGGGGAACGTCTTTGAAAGACTAGATTGCTCAGATTGTTTTTTGGTGAGTGTATAGGGTGCATCAGGAAGATGCCGAACCTAACCTGGGATTTCTCCAGGGGCTGTACCACATCTTTTCTGCCTTGCCAGCACTGAAGGGATAAGACCTTTCACCCACTCCATAGTGGCTCCTTCTGCTGCAGACCCCAGCCCAGGTTTCAGACTCTGGGGAGAACAGCAGGCCCACTACATCACCACAGAGGGAGCCACAGGAGAGAGATCTCAGAAATACAAATAATAGGTGGAAACCTTAGTTGAGAACCTCTGCGGTCTGCATAGTTCTTGAAATTGTAAGCAACTTACATGGAAAAGTAAATCTGGAAACTAATGGATGTAGGTTTTCTACCCAGGTGCCCTGTATTATGGCAGCAGAGTTGCTCCAACTTCACTCCCGTCTTGGGCCAACCCTTCGCCAATGCCAAGGATCCCAATGCCTGCGAAAGGTGCTCCTGTGCTTGAGGCCACCCCTCCCCCACATGTGATGAGAGGTGAGAGAACTTCAACCTGGCTCTCACATCCCAGGTCTCAAAATCCCATTACTAAAATCACTGTGTCCTGGTAAACTAGGTGTTCTTTACAGGAGTCACCGCCTTCATTAAAAGAAGATAATCCTGTGTGTTAGTTGGCTTGAGACACATAACAAAGTAACACAAACTGGGTAGTTAAAAAACAGAAACTTATTTTTCACAGTTCTGGAAGCTGAAGACCAAGATCAAGGTGGTGGTAAGATAGATTTTATTTTTTGGCTTGTAGGTGGCCACCATCTTCCTGTTAGTTCATATGACCTCTAGAAAGAGAGAGAGAAGGCAAGTTCTCTGGTGTTTTCTTTTGATAAGGACACTAATCCCATTATAGGGGTCCAACTCTCATGACTTAGATTACCTCCCAAAGGTAGCTCTCCTATAAAATGTGGATGTGGTTATAAGGTAAGTCCCTGGTTCCCAGTAGAAGCTCAAGAAATACTCGTTAGTCCTGTGCCCATGGACCCCAGGCCCTAGGAATCTATGAAGTTAGTCCTGGAAGCCCTCACTCCATTTCAGGCTGCACAGACCAGCTTAAACATATTGCATTTCTGTTGCCTAGAACTATATCAACTCAATATGACAGCACTGATCCGTTTGATTATGAGGTTTGATTGGTGTAATCTGGGTTAATTAAAATAGCAAACACAATTATTATCTTTAACAAAAAAATTTCCCTCTAACAAAATGTTTCAAAACACCATATTTATGTAAAAGGAATAAGAAAGCATAAGTAAGTGATTTTTAGAAACATTTTAAAAAAGGAATTAGGAACCTTTTGTTCTGTGTCTTACTGATGCCCTCTAGTGCCCAGCTCCAACACAAAATCAATGAAGCAAGTGTTAGTGAATACATAGCATGAGCTTGGTGGTGGGAGTGGTGCAAAGAAATACACTAATCCTGCTCTGGATTAGTTTATTCGTGATTCTAAGTTTCAAAACAAACTTGAAAATGAACAAGCATATCAGAGTGGCTGGGAGAACAGTTTATAATCAGACAGCTGGGCTGTGAGTCATAGTTCTGGTACTTACCAAAACTGTCCTATGACCTTGGGCAGCTCACCTGTCCTTTGCAAGGAGAATGATTTGAGTTAATGTTTGCAAGGAGCTTTGTGATAGTATTTGGAAAACAGTAGCCTGTCAATGGATGGCAGCCAGCTCTTCCAATTTTATCCTGGAAAACACAGCCACTGTGGGTTTCCCCCTCAAGCCTTTCTCTTCAACCCCTTCCGTTACTGAGGCTAGAACCCGGGCAGTGCTAAGCTGGTCCCCTCTACCAGTTACCACATATTGTGGATTTTACCAGATGTCTCCTGAATTTTCTATCCTTTGCCAATCCTATTCACCATCCTACTTTCTTGAATTTGATATTTCTTGCCTGCGTTACTGCTGTTTCAGCTGCTAAATGATCTTTCTATGTCTATCTTCTAATACTTAATTTATATTGTAACCAAAATTTTCCTAAAATGAGGGTCAAATCATGTTACTTTTATTCTCAGACTTCTGCTAGTTATCTAAGAGAATAAAAGTCCATTCTTTAGCATGGTGTTCTATGGGCTCCGTCACCTACATTTTCAGTCTGATCTTTTCCTACATTCAAGAACCCATCCTCTAGTCACATCTGAGTTACTTTCTAAACAAATCATCACCTTTCGGCCTCCATGCCATTCCTCATGCTGTCCACTGAGAATGAAATCTCTCCCTTTCCAGTATCTCAGTCTTCCCCTCTTCTCCCACCTTTAAAGACTTAGTTCAAAAGCCAAATCCTTCACCAGGCCTCTCCCAAGTGGAGTCAATCATCCTAGCATCTTCATTCTCAGGGCATTGTGCTTGGTCCATTATTTTATCCTTTACTTTGTTCTAGCTTACATTAGTAGTTATATCTGCTTCCTTGAAAGGAAAACAATAATGTTCAAACTGTTAAAGAAAAATATTATTCATGACATTTGTGAAAGCATGGTAAGGAAGATTTTATTCAAGGGGGCATGAGGGTAGGGACCACACTGCACTGGGTTTTAAAATGGGGGAGATTGCACTTACCTGCAAATACAGCATGGGAGAGTTGGACTTCACAGACAAGGAGCAGGAGTGAGGGGTCAGTGGATGAAACACTTCTAAGAGGAAACCATCAGAAGAAGGTTCAGGCTAAACACCCCTAACAGGATTCTTGCTTAAAGGCAGGTTGATGTGATCAGACATCACCTGGGGTGGGGGTGGGGAATAAGGAACCCAATCAGATAGTGAGGGTGATCAAATATGGAGGGTGGGGTTTTTACTTAAACTGATTCAACAGGGTTTTTGCTAAAATAGACCAGTGCAGAGACCAACATGGAAGTCCAAAAGTTGAGGCCTACTTGAAAAGTTCAGAGGCCTGAGTAGTTTGGTCAAGGAAAGAATCCTTGTCACTCCTTCAATTAAATTACTACTTTCTTGAAGGCTATGACTTATCTAGAACAGCATCAAACATGGCCTAATTTAGTGTTTGGCACATAGTTGTTTTTTTCTTCTCACTAAGTATTTGTGAGAAGATCAGCCAGAATAATTGTGTTAGTAGCAAAGGAGTAACTTTTCAGCACTAGCTCAATCCGCCATTGCTCTTAGAATGTATTAATCTATATGCCAACAAATAATATTATGTCTTCTTTATTTTTACGCATTGTGTATGCCTACTTAATAAAATACATACTTTTTATCTCTCTATATACTCATTGTGTATACATTTACACGTGTAGTATATGTGTATGTATATGTAGTATGTATTTGTGTGTCTTATTCCTTGTGTCTTTCTTATTCATTTTCATCCCTAGCTCAGTGCATGTGTGAGAGCTATGGAAGAATTATCCACTATATTTGTAGAATAACTTAAAACTCTGATGTTGGCTGCAGGAGAAAGGAACAATGGGTATGGACCACTGGGCCCCAGTGCCTAGAACAGTACCTAGTATATAGTAGAAGCAAAATATATACTTATTTTTGTTAAATGAAATGTTTAGGAATAAAATACTTTTCAAAATCCTGTTCCTGTCTATAATCAGTTGTTTTCATTTTCTTTGTATATTTTCCAGTGGAAAATGACCCACACTTCATCATTTATCTACCAAAAAGCCAAAAGAATATTTGTTTCAATATTGACTCAGAACCTGGAAAAATCCTCAACCTTGTTTCTGACCCAGAATCAGGTAAATAAAAAGATATTATATCTGAATTAGACAATTAGATCTTTGTTATGCTACATTCTTACCATGTGGGATTTCTTTATAACCTAAATAGAAGTCCTATATTTTCCAAACTCTGATTATTAGTAAGAAATAAATTATAAATATATTCCTGTTTGAACTATTGTAGATACAATACTCTCTCTCAGTATGAACGAGATTTTGTAATATAATTAAACTGTAGTGCTTAGCCTGTGGTAGTGCAGTGGCTAGAGTGTCAACCTGGAATGCTAAAGTCGCCGGTTCAAAACCCTGACCTTCCCTGGCCAAGGCAGGCATATACGACAAGCAATCAATGAACAATTAAAGGGAAGCAACTATGAGTTGATACTTCCCGTCCTCACTTCTTTCCTCTCCTCTGTAAAATTAATAAAATCTTTTTAAAAAACTGTAGTACAGTTATAAAAATGAATTACACAGAAAAAAGTGTTATATAAATCCTAAATCAAAATAATTTTCCCATACTATCAAGTTTTATAAATTTAAATTATGGTGCCCACATATGAAAAAATGAATGGCACACTAAAGAAAAAAAGCTGTTTTTTTTTTCTTTTTCTGTAGGGATTTTGGTCAATGGACAGCTCATTGGTGCCAAGAAGCCCAAGAATGATAAACTAAGCACCTATTTTGGAAAACTGGGATTTTATTTCCAAAGTGAAGACGTGAAAATAGAAATTAGCACTGAGACCATCACCCTGAGACGTGGCACTCGTACATCGAGCTTATCCTGGTCTGACACAGCTCAGATCATGAACCAGAGGCAAGTTTTATGATGTCTGATTTTGGCCCTTTCTTCGACACCTTCCATAAATACCAACATCTGCCACATAAACATGGACCTTAAAATCATCGTTTTAAATGTGAAAAATTTGATGTTCAAAAAAATATTTGTTACCCGCTCTCCTGTTGCCAGTAGCAGGAGTCATGCATTTTGGTCACGTGTCTCAGTGCTAGCCTAGTGCCTGGCATATATTAAGTACTCAATAATTCACGTTGGGTAAGTGAATGAGTCTATCAACTGAAATCCAAAGCCAGCTCTGTGTCACATATGCTCAGAACCGCTGTGATTGTGTCCTGAGTAATACCTTCCCATTAGTATCTGCTTAAGCAAACATATACATTGATAGAAGTTTAGAGCTGGGAGTTAAAAAAGCATTCTATGACCAAAACATGGTAAAGGTCTTAGAAAACTAGTGGGATTGTGCTGGGAGGAATGAGAGTTCTTATTAGGGGTGAGAGGGATGACTTTCTAGAGCAGGGGTCGGGAACCTTTTTTGGCTGAGAGTCATGAACCACATATTTTAAAATGTAATTCCATGAGAGCCATACAACGACCTGTGTACGTTAAGCATTATCCAATAAAAATTTGGTGTTGTTCCAGAGGACAGCTGTGATTGGCTCTAGCCACCGAGAACCATGAACATGAGCGGTAGGAAATAAATGGATTGTAATACATAAGAATATTTTTAACATTATTTATTTTATTAAAGATTTGTCTGTGAGCCAGATGCAGCCATCAAAAGAGCCACATCTGGCTCGCGAGCCATAGGTTTCCGACCCCTGTTCTAGATTCTGTTCTGGAATTGTTAATTCCATTTTCAACCAGGGTGCTGGTCACAGTGAAGAAAGAGAAAACTGTGACGATCACCTTGGATAAGGAGATGTCCTTCTCTGTGTTACTTCATCGCGTTTGGAAGAAGCATCCAATCAACGTAGACTTTTTGGGGATATACATTCCCTCTACAAACAAGTTTTCACCTAAAGCACATGGACTAATAGGTAAGCAATCAACCACCTGCCAAGTGTGGGGCCGTGCTAGGGCTTGAGCAGCTTTAGTTAATAGTGGTTAGAAGTCGGGAAAGGGAGAGGTGTGGACTGAAAAGCACAGGATGTATGTTCTGAGCCTGAGCACCTGAGTGACACAAAGAGGTCAATGCCGTTGGAAGAAATGTTAACTGTTACTCCCACTTTCCCCCAGGAACAAGAGGCACCACTGGCCGTGCAGGGCCACAGGGGGAAGGCCAGGTTTTGGTAAGGGAAGCAGAAGCAGGTGATAGGTTCAGGCCAGAGCAGGGTAGGTTGTTCTGAACAATTCCCATGGGCTTTGGGCTACAGATTGGTCTCTAGTTGCTTGGCACCTGGCCCTGGAATGATTCCTTCGGGGTTATGCCAACCAGGCAGAGAAGGTTTGGCTTTAGGTTGGTCAGTTGTATACAAAAGACATGTTTCTACAGCCCCAGGTGGGCAGAGCATCACCCTGTAGGGGGCTTGCCAGGTGGATCCCAGTCGGGGCACATGTAGGAGTCTGTCTCTTTGCCTCCATGCTGTCAATAAAAAAGAAAAAAAGAAAAAAGGCATGCTTCTGGTAGAGTCCTTTGCTATCTTTTGGTATTGGCTAGCCCTGGGAGGGGCAGTTTATTCCCAGCCAGACAGCGTTTTTAAGATGTCAAACATCATAAAACACAGAAAATAAAAAGCATGATCAATACAACCCAACATAGTGGTGCAAGGTGACTCGGTAATGCTATAGCCAGGACCTTTGCCGGTCCAGACAAGTTTTCCCAGAATCTGGATTTCATCATCACGAACTAGAGAAGAGGTGGATGAAGTTTAAGTTTTGCTGAAGATCACAAACACACCTGCTTCTGTGATTTAAGCTATGTTCTCAGGTGCTGACCTTCACCCCCACGTCCCATCCCAATCAGGGCATTCGATTTTACTTCTCATCCCCTAGATCAGCCTCATATACAAAGTGAACATGGGGTGAGTGGCATGGATTTGCTCTCAGAAGGGTCTCACCTCTTTATCACTGTGCCCTTCTCCTCTGATGTTTCTGTACTCCAGAAATTCTGGAGGGAGGATCGACTGGTAGTTTAGATCAAATGACCAGGCTTTTTATTTATTCTTGGGTTACTTGTAAATCACTGTCTGGACTTTATCTCACTAGGCCAGTTCATGCATGAACCCAAAATACACATCTTCAATGAGCGACCTGGAAAGGACCCCGAGAAGCCACAGGCGAGCATGGAAGTGAAAGGACATAAGTTGGTTGTCACTAGGTAAGCCTCGGATGCCTATGACGGTAACAAAAAAGGGCTCCTACTAGGACTTGACTCACACAGCATTACTTATGTCAAATCAAACAAGTCATCAGGAATAGACACATACATAACATCTGCATAAGGACACTACAGCACGTCCATCTGAAATGAAAACAATGACTGACTACATATATGAGTACATACATAAAATGCCAAGATTGATTAATCTGTTGTTCTCATCTTCAAATATTAGAAGCCTTATAGTCAAAAGCTGAATATTTGAAAAAGGTGATCAAAGGAGGAAATAGTAAAAATACCCATACCACATGCCATCGAACTAGGGAATGTGTATTTTTATGTTAAAGCTAGAGCCTTCTTTTGAGTATGAGGTTAAGCCCAGAAAACTTGGGAATTGAGTTCCCGTTTCTAAGTTAATTTTCACTCCTTACCTTGCTGGAAAAGTCCATATTGGTCAATCTCAGTAGTTATTTGAATTATCTAGGGATCAACTATTTATTCTGTTCTTCCAATCCTAAGCCCCAGACTCTATGACTTGGGGAAAGGGGTGGGTGGGGGTGGGCAGATACGGTGGTGGAATGGGTACAAAGACTAGCAAGTGGGAGAATGTGTCTATCTCCCTACGAGATACGCAGGCCAGCATGCCTTGGTCTGTGCCCTAACCCTACACATCATTGTCCTTACAGAGGCCTACAGAAAGACTACCGAACGAACAGCGTGTTTGGAACAGACGTTCCCTGTTGGTTTGTACACAACAGTGGGAAGGGTTTCATCGACGGACATTACAAGGATTACTTTGTGCCTCAGCTCTATAGCTTCCTTGAACAACCTTAAAGATTTTTTAGTTTTGGAAATTAAATATATAAATATACATTTCCCCCTGCCACTTCTGCAGTCATTCTTCAGTTTGAATAATTTAAAAAACTAACCAGATATTAACATATCTGAAGAAAATAAATGCTTGACAAAGAAGCTCTAAGATTTTGTTGCGTCTTCAGATAGTAAGGTGTGTTCATCAAGGTGATACAAGGGCAAGCTGCTTTGGCGAGTCTAGCTGGCGTCCAGACAGAGTGCTAGATTTGGCATTTACTGTGATTCACTGTTAAGTGTCAGGTCCTCAAGTTTGCAGGTTAAGTACATTTTTTAAGTAGTCAGTTAAGTGGGAAATTCAGTTATGAGGTTATATGGTAAACATAGAATAAGAACAGGGGAAGTGACTTATAATATATAAGGAGTTGACTCACATAATTATGAAGGCTAATAGTTCAAAATCCGCAAGGTAGGCCAATGGTGTAGGAAACCCAGGGAAAGCTGATCTTCTGGTTCAAAGGCCCTTTGGCAAGAACCACTGTTACAGATGAAGTCCAAAAACAGTCCCTGGGAAGAGGATCAGGTTTTTTGTTCTATCTGGCCCTTCAACTGATTGAGAGAGGTCTGTTCACATTAAAGAGCACAATCTGCTTTACTCAGTCAACCTTTTAAAATGTAAATTTCAGCCTGACTTGTGGTGGCACAGTTGATAAAGCCTCAATCTGAAACGCTGAAGGCACTGGTTCGAAACCCTGGGTTTGCCCGGTCAAAGCACATAAAAGAAGCAATCAATGAACAACTAAAGTGAAGCAACTATTATCTTTCTCCCTGTTTCTCTAAATCAATAAAATAAAAATCTTTTAAAAATAAAACAAAATGTATTATTTTTTTATAAGGACAGAGAGCGAGTCAGAGAGAGGGATAAATAGGGACAGAAAGACAGGAACACAGAAAGATGAGAAGCATCAGTCATCAGTTTTTTGTTGCAACACCTTAGTTGTTCATTGATTGCTTTCTCATATGTGCCTTGACCGCGGGCCTTCAGCAGACTGAGTAACCCCTTCCTCAAGCCAGCGACCTTGGATCCAAACTGGCGAGCTTTTGCTCAAGCCAGATGGGCCCGCGCTCAAGCTGGCTACCTCAGGGTCTTGAACCTGGGTCCTCCGCATCCCAGTCCGACGCTCTATCCACTGCGCCCCCGCCTGCTCAGGCCAAAATGTAAATTTTTTAAAAATGTAAATTTCATCCAAAACAGCTTTAGAGACACACCCAGTAAAATGTTTCACCAACTCTCTGGGCACCTCGTAGCCCATCTAAGTTGACATATAAAATAAACTATTACAAGGTTTTAGTTGACCAACTTCATTCTATTAAACCAGCCCCATTCCAAATAAGATAAAATACGATTGAGAAGGCATCCTCTGAGTAAATCCTGTAACAGTCTTGCCTCCATGACATTATTCTCAGATCATCTTGGAGACTTTGTTGCTCTCAAATCCTTTACATATTTAAAATTTCTCAGGATATTATCTCAGTACACAGTATTAATGTTACTAATAATTATAAGGGAATCACAATTTCAAATGCTGTGGAAGCCCCTGTCTATGAAACTACGAGTTTCACAGAAATTTAAGAGATCCTGAACACTGAATTTTCCTTGTAGACCTTTGATTTTGTTTGTAGTTATGCAATTCCTAAGAGTAGTGCTATTTAATTTTAAACTTATTTTAGACTTATTTCAAAATAAATTAGCAAATTATGTCCTACCAAAAGGCTAATGGCATTTACAATGCAAAATAAATAAACAACAAATTTAAAGTGCAATCAGGTAACTTTATTATGCCTGCATTAGTATAGTCGATTTTGGTGATACAGTCCAAATCTTTCCCATTGTAGTTTTCTGCTTTCCTTTGTTTACAACTTTAAAAAAAAAATCAATTTCTAAAATGCCTACATTTTAAAGTCCAAATTGATAAAATTACACTTAAAAAAATTAAAGGTATTTTAATGACATTTTCTCTCCAGAATTTTATAAAAATAATTTTCCATTTTAGAATGTAGACAAAACTGCTGTCTATTGGAATCACCAACCCATATTTGAAAAAGCAAGTGAGGGCCCTGGCCGGTTGGCTCAATGATAGAACGTCAATCCTGCATTTGGATGTCCAGGGATGGTCAGGGCACAGAGAAGTGACCATCTGCTTATCTAACACCCCTCCTCTCTCTCTCTTTCTCTCTCCTGTAGCCATGGCTCAATTGGTTTGAGTGCATCGGCCCTGGGTACTGAGGATGGCTCCGTGGAGCCTCTGCCTCAGGTGCTAAAAATAGCTTGGTTGTGAACATGGCCTCAGATGGGCAGAACTTTGGCCCCAGAAGAGGTTTCTGGGTGGTTCCCTGTCGGGGCGCAGGTGGAAGTCTGCCTCTCTATCTCTCCTCCTCTCACTTGGCAAAGAAGAAAAAAAGAAAAAAAAAGCAAGTGATCTTTTGACATAATTGTAACGTATTATTATTTTTATAATCTAATCTCAGTAATCAGGAGGTAAATGGTATTGCCTTTTGGTTTTATTCTTTCATAAAAATTGGTTACCTATGTTACAGTTTTAAAAAATCTTTTCCATATCTTATTTTAAAAATACTAATCTTAAAATGCTGATGTTCAACACAGACTTAAAAAGTGGGTTCTTAAAATTGTTACTTGGTAAAAATTTTGACTCCTACTATTTTATATGTGTTCTGTTGTTTTAAAAATAATGATGAAAATATTGGAGTCTATATTTATATGGAGGATATTGAACAATAGAGTCCTATCAAAGTAAACTAGCTTTAAAATCAAATCCATATTTTTCAAATTATCAAAACTTATTAATAGCTGGTGTTTTAAAATTCATTGCTTGTAAAAAACAATCTTATTAATATGGTTCATGTATTTCCCTTGAGACCAGAAATAAGCCTGCTCTATATAATTAATTTTCAATTACAAATGAATAATCAATTTTGAATTCCAAACAAAAGAACCAAATTAATGGGAATCGTTGGAAAAAAAGAAACTATTTCACTGTCGACCTCTTGATTAGTTTCTGAAAGTATTATGCTCTCAGAGATGAAGGAAAACTTGACAATCACCTATATTGTTTGTTTATTTTGTGGAACACCTTGCAACCCACTGGTAATTGATCAATATTTAATTCTGTATAAAGCTGGGGTGTTACAGGGCTGGTAGTTGTCAGATATATTAATCATCTTTAGCACTTATGCAGTCTGTCTTCAAAGCTTCTCTTACGCATCGATCTAAAAACAGTTTTCATTAAATCAATTAAATACGTATGCCGTATTGTCAGGAAAATGAGCCTGTGTTTTGGAAAAACCATACTTGTTGCTCAAATCATTCCTCTCTCATACATTTATGTTTGTGTCTTTAATATACTGAAAATTAAACAAGGTTTCTTAGAGTTGGAAACCCAGCAATCTAAAGCAAGAAATCAAAAAGGGAACTGAAGTTTCTCAATGGACAGGAAAAAACAAATCAAGAGTTTTTTATTATCTACAGGTCTGAGTCTTCTTCAAAGTGTTCTACGTTCTCTAAAAGATCACTTAATATAAAAAGTGGCATCTTCTCTTCAGCCTTATCCCAGTCAGAAGTGAGTCCAATGACCCAGTATGACCCAGCCCTTATAAGGCTGTTCACACTCTGAATCCCACTGCAAGTGAAGCTAGGGTCTGCTCCTTTTCAGTTATGTGAACTATAAATTTCCTTTTTTAATGTTTTTGGCCATAAGCAAATGTGAGATGGGTTTCCTGCCTTTTGTATCCCTACATAATATACTGCTCAACTTAATTTAAAAATGTACAGTTCAACAGTGATGGTAGGATTGTAAAATGATGCAGCTACTTTGGAACAGTCTGGCAATTTCACAAAATGTTAAACATGGTATCACCTGAGTTACAATGTGACTCAGCATCTACACCTAGGAATTGAAAGCACATGTTCACATGGAATCTTGTACTAGGTGTTCATAGAAGCATTATTCATAATAGCCTCAAAGTAGAAACAACCAAAATGTCCATCAACTGATGAATGGATTAACCCTTTGATTAATACCAACATTCACATGCATCCCTGTGTCTCCTGACCATCCAGAATACAACTGATTTATTTTAAAAATGTGTAAGGCAACATTAAAAAGAGGCAAATATATGTTTTTCTTGTTTCCATAAATTGGTTATCAAACAAACATGATTTTAAGTTTATAAAACTGAATCTGGAACTAATTACAATTTTTGAAAACAAACCTCACTCCCAGAGGTCAGTGAGCATGAAAAAAACTCACTACTAAAAGGGTTAAAAAAGATGTGGCATACCCTGGCCGATTAGCTCAGCAGTAGAGCGTTGGCCTGGAGTGTGGAAGTCCTGGGTTCGATTTCTGGCCAGGCACACAGGAGAAGCGCCTATATACTTCTCCACCTTTCCCCCTCTCCTTTTTCTCTCTCTCTTTCTTCCCCTCCCACAGCCAAGGTTCCATTGGAGCAGAGTTGGCTCGGGTGCTGAGGATGGCTCCATGGCCTCGCCTCAGGGACTAGAATGGCTCCGGTTGCAGCAGATCATCGCCCCCCTGGTGGGTATGCCGGGTGGATCCCGGTAGGGCACATGCAGGAGTCTGTCTGCCTGCCTCCCCCTCTTCCCACTTCATAAAAATACAAAAAAAAAAAAAAGAAAAAGATGTGGCATATCCATACAATGTAATAGTCTTTGGCAATAAAAAGGAACGAAATACTGAAACATGCTACAATAAATAAACCTTTAAACATTATGCTATGAAAAAGAAGTCAGTCATAAAAATAAAAACCAAACTGTATGATTCTATTTGTATGAAATGTCTAGAACACGTAAATCCTTATGGAAAGTAGATTAGTGGCTGTCAGGGCTGGAAAAAGAGGGAGAACAGGCAGTAACTACGGATATAAGGTTCCTTTCAGGGGTGATGAAAAAGTTTTAACATTAGATAGTGGTGATGGTTGCACAACTCTGTAATATATTATAACCCACTGAAATTGTACACTTTAAATGGGTGATATTATATGGTGTATAAATTATACCTCAATAAAGCCGCTATTATATTTAGTTTGACTTCTTAAAATATATTTATAGTTTAACGTTACTACTTTACTACTGAAAATATAAATTTAGAGTATATGAAGAATTTCCTATAACAGTGATTCTAAATTCTTATAGAAAACACTTTACAATAACATTCTTTTAATGAAGATTTTAAAAATCAAGGAAATATAAAAAGAACAAAAATAAGACAAAATTTAGTTTTGATACTCCATGAGACATAGATTTTTCTATAATTTTACAACTATACAGTAATAATTAAATAAGTCAATTTGTTTTTTTATAAAAGAAACACCCTGACACAGTAGAGTCTCATAATACCTTGGCAAACACCAATTTGATGCTTTAGGATTTTAGTTTGGTAACCAATTTTCAAACTCAAGCAAGTTTAGAAATGTCTTCATATTGAATTCCTTCAACTCTGCGTCCTTTTAAAGGGCCCTACAAATTGAAATAATTGAAGAAAAGGTTAAAACACACATGTACTTAAGACAGGAAAATAACCCTTAGAAATACAAACTTGCCTTTTTCATATCACTAAAATATTAAGGTAGCTAACATTTTTACATGTTTGTAAACTTTGATAAAACCTGCTAGCTGTTCAGTATTTGCTGTGCCTCCTGGATAATGAGATGTTCTAACTCCCGTGTGTTAGGTGTGGCCTTAAGGTGGAGCCTCAACCCAGGGAGTAAACTGAAGAAAAGAGAATGACGCAGGCCATTTTCAGGCCCAGACCATGCTACCTAACCCCTTCACGCAATCCAGCACTCTCCTTGGTCTGCCTGAAGCACACACAACCATGAAAAGCCACTTATTAAAGATGGTAAAGCGACAAGTTAGAAGGGCCACAGCTCACAAACCCCCTTCAGAGAAGAGCCATTCAGCCTAACCTTGGTGCAGTGGATAAAAGCATCAACCTGTAACACTGAGGTGGCTGGTTTGAAACCTCAGGCTTGCCTGGTCAAGGCACACATGGGAGTTGATACTTCCTGTTCCTCCCCCAGCCCTCTTCTCCCTCTCCCCTCTTTAAAGTGAATAAATAAGATCTTTTTGAAAAAGAAAAAGAGCCATTCCCCGATCAAGAACACCTATTCTGGACTTTCAGAATGAGAAGTAAACTTCTATTATATTTGTACCATTATCAATTTGAAGGTTTCTTTTTTATATATCAAATATCATTACAGATATTCAAACATGTCTGACTAGTTTATAACAATTAGCTGGTATTTATTACAGAAAATGAGTTCAACTCAATATATTTTCATCTTCTCTTCATATCCGATCAAAAGAGAAAGGGAAACACTAGGCAATAAAGGTACCTGTTATAAAAGCTGACATATATCTAACAGATGTCAGGATAAGAAACTATACATACTGTAGACAGTTTTATAAAATGTAAAGACTGGAAAGAAACAGATCAAAATATTAATGGGGGCTGTCATTTGTCTTGGGGATTAAGGGTAATTTAAAAAATTATTTACACACACACATACACAAAAAAAAGTTGTAATTTTCAGGTTTTATACAAGTATTACTTTTGACTAAGTGTGCCCCATCCATACTTCATATATTGCAACCTGATGCCCAATGTGACAGTATTTGGAGGTGGGCCTCAGGGAGGTGACTAGGTCACAGTAGCCAAGTCCTCATGAATGGGATAGTGCCCTTATAAGGGACCCCAAAAGGGTTCCCTTGTTCCTTTCACCATGTGAAGACACAAGAAAAGGAAGCAGGCCCTCACCAGATACCAAATCAGTCAGTGCCTTGATCTTGGACTTCTAGCCCTTAGACCTGTGAGAAATACATTTCTGTTGCTTATAAGCCACCCAGTCGATGGGACTTTGATACAGCAGCCCAAGTGGACTGAGACACATAGGCATTTCTTTTGTAATCAGAAAATAAAATTTTTTAGCAATGGTAGAATCACTAGAGAAAATATGCTTACAGATTTTTAAATAGGAGAGATGGCAAACAAAAAATCCAAACTCTAATATAAAGACTAAAGAATGAAAAATTAACTTTGAAACATTTTTTAAAACATTTTGAGGTTCTGATCGGTTGGCTCAGTGGATAGCCTGTCAGCCCAGATTATGCCATCCAGGGTTCAATTTCTGATCAGAGCACTCAAGAGAAGAAACCATTTGCTTCTCCTTCCTTCCACTCCCCCTTCTCTCACTCTTCCTCTCTGGTAGGCAGTGGCTCCATTGATTCAAATGTGGCCTCAGGCACTGAGGATAGCTTGGTTAGTCTGAGCATGTTAGTCTCAGGTACTAAAATAGCTTGGTTGACTTGAGCTTCGGCCCCATGTGGGGGGTGGGGTAGGGAAGGAGTTGCTGGATGGATGCTGGCCAGGGCACATGCAGGAGTCTGTCTCACTATTATCTCCCTTCCTCTCACTTAAAAAAAATTTTTTTTTTGAAATTTCTGTCTTTGTGTAAATATACTTACAGTTTCAATGATTATAGTAGCTGAAAAGGTCTTCTCATTGATGGATTCTAAGGTACCTTCATTTCCTCTGTAGCCTCCATTTAAAACAAGAATTCTTTTCCCTACAATATAGAAAAGAACAAAACACTGAATACAAAGAAATGTCCATTTTTTTCTTCTTTGTTACAGCAAAATGAAATTAACAGTAAATGAACATAATAAAAAACAAAGCCCTTCTCTTAGTTCATAATCATTTAAGAACTGTATAATATTCTAAAGAATAGTTTGTAATACTTTACTTACTATCACATAGTAAGATTCCTAATTTTTTTCAACTTATTTATTAAAGGGATGTGTTTTAGATTGGAATAAGGCATTTGGAGGAAATACTCAAGTGTCCAGAGTAATCAGAAAAAAATAAATTTGTTTAATTCAGCTTTTTTTAAAAACAATTTTGACTTCATAAAATTTATTTTTTTAATTTATTGATTTTCAAGAGAGAGTAAAGGAGACAGAGAGAGAGACAGGAATATGGATCTGCTCCTATATGGGCCCTGACTGGGATTTCAACCGGCAACCTCTGCACTTTGGGACTATAACGAATGGAACCATCAGCCAGGCCTAATTTATCTCTTTTTAAAACCATAAGATGGTCTGGCAGTTTCAAAAAAGTTCAAACATATGCTTGTCATGTGACTAACCCATCCTATTTCTAAGTATTTTCCCAAAAGAAAAGCAATCGTATGTTCATACAAAGACTTGAATGTGAATGTTCACAGCAGTTTTATACTGCTCACAAAAATTAGGGATATTCCAAAATGTATATGAAGCGATAAAATATCCCCTAATTTTAGTGAGCAGTATATTTGTAAAATCCAAAAACAATAAATAATCCAAATGTCTAACAACAGGTGACTGGATAAACAAACAGTAGTAAAAGCAGACTGATGGTTGCCTGGGGGAAGATGGGAGGCAAATAGAGTGAGAGGAAACACTCAGATTATCAAGAAAAAATGAGAAAAATTTGGGGGGTGATAAAATAGTCATTATGTTGACTACAGGGATGGTTTCATGAGAGTATTCCCATGTTAAACTTATCAAATTGTATACTTTATAAAAGTCCATTTATTAGAAAATATTTTAATGCACTAAATGAGTTTTATTTTAGAGGGAAAGAATAAAGAATTTGATGTAAAAGTTTTAGAAACTAACATAAGCACTGTGCCAACAATGATAATCACCATAAAGAAATTGGATCAGAAGCAAACAACCTGACCAAAAGGCATTAGTACTAGACATTGTGTTACTACCCAAATGGTCAAGAAAACTAGGAAAAAGAAAAAACAAAATTAGACTGACTTTTACTTTACTATTTCAGGTAACTAAATAAATATATTAATGATAACAATAAGAGGACAAATTTATTCAGACATGTCTGTGTTTATCCGTGACACAAATAGCATTCTCAGAAGAGGGGCAAACTTCCACATCACCAAGTCAAATAATGATCAGTTATAGAGGCAGCTATATATTTGTAAAAAAGAAATTCGTATCTCTAACTATCAAGTAACATAAAAAAACTATGGTTTACTAAATGGAATCACTCACGTTGATGGCATATGCATTAAATGGTCTCCAGAAAGATTTACCTGGTGCTGGAATAACTGTTTCTAAATGAGTCTGGTCAAGTTTCAGCTTGTCTCCAGAGTCAATCATCTTTACAACAGCTGTATATTTGTCAATTACTTCCTGTCATGTAAAATCAAAACTTTTATAATAGAAGAGATAAGTGAACATAAATTACAAAGGACCAAAATAAATAAAATGAAAAGAAATTCCAATCAAAAGAAGTGTAGCTCCTTCTATAAACAACACTATTTTTCTAGAAACCATTTGCTATTGCTAGTCTATGGTTCTTAATAGAGTTCAATTCATAGCTTAGCTAAGGTTTTCATCTGGAAAGAATAAAGACTGGTGTTCTTAGAATAAGACTTTAAGATACAGTGAGAGGGATAATTTTGCCTAGCTTTAAGGATAGTGGAAGGGCAATTTATACTAATACATGCACAGGCTGGGTGTGTGAAATGAAACTATATTTAGGAAAAGCAAAAGGTGAAAAGAACTCAAGTGTTGATTTTTATATTTTAAAATTGTAGAGCAGCCAAAAGGCAATCTCTCACAGGCAAAACATATGGAAGGCATCCACTGACATCTGGGGGCACAATTATATTGCCCATCATCGACATAGAGAATGTAGTTTACTGCGTAGCAAGGTGTCCATACTGAGTTTAAGAGGTGCCAATGGGATTTCATACATACTATTTGCTCCAGTTAGAAAGCAAACAGAGGTTATGTATAAACAATGGTTGAAAATGAATGCTTTCTCCAACAATTATGAATTCAGCTTTCCTTTCATAGAACCATCAAGAACCTTAGACATGTTTTCTGCTACTAGGACTTAATTTTTAAGGAATAGCAAAATGGCTTTACTCCTCACCCACCAGCTCTTTGGCAAATTCTATTTATAACTCTGTGTTCTTACCTTAACAATGCCCTTTTTCTTATGATATTTCTCTCCAAGTTTCTTAGTTATAATTTTCACAATGATTTCCTAGAAAACAACAATAAAGATAAAAGGAAAGACATAAATTATATTTTTTTGTTTTACTCCTTCACTTTAAACTGTGTTCACCAAAAATCATCGTAAACTGTGACTGCTCTGCTAAATAAACGTGGAGTTGTTCTCAGAAGCACTTCAGTAGTAATCGTCCACTCCTTCCTTTCCTATTCATTCAGTACAATTACTACGAGGAAAAAATATGTATCTAATGGCTGATTTCCACAGTAAAAGTTTTGTGAAATCTAGGACTTATCTATAAATCTCACTATTAATTCACATCTTTCACAAACAGCTTTTTTCTTCCTATCCATTTAAGAAAGTGCAAAGTGTCAAGGATGTTATACTGTTGGTGCTCACTGCTGATAACAATGCAGATGGTAAGTCTCTCTCACTGGGAATTCTCAGGACAGGACACTATTTAGTATTCTTTTCTCATTACGTTGCTTTGAATTTTTGATACAGATGAGATTCCTCCAGACTAGCTCCAGCTAAAAGTATCATTTCTTTTGAGCAACTAAATCTCAAATGTGAGAGAAATCTGGGTTTTTTCATATTACTGTATTTCCCCATGTATAAGATACTCCATGTATAAGATGCACCTTAATTTTAGAAGCTGGAATTTAAAGAAAAAGACAAGTGTGAAAAAGTGGGAAATGCAAGTAAAAAAATCTATGAGTGCAAAAACAAGCGCAAAAAAAGCGGGAAATGCAAGTAAAAAATCTATAGACACTGTATAAGACACCCAGTTTTTAGACCCCAAATTTTTCAAAAAAGGGTGCATCTTATACATCAGGAAATACAGTAACTTTTTTATTTTAAGTGAGAGGAGGGGAGATAGAGACAGACTCCCAAATGCACCCTCACTGGGATTTACCTGGCAATCCCTGTCTGGCAGTCCATGCTTGATGCTTGGACCAACCAAGCTATCCTAAGTGCCTGAGGCTAATGCTGCGACCAACTGAGCTATCCTCAGTGCTCAGGAACCATGCTCCAACAGAGTCACACTGGCTGTGAGAGGACAAGAGAAAGAGAAGGGAGAGAAGGAAAGGAAGAGAAGCAGATGATTGCTTCTCATGTGTGCCCTAACCAGAGATCAAACCTGACATCACATGCTGGGCTGATGCTCTATCACTGAGCCAACCAGCCACTGCTCCGAGTTTGCTGCTTCACTGTTGCTTTCTTGGTTTGGATTAGCTGTTAACAGCTAATAATGGAAATTAAATCACCTAAACTTATTGCTATATTCACTATAGTAATTCTACATTTGCTACTTCAAGTAACAATAACACAGGTACTGGATTGTCACAAGTACTTCACTAAGACACACTAAAAATTGTATGAACAGAGTGACATCAGAGAAATGGTGGCATGAGAGATATTCCCGATCTCTCCCCTTGAAATTTCAACAAATTCTACAACTATAGGCAGAGAAATATGAACCTGAAATATACACACACCAGACAGACAAAGGTATGACTGTGCAAGAAGGCCGGTCAAAGATAGAATATGTTCACAGAAGAAGAAAAAATGCCAAAGGACTGGGTCTTTCTCTTTCCTCATAGACCCGAGGGAGGGAGGCACTGTTGGTGCAGGCTTTGTCTCAGAGCAGAGCTGGGAGGAGAGTCTGCGGGGAAGGAGCTGAGATAGGGGCAACAACCAAGAACAGGAAACAAGGTCATCTCTTGGCGTCTGCCACACCCGTGATTGCAGGTGCTGGGTGATTGCAGGCGCTAGGGAGAACTGTATGTGAACAGCTTGTGGAGATCAGCCCATGGGGAACGAGGGCACACTTGATCTGCCTGCCCAACTGGCAGAGTTTAGCCTTGTGATGCCAGATGCACTTGATCTGGGATCTGTGTCCCACCTTCTCTGAAGGTCAGGCATCGGCTGGCCTGGTGGAGTTTAGTGTGTATGGGCGGAACGCCCCTGATCTGTGATCTCTGCCGCAACTGCTCCTGACGCTCCGACACTGACTTGTGGTGTGCAGCCCCTGCCCTGCCCAGGGCTAAGCTTTGAGTGCTTAGAGTGGTATTGGAGGAGAGACTGGACTCTCACCCCAGCCTCCCAGTCCCACATTGCTTCCCTTGCTGTGTTACCAGTGGCAGTGGTGGACCCCCCTCAGTTGGGTCTCCAGGCTACTCTCTCCTGTGAAAGGTGTGGGTGCCTTGGCGCTTGATCCTCTGCTTTGTTGGGATGTAAGGTAGGGTCCTGGAGGACCACTGGTCAGCCACTGCTAGAGCCATAATATTGCAAAGCCCTAACAACAAGCCCCTCCTACCAATGCGATGGCCCTGCCTGCATCATTTCAACAGTGACACCTCAGCACAACTCCACCCAAGAATCTCACAGAGGCAAATCTTATAGTACAGCACCTCCTACCAGAAAAAGGAATAATGATCTCTTGTTGGGGTTATTAACAATACCACTCACAAATGCCATCAAGAAAAAAGAAATCAAATATGAATATACAAAACAAAGACATAGCTCAGATAGATGATGAAAAATCTCCAGAAAAAGAATCTCAATTACATGGAAATCTTGGAGCTTAATGACAGAGAATTCATATTTGAAGTTCTAAAAATACTCAATAATATACAAGAAAACACTGAAAGGCTAAATTTAGTTAGCTCAGAAAACAACTTAATGAACAAAAAGAGTACTTCACCAAAGAAACTGAAACTATATAAAAGAACCAAAGATGAAAAATTCAATACACAAACTGAAAAATGAGGTAACAAGCTTAGCCAACAGAACAGGCTAGAAAGAGGAGAGAATCAGTGACATTGAAGACAGGTAACTAGAGATACTACAGAGAGAAGTGAGAGACTCCCGATTTTAAAATAACGAGATAGCCCAACAAGAATTGTCTGACTCCATCAGGAAGAACAATGTATATTAGAAGAAGAAGAGAGGGAAAAGGGAATGGAGAACATATTGAAACAAATAATCAATGAGAACTTCCCAAGCATGTGGAAAGAGTTAGAGCCTCAAATCCAAGAAACAAAAAGAACACTGAGTTATCTCAACCAAAACAGACCTACTCCAAGGCACATCATAACAAAATGATCACAAATCAATGAAAAGAATCCTCAAGGCAGCTAGGGAAAAGAAGAATATAACATATAAAGGAAGACCCATTAGGCATCATCAGATTTCTCAGCAGAAACTCTACAAGCCAGAAGAGAGTGGACCCCAACATTTCAAGTACTGAAAGAGAGGAACTACCAGCCAAGAATACTATATCCATCAAAACTATCCTTCAAATATGAAGGGGAAACTAAAACATTTACAGACATACAGAAGCTGAGGGAATTTATCACCAGAAAATTCCCACTACAGAAAATACTACAGGGGGTTATTTGACCAGATACAAAGAACAAAACAAAACAAAATTACAAGTAAAATTTTAACAAAACCACAATAAAAACAAGGATAATCTGTGACAATAACATAAAAGAAGAGAGGACAAAGATCAGCAGTAACAAAGGAAGATGGAGTGCATAGAAGCATTCATTAAATAATGAACTCTAATAAATATGATAATTTTTCTTTTAATAACCTAATGGTAACCACCCCTGAAAATGCCACTACTGAAGCATTGCTTAAAAAATGAAGAAACAGAAGATTTAAGTATGGAATACCACCAAACAAAAACAAATGACAGAAAAACAAAAAAGAGGAACCAAACAAGACACAAAGCTATCAGAAAGCAGTATATAAAATGGCAATAGGAAACACTCAAGTGTCAATAATTACACTAAGTGTAAATGGATTTAACTCACCAATAAAGAGGCACAGAGTAGTAGATTGGATCTAGAAGCAAAACCAAACAGTATGCTGCTTTCAAGAGACACATCTAAGCTACAAGGATAAAAATAGATTCAAAGTGAAGGGTCGGAAAACGCTTCTCCAAGCAAATAATATCCAAAAAAAGCATGTGTAGCTATACTCATATCTGACAATGTTGACTACAACACAACAAAGGTAAGCAGAGACAAAGATGGACTTTTCATAATGATAAAGGGGACATTGTATCAAGAAGACATAACACTCCTTAATATATATGCACCAAACCAGGGAGCACTAAAATATATATGATATGTACTAACTGATCTAAAAGTACAAACTGAAAAAAACATAATCATACCTGGAAACCTCAATACACCATTGATGGCTTTAGATCATTCATCCAAACAGAAAATAAATAAAGAAATATCGGCCTTAAATGAAACACTGGAACAAATGGACATAATAGACATCTACAGGATGTTACATTGCAAAACATCAGAGATTACATTTTTCTCCAGTGTACATGCAACATTCTCAAAAATAGATTATATGCTGGAGCACAAAACTAAAATCAACAAATTCTGAAAGATTGAAATTATACCAAGCATATTCTCTGACAATAAGGCTTTGAAACTAGAATTCAACAGCAAAAAATAAGTAAACAAATCCACAAAAATATACAAATTAAATAACATACTTCTAAAAAATGACTGTGTCAAAGAAGCAAAAAGATATCAAAAGATATATACAGACAAATGAAAATGACAACACTATATATCAGAATCTCCCGGATGCAGGAAAAGCAGTAATAAGTGGGAAGTTCATATCATTACAGGCTTATGTGAAAAACAAGACAGAACCCAAGTAAACAACCTAATATCTTAAGGAACTAAAAAAAGAAGAACAAAGGCAACCCAAAATCAGCAGAAGAATAAAAATAATAAAAAGTAGAGCTGAAATAAATGAAATAGAGAACAGGAAAACGATAGAAAAAATTAATACAATAAAAAGTGGGCTCCTAGAAAAGATCAACAAAATTGAAAAACCCTTGTCAGGACACACTAAGGAAAAAAGAGAAAGGACTCATACAAACAAAATCCAAAATGAAAGAGGAGAAATTACTGTAAATATCATAGATATACAAAGGATTATTGCAGAATACTATGCAAAACTATGTCACCAGACTCAAGAAGAAATGGATAAACTAGAACAATACAATCTTCCTAAACTGAATCATGAAGAAGTAGAAAGCCTAAAAGAGACCTATAAGCAGGGAGAAAATAGAAACAACTATCAAAAACCTCCCCAAAATAAAAGTCTGGGGCCAGATAGATATACTAGTGAATTCTACCAAACATTCAAAGATTTAGTTCCTATCCTTCTCAAAGTCTTCAAAAAAATTAAAGAAGAAGCAATACTTTCAAACACATACTTTATGAGACCAACATAACCCTCATACCAAAGCCTGATAAGGACAACACAAAAAAAGAAAACTTCAGACCAATATCTCTAATGAATACAGATGCTAAAATCCTAAACAAAATACTAGCAAATCAAATACAACACATTAAAAAAATAATTCATCATGATCAAGTGGGATTCATTCCCAAAACACAAGGATGGTTCAACATACGTAAAACGATTAACGTAATACACCATATCAACAAAACAAAGAACAAAAACCATATGATCCTATCAATAAATACAGAAAAGGCATTCACAGGTGGCCAAGACATGGAAACAGCTGAAATGCCCGTCAGTAGAGGACTGAATAAAGAAGATGTGGCACATATATACAATGGAATACTACTCAGCCATAAGAAATGATGACATAGTATCATTTATGACAACATGGATGGACCTTGATAACACTATACTGAGTGAAGTAAGTAAATCAGAAAAAGCTAAGAAGTGTATGATTCCATACATAGGTGGGACACAAAATTGAGATCCTTGGAAATAGATAAAAGTGCAGTGGTTACCAGGGGTACGGGAAGAGAGAAGAGGAAGGGGAGAGGAGGGGCTTAAACAGAAACAAAATATAGGGTTACAGAGGATGATTTAACTTTGGATGATGGGTATACAGCATAATCGACTGTCCAAATGATGTGGAGATGTTTTCTCTAAATCTACATACACTGGTTGATCAATGTCACTGTTAAATTTAATTGTCTAAAAAAAAAAAAAGAATTATATGAACAAGTATTCAGTAAGGACTTTGGGGGAGAATATTTAATACATAGTATAAAGATATGTTTAAGAGAAGACTTGAATGATCTTACTCTTAAGTCTCTGTTTTACTAACACTTTTTTTTTGTCATTGATTTTTAGAGAGAGAGGAAGGGAAAGACAGAGAAAGACACCGTAACATTGTTCTGTTCCTATATGTGCCCTGACTTGTTATTGAACTGGCAATTTCTGTGCTTTGGGGTGACGCTCTAACCAACTGAGCTATCTGGCCAGGACTACTAAGACTTTCTAAATGAAGCCAAATACGGTAATACCAAAACAGTTTCTCCAATTCAGCAGAGAATTTCTAGGCTAAATTGCTCAAAGGCCCTCATTTAAAGACAGCTCATTACATCGTTGAACTTACTGGCACATGCCCACAATAGATCTGTTCATAACCTTTTTTCTCTGAGTTTAAAAAATGAAGCTCTCCGGGGGATGGCAAGATGGCGATGGAGTAGGCGAACATGCCAACTTCCAACTCCTGGAACCAAAGTGGATTATAACTTAATTTTAAGAACCATCATCTGGATAAACCAACTTTGAACTAAACTAAGTGGACTCTTCAACCAAGGAACACTGAAGAAGCCACATTGAGACTAGTAGGAAAAGCGAAAACGTGGAAAGGGTTGCCCAGCTCCCTAGAGCGAATGGCAGCCCAGAGAGACTTGCATGGCGGGAAGAGAGTATAGCAGAGAGGGAGGGACCTGGGTCCCAGGAACAAAGTCCCAGCCTGCAGCCCAAGAGCCTAGAAGAGGTGTATGGATAGTATTTAGCTGTGAAACAAGTTAGAATACTTTTTGTGAGAAAACAACACTTTTCTCAGACCCAGGATTCTTATTAAAGGGACAGCGCAGAAAACCTTTCACAACCACTCACCCGGAGCTCCAGGGGACAGGGACAGAGGAGAGGACCGAGCAGTGGGAAGAGAGTGTGGTCTGGAAGGCACAGGGAGAAACACTCTGAGGGACAGCTACCCTAAACCCTGGGCTGAGTCACTTCCTAAATCTGAAACGAATATTTCCCCTGGAACTAGCAATACCAGCAAAGGGAGAAAGGACACCAGCCAAACACTCTCCTTTGGCACTTAGAGCAGAGCTGCTTAGAAGGAGGGAGCTGTCATGACTACAGTATGGAGTGTTAGGGTCTGAGCTGCAGTGCCTCCACCCACACAGCTGAGGATTTGCTGGAGGGACGGTGACGGCGGAACGTGGGAACACGGAAACGCGGTTCTGTTGGCAGGGGCAGAGGACAAGCCGGCCGAGAGCTCGGTCTAGGCCAACCGGAGCGAAGGGGTTGCGCAAAAGCGGTCTGGCAGCTGTGGGCCTGCCTGCAGCTTCACCTGCAAGGGAAAACCGGAGCCTGGGAAGAGGCGGAGATCTGCGCTGAGCAGGGGCGCGCGGGTGCACAGCATCACCTGGCCTCCAAGGCTTGCGACACTGCACAAGCCGGCCCTGACTGCAGGACCAGGGCGAAAGCCCGGGACAAGCAGAGGCTTGCAGCTGAGCACATGTCAGCAGCCCCGCCTGGCCCGAGGCGCCGAGGTTTGCGATCCTACACAGGCTGGCCCTGACTGCGGGGGTGGGGCAGAAGACCGGGAACAGGCGGGGGCCACAGCCCCTGGGTGCCAAGGCTTGTGGCTCCAGTGCGGTGTGCAACCCCATCCGTGGGGGCGGGGGTGAAGGCCGAGACAGGCTGAGGCTTGTAGAGCCAGGCACGAGAACACAGCCCCTCGCAGGGAGGAGAGGCGGAAACCGCAGCAACAGCCGCAGCGGGCCTGGGCAGCAAAGCCCATACCCGACCGCCCTAGGCAGCAGCAGAGGGGGTGGCGGGTCTGAAGACAGACCACACCTAGGGAACACAGAGGCAATACCAATTGAACTCCAGTGGCCACACCCTTCCTATACACAGACAAAATGGGCAGACAGAGAAATGCAACCCAAATGAATCAAGAGAAATCCCCAGAGAAGGACCTGAATGAAACAGATATAACCAAATTAACGAATGCAGAGTTTGAAATAATGATATTTAGGATGTTCAAAGAGTTTAGAGCAACAATGAATAGTCATTAAGAACACCTAAATAAAGAGATAACAAGTAAAAAAAGGAAATTGAAATAATAAAAAAGAATCAGACAGAAATGACAAATACAATATCAGAATTGAAGAACATAATGGAAGGAATTAAAAGCAGGATAGATGAAACTGAGGATCGAATCAGCAAGTTAGAGGACAAAATAAATGAAGGCACAGAAGCAGAGCAGAAAAAAAAAAAAGAGACTCAAAAAGACTGAAGAAACTCTAAGAAAGCACTGTGACAACATGAAGAGAAATAACATCTGCATCATAGGGTTCACTGAAGAAGAAAAAGAACAAGGGATGGAAACTTTGTTTAACCAAATCATAGCTGAAAACTTCCCTAAATTAAGGCTGGAAAACGACTCACATGTTCAAGAAGCACAGAGAACTCCATTAACGAGAAACCCAAGGAAATCTACACCAAGAAATATCATAATTAAAATACCAAAGCTAAGTGAAAAAGAGAAAATTTTAAAAGCTGCTAGAGAAAAAAGGCTATCACATGCAAAGGAGCCCCCATAAGATGACATCTGACTTCTCAACAGAAACACTTGAGGCCAGAAGGGAATGGCAAGATATATTCAAAGTAATGCAGAACAAGAACCTACAATCAAGACTACTTTATCCAGCAAGGCTAACATTTAAAATTGAAGGAGAAATAAAAAACTGCCCATACAAAAAAAAAACCTCACGGAATTCATTAAAATCAAACCAATCCTGCAAGAGATGCTCAGGGGCCTGTTGTGAACAGATCAAAGGAGAAAAAATAGAGCAAAAGAGAAATACAACTTTAAAGAATAAAATGACAATAAAAAACTACATATCAAAAATCACCTTAAATGTAAATGGATTAAATGATCCAATGAAAAGACATAGGATAGCTGCATGGATAAGAAAACAGGATCCATACATATGCTGTTTACAAGAGACACACATTAAAACAAAAGATGCACATAGACTGAAGGTAAAAGGATGGAAAAAAATATTTCATGCAAATGGAAATAAAAAAAAGGCAGGGGTAGCAATACTTATATCTGACAAAATGGACTTTAAAACAAAGGCTGTAATAAGAAATAAAGAAGGACACTACATAATGATAAAGGCAACAATTCAACAGGAAGATATAACTATTATAAATACCTATGCACCAAATATAGGAGCCCCGACATACATAAAGCAGACTTTGATGGATATAAAGGGCGAGATTAACAGCAATACTATCATAGTAGGGGATTTCAATACCCCTCTAACAACACTGGATAGATCCTCAGGAAAGAAAATTAATAAAGAAACAGCACACTTAAAGGAGACACTAGATCAACTTGATTTAATAGATATCTTCAGAACTTTTCACCCTAAAGCAGTAGAATATACATTCTTCTCAAGTGCTCATGGTATGTTTTCTAGGATAGACCACATGTTAGGACACAAAAATGGTCTCAATAAATTTAAGAAGATTGAAATCATATCAAGCATTTTCTCTGATCACAATGCCATGAAACTAGAAATTAACCACAAAAGAAAAACTGAAAAATACTCAAACACATGGAAACTAAATAGCATGTTATTAAATAATGAATGGATTAACAATGAGATCAAAGAAGAAATAACAAAGTTTCTAGAAATAAATGATAACGAGCATAAATCAACTCAAAATTTATGGGACACAGCAAAAGCAGTTCTGAGAGGAAAGTTCATTGCACTACAGGCATATCATAAGAAGCTAGAAAAAGCTCAAATAAGCAACCTGACCCTGCATCTAAAAGAACTAGAAAAACAACAACAAATAAAACCCAAGACAAGTAGAAGGAAGGAAATAATAAAGATCAGAGCAGAAATAAATGACATAGAGGCTAAGGAAACAATACAGAGGATCAATGAAACCAGAAGCTGGTTCTTTGAAAAGGTAAACAAGATTGATGAACCTTTAACTAGACTCACCAAGAAAAACACAGAGAGGACTCAAATAAATAAAATTAGAAAGGACAGTGGAGAAATAACAACTGACACAACAGAAATACAAAGCACTGTAAGAAAATACTATGAAGAACTATATACCAAAAAATTAGACAATCTTGGTGAAATGGACAAATTTCTGGAATCATATAACCTTCCAAAAATCAATCTGGAAGAATCAGAACACCTAAACAGACCAATTACAACAAATGAGATCGAAACAGTAATCAAAAAACTCCCAAAAAAGAAAAGTGCTGGGCCTGATGGCTTCACAGATGAATTCTATCAAAAACTCAAAGAAGAACTAACTCCTATCCTCCTCAAGCTATTTCAAAAAATTCAAGAGGAAGGAAGACTTCCATACTCCTTTTATGAGGCGAGCATAATTCTGATCCCAAAACCGGGCAAAGACAACACAAAGAAAGAAAATTATAGGCCTATATCCCTGATGAATTTAGACGCTAAAATTCTCAACAAAATATTAGCCAACCGGATCCAGCAATATATGAAAAAAATCATACACCATTATCAAGTGGGATTTATTCTGGAGAGGCAAGGCTGGTTCAATATTCGCAAATCAATCAATGTGATTCATCACAGAAACAAAAGGAAGGACGAAAATCACATGATAATTTCAATAGATGCAGAAAAGGCATTTGATAAAATCCAGCACCCATTCATGCTCAAAACTCTCAGTAAAGTGGGAATACAGGGAACATTCCTTAATATGATAAAGGCCGTCTACGAAAAACCCACAGCAAACATCATACTAAATGGACAAAAATTAAAAGCAATCCCCTTAAGATCAGGAACCAGGCAGGGGTGCCCCCTTTCACCACTCTTATTAAACATAGTCTGGAAGTCCTAGCTACAGCAATCAGACAAGAAGAAGAAATAAAAGGCATCCAAATTGGAAAAGAAGAAGTAAAACTGTCACTATTTGCAGATGATATTATATATTGAAAACCCTAAAGTCTCAGTCAAAAAACTACTGGACCTTATAAATGAATTCAGCAAGATGGCAGGATATAAAATAAATACTCAGAAATCAGAGGCATTTCTATATACCAACAATGAACTGTCAGCAAAAGAAATTAAGGAAACAATCCCCTTCACTATTGCAGCCAAAAAAATTAAGTACCTAGGAGTAAATTTAACCAAGGAGGTTAAGGACTTGTACTCGAAAAATTATAAAACATTGATAAAAGAAATCAAGGAAGATACAAACAAGTGGAAGCATATACCGAGCTCATGGCTAGGAAGAATAAACATCATTAAAATGTCTATATTACCCAAAGCAATTTATAAATTTAATGCAATACCAATTAAAATACCAATGACATACTTCAAAGATATAGAAAACATATTCCAAAATTTATATGGAACCAAAAAAGAACACGAATAGCCTCAGCAATCTTAAAAAGAAAAAATAAAGCAGGAGGTATCACTCTTCCAGATATCAAGGTTTACTATAAGGCCATTATACTCAAGACAGCCTGGTACTGGCATAAGAACAGGCACATAGATCAATGGAATAGAACAGAGGACCCAGAAATAAACCCACAGCTTTATGGACAACTGATATTTGACAAAGGAGGAAAGAACATACAATGGAGTAAAGACAGCCTCTTTAACAAATGGTGTTGGCAAAATTGGACAGCTACCTGCAAAAAAATGAAACTAGACCATCAACTTACACCATTCACAAAAACAAACTCAAAATGCATAAAACACTTAAATGTAAGCCGTGAAACCATAAGCATCTTAGAAGAAAACATAGGCAGCAAGCTCTCCTACATCTGTTAGCAGCAGTATATTAGCCGATTTATCTCCATGGGCAAATGAAATAAAAGGCAATATAAACAAATGGGACTATATCAAACTAAAAAGTTTTTGCACAGCTAAAGACAATAAGAACAGAATAAAAAGACAAACCACACAATGGGAGAACATATTCGACAGCACATCTGATAAGGGGTTAATAACTAAAATTTATAAAGAACTTATAAAACTCAACACCAGGAAGACAAACAACCCAATCAAAAAATGGGCAAAAGAAATGAATAGAAATTTCTCCAAAGAGGACATACAGATGGCCAATAGGCATATGAAAAAATGCTCAACATCACTAATCATTAGAGATATCACCTCACACCAGTCTGAATGGCACTCATCAGCAAAACAACACAGAATAAGTGCTGGTGAGGATGTGGAGAAAAGGGAACCCTTCTGCACTGCTGGTGAGAATGCAGACTGGTGCAGCCACTGTGGAAAACAGTTTGGAGATTCCTCAGAAAATTAAAAATCGAACTTCCATTTGACCCAGCTATCCCACTTATAGGAATATACCCTAAGAACACCATAGCACTGTTCAAAAAGAAGAAATGAACCCCCATGATCGTGGCAGCATTGTTCACAATAGCGAAGATCTGGAACCAGCCCAAGTGTCCGTCAGCAGACGAGTGGATTAAAAAGCTATGGTACATATGTACTATGGAATACTACTCAGCCATAAGAAATGATGACATCGGATCATTTATAACAAAATGGATGGACCTTTATAACATTATACGGAGTGAAATAAGTAAATCAGAAAAAAAGAAAAACTGAGAACAGCATGATTTCATACATAGGTGGGACATAAAAGTGAGAATATGAGACATGGTCAAGAGAGTGGTGGTTACGGGATGGGGGGAGGGAGGGAAGAGTGGGATAAGGAGGAGGGGAGGGACACAGGGAAAACCAGATAGAAGGTGACAGAGGACAATTTGACTTTTGGTGACGGGTATGCAACAGAATTGAATGATAAGATAACCTGGAGATGTTTTCATTGTATATATGTACCCTGATTTATTGGTGTACCCCATTAGAATTAATAATATATATATATATATATATATATATATATATATATATATATATATATATATATATATATATATTAAAAAAACAACACAAAAACAAAGGCTGTAGTAAGAGATAAAGAAGGACACTACATAATGATAAAGGGAACAAACCAAGAGGAAGATATAACAGTTATAAATATCTATGCACCAAACATAGGAGCCCCGTCATACATAAAGCAGACTTTGATGCATATAAAGAGCGAGATCAACAGCAATACTATAATAGTAGGGGATTTCAATACCCCACTAACTTCACTGGATAGATCCTCAAGAAAGAAAATTAACAAAGAAACAGCAGACTTAAAGGATACACTAGAACAACTCGATTTAATAAATATCTTCAGAACCTTTCACATAAGAAAAAAAAAGGCAGCAAGAATATACATTCTTTTCAAGTGCTCATGGTACATTCTCTAGGATAGACCACATGTTAGGACACAATAGTGGTCTCAACATATTTAAGAAGACTGAAATCATATCAAGCATTTTCTCTGTCACAATGGCATCAAACTAGAAATTAACCAGAAAAGAAAAACTGAAAAATACTCAAACACTTGGAAGCTAAATAGCATGTTATTAAATAACGAATGGATTAACAATAAGATCAAAGAAGAAATAAAATGTTCCTAGAAACAAAAGATAATGAGCATACATCAACTCAAAATTTATGGGACACAGCAAAACAGTACTGAGAGGGAAGTTCATAGCACTACAGGCATACCATGAGAAGCTAGAAAAAGCTCAAATAAGCAACTTGACCTTGCATCTAAAACAGTGGTTCTTAACCTGGGTTCTATCGAACCTTAGGGGTTTGATGAGTCGGTCTCAGGGGTTCGGAGAAGCCTCTGCCTCGGAGGCCAGAATAAAGTAATACCATAATTTGTTGTGAGTTCATGCACTTTGTTGGTTTTGTTCTTTGAGCAAGGTGATGTTCATGCACAGCTTATTTTGTGCACCAGTAGAAAACCATATACCTATGTCTTGAATTTGGAAAAAAACCTCATATTTTATTCATCACTAAAGAAGGGTTCAGTGAATGCACATATGAAACTGGTGGGTTTGGTACCTCAAAAACGGTTAAGCCTGACCTGTGGTGGTTCAGTGGATAGAGTGTAGACCTGGAATGTTGAGGTCGTTGGTTCAAAACCCTGCACTTGTCTGGTCAAAGCACATATGGAAGTTGATGCTTCCTGCTACCACCCCTTTCACTCTCTCTCTCTTTCTCTCTCTCCTCTCTAAAATGAATAAATAAAATAAAAAAAATTTAAAAAAAGGTTAAGAAGCACTGATCTAAAAGAATTAGAAAAACAACAGCAAGTAAAGACCAGGGGTATTAGAAGAAAAGAAATAATGAAGATCAGAGCGGAAATAAATGACATAGAAACTAAAGTAACAATACAGAGGATCAATTAAACCAGAAGCTGGTTCTTTGAAAATGTAAACAAGATCGATGAACCTTTAACAAGACTCACCAAGAAAAAAAGCGAGGACTCAATAAATAAAATTAGAAAGGAGAGTGGAGATATAACAACTGACACAACAGAAATACAAACTATTTTAAGAAAATACTATGAAGAACAGTATGCCAAAAAACTAGACTATCTATATGAAATGGACAAATTCCTTGAAACATACAATCTTCCAAAAATCAATCTGGAAGAATCAGAACACCTAAACAGACCAATTAAAACAAATGAGATAAAAAAACTGCCAACAGAGAAAAGTCCTGGGCCTGATGGCTTCACAAGTGAATTCTACCAAAAATTCAAAGAAGAACTAACTCCTATTCTTCTCAAGCTATTTCAAAACATTCAAGAGGAAGGAAGACTTCCTAGCTCCCTTTATGAGGCAAGCATAATTCTGTTTCTGAAACCAGGAAAATTCAACACAAAGAAAGAAAATTATAGACCAATATCCCTGAATTTAGATGCTAAAATCCTCAACATAATATTAGCCAACTGGATCCAGCAATATATGAAAAAAATCATATACCGTGATCAAGTGGGATTTATTCTAGGGAGGCAAGGCTGGTTCAATATTCGCAAATCAATCAATGTGATTTATCACATAACAAAAGGACAAAAACGACATGATAATTTCAATAGATGCAGAAAAAGCATTTGATAAAATCCAGCATCCATTCATGATCAAAACTCTCAGTAAAGTGGGAATACAGGGAACATACGATAAAGGCCATCTATGACAAACCCACAGCCAACATCATACTCAATGGTCAAAATAAAAAGCAATCCTCTTAAGATCAGGAACAAGGCAGGGGTGCCCCCTTTCACCACCCTTATTCAACATAGTTCTGGAAGTCCTAGCCACAGCAATCAGATAAGAAGAAGAAATAAAAGGCATCCAAATTGGAAAAGAAGAAGCAAAACTTTCATTATTTGCAGATGATATGATATTGTATATAGAAAACGCTAAAGTCTCAGTCAAAAAACTACTGGACCTGATAAGTGAATTCAGCAAGGTGGCAGAATATAAAATTAATACTCAGAAATCAGAGGCATTTTTATACACCAACAATGAACTGTCAGAAAGAGAAATTAAGAAAACAATCCCATTCACTATTGCAACCAAAAAAATAAAGTACCTAGGAGTAAATTTAACCAAGGAGATTAAAGAGTTGTACTCGGAAAATTATAAAACATTGATAAAAGAAATCAAGGAAGATACAAACAAGTGGAAGCCTATACCGTGCTCATGGTTACGAAGAATAAACATCATTAAAATGTCTATATTACCCAAAGCAATTTATAAATTCAATGCAATACCAATTAAAATACCAATGACATACTTCAAAGATATAGAACACATATTCCAAAATTTATATGGAAACAAAAAAGAACATGAATAGACTCAGCAATATTGAAAAGGAATAATAAAGCAGGAGGTATCATTCTTCCTGATATCAAGGTATACTACAAGGCCATTGTACTCAAGGCAGCCTGGTACAGGCATAAGAACAGGCACATAGATCAATGGAACAGAACAGAGGACTGAGAAATAAATCCGCAGCTTTATGGACAACTGATATTTGACAAAGGAGGTAAGTGCATACAATGGAGTAAAGACAGCCTCTTTAACAAATGGTGTTGGGAAAATTGGACATCTACTTGCAAAAAACTGAAACTAGACCATCAACTTACATCATTCACAAAAACAAACTCAAAATGAATAAAAGACTGAAATGTAAGTCGTGAAACCATAAGCATCTTACAAAAAAACACAGGCAGTAAGCTCTCCGACATCTCTCACAGCAATATATTTGTTGATTTATCTCCACAGGCAAGTGAAATAAAAGACAGGATAAACAAATGGGACTATATCAAACTAAAAAGCTTTTGCACAGCTAAAGACAGTAAGAACAGAATAAAAAGACAAACTACACAATGGGAGAATATATTTGAAAATACGTCTGATAAGGGGTTAATAACCAAATGCTATTTAAATCATTCACTAGAAAGTTACATTTAGAACTTAATACACTCGGATTAAATACATACAGGCTGCAGCCAGTAGTCTGTCCGGGCAGTTCTTTTCTTTCCCTCTTCAATCTGTTGAACACACAAGACAATCATAAAAAGATCTCTTTAAAATTCTCCATTTGTTTGAATAACATTCCATTTAGTAAAAGAACAGGAAACACATACTTCTCAAAAGATCAATGATATATTGCTCACAAAAATTAGGGGATCAAGGAATGTGTAGATGAGGGGTCCTCAAATTTTTTACACAGGGGGCCAGTTCACTGTCCTTCAGACCGTTGGAGGGCCAGACTATAAAAATAACAATGAACAAATCCCTATGCACATTGCACATATCTTATTTTAAAGTAAAAAAACAAAACAGGAACAAATACAATAAATAATATAAAGAACAAGTAAATTTAAATCAACAAACTGAGCAGTATTTCAATGGGAACTATGGGTGCGATGCATCCTGTGCTCCTCTCACTGACCACCAATGAAAGAGGAGCCCCTTCCGGAAGTGCAGTGGGGGCCGGATAAAATGGCCTCAGGGGGCCAAATGTGGCTCACGAGCCATAGTTTGGGGACCCCTGGTGTAGATACTCCAGTATTTTCAGCCTTTTGAATAGTGCATTTTCACAAGAGAAATAAAAGTTGGGTCCTGGCTGGCTAGCTCAGCAGTAGAGTGTCAGCCTGGCATGTGGAAGTCTCGGGTTCAATTCCCAGCCAGGGCACACAGGAAAAGCACCCATCTGCTTCTTCATCCCTCCCCCTCTACTTTCTATTGCTCTTTTCCCCTCCCACAGCCAAGGCTTCATTGGAACCAAGTTGGCCGGTGCACTGAGGATGGCTCCATGGGCTCCGCCTCAGGCGCTAGAATGGCTCAGGTTTCAACCAAACACCACCCTAGATGGGTAGAGCATCGCCCCCTGGTGGGCATGCCAGGTGGTTCCAGGTCGGGAGCATGCGGGAGTCTGTCTCCCTGTTTTTCATTTCAGAGATAAAAAAAAAAAAAAGTTGGTCTTGCATCTCATTTTCATAATTAAACAACTTTTTTTGACTTGTTTGCTTTTCTGATGTTCTTGTTTAATTTAAAAAAAAATCAAATGCTTCTTATTTTCAATTCATATTCATTTTGAAATATACCCTAATTTTTGTGAGCAGTGTATAATTTGTAAGCCCTGAAATACAAATAAATGTTTCTACATTTAGTTTTTGAGTTTAAAAAAAGACAAATTTAGATTAAAAGTATGTCATAAAGCAAGTCAATTGGTCAAGAAAATAAAAACAAACAACCTCTACTCGGGCACTGCAGCAAAGGCCACCTGCCAGCCCTCTAGCACTGCCCTTCCTTTGCCTCCTTCCATATAACCGTTACAAACTAGACAGCATGCAATGTTTTCATGTAATAAAAACTCTTATAGACCATAGCATAGCACAGTTAGATACAAAGTCTTATGGGAAAAAGGGGTTTCCCTGTTTGACAAGGATAATGAAGCTTGTAAAGGCAGAAAAACATACTGGCTGTATGGCTTTATATCATGCCTTTTACTTTCTCAAATGTTTCAAGTTAGGACCCTAAATACCAACTTTCAATGGAAGTGACTAACATCATTCTTTGATTGATTCTAAACATCATTTAATTCCTCCAATTCTCCAAAGTGAACAGAAAATATTCTAAATTTAGCATGTATTATATTCAAAGCAAGTAGATTGGGCTTTCCATTTTCCTTTGAATTAAATTTAAACTCCTAGTCCCTAGCCAGTTGGCTCAGCAGTAAAGCATCGGCCTACTGTGTGGAAGTACTGGGTTTGATTCCCAGTCAATGCACAGGGGAAGTGACCATCTGCTTCTCCACCTGTCTCCCCTCTCTGTGTCTCTTTCCCTCTCTCACCTGTTCTGCAGCCATGGCTCATTCGAGCAAGTTGGCCCCAGATGCTGAGAATGACACCATGGCCTTGCCTGAAGAGCTAAAATAGCTTGGTTGATGAGCAACAGCCCTGGATGGGCAGAGCACTGCCCCACAGGGGGCTTGCCAGCTGGTTCCTGGTAGAGATATATATGGGAGTCTTTCTCTTTGTCTCCCCACCTCTCACTTAATAAATAAATAAATAAACAGACAAATTCCCTGTCATGGCCTATAAGACCTCTCTGGTGTCTCACCTACTTCTCTCTCCAACTTCACATGCTACCACTCTTACGTTCACCTCGCTGCAGCCACATTAACTTTCCCTCAGTGGCTTGGAGCTCTTTCCTGCCTCAGCACAAGCTATCGCCCCACTCTTCATATTCAGACATCCCTTAGGACTTCACATTTTGTATGTAATTATTCATTGGACCACCTGTCCACGGGGTATCTCCCTAACTAGAATGAAAGCTCCATGACACACAGGTACATTGTTTTTATCCCTACACATACTACAGACTGTGACCTTGTACAATGCCTACCTCGCACATACCAGCAACTCAGCATTTGTTGAGTGATGTAATGATTGTACACAGCTCATGTCATTTAAGCTTTTGAGACTGCTCCTCATTATGTGAGGAGACAGAATTGTGACCTCCTACCCCTTCACAAATGAAGAAAGGGGATAGAGACAAAAGGAAATGACATTACAGGAGAAAAAAAAAGCTGCTTTGTTTTTTTTTTAAGTCCAGAAACCTCAGTTCTTTTTTTTTTTAGATTTTATTTATTCATTTTTATTAGAGAGAGAAAGAGATAGAGATAGAGATAGATAGATAGATAGATAGATAGAGAGAAAGAGACAGAAAGAACAAGAGGAGGAACAGGAAGCATCAACTTCCATATGTGCCTTGACCATGCAAGTCCAGGGTTTAGAACCAACGACCTCAGCGTTCCAGGTCGACGCTTTATCCACTACGCCACCACATGTCAGGCAAAAAAAGCTGCTTCATGTACCATTTTTCTTTCTCTTTACCCGTCCTTACTCTTCTCCTTTTCCACTTATTTAGTAAATTTATTTATCGGATAAGGTCATGTGTTGCAAGAGAGAAAGGAATATTGAGGAGTATATTAAGAAGCTTCTGCTAAACTGATCTAGAGTTCCAGGTAGAAAGTATGGCTCTGATTCCAGATAATCACAAGTTTTCAATAATTCATCACACAAACTTGGCCTCAGGTTAAATCAAATTAAAACTATGTCACAGCTTTTTCGTACTGGCTAGGAGGAGGCAAGTGGAAGTTAGACAACAAGAGAGCACAGGCTTGTGGGAAATCCATGGAGGATGCCAATTCCACAGTCACAGAAAGGGATTCATCGAAGCGTTCGCTTCGAGCTTCCATGACCAGTGAAGTGCTTCTCTTTGAACTCTATTGATCATTGTTGCGTGGAGAGTTCTGAAGACAGCACTTGAGGTAAGAAAATGAACCTAGGTGGGGAGTTCTAATTCTATTCCAATGGAATTGCATATAGACTCCTTTTCCCTAACCTAATACACACAAATTTTTCTAATTTTCTAATAATCTAACAATGGCGAAACTATTTAAGTTTCCTTGGTTTGAACTACATAATTCCTCTAGTGCTAAAGAGTCAACAGGCAATTCATCATCCATACCTCCATAATTTCATCAAGTGCAGATTTCTTTTTCTTCTTTTCTTTTGGTTGAGATAAAGTCTGGGAAGATTCTTTCCGTTTCAATGATGCTGTGGTCTCTATTGCCTTCAGTGCGCTTGGTCCCAGAGAACTGATGAAAAAAAGTGTTTTTTAACAAAAACTATACACAGATAAAGGCTTTAGAATAAACAACACAGAAGAAATCTGATTTTAACAGATCAGTCAAAACAGTGAAGGACCCATCTGTATCTCCTATAGGCACCAGGAGAACATGTAACCCTTTCTGTCTTTCTTTCCTTCCTACCTTCTCCTCACCCATCCATTCAATGATGACAGTATCAGCACAGACATTTGGCAGGTCAGGGTTTGAGTAAAGAACTTTTCTAAGGACCTGAGAAATAAACTTTTCTAAGCCTTGGTTCTTCATCTATAAATAGGAATAACAATGTGACCCAATTCCAAGCTTGACTGCAAGGATTAAATGTTTGTAAAATAACTGACAGAAGTCTAGCACATTATTGTCAGTTCTATATAACAAGAGAGACACAGACAGAGACAGGAAGGGGGAGAGATGAGAAGCATCAACTGGCAGTTGCAGCACCTTAGTCGTTCATCGATTGCTTTCTCATATGCGCCTTAATGGGGATGGGGTGCTCCAGGCAAGCCACTGATCCCTTGCTCAACCCAGTGACCCTGGGCTCAAGCCAGTGACCCTGGTCTCAAACCAGTGACCTTGGGCTTCAAGCCAGTGACCAAAGGGTAATGTCGATGATACTATGCTCAAGTCAGCGACCCACAGCTGGTTAGCCTGTGCTCAAGCCAGATGAATCCATACTCAAGCTGGGGACCTTGGGGTTTCAAACCTGGGTCCACGGTGTCCCAAGTTGATGCTCTATCCACTGGGTTGATACTCTATCCACTGCAGTGCCATCACCTGGTCAGGTTGTCAGTTCTATTTTTTTAAAGCAAAGATCTTAATATGCCACTTAAATATTTTTGATCGACTGCTTAGAGTTGACAGCATGCATTCTAATTTCTTAGTGCTGAATTAAACTGTCACCACTCACTTTAGAATTCTATCTCTGACTTAGTATGTTCACTGGCCATTGCAAACAATTTGCTATTGACTGAGCCATGACCTATGCTTCCTGCCTTTGGAAATTTGCACATGCCTATTTTATACCTAAAAGAGTCTTTCTATTTATATCCATTTGTTAAAATTTTAAAAATATTTTTTTTATCCTTCTCTTTCCAAGTGAGAGGAGGGGAGATAGAGAAACAGATACCCACATGTGCCCTGACCTGGATCCACTTGGCCACCGCTGCCTGGGGCCAATGCTCTGACCATTTGGGACCAAGCTTGCAACTGAGCTACTTTTAGCACCTGAGGTGAAGGCTCCAGAGAGCACCTAGGCCAGTATGCTCAAACCTATCAAGCCACTGGCTGCGGAAGGGGAAAAGAAGGTGGGGTGCAGGGGGAAGGGTGGAGAGGCAGATGGTGACTTCTCCTGTGTGCCCTGACCGGGAATTGAATCTGGGACCTCCACATGCCAGGCCAACATTACTACTGAGCCAACTGGCCAGGGCTAATATTCTTTAAGATCCATTATTCACGTGGTTTCTTGAATTGTCATTGTTTGAAAGGCCATAGCACTTTACATCATACTTTACCTTGTATTATAATCATTTGTATATATGACTTCTCGCTAATAGTTGGGGATCAGTCTAAAAAGCTTAAATTATAATATTTTTTCCCTGTAATGTAGCAGTAACTGTGTCATGACTCATAAATTACTCAATATTTGCTGACTAAATGAATCTTATCAGTCTATTTACAAAATACGAAACAAATAAATATTTGCACAAAGCTACCATTGAGATAACCAAGAAAAAAGTATGATGATTAGAAGATACAACACAATTATTATTTTCCATTATTTGTTTTAAATATATACATTTAAAAATTTTAAAGCACTAAAGGTAGCATTAGAGCAGTCTCTGAAGAGAAAAACAGATGGAGGTCACATGGAAGGTGATATGAAGATGATATACACAGAAGGTGATATGAAGATGAAGCAAAAAGAAATTTAAAGACCCTGGTCATGAATCAGGATGGATGTAAATACAAGCCAAGGAATACCAGTAGCCACCAGATGCTGATTCTCCCCCAGAGCCTCTGGAGGGAGAACAGCCCTGTAGGCATCTTCATTTCAGATTTCTGACCTCCAGAGACAGAGGAGATTTCCATTGTTTCAAGCCACCCTGTTTATGGTAGTTTATTACCAGTCATAGAAAATGAATACAAGAGCTATCAACTTGAGGCCACTGGGACCAATCCTAACATTCATCTACACTTAGGTATAACAAATAATAAAGGAGAATACAGACAAATATGAGTGGTCTAAAACCACGTGATGTGTTATGACAAGGGGCCCCAAACTGCGGCCCCCTGAGGCCATTTATCCGGCCTCCACCGCACTTTCAGAAGGGGTACCTCTTTCATTGGTGGTCAGTGAGAGGAGCACAGGATGCATCCGCACCCATAGTTCCCATTGAAATACTGGTCAGTTTGTTGATTTAAATTTGTTTTTTATTTTAAATATTGTATTTGTTCCCGTTTTGTTATTTTTACTTTAAAATAAGGTATGTGCAGTGTGCATAGGGATTTGTTCATAGTTTTTTTTATAGTCCGGCCCTCCAATGGTCTGAGGGACAGTGAACTGGCCCCCTGTGTAAAAAGATTGGGGACCCCTGTGTTATGATATATTCAAGCCTGTCTTCCAGGTTCTATCATATGAATATCTTAAAAAGAATTTTCAAATGTACCATACATAGAACTCAATCAATTTCATCATAATACCTAAGGTAGGCATTTTGAAATATTTTAATCAAAGCAGTTACACATTGCTTACTCAGTCTTCAATTCTCCTAGCCATGTCAGTCATAAAAATAGACGGCACTAGTCTATAAATTAAGCACCGCCCAAAGGAAAAAAGAAAACAACTGAGGGCCTTAAATAAACAAAACACATAAAATACAACTTAAAACAGAGTTCATACAAAGACAGAGGGAAAATGGCGACGGAGTAGGTGGACGTTACACTCCCACCTCTCAGAACCAAAGTGGATTACAACTTAACTTAGGAAAAATCATCTTGAAAAACCAACTTTGGACTGAACTAAGAGGAATCTATAACCAAGCATCACGGAAGAAACTACCGTGAGCTGGCAGGAAGGGTGAAGACGGAAAGGGCTGCCCCACTCCCAGGAACGAGAGGTGGCCCGGAAGGTCTCTCGTGGCGGGGTGAGTTGCCTGGAGAATAGTGGGTCCTCAGCCCCAGGAACGGAGCCCCAGTCTGGAGCCTCACAGACTAGAGGAGGCATACGAACAGTATTTAGCTGAAAGAAGAGCTGGGTTACGGTTTGCGAGAGGGAGACAGAACACTCAAACTCAGGCTTCATCTTAAAGGGACCCTGCAGAAAACCTCATTCACAGTCACTTACCCAGGGCTCCAGGAGCAAGGAGTGCCAAGAGGACTGGATTAGAGAGAGGAGAACGTAGTCTCAAGGGCACAGGGAGAGACTGTGGGGGACAGCCACCCTGACCCCTATATTGGGTCAGTCCCCAAATCTAAAGTGACCATTATTCCTGGGAGAACCAAGCCAGCAAAGGAAAGCAATTACCCTACCTACCAGAGGCTTTCCTGCTCCACTCAGTGCAAAGAGATGCTTAGAATCAAGGGACACATCAAGGACACAGGTTTTGACTACTGAGGTCTGGGCTACACTGCCTCCCCAAACTGCTGAGTACCCTCCAAAAAGCAGGAGGGCCCAGCTGCAGTGGCAGCCATAGCAGCAAGGATAGAGCCCAGCGAGGGAGCCTGCAAGGCAGCGGCGAGGTGGAGCCCAGAGAGGCAGCACGTGTGCTTGCGGTGGGCAGAGCTTGTCAAGGCGAGGAGTACCCCTCACCAACAGGGAAGTCTGAGCTGTGGCCCGCAAGCCCACGTGCCCGGCTATGCCAGTGCCCGAATGCCTGAGGAGGCGGCGGCAGTGGAAAGCCAGCGGGAGCTGGGCAGAAGACCAGGAACAGGCACGGTCCACAGCTGAGCAAAGGTGCTCACTTCTACCCTTGGTACTGAGGCTTATGGCTTGAGTGCAGTGCGCAACCCAACCTGTGGGGGCAAGGCGAAGTCCCAGGCAGGCTGAGGCTTGTAGAGCTGGGCACCAGAACACAGCTTCTCCCACAGAGAAGAGGCAGAAATCACAGCAAGAGCCGCAGTGGGCCGGCGCTGACAACGCCCATACCCAACCGCCCTAAGCAGTGGCAGAGGGGGTGGCGGGCTGGCAGACAGACCATACCTAGAGAACACAAAGGCAACACCCATTGGACTCCTGTGGCCACACCCTTCTTATACACAGACAAAATGGGCAGGCAGAGAAATGCAACTCAAATGAATCAAGAGAAATCCCCAGAGACGGACCTGAATGAACCAGATATAACCAAATTACCAGATACAGAATTTAAAATAATGATAGTTAGGATGTTCAAAGAAATTAGAGCAACAATGGGTAGTCATTACAAACACCTAAATAAAGAGATAACAAGTATAGAAAACAAAATTGAAATAATAAAAAAGAATCAGACAGAAATGACAAATACAGTATCAGAACTGAAGACCACAATGGAAGGAATTAAAAGCAGGATGGATGAAACTAGACCATCAACTTACACAATTCACAAAAACAAACTCAAAATGGATAAAAGACTTAAATGTAAGTCGTGAAACCATAAGCATCTTAGAAGAAAACAGAGGCAACAAGCTCTCCGACATCTGTAGCAGCAATATATTTGCCGATTTATCTCCACAGGCTAATGAAATAAAAGGCAAGATAAACAAATGGGACTATATCAAACTAAAAAGTTTTTGCACAGCTAAAGACAATAAGAACAGGATAAAAAGACAAACCACACAATGGGAGAAGATATTCGACAAGACGTCTGATAAGGGGTTAATAACCAAAATTTATAAAGAACTTATAAACTCAACACCAGGAAGACAAACAATCCAATCAAAAATGGGCAAACGAGCCTGACCAGGCGGTGGCGCAGTGGATAGAGCATTGGACTGGGATGTGGAAGACCCAGGTTCGAGACCCCAATTGAGCAAAAGCTCGCCAGCTTGTACCCAAGGTAGCTGGCCCCAGCGGGGGGTTGCTCTGTCTGTTGAAGGCCCGCGGTAGAGGCACACGTGAGAAAGCAATCAATGAACAACTATGGTGTCGCAACAGCAACGAAAAACTAATGATTGATGCTTCTCATCTCTCTCTGTTCCCGTCTGTCTGTCCCTATCTATCCCTCTCTCTGACTCTCTCTCTCTGTCCCTGTAAAAAAACAAAACAAAACAAAAGTAAAGAAAAAATTAAAAAATGGTCAAACGAAATGAATAGAAATTTCTCCACAGAGGACATACAGATGGCCAACAGGCATATGAAAAAATGCTCAACATCACTAATCTTTAGAGAAATGCAAATTAAAACCACAAGGAGATATCACCTCACACCAGTCAGAATGGCAGTCATCAGCAAAACAACACAGAACCAGTGCTGGCGAGGATGTGGAGAAAAGAAAACCCTCCTGCACTGCTGGTGGGAATGCAGACTGGTGCAGCCACTGTGAAAAATAGTATGGAGATTCCTCAAAAAATTAGAAATCGAACTGCCTTTTGACCCATCTATCCCACTTATAGGAATATACCCTAAGAACACCATAGCACTGTTCAAAAAGAAGAAATGCGCCCCCATGTTCGTGGCAGCATTGTTCACAATAGAGAAGATCTGAAAACAGCCCAAGTGTCCGTCAGAGGACGAGTGGATTAAAAAGCTTTAGTACATATATACTATGGAATACTACTCAGCCATAAGAAATGATGACATCGGATCATTTACAACAAAAGGATGGACCTTGATAACATTATACGGAGTGAAATAAGTAAAACAGAAAAATACTAAGAACAGCATGATTTCATACATAGGTGGGACATAAAAGTGAGACACTGAGACATGGACAAGAGTGTGCTGGTTACGGGGTGGGGGAAGGGAGAAGATGGTGGGAGAGAGGGGAGGGGAGGGGCACAAAGAAAAACAGATAGAAGGTGACAGAGGACAATTTAACTTTGGGTGATGGATATGCAACATAATTGAATAATAAGATAACCTGGAGATGTTTTCTTTGAACATATGTACCCTGATTTATTAATGTCACCCCATAAAAAAAGAGGGCCAAAGAAATGAATAGCCACTTCTCCAAAGAGGACATACAGATGGCCAATAGGCTGATGAAAAAGTGTTCAATATCACTAATCATTAGAGAAATGCAAATTAAAACCACAATAACATACCACCTCACACCAGTCAGAATGGCGATCAACAAAACAACACAGAGTAAGTGCAGGCGAGGAAGTAGAGAAAACGGAACCCTCCTGCATTGCTGGTGGCAATGCAGACTAGTGTACCCACTGTGGAAAAACAGTATGGAGATTCCTCAAAAAATTAGAAATGGAACTGCCTTTTGACCCAGCCATCCCACTTTTAGGAATATATCTTAAGAGTACCAAATCACTGATTCAAAAGAAGAAATGCAGCCCCATGTTTATTTCAGCATTGTTTATAATAGCCAAGATTTGGAAACAGCCCAACTGTCCATCAGTAGACAAGTGGATTGAACAGCAGTGGTACATATACACAATGGAATATTACATGGCTGTGAAAAAGAAGGAAATCTTACCTTTTGCAACAACATGGATGGACCTGGAAACTACTGTTAAGTGAAATAAGCCAGGCAGAGAAAGAAAAATATCATATGACCTCGCTCATTTGAGGAATCCAATGAACAATGTGAACTGAGGAATGGAATAGAGACAGAGGCAGGATTAAAGGGACCAAAGGGAAAGCAGACAGAGGAAAAGGGGATGACAGGATGGGATCAGAGAAGGGAAAGAGATTGGTGAAACATAGCACAGCGTTATAGGGAGCAGGAAAGCAAATCCTAGAGGGAAGGGAGAGGGGGTAAGGGGGACGTTGAGGGGAACACGGGGGTGGGGGGATGTATTTGGTGGGACACTTGAATCTATGTAAACACAATAAATTAAAATCAATAAAAAACTAAAATAAAAAATAAGTTGCTACATATACCAGTACCTTCCTGAACATCTTCTCTTATATTTAGCTTTTTAGCCTCCTTAACTAACCTGAATGCATTGCACAGCACAAATAGTGAATAAATACTTGGGAGAAGAATATGTAACTGTAAGAGAACATAGAAAGTGGCCAGAATTAGCAGTCCATATGCTGTATTGGGGTCTGGCAAACTATAGCCTAAGGGGGAAATACAAATATGATTCTACTGGAGCACAACCGTGTTCATTTGATTATGTACTGTCCATGTTTGCTTTGTTACTCTGACTGCTGAGTTAAATGGCTATGACAAAGACATACATGTGACTGACAATCTCTAAAATAGTTACCATGTGGCCCTTTACATAAAAAGTTTGTGGACTCCTTCCTATAATACACCATGTACAAGAGAAGGCAATTATTACTGAGTGCCTACTAGTGCATATATACTGTATGAGGTGACAGTGCCAAGGAGATAGGTTAAAAACTTAAGTGTTCTCAGAAAATCATAACACAGTAGGTAAAACGAAAGTTGTATACCTTAGCTAACATTTAAACTTCCTAAGTTGGCTATGACAGAAAATTAACAGTAGTGCATGGAAGGAACCAGTAAGAGGAGAAGGGCACATGGAGAAGCAACAGTTTATCCATGTAAAGCCTTTAATCAAAATAACCCTTTCCTCAAAGACAGAGTCATATTGAGTTAGGAGGGGCAGGCTCCCTCCTTGCTGAGAAAGAAGAAACAAAAAGAATACAAGGGAAAGGAGCCAACAGGGTAAGGAAGTCAGCCAGTAATAAATTATATATCCCATAGTTACAATACAAAGCAAGAATAGCAGGATCTGTATGTAACTATGGCTAGTGATCTAGAAACTCCTTCCCCCTTGCTGACCCCATGGAAACTTTCCCTCCCCTCTCCTTGAGTCCTGGGAAACCTTAAAAACAAAAACAACAACAAAAAAAACACATGCTCATTGCTTAGATACCGAACAGGTATATAACCTGTAAGAAAATCAACCTCGGGGAGCCCGTGTTTTGGAGCTACAAGGCCCACGTGCTCCGCTGGCTTTAATAAATCTTACTTCCTTCATCAAGTTGGGCGTTTTTGTCCTTCTTATGACAGGCAAATAAGAAAAAAAAAAAGAAAACTGCTAACCACCCCCCCCCCCACACACACACACCGAAACCCCAAAAAAACTATGACCAGAAAAACATTATTCATAACACTGAAGCTTTTAAAATGTCATCAACATTTCACAGAAGTTCTGAAGTTCTAAGATACCTGTTCACATAGCTCACCTTGACTTAGAAGATGTTGCTGTTGAACTACACGCTCCTTTGTTCAAATTAAATGTCACTAGAGGAGAAAAATTGGTATTCCATATTATTTCAGGAAAATGATAATAAAACCTACCAGATAAGATATGATATATCCATATAGAAATTCATTGGTATTTTGTTGTTTTTCCCACAGGCATTTTTAATAAATGAGAGCTGGACTGCTCCTCTCCAGAGGTCACGAATCCCTGTAAAATACACCACGTGAATGTTTACAGGGCTGGGAAGACCTTCATGCTAGAGCTGTAGCAGACAGCTCTGGCTGCCTCTCCACTCCACTGCCCCCACTAATAGGACGCCAGTTTTCTTTAGGTGATCATACCTCTCACACAGCTCAGAGGATGCTATGGTCTCAATTGTCTGTGCCCCTCAAATTCACATTTGAATTAGCTGAAAGTCTAATGCCCAAGGTGACAGGATTACAAGGCGGGGCCCTTGGGAAGTGATTAGTAAGGTTCTTTTGGTCTAAATAAATCAGAATAATCCTATTCCCTTTCCAATGACTGTTCTTCTGGTGGACATGTGATAGAGCCTGGCCAATGACATTAAAAGAAACCCACTGGTGGGCAGAGTACCTTCTAGAGAAACCCTCCTTGCTCACAGAGGACTCCCGAAGAGAAGCTCTGTCATCTTCTGGACAATGCTGAGTCTGCACATGATGGCTGGAAGTGCTGCCAGCCACTTTGAGTCCAGCTGCTGACAGTGTGGAATGCTGAATACCCTACACCTCTGGGACCGTGGGTATGGCAAGATATTTCCTTAGTATTTAGGCTAATTTGTCACATGTCAGTTTTGTTACTTGTAGCTGAGGACATCCCATCCAACTTATTAGTACAGCCTTTCCTTCTTATTGATGAGAACAATGTAACCTATAGATTATATCTTGCTCCCAAATATGCTGCTAACTTTTAGAAGATCCAATACAAAAGCATCCACGTTAAAGAAAGAAAAAGAAGTAAAATTACCTTTCTCTTCATCATTTTCTCTGCTTAATTCTGTAAAAACAGGTGCCTCCTTAGGGGGGAAAATGTTTTAATGGCTTGGTTAACAGAGTATTTTCTATCAATATTCAATACTCCTAAATTAGGACTTGCTACTTATATTGCAAGTTTACTAAGATACAATTCAAAAATGATTAAGACCATAGTTAAGAAATTATATGTTCTCCAAATGAGAATTATTTTATAGGATTTTTTTTATCTTTTGTTCACTGCTGTATCCCCCATGCCTATAAGAGTGTCTGGCACAGAGGAGGTAACCAACAAATATCTGTTGAAATAAGTGTCCCGATCTGGTTAGTCTAACCCCTGATCCACCACCAGGTCCTCCCTCACCCAATTACTTGGGTTTTGCTCATTAATTCTTTAAGACGTCTCAACTCAGGTTGCATCTACCATCAAATATTTTATATCCTCCCAGGCTGGATGGAGCAAGCTCTGGCCCTCTATGTTCCCCACACTGTGTTTTTCTCTAGCCCTGCATTAATTACAATCAAGAGAAATGATCTGTTTATTTCTTTCCCATTAACTATTGTTTCTCTTTAGAGCAGTGGTTCTTAACCTGGGTTCTGTCGAACCCTGGGGGTTTGATGAGTCGGTCTCAGGGGTTCAGAGAAGCCTCTGCCGCGGAGGCCAGAATAAAGTAATACCATAATTTGTTGTGAGTTCATGCACTTTGTTGGTTTTGTTCTTTGAGCAAGGTGATGTTCATGCACGGCTCATTTTGTGTACCAGTAAAAAAACATATACCTATGTCTTGAATTTGGAAAAATAATCATATTTTATTTATCACTAAAGAAGGGTTCGGTGAATGCGCATATCAAACTGGTGGGCTCGGTACCTCAAAAAAGGTTAAGAACCACTGCTTTAGAGATACAAAAACTGAGATTTAGATTATAAAATTATACAAGATTGTGAAGTCAGCAAGTCAGGAATTAAGGTTTGTCTCAAAACCTGTGCTTTTACACTCAGCCATGCTCTTTCTCTCATTAGTTGAGAAATAAAACCTACAAAACTCAATTCAATGCTTAACAAAACAAGCAATTTTGCTTCTTCAGCCTTCTCTATTGTCTCCCTCAATGATATTGTTGCCTACCTGTTCTTTCCCTTCCAGACCTCTTCTCACTTGTTCTTCAATAAATTTGGCAGTTTTTTCTTCATCATCAAGGTCCTGCTTCTTCTTTTTCTCTAGTTCTAGTTGCCGACGGATAGTTTCTGGGTCCCTGTCTATATACTGAATATACCAGCCTTTTGGTGTCTCATCCACTTTGCACAAGCCTTAACAAAAATAATAAAACAAACATCATAAATTTGTATACAGTCAAAGCTAAAGATAAATATAAATGTGTTTTATCTCGGCATTATTTATTCATTCATTCAAATATACAAAGTCATGCAGTAAATAAATTTTTCATATTCACAGTTAACGAGATTTAGATTATTTATTTACTTATTTCCAGAGAGGCAGGGAGAGAGAGACAGGAACATCAAGCTGCTCCTATATGTGCCCTCACCAGGGAACTGAACTGGCAACCCTCACACTCCAGGACGATGCTCCAACCAACCAAGCTATCAGGCCAGAGCTTTATTTTTTTCTTTTCTTTTCTTTTTTTTTTTTTAGGAGACAGAGAGAGGAAGTGAGAGGTGAGGAGGAAAGAAAGCATTTATTAGTAGTTCCACTCAGTGCTGCGTTCATTGGTTGCTTCTCATGTGTGCCCTGAATGGGGATCAAACCTGCAACCTTGTTGCTTTGGGACGATGCTCTTAACCAACTGAGCAACCAGCCAGGGCCAAGATTTACCGTATTTTTTGCTCCATAAGACGCACCTGACCATAAGACACACCTAGGGTTTTAAGGAGGAAAATAAGAAAAAAATATATTCTGAACCAAATGGTGTGTTAAAATATTTAATGAAATACCATATTTTTCACTCTATAAGACACACAGGCATTTTCTCCTCCACTTTTGGGGGGAAAAAAGTGCGTCTTATGGAGCGAAAAATAGTGTAGGAATTTTAAGTGGAATATACAGTGTGTACATAAAGTCACAGTGCACTGTTGACCTGTGACTAGTCAAAAGTGCACCATGACTTTACGGACACACTGTATTATCTCTTTGACCATAAAAACTTACTAGTCTGATTTTTATTTATTTATTATTTTGGCTAAAGATCACAGTGTAGTTTTATTTGTTCTCTATTGAATTTATTGGGGTGACACTGATTAAGATAATATACTGATTTTAGGTACCCAATTCTACAACACATCTCTGTACACTGTACTATGTGTTCACCTCCAATTTTAAAATAGCTAGGTTGAGGCAACATATTTCAACACAGAAAACACATAAAGAAATATTACTTTGCTTGGTAATTATTCAGCTGTGTGTAAATGTTTAACATTTAATGAATACATGATATTCTGCTAATTTAACCAAGTAGCAATTATTCCCTAAAATGGAATAAAGTAACACATGAAAGAAATAATACACTGATACAAAATTTCCTTCTTTTTCTTCTCCCCAACTTTTCATTCTATGAAGATTAAAAACAGAAAAAGTAATAAATTTTAAAAGTCTCCTTAAGAGGGGATTAAAAAAAAAGGGGGGATAACAAGTTTCCTAGAGTGAAATGAGTACAGGGGGGAGGGGGAGAAAATAGAAGAAAATTGATAATAACCCTTAATCTAAACAAGAGGTTATTTCAGTGATAAATTTTCTCACTCTCAAGAGAGCAATTCTAGCCTGACCAGGCGGTGGCGCAGTGGATAGAGCGTAGGACTGGGATGCGGAAGACCCAGGTTCGAGACCCCGAGCTCGCCAGCTTGAGCGCAGGCCCATCTGGCTTGAGCAAAAAGCTCGTCAGCTTGGACCCAAGGTCGCTGGCTCCAGCAAGGGGTTGCTCGGTTTGCTGAAGGCCCGCAGTCAAGGCACATGTGAGAAAGCAATCAATGAACAACTAAGGTGTCACAACAAAAACCTGATGATTGATGCTTCTCACCTCTCTCCATTCCTGTCTGTCTGTCCCTATCTATCCCTCTGTCTGACTCTCTTTCTGTCCCTGTATAAAAAAAAAAAAAAAAAGAGCAATTCCAGACATTCATACTCCACTGTAATACACAAAATCAACCCTGTGATATTATAATCTTCTCTACCAGGTTTTTAACTACCCTACTGTTGCGCAGATAAAATATATTATGCTCACTTTGTTAAAGATGGCGCTGCCCACATGGAAGCCCGTCACCCAGGTGATATTATTTGCCCTTATGCTTGGGATGGGTCTGGGGACAGGCTGTAAGCAGGCTGGGTCATTATAGCCTAAGGCTTAGTTTTAAGAGTAAGCTTTCCCCCACACCTCTGACTGATTGGATGATGTGGGGTGGTGCGCTCTCCTGAGGAATCCCATTATGCCTCAGATGGGTGACTTTGCATCAGAGACTTCCTTGTTTGTAGATTGGATTAAAGGTTTGAATTTCTACACTATAAAATAGGGCAGACTGGGAGCTTGCTCTCTCTTGGTTCTTGAGGTTAGTATTAGAGAGGAGAGCAGATTAAGGCCACATGGAGGCCAGGAGAAGCAGCCAAGATGGCGGAGTACTGAGGAAGAAGCTAGTTTGTGCAGAGAGAAAGAGATGGGAAACAGAGGTAAATAAGGCTGGTGAGCTAGAAACCTTTGATGCTAGGAAACTTGAATAAGTCAGTAGCTTTGTGAGCATGAATGAGTGGGTTCTGGAACCCAGTGTGTGTTTTTACTTGCCCGCCGGGTGCAGGCTAGAATTAAAGCTAATGGCTCACCAGTTCTTGCCTCCGTTGTTTCATTGCTGACTGTCCAAATCTAATGCGAATCTGCACTGGCCAGGCTGCTGTGATGGTGGCCTTGGCCACTGGCTTTACACCTACTCATCCTGCTTTCCATAAAATTACACAAAAACTATGACAACTCTCTGTCTCCCTGCAACGAAGGCACAAAACAACTCTTCAAATGTCTTATTTTTTCTTACCTTCTCTGCCCAGCCATTTGGTAAAGTCAGTCAGAGTCTCCCACTGAGTGGCATTCATATGGATATGTTCTCGGTGGCTGATATACTCATTATAAACAATGTTGTTGTGAACTCTCTTAGTGCCTAAGAACAAAATATGAATTGTTAGATTCTGAGCAAGTTATAGGACAGTGGTTCTTAACCTGGGTTCTTTCGAATCCTAGGGGTTCAATGAGTCGGTCTCAGGGGTTCGGAGAAGCCTCTGCCATGGAGGCCAGAATAAAGTAATACTGTAATTTGTTGTGAGTTCGTGCACTTTGTTGGTTTTGTTCTTTGAGCAAGGTGATGTTCATGCACGGCTCATTTTGTGCACCAGTGAAAAAACATATACCTATGTCTTGAATTTGGAAAAAAAATCATAATTTATTTATCACTAAAGAAGGGTTTGGTGAATGCGCATATGAAACTGGTGGGTTCGGTACCTCAAAAAAGTTTAAGAACCACTGTTATAGGACTATAAAGTTACTATGTACACAATACTGAAGGTACTTACCAAAGCGTCTCCTGAGAAGTTCTAGAAAATCATTTCGGAATTCCCTAATAAAGAAAAAGGAAAGCATTATTTGTAATTTCTACAAATCTATAGAATTATCTTCCTGAAATTTAAGACACTGCAGTTTGAATTTTTGAATAATGTAGGAAACATTTACTGAATATCTGTTATTAAACTTTAAAAAACTGAACAAGAAAAGAATCCCGAAAGATTATAGATTTCAAGAATTAAAGTTAAAACTCAGTTTGGAGTTGAAACTTTCTATCTTGGCAAATCAGCCATAGCAAAGATAACTACACATCTTTGTGGAGGGTCCTTCAAGAAGTCTTTTAGCACTTTTGATTGTGGCACAATAACCCCATTATATCGATGAACAAAACTACCCTTATTCCGCAAGAAGCTGACACTCAATGTGCCCCTCTGAACTGAGTACACTGTGTTAAGTGCTAGATAAACACAGGTGCACAAAACAAATCTTCACATACATTACAATCTAGCTGACCCAATCATAACAGAAGTCAAATTGAAAAAGAGATGTAACAAAATATCATAGGAAGAGTTGAGGGAGACACCCAGAGGAGCCCAGAAGTGATTTTTAATATGGGTGGTAAAGTATAAAAGGACTTTTACAGGTAGAGGAGAGAAGGCCATTCTCCGTTGGCACAGAGACATGAAAGCTTCACGCGTCTGAGAAATGATAACAGAATTTGGCTAACATTGAAGGCAGATGAAAATAAGTGTGAGAGTGGGAGCAGAACAGAATAACAGGGAGAAGATGTAGCTGGAATATAATATTAGGGCTAATTTTTGAAGTAACTTGAAGGTCATGCTAAGAAGGTTGGGCTTAAGCAGAAAATGGAAAAGTATTGAATGATTGTGGTAGACAAGCATACAATAATAATTCTCAGAATGTGGTCCCCAGACCAATGGCATCAACATCACCTGGGCACTTGATAGAAATACAAAGTCTACAGCCCCAGCCCAGATCTATGGAATCAGAAAGTGATCTGCCATTCTGCCTTCATAGGCCCTCAGGATGATTCGGAAGCATGCACTAGTTTGTGAACCACAGGCACAGAACAGGTACAGGAGGAGCAAAAGCTGTCGGTGAGGAAGTCACTGAAATCTTTCAGGTGGAGACACTGAGGACAATTACTGGGGCTGTGAGAATGGAAATGGCATAAGTTTAAAGGACACTGTAGAGGAAAAGCCACATGAGAGAACTGCTAGAGGACTCTGAGGTTCACAGCTTAGGAGTCTGTAAAGGCAGTTATTAGTCAGAACAAGATAACCAGCAGATGTAGTGGGGAAAATTCCAGCTAAGCTCAGCTTTAGAAATGTTGACTTTGAGACAGCCTTCAGAAATATAGATTAGAATTGCCCAGGGAAAAAAAATCTATAACTCGAGACAGATCTTAGAAATGAACATCCAGACTTAGAAGTTTATGTTTATTCGAATATAAAGGGAACAAAATAATGTAACTCATGGAGACTTTGTGGAGTGGGATGAAAAAGGAAGCCAAGCGAGCACCTTGAAGGACTTTCTATACCTGAGTAGCTGGGAGAGGAAGAGGAGTTACTGAAGAAAGTAAGCAGAGGGCGTGGTAGGAGGGAAACCAGGAAGAATGTAAACAAGAGAGGTGTTTCAATTATGAGTTAAGAGCATTACCCACTGAAGAAAGATCAAAAAGATGGAAAAAGACATGAGTGAGTCTCTGGGAGACTGACAGAGGCAGGAGGCAGCCACAGTGGATGGAGTAAGAGAGCGGTAGCAAGGAAGGCACTGAGTATAGACAGCTCTTGCCAGAATGGTATTTTACAGAGTGCCAAATGTACCCTGGTGGTATTCCAGATGGTCCTAAGACCAAAAAGGTCTAGAGCACTGGTTCTTAACCTTTTTTGAGGTACCGAACCCACCAGTTTCATATGCACATTCATCGAACCCTTCTTTAGTGATAAATAAAATATGATTTTTTTTTCCAAATTCAAGACATAGGTATATGTTTTTTTACTGGGGCACAAAATGAACCATGCATGAACATCACCTTGCTCAAAGAACAAAACCAACAAAGTGCATGAACTCACAACATATTACGATATTACTTTATTCTGGCCTCCGCGGCAGAGACTTCTCCGAACCCCTGAGACCGACTCATGGAACCCCTAGGGTTCGATAGAACCCAGGTTAAGAACCACCGGTCTAGATCTTGGGAAAGAGATGGACAGAAGCAGGACCAAATATTATTAATAATAATAATTAACAGCTAACATTATTGAGTATTGGGCACTCTTCTAAACAGTTTAAAAGTATTCACTCATATAACCTCATATAAATCCTAGGAAAAACAATACTTGAAAGATGATATTATTTTTAGTCCCATTTTATAGATGAGATTAAAGCCTGAAAAGTTTAAGTATTCACCCAGTCACAGAGCTCAGGAGTGGAGAAGCCCAGAGTAAAAGGATTCAAAGTAAGGCATTCTAATTCCAGAGCTGTTCTCTTACACAGATTTGTTTCAGAAGAAAAGACAGTTTTGTTTGAAGTGAAAGGAAGGAAAAACTGAATTGTAAGAAACATTATTTTTAACAACTTCATGCTATGACAAAATGTTCAAGGAATACAGAAACTGAGCATAAAGATAATTCAAGTATCATGTTAACAGGTAAAAAATAGAGTCCCCAATACATAAAATATTCAGCATCTATTAAATGTCCACCTGAATAAAGCTTGAGTTAAGAATGTCTTTGAGGTACTTACTCTGAAAAATAATCCATAAACTGCTGAGGATTTTCTGAAGCCAGTAACAGTTGTCTCTGATGAGATTCGGACATACAATGACACTTAAAGCCATTCTACAAAAATGGAAAGGGAGGAATTAAATTCTGATTTACGTCATTGTTGCTCAAATAAGTTTGTAAATATGATATATATGTTTGCTCGTTTATGGTTTGCATTGGGTATGGGGGATGGGCTGTAGGCAGGCCTGGTCGTTATAGCCCAGTGGTTCTTAACCTTTTTTGAGGTACCGAACCTACCAGTTTCATATGTGCATTCACCGAACCCTTCTTTAGTGATAAATAAAATGACTTTTTTTTCCAAATTCAAGACATAGGTATATGTTTTTTTACTGGGGCACAAAATGAGCCGTGCATGAACATCACCTTGCTCAAAAAACAAAACCAACAAAGTGCATGAACTCATAACAAATTACGGTATTACTTTATTCTGGCCTCTGCAGCAGAGGCTTCTCTGAACCTGAGACCGACTCATCGAACCCCTAGGGTTCGATAGAACCCAGGTTAAGAACCACTGTTATAGCCTAAGGCTTAGTTTTAAGACTAAGCCTTTCCCACCCTAAGTGACTTTGTATCACAGACTTCTTTGTATATTGGATTAAAGGTTTTGCTTCTACACTATAAAATGGGGCAGAACGGATGCTTGCTCTCTCTCAGTTCCTGAGATTAGCATTACAGAGGAAAGCAGAGAAAGGCCACATGGAAGAGAGGAGAAGCAGCCAAAAATGGCGGAATGCTGAAGGAGAGGCCAGTTTGCTCAGAGTTTGTGCAGAGAGAAGAAGATGGGGAACAGAGGTGAATAAGGCTGGTGAGGTACAAACCTTTGATTCTAGGAAACTCAGATAAGTCAGTGGCTTTGGGAGCCCTGAATGGAAAGGTAAGTGTTTTCCCACTGTTTGTATTTCTTGCCTGCCCAGTGCAAACTAGGATTAAATGTAATGGCCCACCAGTTCTTGGCTCCATTGTTTCATTACCATCTCTTCGAATCTAATGTGAACCTGAATAGGCCAGGCGGCTGTGATGGTGGCCGCGGCTACTGGCTTTACAGTCTCTATAATGGGGCCTAAGTAGAGGTATTTAATTAAACTCTAAAAAGTTGATGCCTGACCTATAGTGGTGCAGTGGATGAAGTGTCGACCTGGAATGCTGAGGTTGCCGGTTCAAGGCCCCAGGATTTCCGGTCAAGGTATACATGAGAAGCAACTATGAGTTTATGCTTCCCACTCGTCATTACCCTGCCTTTTGATCTCTCATCTCAAAAATCAATTTAAAAAAAACTAATTAAAAAGTTGATCTCTGGTAATAAATAGCCTGACCTGTGGTGGCACAGTAGATAAAAGCATTGACCTAGAAATCTGAAGTCACCGGTGTAAATCCCTGGCTTGCCCCATCAAGGCACATACTGCAAGCAACCACTATAAGTAGATGCTTCCCGTTTCTCCCCCTCTACCTCTCTCTCTCCCCTCCACCTCCAAAAATCATTTTAAAAATCTAAACTGTAAAAAATAACCAAATCACTAGCTATAAGCACCCCATCATTTAAAAAAATTTTCTTTTCACAACGTTTTGAGTTTTGTAACCCTGCTAATCAAAGAATCATTCCACGTATTAAAGAGACAGAAAAATAGTGCTTTAGAAAACAGACATTATTGTAAGAAACATTACTGTGTACAGTAACATTAGAATGATTTTGTTTTTTATTTATTCAATTTATCAAATTCCTGTTGAACATCTACTTCATACAGTGTTATACAAGTGCTTTGAGGAACATAATGAAATAAATTGGGTCATTAATTTCCATTAAGGACACTATTTTTCATTCATTCCTCTACTTTAGCTATTATCCAAAACACATTATTGCATATTCCATAAACCTTATGCTAAACATACTAAATCTGTATCTTCTCAGATGATTATTAAATGTTATACATATGTTTTGATTCTGTCTGTTCTACTTAGCATTTGAACCTGATTCTTCACTAATAATAGAAATGAAAAAATGTGCCTCTCCTCCTATATCCCCATCTCACTGAACAGCACTGTATCACATACTGAATCACCCAAGCCAAGACCAAGGATGGCATTCTAGTGTCCTCCTCCACCTACTTTCCATCTTTTACTGAGCCTACTCAGCTTTCTTAATAACTCTTATCCAGTTCCTTGGCTCAATGGCACCTACACAATTCTTGCTAGTCTGTGTGCTACACGTGAATTACTCTTACTTAAGTGTATATTATAAAAAAAAACTTGGTACTGGTCTCACAAATGAAAAAACAGTCCCATTTCCATAAACTAAAACTAAGTCAATAAAGTGAAACAAAGGCACATACCACAAGCAACCACTATAAGTAGATACTTCCCGTTTCTCCCCCAAAGGGAGTAGAGGGGCAAGACTGGAATTCTCTGGACCAGACCTTCCTTCCTCCCCTGATTCTTCCAATACTGAGAGACAGAAGATGGAGATGGAAACTTATTGGAGTCAGCTTCTCCTCGCCCAGATAGGGAAGGAAAATAGACAGATCTGGCAGCAAATAGGCCAGAACCACCACAAATGCCTTAAATGCCACAGGTACTATATTTTAGGATAACATCTGAAGATAACCCAATAGCCATAGATGATGAGAAAAGCTCTTTTGTCCCCCCCCCCCCTCCAGGGACAGAGAGAGACAGAGAGAGGGATAGATAGGGACAACAGACAGGAACGGAGAGAGGTGAGAAGCATTAATCATTAGTATTTTGTTGCTGTGGCGACGACACCATAGTTGTTCATTGATTGTTTTCTCATCTGTGCCTTGACCGCAGGCCTTCAGCAGACCTAGCAACCCCTTGCTGGGGTCAGCGACCTTGGGTCCAAGCTGGTGAGCTTTTGCTCAAGCCAGATGAGCCCGCGCTCAAGCTGGTGACCTCGGGGTCTCAAAGCTGTGTCTCTGGCATCCCAGTCTGATGCTCTAGCCACTGCACCACCGCCTGGTCAGGTGAGAAAAGCTCACTTTTACAAATGAATAGCAGCCAATAACAAATATAGAAAGAATTAGAAGAATAACCACTCTACAACTCCTAATGAAATAACTGACTCAAGCAAGGATGCTAAAACACACAGGAGAAAGGCTGATGGGAAACAAGATATATGGTCACGATTCCAAAGTATCATGCTACTAGTTACTTGTTGCAAACGGGAAAATATTATTTTCTAACATTACTTTACAGGCTGTCATCTTTACTTAATAATTTCAGTCCTACTAGACATACGCACTTCATTACGTGCTGCAATATGAAATACACTGGATCACCTATGAAACACTCACCCCCAAAATGTTTAATCTGAACCTAATCCAGTCTTTAGGTATCAAAAGTTACAAGAGTTAAGAGAAAGAAGGCAAAAGACATCTACCAGGAAACAATTTAACATATCGAGAAAGTGGGAATGCTCTGATAACCGACTGACCTAGTCTCTTCAAGTCAATGGCAAGAAAAATGTTGGGGAGTGGAAGGAAATGATGGAGGAAGCAGGTTCTGTTTTAAAATTTAGAACTTAGAATTAAAAGTCCTAATAGCCTGAGCAATGGTGTCACAGTGTCAACCTGGAACACTGAGGTCCCAGGTTCAAAACTGTAAAGTCACTGTCCTGAGCACAGGCTCAGGAGCTTGAGCACGAAGTTGCCAGCTTGAGCATGGGATCACGGATATGATCCCATGGTTGCTGGCTTGAGCCAAAAGTTGCTGCCTTGAGCAGGGGGTCACTGGCTTGGCTGAAGCCCTCTGGTTGAGGCACGTAAGAGAAACAATCAATGAACAACTAAAGTGCCAAAACTATGAGTTTTCTGCTTCTCATCTCTCTTCCTTCCTGCCTCTCTCTCTAAAAAAAAAAAAGTTCTAATAATCTGAAGCACAGAGATTTTTAAAGCAGTGAAACCACTATGTATGACATCATAATGGTGGATACAAAATGTCTAATACCAAGAATGAACACTAATGTAAACTATGGATTTTGGTGATAATGACATGTCAATGTAAAACTGCTCAAAAAATAAAGTTTATTTTTTAAAAACCCTAATAAACAAATCCAATTCATAGCTTTTCATTGGATCTTGGTTTTTTAAAAATTGCTTTAAAAAGCATTTGGAGGAACTGAGTAAATGTGAATATGGAGTTTATCAGGTAACATAAAGGAATTTTTATTAATTGTGTTATTTATGATATACTGTATTTTTCACTACATAAGACTCACTTTTTTTCCCCCCCAAAAATGGAGGGGAAATGCTCGTGTCTTATGGAGCAAAAAATACGGTGTTTTATTAAGTTTTTTTTTAAATTTATTTTATTTTTACTTTATTCATTTTAGAGAGGAGACACAGAGTGAGAGAGAGAGAGAGAAAGAGAGAGAGGGGGGAGGAGCTGGAAGCGTCAACTCCCATATGTGCCTTGACCAGACCAGTGCAGGGTTTTGAACTGGCGACCTCAGTGTTCCCAGGTCGACGCTTTATCCACTGCGCCACCACAGGTCAGGCTTATTAAGTATTTTAACACACCATTTGACTCAGAATTTTTTTTTCTTATTTTCCTCCTGTTAAAACCCTGGGTGCATCTTATGGTCAGCAGTGTCTTATGAAAAAATACGGTATATTGTGGCTGTGTAGGAAAATACCCCAATATTTTAGAAATGCATATTTAAGTATTTAGAGTTGAAATATTTTGAAATTTATAATTTACTTTAAAATATGTCAAGCCCTGGCTGGTTAGCTCAGTTGGTAGAGCATTGCCCTGATACTCCAAGGTTGCAGGCTTGACCCCTTGTCAGGGCACATACAAGAATCAACCAATGAATGCATAAATAAGTGGAACAACAAATCTCTGTCTCTCCCTTTCCTCTTTCTCTAAAATCAATTAAAAAATTAAAATATTTCAAGAAAAAAAGGAAATATGATAAAATACTTAACATGCTAAATACAAGTAATGGATATATGGATGTTTAATGTACTGCTCTCTAGTTTTCTGTGTGAGAATTTCACCCTGACTTAAATAGAAAGAACTAAAGAGAAATGAAAATGAGTAAGTGTCAATATTATTCAATGTGAGTTCCACCTAAAATATCTCATCCCTCACTTGCAGATACAATGGATTAGGTTATTCCAATTGTCCAGTGTTCTTCCATCCTTATCTAATTCAATCTCCAGAGAAAAAAATATGATCACATCACTAGCTTGCTCTCAGTTATTCAAGGCAATTCATTATCCATCTCATTAATGGGAAAACGTGTAAACTCCATAGCTAGGCACACAAAGCTTTTCAATATATGTCCAAAGACCCCCCAAGTCACTTTACACATATTTAACTCATTTTAAATTCACAACAATCTTACAAGTGGGTGCTTTTTATTGTTCCCACTTCACAGGTAAGTAAACAGGCAGGGGGAATTTAAATAACTTGCCCAAGACCACACAGCAATAAGTGGTGGGGCTAGGCTTCATAATTCTATGTCTGACTAGAGTTCACATCTTACCCACAATAAATCCTGGCCTGGCATATTATAGCTGCTCAATAAATTTTTGTTTGATGAATAGTGTGCAAGAACTTATTTCTCCTTTTCAATCGAATCCTGAAAGATGTGAATCCTAATCATCCTTCTCTTAAGAGTCACATCAAGTTAGAGATTGTTATTGTTATTGCCAAGGAGCCTTGCATTTAATTACTCAGGCCTCCGTTTTACGATAGCTTGAGGGGGATCACTCCTACGAGAATGCAACGTCTTCTATTTCCCATTTCTTTGCGGGGCAGAATGGGAAGAAATAGGTGTCAAAGGCCACTGGTTCCCCACTAGGACGTCGGAGGCAGGAAAGGATGCCTCTCTGTGTTGACTAGCTGACTCGCTCTGTACAGACTCAAGACTAGGTACCTGAGATCCACGCCTTCACCTTCAGCATTAGGGACTTGAGCCCGGATTTACAGCCGGACCTTACCTCTTCCACTTACCTCGTCCCGACACTGCTTCTGGCACATCTGGCAATACCAGCGCAGTTTCTGAAGTCCTTTGGATTTGATACGGTTAGCAATGGCCTTAGGCGTAAGAAAATCTGACTTTCCCATCGCGACCACCGAAGCGATAATCTCACCGAGGATAGCGCCCTGTCAACCGGAAGCGGAACAAGGCTGTCGCAGTGGGCGGCACAAATACTAGCTACAAATCGAAAAAGGTGGGGCTTCAGAGGGCCGGGCTCCCCAACGCTCGCGAGGTTTACCTACGTTTAGCGTTAGGAAGCGAGACAGAATTAAAAAAAAAAAAAAAAAAAAAAAAAAAAAAGCGGGTTGGGAGAGACGTGGGGAGGCTACTGCGCTTGCGCGGCGGGGCCTGTCTTCTCGACCTTCAACAGGGCTGGTACCACCATGTTCTCTCGGGCGGGCGTCGTTGGGGTCTCGGCCTGGGCGGTGCAGCCGCAATGGTATGGCAGCTTATTGTAGGAAAGGGATGATTGCAAGGGATGGAAGAGCTCGCTTGGGGGGGAGGGGAAGCGGGTGGAGGCGAGTGGGACGGAACAGGGGTCGCAGGGCTGGCGGGCCTCCCGGGCCCGTGGAGGCCCCGGGAGACCTGGGCTGCGGCAGCACCTCGGATCTGGAAGGGCACGCGACGGGGCTGGAGAGACTGCTAGGTCACGCCGTGTCTCCTGAGGCGGGTTAGGTAGGGCAGGGTGAGGGCCACCAGAAGTTGTCTTGGACCTTGGGATTGAGACCTTAGTCCGAATTAATTTCAGGGCGGTATTGACTAATTCAGCTAATAAGTACTTGTGGAGCTCCTGCTATGTCTTTGGCAATATCGTGGAGTCCACCCGGGCCCACAAAGTGAGGGGGAAGGGAGAACCCAAGGCAAGGTCTAGCGGAAGGTTAAGTTGTGCTTTATGTCCTTGACGCCGTTTGAAACCTCCCAGAGTTGGCCAGAGTTTGCATGGGCCAGTGTGGAGCGGGTAACGATTTAAGAGCTGTTCAATTCAGCCAGAACACTTATTAAGTACGTACCATGTAGCAGGCGCTTTGCTAGGCACTGGTGAATCAAATAAGTGCCCGCCTGAGCCGACGGTAGTTGGGTGCAAAAGGACCTTAAAAACTCAGTTGGTGAGGAAGAGAAAGACACCTTATACTATCATGCTGAAGTAGTAACCCTGAAAGGTCATGAAATTGTCGCAAGGTCCTGAGAGGACGCGGAGATAGATTTAAGTAACTGCTGTGCAGTTTGCAAGGATTTTAAAAATTGGTCCCCCCCCCCCCCCAAATTGCATGTTTAGAAGGCCTAGGAATAGGTAGATAAACGTTAGCTTGTGGTGGGACCATATAATAGGGTAAAACGTTTTGATGCTGTACTGTCTGGGAGAATTTCAAAGTGCTAAGGAGATTATTAATTACAGGCTGTGTGTAGCAATTCCTTGGGTTTGCAGTAGGGGAGATTTCTAAGGGGCAGTAACAATAAACTAGATTTTTGTATCCTGGTTTATGTGAAGCATTAATTCAGATGTATGTTTTTCACTAAACAAAGAATTTATAACAAAAATTTTCAGGGTAACGAAGTAATTTAATGTGCTGCGAAATACCTACATAAAAATGTTGGCAGATTTGCCTAGGAAGTCAGGTTTTTTTCTCCCCTAATCTAGAAAAAGAATACATGGGAATTAGGAAAGTCACCTTTGTTGAATTCTCAGTTAAGTGAGTTGTACCATTTGCTAATCATTTGGCGCACATTTGTTAGGTGCTTGGTCCTCAAGTTGCTAAAAGGTTGTGGTAATCAAATAAACGTGGTCTTAGCTTCTGGAGAGAGAATTCCTGGCATGCAGAGGTGCTCTGCAAAATATCAACTCTTCTTCCTTCCTTTTCATTAGTTACCTGTCAGTAATTTTAGAGCCTTGCATGGTATCCAAGTTGATCTTGTAAAAATGTAAAGAGTTCCTGAAATGAGGACAAAGTATTTTACATAAAACTGTAGAAATAACTTTTAAAAAAATCTTGTAAGACAATTTGGAGGTCTTTTTAATAAAGAATTGTTTGAAATGAGAGCTCTCTTAGTCTGAGATGACTAATACCAGTGGCCTGAATTGGAACCTCAATCATCAAAGGTTATAGTCCTGACCTTAATCCCTTTGGCATGTTGGTTTTAAATTGGTAGGTTATGAATATTCTTAAAACATTGATATTTTGCTATGGAAAGCATGTGCTCTTCACATTTTCCATCACTTAGGGGCCTAAGGTCTTTACAACCTGTTCTACCCTTTCCCTTCCCAGTCATTATACATTATAATTGCCTTTTAAATTCAGAAATGAAAACCACCTTAATGTTTCACACTCCACAGAATTAATTGGAAAGGTAAAAAATACCTTTGCTTTAACAAAACCATGAAGGGGTATTTCCTCATTTCTGTTTGGCTATTTATTTTAAATTTATTTGTAGATTTTAGGGAGAGTGAGAGACTTCGATTTGTTGTTCCACCCACCCATGAATTCATTGGTTGACTCGTGTGTGCCCTTACCGGGGATGGAACCCACACCCTGGCTTCCTGGAACAACCAACTAAGCTACCCAGCCAGGGTTCTTATAGAAAGCTTTTTAAAGTGCAATTTGTTGTTTATAGTTTTTGCTTCAGGGAGGTTTGCGTGCTAACATTAAAACGAGGCAGCATTAAAATTGTGATGAAATTATTTTGAGGGGGGAGGTATATTTGGTGGGACACTTGAATCTATGTAAATATAATAAATTAAAATCAATAAAAATTAAAATGTTTTAACTGCTGTTTAGGGGATCCAAAAGTACCCTGAACTTTCAGAGATTAACTTTTTTTTAAAAGCCACATGTAAGAAAATGGAAATAAATTGGAGGGAAAATATCTGCTTGTTCTTTCCCAAATTAGAGGGAAACACATTTTTTGTTTCCTAGTGTTCCACATCCTTTAAACTGTAACTATTTTATAATAGGAGAGCAATGATCGTAAATTGAACTATATACATTGAAAAGGAAGAGAGATAGCACTTCAGAAGAGAAAGAGAAGATTGTAATGTAGAGCTCACAGCAGATATTTACTTGTAAATGTTAAAAAAAATAGTGAGACAGCGGCATGTAGTATAGATGAACTGGAGCCAAACTGCTGGGGTTTCAATCCCAGCTGCTACTCACCTGGTTACATGACCTTGGACAAGTTACTCAGTGTCTGTATCTCCAAACCATTTTCTTATCTATTAAATGGAGGTAGGGATTACTACACAATTAGTGGGTTAGTGTGGGGATGAAATGAGTTGGTGTTTGTAAAGAACTGAGAGCAATGGGAGACATGCTGGTGTGAATCCAGATGTATCAATAGTTTATAACTACAGTTTCTACATAAAATATAATGTAAGAAGGTACTTATCAAAGAAGACTCAGTCATGGGCAATGATTGGTGAATAAGTGGGAGGAAGTCATTTTTTGGTCAAGGGACAAGTGATGGACTTCCATACAGGCATTCAATAGTAGAATCAGGCATACTTTGTAATTTTCCTTAACCTTTGAGTAATACGAATGTTCATGTACGTCCTCGTGCCTCCTGTCCATCCAGAGTGCAATTGTACATGTGTAAAGCAACGTTTAAAAAAAGGCAAATATATTTTTTATATAAATTAGTTATCAAAAACATGATTTTAAGTTAATAAAACTAAGTGGAACTAATTTTTTTTTTTTGAAAAAAAATACTGTGGGTCAGCAAGCATGAAAAAAACTCACTAAAAGTGTTAAGCATTCGTGGATGCTGCTTGGGTTTTTGTTTGTTTTTGTGACAGATAGGGACAGACAGACAGACAAAAAGGGAGAGAGGTGATTGCTTTCTCATCTATGTGTTGATGGGGCAGGGCAGGGAGGGGCCTGTAGCAGAGCAAGTGACCCCTTGTTCAAGCCAGCAACCATGGGGTTATGTATATGATCCTGTGCTCAAGCTGGCGACCTCGGAATTTCCAACCTGGGTCCTCTGCATCCCGGTCTTATGCTCTATCCACTGTGCCACTGTCTGATCAGACTGCTTAATTTTTATGCAGCATCCCTAAGCTTAAAATTCTTTGATAAGTCATTCATCTAGCAACCTTGCTAGCTCCCTCCACAGTTCCCTCTTTGAGCATTTCTAACAATGCTGTATAATCACAGTAGATCATGGTAAATCCACAATCTGATTTTTCTCTCTGCTATAGTTGATACAGTTCTGATTTCTCAAGTCTCCTAAGTATTTTTTGGGACAATTTTCCAGAACATACAGGTGATTCAGAATTTTTATCTTTTTGTTTGCAAATACTGTATATTCAGTAGATAGAGCAGGCTTTCCCTGAAGAAAGTTCAGATCAGCTCATGGTTATTCTGTACTAAAATTGTACTTGAAAAATAAAATTGTAACATAGATTGACATCTTTAGAACTAAATGGAGGCTAAATAGGAGAGTGCTTCAGAACAGGAAATCAGGGCATGAGCATAGCATAAAGAATTACAAAAGATCCTACCTACCTCTTAACTCATTTGGAATACTATGGGAACAAAAAAATTCTGTTTATCCAAACATGGCATACAATTCAAATTTGTTCTGTATCATATTCTCTGACTAGAAACTTGTATCAGTAAGTTGGAGTGTTTACCTGCAACCATAATGTCCAGATGTCCCTCCTTATAATCTATAAATTTAATATGTTTGGAGTGAAAAAGTTGTTACATCAAAATGAAGAAAGCTCTTCGTAAAATGGGGTCACTTTTCAAGTGCCATTAGTTAATGGAATGATCATTCTGTTGGATAAGTTTGTATTCAAAATAGCAGTGTTTGTCAGTATTTATCAGCTTTAATCTTTAGTGGAATATTTTCCGTAAAGTCTCCTTCCTCTTATTTTTGTGTTTTTGTCTAAGTAATATCAGTAAAAATGTATGTCGAGGTTGTTTTTTGTGTGTGTGTGCAGGAGAGAGAAAGAAAGAGGGATGGAGAAGCATCAACTCGTAATTGTGTCATACTTTAGTTATTCATTGATTGCTTCTCATACATGCCTTGACTGGGGTGGGGGGCTCAACCCAAGCCAGTGACCCCCTGCTTAAGCCAGTCTCCACGGGATCATGTCAATGATCCCATGCTCAAGCCAGCAACCTTAGGGTTTCAAACTTGGGACCTCAGCATGCTCTATACACTGCGCCACCACTGATCAGGTGAAAAGTTGAGATTTTTAGAGATAAGTGTTTTGATTATGACCTTTCAGACTTATGCACATAAACACATAATCACAAAAATGGGATCATATACCATTTCATAATCTGCATTTTAAAGTTATAATTAATAGACTTTACTTTTTAGTACAGTTTTAGACTGATAGAAAAATTGATCATTTAGTACAGAATTCCATAAACTCACACCCCACTGTGAACAGTGGTCCCAATTATTAGTATCTTGCATTAGTGTGGTATATGTACAACACTTAATGAATCAGTATTAATACATTATTAACTAAGTTGCATAGTTTCATTAAGGTCACCCCTGTTGTATAGTTCTATAGATTTTGACAAATGCATAAAGACATGCCTACTGCCCTAAAAATTATCTCCCCCAGATCTGACTACCATTGATTTTTTCATTGTTGCTATAATTTTGTCTTTTCTGGAATGTCATATAGTTGGAATCTTTATATATTTATAGTTGGAATCAGTATACAATCTTTAAACATTGGCTTCTTTTGCTGAGCAATATGCAGTTAAGTTTCTGTCATCTTTTGGGGACTTAATAGCTCATTTATTTTTATTTATTTATTAGTGTTTTATTTGGCCCTGGCCTGTTGCTCAATGTATAGAGTGTTGGCCTGGCTTGTGGATGTCCCCGGTTTGATCCCCAATTAGGGCACACATAGGAAATGATCATCTTCTTCTCTTCCCTACCTTCTGCCCCTTCTATCTTTTTCTCTTGCAGCCAGGGGCTCGATTGGTTTGTGTGTTGGCCTTGGGCACTGAGAATAACTCGGTTAACTTGAGCCATGGCCCCAGAGGGTGGGGGGTTTGTTGGGTGAACCCTGGTTGGGGCGTCTCATTTTAAAGTAAAATATTGTTTTATTTTTAATTTTTTGATTGATTTTAGAGACAGAGACATTGATTTGTTGTTCCACTCATTTGTGCATTTGTTGGTTGATTCTTGTGTGTGCCCTGACGGGATCAAACCTGTCATTTTGGTGCATCAGGATGATGCTAACCAACTAAGCTACCCAGCCAGGGCTTATTTTTATTCTTGAGTAATGCTTCGTTATATGAATGTACCAGTTTGTTTACCCATTGAATCATGTTGAAGGACATATTGGTTGCTTCCAATTTTGGCAATCATGAATAAAGCTGATGCTATTAGCATTCATGTGCTGGTTTTTGTGTAGAGGTAAGTTTTCATCTCAATAGATAGATATGGAGGAGCAGGATTGCTGGACTATGTTTAAGATAAATAAGAAACTGCCAAACCATATTCCAAAGTAGCAATATATATATATTTAAAGTTTTTATTTATATTTAGAGAGAGAGAAAGAGGGGGAAGAAGTAGGAAGTGTCAACTCATAGTTGACTTCCTGTATGTCCCTTGACTAGGCAAGCCCAGGGTTTTGAACCAGCAACCTCAGCATTCCAGGTCCATCCTTTATCCACTGAGCCACCACAGGTCAGGCAATAGCCATATCATTTTGCGTTCCCACTGACAATAAGAGTTTCCTTTGCTCCACATTCCTGATCATCATTTGGTATTGTCAATCTAAAAAAATTTTAACCATTCTTTCAGGTTTATAGTTGTATCTTGTTTTAATTTGCGTTTTCCTAATGACATACTAAGCATCTTTATATACTTTGTCACTTGTATATCTTTGGTGAAGTATCTGTTTCATTCTTTTGCCCATTATCTAATTTGGGTTGTTCATATTCTTATTAAGTATTAAGAGGTCTTTGTATATGTTGGATAACAGTCCTTTATCAGGTGTGTTTTTGCAGATATTTTATCCCAGTGTTTGGCTGTCTTTTCAGTCTCTTAACAGTATCTTTTGAAGAGCAGTTTATAAAATTAATGAAGCTTTTTTTTTTTCTTCCATGGGCCATGATTTTGTTTTTTTTATCTGAAAACTCAACTGAACCCAAAGCACCTAGATTTTCTTCTGTGGTATGTTGTGGAAGTTTTATAGTTTTGTGTATTACATTTAGATCTGTGATCCATTTTGAGCTAATTTTTGTGAAATTTATAGTATATTGTCTAGATCAGTGGATTTCAACTATTTTACATTTAGGGACCAGTGAAAATGGAACTACAGTGTGCCCGTAAAGTCATGGTGCACTTTTGACCTGTCACATGGTCAAAAGTGCACCATGACTTTACGGACACACTGTATTTTGGGGACGTGTAAGGCAGTAATCACCCTGAGCATAAGCAAATTTGGCTAAGATCATTGGGTATATAATCTTTATACTACATCAGGGTGGTTAACTCTTTCGCGGACTGGCACTGGTCTGGGAACTGGTTGAAAACCACTAATCTAGATTAATATTTTTGCCTATGGATGTCCAATGGTCCAGAACCATTTGTAGAAAAGAGTATCATTTCTCAATATAATGACTTTTGCTCCTTTATCAAATTTAAGTTGATGTATTTGTGTGAGTCTGTTTCTGGGAACACTCTTCTGGTCTATTATCTACTTGTCCATTTCTTCACCAATGCCACAGTTTTATTTTTTGTAATTTTATAGTAAGTCTTAAAATCAGGTAGTGTCAGTTCTCTAGCTTTGTTTTTCTTCACTGTTGTGTTGGCTATTCCGGATGTATGGCCTTTCTATATAGGCATTAAAATCAGTATTATTTTGATAGTCACAAAGTAACTTGCTGAGATTTTGATTGAATTGTATTATTGTATAGATCAAGTTGGGAAAATTGAACTATCAGCAACATTAAACCTTTCTATCTATGAATATGGAATTTCTCTCCATTTATTTAGATCTTTCATCAGGTAGTTTTCCTCATATAGATCATATACATATTTTGTTAGGTTTATGTGTCTTTTGTGGTCTATTTAATTGTGATAAAATATTACATAAAATTTATCATCTTAATCTTTTTTTTTTTTTTACAGAGACAAGAGAGAGTGAGTCAGAGAAGGATAGATAGGGACAGACAGATGGGATAGGAGAGAGATGAGAAGCATTAATCATCAGTTTTTCATTGTGATACTTTAGTTCATTGATTGCTTTCTCGTATGTGCCTTGACTGCGGGCCTTCAGCAGACCGAATAACCCCTTGCTCGAGCCAGCGACCTTGGGACCAAGCTGGTGAGCTTTGCTCAAACCAGATGAGCCTGCGCTCAAGCTGGCGACTTTGGGGTCTCAAACCTGGGTCTTCCGCATTTCAATCCTACACTATCCAGTGCGCCACCGCCTGGTCAGGCTTAGCCATTTTTAAGTCTAGTTTATTTCTTCCCTCCCAATCTGTATATCTTTTCCTTTTTTCTTTTTTTTGTCTTATTGTATTAGCTAGGACATCCAGTATGATGTTGAATAGGAGTTGTGAGAGAGGATATTCTTTTTCCCAATCTTAGGAAGAAAATTTCTAGTTTCTCACCATTAAACCATAGTGGGTTTTTGTAGATGTTCTTTATTGGGTTAAGGACGTTTTCTTCTATTCTTAATTTGCTAAGTGGTGTTTATCATGAAAGGGTATTAGATTATGTCAAAGGTTTTTTCTACATATATTACTCCTATGACTTTTCTTTAACCTGTTGATGTGATGGATAATACATGATTTTTGAATGATGAACCAGGTTTGCATACTTGGAATAAATCCCGCTTGGTCATGGTGTATAATTCATTTTACTGTATTGTTAAATTCATTTTGCTAGTATTTTGTTGAGGATTTTTACATCAGTATTTATGAGAGATCTTGGGCTCTAATCATCATTTCTTATTATGTATTTATGTGGTTTTGGTGTTAGGATAATGCTAACCTCATAGAATTAGGAATGTTCCCTCAGTTTCCACTTTTTTTATTTTGGAAGGGCATCAACTACCATGTTTACTGACATTTAAAAATTTGTATCACAAATCTCAAAACCTCATGTGTTCCTCATACCCGTTGAACATTCCCACTTTGTCTGATGGTCTTTTTAACCATATATTCAAAACTCATCTTTAGGAGCATCCCCTGCACCATTTATTTATCTTAGTAATGACAACACTATTCACTCAGGTAATTAAATTAGAAAATATTGAGTCATTCTTATTGTTTCCCTTTTCACCTTTAAGAACTTAATCTCTGCCTTGGCAAGTTGGCTGAGTGGGTAGAACATTGGCCTGGCGTGTGGACGTCCCATGTTCCTGGTTAGGGCATACAGGAGAAGTGACCATCTATTCCCCACCCCCTTTCCCTTCTTTGCCTCTTCCCCGTTTGCAGCCAGTGGTTTAATTGGTTTGAACTTCAACCAGTGGGCACTGAGGATAGCTCCTTGGTCCGAGCATCAGCCTTGGGCAGTAAAAATAGCTTGGTTGATTCAAGCATCGGCCCAAGACAGGGGTTAGGTGGATCCTGGTTGGGGTGCATGCAGGAATCTGTCTCACTATCTCTCCTCCTCTCACATTAAAAATAAATAATAAACTATCTCAAACCTAGTCCCTTGTTTGTTTTGTTAACATCTTAGTCCAGGTTCTTGCTTCTTTTGTCTGGAAGCTGCAGCAACCCCTATTTAGTCTCTATGTCATCAGTATTCCATCATCATTTTGTGCTTTTCACTGCCATCCAAGATACTTCACTGAAAAACTAAACTGATTTGTAAGCTTATAAATACTCATTTCCTTACTACTATAAAATAAACTTATTAAACCAACCTAAGTCTCCAGCTTCAAAACTATTTATTGTTCCCAGGAATGCCCTCCTTAGGCCTGCCTTCTTTAAGCACAAATTAACTGATTCCTCAATTTCCTGCACCTTTCTGGTCCAACACAGGTACTTTGTATGGATTTAAGGGCTGGAAGATAATTTATGTTACATAATGTGTCTTCCCCTCTAGAGCAGGAATCCTCTCATTTATTTTCTACTAACATTACATTTAACTCAAACCATTTCTGACTTCTATGCATTATACTTTAATTTTAAAGATTGTAGAAAAATATTTAATGTAAATTTTGTGTAAATCTTAAGTTTTCATGAATTTTGTTAATGAGATAAAAGTATGCTTCTTGTGATCAGAGGCCATGTCCTGAAAAATAGTAGCTGCTTAGTAAATGTTTATTTAATTGAGTTGGAAAGTTAAGAATTGGTTGGAATAAACTGAGCTCTCACACTTTTTTTCTGTGTGAGAGATACAAAGAGAGGGACAGATAAGGACAGACAGGAAGGGGGAGAGATGAGAAGCATCAGTTCTTTGTTGCAGCATCTTACTTGTTCATTGATTGCTTTCTCATATGTGCCTTTACGAGGAGTGAAGGCTGGGGGCTCCAGCAGAGCAAGTGACCCCTTGCTCAAGCTAGTGACCTTAGGCTCAAGCCAGTGACCTTGGGCTTCAAGCCAGAGACCCATGCTCCAGCTGCTGAGCCTGTGCTCAAGCCGGCAACCTCAGGGTTTCAAACCTGGTTCCTCAGCAGTCCAGCTTTCTATCCATTTCACCACCACCTGGTCAGGCTAACTAACACATTCTCTTATATAAGAATGTATAAGTCTTATTTGAAAAGGTTTAGGTGAACTGAGAAAGTCAAGGTATGGTTTTTTTAGGGGTGGCTGACCTTGAGAGTTAGTTAGGTGGCCTGACAGGAAAGGAATTTTTTGAGTGGGAAACAATGTAGGCAAAGACATGGAGGTAGGAATGCCATTGTGAATTCAGTGAAAGGTTTGTATTAAGGCAAATAAAATGAGGCCTTTGATAATAGGATTTGGTATCAGTATTAAGATAATTAAAAGTTAATATATAGCCTGACCAGGTGGTGGCGCGCAGTGGATAGAGCGTCGGACTGGGATGCGGAGGACCCCGGTTCGAGATCCCGAGCTCGCCAGCTTGAGCGCAGGCCCATCTGGCTTGAGCGAAGGCTCGCCAGCTTGGACCCAAGGTCGCTGACTCCAGCAAGGGGTTACTTTGGTCCGCTGAAGGCCCGCGGTCAGGGCACATATGAGAAAGCAATCAATGAACAACTAAGGTGTCACAACAGCAACGAAAAACTAATGATTGCTGCTTCTTACCTCTCTCCATTCCTGTCTGTCTGTCCCTATCTGTCCCTCTCTCTGACTCTCTCTCTGTCCCTGTTAAAAAAAAAAAAGTTAATATATATACATTCAAAGCCTGTATTTGAGTGATTCTTTAGGGGATAGTCTTTAAATAAACATTGACTTTGAAAGTTTTTCTTATATAATGGAGCTATTTTTCAAAAATCTAAAATATTTTTAAAACCTTTATTCTCAGGATCCAAGTTCGAAATATGGCAACTTTGAAAGATAGTAAGTACTTTATCAAATTTGTGGATTAAGAAAAAGCTAAATTTGGACCAATAATATTTTCAGAAATGTCCTGCTATTTAAATCCATTATATATTTGTTCAAAACTGACTAAATCTATGTCATATGTGTTGGGCATTGAACTTGTTTTAGAAATGACTGCTGGGAGGTGACATTGTCTGTTTCTGTTGTCTGTAGAATGATATTATAATTAAGAAAAACTATACTACTGTATTTGTGTGTGTGTATAATTTTACGGGATATGTGGTTAAAGGCCATTTTCAATACCATTTAATATTTTCAGTGCATAATTTATAGTTTTCGCCTGACCAAGCGGTGGCGCAGTGGATAGAGCGTCGAACTGGGATGCGGAAGACCCAGGTTCGAGACCCCGAGGTCGCCAGCTTGAGCACGGGCCCATCTGGCTTGAGCAAAAGCTCGCTGGCTTGGACCCAAGGTCGCTGGCTCCAGCAAGGGGTGGCTTGGTCTGCTGAAGTTCCCAAGGTCAAGGCACATGTGAGAAAATAATCAGTGAACAACTATGGTGTCGCAACGGCAATGAAAAACTAATGATTGATGCTTCTCATCTCTCTCCCTGTCTGTCCCTATCTATCCCTCTCTCTGACTCTTTCTCTGTCCCTGTAAAAAAAAAAATAGAAAAATAAAAAAATAATTTATAGTTTTCTTATGTTCTGAGCTAAATTTGACTTTTCATTAGTATTCATTCTAACATTAAGCATAATTTATCATTATGCTGTTGATAGTGTAAATGCTGATTATTCTGCCTTGCAGTTTTGAAAAATATTTTGATAAATTTACAAATAGTTATAACTCTTTGTCTTAATACAGCACTTCTGTTTTTCAGTTACCAGGAGATTGAAGTCAATCAAAAATATCCAGAAAATTACCAAGTCTATGAAAATGGTAGCAGCAGCAAAATATGCCCGAGCTGAGCGAGAGCTGAAACCAGCTCGAATATATGGAGTAGGATCCTTGGGTAAGAGAAGAATGTAGTTCAAAAGTTATAAAGAATTACTTAAGAAAAGATCACTACTAATGACTTTTACTTAGTGTTTACCATGGTGATGGTCCTGTTCTGAGTATTTTGCATATACGTACTCATTTTTCACAAGCAACCCTATGAGGGTAGGAACTGTTTGAGCCTCTGTTTTGTAGATGAGAAAAATTGAAAAGGTTTCTAGATTATTAAATATATCATTAGAAGAATGTAGAAACATAGGGCATCAAACTCCAATGCTTGATTTCATTCTATTATGTTTTGATGTGATACCATATTTTAGAACTGTAGGGTAGGGAGGTGGTACCCTGCAGTGGAGAGTTGACTGAGTGGTCATGGACATGGCTCATGAATACATGAATGCAGTGTTTAAAGTAAGTGTAAAGAAAATATATCTGTATATCAGATGTAAATGTCCTATGCAGTTTTCTTGTGCACTTCCTTTTTTTTATTTTTAAGGGGGCAGGGGGGACAGGGGTAGACAGACCAGAAGGAAGAGAAATGAGAAGCATAAACTCAGTGGCGGCACCTGAGTTGTTCATTGATTGCTTTGTCATATATACCTTGACGGGGGAGGTGGGGGATCCTACCAAGCCAGTGACCTCTTTCTTGCTCAAGCCAGCATCCATGGGGTTATGTTTATGACCCCATGCTCAAGCTGGCGACTTGGTGCTCAAGCCAGGAACCTTGGGGTTTTGAACCTGGATCCTCAGCGTCCCAGACCGATGCTGTATCCAATACACCACCACCTAGTCCAGCTCTTCCATATTTTTTAAATATGCATTCATAATGCTAAAGAAAATTTTGCATGAGGAAATCATAGATCCTCAGAGAAAATTATAGGCTTCAATGAAAATAGCTCCTTGTTTAAAACACCATACTTAAAGCAGTGTCAGCTCCAGCTATTTGCCCTACTGTGTCCTTCCTTACCTAGCATAATGCCAAGCATCTGTATAGTTTGTGGCTTAGTAAATGTTGGTTAGTAAATTACTCTCTAGCTATTTATATGAAAATGGAAAGTTGTTTTACTATTTACCTTTCTTGCTGATATTAACAAGGATAATATATTTGTTACCCTCTAAAAGTCTTATAACCACAAAATTACCTAATAAAGTAGGAACTGGCTTTGCCCTGGTTCGGTAGCTCTGTTGGTTAGAGTGTTGTCCCAATACACTAACGTTGTAGGTTCTATCCCTAGTCAGGGTACTTATAAAAATCAACCAATGAATGCATAAATAATTGAAACAACAAATTGATGTTTCTTGCTCTCTCTCCCTCTTTAAAATAAATAGAAAACTGGCTTAGCTATCTGATTAGAGTATTTGTGGAGAAATACTAAAATTCCATGCTGATGTTGCCAATCAGCTTCTAAAGTCCTTCAAACTAAAAAGATACTAAACTGGTAAATATTAAGTGGTTAATCATTTTAAATACTTTAAAATGTAAGGTAGGTATTTTACACTGTACAATATAAAATGTAAAAAGAGACAAACAAAATAATCTTTCTACTCTGCTGAACTTTGGAGATGAGTATTCACTTTGCTGCTTTTTATGGTGTCCCAGGTATTGAAATTTGAGTCACTGCTGTATACTGAAAAGGTAGTAGTAGCAGGAACTTTGCTGAAATGAGTCAATGTGGCAGCCATAAAGCTACACCTTGCAACTACAGTGAGCATCAGCTACATTTGCATCCAGGCTGTGCTTTCATGGCCTGCTCCTAGTCCTGAGCACAGACTGACTGTGGGCAGGCATATTCTTAGGAGACTTGGGGTTCCCAGAAGCCTTGCTGAACATCCCTTAAATCTCACAGTGGGCTAAGAAGCTGCCACCCAACCTTTCTTCTCATGGCTCAGAACTGCATCATGGTATGATAGCTCTTCTGACTTAGTGTTTTCTCTCACAGGCATATTGACTAGTAAAGTCCATGTATATTTCATCCTACTGAATCCTCTCTTGGCCTCTGCTTCTTAGAAAACTAGACCAGCAAAGTGAGATTGTTAAAATAATCCCCCAAATGAAGTGTCATCATTATTTTAACATCAACAGTTTGTATAAGAGCTTGATAAACAGATTATAGAGTCAGCTTAGTAAATATTTGCTTCCTGGTTTTTTTTGTTATATACTGAGGATATGTAAGTCTGATTATCTAGCCCTGGTTGGCTAGCTCAGTTGGTTAGAGTGTTGTCCTGAAACATCAAGGTTGTAGGTTCGATCCCCAGGCAGGGCACATATGGGAAGTGACTGATGAACACAAAATTAAATGGAAAAACAAATAAATGCTTCTTTCTCTCTCTTCCTTCCTCTCTCTGTCTCTCTAAAATTAATAAATTATAAAAAAAATAAATGAAGTCTGGTATCTAAATAAGTTGTTCCCTCTATAATTCTGGCCTCTTTAAAAGTTCTTTAATTGTACTAAAGATTTATTTTAGTCGTTATTTAAGATAAAGTGGCCACTAATGGGCCATTAGGAGTTTTAAACCATATACAAACATATAAAGAGTTTGCCATATACAGTTTTAAACCATTGTGGTTTTCGTCTTGATTATAAATGTAATAAATACACAGGCAGTTTTGGTTATAGTAGTCAAGTGCCACCTAAATTTAAATAGATAATTTTGAAAATAGCTCACCCTTTTGTAGATTAAGTATTATTGTTTTTAGTATGAATTAGATATATAAATTATTGCTTTATATTTTGTTTTTAAGCTCTGTATGAAAAGGCTGATATTAAGGTGCCTGAAGACAAGAAGAAACACCTCCTAATTGGTGTGTCCTCAGATAGAGGGCTTTGTGGTGCTATCCATTCCTCGGTCGCTAAACAGATGAAAAATGAGGTGGCTACACTCACAGAAGCTGGGAAAGAAGTTAAGATTGTTGGGATTGGTGATAAAATTAGGGGTATACTTCATAGGTAATTTAAATATATCTTATTTATATTTATAAGGATGCATACATGAATAAATGGACATTTATTTCATAGCTTTTTTCAGGCAAGGTGCCCTCTTTTAGGTTACCTGTTTTATATTCACTAAGTTTTTGTTCTGTTTTTATTTTTTCCAATAAATATTAGAATCTATAGATGTACTTCATTTAATACTTGTTATTTGTTTCTCTTTCATCAAAACCATAAATGAAACGTAATGGGAATATCAAAAGCTATTGACATTTTAAAAATAGAGGACTGAACTCAGGAGCTAGCTCAGTCTGGAAATGTCAGAATGAACAATAGTTAATAAGGACTGGAAGGAGAAAACTAAAGTCAGAAAGAATTATACAACAGGAAAGGCCTGATTGTTAGTCCTTATTCTTTGCAGGAGCTGAAGGAATAATCATGACAATGTATAGAATAACTTAATTCAGTGAACACTCTCTCTCCCCCAAAAACTTGATCTATAGCAATTTCTTCCTTGTTCCCTATGTTCTTTTAAATGAATATTACCATTAAACTATTTTATGTGCTCTCTTGATTTTCTTTTAGGACGCATTCTGACCAGTTTTTGGTGACATTCAAAGAAGTGGGAAGAAAACCCCCTACTTTTGGAGATGCGTCAGTCATTGCCCTGGAATTACTAAATTCTGGATATGAATTTGATGAAGGATCCATCATCTTTAATCGATTTAGGCAAGAAAATTTGAGAAATCAAAGCTTTTTATATTCATATTTTAAAATAAAGTCTAACAGTTTTGAAATTTACATCTGCTTTTGTCATTTCTAGGTCTGTCATCTCTTACAAGACAGAAGAAAAGCCCATCTTTTCTCTTAATACTATTGCAAGTGCCGGTAAGTAGTTTTTGTTTTATAAGTATTTTTCTACGTAGAAAGGAGAGATTTGTGCATTTAGGAAATAATGTTTGTTAGGATGGCTTGTTTCAACAGTAGTAAAATGATGTTGGGCCATTTCTGTCACCATCTATTAATGGCTTCCATGATGTATTGATCCTTGCATTGATAAATCTTACTTCATTACATCGTTAACTGAACAAATAAATGTCTATTGAGGGCAATCTTAGATGTGTTTTCTGTCCCTGGGGTTGGCGAGCTCTAGAAATTGGCTTTGCAATCCATGTATACAAACTCTACCCAACTCCAACACAAGCTGAAGCTCTAGAATAGAAATTTGAACAGTGTTCACAACTCATTTACATTGGCCCAGTAACTTCTCTAGTTTTTATTATTTGAACAAAGGCACCATTGCTCAGTGGAGCATTCTAGACACTATTCTGGAATTGGTTCTATTTTCCTAAGGGATTTCCCCTTTTGTGCATGATATTCTATTCTAAGATGTACACTTTTTTACATTTCAACGTCTCTGAAGTTGGTATTCATCTCCAAGTCAATGGAATGTCATTTTTAATCATCTGTTATTTTCTTTCTTAATGGTACATCAAATATGGGTTCTAATCTATAGCATCTTAAGTTTAATGAAACACAGCACTGTTTCACCACTTTACCCTATGCATGAATTTTGAAGTGTGCTGCTGAAGTTTTGCAACATTACTGTAACTCCTGTAAAGCCTCTTAATTGTCTCATTATTCCATTTTCTTAGAAACATTTTTTTGACTGACACTTTCTGATTTCTCCAGTTATCAAAAGGGTGAATTGAGATTTTTGTATTACTGAAAAATACTTTTATGTCGTTTACTGGCTTTGTGCCAGGCACCCAGCTAGGTGCTAGGTAGACAACTTCATGACCATGAAATGTACTATTTATTTTTAAACATGTAATGCTTTGTTTACACATTTTGCTAAAAATCCTCTGTAATCTATAGTGTGGAAGTAGATGAAACTGTTAAAAGTAAGTCTTTTGACCTATCTTATACTTATTTTCACTCTGTAATCATAGAGGATTTTTACAATAGTAAGCCCTTTTGATTAAGTCAGTCTTTGTGCTGTTACTTCAGAGATATTTATCACTTGTTTTAACAGAGAGCATGAGTATCTATGATGACATTGATGCTGATGTGCTGCAGAATTACCAGGAATACAGCCTGGCCAACATCATCTACTATTCTCTGAAGGAATCCACCACAAGTGAGCAGAGTGCCAGGATGACGGCCATGGACAATGCGAGCAAGAATGCTTGTAAGCACACAGTAGCTTTCTGAGAAACTTCTGTTGTAGAGAGTAGCATGAAGACTATTCTTTAAGTAGATCAGGAAACAGGAGAGCTAGGACCTAGTCCTGGACTCTACTGTTGGTTCTGTAGATTGTTTTTTTTTAAGATTTTGTTTAGCTTGACCAGACGGTGGCGCAGTGGATAGAGCGTCGGACTGGGATGTGGAAGACCCAGGTTTGAGACCCCGAGCTCGCCAGCTTGAGTGCAGGCCCATCTGGCTTGAGCAAAAGCTCACCAGCTTGGACCCAAGGTTGCTGGCTCCAAAAAGGGGTTGCTCAGTCTGCTGAAGGCCCGCAGTCAAGGCACATGTGAGAAAGCAATCAATGAACAACTAAGGTGTCACAACAGCAACAAAAAACTAATGATTGATGCTTCTCACCTCTCTCCGTTCCTATCTGTCTGTCCCTATCTATCCCTCTCTCTGTCTCTGAAAACATAAAATAAAATAAAAATTAAAAAATATAAAAGAGATTTTGTTTATTCATTTTGAAGAGGAAAGAAAGAGAGAAGGGAGGAGGAGCAGGAAGCATCAATTCCCATATGTGCCTTGACCAGGCAAGCCCAGGGCTCCAGTCTCCACCACCTCAGCATTCTAGGTCAAGGCTTTATCCACTGTGCCACCACTGGCTGAGCTTACGAAATTTTTGACCAAATACTATCTCTTCCCTTGAATTTTCTCATCTGAAAAGATAGAAAAGTACTTGGTAGGCAGTAAGTTTGCAAGTACATAGAAAAGGTATCCCATGAAAGATTTAAAAATACCTTGAAATTTTTGAGGCCAGTTTTGGTAAGCCCCCACCATATCCCCAAGTCCCCCAAAATCTTATTGTTAAATTAAGCAACATAGAGCTATGAATAAATTAATTAAGTTCTTTTTTCAAGTTTTAGATTTTGTTGTTTATTATTTTTGTTTTGTTTGTAGCTGAGATGATTGACAAATTGACTTTGACCTTCAACCGCACCCGCCAGGCCGTCATCACAAAGGAGTTGATTGAAATCATCTCTGGTGCTGCAGCTCTGTAAGTACTTACAGATTGCCTTCAGAGAGTTTTTGTTCTCATATCTCTGTGTCTGCTAGTTTAACCTTTGGATGTCTAAACGTTTAGGGGTTTGTTTTGTGATCTCTTGTTTATTAATCTAATCTTATCTTTGCTCTTAGGATATAAAAATTTGTTGAAAATTGACTCTGGTTTATTCTGATTGTTTCAGGCTTAGATTTTTCCTTTAGAAATCAATATATTGCTAGCTTTCTCTTTCCTAAAGCATTAGGAATAAGGATGTGGGTAATTCAGTATCATGTATAAAATCTCTCTTTGGAACTTAAAACACTACAAACCAAGCTTTCTGAATTATAGGACTGGTTTGGGTTTGGTTTTACATATAAATCATTGAATGGTAGTAGGGTTTAGTACTTCCTAAATTACTCAGTTTTTATATCAGTCCCAGAAGATAGTACACCATTTTCCTGGGAAAATATTAATGTTTGTGAAACCAGGGTTAAGATAATGGGAATTCTATTCAAAACATTATTTAATTGCATACTCAGTTATGCAAAGTACAATTGTTAAAGGCTGTGATTCTTTCAAAGTATTTATGTCCTTTTTTTTAGATTTTATTAATTGATTTTACAGGGGGTGGGAGGACGAGAAGTAGTTGCTTCACTCAGCTGTTCATTGATTGCTTCTCACATGTGCCTTGACCGGCAAGCCAAGGGTTTTGAACCAGCGACCTCAGTGTTTCAGGTCGTTGCTCTGTTCATTGTGCCACCACAGGCCAGGCAGCATTTATATACTAATAGAATAAAAAACTATGTAGATAATTGTGATGAAGGATAAAACTGTAATAAGTTGTCTTTGACGCATTCATCCCCTCCTACTAATTGGTCACCAAGTTCTCTCGGTTTTACTTTCCAAATACCCAAATAACAACTCTTTCCCCTTTATGTCCACTTAATGCAGATTCTTGTCATTTCTCTCCTGAAGTAAAGAATATATTTTCTGAGAGCTTCTTAAGTGCCAGAGCCTGTGCAAGACACTGAGGATATAGTAGCTACAGTATTTGTCCTCAAAGAGCTCACAGCCTTATCAGGGAAGACAGGCACTATATTTGAAATTGCAGTAGAATGGAGATCAGCAAACTGAGGCCCAGAGTAATGAGTGGTTTTCATATTTTTAAAGGGTTGTAAAAAAGGGAGAGAGACAGGATGTGACCACAGAGCCTAAAATATGGACTGTTTAGCCCTTTACAGAAAAATTTGTTGGTCAGTGACATGGAGTGGTATGATAGAGGTAGTGGAACCGATTCTCTCATGTTATCATCCTGCAGAAATAGCTTAGTTTGACATATGTGAGCCTGTAGTTTTTGACCACCAACACTGTAGTCTAGTCTCTAATACCATTTCTCACTTCCCTGGAACTTCAGCCACATTGATCTACTTCCAGTTCTATGAACACTCTTACCTTCCGAGTGGCACAGGCCTTTGCTTCACATACTATTCTTTTCTTCCCCTTTTACCCTTGGTTCTTCATCTGACCCTTGTTTATCCTTTCTACGTGAGCTGAGGGAATCCTTTTCTCCAAAAAGCCCTCTTGCATAGTTTGGGTGGCATACTCTTCCTCAGCATCCTGTGCTTCCCTTTATCAGCACAACATTTTATGCGGAATCACCTTTTTATTTGTCTGTGTGTTCCTGTGGCTTAGGAGGGGGGCTGCCTTTTGTAGCCCCATCACCTGGCACATACTTTCTTAGTAAATGTTGGCTGAGTGAATGAATTATGTGCCATAAATATATTAAGAACTAGAAATTCAAATGAAGGAGAAATAACAGTTTTTTGAACATGGGAAAACATGGGGTCCATGTTTAAGAATAATTAAGGAAAGGGTCATCACTAAGGTGAAATTTACATTGGGCCTGAGCTGTGGTGGTGCAGTGGATATCGCATCCACCTGGAGCGCTAAGGTTGCCAGGTCAAGAATCTGTGCTGGCCTGGTCAAGGCACATCCAAGAAGCAATCACTATGAGTTGATGCTTTCTGCTACTCTCCTCTCCATTCTTGCTCTCTCTCAAATCAATAAATAAAATCTTTTAAAAAAGAAAGAAAATTTAAATTGGTCTTTAAGTATTGTCTCTCAAGGGTAGAAACTGGGCAGAATGCCAAAGAAACACAAAACTGATTGAGACCATTCTGTAAGTTATTAGTTGGATCCATCAGCAATGATATCTTAAGGATCTTTCCTTCAAGGCTAACCTGTCATGTCACTCAGCCTGGTCACGAATGTTCTAATATAGCATCATAGAGAATAGTGCTGAGTGGCCCTGACACTTAATGTCTTGATAAACTTGGTTAAGATTCTCTCTCTGTAACTCATTTTTGTCATCTACAACATGGGGATTAATCCAGGGATTAAATCATTATATTGCTCATTATCCTCTTTGTTATATGTCCTACTGCTAATGCTAAGCTGGTTTCTTCTTGGATGGCAAGTGTGGGAAGGTCTGGAGGAAAGACTGCATTCTGGATGTTCAGGAGCTGTGAGATCCCAGGAACCAAAGTTCTTTTTCTTTTTTGCTTTTGCAAAAGGAAAGCTAGGAATAAAGTACGAGGATAGAGCTTCTACAGAATTGCAGACTAGGGTCTTTCTGGATTAGAAATGTGGGAAACCTGACTACAGAGTAGCAGATCAAAGAAAATGAGGAGAGGGAGATGGGGACATAAAACTAAGAATTAACTGGAAATTGACTATTAAATTTTCACTTTCTGGAAAAGTCATCTACATCCTATATAAAAAGTTAGCTCTGTTGTCCCAAGATTGGATTGTTTTTTGAATGGATTTGCATGCTTTCTAATCTATTGATTATTCTGGTTAAAGACTTTAATATTTAACACAAACACATTTGGCTCTTTAGTAATAAAATAAAAAGCGTGAATAAACCACAATGTTTAAAGTGCCAAGTATTAGTTCCCAACCTAAATTTTATAATATATTATATGCCATTTATATTAAAAGTGTGGTTTTAATTATACTTTCACAGTCTTGTCTACTTGCATGAATATGGTTTTATTGCTTATAACTAGATTGAGATTTCTAACATTTTTTATAATAATTGACTGTTTTAAAGGAATATTTTGGTAAGTATGTAATATCCCCAAGGTAACAAATGAGAAAATAATTTTTCAGTTGGAAAGTGTACATGATTAAATAGCATGGATTGCTTGTTGACCAGCTTGTTTGTGTTTGTCTTTTTCCTCTAACATAATAACCAGGGATTAATGAAAATCAAGTTTCATCCTCAGACAAGAGGTAAAGTGATAATATTTCACATACTCTCCCCATACCCCTTCATAGAAGAAACCCAGCCAGTTAGAACTGAAGCTAATTTAGCAACAGTGACACTGATGAAGTTTAGATTGCTAGGCCTGTTTACAATAACAGCCAACTTACAGGAGCATATGGGTAATGCTGGGGACCTTCCCCCCCCCCCTCAGATTAAGGATAGAGAATTAATATTATTTTGAGATATTACATATATAGATTAGTAAAGAGTGGTGGTTCTCAAACTTTATGGTCTCAAGACCCCTGAATATTTGATTTAACACAAAACAATAAAATTCTCATCTACTTATGTATTTACATCATTTGGATATCACACTTTGGAAAACTACCATATACTCGTGAGAATGAGACCAGGCAAATAACATTATTATGAAAATGGTCTTGCCCTCATGAACCCCATGAAAGGGACCCCAGACCAAAATTTAAGAACCATTGGTATAGGTTAACATTTTATTATGTAAAGTCAGTTCTTTAAACTCCACTTAACTATGTATTATCTCTCTTTTTTTATAGCTTGGTATTATAACTAATAAAATAATATCATGGGTTAATAGAAATAACAAAGAACCAAAGAATTAAAATGCAAGCTATATAAAATCCCAACTAAAACCCAAAGTATATAATGCATTCATTCATAAGCTAACTAAAAAGCCCAAGAAAGACAAAAGACACCCAATATAGTGATGGGTATACAACATAATCAAATGTCAAAATGACCTGGAGATGTTTTCTCTGAATCTATGTACTCTTATTGATCAATGTCACCCCATTAAGATTAATTGTCTAAATAAAAATAGAAAAGAAAGAAGCCAGGCAATAAGAGCTCTTAACAGGGAGCAAAAGATCAAAGAGGGTGATGGGGGAATGGACACAGATACATTGCTAAGAACAGAAGACGTACAATGCGGGGGTTGGGAGAGCAGATAGTGGTTTGTTGAGTTGTGCACTTGAAACCTGTATGGTTTTGCAGACCAATTTCATCTTAACAAATTCGATAGAAGAAAAAGAGAGAGAGGACTTAAATTATAAACAGGGCTGTCCTGTCCAGAGCTCTACTTTTGGGTGCTGACTACCTGACATCTAGATGGCTTAGACATGTATAAAGCACAGGCTTGGTTTGAAAACAAAAAGGATTATAAATACTGTCCTTTAAAGCCATCCAGAAACTATAGCTATAATAAATAACTGAACTTTGAAGAAAAATAAAGGACACCCAATATATATAATAAAGTACTCAAAACAATTGGCAGTTTTTAGTTTTCAAAATTATAGATTTGCGTTTTCTATCTTTTTCTCAAATGAGAAAAAAAATTCTTTTTGAATGTTATATAACATATATATATATAACAAGATAGAAAATATAAATGTGTAACAATGGCTGTAAATAATACATATTTTACATGTTTCATAGGCAATAGGTTGGTTATGGTAAGTTAAGAATAGACAAAAATACACGTCAGCTGTACAGTAATATACAAGCGACACTCCCTGTATTATCTCTTGATGTCATTATTTTCTCTAAAACTTGCTTGATTTTTATTCTGTATATTTTGTTTTTTAGGTAAAGAAGGAAAATTCAGCCAGCTGATTGTGTTTTAGCTTACTGCTGTCCTGGTGAGAAGAAATTATTGGTTCATTGTTTAAATTTCTAAGGACAGCAAGATATTTGTAAATTGTCTTACAATAAACAACTTATAATAAGTAAATCGTCTTTTTTTGTATATAAGAACAATAGTTACAGTTTTCAAAATAATCTGTTAAAATATTTAGAACTATTAATATGTTACTGTTTTGTTTTTTTTATGAGAATATAATTGAAGAGGATCTTCTGAAACAACCTTAAAAAGCCTGCCCTCTTCGGGGTCAGTCCACAACCTCAACCTTGGCTTCCGTTCTTTTATGCCATTTTTTTAAAGAGAGAGGGAGAGAAGTGAGAAGCATCAACTATAGGTAGTTGTATCACTTTAGTTGTTCATTGATTGCTTCTCATATGTGCCTTGACCAGGTAGGTGTTGGGGCTCCAGTCAAGCCAGTGACCCCTTGCTCAAGCCAGTAACTGCTCTATCCACTGTGCTTACCACTGGTCAGGCCTTTAGCACCTTTAAAGGGCAGCCAACACAATGAAATAAAAATGTGATTGCAGTCATTCAGCGTTTCTTATATATGGGATATAGAATTCTAGGCATATACTTAGCCTAAATAAATTTTTCAGTATCTTTTGTAAGCACTGAGAAACATTCCCATATGGTACTCCACATTCACATTTAGATAACCATTAATAGTGGGTGCATAGCTGATTCCACGCAGTGAGTTGGCCATGCCAGAATCTTTATTTTTTCACCTATTTGTTTAAAATAGGGAACTTAGTTTTTTATTACAAAAGTAATCTATACAAGGGTAGGCAAAAATAGGTTTATAGTCGTGAGTGTGCAAAACAGTTTATTGTATTGTTATTTATTTATTAATTATAGTAAATTTGTCTTTACATAAGAACAATTATAGCCTGACCTGTGGTGGCGCAGTGGTTAAAGCTTCAACCAGGAATGCTGAGGTCACCTGTTTGAAACCCTGGGCTTGCCTGGTCAAGGCACATATGGGAGTTGATGCTCCTGCTCCTCCCCCTTCTCTCTCTCTCTCCTCTCTAAAATGAATAGCCTTTAAAAAATCTTTTTTTAGCCTGACCTGTGGTGGCACAGTGGATAAAGTGTCGACCTGGGAACACTGAGGTCACCAGTTCAAAACCCTTCACTGGTTCGGTCAAGGCACATATGGGAGTTGATGCTTCCAGCTCCTCCCCACTTTCTCTCTTTCTCTCTCTCTCTCACTCTGTGTCTTCTCTCTAAAATGAATAAAATAAAAATAAAATAAGATTATTATAAAAAAAATCTTTTTTTAAGTATTTTAAAAATTAAATTAGAATTTTTTAAAAAGGAACAACTATAAACTTAGTTTTGTCAACCCTGTAATTGACAAAAACACTACAGAACTATAAAAAATACACGAAAACATACAACCCATTTTCAGTTAACAGTTGATGTGTATTATTGTTGACTTTTTAAAAACATTAAATATAAAACATTTAGAGAGTATTCATCAAGTATTTTGCCAACAACCATATTCATAAAAATGAACTGAACGGTGAATAATATAAAAATTGGTTAGCACACACAAACCTACCAGGAGATACTGAACACAACTCGGTCATTTTCTAGCTTTCCTAAAATTTTATAAGAGCCTCTTCTGGATGAGTCAGTGAATGAGGCTGTGAGGAACAGCTTGCCATAGCCAGGCACTGGGCAGAGTGGAGCATGAACCAAGGACCATAGGCCTTGAACATAGACAGGGTGGGGTACTGTGGGGTTTTGTTTGTTTGTTTGCGAGATGGACAGACAGAAAGGGAGAGAGATGAGAAACATCAGTTCTTTGTTGTGGTACCTCAGTTGATTGATTGCTTTCTCATATGTGCCTTGACTGGAGGTTGGGGGGGGGGGGCTCCAGCAGAGCGAGTGACCCCTTGCTCAAACCAGCAGCCTTGGGCTCAAGTCAGTGACCTGGGATTTCAAGCCTGGGTCCTCTGCTTCCCAGCCAGACACTCTATCCACTGCACCACTGCCTGGGCAGGCTGGTGCTTTTAAATTCACGTTGGCTCATGTCCGATTTCCAGGGTAGCAGAATAGGTAAGAAAGGATTAGATGTTCTAGAGTCCATAGTAGGAGGAAAAGCAGGAATTTAAGCGCAACATAATATGTCAGGCTATGGCATACTCTCAGGTTCAGAAGAGGACAAGTGTTGGGGTCTGATGGTAACAGTCCACTGGTTGCCTTGGGTATGTGCTTTTCCAGTCTGCTGGTTGTCCTCTGTCTGGTACATTGCTGTACGGGGTTTTCTCTTTGCTTTCCTGAGAAAATGGAATAGCAGTTTAAGTTATAAAAGAAACCTGATTAATGCAAACATTTTTCATTATAATTGCATTGTTATGACACTTAGCAAAAAAGGTGGGGTATAATTTGGGCAAAAAATTCAAGCTTTGCCTTCGGCTCCTTTCTATAAGTCTAAACTGCATAGCATGGTATGCTCTTCATAACCCTGTGACAGATAACATCTCCAGTTTCATCTTGCCCCAGTAGTTTGCTTGTTTGTTTTTTTACTTATTGGTTTTAGGGGGGGAAGGGAGAGAGAAACATCAGCTTGCAGTTCCACCCATTTACGCATTCATTGGTTGATTCTTGTACCTGCCCTGACCAGGGATTAAACCCACAACCTTGCTTATTGGGACAACACTAACCAACTGAGCTTTCCCCCAGTAGTTTTCTATTTCTAAGTTATACTGTTAGTCATTGGTTCTTTTAGAGGGGGTATTTATTTTTATAATTTTTGCCCTGCTGCTTATTTTTTAATTACAGTTGACATTCAATAGTATTTTATATTAGTTTCAGGTGTACAGATGGTCATTGGTTCTTTAGGACTCAGTCTAGATATCACTTGCTCCAGGTTGGACTGCATTCTCAGTCCCCCCAGTTCCTCCAAAGTAGGCTAGTGTCCTGCCTGTGTGCTCACCAGTTATAACCCTTATCACATTTGTCATTTGCTTGTCTTTGCTCAAGACTAAGCTTCTATACGGAAACGTTTTAATCATTCTATCTTCAGCGCTTAAGAGTGCCAGTGCATACAAGAGATCAATAAATACTAAACTGAACTGATCACTTTTACATAGATCAGGCAACACTACATCACAGACATAGGACTTATCCCATATAGATTCTAAGCATTTTGCAAATATTCATTCATTTAATCCTCATAACAACCCTATAACCTAAGTACTATTTTAATCTCCATTTTACAGATGATTAAACAAATATGTAAATTGCTCAAGGTCAGTTGGTAAGGTAGACCGGAAATTCTAATTCAAACAGTTTGCTCTAGAGCAGTGGTTCTTAACCTGGGTTCTATCGAACCCTAGGGGTTCCATGAGTCGGTCTTGGGTTCGGAGGAGCCTCTGCCATGGAGGCCAGAATAAAGTAATACTGTAATTTGTTGTGAGTTCATGTACTTTGTTGGTTTTGTTCTTTGAGCAAGGTGATGTTCATGCACGGCTCATTTTGTGCACCAGTAAGAAAACATATACCTTTGTCTTGAATTTGGAAAAAGAAATCATATTTTATTTATCACTAAAGAAGGGTTCGGTGAATGCGCATATGAAACTGGTAGGTTCGGTACCTCAAAAAAGGTTAAGAACCACTGCTCTAGAGTCTAGGGTCCCCAAACTGCAGCTCCTGAGGCCATTTATCTGGCCCCCGCCGCACTTCCGGAAGGGGCGCCTCTTTCATTGGTGGTCAGTGAGAGGAGCACAGGATGCATCCGCACCCATAGTTCCCATTGAAATACTGGTCAGTTTGTTGATTTAAATTTACTTGTTCTTTATTTTAAATATTGTATTTGTTCCCGTTTTGTTTTTTTACTTTAAAATAAGATATGTGAAGTGTGCATAGGGATTTGTTCATAGTTTTTTTATAGTCTGGCCCTCCAACGGTCTGAGGAACAGTGAACTGGCCCCTGTGTAAAAAGTTTGGGGACCCCTGGTCTAGGATATTAACCACTGCTTTGTGTATATAAAACTATCTTTCTAGATTTATTGCAAGGAGTTGATTTACACACTGTCAGGGCTAGGTAGGCATGTTCAAAATCCACAGGGGAGGCCACCCCATCAGGAAGGACACTGTTCAGCATGGGGAAGTTCTTCCACTTCAGGAAAACCTCCACTCTGGTTTTGAGACCTTTTAATTGATTGAATCATGTCCATGCAGATTAAAGGATAATCTCCCTTACAGTCTGCTGATCACAGATTTTAATCATATCTACAAAATATTTTCCAAGCAAGCCCCATATTAGTGTTTAATTGAACAACTAGGGTCTATAGCCTAGCCAACTTGATACATCAAGAAGACCAAAAGTAAATAAATAAATAAAACTATCTTCCCTATGTGTAGTTGGTAAAGCAATCAAATTGCTTTAGTTTGATTTCTCAAGAGCCTGCGCTGGGTCTGTAGTAAAGTTGTGGAAGAGAAGTATAAAAATTCTAATATTGCCATTTCCCCACATTGAGTATAGCTTTCCGTTAAATAATCAGATAGTGTTTAAGAGTAGGAAAATTGATAGCACGTTCTTAGCCAACAGCAGTAACACGAATTCCCCTAATTTTAAATTGCAAGACATGATAGAAGGGTTATGTCACTAATATGCTAAGAAATCCTATTTAATAGGATAAAAACTCAATTCAAGCCTGACCTGTGGTGGTGCAGTGGATAAAGCGTCGACCTGGGAACACTGAGGTCACCAGTTCAAAACCCTGCACCGGTCTGGTCAAGGCACATATGGGAGTTGATGCTTCCAGCTCCTCCCCCCCGCCCCCCCTCTATCTGTGTCTCCTCTAAAATGAATTTTAAAAAATTTTAAAAAAATAAAAAAAACTCAATTCAAAAAATGGGCAATGAATAAGTTTTTTCATCTATCAAATTGTTAAAGATTAAAGATAGAGGTTTAGAGAGTAGGGGGAGCCAATTTCATACACTATTAGTGAAAGTTTAGAATCTTTTTGAGAGTGATTTGGCAGTGTATTAAGTTTTAAATGGTTTGAGTCGATTCCACTTCTCATAGTCTAGTGTCTACAGAATTACATACACAAGTGCAAAGACTTGTGTGAGGGCGCTCATTCAAGATCATCATGTGACATTTCAGAGGGATTCAGGTAGAGACCTAAAAGCTTTCAGAGAAAAACAATCTGGTTTGATTTCTGGTCAGGGCACACAGGAGAAGCAACCATCTACGTCTCCCCTCCTCTCCCCCCACCCCTTATCTCTCTCTCTTATATCTCCTGCAGCCATGGCTTGAATGGTTCCAGCAAAGTTGGCCCTGAGGATGGCTCCATGGCCTTGCCTCAGGTGCTAAAATATAAAATAGCTCAGTTGCAGTGGCCCAGACAGAGCATCACCTGGTAGGGGGCTTACCTAGTGGATCCCAGTCAGGGTGCATGCAGAAGTCTGTCTCTGCCTCCCCTCCTCTCACTTAAAAAAATAAAGAAAAACAGAAAAGTTTCAGAAATCAAAATGGCTTCAAGCCAAGGAGAAAGGACTAAAGAAATCAATCATGCTGGCATCCTGATCTTGACCTTCCAGCCTCCAGAACTGTTAAGAAAATAAATGTCTGTTGTTTAAGCCCCTTACTCTGTGCCATTTTGTTATGGCAGCCCAAGCAAAATAAATACACTCTATGGAGACCAACCAACCACTTTGGCAAGTTAACCACAATGGCCCCTTTCATCCTAGAAAGAGCAGCCATTTGTTTTGACAGGAATAGACACATATTCTGGATATAGATTTGCCTTTCCTGCTCACAGTGCTTAATGTACTGGTGTCCTATATCATGCTTTGTCAAAGCAAGGGAGCCATTTTACAACAAAGGAGGTTGGGACTGGGTACATGCCCATGAAATCTGGTCATATCAGATATACCACTCAGGCTGAGACTGCCAGAGCAAGGGAACACCCTCTGAAGGCAAAACTGAAGCACCAGCTCATAGGTAACACCTTGTGAGGATGGGGGACAGTCCCTTGGGATGCCACATACACTTTAAGTCAATGACTTGTCTGTGCTGCTGGGTTCCCAATAGGTAGTCCACACAGAGTGGAAGCCATGATTTCCCTGCTTACCATCACTCCCAATGACCTGTCTCGGAAATTGTTGTCTACAGCTCTGGCCTCTAGGTTGATAGTTTTGATTTCCAAAAGGGGGAATGCTTTCACCAGGGTACACAGGGGTCCCACTGAAATATTAGCTACAGTTGTTATCTAGGTACTCTGGCCAAGAGACAGCATGCAGAATCACTGTGCTGGAAGGAGTAATTGATCCAGATCATTGCTATTACACAATGGGGAAAGAAATGTTTGTGAGCCAAGTGGTCTGGTTGGGCGCCTCTGGGTAGTGTCTTGCCTGATGTTGATGGTGTACAGACAGCTTTAGCAGCCACAGTCTGAAAAGGGCATAAGAACCGGGGACTTAGACCTCCTGCAGATGAGGGTCTGTGGTACCACTAGGTAAGCCACTGAGACCAGTAGTGGTACTAGCTGAGATGAGAGAAATCTAGAACAGTGGAGGAGGAACAGTATCTACAGAGGCTGTGCTGTAGCAGTTAAGGGCTGCAATTTGTCTCCTGTCCCTCCTGTTTAATTCTTCTCTAGGAAAAGAGTCATCATCCTCACACCCCCATCCCCAGAACCCTGGAGGAGCTGTTCCTCAAACTTATACCGAGAAGTGGATATAAGTATACGAGGAGTGGACAGTAGTTGCCATGGCTTGAATGTATCCTGCCAAAGTTCAAGTATTGGAATCTATATGCCCAACATTACGGAATTAGAAAGTGGAGCCTTTAGAAGATGATTAAGACATGAAGGTGGAGTCCTTTTGAATGGGATTAATGCTCCTATAAATTAGATCCCACACAGCTCCAAAGCCCCTACCACCTTGTGAGGATATGAGAACCGAAGTCTGCATACTGGAAAAGGGCCCTCGTCCAACCATGCCTGGCAGCCTAATCTAAGACTTCCAGCCTCCATAACTATGAGAAATGAATATCTCTTGATAAGTTACCCAGTCTGTGGTATTTTGTCATGGCAGCCCAAACAGAATAAGATAGCAGTGAATATTGTAATGCACTGCTCACATCTCAGAACTGAAGGATTTCCACCTTTTTAGGAACTGCCTCTGCTTTAGAGAGCACCTTTCCTAAGATCACACTATTTTTCAAGAAGCCCTCATGCAATGACTTATCAACATGGAAATATAAAAAGCCAGCCACCTAGTTTCAGCTCAGGACAAATCTGAAGCTTCAGAGTTCCCTACATGATTGGCCAAGGCCCTCTGAAACTGACCTGTAAGAAAAGAAAGTAAACAAACAAAATGACAGTACATTGCAATCTCTTTTCTTTGCATAGGTGGTGGTCCCAGAAGCACTCCTTAATAAGTCTTCTGCAGTCTGAATTTCAAATCAGAACTGGCTTCCTAGGGAACTGAACTTGTGACATATCGTTATACAGTATAGGGCAATGTCCTTATTTTAGGGAGATTCATGTTTAAGTATTTCTGGGTTAAATGCTATGAAGTTTGCAAGTATTTTCAAACTGTTCTGGGATAAAACAGGTATGTGTTTATGTATGTATATCATAAATATGGGGAAATGTTAACACTTTAGGTGAAGTTTATACCTGTTTATATACGTTTGTGTTTCACCTTCTGGTAGTTTTGAAATTTTCCAAAATATAATGTTGAGGGGTTAAGGCACACACACGCAAACAAAAAGGGGTACAAAATAGAGAGGTAAAAGGAAGCTCCAGAAGTATTAAAGGAAAAGCAAGAGTGTGGGATGTTGTGAAATCCAAGGTATAAGAGTTTCAAAATTAAGGTAGTGTTCAACATTATTAAATGGCTATAAAATGGTCAAGTAAAGCTAGGACTAAAGTGTCCCATAGATTTAGTATCTACAAGGTCCCTGATAATCTTGGGGTCAGATGGGACTATCGAGATAATATTATACACACCCTGCCATATAGTACCTTGCTCCTCTCTACAGATGGCCATTTAGTTGAAGTACCATATTTTCAATTCTGTTGAGCTTTTAAGACTTTTTAAAAAATTGAATGTATAGGGTGGGGCTAAAGAAGATTTACAGTTGTTCGTATGAAAACTACACAATAATTAATAAATAATAATACAAGAATAAACTCTTATGTTTTGCATACTCACAACAGTAACATTACTTTTGCCCCACCCTGTATATTATGTTCCAGGTTCTGGAATAGTACCTGTAGGGGAAAGGTAAAGCCACTCAGAAATTCACAATTTATTCCGAGAGACATATAAATTCAGATACTAAATGCACTGTAATAGGTATAAGAATAGAGAAATTGACATATGATACAGAGGAGAGAATGAAGGGAAAGGAAAAATAAACATTCCAGAAGCTTGTAGGGAACACACACACACACACACACACACACACACACACACAGAGGCATAGTTAAGAAACAGAGCAAATGAGCAAATTCCTACCTGGCTGAATCAGTCTGGCTTAACCATGGGATCAGTATGCTTGCAAATTAAAACTTTAAAAATGTATTACCAATATTTAAAAATTGAGGCATTTATCACAAAATCTCGATTTCTGGCAAATTGGAAAGATCTGGCAACACGGGCTGGAGCTGGGAGAAGGCTCTGGAGAAGGCAAAAGAGTTCCCCACACTTTATCTGTCAACTCCATGGGATTTGCTTGGCCTCTGGCACCCGGGTTTGTCAAGGTTTTATTGGAACGAGGGCTGGGATTAGAATGAAGTGAGGCAGCATTTTGAACACACACACACACACACCTTTGTAATCTTGGTGAAATTTCTGGTGTCCCGAAACATACTGCACCGAGGTCTGTGCCTAACTCGCCTCACCCTAGTCCCCACCCTACTTTGTAAAGGGCTCCGAATGGCATGCTGCACAGATTGGATCTGACTTAACCTATTCAATGGTAAACTCAGGTGGTTGCTGTTTTTTGTTTGTTTTCTTTGAGCAAAGGCAAAACGGGATCAGATTTGCGTTTGAGGGCGCACTTAGGTTAATATGCCCCAAATCCCGCCCCCGGATTCCGAGCCTCTCGGGTTCCCACTTATCTCTAACACTCACATCTTTGTTTCATATCCTGATTCCTTATTTTGCCGGTAAACCGCTGACGCTCCCCTGTCCTTTCCTGTCCAAAAGAGTCTCCACCCCCATCTGGAAGGCTCCAAGCACCTGCCTCTTCAGATGCAACCTCTACCTTCGCTCTCCACGGACGTTTACTGCATCCTTCCAGTCTCTCAAGTCAATACCGACACTATCGCTCTGCTCCAACGGGGCGGAGCTTCCTCATTGGTGCGCTTAGCATTCGACTAGTGCTGCCTCGACCCGGCGACCATCCAGCGGGAGGCGGAGCAAGCCCAAAATGGCGGCTCTCAGGCTGGCGCGCTCAGTGCTGCTGAAGCTTTGAGGTGGTCGCCAGGGGTCCGCGGGGACGGTTTCCCCGCCGCATGGGCCCTAGAGGATGAATCAGGGGATCTGTTAAGGTTAGGCGGTGGGGGTGGAGAAAAGTGGCAGCAAGGGCTGCGGTGGAGTCCACGGAGCGGGATGTGCGAGAGTTACTCCAGGTCGTTGTTGAGGGTCTCGGTGGCGCAGATCTGCCAGGCGCTGGGCTGGGACTCGGTGCAGCTCAGCGCCTGCCACCTCCTCACGGACGTGCTGCAGCGCTATCTGCAGCAGTTGGGACGGGGCTGCCATCGGTACTCTGAGCTCTGTGAGTACCGGGATGGGTGCGGGAGGGCTGTTTCTGGACGGTCATGAGTGACACCTCCGGTCTCCCTGTCGCTATCCCAGCGTCTCTGAGGTGTTTGTCCCTCACTTCAACCCTAAGATCGTGTATCTTCTTGGCCCTTGACGCCCCTCCGCGTCCACTGTCCCTGGAAACTCTAGTCATCCTTTGGGTGCCTCTTGTCCGCTAACTTCCCGCCTCCAGCCCGGAGCCCTGTATCGGCTCTTAGGTCTACACCCTCTCAATCTTTTCTGATCTGAAATGTGCATCGCTCTTTCTCATGGTCTTACGTTTTGCTGTGTGTAGAACTACCTCCAGAATGCCTTTCAGTTTCTTTTACTTTGGTCCTTTTCCTCTTTTGCCCGCAAACTACTACAACTAGTTGTCACAGGCGCTCCGTCTACCGGCCGTTTCTTACCAGGCTAGCCATTCTTCAGCTCCTCACACTCGTTGACAGCTCTGCTCCGTTAAGGGACACCGCCTCATCTTTTTGTGTCTGTTCGTTTCATAGACAGCGTCCCAACTTACTCTGTCCCAACGCCAACTTTGTCAGTTTCACTTAGATTAACTTTCACTTGAATTCACAGGCACCCATTGTGATTTCTTCCTCTGTATTTTTGTCAGTGGTTATCCATCTAAATGTGGTAGAGAGGTTATAGGCAATTTAGGTTCCCCAGGTAATCTGAGATATAGTCCTTTTGGTTTTTAACTGAATGCCTGGTAGTGTCTATAGCTGGTGATATTTAATAATTTGGAATGTTTAATAAAAGCCGCACATCATTTCATTGATGTGATGCTCTTGTTTGGAGGGAGGAACTGCCCCTTATTTAAATTTCAGATCTTTATTTTTAAGTTGGTAAGCTGTAGAACTTGGTGAAGTGTTTCATAGGAAATTTTGTTTTGTTATAGTGATTCCTAAACTGAAACATTGAGACTCATGGATACACTTTACTTCTTAGGCCCCAATTTCCATTCCAGCTTCCCATAGTGTTGCCAAAATAATTTGTCTATGACACAAATCTGCTCTAATCATTATTAAAAATAATTCAGTTGTTTACAGACTGAAAATCTAAATTCTTACACATGCACAGTTCCTTTTGTGAGCTAGCATTTTTCTTATCTTCTGCCATCCTAATCTGCAGCTGTGCTGAGCTAGCTGCCTTTTCCAAAACAATTTAAGTTATCCTCTCCTATATGCATGCTGTTTCCTACGGTGTCCTTCACCCCCGTTCTACCAGCAGTACAATACTAATATTTTGAGATTCACTATCACTTGCTTTAGGAAATTCATGTTATCTGCTCTCATAAGTCTGTGCATATTTCTGTTATGTTATTTGACACATGGGTTTGTAATCATCTTTATCTCTCACCTTCTATTTCCTCTCAAGGAAACAAATTTATTATATTTGTATTCGGTAGTCTAGTATGCTGGGCACCTAGGAACTATTTGTTGACTAAATGAATGAACTGATAACCCACTACCATAATAGCTATGTAATCACTTCACTTTTTGAGTTTTAAACATGTTTTTTTTTTTTTTGAATGCTTGATTTCACTGATACTTCTAAATTTGGAACTGCTCTCATTCATTGTCATCCTGAAAGTACACTAGCACAATACAGAACTTCTTGGCTTTTGCTACTTTTCCTTTCTAGCTCCTTCCTCCCCTACCATGATCCTTGAGAATACTGTTATGATTATGCATAGTCCAGATTATATTTTTGCTACCAGATTTCCTAAATAATGACAGATGTGTCATACCCTTAGGTAATCAGAATATCCCCTGAATACATAGTTGCTTTTCCTACCTTATACATTGAAACAGAATATGTGCTCACACTCCAAGTAACCAGGTATTCCAAAGTCATTAAGTGATTATTGCTATGAATTAATGTGAACCTCTTTCCTAATTCCCCAATTTCTGTAGTTGATTTTCTTGTTTTAATGGGAATGCAATCATGAGGTTCATTATTTCCCATTGTGGTTTGGTGACATTTTTTAAAATGTTAATTCCTGGTATACTTAGTTACAGGCTTTTCTTTATTTTCTTTTCTTATGTCCTTTTTTATTTACTATTCGTATTCTAACTTTGAATTCTGTAACCTCAGATTGCTACTGTACAATCTTATATTTTATTCCTTTAAATCCTTTTTGTCTTTCCAACAAACACTCTGAAGTTAAAGCATCAGAAGTTATTATTAATTCAACATATAATGCATTTGAAAATTTCCCTGAGGTAATGATTTGTCAAAGCATCCAGGGGCAGCTGTTTCTGTATATGTTATGTATAAAATAAGTGTGTGAGAGCTAAAAGCAGGTGCTAAGTATTTCAGAATAACTCTTAATACTCTTGGTACAGTTATTCAGTACTTGCATGGTGTAGGTAGTAAATGCAAAAGGAACAAGGTGGCCCTGGCTGGCTGGCTCAGTGGTAGAATGTTGGCCCGGCATGTAGAAGTCCCGGGTTCGATTCTTGGCCAGGCCACACAGGAGAAGGGCCCATCTGCTTCTCCACCCTTCCCCCTCTTCTCTCTCTCTCTCTTTCCCTCCCATTGCCAAGGCTCCATTGGAGCAAAGTTGGCCTGGGCACTGAGAATGGCTCCATGGCCTCTGCCTCAGATGCTAGACTGACTCCGTTGCAACCGAGCAACGCCCCAGATGGGCAGAGTATCGCTCTCTAGTGGGCTTGCGGGGTGGATCCTGGTTGGGCGCATGTGGAAGTCTATCTCTCTGCTTCCCTGCTTCTCACTTCAGAAAAATACAAAAAAAGAAAAGGGAATAAGGTAAAAGAGGGTTGGTTGTAGGCTATGGGTTTTAGGCAGGATTGCTTCAGAGAAAAGATAACATTGAACTATGAAGTATGATTGTAGAGAACAAGCCAGGTTAGGGAAAAGCATAAACTAAGATACTGAAGTTGAATTAAACATGATAAAAGTACTAGTGAGGTGGCTAGCTTGGTATATATGTTTGCCAGTTGGAGACTTTTAGAGGAAAATATTAAACAGAATGAGATCAGGTTAGGGAGGGACTTAAAAGACAGAGAAATTAAAATGTGGTAGAAGTCACTGCATACTAGTAAGGAGGGAATCAGTGTGATAAAAGTGATATTTTAAGAATATTGTGCTGTCAGTCCAGTGCAAGCGGGAATCAAGTTGGTAGAACTTGAAACTATCCTGAAATAGTGATAGTAGGAAAAGACAGAAAAAATTCTGAAATCTGGGGCAAAAAGGCAGTGAGGATGGGGAGTGGGAAGTACCAAGAGGTGTTAGGTTGCAATTGCAAAGTGTATGGAGAAATTCAAAATGCTTACATTTCTTATATTAAGAACATAATAGTGCTTTTAATAGAAATAGGAAAATTGAATGCATATCTATAATATTAAGAGAAGAATGAGTATTAATTTTACTTATTATACATCAGGAGTCCCCAAACTTTTTACACAGGGGGCCAATTTACTGTCCCTCAGACCGTTGGAGGGCCGGACTATAAAAAAAAACTATGAACAAATCCCTATGCACACTGCACATATCTAATTTTAAAGTAAAAAAACAAAACGGGAACAAATACAATATTTAAAATAAAGAACAAGTAAATTTAAATCAACAAACTGAGCAGTATTTCAGTGGGAACTGTGGGTGCGGATGCATCCTGTGCTCCTCTCACTGACCACCAATGAAAGAGGTGCCCCTTCTGGAAGTGCGGTGGGGGCCGCATGTGCGGGCCCATGTGCGGGCCGTAGTTTGGAGACCCCTGTTATACATCATAAAAGTAACCCATATATGTAGAAAAAACTCAGACTCCAGAACTGTTTGAAGTAAGGTTCAAGTTTCCTGCTTCAGCTCTTCCCTACCCCGTATTGCAGCTTTTACCTCTGTAAAGTGTTAACATTTGGGTGTATATCCTTCCAGAGCTTTCCTATGTGTGTAAACAAGCATGTGTCTAATTTTAAAAAACTTTGGATTATTCTTTTCTCATTTTACGGCATGATTTATTTTCAGATGTATAAGTTTGAAGTGATCATTGGAGATCACGGTAAAAAAATTCCTTAGTCTATTGGAAATAAGGAACTAGAATTTTCATCAAAGTTTTAAAAGATATAGAAACCTTAAGTTCTGCTAAAGGTAGGCATAGGAGAAACTACTTTTTCTAAAGAAAATCTGACTATATCTAACTTTTAATCTTTTTATCTGTATCTGTTTTAATACGGTGTATTTTAAGTACATTTAAAAATTTATATGTAAATTACCTTTATAATCTAAGTTTTTCCTATGAATGTCCTTGGAATTCCTTGGATTTAAAAAACTGATGCAGTGCATTATCCTAAAATGTTAAAAATAGCTCAGTACTGGAGCATCAGCCCCTGATGAGGTTGCCCGGTGGATCTTGGTCGGGGCACATATGGGAGTCTGCCTCACTATCTCCCCTTAAAAACAAAACAAAGCAAAACAAAAAACTGATTCAGCAGTATAATTTACAGCACAGCATTCCAGTTATTTGATAGAAAATAATAATAGTAATATTTATGGGGCAATTTTTGTGTCAGCCACTGTTCCAGATGCTATTAATCACCCCTAAACAACTTTTGATGTATGTTTTGTATCAGCTAATTGTTAATATGAATTGTCTGTGGCATTCAGGTTAGTTGTCAAGTCATATTTAAAACTGACTTTAAGAATCAGCTTTCTGGGTCTGCACTCTTCCAGCTGTCTCCGCACTCTTCCAGCTGTCTCCATCTCCTCCCCTCAGGTGCGTTTTCCTTGCTTCTCTCTTTCCTAAGGTCTAACGGCCCTTGTTTTATCTCTGTGACTTGTTTCCTAGACCCATTTCTTCTATGGCACATTTCTTCTATCTCTTTGACTTTCTGAATAAAATTTATCTTATATATTAAAAAAAGAATTAGCTTTCTAATGTTTAAATAATACGTTCTATTTAAAATTTATGAATTTTTTTACAGCAGCTAGGTCTTGAATATATAATATACTCGATTCTGATACATATTTAGTTAATTTTTTTCATAATATGTTTTAAAATATTCATGGAATTTTCTTAAAATAATTTATTTGCTTTTGTCTTTGTTTCAGATGGCCGAACAGACCCAATTTTGGATGATGTTGGTGAAGCTTTTCAGCTTATGGGGGTTAGTCTTAATGAACTAGAAGACTATATTCACAATATTGAACCTGTCACTTTCCCACATCAAATCCCTTCATTTCCTGTTAGCAAGAATAATGTACTACAGTTTCCTCAACCTGAAAGTAGAGATGCCGAGGAAAGGAAAGAATACATTCCTGATTACCTGCCACCCATTGTGTCTTCTCAAGAAGGTCTGTGATTTTTTAGTTTGTTTCTTACTCATATATACTCATGTAACTATTTTAATAGGGTTTTACTCTTCTTAGTTTTCCTAATTGAATTATATTAAATGCTGTGTTAACATAAGTTCTAGAAATGTAATAAGAATATTTTAATGTTATTTACAAATTTTCTGAATTTTAAGTCAACAAACTTGCAGCTGGCATCACCAGGCAAAGCCATGGCATAATCAAATTTATATCTGATGAGGCATTTATTTACTCTGTAAATTTTAAGTAGAGAAAAACAGAGCGTGACCACAGAGAAGCCTTTCAGTAGATGTATTATATGAGAATGGGATGTTTAGTAAGTTATAAAACCTTAGAAGCAGAAAATTTGGGGTAGTTCTTTTCCTCCCTTATTATTTGTTGGTGTTATTATTATAGTGAGAGAGAGAAGGGGAGAGAGATGAAAAGCATCAACTCATAGTTGCGGCCCTTTAGTTATTTATTGACTCTTTCTCATACGCGCCTTGACCAGGAGGCTCCAGCCAAGCCAGTGACCCCCTGCTCAAGGCAGCAACCTTGGGGTTTTGAACCTGAGTCCTCAGCATTCCAGGCTGCTGCTCTTATTCACTGCTCCACCACCTGGTCAGGCCCTCCCAGCTTATTATTAATGTGAGTTGGATGCTCCTGGAAACAGTGAGTGAATATTCACTAACACTTTGCAGATTTATCTCCTTTTTTTTTTTGGAGAGAGAGAGAAAAAGGCAAGGAGAGAGAGAGACAGGAACAGTGAGCTGCTCCTGACCAGCAGGTTGAACCAGCAACCTTTGCACTCTGGAACGACGCTCCAACCAACCATGCTATCCTGCCGCGGCTTTTTATTGATTTTTTAGAGAGAGGGAGAGAGAGTGGAGGGGGAAGAGAAGTACTCATTTGTTGTTCTACTCAGTTGTGCATTCATTGGTTGCTTCCCATGTGTGCCCTGACTGGGATCAAACCCACAACCTTGTTATTTCAGGACAACAATTAACCAACTGAGCTAATGGCCATCCACTTTTTAATGACAAGTAGAAATGTTTATTACTTGGTTACATAGACCTTTTGATTATAAAATAATAGCTCATCAGGCATAGTAGTTAATCATTGCAGAGCTCCTTTTTTCCTACATGATTTTACATTTTGCTCATTTAAGCTTACGAAGATTCTAAAGAGATAAGTAATTTGTGATTGTCAATGAAGGTACAAAATGTTTCTTCTTGTAAAAGGTAGGAAAGTTGCAATTCATTTCTGTTTTTAATTCTAAAACGATAGATATATCTCAGAATAATACAAATGATGGCAGAAATAACTTTTATTTATGATTTTTATTGTAGTAAATTATACATAGTATAAAATTGACCGTTTTAACTATTTTTGTTTATTTTTATTCAGTGCAATGTTTTGTTTTTTGTTTGTTTTGAGAGAGAGGAACAGTGCAGAGAGACAGGAAGGGAGAGAAAAGGAGAGGGTGGAGAGAGGGATGAGGAGCATCAACTTATGGTTGCATCACCTTAGTTGTTCATTGATTGCTTCTCATATATGCCTTTACTGGGAGGCTCAAGCTAAGCCAGTGACCACGTCCTCAAGCCAGCAACCTTGAGTTCAAGCCAGTGACCTTGGAGTTTCAAATCTGGGACCTCATCATCCCAGGTTAATACTCTATCCACTGTGCTACCACAGGTCAGACTTTTTAAAACTATTTTTAGATCAGTGGTTCCTAACCTATTTTGAGTTACCAAACCCACCAGTTTCATATGTGCATTCACCGAACCCTTCTTTAGTGATAAATAAAATATGATTTTTTTTTTCCAAATTCAAGACATAGGTATATGTTTTTTTACTGGTGTACAAAATGAGCCGTGTATGAACATCACCTTGCTCAAAGAACAAAACCAACAAAGTGCACGAACTCACAACAAATTACGGTATTACTTTATTCTGGCCTCCGCGGCAGAGGCTTCTCTGAACCCCTGAGACCGACTCATCGAACCCCTAGGGTTCGATAAAACCCAGATTAAGAACCACTGTTTTAGATGTATAATTTAGTGGCTTTATCTGCATTGTTGTATTGCCATCACCACCATTCATCTCTGAATTTTTTTATCTTTTCCACCTCTGTAACCATTAAACGGTAACTACTCATTCACCCTCACCTAGCCCTTCTGTAACTGCCTAAAATTCTCTCTCTCCCCACCTTTGAATTTATTTGTATATGTAGCCTTTATTGTCCTTGAGGAAATCTTCCTGTTTGTAATCCTCTATGTAAAGTCATTCATTTTAAACCCCTTATTCACAGGCTTTGGCTGGTTGGCTCAGTGGTAGAGTGTCCGCCAGGTGTGTGGAAGCCCTGGGTTCGATTCCTGGTCAGAGCACACAGGAGAAGCGCCCATTTGCTCTTCTCCCTTCCCCCTTTCTTTCCTCTCTATCTCTTTCTTCCCCTCCCGCAACCAAGGCTCCATTGGAGCAAAGTTGGCCCCGGTTGCTGAGGAAAACTCCATGGCCTCCGCCTCAGGTACTAGAATGACTTTGGCCGCAAAGGAACAATGCCCCAGATGGGCAGAACATCACCCCCTAGTGGGCACGCTGGGTAGATGCAAGAGTCTGACTGCCTCCCGGCTTCTAACTTTGGAAAAATACAATAAATAAATAAGTAAAAAATAATAATTTCCTTATTCACTAATGTTATTGTTTTTGATCTTAGAAACACTTATATTTGTTACTTCTCTAACCTTATATTTATTTACTTTAAAAACATAATAATTGCCTGATCTGTGGTGGCGCAGTGGATAAAGCGTCAACCTGGAACACCGATGTTGCCGGTTTGAAACCCTGAGATTGCCTGGTCAAGACACATATGGGGCCTGACCTGTGGTGGCGCAGTGGATAAAGCGTCGACCTGGGAACACTGAGGTCGCCAGTTCAAAACCCTGCACCGGTCTGGTCAGGGCACATATGGGAGTTGATGCTTCCAGCTCCTCTCCCCTTTCTCTCTCTCTCTCTCTCTCTCTCTCTCTTTCTGTGTCTCCTCTCTAAAATGAATAAAATTAAAAAAAATTGTTTAAAAAAACTGAAAAAAAAAAAAAAGACACATATGAGAATTGATGCTTCCTGCTCCTCCCCCCTTCTCTCTCTCTCTCTCTCTCTCTCTCTCTCTCTCTCTCTCTCTCTCTCTCTAAAATAAATAAAAGTCTTAAAAAAAAAAGAATGTGGATTAAAAAAAAATTAAAAAATAACCATAATAATTGTGCCTGACCAGGCAGTGGCGCAATGGATAGAGCATTAGCCTGGGATGCAGAAGGACCCAGGTTCGAGACCCCGAGGTCGCCAGCTTGAGCACGGGCTTATCTGGTTAGAGCAAAAGCTCACCAGCTTGGACCCAAGGTTGCTGGCTTGAGCAAGGGGTTACTCGATCTGCTGAAGGCCCATGGTCAAGGCACATATGAGAAAGCAATCAATGAACAACTAAGGTGTCGCAATGAAAAACTGATGATTGATGTTTCTCATCTCTCTCCATTACTGTCTGTCTTTCCCTATCTATCCCTCTCTCTGACTCTCTTTCTCTGTCTCTGTAAAAAAAAATAATAATAAAATATAATAATAATAATAAAAACATAATAATTGCATTTCAGTATCAACATTATCAAAGGGAGGGTTTCTTGAGCTGAGGCCTGATTGAAAAAAACTCCATTTTCTCTTATAGACAGGTCATAAATTTATTTTTTTAAATTAAATTTATTTTTATTTATTCATTTTTTTTTTAGAGAGGAGACACAGGGTGAGAGAGAGAGAGAGAGAGAGAGAGAGAGAGAGAGAAAGGGGGGAGGAGCTAGAAGCATCAACTCCCATATGTGCCTTGACCAGGCCAGTGCAGGGTTTTGAACTGGCAACCTCAGTGTTCCCAGGTCAACACTTTATCCACTGCGCCACCACAGGTCAGGCTAGACAGGTCATAAATTTTAAGTAGACCTGGAATTTCCTTCTTTGCTGTTGTCATTAAATATAACTTATTAAGCTTCTTAGACATCTTTATGAAAGTCATATTAAGTATTAATCCATGATATATCTTTTTGTTCTTTAAGAATAATATTTGTGTGGTTTTGAAATTTTTAGCTGAAAGGCATCTAGAAGTACACAGTTTGGATTTGTGCTAAGAAAACAGGAATGATAACCAAATGCTGGGAGAAAACTTAAGGCATTTTGTAGGAGGAATCTAAAGGAAAGACACTGATATGTGAATAACTGGCGCATCAGTGATTCTCAGAATCATAGGTGATTATGAGTTTTATATCAGTGAATAAGACACTGGTAAAGTTTAATGACCAGGCTTATGTGCATTATCAAATGGCATATGATTGAGCCAGAACTACTTCCTTCTACTCTTTAAATATTTCAGCCCAGCTTGACCAGGAAGTGGCGCAGTGGATAGAGCATTGGAGTGGGATCCTGAGGACTCATGTTCGAAACCCCAAGGTCCCCGGCTTGAGCGCGGGCTCACCAGCTGGAGGGTGGGGTTGCAGGCTTGAGTGTGGGACCCCATGGTCACTAGCTTGAGTCCAAAGGTCTCTGGCTTGATGCCCAAGGTCACTGGCTTGAGCCTAAGGTCATTGGCTTAAGCAAGGAGTCACTTGCTCTGCTGGAGGCCCCCCCCCCCCACATACACATATAAGAAAGCAATCAATGAACAACTAAGATACCACTGAGAAGAATTGATGCTTCTCATCTCTCTCCCTTCTGGCCTGTCTGTTCTTTGTCCCTCCCTCCCTCTTTCCCACTTCTTCACCCTCCCCGCTCTCTCAGGCTCACGTGCGCCTATGCGCTAAAAAGAAAAAAATTTTTCAGCCCAGTTTTTCTCTGCCTTGTGGAGCTTTCTAAATCTTTTTTGTAATTTGCATAGCTTTCTGTCTTCTATTATACCTTCTATTTAATAGTTAAACTAATTTCTTTTTTGGCTTTTTAAATAATTCAGTCTCAGATGAGCATCTGATTAATCTTAATCCTTGATTTGTGCATAAATTTATGTTTGGTCCTTATGTAACTTTTATTTATTTATTTATTTAGAGTTATCTAATTATTATTATTATTATTATTATTATTTTGAGAGAGAGAGAGAGAGAGGCAGGGAGTGAGAAACAGGAATATTGAGTTGCTCTTGTATGTGCCCTGACTGGGGAATCGAACTGGCAACCTCCACACTCCAGTATGACTCTCCAACCAACTGAGCTATCTCTCTGGCCAGGGCTTGCTTAAAAATTTTTTTTGATTGATAAATTTTTAGAGAGACAGCAGAGAGAGGAAGGGAGAGATAGGGGCGGGGGAAGGGAAGCATTCATTAGTTATTCTATTCAGTCGTGCATTCATTGGTTATTTCCTGTGTGCCCTGACTGGGGCTTGAACTTAAAACCTTGTCGTTTTGGAACAACGCTCTTAATCGACTAAGGCCAATTGGCCAGGACCTTAATTATTTTTAATAAATAAACTCTAATGAGCTCACTAATCAAAACCAATATTAGGACTTTGATAATAATTTCCACTTACTCATTTGGTCCCTCTTATTTTATTTTTTTACCATACAAATGATACACAATAAAATTCTCTCAAAGTGATACGGTTATCATGTTTAAATATTGCCAAGGAAATGTAACTAAGATATCAGAATTTATATTGGGAAGTGAAGGAGTATGAGAAACAAGTTAGTGATTTTAGACACTGACTTCTGTTTGAAATTACTACAATAAAAGTTTGAGTTCCCTTGGCAATATTTGAAGCAAAAAAAATCTTATTTCTTGACATTTTATGTAATCTAAATTATAAACATATAAATAGGAAAATGACGTAAGCTTGAACACTTCTTTTTAGATAGCATTTATGGAATCTTTATGGAGTTAAACATTTGCTGATTCATAAACTATGAATATGATTCATAAGGATGCAATAATAGGCAGCACAGTAAGGTGCTTATCAAAATCTTTTCTCTGTTCAGGGAAAAAGGATATAAAATGCAATAGGATGGTTACCATTTTTATAATATAGCCAACACAAATCAACTTAATAAATCATTATAATCAGAATTTTCTTTTTTCATGGGTACAGCTTATTACAAAGTTCCTAGTTTTCTGGTTAGTGTTTCAGAGTTTGGTCAAGATGTGGACAACTTTGATAATAATACCTGTTTGCCAAGTTTTTATTTTCTTTTTATTTCTTCATGAGCCATATGTGAGATGAATGACTTTGGTCATAAAATGTTAGCAAAGTATAGTCATGCACTATAATCTTATCAATCCCTCAACTCAGTTCATGCCAAACAAACATTTGAATATCTTCTCCGCGATGGTGAGTGTATAAGAAATAGAAAGACTTAAATAACCACAAATGGAAGAAAAAAGAGTAGGACTGAAATGGCAGTAGGGTGTAATAGAGAAAACGCATGGGCTTCATAGAGCCATTCAGACAGGACTCAACTAGTTACTGAGTTTAAGAGTCTTACCAAGTTACTTCACCTTTCTGAACCTTGTGTATATCAGGTGTAAAATATGTATATATAATAATAAATAAATTTTAAATTAATAAAAAACAAGCTCATAGAAACAGAACCGATTTGTGGTTGCTAGTGGTAGGAGGGTGGGCTAAATGGGTGAAGGGGATCAAAAGATACAAACTTTCAGTTACAAAACATGTCATGGTATATAATGTACAACATAGTGACTATAGTTAATGATACTGTAATGCATATTTGAAAGTTGGCAAGTGTATATCTCTGACACTTTAGTTTCTTTATACCCCCCTCTTTTTTTATTTTACATGTCTTTTAAGTCACTTTTAGTCTACAGCTCCCTACTCACCAACCCTGGCCCTGCTAAACCCCTTTCTTTCTCTTCCAATGTATTTGTTGAAGACTCGGTGGTTTGACTTACAGGATTGTCACAGTCTGGATTTTGCTGACTCTGCACTCACAGTACCCTTAAATGTATTTCTTGCAAATTGTCAGTAAAAATCTGAGGCTGAATCAGACTCTGGTTCAATAACTTTGGCAAGATATATATATGCAGTGTTGTGTTTCTTTACCAGGAGGCTAATGTTTGTTTTCTTTTTGGTATTAGTAGCTTGATGCTCATTGCCTAGATGCATTAATTCACTAGGGGTTGCAAGATAGTGATTTTCCATCATTTTGTTTTGTTCTTACAATTTTTATTTATCTGTTTGTTTGTTTGTTTGTTTGTTTGAGAGAGAAAAGACAAGCATCAGTTGGGTGCTTCCTCTGTGTCCTGACTGGGGATCAAACCCGCAACCTTGGCAGATTGGGATGATGCTCTAATCAACTGAGCTATCCGGCCAGGGCCTATCATTTTGATTTTCTTTTATTCTTTAGTTGGAATAATTGTAAGGAAATCCTTCTCTCATCTATTATTGAGTTACTTAGTGGTACAATTCATATGGGTAAAGGAAGAAAAATGTTGGTTCTTTGATTTTATATAGCCAGTTTTTAAGACGAGTTGGTTCTTGGTCATCCATAGGTGAAAATTGGTTATGCCTTATTTCAACTCAGATTGTCACATCTTTAACCAGTGATAACTTCTTTAATCTGGCTGCTGAGTCTTTTTGACATGATGTTAGTAGTCTTTGAGAGAACCCTTGCTATCTGGTATATCAAATTGTACTTAGTTCATCTTGTGCTGCACTTGAAATCAATCATTCTTCCAAGAAACTCTGGCTTCTTGGGAAATGACATTTCAAGTCCACAATATGGACACGTGGGGTACTTAGTAGAACTGGGTTGTCACTGTTTCTAAGCATTGGTAATTAAATATTTATATTTAAAAATATACATACCAGATGTGTGTTGATTGATAGATAACAGATAAGGTAACTCATGAGTTTATACAAATATTTTCAATTCAAATTCAGGACTATAGGGTTTCTACTTATTTATTATGTTATTTCAGTAAATGCTTTTGTCCATAATAATAATTCTGGTTCCCAGGGATAAAATAAAGATGATAGAACATTCCATAATTACTCATTTGCCATATCCTAGATTACACATACAATATTAATACTGTATCATTTATGATTACTGAAACAGTTAACACATATTTTTTGCTTATGTTATCTTATTTACCCCAGATTTTTAAAATCATTTATCATGTGCCCATTGTTAGATTGTATAGCTACTTTCTTGAGTTCTGTTTTTCTAATTTTGATTTATGTTCTTCTGTGTCTTTTAGACCATTTTAAAATAGAATGTTATGGTTTTCCTCTGTTTTTTACTGTGTTTTTCTTGTGCTTTCATTGTCTTTAGGGTTGTTATTTAGGTTTAATAATTTTCTTACAGAAATTGTCTATGTGAGTATGGTTGTTTTGAACATCTAGAAGGAAGTTCAAAGCAGTTTTTCTAACTTGCAGTGCTCCTTTGTTTGTTTGCGAGTGTTGTTAAAAAAGGGGATAGCTTTCTGAGATTCTCTGTTTTCTTCTACCAATTTTTTCTGAATCTTCTCTTTCATTAATGCTAGTTTTCCTTTTTTTTTTTTTTTTTTTTTGCTTTTCTGCTTAGTTGTGAGTCTAGTCCCAGCAAGTTTGTTTTCAGTGGGTTCTATCCTGGAGAGAGTAGGAAAGGGTCAGGTTTGAAAGCTCAGGGGTTTGAGTCTTCCCTTCCCCATAAACCCCACCCCCGTCCTGTTAGTCACCTGTCCTGGGAGCAGCTAGACCTTTCTCAGCCTCAGCCACTCTTCTCACATGGCCTGGCTGGCTTTCAGTGAGTCTCTGTTGGTTTTTTTGAAGTTCTTCTCTTTCAGACTAGTCTCCCATTGCTTTTAACCACTTGGCCCTGTACAGATAGGTGATACTTAGGTCTCATGGCTTTTGGTTATTGGTTGTCACCCTCTTGTATTTTGGCATCAATGCATATACTTTCTCACCTTATTATGTTAATTTCTCTATTTTTAAATGGCAATTTGGGGAGATCCTAAAACTACATTGCCATGCCTGCCACTTTCTTCCAGGATTCTCTTTATTGCATCTTTTACATTTATTGTGGGGTGCTCCTTGAAACTACTTTTCATCAGTGACATCATATGCTCTTTAATTCTCCTTATAAGACTAATTCATTTTCGGTGCCTTTCATGTGTTCAGACACATCTTCCAAAGCTCTTCTACCTCTAAAATGTTAATGCTCACCAAGTTTTATCTTCTCTTTTTCTCACTCTACTCAGTTTAATCTTCTGTATCATGGTTTTAACCGTCATTTGTATACTGATGAGCTCCCAAACCGTATCTCCATACCACACCTTCCAGACTCTATATCCAATTGTCAGTGGGCTGTTTCCACATTTCCCACAGGTGCTTTAGATTGTTATGTCGAAGACTACACACATTATCTTACCCTTAATATACCTGTGTTAACTGTTTTAGTCGGTGGCACCATCTAGTACCCAGACATTCAAGAAATGTGAGAGGTGTCTTTTTTTAAAAGATTTTATTTATTGAATTTTAGAGAGAGAAAGGGAGAAACGGAGGAAGGGATGGGAAGCATCAACTTGTAGTAGTTGCTTCTTGTATGTGCCTTGATTGGGCAAGCCCAGGGTTTCGAACTAGAGAACTCAGCATTCCAGGTCGACAGTTTATCCACTGTGCCACAGGTCAGGCTGAGAGTGTCTTTGACTCTTTTCCTCATTCTATTTCTTCAGTCCTACTAGTTTTGTTTCCTAAAAATTTCTAAAATATTCCTCCATTTGTTTAAAATTTTATGTCTGAATTATTCTTCCATGATAAACTATTAAACAACAAGCAAGTATATTCCACAGTATAAAACATTTCACTAGCTTTCTCACAATTTCAGTGAGCAATGTTTTTCTTTTTCAAGGAAAAGCAAAAATGTAAAGAGCAACTTCTTTTTTTTCATTCAAAATAAAAATAGCTTTATTCATTATAGAGAAAAGATGTTTATTCTTACAACTGTGATTACTTACTAAATGAATAGAAGAATGTTAATGTGAAAATTTACACTGCTTTTCAGTTACTAAAATGTTAATATTGCATTTATTTGAAAATAGGAATATTAAAGCACCTTTCAGAAAATTTGTCCTTGATGTCACATGGCATTTTCATAAGCATTATCTCATTTAATCTTGAAACAACCCCTAAAGTTGCAATGATTATTTCCACTTTACAGAAAAAGTAGTGGAAGTTTGTTTGTTTGTTTGTTTTTTAAACGTGAATTAACTTGCCCTGTGTTTCTTTTTCTTCTTCTTTTTTTTTTTTTTTGATAGAGACAATAAGGGGAACAGATAGGGATAGAGAGGCAGGAAGGGAGAGAGATGAGAAGCATCAGTTCTTTGTTGTGGCACCTTAGTTGCTCATTGATTGCTTTCTCATTTGTGCCTTGATGAGAGGGAGGGCTCCAGCAGAGTGAGTGACCCCTTGCTCAATCCAATGAATGACCTTGGGCTCAAGCCAGTGACTTTGGGCTTCAAACCAGCAACCTTTGATCTCAAGCCAGCAACCTTGAGCTTCAAGCCAGCGACTGTGGGGTCATGTCTATGATCCTACACTCAAGCCAACGACCCTGTGCTCTAGTTGGTGAGCCTGTGCTCAAGCCAGTGACCTCAGAGTTTGAAACCTGGATTCTCTGCGTCCTAGTCCAATGCTTTATCCGCTGCAGCACCACCTGGTCAGGCTTGCCTTGTGTTTTATTGTGACTTGGGAGCTGAGCTGAATTAGGATAGTTGTTTTCATTTAGAGCACATGTAGGATCACCATTATGCATCGAGTCCTACACAAGGAGCCAGAATTTAAGTTAGAGGCATGAATAAGATGTCCCTATTTTCTTACTTTTGGCTTTTCTTTCTGTGGTTGTTGGAAATCTCTGCTTGGGCAGGATGTTCCAAAGTGGAGTAGTACCATCATCAGGCCAGCCTTCTTAATGGACAGGATTACAAATGCCCCCAGCCCTACATTTCAGTCTCATACCCAGACCTTCCCTTTACCCTCACAACAGATACTTTCCCGCCATGACCTTGCAAGGCTGGAGTGCAAGGGTGTGGGCAAAGTATTCTGTGTACTCAAGGTAGTAATCACTGGAGTCATTGTGTTGTCTGTTTTTCTTAATTCTACTGTATGTGAGCCATAGAAGTTGTATCAGAAATGAATTTGAGGGCTGATTTGTAATGACTGGCCTATGATGTTCAGTACAGATTTCTTTTTTTTTTTTTTTTTTTTTGTGGCAAAGACAGAGAGAGTTAGAGAGAGGGATAGATAGGGATAGACAGACAGGAAGAGAGAGAGATGAGAAACATCAATTCTTCATTGCGGTTCCTTAGTTGTTCATTGATTGATTTCTCATATGTGCCTTAACCAGAGGGCTACAACAGACTGAGTGACCTCTTGCTCGAGCCAGCGATCTTGGGTCCAAGCTGGTGAGCTTTGCTCAAACTAGATGAGCCCGCGTTCAAGCTGGCGACCTCAGGGTCTCAAACCTGGGTCCTCTGCATCCCAGTCCGACGCTCTATCCACTGCACCACCACCTGGTCAGGCACAGATTTCTGTATGTAAATCGATAGGGCCTTCCATGATGAGAATTCTGCCTACATTTACATGTTAATTTTCTGCCCCTCATAGCTTCAGGTTTGAATCTCCAGAATCATTAACTTGACTATGTTTCCCCAGATGAAACAGCTGCCTCCATACCTTTACTCAGGCTGATTTGGACTTCCCCTTCTTTGGCACCCATGATACATAGACTGGGGCAAAAGTAAGTTTACAGTTGTTCTTATGGAATATAATAAATAAATAATAATACTGAGGAAACTGTGTTTTGCGTACTCACAACTGTAAATCTACTTTTGTTCTATCCTGTATATCTCTGCCGTTACATAGAATTATATTTTGTTATAATTATTAGTTTTATTTGTTTGCAGAACTTACACTGGTCTTGCTTGCTCTTTAAATCCTACACTCACTCTCCATGTCACCCTTTGCACAAAACCCAGTCCTTTACCTCAGCAATTTGTAACTCAGGTAACGCAACAGCCATGCTGGTGCCACAAGAATTTTAAAACATGCGATACTGATTTAGTCAGGGGCACTGACTGCTTCTCACTTAGGTTGTCAAATAAAAAAATGAGAGCAGTCAACACAACAATAGCTATCCAGTGTGAATGAATCAAATTGTACCCTTTTTTTGTGTGTCAGATCAGCAAAAAATACATTTTTTGGTGTGCCACACAATTTTAGTAATTAGGGTACATGTGCCATGAGCTGAAAAAGGTTGGAAATCGCTGCTCTACCTGACTATCTTTAGGGAAATTTGTTGACAATTTGGGAGCAGTCATCTCAAAAAATAGCTTACCTAAAATAACACAACTGTTAAGTGACAGAAATGGCAGTTGAGTCTCCAGTTTCTTAGTCTTAGCCCAGTTTTTTTTGCATTGTTTATTACCACAGTATTTATCTTCCTCCTACAGGTATAAAAACAGAAAGGTTTATCTTGTGACATTTCAAGTGTTTTTTTATTTTCCTGCCAAATTGACTTCTTGAATAGTTACCTTAAAAAAAATTGTTTTGATAACATTGCATTTGATTCTTTTACTCGCTACTTTTTCTTATTATTATTTTTATCCTTAGAAATGGTTTCTTACCTACAGCATACAGATAAAATTAAATAAATTAAAAATATGGATATAGCTTGCTTTGCATTCAAACCACCAAAGTTAGTCCTTACGTAGAGGTGTGCACATTTCAAAATAGAAATTAAAAGCACCAGTATACGCAGATTTGACAGACTACAAATTATTGTGGACTTGATCAAAAGTCTCTTCCTACTGAAATATTTTTCTTTAATCTGTCTGGATTTGTAAAGAGAATAAAGTTTATTTTTGTATGAATTTTTAAAATTAATCTATTTATTTATTTTAGAGAGGGGGGACAGAGAGAGACAGAAACAGAGAGAGAGAAGGGAGGGAGGAGCAGAAAGCATCAACTCCCATATGTGCCTTGACCAGGGAAGCCCGGGGTTTTGAACCAGCAACCTCAGCGTCCCAGGTCAACGCTCTACCCACTGTGCAACCACAGGTCAGGCGAGAATAAAGTTTTAATAAAATAGTTTTTATGTTTCTAAATTAACAAGTAATCTTATCAGCTGCCTTAGAAAAATTAAGTATCTTGATGTTTTACTAACCACAACCACCAAATTTGTCAGTTCCCCCCTCCAGGAATCCAGATCAGAAAAAATATTTTATTATTCTTTTTCCAAATTTTAAATTTTCCATCAATTTAATATTTCTGTTATCCACTTATATTTCTTGGAAAAATTGTGTGTGTGTGTGTGTGTGTGTGTGTGTGTGTGTGTGTAGAGAGGGTGGGAGGTCAGTTGAGGAGTCGGAAGGCAATAGATGTTACGTAACCGACTTGGCATAAGACCCCAAAGTTAGTGTTTTTGTTGTTAAGGTTTATTCTGTCTTGTTTTCCTAAATTTGAATCTTATCTGGAACAGTACAATAATTGTATTTTACTTAACTAATTACCTCCTATGGCTACATAGAGCTTTTCTATTTCAGAAAATAATGTTATTTGCTTCATTTATAGTGATTATTTGTGCCATTGGTGCTAAAGGAAATTTCAAAATCGCTTTTTCGTTTACTCATCAAGTAGCTACGGAGAATCTATTATATGTCAAGCACACAGCTTATTTCTGAAGATAGAGAGGTGAACATAAAGGAGCGAGCCATTTCTGCCTTCCTAGAACTGCCAATCAAATGAGAAAAAGTTTAGACTAATATTTATATGTGATTTCAAATTATAATTTGGAATATTTGCCTAGGATGCTATAAGGGATGAGGAAATCAATGGATATTTTTTAAATAGTCAGGGTAAGATAATTAGATTAGTACATTCTGGTGGTAATGAGCATGGACTCAAAACAGAGGAGACCCTTAGAAGTGTTGATAGAGCTTGTTGCATTCCTCCAGGCAGATATGATGGGACCTGAATTCTGACTGTGGGAAATGATGTAGAGGAAGGACCAGATGTGAAAGATGTTGACTAGGCTAGATTTGGTAATACAGGTATTGATCGACTTATGACCTATGCAACTTACGACCATTCGACTTTACGACCACAGTCGCTAGCCACAACTGCTCCGCGTCTGGAACAGTTTTTGTATGTACCTGTATTTTGTAATTTTGTATGTTTTGCAAATATTAAACCAGTTGTACTGGTAATGCAGTGTTTTACTTAAACCTGACGAATGTAAAAATAAGAATCAAAATGGTGTAGAGATTATACAAATGGCATAAAATGAACAAAGAAAATTATGATATATAACAATAATGAAAGAAAATTATGATAAAATATGACTTAAAGATTTTTATAACATCATTTCACAGTACTGTACATATAGCCTACTCAAATTATGACCAAATTGTGTTACGACTGGTCTGTCGGAACCAATCATGGTCGTAAGTCAAGCACTAGCTGTAGAGAAGTCGTAAGGAATATGCTAGAGGGGAGCCAAAGTTTCAAGTTTTGGGAGACTGTATAAGTAATATAAATATCTAAATATCCAGATCTTAAATAGACTGGCCTGAGCTGGAGGTAAATTTTGAATGTACCTTCTATCCTTCATGCAGTGCTTTATTTATTTTTTAAAAACCGGAATAAGATAGAGTTCAAGATGATCTTATCTGACCTGACCAGGAAGTGGTGCAGTGGATAGAATGTCAGGACCCACTTAAAGCCCAGCTTGAGTGCGGGCTCATTGGCTTGAGTATGGGATCATAGAGATGACCCATGGACACTGGCTTGAGCCCCAAGGTCTCTGGCTTGAGCAAGAGGTCACTGGCTAGGCTAGAGGTCCCTCTCCCCCATCAAGGCATGTATGAGAAAGCAATCAATGAACAACTAAGGTGCCAAAACTGATGATTGATGCTTCTCATCTCTCTCCCTTCCTGTCTGTCTGTCTCTCTCGCGCTAAAAAAATAGAAAGATTATTTTAATCTGGTATGAACCTGGGACACAGGGCTGACTTTATTGCTTGTTAAGGACAGCAGTTGCCCTTGTTTTAAAAAAGGCCATGTACAGCCTTACTGGTGGTGGTACAATGTATAGAGAGTTGACCTGGGACTCTGAAGTCCCAGGTTTGAAACCTTGATAAAGCCAGCTTAAGCATAGTCTGCAGGCTCTCCAGCTTGAGCACAGGATCTTTGACATGATCCCAAGGTCACTGGCTTGAGCCCAAGGTTGCTGGAGACTTTAAATTCTGCAGTGTAAATAAGAAAACATTTCCTTTTTAATGTGGAAGTGATTACAGTTCAGTAGGTGGCACTCTTTCCTTTTTTGTTAGTGTTAATGAATATCCAGTTAAATGCCAAAAATTTTTTTCAAAGTCTTAAGAAAAAGTATACAACTTAAACCACTGCTAGCTTGTTTTAGAAAGAATAATACAATTTTGTTAATTATTTAGCTTCTTTATAACTTTGTTAGAGCAGTTACATGTGACTATATTTAATATTTATTTTCCTTAAGGAAACTTTTGTACCTAGAACATAATTCCTTTCTTCATTTACCAAAGGCTTTGTGCTGTCCTTTCTGAAACTCTAGATATTCCTTTGAAAAATTTGAAATTATTATCTAGCAGCACCTATTTTCCACTTCTGATTTTTAAATAGCATCGAAGTCCTATTAGTAAAAAATGAATAATGTTGTTTTTTTTTTACAGAGACAGAGAAAGAGTCAGAGAGAGGGAAAGATAGGGACAGACAGACAGGAACAGAGAGAGGTGAGAATCGTCAATCATTAGTTTTTCATTGCCGTTGAGACACCTTAGTTGTTCATTGATTGCTTTCTCACACGTGCCTTGACCGCGGGCCTTCAGCAGACCGAGCCACCCCTTGCTGGAGCCAGCGACCTTGGGTCCAAGCTGACAAGCTTTTGCTCAAGCCAGATGGGCCCACGTTCAAGAAGGCGACTTTGGGTTCTTAAACCTGGGTCTTCCGCATCCTAGTCTGACGCTATATCCACTGCGCCCACCGCCTGGTCAGGCAAAAAAATGAATAAATTTTTTGAATCCTAGTGTAAGTTTTTATTTTTTAGTGTGCCCATTCCTTACTTATTTATTTTAAAGATTTTATTTATTGATTTTAGAGAGAGAGAAGAAAGAGAGATAGGGAGGAGGAGACGGAAGCATCAACTTGAAATAGTTGCTTCTGGTATGTGCTTTAACTGGGCAAGCCTGGGGTTTCAAACTGGCAACCTCTGTATTCCAGGTTAATGCTTTATCCAGTGCACCACCACAGGCCAGGCTCCTTTTTTATTTATGAAGAGATTATTGGTTTTTTGAAATAGTTAATACAATTTTCTTTTATTATTTTTAGTGAACATTATTTATATTCTGCTTTTTCCATTTTAACATTTTTGTTGTGTTGTCTTTGCTTCTGTGTAGTCATATATTTACTATTTTTAGAGAATGTACTATAATTTACTTATCCATTCTCTTGTTTTTAGACACCTTTAAAGTTTTCTTTTTTTATTAATTTTAATGGGGTGACATTGATAAATCAGGGTACATATGTTCAGAGAAAATATCTCCAGTTTATTTAGACATTTGATTATATTGCGTACCCATCACCCAAAGTCAGTTTGTCCTCTGTCACCTTCTATCTGGTTTTATTTGTGTCCCTCCCCTCCCCCTGACACCTTTAAAGTTTTTAAATATTGCAATATTGCATCAAATATCTTTGTACATGTCTTTCTTTTATATTATTTCCTTATGATAAATTCCCAAGGTAGGAGTTTTTAGGTCAAAGGTGTAAACACATTTTTGATTTTTGACATGTATTATATATTGCTTTCCAAAAGAATTGTATCATTTTACGATGCCTTAATGAATGTATGATTATACCAATATCCTAGCAGTTTCACTGGAATTGAATTTCAAAGAATAATTTTATTTTTACAAACCTATATCAAACACATTTCAAAGGAGACATTTCATTTAAATATTTTTCCCCATTAATTTGAGAGAGAGAGAGACATCAATTTGTTGTTTCACTTAGTTGTTCTATTTAGTTGTGTATGCATTGATTGTTTTTCATACATACCCTGACCAGGGGTCAAACCCATAACCTCTAGAGCGCTGGTTAATGCTTTATCCACTGAGCTTTTCAGCCAGGGTTGTTTTAAATTTCTTAGTTGAAATTTGGGAACTAAAAAAAAGAAACAGGCCTGACCTGTGGTGGCGCAGTGGATAAAGCGTCGACCTGGGAACACTGAGGTCGCCAGTTCAAAACCCTGCACTGGTCTGGTCAAGGCACACATGGGAGTTGATGCTTCCAGCTCCTCCCCCCTTTCTTTCTCTCTCTCTCTCTCACTCTCTCACTCTGTGTCTCCTCTCTAAAATGAATAAAATTAAAAAAAAAAAAAAAAAGAAACAAAATACTCCTACTGGAATGTAACCAGTATTATTGTGATATAGTCCTTCAGGTGTGTGTGTGTGTGAGTGTGTGCGCACGCGCGTGTGTGCGTGCACATGCATGTATGTATACGCAAGCTAGTTTTAACATAGTTTAATTATGGTATATAACTTTTTTAAAGATTTTATTCACTAATTTTACAGAGAAATGGGGGGGGCGAGAAGTATCAACTCATAGTTGCTTCACTTTAGTTGCTTGCTTGTTGTATGTACCTTGACAAGGCAAGCCCAGGGCTTCCATCTGGCGACCTCAGCATTCCAGGTTGACATTTTATCCATTGTGCCACCACAGTCCATCCAGTATATAACTTTATATACTGCATTTTAAAATTATATTTATTGATTTTAGAGAGAGGAGACAAAGAAAGAGAAAGGGGGAGGAGAGGGAAGCATCAGCTCGTAGTAGTTGCTTCTCATCTGTGCCTTGACGAGGCAAGCCCAGGGTTTTGAACTGGCGACCTCAGCATCCCAGGTCTACACTTTATCTACTGTGCCACAACTGGTCAGGCCAGAGTATTCTATTTCAATAATATATTAAAGTTGGAAGCATTATTATTTTAGCCTACTTTTAGATATTTTTGAACACTTTTAATGGAAAAGAAAAAACCGACATGTTTCACAATTATTGGACATAATAAAAAATGCAAAAACATAGCAACATTTCTGGCTGCTGTTGATGAAGATGAAGAAATTGGTTCTATTAATGAAATCTCAAACTCTGAGTCTTCAGATAACAATATTCTAGAAGAAGTTTCTTCAACTAAAAATTGACAGGTGAACAGTATTTCTCAGGACAAACAAGAAATGCGGTGTTCTCATCCAGTTGGTCACTCAGCTGCATCATACAGTAATATTTTTGTGACAAGAACCTAGACATCCGATTTTGCTAAAAAGGATGTGTGATAATATTTTTTCATATTTTATGCTTACATACCAAAATTTATATGGTACAAAGGATTTGCTGGCTTAAATTCTTATTACAATTCCTAATAAAGTTGTTTTCACTATTATTTTTTCATACTTCTATAAATTATTCATAGTTCTGTAAATGGCTTAAAAATATAAAAGTTCCATTGGGCTGGATGGTAATGACCATTTTTCCTGATATGTTGAGGGTTAAAGTAAAAAATATATACATTTGTCAGATTTAATGGCATTATTACATTTTAACACTTCTTTTTAGCATGCAATCCTAATTATGTCTGACAGACACAATTGGGAATAGTTAGAAGGAAATAGTAGCTCTGGACCAATCTGCAGTGGAACGAAAAACTCAGGAAGTCCCAGTGCCATGGTAAAGAAGAAAAACTCACTTTTCATTTCCTTTCATGTACAGTGTGTTCAGATTAACTTTAAAGGAGACTGAGATGTAGGTTGGAAGATTTTGTCTACAACTGAGTATTACCTGTGTGTGGAGCCCCTCTCAGCAGGCATCTTGTCATCAACTAACAAACCTTTTTAGGTCCCCTGATAGCTGCTGGATATCCTATTGCAAGTTAAATATGTAACAGGGATACACTTAGTTTTGCATTAAAGGATTTCTTAAAGTTCAACTTCAACTGAAGTTGTTAGTGCATTCATTTTTATTAAAGCTAGCTTTGTTAGGAAGGAAAGGATAGCTGTGGTATTAAGAAAAATGCTTTGGGAAAATAAAGTGGCATAAAATTCTGTACCTTTACATATCTGTATGGTACATATCATAAGTCTTCTTATAAATACTGTATAATTGTCGATTCTGCCAAACTGGTATTTAACCTACTCTGGCAGTAGAGTCTGTCAGCAAATATATGTTTATAGTTCAGCAGTTCTTAAATGTTTCATGGCAGATTTTTGAGACTTTTTTCTAACTTTGCTTTTCTAAATATTAATAACAACAAAAAAACAGGGTGAGTTTATATCACATCTTGAGGAAAAGAGGCTAAATTCTAGATTTGATGAAACTTTGTAAACAACAACACTTAAATACCCTGACTTAGGATCTACATGCTCATCTAACAGCTTTATACATAATAACTCATTTAATTCTAATAATAGCCCTATGAGTTAAGTACTGTTACTATTCTCATTCTCTGCATGACCAAACTGATGTGGGAGGATAATAAATAACTTTTAGGATCACACACTAGTAATTTGGGTATCCAGGATTTATTTTGTTTGTTTTGTTTTGTATTTTTCCAAAGTGAGAAGTGGGGTAGCAGACAGACTCCTGCATGTGCCCGACTGGGATCCACCCAGCATACCCACCAGGGGGCGGTGCTCTGCTCATCTGGGGTGTTGCTCCATTGCAACCCGAGCTATTCCAGCGCCTGAGGGGGAGACCATGGAGCCATCCTCAGCGCCCAGGCCAGCTTGCTCCAGTGGAGCCTTGGCTGCGGGAGGGGAAGAGAGAGAGAGAGAAAAATAAAGAAGAGGGGGAAGGGTGGAGAAACAGATGAGCTCTTCTCTTGTGTGCCCTGGCTGGGAATTGAACCCAGGACTTCCACACTTTGGCCAACACTCTACCACTGAGCCAATTGGCCAGGGCCGGTATCCAGGATTTTAACCCAGACATTCTAACTCTAAAGAATAAAGTTTTTAAAAATTATTGAGCTAATTTTGTACTTAAATACTATTGCCATAAGTGATATTCCTATTTATAAAGCATTGTCTTAGTGGTTCAAAGGTCCATAGAACAATTTTGCATACCTCTGCCACTGGTTTTATCCTAAAGATCTTGCACTTCTGTGAAGATTTAAGGTTACTGCATGTAATATCTGAATATACTATATTGCATAAGCATTTTAGATAAACTAAATTTAAAAAAACCTTAAATGTTTATATACATATAAAACTATTTTAAATGTGAATAACAGTTGTTTATAACATACAAATTCATTTGTATTATATAGTTCGTAGCTTTCTGTTATTATATATTTCCCTAATTAACATACACTAGAATTAGAACTGTTTTAGACAGTCATGAAATGTTTTGATGTTATGCCAGAGCTGTGGCGGCACAGTGGATAAAGTGTCAACCTGGAATGCTGAGGTCACCAGTTTGAAATAAACCCTGGGCCAGTCAAAGCACATATGAGAAGCAACTATTATGAGTTGATGATTTCTGCCCCCTCCTCATAATTTCTCTTTCTCTCTCTAAAATCAATAAATAAAATCTTTAAAAAAAATCTTTTTGATGTTAAAAAGGGGGTCTTTCTTAAAAATGGTTGGGAGCAACCATGACATATTACAGGGTTTGCTTAACATGTAGATCCCCATCTCCTGATAAATCTCTCAGGTCAAGAGCCAGAGTAAATTGTTAGCCAACAATAACAATGAGCCATGGCCGAATATCTCCATTGGTTAGAGCGTCATCCCCATATACATAGGTTGCTGGTTTGATCTCTGGTCAGAGAATATACAGAAACTGATTGATATTTCTGTCTCTCTCTCTTGTCTTCTCTCTCAAAAATCAATCAATAAAAATTTTTTTAAACAATAGCAAAGAAACTGTTATTTTCTATTTTCAATCATGTACCTGTAGGTTAAATCGTAACTGTGTTTTCATTAAGATGTGCACATGACAGTTAACTACATTTTTCATTGATTTGATATCATGAGTGAGAGCATTTTATTTTGGAATTGATACGACAACTCTTGCTGCCAATTTGGGGAAATAATGTGGGAGGCAAAATCCATACCTTATGTAAATTTAAAGTTTAAAAATTGATAATATTGACTTTGGCCAGTTTGCTCAGTGGTAGAGCATCAGCCTGGTGTGCAAATGTCCCAAGTTTGACTTCTGGTCAGGGCACACAGTAGAAGCATCTGCTTCTCCACCCCTCTTTCTTTCTTCCCCCTCCTCCTGTAGCCATGACTCAATTGGAGCAAGTTGGCCCTGGGCACTGAGGATGGCTCCATGGCCTCCGCCTCAGGTGCTAAGAAAAGCTCAATTGCTGAACAATGTAGCAACACACCAGATGGGCAGAGCATTACCCCCTAGTGGGCTTGCCAGGTGGATCCTGGTCAGGGCGCTTTCGGGAGTCTGTCTCTGCCTCCCTTCCTTGCACTGAATGGAAGAAAAGAAATTGATATTATTAAAAATATCAGACTTGTAATACATATTCTAGTATTTAAGAGATAAAAATTTAGCCTTAGGATTTCAGATTTATTTTCCAGTTCCAGTGATGGTTGCTATCTCTCTTTCTCCCCCCTTCCATCCTTCTCTTTTCCTTTTTTTTTATATTTGCATATTTATTGAAGAAACTGGGTTGTTTGTCCTGTAGAGTTTCTCAGTCTGAATTTTGCTTATAGCAGCCTAATGCTTTTCTTTTACATGGTCCTCTGTATATTCTGTAAATTGATAAATGGATCTAAAAGCTTGATCATTGTCAGGTTTGATTTTTTTGGCAACACTATTTAAAAGTTGGAGATGTGTAGTACTTCAGGAGACACAGTGTGTGTATTTGTGTGAAAGAGAGAGAGAGAGAGATTTTACTAAACATTGAACCATTAAGTCAACATAAGTTGCAAAATAGTTAACTGTCTGATTCTAATCTTGTCTTTTTTTTTTTTTAGCTAGAATACTTTTATAAAGAAAATTTTCCTTTATCTATTATTCGTTTACCTAGTTGGTAACCTAGTTTATATATGAAAGACTGGGTAAATGTTTGATCTCTTTGTCAGTTTCAAAGTAATAAGTTCACTAGTTTCTTTTAGCAGTCACCAACTAGTTGTACATGTGTTTTTCTTCTAAACGTCAGTAGAAACTCATGGATTTAAACAAATTTGATGGGTGTCAATCCATTGTAGTTATTATTATTTTTATTGTTGTTCATATTGTCCTGTTTTTGACATGTGGGACCAGGGGTACACTAGTGTTGGTTTATAACCCACTTATGAGATCCGATTGTTAAATATTATTAAATATTTAGAAAGTTTGTGGGTTGGTTGTTTAAGAAACTTTTTTTAAATTTTTATTTATTTATTTTAGAGAGAAGACACAGAATGTGTGTGTGTGTGTGTGTGAGAGAGAGAGAGAGAGAGAGAGAGAGAGAGAGAGAAAGGGGAGAGGAGCTAGAAGCATCAACTCCCATATGTGCCTTGACCAGACCAGTGCAGGGTTTTGTACTGGCGACCTCAGTGTTCCCAGGTTGATGCTTTATCCATTGCGCTACCACAGGTCAGGCCAAGAAACTTTTATATAAAAGATTATATCATATAAACTTATAATTACATAAATTATATTAAAAACAAAGGTACTCAAAACTCATCGCATCCTAGTTATTCCTGAGGTAAGATTGTTGCCTCTGTCTGGAGGAGTACTGCATAACTGTATGCTGCAGCACATGTCCAAATTCTGTGTTCAGGAGCATCACGTTGATAGTTTCAGATCAGTGATGGTGGGCGTCCTTACCTCACAGAAATTAGCAATGCTACGTACAGATCTGGACTTGATTTACTGTTTTGTTGATTATCTAGACTTAAAAAAGTGATAGTGAAAAATGTTGGAGATGTAGATTAAACTTCAAAATTTGTAATACCTGCAGCTGTTCCATTTCAAATAGTACCACAAACATGAGAAAATATTATTCCAGTATTCTAAAACTTATGTATAATTTAGCTGAGAAGTAGCTCCCACAGCTGACAAACAAATGAAGTTCTAACATAAACCTTCCTTGTTTTACCCAAGTTTGACAAACTGTTCCTGGCTGGCAGCCTAATTTAATAAATAAAATTTTATTGGAATAAAGCTATGCCCTTTTGTCAATATATTATTTATCGCTGTTTTGTCATACCAGAAGGCTATCCAAGAAAGCTGTCCAAGACTGCTAGGATAGTATGAAAAGGACTCAGAAGTCAACTTAAATAAGGTCCTCCTCAGGCCTGACCGGTGGTGGCGCAGTGGATAAAGCATAGACCTGGAACACTGAGGTCGCCAGTTCGAAACCCTGGGCTTGCCCGGTCAAGGCACATATGAGAGTTAATGCTTCCGCTACCCCTTCTCTCTCTGTTCTTGTCTCTTTCTCTAAAAACGAATAAATAAAATCTAAAAAGAAAGCAACAAGACTGATATGCGGACTAGACAAGGATGTGACAAAAAATGTTAAGCAATAAAAAAAAAAGGCTCCTACTCAGTGGTATTCTGGTGAATGTCTCACAACTGCTTCTCAAAAATAAAAAATGAATGCATGTACGTGCATCTATTGTTAATTATAAATTTTACTAACAAAATGTAGTATACAATATACAAATAATAAAATAAAAAATCCTTTCTATTGTAAATTCCATATAGCCTACTGATTTTCATTAAATGCTCTTGTTAATTTTTGCTAAACTCTCATATCCATGACCAAATTGCAGTGCAATTATATACTGTTGCAACATGAATGGTGGTTGATATTTCACTTATGTTAATGAAGAAGACAAAAGTGAAACAATAAATATGTGTGTTGAAACTTCATTTATTTATTGATAATACATATGAGTGAATTGTTTTCTGAGTTGTATACCAGTTTTTGAATACTGGAAGAATCTTCCCTTTTTTGTGTGTGTGCTATTTATCTACAATGGAATGGCTATAGCCACAACACACTTTAATATTTAATCTGCATTTTCAACATTTTCTCTGTCACTTTCTTAGGTCTAGAGCAGTGGTTTTTAACCTTTTTTGAGGTACCGAACCCACCAGTTTCATATGCGCATTCACCGAACCCTTCTTTAGTGATAAATTATGATTATTTTTTCCAAATTCTTTCAAGACATAGGTATATGTTTTCTTACTGGTGCACAAAATGAGCCATGCATGAACATCACCTTGCTCAAAGAACAAAACCAACAAAGTGCATGAACTCACAACAAATTACGGTATTACTTTATTCTGGCCTCCGCGGCAGAGGCTTCTCCGAACCCCTGAGACCGACTCATCGAACCCCTAGGGTTTGATAGAACCCAGCTTAAGAACCACTGGTCTAGAGAATGTAGCATTTGCCCATTTCTATGATGTAATACTTTCTACCATGGCCAGTTTCAAGCACCAGTGCAATGTCACTGAATGTACTATTGGGAAAAGAACTGGTGACTTATGTTATTATATTGTTTTTATTCTTCAGATACAATAGATGTAGATAACAGAAAGAATAACAATGAGGAGTGATGAATTCTAAGAATTTATTACTTTTTTAATGTAATTTAATTGTAAGTTTATAAGATTTAAATTTAAATCATGTACCTACTCCTGCATACCCCTGGGCAGGTCTCCCTTTTTGCAATAGAAGTACCGGTATATATGAAAATACAAATTTTTTAAAATAAAATTAATTTTATTTTTCTTTACAAGGACAGAGAGAGAGTCAGAGAGAAGGATAGATAGGGACAGACAGACAGGAATGGAGAGAGATGAGAAGCATTAATCATTAGTTTTTCGTTGCGAGACCATAGTTGTTTATTGATTGCTTTCTCACACGTGCCTTGACCGCGGACCTTCAGCGGACCGAGCAACCCTTTGCTGGAGCCACCAACCTTGGGTCCAAGCTGACGAGCTTTGCTCAAGCCAGATGGGCCTGTGCTCAAGCTGGCGACCTCAGGGTCTCGAACTTGGGTCTCCCGCATCCCATTCCAACGCTGTATCCACTGTGCCACCACCTGGTCCGGCTAAAATTTAAATTTTTAAAAATAAAATTTAAAATAAACCCAAAATGCACACTAAAAGGATGCTTTATAAAGTGATGAATCCTCTAAAACAAGTAGTGATCCAGCTTCAGATTAGTTTTTTGGGACCGTCTATCTATACACAATTAAGACCATAAAACCAAGAGAACTGTCTAGAACTTGTAACTCATTAGAGGAAAGCTAGATGGTGCTTTGTATCATGTAAATATCATGATATCAATATTATATAGTTTCATCACAAAAGAGTATCTTAAAAACCATAAATTCCCTAGTAATGTTTAAAAATTTGTTTTTAAATTTACTTCTTTTTTTTTTTAAAGGTCTCACATTTATTACTGAACCAGATCCTATTGCAAAAAAATTTATCATAGACAAAACTCATTTTTCCAACAGTTTCCCAATTAATACACCCAACTGTCCCCACAGCAGTGCTATTTCCAGTGATTTCTGAGATGCAGGAAACGTGAATACAGCATAAATGTGAGCCATCTTATACATGGTTCCTTATAGACCCAGCTTGGTTCTCCTCCAATGTCTCCTCTTCGAGTTGTACCTGATTTTATTACCAGTTTTCATACGAATCCATTGGGGAATGGGCCGATTCTGCTTTTTTTTTTTTTGGCCAGGAACCTCTTGAATCCTGAAAGCCTTGTGAGAAGACATGGCGAGGAAGAAACAACTGCACGCACCACGATGGCCTAAATTTACTTCTTAATGGAATTAAATCTACTCTCCTTTTTGTTTGAATAATGATCAGTGCAAAGTAAGCACTTTGCTTCTAAGGTGATATCATTTGGGTGGTCATGCTGGTGCCTCAAGTAAATGTGAAAGAAAGGGAAAACAAAGATTAATTGAATTAAATTGCAGGGTCTGCAGCCGGCTACATAAACATCTTTCTGAAACTGTGTCTTTTCTATCACAGGTACATCATTTTATCCCATTAGCAAGTTAGAACTGGTTCTCACCACTACTCTCTTAGACGATACGTCTGGAGAAAGTCCTTTGGAATTGGAGGAGAAATTGGCAGGATGCCTGCAGAATAGCAATAGGTACTCCCAGAGAGTCAGAGACTTGGTGCCGTAAAGTCTTTGGAACATTAAAGTAGACACTGGATAGTGTATTATTTGGTAGACTGTCACAGGACTCTACTCAGACTTGTTCTAAAGTTTTAAAAGTTTGATTTTATGTTGCTTGAATTCTTCATTCTGTTTGTGAGTTATTTCATGAAAGGGTAATTGTATTTTGATTTGAGGGAAATAATGACTTTTTTCTTTCACACGGGTATAAATATCATCCGAGAAAAGCTCTTAGCTTTCTCTTTGCTTTTTTACATGATTATTTACCTCAGTATCTTAAGTGATGTTTTGTTAAGGTTCAGAAAGAAAAAGGTAGGAGAAAATTAGAGAAGTTATGAAACTACTATTAGCTTTCTAAATTCATTAAGGGAATACTCTGATTCTCATTTATACCACACCCCAGCATTTTTTCAACATTTCTGAAATATTTTGTTTTCTGCCAACCATAAGGATTTCTCAGAAACTTTATATATATTTTTAGATGAATTACTTTGGGGACATAGGAGTGGGTAAGGGTAGAGTTTGAAGATTAATGGGGCTGACATATTACAAATTGGTTTGAAAGACTTCAGTAGCATATTAACCTTTGAGCTCTTTTTTTTTTTTTTAACTTTATCGATTTTATAGAGAGAGGAAAGGAGAGAGAGACAGATAGAAAAATCAGTCTGTACCTGTATGTGCCCTGACCAGGGATTGAAATGGCAACCTCTGCACTTCCCGGATGACACTCTAACCAACTGAGCTATCCGGCCAGGCCTGAGCTCTGTTTTATTACAAATGGAGACAAGAAATCATATTAGTCTCCCTTATATCCTACCCCATAGAAGAGAACTACTCTTTCAAAATAGCAATTTACCTGGCTGTTATAAAGGGTCATTCCCAAAGAATTTTAATAGTAGATTAGTAAAATTCTCTTTATTCTAAAGCCACTGGTTTACAAATCATCAAAAATATGAGTGATATTATGAGCAATTGCCAGTAATTTTGTTTAATTTGAATTTGGATTCTGGTTCTGTCACTGGATTTTATATTTAGATTTTCTCCTTGGCACTTGGTGCTTTAAAATCTCCTAAATGATGTAATCATGTCAGTGAAGTTACTACTTTGACAGGGTTGATATATTAAATAGATACAGTACTTCAGTTTTTCATGAAATCTGGTCATTATTGATTGACTAGGAAGACTCCAGGCTTTCTTATTCCAGAGTGGGTGCAGACCAAAGCACTGAACTGGAAGTCAGAAAATTCTTAATTTATGAATTCCCAGCTGTGTCATGTTAACTGACAACATGTTAACTGACGACTAAACTGTGCGTTAGTCTGTTAACTGAGTTCTGTCTTTTTGTTTGTTTTGACCCTCAAAGACCTATCTGTTGTTAATCAGGACTTACTTTAGGATTGTTGTGAGTTCAATGTATACAGCACACTTAGAACAATACCTGGAACACATTCAGGCATGCAATATACGTTTAGCAGCTACTCTTGCTCTAATGTTAATAACATCATCATCATCAGATCTGCTGATACACTACAGGCTTTTTTCCCCCACATTTTTGTTTTGGGTTTTTTAGATCATCCAAAATATTATTTTACTTGTAGAACAGAAAAATAAGAACGTGCTCACAGAATTATGTCCTTGGCTCTGCTATCTGTATGAAGATAGTTCTCATCAGAGTGCAGTGAGGTAGAGAGCTGGGTATCCTCAGAAAGGAAATAAATGAGAACTCTCTGTCTCTCTGCCTCCCCAAATAATGAAAGCATGTTTTGTTATTGATTTCATAGAGAAACAGTTCTACCCTTTCCTTGTGTCTTTTATTGACATTGATGTCTCTGACCATAAATAAACAAGGCCCTATAGCCCACTTGTTTCAAGAAAGGTGACTTAGCATAATGCCAGTGTAAGCACAAAATCCACATAATCTTGGTTTGTTGTAATCAAACTGTGGCCTACTGTACCTTCAGTTTTTTGTTGTTGTTTTAAGCACACGAGAGAGAGACAGACAGACAGGAAGGGAGAGAGATGAGAAGCATCAACTCATAGTTGCGACACTTTAGTTCATTGATTGCTTCTCTTACCTGCTTTAAGTGGGGGTAGAGGTGGCTCCAGCTGAGCTAGCGACCTTTGGGCTCAAACCAAGGATCATGCGGTCATATCTATGATCTTATGTTCAAGCTGGTGACCACGCACTCAAGCTGGTGAGCCTGTGCTCAAGCCTGCAACCTCGGGGTTTCAAACCTGGTTCCTCAGTGTCCCGGGCCAACACTTTATCCATTGGCTACCGCTTGGTCAAGACAGACAGTCTTGATTTTGAAGGATTGATGTAATCAAATTTCAAACAGAGACAGCAGCTGACAGTATTGCTGCAGTACTTGGTTCTGCCTTTGGAAGCGGAGTTTGAAGTGGAGTTTATCTATTGACAGTTAGGAATAAACCAGCTTATATTGAGCATCCACCATGAGTTACAGTCTGCGCTTATGGCTTCAAATACATCTTTTATTTAATAATCGTAGCCACACTATGAGGTAGTCATTCCATCCTCATTTTAGCTGAAAAATTAAGGCCAGGAGAAGTTACACCATTGTCTAAGTCATACATTCTTATGTGGCAGAGTCAAATTTTAAAGCTATGTGTGTAGGACTCTCCATATATCTGTTTTTATTGTTTCTTAATTAATCTTGTATTAAACAAGTATAAATGATAATTGGGGATGCATGCTTTTAACAATTATGTTCTTTCTCTCCTGTTTAAGTTAGATGACTTGAGTCTTTTATTTAATTTATTTTTATTTATTCATTTTAGAGAGGAGACACAGAGAGAGAGAGAGAGAAAGAGAAAGGGGGGAGGAGCTAGAAGCATCAACTCCCATATGTGCCTTGACCAGACCAGTGCAGGGTTTTGAACTGGCGACCTCAGTGTTCCCAGGTTGATGCTTTATCCATTGCGCTACCACAGGTCAGGCTAGATGACTTGAGTCTTATTGGTAGGGATGACACCAGAACCTTTGCAATATCTATGTGTGTATGTACAAGTGTGTGTGTGTGTGTGTGTGTGTCTGTCTGTCCTTATTTTATTGCTTGCTTCCTCAGCTTCTTCAGGTCTTTATTGATATGTCACTTTCTTATTGAGAGCTTTCTGGAACACTGTTGTGAAAATTGTAGTCCCTCTTCTCTACGTACACATTGATCTTTATTTTTGGTGGCAGAGACAGAGAGAGGTACAGATAGGGACAGACAGACAGGAAGGGAGAGAGATGAGAAACATCAATTCTTCATTGCGGTTCCTTAGTTGTTCATTGATTGATTTCTCATATGTGCCTTGACCAGGGGCCTACAGCAGACCGAGTGACCCCTTGCTCGAGCCAGCGACCTTGGGCTCAAGCTGGTGAGCCTTGCTCAAACCAGATGATCCCGCACTCAAGCTGGTGACCTCGGGGTCTCAAACCTGGGTCCTCGGCATCCCAGTCTGACGCTCTATCCACTGCGTCACATCAGGCTACATATCGATCTTTAAAGCCATGCCTGACCTGTGGTGGTGCAGCTCATAGAGCTAGAAAGCTGAAATGACCTATTAGGTTCTTTACCCCAACCCAATCACAGCTTTCTCCCTCCAAAAGTAACCTCTACACTGACTTCTGATTATGCATTTAAATTACTTTACAAGGAGATATTTACCTTCATGCGCAACTTGGTTATACAGTGGGATAGTTCATAAAAATAAGACATGATAAATGCTCGATTTTTTTTATATACTCAATTTTCAAGTTAACAATGATTTGTTGTCACCTACAAAAGGTACCAATTAAATTTTTTTTTATATTCTTTACAGGGACAGAGAGAGAGGGATAGATAGGGACAGACAGACAGGAACGGAGAGAGGTGAGAAGCATCAGTCATTAGTTTTTCGTTGCCATTGCGACACCATAGTTTTTCATTGATTGCTTTCTCACATGTGCCTTGACTGTGGACCTTCAACAGACCGAGCAACCCCTTGCTGGAGCCAGCAACCCTGGGTCCAAGCTGACAAGCTTTTGCTCAAGCCAGATGGACCCGTGCTCAAGCTGGCAAGCTCGGGGTCTTGAACTTGGGTCTTCCGCATCCCAGTCCGATGCTCTATCCACTGCACCACTGCCTGGTCAGGCCCAATTAAATTTTAAATCATCATGATTTAAATATATGTGATGGATTTTGATCCACTTCAGTTTTCATCCTTATTAGAGCCCAATTATTCAATATTTTGCTAGCATAAGCCTCTTCATATTTGCCTCTTACTTCTTTTGACTTGATCCTACTGATCTTTGAATAGGTTCCTTGCTGTCTAATATGTCAGGATGTTATAAGCTCTTAGGGTAGTACTCAGGTGATTGCCTTTTCTTTTGAGTGTGAATCAGACTTTCTTTTTCTTAATATTTCTAATATCTTTTTTTTTTTAGCGAGAGAAAGAAAGGGACAGATAGGGACAGACAGACAGGAAGGGGATAGATGAGAAGTATCAGTTCTTCATTGCGGCCCCTTAGTTGTTCATTGATTGCTTTCTCATATGTGCTTGACCAGGGGGCTACAGCAGAGCGAGTGACCCTTTGCTCAAGCCAGCGATATTCAAGCCAGTGACCATAGGGTCATGTCTATGATCCCACACTCAAGCCAGATGAGCCCGTGCTCATGCCAGTGACCTTGGGTTTTTGAACCTGGGTCCTCCATGTCCCAGTCTGATGCTCTATCCACTGCACCACCACCTGGTCAGGCTCTAATAATTTCTTATTATGTTCTTGACATTGTGAATGATAGTTTGTAGAGAGCATGGATTTTGTTGGCATATTTTTACTCAGTATAATTATTTTGATATTTATCTATATTGTTACAAATTTCCACAATCTATTCCTTTTTCTTGCTATTGTTGTATTATATATGTATATCACAGTTTGTTTACCGTTCACCCATTCATGGACATTGCAACTGTTTCCTGTTTTGGGGTATTCCAAATGAAGTTACTGTGAACACTCATGCTGTAACTTTTCTTGGATAAATACCCAGGAGTGGAATATCTGTGGCTAATAAATTATTCTTCATCTCTGAGCCAGGGATCTGGTATCTTTACCAGAATTCATGAACTTGCAAGGATGGTAGCATTTCAGACTATATAGTTCTTTGCACAAGGTCCTTTTCACCAAATAAAATTTAGAACCAGCCTATCAGTTTCTGTGAGAAATACTATTGGAATTTGAATTGGGATTGCATTGAATTTATAGACCAATTTGGAGAGGATTGACATCTTTAATACTATTGAGTCTTCTAATCAATGGACATGGGATATCTCTTCATTTATTTAGGTCTTTAATTTTTCTCGGCAGTGTTTTATAGTTTTCATTATATAGCTCTTACACATGTTTTATATTTACCAATAAGTATTTCAAGTTTTTAATGTTATTTTACTTGGCATTTTAAAAAATAGTAGACCTCCCTGGCTGGATAGTTCAGTTGATTAGAGCATTTAAATGCCAAGGTTGTGGATTTGATGCCCAGTCAGAGCACATACAAGAATCAACCAATAAATGCATACATGGGTGGAACAACAAATCTATAATTCCTACCCCTCCCTATCCCCTTATTCTTCTCCTCCTCTCCTTATCCCTCTCCCCCATCCTCTCTCTTCAAAATCAACAAATAAAAGTTAAAAATAAATAAGAAGTAGTAGACATTATTGTTTAGAACAGTTTTAGGTTCATATCAAAATTAAGCAGAAAATACAGAGACTTCCCATATACCCTGCTCCCCTATCAACATTTCAAACCAGAGTGGTGTGTTTGTTCCAGTAGAACCTATATTGATCTATCATTATTACCCAAAGTCCATAGTTTACATTAGCATTCCCTTTTGGTGTTGTATATCCTGTGGACTTTGATAAATGTATAATGACATTTATTTGCCATTAGAGCATCTTTGAGAGTAGTTTCACTACTACCTATTCATCCCTCCCTCTTGACTAACCCCTGGCAACCACTGCTCCTTTTGGTGTCTCCATAGTTTTCCCTTCACCTGAATGTCTTATTGTTCAAACCAGTAATGCAGTCTTTTCATATCAGGTTCTTACACTTAGTAATCCGCATTTAGGATTCCTCCATGTCTTTTTATGGCTTGATTGCTCATTTCTTTTGGCACTGTATAATATTCCATTATATTATGTAACATTCATCTACTGAGGGACATCTTAGTTGCTTCCAAATTTTGACAGATGTAAACTAAAGTACCATAAATATCTGTGTTCAGGTTTTTGTGTAGACATAAGTTTTCAACTTATTTGGGTAACTGTTTGTTTGTTTATTTTAATCATTATCTGATGCTGCTTGAAATCTGCCCTGCACATTCATAGTTCAGAGGTCATTCAGAGATTTGGGCAGACTTTATAAGCAGAAGTGGGGGCTCCCCCTCTGGGGCTCTCTTTTTTGTAGGATTCTCCCCTCACTTTCCAGTTGTTAAAATTCCAAACTCTGTTCTCTGGCTCCTCAAGCCAGTGAAATTGCAGGTTTCTTTTTCTTCTTTTTTTTTTTTTTTTTTTTTACAGGGACAGAGAGAGAGAGTCAGAGAGAGGGATAGATAGGGACAGACAGACAGGAACAGAGAGAGATGAGAAGCATCAATCATCAGTTTTTCATTTTGACACCTTAGTAGTTCATTGATTGCTTTCTCATATGTGCCTTGACCGTGGGCCTTCAGCAGGCTGAGTAACCCCTTGCTTGAGCCAGCAACCTTGGGTCCAAGCTGGTGAGGTTTTGCTCAAGCCAGATGGGCCTGCGCTCAACCTGGTGACCTCGGGGTCTCGAACCTGGGTCCTCCACATCCCAGTCCCACGCTCTATCCACTGCGCCACCGCCTGGTCAGGCGCAGTTTTCTTTCTGAGTCCAGTCATCCACCTATTGAAGCACAGACTAGGGCCTTCCCTTAGTCAGCAAACCATAGAATTGGGAAACTCATCGGTGCCTTTGTCTTTTTCCAACTGCTGACTCCCTTTTAGAATCTACTTGCTTTTTGGTTGCTCTCCAGTGCATTCAGATAATTGCTTTTAGTATTTTGTCCACAGTTCTTGATTGCTTTCTCAGGAAGGCCTGGTCTGACATGTGCTATTCTGCCATTACTGGAGACTGAAGTTCATTCACCAATTTTTCTTTTGGGAAACAGTATTTCAGAACCACAGGCTGGGTGCTGGGCTGCGCCTTATCATTGGTTTAGCTTGTTGTTCTGGGTCTTTCCTTTTCCTTATAAATCACATGTATTTTCTTGCTTAGATACCCAAAGATTTTTATTTTTTTTCTGTTTTCTAAAAAGCCTGCTGAGCATGACCTGTGGTGGTTCAGGGGATAAAGCGTAGACCTGGAATGCTGAGGTCGCCAGTTTGAAACCCTGGGCTTGCCTGGTTAAGGCACATATGAGAAGCTACCAGTTGATGCTTCCTGCTCCTCACCCTCTCTTCTCTTTCTCCTCTCTAAAATCAGCAAATAAAATCTTTTTTAAAAACCTACTGATTTTATCAGAATATCTTGATATTGGTTGTTCTCAGTTGGTATTTGATACATTGATCCTCTTTCACTATGTAGTTTAAAATCTTCAGGAAAACTTCCTTGAAATATTGTATTAGTGTTAGTTATGTTCCTTTACTCTGGGTTGCTGTTTTTTTATAGGACTTCTGATAACCGTATGTTAGGGCTTCTTCACCCTTTCGCAGTATCTCTCTTTCCTTTTCCTTTTCTTTTTCCTTTTCCTTTCCTTTCTCTTTTCCCTTTCCTTTCCTTCTCAAGAGAGACAGACAGGAAGGGAGAGAGATGAGAAGCACCAACTCATAGTTGTGGCACTTTAGTTGTTCATTGATTGCTTCTCATATGTGCCTTAATCGGGGGTCTTCAGTCAAGCCAGTAACCCCTTGCTCAAGCTAGCGATCATGGGATCATATCTCTGATCCCACATTCAAGCTGCTGAGCCTGTGCTTAAGCTGGCGACCTCACAGTTTACAGCCTGGGTCCTCAGTGTCCCAGGCTGACGCTTTCTCCACTGCACCACCACCAGTCAGGCAATATTTTTCTTTTCTTATTCTCTTTAATCTCTTAATTTTGATTTTCAGAATTTCCTTTCACCTTCTGTTTCTCTTCAGACATTGTTTACTTGCTCTTCTGTATTTTCTAGTTTAGTCTTTGTTTCTAAAATGTTTTTAAATTTCTAATTATTTTACTTCAGTGTTCTCATTTGAGTTTTTCTAATTCTAATTTACTTTTTACCTTAAATAATTTTTAAGTGTACCTTACCTTGTTTTGAAATAGTATATTTTTCAGTGTTGAACTTTTCTGTTCTTTCAGTATGTTTTTTAGTTTTGCTTTTGTTTTTGGTAGGGTATTATTAATCTGCTACCTCTCCTGTATTGTATAGTAATTTTGTTTGGGTGTGACTGTGATACTTTTCTGATGCTCACTGTTGTTGACTTTAGTTGACTTGACTTTTAGAAGAAGGCCTGGTTCAGATAGCTTTTCTTACTTCCCAGAGCTCCCTCTCTTGGTGTTTGCACACAATCTTAAAAATATGGCAGCTTGGTTTCTACGATTAGCAGGTAACATGTCCCTTGCCCACTTTATATGACATCATATTTCTTTTTTTCTTTTTTTCCAAGTGAGAGGAGGGGAGACAGACAGATTTCCACATGTGCCTTGACTGGGATCCATGCAGCAACCCCTGTCTGGGGCCATGCTTTCAACCAAGCTATTTTTAGTATCTGAGGTGGAGGCTTCATGGAGCCATCCTCAGTGCCTGGGGTTGATGTGTTCAAACCAGTCAAGCCATGGCTGTGAGACGGGAAGAGAGAAAGAGAGAAGGGGGAGGGGAAGGGGTGAAGAAGCAGATGATTGGATGATCACTTCTCTTGTGTACCCTGACCGGGAATTGAACCTGGGACATCCACACACCACACCAGCACTCTGCCACTGAGCCAACTGGCCAGGGCCTTCTTTCTTTTTCATCTCTGTTGTCCCTATTCTTCTCAGGAGTCCCAGGAGTTTCATCTCATTATGGGGCCCTGTCCCAGAAGGGTGCCGTGGAAGGTCAGTACTGAGAATTCACAGAGACTAGACTTCACTGCCCCATTCAAACTTCACCAGCCCTTTCAAACTTTATTTCAGGGCCCTAGGACTCACTCATCTGGTTTGGAGTGGCCAGAACCCTCACAGTTCTTTGGTCACTGTTCTCAAAGTGGGCTCTGCACTTTGCAGTGAATGTCTGTTGGTTTTCAGGGAAGTTTTTCTGTTCTCAGGTAAAATCAGAGGATCTGTTGCATTCCTCTACATCAGGGGTCCCCAAACTACGGCCCGTGGGCTGCATGTGTCTCCCTGAGGCCATTTATCTGGCCCCTGCACTTCCAGAAGGGGCACCTCTTTCATTGGTGGTCAGTGAGAGGAGCACAGGATGCATCCGCACCCATAGTTCCCCATTGAAATACTGGTCAGTTTGTTGAATTAAATTTACTTGTTCTTTATTTTAAATATTGTATTTGTTCCCGTTTTGTTTTTTTACTTTAAAATAAGATATGTGCGTGTGCATAGAGATTTGTTCATAGTTTTTTTTATAGTCCGGCCCTCCAACGGTCTGAGGGGCAGTGAACTGGCCCCCTGTGTAAAAAGTTTGGGGACCCCTTCTCTACATTGTCACTAACAGATGCTGATAATAGGTTTTGTGTCTCTTGGTTGTTTGTCCACATCTATGTGTATTTTGGACTTGACCAGCGTACTTTACCCCCTTACTTTTTCTGTAAATATTATCATTGGGTTTTTGATTTTGCTTCTCATTGCTGTGCTGTTTTAATTCTTTTGAGATTTAGAAAAATCCAGAAATGCTGCTGCTACTGCTACCATTATTTTCCCAGAATTTTGAAGATTCATTTATTTTCTTTGTACCAGTAATTACTTTTAGTTGTTGAGTTGTATTCCATATTATGAATGCCATTATTTCCTTATATATTCACCAGTTGATGGGCACTTTAAAAAAAAGTTTTAGCAATTATAAATAGAGCTGTTTTGAACATTCATGTATAGGTTTTTGTGTAGCCACATGTTTTCATCTTTCTTGGGGAAATGTCTAAGAGCAGTATGTGAAGGTCATATGGCTTGTTTGTCTTTCTGTCCTTGAGCTGTGAAAGGTCACAGAAGTTCTTCGTGTATTCTGGTCACCAGTCCTTTATCATATATGTGTTTTGCAAATATTTTCTCGTAGTTTGTGTTTTCTTTCTATTAATAAGGGCTTTTAAGAAGCAGACATTCTTAATTTGGAAGAAGTTCATTTTATTTTTTTTATAGTTTGTACATTTTGTGTCCAATGAAAGAAATCCTTGCCTAACCCAACCAAGGTCACAAAGATTTTCTCATGTCTCCTTCCTGAAGTTTATAATTTATGTTTCATATTTAGGTCTATGATCCATCTTGAGTTTGAGTTCATTTTTGTGTGTGGTGTGAGAATGGTTTGAGGTTCCTTTTTATTCTTTTATTAATATGGATATCCAGTGGTTTTCATACCATTTGTTGGAAAATAAATCATTGTTTATTGAATTGCCTTGGATCCTTCATTAAAAATCAGTTGGCCATATATGTATGGAAAGATTGTCTTTGTAAGACAATTTCTTCATTACTATGGAGAATTCCAGTACAGATCTAGGTAGATTCATGGATTTTGTGAGGTTGTTTGGAAGGAGCTCCGAATTGTTAGCTTCTGAGTGAAGTGTGATTCAGAGGAATAAGTGGAGTGAAGTTGGTGGGGAGTGAGAGTCAGAAGTTTAAGGAGAGAGGAGAAGGCATAAAAAAGTGGTTCAGAAAACAGGAAAGCAAGCAGACCGGGTTTGAGGTTGGCAGTGGTGCCCAGCCAGCTGGTGTATTTCACTTCAGCAGTGTCTAACATTGTTTGGATACGGGCATGGGGAAAGTGGCAGTTGGGTTCATCAGATTTAGAGTTTTTCACAGGCAGGAGAGAAAAGGAAATAGAAAGGTTAGTAGAGGTATTTATCTTTAATCGGCAGTACTTTCACTTATTTCAAAAATCAAACAGCACAAAAAACTACATTGAGTAAGTTTCTCCCAGGATTTCCCCTCTCCATCTATTTCATTCCCTTCTGCTCCCTATAGGTGTTCATTTATATGTTTCTCTTGCAGTGTTTATTTCTGCAGACACCAGCAACCACGACTATATTTTACTCCCCATCCAATTTCCTACACAAAATACAACACATAGTGTAAAGTGTTCTGCACTTCGCTTTTCAAATTTTACTTAACAGTATATTCTGTTGATCTTAGGATAGTGATCCATTAGTGTTTAAGAATTTTGAGAATCATCTTAATGATGGATATGCCAAAATAATATAAGCAGTTTTATTTGGAATGTAAAATAATTTTTAAAATGCTTTCCTTTACTTTTTAATTTCTTTTAGTGTATGTGTTACTTTCATTATTAGTAAATTTAAGAAGTTAAACTTAGTTCTTTGAACGGATGTCTACTCTGTGCCGTCACTGTTCTAAGCACTGGATGTCCCGTAAATAAAATGGGCAGGAATCCACTTTCATGGCATGTGCACTCTAGTGTGGACCAGTAGTCAGCAAATAAAAAAATAGGAAATGATGATATGTGTTAGTATGCAGAGAATTCAAATAAGAGGATTGGATCACTATGGACTGTGAGCTTTTAGGGAAAGCCTCCTCCCAGAGGAGAGCATTTAAGGTTGATGTCAGTGATAACAAAGAGCAGATCGTGGTAGGGAGGAAGAGTGTGCGAGGCAAGGGGGTAAGCTCTATAATAAGATTAAACTTGATGTTTTCAGGAAACAGAAGGAAGGCCAGTTTGTCTAGAATCTCCTGAGAGGGAGAGTGGTATGAGATGAAACAGGGGTCAGTTCATACCTAGTAACCAGGGAGAAGATTGAGGATTTTAAGTGCAATGGGAAACCATTGAAGAGTTTTAAGTTATTAGAAAGAAAACAGAGCTATAGAAAAGGCTGAAGTTGACATATAGTAGAAAGGGAACCTAGAAAGCCCAGCTAGAGGCAAGTTTCAAGAAACCCTGCAGTGTTAAATGCCTCAGGTTGGCATTTAGGTTGAGGACCAAAAAAAGAAAAGATTTTATGGTGCATTCTATATGTAATCTACCTGAAATGTAACTTCAAATGTAACTCCGGCTTTAGGGCGGGCTCACCCGCTTGAGCGTGGGCTCGCGGGCTTGAGAGTGGGCTCGCTGGCTTGAATGTAGGATCATAGACATTACCCAAAGGTCGCTGGCTTGAAACCCAAGGTTGCTGGCTTGAGCCCAAAGTCACTGGCTTGAGCAAGGGGTCACTTGCTCTATTGTAACCCCCCCCCCCATCAAGGTACATATGAGAAAGCAGTCAATGAACAATTAAGGTGCTGCAATGAAGAATTGATGCTTCTCATCTCTCTCCCTGTCTGTCCCTATCTGTCCCTCTCTCTGTCTCTGTCACACACAAATAAATATATTTATAAATAATAAATAAATATATATATGTATAAATTTTAGACCAATATGCAGTTTAAATTCCAAACTGAAGAAAGTAGTTTTGAAGGTATGATTTGAAGTACAGAGTGTCCTCAGGTTATGGCAGTCTTGACATATGATATTTCGAGTTTATGATGCTCATACCATAAAAACTTTGAAAAATTGAAACGTGAGTGTTTCCGCTTACACCATTAGTGTCGTAAATACGGACCACATGGGTGAACTAGTTTGGTTACATGCAGCGGAAGAATATGCAGTAATGTGGAATACGAGTGAGGGAGTTGGAATACTCCAGCATGTTTACTACCTATGCCATTTTGGACTATTGGTATTCCATTTGTGTTAGGCTAGGTTATGTTTCAACTTACACCAAAATTCAGGTTACATCCCTGTTGTAGGAACGGAACTGTGTTGTAACCCGAGGACCTCCCTGTATACATTTTAAAACTTCTATATTTTAGAGTAAGGAATTAGTACTTAGTTGCTCGCTTCTAGAATTATGATCATGCTTCTGGAAATCTAGTGTTTAAATTGGAGCTCAAAAACAAATATTTCCCAACTCATATAAAAATCACACTCACCAGAAAAAAATAAGCAATTTTCTCTAAGAATTTGTCTTTATACTACATGTTGAATAGAGGCATAAGTTTGAACTTTTATAAATAAGAAATAATAAAACTCTGATCTTAAGAATGAGTTATTGGATCCTTACATTTTATCATCGATAATTCCTTTAATTCTGGTGTTCTTTTTTAAAATAATAATTGTAAATTAAAACTTTTTTTATTGATTGTAGAGAGAGGAAGGAGGAGAGAGCATGTCAGAGAGTGTGAAGCCAGTAGTCATAGCCACCATCACAGCCATCTGGCCCATGCAGGTTCAGGTTTGATTCAGATTGATCCTAAAGAAACAATTGAGCCGAAAACTGATGGTCTATTTTCCTTTATTCTAGACTTGCACTCAGCAAGCGAGTAAAACAAACACACTGGTCTCCAAAACCCACTCATTCAGCGCTCACAAAGCTACTGACTCATCCATGTTTTCCTAGAATTAAAGGCTTCTACCTCACCAGTCTTATTCACCTCTGTTCCCCATCTCCTTCTCCTCCACGAACTGACTTCTCCTTCCCCCATTCCTCCATTTTGGCTGCCTCCTCTACATGGCTTCCTTGCCCTGCCTGCTACACCATGGGCTCTTCCAAGAACGTGATCATTCTCTCTCAAATGGCCTCCTAGCTCCACCTTTTAAAACCTTTTGGTGTGAAAGTCCTCCCCAACACACATTAGCATAACCACGCCCCTTCCCAAGCAAGAAGGCAATTAATATTATCACCTAGGTGATGGCCATCCACGTGGGCAGTGCCATCTTTAACAAAGTGAGCAAAATATATCTTTTCTGCCTTACAGAGAGAAACATTGATTTGTTGTCCTACTTATTTATGCATTTGTTGATTGATTCTTGTATGTGTCCTGACTAGAGATCGAACCCACAACCTTGGCATATTGGTATGATGCTCCAACCAACTGAGCTATTTGGCTAGGGCTAATTCTGACATTCTTTTCAGTCATTGTGCTTTGCTACTGTATATCAGAAACCAGCTCTGACTTATTTTTTCAGGGAGACTATCCTTTAATTAGAATCTTAAGATCCATCAGCATATATTCTCTTCATTTTTACTTCTAATGTAGTTTTCTCCTGTTCTCATGTTTATTTATTTTTTTCTTTTTTCCACTGGTAAGTTTTAATAAAGTTTCTTTGCATGAATACTGCCTAATTGAAAATAACTTTATGGTGGCTTATTATAAACTCAGTTTTCATAATGTAATTTCATTTTTCTATTGATTTCCATTAGAGAATTGAAAATTAACTGCTAGTGAGAAATGGAGTTCTTTTGTTGAAGAAGAGGCAGGATGGTAACTGGTTAAACCATCAAAAAGACTTCTCACTTGAAAGCTTTAGCCTATACCTAGAAGCATAACTTAACACATTTCTGCTTCCTTCTCTTTTTCTGTTCCTTGGACCTCTCAACAACCCTTCCCCACCCGGTCACCACCAAAGACTTGACACTTTTGCCTGACAACTTCCTGCTTGTGGCTGCTTTGTTCTTGATCCTCTCTTCCTCTACTCCCCCTACCCCCATATTTAAGTTGCTGAAAGAATGTATTCTAGGCATCACCTTTCTTGAAGCTTAGAGTCTCATGTTATGTAAAACAAATTGGTTTCCTTTACAGTCATGAAGTTCTTGTACTGTCCTTAAAAGTACAATTTTCATAACCTAGATTGTATGTATCTGTGATTTAATTATCTGTTGATATAATGAAGGAGAACCAGGCAGTTTTCTTCAGTTCTAAACATAAGGAATCATTTATTTTTACCAGAGATTAAAAATAGTAATACATTGAGGTCAGTTGAATGCTTGTTCTTAAACTTTATTAGTTCACACTTTTAAAGTTTTAATCTTATAAGAATCAAAGACTAAAGTATATATGTGTAACTTTAAGTCTTGTATTGTGATTTCTTATAAATTGAATTTATATGTGCTAGAGTTTTTACTTCACATAATTAATATAGTAATTATGGTTATTTTGTTACTGAGATCCATGTACTAAGCATAGATTGTTAATTATTGTGGAAACCAAGGGTATTCTTACAGAAATTCTTACTGGTTTAAAGAAGTGCTTGCTGGTTAAAAGAAATAAATGGGGAAATAAATTTTCTCTGAATCTAAGTTTATTACAAATAACTATGGCTATTTTAATATTATGACATTATGATGCACTGAGAATTAGATATAAATCCATACCTTTAAGTAATGCAATTTTAGTTTCTTCTACTTAATATGCAAATTTGGATTAAGAAATACTATTGATGAGTTATCCAAATATTTCTTATTTTGTTCATCACTTAGAAAAACATAGTTTGTCTTTTAGCCAGATGGTGTATAGTTAGAAGCTGTATTTCTTTTTTATATTTAAATAATTGTGTTTACATAGATTCTAGTGTCGCCTGGAATGCATTCCCCCTCCCCCTTATTCCCTTGCCCTCTCCCAACAGCGAGAAGCCATATTTCTTGAATTTAGTTATTTCAAAACTGTAAATTTCATCAAGAAGCTTTTCAGATATAAAACTAAATGATTATTTGGGTTTAAAGTGGTGCATATTGTATTTTATTGTTTATATTAAAGAAAGGCTACAAAATTCCCATGAAATTCTTCCTGGCTTTCTTTTCTGTTTGTTTTTTTTTTCCTGCAAAGTTCTACACTAACCAGTAGAGGGCATTGTTGTAACACGATAGAAGTATTTTATTGATACACTACCCTCTCTGCCTTTGCAGTTTGGAAAGTGTCTTTAAAAGCAGTGTTCTCTGTGTAATTAAAATCAGTTCCCTGTATAATTAGCAATGGAGACTTATTCTTTGTGGCTTAGTTTGTGGGTGGCGTTCTTTTTTTTCGTCTGTACTGTTCTATAGCCAATGCCAAAATTGTTGCCTATTAAAATAAAGAAAGTTGTATTGTGGTTTATCAGCACTAAGCAATATTGTAGATGGAAATACATAAAATTACAGTACATTTCATTTAGGTGCTCTGAGCAAATTATTCGAATAAGGAACATTTAAAATTCCTGGTTCTATCTTGAGAAATAGCAGAGTTAATGTGCCATAGTAATAATATCTTGTGTTCAGGTGCCTTGAATAATAATAGAGGACAACAAATTCTTGCAGGGTTTTTAAAAATGAATTAGCATTAGTACCTTGCTTTAAAAAGCCATCGATCTACTTAGGAGATTCCTTATATAATTTCTTTTTCATGCTTCCTTAAAATCATACAGTATTGATATCTAACTATTAAAGTAGTGAATATTAAAGCACAATTAAAGTTATACTCCTCTTAAAGGAACATAAATGTTATATAAAATGACAGTAAATTCAGTGCCTGGCTACCTTGGGAAGTGTTTGGGGCAGGGAGTTTAGAAAGAGTCCAGGTCTGATCTTTAAGTTGTCAGAAATGTGATTCATAAAGTTATAATTTATCCATAAATCCCAAAGTCACTATAAGTAGTTTAAAAGCAAACAAATCTTATTTTAAATTAAATTATTGATTATTAGCTGTATAATTTTTAGGAAGTCAAAAAAATGTAAGCATGCTTGAAGTTGATTTCATTCTACGCTTTAATATTTGTGAAAGAAACGTATTTGACAATTAGGAATCTTTATGGTTTATTTTTTAATCTTTAATTGGTAGCCACGTGAAATTAGGGATTTAACTAGCGTTTTTATTAACTTTATGAAATAGTCTAGTTAAGAATTGACATTGAGTTTATCTCAAAACAGGCCTTTATTTAAAAGATGGAGAAGGGCTTACATTGGCTTACTTTGAAAAGCAGAATAAGTAATTTAATGGTGACTTAGCTATTTACTTTCACAATGAAGATGTAGGGGTAAAATTTAAGAGAGGAGTAAGATTATTGAGGAATGCTACTATGTAAAACAAATTAAGCATTTAGAAATATCTTTTATGCATTAGTTAAGTAGGTGTAATTTCAGAATATTTTAATGGAATTGGGAAAAAAACATGAGCTGAAAATTTAAATACACCTTAAGAAAACCCACTGTTATTTTTTTTTTCTAAGTTGCTCTGATATTATAGATGTTCCCAAAGGAACATATTGTAGTATTCTCCCCTCTCAGTCTAATCCCACATTCCTCTGTGCTTTAGGGTATATCGTGGGTCCCAAGGGGAAGAAACAGCGAAATAATAGAAGAATACTGTAGAAACTGCACTTGTTTCTTGTTATGAATCTAAAATATGGTAGGTCGACTAGGAAAGTAACTTAATGCTATTTATCCATAGATATAAAACTATTGTTTTTCTCATTTCTTATTACCAAAGTGAGACTTAAACAAGTTTTCATTTTGTTGAATCATTTGTATTTGGGTACTTAGAGTTCCCTGAATCATTTTGATAATGATTTATTGCTGTGTTTTCCCCCAGAGAAGCCATCACAGGTTTTAGTCTAGGCTATTTGTATTTAGCAAGGTCAAGATAAGTTTTATCTCTCCAGATAAGTCAAGTGCATTAGAATCAATTGGTAATAATAAAATGCACTGAAAATATTATTGCAAAGCTCTTAATGAATTTTTATAGCTGGGAGCTTCTCATGAAAATATATCTCTTGGTTTTATTTATTTGTATGGAACTCAAGAGTGCTTTTAATTTTACAGACATTTTAAAGAAAAGGAAGTTAGAACAGGTTAGTGTTTTTAGAACTCCTTAATTGCTTTAGTTTTAAACCTATACTAAGTTTTAGAAGCTGATATTTTTAAAGAAAAGAAATACAAAGGAATAAATATTATAAGGCATTTAGAAATTACAAGTATAGCTTAAATTTTTACTTGTTAAGATAATCATTTTTACGAAGTATATATATCTTACCTGTGGGCTTTCCTGCATAAATCAGATTTCTGCTTCCTTGATTGGGGAATGGTGGTTGTCAAGAGATGATGGTGAGTATTTCATTATTTTAGAATTTCTCTTCTAATCTAAACATAAATAAGTGCTATATGTTTAAAGACAAAAATGATTATTTTTCAAAACTTTCTTACTCAGAGGAATACTTTTATGGCTTATATTTATAAATATACTAGAAAATATAAGCTCTAAAAAGATGTACAATATTTTGTTTTTAATATTTTCTCTTAAACTTGTGTGGAAAACATGACCACAACATTAGAAGAAATATTACTTAATTCATTCAATTCAGTAAACTGAATTAATTAGTGTTTTTCCATGTAGGTTACCTGGAAAGTTTTCCACATGGTAATTAATTATCTATAAATATCACATAACTGTTCAGAATACATAAACTAAGAAATTATGTATTGAAGTCAAATTCTTTTTCTTCTTCAGCATTGCTATGAAACAAAAAGCCTTTCTAAACTGTATAGGCATATAGTTTGGAGTTATACTGTGCTTGCTAATGTTTAGCTTCTTAATTCTCAAAAATGTGCTGGTTTTCTTTTGATATTCATTTTAAAAGTTTGTAGGTTTGATACCTACGGACTTTGATACCAGTTTGTTGGTTTTTCTTGTTCTAAATGAAGTTTGCTTATCTTACCCTGTTAATTGACATAAGAATATTGAAACCAGTTTTTAATGTTGATTTTGGGTACTCTTTATCAGTCATTATTTGTATGGTAGTAAATAATATATACTCTGTTGTCTTAATTGTCCCTTGTTTTATTTTGTTTTCTCTTCATACTTCATACATTGTTTATTTATTTAACCATTTAAATTGAAAGTAATATAAACATCTGGCACCATTTCTGGAAACTGTAACCATTTTCTTTGAAAGTTCCTATAAATGATTGTGTTTGAGTCTTGCCTTTATTAATCTTTATCATATGGACTTAAGTCTCATCTACTTAGCTACAGTATTTCTCTTTCTGGCTGGAGAATGACATTTTTCCTCAACATCAGGTTGATTTATTGCCAGATTAGATAGATTGTACTATAACAAAGAGAAAATTAAAAGGTATGAAGGAAAGTCTGGAAAACCCCACTGAAAAACAGACACTATTCTAAAGTGAGCAGGCATGAAGAGTGCTGCTGACCTCTGGTTGAAAAGCAGTTTGAAATAGAAGTTGACTGTCTCTTCAAAAGTTATCTTTGTGTGGTGGTCCTAATGCAATATTAGGAAAATTAGAGCTTTAAAAATAGAACAATGGTCCTTTTAAAATATATCTAGTTTAGTGAATTTACCCCCCAAAATCTTTGGTGTCTAATTACTCAAAACAGAAAGGAAAAAGGAGAAATCCTTATCTACTAAAGGAAAAGTACATTTCAGAAGTGGCAAATTTTTACCTCTTTTTGTAGAGAACATTTTAATACTACTTTACTCAGGAGAGCAACAAAAGCAAACTTGGTTTCAAAAGGAAACACATTTTAAAATATTTTTTTTCCTCCTAGGACTGATATTACTGACAGAAAATAATCAAACTCCAAACAAATGATAGTAATATCTGATTATTATTAAGCTTAAAGCTTATATTTACAAAAAGAATGTTTCCTATGTTTTATATAATGAAGGGAGATACCTAATGACCAAAAGAAAAGTGTTATTTATGTATGTTAGCTTGTACGGTGGTTTTATATTTTTCTTTGTTCCTGAGTAATCATAAAATAGGAAATTCTAATAGGAGGAAGATGCAACTATTGTTTAAGGTTAATTTTCTAAAATAATGTAAAATGAGATTTTAAAATTTATTACTTTTAAAGATTGTTACCTGAAAACAATACTTTAGCTTCTTGTTTAGAAGTCGCCACATTTCTAACTGTGGACCTTGTCATCTCTAAATTTAATTTTGAACTGTTTGATGTGTTTCATATCAAATGAAATGGGCCATGTGTAGTTAGGTGTTTTAAAGTACAAATTGTTTTCTAAAAGTTTTCCTGTTGGTTTTGTAAGAATTATATTTGAAAGGAAAACTTCTTTATTGTCACAGTAGCTATTGAAATGCTATTATTAGAAATGGGTTTATTGTCCCCAGAGGAGAAAGAAGCAAATGACAGGCTTACGTATTCATGAATATAGGAGCTATGTACACAATCATAGGTATTAATTATGTCACATTTTGTGTATTTATTTTTAGTTAGTTTATTTGAAAATATAAATGTTCTAAAAGTTAAAAGAAATCTTTGGTTATTTTCTTTATCTTTGGGGTATAACAAAATCTATTATTTTACTCTAATTTTCATCTATGATTTAAATTTTCTGCCACCTATTTAGACTGTTTTTCACCTCCACAAATAGATTGCTTAAACTTCAGAAAGTGCATGATTCTCCCTCCAGACCTTTTTCTTTTACTGGAAATAGGACAATGCTAAACCTATCACTTTTACTTTGATTTGCTTCCTTTATCTTTGGCAAATCTAAATAAAACTGTCATCCTGAATTTCAAACCTCTCTTTGAACTTTCTTTGCCCAAATTGCTCACTTTCCCATTTGCTCACTTGGGTGTTTATTTTTTCCTCTGTTACTATCATTTTGGGGTGGATTTTAAAAAATACTTTTACTTTATAATTTATTACTCCCTTTTTGTAATCACAAATTAAGGTAAATTGAGATTCTTGCAGAATAAGGGAGAAAATTATCAGTTGCTGAGAATCTTTAGGAGTAATTAATAGTGATTTTATAAATTTTTTTAAAGATAACCAGAATTTGTAACTTTAGACTCATTAGTAGGGATTTGAGGTATAATAGTAAGGTTGTGGATACCTAGGAGATTTTTTCCTTTCACATTTGAATGTATTTCACATAATTAATTTCTCTGTATTTTAAAAACTTTGAGTAAAATACATTTCTTAGCCGAAGATTGTCAACAAATGTTGTTTTCTTTGTTGAAATACCTTTAAGACAGCAAAAAAATTATTGTAAATAATATCTTTTTATTTAATTCCTAAATATTTGGAATATGAATGAGAGCCATGAGATTATGGCATAGCATATTATTAGAATTTTCATATACCATTTTAATAAAACAAAAAGTAGAAATGTTTTTTATTATTTTACATAATGACAATCTAAAGATTTTAGAGCTGAAGCAATCTCTGCAATTACAACCCTTCTATATACAAAATAAAACAATTCAGGCCCATAGTGACTTGACCAAGGTCTTAAAAGCTAGTTAGTGACAGAGAAAAAGTAAGGTTTCTTGATTCTTGTTCCACTTTTTAAAAACCATATGATAAATTCAAGTCCCTATCTCCCTTTCAATGCCTACAATACACCTAATAAGTTGTTTTGAGAAGGGGCCAGCTAGAGAGGTAGTTCCCATAGTGTAATGGCAATTCTAATCTAAAATACATTTGAGCTAATGTTTCTGTAATCTTACCTGTCAAAGTTTCCGTAGGATGCCTTTATTGTACTTTTTAATTTGTCATTTATTAAGTAGACATTTATGAGATAGTATGCACCAGATCTCCTATGCTATTCTTTATTTTAAAACACGACTTTAAAAAGGATATAAGATATTTCATTATATAATGTTACCAGGAACTGATCCAAGCCTAATGCTTATAAAATTTTGGGAGCTGTCTTTTAATAAGTATGGTAGAAAAACAAATACAAACGCAGAACCAAAGTACTGTCAACAGTAGAATAGATGAATATAGTATAGAATACTAAATAGCATTGAAAAAAGATGTCCAACTACACACATGTAGAAAAGTATCTCAAACATAAAGTCAAGTGAATGAAGCCAGACCCACACAGCACTGCTTATGCTTTTGGAAGACTGTAGTACTGACCTTGGGAGGGTGGGCGTGACTGGGAGGGGCATGAATGCCTAGGTGCTGGTACTGTTCTTCTCTTGATCAGGGTGGTTGCTTGTGCAAAATTTATCAAGCTATACCCTTAAATGTAGTTTACATTGATTATATTTTAATTTTGAAAGTCTTCAAAAATCAGGTATACAGTCTTAAGAGGGACTTGTGTGAAGAAACCAAAGCCATTTTGAACTTCATGGGAAACCCCCTTCTAGATACACTATAATAAATTCAACCACTTTTTAATTTTAGACATTTAGGCTGATTCCAATACAAATATCCTTGTGAAGCTAAAATTTTTAAAAGTTATAATTTTACAGAATCTTTAATATGTCTTTATTTAGATTTTTCTTTTAACTATTGTTTTCAAATAGTAGAATAATAAGGAACTTTTCCTATTTTCTCTTTTTATCATTTTAAAGAAGTTTTATCTTTGGAATAAAATACCTTTATCAGTTTTGAATATTAATCTGTATGGTAGATAATGACAATGATTGCAAACCTATCTATGAACAATTTTTAGAAACTTATACTATTAATGAAATGCAACTTTGTTTCAGTTAGTAACATACTAATACATATTTGATTATGTATTTTATATAGTTTGGATTCAAAACTGTTTTCAGTATATATTAAATGAAATAATGATGTTCACCCTAATCTTTGTCATAAGATTAAAATGGACACAACAAGGAACTGTTTTATTTGGAAAATGGCACAGCTATTATTTTAGATGATCTTTAGATATGTATTACATTAAAAAGACCCAAAATGGACTCTAAAAAGAAATGCAAAGTGTAATCACAGGCTTTTAGTAAGATAATTCAGCAACATTAGAAATGGGAGATTTTTGTGGGATATGTAGTTTTCTTCCTCTACCTATTGGGTAACTCACTTGTCTACCTTATATACCATAGTTATTTACTTTTCTGGCTTCATGTGTGGCTTTTTAAAATATTGTTTTGGTTTGGGTTCTGCTTCTTAGTCTTATAAATCTGTATTAAAGCTAATACATGTAAAGGAAAAAACATATTTGGATTTTAAAAAATTCATTCCTTAGACGTTTGGGAAAAATAAAATCTTAAATGAGAAGAGTGCCTTCATTTGAAACATTTTTGCACATCTAAAAACAAGAAAGAAATATTTTCTACTTGATGTAATTCTCTGTCATGAACTTTAGTGCATTAGGTTAGGTCATGGTCTGGAGGGAAATAGTGGATCTGGGAAATAAAAAATATACAGTTATCCTGACCAGTACCCCAGTACTATAAACAATGCTTAAGTATATAAAAGGTAACAGGAGATTAACAGAAGCCATATCCGAACTATCTTATATTGTCCCCATTGTCAGATTGCATGATAGGTATCTTGCTGCCACTGTTTCCTTTGAGAGTAATATCCTATAAATGCATTCATAGTCCTAGAATAAACTACTCGACATAGAACATGTTGTATCTTCCCATGGTTTAAATCCCTCAGACATGTTCATTTTCTTAATGGTTTCTGTTCTGACCACCATTCTGAACACCAAGGTTATCAGATTCAACTCCCTATTTACTCATCACTAAGCTATCTACTTTGTAATTTGCCATAACATTATTTTTGATGATGGGTACTATAGAATGTGTAACATTTAAACCACATAACCTGTTAATTAGTAACATCTAAATTTCTGCAAAGACAGCATATCAGAGGGCAGGGTGACAAAGAGATAAATTAAGAAGAAATTCTTCACCCCACCAAAGTTAGCTCTTTTTTATTTTTTTAGCAAGAGAAAGAGAGACAGGGACAAACAGGAAGAGAGATGAGAAGCATCAACTTGTAGTTGTGGCACTTTAGTTGTTCACTGATTGCTTTCTTATATGTGCCTTGACTGGAGGGCTCCAGCTGAGCCAGTGACTCCTTGCTCAAGCCAGTGACCTTGGGCTTCAAGCCAGCGACCATGAGATCATGTCTATGATCGCCCGCTCAAGCCGGCAACCTGGTGAGCTCAGGCTCAATCCAGATGAGCCTGGGCTCAAACCAGCAATCTCGAGGTTTCGAACCTGAGTCCTCAGCGTCCCAGGGGTACACTCTATCCTCTGCGCTACCACATGGTCAGGCAAAAAAGTTAGATCTTTTAATATACTCTCTTTTTTCTACCATGTATTAAAGTACTGTGGTATAATTTTAATATCCAGGGTTCCTAACCTTTAAAGGCCACTTTTAATTAATACCTCCATGTCAACTGTATATCAGAATTCCGGAATTCTCTTCAAAACAACCATATGTTATAAAATAGAGTGATCTAATTAAATTAGGAAGGAGATAAACAAAAGATTTTTGGTTCTCAAACATGCAAAATGGGCAACAGGTTTAGTACAAAATTTAGCAACACAGCGTGAACTTTATAGATAATTTGTTTTTTACATCAAATATGTTTATATATGTTTTACAAGTAGATTAAGACACTTTCAATTTCTAGAAAGCCCTTCAAAATATGATTGAGTAAAAGTTGTGCATTGACATGTAATAAAAAGATAACCCCAGAAAGAAGCATTTTAAGTGTCAGTTTTTTAGAATGATACAGTAGACAGAGTTCTGACAGGGGAGCCTTAAGGCTTGAGTTCTAGTTTCACCTGGAAATCTAATTTACTGTGTAACTTTGGGTAAGTTACTTTCTCTGCCTACTTGACTCATTTCAAAAAATTATGGAACTGCATTGTGTGATTCTTAACCAGAGATAATACCACTAGAGACTGTTAATGTAAAATGTTGATTGGCTTACATGTGGGCTGTTACTGAAATTCACAGGTGTGTCATGGGATGAGTAATGTAAAGAAGTAGTAAATTCAGTTGAATAAATACTGATTGGGCACCTACAATGGTTTTCCCACTCAAAGCTGTTTCCTGAAGTGATGGCATTATATATTTTATTGTATTACAAGGAAAAAATTAGAAATGTAAAGATTTTTTTTTTAACTTACATTTTGGAAAGTTATATGTAATCTGTGGTATTGTGCATAGATCTGCTTGTTGGAAAATATCAAAGGATTGATTTTAGTGTGTTAATTTGGAAGTTCAGTCAATCGAACACATGTATTCCTCATTTACCATGTGTCAGTGCTAGGCATACAAATACCACAGTCCTTGCCTCTAAGAGACTGACAGTCTGTGATAGGGTCTTAGAGGCCATCTAGTCCATCATCAACTTTTTTTTTTTTTGTGGAGGAAATAATATTAAGAGGATCAGAAAAGAAATCTTTAGCAGCAAGGAATGAGAGCTAGAACTTCGGTCTTTTAAAAAAGAATGTGCTACAACTCTAACTAAAGGATGGTAGAAGGCTTTTGAGGGATTTAGGGAGATAACATTGTAACCACAGGAAAAGGCACATAGATTTGATGAATGAAACATGCACAGGGATAGATTTTTTACTCCATATAAGCAAGAATTCTCTAACAATCACAATTGTCTAAAGATGTGGTTCTTCATATCAAATGGTGGTAGAAGTGGTGAGATTCAAGCATTGCCCAAGTGATCACTTCATGAGGTTCTTGCAAAAATATATTCAGCAATAGCTGGCTTAATACACTGAGTGGTTTTGTTTTACTTTTTACTTTGAAATAATTTCAGACTTAGAGAAAAGTTACAAGAATAACACAAAGAATTCCCATACATTCTTCATCTAGATTCCCCAAATGTTAACATCTTACCTCATTTGCTTATTGTTTCTATATCTGTATGTATGTATATGCATATATAAATGTGTACATACATATATATGCTTTGTTTTCTGAACCATTTGAAATTAAATAACGGACAAGAGGCACCTTTATCCTTGAGTATTTGCTTATTTTCTGTTAACGAGTTTCTCATACATAACCACAGTACAGTTATCAAATGAACATTTATCTAATACTATTATATAATCTACAGCCCATATTCAAATCTTATCAGTTGTCTCAGTAACATCTTCTGTGGCAAAAGGAAACTTACAACGTGACTAGTCCAGTATTCAATCAGGAATCACCTGTAGCATGTAGTTGTCTAGAACTATTCTTCAGTCTATGTTGGCCTGTCATGACTTTGTTTTATTGAAAAAAACAAAAACACAAGCTATTTATTTTTTAATGGCCCTTGATTTGAGTTTGTCTGCTATTTCCTCATGAGATGCAGGTTGTGTATTTTGGTCCAAAATCCCATAGAAAAGGTGTCACGTACTTTTAATGCCTCTTGTGAGGAGCCCCATAATGATTACATGTTAATTTTACTTGGGTAAGGTGGTGTTTGCCACGTTTCTCCACTGTAAATTATTATTTCCTCTTTGTCATCAATACCTATCTTGTGGGAAGAAGCTTTGAGATGATTTAAATATTCTGTTTTGCCCTGGCTGGATAATCTCGGTTGGTTGGAGCATCGTCGCGATGCACAGAGGTTGCTAGGTCGATCCCCAGTTAGAGCACATACAGGAACATATCGATGTTTTTTCTCTCCCTCTCTCTCTCTCTCCTTTCCTATCTCTTTAAAATCAATAAATAAAAATTTTTTTAAAATTTTTTGTTTCTTACTCATTTTACTTACCAGTGTTAAGCATCCATTGATGATCTTTACTTGGATGAGTTCCTGCATGGTAAATTTATTTTTTTATTTCTTTTTATTTATTGATTGATTTTAAAGAGAGAGGAAGGGAGAGAGTGAGAACAGACAGAAACATTGATTTGTTCCTGTATGGCCCTTACTGAGATTGAACTGGCGATCTGTTTTGGGACGATGCTCTAACCATCTGAGCTATCCAGCCAGGGCTGGATGGTAAATTTCTCACTCTTTCCTTTCTTCTATATTATTTTGTGTATGTGTATGTGACAGAAACAGAGAGAGGGACAGATAGGGACAGAAAGAGAGGAAGGAAGAGATGAGAAGCATCGTTTTCAGCTGAAGAAGAGAGTGCAGCAGCTCAGAGTGTGGGCTTTGACTGTCACAAGTCTGGGAACAAATCCCAGCATCTCCACCTCCTGTGTCTCTCTCTTTTTTTTTTTTTTTTTGTGACAGAGGCTGAGAGAGAGACAGAGGAACAGATAGGAAGAAGAGAGATGAGAAGCATCAGTTCTTCATTGCGGCACCTTAGTTGTTCATTGATTGCTTTCTCATATGTGCCTTGACCTGGGGTGGGGGTTCTACAGCACACTAGCGACCTTGGGCTCAAGCTGGTGAGCCTTGCTCAAACCAGATGAGCCCACGCTCAAGCCATCGACCTTGGTTGGAGTCTCGAACCTGGGTCCTCTACATCCCAGTCCGATGCTCTATCCACTGTGCTACCACCTGATCAGGCCTTTCTTCTACATCTATTAGTTGGCATTCCACCCTAGAGGAGAGTTATTTTTCTTTCCCATTTATTTATTCGTGTATTTCTTTCAGTATATACACTTGTGTATTTTAATTTTAGTCAGTGTATTATACTTGATTACTGTCATCATTTTGGTACTTATTGTCCATGATCTGACCCATGGGAGCCCCTCAAGCAGCCTCCAGTGTTTCTTGACTTTTTCTGTCATCCTTGTATCAGTCACTTTCTTCTTTTCTGGCTCAACAAGATGATCCTGTCTCTCCTTACTACTTCCCAGCTCTAGTTGTGGGACCAGCCATTTCTCCAGAGCCTTGGCTCTTTTTGTTGAAGAGTAGAATTTTGAATCTAGGATCTGGGCACTGGAACTGATCGTTGCTACTACAGTGTCCTTGATTTTATGTGCTCTTAGCAGATAGCTAAGAAATACGTTCTGTATACACACATTTATGTAATTTTTCCACAATGATCTCTTTATATGTGGTAAAAGTAAGGGTTCATATGTATAACTCCAAATCTAATCCAAAGCACAGAGTTTTATTTTCTTACTTGCTTAATTCTAGAATATACGGAAGGCAGATTTAGAATTGCTAACCCATGACAATGTGAAAAACAAACCTACTATCTACACTTCAGTTTTATTCAGTTTGTTTATTTTTTAATTTTCACTTTAAAGATGTACAGTCAAAATTTAGTGTTCAGAAGTTTGGAAGAGCTGGAGGAATTGGGAATTTTTACTTAATGGTTATAAAATTTCTGTTTGGGGTGATGGAGATGGAGATGTTTTGGAAATAGATAGTGATGGTAGTTGTACAACACCATGAATGTAATTAATGCCAACAAAATGTACACTTAAGAATGGTTTAAATGGCAAATTTTATGTTGTGTGTATTTACCATACACAGAAATTACTTGAATTAGTTCACTCCCCCCACCCTGATATAGTTATGTTATTCCTTTTAAATACAATTAGATTTTTTTTTGTTTTTATTTTTTCTTTTTTTTGTGTGTGTGGCAGACAGAGAGAGGGACAGACAGACAGGAAGCGAGAGAGATGAGAAGCATTAATTCTTTGTTGAGGCTCCTTAGTTGTTCATTATTGCTTCCTCATATGTGCTTTGTTAGGAGGCTACAGCAGAGTGAGTGACCCCTTGCTCAAGCCAGCAACCTTGGGCTCAAGCCAAGTGGCCTTGGGTTTCAAGCCAGCAACTTTTGGGCTCAAGCCAATGACCATGGGGTCATGTCTGTGAGCCTGCACTCAAGCTAGCAACCTTTTGGTTACAAACCTGGGTCCTCTGTGTCCCAGTCCAACCCCCTCCATCCATAGCGCCACTGCCTGGTCAGGCTAGATTCATTTGTTTTTATTTATATTCCTTTTAGGCACCTCCCCTCCATTATTGAAGTTTTTTTCTTATGTAAAAATATATAATATAGTTTCAAAAAATTAGAAGTATACTCAAAGAAGTGTCACTCCCTCATTTTATCTGTTCTTTTGCCATACCTCATCCTTTCCGCATGTTCCCACTATCTCTGTAGGTAAGCAGTCTCATTAGGATCTGCTTTATGCTTCCTGTCTCTTTTACAGTCATTTTCTCCTTTGTGTCTGTGTTTGATTATAAGCGCTTCTAATTCAAGTACTTTTCTGTGCCTTTGATCTTGGTGCTTCCCACATGGTACCCGCTATCCCCCAAATAATCACCCTTTCTTCTTTACAGGGACAAACATGCATATTTTCTCTCCATTTAGCCAACCCTACCTTGATTATTACTGTTTCTGTAAATGAAAGCTGAATGCTTTCATGGATGCTTGCTCCAGGTTATTATTTTTGATCAGCGTTCTCAGTTTGAAAATCCCTGTTTAGGCCAAATCTTCCTTGTGTTGATACTTTTAGATGAGTCAGCCACATTGGACTTAACCAGCTGCCCCTCACCTTGTACCAGCTCTCTCATTTCCTTCTGAAGCACCAGCATCACCTGGATCCCCTCCTGCCCCCTCCGTTTCTCGGGTAGATTCTTTACTTCTTTCTCCCGCCTCTTTCCTTTTTATTGCCATCCTTGCATATTCTGCCTCATTTCTTTACTGTACTTTTTTTTTTCTTTCAGTTTTATTTTATATTGGTTTCAGGTATACAGCTTAGTGGTTAGACAATCATATAATTTCCCTTTATTTATTTATTTCTATTCTGAATGTATAATTACTACTGTTTCTTTCTTTACTCACAATCTGTAATACCCAAGGAAAAGTTTGGGCTTTGCATTCATAGTCCTGGCTTAAAATTCTGGCTTTGCCACTTAATAGCTATATGACTCTCTTAACCCCTGTGAACTGAAGTTTTATCAGCTCAAAATGAGGGTGATAATATCACATAGGGGTGTAGTAAAATTTAAATGAGATAAAATATATTCATCAAAGTACATAGCAGATATCTAATAAATTTTAATCCTTTTTCCATATCCCTGTCTTGATACTAATATTCATTTTACTTGTAACACATAACCTGATCTCTGCTTTCAGATAACTTCTGTCAGTCTTATGTAGGAAGTAAAACTTAGGACATTAATAGAAAAACAATATAGACTAGAGTAATCTTATACTGAAACTATTTTAAATATCTTTTTTAAAAGTACCTTTAAGTTTTGTTTAAAATTTTCTTCTTTATATAAGGGATGCAGTTAAGGAAGTGATTAGGGCAACTGATATCATGTTAAAGGGGTTGCTGGGGAAAATTAAATTACGGAGACTTGCCATCTTATATAAAACAGTATAGCCATGAACTGGCTTGAAATTTTGCTTACAAAATTGTTGCAAGTGTGGAGAGAACTTTCTGTGATCCTGAAGAGTCAAGAAAGGTTTTATCCTCATGATGAAAAGACTGTGTAGAGCTTCTCTCCTTTTCCCTCTCTTTCTCTTCTTTTTCTTTGCACTTCGCTTATAGGGAAAGGAAGCAGGAGATCAGAGAGCAGAGTAGATGAAAATGCAACCTAAGACTTTCCCGGTGATAAGTGTGGACTATTTAGGCAAGATGAATTGACTGCCTGTGACTGAAACAGATAAGCGTCCCAGGAGTGTTTTAGCGCTGAATCATCTGAAGTCTGAGAACAAACCTGAAGAAAGGCTTTTCAGTCCAAGTTAAAATTGGGGTGATAAAGGAAAAGTTAAGGATTAGAGAAGATATTTGATTTTACCTTTAGGTTATTAAAATTCTTTATAATTTTAATTGGCTTTCTAAAACAGGACCCCAAAGTATATTGTAGAGTTGAAAAAGTAAAGCAGTTTAAATTTGTTAAATACAAATCCCTTTCTCTGACTATTAGTCAGTGGTTCCAGCTCTGTTCCACAGAGCAGCAATAGCAGAATAACTTGGGGGTCTTTTTTAAAATGGAGATTTCTGGGTTTGTGAACTCATATTTTAAAATGGCCTTGCCATTGTGGTGATCTGACCCACCTGACCAGCCTAGGGTCCATCACCTCTCATTTCCAGCTCTTGCTCTCCAAAGCAGCTTCTTCCCATAGCCTGCAGACATGCTCAGATCTCTCCCATCTTAAAAGCATGTTAGCCCTTCCTTAATTCTATCTTCCTCCAGGCCGAGATCTACACCCCATCTTTCTTATACAAGCAAGATCCCCAAAACTGTTCAAACGTGTTTTCCTGAATCTACTTTTTAATGAGCTTTTTCAACAGTAGTTTCCAAAGATTCATTGGGACAATGTTTAACTTCTATTTATTTTTATCTAAATTTATTTAAAATTTAAACTTTATTAACACCTGCTACATTTAACTATATTTAATTTATTTACATGTCATACATGTAAACATTGGTTGATACTCATTCAGTTCTGCAATACAAGGGAGTAACTGCAATCATTCCCTTGTTTGTTTGCTTTCAGTGTGTTGACAGTTCACGTGGGGCCAAGTAAATGCACTTATGGGTTATATAGGTTTGCCCGGATGAAATTGCCAATATTTGACTATTTCTCACCTAATATGAAAAAAGACACTAGCCTAAAAGCTTTTTTTTTTTACTTTTAATTTCTTTTTATTTTATTCATTTTAGAGAGGAGACACAGAGTGAGAGCGAGAGAGAGAGAAAGAGAGAAAGGGGGGAGGAGCTGGAAGCATCAACTCCCATATGTGCCTTGACCAGACCAGTGCAGGGTTTTGAACTGGCGACCTCAGTGTTCCCAGGTCGACGCTTTATCCACTGCGCCACCACAGGTCAGGCTAGCCTAAAAGCTTTTGATCACATTAGTGTACTAATTCAACACAAGCAACTGAGCAACAAGAAAGTGGACTCTTGCTACATGCTCCTTATTAGTCACGCTGTGCTTTTAAAATATTCTGATCTAGCAAGAAATTATCCCCTCAAGTTGGAAGTTCTCAGGAAACCTATTTGAATCAAGGTTTTATGTCTTCATTGTTGATGTACAAAAGCTCCCTTATGTGTGTATTTCCTATAAGAGACTAGCCAATGAAAGTAGTGTACTTATGTAATTTATAAAGATACATAGGATAATTGAGGTACAAGTCTATTTTTTATAGATGGGGTTTAGCTACCATCCTTTTGGAACTGCTTTTAGTGAAATTTCTAGGGACTTCTTAATTCCTGAATTCAGTCAACGTTTTAAGAACTTTATTTGCTTCATATGGCTATGACCTCAACATGACTGACCTTTCCATTTTCTCTTCTCTGACAATACTCTTCTCCATTTTACCTGCTCTCTCCACTTACCCCTCCCCCTAGCTTTTTCCGCCTTTTAAATCTTAGCATGTCTGGGATTTCCTCTTTGATTTCATCCTGCTCTTCATATAGGGGGTGCTGTCAATTATTAGACTAACTTTGGTTACAGGAACACCTAGTACACAGCAGCACTTAACTACGTGCTGGTCACTCCTAGAAACACCCCGCATACACTCATTCAGTCTTAACAACAATCCTGTGAAGTAAGTTTTATTCCTAACTCTTTCTTTTACATGTGAGGAAGCAGAAACACAGCAGAGTTAAGTAATTTGCCCACACTCACAGAGCTAGTTAGTGGCCGTGCCTGGATTCCCACTGAACCTGGCTCCCTGCTTTCTTCTTCTTTTTATTTTATTTTATTTCTTATTTTAGAGAAGAAGGGAGAGTGACATACATAGGATGTGTTGACATATACATACACTGGTTGATTCTAATATGCATCCTGACTGGGGATAGAACCTGTAACTATCAGGATGACACTTTTTTACTTTTATTAGTATTTATTTTATGCTGAATTTATTCCCAGGACATAAGATTTTGTTTCTTCAATTTCCCCTGTGTCATCTTTTTCTTCTGTGCAACCTGCTCTTCTGGTTTATGAACTACCTGCGTTTTTTCAGTAAGGATCCTCTCAGTGTGGCAGGGAGAGCTCATATAAGGATTCATCCGCTCATGAGCTCTGTAAATTTCTGTACCACATCTTGGGAGCTTTGTTCACCTGGATGTGCTCGATGACCAGAGAATCTACATCTAAACCCTTAAGTTCAGCATTACTCTGCATTTTTTAGCAACGTGCAGCAGAAGTTCAACACTGTTTTGGACCATCAACCCTGTGTTTAACCCCACTATTTGTCCTGGGCACACCTATCAACTTCACCACTGTAATGGCAGAATGGCATACATTGCTTCTGTAAAGTGACATCCTTCAAATACTTGGTTTTTGAATGTGCATACTCTTGATGGCCTGGGCAGTTTTATGAGTTTTCTTAAAGCAAACACGAAGATTTGAACCTCTTGATTTGCATGATTTTGTGGGTTTTTCTGGGTCAAGTGCATAGTGAACCATTTTCAGAGGTCACTTCTGGCAGCTTTTGGAAAGAGCTCTTCATTCTCGTTCAATGACAATGTATACCTCTAACCACTTCCTCAAGCTTTGACCTCTTTTGTGAGGTCCAGACCCAAATAGTGGCTTACTGGACAAGCTCCACATTATAGTCATCCTTTCTAAGATGGGATTGATTATATCTTTCATTGCTCTATGTCTCCCCTGTATCTGTCTTACTAAATGGCCTTTATCATCTATCTCATTTCCCATGGGGAAGCCCTTGGGATCATCTTAAAATGCTTCTCTTTTGCACTTTTCTCAACAGCTCTCTAATTCTTATCATTTCTACCTCCTAAATATTAAGTCCATGTTCTCTTCTAATCCCATAGGCCCTGTTCTGAATAGGATTTTTAATTTTGCAATTTCTCTTCCAGGTTAGTCTCCTCCCTCTTCCAGCCCCCCTACAGCTCCAAAACAGTGGTTCTGAAATAGAAATCTTGTTACTGCCCTCTTTAAATTTTTTTCAATTATTTCACCTATCTGATAAAAAATAAAGTCTTGACCATATCAGGTAAGACTAGCCTTACTTTCTGTCACTTGTCCTTTACCCTTTATTCATAAACCTAAACTGTAATCATCAGAAATATACATGGTCTCCCACTGCCTCCTTTGTTTTCTCTGCCTCTTCTTTTCTACCTGCTGACCTTCCATATTCCTTTTAAGATTTAGCTTATTTCAACTTCTCTTGACTCGTGCCTTGCTATCCATATCTCGCTGGATGCTATTACCATACTGTTCCTGTTTCTGTTGCGGCATTTTATTACACTGAATTGTCTCTGCCACTACTTAGTGAGCTCCTGTGTTTGTGTTCTAGGTTCCAAGATAGAATGGAAGCATCTTACCCTATCACAGTTGGCCAGGTAATCAAAGAAAAGAAGTTAAAGCAGGGAACTGTTTAAAAGAAAATAAAAGAATTCATCTAGGAAATCCTAAAATTCTATTTTCATTTAAGAAATATAAAGGTACATTAACCTGTCTTTTTAAGTGGGGTAGACTTTTTGAGTGTTGGTTCTTTAGAATTTAACATTGCTTTTCTTATAGAAAACTCATTTTTTTTTAAAGATACTTTTATTTTTAATTTTTTTATTTTATTCATTTTAGAGAGGAGACACAGAGTGAGACAGAGAGAGAGAGAAAGGGGGGAGGAGCTGGAAGCATCAACTCCCATATGTGCCTTGACCAAACCAGTGCAGGGTTTTGAACTGGCGACCTCAGTGTTCCCAGGTCGACGCTTTATCCACTGCGCCACCACAGGTCAGGCAGAAAACTCATTTTAATGCATCATCTTTGCTTTCCAGTTTCAGCTTCTTTAAAGGAAAGTTAGAACTTTAAAAGCTTGCAAAGTAAATCAGTACAGAATATTTCCAGATTTTAACTATTTTTCAGTTTACATTTGTTTATTGTTGTAACATTTTGTTTTGAACATCCAGCACTGCACCAAAATATGAGCCATGTACATATCTTAAAACAATGGTCTTTGCAGTTACTCAGAATACTGAACTGATGTTTATATTGAATTTCTGACAACTTAAAACTTATTAGTGACACTGCTCTCTAATATGATAATCAAATACATTTGAAAACTATGCATATGTGTTTAAGCACAGCAAACAAAGGATTTCTAATTCTTCCAGTTTTTAAAGCATTGCCCCTACTTATATCAACAGATACTTACCCCCAATGATTAATCTATATTGAGTCTCTCTGAAGCATTCAGTTTAGTTTTCATTAGAAACAAGTCTATTTTTGCACTCATATTTCCTGGTTAATATTTAATTAAGTAACATAGCTCCAGTAACAAGTACAATTGGCAAAAAACTAGCTTGAGAACAGTGCAACTGGTTTTTGGTAAGCATATAGTTCACCTAGTTGATGACAATATTTGTGGAACTGTTGAAGAATGGCTCCAGTCTGAACTGTGGCATGCTTTCTACAGACAAAGTGTCAGTGTATATGTTTTAGAGCAAAAATAGAGAGCATTAACTAGTGAGTCAATTAAATAGAGGTTGCGGGGTTTTGATGTAGATTTTTCCTTTTGGTTGCTAGTAGTAAAATTTTTTAGCTGCTTTTACAATTTCACCCATTTTGATATGAGGGAATAATTTTGTGATTTGTTTTTATTACTACTATATTTCCCCATGTATATGATACGCCTTAATTTTGGGGCCTGAAATTTGAAAAATATATATATTACATAAAGTTATTGAACTCAAGTTTTATTAATTATAAAATTCGTACAATTCCTCATCATTGTCAAAACTCCCATCCATTAGATTGTCCTCATCTGTGTCTGATGACAAATCACTGTCTTCATATATTGCATCATCCTCAGGTCCATCTATGGCATTTGAAATGCCACACTTCTTAAATGATGTGACAGTGATCTCAATCTTGATATTATCCCAGGATCTTTTTACCCAGGTACAAACTTCTAGAGCTGGTCTCTTCATTCTTTCTGCTGGTGTCAAATTATCCCCAGAAGACTTCATTCATTGGTTCCATTCGTCTCTCATGGCAGCTTTGAAGTGTTTGTTAATGCTGACATCAAGTGGTTGGAGCTGGGATGTCAAGTCTCTAGAAATGACAGCAAGTTTTGTTTTTTGCTCTGCAGCAATCTTCTTTGCGTTTTTTATTATGTGTGCCCTGAACTGATCAAGCTACAATAGGGCAGATTTGCATAAGAACCCACCTGGTCTCCTTATCCAGACTTTCTCAAACCAGATTTTTATCCCACCCTGACCCATCAACCCTTGTCGTGAATGTGAATAATCACTTCTTGAGGAATGTCTTCTTTTGGCATTGTTTTGTGTTTGAAAAATGGCATAGGAGACAGCTTGATTTCGTCGGCGCAACAAGCTAGAACAACTGTATAGTGGCTCTTTTCATGTCCCTTTGTCTTCAAAGTTACATTTTTCACCCCCTTCCTATCAACAGTTCTGTTACTTGGGACATCAAATTGAAGAGGGACTTTGTTCATCTTTGCAACCTGTCCCAACTCAAACTTATGTGTCTTCCTACATTGAAGACAAAATGTTGAAATTCAAGGACCTTTTGCTCGTTGCTTTCAGCCATCCTTTGGGCAAGTCTGATGGATGTGCGCATGCTTAGTCCATTTGTGTTCTCCTTTGAAATCAGTAACTTCTTTTCATCAGCAATTCTTCTTGCCTCATGCTGAACCATCTTTGTGAACACAGGAATTCCAATTGCCCTTTGCTCTTTAACCCATGCCGTTAATTCCCTCTCTCTAAATCAGGCCATTTTGCTAACTTGCCTCTCATGGCCTTCTTCTGCCATGGCGTTTTCAGTAGGGTTTCTTCTTCCTGTAGCCAGTTTCAGATTGATTTCTCAGTTGGAGGAGGACCAAACTTAATTCAGCAGCACAATTTCCATTCAGTTTTGCAAACTGGATCACTTTTAACTTGAATTTAGCACTGTACAAAATCTTTTCTGAGACATTTCTAGGCAGATTGTGGCAGTACGTAACCTACCATAATATACTGGTAATGGGTGCAAAGCAAGTGCAAAAAAGCGGAAAATGCAAGTAACAAAAACTACAATCACTGTATAAGATGTATCCAGTTTTTAGACCCCAAAGTTTTCTAAAAAGGGAACGTCTTATACATGGGAAATACAGTAGTTACTTTGAGAAAAGACAAAGAGGCTAATAGAAAAAGGCACAGATACAAGTATTATACTGGCAATCATTTTTTCTTTTGTGACAGAGACAGAGAGAGGGACAGATAGGGATAGAAAGGAACGGAGAGAGATGAGAAGCATCCGTTCTTTGTAGCAGCTCCATAGTTGTTCATTGTATTGGCAAGCATTTTTAAAACCCTGCCAATTATACCAGTTTTCAAAAACTCGATATAAAAATTAAATTAAATTAATTATTTGTGTGCTAACTGGCCCCATGGTACAAACTAACCAGTAAATGTGTTAAAAGGTATGGTTGATACTTGTGGCATACTACTTACAGAAGAAGTTATAAAAACTTTTTTTTTCTAAAAATATCAGTAAGCTCTTTTAAAATGTTTTATATTCCTTCTTTTTCTCTCTTCTCTGTATTTCTGTTGGAAACTTTTTTTTAAAGATATTTGATTATGGTATAAGGCAGCTAATTTAAGCATCTGTTTATCACTGCCTGGCTAGACTGAATGTAAAATTTCAATTGAATTACGTCCCTAGAGAGCTTTGAGCTCTTAGGGTAAAACACATCATTTTCTCTTTTCTCTCCTGGGATTGTCAGCAGAAAGAATTCATCTAAATAGTTTACATGCATTTTGAAAATGTTGTATCTACTGGACTTAGCTTTGTTGTTTGTGGAACATTGCCAATATAAATGGAATATCTACTTTGCTTGTTAACTCAGGCACAATAGTGTTATGTGGTATTACAATATGTGTATAAATTCTAACAGTGAATGACTCTTGCTAATAGTTAACTTATAACCAATTTTCATACTAACAAATAAGAGATTTCTTCTTTTTGAAAATTTAATTTAAAAACCCAAATATTTAATCATTCAGTCATTAAAAGTTTATTGAACAATTACCATATATATAACTATGTAACTATTATAAAATTCAGATGTACATTTTAATCACTTACTTTGCTACTTATTTTCTGGAAGAGTTTGGGTTTCTGTGCCCTTTTATCAGTTTCATAAAGGCTCTTAAGAAGTAATTAATTGAACTGAAATAAAAGTATCAGTAAGCAAATTCACTGGAGACTGACTCTTCAGGAACTGTGGCACAGACTTAGGGTGTGTGAACTAATGTGCTTTCAACTGGGGACTCTTCATTCGTTTTTTTCAGTTTCATGAGAAAGCACCATAATTTTCTTTTCCTTGTTCTACTTGATTATAAAAATTTTGCAAATATTTTAAAAAGATGAACATTCAATTGCCCTAGTTTTTTTTCTGTTATAATAAAAATGATTATTTAAGTAGCAGCACATAGTATTTCATAACTTGTTTTAATATTTTAAAATAGCAGATCTTAACCTGGTAAATACTGTCAAAATTATTAAAATGAATATGTTTATCATTTCAAATTGTCAGTTCTGCTGTGAAATTTAGATTGGATTTTGAAACATACTGTTTCTTACAAAGTCCCAACAGTATCTGTTAGTCAGTTGTCTAGCTTTACTTTGAAATCTCAATCAGAAATAGAAGTAATTTTTTATTATTTCAATAATATTTATTTTTAAAATAAAGTCTAAGTATTTAAGATGTATATTGGGAAAACTGTTATTTCTTGAACTTTTAAGTTCAAGAAAAGTATTTCTTAAGGGAATAATATAAAGGCCTACATTACTGAAAGATAGGTTTGTTACTTAATGTAGACCTAATAGGGAGACATGTTTTATCTATGGTTTTGAATTTGGTTAAGTTTATCATTTAAAGATATATTGCTTGTTAAGAGGAGATAAATATGTAAGAAGTAGGCAGGAGCTATACAGTATGTAATTTGCTGCAAGTCTCTCCCGTGTGGTGAGAATCCACACTGAACCAAGTAGTTCATTTCATTTCACTTGACTGAACTTTCATCTCAAATATTTTCCTCTGTGCTTTGTATATCTCATCTGGCTTCTGTGACTTAGCTACTTGCTTTCTTTCATATCATCGATTGTATTGTCACTTCTTTTTCCTGCAGCCAGATCTCTCCTGGTCATCTTCTGCTTTGACTATTGCCATTTCCTTCTCATTGATCCCCTTGCTTCCATCATTGTTCTAGCCCAGTGGTTCTCAAACATTTTGAAGTTGGGCGCATTTAATATCCTACAAATAATTGTAGGTGCACTATATACAAATTTCGGAGAAATATGTTATAATAATTAAGTCAAATATTAAAGAAAAAAAAATAAAGTCCAAGTGTGCTTTTATTTATTTTTTTAAATTAATTTTAATGGGGTGACATTAATAAATCAAGATACATATATTCAAAGAAAACATCTCCAGGTTATCTTATCATTCAATTATGTTGCATACACATCACCCAAAGTCAAATTGTCTTCTGTCACCTTCTATCTGGTTTTCTTTGTGCCCCTTCCCTCCTCCTTCTCCCTCCCTCTCCTCCCTCCCCCGACCCCATAACTACCACACTCTTGTCCATGTCTCATAGTCTCGCTTTTATGTCCCACCTATGTATGAAATCATGCGGTTCTCAGTTTTCTTCTGTTTTACTTATTTCACTCCGTATAATGTTATCAAGGTCCATCCATTTTGTTGTAAATGATCCGATGTCATCATTTCTTATGGCTGAGTAGTATTCCATAGTATATATGTACCATAGCTTTTTAATCCACTCATCCTCTGACGGACACTTGGGCTGTTTCCAGATCTTCGCTATTGTGAACAATGCTGCCACGAACATGGGGGCGCATTTCTTCTTTTCGAACAGTGCTATGGTGTTCTTAGGGTATATTCCTAAAAGTGGGGTAGCCGGGTCAAAAGGCAGTTCGATTTTTAATTTTTTGAGGAATCTCCATACTGTTTTCCACAGTGGCTGCACCAGTCTGCATTCCCACCAGCAGTGCGGGAGGGTTCCCTTTTCTCCACATCCTCGCCAGCACTTACTCTGTGTTGTTTTGCTGATGAGTGCCATTCTGACTGGTGTGAGGTGATATCTCATTGTGGTTTTAATTTGCATTTCTCTAATGATTAGTGATGTTGAGCATTTTTTCATATGCCTATTGGCCAACTGAATGTCCTCTTTGGAGAAATGTCTGTTCATTTCTTATGCCCGTATTTTTATTATATTCTTTGTCTTCCTGTTGTTGAGTTTTATAAGTTCTTTATAAATTTTGGTTATTAACCCTTTATCAGACGTATTGTCGAGTATGTTCTCCCATTGTGTGGTTTGTCTTTTTATTCTGTTCATATCGTCTTTAGCTGTTCACAAACTTTTTAGTTTGATATAGTCCCATTAGTTCATCCTGCCTCTTATTTCATTTGCCCGTGGAGATAAATCGGCAAATATATTGCTGCGACAGATGTCGGAGAGCATACTGCCTATGTTTTCTTCTAAGATGCTTATGGTTTCACGGCTTACATTTAAGTGTTTTATACATTTTGAGTTTGTTTTTGTGAATGGTGTAAGTTGATGGTCTAGTTTCATTTTTATGCAGGTAGATGTCCAATTTTCCCAACACCATTTGTTAAAGAGGCTGCCTTTATTCCATTGTATGTTCTTTCCTCCTTTGTCAAATATCAGTTGCCCATAAAGGTGTGGGTTTATTTCTGGATTCTCTGTTCTGTTCCATTGATCTATGTGCCTGTTCTTATGCTAGTACCAGGCTGTCTTGAGTACAATGGCCTTGTAGTATACCTTGATATCCGGAAGAGTGATATCTCCTGCTTTATTTTTTCTTTTTAAGATTGCTGAGGCTATTCGTGTTCTTTTTTGGTTCCATATAAATTTTTGGAATATGTTTTCTATATATTTGAAGTATGTCATTGGTATTTTAGTTGATATTGCATTGAATTTATAAATTGCTTTGGGTAATATAGACATTTTAATGATGTTTATTCTTCCTAGCCATGAGCACGGTATATGCTTCCACTTGTTTGTATCTTCCTTGATTTCTTTTATCAATGTTTTATAATTTTCCGAGTACAAGTCCTTAACCTCCTTGGTTAAATTTAATCCTAGGTACTTTATTCTTTTGGTTGCAATAGTGAAGGGGATTGTTTCCTTAATTCCTTTTGCTGACGGTTCATTGTTGGTATATAAAAATGCCTCTGATATCTGAGAATTAATTTTATATCTTGCCACCTTGCTGAATTCATTTATCAGGTCCAGTAGGTTTTTGACTGAGACTTTAGGGTTTTCTATATACAATATCATATCTGCAAATAATGACAGTTTTACTTCTTTTCCAATTTATATGCCTTTTATTTCTTCTTCTTGTCTGATTGCTGTGGCTAAGACTTCCAGAACTATGTTGAATAAGGGTGGTGAAAGGGGGCACCCCTGCCTGGTTCCTGATCTTAAGGGGATTGCTTTTAATTTTTGCCCATTTAGTATGATGTTTGCTTTGGGTTTGTCTAGATGGCCTTTATCATGTTAAGGAATGTTCTCTGTATTCCCACTTTACTGAGAATTTTGATCATGAATAGGTGCTGGATTTTATCAAATGCTTTTTCTGCATCTATTGAAATTATCATGTGATTTTTGTCCTTCCTTTTATTTATGTGATGAATCACATTGATTGATTTGCGAATATTGAACCGGCCGTTCCTCTCCAGAATAAATCCCACTTGATCATGGTGTATGATATTTTTCATATATTGCTGGATCCGGTTAGCTAATATTTTGTTAAGAATTTTAGCATCTAAATTCATCAGGAATATTGGCCTATAATTTCCTTTCTTTGTGTTGTCTTTGCCCAGTTTTGGGATCAGAATTATGCTTGCCTCATAGAAGGAGTTTGGAAGTCTTCCTTCCTCTTGAATTTTTTGAAATAGCTTGAGGAGGATAGGAGTTAGTTCTTTGAATTTTTGGTAGAATTCACTTGTGAAGCCATCAATCATTACTTTTTGTTGCAACACCTTAGTTGTTCATTGATTGCTTTCTCATATGTGCCTTGACCGTGGGCCTTCAGCAGACTGAGTAACCCCTTGCTTGAGCCAGTGACCTTGGATCCAAGTTGGTGAGCTTTTTGCTCAAGCCAGATGAGCCCGCGCTCAAGCTGTCAACCTCGGGGTCTCGAAATTGGTTCCTCCGCTCTATCCACTGCACCACTGCATGGTCAGGCCTTTTGGTCAGTGTTTTAAACTGGAGTTCATTTCCTGGAAAACTATTTTCTATTTATTTAGTTAGTATTTATTGAACAATTACTATAAAAATATCCAAATCAGCTATACATTTTATATACATTTGTTGAATATATAAAATATGGAACTATTTTAGTATATTTTTCCCTTAGAGGATTTTTTTTTATAAGCTAGTGATTTAGGCCAAGACTTTATTTAAATATAATGCTGATGCTATAGGAAGTCTTCAGTACTCCAATAGCCTTCAGACTTTATTTAAATTAGAGTCTCTTGCTCTTGAAACATTTAGTTTTTCTTTAATATGCTTTCAAGCCTCTACCTTCCTTCAAATGGTAAATACTAAATGAGGGTGGATACCTTGGTGAGTGAGATTTTTCTTACATATAACAAACCTATTCCGAAATCTCATTTTGGGACAGAGTTGGCTAAATTTCAGTTAAGTAAGTGGTCTTTCATAAAGTAATTTCTTTTTCTTTTCAGTATTTTCAGTATTGAGCTTTTAGGAAAAGAGCAATACACACACACAGAGTGGGGGCAAAAGTAGGTGTACAGTTGTGAATGTGCAAAAGTTAATTTTTGTATTTATTTAACTATTTTTTCATTTATTTGTATTATTGTTGTTCTTTTGTTGTTATTATTTTGTATCCTTAGTTTTTATATATCTTTTAGATAGTGATGGCTGGTAACTTAACCTACTTTTGCTCTCCTTATATAGAATAGAAAAATACTTGATTGTTAGTGTGTTAGTTTTCTTTTGCTGTAAAACAAATTACTACAACTTAAACAGCTTAAAATGACACCCAATTTATTTTCCTAGGTCAGATGTCCAACATGACTCAGGTGCGTTCTTTCCTTAAGGTCTCACAAAGCTAAAGATATCGGTTCCTTGCAGCTGTAGGACTGAGGTCCCCATTCCCTAAGCTTTTATTGGCTTCCCACATCCTTTACCACATGTTTCCCTCTATCCTCAAGCTAGTAAGGGCTCATTCAACCCTCTTCATGCTCTGAATCCTCAATTTCTTTTCTGCTACCAGCCAGAGAAAACTCTTTTTTAAAAGGATTTGTGTAATTTGATTAGGCCCACTTGGTTAATCTCATGTTTTCTTAATCATGGGAGTGACATCTCATATTAACAAGTTTTACCTGAGGAGATTACAAGCATGAGTCACTTACCTGTCACAGATTGTTTGACTGAATAAATGATTCTAGTTTGATATTTATTTTCCTGTAAAATTTTAAACAAATTACTCCATTATATTTTTAGCATTTAATAATATAGTTGAGAAACCCTGTACCATTTTGAATCCTAATAATTAATATGCTAGCAGTATTTTCTCTCTAGCAAATTAAGATTCTCTTTATAACCAGGTTTTGAAATTTCACTGTGATTTGCCTTTATGTGATTCTCTGTGCTTTTATACTACTGGCACTTGCTGGACTCTCTTAATCCCTTCTCTGATGAGAAACCTCATGTCTTCTGCTAGAGTGAAGAAGGAATAGTTGCCTGGCTGTTTAGGATTGGGAAGGCCGTGTGGGTGGCTGACTTCTAACGCATTCAACCAGTTCACCATTTGTTAGCTCATGTTCCACTTTCTAAGGGACCTGGTGCCTCTAATTCTTGATTTTCTATAAGATTCTAGGAAGCAGTTTATTTCATCATTTGCATTTCCTGTTGCAGGGTGCTTTAAATATCACCTTTCCCTTTTCTTTCAAAGTTAGATACACTTAGTCATTCACCCTTCTCCATCTTCTAAAAACATTGTCTCTATCCATTATTTTTTCCTCTTGTGTTTCTTTATCATTGGGGATTAAACACAATTTTAAGTTCCTTTAATAACTTCTTTTTTTTTTTTGTCAGGATGATTAGATGGGAGCAGAGATGTATCCCTCTTTCATTCCATCATGTTGATACATAATTTTTCTCTCTTTTTTTTTTTTAAAGTTAGAGAGAAAGATATGGAGGGACAGACAGGAAGGGAGAGAGATGAGAAGTATCAATTCGTAGTTGCAGTTGCTTAGTTGTTTATTGATTGCTTTTTCATGTGTGCCTTGACCAGGGGGCTGCATCAGAGCCAGTTACCCCTTGCTCAAGCCAGCGATTTTGGGCTTTAAGCCAGTGGCCTTTGGGCTCAAGCCAGTGACCATGGGGTCATGTCTATGATCCCGCACTCAAGGCGGATGAACTTGTGCTCAAGCCGGCAACCTCGGGGTTTAGATTATTACAGGCATCCCCAAACTTTTTACACACACAGGGTGCTAGTTCACTGTCCCTCAGACCATTGGAGGGCCGCCACATACAGTACTCCATACACTGACCACCAATGAAAGAGGTGCCCCTTCCGGAAGTGTGGCGAGGGCTAGATAAATGGCCTCAGGGGGCTGCATGCGGCCTGTGGGCCATAGTTTGGGGACCTCTGGTTTAGAACCTGGGTCTTCATTATCCCAGGCCGATGTTCTATCCATTGCACTACTGCCTGGTCTGGCCAGAAGTTTTCCCTTTTTTGATTGTCCAATCATGATTATTTAATTTTGGTTTCACTATAAAATGCAATTGTGTGACATAGAGGACCAGATTACAGCATGGTTTTTATTTTTCAAGTCAACAAACTTGAAATGTATATTCCATGTACATCATTTTGCTAAATGCTGGAGAACCAGACTAGCAACACAGAGCCTGTGTCCTGAGGAAGTTTTTAGTCCTGTTGATGATGATAACCTAAATGTTCAACAGTAGGAATATCATTAAATAAATCATGCTTTTGAAGATAATTTACTTAGGGATATGCTCTATGGAATGTTAAGTGAAAATAGGATATAAACTAATAAAATTTCAGTTATGTAGGGTAAAATAGAAAGAGGTGTAGAAAAATATTAGAAGAATGTAAACCCCAATATTAACTAATTTTTCTTAATATCTAGATTGTGGTATTATGGTGATTTTTTTTTTAAGTATCTTTGAGGCAGTAATTAGGATTACCTTTTCCCTTCTTTCTTCAGTTGCCATACTAATTAGCATCTACTTATATCTATGAAGATATTAGTATATTTTTATTTGCCTCCCCATTTCTGTATATTAGAATATAGTGGAAACGGGTAAATAATTTTTATCGTGGTGTAAAGGTTATACAAAATCCACTGACTGGTACAACTTAGTATGGGTATTTATAATACTGGCTCCCACTTACCATATCATTTACTATGTTATTTCTTATTGCCAGAATAAGTCATCCATTCTTTAAAAAACTGAATGATCAAGAGTACACATAATATTTTATATCAATTATTTATAAATTATACTTTAAATAGAGGCATTTGTCGCAAAGTCATGTTAATGAAGAAAATAATAAAAAGCTATATTATTTTGGGGAGCAAGATGGCGACGGAGTAGGCGGATGTACCAACTTCCAACTCCCAGAACCAAAGTGGATTATAACTCAATTTTAAGAACCATCATCTGGATAAACCAACTATGAACTAAACTAAGTGAACTCTTCAACCAAGGAACACAGAAGAAGCCACGTTGAGACTGGTAGGAATAGCGAAAACGCGAAGAGGGCTGCCCAGCTCCCCGGAGCGAACGGCAGCCCGGAGAGACCCGCGTGGCGGGAGGAGAGTTTGGCGGAGAGGGAGGGACCTGGGTCCCAGGAACCAAGCCCCAGCTTACAGTACCAGAGCCTAGAAGAGGCGTTTTGACAGTTTTGAGCTGTGAAACAAGTGAGGGAGCTCCAAGGCCTACAATGTGGAGTATTAGGGCCCTTACTACTCTGCTGAGGGTTGCTGAAGGGTATGGTGGCGGCAGGACGCTGAAAGGTGGTTCTGTCAGCGTGGGCAGAGGCCAAGCCACTGTGAGCTCGGTCTAGCCCAGGAGGGGCGGAGGGGACGCGCAAAAGCAGTCTGGAAGCTGCGCACCCGCCTGTAATCGCACCTGCAGGGACAAAGCGGGAGGCCAGGAACGGGCAGAGATCTGCTCTGTAACCCTGCGCAAGCCGGCCCAGACCGCGGGGACGGGGCTAGGACCAGGGACGGGCGGGGCCTCGCGGCTAAGCTCACACTACCAGCCCCACCCGGCTGGAGAAACCGCGGTTTGCCATCCTACGTGCACGAGCGGGCTCCGAACGCGGGGGAGGGGTATAGTCCAGGAGGAGCGGAAGCTCGCAGTTAAGCAGAAGCCAGAAAACACGCCCAGCCCAATAAACCTTGGTTTGCAACCCTGCGCAAGAGGGCCCTGGCCTCGAGGGCGGAGCTAAAGCTCCGGACGGGCAAAGGCTCACAGCTGAGAGCACACCAAAAGCCCCGCCTAACCCACGTAACTGGTGAGCAGGCTCTGACTGCGGGTTCTGGGCGGAAGTCCGGAAACAGGCTGTGTCCACAGCTGAGCAAAGGTGCTCACCTCTACCCTTGGTGCTGAGACTTGTGGCTTCAGTGACAGCCCCTCCAGCGGAGGAGAGGCAGAAATCACAGCAAAAGCCACAGTGGGCCGGCGATGGGAACGCCTATACCCAATTGCCATAGGCAGTGGCAGAGGGGGTGGTGGGCCTGCAGACAGACCACACCTAGAGAACACAAAGGCAACACCTACTGGACTCCAGTGGCCACACCCTTCTTATACACAGACAAAATGGGTAGGCAGAGAAATGCAAACCAAATGAATCAAGAGAAATCCCCAGAGAAGGAACTGAATGAACCAGATATAACCAAACTACCAGAAGCAGAATTTAGAATAATGATAGTTAGGATGTTCAAAGAAATTAGAGCAACAATGGATAGTCATTATGAACACCTAAATAAAGAGATAACAAGTATAAAAAACAAAATTGAAATAATAAAAAAGAATCAGACAGAAATGACAAATACAGTATCAGAACTGAAGACCACAATGGAAGGAATTAAAAGCAGGATGAATCACACTGAGAATTGAATAAGCGAGTTAGAGGACACAATAAACAAAGGCATAGAATCAGAGAAGAAAAAGGAAAAGAGACTCAAAAAATGTGAGGAAACTCTAAGGGAGCTCTGTGACAACCTGAAGAGAAACAACATTCGCATCATAGGGGTGCCTGAAGAGGAGGAGAGAGGACAGGAAATTGAAACTTTGTTCAATCAAATCATAGCAGAAAACTTTCCTAAATTAAGGCTGGGAAACACCCAACACGCTCAAGAAGCACACAGAACTCCATTAAAGAGAAACCCAAAAAGATCTACACCAAGACACATCATAGTTAAAATACCAAAGCTAATGGATAAAGAAAAAATTTTAAAAGCTGCTAGGGAAAAAAAGGCTATCACCTACAAAGGATGACATCGGACTTCTCAACAGAAACACTTGAGGCCAGAAGGGAATGGCAAGATATAATCAAAGTAATGCAGAACAAAAACCTACAACCAAGACTACTCTATCCAGCAAGGCTAACGTTTAAAATTGAAGGAGAAATAAAGAGCTATCCAGACAAAAAAAGCCTCAAGAAATTCATTAAAACCAAACCAATTCTGCAAGAGATACTACGAGGCCTGTTGTGAACAGTTCAAAGGGAGGAAAGAATATAGCAAAAGAAGAATACAGCTTTAAAAAATAAAATGGAAATAAACAACTACATATCAATAATAACCTTAAATGTAAATGGATTAAATGATCCAATCAAAAGACATAGGGTAGCTGCATGGATAAAGAAACAGGACCCATACATATGCTGTCTACAAAAGACACACCTTAAAACAAAAGATGCACATAGACTGAAGGTAAAAGGATGGCGAAAAATATTTCATGCAAATGGAAATGAAAAAAAAGCCGGGGTAGTAGTACTTATATCTGACAAAATGGACTTTAAAACAAAGGCTATAGTAAGAGATAAAGAAGGACACTACATAATGATAAAGGGAACAATTCAACAGGAAAATATAACTATTATAAATATCTATGCACCAAATATAGGAGCCCTGACATACATAAAGCAGACTTTGATGGATATAAAGGGCGAGATTAACAGCAATACTATCATAGTAGGGGATTTCAATACCCCTCTAACAACACTGGATAGATCCTCAAGAAAGAAAATTAATAAAGAAACAGCAGACTTAAAGGATACACTAGATCAACTGGATGTAATAGATATTTTCATAACTTTTCACCCTAAAGCAGTAGAATATACATTCTTTTCAAGTGCTCATGGTACGTTTTCTAGGATAGACCACATGTTAGGACACAAAAATGGTCTCAACAAATTTAAGAAGATTGAAATCATATCAAGCATTTTCTCTGATCACAATGCCATGAAACTAGAAATTAACCACAAAAGAAAAACTGAAAAATACTCAAACACTTGGAAACTAAATAGCATAATATTAAATAATGAATGGATTAACAATAAGATCAAAGAAGAAATAAAAAAGTTCCTAGAAACAAATGATAATGAGCATACATCAACTCAAAATCTATGGCACACAGCAAAAGCAGTTCTGAGAGGGAAGTTCATTGCACTACAGGCATATCATAAGAAGCTAGGGAAAGCTCAAATAAGCAACCTGACCCTGCATCTAAAAGAACTAGAAAAACAACAGCATATAACACCCAGGACAAGTAGAAGGAAGGAAATAATAAAGATCAGAGCAGAAATAAGTGACATAGAGGCTCAGGAAACAATACAGAGGATCAATGAAACCAGAAGCTGGTTCTTTGAAAAGGTAAACAAGATTGATGAACCTTTAACTAGACTCACCAAGAAAAAAAGAGAGAGGACTCAAATAAATAAAATTAGAAAGGACAGTGGAGAAATAACAACTGACACAACAGAAATACAAAGCATTGTATGAAAATACTATGAAGAACTATATGCCAAAAAATTAGACAATCTCGGTGAAATGGACAAATTTCTTGAATCATATAACCTTCCAAAAATCAATCTGGAAGAATCAGAACACCTAAACAGACCAATTACAACAAATGAGATCAAAACAGTTATCAAAAAACTCCCAGAAAAGAAAAGTCCTGGGCCTGATGGCTTCACAAGTGAATTCTATCAAAAATTCAAAGAAGAACTAACTCCTATCCTCCTCAAGCTATTTCAAAAAATTCAAGAGGAAGGAAGACTTCCAAACTCCTTTTATGAGGCGAGCATAATTCTGATCCCAAAACCGGGCAAAGACAACACAAAGAAAGAAAATTATAGGCCTATATCCCTGATGAATTTAGACGCTAAAATTCTCAACAAAATATTAGCCAACCGGATCCAGCAATATATGAAAAAAATCATACACCATGATCAAGTGGGATTTATTCTGGAGAGGCAAGTCTGGTTCAATATTCGCAAATCAATCAGTGGGATTCATCACATAAACAAAGGAAGGACAAAAATCACATGATAATTTCAATAGATGCAGAAAAGGCATTTGATAAAATCCAGCACCCATTCATGCTCAAAACTCTCAGTAAAGTGGGAATACAGGGAACATTCCTTAATATGATAAAGTCCATCTACGACAAACCCACAGCAAACATCATATTAAATGGACCAAAATTAAAAGCAATCCCCTTAAGATCAGGAACCAGGCAGGTGTGCCCCCTTTCACCACTCTTATTCAACATAGGTCTGGAAGTCCTAGCTATAGCAATCAGACAAGAAGAAGAAATGAAAGGCATCCAAATTGGAAAAGAAGAAGTAAAACTGTCACTTTTGCAGATGATATGATATTGTATATAGAAAACTCTAAAATCTCAGTCAAAAAACTATTGGACCTTATAAATGAATTCAGCAAGGTGGCAGGATATAAAATTAATACTCAAAAATCTGAGGCATTTCTATATACCACCTATGAACTGTCAGCAAAAGAAATTAAGGAAACAATCTTCTTCACTATTGCAACCAAAAAAATAAAGTACCTAGGAGTAAATTTAACCAAGGAGGTTAAGGACTTGTACTCAGAAAATTATAAAACATTGATAAAAGAAATCAAGGAAGATACAAACAAGTGGAAGCATATACTGTGCTCATGGCTCGGAAGAATAAACATCATTAAAATGTCTATATTACCCAAAGCAATTTATAAATTCAATGCAATACCAATTAAAATACCAATGACATACTTCAAATATATAGAACACATATTCCAAAAATTTATATGGAACCAAAAAAGAACACGAATAGCCTCAGCAATCTTAAAAAGAAAAAATAAAGCAGGAGGTATCACTCTTCCAGATATAAGGTTTACTATAAGGCCATTATACTCAAGACAGCCTGGTACTGGCATAATAACAGGCACATAGATCAATGGAACAGAACAGAGGACTCAGAAATAAACCCACAGCTTTATGGACAATTGATATTTGACAAAGGAGGAAAGAACATACAATGGAGTAAAGACAGCCTCTTTAACAAATGGTGTTGGGAAAATTGGACATCTACCTGCAAAAAATTGAAACTAGACCATCAACTTACACCATTCACAAAAACAAACTCAAAATGCATAAAACAGTTAAACGTAAGCCGTGAAACCATAAGCATCTTTGAAGAAAACATAGGCAGCAAGTTCTCTGACATCTGTCGCAGCAATATATTTGCCGATTTATCTCCATGGGCAAATGAAATAGAAGGCAAGATAAACAAATGGGACTATATCAAACTAAAAATTTTTGCACAGCTAAAGACAATAAGAACAGAATAAAAAGATAAACCACACAATGGGAGAACATATTCGACAGCACATCTGATAAGGGGTTAATAACTAAAATTTATAAAGAACTTATAAAACTCAACACCAGGAAGACAAACAACCCAATCAAAAAATGGGCAAAAGAAATGAATAGAAATTTCTCCAAAGAGGACATACAGATGGCCAATAGGCATATGAAAAAATGCTCAACATCACTAATCATTAGAGAAATGCAAATTAAAACCACAATGATATATCACCTCACACCAGTCAGAATGGCACTCATCAACAAAACAACACAGAATAAGTGCTGGCGAGGATGTGGAGAAAAGGTAACCTTCTGCACTGCTGGTGGGAATGCAGACTGGTGCAGCCACTGTGGAAAACAGTTTGGAGATTCCTCAAAAAATTAAAAATCGAACTGCCTTTCTACCCAGCTATCCCACTTATAGGAATATACCCTAAGAACACCATAGCACTGTTCGAAAAGAAGAAATGCGCCCCCATGTTCGTGGCAGCATTGTTCACAATAGCGAAGATCTGGAAACAGCCCAAGTGTCCGTCAGAAGACGAGTGGATTAAAAAGCTTTGGTACATATATACTATGGAATACTACTCAGCCATAAGAAATGATGACATCAGATCATTTATAACAAAATGGATGTACCTTGATAACATTATACGGAGTGAAATAAATAAATCAGAAAAAAAGAAAAACTGAGAACAGCATGATTTCATACATAGGTGGGACATAAAAGTGAGACTATGAGACATGGACAAGAGAGTGGTGGTTACGGGGTGGGGGGAGGGAGGGAATGGTCGGATAGGGACACAGGGAAAACCAGATAGAAGGTGACAGAGGACAGTTTGACTTTGGGTGATGGGTATGCAACACAATTCAATGATAAGATAACCTGGAGATGTTTTCATTGTACATATGTATCCTGATTTATTGGCGTCACCCCATTAAAATTAATAATAATAATATATTAAAAAATTGTTTTAAAAAGCTGTATTTTTTGTATAAATTGATCAATTTCAGTAGCTATAATATTGCAATTAAAATGAGTGCATGTTTTATATGTAAGTACTCTTGCTGGGTCAGTGGCTGAACGGATGAACAGGGCACTGGCCAACCAGCTACTATTTGGAACCAAGAAAACAAGCACAAATGTTATAATACTTGTATCACTGAAAACTCTGTGCCCCTGTTACATGGACTGTGAAATCCAGTCTCAGAAAATAGAAAGTAGGAAGGAATAAAATGATACAGATTCTTTGAATTACTAAATAGAGCAACTATTTTGTAGAAATTGTCTCTAATAAAATATATTTAACTAATAAAATACAGTTTCATAGAGATTATACATAAGCTACTCTAATTATAATATTATAGGATATTATTTCTTAATTATTGATTTTTAAAATTTATTTATTTATTTATTTGGCAAGAAAGAAGAAACAAAAGAGATGAGAAGCATCAACCCATAGTTGCAGCACTTTAGTTGTTCATTGATTGCTTCTTCTATATGCCTTGATTGGGGGCTCCAGCCCTGCCATGACCTCTTACAACAGGCCAGCAACCTTGGGCTCAAGCCAGCAACCTCAGGGTTTCAAACCTGGGACCTCAGTGTTTCAGGTCAGTGCTCTATCCACAGCACCATCACCAGTCAGGCAGAATATTATTTATTTTTAATTTATTGTTTTACAGAACATTTTTCTCTTTAGGATTTAGAATAAGAAAATAAAGATTCTGATAGGAAACATATGAATTTTATCATGAGTTACAAGAGACCATAATTTTTTTCATAGTAAATTCATCACAATAATTTACACTTAAGATGCCATATTACTCTTTTAACCTAAGTTTTAAGTCTGGCTTCATGAAGTAATACTGTAAATAAATATACTTTTTTCAGCTTGCGTTATGGTAACTTTCCATAAATACAGTGTGTTCGTAAAATCATGGTGCACTTTTGACAAGTCACTCGGTCAAAAGCGCACCATGACTTTACGGACACACTGTATTTAAAAACAAAGAGAACATAAGCCAGTAATCCAAAAACTAATTTTTAGGTTATATATTTAATATTGTTAAGATCAATTGCATTTGATTATAATTTACTTATAAATGCCTTATATTATAAACCTCTTTCCTTTATGGGGATTTATCTAGGCATGTAGTATCAATTATATTAAAGCTGTTTGTAATGGAGTTTAATACTATAACACTATAATGTGTATATCTTTAAGATGAAGGAAAAAATACCAGAAGAAGTAAAATTTTACAACAAATAAAAACATTCTTCGAGTGTTTCCAAACAAAAGCATAGTCAATGGTACAAAAAAGTAAGAGGTCTTTCTTGAATGAAGTTAATTACCCACAGGGTGCATATTGGTTGCTCTTTAAAATTCTTATAAAAACAAAGAAATCAATTATCCCATATAAAAACGAGTCATACTCTTTCTGGCAAACATTCAATTAACTTTTTAGTGCTTGCTATTTAATGTTGTTTTTGACCAACCAACCATTGAAAACTGCTTTCCTTTGAAATTGGGCTTGAGTGGAAAACAATGTTGTGTATAGCTGTTTAGATGGCCAGTTATATTTGATCATCAGCTTTTTTCCCATGATCTTTGAAATCAATGGCTCGTTTTATTTTACACTCACAATGAGATGTGCATTGAGCACAGTTATTTTGTGTGTTTAGTGTTTAACAGAGTTAACCTCTAACATCTACTGAGGATAATCAAAAAAATTCTTAAATTAGTCTTTCATATTAAAAATTTCCATCTGGTCCACTGAGGTATGTGACAGTTATATTTAATTTTGTTTTAAGAAAATAAGTGATTATATGGCTTTTTTTTTTTCTATTTTGGCTGATAAGATCTTTTGTATTTTGGAAAGTATAATGTAAATTTGGTAATTTTAACATTTTGCCACATTGGCTTTCTTTCTCTTTGAACACACAGACACATGCATACACGCATGCCCCAAGCTTTGTTTTCTGAATCATCTGAGAGTGATTGCAGATATTGTTACACTTCAACCCCTATAACTTCAGCATGTATTTACCAAGAACAAGGACATTTCTCCTACATAATTACAAATCAACACACTTAGAAAATTTAACATTGAAGTAATATTTTCTAATATTTAATTTTCTCAATTTTATTTGTAGCTTTCTTTTTACCCCTCAATTTAGGATCCAAAGATCATACACTGCATTAAAGTTATGTCTTTTTAATCTAACACTCTGTTAGCTTTCCCTTCTAAATCTTTTATTACAGTGATATTGAAGAGTCCAGGCCAGTATGGATGTATCTGATTGTTTCCTCATGATTAGATTCAGGTGAAAAAATTTGGGCAGGATTACTTCATAGGTGATACTGTTTCCTTTTCAATGCATTACATCAAGAGGCATATAATATCAGTTCATTCAGGTTTGGGGAGAGGGTATAGTTACTCAATTAATACAGGATCTTCCAGATTATTTTTATTTAAAGGTAACTTGCCCCTTTTGTAATTAATGAGTAATAGGAAAATATTTTCAACCTATGTGAGTATTCTGTTCCTCTGCATTTATTTAGCATTTATTGATGATTCTTGCTTAAATCAGTTTCTAGTGTGGTGGTTGTAAAATGTTGATTTTCAATTGCTTTTATTTCTTCCACATTGGAATTCTTCTGGTTAAGAAATAAAAATGATTGTCCCTCTCCCAGTCCCATCCCCCACCCTTGTTTTTGTATTTTTTCAAGGTGAAAAGCCAGGGGAGGGGGGCGGGGCAGGGACACAAACAGACTCCCGTGAGCGCGCCATCGGGATCCACCCAGCATGCTCACCAAGGGCCGATGCTCTGTTCATCTGGAGCATTGTTCTGCAGCAACCTGAGGTGGAGACCACTGAGCTATCCTTAGCGCCCAGGCCAACTTTGCTCCCATGGAGCCTTGGCTGCAGGAGGGGAAGAGAGAGACAGAGAGGAAAGAGAGGGGGAAGAGGGGAGAAGCAGATAGGCGCTTCTCCTGTGTGCCCTGGCCAGGAATCATACCCAGGACTTTATAGGTGGAGCCTACGCTCTACTGCTAAGCCAACTGGCCAGGGCCTATCCCCTTTTCAACTTATTAGACTGGACTCGGGATTCTTTTTTTATTCAACATATAATAATCTGTTTTTGTCTTTCTACCATTATATATCTTGCTGCTAAAATTGTCCTGGATTTGTCCATTGAACACTTTTTTTCTTTTCTGGCACAACTGAATGTTCAGGCTCACTGCGTACTTTCCTTTCTTCATTCTGGCCTTGGAAGCAGCTATTTCTCTATGAAATGTTGCTTTTCTTGCTGGGGGAATGTTAGCAAAATTTATAACTTTTACTAAGGTCAGAAGTGTTCAACTGTACTATAAATCTGTGGTTTAATATGCTCTTATCTTAGGAAACAATTATAAAACAGGAAGGTGTTATGGTTAGTTAATCTTTGATATTGCTTAGATGTTGCAGAGTTTAGCATTGTATTATATATGACATAAGACTTCATTGTAGAAGTACAGTTTTAGGAGGGCTACTAATATAGTAATGATGAGAAAGTTGATATTTTTTTTAAATTTATCCATCCTTTTTCAGGCAGACAGAATTATTTAATATATGTTTATTTAAGAAATAATTATTGTTGTATTAGGTGAGTTTGAGAGTGTTGAGGTAAGTAGGACACAGACTTTACACTTGAGGAACTTGCAGTCTATTAGAGAACATAAGACAGTATTCAGATACCCATAATGGGAGAGAACTACAAGTGTCACAGAATTTGTTACGATGTTCTAGAGATCATTTCTGATTTGGGGTATCTGAAAAGTTTCATGTTGTGTTTGAGTTAGAACAGAGTACTGACTGTTTACCTGGAAACAAGGTCCACAAAGAGGGATCTAGTAGAAATGGCTAAAAATGAGATTGAAACCAGTTTTGGGGAGGCCTTAAATGTCAAGCTAAGTTTGTTCTGAATACAGTAGACAAGGGCTGTTTATTTTTGAGTAGTGATGTTTGAACATGTTCTTCAGAGCTAGTGGATAGACGGCAGTGTGAAATAGTTTGAGCAAAATGGTAGGGGTCCACTCAGTAAAGCTGTGTCTTCCCTAACCGTTAAGAGTGGGCAGCATTTTACTTATGGTTTGCAGCCCTAACATAAATGAAATTAAATCATCTTGGAGATATATATATATATTTTTTTTAATTTTTGTCTCCCCTGTAATATTATATCTAAATGCCATAAGAAAAAACTTTGTCTTTCTTATTCATAATTGAATATTCTCTCCCTGGTATAGTCCCTGGCACAGTAAGTATTTTTCTTATATTTGAAGACTCAAATGAATTAGAAGGTGAGTAAAAGAACAAAAACAGACAAATGAACTAATTGGGCAGATAATAGTAATAGGAAAAGTTAGAATACATTTTTATTTTTAATAGAAATAGTAAATATAAAAGGCCCAAACAGAGGTTGCTTCTGGAGGTTGGTAGGCTGAATCTGTTTCATTTGCACAATGTTGGCTTTCATAGTATTTTTAAGAAATTTGAAATAGTTGCCAGCATTTAAAACTTAGTATATTTCTGGCTTCTCTTGAATAACTGGAAGATCTGGCACTACTGGGCATGCTGTGATTGGCTACAGCTAAGGAGTACCTGGCTTTCCTCATTTTGGGTGGGACATGCAAGCTCTGGTCCACCAGCGTACTTCTCTTTCCATTACTCCTCTGTGAGGCTATATCAGTTGCTATTTGTCATTTTCCTCATATTGTCCTTTTCCTGTGCTTTCCTTTTTCTTTTGGTAAAGGTAAAAGAAAAAATGAAGTGTTTCTTGTATCCATGTCTCTTTTAAAAGTGGGGAAGCCTGACCAGTTGGTGGCACAGTGGATAAAATATGGGCCTGGGATGCTGAGGACCCAGGTTCAAAACCCCAACAGTGCTGACTGAGTGCAGGCTCAATTGGCTTGAGCACAAGCTCACCAGCTTGAGTGTGGGGTCACTGGCTTGAGTGTGGGATCATAGAGACTGGCCTGAGCCCAAGGTCTCTGGCTTGAGCAAGAGGTATTTGGCTCAGCTGGAACCCCCGGTCAAGGCACATATGAGAAAGCAGTCAATGAACAAATAAGGTGACACAACTACGAGTTGATGCTTCTCATCTCTCTTACTATTTGTCTGTTACTGTCTCTCTCGCGCGCGTGAGCATGCGCTAAAAATGAATGAATGAATGACTAAATAAAATAAAAGTGGGGGGAAAAAACAAAATATTTCAAGGAAGATAAGACCATATTTCTTTGTGGATGTGAAAATTATTCCTAGTCTTTAATATACAGTAAACGTGTCTGTATTGAAAGAATACACACCAAGTGGCTGTTTCCAAAACAAATCGTGTTTTCTCCTGAAAGCACTAAAAGTAGACTGTCAGGAAACTGAGTAGTGTTAGATGACATAGTAGACAGGAAGAGAAGCAGCAAATCTGAGTGCTCGAGTAAGTGGAACATGTGCTGCCTTCCTCTAAGAGAAATTGGAGAGTCAAGAGAAAGGCTTGTGGTTTGGGGATGAGCCAATGATTTTGACAGTTTTTCCTAATTTTAATTTAAATAAGTTGTTGATTATGTTCTCTTTTTTTAGACAGAATCTGTTTACTTTCATATGTAAAAATATATAAGTATCCCTTGTGATCCAAATTCATTCACATTTTGAGTTTGGTTAGAAAGAGTTCAGATAAAGATACCTGTGTCTGTTTTTTTTATTTGTTTTTTAATATTTTTATGATATTTACAACTCAAGGAGTGTAAAAATATTGCAAGGCAATAACTTTCCTTTAAAAACTTAAAATTAGTCAAAGATTCCGCAGTTTATAGTTTGAACATTTTTTAATGTAGTATTTTTTAAAAAAAATATGTGGTAAGAGCAACAACTTTAGGCAGAAAGTGATATTCCAAAAGTTTTTTGACAATTGCTAATCAGGCAAAAGGAAATTTAATAGAATGTGATTTATGCGTCTGGGTAAAGATACTCCTGAGAGTTAATCCTATGAAAATACTTTTTTTTTCGTTATTTGAGTACTTTAGAATACACATGTGATGAGTCTAATTCCTTTTCTAGTTTTCCTGTAATTTTTCCTACTGAAGTTATTGTTTCATACATAGTATCTTATCTTTAATTTGAATATTGAGTTGTTAACATTCCTCTCAATTATTGGTGCATCATCTTAGCCAAGAGGTAAAACAAGTAAGATATCTGATAATGCCTACATTTAAAGAGAGCAGTATTAGATTATTCAATATCCATTCTGACAAGCTATCGGAAACAGGTGGTAACTACAGCTACATGGTTCTTTTTCAAAGGAAAAACCTGATGTCTGATGGGAGAAGGGGACAATTTGCTGATTAAGATGGTTTCTTTGAAGCTGTCTTTTCCTTTCAGAGGTGAACTTTCAAAAAGCAGTAAAATCTAGAAAGATTTCAAAAGGTGGTTATTTTAGGAAAAATTACAGATTTCTGCTATGTTGGATAGCTGTTAATCTGTTTTTTGGAACCTATGTCGCATTGACAAAGACGTCTTACTCTTTTGTGATCTCTCATAGCTCTTGACACTGCTGACATAATAACCTGCTTCCATTGATTTGAGAGAGAGAGAGAAAGGAAGGGGCGTGGTGGAGTGAGAAGCGTCAACTCATTGTTTCACTAATTTGTTCCATTGAGTTATGCACTCATTGATTGCTGCAACTTCTGGCATACAGGTCAACGCTTTACCCACTGAGCCACCTGGCCAGGGTAGTAACATGTTTCTTAGTCAGCACTGTGCATGTGAAGTCTAGCGTTTCTATGACTCTTGACTTTCTCCCATGCATTTTGGGCTGAAATTTAGGTGATTGTCATTGGGCAAATAGTGTTACTTGTTTCAACTGGCTTAGTTTCCTGTAGATTTGAATAGCTTGAATAACTTTTAGTGATTTTTATAGAATCAAATCCAGCTTCCAACATGTATGGACAACCACCAATGTGTACAGAATCTCTAAAGTTATAAACCTAGGCGTATTCACATCTCCATTTGTGTGTTGTCACCTTAGAATTTCAGAGCACCAACAGAACCAGCAGCCCTTTAAGAGACTTCTCCTAGAGAGTAGACTCAGAGCATAGAATTGTAATGCTAGTGAGACGATTTAAATCCAGTGTTTCGTAGAGGTGAGGTACATATTCCTGCTGGCAAGTGAAGCGATATTAGGTGACAAGTGAGCATTTAGGTTTATTTTTTGTATTTTAATGTATAAGAGAAAAATATAATTAACAAAATGATCTGGTGGTTTCACAGGTAGTATTGCTCAGACAAGGATAAAGCAGGCATATGAGTTAGAAATTAGCTGAATTTTAAGAGAAATAAAGGGATAATTCAGGTTGTATGCCACTATTGTAAAGGTAATGCAGAAATGCCAGACTTTGGGAAAATACTGACATATTGAACCACAGGAAGAAAAAGGAAAAGGGAAATGGCTTTCCCTAAGTGAAGTAGGTGACTTGTAAGTAGAGCCTTAGCCACATCTATTGTGCTTTCCCTTCTATCTCATTGCCTTTTAGTCACTGTTTATACCTCAGGAAAATAACACAGTAAGTTACTTAGTACTGCCTGGTTTTTTCAGGGTGCTGCTGTTTCAGACTGCCTATCGGCTTTCCTTCTGTTTCCCTTTAGAAAAGCAATCCTAGTTCCCCATACTTTCTACATGTCACTGTAATCTGCTTTGCTCTACTTCGTAAAATTAGAAAATAGATTGCTACTGACCTTCCCCTTAGCATTTGGGAAGGAAAGTTTCTACAAATATCTTCTTTTCTACCAACTTTTTTTTCACCTAGAGTATTCAGTATGTTCATTATTTTGTTAATTTCGATATATGGTTGCTTGTTTTAGTTTTTTGTTATTTTGGGAAACATAGAATTTTCTTAGAACTTAAGACCTTTAGTTTATCATTGGCTTTCTTTGTAAAAGGGTTAGAAATCTACATTAGGAAAAAAATACAAGTCAAATGGTATTAAGGGTAAGGTTAAGCTGCACAATAAGAGGACCAAGTAAGACGAGTTGAAGTCCCTCATCAGTGTGGCTTCTCCAGGCTTGCAGGACAGTTCTCCTCCACAGAGTCCATTAGACTCTACTTGGGTTCTTACCATCATGTTGCTTAGCCATCCCCTTGGAGAATTGTCTCAGTCTACATATAGGAAGCAGAGTTACTGTCAGCTGTGTGTTCCCAAATCCAAAGAGGCTATTTTAACTTGGAGGTGATTCACAATTAACATGCTGCCTTTCATGCCCACTGGAGCCCTACTTAGTTTCTTGGCCATAGCTAGCTTCCAGGAAGGCTGCAAATGGGATCTCTAGCTGGACAGCTACAGGTGCCCAGGGAGAAGGCAAGGACTAAATTATAGGTAACAACCACAGTAGTCCCATGTTCATCTTTGTAATATATTTATTGTCCAGGTTTTTGCCTTTTCATTAAAGTGAAGATTCTGTGTCTTAGTTTAAAAGCTGCTATTATAATAATAGGAAACCATGAAAGGTTTTTGGCAAGAGGGCAAAAGGATTAGATTAGTGTTTTAGAAAGGTAGTGTAGATGTTGGATTGAAGCTGGAAAAGACTGTGGGAAAGGAACTAGTAAAGCAAATTTTGTAATAATCTGAAAAAGTTGACAAAGACTTAAACTAAGCGGCAGCAGGAATAGACAGAAGGTGATCAGTTCAAGAGATATGAAGAAGTTAGAAATACTAGTAATCTATAGAGTTTGTCCAGTGCCCACACATACAGGTAATTAATTCCCCATCAGAGCATTGATTCTGCATTTTCAACCAGCTTAAAGTCCACTGTTCCCTTTCCTCCCTGTCCCTGTTTCCTCTGTAATAGACATATAAATTTTTTTTAAACAGGGGCACAAAGTCAAATGCCTTCCAGAACTAGGAATGAAAATGTTTGAAGGGAAAGGAGGTGGGGTCTAGATCTTTGAACTACAGAGTGCTTTATTTGTCTAAAGGAGATAGCTGCTGCTTAGCTCAATTGATTATTCCCAGACAAGAATGCAAGCCCTCTGTTAGCAGGTCTTTCACTTTTAAAAATAGAAACCAAAGCCTGACCTGGCGGTGGCGCAGTGGATAGGGCGTTGGACTGGGACGCGAATGTCGAGACCCCGATGTCACCAGCTTGCACGCAGGTTCATCTGGATCGAGCAAGGCTCACCAGCTTGAACCCAAGGTTGCTGGCTCGAGCAAGGAGTCACTCGATCTTATGTCCCCCTCCACCCCCCTGTCAAGGCACATATGAGAAAACAATCAATGAACAACTAAGGTGCTGCAGTGAAGAATGGATACTTCTTATCTTTCTCCCTTCCTTTCTGTCTGTCCCTGTCTGTCCCTCTGTCTGACTCTGTCACACACACAAAAAAAATAGAAACCAAAAGTTGAGATCATTACTTGGAATCTGCTGATTTTTACATATTGGTAACTTTTAAAATGTTAAATTCTATGCCTCGGGCGGTAACTCAGCTGGTTAGAGCATAGTCCCCATACACCAAGGTTGTGGGTTCGATCCCTGGTCAGGGTACATACAAGAACCAACAAATGAATTCATAGATAAGTAGGACAACAAATTGATCTCTCTCTCTCTCTCTCTCTCTCTCTCTCTCTCTCTCTCTTTTTCTTCCTCTCTCCCTCTCTCCCATCCTCTTTCTCTAAAATCAATAAAATTTTTTTGAGTCAGTGGGTCCGGGAAGGGCTCAAGAATTTTCACTTCTAATAAGTTCCCACGTGCAGCTGCTACAAGGGTCGGGAGGGGGGGGGGCACTGTGGGAACCACAGCTGAGAACTACTGTACTACTGTGCTTACACATTACATTTTTATATATCAAGAGATTTACTTTGAAAGGAAAAGAATCTGAGCAGGGGTATTACTTCTCAGCTAGAGCTGTGGCCATTCTTTCTTCCTTGAAGGCCTGTTGTCTGGAACGTGTTTGTTTGGTGGTTGAGACAAAGTGTGATCCACTATCCAGCAGCTTCAGCATCACCTAGAGTTTCTGTAAATTCAAGTTCATGAGCCCAATTTCAGACCGCAGAGCCAGAATCTCTGGGCACCAAGGATCTCAGAGGTGAATTCAGGAAGTCTCTGATTGGATGTTTTACATGCTGAAGTTTGTTTTGAGAACTGCTGGCCCTATTCAGAAGTTGGGGATAGCTTAAGAAATGCCCCATGGATAGAACTATATTTACCATTATCAGGACTTGGCCTCCAACATCTCTGTCCCTTAGAACAGTACTTTTGCTAAATGAGAGGTCCTGAAGAAGCTTCTCTTTGGCTTTCGCTGTATAGGTACTATCAGAGTAACTGCTGCATCAGTAAACAACTTTAATCTCGAAATGATTCAAGTTATAGGAAATGAGAAGATGGGAGGACAAATCAATTATGTAGAAAGGATGCTGAATTAAGTTTTTAAAATATTATTTGTGCCTGACCAGGCAGTGGCGCAGTGGATAGAGCGTCGGACTGGGATGCGGAAGGACCCAGGTTTGAGACCCTGAGGTCGCTAGCTTGAGCACAGGCTTATCTGGTTTGAGCAAAAGCTCACCGGCTTGGACCTAAGGTCGCTGGCTCGAGCAAGGGGTGGCGCGGTCTGCTGAAGGCCCGCGGTCAAGGCACACAGGAGAAAGCAATCAATGAACAACTAAGGTGTCGCAACGAAAAACTGATGATTGATGTTTCTCATCTCTCTCTGTTCCTGCCTGTCTATTCCTATCTATCCTTCTCTCTGACTCTCTGTCTCTCTGTCTCTGTCTCTGTTAATAAATAAATAAATAAAATATTATTTGTGGTTAATGCCATAAACCCAGGACAAAAGGAAACTAACGTTGTTTAATATATAGTTTAACATATGCCAACCACTTTACCTAACCCATTTAATTCTTGTAACAACAGAGTTACCACTACTGAGTAGTTAAAGAGATCTTCATTTACAGAATAAGAATCCACTAGGAATTGGCAGAGTCAGGATTTGAACCCAGGTCTGTATGACAGTTAAATCACAGTTATTTCTCACAGCCCTCAGTCTGTTCCTCTCCTTGTGTTGAGCACTTACAACTTGCAAACACTGGATTTTTCTGCTTTATTTATTATGAAGTATCAGTATATAATATATACGGTATAATGTGTTTAAGTAGACAACTATTGCAGCATAAAAGTTTCTAAATATATCAGGGCTATTGAAATTAATTATGTACCTTATAAATTTTCAACATGTTTAATTCTGAGTATTAAGCTAAAGTTATTTTTTTTTTCAGGAACATTAACCTACTAACCAAAAGCTAAAAATAATTTTGTAAATTTTGAACTGAATTTAAATATTTATTTATATATGGAGTCATATGTATATTTAAAAATATATGTATCAGTAAGTTCAGACCAGAAATAAACAAATTTTCTCAAGTTGTTAAATAAGAGCAGAACTGAAACAAATAGTATCTGACCCAAAATGATACTTTACTTGTGATAGAGAGCTCTTAATCATAAGAAAATGGCTGTTTAACCTTAGCTTTAAGTATTTTTGAGTTTTTATTATTTTCCATGTGCATAAAATGATACATGTTTTGGGATTCATATGGTATTTTGACTTTGAGTCTATGAATTTGAGTGAAAAAACTCAGATTTGAAAGTTTAGTCTTACTTTGTAGATCTTTCTACAAAGGTGCTTGGAAATGAAAAATATGTACTAATTGTTGATATGCTCAAAACACATTTCTTTAGAAAACAGAAATGGTAAACATACAAATATGAGGAAAGGCTATAACATTCAAGCCATTAGTTATTTTGATTATAGTGAGTTGATAAATGAAATTGGGCCTAATCTGGAATGGTAATTACTGTCAGTTCAGAACATTATTTTAGGCGGCTCTATGGAGCATGCCCACAACTTTCTTCCCTTTCAGACATGCATCTTTACTTTTCTCTCCCAACTCTAAGGGTGCTCACAAGACATGCAACCAAGGGAAACAACGGGCAGCAGCAGTGTGGCCTGGGTTTACCTCCTGAACCTGTCTCCAAGGCCCTCTTTCTTTCACTTTTTAGTAAGCTAACAGCAATCTCGCTATGGCCCACTTCTTTTTTTAAATGTTCTACTAATTACAATTTTTGTTTTGTTTTTAGATTTTTTTTATTTATTCATTTAAGAGAGATGGGGGGGGGGGGAGAGAGGAGCAGGAAGCATCAACTCCCATATGTGCCTTGACAAGGCAAGCCCAGGTTTTCGAACTGGTGACCTCAGCGTTCCAGGTCAGTGCTTTATCCACTGTACCACCACAGGTCAGGCCACTTCTTTCCTACGTATAATGTTTCTAAAGAGCACAAGCAGAGCACTGCCTAGGCTCTCTCCTGTTGCTTCTTCTATCCCAGACTTTTCAATGAACTAAAAGCAACCCTGTCTTGACTTACTTTTTTTCACTGTGACTTTTTACTTCTTAGTGAGTCCACACAACTCAGCATGGCTTACTTCTATTTTATAATATTTCTAGAGAGCCAAAGCAGAGCACTTGCCTAAGCTGTCTCCTGTTGCTTCTTCTACCTGAAGCCCTTCCTTTGTTCACCGTTGCCAACTTTAATAAACATACTCTGAAAAAAAATTAAAAACATTATTTTAGAGTTTTAAGATAAAATACACATGTCACTGAAATTATTTGTATGCAGAAATGAACATTGGTTCATGAGTTTCATGGAAGACACTGATTACCTGGCAGTGTGTGTCACCGGGCAGAGAAGTAGACGCAAACTAAACACAATAATGTATTTAAACAAATGATTTGTTGTACGTAGTGTGGTAGTATAAATAGGTCTAGTGCAATATTGCTCTATAAAATATCTTAGAGTATACAGGGATGAGGCATTCATACAGTTAGATTTGGAAATCGAGTGATGAGTTCCTCATCGAAAAGGACATGAAACACTATTGCATAACTGGGTTGGCAACAATTTAGGACTGGGAAGCATGCTTTTGATTTTTCTGTTTCTATTAAGAGATAAAGAGGTAAAATATGGATACAAGTTCAGTCCCTGGTCAGGGCACATACAGAAACAGATCAGTGTTTCTGTCTCTTGCTCACTCTCTTTCTTTCTCTCTCTAAAATCAATTTTAAAAAACATGCCAGGGTAAGAAGGGGAAATGGTTGGTTCTTCATCCTTCAGGTTTCAGCTTATGGTAACTTCTTGGGAATTCTTGGCCAAAGCAGGTATTTGTCCCATTCTATTCATTTCTACCATGTTTATTTCACAGCATTTGTCAAACAAAATTTGTCTATTTGTTTATTGTTTTTCTTACCCCCAGACAATAGATTCCAGAAGGACAGGGACCCTCTCTGGTTTGCTATTTTATTCTCAGAATCTCTGGCATGTGGTAGGCTTTTAATAAATGTATATCAAAAGAATATATGAAAGATAATCTGATTTCATGTAATGTTTGAATTTTAGTGTTTCCAAATTTGAACTTGCACTGTAAATTGTTATAATCTATTGTAAATGTCTAATGCCTCTTTGCTTACTTTCTTTGAGGGGAAAGGGGCAGTAAGTGCTGCCCAAGCTTTTGTACTTGAGACTCAAATCTGAGATAAATATGGACATTTTAAATAGTAGTTTCTTTAATAGTTGGTACTTTATTATTAGTGTTGATAGTAGAGTAAAACTTTATTGTTAAATCATTGACCCAGTAGACCTTTTGTTAGATAGATAGATAGATAGATAGATAGATAGATAGATAGATAGATAGATAGATAGATCTATAGAATTACATGCATTCTTTGCTTCTCAGTGCTTTCATGAAAAGCCTGTTACTCTTACCTTTGCTTTTACTTTCCTACAGGAGCATGAATTCTTGTTAGAGTTTAGGAAGAGAACTTTTTTAGGCTCCTAAAGAACTGCGTCATCCTAAGGTTATTAATGCCATGTAGCTTTTAAAGCCCCAGTCTCCTTAAGAGTCTAAGCGGTCTATTGTATCTTTTGTGTCAAAATGAGTGAGTGGTTTGTAAATTGTTTCAGTGTAGTTCTTTCACTTAATCCAAAAGTGTTTAGCTTGGATGCTACCCAGTAGTTACTTGTTAAGGCACTGTACAGAATTTCTGAAACCTTGTTTTCAGTCAGCTAGATAGCTTCCTTTGTTAATGGATTATTACATTGTGCCTTTGTCTTAATTGTCTTAATTTTTTTTCAGGTAATTAATGTAGATATACTTATTTTGCCTATGTTTTTTTAATTGCATACACATATAGAAACTAAAGTGAAATATTTAAATATTTTAAAAAGTGTTTTTTGTTATAGAAAATTTCAATCATATGCAAAAGTAGAATAGTTTAATTAATTTCATGTAACCATTACTCGACTTTAACCTATCAGCTTCATATGTAGATCTTAGCCATAACATGTGATAAATATAAGTCAATTAACATTAAGAATGTAAGAACTGAATTCTAAAAATCTGTCAGTGTATCTGTTGATATACCTACATGTATCTCAGTTTTAGTAGTTGTTTTAATCACTAACAACCACATCTGTTACACAATTTTCTATTTAATATAACTTTTGAGAGAGCTAAACTTGTAAAAGGCAAATCTTGCATAACAGGTGAGATTTAAAAAATTAAAACGTGGTTTTAATGTGTAGGTCAAATCAGTGTAACTGCTCTAGTACAACCTCTTACTTAAAATAATCTTTTTAAAACTGAGTTTTATGTATGTATGTTTATAAGTTTGAGCTGTCATGCATCTTGTTGCCTTAAATCAACCCAAGAGTATTTGTAGTTTTCTTCTTTCAACACTGGTATTATTTTATTTTCTTAACTGTTTGAGGCATAGTCTTTATCTGAAAACATAATAAATAGTTTTGAAGTAAGCTTAACTGACTGACAAAAAGTAACTTCAAAGGGTTTATACTAATTTTTAAAATTTCTTTAGCAATACAAGCAGTATGTTGATCAGACAGTATGAAAAAAAAAAATAGGCTTTGGAATGATAGATACCTGGGTTTGAAGCCTCTTCACTGCTTACTAAGTTCATTCATTCAATAGTTATTTATTGAGTATCTCCTATGTTCTCAACACATTTAAGCATTTTTTTTTAACATGGGAGATACATCAATGGACAAAGCAAAGTGTTTTTCCCCTGGTAGTGCTACATTTTACTTGGGAAAACAGACAATGTAAAAGTAACTAAGTATACAGTTGATGAAATTTCCAATAGTAGTAAGTACTGTGAGAAAAATTAAGCAAGCAGAGAAAGAGTGAGGATGGGAGTTAGGAGAGTGTTACTTCAGTGAAGCAGTCAGGATGTCATCTGAGCAAACCTAATGAAGAAATCCATATGGATATTTTTCCTCCCTTACCTTAGTGGATATCTTAGAAAAAATTGGTTTGAGCAGATGGTTCAACAAGTACACATTCTTTCACAGAGAAACAAGTTTTACATTTTCTAGGAATAAGAGGATAGTCTGTAGCAGAACAGAGCAGGGCGAATGATAGTAGATAAATGTGCTGAGGTAGCTGAATTGGAGAGGCAGGCAGGGGCCAAGTCATAAATGATCTTGTGGGCCATCATAAGAAATACGGTTTGTATTTGTTCTAACCTAAATATTTGATAAACAAAGTGACATGATCTGACTTATGTTTTAACAAGATCACACTGGCTGCTATTTGAAGACTGGAAAGTAGGGGTCAGGTGGGTGGGAAAGTTGGTGTGCATTGCACAGGTGGCAGTGGAGGGGACAAGTGGATGTGCTAGATGTAAGGAAAAGACTTGGAAGCCAACGAGGAAAAAAGCAATTAAGGAGGAAATACTTTTGAGATGTTACATAAGATGAAGACTGAAAATGGGCCATTGGATTTGGCAAAATAGAAGCCATTGTTGACCTCAACAAGTGCAATTTTGGTGAAGGGTTGGGAAAGAAAGTCTAACTGGCACAGGTCGAAGAGAGAACAAGAGGTAAGGAAGTAGTGGCGAGCAGAAGCATTTTAGTTTATACACATAACAGAGTAGACATAAGAGGAAACAGCTGGGTCAGAGAAGGTTTTTTTGTTTGTTTTTAAGGTTGGAGATACAGCCTGCTTATATACTAATGGGAAAGACTTGATTGAGAGGAAGCAGTCAATACATAAAACGGTGTAAATGGAGCAGCAAAGTCCTTGAGAAATTGGCAGATTTAGGAAGAAGAGATAGCTCTGGTTACGTCTATTGATCGAATGAAGGAAATAAGAGGACACTGAGATGAGGAAAGGAGAGAGGGAATGTTAAGTATTTGAATGGAGAGGAGAAAGTATGAAATAGTCTTCAAGAAAGATGTGAAGAAGAGAGAGAGGGGGAGGGAGAAGGACAGAGAATTCTTTTCTATGAATAGAGTGCATCTTGCCAGACTTGGCTGGCTGGATAGAGGCCTAGAGCAAGTGAAAAGTTGGATTTAACCAGGATTGGGATTTGGCCAGATAGGTGTGATGATGGGAAGGAGGAACAGGAGAGTTGAAGGACTGCAAGAGTGATTCAAGTTTAGTCATAGTGTCTAGCCTGGGAAAGAGGGAACTAAGAACACAAGGGAATACTGGGTACTAAATATGTAGTTGAGTCAGATTCCATGATTATCCTCCTTTTAAAAGAGGTCCTCGGGTTATGACACAGTTCCGTTCCTATCACAGTGATATAACCCAAATTTTGGCGTAAGTCAAAACATATCTCAGCCTAAGTCACTTACCTATCCTAATACAGTTGTAAAATCGTAATCTAGAACATAAAAACACAACTAAGCCACAGAAAAAGGAAAAGGACATGAATATATTGTACTGTCCACTGTACTGTAGTAACAGAAAAAGTGACAAAAAATGAGTTTAATAAAAGTCCTTACCTTTATTCCTGTGGTTGGCTTGCTCACTGGAAGGGGCATTACAAGGTGGGAGAGAGTGATCTATTGGGAGGAGGAAGCTGGAGAGGCAGGAGAACCTGCAGAAGGTGCTGGAAATACTGGGTCAGGTGAATCAGGATTGCCTAAGGAACATGCAGGAGACACTGGAGATGATCCTACCTGTACTACAGGTGTTTTATTTGAGAAGCAGCTGATGCAGAGGATACAGGATATGTTGCAGGCCTCTGTACCTTCTTAGAGAATTGTTCCAGGCTAGTCTGGAAGGTTGATGACTTCTCTTCCAAAATCTGCCTATAGCATTGCAAGGCATCCATACAGCTCTGTAGACCTTACTGAATCTGCCATCACTGTACAATGCTAATAGTGCAAGCCGAAGCACTTACATCTCAACTTCTTAAAGTTTTTTGGGGAGTGTGTGTTGTAAACTTGAAACGTCGTATGTTGAGATGGTCATAACCCGAGGACCCTCTGGATATATGAGGAACCCATAGCACAGGGAGGTAAGGCAACATGTCCACTACTAAACCAGGTACTAAAATCTTCTAAAAATGAAGAACATTAACCCCAGAGTCCCAGAAATGGCCCCTACAAGATGATGTTACCTAATAGCTTGTGCTTCAGAGGAACTGAGGCAGGAGTGAGAAGTGAAACAAAATGAGGAACAAGGAGAAATTTACCTTATCATATATCTTACACAGTTTGCTCTGTAGTATGTGGGAGGAAAAAAATGCCACCAGTTGTGTAGGCTGTAATAGATGAAGTATCCTCAGAGATTTAACAGAAAGGTAAAAGAAGCATTTAGAGAAGACCCTGGACACAGGAGATTTCTGCTAATGATGGGTGTGAGTTTTGGAGGGCACAGAGTTGTGGCAAGGTGAGAGATTGAGCCAAACTACGGGCCAGAAACCACCCAGGAATCAGAATCCCGATGTTGATGGGTGGGTAGACTGAGATATTCAGCTTCTGGGATGATGGGTGACTAAATACATAATAGGGAATGTTGAATACTCTATCAGCCTGATTTTCTATTAGAGGAAGGCAATAATCTGCTTTACAATAGACTCCTTTAGGGTTTGATCTCTCAGTTTGTGGCAGTGAGGTGAACAGTCCTGATCCCAAGGGAGATGTGCCCTACCAAGAACTCTGCTTCTCACTTTCATCTTGCAGAGTGGGCTGCTCTGGTGTTACTTAGAGTAATTATACATTGAGCAAGTCATCTGGCCTTTCCAAGCCCCAGTGTTTCTACCTCTAAAACAGAGATTAGTCCATTCTTGCAGGTACATATGTAAGATTTAGAGTTCGTGTGTATATAGAACCCCAAGAGGGACTGGGGTTATAGTAGATACTTAATGACATTTTCCCCCATATATGTAATAGAAAACTATTTTATACATTCCTAGTCCTCATGTTCTATAATGGTTTGTTCATTTGTCGTTATCCTCAAATCTATATACATACATACATACAGAAAATGCTTGGCTCATTTGTTGGGTTTTTCTCTCCTAGATGAATGATGTGGGTGCTTCATGTGATCCTATTCATTGTTTATAATGTTGAACTTTTCATGCTGTCCATTTTGTCCTGAGATATAAATGATAAAATGTATTTCTAGCTATCTTATCCCAAATAAAGTCATGTTGATTTTTATGTAGCATGTACTGAAATAGAAAATAATCTCCTGGTGTCTGTTCTGTATTATTCACAGAAACTATTTTGAAAGAACAGGTTTGTATTTGTACAATATAAATGCCTTATCTTGTTTACTTGATATAAACTGGCATTTTTTAAAGTCAGAACAGAGATAAAAATCACAATTAATTGTTGTTCTTCTTTAACATAATATGGCTAAACCTGAAACCTTTTGATGAATGATGCAAGTAAGACATTTTTGAAATAAAGCTTTTCTTTTTACTAAGTATTTTAAGGAAATTTGGTAGCACTGGAATAGAGCAAAACTATTTTTGTTAATTTAGAAATGTATTGGTTTTGGTAATAGTGATTTATACCATAGCTAAAAAGCTGTTGCTTATTTCCCAAATCTTAAAGCTAACTGACCTTGCATTTGAACCCAGCTGCAATGTAAACATTTTCTTGAAATGGCAAGGGGTTGGGCCAGCCAATCTGGAGGATATTAGTGTTGTTTTGTTTGAGGGAATTTGGAATCCCCAGGTAATTCACTGGAGCTCTTTTTTCGGTCACAAGCTGTCTTAGACATTATATATTTCTAATTCTTCCTTGGTCTTGTTAATAGCACATATGATTTCTCTTGGAAATCTAATTAGTAAAAGATATAATTGACTTTGTAGGAAGTAAGGGTAGTTTTATTTGGTGGTTCTATCCTTTTCACTTTATTTAGTTGCTAAAATATGTAATGTATTATTCAGGCTATTGGGGTTGAAGTTACTGCCCTATTGTCTTTAAAAATTTTTAGTATTCTATTACTTTCAAACTATTTAGAACAAAAGTAAACTAAAGACTATATTAACTCCCTTTGACACCCCTGCCCCTTAAAGAAAATTCTTAGATATAACTGAGTGTTTTTCAAATTTCCGATTATGATACATTAAAGGTTGTTATATCAGTTTAGTGGGTTGAAATCAGCATTAAAAATATTTGAATAGACTATATTACTCATAGTAAGGGGTAAGTATTATTTCATGACTCTCGTGTGTGTGTGTGTAAGTGTGAAAAATGTAAGATAATTTTTACTGTGGGTCACCATCAAAGTTTGAAAATTATTGCTACAAAGAATATTTAAGGTAAAAATTTTATAGTCTGTTTTACAAGTTTATCTTTTAAAATCTTGAGCTTTCAGCTAGTTAGCCAATACTATTGTTAGCGGAATACTTTAGAAGAATGTCTAAATGACTGAATTTTTCAAAGTATATATTATTTAAAAAGTAATTTCTTTTTTCTGTTTTTAATTTATTGATTTTAGAGAGAGAGGGAGGGAGACAGAAACACCAATCTGTTTCTGCATGTCCCCTGACTGGTGATTGAACCAGCAATCTTTGCATATTTGTACAATGTTCCAACCAACTGAATATCCAGCCAGTAATTTCTATTTTCTAGTTCTGAAGTTGTCATATGATCAAAAGCTGAAATGCAGCCCTGGCCAGTTGGCTCAGTGGTAGAGAGTCAGCCCAGTGTGTGGAAGTCCTGGGTTCAATTCCAAGTCAGAGCACACAGGAGAAGCGCCCATTTGCTTCTCCACCCCTCCCACTTTTCTCTCTCTCTTTTTCTCTTTCTCTTTCTCTCTCTCTTCCTCTTCCACAGCCATGGCTCAGTTTGAGCAAGTTGGCCCTGGGCGTTGAGAATGGCTCCATGGCCTGGCCTTAGGTGCTAAAATAGTTTGATTGCTGATCAACAGAGCAGCAGCCCCAGATGGGCAGAGAATGGCCCAGTCAAGGCTCATGTGGGTGTCTGTCTCTGTGCCTCCCTGCCTCTAAGTAAAAAGAAGGGGGGGGGGGAGCTGAAATGCCAGAACTAAGCAAAAATCATGCTTCTTTTAATTCAAAAAATATTTATTAAGGATCTCATGTTAATTAATAGATGTATTTAACTATATAAGGTCCAATTTTCAATCTCTAAGAAGTCACAAATTTTTGTCAGACCTATGTTGAGAAATATAGATATAGATATATAGATAGATTTTTTTTCTCTGCATCCCAGTCCAACACTCTATCCACTGAGCCACAGTCTGGTCTGTGTTTTTCTGAAGTGAGAAGCAGGGAAGCAGAGAGACAGACTCCTGCATGAGCCCAACCAGGATCCATCCAACATGCCCACTAGGGGGCAATACTCTGTCCATCTTGGACGTTGCCCCATTGCAACCAGAGCCATTCTAGAGCCTGAGGCAGAGGCCATGGAGCCATCCTCAGCTCCAATGGAGCCTTGGCTACAGGAGGGGAAGAGAGAGATAGAGAGAAAGGAGGTGGGGAAGGATGGAGAAGCAGAAGGGCGCTTCTCCTGTGTGCCCTCACCAGGAATCGAACCCGGGACATCCACACCCTGGACCGACGCTCTACCACTGAGCCAACCGACCAGGACCTATTTATTTCTTTTTAAAAATGATCACCTGTTTACTTAATAAATTCAACTCTTAGTATTCAAACTTAAAAGAATTTTTGAAGAAATAATTGCCCCTGAAATCATCAGATTTTTCAAGGATATGATTGAGTACTTCCTCCTACTTGAATTTTTTTCTACTCACTAAATAAACAAGCTTATGGTAATTCTTAAAAGATTTTGGACTAGGTTTGTATTTGGTTCCTAATATAGTGGATATTTTTATTGTTTTTTCTGGAATCGGGAAGAACAATTTGTGAATTTTGAACTTGTGGAATTTTTCCATTGTGATATTTGTAGTGTCTAAATCCCATCCCTTAATTTCTCCAAACCTCTTTTCTCTTCTGAAGAATGTAGATGATAATCAAGTCAAACTCCAAATATTAAACAGGTGCCTCAGTATTTAATTTTAAATAATCTAATACTCAAATCCCAATGGCATTACAAATCACAATGAGCTGATCAGTAATATGGGATATGATGTTTTTATATTCAGTTTTATTTAAAGTACAGTATAGCTGAGATTACTACCTTGCCATTGAGACTTGATTGTTGACTCAAAACAATTTTACTCTTTTTCCACTTAAATAATCAGTGTTTAAAGCAAATGACTAGTAACACCTTAATTATAGTTTATTACTTAGTTATTAGTGTTCCAGTGTATATTTTGATTAATGCCAGTTTTACACACTGGTACATATAAAAGGTACTCTGTTTTCAAGTCGTGTCACAGAATAGTAATGCTTTTCCTTGAAACATTTAGAAATTACTTGGGAGTTTATTCTATCTCAGCTACATATCACTTTAGAGAATACAAAAACAGATTAAAATACATAATTGGAGGGGTATATTGGTCTGTCATAAATAATCAGTTTATTAGAAAACTTGTATCAACCAGCTTATATATTTAAACCACTTAGTAACATTAGTTTCTCTTAATGTGTCTAAATCTCCATATAAGGTTTCTGGTCCATCTACCAAACAGTTCATTTTCTCATACTGTCTTTATTAAAAGCTTCTTTCTTCTATATGAGTAAAAAAGTCATTAAAATGGACAACTGTGTTTAAATCCTATTATGATTATGACAGAAATCTCCTATAGCAAAATTGTTTAAGTTGAAGGCTGACATTCTATATCCTTGATTCATGGTGCGTGGATAAAAATAAAGAGTCATAAAAACAGAGTATCAGAGTCCACTGGCCTGCCATTCAAAGCAAATTGAAAATTGCTTTTTGTCACATCTTAAATAATAATATATAGTTTGTATGACTGTTTATTAACCTTTTTGTTATAGGTTTTGTGTGTGTGTGTCATGAAAATGGACTCCTGTGCACTATGAAGGGGGGCTTTGTTTATTATCTATAATCTGTGATACTACTTACATGAAAAATAATACTAATTTTTATTCTAGTATTTGCCACATCTTTATGTTTAAAATGCTCAAAAGGAGCTTAATTGTTTTTTTTGAAGTTAGTATTACTGTTTGCTATATAGCCTTTTCCTCCAATTCTAGTTGTCACATTAGTTTCTAGTACTTTGATGTTAATACAGAAGTTGATGCATGATGATAATCTTTATAAAAAGTACCTTTCTGATTGAAATACAAACAAAACAGGGACTCCTAGGGAGTGTTTTGATTCCCTGTATAAATACTGCTGTAGTTGACAGTCCATTGTATTTGAATAAATGGGGAAAGAATTAAATTTTTGCACACATGATTGACTTTTATATAAAAACCAAGGTTAGATATCTTGAATAAGAAATTTGTATAGTGCTCACATTTGATGTGAAGTAATAATAGGACTGTTTATTTTCATTTTGAAAATGCAGGGACATTCCAAGATATAAATTATATTTCATACTTGCATCTTATAAAATGTAATTGAAACAAAAACCAGAACAGTTGAACTATGCAGTCGACAATATTTAGGGTATAATTTCATTAAAATTGTTTTCTTGGTCACCCTCATGCCATTAAAAAGAAAACATTCAACCTTTTTACTGTTAACATGGATAAGTTTGAATAAATCACTCTTAGACTGTTTATTATTTACTGTTCTGTACTTGGTGCCAGGGTGTTTGAAAGGTGAGAGAGAAACAAAGCCAGTGTTTTGGTAGAGTGTATCAAGTTTGTTTCATTTTTTGCTATACTAATAAGAAAATATATTGGTACAAAAACATTGAAGAAAGCGATAGTTTTTGCTAGCATGTTTTGATTTTAAGTACACCTGAGTAGTCTGAGCTTTTTATCCTTTAATATAGCTGGATTGACTTAGTATCTGTGTTTCATTTATCATTTAGGAGTTTGAAATTCCCCATGAGCCTCGCTTGTTAAGTCCACTGGCCTGCCATTCAAACAATAACAAACATTGAAGTCAAGCATGTAGGTCATTTACACATCTTCATGGGGATATGTATACCATTTTCTCTTTAACCTTTTCAACACTAAACATTTCATTTGATAGAGGTTAAGAGTTTACGATCTTGGTGGATGTCCCTATCTATAAGCAGTCAGGTATTCTCCAAAAATCTATTTTATTTCTTTTTAAATCTGCACATTACAGAAGAAAAATGGAAAGTAGAAAAGAAAAACACCTATAATCTCACCACCCCAATGCAACAAACACTGTCTTTGGGGTGTCTTTGTGGGGGTTTTTTGTTTTTGTTTCTGGCAGAGGAGGGAAATCAGTTTTAAAGCTCAGAGGAAAATCCTGACCTCTAGAGAAGTAAGCATATTATAAGATAGGTTACACTATAGTTGAAGGCATTTGCTTATGGTAAAATTTTTATTTCCAAAGCAGAATGATTTTTTATACTTTTAGAAATAGCTTGTTGAAGACAATATTTACTCCTTAGTTGTTATCATTAGCAGATTCTCATAAACTTGAATTTACTATAATAACTATATTTGCTCTACAGTGTGTAGTTACGTTTTAAGGGAGGTGTTTTGCTTTTCAGCTCATTCTCTTTCTGCTTTTCATTCCACTAAAAAGGATTTAATTTCTAAACATTAGAAAATGTTTTTTACAGAGACAGACCTTACTAGCTATAACTAGAATTACAAGAATGTCTTCATTTGTATTAATTGAGAGAAGTAAATTTTTTCTCTATTTTTGAGAACAGTCTTTCAAAATCTCTATTATTGTTATCAACTCAATCCTTTCGAGTAAAGGATGATTGAGTGAATTAAGTTGGTTCTGAAGTTTTGAAATGCAAAAACAATGTGCAGAGATGACCAAGAAAGGGAAAAATAAGTCAGAGTTAATAAACCCAAGTAAGAAATTAAGTATATGTAAATATGAAGGATACAAGTTGAGAAATCCTAAAAGGCTTACAGTTAACATAGGGAAGAAATATTTTGAGGTAGGAGGCAGGTAAGAAGAAAAGGAGAAAGAGACAGACAAATGCATACTTGCTTGAATTAGATATAACTGATTCTTGATCATCAGTGAATAGGTTATTAAAGGTCATATATTTCCTAAGAAATAGAATCCATCTGATGAAGTAATTCTAATGAATTATTTTTTGAATTAGCAATACTAAAGGTGTACTAAATGCTGGTGTTCATTTTTTACTCTTACCATTTTTTACTCCTATTTGAAATTTGCATAGGAAAATATAGCAGTATTTTTATAGCACATATACAAAATGTGGTATTATCTCTATGGAAACAAAAGGATCTTTATCTTTAGAAATCTCATAGCTTTCTCTCCAAAACTGTATCTACCAAATCTGTGCTACAAACTGTAAATTTAATGAGAAGAACTTTATGTGAACATACATTACCAACTAAGTGTTTATTGCCGTCTGATGCAAGTAACAGCAGCTAGTCGTGGTAGTAGCATTGCCTGGTTTTTTCATACTACATATCATGTGTCTCATTTAATTCACTTCTCACAGTAACAAAGAATTGGTTTTATTATTATCCCCATTTTACTGATGGTGAACAAGGGCTTGGTAAAATCAAGTAACCTCTCACGCATGCTGCTGCTAATCAGTGACAAACTTGTACCTTGAACCCATGAAACTGTTCTTAATTGTTACTCTTTATATTTCTGTTGATTCTGAAGTCTGTTTAAAAATGAACATAGAGATCCCTTACTTTTTTACCCTGAGATAGGCCTTTCATGGATACTTGAAATTGTAATTAATTGTGGGCTTGGATCCCAGGGAATTCAAGCCCACAAGTTAAATTTTAGTAAACCACAGGGACAGGCCCTTAGTTATTCTACATTTCTGATACAGTAAGATTTGAGAACTAACAGAACACAAATTTTCATGAAGGTTCTAAAATGCTAGATGCTGATAATCATAACTTGAAGATTTCAAAGTGAATGCTAAAATCCCATGTATTCAGACCTTATTGTATGTACTGCAGTTTAATTTTGTGAATTGGTTCTAGATAATCGGCCACAAGTACTGATACTGAGTGCTGATTTCCATTGTTCAACAAACATTTATAGGCAGCTACTATATGCCAGGTACTGGATACACAGAAATGATTATGATAATTCCTGCCTTCTCAAAGTATTGTTATATTGTCTTTGGTCTTATAAGTAAGACAAATACATAACTGGATTGTTTATCACAGTGTGGTAGGTGAACTAACAAAAATGACTGAGTGTTTGAGGAGTACAAGGTTCCACAGATATGGCACTTGGCCAGGATGTATTTTTCATATGTCATAATAGTTAAGCTAATTACTATATTATCCAATGTGGGGATGCAGAAATTAAAAGATTCTGTATAAATTTGTCTTTAGCTACTTTTTGGGAAGAAATGAGTTTTAGAAATTTAACTTAGCTACATTCAATACTGGGAGTACAGTTAATTTTTTTAAAAAATGAAACAAGAAGAATATGCAATTAGCTGCAGTGTTGACCAAGTTCTTGTTTTTCTTATTGATCTTATTTTCTCTTGACCTCACATTTTCTTCCTACCCCTCCCCACCATTTCTTTACATTCTTGGAAAGGAAAAGTCACCTATATCAGTCATTGTGTGTCACTTGGTCCTGTTTAATATACAGATATGTGCCCTAAAGAGTGATAGCACTTTTTACCTGGGCTGATAATTCTCAGTTTTTCTCCCCTCTTCTCAGGAAACACAAAAGTTCATTGAATCTGGAGTGTGCTGGCCAACCTTGCATTCAGTCCAGTAGTGAGAATGGCATCTCACCTAGTCAGTATTCCATTAGATAGTACAAACCCCAGAAGTAATGGTGAAATGTTTTGTGCAGCAAATATCCAAAAGTTAAGACAGACAAATGGAAACTTATTGATAATGTATGGAACCAGAATGTAAATGAGCAACTAGAATTACCAATAAAACTGAAGCACCTCTATATTCTCTAAGTTAAAGTAATCCCAAATGTAAAGACCGGTTGTGTTAACCTCATTCAGTTTAGCCTAAAATACAAGTTTAGCTGGCATTGATTTATGCTGTACTTATTACTGAGTAAGCAAGGCTAGAAAGAAACCCAATTCTGCTTAATTCCTTATAGTTTGAATTTGACAGTCTTTTTGCTATAATAAAAAAAAAAAAGGCAGGTAGGTCATATAAAATAAACCCCCAAAATAACTGGTTACTCTGAAATGAGTAGGTATTATATTTTCTTCAAGGTTTCTTTCATCTCTGTTTTGTATTTCATGTTATTAAAATACTGTTACTTAAAATGTACATTTACTCCAAGAACACAAACACTGGCATTTTGCTTTTTAAAATGTCAGTTCGCTGAAAAATGTAATTGGTTACATGAAATAAAGTTTAGATCAGGATACACAATGGAAGGAGTTCATCTTGTCATTTATGCTCACATTATAAATTTTCTCATGCCATGGCTTTATAGAACCCACCTAAGGAATGGTAATACCAGTGTAGAGCCAAGTGCTGCACTGCAAGCTCTCACACAACGTTGGTTTCTTTTTTGTTTTGTTTATTTTTTTGGTGGGCCATACCCTTTATTCTAGCCTCGCACCCGGCTGGCAAGTAAAAAATACACTGGGCACCAAAACCCACTCATTCAGTGCTCACAAAACTACTAACACATCCAGGTTTTCTAGAATCAAAGGCCCCCAATAGCTCAGTCACCTCTGGTTCCCCATCTCCTTCTCTCTGCACAAACTGGCTTCTCCTTCATTACCCTGCCATCTTAGCTACTTTCTTCTCAACAACATGGCCTCCTCCATCTCCATCTCCTTCTTTTGAAAGCTTTTTGGCGTGAAAACCCCTCCTCCAGCACACATTAGAATAACAAAGCCCTTCCCAAGCAGGAAGGTAATTAGCCGTTTCACCTGGGCAGCAGCATCCATGAGGGCAGCGCCATTTTTAACAATAAAAGTTCACACAACCTTTGATGAAACCTCACTTGTGCCATTGGAGAGCAGATCTGTTACTGAAAATAACCTTGCCAGTGATGATAACATCTACAAGAGGAATTTCTGTGCTGGATTCCCTTTCTCTTCTTCTTCATCTTGACCTCTTCCCTTCTCCTCTGCCTCCCTAAACCCAAATATGTAGAAAAGTAGGATACTACTATTCACAGGGATAAAGTGATAGTAGAAACTTCCTGGGCTTTCTCACACAGGTGTGAGTACACACACACATACACACACACTCCCCAGTGCTCTTTTATAGGTCTCTAAAGATGGCCCTTTCTGCCTTAATCTTCAACAGGGAAATAAAGGGAGAGGTGAATGAACATACAATACAAACTACAAATTTATGAAAAACACCTTAAGCATAGTTCTTTGCTATTATATATTAGGAACAAAACATGTTTTCTAGATTCTAAGATGTTCATTTTTTCATATTCAGCATTTTTGAAATCTAGATGCCTCTTGCCGTCACTGGCAGCCGTCCTGACATAGTTGTCACTGCCTGCACACAGGCACCAAAGCAGATTGCATGTTGGTAGCTTTCAGAAAAACTGGAGTTGCTCACTGAAAACAAAATGCTGTATTTGTAACTCTCTTACTGTCATAAAGATTGATATTATGTGGCAAAGCATAGATTTTGACAACTCGGGATTGAAAAATATTTCAGAAGAATTAGACACTGAAAGTGAAGTGTTATAGGACTACTTTAACACATTTATTTGTTTTCTTTTTAATGTATGGATGATATTACTTATATTAAAATCTAATGTCTGGAGCAGCTTGTTCAGTTAGTCTAAGATAAAATTTCTAAGTGATAAAAATGCATTCTCATAATTTAATGGCAAGGTTTTATTCTTAATGGTACATTAAATAAGTGTGTTTTATAATTGATGGCATCTTACATTCAAAGAAATAATGGTAGTTATTCTTCCCTTATATAAATATCTCAATCTCCTACTTTTTTATATTATAAAGCACTATGAGATTTTTTGAGAAGTAATAATAGTTAACACTAAACACCAAATCCCAGCATTTTTGTTAAGTGGTCCATTCATTCATTTCAAAAATAGTCATTGAACTCCTACCACGAGCCAGGCAGTGTTCTAGAAGCTGGAAACACAGCAATGAACAGAACAAAAGTCTGCTGTCATGAAGCATTTGTTCTAGGGAGGACGGTATACATTAAACAATAAATATTAATGTTAAGTGGTAAATGTTAAGAAGAAATATAAAGCTAGGTGGCAAGACAGAGAGTGGTGGGACCTACTACTTTAGATAGGATATTGAGGGAAGGTCTCGCTGAGAAGTGATAATTAAATAAGGAAAGGGAGGAAGGAGGCAGGGAGGAAGGAGGAGAGGGAGGGAGGAAGGAGGAGAAGGAGGAAGGGAGGAAGGGAGAGAGGGAGGGAGGAAGGAGGAGAGGGAGGGAGGGAGGGAGGGAGAGAGGGAAAGGAAGGGGAAGTACTCTCACAGAGTTGAGGAGGGGATTCCAAACAGAAGAACAGCAAAATCAAAGGCCTTGAGGTTGGACTGCATTTAGTTTCTTCAAAAAACAGTGGGGAGGATACAGATGTGATTGGAACTGAATAAGTGGAAGAGAAAGTAATAAAAGAGGTCTAGCAGGGGGAGTTTGCAGAAGGTAAGAAGTTTTAGGAAGCTTTAGACTAAGAGGAGTAAAATGATCTTGATTCTTCCTCTGGCTGCCATCCATCAAGGGCTCAAGGATGGAGGCAGAAGACCTTCTCCAAGACTGTGGAATCATCTAGGAGAGACAGTGACATCTTAAACCAGTACGGTGGTTGTATATTAAAATGGAGAAATGATGTGATTCTAACCATGGTATTGTGGTTATAAATAAGGGCAAACGATAGGCAACAAAGTCAAATGAATTATGTAAACATAGTATTAAGTTATGGATTCATTTCTTCAAATACATTGGAAAAAAAACACTGTAGGTTAGGTCAGCAATTTTCAACCAGGTGTGCCACAAGAATTTTTAAAACATGCAGTAGTTATTTAGTGAAGGGCATTGACCTCTTTTCCCTTTAGATTATCAAATTAAAAAATGACAATAGCCAACACACAATAGCCATCCATTGTGAATGAAACAAAATTATACCTATTTTTTATTAGATTGGCAAAAAAAAGAATACATTTTTTGGTGTGCCACAAAGTTTTAGTAATTAGTTTATGTGTGCCCTGAGATGAAAAAGGTTGAAAATTGCTGCTATAGGTACCAATGTTTTCTTGAAGTAAAACAAGCCTTGCTTAAATTTTAACAATAATTTACTAAACACTATGGGGTCTGTTAAAAGTTATAAAATGTCATTTCTGGGATCTTCTATTTGTGGAGTTAAAACATAGGAGAATTTCAGTAGCAGTTTAAAGGAGTACATGATTAAGGATCAAATGTCAGCTAGTTCTTTTAGAGTTGAAAATAAGGAGATAATTCTGTGGCAAGCTTCACAGAAGAGGTGGAACTTGACCTGCATTTTTTTCAACAAACTATTTCTTAGAGCAGTTTTAGATTCATAGCAAAATTGAGCAGAAAGTACTAAGATTTCCATATATCCCCCCCCCCCGCCGCCCATCCTCCCACATTATCAATATTCTCCATCAGAGTGGTACATTTGTTATAATCTATGAACCTACATTGATACATTGTTATTGCCTAAAGTCCATAGTTTATATTAGGGTTCACTCTTGGTGGTGTACATTCTATAGGTTTCGACAATTATATAATGAGATGTATTTACCAGTATAGTGTCATACAGTCTAGTTCCACTGCCCTAAAAATTCTGTGCTCCACTTCTTCATGCTTCTCTCCCCCTGGCAACCACTGATCTTTTAGTGTCTCTGTAGCTTTGCCTTTGAAATGTTGTATAGTTGGAATCCTGCAGTACATAGCCTTTCAGATTGACTTATTTCACTTCATAATACGGATTTAAGTTTCCTCCGTGTCTTTTCATGGCTTGACAGTTTATATGAAATTTCATTGCCTCTGTCCACCACTAATGGGCATCTTGGTTGATTTCGAGTTTTGGCAGTTATGAATAAGGCTGCTATGTTTAGGATTTTGTGTAGATAAAAGATTTCAACTCCTTTGATTAAGTGCCAAGGAGCGTGATTGCTTAATTGTATGGGAAGAGTATGTTTAGTATAATAAACCGCCACAACTATGTTCTGAAGTGGCTGTACCATTTTGCATTCCCACTAGCAACAAATGAGAGTTCCTGTTGCCCCACATATTTTCAGTGTTTTAAATTTGGGCCATTCTAATACATGTGTAGTCATATCTTACTTCAATTTTAATTTTCCTGATTATATTTAATATTAAGCATCTTTTCATATGCTTATTTGCTATCCATATATCTTCTTTGGTGAGATGTTTGTTCAGGTCTTTGGCCCATTTTTAATCATATTGTTTTCTTATTGTTGAGTTTTAAGAGCTCTTTGTGTATTTTGGTTAACAGTCCTTTATAAGATATATCTGTTTGTTGTTGTTGTTGTTTTTATTGATTTTAATGAAAGGGTAAGGAAGAGAGAGACAGAGACAGGAACAATGATCTCTTCCTGTATGTTCCCTGACTGGGAATCAAACCAGCAACCTCTGTGCTTCAGGAAGATTCTCCAACCAACTGAGCTGTACGGCCCTGGCTATTGGATATATCTTTTGCAAATATTTCTTCTCAGTCTGTGGCTTGTATTCTCCTTTTCTTTATTAAGCATCATCTTGAAGGATGATGAAATAGGCAAGAGAGGGAAGCCCATGTTCAAAACAGCGTGGAACAGTAATAACAGCTAAAATTTATTCTTTTTTCTCAGTTTGTAAGTTTCATATGGGTAAGCATTTTAGGGTCTTTTACTTATTTCAGTTCTTAGCACCTGGTGCCCAGCATATAGCAACTGTGCAGAAAACACTTACTGAATGGACGCCCCTCTTTGCTGACCTTTTTCACATGGCTTCCAAACCTTATTCAAAGGTCCCCAAACTACGGCCCACGGGCCAAATTGCAGCCACCTGAGGCCATTTATCCGGCCCCTGCCGCACTTCCAGAAGGGGCACCTCTTTCATTGGTGGTCAGTGTATGGAGTACTGTATGTGGTGGCCCTCCAACAGTCTGAGGGACAGTAAACTGGCCCCCTGTGTAAAAAGTTTGGGGACCCCTGCCTTATACTATCTCTCACTATCACTGCCGATTCCATTCAAGCTGCCAGGAGTGTCTTGAGAGCCACCAACCTTGACACTACCAAACACAAAGCTAATGTGGCCTCGAAAAAGAAATACTTTTCATATTTCTCTGAGCTCAAGGCTTACAGATGGTAGGTGCTCAGTAAATATTAAATGCACAATTTATACCTCTTGGTTTTTTTCTTTGGTGCCAGTGAGAGTTCTAGGAGGAACTAAAGGTAAGAAAAAATAAGTTATGTGGATTTTCAGCTTTCTGCTAGGATACATTTCAAAGCAATTACTAGTGAATTTGAAATCATTGTCTCTATCATTTCTATTAACAGAGATAGTTAATTGGTGTAATGAATTTGATTTATTTAGAGAATAAGTAGTTAAAAATATTATTCCTTTATAAACCATCTTTGAGTCACCTTAATATTATAGGATTCTTAGTACATTGAAAATGGGGTGAGTTTTCTGGTTCTATCTGCAATTCATATTAAGGGGAGAATACAAAGCATGAATCCATTCATGAAATACACTTTAAAAATTATTCACTCATTTTTTAAAAATATGTGTGTGTGAGAGAGAGAGCGATGGAGAGAGAGAGAAAGAGACTAACTTATTTAGGCATGATCATCAATTTTCTTTTATTTTCTGTCTTCTTATTGCTTTGGATAAACATACTGGAATACTGCCAAAAATTCAAGTGGCTCAATACTAATTTTCCTGAAATTAGATGGAAAAACCATTCCCTGCCAATATTCTGTCTAAATTATACAGAAATTGGACTCTTCTAAGACATAAATCTGGTCAAAAATAGAGTCCTAATTTTCTAGTTATTTAGTAAGACCTTTATGTTTCAACTTCTACTTTTTTATGTAGGAAAAGACATCAAAGAAAAATAAAATGAAGTAAAAGTTACTAGTCATTTTTCTCATGTGGCCCAAATGTAAATTTGCAGTGTTAAAGAGCATAACATTGATAACTTGTCTGACACAAAGCAGGAGTGAGCCACAGAAAACAATTAGTGCATCTTTCAAACATAGGATAGTTATTGAATAATTACTCAAATAATGGTCAGTAATGGAATACAAAGGGTTATCTCTTAGCTAATCCTCAAGTAATGGAATTGGTGTATCTCTGATTTTTCTTTTAGCCTTCCAGGATTTAAAAGAATGAGACAAAAGTGATTATGGGAACTAGAGGGAGCCACTGGAGGCCAGCAAGGAGGAGACCTTATCTTAAGCAATTAATCAAGAAACTCATATTGTGCGACAATTATTCAGAGCTAATTCTAAAATAGCTTTAGAACCCCAAGTCTTGAGATATTTTTTCCAGAATTTTGTCAAGGTCATTTAGAGCCCTGGGACAATTTTGCATTAAAATAACAGTTTGGTTAAAAGTATATGTTACTCTGTAAATAGGAGTATGTGCTATATGAAAATATTGCATGAAACAATGCAAATGTAGTGTAATTTCTTGCCTTATTTTCATTTTTATGGTAGTAAAAATAGAATATGATATTATCCCAAAAATAAACAGGCTTGCTTCATCCACTTTCCTACATACGGTGGCCTCTGACTTGTCTGCTTCACCATGTAAAAGGTGGATAATAATGCTGATTATGCATGCCTAGTGATTTTTTATTTGCATATCATGTCATATAATAATTAACTTCCCTGGAATGCTGAGGCCACCAGTTTGAAACCCTGGGCTTGTCTGGTCAAGGCACATATGAGAAGCTACCAGTTGATGTTTCCTGCCCCTCCCTCTTTAATCTCTCTTTACTCTAAAATCAATTAATCAATAAAAAATCTTTATAAATAAATAATTGGCCCTGGCCAGTTGGTTCAGCGGTAGAGCGTCGGCCCGTTGTGTGAAAGTCTAGGGTTCGATTCCCAGTCAGGGTACACAGGAGAAGTAACCATCTGCTTTTCCACCCTTCCTCCTCTCTTTTTCTTTGTTTCTTTGTACCCCCCCCCCCCCCACACACACACACACCCTACCTTCTGCAACCATAGCTCGAATGGTTTGAGCAATTTTTCCCTGGGCACTGAAGATGACTCCATGGCCCGTGGCCTCTGCTTCAGGTGCTGAAATGGCTCCATTTAGAGCAATGGAGCAAGGGCCTCAGATGGGCAGAACATCGCGCACCGCCTCCCATCCATAGGCTTGCCAGGTGGATCCTCGCCAGGGCACATGGAGGAGTCTGTCTCTGCCTCCCCTCCTTCCACTCAATAAAAACGTAATAATTATTCTAATTATTGACTTCCTATCGGATATGATTGTCTTAAATCTGACCAATCATTTTAAGCTTCATACTACTGTTACTTTTTTCTCCCCATTAGGGAATAAACACTCCTCTTTCTCATTTTCTTTTCATTTGTCCTCCCTAATAGTTATCTTGTTTATGTGCACAGTGGGCATTTGAGACCTTTCCTTAACTTTGTCTACCTACTTTCCTCAGTCCTTTCCTTTCTTCTAAAAAGCTTCCCTGCTTAAAACTCTCCAGTGGTTTCCCATTGTGCTCAGACACGTTCTAGATCGCTGGGCACAGCACGGAAGATAAGGCCAGCTCCTGTGCCTACAGGCCTACTTCTCCACTCACCACCGACATTGCACCTACTTTTCCTCCATCCACCAACCGTGCAAGTCTTTCCACAGCAGGACCTTGCCCCTGTTCTCTTTCCCCTGAAATTCTTGTTCAAAAGATTATCCTCTGGCAGTTCTCTCACCAATCTGCTCTCAGCTAAACATCACTTCCTCCGTGACTTCTATCTAAAGTAGCCCTTTTCCTCCCCACATGCATCATCCTGTTTTACGATATTCCTAGCACTTAATCACAATGAATTATCTTTTGTATTATTTATTACCTATCTGCCCTCCCAGCATTTGAAGTTCATGAGAAAAGAAACTCTGTCTTTTGTTTACTTACATCCTGTTGCCAGTTGTACATAGATCAAAATAAATATTTGTTGGTTGAGTGAATGAATGAGAGAGAGAGAGAGAGAGAGACTGTCTTATTTTGTGTACATTCCTAACCTTACTGCCCTCCAGCTTTTGCCTCCACCACTAGACTGAAGCTGTTCACTCAGGTCACCAATAACCTAATTCTTTACTCAGCTGCTAGGTAATCTTTTTCAAAAACAGATAAAACTATTTGATAACTCTCAGTGACTTCCCATTGACTTTTAAATAAAATCTTAGCTCTTTACCATGACCCATGAAGCTCTGTCTAACTCTCCAGCCCATCTCATTTCATCTTCCCCTCACTCTGCTGTCGCCACATGGCGTCCTTTCACGGCCCTAAACATGCAAATCATTGAGTCATATGGCTGTTCCATATGCTGTTTGTGTGCCAAGAATACTGTTCCCCTATTTTTCTCTGATCAGCTGTTCTAATTATTCATAATTTATTTAATAATATATTTAATTTTATTTTTAAATATAATCCTTTTTACTTTTAAATAAATCCATAATTTACTTAATTTTATTTCTAAATAAAGTCTTTTGTAGTATAAATGGAAACACTAATATCACTTGGTTTCTGTTGTTGTTTTTAATTGATTTTAGAGAGAGGAGAGAGAAAGGCAGTGGGGGAGGAGCAGAAAGCATCAACTCATAGTTGTTTCTCATGTGTGCCTTGACTGGACAAGCCCAGGGTTTCAAACCAGCAACCTCAGCACTCCAGGTCGATGTTTTATCCACTGCACCACCATAGGTCAGGCTGATCTCTGCCTTATTAATCAGTGTTCAGATGGTTACTTCTCTCTAAGAAGGTATCAGTCTGCCTCACTACTACCTTCCTAGTGATATTCTCTCTCTTTTTTTACTTTTATTTTTATTTTATTTTATCTTTTTAAGTGAGAGGAGAGGAGATAGACTCCCCCATTTGCCCCAACCAGGATCCACCCAACAACCTCTACTTGAATCAACTGAGCTATCCTCAGCACCCCGTTCTATGGCTCGAACCAGTTGATCCACTGGTTGAGAGGGAAAAAGGGAGAGAAAGGAGAAAAGGAGGGGAAGAGAAGCAGATGCTCGCTTCTCCTGTGTGCCATGACCGGGGATTGAACCCAGGATGTCTAAACACTGGGCCAACACTCTATCCACTGAGCAAACTGTCCAGGGCCTTTATTATTATTATTTTTATTTTTCAGTAATTTTTAAATTTTTATTTAGAAAATTTAATGTGGTGACTTTGATCAATAAGACTACATAGGTTTCAGGTAAATATTTCAATAGTACTTGAACTATTGAGTGTGTTGTGTACCCATCACCCAAAGTCAAATCATTTTTTTTCTTTCTTTCATTTTATTTAATGAGAGGAGGGGTTACAGAGAGACAGACTCTTACATGCGCCCCAACTGGGATCCACCCAGCAAGCCCATAAGGGCATTGCTCCATTGCTCAGTAATCGAGCTCTTCTTAGCACCTGAGGCCAAAGCCATGGAGCCATCCTCAGCACCCAGAGCCAACTCAGTCCAATTAAGCTATGGCTGCAGGAGGGGAAGAGAAGAGAGGGAGAAAGAGAAAAGGTGAGAGGAGGAGGGATGGAGAAGCAGATGTCACTTCTCCTGTGTATCAAACCCAGGACCAGGAATCAAACCCAGGACATCCACACACCAGGCCAACACTCTGCCACTGAGCCAACTGGCTTCTTCACCCCTCTCCTTTCTCTCTGTCTCTCTCTTCCCCTCCTCCAGCCAAGGCTCCATTGGAGCAAAGTTGTCTTGGGCACTGAGGATGGCTCCATGGCCTTTGCCTGAGGTGCTAGAATGGCTCCAGTTGCAATGGAGCAGTGCCCCATATGGGCAGAGCATCGCCCCTAGTGGGCTTTCCGGGTGAATCCTGGTTGGTGCATGTGGGAGTCTGTCTCTCTGCCTCCCTGCTTCTCACTTCAGAAAAATACAAAACAAAACAAAACAAAAAAAGAGTGGAGAGAGTAGGCAGCCTTGTCTTTCTGATTTTAGAGGAGAAAGCTTCAGTTTTTCACCATTTAGTGTGATATTGCCTGATGATTTGATATATATGGCCTTTATTATGTTGGTACTTTCCTTCTATACCCATTGTTTTTGAATGTTTTAAACATAAATGGATATTATATTTTTTCTAATGCCTTTTCTGCATTTATTGATAGAATCATGATTTTTGTCCTTTGTTTTATTGGTGTGTTATTATACTCATTGGTTACATATGTTGAACCATCTTTGTGCTCCTGGAATGAATCCCACTTGATCATGATGTATTATTTTTATAAATGTATTGTTGTATTATTCAATTTGCTCATATTTAGTTTGGGATTTTTTTATCTGTATTCATTAGAGATATTGGTCTGTAGTTTTCTGTTTTTGTGTAGTCCCTGTCTGGACTTGGTATGAGATATATAGTGTCCCTATTATCATTATGAAATGTCTGTCTTTGTCTCTTGTTACCTTTGTTGTCTTGAAGTCAGCATATTAGTGTGGCTATACCTGCTTTTCTTTGAGTATTACTTGCTTGGAGAATCATTTTCCAACCTTTCACTTTGAGTCTGCTTTTGTCCTTGCAGCTTAGATGTGTCTCTTGAAGGCAGCATGCAGTTGGGTTTGCTTTTTTTTTTTACAAGGACAGAGAGAGAGTCAGAGAGGAATAGACAGGGACAGACAGACAGGAACCGAGAGAGATGAGAAGCATCAATCATTAGTTTCTCGTTGTGGCACTTTAGTAGTTCATTGATTGCTTTCTCATATGTGCCTTGACCGCGGGCCTTCAGCAGACCGAGCAACCCCTTGCTCAAGCCAGCAACCTTGGGTTCAAGCTGGTGAGCTTTTGCTCAAGCCAGATGGGCCCATGCTCAAGCTGGGGACCTCGGGGTCTTGAACCTGGGTCCTCAGCATCCCAGTCCGACACTCTATCTACTGCGCCATCACCTGGTCAGGCTGGGTTTGCTTTTTGATCCAATCTGCTACTCTGTACCTATTTATTAGTGAGTTCAGTCCATTTATATTTAGGGTAATTATTGAAGCTTGAGGATTTCCCATAGCCATTTTATGTTTTGTTTTCTGGTATCTCTGTGTGTCCTTAGGTTCTTCTCTTTTGTGTTTCTGTCAGTTGTTTTTCTTTGGTGATATTCCACACTTCTTTCCTGTTTCTTTTTTTTTTTTTTTAAGCTATTATGTGTTTCAGTATTGGTTTTGTTTGTGGGTTGTTACCATTAGGTTATTAAGAGAAAATTTTTCATATAAACAAGAGTTCTTTGTATCCTGAGTGTTTCTGCACTCCATCCTCCTTTGCTACTGCAGACTTTTATCCTCTCTCTTTTTATGTTATCATTGTTACAAATTATTCCTTTAAATTTCTACTTTGTTAGAGCTATTTCTTGTAGTTTTGTTCTTTATATCTAGTCAAATATATTTTGATTATTTCCTGCAGTGGCGTTTTTTGGTGATAAATTCCCTCAACTTCTGTATGTCTGGAAAAGTTTTTATTTCTTCTTCATATTTGAAGGGTAATTTTGATGGCTATAGTACTTTCAGCTGGTAACTCATCTCAGTACTTTGAATGTTTGGGTCCACTCTTTTCTGGCTTGAAGAATTTCTGCTGAGAAATCTGATAATAACCTAGTGAGCCTTCCCTTATATGTTATGTTCTTCTTTTCCCTAGCTGCCTTGAGATTCTTTATTTGTCATTGATTTTTGACAGTTGTATTACAATGTGCCTTGGAGAAAGTCTGTTTGTGTAGAGGTAACTCAGCATTCTGTTTACTTCTTAGATTAGGGGATCTCTTTCCACAGGCTGAGGAAATTCTCATCAATTATTTGTTTGAATAGGTTCTCCATTCCCTTCTCCTTCTCTCTTTTTTTTCCCTTACATATGCATTATTTTTATACTACTCTTTCTGAAGGAGTCTGACCAATTCTTGGAGAGCTCTATCATTTCTTAAAATTTGTGAATCTCTTCTCTCTGTAGCTTCTCTAGTTGCCTGTCTTAGATGTCACTGATTCTCTCCTCTATCTGGCCTGTTCTATTAGCTAAACTTGCTACCTTATTTTTTAATTTATATATTGAGTTATTCATCTCTGTTTGGTTCTTTTTTAAAGTTTTAGTCTCCTTGGTGAAGTACTCATTTTGTTATTTTTTTTTAGTTTATTAAATTGCTTATCAGTGTTTTCTCACATCTCATTGAGTAGTTTCAGAACTTCAATTTTTGAATTCTTTATCATTTAGCTCCAGGGTTTTCATGTGATTGAGATTGCTTTCTGGAGATGTTTTATTTTCTTTCTGAACTGTGTCTTTCTTGCATAGTAATGGTATTTGTTTTCTTCTTCCCTGATGGATTTTAAGAGTGGTATTGTGTTAAGAAATCTAACAAAAGAACAACTAAAAAAATAAATAATAAAAATAGTAAATCATTAAAATAGAAAAATTTTACAAGGAAATCAAAGTAAAAGAGTAAAACCATAAAAAGCTAAGTATAAATACCAAAACTATAACCAAAAACAAATAAACACCCACAAATAATAAAAGTATAGAGTATAAAAATTAAAATAAAATTCAAAAAAAAAGTGAATTTCAGTTTTGAGCGATTTATTTGTTTTCTTCCAGTAGGTGGCACTATATTACAAGTTTTAACTCTGTGAAATTCCTGGATGTTGCATTTACAATGATGGAGACAGGGCTGCAATCTCAACGATAGGTGGGATATATTGTGCGTGCTTCACACCTTTAGCAATGGAGATTTCAGGCCTTTGGATGCTCCTTCCCATGTCTCAACAGACCTGTGTACAAGGCACAGAGCACCTCTGTTCTTCATGGGAGAAAATGGCTGTGGAAAACTAGTGATTGAATATCTGTCATTCTCTATTACTCCACGAGGTGAGGGAGGTATAACCTAGGAGGCTTGGGGGGGGGGCACACTATTTTTTCTCTGTCTCTGGGTCAAGTGCAGACAGCCCGCAGATTGAGGAAATACTGGCTGTGACCCCTCATTCTGCCACCGCTTTGGGTTAGTATCTCCCCCACTGCCCTTCATTCTCACCACTTCTCCTGACAGAAGAAGATCTAGACACTTCGGGTTTCTCTCCTCTCTGGAGCCCAATGTGAGTGTGTCTTATCTTCTGTCCCCCTTCTCAACCCTTTCTACCTTTTGTCAATTCCACATGTCTCTGTGTATTTGGTAGAGCTGCTACATCTGCCCAGCTTGGTAGAGTGGCCTTATGCAGTAGGTGTTCTGTAGGGTCCAGTGGCACAGACTCCCAAGCTGGGCATTCGAGGTGCACCCTCCATGTGGGTTATGTACATCCTCCTGCTGTAGTAGAACCTTGATTGCTGTTGGCATGTCAGTGGGAAGGAGTTACCTCCAGGACTATTGGTTGCAAGGACTGGCTGTGACCACAGATGAGGTTCCACTGTGCAGGGAGGTGCCCACTCCATGAAGCAGGACTTACTTCAGCAGGGCTCTGATGTCTGCTGAGTCCATCCTCTTGAGTGTGTACTTGTGGAGATGGTTGGGTGGTACTTCAACTTTGTCTGAAGCTGTCCACCAGATGAGCTGCCTCTGGGACTTCCCGGGAGGTGCAGGCCAAGGTCAGTTACCATCTTTGTTTTGCCCAGGGCCACCTGGCATGAGCTACAGAGCAATGTGCAAATTGCTGCTACTTGTGCTGGGATTGGAGGTGTCCAGGAGAGGCCAAGCTGAGAACCAAGGCCAACTGCTACTAGTGCCAGTCCTGGGGCTACTTACTTAGCAAGAGGTATGGGGCACACCAATGCCAGATGCTGCCTGTTTAAGATATTTTAGGCAAGTCTGAAGCATGAGCCAAGACAGGACATTTGTATGGATAAACCACTGGGAACAGCTCGGGTGGGCCCACTAGTTGGGTGATACAGGGTCTCAGGGAAACACCAGGGCAGGGCTAACTGTCTTAGCCAGGTTGATGGAGACTCATAGAAGGTGCCTGCCTGCTGGCTCTATGAGGAAAGGGCTCAGAAAAGGAATAATGGCCTCTTTGCCTGCACTTCTGTCTGGGAATAAATTGCCTTTCATCTCTCGTGCTGCAGACAATTCAGTTCTTCCCCATTATGTCCCTGGTGCCTTTTTTTTTTTTTTTTTTTTTTTTTTTTTGGTGACAGATACAGAGAGACAGAGAGAGGGACAGATAGGGACAGACAGACAGGAAGGGAAAGAGAGGAGAAGTATCAGTTCTTCGTTGCAGCACCTTAGTGGTTCATTGATTGCTTTCCCATATGTGCCTTGACCGCGGGGCTACAGCAGACCGAGTGACCCCTTGCTCAAGCCAGTGACTTTGGGCTCAAGATGGCAACCTTGGGTTTTCGAATCTGTGTCTCAGTCTGACGCTCCATCCACTGCGCCACTGCCTGGTGAGGCTCCCTGGTGCCTTTCGAGCTGCTCCAGTTGTTGGAGCTCACAGCGATGAGTCCAGGTAAGTTCGTGCATAGGCCTTGTAAGAGGAACTCCTGGGACTCCAGCAGCATTTCATCTCTCTCAGCCATGATTCCATAGCGACCTCCAAAACTATGACAGTGGGCAGTATAGCGGGTGGGTAAGAGCTTTTGCTCAATAAATAGTGAGGGCCTCTGGGTTAGCTGCTGTTTTAGACACTGGAAATATTGTCTAGAACAGTGTTTTTCAACCACTAGTTTGAGGACTGTTGCCAGTCCCCCAGAGATTTTGTGCCAGTCTGTGAGAGAGTTAACCACCCTGATGTATGAGTATTATAGACCCAATGATTAGACTCTCTAATCCTTGTACAATGTCAGGGTAGTTAACTCTTTCATGGACTGGCATGATTGAGAGAGTCAATTCCAGTCTTATCACATGGCTTTAATAGTGAAGAGAGTATTTAGCTTATTTGTACATTTTAACACCTTAGAATCAATGAAATATGATAAAATAATTTTTCTTACTTTTCTTTTAGTAATACTGCTGAACAAAATATTTATCAGCCTGCAATTATTGCTTAGTAGCTAAAGGCAAACATAGTTCCTGTCTTTGTGAAGCTTAGTTGGGGAAACAGATAAGAAATGCATTAACAATCAAACATTCTTTATTCTGGAGTTAGGGAATGACCAAAGAATACTTCTTTGAAAAGAAAATAGTTTAACTTAAGACTTAAAGGTGAGAGGCAAGCACGGAAATCTTGAAGGGACGAGCGTTCCTAGCAGAGAGGAGCAGAAAAGTATAAATTCTTTGAGAAAGTAAAGAACTTGATGTATCCCAGAAATTGAAAGAATGATCTTGTGCCTTGTGCTGAGTGTTCTGCACATAGCTAATTCTTTGAATTTAAACTAAAATATCCCCCAGTTTGAATTTAGAAGAATGTCTTGCCAGATATAGGTGGTAACAGTGTTAAAGTTATTAAGGTACATTTAATCTTTTCATTAAATGCTCTGGCGACTAGAATTACTTTCAAGTGAAATCTTTTATTTTAAATTAGTATTCCATAAAAGTATTTGATATTGAAGTTATGTCCACATAATTATATACAGTTGATCCTCATTATGCATGGATTGCATGTTTGTGATTTTCCCTACTTGCTAAAATGTATATGTAACATCAAAATCGCTATAGTCATTCACAGTGGCAAAAGATTTGAGTTGTCCAACACACACCAGTGCTGCTGTGTTAGAAGGTGACTCTCTGCCCTCTTACTTCAATTTTCATACTGTGAACAGTTGTTATTTCCAAGTTCTATGTAGTGCCAACGTTTTCCATTATTTTACTCTTTGTTGGTAATTATGCTATTTACAATGACCCCAAGCACAATGTTGATGGACTAATGTTTCTAAGTGCAGGAAGGCTACTATGTGCCTTATAGAAAAAATAACGTGTGTTAGGTAAGCTTCATTATTATGACATGATAATATAGTGTTGTTGGTTGTAAGTTCTATGTTAATGAATCAACAATATATATTAAATGAGATGCCTTTAAACAGAAACACACATAAAATACGGTTATGTAGTAATCTGCTAACGAAAATGGTTGATCAAAGCTTCATAGGAATCTAACTTGTATTTATTTCTCTTGGAAGCAATGGTTCAGTTTTCACTAGTTTAGTTTTTTGCCACCTTTATAGGAACATAACCACCATAAATAACACAAATCCCACTGCACATATATATGTAAATAGATCACTAATATGTTGTTATGTAACAAGCCACCTCAAAATTTAGTGGCTTAAAACAGCGAGTTGGCTTTTGGATTGGCTCAGCTGTGCAGCTCTTTGGCTGAACATGGATGGGCTCAGTTAAACATTTACCATCAGCTGCTGATCAGTGGCCTCACTCATATGTCTGATGATTTGGCTGGGGCTCTGATTTGGCTCAGTTCTCATCATCTAGCTCGCTCCCTTGGCTCGCTCGCATGGGGAGTAGGATGGCAAGTTTTCACAAAGCAGCAAGAGCACAAAGCCTAGTATGCAACTGGTTTTCAAGCCTCTGCTTATGTCACGTTTGCCAACTCTGATCCACCAGCCAAAGCAAGTTACATGGCCACGCATGAGCAACTAGGCCCACCTCTAAGAGCAGCCCACAGAAAGGGCATAAATCAGGGAGGGGAAGAATTTCTCTCTTTGTACTGTCTAACTCATATATGAAGCACTTTGCCTGAATTCTTTTTTTTTTTTTACAGGGACAGAGAGAGAGAGTCAGAGAGAGGGATAGATAGAGACAGACAGACAGGAACGGAGAGAGGTGAAAAGCATCAATCATTAGTTTTTCGTTGCCATTGCGACACCTTAGTTGTTCATTGATTACTTTCTCACATGTGCCTTGACCGCGGGCCTTCAGCAGACCGAGCTACCCCTTGCTGGAGCCAGCTACCTTGGGTCCAAGCTGATGAGCTTTTGCTCAAGCCAGATGGGCCCGCACTGAAGCTGGTGACCTCGGGGTCTCGAACCGGGGCCTTCCGCATCCCAGTCCGACGCTCTATCCACTGCTCCACTGCCTGGTCAGGCTGCCTGAATTCTTTACATACTTTGTCTTACTGTTACTCAAAAGCCAAAGAGGTAGTACTGTTTGTTAACCTGAATTGGCATAAAGGGAAATTGAAATTAAGAAAGATTAAGCATCTGCATAGCCAGTAATTGGCAAAGGCAGATCACACATGTCTATATGATTACAAAGTTTTTGTTTTTTCTCTACTATTTTGCCTTCTGCTTATATGAATAGCTAATTTGCCTAATTTGTCTAGTTCTGGGGAGGAAAAAAAACAGCAATAAGATTAGTTTCACAAATTCAGGAAAGAAACAATTGCCTTTGTCTCTTAGGAAAGAAACTATGACTTATGAAAAGTCTTACGATTATAGTAAGTTTAAGGAAATTATGGTAGTAGTGATTTGTGAATGTGTGATGCTTGATTATGAATTTGATTTGCACGAAGGGCTTACATCTTGGATATGGAATCTTAGTTGTAAGAGAATTTATTCTGAAAGAATTAAAGGAAGATGATTAAAATATTAGAGATATTGACATTGTCTGAGAGATCTCCTTGTATTTATATATTTCTTTTTAAAAAGTCCACAGTATTACCATAGCTAGGCCCTATTGTAATATGCTATTGTAATCATAGTTGAACTGAGAAGAGTGATTAACGATAGCAATTTATTGTATCTGAAGAGGAGAGAAAATAGGAGATGTTGTCTTTATCATAAATCATATCATAAATAACCAAAAAGAAGCACTCAGAATGCTTGTGTGGTGTCAGCAGCCAGCTCTTTCAGTCACGTTAGCCCAGGATGTAGCCATAGAAACCCCAAAGTCATATTGTTATCTTACTCGTGCTGCAGTTATGTGATACAACAGTATTAACATATAGATTAGGTCATTTGTAATACTAGGTGTCATTTCAGGTTGGCTTGCTTATATCGCATTTTAGTTTTTTATTGTGCAGAATGTTAGTGAAGTAGTGTTTTTTTATAGGTCAGTGTGTATATGAGTATTATAACACATCATCTTCACTCTGCTATTAATTTATTGTGGTATTGATTGGTTGTACTATATGAATTGTCATCGCCTAATTGTTCTGTCTTTGCTAGTAATTTCAGTTTTTTCAAGTAAATAGGTTTATTTTTTTTAAATGCCACTCACCTATACATGTTGAGTTGTGTTATAAGGGTCTAATAATAACTGTTACATTAAAGACAGGACAATTTAAAGTACATTTTATGAGGGGACATAGATGGGATTTAAAAATTTTAGCCTTATTTGGGACTCAAAGATTAAATGTTAAAATAGATTCAGATTGTTTTTGTATTGCTGGTGTTCCTGACTTTTCCAGGCATCTAGTGTCTGCTTATCTTCCAGCTACCCCGGACCGTTCCCTCCTGACAGTGCCCTGTGTTCCAAACCCTTTTCATCCTCAGCATTCTATCAAATTACTGCACTTGTATGTTCCATTTCCTCAGAGTCTCCTTACCTCAAAAAGTAGGATAGTGTCGTTCATTTGTTAGCTTTGTAGTCTTAAATATATTTTGGTGGTAGACTTTTAAAGATACTGCCTTTATCCAAGACATAAAGCAAGTGGTCAGAATGCCAAGCATTGTTGCATATGGTCAGTGAGATGGGGGCAGGAATAGCTCTGTCTTGCCCTTTAGGTCATTACACATGCATGAGATGGCCCTAAAAATGAAAATCTTCAACTCTTAGAAGTAGAAGGTCAGATGTCAATAGTTATATTCTGCAAATGAAAAATACTTAAATCTGGGAGAGCAAATGGGCTGTGCTAGGTTGCATAATGGCACTGGTAACAGGCCTTAAATATAGTTTCAGTCCAGCTCCCTTTCTGGTTGACACTGATTTCTGTCTTACCTATCCTTGAATATGGCTACATATGTAACTTGTTTTATCACTGCCACAGCACTTGAACTGATAGCCACACACACAAAAAAAAATGGTTTATTTTTAAGAATAGTAAGTTATGTCTTATTTGACTCTATTTTCCTAGGATCTAACATAGTACTTACTTGCCACATTGGTATTCAGAAGACACTCAGTGGATGGATGGATGGATGGATGGATGGATGGATGGATGGATGGATGGGTAAGGAGTGGATGAATGAACATTAGTAGTATTGAGTCACTACAAATAACTGGTTACAGTAACTATACCTAATATCCAAACAAGTAAAATGGTATTTTTGGAAAAACATATATTGTAAATGAATCCTTTCATACTTGAATAATAAAAGAAGACTCTGTTATGAAAGAGTGGGGTGGATAAGCTAACAGGAAAATATGATAGTCTTTGTCATCATTTGCCAGAAATTAATTTCTGCATATGTATTTGCAAAAAAATCAGAAGAAACCTTATTTTAAATACAGTTAATTTTGAATCAAGTATATGTAAATGGATTTTATTATCCCTATATTTAAGGTTTAAGAACAAGTATATTTTCTGCTTAGTTTAAGATTATACCACTGAATCTTTAAGTTGTATGCACTGTACAGTTAATGAGATAAAAAGCTTTCATGCCATATGTAAGCAGTTTCCTTTTTTCCCTAATGTCCATGAGCTTTTTATATTATAGTGTTTCTTTAAAGGCATTTACTATTCTACTTAAAAAGATATTTTGTTCAATGTCAATATTTATAGTAGTCTAGAATTAACCCTTAAAAAAATCCTTCTGGTATGTTCAGACCTTGTTTTGTTTTTGTTCAAAAAGTTTGGTAAGGAAGCATGTTTTTCTCATTACTACTCTGGGGAATATAGCTGTGTGGATTATTTATTTGTGTCATTAAAGAAGGAAAATTGGGATAGCCTCTGTAGTGTCTTCTCACTTCCATCAACATCTATGAAGTTTTTAGAGGACGTACATACATTAATATGGAACTATTTTATTATATGTAATTTAAAAACAATTTTGACAATTGTTCTGCAGTCACACACTGAAAGAAAATGTTAATTTGGTGACTGGGTGCAGGTTCTTATGGTCTTGTTACACCTTTTTCTATATGTTTGAAAATATGTCAAATTAAAAAGTTAACATAATTTTACAATCAAATGTCGACTTAGAATTGTTGGTTATTTACTTTAGAAATCATCTCTATCTCTCTCCCTTCTTTTCATATATATATTATGATAAGGTATTCTACTATCAATAAAATATGTTTTAAATTTTATTTTTAACTGTGGCTATAAATTTGTCCTGAATCATTTCTGTTATTTTATGTGGTTTCCCTTTTTTGATAAATAAGAAAGCATACCGTATATATGCAAAATATTTGGCAGAGTGAATTATAACATTCAGGTTTTAGTGGATTTATATATGACAAGGTTGTTGATAGTGGACATGAACTTCTACCAGGAAGCAGGAGTTAACATATTCTTTTAATAATAGGGGTTTATATACTACCTTAAGTGTGTTTCTTCATATGTCTTTACTATTTTTTTAGTGTCTTCTTTTTTTCTTCTAAGAGTAAAGGAGTTATATCAAAATTTATGGTATTCGCTGATGGAGTATGCTAATAATACTTATAGCAAATTATCATAATTTTGAATAAATTCTCACACAAAAGATAATTAAATCAGAAGTTTTATCACTGTTGACTTTAGCCAAATTTTAACACAGGCAGAAAAGGGCACACTGGTTCTGTATAATACCTAACTATACCTTTAGTAGCATGAATCTTAACACTTGTCCAGAAGTAGCTTCCCTTACTACAATATCTGTTATCCTAAAAGTCTCCCCAACAGCTACAAACTGCTTTCAACACGGGGGAAAGTTATTGGGGCAAATGGCTGAGGTGTTAGCCACTTGATCTGCAGATGCTAAGTCTGAGCTTGCACTCTTATTGTATGGTTTGAGAGATTAAAGTGAGAAGAAGTGTTTTGTTTTTTTTAATCTTCTCAAAAAGGATTACAAGGTTAACTTTATTTTAAAATGTGTATCTCTATAATTAACCAGTATTATTTAATAGTTTGAATACTTGTTGAACTCTAGTTTGCAATTAAATTTTCACCATACTTTCAAATTAAATGATGCTAATATTCATGTCAGAATGTCACAGTTTTGACTTTGGAACACAGCTTTTATTTTTATGTCTATCTTTGTGTTAAATAAGAACTTATAACTCATATTTTCTTACTAATTTTGTACCTTTATGTAATAACATACCAAGGTCAAATGTCTTATAATATTAACTTCTGTTAACCAAATTACAGTATATATTATTTTATAGTAAAACTCTTTCCATGGATGAGTATACTTTTAGGATATTTTAAAGATTATTGTTAAATGGTGCTTATTATAATAAACATATATGCAAAGAATACTTTATTGCCATTCATCTGTTATCAAACTGAAACTAACCTTCAAGTTGGGGTTTTGAGTGAACATAAAGAATAAGCCATTCAATAGCCATCATGTATTTATCTTATTCCAAACTCTTAGAGCATAAAATTAAAATTATTCATGTCATAAAAAGCCAGAAATTCATTTCTATAATCATCTATTAAGTCTGTTTTTGATCAGGCATGAGCTAGATCAACTGTATTTATTTGTTGGAATTTTGTAACATTTAAAAAATTAAAATATATTCACTCAAGTGGAAAAATTTCATGCCAGAGAAATGAATTAATAAACATAGTACAATTTTATAGCAGTGAAAATGAAGGAACTGCAGCTACCTGCATTAACATGGGTGGATCCTAGAAACATGTTGGGTGAAAAAAGCTAAAGAACATTCTAGTATGATACCACTTATAAAAAGTTCAAAAGGAAGCATACTAAATACAAATATGGTAAAACTCTGTGGGAAGCAGGGAATGATGAATATTAAAATCAAGTCAGTAGTTACCTGGTGGTAAGGGTCAGAGTGCAGAGAGCAAACGATGAATTGGAGAAGAACCAAAGGAGTTCCCAAGACATTGCCCATATTCTACTTAAAGATCAGGTGCTCATTCATCACTGTGCTTTGTGCCTCCCATGTACATTGCTCATACTCTCTAGTATGGATCAGACAATTTCTGTTTCAGAAAATTGTGAATATCTCCACACTTTTCCTGTTCTTATTTAAGTTTAAGGCTTTCTATTCCATCCAAATTCTTTTTAATCTTGAATTTTAATGCTACAATGGAAGCTTTCTTATCAAATCTTTAAACAAAGATAGTTGCAAATTAAACTAATCAATGTAAGAAACATTTGTATTTTTAAGTATTCCTAAAGTCAGCACTTGTAATAGTTTAGTTTTATAATTTCTTTATATTCTCCTAAAGCATGTGAAGCTTCTAGATGCATACAAGTTAGCAGCAGGGACTTGAATAAACAAAAAATGAAAATAAACAGTAAAAATCACAAAAACATAATAACCCCTCCTAGCTTGTGCAGACTCACTTTAAATCAAGCTTTATGTTAAATTTTTTTTCACTGAATTGAGAACAACCACCATTTATTTTTTGAGGTGTTAACTCCAGAGTCCAAGTAAACCAAACTGTTTTCTGAAATATTTGCTGGGAAGCTATACAGTGGTACCTTGAGATACGAATTTAATTCGTTCTGTAGCCGAGCTCGTAAGTCAGTCAACTCATATATCAAACTGCTGATACTGGACCTGTGCGCCAACTAGCAGCAGCTTCTCAAATCATGACTCGTATCTTGGAATTTTGCTCACGTCTCAAACAAAAATATGGACCGAGTCACAGCTCGGATCTTTAAAAAATAAAAAAATTTTCATATGTTCTGTTCATATCTCAAGGTACCACTTACAGTATTTCCTAGCCCAACCTACATATCTCTTCCAGTTCAAATGCCTATCTGGTGGTTATCTTACCAGTTCCAATTTGAAAGAGTTGCACACTAGTAAAACAATACACTGTGTAGAAAACTAAAATATTCAAGCTGTTTTTCCTATAAAACAGACCTTCCATCTGGAAGACCTAACACCGTTTTCCTAATAGTTCCGGGAGTTCCCTTTCTAGGGACTGCTTATATTAGAGCAGTTATCCTCTGCTCTCCCTGGGCATTCACCAGTGCCTGCTTTGTGGAATCACAGGCTCAGAGCTGCTTTTGATCCAGATGAGAAAAACAAGAAGCACTTTAATATATTTAATGATCTGCTGTGCTGCCTATTGAAACCTTCCTCCTTCTGCTTTGGCATCACCAGGATTTATGAACCTGTGGATTAGTGGGAAAGGAGGAGGTTCTTTGGAATTTAGAAATATAACACTAATAAGTATTCTAAAATTTTTCACATTTAGAGAATGCCCTGATTTTTTTGTGTGTTTGCACTTGAGCAGTTCAGTAGATTTGAAGTTTATCTTATTTTTCTGTTAAGGATAAGAACAGAAGGAAATATTCAAATTATCTGAATAGGGTGGACCTAGGACCAGAGTCAGCAAACTTTTTCCCTAAAGACCCAGATAGTAAATATTCTAGGCTCTCTTTGTTGCTTGTATATGTGGGATTTGAGCCAAAATGGTAGGAGCATTTCTAGTTGTTAAGAAAAAGTGTCACAGAAGAGGAAACATTTGATTGGAGGCTAAGAAGAGATAGCCACTAAAGTGTAGGAGGGCCAGAGGATCCCCAGCAGCAGTAGTTAGTTGCCCAGATAGAAGCACAGAAATAAGACTGTAAATCAGTTCACATGGCTGGAATGGGTACAGTGAAAGGGGAAGTTAATTACTGAGCTGGAATCAGAGTGCCTATAGGTCATACTGGGGAAGTAAAATTTTTATATTTTAGAATAGTAGCTCTCAACATGTTTTTAGCCCCATAACAAAAGTTTTTTGGAAGCTCAGCATGCAAAATAAATAACCTTTGGTATAACTATTCTATTTAAGAGAGATTAGGGACCCAGTCTCTACTCTGTAGTAACCTCAAAAGAGTTTCACAAAACCCTCAGGCTCCATTCAACCTTTTGCCAGCTAGTATTGGAGGAACCAGTGAAGTGTTTTAAGATGGAGAATTCTGCACTTAGACTTGTGTTTTCAGAAGGTCACTGTAAGGCAATGTGAAAGATGGTTCTGAGGCAGATGGGACTGGAGGTAGAGAGACCACTCAGGCTTCTGCACAGAGAAGAGATTTTGAGGATTTGAACTAATAGTAGAAATGGAAAGAGCACATTAAAGGAAATGTAGTAGATTAAAGTATTTTATAATTTAAAAATTGAAAAATAATCAATGCCCCCAAAAAACAGGAAATGTATTAGAAAATTATATTTACAGTCAAACGAGGAGAAAGGGGAAAGAAGTAGTCCGGCAAGGTGTTTGTCTTGGTAACTGAACAAATGATAGTATCATTTGCAAGTAACAGCAATAATTGTGTCTTGAATTGTGTTGTTCTTTATAGCTCACAAGGTGCTTTCACATGCATTATATCAGTCATTTCCTAGCCACCCCGTAGTGCTTTCGTGGCATAACTTCTACTGAGCCTTCATTCTCGTTGACTTTGCTCATTAGTCCTCCCCTTGAAAGCTCTTACCCTTGATCTCTGACATCTCCTGATCCCCTGGGTATTTCTTTAGTTCTTCTTCCTCTTGTCTTTATACATAGGTACTCCTCAGGGCATCTGGACCTGAGCACCTCTTATTTCTTCCATGCTAATATCCATTATTGTGATTTCATTTATCTCAGCAAAGATATCTCTCTCACACACACACCTAATTTTGTTTTCTGAATTTTAGTTTATTTTCAGCTCCCAGTTAGACATCACTAACTATTCATCAAACTCTGTATATAGAGATTGAAGTAATTATAATCATCTTTCTTCTCTCTTTATTTCCTATTTCTGGTAACGACTTTATTTCTCACTCACTAGGGCTCAACTTGTGTTTGAAATTGTGTTTGAACTCTTCCTCCACTCATACCTAATCATTTATCAGAATGTTTCTTTCATCTTCAAAATATTATCTGCTTTTACTGCTTCCTATTCATTACCACTATTGTATTTATACATATGCTTCTGCCAGAATAATTTTGCTAACATATATCCTGGTTATTTTTCTCCCTTGTCTAAAAATCTTCACTAAGTCCAGACTACCAGTAGAATAAAGATTATGTTCGTTTTTCTGGAATTGAAAACTTCAAGTATCTAGGTGCAACCTTAATAAACTTATTTTCTATTATTTCCCATCTTGCACTCTACTTTCCAGACAAATTATTTCCTGGTTCCTGTACATTCCCTATGTCCCACCTCCATTTCTTTGTCATCTATTACTGTACTTCATCATTTTCAATCACCAAAAATCCAATATGCTGCATAATTAGTAAAGTCTCTCCCATGTCTTTGATATCGCCATCATCTGTTTCCCCTTTGAACTGCTTGCTATAGCACTTTCTCTGTCTTACATAACTGCTCACCTCCTGTGTGCGATACATATACACTGTCCCCTGCTAAATCACAAGCTCTCTTAGGTCATGATTTATTTCTGATTTATTCCAGTAGCTCTTTCAACCTTTATCATTGTACATTATGTATGGTATATGCTTAGTTAATAGGTGTAGAACAAAATAATCTGATCTTACAGCAACTCAGTCAAGTAGGCAGGGCCAGTAGTATTAGCCCCTTTTGAAAGGTCAGGAAACAGGCTCAAAGAGGTTAAGAGATTGCCTAAGGCTCTGTGTTGCCAGACCACCAGCTGAAACACCGTCTTTCTAATACCACAGCCATATGTATTCTACTGCACCACACTGCCTCCAAAGTCGCTGACATCAGGCAAGCAAAATAGAAGATGTAAGTAGTTTATGAATTGTGTCCAGGTTGGAGGTTTGCATTTCCAAAATCCAAGAATTAAAATTTATTGTAAAAGTCCTATGCTTTTTTTTATAATTTCTAAGGATAGTAGTCACATAATAATATCTTGATTTTTAGAAGTGCATATATATGTTTGTGTGTATGGACTTGTACATAAGAGGAAGAGGAAAAGAGAAAGACAGCATTTACTTTGGTTAAGAAAATTAATAAAAGGGAGCAGGTGACAACAGGAAATACTTAGCAAACCTCAGATTTTGAAAGTAGGGCAAACCACTTGAAGGGAAAACAACTATTTGTATCTGCTGTCACTGATTGCCACTCTTCAAAGAATGACAGCATGCATGTTGGGAAGATCCTTGAAAACTTAAAGGCTTTACTCTAAATACTGTCAAATTGTTTTTTTATTTTCTAAAATCATGTTTGGTTTTTCTTTCCTAGTAATCATTACTTTTGTTAATTTTAATTTTAGTTTTTTTAAGATTTTGTTAATTGATTTTACAGAGAGAGGAGAGAGAGGGGTAGGGGAGCGAGAAGTATCAACTCATAGCTGCTTCACTTTAGTTGTTCACTGATTACTTGTTGTATGTGCCTTGAGCAGGCAAGCCCAGGGCTTTGAATGGGGGACCTCAGCATTTTAGGTCGACGCCCCATCCATTGCGCCACCACAGGCCAGGCACTTTTGTTAATTTTTAAAAAATATTCCAATAACACTTTTTTCTCTTCCTTTACCAGAAGAAGAAGAAGAGCAGGTGCCCACTGATGGGGGGACATCAGCAGAAGCCATGCAAGTTCCCTTGGAAGAAGACGATGAACTGGAGGAGGAGGAAATTATTAATGATGAGAATTTCCTGGGTAAGAGACCGTTAGATAGTCCTGAAGCTGAAGAAATGCCTGCCGTGAAGCGACCACGACTGATATGCACTAAAGGAGACACCCTGGATGTAGTATTATTGGAAGCCCGAGAACCACTCAGCTCAATCAACGCCCAAAAAATTCCACCAATGCTTTCTCCAGTCCACATACAGGACAGTACAGACCTCACACCTCCATCACCAGAGCCACCAATGTTAGCTCCAGTTGCAAAATCACAAATGCCAACCACAAAACCCTTAGAAACAAAGTCATTTACACCTAAAACAAAGACTAAAACTAGTTCTCCAGGACAGAAGGCTAAATCACCTAAAACAACTCAGTCACCATCAGTAGTCGGAAGTCCTATTCGGTCACCAAAATCTATGTCCAAAGAAAAGAAATCTCCTGGACGTTCTAAGAGCCCCAAAAGCCCCAAGAGTCCCAAGGTCATAGCCCATATTCTCCAAGCACCAGCCAGACCTGAAACACCAAATAGGACTCCTTCAGCTACAATAAGTGAAAAAATTAGTAAAGAGACCCTTCAGGTAAAACAAATACAAACACCCCTTGAGGCTGGGAAGCTGAACAGTGAGAATCCCCCGAGAAAAGCAGTTGTGGCAGACAAAACAATTGACGACTCTATTGATGCTGTGATTGCACGAGCTTGCGCTGAAAGAGAGCCAGATCCTTTTGAGTTTTCTTCTGGGTCAGAATCAGAAGGAGACATTTTTACCAGCCCTAAGCGAATTTCAAGTTCAGAATGTATGACTCCAAAAGCTTCCACTTCCTTGAACAATTTCACTAAGTCAGGATCCACTCCTCTGCCTCTTTCCTGTGGAACTTCAAGTTCTGATAATTCCTGGACAATGGACGCCTCTATCGATGAGGTTGTACGGAAAGCAAAAATGGGAACAGCCTCCAACGTAACCCCCAGCTTTTCGTACCTCTCCTCTCCCTCAGTCTCTCCTCCCACGCCCGAACCTCTGCACAAGCTGTACGAGGAGAAAACCAAGCCGCCGTCCTCAGTGGACATCAAAAAGAAGTTGAAAAAGGAACTGAAGACAAAAATGAAAAAGAAGGAGAAGCAGAGAGACAGGGAGCGGGAAAGAGACAAAAGCAAGGACAAGAATAAAGAGAAGGACAGAGTTAAAGAGAAGGAAAAAGAAAAGGAGGCCAATAAGGAAGCCAAGTATCCATGGAAGGAGTTCCTCAAAGATGAAGAGTCAGATCCCTATAAGTTTAAAATAAAAGAATTTGAAGAGGTTGATTCCAAAGTGAGATTGAAAGATGGACTTGTGAGAAAGGAGAAGGAGAAACATAAAGATAAAAAGAAAGATAGAGAAAAAAGCAAAAAAGATAAAGAGAAGCGAGACCGAGACAAAGTGAAAGATAAGGGTCGCGAGGAGAAGGTCAGAGTGGCCCCGGCCCCCCTGGTGCTGCCGTCCAAGGACACGGCTCTGCCCCTGTTCAGCCCCACCGCGGCCGTGCGCATCCCAGCCATGCTGCCCTCCTTGTCGCCCATGCTTCCTGAAAAACTGTTTGAAGAAAAAGAGAAGCCTAAGGAGAAGGAAAGGAAAAAGGATAAAAAGGAAAAGAAGAAAAAGAAGGAGAAGGAAAAGGAGAAGAAAGAGAAGGAAAGGGAAAAAGAGAAGAGAGAGAGAGAGAAGAGAGAAAAAGAAAAGGAGAAACACAAGCATGAAAAAGTAAGCAGTTTCTTATTTTTGGCACTGTCTGAAAAAAGTTCTTTTGAAAAGTGCAGGTAAACAAAGCCAGCTGGTATATCTGTATTTCGGATGCAGATCACCCAAAACTTCATTGGAAATATGTGTGTAATGGGTTTACAAAATTTAATTTAAATTCTAAAACCCATAAACTTGTAATCAAGCCCCGTTGTACACTGGAAGTGCTAAAAACACATAGCCCAAGAGGACTCTTAACTACAGACTATAAACTCTATTAACCGTACTCATCTCTGGCAGTCTTTTTAAAAATATCTGTAATCTTAAAACTGTAAATAATATTTTTGTAATTTTCAAACCTGCTACGTACTATTTTGTACCCGAATATCAGATACCCAAAAAAGACAGCATCTGTTTTTCTAAGAGCTTGAAAAACCACGGCACTATATAAAGAGGATAACAAGGCCCAAAGGAGTGTTTCCTTACTCACTAATTGTTTTTTGTTTTGGGGGGTTTTTTTTTATGAGTTTTTTTTGCAAGTATTTAAGGTTATGGCTGTCTACTGCTTTCTGTAGTATCTCTTATCCTTCTCTATTTTCTGCTTTAATAAGATTAGTACATGTTTCTTAGTATCTAGGCTGATCTAGCAGCCTGGATGGTGGGGAGAAAATGATCCCAAATATTTACAGTGTAAGTAAGTCGGCCTTCTATATAATACAGCCAAAGAAACTGGTATATATCCTGTAGTTTTGTAGAAACTAAGACCTCAATCCTTTGGGGTCAGGATGTGACCTCTGCTTTAGTGGCTTTGCTCTTCAGTCCATGGTCCTTTGGATTACAGTAGTTGATGATTGATTTGAAAATTTTTTAGAACTCTTAAAAGGTGTCGAAGTATCTTTGGTGCCATATACACAGATCCTTGGAGATCCTTTCTCTGCTCTCTAGAAGCATTTCTCCTTGAGGTTTACTGCAAAATAAAACAGTCATTTTTCTATGTAATAAAAGATGATATATTTGACCTATAGCAGATCTTTTACCAATACTTTTGCAATATTTTAAATTTTAAACTAAAATAATTAGTTTAGCTGACAAGAAGTTATGGCAACTCTCACATTTTTCTGCCTAACTTTATTCTTTCTCTAGTAAATAGTCCTTGGCTATTTTAAAATACAAAAAAAAAAAATAGAATAGAAATTCTTATATTAATAATTGAACATTGGCAAGTTAACAAACTTGCCAGAAATTCACCTTGTATTTCCATTGTACTCATTTTATAGTTACATTATATTTGTGTAGTACCTGGCACTTCCACATACCTGTTTTCTTCTAACACACCTGTGACACAGAGCCAGCAGGTATTATCAGCATTTTCCGATGAGACACTGAGCCTGAGAGAATGACTTGTCCAATTCACAGTCACACAACCAGCAAGAGCCAGGTCATGCACATGCAGGTATACCTCACCTTTCAGAATGTTTACTACTAGAGGTCTTGCCTGGCAGCCATTAGTCATTTATCCATCATGTACCTAGTAACTTGGTAGCTGAGTTCTCAGGGAATCAAATAGGATGCTGTTGCTTTCGTCACCATCTTTACCTTGGAAAGTCAGTGGGGTTGTGTCAACAGCCATTCTGAATTTGAGAAAAGCCCTTCAGATTAGCTTTGTAACAGCAGTTTGTCTTTCCTCAATATCTACCTGACTTTGGGGAGAAAAGTCCCTCACACTGCCTCAGCTGGAGGCAAAGGCTCAATTACAAGTTCGACAGATTTCACCTAACAGAAGCCTACAAGGTCCCTCTATCTGTTTAGATGGGTTATGGATCGGAAGATATGTGACAAAAGATAAGAAATTATAAAGTCAGCTATCTTATAAGGTCTTTAAAAATAATAAGTAGTATTGTATCTGGAGTTTAACTTAAGTTCAAATCTTGACTTTGTTAGCTGTGAGAAATTTACATTTGTGATGATTAAATTAGGTAACATCTGAGGTATGCTTAGTAACTGGCACATAGTAAATGCCCGGTAATGGGAGATAATGGTGATGGTGGTGGTGAGTGTTATTATTCCATTCTGAATCAGTCCCTACAAGGTAGAACTATAGAGTTTGCTACCTCTTTGGGCTGTGTTAGCTAACCTGTGTATGATAGGGTGAGTCAGCTGTGGTTACAGTGTTTAAATATTATTTCTGCTTCCTAGTCATTTTTTTAAACTTTAGCTTTTTATACAGATAGAAAAGGACAAAAGCTAGCGCAACCCATGAAAATGCCTTTGACAAGGAGTAGAAATTGAAGTAGTAACTTAAATACTGACTTCTTTTTCAACGTCACTTAATCCTGCCCCCCCCCCCAAGGAATATGAGTTCATGAAATTCTGTAAGATAGTTACTACAATTATTATCACTTTAAGATGAGAAACAGAGGCTTCGAGCAGGGGTCCCAAACTACGGCCCACAGGCCACATGCAGCCCCCTGAGGCCGTTTATCTGGCCCCCACCGCACTTCTGAAAGGGGCACCTCTTTCATTGGTGGTCAGTGAGAAGAGCACAGGATGCATCCGCACCCATAGTTCCCATTGAAATACTGGTCAGTTTGTTGATTTAAATTTACTTGTTCTTTATTTTAAATATTGTATTTGTTCCCGTTTTGTTTTTCTACTTTAAAATAAGATATGTGCAGTGTGCATAGGGATTTGTTCATAGTTTTTTTTATAGTCCGGCCCTCCAATGGTCTGAGGGGCAGTGAACTGAGCCCCTGTGTAAAAAGTTTGAGGACCCCTGGCTTAGAAAGATCAATAAACTTGCCAAAGACCAAACACACTGTAAATGATTTTACAGGAGCCGCAAGCTCAACTCAGGCCATCAGATGCTATAATTGATATTCTTAACCACTATACTCTCCTGGTTGAATTAAAAATGGCTTACGTGAAATAATGTATGCAAGGCACTTGGCTCAGTGATGCACTATCAGAAAGAAAAATTATTCTTCTAATAGTAGTAATAATGCAAAGTATGATGACTTAGGCACAATCTTTTAGTTCTCCTTTAAGAGCAGTAATATGTGTTAGTCAAGGTTAGGCGTTTGGTCTTTCACCTTTTTACAGTAGCATCAAACTAACTTTTTATGGAAAACGTATTAAGAGCATTTATGTTGAGCAGTCACAAACAGCCATGATAGCTTTAGCAGTGATATAACTAACAGTTCATTTCAGAGCAATTTAAAATTTTTGTTTCTATTTGTGTCAGTGTAGGTATTGCATGATTTAATTTATTAACCATGGATCTCTGAGATTTAGTTGAAAGTAACAAGACTACTTTAAAATTTACTTAGTATTTTTTGGAAGGAGGATTGCTGTGAAAAAATAAAATGTCTCATTATTTATGTTAGTGGAATTGAATAATAGTTGTACGTGTAACCTTATATAGAAGATAAGCCAAAATTTATGTGTCAAACTTGGGAATATGTTTTTATGCTCGTATTTAAGTATGATCTAAGAGGACATGATAGAGTTTCACTCCCCAGAATGTTGATGTCACAAATGGTAGATAAATGGGCCCAGTGCTGGCCCACAAAGAGCCTGGGCTTCACCCTCAGACTTGGATCTGCCATTTATTTTTCACCAAGCTCTTCTAACTGCTCTGTTCATCTGCTTCTTCCCTCTATCTCCTTTTTCCTATTCAATATTGGGAAAAGACAGCATCCTCATAAAGTATGATTTTACCTCTGCTTAAAAACAATAGTTTCATATCTTTTCTAAGAATATTTTGGCTTAAAGGGCCTTCTTCTCTGCCTTATATACACAAGACTAATTTGTATTATTTAAAATGAGTAGATCACTATGATAATTCAGATTTTTCATACAGCTAACCAATAATGTTGATAACCCACAGGTGGTAGGATTTGCTTATAATGGAAAGCTAATCAGTTCTATAAAGGATTCCCCCAAATTTCTCCCTATTGATTAATGAATTATTTTATTTGAGCTAACATCAGCTATTGAATGGACTAACCCAGATAGTAAATAATATTAGCAGCAGCCACTTACTGAGTGCATACAGTTGGTACTTGCCAGACCTGACCAGAATTTAATTAATTAATTCTTCCAACAACTCTGAGGGTTTGGTACTGTTATTCGTGTTTTATATTTGAGGAAAACAGAGTAACTTGGTGCAGCTCAGGAGAGGAAGAGCTATGACTTGACCCAGGAACGCCCAAGTGAAGCCTGTGTTCTTTATTACCCAAAATAGCTTTCTAAGGCCAGCCATGTCTGATGGAAGCTGCTGAGATGGGTAAGCATGGTTTCATCCTCTTAGAGGCCTCCTGTTCAACTGACACATTTTAAAGAACAAACAATAGAGGTCCTTAAAGCTTTAATGACTTCAGTAATCAAACAATTAAAATGTTGAATGTTTTTTTCTTTTTTGATAGAGACAGAGTCAGAGAGAGGGAGAGATAAGGACAGACAGACATGAAGGGAGAGAGATGAGAAGCATCAATTCTTCATTGCACATCTTAGTTTGTTGACTGCTTGTTCATTGATTACTTTCTCATATATACCTTGACTTGTGGGGGGGGGCTACAGCAGAGCAAGTGACCCCTTGCTCAAGCCAGTGACCTTAGGCTTAAGCCACCGACCTTGGGCTTCAAGCCAGTGACCCCACGTTCAAGCTGGGTGAGTCCGCGCTCAAGCAGAAGACCTCAGGGTTTCAAACCTGCGCCCTCTGCATCCCAATCCGATCCTCTATTCACTGCGTCACCACCTGGTCAGACGAAATGTTGAATATTTTTTTACTCTATCCCCAAATCCCTTACATTTGTCCCCAAATAATCTTTTACTGAACTTAGTTTTTTCTGTGGACAACAATAAATAACCTTACTGGTTTGTGCCTTTAACAAAAAGTTGTTACCGTTTTCCCTTCTATTTATTTATTCATTTATTCCTTTTTTATTGAATTTATTAGGGTGACATTGATTAATAAAATTGTATAGGTTTTAGGTGCACAGTTCTATAATACATCATCTGTGTATTGTATTCACCGCCTCAAGTTAAATTCCTAAATAGACACTTTTCTATTTAAAGTCTCATTTTCAGTCTTTTTCATCAGCTCTTTTAGTTAACTAGTAAAATGAAGAGTATTGGTAAATAAAATAAGCCCATAAAAGAGGGAAATATTTCTTTCCTGTTTCTTAAAACTGTCTGTTCTTAGAGGAAACAATAACTAATGTTTAAATTAGTACATTTGAATTTATAGAAATTTACCAGAGGCCAGCTCCAGGTCTACATATGAACAAGCTCTGAGTGCATAATGAAAGCCTGGGTCCTGCTTCACTCGTCTGTGCTGGATTCCACCTGTTACGCTTGACCACAATGGTAGATCTCCAACTATCTTTTTAATATTGTAAACACTAGATAACTAGTTAGTTAGACTATGTTTTCAAGTGGAAATAAAGTAAAGACCCTAATTGCTAAGAAAAACAACAAGATGGTTACCAATGTCATAGTTCAGAATCCAAAATGTAGATTACTAAATTTGACTTTCATGACTACTATTTATGGGTATTTTTCTGATTACTGGCATAGATGGGAATCTGAACTAGCACTGGCTGAACTTGCTGCCATCCTACCTACCCCACATATGTTTTTTTTTTAAAGAAGTTTAACATTAAAAAAATAGAAAATAAAAACTTGGCCAGATTATATTGACAAAGCTGCCCATTACCTTTGCAGAAAGTCCCTGACAGAAGATAAACTTTAAAGCTGGAATGCATGAAAGCATTCCAAGATAGAATTTAAATTTAAACTGATTCTTTATAGATAAGCTTTTTAAAAATCCACCTCTTTCCTTCAAGTCAGGATTTTAAAAATAAATTTCCCCTTTAAATCTCTTGAGCGATTTTCATTTTTTGCAAGGCCGCACTGCTGGTGTCCTGGAAAAATGGAGAGTTAGAGCTTTATCAGTTGGTGCCCTGAGGTATGTGGCAAAGAAGCTAAATCCTTGAAGATTAGCAAAAAAAAAAAAAAAAATGCAGCACATGGCAATAAGGGGCTTATATGACTACTAGCATTAGTTCAGGTGAAAGAAGTATTGCTTATACATAAAACTGGACAAATCCACTGACAATGTATTTTTAGTTAGCTACAAAGGAGTCTTATATTACTGGACTTTGCCTTTTTGGTGAATCGGGAAGCTTAGTAATCCACTGTAAATGTTCTCTGCATGCCCTAATTCTCAGCATCATTCTAAAGTGCTGTTCTTTTATTTTAACCCTTGAAAGTTCATGTTGTTCTCAGATTTGGGCTTCATGCCAGTACAAGATGGCATTAGTTATATTACTTAATAATTGTCATCTAGTTTGTTAATTTCTGGGAAAGGCACATGAGAAATTATTTTACAATTGTAGGAAATGTCTATTTTGATGGGCATTTGAATAAAGTTAATGTAAACAAAAGTTTGGTAAGAAATTTTTATTTAAAAATTGTTCTTTCTCTATAGTACCAGCATCCTATTAATCTTTTTCAACACTTGCTTGAATTTTATCTTTAAATTTGATTTTGCTTCTTTAAGAATGAAATTAAGGTATGTAAGTATTTTTAAGTAGGGTGACCAGATGTTCTAGTTTGCTTGGGACAGTCCACTCTACCTCTGTTATGTTGTGTAATATAAATAATAGTGTGCACTTTCACTCTCAAAGCTGCCTGTGTTTGGATGATGTGATCGTCCTCATTACAGGTAAAACTTTGGGCTGAGGTAACAGGTTCTAAATCATTCATCAACTCAAAATGTTTGTTAAATATATGTCCTCTTCAGGGCACATTTATACTATTTTTAATTTGACTTATAAAATGTATCTCTATTTTTGTTTGCTAATTTTTTTACGTATGGTATCATTTACCCTTTTTATAAATAGTATATCATAAACATATATCTGGATTATTTTGCCTTGCCAAGCCATTTAAGACAGCATCAAAAATCCAGCCATTTTAGTTAAGTGGAGGGGAGATCAAAGAATCTCAATTTCCATAGAATTAGTTAGCTTTACGTAGAGAAAAAAGAATTTACAATCAATGTTAGCCATCTCACAATGTATATGTTATTCATAAAAAAAAAAAAGACACTGACAGCCCAGGCCGGGTAGCTCAGTTGGTTAGATCGTCATCCTCATACGCCACGGTTGCAGGTCAACCAATGAATGAATAAATAAGTGCAATAACAGATCTCTTTCTCTCTCCCTCTCTCTGTCTCCTGCCCTTCCTCCTTCCTTTTCTTTCCCCCTCTCTTTATCTCTCTAAAATCAGTAAATAGAAGTTTCAAAGAAAAAGACATCCGCAGAGAACATGAGCAGCCCCATGCAAAACATTAGCATTAGCAGAAAAAAAGGTCTTAGTGTATGGCAGAGGGTCAAGGAGCTGTATGATGGAGCAGGGAATGAATTTGTTGTGAGGAAAACTGGATTTAGATTATTTGGTTACTGACTTTGTAACTCTGGGCAAACCACTTAATCATTTTGAGCCCTCCACATGTGGGATAATAATACCTTCTACACTTACCTTAGAGTTGTGGGAATTAAACTGCATCATGTGGATGAGGTACACTTTGTGAAGTGTGCTATACATATATGAGTTATAATTGCATAATATGGTAATAGCAATGGACTAAACATACAATGTGAAGCATTATAATGGAGATTATTTAAGGGTAGAGCAGCAAAGAGCTTTTTTAAAATTAAAGCTTAAGAAGTGTTATGTAATAACAGTATTGTGGCCTGACCAGTGGTGGCCCAGTGGATAAAGCATTGACCAGGAACGCTGAGGTCACTGGTTCAAAACCCTGGGCTTACTCAGTCAAGGCACATATGGGAGTTGATGCTTCCTGCTCCCCCTTCTCTCTTTCTCTCTCTCTCTCTCTCTCTCTCTCTCTCTCTCTCTCTCTCTCTCTCTCCTGTCTCTAAAAAATAAATAGATAGAATATCTATATATATGTAAATAACAATAGTATTGTAGTTTGAAAGGATAAGGAATATCACTCTCAATACCTCATCACTTATGAGTAGTGGCCTTAAATTTCTTTAGAATTGAAGAAACCTAGGAACTTCCTATAATTTTTCATTCTTTGAATCAAAAATACTGTTCAGTCCTAATTTTGCTATTTGACCTTAGAATGTAAAAGGGAAAGGAAATTAAAAACAAAAGAAAAGTGATTGCATCATATATGATCCATTTCCCTGTAAAATGGAAAGGCATACAATGTACTACACTTGTTCGTTTAAAAACCTGAACAATAACATCTGAAAAATAACCAAGCACAATGCCTGGCAAGTAACAAGTGGTTTATAAATGTTTGTTTTTAATATATTTATTTATTCTCCCATAGATCACACAGGGAGGTAAGAAAAATACAGAACATACAAAAGCGTTAATAGTTAACAAAGTATACTGAACCACTGGTTTTCCAATTGGTTAGATATGGAATGTTTTGTGCAACAAAAAGGGGGTAGAGTGGAGAGAGTGAATGCAGACGCTAGCTAGTTATACGTGGATCTTGCTCTGCCCCCATCCCAGTCACTCTTGATCTCTGAAGGCTTTCAGGAAAATCACTGGACTGGACTGTCCAAAGAACTGGCCAAATGACATAGCTGTCTGCCAAAAGTGAGACCATCAAGAGGAATAGGTTTTTGTGAACAAACTGATAAGTTGAAGCTTAGATGTGAGGAGATGAAATACTCATAGGATATTTAGTTGAAGATGTTCAGTAGGCAACATTATATTTTGGTCTTAGGTTCATCAGTGCTAGTCTAGAGGGGGAATAGTTTGAATACATGGCAAACTTACAATTTATGCTTAAAACTATGAACATGAATGAGACCACTGAACAAACTGGAATGACAAGAGAAAAGGACCAAGTAAGGTCAGACACAAGTAGAGGACACAAGGAGAAGGGAAGAGAGTGATAAGATCTACAATGGAAAAACATACTGGACATTAGGAAATAGTGTCTAGAAGGGGGTGGTTTTAGTGGCATTGTTGGGGCTGAAAGGAGATTGGTGTGGGCTGAGAAATCAATAAATTGGAAAGTGAAAAATGTGAAAGGTTGTTAGAGATTGAAGAGAAGGTAATTATTTTTTAAAAAGAGTCAAGCACATTTAAAAGCTACATGAAAATAATGAATTAGAACTGAGAAGTTGAAAATGATATAAATGGCCCTGGCCGGTTGGCTCTGTTGTAGAGTGTCAGCCTGGCATGTGGAAGTCCCAGGTTCAATTCCCAGTCAGGGAACACAAGAGAAGCAACTCCACCCCTCCACCTTCTCTCGCTCTCTTTCTCTCTTATCTCCTCCTACAGCCATGGCTCAATTGGTTTGAGCACGTTGGCCCTGGGTGGTGAGGATGGCACCATGGCTTCACCTCAGCTAAAATAGCTTGGTTGCCAAGCAACAGAGCAGTGTCCCGGACGGGCAGAGCATCGCCCAATAGGGGGCTCACCAGTTTGATCCCGGTGCCAGGTAGATCCCAGTTGGGGTGCATGCGGGAGTCTCTGCTTACCTGCCTCTCACTTAAGAAAAAATAAAAGAAAAAGAAAGAAAATAAAATGCTATAAATAAGCTAGTTGATGGAGGAAGTTTCTTTAGAAAATGAAAGGAGATAGGCTCCAGTGTAGTAGTGGATGTCGAGAACTTTGTAGAGAGTTGAAAGGAGTTCCCTCTGCCTGGTGGTCAAAGTCATAGATCTTCATGTAATAGTAGATTTAAAATAAACTTTAGAAAGAGACAGGTAGAAGCATGAAAAAATATATAGTAAATTTGATCAATGTGCAATATGTTAGTTATTATGATATAGTGTATTGATTATTATGTTATATGGTCATTCTCATTTAGAACCACCAAATTGTTTCATTATTATGCAATTCTTAAGCTTGAAATATATAATCAGCAGTTTGCAATTAGTTACCACAGTGACTAGTGTATACATAGTACCCCAAGACCAGGGAGACTAAACCTCTGGCAGTGCCTGGGACAGTTTCATTCAAAGAACTGTCCAACAAAAAAAAAGGCAATTAAATATTGTGAGATCCTAAACTTCTTCAACAGTTGCCTTCACCAAAAATCCTTTCTAAAAATTATGTTTTTTTAATTTTACAGTTTTTTCGTTGTTTTACTACTAGCCAAAAGATTGAATGGTTTACTGCTGTATATTACACTTGGTATTTCAGGTTTCCTGTATGATAATGCAAACTTCAGATGAGTTTAGTGTTTCTCATTTCCATAAATAGATGCCTTTTTTCTTATAGTGGGGATGTCATTGTGTTTTATTCTATTCATGGTAGGTCTGGCAACTACTTAAATACTCCACAAAATAGTTTAGATAACAATTTGTTTTAGAAGAATTCTAACAGTAAAATCCAAGAAATTAACTAAAACTAAACAAATATGAAGTTAACTGGCGCATTTACATGAAGTGATTGAAGTTTGTAGAATTTCTCATGATGCCAGGTAGCAATTCAATTGTTGAGAAAGTAAAATACTGAATAGCCCAGATTATCTTTGAATCTAGCATGTTAGCCACATTTGAGGCTTAAACCTGCTTGTCAAGTTTGTGGAGATGGGGAAGTAGCAAAAGAGATAGAAGGTACTTTTGTTGAAAATATATATATATTTAACACTTAATGTCCTACCTTCAACAGATAAAAGTGGAGCCAGTAGTTCCAGCTCCAAGTCCAGTCATCCCCAGATTGACTCTCCGAGTCGGTGCTGGTCAAGACAAGATGTAAGTATAAATGTTTTGAATTAGAGTGAAATACTTTCAACTGAACTTTCTCTATTGCTCTTTCCTAATAGATTTGGAGCTCTACAAACCTTTCAGGTATGAACATATAGGGTCAAGCTTTATTTTGAGAAATCTTCATTTTCAAATTTTTATTGCTTTCTTTCTCAGAGTAAATTGCTTTATTTAACGTATAGGATTCTTCCCCCCCCCCTTTTTTTTAAAAAAAGACTAGCACATGACATTGTTCCTGCCTAGTTTTTAAGGTTCTGATTATCTGAAAACTAAGTGAACTATGTATTGAATAGACTGCCACATTACACCCATGAGGATGCAGTGTTACACCTTCTTAAGTGTTATTCTGTATCACTGTAACAAAGAACCAGCTCTCTGCTTGCTCAGAAGGCACCTGGCTTCATTCTGTACCTATGAAACAAAGACACTGCCCAAAGCCTGATGAAACAGTATATAATAGTAACAAATGCAGTCTTTTCTTTTCTATAAACAAGAGTGAACTAGAAGTGTAAACCCATGTGTGTTATTTATTTGTCTTAATTTTCACAGAATCATCATACCAGCTCACCACTCTATTTAAAGTAAATTAGTTGTTCATGTTTTTTATTCATTTTTGGGGTATTAATGAATTAAGGTCTACAGGGCTCTTACATGATAATGTGATACAACATTGATTTATATTTGTAAATCATATTGAAATCATTCTATTCTGACATCATACTATATTTCATTTAAATAAATTTCACAGCCTGACCAGGCAGTTGCACAGTGGTTAGAGCATCAGACTGGGACGCAGAGGACCCAGGTTCAAAACCTCAAGTTTGCCAGCTTGAGTGCAGGCTTGTCTGGTTTGAGCAAGGCTCACTAGCTTGAGCCCAAGGTCACTGGCTTGAGCAAGGAGTCACTCACTCTGCTTTAGCCCCCCCAGTAAAGTCACATATGAGAAAGCAATCAATGAACAGCTAAGGTGCCGCAACAGAGAATTGAAGCTTCTCATCTCTCTCCCTTCCTGTCTATCTGTCTCTCTCTCTCTCTCTCTCTCTCTCTCTCTCTCTTTCTCTGTCTCTGTCACACACAGAGAAAAAGACAAATTTCACAAGCTAAACATACAATTTACAATCCTTTTTTTTACCAATAAGCCTGAAATGAATATGTTTACATTTCAAACAATCAAATGTATCAGTTATAGGCTTACATAGGATTTCATTTTCACTCAGTATTTAGCCATAAAAATGGAAGTAGAAACCAAGGTGATTCCCTCTCCAAAGGGCCTCACAGTGCCCCCTCTTCAGGAAAGTAGCAACTTGGAAGAAAGTTTGGCATGCCTCAGGTTTTCAAGGGAGGTCACTTCCTTTGCCTTCCTTTGGCTGCCTACATGTAAAATATATATATATATATATATATATATATATATATAGAGAGAGAGAGAGAGAGAGAGAGAGAGAGAGAGAGAGAGAGAGAGAAGTGAAAGTAGAACCCATGAATCCATTTAATAGGTAGAGTAGACACAACAGAAAATATGCTTTGTGTTCTCAGTGGTTTGTTCTATCTTAAAGTTTGTGTTTTTGTTATGCTGCTGCTTTTGTTAATTACACAGGTAATACATTAAAAAAAAGTTCAATATCATGATGACAAATGGTAGTATAGAAGCCAACATTGTCTTCTAGGAAAGTGTATACTCTTCTGAAGATTCAAAGAAGAAAATCCAGATTGTTCATTCTTTTCTTACATAAATTACCTGCATAATTTCCACAATCGTCTTTATGGCAGTGTCATAGAAACCTAGATGGTGGATTGTGCTATTGCTCACAAGCTTAGACAATGTAAGAAAAATACTGTAGAGTGAGTCAGTTCTTCTTAACCAGCTACTGGTATACCTGGTGCCCTCAATCTTACTACAAAAATTTAAGATAAATTTATTCTTATTCCTTAACCAGTAGAGGAAGAAATCTAATAAGCAAGGAGACCCAACCAAAGTCATTTGTTTATACTTCCTGGAAATTCTGCATTTGGGCTCATTTCTCTTAAGAGAAGATGTTCTTATTACTTCTCACCTATCAGTTTATATTTATGCCTAGTTTCTCAGTAACTTACCAGTACTTAATCGTTACTTCCACACAGAAGTTTGACTTGTGCATTACCTTTAGAGAAAGATGGTTTGTGGAAAAGCACTGATAAAAATAATTGTCCCATCATCTCTAAAGCATCTGATTGACTATATCTCTCCTCACTCATATACCTAAGATATTGGATGATGTGAGAAATAGATCCTGTTTTCAGTGTTAGGGAAATTATAATACCCAGACATTCTAGACAAGTTGTCCTTGAAGGTATAGCATTATATAACATGAACTTTCAGTAAGTTAATAACTCTCATTTTATATGAATAATAATTATTTGACCAAAATCAGACTCAAGGAAATACTTATAATGGACAAAATAATAAATTAAGTGAAATACATTATATTTTAAGTTAAAATAAAACAGAAAAAAAGAGGCCCAAATCACATAGTAATAAGATGTTATGTAACTTAAGTAAAGTTTTGTTTTTTAAAAACTAAATTGTGGATAAGCAGACTGTGGCTCATTGGTCAAATTTATTTCATGGTCTGTTTTTGTATAGCTCACAATCTAAAAATGATTGAAAAGATTTAAAAGAATGATATTTTATGACACATGAAAATTTTATGAAATTAAAAGCAATCCCATTGTTGTAACATAGGATCCATAGCTTATTCCATGGCAGTGTAATGGAAAAGAGGCAGTAGAGTCACATAATTGTACCTTTATTTACTTAGTTTGTGCACACTGGGAATGTAATGATACTCTTTTGAAGTGAAATTAATGACCAGACTGGGAATAGTTTGGGGGAGGGGGTTGTTTATTGCTAATAAAACAAGCAGGGAATAGAGGCTTTTGAAATTATAGGAAAAAGAAAAGGCTTTACAGGGTTCAAATTATACCCTCTCATCGAAATATCTTTAAGACAATATTTAGTTTCTAAATCTTCTTACATAAAGAAGTTAGGTCTTCTGCCCTTGTTCCAGGAAAGTACTTTGAGGTTAGATTATTTCCTGTATTCTCCATTATTGTTCCTTGAAGCAAGACAGAGAGGTACCTTGTTTTTGCCTTCAGTTAACGTGCCTGGAAACTGTATTTTGTAGGGTTTATGGAGAGCCCATTACCTCTTCCTGATAGAGTTAAATTCAAAATGACTTTGCAAGGACCTCAAATTCTTTTAACTTATTCCCCAGAAATGGGTATCCAGAGTTCCCCTCAGTCTGTGTTGAAGATAAAACTAAAATACTAACCCTGAAATTACAATCTTAACACCTATAAAAAGTTTGTTAGAATAGTATGAATGGGAAGGAACAGCACATTCAAGTAAATTGCTAAAATATCTGAGTCTGGTCTAGCAATCAAGTAGGTTTCGGTTTGCCAAGGAAAGACTGTCTGGGGTCACAATGATGGGAATCCTGAGGTCCTAGTGGGGCCGGGTGACATAGACGATTTAGTGTACTACCCATTGTTATGGAGGCACGTGGCAGCACAGTTGCTGTGTTGTTTATCATCCCAGTTCTCACACTTTATTGATTTAGCTACGTTATTCTGAGCAAGTGTAGGAAGAGTGGGCTAACTTGTAGCATTCATTTATTCATTTCTGTGAAGAAAATAGAACAGAGGAAGGCGATGGAATATCTTAGGGGCAGGAGTTCAGATAAGATTGTCAAGACATGACAGAACCGGAGCTGCAACTCTTCTAAGTTAAATGTGGGGCTGTATTTGTAAAGCTCAAAATTCTATTAAAGGAGCTTTCCATTAAAAAAAAAAGAGATAAATTTAAATACTGGTAAAGTAATAAGATAAATGTAAATGTAGCTGAGGATTTTGGGGTTGAATGGTGGCAGTTAGCATTCTTCCCCCCTCACATATCTCAAATGTCTTTTTTTTTTTTTTTTTTTGAGAGAAAGAGAGAGAGAGGGACAGATAGGGACCAACAGACAGGAAGGAGAGAGATGAGAAGCATCAATTCTTTGTTGCGACACCTTAGTTATTCATTGATTGCTTTCTCATATGTGCCTTGACCAGTGGGCTACAGCAGACTGAGTGACCCTTTGCTCAAGCCAGCAACCTTGGGCTTCAATCCAGTGACCATGGGGTCATGTCTATGACACCATGCTCAAGCCAGTGAGCCTGTGCTCGAGCTAGTGAGCCTGTGTGCAAGCTGGATGATCCCACACTCAAGCCAGCGACCTTGGGATTTCGAACCTGCAACCTCATGTCCCAGTTTGCCGCTCTATCCATTGTGCCTCCACCTGGTCAGGCTCAAATGTTTCTTTACTGCTCTCCTCTTGCTGGTACTGGGAAGAAGCTTTTGTCCTTTTCCTCTGTGTACTCCTTCCTTTTTCCCCTTGTGCAGAGTGGCTCTTTTGCCAGCTGTGTTAGACTGGTGAGCTGGGCCTTCTGTGTTCAGGACATTGTTGCTCTTATTCAGGCCCTCACCAGAGACAGGATGATTAATTGGGATCCTCCAAGTATACAATAATGCTTGGTCATTTTTCCAGTTAATATCTAATAGAATATTTGATCAAGTGACATGGAATCATTAATAATGTCTTTATGAGAACAATATTATTATCAATGATAATTCTAAATTTTCTTCTGACTGAAAAGGTCACAATAGATAGTCTCTTTTACAAATTTAACATTTTTTCCAAATGTGCATATTACGCTGTGGGATAGTTTTCAGTGACCACATTACTGCATTTCTTTCTGCTAAAATTTTGATTTCTGGCGTTAACACAGCATGAGTATTTTCAGATTTCTTATAATTTAGGAAATTCCTTAATCAGAGCTCTCTTAGAAGAGGTGCTAGAAATATGATGCTTTCCTATTTATGTAAGTAATTCAGTTTTTTGTTATAGTTTACATACTATAGCTTATGCTTGAGAGTGGGCTTTTTAATAGATTATTTATATATACTATGAAACTGAGAATGAAAACTTTGCTCATTAATCTTGAAAACAGAAGAGTTTAATCTTTAAAAACATAAAATGGTATTTATTGTTTTTTGAAATTCACTTCTGGACAGTACAGGTACACGTGGACCATAATCATAGGCAAATTACAAAGATAATCATTTAAAATATTTTTAAATAAAATAAGCTCTTTATAATTTTACATGTAACCAGAGTTATCCAAAAGACATTTAATAAGGTGAAACATGTGTAATGGTATTTTAGTGATAAATTCTTTAGAGAAATAATAGCAAATAGTTTTTAACCCACTTCCTGAATTTTCTCTCCAGACCTAAAATGTCTATTCACATACAGTGTGTCTGTAAAGTCATGGTGCATTTTTGACTGGTCACAGGAAAGCAACAAAACACAATAGAAATGTGAAATCTGCACCAAATAAAAGGAAAACTCTTCCAGTTTCATACCTATTCAGTGCAGTTCAATGTGGGCTCCATTTGTTGCCCTACACACATCCAAACAATAGGGAAGTTCTTGCCACACACAGGTAAGGACATCTGGTGTAACAGTGAATAAAGTCTGGGATTCTGTTTTAAGTGATTAATGTCGTTGATACGTTCAATGTACACATGTTGTTTCACATAACCCCAAAAGTAAAAGTCTAAGGGCGTCAGATCCGGGGATAGTGGTGGCCATGGCTTTACAGAACCCCTGCCTATTCACTGCTGGGGGAATGTTCTATCCAGAAACTCACGAACAATTGTAGCGTAGTGTGGAAGAGCGTCGTCCTGTTGAAAGATGACACCTTCTGGAAATTGTGGCACTGCATACAATTCCAACATGTCAAGATAGGTGATTGCCGTCACAGACTGCTCCACGAAAAAAATGGGCGTATCACCTTATCATGCATCAGGCCACACCACAGGTTCACTTTAGGGGTATTACGTTCGTACTCAACATAGGCATGAAGATGTTCAGCAGCCCATATTCGGACGTTATGGCGAAGAACATGTCCACAGATATGGAAGGTCGCCTCATCGCTAAACACAATCTTCTGCAAAAATCTTGCATCATTGTTGATCTCATGAAGCATATCTGTAGCAAACACACATCGTGTGGGTCTATCCACTGGTTTGATAGAGTGCAGCAGCTTCAATTTGTACCCTGTAAAACAGAGACGTTCCTTTAACACCTTATGAACTGTAGTCTTGCTTAGGTGTAATTGTCTAGCACATGCACGCACTGATTTTTTAGGGCTCGTTAGGTAGCTATCCCGTATAGCCTCTACAGACTCGTCACTGACTGATGGCCTGCCAGGACGGGGTTTCTCCACCAAACTGCTGGTTTCCTTCAACTGCTTATCCCACCAAGTAATGTTATTCCTATGTGGTGGCGCTTCGTTATAAACACGCCGATATTCATGTTGCAATTTGGTCACGGATTCGAATTTAGCGAGCCACAGAACACACTAACTTTTCTCTGTACCGTCCACATCTCGACTAGCATGGCCGTGGGCTGCTCCACTGTATGCACGGTGTTATGTCATCATCTGTGCATGTGCACATGCTGCCACATCATCCTGCAGAAACTGGGAGGGTTTTTCTTTTATTTGGTGCAGATTTCACATTTCTATCTTTTGTTGCTTTCCTGTGACCGGTCAAAAGTGCACCATGACTTTACGGACACACTGTATAATTTATTTCCAGTGTGAACAAGTTTAAGGTAACTCACAGAGAGAGCATATATAAAACTCTTTCTGTATGGACCCAGATAGCAGGAACAGTGTCTTCCATCTGAGCTTTCAGAGCAGATACAAAGGCATTTTTTTATTTGGCTATTTCTTACACCAAACCCTAATCCAAGAGGATAGCATAAACACATTCAGCGAAGAGGACTCTGTAAAGTATCTTCTCGTCTCTTATTTTCTTTTTGTATTACTCAAGACTCGTGGATGTACTAACAGAAACTCAAATCAACCTAGCTTATAAGAATAAAGTAAAGGATATAGGTGAGGCACTATCCATGGTTCAAAAGCCTCATTAGGACTCTGCTCACTTTGTTTTTCTTTTAATCCTGTCTGTGTGGTGGCAAAGATGGTCCAATCCTGTCTGTGTGGTGGCAAAGATGGTCCAATCACTTGAGGCTAGTAACAGTTCTTAGTGCTCAATAGCCCTGGTGATGCGCCCCACCCTTTACCTCCTTTCCACAGAATCCATTCAGTCTCCCATCAAAAGCTCCAGCTGGCCAGACTGGTTCATCAGCCTCTGTAGTAGGGGAGACTGCCCTATCAGAAGAAGAGATGGTAGGTTCCAGAAGGAAAGGAGGATTTTCTCAAAAGACTAAGGAATTTGAAGCAGGCAAAATAAACTGAAAAAAAATTTTTCTTTCTTTTTTATAAAGAAAGCAGAAGGGAGAGAGATGAGAAGCATCAACTTACAGTTGTAGCACTTTAGTAGTTCCTGACTGCTTCTCATACGTGCCTTGACTGGGGTCTCAAGCCAAGCCAGTGACCTTGGACTCAAGGCAGTGACCTTTGGACCCAAGCCAGCAACCTTTGGGTTCAAGTTCGCAAGCCTGCACTCAAACCAGCATCCTCAGGGTTTTCAACCTGGGTCCTCAGCATTCTAGGTGGATGCTCTATCTACTGTGCCACCACTGATCAGGTACAACTGATTTTTATTTATTTTATTTTGGGAAAAATAAGATTGCTTATTTTTATGAAAGCAGGGAAAAGCTTTATGGTTTTAAAAAGAATCCTTTAGAAGTAAAGTTGAGGAATATTTTAGAGCATCATTTTGTCACAAAAGGAAGCCCTTTTGCTTTTCTATTTTTAATTTGTTTCCCTTCCAATAAAACTGTCTGCTTTTGATTTATGAAAAAAAAATGATTGGAAAGTGGTGACAGCTTCGTTTTGACCTGGTTGACTTGCCACTGAAATTGAAACACTTTATAGGTATTTTGCCTATGTTATATTAGATGCCAAATAACAAGAAAAAGGATAAAAACATTCTTAAGAATGACTATATTTAAAATAGATGGCTATTTGTAATGCAAGTGAAAGATGGTCACATTACAAATGAAATTTCCTAGCAGCTGAACAACAAGAACACAAACTGTTGATTGTTTCTACTGTTTTTGCTACTTTATTGTGCTTATAGATTCAACAGACCCAAACCCATATGTCTCAGTTATAATTCTGAAAGGAAGCACATATTGAAAGTTTCTTATTCAGTTCTTCAGCCCTTTTCTGAGTTTTACAGACAAGGAGGTCTTGACCTCTTTATACTACTCTCATATATACTGACCTAAAATTATGATGAAATATCTCCAAGTTTTAATTTCTTCTCTTGGCACATTGTAGTTTGTTCATTAACATAAGGTACAGTGTGTTTAAGAGAAAAAAATAGTATACTGTCAGAAAAACTGGCTTTAGGTTTTGAGAAATGCTTTTACTACACAGTAAAACAAGTGGAAAGATTATAATCAAAGCATTTCCATCTTACTTGTAAACAATTACAGCAGTTCTTCTATGGATGCCACATTAGAAGACTTGGGAAAATTTACTGGATTCCATTCTAATGCAATTAGAGCTAATTTTGTTCTTTAAATGAATAAAAGGTCAGCTAGTAAATCGAGCTTATCTTGAGTCCAGACTTCAATAAATTGTTTTATTTAATTTGTTGTAAAAGATCTTATCCTTAATGGGCTTAGGTCTTATTAGTTCACTTAGGTTTTAAAATATTTATGACCACCTTTTCAGATATGATTTGAATGATAGTTGGAAAGTTTCTCTCTGCAATGTTATCAAGGCCTAAGATCACTAATTGAGTGAATATAGGAAGGTACTTAAGATTTGTTATCTAGAAAAAACTGGCATGAAGGTTCAGAATTTAAATATTCTTTAACCTGTGATAGACAGAGATAATTTAGCTACATCATGGTAACCTTTTGGATATTATCTGACTATAATATACCCTAAAGATCAAGCTACTCACACTTTTAGTGTTTAAAAAGAATATGTACCCACTGAAAACACTTAGGCACTCCTGTTATTACAGACAACCACATGGAAAATTTAAATTCTTTGCCTTCTGTTATTTCTTGTCATTTTATTGGGGCTATAGTAATATTAAAATACTTTTGCATAAAGACTTTGGAGACATAATGTACTGTTTTTACTTTATTCCCATTCCTGACTTTGTGACTTATAAAATGAATATTTGTGTCACTGCTGGAACTCTGATTTAGAATATTGCAGCTTTTTAAAATCTGGTTGCCAAGGGTATCAGCACATGGGTTGAAGGGTATGTCACTGAGCTACTGACTGGCCATGTGACCGCCGTCTGTTTAGATTTCTTCTTCTGGGTTCCAAAACTGTATCTGTCCTCACAGCGTGTCCTTCAGGCTCTGAGAAGCACAGCATCCCTCCTTCTTTCAGGATCTGTTCCTCCTCTGATGCTTTCCTCCATTCCCACCTTTTCTGCCCCCTCCACTCCCCACCTCCCCAGGAAGTTTGCTTCCTTCCTTATCTCCTCTTCTTTCTATCTTCTCCTTTTTTCTCATTCTTTCCTTTGGCCTTACATTTTCCCATTCTAAACTTTCTCACCTTTACCACCCTCCCTGCCTACCACCCCCCATAAGAGAAAGGTTATATAACTCCCTCTGCTCATTCTGACTTCTTTTTTTTTTTTTACATTTTTTTTATTAACTTTAATGGGGTGACACCAATAAATCAGGGTACATATGTACAATGAAAACATCTCCAGATTATCTTATCATTCAGTTGTGCTGCATACCCATTACCCAAAGTCAAATTGTCCTCTGTCACCTTCTATCTGGTTTTCCCTGTGCCCCTCCCCTTCTCCCTATTCCACCCTCCCTTCCCTCACCCCATCCCGTAACCACCACACTCTTGTCCATGTCTCATAGTCTCACCTTAATGTCCCACCTATGTACAAAATCATGCTGTTCTCAGATTTTTTTTTTTCTGATTCACTTATTTCACTCCGTATAATGTTATCAAGGTACATCCATTTTGTTGTAAATGATCCGATGTCATCATTTCTTATGGCTGAATAGTGTTCCATAGTATATATATACCAAAGCTTTTTAATCCACTCGTCTTCTAACGGACACTTGGGCTGTTTCCAGATCTTCGCTATTGTGAACAATGCTGCCACGAACATGGGGGCGCATTTCTTCTTTTCGAACAGTGTTATGGTGTTCTTAGGGTATATTCCTAAAAGTGGGATAGCCGGGTCAAAAGGCAGTTCGACTTTTAATATTTTGAGGAAACTCCAAACTGTTTTCCACAGTGGCTGCACCAGTCTGCATTCCCACCAGCAGTGCAGAAGGGTTCCCTTTTCTCCACATCCTCGCCAGCACTTGTTCTGTGTTGTTTTGCTGATTTGATGAGCGCCATTCTGAGTGGTTTGAGGTGATATCTCATTGTGGTTTTAATTTGCATTTCTCTAATGATTAGTGATGTTGAGCATTTTTTCATATGTCTTTTGGCCATCTGTATGTCTTCTTTGGAGAAATTTCTATTCATTTCTTTTGCCCATTTTTTGATTGGATTGTTTGTCTTCCTGGTGTTGAGTTTTGTAAGTTCTTTATAAATTTTAGTTATTAACCCCTTATCAGACGTGCTGTCGAATATGTTCTCCCATTGTGTAGTATGTCTTTTTATTCTGTTCTTATTGTCTTTAGCTGTGCAAAAGCTTTTTAATTTGATGTAGTCCCATTTGTTTATCTTGCCTTTTATTTCATTTGCCCGTGGAGATAAATCGGCAAATAAATTGCTGCTACAGATGTCGGAGAGCTTGCTACCTATGTTTTCTTCTAAGATGCTTATAGTTTCACGGCTTATGTTTAAGTCCTTTATCCATTTTGAATTTGTTTTGTGTATGGTGTAAGTTGATGGTCTAGTTTCATTTTTTTGCAGTTAGATGTCCAATTTTCCCAGCACCATTTGTTAAAGAGGCTGTCTTTACTCCATTGTATGTTCTTTCCTCCTTTGTCAAATATCAGTTGTCCATAAAGGTGTGGGTTTATTTCTGGGTTTTCTGTTCTGTTCCATTGATTACTGTGCCTGTTCTTATGCCAGTACCAGGCAGTCTTGAGTATAATGGCCTTGTAGTAAACCTTGATATCCGGAAGAGTGATGCCTCCTGCTTTATTTTTTCTTTTTAAGATTGCTGAGTCTATTCGTGTTCTTTTTTGTTTACATATAAATTTTTGGAATATGTTTTCTATATCTTTGAAGTATGTCATTGGTATTTTAATTGGTATTACATTGAATTTATAAATTTCTTTTGGTAATATAGACATTTTAATGATGTTTATTCTTCCTAGCCATGAGCACGGTATATGCTTCCACTTGTTTGTATCTTCCTTGATTTCTTTTATCAGTGTTTTATAATTTTCCGAGTACAAGTCCTTAACCTCCTTGGTTAAATTTACTCCTAGGTATTTTATTTTTTTGGCTGCAATAGTGAAGGGGATTGATTCTTTAATTTCTTTTACTGACAGTTCATTGTTTGTATATAGAAATGCCTCTGATTTCTGAGTATTAATTTTATATCCTGCCACCTTGCTGAATTCATTTATAAGGTCCAGTAGTTTTATAACTGAGACTTTAGGGTTTTCTATGTACAATATCATATCATCTGCAAAAAGTGACAGTTTTACTTCTTCTTTTCCAATTTGGATGCATTTTATTTCTTCTTTTTGTCTGATTGCTGTAGCTAGGACTTCCAGAACTATGTTGAATAAAAGTGGTGAAAGTGGGCAACCCTGCCTGGTTCCTGATCTTAAGGGGATTGCTTTTAATTTTTGTCCATTTAGTATGATGTTTGCTGTGGGTTTGTTGTAGATGGCCTTTATCATGTTAAGGAATGTTCCTTGTATTCCCACTTTACTGAGAGTTTTAAGCATGAATGGGTGCTGGATTTTATCAAATGCCTTTTCTGCATCTATTGAAATTATCATGTGATTTTTGCCCTTCCTTTTGTTTATGTGATGAATCACATTGCTTGATTTGTGAATATTGAACCAGCCTTGCCTCTCCAGAATAAATCCCACTTGATCATGGTGTATGATTTTTTTCATATATTGCTGAATCCGGTTGGCTAATATTTTGTTGAGAATTTTAGCGTCTAAATTCATCAGGGATATAGGCCTATAATTTTCTTTCTTTGTGTTGTCTTTGCCCGGTTTTGGGATCAGAATTATGCTCGCCTCATAAAAGGAGTTTGGAAGTCTTCCTTCCTCTTGAATTTTTTGAAATAGCTTGAGGAGGATAGGAGTTAGTTCTTCTTTTAATTTTTGATAGAATTCACTTGTGAAGCCATCAGGCCCAGGACTTTCCTTTTTTGGGAGTTTTTTGATAACTGTTTCAATCTCATCTGTTGTAATTGGTCTGTTTAGGTGCTCTGATTCTTCCAGATTGATTTTTGGAAGTTTATATGATTCAAGAAATTTGTCCATTTCATCTAGATTGTCTAATTTTTTGGCATATAGTTCTTCATAGTATTTTCTTACAATGCTTTTGTATCTCTGTTGTATTAGTTGTCATTTCTCCACTGTCCTTTCTAATTTTATCTATTTGAGACCTCTCTCTTTTTTTCTTGGTGAGTCTAGTTAAGGGTTCATCAATCTTGTTTACCTTTTCAAAGAACCAGCTTCTGGTTTCATTGATCCTCTGTATTGTTTCCTTAGCCTCTATGTCATTTATTTCTGCTCTGATCTTTATTATTTCCTTCCTTCTACTTGTCTTGGGTTTTATTTGTTGTTGTTTTTCTAGTTCTTTTAGATGCAGGGTTAAGTTGCTTATATGATCTTTTTCTAGCTTCTTATGATATGCCTGTAGTGCAATGAACTTCCCTCTCAGAACTGCTTTTGCTGTGTCCCATAGATTTTGAGTTGACGTATGCTCATTATCATTTGTTTCTAGAAACTTTTTTATTTCTTCTTTGATCTCATTGTTAATCCATTCATTATTTAATATCATGCTATTTAGTTTCCAAGTGTTTTGAGTATTTTTCAGTTTTTCTTTTGTGGTTAATTTCTAGTTTCATGGCATTGTGATCAGAGAAAGTGCTTGATATGATTTCAATCTTCTTAAATTTATTTAGGCCATTTTTGTGTCCTAACATGTGGTCTATCCTAGAAAACGTACCATGAGCGCTTGAGAAGAATGTATATTCTACTGCTTTAGGGTGAAAAGTTCTGAATATATCTATTAAATCAAGTTGATCTAGTGTATCCTTTAAGTCTGCTGTTTCTTTATTGATTTTCTTTCTTGTGGATCTATCTAGTGTTGTTAGTGGGGTATTGAAATCCCCTACTATGATAGTATTACTGTTAATCTCGCCCTTTATATCCATCAAAGTCTGCTTTATGAATGTCGGGGCTCCTATATTTGGTGCGTAGATATTTATAATAGTTATATCTTCCTGTTGAATTGTTCCCTTTATCATTATGTAGTGTCTTTCTTTATCTCTTACTATAGTCTTTGTTTTAAAGTCCATCTTGTCAGATATAAGTACTGCTACCCCGGCTTTTTTTCATTTCCATTTGCATGAAATATTTTTTTCCACCCTTTTACCTTCAGTCTATGTGCATCTTTTGTATTAAGGTGTGTCTCTTGTAGACAGCATATGTATGGGTCCTGTTTCTTTATCCACGCTGCTACCCTGTGTCTTTTGATTGGATCATTTAATCCATTTACATTTAAGGTTATTATTGATATGTAGTTGTTTATTGCCATTTTATTCTTTAAAGCTGTATTTTTTTTTTTTTTTTTTGCTATATTCTTTCTTCCCTTTGAACTGTTCTTTCGTCCCTTAGAATCTCTTGCAGGATTGGTTTGGTTTTAATGAATTCCTTGAGGTTTTCTTTGTCTGGAAAGCTCTTTATTTCTCCTTCAATTTTAAACGTTAGCCTTGCTGGATAGATTAGTCTTGGTTGTAGGTTCTTGTTCTGCATTACTTTGATTATATCTTGCCATTCCCTTCTGGCCTCAAGTGTTTCTGTTGAGAAGTCCGATGTCATCCTTATGGGGGCTCCTTTGTAGGTGAGAGTGTTTTTTTTCTCTAGCAGCTTTTAAGATTTTTTCTTTATCTATTAGCTTTGGTATTTTAACTATGATGTGTCTTGGTGTAGATCTTTTTGGGTTTCTCTTTAATGGAGTTCTGTGTGCCTCTTGAACATATGGAATGTTTCCCAGCCTTAATTTAGGGAAGTTTTCTGCTATGATTTGATTGAACAAAGTTTCCATTTCCTGTCCTCTTTCCTCTTCTTCAGGCACCCCTATGATGCGAATATTGTTTCTCTTCATGTTGTCACAGAGCTCCTTTAGAGTTTCCTCACATTTTTTGAATCTCTTTTCCTTTTTTCTCTCTGCTTCTGTAACTTTGTTTATTGTGTCCTCTAACTCGCTGATTCGATCCTCAGCGTGATTCATCCTGCTCTTAATTCCTTCCATTGTGGTCTTCAGTTCTGATACTGTATTTGTCATTTCTGTCTGGTTCTTTTTTATTATTTCAATTTCATTTTTTATACATGTTATCTCTTTATTTAGGTGCTCATAGTGACTATCCATTGTTGCTCTAATTTCTTTGAACATCCTAACTATCATTATTCTAAATTCTGCTTCTGGTAGTTTGGTTATATCTGGTTCATTCAGGTCCTTCTCTGTGGATTTCTCTTGGTTCATTTGGTTTACATTCCTCTGCCTGCCCATTTTATCTGAGTGTAAGCAAGTTGTGGCCACTGGAATCCAGTATGTGTTGCCTTTGTGTTCTTTAGGTGTGGTCTGTCTGCAGGCTTCCAACCCCTCTGCCTCTGCCTAGGGCGGTTGGGTGTAGGCGTTGCCTGCGCTGGCTCACTGCAGCTATTGCTGTGATTTCTGCCTCTCCTTTGCGGGAGGGGCTGTCACTCGAGTCACTAGCCTTAGCACCCAGGGCAGAGGTGAGCACCTTTGCTTAGCTGCGGAACCAGTTTTTTCCGGAAGGCTTACGCCCAGCCCCCTCAGTCAGAGCCTGCCTGCCACCGTTTCGTGGGTTGGGCGGGGCTTTTGATGTGCTCTCAGCTGGTGAGCCTTTGCCTGTCCAGAATTTAGCCCCGCCCTCGAGGCCAGGGTCCTCCTGCTCAGGGGATTATTGGGCCTGGCGTGTTTGCTAGCGTGAGCTCAGCTGCCAGCTTCCGGTCATTGCGGATCCTACCCCGCCCCCACGCTCGGAGCCAGCTCGGGCACGTAGGGTGGTACTCCGCAGTTTCTCCGGCCGGGCGGGGCGAGCAGCGTGAGCTCAGCCGCGAACTTCCGCTGGTCTCAGTGTCTCCCTCGCCCCAGCCTTAGGAGAACCGCTCGCGCACACAGATGGCACACTGCGGTTTCTCCGTCTGGGCGGGGTTGGCAGCATGAGCTCAGCCGCGGGCCCCTCGCCCGTCCCTGGTCTTAGCCCCGTGCCCGCGGTCAGGGCCAGCTAGCGCAGGGTCGCAGGGCTGATCTCTGCCCATATTTTTCCCTACAAGTGGGGTCACAGGCGGCCCGCAGCTGCCAGACAGCTTTTGCGCGTCCCCTCCGCCCCTGCTAGGCTAGCCTGAGCTCACACCATTCCGCCCACACCGACAGGACCGCGTTTCAGCGTCCTGTCCCAACCTTAGGCTTCAGCAACCTCAGGGGGCTAGAAGTGCCCTAAGTCTCCACACTGTAGGCCTGGGAGCTCCCTCCCTCTAAGCAGCTCTGCTCTAATTGCCGCGGGAGAGCTTGTTTGGCTAGTGTCCTGTCTCCCTTTGCTGGTATTGCTAGTTCCAGGGGAAATATTCGTTTTCGATTAGGGAAGTGACTTAGCCCATGGGTCAGGGTGGCTGTCCCTCAGAGTGTCTCCGTGCCTTCAGTCCACTCTTTGTTCCCGCTGCTCTGTTCCTCTCCTCTGTCCCAGTTCCCCGGAGCCCCGGGTGCGTGGTTGTGAGAGAGGTTTTCTGAGCTGTCCCTTTAAAAAGATTTTTGGGTCTGAGAAAACTCTCTCTTTTTCACAAATAGTATCCTCACTTGCTTCACAGCTCGATACTGTCCAAACGCCTCTTCTAGGCTCTGGGACTGCAGTCTGGGCTTGGTTCCTGGGACCCAGGTCCCTTCCTCTCCGCCAAACTCTCCTCCCGCCACACGGGTCTCTCCGGGCTGCCGTTTGCTCCAGGGAGCTGGGCAGCCCTCTTCGCGTTTTCTCTATTCCTACCAGTCTCAATGTGGCTTCTGCAGTGTTCCTTGGTTGAAGAGTCCACTTAGTTTAGCTCAAAGTTGGTTTATCCAGATGATGGTTCTTAAAATTGAGTTATAATCCACTTTGGTTCTGGGAGTTGGAAGTTGATACGTCCACCTACTCCATCGCCATCTTCCCTCCCCTCTGACTTCTTAAAACTTAACTGTTCATGTGTACTTTCTTCAGATTTTAATTCTTAAATTCACTACACTCTGGTTTCTTCCCTAGAAACTTTTCTGAAGCTCTCATTAAGATCCTGAAGTGCACTCAGAGACCATGCTACAGCCCTGGTGATGGTCATCCTTTCTGCTACATTGGACGTGTTACTTACCCCACGCCCTTTTTGAAACTTTCTATTCCGTGTTTTTCTTGATACTACACTTGTCAGAGTCTTTCTTATAATTTCTTCTCTTTTTCTTTTATAGACTTCTTTTTCTTATTTTCTTTTTTTTGCTTTTGGCCCACTACTCTGTTCTTTCTCTGTACATTTTCTCATTCACTCTTTGCGTTTTAAAATTATGCAATGATAATTCTCAAGTCTTTATTTCCAGCTCACATTTCTCCCCTGAGATGCAGACTCATCTGCCCAGTTGCCTGCTCTAAAGTTCTGACACGACACACCAGAGGCGTCTCAAACATAGCATTTCCAAAATGGAACACAGCATTGTTTCTCTGACCTTGTTCTTCTTCCTATGCTTTTATCTCTTAATGACGAGATCAGAGTCTCCACTGTCAGTAAATGTTAGTTAGCTGTTTTTTTTTCTAACTGTGGACATTTATTTCAAAAATACTTTTCACCAAGATGTTATATTCTTTGTGTCCTTTGGATAAAACCAGGTGTAAAAAGTAAAAGGGCTTTACAAAACATATTTGGGCCCTGGCTAATTGGCTCAATGGATAGGGTGTGGGTCCGGCATGTGGATGTCCTGGGGTCAATCCCCAGTCAGAGCACACATGAATAGCAACCATCTGCTTTTCTTCCTCTCCCTCACCCACTTCTCTCCCTCTTCTCCTCCCGCAGCCAGTGGCTCAGTTGATTTATGCGTCCACCCTGGATGCTGAGAATAGCTCGATTGCTTCAGGCACACGCCCCAGACAGGGGTTGCATGGTGGATATCGGTCAGGTGCATGCAAGAGTCTCTATCTCCCCTCCTCTCACTTAAAACAAAAAACATATTTTAGATAAGCCTAAAAAAATAGGCTTATCTTACACACACATTTCTACAACTTGTTTTTTTTCCTTTAACAATACATTGTAGACATTTTCCCAGTTCTATATGACATGGTATTTTGTTTTACTATTGTATCATAATTTGTCTTTTCAGTTACCAATTTTTGGACAGTTGAGCTGTTCCATATTTTGCTATAACAAAGAAAAAACAGCCTCATACATAGATCTTTGTTTATTCAAGCGTTGCTAGGTCAAAGACTAAATATTTAAGATTTTAAAGAGATTGTTATATCATAGGCCGTACTAATTAAAATTCCCACTTGCAGTAAATGAGAATGAAATGACTATATGTAAAAAGGATTAGTTTAAAATCTGGTGATTCTGAATTCTAAGAGCCTCTGGGATAACGTATAAGTTATTTTATATGGATAAGTAGATTCATTCTTCTTTCTTGTGGACCTGTGAGTTCATTTTAATGAAAACCTATCTTCTTGAGGGGGAGCTTTTGAATTAAGAATAGTTACTGGCCCTGGCAGGTTGGCTCAGTGGTAGAGTGTCAGCCCAGTGTGTGGATGTTCCAGGTTCGATTCCCGGTCAGGGCACACAGGGGAAGCACCCATCTGCTTCTCCTCCCTCTTCTTTCTATCTCTCTCTCTCTTCCCCTCCTGCAGCCAAGGCTCCATTGGAGCAGAGTTAGCCTGGGCACTGAGGATGGCTCCATGGCCTCCGCCTCAGGCACTAAGATGGCTCCGGTTGCAATGGAGCAATGCCCCAGATGGACAGAGCATCACCCTCTAGTGGGCTTGCTGGATGGATTCTGGTTGGGCACATGTGGAAGTCTGTCTCTCTGCCTCCCTGCTTCTCACTTCAGAAAAATACAAAAGAAAAAAGAAAAAAAAGAATAGTTACTGTGTTTTTTCAGGCCATTCCTATGTCAGTAATTGAAGCTGTCTATCTCAGGTGAATTGTGGTGAGAGTGGGTTGCATTATTCATATAAAATGTAATACTTCAAATAATTATTTTTTTGTGTGATAGTGTTTTGCCTTTGAGTTCATGTTTCAAAGCTGAGAAAGGGACATAGTAAACATTCTGAATTTATTCAGACATTTTAAAAAAATTGTAAGGCTAATATATTTTATGTTGTTGCTGCTGTTAAGTCGTAATCAAGTAGGCATTTTTCTTTAGTCCTTTGAATAATGCCAGCTCTTTTTGAAAACAAGTGTCTGTTGTAAATCCCTTGTGAATTTCTAAGATAGTGAAAGTTTACTTTTGGATGGATGCCAAAATAAAAATGTCTTTCTATAAAAAAGCTTCAATGTTATATTTGCTGCTTGGTTTTAGTCATCATATAAATTTTTTTCCAGGCATTTAGTAAACTATGTTTTATCAGTCTACTAGCTTTGTCCCCAGTTGTGGTAGAGATGGCCTATTGTGAATTCAAGTACAAATTCTACTGGTTTTTAAACCTAGAGGAAATAGGCCCAGAAGTCTAAGAGAAGGGTCTAAATATAAATAGCCTAGCTGGAATTCTTTGTCCATCCCCAAACAGTCACTGTAGCCATGGATTTGTGGTGCTAGGCTTGACCTGGTTCATGTGTCCTGTCTTGGAAGTAGGGGTAAAGGCTACCCAAAACATGTGGCCTGAAAGTGGAATAGAGAGGTCTGAAAGCAGAAGGGAAAACAGATGCTGCATATAAATAGGCAGACACACCAGATACCCATTCTACATTGTAAATGTTTAATTTTTAAGTTTCCTACTTCTAGCTTGTTTAGATCTTTTAGAGTGCTGAATATTAAAAGCCACTATATTTATATATGTACAAATTTATGGATGTACATTTATATATGTATATACACACATACACCTACTTGTGTGTATTCATGGTGTTGTGAAACACCTCTTTGCATCATTTATTTGTGAGTCTTTCTTTGCATATATTTTCCTTGGTGTTTTAAATTTTCTATAAAATATAATTTTAGACATCATGAAATTACTTACCCAAATTTAGTATTATCTGGTTTGAAATTTCAGTCTCTGTGAATGGTTGGTAACATTACTCACTTTTTTGACAGAAGAGTTTGGAATTTCCTCAGATGATGCTGTGTACACTGTAGGTGCTAAATTAAAAATTGTTTTATAGAAACTACAAAGTTGTGTTACCTTACCGTATGGGCATATTTAAAAGCAGAAATTGTAGTTTCTGGAGATTATAGTATATCAGAAATATTAACCCTGCTATGAATTCTGTTCTTTAGCCTTTTCTTTTATAATATCTCAGCATCGTTGGTTGCAAACCCTTTGGGTAAAAATGAGACAGTAACTGATATTGGTCCATGATCCAGAATTTGAAAACTAATGTTTCTGGTATATATGTATAAACTACATCTGTGACACAATACACTTATTAGGTTTTATTTAAATAAATGTGTGTTGCATCTTTTATTCTTTTGGTGAATTTATTGAGGTAACATTGACTCACAAAGTCATACAGGTTTCAAGTGTACAACTCGGCAAAACATCTGCACACCGCATCATGCGCCCATCGCCCAAACCAAAGTCTTTGCATCTTTTTAAAAAATATTTTTTTACTTTTCAGTTACCATGGACATACGACATTATGTTAGTTTCATGTCTACAACCTTGTGGTGATTAAACATTTATATAGCTTACAAAGTAGCCATCCCAGTATAGTATCTATCTGACACCGTACATATTTATTATAGTATTCTTGACTATACAGTGTATTCCCTGTGCTGTACTCTACATCCTGTGTGTTCCCTCTTAAATATAGTATTATTCTAAAATTTATTATAATTAAAAGATCTTTAAAATTCCTTTTAGAGTTATATTTAGAACCAATCCAGTTGAAATTAAGTGTGTATATTTTAAAAGGACTGTTTTTGTTTTTATTTGAGATTAACCGTAATATATTAGAGCACTTCTGGCTAATGTTGTACATTAATCTGTTTTTTTGTGGGGTTTTTTGTTTGTTTTTATTTTATTAATCTGTTTTTGAACATAGCTTTCATGTATATTATCACCCAATTTAAGAAATACTGATTTATCTATATAGAGACATGTGAGCTAAAACACATGAGAACATTTTCATTAGTAGTGTTAGGCTCATTGGTTCTGAAATAAGATAAAAAGAATGATTAAATCACAGTTTTAAGTGGTAAACAGCCATGTTCTGATTTTTCTTCACCAAACCATTCAAAGCCAAGTAAGGCAGATTGCCTTGCTATTTTTTTTATTTTTTTCATTGAGCTCATAATAAATACAGTGAAATTCACATATGTCTTATATTTAGGCTACTTTCAAAATACATGACAGGAAATTTTGAATTACCTGTTTTTCTTTTTACTAGCTTTTCCTGTGTGAATTATTTTTCTGCATGCATGCATACATCTGTAAATACATACCTGTGCTTTAAAGTACATTATTATCATTATTTAATTTTAAAAAAAAGAAAGAAAAATAGCTTTTAAATAAGAAATACAGCTAGTGCTCAACTTACAACCACGATTGGTTCCGACAGACCGGTCGTAACATGATTTGGTTCTAAGTTGAGCAGGCTATAGACAAAGACAATTTCCTCTTGGTAGATATCTTGGGAGAGGTTTGATGAAAAATATCCAAGACACAAAACACAAATTGCTGTACAGTTGAAATGGTGCACAAGGAGATGGTAGTGCTGCCGGAAGCTGGTCCGCACTGTCATGCGCCCAGCTGGGCAACGCTTGTGCTGCCAGACGCAGAGCAGTCGTGGCTAGCGATTGTGGTTGTAAAGTCAAATGGTCGTAAGTTGCATAGGTCGTAAGTCTATGGTCGTAAGTCGATCAATACCTGTACCATATTTCTCCATGTATAAGATGCTACCATGTATAAGACACACCTTAATTTGGGGGCCCAAAATTTGAAAAAAAACTTATTACATAAAGTTATTTAATTCAAGTTTTATTCATCATAAAATTCATACAATTCTTCATCACTGTCAAAACTGCCATCTATTTAGCTTGTCCTCATCTGTGTATGATGACAAATCACTGTTCTCATATATTGCCTCGTATTCAGTTCCATCTATGATATTTGAAATGTTACAACCACTGTATAAGATGCACCCAGTTTTTAAACCCGAAATTTTTCCAAAAAAGGTGCGTCTTATACGTGGGTAATATGGTAAGTTTTGAAATTCTCTGGCTTTTGTTCTCATTTGTGCTCCCAAACATAAACATCTAAATTAAAACAATGTAGAAATTACCTGTGAACTCAAAGGCCCCTCCACTGGCCGTGCTGCTGGCATGGTAGGACTGGGAGGGAGAAGAGGAAACACATCTGTGTAGGCTTTGGAGAGGCCCATTCTGAGGTCATATTCTTGGAGTCAGATCCAAAGCAGCCCTCAAAAGAAGAGCATGACAGACTTCTTTCTTGGCATGTCCCTCAGGCTGAGGTTTGTAACTTTTCTTGGCCTTCAGGGTCATTCTTGATATTAGAGGATACTGATTAGAAAAAAACTTTTGAATAGACAAGAGGACCACTATCTAAAGTAAGTAGCCTCTAAAGTTCACAACTAAATTTTTTATTCAGACCTCTAAGTATATAGGAGCTTCAGTGAACTTATCTTTTCCTTCCTTTTTCCTTCTTTATTTCTCTTTTAGAATGATATGAACTTAGAATGTGACTCAAAGTTCTTTCCTGCCTCAGAGAAAATTTTAGAAACACTCTTTTCTTACATATTTTTTTAGATTTTATATATTTGGCCCTGTCGGGTTGGCTCAGCAGTAGAGTGTTGACCTGGTATATGCATGTCCCGGTTTGATTCCCAGTCAGGGCACACAGAAGAAGCGACCATCTGCTCCTCTACCCCTCCGCTTCCTCTCTCTCTCTCTCTTTCTCTCTCCCTCTCCCCTCATCCTCTCCTGAAGCTGTGGCCTGATTGGAGTGAATTGGCCCTGGGCGCTGAAGATAGCACCATGGCCTCTGCCTCAAGTGCTAAAAAATGGCTCCCGTTGGAATGGAGCAAGAGCCCCAAATGGGCAGAGCATCGCCCCCTAGTGGGCTTGCTGGGTGGATCCCAGTTAGGGTGCATGGGAGTCTGTCTCTGTCTTCCCTCCTCTCACTAAAATTACAAAAATATATATTTATTTATTGCTTTAAATTCCCTTGGACACCTTTTTGAAAAAATAAATTTTATTTGTAAAAGTCCTTTATATCCCAAAGCAACCAAAATGATTGCTTACTACATATTTTATTAGTGTTTAGTATAATGTATTTCTTTGGAGTGTGGATAAACACATTCTTTTATCTCATCTCGTATTTTACAGTTTAATAGTCGAACATGTTCTTTCCAAAAAAACTGTTAAAATTTTCTTCACTCTCGTATTGGAAGATCATTTTTATTATTAAAGCTAAAGATCAAATACATACTCTTAAGAGGAGGTTGGTACTGCAACTGTCAGGAGATGATATACATCATACTGTATATGTATGTGTATACATAACTGTCAGGACTGTAGAATATGTATATATATAATACATACTTATTTACTTTTTTGAGCCCACAAAGATGAAAATACATACATGTATGTATAACTATATATATATCACATACTACACTGGGGAATAGTTTTTTTTTTTTTCATTTTCTGTTGCATGAGGTTTTAGAACTGTTTCTATGTATTTCTGCATCGCTGATTCCAAATTTGAAATTCATTTTTTGGTGCATGCTCTAGTTTTTATGCAATTTTAATTTCTTTTTGTTACAGTTAATGGCATGCATTGGTTTTTCAATTGGAATTAAAGGGCAATGACTCTTGGATTGAACATAATCACAAGGCAATTAATGTTTTACAAACATCACTTTTACATAATTGTAGTTCTTTTTAAGTGTAAAAAGTTATTATCTGATAAATAAACACCCTCTTAATTTGTTTTAAGATTGAATCATGGCTTCTTTGAGTAGGCATAAATGTAAGAATAGTTCTGACACCTGTTCTATATGTGGCTGTTCCACACTTCAACATCAAAGGCGCAATATTTCATCATTTGTGACACATGCATATATTGCCTATTTTCAAGTTTCACTTGGCGATCAAGAAAAGAATTGGGCTCCTCATATCGTGTGTCATAATTGGGAGGAAATGCTTCATGACTGGACAAAAGGAGAATGCAAAGGAATGCCTTTTGGTATTTCCATGGTTTGGCATGAACCTAAGGACCACAGCAGTGACTGTTATTTCTGTCTGATACATACAAAGGGCATCAGCAAGAAAAAACGGCATATGATCGCATATCCTAATATTCCTTCAGCAATACGACCTATCCCACACTCTGAGACACTCACAATTCCAGTTTTCAATGGTTTTATTTCTTCTAAGGATGAAGAAAGTGAATATGGTGATCAAGTGTATTTTGATAAGATGCATGAGGAAATGGTTGTAGAATCTGAAGGGTCTTTTTTTGATGCCAAGCAGTCATTAGCCCCTCAATTGTTTAGCCAACCCGAATTGAATGACTTAGTAAGAGATTTGGCCTATCAAAAAAAGCAGCTGAGTTATTAGCCTCCAGGTTTCAAGAAAAGAATGAACTTCACTGGTCAGCTCAAGTATCCCATTTCAGGAAGCGTGAACAAATTTTTGTGGACTTTTTTTTCCAAAGACAAACACTTTGTTTACTGTCATGATATCAGCAGTCTTCTCAGCCAGCTAGGTGTTACCACTTAGAGTCCAACAGAATAGCAGCTATTTCTTGAGAGCTCTAAATGGAGTCTAAAAATGTGTTCTCCTATAGAACAGTAATGTTTATGCAGCGGTTCCAATTGGTTATTCAACTCATCTGTGAGAAGATTATAATGACATAAAAATTGTCCTTGACTTTCTGAAGTATGAGGAGCATAACTGGATCATTTGTGTGGATCTTAAAATGGTAAATTTTCTGCTAGGACAACAGAGAGGTTTTACAAAGTATCCTTGCTTTCTCTGTTTGTGGGACAGCCGAGCTCCAGAGAAACACTGGACACAGAAGGAGTGGCCAAAACGTAAAACTCTGGAAGTAGGATGCAAAATATTGTGAATGAACCTGTAGTTAATTGAGACAGGATCATTTTACCCACTTCACATCACACTTGGCTTAATAAAGCAGTTGTTCAGGCTTTGAATAGAGAAAGTGAATGCTTTCAACATATTATTTCTGCTTTTCCTGGCTTGTCTTTCGAGAAGATAAAAAAAAGCAGGTGTATTCGATGGACCTCAAATTTGAACCCTCATACGTGATGAAGAATTTGCCAGGAAGATGAATAAGAAGGAAAAAGCAGCATGGCAGTCTTTTGTGGCAGTTATAAAGCAACAAAAAAGCAAAAAATTATGAACTTCTGGTTCAAAGGATGCTGTTGACTTTCCGCAACATTAGATGTAACACAAACGTTAAGATTTACTTTCTGAACAGTCACCTTGATAAGTTTCCCGAAAATCTTGGAGCTGTTAGTGATTAGCAGGGAGAACGATTTTTTTTTCTTCTTCTTTTTTTTTTTTTTTTAGAGAGGAGACACAGAGTGAGAGAGAGAAAGAGAGAAAGGGAGGAGGAGCTGGAAGCATCAACTCCCATATGCGCCTTGACCGAACCAGTGCAGGGTTTTGAACTGGCGACCTCAGTGTTCCCAGGTCGATGGCTTTATCCACTGCGCCACCACAGGTCAGGCAGGGGAGAACGCTTTCATCAAGATCTGAAGATGATGGAAGAGCGTTATCAGGGGCAATGGGACAGAAATGTGATGGCAAACTACTGCTGGAGCATCAAACAAGATCATCCTCAATAAGTACACAAATGCAAGAGCCACAAACGCAAATTTTTGCCTGAATAGAATTTAAATATGTTTTTTGCAGATTTTATGATTAAAATAAGTGTTTTAATATGTTCTATTTCAAAATTGTAGACATTCTGATGCAATCATATCTTTTAGTGCATTAGTGTATTTACTGCATTATCTAAATTATTATATTTTTACAAAGATTATGCTCAAGAAAACATTCTACTTCATTATGTTAAACTAAATGTTGAAAGTTTTACAATAAGATGAAAACCTAAAATCTTGAATTGCAAAAATAAAACTGTAGCTTACAGAGAAAAACTAATGTCAGATTTGAGATCAGCACACTTGAATTACATAAGAACAAGTGTTTTTGTGGATGCAACAAATATTTTGTTCCCCAGTGCTATGAATAATATTTTTACAGAGGAAGATAAGAATTTATGTTAATTCTGTATTGATTTTTGGTGAAGACACAGAAGCTGTTATCAGATTTTAATATAAAGTAGTATTGAATTATTATTTTTTTAAGTGAGAGAGGGACAGACAGACAGACAGGGACAGACAGGCAGGAAGGGAGAAAGATGAGAAGCATCAACTTGTGGCATCTTAGTTGTCCTTTGTCCATTGATTGTTTTCTCATATGTACCTTGACTGGAGAGCTCCAGCTGAGCCAGTGACCACTTTCTCAAGCCAGCGACCCCACACTCAAGCTGGTGAGCCTTTGCTCAAGCCAGCAACCTTGGGGTTTCAAAGCTGGGTCCTCAGTGTTCCCAGTCAACTCTCTATCCACTGTGCCATTGCCTTTCAAGGCTATTGTTGGATTTTTAAGCACGACTTCATTAGTAACCAAATTTTGTAACATTCCAGTGAGAATACAAATCTTAATTTTTCAAGTTTGTTTTTCAAGTTCACTTTTCAAATTCATTGAATATATATTGCTTTTAATGTTTTCAGATAACTTGGGATGTTATTTAATGATAGGATGAGTGAGTGAGTGAGTTGAGTGAATGTTTTTCTTTTATGGTTAACTTGCAAGTTAAGCACATTTTCATGTAAAAGCACCTTATATTTATCCTACTCTGGGCACTCTGTGTTGAGTATTCAGTCTTATTTGGCTTAGCTGTTCATACTACACACACCCTATATTACACTGAAAGAAGAAGCAGAAACCTTTCTGAAATTAACATCTTTTAGATGTTTTGACTCCAAAGAATTTAGTTTTTGAAAAGAGCCCTGACAATGCCCTGGCAACACCCTCATGGGTTTACTTTTATTTTTTAATTGATCTGCATTTAACAAATACTAATTTTGATTGTACACATAGTACAAATATGTCTAAAGAAATACACTTGTACAAATGATAGATTTCAATTAGATGTTGGTTCTCCTCTCAGGAACATAGATATAAATAATCATAATAGAAGGTAGAAAGTGTTTAAGGCTATAAGAAATACATTTAAAATTATAGAGAAGCTCAACGTGATTATTTCCAGCTAGAAAGGGTCAGAAAAAGCCTGTGAGGAAAAGAATTTGAGTAGGATCCTACAGGGTCATTAAAATTTGGAAATGGAGAAATATAAAGAAGAAAAATTAAAGCAAAAATATATTAAGATGAATAACCAAAGCACATTTTACTTAAGAAGTTTCAATATTTTATTGACATAGTACATGAGTATGTACTTTATTGTGTTTTATCATCCTAAAGCATTCTAGATAAAATGCATATTACCAACATTAAAAAAAATGTTTTATCATGAAAATGTTAAACATAAAATAAATTAATAAACTTTCATAGACCCACTACCTAATAGATTTAACAGCTGAAGATCTAATTTTCCCATACTTGCTTGACCTAATGTTTTTCTTCTATTTTTTCTACATAGGGCATTTCCAAGCAAGTTTAGACCTAATGTCATTTTACCTTTATACACTTTAATATACAGCTCTAGAAATATGGTTATTTTCTTGTATAATCACAATGTCATTATCTACATTAAGTAACTGAACATTTTCTTGCTATTATCCCAGTCCATATTTAGATTTCTCCATTTGTCTCAAAAATATTTTTCAACAGTTGGTTTGTTTGAATCAGGGTCCAGACCACACTTATGTCTCCATGTGCCTTTTAATCTAGAGCTGCACACTTCCCCTCCCCTCCTCCTTTTTGCTCTATGGTTCACTTGTTAAAGGAGCCAAACCATTTCTCCAAAGAATACTTCACTTTCTGGACTTCTCTGTTTATGTCCTTGTGGTGTCATTTAATAGGCATTTAGGTCTAAAGACATTGCCAAAGATTTGATTAGATTAAGCTCACTTTTTTTTTAACAGGGTATTTTGCAGCTGTATATATATATATATATTTATTGCATGTCCAGAGGCAGATATGTCTGGTTATCACAGTTTGGTGATGCTAGGTCAGTCATTTCAGTAGGAGTTGTGAAATGGTAGTTTTTGTTTTTTAATTCAGTCATTTCTTTCACATTTATTAACTGAAATTTTTCAATAAATGTGAAATTTTTTTATCAGCTAAGGCATCTTGGTTACCCTGAAATATAGTTCATAAAGGAAAAGCAGGATAAATACTTAATTCTTTATTTTTTTGTGACAGAGACAGAGAGAGACTGATAGATAGGGACAGACAGGAAGGGAGAGATGAGAAGCATCAGTTCTTTGTTGCGGCTCCTTAGTTCATTGATTGCTTTCTCATATGTACCTTGGGTGGAGGGGAGGAGGGGGTTGGCTCCTGCTGCAGAGCACAGCTAGTAATTGTCCAGATCCTTAGTGAGAACAGTGCAGACTGAATAAATAAACTCAGAAAAAGGATGGGATTGAGAGGTCTCTGCACAGCCAATAGCTTGCAAGAGCAAAGCAAAACCCCCAGTTTGCTTTATTATATAGTGCAGAGCCATATGCAAATAAGGAAGTCTCTAATGCAAAGTCACACATCTAAGACATAAACAGGAATTCTCTTAAGTCATAAACAGGAATCCCCCCACCTTGCATAACTTAAGTCAGCCAACAGCAGAACAAACAAAGGGTGAGAGGAAGGGCATGTAAATTGCCTCTAGGAACTTAATCAAACAAGTGGGGCTGGAACTAGTAGAAATACTCAGTTTCACCTGACCAGGGGGTGGCGCAGTGGATAGAGCATCGGACTGGGATGCGGAAGACTCCGGTTCGAGACCCTGAGCTCGCCAGCTTGAGCGCGGGCCCATCTGGCTTGAGCAAAAGCTTGTCAGCTTGGACCCAAGGTCGCTGGCTCCAGCAAGGGGTTGCTGGGTCTGCTGAAGGCCTTCGGTCAAGGTACATGTGAGAAAACAATCAATGAGCAACTAAAGTGTTGCAACAGCAAGGAAAAACTAATGATTGATGCTTCTCACCTCTCTCCATTCCTGTCTGTCTGTCCCTATCTATCCTTCTCTCTGACTCTCTCTCTGTCCCTGTAAAAAAAAAAGAAAGAAATACTCAGTTTCACAGCCAACATGCAGGTATGGGGAAGAGCTTAGCCTTTATCAACTTAAGCAAGTGAGGTGGGGGGATGGGTAGCAAGGACCCTGTCAGCTTGCAGTCTTCAACAGGCTACTGCAGAGTGAGTGACCCCTTGCTCAAGCCAGCGGCCTTTGGACTCAAGCCAGTGACCATGGAGTCATGTCTCTGATCCCACACTCAAGCCAGTGACCCCACGCCTCACTCAGGCCAGATGAGCCTGTGCTCAAGCTGTTGACCTTGGGTCTCGAATCTGGGTCTTCTGTGCCCCATACCGACAATCTGTCCACTGCTCCACTGCCTGGTCAGGCTTAATTCTTTCTTTTTACTTGCCAGACTTCAGTGTACGAAGTTGGTGGAGTTGAGGCCACAGTTACCTCCTGTGATGATTGCTGAATTTTGGAAACATCCTTCTCCCACTCTCTTTCTCCCCCTCTCTCTTTTCCCTCCCCCTCCCCTTATTCTTGTTAATGTTCAGTTTGTTCCATCTTGGCTGATGGGAACTCCTTCCTGTTTTCTGGATTTTAACACATTCCCATTCATCTTTGATAACTTTCTTACTTTCTGGTATAAATGTTCCAGGTTTACCTTATATATTTCCTTCCACAGACCTGGAATTAGTTATTCTTTCAAGGAACCTTGGTTCCTTCTTTGTGAAGAATGATTACTAAGAATCACAGTCTGGTCCTGGAAGTGCCCCCTGCTACTGGGGAGTCATTGCCTGACGAGTGGTGGCTCAGTGGATAGACCATCGATCGACCTGGGATGCTGAGGTCTCAGGTTCAAAACCATGAGGTTGCCAGCTAGAGCATGGGCTCATCTGGCTTGAGCACTGGGTCACTGGCTTGAGCATGGGAGTCACTGGCTCGACTGGAGTCCTCCTCCCCATCAAGGCACATATAAGAAGCAATCAGTGAACAACTAAAGTGACACAACTAGGAGTTGATGCTTCTCATCTCTCTTTCTCTCTTCCTCCCCCTCCCTCTCTTTCCCTCTCTCTCATGCATGAATGAATAAATAAATACACTATGGATGTGTGATCAAAATGCAGTCCTCCTGAATAGCATTTGTCACTTAAAATGTTCTTTTTTCCTGTGTGGTTGTATCACCAACATATACATTTCTTTTTTTAAAGGGACAGAGAGAGAGAGTATCAGAAAGAGGGATAGATAGGGACAGACAGACAGGAATGGAGAGAGGTGAGAAACATCAATCATTAGTTTCCATTGCCATCACAACACCTTAGTTGTTCATTGATTGCTTTTTCACATGTGCCTTGACCACGGGCCTTCAGCAGACTGAGCAACCCCTTGCTAGAGCCAGCGACCTTGGGTCCAAGCTGGCAAGCTCGGGGTCTTGAACCTGGGTCTTCCACATCCCAGTGCTATGCTCCATCTACTGCACCACCGCCTGGTCAGGCTCACCAACATATACATTGAATTTCATTCATTTCTAATTATTTTCAACTTGCAGTCAATTTTATAAATTTAACTTTTTGAATATATAAAACATAACCTGACTCCAAAGTTGAAAAAGTGTAAGTGTCTCTCTTCCATCCTTTCCCCTCTACCTTTACACTCCTTTCCCTCTAGGTTACCATTTTTGTTTCTTTATTATTATTATTATTCTAATACATCTTGTAAATATAAGGAAATGTGCATTGATACTTTACAGATTTGAACATTTGACAATAAAAGTATAATCATTTGGGTGGAAGTCCCTTGGAAATTAAGATTCTACTATGGCTATATTTTCTTCTAATTACTTCATGCATGTTGTCCTGTTTTCAAAATAGGTCCTGCCTGAATTAAAGGGTAAAATGTTTGTATTTGATATGTACTCAGATTATGACAAGATAAAATATCCACTTTATGAGGTGATGTAAACATTCAAGATGAAAGCCATTTGAGCTTGAGTTATTAAATTCATTTAGAACTGTGTTATATGAATGCTAAAGTTGAGCTGTAAGGATCAAGAATAAGAACTACTGATTGATTTGCAGAATCAATATACAATTGATTCTCATAATTGTCTTTGGTATTTGTTCCTTTTAATTAAATGTGAAATATGAAAGCCACTGTTACAATTTGGCATTTTAACTACTGATACTTTTAAAACACGATTTCTCCTAAATTCTGAGTGTTTTTTATATACCTAAATGTCATAAATTCAGTACTTGGTATATCTTCTGTTTCCACATAACAAATGACCCTAAAACTTAGTTTTTTAAAGCAATAAACTTTTATTACTTCTCAGTTCCTATGGGCTAGGAATTTGGGCAGTTCTTATTCAGATCTCTAGTCAGACTGCTGCCCAGGGCTGGTGATGAGAAGTCGTCCCTAAGGCTAAAGAATGTGCTTGTGAGTTCACACACATGACTGTTGTCAGGAGGCTCCAACTGCTGGTTACCTGGGCCTCTTCCTAAGGCAGCTTCAGTGTCCTCACGACATAGCAAGGCAGAAGCTGCAGTGTCTCTTACGACCTATCATGGATGTCACACATTGCTGTTTTCACGACATCCTGTTAGTCATATAAGGCAGCCTACCAATTCTGTGAGGGAACTACAGCAGTTTGGGAGGACTAGGAGACGGGATCGGAGGCTGACTGCTACCTTGGTCTTAGTATTTCTGAGAGTTTTAAAATAAAAGTAAGAAAGCAAAAACTATGATGTTTCATATACCCACTGACCCAACTGTGCATTTAAAGAGTAATAAAACATAGTGAAATCTCTGGGATCTTGTTTGGGGTAAGGAGGAGTTAGTTTAAAATACATTATGAGAATCTGTTTTATGTGGTATTTCAAAGGAGCATGCTATTTTTGAGATAGATTAAAATTTTAAATCAGAAGAAGAAAAGTGAGTTATGTCTTAAGGAATATAATTTTTTTAACAGTGTTTTTCAGTGTTTTTTTTTCTCCCAAACACTGAAGAACTTCCCTCATCAGAAATTTATGTAAAATTCATGGTGGTGATTACAGTAATTTTTACCTATGGCATCATTTTGTTACCATTGAAAAATGGCTGTTCACCTTTAAGGGGAAATAGGACATTGTGAGGGAACTTTTGACCTTTGTATGCAGTTTAGTAGCCAGTTATTGAGACTTTGATCATTTAGACTACTGGCTTCATAGTGTTTGCACACAATAGCTGGGTAATAAGGAGCATTAAACTCCCTGTGCAGACATATTCAAATTGTGTTTGCCTCCAACCTTGGAGGCTCTGTGTGACTGGAGAGGTGAGGGTTGACTCCTTATTGACTTGTCACTCTGTGAGTTTGCACTACAGGCCAAGCAGCTCATGACCCATTCTGTTTATTGCACTGTTTTGTGGTGGGGAAACAGGTAAAGAAATCCTGCTGAAAATCCTTCCTTCTGCATGTTTTATGAATAACGCCAGTGTTTATAGCAGTTAGTGAACTCTGATCAAATCCTTCAAGAGATGTAATGTTAGCAGCACAGAGCCATTGTGAGACACAGCTGTGGGTGGTGTTGGTTACTCTGCGAGTCTTTGCTTCTTCAACAGAAAACGCTGGACGAGAACTCACTGTGCAATTAAATAAGAGGAAAAAGTGATACTACAGTTAGGAAAATATGGACAAGCACAACACTGTTTAGGAGTATGCAACAATAAAACTTGGCAAGGAAGGCTAATAAGAATCCAAAATTTATTTTAATTTATTTCATAAATGATGAGGAATTATATCATGTTATATATATTTTTGTGTAATATTCAAAATCGAAGAGACAATAAAAGGATTATTCATAAAACCGTACCACTTACCACAAAAGTAACTTAGCAGCTAAAATCAATAACTTTCAAACTCTAGTGAATTTTCTTATGAAATTTAAAAAAGATGGGAGAAACAGCCTGACCAGGCGGTGGCGCATTGGATAGAGTGTTCGATTGGGATGCGGAAGGACCTAGGTTTGAGACCCCGTGTGAGCCAAAGCTCTCCAGCTTGAGCCCACGGTCAAGGCACATGTGAGAAAGCAGTCAATGAACAACTAAGGTGTCGTAACGGCAACAAAAAACTAATGATTGATGCTTCTCACCTCTCTCCATTCCTGTCTGTCTGTCCCTATCTATCCCTCTCACTGACTCTCTCTCTCTCTCTCTCTCTCTGTCCCTGTAAAAAAAAAAAAAAAAAAAAAAATTGGGACAAACAAATCACTTTAGTGCCTACATAATGCTAATCTAATCTTTGGGAAACAAAATTAGGACATATTTTGTCTCATCAACACTGAGTACCCACTGAAGTGTTTGTTCTGTTGCTACTCAGAAAATTTGAATGACAAATACATACTTTTAAAGAAGTGATTTAAAGGAATTGGAGAATATTAGGCATTTTGGAAAGAATTTTTTTTAATGTTTACTTTATTTAATTTTAGAGTATGACAGAGAGATAGGAACATCAATCTGCTCCAGTATATGCCCTGACCAGGGGTTGAACCGGCAACCTCTGTGCTTCCAGATGAGGTGCTAACCAAGCAAGCTACCCGACCAGGGCAGGATTATTCTTATTATGAGTTATTTTCATCCAAATGCCATTTTTTTCTAAGTTGAAAAATTATATATATACATACTGTACAAGTAGATATTTCTGAGATTTCAGGTTCAGCCCCATAAAATGAGTCAACAGTCTGTTTATATTCGTTTCTCAGGGGCACCATTTGCAGACCTTATAAGTAAGGGATAAATCTTAGAAAAATAGAAAATGAAAGGGGATTGGCAAAGAATCAGGTAAGGCAAATAACATGTGTCCAGGATAGCTTAACAAAATTTAAAACCATTTTCAGATAATAGAATGAAACCTTCATGATATGCTTGTATCTTGCATTGGTGTGGTAATTATTTTCGCTCTGAGAATCAGTAGATTGGTGATCAGTAAACAGAAGCTCAGTGGTCTTGTAACTTATTAAGTAAGTAGTGTGGAAGGAAGGTAGGCAGGAAGAAAAGAATAGGGGAAATTGGCTTATTTAAAAATTTTTTAAATAGACAAAAATACTTAAAAGTAAAATATTTTTATGGAAGTATTCTCTGCAGTATTGGATATTAAGCTTATTAAAGTTGATGAATATGTATTAAGACACTGTATTTAATACTGAAAATATTAAAAGACCCAATAAGATACATACCTTCTGAGAAATGAGCTACCTTATGTGGATGATTAAGACGGATACACACATAATTGAGATACAGTGCAACCATAATGTTATATGTCTTTAAAAAGACCCAAGACTCTGAACCTATCTTAATATGTAAAGAGTGCTGGAATTTGTGATTTTAAGTATGTACAAAACTAACAGTTTTATGGGGTCCCCTCACTTGACCCTGTACTTACTAAGCTCGATTAATGATGGTACACCAGTTTAGATACACTAATTGAGCAGGGTTTTATTTAGCTTGGGACTTTTATTCCACAAGTTTACAGCTAGATTGCAGTCAGTATTTGTCTAGAAGGTATTAGCCAAGCCATCATATTTTCTCTGTAATTTATTAAAGTATAACATACATATGTACAGAAAAGTGAACAGATTATAAATGTACAACTCAAACCATTGTTTAAGAATTCCCAGCAACACATTCAATGTGGATATTGTGACAAGTGTTTTGAATTTATTTATTTTTTTCTTAATTATGGATAAACCAAAAGGAAAGAAACACCTAAAGTCCTACCATCTAGAGCCAATTTCTGGACATTTTCATATATTTTTTTAACTTTTCTGAGTTAAAAACACTCATACATTCTTGTTGGCTTTTTTTTTTCTTACAAAAATGGGATCCTATTATACATACTATCATAACCTTTTGGGGGCAAGTATATATGGTGTGTGTATGTATATCATCTCTTCACATGACAACATAGTGTTTTGTTCATTATAATTTATTTAGTTAACTGCCCTATTTTTGAGTATTTTAAGCTATAGTCATTCAAGGTTTTTGGTGTTTGCAATTATAAACAATACTACAAATAATATTCTTTACCCCATAACTTTGCATAGCTGTCTATTTTCTCAGGATAAATTTCTAGACATGGAATTGCTAGAATTGGATATTTTTAAGGTTTTGGTCATCATTCAGAGATACTGTGCCAACCCTCACCCCACGCCCTCCCATTATCAGTATTTTTACTCTTCACCAGAAAATGGTATTTTCTTGGTTTTCATGTTCATGGCTTTGATTACCCATGAACATTGAGCAGTTTTTTCCTGTCGGATGTTTGTATCTTTTTTATTCTTTATCACCTTTTGTGTCCTTTATTCATGTTTTAAAACAGATGTTTTGGGGGTATTTTTATGTTTTTCTGTTTTATTTTACCAAATCTTTAATCACTCTAGAATTTATGGTTTGTGATAATAGCTGTAATTTGAGTTTTCTTTTTTCAAATCAATGACATTGTCTTACCACTCAGAGCTAATTATTAATTTCATAGATCATTGTATATTAGAGCACATGAACATCTAAAAATCACTTTAGATAATAGATTCAGCTGTTACTTCCAACATTTGCTACTAGTATAGCTAACAAATAGTAAAGTTGAAATAAAGTGATAAAAGAAATAATTTTTTTGCAAATAGGTGTCTAAGTTTCATCTATCAATTCAGTGTGTAGGTATAAGATAGAAAATGTTTTTCTCCAGTCACCTCTTCTCAGGCTTATTTCTGCCTCTAGTCAGAGTAATCACAACCTGTTTACTGCTTCTGTCTTTATTCTTTCCCCCCTCCTCCTCCCTGCAATCTGAGAGCCCAGAACTGAAAATGCCTGGGTTTTCCCTGGACTCCTAACCTAAATCTGTAGTTTCTTCATTTTGTCATATTCATTCCTCTGCTTTCCTTTATCCCATCCTTCCTCCCCATCATAGTGTGCATTGTTGTTCAGTTTGATCCTGTGGTTTTTATTGGCTAGATATATGATATATTATTTCATCTAGGAAATTACTAAATAATTAAATATTTCATCTAGGAAATTACTTCTTTCAGACCAGATTCTGTTTTGTTTGTTTGATTAGTAAAATTAACCATATTCTGGTTTGTGAGATGTTTACTAAATGCCAGTTACCATACTAGCTGCTAAGAATACAGAAATAAAAAGGCTTTCCATTCCTTTGAGGAGCTTCCAACATAGCAGGGGTAACAAATATGTGTTCAGACTGTTCAAATATTCTTTAGCCTTAGGAAATTTGTTTGGTCAATTTTTTTCAGTGTATTCTTGAAAGGTATTCATATTTGTTGAATAGAGTTTATAAAATGTTGATTAGGTCAGTTTTATTACTTTTGTTATTTTGTTCAAACTCTATGACTTTATTGTTTTTCTGACTGCTTATTTTGTCAGTTACAGAGAGATAGATAGGCTAAAATCTCCAGTTATACTTGTCGATTTGTCTGTTTTTACAGCTCTGTCAGTTTTGCTTTATATATTTTGAAAATGTGTTCTAAAGTTTATTTAAATTTTAAATTATTTTATCTTCCTGGCACTTTGGAACATTTTATCTTTATGAAACAACCTTCATTATCACTGATAGTCCTTGCCTTGAATCTGTTTGAGGGTATGACTCTTTTTATCTTTGAGTTCCTCTTCTCCTAGTATCTTAACTGCTTTTCTGTTGCTGAACAAGTTTGTCTTAAAAATAGCATAGAGTGGGGTTTTATTGTCTTACCCAGTCTTACAACCAAAGCATTTAGACCAGTGTTCTTCAACCTCCAGTTGGTCCGCCAGAAATTTCCTCTCAGTCCATGAAAACTAACCACCTTGATGTTGTACGGAGAATATAGACCCAGTGATCTTAGTCAAATTTGCTTATGCTCGGGGATTTCTGCCTTAACAGTCCCTGAAATAATTCTCCAATTTTCACCAGTCCCCAAGTGTAAAAAGATTGAAAACCACTGATTTAGACCATTTACGTGATATAACTATCAATTCTTTGGGGCATTCTCTTTGTCTTACTGGTCTGTGTTTATTTTTCTCTCCTTCTATCAGATTGGTTATTTTCCATCATTCTATTTTTCTCCTCACTGTTTTGGAACTTATATATATGTACTTTGTTCCTAATTTTTACATTGGTTACCCTAGAAATTACATTCCAAGTTAATACCTTTATACCTCCTTCCAGATAATAGAAGGAGTTTAAAATACTTTATCTCAATTTACCCCTCTTGGTTTATATATTATCATGTCTATATATTTTAATTTTTTTTATATAATTCTGCAATACACAGTGTGTCCGTAAAGTCATGGTGCACTTTTGACCGTGTGACCAGTCAAAAGTGCACCATGACTTTATGGACACATTGTATTTTTATTGTTGTTTCCTCTAGTCAATATCTGTTTAACCTTACTAGCATCTTTACCATTCTTATTGCATCTTAGACCTTCTGATGGGGCCACCTTCCTTGTCCTAAGTGGTTCCTTTAGAACAATGGTGCTCAAAGTGCAGTGCATAACCCATTGGAGTATACACTTTTAAAAACATTGTGTGATGAAGTGGAAAGTAATGAAATAGGAAGTACTCATAAAATACTTTTGCTTCAGCTGGACCAGGAGGTGGCGCAGTGGATAGAGCATCAGACTGGGATTCAGAGGACCCAGGTTCGAAACCCTAAAATCATTGGCTTGAGTGCGGGCTCATCTGGCTTGAGCACAGGCTCACCAGCTTGAGCACAGGCTCACCAACTTGAGCAGGGTCACTGGCTTGAGCATGGACTCATAGACATGACCCCATGGTTGCTGGCTTTAGCCCAAAGGTCACTGACTTGAAGCCCAAGGTTGCTGGCTTGAGCAAGGGGTCACTCGTTCTGCTGTAGTCCCCCAGTCAAGGCACATATGAGAAAACAATCAATGAACAACTAAGGAGCTGCAGCAAAGAGCCGCAATGAAGAATTGATGCTTCTTATCTCTCCCTTCCTGTCTGTCTGTCTCTCTCTTGGTGTCTGTCTGTCTGTCTCTCTCTCTCTCTCTCTCTCTCTCTCTCTCACACACACACACACACACACACACAATACTTTTGCTTCATACCAAAATATGAGAGTTGTTTTGAGGAAAGCACTTGCGTGGTTATTATGTTGCAAACTGACCTAGCTGCTTTCCTCATGTAATATTTTTACTTGAAAGAGCAACTGACAAACAATGGTTATTTAGACTTGGATATCTGGCCAACATTTTCTCAAAAAATGAACACAGTAAGTCTGTTATTTCAAATAAAATACTGGGAGTATTTGTTATAAATTGTAAAATTCAAGCTTTCAAGTAAAATTAGAGTTTTGGAAAACATATTACAAGTTAACATCTACTTGATATACACTAATTTTTATTTCAATTCTTAGTATGGTAAATATTCACAGATAAAAATGCACATGAAAGTTCATTGGATTCCTCAATAATTTTTTTTGTTTTATTTTATTAATTTTAATGGGGTGGAATTAATAAATCAGGGTACATATGTTCAAAGAAAACATCTCCAGGTTTTGTTTTTGTTTTTTTTTTACAGAGACAGAGAGAGAGTCAGAGAGGGATAGATAGGGACAGGCAGACAGGAACCGAGAGAGATGAGAAGCACCAATCATCAGTTTTCATTGCGACACCTTAGTTGTTCATTGATTGCTTTCTCATATGTACCTTGACCGCAGACCTTCAGCAGACTGAGCAACCGCTTGCTCGAGTCAGCGACCTTGGGTTCAAGCTGGCGAGCTTTTGCTCAAACCAGATGAGCTCGCGCTCAAGCCGACGACATCAGGGTCTCGAACCGGAGTCTTCCGCATCCCAGTCCGATGCTCTATCCACTGTGCCACCGCCTAGTCAGGCTCTAGGTTATCTTATCATTCAGTTATGTTGCATAAACATCATCCAAAGTCAGATTGTCCTCTGTCACCTTCTATCTGGTTTTCTTTGTGCCCCTCCCCACCCCCCACTCCCTCTCTCTCCTCCTCCCTGTCCCTTCCCCTCCCTAACCACCACACTCATGTCCATGTCTCTTAGTCTCCTTTTTTATGTCCCACCTATGTATGGAATCATGCAGTTCTTAGTTTTTTCTGATTTACTTATTTCACTCAGTATAATGTTATCAAGATCCATCCATTTTGTTGTAAATGATCTGATGTCATCATTTCTTATGGCTGAGTAGTATGCCATAGTATATATGTACCACTTCTTCTTTATCCAGTCATCTATTGAAGGGCTTTTTGGTTGTTTCCATGTCTTGGCCACTGTGAACAATGCTGCTATGAACATGGGGCTGCATGTGTCTTTACGTACCAATGTGTTTGAATTTGGGGGGTATATACCCAGTAGAGGGATTGCTGGGTCATATGGTAGTTCTATTATTAGTTTTTTGAGGAACCACCATACTTTCTTCCATAATGGTTGTACTACTTTACATTCCCACCAACAGTGGATGAGGGTTCCTTTTTCTCTACAGCCTCTCCAACACTTGTTATTACCTGTCTTGTTGATAAAAGCTAATCTAACAGGTGTGAGGTGGTATCTCATTGTAGTTCTCAACAATTTTTAAGAATGTAAAAATATAAAAAGTTACTGAGAATTGCTACTATAGAACTTATTTTAGTAAGAGTCTACTGGTGGCAAATCCTCCCATTTTGCTTTCCTGGAAATGTCTTTATTTCATCCTTATTCTTGAAAGATGTTTTCAAAGACAAAATTTATTTTTCTTCTGCACATTGAAGATGTTATTCCACTGTTTTCCAAATTCATCCTTGCTATTGACAAGTCAGCTGTAATCTGTTTCTTCCTTGAAAGTTATTGTTCTTATTTCCCCCCCTCTGACTGCTTTACAGACTTTTCTCTTTGTCTGTGATATATTACAGTTTCATTCTGATGTGTTGAGGTATCAATTACTTTTTATTTATCTTGCCTGGGATTTGTTAGGAGTCTTAAGTTTGTGAATTATTATCTTACATCAGTTCTAAGGAAGTGTTAGTTACTCTTTGTAAACATTTTGCCTCTGCCCCTTTCTCTCTAGAATTATTAGACATGTATTAATTAGACTTTTTAATTGTTTTCTATTTGCCTCTCAAGGCTAAGCTCTGGGTAATTTCTTCTGTCTTACTATTCAGTTTCTAATTTTCCCATCTACTGAATTTTATATTTCATATACTACATTTTTCATTTCTATGAGGTCTGTTTTTTTTCAAATCCACTTGGTCACTCTTTGTAATTTTATACTACCTGCCAATAATTTTAATCTTTGCCTTTTATTTTTTTAAACAGTGGTTTTATAGTTGATAGTTATACTATTTATGGTCTTTATGGGTCTCTCTCCTTTTTTTTAAGTGGGAGGAGGGGAGATAGGCTCCTGCATGTACCCCGACTGGGATCAACCCAGCAACTTCTATCTGGGGCTGATGCTCAAATCAACCAAGGTATTCTTAGCACCTGAGTCCAATGCTTGGACCAACTGAACTATTCTCAGTGCCCAGGGCTGATGCTCAAACCAGTTGAGCCACTGGCTGCAAGTAGGAAAGAGAGTGAGACGGGGTAAAGAGAGGGGAAGAAAATCAGATGGTTGCTTCTCATGTGTGCTCTGACTGGGAATCGAACCTGGGACTTCCACATGCTGGCTGACACTCTGTCCACTGAGCTAGTTGGCCAGGGCTTTATGGGTCTCTTTATACTGTCTATTATTTTGTCTGCTTCTCCCTGGGGCTGCCTTGCTTTCTTGTATGTTTGATTATCTGCTACTTTTTTTTTTTTTTACAGGGAGAGAGAGAGAGTCAGAGAGAGGGATAGATAGGGACAGACAGACAGGAACGGAGAGAGGTGAGAAGCATCAATCATTAGTTTTTTGTTGCCGTCGCAACACCTTAGTTGTTCATTGATTGCTTTCTGACATGTGCCTTGACCGTGGGCCTTCAGCAGACCGAGCAACCCCTTGCTGCTGGAGCCAGCGACCTTGGGTCCAAGCTGACGAGCTTTTGCTCAAGCCAGATGGGCCTGTGCTCAAGCTGGCAAGCTCGGAGTCTCGAGCCTGGGTCTTCCGCATCCCAGTTTGACGCTCTATCTACTGCGCCACCGCCTGGTCAGGCTGATTATCTGCTACTTTTTTAAAAAATAATTATCTGTAATAATTTGAAGTCTAAACTTTAAGTTACTTCCTCTCAGGATGATTTGTGCTAGGTACCTGGGCAGATTACTAGTCCAAATGACTTTAAATATAGTGTCCTGGACCACCAGGGTTGAGAATTCATGAGATTCTGATTCATCATTACTTAACTGGTGTAGATTATTGGGAATTCTTAATGTGGAGATGAGCACTTTTAGACTTGACATTTTAGCAGGCCCTCATTTTGGAACTTGTCCTCCTTATCAAAACCAAAGACCAGATTCACCTTATGGACAAAAACATCTGTGTTCTACTTACTATTTCCCATGTATAGGACACACCCTTTAAAAATAAATTGGGGTCTAGAAACTGGGTACATCTTATACGGTGGTTGTAGATTTTTTTTACTTGCATTTCCTGCTTTTTTGCACTTGTTGTCTTTGCACTCACTGTTTCACACTTGTTACTGGTATATTACGGTAGGTTACGTTTTGCCACATTCATCCCAGAAATGGCTCAGAAAAGATTTTCATGCAGTGCTGAATTCAAGTTAAAAGTGATCCAGTTTGCAAAACTGAACGGAAAGCGTGCTGCTGAACGTAAGTTTGGTTCTTCTCCAATGGAGAAATCAATCTGAGACAGGCTGCGGGAAGAAACCCTATTGAAAATGCCACAGCAGAAGAAGGCCATAAGAGGCAAGTCAGCAAAATGGCCTGATTTAGAGAGGGAATTGAACATATGGATTGAAGAGCAAAGGCCAGTTGGAATTCCTGTGTCCACAAAGATGGTTCAGGATAAGGCAAGAAGAATTGCTGATGAAAAAGAAGTTATTGATTTCAAAGGAGGACAAAATTGGTGCTTAAGTTCATGAAACGGAATGAACTAAGCATGCATACATGCACCAGACTTGCCCAAAAGATGCTTGAAAGCTTTGAGCAGAAGAAGGTCTTTGAATTTCATGGTTTTATCATTCAATGTCAGAAGACACATCAGTTTGAGATGGGACAGATTGCAAATATGTATGAAGTCCCCCTTCAATTTGATGTCCCAAGTAACAGAACTGTTGATGAAAAGGGGGTGAAAACTGTAACTGTGAAGACAAGGGGACATGAAAAGAGCCATTATAATGTTGTTCTAGCTTGTGCCGATGGAACCAAGCTGTTTCCTATGCTGATTTTTAAATGCAAAGCAATGCCAAAAGAAGACATTCCTCAAGAGTGATTGTCCACCTTCATGACAAGGTTTGGATGGATCAGGGTGGAATAAAGATCTGGTTTGAAAATGTTTTGAGAAGGAGACCAGGTGAGCTTTTATGCAAACCTGCCCTATTGGTCATTGATCAGTTCAGAGCACACATAACAGAAAACACAAAGATTGCTGCAGAGCAAAACACAAAACTTGCCGTCATACCTGGAGGCTTGAGATCCCAGCTCCAATCACTTGATGTCAGCATTAACAAACATTTCAATGCTGCCATGAGAAACGAATGGAACCAATGGATGAAGTCTTCTGGGGACAATTTGACACTAGCAGGAAGAGTGAAGAAACCTATTCCAGGAGAAATCTGTACCTGGGTGAAAAGATCCTGGGATAATATCAAGATTGAGATTGTTGTTAAGTCATTTAAGAAGTGTGGCATTTCAAATGCCATAGATGGAACTGAGGACGAGACAATACATGAAGTCAGTGATTTATCATCAGACACAGATGAGGATAAGCTAATGGATGGGAGTTTTGACAGTGATGAGGAGTTGTATGAATTTTATGATGAATAAAACTTGAGTTTAATAACTTTATGTAAAACGTTTCTTTTTCAAATTTCAGGCTCCAAAATTAAGGTTTCTCTTATATATGGGGAAATATGGTACCTCTCTGGATTCTTGTTTTTTCCTTAGTTTTATTTTCAGCACCTATGTTTTAAACTATTATGGGAAACTTCCTTCACAAGTAGTGTGTTTTAAAATTTTAGCCCAACTATATATATGGATATAGCTAACCTATGTCCATAGTAATAACTTTGAACACCAGTCTCATATGTAAGGCAAAACTTATTCAGTAAGCATCAACAATCAGTATAGTGTAGTTGTTAAGATCATGGGTTCTGAAATCAAGACTGCCTGTGTTTAAATCTTGGCTCTGCCACACAGTAGTCTGTACTTAATCTCTGTGCCTGGATGTCTTCATCTACAAAGGGAAAGTAATGACAGTACTTACCTCATTTGGTTGCTATGAAGATCAAGTGAGATAAAGCAAGTAAACATTTAGCATAGTGCTTGGTATGCAGTTGACTTTCAAGTGCTTAGAACACTTGGGTACTTAGTAAGTGTTCAATAAATATTCACTTATTTATGTGACGCATTTATTGAGTGTACTGCACAAACAGCATTTATTAAATTTATGGCCTTTGGCTCTGTTCAGGTTAGGAAGGTGATCACACACTTGCATGAAACAAGTGGAGAGCAATTAGACAGCATTAGGTATTTGCTTGCATGATGATGACATTTTTTGAAATAATTTAATGTTTTATAAAATTCTGATCAGAATAGCAAAAAATCATGCTTTTTTAATAAAGGTGATTTGAGAAAATGGAACTGTGAAGTTGGTAATGATGGTGTAAGGGGTTGTCAGGAGCAACTATCATGACTATAATGCTGGTGCTGAAATTCTACATTTGTACGTAGTTTTTGAGGTGTTTTTCTCTGTATTCAGCTTCTCACCAGAATCTTCAGAGGCAGCTACATTTATTGCCACTTTGTTGATCAGAAAACAAGCTCTAAATAATTGTGAACAGTAGAAAGTGTTAGTTGGTGCAGCTATTTCCAGAGCAGCTTGGAAAGTAAAGGTAAAACATGTGCATACTGTGTGACCCAGTGACTTCAGCTCTAGGACTACAGTCTGGGGAAATTCTTGAACATATTTACAGTTACTGTGTAAGATTTATGTGGCAGTGTGTCCTAGATTCAGTAGGGCAGTGGCAGAATCCCCTTGACTTATCCATGCCATGGAATACAACTTAACAAGTACAATACATAATATAGGTCATATGTATCAACATGGTTAAATCAAGAGAAGTAAAACTTAAGTGGGCAACTAGTAGATAAATTCTGGAGATCTAATGCATAGCATAAAGATTATATTCAACAGCACTGTGTATTTTAAACCTCATAGTTTCTAGGACTAGATCTTAATTGTTCTGAACACAAGAAGAAATTATAATTATATGACATGAAAAAGATGTTAGCTCAAACCACTGTAGTAATCATATTATAATAGACAAATGTATCAAAACACCATGTTGTAAACCTCCCTCTTATACAATGTCACATGTCAATTTTATCTCAATAAAAATCTGAGGAAACTAGTTGTGAATAACAAATATAATATGATCTTGTTTCTATAGTTGTAACACATAAAGCAGTAGTGCCATATATGTTGCTTTTGGATACTTACAAAGGCAGAGACTGTAGGAAGAACAAAATGACAAGAGCAGACATTCTAGCTTGCAGAGTGGTTGTTTTGGAAGAGGAGGGAGGGAGGCTTGATGCAAACATGGCAAGGGGCTGTGGTATCTCTGTTACCTAAGCTGTCTCTTGTATTATTTTCTCTATACTTAAAATGATACTTATTTTTTCAAGGAAAGAAACTTATAAAAAAAAGAAGAATTTCTGTCTGTCTGTCCCTATCTATCCCTCTCTCTGACTCTCTCTCTGTCCCTGTAAAAAAAAAAAGAAGAAGAAGAAAGAGTTGGCAAATCAAAGATCGTGATTCAAAGCCTGCCACCACCCATTCACCCAGTGCCTTTCTCTTGTTAATCCTGTTTCCTCAGCAATAAAATGAGAAAATATATAAAGAATATGTATATTTATTTGAAGTTATGAGGACTAGATGATATATGTAAAGTGTTTAGTATCATATCTAATTTTTTACAGGTGCTCAGTAAATTATATGTTTAAATGACTTACCCAAGGTCACCTAGCTAGCCTGTGGCAAATCTAGAATTTGAACTCAGGTATCCTGACTCTGAGTCTAGTGCTCCATTCACTGCATGAGTTCTATGAATAAGATATTATTAATAAAGAGACACAGCTCTAATTATTAGTTAGTAATATCACCAGGAAAAGGGCTAGAGCAGCTGCTGTTTAAACTACAGGTCAGTCCTGCTACTTCTTTTTCTCCCATCATTACTCTGAATAAGTTGAGAGGTGAATGGGAGCAGGGCCTTGAACTCAGGTCTGTAGCTATCTCTGGACTCCTGAAAAGTATATTGCTACGAGAATAAGAAAGTTACTTTGTAATAATATTATTTATTTCTTAAGTGAGAAGTGGAGAGGCAGAGGGACAAACTCCTCCATGTGCCCTGACCTGGACCCATCTGGCAAGCCCCCCATAGAGCCATGCTCTGCTTATCTGGGGCTTTTGCTCCCTTGCTCTGCCACTGAACCATTTTAGTGCCTGAGGCGAGGCCATGAAGCCATCCTCAGAGCCTGGGGCCAACTTGCTCAATCGGAGACATGACTGTGGGTGAAGAGAGAGAGAGAGAAGGGGAGGGGAGGGCAGGGGGAGGGGTGGCAAAGCAGATTGCTGCTCCTCCTGTGTGCCTTGACTGGGAACTGAACCAGGACATTGGCATACTGGATGGACGCTTTACCGCTGAGCCAGCCGGCCAGGACCCTGTGATAACATTTTAAAATAATTAGTTTGATCTAACTGTCCTGTTTTGACTTTTCCTTCTCTCTTTTGTTGACAGTGTCATCAGCAAAGTGGTACCAGCCCCCGAGGCTAAGCCAACTCCTTCTCTGAACAGAGCCAAGACGCCGCCACCAGTGCCAGCCCCAGCCACTGTTCCTGTGCATGTCACCCCTGCTCCAGTGCCTTTGCCACTCCTCGCACAGTCCACTGCATCTCCCGCTTTGTTGCCACCTCCATCCCCTGCCATCTCTGGAGCTGGAAGTTCAAAACCCCCTGTCCGAAGTGTAGTGACGGAGACGGTTAGCACTTACGTGGTACGCCACAGTTATTTTGCAGTGTTTTATTTTTAAGTCAGTTAAGGAGTTTACTCTTTTATCATGAAATGTTTTCAATTAAAAAGCAGTGTCATATGTATCATTATTGAATTAAGAGGCAATTCTTTATGATGGGAAAGGTATTTTCATTGTATTTTCAAGCTTTTGGCTGCAAAGTATTATATTTAAGTGTGTACATGTTTAGTCTCTATAAATAATGTCAAAGCATTGTTTTTCTTTATATTGTTTTAGAATACGATTATATACATATATACAGCAATATCAATGCATAAATATAGAGAGTAATAGTGAAATTTAAATCTTACATTGAATTTCTTGATCAAGCAATTAAATTATTCACTTGAGTATAATTTACCGAATATATATACAAAGATATTATGGGTTAGGTGCTGTTTCTAAGTATTTCATTGGCTAAGGTCCAGAATATACCAGGTTTGCTTAGTACATGGAAATGAACTTTCAGTCCACAGAGCTTCCTGACTATTCGAGTGTGTCTTCAGATGGCAAAACTTACCTTGTTGAGTGAGTTTGGTGACTTGACATTGCCTTGCCCACCAAATGCTATATGGATGTGAACTGTCAGCCTATAGATGACTTGGCTCTTTCTGAGTAAATACAATTGAAAAGTGATGGGGTCGGATTCCTGACAGTTGTTACAAATCGTGCAAATATTACATCTGTTTAAGGCATTTTGGAAGGAAATTTTTAACAGATAATTAAATATTGGAGGCACTATAATGATACAAAGGATAAGAAGAAAGTCTTAAAACTATTGAGAGTGGATATAAAGACATGACAAATTAACAGGAAAGTATTATTAAATTGGCAATTCAAGACAAAAACAGAAAATGTGATACAGAAACCTGTGATCATTAAATTGGTCCATTCAAAGAAAAATTGCTGTTGGCGTTAACTGAGGCTGCATCACCCCAAATGGATTGACCAGGAAAGATCCTAGCTTTAACCGCCTCGGTCTGCAGTCCTCCCTCTGTAATTAGGGATTTACATAAGACCAGATGATCACAATACCATGTGCTCGCTGTAAAATTCTGCTTCCCAGTGGATTTTTGAGCCGACTCCTTGGAGATGGATCAGACTTACACAGACAATGCAAGTGGAAAGTCTTCTGTCTCCTCAGAGACATTTTTGTATACTGAAGCCAAGACATGTGATTTGAAGGAAAGATACAGGGTATAAAGCAAAAAAGTCGATTCTGTCTCTGTGCCATAGTATGAGTTTGGAACTGTCACATTTCTTTAGCTCCGGTCGCCCAACTCATAACCTATCCAGGGTTGTTTTAAGATGATTAGATGAAGTAGATGTTTGAAAGAACTTAGTAAACTGTCAAGTATTCAGTGTTAGTTATTAGGGATGCTAGATAATTTCTCTTGTTAGCAACAGAGTCACAGCCATCTAATCTCAAGAAAGGTCAACCAGCAGCAATACTGTCCATGCATGGCAGCTTGAGGGCATAGGAGTCTGGACAGGTCTTAACCCTAGACAGCTGGCACATGGTGACTGGTGGTAATTGTTGCATCCAGAACCAATATGATCATATTCTAAAACAAAATGAAGAAAAACAATACTTTGACATTATTTATAGTGACTAAATATGCACACACTGAAATACAATAAATACTCTTCTCTCCCCTTGAAATTGAAAGGACTGAATCAGAGATGTAGCTGCCCACAGATTTCTTTCGGAAGCTTTTATATGAACATAATTATCTTTGTAGAGACTTTCTAAACCATGACAGGCCTTAAAAATGCACATCAGCAGAATGAAACATCTATGCCCCCAATACATACACTGCACACAAAGAAAGCCCTTTCTTTTCTGCATATCTAGTCAGCATTGTACTTGAAAGTGAGAGACTGTACCTTGCAAAACAAACTGAATGAAATTATATGCTGTGTTATTGTGAAAACTTTTGAAAATTTGCTTTTTGTTGTTGCTGTTTTTGAAAGCCCATCGTAGAATTGTTTCTTCCAACTTGTTCTGATTAATGTGGAATTTGAAGAAGTGGAACAATCAGGGATGCTTCTTCATTAGAACCTCCCAAGTACAATAAACTCCAGGGCACACTGTCTTGGGAGTAAAATAATGTTAAAGTGTGTAACTCTTTGGTCCCAGGAGTTCCTTATTTCATTTGCCCTTTAGTGATTGTACTTTACTAAAAATGTCATAAAGGGAATGGAAAGTTACTTAGTAACAACTCTTTTATATTCTTGATCTTATCAGCTTGTTCAGGAGAAGGGTTTGGCTAATAAGTAATAAGGTGATACATGCACATTTGACTGTACATATTCATTCCATGCCTGTGGCTGCAGCTGGAGCTGACATATTGTTGAGCTCTACAGTGCTCAAAGTTAGCAGTTGTTACTGCCATAGAGACCCTCATTATTAAGAATTTCTGTGTTTACAGTAGTTTTTTAGACAAAGGTGGCAATAGGTCAGATTCACAGAAATTATAAAGTGCTTTGTTTCTGTGGCTTACAAAAAAAAGATGAAAATATTCATTATCACTGAACACTAGCTATTCTTTTTTTAAGTGATCCCAGAATAGTGATGACCATCATTATAGCTTTAATAAATTGTTAACCACTGTAATTTTTTTCAGTTTACTTTGTTGGTTTATTAGGTTCACAGTGTAAAGTAATCGTTATTATCCTGCACTCTTTTGGGTTCTTTTTCCACATTTCATCTCTGTTATTACCCCACCACCGGCCCCATTTAAAATCCTCAGATCCGAGATGAGTGGGGGAACCAGATCTGGATCTGTCCTGGCTGCAACAAGCCTGATGACGGGAGCCCCATGATTGGCTGTGATGGCTGCGACGACTGGTACCACTGGTGAGTGCACTTGGCTTCCTTGTGCTGGTGTGGCACCCCCAGAGGAGTTCTGCTAGGCAGATCAGTGATTGGGTCCATCTTAGATTTTCTCCCATTCAGCTGCTATCCTGAGAATCAAGACCAGGGCAAAAATCACTGAGCCAATAAATTGTAGTTCATATTAATTAAAAAAAATCAAGTGTCTTTGGATTATTGTTATTCAGCCTAAATTCTGAAGGAGATACAGAGATCCCCCTTTCCTTACTTTCTAGTAATTTTCTTTACGGGCTGCCAAGTTTGACAATAACACTGAGGCAACCCCTTTGTAAACATGTTATCAACTGCAGAAATAGAGACAGCCTATTTGGTTTTACATCGCTTCAACTGCCCCCTCTGAAGAAATGCTACCAAAATGTGTGCAAATAATCCAATTTTATCTTTAAATATCAGCTAGAAAAAGATAGCAATCAATTCAGTTACACGATATGTGATAGCTGAAAGATAAAAACAAAGCCGTTGCTCAGAAGAATTAAACTAGTCCTGGCTGAAAGGATAAATGAGTTAATTAATTTCTCCAGAGGCCTGTAAAAGGGGCATTATGTAATATAATCATCTGCTTGCCCAACACTAGGACTACATAAATTAGTCCTGTTTGGCTTGGCTTTCTGGTGAATAGACCATAGACTTAAACTTCATATAATTATTTAAAAGTATTACAAAAACATAGAAAGAAAAAGAGTACACACACACACACACTCACACACTTTGTTCATCTGAAATCTTTTTCTTTAACATATAGGCCCTGTGTTGGGATAAGGGCCGCACCACCAGAAGAAATGCAGTGGTTCTGTTCCAAGTGTGGCAGTAAGAAGAAGGATAAGAAGCACAAAAAGAGAAAGCACCGGGCACACTGACGTCTCCTGTGGCCTGGACCAGTGGTGTGGCCTTAGAGCTTCCTTCCTGCCACCGCACGGGGAGCCATGCAGTTCTGCTGTCCCCTCTACTGCTACATCCCTGGGGATGAGGAACTGCTGCAGCTGAGGACAGGAGAGCTCCCTTCCGATCAGACAGGCCTGTGGCGCATGGCGGAGTGATGGAAGAAAACTCAAGTGCAGGCGTGGCATACGGACTGCCAGGCCTCCATTTTTCTATTACCAGTGACAAGTATTAATAAAAAGACCATAATCTTCTCTTTTGATTTTCTTTACTCTCTCTAGGGCTTTTTCATGAAGGTATTAGATGAGAAGATGATGTGTAAGCCACCTTGACTGTAATTTAAGGATAATATAATTAGGCTGTATACAGTTTTCAACTTCTTTCCCTCTGTAGTTAAGATAATCATAATAACATAAAAGAAAACTCCATTTGGAGTATTGGTAAATATTTTTGTGATGAAAATATATGAAGCTTCCCTTCCCCCTGTTTTTAGTATTAACATGTAAAGTGTTCAGGCTTTTGTGAAATACCTTATATTTTTTAAGAAAAAAGGTTTCTATCATGTCCTGTTTGCTTTCTTGCAAATGATATTTTTTTGTTGTTAATTCACACATTCTCTTTTTGTTGCAGTCTAACGTTGCCCATCTTTAAACTGCTGGCCTTCTCACTGCTTTCCATTTCTTCAACTTGTATTAAAACTTTTCAAACTAGATCTCCCCTCATGTAAATAATAAATATTTATGAAGTAGTTATTTTTTAAATTTTTATCGTGTTTAATGCTGGCTTTCTCTGAAATCCACTGTGATTTCAGTAATGTCTATAATTACTGTTGTACATAAGCAAAGAAGGCTAAAAACAGAGCCATAGTTGAAAGTTATCTACCTTGAGCTGAACCTGCACAGTGCCCAAAACATGGTGGGGGAAGGGCCCTAGCAGTTAGAAGGAAAACACGGCAATTTAAATCTATGGTTTATGACTTGAAATTTGTTTGTTACCTATTTCATTTCTGTACATTTCTTTGACTTACTTTTATTAAAGGACATGTAGATTCCCCAAAAGTAAAAAAAACAAAACAAAACAAAAAACATATACTGTAGCATTCTGTGTTTATACTGTTTTATTTCTGCAAATCTGTTCATTAATTTTGTGGTTTAAGGCTGAAATGAAGAATATTATGAATTTTTAAAGAAAACATCAAATTTCAGGGTATCACAAAACTTTATTATATTACTATACTGCCCAGTATTTATTATATGTTATAGATGTCTGAGAGATAAACCAGATATTTTATTTTTAATGTAAAACATCAAATTAATTTTATTAGCATATTTTAGCAACTTTAGAATAAATATGGACTTTTACTTGATTTTGAAATAATCCCAATTTGGGCCAATGTAATGGATATCTTAAATGCTAGAATATAGGCTTTGAGCCTAATACAAATATATTAATAGAAATTGTGATTTTTTTTAATGCCAAGTACATTGATATTAGTATATGAATTAGTCATATTTTAAGACCTATTATGTGGTTAGAGAAATGAAGTTTTCTGCCATGAATGTTAAATTGCAAATCAGTGGAAACGAAGTAGCCCTTTTAAGTATTTCATTGCTAACCTTGTTCTAGAAGCCAAAATTTTCTATTCCTACAAAGAAACAAAGCATCTATGTTGAGATACATGTTTTTTTGTTTTATTAATTTGAGATTATTCTAAATACTTTATACAATATTTTCACATGCACAAATATACCCATTAGTGCTTTTTGGAGAGCAAATGGGGAGGGGGTAGGGAAGAACAAAATAAAGATTATTGGCTATTTCATAGTTTGCTTTTCCATTTTTTTATTTAAGATTTAGTTCCTTGAGGCATGGTCAGTGGATCTAAAGTTTAAGTGAGCCGGTCATGCTACTGAATAAGAATGGAAGTGCCTGTATTTAACTTTTCTCCCAATCCTACTGAGAGGTTTCAGCCCTTACTACATTGAAGGAATTTCAATCAATTTGTCCCTTGCTATTTCATGGTTGCTTTCCTAAATCCAGTTCATGATTTTATAAATGGCCTTTGCAATAATAAAACCAAAGAATCATTTTCAGGGGGCTGGATAGTTCAAGGGATTAGTAATGGAATACAGAGCCTTTCACCTCTAGGTCAGTGAATTGAATCCAGTCCAGGTCACTAGAGACCCAGAGCTACCATCTTCTGACTGCTCAGTGGCCTGTGTGAAATAGACTGGTGCTCTGGGTCTCTACTGGATGGCTGTCTGTACACCAGCCGAACGGAGTTCAGGAAAGTGCAAAAAGAAATGTGGATTTGAAAAGAAAACGCCTGTGTTACAAAGTGAAGTGAGAGCGTTGGGCATAGTTCTCCAGAAAGTAACACTGAAGGGAAAATAGGCACTTCCCGGTGCTGCAGACATGGCAGAGAACGGGCATGGTTCACTCTCCTTAATGCAGCCAAACAAAATAGGCAAAGAAAAGGCCTGTATTGGATGAGGGGAGAGGGATACATTGGGAAAGGTGATCTCATCAGGAGAAAAACTTGTGGGGACCCAGGCAGTAAGAAGAAAATGAGTTTTGACTTTTGAGAAAGAAGGAAATCACAGAATAGCAGGAATTTGAGGAACTACTGTGACAGAAAAGTCCGTTCAAAGGAATGGGAAGTACTTCCCCTTAGCATTAGAAGTTGTCCAGTTGTCAGTAAACTCGGACTGTTTTCACTTAACCAGCACTATCGCCTGACCTTAGTATCAATAATACTTTATAAAGAGATGTAGTCAGGAAGAAAACTAGCTTGGCTAGTGATTTTATTGGATGAAGTAGCATTTAAGAAACAGACACCCTCCCGTCCAGGAAACAGAAACTCTTCTGGTGAGATAATCTGCCTTCACAACCCTGTGTAGCTGACAAAACGTAATTTCTATGACTGACACGGCGTTTCTCTTCTGAAGGTGTCTGCAGTTAAGTACAGTGAGGGTCTTTATCCTCCAGCCGATTTGTGGTTCCAAATGTCCTGCAGAAAATCAGAGGGTATCAGCATTCTGGCTTTGTCCAGCTTTTTTCAAAGATAAAATATAGTGCATTACTCTCCTGGATCACCTAAACCGCCTTTGTTCTTCTTCTTTCAATAGGACGATAACAAAGACCTACTAACCAAATGAAAGTATAAAATGAACCCTGAGATGTGGAAACGTTGCCAGTGTGAATGCTAATGAATGAAGTTCAGTGAAGGCATGCTGGCTAACTTTTCAATACGAGTAGTTTCATACCCAATCTCTTTCAATCATAGCAGTCTTTAGAAGTTTTAAGTCTAAAAGTAGATGAGTTGCCCTGATGACTAAGGAATGAAATAGATAATGTTCTCTGAATAATGTTTCTTTCCTCAGTAATACCAGTCATTATGTTAGGAGACAATTTCTTCGAGATCCTGCATTAGTTGTAGCCTAGAAAGTCTAAAGTAATTATTAGTTCATGCTTGCAGACCATAAGATGACAGTGGAAATTGGATATTTAGATGGGCAGCTAAACAATTTATTCTTACTATCTTTAAGCATAACATATAGTTTCATGTGAGTTATTTTAAAAACTAACTGCTAGTTAACGTTTTTTATCCTGGATAGCTCAGTTTTTAGTTTGTAAAAGAGCTTTCAACACTGGTTTGTCCACCCTACATCTGCTGGGCACACTTCATGGAAATAGCAAGATGTTCTGGGCCACATGCAGTTTTTCTAGTCTGGGCTTCTCAGGTGTTCTAGTCACTTCTATTTTTCCACAGTTTTGCTGTTGTTTCTGCAGTGTACTTTGTATTAAAATACATTTCATTGAACCTTAAGTATCTTTTATAGCATTTGTCTATAATAATATAATCTTTCTGCTCACCTTAGATTGCAAGTGGTTTTATAGACTTTTTATTTATTTTATTTTATTCATTTTTTTTAGAGAGGAGACACAGAGTGAGAGAGAGAGGGTGAGAGAGAAAGAGAGAAAGGGGGGAGGAGCTGGAAGCATCAACTCCCATATGTGCCTTGACCGAACCAGTGCAGGGTTTTGAACTGGCGACCTCAGTGTCCCTAGGTCGACGGCTTTATCCACTGCGCCACCACAGGTCAGGCAGATTGCAAGTGGTTTTAATGTTGTTATAGCTTTATGCTTTGGAATGTTTTTATTTACAACAAAATATTTAAAAGCTTAGCAAGTGATTACATTAACTATCTTAGGAACTACCAGGGTTGACATATTGGAAATAGTGTGTGTATACACACACACACATATACATTTCACAAGATTTGAATGTGTTGGGTTTTTAGAACAGAAGCATATTTTGGACAAAGTACTTTGCCCAAATCAATGACCTCATACTATCTCCTTGTAACCTAGTCAGTATTTTGTTAACCTTTTAAAATTTTATGGGGGGGTCTTGTTTTTGACTTAATGAAACATTTAGAATGGAACTATCTTTAAGCAAAACAGGACAAACCTGAAAAATGCTATTGTTACTATCCTTAACTATTGTCAAGTTGAATGGTTTGAAGAAAATGTACTGCTTATACTTAACTGATTCAAACTATAGACATACTTATTAGAGAGTTCAAATCATCCAAAAATATCAGCTTATATTTTAATGATTTCTTATATACTGTTAGGAATGTTGGTTAGGAATGTTAGGAACTTTTTTTCCTAGATTTTAGAAAGTGAATTCTCTATAAGTGAATTTATAAGTAATCAATTCCTTATCTTTTCTTCATTCTACTAATATTGACATGGCTATTTACAATAGTCACAGAAACAAAAAATAGTCCCAGAATATCATGCATTGAGTCATATATATATATATATATATACACTCTCCAAAAAGTCATTAGTCATCATTCTAGGCAAGGTACATCACCCACTGTGGGGATTCAAAGATGAAATGAGCCACATGCCCAGTGTTGCAGAGCACTGTTACAGGTAGTTATTTGAGAAACGTGGTACACACCTCAAAAGTGGACCTAAGCAAGGCTTTCATGGAAAGATGGTCACTTCTGATCAATCTTCAATTTGAAATCAATGAGGCTAAAGAACATCCTACCAAAAAATGTTGTAAACTGCCTGACCAGGCAGTGGCACAGTGGATGGGACCTTGGACTGGGACTCAGAGGACCCAGGTTCAAAACCCTGAGAGAGGTCACTGGCTTGAGCACGGGCTTATCTGGATTGAGTGTGGTAGGCTTGAACATGGGACCATAGACATGACCCCATGGTTGCTGGCTTGAGCCCAAAAGGTCTCTGGCTTAAAACCCAAGATTGCTGGTTTGAGCAAGGGGCCCCTCGCTCTACTGCTATAGCCCCCCAGGCAAGGCACATATGAGAAAGCAATCAATGAGCAGCTAAGGAGCCACAACAAAGAATTGATGCTTCTCATCTTTCTTCTTTCCTGTCTATCTGTCCCTCTTTCTGTCTCTCTGTCTCTGACAACAAAAAAAAAGGGAATGTTGTAAATCAGTATAAACATAAGTCCAAAAAGAGAAACATTTACTGTACATTTAGGGAGGCATACAATGGTGAGAGAGCAAGGGATGATTCCAATAAAAGTAAAGATAGCAGCTTTCATTGTGGGGTTAAGGGTAGAGTTTAGAAGGGAAGGCATGAGCAAGCTGGTGTTTCTGGAGTACAAGTAATGTATATTTCTTCACCTGGGAGGTGATTATACAGACATCACTTTATAACTATTTACTAAAACTGTATATGTAAGTTTTAGTTATTTTTGTACTTACTATCATCTACAATTTTAAAAAGTGAATTGAAAAAGAAAGTTTACAAAATTATAACTTTACCAGGAAGAATTATTAGATCTGAAACTGAATAAAAACAAAAGATTGGTCCACTCTAAAGAGAAAAAATCAGTATACTAAAATAAATGTATTCCTGATGCAATATATGTAAATCAAATTTCTTTAAATCCTGCCTGGATCTGGTGGAGCATTAAGTGCCATCATGGGAGTCGACCTCTGCCACAACAAAGCCGGAAAGGTTGGGTGCAAGAAGCCCACAAGCCAGGACATCTACCTAAGGCTGTTGTTCAAGCTGTACAGGTTTCTGGCCAGGTGAACCAATTTCACCTTCAATCAAGTGTTGCTGAAGAAGTTGTTCATGGGTCACGTCAACCTGCCACCTCTGTCCATTCCTCAGATGACCCAAAAGATGAAGCTTCCAGGTGGGGAGGGGAAAACTGGTGTGGTTGTAGGGACTACAACCCCTGATGTGTGTGTCCAGGGGGTGCCCAAACTGAAAGTGTGTGCGCTTCATATGAGCAGCCGCCCAGAGTTGCATCCTCAAAGGCCTAGGGCACGATCCTCACCATTGACCAACTGGCGCTGGACTCCCCCAAGAGCTGTGGTATCTGCTCTCTGGTCCTCAGAAGGGTGGGAGGTGGACAGGCATTTTGGCAAGGCCCCAGGAACCTCTCACAGCCACACCAAATCCTGTGTGTGCTACAATGGCTGGAAGTTGGAGTGTGCATGAGGTGATGGGCCAGCAGAGGCTCTAAACACTAACCCCAAATACTAGAAAAGGGGTTTTTTATAAATCCTTTCCTGCTAAATGTCAAAGGAGAGTTTGCTTAAAGGAACAATAAGGTGAATTTTCACCGACGAAGTAAAGTAAGAGGAGAAAAAATTAACAAACACCTGCATAGTTTAAATATATATATATAAGGAAAAACAAATTTTTAAAATTTTTTTCCCCAGAGACAGAGTGAAAGAGTCAGAGAGAGGGACAGACAGGGACAGACAGACAGGAACGGAGAGAGGCGAGAAGCATCAATCGTTACTTTTTCGTTGCCATTGCGACACCATAGTTGTTCATTGATTGCTTTCTCACATGTGCCTTGACCGCGGGCCCTCGGCAGACTGAGCAACCCCTTGCTGGAGCCAGCGACCTTGGGTACAAGCTGACGAGCTTTTGCTCAAGCCAGATGGGCCTGCGCTCAAGCTGGCAACCTCGGAGTCTCGAACCTGGGTCTTCCTCATCCCAGTCCGATGTTCTATCTATTTGCGCCACCGCCTGGTCAAGTGGAAAAACAAAATTTTTAACTTCGAAGAATTAGAAAGGCCAGCTATAAACAAGAGCTACCAGGGAGGCTACTTCCTACACCAACCACCTTCTGTAAGCTCAATGGCCATCCACTCAAATGTCATTCTCCACCCAAAGCTCCAAACAGATTAGGCTCATGGGTGAGGTTGATTGTTTTTGTTTTGTTTTGTTGTTCTGTTTGGTTTTTGTTTGTTTGTTTGTTTTGCTTTAGGAAGGGTGTAGCACAGAGCTGTAAAGATTTGAATTTAAAAAACCTTTATGGGGCCTGAACAGGTGGTGGTGCAGTGGATAGAGCATTGGACTGGGATGCAGAGAGCCCAGGTTTAAGACCCTGAGGTCACCAGCTTGAGCATGGGCTCATCTGGTTTGAGCAAAGCTCACCAGCTTGGACCGAAGGTCGCTGGCTCCAGCAAGGGGTTGCTCGGTCTGCTGAAGGTGCGTGGTCAAGGCACATATGAGAAAGCAATCAATGAACAACTAAGGTGTCACAACGAAAAACTGATGATTGATGCTTCTCATCTCTCTCCATTCCTGTCTGTCTGTCCCTATCTATCCCTCTCTCTGACACTCTCAGTCTCTGTAGTAAAAAAAAAAAAAAACCTTTAGAAAAATATGGTCAGCTTACCTGCAGGACTTACACGGACCTTCATCCACAAGCACGCTCCTAGTACATATGATTCAAATCAAATATCATTTCAAGCTGGGGTAAAAAAAAATTGTTTTTAGCGTACCATATTTTTTACCAAATTTAAGAAGTCAAGTTGAATTGGCAAGACCTATGCCCCTGTTAAAGTGCTCACAGGGTTTTTGATGAGTTTCATGCACTAAATTGATACTTTCTACTTTACGTTTTTTCTTTACAAATTGTGTTCATCTCTCTGCCTGAGTTTTAAGGTGTCAAGGTAGCATGATAGTAACCAAGGACACACCTTTCTGAATTAATTTGAATAAATCATCATTTAATTTCTCTAAGTCTCAATTTTCTTCTCTGTAAAAGGGGAATGAAAACATTTACTTAAATAATTGTGAAAATTGAATGAATTTGGAAGTAAAGCATTTAACAAATGGTAAGAGCTCAAAAAATGGTAGCTACAGTCTCTACTTTTTTTAAGTTTAATTCATATGTTAACTTGCTCTTTCAATAATTTTTCAGTGCTCTATGAATTCTGGATTTTTTATGAGCCCCAGATTCTAGGTCTTAATACCCTATCAAAAGAGTAATTTCAGCGCTTGAAAATGTGGACAGTACATTAAGTAGGCAATTTTATTATTAAATGATTTTATATTGGACACCAAAGGTCACCAGGAGAAAGAGGCTTCCTCCCAGTACCCGTTTGCTACAGAGTGGGCACCCAGCACAGTTTTATACATGTCTATATGGTAAACAGAGGTGGAGAGTAGAGGGAGAAATAAGTCATTGTCCCAGACCTAAGTGTAACCATTAGCAACATTGTGTAATCAGTGTTAATATGCAGCAACTCAAAATGCAATCGACTTGGCTAGCATTTGGCATTTTCTAATTCTTATGCTACACAATCTCAGAGAACTAAACAGAATAGTAAATCACAGAAGAAAAACTATATATAGTTCAGCTTCACCTGTGCTCAGCAGGTCCATGGCTGCACATCCATTCTTAAACAGCACAGGCCCTAGTGCAGTAAAAGTGTCAGATAAAGGAAGGAAACCAAAGCGTTCTCAATTCCGGCCAGCTGTGAAGATGCACTAATTGTTAGAGCACCCCCCAGTGGACGAGGTGCCTCTATCTGTTCTCTGTATTTTTAGGAATCTGTTCAATACACAAATAATTGTGTTCTTTAGTCACTGCACTTAATCTCACATGTCAGGCTGTTCAACAGAATTTTCTGTAATAATGGAGAAGCTCTACAAATTATCATCCAGTACAGTAGCCATGACCACATGGACAATAGAGCACTTAAAATGTGGCTACTGAAACTAAGAAACTGAATTTTAAATCTAGTTTCATTTTAACTAATTGAAATGTAAAAACCACAGGTGGCTAGTCAAGACCGCATTGTGCAGTGTGGTTCTAGAACATCCACCTGTGTAGACATTCCTTGCTACTTCATTGCAATGCTATTCTCCCATGTGGCCAGAAGGACTGTGTAAGAAGGTTGTGCAAGAAACACATTTTTTTCTGTTTTATTTTAACTTATTGAAGTGACATTTTTAGAAAGCAGACTTCTTCTTTTTTGAAATTTATTTATTTATTTTTAAGAAGGGGGAGGGAGAGAGAAAAAGAGAAGGGTGGGAAAGCTGAAAGCATCAACTCCCATATGTGTCTTGACCAGGAAAGTTCAGGGTTTCGAACTGGCGACCTCAGTGTTCCAGTAGAAAGCAAATTTCTTAACTATACGCCCTGACTCATCCAAGGGCCTCAGCTCTTTCGTTTTGAAACAAAGAGGTTGCATGAGATCTCTATGCTCTCTTGGCTCTAACGCTGTGTTTGAGATTTGAGAAGCTGACAACAAATACATTCTATTTAAAAGGTGAAATCTCCAGTGCCTTTTAGGACATTAAACTCAGAAGTGAAATTGGATGTGTGTTGTGTGTGACTGGAGCCCAATCAGAGATGACTTCCCCTCAACATTCTAAAAGTATTGATTTGGTTTAAAAGAACGTAAAGGATAGGCTTAACTTAAAAAAATATAAAAAAGAAACAAGTCTGACCGGTGGTGGTACAATGGATAGAGTGTTGAAACTCCGAGATCGCTGGCTTGAGCCCCATGTTGCTGGCTTGAGCATGGGATCACTGGCTCAACTGGAGCCCTCCAGTCAAGGCATGTATGAGAAGCAATCAATGAACAACTATAGTGCCACAGATACAAGCTGATTCTTCTCATATCTCTCTCTCTCTCTAAAAATAAATAAATAAATAAGAATACAAAAAGCTGGCGCAGGAGCCATCCTTTTCAGATTGGTTACCTCTTATAAGAGCTAGTTTCCACAAGGCCCAAAGAAAGGCTTTCTCCAGCAGGGTAAGGCTGCAGCAGGGCAATGGAAGCTGCTGCTGGAGAAGAAACATTCACTGGCATTTCCTTCCCAGGCATGCACTTTTAATTACCAAAGGATAAAACAGCACAGAGGCTTTACTGTCAATCAAGTGGAAGAAGCAAAGTGGACAGTTTGATATTCTCAACTTTAAGTAATACTTTTTCATTAAGTACATATTTTATGTATCCAAGAGCCTATACCAATGTACAAAATACCAGCTGCCAGTGGTTTCTATAAAATTTTAGTGAAAATATTATATGCCATTAATATGAACATAAGATATACACTCACTGAGTCTATAGACATTTAAACTGCTTCCATGAGGTTGGTATCTAAGAGGTAATATTATCCCTTTCAATGTCTACTTTATTTTTTGGGTGGGTAGTTATTTTTTCAAATATTTTTTATGTACAAAAAAATGTTTTTATGTATAAATAATTTTCACTGAACTTTGCTTCAAATCATTAAAAACATAGAGAAGATCCACTTAGTGGTTACAAAATACCAAGCCCTACGCGTGGGCTTCAAATTTCCAGCCTACCAAAACCAAGCTAGTCCTGTTTCAGTTTGTAGTCACAGACAATACAGCAATTTAATGCAGCGGAAATCCTGACCAAACTCAAAAGATGGTATTTCTGCCATAAGAGGTTATTCACCTCTTTTTCCAGGCCGCTGATTAATGTTGATGTCAGACAGTTGCCCACTTTGTCTCTTAAAAGTGTATCAAAGTTGTGTCTATAGACTCATCTGAAGGATGTTTACACAAAAATATGAATTATTATATGCAGTTCATAACACTTTATATTTACATATATCCATGTATAATTTTTGTAATCATGCTGTTGATAGACACAAACTCACATTAAATGGCTATCATCTTTAATATGTATAATGCACTTGGAAATGGTTAATGAGTTTGCAGGTAAGTTGTTAATCCTGTTTCATTGGTGCTCAAAGGCCAGAAGAAAAACAGAAGTTTAGGAACAACAGTAAGGAAAGGCCCAGGTAAGCTACTCTCCCCATCAGCGCTCAGGTATGATGACAGCCCATGTCACTAAAACAAACAAACCGTAACACAGACATTTGCTGCTGGTCTTTGCTGATATTGTCTGATTTTCCCCCACTAGAAAACTTGTGTTTTTTTGTTCATTTTAAGTGGGGTAGTGTCCGAAATTGGACAAATAGTATGTGCAAAGGTGAGTGGAAACAGAACATCTTATGTAAAGAAGCAGCACGAGGTTTAAAAAGTGTGCTAGTATTTCAGTAACTTGATTGTTTAGACTCAAGTGAGGGCACCAGCTTTCTGAGCCAAAAAAAAAAAAGAAAAAAAAAGAGAGAAAGAAAGAAACATTAATCGTGTTGTACCTAAGCCAACCCACTAATCAGGAATACAAAATATGGTGCTAAGATATTGAGGCGCTATAGAAATGCCGCTGAATAGTGAACATGAAAGTAAACATTCCAAACTCCCTAACCCTGTCCCACCTAATCTGATGGAGCCACCCCATGCTTACACAAGGGTAAGCGGAGCCGGCTCCCTCAGCTGTCTATCGCAAGCTTTTAAATGGACTTCTATTAAAAACCCAGTTGAAGTATCTCCTGGGATCAGCATGGCGTTTAGTTGCCGGCTGGCCCCAGTGGATTCAGCCACCCTGCAGTCCCGCCACCCCCACTGTAATGGAAAGCACCACGTGATAGCCCAGGTCCACCCTGGCTCTGTTTTCAAGGTCTTTCCTGAAAGTTGGCCACATAGATAACCTGGTTTCCATGCTATTTATTGCCTAGGAAGGAGGAAGGGTTGAGCCCAGCCCCTCTGGGATGTGAACTTGTGGTTCCAAGGAGTCTAGGGAATCAAATCTGATGCTTTCAGTACTGAGCTGCCCCAGAGAGTGAATCCAACAGTTTTCTCTTAGGACCAAAAAGGGACCTGAATTACAATAGCTCTTTCTTATTTGTGTCCCATTTGTAGAAAAAAGAAAGAAAGAAAGAAAGAAAGAAAGAAAGAAAGAAAGAAAGAAAGAAAGAAAGAAAGAAAGAAAAAGAAAGAAAAGCTTTCTCTAGTACTTTAGGACATATTTAACCCATGGCTTTTGCAAATAGTGACTTTTCTACATTAAGAATGAATTCCTTTTAATATTATTTTTATTAACTAAAACATCATTGCACCTGGGACCTCCATTTACTGGTGGCAAATCTGGTTAACTTCAGAGACCCAGTATCACCTCTCCCATCAAAATTGATTAGTCTGCAGGTTAAGGAAGATTATATGGTCAGGTCAGCTCCTCCCCCTCCTCCCTAGCATTCTAGCAAAGATAAAATTCAAATGAGATTTTTAAGAAAAATGATTGCCTTCTTTTAAAAGATTGTGTTAAAGATACAGCGTAATGATAACAGCACAAAAGTTTGGTCTCTTTGTATCAGGATTTAACATACTTTGGGGTTTTCGTTTTGGGTGAATTCTGGGCATAGAATTACTTGTAGCTTCATCTATATAGTTAAAGGAATGATATACTAAGTAGGCAAGTCATTACAGTGTGTCTGTAAAGTCATGGTGCACTTTTGACCGGTCACAGGAAAGCAACGAAAGATGATAGAAATGTGAAATCTGCACCAAATAAAAGGAAAACTCTTACAGTTTCATACCTATTCAGTGCAGTTCAATGTGGGCTCCATTTGTTGCCCTACACACATCCAAACGATAGGGAAGTTCTTACCACACACGGGTAAGGACTTCTGGTGTAACAGAGTGAATAACTTCTGGGATTCTCTGTTTTAAGTGATTAATGTCGTTGATACGTTCAATGTACACACGTTGCTTCACATAACCCCAAAAGTAAAAGTCTAAGGGCGTCAGATCTGGGGATCGTGGTGACCATGGCTTGACAGAACCCCTGCCTATTCACTGCCGGGGGAATGTTCTATCCAGAAACTCACAAACAATGGTGGCGTAGTGTGGAGGAGTGTCGTCCTGTTGAAAGATGACACCTTCTGGAAATTGTGGCACTGCATACAATTCCAACATGTCAAGATAGGTGTTTGTCGTCACAGGCTGCTCCGCGAAAAGAAACGGGCGTATCACCTTATCAGGCATCAGACCACACCACACGTTCATTTTAGGGGTGTTACATTTGTACTCAACATAGGCATGAGGATGTTCAGCAGCCCATATTCGGACGTTATGGCGATGAACATGTCCACAGATATGGAAGGTCACCTCATCGCTAAACACAATCTTCTGCAAAAATCTTGCATCATTGTCGATCACATGAAGCATATCTGTAGCAAACGCTCATCATGTGGGTCTATCCACTGGTTTGATAGCGTGCAACAGCCGCAATTTGTACCCCGTAAAACAGAGACGTTCCTTTAATACCTTATGAACTGTAGTCTTGCTTAGGTGTAATTGTCAACCACACGCACGCACTGATTTTTTAGGGCTCCTTAGGTAGCTATCCCGTAGAGCCTCTACAGACTCGTCACTGACTGATGGCCTACCAGGACAGGGTTTCTCCACCAAACTGCTGGTTTCCTTCAACTGCTTATCCCACCGAGTAATGTTATTCCTATGTGATGGCGCTTCGTTATAAATGCGCCAATATTCACGTTGCACTTTGGTCATGGATTTGAATTTAGCAAGCCACAGAACACACTGAATTTTCCTCTGTACCATCCACATCTTGACTGGCATGGCCATGGGCTGCTCCGCTGTATACACGGTGTTACATCATTATCTGCACATGCACACTTGCTGCAACATCATCCTACAGAAACTGGGAGGGTTTTCCTTTTATTTGGTGCAGAGTTCACATTTCTACCGTCTTCTGTTGCTTTCCTGTGACCGGTCAAAAGTGTACCATGACTTTACGGACACACTGTATTTTAAAACAGTGGGAAAACTTAACTCTGTAGGTTTTAAAAATAATCTTTATTTGGCCATGAGTTTTGGAAGACTTTACAATTTCCAACATGTTACAGGGATGTGCTTCTCTGGCAATCATATTCCTTACAAGTATTGGGAAGCGTACTTTTACCTGGTTGTGGTCACGACAAAAAATGTTTGCAGTGATTTCTCAAGGTTCTGTTACTGTTATGAAGACTTCTCTGTCAAATCCAGTTCCTCAGGCTTGCTCAGCTTCATGTGATTAAAACATAGCACACCCTGGAAAAGAATCATGGGTCAGCTTGGTTCAAGGGTTTGGCTGATGTTTTAAAATTATTAGAGAAACTCGGGTGCTGACATACTATGACATATGTGTATTCACATGCAAAGAATACTTCCTCCTCATTCTACAGAGCTAAATATTTAGGCCCATTTCTGTCACTTTAAATAAAGTTTCCTTTTTCAGTATTATTTATCATGGTTAGTGGTTGCCATCAGTCATGAAAAGTTAACAAAGACCTATTGGGTTTATCTATAGGCAGCTAAACAAACATATCTCACTCTTCTGTTATCTTCTTGTTAACAAAGCCCTATCAGGATGTTCTAACCATCAGCATTTACTGCACAGGGGCCCTTTATCTGGCATGATATATAGGGAGCCCATCAATTAGTGTGAGGGTTTGTAGATACCTGCCATATATTCATGAGAGTGCTCCTCCATCGTCTTTCTTCATCACAGACACATCACACTGTAGTTTTCTGGGTGGTGTGACTGCTCACCTCCTGGGCTGTGACTTATCTGTTGCAGTAGTTAAACTGTCAGAGGGCCTTTGGTCCAGGCAAAGCTGGGGCTCTGAAACAAAGCCAAGCTCCAGGGCTGCTATTCTTAACACACACAACTGCATAGGCCAAGGTGCCACATAGTAGTATTGAAAAAACACATAGAGAAACATGAACCTTGGTGTAAATGTAGCCTATGCTTATGCATTTTGAAGAAGTCAAAAGCAAAAACAGCCCTGGCCAGATAGCTCTGTTGGTCTAACCCAGTGATAGTCAACCTGGTCCCTACCGCCCACTAGTGGGCGTTCCAGCTTTCATGGTGGGCGGTAGCAGAGTAACCAAAGTATAAATAAAAAGATAGATTTAATTATAGTAAATTGTTTTATGAAGATTTATTCTGCCAAACTTAGCAAAAATTCGACATAAAGTACTTGCTAAGTAATTATTATATGCTTTAACTTGCTGTAACTCTGCTTTATAAATTTTATAAAGTAAAGTTACTTCCCTACTTTATAAATCACCATTACTATTGGAACTGGTGGGCGGTTAGAAACTTTTACTACTAACAAAGATACAAAAGTGAGGGTAGGTATAAAAAGGTTCTCTACCCCTGGTCTAACCTTTAGAGCATCATCCCAATATGCAAAGATTGCTGGTTTGTTCCCAGGTCAGAGTACGTACAGAAACAGATCATTGTTTCTGCCTCTCGCCCTCTTTCTAAAAGCAATAAAATAAAATATTTTAAAATGCAAAAACAAACAAAAAAGAAATACAATATGATTACCTACTTACTTTATACTGACTGAAAATATTAAGAAAACACTTCAGTTCTGGGTGTGTGGCTGAGGAAAGGGGGAAGCCAATCACCAAAATTGCTTCCTGATTTTATAACTCAACTCCTTCTGATGCCTGCTGCTACTCTCCTTAAAGGCCATTCTGGTTTCCCAGTACCCTCAGGGGATAACCTGTGCATTATAAACCCCTGTAGCTTGATTTGCAAGGCTTCACACTGTCCTGTGTCCAACCTCTCACCCTTCTCCCCACTCAGGGCGCACCCACAGTTCACTGGACTCTCCGTGACCTTTCTCCAATCCTGCACCACTGAACTTGCCCATTCCCTCCTGGAGCACTCTTTGCCCCTGCTCTCTTCCATTGGGTCCCAAATGTCCTGGCAGAGCCATGTGGCTACACACGGGAAGCCCTCCCAGACATTCAGTCCTCTGAGCTCATACACCACCTTTGTCATGCTTTTAAAAGAGTATTTATTGCATCTATGATGATTTATTTGTTTTCTCCTCACTCCACCTGTAGGTGGATCAAGTTTCCTACTTCTTAGTCTTAGAGCTTAGTGGGGACATAGTGTTAAAGGAAGCTGGGAAGGATGGATGACTGTAAATGCTCAGCCCCCTGTTGCTATTTCTCAGTATACCCTGTGATTTGGAGGGAGAGAAGGGGGTCCGCGCAGTGATGAAAGTAAGGGTTCCTGTCAGACAGACGGGGTCACCTGACAAAAAGTATAAACCTATCATATAGAGTGTTCTGAGTATTTAATGAATAAAATCTTGTTTTATTTTATTTCTTTTAGATTTTTATTTATTCATATTTAGATAGGAGGGGTGGGGAAGAGCAGGAAGCATTAACTTCCATATGTGCCTTGACCAGGCAAGACCAAGGTTTTGAACAGGTGACTTCAGCATTCCAGGTCAACGCTTTATCCACTGCCATCACCGCAGATCAGGCCTAATGAGCATAATCTTGTAGCCTGTGTGTTTATGATGGATGTGGTTACTGCTGTTATATAATAATATTGTTATGACCTTTGGTACAATTATCTAAGCATTTAGTTAGTCATCTGGATAGACATTTTACTAGGATAGATTTTTCATCAGTTTGATTTCCCCAAAAAAACACCATGAGGTGATGAATCTTGTGACATGTGGTGTCTTAAAACACACGAATCACGGATTTATCAGACCTAAAGTTGGACCTCAGTCAAGATACCTGGTGGCCACCAGATGGTGGCCCTTAACCATTCTTACCTCCACTTACCTATAAGCTGGTCTCCAATCTGACAGCACATGTGGGCATGTCTCTGACACCCTATAGATCTATGATCTTTCCCTAACACCCCCTCAAATGTCTGTTTTCAACACTTAGAGACCCAGGTCTCTACCACCCTCCCCACCAATACCCAGGCACAATACACTAAGACCTTGCTGTGACCCTCTGAACCTTGGCAGGGCAGAGGCCGTGCTCCCAGGCAGTAGGAATCTCCTTTTTAAAAGTAGGGTTATCCTCCTCCACACACCTCACTTCTTGTAACTTCTGCTCAGGTCACTGCAGCCCACCCCACACCCATGGTTCTCTCTGATACCCCAGGCCCAGTTCTCTAGATACCAGTGTCCTAACACCACTTTGGGAAGCCCTTGCAGAAGGGTGAGCTGACATGAACTTCCTTACTTTAGATTATTTTCTTCTGGGACATTTATAGATCTGGTAAGGAGAGACCCAGGAAAAGCCTGCTGAATTCCTGGGGGCAGGGTTCCCTCTCTTTCTCCCCAGGACCTCCTTTTCACTAGGGTTCCCATTTTTCCTCAAGTGGGGAGCCTGTTAGGGGACCAAGGGAATCCACCTCATCAGTTTCTCTGGTGCCTGCACCCCAGCCCAAGCAAGTGATGTCACCCTCGCGGCTGAGCAGAGCATCCCTGTGCTCTAGGTATGAGGATGGAAGTTGGGAGGGGGGGGTCACCATGGAAATAACATCCCTTCTGGAGGACCCGCCCGCGGGGTCCTGATAGGCAGCAGGCAATCCCGGACTTGGGAAAGGAGGCTGTTAACGCTCAGAGCCCCGTAAAGCACATTCCACCTGCCTACCAAGGAGCCCGGCCCCCCAACTTCAACCCACTGCATGTCTGTCCCTGGCAGGCCCTGGTCCCCGCCCTTGTCTGCGGATCATGAGCCAGCTCCGCGGCCTGGTCCTGGCTGGCGGGTACTCGAGACAGACTGCGCCGATGTTGTGGCCTGAAGAACGCTCCTCTGGGACGCACCGGTGGCCGTGGGTGGGGCAGGCAGTCGGTGCAAACCGGGAGCTCGGGAGCTCGGGCAGCAGGAACCGGGGCTGGTGGGAGCCAGGTCTTCCCGGGTCAAGTTCACAGAGGCCGCGTTGGAGCGGGAGACTCCGGAGACTCCAGCCCTTGTGAGTCCACCAATCCCATAACAAACAAAGACTGGGAAGGGTGAAAGAGAAGGAAAACAAGGAGATTCCGGAATAAGGCAAGGAGGGGGGACCTGGAAGATGATGGAGGGAAATGGAGGCCGTGGCCATCAAAGCCTTCCGAACTGCCCTTAGGTTCTGGCGGCCGTGCAGGTCAGGCTTCCCATCCACCAGCCTCCGGCCCAGGCCGCCGCAGAGAGAAGACGGGGACAAAATTCACCTGATCCCGAGCGCCCCGACGTGCGGAAGGCCGGGGCAGCAACCTGCACCCTCAGCAGACCCTTTTACTCGCCCAACTGGGAAAAGAAACCTAAGACCCGTGAGCTCCCGGCAGGTGGTTTCTCCGGAGCCGTGGCCGCCAGAATGGCCAGGCGGCGCGTGCTCAACACCGAGAGGGGCCTTGGCCGGAGCGTAGAGCCCAAGGAGAGAGGAAGGGGAGAGGAGAGGAGAAAAGGGACGTTGCAGAGGGAAGACTCCAAGAAAGGGGACAAAGGAGGCTGTGTATAGGAAGATACGCAGAGGAGGAGCCTCCCTTAACCGAGTCCTCGGGAGGGGGTGCTATGGCCTGGGAAGCAGGTTCTCGTCTACACTTAGATGCTGTCACTGGCTGGCTCTTTTTATTCTCAAGGTCACAGAAGTGGGGTCCAAGAAGACCCCAAAGGCAAACATGGAAGTGGAGAAACCTCTGGCCGGCGCGGACTGCATGTTGGCGTGTAAAGGGTGCATGCGGGCCCACGCAATCCGGTGCAGTTACTGCCACACACAGCAATACAATTGTAGCCCCTGGTACAAGTGCAAACTAGTTTCTGTGTTGGGGAAAAAAAGAATAAAAGTTTAATAAACGTGTGCTGTGTTGTGAATGACTTTGTGACGACCTCTGCTGCAAATGGCCTATGCATGCGGAATAATGGTCTCCTTGCAGAGAGGGAAATAGCTTAGTGCTATCATCGTTGCCTCGGTAACCATCAGAGTCCCCATCTAGCAAGAGAGAAATGAGTTATGAAAAGGCTTGAGTGAAGAAAGGATTAACACATGATCCCAGGGACAGTATGTCAATCAAAATCAACTGAGAAATTACACTGCTCTATTTGAGAATTTCTCCGGAAACCGAACGCTAGTGGAGTTGGGTGCGTATATTCTCTCTCTCTCTCTCTCTCTCTCTCTCTCTCTCTTTAATTTGAGAAAGAAGGGGGGAAAGTAGCATCGCGATTCGTTTTCATGACTGCCACTAAGAAATTACACGGAGGGGAGAAAAAGACTCGCTAAAAGGAGGGTTATTGACAACGACAGGGCCCCTGCCCACCCCGGTACAGCTGGAAAGCTCGCTCCAGTGTCCCGCCTCTGTCCCCCAGCTCCTGGGACCCTTCTGCCTTCCACACAGTCCCCCAACGCCACCGTAGGCTCCTTCGATCTTGGCCAGACCCAGAAATGCTCGAGAAAGAAGGTGACAGTGGGGGGAACCTGGGTCTCAGCCCTGGAACCTGAGCAGCAGCCTTTGACGCAATCTCTTGCAGGCTGCCTACTGTCTCTACTCAATTTTCTCCTCAGGGCTCGTGGAAATAAATCTTTGAGTCTGGTGTACTCCCCCACCCCCCGCCCCGCCCCGGTTTTCAGGAACATCTCTGAAATGCCCACGCACGCGCAGACGTCCTCAACTTCCCTCACCTCCCATCACCTCCAGGTTTGAAAAATAAAAGAAAAAAAAGACCACCAAAAATACATTTCATTAATCGATTCCTGATTCATCTGGCGCGCAGAGCCTCGGAGCTACCGCTCTCGGTGCCAAGGCTCCCTCTGCGAAGACTTCTGCTTTGGCACTTAAGAATTTTGAAAGAAACCTCAACCCCCCCCCCCCCGTTAAAAAAAAATTCTCTTTTGGAAACACTTAAGAGGCAAAGACCGAGGAAAAACAGCTGGAGAAAGTTGGTGGACTGGGGTAAGGGAAGCTGGACTTCCCCAAACAGTGGCCCCAGAATAGTGTCTATTTCCTCTAGCTGCAGAGCTCTGAGGTTGGGGGGTTCTCAGCTCTCGAGCTGAGAAACTTTATGGCTCTCTCTTCTGAGAATCTAAATGGGCAGCACCTTCGATCCCCAGGGTACCCTGGTCACCGTCGCACACTTCCTATTAATCCCCTTAGCGCCCACAGCCTGATCCATTTTCCAGCAGGAAGGGACCGTGGCCATCATCTTGTTCCTCAACTAGCAGATGAGAAAACTGAGGCCTTGAGATAATATAACTACTAAAGGTACGCATCGACCATGCCTGAACAAGAACCCAATTCCTTCACTTCATTTTAGAAAATTGGCCTCATTAAAAAAAAAAAAAAGTTTCAGGAACTCTTCTTCTCAAATAGAGTTCCTTACTTTACCCTGCAAGGGTGAGGTGCAATGTGAAAGCCTCTCAGCCCATCTGTGTCTGAGTCTCTTCATTCATTCATTCATTCATTCTTTTGCCCTTCCTCCGCCTGCCCCACTCCCCCGCTAGTCCCACACAAATTTCAAGTCCTGAGCGCCCCGCACGGTTAACTAAATCGCTTTGACCCTGGCGCTATTTGATATTTGCCTCCTTGACACTCATTTAGGAGCTCGCAGTAGCAACGCAGACATTGGACAAGTCCAGCCTGAAACCGAAGCCTTATGAAAGGGGGAGATGGGGAGAACCTGATAGCTGGAAACTCGTTTCTCCAAAGGCTTTCGGGACATTTTAGCCCGGCTCCAGGTCCGCGGAGCGCCAGGGCGCCGCCAGTGCGGGTGTAAACGTTAAATGTTAGCTATTTGTTCCAATGATTGGCATGAAAGTCGACTCTTTCTTGTCTTCTTTTTTTCCTCCTTCTCCCTCTTCCCTTTCCTTTCTCTCTCTGCCCCTCCGGATTCCCACAAATACTGATTCAACCAGTGGCTCCTCTAATTCGCCTTCCCTCCCACCCTGCTGCCACCCAAGTCAGAAAATTAACAGAACAATGACAGCCAGGATGAGGAAAGGGGGACACTTTACTGGTTCTGTTCCACTTCTGGATGCAACTTTATTCTCTGCGACGAACTCCCGTCTCTTTTCCCCCTAGTCCTTTATCTCTTCCCCCCCCCCCCGTCATTTTTCTTTTTCTGATTTTTCTTTCCTTCTTTCTTTTTTTGGGTGGAGGGGCTTATATTTCTTTTAAACGGCTCTGGAGAGAATGAGACGTGTCAGTAGCATATGAGAAATTCAGGATTGCTGTGCTCTCTATTAAGGAGAGACAAACAGATGAGCAGATAAGCAAGTTGCCTCGTTTCAAAAGTTCTAGTTTTTGCTTGAGAGGAGCACCCAACAGAGTGTCTTACTCCAAGCCCCAGCAATTACGTCTCCCCAGAAAAAGAGGAAGGGGCCACATAGTTGGGGCGGGCTGCTAGTCACACTGTCCCCACCCTGACCAAGTTCCCCAAGCCCACTCTTGTATTCTCTAATAACCCATTTATTTCAGACTCTTCCATTCTGAGGGGCTTGTCCCAACTCTCCCTACGGCACACCACCCACCATACCATAATGTTTCATTTATTTTATTTCTTCTGTAGCTATCTATAACTTATTCCACCCTAACCCTTCCAAACTCTGATTAGTGAAGCTTTATTTTCCTCACTCTTTTCCCTGAAACACTTCTCTCCCTTCCTCCCTCCTTCTTAAAAGATTTTGGAGCCAAGAAGATAAGATATGCAATCCTGTATCTGGAATCCTGTAATATTAAAGATCAAACGTGGGATCAATGGCAGACCAAATGCAGAAAAAAACAAAAGGGGGAGGCTGGGAGATGCTCATCAGCTAATTACAGCTGCAAATATTATGCAAATTTATCTTGGCACAGAAATGGAGAAAGCGAGTTTAAGTGTGGAGATAATGCTGGAAAATTGAATGTTCATCTGGGCATGGGAAATGGCCCAGTAGGCTCCATTGGTCTGTTTCATCTAGGGAAGCGCTGGCTTTATACTCCTATCAGATAATCTGCTCTTCACTGGTTGGGACTGAGAAATTAATATTGCTTATCATTGATACTTGAAATTCTTGGAATGATGTGTCCTAAAGAGAAGGGAGAGAGGAGAAGGGAAAGGGCTAAGGGATAGAGGGGTAAAGAGAAGAAAAAAAGGGAGAGAAGGAAAAAGGAGAGGACATCACACAATATCTAATACAAAATTGGAACTAGACATCTGAACTCCACTAAGGCCAAAGTGAACTAAAAAACAAAGGGAAATATCCCAGAAAATCAAATCACTCTCTCAATCTCTCCCTACTTAAAACCCAAAATATCTTTATTATCAAGATTCAAACTTTTTAAATTTATTGATTATGTGGCTGCCCATTTTGCTTGAGGGTATAGAACAGAATCAGGAATTAAGACTTGAACTATGTACAGCTAGGTGGAAACCTAGGGTTATCTCAGGAGAGGAAATCTGAATGATGGGAGAGCTGGTGAGCAGGACTTTTCAGTAGCTCTAAACAGAGGATGGGAAGTAGGCTTGTCTCCATAGAATGTCCCCTCTGCTTGTGCCCCAGTGACATTCCCATTTTCTCCATCTTTACTGGGCCATTTTCACCATTCTTCAATCTACTCTGGAACTGTCTGAAAAAATTCTATTGCCAGGAAACAAGCTCTAAATCTTCACATTTCAGCAGTAAATGTTCTTAAGTGTAGGGGAGGAAGTAAGACAATAGGAACTGCAGAGAACAGAAGAGAATTCTTAAAAAAAAAAAATCAAGTTCTCCTCCCACCTCCCAGTACAAAATCTATTGCAACCTAGAGAAACGTGAAGAATTTCAGATGAGCATTATTCAGGTGCAAGCCATCCAATTACCAAGAAATTATGATCTGACGTCAGGAGGAACAATTGGAAAGCGAATATGTATGAATCTCCTCTCACTGGTTTGCATATTTGCAACGATTGTTTAATCCAAGCGACCAGAAAGTAATCAACAGGCACAAAAAGCTTGAAGAGCAAATTAGCAGTGACTCCTGCCCCTTCTACTTCCTGAAGCCAGGAGGTTGTTAATGTTGTCAGCTGAAGAGGGAGGTGGGGTGGGGGTGTCTCAGGGTATAGCCATGGATTCTGAAATCTCTTCTAAAAGGGGCAGAGAGTAAATAAAGCCTGTTGCATTCAGATGGCTTTTGTTCCTTTGGTGTTAGGTAAAAGACAAAAGAAACAAAAATGCCAGTTATTGTAACTAATTGACCATTAAATGAGATGTGTGTCTTCTCTCTAACTCTAAAATGGAGGAAAGACGATGAGAGGAGGAGGAGGGGAACGCTCTGGGAGAACAGGAGGATCCACCTACCACTCTGCATGTGTTAAAAGACAAAGCTAGAAGAACTGAATATATACAGTACATATACTATCTCTATATATACTTTTGAAAAAAGAGCAATGAATACCGAGAGGAAACTGGAATTGATTTTTTTGTTTGTTTACTTCGAATGAGGCTGAAGTTGACAGCGGTCAGGGTGGAAACAGTGTGGCCAGGAGATAGTGAGGGGAAAGGAATGCTCAGAAACATTAACATTATTGGTATCTTTCTATATAAAGATGCAAATGGCATTTTATCTTAACTTGGCTCTGTGCTTTAGTCAGTGTTTATGATTAATTATCTCCTTTTTCATAAAAAATAAATCATGTTAAAAATGAGGATCTTGGTGCTGGAGAGAAACTAAGCACTGGTTTTAGGTCGATCTTGTTAATTTCAGCCTGAAATTGACACACTAATTAAAGAGCAGCTTGGTAAAGCAGGAGCAGGCAAGATTATACCCAGCTCTCTCTCTTTAAAAATCAGATCTACCTTATATTTTCCCAATTAAAAACTGCAAAAAAGCAGTTTTATTGCCCCAGGATAAAAAATAAGGGCCCCCTTTTCACAACACTGGCCATCACTTTCTACCATCAGATTCATTGTGATGTATTAGATGCAATAAATTATCCCATGTAACAAAACATTGGGAGCTGAAAGGCAGATAATCTGGAAAGCAGAGATAAGGATTCATTATTCCAAATCATTATGAATCCAACGTTGCCTCTGACTTCTTTCTTAATCAGCTCCTCTGATCCTGGATATGTGAGCAGTACAGATAAGGAAAGAGTCGTTTATAATTCTCCACCTCGTCTAATATTTTAAAATAAAGTCAGAGGCAAGAAAACGCCATAAAACACTGGTGAGCAGGCAAGCGCCGAATGAAAAATCACTTCCATGTTATTATATCCACAGTAAGATTTAATTAAAATTCTCCACATCCACGTGCTTTATTTTCAGATAGGATTTTTTCCCATCACGTAATAATTGATAGGAATTTGCAAACGGGGCTATTTATTTAGGATTTCTGGGTAGAATAGGTCTGATTTTTTTTTAATTTCCAGTCACTGCTTTGTGAAACTTTCATTTGATACATTCATGGTTCCACACCAACCAGACCCCCATTCCCAGTCCTGCACCACCCACCCACCCCCAATCAGCCTGCAGTTCTCTGACAGGGAAATGTAGGCAAAATCACAAACCTGAAAGTTGAATTTAATAAAAATGTTTTGTTAGAAAAAAAAAAATGAAAAAACTGGTGTCCCCACCCCAGACACTGGTTATACCCTCCCAACAACCCCCAACCTACACATTTGCAATAAGTTAAATCTCAACGAGTACATTTGAAAGATTAGAACTTTTAAACCAAGGCTAATATTGAGTGTGTGTGCTCATCAAGCAGAGAGTGTACTTGAAAGAACTAAACTAATCTGAGAGCATATATAAAAAGGCAGAAAATTGACAAAGCAGGTAACGCTGGAAGACCTGTAGACAGAAGGAAAATTATTACCTGTGTTTTAGGGGGAAAAAACAGGATGTTGGAAACCCAGAAAAATAAATGTACAGTTCCTCTAAACCTGAATAGAACAACTCTTAAGTGGCCACACATTCTTAGAAAGATTGGAGATTCTGTCAGTGATTATGCCTGCCTACAGGGTCTCCTTTTTCTTTATCCAACAGGTGAACTTCATATCTGGGTGGCCATCACAGAGATCTGGGACACAATGTTTCTATTATCTATTAGTCATTTACTGATCTATCTTCTACCTCCACATGCCTGGTGACTTCCCTTTAGACTTAAAATCCAATCAAATGCCTTAGCTTGTAGGATTGTGGCCCAATGCACCACAGGATTTCAAACAGTGGACGCTGGTGCCAATTAGGCCTGCAAGATTACTTCCAAGAAGAACTTCAAACCAAGCTGAGTCCTGAGGCCCAGGAGCCTCAGAACATTTCTCTACCTGGTCCAGACTCTGAACCCAAGCCCAGGAAGGATGATTGCCTGTCCAGAGTTCAGGGTTTAAAATGCCGGTGTGTTAGGTACTCCAGTGAAGGGAAACGAAGCAAGGAGGTCAGCATTAGGTTGTGTGGGCCGGGTGTTAACTGTAGGCAAAGAACGCTGTCTTGGTGTCCATGTGTGTGCTGCGGGAGAGCTGGGTCCCTGCCTTCTTTCGTGCTCCAAACAACAAGGACTCTTCAATGGGAAGGTTCACTTTAGATGCCTGAAGTCTTGGGAATGCAGCTACCCTGTCCCCTCAGACATAAGGATAAGTAGGCTCTGAGTACCCTGGGATCTGTTGCCCTTCAGCATTTCACACAGACAGTCGCCCCGGAATAACAGGGTGGTTTTGCTCTCTCTCACGCACATGTATATATATACACGCACAGAGACCTGAACCACGAATCAGCAAGCCAGAGCAGGAGCTTTTAAAATTCAGAAAGCGACTTGTAACTTCATTAAGGCAACATCTTTACGGTGTGGTTGTGCGAGGTCTGGTGTCCACGAATAGCGAATAAATCTTCAGCGGTCTAACCAAGCGACCAGAACCTTCACTTTGTTTACTTCTCAAGATAAATTCTCTACTTTCTTCATCCCACTTCCTCCTCACCATTAAATCTCCTCCAACCTTCTTGGAAAAATTCTCTCTTGTATCCCTAATTAGCAGCAATGTCCACCTCTAAGTTCATCCAGGTAAGAAATCATCACCGGGCATTTCTTCTCTGAATCTTGCCCTGCCATGACCAAAAATCAGTTGTCCTTTCATTAGGTCCTTTTTATTTATTTTTTATTTTTTATAAAGCATAATATCTTTGGCAGTCAGATTTTCTCAAACGAAACCTTCCTTTGCTAGAGGTAGAATGGGGGTAATAGAGAAACGCGTGTTTGCAATCGCATTTCTCAATCCCTCACCAAAGAGTCACTTTAGACCTGGAGACAGGCAAGTGCCCGCGTCGGCAGAAAAGGAGCGCGGAGAGGTGACTCCAGACCCTCTGGAACCCGCGGAAGTCGGGGCGCTCGCGTGGACCGGGTGCACTGGGTGGTCGAGATGCACTGAAGAAAAGGGGTGGGGAGCCAGCCTTGGGATCCAGAGGGTGCGGGGTGGGAACTTGAGTCTAATGAAAGGGACCAGGGCTTTCCAGCTGGAGAAGGATCCGTGGTGGTGGAAGAAGAAAAGAGGAGGGGGTGGGAGATTGGGACCTTCAATCCCGGCTAGAAGAGGGAAGAGGACCTTGGAGAAAGACACAAAGGGCCTCACTTGGTGGCGAGCTGGGTAGGGGTACAGCTAACACCCAGGCCGAAGAGACAACTGTCACCGTCTGGATGACAGATGACCCCTCTCGGGGCCCAGTGTCCCGTTCCCCAAGGGGCAGTGAACGGGGAAGAGCGAAGTGGTCTCGAGACCCTAAAGGGCTCTGAAGTCCCCGCCGCCGTCTTCTCCCTTCCGGCCGCGACCGGACCTTTCGCAGCCTCCCTAGCACTGCCCACGTAGCACCCTGAGATGCGACAGGGCAACAAGTTCGGTGAAAGCTGTCAAGAGAGTGTCCCCAACCCTCCACACACACCGCCTGAGTACTCGAAACACGCAGCCCTGCGGACTCCGCGCCTTGGAACCAGAGAACTTGGCTCTGCCACTTGGTGGCAGAAGGAGGGCGAGAGAGGGCAGGAGGGCGGAGGAGGGACTGAGCTCGTGATGGAGGTGGGCTTCGGCGCTCCCTCAATAGCAGGGAACCCCCTTCTCTTTTCCTGTAAATGTTGGCAAATGAGAAGCCCCTCTACCCTCACTCTTGGCTTAAACCTGGAACCTGAAGGTCTGTTGAAGCTGAGAGCACAAACGGGTTGTGGTGTGTCTGAGTCGAGGGGCTTTAGGCGGCTGGGGGCCGCAGTCGCATCCCGGGAGCTCCCTCCCATTCTGAACGTCATGCCCCCGGGCCTGGAAATCGCTCTGTACCTGCTCTCCAGACACCGCGCTCCACCGGCGGTTTTGCTCTCACGCCTCACTCCTTGACACTGCCCAACTGTCCCTCCTTGGGTCGCCGCCCCACCTCTGTCCCACTCGTTCTGACCTTGCTGGCCAATGGCCTCGGTCTCCCTGCAATCGAACAGCCACTTCTGAACACTTTGCACCATTAAGCTGGGCAACTCCTTCCTACAGAACTGGTTCCAACACAAGAAACTTCTTGACTTCTGGCCTGGCAATGAACACTTTTTATTTTATTTCTCCCCAAAGATTTATTTATTTTTAAAGTCAGTCTCCATATTTTTATTGTATAAATATTGTGAAGACAAAATGTTACCTGTCAAAACAAATGGACTCTGACCTTTCTACCCCAATGTTTATGGAGGTTCATTTTACCCTTAGAGAAATTTATTCAGGACAGATTCCTCTGTGAGTTATTTTGATCTCCCACCAGCAAAAGTAGGTATAGTACAGGAAAGGGGGGCTTTGAAGAGGAGGGCTGGAGTTTGCTGGGTCAGGTGAATAAACAAATAGGACTATTTCCTTAGACATTTTTTATCTTCAGAGTGATCTCTGCTTCTCTCTCCCTTATCTCACTCTCCTAAAAGGTAAATTTCCTCTAGAAGTCTTTATGAAAAGAGTTGGGACCCCTATAGAGTCCCTTGCCCAAACCTCTACTTAGTGTGTACATGCATGCATCTGCCTCTAAATGTTTCCGTGCCAGCTATGAGGAGGGTCAAAGGGTAGCGGGAGGCTCAGAGCCCAGTCACCCAGCATCCTGCTTTTTCTAACTTTTACTGGCCAGATAGATGTGGCTAGAGAGTTGCAGGAGGAATTTTTGAGATTTAGCATAGACAGAAACAGGAGGGACAGTCAGAGAGGAAAAACCTTGTGGGGTATAGGCCCTCCTAATAGTGGCCACCAGTTGTATCTCTAGAAACCCCTACTGGGTTTCCACTTCTTCAAAATGGGACGAAAACTCTGCAAAAGCTTTTCTATCTGTGCTAGGAAATGATCCAGTGGACACTACTAATGGTATTTACAGTGTTAATTCCAACCCTGCCAAAGACAGTGGGCTTTTTAGACTCCAAGGGCTGGTAGCATTTGAGGAAATCTTTGCCCATCCCCCCAACTCTGTCAACTTCGTACACCCCTTAGGTGAAGTTTGCATGTTTGCAAAAAGGGGGGAGTCATTCTCCGCTCAGTGTTCTGCCCTCCCTCCTTTTCCCCCTTTGCAACCCGGAAGAGCTCGCTCTGTACAGTGAGCAGGAGAAGGCGGAGGGAGGGGTTCCTAAGAAGGATGCACATCACCCAGGTTTTACTTCTTGCTGGAAGCCTGCGTGAGATGCCATAAGCAGCTGGGGCTGTGAGGACCGAAGCTGCGACAACAGCGGCCAAGTCTGCCTGTCATTTCTGCCTTCAGCTCTCCAGGAAGTCAGAAAAAAATAAAAAACAGCTGGCCAGCAAGCTACCCAGGTCAGTGAATATCGCTATCTTCTTTCTAACTCTTCACTCGCTTCCCCTGCTCCACGTGGAGAGAATTAAAGGAGGTCTCAACTCTAAAGGGACAGCTGCCTGTGGAAGAAAGTGAACTAGATCTCAGTCCTATTGTTCTTTTCCGTCACTGAAAATCTTGGGCTTTCTGCAATGACCTTGGGCGAGCATGGTGTATGCATGCGTGTATGTCCTTGTTTGAAGAAAAGAGCTAGTAGAAAAAGGCATATGAAGAAAAACTAAAAAAAAAAAAAGAGATGGCAGAAATGCTTGGGAAGGGCTGGACACACATTTTCCACTCCGGGAGTGCAGAGGATTGGGGAAAAGAACCCATTTGCAGAGGAGCAGTTCAGCCTTCTTTCTGGAAGGTGGCTGCAGTGTCCCCGTGTCAATTTCATGTTTATTTCCCTCTGCTTACAAGTGTGTGTTTAGGCTCATTGTCTCTGCATATAATTAAAGCAGCTGTGTGTTGTGAGATAAAACTTGGAACCCAGATGTGTGGGCATCTGACATCTCCCTGGAGAGCTGGTAGCTTGGAGGCACCTTTCCTTCCAGGAGCACCCTGAGGCAAGTAAGAAAATCGCTGCCTCAGAGAGAGGGTTTCCGGGGTTATGGGGAGCAGGAGGGGCAAATGAGACAAGAAGTCTACTTCTACTGAAGTAAGTGTTGGACCAACAGATCCCCAAGAAGTCACAGAGATTCCCAACCAAGACAGATTATGTTAAAATGCAAGGGAGGTTGAGTGAATCTAGGCAGGAGAGTTGCTTTTATATACCTTTGTCTCCTCTCAGATATTGCAGGGTGCTGAAGAAACTGGCATAGGGTGATTCTGTCCAGGGCAGGGGACAGAAATGACTTCAACTGGCAGGATGTCCCTTCGCTTTTTGTTCCCAGGTTTCCTAGTTCTCTTCTCTATCAGCTACATTCACCAGTAATGCCTGGGTTATGTGAGGGAGATTACAAAATTTAAAGGGACAAATAATGAAGTAGCATTTGTAGTACTTCTATCTCTTAGCGGATGGTGGCAGGAAAGGTGTGTGTCCAGGGCTGTTGGTCTTGTGACAGGCTTGGGGAGGGAGTCCCAGTGAGGCCAGTAAAGTAAACCCAGGTGTCTGAGCTTGCAGAGCCCAAATGGCTGTTTGTGGGAGGTGGTTACCATTAAATATTTTAAATGTTTGTGTGATTCTGAGGAATGGAATTGTTTTCTGCCCATTTGACTCCTAGGCAGGGTATGCTGTCCAGGTCAGATTAATCAAAATCCAGGTGGATTTTGGGTCCTATTATCTATTCCCACATGGGACCAAGCAGGAGGCTCAGCTACTGGCTTCCAAACAGTTGCCCTGCAAGGCCTAAGACTCTTGGCTTGAAGAGCCAGCTGGATTCTGATGTACAAAACTGACTCACCTGTACCTGTAGGCTTATCCTCTATTTTACACAAGAGCTCTTCACCAGCCTTGGGGACTCAGAGTTAGGTTGATCTGTCCAGCTAAAAGCCCAGGGACAGAGGAAGCTGCATTTTCCTTTATTTGATAACTCCACCCTGCATTTTCCCAGACAATATATGAGATGAGGGTAAGTTGGGGGCGCAGTGAAGGTATGGGAGTGGGTGTCCCTGAGCACTTTGGTGGAGCTTCTTTGTTGGGATACCCAGATGCTCAGGGCCACACAGAGAGCCTGGAGAGGGAACAGGTCGCTGAGAACCCATCTTCTGGAGGTTAAGGCAATATGTGGCTGGAAACTGTGGGAGGTGGCAGGGTACTAGGGCCCCTGATATGCTGTGCAGAGGCAGAGTCCAAAAATCCCAGTGTTCTGTAGCCTGCGTTATTTAACAGATTCTGATCTGCACTGAAAGTGCTGCCTCATTCTTGGCATCTGAGCCCTTTCGCCCATAAATGTGCATTCTTTTCCTGGTGTCTTTGTGTGCTGACCGACTGAATAGTCCCGATCACCCCTTTCTTTTAACGGTCTGAGGAAACGTAGAGAGGTTTAGCAACTGCAGCGATTTGGCCAAGGTAGCCCCCGATTTGGAGTTCGACCCACCCTCCTTTGCTCTGGCCGCTGGACATAAGGGTATCGACATGGACATGGTAGCGATAGGTGCAGCCGTTGGAAGGATCAGAAAGAAAAATGTTGTCCAGGCGCTTGAGTCTCCCTGGGTGTCCGTCGCTATGAGTCTGCAGACACATGTGTATTGTTGCTGTTTTGTTTCATATAACAAATTGCTCGGGGTCCTCGAGGTGGCAGGCGGCTGAGAGTCGAGTGCCAGCCGGGGGCCTGGAGGGGAGCAGCGGCCGCCAGGGCGCATCCTTCAGGGAAGGAAAAGCAAAGGGGGTTGTACGCAGGACTGCATCTTTCCACTTGAACCAGGCGGATTCACAGATGTTTACCTTGATGTCTCCAGCATGTCCAAAGGAAGACGCGAACAATTCGTGCTTTTCGAAACGCCTCAACTGCCTTTTGATCTGAACGAAATTATCGTACCCCGTCTTCCCTCTCTGCGTTGTGAACTTCCCCTTGCTTTGAAGCCCACTGTAGATTGTCCAGCAACAATCACACCCCGGTTTTCTGGCTAGAGAAGTAAAAACACAACAAACTGAAGATAAAATTCTCCTGAAAATGCCAAATTGAAGTGACGGGAGAGTTGGCTCAAGACAAGCGCTCCGCACTGCAGACGGAGGCCAGCTCTCTGGACTCCGGGCTGAGGCTGGAACCGGGCGAAGGCAGGCCAGGGAGCTCTAGACAAATTGGTGGTGAGGCGGCGGGCGCCCACCCTGGAGGCAGGAAGGCCAAGGGTAGTGAAAAGGGTGCCTAGCTGCATCCTTGACTGCCTGAAGAGTCTGGGGACCTGGAGTTTGCATGGGTGAATCCTGCATGCTGACCACTTTTTGGGTGTTTCAGTGGCACGGCCTGAGGACACACTCCAGAAGGAGAGCCTGGATCTAGGCAAGCATTCTTCTTCTTAAGAGCCATCTGGGGCCAGATCAGCGACCTGTGGTGCGGGGGTGGGGGGTGGGGGGAGGCTCCCACCTGTCCCCCAAACCGCGGAGGCTAGGAGAGAGGAAGAGCCAAGAGGTGCACCCGTCCTGCAGGGTGACTCGAATTCCTTTCCACTCACCGTAAAGGGAAATATTTCTCTTCTACTTAACCCCGGGGCTCCCCGCATTGCCAGCCCTCTTGACCCCATGCATTGTCAAACTCAAAATCAGAAATCCCCTGCTTTCTCCCTCCCTCCTCTCCCTTTCCGCTACACCCCTACCTGCCCCATTTTTATCTTGTTACGATCAGGGTTTTTCTCAACTTGGGAGAAGTGGGTAACATCTGAGGGAGGGCCAAGATCCCTTGAAGCTGGAGGACCCAACCTGGTGGTGTGGGCGGAGCGGGAGGGGTAATCTCGGAGCGCATCTCTTCTCTCTTTGACGCTCCACAACTCTCGTGGCTCCTCCTGACTTGGGCGGATTCCCTTCCGAATTTTAACCGGTGATAAATGAATAAACGGACAAAAATAAAAAATAAAAAGAAGCAAATTAGACCACACACCACCCCAAAAACAATGGCTCATTTCTCAGGGAGGTGGACCCTAGGCCTGCCGCGGGTGGACGTGGGAGCCGGGAGAATTGTGAGCCGGAACCTCTTTGGCTGAAGTTCCCAGGGGTTTCCCCTTTGAAGTTTACACCTCTAGCACCTTTCCTTCGCTAGTGAATTTTGAGGTCCCCTGCTCGCTGTATTTCATTTGAAGAGAGCTGCCAGCCCTGCCCACACTGTCTGCTTCTTTCTTATCGCCTTTTGATTTCGCAACCTACTGCATTTCAGTTTATGCGGGAAAGAGAAATAGGCTTGGTTGGGAATTGCAGCTATAATGTGTTTAACCTGTTCCAAGAGGGCTCCCGGGTGGTATCGCCCGTGCAGGCCGGCCTGGCGGCGGCGCCTTGGGCCGTGTCCCCAGTATAACCCTCCGGTCCGGCAGCTGACGAGCTGTTTATACAGCTTTACCTGGGCTATTCTCATATCCAGTAAAAATCCTCGCCTGGCCACGGTAACCTAATACTAGGGCTGAGGCAGAAGAGGGGGTAATGGGGTTGGCTCAGTGGAGAGGGAGGTGTATACGCGCCAGAAGGGGGTTCTCTGCTTTGTCCCTCCTCTCCAGTGGAGAAGAAAATTGGGACGCGGTTCGCGTGATCGAGGTGGGAGAGCTAGGGCTAAGGAGGAAGGAGACCTGCTTCCATGTCCCTGTCTTCGCTGCTTTTCTCCCTCTAACAGGCATCCGGGACTCGCCCGCGGCCGCCGCTAGACGCGTGCTGCTAGCAAGCGCTGCGGTCCCGGGGGCTCCCTGCGCGGCTAGCGAGGCCCAGCAAGAATTTATCCAGTGCAGGACCAAGACCTGGTCTCCCTCTCCCCGCTTAACTTGTCCTATTAGACAAAACCCGCAAGAAAGGGAGCCAACACTAAAGCAGATCTTTGCTTACAGGCCAGGCTCTTCTTCCAGAGCGCCGGCTCTCAGCAGCAGCCAGCAATGGGAAGCGAATTAAACGCCTCTTGGCGGTTATTGTCCCTCGCTAATTGCTCCAACAATGGCCACAGTTAAAGTGGAGACACCCAATTAAATGTCCCGCTGGCCTGCGCTCGGCTCCCCGCGATGAACTGGCCGTCAGCCTGGGGCTTGCAGACCGCCCGGGTGCGAACCCGACTGGTGCGGGGCGCCGGCGCCGGCCTCGGCACCTCTGGCCTCCACTTCCTCCCCAGACGCACAGCGACCGCGGCCCGTTCACACCATTTTTATTGACTGATCACAGCCAAAGAAGATTGATCGAGCTGGAATGGGAAGTGATTTCTCTTTCCCCCGCGCCAGCTTGCTAGAGCCTCGGGGCCGCGCTCCAATTTCTGGCTTTTGCTGTTGCTTTGCGCCCTCCCTGCCCCTAGTCCCGCAGGTTCCCGGCTTCATTTCTGTCTTTAACAGCGAGGCCGGGTCCGCCCAGTCCGGCGCCGCGGCTCGTGGGGGAGGGACTCGGCGGCGCGGTCCGGCTCCGCTTCTTTCTCCCGCCTGCAAATATTTGCTGCCTCGCTGGAAATCCGACTATTTCGCGCGCGCTCTCCGCTTGCAAAGTCCTTAAGTAAACATGCTCAAATGACCGCCCCAGGCTGCTCGAGGCACGCTCACTCCCCCTGTTTGGGATTAGTAACTTCATGACTTCGACCCCGAGGCTCGGCTTTTCTGATTACCCTCGGCGGTCAGCGTGCGGGAGCCCAAGGCTGTTGCTCCCGGGACGTCGGCCCCGCGGAGCTCGCCTGGACGCGCCCATCGCCAGGCTCGGGTGCGTGATGCTGGCTGCGTGGATCTCCGATATCTGAGTCCTGAGACCCCAGGGGTGAGCCTGGGGGGGAGTACGCTCCTCCCCTGTGCGCCGCGGGCTCCGGTTCCTTTGCGGGACTGTGTTCCTCACTTCCGTCGGGACAGAGTCTCTGCGTTCCCGGGAGGGCGGGTGGGTGGGACGCGTACATTGGCATGTGTGTGGGTCCCAGTTTAGCTCAACCAAGGACAGAATGGAAGGCTCCATTTCTTACCCTTTCCCCAAGAGGGCACACACACCTCACTCAACTTGATGCCTAAAAAGTAGCCGCCTCGAGGCCTGGCGTTGCAGATAGGCCAAATTGGCTCCTGCCGCCCCACGGACTGACTCGGCTCCTAGCGGGGGGCGGGGCGGGGGGGGATGGGGTAGGAGGGCGGTGGCTGCGCTGCTATCTGCTCCCTTCCGGGATGCTTGTCCCCAGGGTCCCAGGCATCCAGGCCATTCGCCTGCCCCTTACCCTGGTGGGGGAGGCCTCGCACCCTACAGGAACCGAGGGCGACAGGATCCTTCACAGTCTCTTCGCTTTCTCCTCCTCCCCGGGGAGAGGGGGAGGACTCGTAGACCAAATTCGGCCCGGGGTGCCCGGGAAGGGGACTGTCAGGTCTTCAGATGGGCGCTGAGCGTCTCCGCAGGAAGCCAGGATCAGTTCTACAGGCTGCTGCAAAGGGGGAATCAGGACCACCTTTCCCCCTTCCCCTGGCCTTGAGCCCCCTCCTTTCCCTTTTCCCGCCCTCCCCCGGAGGAGGAAGCGGGGCCTGCATCTGCCGGCGAGGCGGGTCAAGCTGGCGCCTGGCCTAGCCTAGACCCCCGCAGCCCGGTTCTCCGCCTCAGGCCACGCGCCGCAGCCTCTCTCCGCTGCACTCCCTTCCCCCTTCCTTCCTCGTGGGTCCTGGGGACGACCTCGGCCCTCCCTCCCCGGTATCCCTCTCCTCTCCTTCCCCCCATCCCCCGCTCTGTGCTCCGGGCTCTGGGGCTGGGCCCGTGACGTCAAACACAGTGTGGCGTCGGCGAGACTGGCCGGCGCGGGCCATCAAAAGAACAACGTCCTCTTTCCCAATTACCCACTGTCAGTCCGGGAACAGGGGCGGACCGGCTGGGAATTAAATGTTAAATACCCCCTACAGGCTGGCTCCATTACACCGGGCATCCAGCCGCAGCCCCCGTGCCTCTCTGCCAGGTCTAAACCATCCAGACTAAGAGGGGCCTTCAAGATCTTTTATTTTTTCAAGGTGGTTGGGGTGGGGGTTCTCCATCCTAGTGCAGCCTGACCTGGTTCTTGTGAGTTAATTAAAACTAATAATGCCCCCCCCCCCGTTTTGTAGGTTATCAAGGAGGTGCCACTTAACCGGAAGGCCTTATTCTCACAAAGCTTTTCTCTTTGTCTTTTAAAATCGTTCTCAGCCTCAGAAGTTAACAATTTCAAGTCCTAGAGTCCGCGAGCACTTTTTCCGCAGAAAGACTCGCTTTATCCTTCCCCAGCTTCCAGGTCTGGGCGGGGAGGACCACAGAGCCACCCTGGGGGTTTTCCGCGTGGCTTTGAACAGGGGTTCCGCGAGCATCTCCTTATCCTGGACTGACTCGAAAGAAGCACTTTTCATTTTTTCTATCTGCTTCCATTCTTAATCTTAATTTCGGAACATTTAGCAAAATGTGTGCGTTCGTCTGTCTCCGTTTGTGATTTCCGGTGAATGTTAGAAAATAAATAATTAAAAGCGTTGGAAAACTCTGAACAGCTTGACTGGCCCTAGAGAGAAGTGGTCAGAGGGAAAGGAAAATCCATGCTTTACTGGGCCATTCTGATAACCAAGGACTAAATGGGTTAGGAGAAACACAGGGTGGTTTTGTTTAATTTAGGGATTTTATTCCTGTTCCGCATCTAAGAACCCAATTGATTTCTAACAAACATCAGATTTAAGACAACGGGACTCAAGAGAAGCTCCAAATCCAAGATCGGCAGGACCTACGTTTTTATTACTTATTTAAAGTAAATTTTACTAATCTTCCTACAAGGATTGTGTATTAAAACAAAACATCTCTCCCCCCCCCCCCAAGTTAAGGCTGAACATTGAAATTTTTCCTTTACCGCATGAAAGGAATCCTCCAGACTCTATATATTTTTAGGGACGGCCTCTTCCAGCTACAATTTTTACATTTGTAGGGAATTTTTACGGAGTAGGGGAGCAAAAAGCGAGTAATGTCTTCAATTTAAATAGGACACACATCAAGCTCCTGTCTTCTCGCACTTATTATGATGGGTGAGCACAGGGTGGAACCTGGGTCTTTTCCCGCCTGACCCTTGCGCTCCCCGGCCGCCTTTTCGGGAGGGGAGGATGTAGGAGCCTGAACGCCGCTAGGGGATGCAGTGGCTCAAAGGACCAGGACTGGCGTGGAGGTTGGAGGCCGCGGGGACCGCCAATCGCGGCCCGGCCACAGCCTCGCCCGCTGATTGGCCCCTTCTCCGGCCCCGCCCCGCCCCGCCCTTTGTGGGGTGTCTGCTAGCCGCCATCCCTCCGCCTCTGGCCAAGCAGCAAGAGTACTGGGCCCGCGGAAGGTCGCTGTGTTTCTGTCGGCCGGTCCGGCTACGGTTCGGTATAGAGGGATAGGGAAACACGCCGGGAGCCCGAGTAAGTAGGGAAAGGTTGGGTAACTAGAATGAAGATCTGAGCTCCATCTTTTCAACCCCTCTCACTGCACTTGGAACTAGTTCGAGTCTTTCTCTCCTATTCATCCATCACTATTGTTGCTGAAGTCAAAAGCACACATCAGTTACAGATACCAGGTCTGATAAGGACAGCTGCAACTGCTGAAACATTTAAGAGGCTTGTTAATGCAAAAGTCTGAGGAACATATTGACGACGACCCCCAATATAACGAGCACACTCAATCAAAGGCATATGGTCTTTCCCGATTCCTCAACTTTTAGGCATTTCTCTCTAGAGACAAATTTTAAAGTACTAACTTGGACATTCAATATTTTTTTCTGATCAGTTTTACATGCTTAGAGCCCCTAGTCAATAAACTTCCTAATAGTCCCACATCAAACAAAAACAATTTGCTTACTTAAAAAATTTGAAAAAGCAAGGCTGCCTGTAGATATTTACTTTATGAATGGGGCAGGCCGGTCTCCCCGGCAAGGAATAATCCACCAAGTCGGAAAGAATTGGCAAGAGCTGGAGCCACTTTTAAAGGGCCAGAGTGCGAATTCCCTCCCGCGGGTCCCCCTCCGCCTCCGCCCCCGCCCCCGGCTGCTTTGCCCACTATCCCCCTGGCCCTCTGGCCCCCTGCCCTAGGCGCCCTGCGCGGCGCCCCTTTCCGGTCAGTGAAGGCGTGGGAGGAGGGGCTGAGGGTGAAACCTTGGAGCTGGTTTGTGTTGGTTTCTTTGCGCTGGGGAGGCTGTCCCCTCCTCGCCTGCGCCAGGCTCCTCCCTCTCTCGCGGATGACACTAGAACCTCCTTAAGTTGCGTCGCGCCACAGCTGTCTGCGAACACTGAGCTGCCTGGCGCCGTCTTGATACTTTTAGAAAGAATGCATTCCCTGTAAAAAAAAAAAAAAAAAAAAAAAGAAAGAAAGAAAGAAAGAAACCAAAGAGTGAGAGAGAGGAAAAGAGAGACACAGAGAGAGACGGAGAGAGCGCGAGACAGAGCAAGCCACGCAATCTGACCGAGCACTTTCTGCTCTTCAGGTCACACGCCTCCTCCTCCTCTCTGCTCCTCGATATCCAGGTTGGTACCGGCGCCTTTTTTCAAGTTTGATTTTTTTTTTTAACCTCTGCATTTGGGAAAACTTTAAAACATTAAAACTCAACCTTACACTTTTGGAGAGTTTCTAGAGGCTGGAAGAAAGGTCCCGGGACCGGTGTTCCCGGGAGGGAGGGAGCTGTCTTCCGAATTGGAAGGGCTCAGTCAATCCCAAACTCCCGGGAGAGGCGGGCTGTGGAGATGTCCTTGGGAGTCGTTCCCTCCCGGGCTGCGTCCCGGTTTTCCGAGCTCCGGAGGAGGCGAGTGTGTGTGCGTGTCCGGGGGCGCGGGCCGGCAGCTCGAGGGCAGGTGGTGCCACTTCATAAACTCAGGTGTCAGGGTACTTAGGAGCTCATTCAGATCTCCCCATCTTTCCTTTGCAGGTGACTTAAGAAGGGTCTCAGCCTCGGAGCCGCAGCAGAAGAGCTTCATCTACAGAATTCCAGCCTCCCTCACTCCTCTTTAATATTTGATCCCCTTGATCCTTCCGTACTTGTTTTTTTGGTATTTCTTTTTTCTTCCTATTTTCTTTGCTAAATTACCACTGAAAGATTTTATTTTGAACATCTCATTTACTCACTTTTACATCCCACTTCCCCATTTCGCTGCTGAAAACAAATCATTAAACGTCCCTCACTCCTCCGACGGCAAGCTCACCTGCAGAGCCTCGGAGACCCCACCACCTGACCTTCCAGACCGACCGCCCTCCCTCTCCACGCGCGGGTTCCGGGCCCGGCGAGAGGGCGCGAGCACAGCCGGGGCCATGGAGGTGACGGCAGACCAGCCGCGCTGGGTGAGCCACCACCACCCCGCGGTCCTCAACGGGCAGCACCCTGACACGCACCACCCGGGCCTCGGCCACTCCTACATGGACCCGGCGCAGTACCCCCTTCCGGAGGAGGTGGATGTACTTTTTAACATCGATGGTCAAGGCAACCACGTCCCGTCATACTACGGAAACTCGGTGAGGGCCACAGTACAGAGGTATCCTCCGACCCACCACGGTGAGTCCATTCCGGGTGCAGAGTGCCCGCGCGGTAGCTCCTGCTGTCCCAGGTCGGGGAGGCCGGGAGGGACCAGGGGTGGGGAGATACAGCCAAAACCCCCAAGCGCCGTTAGTGCTTCATTAAATAAAAAAAACAACAAAAAAAACCTGTGGCCCGGAAATGGGCGAGGAAGCCGTCTCACTAGTCAGAAAGTGTTTTCCACAACAGTCTTAGAGGCGCCTCTCCGCGGCTGGAGTCCCTGGGGCCTGGCGCTCACCTGGCGGGCGCGGGGCTAAAGTCCTGTCTCCCCGCGCGGCCGCAGGTCCGGGGCCTCCGAGTGCCCAGGAGCCGGGAGGGAGGCTCTGCCTCCGCGGCCACGGCTTCCCCGGCCGACAGCCGGCCCCAGCCCCGGCCCCGGCCCCGGCCCGGCCCAGCCAGGCTCAGACTCGGTTCTTCCAGAGGGCTTCTCTTCTCCAGTTATCTTGTAGTTCCTTCTGCTAGCGAGCACATTTCCAGAAAGGTCCGAGAGCCGTCTTTCTTCATAACCCTGACTTTTTACCTTTCCCCAAATTTAGTGCATTAAGTTTCTAGGCAGGTCTACTACCTCTGCGCTTGGAGGGATGGAATTCTGGTCCTTGAAGGGGTTTTGGTGGAAAGACTACTGTTCTTAGATCGAGACGTTTGAGATTTCCTAGATTCCCGGCTGCACAGAATTTTCCTGCGGCTTTGCTTTTAGGTTGCTCATTGCTTAATCTCTCCTCCGGCCTACAACAGTCCATTAGGCTCCCAAAGAAAGTTAAAGATCCATCAGGGTTTCTTAAAATTTTTATGGAGGAACTATCACAGTGGCCTTTCCTTTTTTTTCTTTCTCTTTCACCTTGAGAAGTTTGGGAGTTCTGAAACGTTAAAAAGAGAAACCCAGCCTTGTGTAGTTGGGGTGAGGAGAAAGTAGTGTTTCCCAGTTGCACGGGTGTTTTTAAAGAAGAAATAGCAGCGAAGTTTCACTTGGAGAAAATGTGAGGCTCTCTCACTGCCCCCCACCCCACCGACTGAGGTCTGCCCTGGTCCCCTACTTAGAGTCGGGGTTGGCTCCTATGACAGAGCCCCTCCGGCAGCAGGCGTCCTCTGCCCTTCTGTCACCAGGTTTAAACAATTGTTTCTGTGGATGGGGCGCTCTTTGCCCTTGTCCTGTGCAGATCAGCAGTTAAGTGGAAATGCCTGAATGCAGACTTAATATTATTTACTATACTACTTCCTGCATAATCTGAATCTTGACCCTTGGTGTTCAAAGAACTCTCCTTCCCCTCCTCTCTCCTCCCCTTCCTCTCAAGATTTTAGTTTCAGTATTGTTCTTAATGGTTAAAATAGAACGTCAAACACTGAGACAGGTACTGGATTAAAAGACCAATGTGTGTGGATATGAAGTTGCAGTTTAAATTAACCCCTCTCAGAGTGTATGGACTTGTCTGGGTTATGACTACCTTCCTGTGTATGAGTGAAACACACAAACTGGAATTTTGTATGTCGGGATATCAGGTGAAAATTCACACTGGTAGAATCACAACTTTGATGGTGTCTGGGGCTTAAAACTGATTTTCTTCTGTAGGATTTGGGAAGGTGAGAAAGGTGTCCCAGAGTACTGCCTTGAAAACTTTCTCTAACAGTCTGAGCGATTACAGTTTCCCTGCAAATCCCATTTCAGGCCTTACCAATTATGAGCAAGCACTGACGTTTCTTCCAAATAACCCTACTAAACCCCCTCTCTTCTCTTTCCAGTCCTTTCCTTCCTGCCCTGGGCACCCGCAGCTGGGCGCTGCTGCTGGCCTTTCTCCAGGCTGGTGGATTTTCCTAGTGTTGAGTGCTGTTTGGCCAGGCTAACCTCTTCAGGCCTCATCACTCACTACAGACTCTTATCAGGCTGGCTGGGATTAGGTCTAGGATGGGGGACCCCAAGTCATTGAAGCAAGCCAATAAATCAAGTCAGGGTCTAGAGAGGGACCTCGGGGATGTGATTTAGAAAGTGTATCTGGAGAGGCCAATAAGCCAAGGCGCCCTTCTTCACTCCATTGTAGCACCTCTTGGGTGTCAAACACAGGCCCTTCATTCTGCCGGCTTTGATGGGACATTTGTGTGAGAGAGAGGAGTGAAGTGTGTGCTGGCCAAGGTATTCATGGCACCGTCTGGATTAGGGAGAGTGGGCCTGCACCCAGGTTCCATCTGTGTCTGGGATTTTCCTGACAGGGAGGTTGGGGTGGACAGGAGAATCCCCAAGTAGTCTGAGGGCCTTGGGGCTGTTGTCACCAACCTTTCTGTCTCTTTTCCTTTTCTTTAGGGAGCCAGGTGTGCCGCCCACCGCTGCTACATGGATCCCTGCCATGGTTGGATGGGGGCAAAGCTCTGGGCAGCCACCACACTGCCTCACCCTGGAACCTCAGTCCCTTCTCCAAGACGTCCATCCACCACGGCTCCCCGGGGCCCCTCTCCGTCTACCCCCCAGCCTCATCCTCCTCCCTGTCGGCGGGCCACTCCAGCCCGCACCTCTTCACCTTCCCACCCACCCCACCAAAGGACGTCTCCCCAGACCCGTCCCTCTCCACGCCAGGCTCCGCTGGCTCTGGCCGGCAGGATGAGAAGGAGTGTATTAAGTACCAGGTGCCGCTGCCCGACAGCATGAAGCTCGAGTCTTCGCACTCACGGAGCAGCATGACCACCCTGGGAGGGGCAGGGTCCTCAGCGCACCACCCCATCACCACCTACCCACCCTACGTCCCCGAATACAGCTCTGGACTCTTCCCCCCCAGCAGCCTTCTGGGTGGCTCTCCCACTGGCTTTGGGTGCAAGTCACGGCCCAAGGCGAGATCCAGCACAGGTAGGCACCTGCTCTCCCTCTGGGGTCCCTTCTCCTCCTTAGCCTCTTCCTTCTTCTAGATCCAGGGTTGGGAAAGTACAGCCCAGTCTTGCCCCACTGGGTGCTGCTCCAGACTCCTCTGAGATTTGATTTCTTCCCATTCTAAGAGCTGCAAAGAATGAGGTGTATCCCCTCTCATTCCAGTCTTCAGAGCAGAGGGGCAGTGAGATCTAATTTAACCCCCCAAGGAGTGAGGACAAACATAAACACATACCCTCTCCTGCCTGCTGGGGGGCTTCTGGGTTCTGCCAGTAACCTTCAGTCAGTTTCCAAGACCAAATGGAAGGTGAGGGAATAACTCTTCTGTGTTTAATGCTAAAACGAAACCTCCTGAAACCTAAACAAACACAGGTCCCTCCTCTGACCCTTCCTGGCCTCTGAATCCCTTTGACTGTTCCTCTCTGCCCAGCTCAAATGGGGTCATTCAGTCAACAGAGGACAGCCTTTTATACAGACATGTAAAAATAAAGAGTATATATTTCTGCAGCGGGCGTGACCGTGCAAAAGCGGATCACATATTCTTTGCATGGAAAAGGGGGCTCTCATGGTAACTTCTGGAAGAGTAAGGCAGGCTCTGCCCCAGGGAAAGAGCTGTATGTAAATCAAAAGTACACAGGGCCAGTTACCTGTAGTCTGGGCAGGGGCAGGAACGGGTCTCAGGACATAGTCCTGGATTGATCTGAAGCCAGAGCGGGTAGGAAGGACTGCAAAAGATCCCCAGGTATGTGTCTGTGCTTCCTCTGCTCCAACTTTCTCCAAGAAGCACACCCTATTTATTTACAAATATAGCAGCACACTGTTAATTTATTTATTCCCTTGGTGTAGATACTGCATTAATGCCCTCCTCCCCCCACAACCCACACAAAATACTTTTTCTTTAAAAATGAAATAATCCACCATCAATTTTGTTTCTAATTGAAACATTTGAATCAGAAAGCTTGGACTCTTTGAGATGACATTTAGTTATATTTTTAGAGATGATTTTGTGAGGACTGCTGTGTCTCCTTGGCTGGGTGTGTCCATAATAGGGTGGGTGACTGTCCTGCTCCATCCCAGCTGTCTCGCCTCTTTCCTCTATCTGTGGAGTTCCCTTGTACAATGAAGTGGTAAGAACCACTTGTGTGTTATGGGTGAGATGAGCAGACTTGAAACAGAACTGGCAAAACCCCGGTTTAGAAAACTTGTGAGGGAGGGCTCTGGGCACCCAGTGACCATGAGATCAGTTTTCAGGTTTTTTTACAGGGTGACATTCACTCTGACTGCCTGGGCAGGACTGTCTCTATTTAGTTGATATGTTTTAGCTAATCCAATTATTTTCAGACTGCTGCACGCGACAGTTGCATTGTTTATCCCGCGCCAGGAACTTTAATAGAGTCCGGATGCGGTTAGGCTGACAGAAAAACTCAGACCTGCATGTTCAGTACATGAAAGTCGGCAGAGGGAGAGGGAGGTAGGCTGTTGGTGGAGTCAGAGAGAAAGCGAGAGGGAGAGCGAGGCAGGAGAGTGGCCTGCTGCCTGGTCAGAGGCTGGGCTTGGCGTGGAGTGGAGGGTTTGAGAGAAATGGGGTACAGCTTTCTGCAGAACACCCGGGATTAGATCAAGGCTTGAGGGCTGACTGCAAAGAGAGCAGACCTCTGCATTTTGAGGTAGTGATGGGATTTTGTTTTTTAAGTTCTCTTTTCTGGCAGGGCAAAAAGTTTTGGGGGAAGATCGTGGTATATCTGAGGCTGGTGCGGTGGTTAGTATATGGGGGAGGGAACAAAATGTCTTTTCCTAAAGCCTCTGATTTGTCTGCCCTCATTTTTATGTTTGATTTTCTCCCTGGGTTGTGTACACCTTATACCCTTGGTTTAGGCTTTTCCTTTCTGTCAGACTCTGAACATAAACATTTGGCATTTTTCTAAACCGGAATTAAGGGTACCTATATATCCCCCCCTTTTTTGGTGGGGGGAGAGATGATGAGATGATTTAAATTTGGCTTTTTACTTCCTCCTCTTATTCCTTTCTCACAGTCAAAAAAAAAAAAAACCCCAAAAAACAAAAACCAAGGCCAGCACACCTGGGCAGCAAGGGAGCTGGGACTTTTGGGAGTGTGGGAGAAGGTAGGGGAAGTTTCTAGACTCTTCTGTGTAAAGAGGATGGAAGTGGTGGGAATTCTTGAGGAGGGGATTCTCTTGGTTTTAGTGGTTGCTTTATTATTTTTTTAACCTCTTTTTTGTGCTTGCCAGAGGAGACAAGAGAAGAGAGGGTTGTCGCAGAAACGGTTGAAGCTGTGGTTAGGGCACCTATTGCTTTTCTAAGAGGGCTGGTGCTAGGAATCTATCTTTGCAAACAAAAGACAAAGCCTTTTTGCAAATAGCCACTTCTTAGCTCCCCACCTCCTGTGGGCATTGATCTCACTCTATCTTGCTCTTCACAACCTCCTGCCCCTGCTCCCAAGCCCAGCCGTTCAACCTGGTTTCAGGATTTCATTCAGAGGCGAACGGGTGTTTGAAAATGGCCGTTGAATGTCAAGAGGCCGCACAGTTTTGTGGTTCTTGTCACCTCAGAGGTGTCTGTGTGAGCTGCTCACACCAGGCAGTGAGTGAGGAGAGGCAAAGAAAGCAGGAGACAGTCAGGACCTCCATTAGGAAAATTGGTTGTATGCTCAAATCACAGACTACAGGCAACAAGGAGAAAAGAAAAAAATAAGTAAAACCCACATAAGGCCATCTCAAACTTGTGGAGTGAATCAAGACAGAAAATTGCTCTACTTAGCAGAGCCTTGCTGAGGAGGCAACCGTTGCTAGCTAGCTCTTAAGGTCCCTCTCAAAAGGAAGCTGTCATCCTCCCCACTTTCTGACAAAGAAAAGGAAATCAGACTAATCTCATCTGGCTGGGAGACCCCCCAATCCTAGGTGCTTAGGAGCAGGGCAACCAGCCCTGAGCCACTGCTGTTGGGGTGAGCAGGGAGCCAGAGAAACCTCGTACCAGCTCTGCCAGTACCCAAGTAGGAAAAAGACAGAATGGCTGGGAAGCTGAGGGGCCCCGGTCTTGGCAGGATGGGGAGGGGGCAGCCTCAGCCAGGCCAGGCTAACATCCCTGTCCCCAGAAGGGGCTGACCCAGTACCCACTTGGGGCGTGAGGCCTGTAGGACTTGCCTGCCCCCTGGCTCTGGCAGCCCCTGGCACCTCCTCCCCCATATGCCCCTTCCTTCTTCCTCCTTGCCTACCCCACATCCACTAGCCACAGCCCGTGGGCTTGGATCCCAGTGTAAGGTGTCTGGATGCATTTCTGGCCAAAGCCTGTTTTTGAGGACCGATGGAAGCTTTTGGGTCCCTAGAAAGTGCTCCTGGCATACCAGACCATGTTTTTATAAATAATCACTGGGGTTTGGGGGAGGACCTCCGTAGACTCTGGGTTAAGGACCTTGTTTTCAATTTGAAGCAAAAGAAATAATAATAAAATTTCTCTTAACTCATTATTATTTGAAAAGGAAAGTGAACAAAAACAGCTCAATACTGCGTGGACTCCGAAGTAAGAGGCAAAACCCTCTTCTGTTTCTAAAAGTTCTTGTCCTTCTCCAAATTTCCCCATGGGGAAAAGCATAGGTCACAGGTGTAAGTTCTCCACTTCCCTCCTACTTGGTCTGGGGCTTGCCAAAGGCAGAGCAGGCCCCAGCCCCCAGGCTAGCCTTGCTCTGTGAGGAGTCAAGATTCCCTCAGTGTCCTACTGGGTTTTCTGCTCCCAGCCTAGCCCAGCCTTGTCCTCCTGGTAAATTCCAGTTAGCTAATTAATCTCTTAAAACAATTTTGAGGGGCTCACCGTTCTCTCCTACCACCCCACAGGCTTCCCTTTCAGCACCCCAAAGAGAGCAAAGCCCTGTCCTCACTCTGTTCTTCTCTAGGGATGCTCAGCTGGTGGAACCACTGGCTCTTGTAGGGTTGGGACCTGGTCCCCTGTGATGAAGGGGGGCTTCCTTGGAGGATCCCATCCCAGGGCAGGCAAGTGGGGAGAATAGCCTCCAACGGAGGACCGGTTCACCCAGAAACAGCCGTCTTCCTGCAGAAGTGAACACTGCCTGAACCTGGCTGGGCTGGTTCTTATTTATTTTGTTTGTTTGTTTTTTGGAGAAAGAGCAACTGCAGGCAGGCCTTGGCTAATGAGTTGACCAGGACCTCCCCAGCCACCCCTCACTGACTGCTCTCCTAGTTGTCTGCCCCTCTGAATCCGCTTCTCTGTCACACCCCCTTTCAGTCTCCTGGTTACCTGCCTAATGATGGCACCTCAGTTCTGGTCACAGTGGCTAGTAAACTTTGGAAACCCTGGCCTTTTCTAGAAGAAATAAAGATGGGAAAATGAGTGAACTCTGCTGGGTCTTTATCTGTTACTTGCCAGCAAGGGACATTTACAGATTTACTGGAAGTAAAATCTAAAGCACTTGCCAGTAAAATCAATCAGCCAATTGATCAATCTATTTATCTATCTGTTTATCTGTCTTGCCATTGATTCATCTTTCCTTTCTCCCCATCCTAATCTTTATTATTTAATCAATCTGTATAAACAGACCTAGTGAAGAGAATGGGTTATCTTTGTTTTCCTTTGAGGGAAATGAATGGAAAGTTTGCCTTTTTGTGTCTGGGCTCAGAATTTTCTCAGAAACTATTTCAAGTTGAAATTTACCTTAATCCTCAGCATTGGGCAGGCTGCAGTTTACTCATGGGCCCTATGTGTACGGGTGAGCCTTTGTGCTGGCCAGCAAATAACTTTGAGCTTGGCAGCCACCCTCAAGGGAAATGGGGGTGGGAAAGTTCCCCAAAAGGTGGAAAAGAGAAAAAAAAGTCTTCATTTGACCGTAATTCTCTAATTCTGTTCATTGTCAGCTTCTCTGTGTTTTATTCCGTCCATAAGTGACTTATGTATGATATTGTTTCTAGAAGGCAGGGAGTGTGTGAACTGCGGGGCAACCTCTACCCCACTGTGGCGACGAGATGGCACCGGGCACTACCTGTGCAATGCCTGTGGGCTCTACCACAAGATGAATGGACAGAACCGACCCCTTATTAAGCCCAAGCGAAGACTGGTGAGTTGTTTTTCGGAAGTGCTGATCTAATACTAACCATTTGGTGTTTTTCAATTCCTTTCTCCAGGAAGGAGAGCTTTCTCAGGAAACTGGCAGGACAGCTCAAAATCATGTCAGCTTGCTTGGGATAGCATTCCCGTGCCTCTTTTCTTTTTTCAAATTAAATATACAGGAAAGCTCTCCTTCTCTCTTCATGTTTCTTAAGTCACTTACCAAATTTTTAAGGGTGTTGACTTCTTGATTATCAAATCTGAAATGTATTTGCTACTGGAAGGAGAGTTTTAACAGGACCAACCAGAACCACTGATTTAAGATGTATGGCTAATCACTATTTGACAGAGAAACTTAGTATTGAGAATGGAATGTCCCAGACACCCCACAAAACTTGGTCCTGAAGTGGTAGAAGTGGGTTCCTGGGAGTTGGTCACAGCCTCAGTGCTGGGTGAATCTCATGTGCCAATGATTTAAGATTGATGGGGCCAGTTAGCATGATTTCACAAGCTGCAGACATTGAACCCAGTGGACTTTTTTATCTTAGGAAGTAAGGACTTTCTGCAGGTAATTCCTGTGAAAAAGATTGTATGATTCCTGGCTTGCCTCTTGGTGTCACCCAGCATTTGGTCTTAGAAGTATGATTGCTTTTTGAAGTATGATTGCTGGGGTGCTAGTTTTTCTTTCCATTATTTTTCTTCCTTAAACTTTTGGACCCTTAAAAATACTTGAGAAAATATGGCATTGTTAAGCATTTATTAGGAAAACTAGCAGAAATTAATTTGTCAACTTATCTTCGGAACCTCGGGGAGCTTGACTAGCAAGTGCATGTAACAGACAAAGAAAAGGCAGGCTTGACAAATGAGAACTCTAACCACAATCAAGAGATCAAAATGCTTTTTGTGGTGATGGCATTCACGTAGAGAGGAGATGAGGGGGTTTTCCCCATGCAGAATAATGGATGAAGGAGCATCCGTCAGCCCTGGCCAGATGGCTCAGTTGGTTAGAGTGTCCCGGTTACAGGTTCGATCCCTGGTCAGGGCACACATACAGGAACAGATCAATGTTCTTGTGTCACTCCCTCCCTTCCTCTCTCTGACGATAATAAAAAATTAAATTAAAAAAAAGTGTGTCATAAAAAAAAGCATCCATCAAATTTTAAGGGGGAAAAACCCAAGTCCTTTCTATTCTTTTAAAAGAATTTTGTGTCTTCCCCATCTGATTCTAGTGCAATTCAATACCTTTCACATCCTCTTCAGAAGAGAGAAGAACTTTCTAGGGATGGAGGTGCTCACGTGACTAGTTTTTAGCAATCCTTGGTCTCTAGGCTTTAGTCTTTCTGATAATTGCCCCTTTCTCCAACTCACACAACCTCCCAGTACCCATGCATTTTGGCATTTTTTCCCCCCTTTCTCTCATGTGCAAAGCTAACTTCCTAGGAAAAAGCTGCCGGATATCTGAGCAGTGGAGATAACTCATAAACAACAACTCAGCTTCCCTAACCTAAACGTCAAGATGTTTGAACGGATCAGAACAAGATGTGTTTGAAAAAAAAAAAAATGGCTGGAGGTGTTAGCACAGAATGAATATGATCACACCACAAAAGAATGCTCTGAATCATTCAAAACCTAGCCTTCTTAAGAAAGAAAGAAAGAAAGAAAGAAAGAAAGAAAGAAAGAAAGAAAGAAAGAAAGAAAGAAAAAAGACCAACAACAAAAAGCTTCTTGTTAAAAAAAAGTCATGGTGCTGTTATAATTGGGCTTTTATTTTTTAAAGGTAAAAGTAAAGAAAAAAGAGGAAATAAAGTCTCAGACTATGGTTGATTGATGAGCAAGAGTGCATTTGACATTTTCTTGGGGTTTCTTATGTCTGGGCAGATTGCATAGGAGGCTCTACTTGCGTTTTATATGATTTTGTCTTCATTCACCTTTCATAAGCAATCTCTAGACTCTGAGTAATAATTACTTTTAATTCTAGAGTTCATTGGCTATCACATTTTCAGCTGTTTTTTCTTTCTTACTCATTTGTTCTGGATGGTTTTATATTTTTAGTTCCGTAGAATTCATATGCTCTGTCCTGATAGACACTCGGAGCAGATTCAGATTTTTTTTAGCCCTTTGCATTTGACTTCTGAGTACCTGGAACCTTTCTTTTTTTTCTTTCCTACATTTCCTGTTTCTCTATCCCAGCTTTGTCTCCCTACTTTGTTGTTTTCATTTTTGCACATTTGCAGATTCACTGAGGACCACCCAGCCCAACATGTAGCTAGCTTCCCTGTCAGATGCATATCTAACACTGAATAAAGGAAATAGGAGAAATGACTGAAGGGAAGAGCTGTAGAATTCTTTTCTCAGTGTCTCCAGGATTGTCGTAGGTCTAACCACCAGATGATTAGCTTGCTTCATTAATGTATTTTGTCTCCTGCTAGTGAACCAAATAGTGTGCTTTGAGAGGTTCTGTATAAATTCGTGTAAAGTTTGTAGATGGGAGACGTATTCTGAGTCTGCTCCTATTTATGAAACGATATATTGCAAAGGATGTACCACGGACCTTGTCATTCGGAGCTCTAATTTTTTACCAGTTGGCCTGATGTGCTTATGTGATATATTCTAAGTTGCTGGGCTAGGAAATCCGGTGTCTAAGTAGATCTTAGTCTACTACATCTGAGTATTTCTTTTAAAGAAAAAAAAAAGCACAGGAAGATAATAATAATTACATAATAACATAATTGTCAAAATCATTAAGCACTGATTTAAGGCATTGTTTTCTTCCTGAGAGTACAGTTATTTAAGTCTTAAATTATCACATTTCATACAGGCAGGTGGGGTTAGAGGCAGTGCTCTTGGATCCTTTTTTGATTATGATAGATAAGGGCTGTTTTTTAATTTCCACTTCCTTAAAATGCACACAATAAAGAATTATTACTCTTACTACTACTACTACTACTACTACAATATATATATACACACACACATATATATATATATGAGAGAGAGGGGAGAGGCTCTACTAATTAAGCCCTTAGGATGGAGGAGCATATCTGTGGAAAAATTTGGTGGCTTTGAAAGAAAAGGAATCAGTCTGGTTGATTCAGAATTGCCACTGGGTTTTCCACACCTTGCAGCTTTGGATCATTTTGCTTGATAAAATGTTGATGGAAAAGTGCAGCATGATTCCTGTCCTTTTTGTCCCATGCTTTAAAAAACCATGCCACAATATTTTTTGATCCAGCTAGTTGAATTCATTCTCTTCTTCTTGCTGTTGGTAATATTTCTGAGTTCAGGGGCAGAAATAATTTTGGAGTTAAAATGTTCTTTTTATGTTGTGGGTGACAAGGCTGAGGAATTGAGAGAGGTGGGTGTTGGAAGTGACCCAACTCCATTTTTTTTTTTCAAAAGTCTTTGAGTTCAAATTTTTTTTTAATAGCATGGACATAGAAAATAGTCCTCTTATGTGTGTCAAAAAAAAGTGAAAGACAAATTTCCCTTTTAACAGAAATGAAGGCCGTGGTACAATTCAATAATCAAAATTCAAGTTAAGGCTGACATTTGACTTGCAATTATTGTACTCTGTGAACAGCAAGTAGGAGATACCTGATTTTCAGAAGGTGGCATGGGATGAGAGCAGGAGAGGAAGCAGGTTTCTCTGGAAGACATGAAGCCCCTTTTCTTTATATTTTGTCTCATTAACTAAAAGCCACCTAAAGAGAATAAGGGTGGCTGTCACCATGAATGACAAAGTCTGAAGGAAACCAAGCCTGGAAGCATGGGCTGTGTGAATTTAGAATTGCTGCAGATGTGCTGAGGTCTTGTTCACTTGGGTTGTCCTGCTTGGTGCTTCCTAAACTATCCATCCTGTGAGTGCAAGACTCACACGTGCACAGACATTCTTATTTAGTTAGTACTCTGTTCCCTTTATAAGCCAGCACTTTTGATGATTTAGGGATTGCTCTCAGCCACAGTGGTGGCCAGGAACCTTGTTGAGAAGTGTTATCTGAGCAGTGGCACTTGAAAAAGAATTCTTGTGGGCCTGGCGAATGAGTCTACTGGAAACCTGGTGTTCAAACTAGTCTGGTTGTTTCAAACTTGCCATCCATAAAAATTAAACATCTGGTGGGCTTTTGGGGATGAGGAAAAATTAACTCAGAAGATGGTATTGAGTTTTGGATCATCCCAAATTCTATCTACATAGGAGGACCGTGGGCTAAATTCTGACCACAGACTATAGGTTGGCACACTCTTCTGCTGGTGGATGGGCTATATTTTTCTTTTTGAGGCTGCTTTTGGGGATCTTCCTTACTTTCATGTGGGCCACTTGCTAGTTTTGATTTTAATGATAATTTTTTTTAAGTTTCTGTAGTTCTGAGAACGCATTTAACATTTGTTTTGATTTACCGCCCTCCCTTCTCCCCACTCCCCAGTCGGCAGCCAGAAGGGCAGGAACGTCCTGTGCAAACTGTCAAACCACCACTACCACTCTCTGGAGAAGAAATGCCAATGGGGACCCTGTCTGCAATGCCTGCGGGCTCTACTACAAGCTGCACAATGTAAGTGTCTTGGGGACCAGCCACAGTGGCCTCCCTTGCTGATGATGCCTGGTGTACCGAGCACCCTTTCCTGGTCTTCCTTCTCCATCCCATCTGCACTGTCATTCTTCGGGTCACCCAACTGGTCTCAGATAGTCAGCGCAGCGGGACCCAGTGTAGGGAACTGCTCTGTACAGAGTAGCCTTGCTGAGAAGTGACAGGTTCACAGACAGGATATCCCAGCCCCCTTAGTAAGTGTAGAGAACACCGGAAAACACTGTGTGCAATGTAGCAATCCAACACAGATGGTAGGGCTGGTCTGGGTTTTTAAGGGGAAAAAGATCTTCCTCTTAGAAATAAAAAAAGTCACCATTTATATTTTGATGTTTCCCTGTGTTTTACACTTGGAGGGTGGGCAGAGAAAGAGATAAGTAACTAGAATTGTAATGCATGGCACACAAATTTCTGAAGTGAAGAGGACTGAGATTTAATTACTGAGGGGCAAAAGTCTTGGCTTACCCTGAGCTGTGAATGAGAGGCAATGTCTGAGAAGGTTCATCTGCTGGCTTTGTCCTAATCATCAGAGAACTGAGGAGAGCATCCCTGTCAGCTCTGGGAAGAGAAACTCTGTCTTTACTACTTCTGTATATCATACTAGCAGAATGGCAATTGCCAGTCCACCACCTGCATTTAGCCCCGTCATTTTAACCTTTTAATGTGAGGATCTCCTACATTGCAGAGTCTTTACTTTAAAAAAATATTCCCCCCAACAACTCTGGCTGACAGGCCATAACAAAACGAGGCCTGAGGTTTGCCTCATCCCTAAAGACGATTGTCATTTCCCTCTCACTCTCACTCTCTTTTTTGGCTCTGTCTGATGTTCCTGAAGTCTCTTGGCTGGTCTGACTTTGGCAAAGTCTGGGGCTGAACGGGGAAGAGGCAGAGCTGTTAGCTCGTGGCCATTCTGGCAGTCCTCTCTTACCCAGGAATACCTGGCAGTTGGGAAGGAAGCATTCTGGTTAAATTTTTTGAGCCATGGGAGAACTTGTCAGAGTGACCCCAGCACCCTAATTCTTTCTTAACTTTTGAGCACAAGTTGCTGAGATTCCACTTCCCTGCCTTTGGTGCCCGACAGGGCCAGTGCTGATGGAATTGGGCTCTTCCTACAGTTGGTTCTTCTCTCTCGGACCCCTGCACTGTGTGTATACATTTATCAGCTCTGAAACCCAAGTCCTGTTTTTCCTTGGGGGAATTTATTTGCTCACTGCAGTGAAGATACACTGATTTGTGATTAGAATTTCGAGGATTTGGGGCGGTAGAGTTTATGAGCTACCCAGTCATCGGCACAGCCTATAAAATTATTTGAGGGTTGTAATTTATGATTTACAAAGAATTTTCATGTTATGTGATTACAATGGAGGCTCAAATAGTCCCCTGAGGTAGGCAAGGCAGAAGTTATTTTTATTTCTGGTCTACTTGAAGAAATTAAGACTCAGAGAAGCAAGTAATTTGTTCAAGGAAACACTCTGGAAAAGTGAAAGAGGCAGGGCCGATTTCAAGTAGCAAAAGGCTTTCCTGGGAAACCTCAGAACTGAAGGGATGAGTGGGAACTAAATACTCTCTCATTTTAGATTGTACCCAAGCTCAATTCAAAGCCGTGAATTGTATGTGTTTATATATTTCTTTCCTATTTCCATAGAAGTATAGGAATTATGGGAAATTAACCAGCTATAAATTTCTTTGACTCCTTAGCCATGATGAGATATGATCTCAATTGTGTCCGAATGAAAAAAAATATTTCTGAAGAATATGAATTTCTCATCGAATCAAAGAAAAGTGCAGGAACCCTCTTCACTGCTCATTCTCCCCCTATTCTTAATTAGCTCCTGACTTTGTGGCTGGACTCCCGTGGGAGAGAAGCGTCTTTGGTTTAGTAAGAATTCACAAAGGGAGGCTATTTATGTGTGTTTAACAATGAGAGATAATAATCTATTAACATTCTCTTCCTGTTGTATTTTGTTCTGACTATCGAGATACCTGTATATGTATGCCATAAGTTAGTCCCTTTCTGCTTATCTAGGTGTTTAGATAACTACCTATCTCAGTATCAGTGTATCTAGGTAGTGTTGGGACTAGTTATCTGGGTTTGTGTGGGTATCTGTGTAACTAGATATTATATTTAGATATCTAGCTATGTGTATCTAGATACCCGAGTAAAGAACTGTGCATCTAAACATTATCTAGGGGAAGATTTGAAGTGACAGTAGATTCCTATCACCTCTGTAGCCATCACCTTTACCTTGATTATAACTTTGAAGAAGAAACCCAGAGATGTTCTTTTGGCAATGACCTTTTGGCTTTTCTGCCATCAGTCACGCTACCTTGCTGGCACAGGGGGAAGTCAGATCTCGGGTCCTGTGTCAGGTTCTGGACCCCCTCCATGGAGACCTCTCCCAACTCAGCTCTAGGCAGCAGCCTTTGCTGCTCCCAGAAGCGTGGTCAGCTGCCTGTCCGTGTTGACTGTTTGCATTCTTTTTTCCTTAACTGCCATTTGCTCGCTTTTGGAGTGGACAGGTAGATGCTGGAACCACGAGAACCTTCTTTTTTTCCACCCTTGAGAACCCTGGAAGAAGAGGATGTTTTTAACCCCAAGGAGTCAGGAATGACCGAGACCCTGATATTCCCTTTTTGAGTTGCTTTGCCATGTTTTCCTGGAAACATGGCCGAACATGGTTTGCTACACGGGACAGATGACTGCTATTTGCAGTTAACCTGATTCTGACTCTATGGAGAGTGGTCCTGTGGCTTTGTAATGTCCCCTCTCTTGATTTACTCTGCCCCCCCCCAAAGCAAATGTATTTTAAAAACAAAACAAGTGAGTTGTAGGGAGAAGAGTGAGGTGCTGTGCTATCTCAATAACTGAAGACTTGTGATCTTTCACAGAGGTGCTTGCTTCTGTCTCTAGTTCATTCCTAGTCTTTGACTTTTAGGATGAGAGTACTTTCATGCTAGCACAGAATTTTGCATCCCTGAAGTGGTTATTAAATACCTGTTGGTTGGTGGTTTAGCTGTTTGTGTGCTTAGATGTGGATAGTCAGAATTAGGTAGAAATGACTGTTTTCCGTCATTGTGGTTGCTGTGACACGGGTAAGAGATGACCTTTTGGAAAGGTATTAAAATATGACTCCAGAACATACACATTCCTGGAAAAGATTTGACAGCAGCTCTCATGGGGAAAGACCCAGGTAGAGGAAAGGCAGCCAAAATGTACTTCAAGTCGGGGTGTGGTCCTGCTTTCTCAACGCAGATGGACTTAACTTCAGATCGATTGCCTGGCAGGGCTTTTAAAGTCCTGACACGAATTTCAAAGGAGACAAAATGTTATTTCCCCCTTGAAGATTCCTCAGTTGCCGCAGTTCTCATATTCTAATGAAGCAGGACAAGTTATCATATTTTAGGGAAATACCATCATATAGGGTGGGTCTCTAGAATATGGTGGTCCTTGGGAATGTGGGGCTCCCCGAGGCAAATTTTCTAGCAAATGACTCCTGTGGGTGAACATAATCAGTAACCCCTGCCTGGACACCGTTCCTATGATCTCTTGGTTTCCGAAGCTGATAGAGGCTGACAGTCAGAGCTGCGCCTGACTCCCCGGGAAGGGGACAAGAAGGGGTGGGAGGAAGGGGCCCCCTGAAAGCAGATCCTTGAGCTGGGCAGTCAGAGGAACTTGTGTTGGGGTGTGAAAGCCTGCACCACTTCAGAGCTGGCAAAAAAGTAAAAAAAAAAAAAAAAATTGATCTTTGTTTAGATTAACAGACCCCTGACTATGAAGAAGGAAGGCATCCAGACCAGAAACCGAAAAATGTCTAGCAAATCCAAAAAGTGCAAAAAGGTACATGACACGCTGGAGGACTTCCCCAAGAGCAGCTCCTTCAACCCGGCTGCCCTCTCCAGACACATGTCCTCCCTCAGCCACATTTCACCCTTCAGCCACTCCAGCCACATGCTGACCACTCCGACGCCGATGCACCCGCCGTCTAGCCTCTCCTTCGGACCTCACCACCCTTCTAGTATGGTCACCGCCATGGGTTAGAGCCTCTGCTCAATGCTTACAGGTCTCCAGGCGAGAGTCCCTCCAGCCCCGTTGACGTGCATTTTTGCAGGATCATATCATGAAATTGAGAACTGATGGATATCTGGTTTTTGAAGGCAGAAGGCAAAATGATGTTTGCTACTTTTGCCGAGGAGCTCACTGTGGTGTCTGCGTTCCCAATCACTGAATCTGGATCCCATTTGTGAATAAGCCATTCAGACTCATATTCCCTATTTAACAGGGTCTCTCTAGTGCTGTGAAAAAAAGAATGCTGAACATTGCATATAACTTATATTGTAAGAAATACTGTACATTTGAAGAAGACTTTATTGCATCTGGGTAGCTGTAAGGAAGGCATGAATAATGCCAGGAATTTTAAGGAAGATGGGGGAAATCAAGTATGGAAATTAAGAAGAAACTAGGTCCGATGTCCAAATGGACAAACTGCCAGTTTTATATTTCCTTTCACTGGCCACAGGTGTTTGATGCATTAAAAAAAAAAAAGAAAAAAGAAAAAAGAACAAAAAAATTCGTAGGCAAATCATTTGGTCAAAGCTGTGGGCCTCTGCTTAGAAAGTTCTATCAGTTCGGGCAATCCGTGTTAACAGTCACATTTTGCCATCGAGGGTTTCAGATAGCCTTTTTCAGGCCTACATGCTGCGTGATCAAGTCCCTGTAATTGTTGTTTGTATGTATAATTCAAAGCACCAAAATAAGAAAAGATGTAGATTTATTTCATCACATTATACAGACTGAATCGTTGTACAAATTTATTTACCACTAGTGTTAAGATCTGCTTTTTTTTTGTTTTGTTTTGTTTAATATTTTCCTTCTTTCTTCATTTTTGGTTGAATAAACTAGATGACATTCAGTTGACTTAATAAGGTGATTGTGCTCTGGAGGGCTTCTTTTCCATTTTGTTTTTTGATATTTATTAAATAGCTTCTAAGGGTACAGCAGCATCTGTTGTTTCACTCTCTCTCCTCCTGCAGCCTGTGCTATGAGGGTAGCAGTGTATGAGCTACCAACGTGCATGTCAGCAACCCAGGCCAGGCAGACCTGGTCCTGGGAGCAGCCTGGCTGATTGTTAGCTCTGTTGTGTTCTGTGTTAGTGATCACTGCCTTTAATCTAATCTGTTGGAATAATAATATAAAATAATAAAAGTGAAAATATTTTAAAACAATCTGATGACATCGTATCAAAGTGGTGGCCACACTCTTCTAGAACCTGGTAGCTCTAGCTAATTTAATAAAAAGGAGTTTTAAAAGCAACAACACCCAAACATGTTAAGTTATTCAATAGGAGATAATGGAAACCCCAGAAGCATCCACATTTATTCCTTTGGGAAATAAACTGGGCCTCTTTGGAGCCCTCTGTGCAGCCCAGGGGAGCTTATCCTGGGGTGGGAGTCACTTCTGAGGTCCCTTAGTGAGCTGCAGCTTCCTCTTCCTGTGCACCTCGAGTAGACAATCTTCTCGAAGGAGAAATGGGAAGAGGTCCTTGCTGAGATTTCCAGGCGGACTGCAGCGGAGGGATTCCTCACGGCTCTCTGCAAGACGTAAAGGAGCTGGGTTGGCTCTTCATTTGTTTTGCTTTTCTGCTGTGAGTTGAATAACACCACTGTGGAGGGTTTATTGGAATGTTCGCGAAACACGAAATAACTGTTTTGTAACTTATGCTGTATAGTTCCCTTTTCCTCTGTTGACTGAATGTGTAACTATGGCACACATTTAAAAATCTCTGTTAATCACCTCTCTGCTTTCTTAGCAAATATTTTAAACCTAAAGCTAAATGTTGAAATAAAGGAGTAGAGAATCATGAGATGCACATGGAGATCTTACTGGGTCCTAATTAATCAACTGTAATCCCCATGTTGTTTCCAGTTACCTATGAGGCACCAAAGCGTATCATCTTCTGTTGCCATCTTACACTTGAGAGATATTATGTTATGGTTCCAAAGTCTCAGGATTCATTACCTCGCTTCCTCATGAACAGATCTGAGTTCATTAATGCCCTTTCACCTTCAGAACAGGGAGTTCAAATTCTTGACATTCTTAGGGTGAGTGGGGGTGGGGACACAGAAAGATCCCAAACTCAGTACTTGAGCTACATTTGTTTTAGGTACTGTAGTGATAATGGCCTATTTGATCTTATTCCTTCTTCATATAAATGTCACTATCATTTTTGTACATCAAGTCAACATTATAAGGTATTTTCAGAAGATAAAAAAAATTTAAAAAACAGTATTTGTTAATGATGTTTCAGTTTCTTTAGAAGGTTTGTTTTTGCTCCATAAGACGCACCTGACCATAAGATACACCTAGGGTTTTAAGGAGGAAAATAAGAAAAGAAAATATTCTGAACCAAATGGTGTGTTAAAATATTTAATAAAATACCGTATTTTTCGCTCCATAAGGTGCACGAGCATTTTCCCCTCCACTATTTTGGGGAAAAAGTGTATTTTATGGAGCAAAAAATATGGTATATGTTTTCATGGTTTCAATGGTTTTGTTCTTTTTTCTTCATTAGAATAAATATAAGACACACTAGAAGAGGAATACTAGAGAGAGTATCACCCAGAAAAATATTTTTGAGTAACTTGTACCCCTAATTAATTTTTAATCTCTTAGGCCTCACTTTTGAAAAAGTTACATTAGCTCATCCATAGATTACTTGAGAAATACGTGTGCAAATTCGGATTATTTCTCTAAAACATTTAAAAAGCCAATACAACAGAAAACATACTATTTGTTCTTGAACAGCATTGCTCTTTGTGAACTCATATGTCAGTGAAAGTTCATGAAGTAAAAATTTCAAATTTAAGTGCTCTTATTTATGTATTCAACAAGCACTTAGTGAATGTCTAAGTTCAAGTCCATTTAAAACCATTTTTTTGTTTTTAAACAGATCACGAAATAGAGAAACCAAGATTACAGCGTCTCATTCTTACTTTGTGACATTTACATGTTTTTCCCCTTCAAGAAAAAACTACATGCACTGTGGTGAAGTTCCCAGTTGGGCCTCTGGGTTGGTTGCCAGGCAGACAGTAGGGGACAGAAGTGGGGACACCCAGAGCCTGCCTTCTGAGACCAATGTCTATTTTCTAAACATTTCTAAGCTTTAAAATTATTTTACAAGCTGACTCTTCATCATTGTTTGTATTTTCAAAGTCTAGGACTCTGGGAAGGGAGCAAATTCTTTCTAGGTACTGCACGCCTGACCAGAGTTTGGTAAAACACCTGTTTGCAAAATTATAACGCTAAGCTCAAATGCCATCACTTTCCGCCTCTTATACTTACTTTACTTACAATGGTGGATTGTCTCATTTACATTTCAAAGGTTTTGAAGCATTATTGCTCAACATACTTTTTTTGTTATAGCCTCTTATCCTCAACCCCAAATCCACCCCAAAATATAGATAGAATCATTTCTGTACTCTCTCCTGGACAGCAGTCATTATTGATTCCTCTGTTGATAAATTCCCTTCAATTTCCAAGCTAAGGAGAGATTAAAAAATTTTTTTTTCTAATTAAAACTTTAAAAATAAAGTCCAAAAGAAAACTTTTAAATGATGGCACGTTGTATTGCAGGTTTATCCACAGAACACAAATTTTAACTGTTCTTCGAAACAGTTAAACACCAACCCTTTTCCTGTGCTTTCAAATGAAACAAACTTCTGAAAAACATTTTAATTCTGTTTATTCCTTCTTGCTCAAATGACGTGAATCCACCCTCAAATTGGACTTGTCTATACCCTTTGCAAAACCCGGTAAAGGGAAAACCCTGGAATTCGAGATACTCATTGATCATTTGAACATATGATGATGATGATGATGGTCCCAGAAATCTGGGAACTTGAGTGTGGTTCTTGGCTGTTCCATGATGAACAGAATGATCTGAGATCTTTGGTTTGATTTATCTGAGAGTCAGCTCTTTATCTGCAGTAGTTGAGTGACCTCAAGACCCACTTGAGAAGAAAAACACCGTGATTTCATTAAATGATTTTTTAAAAAAACATCCTTTTTAGGAAATGTTTTCTCAGACACCTGTCAGAATTTTGACCAGGGTATTTTAAAAGCCTGGAGTGATGATAGTTTATGTTCCAGAAGGGGCTGGAGTAGTCCCACTCCCCCCTGTCCCTAGTATTATTTTGCAAAACACGAACTAACTTGCATTTTGTGACAGTCAGCCTGGGACAGGAGTTCGTGTCCCAGCCTACAGATTCCTAGCTCTTTCTGAAATATGTCCAGGCTCCTCTTGAGCAGAATACACAGAACTTGCTTGTCCTGCTAATGTTGGCAGTACGGTTCATATTTCATGCATCCATTGGGTAAAGAAATTCTGCCTGAACTTCTATAGGCTACTCTAGGGGAGAGCCAGAGTCCAGTCTTTATTTTTTCTTGGTGCCCACTCTCTCTGGAGAAGGGGATCAACAGAGGAAGTAGGTTATGCTTTCTCCAAACTGCCAAACTGTCCTTTTAGGGCTCCACGTGGACTTGGATATCTCTAAGCCCTGTCTCCCTCACCCTTGAGCTTTGCAGGGGATTGCGGTACATTAGCCACATTGTTTGTGGTGTGTTTTTACAATCCCCTGTCATGTCTGTGTGCACAGTCTAGCAGGCTGGCATTGGAGCAGGGATTTGGAGAGCAGGCCCACTCTCCACAGCCATCCCTGTCCTGTCCTCTCTACCCTGCCTCCGCAGAACTGAAGGCAGGCATTGTAAAGCACTCCTTTGTGCTGTGGTCCCAGTGAAAGCCCACGAATGTGCAAACACCTGGAGAAGTGTTTGTCTTCCTAAGGAAGCTGTTTTGGGTATAGTTTGTGTAACTTACGAATATATAGTGTAGAGAGATATGCAAGGCAATCTGCTCTCCGAACTGGATCCTAATTTGGTGAATTGATCTGAACTGAATCCCACTGCAGAAAGACGTGTTGGTGTCTGCATAATGCCTAACTACTACTACCAGGTAGTTGATTAAGAAATCAACCAATTGGGGATTTTTTATTTATTGGCCTATGGGCATAAGAATCTTCTAAAAAATAAAAGTTTTCTTTTTTAAAAAATTATAAAAGTAGTTAATATTTGTTGGCCAAACTTGTAAAGTAACCCCATAAACTAAAAAAAAATTTTTTTCTAAAGCAGAAGAAACAAGGTTTTTTATGTTGCTGTTGACATGGCCATGTGCTCTCTGGTCTTTTGAAAAGTTGATCTGGAATGGCTTAATGAATCTGATGGCCCTGGAGGGAGGGTGCGGAGGAGAGTGTGGGTAGAACATTTGCTTTTGTAAGGTGACCAGATTTTAAAATTGGTAAAGTGGGACACCATAGATGGGGTGAGGGTGGGGTTCTTGATTAAAAAATTTGGTCTATATGGAGCAAAAATATTTTTTCATAGAATGTGAAAATAGTATTGTAATATATATTTTTAAATCAGGACTTTTTAAAAATGCTGCGGGACGCAAGACAAATTGTTAAAAATCAAGACTGTCCCGCCAAAAGCGGGAGGTCTGGTCACCTTATAAGGGTCATTAAAACTACATTTTGTGAACTGGAAGTGGTCATTAAGTAAAAGGTGGTCACTCTCTCCCTTCTCACAATTTGGGGGCACTCACTCCTTGTGTGGGGACTGCTTCTCAGTCAGGGCAAGGGTGCTGGCTCTTCTGGAGCACAGATAGCTGGCAGCTGTGAACCACTACCCAGATCAGCCACAGCCCTACCCAGGACAACTGCCAACTCCTGGTCAAGCTGCTTGGGTTTCAACCTCCACAGACATCCCATAATACTGAGTCAGAAATTCTCTTCTAAGTTTTCTGCTGTAGGCAACTGTTCCTGTGGTAGGCCCATAGCAGCCCTGTCTTTTATAAATGGACACTGGGTGCACGAAGCCATCCTGTTCTTCACCTGGAGCATCTGTAGGGTTCCCTTGGTGGGGCAGAGTTGCCTGAGGTGCCTTGTAGCAAGCTGGGCCTCCTTCAGAGAATTCCACAGTTCTTAGCAGCCTACTGATTGGGTTCACCCTTCTGAAGACTACAGGACTCCTGACAGCTGCCCAGAACCCTGGGGGGCCTCAGAAGGACAGGGGGACTGGTTATCTGTTCTGATTGACCCTTGGGGCTCATTTAGGCTGGGTGACTAGAGGAATCAGACTGAAAAAAATGGGCTGGGAGGTGTCACATGATACACATAGGCTATCTCACAACCTATCAAACCACTGAGAAATGATAGCTAAGGTTCCCACTGAGCACGTCCTGTGTGGAAGGCAAATTGGCTTTCTCAGTGGATTCACAGAAAAGTCCTATCTAGTGGGAAGTTTATTATCTTTGTTTTATGGATAAGAAAATTATGGGGTAGGGAAGGCAAGTAAGTTGCCCAAGGTCATGCACTAGTGAGTGGATTTGCTGGGACTTTGACCCAGCAGGGGGCAAAGCCCGCACCTTGGTGGAGGTTGGCCCACAAGGAGCAGCCTTCTCTATTGTGCTCAGCATGGCAGCCCTGTGACACACGAGAAGACTTCATACCTTTGGTTGTATACACGAATGACTCATTAGACACAGTGGCCCCTAATCTGACTGCATTCTGGTTGGGTAGCAGTAGATGGGGGTGTGTGTGAGGCAGACAGGATGTGTTCCAGGTTCCTCAGAGGCCCAGTAACAGATCTCTAGGAACACTGAGATCTGTGGTTCCTAGACAAATCCTTGCCAAGGTCAACTCCACTGCCTTGCTGAAATCAAAATCTGTATTAGCTTCTACTGCCGCTATTAACAAATGACTGCAGACATGGTGGTGCACCATAGCCCACATTTATTCTCTAACACTTTGGGAGGTCCAAAGTCTGAAGTCAGTTTCACTGGGCTGATGTCAAGGCATGGCAGGCGTGGTTCCTTACGGAGGCTCTGGAGGAGATTGTTTTATCTTGTTCTGGCTTCCAGAGGCCTTCTTCATTCCTTGGCTCATGGCCCCTTCCTTATATTGATTGTTCCAGCCTCTTGCTTCCATCCTCACATCTCTGTCTCCTCTTTGGTCAAAAAATAGTATTTGTCGCTGTCCTGGTGACAGATACGATTTAAAGGTAACAGTAGTAGAGAGGGTCCTTTTCCCTCTCTCTCTGAGGTGAAGTGAGTGACAGGAAGCTGGGGAGATTTTCCTCCTCTGCAAAGTTTATGAGCCCCAACTGGAGACAGGCCTGTGATCTTGTTCTTATTTGCATCAGACATCAATCAACTACAGTTGGCCTCACCATCTGTACAGGTGTTCTGTACACCAAGGCGTTGGGTAAAGAAATTAGGAAATGGAGAAATTCCTTTCTCAAACCCTGGGCAGTTTTACACGTGACTCCTAACCTCACAGGGAGACTTGGGGTCCTTGGACCCCAACATGAGGTGGAAGTGTGATCTTGTTCCTCTTGGGGTGCACTTATTGAGACATGTTGATGAGCTGGGCAGAGGAGGAAGCTCTCTTTCTGTGGCTTCTTGCTACTGGGACTTTTCTGCAATAGTGGAATGTAAGAAAATGGAGGGACCCCCCTATTCTGAATCATGTAATAGTGAAAGCGTTTTGCCTGACCTGTGGTGGCACAGTGGATAAAGTCTTGACTTGGAATGCTGAGGTTGCCGGTTTGAAACCTTGGGCTTGCCTGGTCAAGGCACATATGGGAGTTGATGCTTCCTGCTTCTCCCTGCCTTCTCTCTCTCTCTCTCTCTCTCTCGTCTCTCCTCTCTGAAATGAATAAATAAACTAAAAAAATAAAAACTTTAAAAGTGAGAGCGTTTCCACAACAGCATTTCATCTACACGAAGTCTGATAGAATGAAATTTCAGAGTTTCTAGTGCATGAGTAGCAGCATACATGTGGGTAGAAACGGGCCTTCTCTCAGCTCCCAACAAATTATGCCAAATAAGTTAGCATTGAATCCAACTCTTCCCTGTAAGCAGTTTACAATCTTTTGGGGGTGACATGATGTACCTGACAAAAATTAAATTGTAAATGCAGGTCTGACTCACTGGTCCAGCAGGTTCTGATGCTCTGTCTTATAACAGAGGGGACAGGAGGGCCACACATTCCTCATTGGATCAGGGACCTGGAGCTGCCACTCAACCTTCCTAAATGTGACTGGTTAGGGGCATGAAAGGATGAAACTTAGAGCTGAACTTCCTGCGGCTGCTTCCGCTGGTGCACCATGCCTCGAGTCCATCTGAGGCTGACTATCCAGTTGGTGTAGTAGACACTCCTTGTGTGCAACTTTTCCTCGTGGATTTGAGATGCAGGCCCTCGGCCCCGTCCCTTATAAGGCACATTTGTTTGAAGGGAAGGCTGGAGCCATCCGCCGGTCTGCCCGGCCCGCTTAGCTAATCGCTAGCAGTTCCGATGTGGGTAGAGGTTTCCAACGACAGCGTGTCTAAGATGAAGTTTGGGGATTAGGTGTCTCTGCTTTCCATTACCACAGATAGAAGAGCTGGCGGAATGTCTGCCCTCGCAGCCAGCTGGCTGGACCAGGGTGAAAGGAGAGGAGGGAAGAGAGAGTTGTGTATCAATCCACTTTTTCCATCCCCACGGTTCCTCTAAGGTGCCCTGCTGCCTGTGTTTCCTCTCTGTCACGACCTGGGAAACTGAAGCTCTAGGGACATATCTGAGTTAACCAAAGACACAGAGAGGCCTGTCTCCAATGGCCTGTCCTAGACTGTAGAGTATGGCTGCATCTGTTCTCAGTGTTAGTAGAAAATAAAAATCCTATAGTGTATGTCTTTAACTTAAGAGAAATGCTGCTTTGGCTTACTGCTGAGAAAAAGGGTGTTTGCTTTCTAGATAAAGATCTTCCAAATGGAGGCTCTCACCTTGATTTCATATCTTATATAAAAAGAAATTGCATTTCTGTCCGTAGATTTTCTAGTGCATGTTTTAGAACCGTGCTTAGCACCCATCAGCCACTGGACTTAATATTTGGGATGATATTACCAGAAAGAGGCCCAGGTTGATCTTGAGTTTCAGTAGATTTTCTCTGAATATCGAGCAGTAATTCAGCGAGAAAGATGCTTTATGATGGGCTGAAGTTTGCAAATCAGTACAATGTGTTGGCTTGCTGGGAACTTCCCCGTTTTGTTAAGGATTACATTTCTACATGGTTTGCTGACTAGATGTTAATCTGGCTGTTGGTCAAAGAGGGCCAACCCTACCAGCAAATAAATGCAGTTAAGATGTTAGAGAGTGACCAAAGAGGAATATGTACGCAGAGACCTGAAGAATATGAAACCAGTTCAGAACTCAAAGGTCATTTTGTTCAGGGCAAGATTCTTGTACATGGTGCTGACAGTTTGCCCTCTGGGTGTTTTCAGAGCTTAAAGGATCAAGCTCGTCCACATGAAATATGGAATGGCTCATACAGAAGCCCCATGCCCCCCTCAGTCCAACCTTTTGGCCTTATAATTAACATGGCTGCAGCTTCCTGTTGGATACCACCCTGCTGATAGCTCTAGCGTAGGCAAGGTTTCACTGAACTCATGGGCTGGCATCACTAGAGGTTGTTTAAAAAAGGCTTAAGTAATAAAATAAAATGGAATACTCAACACTGCATAATAGGCTTATGGTGGGCAATGTGAAGAGAGAGCAGGGTTATAATTTTCCTCATCTGAGATAGGTTCCCAGTGACAATGGAGCTTCTGGGTCACTGTGCAGAAGGCCCACTCGGGCTGACAGGAGAATGCCACTGTCCAAGTAGACTGTCATACTAAGAGGGATGAAATGTGGTCTTCCACTTTAAAAATGGCTTATTTTCCTGGAGATGATTGGGAAGAGGAGACTTCTTTGTTGAGCTTTGCATGACAAAGAAACCTTTAACACCTTCAAATTTAAACCAAACACCTGTGGACATTCTAGGCACCAGGGATGATACAATATTTCAGGACAAACAAGCCTTTCTGTATCTTTCAATGCCAAACACAGTGCATTTTGTTCAGTAACAATATCAGCTAATAGCATATGGTGGCCACCAGGTCTGGAAACAGCAACTATTTTATCATGTAAGGAAATTAATATCAACAAACCGTTGACATAGTTTTCTGTTTTTCTAGACTCGATGGCCATCCTGAACACTGAGCACTTACTAGGAGCTTTACAGGTGTTTCCTCAATCATCCCAACAAACCTGGCATGTAGGTATTATTATTTTTCATCCCTGTTTTCCATCAGAGGACAAAGAGGCTTAGTTAGACAGGTAAGGTTAGTAATAAATTCCCAGCCTGTCAGTCTCCAGAACTGCATTATAAGTTCTACTCTCTTCTCTGAGTGGGCCCCCTTCCCAACCTAAATCCGGAGGAGGTGAAGGAAGGATGCTGTGCTCCTGTGTCTGCGGGTGTGTGGATTGTTTTTCTGAGAGCACTTTCATTGGCTGTTTAGGTTGAGCAATTGCCTTGCAGTTTCTTCCTTAGAAGGAAGCCTGACCATTTAATCTTCTCTCTCAAGGAGGTTATTTGCTCAACCTCTCACAACAGGCAGTAGTCAAAAACTGGGGGAAAGGTCCCAGCCAGGGTGCTCAGTGCTGCTGTCCCTCAGGAAATGTTCTCAGCAGAGGCAGCTTGTGTTTAGACTTGACTGCTTGGTGGTCACCGGCAGTTTTTGGAGCCCAACCTTATCCTCAATGTGGAAGCTCCGGTCTTAACATCCCTTTTCAAGACTGAGGGAGAATGTAGTAGTGTGCAAAGAGTGGTCATTTTCTTTCCAATTGCTTGATTTCCCACACACTGGAGTAGATAATGGGTACCACTCAGAGACTTGCTGCCCTCAATTATGTCTCAGCTGGTAAAACTGAACCAAACACATCACAAAACACCCAGTCCAATAAAAGAACCCACTTTTTATAGTGGAGAAATTAGCCAGTGTTGAGCAGTAGAGGTTAGGGAAAAGGCCATAAAATGTAGTAGTAATAATAATAATAATAATAATAATAATAATAGTGGCACATTATACATGGCCTTCTACCTTTCATCCTAGATCTGAGAGTGGCTGGCTAATGCTAATTAATATAACACGCCCTGTTAGAACTAGGTATGAGTCCAGGAAAAGAAGTAAGAATTAAAAAAAAAAATAATGATGCCCCTTGGCTTGGTCAAAATAAAGATGAAGATACAATCTTGTAGCCTTTTTCCAAGGACCTGAAGGGCATTCCAAAGTCATGTATTGAATGGAAATGGTGAATACCTAGGACTAGGATTCCAGCCTCCTTGAAAATGTCAGGTCTTCTTGTCCCAGAGTTCCTGTGACCTAAGGGTCCAGTCCTGCTTTCTGTGGTGGGAAGAGGTATGGGGAAGGCAGGAATAGTGGGACTCAGATGGTTCCCTCCCCCTTTGCGGTTCAAACATAAATGCTATGAGGAGAGAGTTTCAGAAACCTGTTTTCAACACATGGTGCTGTGTACTTTACATCTGGGTATATTTGTTTTCTATCCCCAGTCTTGCTGGGCTTGGCTGAGAGGCAGGTTTAGTTAGTGACTGCAGTGGGCTCCTGAGGATCCAGAACACTGATGTTGTTTCTTTGGAAGAAAGAATGAAGGTGAGGGGAAGACCGAGCACATGAGGCAAACTTTCCAAAAGTGGTGTATTGAAGTATGCATTTTTTTATTCCACATGCATTTGGGGCAGAAGGGTGACAGCCAGAGGGCCATACTCTCCAGTGCCAAAAATCAGGTGGAGAATTTGGGAAGAAATAAGAATAGGAGGGCCTAGATATGTTCCTTGACATGCACACTGTGCTGCCAAGGCCAAAGTCAACCTTGTAGCAAGCAGCCACCTGTCCCTTTCCTTTTCTAGCTGTTGCATACTGATAAAGAACACAGAACCTGAAACCAGATGACCTGGATGCAAATTCTGGATTTGTCACTTACCAGCAAATAATGCCAGTGGCTTCATTTGCAATAAGTAGATATTTTATACTTTTAGTCAATACTGTATATAATATCCAGAGAACTATGTCAGGCACCGATTTAGTTCATAATATTGAAGTGTTATTATTATAGCTTTAATTACTGAAGCCTTTCCAGAGTTTAGTTACCAATGGATTACCTGGCAACGATTAGTTAATGGCAGGGTCATAAAGAGAGTTACCTAGATAGTCAAGGATCACTTGAATAGGGAGAGTAGGAAGGCTAAAAAGGTATGTTTACCTTGTTCCTTCTCTGCCATGCCCTCCAGTGGTCCTTGAACAGTGGACTTGAGTGTATTTCTGGACAAAGGTGGGAGTGGGTGAGTGAGATGCTCAGTGACCCAAACCCAATGCTTTGAAAAATGATCTTGAATGATTTATTCAGGATAAGCATCCAAGGTTGGGAGACTCTTCTGGAGTCCACATGGAAGATGGAATTATGGAGGATGAGCAGATGTGATGCTGGAAGGAAAACTTGAGGGGGCAACAGAGTTGGGATGGAACTGCAGGGAAAGACTGTTTCCAGGCATGTTTTCGAGCATGAGAGTTACATAGGAACCCTTAAATGAAGACTGGTCTTGTATTTCAGGAAGGCAAACCATTATATTGCATAAAGATTGTGAAAGGTGACTACTATCTGTGACATCCAAGAGAAAGCTGGGTATTATGATTCATTTTTGTGCCTTACTCTTGAGCCCAGAACACTCCGGAAAACAGAGAATTCCATGTTGTGTGACTAGGTAGCTCCACATTGGCATAGCATGAATGGCATCCATCAAGGGATGGCAGAACAAATTGAAGCATTCACAATTAACCCAAAGCAAATGAAAATCAAAATGACTTGCTTTTCTTTTTTCTTTTATTATTATTATTATTATTTTTTTGTGACAGGGTCAGAGAAAGGGACAGATAGACAGGAAGAGAGAGAGACAAGAAGCATCAATTCTTCATAGCAGCACCTTAGTTGTTCATTGATTGCTTTCTCATATGTACCTTGACCAGGGGGCTACAGCAGACTGAGTGACCCCTTGCTCGAGCCAGCAACCTTGGGCTCAAGCTGGTGAGCTTTGCTCAAACCAGATGAGCCCGTGCTCAAGCTGGTGACCTCAGGGTCTCGAACCTGGGTCCTCAGCATCCCAGTCCGACTCTCTATCCACTGTGCCACCGCCTGGTCAGGCCAAAATGACTTGCTTTTCAAGAAGTGGTTACTCAACTTTAAAAATGCATATTAGTGGACAATAAAATAATCTCTGCTTTACAAAGGTACTGACCAGGAATATGGAGGCAGTTGTACACTAGGAATTGGCCAAACAAAGTCAAATTTCTAAATAACTGTCTGAAATTCCATTAAAAAAATCCCTAGAATTCTAAGGACGGGTATAGCAATGGTAAATACAGTACAATGCAGGCATTAATCTGTGCATTTCTCTGTCAGTGTTATAAAAAGGCAAGAACTAAAATCATCAGTATGAGAAATGGCTATCTGCCAAGGGCTTGCATCTGTTTTTTTCTACCTCTTGGAATCACTAGTTTTATGACTGCGAGTGATGAAAAATACCCAGAATGCAGGAGATTCTCAGGTTTTGTCCTAACTTCCTCTTGTTACCTGATACCGGACGAGGGGCTTACTTTCCTTGTGCTAGAATTTCCTCATTTCAAGACCATGGAATATCATGGTAATTATAATATGTGGGTCCTTGGGCGAAAGGTGTATCAATTAGAAAGTGCTGTCAGCTCCATCGTGGCTTATTTTGTTACCCCCAAGGGTCGTTAGTGTAGCCAAGACTGAGGTCAGGTAGTTAGACAATATTGAAACATATTATAATGCAATGTGCCATTTAACCCAATATGGAAAACAGTCTTGCTATCCAGAGCAAAGTATCGACAGTGTGGATATCAGTCCCACATGTATTCAGGAGGACCCTGGGAAAAAGGAAAAAATTAATAAAATGAAACACTATGGAGATATTGGTCTCCAATAATAGAATCTGGTCCAAGTTGTATTAAGAATGGTCACAAAAGTGGTGTTTATATCTGAAGCTGTGTGTGTCTACATATTTCTCCATGGATGTGCAAGCATTTACATGCTTGTATGTTTATCTTGGTATTCCCAATCCAAATATATATTAGTTTAGGTTTATTCATTATCTTGAAATGCCTGTGTATGTTTTCTCTTCCATCAGAACAGATATCAGAAGCTTAATATTTGGGTAGGAAAGAATATATTTTTCTGGGCTGACTTCTCTTTATGTAGGGAAAAATTCACTGGAGGAAAAGGTCAATGAGGTCTGCTCTGATTATCGCATGTTTGGATTGTGGACCAACTTGACAAGAACTCAAAGGTTCTGTTCTTCCTTGGGGAGGAAGACACCACAAGGAGTGTGCTGTACTCTCTGTAGACATGCTTCTGCTCTGTGTGGAGTTGCTGGCCTTGTTGTGCTTCTCATGAGGCACAGAGAGGTTAGCTTCATTGTGACTTCATTTAAGGGTCAATCAACTATCTCAACTCTTATATAAACCAGTTTTCTAAAGCATTCAGGCAAGGAGTGCAATCAGCTATCACATAGGACTTAGGTCATTGACTTTCTCAAGTCAGAAAGAGTCTTAGAATCCTAGAGGATCGAGGAAGCACACTTTTTCTCTTTGGCACTTTTGGAAGATGTGTTTCCGTGTGAGCAAGGCAAACTTGTGTGGTTATCTGTTACGGCTGTGCATGCACAATAATTCAATTACATCCTAAAAAGGAAACGAAGTTTTCAATGAAAGTGTTAAGTGCCCACTATGTCTCAGACATAAGGCTATATACCTTCTGTGGTGATCCAATGGTATGAAAGATACATAAAAATTCAAAACTAAAAAGAAATAATTCAGGCACATTAAGACAAACAGGTTTGACTGCTTCTCCTTCCTCTGGTATCCTATTGACTCGTGGCTACCGCTGATTAATTGCAGTGGCAAATTCCATATGAGTGGCTCTTCATAAAGAGAATTAGTGTCTGTATAAACTCACATTCTTAAAATTAGGCAATAAGTCTAAGTCTCACTTAATCCCCCAAGCTTCCAGAGCTTAAGTAGAGCTCATGGGGACAGAATCACTGAATCACACATTTTTTTAGATTGTGGAAAATGTATTTTCTCATCTGTGAAATGGGGGTTTCTATGGTGCTTAATGAGATAACACAGGTAGAATATTTAGCCTAGTGCATGGCATGGAGTAGATATTTCAACAGATGCTGTTGTCAATATTATTAGAAGGGCCAACCATCAATATTTTTAATACCTCCAAAAATGATGCTAAAAGTAACAAAGGTTGATAAAGATGTGAAAAATTTTATTTGTACATGGAAAAAGTAAAATTAGAACCATCATCTAATCCAGCGATACCATTTGATCCTCTTCTGGGTGTTCATCCAAAATAACTGAAATCCAGAGCACTGCTATGTTCATTGCAGCATTATGCACGATAGCTAAATTGTGGGAACAATCAACAGATGAATGGATAAGTGAAATGCCATCTATATACAACATGGAGTATAATTCAGCCTTAAAAGAGAAGAAAACTGCTGTATATGACATCATGGATGAGCCTGGTGGATGTTATGCTAAGTGACATAAGCCATTACGGAAGGACAAATATGACATGATTCCACTTATAGGAAGTATCTAAAATAGTTATGTTTATAAAATTAGAGAGTGACATGGTGGTTGCTAGGATCTGAGGGAAGTTATGGAAATGGGGAGTTACCACTAATCAATGAGTATAAAGTTTCAGTTACACAAGACTAATAAGCTCTAGAGACCTGCTATATAACATCACACCTATAGTCAACAATAATGTGTTGTTCACTTAAACATTTATCGAGAGGGTAGATCTCATGTTAAGTGTTCTTACCAAGAACCAAGATGGAAGACAGTTGGGGCCAAATGGAAAGAATCTAGAAGGAAGTGGGAAAGAGAGGGGTCTGGAGCAAAGACCTTGGAAAAAGGAGGTCAAATCAGTCTTCTGAGAAAAGAGAAGAGGTGGATAAAGGTCCAGAAGTGGGAAGAAGGCAAGGAAAAGGGTGTCATGACACAGATGTCACACCTCCTGTTGTTTGAAGCTGATGGTAGAAACCAGAGAGATGTTGTGATACAGACTGTGTTTTCAGTAAGGTTGGAGGCCAAGCTGACTGCAGGAAGGGCAGGAAGACTAGGCAGGTTGTGGATTCCCAAGGATCCCTCTTGGGATTCCTTGGGTATTCTACAGGAAACTGGTAGGGAATCAGCAGGAGATCACTAAAGGATACCCAGGCAGCAGGGAAGGCCCCAGAGAACTTAGGAACTTTCTACAGCAATGCTCAGAAGTTTAGGGACCAGAGTAGGAAATTAGACTCAGACTGCATCCAGTCATGGCATGCCAGGCGAGCTGTCTTTTTAAAGGCCAATTCCTCCTGTAAATAATACAAATGAGTGAAACTGACAGTAAGAATTGAGGAGAACTAAAATTGCCTTCTATTTCTTAGCTGGAGGTAGGAACATGGGCAGCTAAGGCATTGGGTGGGCCTCTGTGTCCAGCTACCTTTCCTGGTCCCTGCCCTTCCTGGGGCCTCCTTTAGGTGACTCTGCCAGATTCTTCTTGCCTGATTTTTTTTCTTTTATGGAAGATGAGAGAGCGACTCGCATGAGAGACAGGAAAATCTGGCCCATTGTTTGTACTCCACTCTACTCATCTGTGCAGGATGTCTGGCTTCTTTATGACTCCTTTAATAGGCAATGTTTAATCATCACTGTCAGACATTGAAGAGTAGCCTTTAGCATCAATAGCCTGGTGGCAGTTTATAGTCCCAGGTCCATAGGTCCCAGAGTAACATTCAAGGTTGCAATTCTGTAATGACGAAGAACTGCAGCAGCAACAACAACATACCGCGACTGATGGGAAACTGCAAGTAATCTTGCATCAATCTGGCAAAGTTGCTCGCAGAATGGGTAAATGCACTCAAGTTCAGATTTAAAGCTGTGTTCAGCATCAGGTGATCTTCTGAGCTGTGGTAAGCATCAGGTGGGCTTCAAAAGTCCACCTGAATCTTTGAGAGACCCTGGAACAGAGAGGGGTAAAAGAGATGAGAGTGGGTCAAGAAAACTACGGTTAGACTCAGAAGACCTGGAGTCAAGTCCACGAGCTTCCACTAACTAACCAGGTGACCTCTGGACCTTAGCCTTATCATGTGTAAAATGGGCACACTAAAATCAACTTTGTAGCATTATTGGGGAGGTATATGTGGTAGTTTGTGAAAGGGTGATTATAACATGTACCTCACAGAGTTATCATGTGATGTCACAGTTGTTTGTTTTTAACATTTTTCTCCCCCCACCAGACGAAGACTTCCTTGAAGGCAAAAACCACATACTCTCAGAGGTGGCCAGTTATCAATAAATAATTGTGAAGTGAATCGGTTGCTGGAGATCACAATTAGCATTCCCTAAGTATTTAGGTACTAGACTCTGTATATACATTGTCTTATTGACTCTTTACAACAACATTATGAGGGAAATAGTGTTATTATTTTACAGATGAGGGTGCAGAGGCTTAGAGAGGTTAAATGACCTGCCTAAGTTTACACAGCTAGTTGGGGGTTGAGGGACCTCTTAGCCACCATTCTGAGATATCTCAAGAGAGAAACACAGGGGCAGGAAGATGCTTAAGTCAAAAAGTTGAATGTCAGGGGTGTATCACCTACTGTGAACCCAAGATTGGGAGGTATCTGCTCAGGAGCTTTCCTCTAAGCGCCTTCAGTTTGAATCTCCTACTGGAACTGGCCACAGAGATCAGACTGCGGGCCTGCCACCCACATCACACGTTAGGTAAAAAACATTTCTGTGCTGTTTTCACAGATGAGCATCATTAGGGTGAACACAGGGAGGGCAACCCTGCTGGAGAATGGTGAGTACTGGTGGGGCTGGGTGGGATCTAAGACCTGGAGGGCCTGCCGGTGTTTCCTGCTCCCAGCCTGCTGCTCTCATGATTAATGGGGCAGTGGAAAATTCCTCTCTTGGTTTATTTTTTTCCCTGAACTGAGAACTCGATTTAGGAGCAGAAAGTGCCCCAGGGTGATGCTTTCCCATTTGTCAGGATGTGGAGTGCTCCACCCTCACCTGGATAGGTGTCTCAAGTTGCAGACAGGCCAGGTGGGGATTGGGCCAGGCAGCATCTCTCCAGGCTCGGCCTCCTTTGCTCTGGGGGCAGGGGCCCTGGGAATGTGGAGTTGTCATTTTCCAGGTCCCTAAGCTTCTGTCGTCTTGCTCTATGGAATACAAAGTCTTATGTGGCATTGGTTCTATGATGTGGAAGTAAAATGTCCTGCCTTTGAGTAGCCATCATTTCCACTGTTTCAAAAAGTAAAGATGATCTGTCTTTAAAGAGCTTCAGAAATATGCCCCCAAATGAACAGTGGTTACCTTCGTGATGGATTATGGGTGCTCCCAGTTCTTTGTACTTCACTTTCCAGTTTTCCCACAATGAGCTTGAATAGTTTTGATAATGAGAGCACACAGGAAAGCTCCCACAAGCTAGCCTTCCTTTGAGCTCAGCCTGGTTCCTCACTGAACTTCTTCAGGGGAGACAGGGAAACCCGCCGTCCCTTTCCTTTGAGTGCATCTACCGTGGTTTACCCTTGAAGCAATTCTTGGTCCTTGAATTTTTTTTATTGCTTCCAGTAAAAAACAAACCCCTTCACAAATAATAAATCTAAAACTATTTATTAGTCTCCTATGATGGATTTAATCTTTTAATTTCTGACTTTCTTTTCATCTTTTCTGCATCTATCCATGACCCTACCTGTCATGGTCTCCCATTGGAGTAATGTTGCTGAGAATTAGTAAATATTTGCCTTTTGATACCCATGACTCTTCATCATAAGACAAGCTTCCTTGTCAATCCTTTTAATAGTTATTTTGCTTTCATAAAATTCCTTGAACACCTTTATTTGGGAGCATTAAGGTTGAGTCTTTGGTGAAAAAGGCGGGAGAAATTAGGAAAGAAGGAAATCTATCTGATTTATCTCCTGGATCCACTCCTACTTAAATGTTTTCTTTCCAAGCTGCTCTCAAACTAATGTCATTTATAGAATCAGAGCTGCACTTGTAGTAACAGGGATTAGCTTTCAGTACGGATACACACTTCAGTTTAAGTAAAACTGATGTATGAACATCAGGAGGAATTATTTGCTCTGCAAAAAGATGCTTTACTAATAAAAAGGACTCACCGTAGGATTACTTTATATCACCAACTCCCCAGTGCATTCAAAGATGATCACTACAAAATTCAGTGAAAACATAATTGCGTAAAATTTGCAGGAAGTCAGGCATACCTGCATTTTCCTGTATTCTTATGAAACCCAAAGTCATGTTTCTCTTTTTCTTGGACCACCGTCTTTTTACCTTAAATGTGATATTGCTGACCTGACATTGTGTTTGCAAGTGAGGTTAAAATAATAAGCAACATTCTCACAGGAGTTCGGTATATACCAGCTAGAACAGAGTGGCTGCCTAATTATGGTCATGCTAATTTCTCCTAATTAACTGGGAGACAGGAGACTGGGATTCTAATGTCGGTTTAGTTAATTCCTAGCATGTATTCTTGGGCAAGTCTCATAGCCCTTGACACTCCTTTGCTCATCTATCTAATCAGAGCACAGCCTGAAAAGTCTCCATAGACCCTTGTCAATCTAATTTCCTTATTTTTTTCATCCCATTCAGCTGTGCGGATAGGCAACTAGGAATCTCTTGGGAGTCACACAAGCAATTTGGGAATTCTATTTTATCTGGTCTTGCTTTTAAGGAATTTGATGGTAAGTACAGAGGCAATAAACATTTCTAGGAGATGGTGGTGTTTGATGGTTTCACACTTTTAGGAAGGACTTTAAAGTACAGCCTGAATTGGCCCAGACATAGACATTCCCATTCTCCCTGCAGAAACAGCAGGGAAATTGAGGGGCTTGTCTCCCAGGCACCTGGCTCTAAAGACTCCAGTAACACGCAGGCTGCTGGCGATGGGTCTTCTTTGCTATAGTACCATCATCCCTAAGGAACAACACTTCCATTTTTAGTTTCTCAGTTTCCCTGTCAGTAAAACGGTACATTTGCTTATTCTCAGCTTGACTTGTGCAACATTTGCGAGAACACTGATTATCAAGTGTACTGGGCTGAGAAAGATGTGTCAGATGAAAAGAAGACCAAAGTCACTGCACAGTCTCAGTGTAGGAATTCTCACTGCTTCACAGACACATCTTGGAAGAATGGATGCAGCCAGGGGCTTAATTATGAGTGACTGTCATTAGGGGCAGTCCCCAAATCCTTCGACTGCTTCTTTCAGGAGAAAGGAGCTGGGGGCCTTCTAGAATTTCACTTCAAGTTCAGTATAGCTGACCAGGATCTGCTTGCCCTGGTCCAGAATGGAATAGAAATAGGCCTGTTGATGGGCCCATTGGACAATGAACAAAGGGAAAATGCCCATCTTCTACCCCGTCTCTTGTGTGATATCTACTTTCCATTTTTCTTCTCTGTCGCACTCTGTCCCAACCCCACCCTGCCCTCACTTGCTGCATTCCTTTCTGCTTCTCTGTCTTCCCTTTCCCTTATCCGCAGTGTGTGTGTCTGATCAGGCAGGCTGAGGGCCTGACCTAGGTCTGCTGCCAGCAGTTAAGGCTGTGGCAGGTGATTCCTGAATCAAACAATAAACTCTCTTGGTCAAAAATTATAATTATTTTTCAACCTCAGGACCTCTTTGAGGTGGGTTTCCTAGTCTAAGCCATTTTTGTTATCACGATCGACCACTTCTCACCTTCTTGTCCTCATTATTTTAGCTACCGGTGCTGCCAGCCTCTGGGTGGGTGTCCCCAGAGCACATCCTCCATCCTGGTGACCTCTTCTCTCCAGATTCCTCTGGAGGTGAATGTGGGAGGTTTGGATTTTCAGGATTCCCCGTTTCCTTAGAATAGCTCCCTTCCAGGGAGTCATGACCTTTTCACCACTCAGTGTACCTTCCCTGGAGGGGCTGTGTTGGGATGGGGTTAATAACAAGTGTCTGGTAGCCCTGGTGGCATGCATTGATGAGACAGGGGGTCCATGTATGTGCATAGTGGCCACGACCTAGAAGGTCCTCCACCTTTCATTCATGTTCTTGCCATAATCCTTTTGGACACGGACATACATATGGATTCTGGACCTGAAGCTCTCTGTGGAGAACACTGAGATAAGATCTAATTGCTGTCCTCCAACCTTGAGCTTCAAAGCTGTAAACAATTCTCCCCCCTTTCCAGTGTGGGAACAAGATATGGGAGAGCTGAGGCACGATCTCCCCGAGTCCTGTTCTGTCAGGAGTCAGTTAAAACCCAGAAGCAGAAACTCGGAGAGTTTATCAAGCCAGAGCTTAAGGGTTGGAAATTGACAGAACGAAATTGCAAGCTGCTGGGGCTAACTGTAGACCCCTTGAGGCCAAGGCTGCTTCCTGCATTTCTTCAGTGTTATCCCAGTCCACCTGATAACTGGGGCTGGGACTGTACCAATGAATGATGGAAGATTTGAGTCAGAGGCTAAGGTCCTGTAAGAAGCAGAATTCATGAGGAGCCCAAAAAGCTATGGGGAGAGGGTAGGGTTGGTGGGAAAGGAGTGAAGGAGGGTAAGGATTGGATTATGGTGTCAAGAGCTGATTGGAAGTTAGTAGCAGAGGTCTCTCCTTAAGCCATCAGCCCTGGGGGGCCAGAGGGAGTGGCGAGGATACCTCCCTAGCCACCCACTCCCTTTAGGAGGAAAGAGGGAGTGGCAGAAGGCACCTGCATTTGCCTTTTGCCCCAGGAGAAAAGGTGAGGCAGAGACACCTGCTGGGACTGCCTCCCTCTCTGGAAGAGGGAGGGGAGCTGCTATCACGAGCTGCTGGAGCTGCTGCTGCCTGTCCCAGGGAAGAGACAGATGAGAATGGGGGAGATGCTTGCAGGGTTTGAAGGAGAAGGGAGCATATCTCAGGGTGGCGGAAATTTTCTAGGAGAGCCTTGTCCAGAATTTTCTAGGCCTTTAGAGTCATCTCTAATTTACAAAGTTCAGAACCTGGAAGAATGCTGTTCTGGAAGGAGGAGCTAGGGCAGAAGGATCCTATCACATCCTCAGGGTTTGATTCAGACCTGTCGGAATTTGCCCCCTGGTCTAGCTTGTTTTCTCTCCCCACCCCCACCCCCACCTCATTCTTAGTGGGAAAGGGAGCAGCAGGAACCAGCTTGCCCTATCTGGCCTCCCTCCCTTTCCAAGGGTAGCGTGCTGTCCTATGTCCTTGGGAGAAGCCAGGTCACTAGATTAATGGAGCCCCCATCCTGCTGTTGGAGGACAGCCCAGGAGTGCATGATGGCTTCTTGCTGGTGTTGGATGTCATTTACCCCACCTTGGCTTATCAGACCCCGAGATCTGATCTTCCTTTCATAGGCAAGCTACCGATTGTTCTTAGGGGCATAAATGTGAGTGTGCATGAATATCTGGTTCAGAAGTTGTGATCTTTTTACCCCACAGCAAGGATTGTGCCACTGGCCAGTCTCAAATGCCAGTCAACGAAGAGGGGACAGGTTCGCACCCTAAAGTCTGTTTTCTTCTTTCACTAGTTCCCAACTCATCCTGACAGTTTGGGGATTTTCAGTGACTCAACCAGCAAGCCAACAGGCCAGTAGGCACAGTTCCCTGAGCCATCAGCCGCCTTCCCAGAAGGTTTAGCCAGCTCTCACATGCCAGGGAGGGACATGGGGACCTCCGGGCTGGCAGACTCCTAAATACTTGTGATCAAATATTATATAAGGTATTGAGTTTACCCCCAGACCCCCCACTGCACAACTCCTGTTCAATGGCAGGGGAGCATGAGTACCCCCAGGGCTTCCACGAGCCAGAATCTTAACAATATTTCATTATTGGTTTCTTAAAACCAGGGATGCTTATTGGGTGTCTAAAGACTCATGTCCTTAGCATAGACAAAGAAAAAGACTTTTCTTCAAGTTTGTTTTTAAAAATGGTATTAGGAACATCCATGCTGACCCTGGGAAATAAGCTGAATGACAAGAGGCATCTAAGGCAGAGGGAAGTCTGAAGTGGCACAAGAAGTCCCACTGACTCAGGCCAGGAGCAGGCAGTCACCTCCCTTAGCCTCAGGAGAATCACCGACATCAAAGAGAACTGCCAGGAGGAGGGAATCAGATCCCTAACTGGGATCAAATACTGGAAGAGGCTCCAGCCAGGTAGCTGAAACTTATCATCTTAGCCATTATCTGATGCTGGCAGAGGGGAGCCAGCTGACTTCCCTGAGAATGACCAGGGGCCATTCCCTATGACGTTCTGGGCATTTACAACCCTGCTGAATGTGCAGTTGGGCTTTTTGCAAATAATAATCATAACCATGAACAACAGCAGCCGCCATCACCACAGTCATAATGCTCTTTCTCTCTCCAATCTTGGTTCTGTAACAAAAGGAGGAAGGAAGTGGAACCCTGACGATTCCCCCAAACTCAGATCTGATGAGATTAGTTGCATCAGTTATCTTTCGCAGGTGTGGCATGGAAGGAATCAAAGCTTTGAGGAAAGGTGTTAATTTGAGTGGCAGCTTTTAGATGGCCACATGGTCTCCATAGCTCTGGCTGCCCTAGGCTTGTTTGCTTCAGAAGCAGGAGCTGAAAATACCCTGTCCAGAATGACAAGCCAGAGCCTTCTCTTCTGCCTGCTTTGAACTGCACTCTGGGCTCCGAGGCAATGGAGTGCTTTGGGGGAGCCAACACTTCCTGGTGAGGGTCACAACTTCTGTCCCCCACACCCACTCTCCAGTGGGAAACAAGCAGGCACATGGCGGGTTGTGCCTTGCGAAGCTGTTTCCCAGAATCCTAGGCGTTAGAGGCCCATGACTAGGACTCTGTGAGGGACACTTCGATTCCTTTACCCATTGCAGGAGGTATTCAGTGTGGAAGCCCAGTCTGGAGGGAGAGCCTTGTGGAAAAGTTACAGGCGTGGGCTCTCTTCCTGGGTGGGCTCATTGTAAAGATTGAGAGACCGCAGGCCATCAGAACCCTGATCAGCTCCTCTCCCACCACGACAGAGGGAGATGGAGAGGCCGTTAGCTGCTGCAGGGAGGGTGCCTCTATGCACCTAATTTAGGCAGTCGGGAGAGCTTCAGTTCTCTGAGTTCCAGGTGGGGCTGTTGCCGGAATCTCACGCCCAGCATTACACCTGGGATGATGTACCATTAGGTTGAATACAGGGGCTTGGGGTCAGTCAGGTTCAGGTTCCAATCCCAGCTCCACTGCTGGGTGATCTCTGGCAAGTCACATGACCACAGTCAGTCTCAATTTTTCTTCTGAAAGTGAGCATAATATCTCACAGGGCTGTGATGAGAGGTGATCATGTAGTCAGTCTACTGGTACTTAATGTAGGGCTTGGCATTTAGTAAGTCCTCAATGATTAGTAGCTAAATTCTTTTTTTCTTTTTCCAGGGTCAGAGAGAGGGATAGATAGGGACAGACAGGAACGGAGAGAGGTGAGAAGCATCAATCATTAGTTTTTCGTTGCCATTGCGACACATAGTTGTTCATTGATTGCTTTCTCACATGTGCCTTGACCAGGAGCCTTCAGCAGACCGAGCCACCCCTTGCTGGAGCCAGCGACCTTGGGTCCAAGCTGACAAGCTTTTGCTCAAGCCAGATGGGCCTGCGCTCAAGCTGGCGAGCTCGGGGTCTTGAACCTGGGTCTTCCGCATCCCAGTCCGATGCTCTATTCACTGCACCACCACCTGGTCAGGCAGTAGCTAAATTCTTAATCCTTACTCACAGCAGCAAAAGTATCCAATTCCCGCTTCTTGGGACTGCCGGCCTTGAGTGCTCCCAAGAAGGGATCTGTAGGTTGGAGGTCGACTTTCCCTTACTCACAACAGGGAACCCTGAAGGGTATTGACTGGGGAGGGAGACCAGGTGACTTTTTCTGTCTCTCTTTTTATTTCAAATTACTGGCCCTTTTTCTCGTCTGTCCTGAAAACTTGGCAACTTGGCATACCAATTTTTTTTTGGGGGGGTGGAGAAAGGGAAAAGGAGGGTTAAAATAAAATTATTGATGGTGATTTTCTTTTTGAAATGACATTTCAATTTTTGTCAAAGTTGTATATACACTGATGAAACATTCAAACACCACTAAGGCTTAAGAAAAACAGCTGTCCCCCAGCCTGAACTTTCCCCACTCTCCTGTTTCCAAAGGGAACCACTTCAACTATTTAAACTGTTTCTTGTGTATGTTAAATTCATATCTCCAAACAATGGGCTTATATTCTTTTTCCCTGATTTTTCACTTTTATACATTGTGAACATCTTGTGATTAGGGTTGCCAGGTTTAGCAAACAGAAATACAGAGTGTCCACTTACCTTTGGATTTCAGATAAGTGATGAGTACTCTACTAGGATTAGTACACCCCATGCAATATTTGGGGCATACTTATCCTGAATGATTATTCAATGCTTATCTGAAATTTAAGTTTAACTGGGTGTTCTGTATTTTACCTGGCAAGCCTAGATATGATGGATAATATTTTAACTCTTTCACAGCCAGCCAACCTGTCCTGCTACTTTCTTTAAGGGAGAGTCCCAGGGACATGTGCTTCTTATATTTCTCTTCTATCCCATCCTCTCTCTCCTTTGATTTCATCCTCTGTGATTCAGGGGTTAGGGGACGAGGAAAGCCAAGTGCTAGTGCTACAAACACACGTTCGTATCCAGTGGTGTTCTTTCAGCTGGGGAAGGACTGAATCTTTTTCTTTGTCAAGTCATCCAGTATTTATTTCTCAGTTCTTCTTACCTCTGCAAGAAATGGAACAGAGTTTAAAGTCAAATATATGTGGGATCTAAAATCTGCCTTGAGTCTACCTGGTTCAAGCCTGGGCTATTATAATAATCAAGAACTGTTAAGCTAATTGCATTTAATTACAATAGTTAATGTCATAAAAATGAAACAAACAAAAAACTTTTCAAATCCTTATTCTGCAAGAATATTTCTCCTTTATGCCTAAAGAGGGAATGTGTGACTTAAATATTTATGATTTTGTTTTTCCCTGGCATTTGCTTTGGGAATCAAGGGATACTGTCCCCTGACAGGAAAATCTTAATTTTTGTCCTGGAATATAGTCTCTGTTCTGAGTTTTTAGCCATATTGCTAATGAGCATGGGATAAATTTGGCTTCACTTGCCAGGGATTTAGAAATGGAAATATTCATAAGCTGCAAATGTTAAGTGTTCGGTGTTCACTTTGAAGAGCTTTTTGTCGCACAAACAAAATTTTGTTTTTGGAACACAAGCAATACGTAGTTCACCAGGTTCATGTCGGAGAGCCTACTATTATCCTAGACTCCCCCTTCCTCCACAAAACCTTGTGTAGAGGTTGCTGTGATTCAGAACAACAGAATATTATCTGATTTATAGGTCACAAATGTCCTTTTCTTCAACTCTTGTCCTTTCTTTAGGTCAGGTCCCCTGACTCCTTCCTCCTTCTTATCTCTGTGTCTTCATGCGTGCTAAGTGAGGAATGTCCTTACCACACCCTCACAGTGACCCAAGCCCTAAGGTTCCTACATGACCTGAGCAGGCCGTGCCCTCGAGGAGGTGTCCTTCAGGAGCCCGCACCACAGTCTGTCCTGCTCTCTGGGTGCCTTCAGCCTTGGTATTTAGCCTGTCTTCTTAGACCAGAGGGCCTGGGATCGGTAACTCGCTTTTGTAAAAACTCAAATATTTGTTTTTAGTTTTCTAGTTTTCTGGTATTAAAAGAAATGCCACACACACTATATTGAATGTGGTACATGGTTTTATTCCATGTTAATAGTTAGAAGCTGTGGTCAGTCATTAAAAGTTTTGGATTTTCTTTCACATAGTCTGACTCATTGAGCTTTCTGCCAAACAAATTAATAAAATTTCCTACTTAACACCTTAACCTCTAAGGCCGGAAGTATTAATCCTTCTAATCATATGCTACGCTATGTCACTTTACTGTGGCTGGTTATTATTTCTGTCATCAACTGAGGATTCCCATAGCTTTGAGTTTCGTTAGACTTCCTTTCTTTTTTTTCTTTCTCTCTTAAATCTCATCCTGGAAGGAAGCTGGTGAGAGGGCCAGTGGTGGGTAACAGCATTTAATTGACTCTAAACCACCATATGCATTTTCTATATGATTAAAATCCCGTAAATGGAAAAGTGCTCTTCACAAGATTAAACCACATGGCCATCCCATTTTCTTTTCTATCTGTTGATTTGTTTGTTACTCCAGTTGGAAGCTAAACTCAACTGGAGCCCAAAGAGTTACAAAAGTATCAAATGAATGAATTATACTCAATTCTCAGAAGCTGTAGAAATTTTGGGCCCCTAGTACAGAAACCTGTTCCATCCACGTACTCAGGAAATATTTATTTAGAATATGAAGGGTGTGGTGTACAGTGGCTTCCACATAGAATTAGGTATCTACAACTTTTGACTCTGGCTTGGAAGTTTACTACGGCTTTTGGCAGCATACTTAAAACCTGCCTCAGTTTCCCCATCTGTAAAGTGGGAATTATAACTGTAGTCACCAGGGCAGGGCTGTGCCTTAATTAGCTAGTGGTTGTAAAAGACTTTGAAGAGGCTCATAGAAGCGGCAGTTTAATTGTTAAGTGTTATTAAGTGGACCACACCATTGGGCAGCCAGCCCTGGGGAGACTAACCATGGGTTTGGACTCATTTCTTGATGTTGGCAGTTGTGCTTCAAAACACCAGGGCCCCAGGTAAGTGACATGTGATGACTCCTGGTTAGACAGAGATCAGCAAAATGTAGCTTAGTTTCTTGCTCAAACAATAAATGGTGTTGTGCATAGACACAGACAACAGTGGCAATAGCCAGAGGGAAAGTGGGGTGGGGGAGGGGAGATGGGGGAAGAGAGGAAAAATGGGGACAGAAAGACACTTTGCTCAGAGCAGAGGGCGCACGATGCAGTGGGCAGATGGTGTTTTATTGAGTTGCACACTTGAAACCTGTGTGGTTTTGCGAACAAGTGTCATCTCAATAAATTCAATTAATAAAAGAAAATTAAAAATAAAAGAAATGGTATTGTGTCTTGGCAGATAACTTGTGTATGTTGCAAAGGACATGAGGGGAAAATGGGGGCCAGGCAGATGGTGGGGAACAGACAGGGAGAGGCCGAGCTGATAAGATCCAACATTCATCCTTCAACAAGTGTTTGTGAAATCCTTTTCTACGTACTAAATACCAAGGTGGCTTGAGAGAGGGACAAGACACAGTTTCTGCCCTCAAGGAATTTCCAGTCTGGTTGATGTCACAGGCACAAATATGTACAAAAAAGAAATGGGAAAAAGTTAAGTTTTCAAGTCAGAAAATTCCTAAGGGTGTTGAAAAACAAAAAAAACACCCCGAGAGTGTTTTGCAAATGCACAAAACTCTGGATGGCTTTCAAAAAGTCAAGGGTTGAGGTACAAGCTGGTCATAATAAAAACAAGCTATCATATTGATGGCTCCCTCTTGAATTTCTCTCACCTATGTTTGATTCTGGCCCAGGACTTCTCTTTGCCATTGATAGTGTGGGTTGACTTTGAATTTGAGAAATAATCAAATTTGGTTTTGGTAGCTGAAGGTTTTTAGAAATCTTTTAAATAAGTTTGTTTTACAAGAGTAATAAATGTTCATTTTAGAAATTTAAAAAACACAGAGAAAAAAATTAATATTGCCCATAATTGTACAACTCTGATATAATTATTGTCAAGGTTTGATATGTTGCCTTTCAGTTTGTTTTTCTTCCTTGTGAGATCATAACTTTGAGTGTTAATAGATTTCTTCTCCCTTCCTCTGTCATAGAGATCTATCATCCCAATGTCCTGAACTCAGAGGGTATCTTGAGCAGAAATACTTGTCCTGTGGTCTGTGGAGACCACAGGGCTTGTGGGTAAGACTAGCTTCATGAGATCCCAAATGCCCTATTGGTACTTTGCTCTCCAGTCCTGGGGAGTGTGTCCTTTCTTCAATATATTATTTTCATTGTGGCAAATACACATAATAAAAAATTTGCTCTCTTAAACATTTCTTTTAATTAAAAAAAAATTTTTTTAAAGATTTTATTTATTGATTTTTAGAGAGAGGGAGAAAGGGGGGAAGGAGGAGTGGGAAATATCAGCTTGTAGTTGCTTCCCATATGTGCCTTGATCAGGAAAGCCCATGGTTTTGAAGCAGCAATGTCAGTATTCCAAGTATATGCTTTATCCACTGAGCCATCACAAGTCAGGCCCATCTTAATCATTTTTTTTTTTTGTATTTTTACCAAAGTTACAAGTGGGGAGGTAGTCAGACAGACTCTCACATGCACCCAACTAGGATCCACCTGCCATGCCCACCAGGGGTCAACGCTCTGTTCATTTTGGGCGTTGCTCTGTTGCGGCCTGAACCATTCTAGCACTGGAGGCAGAGGCCATGCAGGCGTCTTCAGCGCCCAGGCCAACTTTGTTCTAATGGAACCTTGGCTGTGGGAGGGGAAGAGAGAGGAAGGAGAGGGGGAAAGGTGGAGAAGCAGATGGGTGCTTCTCCTGTGTGCCCTGACCAGGAATCAAACCTGGGACTTACACATGCTCTACCGCTGAGCCAACTGGCCAGGGCCTGATCTGAACTATTTTTAAGTGTACAGTTCAGTGACATTAAATACATTTATAGATTGTGTTACCATTACCACCATCTATCTCGAGAACTCTTTCTATTTTGTAAAATTGAAACTCTATCCCCATTAAACAATAACTCCCCTCCCCTGACCTCCTGGGAGTGGCTTTGACCTCAGCTTTCTATATACCCTTTGTTCATTAATTGGTGATTGTCTAGGTATTTTTTTCTTCCTTTTCATGTGCCCAGAAAACAGTCCCCTACAGCTGTATCCTGGCCCAGGAGAGTGCCCAAACCTGTGCTGCTCCTGACTGAGCTGCTGCTACATCCCTGCTGCCTTGCTGGACCTGAGGAAGACCTCATGACAGTTCTGGGACAGGCCTCCAGGCAGCCACTGCCCATCCTCTGAAGCTGGTCCTGGATATGAGACCTCTCTGGCCCCTTTTCTACTGGCCTCTGTTTCCAGTATTGACCAAGCAAACATAATCCCATTTCATTACCATTCACTGCCATTTCGCTGCTCCATATTCCATGTATCTTGGTTGGGATTCTTTTTTCTCTTCTATTTCTTTCTCCCTGTTTCCCAGCCAATACCATCTCTATAATCTTTGCCTTTCTGAAATGCTTAGTTCTGACATGTTAAGCTCTGTACAAATTCTGACGTACTTATTCCAGAACTCACTATATGTCAGATGCTCAGGTATGTGCCTTTGTATAACCAACCATTCTGGATGGTTTTTAAGGGCATTACAGCTATTTCTGGCTAAAACTGAGTTCTTATAAAGGACTGTGGACACAAGTCACACACATACACAAACCTATTTTATGCCTTTCATGAAGATTGTTCCACTTCCACTTACAGATTGAAAACCTGTTGAAGACAGGGACCCCCTCTCTCCTTTTAATCACCTTGATTCTAACATACAATGCTCCGTGAAGAACTTATTTAATTTTGCCCAAATCCTATGAGATTGGTGCTTTTGTGTCTCACTTTATAGAAGATTGCCAAAGTCATACAGCCACTAAGGATGGCACCAGGACTTTACCCAGGTCAAGGTCTGGGACCCTATAGCCCATGACTTTGGCCACCACTGATTTAGGAATCTGAACAGTCATTTTAATTTAGATGAGGCCACCAAAGCCTCAAGAAATGAGTGGGTTTCCAGGTTTTGTGGCACATTTTCCATGTTGCTGGGAGCCCAGTCCCCCTTACCCCTACTCTAGTGCTTTTGATGATAGAATAAACCATTTCATTTGCCTCCGTGGGAGCTGGTCTGGGTCTGTCCGACACTGTACAATATAGCATGAAGTCACCAATAATACGTCTGCTGAAGTTGAGTCCCCAGTCTAATTACTTTTAGTCATTGCTCTTTGTTCCAGGTATTCCTTTTAAGGTGAGATGATGTAACAAATAATAACCCCTCTTTTCAACTTAATGATATGATCCTTTAATCCATTATTTTTAATGATAGTCACACAGAGACAAGGCAGCACCACAGTATAAATAACATTTGTTCTTGAGGCTCTTCTTTCTTTTGGGTTACTCAAAAGAGGTGAAGCCCCTGCGAGCCTCATGGGGTGAGTGTTCAGTGGGACCTTGTCTACAAGTCCTAGTGACCTACCAGCTGGACAATTGACATAGATCTTCTCCTGCCTTTTCCTTTTGTCTTTTGGGTTCTGCTTGACCTGAGATGGTATATGTTGTTTATGAAGGTTGACACTATTAATGAGAAGACAGCCTACAGGCATTATCTTTCTGCTGTGGGGATTAGGAGGCGGAAGTTTAAGCATCAACCAATGTACAGCTAACTGTCACTGGATCAATTTCCAGTGTGTTTTCTTCTGTTCTGCTTCCTTTTATGTAGAAAGGCAAATACATGACTTTGAAGGGAACTCTGGACCCATGTGTCCTCCAGCTGGCCTTCCCATCTAGTAAAGATAGCAATACCTGGAAATTTGAACCTTCCATGCATATGCTTCCCCACCTCCCTGCTGTTATTAGCACATCGATAACTGCCTTTTCACTTCAGTAATTCCCTGCATTGCTGCAGTTTTCTTTGGTCCTTTCTTTCCCTTTAGCCAGAGGTAGGAATCAGTTTATCCCCTTGACAAAGAGTGCTTGGCTGCTTCTGTTCCTTAATGTTTCTTGAAATATAGAAATTCCTTCTTACACTCGTAAAAAAAAACCTGTGAGGTAATTTGAACATTTTTTAGGCATCTTCACAAAGCCCTTCCCATGTTCCCAATCTACTCACTGAAATTTTAATAGTTATAATTTATCACATATCTAGTGTGTACAAGGCATTGTATATTGCAATATATATATATCTTTTATTTAATCTTCATCATTATTCTGAAAAGTAGTTATTGTGATCTACAAAAGGAAGCTCAGATATAAAAAGATTAAGTCATTTACCCAGTTACACTTGCAAGGAAAAAACTAAGCCTCAAAACCAAGACTTCTGGCTTCAGAATCAATACCTCTCCCATTATGTCATGCAGCCATGACAATGTGTGACTGGGTTGACAGGAATCCCTTCCATGCACTGAATTTTTGGGAAGACCCTTATTCTGGTGAGTGGGGGCTTCATATCTGCATCCCCTAGGGGTGGTGTAAAGCACTGACCTGTTTGCAATGCCATTTCCATTTGTTCTGATTCCAACATGCCATTTCTTGGTTTCAAAGGAAGAGGCTAAGGCCAAGTATTGACTGGGGCATCCTTATACTTTTGAAAAAAAGAGAATTCACTGACATGCACGACTGTGGATGTACCAGTTTGAATGTCAGGGACTTTTCAAAGAAATTTTGCTTCGTTAACTTGAAACCAACTTTATTTTTGAAAGGATTTAGCTGTACTGACATATTTAAGGTCTTCAGATGGTCTGAATCATCTCTTGTAGGATTCTGGAGGATGGGCTAGAATAAGACATTTTCCCTCTTGAAGATGTATTGAGAATTCTAGATTGAAGGGACTTTTGGGGTCTCCTAATCCAATATGCTTATTTCATAGATGAGAAAACCCAGAGCCAAGGACTTTAGGTTACTTGCTGAAGTACATAAGGGTAATGATTGGTAAAGACAGGAGGATTATGGGACACCAGAAAAGGGGGCTTTCTGTCAACCTATGCTGCTGCCTAGGACTCAGTTTCCAATTTTTGTTCCTTTGACAGTCTATAACTTTAAAACAATGTTCTCAAAGTATGCGCCAGGGCACACTGGTGCACCCTAGAAGATTTCCAGGTGCGCCCTATGGTACTCCAGAGAAATATGTACCTGTTGGGGACCAAAAAACCAACAAGGATTTTGGAGTTTAGATTTTTGGGGGACAGAGGTGTGGGGAATTGGCTGTAAACTGATAGTCTGCCCAACCCCCCACCTCACTTGCCTGATTAGGTTGCAAAAGGCTGTTAACTTGTGGTGCTGGATTGCTTACACTACCCCCTATGTTCCCTGGAAAGACTGGAGGCAAGTTTTTTCTATCCTTTGTTTGGTGTAAAGTTAAGATGATATGTATGGTGGGGGTTTTCTGAACTCAGCACAATTAATAGTAAGAAGAAAGGAATTCTTCAATGTATTGATGAGGAAATGAGAGTTTACCTTTCAAATATATGCCCAAACATTGAAGAAATTGCTAGGACACATCAGGCTCATGTTTCTCATAAACACAAGAATGAAAAAACTTAACACATTCGTGCCTGAACCTGCTGAATTTACTAAATCTTACTAAGAATTTATGTGTGTGTGTGTGTATATATATATATATATATATATATATATATATATATATATGGATAACTTTATTGTCTATTTTTTATTTTTTAACTTCTCTTTTATAAATTCTAAAAAGCATAACTCAAAAAATGTAACATAAAAATGTTTTTTAATGTCAGAATAAATTTAATTTTGTCATATTTATTTTGTTTAATTACCATAAAAGCACTCTTGGACTTTATATTTTTTTTCTTTAATATTTGACTTAATTATTATAACATATTTCTCAGAAATGTGGATATAGTACGCCTACAATTATTTGTAGGATTTTAAATGCACCCCGACTTCAAAACGTTTGAGAACCACTGCTTTAAGATAATTTAATAAAATGTTAATCCTCCCATTGGTAGTAAAATCAACCTCAAAGTCTTACATATAGTATCCCTTCTTACTCCCCACTCCAGCTAAAAACAACATCACGTTGGTAACCAGCTAAACCGACAATAACAGGGAGAATCACAGAGCAGGGGTGACTAGGGAGTAGCATCTGCTATTCCTGCTGTTTTTGGAAAAACACAGTTTATTTCTCCATATCTATAGACTTCAAATGGCAACGTGCTCGCAAACAAGATATACTTTCTTTCACTCATAAAAGGGAGAGCTGAAAAAGAGATAAGACGCAAAACTCCTGGGGCAATATGAATGCAGCCTTAGCTAACCAGAAGTTTTAGCTGACTGGTGGCCACTCGCCCGATGAGTCAGATACAAAGCTTTTACTGTCACTGGCATAGTTTATAACAGATGATCATTGACCTGACATTCATTTAATTTTATTTCAAAAAATCTGATTTCAGGGGGAAGCTTTATTTGCTTAGACTTCTCAAACAACCTCACGCTGCCTCTTCTGTGTGCGTGCCTAGCTTGGAGATAGAAAGTGCTAGATACTGTTTTCAGATATTCCCCAATTTGTGTCCAGTTCAAAGTAAAACTCTGTCCTGAGCTGAATTCTGGCTCAAGATTCAGGGTCATCTTTAGAGTGCAATGCCCAGGGAAAGGCATGTTGGGATTGGAATCCCTCCACCAAATATATATATATTTTAAGGTAAAATCTGGTTTAAAGAAAGCCGGAGGGAGCTATGAAGGAGATAACAGAGGCAAGGCCTGAGGGGTGTTCGGATTTCTGGAATGAAGGGTGGGGGTGGAGGTGGAGGCTGTGTTTCTGAAAGGGCCTCAGAGCGTTTTTTAGTGGATGGGGTGAACTTTTGACCCTATTTCCCATACCCTTTTATGAAACTTCATCAGCAAGTAAAGCAACTTTTATGAAGCTCATGGCCCACTCAGATTGCAAACAAGGTGACTGGCCCTTTTGCTTTAACTTAGAGATATGTCTACCATGAACCAAAACCAGAGATAAAGTCATGAATTTCTCAGGGACATTTCCTGAACTGAAATCTCTTTAGACAAGGACAGCTCTGGGAGAGCCAGCCTAGGGCTTGGGTGGTGAACTTAGATTTCGAAAGTTCTAGGTAATGGCGGCCGAATTCTAGGCTTTATTATTTTATTTATTTATTTATTTTACAGGGACAGAGAGAGAGCGTCAAAGAGAGGGATAGATAGGGACAGACAGACAGGAACGGAAAAAGATGAGAAGCATCAGTCATCAGTTTTTTGTTTTGACACCTTAGTTGTTCATTGATTGCTTTCTCATATGTGCCTTGACCGCGGGCCTTCAGCAGGCTGAGTAACCCCTTGCTTGAGCCAGCGAGCTTGGGTCCAAGCTGGCGAGCTTTTGCTCAAGCCAGATGGGCCTGTGCTCAAGCTGGCAACCTCGGGATCTCGAACCTGGGTCCTCTGCATCCCAGTCTGATGCTCTATCCACTGTGCCACCACCTGGTCAGGCCCGAGTTCTATTTTTTATTGAGCATCTCTACTTCTTTAGTTACTAACATCATCATCAAAAAAAATTTTGGAAAGATTTGTCATTTAATCTATGTTTATTCCTGTCCTTAAATTTTTATCTGCGGATACAGGAACTTAACACTCTGGCTCAACTGAGAATATGATGGGCTTGAGTTCATAATCTTGTTCTGTCCTAAATAACATGCATTGTTATGGAAAAAAGGAAGAATGGGGAAGGAAGATTTTTGGTTGCTTGGGAAAAAGCAGATCATCAGAGGAATTATTTCTCCTCTGTTTAGATTTGGGGCATATTGCTTTATTTCTCCTTCAATTTTAAACGTTAGCCTTGCTGGATAAAGTAGTCTTGGTTGTAGGTTCTTGTTCTGCATTACTTTGATTATTTCTTGCCATTCCCTTCTGGCCTCAAGTGTTTCTGTTGAGAAGTCTGATGTCATCCTTATGGGGGCTCCTTTGTAGGTGATAGCCTTTTTTTCTCTAGCAGCTTTTAAAATTTTTTCTTTATCCATTAGCTTTGGTATTTTAACTATGATGTGTCTTGGTGTAGATCTTTTTGGGTTTCTCTTTAATGGAGTTCTGTGTGCTTCTTGAATGTGTGGAGTGTTTCCCAGCCTTAATTTAGGAAAGTTTTCTGCTATGATTTGATTGAACAAAGTTTCCATTTCCTGTCCTCTCTCCTCTTCTTCAGGCACCCCTATGATGCGAATGTTGTTTCTCTTCATGTTGTCACAAAGCTCCCGTAGAGTTTCCTCACATTTTTTAAGTCTCTTTTCCTTTTTCTTCTCTGCTTCTGTGCCTTTGTTTATTGTGTCCTCTAACTCGCTTATTCGATCCTCAGCGTCATCCATCCTGCTTTTAATTCCTTCCATTGTGGTCTTCAGTTCTGATACTGTATTTGTCATTTCTGTCTGATTCTTTTTTATTATTTCAATTTCATTTTTTATACTTGTTATCTCTTTATTTAGGTGTTCATAATGACTATCCATTGTTGCTCTAATTTCTTTGAACATCCTAACTATCATTATTCTAAATTCTGCTTCCGGTAATTTGGTTATATCTGGTTCATTCAGGTCCTTCTCTGGGGATTTCTCTTGATTCATTTGGTTTGCATTCCTCTGCCTGCCCATTTTTTCTGTGTATAAGCAAGTTGTGGCCACTGGAGTCCAGTAGGTGTTGCCTTTGTGTTCTCTAGGTGTGGTCTATCTGCAGGCCCCCCACCCCCTCTGCCGGTGCCTAGGGTGGTTGGGTATGAGCGTTGCCAGCGCGGGCCCACTGTGGCTTTTGCTGTGATTTCTGCCTCTCCTCCGTGGGAGGGGCTGTCACTGAAGCCACAAGATCAGCACCAAGGGTAGAGGCGAGCACCTTTCCTCAGCTGCGGACCCAGCCTATTTCCGGACTTCCGCCCAGAACCAGCAGTCGGAGCCTGCTCGCTACAGTTCCGCGGGTTAGGCGGGGCTTTTGACGTGCTCTCAGCTGTAAGCTTTTGCCCGTCCGGAGCTTTAGCCCCGCCCTCGAGGCCAGGGCCCTTTGCGCAGGGTCGGAAACCAAGGTTTATTGGGGCGGGCGTGTTTGCTGGCTTCCGCCGAGCTGCGTACTTCCGCTCGTCCCGGACTCTACCCCGCCCCCGCGTTCGGAGCCCGCTCCTGCACGTATGAATGCTATTCGCGTTTTCTCCGGCCGGATGGGGATAATAGCGTGGGCTCAGCTGCGAGCCTCCATCCGTCTCGGGGTCCACCCCGTTCTCGTGCTCGGAGCCCGCTCGCGCACGTATACTGGCCACCCGCGGTTTCTCCGGCCGGGGGCGAGGGGACTGGTAGTGTCAGCTCAGCCGCGAGCCCCTGCCCGTCCCTGGTCCTAGCCCGGTCCCCGCGGTCAGGGCCGGCTTGCGCAGGTCCTGCCTGTTCCTGGCCTCCCGCTTTGTCCCCGTAAGTGGGATTAAAGGCGGGCCCGCAGCTTCCGGACCGCTCTCGCGCTTCCCCTCCTACCCTCTGGGCTAGACCGATCTCCCACCGGCTTGGCCTCCGCCCACGCCGACAGAACCGCGTTTCAGCGTCTTGCCGCCCCAAAACCTTAAGCAGCCCTCAGCAGAGTAGGAAGGGACCTAATACTCCACACTGTAGGCCTGGGAGCTCCCTCACTTGTTTCACATCTCAAATCTGTCCAAACGCCTCTTCTAGGCTCTGGGACTGCAGGCTGGGGCTTGGTTCCTGGGACCCAGGTCCCTCCCTCTCCGCCAAACTCTCCTCCCGCCACACGGGTCTCTCCGGGCTGCCGTTTGCTCCGGGGAGCTGGGCAGCCCTTTTCGCGTTTTCGCTATTCCTACCAGTCTCAATGTGGCTTCTTCTGTGTTCCTTGGTTGAAGAGTCCACTTAGTTTTGTTCAAAGTTGGTTTATCCAGGTGATGGTTCTTAAAATTGCGTTGTAATCCACTTTGGTTCTGGGAGTTGGAAGTTGGTACGTCCGCCTACTCCGTCGCCATCTTGCTCCTCCGGGGCATATTGCTTTAGTGTCCAGGTCTGCATAGCACTGAATTCTCTTCCTAACCAGGGATGCATAGACATTCAACCAAAAGGGGTGATAAGTTGGGTATTGGATGATAACTCATTGCTAAGTTATTAAATGAAATAGTGTCTATTTTGGGACTCAACTAAACCTACTTTATTCTCCCTTGAGTTTTTGGTTTATGAAAACAACTTATTGGACAATGAAGTCAAGCCAACCAGAATACACAGTTTGAGATCCAAATGTTTGATCCCCTATTTATTTCCAATGTACTAGAAAAAGCAAACTAGTTCAACACTGCTTAAACATAGATTGAAAAGGACATAATTTAGCCCTTTGAAGGCCTGAATTTATTTAATTTAGCTATAGATTTAATTTATACCCCCCAAAATGGAATTTAATAGTTATTTTGGCAGCAGCTGAAGTCCACATTCTAGTTTTCCAGGATAATCACTAATAAATGGGAAATTGCCATGTTTGAAATTACTGATGAAGAAAAAAGGTTGGTAGAAGACCACACTTGATCCTCTTCAGTTCTACGTCTTTCTCAAAGCTTCTGGATGAGAGTTCATTTGTATAAGAAAAGTCCTTTAGTGAAACATTCAAAATAACAAACATCAATTAAATGCTGTGTTCATAGGATGTCTTTTATCTTTAGACCTGGGAGTGCTCTACAAACACTCATTAATCCTTCCAAAAGCTGCTGCCTGCCAGATTCTAGTGTCTTTCTTCCCACTGAGAAGGAAGTGATAGTGTCAGGAAACATTTCTTTTCCCCAACATTTCAGTTTTGTTGGGGTTTGGTCATCATCTCAAGTATGCAATTACCAAACCACAATATATGAGGTGTACCTAGATGTTTAACAAAATGAGTACAGATTGACCCAGAATTCCTTAGCATAATGAAAACTGAGGAGTGAGAACTTTTAAGAGTTTATACTTTCAAATAGCACAGATCACTCTAAGTGAGATATGCCATATTTTCTATAGAGTGTATACATTTTTTCATTGCATAAATTTATTTTATGGTCTGTTTTCTCTTAATGATATATATACCCTGACTGTATACCTCATGAAAAGGCATAAATTTAGCATCATTTATGCAAAGCCATTAGGTGAATTTAGAGCCCCAGCTCGGTAAACATTTGCATTCTCAGATCGAAGGCAAACATCTTCATACTAAAACCTTGCCTATGGTCACAGTGTTCCATAACTTCAGTTTATTTTATTATTTATTTATTTATTTATTTATAAGCGAGAGGAACAGAGATAGAGAGATGAACTCTTACATGTGTCCTGACTGGGATCCATCCAGCAACCCTCATCTGGGGCTGATGCTGAAGTCAACCGAGCTCTCCTCAGTGCTGGGTTGATGTTCTGACCAACTGAGCCACTGGCTATGAGAGAGGAAAAGAGAGAGAAGAGGGAGAGAAGCAGATGGTTGCTTCTCCTGAGTACCCTGATTGGGAATTGAACCTGGGATGTCCATACACCAGGCTGAGGCTTTACCCACTGAGCCAGGCATAATGCTTCAATTTAGAAACCAGTGAGTCCATCTTGATGAGTTTGGTGGGTAGGTTAATTTATGTCCCATGTTTCTGTCTCTCCCAGTTAGAACCTTTTCCTGATTCCCCCTTCTGGAGAAAGAAGGCACAGATGTAAATTGACCTAAAGGAGTGGACAGAGTGAAATTACCCTGGGGCTCCTGAGACTGTGAGGAATGGGATCACCTGGGGGTCAGAAAGAGCCATAGGCAGACTGAAGGAGCAGTGTTTCCTTATTTTAGCCAAAGGTAACTGTGAGCCACCCTGATTAAACTAGAAACCTAGCATTTGTCCATGATTCCTCTTCATTCACCTCTACTTGGTCATAAAATTCTGTTGATATTACCTGCAGGACTATCCTAAGGGCATTAGTTCAGACTCACATCATTTTTTCTAACCTGGATTTTTCTAACAATGTCCTGACAGATCTCTTTGTCTTTCATCCTCAGTCCACTTCAATTATCTTCAAATTGTTGCCAGAGTGATCTTTCTACAGTACAAATCTGTGCCCATCTCCTGTTCAACTTTCACTAGCTTCTACCTTAGAATGGTCCTCCTGATAGCATCCCATCTTCAAAGCATGCCATACAAAGGATATTATCTGACCTGGGTCAATGTTTTCAGCCCAACTCTCACCACCCAGCCTATGGGTCATGTGTCAGCTCTCCAAACTCTAGCTCATTATCTTGTGGCTTTGCTGATCCCCCTGCTGGATTCAGTTATCACCTGGTCCAGAAAGCCTTCTTTAAAACTGTCTCCCTCCACTTAGATCTGGATGGAAACACCTTGATGGAGCTACAATATGCTGTTTATTTAGTCTAGCAGCACCCTGTGCTTCCCTGTGGCAAAGCATTTATCAATCATGGTCATTGTTTCTTTGCTTTCCTCATTACCCCGTGAGCTCCTTGAGGGCAAAGGACGGCTTTTATCCACAGAAAGCAAGAAATATAATGGTGCCAAATAAAGTTTGTGAAAGTAGTGAATTAACCCTTTGAGTAGTGAGTTTTTTGTTAACCCTTTGAGTGAGGACGTACATGAACGTTCCTACTCCTTGAAGAGTTAATAATTTAGAGTTATATTTATTGTTTGTAGAAAAACATTCAGAAATTCTTCTAAAGTCCTATTTTGATGAGTGCTATATGGATGCAGATATCTGTAAAAAATTCAGCATTCCTGAACATATTTCCTTTCATTGTTTTGTTGGGCTGCACAACTTCTGGTGTGGGACTCCTGAGGTTCGTGTCCACTGTGAATCAGTACGCACAGATGTTGTAAAAGAGAAAAACGATTCAAAAAGGATTCAGTATTGGGCTGATGGGCACACAACATGATCAACAGTTCAAATGCTATAGAAATGTTTACCTGAAACCTATGTACTCTTATTGATCAATGTCACCTCATTCAATTTAATTTCTAAATAAAAGAAAAAAAACCAAAAAATAGTTTATTCGGCTTTCTTTGGAAGCTCCAAAAAGAACAAGAAATCCTGCTTTGCATTTGGAAACAGTACTATTTGAATTGGCTCCTCTCTATTTGAAAAGATTCTCCCACAGTCCCCTCTTTGGATGCTTCCAAGTGTGCCTGCTTTATATCGACAACATCTTAGAAAAAAACCTTTCAAATCCATCTCCACCCCACTTTTTCTGTCCCCTGGATAATTGTCAGACATGTGGCCTTTCTTTGCTTCCCTTGGGGCTGAAAGGTATGAAAACTCTCCCGTTAGCCTGTGTCCCACTGCCAGTTCAGGCTCTTAGTAATATTTTGGTGGTCGTTTACTGAGATTCCTAAGTGGTAAACCAGTCTCCAGAGGTAAATACTGTTAGGCAGCCAGTAAAAGTTATTAAATATGCACATGGAAGGCATATTGTCTTTTTTTTAATGGAAACAATGTGTTTTGATGTTATTTGCATGCTATCTAGGTTTTTTTTAAGGCTGTAGGTAGTGACTGGCTTCCCATTCCAGATCGCCCTTCCCCTCTCTGCATTCTAGCCTTTAGTTCAGCCCACGCTGTTCTGAAGCAGATTGCTTTTCTTTGCAGTGTGTTGCATTAACAACATTCACTAAGAAAGTAGTTCAAGCATCACTTGCTCATGTTTCCCTATGCATGAGACCAGCTAGGTCACAAGTCTAAAAAAATATGTATTTTTTATGGCATATCATTCAGCCTAAGTCTTTAAAACAATGCTGTGGGACTGCTAATGGGTTTGCCTCCGAAGCTCCTGCCAGAGAGAAAATACTTGGATAAAGGTAGAACTATGATTTCCAAAGAAAGTCTTCAGAATCACATTGTGCTCCTAGTTGCTTTCCTGCTCTGAAACCCAGATACACAAAAAAGCACTACACTATTGGAAAGGAAGACAAAATCTCATTTCATATTTGTTTTTCTGTAGGTGTTAACATATATGTAAGTAGGTAAAGATGAATTTTACTCTTAAGTAAATCTCGGGATTTCTTCTCCATCTATACCGACCACCAGAGTGAACACTGGAAGTTAATTCAGATTAATATCCAAGAAGTGGCTCAATTGTGTTTCAGTCAGTGTCTTAGTTATTTTAGTAGTTTTAGTAATTGAATCAAGTGACCCCATGTAATAAGATTGCTGGTCAGTCTGGAAATTGTCAATTTTGCAGTGCATTAAGGAACTATGCTAAGAGGCAAACAAAATAGATGTAATATTCAAATAAAGAGTTTGGATATTGAAACATGATATTTCACAAGATCTATCAAAGAATTATATAATAAGTTTTAAAAACTGCATTAAAATGGACATAGAATCAAACACAGATGTTTATTTGCCTAAAAGTTCTTCTACATTAAACAAGAGATAGGCTATGAGGTTTTCTTTCCATGGATCCAAAGAAGACACACACGTAAGAATTTGTGTCTTTACATAATTAAAATTATTTGAGTGTATTCTATTTAATTTTGGAATTTGGTCCAGTAGTCTTGCTAAAACTTTTACTTATTATGCTTTTATTTGCCAAAGAGTTGATTCTACACATATAAAAAGAAAAAAAGACTACCCAGGAAATAAATAATATCTACTCCATTTCCCTGCCTCAGTTTCTAAATATTTTAATATTTTAGACAAGCTTATTTTATTTTAAAAGTTTTATGTTCTAACCAGATAGCTAGTTGTGAGTTTAATCTCCGGTCAGGGCACATACAAGAATAAACCAACGAAAGCATAAATAAGTGAAACAATACAGTAATGTCTCTCTCTTTCTCTCTTTCTTCCCTTCATTTCTCTTTAAAATCAATTAAAAAGCAATTATTAAAAATAGTTTCAGCTAATTGCGTTAATTTCTTTAGCTTAGAGGTACAGAAAAAAGCCAACAACAAATATAAGTTATTATTGAATAGTATGATCAACAGTTGGGTCCATCTATTGCATGCTCTCTATTTCTCTGGGCTAAGTGATTTCCATGCAACAGATCATTAAAATCTTACATCACAATCACAAACGGGATTTGCCCATTTTTATTAGCCTCTAAGTAAAGGAGTCAGGACACACTCTCAAGCTTATCTTACTCTAATGCATATGATCTTTACCAGTAGGCTAATTTGGGAGCCAAAAGGAATCTCCATAGTCATCTGGTTGCATCTTTTGTGTCAATGAAAACTTGGAGATGTCAGTAAGGAAGGGAATGACTCTGTGAGATGATGCAGCTTATTTGTCTTCCAGTGTTGCACCTGGATTCCAGGCTTCTCTGCTCCTGGTTTGGGTATAAGTGTCCGTCCCTTTTCCTACTGCTGAGGTTCTTTTGTCAATTTGGCATTGTGTATTTCAGAGCTGCAGGGCTGTGCGTGGCACACACCGGGCCTCCTGGGAAATCATACTTAATTGAAAGGAGCCGAGGGAGCAAGCTGAAGGGATGGATGTCTGTTGCACTCACTGATGCATCTGAGCTAATGCTTGTAGTTTTCTGTCGAGTCTCTGTCATAAAGTTAACATCATGATATTCTCCCAAGAGTTATTGTTGGAAAGAGCATAGAGACTTTTGGCTGTGCTGTCCTACATGGCTGTCAGTGTCTGCCTATCACTACCCCACACTTGAAATGTGCCCAGCATGAATTGAGCTCTGCTATGTATAAAATACTCACCAGATTTCAGACTTAGTACAACAGTGAAAAGAGTGTGAAATAGCTCCCTTTTACATTGATTACAGGTCAAAATATTAACATTTGGTATATATTGGGAAAATAAAAATATATTATTAAAAATAATTTCAAAGGCGATCCTCATCTCCAACAACCACAGGAAGCAGCGGCTCTGCAATTTCCACTAGCTTTCCAGTGAAGATGCACAACAGCAAGTCATCAGGGAGACATTCCATTTGGAAGCTAGGAGAGATGAAACGTTTGTAATTTCTGAGAAGGAGGATTATTAAATGTAGGTTCTGACAACAAAGTGATTTAAAGACATTATATTGGGTCATCTATGTAGATTCTTCAGAAAGCGAACTTGGTATTTTAGATCTCATTCAAGTATTTGTGGAGACATTAGATAAGTGTTTTGAAAATGTCTGTGAACTGGATTTAATTTTCCATGTAGACACAGTTCACAATATTCTTGCAGAAAAGGTGATGGAGGGAATGATACTGGAGACCAACATGAATGAGATTGTTAAACAAATTGAGGCACAAAATGAGCTGGAGACACCTGAGGCTGGCTTAGCGGGCGCTCCAGCCCCAGCTGTATCAGCTGTAAAGAATATGAATTTTCCTGAGATCTCAAGGATTATTAACATTAGTGACAGCAGTATAAAAGTGTCAAACCTGTCCTCGTTTAAATAAAAAAATTGAAAAGTCCATTCCCAGGTAAAATCCAGGGGAAAAGTTATTTAAGTTTACCATGCAGTTGTTTACCAAAAACAGAGGACAGTCATAGCTTTTGCTCTAGAATTTAAGTCAAGGTCTTACATAGAAGTTGTCAAGATCTTGCATAAAATTAGTATGGCGGTTCAGCGGTTTCTTGCTCAGTGATTTTGAAGAAATTGAGTAGTTCCAGTGTGATTTTTTTCTTTCTTTTAAACTGCATTTCTGTGCCCACCTAAGGCATGCCTCCATGTATTGGCTACAATAGTATTTCAAAAATTGTTGGAAACATTTCTTTAATATGCACAACCCAAAATGTTGGTGTTTTGTGTGGATCACAAATGCAACATTCCTTAATTTTTTCTGTTATTTGTCACAATTGTTACTAAAAGTATGTATCACATGAAAACATTATGACTTTTTTTTCTTAGTTTAAATAAACTCCAAAGTAACTGGCCTTCTTCTTCTTCTTCTTCTTTTTTAAAGATTTTATCTACTGATTTTATAGAAAGGAGAGAGACAGGAAGGGAGAGGAACAGGAAGCTTCTACTCATAGTAATGGTTTCTCATATGTGCCTTGACCCAACAACCCCAGGTTTTCGAACTCGTGACCTCAGAATTCCAGGTCAATGCTTTATCCACTGTGCCACCTCAGGTTAGGTAGTAACTGGACTTCTAAAGCACCTTTCTCTTTGCCTGATATCTACTTTAGCAATATATATATATATATATATATATATATATATATATATATATATATATATATATATATATATATATATATATATATATATATATATATTTGCAACCCTCTGTCTCAACAAAGGAAGTAAAAGTATATTTTATTACTGTTTAAAAGAAACAAAAAATAATTTTATCTGTTTCTTTTGCCCCCTTCCTTTTTTATACATAGCTCTCAGAAAATTTTGAATTATGTGAGTGGCTTGTGTTGTGTCTACCAGACAGCCCTTCTCTAGAAAACACGGGTTGGTTTGATTTTCACCTCTGCTCTTTCCAAGCTATAGTAGATAATTTTGAGCAAGTTATTTAACCACATGTCTCAGTTTACCTATTTGAAAAAGATGGGCAATAACAGAGATGCCACAGGAACTAAATGTTTGCAAAATGCTCAAGACCCAAAAGGCTCATGATGGACACTACATTAAGTGTGTGGTAAATAAATTGTATCTTTTTAGGGAGGGAGATGATTGTTTTCAAATCTTGCTCTTGATGACTTCTGTGACTTAGATTTTCTTATTTAAATAGCGTAACAGTCCTCACTCCTGTGACTACAAGGACCCAAGATTGAAAAGTACAGCTCTAGAGGTCTGTGCTGAAACTGGTCTGCAATCTCTTCAGAGTCCATTGGTCAGCACAAGCACATAAGAAAATCTCTGAGTTTGTTTACGACAGTTGGCTTATTTGGATAGCAAAATACTATGGGAATACTGAGCAGGGAGAGCCAAGGAGAGTGTGTATGGGCAGAAAAGCATCAGGCTTTAGCGTGGGCTGGAGGAAGTTATTGAACCAGGGAAAATAGTCCAAGGCATACTGACAGGAACCTTGACGCTGACCTCTTACTTACCAGCCTGGAATGTGACCTAGGACTATTGCTGGAGTCATTAATGAATCATCCTATAATCAATCCACAAGGTATTTATTGAGTAACTGGTTCTGGACATCTCCACCAGAAGGGTCTTGAGAATAAAATTGAAACCATTATCCACACTTTGTCCTCCCCCCAACCCCAAAAAGTTTTTTTTTTCTTGAATATTTTGTGTGACTCAAGCTATCCTGAAATTGGAGCAGGTCTAGGGATGGCCAAATGTAGAAAATAAGGTGTAGTTTTGGTTATATTTGCCCCACTAGTCATGGGGATATATTTCTGTAGTTTGGGACATCAACACTAGAGTGTTTGGGTTGTGTTTTGGATAGTTCTGATATGATTGTACAGATAAACTACCATCTTTTTCTTCTAAGAGATGAATGGAAAAATATTTTGTCATTTGGAGCATTATAAAACTATTAAGATTATTATTAGTATTAAATCATGAAGCATTTACCTGTTCATCAAACTCTTTCTGCTAGCTTCCTTCAAGTACACAGTGGGTGCTCAATACGTGCTGGTTGAATGAATTAATGAATAAGATGTTCTGGTTAAAATGATTTTGTTTGGACACGATTTTGCCTGAAAATAGTAGAAAACATAAAATTGGAATAGCACAATATACAGAAAAAAGCAGAAAACGGCACAAAGATATGTAAAGTATATCTAAAATAAGGAATTTTTTTTTTTTAAGTCTAAGTCCAGGTAAAGTGCAAATAATGGTGAGTTCTGGATGAATCCTCGGAACAGACAGGGTCCAAGTGGGGGCAATTTGCTAACTTTCCCCCACCTTCTTCCTGGGATTTTATGAGATCTTAAATAAACGTCCAGTTTATATTATTTTAATTTCTGATCTGGTGACTGCTTTCCAAGAATTGGCTCAGCTTGTTCTGCCATCATCTTATCTTCTTGAATATACACATTTCTCTTCTCTTCTAGGCTTTTCTCTTGATCAGATGTAAGTCTTCTGTTTTCACTCTAGCATGTGTGTTGGATGTCCGCTATCCTTGTTCTGTGTCCTACTCTCTGTTTTGACTTTAGGATGACCAGTTCTGTATTAGTCGGTGGTCATTCAGATTTCATGTGGGCTAACATGTGGTAATAACTACACTTGAAATTTATATAGTACCCTATCTCAGAGGAAATCAAGTAATTTTGCAGATAGTATCTTGCTAATCTTTCATCCATTGTTGTAGAATAAGTGGAACACAGATATTATTATCCTTATCTTACACACAAGAAAATGGGAGTGCAGGAGATTAAATGATTGACTTCATTTTACAGGTACTCAGTGGGCTCTGAGAGGAGACATGAGCATTCTTGGTTCAATTGTTAGGTTCTTTTGACCTTCTAGGTGAACAGTCTTTTTTTGATAAAGCTGTGTAGAGACAGAAACATCAGAGTTTGTTTGCCTTTTCTCTCCCTATTAGATTTATACTGAATTTTTTGTAGTATTTGGCCTATTGCCTTAGGTGCTATTTATTTTTCAGTGGAGTTGTTTATAGTATGGGCTTGATTTGAATACTTTTGAGACTTGAGCAAGTTATCTGTCAAAAGAGTAAATGGCTAAAAGCATCTTTTGGGTCTGGGAAGATCTCTGAGAAAAAGAGGGCTCCTTAATCAGAAAGCAATTGAATGGAGAGACAGGGATGAATGAAATAGTGTCCCATGGTTCATTACATCTTTATGCTTCTTGGACTGGTAGCACTTTGGAGTAGATTTCAATAAATGAATCCTCATATGCCTGAGATATTTAGTAGAAAACTGTGTTTCTGGGATTTCTGTTGTTAATAGCCGCTTATCAAACTAGATTGCTTGCCATGGCTGCTAAATTATATTTCTGGAGAAACCCATGCTCTGCTTTGCCTGCGGACTTTTAAAATCGTGCTCAAAGTCGAAGGAGCTTTATCTTGAAATGTTTTATTGGCCATTCTGAAACTCCCTTATGCAAGAATGATGAAGACCAGGTATATGTAGTGTAAGGTGTGGTGTTCATACAGTTGCCAAGTGAGACTTGCTTTCTTTTTTTGTAAGTTTTGTTGAGACTTGGGCAATCATGATTTGGGTTCTATCCAGGCTGATCTACAATGTACTCCCTAAATAATTTTGTAGGCTCTTGGGGCTGTATCACTTCACTCAGGCTATGTAGACCTGACAAGACTTTCAGACTGAGCCTTCTCTCTCAAGTTAACAGGGCATAGTAACCCCCTCCCCATCAAAAGCCTGTAGAGATGGCATTCATCCTTGTCCCCTCCTAGAATGGAGAAGCTGAATTTTCCAAAGCATGAGCTATTACAAATTTGGGTTTTTGTCAGCTGGATTTCAGATACCCGGACTGATTATCTAGTAACATAAAAAAAGGTGAACTCTAGCTTAGAAGAAAGTGAGTTCATTTGGCTGGCTGTGCACTCAGCTGGATGAGGCGACCAACAAAATGAAAAAATTGTGGTGGCTCTGCCCCTGGGAGCTGCTTAGGTTCCAAGGCCATTTTGTCTTTCATAAAATGGGAATTCCTGTCCTGTTTATTGAGCAGGAAGGTGAGAATTATGGTGATGTCTTGCACGTGAAAGTCTTTCATTAAATAGTAAAGCTCCATGGAAATCACTGTAGAGATCTGTGGCGTGAAAATAAAGACACCCAATTCGTAGGGTTGTCACAAATACTAGACAAAATAACTTATATGAGGCTCCTAGAAGATTGCTTTACACATGAAAAGAAATAAAATGTAGTTGCATGTCTCTCTCCCCAATTTTTTTCTCCCCAAGACTCTGATGTGACCCTTCTCACCCTCATTTCCCAACCTCTTGACCTATATGAGAATTTTGAATTTGCAGTTAGTTCTTTATTTTGGGTTGTGCATGCATTTCCTTTGGTTGCCCATATTGGTTTAGGCCTTGGCTCTCTTAGAAGGATCTTGGTGTCTTCAGTCCCATGCACCAGAATCTCTTGCCCCAGGGCTTCCCTATTTGATACCAGGCTCTCCTGCGTTCTCCCCGGCACTGTCAGGATCCATCACAATTCTATGAATGCCACATGCATACAGAGGTTTTAAAAACACTTGGCTGTAGACTTTTTTTTATCCTACCTGATTTATATTTATCTCTCATTTTATATTGTAAAATCCATGATGACAGGGAACATATTTATTTCTTTTTGAACACCTATACCATCCCATTCTGTTTCTGGCACGTGCAATAAAAGCAAATAATGAGTAGATGCATGAGTAAATGAAACTAACAAGTATCAGCTATCTCTCTGCAGTTTATTATTCAAGATATTCTGCTAAAAACAGTTATAGGTATGTGTATTTTTTTTTCAGTCACATAGTACAGCAATTTTCAACTGGTGTGCCATGAGATTTTTAAAAGCATGCAATACCTGACTAGTTAGTCAGGGGTACTAATTTCTTTTCCCTTAGGCTGTCAAATAAAAAATAAATGACAACTGCCAATGCAACAAAAACCATCTGGTATGAAATGAATCAAAATTATACCTGTTTTTTATTTCCAGATTGGGAAAACATATTTTTTGGTGTGCTGCAGGAGTTTAGTAATTAGTTTGTGTGTGTCATGAGATGGGAAAGGTTGAAAATCACTGATGTAGTCTATTGACAGTGAAATAAGGGTTCAATTACAATTGTCTCTTGAAACAGTAATATTCTGATCACTTGCCATTTTGAATATTGTCTTATCACTCTGTTCCAATGACTCATTGTGGCTTTGTCTTTATAATGCCAAGAAAGTTAGTCAATTTAGTTTCATTAATTAAAAAATACTTAGCCCATTTGACTTACTCAGGTGAGCCCACTAGTTGGCTATAGGTAGAAAAAACAAACTGGTGATTGAGTATTTCATTTTTGAACTGGTTGTTCACGTCACCGGCTAGGCAGGCTCTATGTGACTTCAGGTGCACTGGAAAGGCTAATGCTATGTAGTGGTCAGAAGGCAGGATTAGAACAAAGCTATCAGGATGCCTGAATTACACATTCAGATCAACTACTCTGTGGCCGTAGGCAAATTACGCAAATTTCCCTCTCAGTTATTTCCTGAAATTAAAAAGGGAAGTAGAGTATGGGATAGCAGTGATAATTCTGAGAATCTGAGCCCCACTGTGGGTATAATGTGTACCTGTTGCTTAGGGATATGGTCAAATACTCTGAAATGCTTGAGTGCCCTGGGAGTGAGCAGTGTTCTCTTCATTATTTCTTTTCTCTTCTTCTCCACCTGTCATTTTCACTGGATTCCAAACCACTGGGATATGTAATGAACTAAAAAGTAAACAGTACTTGAAAGGTATTATATGCAATAGAGTGGTATGAGGCCTTTACTTAGGAAACTAGGGAAAAATTATTACACTGCTCACAAAAATTAGGGGATTAGGGAATGTGCAGATACTCCAGTACTTTTAGCTTTTTATATAGTACATTTTCACCAATGAAATAAAAGTTGGTTTTGCATCTCATTTGCATAATTGAGCAACTTTCTTTGACTTGTCATTTGCTTTTCTGATGTTCTTATGTAATAAGTTCTCCTAATTTTTATGAGCAGTATATTTGTTTTTTTAATTGGCATTAAATATTTTATTTGGGATTTAATCCAAAATTTATACAAGTTTTTCTTACAAGGCATGGAAATGAAAAACAGCACAAAATACAATTGAGGTATAAGCTAAGAGCACCGTATATCACGTTCATTTGAAATCTCCCTCCCAATTTTGTTGAGAAATAATTGACATACATCAATGTACAACTTTAAGGTATAATGCATGATGGTTGATTTACTTACATATTTTGTAAAATGATTACCATAATAGGTTCAGTTAACATGTAGATAAAATAAAAAAATAGAAAGAAAACATTTTCTTCTTGTGATAACTCTTAAGATTTACTCTCTTGCCTGACTGGGTGATGGCGCAGTGGATGGAGCATCAGACTGGGATGCGGAAGACCCACGTTCGAGACTGCGGGCTTGCCAGCTTGAGCGCGGGCCCATCTGGCTTGAGCAAAAGCTCGCCAGCTTGGACCCAAGGTCGCTGGCTCCAGCAAGGGGTTGCTTGGTCTGCTGAAGGCCCGTGGTCAAAGCACATATGAGAAAGCAATCAATGAACAACTATGGTGTCCCAGCGGCAACGAAAGACTGGTGGTTGATGCTTCTCACCTCTCTCCGTTCCTGTCTATCCCTCTCTCTGACTCTTTCTATCCTTGTTAAAAAAAAAAGATTTATTCTTTTAACAATTTTTCTATATATCCTACAGCAGTGTTGACGGTAGTCACCATGCTGTTCATTACATTCCTCATACTTATTTATCTTATAACTGGAAGTCTGGACCTTTTGACCACCTTCCTCTAATTTTCCCACTTTTGGTAATTGCAAGTCTCACCTCTTTTTCCATGAGTTGGTGTTTTCCCCCATTCCTTTCTTTTCTTTTTTTTAGAGTTCACATAAAAGTGAGACCATACTTATATGGTATTTGTCTTTGATTTATTTCACTTACCATATGCCTTTAAGGTCCATCCATATTGTTGCAAATAGTAGATATTTTTTAATGTTAATTCAGCCAATGATAAATACATAGAGGTCGTTTTCATGTCTTGGCTGTTATATATACTGCTGCTATAAACATGGGGGTGCAGATACCTTTTCAGGTTAGTGTTTCGTTTTTTGGATGTATTCCTGGAAGTGGAATTGCTGGGTCATATGGTAGTCCTATTTTCAGTTTTGACAGTCCTCCATACCGTATTTGAAAGCTTTTATTTTTAAATATGTCAACATTATAACAAGTACTCCAGGTTACTTGTGCTCATAAAACATAAATTCTCATAATGATATTACTGATGAAGACCCCATTTTGAATTTCCAAGTATTTATTTAATGAAACAATGTTCATAGAAGACTGGCATTTGAAATTTCATAGGTAGTAGATAGATTGGGGAAGAAAGAAAGGAAGGAAAGCAAAGATTAAGGTTAAGCAAAATTCTGATTCTTTGAAGATTTACCCTCTGAGTATTCGTTTCAGAAAATAAACCAATCCAGAAGTTTGCTTCAGCCTTCTTTTTCTCTTTCCTTTCCCCTTTCTTCCCCATTGTATTTCTTCCCTTCATTTATTTCCACTCTTGCTCTCTTTTCTTTTTCCTTCTCTCGGGGGTGGGGGGTAATTGGAGAGGGAGGATGTGGTCAGAATTGATGAGGCGAGAACCATTTCAGTTCCCGTTTTTCTCCACCTCAAACCCTTAGCAGATGTGAAGCTAATCAGATCATCACAGCCCAGACCACGAATGGAAACTCCAGAAACCGCAGTCCAGGGACATGAGGCCACAACCACTCTTAGTGGCAGAAGCATTCTAGAAAGCATTCTGGCCATGCATTTCAGTTACACTGGTTAGAAATTCATCTCCACAGCAGTAAAGAAGACATCAGAAGAACTTAAGTGTTTGCGGGTCACACCAGTGTGTGAATGAACCACCTGATTTGAGAAGAAGGCAGTCCTTAAAGGCAAGAATTTTAGTGTGTTGTCTAATTACACCTGCTTTCCTTCATTCCTGTCCTACTTTGAGCACCACTGTTTGCATGATGCCATCCTAGAAGAGAAACCATCTCCTGGAAAATGTATTGGTTTTCTAAATAGCGGATATTTCTTAGCTTCCTCATAACTTGGATGGTATCTTAGATGCTATAAGCTTGAAGAATATGATTATTAATTTAATTGAATCCAAATCTCTTATTAATTAAAAGACAAGAAGATGACAAGAATGGAAAGCTGTGAGATATATCCATGTAATATACTAGATCATAATTGAATTTGAGTCCAGTTTCAGCTCTTTGATCCATGGAAATTTATAATGGTGTCCCAGTTCACGCTCATTTTCAAGAGGGAGAACTGCCTCCAATGTTAGCAGGCCTAAAATCAAGAGGCTGGTCTCATAAACTTTCTCATAGAAGTTCAATTGTTAGACAGTTTGTTATTGGCTCATTTGGGTATCAAAAATGTGTAACTTTGGATCAGAGAACTGAAGTGTAATTCATTCCTGGAGAGGAATTGGGAGACAGATAGAGAAACACTCTCACCAAAAGATGTTCTTTAGGATGACTTGGTTTCCACTCTGGAAGTCAATCTTGAGCTTGAAGGCTGGGCTCCTAATTTTTTAAAACAAAGACTTTGCAACAGATCAGGTTGTTTCCAACTGTGGCTGGTGAATTCAATTTGCTGCACCCAGCATTAAAGTATTAGAACAGCGTAGCCTATAACCTATCAGAATACATTCTATGTCATAGAGGTAAGCACTCTTTCTTGCAATTTTTCCTTTAGTCACATGTATACCTATATGCATGTATTAGGTTGACATAAACTTTCTTACTATGAAAAAAGATTGCAGCAACTACAATAGAAGATTGCTTTATTCTTCACATCAGAGTCATGATTAAGATAATTCTAGCTAAAGGAGGATACTTTGTCCTTGATTTATTTAGTACAATATGTTCCTTTCTACAAGAAGGAAAAGGAGAGCATTTTAAAATAACTTTTTTCCTTTTTCCAAAAGCAATGCAGCTAATTTTAGACATTGTAGAGAATATAGATAAGTACAAAGGAAAATAAATTAAATTTTTTTTCTTATTACCTAGAGATAACTACTTAGTATTTTGATGTATGTATATATTCATTCTTTAGGTTGTGTGTTTGTGTTAAATGGGATTGTTACTACATATAATTTCATAACTCACTCTTTTCAAATAACCACATAATATTATATTAACTATTTTCTAAAATGCCATTTAAAATGGCAAAATTATATTCAATTTTAAGCACTTTTTAAAGCAAACTGATGAGTGAATAAATAAAGTGTGGGCTGTTGAGGACAGTATCAGCCATCATGGCATCTGGTATTTGCAAATGAAAATGTCAAGACAGGCCTGAAGAGGAAGATGAGCAGTGAACTGGGGCTCTTAGAGAGAGAGAACTATATTGGGAAAATAAAAATTCAAGGCACTTTTATTGGAGTGAAAGAGACACCAAAAAATGTTAGAAAATTTTTCATTTATGTTGGATACAACATCGACTCTAGGATGTCAACAATTCAACTGGTGTAAACATTTGTACTGTTTTGATAATTTTATTTTAGATTATTTATCACACATACATGTCCCACAGGTGTTTACAATTTTCCAAAGCTCCTTTCAATAAATGGTCTTGTTTGTAACTTATGATGGCCCTGTATGGAGAAGTAGTGATCTGTATTTTATAGACAAGGAACACTTCCTTCTCGGGAGATAAAGAGCCAGGCAGCCTGCGCTGGGTTTGTCACCTGGTGTGGGAACATCTTCCTCTGTTTTCTACTTAGTGTGGGTTCCTTTGTTCTGCTTAAGCGTGTGTGTGATATGGCACCTGGCCAGCCTCACTGCTGTGTCTGTCCTCTGCAAGGAGGGGACAGGTTCTTCTGCAGCAGTGTGAGTAAGAGGTGTGTGTCTATGGACTGCCCTTGTCAGCTGCCCTGAGGAACCCCTGGGTCATGGGGAATGAATGCCCACTATTGAGGATGATCTTGCTTGGTCTTTTCTCTATGTCAGTACAACTTGTTCTGTTGGTACTTGGCTGCTTTGTGTTTCCTTGGAACTCTGAATCAAAGATGCAGTGTGACGAGTGCCTGGACTTCTACTCCTGGTGACAGGTAGCAGATGCCACTTGCTAGATAATAAGGATGTGGATAAATAATGCAGCCTAGAATGCAAGGTTTCTAGTATCTGGTGTGCTTTGTTCCATGTGGCCCCATCATACCCATTTTCACCATCATCTGTGAATATCAGGTGGATAGATCTAAATGATTAGATTGGCTTACTGATGGAACTTAGTTGAATGAAAGACCACAACCTCATATTTCCAGGAGCTACTAATCTGAGACTAAGAAATGTTGTGCTTATGTCAACAATAACGAGTGAGAAATTCTCAGACAGCTCTTTTTCTTTTTTAAATTTATTCACTTTAGAGAGGAGAAAGAGAGAGAAAGGAAAGAGAAAGGGGTAGGAGCAGGAAGCACCAATTTCCATATGTGCCTTGACCAGGCAAGCCTGTGTTTTCGAACCGGCGACTTCAGCGTTCCAGGTTGATGCTCTTTCCACTGCGTCACCACAGGTCAGGTTCAGACAGCTTTTTAAATTGAGTGAAGGGCAACTAAAACATTAATGAAATTTCTTTATAAAACTGTGGTGTTTACTTGTAGGTTGCAACTTCCTCTTTAACAATGAGCGCTGAATATCTCATCAAGCAAGCCTGAATGGGAGGGATTCAGGCGGGATATGTCTTCTAAAGAGTGTCACTTTCTAAAAGAGAGGGTGTTTCCACTCTGGTAGTTTCACCGCCCTGTGAGTAGACCCTTCTGCTTATATAAGGACCTACCTGAACACATCTATAGAAATGAACAGAGTATTGAAACCCCACCAAAGGAAGCCTATGTTTTTCTCAGGCTTACAGTGTGCTGACTTGCTTTTCTTGGTTCTGAAACGATACAATCCAAGAGCTCAGCAACTTCCTGTTTGAGGGTTAATTATTTCTTTTTTATGCCTATATTTAAGATGCTTAAATCTGTGATTCAATCCCTACAGTTAGACATAATGTTTAGTATATAGCCATATAGACTACATGAACTTTTCTCCTTTTGATGGCCACTATTTCTCCCTCTGAGCAGTTGCCAGTGGGCTCAGATCATGAAAACATGATAAGTTCAGCTATCTCAGGGGCAACCTTACCTTTGTAATTGCCATGGCTGTGGATCAAGATGCTGCAACTGTGTCCTTGCAGCAAATGAACACCCTCCCTGCCTAGACTGGTACACGCATTAAGTGCCTGCGACATATGCACCTGTGTAGTTTGAAGGAAGAATCTTTTCTGGTTCAATGGCCCCACCTTTTTGGCTTCTTTGCCCCTTGAGAGTGAAACCAAGAAATGACAGAGTGGGAGAGTCATCAGCGAGAGGGTAGAGAATGGAAAATAAGAACTCACACATGTGAGTGAAGGGTGGGGAATAAATTGAAGTTCATTTGAGGTGGCAAAAACAGCCTTCCCTCTCTCCCCTTCCCGGGCTCTGTTTAAATAAGTAGAAGTTTCAGCAAATTCTGAGAATTAAGCCCGCTTCTCATCTACCAGTGCTTCTCTCTCAAGAAAAAGTGCTTAATTGGAATTGAGAAACGGCCTTCTCTCTTCCCCAGCAGATAGATATGCCCTGATGAGGGAAGGAATAAAGAGAAAGGGAAAGAAGCATGAACCAAAAGGAGGAAAAAGAATGAGGAAGTGAAAAAGAGAGGTATGGAAGAGAGTCAGAGGAAGAAAGAGTCAACATGCTTCTCTCAGTGGGACAGCTTGCTTTCTCAGCATTGCCAACATGCCAACAGCTTAATGGCTGTCACTTCAGCATGTGGGACTTCCTCTTTCTCCAGACACACTGAGCTGGTGTTTCACTGGTAACAATAAGTTAATTGAATAGCTTGTCGACAGATGGGCATGCCATGGCTCTGAGCTTTGGACTTTTGTTATATATCTTTGTGAGAGAGTCTGAAATAGCACCCATCTTTTAAAAGAACACACACACACATCATCATCATCATCTTACAGTCAGCCCTTTACCTTCAGCCTTTTAAATGATTTCAGCAGTAATAGAGTATTTCTAACTGTGGGTATTTGGGCTTGTTGGCTAGGAACAAAGACTCAAAAACTTGTGCCATAGAATACCTGGTTATTTTAAAAGAGAAATACATGTGTCCTACTATAAGGCTGAAATGTATGAATTAGATCCTGAAGCTTACAACCGTCTCTTTTCACGTATTTTGATGTATTTCACCCACTGGACAGAGCTACAGTGTAAGCCTATTTCCCTTGTGGATATATGTTGTGTCCCTTGCAGCACTTTCTTTCGTTTTTATCACAGAGTGTTTACAGGCAAGTTCTACTCTTTTGTGGGTGTATATTTAATAATGCCAGTTTTAAGTGACAGTGGCAGAGACCACTTTGCTCAGTCCCCATCTTTCTTTTATCCTGATGCCTCATCACAAGCCATTTTTCCTGGGCTGGCTGTGTCCATTACCACTTCGACTGATTTGACTGAATTGACTAAACCACTCTTTGGTTTCATAAAAATGAACCACATAGGCTATTCTACAGAAAGCATCACAATCAGTAGCATGTTAACACTGAATGGACTAGCTTATGACCTATAGCTGCCTTTCTCCAGGCATAGAAGCCTAGTGCCCTAGGGTTCAGTAGGCTATATTCTCCACATGCTTGTGGAACTTGTCTCACCTGAATCAGGGTCGAGGACTCCACTCTTCCACTCCTCCCTTGCTGGGACCTCAGATAAGGCGATGCTTTTTTACTCACCAGCATGTGACTGACTTACAAAGGCTGGCCTGAGGATCTAGAGGCTTCCAGGGTCAGGTAGTGTCAGCAGGTGATGCCCCTCTTGTTCATAGTTAGCAGCTCCTGTTGATGCACGCAGCTGTCTCTAGTTGCAAAGAGAATCGTACCCCTTCTACTCATACTCCTCCAACCAGAAGTTACCCTTCTTCCCACCTAGAAAGTCTTAAGGAACTTAAAATGGAGTTGAATTGGGGCTTAGACACTCCAATGCAATATGATATGGGGAAGATGCAAAGTCCACAGGTGGAGCTGAAGAATTTACATTTCCACTGCCAAGGACTGAAGGAGATTCTGACTCAGATGAACATCAGACCTCACTCTGAGAAACCCCGGGAAGGGGATTGGCTCTCAGAGCCCACATTTCCCTAATGATGCTTCCTTAGAAGGCCAGTGAGTACACTATGCCACAAGCTCCAACCATGTGCCATCTGTTGTATTAGGTCTTGGTAAGAGAAAGGCAAAGACTTGAACTTTAGCCTTTGTTCTCCTGGAGCTGGACAGTCTAAAGGGTCTGTGTAACCCTCGCAGAGAGGCAGACGCTAAAAGGAGCAGGTTAAAGGAGGTTTTCAAGTTGAGAAGAGGAATGCTTGAAGACGATGAGAATGCTTTATTGATCCCAGCCTACTAAGATCTGGAGTTGAATTCAGTGCCGACTAAGCTCTGACTTGCTTGATAACATTTAAATAGTGAATAATGACATAATATTTGGTGACTCACTAGTTGTCTAGAGAGCTTTATTGCATCCTAAGGTGAAAATACCACGGGCATCTTAGTAAGAAAGGGAATTTCTGGGCTGGTGTCTCACTGCAGAGGAAACATTGGATGTGTAGGGTGGGGCCTGGGACCCAGTCCCTCTGGCACCAGCAAAGGAAATAAGTTTAGGCAAAATCATTCTCGTATGGGAACTGGGGCTTTGCCAGTTGCTGTACCAAAGCTGGCATTGAAATCTTGGGTTACGAATGAACCCAGGTGGGAGCATGGCATGGAACAGTGGGCCAGCCTGAGGAAGGGAAGATTGGCTGGGGTGGGGAGGAGTATCCATGAGCAGAGAAGCCACTGGAGGATAACCAAGCCCAAGCTCTCTCTTTGCAGCTGGGGTGGGTGGGAAAGCAGGTCACTGCTGGCGAGGAGGTGTGGGAGGCCTGGGTGTGTCCCAGAGGACTGAATGCTGGGAGAGCCCGTTCACAGAGGGGCGAGGCCACTGTGCTTTCAGGCCATGTGTGGTAGAGAAAGCCCCTGAGGAGAAAGGGAAGGACTGGGACAAGTAAGGAAGATGGGCAGGGGCCTGGGCTGTCCTGCGCAGAAAGTTTGTTGGGTGATGAGGGGCAGGGGAGCAAGGGAGGCTGAGAGGACAAAACCTTAAGCTCATTTCTGTTTCTGGAGACTTGAAACCAAGCTGCAGTTCTGCCCATGATAGAGTCTGGTTGTCTCTTTCCCAGGTTTGGGCCCAAGCTGAGGTGCAAAAAGGCTGGAGAGATGGAGGCTCATGTGATGGGACCTGTGCTGCAGCAGGGCCTGGACTGGGTTGACAGATGTTTCTAGGGTCTAGTGTTTCTAGAACAGGTGAGGAGACACAAGTGGAAGAGCTGAAAGGAGGGCAAGTCACTTCTGGAGTCATGAGTCGACTGGACTGGGGAGGAGACTAGCCTCTTCTTGGGGTTCCTGTGACCTTTGCAGATTAGCACCTGTGTTTGATTCATCTCACCTGTACCTCCTTACTGAATGTTAGTAAACGTCCATCCACCAGACAACAGATCCTCTCTCATCGTACCCTAAGTGAGGGCCGCCTTGGCATGAGCGATGCCTTCTTAAAGAAACAGACACAAACTAGGTCAGTTTCTGGAGTGGAGTGTTGCAATGCTTTTAGTGAGAAGCAAATGGGTGTTGCAACTAGGGATGGGCAAACAAGTTCTGAAAAGTGGCCCCCCGCCCCTGCTCCCACTCCCGCTCTAGTGAACTTTCTATTGTTTCATAGCAGAGCTAAATGATGGTTCAAATTTTTTTCTAGTTATTTCTCTATAAGTGAAAACTCTTTCCGCCATGCATCTCTCTCCATTTGAACAGCAATGATCTCCAAGCTTGGTGGAACCTTCAACCAGCAGAGCCTTCCCAATGGTAATTTAGAGTAAAACAACACTTATGTTCTTTTGCTCTAAAAGGTTTGATCTGGAAGGGACTTCTGAGTTTACTCCTAACTAATGGCAATGCTGAGAATAAGGTTTGCCCACGGTTCAGGAACAAGGTCTCGGCCTCTCTGTTAAATCATTTCAGGAAAGTTACTTCTGAAAACCATCTGGAGAGGCGAAGTTTATAATTTTCTTTGGCAACATCCTTCACTGTCACCATTTCTGAGGCTCAGGAAGTGGTTCTTATTTATCATGTTTGATTTTTAAAATTGTTTTTCAGAGTAGGGATCTGAATAAGGGGGAATGGTATTCCAATATAATTTGAGAGAGATTTGACATTGCCATCTTTTCAACTAGGTGGGAGGGGCCCGAGAAGTACATTCAAAAGCAAAGCTATAATTTGCCTGAACATTTCTGTTTCATTTGAGTTTGAATATAGGAATATTTAGAGCCAGTTGTTAATTGAACTTGAAAATAAACTTTATAAACATCTCTGAGATTGCGGACATGTTCACTGGGTGACATAGTATCTCTTCCTCATCTGAATGCCCATCTAATTTCATCTGTATCTCCTTAGTGGTGCTGTGATATTCTCTATTCTGTTCCAGTCTTTAATTTAATATGTTGTATTCTCTAAACTAGAGTTTAAGAGCTCCGAAGGCCTGAACTGTGTCTGGTTCTTCAATGCCTTGAGTTTAGTAGGTACTCAAAATGTGGTTGTTGGGTTAATGATGGCCCCTACCGTGGCAAAGGTCATCCTTTGTGAGTCATGCTTGTGTTCTCTTACCAACTCACTTGATATCTACCGATAATGGACAAACTTTATTTTAGAGGTTGGGTTCTCTTATCATTGTTATTTAGCTTATTTCAAATTTCTTTGCATAGAAAATATAATAAAAATAAAAATATGTAAATAAATGGGCATCATTTTTCTTGAGAATTTTTCTTTGGAGAGAATGTTGCAAAAGACCACATTGATAGGTGACCCTGAGGGTTATGCTAGTGTCAAGATAAGTATCATGATTCTGGTCTAAGAGAACAGATACTGGCCTATGGAAATTTGCCCCTCTCCCATACCTACTGAAGGCTGTCCTAACTATGGGCCATGGAGGAGCTATGCCACAGGTGAGCATGTTGTCTTATCTGGCTGGTGGCTCGGTCCCCATTGAGACACATTCCCATGGGATGTGCCAGGGAATCTGCTGACTGGCATGAGAGGTCTGAAGTCTCCTGGGCTCTGAGGGAAGTATGATGTATTAATATCTCCCCTCCACCCTTGTTCCTCTGATATTTGATTGTAAGCCATAACATCAGCAAGGGGTATTTTCATATTTCCTTTCAGGAAGAAGAATTAGAATTTGGCCAATGGAAATAAAACCTTCTTGAGCTTGATGACAGTCTCTGACCAGACTCCAAATTCAAATATGCAGTCCAGGTCTAGGTCTGCATTTTTAAATAAATTAGTGGACCACACTGTGTGTCTTTTCACAATGATGTTCAGTTCAGGAGCCTTGAGAGGTCAGGATTTCAGCAAACAAGTCCCAGACAAGCATGTGCCATTGACTGGGGATAAAACATTCATGTTAGCTTCCAAACTTGTATGCGCTTTCAGCTTCTGGGATCAGAGCGGGCACTGCCAGGCGTGGAAATGCCTCATCACTGGGCCATGGGCTCTAGCAGTATGTCTTTTTTGCTTATTTATTTTGGTAGAGAAGGTTGGTCTGGAGGTGGTGTTTAGGGGGGAAATAAAGAACTGAAAGACAATTCTCCTTCAATTCCTAATGCAATAATAAATTATTTGGGAGGTGAATTGATGTGGAGAAACATCAAATAGTCTAAAACCCTGGAAGATAATTAGTTTTACCTTTATTCTGCTTCAGACAAAGGGATTATGACATTTAGAAGTTACTTGGGTTGCACAGAGGTTCTGAGTGCAGCAAATCCCAGCTCTGTGTTTTGGCAAGTCCTTTTCATTGGTTGGCAACTGTTCCATGAATTCTATCCTGCTTAAAACCAGGAAAAACAAAGCAACCCAATTCATTTTTTGTGGCAAACCACTAGCTATTACTATTATTATTGTCTCTATTCATGCCAATTCTTGATCAAATGTCATGATCACATAGGGTGCTTCCTTCCACAGCTCAAAGTGCTTGCCCACATTCGCACATTGGATCACCACAACACTGGTGGGCAAAAGAGATGGGAGAAATATTAGAAACATTGACAGAAATGGGCATGTTTCTGATGCTTGATTCTCAACTATAAGATTATAGAGTCACTTTTCCTTTCTCTCAGGTGCCCTCATTACCAAAGTGAGCATTTTCTTTAGCAGTGCTAGTGAAGAGAACAGAGCAGCAGAACATACTCTTCTGAGCTGTTTTTTTTAGTGCTGGAACTGGATTTGATCTTAAGTGTCACATTTCCTGTAATTCAGTTTTCCTCTCTCACCTCCCACAAGAGCAAGTACATCCAACAAATATTTGTCAAGATCCAGATTGTACATAACCTTATGTTGTGCAAAGGCACAGTGGCAGGGGACAAAGGGAAGGATGGAGAGAGATCCCAGGCCTCCAGGTACCTGGAGAAGAGTGAACAGGCAGAGAAGACAGAGAAGCTAAATGTACTGAGCACCAAAGGAATTATGCAGACAGAAACTGCTGTCCAACCAAGTTCAGCAGAGACAAAAATTGCAGTTCTATAGGATTGATTGTTCCAGAGATTTGTCGGGAAGAAAAGAAATCCACCACTTAGCTCATTAAGGTTAGAGGTGTAACTTTCTTCTTTCAATCCCTCCCCTGCCCTCCCCTACCTCCTTTTCCCTTTTTTTTGAGTTCATAAGCATAAATGGTGATTTTGCCTATAACCTGCTTTAACTTGCAGTGAGTGCATACAGAAAATGTAATTATTTATGCTGATTACTTTTGTGTAAATGTTAGTCTTAACTACAACATAAGCATGTTTCTAAGGATCGCTAAGAAGTCTGAAATTGCCCATGGGCAGTCAATGGTCTCCTGCAGAAGTCAGTTAGGGAGGTCATGAGGACAGCGCATAGAGTCCACAGTCTTTTTCTGTCACTGACAATTTAATTTTAGGCACATTAAATCACATAACTCAAATTTTATTTTTATTTTTATTATTTTATTCATTTTAGAGAGGAGACACACACACACAGAGAGAGAGAGAGAGAGAGAGAGAGAGAGAGACAGAGACAGAGACAGAAAGGGGGGAGGAGCTGGAAGCATCAACTCCCATATGTGCCTTGACCAGACCAGTGCAGGGTTTTGAACTGGCAACCTCAGTGTTCTCAGGTCAACGCTTTATCCACTGCGCCACCGCAGGTCAGGCACATAACTCAAATTTAAATGATTAAATTTTAACAATCAATTTAATCATTTAAATTAAAATTAAGCAACAATAAAAATCGTCTCTTAACAACAGCAATAACAACAAAGAAAGCCTGAGTAAAATGGGACCTGGAGACTGCTGTGAAGATGAGAGGTGCTGCCCTTGATATCCACAGAGAAGAACTTTGGGTTCTCAACTTTGAAGCATCATTTTTTACTTATTCATTTCTGTGTGTAAGAAGCAGAAGGCTTTGGAATGAGACAGCTGGATGTGTGTATTCTGGCTCTGTTGATTAATAACTGTATGAACTTAGGGGTGTTTCTAATCCTCTGGGAACTTACCTCACTTTCCCCATTTGAACATGGTGATGATAATGCCTACTTCTTTGGATTCCTGGACAATTAAAGGATATCTTACTTGTGAGATGCTTAGCAGAGCCCTGGCATGTGTTAAGAACTCACTAAGTAGGGTTAAGGATCTGGTTCCTGTGTAAGGGATTCACATGGAAGGTCTGCTATGATAATGGGAAATGGGGACATCTTTCCCCATGTATACAAGGTTGGGACAGGGTTGGCTTGTATTAGGGCAGTGGTTCTTAAACTTTTTAAAGTCGGGGCACATTTAAAAATCCTACAAATAATTGTAGGCACACTATATACAAATTTCTGAGAAATATGTTATAATTAAGTCAAATATTAAAGAAAAATAAAGTCCAAGCATGATTTTATGGTAATTAAACAAAATAAATGTGACAAAATTAAATTTATTCTGACATTAAAAAGTATTTTTATGTTACATTTTTTTGTTATGCTTTTTAGAATTCATAAAAAAGAAGGGTTAAAAAATTTAAAAAATGACAAAAAAGTTAACTATATATATATATATATATATATATATATATATATATATATATATATATATATATATACACACACACATTCTTAGTAAGATTTAGTAAATTTGTCAGGTCCTGGTGCAAATGTGTTAAGTTTTTTCATTCTTGTGTTTATGAGAAACATGAGCCTGATGTGTCCTAGCGATTTCTTCAATGTTTGGGCATATATTTGAAAGGTCTTCATCATTTCCTTGTCAATACATTCAAGAATCCCTCTTTTTACTCTTAATTGTGTTGAGGGTAGAAAATCCTAATTCACATAAATATGATGTTGAAAATTGTAGTAAAATGTTAAAAGCTTTTTTAGATATTGCCACATATTCTTCTTTTATAGAAATCCAAAAGGTTTCAAGAGACAATTTCTTATGTTTAATCATCAATCCAAAATCCCCACCATACATATGATCTTAACTTTACACCAAACAAAGGATAGAAGAAACTTGCCTCCAGTCTTTCTGGGGAACATGGGGGGTAATGTAAACAATCCAGTACCACAGCTAAACAGCCTATTGCAACCTAATCAGGTAAGTGAGGTGGGGGGTTGGGCAGACTGTCAGTTTACAGCCAATTCCCCACCCCTCTGTCCCCCCAAAATCTAAACTCCAAAAACCTGGTGGGTTTTTGGTCCCCAACAGGCACATATTTCTCTGGAGTACCATAGGGCGCACCTGGAGATCTTCTAGGGTGCACCAATGTGCCCTGTTGCACACTTTGAGAACCACTGCATTAGGGACTCGCAGAGTGTTAGTCTGCTTTAGACCCATTACTTAGGAGTTGGGCCACCTCGAGCCAGTTATCTCATTTTCTGTGCTTCAGTCTTCCCACCTCTAAATAACGAGAAAAACTGTACCTATTTCATTAGGTTGCTATGAGGATCAAAGGTCTTACTATACCCAAAGCCATGAATAGCTCCTGGCACACAGTAAAAGCTCAATAAATGTTGACTATTTTAGTGCATTATAAAACTCACTTAACACATTCAAGTGGAACTATAGACTGACTTGCCAGAGGAAGGGACTACCCCTAGTCCTGGGTTCTTACAAACTTTAATAAGATACCAGCCCTGCTGTTGTAGCAGATGTCTTCATGTCATTACTGCTTTCTGCCATTGGCACATCATTGCTGACATTTTAGTAGGTGTAGGAAAAATGTTGTGGTCTAGTCTATGTAGCAAAAATATTTGTGGGAGGCTCCTCTGATTAGCATTGTTATTACTTTTAATGCACTGCACATGGGCAATCAAATGTGCTTGGGAAGAGGCCAGATTGGTCTTAAAGACGGATGATCTAAAACTAGCTTTCATTCAATTGTGGACTCAAGAAACTCCAGTTAATCCTTCTAAGAGCTGCTACCAAGTGTTTTGTGGTAGTCTCCCTGTGACTACCAGTGCCTTTTTACTCTTCCCCCAGCCTACACATTCTACTTGGGTTTATAAATTAACATAGCTGCGTTTTAATAACTTGATTTTATTTTTATCAAAGTTACACATGCACACAGTTTGAAGAATCAGATTACAAAACTTATAATGACAAATGCCAACCCCTTGCCCAATACCCCCTCCTATGGTTTAAATGTTTGTCCCTCCAAATTCATATGTTAAAGTCTTAACCCCCAACGTAATTGTATTAGGAGGTGAGGCTATTGGTAGGTGCTTAAGGTCAGGGATTTTAAACCTTTTTATCTCATGGTACACATAAATTGATTATTAAAATTCTGTGGCATATAAAAAATATATATTTTTGCCGATTTGACCAAAAAAAGGGTATAATTTTGGTTCATTCACACCGGACGTCTATTGTTATATCAGTGATTGTTGTTTTTCTTATTTGAAAATCTAAGGGATTCACCGTCAGTGCCCCTGACTAAATAGTCAGGTGTTGCATGTTTTAAATGTTCTTGTGGCGATCACTGGCTTAGGTTATGAAGGTGGATTAATGGTGGGATTAATGCTTTCTAGCCTCCATCCCCATGTGAGGAGTGCGAGGAGAAGCCTCAGACCTGGAGAGAGGTCCTTTACCAATCATGCCGGCACTCTGATCTCCAACTTCCAGTGAGAAGTAAGTTTCTATTATTTAGAAGCCACCCAGTCTGTAAAAATAGCCCAAAGAGACCGAGACACCTCCTCCTGTACCATACTTTCCCGATTCTTAGAGGAAATCGCCTTCAACTGTTTTAACTATTTCTTTTGATATTAATTTCGATGATCTCAAAATAATGTGTTTTATGGTGTTCTTTGTAAAATTTCACTATTAGGTATTTTCTGTTTTCTTCTCACTTTTGAAGATGATACTTCCTCTTTCACCAAACCCGTACCTCACACTTCCCTATACTTCTTTCAGCATGTATTCCCATCTTTTCTGTTTTCTCAATACAATTATACAGTAAACATAGTTATGTTATTTAACTATGTAAATGCTAATTGCAATTAGGATTTATTATACTATGATTACCTTGATTTCTTACAAAGCTTTTTGATTTTCTCGGAGTTAATGTCTTGTTTTCACTTGCTTTTGTTTTCAATTATCACTAATTCCTAAACTTCCTTTCACATGTTTTAATCTGCTCTTAATGCATTTGATGCTCTTTCTCTCTTTTTTCTTTTTTACAGAGACAGGGAGAGGAATAGATAGGGACTGACAGGAATGGAGAGAGATGAGAAGCATCAATTATCAGTTTTTTGTTGTGGCACTTTAGTTGTTCATTGATTGCTTTCTCATATGTGCCTTGACTGGGGGCTACAGCAGACTGAGTAACCCCTTGCTCAAGACAGTGACCTTGAGTCCAAGCTGGTGAGCTTTTTTTTTTTCTCCTCACACCAGATGAGCCCGGGCTCAAGCTGATGACCTCGGGGTCTCGAACCTAGGTCCTTTGCTACCCAGCCCGACGCTCTATCCACTGTGCCACCGCCTAGTCAGGCTAATGATGCTCTAATTCACCTTTTGGAAAGCTCTCTCTTTCTGTTCACCAATCTGATGTTTGCTTACTAGCCTTGAAATTTCCCTTCATTGCATCATAGGGATCCCATTGCCCCTTTGTGGGGTTGGAACCCTGTTTTATGGTTCCTGTATCTTTCTGTCTTCCTGTCCACACTTCATTTGTTGGAGCAACTCCTTTAATAACTTCCTTAGAAAGAATGGATGGGAGATAAATGTTTGAGACCATGCCTATCTCCAATATCAGGCAGTCCTCAAGCATAATAAGCTTAGTGTAAAACTCTTCAACTGTAGATAACTTTTCCAAGCATTTTCAAGGCATTACTCCCATTGCCTTCTGCCTTTAAACACTGACATGGAGATGCCTGAGTTCGTTGTGTTCTTGATCCTGTGCATGGGAGTTTCTTTTTATTTCCTCAATAGTTTGGAATCTTTTCTTTGTGTCCAGTGATTGCAACTTCTCAAACACGTGCCTTGGTGTGGGTCTTTTCTCATCTACTCTGCTGGCCTTCAGGTTTTTAAAATCTAGATCTTCATGTTCCTAAATCCTGGGAAATTTTCTTGAATAATTCATTTGATATTTCACCCTTACCTCCTTTTACTCTTTTCTTTCTTTCTGAAATTCCAGAACTGGTCTCTAAATTTCTTTAATTGTATTTTTTATTTTTCACTTTTATGCACACATTCTGGGACATTTTCTGACCTTAAAAATATAAATATAATCTTAAAAAAAAAGATTACTCTTCTTTTATATGCTGATATTTTTTGAAGTGTTCATTTTTCCTGTAAAATAAATGTATCTTCCTTCCTTGTCTTTTTGTTTGTTTTGGCCTCTGCCTTTTCTGTTAAGGCTTTTTTATTCTTGAGTGTCTGCTGGTACTTTGTTTAGCTGCTGGTAGCAGCTATAAAAAGCTAACTGGATTCTCGATGCTCACATGAGAGGGGGTGTTTACCATAGATATCTCTGTGGGATAATCCGGCTAGGCCATACCCAGGAAATACATCAATTTTTAAGATGACTTTATTTATTATTATTTTTTTAAATCGGCTTGTCAATTTATCTAGAGGACACTATTCCATTCTCCACTCTACGTGAAAAACTCTGGATGCCAGTGTTCTAGGTGAGTGGGAGGGAGAGCTAAGGATCTCAACTTGCAAAATGTAAACTCTAATTTTAATCTGTTTGTTGCTTGTGGCATCCCTCACTTTCAACTGTACCTGAGGTTCCCAATCGAGTGATCCTCTAGTTTAGCTTCTGTGGAGAATCGACCTTCAGATTTCTGGGGGTGGAGGAGAAGGGCAATTGCCTCACAGTAGAGAATGAGTCTCTTTTCTTCTTAAGTGATTTCAGCCTGCTTTCCTGTCTACAGCCCTATATTCACTCCCACTGCCAGGGACACCTCATGGCAACATTGGAGGGTGTTAGGGATATGGGCAGTAAAATTCGTTCCTTGGCTGTCCCTGATGTGGTTTAAGCTTGAGATTGCTGCGATTTGTGACATGATGGTACTGTTCATTTCAGTATACTCATATGTGCTAAGCCCATACCCTTCTTCCTTTTTATTTTTCAGCTTCCAAATTTTGTCTCTTCTCCCACTATTTTGTCCTTGTGACTTTATTTTTCTTGAGGTTTCAAGAGAGATTGGAGGCAATTGCCTGTTTCAACCCATTTATAACTATAAACCATGATTGAGGATTTTTTGGGTGAACCAAAATCTGGAACATTAATATGTGAGTGAATACATAGTAGTATCATTTTAAGTGGCTGCATCACTGGGCTATGTGCTTATTTTAGCTAAACTACTATTAGGTAGGATGGTTTTCTGAGTCCTCTTTTGTAATTGCTTTTCTAGCCCACAACATGTTCCTTTGAACGTATGCATAGGTACAAATTTTATATTTCAATAGATTTGATTTCTAGAGGCACCACAATACCACATGGAAAGTAGGCCTGTGGAGAAAGCAAATGATCAACCTTGGCTTTCATTAAAAAAAAAATCTTACTGATTCTGTAATGGACACAAAGTCAGAAATGGAGTTTTTGAGAGTATTGTAGAGTGTATACAATGGGGAAGATTTCTCAATTGCCTGAGCTTAAGTTTTGACAGACTGTGTTTTGAGCAAGGATATCATTATTGAAAAATTTATAGTCTCATCATATCAACATCAAACTCTGTTCATAAGCACAAGTTTTCCTTTTTTCTTTTTAACAAGTTTTATTGAGATATAATTGACATGTAACATATGAGATTAAGGTGTACAACATAATGATTTGATATTATGTATTTATTGTAAAATGATTACCACAATTAGTTACCATTTATTACCTCACATAGTTACATATCTTTTCCTTATGATAAGAACTTTTAAGATCTATTCTCTTAGTAATTTTCAAATGTACAATATAACATTGTTAACTATTTTCATCATGGTTGCACATTATATCCCCAGGGCTTATTTTAATGTCTTATATAAAGATTCTCTTTATTATCCCCACAGTGGCCAAACCTCTTAAACTCTTAGGAAGTAATACCAAAAATGTCTTCAGTTTAGACTCATAGAGCTGGAAGTGTTAGTAAAGATGGTTCAAGGCACATTTACAGGTGAAGATATAAAGGCCAAAATGAAGGCCAAAATGATAAGTTGATTTACTTGCCCAAGTTCCACTTTTCAAATAGAAGTGAAATCGTTTTACTTATTTTTAAGGACAGTTTGGCCGAGAGTTGATTGTTCAAAATCTCTATGAGAAAACTGAGTAGATTCTTGTTTTTCTCTTTCTATGCTACAGAACCGTTTATTTCTTTTCAATGTAAAAGGGCAAAGATGTGAACAGGATATAAAATTGAAATCGAATATTTCAATAAAGGAAAAAAACACATAGAAACATGACAGTGGCAATAAACATTGTGTGTGTGTGTGTGTGTGTGTGTGTGTGTGTGAGAGAGAGAGAGAGAGAGAGAGAGAGACCTTCTTTTCTACCTGATATGCAGCTTAAATCTGTATCAGTGACATGTCTCTGGGTAGTAGAAGATCAAGTTCACAGGGCTGTAATTGTCCTCAATACCATGTGTGGCAGTAACCCAGAAAAAAGAACTTTGATTGAAAAGTTATTATTTCTAAGTGAAAACAATTCCTGCCTTCATTCAGATTTAGCTAGATAATATAGTGGGTTCTGGGTCATTGAAGAGGGCAGAAAGCCCTTTTTGGCCTCCTTGGTAAGCAGCAGAGGAACCCGTGGGAGGGTGGCTGCTCTTAGGGCTTATGATACCTTTGCCTCCAACCCAGGAGCCAGAGAACAGGCTGAAGGACAAAAATGAGCATTAATAGGCAAACTCACAATTGCTTTTGGGCCTGAATTCCTTTGTAGTCTCACAACTATGGCAAAATGCACAATTTTTGTCTGAATTTGTTCATGAAGTTAGTTGACCAAACAATCTATTTGATTGGGGAAAAAGAAGCTAACTGGACTGATCTGACCAGTTCGTACAACAGCTTGGAGCCTGCGGGGTACAGCCCCAGCCACCATCTCTGGTATCCCTTGCTGCACTTACTGGCCAGAATTGCTTCAATTCGCATGATATAAGGAAAAAGCTCAATGAAATGCATTTGGTTCTGTCTCTACATGAGCAGTTAACAAATTAGCACAGGGGAAGCTTTTGCAAATGAGAGATTAAATTTCCTTGTTTATGTTGGAAATCTCCCTCAGTCTCTGTCAGCAAAAGTGCAATAACATTCTTTCCAGTTGGGCTTGCTTTCAGTTCCTTTGTTATTTTTATTTCTTTTGTTCTTGCTATGGGCTTTTTGAGTGACCATCTCTCTCATTAGGGTAAGCTTCCTGGGGGAGGGGTGCCAGATAAAATACAGGATACCCAGTTTAATTTAAATTTCAGACAAACAATGAATATTTTTTTAAAAATGTATAAGTACAGTATGTCCCAAATATTGCATGGGACATACTTATATTAAAAAAGTATTTGCTTACCTGAAATTCACATTGTATGGGATGTCTTGTATTTTAATTTGCTAAATTTGGGTAGCACCAGAGCTTCCCAAGGCTGTAGGACAAGGTTGATTTTCTACACTCTTCCTCTTTGCCTGGTACAGATTATATATTTATATTATAAATATATATATTTAAGTTTTTAAAAATTTTATTTATCGATTTTACAGAGAGAGGAGGGGAGAGAACAAGAAGTAGCAAATCATAGTTGCTTCACTTTAGTTGTTCCTTGATTGCTTGTTGTATGTGCCCTGACTGGGCAAGCCCAGGGTCCTGAACCAGCGACCTCAGCATTCCAAGTCAATGCTCCATCCACCGTGCCACCACAGGTCAGGCGGTACAGATTATATTTTAACTTGCACCTGAGACTTGATTTCTTAAGGCTGGGTGGGACCAGGTGAGGAGAGCGAAACACCTGAGTCAGGCCCAAAGCTAGTCATTGAGATGAAGTATACTTGAGTGCAATATTTAAAAAAATTAAAATAAAAAGGATTCTGTCTATAATTTTTAATATTTTTATTATAAATATAAATATTTTTGATATTATTTTTTACTTAAAAAGATTGCATTAAAATATTTTATATCTTGATTATAGAGTTTTATTGCACACTTTTAAATTTTGCACCTAAGGGTGTGGGTGGTAGAAATGTTTAATGTAAGTTTGTGGCCTCACTAAGAACAATGTCAGAATTCTTCCTTTAGAATTAAAATATGAGTTTTTCATCTTATTTGACTTCTGTTTTTATATAGATTTGATGAAGCCTGTCATCTTCCCTCATCAGTTTTAATATAGTGTTATTTTGATCTTGAGTGAAGTTTCTTATCTCAATTGCCCCAACCTTTGTCTAGGCAGATATACCTTTTGGTCCTGACTTTAATTCAAGGTAACAAAGATTCCTGTCTCTTTCACTGCTTTAGATATGAGGAGAAGACCCTGGCTGTGTCCAGTGGCAGAAACTTCCTGAAGAAACTTCGAGATACTGTTGGGCTTAGATGATTGGGGGCAGGACTTATGACTATTGAACTTTAATATCATCTTATTGAATACTTAAAATATTGTGCCTGACTAGGTGGTGGCACACTGAACAGAACATCGACCTTGGACACTGAGGACCCAGATTGGAAACCCCGATGATATTTGTGCCTGACCAGGTGGTGGCACACTGGACAGAACATCGACCTTGGACACTGAGGACCCAGATTGGAAACCCTGATGTTGCCAGCATGCCAGCATGGGGTCATCTGACTTGAGTGCTGGGTCTGCAGCTTGAGTGTGGAATCATAGACATGACCCCACAGTTGCTGGCTTGAGCCCAAAGATCACTGGTTTGAGCCCAAGATTGCTGGCTTAAGCAAGGAGTTGCTGATCAGATACGTATGAGAAAGCGATCAATGAACAACTAAGGTGCCGCAGCTGCGGGTAGATGCTTCTCATCTGTCTTCCTTCCTGTCTGTCTCTGTTTTTGTATCTCTTTCTCTCTCTAAAAAAAGAAAAAAATAAAGAGAGAAAGATTATTTGTTCACTAACTATGAGACAAATGCAAATTCAAATTACAAAGAGATATCATCTCACACCTGTTAGAATGACTATCATCAATAAATTAACAAACAATGAATGTTGGCGATGTGGAGAAAAGGGAATCCTTTTTTCTCTTGTTTTTGGGAATGCAAATTGGTGCAGCCACTGTGGAAATCAGTAAGGAGGTTCTTTAAAAAAATTTTAAAATTAAACTGCCTTATGACCCAGCAATTCCTCTTCTGAGAATACATCCAAAGAAACTGGAAATACTAATTTGAAAGAATATATGCACCTTATGTTCATTGCAGTATTATTTACAATAGCCAACATTTGGAAGCAGCTCAAGTGTCAATCAGTAGATGAGTGGATTAAAAAAAACTCCACAAAACAGTTGTACATTTATACAATGGAATATTACTCAGCCTTTTGTAAAAAAGAAGGAAATCTTACCCTATAGGACAGCATGTATAGAACTGGAGAGCATTATGCTAAGTGAAATAAGCCACTAAGAGAAAGTTGAGTACTATATGATTTCACTTATATGTGGACTCTGAAGAACAAAACAAACAAACAAACAAAACGAAAACACATATAGATACAGATGGAAGGGAATTTAGGTCAATGAAAAAGGTGAAGGGATTAAAAAGTACAAATTAGTAGTTAAAAAATAGTCATGGGATATAAAGTACAACAGAAGAAATATAGTCAATAAAATAGTAATAACTGTGTATAGTGCCAGGTGGATACTAGAATTATTGGGTGTATCACTTTGTAAATTATATAATTATCTAACCACTATGCTGTATACCTGAAATTAATACAAAAATATTGAGTGAAAACTGTAATTAAAAAATAAAAATTAAAAAAGAGCAAATGTTATTTATTGGTTTTCCACATTGAAAATGTCCTTCCTGGCCCTGGCTAGTTGGTTTAGTGGACAGAGTGTCAGCCTGGTGTGTGGATGTCTCAGGTTCAATCCCTGGTCAGGGCACACATGAGAAGCAACTATCAGCTTTTCTCCTCTTCCCTTTCTCCCTTTTCTCTCTCTTCCCCTTCCACAGCTAGTGGCTTGATTGGTTCGAGCATCTGCCCCGGGTGCTGAGGATAGCTTGGTTGATTTGAGCATCAGCCCCAGATGGGGGTTTATGGGTGGGTCCTGGTTCGGGTGTATGCCGGAGTTTGTCTCACTAACTCCCCTCTTCTCATTTTGGAAAAAAGAAAAGAAAATGTTCTTCCTACTTACATGCTTAGCAACCACCTGACAGTGAACTTGTGCTCTTTTGGGAAGATTTTTAACACTGTGTTTTAGTAGGATTATTTTTGAAGGTGATAATACCCATCGTTCAGGCAGACATTTTTAGCAGGGCACTGAGCCATCTCCATCCTTTCATGCTCAAGCTCCTCCTTCTGTCCTCAGAAAGTTCTTTCCCAGATCAGTTTAGAGAGCATGGCTATGCCACCTTGACAAAAATATTCCATTACCTTTAGGTGACCTTTTTCTGAGACTTGGGAATGGAGTGTTTCATCTATAGGTCAGGCACTGGATGACTTTAGTGGTGCTCCCTGAACGACAAGGCTGATGAATAGCATTTGAACTCTGTTTCCCTAATCCTTCAGGCAGAATGAGAGGCTCTCCATAAGGGTAACCCTGAGTGATTCATGATGCCTGTTTCAGCACAGCCACACATCATATAAATGCAAATTGACAGTTTGCGCACACTGGTCTCAGGATGGTATTTACTTAAAATCCTCTCAAGTACACTCCCAATGACAGCCGGCCGGGGGGTGGGGGGTCAGGGGACAGCTCTCTGGTTAAGGCTAGCAAACAAAGAGGCACCAACTTGTCATATCCGGCCACCAGAACACAGGAGCCTTTTGAACACTCAGCTCTCTTTTTGTGCCACTTGGCACTTAATGCCTCTTGGGTCATGCAATTGGTTTGTTAGTTGATTGCAAGGATAGTCCTTTAAAAAATAAACAAACAAGAAGGTAGTAAACTGAGACCTGTGGCTCATCCCTTTGGTTGTCCTGGAGTTTCAAAAAATTGAGGCTGTGGAACAGTAAGGAGGTGGGAAATAGATGGGCTACGGACAACATGCTAAGAGAAAGTTTGAGATACTTGGAACACAAATAAAGCCCTAAATAGTGAAAGTAGAAAGAAAAAAACTCATATAAAGACCCCACCCCCAACAGAAATACATTTAGTTTTACAAAAACATTCTTGGTAAATAATAACCTTTGTAATTGTCATAGGAACCTTGGCTTGTTTTGTGCGTAAGCCCATTAGGTGTTTACTTGAAAGGACTCCCTTTTTTTTCTGGCTTTTCCAGATAGTCACCCTAATGCTTCTCCCTTTCTCACCCAGAGCATAAAGCAGCACCCTTTGGAGCTTAGAGGACTGGCAAGGCTCCAGGCAAAAGGAGGGGAGCTACATTCTTCAAGTCACTTGTTTTACACTTTGTGCATGATAATAGCCATGACATTATTTCATTACTATTATTAACTGATAATTCACTATCACCATTTGGATCACCCCTGTGGCTTACACACTCTAAACTATAGAAAGTGAAACAAAAAAGAAATCAAGGCTGTGGAATAGTAATAGAGGTGGGAAAGGACAAGTTCCTAATAACCTGCTAAGAGAGTTGCAAACACTTGGAGATCACTAACAAAGCCCTACAATGTGTTGTTGACATAGTGCCACACCAGGGCCTAACAATTTGTTTACTGTATCCTGATTGTGCATAAACAATCTTTTGAGCAACACTGACAATCAGGCGCCTCCATTTTCTGACTGGCTGGATTTGCTAATAGCTTGTTGGGTTCGAAAACACTTCAGAAAAAGTGACCCAAAGTCTTATAATTGATGTCAAACACAATACTTTTCCCTTTTCTAAGAGAGTACTTTCAATATGTAGTCCAACAGAGCCTAACAATAACATACACCACAAACACAATATCTTTCTCTTAAAACATTTTTTTAAGAGAACGAGAAGACAAGTCACAGACCAGAAGAAAATTGTAGGAGACACATCTAATAAAGGACTGCTAACCAAAATATACAAAGGTTTCATAAAACTCAGCCATAAGACAGGAAACAACCTGATTAAAAAACTGGTAAACACCTTAACAGACACCTCACTAAAGAAGATATACAGACAGCTTGATAAGCATATGAAAGGAGGCTCCATATAATATATCATCAAGAAAATACAAATTAGTACAATGCAATACCACTATGTATACCTTTAAAATGGTCAAAATATGGAACATGAACCACATGAAATGCTGTTGTTTCACCAGGCTGTGAAACAACAGGAAGTCTTACTATTGCTGGTAGGAAAAGAAAGTAGTAGTCGTTTTGGAAGACAGTTGGTGTTTTCTTACAAAACTTAACATACTCTTACCATACAATCCAAAAATTGTGCTCCTTGGTATTTGCCCAAATAAACTGAAATGTTGTGTCTACACAAAAACATGCACACAAATATTTATAGCAGCTTTATTCATAATTGCCCAGACTCGGAAGCCACTAAGATGTCCTTCAGTAGAGGAATGGATAAACTGAATATCAGACAATGGCATATTATTCAGATCTAAAAAGAACTGAGATATAAAGCCATGAAGAAATGTGGAAGAACCTTAAATGCGTATTACCAAATGAAAGAAGCCAGTCTGAAAAAACGAATACTGTGTGATTCCAACTATATGATATTCTGGAAAAGGCAAAACTATGGAGACAGTACAGAAGATCAATGATTTCCTAGGGTTAGTGTGAGAGAGGTATGAGCAGGTAGAGCACTGCAGATTGTTAGGGCAGTGAAAATACACTGTGTGATACTATAATGCTGGATACATGTCATTAGACACTTATTTGTCCAAATCCACAGCATGTATACCACCAAGAGTGAATCCTCATGTAAACTATAGACTTTGTTTGGGTGATGCTAATTTATCAGCTTAGGTTCATCAGTTATAACAAACGCCCCACTCTGGTGAGAGATGTTGATAAGGGGGAGGCTGTAAATGTGTGGTGGTAGCGAGTATAAGAGAAGTCTCTGTTCCCTCCACTCAATTTTGCTGTGAATCTAAAACTGCTCTAAGAAAATAAAATTAAAAAGAATTGACAGTCCTTATGCACTTAATTTGTATAGTTTTTACAAAATGAAGTAAGGACATGTTCACATTTGATGGAAGAGGTCATCATCCTCAAGGACTTGAAGAAACCCATGTCCTGGTCCTGGAAGGTGATTGCAAATCTAGAGGTGACCTGGTCACCTTACAGTAAAGCCTTCTCAGTTGTTCAACAAAATTTATTTAACAAGTATTTGTGGAGCTTCCTGTGTGTCCTCCTGTCTTTCTCTGAGTTTTTACCCAGTGGCACCTATGTCTTATAATCCCCCTTGTTCTCATGTTCAAGGATGACCCTTTATAAGGTGACAGATTCTGAGTTGTCTCTTCCCCTCAGAGGTGAGCAGGTGAGAAGCATAAGGAGAGAAGCCGGTGCTTCAGGTGCCCTTTCTTTTATTTTTTTAATTTTAAATTTATCAATGAGAGTTGACATTATTAACTTAGTTTTAGTATACAACATAGTGGTTAGACATTTGTATAACTTAAAAATTAATCGCCCTGATAAATCTAGCACCCTTTCTTAAGGCTGATGTGGGAAAATTCTTATTTATTTCTCAAAGAAAAACAACTTTTAGAGTGGACCCTCAAAAGTTTAAGGAAACCCACCTTCTGACCCTGGAGCTCTTTATGACTAAGGTAATCTAGTCATCACTAAGCTCTGCTACAATTAAGAAGCTGACAATTTTGTTGTAACTTAGCCTTAGCCAGGGATTCTGGAAGACATAGAAAGTACTATTTGGGGGAGGACCTTTGACTGACTGGAAAGACGGACTCTGATAAAAGAAAGACATGCAAGTAAAAGATGGTGTCATGAAAAACGAGAGAGTAGAAAAGCTATTGATAAATCAACAACTTTTTTCACATCTTCATCCACCATGAATGAGATAACCAATGAAAAAGGAGCTGGACTGGCAGAAGGAATTTTGACTTACTTGTGCCATTTCCTGCCTTTATATTAATTTTACATTCCAGGTTTCCTCCCCTAGAATTTCTGACAACACAAGTAACAAGAGAGTTGAGTTAGGCACACTATCCCATATCTCAGATAGTTCTAGAGGCAGTGAAAAAAAAGAGGGTATAGGGCATGGAAGCTTCCAACACTGAAAACATAGAACCAACAAAAGTACCAAAGTCAATGTTCTTCTGGCAAGGATGGGAACATGGTCTTGTTAGATAATTTTAAGGCATGGCACACAAATTTGACTACCTCAAACTTTTTAATTATTTGAACCTTTGAGGTTATTTTGGATAGCACCAACTCTTACCATTCTCAAAGTCTTCATTATACCATTCCAGAATTTAATTATAGTCCTTCACTCCTTGTCATTGGGGGTATTTATTTTTCAAGCAGGTAAAGCGTGATCCTTGGAAGGGCAGAGTAATTTGCAGTTAAGTAGAAGAATACAAACAATTAAACAGCATTTCAAAGTACAGGAGAAAATGCCATGATGGTAGCTCAAATGTGTTTTTTTTTTCTTTCAATATAGCATATAATATGAGTCAACCCAGCATAGAGGTTGACCTGAATTCTGATATAATTATAGATATAAAAATTTGGATTTCAGCCCAACATAGAAGTTACTGTTCTTATGGCAGCTGCTGCCCTTTAGGGTTGGAAGAATTCTAATTCCCACTAGAAAGATATTCCTGGCAGGATCCTAGGTTAGTTGAAGTAACCTCTATGCAATCATACCTATTACCAATATTTCCCCATGTATAAGATGCTCCCATGTATAAAAAGCACCTTAATTTTGGGGTCCAAAATTTGAAAAAAAATGTATTACATAAAATTATTGAAGTTTAGTTTTATTCATCATAAAATTCATACAACTCCTCATCTGCAATAAAAAGTGGGAAATGCAAGTAAAAAAATCTACAACTACTGTGTAAAACACACCCAGTTTTTAGACGCCAAATTTTTCAAAAAATGGTGCATCTTATACATGGGGAAATACAATAAATGCAGCATTGCTGGGTAGGTCTGGGCTACTGGTACCCCCAGAAGAGAGGTCTGCATCTGCCAGGGTTTTCTGATGAAGCCACAAGGTTACTCTAACTAGCCTATGCAGAAAGTTTATTAAAGTCTGTTAGGTATCTCATGATAGTTCCCAGAAGGCCAGAGAATCAGGCTTAAAAGTTATCCAACCAAGAAAATCCCCAAATTGTCCCTTCAAAGTGCTGCAGGTACAGAACATCATACTGATGTGCCCAGTGGACTCCACAGAGGTAATTTCCTACAAGCTGCTCATGAAGACATGTGGAGAGAAAGAATATTATGACCTATAATTCAAATACACTTCTTTTCCATTGATCCTCATGGATTCATTTCTATCGTATGTTGCTTTCTGATTTCAAAAATAATTCATGTTTATTGTGGAAAATATTTAAGATACCAAAAATATTTGAATGTTGTTAAATTCGATCACACATAAAATATTTATACATCTTGCTGAGGATCTTCACAATCTATATTCTGTATAGGACATATACACATATGCACACACATGTTCAGATCACTTTCCACATAATTGTTTTATAATCTGGATTTTTTTCTTTAAAAGTTAAATGAATAGCTTAACTTTTTTATAATCATAAAAGCACTATCTGCTTATTATAATAAACAAAAATAATAAAAACTAAAAAAGAAAAGTGAAATCATCTATAATCCCACCACCAAATAAAAACTTGCTATCAACATTTTGTTGTAATAATACCTAGATTTTTTCTCTCTTTATAGAAATGGGTTAAATTAGATAGATAGATTTTTAAATGTGATAATGTGTTACTCTATTTTGTAAACAATTTTACCTAACAAAATAATAAAATGGACACTCCCTTGTTAATTATTCTTTTACAGCATGATTTTTAATCGACTGCACACAATTTCATCATACACTTTGTTCTATCATTTATTTAGCAATACCTCTATTGTTCTATTTAAGTAGTTTATTTTATTTTTTAATAATTACTCTGAGTGTTTGGGTTGATATGGAACACATTTAAAAATTGAACCAAACTTTTATAAGGAGTGGCTTCCATTGACTCATCAAGATTGAGAATGAGAAAAATAAAGTTCAAATCAAGAACAAAACAGCCTAAATTTAGGATTTTATATTTGATGGTTGGCTTCAGTCATGTGTAACAAACACTCTGCAATTGTGAAGACATTTTCATCACTTTCAAGCTATCTACACACAGAAGATTGCCCCTTGAAATGCTTCTCACTTCTTGTATAGCATACTTCTTTGGTTTCCTCCTACCACCGGCTGCTCATGCCCAGTCTCCTCTGCTGCTTCTCCATCTGCCTGACTTCTAACGCCCAAAGCTTTCTTCCTTGGACCTCTTATGTTCTCTCTCTGTGCCTTCAGTGATGTCACTTTGTCTCATGGATTTAAACACCACCTATACACTGACACTGAAAGCTTCCAAATGGACAAGTGCTTCACGTGGACCTCTCTTCTGAACTCCCACTTACATTTCTGTTTGCCTACTCAAGATTTTCACTTGGTCTCTCAAATGTATTATGCCTAAAATCGAATTCCAAATTTTCACTACTCCAAACCTAATCCCACCACAAGCTTCCCCATCTCAGTTCATGGTCACTCTATTATTTTTGTTTCTTGGGTAAAAATTGTGTATTCCCAAACACAGATCTTTCTCATGAGCTCTAGACTCATATAATCAGCCACCAACTTGACATCTCTACTTGAACATCTAGTGGATATCACAGTCTTAATACATCCAAGGAGACATCTCCAAACCTTCCCCACCAGCAGTCTTCCAATCTTGGCTGATGGCAATTTCACCCTTGTAGCTGCTTGGGTCAAAAATCTTGGAGTTCTTCTTGACTCTTCTTTTTCTTTTATACCCACATCAATTCTGTCAGCAATTACTGTTGACTCTTCTTTCAGAATACTTTTAGAATCATATCACCACTCTCCCCTGCCCTGCTTCAAACCACCATCATTTCTTACTTGGATTACTGCCCACTGACTCCTAATTAGTCTTCTTGTTTCTACCTTTGCTTCTCTACTCTATTTTCAGTACAGCAGCCACAGTGTGACCCTTTTCAAGTCTCCTAGACTTAAAACCTTCCAATGGTTGCCCACCAGAATCCTCACATTTGTTTCAAGGGCCCTTAAGTATTGTTATTGTTTTGAACTTGCCAGTGACTCACTGGGCCTCTTTTGTCCCCCCCCCTCTTCTTTTCCAAGTGAGAGAAGGGGAGATAGAGAGATAGATTCTGCATGTGCCCCAACCAGGATCCACCCAGCAACCCCCTTCTGGGGTTTATACTTTGCCCATCTATCTGAGGCCATGCTCGTAACTGAGATATTTTTAGTACCTGAGGTGGAGGCTCCGCAGAACCAACCTCAGTGCCTGGGACCACACTTGAACCAACTGAGCCATGGCTGGAGGAGGGGAAGAGAGAGAGAGAGAGAGAAAGAAAGAAGAGGGGAATGGAGGAGGAGCAGATGGTCTCCTCTCCTGTGTACCCTGACTGGGAATTGAACCCACGACATCCACATGCTAGGCTGATGCTCTACCACTGAGCCAACTGGCCAGGGCTCTTTTGCAGTTTTTTTTTAGACATGTATCCATGAGCTCTCACCTTGGGGCATTGGCACTTGGTTCTTTCTACCTCCAACACTCTACTCTGATGTCATGGTAGCTGGCTCCCTCCCCTACATCACTATTTTGCTCAAGTTTATTGAATACATCTTGTGAAATTGGGTCCCTGCTAGGAATGTGACATCATTTCATACAATCCTCACAACTACTCTATGAAAAAATAGATTTCCACGCGGTAGTGAACATACATTTTTGAAATATTAATGTATTTGTATTTCTAGTAACTTCATAAGTTTTTCCAGTTCTGTACAGCTTTACCTATTGATATTAAGATTCTAGAAAGCTCCAATATTAGCATTACTATAAGATTCATGCTTTAGCCTGACCAGGTGGTGGCACAGTGGATAGAGCATCGGACTTGGATGCGGAAGACCTGGGTTCGAGACCCCGAGGTCTCCAGCTTGAGCGTGAGGTCCATCTGGCTTGAGCAAAAGCTCACCAGCTTGGACCCAAGGTCGCTGGCTCCAGCAAGTGGTGGCTCGGTCTGCTGAAGGCACATGTGAGAAAGCAATCAATGAACAACTAAGGTGTCGCAATGGCAACGAAAAACTAATGATTGATGCTTCTCACCTCTCTCCATTCCTGTCTGTCTGTCTGTCCCTATCTATCCCTCTCTCTGACTCTCTCTCTGTCCCTGTAAAAAAAAAAAAAGATTCATGCTTTAGATAGTCTTATATTCATGGGATTATATATACAATAGAATATACATAATACATATTATATAACATACATAATGTACAGAATCCCATCAGAAACATATAAAGAGGTAGAAATATATACATTTTTTCTCCAAAATAAATGGAGAATTTCCTCAGAGTCCCTTTTATTGTCATCATTATTATTATTTTCTGTTGATATGCCTTGGTGGTCATCTTTGTGCAAAAATATTGATTTGTATTTCAGATTGTTACTTTAGGGTAGATTCCTTGAGGTGAAAATACAAGGTCAAAGTACCTTTCAGAGCATTATAATGTACTTGATAAATTTTGCTAAATTGTGCTCTCTAGTTTGCATTCTCTCTTGTTGCTGTGATTTAGAGCAAATGGAAGACTGTAGAGCTACATAGTATGCCAAAAATAGAATGTGTTTTTTCAAGTCCCATTACCAAAAAAACAAGGACACTAAAGAATATGAGCATTAGTACCCTGGTGAACTCTCCCAAGCTTTTGCCTGAAAGAATAACTGAGTGGAACATGGGCAAAACAGAAGTTGGCGACAGGAAAGTAAAGCAGGATGTAGTTAATTAAAAAGAAAAAAGAGTTTTGAAGCTCAAGGATAGAAGAATCCATAACTGTAAATAACAAATGACTGTGTATGCATTATTATTTCCAGTTTTGTAGTTGAGGAAATAAAAGAGGTTTGAGTTATTTCACCCAAGGTCATACAGTCTATTAGACAGAGCTGAGATTCCAATCCAGACCTTTCTTCTCTGTTCGTGTTCTACATTCTCTCTCAATGTTTATATATCTTGTTGCCACTTCTTAAATGAGCATCACTTGTTAGCTAAGCAAGATGATTAGAGTGGAATATACTCTTCTAGTGTATTCAGCTATGAAATAACTGGACCAACCTTGCTTTGATAGTGAAGGCAAAGGGAACACTTACGTAATGGTTGATAGAACACAAGAACCTGTGGGTAAAGCCATCTTGCACCTGTTTTTGTATAGCTGGTGAGCTAAAGGTTTTTATATTTTTAAATGGTTAAAAAATTAAAAGGATTAATACAATTTCATGACACATAAGAAAATTATATAAAATTAAAATTTCGGGATTTATAAATATCGTTTTATTAGGACACAGCCATGTCCATCATTTTCATAATGGAGCCATAACCACAGGCTACCACTATTACTAATTGGCCCTTCACACAAAATTTTGCTGACCCCTGATTTAGTTCATAGACATCATGTCTCAGTGATCCAGATTCCAATAATATCTAAATGCTCTATGTATTTGAAATTACACCAACAGTGTCAGTCCTGTATTTTACTTATCAATATGTCCTTTAAATATTCTTTGACTGTGTCTGGTTATAAACCAAGAAAAATTAAGAGATTTTATCACTTCATCTTCAGAATTTGTTTGTAGGAAGAGTCATATTGCTATAATGTATTGGCCATAAAAACATGCAATGATTTGTTTCAGGACAGCTTTGGAACTGTCCAAGGTCACTTGAGAATCAGATGTCATTATGTCTGACTTTGACATTTGAATATGCTTGTGCCAAAGGACTGAGGAGGTAAACATGAATATTGATGTTAAATCTATGGCCAAAGTGTGTGCTTTAGAGCATTTCATTCTGTGAATACACCGTAACTTATTTATATATTCTATTGTTGTGCATTTGGATTTTTTCCAAGTTTTGCTATATAAACAGTGCTGCTGTGAACATTTTTATAGATGCCTCTGGAACACATGTGCAGGTTTCTTTAAGGTGTATATACTTAGAATTCCTGAACTATATGTTATATAGATTCTACTTTTGCAAGGTTTTGCCAAACAACTTTTTTCTACAGCGGTTTTATCTTTTCACACTGCTAGTATATGACATTTTCCATTGTTTTGGGTCATTGCCAACATCTGGTATTTTCAGATTTAAGTGAATTTTGCCAATTTGGTTTTAATATACCTTTCCCTAATTACTAATGAGATTGAGTTTCTTTTCAATGTTTATTGGCCAATCAGATGCCACTTTTGTTAAGTCTTTTGCCCATTTTTCAATTTGATTGTTTATTTTTTGCTTATTGATTCATAGTTCTTTATGTATTTTGGATGTTAGCCCATTATTTTCAAAGAATCTTTCCCTTGTCTTTTCACTCTTTATGGAGTTTTCTGATGAACTAGAAGTCCTGATTGTACTACGGTTAAATTTAGTAATAATTTCCTTTATGGTTTGTCTTTATATGTCTGGTTTTAAAAAATCTTTTTTACTTTGAGGTCAATAAGGTGTTTTTCTTCTAAAAGATGTATAATTTTGCCTTTTACATTTAGGTATTAATTAACCTGAAATTGGCTTTAGTATATAGTACTTTCTTAATTTTCAAAAACCTAAGGGGTTTTCTAGTTATCATTTTGCTTTTTAATTTGTAGTTTAATTACATTCTAGTGAGATAATATGATAATTTTTGAAACTGGTTATAACTTGCTTTATAACTCAGTATATGGTCAAATATTACAAAAGCTTAAAAAGAACTTGTACTTTACTCAAATTGGATAAAGGGTCCTATATAGATATGTCTGTTAGTTAAAGTTTATTATACATGTTGTTCAAAGTTTCTATATTCCTTCTCATTTTTATTTGCTTGATATATCAGTTATTGAATGAGTTGTGTCAAAAATCTTCAACTGTGATTGTAAATTAGTTTATTTTTTATAGTTTTGTCACTTTTTCATTATTTTAGGCCTGTATGAGGTACAAATAGACATTCAATTTATATTTCTTTCTTGTGTCTTTATCATTTCACTTTATAAAGTGACCCTGTTTAAATTAAATATTTGATATTAATATAGCTTATACCATCTTTGCTTTGGGGCAACGTTTAAGTTTATCCTCTTTTCCATTCTTTTCTGTTCAGTCTTTCTATATCTTGTTTTAGATGTGTTGCTTGAAAACAGCTCGTGGGTGGATTTCACTTTGTTTTATCCAGTAATCAATCTTTGCCTTTAACTAGAAGCATTTAGTCTGTTTACTCCTAATGGAATTACTGATGTATTTGGGCTTGAACCTCTCATGTTTTTTCTTCTTTATTGACTTCTATGAATTGATACATTTTTCCCATTTTATTTTTTTCCTGTACTAGTTGAAATTTGTATAATTTATTTCTACTTAATCACTAGCTTGGAAATCAAAGCGTGTGTGTTAATTTAACAAGACTGCAGTTCATTGATATCTTTATTTTCTCTCAAAAATATAAGAATCCCCACTTTTTGTACCTCTGGCAACCACCAATCTGTTATGTATCTATGAAGTCTTTTAGTTTGTTTTGCTTTTAGATTCCACATATAAATACAATTTTCTATATATTTTTTTAACAGCTTAAGACATTATAATTGTTTTTATGTAGCTTAGTTTTGATTTCCTACATTACAATGTGTTCTTTCTTGCAGTTCAGCCTTCCTCTGCTTTTGCCTTGGTCTTTCATTTGTATCCCCTCCACCTGGCGAAAACAGCCCTAAAAGGAGGAAGGCAGAAACAGAGAGCTGGCCATTAGCAGACACTGCTAAAGAAAATCCTAGGACATATTGAAGGGAGAAGGAAAGTGATCTCAGATGTGAAGTTTGAACTGCAAGGGAGAGCGTACTGGAATATAGAAAATGGAAACTGGCATCCACAAAGGCTCCGAGAAGAGGACTGTGCGTGTGAACGATAACTGATCTTAGAAAAGAAAGAGTTGGATTTTTGAACATTATGGAGGTTTGGCAATATCTTTTTTTGTTGTTGAAATATTGGTGAGAGGCTTAAAATATACAAGGAGATCACATTTCCAAGTATTTTAACTGGAAATACTGGTTTTTAAGGCAAAAATATAATAAATGGTCACTGTTTTCCTCATCACTCCTGCCACCATGACAGCCCAGAGCCAGACTTCTTCATAATTTTGTTTGCACAATCCTCAAAAAGATTTGGAAAAACCATATACTCCTTCACACAGTTTAATTTTCAAAATTTTACACAGCAATTTTACAGGGTTACAAACAATATAATTTCTGGGATATTGTAAATTTTAAGTTTTATTTTTTTATTTGTATTTTTTAGACACTTTTTAAAACAATTTTTATGATTTTATTTAGACAATTAATTTTAACAGGGTGACATTGATCAACTAGAATACATAGATTTAGAGAAAACATTTCCAGATCATTTTGACATTTGATTATGTTATATAACCATCACCCAAAGTCAAATTGTCCACCTTTTATTTGTTTCTTTTTAAGCCCCTCCCCTCCCCTCCCTCCCACCCTCTCCTCCCTTCCTCTCCCCTTGTTAACCACTGCAGTCTTATCTATGTCCATGAGTCTCAATTTTGTGTCCCACCTATGTATGGAATTATACAGTTCTTAGTTTTTTCTGATTTACTTATTTCACTCAATATAATGTTATCAAGGTCCATCCATGCTGCTGTAAATGATCCTATGTCATCATTTCTTATGGCTGAGTACTATTCCATAGTGTATATGTACCACATGTTTTTTATTCAATCTTCTATTGAAGGGCTTTCTGGTTGTTTCCACATCTTGGCCAATGTAAAAATGCTGCGATGAACATGGGGTTGTATGTGTCTTTACGTACCAATGTTTCTGAGTTTGGGAGTATGTATCCAGCAGAGGGATTTCTGGGTTATATGGTAGTTCTATTCTTAATTTTTTTGAGGAACCACCATACTTTCTTCCATAATGGTTGTACTAGTTTACATTCCCCCCAACAGTGAATGAGGGTCCCTTTTTCTCCACAGCTTCTCCAACACTTGTTATTACCTGTCTTGTTGGTAATAGCTAATCTAACAGGTGTGAGGTGGTATCTCAATGTAGTTTTTTTTTTTAAATTTATTTTTTTACAGGGACAGAGAGAGAGAGTCAATGAGAGATAGATAGGGACAGACAGACAGGAACTAAACATCAATCATTAGTTTTTTATTGCTGTTGTGACACCTTAGTTGTTCATTGATTGCTTTCTCACATGTGCTTTGACCGTGGGCCTTCAGTAGACCGAGCAACCTCTTGCTGGAGCCAGTGACCTTGGGTCCAAGCTGGCGAGCTTTTGCTCAAGCCAGATGGGTTCACACTCAAGCTGGTGACCTCGGGGTCTTGAACCTGGGTCTTCCGCATCCCAGTCTGACACTCTATCCACTGCACCACTGCCCGGTCAGGCTCAATGTAGTTTTGATTTGCATTTCTCTAATACCTAGTGAAGATATCTTTTTATATATCTATTGGCCATTTGTATTTTTTCTTGGGGGAAGTGTCTGTTCATGTCCTCTTTCCATTTGTTTTTTAATTGGATTGTTTGCTTGTTTATTGTTGAGTTTTGTGAGTTCTTTGTATATTTTGGATAGTAGGCCCTTATCTGAGCTGTTGTTTGAAAATATCATCTCCCATTTAGTTGGCTCTCTGTTTTGTTGTCAGTTTCTCTTGCTGTGCAAAAGCTTCTTAGTCTGATGTAGTCCCATTCATTGAACTTTGCCTTCACTTCCCTTGCCTTTGGAGTCAAATTCATAAAATGCCCTTTATGGCCAAGGTCCATGAGTTTAGTACCTATATTTTCTTCTATGTAATTTATTGTTTTAAGTCTTATATTTAGGTCTTTGATCCATTTTGAATTAATTTTGGTATAAGGGGACCAAATGTAATTGAGTTTCACTGTTTTGCACGTGGCTCTCCAGTTTTCCCAGCACCATTTATCGAAGAGGCTTTCTTTTTTCCATTGTGTGTTTTCGGCTCCTTTATCAAAGATAATTTGACCATATATATGTGGTTTTATTTCTGGGCTCTCTATTCTTTTCTATTAGTCTGAGTGTCTATTATTTTTGCCAATACCATGCTATTTTGATTATTGTGGCTTTGTAGTATAATTTGAAGTCAGGTATTGTAATGCCCCCAGCTTCATTTTTTTTCCCTAGGATTACTTTGGCTATTCAGGTTTCTTTATAGTTCCATATAAACCTGATAATTTTTTGTGCCATTTCTTTAAAAAATGACATTGGAATTTTAATTGGAATTGCATTAAATTTGTATATTGTTTTGGGTAATATGGTCATTTTAACTCTTTTTATTCTTCCTATCCAAGAACAAGGAATATTTTTCCATTTCATTGTGTCTTTTTCAATTTCCTTTAACCATGCTTTGTAGTTTTCATTATATAGGTCCTAAAGACACTTTCAAAAAACTTTTTTATTTATTCATTTTAGAGGGGGAGGGGAAAGAGCAGGAAGCATCAACTCTCATATGTACCTTAACCAGGCAAGCCCAGGGTTTTGAACCAGTGACCTCAGTGTTCTAGGTTGATGCTTTATCCACTGTGCCACCACAGGTCAGGCCAAATTTTGAGTTTTAAGTAAAACTATTATATCGCTTAAAAAAAAAAACCAAACCAAACTGAAGCTTGACTTTACTTTATTTGGTATAACCCTTAGAGCAAAAGCCAGGCTCATTACTCCACTTGCCTGTCTGTGGGTACCTACTTCACTCAGTCCCTGACCTGGTTATTATGCAAATTGTTGCCATATCATTGATGCTTTTAAGAAGATTACATTTCTTTTTACTCAGAATTTTAGTTCTTTCCTTTTATTTATTTTCCTTTTTTCCCTTCCTTTTGAGAAAGGAGAGAAGAGCGCACACACACAAAAGAGAGAAAGAGAAAGAGAAGGAGGGAAGGAGGGAAGGAGGGAAAGAGACAGAAGTATCAACATGTTGCTCCACTTAGTTGTACATTGATTGCTTCTTGTATGTGCTTTGATTAGGGATTGAACTGGTGACCTCTGGCTCAAGCTAGCAACCTTGAGCTCAAGTCAGTGACCTCGGGACTGTGTCAACAACCTAGTGCTCAGGCCAGCAAACCCATGCTCAAACCTGAGATCCTATACGCAAGTCAACAACCCTGCACTCAAGCCAGCAACCTTGGGTTTTCAACCAGCATACTTGGTGTTCTGGGTCAATGTTCTATTCAGTGTGCTCCTACTGGTCAGGAAAATTTGTTATTTTTAACAGGAGGGTCATTTTGGGAGACCAGCACACTAGGTTTCGACAGAGTACACCATTTTATTTTAAATAGCGGCAATTATAAGACATAATATCTTTTTTCCTGACCAGATAGCTCAGTTGGTTTGCAGTGATTTTTAATCACCAGTCTTTGGACTAGTACCGGTTCATCAGAAATTTCTTACTGGTCTGTGAAAGAGTTAACTACTCTGGTGTTGTATGAAGATTAGAACAGTGGGTTTCAGCCTTTTTATACTTGGGGACCAGTGATATAACCAGCCATAAATGGAAACACTCAAATAATAACAGTGCAACATGGTACAAGCTGGTGTTTGCTTTCTGAACTCCACACATATAAAGCACTGAATACTACATAAGTTTGTCTATCGTACATGATTTGTAAATGTTCTGCACAGTGGAAAAGGTTGTTTGAGTGAGCCTACAAGTTCAAAATATATCTAAGACAACCTCAATAGTATTTTTATTGATGATACAGGCTGATACATGGCAATTACCTTGAACATAAGTGAATTTGACTAAGATCATTGGGTCGATGATCTTCATATAACATCAGGGTGCTTAATTCTTTCTCAGACCCTCTTGAAATTTCTGGCAGACTAGAAATTGAAAAAAACTGGGTTATAGAGTCTATAATCATTGGGTCTATCATCTTCAGGCCAGTGTTTTTCAACTGCCAGTCCATGGATTGATCCACCAGAAATTTTGTGCCAGTCCGCAATGAATACATAAATATGTAAGTGGAGCAACAAATTGATGTTTCTCTCTCTAAAAATTAAAATAAAAAAATAAAGAAGTCATTAAAATAAGATATAATACCTCTTCTAGAACCTTTATTCTATTATTTTAAAAGTATTTATTAGCATATCTGTCTAATTTTATATATTTTATATATATTATTATTATTATTATTTTTTGCCCTAGCTATAGTGAGGTGTAAACATCTGCAAACAGATGAGGGATTCAGTTCAGCTCATTAAGTCCCAGTGAGCAAAGCACTGTACTGGTGGTGACTTGAGGATAAGGTAATGGCATAATCCCTGCCCTCCAGAGGCTCCTAATCAAGTGTTGAAGATAGACATTGATTTTTGTATCAGAAAACCTGATGATAAATGTTATAGTAGAGGATATGCAGCAAGAATTGAGAGAAAACTGTGAGATTATAAGCAAAGAACAGTTTGGGGAGATGGAAAAATGGGTAAGGGAGAGGGGACTTATGAGAGAAGTCATAGTTCACTGTTTAAACAAAGGCATGGGAATGGGACAACATTGCATGTTTGCTAAACACTGAGCTATTCAGAGTGGGTGGGTCGGAATGTTGACATATGTGTGTGTATGTAGCGTGTGGAAATTGACAGAGATGGGAAAGAAGATGGTGCTAGAGCCTGAAGTGGTAAAATGGGCTAAAAAGACAGTTTATCAGGGTTCTCCAGAGAGACAGACCAATAGGAGCTATAAATATGAAGAAATTTATTTTAAGAAATTGGCTCATGTATTTGTAGTCTTGGTGAGTCAAAGTCTGATGAGAGAGGCTGGAAGACTTGAAACTTCAGTGTAAATCCGAAGGTGGCCTGCTAGAGAATTTGCTCTTGCTCAGGCCAATATTTTGATCTTTTTAGGCCTGCAAATGCTTAAATGAGGCCCAATCACCTGAGAGAGGACAGTCTACTTTACTTAAAGTTCACTGATTTAAATGTTACTCTCATTCAAAAACACTCTGTGGAAACATCTAGAATCATGGTTAGCCAAATATCTGGGCACTGTGGCCCAGCCAAGTTGACACATAAAGTTAACCATCACAAGTGGATTGCAGCAAAACTGTAGAAGCATTTAAATGCTATTGTGGAAAGATGAGATTTTATTCTCTATTGATTTGAAAAGACATTTGAGAAGTAAGATAACTCTGGTAAATGTATAAAGGATAAAATGGAGGGCAGAGAAGAATGCTATAAACATAAATTAGTAAAATTTTACACTAGGGAAATGATGGAATGGAGTCTATTTGCTATTAGTTGTGTGACTGCAGGTCAATTATTTAATCTTTCTAAAGCTCAGTTAACTCACCTTCAAAATGAAGACAAAAATTAAGACCTGCTTTACAGTGTTGTGACAGCTTATTGAATACTATATATATCCTGCCTTCTCTAGAGAGCTAGTGAAATAGACCAGAGAATTGCCCCCGTAGGAGCCAGCCTTCTTGATATTTTCCAGTGGCCCCTGCTGCCTGGTAGTTAGAGCCTTGTGTAGTTCTCCCCACACCCACATTGTTCCAGAGTTGGCCTGTGTGACTAGCAGTGTTTGGCAGAAGTGATATGTCAGTTCAGAGATCAGGTTATGAAAGACTACAGCTTCTGTTTTAGATGTTCTCACACTCACTGGCTCTCTAGGACCATGGGCTTTGGGGGAAATAAACTGTCATGTCATCATGCCCTGTGGAGAGAACTTTGTGGTGAGCAACTGAGGCCTCCAATCAACAGCCAGGGAGGAACTTAGACCAGATACCTTGTGACCTAGGCAGTCTTGCCATTCTTGTCAAATGACTGCAGACCTAGTTGAGATCGTGACTGCCTCTTTAGGAGTGATACAGCTAAGTCATTTCTGGACTCCGCACCTACGAAGAAAATGTTTGTGGACAGAAAAATGTTTGTGGTTTTAAACTGCCACATTTTGAGTAATGCATAACTAATGAGTGACTAATAAACACCTTGGCATTTAACAAATGCCTGTGATTTTGGAATATGCAAAATATAAGGAGAGAACAGGGTGTTAGCACTTTATTACTCTCTAAGGAGTGTTGGTACATCTCAGGGGTGGGGGTGGGGGAGAAGAGGAGGTAACCCAGTGGGGTGGAGTTTTAGAGAAAAGAAAGAGAAAGGTGGTGTCAGAGGATAAATACTCTCTAATGACCTAGAAAACATTTGAGTGAGATGCCTAAGAAAATGCTAAGGAAGTCAGGCTACACCCTTTGTGCTGTGCAAAGGAAGGAAGTAGCCGGACTAGGTGCACAATGCCCTTTGCCTCCTCCCCCACTCCCCCCAACACTATAATGCACATGCTTGCACACACATGTACTCTCTTTTGGCCAATCATCTAGGACTTCCACTAGCTTGGACTGAACTATTGTGCAAACCTCTGTGTGTGTGTGTCACCTCTGGACATCCACCGGCCCAGAGGCACATGTCTTGGCATATAGGCTGTGCCTCTGTGTAAAGGGAAAGGCACCTCTTCTTCCACATGGACACAGGCCAGTGCCAGGGCTCAGAGGTTGGCAAGCAGACCAATGTGCTGGATCTCAGCCTGTACCTTCCCCTGGGTCAGCTGCCTTGTGCAATATACAAGTCACACAACTATCCTGGTGCTTACAATTAGCTGAGTTCTTCTAGAAAAAGCTATGTAAACTTAATTTATGTGAATTTGGTGCAGGGAAGGCAGGAGAGCTAAAGGTATTGAGACCCAATAAGAAAGGGGTAACTCCACTTCCTGGAGTGGTGGCTTGTTTGGATGCTGGGCTGTGAGGAGCATCCACGTACTGGTAATTGTCCACTGGGATAAGCCTTGATTTCTCCTCCCCAAAGGATAGAAAGGGAGGCACTGTGCACGTGCAGAGAGGCCTGCCACCTTGGGTATATGTTTACAGTAGCTATTCACCCCAGCACTGCTTCTTTTCTTGGAGAAGTTCAAAGTTCTCTTGATCTTTTTTTTAAATAAAAAAAACAACTTTCTGCTCTTACCTTTCTTACAAATTCCTTGATTTTATATAATGCTCAGACTTAGGAGCTCTTCATGACCCTATAGTCTAAAAGCAAACCAACCAACCCATAAATATAAGGGACAAAGACCATCCCTCAGATGACCTCGATTCACTCCAAGGTCAAGTGTCCAGTTTGCAATCACATAACAAATAGATATTTCTCAGGTAAAGTCTTACTAGAGAGGAGTTTTCTACTGTGTCTTAGCCACTAGAAAGACATGAAGAGTAAAAAAAAAATTCTTTCAAAGGATAAACTTCTGTATGTTTGTAATCATTTGACAGCTAGTGTGCAGGTGGAGGTCAGCTGCATATGTGAGAGGAGAAGTAAAGGATATGTGTTACAAGAAATTCGTGCAGATTTCACTCAGCAGTGAGCGGTCACAGAAAAAAGATTACAAATAACAACAAAAGGCTTGGAACTCAAACCCTATTGTTAGAGTCTTTTGAATGAATCTACAGATAAATGATTTAAATCAGTATGTAGAAAGGGACCGGGTAACAGTGGAATATAAAAACTGGTGCTAAAGTCTTGCACAAATCAGGAGCACCAGCAAACTTTGAATTTTTCAGAGAAATGTAAAGTTGTGGCCCTGAGGATAGGATTAAATGTAATAATCCTAAGATTTGTGGAAGAGTAGCAAAAAGAGAACCTCGCAGGATCAACTGATTTCATGTTGTATGCACATATAGAAGCCATGAGAAATGGATGACAAGTCTTGGGAGGGGAAATGTAACAAAACCCCAAGTCAACAGCAATTTTTTTTTGTCATATGGACATGATGCATTATGAAAAATGGATGAGAAATGTGGTAGCTCCTGCTGCATTTGTGTAGAACATGGGGGCAGCTTAAAGCAGAGCTGTCTTGTGTGGGACTGGAACAATCTGGGCTGGACACACTAGGAGCCTGCATTCTCTGCTGGAGAACCTGCATGGGGTAGGGACAGGCCTGGTGGCAAGATGTCTCTGGTCTACCTGGCAAATCATTTATACATCATTACACTGAGAAAATACACTTTTTCTTTTGTAATGATTAATTATTTGCACTTCAAAATTGGTCATCTTAAGGGGACCAACTCTGACCTTCATTTTGTCCACTTTTATAAATTCATGTAAATTCAGTATTAGGGGGAACTTTTGCCTATGACAAAGCTAGCCAGCCACCGGAGCACAGAGGTGCTTTTGGTCATAAGCTCTTGCATTGTGATTTTCTTGGTAGATGTAAGGTCTGAGATATTCTACATTTAGTGCTGCAATTTCTATTTCTTCTTTAAAAAATACATATGCACATACTGTGCAGAAATTCTGTAAAATATGCTTTGAAAGAAACCAAAATGTATCATTTTCTCAATGATAAATTCTTTATCAACCATGAAGTATTTGTTATCAGTTATGGTTTAATCTCAACTTCAGAATTGACAAGAATAGTTCTTCTTTCTTTCTCAACTCTGAATTCTGAATCATTTTTTGGAAATGGATGCCGGCAGACACCCTGTTGTCCAAAGCCCCATGGGGATTTGTTGTCAGCTTCTGGCATTTATTTGCCTCAGTCTCAGACTCTGTTTTGCTTTGGTTATTTCCCCTAAGTAACTAATTAGCCACAGTTAGTTTGACTTTTGAATGTCTTCACCAGGGATAGAAATATACTTTTTGATCTCCCAGTGTCTTCTCTCTTGATGCATTGAAAGCAGCAATTTTCAACTGTGTGCGACAAGAATTTTTAAAACATGCAATACCTGACTATTTAGTCAGGGTCACTGACATTTTCCCTCTTACACTGTCAAACAAAAAATGACAACAGCCAAAATAACAGCCATCCGGTGTGAATGAATCTAAATTATACCTATTTTATTTTTGTTAGATTTGAAAAAATATATTGCTTTTGGTGTGCCGCAGAATTTTAGTGATTTGTTTATGTGTGTCACAAGATGGAAAAGGTTGGAAACTGCTGATCTAATGTACCAATGTGGAGAGCGTTATTTATATAAAGCCAATTTTGTATTCCTTCCTGTAGCCTCTTCTTGACAATTGCTTCTCCAATTAGAAAGTTTCTTGGCCAGATTGCATTTATACCATTTCATTTTTCTTCCCATGGTACTCATTGGGTTGTGGAGAGAGCAGGTCTCAATGCCATCATTTAAAAACTGTGGAATTGAGTTATGGAGATGACAATTGATATGTATGGGTGCTCCCTGATTCTTCATTAAAAGATATTTTGAGAAAAAAACAGACTAGAAGTTGCTTCTTTTTATGATCCCTTGAAATAAAAAATTAAACAAACTGTACAATACTTTTTTTAAAATGGCATTCTTTAGACCAGTGGTTTTAGCACTGACTGTACAGGAGTATTTATCTAGGAAGATTTTACAAATATTGATGACTGGGTCTTACCACAGATCAATTAAATCAGGTGTGGCTATCCTTCTTGAAATTCATTGAGCTTTTTGAATCTATAGATTGATATCTTTCATCAGATTTAGAAAATTCTCAGCCATGATTTATTCAAATATGCTTCTTTACTATTGTCTCCTCTTTTTCTGGGATTTTAATTATAAATTTGTGAGATTATTTGACTATATCTCATGACATTCCTTTTAATAAAAGATTTTTTGTTGAACTTATTGAAGTAAAATTAATTAATAAAATTATATAGGTTTCAAGTGTACAATTCTATAATACATCATCTATAAATTGTATTGTGTGTTCATCACCCAAAGTCAAATCTTCTTCCATCACCATTTATCCTCCCTCTTTCCCCTCTTCTATCTCCCCATCACCTTTTCCCTCTGGTAATTGCCATGCTATTGTCTGTGTCTATGAGGAGGTTTTTCTTTTCTTAGTCCCTTCACCTTTTTCACCCAGCTCCACAATCCCCTCCCCTCTGACAGCTGTTGGTCTGTTCTGTGTGTCTATGAGTCTGTTTCTATTTTGTTTTTAAGTTTATTTTGTTCATTCGAGTCCACATATAAGAGAAATCATAGGAATTTGTCTTTCTCTGACTGGCTTATTTCACTTAGCATAACACCCTCCAGGTTCATCATGCTGTTACAAAAAGTAAGATTTCCTTCTTTTTTAAGACCAAGTGCTATTTTATTGTGTAAATATACCACAGCTTTTTAATACACTCATCTATGGGTGGGCACTGGGCTGCTTCCAAATCTTGGCTATAGTCAATAATGCTGCAATGAATGTAGTGGTGCATATATTTTTGCCAATTAGTGTTTTAATTTACTTTGGATATACTCTCAGAAGTGGAATTGCTGGGTCATACAGTAGTTCTATTTTTAATTTTTTTTGAGAGAGAAAGAGAGACAGAGAGAGAAGAGAAAGGAAGGGGGGAAAATGAGAAGCATTAATTCATAGTTGTGTCACTTTTAGTTGTTCATTGATTGCATCTCATATGTGCCTTGACCAGGGTGCTCAAGCTGAGCCAGTGACCCCTGGCTCAAGCTAGTTACCTTAGATTAAGTCCAGTGACCTTGGGATCATGTCAATGGTCCCACCTCAAGCTGGATGAGCCCCTGCTCAAGCCAGCAGGGGCTGGACTTCAGAGTCCCAGGTTGTTGCACTATCCTCTGTGCCATCACCAATCAGGCTCTATTTTTAATTTTTGTGAATACTGTCTTCCACAGTGGCTGTACCAGGTTGCATTCTCACCAACAGTGCACAAGGGTTCTCTTTTCTCCACATCCTCACCAATACTTGTTGTTTGTTGATTTATTTATGATAGCCATTCTGACAAGTGTGAGGTGATATCTCATTGTGGTTTTAATTTGCATTTCTCTGATGATTAGTGATGATGAACATCTTTTCATATATCTACTGGGCATTTGTATGTCCTCTTTGGAAAAGTGTCTATTCATGTCCTTTGTCCTTTTTTATATCAGATCATTTTTTTTTTTTTTTTTTGGTGTTGAGTTGTATTCCCATGTCTTTTCTATTCTGTTCTTTTTTCATCTGTGTATTTTATTTTTAATATTTTAAAGTTTATCTGTCTTTGAGTTAGTTAATCCTGGCTTCTGACTTGTCAGTCTGATGTTAAGTCCACCCAATGCATTCTTATTTTTAGATATTTTAATATTCAGTTTCATAGTGTCTTTTGATTCTTTTTCATAGATTGTAATTTTCTGTTAAAATGTTCCATATTTTAATTGTTTGCCCATCTTTTCTTTAACATGTTAATAGCTATCATTTAAAAACCTTGTCTGGCCTGACCAGGTGGTGGTGCAGTGGATAGAGTGTTGGACTGGGATGTAGAGGGTCCCAGGTTCGAGACCCCAAGGTCGCCAGCTTAAGCGCAGGCTCATCTGGTTTGAGCAAAAAGCTCACCAGCTTGGACCCAAGGTCTCTGGCTCGAGCAAAAGGTTACCCCATCTGCTGAGGGCTTGTGGTCAAGGCACATATGAGAAAGCAATCAATGAACAACTATGATGTCACAACAAAAAACTAGTGATTGATGCTTCTCATCTCTCTGTGTTCCTGTCTGTTTGTCCCTATCTATTCCTCTCTCTCGGACTCTCTGTTTCCATAAAAACAAAACAAAACAAAACAAAACCTTGTCTGTTAATTCCAATGTATAGGTTATTAGGTTATTTCTCTTCTTGCTCCCAATAGCTGTTATTAATTTATTTTTTGGTTCATTTATTTCTTTATATGTCTTGTAAATTTTTATTTTATGTTAGACATTGTGTAAGAGAGCAGTAGAGACTAAAGTTTATAGTACTTTGACTCAGGATTTTCTTTTTAATTGTTTAATAAGATATGAGGATTTAGTCAAATTCAGTCGATCTTTGGTTTCAAATGTTTCAGAGTGAAGAAGACTTTATTATCATTTTCAACTGCTAGCTTAGCTGGTCCCTGCCTCCCCCTATTTCCACCTGCAAAGACTATAGGCACTCAGGTTGCATTTTTAAATTTAAAATTTTTTATTTTTAGCAAGAGAGACAGAGACAGAGAGAGAGAGGCAGAAAGAGAAAGACAGAGAGAGGGGAAGATATGTATAGACAAGCAGAAAGGGAGAGAGATGAGAAGCATCAATTCTTTGTTACGGCAGTTTAGTTGTTCATTGATTGGTTTCTCAAATGTGCCTTGACTGGGGGGCTCTAGCAGAGCAAGTGACTCCTTGCTCAAGCCAGGGACCCATGCTCAAGCTGGTGAGCCTGTTTTCAAGCCAGAGACCTTGGGGTTTCGAACTTGGGTCTTCCGCATCCCAGTCTGATGCTCTATTTTCTGTGTCACCATCTGGTCAGGCCAGTCAGGCTACCTTTTGACAGTTTTGAATTTGTTCCCTAATCTGCAGCTCCATGCTTCTTCCAGATTTGACAGATGTCTTGAGGAGGATACTGGCTGTATGTTTGAAGCAAACACTTCCTTGAGATGGCCTTTGTCCACTACTGTTAGACTACAGTATATTTCAGTCTGCAATTTTAAAAAAGCTTTTTCACCTTCAAGTACTCTTTGACTTAGCAAATGTGCCACAGGGGAAAATGGCCTTTGTGCATTTAGGGATTATGAGTTTTCCAATTTATCCTTCTAGCCCTATTCAACCTCCAATAGCTTTGGTGGTTTTCCTTTCTTACAGTAATGTCCTTGCATTCAGGCCAAGCTCAAGCCTCATCTTGCATTTAGAACTGGCAAACATTCCCAGGGTAGAGGGGAGCCAGTGGTTGCCTACTCATTTTGGAAGGGCTTTCCTGTCTTTGGTTAAGTTCATGTAGTCCTCTACTTGTATAACTTTCTGCTGTCTTGGATATTATAATTTACCAATTTGGTTGGTTTTTAAAAGTGGGTTTGGCCAGAGCAGTGTTCTGTTGCTTTCTATTACATTTTACCTAGAACCCCAGTTAATTAAACCATATTATCTGAGGTAAGCATTAGTTTTGTAGATGGATCTTAATAAAACAAAGGAGGACATAGAAAATAAATAGATGTTTTTCCTTCTGAACTCTTATAGTCTGTGTCACAAATGTTTACTGTTATGAGAAGAATGTCTGTAATTTTTTTTCTTATATGTTAGTGCCATGTCCTTAAAGACAATAAGCTTCTGGTAGACATGAACAAATCTGATATTACTCAGAATAGTGTTAAACAGGTTCTTTTATTATTATTATTATTATTATTATTATTAATTGATTGGTTGATGTTTTCAATTGGTATTTGACGAAAGCATTTGGACAGGGAGTAAGAGCATTTTGGGTTTTCAAAGTCTAGAACATGTAGTGAATTTAGAGAAAAGATATACACAAAAATTGTAATTGTCCACCATTTATGGGGAATAATTACTTAACAGATGGTTGTTTAAAATTGGATGAAAAGTTAATAAAACTCCTTTTCCAGAGGTTGTTTAGATATAGAATAATTGTTTGTGTGTCTTCAATTAGTTACTGGTTCTGTTGGAAGACAGTGGGATAGACTGATTCAACCTTCAAAGGTTTTTCTCTACCTCCCACCCTTCTGCATTTAATTAAATTATACAAAGGTTAAGAAGAGCTGAAAACAAAGCCGTATAAAGTAAGGAATGGACTTTACCATGATTTCCTTGGCTTTTGAAATAAATTAAACTCAACCTAATAATAAATACCAGCATGAAGAAAATATCTCATGACATACAGAGTCTGAAACCTGGAAAGACTAAGAATTTGTAAATTAAGTTATCCTCGAGTCATTTACTTTAAATATATACGTTCATTACACAGAGTGTGCCTCAATTCTTGATCATTTGAACTTAATGTTTGTCTGAAGAGTATAATTTCATAGGATCTTATACCTGAGTGGTGTATCATCTCTTTGTCAAACTCACAAGACATGTCGTTCTCATTGGAATAAAAAAATGGATTCTAATCTGTTTATGAGTGTATGGGTATGAAGGTATGGTAAAAGACTTTATAATTTGAAGACCGCGTGTTAATTTTGGCTGGTTAGAAAATCCATTGTCGTTGGCTCTTAGAGTGCAAAAGAGAGCTTTCTACTAAACAAGTGTGTATATTTGTTTGATTCTCACTCTTTATACTATTAAGTAGTCATTTAGTGTATGCAGAACTGAAGAGTCTGACTGCAGATTATGTGGGAAAAATGTGCATTATACATGAGGAAAAGTATTTATCCAACCACAGAAGACATTGATTCTCAGAACATCTGATTAGACACTGTAAATTAACATGTTGAATGTATAATTATGCATGCTTTCATTTCTCCTTTTGACTGGCATTTTTTTCTGGACCATCAGATGCCATTAATTAAAAATAGCAACTCCACCTCATATCATTGCACCCTAAAATTTCCCTCTGAGGATAATTTAGGTTTATGTTATTGATTGAAATTGTCCTTATGTTGGTTCTTGTGTGTCAGGAGAAATGGAATTGTTACATTTGAGTTTGTAACTGGCTATTGGTCAGTATCTTACTGTCCTACTGTTGATTTTATGGTGCTCCCTCATTTATAGATAGTGAAACAGATACAGAGAAGTCAAGCCTTTTGCTCAATGTCTTACAGCCCATTGGTGGCTGAGTCAAGATTGGAATCAGAGTCTTAGCGTCCAGGGTATGCTGTTTTTCTGCAATTTTTGCCCTGTAACATCACAATTTTGACTCAATCTTACTTTCTGATGGTGATTATACTGATGTCAATGCAATTATGAGTTCAGTTAGTATACGCACCTTTTTGGAAGAAGACTACTCTTTACATGCAATCAGAAGAGGTGGGACACATCAAAAGTGCCTTACCATTGACTTTCCAGAGGGTAAATGACATTCTCTCCAATTTACTTGCTTTAAACTGTTGAGTCAAAATCTTGACCTGTGATCATACAAATATCAAGTGGCTAGAAAAACAGAAGGTGGGGTATCAGCCTGCTTTCATTTTCTGTTAGGAGAACATCCTTAAATTATATTGAATTCTTGCCTTATGAAGTACCACATGGCTCTTTTGCTTTAGTGGTTGCTGTTTTGCCATGCAGGCTAGTTGAAAAGTAATTAAATTGAACAGACACTGCCCTTGATTTAAAGTCAGAGGGGGAAGCAGTTAATTGAATAGAAATGACAGTTCTTCTTCTTTTTTTAAAAGGCTAGACCAAGCTTAGAGACAACTTAAAATATTAAAGGGAAACTGCCCTAAACAATCAAGATGAATCATTGGCTTGGTGGGTACAATTTATTTTATTTTACTTGATAAGCAGAGGAAACATTTGAGTTCTCTGTGAACCCTTTCTCTCCAGAAAAATAACAGTTGGTTTGTGGTTCCTTGTCACCTCAGTGCAGAGGCTTTTAAACTTTTTCTCACTGGACATTTTTGGTCTGTTTTCAGGTTGAAGGGGCGTGTATGACAGAAGCTGGGAAATGAAAGATGGGATTGTTTTCTTGTCATCCTGTACCCTTGCCACCTGGTGACTGTGGTTCTGATGAGTGGAGATACATAATGGCTACCTCAATGCATCATGCTCCTTTATTTCCTGGGGGTCAGGCACCAGGAGGACCAGGAGGGCACAAGATCTGTTGAAATGTGACCTTGTTTGGAGCAGGGGTGAGAGTCCCTTGGTATGTAGAAGGTTGAAGAAAATGACTTCTAAGGAAAGCTCATAGTGTTCTGAAATCAATAGCTAAAAGTAAAAATGTTCATTTTCAAGAATAAAGTATAATTAAAATGCCCCTGGAGTGAATGAAGAGAAGAAACTTTTTTAAAGAAAATCAAACAATAGATATAAAATAAAAATCAAAAGTGAAAAAATACATTTTAACTCTAAATTCTTTATATAGAGAGATTTGTTGATTTTAGGGTATTTGTATTGAAAGTCTTCATAGCTTGTTTTGCTCAATTATATTTTCCTTTTAACAACTTCCTTTTCATCTCTGGCCAAAGTCTCAACTTTCTGCACACCCCAGGAGAACCCACTTGGAACATGGTGGATCTTTGTAGAAGAGAAGACAGAGTTGGGACACTGGTGAGGAAACCAGCATTTCTCCATGGTCCCATGATTGTTCTGGAACTATTAGGAGTGGAAATCTTTTCACCTTTGCACTTAGAATAAAGCAACACAGTATTAACAATAAGTTGGCTTCTGCATACTCTTTGGTAAGCAAGTACTTTTGCCACTGAACCCGATTTTATAGTCTGAAGGTCAGGGAACAGGTGTGTGTAACCCTAGGGGAAGTGAATGGAAAGATGGAGGGATGAGAGGAAGCTGGAAAGACTCAGTGAATTTCTGGCTTTGCTACTATCTAGCTACTTGTTACGGGATACCAGCTTCTTCTTTAGGCCACACACAGTTCCCTATGGCTGCTGAATGAAGGGATTAGATGGGATGATCACTAACTGCCTTTTAACTCTGACATGATTCTATGCCAACTCCTCCCCAGGGAATTTAAATGGGGAATCAATATAAGATCAAATAACCAGGAACCTCCAAATTGCTGGCATGAGCTGAGCTGGGCCTGAAAGTAGCCTGGGAACATGTGCATCAAGCACAGGTGTGTTATGTTTATGCAGAGCCTATATTTTAGGTACAGGTTCTTGCAACAAGGGGCTTCCTCTCTGCAAAAGGGAATTGATCAGCAATTTACAAAGAAAAGAAAATGTTGATAACTTTTCTTGGGGGGAGGATTATAACTTTTTCATTCAAGACTTTTGCAAGTTGCTGTCTTTCTAGACTTCTCAAGTATAAAATAAAGAGATGGGACAATGATCTCCAACATAGTCTCTCATTGTGTATTTCACAGAAATATTTCAAGACCGAACAATCGCTGTTTGGGCAGAGGGGAAGACTCTGTTTAAAGAGGAAATGAACCAGGCATTATTACTACAGGGCTTATTAAAACCGCTAATAAGCTAATACTACATTCTGAGTTTTTAAGGTGAGAGTACAGAACATCGTATTTACTAATCTTGTTTAACTACAGAATTTATCCTTCCCCCATAAATTTATTATTATTACTATTATTGTTGTTATCTTAAGCAACTAGTGTCCTGAGGAGAATAGTTTGAGAACATTGGTTTCACTCTAGGGATCCCCAAACTTTTTACACAGGGTGCCAGTTCACTGTCCCTCATACCGTTGGAGGGCCGCCACATACAGTACTCCATACACTGACCACCAATGAAAGAGGTGCTCCTTTAGGAAGTGCAGCAGGGGCCAGATAAATGGCCTCATGTGGCCGCAATTTGGCCTGTGGGCTGTAATTTGGGGACCTAAGGAGTCAATGCTTTTGTGCTCACATACTCTCCGGAAGAGATGTCCCATTTATATGTCAGCAAAGGTGATTCAAATTAGATGCCTGGAAGAACTTTTCATGTGAAACTACTCAATAGGTGTGGAAGAGATTATGGGATTTTCCCATCCAGACTTTGCTCCATTGGTCCATAGATCATAGCATAGGTCTGCATTCAGTCAGGGTTCAGAGTGAAGCACTCTGGTGAATGAAAACAAAACCAGCCTTTCAAATGAAGAGCCAACAATTCACCTCAATTCAATTATAAAAAGTGAAATAAACACGTGCAACGATGGCAGTTTTATGCAACAGTTGGGAGTAATGTTTTGACGATCAGTTGTGTAGCATTCTTTGCCTCTTATTTCACACTGTGGCCAAGAACTCAATATTAGCATTGACATGAGATCTGTGGGCGTTGTCGCTTATCTCAATTGTTATGTAATTTTCATTACTCATTAGGATGTGGTGTTCTTGTTGTGGAGCCACCGACATTTCTCAGGTAACATGATTATGCTGAAATGTAGTAGTATATAGCATTCAAACTTATTAAAACATGTTCACATTTGCACACTTAAGATAAAGTATATGCTGCATTATGTGAATTGTGCTAAACGTTTTCTTCTGTTCTTTCAGGTTTCAGTTTGTAAAGAAGCTAATTGTTTGAAAAATGTAGGTTACTTACCCCCTAGGAAAGTCCCTCTCTGAAGTATAGGAGACAGCTGAGCAGGAAGTCAAAGGTGGCCAGCTGAGATTGTTGCTCCTAGCTGCTCTTCACAGGCCTACCGTCTGCGCCTCTTCTGACTAGTGTGGAAAACAGTGAACAATGAGTAAAAAAAGGTGGTCCTGTTCATGTGTTCCTTGGGTTTCTAGATCAGGATAATTTTATTAAGGCCATCATTTACCATTGCACATTTCTGGTAAGTACAGTTTTGTTTTGCCTTACCCTATGATCACAATTCTGGGCATAGAGGTGGTTTCCAATAATTATTTCTGAATGAATGAATGAATTATACAAACTATACGAACTACACAAATTATACTTGGTAGCGGAAGATGTGCATGTGAATTCTGGCTCCATCACCAACTGCTGCCTGATTCCAGAGAGCATGACCTTTCTAGGCTGTGGTTACCTTACTGACTTAGATTAGGGCCCCGACCCTGTCTAGTAGGTTCTGTTTCTAGTAGAACACACTAAAGTCTTCCAACAGAGTTATGAATCAGTTTTATGTCATTCCTCCCCCATTCTTTTCCTTGGATTTTTCATAAGTTTCAGCAGAAAGGGGACTGAAACTCAATTTGACATCTTATTTCTACTCCAAATAGAGTCTTCACTCTTAATTTCAATCCTTCTCTCTTTGGCTATCATATACCTCACCCAGCCATAAAAAGATCTCAACTTAAGTTATAAAATAAATAACAGATATCATTTACAGCATGATAACTAGAGTTAACAATACTGTGTTGCGTATTTGAAAATTGCTAGAGAGTAGATCTTAAAAGTTCTCATTAGCCCTGGCCGGTTGGCCTAGTGTATAGAGTGTTGGCATGGTGTGTAGATGTCCTGGGTTGGATCCCCAGTCAGGGTACACATGAGAAGTGATGATCTGCTTCTCTTCCTCTCCCACTTACCATTCTCTCTCTCTTCCTCTCTTGCAATCAGTGGTCTGAGCATTAGCATCAGGAACTGAGGATTGTTTGGTTGATTGGAGCATTGGCCTCAGATGGGGGTTGCCAGGTGGATCCCAGTCAGTGTGATTGTGGGATTCTGTCTCACTATCTCCCCTCCTCTCACTTAAAAAAAAGTTCTTATTTCAAGAAAAAAAATTATAACTATGTGAGGTGATGGATGTTAAACTTGTGTTGATCATTTCACAACATATATCTATAGCAAATCATTATGTTGAATACCTTAAATGAATACAATGCTATATGTCAATTATATCTCTGCAACTGGAAAAATATATCAATTAATAAAAAGGATAAAAGTTATAATAAAATAATGAAGATAAATAATAAACACAATAATCATTTGTTAAGAACTTACTATGTTCCAATTTATTTTTATACCCTATTTTATTTAATTCACTTTACAATTGTGTTGGAGTTATTGTTATTTCCATTCTATAATAAGGCAAAAAGCAGTTGATCTTTACATAAAGTCACACAACTAGAAAGTGTCAGGATTTGAATCCAAGGCTCTATCTCCAAAGCCTGTTCTGTCTCATCACAAAATGGTAGGCAGCCTGACCAGTGGTAGTGCAGTGGATAGAGCATTGACCTGGGATGCTGAAATCCTAGGTTTGAAACCTTGAGGTTGCTGGCTTGAGTGTGGGCTCATCCAGCTTGAGCACACTGGCTTGAGCCCAAGCCCCCAAGTCAAGGCACTTATGAGAAGCAATCAATGAACAACTAAAATGTTGGAGGTACTAGTGACACATCTCATCTCTTCCCTTTCCTGTCTTTCTCTCTCTCAAAAAAAAAAAAAAAGTGGTGGACACCCTTGGACTAGGTCACTTCTATAGTTCTTTGCAGCTCTAGGGTTTATGTTGCCACTATCTATGCTATCTGTGTCTCACTGCTGTGCCCCAACTCTGCTAATAATAGCAATAGCAACTATTTGTTTTGGTGTGGCAAATGTTGAGAAGCTTATTTGTTCCACCTGGGTTTGACACCACGAGCTTTCTGTGACCTCTACCACATTGGGGAGCCACGATTTACTTATCTTTTCATATCTAGAATAACCCACAAGGTCAGTTTTATTATTATTGCTATTTTACAGGCAGAGGAACCAAGGCAAAGACTCCAGAGTTTGTGGGTTTGACCCCTGGACAAGGCACATACAAGAAGCAATCAATGCATACACAACTAGATGAAACAACTAAGTAAAAAGAGTTGATGCTTCTCTCTTTTATTTTCTCTCTCTCTTAAATCAATGGAAAAATTAAAAAACAGAAAGAGAGTGAGAAAGGCTACACAGCTACTAAATAATAAAGCCAGACTTAAATCTGGGCCTTTGTCTAGAATTCAAGTGCAATTTTCATTCAATGGTGGCACTTAATAAATATGCATTGAATGAATGAACGATAACATGATATCTTAGTTTCCTGTGCTCTTAGAGAAAAAAAGGTGTCAAATGGTTCATGTGCAAATCATCTGTGGATCAGCTATATCAAGAAGCCTAGATGTTTTCAAGAGAATCTAGAACATAGCAAAAGATCCAAAATAAAGATTTGGCACTCATTGACCAATGAGACCACCCTGTAGTTCCGTGGGGCAAATGGGAGTCGAAACCTGGAGACTAGGTTATTGCCAATATAGAAGCACTAGTCAAAGTGAGGCTGTGTGACAAGGGACAAGAGAACTGGTACATTAATAAAGTTAGTGAAGAAAGGTAAGCAGCCTTTGAAATAAGTTAATTTTCTGCCACTCAAAGAAGAATATTATGCTTATATGGGAAACCTGAAAGAGATTAGATCCTTACCAACCATCTCTCCCTCCCTGCTCACTCCCACCACCTCACTCATAGATATTTCAAGATGGCTTCAGATTGGATGCTTATATAGGAAGGGAAATGAAAGCTCAGGGTAGTGAGGGGACACTAATTATAACAGTGAGTTTTCTGTCATTTGCAAAAAATATTTCTGTTTTTTTAAAAAAGTTCCTAATTAAGGTGTTTCAAATCAGCACTTAAATATCTTTTCAGATATAAATTTAATGTGGATCTTAAGTATGGAAATACTTCATGTGTCTCCATGCACATGCTACTTAACATTTGTTTAATTGACATTCTGCATGACTGTTGCAACTTGCTACTTATTTCTCCACAGGATTTGACTTTTCAAAAAGACTTGCTTTTAGTGATGGTTTTTCTTCTTCTATGTCCAATATGGGCACATTTATTTTTCCATCTTCTTTAGTACCTCTTTGAAATCATGAGGAAACCACCTAATTCACTGTGCCTCTGTTTACTTCTCCATGGAGAAGAAATGGACAAAACAGTAGTGGTCACATAAGAGAATGCATATAAACTGTAAAGCAAACACAAATACACGTTCATATTATTTGTGTTCATTTTGCTCTCATAATAAGAAGCACATGCGTTGGGCAGCAGAATGTTCATTCTCAGTAGTCTTTTTTCCCAGTAGAGGATAAAGAGGGGGTATTTCCTTGTTCATCTCTAGTCATTGTCATCCTCATCATTATTATCAACCAACAGTTACTGAGTACTTATCACTAGTAGGGCAGGGTGTCAGACCCTGATAAGCTGAGGAAGCATATGACATTTCTGCAGCAGAGAGGTTTGTAATTTAACTGGTAAGATTACACATACTAGTAAATTAAATAATAATGAAAAATATCCTACAATATATATGGTGAGTGAATACCATAGCTACTAAAACCTATGAACAATCAGAGTGGAGAGAACACAGAGAAGACTGTATGCATGAGGTGATCCTTCAGCTGCCTTTGAAGGAGGAACAGGTATCAGCTGGTTGTCAATGACCCCATGGTGTGTGTCTTGCCCGAGGACAAGGGAACAGTTAGCTATGTACCCTAGAGAAGTGTTGACAGACCATGATGGGAATTGTGTCTTCTTCACACTGTACTCTGGACATATGAGCTAATGAGTGATGGCATCTTATTACTCTGTCTGTTCAATTCTTCTTGGATCCTTTCTTGGATCCAGAAGACATTGATAGCTGTATCAAGGGGCTAAGGATATTTTGTTAAGTTGTTGTTTGTCATAATATTTATTGCAGTTATTGAGATCAGCTTAGATATTTGAGATATGCACATCTTTGTATAAACATAGGTTGAAAAGAAAATTAGTTTGGAGTTTTGTAATCTTAAAAATGGCAGCCAGCAAAATAAGATTCATAATCACCGCCAGAATTGTTCATATCTGACTTTTATTTCACAATGTGCTAACGCCCTGTATCTCGACCTACTTGCTGTTTTTCATAATGAACAACTCACTTATTTTCCACTACTGGCACACAGCACTGCTGGCACCTATTCTTCAGATTGCAAGTTGGTCATTTTGCATAGTTCTCTGAAATGTGACCCTAGAAAGGAGGTGTACCCTACTTTTGCAGTTGGTTAATTTTGAAGTTTGTTATATAAGTCACTTTGTGTTTGCATGCCTCAGTTTCCTAGTTTTGATCATGAAGTAGCTGAACTAGCCTGATGTATTTCAAACCCCTTTTAGCAGTCAAACCATTTCTTCCTGCAGAATTACCTATGGACTCACACTTTTTAAAAGCAAAACTTTCTGTGGAAGACAGATGCGAAGCAGGTGGATTAAGAAACCCACAGTTCTGCTGATGGGCCTCTTTCTGGTAGCTTTAGTCACCAGGGCACTGCAGAAACCAGGCTGAAGAAGGTTGAATGGAAAGACCTTTAAAGTCTCCTCCAGTGATAATCTAAGTTATTTTAATTCTGTGCAGAGAAAAGAATATCTGAATGGGATCAGGTCTTGCATCTTGGCATACCATTGAAATGAAGGCCATTTAGGTGCCATTTCTTTAAGAAAATTTCTTGTCCCAGTAAACTGCTTGGCTAATGGGATTATTATCTGGGTTTGCACAATGCGGGATGACTGGGTTTAAGAACAAGACCTTCAGTCTTATTTCATTTCTTTAGGGACCACCTCTAATCAGTAGTGGAGGGAAGGTCAGGAATTTCTGTGCAACCTGGATGCACAATTCAATTGTTCCTTAGAAAACACCAGACACTCATGTTTGAGGAATCTCTCATTTATTTCTACTATGCATAATAAAGGCAAAAGATTAAATGGTATACAATTACCATACTTGCCTATTATTTTTTTTAATGTTTTATTTATTTATTTATTTATTTATTTATTTATTTATTTATTTATTTATTTATTTTACAGGAACAGAGAGAGAGAGTCAGAGAGAGGGATAGATAGGGACAGACAGACAGGAATGGAGAGAGGTGAGAAGCATCAATCATTAGTTTTTCATTGCCATTGAGACACCTTAGTTGTTCATTGATTGCTTTCTCACATGTGCCTTTACCACGGGCCTTCAGCAGACCGAGCCACCACTTGCTGGAGCCAGTGACCTTGGGTCCAAGCTGACAAGCTTTTGCTCAACCCAGATGGGCCTGCGCTCAAGCTGGTGACCTCGGGGTCTCGAACCTGGGTCTTCTGCATCCCAGTTCGATGCTCTATCCACTGCGCCACCGCCTGGTCAGGCTATACTTGCCTATTATAATTTTAAAAAAGCCAACTTACATCTTCTTAAAAAGTATTTTTATTAATTGATTGAATTAGAAAGAATGGGGGGAGAGAGACTGATTGGTTGTTCCACTAATTTATTCATTGATTGATTGATTCTTCTATATGCCCTGACCAAGGATCAAACCTGCAAACTTGGTATATCAGGATGACACTCTACCCAACTGAGCTACCTGGCTAAGGTTTAATTCTTATATTCATATTGAATTGCTTATGTGTGCACACACCTATATATATAGCATGTAAATGTGTAATGCATACTTACCTAAAAAAAACTTCACATAAAGATATCTATCATATTTTTGTACACTTGCTATGCATAAAAACAGCAAGAGTAAACATTTTTAAAAGATTTTCTTTTTAAAGTAAGAGGAAGGGACATAGTGAGGTAGACTCCCACATGTGCCCCAACCGGGATCTACCTGGCAACCCCTGTCTGGGGCTGATGCTCAAATCAACTGAGTTATTTTTAGCACCTATGGCTGCCATGCTTGAACCAACTGAACTATCCTCAGAGCCTGGGGTCAATGCACAAACCAATTGAGCCACTGACTGTGGGAGAGGAAGAGAGAGAGAAGGGAGAGAGGGAGGGGAAGAGAAGCAGATGGTCACTTCTCATGTGTGTCCTGATTGGGACTCATACCTTGGCATCCACATGCCAGGCTGACACTCTATCCACGGAGCCAACTGGCCAAGGTAAATATTTGTTATGTATTGATTTTAGAGAGAGGAAAGAGAGAGAAAGAGAAAGGGGGAGGAGGAACAAGAAGCAGTTGTTTCTCATATGTACCTTGACTGGGCAAGCCTGAGGTTTTGAACTGGCAACCTTAGCATTCCAAGCAACTTTATCCACTGCACCACCACAGGTCAGGCAAGAATAAACATTTTGATCTTGTGTTTTTAGTAGTTATATTTAGAATGAGTACAACCTCTTTATTAATTAATCCAATGTTAAGATGCATTTTTGTTTGTATTCCTTATAAAAGCACTGTGTGCTTCATCTTTTCATCCTTATTCAGAAGACCCAAGGGTTGAGTGTGGGGGAGAGAGGCATGGGCGGCCTGGCTCTGACTACCTATTATAGCTACTGTCCACATCTGCTATTTGGATACTTAATTGTGGAACACTTGCGTTATGTTCATTCTTTCTGATATCTGAACATGATGTAGCATCCCACAATCTAACTGGACCAGTGATAAGGAGAATGAATATTTTGGCTTTTATCTATTTGAGGCAGTTGCACATTCTTTATTCAGTTTGGGACTGGAAGTGGGGAGAGGGGTGTGGATTTATCAGCTCCCTTAACCCAATGGTCCATTTGACCACCCTACCCACGTTGCTTTTGCAGGGTCATGAACAGCGTGAGCCCACAGTTCTAAACCTTGGAACATAGTAATAACTTCTGGACCAACCTAACTGAAATTCTCATATCCTCCTCAGTTCCTAGCACAACACTTGGCCTCCTGTATGAATAAATGGATTAAATGGGTGTGTTATAGAACAGGTTCTGGTGGGGTGTTGAATGAAATGCTGGGTATTGTTCACTTGCTGTCTGTCTACTCTGTACCCTGCTATGCTCTGATAGGCTAGCCTTGATGGATGGGCTTAAGGGCCCCTTTGATCTCTGTCTTTGCATTGGATTTTGTGCCAAGAGAGAATGGGTGGGTGAGATTGCACTGTTTTGCTCGTCATGGGCACAGCATCTATTAGAAGGCTCAGTAGTTTTCTCTACTCTTGCTCCTGAGGGCCCAAGGATAGAAAGGGCTCCCTGAAGTTACTAGATCTGGATGCCTCACTCCTTTTTTGGTTTCCCTTATTGTTCCCAAAACTCTGTAGAAACTTCTTTCATTGACCTGGGCTGAATTTTTCTGCTTTACAGACTGTGGGTATCACACATACAGTCATATATTAAATCATTGTGGATAGATTTTTGTGTACTGGGCATGGCGCTAGGCACTGGGCATATAGAAACAAGCAAAGCAGACACAAACCCTACCTTCAAGGAATCTGTGGTTTGTTGAGGAAGTTAGGCCTTAATCCAATAATCACACAAAGAAATGGAAAGTTACAACTTTACCAGAGATTGATGGCCAGTTCCATCACCAGGGTGCTATAGGTCATACAAGGGTATTTGATTTCTCCTGGGAGATCATAACATCTAAAGCTTCCTTTAGGAAATGATATTTGAGCTGTGGTTTGATTGAAAGTAGTTGTTTATTTGCTGAAGGTACCGCATTTCCCCATGTATAAGACATATATTTTAAAAAAAAAATTGGGGCCTAAAAACTCAGTGCGTCTTATACAGTGGTTGTAGATTTTTTTCTTTTACTTGCATTTCCTGCTTTTTTGCTCTTGTTTTTGTGCTCATTGTTGAAGACAGTGATTCGTCCTCAGACACAGATGAGGACAAGCTAATGAATGGGAGTTTTGACAGTGATGAGGAGTTGTATAAATTTTTTAATGAATAAAGCTTGAGTTCAATAACTTTATGTAATACCTTTAATTTTTTTTCAAATTTTGGGCCCCCAAATTAAGGTGCATCTTATACATGGGAGCATATTATACATGGGAAAATATGGTAGGTAGGTGGTGGTTAGAAAAGGCCTTCAGAAAGGGAAAAGAACAGGCAAGTTTCTGAGGTTAAGGTAAAAAACTGCACAGGTAAGAAGCCAGAGGAAGTTAGATCATGGAACATGGCAAAGAAGGAGGGTGTGCTGAAACACTGATCATGGAAACTTGGTCTTTAGGTTCAAAGCAATGGGAAAACTGCTGGTTTAAGGAGGGTGCATGTGTTACAGGATCAGGGTTGTGGTGTTCTGTGGGAGCACGATTTGGAACGGGGAGAGCTAGGTCAGAGGACAGGCATGAAGGGACATGAACATACCTGAAGGATTTGTAGGCAGTTACAGTGATGGGCCGGGTGAAAGATTAGATATGGGTGGGTGGGGGGCTGAAGGTGATTCCTGGGATTCCAGCCTCAGCAACTGGATGGAGTGTATTGCTATTCTTCGAGGCAGAGAAGAAGAGCTGGAGGAGAATAATTGGGCATTTTGGGGGTGACATATCTTGGAAACATTAAGGTTAAGGAGTGTCAAGACAGTTTGATGGACGGGTCTGGGCCAGAGATGGTTTATTGGGTGTCATTTATATACATATTGATAATTCAGCTGGGAGACAACCCACCGGTAGGGCTGAACTTGCTCAGGGAAAGAGCCAAGGATGAGAAAAGGGCCTCCAGATAAACCTTCCAGAATCTCTACCATTCACTCACCTGGTGGATGGCATAAGTGGCAATATGCCAGTAGAGAGCAGAAACAGCAGGGGAGGGTGGAGTCTCTGTGTCGAATGCTGCTGAGAGACGAGTTAAGTATCACACAACATCCAAGGGATTGTGTAATGTGGAGTTTACATTAATAGCTTTTGAGAGGCATTTCAGGGGAGGAATGAGAACGGAAGCTAGATTGGAGTGGGTGGAGGGATGTGGAAGGTGAAGAAATGGAGGCGGATGGAAGGGGAAAGGAAAAAGAGCTGTAGCAGGACGTGGAGGAGAGGTTGAGGGAAGCCCAGCTCTTTCTCTAGATCTGAAGCTGGATCAGATGGAGATGAGCAGGACGTGTAGATGTGTGGAGGCACCATGGAAGTTTGAAGTGGAGGGAGAATGGAGGACTGTACAAGAAAGAAAAGATGTGATAAATATGAGTATTTCCTGACAAGGCAGGAGAGAATGGGACCTAGCTCATAGGTGTTGAATGGGCCGAGAGACATGTACTTGCACTCTCAAGATAATTAGCAAATCACCTCACCCTGGAGGACTTTGGGGGCACAATCAATTCTTTGCAAACCAATTGGCATATCTCAATTTTCCAACCACCATTCCACACACGCTGATTAATCACTTCTTATGTACCTGGTGCGTTAGCAAAGGTCCTGCAAAGATGAATATGATTGAAGTACCTCAAAGCTGGTGGGAGAGGCATGCCCAGAGCTAGTGGCCACTGGCCAGGCTGAGAGATGTGAGGTGATGTTTAATAGCCTCGCCCTAGTGTGTTTCAATGATCAATTTAGTGGGGTCTGCCGAGACTCCTGGGTTTTAGGTCCTTACCTGGGACTCATCTCCTTACATGAAATGAATTACTAAAACTTTCTGTGCCTCTGTTTCTTCATCTATAAAGTGAGAATAATAACAGGCTTACCTATTGAGGGATAGAGTGAGAAAAATCTAGTAAAATGACTGTCTAAATAGTAGATATTAAAAGGTTTATTAACAATTAGTGTTATATGGATACTGAATTATGAGCTAGAATTATATCTTCATGAAAGGTGAAAACAAGTTGGGTAATGTTCTATTATTTAATCATGAAAGAATAGTTTACCTTGGATAAAAACTTTCCTCTTGAAAAATAGGAACATGTACATAACTGAAAGGTGAATTGTATAAAGCTATATGAAGTTATCTAATACTCTGGTATTACCACACTTAAATGTGAATAAACATTTTTTCTGTTTCTTAAAGATATTGAGGAAAGGGAGGAGAGTCTCCAATCTTCTCCATTTACGTATTCACTCATTAATTTTTCAAATATTATTTGTCAAGTTGACAATGCTTAACAATTCTTTGATAGTTCTTAGGAATCTACGACCATTGCCACTTCGGCTTTTGGTGTCTACGTGAGAAATAAATTTTATTTATTTATTTTAAAACATTGTACAAATCAGAAAGAGAATAATGAGCCTTAAAGTATGTTTACATATCCCATCAGTTATTTAAAGTTAACAAATCCAGTCGGTCATTTACACACTATTAAACAAACCTGAGAGAAAAAAAGCTATTTTTTGAGTGCTGACTAAGCCTCAGGCTCTGTAACTTTATGCATCTAATCTCATTTATCTCTTTTAATAATTCTTTTAAATTAGCATCATTATCCCCACTTTATAGATTACCAAACTGAGGCTTTAAGAGATTAAGAAATTTGCAGCTTCAGTAAGGAATTTAGATTGAGCTGCAGAACCAGCAATGTCTGATTCCAGAATTCTTCCTCCTTTTATGCACAGCTGCTGCCTTTCAAAAAGTAAAACTCCGGGCCTCCTCCCCCACCCTCCATGCAAACAAAATATTTGTGGATGTTTATGTGAGTGCTCAGTAAGTATTTGTTCAAATGAATAGATCAATAAAACAGTACTTACCAAATTGTAATAGCATGGAATCATCCTAAGGCAAAGGAAATGTATGTAAAGTTTACAAATCTATTTATATTAAGGAATTACTATGAAATTTTAATGAGTGGTAATGGTGGGTGGTTACACTTTAGAAAAAAGAGTCCTTATCTTTTGGAGATGCACTCTGCGATGTTTACAGATGAAATGTCGTCTTGGCTGATACCCACCTCAACAATAAGGTAGAAATGGAGAGTTTAGATTCAGCACGATCCGTCAGGGGTGGATGATAATTGATGACATTTGATGTGGACATAGGGGTTCAGTTTATTACTTTCTCTCATTTTAGTATACACTTAAAGTTTTTCATAATAAAAATGTTAAAAACTGATTAGATTTCCATAGAACAAAAAGAAACAGAAAGTACAAGTCCATTATAGGGAAGTCTACTTGAGGCTTTTCTTTTTTTTGGAAATTATAATTTCTTAATTTTTATCAAAATAATTATAAAACATATCTCCCTAATAGGGCTACTTTGGGAGAGGTCATCCTCTATATAATTTACCTTTTAAACATTCACTTTCTTAATACAGACCTAAGGATTGATTTTCTTTCAATTTATTGTGTGAACCTGAGTCACTCTGATCTATGCATATAGGTTTCTCATATGGAAACGAGAGAATCAGTCTAGACATTATCTGAAATTCTTTCCATTTCTAAATTTTTTTTTTTTTTTTTAATTCTGACTAACCAGTTAAATACTATAGGCATCATTACTTTGTGATTTAATCGTTAGGACCCAGATTTGTGGACAAAAACAGCATAAAAATTCTGACATGCCACGAATTCAGGAAGTAAGATCACTAAATTTAAATAAAATTTCTTTGGAGCCAATTACCTTCCTCAGTAGTTGCCCAGAACACTAGCTGTCCTGGTAGGTTGTTAGGGCTTTTCACCAGGTTTAATACACGAAGGATTTATCCTGTAGAAGGTGCCTTCTTCCTGAGAGACAGAATCAAACTTGAATACAATTGAAATAAAAAGCCCTTTCTTCAGAACAGCGAAACAGCCAATGGGTATTATAGATTACCCTTTGAAGGACCCTGCAGGGGTTAAATCTCAATCGAATTACTTAATCATAACAGCCTATTAGAACTTCATGTATATGTTGAGAGTTGATACTCCTCTTCTACATGATACAATCCAATTAAAGCCAAACCTGATTTAAGGAAGATGCAAGGGTACATGGTTGAGCAATCATGTTCTCATGTGAATTCATCAGCTAAGAGACCCACCTATTAGCTGATGCGATTTGACAAGCTGTGTCCTTAAGTGTACCTCATTTCTGCATGTATCAGCATATGTATCCACCCACACAGAGCGCCACAGGCTGGAAAAGACTCATCTGTGAACATTTTAAATTAAACAAAATGCTTAAAGTACTGTTGCCTGGGAGAAATTTGTATTCCAAGCTTGTCTTAGTAGAATCAAGATTTCATATATTTCTGTACTTCAAATCTATTTGGGGGCATGGGCTTTACTGTTACTAAAATTTACCATATATCATATGTAGTATTAAAATAATATGAATTATCATGTTTATACAGCAGAACTTTTTCAACCTAATTTTTTTTTTCTGGGTACTTGCTATAATGCTGACCTTTAGGTCACTGCAAATTAGAAATAAGACACTTTCCTGAAACCTCCAAAACCTTTACAGAATAAGTTCTTTTAATTCACACATTTCTAGTCCCTGATCAGTTGGCTCAGCGGTAGAGCATCAACCTGGCGTGTGAATGTCCTGAGTTCAATTCCTGGTCAGGGAACACAGGAGAGGAGACTGTCTACTTCTCCACCCCTTGCCCTCTTGCTTCTCTCTCTCTCTCTTCCCCTTCTGCAGCCATGGCTCAATTGAAATGAGCTGACCCCGATGCTGGCTCTGTGGCCTCTGCCTCAGGTGCTAAGAATAGCTCGATTGCTGAATGACAGAGCCAGGTTGGGGGGCATGCAGGAGTCTGTCTCTGCCTTCCCACCTCTTACTTAATACCAAAAATCTTTAAAAAATTCACACAGTACTCTTCAGAGTTGAAGGTTCTTGGCTCCAAAGAATGAGTTTAATATATATTTTTTAAATTATTGAATTTTTTTTGAGTTACATTGGTCAATAAATCTTGACTTTTTTTCCAAGTCCCCTGCTTTTGGCAGTAAGAGTGGGGGCCAGAGTTAAGAGGGAGTCCATGTTGACTAAAGAGAAATGATGAACTAAGTAAACAAGTTCTTGAGATTTTCATTGTGCTCATGTCATTTCTCAGTTTAGTTAGAAGGAATGATACATAGCAAGGGCAGTTTGGAGGTCCTCTTAAAATATATCAGAAAGACATAAAGACAAGAAGAGGGGAACATAAAAGCAGTTGAAAGTTAGAAAGAGAGGCATGTAGTTGGGTGGAGAGGAGGAAGTAGTAGCCAATGTAAAAAGTAAACAAAGTCAAAAGAAAATAGTCTACTTTTAGAGAGAAGAATGAGATGGGAGCTCTGGGCAATTAGAGCTGGCCATGATTTACCATATTGAGAACACCAAGGTGGGCAGTTATATGAGAGGAGAAATAAGAAGTCCTGTGATGTCAGGCCATAGAGTGGAGGATTGGAGATACTAGAAACCCTCATTTCTGCGTGTGGGTTATATAAAAAACACCATTACTGTTTATTATTAAATTCTTATGTTGGCAGTGTTCCTCTTCTGATATTAGTATACTTTAAGGGTATTTATGAAACTACCATAAAAGATATCTGTTAAAGGGTCGGCAGCACAACCCTAATAAATAATATGTAATAGGACTTTAAAAAATAACCTGGGGGGAAAAAAGCTCATGATTTTAAGGATAAATTTGGAACTGTATGGAGGTAATAAAAGGTAAACTTTAGATCCAATCCCTTCAGCAGCAATTTGTATTTTACTGATAAGGTCTCTCTATCTCTATCTTCATCTGTATAATCTATATTCATGTTTACATATGAATCACATTACCTGTAATATAAATTTAATTATTTACCACCTGTAGTTATAAGCTCTAAATTACTTTCTGATCATAATAAAAATATACATTATTTCTACACATCTTTTTGATATGTAAAATTACAATTATCCCACAATCTTCCCATTTTGAGTTCTTAATAGTCTTATTTGATGACTTATTAACAATAAAATAGTTCAAGAATTTAGTTATATCAACTGCTTAGTAATCAAATGAATATAAACTGAAACAAAATGTGGCAGCATTGTACCACTACAAAATTGGTGATGTTTGAAGAAGTGACGCCACTTGGTTGACAACAGTGTAAAAAATCAAACATTTTCAATTGCTGCTGGTGGGAGTGTAAATTTATATATCTTTTTGGTAGAAGACTTTGACACTAAGATTTAAGTCTTAAAACTGTTCACAAATACAGCCTGGCCAGTGGTGGCACAGTGGTAGAGAATTGACCTAGAATGTTGAGGTACCAGGTTTGACATCCCGGGGTCGCTGGCTTGGTTGGAGCCCCCCCCCCCCCCAGTCAAGGCATGTATGAGAAGCAATTAATAAACAACTACAATGCCACAACAACAAGTTGAATCTTCTCATCTCTCTCCCTTTCTGTCATTCTGTCTCTCTTTCCCTTCCTATCTCTCACACTAAAATAAAGTGTTCACGGACACAAACCTATTAATTTTGATTCCAAGAATTAATCTTTAGGAAACTGAGATGGTACAAGAATAGAGGTACAAAATACACATATTTAGGTCTGACGTGTGGTGGTACAGTGGATAAAGCATTGACCTGGAATGCTGAGGTTGCCGGTTCGAAATCCTGACGTTGCCTGGTCAAGGCGCATATGAAAGTTCATGCTTCCTACCCCTCCCCCTTCTCTCTCTCTCTTACTCTCCTCTCTAAAATGAATAAATAAAAATATATATATGCATATTTAATTATGAAGCCCTAAAAACAAGCTAAATATCTAACAAAGGACACTGGTGAAATAAGTTTGATGTATCCATATAATAGATGACTATGGAACGAATAGAATTAATTTTATTGGAGGATATTACCAAATAAAAAGAAATTCATAAAATGCTGCTCAGTAAATACATCAGGTTATAGTATGCTATTTACAGACGAGTATAATTTTATACAAAAATTTACAGAAAAATGGAAAATATAAACTATTTCTGATTAGGGTATTCAAAGCATTTTTCTTTTCTTTTTGTTCTTCTTTTTTTCTTTCTCCTATTTTCCAAAAATTTCTCTAATGAAAATTTGAAAATTATAAAAGTGAAAATGATCTGAAATGAAAAATTTTTGCTATTTTATAAACTTCACTGATTATGGTAATTATTCAAAACACAAGTAAACCTGTGATATGTGTTAACAGCAAACAAGCCTTACTAATTAGTATAATTATAAATATAGTTACTAATATTATATATAGACATTGCATATATTATGCTTTAATGTTTTATAGCTTATAAAATGCCTTTCCAGAGATTATTGTATTTTGCTTATAGATGACCATGTGTTAAAAAGTACTATCTCCAACTTACAGGAACAAAAACAAAAAAAGGCTGAAAAATTTTATTAATCTGTTCAAAGTCTCTGAGCCTTCAGGGCTAGTTTTGTGATGCCCAGTTGGGTTTGCTCTCTAAAGTTGTGTTGGGCAACATTATTTAGCCCACAGGATATTTAAGTTGCCACATAACATACCATGTGGTATTGTTGGATATCAGAATGTATTTTCTTTTTCAGGTAGGATGGCTAGTAGGACAGTTCTTCTTTCTGATTAAAGTTAGCTACCGGATAATCAACTTGTCTGCAAATTTAACTGTGCTGTGTGTCCTATTCTTTTTTCATTTTTAAACCTTTGTTTTTAAAATTTACAGAGGTCTCTGAAAATCATAGCCTTTGTCAGCTAAACTAATGGAAATGAAAAAATATCCAGCCTCCTCCTTTGCCAAAGTTAGAGTTTAAAAGAGAAATAAGTGTGATAACAGATGGGTCAGAGGGATAGAATCTCAAGGACAAGTTTAAAGTCAGGGAGAAGGGCAAAGTGTTCTGTCATCAGCTACATTTCTTCACCTTGGGATTTTCTTGTCAGAGATGAAGCCCAACTTTTGCCATGCATTGGAATCTCCTGCAATCCTTGTTAAACTCTCTGTCCCTTCCCCAACTCACCTACCCTCTCCCTTCTCCACACCATAATTACCAATTCTACTAGGTTCAGAGTTCAGTCTGAAAATATACTTTTCTACTAAGTTCCGAGGTGATGTCAGATCAATTGGGTGGTGCGGCTGGCCTCAAGACCACTCTTTGCAAGCAGTATAGTAGGGGTTTCAGGACTATTTCTCTTACACAGGAAGATTGTTAAGTACTTATGGGTACAAAGATGAATAAGTGATCATGATGTGGAATGATGGGGTACTATGCACAAATGTTTATGTAACAATGTTGTAAAGGCTGTAGTCCTCACATGTGCTCAGAGGAGTTTGCAAATAATACTGACTTGGAGAAGCTAAGGCTTCAGAAACAATATTTGAGATGTATTTGAACAGTGAGTAGGGGGCTCACCATGTGGTAAAGATGTTTGCATGTAGCGGAAACAAGACAAGTAAAGTACTGAACTTGAAAATCCACAGGTTGTTCAGTATTAGGTACCTATGGATTGTTTGTGCTTGTTGAATATTTTCAGCAACAAAATTTACACAAAGCTTTGATCTGCTTCTCTCTTCACACAATATTATCATCTTGTTCCACTATATTTTAATCTTACCTTGTTCTTCCTGGAAGGCAGAAGGAAAGTTGTGAATGTAAATGACCTTGATCTCTAGCATGCAATGTTAATCAATAATTAATCAATTATAAGCTTTAATCTGCATTACACATTCTTTATGAAACTAGCATATGTTCAAATGTTACCCAAATAGCCAATTGAAAAGCTCAATGAATCTAGACATTTGACACCATGTAATTGTAAAAAGAGTCTATATATATATTTTTATTTTTTCTTTTAGGTGAGAGAAGGGGAGATAGTGAGGCAGACTCCTGTATGCACTCCAACCAGGATTCATCTGGCAACTCCATCTGGGACCAATGCTCGTGTACTGAGCTATTTTTCGTGCCTGAGGCTGATGTGCTCTAATGGAGCTATACTCAGCGTCTGGGGCAATGTTGGAACCAATTGAGCCACTGGCTGCTAGAGGGGAAGAAGGAGAGAAAGAAGAGGAGGGGGAGAAGCAGATGGTTGCTTCACCTGTATATGTCCTGACTGGGGATTTAACCTGGGATGTCCATATGCCAGGCTGATGCTTTATCCACTGAGCCATGTACCAGGGTCAAGAGTCAATAATTTTTAAAATTCTATTCTTAAAATAAATTTAGTCAAAATGAGGCAGAAACAATGCCATTAAAATTTTTTCAACTTCCAAAGCACTGAGGTTTTTAGAATAAATATTGCCTACATTAAAAATAAATTATGATATGAACTCCAAAGCAATGCCCAGATGTAACTATTCTTTATGTAACCCATTTCTGTTGCTTTCTGTAAATATCATACTCATACTTCAGTTTAATTTATAATAATAATTAAACATGCAATAACCTATCTCTAAAATATTCAAAGTTACACACCTGATTAAAAAAACTGATTTTAGTTGCTTTCTTGTTTAGTCAACTGATAGAAAGATATGATGGCTTTCTGAGGAACAGCACCAGGTGAGAGTTGGAGATTTTGGCAGGGTGCTGCTCCGAACGGGTGTGCATGGCTGCCAAAAATATCTAATATGAGTAATTCAATCCGCACTTCCTGGCTAATGAGTTTATGTATAAATTAAAAAGTATGGGATCTAAGGACTGTGTACTTTTTTTGAATATTTTAAGAAATTCAGTTTTGAGACACTTCCACAGATTAGTTATGATTGATTTTATAACTGCAAAATGGTATTTATGAATGTCTGGTCGTCATCTGTGAAAATAATTAGGTAACTTTACCTTGTTAAAAGAGTATAGATTACCTGATGTTTAATGTCCATTTCAACTCAAAGATTTTTATAATTTTATTACTAATAAATCATTTTGAATTTCAAGATCTATTTGTTAAAATAACCAACAGTGATTTTAACAAACAAGCGATGAACTGTTGGCAAAAGCTAAGTGTGTTTGTATTGTATCTACCGTCCTATTAAATATCATAAAGGGCACATACTAAGTAGGTGCTTAAGTAAATATTTAATCTTTGGTTGATCAATACAAGACTTGATTTTTCTTTTTTATCCTTTTTTCTATGGCATGTGCACATGAGTGAGAGAGACAGATAGGCAGGCAGACAGACAGGAAGGGAGAGAGGTGAGAAGCATCAACTCTTTGTTGTGGCACCTTAGTTGTTTACTGATTGCTTTCTCATATGTGCCTTGTCTGGAAGCTCCAGCTGAGTCAGTTACCCCTTGCTCAAGCCAGCGACCTTGGACTCAAGCCAGTGACCATGAGGTCATGTCTATAATCCTACACTTAGGCCAGCAGCACCATGCTCAAGCTGGTAACCTAGGGGTTTCAAACCTGTGTCTTTAGTGTCCTAGGCTGACGGCGCTCTATCCATTATGCCACCAGCTGGTCAGGCAGGACTTAATTTTTCTTCAAGACTTATTTGTGGTGTTGATGCTTCTGATGATTTTAAAAACCAGCATTTTAGAAATGTTTTCACATGAACAAATAATTGAATCCCTCATTCAAATTATTTAGAAAGTAAATGAATTGCCACCTTGTATCCAGATAGTCCAGATCCTAAAATGATTTTCTTCCTGAATTTTTTAAAATTTATTTTTATTTTATTGATTTTAATTTATTGTGTTTACATAGATTCAAGTGTCCCACTGAATATATCCCCCCACCCCAGTGTTCCCCTCAACATCCCCCTTGCCCCCCTCCCTCCAATGCCTTCTCCGCTTCCCTCCAGAGTTTGCTTTCCTGCTCTCTATAACCCTGTGTTATGTATATATAATTTCATTAATCTCTTTCCCTTCTCTGATCCCATCCTATCATCCCCTTTCCCTCTGTCCACTTTCCCTCTGGTCCCTTTGATCCCACCTCTGCCTCTATTCCACTCCTCAGTTCACATTGTTCATTGCATTCCACAAATGAGTGAGGTCATATGATATTTTCTTTCTCTGCCTGGTTTATTTCACTTAACATAATAGTTTCCAGGTCCATCCATGTTGTTGCAAAAGGTAAGATTTCCTTCTTTTTCATGGCCGCATAGTATTCCATTGTGTATATGTACCACTGCTTTTTAATCCACTTGTCCACTGATGGACACTTGGGCTATTTCCAGATCATGGCTGTTGTAAACAATGCTGCAATAAACACGGGGGTGCATTTTTTCTTTTGAATCACTGATTTGGTGGTCTTAGTGTATATTCCTAAAAGTGGAATGGCTAGGTCAAAAGACAGTTCAATTTTTAATTTTTTGAGTAATCTCCGTACTGTTTTCCACAGTGGCTGTCTGCATTCCCACCAGCAGTGCAGAAGGGTTCCCTTTTCTCCACATCCTAGCCAGCACTTATTATGTGTTGTTCTGTTAATGAGCACCATTCTGACTGGTGTGAGGTGGTATCTCATTGTGGTTTTAATTTGCATTTCTCTAATGATTAGTGATGAACATGTTTTCATCTGCCTGTTGCCCATCTGTACGTCCTCTTTGTAGAAGTGTCTATTCATTTCTTTTGCCCATTTTTTGATTGGATTGTTTATCTTCCTGGTGTTGAGTTTTACAAGTTCTTTATAAATTTTGGTTATTAACCCCTTATCAGATGTATTGTCGAATATGTTCTCCTGTTGTGTGGTTTGTCTTTTTATTTTGTTCATATTGTCTTTAGCTGTGCAAAAGTTTTTTAGTTTGATATAGTCCCAGTTTTTCATCCTGTCCTTTATTTCACTTGCCCGTGGAGATAAATCAGCAAATATATTGCTATGAAAGATGTTGTAGAGCTTACTGCCTATGGTTTCTTCTAAGATTATTATGGTTTTATGACTTACATTTTATCCATTTTGAGTTTACTTTTGTGAATGGTGTAAGTTGGTGGTCTAGTTTCATTTTTTTGCAGGTAGCTGTCCAGTTTTCCCAACACCATTTGTTAAAGAGACTGTCTTTACTCCATTGTATGCTCTTAGCCTCATTTGTCAAATATCAATTGTCCATAAAGGTGTGGGTTTATTTCTGGGTTCTCTGTTCTGTTCCATTGATCCATATGCCTGTTCTTATGCCAGTACCAAGCTGCTTGATACCAGGAAGTGTGATACTACTCTCTTGTTTGTATCTTCCTTGATTTCTTTTATTAATGTTTTATAATTTTCTGAGTACAAGTCTTTAATCTCCTTGGTTAAATTTACTCCTAGTTACTTTATTCTTTTTGTTGCAATAGTGAAGGGAATTGTTTTCTTAATTTCTCTTTCAGACAGTTCATTGTTGGTGTATAAAAATGCCTCTGATTTCTGAATATTAATTTTATATCCTGCCATCTTGCCAAATTCATTTATCTGGTCCAGTAGTTTTCTGACTGAGACTTTAGGGTTTCCTATGTACACTATCATATCATCAGCAAATATTAATAGTTTTACTTCTTCTTTTCCAATTTGGATGCCTTTTATTTCTTCTTCTTGTCTGATTGCTATGGCTAGGACTTCCAGAACTATGTTGAATAAGAGTGGTGAAAGGGGCACCCCTGCTTTGTTTCTGATCTTAAGGGGATTGCTTTTAATTTTTGCCCATCGATTATGATGTTGACTGTGGGTTTGTCATAGATGGCCTTTATCATGTTGATTTATATTGTCTTTGCCTGGTTTTGGAATCAGAATTATGCTCACCTCATGAAAGGAGCTTGGAAGTGTTCCCTCCTCTTGAATTTTTTGAAATAGCTTGAGAAGGATAGGAGTTAGTTTTTCTTTGAATATTTGGTAGAATTTGTCTGTGAAGCCATCTGGCCCAAGGCTTTTGTTTCTTGGGAGGTTTTTGATAACTGTTGTGATCTCATTTATTATAATAGGTCTGTTTAAATGTTCTGATTCTTCCATATTGATTTTTGAAAGATTATATGTTTCAAGGAATTTGTCCATTTCTCCAAGGTTTTTAATTTTTTGGCATACAGTTCTTCATAGTATTTTCTTAACAATACTTTGTATTTTTGCTGTTTCAGTTGTTACTTCTCCACTCTCATTTCTAATTTTATTTATTTGAGTCCTCTCTTTTTTTCTTGGTGATTGTGGTTAAAAGTTCATCAAGCTTGCTTACCTTTTCAAAGAACCAGCTCTTGATTTCATTGATCCTCTGTATTGTCCTTTTAGCCTCTATGTCATTTATTTCTGCTCTGATCTTTATTATTTCCTTCCTTCTACTTCCTCTTGGCTTTACTTACTGTTATTTTTCTAGTTCTTTTAGATGCAGGTTTAATTTGTTTATTTGAGCTTTTTCTAATGCCTGTAATACTATGAACTTCTCTCTCTGTACTGCTTTTGCTGTGTCCCATAAATTTTGAGTTGTTGTATGTTCATTTTCATTTGTTTTAAGAATATTTTTTATTTCTTTCTTGATCTCATTGTTAACCCATTCATTATTTAATAACATGCTATTTAGTTTTCAAGTGTTTGAGTGTTTCTTAGTTTTTCTATTGTACTTGATTTCTAGTTTCATACCATTGTGATCAGAGAAGATGCTTGATGTGATTTCAATCTTCTTAAGTTTATTAAGACTCATTTTGTGTCCTAACATGTGGTCTATCCTAGAGAATGTACCATAAGCACTTGAAAAGAATGTATATTCTGCTGCTTTAGGGTGAAAGGTTCTGAAAATATCTATTAAATCCAGTTGATCTAGTGTGTTCTTTAAGTCTCCTATTTCTTTGTTAATTTTCTTTCCTGAGGATATATCCAGTGATGTTAGTGGGGTATTGAAATACCCTACTGTTATAATATTGCTGTTAATCTCGCCCTTTATGTTCATTGAAATCTGCTTTACATATTTAGGTGCTCCTATATTAGGTGCATAGATATTTATAATGGTTATATCTTCATTTTGGATTGCTTCCTTTATCATTATGTAGTTATCTTCTTTATCCCTTACTATAGTCTTTGTTTTAAAGTCTATTTTATCAGATATAAGTATTGCTACCCCAGCTTTTTATTCATTTTCATTAGCATAAAATATATTTTTTTCATTACTTTCCTTTCAGTCTATGTGTATCTTTTTTTTTGAGGTGGGTCTCTTGTAGACAGCATATATATGGGTCCTGTTTTCTTATCCATGCAGTTACCCTATGTTTTTTTTTATATCTATATTTTATTATTATTAATTCTAATGGGGTGACACCAATAAATCAGGGTACATATGTACAATGAAAACATCTCCAGCTTATCTTATCATTCAATTGTGTTGCATACCCATCACCAAAAGTCAAATTGTCCTCTGTCACTTTCGATCTGGTTTTCCCTGTGTCCCTCCCCTCCTCCCTATCCCACTCTTCCCTCCCTCCCCCCATCCCATAACCACCACTCTCTTGTCCATGTCTCATATTCTCACTTTTATGTCCTGCCTATGTATGTAATCATGCTGTTCTCAGTTTTTCTTTTTTTCTGGTTTACTTATTTCACTCCGTATAATGTTATCAAGGTACATCCATTTTGTTATAAATGATCCGATGTCATCATTTCTTATGGCTGAATATTGTTCCATAGTATATATATATATATACCAAAGCTTTTTAATCCACTCGTCTTCTGACGGACACTTGGGCTGTTTCCAGATCTTCGCTATTGTGAACAATGCTGCCACGAACATGGGGGCGCATTTCTTCTTTTCGAACAGTGCTATGGTGTTCTTAGGGTATATTCCTAAAAGTGGGATAGCTGGGTCAAAAGGCAGTTCGATTTTTAATTTTCTGAGGAATCTCCAAACTGTTTTCCACAGTGGCTGCACCAGTCTGCATTCCCACCAGCAATGCAGAAGGGTTCCCTTTTCTCCACATCCTCCCCAGCACTTATTCTGTGTTGTTTTGCTGATGAGTGCCATTCTGACTGGTGTGAGGTGATATCTCATTGTGGTTTTAATTTGCATTTCTCTAATGATTAGTGATGTTGAGCATTTTTTCATATGCCTATTGGCCATCTGTATGTCCTCTTTGGAGAAATTTCTATTCATTTCTTTTGCCCATTTTTTGATTGGGTTGTTTGTCTTCCTGGTGTTGAGTTTTATAAGTTCTTTATAAATTTTAGTTATTATCCCCTTATCAGATGTGCTGTCGAATATGTTCTTACCCTATGTTTTTTGATTGGAGCATTTAATCCATTTACATTAAAGATTATTATTAATATGTCATTTTTTATTGCCATTTTATTCTTTAAATCTACATTCCTCTTTTACTAGATTTCCCCCTCCCCCTTTGTTCTGTTTACAACAGGCCCCTTAACGTTTCTTGCAGCATTGATTTGGTTGTAATGAATTCCTTGAATTGTTTTTGTCTGGGAAGCTTTTTATTTCTCCTACAATTTTAAACTATAGCCTTACTAGATAAAGAAGTCTTGGTTGTAGGCTCTTGTTTTGCATTACTTTGAATATTTCTTGCTATTCCCTTCTGGCCTCAAGTGTTTCTGTTGAAAAGTCAGATGTCATCCTTATGGGGACTCCTTTTTATGTGAATAACTGCTTTTCTCTTACTGCTTTTAGTATTCTTTCTTTATCTCATAGCTTTGGTATTTTAATTATGGTGTGTCTTGGTGTAGGTCTCTTTGGATTCCTCTTTAATGGGATTTTCTGTGCTTCTTGAACTGTGTGACTTTTTCCTACATTTATTTAGGGAAGTTTTCAGCTATGATTTCTTCAATTAGGTTTTCTATCCCTTGTTCTTCCTTTCCTGAACCCATATTATGTGAATGTTGTTTCTCTTTGTATTGTCATAGAGCTCTCTTATAGTTTCCTCAGACTTTTTGATCCTCATTTCTTTTTGCTGTTCTGCTTCCATGCTTTTGCTTATCTGTCCTCTAAATTGCTGATTTGATCCTCTGCTTCATCCAGCCTGCTTTTTAAATCTTTTAGTGTAGTCTTTATTTCTGATACTGTGTTTATCATTTATGTCTATTTTTTTTATGATTTCCATGTCCTTTTTTGATGCCTGTTATCTCTTTGTTTAGGTGCTTATTATGTCCATCTAATTTTGCTCTAAGATCCTTGAGCATACTACCAATCATTATTATAAACTCTGCATTCGGTATTTTGGTTATTTTCATCTCATTCAGTTCTTTTTCTGGTGATTTCTTTTGTTGATTCATTTGAATTGCATTTCTCTCTCTCCCCATTTTGTCTCTGTAAAGACTGCTCCTTTAGATGTGTTGTTTTTATAGCTAGCTGAGTATAGAGGTGGTGTTGTCTGCCTCCAGCTTTCAGTTGTGTTGTTTCTAGATCTTCTTGGGTTAGCTTCTGCTGTTTGTAATCTGCTGTGGGCTACTTGTCTGCTGTTACTGCTCTTTTTGCTGTTTGTGACAGCATTTTCTATGCCTTAGCTGGATCAGGTTTAAGGAGCCTTTCCTTAAGATACCACTCTAATTAGGGTTGTTAGGTCCTGAACTCATGCTTGTCATATCTGGCTGCTGGATGTACCAGCCCTGGACCTCCTTGGCCAAGACCAGTGGGGGTCACTGCTTTTACTGGCCCTTAGCAACCTTCTTAGAGCTACAGGTGATCCAGTATTTGTGGCTGCCTCTGCAGGGCCCTGATGCCCTTGTAAATATCAGCTGCTCTTCTAGGCTGGCTTTTATCTACTTTTGGCCAGTGTGTGTAGTCTCTGTATTCCTGAAGTGTAGTCTTTCTACCAACCCCTGGCTGCCTCTGCCTCCTTGGGCACTTGGGCATCGGCACTGCTGAGCAAATGGGCTCACAGGTTGCAGCCTGGGCTGTTCCATGGGCATGGGGGACTCTTTGCCTCACTGGGCTCTGCCCCTGGCAGGCGCTTGGGCTGCTTCTCTGGGCTCCACCCCTCACTGTCACTGCGTGGGCCTCCTGGCTCTGCTCCTTGTGGGTGCGTGGGATGCCTGGCCATGCAGGACTCCACCCCCTGTGGGCATGTGGGAGGCCTCTCTGGGTTCTGCCCCACTCTGCCCACCATGGAGGGCCACTGGGCTCTGCCTCCCACCACCTCCACCATGCAGGCTGTCTTGCTGGGCCCCGCCCCTGTCCATCACGTGGGCCAAGCACCTGGGTCACTGTCACAGCCAGGCCCTCCCCCCCTTTGGAGGGTTCTCAGCAACTTGGTGGGGGCATGTAGCCCAGATCTCAGCACTCAAAATCTGTGTCCATGATGTGCCCTTTGCTTCTAAGTGTCTCTCTGCACTAATGCAAAAGAGCCACTGGTGTGTGGGGGGGTGTAATTGCTTTTCTTTGCTGGCTTGGTTCTCCCAGGAAAAATGCCACTTTAGGTTTGGGGAGTGACTTAGTACAGGGGTCAGGGTGGCTGTCCCTCTCAGTCTCTCTTCATGCCCCTGAGACTATACTCTCCTCTCTCAACTCCAGTTCTCTCAGCATTCCTTGCTCCTGGAACCCTGGTTAAGTGGCTGTGAATGAGGTTTTCTGCAGTTTCTTTAAGATGGTGCCTGGGTCTGACAGTTCTGACTTCCTCTCACAGTGACCTGGCTCTCCTTGCAGCTAAATACTGTCCGTTTGCCTCCTCTAGTCTCTAGGGCTCCAGGTTGGGGTTCTGGTCCTGGGGCTGAGACACTTGAGGCCACAATTCTCCAGGCAACCCATCCCGCCATGAGAGACCCTCTGGGCTGCCTCTTGCTACTGGGAGCGGGGCAGCCCTTTTGGCATCTCCGTCCTTCCTACCAGTTCGTTGTGGCTCCTTCGGTGATGCTTGGTTATAGATTCCTCTTAGTTTAGTCCAGTGGTAGTCAACCTGGTCCCTACCACCCTCTAGTGGGTGTTCCAGCTTTCATGGTGGGTGGTAGCGGAGCAACCAAAATATAAATAAAAAATAGATTTAACTATAGTAAGTTGTTTTATAAAGATTTATTCTGCCAAACTGAGCGAAAATCTGACATAAAGTACTTGGTAAGTAATTATTGTTATATGCTTTAACTTGCTGTAACTCTGCTTTACTTTATAAAGTAAAGTTTCTTTTCTACTTTGTAAATCACCATTACTGTGGAACTGGTGGGTGGTTAGAAAATTTTACTACTAACAGAGATACAAAAGTGGGAGGTAGGTATAAAAAGGTTGATTACCCCTGGTTTAGTCCAAAGTTGGTTTTTCAAAATGATTGTTTCTAAGTTAAGTTGTAATTCACTTTGGTTCTGGGATGTGGCAGTTGTAACATCAGCCTACTCTGTCACCATTTTTCCTCTCCCCTGAATTATTTATAAAAATTTTTCAGTTCTCCTTTTTGTGAAAAAGGTTGAGATAAATAAGCAGGCGCTATAAGTTTTAGCAAAGCTTTCTTTTAGAAGTAATTGAAGTGCCACACTTATTATGTCCATTATGACGTTTAATGAGTAAATGAAAGGGAGTTCACTCTACTGACTTTTTTGTTGTTGTTTTTATTAATATTAATGGGGTGACATTGATGAATCAGGGTACATATGTTCAGAGAAAACATCTCCAGGTTATTTTGATATTTGATTATGTTGCATACCTATCACGCAAAGTCAAATTGTCTTCTTTCACTTTCTATATGGTTTTCTTTGTCCCCCTCCTCTCCTCCTCCCCCTCCCCCTCGATAACCAATGCACTCTTGTTTATGTCTCTGAGTCTCATTTTTATGTCCGATCTATGTATGGAATCATATAGTTCTTAGTTTATTCTGATTTACTATTTCACTCAGTATAATGTTATCTATTGACTTTTTATTTTTTTAGACTTTTTTATTTTTACAGGGACAGAGAGAGAGTCAGAGAGAGGGATAGATAGGGACAGACAGACAGGAACGGAAAGAGGTGAGAAGCATTAATCATTAGTTTTTTGTTGTTGTTGCAACACCTTAATTGTTCATTGATTGCTTTCTCACATGTGCCTTGACTGCAGGCCTTCAGCAGACCGAGCAATCCCTTGCTGGAGCCAGCAACCTTGGGTCCAAGCTGACGAGCTTTTGCTCAAGCCAGATGGGCCCATACTCAAGCTGGCGACCTTGGGGTCTCGAACCTGGGTCTTCCGCACCCCCGTCTGACACTCTATCCACTGTGCCACTGACTGGTCAGGCATCTATTGACTTTTGACATGACTTTTTTCCTTTTTTAGATTTAGTCAAATGTTTTCACTTGCTTCCATACAAATAATTGAAAGAATTCTGCTACTTTTTGCCTCTGAAAGTGCATCAGTGAGTTTTTAGAAATATGAGACAGAAATCTCAGCATTTTGAGATCTGAGGGAAAGCTCTCAAACAGGGGAAAACTTTGTGTTGTGCTGATTGGGTCAGGCAGGCATGGCTGTGCCTTCTTTGCTAGTTTTCTGGAACTGAAAGCCATTTTACCATAAGCCTTTCATGGTATCAGCCGTCAGTGACATGAGATATGTATGATGTCACACAAACTTCCAAGGGTGGCAAGGAATAATTGTCTAGACATAATAAGTGGTTTTTTCTTCCATGCCAATCTTTGATCAAGATTAATCCTAATCAAACTCTAAAGATTTATCTTCCTACTGTAAATGTGACACAGAACTCAATTTCCAACCAAGTAAACACATGTAATAGCCTGTGGGTTTTATAACAAGACTCAGGGCACTCATCTATATTACTAAATGGTGAATATAAGGAAAGAGAAAAGAAGACAAAATGATGGGAATCAGAAAAGAAAGAGAAAGAGGAAGACAAAAAACAAAATAAGAGGATGAATACAAAGATTCAATTGAATTTTCTTCCATATTACCAAGAACGCTATATATATATATTATATCCACCTTAAATAACAAGGATGACCTTGTCCAGAAGATATGAACAAGGGTTATTATCTGCCTGTACTTTCTTCTCACTTGCAGATAAAATAGTTACCAATAAGTTTCTACTACCAACTATTACAGCCAATATATTGAAAGTGTTTATGAACTGATGAAATATGTTTATTAAACAGTTGTATTTAGTTAACAATAACTAATTTTTGTATAAAATTCAAAATGCACAATAGTGAATAGTGCTTTTTTCCTTAAATCCATTCAAAAGAACCTGAAGCGATTTCAAATGGTGTAATTATTCTAGAGCTCTGCGTACTCACCAGAAAACATTGATAGACCATTCCTTTGATAAAATAAAGTATACAAAGCCATAAAGAAGCATGATGGGCAGCACCTATTTTTCTAATAATGTAAAGCAGTGTGACAATCACAACCAACTAGTTAGAACTTACTGATTGTACATAGTTTATTTATAAAACAATCAATTATTTATTATACATTTAAAGAGACTTGTAGAGTATACTAGTAGAAAGGCTTTCTGGATAGGGCATTACCTTAATGCAATATTTTTGCTGTCATGGTAATGAGTGGGCAAATACAGACTGTGTTTCAGTTGGATTATTTGAAATCCCTTAAATCAGACCTGAGTAGAACATAATCCTTTAGACATTTGATGATATGGTTTCAAGACAAAATGATGAAATTTTGTCCCTTGTATTTCCTGTTTGCATAGCTACTTTCTGATCTTCAAAATACCCTTCAAGTAAGAGAACTGGTTACTATCTTTAAGCATAATATACAATATGAAGTTATGTCACAAGCCATTTGCAATGGCCAAGTCTGTATGAAGTATGCTAACATTATTTGAAGTTAGAAACCACTGTTTTAACTTGTTTTATTATGATCAAAAAGAGCATTGACCACCATGATCAAGTACAAATAACCATACACTTTACAAAATCCTTGAAAGGAATAATCCTATTTTTAATGTAAAAGTCAATTACCCTAGAAATATTTGACATTTTTCTTGAATGTATTTGAGACAAACCCTCCTACCCTGATAATCCAAACCCATGAAATTATTTTATACATTACACACTGTAAATTTACTATAGCCCAAATACTTCCAGGGAAAGGCTGCTATAAAGGACATCTGTCTTGGTCTTTGTGTATCTGTATAACACTTTGGACATAGTAGGTTTTCAATCATTGCTCATCTGTTGTGACCATCTGCTGCATTAGTAAGATTCCTAAATAGGTTTACTTTCAGTGAACTGATAAAACATAAAATCAAGGGGAAAGAAAACAACCTAAAAAAAAGAGTATGTGGAACAAAAATGAAAAACTTAACTAAAATGTATGTATCAGTGGTTCCTAAACTTTTTAGTGTCAAGACCCTTTGAGCTGCTTAAAAATTATGGAGGACTCCAAAGTGCTTGGTATGTTATATCTGTGATATTTACTTTATTAAAAATAGAAAATAGGACATTAAAAATATTTATTTTTAAATTCATTAAGAATATCTACTATTTATTAGAAATAGAAAATAGGACATTAAAATATTTATTTTTAAATTCATTAAGAATATCTACTATTTATTAGAAATAGAAAATAGGACATTAAAATATTTATTTTTAAATTCATTAAGAATATCTACAACAAACCTATTACATGTTAACAAACTACATGTTTTATAAAAAGCAACAGTATTTTTCAAGACAAAACAAAATTAGTAAAAATTGTGGTCGTATTTTACTTTTTTTACACATCTTTTTAAAGAAAACAACTAGATTCCCATGTCTGCTTGTGAGTTCAGTCTGTAAGACCTCACATGCCTGTCATGCTTTTGAAATAATCCAGAGGACCCCAGGTCCATCAGCCTTCACTTAGAGAACTGCTGGCATACATAATGATGAATACTCTATTGAGAAATCATTCAAAACTTGATCTACAGGTCCACAAGGTTGTTATTGCCTTCATAGGAAAATAGAATTTTGTACAATCACATGATTAGGACTCACCGAAAGCTCATGGAAGGGGTTTTGTTACCTATAGCTATATTCATAAAATTTAGATACATTTTGCTAACCACTCATCCTCTAACTAAAGAAACTGGGTAATCCTTACAAGATATTACTATCTGTACTTTCCATTGAATTAATTATCACTCTGCAATCTCCAGAAATGTTTGTTGTTCTGCCATTTCAAAAAATGACACCTCCTAGGTGTTGGCCTCCTATGGGTTTTCCTCCTCACTCAGACTGACATCTCTGCCCTGATAAAATAGTCCAGATTTATTTCATTCTTAGCTGGATATAGTCATTGATCATGATGAAGCTAGTTACATGGGATCAGCATAGTAAAATCTTGGAGACAACTTTTAGGTTTTCTAAAGATAATCTGTAGACTCCCAGAGACATCAAAAAATGCCCGTAGAGTTTGTAGATTAAAAATTTTAGAATTTAACATAGATTGCATGGATAGCAAATTTTGTCATGATTTTGTCAACCTTTATTGATGCAAAATATTTTCTTTAATTTGCCTACTTCTTAGCTTCTGATAATGTGAAGGACTAGAGAATGTACATAAGACAGTTTTCACTGTACTGGAAATTCTAAAAGGATTTAGGAAAGGTGAAAGCATAAAAGAATGAGAATAGAAATATTAGTTTGCATATATCACATTTTTTAAACCTAATTTTCTTTATGACCTGAACAAAACCCAATTTCTAGTGGCGGACACAAATAATAACAACCTACCTTTTGAGTTTATGGATTTTAACCTTAGCTACTCAGTATATATTTGTTGAACAAGTGAATAAATAAATTAATAAATTTATTAGCTATAAAGTGGGATTTTCTTTTTCTGCAGAGCTCACAAATGTGGAAAAGAAACTGCTCCATAATTTGTATAGTTCACCAGGGAGATGCTTGTGTTTCACCCATCATTTTTTTTAAGTGAGGGGAGGAAAAGTAGTGAGACAGACTCCCTCATGTGCCCTGCCTGGGACCCATCTAGCAACCCCTGTGTGTGGCCAGTGCTCCGATCAACTGAGCTATTTTTAGCACCTGAGACTGACATGTTAGGACCAGCTGAGCCATCCTCAGTGCTCTGACTGATGCTTGAACCAATGAGCCACTGGATATGGGAGGAGAAGAGAGAGAGAAGAGGGAGAAGGAGAGGAAGAGAAGCAAATGGTTGCTTCTCTTGTATGCCCTGACCAGGAATTGAACCTGTGATGTCCATATACCCAGGTCAATGCTCTATCTACTGAACAAACTGGCCAGGGCCTCACCCATCATTTTAAAATAAGAAGATATTTAGTGGTGGTTTTATAGAGTTATTTCTGTCTCTGAATATTTTATAATGGTAGTTTCTTTGGTTTTGTTTAACATCATTTGGCAGACTACTACTGAGCATCTATCATGCCTTTCATGTGCCAGGCATTGCTCTGGACCTAGCAATGTAAAGATGAAGGAAAGTCCAGTTCCTGTTTTCTAAACTTTAAAGGCTCTCAATGGGAGAGCCCAACAATGAAAGAAAGGTTGTAAAACAGGCAGGCATAAAGCATTCTGGGAAAACAGAGGACAATATGCTTGTCTTTCCTGGAAGGTCAAAGAAGAAACATGGTAAGTGAATCTTGGCTGAGAGGAGTTAGGCAGATAGTATGGATATATCTGTCAAAGTGAACCATAGGCTTAGAATAAAGAAATATATTTGGAACATCATTCAGAGCTCATTTGATTGTAAGAGGCAGAAACTCAACACTACCTAATTCCAAGCCAAAAGAATTTGTTGGCCCACATAATGGGAACTTTGATTTCAGGAACAACTTTATTCAGACTCATATAAGGTCATCAGCTTGCTTTTTCTTTTTCTTTTTAACTCTGCTTGTAATAGAGAAGAAAACCACCAACAGTCTTCAATTCACATTTATCCACCTATTGATCCAAGAGATTCAGTTGAAGCAATCTCAGTTATAGCCCCCACTGTCAATAGTCTATTCTTGTGGGGGGGACCTTGAATATTTTATTAGCTGCTTGACTGAAATTAAATTACAGTGGAGGAGAAGGTAAAGTTCCCTGAAGAAATGATAGCAGCACACATGGTGGTAGAGGAGGATAAGTGGCTGAACCCACAGAACGAGTAATTGTCCACCATACCAGACACATTTGACTCAGTTTCTGTGAACTTGACAACGCTGTTTTTTAGTGTTGAAATTGATTTTTTCCAAAATTCACTTAGCCATTTTCCTAAATAGTCTTATACTTTTTTAGAATTTTAATAGGCATTGGTCTTATTTCAGGAAGTAAAACTTTTTCATGATGGTACAAGCTAAGGGCTCTCTTATAGGACTTGTATAAATCACATATTTCCCTTTCTATTTCTTAAACATTTTTATGCAGCTAAGATTTGGTCAAGCAAACATCCAAAGGAAACAAAATCTCAGCAGTGCAGAGTACATGAAGGGGAGAGACAATGGTGTTCTTTCTCTCCCTTGGTGATGATGGCAAGAAGGTTGGTGTGAATCTTTGATGACCAGATATTAGAATTACTTCTTTCCTCATCAGTAACTATAGTTGTCTCACACAAAATCCAGCATGTGGGCCATTATCCAAGTGGTGGGAAACTTCAAAGACAGAACAAGAAACAGACTGGGCTGGACACCCAGGGTCCAACTAAAAGAGGAAGTTAACAGTCACCGGAAATATAATGAGCTGAAGACAAATGTATCTTAGAGAATCCTTCTCAGAGAGAATATTTGTTGGAAGCTGATTGAGGCAAGGGTAAGATTTAGTTTTTAGGGTGGGTGAGGCAAGGGTAAGGTTTAGGTGGTGGCTGAACTGTCATTAAAATGGTGGGTCTGGTTAACTGTGCAGTTTTACATATGTTGAATGGGTATGTGAGTTTGGATGCAGAAGATTTCATAGTGCTCAGCTCTTTACTTAAATAAATACCAAACAAATGTTTACAGAATATTGGCTTGGGGCACCAAATTATTAACCTTTCCAAAGTGCTTATATTTCTTATGCAAACCATGTGCCATTCTGGTTCAGGGTCACCTCCTGTTTTGGTGCCATTGTAAAATTTTTAGTGCCAGGGCTGCTTATGGAACCTTGTTTACTAGACATTTATTCTTATGGTAAATTCTGGAAAACAAATTGAGTCTACCCTTCTCAGGCATTTTCATTAAAAGTTACTGACAATGTTCTTTGTGACTTTAGGAAACAACAAAAGTAATTACCCGCAAATAATAAAAACAATGCAGGCTTGCAACTGTTAGTTTAAGCATATGAACACAACTAATTACATGTGACTTCAGCAGGCATGCTGTCCTTTAACTGATCCTTTCTCTCAAGAGTGACACCTCTCCTAGGTGCAGTAACAGTCTTCCTGCTTTTAGTCCCTTCAGATTGGTATTGTTTCCTTCTTTGATGCCACCTGGTCCTTGTTCCTTTTTTTCAAGTGTCATAACTTCTCCAACTCACCATGAGTTAATATGGTTATGCAAAATTTGCCACCCTTACTACAAGCAGTCATAGTTAATTGCTACTCCTGTGGTTTTGTATGTACTGCACAGGTCTGGAGGTTGCATGATGTTAATATATTTGACTTTAATTTCTTAGATTTTTTTCTTATTTTGAATTCTGGTGTTGTTTTTAAGGCTCTATTTTCTTTTTTGGTGACTTATGCTAATGACTGCTCTGAGGTGTTTTAAAACTATTAAGACAGTAACTTTTTAAAAACTGTTTTGACCACAACCCACAGAAAAAAATTCATTTTACACTCTACCCAGTACACCCAAACATATACAACCAAAACAGAAGTTTCTTATAACAGTGTCACCCTTATTGCAAAAATGCATTTCTATTCTATTCTATTCTTCTATTCTACTGTATCCTATTCTATTTCATTCTATTTCTAAGGGCACATCTCATAAATGGCCAAAATGAAAAACTGGCTAGAAGATGTCATTTCTACTTGGTAGGCCGATAAAATCTGTGGTCTTTCAGAGACTCCTTTCTAATCACCAAACTGCAAGGGATTATTTATATATTCTTTAGAGAAAGATGAAAATTAGTTAGCAATTTCATTTGGAAGACCATATTCACTGAAATAAGACTCAAAAAAAGTTCTTTCTCTTGAGTCTTTTCCAAATTATTTAACTACCATTGAAATCATAGGTGATTTTTATAGTGAAATGCTATTTGCTCAGTATTATTTTGCTAATCATTAGAACATTTCATTAGTATTCAAATATAGTTGCATCAATTGTTTACAAAAATATTATAATCAACAAAAATTTATTTTAAGTGTTCAACAAATAGTTCTCAATCCTAGTTTTCTCTTGTCAGACCTATAAAAGTAACAGCCTCTTAAAAGTTTATATAGTTTTCTTCTCAAACTTTTCAAAATTGGCAAAGGTCAATGTTATCAATTGTTTGAGTTTCATTATGTCAAAGGTGATTAGAGAAACTCTTCAGATCCTTATGTGGCAGGGACTGCTAATGCCCACCTAAAGTGTAACTCACTTTTTCTTGGTAAAAGAATCTGACTTTGTTCAGCATAGCAATGAGTCCATCTAAAAACACTGGATTCTCAATAGCCAAGATATGGAAACAGTCCAAGTGCCCGTCAGTGGACGGGTTGATTAAAAAGCTGTGGTACATATATACAATAGAATACTATGGGGCCATGAAAAAAATGGAAAATCTTACCTTTTGTGACAACATAAGTGGACCTGGAAACTATTATGATAAGTTAAATAAGGCAGGCAGAGAAAGAAAAATATCATATAAATGACCTCACTCATTTGAGGAATCCAATGAACAATATGAACTGAGGAATGGAATAGAGACAGAGGCAGGATCAATGGGACCAGAGGGAAAGTGGACAGAAGGAAAGGGGTTGATAGGATAGAATCAGAAAAGGGAAAGAGATTGGTGAAATTATACACACATAACACAACAGTATAGAGAGCAGAAAAGCTAATTCTGGAGGGAAATGGGGAGGGCATTGTGGGGAGGGGATAAAAGGGATGTTGTCCGGAACACAGGGAAAGGGGATGCATTTGGGGGGACACTAGAATCTATGTAAACACAATAAATTAAAATTAAAGAAAAATAAAAACTCTGGCCTCTTCAGCCTCCCTTGTATTTGAGTTGGTCATGTGACATATTTCTGGCCAATAAGACATGAGCTGAGCGTTTCTGGGAAGTCTTTTGCTTTCCTGCAACAGGAACAACTACTTCCTGCTTCTCCTTTCTGGGACAGGGAGATATCCAGAGGTTTAGCAGCCATCTCACAATCATACAGTATCATATATGAAGGTGAAAATCTACCAACAAATGCCACTGAGCTGATGTATAGAAAGAGCCTAGATTACCTAATGGCAGCACAGAGCAGTGGCACCAGCTATGGATAGTCCATTTGCTGATTTCAGTTATGTGAGGAAAGCATTAAGCCCTTAATTTATATATTGTGTGTGTGTATATATATATATATAATTATACATTGTATATATGCAATATATGTTTACACATTTTTTGTATATGTATTTAGACTTTATTTTATAGATCAGTTTTAAGTTCACAGTAATTTCCATATATTCCCTGCACCCACACATACACAGCCTCCTCCATATCAATATCACTCACCAGATGGTACCTTTGTTGTTACAACTGATACGCCTACATTGATACATCATCACCCAGAGAGTCCATAGTTTCCACTGGGGTTCACTCTTGATATTGTATATTCTGTAGATTTGAATATAAAGGTGAGTTTACACCATTATGGTATCATACAGCATAGTTTCACTGTCTTAAACCCCCAACTTTTTATTCCAGATTTTTCTGTGATCTGTGATCAAACAAATACATAACTGATCCCCGTTTTCATTTTTAGACTTTTATATCTATCTTATTTTTTGATAGAAAGTTGATAACTACAAATTACTATGATGACCATTTCAAGTGTCTCTAATTAGAGCAAAAGCCATTTTACTGAGTCATTACTGATGAAAGTGCATTGATGTCCTTCTGTGTGACATCCAAAGGAGTGAAGCTTCTTTCCCAAACTCTCCCAACAAGGTTCAAATTCTTTGAGAATTATTATTCCATCATTTTCTTCATGTGGTCCAAAGATTAAATAAAAATGATCACATAGAGAATAAGGTCAACAAAATTATTTCTTGATCTAGAAATGGCATTTTCAATTATAAATGGCTCATTTTAGATTGACTCTTAACCATCAAGTTCAGATAGTTGTTGGAATGTCCAGAATATGAAGGCAAGCTAGAAATTCTGTAACAGTTGAGCTTGTCTTAAAACTTGCAGATTCTTTCTGATTTTATTCAGGATAAGGAAAACAATTTTGACAACAGTTTTCTTTAGAGCAGTTAAGAGGCTGTTTCTGTTTAGAAGGAAGAAAAAGATTGGATAAGCTCAAGTGTAAAGATCCTAAATCAATCCTCTGTTTCTGTCATTTTCCCTTGGGACCTTTTTGTCAAGAAAGAATATTTTAAAGAAATGTGTCTATTTTTTACTTTTCAAATGCATTAGCTTTTTTAGATGAATAAGGATAACCTAAGTTAGACAACCTATCACAGTGATGTCCAATAGAATTCTAATGTGAACCATGTATATAATTTAAATTTTCTAATAGTCACATTAAAAAAGCACAATGGGACAAGTAAAATTAATCTTAAGAACATTTTCTTTACCTCAACATTATGACTATATTATTTACACATTGTAATCAACATAAAATTATTAATATATATTTACATTTTTTTGAATATTCAATCCTGTGTTTATTTTACAATTACAGCACATCTCTCTTTGGACTAACCACATTTCAAATACTCTAACACAGCTGGTCAGTGGTTGCCATATTGGAGAGTGCATAACTGCCCTGGTCTAACTGTTCTCCACAAAGTCAGTCACCATTCCATTACTACACTATTAGCCTGACTATTTCTGCTCTCCTCCTCTATTTCAACCTTTCAGCTACCCTCAAAAGAAGTGTACTCTTAGTAACTGGTTCCTTTGTGTGTATCCAGACCTCGCTCTTATGGCAGGAGATACTCCAATTCAATATCAAGATGTCTTGAAGTACTATTTACATGACCCTTTTTCTAAACTGCTTCCTTTTTATTTTATTTATTTTTTATCTGTGTCAAAGAAATTACAGTGAAAATGGGAAATCTTCTGAACCAGTGGCTAAAAGAGTTCCAGTGGCAAGAACCGGAAGGGACACAAAGCCATGAAGAGTATCTTTCATATTTAAAAATGCAAGAGGAAATAAAAACAATAAGGATGTTTTTAAAGAGACAACTACACAATTGATAAATATGTAATTTTTCCTAAAAGGAATTCCAACAAAAGCCATAAGAGAGGCTGCATATGTTTGGGACTTTCTGACTCATGAAGCTAATTATTGTACCTCAAAAGTTCTTGTTGCTTAATGTGCTCCTGTGACAGATGGCTTATAGAACGTGGCGATTTCTTCCTGTTTCGGTAATGCTATCTTTATTTTCTCTGCAGTACAATTAAGATTGTGCCTATTAGGCTTCCTCAAATTAAAAAGATGCTCCCTTTACCCCTTTGATAAGATATAGATCTTTCCTTGGACAATCATTTTATGTACAGATAAAAGAGCAAGTCACTTCCTTAAAAAAATTTTTTTGGAGCATATGACAAGAGCTATCACATTTACTCTTGAGAGAGTAATTATTTGAAAGTCAGATAAAGAGTAGATGTTTGAAAGTGAGATAATAGCCATTATGTACTGATTAAATTCCATACAGCTAAGGTGAAAACATGATTTTAAATGTTTTCCTCTGGTTTACACTATGCATAAAACACTTAGAAGAAATGCAAAGCCCTTTTCATGTAAACCTAGAGCTTATACTGAGAGGGCCTGAGATAAAGTCAGAGTATAAATTCCACTCATGTCTTTTGCAGAAGAAACTTCCATTATGCTGAATCCTTATTAAGTGCCCACTGTATTTTTTTTTTTTCAGGGTGGAAGTGTATTTGCCATGGTCAAGAGTAATCAGAATAACAGGAGACAGGGAAGGAGGTTATTTGGATTCCATATTTTTACGTTTACTTACATAAAGTCTACACATCCTAAACGGACAGCTCAATGACAACTCAATGAGTTTTTACATACGTGCACACTTTGTACCTTCCGTGTAGATGAGGAACAGAGAATTTCCGGCCCTCCAACTACCCAAGGCTCCCCGACGACTCACATTCCTTTCCAAGTCAGTACCAGAAAGAGGTTCATTTTTAAGCTGAGCACTGAAGCAAGAGAGAACCATGCAGCAGCCTGGGGGGAGGAGTCTCCGGGCAGAAAGAGCGTCAGGTGCAAAGGCCTTGACATTGGAGAGAAGTTGGCATAGCTGAGGAACTGACTGAAGGTCAGAAGGGTGAGGGAGGTGACAAAGGTGGCGGAAGGCGGGAGGCGCGAGGCTGGAAGATTACGCAGAACCTCAGGCTGTGGCCGAGTTCATTCCACTTGTCCGGATGCAGGAGTGGGCACGGCGTTAATACAGGGATAACCTCAAACCTGCTCCATGCACAAGTCAAGTCTAGCTCACACTTAAGCACTCTAGTATCACTTAGAAATCACCTGCAGGCCCACTTCTCAGTCAGGGATGACACCAGGATATCCCCGTGTGCCTGAGAACCGCAGCTCTGGGGGGTGGGACTGGGTAGCATAAATAAGTCTTGTCCCTGCCCCGGGGGTTTCCAGTGTGCAGAGACCCGAGGGACAGGAAGCCACAACACGGAGTTGCTGATGTGGATAGGACCCCATTGGTCAACTGCTGGAGAGAACTTAGTGAAGGAGCCACACTTCCCGGCAGATTGCTGTCACCACCTCTAGCTGTAAGGAGGAGCCAGCAGCGCCCCAGGAATGGGGAACACTGGCTGGCGTGATCCTGGAAGGGAAGGTCTACCCCATACATCAAATGGGGTTTATTAAAAATAGCTCCGTTTTCACTAAGCCACAAGTATGGGGTTAGGATGGGCCTGAGAAACCCAGGAAGGGTTCTGGAACCCAAAGGGATTAACGTGTAGGTTGGGGCCCTGCTTGGCACCCCTGTGGGAAGGGGCCAGCTTCTGGGTTTGAGCAGGAATCTTCCTGAACAGTTCTTTTTACTTTCCTTTCATTTTCTAATTTTTTATATATATATATTTATTATTATTATTAATTCTAATGGGGTGACACCAATAAATCAGGGTACATATGTACAATGAAAACATCTCCAGGTTATCTTATCATTCAATTATGTTGCATACCCGTCACCAAAAGTCAAATTGTCCTCTGTCACCTTCTATCTGGTTTTCCCTGTGTCCCTCTCCTCCTCCCTATCCCACTCTTCCCACCCTCCCCCCATCCCATAACCACCACTCTCTTGTCCATGTCTTATATTCTCACTTTTATGTCCCACCTATGTATGAAATCATGCTGTTCTCAGTTTTTCCTTTTTTCTGATTTACTTATTTCACTCCGCATAATGTTATCAAGATACATCCATTTTGTTATAAATGATCTGATGTCATCGTTTCTTATGGCTGAGTAGTATTCCATAGTATATATGTACCATAGCTTTTTAATCCACTCGTCTTCTGACGGACACTTGGGCTGGTTCCAGATCTTCGCTATTGTGAACAATACTGCCACGAACATGGGGGCGCATTTCTTCTTTTCGAACAGTGCTATGGTGTTCTTAGGGTATATTCCTATAAGTGGGATAGCTGGGTCAAAAGGCAGTTCGATTTTTAATTTTCTGAGGAATCTCCAAACTGTTTTCCACAGTGGCTGCATTAGTCTGCATTCCCACCAGCAGTGCAGAAGGGTTCCCTTTTCTCCACATCCTCGCCAGCACTTATTCTGTGTTGTTTTGCTGATGAGTGCCATTCTGACTGGTGTGAGGTGATATCTCATTGTGGTTTTAATTTGCATTTCTCTAATGATTAGTGATGTGGAGCATTTTTTCATATGCCTATTGGCCATCTGTATGTCCTCTTTGGAGAAATTTCTATTCATTTGCCCATTTTCTGATTGGGTTGTTTGTCTTCCTGGTGTTGAGTTTTATAAGTTCTTTATAAATTTTAGTTATTAACCCCTTATCAGATGTGCTGTCGAATATGTTCTCCCATTGTGTGGTTTGTCTTTTTATTCTGTTCCTATTGTCTTTAGCTGTGCAAAAGCTTTTTAGTTTGATATAATCCCATTTGTTTATCTTGCCTTTTATTTCATTTTCCTGTGGAGATAAATCGGCAAATATACTGCTGCTACAGATGTCGGATAGCTTGCTGCCTATGTTTTCTTCTAAGATGCTTATGGTTTCACGGCTTACATTTAAGTCTTTTATCCATTTTGAGTTTGTTTTTGTGAATGGTGTAAGTTGATGGTCTAGTTTCATTTTTTTACAGGTAGCTGTCCAATTTTCCCAACACCATTTGTTAAAGAGGCTGTCTTTACTCCATTGTATGTTCTTTCCTTCTTTGTCAAATATCAGTTGTCCATAAAGCTGTGGGTTTATTTCTGGGTCCTCTGTTCTGTTCCATTGATCTATGTGCCTGTTCTTATGCCAGTACCAGGCTGTCTTGAGTATAATGGCCTTATAGTAAACCTTGATATCTGGAAGAGTGATACCTCCTGCTTTATTTTTTCTTTTTAAGATTGCTGAGGCTATTCGTGTTCTTTTTTGGTTCCATATAAATTTTTGGAATATGTGTTCTATATCTTTGAAGTATGTCATTGGTATTTTAATTGGTATAGCATTGAATTCATAAATTGCTTTGGGTAATATAGACATTTTAATGATGTTTATTCTTCCTACCCATGAGCACGGTATATGCTTCCACTTGTTTGTATCTTCCTTGATTTCTTTTATCAATGTTCTATAATTTTCCGATACAAGTCCTTAACCTCCTTGGTTAAATTTACTCCTAGGTACTTTACTTTTTTGGCTGCAATAGTGAAGGGGATTGTTTCCTTAATTTCTTTTGCTGACAGTTCATTGTTGGTATATAGAAATGCCTCTGATTTCTGAGTATTAATTTTATATCCCGCCACCTTGCTGAATTCATTTATAAGGTCCAGTAGTTTTTTGACTGAGACTTTAGGGTTTTCAATATACAATATCATATCATCTGCAAATAGTGACAGTTTTACTTCTTCTTTTCCAATTTGTATGCCTTTTATTTCTTCTTCTTGTCTGATTGCTGTAGCTAGGACTTCCAGAACTATGTTGAATAAGAGTGGTGAAAGGGGGCATCCCTGCCTGGTTCCTGATCTTAAGGGGATTGCTTTTAATCTTTGTCCATTTAGTATGATGTTTGCTGTGGGTTTGTCGTAGATGGCCTTTATCATGTTAAGGAATGATCCCTGTATTCCCACTTTACTGAGAGTTTTGAGCATGAATGGGTGCTGGATTTTATCAAATGCCTTTTCTGTATCTATTGAAATTATCATGTGTTTTTTGTTCTTCCTTTTTCTTATGTGATGAATCACATTGATTGATTTGCGAATATTGAACCAGCCTTGCCTCTCCAGAATAAATCCCACTTGATCGTGGTGTATGATTTTTTTCATATATTGCTGGATCCGGTTGGCTAATATTTTGTTGAGAATTTTAGTGTCTAAATTCATCAGAAATATAGGCCTATAATTTTCTTTCTTTGTGTTGTCTTTGCCCGGTTTTGGGATCAGAATTATGCTCGCCTCATAAAAGAAGTTTGGAAGTCTTCCTTCCCCTTGAATTTTTTGAAATAGCTTGAGGAGGATAGGAGTTAGTTCTTCTTTGAATTTTTGATAGAATTCACTTGTGAAGCCATAAGGCCCAGGACTTATCTTTTTTGGGAGTTTTTTGATAACTGTTTTGAACAAAATAACTCATTTGTTGTAATTGGTCTGTTTAGGTGTTCTGATTCTTCCAGATTGATTTTTGGAAGGTTATATGATTCAAGAAATTTGTCCATTTCACCAAGATTGTCTAATTTTTTGGCATATAGTTCTTCATAGTATTTTCTTACAATCCTTTGTATTTCTGTTGTGTCAGTTGTTATTTCTCCACTGTCCTTTCTAATTTTATTTATTTGAGTCCTCTCTCTTTTTTTCTTGTGAGTCTAGTTAAAGGTTCATCAATCTTGTTTACCTTTTCAAAGAACCAGCTTCTGGTTTCATTGATCCTCTGTATTGTTTCCTTAGCCTCCATGTCATTTATTTCTTCTCTGACTTTTATTATTTCCTTCCTTCTACTTGTCCTGGGTTTTATTTGTTGTAGTTTTTCTAGTTCTTTTAGATGCAGGGTCCGGTTGCTTATTTGAGCTTTTTCTAGCTTCTTATGATATGCCTGTAGTGCAATAAACTTCCCTCTCAGAACTGCTTTTGCTGTGTCCCATAAATTTTGAGTTGATGTATGGTCATTATCATTTGTTTCTAGAAACTTTTTTATTTCTTCTTTGATCTCATTGTTAATCCATTCATTATTTAATAACATGCTATTTAGTTTCCAAGTATTTGAGTATTATTCAGTATTTCTTTTGTGGTTAATTTCTAGTTTCATGGCATTGTGATCAGAGAAAATGCTTGATATGATTTCAATCTTCTTAAATTTATTGAGACCATTTTTGTGTCCTAACATGTGGTCTATCCTAGAAAACATACCATGAGCGCTTGAGAAGGATGTATATTCTACTGCATTAGGGTGAAAAGTTCTGAAGATATCTATTAAATCAAGTTGATCTAGTGTATCCTTTAAGTCTGCTGTTTCTTTATTGATTTTCTTTCTTGAGGATCTATCCAGTGTTGTTAGAGGGGTATTGAAATCCCCTACTATGATAGTATTACTGTTAATCTCACCCTTTATATCCATCAAAGTCTGCTTTATGTATGTCGGGGCTGTTATATTTGGTGCATAGATGTTTATAATAGTTATATCTTCCTGTTGAATTGTTCCCTTTATCATTATGTAGTGTCCTTCTTTATCTCTTACTACAGCCTTTGTTTTAAAGTCCATATTGTCAGATATAAGTATTGCTACCCCTGCTTTTTTTTCATTTCCATTTGCATGAAGTATTTTTTTCCATCCTTTTACCTTCAGTCTATGTGCATCTTTTGTTTTAAGGTGTGTCTCTTGTAGATAGCATATGCATGGGTCCTGTTTCTTTATCCATGCAGCTACCCTATGTCTTTTGATTGGATCATTTAATCCATTTACATTTAAGGTTATTATTGATATGTAGTTGTTTATTGCCACTTTATTCTTTAAAGCTGTATTCTTCTTTTGCTCTATTCTTTCCTCCCTTTAAACTGTTCACAATAGGCCCCTTAGTATCTCTTGCAGAATTGGTTTGGTTTTTATGAATTCCTTGAGGCTTTCTTTTTCTGGGAAGCTCTTTATTTCTCCTTCAATTTTAAATGTTAGCCTTGCTGGATAAAGTAGTCTTGGTTGTAGGTTCTTTTTCTGCATTACTTTGATTATATCTTGCCATTCCCTTCTGGCCTCAAGTGTTTCTGTTGAGAAGTCCGATGTCATCCTTATGGGGGCTCCTTTGTAGGTGATAGCCTTTCTTTCCCTAGCAGCTTTTAAAATTTTTTCTTTATCCATTAGCTTTGGCATTTTAACTATGATGTGTCTTGGTGTACATCTTTTTGGGTTTCTCTTTAATGGAGTTCTGTGTGTTTCTTGAACTTGTGGAGTGTTTCCCAGCCTTAATTTAGGAAAGTTTTCTGTTATGATTTGATTGAACAAAGTTTCCATTTCCTGTCCTCTCTCCTCTTCTTCAGGCACCCCTATGATGCGAATGTTGTTTCTCTTCATGTTGTCACAGAGCTCCCTTAGAGTTTCCTCACATTTTTTGAGTCTCTTTTCCTTTTTCTTCTCTGCTTCTGTGCCTTTGTTTATTGTGTCCTCTAACTCGCTTATTCGATCATCAGCTTGATTCATCCTGCTTTTAATTCCTTCCATTGTGGTCTTCAGTTCTGATACTGTATTTGTCATTTCTGTCTGGTTCTTTTTTATTATTTCAATTTCGTTTTTTATACTTGTTATCTCTTTATTTAGGTGCTCATAATGACTATCCATTGTTGCTCTAATTTCTTTGAACATCCTAACTATCATTATTCTAAATTCTGCTTCTGGTAATTTGGTTATATCTGGTTCATTCAAGTCCTTCTCTGGGGATTTCTCTTGATTCATTTGGTTTGCATTCCTCTGCCTGCCCATTTTTTTTGTGTATAAGCAAGTTGTGGCCACTGGAGTCTAGTAGGTGTTGCCTTTGTGTTCTCTAGGTGTGGTTTGTCTGCAGGTTCCCCACCCCCTCTGTTGCTTCCTAGGGTGGTTGGGTATGAGCGTTGCCAGCGCCGGCCCACTGTGGCTTTTGCTGTGATTTCTGCCTCTCCTCCGCGGGAGGGGCTGTCACTCAAGCCACAAGCCTTAGCACCAAGGGTAAAGGTGAGTACCTTTGCTCAGCTGCAGACCCAGCCTATTTCCGGACTTCCGCCCAGAACCCACAGTCAGAGCCTGCTCGCCACAGTTTTGTGGGTTGGGCCGGGCTTTTGACGTGCTCTCAGCTGTGAGCCTTTGCCCGTCCGGAGCTTTAGCCCCACCCTTGAGGCCAGGGCCCTTCTGCACAGGGTCGCAAACCCAGGTTTATTGGGCCGGGCTTGTTTGCTGGCTTCCGCTCAGCTGCGTACTTGGGCTCGTCCCGGACTCTACCCCTCCTCCGCGTTCGGAGTCCGCTCGTGCATGTATAATTGCAAATTGCAATTTCTCCGGCCGGGCGGGGCTGGTAGCGTGAGCTCAGCCGCGAGCCCCTGCCCGTGCCTGGTCCTAGCCCGGTCTCTGCAGTCAGGGCCAGCTTGCGCAGTGTTGCAGAGCAGATTTCTGCCCGTTCCTGGCCTCCTGCTTTGTCCCCGTAATGGGATTAAAGGCGGGCCTGCAGCTTCCGGACCGTTTTTGCGCGTCCCCTCCGACCCTGCTGGGCTAGACCGAGCTCACACTGGCTTGGCCTCTGCCCACGCCGACAGAACCGCATTTCAGCGTCCTGCCGCTCCAAACCCTTCAGCAACCCTCAGCAGAGTAGGAAGGGACCTAATACTTCACACTGTAGGCCTGGGAGCTCCCTCACTTGTTTCACAGCTCAAAACTGTCCAAATGCCTCTTCTAGGCTCTGGGACTACAGGCTGGGGCTTGGTTCCTGGGACCCAGGTCCCTCCCTCTCCGCCAAACTCTCCTCCAGCCACGCAGGTCTCTCGGGGCTGCCATTTGCTTTGGGGAGCTGGGCAGCCCTCTTCGCGTTTTTGCTATTCCTACCAGTCTCAATGTGACTTCTTCTGTGTTCCTTGGTTGAAGAGTCCACTTAGTTCAGTTCATAGTTAGTTTATCCAGATGATGGTTCTTTAAATTGAGTTATAATCCACTTTGGTTCTGGGAGTTGGAAGTTGGTACATCTGGCTACTCCATCGCCATCTTGCTTCCCCCCCCACCACTGGATTCTTATACGTGAAAGTTCTCCACCCGTGAGAGTCAGAGACAGTTCCTCCACTTGGAGCGTCAGGAGGGGCAATGCTATAGAATATCATGAACACAGTACTTAGTGAAGAAAGACCTCAAATTTAACTCCAATTCTGGCACTTTCTAGCTGTGTGACTTTAAACAAATTCCTTAACCTCCTTTACTTATATAATCGCTGGCATCATAATGTCATATCTGCCACAAGGATAAGCTGTCAGACCTTCAAGACAGATGCCACCATTCTTCCTGACATCTCAAGTACCTCACATCTGTCCTTGCAGCGCAGTAGTTAAGTGGGTACTTTGAATGACTATGTCAGTGAAATTATTTATGTGAAAATACTTGCAAACTTTATACTGTAAAATGTTTTTCTTTTTCAGTTTCTTGGGAAGGTTACTCTTATGTTGCAAGTTGAAGACTACAAATAGAGAGTGTTTTGATCCTCAGAAAGAATAAAACCTCAAGGGAGAAAAACAGAGTAAAATAAAATGATTTTGATGTTTGTGTTATTTTATTATCCAAACCTCTGATGGCAATAGTGTGGAAGAAAATCTGGCATAAGGAATATAGTTTATGATCATATTTCACAGAAAAGGGAGAAATGGCTTGCTTTTTGGTGCATATGTGCTTTTATTTAAAACTACATGAAAAAGAGATTTATTGGAATAAATATATATTTTTTATAACTTTCATGTAACAACCAAATTAGTAACCAAACCTATGTTGGCAATATAGACTACTAGAAGTCCTTGGGGGCTCTACAGTAATGATTAGATAAGAGTGATTTGTTGTTAGCACATTTATTGTTTCCATTCTACACTGGACATCAGTCATTTGGCCCATTTTTCAAAGACCCACTTGAATTGTCTGAACCTGTGAACTTCCTGAAAGTCTAGCCACCAAACTCCATTAGGAGAGTCAATGACTGCTCAATGAAAGGGTATTTATTTTATTCCTTCTCTCAGTACAGGTCCTCTACACCAAGATTAACAGTTGCATGTATTTTCTTTCAAGAGGCCATAAACAAAAAAATTTCATGTCATCATGAGATAAATACCCTAATCGGTTAAAATCACCTTGGAATTTGCTTGTCCTCTTATTAGTACAGAGACCGACTGCAGCTTTATTTTAAAAAATGTGTTAAAATTCAGACAGGCATCAGGATGAACTGTGTCTTTGTATAGCAAGCTCTGCGTAGATAATACAAATCAACAGTGTAAAGGAGAAGACAGCTTGTTTCAAGTACCTAAAGCAGGAGTCCCCAAACTTTTTACACAGGGGGCCAGTTCACTGTCCCTCAGACCGTTGGGGGGCCGAACTATAAAAAAAACTATGAACAAATCCCTATGCACACAGCACATATCTTATTTTAAAGTAAAAAAACAAAATGGGAACAAATACAATATATAAAATAAAGAACAAGTAAATTTAAATCAACAAACTGACCAGTATTTCGATGGGAACTATGGGTGCGGATGCATCCTGTGTTCCTCTCACTGACCACCAATAAAAGAGGTGCCCCTTCCGGAAGTGCAGCGGGGCCGGATAAAATGGCCTCAGGGGTCCTTATGCGGCCTGCGGGTCATAGTTTGGGGACCCCTGACCTAAAGCATTGTGATGGTGGACCCATATAGAGAGACACACTTGACAGATTAACTACAAATCTCTTCCATTTATTGTTTAAAATGGGTCCCCTAAGGACTTGTAATAGAAATAATCTTTGCTTAGTTTGATTGCCTTGAGAACCTGAAATTAATAAAACTGCACTTCAAAAAAAAAAAATCATCCATAGGAGATAGCTATATAATTAATGAATGTTTCTTGACATTCTATAGAAGTTATCTGAATTAAGGCTTTGTTGCAATCTTTTTGTTTCAAGATGCCAGAAGTATGGGCCAGAGGTAAAGAGACAATCTTAACCCGTCTCTGTGTGTGGCTTTGTTCTCCAAGGCTGCCAATGAAGACTTCTCAATGTGTGGGCAAAAGAGCAACAGCTGCTGGTTAGTGGCTATTTTTGATTGTACAGTTTACTTCTTGGTGCTTTATGTGTGTGATGATAATGACGATGGTAGCTGTCATTTATTGAGTATATTCCAAATATCAGTCTCACTAAATACTACAAGAGCCATTTAAGGCAACAATTATTATTCCCATTTTACAGAATAATAGAAGAGAGAGACCTGAAGAATAATTCTCTGCCTAACATCTAAATCTAGTAGATGATAGAACTGGAACTTGAATCAAGGTTGACTCCAAGGCTAACTTCTACATTGCAGAGATGTCACACTAGAACTCACAAGGTTAGGGTCATTCTTTTCCCAAACTTGTACTTAATATAGAATTTAAATATAACCACAGTTCTTCATCTCTTCATTCTCATTTTGAAATTACCTTGAATTCTACTTGAAAATGATGTGCATTTATAATAATACCCAAATGGCTTAAACAATACCTCACCCATAATAGACACACAAGAATTATTTGTTAATATTTTGCCCTCTTTTGGGTGCTGGTCAGCCCTGGATGAGAAGAAGGTGAATTAGAGAATGCCAGGAACAAGTATCAAAACTAAAAGTAAATTTTTTCATTATTTTAAACAATCCATTGCATTTCCAGAGGAAGGCCTGCTTAAGCAAGGGACAAATTGCAAATATCATTAGAAAAGTGTTTATATAAGCAAAGGAATATGCTTAAGAAATGAGCATGGCTATGTGTTTTCCCATTTGGTGATAGACAAAATCAGTATTTAGGTTTCTCATTTAGAATTCACTGAAATGAAAACATAATCCCAGTTAATTACTGTTCCCTAAGGGATCTGGTTGCACAATGTTTCATAAAATTAAAACCTGTTAAGCACTCATTAAAAAAAAAAGCTTACTTTAGATGCAAAACACTAAAAAAAGAAAAAGAAAATTAAGAAGAAAGAAGAAAGCAACCAAAATCCAGTTAGCACCTTTAATTCTTGTCATGTATGCCTGAATAACCTGAGACAACGGAGCTTATGAGAGTTTTATGCTATTAGAAAATTTCTTAGGTCTGATTTCCACCTAAAGGACAAAACTGAACAGGAAGATCTAATGAACCTACACTCTGAAGCCGAGTTTGTTATTTTGACCTGTCAACTGTCTTGTCTTTAAGATTTTAAAATTAGGAAGAGATACCCTAAAAAGGGACAATTGTAATTTCACTCTGAGCATACTGAGGCTTCCAGGGCTTCTTATTTCATGGCTATTTGTCTGAGGAATGAAAATATGAGTTTTGGGTTCATTAGGAAGAACTGGGTTAACAATCTAATCATGTTAAAACTGTTGGGAAGCCAAACATACAGCCCAGGTTTTCTGGACAATGTGCATGTCTGCACACCAATTTTTCTTAGTTTTGTTCAGTCTATATTAAGATGTATATTCTCTTATTCACAGAGAAAAAGACAGGGATTTAGGATGGGGATGCCTAATCAAGGTCTTGTCTGAATATTTTAGAAGCCGGCAGATTTGGTGAATTTAGTAAAGCAGCAATTCAATTATGTGGAAGGAGGATCAACGGAACTGAATAGGGCTGGATTTTTCCCCCACATCTTAGTTGGAGTGATGGAATTTGGAAGACACCACTTTGGGTTTGTCCTAGCTGACGTTTGTTCTAAGAGGCAAGCAGAGAGTTGTTGATTCCAAAACCTAGATTTGGTCTTTAACTGTATATATCACTAACTGGCTTTGTGAAGTTGAATATGTCACTTAACTGATCTAATACCAGTTTCCTCATTTATTGAGCACATTGGATTGAATGAAGCCCAGGATCACTTCCAACTTCTAACATGTGATGGCTTTGAATTGCTGGCATCCCATGAAAAATATTAAAAGCTTGATAGGATACATGTAGTTAATGAAATGAAGTGATTTGCCAATGGAAAATGAAGCAGTAAAGCTACAATGTTATCTAAATTACCTCCTTTTGTACTACTTTTGTTTGTATGTTTTCACTTGTAGGACTGTGATCTGAGAAGAAACTACTTATTGATTCAAAAAACATAGCTTTGGGCATATGTTTCACCCAGAATTGTTAATGATTAAGAATTTTACTTAAGTTAGCATTATACATGTGTGAATTTGATAAGACCAAAACATTGCATATCCACCACCTTTTACTGCCAGCAAAACAAAACAAAACAAAACAAAATAAAACATTCTGTCATGATGGAACAGAAGCGAGATAATAGCTTTTCATGTTCATCCTGGCATCTGGAGGTTCCCACCAATTATTCCTCTTGCCATGAAATGTAGAGAAAAGGTTCAAGGCTTTATAGCCAAAAGCATAACTTATGTTTTACTCCTGACTCCATGTCTACTTTGTCGTTTTCTCTCATCTAAAATATACACAAGGATGCCCAACAGGTTAAATATAAAGATTAAGTAAAATAATGTATGTAAACCACCTGTGAAATGGAAGAAGGTAGACATATTTTAGGTCTAGTCTTCATATATTCCCCCCAAATTCTTCCTTCCACAATCTTCTATTCTTATAATTTTTCAATAGGAAGCTACTGTCCTGGTTGAGAGAATTCATTTATGACCTCTGGATACCACATAATATCCTCTCCCCACCTACCAAATACTTTCTACACTCTTCTATGTGACTCTTACAAAGTATATTTGATCACAGCCCTTCTCTGGCTTGAATCCCTTGGTATCCATTTGACTCAATATTTGTAGATTTTATCATATTGATTGGCATTTGATTATACATCACTTTGCAATTCTTTCAAAATACTTTTTTTTTCTATGTGTATTCTGTGTTTCTGACTACTTGGCAAGAAGTCTCTGCTTTGTTGTGTTCAGAATGAATAGGGAATGTTGAGTGAGTTCAAGACACAATAATAGAAAGGAAAATATGCATTGGAGTGTATTGAAAAAGATCAGCTATTATCATGAAGAAAGTTAAAATGATTTCCACATAAAAAATGGTTGAGGAACTTGGGCCATCTTATCCTGGAGAAGGAGAAGGATGATGGCAGTGTCAAATAAGCTGTCTTAGTCTACAAACAGTTGAAGATTTACCATATTGAAGAGGTATTGAAATTTATCCTAATTAAGGTCAATGATATAAAACTACAAGAAATAAATTTTAAATAGACACAGCTGTTCTAAGATGAGTTGTCTGATTTTGTAACTATTGGAACATGGGCTGACAAGTCATTTATTTAGACTAATGTATAAAGCATTGCAGCATCAGATGAGTGATTAGACTGAAGAAATGTTGAAGTTCATCCTGCCTCAAGTTTTGTTTTCTCATTCCAGACAGCAAGTGCTTCTTGACTACTTTGTATTTGTTGAATGGATGGACAAATGTTCCTCACATAGTAAGCACTTGGCAAATGTTCCCCAGTGGGCATGTTCTAGAATCCTTCAATAAATACTCAATACCTGAAAAAAATAAAAACTCATATATTTGCAATAAGCTGTACTCAACTGCTTTGTAAATAAGACCCTCAATGAATACTTTTAATTATACTCACAAGACAGAACTTGCATGCTTGAAAATATCTTGGAGGAGAATTAAACCAAGACTCCATCTCAACTTTGTCAGCAAAGTAAAAACACAAAACAGAATAAATAGAAGTGAAGCATAAGAAGAGATTGGTTGTGTTCAAATCCTTATTTCCTTTAAAGTCTGTGTTACTCTCACTTAATTAGTTATTCACATGGACTCCATTTTCTTCATTTATAAATACTGTGATAGTAATAACAGCACTTTTGAAAAGTTATTCAGGGCACAAACCAATCAGAAATGGTGTTTGGCCAATGGTACTGGATGTTAGCCAGCAGGTTGTATTGGAGCAAACTAGATGAATGTCAGCCCTGGGTGTGGAGGTTAAATAAAAGTAAAAATGCCTATACAGTATCTAGCACATAGAAGATTCTGAATAAATGTTAATTTCCTCTCACCATTAAGAAGCTGAGATTGCTGTGATAAGTGATAGGAATTATCTACAACTTCCCGTGGGATTCAGAATCAGTTTGCATAGCTATGAAAATATTATTCCTAGTCCTATTACGTTAGGTTCAGTTGGCCTTAAATTGTCATTTTGAGAACATATTTATTTCCCTACAGTGCTCATTTGGCTTTGAGTGTGTAGGTCAACTAAAGAATGCATAAGCCTGAAACTTCTCTTCTGATGAAAGTGGGCTACTATTTTTCTTTATATTCCCGACTCTTCAGATTAATCTGCTGAGATAAATGCAGGTGAGAGCATTCAGTTTAGAGGCAAAAATGTCACTGAATCTACCAAGAGGAACAGTAATAAGGCATTGCTTGATTACAACTGTATTCTGAATATTCTTTTTTATGTTGAATGTCATTGCTGAGCACAACCCCTTCAGCTATCATTTGATTAGTACTGATGACATAGCTGCTTTTCACACTTCACCTGATGGTAATCACATCTATATTAGAGCTTGTCTGGGGATATTATTGCTCCAGGGCACCAGCACATGTTATTTGATTAAGTAGCTTTGTTTCCTCAGTCAAAGAAAGCTAAGTAATTTATTCATTTAAAAAAATTATTTGTTGACTTTCAGAGAGAGAGAAATATTAATTTGTTTTTCCATTAGTTTTGCATTCATTGGTTGATTCTTGTATGTGCCTTGACCAGCGATTGAACATGTAACTTTGACATACTGAGACAATGCTCTAACCAACTGAGCTACCCAGCCAGTGCAAATTAAGTAATTTAAAGCTAAAATACACTCAGTTTTCTGTTTTGCTATTATCACCAGGTTATAATTCCTTTTAGGAATCAAATTCATGATTTGCTTTCAATGAAGGTTGAAGTGGAGGGAGGAAGGCTGCAGGACTATGCAATGGAACAGGCTGTGGTCAGAATTTTACTGTTGAGAAGAATGAATATTTTTTGCTTTTCCTCTCTCCCAGTGAAATCCTAGTATTCCCAAATGTTTCCTCTAAGTTTTACCTCCTCAATTAAAGAAAAGTTTTAACCTACTTGATTTTCAAAAGTGGGAAATGGAGATATTTTCTCTACAATGCAACAACATTTACATTAGAGGAAGGAATCTACCAAACTCAGAAATAGCTCTACAAATAAATAGCTAAAGCCTAGTATTGACTAGTGTTGCCGTGGCCGGCCTACAAATACGAGTCAGGTAGTGAAATTAAGAAAATTGTCATTACTTTTTACAAGATGGCATGCATCTTGCTCCTCCAAATGAATGGGAGGGAGTAATTTCTGATGCTCTTTTAGTCTTTGGCAATAAGACACTTCAGAGATGCCCTTGATCTTTCCATGTTAGGCTATCTTCCAGGGGTCTGGGAGCCAGTACTAGGGACTCTTTTTTGGGACTATAATTTTTTTTTTAAATTTTATTTTACTTTTTAGGATTTATTTCTGGGACTATAATTCTTGTGGAATTTATCCTCAAGGATGTACAAAGGTCATCTTTTAAATGTTTGCAAAACTCTGTTGGAACCACAGAGATATAATCAGTTACCTTTCTCTCATGACCCTAAAATTCATGTGATTGTTTAATTTGTGTAAGTACATTGCCCCATTTCTTCTGTATGTGAAATTAAGGATCCTGGCAGAAGAACCATTGAGAAAGTTACCTATGTTCCAAAGCAGTTAGTGGAGAATTTGCCCGCAGGAACAGTGGTTGCTGACACTTTCATTAAACACACACACACACACACAAACGCACGTGTGAGCATGTGTGCGCATACATGCCTTTTCTTCTAGTCTTCCAAATACTGAACAGAAAGAACCTTTAATAAATCAATGTTTTAGGGCCAGATTCCTCAAAGGCCTTCGTAAGAGCTTTGACCCAGCTTGTTATGATAGTGTGTTAACGGCCTGGACAGAATCAATGGTATTTAGTCTACAAATTATGCCACCTCACAAGTGTCTGGTGACTTAAACCAAAGGAATTGGTTTTTTATTATCCACACTAATTGCCATTCACATAGAATATGGTGCAGGATTGTAAACAAATTGGCAGATATTCTGACTGTGGGTCCATAAATGGATGTCTGTAAGGACAGTGAAGAGTAACCAGAGGGCCCAAGCTTAATGTGGAGCAGACAAGGTGGAGGACACTTTCTCAGGCTTGCTGGATACTGCGAAGACTGAGAGAGAAGGGTCTGGAGCCCCTCACTCTGTGCTAAAGGCACCCTGAAAAGCACGTCTTTGAGTCCAGCTCCTCTGCAATTTCAAGTCCAAGTGGAGAACTTTAAGGTGCTGCTTTTCCAGCTCTTTCTAGCCCTTGCACTTGGCTGTTCTTTCTCCTTAGCTGGGGTATAGGAGCAGTTGGGACAGAGGGAGAGTGGAACACAAAAGTGTAGACAGAGGGATAAAGCTACCTTATCAGGAGCAGAGGTCAGAGTTGGTGGCCGCACAGAGGAGCCACCACAAGCCCTTCTTTTTGAAATCTTCCTTGAAATAGTTAGGCAAGTGTGGCCTGGGTACAGCTCATTTACGAACCGCAGCTAAAGTGCAGGAAATTCTCCGGAGGCAGTTACCTCGCAGGGTTCACTACAAGTTGGTTCAAATGGGTTCGTGTTTTCCCATTCACTGGAATATTGTGATTCTGGTTGGCAGGGATCTGCAGGTTTGTGTGAGTCCCTGCTGGTCCTGATGAATTGGGTAGGGCCAAACAGGGAGCCTGCTCCCTTCAAAGGGTTTTCTCTGATGAAAGGTCTGTGAGGACAAACTGTCTGTATCCTGTTTTCCATCACCTTGAGTTCCTTGTAAGATCATTTACGCATTAATATGATGTATCTGTCTATTTATCATTTATCTATCATGCTATCTATCTGTTTCCAAAGGCCCTATCAGATAGAACCTACGCACTCTGAACTTGTGCCCAACAGGCATGCTGGGACTCATCCTGGGCTGAGAGATTTGTCCTTGATCTACTTTTATTGAGAGCAATTAGCATAAGGAGAACAGGTTTACAGGGAGCACTCAAACTTTAAAATGTTTCGTATGCATCATAATCAAGCTCTTAAAAAAACAACTCTGTAGGAAGCTGATTAAATCTTTTTCTCAGCCTCCCCGTATTTGACATAGGGAAGACACTTTCTCTAGGCAAGTTAGATTCTTCATCTAACGGTATGTCTACCCCTGCCCCATTTTACAATGCATTTTTTTTCCAAACCTGGTATGTGCCAAGTGGATGGGTGGTATGATTTTAAGCCACAGCAATAATGCAGTTGCAGCAAGCATTTTTCTGGGGCCAGTCCAATTCCACACATTGTGTTTCTCATGTCTGCTGAAGCTAGTGAGCGGCAGAAAAAGGAATGGGCGTGAAAGGGAGTCTGGGATAGAACAAACAGAATGGTGAGGGCCAACTTTCTTTCCCAAGCAGGATGGAGCATGTTTGCTGCTAAAAGCAGAGAAATGAACTTCACTTATTGTTACCTATGCTAAGTCCTCCAGGAGAATACTTATTGTTGAATGAGGCAACAGCATCCAGAGTGGCCAACTTGGATGTGGCACTTGGAAAACATGGCCCCATAATATTTGGAGGCTTGTCTGTAGCTTAAAATACAATTGAAAATGTCCCAGGTTGGCATTGCTTGGTTTCTAGGGAAGGGCAGCATCTGTACCCTTATCCTTCCATCTGTCCCCCATTGTGGATTACTCAAATACTCACATGGTTTTATACTTCACTGCCTCTTTTGTCCTGCTCAACCCCATCCTTTCTTTATGGCCTTACTGAGGATGCACACCTTCTGAGACTTCTTCACAGAGACCTTCTCCTGTGCTGAATTTCCTTACCAGTGACATGTATGTACAAACTCATGTTCCCCTTTTATTCATTTATTCAACCACACATTCTTACATATGGCTTTCAGAATAATCTCAAATTGGTTCATAAAGTCTTTGGCCTTGTCTTCCTACTACCAGGTAAGTAATTTGAGGCTGGGACCGTATGTTCCTGGTCTTCATGCCTTGAACATAGTGTTTTGTTCTATAGGGACAAATAATGTGACTGATTGTAATTTTACTATTATTTCCTAAAGGCTGGTGATAACCACAATTCCACTTTTTAGTTCTTGTCCTCCTCTTAAAATTCTGAACGTTGACGGACCATTAATAGGATGAGCCCAGTGTCTGTCTGAAAGAAGAAATATACATATGGCCAAGGAATCTATTCTGTTGTCAGAAAACAATGGACATAGATAATAAATATTTTTGTTTCAATGCTATCGCTGGTAGTTGAGAATTAGAAGCCAGGAATTGGTACATGTAGATTTCCTCCTACTTCTACTTTGGATTTCCTCATTTTAATTAATTAATTGATTGATTGATTGATTGATTTTTAGCAAGAGAGGAAGGGAGACAGAGAGAGAGACAGAGAGCAAGAGAGAGAGAGAAAGAGAGATAAGAACAGCAATCTGCTCCTGTATGTGCCCTGAGTGGGGATTGAACCAGCAACCTCTGTACTTTAGAATGATGCTCTAACCAACTGAGCTATCTCACCAGGGTGATTTTTATATTTTAAACCAGACTTTAAAGTCACTGTAAAAATCTCTTTCCCCTTTTGTGAAATATTTTAGATGATTTTTCCAAGACCTAAATAAAAAATCATACTTAAGTATTTAAACTCTGTAGCATAAAATTGGCATAAAACTCTGTTAGCTTATTATAACATTTTGATAATAGGACCTAGTGTTATGTTAATTGAGTTATAATAACTAAGAGAAATTGAGGCAAGAATGGGAGATGTTATTTTACGATACAGTAAATCACCGGTTAGGCCTCGTTATATTGGTTAAACTTTTACCACTGAAATAAAATTATTACTTTGGTTTAGGAAATTGCTACTGTAGTTCTGGCAGAAGAATGAACAAGACAGCACAGGCTGGCAATAATTTTTGACACAGAGGTTAATTTTATTATGTGCTTTATGTGTTTTCAATAAAATATATAGGTAATTAAAAATTGAACTGGGGTGCTTTTTTGGATTTATAATAATTAGCACATGTATTGCGCTCTGTATTTTCAAAAGCTTTACACATTGTTAATTAACTACTTCATGCTACATGAGTGAGGTAGTGAGTATGATTATACCCATTTTATAGATGAACACACTGAACTATAGGGTGGTTAAATAAATTGCTTAAGGGCTTCCAGGGCAGAAGATGGGTTGAATTGTAAAGACTGTGGCACCAGTCCTGGCCTTGCCTCTTCTGTAGCTATTAATAACCGTATTATAATTTTACTCAAGAATAGTAGATGAACGTAGTTTCCTCCTCTGTTTCTCATCTCAGGGAAATTTTTAGCAATACTTTGTTTTAATACAAAGACCCTAGCATTCTTACTCAATCACAATGGCTAGTCAAATCTCTTGGAGAAAGGTAAATTGAAACACCCAGAGACAGCCTGTGACTCAGTGGCATCCTAAATAGATTAATGCCAAAAGAACCACGAACTGAAACCCTGGCCTTCTGATTTCTATCCTCCCTCTCTCAGACCTCTGTGAGCCACAGGAGGGTTTAAAACTGTGTATAATGACAGCACCAAAAAAAGAACCCAGCCACTGTTTATTTCCTTGACTTTTTGGAGAGGATGGGAATGTAAATTTTAACACTGCAAGATCACTATCATAGAGGCTTCCAAAAACACAAAAATAATTGCAATTCTACCCATCATCCTTCTTTTGCCAAAGAGAAAAGAAGTATTCTTTTCTTTTGATAATAAATTCTACTCCCCCAAAACATAGGAGCCACTGGTTTTTTTTTTTTTTTTTTACTAAAAAATTTTTTTAAAATAAGACATAGAAAATACAAGACCTGCAAAACATTAGATTTGACATACATCAAACTACTTTTCAATAATTTGATTAGAACAAACATAGCATAGGAAAAATTATGAAAATCATAAAAACTGCATTTCACCAAAAGTTTTCATATAGGTAATTACTATAAATTATCATAATTAATCGATAACTTTTTGTCATTCTGCAACTGTAACTAAAAAGTGAGTCCAAGGATGGTTTTGTCTTTGGAGGTTTCAGTGGATTTGCTTCTGATTTGCTAATGTATCTAATCCAGATTGAACGGATACAGGGAGTAATATACAACTAAGTTTTCTCTAGTCTGCTTTAGTAATTTTTTCCTTATTTTTTTTTATTTTATTTTTTTTATATATTTTATTATTATTAATTCTAATGGGGTGACATCAATAAATCAGGGTACATATGTACAATGAAAACATCTCCAGGTTATCTTATCATTCAATTGTGTTGCATACCCATCACCAAAAGTCAAATTGTCCTCTGTCACCTTCAATCTGGTTTTCCCTGCGTCCCTCCCCTCCTCCCTATCCCATTTTTCCCTCCCTCCCCCCATCCCATAACCACCACTCTCTTGTCCATGTCTCATACCCTCACTTTCATGTCCCACCTATGTATGTAATCGTGCTGTTCTCAGTTTTTCTTTTTTTCTGATTTACTTATTTCACTCCGTATAATGTTATCAAGGTACATCCATTTTGTTATAAATGATCCGATGTCATCGTTTCTTATGGCTGAGTAGTATTCCATAGTATATATGTACCATAGCTTTTTAATCCACTCGTCTTCTGACGGACACTTGGGCTGGTTCCAGATCTTCGCTATTGTGAACAATGCTGCCACGAACATGGGGGCGCATTTCTTCTTTTCGAACAGTGCTATGGTGTTCTTAGGGTATATTCCTAAAAGTGGGATAGCTGGGTCAAAAGGCAGTTTGATTTTTAATTTTCTGAGGAATCTCCAAATGTTTTCCACAGTGGCTGCACCAGTCTGCATTCCCACCAGCAGTGCAGAAGGGTTCCCTTTTCTCCACATCCTCGCCAGCACTTATTCTGTGTTGTTTTGCTGATAAGTGCCATTCTGACTGGTGTGAGGTGATATCTCATTGTGGTTTTAATTTGCATTTCTCTAATGATTAGTGATGTTGAGCATTTTTTCATATGCCTATTGGCCATCTGTATGTCCTCTTTGGAGAAATTTCTATTCATTTCTTTTGCCCATTTTTTGATTGGGTTGTTTGTCTTCCTGGTGTTGCTTTTTATAAGTTCTTTATAAATTTTAGTTATTAACCCCTTATCAGATGTGCTGTCAAATATGTTCTCCCATTGTGTGGTTTGTCTTTTTATTCTGTTCCTATTGTCTTTAGCTGTGCAAAAACTTTTTAGTTTGATATAGTCCCATTTGTTTATCTTGCCTTTTATTTCAGTTGCCCATGAAGATAAATCGGCAAATATACCGCTGCTACAGATGTCGGAGAGCTTGCTGCCTATGTTTTCTTCTAAGATGTTTATGGTTTCACGGCTTACATTTAAGTCTTTTATCCATTTTGAGTTTGTTTTTGTGAATGGTGTAAGTTGATGGTCTAGTTTCATTTTTTTGCAGGTAGATGTCCAATTTTCCCAACACCATTTGTTAAAGAGGCTGTCTTTACTCCATTGTATGTTCTTTCCTCCTTTGTCAAATATCAGTTGTCCATAAAGCTGTGGGTTTATTTCTGGGTTCTCTGTTCTGTTCCATTGATCTATGTGCCTGTTCTTATGCCAGTACCAGGCTGTCTTGAGTATAATGGCCTTGTAGTAAACCTTGATATCAGGAAGAGTGATACCTCCTGCTTTATTTTTTCTTTTTAAGATTGCTGAGGCTATTCGTGTTCTTTTTTGGTTCCATATAAATTTTTGGAATATGTGTTCTATATCTTTGAAGTATGTCATTGGTATTTTAATTGGTATTGCATTGAATTTATAAATTGCTTTGGGTAATATAGACATTTTAATGATGTTTATTCTTCCTAGCCATGAGCACGGTATGTGCTTCCACTTGTTTGTATCTTCCTTGATTTCTTTTATCAATGTTCTATAATTTTCCGAGTACAAGTCCTTAACCTCCTTGGTTAAATTTACTCCTAGGTACTTTATTTTTTTGGCTGCAATAGTGAAGGGGATTGTTTCCTTAATTTCTTTTGCTGATATTTCATTGTTGGTGAATAGAAATGCCTCTGATTTCTGAGTATTAATTTTATATCCTGCCACCTTGCTGAATTCATTTATCAGGTCCAGTAGTTTTTTGACTGAGACTTTAGGGTTTTCAATATACAATATCATATCATCTGCAAATAATGACAGTTTTACTTCTTCTTTTCCAATTTGTATGCCTTTTATTTCTTCTTCTTGTCTGATTGCTGTAGCTAGGACTTCCAGAACTATGTTGAATAAGAGTGGTGAAAGTGGGCAACCCTGCCTGGTTCCTGATCTTAAGGGGATTGCTTTTAATCTTTGTCCATTTAGTATGATGTTTGCTGTCGGTTTATCATAGATGGCCTTTATCATGTTAAGGAATGATCCCTGTATTCCCACTTTACTGAGAGTTTTGAGCATGAATGGGTGCTGGATTTTATCAAATGCCTTTTCTGCATCTATTGAAATTATCATGTGATTTTTGTCCTTCCTTTTGTTTATGTGGTGAATCACATTGATTGATTTGCGAATATTGAACCAGCCTTGCCTCTCCAGAATAAATCCCACTTGATCGTGGTGTATGATTTTTTTCATATATTGCTGGATCTGGTTGGCTAATATTTTGTTGAGAATTTTAGCGTCTAAATTCATCAGGGATATAGGCCTATAATTTTCTTTCTTTGTGTTGTCTTTGCCCGGTTTTGGGATCAGAATTATGCTCGCCTCATAAAAGGAGTTTGGAATTCTTCCTTCCTCTTGAATTTTTTGAAATAGCTTGAGGAGAATAGGAGTTAGTTCTTCTTTGAATTTTTGATAGAATTCACTTGTGAAGCCATCAGGCCCAGGACTTTTCTTTTTTGGGAGTTTTTTGATAACTGTTTCGATCTCATTTGCTGTAATTGGTCTGTTTAGGTGTTCTGATTCTTCCAGATTGATTTTTGGAAGGTTATATGATTCAAGAAATTTGTCCATTTCACCAAGATTGTCTAATTTTTTGGCATATAGTTCTTCATAGTATTTTCTTACAATGCTTTGTATTTCTGTTGTGTCAGTTGTTATTTCTCCACTGTCCTTTCTAATTTTATTTATTTGAGTCCTCTCTCTTTTTTTCTTGGTGAGTCTAGTTAAAGGTTCATCAATCTTGTTTACCTTTTCAAAGAACCAGCTTCTTGTTTCATTGATCCTCTGTATTGTTTCCTTAGCCTCTATGTCATTTATTTCTGCTCTGACCTTTATTATTTCCTTTCTTCTACTTGTCTTGGGTTTTATTTGTTGTTGTTTTTCTAGTTCTTTTAGATGCAGGGTCAAGTTGCTTATTTGAGCTTTTTCTAGCTTCTTATGATATGCCTGTAGTGCAATAAACTTCCCTCTCAGAACTGCTTTTGCTGTGTCCCATAAATTTTGAGTTGATGTATGCTCATTATCATTTGTTTCTAGAAACTTTTTTATTTCTTCTTTGATCTCATTGTTAATCCATTCATTATTTAATAACAAGCTATTTAGTTTCCAAGTGTTTGAGTATTTTTCATTTTTTCTTTTGTGGTTAATTTCTAGTTTCATGGCATTGTGATCAGAGAAAATGCTTGATATGATTTCAATCTTCTTAAATTTATTGAGACCATTTTTGTGTCCTAACATGTGGTCTATCCTAGAAAACGTACCATGAGCGCTTGAGAAGAATGTATATTCTACTGCTTTAGGGTGAAAAGTTCTGAAGATATCTATTAAATCAAGTTGATCTAGTGTCTCCTTTAAGTCTGCTGTTTCTTTATTAATTTTCTTTCTTGAGGATCTATCCAGTGTTGTTAGAGGGGTATTGAAATCCCCTACTATGATAGTATTGCTGTTAATCTCGCCCTTTATATCCATCAAAGTCTGCTTTATGTATGTCGGGGCTCCTATATTTGGTGCATAGATATTTACAATAGTTATATCTTCCTGTTGAATTGTTCCCTTTATCATTATGTAGTGTCCTCTTTTATCTCTTACTACAGCCTTTGTTTTAAAGTCCATTTTGTCTGATATAAGTATTGCTACCCCTGCTTTTTTTTCATTTCCATTTGCATGAAATATTTTTTTCCATCCTTTTACCTTCAGTCTATGAACATCTTTTATTTTAAGGTGTGTCTCTTGTAGACAGCATATGTATGGGTCCTGTTTCTTTATCCATGCAGCTACCCTATGCCTTTTGATTGGATCATTTAATCCATTTACATTTAAGGTTATTATTGATATGTAGTTGTTTATTGCCATTTTATTCTTTAAAGCTGTATTCTTCTTTTGCTCTATTCTTTCCTCCCTTTAAACTGTTCACAATAGGCCCCTTAGTATCTCTTGCAGAATTGGTTTGGTTTTTATGAATTCCTTGAGGCTTTCTTTTTCTGGGAAGCTCTTTATTTCTCCTTCAATTTTAAACGCTAGCCTTGCTGGATAAAGTAGTCTTGGTTGTAGGTTCTTGTTCTGCATTACTTTGATTATTTCTTGCCATTCCCTTCTGGCCTCAAGTGTTTCTGTTGAGAAGTCCGATGTCATCCTTATGGGGGCTCCTTTGTAGGTGATAGTCTTTTTTTCTCTAGCAGCTTTTAAAATTTTTTCTTTATCCATTAGCTTTGGTATTTTAACTATGATGTGTCTTGGTGTAGATTTTTTTGGGTTTCTCCTTAATGGAGTTCTGTGTGCTTCTTGAATGTGTGGAGTGTTTCCCAGCCTTAATTTAGGAAAGTTTTCTGCTATAATTTGATTGAACAAAGTTTCCATTTCCTGTCCTCTCTCCTCTTCTTCAGGCACCCCTATGATGCGAATGTTGTTTCTCTTCATGTTGTCACAAAGCTCCCTTAGAGTTTCCTCACATTTTTTAAGTCTCTTTTCCTTTTTCTTCTCTGCTTCTGTGCCTTTGTTTATTGTGTCCTCTAACTCGCTTATTCGATCCTCAGCGTCATCCATCCTGCTTTTAATTCCTTCCATTGTGGTCTTCAGTTCTGATACTGTATTTTTCATTTCTGTCTGATTCTTTTTTATTATTTCAATTTCATTTTTTATACTTGTTATCTCTTTATTTAGGTGTTCATAATGACTATCCATTGTTGCTCTAATTTCTTTGAACATCCTAACTATCATTATTCTAAATTCTGCTTCTGGTAATTTGGTTATATCTGGTTCATTCAGGTCCTTCTCTGGGGATTTCTCTTGATTCATTTGGTTTGCATTCCTCTGCCTGCCCATTTTTTCTGTGTATAAGCAAGTTGTGGCCACTGGAGTCCAGTAGGTGTTGCCTTTGTGTTCTCTAGGTGTGGTCTATCTGCAGGCCCCCCACCCCCTCTGCCGGCGCCTAGGGTGGTTGGGTATGAGCGTTGCCAGCGTCGGCCCACTGTGGCTTTTGCTGTGATTTCTGCCTCTCCTCCGTGGGAGGGGCTGTCACTGAAGCCACAAGATTAGCACCAAGGGTAGAGGCGAGCACCTTTCCTCAGCTGCGGACCCAGCCTATTTCCGGACTTCCGCCCAGAACCAGCAGTCGGAGCCTGCTCGCTACAGTTCCGCGGGTTAGGCGGGGCTTTTGACGTGCTCTCAGCTGTAAGCTTTTGCCCGTCAGGAGCTTTAGCCCCGCCCTCGAGGCCAGGGCCCTTTGCGCAGGGTCGGAAACCAAGATTTATTGGGGCGGGCGTGTTTGCTGGCTTCCGCCGAGCTGCGTACTTCCGCTCGTCCCGGACTCTACCCCGCCCCCGCGTTCGGAGCCCGCTCGTGCACGTATTAACGCTATCCGGGGTTTCTCCAGCCGGATAAGGATAGCAGCCGTGGGCTCAGCTGCGAGCCTCCGCCTGTCTCGGGGTCCACCCCGTTCCCGCGCTCGGAGCCCGCTCGCGCACGTATACTGGCCAACCGCGGTTTCTCCGGCGGGCGGCGGGGGGGGGGGGGGCGGACTGGTAGCGTCAGCTCAGCCACGAGCCCCTCCCGTCCCTGGTCCTAGCCCGGTCCCCGCGGTCAGGGCCGGCTTGCGCAGGGCCTGCCTGTTCCTGGCCTCCTGCTTTGTCCCCGTAAGTGGGATTAAAGGCGGGCCCGCAGCTTCCGGACCGCTCTCGTGCTTACCCTCCGACCCTCTGGGCTAGACCAATCTCCCACCGGCTTGGCCTCTGCCCACGCCGACAGAACCGCCTTTCAGCGTCCTGCCGCCCCAAAACCTTAAGCAGCCCTCAGCAGAGTAGGAAGGGACCTAATACTCCACACTGTAGGCCTGGGAGCTCCCTCACTTGTTTCACAGCTCAAAACTGTCCAAACGCCTCTTCTTGGCTCTGGGACTGCAGGCTGGGGCTTGGTTCCTGGGACCCAGGTCCCTCCCTCTCCGCCAAAATCTCCTCCCGCCACACGGGTCTCTCCGGGCTGCCGTTTGCTCCGGGGAGCTGGGCAGCCCTCTTCGCGTTTTCGCTATTCCTACCAGTCTCAATGTGGCTTCTTCTGTGTTCCTTGGTTGAAGCGTCCACTTAGTTTTGTTCAAAGTTGGTTTATCCAGGTGATGGTTCTTAAAATTGAGTTGTAATCCACTTTGGTTCTGGGAGTTGGAAGTTGGTACGTCCGCCTACTCCGTCGCCATCTTGCTTTCCGCCACTGGTTTTATCTTCTTTTTAAACACAACCTATCCAGAAAATATTTAATCCTCCCCTTTGTTTTGAATGTTCAACAAAGACCAAAGATTCACTTTCATAGAAATCAAATTTTGCTACGCACATTCCTCATTTATCAGTACCAGGCAATAGAACTAAATGATAGACAGCTAACTCCTCCTTAGCCCAGTAGTCAACTTCCCTGGTTCTAGGGGATGGCTTTAGTTCAGTGGTTCTTAACCTTTTTTGAGGTACCGAACCCACCAGTTTCATATGCGCATTCACTGAACCCTTCTTTAGTGATAAATAAAATATGATTTTTTTCCCCAAATTCAAGACATAGGTATATGTTTTTTTACTGGTGCACAAAATGAGCGATGCATGAACATCACCTTGCTCAAAGAACAAAAGCAACAAAGTGCATGAACTCACAACAAATTATGGTATCACTTTATTCTGGCCTCCGCGGCAGAGGCTTCTCCGAACCCCTAAGACCTACTCATCGAACCCCTAGGGTTTGATAGAACCCAGGTTAAGAACCACTCCTTTAGTTGTATGTGGAATTCTAGAGAAAACCAAGTTATCAGCACAGGCTTTCAAACCTTGCTTGGTGTGGTGAGTCTTATCTCTTCTCTGGAAGATGAGACCACCACAGTCTTAGAGAAATTAAGAATCATAACACAAAGCTAATGTTTCCACTGCAGAAGGCTAAGGGCTTCCTTTCATTTTAATAGTTAAAATACAAAAAGCAGCCCCTTCTCTGTTGTTTCCTTCATTGAAGAGTTAGTCATTGATTGGATTTTGAGACCCGGATGACTTTTAAAGTGAAATTGAACATGGTAATGGGAATGAGGCAAGGTTGTGAGAACTTAATGGTAACCATGGTATCATGGAAGGCCAGAGCTGGAATAATGAGGTAGTCAAAATGGAAATGAAATTGTAATACAAATAATTATGTCAGGAAGTCAGGGAGAGAAATTCTTGCCCCTTCTCTGCCATAAGGCCATCAGAATAAAGAAATCTAGCTGTTTTCTGAGCAGCTGATCTAAAGAACACAGTGATGGCGTCCAATGGCATGGCGTGGGCTGCACAGAAGCACCACAACTGAACCTGGGCTTGCAGAAGACCAGGCATCACTCAGTCTTTCCTTTTGCTCTTCTGGAAGGACAGGGCCTTGTATGTATTTGACAAAAGAATGATTCTGTCCAAATTGTAAAGGTTCTTAGACAAAGAGCAAGACTCTGTTGAGGACACATATGAAGTAATGAGGGAGAAGAACCATACCTCTACAGCCTGATCGAAAAATAGCTCTCTCTGTTAATCAATAAGATGATGCTTAAACCCTTTGTTTCATTTCTTTATGTAAAAATATCATACTTGCTATTTTATAAAGGATATTGTGCGATCAGTGTTAACTTATTCACTAAGCATAAATAATTAAAAACTAAAAATAAGCATAAATGAAAAATAAAATTAAAAGTAAATGGCACTTATATACCTAGTGCTTCCTATATAGCGGCTCATGTAGTACTTATAAGATTTTTATGAGGGTTGTACCATTATCTCATTTTCAGATGAACTGAGCCTTAGACAGGTTAATTGCCCAACATCATATACCTGCTATATGGAAGAACCTTACCTGAATTTCCAGTTCATTTGATTCTGGTTCTTTTATTTCTTAACTAGCAGAGTTTTGAGGAGCAAATGAAATGAGACAACACATACTAACACGTAGCATAGTGTCTGGCACATAGTAAATGCTATTATTCATTGAAATTATTGATTATAATGGTATAATACTAGTTTCTGCTGCATTTTGCTGCATTGATTAAAGCCAAATGTATCATAGGCTCAGGTGATTTCAACTTTTCTACACTTAGGATGAGCTGAGCATTGTTTGTCCATGCCATGATGACTTCCCTTTCTCTAATGGCATCTCTCATTTACAGAGGTTGTAAGTTCTACTCACCCACAGGTCTGTTTAACCATCCCCTTGCCCACCATCTTTCCTGAATCAACAACAAAAGTGGGAATTTGTCAACATTGTCCTATTTCATGCCAACATTCCCAACTTCTCCACCAAGATTCCCCCTGACTTTTCTTTGGAGATTTTGGTTAAGGCAGGTGACATAAGCCACATCTGTCACTAAGATGTCTGTGTTCTTTATGCCGGAAGGCAGAGTGTACCAAATGACATAAGCCCTGTGATTCTAAATTACTCATTTTGGAAATGCATATGCAAACAAACACTGATGTTAGGTCTCCTTTGGGAGACAAGAACACTGAGCTTCATGTTCCCTCTGATTTTATCAGTAATTTATCAGATGGAGAAGACTAGTAGGACTAACTTAGCAGTGAATAAAAAAGATGGCGCTCGCAGTGCTTCACTCTTGCCTGTACTGAATAAATCAGTCCATAGCTTTCTGCCTAATTTTTCACTTCTGAAAAGCAAGCCTGCCTTAAGACATAATTCACAGGGTTTATTTTTGCATACTTTGCAGGTACAATACAGAGTAATTCAGAGAACCCTGCCTGGAAATAGAGAAAGGTGCACTGCTAAACTTTGAACTAGTCTTTCCTAAATTTTATTTTATTTTTCAATTACAGTTTACATTCAGTATTATTTTGCATTAGTGTCAGGTGTACAGTGCAATGGTTAGACAATCATATACTTTACAGAGTGGTGCCCCAGATATTTCAAACATCCACCTGATCAATACATAGTTATTAAAATACTGATGATATTCTCCATGCTGTGCTTTGCATGCCCGTGACTATTCTGTAACAATCACTTTGTACTTTGGATCACTTCACCTTTCCATAAGGAACCCCTGACCCTTCCCCTCTTGCAACCGCCAGTCTGAACTTTGAATCAGTCCTGTTTGAGATCCTTAGTAGAGGGGTAGCAATGGCTCTGCTGCTCCCTAGTTTATGGGGTCTTAAGCCAGTGGCTGGGAAACTTCAGAAAAAATAAAAAGAAACCCAGCTACATTCATTGAATATACTTTTCTGGCCACAGTTTACATATTAATAGCCATTCCACCAAATTCATATATGAGGAAGCATGACAATACCTGAATGGCCTGTAGCTCTTATAGATTTCCATTATTTATGTATACTTTCCCTGGCCAGATAGCTTATTTGGGTGGAGCATTGTCCTGAACCACAGAAGTTGCCAGTTTGATCCCTGGTTGGGGCACATACAGGAGTGGATTTGTGTTCCTGTCTCTCTCTCTTTTCCTCTCTTGCTAAAATCAATCAATAAATTTTTTATTTTATTTTAAATGCATACTCTTATTCCAGTCCACCAATCTTGCTTCTGGAGATAGTCTCTGTGGACTGTGAATTATCCATGGAAGTTGTTTCAGATGTGGCTGCAAGAAGTTTGCTTCCTGTAAGAATTCAAAATCAAAATATCTCCCAGAGCTATGTTACCACTGTACGAAGGTGGAGGCATAATTTGTATCTTGGGGGTGGCTTTTTATCAATGATAGGTATGCATTTATTTAGTAAAAGATTTTAATAAATCACTCTACTGTAATGTGCATCCTGCTATTTGATGTGCAGATATATAATGATGTAGGTATAAAATCCTTTCTATGGTTCCAAAATTCAAGTCCCATACTGCTACTTGGAAACTGGTTGGCCATCACCTGGAGTCCTCGCTCCTAAAAAACGAATAGGGAAGGAAACAAATGAAAAAGAAAAAAGAGCTAAAAAAAAGAGACCACTTTCCTCAGTCTAGTAAAGGTGCTTGTCTTCTTTATGGCATAAAGTCTCAATTTGTGGCATGATTTTGAGTAAGTCAGTCATCCACCCTATGGGGATTGTTTCATTGCGGAGTGGCCACTCTGTCGTGGGCCATTTACTCAGCAGTGGCAAAGAATGCTTCAGAGGTATGACTAATGCAGAAAACTTTCTTGAGACTTTTACCTTTTCCTTGATTATTGGGATTGGGCTTCAGGTAAGACAAACTCTTCTAGCAGCCTAATCACCATGGAGAGAGTGACTGAAACATCAGAAGAATTAAATAGCAACAACAACAACAGCAACACAGACTCAAAATTTAGAAATGCAAGGTTGTGCTTTTGGCTGAGGTTTTGCATTCAACTTTGAGCCAAACGTTGCAACACTTAGCACCTGATAGCTTGTTTATTTTGCTGCACCTAAAGGCCCAAGAGTGACTGGGAAGCTGTTGTAGGTTGCTGATGTAAACAACTCTTCACTGCATTGGTTGGAGGATCCCATAAAAAAAAGTGAAAAGTTAATTGTGCTAAGAGATTGGGCTGCATCAGCAGAGCGTTGTGTGTTTCATGTAGGTTTTGGCAAGGGTCCTGTGAACCATTAATTAATATCATGTGTTAGCTGTCAGCAGGTCAACATGGGTGCTCAATTTCACAATTGCTCTGAAGAGTTACACTACGAATTTAAAGTCACATTCCTGATGAAGGTCATTACTATGTGTGTCTTTTCTTTAAGGACATGTAGTCCTGGTGATTTTGATCTCTAACTTGAAGAAATCTAAGTCCCCATCTAGAAGAGTTCAGGGTTTTGCTCTTTCCTTGAACTGTCAGATTGCTGGGCACTTGGCTGAGCTTCCCGTGCCCTTCAGTTTCTGGGGCTAAACTCACTGTCTCCTACTTCTGAGGACTGTTTTGATCACTTGTGTTAAGAAGTCATCAATTTCTTTTCATAAAGTTCATAGGATTCGCTTGAAATCATGGGCTGATGGAAAATGTAATAAGACTTCATGAGTTTTCTTTCTTCAAGAGAATTTTAAAGTCAAAGTACCAAAATGACTTAAATCTAAGCCCACATCCTAAGTTCTCTCAGTGCAGAAAATGGAGGTAATTTTAAATCTGGGGAAAATAAAGGTCCACCTCATTAAATTTACTACTGAAATCTCTATTGTTTCCTCCAGCTCCCTTGTTTATGGGGCTGACATCACCCAGAGATGAGGGAGAAGCGGTGGCACTGTTTCAAAAGCCAAACACCTCTCGGTTAGTCACTAAGTTAATAATACAAGAACTGTTAAAGGTGTACTAAGCTCGCTAGAACTGGAATGACAACAGAGCAACTTCTCGCTGTGCCTGGGGGGGAAAGCTGAACAAACAGCCAGTTCCAGCAGGATCAGAAATGGGTTGGAATGATCCCCGTGACAGCTGAGAACGACTCTATGGAAACCCACACCTGACGGTGGTCCGTGCTTAGGACTGCCAATGTTAGCACATTTGTTTGCTTCCGAACAAATCCCTTCTCTACTCATCCTTGACTTGACTGGTCAGGGTGGCATGGGACATTCTTCTTATAATTGGCTCTGGAATAGTCACTTTCTTTTTTATTTTCTCCCTCACCTGCATCTGTGCTAATGGTAAAAGTTCTGCTTGGTGTCAGAAAACTCACTTTCAGCGCAAATCCTCTCTCATCCCCACCCCAATCACAAACTCCCCCCCCCCATGTGATGGTAAAATTGTAGTATTCATCTGTGTCTTCACTGTATTTTGCACACATAAATAAAATACATAAAATAAAGAGTTGAGGACGATCTTATTTTTACCATTAATATTTCAAAAATGTCATTTTATTTAGAGTCTGTAACTGGCTTTTTTTCTGAGGCAGTTGCTCTAAAAATCCAAGATTACATTTTATGTTTTTGCAGCTGTATGGCTTTCATACAAGCTCCGAATCATTTATTGGCATTTCTGACCGAACGTTTTGTTTTCATAGGTGTGTAAATGTGTTATCGAAGTTATTCTGGCATTTACGAAAGACTCAGGTTTGTAGCTTCAGTTAAAGAGAGCTGCTACTTTTCCCCCTTTCTGCTTTCTTGAAAGAAATGGTTTACTTGACATGTGCGTTGGATTTTTGCAGTAAGTCCTCCACTCAGTTTATTTTGCTTGAGGTTGTTGTGCTAAAAGCTAAAATTCCAGCCCTTCTGACCAGATTTTCCCCTTTTCTCCTCCCTCTGGCCATGGCTTGTCCAGCATTTTATGTGAATGTTGCTATTTTGTTTCCATTTCTCCTGAAGCATCATTTTCACATTGTGTCAGATTTCTCTGACCAAACTTTAACCATGATTCCAACACCTGGCTGACGTTTCCAAATTGCAAAAAGGAAAGATTTTGAAGATTTTGGTGTGAGGGCCTGGGAAGCTGTACTTCCGAATCTCATCAGATGAGGCTGGTGATCAGCGGGTTTGGGAACATTCAATGTGGAGAGGTGTGAGTGAAGGAAGGTAGATGGTATGGGGCTAGGGGGCCTTGGTAACACTCATCTCAGTTCAAGGCAGGGTCTAATCAATTAATTGTTCACTTGTGCTTAGACTAAATAAACATTTATTCACTTAGATTAAAGAAATATACCTAATATGTGTGGGCATAATGCCAGGAGTTAGGGTGATAAAATGGATAAGATTTAGTTCCACCATAGATGAGCTGGATGTCAGTGAATAAGACAGATATGCAAACTCTCCACATAATGGGGTTGTGCTATGACAGAGTTATGCATGGTGTGCAAGGGAAATAGCTCAGCAAGTCCTGGGGTCAAGAGGAGACTCTCTGAAGAACACATCTGAGAGGAATCTGGAAAGGCAGCAGGAGCTGATCAGTGGGAGGGGTTCGGGGAACAGTTGGAGCCAGTGTGGTGGGTGAGGGGCAGCTGGGAACAATGGTCAGGAAGGCTGGTTGGGGTCAGTCACGAGGCACATTTATACCCCATGATTATTACATTAAGTCAGGTCTTCCCTTGATGATTATTAGCATCACTATTAGGAAATAATCAGTGAAGAGGAAGACTGTAACTGTAAGGCAAGGCCACAGCATGAGAGCAAAGATCAGCACAAAGGTTTAGAAGGAGAAGGGGGAGGATATGGTCAACCCTGGAGGTTTCTCATAGAATTGTAGACTGTTAGAACCGCGAAACCTTAGGTAGGTTCTCACCAGTAACTCCATTTTCTAGACAAGAAAACAAAGGCATGTCTAAAAGGCTGGGAAGAAGAAGATATCTTGAGCTTCAAAAAAGATTAGTGTCTCCATGAGGCAAATCTTTTCCTCCTTTAACCCTATTGTAAACTTGGCCAAACCTAGTATATCCACAAAGGAGGGGAGGGTAGAACTTTCTGTACCTACTACATACCATGTTTCAAAGTACAATTCACCTACCAGAAGACTTCAAAATTTGTGACCTTTTTTGGGGGGGAACTCTAAGAGATGCTCTCAGATTTAATGAGAGGAAATAAAAATAATCATATTAAAACCAAAGGAAAAGAAAAACCATTTGTTTTCATAAGGCCCTACCATAATCCTGAATATGGTGAATAAAGTCCTTATAGTCCCGTAAATATTTTTAAAACTTAAAAAAACTTTAAACCATAGCAGAGAGACAGAAAACTGTGTAAAATATATAACTGAGTGATAAATGAATTATAATGTGAACACTCTTGTAACAGCACTCGGGTTAAGAGAGAGAGAGCTTGGCCGTGGCCCCAGAAGCCCTCCATATGCTCCCACTATGCCTCCTTCCATACCGTCAAAATAAGCATTATTTCATTATACTGTTTTGTGTGGTAATCATTTTTGTGCCTTTTAAAATGGTTTTTCACCCAAATGGGCATCCTTAATCGTGAGAATTTAACTTTGCCTGTTCTTTAACATATTTATATATATATCTTTTAAACTGTGTAAGGGATTTAAATGCATTGAGGTAACTTTTGCATGAATTCACAGAGAACAGAACACTCGTGAACAGATTTACAAATGGTGCAACTGTGGTTTGTGCAGCCAGACAAGGGGAAGCTGGGAGTGTAGGTTGAAGCCAGGATCTGGGGCAAGGGTCTCCCATCAGGCAGGGGAAAGGCATGGGAACTGCCCTGCTGCTTCACTCCAGCTCTGCCTCCCTCCATTGGCCACAGTGGCCAGCTGAAAAGAGAGAAACAGCACTAGCGAGGCTCCCTCTCACCACTGTAAGGACAGGTGCTGGAAGGGGCCCCTGGAGGCCATGAACATATTTGCAATGGGCTCAAAAGGAACCTGTGGACCTCGGTCACATTATGACACATTGGTGCCTTCAGTCTGTCTCAGATCTTTAATAAACAACCACAGGCCTATAGACTGAGGGTGAGGGGGGGCCTAGAAAGTGCCAGCACTCAAACTCAACCAGTTACCTTTCCTGGGGAAGAAAAGCTTTGAAGACAAAAGGGGTGTTAAGAGAAAATTAGGCAAAATACAAGAAAGAAAAACAGATGAAACTTTGATGGTAGGGCTGGAGACTGTGAGAAAAGTTCAGGGTAATGGAAGTGAGAACAGGATTTGTAAAAAGGCAATTAAGACCAACTTTCCTTCTTTTGACTGAGCATGCTAAGTTTCGATGTTCATTTTTTTTCCCTTAAAAAAAAAAAAAAAGGTTTCTGGCTGCAGGTGAGCTACCCAGCACAGAGCACGCATCCAAATAGCAGGCTGTATTCTCTCTGTGTGGGCAGAAGGTTTTATTTACTTATTTTTTATTTCATACATCATTAAAATGCTTTGGCATTTTCCCCAAGTCAGCATGCTTTTAAAAAATTAATGAGGAAGGCAAACACTAAAGAAAAATTAAACTGTGATAATTTGTAGTAAGGGGCTATGGAAAGCAGGGGTTGACTTTCTCCATCCTTCTTTATGTTTGGAGGAGTGATTCCTGCTAAAAACTTGATTTTCTTTTTTCCCCTGGGAATGAGAACTTTTCAATGTAGCATTGAAGGTCACAGAAGGCTTGTGACTCTGCCGAGCGTATCTTATCCTTTCTGTGGCCTTGGGCAAAACATTTAACTGCTGGGTGCCTCAGTTTCCCATTCTGTAAAATGGGATAATAATACTTAATTACTTCACTGTGCTGAGGTAAGGATTAATTAGTTGATGTTTGCAAATGGCTTTGAAGCCAGAAAATGCTACAACAGAACTAAGTCTTATTATTAATAATACATTTCAATGGAGTTAATAATGGCATTTGCCATCTCAAATGTCCCTGGCAGTTTCAGCTGGTGAACTTATTTTTCAGCTTTACTCATTAATAAGAAATAAAAAAACAGAGCTAGTGGCAGAAGTAGCTCTGGCCTTCACTGCAAAGATGAATACATATTTGCCATGGGTGAAAGACTATCTCTTCCATAGGCACCCAATAGAAGGTTCTGGAAAATATCACATGTGATGGAAAGGTGCTGTGACTGCTAAGTCAATTTAGAAATGAAGAAAATGCTAGCAACAAATGTGTAAGATGAGAATCAAGCAGACCTGGAAGGTTACTACTTCCCAGAATTGATTCAATTCCTATGCTTTGGACCAAACCACAAGGTAGTTTATCTGTTGTCTGCCTGGCTTTGTTTTGCTTTTCAGTCCCTCTTTCTGGCCTCCACCCCTTCCTGTGCTAGGTCACTTCAGGGTTGTAGGCATGTGTGGGGTGTGTGTGTCTTTAAAATCTCTTGTTAGATCCCTGTCTGTCTTCTTTCCTTTATGTCAACTGAAAGAAACATTTCAGCATCATTTAACTATGACTTCCTCCAACCTCCCTTCCCCCAATTGAGATGAAAATGTCAGTGAGGTGATGTCACGGCAAAGCCCCTGGTATGTGGCAGAAGTTCAAAAAATATTTGTTTAATGGAGCCAAGAGTTTGAGACGTCCTGAGTGCCTGACGCTGAACATCCAGTAAAATGATGTCACAACTGCATACATAGGCTGTGGTGGGTAGCCTCTCCCTAGAGCTGACACTCCTGAGCAGGCCATGCTTGGATGTGCAGTTTACATATTTGCTCTAAGGTAGCCGTGCTCTCATCCAATGCTCTTCAAATGCAGTCCCCACACCAGCAACATTAGCATTGCCTGGGAACTGGTTAGAAATGCAGACTCTCAGGCCCCAATCCCGAATTAGAAACTCCCATTGTGGGTCCAGCAATCTGTGTTTTACCAGGCGCTCCAGCTGACTCGATGCAGCCTCAAGTGTGAGAACCAGCCTGCTTCAGTCCTCTCTTGATTGGTGACAAGCTCCAGGGGACCCGGGCTGCAGTCTACAGCCATGCAGCCGAGTGAGGAAACATAAATCTTCACCAGATCTCAGGGCCTTTATCTTTGAGGTACAGTTTTGCTTGGAAAATCGGAATGATTATCTTGCAGTTGGTAAAGGAATGAGAAGGAAGGCTTAAGTTGCTTTTTCAGCATTGCCTTCCAGAATTCCTACCTGTACTTCCGGATCCAATTATGTCTCATCCCATTCCAGGTCCTGTCCTCTAAATTTCTCGAACTTTTGTAAACTGTGCCACCGACACAGGCAACTCTGCAGGCCCTGCCTTGTGAGTTTGCTGTTGTTGGATGCTAGCACTGACTTCTCGGGTCAGTTGGACATTCTGTGATGCCAGCGACCAGCCCTTCATGTCCATGGCGTCTTGCGGTGGTGCTCCCTGTACTGGTTTATGTAGCATGTACTCAGTGTAGTTTTGTAGGTTGACTCCCCAGGCCTGTGAACTTGAGGCTGCCATCATTTCTAAGCAGAGAGATGCTTGGGATCAGGAAGCAGTGACGAGGGGTTCAAGAAAGTTTCAGAGGATCATCTCCTTTAGGCAAATATACTTGGGTGTTGAACATTAGGTTTAACATCTGCTTGGCAAGAACTTCCGGAGGGACTAACATAACTTGATAGTCATCCAGCAAACTTCAAATTATAAACATTTTATAGGGCAGTGCTTTCTATATGTGAGGCCCTGGAATGGTTTTAAATATATGTCATCCCATGGCAACTCTGAAATTTAGAGATGAATATCCTCAATTTTGTTACACATTTTATCTGAATTATTCTCCAAGCAGGTAACCAGCAAAGATCTATTGAAGGTTCATCACATGCTAAGGTTTTCCCAAACCTTGCTAGCTGTCAATGGAGAGCCCTCAATGAAAGTCCCTGACTTTGGGAAAAGCTCTGATTTAATTGTGAGAACCCTTGCTTTCCTTCAGCAGATTCTAAAGTTGATTTGAGTAATTCAAGCCTAAGGGTGTGATACTGCCTTCCAAGAGGATAAATCGTAACCACAGTGACCGGACTGGCCCCGATCTCCCATCTGCAAGACTCCCAGGTGCTCTACAATCTTGAACTGATAGACTAGGGATAACAGTAATTAGAATCTTCAAAGCACTTGGCAAACATTCATTAGCTGCTCTCTGGGAGGAAGGCTGAGAGAAGAGGGATAAATGACAGGATCATTCCCATTTTGCAGACATGGGAAATCAAGATAGAAATGTCAGACACCTTGCTTAACATCACATTCTGAAAACTGAATTTAAAATGGGGGTGGCTTACTTTCCCATAAATTTGGTAAGTCCCCAGAAAGACATAACTTTTTGTTATATAGCAGGATTTCTCAACCTCTGCACCACTGACATTTGAACCAGATAATTTTTGGTGTGTGTGTGTGTGTGTGTGTGTGTGTGTGTGTGTGTACTGGCCTGTGCATCGCAGGATCCTTAGCCTCATCTCTGACCTCTACCCACTGATGTCATTGGCATCTTCCACCCTCACATATAACAACTGAAAAAGTCCCCAGATATTGGCAAGTGTCCCTTGGGGGCTGAGTATCCTGAAAGGGCATGAGAATCTTGCTCCCTTCATCTCAGATAAAACCTGTATCAAAAAATCATCATTTTGTGATATCCAAGATTCAGAAATAAGGGCTTGTATGGGACTTGCCTGGGATGGGAGCTACAGAGTTGTAAGAGGTAGGTTATCACAGAGCCAACAAATGGGCTGGAGATGGGAAAGTTAACTCAGAGGCTTGCAGAAGGCATGGTGCTTGTCCCTGGAAGCCCCACAGTGGAGCGTGTAAACTGAGCAACTACAGCCAAACTGCTGCTTAGCACAATGCAGCATTTTTTTTGGGAGAACCTGTCTGTTGGGGAGGCAGTTTGAGAAGCAGGGGGATTTCCTGTGGGGTCAGGAAGGAAAAGCATCTCTCTCAGGACAGGCCGCAGTGGCCTATTTCTACCCAGGTGTTTTACCCTCCTCTCACTCTGTGGTCTCTGCCGAGATCAGGTCTAGACTAAACCCATTCAGAAGGTCCCATTGCTCAGTTCAAGGTAAATCCCTGATGAAAACTGGTTTTTGTGGTGTGCAAGGGTCTTGGGCGTTTCTGCTGTTGACCTCTCACCTTGGGTTTGTGCTCTTTGACTTCACAGAAAGGAAAGGAAGATTTGCCTTTGTCAGCTATTTTCTTCAGCTGGAGAGAAAATGTCATAGAATTTGAAACCAGAAAGATAGATGACAGGTTCTTCTGGTGGGCAGTTGGACTTGAGGGCATGGGAAACTCAGAGTGAGAGGGACCTGATTTCTAACCTAAAAAAGGTTCACAGTACAAGTGTTACCTTATTTATCTGCCTTCTCGAAGCACTGTATCAATGTATCACACATTTCCCCTTTGCAGACTGTTTTGTCTCTCCCGTGAAAATAAGACAGGAATCTCATCTCAAAAATAGTGTTGTGAAGATATACCTCACACGCAACAAACTGCATGTCTAAAGTGTACAGCTTGGTAAGTTTTGGCATAGGTGTGCACCATGAAACCTTCACTACAATCAAAACAGTGAGCATGCCCTCTCCCCCGGCCCTCCTCAGGTCCCTCTCTAATTCTTACCCCTTTCTGCCCCGCCACCTCTGCTCCCAGCCTACCCCCAAGCAACCAGTGACCTGCTTTCTGTCACGATAACTTAGTTTGAAATTTCTGGAGTTTTATGTCAATGGAATTATACAGTGTTGTACTCTTTATTTTCTGACTTCTTTCACTCAGCATAATAATTTTAGATTCATCCACATGTGGGGCTTATTAATAGTCCATTTCTTTTTATTGACATGGGTGTTCCATTGTCTGGACTGATCACCATTTGTTGATCCATTCACCTACCAATGGACATATGGGTTGTTTTTAGCTTCAGGCTATTATAAATTTGCTATGGACGTTCTCATACAGGTCTCTGTGTGGAGATGGGCTTTCATTTGCGTAAATGCCTAAGAGTGGAATTGATGGTTCAAAAGGTAGATGTGAGTTAATTTTGTAAAATACTGCCAAACTTCTCCAGTGATTGCATCCTCTTACATCCAGGGACTGCATGGTAATCCTTTGAGGGGAAGAGAATGTCAGAGAACATCACATTGGTGACTGTGGAAGGCAATCAAAACCATTGTGGAACCGGAGGACAAGAACACGCTCAGCATCTGCCTGAGAGTTCCCAGATGACGACTACTTGTAGCAACTCCGTCACTAGCTAACCTTCCTGCTAGTTTCTCCTCCAGGGGAGACTGCATCTCTTAGTACCTATATTTGCAAGAAGAAATGGTCACATAATTAGCAAATACCCCTGAACCTACTCTAGAGCAAACCATCCCTCCTAGGGAGGCAGCTGTGAAAAAGAGAAAACAAATCACTTGACACTTGTTTTCTTACTTGGGACTTAGAAGTTGACCTACCTGCATTATTCAGGACCCTGTCAGTATATTGGTTAAAACACTGTCTTCTAGAGAGCCTTGGAACTCTGACATCAGAAAAGAGAAAAAGCCAAATCACAACTAAAATAGAAGCCTGTTTCCCCAAGTGATAGCCTGGTTATCTTTACATTCCCAAGTGAGCAGATAATTACAGAACTGTAATCTGCCTTTGTATATACATCAGGCTTAAAAGTAAAATGATGCGGTGGTACCAGCTGTGCCTCACTGATTTCTACCTGTGCCTGACTAAAATGCAGCATCCCAGAGGGTTGAGTAGGGTGGCAGGATTGGTTCTGAATGCAAAATATGGACTCACCCCTCCCTGGTCAGCATGTGTAGTAAAGATTCCAGGGGACAGCCAGGCCTAGCAAGATTGCCTGGTCAAGTGAGCAAAGCTAGAGTAGCGGCCCCAGGACTTTGCAGGCAGTAATGGAAGATGAGTCTCCTTCCTTCTTTTTCATGCATAAGAAGAAGGCAGGGGATTTAGCTCTGGTTCTGTTTCTCAAGGAAAAGAAAGAAAGAAAATTCTTCTGCCAACCCTGAACTAACATTTCGGCTCAGCTCTTGACTCTGAGTGGCACAGGAACCAGTTTTTAGATAAAGAAGAGACGTTTCTATTACCTTATGGGGCAGGAAATGGGGTTTGGTCCTGGGATTCCTCTTCTGAGTGTGTGGGCGTGACCATTTCCTGTTTCTTTTTTTCTTTCTTTCTTTTTTTTTTCCTGTAAGCTTTTACATAGAAAATATATTTAATGTCCTAAATTGAGGGTGGTGGTGGGGTAAATTCTAATATATAAATCAAAATTAGACTTTATTTTCTGGGTCTTGGAAAGGCCATTTAGAACATGCTCTTGTCTAGCTTGCCAAGTATACAACATGTAGCGCTTTATCCTGTGGGAGGTGAACACTGTCAGGCTGTTAGAAGACAGTTCTAACTGGCTGCTAACGTAAACACATGGTGTGACAGCTGTGGTTTTCACCAAGTCCACAAAGGGAGATAAATGATAGCGATCAAACCATCATATTAGCACCATTATTATTTAATATCAACTTCATTTTTCATTCTAATCAAGAAACAGCAGATTATGTATGGTCTCTAAAATTGCTCCTTTTGGGGGGCCACTATTTTGGTCTGCCTTTTCCTTTATTAAGTGTAAAACAATTCTTTCTTAGTTTTTAATGCGAGCATGTGAGTTGAGAGAGTAATCTAATACTGTGGTTCTTACCTGACTGTAGATGGTCTCTTAAGACCCACCCTACAATTTCTGATTCAATGGGACCGAGAATGGACATATCTAGCAAGTGTCTGTGTGATGCCGATACTGTTGGTGCAGGCACCATCCTTTGAGAATCACTAGTCTAAGGTAAAGGCAGTCATACTAGGTGGCAGGGTTTCTAGGTTCTAGAGTCCTGAGACTGTGAAATTTTAACACTTGGTTCCTTGGAGCTTATTGAGTTTGGGGGTCAGTAAGCAATCTTTATTTGTAAAGAGCCAAATGGTAAACTTTGCCTGCTGTATGGTCTCTGACATAACTATTCAACTCTACTGTTATAATGGGAAAGCAGCAAAAGACACAAGTAAACAAATGAGAATGGCAGTGTTTCAATAAAACTTTATTTACACAGATGGGCACCAAGCCATATTTGGCCTGTGTAGTGAGCCGTCCTCGATCTGGTCTAAGCTTTCACTTTACAGATTGAAACCCAGAGAGACTAGCTGGCAATTGGAACCAAGGGTTGTTATGACTTTGATTAAAATTTAGTTCTAAATCCTAGCTCTAGAAATTGTCTTTTTCTCTCTTGCTTCTCTCTCTCTCTAACCCTCAGGGACCTAGCCTTTCCCCTAGATAATCAGCAACCCCTGAGACAGCAGAAGACAGTAATCCTGACCTGACTAATGGTCACAAGGTCTGGATTTCTGGCAGGCAAAAGATAATATCTTGATCTAAGTTATGTTCCAGCCCCTGGCTACTTTCCTATGAGCCCATACAAGGGATGCCAGAAAAGACCTCAGAACTGTCCTCATGACCCAAAGAAATGAATTTATTGCCCTTATCTCACCTCTGACCAATCAGCTCCCAGCATGACCTGTGGTGTCTTCTAACCCGTGGGGTCTTGTGACTTTGCCCTGCATTAACATGTAACTTACACATCATTGGGGAGTTGGGTTTTTAAAGTATAAGCCCCCTGTGTTTGTATTGGGCAATTCAATATTAGACTATTCTTTTTCTATACTACAAACTCTAAACTGATCATTTCTTTGGGCCAGTGAGGGTAGGCAGGCAGACTCAAAAACAAAAGCCAAAGAACACTGGGGACAGAGGATCCAGTAACACAATGACACCTACGTGTGTGGCCCAATGCACAATTGGCAACCAGTTAGTTGACTTTAGGTAAGATGCTTTACCATGCCACCTATATAAAAAGAAAGTGTGCTAATTATCTATTTTGGTTTGCTAGAGCTCCTATAGCAGAATACTACAGACTGGATGGCTTAAAGAAGAGGAATTTATTCCTCACAGTTATGGAGGCTGAAGTCTGAGATCAAGGTGTCAGCAGATTTGGTTTCCTCTGTAACCTATCTCTTTGACTTACAGATGGCCACCTTCCTCTGTGTATGTGCATCTCTGGTGTCTCTTAAAAGGACACCAGTCAAATTGAATTAGGCCTTATCCTAATGTCCTCATTTTAATTTAATTACCTATTTACAGACCCTGTCTCCAAGTACAGTCACATTCTGCAGTCCCAGGGGTTAGGGCTTCAACCTATAATTCAGTCCAAATATGATCTATTATTATATTCCAAATTACTCAAAAATTTGGTGGCATAAACAATACAATGTGTTAAGTTGCAGTTTCTGTGGGTCCTGAATACATGACAGGCATAGTTGAATGCTTTTTTCTCAAGTGTTTATAGTAAAGCTGCCAATCAGGGCTGCATCTCACATAAAGGCTCAGTCGTGGAAGGATCCATGCTTACTCACATGGTTCTTGTGAGGATTCTGTTCTTTGTGGGACATTGGTTGACAGCAGAGGTCTCCCCAAATCCTAGCCAACTAGGCATTCCTATAGAGCAGCTCAGAACATGGTAGCTGCTTCCCTCAGGTGAGCAAAAGAGGAGACAGAACCTAATTGCAGAAGTGACATTTCATCATGGTTGCCAAATTCTGTTTGTTAGGAGCAATTGTAAATCTAGTCCTCACTCAACAGGAGGGGGTTTCATAAGGTTTGACTACCATCAGGGGTCATTGGGGCCACTATAGCAGCTGTCTTACAGAGAAAGCCAGACACCTAATCTCTAATACCCCCTTGCCCTCCAGTCTTAAAATTCTAAAATGTTATTCCTTTCTTAGCTTTTTCCTAGCCCTCTGCTATCTTACTATTTTCTTTATTGGTCCTTTTTGGCTATTGTGTGTAAGTTTAGAGAACTTCATTAGATTCACAATTTCTAAAGAGCCCAAGGAAAATAGAGAACATTTTCGGTAATTCTGAAGACTGTTGACAATTATAGATTTATAGCTTTCACCAACTGGATATGAACTTGAACAAACTTTAACATTTAAATCTCTCTGTAAGTACAATTGTTCTCTAGATCAACTATTCTTAAGAGAAGTCCTTATTTACATATGAACAATGTATTTGCTAATCACATATGTAGGAGGAAAGCAGATCTCTAACTCCAGTTGGCAAAACCTACTTAATTTTGCAGTAATCCCAGTATGTTTATAAAGTTAAAAAGAAGTCTTCATTAAAAATATTCTATTACTCAATCAATCCTTTTGCTAATTTAGATTGAGCATTCTGTCAGGCTGGATTTGCATGATTTGATTATAGGTTTTTAAAAATGAAAACCAAAGAAGCAATTAGCCAGTGAATGTGCTTGGTTCTGGAGCTGACCACAGAGGCCACATTTGTAGTCACCATACGCCAACTTTTAAGCTTTTTTGCAAATAATCTGGGAAGGCTTTTTTATTTTATTTTTCACATTATTAAAGTGCTAATAATGAATTTTGCTTTTTTAATTTAAAGCAGTAGTTTTCAACTAGGGGTAATTTTTGTCCCTCAGGGGGCATTGGTGATTCTGGAGATATTTGTGGTTGTCACACTGGGATGGGCACGAGAATAGCGACTGGCATCCACTGGGTGGAGGCCAGGACCTCACAAAGCAGTTCTCTACAACTAAGAACTCTCCAGCCCAAATGTCTTTGAGGTTGAGGTTGGAAAACCTTGGTTGGGAGAAGTGTACTCTCAAAGCATTTTCAATGGATAGGTCCTACAAAATGGGGTACAAATGCCAAAGAAGCTGGGCTAATCATGTCTTTACAGCAGAATGTTTCAGAGCCTTTGAAATGTTCACACGTGTATTGTCCCCATCAGGGATAAGATCCAGAAAGTAAATGTTTCAAACGTGTTGGATCATGGAGCCTTTTTATCTTGTGTTTTTTTTAGATAACAAGTATTCCTTAAATCAGATCCTTTTTTGAGAAGGCTTATTTAGAGCAAATATCATGATGGGCAGGGGGATCATGGCATCCAAATATGCTAGTACTATAGGAAAAGTGATTATATTCTTGACTTACCTCTCACCCCCACCGAATGTACTAGAAAGAAATCATTATGAGAATAAAGTGGGCCAATTGTTGAAATTTAGAGGAATGGATGGAAAAAATAAGCAAGTCATTATTTCAAGTTGCTTAAGAATAATATTTACTGATGGTTTTTTTTTTTTTTTTTTTTTTGTGGCAAGGTATATTCCAAACATAGTCATATCATGTATATCCCATCATTTTTGTTCTTTTTGCACGGTGACACTGACTGTCTTCCATTGAGAAATCTTTGTTCCTTCCTCTGAATCTGAGTGGGCCTGGGGCTATGGTGGAAGTGATGCTGTGTGACTAACAAGGTCAGGTTAGGAAAGGAAATGGAGCTGCTTCCTGGCTTTTTCTCCTTTAGATGCTTGCCCTTCCATTAAGTCACCACACTGTGAGGAAGCTCAAATGAACTTTTTATGGCAAAACCAAATGGAGAGACCCACAGGAGAGGAACCAAGATTTCTAGTCAATAGCCAGCACTAACCACCAGACATGCGACTGAGTAGACCTTCAGATGATTCCAGACCCAGCCTTCAAGCTGCCTCTGTCCACACCATGTAGAAGAGAGAAGAGGTGTCCCCACTGAGCCCTGACCAAATTGTAGATATGTGAGCAATATAAAGGAGTTTTGTGAAGCTATGAAGTTTTAGAGAACTTTCTTACACAGCAGTAGATCGCTGGAACACAACACACACAAATTTTTACATACAACTGAGGTCATGTAGCTTTTTACATGTCACAATATATTACAGAGATTTTTCCATGACATTAAATGTTTTTCAAATTTTGATTTTTCATCATAATGCCAGGTTTCTTTCTTTCTTTCTTTCTTTCTTTCTTTCTTTCTTTCTTTCTTTCTTTCTTTCTTTCTTTCTTTCTTTTTCTTTCTTTTTCATTAACATTAGCTCATGTTGCCAAATATCAAATAAATACTTATGAAGTAATATGAGGTACAACCCAGAGTCTTAATGCAATTGACAATGGCAGCATATTTTCTCCTTATTTGCTTCATGGACTTTCTTGAAGATGTGGACAGCTATGTGTACTGTATGGTAGGCAACCCTGCTTCAGGGACTCGTTGAGTTCTACTTGTTTTCTTTTAAATTTGGCAAAATTCTCATTGTTCTTTGAGCAGTGGTGCTTTGTTGTGAGAAATGTGAATCACTCCCAATGTTTTATTTGGAGGTGGTAAATTTCTCTCTCTCTCTCTCTATCTATCTCCCTCTCATATTATCTCATTCTATCTTTTTATCTCTTACTTTTGCCTCCAGTGGTCATTTAAGGAAAGATTCATTTTGAACTAAAAGTTGAAAAGTCCCACAAACTCATGAAACTCATGGCAAGAAATAAGGGTTATGTCGATGACAGGCAAATGAGAATTTTAAAATGGATCTGAAAGAAAGAGAAAAATTACTTTGCCTGTTTGAGACACTCTGTTTCTTTCTTAATAAGGCCATCAACTGTCAAATCAAAGAGGCGTGGTGTGTTCTTAGCACTCCGAGTGAATACCAACAACTCCTCTTTTCTGTAGATACTGCAACCTTCAGGGAGGTGCTCTATGACACATTCATATGATTATTACTACCATTCAGTGTTGTTTTGAAGATCTACATAGAGCTACCTATTCCACATACAAGGCTTTACTAAGCATCTTTGTCTATTGCCTGATGTTGCTGCACACTGCGGATAAAAGTAAATTACATGTAATTTTTGTCTCCACAGAGTCCAAAATTTTTAAAGGATCATGTTTCTCAGAATTCTTGCACATTTCATAAAGTCTGACAATTGCTTGATGTTCATAGATCAGTTCCTATATCCCCAATTTCTTCCAGGAGACTGTGGTTTAATGTGTAATGTATCTGTTGATATAAGAACAATCCAATTGTAAATTAATTCTGGATTTTAGACAATTCAAGTGGTAGTTATTAATGCTTTCCCTCAGAATGTTAATATACCTATCAACTGTCCAGTAAAGAGAATGAGAATTGAAAGAGTAAGGAAATTTAGATTATAGTTCTGGCTTCATTATTTCTTAACTGTGTCATTGGGCCAGTTATGTTGGCTTCTGAGTTCTCATCTTTATAATAAGGCTGTTTTAAGGAATATTCCTAGCTCGAGATTCAGTGGTTGGCAAACTCATTTGTCAACAGAGCCAAATATCAACAGTACAACAATTGAAATTTTTTTGAGAGCCAAATTTTTTAAACTTAAACTATATAGGTAGGTACATTCCTTATCGAGGTAGTGCCCGCACATTGTATTTTGTGGAAAAGCCACACTCAAGGGGCCTAAGAGCCACATGTGGCTCGCGAGCCACAATTTGCCAACCAGGGATCTAGAACTCCTCTCTGAAAAAGTTTATAGTACTGGATTGAATAGAACTGGAATAGTAGATGAATAGGGTGTATGTAATGCCTCCTGTTACAAACATCAACCTGTTACTAACAATGGTCTCTAGTCATTTGGTGTGTTACCTTCTATCTCAAATGAGAACAGTTTTCTGTTGGGTCTCACACCACTTTAACTGGATGTTTGAATCATGTATAAGTTGGCACTGTATGTGGCAGGGGAGGAATTTATTGCTGCTCACAGAATATGAAGTTATTAATTAGAGAACGATGCAATGTAGCTCTTAAGTAGGTTACAGTGTACTTACCAGTGAAAGAGTATGCGATTGCCAACTCTGATATTGACTTATTCTTAGTTCAGAGTTGTTGAGATGAAAAAATAATTTAGTGGTGTTCAACTTTTGAATCACTGATTACTTCAGTATCAGTACTTGGTATCTTTTCTAGTTCCCTCATGTCTATTTGTCGATCTGTCATTGTATTGACTTTGGAATACAACCACTAGATATCTTTTGTGCCAATATTTTAGGTGTGATTTTTAGAATGATGGTCCAAATAAGGCAATTGATGGAAGTCATTCCTCTTTGCTTTGGTAGCTCTTAGTAGATACCTTAGTATGGCATCTCTCACCTTGTTATTTTAATTTATTGCTGGCTTGTCTCTATTGTGTATTAGGCTCTGGACTCCTCTGGCTAGAGATGATTGCTTAGTCATTTTTGTGTGTTCAGTGGAGTTCTTATATAATAAGTACTCAACTGTATATATTGGTTAAGTGAATTAACCAATACATATCTGAATTATAATTCTTCATTTTTAACTCTGTTGAAAAATGAAGTGTAACTTCAACAAATATTTACTGGATAGTTGCTATATTTATGACATTGTTAAAAATCTATAACTTGCAGTTAACAATCACGGTGTGTAATTTCACCTGAAGTCAATGCCATAGGATCATCAACAGCTGTAAAGTAAATACAAATCATGATTATTTGCTTCCTCATTTAAAAAAGGTCAAATGCACTTGCAGGTTAAATGTATACGGTACAACTTGCTTGTAGTGGTGTGTGCTGCTTTTTTCCAAAGCCAGCTTCCTTTTTTGAAAACAAGGAGTGTCAATGATTTATGTGGAGCATCATGTAATGAAATAGGTCAGTGACTCTTTGAACAACTGGATTTTTCTGGATTTCAAGATAAGAGATTGGGTGAGACTTGGAGGGAACCTATTACTTTTCAGGTATTTAAGAGATATAGCATTTTTGTGTGTGTTTGTGTGTGTGTGACAGAGACAGAGAGAGGGACAGATAGGGACAGACAGACAGGAAGGGAGAGAGATGAAAAGCATCAATTCTTTGTTGTAGCACTTAGTTGTTCATTGATTGCTTTCTCATATGTGCCTTGACCGGGAGTGGGGGGCTGCAGCAGACCGAATGACCCCTTGCTTAAGCCAGCGACCTTGGGCTCAAGCTGGTGAGCCTTGCTCAAACCAGATGAGCCTGTGCTCAAGCCAGCGACCTTTGGGTTTCAAATCTGGGTTCTCCACATTCCATCCTGATGCTCTATCCACTGCTCCACTGCCTGGTTAGGCAGATATAGCATTTCTTTTAAGTTGCAGCACTCAAGTTACAGATTTTGGAAACAATTTTGGAATTAACATCTTTGCATTTAAAAATATATTTAAATGACATGACAATACATCAAGAATAAAATGAGACTGATCCTAGAATATGTAAGTTGTTAACCAGTCACATGTTTGTATTTTTTCCTCATAACTTTATGAAATAAAGGTAAAATAGAGTGGGGTATTTATATCACACTTTTAGAGAAAGATGCTACAATGTATCAAAAATTGTATTAGTATAGAGCTTTTTACCAGTGATGGTTAATTTTATGTGCCAATTTGGCTAGGCCATGAGGTGCTCAGATGTTTGATCAAACATTATTCTGAGTGTTTTGGTGAGGGTGCTTTGGATGAAATTAACATTTAAATTAGTGAATTTTAAGTAAACCAGATTGTCCTTATAATATGGGTGGGTCTCATCTAATCAGTTGATGACAAAACAACTGGCCTTCCCAGAATAAGAGAGAATTCTCCAGCAGACAGCTTTCAGACTTCCTCTGTAGCATCAGCTGTTCCTGTCTTTTTTTTTTTTTTTTTCAGCAGACGACCTTTGGACTCAAGCTGGAACATTGCATTTCCTGGATCTACAGCCTGTTGGTTCACTGTGAAGATTTGGACTTGTTAGCCTCCATAATAACATGAGCCAATTTTTTACTACACTTATATATAATATTACATGTATTATATTTAATCTATATTATAAAATATATATCCTATTGGTTTTCCTGGAAAACCCTGACTAATACATTACCTTACTTTGTCTGTCTTCAACACTTAAGGGGTTGTTTCCATGAATTCCCACACTTCTTATGTGAAAAATAGCTAGTGGAAATATAGGGAATACAGATTAAGGAAGTTCTGCTTATAAGGTAGATTGGAGGTTGAGGATAGTACAAAAAGGGATTCTAAAATATCTAGGAAAAGCAGTGTATCTTACAAAGAACAGATACACCCAATCAAACTTAACTTAAGTCAACCATTTCCTCTCCTCTTGTTACTTTGTTGAGTTTAAAAATCCCTGATCCTGGAGTATCTTCATAATAAGAGGCTTAAAGAAATTTCTGCATGAGCTGTGGTGGCTCAGTGAATAAAGCGTCGACCTGGAACGCTGAGGTCGCCTGTTTGAAACCCCAGGCTTGCCCCATCAATACACATACGAGAAGCAACCACTGTGAATTGATGCTTCTTGCTCCTTTCCCCTCCCTTTCTCTTTCTCTCTCCTCTCTTTAAATTCAGTAAACAAAAATTTAAAAAAAATTTCTATCCCTTTTACTATGCAAATAAATAGTTTAGTTTATCTTCAGCACTTACAATGCAATGATTACCTGTATGCTTTGTCTTAGTGTCCCCTAAGTTCTGTGTAGCATAGAGCTTGTCACTTGGAAAGAATTCAATATATGTATAAAGAATTGTAAGGTTTGACTTAACCAATTCATTTCCAGCTTGAAGATGTTATGAAGAAAATCCTACAAAATCTTTCTTATGATGACATCAATAGACCTTTCAAATATGTTAGTGTTCATTTATCCAAGATGAATGACATTTGGAGAGCTTAAAAAAAATTCTTGGTTGCAATTAACTGACTCTTTGTGAACTAAGAGAAAGATGATGAAGAACAGGAAGGGTTTTACTGATTTAAGAACTCTCTGAACTCATAAGCATCATTACATTAATGTTCCCAATGAATTTCAGGATCATTCTGGCCTTGGGAAGACCCACTTATAGGGATTAGAGGAGGAGGATGTAGGAAGAAGCTGATGGGGAAGAGTAGCTGGATGGTTGCATAGCTGGCTTGTCTTTTCTTAAAGCCACTAATTGCATTACACTATTCATTATTTTATTTTCAGTTTTTATTGTTTGTTGATTGTACTGCATTGTAATGTAGCATGACAAATTTTTCACAAGTAACATCTATCTATTATCTATCTATCTAATCTATCTATCTATCTATCTATCTATCTATCTATCTATCTACCTACCTACCTACCTACCTATCTATCTATCTATCTATCTATCTATCTATCTATCTATCTATCTATCTATCATCTATCTATCTGGAGAGAATTAATCACTAATCACAGAGGAAGCACCTGACCAGGCTGTGGCACAGTGGATAGAGCATCGGACTGGGATGCAGAAGAATCCAGGTTCGAGACCTCGAGCTCACCAGCTTGAGCATGGGCCCACCTGGCTTGAGCAAAAGCTCGTCAGCTTGGACCCAAGGTCGCTGGCTCCAGCAAGGGGTTGCTTGGTCTGCTGAAGGCCCGCGGTCAAGGCACATATGAGAAAGCAATCAATGAACAACGATGGTGCCGCAATGCCAAAAAGAACTGATGATTGATGCTTCTCATCTCTCTCCATTCCTGTCTGTCTGTCCCTAACTATCCCTTTCTCTGACTCTCTCTCTAAAGCAAAAAAAAAAAAAAAAGAAAAAGAAAAAAGAAATCACAGAGGAAGCTTACTCTCACCAATTTGACATCTTTTATGCCCTAGTGGAGGAGTTACCAAATATTCTGAGATGGAGTCACATTTAATAGTAATAGTTTCCACCTGCTGTGGTGAGGTCACAGAATCTGCATACAGGTGGTAGTTTTATTTTTTTCCATCTCAGAATCTTCAGGCACCCTAGAGACATTAATTAGGCCCTGGGCCTCTTTGAAGTTGATTCTATACCCATATACACATGATGAAATGCAGGAGAGGAGAAGTTAATTGAGTAAGACCAAGACCACACTGGAATTCGATGAGAGAGACGGGAAGGTGATGGCTTCCAGTCCAGCACAAAAATAAGGAAACACCGAGAAAAAGATGCTCGTTTACCAGGTGCTCTAAATTCATCTGGACTTTCCATCCCCCATTTCATTTAAAAGTCAGCTACCGTCTTCTCTCTTCCCTTCAGCACCCTACATAAAGAGAATCTAAAGAACTACAAAGTAATTACCATCACTTTTAGGGTGTGTTACCCTGCAGCCTGCAGAGCAGAAGTGTTCTCTGCGCACGGTAATAATGTGTACACTTGAGTTTCAGTCTTTGTGTGAATATATTTCTTGTTTAGAACTTCTCTTTCTCTCTAAATTGTGATTCCCAGTTATCTTTGATCCCTAGTTATCTTCCCATGATTAAATCCAGGTAGGAGAATCTAAAACTCATTGAAATGACATAAGACAAGGGTTTCACCTTCCTCTCACTTAAATTGTGCAGAGATTAGTCACTCTGAGAAAGGTAAAAACAGGCTTCTGGGTGCAGAAGGGGAGAAATGGAGGATTTAGAAGTAAGAAGCTGCAATGAGCATGAGGGAAGAGGAGCTCGGTAAAAGTAATGTCTTTTGTATTCTTGACTGTCTATTAAACTTTGCAGTAACTGCCTTTTCTCCAAACCATTCTGATAGAGTCACTGATAGTAAAGACGGGACGAAAACCTCTTCGCATTGGGTTGGCCTTCTCATACAGTGCCTTCTGGATGGAAGTTTTTTTTGACCCTTAATTAGAAGCTGTGCAAGGGGGCTCTTGTGGGATGCTTGTGACAAAACATGAACACTGATTTGTCAGGAGGAGGACAGGGCTATCCACAAAAGATACATCAACAAATACTCAGTAGTGTTTTTTGGAAGAGCCCCTATTCTAAGCCACGATATCCAGAACATTTAGAGAGAAGTAGTATGATTCTGTATGTATGGGCTCAGAGAGCCTGAGGTAACTTTGGGATGCCCAAGGAGTGGAAGATATGGTAAGACAATAAAAAACCAAGCTGCAGCAGATCGTTTTTAGCACGAGGAGGGGTTCCCCGTGAATAAATAACAGGAAGGAAAAATGGAAGGCTGAGAACACAGACACAAAAGAATTCTTTTTTTTTTTTTTTAATGGAGCAGGAGAAAAATGTACCATAAACAGACGAAAAGCTTCCCCTCTTAAAGAAAAGCCCTCAGTGATGCAGGTATTAGATTTTCTGGCAAGGGCACAACTAATATTTATGCAAAAACGGATTTTGACAGGAGCAACCAAGACCCTCAAATACATTAAGCTTAGAACTGGTGGATCATTTGGTACTGCCTTGGCCCCGCGCTGAACCATCTTCCTCCGGGGAGTTGAAAGCTGCCTTCTCTGGCGAGGCAGCCTCTGGGGCCTCACACCTCTAGCCCTCCCTGCGCACAAAGGCGGGCAGGCTCAGCAGCTGCAGCCACAGAACCGCGCAGCCCCTTCAGGGAGGGACAGAGTGCCATTTTGGCTGGCGCTGGATGAAGTTGCTGCCAATTTCTTCTAAGTTTGCCCTCCCTTTCAAAATTCAGCATAACAGCGCACAAACAATCTCAGGTCCTCCTGGCTGCATTCCCTTTTTGGAGTAATTAGTTGAAACGCGCATTGTGTTCTCACCTCATCCCTAGCTTCCACAGGGAACCTGCTTCGGGACTGCTTGTGGGGGACCCGGTTCCCGGTTCCCTGCGGGCGGGGGAGGGCTGTCTGGGGGAGCTTGGGAAGATGGAATGGTCATTTGTTTCCAGTTCGGACTTGCCTGGAGATCTGGCCAACTCTCTCTGGGTTATAAAATAAGAAACTCTTTGGTTGTTCTCTCTTCATAGGGATAACTGAGAGAGCATTGGCTTGAAGTGGGTAGGAGGGAGGACAGGGAAATGCAGAGAGACTTGAAAGCCCAAAGCAGAGACTGGATTTAGCTTCACAAACAATAGGAAACAACTGTGATTTTGAAGCAGATATGGTGAAGGCGAAATTAGGTAGGTGCGAGGGTGGGTACAGGTAGAGAGTAAGTTCTAACTGGAGACATATCAGCCACCTAGAAAGCATCTGTGATATCCCAGGTACGGGGTCATGAGGGCTGGACTTTGTTTATGGGTCTGAGAGTGGAATAGAAGGTCTGTTTAGTGCAGTGATGGGCAATCTTTTGAGCTTGGTGTGTCAAAATTCACCAAAAATCCGAGCATAACTTGGGTGGGTGGTGTGTTACTTCGAGAAAAATGGTCTAACCAGAAGTCCCAGAACTAGACGCTCTGTGCCGGAGTTCTGTTGTTTTGGCCTACAGACCTCCAGCACAGTCTCTACACTACAGCAAATGTTTTATCCTCGGCTACTGCACCTGGCTGTTCAGGAGCCGAGGATGAAACGTCCTTCTGGGCAAGGGGCCCCATACTTCTCTGGTATGCAGCTGCATGTCATCAAAAATGGCTACGTGTGTCTTTGCTGACACACGTGTCATAGGTTCGCCATCACGGATCTAGTGATAGTGTAGGCTGCCTTAGCCTCTCCCCAGGCCTGATGACTCAGAAAGTCCAGTGTGGGGCCTAGCCATCTGGGCTTTAACAAGCTCTCCAGATAGTTCTAGTAGAGGTAAGGTTTGAGAACCTCTGTTATAGAGGCTACTAGGCAGGTGGTAAACATGGGGCTTTGGGGACCTTGAGTTCTACTTCTGACTCTGAATAACGAATAAAGTTGAGTTGCAGTAAATAATGTCACTTAACATTTTGGGATTTCAGTCTCTTATCTTTAAAATATAGCGAGTACATCTGCTATGAGTTGTATTTGTTACATATAAAAGAACTCCCTTCCCCCAACAAAGTGGGTTAAACACTAAAGGCATTATTCTTTCATATAGAAGCAGCCTCGAGTTAGGTAGTTCAGAGAAAGTATGGCAGCTTCACAGTATCACCAGGGTCCTGGGCTCTTTTTCTTTTATTCCCTCAGCCGTTCTCAGTGCTAGTGTGTTAGTTTCCCATGGCCACTATAACAAATGACCACAAATGTTGTAGCTTAAAACAATACAGATTTATTTACTTTACAGAGGTGTATGGAAGCCAGCTTAGCTTCTGGAGGTCAGAATTGCTAAGTAGGTCTCCTTGAGCTTCAATCAAATGGTTGGCAGGGCTGTTCCTTCTGGAATCAACAAGGGAAAATCTGCTTCCTTGCTTTTAGTAGCTTCTAGTGCAGTGGTTCTTAACCTGGGTTCTATCGAACCCTAGGGGTTCGATGAGTAGGTCTCAGGGTTTCGGAGAAGTCTCTGCCATGGAGGCCAGAATAAAGTAATACCATAATTTGTTGTGAGTTCATGCACTTTGGTTTTGTTCTTTGAGCAAGGTGATGTTCATGCACGACTCATTTTGTGCACCAGTAAAAAACATATACCTATGTCTTGAATTTGGAAAAAAACCTCATATTTTATTTATCACTAAAGAAGGGTTTGGTGAATGCGCATATGAAACTGGTGGGTTCAGCACCTCAAAAAAGGTTAAGAACCACTGTTCTAGTGGCTGCCTGCACTCCTTGGCTTATGGCCTCTTCCTCCATCTTCAAAGCCAGGAAGGTCAGGTTGAATCCTTTTCACCCAGCCATCTCTCTGGTTTCCTTCTCTTTCTCTCTTCCCCTTTTAAGGGTGCTTGTGATTATTTTGGCCCCATCTGGTAATCCAAGACAATATCTCTATTTTGAGGTGAGTTGATTAGTAATGTTTACCCACTACAACCTTAACTCTCCTTTCCCATGTAATGTAACCTTTTCAGTTTCCAGGATTTTGGAAGTAGATTTCTTTAGTAGAGGGCATTATTCTTCCTTCCATCCTCAAGGCCAACTCACAGGGTCCTTAATAGCTTCTACAGTTTTTACCTTAATGTCAGATTACCAGGCGATTGGGAAGAGGAAGTGGGGAAGAATGAAAGCGCACACTTGCCAGCTAAGCTGGCTTCCACACACCTCTGCCAACCTCTCCTTGGCCAGAACTTAGTCATATATGGCCACACCTACCTTCCAGGGAGACTGGGTAATGTGGTCTTTTTTTTTTTCCATAGAAGTAAAGTTCTCCACTAAAATTAAGATTCTGTTTCTATGGAAGAAGAAAGAATGTCTATTGAGTAAGCAGTTAGCAGTTTATATCATATAGAGGCAGAGGGTAGGATGGGGTGGGGTCTCAATTTTCTCCTAAGTTCCTTCCTCTTTTAATTATTTGTAGACCCTCCAGCACTAGGGAATGACAGTTATAAGTTGAGAAATGAGATAGCAAAGTAGAAGGAAGAAGGATGTCTTTGTTTCCCATTTTGTTCTTTTCTGCTGGGACAATTATGTTATTTATATATTACTGAGTATCTTAAAGGCACCAGACAGATTATATGTTTGTCCTTATGTGTGTGCCATGCAAAAAAAAACTTTGGGGTACCTCATTCCTCTTTTAACCCTGCAAAAATGTTTTAATTATTGAACAAATAAGTACCATTTTTTTATTTGTAAATAAACCTAGAGACTATAACAGGGGATGTATCATTCCACTTTTCAGAGGAACAGCTGCTTGTGTAACAGTGCCCCTCACTCCTGACTGGACTACATGCAGGGGACTGACGTGCCAGCCTTCAGTAATCATCTTCTCAAGGATAGAGACTCTGTCTTGTTCAACAAACATTGTTTAGGATAGGCCTATGCATAGGAGATAAGAGGGTTTGCAATACTTTTCTTTAAAAAAAGATGAATAAATGAATGCTAAGTAGCAATCCATTGATCTATTATCTTTACGTGGCTTTGATTTCAAACAAGCTATTCTATGAGCCCTATTGAAACATTATCTTAAAGCTTTCTCTACCCATTTTGTGTTTATATCTATGAATTTGTCTGTAGGCTTTCTATTTTGGGAGATATTTACACAGTCTATATAGTTTCCATTAGAGGAAGGATACTGCTTCCCTTCTCTCCTGTGTCTTTACAGTTTAGCTAAGAGTGTAGGACAAAGTCCAGCAGGCACAAGGGACGTGGGCAGCTGCTGACAGTGGTTCTGCTTAAACTTTCTTTCTTAAAGTGGGGGTTCTTGCCTAATGTGACTGGTATGGAGCCACTGGGCTGTTAATTAAAGAAGTGGTTGTATTTTATGAGGGGAATGTAAATGGATGGGCAATGAAGGGAAGCCTTCCACAGGAATGGTTTAATATAAACAACAATAAGCATAATAATAATCTAGGCTTTCATGGGAGCTTTCATTGAGGAACCAAAAACACATTATAAGCATTAACTCATTAATCTTCATAGCGCCCCTGTGAGAGAGAATTAAGTGTAAGTAATCATAATTATTACTGTCATTATCCTTCAAACAATTCCCAGATGTGCTGTGGCTGAACTGGCATACTTTGGGAACTTTTTTTAATAGAGACCCTAGACTTTTGGCAGGAGTTCATCTCCCCCTCCCCTTTCTTTTTCTAATTCATTCTGACTTACAAAATCAATATGGAATTTTTTAATTTGTGGGGTCCTTGAAGAAATGGGTGGGAAATAATTTCTGAACTACAGTGGTCCCTTGACTTTGTTCTTTTGTTCTTTCCTATTGGAAAGGTTAACTGGCTGCAGTGGGTCCAGACCCAGGTCCCTGAAGCTGATCACAGAATTCATTTTCAAACTACGTGTGATGCTTATGATTTCAGCCTTATCTCTTTAGGGAAGGGCTGGAGGAGTTTCATTCTACATGTAGCATCCTGTTTACTCTGATACCATTTAAATGAGAACAGTGTCCTGAACACCACACAGGAGAGGTTCCAGCACATTGACAGCATCCTCCACGTGTACTGACAAGCCTTGTGTCCATCCCACAGGTGCACTCCAACCTGTTCACTCATGCAATCACCTTGGTGCCCTGTTCTTGGGGAAACAGGTCACCATGGAATTCTAGAATCATCAGAAGGAAAATAGGGGGCTTCAGAGAAAGAGAAATTAGTTATTTTCATGGCAAAAACAAATAAATCAGCTGATGACAAGTACTAAATTCAGGCAAAGATGCACACATAATTTTGTATCTTCTGTATCTATTTAAATTGTGTTTGTTTAAGGCAATTTGCATGAAAATAATCCAGAAAATGTTGGAAAGTATAAAGAAAAAATTAGAGTCAACTATAAAGTCACTAGTGAATGTAAGTGTATTTCCTTTGGTGTCAATGTTATAGCAGATAAGGAAAAGGGCACTGACGTTTTGCTGTAGCAGTTGGTTGATGACAAGGAAAAGGACATGTTTGCTCTTCAGTTTCTCAACCTGGATCAAACATGAGCTGTGTTTTTGGAAGTTGGGATACTCAGCTTTGGAACTGGGAATCAACCCCATTTAGAGTTGGGAAGGATGACCTCAGCAAACCCAAGGCAACAGGGTTGTGGTTCAGTCCAAGCTGTCACACAGTACACAGTCTGGCCATGTCTACTGTCTCCAGGGGTTGACTGCTCTGGCAATTTGGCCTTCCATCAGTCCCTTGAATAAGCTCACCTTGTTCTTGTTCCAGAGACTTGGGACTTGCCATTCCTATCCTTACTCTGAGTCCTCTGCTGGCTTTTTTTTTCACATGGCTGGCTCCTACCCATCATGCAGGTCTCAACTTAAATGTCACTTCTTCGGATAAGTCCCCCATGCACATACTTTCTAGGCTGTCCTTTTCTTTGATCACTTTCAATGGCATTACACAGTTTGATTTCCTTCTAGAAATGTGTAACATTGCTTATTATTATTGCAATTTTACCTAGATGCCTTTTATTGCCTGTCTCTCCTCATTAGCAGGCTCCATGAGGTGGGGATCTAGACTGTGTTGTTCTTTTCTTTGTCCTCTGAGTCTAGGACAGTGTGCTCACACACAACAGGTGCTTAATAAAAAGTGTTGCGTTTGAATAAAGAGAAGGTTCAAGAAAAACTGGGAGAGATGTCACAAGAGCTCTCCAAAGTCATCTGAAGATTTCAATCAGAAAATAACAACATGGCAAAAATAATAAGAAGAGAAAAATGTAAATTAAGGACTTTGTTATGAAATACAAATTTATCAGAACTAATGCTTAACCTGTGGTGGTGCAGTGGATAAAGCGTCAACCTGGCACACTGAGGTTGCCAGTCGAAATCCTGGGCTTTCCTGGTTGAGGCATATGTGGGAGTTGATGCTTCCGGCTCCTCCCCCACCTTCTCTCTCTCTCTCTCTCCTCTCTAAAATAAATGATAATAATTTAAAAAAGTAGTGAAGGTACAATATATTTGTAGGAGCTTGTACATGAGGTTAAAAGACTGAAGACATAAATTGGAGTAATTTAAGATTGGATAAAGAACACGTTGAAAACTGGGAATGGAACATAAGAACAGCAGCAAAATACAGATAAGCAGAGGAAAAATAACCGAGGTCAATGCTAAGCAACCCGTCTGGGAACACAATGATACAGTTAATGCTTTAGATATTTAGAACTTTGAGGGAGATATGGGGCAGTGAAGAGATGGATATTGGTAAAGAAAAAAGTAAGGGTGGCGTGAGAACTCTTAAAACAAAGTGATAATTTTTCCTTTGAAGATATTGACAAGATCTTGGTTAAGATGGAGAAGGGAGGTGGATAAGGAAGACATTAAAGGTCTAAAGCAGAAAGAGTCATCTTGTGTTGTAGGCGTTGGATTCCATCAGAGAGGCGATTTAGCCAGGAAAATGGGAGAATTAAAGAGAGAAGTTTATTGAGGTTTAGTAATTATAGTACAAACAGAAGATAAGTATCTTCTCTATAGATTATATCATTGTTAAATCTCAATAATTTTAAATGTAATTAACCTATAATAATGCCTTAGATTTAATAATATAGTTATTGCATGGGAATTGTCTGCAGACCATTATAAATCTATTTGTTTAGGTTTACCATCCAGGTAATAAAATGTATACAGGCAGCTTATGTGGTGGGGTTCAGAGCATAGAGTGTGCTTATTAAGTGTCTCACTCAATGTAATTGGTTGTAAAATCTACTTCAAATTACACCAAATAAAAAGCATTTTACAATAAAATAAAAATTTCTCTTTTAGTTATTATTTCTTAATTTTCTCCTTTTTCTCTCTAAATGTCTACCGTAGGGGACTTATTCTCTCCCCTCAAATTCTGCTACATCAAAAATTATAAAATGTAATCTGTTCAGCAACCCTGTTTTGTCTCTAGAACCCAGAATGCTGGGTTATAATTTATCACAGAGAAAAAATGGTCATCTCAAAGGAAAAAGCTCATTTTCTCAGTGCCTAGAGCTCTAGGTGGCTGAAAGGGCTTCTCCAAACTATCAAAATAGTTTTCTTTACTAAATGTATTTTTGAACTAAATACCTGCCAACCCAAATGTATGATTAGGTGTCAATACAAGAAGACCTAAATTCTTTTTCTCAGTTGCCAATTACTGTATCTATGTAGAAATGACTAGTGGTACAGCACCTTAGCTTGAAAATGTGAGGCAGGTAGCCAGAATGAGTTTAGTGTTTTGGTGGTCCTTAATAAGTTTTCTATATATTGGGGAAGTTTTTGAGCAACTTAGATCTTAGCAAATGCAGTTTGATAACTAACTTCTTGGGGCAAACAAATTTGTTTATGAAACTGTGTAAATGTTGAGAATAGTTAATTTTTTTCTTGTACTATGTGTAAGTAAAAAATATAGTGGGCACTTAAGTATTAATGCTATATTTCAGCCACTGGCTAATTAAGACTTGAGTTAATTTGCCTTGGAACAATAAGGACAAAAAGTTCAGGCTTATACGACTATTTCAATGTAATGCAATATTTTTCAGATAAAAATAAAAAACAAAAACATGTGACTTAACATAAAGTGAATGGGTTTAGGTTAATATTGAAATAAATATTTTGAACACGTTTACCATGCCTTCAGTGTTGAACTGAGAATTTGTGCATCTTGCTTCATAATGTTTCATAGGCTCTTTTATTTTTGGTTCTCAACCCATTTTGAAAATATTATATTAGATCTAGAAAAGCTGAACTCAAAGAAACACAGAGTAGAATGGTGGTTGCCAGGGACTGGGGTTTGGAGGAAATGGGGAGATAGTGAAAGGGTACAAATAAGGTAAGTTCTGGGGATATAAGGTACAGCATGGTGACTATGGTTAATGATTCTGCATTGTATATTTGAAAGTTGCTAAGAGAACAAATGTTAAATGTTCTCATGACTCACAAAAAATGGTTATTATGTGAGGTGATGGAGGTGTTAACTAACCCTATTGTGGTAATCATTTTGCAATATATATATATGTATTAATTCATCATGTTGTACATAGTAAACTTATAAAGCATTGTATGTTGGCTATATCTCAATAAAGCTGGAAAAAAGGGCTCTGACCAGGTGGTGGCACAGTGAATAGAGCATTGACCTGGGATGCTCAGGACCCAGCTTTGAAATTTCGGGGTCACTGGCTTGAACACTGACTCACCAGCTTGAGTGTGGGCTCATCAGCTTGGGAGTGGGGTCGCTGGCTTGAGCATGGAATCATGGATATGACCCCATGGTCACTGGCTTGTACCCAAGGGTTGCTGACTTAAAGCCGAGGGTCACTGGCTGGAGGAAGGGTTGACTGGCTCAGCTGGAGGACCCCCCTACCCCCCGGTCAATGTACGTATGAGAAAGCAATCAATGAACTAAGGTGTTGCAACTATAAGTTGATCCTTCTCATCTCTTTCCCTTCCTGTCTATCTGTCCTTGTCTCTCTCTCTCTCTCTCTCTCTCTCTCTCACTTAAAAAAATCCTGGAAAATGGGAAAATATTGTATTTGAAAAAGTATGAGAATCTGTGTTTTGAATTTTAATGCTTGGGAGAAATGATCAGCCTTTAAGAAATGGCTTTAAAGTAAAATTGTTTTGAAAGGATCCAGGCAGCTTAAAAATTGAAGATGCCCCCTTGACATGGATTTGTTAATTATTAAGTTTACACTTAAAGGTTAGTAGTGTTATTTGGTATATTCATTAATTTGTGTGTGTGTATCATGCTTTGTATAAAAGATTTGAGGCACCACAATCCAATTGAATCTTTTCTTTCAGGGCAATTTATTACATCGTATATTTAATAAGTGAGACTAATGAGTTTATGTATTAATTCTTACAGCAATATAACATATCAGAGGCACCCTCACTCTGGTCCTTCATTGTCACTTGTTTATGGGATATAGAGGGTGGAAATTTGAAAGCTTACATGTCATTAATTTTGTCTCTTCATCTCATGGACTGTTTCCCCATTGAATTGCCCAAGGTGATTTGTGCCAGAAAATTATTGACTTCCTTACCCACTGGCTTTGAAACCTGTGAAAATTTTATTGACTGTATTGTTCATTGTTACCTACCAGTTTATACTTACTGGTGAATTTATGCAAAACAAACAAATATGTTTTTTGAACCAAATATGAATAGAAAATAACTAGAAATATGGTCATTATTGGTATCAATTATCTTTCTGGAAGTAGCTTCCAAAAGAAAAATCATATTTATTATGTTTAAAAAATGTTGAACTTTGAGAAATCCATAAAGCTTATTATATGCTTTATGATCTAACCCTGTAAAAGGGTTCGACCAACTGTGGTAATGTGGTCAATTTTGGGTTATTCTCATCAAAGATTTGCCACGTGAAAATCTATTTTAAAAGCCTGGTTGATGTTATCACCTATTTATCACCCTCTCTGTTTATGTTCCTTCCCACTGTGTGAAGCCTCTAACACCAGCAGGAACTGTAAAAGAAAGTGTTTTAAATCAAAACAAATAATCACCTTCCTCTTCCCTGGGGAAGGAAGCCCAAAGTAGCATAAGCAGCAATTTTTGTATTACGGTGAAAAATGAAACTAAACCACATGGCACAATGGAAATCCCTCTGGGTTTAGAATTAAGTACCCTTTTTCCAAACACCCATGAAATATTGGGCCTTATTTTCATAATACTAAGAGTAGACCAGATGATTTCTTTATTCCCTTGCATTTGTATTTTTTTTTTTATTGTTTTGTTTTGGTACCTGTTTTTCAGGTGTTCCTTTTTCCCTATGTAAATGTTTCTCTCTCAGCCCCTTTGACTAGCCCAGTTTAGAGTGTGGGCCTCTAGTGACCTCACTGTACATTTTCTTCTGACTGTCCTCATTACACCTCACCATCTATTCTCTATGTTCTGCTTCCTGGAAGGGCAAGGAATTTGACTTTTGTTCTGGGCCATATCCCAGCTTCCTTAAACCATTCCTTTCCTCATTTAGAGATAAGAGAGCCTCTGTGTGCAACAGCTCTTCCCCTGGTGATGGTTTTTAGTTAGAAATTGTGGAATCAAAACTGGATGTCAGATATTAACAAGTTGAATTTCTCATCTGATATCAAAATCACTTCTGTAATATCTCTAACTTTAAAGGTTTGATTGTCTTGTAACCAACCTGGAATGCCCTTCCCACTTTCATCATCTGATTACTTTCTCTTCACCCTCTGAAACCTTCTGCTATTTCCCACATCTACCCATATCATTTCACAAGCTGGGAGTGGTGACCCTCCTCTGTATACACCCGATGCTTTATCCAGGCCCCTCTAATCTAAATTTACCACACCAAATTCTTGACTTCCAACTGTATGCTCATATGTGTCTAGTTCATCTTATTACTAGTGTTTAGCATAGTACTTAGCACTTATATTATCTTTGTTGAGTAATTATTATTTAATACAATTCAATGTTGGTGTAAATACCTTTAGTGATCTGAGCTCCCTTCTTCTCAAGAATGCTTGTTCTCCTCACAGCTACAAAACCAGTCCGTGTGCTGAGCCGAAATCTCCCTCTCTACTTGGGGCCACACAAAACACATGTAATCTCTTCTGCGCATGGCAATTGGAAAGACATTTTAAGATACTGCCAGATCTCCCTGGAGTCAGGCCAAAGATCCTCATTTCCTTTTAACCATGCTTTGTCAGGGTTTAAAGTCTCTTTACCTGTGAGTAACTCTAAACACACTGGTATATGATCAGAGAAATATTTAGGATAAGCGTGGGTAGGCATTTGATGTATTGCTGGGTGGGCATGAATGACTTTAGTCTTACTAACTCATCAGCCTTTTCGAATACTTATTTCACTATGAGAATTAGATGAGATAAGGCATGTGCATACTATGATATCTAACACAAACTGTGTGGTCCAATAATGTTAATCACGATTACATATTCCATGAGAGCTAAGAGCAGACATCATCTTTTAATTCTCAGTCACTCTGTTTCCAGCTTTTGAATCAATAGAGATTTGGATTGATTCAAATGGTAAGTAGAGATATCACTCTCTGTCATAGTTTATTCTCTGAAATAATGTTCATGTGTGAACTTTCACTTATGAAAAATACAGTGTACAGAGAAAGTGTGTACAGAAATGGCTCCCCTCCCATAACAGTGATGGGGGCAAGACCTTTGACGATCCTTTTATTCATGCTTTACTTATAACCAAGGATGCACAGTTTTGCAATGTTTGCTGAAATTACTGATTCAGTTTGTGGGTAAGGAACAATGATATTCCTCTATAGAAAGGTAACTATTCTCTGATTTTACTCTGCTTGGCTTTGCACTATCACTGGTAGAGCCAATTGGCTCAATCAAAACCTCTTTGGACATGGCTAAACTTTTGCCCTATAGGAATTTAATTCTGTATTCAACTTAAAAATTTTATACATTGTTTTTACCTCACAATTGTTAAAAGAAAACTTTAGAACGTGAATGAGTTTGAAAGGGATCCTCAGTAAAATGTTGATGTGTTGGAATTGATAATTGTAAGAGATTTTAGAGCAATGAAAAAGAATGAAAGGAAACAATGAGGAGAGGGTCAAAGCAAAGGGAAGCCTTGAGGAAAGGATAGCCATAGCTCTTGAAAGGGAAACAGTGGAGACCTTGACCGAAATTTGAGGAGGGGCCAAATCTTTGTGGTTAAGAGAAGATATATGTGAACAACCTACAGGGAACTAGAGGGAAAGGGAAAGCCAAAATGCGCAAATGATTGATATATTTGCTGAGACAAGTACACAGGGCTATTTTTGACACTGGTCCTTTTAAAGGAGGAGATTCGGTGCAAGGTTGCAATAGTACAACTTGGTTCTAGACCTGTGTGTGTGTCCAGAAGCACAGAGGAAAGAACAGAAGGAAAGAAAATGGTTTAGGAAATGACACAGAAAAACAAAAGTAAGAGAAATACTGAACTTCATTTGAGTATTTTGTAGTAAATATTCATTTAATAAGTTAAAAAAAATTCTTACTGCCTGACCAGGCGGTGGCGCAGTGGATAGAGCATCGGAATGGGATGCGGAAGACCCAGGTTCGAGACCCCGAGCTCACCAGCTTGAGCGCGGGGCCCATCTGGCTTGAGCAAAAGCTGCCAGCTTGGACCCAAGGTCGCTGGCTCCAGCAAAGGGTTGCTCGGTCTGCTGAAGGCCCGCGGTCAAGGCACATGTGAGAAAGCAATCAATGAACAACTAAGGTGTCACAACGGCAACGAAAAACTAATGATTGATGCTTCTCACTTCTCTCCGTTCCTGTCTGTCTGTCCCTATCTATCCCTCTCTCTGACTCTCTCTCTGTCACTGTAAAAAATAAAAAATAATAAAAAAATAAAAAATGATTTAAAAAAAAGATAAATAGCCTGACCAGGCGGTGGCACAGTGGATAGAGCGTCGGACTGGAATGCGGAAGACCCAGGTTCGAGACCCCAAGCTCACCAGCTTGAGTGCGGGCCCATCTGGCTTGAGCAAAAGCTCACCAGCTTGAACCCAAGGTCACTGGCTCCAGCAAGGGGTGGCTCGGTCTGCTGAAGGCCCACAGTCAAGGCACATGTGAGAGAGCAATCAATGAACAACTGTGGTGTCACAACAGCAAAGAAAAACTAATGATTGATGCCTCTTACCTCTCTCCGTTCCTGTCTGTCTGTCCCTATCTATCCCTCTCTCTCTGTCCCAGTAAAAAAAAAAAAAAAAATTCTTACTGAGAAGCTGTCAGAACTGCCCTCAATTTTCTGCCAGGATTTGTGGCATTGCTGCAAAACTTACGTGTATAGAAGAGTTTACTGAAATGTTCAAAGCCGTGGAAGTTTGAATCTTGCATAATTTAATTAAAATGTGTCTTTTAGTGATAACTGAATCAGAAAAAAAGACAAAGCAATCCTGAGAAAGGGTGTGGGGGATTTAAGGACTGCCTACCCACTCTGAGTGGATTTGTTAGGTACCCTGTTTCTGGTAGGTCTCTTCTGACTGGCCATCTGTCATTAACCCCATATTGTTATGAAGAAACAATCATCTATGACAGAACAAATGTGGTGTTATCTCATCACTCTTTCCAAAGGAAATAGTTTATGTTGGGAGGTGCTCTTGTTCTATTAATGAGTGGTGAGGACTAATGACGTCTAACTTCAGGCAGTCCCTTTTCATGTTCTCTGGGGATTAGCAATTTATCTTTCTACTTTTGTGGCTTTCTTGATCTTTTCTATTCCCCTAGTGTTAGGTTCCTTCACCACAGCTTTAATTTAAAAGCTTTTTGCTTACTTCTAGCAGAACTTTTATTCTTATCTTAAGAAGATATTGAAACCCTGGGATCTGAAAAATTAGATCTGAAGATTGTCCAATGTAGACTGTTTCCCCCAGGAAGTAATTAATTACATGGTGAAGCAATCTAGAAAGAGCTCTTGGGTTTTGTAAGGCAGTTGAAATCTTAGAACATTAACCTAGTGACTAATTGTAGGATTCAGAGGCTTCGTATGATGGCAACTGTCATTGTCAAATCCAATCACATTGACTTCCTCACTTCTTATCTATCTTCAAATTGGATGTATAATAGTATGGATCTTATGATGTGCTGGGAGTATTTGAAGAGCTCTTTGAAGATAAGAGAATTCTTTTAATTAAAATGAAGATATCATCATCTTCTATTACATTACTTTGATCTCTGTGGACAACTGCATGCTGGGGCTTGTAGTTTCTGGCAGTTGCTTTTCTCTCTTTCATAATCAATACAAATCCTTTTAGCTTCTGACAAAGAGTGAAGCAAATGACAGTTTGTGTCCAGTATGTATGACCAACCAATGAATCATTTAGCAGAGTTAAAAAAAAAATTTAATCATTACTTATCTTGTTTCTGTACTATGCTGAGGGGGTGGATGGTGAAGAAACATGAAAATTAAGACTGTTGTCAAAGAAATGATTTACAATGGCATAGGTGACAATTAGTCTATAAGCTTAGCCTTCCATTCTACCCCTCTGCTAATGTGTGATTTCTCAAAACTATTTATATTCTGTGTTAGATCCTATATTCATGGGGAAGTGACAAGAAGCTGCACTTAAAGTGTAGAACAATGAAAATAATATTTTTATTTAAAAAAAAAACTCATTGAGATGAAAAAAAAATCAATGATTTCATCTGATTTACCTGTGAAGGTAAAGTAAAAGGAAAACCATATTAAATAGGGTAGAATTTCTACTTAATAGATAAGATTTTTGGAAAAGACACTCAACTCTGAATTTTTCCTAACTACTTAAGATGGTATTTAAAATTCCTTCAGTTTGAGAATTAGGTTGGGATATTATTTAAATACAAAAACCCCTTTACTTTTTAATAATTTACTCATTAATACACAACGAAAGATTGAATTGAGGATTTGGAAATGTGTATGGGGACCATTGCCCCACCAAAGCAGGGGAGGTGTCCATCTTGCCAGTAAGAGCCTGGAGCGGTCACAGGGTCAAGCAGAAGAGGACTGGAACTTTCTGTCCATGTTTTGGTGTCATTTGGCTTTTGAATACTGTGCTTTATTTGACTTGTCTTTCTATTCACCAGAATTTCTCCACACACACACACACACACACACAAAAAAGTACCAATTTGAGTTTCTGTTTGACCTCAATCTTGCCATGGAAACAATAGATTCCCCAAAGGATTTGAGAAATCATCCCATTTAAGTACTTCACTCAAAAGAGAAAAAAACAATGTGCTCACAGTCAAAATGTTTGTGGCTGAGCCTGAATTAGCAACGTGGGCCTTCTGCCTTTCAGGCCTGGCATCGACCTTCAGCCACATCTCGCTCAGGCAGCCGCAGACTTTCCCGATGGTGCACTGAGTGAGGGCAGTCTGGTTGTGCACGTTGCTCTGTCGGGACTGTGGAGGTAGAAGATCTTTCAGGAAACATATCAGGGCTCCTGTTTGGCTAGTAGTCTCACCGGTTTCCCCGTCCTCTGAGAAGCTAGCTCTACTGGTTGGCAGGCAGAGAATGTGGCCAAGAAGTCAGTGGACATTTAGAATAAACACCGTTTAATTTTATGGTTTTGGCATGGGAGTAGAGGCATAGGAGTTTATGCAGCAAGAAAGTGCATACCTCAAAACTTCTGGAAATACTAGCCGCCACATTGAATTTGTTCCAGTAAAGAGGGTATTTCTAAGACAATTCTTAAAATAAATTGTCCCTTAATTTAAACATTTATTTCTTTAATATAGCTTATAATATTTCTTAAGCAAATTCTGTAATTTTTCCGAGTGGAAAGCCAGTCATAAATTCTCAGTCTACATGTCAATAATTAAGGTATGATTATGTGCGAACTCTCTGCCATCAGTCCTATTTCTTTACAATTAAAATTAGTGTAAGACCAATACAAGAATTTCAAGATTTTGAGTAAGGAGTCAAGTTGAAGTAGGAGGATTTAGTAAAAAATAAATAACAAGTTAGGCTTTTCTCTATGGGAAAAATATTTTCAAGAGGTCTCTGTGTAAAAACAGAGCAGTGTTGTGACAAAGAAACAGCCTTTCCATTAGCTGGGAAAGGAACAAGGGCCATTTTTCACTGTCACTTTTCCCTCTAAGGATCAATATTAAAAATAATACCCAACATTTACTAAGCACTCATTAGGTCCGAGACACCTAGTCTTACACGCACTATTATCTCATTTAACCTCCAGAGTGATGGCTGGTATAAACCATGTATTATTAAAATTTCTATTTTATCAAAGAAGAAGCAGGTTTAGAACACTTACATGATTAGTCAAAAGGGAACTGTAGCTAGCAGGTGGTGGTATTCGGGTTTGAACTCAGGCAGCCTGACTTTGGAACCTGTCTTAAAAATTTTATTTTATTTTTCTGAGAGAAGTTTCTTAAACCTTCTACCTGGCAGCCATCTGGCACTGCTCGAGAGAATTCTGCGATGATGACAATGTTCTCTGTCTGCACTGGGCTCTGTGTTCACCAGGACCCAGTGTGGCTTTTGAATACAGGCACTTGAAATGTGGCTAGTACAGCTGAGGAATTGTATTTTAAAATTTCCACTTAATTTTAATTAAGTTAAATTTAAATACTCATAGGTGGCTAATGGCTATTGTACTGAACAGCGCTGCAGACCCTAAGAATCTCCTTTTGGTTCTGGATGATTCTTACCTTTGATTGTTTGTCTGCATAAGCTTCTGAGCTCAAAGATATAAAGTTAAAAAAAAGGAAGAAAGAGATAAAGATATAGGAAAAAAGAAAAGAAGAAAAAGAGGGAGAAAGGGAGGGAGAAAGGAGGAAAGGATCCTAATCTTAAGCCTTAGAGTTTGGTCTTTGGGTTGCTGATCTGAAGGCCTGGTAGCGCTCTGTATTTGGAGCTCTTCAAATGTCACTCCGAAATGATATTTATTGACATTGTACTATAAATGTTCTGGTCCACATAAAACTCACCAAACCCAATTCCTCAGCCTCATTTGGATTTTCTTTAAAAAGAACCTGTTCCAATGTATTTTCTGGTAACTTGACTTAAAAAAACTCATTTACAGATTGTTTGATATTGCAGCTCAAATGTTTAAAAATTGACTAGAGAGAAATAAAATCTCTTTGAAATGAATTACCCATGTCCCATTTAGTTATCTCTTACTTTATATAAACTTTGTGCATGTATTTATTTTACAGCTAGAAAGGATCTCAGGAATTATTCACCTTAAAGCTGTTATGGGTAAGAAAAGTGAAGTCCAGAAAAATCAAGTGACTTAACTAAGGCTGCTCAGCTCTTGATGGTAGGACCAGACTCAGTCCTCATTCCCTAGCTTAACATTTTCTGGGCTTCCTGGAACAATCCTTGAACACCGGTTTTGATAGGTCCTGTTATACCTACTCTATGATTCCCAGGTGCAGCTTACTTACCTAGGAATCTCCCAGTCGGATGATCTTCCCCAAAAGTTGAAGTTCTTCCCAGGCACCTCTGAACTCCATTGTTCACCTGCGGTGTGCTAAACTGCAGGCAAAAAGAGGAGAGAGGCTTCCTGATACAATCTCTAGAATGAAAGGTTTTCTACAATCTGTGTGCAGTTCGTTGATGGCTCTCTGTAAGATTTCAGTTCAGTATGGAAAAACAGAAAAAACAAACTTTTTGGAGAGCAGATGCTGGCAGCCCGTCACTGAGACCCCATGATGGTAAGAAGGAACATTCTAGGAAACTTAGTAGGGAGGGAAAAAAAGGTCTTCTAGTACTCACTTCAATGGGAGCCTATTGTGAGTTTTAAATGGAAAAAACACTGCTGCTGGTTAGGTGATTTCACGGACTTAAACTATTGTAAGTTCTGGGTGCTACAATGCACTCAGGAGAAACATAAAATTAGAGTAATTTAAGGAGATTTTTAAAGAGTAATGAGGGATTTTAAATTGCTTTCACAACATTACCTAATTAGTCTGTAAATTTCTCTGAGAGGAAGGTTTCCAAGCTGGATGTGTACTGCATTGAGGCTTTATATTTCAGTTCTGTCAGTGCACAAGGAAGGGGAGAATCAGCGAAAATCCGGTAGAATCTTTAATGCTGGGGTGGGAGGGCTGGGGCTACAGTTATAGCAACCCGGAGAAGTTAGCTAAAATGGCTTGGGGGATGTGTAATGTTATATTTAGTAGGGTTTCATTGGAAGGGTAAGCAGAGGCAATTAGAACACGAATGTAGCTATTGAGGGGCCAGGAAGCTCAGAGGTGTTTTTCTCCTAAAATTCCAGAGCTACTTCTGTGTTTTATCTTCCCCGGAAGTTCCTCTAGGGCCACCCCCTGACCTCTCTCCTATCCCTGAGGCACAATGCTCAGGATTAGGCAATGCGCAATTGTTGGGTGACTAATCTGTGTAGAAACTGGAATTATAAAAGTATTTTAGGTTCTTTTTAACAAATAAAATATGAATTTTGAGATGAAGAAGAGAGGTTTCGGGGGGGGTAAGAAATAGGGGGGTGAGGTCTGGGGGAGTGACTCTCAAGAGGGAGAATAGGAAATATTGTTAGGAGATAAGAGCATTCAGAAGTCAAAATGAGGGGTGTCTTGGTATTTTTCACGAATGAGAAGTCAACTATAAATTCAAATAGAGTCTGAAATTGAGTTGTATGAGATTTTGGCAGGTGTGGTAGATAACACCTGACCTGGTGGGTGGTTCTTAGTTGATTGGCTCAGATGGAGGATCCAGTTGGCAGAGGCATTAAGAAAATGAGAGGAAGGAAACTTAAAGGTACCCTCGAGATACGGAAGAGTGCTGTTTTCTAGTCTCTGTGCTAGCCTCCGCAGGCCTCACCCCTTAATAGACTCTAATGGCTGGCTGCGTGTAGTACCCTGTCCACCCTAACTCTCACCCCCTCCCAATTCACATCTATGCCTCTGCTTTGGAGCTGGTTTCAGAACTACTGCCATTCCCTCTCTACATTCTTCTTATTTCACATTTTCTTCTTTTGTCCCCCTCCCCATTACAATCAAACTCAATCTTCTTCTTCCTACTGTAACTTTCTTGCTTATTATTCCTCTGGAAATTGCTGTATTTGTTGGGTTCATTTTTCTCCAGAGTATGAGAATGTAGATGAACAGTTTTCTTTTTAAAGCATGACCTAAACTTAATTGTGTCACTGTATTTTATTTTTAAAATAAATGCTTGTTGAATACATAAGTAAAGAGAGTGGATATTGGAGCAAGGCAGCTTGGGTTCAGACTTTGCCTACCACACCTTTGACCTCAGTCCCTTCAGCTTCAGCCAAGGACATGGACAACCTTGCCAGTACCAGAGGTCATTGTGAGAGTTAAATGAGATCCTCTATTTAAAGCACATGGCACAGTGTTTGCATGATTGTTATTACATTGTGGTAGAGCCTGGGGCTCACAGTATGAGAGGGTGGCCCATGCCCACATCAGTCTATGGCTAAATATCTTAATATTTTTGAATCTAATTTTTCTATCTTTTAAATAGAATTTATAATACCTGTTTCTTCTCCACTTTGAAGAGATGCTGTGAGAATACCTGATATTATAGATATTAAGACTGAATCTTGGAGCTGGGGATGATACAGTAGACTTTGGAGTCAAACATTCTTAATATTTTAAGGTTTGGATCACTTTTATGTGAAGAAGAGAGTGTCCCTTCCACTAGGACCACAGTCAGAAAAAGGGGCAAAAATGGACCCCTTGTGGTAATATGACCATATGGATGTCCAGAGAAGAATGAGCCTCAGGCCAAAGCTTTCTTTCCTAAGAGTCACTCTGTGCCTGACACTGTCTGCCTGCTCAGGTACAGTAGGAGATGAATATGACCTTTAGGGATAACATTAATGGGAGTAAGAAAGAGTGTTCTCAACTCCTAAGAGTACCTGTTGGGCAGATAAAATATAATATGCTCACTTTGTTAAAGATGGCGCTGCCCATATGGAAGCCCATCATCCAGCCCTTATGCTTGGGATGGGTGTTGGGGAAAGACTGTAATGTAAGCAGGCCAGGTCGTTATGGCCTAAGACTTGGTTTTAAAAGTAAGCTTTTCCCCACACCCTTGACTGATTGGATGATGTGCGGTGGTGCACTCTCCTGAGGAATCCCATTATGCCTCAGATGGGTGACTTTGTATCAGAGACTTCGTTGTCTGTAGATTGGATTAAGGTTTTGATTCTACACTATAAAGTGGGGCAGGCCAGGAGCTTGCGCTCTTGGTTCCCGAGGTAGCAGAGAGGAGAGCAGATTAAGGCCACGTGGAGGCCAGGGGAAGAAGCCAAGATGGTGGAGTGCTGAGTGAGAAGCCAGTTTGTGCAGAGTTTGTGCTGGAGGAGATGGGGAACAGAGGTGAATAAGTCTGGTGAGATAGAAACCTTTGATTCTAGGAAACTCAGATAAGTCAGTAGCTTTGTGAGCACTGAATGTGTGGGTTTTGGAGCCCAGTGTGTGTGTTTGCTTGCCCGCCGGGTGCAAGCTAGAATTAAAGCTGATGGCTCACCAGTTATTGGCTCCGTTGTTTCATTACCGACTGTTCGAATCTAATGCGAATCTGCACGGGATAGGTGGCTGTGATCCTGACCCTGGCTACTGGCTTTACAGTACCAATGCCTGAAAGTTTATATTAATGGACAGCAAGAAAAGTAAAAGATTATTAGGAAAGAGTGATGCTATCATTAATTAGAATAATTCAGTTATCACTCAAGACAAAGAGTAGGTAGAATTTCTGTGCTATGATTCCCGCTTAGAGCTTCAAGCAGTGTGTCTCCATGGTACTTTTCTGCAATCTGAGGCAATGCAGCCTCCACCAAAGTTGGAGAATGAGTTGATGTCAATGAACGTCATTGGGCAGAGTTATGCTGTGCCACAGATGGAAAAAAATACGATAAGGATTCATGAAGTGTTGACTGCTTTTCTGTCTAGCAGTTGGGCAGATAAAATATATTATGCTCACTTTGTTAAAGATAGCGCTGCCCACGTGGAAGCCCATGGCCCAGGTAATATTAGTTGCCCTTATGCTTGGGATGGGCATAATTATATTATTGGGTGTGGGGGACAGGCTGTAAGCAGGCAGGGTCGTTATAGCTGAAGGCTTAGTTTTAAGACTAAGCTTTTCCCTACACCCTTGACTGATTGCATGATGTAGGGTGGTACACTCTCATGAGGAATCCCATTTATGCCTCAGATAAGTGGCTTTGTATTAGAGACTTTCTTACTTGTAGATTGGCTTAAAGGTTTGGATTTCTACACTATAAGGTGGGGCAGACCAGGAGCTTGCTCTCTCTCAGTTCCTGATATTAGCATTAGAGAGGAGAGCAGATTAAGGCCACGTGGAGGCTAGGAGAAACAGACAAGATGGCAGAGTGCTGAGGGAGAAGCCAATTTGTGCAGTTTGTGCTGGAGAAGGAGATGGAGAACAGAGGTGAATAAGTCTGGTGAGCTAGAAACCTTTGATTCTAGGAAACTCGGATAAGTCAGTAGCTTTGTGAGCATTGAGTGAGTGGGTTTGGAGCCCAGTGTGTGTTTTTGCTTGCCTGCCGGGTGCAAGCTAGGATTAAAGATGATGACCCACCAGTTTTTGGCTCCACTGTTTTATTACCATCTGTCCAAATCTAATGTGAACTTGCATGGACCAGGCGGCTGTGATGGTGGCCACGGGCACTAGCTTTACACTGGCATTCCCTCTTGTTCCCTGCCCATAGTTTTTCTTTTCTACAGCATAGTTTCCTGGTTTTTTTTTTTTTTAATTTTTATTGATTGATTAATTTTAAAGAGAGAGAAAAGATGGGAGAGAGTGAGAGCAAGAGAGAGAGAAAACTATCCTTTTGTTTTCTGTCACTGGGTGACTATTGTATGTGCCCTGACTGGGGATTGAACCCACACCTTAACATATGGGAACAAAGCTCTTACCAACTGAGGTACCACCAACCAGGGCCCATGGTTTCTGTTTTTACTGTGTAGATGAAAAGGAACCATTCCTCCTGACACCATCCCAACAGGAGGCATCTTGGTTGCATTTTTGGAAAAAAAAAAAACCATTTTCCTTCCCCTCTTTTCTGTAAACCTGAAAATTTTAAAAAAGAACCTTTCTTAATGACCACCCTCTTGCTTCTCTCTGCTATCTGTTCATCACAACAGGCTCAGCCAGCTGTTCAAGGTTCTTGAGTTTGCTGAGAGAAATATCTCTGTGCCAGCGCCACAGGTGGTTTAATAATCAGAACATTTAGCAGGCAAAGACGCCATGACTCCTTCCCAGGTTGGCTCTCCTGCTCCCTTTGACCTGGTCCAGCATTCCGAGCCATTTCTTACTTACCAGCCCTCATCCTACCACAGGTTGAAGATGGAAAACAGTCACTTGAGCCAAGAATTAGTGGGTTGCATTTTCCCCAGAGCTCTTGCCCAACATGTCTTTATCAAATCTTTTCTCCACAGGCCTTTCTTGTTGTTGGAAAAAAATTCTCCCTAAGGTGCTGTTTGCTCTGCTCTAATGACCTGCTTTTGGTCAGTTTTGCATTCCTTTTGGCTGTGCCTGCAATCCCACAATCTCTGTCACATTGTTGTTGTCTCCTCTTGCTGTTTCAAGATCTCACACCGGTACTTTTCCTTCACTGCACTTAGTTCGAATGAACATGAGCTTGTGGGAACATGTGCCCCAAACTGGATGAAAACCTCCTAGAAGAAAAGGACTGGTTTTCTTTAGGATTTCTGTCATTTCATTACCCTGGCATAAGGCAGCCCAATGTACAGGGTTAATTTATAATTTTTGAGTGAAAGAGCTTTTTTCTTTGTATCTGAGGACAGTGCTTTCTATTTGTTTTATTGCTCTATTCTCAGGGCCTGAATCAGTCTCTGGCAGACAGTATGCACCCAAGTGTTTGTTGAATGAATATGTGATTAACTTATCCCTGAAAACAGGTTGCCAGACCTCAGGGATGGTCCCTGGAGATTGGGTCCATTTTTCCTAGCAGGAATATTAGCATATGTAAAACCCACATTTACATTTTAACCTTTTGATAAAATAGGTCACTCTGGAAGAAATTGGGTGTATGCTCACATTCCCACCCCCCGTCCCCCAATGAAAGCCTGTCTTAAAGTCTGTCAGGAGAACAAACACTCCAGATTTTACTTCCAGTGTGAATGGCTGGCATCTCAGGTAATGCTGAAGACAGTCGCCACACATTCCTGAGAGCGGAAGAAGTGAGTGCTTTGCTCAGGATGGATGGCCTGTCAGGGGCTGGTGACGCTGATTTGCTGTGATGAATTTGTTTTTGTTGTTGGAAAGCAAGTAATCACCATCTTGCTGTGGTATCATGGGATCACCCATCTCGGTCCCTGAAAAGGGGGTTCAGTGTTCACATGTAAATCCTTTATGCAGCTTGCTGTACCTCTCTTCCGGCAGGGATGGCCCTGGGGGGGAACCATCTTTTGGTAATCCACAGAACAACTGCTTTCTGTTGGCTCAATTGCCTTCACTGTTTCAGTTAAATAAGAGACTTCAAACATTTTTCTTAAAAGCTACCACATTCGTCTATCATTCTTCCTATCAGAGGTAAATATCTTCACTTCTGATAGGATGCTGTAATGCTGGGGTGACATGACTCTAACCTATCATTAGTGATGGGGCACATGAAATTTGTAATAGCACTTTAGTGTCCTTTAGAATGAAAGATACTCCCTTCTCCATAAATGTAAGCCTTGATTATTTCTTGACGGCTAAATATAAAATTTCCACTAAATACTACTTAATGCTGTTAAGTTATTAACTGGGTCTTTTCACTATACAATGCAGTTATAAGTCTAATTGAAAATAATAACTCAGCCCAGAGGAGAAAATATATGTAAAATAATTGGTAAGCAAAACATTAAGAAAGCTAAGACTTCACTAGTTAAAAGTTTACTTGAGTTGAAAAAGGTCGATCAACCAACTCTGTCTTGGTGGGTAAACATTTGCATGAGTGTGAGATACTAGGAGACCTATGATTAATCCTGAATACAATGGTGATAAGGGTGACAAACTTGGAGAGTTAGCTTACACACCCCTACCTGAGCTTTCCATCAGGAATCTTCTCTCTGGCTTTGCAAATGCTATTTTAACATTATTTCCATGGAATAAATCAAATGTGTCAACCACCCGGCCCCTTGTTGGGGGGTGGGGGGAGAGGTTTCAGCTTTAAAAAACACTTGTGTTGCTGTTGTTGTTGTTGTCATAGTAGGCTCTGGGACTAACAAAGCTCAGTGAAAAAATTTTTTTTGAGAGAAAGGAGAAAAAAGGGGGGAAATGCGAGCTGGAGATTGTAGCAAGCTTTACAAATTGGCCCAGCCTTATCAACAGCATTTCATGGTTTTCTGGAATCTTTTCAAAGGAGAATATTCTTTGTAAGAGACGGTTTAAGCTTTTATTATTTAAAGCTATATTTGAGAGTTTATGAAAATTGCTTTTTAGTTTCCCGGACTCCTACAGCATAGATACCGATGTTTTGCTTCTTGCAAATATGTCTTCTTGCTGATGTGCCTGCTGTGGACATTGGTTCCGTGGTTTCCTTCCCCTCACTCCTGAGCACCTTTCTCATTCCTGCCAAAGTAGAAGATCATTAGGTGTGTAACTCAGGGCTCCTACCAAATTTCCCTTTCCATTTAAGTAGTAACTGAATGGCCATCCCTTAAGGCCAGGGACAGATTCTGTTCTGTAAGGCAGGGGATTAGATATTCTTTTTTATTTCTAGGATACCATGCAAAGCCCTCAACACTTCCTTTCCTTCCTATGGAAGAAGACCATGTCTCTCACGGACTGTTTTCAGCCCTGGGCAGGCTGGGACACCTGCTATTATTTTAACACCCACATGAGAAATCCTGTTAAAGAATATAATTAAAGTGAACAATCTTTCTAATTAAAAAAAAAAAAATCTCAGGCCCCAGCCAATGACTTACTTATTAAAAAAAAAAAAAAAAAGACAATGCAGAATTCTCTCACCAAGGAATTTAGGACTCTTTCTGGTTCTTAGGACGGTATCTTACTTGGAGAGTCATGTATTAGGTTCTTGTTCCTAAAGACAGGAAGTCATTATCAAGAATTCTAAAATTTACAATGTTTGGTTTTCAGGCTCACCAGGATGCTAAATGGGTGGGTTATAAATGGTGGATGATAGTTGACATTTAGGAAAGGTGATATTTTAGGTTCTGGATCTGCTATTAACAAGTTGGGAGACCTTGGGTAAAGCGTTTAATATTGACAAGATTTAATTTTTCCTAATCTGTAAGTATCATTCCTAAAGAGCTAGTTAATAAATATATTGCACTAATCTCCCAAACTAGATATGTTGGTGTATGTATAATTTATCAAGGTGACATGTTTTGGGGACTTGTGCATTAACATTGTTGCTACAATAGAAGGATGAATGAAAGGAGAACGTGCTTTGGGATTGACTGAAAAGCAGTGACTCAGAGATTGAAGGTTGAGCTAAGAATCAAACGGGAAGAAAGTGGTATATAAATTGCAGGCTTTCCAATAGAAGAGAGGCTGGTGCATTAGAAGTGATGTTTTTAAAAAGTGAAAGTATTTGCTAAATATGGCATTAGGATGGATGTGTGTGCCAATGAACAAACTTTTTTTTTAAATTCTGAAAGAAATTAGTTACTTTTTAATTACTTAGAAAGTGATTATATTGAAACTCTGCCCGACCCCCTCCCCCACCCGGGTTGCTTGAGCAATTTCCTGTGATCAAGAACATATTCACAGAGAATAGTTTCTTTAAAAACAAAACTGACTTTTGAGAGAATGAAATTCCTGCTCCTCTCTTGCATGACAAATAACCATTTCAGTGAATGGGAGTCTTTCCTGGACCTCATCTTCAATGTTGTGATGAAAAGTGATTTCAGTTATTTATGTAAACTTCTGTGGAAGGCCAGAAATATGATTAATAATAAGTATGATTTGTTTTGGCTTTTGTTTCAATTTCTAAGCAGGAAGATTTGAGATATTTACTGACTTTATTGAAACCCAAGATGCTAGAAAAACTTGTTAGATATCCTGAAAATAGAGAACGTGTATTAGGCAGCATTGTATTTGTGACTTTCAAACAAGAACAGAAAAATCAGTCCTCTGTATGGTATACCATATAGGCAAATTACATTAAACACATGGTAATATACCCCATCTTAACTTCTATGCCATGAATTGCTATTCATAGGTCTTGTGACTTAGGTATTTTTTCCCCATCTCCATAGTTTCCTCCCATAAACTGTCATATGAATGACTTTCTAAAATCATCCTAAAACTCAGACCCATCCACTCACCAGCATAGTATCACCTGAGAGAGGTGGGCTTTATTATAAGGCAATGAGGTTATAAAATGTCAAAGGCAATTCCTTAAAAATTCCAAGGAGGTCTTCTCCTGTGGATGAAACAGGAATGTAGGAGCCCAGCAAATAAATCAGAAACCACCCAATTAGCTCCTTAAATATTTTGGAACTGAAGCTTGACCCCTTAAGAGGCACCAACCACAATGGAGGTATTTTGGCCATTTGATATTCATGAGACTGGAAAGGTTTAAGATGAGCTAAGGACTCAATACAAGGGGTTTGGCTTTCTAATGTAAACAGCATTATCATTTGGAAATCAATTAGCTACTTGCAGTTGCAGGAAGGGAACCAGAAGACCAGGGTCTTCTGAACTACTATTGTGAGCTGGGACTATTTGCTTTAATTAAGAGGAGACAGAGTGGATTATTGTCTCAAACTAAGGAGTTAGGAAGAGTCAGAAAATTACACTTTACCTTTGGTGAACAACAAAGCCCAAGCAAGAGACAGGCTCTGCATCAGGCTGGTCTAAAGCAAATTAGCTTTTAATCTGGAAACCTTCTGTGTAAGGATGCCTGCACCAAACAATTGAAAAAAATGCAAAGGTCCTTCTAAAGTATCAGGCAATCCTTGAGAGCTTGCCCTGTTCTGTTATCAGAAGATCTGTGTGATAAGTGTTTTCTTTTGCTATTTATTTTTCAGATTAAAAATTCATTTTAAAAAAAAATTTTAAATTGGATCTTCATTACGAAAATATGAGTACCATTAATGTGAAATCATTATACTATAACCTGAATGAAAAATATAATATATTCCTTGATTGGTTAAAAATAAAGTTTAGTAATTAGTAATTTGCTTGGGTGTCCACAATTCTCTCTCCTTTGGGACTTTATGTCAAACCAAGCCTCTGAAAAATGTTGTAATTATCCTTTTCATTCATCCATCCATCCATCCATCCATCCATCCATCCATCCATCCATCCATCCGTCCAATAAATAAACATTAAGTGCTAACTATGTGTCATAGTCCTATATTCTGGGATATCCCCAGAAATAAGGCATACCATTTCTTTGGGGAGAGAGAGAAACTTTTGTAAATATAATAAAAATGTTATGGCAATGTCAAATGTCAAATTGCTATATAAGTTTCTAAGTACTTATTCTTATTTTGTACAGAACTTATTTTGCTGCCAACTAATTATAGTTCACAAATAAAAAATGGTCTTCCCTTTGAGAAATGCTAGCCAGAAGATCTCTGTGTCTCTTAGTTTAGGTACATGGGCCCTTCGCTCTTGTTTTATAATTATAAGAGAGCAAAAGAGATCTCATTATTATTATTATATATTCCCTCCACCCCCAAATCCCCCTCAGGCTGGGGAATTCCCAGACATCTAGGTTACATGACAGTCAAGAATAAGACATTGAGCCTGGCCTGTGGTGGCACAGTGGATCAAGCGTTAACCTGGAATGCTGAGGTCGCCGGTTCAAAACCCTGGGCTTGTCTGGTCAAGGCTCATATGGGAGTTGATGCTTCCTGCTCTTACCCCTCCTCTCTCTCTCTCTTCTCTAAAATGATTAAAAAAAATAATTAAAAAAAATAAGACATTCACTGCAAGAAAGGTGCTCTTCATCTAAAATTTGCATGCTTCCAAGAAACAAGGATGCAGATTCATTTTCCATTAAAAACAAACAAACAAAAAACCCCACTAGACTAATGTTATTCTAGTCATATCCAAGAAAAGTTAGCCATCCTTTGCAAAGTTAGTCACAGCCTTCCTCCAGCATCTCTAAGCTCACAGGAAAGATTTTGCTACTGCTGTTACTGCAATATCAAAATATAGATTTTTATTTCTCTTTTTTGTTTTTAGAAATGTGGACTTGAATTCTTATGTACCTGTACCTTTTCATATTCATTTTGTTTTGTTGTAGGAAGAAGAGCAGAAAGCAATAGGATCAAAAGCAGATGCCCCCAAATATGTATCTGTTGACAGAAAAATGTTAATATTCTTTAACCCAATAATTATCACTTTGAGAATTTACTCTAAGAGCCTACCTGAAAAGAAAAAGAAAAACTCTAAGCAATGAAGATATTAATTGAACTATCACTTGAAAATAATAAATAGAAACAATGTGAAAATAAAACTCTATGGAAGTCAAATGGAGTTCATATACACAAAAGGATGATACATAGCAATTGAAAATAATGATTATAGAAACTGTGGAATGCACAAGTGTTTATATAAATGTTAAATGAATAAATACAATTCAGCACAATGCTTTAGCAAGATATATGTGTTGGTCCTTGATCTGATTTCTCAGTCCTTTTCCCTGCTCTGCTCTGAGTACAATAGGGTGATGACCACACAGGTTTTCCTGTCAGCTAATTTCCAGGCTGGGTTCCATCAGAGCAGGCACAGAGAGTAGGAAGAAGGGAGAAGCCTTTCTCTCCCCTTTCTGTGTAGCTGTGGCAGCAATTTGTCCATGATTCCTGCTCCCACCCATGGACACACAACAGTGTTTCCACCTTCTGCTGGGCGGCCATGACCACTCCATCTGATACTATTGCCTACTGCCTTGTTTTCCCAAACTAAGAATGGGAGCAGTTGCCCCACAGTCTTCTGTTGGCTTTTTACCTCTGCTATCATTTATACAACCATTTCTTTGTATTATTTTCATTGTATTTTAAGTATAGTGAGTAGTTTTCTTACTTGCTTCTTTACTTTCTTCCTTCCTCCTTTTCATCCTTCCAATTTTATGTGGGTCTAAAAAATATACATGTGTTTGGAGTTTGGTAGGGCTATTTGGGAAGGGCCTCCTAGATGGCAAAGTTGCACAATGGGGACCATCTTTTGGGAGAATAGGGTTTAGTGACCACTTTGGGCTTTGGAACTGGAAAAGAGTGAAACATATTTAATGGTATATATTCCCTGTTTCTCCTCTAGGACAAAGAATATGTGCATGAATTGGTGGGCAATGAAAGCGAGAGTTGGGATGTTAGAGCCCATGGGGCTGGTAGATCTGTATAACTATAAAGCATATATGTGTGGCAGCCAGCCTCCGAGATGGTGATTCCTAGTATTCATGTCCTTAGGTGGTTGCCCCTGCACTAAATAGGGCTGGCTGGGGAGCCTAGAAGACATTGTGGAAATGTCAGTGAGGGACTTCTGAAGCTAAGCATCAACGATATTGTTGCTTCTGCTTTGCTCTCTCCTGGATTACTTGCTCTGGGGAAAGTCAGCTGCCATGCCACGATGCCATTGCCATTCAAGCAGCCCTTTAAGGTGAATGGAACCTCCTGCTAACATATAGAATTAATTGGCCAGGTATGTGAAGGAGCCACTTTGAAGGTGGATCTTGCCCTAATCCAGCCTTCAGATGATTCAGCCTTGAGCACCAGTTTACTTGCAACCTTGTGAGAACCCTGAGCTAGAACCAGGTAAGCTGCTCCTGAATTCCTAACCACAGACACTGTGCAAGGTAATAAATGCTCATCGCTGCTCTAAGCCTTTTAGTTTTAGGATAATATGGTAAACAACGATAGAAAACTAATATGTATTCCACTTATTTGGTGTGCAATTACTTAGTAATTCAGATATTACAAATCAGATGCCACAGAAGCAGCAGGTTTTATCCTCTCCCCCGGTTGTAACTTGGGCCACCTTTTTACTTTTACCTCTTGCTAAGTGGTTTAAATTCACAGTGTGATAGGGTAGTTCCTTTCTCATCCCAAATTTCTCTCTATAAAACAAGTCTTGGGAATACCAATCATCTAAGATTAGCTGCTTAAATGAAAGATCTATTTCACACTTCTTCCATTTAGAATGTTAACCTTTCCATAGCTGAAGGTTAAACTAATCTTTAGATTTTTCAAAGATATTACTGACTGACTCTGGCTACTGAACTCTTTCATTTTAATCAGAGCATCGTTAAGATTCTGTCGAGAGCAGGACTGACTCTAAATCAGAAAACTACTCCCGGCATTCACAAAAACCATTCTGAGGTGTGGGAAAGGCTGTTCAAGGCTGACAAGCAAGCGTTTTCTCAGGCATCATCAATGCCGGGTTTCTTTTGATTAACTACTTGTGTATTTGCTCTTAATCCCAACAACGGCTTCCCCTGCTCATCTCTCCTGCTGTCCCCATTGGAAAAATCCATCCCCACAACCTTTCCCAGCCTTTTATCTGCCCCTGGAGAGTCAGGGAAGCCAATGGGAGCATTGTTCACTTGGCAACTGTGCTATCCTTCAGTATACAGAAGCGTGGTGGGCGTCACTGACTGCAGGAGCCTGTGAGAAGGGGAAGCACTAGGTATTGTGTCTCCTGCCACAGGTTAGTGGCTGCCCCTCCCTCGGGAGGCTTGGCTTGGGACCACTTCTGTTTGCAGTACTACGTGTAACCTTGGCATGCAATCAACAGAGAAAATATTCATTATTGCCTGACTGTCTGCTGAAGACAATTTCAATTATTCTGGCATTTCAATGGATGAAGAAGCCCTTTAGGCTGGCCCAGGAGATTAGACTTAAAGGCTCTGTAAATTAGGAAAGTTACAATCAGTATATTATCTGGCAGGCAGCTGTGGAATACACCACAGCAGGCAAAGAGAGACAAATTGCTATATTCTGGTTGTGGTTTTGATATATCAATTTACAAATTTAACAAACACATTTGTGAAAGAATGATTTTGCATTTCTTAAATCACTTTTAACTGCCTGCACTGGAAGTTTCTGAACCTGTAACTTGAATAGCCAGCTGGCATTGCTGGCGTTTTTTTTAAAGCCTAATTTCAGCCAGAGAAAAATATGGCTGAGGACACAGCTTGGGAATTAATCTTTCCTAAAGTTATTCAAATAATATAATATATAGTAGTTAATCAGAAAATTCCATTTGCAGAAATGTGAATAATGTTCTATAAAGGCTTTTTCTTTAATAGGATGTTTTTCATGTCCTTTTTTTTAGATTCACTCTGTTGTGTTAATTATATCTATATATTTAACATATATTATTTCACCACACCTCTCTGATGTAATAAGTTTGAATATAAAATAATTATCATAATAAATAGCAATACAAACAGTTGTATAAGTGAGGTATATTGGTAAATAACTTTTTCATAATTCTTCAAGTTCTTTCTAAACATTTTAGATATCTTAGAACTTAAATATCATTTGAATAATGGATTTTTTACCTTAATAAAATGTCTTTAAAAATACCTTTTGTCTCTGATTAATGCTTTTAGCTATGCTGGAAATAAAGTAAATATTTTCTGAATGAGTTGAAGCTATCTTTCTTTCTCAGATATTAAGAAAAGTTATTTATCTTTTTGTCAATAGGAAAATATTTTGTTTATTGATCACGGTGGTTAAAGTGAAAAAAGTTTTATAATTTTTAAATTTGTTTAAGTCCTTTATAAAACAAGTCACAAGACATAAATAAGTAGTAAAATATAGATATTTTCAAGAAAGCTTCATAAATAGCATGTGTCTTCATTTGCCCGGGAATAGCTTCTCCTTTTCACTGCTCATTTATAAAATTCAAAACAAGTACATAAAACTCTAGAGGAAGCTTCTTTGCTTTGGAAATATTTACATTCATTGGATAAAGCAGAGGGACTGGTTTGGATATCTCTGCATTATCAGTTTATTTTAAAAGATTTTTAGAATTTTAACTTAAAAAATTATACTGGGTATTTGCTTTAAGATCAAGGATTACATTTAAGTAATGCATGTCTAAATAGCATTGACCACTGTCCTTGCTCTCACATCGAATTCAGCAGCACTTCTTCTATCATACAGTCCCCATACACCTTATTAGAAAGTGGTTTAGCAATCAATAACATGGAATTCATATTTTTCCCTCCTTGATTACAGAACTGGATTACCAACTAGGGACAGTTCTCATCTTGTACAATACCCAGGAAGTGCCCTTCATCGCAAACACTCAAGTTTGACTATGGCCTTCACAGTACATTGTGCTGATGTTTTTTTCTCATGGGAACTGTTGGGCTAGTTCAGGCAAGCATCTGCAATTCTTAAACGACCAGTTTCAGGCTGGAGAATTTTAGAGACAACCAATAGAGTTTTAATGCCCTGGAAGATAATAATGAAAGACATTTATAGGAAAGAAAAAAAAAGCAAAGAAACCCCAGTTAGTTTGGAAGTCGGGGTCCGCACTCCCTACTTTGACAGTAGATTGATAGCTAGCTCAACTAATCCCAGTTTACTTTCTGACTTGGATTTGTCTTGCTGGTCCAGTGAAATTGTGAGGGCTTCCTCCAATCTGGTTAATGTTCAGAACCAATGTTTGAGTTTTAGACTAATTATAGGCCAACCACTGACATTTTTTTTCTGTAATATGAAGACTGGTGCCAAGTAGGAACTCAGTGAGATTTAACATAAAAGCAAGATAAAACAATTAAAGTGAAGAATATTTGATTAAATGGATTTCTGATTTATAGTGGGGTAAATTGAAATTGAAAGCAGAGTGAACTTTTTATGGCAATCATATATTACATTCATTATCAGAGACTCAGGGTTCTTTGTGCTTTTGTAATTTAAAAAGAAATAAGCCAGTTTAAGGGAAGTATTTCTGGCAGGCACTATTTTCGTCTTCTCTTAAGTTATGGGTTTTTTTTATTGCAAAAGTTAAATAAATTATATTCAAGTAAACTCATTGCAAAACATGCAGTCAACATCTGAACAGACAAAAAAGTGTGGTAACAAGGTTGTGTAAGGCAAAACACATACAATGCTCTTGTTTTGGTGACAGTGCTTGACATATACTTCAATCATCATTTATTTGGTATTTGCAAGAACTGTAGCCATGGCAACATCCCTTAAGGGGTCCTGGGCCTGGTGTCTGGAGTAGCAGAACTCCATGAGATTTGCTATCAGACCTGAGGAAATTGTGCAACAGCTATGTTCCACATGCCTCTTCTTGTCCCCTGTCTGGCTCTGCTGCATGGCTCTCCTTAACCTGGAATGAAACTGTTTCTAAATCTTTCTTTAGCAGGTGCTTGCAGGGTGCTCCTACCATCCCACCCACAAAACATCTGTCCTTTTTTTTTATGTCAACCCAAATCGATTTGGCTGTGGTAGTGTTGGTGTCATATCAGGAAAGTGAGGATAGCTGTCTACCAGCAAATGGCGAGGGGCAGGCCAGCAAAGGTGAGGTAAAAAGAAGAGCAGAGGTCAGAGGTTTGTGAAATCCAAAGAGCTATTGACAGAGGGAAAGAAAGCAGCTATTTGTTTTGTCTTCCTGTGGAATACTGTGGAGAAATGATGGGGAGATGCCCACAGGAGAAAGGGTGAGCCTGTATCATATAGATAGACTACATGAAGTATCTGTCAACATCTCATGTTCCACTTCTCCAGATGACGTCCTTACACAGAGCTCACAGGGAAGGAGGAAACCAGGGGGACAAGGGCCTGTATCAAAGAACTATGCAGCTGACCAAATGGTTTTATTATACTTTTGACTCTTGGATGACACATCTGAATTATATTTATTCACTTTACCAAAATATTATGTTACTGCTATTTTGAAATTGTTTATATATGAAGAGATCATTGAAACAACTAAAGACTCAGAGGAAGAACCCAAGCTTAGTTCTGGTCCTGGCACTATCCTTCTCCAGGTATGTGGCCCTGGGTGAGACTTGCATCTCTGGTCCTTGGGTTCTTTTGTGCAAAAGGTGGAGTTGGATGGGGTGATGGCTAAGGTTCTTTCAGGTTCTGACAGGCTATGTCTCTGTGACTGTTGTTTCAAGTGTGTGTGTGGGGGGGAGGAAGGCTCATACTGTCAGCTACAGCTAGGTTTTGAATGTCAGCATCCCCCAAGAAAGCTAGATGAGCCGTTAGCCGAAGTGAGGGATACTTTCTCCTTTTCAAAGGAAACAGTTGTTGAAATTCTTGAAGCCAAGGCACAAACAGAAACACAATAGAGATCTCAGTTTTGTTGTTGTCAAAAGAAGGATAACGAACTGACTCCAATTTGGTCAGCGTACTTGTCATTGCCAAGCGTCCTCACCATGTAGTTAAGGGATACTCAATGCCATCTGTTCACCCTTTCAGAAACACACTTTTGTATGGCTGCTCTGTGACATTTCTTTCCCTTGGTACCTTTGCTCAGGACATCTGCTTTCAAGTCATTCTAAACCAGAGCGCTGAATCAGGATGAAAAAACAGAGTGGGACAGAGGTAGGATTCTGATGCGGCGGGGGGCAGTGGGAAAAGAAGTTTGGCATAGACCACATCTACATTAGTGAAAATTCCATAATTTGCTCACAAAACTGCCTTTTCTGAAACAATTTTGCTTTGACACTGTTGGACTGTGAACATTTTTAAGTGTGTGAAATCCACTCCTTAATCACATACTCTCAATTGCCGATGGTCCTGTGAAAAAATATAAAACATACTAGTTAGCAACTGCCAGCTTAATTTATTAAATCCATCCACTCTGTTAGCATGTGTCCATTATATTCCCACTATCTGAGTTGTGGTAGAGAAAATTTACCCTCACATCCTCTGAGCAGCTATGGGCCTTAGGCTAGTTCAGTGGTCGGCAAACTCATTAGTCAACAGAGCCAAATATCAACAGTACAACGATTGAAATTTCTTTTGAGAGCTCAATTTTTAAAACTTAAACTATATAGGTAAGTACATTCCTTATCGAGGTAGTGCCCGCATGTGGTATTTTGTGGAAGAGCCACACTCAAGGGGTCAAAGAGCCAAAAAGCCGCGTGTGGCTCGCGAGCCGCTGTTTGTTGACCAAGGGGCTGGTCACTTTATCTCCATCAGTAGGTACAACTGAAGGGTAGAATTTTGTGAAACTACAGTGAGGATGAATAGGGGAGACTTCCTAAATTGTAAATTGTCATGTACAAATGTTATACAGATATTTTTCAGACAGGCTACTGGAAGAGGTGCTCACCAAGCAAAGTGAGGATACCAAGAGAGATGAAGGCCTAAGAACCAGGGGAGAGAGTTCCACCCAAGAAGGGAGTGAAGGAATTTCCCAGGGGAGTTGCCAAGTGGAGAAGCCAGAACAGCTTCCAGATTGGATCAGAAAGACTGAAGACCCCAGGAAGACCGTCTCTAAGAAAATAAAATGTGTTTGAAGATCATGATAGAAATTTTGCAGTTCTCCAGGGCAGTTCAGGTTTATTATAGTGGTTCAGAGAAAACTAAACAATTGAAAAACAGTGTAATCATAAACTCCAGGAAAAAGGAACACTTGAAAGAACATGCAGATGCACTGCTTCCTGTGGCTCAACTTTGAACCAAAATTAAGGTAAATATCAAATTCTTATTAAACTTAAATTATAATAAGATTTCCTTGGAAGGAGAAGGTAAGGAGGAAAGGTAGACTTGGGAGAGCAAATCTTTTCAGAATAGTAATCAAAACATATCATAACTAAAAAGAAAATATCAAGAAGTAAGAATGTGTTACCTATAAACAAGAAGGTAAATACTAGAAGTAACAGCAAAAGAATTGCAAAATTTTAAGTGGTTTCCTCCAAGAAATGAAACTTGGTGCTTGGAGGGTTGGGGCAAAGGATGTTGTTTATTATTTTAAAATAAGATTTAACTTTTAAACGTGTGTTTATACTACTGTGATAAAGCATTATATATTTTTGAAATCTCTTGGATGGAAGGATAACACCTAGGAAGATGATAATTTGGTTTTAGCAGTTGTGAATCCACAGGAAGAGAGGTCCAAGGCTGTGATGTAATGCCTTGGAGAATCCCAAAGTTTGAGGACCATGTTCTCTATGTCAGTTGTTGAGGTTCATTTCTTGGAGGATAAAACAGCATATTACTGGCATAGTCAGGACCCTTGCCTAGAATCTTACCTCTATGTTTCCCTTTTAAGACATGCATCCCCCATGTCTATGAATTTCATCTGCGGGAAGGAGTTTTGGCTCTGGAAACCCATCCTATGTTTCTTTTTATCAGCCTCAATAATTATGTACATGTAACATGGAGTAAATACAGCATTCTTTAAAGTTCAGGTCTATCAGGCTGAACTAGTGCTTCTGTTCAGAGGCTTAATACAATGTCTGACACACAGTAAGTGCTCAATAAAAATATACAGAATGAATAAATAAATCAAAGACATCTTAAAAGCCTTTTTAAAAATTGTTTTAAAATTTATTTTAGAAAGAGACAAAGAGAGAAAGAGAGAGAGACATTGATCTCTTCCACTTTTCATGCACCCATTAGTGGACTTCTCTATGTGCCCTGAATGGGGATTGAACCCACAACCCTGATGCAGTGGGACAATGCTCCAACCAACTGAGCTAACCAGCCAGGACTTAAAAGCCTTTTAAGACATATTTATTACACCTATTCTTTTTCTGTCCTCACCTTCTTATCTTTTTCTATATTGAAGTCAGAATAATCTTTTCCAAGCTTATCTCTGACCAGGCTACCTTTTTGCTTAAGACTATCAGTGTTTAGTTTTGTTTTTTTTTTTAAATTGTATTTATATAAAGGACAAACCAATGTGACCATCAGGCCAGTATGATCGGCACCTGCCTCTCCAATTTTATCTTGCATCACATTCCACCTTTTCTCTATGCCTTGTTTGCACATCTTGTACAGCCCAGAGCTCTTGCTATGGTCTTCTGCCTGATCCCGAGCCCTCATTTAACCACAACTCATTCTTCAGGTGAGCATAGAATCCTCAGAGGAACCATCAGCAGCTTTCCTCCTTCAAAGCCTTCTTTTCAAGTTTCCATAGCAACATACATAATAACATCTACAGCAAAACATATGCTTTGTTCTGTTATAATTTCAGTTTAATACTTGCTTGTGTGATAATATGGTTAATATCCAATGTCTTTCTTCCCAATGGAAGAAAGGAGGGCCGGAGCCATGTCAAACAAGCATCTCTGTCCCCTAGACCAGCACCTGATCTTGATAATGAATATATGATTTAAAAAAAAGACAATATGCTTCTTTATAGATGGAATTAAAGGTCTTCCATTGCTGATAATGGTGGTATGTTGGTTTGTGGGCTAATTATGTGTACAGAAGGCTTGGCTGTTTTAGAGTAAGATGATAAACCACCATTTTCTCTCTGCCTCTCTGAGTCACTGCCACTATGAGCATCTTCTCTCTCTCTCTCTCTCTCTCTCTCTTTCACACACACACACACACACACACACACACACACACACACACACACACACACACACACACTCCCCTACACATTCTAAAGCTTTTAGTTCCAGTAGTTCCATTTGTGACATTGGTGATGTTTCAATAGCCCACCATTTTAAGCATTCCTGTGAATACTGATGAGTAGAAATTTGCCAATGTAAGAGGTTGGTGGTGGTTGGAGGATGAGTAGGGAGAAAGGGAAGAGGTGGCTGAGAGACCCAGTAGCAAACTCCCAAAGCCTCTTAAATGTTCAAATATTTAAATGCATATTTCGAGTTCTTGAGATGATTAGCAGTAAACTTACAAAGATGATCTATCTTGAAAGTTTGGGATTAGACTATTGAATTCCTGGCTGTTCCTTAGAAGCTGTGTGCTTTCTGAAATGTGGCTATTGTGGGTAAAATACTGACTCATACTTTAAACATTACAAAAAGCCATTCCATCTGAGCAGCTGTGAGAGCAGCAACTGATTTCCTTAGAGGAAGGAACACCAGTATATGAAAAATCAAGTTATTGAATGGGCTTGTCTATAAATATAGACCTTCCCTATTCCTTGTCTTTGGACAGAAATTCTCCCCCACAAGTTTCAGAGCAAAACTGTTATGTCTGGCATTGCTTTAAGTATTGTCTGTGGTCAAGATGTATGATTAAATGTTAACTAGCTCAATGTGATTAATACGGAAACTAAGTAAGTCATCCATATCGAAAATGCGTGATTCGTTTTTTCTCATAGTTATATTTAGAAATCCAGAGATTCAAGTGGTTCAGAGGTTTGGATCTAGAACAAGAGCATGTCATAGTAACCTCTACCTACTCTTTTCTTCAATGCAAAACGAATGGTAGACCTTTAAAAAAAACTTTTCAAATCATTTATCCTTTCCCCTTAATGCTGTGCCTCTGCTGAGCTAGGGGGCTCCCACTGTACAACTGCAGGGCCCAAGCTTGATTTGGCCCAGTCCTCCATTGTCAAATGGTCACAGTTAAAAAGATGCTCTTCTCTTATGCAACAGTTTTTCCTTCTGTATCTTCCTAGATTAATAACATTAATAATATAATCAATGACAACAATAGTAAACATGGCCAATAAATATTGAGTTCTTGTCCTACTTCAAACAGCGAAGCAAACCTATAAAATGGATGTTCTTATTATCCCATTTTACATGAGGTAAAAATGGTCGTGCAGTTTAGAAGTGGGGAAAGTGTTTAGTTTCAGTTGTATATGGCCATTGGTATATAGACTATGTTTTCCAGCTTCCCTTGCAACTTTGTATTTGTGTCAAAGTTCTAGCCAGGGAGACCTGACAGGAAGTGTTAGAGAGCTTTCTCCTTTCTCATTGTTTCTGATTGGAATGCAGATGTAAGGCTGGTTCTGGCAGCCATTTTAGATCATTTAACAGATGCTAAAGATGGGTAGAGCAGCAAGACAGAAGGAGCTTGGGACACTGATGATTGTGGAGCCACAGCACTAGCCTACTTTCAAATTTACTTTTAGGTGAAAGAAAAATAAATGTGTATCCTGTTAAAACCACTCATATTTATTAATTAATTCATTACAGGCAGCTTAATCAAATCTTGGTGAGAAGATATGCTGTATGACTTTAGAATTATTAATAAACTATTTTATAGATGGGCAAGATGAGTGCACAAACTTACCTACAGTTTCCAAAGTTTGAAAAACTCTGAACAGATTATGTAATGGCTTCAATAAATAAGCAGAAGACAAAATGATTCAAATAAAATGAGGAGAGTGTTCTCATTCGCTCTAATTTTATTTCCCAAAGAAAGCATCTTTTAGAGAAAACAAAAATGATTCTCTGGTCCTTGGGGCCTTTTGGGAAGTTTCAATTAAGACCAAGACTCCAAATATTGAGAGAGAATGAGAGTATCCTCATTTCCTTGTAATGAGATTTATGAATAATAATGTTAAAATCATACAGTAACACACAACTGATATCTATACCTAATAACAACTGATTAAAGTGACATTAATATTTTTATATTCTAATCAAATTCATATCTTAATGATTTCTAGTTTCAGATTTTAGTTCTTTACAGTAGCATTTTCTTAAAAATTGCCAGTCGTGATAAACCAAAGATCCTCCCTGACATTCAGCTTAGAGCTTTAGAAATTCTACTCACCAACATCAAATCTTAAAGATGCTATATTTTGAGGTGTATCTAGTTTTGGAATTTGGCGCAGAAAAATACTTTAGTGGCATCCGTGAAGCCCCTTCAATTGTGTTGCACAGAGGCAATGAAAGTAGATGTTTTGCAATGAGGGTATTTCTGTGGTCTTGTGCAAAATGAGGGAATCTTGCAGCTTCTGTATCTGTAAAGCAGAGCCTCGGGCAATGAGGGCTTCTGAAAATATCATGGGAGCACAAATGATCCTGAAGATGCAATTGTAGATTTCAGAAAGTACCATGGACCCTATCCTACCACTTTATTTTTCAAGTAGGTGTGGTGGATCACAGTCATCTCTGCTTGTTTTATACATGCACTTTTAAGCAAATTATTTCTTGTTAGATTAGTGACTTAGTTTTCCAACTTTGTTTTATGAATTATTTAGAAGCCTGTGAACTCTAAGTTGATGTCTGACCATATCAATTAAATTCTTCCTCTGAATGACCCATTCCTAGACTCTGGAGAGTGTGTGTGTGTGTATGTATGTATGTGTGTGTGTACACTTTTGGATGAGGACCATAATATTGTGGGGTCTTTTAAAAAACTGAAGTGATTTTCTAACTTTCGAAGATTTGCTTGTTAACTTCCAGCATTGCATATGCTAGTTCTGACTTTTTGTAGATCTCATTAGAAAGACATTAACTTTAGTACTGACATGAAAATTCACTTTTCCCTTAGTTTACTCCGAGTGTCTGAGTTTAATTGACCTTAAAAGTAAAGGTAAAAACCCCACTTTCTTTCCTGGCTTATCAAAATGGAAAGTAATAGGGTTTTCAGAAAAATTTTCATGAAACATGTGGTGCATACCTGCAATGCTCAAATTTTTTGGATGTAATACAGGAAGAGTAAAGAAGAAAGCTCAATGCTTTATAGTTTCCTAATTTTTTGAAGCAGGGAGGAAACTGTGGTAAAAACACAACAATTTGCTTCAGTATGTTATTTTAACACTTTTCATGTTCTACTTTCAGAGGTGGAGCTGTTAGTCCTCACTGAAAAGCAATCCATTTGTCATGATTGTTACCCAACAACCAAATCTGCATAACCGACACACACCCTCAGTTAACCATTTAGGGCTGGTGGAACAAAGCATTTTACCTGTTGCAATTAGACCCAGCTTAGCTCTGGAATGCTCTTGATAACCTCCAGTGCTAATTTTCCCAAGCTGGGTCTTAACTATTTACAACAGTGAAACCACCATTTTTGTTCAAAGGTTATAAAGATTGACATCTATGGTATTTCTCTTTCTGCTGGGAGAGTTTGCTTTCAGCTCTCCTGGATATACTTTATTTAACAATCAGATATGTTCAGTGGGGTTGCCAGCTGGAGGCAGTGGTGGTAAGAGGTAGCCCAGGAATACAAGTACAAAGGCTCCACCCAACCTCTGATCAGTCCTGAACATCTGTGACTGCATGGACTCAAATCTCATTTATTTTCTTGGAGGCATGGCAAGGACTTCTCTTTATTCTCCTCACCTCTGCATAAAAAGGCTGCTTTGTAATATGCTTTTGATCTGGCCATAATGGTCAGAGCTGTGAATGCAGCTTAGTGTTGAGGTGCAGGTCTTCTAGGGGGCGAAGGATCAGCTGCTCTTACAGAAAGTGCATTGTGAAGCTGGCAGCTAGGCACCAGGGTGGTTTCTATGTTGTTGCTAGGGATGCCACATTAAATATCCCAATGCTCTGTGCATAAAACGAGGAAAAATTGACATTCTGACTTCCCATACAAGAACGGAATACGTGATTCACAGTCCTTCTGCAGCATTAATCAAGCCCTGTTTACATGGAAAGAAGCCAAAAGAGCCAGAGCCAAAGAGGTGCATTTGGAAAGCCAAGTGATGATGTCATTTGTGCAGAACAGCCCCAACAAGCCACTGAGCTGGCTTAGGTGCCTTGTATTCAGCTGTGGAGAAAATCCCAGTTAAGTGTTAGAGGAACACCATGGTGTTTTGCCACGTTCTTGGGATTTACATGGTTGTATTATGGTTTGTTTATTAAATAGTGTAACATCATCATTTGTTAGCATCTCAAGTGAGAAACAGCCTGATCTACTGGTAACATGGCAATAAGAGAGTTCTAAACCCTTGCAGAGAGGAAATACACACACACACACACACACACACACACACACACACACACACACACACACGCACACTCACACATATACATACACACACACCTCAAAGTATACAGGAAAAAATACTATTGGCCCTGGTGGAAAGAAGCTTTTTTAGTAATTCCAGTCATTTCCTTCTTTTGAGATATGTGTTCACATAGCCACACTCATCCTAAGACAGAATTATTCTTACTGTACCACCAAACAATTTCAGAGGCAACTCCTTCAGGGCTGAGATTCTTCTAAATTGACAGTAAAATTCGGGTACCACGAATAGACTCATACTGCTCATTGCATCTTATGAGGGAGTTTAACCAATATAATAGTGAACATGATGATTGAAGAATAGGGTTAAAGAAAGCCCTGCTCTGGGTTAAGCTGAGGTAGGTATCAAGGGCCTAGTGGTAGATGCAATGGTCATGGTTCTTGTCTTCATGGAATTTACTGATGTCAGTCACTCAATATGGTAGTTTCTCTCTGAAGCACAGTAAAATTTATCAATTTTAGTTAATCCTATTAATGCCTGAATTATAAGCATTTCTTTTTTTTTTAAGGATACTCCTGAATTAGCTATTTTGGACGAAAAATCAAATGCTTCCAAGTTAGAGGGTTTTTTTGGTCCATTCTAAAGGATTTATAAAATAATCAAAGAAAAAAATTTCTTTTTAAAAATGTAAACAATGTTCTTGGTGGGTAGTTCAGTTTGTTAGAACATCATCCTGATATGGCAAGGTTGCAGGTTCAATCCCTGGTCAGGGCATGTGCAGGAATCAGTCAGAGGGCACATGGATTGGTGAAGCAACAAATTGATGTTTCTTGCTTTCTACCCTATATTTCCTCCTCCTTCTATCTCTAGAATCAGTAGTTAAAATTAAAAACAACAACAACAAACAAATAAAATACAAAAGGTCAGATTAATCTACAAATAGATAAATACCTCTTAAATAATTAATTTTATTCAACTTTATATGACAGAATATTTTACATAAAGTGAGCAAAAGAGGGATTTGAACTTTTTATTTACCCAATAACTCAATCCAAAGGAGAAATTGTACTGCTTTTATCTCAAGTTGTATATAAAGAATTTAGCAAGTTCCTCATTGGGGCTACTGGGATAGTCAGTGGAGAAAAGACTTAAATAAAATAATGAAATAGTCTGCAAAGAGTAACGGGAGTACAAGGGTCCTTATAAGATAATTCTTGGAGAAAAGTTTGCTTTCAGGGTTAGACAAATGACAAGGCAATGGTAGCAGGCTTGAAATAATCTGACTTCTTGGAAGCAGAGATCCTACTTTCTGATAGGAACTGACACAACACTTAATCTTCTGAAGCAGAAAAAATCGAGTTTCATCCAATTTAGGAGACGTTCAAGACACATCTTTAAAACTAAGGCCCTTTCTGCGTTAGCTTTAGATATCCAGCCATGGTTGGTTTGGGCCCTGTTTTGGTGTCTCCTCAGCCCAGGAATTGTTTGTAACTTCTTTGTATTATGAAATTTCTCAGTATTACATGCTTATCCACCCCACTCCCAGTTATATAGCATAAAAGTTAGCTCCCCCCCTTTTTTAAACAAAAATGTGAGCTGTTTCCCTAGGTATTAGATATGTATTTGCCAACTACATACCCAAGAGGTATCTGGCATTTTGGTAAGGCAAGATGTGATTGGTTCAAGAACTTTGACAATAAACTTGCTTCATAAATAACATATTATTATATGAAAAACATTTCTTATTGCCTTCTTCCATCAGAGAATATCAATTGTAAAGCAGTGTAGATTGAGGAAAGTCGTGAACTGTGGTTGCTAACCACTCAAGCCTCAAACACTTTTTTTCTTTGTTTGTTTCAAGTAGTATATATTTCATTCCTCCTTATTAACATTAAAATGTGTCTACATTATTTAAATTGTAGCTTGGTAATTAGCCACACAAACTAATCAATGAAAGTGATAAATTCATTAACAACTAAGATGCAAAGAGCAAATTCTTGACATCTGTATGTATAAAATTAAAGAGAATATTACTAAATATTTTCCACTTTATGCTACTGTAGGCATGGTATGTAACAACTTTTAGAGAATTTTTTTTGGAATAACTAATAATATGACCAATCAGTAATCAGAAATGCTGGATTCTCCTGTCCAGTTGTAAATGAAGGGGAAAAAGCTCTCCTTCTTAGACATAATTATGGAGTATAGAGCTTACTTAACTTTGAAATCCTTTTATTGTCACTAGGGAGATATTTAAATGACTTATAGAATCTTTCAAATTATGCCATGTGACTTCTTTAAAGAGCTGTATGAATAGTGCATGACTTAAATCATTCACCCTTAAGATGCTGGTTTTATAGAGTTGGAAGAAAGCATTGGTATTTGCAACACTTTAGGCATTGCTCGGTTTGGCAATCTATAAAATATTTACAAATTTAAAATAATACTGAACTGAATTACAATTTCCCCAAATATCACCTTTGCTGGTAATTGCCAGTCCCACCCTTTCTCTTTTCCAGAAAACCATAGTCTTTCCTATTGGTTCTTACTTGGCCAAGAAGAAGCAGAAGACATTTGAGAGCAGCAAAGGAAGAATGCTCATACCCAGCCCCAAATTGCCATGAGAACTTAACCCAAATTCCTCTCCACATCTGGTTCTGACTAGCTCTTGGGTTAGCTTACAGGGGCCTACGTAAGGGAAGATGGGAATTGATAGGGTCAACTCTTTTGACCCTATTGTCCTGTAGAGTAAGGGTGCCAATATTATTGACAGAAAACCTCAAATTAACCAGAAACAAGACATTTATTTAGGTGTAACAGATACTTATATGAATAGCAAAGGGAGAAGCCATCTCTCCTGTGAGCTTTGGATTTGCTCAGATATAGCTCTTCTTATAGCAATCAGAAACCACAGGTAAAACATGAATTAGTCAGTCCAGTTCTTTTTCTCCTGGTGTGGGTGGCAGGAGCAGACTGTGGCTAAGATTTAGAGTGGATTGTGTCTCATTCAGTTGCATAGGCTTCCCCTGTTTTCTTTTTTGTGTCCTTTTGTCTTAGGGGTAGGAGTACCAACCCCATAATGCCTATTACCAAGCATTTATATCAGGCTGGCTCTGCTGTCACATCTCCAGAATATGAAGATGCAGAAAAGGTAGATAAGGAAGACTGCTTTTACAAGCATGGTGGCTTTTGTAGGCTATAAATCACTTCACAAATGCAGCAGAGAAGCGGGTGCAGGAGCCCTCCACTGGAGAGCCCCTCATTTGGAAATCATAAGTCAGAGTGTCAGTTGCTTGGAGTTTATTTTTCTGATAGGTCCTCCAAATTTAAATTAAGGATACTGGTTTGGAATATTCTTTCATATCAAGCAGAGCTTCTATTATCAGTGTGGCATTCTAGGAACATTTCCAAAGTGAGTGGAAGAGAATGAATGTGATGGAAAGAAGAAATATGGAATTTACAAATGCTTTAACATATTCATCTTTTCAGCACTGTCGTATAAATTTTAAAATTATGTTACTGAGGTTACAGAACATCCTGTGGGGACTTTTATTGTTATAATTTAGAATCCATGGATTCATTAATTTGAGCAGAAATGATATTGTTATAACACTGAGTCTTCCCCTTCTGAACATGTTATATTCATCCATATATTTAAGCGTTTAAAAGATTTTTTAGTGATGATCTTGCATATACATATATATAGCTATATGTATATATTCTAATATATAATGAATATATATTAGATTTATTACTAGATCTTTTATATTTGTGTGCTATTACTAATGGTGTCTTTAAAAGTTTAATTTTCTAATCACTTGTTTTGGCACAAAGAAATACAAGTGATTTTGTGTATTGATGTAGTTAGTGTATTGACCTTCAGCAATTCTACCAAATTAGCAATTTAATAATTTACCTGCAGATTGTTTTCAATTTCCTGCATACCAAATAGCATCTATAATTAATGATATTTTGAACTTTTCCTTCTTAACCCAAATTTCTCTCCATAATCATAATCATCATACCTTTATTTATTTTCCTTGCCTTCTTGCATTGGTTAAAATATTCAGTACAAGAGGTAATAAAAGTAGTAATAGTGGGCATTTCCATCTTGTGTGTGATCTCAAAAGGAAAGACTTTAGTTTTCCCTTTATTTATTTATTTTTTTGGAGAAATGATCAGATTGGGAAAGTTTCCGTTTCTATTTTACTGAGTTTTTAATTATAAATATTGGCTTTTATAAAACATTTTCTCCTTTTTTTTCCTGTAAGTGGTTGAATTTTTGAGTGTTAAACAAATTTTGTCTTCTTAAAATTAACCCAATTTAATGTGATGTATTATTTTTCTCAAAATAGCTCTAGATTTTTCATGCTGATATTCTGTTTGGGATGTCTCTATCTTGGCCATGAGTAGATTATCCTTTTTTGAACGTCCTTACTGGGCTTCGGTTCTCATGTACTGTGCTCACAAAACAAGTCTGGGAATGCTTCCTCTTCTGTTTCCACACAATTTAAGTAAACTAATATTTTTTCCTTTCAAGAAATGTCATTTTCTCAAATTATAGATTCTGTTTCTGAAATAACACCATTCACATTTTCTGTTTCTTTTTTGTCAGTTTTGGAAACTTGTATTTCTCTAGGAATTTATCTTACTTAGATTTTAAAATTTAATGACATAAAGTTGCTCATAATAACCTCTTTTTAAAAATAATTTTATTTAGACAATTAATTTTAACTAGGTGACATTGGTCAACTAGAGCACATAGATTTAGAGAAAACATCTCCAGATCATTTGACATTAGATTATATCACCCTCATAATAACCTCTCATTATTAGCCTTTCAATGCCTGCAGAGTCTGTATTGGTCACCCTTTAAATTTCTTGATATATTTTCAGGACCTTTCTCTTTTTTCTCTTGGTTACTTTTGCCAAATGATACTGTATTTATTAGTCTTTTCAAAGAACTAAGTTTTTGTCTTGCTGATTTTTTCTACTATAAGGTTGTTTCTATCTCATTACTCTCTTCTGTTATCTCCATTATTTTTCAATGTTTTTTGAAATATTTTGCCTTTATTCTTTCAATTTCTTGATTTTTCAGCCCCTTTTCCCTTTCTTACATATTTATTTAAGTTTAGTAATTTTTCAATAAGCACAAGCTTTGGTTTTATCCCAATATATCGTATTTTCTAATTTTTATTGTGATTTCATTTTAAGTATGAGTTATTTGATAGTGCATTTCTAAATTTCCTTTATTTTTTTTTTAAGTGAAAGGAGGGAAGACAGACTCCTTCATGTGCCCCTACCTCTACCCAGCAACCCCTGTCTGGGGTTGATGCTCAAATCAGCTGAGCTATTCTTAGTGCTTGAGGCCAATGTGTGAACCAGTCAAGCCATTGACTGCAGGAGGGAAACAGAGAGAGAAAGGGAGAAAAATAGATGGTCATTTCTCATGTGTGCCCTGACCAGGGATCGAACTCAGAATGTCTGCATGCCTGGCTGATGCTCTATCCACTGAGCAAACTGGCCAGAGCATGGATTTCTAATTAATATGCATTTCCATTTCCAGTTACCATGCAACGACTTTTTTTTTGTTATTGATTTTCAGCCTAATCACATTATGGTCAGAATATATACTCTGCATAATTTCAATCCATTGAAAATCATTGAAACTTGCTTTATAGTTTACCATGTGGTCAGTTTTTGAAAAAGCTCTATATGTACTAGAAAAGATAATATATTCGCATTTATAGCATTCAATGTCATCTGTAGGTTCACTGGATCAGGTTTACAAATTATGTTGTTCAGATCTATATGATATTGATTTTTTTTGTCTGCTTTTTCTATCAGTTACTGAGAAAAGTTTACTAAGATCTCTTAAAATTATTGAAAGTTGTCTACTTATCCTTGCAGTTCTGTCAATTTTTAATTTGTTCTGAAATAATATCTGGAAGTTTATTTCTTGGGTACAGTAATACCACCACCACCACTACCTCCACCAATAACAGCACAGCAGAAGCAACCACCAAACTCAAATAAGCTGTGTGGATTTATCATCATTAATTTTCTTTAATTAAATGAAATTAATAGTGCAAAAATTGAATTGATATTTAAAAAACCATTATAACATCAGTTTGACAGGAGCTAATAAGTTCTTCATTGGTATGGAAAAAATAATCTTGAGTGTGTTATGCCTATATTCTCCAGGGTATAACTGAGAATCTGTTTATGTTTTTATACTGTATATGAGTTCCAACTAGCAATCAATGGGTAAGTATTTATTGATCATTTACTACATACTCAGGACTCATCTGGTACTAGGAGACATGGAGTCTGGTGACTCAATTCTCAGGCAGCTTTCAGTGTACTGTGGAACTAAGACATGAAACAATATCTACACCTGTAATGAAGAACTGATCTGACCTGTACCGTCCAATAGGGAAACCATTAGTCACTTGTGGCTATTGAGTCTTTAAAATTTGACTAGCTTAAATTGAAATCTATTATAAGTATAAAATACACATCAGATTTTGAGGATTTAATACAAAAAATGTATTTTTATTTTGATTATAGAACTTTGCTAAAAAGTCAGAGCCAGATAAAGAGTGGCCTGGGTGATAATTAGCCTTCTGGTGTTGAATTGGAGTTTCTTAAATAACCTCAACAATCTGACTGATATTGTATTCTCCTGAGTCACATCAGCTCTCTCTCAACTGTATTTTTTTGTATATGTGGTTTCTTATTCATAGAATACCTTTTTCATATTTATGCCTGGTGAACCCCTTTTCTCCTTTACAATTAATCTCTTGGGTCACCTGTTCTGGAAAGAATTCTCTAACACTTCCTCCTACTTGAAGGGAATAATCCTCCATAGCACCTTGTATTAATGACTTCTCACTTTATAATATAAAAATTGTTTATTTTTCTGTCTTTATCATTAGGTTATAAGCTAAATGAGTTGTTTATATGTGTTTACATCTCCTGTGCTGGCCATACTATGTCTGGCATATTAGAAGTCAATAAATTGCTGAGTAATAAACACTTTGAGTTCACAATGTGTCTTCAACTCTGTAAATGCATATTGTTAGCTCAAGATAGAATCAAGTAATCAAAAGTTCTGCTTGTTCTCACCATTTACTAGCTCTGTAACTCTAAACCTCAGTTTCCCTCATCTCTGAAAAAGATTATTGCTATTTACCTCATACCTTGTTATGAAGATCATCAAGTAGAACAATTTAGATAAAGCATTTTACATGGTGTCTTCTTAGCACATAGTAAGCACTAAAAACTTTAACTATTATTTTTGATGATGAAAGAAATCCCTCTTTCCATGATGTCATCTTAATATTTCTACTTTCTCATCTGAATATTTTTGTATAAATAGTTGTCTAAAATAGAATTGGATTATAGAAGATGTCACAGAATAATTGTTTCTTCTTCTACTTAAATATATGAACTTTGCTCATCCTTGTTCCCATTCTATGTTAGATACTTGTCAAAGGTTTTTGATCGTTCTTGAATTTCTATAGCACTTTTGGTTAACATCATCATTTGGTGCTTAGTATATATTACCTTTATCTCAAATAATCATTTATCACTTCTTGGGTGGCTGTTCTACAGTTTAAATTCAAAGGCTCCATGTTGGCTGTAATTATATTTTCTACTTTATCATATATTCAATGATATAGCTTTTTGCTTACAGTGAATTCAATGAATATTTGTTGATTGATTAATTGTGTAGGCTGGAGAGTAAGCTTTGATCTCATGAAGATCAACCATTAATTACATACATAAATACTATTGATTTTATATTTTCAATGTAATGAATTAATAAATTCACTTTCACTTACTTGATTTATACCATGAAAGTTGTTTTTATACAAATACACAAGTGGAATTTTGCAGGCAGTATCTTCTCTAAACCATTCTCTTGTGTTAGTGCCCAATGAACACACAAGGATCATCCTAGATTAAAATGGAATCTTTATGTTTAAAGCACTGTCATTGAAAACCATCTAAAGTTGATTAAATTAGAATTTGTAATAATCCATACACAGTGTCTTTACTGAGCAAAGTGCTTGCATTGAAGATCCTTTTGTGTGTGGGGCTTTTACATAGGTGAGGCTGAAAAGTTCTGCATAGTTCTCAGCTGTTGTTTCCATCCTGTGCCCATGTGAGGACTTGCCTTTGGTTTGTGGTTATAACCCAAGAACATAGAGACTGTGGTTCTTTCTTTTATAGACTGAATTATGCTCTAGTCACGTCATCTTCAGTTGCTGCTTCTTAACTTAGCCAAGCAGTTGCTTCTACTGTTTCCTATCAACCACATGGCTTGCAATTAATAAGCTGGTGTCCTTGGCTATCTTTTAAAAGATATTTAGTCTGAATAACATTTAGCAAATGCCAGTGCTGTGCCAGGTAATTTTATAAAATATATTTTATTACTTCCCTATTCTGTAAATAAGAAAACTGAGGCTCAAAGAGCCTAAGTGATTTCTGTAAAGTAGCTAAGCTAGAGAGTGGAGAAGCCAGGATTCATACTAGAACTCTCTTAACTCTCTCACTATGTATTCCTCCCAGGAGGTAACCCTGACCTCCACTGTTATTGGCATTTCCACTTTAGTTTTATATGAGTAAAACAGCAAAAACAGTACATAATTTATTTTTATACATACAACTTTTATTTGATGGCTTCTAATTAGTGACCAAGTCCAAAATGTGATTTCTTTACTGCTTTTCCTCTCCAGCTCATTCCAGCTACATTTGCTATGGGTTTATTTCAGACTCTCATCATTTACTATCTGGAACACTGCAACGGCCACAATCACATCCTCCACCGAGCACTAGTGGGGTTATCTGTTAATAACTATCTGATGGTTACTTTTGTACCCCAACTTAAAGCCCTTTAATGACTCTGTTGACTGCTGGAAGAAGTCTAGATTTTTCAGTGCAGTTCACTGGGCAGGCTGTGTACAATCTCTCTTGTCTTATCTTTGCCATGGTCTTTTTCATACCCCAGATACCACCAGGGCCCAATAACTGTGCAATTTTATGTCTCTGGGTCTTTACTCACTCTTCCACTTTGTTTGGCAATCTCTACCTGACCCTCAAGGTCCATTTCAAGTGCCATCATTTTGAAACAGTTTTCTAATGCCCCAATGAGGAGTAACTGCTCTTTCCTCTGTGCCTCTACTCCATCCTGTTTTGAATTCCATTAAAGCACCCATGATACTTATGGATACTTTATTTTTCACTGTAAATTTCTCTGTTTTTATAACTTTAATCTTGTTGTGAGCTTAAATAGTGTCCTAAATGTCATCACATGGCTGATGCCTAGCAGAATACCTGCACACTGGTTTTTAATAAATGTTTGCTGAAATATTTAATTAACTTTCTCAAAAGATTTTAAATACAGAACACAGTTTTTCTCATCCCAGGAAAATAAAATGCTTTTTAGTGAGAAGACAAAGCAAACACAAAGAAAAAAATAACCTTATCACATATTTAGTTTTTTGAAATTTGGTATTTTAAATTTGCTGTGGGTTGAAAGAGGAGAAATTGAAAAAAGATAGGAGTTAGGTGAAGGGTAACTAGCAAGGGATGCAAAGCTCCAGAGGGCTGAGGTAGGGAAAAGACAGTCAATGACAAGGAGAAAATCTGATTGGGCAATGATGAATTTAACACAAGAGTCATGTAATAAAAAAGTAGTTACTTTATTTTAATTTTGGTCATTTCTATTATATAACAAGATGATGCAAAGCTATCAGTGTTAGCCTTGGTCTGGGAAACTTCATCGTGTGGATTGGGAAAAGTGAGGGGATGTGAGTAGAAGAGAGGAAGATTTTAGAATATCAAGATTGTCCAGGGACTTTCTTCTTTCTACATAGGTGTTTAAAAAGTAAGAACGAAAGTATGTCTTCTAACAGTACTTCCAATCCCCTCTTTACTGATCTAATCAATGTTTGAGTTAATTTACTAATTATTGATTTCATAAAAATTCCAGTAACATGTCCACTCCTTTCTAGACTTTCATCTGCTGCATTTTGGCTTTCATGAAATATCCTACAAATTTACTACAATTAACTTAATTAATTGTACTTTATGACTTTGGGTCAGAATGCCAGAATTTCTGTGCCAGTTTCATTGTATTCATTGAAACCTCAAGAGTATCTTTCAGATATTGGCTTTCAGACCTTTCTTTTTGAATACGTTGCTATTTACTTACTATGTGCCAAAGCCACCATGTCAATGTAATTGAAAACAAGCAAGAAAGAGACTGGATGGCTCAGATGAATGGAAATGTGATATAGACCCTTCCACTCACAGCCCATTGGCTGGAATCCAGGTGAGGCTGATGGGGACTAAAAGTAATTACCATCTGATGGCTGGACAATAGTCTGTGTGAAATGAGCTGGTTATCTCAAGTCTAGTTCCTCATGGACAGGTGTTCATATTGCAGTTTTCACCTTCAATGACAGCAGCCCAGGGACTGAACGAGTCAGAGAGACCAAAACTTACTTCTCTCTCATTTGAGATTGGATGCGCATTTGAGATACAAGAAAACTTCTGGCTCCTGCCTTCAACTTTTCAATAGATAAAAAGAGAATGTGAAAGTGAATGTCTAATCAAGTTGTTTTTTAATGAGTGTAAAAGTTTTTTGTAAAACAAAGACAAATGTTAAGCATTCTTCATTTGTCTATTTAATTTAAATTTATGTTATATTACCAAAAGAAAATGCAATGTTGGAAAAATGAGAACAATATAACTTATTTTAGCACTATAATAATGTTCCCTGAACCCTTAAAATTCCAGTCTTGTCTTATAAACCACTGAGGGATAATAATAATGAGAACCCACTCCCCACATCTGTTATTAAAGTCATAGGAAACAAGCAAATTCAGTATCAATATTATTATCCATTTTGCCAAAGCTGAAGATTATTTCCCCTATTCATTTAAGCAAAAGATTTTTCAAACTTTATAAATATTGTTATGTCTCTCAAATGCATTACCTCACAGGTCTCTTCTGAAAGGTATCCAAATTCTACATTAAGGCACTTGTGGGAAAAGTAGAAAAAATAAATGGTTTACTTTAAATGGGATTTGGAAAGGGTATGATTACGGTCTGAAACATATCGCACTGACATAGTAAAACTGAACTTCCTAATGGATTCTTAAATTTTGAGTAAGCAAGCATTAAATCCATTTATTGAACTCCTTTCTGTAGGTCTAAAAGTTATAATACATACATGTGTTCTTTTCCCCTGATGGACTTTCTGCAGTTAAGGATGTCATACATTAGTTGTGCGGGCGGTGCTTGAAGAATACTGAGGATATAGAGCTGAGTACTGAACTTGCAGGGAAGAAGAGAGCTGAAAAAATTTTCTGAGTGAACAATTAAGTAGGTGAATAGAGAGAGATTTGCTTCACCACATAAAGAAGAATTGCTAAAATACGCACAGCAAAATGTCCTTCAATAGACTTACAAATGGATGCTGTCTTCCAGTGTTTTTATGTCATCAGGTAACCAGAGCTGAAATGTGTCCAGAAGCACATTAGATCTTGCACTTCGGTGGTGCCAGGCAGAAAAATACACAGAAAGACACACAATGGCAAAATTCAAACATGAATAGAGAGCTGGATTTTTATTGTTTGCTCACAATAGCTCTTGGGTGGAAGGAAGGAAATAGGCTGTATTGCCTAATAACTTGAAATGTCCCAGAGAAAGAAAAACAGACAGATCCCCATTTTGGTTGGTGCACTAGCTTGTGTGGCCAGCAGTTCCTGGTGATAAGTTTGTTAAGGGCTATTTTGCAGATCCTGCTCCAATTCTAAAGCCATAAAGCATCCATGCAGTCAATGAGTCTGTCTAGCTGTGAGAGATACAGGGTATGATTTACAATCTCTGCCAAGGAGACATCTAGATGAGAAAGTTTGCTAATATGCTGCACATGAAAGAGATCCTAGGATGAGAGAATGGTGACAAGCTATTGTTTTTCTACTTGATTAGTTAAATTAAAAAAATTTTTTCTTTAGCTTGTAAATGTTATGTTTGTACTCTTGGCACAAATTCTAATAGGGATAAATTTACGTTTTGGCATTTGGTCAATAAGAGCACTAAAACGAGAGTTTTAAGATAAAGGAGAGTAGAAGTCGTATAACCTAAAAGTGCACAAACATGCAGATAAAGGCTAACTGATATGAAGAGAATAAAATACTGCCTTCGAAGGTGTCTACTCCCTGAACTTGATGACAGACCCAAACAAGACCATGTGTGAAAGTCATTCAGTCATGCTTGCATGTTTTTTCCAATGCTATATTATAGTCAGTTATATTTTTATCTGTATAGCAAAGTTCGTTGGTGTTCAAACAATAACCCCAGTCTTAATTCTTATTGTTTTGCTATTAATTTTCCCATTCTCCTTCCCAGACAGACAGAAGAGCTATTTTGGTTTCAGTATTTCTATAAGAGTTTTATTGCTTTAGGGGGCAAAATAATATGGGGAATATAAACAGGAGCACTGATGTTTCTTTGACCCATAATTAAATTAACCATCTGAAAATAGGCACTGTATGCTAATACTGCCTTTATATTTATTGAAGCACATAGTTTTTGAGTGAATAATGTCTGCAGAATAATGTACTACGTCATAATCTACACAGATTAAGATGGATACTATATGCATACAGAAACATATCACACCGCATCCTTCTCAGTTTTAAAATGTTAACCTCTTGCGAGGTAGGAAAAATACAGAAAATAATCTTTAGATGTCTATGTGATAGTAGTTCTTTCTGGAAATGAGTTTTAAATTCTTATAACCGATAGAAGCTTTCTTTGGTGAGCTGTATGGCATTTCAGTCACCACAAAATCAGAAATAAGGATAATTCGTTGCTTATGATTTTCTCATGAGTTGTTTTAAAAAACATTAAAGTCAATTTCAGGTTTTTTGTATCCTAATTAAATCATAAGCAACTGAATTTTTAAAATGTTGAAGGGCTCCACGGGGAACTTTATATCAATGTTTTGAACTACCTATGTACATAAAGTACTGATGAGAGTATAACAGATGGCAGGTAAGCAATCAGAATGTATATTATGTGGATATGTGTGTGATTATACGTAAGACATGGGTTTGTAGACATTAAAAGAAACACCACTAATTTGATGGTAGAGCCCAGAAAAATCAATTAGCTCTACTGTTTCACCTGCTAAAAGAAATCTGTTTGATTGACTCACTTTGTTCCATCATGTCTGTTCTCAAAAGAATCCTGCTTTTTTCACTGCCTTGAGGTTGATACTTTGAACAGGAAAAATGAATGAGTCAGTGTCCTGATGACTCTTAGGCAAAAGTCAAACTGGGCTCTTCTGAAGAAAGACATTGTATTATTCTCAAGATGAGTAAGAGTCTTGAATCTTTCATTTAAATTAGCTGTCTTTTACATATGCCTTCAAAAAACACCTTATTTTTAGACACACTTTAACGTTTCCAGCTTGAATTTGATTACTTCAATTTATGAACATTCATGAAAAGTGTAAGGGATCCTGGAATGAGAGGAACTACAAAGTTTCTTCATCTCCCACAAGATGGCTGGCCTACAATATAAGCCCTACCCTCACTCTCTCCTTGCAGATCTCGGGTGCTCCAACCTAGAAGCAGCCCTAAAACTTTTGCTTAGCTGAGGTGGATGTGTTGTTTTGATCATGTTTTATGGCTTTTGGAGGAACCTCAAATTGATTAAAAAACAAATACAATAGGTCAAAGAAATTCATATGCTATTTGAGAAAACCCCTGAAGTGTGCTTGATGACATTTCAAACACTTTCAAACTTAGATGGGAAAAACCTCTCATTATATATGTCTTGCATAAGAGGTATCATGACCATATACATATTGCTAGATAGAACTCTTCTAAGAAATTCTATCACCTTTTTGATGTAATTAAGAAAGAAGCATAGAAGTATATACTAAAAACACTGACCTTTTTATAACCTCACAAAAATAATGGTTTATTTCATGCTGGAAAAAAATTAGAATGATATATTTTTCATTTGACCTTAAAATATATATATAAAATCTATCTTATTTTTAGGTTTAACTGGTAAAACAGGTTCTCTCTCCTTGACCCATTTTTGACTTTCATTCATTTTCCACCTCACTCTTTCTGGATTAGAAGAAGGAGACTGGATTAACTCACCTGAATCTGCTTATGGGGGTAAAGAATCTTAGGAGTTCTGGGTGTATAAGGGAGAAGAAGAGCAGAAAGCAGTGTAGGTCCTAGGACCAGTCAGGGAAGGTCTGGAGCAACAGAATCCAGGGTGCCTGAGGGCAAGTTTTCCATGTTCATTTCAGGTACACAGACCAGTGTGTGTCTGGAATTGGTCCTAAGGGCTAAAAAGCAGGGAGTGTAGTTTCAAGGGGTGCTTGCATCATTCCCAAGTGACAGAGAATGTAACCTACTTTCTTATAAGTCTGATTTAATTGCTGTTATTGTCCGGTTTTAAATATGCTTTAAGGTTGAACAATGACTCTGTGATTCACCTGTTTATACCTTCCTGTATCCTCCTGACTCCTTTGTGTTTAATTTTATACTCCCCACCCCCATTGAAGGAGACCCACTAGGATAAGAATCTAGCCTGGTGTTCATAAGCTCTTTTTCTATTGGTGCCAATCTTGAAAAACGAGAATCAGAAACTGCTAGATGAGAACCCAATGCCTTAGTGAGGAGAGACAAGGGAGAGGGGAGGGGAGAGAAGCCAGATGAAACAGACACTGCTCAGATGTCCCCCATTTTTCCATATTCAGGAGGGGGCCTGTGCGGCAGAGCTGAAAAGGGGTGGTATTGTGATTAGGGGCAACAAAAAAGCAGACAATACCTCCTCTATGAAAGTAACTTTGTGCTACGTGTAATTTAAAAAGCAATCAAACAAATGAATTTACAATGGAATATTCCCACCTTTAAAGTTGTTTGGATAGACACGGAGGATGTAAATTGGCCAGCAGGTTGAAGTGAGTAGCAGTGAACTACAATTATAGGCTATAATAGTGTTAAATGAAAATATGATGGAGGCCAGAAAAAATAATAGAAAATGTAATTGCTCACTCCATCAGAAGATTACATAATTAATAAACTAAACAGGAAATGACTCAGGGCAATATCACTAAAGGATGTCCCTTGAATGCTGTATCTTATAAAAAACAGTCATCCTATAGAGTTATCAAGTTTATAATGGTTTTTATAAAGCAGTAGATAGCCCTGCTTATATCATCTCAGGTCTGGCCTCCACAACTTGTTTACAAGCTGAGTGTCCCCAGTCCATCCCCACTTGCTTCCAAACTTTTCAAAATGAGTCCCATAACTACCCGCTTCATTCTTTTTGGTTCCATTCCAATTGACCATGGAGGCAACTTAAAACTGAAGCACATGAAACTGAAGTTTTCAAAGCCCAGTAAAGCCCCATAGTAAGGGCTGTTGGCTACTTTGGCTGGTGGCTACAATTTTCCCATCATGAATTAGCATCATTTTCTAAGAGGGTCTCAGGTAGAGGAAAATTGAACCAAGAATACTAAACTTATTGTGTTTGGTCGGAGAAATTGTCACTTTTTTTGATAGTCTAACTAAGCCTTCTGAAAAACTCCAAAGTTTAACAATCATAGTAATTTAGGGGAAAAAATGGTTAGCTTAACTTTTTTTCTTTTTTTCCAAGTGAGAGGAGGGAAAATATAGAGACAAACTCCCATATGCACCCCGACAGGGATCAACCCAGCAACCCCCATCTGGGGCTGATGCTCTACCCATTTTGGGTCATGCTCGCAACCAAGCTATTTTTGGTGCCTGAGGTGGAGGCTTCACAGAGCCATCCTCAGCACCCTGGGCTGGTGATCTTGAACCAACAGAGTCATGGTTGAGTGAGGGGCAGAGAGAGAGAGACAGAGAGGGAGAGGAGTGGAGAAGCAGATGTTCACTTCTTTTGTGTGCCTTGACAGGGATTCAGACCCAGGACTTCCACATGCCAGGTCAGTGGTCTACCACTAAGCCTACTGGCCAGGGCCTTAAAAATTTATTTTTTGATTACATTTTTTATGATACATCTACTTCATTACACTTAAGATTTCAATTTTTAAGGAACTGTCCCTTTACTTCAATTGAGCTACAAATAGCAGTGTTAGATTTCTGATGGCAGCTGATACTTGGAATAATTCTGCTTTTTCATGTATAGGTTGACTTAAGTCTTTTTCTTCCTATTTGAGCACTGGGCTTCTCTGTTTACTGCTGTGACATCCTAGCAGTTCTTACATTAAAAATAAAATTAAGTCTTATCTTCCAGCACCAATGAGATGAATATTGTAGTATAACTGTATGGGCATGTGCAGGTGGTAAATGACTTTAGGAAAAATAAAGAGCTCACCTACAAATGTGTAAAGGCTACCTGAAGCACAGTTCCAAATAACAGGCAAGATAATAATGTGCTATCTTCCTGGGATGATTCCACATTATGTTCGTGTTGCGGTGGCAGATTGTGTTCTCATCGTTGGCTCTCCATTTGGGAGGACATTTGTATGTCAGGAGATTAGTATAATGTCAGCCAGTGACATTGCTTTCCTGTGCCTAAGTGTATTCGCAAACCACACATAATTGAACAATACATTATTTTACTGAACAGGTATCTTTCTAGATTGCATAAAGCAATAATCTCTTCCATATTGTTTTCCCAGAGCAATTACTTCCTACAGAGACTATATTTTTCTGAAAGGCTTTTTGAACAGTTTTGTACTTTGGCTTCATGCAAGGAGTGCGACAGTTTGCACAATTTGGGAATAACAAGGGAAGAAACTGAGATTGGAATTCAAAATACAAAAGGACAGGAAGCCATACATCATTACACACAGTAACGTTATGACTTGGTGGCCTCAGCACGGCCTTCTGCAATGCTGTAACGGTAGTCAAAAATACCACCAGAGCTTGAACTTAGAAGCTGGCTGTAAACTTGTCTTGAATGGCCCCAGACACCTTGGCCTTTGTTTATAGAAGTCTTTGTTTTCCTTTGACAGTACCAGGAACCTAACATTTTTCTAGTCAAGTATATTTCTGTATTCATTGTCCCTGCAATGCCAGGTTAAGCTGACAGCTTGACAACTTGGCTGCGTGAATGAAAGATTCTTTATTGACAATCTTCCTTATCCTTTTTCTCTGCTTATTAAGTTGAATTCAATTCTTCTTCTTCTTTTTTTTTTTGAATTTTCTGGCCAACCCATTCCAAGGCTACTCCCACTAGGAATTATCAGAAGGCTGAACTTGGTCTAGGTAACTATACTGAATTTTGTGGTGAGTCAGGAATATTTCCTAAGGATGAGAGTTATAGTGGTTTGGCTCAAGACAGAATTCATTGGTACCAATCCAGCCCATCTGCCAACTTGCTGTGTGACTTTTCGGTAAGTCATAACCTTTCTGTTTTTAGTTTCCTGAAAAGTGGAGATAAAGCTGCAGTGCTTTTCATCCATCTACCTCAGAGGAGTTTTGTGAAGGTTAGTTAATTAATTGTCAAGACGTCTGCATGTGGGATGTGTTAAGGGAATGTCAAATAATGGGTCAAACTAGGCAAAAGAGAGAAAAATAGAGTGATTGTAGAATAATTGCTAATTTTTCAACATCTTCAAGTTTCTAGGGCAGTTGTCAGGTAAAGTCCCCAAATTTGATTGCTCTAAAAACCATTTAGGCATCAGAAGAGTTATTTCTAGCTTCATTTCCTTCTATAGGATTCTAAGTAGGAGTCTGTTGGCTTAATAATTGTCCTTGAACCCAGGTAAAGTGAAACAACTTTGGAGGGGCTTTGCCTATAAATGTGAACTTTGTTTGATTGTTTCTTTAAGAATATGTTCAGTCAGTATTTATGCAGAGGAAAGGATGAAATAGTTTTCTTTGGGAGTCTGATAGTCTCTGGCCAGGTTAGCGAAGGGTGGAAGAATTGAAGAAGCTGGAATAAAAGCCACTACTTCTTGAGCACTTTATATATTTAGGAACTTCACTTATATTGTCTTATTTATCCAAAAAGCAACTCAGTGAGGAGGAAAGATGGTTTCTGGTCCCTGACTCTGCTCTCACTGTTATTTCCTTGGCCATCAACTTCTACCTGTTCAGGACAAGAGCCAGGGGTATGACTGTTGGGGTTATAGTCTTAAAAGGCAAGAACTGGTTCTTAGGAACTCACAACTCACACCTGTGAACCATTTTGACCATATTAGTATCAGGCTTTCAGCAATTGCACTAACTGATAATGGACATAGAAAATATATAATCAGGTATTAAATTTAATGTAAATGACCAAAATGTCAGCCAAGCTGATGAATCTGGTATCTCATTATAAGAACATGACATAGATTAGCCTGTATACTTCAGCCTAACCTATGCATGTAAATATTCATCAAACTGAAGACATATTAGAGGGAAGGAGGAGAGTATAGAATTATAGGACTGGAAGAGCAATTGCTTTTTCATTTTGAGACAGTTTTGGTGAAACCAGAAAAACCGATAAGAAAAAAGGTGTGTGTATGTGTGTGTGTTGGTGAGGGCATGTCCTGTCCTCTTTGCTTATTTATTTTGCTAACATTTCGACAAACTGGAAAAAGGTATGGACCAGAAATCTGTCTTCCTGATGTGTAAAAATCCCAGGACCTCAAGTGGTTTACAGTGGCTAAATGCCCAGGGCTCCGAGAACCAGATTGGGATGATCACTGCATTCTACTGCTGGACAGGCCGAGCTTTCTGGTGGCCTCCAGGTGCCCACACAAGGGGTTCATGGCTTAGCTGGAAATGGAAAACAACTTGTCTGACTCTTGATACCCAGACCGCCACCTACTAAAAGTAAAAATAATTTTCTAAATGGGGGTGGGTGGGAAATAGAGGCAGTTTTTAGAAAATGTAGCCTGGTAGACAAATACCACACATCCTATAAAATCAGTTGGTAGACTGTTCATGAACAGTTTTATAACATAACATGAAAAGTTGGTGTATTTTTGGACAAATGTAGAGTAAACACACCAAAGGATGATGCTTCCTTTCCTTCACCAAATACTATCTCGTTAAGACATTCAGGAGGAGGCCTTGCTTCCAGCATTGACAGTGTGCGTGGGATACATCTATAACTCAGAGCTAAAACAAAAATAACAACAAAACACACTCACATGCCCCGTTTTTTCTTGCCGCATGTTGTGGAAAATGTAGGTGTGGGGGCCGTGACCTGCCTGGCTCAGGTGGGAGTTAAAGCCGCCTGGATTGTGAGGCACAGGCAAGTGGAAGTAACTTAGCCAGAAAGCCACACAACAAGCTCATCTATTTATAGCTCCCGTGGTGAAAAAAGTAAAACCAAAGTGCAGCTTCTACCTGCTGTTCCCAACTGAAGCTAACAACAACAACAAAAAAAAAGCAAGAAAAAATATAAAAGCAAAACGAATAAGACCTCCTTTTGGTTGTCTTTGTAGTCTCAACTGACACACACAAAAGTGCTGACTTAGGTTGTCCCCCTGCCAGCCCCTTGCACAGGTGAGGTAGTCAGGCAGGCAGCCCCTCAAACGTTCAGTTTTGTCCTGCTTAGTCCAGAAAGGCATGTGTTCCAACCACAGCCCAAGTGAAATGCATGGGATTTTTAAAAAAGAATATTTATTGTCCCCCCTTCTTCAGGGGAGCTTGTGGCTTCCATTCTTTTCTAAATTCATCCCAAATGAATACTAAAGTGCTACATAAGATATATCAATCAGATATTTCCCCTCTCCAACTTCTCTGCAAGGCACACACACACACATACACACATACACACACACAGAGAGAGAGAGAGAGAGAGAGAGAGAGAGCTGCAATTCTTAACCAAAGAACCACAAACAAAGCAAAATGAGTAAGGGCACAATCATGCCTTATAAACAATGTCTTAGTGCTAGCAGAAGATGAAGCCAACCCTTTCCTGAAGTTCAAGTGCATTCTAACCTTGCTGGATCTCGGTGACTGGATTTCAATGCCCTTGTTAGCATTCACAATTCTGAAGCGGTATATTCTTAAGGAGTTCTACAAGAAAAGCGGATGATGCACTGTTAGAAACTGTTGACCAGAGGTTATGGTGATCATTTAAAAAGGTAAACCTCATGAGAGTAAGAACACTTGGTGGTAGGGGTGGGGTGGGGGGTGGCATCGCCCCCTAACCGCATGGTTCCCTCCGGGGGCTGGCAGCGTTCCAGCGCGGGGTAAGCAGGAAGCTGCGGCCAGGCTGAGTCGCTCAAAAGCTACTGGAGCTAATAGATTGTGGTCATGAGGAGAGCAGTAGCATCTCGGTAGTGATGGGAACACGCAGAAGCATCTTCAAAACAGTTGCAGAAACATGCTGAGCTCTGCACTCCTGAGCCTCTGCCTGCTGCAGCCGGCTTGGAGTTTGCTGGAAGTCGCAGGCTCTGGGCACCGCTGCAGCCTGGCTGCCCGCGATACCAGCACCATCCCTTCCCGGGGCTGTGTAGCCTGGAGAAGCAGAGAAGCGGGGTGTAAAACACTCCCACGTGCAGAGGGACCCGTGTGCAGAGAAGCTCACAAGTCTGCTACCGAAGCTTGTCACCCCGCCCCGGACTGGGCTGGGTTAACTCCTCCCTTGCCACCCACCCCTGCTATCACCTGGATCATGGCCCAGAAGATTCCCCAGTAGAAGTAACTCCTCCCGGGGTGCTCAGCCCTGCCCAGTCCATAAGAGAGGTCTTTTTCCACCATATCACCCTGGGGGAGGAGGAATGGAGAGGAAGATTAAAGTAAGGAGTCTCCCATTTTTGTAAAAAAGAGTAAGATAAGACCACAGTAGAGTCCAAAGGTGTATGAATTTGAATTTTTTGCAGAGTTATCTAAATATAATTAAAATTACTTGAGTTTTTAAAACTTGAGAGGGCCTTAGAGACCCTCTTGGTCCAAACTCCTTCAATTTATAAGAAATGGTTGCTGAGACTCAGGTGACACAAGCCAGAGGACAGAGTGGGGCGTACTCCCACTGCCAGCGAACCTTCAGCAAGTGTTTACTAAGCACTGACTGCATGTCAGCATTGTTCTCTGCCAGGTTTACCCAACGGTGCAGAAACAGGCAAAAGTTTCTGCCCTCATCTGGCTCATTATGTGCAGACACTGTTCTCAAGGAACTTTCCATATGTTTAACACATGTAACAGACCAACCTTACAAGGAGGTGATATTATTATCCACATCATACAAGTGAGGAGGTTGTGGCACAAGAAGGAAGTGGCAATGCCTGGAGTCAAATTTTGACAATGTGACTCAGGAACTCACACTTTGATCAATTAAGCAATATTGCCTGTGTGTGAGTAGATATATACGGCACGTCCTTAAAGTCATGGTGCACTTTTGACCGGTCACAGGAAAGCAACAAAAGATGATAGATATGTGAAATCTGCACCAAATAAAAGGAAAACCCTCCCAGTTTCTGTAGGATGATGTGGCAGCATGTGCACATGCGCAGATGATGAGGTAACACCATGTATACAGCGGAGCAGCCCACGGCCATGCCAATCGAGATGTGGACGGCACAGAGGAAAGTTCAGTGTGTTCTGTGGCTCGCTAAATTTGAATCCATGACCAAAGTGCAATGTGAATATCAGCACGTTTATAATGAAGCGCCACCACATAAGAATAACATTACTCGGTGGGATAAGCAGTTGAAGGAAACTGGCAGTTTGGTGGAGAAACCCCGTTCTGGTAGGCCATCAGTCAGTGACGAGTCTGTAGAGACTCGTAGGAGCTACTTAGGGAGCCCTAAAAGATCTGTGCATGCTTGTGGTTGACAATTACACCTAAGCAAGACTGTAGTTCATAAGGTGTTAAAGAAATGTCTCTGTTTTACGGGGTACAAATTGTGGCTGTTGCACGCTATCAAACCGGCAGATAGACCCACACGATGCACATTTGCTACAGATATGCTTCATGAGATCGACAATGATGCAAGATTTTTGCAGAAAATTGTGTTTAGCGATGAGGCGACCTTCCATATCTGTGGACATGTTCATCGCCGTAACGTCCGAATATGGGCTGCTGAACATCCTCATGCTGACGTTGAGTACGAACGTCACACCCCTAAAGAGAACGTGTGGTGTGGCCTGATGCATGATAAGGTGGTAGGCCCATTTTTTTCGTGGAGCAGTCTGTGACGGCAAACACCTATCTTGACATGTTGGAATTGTATGCAGTGCCACAATTTCCAGAAGGTGTCATCTTTCAACAGGACGATGCTTCCTCCACACTACGCCACCATTGTTTGTGAGTTTCTGGATAGAACATGCCCCTGGTGGTGGATAAGCAGGGGTTCTGTCAAGCCATGGCCACCACAATCCCTGGATCTGATGCCCTTAGACTTTTACTTTTGGGGTTATGTGAAGTAACATGTGTACATTGAACATATCAATGACATTAATCACTTAAAACAAAGAATCACAGACGCTATTCACTCTGTTACACCAGACCTCCTTACCCGTGTGTGGCAAGAACTTCACTATAGTTTGGATGTGTGTAGGAGCCCACATCAAACTGCACTGAATAAGTATGAAACTAGGAGAGTTTTCCTTTTATTTGGTGCAGATTTTACATTTCTATCGTCTTTTGCTGCTTTCCTGTGACCGGTCAAAAGTGCACCATGACTTTACAGACACACTATATTTATTCATTCTTATAGCTATATTCCAACATAGGCCTCTTGAAACTGGCTTCCAAACTCTTCACATTATATTGCACCACCTCAGGTGCCTTGAAAAAGAAAATCATCATGAAAAGGGTAGCCATCTTCTTATAGTCATTTCTTATTAGATATCTCTTCTATAGTTCACAGCTTCCATGAATCAGATGTATCATTATTGTTTACCAAACACTTGCAATACACTTTCCTTGCCCCTCAGCACAATCCTTTGAAGTAGAAAGTGTTACCTCTACTTATGTCATTCAGTAAAGTGGGAGTGCTGCCCAAACCTCCTACCCCTGGGGCTGGAGACTCATCTCCTGGTAGTTCAGAGGGTCAGTTAATTCAAAGGGAAATAAACTGGCCCTTTGTGGATGAAGACAGAGCGTGGCTACCAGGAGACAGTCAGATATTTAACTGGATGAGAACAGTAGATTACTATTCCATCTGCCAGTTAATAGCATACCTCTCAGCACTTTTCCTTATACCCATTAAAATACTATAAAAATATACATACCCAACTGAAGATATAAGAAGTTTCCATGCATAGTCACCTGGACGATAGCACATTAACAAAATAAAGCATTCTTCTCAAGTAATATTTGACTCTTCAACTTTTTTCTTCTTTTCTACACAGACCTGAGAGCTTTAGAGAAACAGGTGAATGTGAGTGTGATTGTGCATTCCTGCATTAAGCCAGTTTATAGAAAAAAATGTGGTAGGAAAATAATGAGATTGGTTCCTGTGTTAAAACATGATGCAAAGTATAGGCAACCATCAACTTCCTGGAAACAAACTTGTTAGCTTCTGTGAGGACAACTTGTGAATAACCTACCTACTCCCACTCTCCTCCCCTCCTTTCCCAACTCCCTTTCTTTTTTTTTTTTTTCCTTCCTTTCTTCTGATTATTTTCCCCCCAGGGCTATTTCAGAAAGAAATGAAAATGTTTGATGGTGTTTCCTTCTTTTCCCATTCAAAATATAGAGAGCTTTATTAAATCTCATGGGAAAAATTTCTTATTACTATTATATTGAATAAGAAAACATCAATGAGAAACTTGAATGGCTTTTTGGCCACTGAACTTTTTGTGCTGAGCATATGTGAGAAATGGCAAAATGAAGTCACTAATCTTCCATCTTAAAAGGTAAGATGGGAGGTCAAGGTTGCTTAGTCATCATGAGTGTAAATGCTCTGGAAATGAGCTTTTATGGCCTACAGACTGACCTCGGGTGTGATTTTATTCCAGCAGGGAGAATCCAACTCTTGTCTCTGACCAACTGGACCTATATCCTCTGATTTCTGCAGGTATACCCCAATGTTGACTTTTAGTGATAACACGTGTAGAAATACTTCCACCTGTGACCTCACAGCAGAAAAGTATACCTCTTAGAGAACTGTCTAGAATACTTGAAAGCAACAAGAGCTGTGGCCTTTGACATTAAGTAAATAAACCTAAACAAATCTCTCCTCAAATGGGTGTGACTTTGGATTTGGTTCTGGATCCTTCAAACTAACCTGAGCCAAGTTCTCAAAATGTGAATCGCCCACAAGTACTGTCAAATAGATTTCATTGTTTTGTTTATTGTACTGGTCACCAGTATAAGGATTTTACATATTTTTTTTCATAATTAAAAAAATACCACATAATATGAAGATCTACCCTCTTAACTGTATAGTATAGTACTATTCACTAAAAGCACTATGTTGTAAAGCAGAGCTCTATAATTTTCTCATCTTTTATAACTGAAAATTTTTTTCTTTTCTTTTTTTTTTAATTAACTTTAATGTGGTGACACCAATAAATCAGGGTACATATGTACAATGAAAACATCTCCAGATTATCTTATCATTCAATTGTGTTGCATACCCATCACCCAAAGTCAAATTGTCCTCTGTCACCTTCTATCTGGTTTTCCTTGTGCCCCTACCCTTCTCCCTATCCCACCCTCCCTTCCCTCCCCCCACCCCATAACCACCACTCTCTTGTCCATGTCTCCTAGTCTCACTTTTATGTCCCACCTATGTATGAATTCATGCTGTTCTCAGTTTTTTTTTCTGATTTACTTATTTCACTTCGTATAATGTATAACTGAAATTTAAAAAAAAATTTTTTTCTGAAGTGAGAAGCGGGGAGACAGAGAGACAAACTCCCACATGCTCCCAAAAGGGATCCACCTGGCATGTCCACTAGGGGTCGATGCTCTGCCTATCTGGGGTGTTGCTCTGTGCAACCAGAGGCATTCTAGCGCCTGAGGTGGAGGCGTGGAACCATCCTCAGTGCTCAAGTCAGCTTTGCTCTTGTGGAGCCTTGGCTGTGGGAGGGGAAGAGAGAGATAAAGAGAAAGGAGAGGAGGAAGGAAGGGTGGAGAAGCAGATGGTTGCTTCTCCTGTGTGCCCTGGCCAGGAATTGAACCTGGGACTTCCACATGCTGGGCCAACACTCTACCACTGAGCAAACCGGCCAGGGTCTTGTAACTGAAACTTTATACACAATGAACAGTAATTCCCCATCCACTCCCCAGTCCTTGGCAACCACCATTCTACTCTCTGCTTTTTTGAGTTCGATTACTTTAGATGCCTTGTGGAAAACAGTATGGAGGTTCTTCAGGAAATAAAGATACATATACCTTTTGGCCTAGCAATCCCACCTCTGGGTACAAGTAGTTGGCTCTCTGAAAAAGTGTGTTCACTTTTAGTGGACGTGAATGACCTTTGGGCAAAGCTGATGGGTCTCCTTGCAGGGACGTAAATAGTTTCCTGGTTTGGCCTCTAAAAACTAAAACTCCTCTTAAATCATTTTACAAGAGTTTTTCTTAATGGAAAGGAAAGGCCTATTTTATCATGAGCACATTAAAATCCAACAAGTTAGAGAGTGGTGCATGAGGAAACAATGATTGTGGCATGGGTTCTCACTAAGAAAAAATAAACTGGAAACCCAACTTTATAATTTTATAGTATTTTTAGTGCCATTCAATAGTGATTTCAATAGGCCTTCTATGGGTTTATAAGGATTGTCATCTGAGATTATATCCATGTAAGTTAAAAATCACACACAACAGGTTTGTAATTAAGAGTGAACGGTCTCAGCCTGATCATCCCACAGAATAGGCCACGTATTCCTGTCCCAGCTTTAAAATCTATTTAAAAATAAAAGCACCACCTTCTCTTCCTTTGAAGAGGAAAGTATATGAGTTCCATTTGTGAAAGTAGAAGAGAAAGGTGTTTTGTTTTTCCCTTTCAGACCATTTTCCATAGATAAAAATGGAATATGTATCTTAATCTAAGCCCCAGTGTTGCCACAATCACATTAACATTCATCACTTTTACATCTTGACTTCTTATGGGTGTTATGTCAGGAAGACAGACTTGACTTTGACTGGTGCTTTCCATTTGTAAGTTTTCTCTTTAATTTCCTTAGAGTCATTTTCAGAGTCATAAATTACTATTCGAGCCTTTCCTGTTCATCTGCCACCCTCTGTATAGATCACATGTCTTCTCCATAGCACATAGCAGTTTCTGGTCTGGGTTCTTGTCCACTCCTGCTGCTAACTAGCTGTGTGGCTTTGGACGAGTTACTGTACCTTTCTAGGTCTCTGTTTTCTCATCTCTGAACTATGGGCATTAGGCCAGAAAGATGGTGTCTAAGTTCCTTTGAAATCTAAAAATTGTTATGATGTGTGGCCAGACTTTCATTAGAGCTGCTGGTTGATTGGCACCTAGTACCAAGGACACAGCTTCACAAGATCTTTATTTCAACAACCGGAGCTCATGGGTAAGTTTGCTAGAGAAAAACTTAGGGAAAGGGCATGATTGATTGATTTCTGGAGAGAACTCAATATGACTTCCATGTGTTTTAGACAGTATTTGAACACCATCACTTAAAGCACGTATCTCCATCTTATGTTTTTTATCATTTTATAAAAGTAGCAATTATGTTCGCCTCTAGATGTGTCTAAATAAAACTATGTTGATGAGGAAATCCCTCAGGCAGTGTTAGAAAGCATTTCCTCTCTTTAATTTTGCGATTCTTCTCTATAATTAAGAAAGTGTTAAAAAGGTAGTACGTCATCATTATGGTTCTGGGGACTCCTCCACCATTTCTGAGTCTCAGAGAGGCCATTTTCATTCTTAGATGGCAAGAATGGGGAGTTCAAGTGATTGCTAATGATTTCTGACCTATATCAATATAGTCTCAGCTGTTTTCTTTTGAACCTTATAGGTGAGCTATAGTTCACCTTTATTTGGAGGAGAAGGAGGGAGGCAGAGGTGGCAGTGGAAAGAGGATGACAGTTCATTGTCCTTACTAAATTTTAGCTTATTAAAATGTCATACCCACTAATTCAGTATTACTCTGTGAAAATGATTAGAAAGTTTTGCCTCTTGGAGAGAGTCAGTTCAGTGTTTGGGACACGATTGAAAAGAATTCAGTTCATAGACACAGATTTTGTTTAAAAGCAGATAATGTCAAGGGAGACAATGAAGTTCGATTAATTCCTTAGTTTGAAACAGAGTATGCCTGCTAGCACGCCATTATGGTGGGAGCTTAGATAACTTCTGGTTTGACATTTCTTTGGGATTGGAGGTGTGATTAAATCCACACACAGTTTAACTTTGTTTTGAAAGAAGAAGCAACATGGCATAGTGGAAAAAGTGTAGGCGCTGCCTCTGAATATTTAGGCAATAATTACTGAACTTCATCTGTCTTCTCTTTGTAAAACAGATCATCCTTTCTCACCTTGCCCCAGCTCTTTCTGCTCCTTTTGTCTTAACTAATGACCTTGACTATTATTTCATAAGTGAAATGGAAGCTATCAGATGACAACTTCCTATCTTCCTGGTACCCAAACATGAAATCTTTTACTTGCACCTATTTTTTATGCCTTCCCTCTAGTTCAATAGAGAAGGTAACCCATCTTTCAGCTAAAACTGATTTCCCCATCTTTGTTTTGCATCCCATCCCCTTCCACTTTCATGGGAAACTTGTGTAACTGATGATCCTGTTTTTCTCCTGTATAGTCAATATTTCTTTCATACACAGAATCTTTCTGTTAGCATTTAGTACACTCACTTATTCCATGGTTCAAAATGTTTCCCATGAAACTCCATCATTTCTGTTCACTTCCATCCATTTTTATTAAAGTATTGTTTACACCTAATATCCACCCTATCTTACCTCCTACTCACTCCTCAAACAAATCCCATGGCTTCACTGGGTCAGCTTTCCTTAAAGTTGCCAGTGATATTCATATTGCTAAAGCCAATGGTCACTTTTCTGTTACCTCCACCTGAATATCTCAGAGGCACTCTAACTCAACATGTCCCCACCTGCACCCTAGATTTTCTCCCCTACGCCTGATTCCCTTGTGCCTAAACCTGCTTCTCTCCCTAACTTACTTGTTCTTAGTGTTTTTAATTCTTCTCTCTTTTTCATGCTTTGATAACGAAGTTATCATCATGTCCTTTTTGGTTTTACCTCCCTTATAGCTCTTGGGTCCATCCACCCTTTTCTCATCATCTCTATCCTAGACATTTACAATGTGTCCCTACCTGGTCATGATGCAGTGTCCAAGCAATTCTCAACAATTGTTACCACTGTTCCTGTCATTGATGGTATTACATTTGTGTGATTATTGAATTTATTTGGACAGACATTATTCCCTGAGAGCAGTTTGGGTTTATCTAAATTTGGCATGTTACTAAATCCCCATAAAAGAATAAATATATGTATAAATAATATATGGAAGCTGTACACATTTTTTAAAATCATGACAGAAGAAAGAGAATGAAAACATCTACTTAGGATTGTTTTAGTAAAATGGACAAATTCCCTTCTTGTAGAAAGACAGCTGTCTCTTACAAATTTATGTTTTCCTCAATAATTTGCAGTGATTGTTGAGAAGGGCTCTTGCCTTGCCACAGATGGCATATCTCAGGCCCTTTGTATTCAGCTGTGGTCATGAGATTATTTCCTGCAAATGAGATTGAAGTAAAACTGTGTTTAATTTTTAGGTCAAAGATTTTCAGGACTTTCTTTTTTCTTTACCAACAAATGGAAAGTCAGGACTTTGAGACTCTAGAGAGTAGTGGAGCCGTTGAAGGGGAGTAACATGAACCTCCAAAGTATTGCAAGGAGGAAAGACGGCCACAAAACACTCATACCTGTCTTAACAATTACATGAACAAGAATTGATAAACCACTGTATGTGGGTGGGCAGAGGGCAAATCTGGCGCTCTGCTTATTTTTGTAAAGAAAGTTTTATTGGAACATAGGTTTGTCCATTTGTTTACATGTTGTCTATGGTGGATTTGCATTATAACAGTAGAGTCGAGTAGTTGCAAGAGAGATTGTATTACCCTTAATGACTGAAATATTTACTATTTGGTCATTTATCAAGAAGGTTTACTGACATATGGACTATTGTGTTTAGCAACTGTAATTTTGGATTTAATTTTTATAGCAACAACATTGCCCTAACTAGTAAACCTCCCTAAGTATAAATGTTATAGCTTACTGCACACTTTCACTAATGAATGCAATCTTTTAACAAGTGTTTCTTGAGCATTTACTATATTCTTTGTATGGGAGATACAAGGTGAAGGAGAAATGAGTCTTGCTCTTAAGAAACTTATGATTTTGATAGAGACATAGAGGAATTAGTTGGCAATTAAAATATGGGTACAATGTTGGTAAGTGTAGGGAGCTAATCACACATATAGGAGTATTTATCTCAGACATAGGAAAGGCATGTGCTGAAGTCAAATCTCCCAAGGAGCACATCTGAGGTAGATATTACTGTGCAGGAAATTTATGTGGAGTGCTTTCAGAATCAACATCTGTGGGGAAGGGAAGGAAGCAGGATCAGGCAGAGGAGGAAACTGGGTGGTGACATTTTTTCACAACAAAGGCCTCAGGCCAAACCTGCAGGGAGCTCTGAACCTTGGGTGGCCCTTTAAAATTGGGAAAAAGGGTGGGTGGAACTTTCTTGCCTCAGCTAATTTGCTGCAGGTTGCTCAGAAGAGAGCATTGACAACAGTGCTTTCAGTATCTGGGGGATAGTTCTTCCATTCTGAGGGGAGCCATCTCAGGGTGCACATAGAGGCTACCACAGGAGAGTTCTGTGACATCTTGTGAAGAGAAGTTCATCTAAGCTTCAATCTAAACTTTGATCAGGGCTTTTCACTTTGCAAAAGGAGAGGGCAAGAATGGGTTGTGGAGAATGCTCTAGGCAGAGGGAATAAATTGTTCAAATCACTAAAAATGGGAACAAACATGGGAAGATTAGAAACATGAATTCTACCTTGACTGACAAGCAGGTTTTTACATTTGTACTTCCTACCTCTGTCTGATGGAGGAAGACAGGGAAGCTGTCAATGGGCATCACTCTAGCTAATTGGCTATTGCAGACTTTATATGTTCCAAGAAACTCCAGGTCATAATTGAATTTATCTTACATTTTTTGAACCAAGTATCCTCTCTAGGTACAATTTAACTAAGCCTGCAGTTTGGAAGTAGCTTTATGAGATCTGTATTAGGAATGTGATGTCTTTATTCTCATATAGTTTGAGTTAATTATCTTGAGTCAGTGGTTTCTCATCCAAATCATAATTTCTCTATCTCATGAAATTTTCTGTTCTGCTCAGAAACCTACCAGCTACTTAACAAGCAGCCCTGATTGACTGATGTGGATGTGAATGAAATAACCAAATTCTCCACCCCAGTGAAAAATAGGCACTATATGATTTATAAACACAAACATAGGGCTAACATGAACAGTTAGGATAAATGGTAAAGTGATTGAGGTTATAGTTCAAAACAATGAAACATTGTTCTGTAACTTAGAATAGATTAGTGACTAGCCTCTACAGCAGAAATGCTTTGCGAACTGTATTTATTTGGTCTAAGTGTCCCAGAAGGCTCATTATGCATCAATCCCACATTCTGAATTCTGTACCTCTAAATGTAACAGTCATCAGAATCTTTGCATTGGTAAACTATGAATCTATTTTGAAACTTCTGGCCACCATTTTCTATCTTTTTATATAGTTATTGTATTACTGAGTATTCAGGTTATACAATTCAGAGAAAAATTGAAATTTACAAATCATGTATGTGTTAGTGCATTTTATGAACAAAATATTTAACACCGTGTAATATGAACAGAATATTTAATACTGTGTAATAAACAATGACCACTGAAACATTTAAATGACTGTTGATTATGTGTTATTTGTATATATAGTAACTTAAACACCCTGCTAACAAAAATTAGAGGATATTTTATAGCTTCATATTCATTTTTAAAATATCACCTAATTTTTGTGAGCAATATATATGTATGAGGCACAAAAATAAAAACAAATATCCTCTAACCATTCACTCACCTTAGGACCAAAATCTTAGAAATTTAAGCCTACCTGTATATACCTTCCTGATCCCAAAAGTAACTATATGACTCTGAACATTTGTTTATCATTTCTTTGTTAATAATTTAAAAAGATACACATATATTTAGCCTAATGAATAATTTTGCTTGTTTGATTATAAGAAAAATATTGTACCAATTTAGTCTTTTAAGGAACTTTGTTTTTATTTCATTCAGCTTCATATATCTAAGATTCATCACTGCTTTTGCATGTAGACATTTTTTACCACGGTAAAGTATTTTGCAGTATGAATAGGATACAATTTACTCATTTTCTTGTTGATTGACATTTTTACCTGTTTTTTATTTTCTATCTTTTTTTATAACAAATCATGGAGATATGAACAGCTTTTATATGTCTCCAGAAACATATGGGTAAAAGATTTTTGGATCCATCTCCAGGAATAGTCGAAGGGCATGCAGATAATTAACTTTACAAGATAATAAAACTCGTTTACCACAGTGGTACCACTGAGTAATAACCACTGGTGGAGTTTAAGATTTCCCAATCAATCCCCAGACTCACCAACACTTTGTGCTACAAGAGTGGTTGAGTGGATTCTGGAACCTGAGGTCCAGATTCACTCCTCTGCTATGATTAGAGGGCTGTTTTTCTTGGATGAGATCTTTAACTTCTTTTTACCTCCACTTCTTCCTGTAAAATTGGGACAATGATGGACTTCTAAGGGTTCTATGAGAATTAAATGAGTGACTACATGTATAGCACTTGGAACAGTATCTGGGATTATAGTAATACTGTGTATTTGCTATTATTTTATTAATTTTTGCTAGCCTGGTAGATGTAAAATAACACTGTGGTCTAACTTTGTATCATTCTGCTTATGAATCAGGTTGGTAATTAATTGATCTTTCTTCAATTATTCTTATTTATATATTTTGGTCATTTCATCCATGGGTTCTTTTTCTTTGGTGTTTGGAGCTCTTTATTTATTCTGAATAAAAAAGAAAAACCCTTTTGATTCTAACTTTTTATTGATTTTAGAGAGAGAAAGGGGGAAAGAGAGAATGGGGGGGAGAGAGAAAAAAATATCAATTTGTTGTTCCACTTATTCATGCATTTATTGGTTGATCTTGTATTGCTATGAATAAGGATTGAACCCACAGTGTTGGCATATTGGGATGATGCTCTGAGCTTATTCTATTTTTTTTGCAAAATATTTTTTCTAAGTGTGTAGCATATCTTTTTATTTAAATGTAGTATATGTTTTTTTCTCTGTGTGTGGTTAGTGGGTTTTTCTTTTTATGTATCATGTTTTAAAAAATATTTCTTATTAGAAATGTAAAGATATTTTTCCTATATTTTCTTCTAACATAATTAAATTTTGCCTTCTTAGTTGAGTTTGTAATATATCAGAAATTTATTTTTAATTAATCAATGGAAGGTAAAGAATATTTTTCACATGTTATATAGGAACAAATAATTATCTCAGTATTTTTTATTGAATTATTCTTTTATTTGTAAGTTTTTCTCCAATAAATTGCAATGTCCCTTGACTCACATAACAAATTTTATATATGCATTCATTCGTTCCTGAGCTCTCTTTTCTGTTTTATTAATGTTTTTCTATATCCATACCAATATCATTCAGTCTAGGTTACTATTATTTTATAATACATCTTGGTATCTGATATGAAAATGCCTTCCCATTATTTTTTGTTTTTTACTAGTGTCTTGGGTATTCTCAGTTTTTTGCTTTTTCTTAAAATCGTCAAAAGTGTTTGAATTTTGTGTAAAATTACATTGAGTCAAATGATCAATTTAAAAAAAATGAATTTTTTGTTGATATTCCTGTCCATGGACTTGAGTTTTTAGGTCTTCTTTAATATATTTTAATAAAGTTTAATTTTTTTTCCTATGGAGGTTTTGTAATTGTTTGGTGGAGTTATCCCTCAGTGTGAGGTTTTATATATAATGTTGCCTGTGAGTAGAAATGCTATTGATTTTTATGGATTGATCTTATATTCAACCATTTTACTAATTTTTAAATTTAATTTTAATCTATATTTGTTTTGTTTTCCCTATAGACAGTCATATTAAAACCGAATGAAAAGACATTTTAGTTTCATGCTTTATAATTCTTACCTCTTAGTTCTTTTTCTTGGCAAGTGCTGGTGTGGGATTTCAGTATTCATTATTCTAAAATTGTTTTGTCACATTCCCTCCTGTTTTTATTTTTCAAAGATATACTAGCCTCATAGAGTTGTGAAAAATAGCTGTTCACTCATTTTCTCTTTTCTGAAGAGTTTAAGATGTTTCTTGACAATTTGTTAGAACTCAGCTACAAACCCGTCTGATCTGGTGGTTTTGTTTTGCTTTATTTTGTCTTATGGGACTCTTTCAAATGACTCTTTCAGTTTCTTTAATTGAAAATTCTTGCTTTTTATTCCTTCTTTAGTCACTTGTAAAAAATATTGTTTCTACCATCTTGATTTGTGCTTTCTATTTATCCCTCTTCTCTATTTGTTTTCTTCTGTTTTTGTTTTTTGAACTGCTTGTTTTCATCATTCACTTTTTAAATAAATTGAAATAGAATACAAAAATCTGAAGTCACAATAATCATATAATAAGGTTAAGTATTAATTTGTGAATTTTTGTTTTAGTTATAGGCATGTGTAAATTTTGCAGTCTAAGAAGTTTGAAAGACACTTTTTTGAAAGTCTTTGGTAGTGAACTATTCAGTTCTTGTTTATTTAAATTATCTTTACTTTTATTTTGTTTTTTTTCAAGATAGTTCTGCTGGGTACAAAAATTCTAGGTGGTTAGTTGCTCTTAGCAATTGGCAGTCATTATTCCACTGTGTTCTAGGTTTTTCTATTGTTGTGAAATCTACTTTTACTGTCTTTAAGGTCTTTTCTTTTATCTTCACTGTTTTGCAGTTTCACTATAATTTATGCATTTCTTTTTATTTATTTTGTTACTTTACATTGAGTTTTTGGATTCATGTATTATCATCTGATATGTATATTCTCAACCACTATCCCTTTGAGTATTATCTTTCTTCCATTTTCTTTCCTTCTGATACTGTTCTTAGATTTATAGTAGATTTTTTCAGTTAATCCTGTAATTTTTTAAACTTAAAATATAATTTCTATTCCCTGTATTTTGGATCATTTTTTCAATATATGGCACAATTTATTAATTTTCTCTTCAGTTGTGTCTGATTTGCTATTTAACTCAGCCATCAATATTATAATTTCAACTGCTATGTGTTTTTTTTCTTTTCTTTTTACTTTTTAAAAGTGTTTATTTTATTGATTGTAGATAGAGAGGAAGGGAGAGAGGGAGAGAGAGACAGGAAATTTGATCTGTTCCTGGATGTGCCCTGACTGGGAATTGAATCAGCAACCTCTGAGCTTTGGGATGATGCTCTAACCAACTGAGCTATCTGGCCAGGGCTTATGCTTTTCTTTTCTATAATTGTATTTGATTTATTTTCATATTTGTCTGGTCATTTTGTTCTAATAATCTCTTAAGTATTTTTATACTTTTGCTAATTTTTAAATTTTTATAGTTCTTTAAGTATTTCATATATAGTTATTTCATATTTTGTCTCATAGTTCTAATATCTGAAGATGTAAATCCGATTTCAAATCTAAATCTAAAAGACTTTCCTAGAAAGCTGAATCTTAATCTTTTTCTTTGCTGTTTTAAATCTAAATCAAATTTTGTTGTTTCTGCTGACTATTGAAATTATTGATTGTGAGCTCATATTTGTTTGCTCTTAATCAATGAAAATCATAAAAGCTTAAATTGGGGATGCTTTTCTTATGGAGAATTTATGTTCCCTTTTTCAGGAGCCAGTGGGATACTGCTTTAGCTATGTTTGCATACTCAAAGAAACATGGAATCTCAGCTCAAGCTCCCCTACCTTGTAAAGTGCCTGTAGTTTATTACCGAGTTCTTAAAACTGGAAAAATTGCATTCTATTTCTGCTTTTTTGTATCAGATCGTTCCATTATTTTGTTTGCTTATTTGTGAGAGTTTTTTTTACTTCCATTCAAGCCTGTCAATACATTACAAAGTGTGTTTCTTATAATTTATCCATCCGCAGTTTAGTTGTAATGCAGTAGGAGGAGCTTTCAGAGTATTTGGTTTCCCATACTGTTAGAAGCAGAAGGTAGGCAATTACATTTGGATGATGTTATAATAATTGTTCCACTAGTCTTAGCAATAGAAATCTTATACTATTTGTATAGCACTAGTTTGTTTCACAATATCTCTTTTCAAAGGCAGCCATTTTATAGATATAGATATTAATACTCAAAGCATTAAGTGTCTTCTTGAATTACATAAGTGGTTCAAGTCAAAATTAGGATAAAAGCTCAGATTTATGACTTCTACTTTGTTGATTTTCTTATGCTGATGTTTCTAATTTTTTCCACATAAGTTTTTCCATAAACTGAAACATAATTTTGAGGGCTATAGAGCAAACAAATGTTTTTAAAAAGACTTCAAGAGAAGAATATTTCAAAAGTTCATTCAATAAGCTATTTTAAGATCCAATAATTCTTTCATAATTGCTTCCTTTACTTCACTAGGTTTCTTCTCAGTGAAATCTATGCGTATTTCCTCTTTTTTTCTTTCCTCTCAAATGAGTAGTAGTGTTCATCGCTCTCCATGTTACATTTTCTTTTTCATGATAATCACCTTTGAATTTATTCATTGTCATTTCATATATATTGGTTACATAAAAAAAATATTGAGGCCCTAATATGTGCCAATTATTCCTTCTTCAGACTATAGATATTCTCAGTTTACCTGATTAAATATATTCTGTAACCTTATGTGTCATATTTGTCATTTTTTTATATTCTCTAGTATTGGTACATTTTTCATAATTAAAAAAAAAAGACCTACATTGTTGAGAGATCAAGTCTTTCTTGATCATAGCTTTTCTTATCTCAAGCCTAGAAAGGACCTAGAGATTACCCTAGCCCTGAGCTACCATTCCTTTTCTATACTAAGTATCTAATTGATTAATGGTTATTTTCTAGTTTTTTTTATTATACTCTTGAACAATTCTCCTCTCTTCATTTTTTAAAGTAAAATAGATTTTAAAATTTGAGTTCATAGATCCAATGAAAAGAAAGTCAATAATTTCAATATTTATAAATATGTACCTTTTAAAATAAACAAGATAAATACATTCTAACAAATTCCAGCTTATTTTGTTGTTTAGATATGATACTTGAATTGGAAAGGTACAAAAATAATACTAGCAACAATAAAATCTTACTTAAACCAATAGTAAGGACTAACTTTTCAAACAAGTCTGCTCAGATGCAGGGAACAAAAATGGTTTGAAACAATTTGCAATCTAACATTCTATCACTCCTCTTCATAACAATGTCTGTTTTTTATGTACTTATAAAATTCATTTACATATCCTTTTTTTAAAGCTATGTACACAAGATGATCAGCCTGAGCTCAATCAGATCTTATTTTCTGCTTTAAATACCAGTTTTATTTAGTATTACTGGAATTAACCCAACACTTTCTACTTAAAAAAACCGAAAAACAAAAAACACTGTTTAGAGCATTTTGAGCTTTGATTACATTGCTTACATTGCTTCCTGCATTTCTAGACAGATTTTCAAGTTTCCTCCACCTTCTGCTGACTGGCATCACAATAGGTTTTATTGTCAAGCGTGCTGCAGTATCAGGCTACTAATGCCAGAAATGGAGCCACTGGGGATCTGTTTCTAAAGATATGGGTGTTCTCAAATCTATTTCACCTCCCTTACTGCCCGCCCCCTAGACTTGTAGGTGTCTATAAAGTAAGCACTGTACAAATCTAATCAAGCAGATCATTTGTCAAATGTCACTCCTGGAACCAAGCTAAAGGTCATCACTTCTAGTAACATGGAACACCTCCTTTTCACAGTTTTGGTAGTCCCCAAATAAAAAAATATAAAATGGTACTAAAATTCAGACACTGTTTGAAAGTGTGGTGGCAACCATTTACTTTATATTCAGAGTAGGATATAAAGATGAACTAGAAATGGACATCTACAAAAAGAGTTTAGTCTATTGGAGAAAACTATATAGAGAAACGGGGAAGATGACTCAGGTTAATGTGCTTTGAAGGCAAATACTTTCTTAGCTACAACATTGATGTTTAAACTTTCACCATTATGCTGGGGCAAATCAGCATATTGTGTTCTTAGAAAATACGACCTGTGGAATGGAGATATAAAATCTGGGAAGTCTTTATCTGAGGCATGTTATCTGAGCAAGCCTTGGGCGCAGGTAGGATTTTGGATTTGTAGGGATGTGAAGGGAGGTAGCAAAGACTGCAGATACAGGGAACTGCATGGGACACAGACATCAGGGAGCACATGCTGGGTGAGTAGAGGTAGCATTTTGGTTTGGCTAGAAAGTAGAATATGTGGTTGGCAAAGGTTAGAGGCTGGAGTTAAATCACAGATGACCTTGATTTAATTTGCTGTGCCATCGAGAGATGTTGTAGTCTTGCAAAGGGAATGACGTGACCAGGACATGGCTTCAGGAAGAAGCCAAGATCATAGAAGTTATGGCACATAAACTCACCAACTTTTCTAAGGCCAAACCCCAAACTTTCAGACACCATTAAAAAATTCTTCTACCCTTTGACTTTAGAGACAAGGTCAGGGCTGGGCTGTTGAGATCTGGATGTCTGTGGTGGATGCCAGACTACCTAGGTAAAAATAACTCTTGGTTCCTTCCGAAAATGGGACCTGGCCCTGACTTCTTGGAGCAGGTATTATACTGACACTCTTGGCAGCTCTGCTTAAAAATTTCAGAGGACCTAAGTTTCCATTTGCCCCTGGGTTCTACATGACCTTTTTTTGGTGTGGCTCTTCCAAAATTTTTGACTTGGGTTTTAAATTCAGATGTTAGTTTGACTGTGTTTGTTATTCATGATGTTTCAGAGTCCTCTGGCTTGGGCACTGCTGTTTTAGATCCTGAAAGCCATAGTTCGCTTTTGGATTAAAGAAGCTAAATGATTTGTAAATGAATTTTTCTATATTCCAGGTTCTATTTTATGCATTTATTTATTTATTTTTCTTTTTGGTTCAGAGCTTTGATATTTCACAAGGAAACATTACTCTTTGCAAACAGTGTCTATCTCTTTAAAAAAGAATTGAGTTTTGTGACTTTTTCACTAATACATTATTCATGTTAACTTTGAATTTATTCTACATCTATTAAAAATGCTTACTTTGACTTTTAGCGTATAGCCAATTACCATCATATAATCCTGAGGGAAAATTATTATGTACATGTAAGAAATAGAAAGAGACCTTATATATTAAATTTGCTTATTAGTATGATCACCTAAGAAGCTGTTAGGTGTTATATGTTCATTTCCTAAGTTTATGAGTAAGAAAATTGACAAACTACTTTCTACCCTCATATATGCATTAGTCAAGCTGAAAAGCACTTCGAAGAAAGGGTTCTGGGATTCTAGGAATGAATCCTCAGTCCTTCTGTTGTTTCCTCTAAAAACCCAAGAATTTTGCTGTAAAATGATTAAAATCCTGACTCAGATATAACCACTTTTCTTCAAATTTTGTATGTTGATGATATTGTTCTTTGGGGGTTTTCCTCAATGTTTCCATTTAAGTTACATATCTGTCTCTCCTACTTTAACCTCTATACACTGGAAAGAAGTAAAACTTCCTGCATTAGTATAACTTCTAAACCTGACAGGTAGTATTTAGACATTGATTTATGGCCTTAAACCTACATTAGTTTCCATTCCCGTCCACACATCATGGAGACCTCTGTGTGCTCGGCAGACACACGATGTTTTTAATGGATGTGAACTTAACCATTAATGTAACGTCTCTGGCTTAATGCAGATACTTTTGTTAAATGACAATATAATTACTAGTCATCGGCAAACCTCAAAAAGGTTGGGAGGTTCGGTTCAGTTAAACACCCAAGAGCTCAGATGTTTATCTGAAGTTTACCCCTTGAGTTTGGCAAGTCCAGGCTAGAATATGCTCAAGATCCATTTTACATATGACTTTTGTCAGCAATTCCCTTGTTCTGAGCCTCAATACCAGCACCTCTACATGTTAGTCTTAGACTATACTTATGTCGAGCTCAACATAAAGAGATAAAAGAAAAAGCCATTCCCATCAAATTGAGCTGAATAGTTTTTAAAAGATGGAGAGAACAATTAGATACAGATTTTATGTTGAAGGAGAAATGCTACTTTCTTGGCGTGTTAGGAACCATTTTGCTTATCTCCCCTTTCCTGATTCTTGTTTAAAGGTTTCCTGCTACAGAATTTTCTTGCAGTTTTTCCCTGACATCAGATTGGGGGTGGGGGGGAATTGTTGAAGATGACTCAGATCAATCCTCTTCAAAACCAAATTTATTTTTCTAAGAAGAAGTATTAATGTTTAAACTTTTTTTTAGTATGCTGGAGCAAGCCAGTAGGTTGTGTACTGAAAAAAATAATTGAAATACTTTCAACACTGTGTGTTTTCTGTTTAGTTTAGAAGGTACATTGCATCAGTGGTGGTTTTTCCAGTTTTACATTCCTCTAAATGACCTTTTTTGTCCTCTTTTCTGCTGTTTTATGAGAAGTTTTTGAAATGAGGAAGAACTTTAGTTTCATGTGCACTCAGGCATTGACTTGGAGAGGTGTCTTTTGTCAGCTGTTGCAGTTTGGTGATGTTTACTTCCTACATGAAAGTGAGACTCTGGAGTCAATATGTGACATAGAACTCTTAGGAGCCATGTATTGCTTAGTCCTCTGCATGCAAATGATGGGCTTGTAATAATAATGTGGCATTTTGAGATGCTAGTATAATACTTAAAAAGGGCATTAAAAAATTTTAAAAATTGTTTTAGGAATACCGCCCTCATCTCAGGGATGTTTTCGTCTATGTTGAATTCCAGTGTTGGTGAGTTTGAAATATCTGTCTTGGTTAGAAACCTTGTGAGGAAAGGTTTTGCACTTCCAGCTGAGTTCATTTCTCTCCTCATGTAAAAGGATGAAGCTGTGTAAGTTAAATTCAATTCTGCAAGTACACTTTGAAAAGACTTTATGTGTTATACTGCGTGAGTAATGGGGTAAAGAGAAGAGGTTCAGAGAGACCTTTCCAGGAACTGACCCCTTGATGCAACAAGTGAAACAATGCTGATTTTTCTTGGGTAAGATTATTTATCACAAGAGCCAATCCCATAAGCTAGGTTACTATATTCCTTTCTCTAGTTTTAGCTCGGGGAAAATTTGAACTCCTTTGGTTTTATTTATTTTTTTATTTTTATTTTATTCATTTTAGAGAGGAGACACAGAGTGAGAGAGAGAGAGAGAAAGGGGGGAGGAGCTGGAAGCTCAACTTCCATATGTGCCTTGACCAGACCAGTGCAGGGTTTTGAACTGGCGACCTCAGTGTTCCCAGTTCGACGCTTTATCCACTGCACCACCACGAACTCCTTTGGTTTTAAGCATGATTTTTGAAGTCTCTTTAGAAAAGTATAGAGGTAACAAAATAATTTTTTCAAAGCAAGGGAGTGCCATGGAAACCAACATTTGGTATGAATTTAGAGCCCATGTACAATTTTGACATCAATAGAAAAATTGAGGAAATCCTTAAACATAGGTATGAACTACCTGACATAGTGTCTAGCACACGAAATTAACATTCCTAAAGCTCTGTCTCCTAATCCTACAACACCAAGGATTGATTTCTAGTAGCTTGGCTCACATTTGATTTTTGTAGATTTTACTGGCTTGCAACATGCTGACCTTTCTCAATCCTTAGATATGGCTGATTTCTTCCTTGCAAGCCATTAGGGCAACATTGATTACTAGAGAGTTTGCCCTCTTGCTCTGTATACTCAAAGTTCATAAAGTCATTGAAGATATCTTATTGGGTTATGCATTTCAACAAGCATCACACACAATATTTCCAGAGGGTTAATTTGCATAATCCACTGGATACATAAAATCTTTATTAACCAATGGATAAACAACAAACGCCTTCAGACCTTTAGTATTCTTTACCATCTAAAATAGGACAAATCAGAGACCATAGGTCATTAGGAGCCCATTCAAGCTATTATGATGCTTGAGCATCATTCTCTTGGTTAGGCAATAAATTAAGGGAAGGTGAGCCTGGTTTCTTTTCTGGTTGAGCACCTTTATTTTCCATGGCAGGCTATTCAGTAATGTAACCAAGGAGGGTTTTTCCATCGTTTAAAGAGGTCTCATTAGACACAGCAAATTGATGCAGTACAAACAACACTGAGAGGGTCTGGGTTCCCACATAAATTAGCTCAGTTTGTGCAAGATGAAAAATGCTTTGGCCCTAACTGCCAGCACTACAAACACAGCCGAGCTTGGAAAAAAAACAAGGTGTGCCCACTGAGCTGCTTACATCACCAGCAGTCATAAAAGTGCTGTAATTAAAACTTAGCTGACAATTTGCTTAATGATGCGTGAGGCAGAGTCCAGGGAGGCCCCCACATGTGGTTGGCTGGAGTTTCTGCCATCCTAGCTGGAGTCATAGCAGCAGCAGCTAGCTAGCTGCAAGTCTCTTCTTCACATGAGTAAATGGTGACTAATATGCGGAGATGGTGGGGAGAATGGTGAAGCTTTAAAAATCATCAAGACCGTTTTCACTATAATGAGCTTATTTGAGTGAGAAGGTACTTCAGGTGTTTTGAAACCATCCCTTTATAATTAACCAGGTCAAATTTAAGAAAATTACACTATTTCCTATGATATAACTTAGACCAATTAACAATTTAATTAGTCCATTATAATATTATGAGGTAGGATTTCTAATTTAGTCTTCGTACTTCAGAATTACTATTATTATATAAGAAAAGAATCTTTTTAAGGACTGTGAGACAGTAAACCTCAGTTGGAACTGACATAGGCTCAAGTCCAGATCTCTGAATAAACAATTTAACCAAAATCAGCCACAAATTTACTTTTGAACCTCAACCTGTCACTTGGGCATCCTTTTCCTATCTGTAAAATTAGAAACCCAAACTGCATATAGGGTTTATTTAGATTTGATTTCTGATAAGTACTATATGCTTGGGACAATTTGGGAACATTCTACATCTACACAGCATATATCTATATACTCAACTATTGGAATACACAGTAGTACTCAACATTTCTTGAGTTAGTCTTTAATCATTTAGTGATACATTTCCTTAAGTATCTTTATGCTACAAAAAGTCATTGAGCAGTAAATATCAAGAGAAATTTTTCTGACATAAGATGTTAAATATTTAAGCAAAAAGTTTATGCTCATGCCATTTCTGAAGGCCAGCCTACCATTCATTCATAGAAAACACTGTTCACGTGTTTATAAACTATCAAATCAAAGAACTACTTCCAATAACTCTGCACGCTGGCCAAATAGGTCATTAAGTAAGGGAATGAAGAAATTTAATGCCAACAAAACCACTTCTACTTTATGAAGACAGGTTGAAAAGTTAAAATCAATATCAAATAATAAGAAAAGACGGTTAGGAGGTGATCCTCAGAATCTGGCATTTACCATCCCCTCCCCACACTTAGAATCTTCTAAATAATTTTATAACATTCATTTATCAAAATAAATATCTTCTTGAGTTAAAACTACAGGAATGATTTTAGTTTTATCATGTGAGCTCATGAACTGGAAAAGTGCTTTGTTTAGGTGCTCTTGAAATATTACACTTCGAACTACCCCCTGTGCTGGGCTTCCCCAGTGAAACAGTGGTTGAGTATGATGCTGAGACCACTAACCTGGTTCCCTCCGAGAAAACTAAGTGGAATACTAAAATGAAATTTTATTCAGCCTAAGGACTAGAATCATATCTGCTGAGATTCAAAATAGCTTATGTGTGAGAATCAAATAGTGGCAAAATTTCTTTTCATAACTTCTTGGAACTTCCTTTTCTTTCTTTCTCTCTCTCTCCTTCCTTCCTTCCTTCCTTCCTTCCTTCCTTCCTTCCTTCCTTCCTTCCTTCCTTCCTTCCTTCCTTCCTCCCTCCCTCCCTCCCTCCCTTCCTTCCTTCCTTCCTTCCTTCCCTCCCTCCCTCCCTCCTTTCTTTCTTTCTTTCTTTCTTTCTTTTTTTCAGAAACAGAGAGAGTCAGAGAGAGGGACAGATAGGAACAGACAGACAAGAAGAGAGAGAAATGAGAAGCATCAATTCTTCCTTACAGTACCTCAGTTTTTCATTGATTGCTTTCTCATATGTGCATTGAATGGGGGACTGCAGCAGAACAAGTGATCCCTTGCTCAAGCCAGTGATGTTTGGGTTCAAGCCAGAGACCATGGAGTCATGTCTATGATCCCACACTCAAGCCAGTGACCCCGTGCTCAAGCTGGTGAGTTTGTGCTCAAGCCAGATGAACCCGTGCTCAAGTGGGCAACCTTGGCATTTTCAAACCAGGGTCCTCTGCATCCCAATCCAATGCTCTACTGTATTTGCTGTGCCATGGCCTGGTCAGGCTTGTTGGGCCTTTCTCCTACATTTTGAAAATAGTGATAAAAGCTATGTACAGGGGAAAACTATAAACAATTTGTTTGGAAAGACCAGAAATGATTCACATTATAATAGTTCCCTTATGTAAATGCATTGTTTTAAATGAGGATGGTTGGTTGAGAGTAGAGGGAACTAAATAGAAAGGTAAATTTTGGAGTCAGAATCTCTTGTGTTGAAATTCTGGCTCTGCTGTTTATTAGCCGAATGACTTAGGTAAGCTATTTACCATCTCTGAACTTTAATTTTCTTATCTACAAAGTAGGAAGAATAAAATACCTACTTCTTGATGATTGTTAAAATTAAATAAGGTATGATGACTGTAACATGCCTACTAAAGAAACTGGAACACACAATACTCTAAGCAATTGTCGACATTTCCTTTTTTATTTTTTTAAATTTTATTAATTTTAATAGGGTGACATTAATAAATGAGGGTACATATGTTCAAAGAAAACATCCTCAGGTTATCTTATCACTCAATTATGTTGAATACCCATCACCCAAAGTTAAATTGTCCTCTGTCACCTTCTATCTGGTTTTCTTTGTGCCCCTCCCCTCCCCACTCTCCCAACCTTTCTTCCCTACCCCACCCCGTAACCACCACTCTCTTGTCCATGTCTCATAGTCTCACTTTTATGTCCCACCTATGTATGAAATCATGCTGCTCTCAGTTTTTTTCTGTTTTACTTATTTCACAACTTATAATGTTATCAAGGCCCATCCATTTTGTTGTAAATGATCCAATGTCATCATTTTTTATGGCTGAGTAGTATTCCATAGTATATATGTACCAAAGCTTTTTAATCCACTTGTCCTCTGATGGACACTTGGGCTGTTTCCAGATCTTCGCTATTGTGAACAATGCTGCCACGAACATGGGGGCGCATTTCTTCTTTTCGAACAGTGCTATGGTCTTCTTAGGGTATATTCCTATAAGTGGAATAGCTGGGTCAAAAGGTAGTTTGATTTTTAATTTTTTGAGGAATCTCCATACTGTTTTATAACAGTGGCTGCACCAGTCTGCATTCCCCCCAGCTGTGCAGGAGGGTTCCCTTTTCTCCACATCCTCGCCAGCACTTGTTCTGTGTTGTTTTGCTTATGAGCGCCATTCTGACTGGTGTGAGGTGATATCTCATTGTGGTTTTAATTTGCATTTCTTAATGATTAGTGATGTTGAGCATTTTTTCATATGCCTCTTGGCCATCTGTATATCCTCTGTGGAGAAATTTCTATTCATTTAGTTTGCCCATTTTTGGATTGGATTGTTTGTCTTCCTGGTGTTGAGTTTTATAAGTTCTTTATAAATTTTGGTTATTAACCCCTTATCAGACGTGTTGTCGAATATGTTCTCCCATTGTGTGGTTTGTCTTTTTATTTTGTTCTTATTGTCTTTGGCTGAGCAAAAACTTTTTAGTTTGATATAGTCCCATTTCTTTATCTTGCCTTTTATTTCATTTGCCCGTGGCTATATATCAGCAAATATACTGCTGCTACAGATGTCGGAGAGCTTGCTGCCTATGTTTTCTTCTAAGATGCTTATGGTTTCACAGCTTACGTTTAAGTCTTTTATTCATTCTGAGTTTGTGAATGGTGTAAGTTGATGGTCTAGTTTCATTTCTTTTGCAGGTAGCTGTCCAATTTTCCCAACACCATTTGTTAAAGAGGCTGTCTTTACTCCATTGTATGTTCTTTCTTCCTTTGTCAAATATCAGTTGTCCATAAAGGTGTGGGTTTATTTCTGGGTTCTCTGTTCTGTTCCATTGATCTATGTGCCTGTTCTTATGCCAGTAACAGACTGTCTTGAGTACAATGGCCTTATAGTAAACCTTGATATCTGGAAGAGTGATACCTCCTGCTTTATTTTTTCTTTTTAAGATTGCTGAGGCTATTCATGTTCTTTTTTGGTTCCATATAAATTTTTGGAATATGTGTTCTATATCTTTGAAGTATGTCATTGGTATTTTAATTGGTATTGCATTGAATTTATAAATTGCTTTGGGTAATATAGACATTTTAATGATGTTTATTCTTCCTAGCCATGAGCACGGTATATGATTCCACTTGTTTGTATCTTCCTTGATTTCTTTTATCAATGTTTTATAATTTTCCAAGTACAAATCCTTAACCTCCTTGGTTAAATTTACTCCTAGGTACTTTATTTTTTTGGTTGCAATAGTGAAGGGGATTGTTTCCTTAATTTCTTTTGCTGACAGTTCATTGTTGGTATATAAAAATGCCTCTGATTTCTGAGTATTAATTTTATATCCTGCCACCTTGCTGAATTCATATATAAGGTCCAGTAATATTTGGTTGAGACTTTAGGGTTTTCTATATACAATATCATATCATCTGCAAATAATGACAATTTTACTTCTTCTTTTCCAATTTGGATGCCTTTTATTACTTCTTCTTGTCTGATTGCTGTAGTTAGGACTTCCAGAACTATGTTGAATAAGAGTGGTGAAAGGGGGCACCCATGCTGGTTCCTGATCTTAAGGAGATTTCTTTTAATTTTTGCCCATTTAGTATGATGTTTGCTGTGGGTTTGTCATAGATGGCCTTTATCGTGTTAAGGAATGTCCTCTGTATTCCCACTTTACTGAGAGTTTTGATCATGAATGGGTGCTGGATTTTATCAAATGCCTTTTCTGCATCTATTGAAATTATCATGTGATTTTTGTCCTACCTTTGTTTATGTGATGTATCACATTGATTGATTTGCGAATATTGAACCAGCCTTGCCTCTCCAGAATAAATCCCACTTGATCATGGTGTATGATTTTTTTTCATATATTGCTGGATCCGGTTGGCTAATATTTTGTTGAGAATTTTAGCATCTTAATTCATCTGGGATATTGGCCTATAATTTTCTTTCTTTGTGTTGTCTTTGCCCGGTTTTGGGATCAGAATTATGCTCGCCTCATAAAAGAAGTTTGGAAGTGTTCCTTCCCCTTGAATTTTTTGAAATAGCTTGAGGAGAATAGGAGTTAGTTCTTCTTTGAATTTTTGGTAGAATTCACTTGTGAAGCCATCAGGCCCAGGACTTTTCTTTTTTGGGAGTTTTTTGATAACTGTTTTGATCAAAATAACTCATTTGTTGTAATTGGTCTGTTTAGGTGTTCTGATTCTTCCAGATTGATTTTTGTAAGATTGTATGATTCAAGAAATTTGTCCATTTCACCTAGGTTGTCTAATTTTTTGGCATAGAGTTGTTCATAGTATTTTCTTACAATACTTTGTATTTCTGTTGTGTCAGTTGTCATTTCTCCACTGTCATTTCTAATTTTATTTATTTGGGTCCTCTCTTTTTTTTTCTTGGTGAGTTTAGTTAAAGGTTCATCAATCTTGTTTACCTTTTCAAAGAACCAGCTCTTGGTTTCACTGATCCTCTGTATTGTTTCCTTAGCCTCTATGTCAATTATTTCTGCTCTGATCTTTATTATTTCCTTCTTTCTACTGGTCCTGGTCTTCATTTGCTGTTGTTTTTCTAGTTCTTTTAGATGCAGGGTCCGGTTGCTTATTTGAGCTTTTTCTAGCTTCTTATGATATACCTGTAGTGCAATAAACTTCCCTCTCAGAACTGCTTTTGCTGTGTCCCATAAATTTTGAGTTGATGTATGGTCATTATCATTTGTTTCTAGAAACTTTTTTATTCTTTGATCTCATTGTTAATCCATTCATTATTTAATAACATGGTATTTAGTTTCTAAGTGTTTGAGTATTTTTCAGTTTTTCTTTTGTGGTTAATTTCTAGTTTCATGGCATTGTGATCAGAGAAAATGCTTGATATGATTTTAATCTTCTTAAATCAGTTGAGACCATTTTTGTGTCCTAACATGTGGACTATACTATAAAATGTACCATGAGCACTTGAGAAGAATGTATATTCTACTGCTGTAGGTTGAAAAGTTCTGAAGATATCTATTAAATTGAGTTGATCTAGTGTATCCTTTAAGTCTTCTGTTTCTTTATTAATTTTCTTTCTTAAGGATCTATCCAGTGATGTTAGTGGAGTATTGAAATTCCGTACTTTGATAGTATTGCTGTTAATCTCGCCCTTTATATCTATCAATGTCTGCTTTATGTATGTCGGGGCTCCTATATTTGGTGCGTAGATATTTATAATAGTGATATCTTCCTGTTGAAAATTTTTCTTTATCATTATGTAGTATCCTTCTTTATCTCTTACTACAGCCTTTGTTTTAAAGTTCATTTTGCCAGATATAAGTATTGCTACCCCTGCTTTTTTTTCATTTCCATTTGCATGAAATATTTTTTTTCTATTCTTTTACCATCAATCTATGTGCATCTTTTGTTTTAAGGTGTGTCTTATAGACAGCATATGTATGGGTCCTGTTTCTTTATCCACGCAGCTACCCTATGTCTTTTGATTTAATCCATTTACAGTTAAGGTTATTATTGATATGTAGTTGTTTATTGCCATTTTATTTTTTAAAGTGGTATTCTTCTTTTGCTATATTATTTTCTCCCTTTGAACTGTTCACAACAGGCCCCTTAGTATCTCTTGCAGAATTAGTTTGGTTTTAATGAATTCGTTGAGGCTTTTTTTGTCTGGGAAGCTCTTTATTTCTCCTTCAATTTTAAACGTTAGCCTTGCTGGATAGAGTAGTCTTGGTTGTAGGTTCTTGTTCTGCATTACTTTGAATATATCTTGCCATTCCCTCTGGTCTCAAGTGTTTCCGTTGAGAAGTCTGATGTCATCCTTATGGGGGCTCCTTTGTAGGTGATAGCCTTTTTTTCTCTAGCAGCTTTTAAAATTTTCTCTTTATTCCTTAGCTTTGATATCTTAACTATGATGTGTCTTGGTATAGATTTCTTTGGGTTTCTCTTTAATGGAGTTCTGTGTGCTTCTTGAATGTGTGGAATGTTTCCCAGCCTTAATTTAGGAAAGTTTTCTGCTATGTTTTGATTGATCAAAGTTTCTATTTCTTGTTCTCTCTCCTCTTCTTTAGGAACCCCTATGTTGCGAATGTTATTTCTCTTCATCTTGTCATAGACCTCCCTTAGTTTCCTCACATTTTTTTAGTCTCTTTTCTTTTTTCTGCTCTGCTTCTGTGTTTTTATTTATTGTGTCCTTTAACTCGCTGATTCGACCGTCAGCCTCATCCATCCTGCTTTTAATTCCTTCCATTGTGGTCTTCAGTTCTGGTACTGTATTTGTCATTTCTGTCTGATTCTATTTTATTATTTCAATTTCCTTTTTTATACTTGTTATCTCTTTATTTAGGTGTTCGTAATGACTATCCATTGTTGCTCTAATTTCTTTGAACATCCTAACTATCATTATTTTAAATTCTGCATCTGGTAATTCGGTTATATCTGGTTCATTCAGGTCCTTCTCTGGGTATTTCTCTTGATTCATTAGGGTTGCATTTCTCTGCCTGCCCATTTTGTCTGTGTATTTAAAGTTTGTGGCCTCTGGAGTCCAATGGGTGTTGCCTTTGTGTTCTCTAGGTGTGGTCTGTCTGTAGGCCTGCCACCCCGTCTGACACTGCCTAGGGTGGTTGGGTATGGGCGTTGCCAGCACCAGCCCACTGTGGCTGTTGCTGTTATTTCCGCCTCTCCTCCGTGGGATGGGCTCTGTTCTTATGCCCAGCTCTACCAGCCTCAGGCTGCCTGGGCCTTCGCCTCGACCCACAGGTTGGGTTGCGCACTGCATTCAAGCCACAAGCCTCAGCACCAAGAGTAGAGGTGAGCACCTTTGCTCAGCTGTGGACCCAGCCTGTTCCCAGGCTTCCTCCCAGCCCCCCGCAGTCAGAGCCTGCTTGACACAGTTTCTCAGTTGGACGGGACTGCTTACGTGCACTCAGCTGTGAGCCTCTGCTGGTCCGGAGCTTTAGTTCTGCCCCCGAGGCCAGGGCCTGTTGTGCAGGGTCACACACCAAAGTTTATCGGCCAGGCGGGGCTGCTGGCGTGAGCTCAGCTGAGAACCTCCGCTCAACTGAGGCTCTAGCCCCGCCCCTGCATTCAGAGCCAACTCACGCTAGCAGGATGGAAACCGAGGTTTCTCTGGCCAGGCGGGGCTGCTGGAGTGCATTCAGCCACAAAACTTCACCTGTCCCTGGTCCTAGCCTCGCCCCTGTGGTCAGGGCCAGCTTGCTCAGGGTCCGGGGTCACAGAGCAGATCTCTGCCCCTGCCCATTCCTGGCCTCCCACTTTTCCCCTGCAGGTGGGTCTACAGGTGAGCTGCAGCTGCTGGACCGCTTTCACGCATCCCCTCTACCCCTGCTGGGCTAGACCTAGCTCACACCAGCTGGGCCTCCGCCCCCATCGACAGAATCATGTTTCAGCGTCTTGCTGCCACCGTCCCTCCAGCCAGCCCTCAGCAGTGTGGATGGGTGCACTGCAGCTCAGACCCTAACACTCCATACTGTAATCCTGGAAGCTCCCTCCGTCTAAGCAGCTCTGCTCTAAGTGCCGTGGGAGAGCTTGTTTGGCTGGTGTCCTGTCTCCCTTTGCTGGTATTGCTAGTTCCAGGGGAAATATTCATTTTTGATTAGGAAAGTGACTCAGCCCAGGGGTTAGGGTGGCTGTCCCTTAGAGTGTTTGTCCCTGTGCCTTCAGTCCACACTCTCTTCCCGCTGCTCTGGTTCTCTCCTCTGTCCCCGTTCCCGGGAGCCCAGGACGAGTGGTTATGAGAGAGGTTTTCTGTGCTGTCCCTTTAAGAAGAATCTTGGGTCTGAAAAAACTAAACAGTATCCTCACTTGTTTCATAGCTCAATACTGTCCAAACGCCTCTTCTAGGCTCTGGGGCTGCAGGCTGGGGCTTTGTTCCTGGGACCCAGGTCCCTCCCTCTTCGCCAAACTCTCCTCCCGCCATGTGGGTCTCTCCGGGCTGCCATTCGCTCCGGGGAGCTGGACAACCCTCTTCGCATTTTTGCTATTCCTACCAGTCTCAATGTGGCTTCTTCAGTGTTCCTTGGTTGAAGAGTCCACTTAGTTTAGTTCAAAGTTGATTTATCCAGATGATGGTTCTTAAAATTGAGTTATAATCCACTTTGGTTCTGGGAGTTGGAAGTTGGTACATCCGCCTATTCCATCGCCATCTTGCCGTCTCCGGCATTTCTTTTGACCTTTGTATATTCAATAGCTAACTTCTTGCCTAATGTATATAATAAGAACTAAAAAATGTTTAAAGGATGACTGATTAAATAATACTTTATTTTTAGAATAGGTCTTAACTCTTTAGAGAGTACTGTCATATACATAATCTCATGTAACATTAAGATACAAGAAGTATAAGGAAATGGTCAACACTCAATTCATACTAACAGGTTTTATAGAATGAAACTCTTGACTGTAATCCTGAAAGTTAGCTAAATTCATTTTCTTATTAACAGAGATTTTTCAAATTTAATGCATTTCTTTAGATAGTTCTACTTAATCAATAAAAATTATATACAGATAGAGAATTATAAGGCATATTGCTAGACTGACTAACTGGTACTTTAGGGATGAGTGTAGTAAACTAAAGGCCACCTGCTTTTATAAAATAGGATAATGTGTCCATTTGTCTACATTGTTCTCAAGATTATTTTCTCAGCCTGACTAGAAGGTGGCAAAGTGGATAGAGTGTCAGACTGGGACATAGAGGACCCAGGTTTAAAATCCCTAGGTCGCCCGCTTGAGCTTATCTAGCTTGAGTGTGAGGTCACTGGCTTGAGCGTGGGATTATAGACATGACCCCATGGTTGCTGGCTTGAGCCCAATGTCGCTGGTTTGAGCAAGAAGTCACTTGCTCTGCTGGAGCCTCTTGGTCAAGGCACATATGAGAAAGCAATCAATCAACAAGCAATCAACAAACAACTAAGATGCTGCAACAAAGAATTGGTGCTTCTCATCTCTCTCTCCCTTTCTGTCTGTCTGTCCCTGTCTCTGACTCTCTCTGTCTTTATCAGAAAAAAAAAACCAAAAAAGAAAAGATTATTATCTCAAAGTTCTGTAATCATAGTCTTTCAGGCCAGTTGTGTTAATGAAAAGTTGGTTCATTATGATCATCTTATTCTTCCCAGACACCCACCAACCATTTCTGCGTTATGCATCAATGCATAAACAAGAATATGTGTAGAACAAAAATAGAGCTTTGTTTGAAAATGTTTTCATGACCACTGATTTTTTTTTTTTGTATTGCTATTGCCTGAAATATACATCAACACCTTAAGTGAGACGAATTTGGTGAGAATTGCCAGTTTACTTGTTTTATGGCCAGTGAAATGGTGATAAAAGAGAGAAAAAGTAGTGGAGAAAAAAGAGAATCTAGAAGACACATTTTTCAACTTTCTAGCACCAAAAATCTTTTTAACCACTCCTTCTGCCACCTCCCACAGAAATCACAGTCTGGAGCACTGGAAAGGTCTTCAGTATTTATATATCTTATATTTTACCTGAATTTTAAAGACTGCTTTGTGAGAGTAGAGAAAGGATGGACGATGATCTATTTTAAGTAGGTGGGACACAGAACTTGTATGACATACCATCGACAGGGCTTGTCAGAGGCAGAAGGTGAAGAGGTACAATCATTGGCCCATGAAACAGGCAAGACATTTTTAAGTCACAAGACTCATTTCTACTAGAATGCTCAATCTTGAACTATAGGATCTTAATAAAATAGCTATTCAAGTGCTTTGTATATATTTTTTTCTGTCTTATATGTAAAAGTCTACTTAGTCATTTGATTTTCCAGCTGCACTACTACAAATAAATGGACAAAAAAAAAAAAACCCCACACAACTTTTCTTGGCAAGGCATTTTATGTGTTGTCTTCTTGAAGGCCCTTACTGATGTAGGCACTGAGAAATGGCATCAGCAGAGCCAGCCCCAAGACAAGACGCTCTCCTTACCAGCATTCCACTCCTGAGGCACCTAATATTTATTTTAAGCTGATGATCATAAAAGAAACACAGGCCATTGGCTTGGGGGGGCACATTTATTTTTATTATGATTGTTGAAAGGACAGGTATTTTGAGAGGTTAATAGAACCTGATTGATTTTCTTTACTTTTTTATTATATAACGTACAAATATAAATAGTATATTGGGTCTGGGATTTGTTGATGAAATAAAGGACCCTAGAATTTAAATATGGGTTTTTCTGCTTTGTTATTTCTTTAAAGAGAGAAAATCAGGGCTAATTTGTGCTCAACTAAAAATAAATTACACACAGAATCTTCCCTCTCTTCTTCTTTTTCTCTATCTCCTTCCTTCCTTCCTTCCTTCCTTCCTTCCTTCCTTCCTTCCTTCCTTCCTTCCTTCCAACTGCTTCCTTTTTCCTCCTCCCCTCCTTTCTTATTTCTTTCCTTTTCCTCCACTTCTTTTTCACCTTTTTTCCCTCCTTCTCTTCCTTCCTTCGTTTCCTCTTTCCCTATTCCATTCTTTCTAATGCCTTCCTTTTCTCTATTCAACACTATTTTTATTCAAATGTCAAGTATTTACTGTGTGCTTACCATGGATCTTCTCATGAATACCCTCTAAAACACTTTTATCAAATTGTCATTCTACTTGCAGGTGAACAGCTAACTTGACATTATTTTTAGGGCTGCTCACAGTTGGAAAGACTTTCCATCTATTTTGTCCAGCTGTGTTTCTCTCTGCTTTGATTGCAGATTTAGCCCCTTTCTCTGGCAAAATAGAACATTCAAGTCTCAGAGGAGAATTCTGATCTCAAGTGGCTGGTATCTCAAGGCACAAAGTCCAAATATTTTTCACATTTAGAAAATCAGTATGCTATTGAAAGTTAGGGAAACTTTCATATTATATCCTATTCATGTATTATTTTGTACAGAGTTTCTCAAAGAAAAAAAATCCTTTCTTTGTAAGTCTCACATCATTTTCTTCCTTCTTTTCTTTTCTCCAAGAATTTCCAATGAAGTTCTGATGGGACATGCTTCTTCTTTTCTTTTGGGGCTGAGGAGGCCATAGCCTAAGCAGGAATCAGCTCTGAAGAGATGTGTTGAGGCTAACTAACTCATCAAAAGAGAAACTTTATACATTGAACATGGGCAATGAGTCAGACTGAAAAAATGACTGTGGAGGCCAAATAAGAAGAGATGATGGGGGTGAAGCCCTAAGGTTTTCTCAGAACAGAGTGAATATAGGTAAAAGGCCACCCAAGAAGTTCCTGAGTTAGAGTGTAGAGAAGAAAGGGTGCTTAAGATTCCTCCATAGGAGAGAACTGCATTTGAAAATGATAGGTCAGGGGAGCATTTTCCTAGGGTTTATTTTTCATTGAGGACCCCTAATTTAAATGTAAAATGGCACTTAGGAATATTCTTCTATAGCAAGAATGGCATCTTTGGCCAAGGTAGTTGTCCAGGAGAGTTTCCAAAGGAAGAGGATAATTGTCTAACTTAGTGAAGTGACACTCGCTCATCAATTTAGCTGTCCTTCTCTCGTTGATGCCCTCTCAATGAGAATGTGTGTGCATGTGTTGTGTCTGAGAAGTTTTTAATCATTAAGGGTAAATGACATATAAAGGTGCTTATTTTTGTGTTTTACTTAGACATTAAAAATACAGAGGCTGTCTTTGATCTGATGATAAAGCTAAGCTTTCTCTCTGGCACATTCCATGAGCACTCTATTGAACATCCAAAAAGAAAATGCAAATGGCTAATTAGGGCATTCATAAATAGAGAAGAGTGTTCCACACTTAAAAGTTATTAAAAAAATTTCCATGGAAAAGATAGATTTGACCACATAACATTCAAATAAATAAGAACTTAATTATCACAATCTCTTTAGATAAACAAAATTAAAGGTCAAATAAACTATAAAGTATTTACAACCAGAATCATAGTAAAATATTTTGAATCCTTATATCTGATGTTGTATTCATAAATTGATTTGGAGAACAGTAAGATTTTATCAGATAAATAGGTAAATGATACACATTTTACTTATGATATACATTTTTAAATTACAGAATAGTTAATAAGCATGAGTATCTTAATAAGAAATGCAAATTAAAATAAGACTGAAATTCTTGTTTTCTTCTTTCTCTTTTCTTTTTCTCCTATACAAGTGTTAGTAATTAACAGAACGTGCCTGGTAGAATTTTTGTCGATAGGATCTTGAAAACTTTATCTTGTGATGGACAAGTCAACTTAATTATTTACCTAGTGATGCTGAATCTGCAATTATACAGATAAGAAGAAAACACATTTTTGTGATAAGAGATACTGTTGAGTCAGATATATGTATGTCCAGTCATAGTGCCAGAGGGAAACAGTTTATTTCTCTTCAGTTGTTATAGTAAGTATACTTGGACTCAGAGGTCTAATCTTTTCTCCTTTATGTTTAAAATAAACAGTGATTTTTTCCAAAAATCAGAAAAAACAGACTTTTAAAAAAAATTATTATTTTCTTCTTTCTTTTTCACATCAGCCTCAAGTAGACATTTTGGGAGTAATCTGTATTTGTACTTCTGGTTTCATCAAATGTTGAACATTAGCTTTTCTTACTGCTCACTGACTGGAAGTTGATTGATTTCATTTGTGAACCTGGAATTGAATATTACTTTATAAATTCTGTGCAAGCACTCATCAACCACACTACCCCCATAGCAGCAGAACGTCCCAGGGGCTACATGGAAAGTAGAGAGCAAAAACACACTGATCATTAACTCTTTTTGTATCCCAGGACCCATCCTTTTCGTTTTATGTTTCTGGGTTATTATCTAAAGAATATAAAAGAATAAGAATAAGAATACTTCCCTAACTCTTTTAAAGGACATTATTAAAGATAACCAAATGAATTGACTGCAAGGAGCTCCACAAAGAACAAAGTGCTCTAAAAGTGTTTAATAATAAAGGAATAAAGAATTTTACTTTAGGGCTGCTAATCCAGCCCCTTTCATAGGCATTACATTTATTTAAGCTAAATAAAAATAGCACATGACAGGTTGCATTTGTGTGGGAAATCACAGAGAAAACAGCAAAGACATTGGAAAATTGCATTTTTCAGGTAATTAAAGGTCATACTATTTAGCCAAACCATAATCCATCACAACGAGCAAGGCATTGATTACTGCTCTGGACCACGTTCATTTTTAATTCCATTAGTGAAATAAATGACAGCCTTTGAATTTGCCTGTTTCTTGATACACAGTAATAAGAATGGTAAATTACTCAAGAATCCAGAATAGCTGTGGAGATAAGCTTTTCTTCTTCTTTGGCATCCTAAACTACAAAGTTTTAAGCAGCAATAAACATAATAGCAATCTTCTCCAAAGTGTTGTAATAGCAGCTCTTTGGTGATCTGAGAATGTTCAAAGTCATTCTATTTTCATGGTTCACCCACTGGGGAGCTGCAGAGCTGAAATGCTCTACACATGGCTGCCATCCCCATTTTTCCGGGACAGAGGTTGGTTTTCTCCAGAGTCTTGAAGCTAATGGTTATAATTTAAAAAACACCCCAATATGGTGTTTTTTAAACTGACAACGGACTGAATTATATTTCTAGGTATATGTGTCGTAATGGCTATCAGAGAGAAACACTCCAGCAGGTTATCTGGCTTCCCCATCTTCTTCAGGTGTAATGTAGTCATTCATTTTGTTAACTCTTTGTATTTAAACACAGAGACCACAAACTGAAAAATACACTCAAGTCTATTTTTGCTTTCTGTTGCTCAGTTTGTGGGAGTAATTCTTTCACACTCAGTGAACCACAAATGAGCTTGTGTTTGTATAAAAACTTTTATGAGAACAGAGGAGCATTATTCTTACTTTGTATAAGAGGGGATGAAGGCTCTTTATATGTGTAGGACAATGTATATAGGAATGTGTTTCTCAAATTCTTCACAAATAAATTCACTCTAATTCTTATAGGATAGTTCAGATGGGGAGTTTTCTGTTGTTGGTATTTGCCTCTATGGCACAAAATTTGTCTTGCAGAGAGATGTAAGTTTATTACCTCTTTTCCTTACTCATTTTTTCTTAAGACAGACTCCTCTTACATTTAAACCTTTATTACCATCTGTCATTTCAGATATGCCAGGATTCTTATGACTTTCTCATATTACCATTTGATCATACAAATACAACAGTGCCTCATTTATTTAAGATCAGATTTTATTCTCCTCAAGTGACTGAAATAAAGCCTTGCCCAGAAGTTCACACAGGCACCAGAGAGGTTGCAAGACTACCACAGAACACTTTAAATAAATAAGAACACTTTAAGCTCTGGCTGGTTGGCTCAGGGGTAGAGCATCAATCCAGTGTGTGGATGTCCCAGGTTTGATTCTTGTTCAGGGAACACAGGAGAAGTGACCACCTGCTTCTCAACCTCTCTCTCTCCCCCTTTACTCTCTCTCTCTCTTCCCCTCCCACAGTCATGGCTTGACTGATTTGAGTGCATCAGCCCCATTTGCTAAGGGTCGCTATGTGGAGCTTTAGCCTCAGGTGCTAAAAATAGCTTGGTTGCGAGCATGGCCCCAGGTGGGCAGAGCATCAGCCCCAGATGGAGTTGCCAGGTGGATCCTGGTCAGAGTGCATGCAGAAGTCTGTCTCTCTATCTCCCCTGCTCTCACTTGGAAAATAAGAAAAAAAGGGGGGATACTTTAGTTCTTACTCGACATCTACTCTTAAGTTTTTAAAGTGCTGTTCTTCCTTTTTAAATGAACACATGGAAGGAGAGCACTCTAAGAGGCACCTGCAACAAAAAGTAACAAATAAAGGAGGGGTCTGCAAATTTTTTCTGTGTAGGACTAAATAGTAAATATTTTTGGTCCATATGGTCTCTTGCAAATGGTCAACTCTGCCATTGCAGCATAAAAGTGCTATAGATAATAAGGACGTAAATGAATTGGTGTGGCTGTGGTTTAATAGAACTTTATTTACAAAGTTAAGTACCAGGGGCCATACTTTGCCAACCTCCAATTTAAAGTGAGGTTGTCTATCAACTGGGTGGAAGATAAGAAAGCCCCTGAATAGAGTTAATATGTTTCTATTAATTGTCTAGCAATATTTTGTAGTACTTTGGAGTGTATTCTGTTTAAGAGGCATTGTGGAAAGATTTCTATACTAAACTGTTTTTAAATGATTTCCATGCACTGTTTAAATTATTTAGGCAAAGTTCTTGTCTGGACTATCTCATTTCCCAAAGAACTAGGAGAAGGGGATGAATATATTACATGTTTATGAGCACCAGGGCTTTCTATGATTTATTTTTTAAAACAATATTTGAGGTAATGTTGGAAAAACAAGACAAATTTGTTTATAATAATTGTCCATTACTAGTTGGCCTGAGTTGAGTTTGACCTAGACCCTTTTTCAAACGTGGGCAAGCACTAATTTGCATGATTAATTTCCTCTGTTCTCATCACCCACACAGTACACAAACTCGCATAAATGCACACACACACAGACATACACACACTAAATTACCCAATGCATTGATGTGTAAATTTCAGGGACAGGCCAACCTTCACACTGTAGTATAATTGAGTTATTTTCTTCTTTGAGATGTCATCTGTATAGTTCAGGATAACATTTTTTTTTTGTCTTTCATTATTATTTTCTTTTTCAACCATTCTCTTACAGCAAGCAGATTGGCTTCTCCTGAGATAGTCAGTGAGCTTGCTTTGCCATGGAGTACAAAGTGTCTTACTATAAACAGTGTCCCAAGAAAATTATTCTATAACTAAATTAAATCTGAATTACTGGCATAAGACTTTACCATGTGGTTAACCCAGGCATGTAATATTTTGAAAGCATGAAAAAAATTGCTGAGCAGTGACTGATAACAAGTGCTGCTTGGTAAACTGAGATAATGATAAGGGGTAATTACATTTTATGCTTTGGGGCATAGGTTGATCATTTGCAGGAGTCAGAAAGGAATTTCTCCCTCCCAGCAGAACAGTATTAAGCAAGAAGCTGAATTCATTAAGGAGTCGGGAAGTGCTCTAAGATCTTGCCTGAAGCAGGAAGCCATACATGGGACAGTCTGGTGCTACCCTGAGGATTCTCTGTCTCTTTACATTTTCTGAGCATGCAGGAATATGTACTTTGTTCTTTGTATTGGGGAGGGCTGTTTAATTGTTTTCCTGGTTTGACTGTTCACTGGTCTCATTTAGAAGCTCGTGAAAGTGGTGATGAAATTGTCTTGCCTAACTCATAGTCTTTGGTTTTCAATCCTGATATTCAGTTATATGAAATACTACTCTCAGAACAAAGGCAGAAACTAGATAATATTTTCCCAGTTATTCTCAGATAGAATAAGAAAACAGATATTGTGCTTAACACACCAGCTTAATTGCTAGCATCCTTTTTCTTTTGGAATATCTATCTATCTATCTATCTATCTATCTATCTATCTATCTATCTATCTATCTATCATCTATCTATCTATCATTTATCTATCAACTATCATCTATCTATCTATCTATCATCATTCATCTATTATCTATCTATCAATAATCTATCTATCTATCTATCTATCTATCTATCTATCTATCTATATCTATCTATCATCTATCATCTATCTATCATCTATCTATCCAAATATATACATGTATATCTATATGGATATTTTTTCTCCCATAAAATAAATGCTAAACAGTTCTATAGACTTAGGTTTTATCTTCAATTCTATCCACCTTTACCCAATTTTTCTCTCTAAAATTTGCAAGAGGTAGTATATAATAAAAACCTTTGTAAAGGTAGTATTGGAGAGGAGTTGATTCGTTATATAAAATAGATGCCTTATGAGGAATTGCTAGGTTTGAACCAGATACAGTCACCTTATGGAAGTATTGTGTTTCACACCCCCTATAGCCTATTTTCCTATAATTTATTAAAGTATTGATTGTTTAGAACTCAGTGACCACTTGATTCTGGTTTACCAGGGTCTTTTTTTTAGAATTTATCTTCAAGTTCAAAGCATTCATTACCAGTTTTCTTATATTGAAACTCAACCTGTCTAGTCTTCAGAGATCCTGTTCTCTGACAGGAGCAATAGATGCTAACAGGATTTCTTCAGTAAAGGGAGATTATATTAATTAATGAAAATAAAATTCTTAGTAGCAGATTACTCAATGCCTAATCTAGTGAAATATGCTTCTAAAAATTAATTAAATGGTAGGAGATTTCAATAACCTTGAAAGACTAGTGGAAAAGAAATAGCATTTATTTAATCAAATTTATCAAACACTCACAATGCATAAGGTAGCATGCTAGGCACTGTCATACCAAGATGAATAGAACATCATTCATGTTTCCATTTTCTCAGTAAAGTTAATGAAATAAGTAAGCAAACAATTACAAACAGTTTTCAGACCATGATGTTTAAACTGTTCATAAAGTCAGTGAAGAATAAGTGAAGGATTCAGCAGAGAAGTGCCATGGTCACATCAATGCAATGGCTGTTTGGTATGATAGCTGGGTGGTGGTAGTATAAGACACTTCACACTGGAGGCATGCAGATTTTCATTTTTGAAATAATCTCTCCAGGGAAAAATGGAGACTTGACAAAAGCTGTGGTGAAGAGGACAGGAAAAATTGGAATGAATATAGATTGATTTAGGATATAGACTGAATAATGAATGTTTGGATGTGGATGTTGAAAAATAGAAAGAAGTTAAGATGATGTATAAATTTGTGGTCAAGGACAGTCTGAGAGGATGGTGGAGCCATTGATGGGAAGGAAAACTCAGGAGCAATAGATTCTAAGGAAAGAGGATTAGTTAGATTTTGAGTAGGTTGAATCTAAAGTGCCCATGTTAACTTCTAGTGGAGATAATGGCTCACAGGTTATAAGGTGTGCAGCCCAGAGCCAAGGTCTGTGTTGGGGAAATAGATTTGGGAGTCACGAATGTCTAAATACTGGGTGTTGATGAGATGGTCAAAGAAGAGTATAGAAAGAAGAAAAGAGGTTGTAAGGCCAGTGGCTGCTGCCGTGGCCATGCAGGTTCTCATTGGATTTGGGCAGACGGTAAAGGAACTGTGGAGCCAGAAGATGGTGGGCCATTATGTTTATTAAAGTCTCATAACAACAGCTGAGCAAATAGGCAGGGAAGATCACTTCCCTTTTTCTCTCTGGACTCAACCAAACTCACAGACCCCCACCAGCCTCAGCACTCCCCTGCCAAACAGGCCAGGAGGAAATCTCAGGGCTCCCAAGCCCCTCAGCACTCCCTCTTTCTCTCTACACTCTCCAGCCAAAACAGGTAGGGTGGTGGGGGGTGAGGAGACCCTCCTCTAGCAAACAATATTCCCTCCTGAGTAGGAGGGCAATCCACAATTTGCAATCTGTCACCCTAAGGGCAAGCACAGGCAGCCTTCACAGTAAAATTTCAGCAAGCAAACCTAACTCACTTGTTTCACCCTTGAAACACTTTGGTTCACCCAACAGAGGTAAAGGAAACTCTGAGGAAGAAGTGTAACACTGAGGAGAGGAAAAAATATAGATGGTGGAGTCACACTAGCCAGTACTGTGTCTGAAGTTTAGTGAGTTTTCAATAAATAATAGTCACCAATTATATCATTCCCTAAAGGTGGAGACTATGTCTTATTCATCTTTGTATACCAATATCTAGCACTGTTTTCTGCACATAGTAGATGCCTAATAATGCACTTATTGCATGTGTGAGAGGGACCATGGAGGAAACAATGCCAGAGGGAGAAAAAAGAAGAAAAGGTTACAAAGAGGGAGTTGTCATATGCCACAAAAAGTTAACTAAGATAAAGACTGAAAAGTGTCTATTAGCTCTGGCAATTAGTAGTTCATTTGCGACCATCAGGATAGCAATTTCAGTGGAGCAGTGGAGAATAGAAGCCAGAATGTGTGAGATGAAGGATGAGTGGCAGTGAAAAATAGTGGCAGTGAGTGCATCCAGTACTCCATTGTGAATCTGGGCTGTGAAGTAAAGAAGAGACACTTGTGGCGAGCAAATTATTGGTGTCCTGTAAACCACATGGGATATTGGTGCTGGAAGACACTTGATTAGAGAGGTCACCTGGTCCCTACCCTTTATCCATAGCAGTCTGAGAACACCCTCTTTTGTATCTCATGCTGGAGCATAAATTGGTCTCTCCCTACCAGTTTTTATAAAGTCTTTAATTATTTCTCTCCACCCAGTATTTTTACTTCTGCCTATGAAGTCACAAGCACATCAATTTCAACTGTTCAGTTTTAATGAAACACGAGTAAAAAAAAAAAAGAAAAAAGAAAAAAAAGGTTGCTTTTGAAGACACATGATAGTTTTATTCCATTTTCTCTGCCTTGTTTCTTGAAATTATGTAGGCTGCTTTGATATACAATGTCAACCAAATTCTTTCATAATCTCCAGAAAATTTGTGATAAACTTGTGGTGTGGAAACATTTTTAGGTAACATAAAATCAAATCCCAATTAAATTATGAGGACCATTAGGAGCCCAGAAGAACAACCAGTATAAAATCACATTTATTGGAACTAATTTATTTAAATAAACTATTTGTTAAGACAAACCAAAATCAGTTCATAAGCAAAATAAAACAATTATTTTTCTTTTCTCCCGTTAACATATTTTTTTCATTTGAGAAGAAAAATAAATAAGTTTAGACCCAAGAAAAGTATTGATTTCAGTATTTAAATTTTCATAAACATAATGAAGACAGCTAATCTGCAAGCCATAGACATTTATCTGACTATTAAAATATTAACACTAGTTTATTTGATTTCATATTATATATCTTTTACCATTTTAATATATATATATATATTTTTTTTTTTCTTTAGAGAAAGAGACAAATAGGAAGGGAGAGAGAGAGATGAGAAGCATCAACTTATAGTTGTGGCATGTTAGTTGTTCATTGATTATTTTCTCATATGTGCCTTGACTGGGGGGCTCCTGCTGAGCCAGTGACTCCTTGCTCAAGACCTTGGGCTCAAGCCAGAGACCTTGGGCTTCAAACCAGCGTCCTTTGGGCTCAAGCCAGGGACTTTGGGCTTCAAGCCAGCATCTTTTGGGCTCAAGCCAGTAACAATGGGGTCCTTCGCTCAAGCTGGTGACCCTGCACTCAAGCTGGCAACCTTGGGGTTTCAAACCTGGGTCCTCAGCCTCCCAGGCTAATGCTCTATCCAGTGCCTGGTCAGGCTACTACTTTAATTCTTAATCATGGTTAATTTATAATATCTTCATAAATTGAAGTTTGAGAAGTTATTTTAAATTTAGTTTTCATTGTCCAGGCTCATCTAAGTGAAGATCATTTAGTCCCTACAACTTTAGACGCAGAAATTACATGTTGATCCATTTCAATTTGAAAATAGATCAAGTTTTCATGTTGAAATGAAACTAATTTAAGAGGACTTAAGAGCAAAGTTTTAAAAAACTGGTCTGGCCCATAGAGAACAGACTGAAAACTATCTGAGTGGTAGGTGCTTGTGGGGCTGGGTAAGAAAAGTGAAGGGACTAAGTAAAAACTAACAAATAAAACTTCATAGACACAGTCAACAGCATGGTGATTACCAGATGAAAACAGGGTAAAGGGAGATAGAGGAGAGTAAAAAAAGGATAAATGATGATGGAAGGAGACTTGACTTAGGGTGGTGAGCACACAATGCAATATTAAGATGATGTGTTATAGACTTACACACTTGAAATAGAATTTTATTAACCAATGTCATCCCAATAAATTCAATCTTTAAAAAGTCTGATATAAATAATTTTTTAAAAATTTATTTAAAAATCCCATTGTCAACATGACTTAAAATGCAGTTGTCTATAGTTTTATAAAATCCAGTCTATGTTGCCCTAGAAACAGGAAGATTAACATGTGGTTAAGTTCTAACCACAACTCTTACAAGGCCCAATTTTCCAGCTCTGCTCCATTTTTCTTTTCTTATTTTTCCCTTGCACTTTCTTGTTTGTGGCCACAAACTGCACCAGCATTAATACACTTTATCAGAGACATGGGTTTCATGAGAAGTCTTTGACAAACTGAGTGAGAGGAGGAAGCCCCTTCCAGCTGCAGTGCAGGCATGATTCATGCTGGATTGAGTACCTGGGTACTTTCCGAAAGCAGGCTGAGCACTGGGGCTGTCCATGCATGCGTCAGTCCTCACATAGCTCTGGAGTCAGGCTCTGTCCTGCCCGTCCATTTAGCCGTGGGCTTTAGAAGCCTGTTCTGGTGTGATTTAGAAATAGCAGCGGACAGGATTTCTCCTGGATAGCTCACTGTCTTCTTATGTGACCCTTGAACACTTTTCTTACTAGTTTGAACTGCTCAAACCTTTCCCCTCACCCCTTGAAGGGAAAACCAAGCCTTAACTTTCCTCAGTTGTGAAAATTGCATGTATTCAATTCAGCCACATTTATTGAGAGATCTCCCCTGCAGAGATAAGGGATAAGAAGGAGACTGGAATGAGTTTATTCATTTGCTTGACAAATACTGAGAATCTTTTGTGTGTTGGGGATGTGGTTGGTGCTGTGGAAACTACAGAAACAGGTCACAGATGAGCATAGAAAACAAAACTGGCAATAACCATTAATAAGAGGCCAATAATATGTTGTAAAAGTGATAAAGCAAAGGGTGATTGAAGTGAGGGCAGGGTGCTTGCTTAGGGGAGCTAAAGGTAGGGAATGAGAGGAGGTTTTTGAAGGAGGTGACATTTGGGATGGTCCTTGAAGGATAACTCGAGCTGTATTACTAGAGAACAAGAGGCCTGAGTTTCCAGGTTTTCTGAGAAAACTGAAAGTGTGACTTAAAGCATAAGATATGAAAAGGGATGGCCAGTTCAATTTAATTGAGTTAACATCTTAATGATTTGGATTAGCAATTGGTGTCTGAAAGGAGATGCTCAAACATCATTGCTGTGCACTAGCCAGCATCAATGTGAGAAAATTTTAAGTTTTGGCCCTGGCTAGTTGAATCAGTGGTAGAGCACTGGCCTGCATGTGGAAGTTCCAGGTTCAATTTCTGGTCAGGGGACACAGGAGAAGCAGCCATCTGCTTTTGTATCCTTCCCCCTCTTGCTTCTCTCTCTTTCTCTTTCTCTCTCTCTCTTCCCTTCTGGCAGATATGGCTCGATTGGAGCAAATTGGCCCTAGGAGCTGAGGATGGCTCCATGGCCTTTGCCTTAGGTGCTAAGAGGAGCTCAGTTGCTCAGCAACCAAGCAACATCACAGATGGGCAGAGCATCACCCCTTAGAGGTCTTGCTAGGTAGATCCTGGTTGTGGTACATGTGGAATCTGTCTCTGTTGCCCCTCTTCTCACTGAATAAAAATATAAATAAATAAAACCTAATTTTTCAATCTCTTCTTGTTTAATTTTCACCAGGAACAGAAAATAGGCAACCATCTCTGACCACCTAATAAACTTTTGTTTAGCTGTCTAATATGATTATCCTCTTAAAAAGGAAGTTAAAAAATATAGAGATTGTTAATTAAAAGTTCATCTATTTTTATTTTTCTTTATTTTAATTTATCCTTAGTCAAGGCCTATGCAAGAGGCAAACAAGGAGTATATAAATAAGTTGAATAAGAAATTGATGCTTCTCTGTCTCTCTTTCCTTCTCTCCCTTCCTCTCTCTCTAAAATCAATTAAAAAATTTAAAGTTGCCTAATAGTTATATATATTTAAGGTGTAAACATGATGATGTAATATACATATAGTGAAATGGTTACTACCATCAAGGTAATTAACATCTCTCTTCACAGTCACCATTCTTTATGTATGTGATGAGAGCACTTAAAATCTATTCTCTTAATTAATTATCAGTATTCAATACAATATTAGTAACTATATTCATCATGTTGTATATTAGATCTCTAGACTTTCATCCTACATAATTTCAACTTTGACCAACATCTCCCTAATTCCTCCACCTCCCTGCCCCTAGTAACCACTATTTTACTAACAAGTGTGTTTAAATTGATGAGCATAGCACTGTGACAGAGCCTGACAAAAATACAAAGAGGGCAGAATTCTGTATCTCAACACCTATTATAAGGCAAGTATCAGGAAGTTAAAAACCCTAATCCAATCCAACTAGTTTTCTTATAAAAAGAGAAAATTGGGGCACACAAAAAGAAACCAATGGCACCTGGGCAGAGAGGAAAAGCCATGTGAGAACAGAGAGTGAAGGCTGCCTTCTGTAAGCCAAGGAGAGAGGTCTCAGAAGAAACCAAATCTACAAACCCCTTGATCTTGGACTCCCAATCTAGAACTGTGAAATAATATATTCCTGTTGTTTAAGCCACTCAATCTGTAGTATTTTACTGTGGTAGCCCCAACAAACTATCACATTAGAACACAGCCTTATCTGTTTGTTTGATGGCTGCTTTTACACCATAATAGCAGAGTTGAGTATTTTCAACAGAGTACGTCTGGCTACTAAAGCCAATAGAGACAGAGAGACAGAGAAGGACAGGAAGGGAGAGAGATAAGAAGCCTCAACTGGTAGTTGTGGCACTCTTAGTTTTTTATTGATTGCTTCTCTTACATGCCTTGATAGCAGGGCAGGGTGTTCCAGCTGAGCCTGTGACCCCTTGCTCAAGCCAGTGACCTCTGGACTCAAGCTTGTGATCCTGTACTCAAGCCAATGACCTCGGGGTTTTCAACCTGGGTCCTCAGCATTCCAGGCCGATAGACTATCCACTGCACCACTACCTGATCAGGTCAAAGCCTAAAGTATTTACTATTTGTTTCTGTGTAGAAAAAGTTTACAAACTATTGTCCTAAAGCACTCTAAAAGCTATTTTTAATAGAAATTATAAGAAAGTAATATGAACTTATTTTATTTTTATGGTTCTGTTTGTTTCCAAAGTTAGACGCTGATATTTTGGAGGACAAGGATCACATACTTTATAGGAAGGGGGAAAATACTGTTCATGGGACATGGAAATAACCTGTGTCCTATGATGGGTGAATGGAAAAAGAAAACAACTCTAAGTGTGTATTCAGTATTTCTATTGCATATGAATTTTGTGGTGCAACAACAAGATTTCTGATTTTGAGGACTGCAGAATACCTTCAACAGTGTCCTTTATAATTACTTTTCTAGCTTAAATATATACCACAGATACCAAAGGTAACATACTGCATATTAATTATTATGAGCATATTAAAAAGAATACTCTCATGATGGATGAAATGTAGCAGTAGATTTGGCTTTCAAAATAGCCCATGAGATCTTACTCTTGGAAATCTTTAAGAAAGGATCGATGGTTATCTGAGTAAGTGTGGTCCACCTGGGGCAAGGCCTTCAGGGAGGTGACCCCTGCAGCTGCTTGTTACACTCTGTTCCCAGGAGCGTTTCTTAGTCACAAAAGCTTCTGCTTGATTACTAAACCAAGTCTGTTCTCCTGAGAACACTTTCAACAATAGTTCAGACGCAAACTTTTGGCATGAGTCAAAATTCACATTAGCGGTGACCTCACTTTCATAGCAATTGTCAACTTGTGTCCTGTAAAGGAGGTGAGCAAAGGGGCAGAGGAAAACTTTTATTTTGCTTCTCTTCTCTAGGTTTTAGAGTCACCAAGGAAATGAGCAAGTCATTACAGCACAAGGTCTGGAGCCAGTCCAAGGGTTTCATTCTCATCCACCATTTTCATGGACTAGTGACCAATCTCTTCAAAGCTATTGTTTCCTCATCTGTAAAAATAAAGATAAAAATAATTGACACACCTACCAACAAGGTTGGGAGGATTAGCTGAGATAATAATGTGGGTCCTAATCCAATCCAACTTGCATTCTTATAATAAGAGAAAATTGGGGTACACAAAGAGACACTAAGGGCACCTGGGAAGAGAGAAAAACCATGTGAAAACAGAGAGAGAAGGCTGCCTCTGTAAGCCAAGGAAAGAGGTCTCAGAAGAAAACAAACCTGCTGACACCTTGGTCTTGGGCTCCCAGTCTAGTACTGTGAAATAATACATTCCTGTTATGTAGGCTACCAGTCTGTGGTATTTTGCTATGGTAGCCCCAATAAACTACCACATTGAAACACAGCCTCATCTGTTCTTATGATGGCTGTTTTTAAACCATAATGGCAGAGTTAAGTATTTGCAACAGAATACACCCAGTTACCAAAGCCTAAACCATTTACTATCTGTTTCTGTGTAGAAAAAATTTACAGACTACTGCTCTAAAGTACCCCAAGATCTATTCTAAATAGAAATTGTAGAAAGATAAGGTAAGCTTATTTTATTTTTAAGGTTCTGTTTTTTTCCCCAAGTTAGATTATGATATTTTAGAGAACAAGAATCACAGGAAGAGGGGAAATACTGTTCACTAGACATAGGAAAAACCTAAGTGTCCATTGAGGAATCGGTAGATAAAGAAAATATGATACACAATAGCAAAGATACAGAAATAACCTAAATCTTCTTTGACCAATGATTGGATAAAGAAGATGTGGTACATATATACAATGAAATACTACTTTCCACAAGAATAGAGAAAGCCGTCACTGGGTGGGCTTGAACCACCAGCCTTTCGGTTAACAGCCGAACGTGCTAACTGATTGCACCACAGAGACCCACAACTCACCACAAGAAAAACGAAATATTGCCTCTGTGATAACATGTATAAATCTCGAGAGTATCATGCAAAGTGAAATAAGGCATTAGAAAAAGTACAAGAGCCATATGAATTCATGTATATGAGAGATATAAATCAAAAAGCAAGAAACAAACCAACCAAACTCATAGGCACAGACAACTGATGATTACCAGAGGGAAAATGGGGTAAGGGGAGAGTGAAGCAGGTAAAGGGGGTCAAATACATAATGATGGAAGTAGACTAGATTTTGGGTGGTGAGTGTACACTACACTATCTAGATGTTGTATTATAAAGTTATACACCAGAAACTTATATAATAATGTTATTAATCAATGTTGCTACCCTAATAAATTAAATTAAATTAATTTTTTTAGCATGCATGCTAGAGAGAGAGAGAGAGTGAAGAGTGAGAGAGAGAGAGAGAAGGAGGGAGAGACAGGAAGTGAGATTAGAAGCATCAACTCATAGTTGCATCACATTAATTGTTCACTGATTGCTCTTCATATGTGCTTTGAAGGTGGGGGTTGGAGAGGATGCTCAAGCAGAGCCACTGACCTCTTGTTCAAGCCAGCAACCTTTGGGCTCAAACAAGTAACCTTTAGGCTCAAGCCAGTGACCTTTGTACTCAAGCCAGTGACCATGGGATCATGTCTATGATCCCAAGCTTAAGCCAGTGATCCTACGTTCAAGCCGGTGAGCCTGCGCTCAAGCTGGATGAGCCTTTACTCAAGCTGGTGGCCTTCGTCTTTTGAACCTGGGACCTCAGTGCCCCAGGTAGATGCTCTATCCACTGTATCACCACCAGTCAGGACTGATAAGTTTAATTTAAAAAAAGGAAAAGAAAATGTGATATATGTAATGTAATGAAATATTATTTAGCCTTAAAAAAGGAGAAAATCCTGCCATATGTTACAGCATGGATAGTCCTTGAGTACTTAATGTTAAGTGAAATAAGTAGGACAAAGAAAGATGAATATTGTATAATCTTTTACATGTGAAATCTAAAAATAAACCAAACACAGAAACAGTGAGTAGAATGGTAGTTGCTTTAGAGGTGAGGGTGAGGGCGAGAGAAATGGGTAAAGGTGGTCAAAAGGTATAAAATTCCGCTTAGAAGGTGAGTAAATTCTGGGGCTCTAATGTAGAACATGGTGACTATAGATAATAATGCTGTATTGTATTGTATATTTTGCATTTTTAAGGGAAAAATATTAAAATTCTCATCACAAGAAAAAAATTGTAACTGTGTGAGGTGATAAATGTGCAAACTAACATTATTGTGGTAATCCTTTTGCAATATATACACATATAAAATCACTATATTGTTCACTTTAAACTTATACAATGTTATATGTCAATTAAGTCTCAAGAAAGCTGGGAAAAAAAAGATAGCATATCAACCAGTACAGCTTCGCTTTTGCTTATTGCTTTTTATTTATTTTAGTAAACAAAACTTTGTTATCCACCTCCCCTCTCCCACAAAAATACTGTTTATTAAGTACCTGCTATATGCCAGGAATTGTGTTACACACTTTGCTTGTAATAGATACTCAGAGAATGTTTCTTGACTGAATCTCTAGTTTGGTGCTCCTCTGAAATATGGCAAACCTTCTGTCAACAAATCTATAGTAAACATTAACTATAGGCCAAGCTCTGTTTTAGGTTTTGGGGACACAATAATTAACAGACACCATGTTCCCTGCTCTTATGGCATTTGTTAGAATTGGTTCTGTTGTTTTCAGTGGCTTTACACCAACTATTTATGGCTTGCCCCAGCCTGATCCTGTATTACTGGTGTGACAAAGACTCAGCTGAATGAATGGCAGCCAGCTCTGGGACTTGGGAGCTGCACCTGGAAGACTGATCAGGGTCAGAAGCTCTCTTCCATTATCTGAAAAATGCCTCCAAATCCACTTGCCCTTTGTCATAGACTCCTCATGATTGTAAACAGGACAGCTTCATCCCCCAAATTTCCTTGTCTTGCCCATGCACTGTACACATATTTGAATAAGCTAGAAAACCTAGAAGCCACACAACTGAGTCTTGGATGGGATATGAGATCTCAAGAGTCCTTGTTGTTGGTGGTGGTGGAGGGAAGCGCATGTACACGCACAGAAATGGAACTAAGTTGACCTTTCCAAAGCAATGATCTCCTTATTCAAAGGTAAAAAAAGAGAAAGTTTTGTGCTAACTAGACCTTCTCAGTATTTTCTCTGAAATCAAATTATATGTGGCCCAGTTGAACACGTAAGTTTAGTCTGGAACAGAGTGGCCAATCACAGCACTGTAGGGTTTGAGGCCATTGACACTGGAGCGTTACACTCAGCTGTGAAACTTGTCACTGGGACTTACCTGACCTTTTTAGCTGGTAAGCTGGAATTGCTTACCATCTCTCTCTCCCAGACAAATAGCATTTTCCAGTGCAGCTTAGGTTATCACTTGACATCCCCGAAATCTGTTTCTAAGGTAAAATGGAAGTCTAATTGGGAAACAAAATCAATTTTTAATGAAACAAAGTCCCCCAAAACTTGATGTCAAATGCTACTATGCCATTTCCCATTTAGTTGTTAACACTGGTGCTGAGCTACCTCACTGAAGTAAAACGTGGATGACTTCTCTATAATTTCTGGGATTTCCAGACGTATATGTATAGGGGATTCTGGAGGTAGTGCCAAAATTGCCCTGCCACATAATGGCTATTTCTTTAGCTCTCTTTTTTTCCCGTATAAAATTAAAACATTAAACTAAATAATAGTAAAGCTCTCTTGACACTCATCAATTTCTGCGTTAACCAAAAAGTAAAGGAAGTCCTTATAAATTTGTATTTGTAGGTGCTTCACTACAGATAATTTACTGCTGTAGGAAATTGGATCCGGTCCCATGATACACACACACACATATATATATATATATATATATATATATATATATATATATATATATATATATATATATATATATATATATATATATACACACACACACACACACATTTTTTTTTTTTACAGGGACAAAGAGAGAGTCAGAGAGAGGGACCGATAGGGACAGAGAGAGGTGAGAAACATCAATCATTAGTTTTTCGTTGCCGTTGCGACACCATAGTTATTCATTGATTGCTTTCTCACATGTGCCTTGACTGTGGGCCTTCAGCAGACTGAGCAACCCCGTGCTGGAGCCAGCGACCTTGGGTCCAAGCTAGTGAGCTTTTGCTCAAGCCAGATGGGCTCGCACTCAAGCTGGTGAGCTCGGGGTCTCGAACCTGGGTCTTCCGCATCCCAGTCCAACGTTCTACCCACTGCGCCACCGCCTGGTCAGGCGCTAAATATATTTTTAATAAAAGAAGGCTTTCTGACTTCTGTCATAGAATTAGTAAGTTCTGTGAAGGTGTTCTTAGCCTGCAAAGACTAAACAATTAGCAAAGGCCTAAAGATGAGGCTTTTGGTGGAGAGGTAAAAGCCAAGGTTCAGCCCTGGCTGGGTATTCAATTGGTTTGTGTGACATCCTGATGCAACAAGGTTGTTGGTTCAATCTCTGGTTAGGGCACATATGGGAGTCAATTGATAAATGCATAAATGAATAGAACATCAAATTAATAATTGTTTTTTATTCTCTCTAGCTTTTTGTCTAAACTAAATAAAGAAAAAAAATTAAAACAAAAAACAAACAAAAACCCCGAGGCTCAGATTCTGGACAGGACTATTCTGTTAGCCTGCAGTTGAGCACTGAGCCAGTCATATCCCTCTTTTATCTTTTTAAAAATGATGGAGACTAAGCTCCCTATGATCTCTCTAGGAACCTAAGGTTCCAAGGGTTCTTAGGACTGGCTGATTCCCTAGAAAGGCTCAGGAGGCCAGCTTGGTTCTTGGCATGGCATTGAGATGGAGAGGAAGAAATTTTGCTGGATAAGGGTTTAAAAGAACAAACAAGAAAGTACACTCAGCAACTTCCAAGCAAAAGTTGTATCATGTACCTTTAAAGTTCTGATACATAACTAAACTGAAAATTGTTGATACTTGTTCTGTCTTAAATAACATTCTTATGACAAATTGGGACCAAGTTGAGCTGTTCCGCAGGAGCCGCCAACAGCCACAGCACCCACAAGCAGGCCATTGGAAAATATCCCATTTTTTTAATCTTATGATTAGAATAGCAGTCTAGAAAGAAGTTGCATTTCTGAAATATGTGTTATACCATAGATCAAAATATCCTCAAAAGATTTTGAAGGTAAAATGAGGTTTTATTATGTAAATCTCCATTTGGGCTCTGGCTCTTATTAAAAACAAAATAAAGGAAAACAACTGGGAGTTTTGGAAAAGATCCATGAAAACAATTTAAGTTTACTGAGTAAATAAATAGTAGACAGTTTAAAATTCTCTGTGGGGATAATTGAGAAAGTGGCTCAAAGAAATTAGAGATGGAAGAGGCTTGTTTTGCACAGCCCTCCAGGCAATGCTTTCCTTGGGTCCTCTGTTTCAGGATTAAAAGGTCAAAATGACAATAATACAGATAATAAATTATATACTCCTAGTGCCTTCTTTTAAGCCTTTTAATAGCCTTGTGAAGAGTGGAGACATGTAGCATTCACATTTAATGTGGCTCCTGTTGGAATTATGACTTCCTCTGAGCTCCCTATACCTGATGTGGAGACCCAAGAGTACGGATTATGACACCTGAGCAAGGACGGAGCATTGTCCCATGATCTGTTGTGAAGGTAAATTCTCTATCTCTGGTCCAAGAGGAAGTATACAGAGATATACAATCTTTTGTAAAATAACAATGTCATGTTGCATTTTAAAAACTACATAGGTGATTGGGGTGGTGAACATACAATACAATATACAGATGATGTATTATAGAATGGTACCACTGATACTTATATAATTTTCTTAACCAATAAATGTCACCCCAATAAATTCAATAAAAAATTAAACACAAAACAAGACAAAAATTTAGATAGATGAATGGAATACAGGATAATTAGATAAATTTATTTATTTCATTTACTAAGTGAAACGTGGGAGGCAGGGAGGCAGAGACAGACTCCTGTATGTGCCCCATGGGATCTACTGGGCAAGGCCACTAGGGGGCGAAGCTCTGCCCATCTGGAACTGCCGCTTAGTTACTGGACAATCAAGATATTTCAGTGCCTGAGGCCAGGCCACAGAGGCATCTTCAGCACCCAGGGCCAAATTGCTTGAACTATTCAAGCCATGGCTGCTGGAAGGGAGAAGACAGAGAGAGAGGGAGAGAGAGAGAAAGAGAAAGGGGGTTGGAAAAAAAATGGTCACTTCTCCTTTTTGCCCTGCCCGAGAATCAAACCCAAGACTTCCACATGCCGGGCCAATGTTCTACGGCTGAAGCAACCAGCCAGGGAGATATAATATCATAAATTATATTGCCTATTTGATTTTAACCTCTTACTCTATAGAGTATCTTTCCCAACATTCCTTTGAATGGTTTTCTTGGAGAGCAAGGAAGGATGAAGTATGTAGTTATGCTACAACCTGTTCTCCAACCTTTGGACCACAGGCATAGCCATCATGTCTACACTTCTATTAACCAAACTGCTTTTAGGATTTGGATAATATCTTTCCCACATGGTCCCAAATTTGTGATATGTCACTAGCTCATAAGGGTACTTTGCATGGAACTCAGCACACAGGCCCATTTCCAATGGCAAATAAAGCAAAAGGAAAGCTTTACCAGAAAACATACCCAGGATTGGACAAAAGTAGGTTTACAGTTGGTTGTATGGAAAATAATACAATAATTAATAAATGATAATACATGAATAAACTGATTTGAAAAAATATATGCACCCCTATGTTCATTGTAACATTATTTATCATAGCCAAGATCTGGAAACAACCCAAGTGCCTATCAGTCAATGATAAGATTAAAAAATTGTGATTTATTTACACAATGGAATACTACTCAGCGGTAAAAAGGAAAATCTTACCTTTTGTGACAGCATGGATGAAACTGGAGAGTTTTACACTGTGTGAAATAAGCTAGTCAGAGAAAGATAAATATCATATGATCTCACTTATATGTGAAATCTAATCACCAAAAAGTTTAACAACCAAAATAGAAACAAAAGTATAGTTACGTAGAACAGACTGACAGCTGTCAGGGGACAGGGGAGTTGGGGGACTCTGGGTGAAAAAAGGTAAAGGGATTAGCCAGAAGGAAAGGGCAGTGGGATGTGGAAGTGGGCAAAGGGGGCATAAATGGGGATAAAAAGAGACGACTTTGGGTGGCAAGTGTACAATGCAGTGTGTAGGTAATGTTTCATTGAGCTGTACACTTGAACCCTGTATGGTTTTGTTGGCAATGTCATCCCAATAAATTCAATAATATAATAATAAAAAAAAGAATTAATGCTGTGTTTTGCATGCTTATAACTGTAAATCTACTTTTGCCCCACGCTGTATATAGGCAAGAGAGAAGCTGACTGTAAATAAGTACCTATGAAATAAGGTTGTAAGGTAAGTTACTTACTTTAAGTGAGTAAATGTAAATAACACAAAAAGAAAAAATGTGGATAATCCCTTTCTTAATCTTATGATAAATAAGTTATGCCAAACCATGTATACAACCACAAGATTTTTTTTCTTTCTTCCTTTCTTTTTTTTTTTTTTTTTTTTTTTTACAGGGACAGAGAGAGAGTCAAAGAGAGGAATAGATAGGGACAGACAGACAGTAATGGAGAGAGGTGAGAAGCATTAATCATCAGTTTTTCGTTGCGACACCTTAGTTGTTCATTGATTGCTTTCTCTCTCATATGTACCTTGACCACGGGCCTGCAGCAGACCGAGTGACCCCTTGCTCGAGCCAGCAACCTTGGGTCCAAGCTGGAGAGCTTTTGCTCAAGACAGATAGGCCCACGCTCAAGCTGGCAACCTCGGGGTCTCAAACCTGGGTCCTCGGCATCCCAGTCTGATGCTCTATCCACTGTGCCACCGCCTGGTCATGCAGGATTTTTGTTTTTATTTATTTTATAGCTTGCTCTTTGACATTCTTCTTCACACACCAAAAATACCAGAAAGAAGTAAAAGCAACGTTTTTACTCTCGCATTGTCATGGCTTTGTTTCTCTTGGGTGCTAGGACTTCTGTGTCTTTGTGATGCTTGTTTGCAAATAAAGCAGGCAGGTTTACTAAGTAAAGAAATTTCCATTTACATCACTGTAAAGGCTGAAATGGCTGGACAGCTTGCTGTAAAATGGGGGAAACACATTGGTTATTGCAGATGTGGTGTTTTCAGACCATCAAAACAGAGAGATTGCAGCCTCTGGCAATGTCTGGATTCAGGGGACCCAGGACATCTTAGTGTCATTTAATTATCTCAAGGCCCAAGTCACTTATCCTGCTACTTTCTGATCCTCCCCACATGGGGACTTCCTCCAGGTCTTGGCTAACGCACAGGAATCTGATGTTTAGAAAGTCACTTTCCTGTCCTTATAAACAATTCCACCATAATAACCTGGCTTCTGGCACCAGAGGTTCATTTAAATTTTGCTCAGCTTGGTTTACAATTAAGATTTAATTAGTAAACTCATTACAAAGACAGGAAATCTCCAACTTTCCCCTAATTCTCTTTTAGGACTTAGCAAGGATCCAGCCCGTCCCTTTGGCTTTAGACATGGCAGAAAGTTTTCTCTAAACATTGTTATTTATGTTAACTTTAATTTCAAGATAAAATATTGCCCTTTGCTTTTGAAAATAGATGGAAGTTACCGAGTCACTCGGAGTTTAGGGTTTCCAGTTCTCTATTTAGAAAATATGTCCTGTGCATATTTTTAAACTTTCTAGACTCTGAGTCTGTTTAGATCCACCCAACTTTTCTTGAACAGTAGAAATAGGACTTGAGGTTGGGAAGTTGGGGAGGGAGTGCCAATAGGGACATGGAGAGTAAGACTATAGTATAATCACCATGTTGTGACCTTCAAAATGCTTTATAGTACTCTGCTAGTGCACTGCTTTCCGGTAACATAAAAGGGGGGGAGGTGTGGCAGAGCTCAGTGAACCAAGGGCAAATATTCACATTTTGCTAAAACAGAACAGCAGAAAGCATTTGCCAAAGAGCTAAGAAGAGTGAGGACTAAAATAAATGAATACTCCACTGAGACACAGCTTTGCAGTGTTAGAAGCCCAGGACTAAAACATTTTTGCTGGTAATATTTTTATTGGACAAAAGTTAGATAAATTCATCCTGAGAAAATGAGGTCCCTGAGGGAAAATGATGGAAACTTTTGAATCAGAGCTTAAGTGTTATTGATATACTTGATGCAATAAGACTCACATTAAAATGTTTACTTTGACCACACAGATGATGATTCCAGAATATTTAAAGGAGAAATTTCTTTTCTCATTTAATTCCTTTTATTGTATTTCAGCTTGCTGCAAAAACTGAAGCCCCACATGTCATCTTTGATCCTTAGGGAAAGTTGTATATGGTTAGATGGATGACTTCTGGTTGAAATCCAATATTTTACATTTGCTCATTAGAAGTAACTGTAAGTTGTCTCTGACTGTAGAGACGTATACTTGAAGTGATGAATTAAAGATTAAAAAAAAATCACCTAAACTATTATGATAAAGTTATTTTCTAGTGATTTCTCTGATCAGACTATGTTTTTGTTCTGACAAAAGAAAATATGGATCAGAAAGGTTAAGTAATTTTATCAAGGTCACACAGCAAACTTATAGGCAAGACAGAAATGAGGTTTGTTTGTTTTAATTATGTGCAGAACTCTGGGCAAACTCACAGGAAAAAGTTATTAGTAGCTGTAAAAATCAAGACCTATGATACTTAATGGGTGTTTCTCTTGGGCAGTCTCTGACAGCTTTTATGGGGCTTTGGAATGTGTCAATAGATAGCACCATGACCCTCTGAGAAGGAGCAAAGCAAACTCTCCTCTTGGAAGCCTCATCTAGTTTGCTCCTGGACATTTTCAGTCAGAAGAGAAAAAGCAAACTTTTGTTTCAAAATGGCTCAGAAGAGTCTGGAGAACACAGGACTTCAAAGCATATTGGTTAAATTAAAGAGATGTGCATAAAGTCATCAGATAGCATAATTGTATAGTTTAATAATCTGAAAGTAAAAAATAAAAGCTTCCTCTCTGTGTCTTGTCGGTCTTCAGTTTGAAAGATTTGGCAGTCACTGTGGGAACACAAGACATAGACCAACATGGTACTATTTCAATCCTTACCTTGCGATGCTGCTGCCAGCCGGATGCAAAAGGAGCAGTGAAAAGAAAGAGGGAATAAGGATTCTAGAATAACAATTGAAAAAGAGAAAGCAGAAACACTGAACGTACAAAGGAATGCCAAACTCCTGGGAAACTTCAGCACTGAGAGAGAGGGTGGTAACTGGTCTCCAGCAGTTAACTGTTTTCAATTGAGGGTTTCTATAATGAAAATACAACCATTAGAAATCACAACAGATGTCCCTCTGAGTTGCATAAAGAGCAACGGAAGTAAACAAAAACAGATCTGAGCCAGGGGTGCCCTAATTCCTCTGGATGAGGAATTCTATTTGGGAAGTTGTATTTAAAAAACATTTTTTAAAGGACACCTTAGCAGATATCAGAGGCATAAGAACCAAACACAACGCATGAATTTGACTGAATCCTGTTTGGAAGATAACATCTATAAACAAATTCTTGGTATAATTGAAGACACATAAATATAGATTAAAGTTTAATATATTATAGTATGAAAAGATTATAAATCTTCTTAGGTATAGTTGTATTACTGTGGTTAAAGAATTTATCGTTACTTTTAGTCAATGCCTCCTAAAGTTGGATTGAAGCACAGTGTCTGAAACTTAGAAATTGTGTGTGTGTGTGTGTGTGTGTGTGTGTGTGCACGAGCATGCATGTTTGTATACACATATTTCAGCAAAGCACAGTAGAAAGAAAAGTGGAGTCACTATGCTTCTTGATACAAAGTTGTTTAACTCCCTGGCTATTTGACATCCCTAATAGATTAAATAAAAATAGGAAACATTTACACAGGCCCTTTCCACAGTGCTTTATGTGTATAACATATATCTTCACATATATCCCATGAGAGTATGAAGGGGACAAGAAAAATAAATAGGTGATATAATAAACAACATAAAGTTCCAGTGGGGTTCAAAGGTTGTTGGAGCTGAGGTATTAGAGAAGTATTATAGGGAGTAATTTGCAAAGAAAGAGAATGACAATTGAAGAATGGGTTATTTGAAATAAAAGGAATTCTAAAGGGATTTCAGTTATTGCTTATGATATAATCAAGAGTGTGTCTATCTGATCAGAGTAGAAGTGAAGGAGCTGAGAATGGAAAAATCACTCATATGGATATTGAAATTACTAAGAACTATAAGAGAAGCTTGTTATGAAGAAATTGAGGTGAGTGAGTGGAGTAGGGGGCAAGGTTGATTACTTGACTGCAACAGAGAGGTGGTAGAGTTCAAGGACATAGTATTCAAAGCTGGTGTTTTCAGGCCAGCATGAAAGAGATGGACCTACAAGCAGCATTTGAAGAGGAAAGTGGAAAGAGGTATACCCCACCCCCAGACCCAAAGGTAGTGGGCAGGCTGCAACTTCAGCAGAACATCAGAAAGAGCCAGGTTTCTATCAGAATAAGAGTCAAAGGAAAGGTTCTATGAAGAGCTTGATGATATAGAGGAGTTTGCAGATGGTTGAATGTAAGTACCAGAAGACAGAGTGAAAGGCTTTCAAAAGATGGGGGCTGGGACAACAGACTGGCTTAGAGGAGGCTGTGTGTAAAGTGAATGGGAATAAGAGTTTGGAAATTAGGGATGACATGGAAGTCCAGAGATTCCAACATAACCAGGGCTCAAGAAGGTGGTAAGCTTAGTCTATGGTCCCAAGTCAGATAGGAGAGAGAGGTTGTGGGTGTGGAGGGTTCTGAAGTTTCCAGTAAACTTCCCTTGGCTCCTGCAGATGCAGACTTGGGGTCCTGAAGAGGGCTGATCTTCCTCCTGGTCCAGAAGTACTCTCTTGACTCCTGCCAACTGTGTGCTGCAAGGAGAGTCTCTTATTCTAAGTTTTTAGGTAAATGTTTGTTCCTTAATCCTACATGCATCCATGGGCTTGCCATGGGTCAGTCATTCCTTCAACAAACTTTGAACCTGCATCAGGTTTCGAGGTCCAGCTGGGTGCTGGATGCACTAAGATGAGGAAGGTGAACTCAGCCCTGTCTAGTCCCCACTACCAGCATCTCCAATGCACTGAGATTTTCTCACCTTTTCACTGGAAGATCAGTTCTAATTTTGAAAGAATTTTATCTGCCAATTAAATAAGAAGAATTTTTTTTTGCCTCACTAATATCCAAAGCTGAGCAATCTGACTTGACTGACCAGGTCAGGGATAGGGCAATGGAAAATCACCTTCCTCTCTGACAACTTTAATGGTGTCACCTCTCAAACTTGATCCGAGAGCCAAGTTCCCAAAGACAAGAAGATCTCTGTGACTGAACTCTCATTAAGCTTTTGAAATTCATTGGCAGAAAGTGATAATTTCCTCATTTTTATTATTTAAAGCAAATAAAAATTGAATGTGCGATAATGAGAGCCAATAGCAAATGACAAGAAGGAATAGTAAACTAATTTGTTTAATACTATGGTGAGCGGCTTGAGTTACATTACGGGTCTTCTTCAAAAGCAACACAACGATTTCTAAGAGGCTCTTTAAATGATTGAAAAGGTCATCAAATTTACACTAAGATTTTTGAGATTCAAAGACCCCAGTTAGGGAATCTCTGTGATATAATTAAAACAAGTCAATGAAAGCTTCTAACAGGAAAAAAAAAATCCTACAGTTTGTTCAATGTTTTTCAGGTCATCCTTGTGACTCACCATGAATATAAATATTTAAGAAGTCTGGTTAGAGCCCTATAGATGATCCTTAACAAGGATAGGAAAAGCAGCAGTCTAGCTTGGATTGGGTAGCCAGTGGGTACTGGTGTCACATCAGAATATTTTCTTTGGAAACATTTTGGGAAAGAATTTACCCTCATGTACAATCTCTTATTTGAAAAAAAAAGCAGAACAAATATTATCTTCATAGTACAAAGAACGCAGAATAAATCTGTATGAAACTGGCTTGGCTATGAGCTTGAAGTGATGCTCTACCTTGTGGACATCATCTCAACAGAATGGAATATTGGTATCCCAGCAGGGAAAAGGTATAAGGTTTTTATCTCTATAGAAAGAGGGCAGAAGTTAAAAATTAAGAAAAGAAAAACTGAGCAAAATCAATCTAAGACATAACAAAGTTTCCCAACAGAATATTAAAATCTCTTTTTTGAAAAGGAGTTGTCTCTTACCTACTGGCAAGAAGAAGTGGGAGCAGGCTAGTTTGTATTGTCCAGAAATGGCAATGTAAAAGTCTGCACATTTCCTAAGAGTAGAATAAGTCATGACAACAACATACTTTGTCAATTCAGCAGCAACTTTGAAGCCACTGAACTCTTTTGAGAGCAAAAGATGTACTTTATGGGCTAGTTGCAAAATGTTTTTCAAATAAAAGACATTTCAGTTTTCTTTCTTTCTTTCTGTTTTGTTTGTTTGTTTTTTGTAGCAGTGACTCAAGCATGTTTAACCTTAAGTCAAACTCTTCATTTTTCAAATTACATATGCTTGGGTCATAGAAAGCTCTGGAAAAAACTCTACTAGATCTCAAGTTTGCACGTGTTGAGACCTGACCCATGAGAACTTTCTTTGTTTTACCCTTCAGCCTATTTGCTTTACTTAACATTTGCATTCAGGAACAAAAAGGGTCTACTTTTAAAAGCTGCTTTGCATCCCAGTTGTTATCAACATTTATAGCATTTAAAATGAAATTTCTTAATGAAATGGAACTCTCCCCACACTGGTTTTTAACAACTATATGAAGGATCAGTTCTGGTGTTACTCTCAGTTAAAATGAAATGGAATGTGGCAGGGAGAAAAAAAAATCACCATCTAAAATACTAGAGTGGGGGAAATCTACATTTTTCAAAAATAGTGAAAAATAGTATTTTAGGGGTCTTGGCCCCCATCTACTTTCCCCAGGATGTGAGGCTAACTCTCAAGAAAAACAACCCCATGCCTGAAGTTTCACAGCAAACAATGCCTGTCCAGCAGTCTCCTGCTTACTTTTGTCTTCCTAAATCTATCCCGTGATAAACCTTGTTTCCTACGCTTGACGTGCCCCTCTTTCACTAGTCCCAAATCCATCAGACACATTGTGGTTGGCTCATTGTGAACAAACAGACCTGACAGTTTCCTTCCTCAGAGTAAACAGTAGTGGTACTTAGACACAGTTCAAAGGGTTTATCACCCCAATTCTTTCAGGTGGGCAAGTAGGGCCAGCTCTAACTTCTAATTAAACCACTTTACTCCTCGCCAACATTCCCAATTTTTACTAGTAAAAAAATACTGCGTAATGCCTCAACCAGTGACCTATTTTCACAGTCCCCATTTTCATCCCCCCCGTTATTGTAATAACTATAACCCTTGTTTAATTTTGTTGGTGTTTATGAACACGGCATTTAACTAGGTTAAAGTAAGGAGTGGGCCCATTTATGCCATTTTGGCATTAGATTTCTCTATGTTTGAATCCTCAGTAAATTACTAAGAACCTGGTCAGCAGGGTATGTTTCTTGGCTTTCCCCTTTTCCTTCTCATGGTTATCATCTGTTGGTTAACGGGAGGAAAAATCAAGTAACACAGGGGGCTCCCCTGGCACAATGGGACGATGAAGGTGTGTGATGTCATGCCAACTGCTTGGAAAGGACACATTCTGAGAAAACAATGTCCTACCATCAGGCAGGATTCCACAACTGCCAAAATGAGGACGAGTTCTCATGTCTCCAGAAGACAAACCATTCATATTTCCTATTGTTTCTTCAGGCACTTACTTCCTTCTGTTTATTCCAGCTTTCATAAACCAATGAGTCATGTCACTTGCTTCTGTGTCCAAGTGACTTCCCTCCTGTGTGTCATTCCAGAATAAACCCCACTAGAGATTTGGGCGGTAGCTGGGACAGGACTTTTGTTTGGGATTTTGTTTATAAGCTGGCTTTTGTTTTATAATGTCTTATAGGAAAGTGTCTAGGGAAAGGCCTTTAAGAGTCCTTTTTGCTTCTTTAATAGCAAGCAGAACCACTGAACTGAGTCCCCTTGCTGCTCTAGGACTACAAGTAGTGTGTTTGGAGCATTGTTAGTTCATCATTAGTTTACATGCTAGGGGGATTTTCCTAAAACAACATCCATGATTAAAAATGGCCTTTAACCATTCTTTAAGTAAGAGTTGTAAACAGCCACCAAGGAGATGTGCTCTTTCGGAAGCTTCCCCAGGGATTGTGCCCCCAGGGGGCCTTGAGTGTCCTGGTTCCTCTCCATCCCTCCATCCCTAAGAGGTAGCAGGTTTGAATAAAGGACCTGCTGACAGAGTGGCTCAGGAGCTCCCAGAGATAGTGTTGCTGGTGTCATACAAAGATGAGCCTGCAGCTCACGCCAACCAGCTTGGAGAAGACAGGACTCTCAGGAATTCTAGAGCCTGTCTGCCTCACTGATTTGTGTGTGTGTGTGTGTGTGTGTGTGTGTGTGTGTGTGTGTGTCTTCTACAGAAAGTGGCAGGTAGAAGGGAATGAGAAAATGTACATTTTAAATACACTGTAATATGTAAAACATAAGAAACTTAATGTCACTGCTGGAAAGACATAATTTGACTTGTGATGGCGCAGTGGATAAAGCTTCAACCTGGAATGCTGAGGTTGCTAGTTTGAAACCCTGGGCTTGCCTGGTCAAGGCAAATACAGAAGTTGATGCTTTCTGCTCCTCCCCCTTCTTTCTAAAATAAATAAAGTCTTAAAAATATAAAATCTTTAAAAAAGAAAAGAAAAAAAGACATAAATTTTGTTTGCTTTTGAGCATACAAAGATTGATCCAGGTTCACATTTAACCCACCAATGATAAGCAAAATTGTTAATTAACTGTTAATTGTCTTCTGATGAGATTGAGTTTTGAGACAGAATTCAAAAGAGGCAGGAGGAGCTGATTCTGACTTGGGGCCTTCTATTTCATTCCCCTAGCTGCGGTCTTTTTCTCCACATTCCACCCTACCCCCCTCCACCAATATTAAAATCTTATTTGGGAATAGAGAGTCTGTAAAGACTTCTCTTTTCTATCCTCAGGAAATATGGGGTTTAGACCTATCCCTGGTATTGGCTTTGGTGAAAACCACTGAACTTTTCTCTGTATGATACATATCTCCCCCCTCTGTGAAGCAGGAGAGACCTCAGAGACTTCTGGAGAGGCAGGGTGTGTTGGCCTTGAAGGATGGGTGAACAGTAGCAAAGGGAAAGGGGTAAGAATGAAGGAAAAGCATGAGGAGAGGGCATTCCAGGTAAGAGAGCACATGTGTGAAGGCTCTGAACAGAAAGGGTACCGAGTGTTCAAGAAAGAAGAAAGGTCTTCATGCCTGGAATTAGGGTGGGGACATGGGGTGGGTTGGGTTTGGAAATCAGGCAAAATTTAAGAAGATAAGAAAGACAGAAAACAGATCAGAAATGCTTATATGAGTGTTTTTAGAATTTTTATATTAACCCAACAATAAAGAGCCAATATCACATATATATTTTTTTTTGTCAAAAATGGGCATTCACAAAAACAACAAAAAAGTTTATCATAATTATCATCATTGCCATCACCACCACCATCACTGTTATTTCATTTAAAAAAAAAAATAAAGAAGGGGATATCTTAGCCTAAAAGCAAAGAAAGAAGGAACATCTCAGAATAATGAAAATTATTTAGATTCATTAATTTGACTTTATGAAGAAGAATTACATTGTCGTTACTATTATGAACAATCACTATTTTGTCTTGGACCTGTGAAAGCTTTTTCACAGCTTGGCACTTGTCAGCATACTGGTGTTTGGAAACCATTGGTGAACGTAAGCAGTTCTTTGGATGCTGAGGAGAAATGTTAGGCTGTTGGAGTGACTTTATGGAAGAGGAGATATTATGTTGGGTTTGGGGGTAGTTAGGGATAAAAGGACAGATGAAGAATATGAATGTCCCTAGGAATGCTTTCAACACAGTAGATACTCAATATATGTCAATTGAGAATTAAGTTGAATTTGGTAATAACAATAGCTACTCCTTTTTAATGAACAATTTCATAACCATTTTTAATTGATGACCACTTCTGATGTAGCTAAGAGAAGTATTATTATTCCCATTTTATCATTCCCAAATAAGGAAAAACTTAATTGCATATATGTTTCACATTATGTTTCTATTAGACAGTCCTGTTCTAGACTGTGCTGGCAATGTTTCCTTCCTAGAAATAAGACTGTCTTTTAGGATTAACAAAATGTATTTGTATGCTAGGTAGAAAACTATGAGTCGCTCCAGTGGTATCTCCAAATACTCTGAAGCAATGTGAGACAGCCAACCTTGCCTAACACATTTTGCTGATGAAATTGAAATAAAATGATGTGTCTTAAATATATGCAGAATTTTCTTGCCGGTATTTGTTGGGAGTAATAAGGTCACAATGTCAAAAAGCAAAATGAAAGAATTACAAGGTCATCGTTGTTTTAATCATAATGACTAGAACTGAGGATGCTGGAAAAAATGACAAATAGATTCTGTCTTTTTCAATGTAGGAGAGTTGGTTAACACTTTTTTCTAATTAATTCACTTTGTCCTAGATAGTGACTAGAAATTAATACATTTCTTTGGTGACCTTTGGATTTGATCCATGACAAATTATTTTGTCAATTAAAAAAAATAAAGTTGACATAGGCATTAGTCCTCATATCTAATTTATCATTGTGATGGCAATAAGTAATCTACCCATTTATTTATTCATTAAGAAAGCTGAAGAAATTTTGTATACAAATTTTTTCCTTTTTTCACACCATGTACATATTCAGAAACACCTACCTCTTCAGTTTCTTGTTTGCCTGTGAGCCTTGGGTGAGGCTGGGACCTCAGGAGAATAGGTGAGATGCCCACTCTTAGCTCCTCAGAACTCAATCTAAGGTCTGGGAAGCTCTCCAGGGAATCAAAGCATGGAGCTCCTTTCCTGGGGCATGGTTTGCCTGGGACTGCCCAACTGTAATGTGTCAACAAAGTAAAAAATAAGGGGGTTCATCCCCTGGATGGATTGTCTTTTCTGCTTCCCTAGTGTTGCACTTACAAGTACTCAGTTGTCTCCAGTCCTCCTGCTAGATCATTGGCAGCTTCAGGCTCTCCAAGTATGCAGATTGCTCAGTGTCCTGAGTCTTCTCAGTCTGCTGCTGGAGAGTGCACCCTGCAGGCCTGTATTCATGAGTGAGGCCCCAGACCTACTACACTGTGACAGACAGGGTTGGGGAGTTAGGCCTGGCTGATGCTCCAGTAACTTTGGGTGAAGGTCCTGTGCAACCTCAATCACATAGTTGAGATGTTCCTGGACTCAATGAATCCTGTAGAAGTGGCTGGTGTGGTGGCATCCAGGAAGCACCACTTGAGGGACTGTTTCTGGCATGTTGGGAACTTGGCTCTGTCACCTCTGAGCTCCTACTGGGGCCTCTTGATGTAGGCGTGGGAGAGTTCTAAGGTGCTGTTGCCTGGGATCACCATGGTGCTGAGTGGCAAGGAGGTCTCCTTGAGCTGCCTCCTTGTTATAAGGAAGGACCTTATACATGCTGACTCTGTTCACCTGAGACTGCCCAACTGCTAGCTGCTTGTGAACTGGCTGTTCTTTATGAGGAGGAGGTGGGGATATGTCCAGGGTGTGCAGGGAGATGAAAATGCATGAGTTTGTGATCTTGCATGGCTACTATCCTTTCTCTGTGTAGCTTTGCACTTGATGAGCCTCACTTTGCAGCCCTGATTCAGCTTCTGCCATGTGTACCAAAAGATAGTGCTACCTGGGACATCATGGTGAAGCCAATGACCTCAAGGTAGCTATCAGGGGCCAGTAGCACTTAAAGCTGTATTCCCCAGGGCAGCCCAGGGCATGTTGCCTGTGTAGTACCTGGGAATATTCAGGACAACAATTTATTTTGATTTTAGATCTGAAGCACCAAATTCTTCTGAAAGGCCCCACCTGGGCAAAGAACAAAGGCACAGACCTTCCCTTTGTTTTGAATGTGCAGCTGGAGCTGGTAAGTAGACAGAGGATTAAAAACCATTCTCTCCACTCTTATTCTACATCTACATAGTGCTCGAAGTCTTAGCCCGAGCAATCAGACAAGAGAAGGAAATAAAAGGCATCTATATCAGGAAAGAAGAGGTAATAGAATCACTTTTTTGCAGATGACATGATCCTATATATAGAAAGCCCCCAAATTCCACCAAAAAACTATTAGAAACAATAAACAAATATAGTAAAGTCACAGGATACAGTATCAGTATATAAACGTCTACTGCTTTCCTATATACCAACAATAAAACTTAGGAAAATGAACAGAAATAAATAAAACAGCATTGCCTGTGATGGCACAGTGGATAAAGCCTTGACCTGGAACTTTGAGGTCAACGGTTTGAAACCCTGGGCTTGCCTGGTCAAGGCACATATAGGAGTTGATGCTTCCTGCTCCTTACCCCTTCTCTCTCTCTCCTTTTCTTTCTCTCTCTCTCTCTTCTCTAAAATGAGTAACTGAAATATCAAAAAAATAAAATAGAATAAAGAAAGAAAAATGAAATGAAGAAAACATCTCTTTTACAATTGTAATGACAGCAACAAAAATACTTAGGAATAAACTTAACAAATGATATGAATAACCTATATACCGAAAAATATAAAACATTATTGAAATAAATTGAAAAAGACACAATGAAATGAAAAAATATTCCATGTTCATGGATTGGAAGAATCAACATAGTTAAAATGGCCCAAAGCAATATACAAATTTACTGCAATTCTTATTAAAATCCCAATGTTATTTTTTAAAAGAAATAAAACAACAAATCACCCAATTTTCATGAAACCATAAAAACCCTGAATAATCAAAACAAGTCTCAGAGAAAAGAATGGAGCACACTACCTGACTTCAAATTACACTACAGAGCCATGATAATTAAAACAGCATGGTATTGGCAGAAAAACAGACATACAGACCAATGGAACATAATTGAGAGCTCAGATATGAAACCACATATATATGAACAAATAATCTTTGACAAAGGAGCCAAAAACACAATGAAGGAAAAAAAGCCTCTTTGATAAATAGTGCTGAGAAAATTGGAAAGCCACATACAAAAGAATGAAACTTGATTATACCTTGTCTTCTTGCACAAAAATTAATTAAAAATGGATCAAAGACCTAAATATAAGAGTTGAAACAATAAATTATATAGGATAATATATAGGTACTAAACTAATAAACTTTAGCCATAGAAAACATTTTATAAATTTGACCCAAAGGGAAAGGGAGATAAAGGCAAAAATAAATGAATACAACTATATTAAACTAAAGAAAAAAACAACAACTTCTACAAAGCAAAATAAACCAACAACCAAACAAAAAGGCAACCAACCAAATGGGAGATGATATTCACAAACAACAGCTTAGATAAGAGGTTAGTATTCAAAATATATAAAGAACTCACAAGGCTCAGCAACAAACAGACAACCCAATTAAAAATGGGGAGAGGACCTGAACAGATACTTCTTTCAAAAGATATACAAACAACAAATAGATATATGAAGAGATGCTCATCTTCACTAGCTTTAGAGAAATGCAAATCAAAACTACAATGATATACCACTTTATACTTGTTACATTGGCTGTGTCAATAATACAGGTAATAACAAGTGTTGGAGAGGCTGTGGAGAAAAAGGAACCCTCATTCACTGCTAGTGGAAATGCAAACTAGTACCACCATTTTGAAAGAAAGTATAGTGATTCCTCAAAAAATTAAGAATAAAACTACCATATAAACTAGCAATTCCTCTATTGGGTATATACCCCCCAAACTTGATAACATTGGTACGTAAAGACACATGCATCCCCATGTTCATCACAGCATTATTCACAGGGCCCAAGATATAGAAACAAGCAAAGTGTTCCTCAACAGAAGACTGGATAAAGAAGCTGTGGTACATATATACAATGGAAAACTACTCAGCCATAAGAAATGATGACGTATTGCCATTTACGACAAAACAGATAGACCTCAAGAACATTATACTAAGTGAAATAAGTAAGTCAGAGATGGCCAAGAGCTGTATAATTTCACACATAGATGGGATATAAAACTGAGGCTCATGGACATAGATAAAAGTGGAGTGGTTCAGGGAGAAGGAGTAAAGAGGGACAAATATACGGTGATGGAAAATACTTTGAATTAAAGTGATGTGCACACAATACAATCAACAGTTCAAATGCAAAAGCAATGTTTACTTGAAACTTATGTATTCTTATTGATCAATTTCACTCCATTAGATTTGATTTAAAAAAAAAAGAAAAGAACAGAAAACACAATTTTTTTAATGGAACTTTGAATTTCTAAAGAATTTTAACTAAGATGAACATTTTAATTTTCTTGCAGATTATGGTCACAATCGGTATTTCTAAAGGATCTTTAGCTTACCCAGCAAAATGCTTCCACGTGCATCTCCTGGCCACCACTGATGATCTTCTGAGCAGCCCTAGTAGTCAGCTTTTATCTCTGCCAAGACAAGGATGTTCAGAGCAGGGCCCGTGGGATTCTTGATCTGCATGTTTACACCACCTGAGAAGTTGTGAATTGAAGGAGCAGTGAGTCAAATGTCACAGTGAACTAAAAGGGTAAATGTCATCCACCTACACCATGCCACTTGAACTGACTTGTGTGGTCATCTGTGTTGCTAAATCCAGTGGACTCTTTCCATTGTCTTACTTGACTTTGACACTATTTATCTCTCTTTTCCTTTTCTCTCATCTCCAGATGTTCCATCTTTGTAGCCTCTCCTTCCACCAGACCTCTGTGTGTCAGTGTTCCCATGTTCTAACCTTGCTCTCCTTTTCAGAGTGCACCCTTACCATATGAGCTTTCACAGGAGCAAATACATCCCAACTCTGCTTGTTGCTTGGCTTCCTCTCCTGAGTTCCAGATGAAGCTTATATAGCTGCCAACTGGAAATCTGTGCTGTCATCTATTGTCAGACCCCTAACTCAAAAGGTCAAACTTAAGTCACCTTCCCTTCATTCCTATTTTTGTGCTAAAATATTATTTTTATTCTAGCTGGGTTCATTTCTAATATTTCACAATGTAAATTAAAGTTATTAGGAGTCAATTGAATAGGCAATGACACTCATAGCAAGCTAAATAACATAGACTTTAATTCACTCACAGTTAAGACTAGTGGCCAGCTAAGTCTAGGTCCTCCCTTCAGTGGGGCCCCGAACAAACTTGCTTGGAGAGGCAGTGTATTTTGCGGCAGTTGCCAAGCGGTCCTGGTGAGTGATGTGGAGTCTGTGTTGGAGTCTCAGGTGACTGCCTTGATCTTCATCCCAGCTACTTTTATCTGATTTTGCCACTTGTCACATCATAGGGTTACATAAGTCACACATGGGCTTGATAAGACTGACAGATGGATTTATCAGAAAAAGGATTAAACCCATTATACTTTGATAATTGAGCCATATATAGTGGGCTTTTATGTAAAATATATTTAATGAATCACATTACTTCACACATGGTATTGGCACGCAGTTGAAACATATGGAGTTATCTCAAAAGGCATAACTGGTTACACCTAGTTTCCTTTGTACATTTTATATTAATTTGATTTTATGTTTACTATAACACCTTCCCTCTGTTCCTCAACTCTATTTTCTTTCCTTAATGGATTGCATCATAATCCATTATTGTCTACGCAAAAATCCAGAAATCATTCTGGATTTCTTTGTTCCTTCCCACAAGCGTTCAGTTTAGCAAGTGCTGATAATTACAATTCCTACAAAACTCTTAAATTAGAAAGCAAGTAAATAGCAGTTAAAAAACACCTAAAAGCATTGACTTGTATTATTCTCACTTAGAAAACTAAGTCATGGTATATGTTATAATTTTTAAGTAAAATTGAGTCATTTTCATGCAGATATCTCAACTTTACCCTCATCTCTCACCTCCACCTTCAATCTCTTCACACTGTCGTTAAAGTTTCTGAAATGCAAAGCTTATTATATCATTCCACCATTTTGAAGTTTTATTATATTCAGGAAATAATCCACACTCCTTAACAGGTACTTCATCACTTGACCAGGCCTACTCTGCCTCTTTGTTCTCATCTGTGACAATTCAAATTCTCTTTCCAGCTCTGGGAATCATCTCGGGTTTTAGTTCCCATCTTTCTCTTATCTCTGTAATTTCAACATACTTCCCACTTGTAGCCCCAGCTCTGACATGAATAATTCCTGCTCTTCCTTTAAAATTCAGCTCAGTAGTCATTGCCTCTAGGAGGTTGTGCCTTGAATTAGGTGCTCCTTCTCTTCTTTGTGTTCTTCATGGTAATCCATACACACACCTACTAGAATTTTTGTTTTGATCAATGATTACTATCTGTTACTCCGCAGGCTCTTCAACCCATGAACCCATTGAGACAACTCCTGTTTCTTTAGTACCACCACAGCAGCACAAGACACTCAATAACTGGTCAAAAAACAAATAAACCAGTCTATGCACATTTATTGTAAACTGAATGTAAATGGAAAGGAGAAGAGATAAGAGATCTGAGAAAAATAACCAAATTCTCTTTTGCACTGATTAGGACTTTGAGAAAGGTTCTTGGTTTTATTCTGCATAATTCTTTCAAAGCACTATCCAGTTCAGGGTTCTACCATGTCTAGAAGTTAGTTAAGGGGGATTACACGGTTTGAGGAATCATCTTATATTACTCTGAGTGGGACGAAGGTTCAGTTATCTCTGGGACTCTGGAAGTTCATTGTGGGCTGATTTCTGTTTCTCAGCCTTGTCCTGATATAGCCCACTTCCTCCCATACTCACTTGTAATCAACCTAGACTAGAATTCAGTAAAGCTCAGATCTAGTCAACTATCATCCGTCTAGATTCAGATCGTGTGTGTGTGTGTGTGTGTGTGTGTGTGTTTCTGTGGAGAGAGGGAGAAAAGAGAGAGGAGAGTTTGAGAGAGACACAGAGAGTCAGAGTGGGAAGAGAAGGAGAGAGACAGAGAGTCAGAGATACAGCTTAATATATCTTTTTATTCTCATTCTCTTTCTGGCACTCTCTGTATTTCCCACTTATTGAGTGCTAAATACGTGCCAGCCATTCTCTAAGTGCTTTGTATGCATTATATAATCATTCAGTATTTAATTATATTTATCACACATATCTAATCCTCATGAAAGTTTTAGACTAAGGTTTGGAATACTGAAGTAGCTTGCTTGCACACACAGCTAGTAAACTGCAGAGCTGGATTAAAATTCAGGTCCTTCTTCTTTAAACAAGTCTTCCTAACTTGTATGAACATTTAGGTTAAATTGTTTGTACAAATCCAATTTGAAAATATTTGCTTTATAAATGCAATTTTTATTTATTTTTTTCTTTTTACCTGGAAACGGATGGTGGAAGCAATGTATGATGCATTATCACAGAATAGGTCAGTGCTGTGTTAGGTTTTATAGGAGGAAGCTGAATGCAGCTGTAAGCTGGGAGTGACTCTCTAGACAATAAACACTAGAACAGAGACCATGTACTTTTTAATTTAATTTATTTTTTTTGCTCTGAACTAAATCTGACTAACAAATATTGACTCTCAACAAAACTTTTATGCTATTAATTCACAATTAAAATGATCCTCCCTATTTTCTTCTTCTTTTATCCTGATAAGTCGGGATCATGAAAATTTGCTTTTGGAGGGAATAAATATTGGTAAAAAAATTGGCTTGGGTCCCCTTCTTTGTTACTGAGTGTGTGAGGTGTGTTAAGAGAATATAGAACCAGTTGGGGACAGGAAGTGATGAAGGAAGAAGTGTGACCAACTGCATCTAGGTTGGATCACTTTGCTCTGGTTGGAACTCCTTCACCTGGGACTACTGAGGAGTTAAATTCTAGTGTTCCTTGAGTGAATTACAAGATTACTGAGCTATCTAGTTTTCTCAGAAAAATGTGAGCCTTTTGATCCATAGTTTTGGGGACAGTGAACAACTTCCCTCTGTTGTGTGCCTTCAGGTCTTTGGTTAGAGGCAAATAACTTGCTTAGTTGATGTATCCTCCAGTCTTAAACAAGGACAGTCTAAAGACATTCTGTATGTCTAAGCTGTTTGCTAGAGGTAAGAAGGTGAAAAATCCCCCCTCATTCTTGCAAATTTGTTTTGGTTTCTTTTGAATTTGAGTGACTGGAATCTATGACTATAAACATATTTTATTATGTAAATGAGTCATTAGCCCCCACCCCATGTGCCCTTCCAATCCCCTCCAAAATTCCTAAATCAGAAAGCGGGTAAACAGTAGTTAGAAAATGCCTAAAGGACTTGATTGACCTGTATTAATTTCATTCAGAGGGCTAAATCATGGTGTATGTTATAAATTTTGAGTAAAATATGAAGCATTTTTATGCATCAGGGTTTGGAAAAGTCTTCTTTGAATTTTTTTGGTTGCATATTTGAATCAATCCTTACTGACTGAATACCGTATGCTCCTTTACCTCGAGTAAGGTAGCATGCTAACAGGTGAGAGGAAAAAACAAAAAAGAATCACAGAAACCTCTGCCCTCCCTCCAGAAGGTTGCAGACTCTGAGGAGCCAAATTGTTTACCCCAACAGACTGGGGGCCACTCAAAGACAAGGTCTGTATTTATCAAGCTTTGACTTCCAGGTAAGCATTTCAGTATACAGTGATTGATTGATTGGCATACACAGTAGGAGAATAGTAGTCTATTCTAAGTGCCAAGAGAGGTGTAACTTCCAGAGATGCTATAGAAGAAGAAAGTAACTCTTGTGGGGTGATCAGAGGCTTCTCAGAGTCTGAGCTAGTTCTTATAGGAAGAAAAGATTAAAAGGAGTATTGAGGAAATGGTCCCTGGGTCTGTGAGAAAGAGATTGAGAGAGTAAATGCTAGAGAGAGGAGGATTAAAAAATAAATGGAAACACTCTAAACCGTAAGTATCACTTGGTTTAAGAACATAGCAATTATTAATTTTTTTCTATTCAAGGTCAACAGTGTGATGAGATCAATTAACCTTGCCATTCTATTTACCACTTGGAGCCAATTCTAGGTCTGGTTGAACTTTTAATTCTGGTCTGAAGGATGCAGAGAACATACTTGATTTAACGGAGGTCAAGGATATTACCAGAGAGAATTCTTGGAGTATGAAGAGCAATGTCTTCTCCTTGAAGGATGGTGTGGTCATATGTTTGAAGTGTTTTACTAAATATTTAAGCATATTCCATTCTGCCTGCCTTCTTGTTGTTTTGTTGGTGTTGAGTGATTGCCTCAGTTGAAGAGTTTATTTGGTCAGTGTCTACAATAGGATATGGGTGTTTTCCACATCCTTATATTGTGAAACCCATGTAATATGTGTGAATTTGCAACATGGATAGAAGTAATGTAAAAGCCAAGTCTCTCCTTAGTGCCCAAGTAACTGAACAGATGACACCAGGAGCTCTTGAAATTCCAAAGAGCACTGCCAGTGAGTCTCATCATCCCCCTTCATCTCACTAAATAGAAAATCTACTTTAAGACTACAATAAAATAGAAAAATGCAACGACAAATCAAAAACAGAGCTAAGAGAAAGTCCAAAGTAAATACTTGCTTCCAAGGAGCTTAATTGGGAATCTGGTATACTCATTGAGAGAAGGGGGAAATCCACATCTCTAATGGAACAAAATACAAATATATATAATCCAACAAGATGCACTCGAAGTATATAATTTCTGAAGGAACACAGGGTAAAGGAAATAAAATGTGTGCTTAAGGGAAACACATCCTAAACATAAAATGGCTCAAGTGGACACATTTTTGTCAATATGTTTGGAGACTAAAAGTTTCTGACTCAAAGTGGAAAATGAATAAGTTTTGTATGAGTGAGGATAATTAAGATACAGCCACATATCCATATTGAGCCCTGAACTACAAGGAGGATAGGAAGTTGATTTTATTTTTTGCTCTGCATAACCTCCTGTGCAGAAACACAGATGAATTTGCATTAAGCTTTTCTTTTCCATTTTGTTGGCTGCTTTAGTCATGTCAGATGAATCAGTCATGCCAACCGTTAAAAGTTAGGGAGAAAAAGATGTGAAGAGAGAATGGAGGTATTTCTAAGGTCCACTGAAGCTTGCTGGATTAGAAGAGCTTCGATGATAATAGTATTTCTTATTTAGCTTTCTTGACATCTGCCAATGGGCTCAGAGCATTTTATAGACAATATCTCATTAATTCTTTCAACATCTTAGTGACAGCAGTGGTGCCAGGGGTGATCTGTTATCACCGTGTGGAAGAAATGAGACCAAATGACTTTTCAGAAAATGGCTATGAATTTGAGCTGTTTCAAGAAAGGAACCAAAGGTTTTGAGTCTATTTCTGGAGTCTCCAGGCTGAGCTCTCATCTCACCCTCATGTGTCTTTGATCAGAAGTTTGAAACACCAAAAAAAAAATAATTGACACATTTTTGACAGATTATGATCTTTCTAGAGTTTCAGCTTTGGGCTTACTTTATACATGAATAATTGCATAGAGAAGCTCTATACTTCAAAAATCATCTGTATCATTTTAAAGCCACAATTTTCATGAGCAAATCTTTTTGTGAATTACTGCATCCAGGTTTCATACCTCTACTGGAGGCCTTTTCCTCCAATACCACCCTTCTCTACCTTCTTGACTATATTGTGAGCTCCTGGGGTACAGAAATAGTGGGATATTTACTTTGTCTCCTAATATTTACCTTGTCTGTCAGTTGAATGCAACAGGTGATATGCTTGTTAACAAGCTGAAATAAAGCTGTGTAATCCTCTGAGTCAGTGTTAAGCTAATTCACTCTTCATTATTCTGTCCCAGCAAAGGCTTGGAGATATAAGTCCTGAATAGGCCATTGCCCTATTGCTTTTGTTACAGCTAGGCAATTTTTGGAGCTCTATACTTAAAGTTTAAAAATTGGAAGTTTAGGCCTTTTCCAAGATGGGTTCAGTTTCTGGCTTGAACAGAGATACCTTGGGTCCCACCAAATTGGTCCTGTAATGTATATGTATTCAGATAGGGTATCCAAAGTTTCTGCAGAACCCACCCCCCACCCCCACCCCCCCACCACCATCCCATCCCACCCCGGTTTATAGCACGCTGTCTAGTAGAGTCAGTTAGCGAGGTTGCATTCACCACCTGTGACCACCTGTCATTATGGGGATAGCTTCTCTTGATTTTCCTGACCGTTAATGTCTAAGAGCTTTGGTCTTTCTCTGATCTCTCTAAAGTACAGACTGCAGTCATGAGAAATAAAATGAGTTTTATTTCCCATAAAATCAGCAGGCAGAGAATCCCTTTTAGATACTCTGCTCATATGACACATAACCCTTGGCTGGGTTAGACCTTTAGGAGCCTCAAGCCCTTGCGTCTCCCTTCTCTGTCTAAAGGCAAGGCAGCTGCACTCCAAGGGTCAGAAAGGGTTGGAGAAGGCAGGAAGAAGGAGTAGGGAGGTGCTGATTCTCAGAGATTCCTCAGGGCTCGGGCCTTGGGCAATTTCCTATTTCCATGTCCATCCCCATCCATTAAAGGACATTCTAACTCTATTTTCTGGGTCAGAGTCTGGGCCAGAGATTCTGAACGTTTGGTAAGCAGCAAATTTTTTTTTCTTTTTTTATTTATTTATATTTTTTTAAAGGAAGATTTTACTTATTCATTTTAGAGAGGGAAGAGAGAGAGAGAGAGAAGAGGGGAGGAGCAGGAAGCATCAACTCCCATATGTTCCCTGACCAGGCAAGCCCTGGGTTTTGAACTGGCGACCTTGGCATTCCAGGTCAACACTTTATCCACTGCGCCACCACAGGTCAGGCACTCTTTTTTTTACTTTTAAGGCTTTATTCATTTTAGGAGAGGAGTGGGGAGGAGCAGGAAGCATCAATTCCCACCCAGGGTTTCAAACCAGCAAACTCAGGAGCAGTAAAATTAATTTAAATAAGGAAATAAAAAATGGGACACGGGAAGCACTCCCTATTTTTTAATTTTCAATACTCCTGAGGAAACTTCCAAAGCTTTAAAGAAACACCAATGATATAAAAATGCAGATAATTGCTCTTTCTTTCCAGTGGGTATGCGGGATTCGAATTCCATTCTGGAGCATAGAGGCTGGTTGGTTTCAGCTTGTCCTTCCAGGAAACTCAATTAAATTCTACAAGGCGTTCTTTTTCGATTCAGTTGGCAGTTTCATTTGTAGTTCATACAGGAGAGACTGGCCTATAGAAATATAGGTCTTAAAAAAAACTTTGGCTTTGTTTAAAATTAAAATCTTTTTTTTAAAAATGACATTCTTTATTTTTAATCGGTGATATGCACCGCCCCCGCCCCCACCCCAGTGTATTTTTCAAATTTTTAGTTTCACTTTGAAATCTACCTTTTAAACTGCATTTGCTTCCCTTGGCTCCCTGTGGTTTGTACTAGTTTTGTGGCTAGGATGTCACTCTGGTCACCTTGGCAATCTGAACTATTTGCACAAAATAAAACAACCCTCTGACTTTCCTATGCACCTTGTTGGAAAAAGATTAACTTAGTATATACCTGTCAAAACCAGAAGCCCAATTTTTTTCCATCTTACTATTAGGTAATGAATTGTCTGTCCAGGTTTGCATCTTCTCAGAATAACAGCAATGACTTTTCTAATCATTTTGTTTTAATCTAATCAAATATGCTCCCCCTTCTCTTTCCTTTCCCCTTTTTTTTCTACTCTCTGTCACTAAACTGTTGCTCTCATCCAAGTTCAGCAAGAATTGAAATTATCTTTCTCATTTGATTAAAAAAGACAGATAAATAATAGTGTGATTAAGAGCAGAAATTCTGGAGTCAGAACGACTTGAATTCTGGTGCTGCAGCTTGCCAACTCTGTGACTTTAGATTCACCATTTCACTTCTCTGAACCTCTCATTCTTCTTCTATAAAATGGGGCTATTATAGTACCTAGGACCTAAGGTCAATGGAAAGTTTAAATGAGATGCAATGTAAAGGGTCAGTACAATGCCTAGTACAGAGTTATTGTGGTCATTATTGATATTATTATTAATATGAGTCTTAATAGCCTTAGTCCCAAGTACACTTCCTAAAGAGAAAGCCAGGACCAACTAGGGAGAAGAAGCGATAAGTTTTCATCCACCTCCTGGTGAGTCACAATGATAGTAACATAATAAAGGCTCTGAGCAAAAGAGTTAAGAAACATGCTAATTTTATTTAATACAGTTTTTACCCAAATTATTTGTCCACAGAAATCCTGGTTCTTTTCATTAATGTTCCTTGGAACACATGTGGAGAAATGCTGAACCAGTGTGATCTCTAACTCCCATCCCCACTCCCAATAATTACATAGTTTGTACTAATCCTCTGTGGAACTGATTACATACATATATAATAGAAGAATTTCACAATTATACAAAAAACCTGAGAAACACAAGGGAACATGCACTGAAGACCACCTGGGAATATGATGTGCTAATTAGTCCAAAATGCTTTAAACCCATTTTTTCTCTTCTTCCTTATAAAAATAATCAGTTTGTTTAAAATTAGATATGCCTAAAGAGACTATCCAATTTTTACCCAGTTTTTGCACATTGGTATGATTTATTTCCAAGTTTTGTACTCTGGAAATAATAACGTAAACTATTGAAGCGAGGTGCCCTTCATGGAAGATTCTGAAATGTTTAGATAGTCAATGAAGCCAATAAAATATGTAGACCTCCTTATTAGTCCTGTGCACTGATCAGGTGAAAATGTTACAAAGCATTATAGCTATTATAATAATAAATTTATTGTTCCTGTGGATCAAGCATTCTGATGTGACAAACAATATATAGATGTAGAAACACAGTGGTGTCTTCCAGTTGTTATTAGCTTTTTAAAATTTTATTTCTTTGTATTTTATTTTACTTTTTTCTTCTTTTCTAAGAAGGGGAGATAGAGAGATGGAGGAAATAAGAGAGACAGACTCCTGCATGCATCCCAACCCAGATCCATAGGCAACCCCAGTCTGAGGCCAATGCTCTGACCATCTGGAGCTATGCTTGCAACCAGCTATTTTTAGAACCTGAGGTGAAGGCTTCACTGAGCCATCCTTAGTGTCCGGGGTTGATGCACTCAAATTAGTAAAGCCATGGCTGTGGGAGGGGAAGAGAGAGAAAGAAAAGGGTGGAGGGGATGTAGAAGCAGATGGTCGCTTCTCATGTGTTTCCTGACTGGAATCAAATCTGGGACATCCACATGCCAGGCCAATGCTCTACCACTGAACCAACTGGCCAGGGCCAAATTTTATTTTATTATTATTATTATTTTGAAATTTCATTTAATGTGGTAACATTGATCAATAAGAATACAGATTTCAGGTGAACATCTCTATTGCATTTGAACTGTTGATTGCATTGTGTGCCCATTACCTAAAGTCAAATCATTTTCTGCCACCATGTATTTGTTCCTTTTTATGCCCCTCCCCCAGGTAACCATTTCACTTTTATCTATGTCCATGAGTCTCAGTTTTATATACCACCTATGTGTGAAAACATGTAGTTTTTAGCTTTTTCTGATTTATTATTTCACTTAGTATAATATTATTAAAGTCCATCCATGGTGTCATAAATGGCAATATGTCATCATTTTTTATGACTGAGTAGTATTTCATTGTATATATGTACCACTTCTTCTTTATCCAATCCTCTATCAAAGAGCATGTTGGTTGTTTCCATTTCTTGGCCACTGTGAATAATGCTGCAATGAACAAGGGGGTGCATGTGTCTTTCTGTACCAATGTTTTTGACTTTTTTGTGTGGATACCCAGTAGAAAGATTGCTGGGTTGTGTGTGATAATTCTACTTTTTCTTTACTTTTTAATATATATTTTTTATTCTCAAACAGAAATTGGGAAAAGTATAATCATTTCTTTTTAATTTTATTTAGACAATTAAATTTAATGGGGTGACATTGATCAATAAGAATACATAGGTTTCAGGTAAACATTTTTATAGCATTTGAACTGTGTGCCCATTACCCAAAGTCAAATCATTTTCTGTGTCCAGATATTTGTCCCACTTTACCCCCCTTCACCACCCCCTCCCTTATAACCCTTTCTCCTTCGTAATGGGATCAAGAATAAGAATCACAGAATCAATGGAAGTGCCTTTTTTTCATCTGCAAAGGTTTAAAACAATGGCTGTGAAGTGAGCTCTGCACCAGGTATAGATCTGGGGGAAAGTGTGTGACTGAGGAATTAGAACAGGATTAGAGTGTGCTTCAAAAAGAGGGACTGAGCATAGAACGTGACTGTGTGCCCATGAAGAGGTGCTTCCCCAAGCAGATTTCTGTCCCTGACTCTGGCTCTGCGTCACTGAGGAACAAAGTGTATGCTGTAGTTCTGGTGACTCAGGATTTCTGGTCCTGCTGTAAACGTTGTATCTATGCTTACTCTTGAATATATGTACTAAGATCACATCTTGATCGTAATTAAAGGCCATGGTCACTCAGCCCCTGGGGAAGAGCCTGAAAAGCCAGTCCTGACATTCACAAGCTGTGTGGCCTTGGGTGTTTGTTTTTCTCTGAGCTTCCTTTTGTGTACTTATAACATGAGGGCTTGGAATAAGACATTTCTATATTCTCTTCTAGATCAGTGATTTTCAAACTTTTTCATGACACACAAACTAATTACTAAATTCTGTGGCACACCAAAAAATATATTTTTTGCCAATCTAACAACAACAACAACAAATAAATCCAGGTATAATTTTGTTCCATTCACACCAGATGACTATTGTGTTGGCTGCTGTCATTTTTTTAAATTTGACAATCTACAAGGAAAAGAGGTCAGTGCCTCTCACTAAATAGTCAGGTAATGCATGTTTTAAAATTTTTTTGTGGCACTTTGGTTGAAAATCTCTCTTCTAGAACAAATAATTTGTCTCATATAACCTAAGCAAAGCATTAAATTATTACTCTAGTTTTAGGAATTGTTGCTCTTTGTTAAGTACTCACTGTTTTCTCTGAGCTGAGTTTAAATTTCCAGTACGGCATGTGTTCGTTTGAAGCTTAGAGCCCCACTCCTAACCATGTCTAACTGACTGACGGGGCGATTTTTAACAATTTATGCCAGAGGTCATAGAGTAAATACTTCTTGTTTAATCAATAGCACAGTTAGTAGTAAAAATGTCAACAGATTAACAGCCCACCAGGTACTTTTTCTAAACTGCCCTAAAGGCAGACACAGCCAAATGCTATCAATTTAGACCATCTAAATCCAAGATCTAATCCCAATCCCAGTGTTAGGACAAGACCTGTTTGCTTCTGGCTGGAGGAGACAGGTGGGAGGATGCAATCTTTTGTTAAAATGGGGCCAAATCTTGGCAGATAATATAGAAACTTTATTTCTTTTTTTCTTCTTTTCCTGTGTGATGTTCTGTTTGTTCTGTAATCTTACAAATAAATGTCAGCAAAGGTTCATGTAAATGAAGACTTTGTGTTTCTTCAAGGGAGGCTGAGTTTACAAACAGGATTCTTTGGACAAAACAGGCATACTAGAGTGTAAAGCCAGTAGTTACGGCCACCATCACAGCCGCCTGGCCAGTGCAGGTTCACATTTGATTCGGACAGTCGGTAATGAAACAATGGAGCCAAGAACTGGTGAGCCATCAGGTTTAATACCAGTTTATACCTGGCGGGCAAGCCATAACACACACTGGGCTCCAAAACTCACTCATTCAGTGATCACAAAGCTACTGACTTATCTGAGTTTCCTAGCATCAAAGGTTTCTCGCTCACCAGACTTATTCACCTCTGTTTCCCATTTCCTTTTCTCTACACAAACTCTGTACAAACTGACTTCTCTTTCAGCATTCTGCCATATTGGCTGCTACTGCTGGCCTCCTCCACGTGGCCTTTCTCTGCTCTCCTCTCTAATGTTAACCTCAGGAACTGAAAGAGAGCAAGCTCCGGGTCTGCCCCACTTTATAGTGTAGAATCAAAACCTTTAATCCAATTATACAAACAAGGAAGTCTCTGATACAAAGTCACTTATCTGAGGCATAATGGGAGGATTCCTAATGAGAGTGCACCACCCTACATTATCCAATCAGTCAAGGGTGTGGGGAAAAGCTTACTCTTAAAACTAAGCCTTAGGCTTTAACGACCCAGCCTGCCCACAGCCTGTCCCCCAACACACATTAATATCAACAGACTTCCATTTGGGCAAGCGCCATCTTTAACAAAGTGAGCATAATATATTTTATCTGCCCAACACTATGCCTTCCAAGATTTTAAGAAAGTTGTTCTTGTTAGAAAAACCAAATACATTAAAATTTGTCATATCTGTCAGAAGAGTTTGAGAGCAGAATAAAATAAAATAACTGTTGAGTGAATACATGATCAAAGAAATGATGGATGGATGGATGGATGGATGGATGAATGGAAGGATGGATGGATGGATGGATGGATGAATAGATGGATGTATAGATGGATGGATGGAAAAATATCTATGGAATGAGTTCAGTCTTACAAATAGTGGTCTGCAACCACAAACATTTTTTTCCATTAAAAATTTTTTCTCATTGATTTAAGAGGTGGGAGGAGGGATAGAGACAAAGAAAGAAGGCTCAACTCATTATTTCACTTAGTTATTCTATTTAGTTGTACATTCATTGGTTGCTTCTCCCCAAAACCCTGACTGGGATCAAGTTTGTGACTTTGGCGTGCTGGGACGGCACTCTATTGACTGAGCACCTGTGGCCAGGACGATACCATAAATCTTCCATGGTTGATTGTGTGCTGAATCTCTTTACTGCAGCATTTGACCCATCTCTACTATAGTCACACCTTTGATTATGGCACTTTGACTTCTGACCACCCCAGGGTGTCAAAGGATCACCTACCTACTTCCCCCATCTTCAAAAGAATGTGTTATTCCTCTCAAGCTTTCTGTCATAACTTTCCTTAGGTCTTGCCTAATTTTTTTTTAAATTCCTGGTCGTATAGTTTAGTAAATTTTATCATAATTGTACTCAGAAGTTTCTGTTGTACTACATGATTCTATTATGATGATTACAATTCTTCTCCACAAAGGAGTGTTCAACTAATTACCAGTTGGAGAAGTAGAATTTCAGTAGAGGGTAAAATTTCTTCTGTAGCTGTCTTGAAATTTTCATTTGATTTAGGAAATAACTCATGTGACTCTTATAGCATGAAAGACATTTAGAAAACAAGCAAACAAACCCAAAATCTCCAAAATGGGATTGTGTGTTCACGATACACATATTTATTGAGAGAAGATCTGATCCAAAAAGTAGACTAAAGCTTTTGGAAAGCAGGAGTTAACACTTTCTATATAAATAAATGAATGATAAACTTTAGATAACTTCTCTGATCTGTGGTGGTGCAGTGGATAAAGCATCAACTTAGAATGATGAGGTCACCAGTTTGAAACCCTGGGCTTGCCAGGTCAAGGCACATATGGGAGTTAATGCTTCCTGCTCCTCCTCCCCTTCTCTCTCTCTCTCTCCTCTTCTCTCTAAAATAAATAAATAAAATCTTAAAAATAATTTTAGATAACTCTTTTTAGGCTTATAACTGCTTATCTAGAGTCCCCTACTCTTCATATTGTTATAGTGTAGTGGTAGAAATAGGCATTATACTATAACTGAATATATAATTAAAAATTGTGAGAAGTTCTATAAAGAAGAAGAATAGGGTGCTGTGAGAGAAAATAATAGGGTACGGAAGGGCAGGGACACCTTTCCAATTTAGATATTCAGCAGACGTCCTTAAAGAAGTCACATTTTAGCTGAAGTCTCAAGAACAAGGGAAGACAAAGCAAAGAGAGAAATAATATTTCAAATATCAGAACTAGTGTATGGAAAGGATGGAGATAGAAAAGAGTTTGGAGAACTTGGGGAGCCGGAAGGGTGCAAGTGTGGCTAGATCTTAGAATACGAGGGGCAGGGGGCAGGGAGGTTGCAAAACGAGGCTGAAAACAAAGCAGAGCCTCCAGGAGCGGCCTCCTGAGCCAGATAAATGAGTGCAAACTTTATTCTAAGTGCAATGGGAAACAGTGGAGGGCTTTGCATTGTGATCAACCCCATGTAATTCATATTTAAATAATTTAAAAATCCATTCTTTACCTGCTGCATGGAGAATGAACTGAAGATGAACTAGAACAGTAGAAGGAAGCCCACACTGGAGACTGCCAAATATCTCTGCCCAAGTCTCCCATGTGAAAAATGAAGGAGCCTGATGTCATAATCCAGTAGTAGGAAAATAGTGATGGGACATCAGAGGGCAGGTCTGAAGAATTGATCTGGAGGCCAGGTTCTGTGACTGATTCTCTGTGGATTCTTAGATAAATTACCTACATGAGTAACTTGACTGAAACTCAGTTTTAAAATAAAACTAAAAAGAACAATTGTGGGTTGCATAGAGATGAAATTGCATAGGGTTCTATAAGGAGATTCATATAGTACCTGCTAGGTCAGGTACTTTTCTTCTTCTTTTTCTTTAGAAGACCTTCCCCTGTTATCACCTGGAAAACTCCTAACTCTCCTGTATAGCTTGCCCACTGCATTTTCGGTGATGCCTTCTCTAATCACTGAATATTTAGAGATGTCACTGAATTGCCTTCAGCACTGGATATAATTAAGGACTTTTTAAAATTCAGTGTTGATTTTTTTTTTTTGGTGTTAATTTTGTCACCTAAATTGTATTTACTACTTAAAGACTTGTTTAGAAATTGTTGCAATGAAATACTTTTGCTAATTTATTCCTATAAATTAATGTTTATTTTCATAAATACTTTAAATATTGTTTTCAATATTTAAACATGTTGTTCATATATGTGCTTTTATATCCCTGATTATTCTGAGAAGAAATTGTTTTGCTGTGCACATTTTCACTTTATATATTATTATAAAGGTTTTAAATATTATTTTAAAGGTCTACAGTATGTTTTTTGCTTCTAAGGAAAAATATTATTCTTTCTCTAGAATTTGTTTAAATGAATACATTGATTAAGGTAAGAAATAGTATCCTTGGTAGCAGCAAGGAAGAGACCTAGGAATTTATAGTTTATAATTATGGCTCTTACTAGACTTTCCATTGTTATTTTGGCTACATTTCAATGCCTACCTCAAGTTCTGTCTTCTTCATAAAGCCTTCTACTTTTGTGGTTAATATTCCACCAAAATCTGTTATGCCATAGAATTGTGTCTGGGAATGTGGTTGCTAGTAAGAAATTATATTTCCCAGGTGCTGCTGAAGGTCATATGACTAAGTTCTGGTCAGCGGAATATAATTGCATGTTATGTCCATTGTCCTCAGGTTCAAGCCTTACAGTATTGCCCATGTGCTATTCATCCTCTTTATCCTTTGAACCAGAGAACTGATAAATTGATGACCAGCTTTGACTATCAGATGAAGACAATCCTATCCAGGATTGCTGAACAACAATATAGAAGGAACTTTGGTCCATAGGATCATACATAACAGAAGAGCTAGCCTACCTATCTGGGCTATTACTTGAAAGAAACATAAGCTTCTTTGTTATTTAAACCATCACATTTTTATATTTTTCACCCAGAATAGTTAAGCCTTTTATTCCATTTATATAAAAATTGGTACTTGAAGTGGAATGCTGTTGTAACAAAAAGTCTAAAATATGTGTCATTGACTGTGGTGGTGCTATAACAGATATTATGATCTGGAAAGATTTGTTATGACAGATTAGCCTTTTACATAAATGAATCCATGTTCCAGTCTCAATTTCAATCAATGCTTGCCTCCACAGTATTTGAACTTCCATAGTATTTTCTGTTTAAATATTATAAGTTCTTTATGTGATTAAGCAACATGTTAAAGGAGCATTTAGTATCCAATAATAATAATCCATTGCATTTTCATATTATCTTATAGTTTACCAGGTTTTATTTTTACATTTGTTAGTGGATTTAATCTTCATGAAAATAAGGAGATGTTGGGATTCATTTATCTAGTCAACATTTATTGAATATCTTTTCTGTGCCATGCAATGGGCTCGTACTCTTCAATCTGAGGCTTTTATCTTGAAGGTGATTATACTTACGGACAAATTAGAAAGAGAAATAGGAGTCTTCAGGTGAAATCACTAACATGACCTTTTTCTTTCTGTCTACTGCCTATGATTTAGAAGATCAAATGATGTACCCAAAGTTGCACAGCTCATTAAAGCTCTGTCCATTGGCCCAGCACTACTCAACTCGAAGAGTAAACTTTCACTATCTAAAATTTCTGAAGGTTTATAAAGTGTATTTATAAAATAATTCAGTTAATAAATTTTGTTTATACATTTTCATCCATTTATTGTAACAGTGAGATAAAGAACAAAATCATATTGGTCACAATAAGTGAGTCCGTAATTCAGTCTGTCAACATTGAGTTTATTTAATTCTTAGAGCATGGGGAAGTGTTTTTGGTGGTAAAGTGTTGGGACCAGTATAAACTTGTGTCAGACTGAAAATAACCCCTGAGCAATAGTTGGATTACATAGCACTTTTTATGACTCCAAGGCTGATGGATGATTTGATTTCTTCCTAGGTCACCTTGCTTATACAAAGAAGCAGGAGCATGTTGACAGGCAGTGAGGGAGATAACAAAATAAAATATATGATAGAGGAGGAAAAATCACTGGGGAGAAACATGGTGTGTGGGCAGGAGGGAGAAAAAAGCATGTTGAGGACTGGAATGGGGGAAATTATTATTAAACAAACTCACAGTTTGTGAAGAAATGGGGTAGGAAAGAGACAGAGACAAAAAGGAAAAAGATTAGTGAGACTAGGTTTAGTCAAAATAAAATGACATAGAAAGTAGATAATAAAATGAGATACTTTTGGATCTAGGTTCTTTGTTAACCATAATTGAAAAATACAAGGATATTGAGATACAGAGTTTTAAAAGACAGGGAAGTTATTCCATAAATATTTATTGAGCTCTGACTATGTACACAACTCTGGAAACTGAAGGGTGATGAAAAGTTAGGTAATTTCCATCTTACAATTTATAGTTGAGGAGATAAATGTATGGTAACACAACTACAATCTTTCTTTGCACTCTTGCCTTGGGTAGCTCTGAAGAAGTTTGCTGCCTTTCTCCTATCTAAAGGACTGAAATGGATTCAGCATTAAAGGACAAAAGGCTGGACACCACAAGGTTTTCTGGGTTTTGTTTTCAACCTCTCTCAAATTTTATTGCCTGATGAAGAAGGTACTAGAGTGCCCCCCCAACTGGGTTTGATACAGGAGAAATTAAGGGGGGTCATCTACATTGCTCACAGAAATTAGGGGATTTTTATAGCTTCATATTCATTTTGAAATATCTACTAATTTTTGTGATCAGAATATTTACCTCTGTCCACCTAATACAGAAGAACTCTTTAGTATAAGGATTTGGCTTGACTTGTATCTAGAAAGTGGCCTCCAGATCATCACTATGGTTTCAAATGGTTTTGAAGTGTCACTGAAAGAATCCTTTTGTTTTTGCTTTAGGCTGGCAGGTTTGCACTGTAACTATATCTACTTTTCTACATCTCTGTTTGACACTGAGTTTACCTCTGCTTACTTCATACTGGCTAAAAAGAAACATATCTAATACCATCCACCTCTGTGATAAGTGCAAGAGAAAACAAACAGTGGAAAGACCCTTTAGAAGTGGATGACCTACTATTAGCTGTGGGAGCCACACAGCTAGAAAGCCTGGTCCTGACTAGGGAGCATTTGGGCTCCTGGGTTTAGAACTTTGAGGTAGAGTTCTAGGCTTGACTGGCAATAGTTTGACATATGTGATATGTTTAATGGATAAAATAAAATGTAATTTCTTAGTTGTAATTTAGTATCAAACCATAACTTCCATGTCTATTTAGGATCAATGACCTCAACTAGATAGTTAGGTCAAGTCAGTAAAGAGTCTTCAGGGAAATCCTCCATTCACATTTCCATCTTTCTCCCTAGGAGTGATTTTCTTTCATTTCTACCTTTATCTTCCTTCCCTTGGATTAAAATAAACTCCTTGAGCCTGACCAGGTGGTGGCACAGTGGATAGAGGGTCAGACTGGGATGTGGAAGACCCAGGTTTGAAACCCCAAGGTCGCCAGCTTGAGCGTGAGCTCATCTGGTTGAGCAAAAAGCTCACCAGCTTGGACCAAAGGTCGCTGACTCGAGCAAGGCGTTACTAGGTCTGCTGAAGGCCCACGGTCAAGGCACATATGAGAAAGCAATCAATGAACAACTAAGGTGTCACAACGAAAAACTGATGATTGATGCTTCACATCTCTGTTCCTGTCTGTCCCTATCTATCCCTCTCTCTGTCCCTGTTTAAAAAAAAAAAAATAAATAAAAAATAAACTCCTTGAAAGTCACCAAACACTGTTTGATTACTCTAGGAATGAAATTTTGTTAATTAAAAAATTTCTTTTTAATTTATTATTTATTTTTTTTAAAGAAAGGATGGAAAAGGGGGAGAGCAAGAAACATCAAGCAGTTGTTCCACTTATTTATGCATTCATTGGTTGATTCTTGTATGTGCCCTGACTGGGGATGGAACCCACAACCTTGGCATATTGAGACATAGTTCTAACCAATTGAGCTATCCAGCCAGGTCTAGGAATTATATTTTGAACTATCTTTGTGATGTGAGGTTAAAATGCAAATTTTGTGCATTTTGGGAAAGTGTTAACTCGCGATGCTATTTCTTGTTTCTCACCTGCACAAGTACCAATGTCTTTAGATGAAAAGAAAAGAAGGTAAAAATATCTTTGAGTTTAGGAAATAATGCTTAATTTAATTTATATAATTGTTTTAATGCATAGGTCATAACAATGAATTAACTGGCAAATTGACCCAGTTTAAAGACTTTGAATTTGGTTTTAGATCTGGAGAGCCAAGTCTGAGGATCAATGAATGTTTTGGAAGAAATATTGGTCAAGGAAAGAAATAAAAAATGACTGCAAATATATAGAAGGAGGGTAAAGAAATGCAGATTTCTGAAAATATATAAAATCCAAAATTTCAAGGAGTGGAAAACCCCCATAAGAAAAAATCTTTCAGATGTTGTCATTTCCATTTCAGATCTTCAGACCCGTGCTTTCTTTGTTTCTTACCTCCACATGTACACTTTTGGAGATGATCTCACTGGGCCTACAGCTTCCCTATGCTGATGACTCATCACTTTTTATCCGAAGCTTTGGCCTCTCCTTCATACACCATGCTTCTGCAACCACCTTCTTACATTTCTGGCTGAATACCTAATAAGTATCTCAAAATTAACACTCTAAAAATAGATCTTTTTATTCCAGCTTCCAGGAAAACGTGTGTATCCTTGCTCCTCACAAATTATCTACTACTTTTTACCATTTTAGCATTTATCTCAAGGCAATTCTTAACTCTAATTTACCTTTTTAAAAATTCATCTTTTTTCCCCCAATTTTTCCTGCTATTACCCTAATCCAAGTATATCATATATTGCCTGGACTAAGGTACTAATCTCTCCAACATTCACTTTTTCTTTCATTCATTCCTACACAACAAGCAAATGGACTTAAAATATAAATCAGACTACATCAGTCTTTATTTTTGAACAAACAAATGAATTTAAATCAATCTTGTGCCATTCAAAGGCAACGGACCAAGAAATACTTAAGCTCAACTAGTAAGAAACATTAAAATGTTTTTATTTATTGAGCAACATAGATTCTTTGATTGCCCAAAAATCCAGTGATCTTTTTTTCACTGGAATTATGTCATGGGAGAAAGATCTGGTTGCTTAAAAATGAACAGTCAAGAAGAAAAAAAATATGCTCAAACAACTCCCACATTCTTTAGTTGTCTTTTAAATTTTATTGGTTAATGAAAATAATAACTGTGGAAAGCCTATTTTCAGTTTTTGTTGTTAATAATTTAACCCATTTTCTTATAGAAGCATGCAGTTCATTAAATATTATTATTTTTCTTCTTCTTTTCCAAGTGAGTGGAGGCAAAATAGAGAGTCAGACTCCTGCATGCATCCTAACCAGGATCCACTGGTGACCTCTGTCTGGGGCCAATGTTTTGCCCATGTGGGGCCATACTCACAACCAAGCTACTTTTAGCACCTGAGGCAGAGGTTCCACAGAGCCATCCTCAGTGCCCCAGGGCTGATGTGCTCAAAACTAATTGAGCCATGGAAGGGGGAGGAGTGGAAAAGAAGATGGCCATTTTTCTTGTGTGCCCTGACTGGGAATGGAACCCAGGATATCCACATGCCAAGCCAATGCTTTACCACTGAACCAACTGGCCAAGGCTTAAATATGATGTTGATCCAGATATTTCCTTTTTTAGCAAGAGGAGAGGGGACTTTACATTAGTATTTCAACCATGGTTCAAACATGACTCTACAGCCAACAGTAACCCAAACTGGGTTAAAATTATTGTCAATATTCAATATAGGAGTGTAGACAAAAATAAGAATCCTGTACCCATAGCTTTGATGGAGTAGAAAGAGATGTGGACTTTGACTTAGAAAATATGACTTTAGATACTGGCTCTACTATTTTCAAACTGTGCGATTTTAAGCAAATTATTTGATCTCTCTGGTTCTCCTTGTCTATTTATCTATTATCTATCTATCATCTATCTATCTATCATCTATCATCTAACATCTAAATGATAGCCATATACATGGAATTATAGAAATTAAACAATGTATGTAAATATGCTTGGTACATTTTAGGCTTTCAAATGTTATCTGAGTGATACTCTAATTTGTTTAAAAGATTCCAAGTGTTTACAGTTGTGTGAAAGTGTTTCCTAACAATACAAATGCCAAAAGTATATGATTGATTTCAACTACATGAAAAGAGATGCCTTTTAAATTGGATAGGATGCTTTTAGCTGCCAGTGCAAGAATGCTCAATTAAATTGATTTAAACAAGGAGGAAAACTTATCTACTCTAATAAGAAATGCAATGTAAGTTAATTGTTCGTTTGCTAGATAAATTCCTCAGGAACCCAGTATCTTTCCATCTTTTCACTCCGCTGAACACAGTGTGATAGGTTGATCCTTTGGTTCTGCATCTCACAGTCCTTGCTGCTTTGGCTCTGAAGATCACTGCCCACACTTAGCTGGAGGCACAGGAGGCAGGAAGACCTCTTCTGGAAAGCTCCTATCAAACTTTCTGTTACGTTTCTTGGCCAGAGTTACATTAGGAATCTGGGAGCAGACATGCTGCTGGGCAAAGGAGATTGGAATCGACCCTGATGTAGTAGATTCAACATTTTCTCCATGGGGTTGGGGTGGAGACTACTTTCCATGAGCTTATGACCCCTTGATACTTGAACAAAAATAGTGTTCTGTTAGCAAGGAAGAACGGGGGTGTGGGAGGAAATGGTTGTGGTATAAGTAACCAACAGTGTTTTTCACACCATCCTCTTCTTTTTAAAAGAAGGAGGGAGTCAGTGGTTATTGAAAAAGTCAGAATCAGAGGATGTCATGGTGGCTAAAAGGTTGAAAATTATGGCTTTATGCTTAGGCATCGACCATGTTTTTTTCTTTTAATGTCTTTGGTTAAATAGCCAAAATGCATACATAATATGCACAGAAAACCCACCAATATTAGAGAAGTAGTTTCATGACTCTTCTGGGTTATTTTTGCTGTTTTTTTTTTAAAAGAATACTAATCTATATATCATATGAATTTGAATGAATGAACATAAAATTCGATCTATGAAGAAGAGGAAATTTAATCTTAGAACAGGAACTAAAGAGGAAATAAATACTTAGGATATAAACACATTAGAAGACATGATAAAGAGGATTCAAATTTTGTTTTCTTAAGATAAACTACAGTAAAAAAAATTATGAAGAAAAGATTATCCTCTGATGCTTCCTAAAACTAGTGTCATTTTTTCTGTACTTCTAATAATAGCTCTTTATTCTTTTATTGTTACTTCATTTTATATCTGAAGACTAGTGTTTTAATCATTGTATATGATCATGCAATGCCCCAAGCACATTGGCTGGAAAATGGTTTATAAATAATATTATTGTTATTATTGTTATCTTTATCTCATAACAATACTCATTATATTAAGATTATATCAAGCTTAGAAATTGTTCAACATGTGTAATTATATGTAATCAGTCTATTTTTTTCTTTTTTAAAAACACCGTTGCTCTCATTCAACTTTGCTCTTATCGTTAAACAAACTATTGCTTATAAGTTGTAAGTGACTCTGATTTACTTTGAAGAATAATTCTTTACAAGTTTCAACAAGAGTTTGTTCTTGGTAAGACTGGGATCCTAAGAAACTTCTTGTTCCCAGTGGACATGTATTGATAGCAGGTGTAGCAGTACATGGAAACTGAATTGTTAGAGCTTCCACCTAAAGAACCCTGAGTGTATCCAGAGGCTAAAACTGTGATTAATAGGAAGAACTATTTGGGAGACCTATTTTAGCTTGATAGAAGCTACACAGTGAGATTGTGAGGTCCTCATCACTGCAGGTGTGCTAGCAAACTGTCAGGTCACTTATTTGGAATGCTGTAAAGTTAATTTATATATTCCATAGAGGCTGGTATTCAATAGCGTCTCATGTCACTTATCTTTTTATGACTCATTTTCTATGTAGTTTGAAGTGCCTTAGTTTGTCTCTGTGACTCTGTGACAATAGTAACTGTAGGACTACCTGTTTAATGTCCTTCAAGAGCAAAATACAAGGCACTTTCTAGTCAGCACATTCTGATATATTACAAAGAATAATATGATATTTATCAGTCTTAAACAAGGGGTAATAGTTGTCTGGGGTTGTAGCTGGTTGGCTTTGGGGGTTAGAGGTTTAACTTCAGAAGATCAAGGTTTATATATCTGATTCTCTATGTGGGTCAAAAGATTTCCTTCTTCTCTGTGCATATTGACTGATCTACATGATATAAAATTTTGGTAAGTGGCAAGTTATAGTAGTCAAAGGTATTATTATTAATGCCATGGCCTTTGCCCCTTTCATTTGATGGGTAATTTTGCAGAAGCATACTGCTATTGGTGTCAAAATTGACCAAATGAGACCATTAACAGTGTAAATGCACTCTTACAGACAAACTGCAAACAAACAGACATGCTCCAGACACAAAGACACACCAAATCCAGGCTGATAGGTCACTGAGGGGTATAGCTGCCACACGAGGTAATCTATTATGGGTGACAGAGCATATATGGAAATCTGAGGCCAAATGCTTTGCCAAATTCTCTGTTGAAAGACAGAAGAAATGTTGGTGGCTTTTAAGGTAACACAAACATTAAAAAAACAGCAAAAAGTGCACTTTTGCTGTAAATTTTTCAAACTCTTCTCAAGTTCAGTGTTTTCCATTGATTGTTCCTAAACTGTGTGACTTTACAAAGTTTTAAGCTTCTCTGAGTTCCCGATAGGTTAGGATACTCCTTTGGTCATGAAGTATTTATTTTATTGGTATTAAACTCTTATATTTTTAGAAGTCAGTTGGTTGTAATTGCCTAGAAATAAAAACAAAGCTTGTAATATTTTGCAATTATTTTTATAATTTTCAAAGTGTAAAAAGGATTTATACAAACACACTTGCCTATATTTTGTTTTAAAGTCACAATAAATGTCTTCTAGCCCTCCATATATATTTAATTTTTAAAACTGGGACTAAGCTACTCTTTCTTATTTGAGTTTACTCACTCCTATGAGATATGGTCTGTTGAAGCTGACAAGTTCCTGAGGTCCTAATCTTTAATGACAGCAGTCTTCCTTGCAAGGCTAATGTTGTCTGGGTTACTCCTTGATAGACTTATGATATACCAGATGTCCATCTTCTTTTGTGATTCCTTTCTCAAGCTTAGCACAGAACTGACAATTGCTGAGTGCTGCTACTGAAAGTGTTTGGTGTCATGCAAGCTATTGTTCTTGTTTTCAGGTAGAGTATAAGCATGAATAAAAGAATTAACTCTGTGCCAGGCAGTACTGAAATGCCTCTTTGGCAGAGATGCCATTATGAGGAGCTGACCCTCCCAACTTGAACCTACTGCAGAGAATTAAAGAAGCAAAGGGATGGGTGCCGACATCAGGCAAAGGGCTTCCTCTAACAGATCTGCAATCTCAAGTTTTTATTTTTCTCCTGCCTGATAGATAGGGACACGTGAATGACGAACCAAAAACAAACAAACAAATAAACAAAACAAAAAAATAAAGATGAAAACAAAACCATGTCATTAGTCTAACACCATTCATGGCTTCTAGAGCTTCTTGGGTTTGGTTTATAATCTTTCACTTAACTGCCAGACTTTCAGCACAAAGGAGGAGCCACAAAACACTGTTTTCTCTAGTCCTATCAGGGGACATCTGAGGATCCAGAGCTTCTCCTGGCAGCCTGGCTGGGCTTTGCCAGTCAGAGGCTTTTCCAGGGCAAGTGAGCAGTTCCAGTTCACCTGAATGAAGGCTCTATTTGCTGTCCAATTCCTTCCTTTGCCCATGTAGAGCAATGATAGACCTAGGTTTAATAATGAAAAGAAGAAAAGAGTGAGATGCAAGGTGTAAGTGCTCTCTAGTTCAGCTTTGTGTGTTTCACATGTTTGTTAGGCCACGGCAAACACTTTTTTACTCAAACAGATTTTTCTCCTTTTTATCTCATTTTATTTTTTACTTTTTTACTATTTTAAATTCAGATGATTCAAACTTGCACTTTTCAGTGAATTTAAGATTAAAAGAGAGCTTCTATGTCTACTTTGAAAAGACTTTGCATTTATCATCTAACTCTATACTACTTTTTAGCATAAGTTTTGATTTTGTGAAGAATGACTTACATCATTCTTCAAATTACTTAAGTCATTCATCAAATTTAACTAAGTTTGATAAATTCCTTTTCTGAGTATTGTTCTGGAATTATCACTTTGTTTTTAGGTAATTTTGGGCCAATTTAATCTATAAGTGGCCTACTAGTGGTTTTGAAGAAAGAATTCCATTTATTGAATTTGAAAATGAAAAATAATGCTGATAGACATTCACTGGTTTAATACTCATCCTAAGCAAATTAATATGCAGTTATGAAACTTATGTGACATTAAATTTTAATTTTCTTATAATAATTACATACAATATAAATACTAACTTGCCAGTTTTAATGTTTAGCTAAATGTATGCTTTAGTAGATTTTCTTTTTTTTTTTTTAAAATATTTTTTAAATATATATTTTATTATTATTAATTCTAATGGGATGACATCAATAAATCAGGGTACATATGTACAATGAAAACATCTCCAGGTTATCTTATCATTCAATTGTGTTGCATACCCATCACAAAAGTCAAATTGTTCTCTGTCACCTTCAATCTGGTTTTCCCTGCGTCCCTCCCCTCCTCCCTATCCCACTCTTCCCTCCCTCCCCCCATCCCAAAACCACCACTCTCTTGTCCATGTCTCATAACCTCACTTTCATGTCCCACCTATGTATGTAATCGTGCTGTTCTCAGTTTTCCTTTTTTTCTGATTTACTTATTTCACTCCGTATAATGTTATCAAGGTACATCCATTTTGTTATAAATGATCCGATGTCATCGTTTCTTATGGCTGAGTAGTATTCCATAGTATATATGTACCATAGCTTTTTAATCCACTCGTCTTCTGACGGACACTTGGGCTGGTTCCAGATCTTCGCTATTGTGAACAATGCTGCAACGAACATGGGGGCGCATTTCTTCTTTTCGAACAGTGCTATGGTGTTCTTAGGGTATATTCCTAAAAGTGGGATAGCTGGGTCAAAAGGCAGTTCGATTTTTAATTTTCTGAGGAATCTCCAAACTGTTTTCCACAGTGGCTGCACCAGTCTGCATTCCCACCAGCAGTGCAGAAGGGTTCCCTTTTCTCCACATCCTCGCCAGCACTTATTCTGTGTTGTTTTGCTGATAAGTGCCATTCTGACTGGTGTGAGGTGATATCTCATTGTGGTTTTAATTTGCATTTCTCTAATGATTAGTGATGTTGAGCATTTTTTCATATGCCTATTGGCCATCTGTATGTCCTCTTTGGAGAAATTTCTATTCATTTCTTTTGCCCATTTTTTGATTGGGTTGTTTGTCTTCCTGGTGTTGCGTTTTATAAGTTCTTTATAAATTTTAGTTATTAACCCCTTATCAGATGTGCTGTCGAATATGTTCTCCCATTGTGTGGTTTGTCTTTTTATTCTGTTCTTATTGTCTTTAGCTGTGCAAAAACTTTTTAGTTTGATATAGTCCCATTTGTTTATCTTGCCTTTTATTTCAGTTGCCCATGAAGATAAATCGGCAAATATACCGCTGCTACAGATGTCGGACAGTTTGCTGCCTATGTTTTCTTCTAAGATGCTTATGGTTTCACGGCTTACATTTAAGTCTTTTATCCATTTTGAGTTTGTTTTTGTGAATGGTGTAAGTTGATGGTCTAGTTTCATTTTTTTGCAGGTAGATGTCCAATTTTCCCAACACCATTTGTTAAAGAGGCTGTCTTTACTCCATTGTATGTTCTTTCCTCCTTTGTCAAATATCAGTTGTCCATAAAGCTGTGGGTTTATTTCTGGGTTCTCTGTTCTGTTCCATTGATCACTGTGCCTGTTCTTATGCCAGTACCAAGCTGTCTTGAGTATAATGGCCTTGTAGTAAACCTTGATATCAGGAAGAGTGATATCTCCTGCTTTATTTTTTCTTTTTAAGATTGCTGAGGCTATTCGTGTTCTTTTTTGGTTCCATATAAATTTTTGGAATATGTGTTCTATATCTTTGAAGTATGTCATTGGTATTTTAATTGGTATTGCATTGAATTTATAAATTGCTTTGGGTAATATAGACATTTTAATGATGTTTATTCTTCCTAGCCATGAGCACGGTATGTGCTTCCACTTGTTTGTATCTTCCTTGATTTCTTTTATCAATGTTCTATAATTTTCCGAGTACAAGTCCTTAACCTCCTTGGTTAAATTTACTCCTAGGTACTTTATTTTTTGGGCTGCAATAGTGAAGGGGATTGTTTCCTTAATTTCTTTTGCTGATATTTCATTGTTGGTGTATAGAAATGCCTCTGATTTCTGAGTATTAATTTTATATCCTGCCACCTTGCTGAAATCATTTATAAGGTCCAGTCGTTTTTTGACTGAGACTTTAGGGTTTTCAATATACAATATCATATCATCTGCAAATAATGACAGTTTTACTTCTTCTTTTCCAATTTGTATGCCTTTTATTTCTTCTTCTTGTCTGATTGCTGTTGCTAGGACTTCCAGAACTATGTTGAATAAGAGTGGTGAAAGTGGGCAACCCTGCCTGGTTCCTGATCTTAAGGGGATTGCTTTTAATCTTTGTCCATTTAGTATGATGTTTGCTGTCGGTTTATCGTAGATGGCCTTTATCATGTTAAGGAATGATCCCTGTATTCCCACTTTACTGAGAGTTTTGAGCATGAATGGGTGCTGGATTTTATCAAATGCCTTTTCTGCATCTATTGAAATTATCATGTGATTTTTGTCCTTCCTTTTGTTTATGTGATGAATCACATTGATTGATTTGCGAATATTGAACCAGCCTTGCCTCTCCAGAATAAATCCCACTTGATCGTGGTGTATGATTTTTTTCATATATTGCTGGATCCGGTTGGCTAATATTTTGTTGAGAATTTTAGCGTCTAAATTCATCAGGGATATAGGCCTATAATTACTTTCTTTGTGTTGTCTTTGCCCGGTTTTGGGATCAGAATTATGCTCGCCTCATAAAAGGAGTTTGGAATTCTTCCTTCCTCTTGAATTTTTTGAAATAGCTTGAGGAGAATAGGAGTTAGTTCTTCTTTGAATTTTTGATAGAATTCACTTGTGAAGCCATCAGGCCCAGGACTTTTCTTTTTTGGGAGTTTTTTGATAACTGTTTCGATCTCATTTGCTGTAATTGGTCTGTTTAGGTGTTCTGATTCTTCCAGATTGATTTTTGGAAGGTTATATGATTCAAGAAATTTGTCCATTTCACCAAGATTGTCTAATTTTTTGGCATATAGTTCTTCATAGTATTTTCTTACAATGCTTTGTATTTCTGTTGTGTCAGTTGTTATTTCTCCACTGTCCTTTCTAATTTTATTTATTTGAGTCCTCTCTCTTTTTTTCTTGGTGAGTCTAGTTAAAGGTTCATCAATCTTGTTTACCTTTTCAAAGAACCAGCTTCTTGTTTCATTGATCCTCTGTATTGTTTCCTTAGCCTCTATGTCATTTATTTCTGCTCTGACCTTTATTATTTCCTTTCTTCTACTTGTCTTGGGTTTTATTTGTTGTTGTTTTTCTAGTTCTTTTAGATGCAGGGTTAGGTTGATTATTTGAGCTTTTTCTAGCTTCTTATGATATGCCTGTAGTGCAATAAACTTCCCTCTCAGAACTGCTTTTGCTGTGTCCCATTAATTTTGAGTTGATGTATGCTCATTATCATTTGTTTCTAGAAACTTTTTTATTTCTTCTTTGATCTCATTGTTAATCCATTCATTATTTAATAACAAGCTATTTAGTTTCCAAGTGTTTGAGTATTTTTCAGTTTTTCTTTTGTGGTTAATTTCTAGTTTCATGGCATTGTGATGAGAGAAAATGCTTGATATGATTTCAATCTTCTTAAATTTATTGAGACCATTTTTGTGTCCTAACATGTGGTCTATCCTAGAAAACATACCATGAGCGCTTGAGAAGAATGTATATTCTACTGCTTTAGGGTGAAAAGTTCTGAAGATATCTATTAAATCAAGTTGATCTAGTGTATCCTTTAAGTCTGCTGTTTCTTTATTAATTTTCTTTCTTGAGGATCTATCCAGTGTTGTTAGAGGGGTATTGAAATCCCCTACTATGATAGTATTGCTGTTAATCTTGCGCTTAATATCCATCAAAGTCTGCTTTATGTATGTCGGGGCTCCTATATTTGGTGCATAGATATTTACAATAGTTATATCTTCCTGTTGAATTGTTCCCTTTATCATTATGTAGTGTCCTTCTTTATCTCTTACCACTGCCTTTGTTTTAAAGTCCATTTTGTCAGATATAAGTATTGCTACCCTTGCTTTTTTTTCATTTCCATTTGCATGAAATATTTTTTTCCATCATTTTACCTTCAGTCAATGTGTATCTTTTGTTTTAAGGTGTGTCTCTTGTAGACAGTATATGTATGGGTCCATTTTCTTTATCCATGCAGCTACTCTATGTCTTTTGATTGGATCTTTTAATCCATTTACATTTAAGGTTATTATTGATATGTAGTTGTTTATTGCCATTTTATTCTCTAAAGCTGTATTCTTCTTTTGCTCTATTCATTCCTCCTTTTAAACTGTTCACAAGAGGCCCCTTAGTATCTCTTGCAGAATTGGTTTGGTTTTTATGAATTCCTTCAGGCTTTTTTTTTCTGGGAAGCTCTTTATTTCTCCTTCAATTTTAAACGTTAGCCTTGCTGGATAAAGTAGTCTTGGTTGTAGGTTCTTGTTCTGCATTACTTTGATTATTTCTTGCCATTCCCTTCTGGCCTCAAGTGTTTCTGTTGAGAAGTCCGATGTCATCCTTATGGGGGCTCCTTTGTAGGTGATAGTCTTTTTTTCTCTAGCAGCTTTTAAAATTTTTTTTTTATCCATTAGCTTTGGTATTTTAACTATGATGTGTCTTGGTGTAGATTTTTTTGGGTTTCTCCTTAATGGAGTTCTGTGTGCTTCTTGAATGTGTGGAGTGTTTCCCAGCCTTAATTTAGGAAAGTTTTCTGCTATAATTTGATTGAACAAAGTTTCCATTTCCTGTCCTCTCTCCTCTTCTTCAGGCACCCCTATGATGCGAATGTTGTTTCTCTTCATGTTGTCACAAAGCTCCCTTAGAGTTTCCTCACATTTTTTAAGTCTCTTTTCCTTTTTCTTCTCTGCTTCTGTGCCTTTGTTTATTGTGTCCTCTAACTCGCTTATTCGATCCTCAGCGTCATCCATCCTGCTTTTAATTCCTTCCATTGTGGTCTTCAGTTCTGATACTGTATTTGTCATTTCTGTCTGATTCTTTTTTATTATTTCAATTTTTTTTTTTATACTTGTTATCTCTTTATTTAGGTGTTCATAATGACTATCCATTGTTGCTCTAATTTCTTTGAACATCCTAACTATCATTATTCTAAATTCTGCCACGGCCCTTCTGCGCAGGGTCGGAAACCAAGGTTTATTGGGGCGGGCGTGTTTGCTCGCTTCCGCTCAGCTGCGTACTTCCGCTCATCCCGGACTCTACCCCGCCCCCGCGTTTGGAGCCCGCTCGTGCACGTATGAATGCTATCCGGGGTTTCTCCAGCCGGATGGGGATAGTAGTGTGGGCTCAGCTGCGAGCCTCCACTTGTCTCGGGGTCTACCCCGTTCCTGCGCTCGGAGCCCGCTCGCGCACGTATACTGGCCAACCGCGGTTTCTCCGGCTGGGGTGGTGGGGGGGACTGGTAGCGTCAGCTCAGCCACGAGCCCCTGCCCGTTCCTGGTCCTAGCCCCGTCCCCGCGGTCAGGGCCGGCTTGCGCAGGGCCTGCCCGTTCCTGGCCTCCCGCTTTGTCCCCGTAAGTGGGATTAAAGGCGGGCCCGCAGCTTCTGGACCGCTTTCGCGGTCCCCTCTGACACTCTGGGCTAGACCGATCTCCCACCGGCTTGGCCTCTGCCCACGCCGACAGAACCGCCTTTCAGCGTCCTGCCGCCCCAAAACCTTAAGCAGCCCTCAGCAGAGTAGGAAGGGACCTAATACTACACACTGTAGGCCTGGGAGCTCCCTCACTTGTTTCACCGCTCAATACTGTCCAAACGCCTCTTTTAGGCTCTAGGACTGGAGGCTGGGGCTTGGTTCCTGGGACCCAGATCCCTCCCTCTCCGCCAAACTCTCCTCCTGCCCTGCGGGTCTCTCCGGGCTGCCGTTTGCTCCGGGGAGCTGGGCAGCCCTCTTCGCATTTTCGCTATTCCTACCAGTCTCAATGTGGCTTCTTCTGTGTTCCTTGGTTGAAGAGTCCACTTAGTTTTGTTCAAAGTTGGTTTATCCAGGTGATGGTTCTTAAAATTGAGTTGTAATCCACTTTGGTTCTGGGAGTTGGAAGTTGGTACGTCCGCCTACTCCGTCGCCATCTTGCTCCCCCCGCTTTAGTAGATTTTCTTGTTAATGTGTTCTATATTGTTAATTTTCCATAAGCATGTTCCTCTTTCAATTTTGATTCTAATTGCTTCCTATACCTTTTTATATTCCCTACAGTAGCAAGCACTGGGCTGACCATGTGGTGGGCATCTGGCATTATTGTTGGTGGGTTCATTGATGAAAATCTGTAGAGAAACAAGTTATGGTATACATTCAGAATAGGTTTTCTGCCATCAGTGATTATTTGCTAGTTGTTTTGTTTGAGCAGCTTGTGAAGGTCTTCATATCTATGGCAGAATGACAGAAACAGGCTTTTTAACAAACACTGACTGGGACATTCTCATGTGGAGTTTTAAAAACTGTAAAAAAATATTTTATGGGAAAAGGTAGAAACTTCAATTTTCATTCCATTCTCTAGGGCAGTTTGCAACCTTGGCAGACTTACTTGTCTTTGGGCTGGATACTTCCCCGTGGTGTAGGGCTGCCCATGTTGCTGGAGGAACTTAGCGTATTGTACAAGTTGATCCCTGTGCTCCACCACTAGATGCCAATAGCAGTTGTGACAACCAAAAATGTTTTGAGACATTGCCAAATGTCCATGTGGTTCAAACCTACCTACCCTGTTTGAGAACCCCACTGTTCAAGAGTGATGTCTATCTACACCAGAATCATTTTGATACAAAGAGCCAATTGAAAGCACAGAGATTTATGCTGTCTGAATTAAATATTCTGGAGTTCCTTTCTGTTTGCCTGCCAATTTTGCCTTTTCTCTGTATTTCTCTGGCTCCCATGTTGTATTCTGGTAAGGTCACAGTTAAACTCTTGAAGGGACGATGCTGCTTATCCACGGAACTTTAGAACAGACTGCTTCTCAGTGACCAAGTCTAATGAACCCCTGAATTGAGGGAGGGGAGAAAGCAGTAAGTTTGCAGCTAAAATTCTGAAGAGCTGCCAATCAAGAGCAGATTAAGGGAAGCTCCCAACTGACCCAGATCCTCTGCTATCTTGGAAGCTTTATCTTCTAAGACAATATTGATTGACTAACTGCTATGTTATTCTCCTTTCTGTTGTAAAAAAATAACAAATAAGTTTAATTCTTCACAAAATCTTTGGCAAATGCCTTTTATTCCAACACAATGGTAGTTATTTAAGAATATTGGCAAAGGACTGCAAGAGAGTTTTCTATTTTTCAGTCAGGGTTTTTTTTCTTACAGAAGCACTCAGTCACATTTAATCTTGGCTTGCACCAAGCTACATGAACTTTGATTAAACAGAGCTGAGAGAACTGCCTTCAGCTCCTCTATTCTCTTTTTCATTTCCTCAGTTAGCCTTAAAATTTAAATAATAGATGAAAATATACATGCACACAGAAGCGATTTCATGGATACCATGTATCTTTGTTCACTGTAACTTCTGGGATTTGATTACACATCCAATCCCTCTTTGCTAAAAAAAGAGGATGACTTATCAGAGCACCATGTATAGATACAAAGAAAGATACTAGAATGAAAGGACCTTCAGAGAGGGTCCTAGCAGAGGCTGAAGAGTCATGCTACTCTGTGTAAAATGATCGAAGTCTTCCTTGTCCTGCAGAGGAGTGGGGAACTCTCCGTGCTCTAGAGATAAGACCAATCTAGAGATTATTATTCTGTTACCAAAGTGCGGGTCCACTGCACAGCTGAGCTGGTGCATCATCGAGTTATTATGGGACATTTTAAGACCGGAGTTTTGATGCTCTTTGAGGCTCCTGTAGCTCCTAGTTCATTCTTTCCACCTCCCAGCTGCATCCCATTTTTTAAAAAATAAATCTTGTTTTATAAAACATTAAAGTGTTTGCAGAAAAAGTAAAAAGGTAGTGCAGGGTTCTGGTATACCCCTCACTAGTTTCCCCTAATGTTACCATTTTACATTACTTTGAAACTCCCACCCATTTTAAGAGCTCATTTTTCTTTTTACTCTAAAGAAAACCACAGAATAGTCTACTGATATTTAGGATAAATAAAATGTTCAGTATTTTGCCAATTGTTTAAGAATCTCCAACTGGGGTTTTTATTTTTCATTTTAAGAAAGTAAACTTTGTATTCAAACCTATTCCCAGGTGGGCAAACTGAGATATACAATAGTGAGATGGCTTGTTTTCCACCTATCCGTCTTTTCTTTCTTTCTCTTTCTTTCTTTCTTTCTTTCTTTCTTTCTTTCTTTCTTTCTTTCTTTCTTTCTTTCTTTCTTTCTTTCTTTCTTTCCTTTCTTTCTTTCTTTCCTTCTTTATTTCTCTCTCTTTATTTCCTTCTTTCTTTCTCTCTCTCTTTATTTCCTTCTTTCTTTCTCTCTCTCTCCTTCCTTCCTTCCTACCTCCCTCCCCTTTCTTTTCTTTTCCTTTTCTTTCTTTCTTTCTTTCTTTCTTTCTTTCTTTCTTTCTTTCTTTCTTTCTTTCTTTCTTTCATCTCTCTCTTCTTCCTTCCTTCCTTCCTTCCTTCCTTCCTTCCTTCCTTCCTTCCTTCCTTCCTCTCTTTCTCTTTCTTTTTAAAGATTTTATTTATTGACTTCCGAGAGAGGAGAGAGAGAAAGGCTGGGGGAAGAGTGGGAAGCATCAACTCATAGTAGTTGCTTCTCATGTGTGCCTTGACTGGACAAGCTCGATGTTTTAAACAGGTGACCTTAGCATTTCAGGTAGACACTTTATCCACTGCATCACCACAGGTCAGGCAAGATGGCTTTCTTAATGAAGTGCAAGCAAGGGTTAGATTACCCTTCACTCCCTTTTCCTGCTTTAGACCTGCAAATATTTATGGATTAGGCCACCTCTACAAGGCAAAAATCTTAGCAATTTTCTTCAGCATCAACCTAGCAAGTTTATTTCAGTTTGCCTTCTTTACATCAAATGTACATCATTAATAAGACTAGTAAAGCTTTGGCTAGTGTCTGATGTACAGTAGTTATAAATAATGTTGTTTTATCAGGATCTATTTCTGGATTTCAAAGTATAAATCACAAAGCCTCTAGAGACCTCTGAGAGGTAGATTAATTTTACTAACAAAATAAAGTGATTACAAGGAATTAGAAAACACTGAACTTTTAGAAAAGGCTTCTCTACTAGGGATGGATCCCGAGGAGGACACTCCTTTCTCTGTCTACTTGAAATTGCAGAAATAAAAGCTCAGGCAGGTGATATATGGCAGTTATTGAGGAATTGTCCTGTTTCACCAAACTATAGTACCATTTAGAAAAAGGAGAGAGAAATTCTCGGAAAGTATTGGGTCATGACCATATTATATTTCAATCTGAGTCCATTCTCTATATCAGATTGAGGACCTGAGTATCAGAGATGTTTGTGTGGAATTTGGAGTTCGTATACACCTTGTAAAAGTGCATTGCCTCTCCCCTCTCTCTCCTCTTCCATCTTTCCACTTCTCAGCCCCATCTCTGAAAGATCTCATTTGTGTGCCTAGGAAAAAACCCTAGATGAAATAAGATAACACAGCTAAGGAGGAAAGATGATGTTATGGATGTACAGTGGACTCATACTTTCTCCATAACTCTTTACTATAGTTAATAAAATGATTGTTTCTGTTAATCCCAGGTAGCACATTTATTAAGTCAATGGAAATAGTGTATAGAAACTAACCGTGTGGTCCCTTGTAATAACTCCCAAAGGAGAGTGGAACTAGTGTACTATAGATATTTGTGCTTTTCAAATACAACAAAACAGAAAATCTAGCTTATAATTCCCTTTAAGAAGTTTTTGTTAAGGAATAAATTTTGAATGGAACATTTTCATTTTATGTGGTATAATGAACCCATCACACTGATCTTACTATATATAGAAATCCATGCAGAAACAAAAGTTGGTATGGTAGCTAAATTTAGCTCAACTCAAAATGTAATAGAGGATTGGCTATTATAAATAATTAGGGCTGTTAACTGAAATGGAAAATTTAAATTTTATTTATTTTTTTGTGTTATAAGATTTAAATTTTTTATGGAATTTATTGGGGTGACATGGGTTAATAAAATTTTACAGGTTTCAGGTTCAGTTCTGTATTACATCATATATCTATGACATTATGTGTTAACCACTCTGTCAAGTCTTCCTCCATTACCATCTATCCCCCTTCACCCTTCTCTATCCCAACAATTTAATTTCTAAAGTGTATTTTCCCCCAAAGGATCAGATTAATATTTACTCAGGTAAAATGTACTCTTTCTCTATCAGTTCTATATTTCAGTTCCTGCTGAGAAAATTAAAAGCTACGTGCTAATGCTAATTTTCTATTTTAGCTTTACATGATGTTTAGCTTTTTCCAATACCTTTCCTGTTTAAATCTTCTGTGACCTTTGTTCTAGCTACCTCCAGTGCCATGCTGGCTCTTGGACATCATGGAACTGGTCCCAGCCCTTTCATTTGGGTTGTTGTGATTATCATCATACTGTAGTTTGAATACTGGTGTTACTGGTTAGCCTGGGATAAAGTGCAAGTGTTGTAACACTAATAAAGACTCAAGTCTCAGCTTGTTTGGTGGTGGGTAGTGGGGTTGCTTAACACAGCACTTCAGTTCAAAGTGAAGGCAAGAGGGAGTGGAGATCGTAGATCATAGATCATAGAGCAGATGCTAACCCAGAAGTGCCAGCGTTCCTCAGTTGCAGAGTGAACTTGCAGGCACACGAATTATCGATGGAACTACCAACATGTGTGCAGAGAAAGTGGAGCCAACAAAGCAATTGGAGAAATTCATCCAACTAATAAGAAGCTTATAACTCTTTGGCAATTTGTTTAACTTCGGTGTTATTGCTAAGTCAGAAAGGTATTGGGCCTCTGGGATTTGGCAACATTGCTGGGAGTCTCCAACTCTGAAAAGCAAGCATTGCCAATGGGATTTTTTCTTCAGGTGTTGAGGTTTTCAGGCCAAGACTTCTGGAAAAAGCTACATTAATCACATTGGCATGTGAGGTTCATGGGACTGGTGGCTACCCAAACTCCCCCAATCAAGTATGTGCTACTAAGATCTTCCAGTCTAGAGAGCTGACTCATTCATTCATCTACTCATTCAACAAATACTTACTGAGTTCCTACTATGTGTCAGAAGATGTACCAAGTAGCAGAAAACAGGCCCAGCTACACCTTTTCTTCCTAAGTCTCTGAAGATACATGTTTTGCATTTTAATTCTATGTCCTTATGTACCTTTTATTCTTTTCTTAACTCCTGACTCTAGAGTTCTGCTTTGAAAGAAAGGTAGGGGTTAAAGACTTCCTGGGACCAAACACATTTTCTCCAAGCCCTTATTCTCATTTCTTCTTCTACCATATCTAATCACTAGCCAGGTCCTAGTGATTCTTTCTCTACAACTTTATAGTATGTGTCATTTCCCCCTTTATTTTCCCACTGATATGGCTTCATTCCAGAACCTTTTATGACTCTTGCATATTCATGATTACAATAGCATTCAGGTAAAAAATCTCCTTATCTCCAGTCCTCCTCTGCTCCAGATCATCTTCCATACTGCTATTAGTTTTATCTGCTGCAATATATTAGTCCTCTCCTTAAAAGTCATGCTATTTCTATTGCCTACTAGGTTAAGCAGCCTATTTTCCAGCAGGGTATCAAATACTACATCCTAAAAAGCATACTCATTAAGAGTGTGGACTCTGGAATCAGAAATACCTGTGTTAAAATCACGGTGTGTCCAGTTAAGCCTCAGTTTTTTCATCTGAAAAAACGGGGATAATACTCATATTCCACCTGGGAGTAAAGGGTGAAATAGGACATTTAAGTTCTTCACACACTGAGTAGGTACTCAGTAAGTAATATTTATGGCCCTGGCCAGTGGTTCAGTGAAGAGAGCACTAGCCTGGCATATGGATGCTCTGGGTTTGATTCCCATTCAGGCCACACAGGAGAAGTGAGCACCTGCTTCTCCCCCTTTTCCTTTCCTCCTTCTTTCCACTTCCCTTTCTGTAACCAGTGTCTCTACTGGTTAGAGCATGGCTCTGGGTGCTGAGGATAGCTCAGCTTGTTCAAGCATTAGCTTCAAGCACTAAACATAGCACAGTACTTGAGCATTGGCCTCAGATGGGTTGCCAGGTGCATCCTGGTCAGGGTGCCTGTGGGACTCTATCTTACTATCTCTCCTCCTCTCACCTAAAAGAAAAAGAGAGAGAGAGAAAGAAAGAAAAAACTAGAAAAGACTGATAAAAATAAGTAATATTTATAATAATATTAGTAAGTATTCTTATACTCCTTACTTCTGGTCTTAATTAGCATATGATTTTTTAAAATTTCTTTATTTCTCCCTGTTCGCTCACATGTTTGTTCTGTGTAGAATAATCTCTCTCTACCTTTTGACCTCTCCCTTTCATTACAGAAGCCTGTCTGTAATGAAGCCTTTGTGATTTCTCTGGTTCAGGCCCTCCCCATCCCCTTCGCTCCTTGCCCTCCATCAAGTTGTGGGCTCCCCGGCACAGACAGCATTTGAACCTGGTTCTTTTCTCACAGAGTCTGCAGTGAGTGCTCTTGGGAGTACATTTGCTCACTTGTCACAAGATGACATGGACTTCTGTAGTTTGGGAGAGACTCCGGAGGGCTGCTGCCTGTCTGTGGGGCTGTCCACAGCCAGCTCTGAGCAGGTGTTAGCTTGCATAGCTTCCCTGTCCCACAAAATCACTCCCCTCAAACAATTCCCAAATCTGGCTGTTCCAGGTTTTCAAAATTTCTTGAATTTATTCATAAAGCCACAAAATTTCATAACTGTAAGAAGATAAAGAGAGATACTCAATCTTTTACTTCAGCTTCTGTGTTCCTCAGGTGAAGTTCTGCTGAGGTACCATCTACCTTGAGAACCATTCTCTAAAACTTATCTTAGATGGAACAAACCATTTCATCTAGCACTTCCCAGTATACCACAGGTCCTTCTGTTGACTTATGTTCAGTATTGCAATTGTTTTTATACATGGCTGTCACCCCCCACCCGGGGGACCTTAGATTCTCCAGAGGCCAGGTGGTGAGTGGATCATTTGTCTTTATGCCTCTGGAACTCAACACAATGCCTAGTACATATGAAAGAGTCAATAAATATCGAGTAAACTGAATGGAATTCAAAGAGGTTAAGTGACTGAGTTATTACATTGTACCTCCCAAGATCTTTGCAGGGTACCAGGCTTGTTTGCCTTACCAAATAACTATAGTCCTCATTCTAGAGGTCTAAGAAAAATGCTGGTTGATAATTTGGTAATTAAAAGCTTCAATATTGACTTGGAAGCATAAAAAAAAACTCTAAGCAGGAGAAATCACTTACCTCTGGCAGGAAAAAATAAATTAAAAAAAGTGATTACCTTGATTACATTGGTAGGCAGCAAAAACCACATGAGACATCTACAGGTGTACTGACAGTTTTTTCTTCCTAAATATCAGCTCTGCGGTACTCAAGAGGCGAGGGAAACCAGGTCCCATTTCTGTATCCTGGAGGTAGTGGTTAGAGTCACTTGCAGGGTTAATAAAGGCTGTTGAAGTTGAGCTTCCGTTGGTGGTTAACCCCCTGCCTTCTTTAGGCTCCTGTGAGACACCTGACTGATCTATGAGCTACAAATGTGCTCAAGATCATTAATATTGTTCTCCTCACACAGAGTCTGCAGTGAGGGCTCTGGGAGTACATTTGCTCACTTGTCAAAGGTGACATGGACTTTTGAGGTTTGGAAGAGACTGCGGGGGTTAGCCGCCTGACTGTGGGGTTGTCCACAGACAGCTCTGAGCAGGTGTTAGTTTGTATAACTTCCCTGTCCCACAAACCCCACCCCCCTCAAGCACTTCCCAACTCTGTATGTTTCTGGTGTTAGAAATTTTTTGGCGTATATACTCTGGGGTAAATGGGTAAGTTGAGAAAAGAACAAAATTTGTGGCAAGATAGATTTGCATCTGGTACAATATAGAACTTGACAATGTATGCAAATAATGCTTGCCCTTTACTAAGACATGTTGAAGATTGACCAAACATAGGAATTCATACTAATCAGGGAAGGGAATAATATGTGAAGCAGAGAGGTGGGAATAGACTGGAACTTATGCTACAGCATTCTTTGCCTTAGTGTGACTTAGCCATTGTTTGAAATGGCATTTATTCTAGTTTTGGTGTTTGTGAAATGGTTGGGCTCCTTTGTGTCCAATGTTCCTTCCTAAATTCCACAGGCTAGGCCATGTTAGAAACAGGACTACATAATTGGCAGAGGTTTAGGATTGTGGAGAGGAATCTGTTTGCCCTTTGGTCAGATGTTGCCAAATAACATACCTAAAAAACTTTGCCTCAAAGGGGATGAAATGGCTATAGAACTCTTTGCTAGGCTTATAACACAATGAATTTAGAGGTAAGAAAGACCTAACTTTGAATAAATGACTATTCCTTTCCAGATGAAAGACTTTGGGAAAAGTTAGTAAGGTAGAGGTGACGAGGGAAGGTAAACTCTCTGGAGCTTTCTTATCTATGAGATAGATCAGTAATACCTTCTTCGCAGGCCACTTGTGAATAAAACTTTATTTAGATCAGTCAGGATTCTCCAGATAAACAGACAGGCTATGTGTATATCTAGACACTCTTATTTCAAGGAATTGGCTCGTGGAATTGTAGGGGCTGGCAAGTCTGAAGTTTATAGGACTGGAAGGCTGGAACGGAAACTCCAGCAGGATTGCTATGTTGCAGTTTTGAGACAAAATTCCTTCTTCTTGGGGAAACCTTAGTCCTTGCTTTTATGGCTTTTGGCTGATTGGCTGAAGATCACCCAAAATTTGGCATATAATCTACTTTACTCAAAGTTTACTGATTCAAATTTTAGTTACATCTAAGAAAAGAAAAATAGGCAGAGACAGAGATAGAGACAAAAAGAGACGGAAACTGGTGAGAGTTCTCTGGGGTCCCTGCTTTGTGTAAGGCATTTCCACACAGTGTATCTGATGGTTAATTTTATGTGTCAACTTGACTAGGCTATGAAGCCCAGGTGTTTGGTCAACCACTAGTTGAAAAAAAAAAACACACTAGTTGAGACTGTCTCTCTCTCTCTCTCTCTCTCTTTGTCTGTCTGTCTTTCCCCCTCCCTTTCTCCTGTCTTCATCCTCCCCACCCTCACTCTCCCACCCCCCACATTTATGTTTATTATTTATGTGTTATTTTGGTTTCTCTTTCTTGATCAAGGTCACTTCTTTAACTTTTTTGGTTTTCTGCCTCATTATCACTCCTTGACCCTTCCTTTTCTGCTAGCCTCCTCCCATCTATTCCTTACCATATCTTCTTTGCATTCTTTTAAAAATATTCTCATAATCCTCCTTTAACTCTTATTTTGACAGGCTCTGACACTCTCTCTTCAGCTGCCAGGTGCCCCTCCTTCTCTGCCCTGGAGCTCAGTGTTGTGACAACTCTGGGGACTTGGGTGTGGTTTCATGCTGGAGAGAGTCACTCCTCTACAAGCTGGTTAACTCCCAGCCTCTGAATGAACTGCAGTCCCATGTCAGATTGTCACCTGTTATTCTTCTTGGACTGCCATGGAGCGAGGGTCCAGGCAAACTATATTGCTAATGGGCCTAAGCGCACCTGTGGGCAGCCCACCTGGCCAAGGCTGTGGTATCCTTCATGGCTGCAGAGTGGCACAGAGGCCACAAACAGCACTTGTAGATCATGTGTGGGACAGGGACCCTGAGCTGCCAAAAATGAATGAGTTTTCAAAGAGCAGTGGCCAGTAGGTACTCCTTTTAGATTTAAAGGAATCTCCCTTTTAGATATTTGGGTGCCCCTAATCTAATTTTATATTTGACAAAAACAGCTACTGAAAGAATAAGGAAAGACATATTAAACATGGGTCATGGAAGCAGTGTTTCCAGATCTAGATGTAATTGGAAGAGTCTTTGAGCCAGATGAAGACAATGTTAGACAAGGAATCAGAAAAACTAGCCAAGAAGTACATACATTGTTAGTTTTGTAAAGACACAGACTTGAACCAGGTCTCCTGACCTATTACTTTTCTCTTTTTTCTATAGTCTCAGTCTTTTTCCCAATGTGAAACCACACCTGCTAGCCAAGGGATAATTCCACTGCTAAGCCCATGCAGCTCATTTCCCTTTGCAGAGATATGCACGAAAAGTGCAAGTCATCTTTAGGAGCACACTGGGTAGCCTGGTGCTTAAATCCAAGCTTTTTGGAAGGACTCTCTTTTGTAGTCTGAGAAGTACCACATTTCACCAAAATATCATCTTCTTAATGCCATATTTTAGGTGCAAGAATATCTACTTTATCTTATTTTATAAAAATTCCTCCCCTAGTTTTCTAGTATAGAATTGAACAATAATCAATTAGTAAAATAACTTTTAATAATCCCCATTGTTAGACTCTTATTTTTCCAGAATTATTTTTAACCTTTCTCCTTATCCACTGAGAATTGTCAGGACCATAATAGTTTTCTCTGGAGAGCACATTCTCTATTTCTACCCCTTCCTCTGCTCACGGACGATCTTGTATAGCTATTGACATCCACTAGGGTAGCTAAGAGAATATTCCACTCACAATCAAAGCATGGGCCTCACTCTCCACACTAACAAAAATTCCCAGTAAATTTAATAAAAACAAACAACAAACCCCACAAAAATCCCAGGACGTTATTTTTGCTCAAACAGCTTCAGACATTTTTGACTGTGCCGAGGTTTGAATAACTAACAGGTTGGCTGGGTTATTTAATCAAAAAAATCTATAAATTTCTAGCTCTGTGCCCTTGAATACCGTGTGTTTCCCCTCTACTCCTGCCCTGACAGACACAGCATTCTGATTTTCTATTTCTGAGTGACAAACTATCCAAAGTTAATGACTTAATAGCTTAAAATAATTACATTTACTTCTTACTTTTTATGGTTGTGGGATCAGCTAGGTGGTTGTTATTCAGGGGAGCTCATGTGAAAGCTCTGTCACTTGAGCTGGGAAGACTCAAACAGCTGGAAAGTGGGCCACCTCAGATGTCTCTTTGTTTTCTCCATATGGTCTCTCAATGTGCTGGCTTCTGTAATACCAGAATTATTATGTGGTGGTTCAGGGCTCCAAAGTTGTGTGGAGAGCTAGAGCTAAAGCTAGAGCTAGAGCTAGAGATGAAGAGACAGATAGAGAGATCGAGATAGAGAGATAGAGAACCACGCAAAAGTCATATGGTCAATTGTGACCTAGCTTCGGAAGTCATGCAGCATCTCTTTGTCAAAGCTGTCACTCAGAGAGGGGAAATAAACCCCACTTCTTTTTTTAATGTTTATTTATAGATTTTAGTAAGAGAGAAAAGGAGAGAGAGAGAGAGAGAGAGAGAGAGAGAGAGAGAAACAGGAACATTGCTCTGTTCCTATATGTGTCCTGACTGGGGATTGAAAACTAGAAACATCTGTGCCTTGGGATGATGCTCTCTCTAACCAACTGAGCTATCTGGCCTGGGATAGACCCTACTTCTTGATGTAGAGGTGGCAAGGTTCTAGAAGGCCAGGTGGGATCAGAAATACTGCTGCTAACATTTTCAGAAAATACCATCTGCTACACACAATGTTGTTCTCAAGCAGGTTATTTGGCATCTGAGTTTCTAATTTCTGCACAGTAAAGAGACTGAGTTGGACCAGATGAGCTCCAAGAGCTCTGCAGAGCATATATTTGGTGACACTGCAAATAAGCCTGTTTATCTGTCACATCATAGAACTTAAGACCTCTGTTCCTGACAAATTCTCTGAAACCATATCCTGTAGAGTGGTTATGACTCAATCCTACTCTCTTCAAACATCTCCAGATGTTTGAGCTGAAGGCAGTGTTTTCTGTGGATATTCTCTGGATGTCTCCTAGATGCAGATAGTGAGGGGAGGGGAAGTTTGTTCAAATCAGATTCTTTAATGATTGAAGGATAAAATCATGTTAATCTTGTCCAACTCTCTCATTTTACAGATAAGATGGAATTCCATAGAGTGAAAGCATTGAGTCATATAATAGATGCTTAAAACAAGAGTGCATTTAGAAAAAGGCAATTAAGATGGGGAATGATTTTTAAATCTTGTGACATGAGAAGTGGTTAAAGAAATTTTAACTTGGAGAAAAGAAGACATATGGATATTATTTTTAAATATTTTAATGTGCTTCATATGGAAAAAGATTAAATTTCTTTGAAAGTTAAACAATGACTTGAAAAGGTGTCTGAAATTTGGATTTCATAGATACATACCAACTTTTATTTTCAACAAGTCTGTATATGTTAGTTTTGCTTACAGTATATACTCAAAACATTTTATTAAGTAGATTATGTATTCTTTCAATATAGAACGGGCAGGGAGATGTTTCATATTTATCTTTTATCTCTTTCTAGCAGCAAATAATATTTGGGGGACAGAAAAGATCTTTAATAAATGTTGGTCAATTGATGCTTGTTTATTATTTAATTGTTGATTGATATTTAGTGTTGAGACCTTATTATTGATTGAAACTTATAAGACAGTGCTTAAATAAATAAGATTGTAGCATTAGTATAATCTGATGAAATTTTTTATCCATCTACTTCTTTCATTTGAATGAGTGAATTTTCACAGATTAAAAGAAATTATACCCTTTTTGCCTCTAGCACCAGGAAGCTCCTTCCAGAAACTTTGCTAGGCTTTGGGGCATGTTGAATTTTTATAGGGCATTTTCAGTGTCCATCTCAGGAAAAAATTAGTCCCTCTCTAGAAATGAATATGTATAAGGAAAACTTGGTCTTTTCTGAATAAAGTCTTATTCTCAATTCCCTGCTTTATATGGGGCTTGAGAGACTGTGGGAAGGCATGCTAGGGGGACTGGGCTGAAAATAAGTGGTACCTTAGTCATGGAGGTGAGGCTTTAGAGAGCAACCTCCTATACTGCCAACTTCCTGGTGAGGTGACATCTGTGTTTTCACAGCAGAGAGAATGCAGCAGACTGGCATGTGGTTAACTGAATAGAATCAGGACACCTACAGGTTTCAAAACCAAGTGTGACCACAGAAACATAACTTTATTTTACCTGTTCATCATCCTTGATTCTTCTTTGGCTGCAAACATTTCTGATGCTAGGAGTCAGCTCTGTGCACAGCGGTCATTGCACTGAATGGCAATGATTTTTGATTCTTCCTTAACCCAATTAGCATTGCTTGGCAGGTAGAGGCAATTATTTGCCACTATGCTTGTAGGTGGTGCAGCTGCTGACCCCCTCAGAAACAGAGCATGGGAGAACTTAGCCCGGTCCCAGAGCTCTGCTAGTGCTGTGTATAGGGGAGATTATGGATCATGGTGACCAGTAAAGACCTTTCTTTTTCTTTTGGACCTGGGGTTTATGAAAGATACACCTGCCAATTGTGAAATACAAAATAGTCTGAGTGTGCCTCAATCAATAACCTGTCAAAGTACCTCAAAAGATGAAGTACTTTGTTATTTATGAGATGCTTGTCATTACCATTCTCACCACCCCTACATGTTACATAATGACAGCAATATTAAGGAAGAGTGGATAAGCACTGAAGTCATTTAAACAGCCTTTATATCTATACAATTACACAGACTTTTTCAAGGGACAATTGTGGAATAATATGGCCCCAGATGATCCTGCCTATCCTTTGCCCTCAAGCAGTTATTATTATTTTTTTGTAAATTAATTCACAAAATTGTCATTTAACAAAATTTCAAACAAAGTACTGTATTTCCCCATGTATAAGACACACCTTAATTTGGGGGTCCAAAATTTTAAAAAAATGCATTACATAAAGTTATTGAACTCAAGTTTTATTCATCATAAAATTCATACAACTCCTCATCACTGTCAAAACTCCCATCCATTAGCTTGTCCTCATCTGTATCTGATGACGAATCACTGTCATCGATAATGAGTGCAAAAACAAACAGGAAAAAGCGGAAAATGCAAGTAAAAACATCTACAACCACTGTATAAGATGCAGCCAGCTTTTAGACCCTAAAGTTTTCGAATAAAGGTAAGTCTCACACATGGGAAACACCATAGTTCTGATCAAGGACCTCTGAAATTTGGGCTATAGATCAAGTCCAGCTTTTATTTTCAGTGATTCTGTATATGTACTTTTGCCTACAGTATATACTAAAACATTTTTATTAAGTGAATTACGTACTAAATATTGACTAGATATTTTACTTTGTTCCTTGTGGGGTGACAGTAGATGGATGTAATGCAAAACTCAAGTTGGATCTTAATGTGGTGACAACTGCAGTGACTAAGTCATTATGTTTCCCAATTTGCCAGCCATGTTTTATGGGCACACAGTGGGATACACTCTGTTGGCTGAATGTTAAAACCATATTTTGTTAATTAGAGGCCTATAATAAAGACATTACTCATTTTTATGGCACGTGAGACAAACTGATTCAGAAAGTTGGGCATCTGGCTCTGATTATGTCTCATGGTATAGCTATGGAAATTCCTCTGTCTCTTTTTCTTCACCTGTTTGGGAAAAAATGAGATGGAAACTTGACTTCTGCAGAGAAAAGGTGAAGGGGGGGATTTGCATAGCTTGCAAAATTTATTACTTTTTTTTTTCTATTTATGGAAAATATCAAACTATAGGCCTCCTCAAATTGTTAGTGAAATGATACATTGTATAAATAAGTACATATACTGCATGTATGCCAGTATTGTGGAAAAGTATTATTTCTCTTTAAGAAGTTCCAATTATAGCAATAAATTGTATTTTATCTACTAACCTTCTTTATCCTTTGTTCAAATGGAAACTGATGACAAGCTTATCATAAATTATATCTGGCCAACTTCTAAACAAGAGCTCAAATTGGTGACTTTTATGTTTGTATGGCCTTTATATGCCTCAGGTTACCTTCTGCTAATGGGGCTGGAGATGATCACAGGTCGTGGGAAACAGTTCTTTCTCTGAAGCGTGTATTGGTGTGCTTGCCGACCTCAAATTTTAAAATTTATTGTTGTTATAAAGAGTAAGGATAGGCTATTTTCCTGAGTTGGCTGGAGAAAACATTGAGAACTTGAGTCACTTAATATATAGGAATCTACAATAGAGCCTAAAAAGCTTCCCTTATTCACTTACTAATCAAATATCAGCCCTACTATATATGGTGCTCTGTGCTATGTATGCTGAGAAGTTCCATGCTAAATTCAACATTTTCTTAATTTAGATATTCTCATTAGCTTGACTTATATAGCCTCAAGATGGGAGGGACAGAGATATGCTTTTTTAAATGTATGTTTGGTTCTTTATGTAATCATGAGTTGACACATATTTATCAGACATTTTTGTTAGGTGCTCAAAGATCAAAAATGATTAAAAGATATATATTTTAAGGGCTTAGAATGTGGTGAGGAAAATAAAATGAACACCTAACCTGAATATTGAATACAGTGTGTGAGTTCATGTGTGTGTGTGTGTGTGTCTGAGTGAGAAGGGTTGGAAGCATAAACAAAGTTGTGATCTCTCTTTAAGTTCACAACCTCTGAGGAATGCTGAAGGGGACCCTTCTTCATTTCTTAAGTCTATTTACTCACCCACTCTCTATGAGACCACTTTCTCACACCTCCTCTTTCACTTAACACCTTGGCTAGTGATCCTGCTTTCTAAAACATGAAGAAATAACTTTCTAGTATTCCCACCAGCACAACTATAACCTTATTACCACCTTCAGTCTGGAAAAATGAATGAACTGTTTTTTTTTTTTTAACCTGAGACAATCTCTTTAATACACAACTCAAGAATATCACTTCAGCATCTATCCCTTGAACAAGTTTTTCTTTCTTTGAATATTTCCCTTTATCATCAAAGTTGCTGAAATAATCCCTTGTCTAAAATATTTCTTTCATTGACCTCACCATTTCCCTGCATTCTTTTATGACAAAACTCTTCAAAAGCATCTTGTACAATCATTGTCTTTACTTCTTACCATGTTATTCTTTCTTGAAGTAATTCCAATCAGGATTTGCCTCCATTACTTGACCAATATGTTCTCTCAAGGTTGTCAATGACCTTCATGTTATTAAATCCAGGGAGGGGTTAAAACTTTAGCCCATTATACATGGATGATCCTCCTTTTTGAAAAAATTGCATTGGTGGTCTAGGGCACTGTGCTCAGCTCCTCTTTATTAACCCAACTTTTAAATATTGGAGTGTCCCAGGGCTTAGTCCTTTCATCTCTCTTCTCACTCTATATTTGCTCCCTGAGTGATTTCATTCAATCTTACGGCTTCATGGAAAAGTTGACTGATGAAGTGGAGTTTAAATATTGTAAAAGGTGGTAGGAGGTATGTTTCTTTGCTGGTTCAGGGAGAAAGATGTTAAAAGTAAATCATGATATAGAGTGGGGTGTCATATTGATAGACTATGAGCCCTTGCAAAACAAGGCCCATTTTTCAATAGGTGACAGGAGGCAGCAGACTCCTTGTACACACAGAGGAGTGAGGCCATTTCAAGTTAGATCTCAGAAGGTCACTTTGTTGTGAGTGTTGGGGAATAATGGGTGAGGTGTACATTGTAGAAGACTGGGAAAATGAAGACTTGGGATATTTTAAGAGATGAACCCAATTGTCGAGGAAAAAATACCTTAAAAACTTGAGGTTTAAAGCATAGATTTAGCTCTCATGTCCAGAAATATGCTGACAATACCTTCATTTAAGGGTATCAACTCCAGTTTCAGACAAAGCATTTAGCCTCTTCCATTGTGAAAGTATAGGTTATAGCTATGAGGTCCTTGATAATCTGCTGTCTACGTAGGCAAGTGTAGATGGTAGGGCCAGGGTTTGGGGGCAAGCTCAGTTCTTCTTTATTGAGTGGTGATGGTGGTAAGGGCACTCCAGCTAGTTACAAATGGTGTCTAGAGGGAGAGCGCTCTCCACTCCCCCACACTCTGACATATTTTAGAATGCTGAACCATGGGTCAGATGGATCCTTGGGCTGATTAATTATGGCACTTTGTGTATTCTGTGAACTCTGTTTATTTTCATGCTCCATATTTCTCAATTATAACTGAGCCAATATACAGTTCTTTGGCCAATATCTTGTCAATATCTTTTACTTTCACAACAGAATGGCATGCAACTATGTGATCACTTGTCTGCCTTAATGATTAACACTGATTGTCATCCTAGAATTGATTTATGGTGATTTGCAAGGATTCCTAAAATGGTTAAAATTGTTAGTACAGCTGAAACATAGTCCTAGTCATTAAAATCAATTCAGTTAGTATTTCAAATATGAATACAAATCTATGTATATAATACATTTGAGCCCTTGGTACATGTTTGCCAGGAAAAGTAAATTTTATAAATAGTAAATTTACTGAGAAATTTATAAATTAATTCTACAAATTTCAATCCCAAATTCTATATAAGTAAAACTTTCACCAGAAAAAACACACACAAAAAATAAAACAATAAAAAAGGAAATAGGCAAGCGTGCATGGTTTAGAAAGAGGATAGTTACTTCTTTTCTAAACCTGGTAAAACTGAAATTCATATCAACACATTTGAACCTAAATTGTGGTTTTCCTCTTGTAAAATGATGACTGGTATTGTGGTGGATTTGCTATATGGAACCAGTTCAACATCTTTTTCTCATTCTAATTTTCCTTGAATCAGTACAACACTGTCTTCCACTGTAACCTGACCCAGTCAAAGACCACTCTTCACCTTTCTTTTTTCTTTTTTAACCCAGAAGTTTTTGTTCTTTTTTGTTTCCCTTCCCTTTCTAACTTCCTGATTTTGGCAGTTTTCCCCCCCCTACTAGCAAAGAAGTTTCTTTAGTGGTTAAAGCTGTTGGTTACTTTGGCAGGTGACTGTGCTTAGGGCTCCTAACTGTTTTTTCTTCCCTTGGACTAACTTCGTTTCTTTATTTTCATTCTAGTGTTGCTTAGTAATACTGGCATTTCAGTACCCTATTGCATTGTTTTCATTGTCTTCTTTCTGTTTTCCTTCTTATTTAGACAAAAATTTTATTCATATATGAAATATTGAAAGCAAGATGCTGTTTCTCCCAGCCCCTTCCTTTCCTTATGCTTCTATCTTTCCTGTGTATGTCTGAAATGTTGGGAACAAAATGTGGTTCTGGAACTGTAATGTACCTTTCAATACAGCTTGGAAAGGAAAAACCTACCTGATTGTTTCCTGCTGAGACCTAGCATAGGGTTACAGATGATGCACTAGCCCTCAAGAAAATATTTCTCTTGAAAATATTCAGGCAATATTTTCTTTACTAACCACAGTGTGACCTCGGGCATGTCACCTAATTTCTCTGATCCTTAATTTTCTGAACTGCAAAATGGCAATGACAGCACCTACTCAACGAGACTGTTGTGAAGGGTAAGTGAGTTAGCACACATGTGATACCCTTATTGATGCCTGATCTACATTGCAAGAAATCTTTGCTCTTAGTGTCATTTTTTAGATTCTGTATTGTATCTGAGAACCCCAGTGGCTTTGCTCCCAATTCCAATGACTTTTCAGATTGGTTCCTCTAAATATTATCTCTGATTTTTTCATTGCTGCTCTTCTGTCTTTAGGTCAGTTTTCCCCTTTTCTTTCTGTGAATCCTTTTCTCCTTGCTACCTCTTACTCTGCCCCATTTTTCTGTACTTTCATCTCAGATTGACAGTCTGGATCACCATCTGTGCTTATTTTTAATTCTCTCCACACATCATGTTCTGCCTGTTGGACCAGACTCTCTTCCAGCACCTGATTCTGGCTCTGCTTCCTCGGTAGCTGCTCCATCCCAGTTAACATGTCTGATTCTAGGTCTTGCCCACTCCCGGGCATCCCTGCCATGCTGTATGGAAATGAGCCACGCTCAGCCATGTCTGAGATATGGTGTTAGTTGTCTGTCTTTTCTTTTCTTCACCTCTTACTATGTATATAAAAAATTTATTCTTACTGTGAATCGCTTGATTAATCACTTAGGAATTTATTTTCCCATAGTACCATTGTTACTTGCCAATCCTCTTCTAATAGGTTATAAATTTCATGAGGATATGAACTTTGTCTTCAACTCTATGTTCCCCTAGATACGTTTCTTTATGTAGAAAATTAAATTTAACAGGATAATATTGATCAGCAAGAGTACATATATTTTGGGTAAACATATCCACATCATCTGGACCATCAATTATGTCCTAAATACTTTAAATACTGTGGACAGGGCATATTTTAACCTCCTTTTCTGAGAAAAGAAAATAATGTTAAAGGAGTGAGGCAGCTGTTTCAAGTGTTGGAAAATTGGATTATTAAATAAAAGTAAAATGAATATGAACTGTTCACATCAAAGACAAAACTATTGAGGAGTAATTTAGTTCCACTGAACTCAAAACAGATTACAACATAGAGAACTCCAAACACAGGTTCATTGTTTTCATGGAAGACAAGCAAAGAAGTTTACTCACACTATAGAAAGGAGAATTAGAGTTAAGTTATAAAGGCAAGCAGCTGCAGCAAGTGGCAATAACCACTTGCATGTGTTGCTGGTGAAATAATGCACCTAAAAGTTATCCACAGTGTAGATTCCAACTCTCAGAAATAGTTTAAGGGCAATGTTCCTCAACGCAGGAAGGTAGATCAGATAAATTGTAAAGGTATCTTTAAATTTCATATTTCTTGATTTTATTATAGTTTCTTAAATTTTATCCAATGCTTACAGAATAAAACACACTTTATACCTAGTGTGTCACATCTGGTCTGACTCTTAAGGGCTCTAAGTAGTCCCAGTGGTGCTCTAGCATGTGAAGGAACCAGAGGTGTTCAAGTCATTGGGCTATGGTTTTTAATAACTTACCAATAATATTTGCCTTATTAAAAATATTTGTCTTAAAGAGGAGTTCCTATTTATGTTAAATTATTACTTCCTCTTTTCTTCCACCCCTTTTCCCCTCAACACACACACACACACACACACACACACACACACACACACACACACACACACACATACCTATCCTAGACTTACGATTAGATCAATAACTATAGAAACATAAGTTATTTGGCAAATTGGATTACAAAGTGTGAGAAAGCACTGAATAAGTCAAGTTTGAAGCATACATTTTATCTGTTTCTGGTTGGGCTTTGGGTGATTTTGATAATCCTCCTCTTATAATGCTGTATTATTTTGCACTGGGCGGTTGGCCTGAAGTCGTGACATAAGCTATGTTCAAGGCCTGTAACTTGTCAATAATTAATGGATTTAGGTTTCAATCATGAAGAAGAGATGGGTGGTGATTTCTATCTTTTTATGTTTGTGTTGGGTCACACTGGGCCTTAGCCAGTGTTTCACCTCCTTGAGGGTAGAAATAGATGACATAATTATTTTCAATCCTTCACAAGACCGAAGATGAAAAGATTCTCAATAGATATTCCATTAATGGGGTTAAAATTGGGAATGCCTTTAAAACTATAGAAGATGTATTTTACTGCTTTTCTCTGATACCCAAAAGATTTAATTATAGAACTGGGGAAAATACAAATGTCACAGGGTCATTATAATATATCAAATAAGAGAGGGGCTAATGATAAAAAATATAATTTAATACAAACTAAAAACTCCAATTATGCTACATAACACAGAATGTATTTCTGGAAAGCTGATGACAGAGTGTTTAAAAGCTTAGAAAGTAGATGATTAAAAAAAAAAAAAAAAAGGTCAGGAGGAGCAAGATGGCGACGGAGTAGGTAGACGTATCAACTTCCAACTCCCAGAACCAAAGTGGATTATAACTCAATTTTAAGAACCATCATCTGAATAAACCAACTTTGAACTAAACTAAGTGGACTCTTCAACCAAGGAACACTGCAGAAGCCACACTGAGACTGGTAGGAATAGCGAAAACACGAAGAGGGCTATCCAGCTCCCTGTGGCAAACAGCAGCCCGGAGAAACCCGCATGGGGGTAGGAGAGTTTGGAAGAGAGGGAGGGACCTGGGTCCCAGGAACCAAGCCCCAGCCTTCAGTCCCAGAGCTTAGAAGAGGCGAATGGACAGTATTGAGCTGTGAAACAAGTGAGGATATTGTTTGTGAAAAAGAGACAGTTTTCTCAGACCCAAGATTCTTTTTATTTTATTTTATTTTATTTTATTTTATTTTATTTTATTTTATTTTATTCATTTTACAGAGCAGACACAGAGAGAGAAAGAGAGAAAGGGGGGAGGAGCTGGAAGCATCAACTCCCATATGTGCCTTGACCAGACCACTGCAGGGTTTTGAACTGGCGACCTCAGTGTTTCCAGGTCGATGCTTTATCCACTGTGCCACCACAGGTCAGGCCCAAGATTCTTTTTAAAGAGACAGAGCAGAAAACCTCTCTCACAACCATGCACCTGGGGCTCCGGGGAACGGGGACAGAGGAGAGGAACAGAGCAGCGGGAACAGAGTGTGGACTGAAGGCACAGGGACACTCTGAGGGACAGCCACCTTGACCCCTGGAATAAGTCATTTCCCTAATTGAAAACAAATATTTCCCCTGGAACTAGCAATACCAGCAAAGGGAGACAGGACACTAGCCAAACAAGCTCTCTCGCGGCAATTAGAGCAGAGCTGCTTAAATGGAGGGAGCTCCCAGGTCTACAGTGTGGAGTATTAGGTCCCTTCCTACTCTGCCGAGGGTTGCTGAAGGGTTTGTTGGGGGCAGGACGCTGTAACGCGGTTCTGTCAGCTTGGGCGGAGGCCAAGCCGGAGTGAGCTCAGTCTAGCCCAGCAGGGTCGGAGGGGATGCGCAAAAGCGGTCCGGAAGCAGCGGGCCAGCCTGTAATCCCACCTATGGGAACAAAGCGGGAGGCCAGGAACGGGCAGAAATCTGCTCTGCAACTCTGCGCAGGCCGGCCCTGACTGTGGGGATGGGGCTAGGACCAGGGATAGGCACGTGCTAGCGGCTGAGATCATGCTGCTAGCCCTGCCTGGCCGGAGAAACCATGGTTTGCCATTCAACGTGCGCGAGCGGGCTCCGAGCGCAGGGACAGGGTAGACCCCGAGACAAGTGGAAGATCGCAGCGGAGCCCACGCTACTATCCCCGCCCGGAGAAACCGCCAATTGACATCCTACGTGCACGAGCGGGCTCCGAATGCTGGGGCGGGGTAGAGTCCGAGACCAGCAGAAGTACGCAGCTGAGCGGAAGCCAGCAAACAGGCCAGGCCCAATAAACCTTGGTTTGCGACCCTGCGCAGAAGGGCCCTGGCCAGCTGAAAGCACGTCAAAAGCCCAGCCCAACCCGCGAAACTGTGGCAAGCAGGCTCTGACTGCAGGTTCTGGGCAAAAGTCCGGAATCAGGCTGGGTCCGCAGCTGAGCAAAGGTGCTCACCTCTACCCTTGGTGCTAAGGTTTGTGGCTTGAGTGACAGCCCCTCACGTGAAGGAGAGGCAGAAATCACTGCAAAAGCCACAGTGGGCCGGTGCTGGCAACGCTCATACCCAACAACCCTAGGCAGCGGCAGAGGGGGTGGGGGGCCTGCAGACAGACCACACCTAGAGAACACAAAGGCAACACCTACTGGACTCCAGTGGCTACAAATTGCTTATACACAGACAAAATGGGCAGGCAAGGGATTGCAAACCAAATGAATCAAGAGAAATCCCCAGAGAAGGACCTGAATGAACCAGATATTACCAGAAGCAGAATTTAGAATAATGATAGTTAGAATGTTCAAAGAAATTAGAGCAACAATGGATAGTCATTATCAACACCTAAATAAAGAGATAACAAGTATAAAAAATAAAATTGAAATAATAAAAAAGAATCAGACAGAAATGACAAATACAGTATCAGAACTGAAGACCACAATGGAAGGAATTAAAAGCAGGATGAATCACGCTGAGGATTGAATAAGCGAGTTAGAGGACACAATAAACAAAGGCACAGAAACAGAGAAGAAAAAGGAAAAGAGACTCAAAAAATGTGAGGAAACTCTAAGGGAGCTCTGTGACAACATGAAGAGAAAAAACATTCGCATCATAGGGGTGCCTGAAGAAGAGGAGAGAGGACAGGAAATGGAAACTTTGTTCAATCAAATCATAGCAGAAAACTTTCCTAAATTAAGACTGAGAAACACTCCACACGTTCAAGAAGCACACAGAACTCCAAAAAGAGAAACCAAAAAAGATCTACACCAAGACACATCATAGTTAAAATACCAAAGCTAATGGATAAAGAAAAAATCTAAAAGCTGCTAGGGAAAAAAAAGCTATCACCTACAAAGGGGCCCGCATAAGGATGACATTGGACTTCTCAACAGAAACACTTGAGGCCAGAAGGGAATGGCAAGAAATAATCAAAGTAATGCAGAACAAGAACCTACAACCAAGACTACTTTATCCAGCAAGGCTAACGTTTAAAATTGAAGGAGAAATAAAGAGCTTCCCAGAAAAAGAAAGCCTGAAGGAATTCATAAACACCAAACCAATTCTGCAAGAGATACTAAGGGGCCTCTTGTGAACAGTTTAAAGGGAGGAAAGAATAGAGCAAAAGAAGAATACAGCTTTAAAGAATAAAATGGCAATAAACAACTACATATCAATAATAACCTTAAATGTAAATGGATTAAAAGATCCAATCAAAAGACATAGGGTAGCTGCATGGATAAAGAAACAGGACCCATACATATACTGTCTACAAGAGACACACCTTAAAACAAAAGATACACATTGACTGAAGGTAAAATGATGGAAAAAAATATTTCATGCAAATGGAAATGAAAAAAAAGCAGGGGTAGCAATACTTATATCTGACAATATGGACTTTAAAACAAAGGCGGTGGTAAGAGATAAAGAAGGACACTACATAATGATAAAGGGAACAATTCAACAGAAAGATATAACTATTATAAATATCTATGCACCAAATATAGGAGCCCCGACATACATAAAGCAGACTTTGATGGATATTAAGCGCAAGATTAACAGCAATACTATCATAGTAGAGGATTTCAATACCCCTCTAACAACACTGGATAGATCCTCAAGAAAGAAAATTAATAGAGAAACAGCAAACTTAAAGGAGTCACTAGATCAACTTGATTTAATAGATATCTTCAGAACTTTTCTCCCTAAAACAGTAGAATATACATTCTTCTCAAGCGCTCATGGTACGTTTTCTAAGATAGACGACATGTTAGGACACAAAAATGGTCTCAATAAATTTAAGAAGATTGAAATCATATCAAGCATTTTCTCTCATCACAATGCCATGTAACTAGAAATTAACCACAAAAGAAAAACGGAAAAGTACTCAAACACTTGGAAACTAAATAGCATGTTATTAAATAATGAATGGATTAACAATGAGATCAAAGAAGAAATAAAAAAGTTTTTAGAAACAAATGATAATGAGCATACATCAACTCAAAATTAATGGGACACAGCAAAAGCAGTTCTGAGAGAGAAGTTTATTGCACTAAAGGCATATCATAAGAAGCTAGAAAAAGCTCAAATAAGCAACCTGACCCTGCATCTAAAAGAACTAGAAAAACAACAGCAAAGAAAACCCAGGACAAGTAGAAGAAAGGAAATAATAAAGATCAGAGCAGAAATAAATGACATAGAGGCTAAGGAAACAATACAGAGGATCAATGAAACCAGGAGCTGGTTCTTTGAAAAGGTAAACAAGATTGATGAACCTTTAAATAGACTCACCAAGAAAAAAAGAGAGAGGACTCAAATAAATAAAATTAGAAAGGACAGTGGAGAAATAACAACTGACACAACAGAAATACAAAGCATTGTAAGAAAATACTATGAAGAACTATATGCCAAAAAATTAGACAATCTTGGTGAAATGGACAAATTTCTTGAATCATATAACCTTCCAAAAATCAATCTGGAAGAATCAGAACACCTAAACAGACCAATTACAGCAAATGAGATCGAAACAGTTATCAAAAAACTCCCAAAAAAGAAAAGTCCTGGGCCTTATGGCTTCACAAGTGAATTCTATCAAAAATTCAAAGAAGAACTAACTCCTATTCTCCTCAAGCTATTTCAAAAAATTCAAGAGGAAGGAAGAATTCCAAACTCCTTTTATGAGGCGAGCATAATTCTGATCCCAAAACCGGGCAAAGACAACACAAAGAAAGAAAATTATAGGCCTATATCCCTGATGAATTTAGACGCTAAAATTCTCAACAAAATATTAGCCAACCGGATCCAGCAATATATAAAAAAAATCATACACCACGATCAAGTGGGATTTATTCTGGAGAGGCAAGGCTGGTTCAATATTCGCAAATCAATCAATGTGATTCATCACATAAACAAAAGGAAGGACAAAAATCACATGATAATTTCAATAGATGCAGAAAAGGCATTTGATAAAATCCAGCACCCATTCATGCTCAAAATTCTCAGTAAAGTGGGAATACAGGGATCATTCTTTAACATAATAAAGGCCATCTACGATAAACCGACAGCAAACATCATACTAAATGGACAAAGATTAAAAGCAATCCCCTTAAGATCAGGAAACAGGCAGGCTTGCCCACTTTCACCACTCTTATTCAACATAGTTCTGGAAGTCCTAGCTACAGCAATCAAACAAGAAGAAGAATTAAAAGGCATACAAATTGGAAAAGAAGAAGTAAAACTGTCATTATTTGCAGATGATATGATATTGTATATTGAAAACCCTAAAGTCTCAGTCAAAAAACTACTGGACCTTATAAATGAATTCAGCAAGGTGGCAGGATATAAAATTAATACTCAGAAATCAGAGGCATTTCTATACACCAACAATGAAATATCAGCAAAAAGAAATTAAGGAAACAATCCCCTTCACTATTGCAGCCGAAAAAATAAAGTACCTAGGAGTAAATTTAACCAAGGAGGTTAAGCACTTGTACTCAGAAAATTATAGAACATTGATAAAAGAAATCAAGAAAGATACAAACAAGTGGAAGCACATACCGTGCTCATGGCTAGGAAGAATAAACATCATTAAAATGTCTATATTACCCAAAGCAATTTATAAATTCAATGCAATACCAATTAAAATACCAATGACATACTTCAAAGATATAGAACACATATTCCAAAAATTTATATGGAACCAAAAAAGAACACGAATAGCCTCAGCAATCTTAAAAAGAAAAAATAAAGCAGGAGATATCACTCTTCCTGATATCAAGGTTTACTACAAGGCCATTATACTCAAGACAGCCTGGTACTGGCATAAGAACAGGCACATAGATCAATGGAACAGAACAGAGGACCCAGAAATAAACCCACAGCTTTATGGACAACTGATATTTGACAATGGAGGAAAGAACATACAATGGAGTAAAGACAGCCTCTTTAACAAATGGTGTTGGGAAAATTGGACATCTACCTGCAAAAAAATGAAACTAGACCATCAACTTACACCATTCACAAAAACAAACTCAAAATGGATAAAAGACTTAAATGTAAGCCGTGAAACCATAAACATCTTAGAAGAAAACATAGGCAGCAAGCTCTCCGACATCTGTAGCAGCGGTATATTTGCCGATTTATCTTCATGGGCAACTGAAATAAAAGGCAAGATAAACAAATGGGACTATATCAAACTAAAAAGTTTTTGCACAGCTAAAGACAATAAGAACAGAATAAAAAGACAAACCACACAATGGGAGAACATATTCGACAGCACATCTGATAAGGGGTTAATAACTAAAATTTATAAAGAACTTATAAAACGCAACACCAGGAAGACAAACAACCCAATCAAAAAATGGGCAAAAGAAATGAATAGAAATTTCTCCAAAGAGGACATACAGATGGCCAATAGGCATATGAAAAAATGCTCAACATCACTAATCATTAGAGAAATGCAAATTAAAACCACAATGAGATATCACCTCACACCAGTCAGAATGGCACTTATCAGCAAAACAACACAGAATAAGTGCTGGTGAGGATGTGGAGAAAGGGAACCCTTCTGCACTGCTGGTGGGAATGCAGACTGGTGCAGCCACTGTGGAAAACAGTTTGGAGATTCCTCAGAAAATTAAAAATCGAACTGCCTTTTGACCCAGCTATCCCACTTTTAGGAATATACCCTAAGAACACCATAGCACTGTTCGAAAAGAAGAAATGCGCCCCCATGTTCGTTGCAGCATTGTTCACAATAGCGAAGATCTGGAACCAGCCCAAGTGTCCGTCAGAAGACGAGTGGATTAAAAAGCTATGGTACATATATACTATGGAATACTACTCAGCCATAAGAAACGATGACATCGGATCATTTATAACAAAATGGATGTACCTTGATAACATTATACGGAGTGAAATAAGTAAATCAGAAAAAAAGGAAAACTGAGAACAGCACGATTACATACATAGGTGGGACATGAAAGTGAGGGTATGAGACATGGACAAGAGAGTGGTGGTTATGGGATGGGGGGAGGGAGGGAAGAATGAGATAGGGAGGAGGGGAGGGACGCAGGGAAAACCAGATTGAAGGTGACAGAGGACAATTTGACTTTTGGTGATGGGTATGCAACACAATTGAATGATAAGATAACCTGGAGATGTTTTCATTGTACATATGTACCCTGATTTATTGATGTCACCCCATTAGAATTAATAATAATAAAATATATATATATATATATAAAAAAAAAGGAAATACCCAGCCCAGTGCCTTCTAGCAGACATATGGTAGAATTGTACTGCCTTGCCCCTTTGGAGTTAGGTATGGCCATGTAACTTATTCTGGTCAGAGAAATGTGAACCCAAGTGGACACTGGTCACTTCCAAGTGGAAGCTTTAACAACCTTAGTGTGACTCACTACTTTCTCCCATCTTGGTCTGACACTGGAAGCATTGTTGGACCTTAACCTGCAGCCCCTTGAGTGGTCATGCTGAGCAAAGCTCCCAGCTAATCAATGCTGATAGAGCATGGGCAAGAAATAAATGTCAGTCATGTTCAAGGAATAAAAAAAAAAAAAAAAAAAGAAAGGACAGTGGAGAAATAACAACTGACCCAACAAAAATAAAAAGCATTGTAAGAAAATACTATGAAGAACTATATGCCAAAATATTAGACAATCGCGGTTAAATGGACAAATTTCTTGAATCATATAACCTTCCAAAAATCAATCTGGAAGAATCAGAACACCTAAACAGACCAATTACAACAAATGAGATCGAAATAGTTATCAAAAAACTTCCAAAAAACAAAAGTCCTGGGCCTGATGGCTTCACAAGTGAATTCTATCAAAAATTCAAAGAAGGAATAACTCCTATCCTCCTCAAGCTATTTCAAAAAATTCAAGAGGAAGGAAGACTTCCAAACTCCTTTTATGAGTCGATCATAATTCTGATCCCAAAACTGGGCAAAGACAACACAAAGAAAGAAAATTATAGGCCTATATCCCTGATGAATTTACACACTAAAATTCTCAACAAAATATTAGCCAACCGGATCCAGCAATATATGAAAAAAATCATACACCATGATCAAGTGGGATTTATTCTGGAGAGGCAAGACTGGTTCAATATTCGCAAATCAATCAATGTGATTGATCACATAAACAAAAGGAAGGACAAAAATCACATGATAATTTCAATAGATGCAGAAAAGGCATTTGATAAAATCCAGCACCCATTCATGCTCAAAACTCTCAGTAAAGTGGGAATACAGGGAACATACCTTAACATAATAAAGGCCATCTATGACAAACCCGCAGCCAGCATCATACTAAATGGACAAAAATTAAAAGCAATCCCTTTAAGATCAGGAATCAGGCAGGGATGCCCCCTTTCACCACTCTTATTCAACATAGTTCTGGAAGTCCTAGCTACAGCAATCAGACAAGAAGAAGAAATAAAAGGCATACAAATTGGAAAAGAAGATGTAAAACTGTCATTATTTGCAGATGATATGATATTGTATATTGAAAACCCTAAAGTCTCAGTCAAAAAACTACTGGACCTTATAAATGAATTCAGCAAGGTGGCAGGATATAAAATTAATACTCAGAAATCAGAGGCATTTCTATATACCAACAATGAACTGTCAGCAAAAGAAATTAAGGAAACAATCCCCTTCACTATTGCAGCAGAAAAAATAAAGTACGTAGGAGTAAATTTAACCAAGGAGGTTAAGGACTTTTACTCGGAATATTATAAAACATTGATAAAAGAAATCAAGGAAGATACAAATAAGTGGAAGCATATACCATGCTCATGGCTAGGAAGAATAAACATCATTAAAATGTCTATATTACCCAAAGCAATTTATAAATTCAATGCAATACCAATTAAAATACCAATGACATACTTCAAAGATATAGGAAACATATTCCAAAAATTTATATGGAACCAAAAAAGAACACAAATTGCCTTAGCAATCTTAAAAAGAAAAAATAAAGCAGGAGGTATCACTCTTCCAGATATCAAGGTTTACTATAAGTCCATTATACTCAAGACAGCCTGGTACTGGCATAAGAACAGGCATATAGATCAATGGAATAGAACAGAGGACCCAGAAATAAACCCACAACTTTATGGACAACTGATATTTGACAAAGGAGGAAAGAACATACAATGGAGTATAGACAGCCTCTTTAACAAATGGTGTTGGGAAAATTGGACAGCTACCTGCAAAAAAATGAAACTAGACCATCAACTTACACCATTCACAAAAACAAACTCAAAATGGATAAAAGACTTAAATGTAAGCCGTGAAACCATAAGCATCTTAGAAGAAAACATAGGCAGCAAGCTCTCCGACATCTGTAGCAGCAGTATATTTGCCGATTTATCTCCACAGGCAAATGAAATAAAAGGCAAGATAAACAAATGGGACTATATCAAACTAAAAGGTATTTGCACAGCTAAAGACAATAAGAACAGAATAAAAAGACAAACCACACAATGGGAGAACATATTCGACAGCACATCTGATAAGGGGTTAATAACTAAAATTTATAAAGAACTTATAAAACGCAACACCAGGAAGACAAACAATCTAATAAAAAAATGGGCAAAAGAAATGAATAGAAATTTCTTTAAAAAGAACATACAGATGGCCAATAGGCATATGAAAAAATGCTCAACATCACTAATCATTAGAGAAATGCAAATTAAAACCACAATGAGATATCACCTCACACCAGTCAGAATGGCACTCATCAGCAAAACAACACAGGATGCGGAGAAAAGGGAACCCTTCTGTACTGCTGGTGGGAATGCAGACTGATGCAGTCAATGTGGAAAACAGTTTGGAGATTCCTCAGAATATTAAAAATCGAACTGCCTTTTGACCCAGCTATCCCACTTATAGGTATATACCCTAAGAACACCATAGCACTGTTCGAAAAGAAGAAATGCGCCCCCATGTTCGTTGCAGCATTGTTTACAATAGCAAAGATCTGGAACCAGCCCAAGTGTCTGTAAGAAGACGAGTGGATTAAAAAGCTATGGTACATATATACTATGGAATACTACTCAGCCATAAGAAATGGTGACATCGGATCATTTATAACAAAATGAATGTACCTTGATAACATTATAGGGAGTGAAATAAGTAAATCAGAAAAAAAGAAAAACTGAGAACAGCATGATTTCATACATAGGTGGGACATAAAAGTGAGAATATGAGACATGGACAAGAGAGTGGTGGTTACGGGAGGGGGTGAAGGAGGGAAGAGTGGGAAAGGGAGGAGGGTAGGGACACAGGGAAAACCAGATTGAAGGTGACAGAGGACAATTTGACTTTTGGTGATGGGTATGCAACACAATTGAATGATAAGATAACCTGGAGATGTTTTCATTGTACATATGTACCCTGATTTATTGGTGTCACCCCATTAGAATTTATAATAATCATATATATATATAAAAGGTCAGAATAGACAGGGTTGTTCTGGACTGGATGCCCGGTGGTCTCAAGTAGGATTCAAAGCCAGACACACATACATTCTCTACCTACAGCAACTTTTGAGATTAGGCCACCTAGAACCAGTCAGGTACTAAGATATCTTTATTAGGAGGAATAAGAAGAGAGTATGGGCTATTCTTTCTCATTTCCATTTCCCCATATGCCCTAACAAAAAGTAAATCAATTCACCTTTAGAGTCAGACTTATACCTACTATTGTGTTAGGAATTCCTGAGATCCACTCCCATTGTCTACCTGCTTATTGTCAGAAATGTCTTCAATAGAGCACAAAACCTTTTAACATCATTGTTAGAAATTAAAAACAGGTATTATCTGGTTTAGAGAGTTCTTTGACACTCATTCATGCTGAAGTGTAAGGAACCAATGACTAAGTGAATGAATGAATAAAATAATATGTGTAAATAATTAGTATCTCTTTTCTATGTTGACTTGGAGTAATAGTTAAGCCAAGATGGAGAAAGGAGAAAAAATGTTCATGACAATGAGGCTGGCAAAGCTCCGGATGGTTTGACAGTTTTTCCTGAAGTCTGTTCTTTGTACTTTTTGAATGGAAGCTTCGTGTGGAAGTGTATTGCTGTCCAGTTGCACACTTATAGAGATCTTAGTAGGAATACTTGCAGTGAACTTCAGCACACACACACTCCTCAACTCCTTACATGATTTAGGAAGTTAACTCCATGGTAGAAGGGTTTTATTTCTAGAGGGTTTATTAATGAGGGAGTTGCCAGATTTACTAAGTGGAAGTGTATTGCTGTCCAGTTGCACACTTATAGAGATCTTAGTAGGAATACTTGCAGTGAACTTCAGCACACACACACTCCTCAACTCCTTACATGATTTAGGAAGTTAACTCCATGGTAGAAGGGTTTTATTTCTAGAGGGTTTATTAATGAGGGAGTTGCCAGATTTACTAACAGTTGTGGGCTCCCTTAATTTACTGCCTTCCAGGGTTGCCTCCCTACAGAGCATGTAATACCAGAGGAGTAGAGAGCTACATGACTTAGGTAACAAACAAACAGTTAGAGATCAGATTGGGACTGAAGTCCAGGTCTTCCAACTTCTCACATGCTCTCAGGTGCCTGGTGTCTTGCCCATCTCTTATTAGTCATGTCACAGTATCAGTGTACTTTATCTTCACACTTCCTTTAAACAAACACTTTATCCCATATGAGTCTCTGAATTCTGAACCCTTCATATTGTTATTCAAGTTGAGTTTTGCCTCCATTTTGGCATTTTCTATTCTCTCATTAACAAATAACACTAATCTATTAACACACTGGTCCTTCCTTTTGTATCTTTTTTTTTATTAACCACATGAGCCTTTATTAATATTCTTTGTCCAAACATTGGGTAGAATTAATAAATGTGATGCTGGAACATTCTTCAATTTGGCTTCTCGGGGGTGCTGGGGTTGGTGACTATCAAAGCATTTGATAGTTTAAGAAGGAATTACTGAGATTTTGAGTGAAACTTAAGCACAGGACATTATAGGTTTTTTTAAATTTTAATTCTTTTGTTACACTGTCTGTATCAGTCAATAGAAAAATGTGAATATTACACAACTGCCTAGTTAATCAAATCATGGAGACTAAGAAGAGCAATGAGTTTTATCCTAAATTCCAAGATCACCTCAAGCACTGGACTGGGCCAGTGGCACTATAACAGAGCTTGGAGGCCATCAGCATAGTTACTGTGCTGGCAGTTGCCTCCTTAATATTGAGAAATTGTTATTCAAACACAAAAGTTTGTTTTTGGCTACTGTGTAGAGCAACACCATCACAGAGAAATAAATCTTTAAACCAGGCTTGTATCTATTATCAGTAGTCCTCAGGCATTTTACTGATCTGCTCATAGTTTATCTTGGACCCAGATCCTCTCATTCATACTTTCCATGGAGTAAAATATGCCTAGAATTAATGGAACAAATGGTGTTTGGTTATAAGCAAAAGAAGCCTTATTTTTTATTGTGTAAATGTATGTTATAAATTCATATCAGCAAAATGATAGTCACATTTTTTTTTATTTAAGTGAGAGGAGGAAAGATAGACAAATAGACTCCCACATGTGCCCTGAGTGGGATCTACCCTGTGACTCCTATCTGAGGTCATGCTTTCAACTGAGTTATTTTTAGCACCTGAGGCAGAGGTTCCTCAGAGCCATCCTCAGCTCCAGGGCCAATGTGCTTCAATCAATTGAGCCATGGCTGTGAGAGGGGAAGAGAGATAGAGAAAGGGGAAGGGTTGAAAAGGAGTAACAGATGGTTGGTTCTCTTATGTACTCTGACCAAGAATCAAACCCAGGACATTCACATGTTGGACTAATACTCTACCACTGAACTAACCTGCTAGGGCTAAACATGAATCTTGTAAGAGACAAGACTAAGAACCATTGAAGAACTTCAAGGTCTTGTAGTGGGAGGGCTATTACTTAGATCAAACTACTTGCGTAACAAAACTATCAAAGTAGTTTTTCATATCTAGATCATGGGAACCTAAGATTATACTGCCAAGAATTGTTCCTTACCTGTCACATGGCTTTATGAAAAGACTCAATGGCTTATACAATCCCTTAAAAATTTCTCAGTGACATTTTGAATCGAAAATACACAATTTGAATTTCTCTCTTTCTAACTAACTCAGATATGTTTCTTTCTACAAAGTACAAAGCAATATAAAAGTGACATGTCTAGATACTACAAAGACTATCATTTACCACTTCAAGTTTATATAGAAACATATAATATTTTTTTCAGGTGAGTCAATGAACACATTTGAGACATTCCTTAGGAGTATTCTAAGTAGGTCTTGGTTATCAAGTTGGCAATTTTATCGTTGGGAAATTTTGATATCTGATGTATAAAGTATGAGAATTCATTCCTGTGGAGATCACAGTCTTAAAATCTTGAAAGTAATGGAAAAACACCTAGTAAATGAGAAAAATTCCAATGTCTGTTAAGATAAGCTAGATGGTCTGAACTTGTTTCATTTTCATATTCTTCAGAATCTTATTTTGACAAAAAATGTGGAATATATAGAAACTATAAAGAAGAAATAAAAAAATCACATTTCTTCATCCAAAGATGTTAACAAACAATTATTTGATTTATTGCCTCTTTATTCTTTACCTTCTATGTTTTGAAATGTTAAATTTGCATAAAACTAACTCATCATCTGATTAATCAAATTCATGTTTCATCAAACCTCTGTTTTGAACATGCAAGGCCATCAATGGGAAGACCAGTCTCTCCTACTCCAGTGTCAATCTTAAATTTAAGGGCTATATATATATATATCAGCAATTTTCTCAGCTTTCTCAATAGTTTCATTATTGAACTATCAAATCATATCCAATGGTTTTAAGCAGAACATAAATTACAACAACCCTAAATAGAATGATATTTAGAAAAAAACAATATTTATTGACTGCTTACTATGTGTCATCTTGCTTAATTCTCACAATTTCATAAATGAGTCCTGGCTGGGTAGCTCAGTTTGTTGGAGCATCACCCTGATATGTCAAGGTTGTGAGTTTGATCTCCAATTAGGGTACATACAAGAATCAACCAGTGAATGCCTCAATAAGTCAAATAACAAATATATATTTTTCTTTCTCTCAAATCAATAAAAATTAACTTAAAACTTTCATAAATGAGGCCCTGGCCAGTTGGCTCAATGGTAGAGTGTAGTTCCAGCGTGTGGATGTCTTGGGTTCAATTCCTGGTCAAGGAACAGGAGAAGAGCACATCTGCTTCTCCAACCTTCCCCTTTTCTTTTCTCTCTATCTCTCTCTTCCCCTCCTGCAGCCAAAGCTCCATTGGACCAAAGTTGGCTCAGGTGCTGAGGATGGCTCCATGGCCTCCACTCAGGCACTAGAATGGCTCTGACCGACTGCAACGGAGCAATGCCCCAGATGCGCAGAGCATTGCCCCCTACTGGGCATGCCTGGTGGACCCAGTCAGGCGCATGCAGGAGTCTGTCTCTCTGCCTCCTCACTTCTCATTTCAGAAAAATACAAAACAAACAAACAAAACACAATAAAACTTTCATAAATTTGATAGGACCACAGATCTTCTCTGACTTAACTGTGTATAAAGAAACAAAGAAATCTTTTGCAAAGTCACACGGGTAGTAAACATAAAATCTAGGATTTATATGTAAGACATCTGATCCCAGAGCCTGTACCCCTCAAAAACTATGTAAGAGTATTTCTTAGGTACTTCAAACCCTATATTCTTAGGGGGCATTCCAAGCTAGCTCTTGCGAAAAACCTGTTTCCATTTGGGGGAGGTGCTGACATACATATTTTTATGCCACTACAGTATTTATTGTGGTGCCAAAAAAGTTCATTAGATTTAGCCAGTTTTATTTAATCTCAGTAAAATCTAAAATTTGTGCATAGACCAACTTTAGTATAATAAAAATTCTAATCCTTCCACACTTAACCTTTATAATTATTTTAATTGATTCGGCCCTTGTGGCAATCTCCTCTCTTGACTAGAGAAACTCAGCTTCTTTTACTCTTGTCCCCAAGTTGTCCCCAGAGTTAGGCACTAAGCATGTGTAGAGATCCCTAAGTCCCTGATCCTGACCTCACAGAAGATCCCTGTCTTGTTAATTTTTCCTGAGTGGACTCTTCCACACATCTGAGAAATAAAAAAATAATTGTCTCAAATTTTCCTATAACAATTTTTAATATTTCCCCTCAAGGTATAGTTTTTATTCCTGCATCTTCTTTCCATTTTGCCATAGATTTGCTTTTTTCTTTATTCTTTATACAAATATGAGTTCTGAGTCTATATTTCTAAAAGCACATAATTATATTTCTGACTTATTCCACAGCATTTATTGAGCACTGTCAGTGGCAATGGAAACACAGAGATGAATGATTGAGTTCCTGTCCTAAGGGAGATGCACATCTAATGGGAGAGAGCAAGGTGAGGACAGAAATGACACTGCAGGGTAATAGGTGCTGTTATTGGACTAAGATGGTATGAACCCAGCTCAGAGGACGCCCTCTCAAATGTGGGAGGTGGCAGGGAAGCTGCTTTCAGTGGGGAAAATACGCACTATATAAATTTTATTCATAACATGACTTCCACTTCTATTCTTGAAATTCTTTTCTTCCAAGCTCTGTAACCTCAATGACAATAGTGTACACACAAGAAAAATGCAGAAGGGATTGAAAACCATGCTCCAGAAGAGCAATTCAATGTTTCTTTTGAAAATAATGAAAAGAAATATATCAAACTCAGCAGAACACATTTTATTAATAGAAATGGCCGTATACAACCCTAGGTGATTCAATATAAAAAAGAAACAAAAATCCTACAAAGATCTGACATCACAAGGAGATAATAATTTGCCCTGCCCTGCATAACCTGACAGGCCCCAAATTGAAAATGGAAACACAGACATACAGCCCTTGGGGAGCGGTCCATGCCCTTTCATATGATGCTGGGCTGCAGTGTAATTTCATATTGCTAGGCATCGCCTACCATGCGGTGCACCATCTCCTCTGGGTTCCTTTGCTTTCTGCAGAAAGTCAGTGGAAATTGGCATCCTGGAAACTTCTTCATGCTAGGCGGAGCAGTCTGGAATGATTTCGTGTAATGGTAGTGATCTGTAAAATGAATTCCAAAGAACAAATAATTTCTGTTGTCCCTATAAATGTTCAAGTCACAAAGTGCTCAAGTCTTGTGCTTTATGGTATTATATAAGCTTCCTGGGTCTTGGCTGTCTTTTGCGGAGATGGCAGTCCACTTAAGTGAGGGAGCTATATTTTAATTTTATTATTTTATTTTAACTGTGTTTTCAGGATGTACTACCTTTCTAGGGTTCAATTATTCCGGAGCATGGCTCTCTCCTGTTTCCAGACACTCTGGACTTCCTTGGAATGAGCAGCAACTGAGGCTAACAAGAGTGACCAGTTCTGTGTCAGAAAAACTGGATATACGGAAGTGGTTCCAGTGAAAATGGGTGTCAATGTCATGGCTGTTCTTCATTCTGTTTAAAACTTAAAATACAGTTAATGCATATTAGCTCTGTGAAGGGAAGCATTTACACCTTGTAATTTCTAATTTGATTCAGGGAAGGAGAAAAGTGACAGGAAGAAACTCCAAACTTTGAGCATGGGCAGAGAAAGACATCATAGAATCCCCAATGGGAGACAGTGAAATGGGAGGCTGAAGTGATGGCATGTGAGAGGAGAGTTGCAGCTTTGCACCTGCTGAATAGCGGATGTGGGTAGGACATCAGGCTCTTCAAGTCAGGAGCTATCAGGACAGAGGAGAATTTTTTTGAAGGCTTGTTATTTCTGAATGTAAAAATTCTGAGAAGTTTCTTCTCAAAGATTCCTCATAATCTGTGATTTATACTTAGTCTTAGTTTATGTCAGTGGTTCTTAACCTTTTTTGAGGTACCGAACCCACCAGTTTCATATGCGAGTTCACTGAACCCTTCTTTAGTGATAAATAAAATATGATTTTTTTTTTCCAAATTCAAGATATAGGTATATGTTTTTTTACTGGTGCACAAAATGAGCCGTGCATGAACATCACCTTGCTCAAAGAACAAAACCAACAAAGTGCATGAACTCACAACAAATTACGGTATTACTTTATTCTGGCCTCCGCAGTAGAGGCTTCTTCGAACCCCTGAGACCGACTCATCGAACCCCTAGGGTTCGATAAAGCCCAGGTTAAGAACCACTGGTTTATGTAGTATAATTTAACTAATTGATCTCAGAATACCTTTGACTCAGAAAGTCATGGTCAGAGATGAACTTCTCTACAATCTTGGGGGTTAGCATTAACCCTTTGGTTTTGGGGTTTTGTATTACTGAGGGCTTGACTCTAATTTTTCCCTCAACATTTTTCTGGAAAGGAACTTCAATAATACAGTGACAAGTAGGATTAGTAACTGCAGTAGTTCTCAACCCTGGGTGCTTAGTAGAATCCCCTGGGTAGTTTTTTAAATAATGCTCATTCAAAACCAGTAGAATCAGTTTCATCAGTGGCATCTGGACCCCACTGTTTTGTAAAATCTCTCCAGGTTATTCTATGTAGACGCAGTGTTTAAACCACCAGACAAGTGGAAGTGGTGACTCTGAACCTTAGCTGCACATTGGGATCATCTTGACAAATTAAAAAATATATATAGATGCCTGAGTCCTGCTCCCAGAGATTCTGAGCATTAGGAGTTTTAAAATGATTCCAGGTGATACTGTGCAACCAAGGTTGAGAGCCACTGAGCAGTTCTGGCTCGTCTTAGGGCACACTTCCCAAGGTCACTCTCTCTGGGAGGGCCCAACTAGAACCGTTGTGGGAGAATGTGTTTGCTGTTTTTGCCAACGGCATAATGAACTCAATTGGCAGCTAACTTTTGATCACAGAGTTTTTCTTCCTGGTAATAATGATGCAAGAGGCAGAAAAACATCAGTAGAATGTTCAGATCCCAGGTTGAGTTTGCATTGTTGGCAGTTGGAAAATTTATGCCTTAACTTGTCAAACTGAACTGATTTTGAACTAAAATCATAAAGACAAAATGTGTCATTTACAGGTGCTTCCCGGGGGGAAAAAATCTCTGCCCAAAACTCTGTGACAAAATGAAATGTACAAATCATGTCATATGCAAATCATAGTTGGTAACTCTAGTTCACCACAGGAAAATTGGGAATTTAACAAAGATCCTCTTCCAGAGTTACAGAAAAATGGCTATTGCTAGTATTGTCTTGCTCATTCATTTTTTTCTAGCTTATATAGATATATTATTCCCACTTTTCTAAATCCATGTTTTAGAGTTATTCTAAATCTTTTTGAAGAGCAATACAGATATTTGTTGGCCTTAAGTTGTTTTTTCTTTAATCTAGTTTTATCAGAGTTTTTTTAATATGCTATAAATTATGAACTGGTATATTACTAAAAGGAAGCATTCCCCTTGCCTGAAACGTCCCTTCATTTGTGAAAATGCTACTTCTCTTTACAGTTTGCTCAAATTACATCTTGTCTTTTCTCTTAGCTTGGGCTGCTATAACAGAATACCATGGACTGGATGACTTAAACAACAGACATTTATTTCTTGCAGTTGTGAAGGCTGGAAGTCCAAGATCAAGGTTTTTGCAGATTAAGTCCCCAATGTGGGTTCTCTTTCTGGCTTATAGATTACCATCTTCTTACTGTGTCCTCACACAGTAGAGAATGTATAAAAGAAAGAGCAAGTTTTCTGGTCCCTTCTCATATGAGCACTAACTCCATCTTGAGGACCCTACCTTCATGACATCATCTAAACTTATCACCTCCCATAGGACCCTCCTCTGAATTCAGTTGCACTTACACTGGGGCTTAGATTGTCAATGGATCATTTTTTCTGGGGGGGGGGTAGGGAACATAAATCTACAGTCTCCCAACATCTGTGAAATCCTTCTGCTTCTATTTTAAATTGATTTTTGTCTTTTCTGAGTCCTTACAGTTCTTGTTTGAATGTTTCACTTACCACATATTATAAACAACCTTTTACTGGCCTTTCTCATCAACTATATTGGAAGCTCTTTGAAAGCAGAGGTGAAGCAGGGTCCATTTAGGTATCTCCAGCCAGAAAAATGCCTTCCATATAATAGATTTCAATTTAATAGACTTGGTTTTGCTCTCTGATTTGGGGAGGTTACCTAGCCTCTATAGGTGTAGTTTCCTTACCTGTGACATGGAGGTAATGATACACAGCATCTAGAGCTAGGGTAAGAATTTAAAGATATAATGTGCATAAATTGTTTAGTAAGTCTGGTACAGAGGGAGCATATGATTAGTGATTTCTAACTATTAAATAAACTGAGGGCAACTGAGTGAGTCATGTTATCTTCATAGAGTAAGAAAAGTATGCAAGGAGTGCCGGGCAGGGATATGAAAGTAGAGCCTGAAACCTGCAGGTGAGTGGTCAAGGTAGGCCTCCATGGTAATTTCATGTGAGAAGGAACCAGAAGGAAATGAAGGTGCAAGTTATCAAAAGCCTGGGAAATTGCTGTACAGATGGGAGTCAGCAAGTGCAAAGGTCATGAGGTAGGAATAAATTTGACACACTAAAGAGTGAATTAAGGAGAAATGAAGAATGTCAGATACTTTCTAGCTCTTGGAGCACTGCAGTAGAGAGGAAGGACCTATCTGCAATGGGCAGTGCATAAAATGTCCCCTCTTCTATGAACTAAACTTGAAGTTTTAAGAGCAAGGTAATTTCCCCCAACTATTTTTGTGATAAATTGACACTTTTCAAAGTGATAGTGATGAGAAGCAGGTGCATGTTAAAGCAATCCAACTTCAATGTCTGTCTCTATGTTAAAAGCCAGAATTTATTTGGCTTAATGAACTCTATTCTAAGCAAGAATCTCCTCCTTCTTTCTCAGTATTAGGTGTGTTCCTCCAGACACTGTGCCCTAGCTTGAGGACAATGGCTTTAAGTTCAAAACAAACAAATTTGAATCAAGAGTGTTTGAACTGTTTTTTTTTTCTGTGCTTTAAATAAACTCTCATTGAAATAAGTTTTGTAGAATTGCTGTTATTATCTTCACTTTACAGCTAAGATAATGAACAGAAATTTTATGATATTTTCCCAAGTCAATCCAAGCATGTTTATACATAGGTGATTTATAGAAAACTGATTTGTATACATGACAAATATATATTTAAGCCTTTGTCATGAGATTCTATAATTTCAAGGCAAAAAACCTTTTAAGAGTTATTTTAGCTGTTGAAAAACTGTCCCTTTGCATTGTTTTTAAACTACTTTATCAAGCTCATCTGTGAAGATGACCTATGGTGTATTTTACTAAGTTTGAGAAAATGTTGTAAAACTGTGGTTGTATGGCATATACGTATGGCATATCACACAGAAAAACAATGTTAAAAAGTGTATAATGTTGTAATTTATTTTACCTGCTGAGAGTTAATGGTTGCGTGCCATTATATTTCAAAATAATGTTAGACCTATTATTTTAGAGCCTAGCCACATTTTTTTCTCACCACAAGGAGCATATTTAGGGTCCATGTCACCAGTGACCGATGTGGTAAGAATGGCCATGCTGGACAACAGCCACCAAAAGGATGTTTCCTGAGAGATTGTTTGCAAAATCAGCCCCCAAGACTGGAACAATTATCTCTAATATCTATGACTTTTCCCTAGCAACTCATGATAGCCCGACTTCATTGTGGATATTGAATATTTGGGTCTATTTTATAGAAAGCAACGTATTCTGTTTGTCTATACAATTTGAGGGGTTTTTATTTTTGGTGTGCATTTTAGTTGTATCTTCCTCATTTTTTCCTTTTTTGCTATAGAGTCCTATTTATTTATATTATAAAATGAAAGTGAGCCCCTTTCCCATTGGCGTAGTTAAGGAAGTATGCAGCAGGCTGACTGGGGCTGTGCAGGGTGTGTTCAAATTAGCCAGCATGGCAAAAGGCAAAGAGACAGGGAAAGAAACTTGTTTTGAGATTCATCTCTGGGCTGCTAAATCAAGCTTGCCTTCAGTCAGATTTCCTCTGGACTCCTCAGTTGAAAGGTGAAAAATCTATTTATTTGTCATCACTGAAACAACGATCTAACAACAGCAGCAATAAACTTTCTTTGCTTTCTTTAAAACTAGTGCTACCCTTCCAGTTTCCTTAAGTTGAGCCTGGATTGAACTTTATATAAATTCTAGAGGCATTTTTTAGATGCATATTTTACAGTCTACCATTTAATAGATTTTTTTTTTTGCCTGAAGTTATAGTTTAAAATTATCTTTAAGGCCCTAGCCAGTTGGCTTAGTGATAGAGCATCTGCCTGGTGTATGGATGTCCTGGGTTCGATTCCTGATCAGGGGCACACAGGAGAAGTGACCACCTACTTCTCCACCCTTCCCCTCTCCCTACTCTTTCTCTATCTCTCTTGTCCTTTCCCATAGCCATGGCTTTGTTGGAGCAAGTTGGCCCAGGGCACTGAGAAAAGCTCCCTAGCCTCACTGAAGGCGTTAAATAGCTTGGTTGCCAAGCAATGAAGCAACACCCCCAGATGGGCAGACCATCACCCCATTGGGGGCTTGCCAAGTGGATCCCAGTCCGGTCTGGCTGCAAGTGGGAGTCTGTCTTTCTGCCTCCCACATCTCACTTAAGAAAAAAATTATGTTTAAAATAGTTTATTATAGTAACAGACCAGAGTCCATAAACTTTGGGTTATTTTGCTTATTTATTGATCATATTCTATACTAACAAAACCCCAATATAAATTAACATTTGTGTTTTAATCTTATGAGAGGTCACAAAAGAATACGCACACACACACACACACACACACATGTCAACAGGATCATTTGGTTATACCAAGGATTAACATTCTGAAGGTGATAGTACAGTGGTAGTATTCACCAGGCATTCTGAAATGGGCCGTGCTCGTTTCTCTCTGTTCCCTTGCCAGTAAGTTCCATCACTTAACAATGTCCTGGGGCCAAACACCCCACCTGGAGAGGAAAAGTACAGAGGTTTGGTGTTGTCATTATCTCCAGGAAACTTCATCCAGAAGTTCTCAACACAATAATCCATCTCTGACTGCCCCTCCCTCCCTGAGCTGTTACCCCCACACACAGACACTCCCTGAATTAATAAGGCAAGAAAACAAGAACATCATTCAGAAGTTTAGCAATGGGAAAATATATACTTACATGTGTAAACAAATAAACAAAAAACTTGTTTATTAATGTAACTCAAGCTGTCTAAAAATGAAAATAAATACAATATATAATATAGCACCACCATTACCAATTTCTGCCAATAGTCAATCAACCATGTGCATGTGTTTTTTATAAGAAATGTAAATTTTATGTTCTGTGTTCAAAATAAAATTATTGTAAGCATTTTTCCATGGCAGGTGGGAAATTGGTGGGCAATACTGGAGGGTGTAAGGCTTAGCAGTTGAGAGGAGGGGTTTAGATTTAGGAAACCTGGCTGTATACACACAGTTCCACAGTTTACATACCATCTGACTTTCGGAAAAATACTTATTATGTGTGTCCCTCGGTTTCTCATCTGTAAAATGAAAATTTAAAAAGTCTTTTAGTTAGGGATGTGCTTAAGCTGAAATAGTTCATTGCTGATGTAAAGAACCTATACTCAGCATGCTCTCATTATATAAGAAATTGGGATAAATTGATTGGCAAATTCAATGAAGAACAATGAGAAGTTGGAGGGAGATGCAGCTTTAAAAATATTGTTTTAGCAGATCTATTCAAATTATCCGGTAGCACAATGTTGAGTACCTACTGCTCTAAAGTAATAAAAAAAGAAAGCTGAACTCAACCCACCTGATGATACGGGATAAAAAAGAAAATACTAAATAAATTAATTTTTTATCACTGTTAATAAAAAGAATTATTGAGTTAAGTTAATGAAATAATATATAGCAATTAAATAGTAGTACCCAACAAAATGCATTATGAACATTGTCTATTATATTTTGTTATATTTATATGCTGTATTTACATAAATATATTTTGTTTATAGCTTTTATTTTATATAATAAATATAATTTATTTTACATATTAATACAGTATTTCTATTATATTTTTAAAAATACACTGGAAAATATATACTTGATAACATGTTATTTAGAGACCCGGTGTCAAAGCTTGTGCAAATGATATGCAAATCATAATGAAATACTGCTGTGTCCACCTACCTTCATTCTTCCACGTGCCTGGAGAAAGTGCCAGTGAATAGCTCTGTTTTAATAATCAAGAGTAAAATGTCGTTAGAGATGCTTGGTGCCTTGAACCTTAGCAGGGACTCATGGTAGACTCAGGGAAGAACGCCACCTACTGAATAGCAAATTTCAAAATTTATCTCTTCATCATGAGAACTTAACGATCATAATAAACTTAATAAGATGTACCACTTTACAGTCATTAATTAGTTAAACTGTGAAACATCTTTGTGAAGTAGAAAAGGGTCATTACCTCTATCATTATTACTCACAGGATTCAAACATAAAACCATTGAGACTTAAGCCATGACTACGCAACACCCAATGTTCGACTTCCTTGGATGACTCAGGGAAAACTTCATCTGGTAATAAAGATCAGAATTCAGTGTTTGTGGTGAAGTCCTCATGCCCCTCACTAGGTTTCACATTCTCTGTTTCTATCTGCCTTTAAGATCTACAACACCACTAATCTCAGTTCACACTTAGGTCTTCCAGTCAAATATTACCAAGAAAAACAACACCATAGAAGGAAAGACATTCCTTTTTGTTGTTTATGTGGGTAATCCAAGAAATTATGGATATTTTCAACTGGTTTCTGTGTATGTTTGTTCTCTTAGCTTTAAGAAGGTAGACCACTACTTCTCTTTCTTGAAGGTAAAAATAATTTGATCACTTTCTAAATTTCTTAATATTTTGGCAAATTTATGGTCACAGAACAAATTTATTCTGGGTTTCTTTGTATTTCAGACATATTATCTTCTAATAGATTTAATTTAGAAGATTCACCCTCACCATCTTTCATCTTGTTTTTATTTATGCCCTTGTATGTTGTTATAAATGAATAAACATGCATTATTACACTGAAAGGGAGATCTCTGGGTAAAACTGACTTTATAGCATCTGACCTGACACAAACTTTGCTTTCTCTGAACTACTTGAAGTCCAAATTATAAACCAATTTTGCAACATGTACCAAAATCAAAGCACAAACATTGAGAAACAAAATATATTCTGAAGTTTATCCCAGTTTATTTTTTCATTTAGTCATTTCTCAATTATCAATTTACTCAGTAAACATATATTTACTTATTTATTTTTTATTTTAATTACACCTTTTTAATTTTGAGACATTTGTGGACTCATACACAGTTATAAGAAATAATATAGAGAGATTCCATCTACTCTTATTCAATTTTCTCTTATAAAACTGTTGTACAACTTCACAACTAGGATATTAAAATTTATCCAGTTAAGGTTCTTGCCCAGGATTATTTCAGTTGTACTTTATGGAAGCAATAAGTATATCTAAGTATGCCTACTCTTTCTTCCCTGAAGAACTGAATGAAAGTATTTTAAATAAAGCTGAATTTTAATTTGACATTTTTTAATTTAAGGATTTTTTTTTAAAAAACAAAAGCATTCACAGTTTTAGCATTTAATATTCTAGTTACCAGTAAGAATATTGGTTTCATGCTTCATCCATCTACACAAATTTAAGGGTAACATGTTTTACTTATTTATTTTTTAACATTAAAAAATTATTTAGAAATGAAATTTAATGTGGTGACATTGATCAATAAGAGTACATAGGTTTTACCTGACCAGGTGGTGGCGCAGTGGATAGAGCATCAGATTGGGACACAGAAGACCCAGGTTCAAAATCCTGAGGTTGCCAGCTTGAGCGTGGGTTCATTGACATGATCTCATGGTCGCTGGCTTGAACCCAAAAGTCACTGGCTTGAACCCAAGGTTGCTGGCTTGAGCAAAGGTCACTAGCTCTGCTGTAGGCCTGTGGTCAAGGCACATATGAGAAAGTAATCAATGAATAACTAAGGAGCCACAACAAAGAACTGGTGCTTCTCATTTCTCTCTCTCTTTCTGTCTCTCTGTCCCTATTTGTCCCTCTTTCTGTCTCTATTTAAAAAAAAAGTACATAAGTTTCAGGTAAACATTTCCATATCATTTGAACTGTTGATTATATTGTGTGCCCCTCACCCAAATTCAAATCATTTTCATCACTGTATATTTGTCCTTTTTTACTCTGTCCCGTCACCCTCTCTCCCACAACGTCATCCCACTGGTAACCCTTCACTTGTATATATGTCCATGAGTCTCAGATTTATATCCCACCTATGTGTAAAATTATATATATATATATAGTTCTTAGCTTTTTCTGACTTACTTAATTCACTTAGTATAATATTCTCAAGGTCCATCTGTGTTGTTGTAAATGGCAATATGTAATAATTTCTTATGGCTGTATATATGTACCACATAATAAACATGTATTTAAAGGCCTCATACCAGGATATGCACCAAATATGGAAAAAAATTATATTGAGACTCCAAATTCTAAACATTTCACAAGGGTAATCAATAGTTTCAGATAGATAGAGCAGTGTAGTGGTTATGAAAACTGGTTGAAGACTTATTTTAATCTAAATTTAAATCTCCACTTTGACTATATACCAGATCTGTGGAGTTGAAAATAATAATTTTGCCTCTCTGAGCTAAGTTTAGTAATTTATAAAATGGAAAGTGTAACCTTTCTGACACAGTGTTATTGAGAAGATCAAATAAAATAATATGTAAAGTAATTAATTTATTTTTTGAAACACAGCAGTGTTAGTGAAAGTTGACTATATTTTTTTAATTCATTGATTGATTTTAGAGAGATATGAAGAGAGAGAGAGAGAGAAACAGAGAAAAAGTGAGAAACATTGATTAGCTGTTTCACCCATTTATGCATTCAATCATTGATTCTTGTATATGCCCTGATCCAGGATAAATTCTGCAACCATAGCATATTAGCAACCAATGCTCTACCAGTAGTAGTCAACCTGGTTCCTTTCCACCCACTAGGGGGCGTTCCAGCTTTCATGGTGGGCAGCAGCAGAGCAACCAAAGTATGAATAAAAAGATAGATTTAACTATAGTAGGTTGTTTTATAAAGATTTATTCTGCCAAACTTAGTGAAAATCTGACATAAAGTACTTGGTAAGTAATTATTATTACATGCTTTAACTTGCTATAACTCTGCTTTATAATTTTTATAAAGTTACTTCCCTACTTTATAAATCACCACTACTGTGGAGCCAGTGGGCAGTTAGAAAATTTTACTACTAACAGAGATAAAAAAGTCGGCAGTAGGTATAAAACGGTTGACTAGCCCTGCAACCAGTTGAGCTACCCAGCCAGTCCCCCCACCCCTTTTCAATTAAGAATTCCCTTTAAATTTACTTAGAAGCAAGTCTTTGAACTTGATTGACCTGGTATATCTTTAGGTCAAGAATTTCAAGTCCTCTTTCTACTTGTAATGCAATGAACAAAATTGCCTTAAAGCAAGTCTGGGTATTTATTCTGGATTAGCTAAATAGTTGTTTTAGACCTAGAGATGTCCCCTGTCCTAGTGGGAGGGACTGCAACTAAGCTCACATTCCCACTAGACTTGAGGTACCTCCGTAAAGTTAGGGTTTTTCAAAATTCTATTTGCCCTGTGGATTTCAGATGCTAGGTGCCTGGCACTACTAGACAGATATAGTAAAAGCTGAAATCCCCATCTCCAAACTATTGATTTCCAGGTAACCTATGTATTATCCCACTGAGAAACCTGCTTTGTCATTATTGTCCCATAAAAATCTTAAATAAAAAGAAGCAATAGCCCTCTATTGGAACACAGACCCATACTATAGGAGTAGAAGCTCTCTGAACATTGTGTATCTCTCTACGGGACGGCATCAGTCAGAGGACTCATGCTTCCTCTTGCTGATTCAGCCACACAAGTTTTTTTTCTTCCTAGTAGAGAACAAGCCCTTTGAAGATGTGAAATTCAGCTTGAACCTTGTTGCTCCACAAGTGATAGTTCAGAAGGGACTCAAATAATACACATTGACAGCAATCCCAGGTCCACCCATTTTGGGATTTTACCCCATTTTCTGTCTCTTCAGGAATTAGAAATAAAAGAAACTTGTTCACTATTATCATCCTACAAAAAGTATATTGATTTTAAGATGGTGAAGTATTTTAATTAAAAGAATGCAAATAATTTGGTAGATTTATGAATGCAGCCTGTTTTTAATTCTGTTATTACTGTATTAATGAGATAACTAACTTGTTTTTGCTTCAATGTTCTCATGAGTAAAATAAAAAATATGATTCTAATCAAGCTCACTATTTTATTTGGAGACATAAATAACTAAAGCAATCATAGCATATTTTTCTTGTGTTTATAGTTAAAATCAATAATACCTCTAATTTGATGAAATATTTGTATCATGTTCATATATATTTTTAAAGGCAGATAAGAGAAACAATGTAGCATAGTTTAAGGAGGACAGGCCAGGCAACTACAGTGTAAAAGGTTTGAATCCTATCTTTGCCAGTGTCAAGCTTAATCTTTTTTTGCCTCACTTTCCTCATCTATAAAATGGAGATAAAAATAGGTACTGTATTTCCCCATGTATAAGATACATTGTTTTTTGAAAAAATTGGGGTCTAAACACTGGGTGCGTCTTATACAGTGACTGTGGCATTTCAAATGCCATAGATGAAACTGAAGATGAACAGGGCAATATATGAAGACAGTGATTCGTCACCAGACACAGATGAAGACAAGCTAATGGATGGGAGTTTTGACAGTGATGTGTACTTGTATGAATTATACAATGAATAAAATTTCAGTTCAATTACTTTATGTAATATATTTTTTTCAAATTTTGGGCCCCAAAATTAAGGTATGTCTTATACATAGGCATATCATTACATGGGAAAATATGGTATATGAGAATTAAATCAGTAATATATATATATAATTAAAATCAATTCAATGAATATGTGTGGTTTGAATTCAATTTCCTTACTTGAAATTGGATTATCAAGCTCTGTAGCTTCCCTTTTTAACTTATTATCAGTATGCAAGAAAGCTATTAATTTCTGCATATTTTATTGCTAACCATCTTAATAAATTTTCTTGGTAATTCTAATATTTTTCAGTTGTTTCTCTTAGGTTTTCTAGGCAGGTAATTATCTGTTAACAACAATATTTGTCTCCTATTTCTCATTTATTTTTCTTGTCTTGTTGCAGTGTCTAAATCTTCTATACCAGATTATACCACTGTAGCATCAGGCATGAGGGGTAGTCTGTATTTGTTGCCTCTCTCTAGCCAGAATTATGCTTTTCCACTCAAGTGGTGTCCAACTTAGCTATGTGACTAATCTGTCTAATGATATGTGGGACATCTTTTAAAAGAAATTCTAAAAGCTAGACTTGATCTACAATGTTCTCTTTTGCCTACCTCAGCAATTATCCATACTCCAGGCAGAGGCTACTGCATTACCCTAACTTTTGAAGTGAAATCATGTGGGGCAGAGTTGCAGCTGACCCTTGATAGGCAAGTAGCACCAAAAGATATCAAACCTTTGTTGCTGTAAACCATTGAAACTTGGGGGTTATTTATTATTGCAATATACATCCTTGATTTAATTTTTTATTTTATTTATTTATTTTTAATTTTATTTTATTCATTTTAGAGAGAAGACACACACACACAGAGAGAGAGAGAGAGAGAGAGAGAGAGAGAGAGAGAGAGAGAGAAGAGAAAGGGGGGAGGAGCTGGAAGCATCAACTCCCATATTTGCCTTGACCAGACCGGCGCAGGGTTTTGAACTGGCGACCTCAGTGTTCCGAGGTCGACATTTTATCCACTGCACCACCACAGGTCAGGCTAATTTTTAATTTTAACAACTCAATTTTGTTCTCCTTAGTTCCTTTTAACCAAAAATTTTCTTGAATTTTTTCCTTTTCTTCAGATTAAAACTATTCCCAAATTATGAAACAAATATGATAGACACTATTCTTATTTCAAGCAAGTAGGACAACACGGAATATATACCTAATTGACATGATGAGAAAACAGCATAATTTATCATATAATTAAAGTTATCTGAGCAATAAGAAAAAAAATACTCTGGCCCAAACATATTTTTATCTAAATTAGGTGAGCCAAGTTAAAGAATTATTAAAATACACTCAAATTTCTGTTGTCACTATTTAGGCATCTTCATTGTATTGCTTTTAAAGAGATACTTAAAAATCAGTTGTCTTTGTAAAGTGCAACTGGGAGATTTAAATATTTTTTATATCCTTATATAATTTTCAATTTTTCTACAGTGACAATATAGATAACTTCTATCATCAGAATTTTAAAATCTTTAGAAATGGCCCCAAGAAGTGATAGGTAAAATGGTAGGGGTATAGGCATGAAATGACAACAAGGTAAAAGCAGTGAGGATAGTTAGGAAGTGATGGCAACCATACAGGCGAGAGATGGTGGGCTAAGGCAGGGGAAGTGGAAACCACAGTATGAGCAAAAATATTTAATATACGTTGGTGAGGTAGAATCAAATGCTACAGAATTTGGTGATGGACAGGGGCAATGGTGAAATTTCAGATAGGGGATTTAAAGGATAGAAAAAGAGTTTAAGATTACACCAATGTTTTGATTAAGTTGACTAAGTCAATGGTGCTATCCCTGAGAAAAGCAGAGATAAAGCAAAGAAGGGAAGAATAACCAATTCACAATAAGACAATTTTAGTTTGAGGTGTCTGTGGGAAATATATCAAACTTAAAAAGTTCCTTATTCGTCAGATTACTTGGTAGAATTAATATGGGTGATAGGCTATTGCTACTCTTTGCATCCAATAGCCACATTGGACAAATGGAGTTTGCTTTAGCAGAAAATTTCTGAATATTTTCGGGATAAACTTCCTGTTGCCAAGCTTGTTCTAAAATGGTTAGTTTCACATTTTTACAGGCTAAATTGGTAGCAGCTGTATACAGACCTTTGCGTAAAATGGAATATTTTATTATTTTATTGACTTAACATTAGGGAGCAGATTGAAACTTATTGGTTACTGGTTTTGGTCTCTGTGTTCTCCTTTTGGAATTCTATGTCGATTCCATATTTTGGTCATTTCTTATTCAGGGAAGAAATCTTATTTTTCATTTTGCAAGATTCAAGAGTATTTCTATTTTTAGGGATGTGGTAGAGTTTTCTCCAAAAGTATCAAAATAAAGTTGGTTTTAGTTCACTGGAGTTTAACAATAAAGTTCTATGTATAGCATATATTTAAAATAAAATACTCTCTTAGGCTTATCTTGGTAATTATAAGGTGCGTAATTACTGGTCTAAATACTCTTTTATTTTTATTTTATTTTTTAAAATATGTGAATATTTTTAATATAGAATCCAATAAGTATTTTACATTTTTAAAATTAATTTTAATGGGAAGACATTAATAAATCAGGGTATATATATTCAAAGAAAACATCTCCAGGTTATCCTGTCATTTAATTATGTTGCATACCCATCACCTAAAGTCAAATTGTCCTCTGTCACCTTCTATCTGGTTTTCTTTGTGCCCCTCCCCTTCCCCCTCTCCCTCCTTCTCCTTTCTCCCCCCCTCCCCCTGGTAACCACCACACTCATGTCCATGTCCCTTAGTCTCTCTTTTAAATGTCCCACCTATGTATGGAATCATCCAGTTCTTAGTTTTTTCTGATTTGCTTATTTCACTCCATATGTTATCTAGATCCATCCATTTTGTTGTAAATGATCTGATGTCATCATTTCTTATGGCTGAGTAGTATTCCATGGTATATATGTACCATATCTTCTTTATCGAGTCATCTATTAAAGGGCTTTTTGGTTGTTTCCATGTCTTGGCCACTGTGAACAATGCTGCAATGAACATGGGGCTGCATGTGTCTTTACGCACCAATGTTTTTGAGTTTTGGGGGTATATACCCAGTAGAGAGATTGCTGGGTCATATGGTAGTTCTATTTTTAGTTTTTTGAAGAACCACCATATTTTCTTCCATAATGGCTGTACTACTTTACATTCCCACCAAAAGTGTATGAGGGTTTCTTTTCCTCCACAGCCTCTCCAACACTTGTTATAACCTATCTTGTTGACAATAGCTAATCTACCAGGCGTGAGGTGTTATCTCATTATAGTTTTGATTTGTATTTCTCTAATAGCTAATGAAGATGAGCATCTTTTCATATATCTGTTGACCATTTCTATTTCTCCCTGGGAGAAGTGTCTGTTCATGTTCTCTTCCCATTTCTTTTATTGGATTGTTTGCTTGTTTGATGTTGAGTTTTATGAGTTCTTTGTATATTTTGGATATTAGCCCCTTATCTGAGTTGTTGTTTGAAAATATCATCTCCCATTTAGTTAGCTGTCTATTCATTTTGTTGTCAGTTTCTCTTGCTGTGCAAAAACTTCTTAGTCTGATGTGGTCCCATTCATTTATCTTTGCCTTTACTTCTCTTGCCTTTGGAGTCAAATTCAAAAAAAGCTCTTTAAAACCAAGGTCCATGAGTTTAGTTCCTATGTTTTCTTCTATGTACTTTATTGTTTCAGGTCTTATATTTAGGTCTTTGATCCATTTGAATTAATTTTAGTACAAAAGGACAAACTCTAGTCGAGTTTCATTCTTTTGCATGTGGCTTTCCAGTTTTCACAGCACCATTTGTTGAAGAGGCTTTCTTTTCTTCATTGTGTGTTGTTGGCCCCTTTATCAAAAATTATTTGCCCATATATAAGTGGTTTTATTTCTGGACTTCCTATTCTGTTCCATTGGTCTGAGTGTCTATTTTTCTGCCAATACCATGCTGTTCTGATTGTCATGGCTCTATAATATAATTTGAAGTCAGGAATTGTAATGCCCCCAGCTTTGTTCTTTTTCCTTAGGATTGTTTTGGCTATTCAGGGTTTTTTATAGTTCCATATAAATCTGATGATTTTTTGTTCCATTTTTTAAAAAATGTCATTGGAATTTTGATGGAAATTGCATTAAACTTGTATATTGCTATGGGTAATATGGTAATTTTGATTATATTTATTCTTCCTACCCAAGAACAAGGAATATATTTCTATTTCATTATAGCTTTTCCATTTTCCCTTAACAATGCTTTGTAGCTTTTATTATATAGGTCCTTTACATTCTTTGTTATGTTTATTCCTAGGTATTTTATATTTTTTGTTGCAACCGTGAAGGGAATTATTTTTTTGAGTTCGTTTTCTAATGTTTTGTTGTTGGAATATAGAAATGCTATGGGCTTTTGTATATTAATTTTGTATCCTGTGACCTTACTGTATTGGTTTATTGTTTCTAGTAATTTTTTTGTGGAGTCTTTGGGGTTTTCGATGTATAGAACCATATCATCTGCAAAAAGTAAAACCTTTACTTCTTCTTTTCTGATATAAATGCCTTTTATTTGTCTTGTCTGATTGCACTGGCTAGAACTTCAGGTACCACATTAAACAAGAGTGGAAAGAGTAGACAACCCTGTCTTGTTCCTGATATAAGGGGGAAAGACCTCAGTTTTATGCCATTTAATATGATGTTTGCTGATAGTTTATCATAAATGGCCTTTATCATGTTGAGATATTTTTGTTCTATACCCATTTTGTTGAGTGTTTTAAACATAAAATTGTTTTGTGTTTTATCAAATGCCTTTTCTGCATCTATTGATAAGGTCATGTGGTTTTTGTTCTTTGTTTTGTTGATATGGTGTATTATGTTAACCATTGTACATATTTTAAACCATCCTTGAGATTCTGGGATGAATTTCACTTGATCATGATGTATTATTTTTTTAATATGTTGTTGTATTCGATTTGCTAGTATTTTGTTTAGTATTTTAGCATCTGTATTCATTAGAGATATTGGTCTGTAGTTTTCTGTTTTTGTGCCGTTCTTACCAGGTTTTGTTATGAGGGTTATGTTGGCCTCATAAAATGTGTTTGAAAGTGTTGCTTCTTCTTCAATTTTTTGGAAGACTTTGAGCAGAATAGGAACCAAATCTTCTTTGAATGTTTGAAAGAATTCACTAGTATAGCCATCTGGGCCTAGATTTTATTTTTGGGGAGGTTTTTAATAGTTTTATTTATTTTTTCCTCCTGGCTTATTGGTTTGTTTAGGCTTTCTGCTTCTTCATGACTCAGTCTAGGAAGGTTGTATTGTTCTAGAAATTTATCCATTTCTTCTAGATTGTTGAATTTGGTGGCATATAGTTTTTCATAGTATTCTACAATAATTCTTTGTATATCTATGATATCTGTGGTGATTTCTCCTCTTTCATTCTGGAATTTGTTTATATGAGTCCTTTCTCTTTTTTTCTTGGTGAGTCTTGCCAAGGGTTTGTCAATTTTGTTGATCTTTCCAAAGAACCAGCTCCTCATTTTATTATTTTTTTTCTATAGTTTTTCTGTTCTCTATTTTACTTATTTCTGCTTTGATTTTTATTATTTCCTTTCTTTGGCTGGTTTCGGGTTGTCTTTGTTCTTCTTTTTCTAGTTCCTTAAGGTGTGAAGTTAAGTGGTTTACTTGGGCTCTCTCTTGTTTGTTCATATAGGCCTGAAGTAAAATGAACTTCCCTCTTATTGCTGCTTTTGCTGCATCCCAGGGATTCTGATGTGTCGTATTGTCATTTTCATTTGTCTGTATGTATCTTTTAATCTCTGCGCTTACTTCTTCTTTGATTCACTCATTTTTTAAAAGTATGTTGTTTAGTTTCCACATTTTTGTGAGTTTATAACCTCTTTTTTGCAGCTGAATTCTAGTTTCAAGGTTTTATGATCAGAAAATATGCTTGGTACAATTTCAATTTTTCTGAATTTGCTGATGTTGTTTTGTTACTTTGTGGTACACTAGAGAAAAATGTGTACTCTGTCACTTTGGGATGAAATATCCTGTAGATGTGTATCATATCCAATTGCTCTAGTGTTTTGTTTAAGGTAAATATTTCTTTATTGATTTTCTGTTTAAATGAACGATCTTGAGCTGTCAGTGGTGTATTGAGGTCTCCAAGTATGATTGTATTTTTGTCAGTTTTTGTTTTTAGGTCAGTCAATACCTGTCTTATATATTTTGGTGCTTCTTGGGTTGGTGCATTTATATTAAGAAGTGTTATGTCTTCTTGATTCGGTATCCCCTTAATCATTATGAAATGACCATTTTTGTCTCTTATTACTTTTGCTGTCTTATAGTCAGCATTGTTAGATATGAGTATTGCTATACCTGCTACCTTTGGATGTTATTTGCTTGGAGTATTGTTTTCCAACCTTTCACTTTAAATTTGTTATTATTTTTGTTGCTTAGATGTGTCTCTTGTAGGCAGCATATAGTTGGCTTTTTTTAAATCCATTCTGTTACTTTGTGTCTTTTTATTGGTGAGTTCAATCCATTTACATTTAGTGTAATTATTGACACTTGAGGGTTTTCTATTGCCATTTTATATATTGCTTTCTGTTAGTTTTGTATCTTGTTTGATTCTTCTCTTTTGTTTTTCTGTCTTTTTTTTGTTGTAATTTATACTTCTTTCCTCTGTTACTTCCTTTTTTAAGTCATGTGCTTCTGTGGTGTTTTTTTCAGGGGTGGTTACCATTAAGTAATGAAAAGGGTACCTACCATGTTCATTGTAGTACACTATGTTATGAGTGCTTCTGCATTCCATAGTCCTTTGCTACTGTTAATCTTCATTCTTTCCCCTTTATTGTTTTTGTTGTCACAGTTTCAATTTGGTTTTATTGTGTTCTTGGTGAAGCTTTTACTTGTGGTTTTGTTTTGTTTTGTTCTTTGTATCTGGTTGGAAAACCTCCTTTAATATATCCTGAAGTGGGCATTTTCTGATGATAAATTCTCTCATTTTTTTCTGTATCTGTGAATGTTTATATTTCTTCTTCGTATATGAAGGATAGTTTTGATGGGTATAGTATTCCTTGTTGGAAGTTCCTCTCTTTCAGAACTTTAAATATTGGGGTTCACTCTCTTCTAGCTTGTAGAGTTTCTGCTGAGAAATCCGATGATAATCTAATAGGCCTTCCTTTATATGTTGTATTCTTCTTTTCCCTGGCTGTCTTGAGAATTATTTCTTTGTCATTGGTTTGTACCAATTTTATTATGATGTGCCTTGGGGTAGGTTTGTTGGGGTTAAGATAAGATAACTCGGTGTTCTATTTGTTTCTTGAATTTGAGGCTTTAGTTCTTTCCACAGGCTTGGGAAGTTCTCATCTATTATTTGTTTGAATATGTTCTCCATTCCATTTTCTCTCTCTTCTCCATCTGATATACCTATTATTCTTATGTTACTCTTTTTTGATGGAGTCTGACAATTCCTGTAGGGCTTTCTCATTTTTTAAAATTCTTGAGTCTCTCTCTTTTTCTCTCTGTTGTGACTCAAGTTGCCTGTCTTCTATGTCACTGATCCTCTCTTCTATCTGGCCTGTTCTATTAGCTAAGCTTGTTACCTTGGTTTTCAGTTCATGAATTGAGTTTTTCATCTCTGTTTGATTTGTTTTTATAGTTTCAATTTCCTTGGTAATATATTCTTTGTTTTCATTGAGTTGTTTTCTGAGATCCCTAAATTGCCTTTCTGTGTTTTCTTGTATATCTCTGAGTATTTTTAGGAATTCTATTTTAAATTTTCTGTCATTTAACTCCAAGTTTTGTAATCAGTTAAAATATTTTTCTATAGACTTTTCCTCATTTATCTATGCTAACTCTCTGTCTTGTGTATCCATGATATTTGATTTTCCTTTCCTTAGTGGCATCTGAGGGTGATTTTGTTAATAACACTAATGTGAATTAATAAAAAATAAGAAGAAAAATATAGACAATAAAGGCAATAAAAGAAATTAAACAAAAATTATTTTTTTTCCCTTTCCTTCCTTTTTTGAGAAAATACCATGAAAAACTGAGAATTATATTGTGCTAAGTGGAACAAAAACTACCTACAGCAGAGGGCCTGAGTTGGAGAGAAGTGATAAAGGGGAAAAAAGAGATAGGGACCCACAAAATGCAAAAACGAAAAAATTTGGATCACGAATAAAATAGTTTGCTTGTAAATGATGGTCAAAGGAGATATATAATGAAAGGGATAAGAAGGAAACAAGAAAAAAAAAAGAAAAAACTATTGTATTAAGTGGAACAAAAACTACATAAAATGGAGAATGGTGTTGCGGGGAATGCTAATGAGTTAAAAAGTGTAGTAAAAAGTACACAATATGCCTAAAAAATATTTTAATCCAAAATAAAATAGTTTGTTCGTAAGGATTGAATGAGAGGAAATGTAAAAGTGAAAATAGAAAAATAAGAGAGAGGGAGAGAAAAGAAAAAGGAGAAGAATAAAAATAAAAGAGAGATTTAAGGGTTTTGGAGTGTAACCCTCATAGATAAAGAAAAAAGAAAAGAAATAAAAAATGGAAATGTAACACTTATGGGTAATGTAGTTCAAGATAAAGAGAAAAGAATAAGACGAGCAGAGGATAAAAGGACCACGATGGAAGAAAAAAATATAAAGATAAGTAGATGAAAGAAATAAAGAAAGTGGAAAAAGTTATAAAGTTTGTGGATTTTTCTTGATATTGCGAGGTTATTTTCTTCCTTTTTCCTTCCTCTCTCTCTTCCTGGTCGGTGGCACTGTACCCCAGCCTCTGCCCTGTGGCAGCTTAGGTAGAGATTTGCAGTTTATGTGTGGCTATGGTGATGTCATATACTAGGCCTCAGTCTTGTTGGTATTTGGGTCTTGTTAGCATTTGCAAGCTCCAACAATGGAAGAGTTTTTTTTCTTGGAACCGCTCTCCTAGTCTCTACTTCCTGATTTAGCAGCGTGGTGATCCAGCTATGAGGTTGCCATTGCCACTGCCTGGAGAGTAAGAGGCTCAAAGAACTGGGAAATCCCCACTCTATCCCCGAGAAGTCTGGGGCACGTAGGGAAGTTCTCTTTTGCGCACTCCCCTCCGCGCTGTTGCAGGGGGAGCAGGGGTTACACCATGACTTTGGTCTCAGCCCATGCAGAAGTTTCTGACCGTGCCCCTCTGTCCAGGAACATGGGCGCCCACTCCTGGGGCCCTAGGAGGAACCTCTCAACACACTGTCTGTGCTCGCCAACCCAGATATTGGGGGTAATGGAGGCTGTGGCTTGCCCACCTTTGCTGGGATTAGGCCCTGGCGTTAGCTCGTGTGGGCTGAATCGCCGTGATCACACTCTTTCCTTGGCTTGTTGGTGCCCCAGCCCAGCTTCTTACATGACCCCAACTCTCTTTCTCAGTTTCAAGTGAAAGCAGCCCTTGCTCAGGTTAATGAGGAAGGTGGAGTGTTCCGTTCTCTGCCTTATTTCCTTCAGGGTTGCTTATAAATTTAGTTAGTTTTTCGCCCCTTCATACCTTTTTGTTCAGAATGTGGGACTTATAGACGCTCCAGGGATCTATTTTTCTGTCTCTGGTTGTAGTACTTGTTGAAATTTTGGGGAGAGGTATCGGGAATGCTCCTCATAGCACCATTTCTCTGAAGTCACCAATACTCTTTTTTTTTTTTAGATGAGAGGAGGGGAGATAGTGGGGCAGACTACCACATGCACCCTGTCCTGGATCTACCCAGGAGCCCCATCTGGGGCTAATGCTCAAGTCAACTGAGCTATTTTTATTTTATTTTATTTATTTATTTTTTAAAATTATTATTATTATTTTTAATTTTTTCTTTATTCATTTAGAGAGGAGACAAAGAGTGTGTGAGAGAGAGAGAGAGAGAGAGAGAAAGGGGGAGGAGCTAGAAGCATCAACTCCCATATGTGCCTTGACCAGACCAGTGCAGGGTTTTGAACTGGCGACCTCAGTGTTCCCAGGTCGACACTTTATCCACTGCGCCACCACAGGTCAGGCTGAGCTATTTTTAGTTGGCTGACACACTCAACCAACTGAGCTATCCTCAACTCCTGGGGCCATGCTTGAACCAATCCAGCCATTGGCTGCAGGAAGGGAAGAATAGGGAGGGGGGGGAGGGGAAGAAGCATATGGTCACTTCTCCTGTGTTCCCTGACTGGAAATCAAACCCAGAATGTCCATACGCTGGGCCAATGCTCTATTCACTGAGCCATCAGCCAGGGCCCTCGTCTAAAATCTTATACTTGAACTCAATGTGAAATAGTAGAAAAGGTAGGGAATAAAATAATCTCTTCCTGGATTGGTCACTTAAACTCTTTACTTCCCAGTTCCTTTATCTATAAAAGATGAGACAGGTATTTGCCCAGCTCAGCTAATGACACACTTGGTTTTAAATTTAAATGTGATTATATATGTGAAACTGCCTAAGAAATATAAAGCACTACACAAATATTGGTAATTTTTTTACAATTTCTTAAATATTTCTTTATTTTTTTTTCTAATTTCTGGCCTGATTAAGAAATAAGAGAAATATATTTCTGATTTATGTCTTACTTAAAATCTAGTAAATATCAGAGTTAAACAGGACCATTCATTGCTTGTGAACCTTTTCAAAGAATTTTATTTCCTATTGAGATGTTACATTATGTGTATTATATAATATTATTTAATTACTATATAATTTACATTCAATTTCAATTTATTTTAATAATTTAATTATACAATTATATATTGTGATTTAATTATTATTATATGTTTAATAATATATTTATATTTATTATTATATATTAATTAAATATAAAGCATTTAGGGTCATCATATATGTCTCCATGACTTATAATGTACTATTTTTAAAATGTTCACTTTATTACTTATAATTTTTCTACTTAGTGATAACCATTGTTATTATTTTGTTATTGAAATATGTAGCCTTAGTCATTTTCTAGACACATTATTATTATTCTTCACATAAATAATGAATGTTTTTCCTTAAACATAATTGGGATTATATTGTGTATACTAGTTTGTAATTTAAAAATATCTTCTGCAATTAATTACAGACATTTTCCAAATTATTAAGTATGAACAATATGACTGCTAGTAGCTTTGAGTATAAGCAAGTGATTATTGAATAAACTTCCTAATTTGAAATTTTGGATTATTTATGATTTTTATGTAAATTTACACTCTATGTATTTATATATAACATGCAGTTCAAATGATTATATAGGTACATACATTGCAGATGAATCTCTTTGCAATTCAAAACTTACTTAGAATGTTAACATGTTAAACAAGTACAAGTTTAGCTGTTCTGGTTGGCATTAAAATTTTGTATAGACTTTCTCTCTCTACTCACTTTTCCCTCTCATGTCTCTCTTTGAACTACGTAGCTTTGGAGAGATTGTAACTGATGCTTCAATGTTCTCATTTATGAATCTTAGTTTGCATAAAAGATTATTTCCTTAGGATGCACACACACACATTATTAATGTGCACACTAGGCTGTACCATTCCCAACAACCGTGTAGAACAGGGATTGGGAACATTTTTGGCTGAGAGAGCCATGAGCGCCACATATTTTAAAATGTAATTTTGTGAGAGCCATATAACAACCCGTGTATGTTACGCATTATCCAATAAAAATTTGGTATTGTCTGGAGGACAGCTGTGATTGACTCCAGCCACCCGCAACCATGAATATGAGCAGTAGGAAATGAATGAATTGTAATACATGAGAATGTTTTATATTTTTAACGTTATTATTATTTTTATTAAAGATTTGTCTGTGAGCCAGATGCAGCCATCAAAACAACCACATCTGGCTCACGAGCCATAGGTTCCCGACCCCTGGTGTAGAAAGTGCCTATTTTCTGCCCTGTACTATTTTAAAAATTCTTTGTCAATCTGAATTGCTAACAATAGCATAGCAACACTGTTCTAATTTTCATTACTTTGACACAAGTTAGGCTGAACTATTCATGATCTTCTATGGAAGTATTTATTTTTCTTTTGTGAATTGCTTCTTAATGTTATTTCAGATTTTATTATTATCTTAAGGTATTTTTTGATTTGAAAGTTCTTTATGTATCAATATCTTAAGACCATATATTGAAGTATTTTATCATTGGGTCATTTATTCACTTATTTCTTTATAGGGTTTTCAAACATGCAGGAATTATATATTTCTGCATAATTTAGTCTTTTCTTTAGAGTTTCTGTTTACTTAGGTGTTTAGTCCACCCTTCTATAATCTAGGATTACATTTATATTTCTTTAGTTTTAAAAAATATCTCACTACTTTATATTTAACTAATTTAAGCCATTTTGGAATAAATGTTGCTTTAAAATGTAATATATAACTTTTTCTCAGAATAATCAAGGGTTTCTTTCCAGGATGATTTTTCAAATATCTCTCTGAATTTTTTTATTTGTATAACTCTCTCCTAGATTCATTTTGCTCAGAAATCTTCTTTTAGAGGAGTGATCCTGTCATAATTTTCCCAACCACTCTATTCTCATGCTCTGTTTTCTACATCACCGTTTTCGTGAGCTGACGTTATACTTGTTGTTGGTATACCTGTTTATTGTCTGTCTTTTTCAGAAGAATGTAAGTTCCATGAGAGGAGGGACTTTTATGTCTGTTCACTATTGTATCTCAATTCTTTGAAAGGTCCTGTATATAAAAAGCACTTTGTATATAATTATTGAATAAATGAATACATAAATATGGTATAAATTTTCTGCCTTTCATATTACTTGATATTGTAAATATTTTCTCCCTTATCCTCATCTTTCTTCATACAAAGGATCTGGTAAAAGATGGAATAAATGACTCATTTTACTGCCTAGTTCTCTTTTGAATAACTGAGTTCAATTGTTGTTTATTTGAGATTTATCTCTCTTTTTATTTCAATGATAGAAGTTCTGAAAAGGTTATATCTTTCATTTAAATAGTAATTGGATGTTCTTTTTCTATAGCTCAGTAAAGTAAATGATGTTAAGTAATATTACTATTTCAGATGTACTTAAGAAAACAGAAGGAAAAAGCATGTTAATTCTTCTGTAAAAGAAAACTTAGCTTATTTATCTGTTTTTTTTTTTTCTTTTTTGGTCTTTTACAACTCCTTATAATGTAGTATTATTGTAAGAGGGCTTAATCTTATTTATTTAAAATTTTATTTTCTATGGAAGCTATTTATCCTCAGAAACAAATTGGCAGTCAATGGCACCTTTTTGTGTGTGTGCCAGTTCTCAGACACATAAAATCATGATAGAGGAAGAGAAGGAAATTGGTCTGAAAGGTTGCAATGTTTTCTGATTGCTCAGCAGAGACCCAAATCTATGCTTAGCTTCTATAGGTTTCATGGAGTGTTTTGCTATGCCATAAGAAGTTTGCAACTAGAATTCCATTTCACTGCTATCTCAGGCTAATTTACTATTATCACAGAGCCACATCAGCTCAACTGAATGCCTCTTAGGAAAGGGTGGAGTACACACACAATGCTGCAAAGAACTGCGCTGCAAAGAACTGTGTGTAATTTATTAAGGGTAAGATCTAAGTGCCAATGACACAGGCCTTTCAGTTTCCTTCTATATTAGTTGAGAATTGAATCTCTAATTCATCATATTAATTAATGAATTTAGTTTGTTATAAGTGTAGACTTTGTGCTGGAGCCCAAAGACCTTAAGGTATTATAGGTGCTGTGAATCAATCATGCACATATGTCAATGAAACAGTTTATTAGCAATTGCCTTCCTATGATGACAATCTACCTGGATTGTCACCTCAAAATAAGATGACTGTGTCATTAGAGGAGGGGTTCACTTATCCTCTTCCAACAAAGATCCCTTGACTGAAAATAAAAGATGATTGAATCATAGGGCAAATCTGTGCACACCCAAGATGATTTCTCCTATTTTTCATCTGATTTAAAAATTGTTTTAACCTTGCTGTGGCAAGTTTTGGGCAACATTCATAATTCTTGTCCTATTTCTTTGTTGGCACATTGTCAAAGAAATGGAGATAAGGCTTTATCGTGAGAAGCTGTGAAATTTTCGGTGCAGGAGCAATAAAGTTGCTTTCCATGTGTGAGGTCTGGGAGCCCATCAGCATTTCCTGCTCCATGTTTGCCAACCCTCAGCTCCAGTGGAATATTGCAGATGTAAACCTGTAAGGCTGTCCAGGAAGCCAGGAGATAACTAGACCTCTACAAGGTGGGCCACATACATTTCCAAGATGGTGGGGCCCATAGAGGACTATTCAGAGCTGCAAGATACATAACTGTTGAACCTGTGTCACTGTGTAGAGGAAGTATTCCAGGTTCTTTCCAAACCAGGCTTTGAAGAGGGAAGCAAAAGAACATTGAGAAGTTAGTTCTCTTTCTGTTCCTTCTTCCTGAGTATATATCAGGAAGAGGCTGATAATGTGGAGAGACATTGTAGTTGGGACACTTTTTCCATTACTCCAAAGTAGGGGGAAAATGGAAAGTTTTTAAAGCTGGACCACATTTTTACTCTGTTATAGTTCATGGGTTACTGAGACATGTTTGGCTGTCATTTGAGGCAATTTGAACAAAAGAGGGGGAGTACTTTTGCATGGAGTAGGTGCTTAATCTAGACTGCTGATTGAGGCACGCTAGTTTCCTTAGCTCCCTTAGCTTGCGGGGGCCTGAGGATGTGACTTCTGGTTAGAGAAGATAAGTCCTCAAGATAAGTTAGAAAAAAATTATTTCCTTCACAATATAATTAAATCAACAAATATATTTTATGCACTTTAGGAAATGCTAAATCTATAAGTTTTGACATCCACATAATTTTTGTAACTACCAGCACCAACAGGATGCAGAACAGTTCCTACATCCCCTAAATACTTCATCTGTTGCTCCTTTGTATGTAGATGCATCTCCCCACCTGTAATAACTCAATCTGGCAAAGAGTTTTGGGATACAGCTGACACCAGAAACACTATCCATAATAGAAAAAAATAATAAATTGGTCTTCATCAAGATTACAACTTGGATCCTTTTGAAGAACACAATAAGCAATGAAAAGACAAGCCACACACTGGGAGAAAACACTTGCAAATCACTGATCAGACAAAGGCATCAACAGTCAAGCACTCTAAAAGAAAGAAAATTGAATGAGGCATGATATTTTTTACAAGAAACTGGAGTTGAATGGTGATAGAGATCTAAATGTAACAAACTATATATGAAGAAAGATGTAATTAATACTAAAGTAACTGGTATCTCAACAAGAAGCTGCATTTGAGGTGGGAAGGGAGCTTTGTACCAGTTTACAGAATTAAGGGTGGCATTGTGGGGGCGTGGGGAAACTGATGGGTAAGGGTGTTCCAGAGGAAGAAATCACAGAAGAAAAGCCCAAGAAGTGAGAAAGTGTTGGCTATACACAGGAAAATGCACATAGTCCACTCTGGTTAGCTCCCAGCAACACTTCTGCATTGTTAATGGCAGGATGAGGATGAACATATACCTGCTACTGTGTGCATGAACCCACACTTCAATATTTCTACATTCTAAGGCCAGAGGGGGGAGAAACAGTCCTTTTGTCATTAGAAGTTACTCCCTAAGAAAGGACTGACTCACTGCTTATGGTGAAACATAAAAAACCATTAAGGGTAATTTAAAACCAACTGAAATGTCAAGATGGCCCATTAGAAATGCAAATGTTAACTGCACTGTGATAACCACAATAAACAAAACAATGAAACCAATTAGAAGAGACTTTTGAGACTTTTAGGCTTTGATTTGTTATGAAGGCAGAGAAAAAGATCAAATTGTTTGATTTTGTTTATCTTCTCCCGAATCAATAATCTGAATTGTTTTGAAAGGTTTTAAATCTTTTGGATTACTTAGGCCCCTGCCAGGGGCTCATTTGTTGTAAGAAAACCTGCAATTGGACCAGTCTACACAAGTCATTTTTCCTGTGTTGCATCCGGCGTGGACATACAGGAAATATCAGTACCCATAATACTTAAGTATCTTTTCAGATTCCAAAGTGTTGGTATTATACGATGGGGTCTTAAGTGTGTTTTGTACTGAGGAAAATTCCTGAAAAAAAAAAGATTCTTTTGCTATTGGTCAACTGTTGAGATTAGCATATATTTAGCATTTAATTATGTTAAACAAGGGAGGAGTGTCAGATTATAAATTTAGGCTACTTTCATGTCTTTAGATATATGTCAGGGTTAAAGTGTGCTTTCTTATTTTATTCTATATCTTGTTTAATAAAAATAAAATTGTATGTATTAGAAAGTTCTGATGGATGTCACTTATACTCATTTTCTCCCCAGATATATTAACTAGTTGTGAATGACAGATTTTTAAAAGAATTTATATTTACAGTTTTTGGAGTATATTTCTGTGTGTCTAAATATATAGACAGTTTATTTTTTATTTTATTTTATTTTCTGCAAGAGAGAGAGAGAGAGAGAGAGAGAGAGAAACATTAACTCATTGTTCCACTCATTGATTGTTTCTCATATGTGCCCTGACTGGAGCTCAAACCAATGACCCTAGGATTGAACTGACAACTTTGGCACTTTGTATCGGCACTCTATCTACTGCACAACTGGCCAGGGTTGTGCACACATTCTTGTAACCTTAACTACAAAAAGGATTCAGTATAGAGTCAATATCTTCAAAAATTCTCTAATTCTGACCCTTTGTGAATAAGCCCTGCTTTCTGGGTTTGGCAAAAACTATTAATAAGAGAAAAATTGCAAAGTTAGATTTCATCAAAATTTAAAAATTTTGCTCTTCAAAGAACACAGTTAAGAGACTGAAAAGACAAGTTATAGGTTGAGAAAAAACATTTGCAAAACACATATTGACCAAGAATTTATATTCAGGAATAAGAATTCTCAACCCAACAGACAATGAACAAACAGCCCAATTAAAAAATAGACAAAAAATTTGTACAGACACTTTACCAGAAATATAAAGGATAAACAAATAAGCAAATATAAACTCAGTCATTAAAGATATACAAATTCAAATCTCAGTCAGATACTATTACATACCTATAAGAACCTCTAAAACAGACTCTTCAAACTTTTTATAAAAACCGGCCCACTTTTGCAGTGCTGGTCAACCTAGTCTGTACCTCCCACTAGTAGGCCTTCCAGCTTTCATGATGGGAAGTAGTGGAGCAACCAAACAGCACTGGGATTGGCCTACCATGAAAGCTGGAACACCCGCTTGTGGGTGGTAGGGACCAGGTAGACCAGCACTGCAAAAGTGGGCCGGGTTTTATAAAAAAGTTTGAAGACGTCTGCTCCAAAATAAAAAATACTGACGATGTCAAGCAATGATCCATTTGGAGCAATTAGAGCTCTCTCTTACATTGCTGGTCTGAATGCAAAATAGTTCAGTTGCTCTGGAAAACAGTTTGAGAGTTTCTCACAAAGGAAAATACATATATCCTTTATGACACAACAATCCTACTTCTAGAAATTTACCTTTGAAAAATCTGTACATAGACATTTATAGTGGCATAATCACCAAAATCTTGAAAAAACTTAACTTGTTTTTCAAAGGGTGAATGACCAAATTATGGTATATCCATACAATGAAATACAAGAAACGACATGGCTGAATCTCAAAAAATAAGCATGCTGAGTCAAATAAGTTATATTTTATTTAGTGCTAATGAGCAATCTCTTCTCTTAAAGAATATCTCTTGTAATTCTGCTTCTGAATATCTTTTTTCTCAGGCTTCATATTGTTTTTCCTTTCTCATTTATTGTACTTCTTTAACACAACCACCATTTTAATATTCTCAGAATTTCTGTCGGTTAAGAATTGTCTTCACCCTGATACCATGTTTTTATGGCAACACCTAGTATTTGAATTTTGCCTTGAGGTCATTTCTTATTGCAAGGACAGTTTACTAGCTGTTACACTCCTTCCAAGTTTAACAGTTACATTTCCTCTCAAGTACAGGAGGTCCTTGAGTGTAACATCAGACAATGCCTTAGGAACTCTTGCTTATCAATTATTAATATCAATTAGCCTATGGTATTGGTATATGTGGTCTCACTGCAATTTCAAGAAACTTTCAATGATATTAAATAAAGACTTAGTGTATACATATTTTCTAAATTACAGCCCAAAAGAGCAATTCATTTTTTAGTTTGTCTCTTTTATTTTTATTTTATTTTAGGGTATTAAAAGCTACACAGCATCTTCAACACTCTTTCTAAAATTTCTCTTACTTTCTTCCTTGAGTTTTCTATGTTTTCACTTTTCTGAAGCCTCCAGTGATAGTCTCCATTAAATGCAGGAGTTTCTTGTTCATCACTGAACTCTAAAACCAGTGCCACAAGTTTTAGATTTTGTTACAATAGAACATACTTCATGGTACAAAATTCTGTTTCTGTTATTGCTGTATATTAAACTACCCCAAACTGAAAGTTGTGAAGCAGCAACCATTTTATTACGCTCATGTATGCTGTGGGTCAGGAATTCAAGCAGCTATGGTGAGGATGGCTTGCCCCTGTTTCATGCTATCTTATCAGAAACATCTTTATGGCTGGGATATGATTCAAACAATGGGAATCTGGGGTCATCTGAAGCCTTTTTCACTCACATATCTGGGCCGGAAGCTGGGATGACTTGAAAACTAGTTTTATCTGAGCCACAAACAGAACCCCTAGATGTGGCCTCTCCATGTGGCTAGGACTCTCACATCATGACAGCTGAGATCATCCAGCCAGTAAACATGCCAAGAGAAGCAGGTAGAGACTGCATAACCTCTTATAATTTAGCTTTTGATTATTACATAGCGTCATCTGTCCTCTGCCTTTTGAGCCATCCCTCCTCCCCACAACCATTAAGGTTTTTCTTGAAAGCAGCTACAAGTCCTCCCAGACTCATAGGGTAGGAAGCTAGATTTCACTCCTCACTGGGAGAAATGTCAAAGAATTAGGGGTCATCTGTGAAACTCCAACAGTGCCCATGACTGCACCCACCTCCCATATCAGTATCACTCCGCGGAGAACTACAGTATATCTGTAGCCCTGACTTTTCTCCTGAATGCTAGACTCATAATTCACATGTCTAATAAATATTTTACTTGGATTTACCAGTATCAAAAATATAAACATAAATAGGCCCATTCAAAAATTACATTTAAGAGCATCTACTCTAAGAAGAAGAGTCAACAAGAGGTGATTTAAAATATAAGTAAGGCACAAGCAAGCAAAATACCCCCAAATAGAAGAAACTGTGAAGTCAGCTCTACTGTTTCTACTACATGAGATGGAAGGTATCCATGAAAAATGATAAGTATAAAGATTATATAGCAATGTTTTTGAACTCTTACATCATGCAAAGAAAAAGGCATCTTGCGATATGTACTTTCACAGTAATTAAAAGCAAAAAGATAAAAACATTGAAAAAAAATATTGAGGGCAATTATATTGGAAAAGGTTAAATTATGGATGTTATTATTTTACCTCTCTTCTCACTTAATTTTTTCTCTTATTACATTATTTTGATTACTTAAATGTGTATTTTTAAAAATCAAAATTAAAGTACAATAAACTAAACTTGTCATTTCATACCTCCTGTTATTCCTTTGCTTGTTTTCATTCATTCTCAGTCTCATTTAAAGCCATGATCACCTTCTTAGTGACGTAGACTGGATACTTCCATCATCATTCTGTCCCTTTTTTTAAAATAGTATTTAGATGCAATTAACTTTTGAATACCCTGAACTGTACTTGTCCAATATCTTTGCAATGAATACTTGTTAAATAATTAATGAAATATATGTAATAATACTTATAGAATTGTATGTATACTAATAATATACATTTGGTTCCAATCCCCACTTCACCATTGAGTGACCTTGTGCAAGTTTCCCAAGCTTTCTGGAGATTGGTTTGCACATCTGAAATGTGAGTTTAACATACTTACCTTGGATATTATTTTGTGAGAGTTAAATTTTGCAGTTTATCTAATGGTGAGTACAGTGCCTGTAATAGACACTTAATAAATTATAGTATAACAGCCTTTGGCTAGAGCCTTTATACTCACACTGTTTCTTAACACTTCCATGAGAAAAGTAAACACAAAAAAACCCACACATACACTTAAAAGCAGGATTATGCATAGAAATAAATTTTCTTAATATATTCTCACTTACTCTCTAATACAATGACCAACCAACCAACCAACCTCAGGTGGCTACAAAACAATTTACCACCAGAAATAAGATGCAGAGGAAAATCAATAGCCTTGTGGTCAATATTAATCTCCCATCAATAAAGGCCCATATCTTTCACTCTTTATGGTAATTGTCCTACTGATCTGCTTAAAGTGCTTAAAGTACTTAGACAGGCCTGCTGATAGCATCTTATCAGGGCTCTGAGCAGCAGAGTCAAGGAGCACCCAAGAGCTGGGGCTGGTTCTCCTGATAGTTTGATGTGAAAAAGGGTCCTTGGGTGTCACAGATGCTAGGTTGGGTTTGCCAGTAGGTTTTCCAAAGGGTCTGCCTCCCTCTCTGCTCTCTGAGGTGAGGGTGGCTTCTTTCTCCTTCCAGGCTTTCAGGGTTCACTGAGACAAAGTGGCGAGGCTCACTACTTAAGCCAGTGTTGTTGGGAATTTCATTGTATGTACTCTGGAAGACCTTTGACATTAAACAAATTACTTTTCTGGCAGCAAAATAAACCCCACTTCTCCTCAGAAGTCCACTAATACGCACACTTAGAGCTTATTGGCATTGAGGACTGCTGTCCAAGTAACCCAGTTTCACTTTCAATAAAACCCACTTTTCCCATGGAAGTTTTACTGTCATCAAGTGACCTGCGTGTTCTCCAAATTAACATTAAGTCTAGGAATTTATAGATCCACTGCCAGTGGTTAATAATATTGGTTTGAGATGCTTTGCAGAGTAAGAAGACGTAAACTGGGAGGGTGATATGTTTCTCCCTAGCTGAATGCCATCAGGGTTCTTGGCAAGTTATGGAGGCAGGTGCTTGATGCTTTCAAAAAAGCACACTTATATTTTTTTGAAACTGACAACCTATATGAAGTATTTGTATTTGAACAATGATGCCCCAAAGTTTAACACACATATGCACATACGTACGTACACAATCATGCAAGAATGTAATGTCAAATGGGCTTGTTCATTTTAAAGATTATCCTTTAGAAATTATATGAAATTCCTAAATGTACAGAATATCTCACTTTTTATATGCTTATATTCTATTTCAGTTAGTCGACCACATTTTTATATTTTACCCAAAACCTTCTAAGTAGCACATGCTGTTTGAAATCATGACAGACATTACTTTGATGTTACTTTTTATTCTTAACTTAGCCATCATTCACAGCTGCTTCTGCTGCAATTGAACAAAGCACTTAAAAAGGGGAAGATATTATATAAATTAAATTTTCATTGCTCTGTAACATATCAAAAGATTGCACCATTTCTGATTTACAGTTAGGATTGGAAATTAACTTCAAAAGACAAGAAATGGAAAAGTGGAGGCATATTTTTTCACGGCTTATTACTGAAAAGGGAGAAGTGATGTCATGATAACAAAAGGGTTTCTCTTCCTGAACAAAAGAAAGAATACCCATTCTTTTCATGCCTTTGTGTTTATATCCCTCTATAAGCTTTGTCTTCCTCTTTACCCTTCAGATTCATAACTATGTTAAAAACAGGTCTCATAATGCCCTTACTGTTGCACCCTGGATAGAATCATAAAGCAGCAGAAATGAGAGTTTGGAGAGACATCAAGTTATCAAAAACATCCAGCCTTTTGCTTTCAGCAAAAATAGTAATAATAGCATCGTTTTTAGACATGACACATATCAGAGTTTATCTGTTTAATTTATACTTGGTTAGTGGTAAAGCAAGCCAGAAATCAAGTCATCTCATTCATCAAGTTCTGTGTTCTTCTTGTAACTGCACAAGAACCTAATTTTGCCATATAAGTGTAAGAGGCTCATTGGGAAGTGGTTGATTTGGTGTCCCCAAATTTTGAGGTCCTCTGATTTCCTTGTTTATCTAAGGTTTACATACACACCTCACAGTTCCTTATTCTCATTACCCATTGGCTCCCACCAGCACATCTGTCTTTGCCTGACTGTCACAGGTACCATTCTAAGATCTCATACTTGATGCTCCTCATCTCCAACCACACCCTCTTTACTTGCCATTTATTTCACTTCCTTGTACCCCTCACTTCGTTTTTTGTTTCTTCTCAATCTTGTCCCCCTTCAATTCTCTCCTCTTGACAAGGCTTCTCTATTAAAATCTTAAACCCTCCATTTTCTCTTTTCATGCATTCTGTTTTTATCCCCTGGTGATCTCCGGCTCTGACTTTGTTAATGGTTCCCCATTGGCAACATCTATGGCCCTAAGCAATTTTGCCTTTGTAGGTTCTTTTCTTCATTAAAAAACATTAAAACTTATATTTTATTATTATTTTGGTATAAAAATACATATCATCTTTTACCATAAAAGTTTATTTTCCCCTCTGACCTTAAATTCAAACATTTTCTTCAATTTCTAAAAATATTATAGGCAGTTGGCTTGGTATCTACTCTGCCTGATGAATGAATGATAAGTTGGCCTGGGGTTGTACCACAGAAAGGTACAGCAGATTCAATCAGTTTTGGTTCACATTATTTATTTTTTTAAAGTTACTAAAATCTATTAAACATAACAAATGTTAGAAAGTGTAATTAATGCTGAGTTTAAAGTTTAAAATAATGTGATCTTTATCAAAATTGGGACAATTATAATCCTCTTTGGATTCTTGGTTGAAAATATCAGATTGTTCCTAATTATACATTTTCTATAATTTGAAATTTAATTATAGGAATATCTAATAAAGCAAAATGCACAAAGTACTTTTTAGGTGCTGAACTTAGAAAGTTGAGTAAACACTGTTCTAGCAGGAAGACAAGGTACCAGTTACTGCAAAACTGGACTAAATGTAAATTCTAAAAGGGAAAAAAAGATCTGAGGATTCAAGATTTAGAGAAAACCAGTTCTTGCAGTAGTATCACTAAAGACTGGTGAATTATGTGGTATTTGTTGATTTTTGATTTAAGAAATAAATATATTTATTGTAAAAATGTACACCTTTATAGCTCCCACACATGTATAGCCTCCCCCACTATCAAGATTATTCACCAGAATGGCTCATTTTTTACCAAAAATGAACCTTCATTGACACATTCTAATCACCCAAAATCCATAGTTTACAATAGGGTTCAGCTTGGTGTTGTACATTCTGTGGGCTTAGACAAATACGTAATGACTTATATCCATCATTATAGTGTCGTACACAGTAGTTTCACTGCCCTAAAAATTCTCTGTGCTCTGCTTATTTCACCCCTACTAAAGTCTGCAACCACAGATCTCTTTGTCTCCACAGTTTTGCCTTGCGATACATCTTTTTAACTACTCAACTTATTGAATATTTTGATTTTGTCCAAAAGTTTTGAATTTGATTATGTGTAGAGAAATATACATCTTTTAATAATAATTATGGCCCTGGCTGGCAGGTTCAGTGGATAGAGCACTGGCCTGGTGTATGAACATTCCAGGTTTGATTCCTGGACAAGGCACACAGGAGAAGCAACCATCTGCTTCTCTCCTCCTCCCTCTCCCTTTTCTCTCCCTCTTTCCCTCTTGCAGGCAGTGGCTCAGTTGGTTCCAGCATTGGCCAATGTTGAGGATAGCTCAAATGGTTCCAGTGTCAGCATCAAGTGCTAAGGATAGCTTGGTTGATTCGAGCATTGGCCCCAAACAAGGGTTGTCAGGTGGATTCTGGTTGGGGTACACATGAGATTCTGTCTCACTATCTCTCCTCCTTTCACTTAAAATACTACTACTAATAATTGTATCTTTTTATATATATATTATTTATTGTTTGTATACTATTTACTTATCTTAACCTTTCAGAAAAATATGAATTAACAGTCAAGTCAATGAAAATTCCTCCAATATTTTACTAAGCATGTTAAAAAAATTTTCTTCTATTCATTAATAAAATTAGAAATAGATATTAATTTCAACCAAATATAATTTTGACATCTATTTATAATAGAACATTATGTGAAAAAAAGTAGACATGGAATAGTATATAAAATGGTTATCTGTATGATAGGTTTTTTGGATGAACTTTTTCTCTATTTTTATTTTTACTTTTTACATAATAATTAAGTATCATGTTAAAAATGAATATATGTCATAAACACTTCTTGGGTTATTAAATATTATTTAAGTGATTCCATCTTTTTTATATTTATCACAATTTATTTAATTAATTGTCTATCATGAAATATTTAAGCTTTTTTTTAATATAAAGTTGCAATAAACATTCATATAAATAAAGATTTATGCACAGATATAAAAGGCAACATGTGTGAAAATGTCTGATATTTTGGGGCAATAAAAATAAGCTAAATTGTATATTTAGGTAGCAGATGATACAAGGAAAGAGAAGTAAATAGGAAAAAAAGCAATCCACTGCCATTTAGCACAAAGATATTTTTAGATCTTCTTAGTGAGCTTCTGATCTATATATACACCTATGTATCAGTTATATCCATCTGTATGTCATATGTCTTACTTATATCAACATTCGTACATATGTCCAGACTTAACACTCAGACTTATCTTTAACATGATCAAAACTGAAAACCTATTATCAACTCCACTAGCCTGTATTTCCTATACCAGTAACAGTACTCCTCAACTATTGCCTAAACCAAAGTCTCAGTGCTGTCCTTGACTCTTACCCATCCAGCCCACATTATAAGAGCCTGTCAACCCTACTTCCTCAATACAGTCATCTATCACCATATCGCAGTTCACTTTTCGCAGTCTCATTGTATTCTGGATTTTAAAATTGTATATGGTATATTTAATTTTGTATCGCAGATTTTTTGCTATATCGCAGGATTTTGAGGTATATAGGTATTTTTATACATTTATTATTTTAATTATTTTTGCAGCAAAGTAAGTGTGGGAAAGGTTAATAAGACTGGGGGGAAGGTTTATAAAGTCTTAAAAAATATATAAATGATCACATAAATATAAGGTTGCTACTTCGCGGATTTTCACCTATCACACAGGCGGTTCTGGAACCTAACCCCCACGACAGAACAGGGACTGAGGTAGTTCCTGACCATGTCCAGTTCTCTCCATGATGCTACTACCTTAGTTGAGGACCATTACTTTAATCCAGATTACTTTCCTCTTTCACCCAGATTAAGGCAACAGTTTCCTACTGGGTTGCCCTGTTTGTGGTCATATTTCTCAGAGCAACTGTGGTGAATTTCTAAAACCAAAACTTTATCACGTTGTTAACAATTGCCCTTAGTGTTTACTCCATTTTACATGGTATTGTTGATTTGTTCCCCTTTTTAAAAATACATGGGTTTTTTTTTTTTTTTTTTTTTGGCTTTCTTTAGTAAAATGTATTTTATGAGAGCCGGGCTAGCTTTCCTGTTCACAGCTACTACATATTCCAGTATGTGGAAATGTGGCTGGCATATAGGCAGTAGATGCACAAGCATATTTGTTAAATGCTTTGAAAACGCTGAACAGTGCAGGCTACTTAAAGCTATTATGATTTATTTCTATTTCTGTCTTTTCTAACTTCAGGATTTCGACTCTTTTAACCGAGCTATTATTGATCTGTTAGAACTCAGCCTTGAGGTTGTATCACTGGGAATCTTTTCCTGATTTTCTTCTTGTCAGACCGTGGGTTTCCATAGCAATCAGTTGTCACAGCATTGACTGTCCTATTTTATGTCTATTTCTTCTGGGTTCCTGTAGTAGACAGTAAGCTACGTGTGGAGAGGATTTATGTCTTATTTATCATTGTACCACCAGGACTTGGCAATGTGTTTGACTTGTCATAGATGCTCAATCCATACTTTTTTGAAAATTAAATTATAATATATAACATTTATTATATTATTATTATTATAATACTTAAATATTACATTACGATATATTAAATATAAATATCTTTATATTTAGTACATCACAAAAATGTTCATTATGAACAACTAAAGCAAAAATAGTTAAATTGTGCAGAATTTTAAAAAGAAAATGTAAAAATAAAAGAAGTTATAGATAATATTTCTAATAAAGTGGTTAAAATAATATAATAAAATAATAGCTTTTATTATCAGGAAAATACCTTCATAATATTGGCTAGCTACGTTGTTACATAGAAATTAATGTGATTATTTTTGTAATGAATGTTATATTGGATCATTTCTCCACTGTTCCCTAAAAACAAGAAAACCAAACAAGGATTTCTATAGGGAAAAATGCCTTATCCAAGAAGTGCTTGGTTTTTGGAAAGATACTTTTTTGTTCTTAAGATTACATAGAAAACAGTTTTAGGCATTTTGAGGTTTAGTTATAGCTGCGATTTTGCTGCAGCATTTTTGCAGGTCAGGATCTTCAATTTGATAACTTATTGCTTCCCAAATTTGGTAAAATTTGGTCATTTTATCCAATAAACTGAATCACATTTACAGTCTTCAGTTCTTTGTTTTTAATTCTGCTTTGTGTGGTTCCAGCAAATATTTCTTTGGGAGGCTGGCAAGCTGAATGTCCACTTAACTATTGGGATGGCTTTCATAATAGCATGAATTTATATATGCAGTTCTATACCACAATAAAATCAATGACAATGGGGATAAATGGCAACTAGCAAAAACCAATAACGCCAAACTGCAACCATTGGTTTGTTGGTTTGTTAAGAGACAGTTGCCTCTCCCAGACATCTTCATGTGCTGTGCCCATATAATCTTTGCCCTCTTCCAGCCATCTTTAGTCAACCATTGGCATGAGCTGAAAATCTTGGCTTATCTCTAGTTTTATTTTTCAGAATCATTAAAGTACTTTTTATTTTAACAGAAAAGAACACTTTCTTTAGGAGATATTTATTTATTGATAATTTATATATTGAGAAACAAAAATGTTGCTCACATGTGACTCTCCATTTAATTTGAGAAGAAATATCAGGGCAGAAGATAGAAAAATAGATTGATAACATCTTTTAAAATAATAATTGCTATCATCAGAGTTAACATATTTTGACAGGTTAGTATATTAAGAGCCATTAAAAAACAGCTGTTTAGCTGTAGGGAATTTCACTCTGAGGCTGGATCCAAAAATACTTGTTGGTATTTATTCAGTAATCAATCATAGAAAGAAAAGACTTCGAATTTTAGTTGGAAATTTTTATTTTTATCCTTTTCCTTACTCCTGGTCTTTAAACCTCCTCTGAGGAGAGCTATACATGCCAGGGTAGTGCTCATCAAAAGCCAGCAATCACAGCTAAATCAGCATGCAAAATGCCACTCAACCTTGGGCCTTTATTAAAATTTGCTGGGACTCAATTTGAGATAGCGATCATTCTTATTAAAAAGCAAAATGTAAGATAGTTTTTTTATATAAATCTCTGGATGGAATGGAATTGTTAATCAGCATAGGCTGATGTGATTTCTCTGTTGCAAATCCTGCCGAGGGCTCAGAAGTGGCACATTACCATAATTCGTAGGCTAGAGCTGGCAGCTTGAAAAAGACCTGCAAGAATCTTTAAAATGCTTAAGCAAAGCTGCAAGTCACAGCAAAACAACACAGTAAGTGCTGCTACCCGGTGTTTCTCCTGTTATATAACAAAGTTTGGGTCTTTTACTCATCACTGACTTTTCTGGATGCCTCCGTTGTTTATGTTGCTGGGCGTTGTTTATAAACACCCTCTCAACGTAGCATATCGGCACTGTAAAATCCATCCGTTTGCAGTGTGCTGGGTTTGCCATGGAAGCTGATTGAAAGAGCTTGAGTTTTTCTTTTAGTACAGAAAGTGGAGCCAATCAATTAACCACATGCACTTAATGCTTTATTTGTTTCCCCCACCATATCCTTTCTTCTGTTTGACATTGCCCTCTGCAATTTTTGTACTTGAAAACATAGAGCAGCTTCTAAAAGATAGAGATCCCTTGTTAGATGCACAAATGGCCTGTTTCTAGAATGTCTATTTTTCACCTCAAGAAAATGTTTCATTTGGAGCACAAACCCTAGACTGAGTAAAGTCAGAAACATATCCCATTTTTCCCTAGAGAGAGAGGGTGCCGGTCTCTCACGGCATCATCCCCACTGGGAGATGTCAGCATAAACTCCAGTGGATGCGATCAAATATTGGGTGGGAGAATTGACCAATGAGGCCACTGATGTCATGTGAACTAATGGCAATCTGACAGTACTGTAAGAATTTATAAGAATTTTGTGTGTGTTTATGTAAAAAAAATTTGTGTGTCCATATGTAAAACAATAAACACATCTTATGCAAAGCCCAAATAGCTTGGTCAGCCAAATTGCTGTCAAATGTTCTGTCTGATTAGGAGACTGGGTGTCTGAGGAGGAGAACCAGTCAGTGTTCTGGGACATAGAGGTGTCTCATGAGATGGAGGAGTGTCTTTCTCTCCATCTTTTGGGTTATAGCTTTGAACTCAGAGGTGTTTCATTTGAACACAAAACTATAAAAAAGCAAAAGGCTCAAACTTTTCATCGGGAATCAATGCTAGTGGCAATGATAGAGTCAAGCCTGTTTATCCTAAAGAGGCCAAAGGGCAGAACTTCTGGACTCCAGTGAGGGCACTGGTGGGCTGTGACTTGAGTGTATTTCAATGCATGTCTATCAATGGATAAGCACATGGGTTTTAATGAATGAATAAGATTCTCTTTTCTTTCATGGAGGCTGAGTCCTGTCACCCTGAATAGATCCCTCAGGTGTACTCAGAGCTCATGAGCCTTTGATGTAGCAGGGTGATGACTAAAGTTAGAAAATCTGAATTAGTTCAAGTTCAAATAGACACCAGTTAAATGTATTGGAAATTTATCAACTAGTGGTCAGGAAATCTGGTGGGCAGATTTTAACCATAACACATTAAAAATGGGAACAAAATTAAACAACCTAGGAAGGAAACAGGAGCCAGATTGAAGTAGTTATGCTACCTGATGACTCCTCTGACATCCCACCTGAATCCTTCATTAAAGCCGGAGTGCTGAAAAGGATTTTCTAGTTAAACACTGCAATCAGATTAAACAGATGAGATGGTTCACATATTTTTAAGGCCCCAAACACATTACGAATGCATTGTTTTAGAGCAGGGGTGCTGGGGCTTCTGAGCATACAGCGCCTGCTCCCCACCCTCTCTTTCCTGTTTTCTCCTCCGAAAAAAGAAAAAACGACTTGATTGCTAAGCGTCAGCGTGCACAGCTGGACTTCACATCCCCATTTGCAGGGGATGCTACTTCTGAAATGCTGGTAGTATTTGTCAGCCTGGAAGTGTCTTGAGGCTGCTTCTGGGAGATACAAGGAGGAAACTGATAAGGAGAGCATCAGAAGGGCAGTTAATTGCCTCCAGTCTCTTGGTGCCGGGAATATTTAAAATCTATGGGATTAAAGGCAGATTAAAAACTGTGGAAGCAGGGGCCCAATAGCGCTGAAAGATCGCAATCAGCAAGGGTAATGGCAGAGAAAAAATGAATGTGGCAAATAAAATGACAGATAGGAAATTCAGATCCGCTTCTAATGCTCGAAGTTCCATCTTGTAAGCACAATTCATCTACGTGTAAATCATTTTTTGGCTTCAAGCTTATCACCCAATCAGTGAATTAAAAATGCTCTTTCCTTGGAGGATTAAAGAGGTTGATTGAAGTCAGTGTGAAAACTGGCTAATAAGTCTGGAAATGTCAGGAGGGGGCTTCAGAGGAACTCAGTGGACTTTCTCCCCCCTTTCTCAGAGCTGTGAAACAGGAAGTTTGCAAAGCAGTGGCATTCTATTATTTGAGAAATTCTGCATTTTATGTGGGTGTCAAAAGTGGTAGGATGGAGTGTTTAGATTTACAGGGCAAAGGAGATCTTGACATTTAAGATATACCTGTATTTAGTAGAAACAAATGAATGAGAACAATGGCTACTCACAAAAGTCAGTTCTCCAAAGGGAGGAAGTTACAAACTTAGGGTCTATCAAATCAGCACTAAGTGTCCATTTTAAGTTGTAACATTGTGCCAAGAGTATTTGCTTTTGGGACCATCCATTTAATTGAAACACTGATGTTTATTTGGGCTCCTGGATTAAATATACTATACTTTAAGGTACTAGGAGAAAAGTACAGTGTTTCTCAAAGCAACTGAAATATAGAGTAAAAAATAAGCATTTCCCGTACTCTGCTTCCTAAGGCAACCTTTATTTTCAAATATATGACCATCTATAACTTGATTGAAATTTTTCTTAGAGGGGGTGTTTGTAAGAGCCCTGCTCCCCTTCCTCATGTTGATTCTGGGCCTCAGCAAGATTTTAGTAGAGGTGACTGTTCAGGAGGCTGGAGGACACTAAACACAGGTGTTCCTCTCTCATTCCAAATGCCTAAGGGGACAAGCACCAAATTGACTGAGAAAAATGTCTTTACTTTTACTCTATTTTTTATTCATATCTGCTATAAGTACTGGGTGCTTACTCTGTGCTAAACCTTGTGTTGGGTGAGCTTTGAATGCAATATTTAAAATCACCTAACAGCATTGCGAGGTAGGTTTATTATGGAGCTGTGATGTAGGGAAATCAGCAAGTTGCTCAAAAAGTTGCTCAAAGTGACCCTGCAAGCAAAAGGAGAGATTTAGACTCCAGTCCAGGTCTATCTGATGCCTATCCTCCTTTCACCATACTGCAGTCTCCCCTCCTTTTGCATTTGGAAGAATAGATCACACACACACACACACACACACACACACACACACACACACACACACACACACACCTAATATCCATAGGTAGTCTTAAAATAGAAGATTGACTGATATTGATCCCAAGGCATACCTGAAGTGACAGATATGTTGTTTGATTTGAAGAGTCTCGGGAGAGTTACTTTAGCCCATTCTATCTTTGATTCTTGGGATGCCATCATTAACAATTTGCTATATGGTGTTAAGATTTTCCTGTTGACTCAGCATTATTTAAAAATTCTAATGTCTGTTGGTAAATTAACACATTCAGTTCCAAATACATTATTGTGTACATATTTATTATGTTGTAGGATAGGCTGGGAAGAGTGCCAAGGGGAAGATGGCTTGATCCAGCCCTGACTCTGCCATGGCCACCATAATCCTCGCAAAAGGCTCTGCTGGGGTACAGCTATGACTGGAGTTAATTACTTACTGTCTTTATTTTGACCAGTCCCATTTCCCTTTCTATTAAATGAAGTTACTCCTATTAATTTTATCTGTTCTCATTATTTAATGTCCACAGAAATTCTAACAGTAGGAAGAAGAACCTATTAGATACTTTGATCTTGAATGTGCTTGTTGGGCAAATGAATTGTAAAATCTGTATTTTCTGGTTTTGCTCACTCTTATTGTTAAAAATTGCTGCTGCTCATGTGATGATGCTCTCACATGATACAGCTGATTGTTTTCATGCTTGGGAAGGGACTTGGTTATGCAAATGTGTGCTGGGGGAGGACTTTCATGCCAAAAACTTTTAAAAGGAGGAGCTAGGAGGTCATTTTGGAGAGGGACCACATTGTTGTAGAGAGGGAGAGACCACGTTGTTCCAGGGGAGAGAGGCCATGTGGTTGGAGGAGAGGAGACAAGTCAAGATGGCTGGGTGCTGAAGGAGAAGCCAGTTTGTGCAGAGAGGAGAAGGGAGATGGAAAACCAGAGGGGATAAAACTCGTGGGGGCCTTTGATTCTAGGAAAACTTGGATGTGTCAGTAGTTTTGTGAGCGCTGAATGAGTGGGTTTTGGAGCCCAGTGTGTTTACTCGCTTGCCAAGTGAGAGCTAGGAATAAAGGTAATGGTCCACCAGTTCTTGGTACCGCAGTTTCATTACCGTCTGCCTGAATTAAATGTGAACCTGCAGAAGCCAGGTGGCTGTGATGGTGACCACGGCTACTGGCCATACAGTGCTCATTTTGTTGACTTGATAAAACTGGGTAGTAGACAAAGTTCATCTTTGTTCTTCCACATTTGCCCTGGATAGATGTAGGGAAATTCTTATCTGAAACTGATGGTTCAGCTCTAAAATCTCATCCAGCATCTCAAAATTTCTTCCAGAAGTTTTTTTCTTACTTCTAACACTTCCTCAGTCCTTACACATCCAATTTGTGATTGATTGATAGCAATTAACAACAGAGAAAAAACAATAAGATCAACCAGCTTTTTGTCTACTAATGTAATTCTTTCCCTGAATCTCAACTTCTCTAGTTTTTTACTAGAACTCTTATGATTAATCTTTATTTATTTTTGTAACAGTGTTTTCTTTTGCCATGAAAAACATCATATGTTTGTTATTAAAGATTTGGAAAAATTTAAAAACTATACAGAAGAAATTAAGTCTTCCAATTCTGTGATGCAAGAATAATCAGCATTAGTATTTTTGTAGTATATATATTTTGCTATTTATGGTCAAATAAAACTATATTTTACTTCTAGTAAACTAAGAATTACTTTTTATTCAGCATTGTTACTAATTTTTCATATACTGTATCATGAGTATTTTTTATGCTGATAAACATTTTTCAACATTACATTTTAAAATTGTAGGTACATAATTTTATTATATGGATGAATCATATTTTGTTGACCTAATTCCTATTAATGGGCAATGTTTGTTGTTTTCAATCTTTTTGTTGTTTTAAATAAAATGCAAATAATTATCTTTTTCATAAATCATTAATTAGACTTTTATACATTTTTTTTCTTTTCTGCATTTTTACCATCAAGCTAATTATATTATTGTAAGAAATTTAAAAAACACATGAGGGGAAACTTGAAAAGAATCAATCATAATTTCTACCACTAAGAGATAGTCATGACTATTCTTCCAAACTTTTTCTAGAGGTGCATTTGTGTGTCTATTTGTGTGTGGGGAGTTACATAACTGAGACCATTCAGATAGTTGTTGATTCTTGATACTGCTAAGAGCTAACATTTAGTATTTATATTTGTCACTTACTATTCTAAGTGATTCATATAGATGAATTTATTTATTAATTTAATATTTAATTCAATAGTTTTATGAAGTGGGAACTATAATTATTCTTGCTTTACAGATGAGGAAACTGCACCACAGAAAGGTTAAATGAGGAAGTCATAGAGCTAAGATTTAACTACAGACAGTGGGCTTTGGACAACAGACTCAGGAGTTTATGGTGTGACTAGCGCTAGTATCTGGGATGGGAGAGCTTGACAATGTTGTGACTCTCTGGTGCCGTGGATTTCTGGGCCAATTAGCTTCCTGCTTAGTAGGCCTTTGGTCACCTAAGGCAGTGGTTCTCAAAGTGTGTACCAGGGCACACTAGTGAGCCCTAGAAGATTTCTATGTGCGCCTGATGGTATTCCAGAGAAATATGTGCCTGTTGGGGACCAAAAAACCAAAAGGGATTTTGGAGTTTAGATTTTTGGGGGACAGAGGTGTGGGGAATTGGCTGTAAGATGGCAGTCTGCCCAACCCTCCATCTCACTTGCCTGATTAGGTTGCAAAAGGCTGTTAAGCTGTGGTGCTGGATTGTTTACGCTACCCCCCCCCCCCATGTTCCTTGGAAAGACTGGAGTCAAGTTTCTTCTATCCTTTGTTTGGTGTAATGTTAAGATTTGCTAATGGCCTCACTTTGCCCTATAAATAAAGCAAGATGAGGTTTTTGGGCCTGCTTTGTTTTTGCCAGCAGCAATTACAGGGTTCTCCCAACCCCATATTTTCTTAATTTCATGTATTTTCTTAATTCTACACTGTTCCCACTCAGGACCTGGAATTACTAGCTGCACTGGTTTGCAGCATGTGCCCAGATATAAAAATAAATATAGTTACTCTATTATACCATTTCATTATGAAATACTGCTTTTTGTTAACACATCATTATTATATTTATTATTAACACATCATTATATTATTTTTAGATAAATACACCCTAATAAAATGGATAGATTTCTCAACAAGAAGCATGATATTGAAGAATCTGATTCTGGAAGTGAGCAAAAGTTAAGTGTAAATAAAATAGGACTTGAAGGCTGACAGGCAGAATTTAATTCATAGCATTTTCCATTACTTAACACTGAACAATATGATTGGATTAGAAACCCATTCATGGAAGCTTCAAGTGATTTTGGTTTACCATTAACAGAAGAAGAATGGGCAGCTATATCCACTGATCATGGATTGATGATTAAACATAAGGAATTGTCTCTTGAAGCCTTTTGGATTTCTATAAAAGAAGAATATGTGGCAATATCTAAAAAAGCTTTGAACATTTTACTAGAGTTTTCAACATCCTATTCATGTGAATTAGAATTGTCTACCCCCAACACAATTAAAAGTAAAAAGAGAGAAATTCTTCAATGTATTGATGAGAAAATGAGAGTTTGCCTTTCAAATATATTGAAGAAATTGCTAGAATACATCAGGCTCATGTTTCTCATAAACCCAAGAATGAAAAAACACATTTGCACCGGGACCTGCCGAATTTAGTAAATCTTACTAAGAATGTATCTATATATATAAAAAGATAACTTTTTTGTTGGTTATTACTTTTACCCCTCTTTTTTACAAATTCTAAAAAGCATAACTCAAAAAATGTAACATAAAAATGTTTTTTAATGTCAGAATAAATTTAATTTTGTCATTTATTTTGTTTAATTACCATAAAAGCACACTTGGACTTTATATTTTTTCTTTAATATATGACTTAATTATTATAACATATTTCTCAGAAAATTGTATATAGTGCACCTATAATTATTTGTAGAATTTTAAATGCGCCCTGATTTCAAAAAGTTTGAGAACCACTGGCATAAATGCTTGGGAAACTGAAGAGAAAGAAGGAGTGAGGGGCAAGGGTTTTATTCTTTTCATTTTATTTTTTGTCTCTGAAATGGCCCAATTTAACTAAGTCTCTCAAAAGTTTGTTTCTTACATACACAAATAAATTATGTTAACCCATAAGGCTTTCTTTATGACGGTCACTCTTTGAGTGGCCTCTGCATTGGTAAATTCCATTTCAATAAAAGGGGTCAAGAGCCTGACCGGGCGGTGGCACAGTGGATAGAACGTCGGACGGGGATGCAGAGGACCCAGGTTCGAGACCCTGAGCTCGCCAGCTTGAGCGCGGGTCCATTTGGCTTGAGCAAAAAAGCTCGCCAGCTTGGACTCAAAGTCGCTGGCTCCAGCAAGGGGTGCCTCAGTCTGCTGAAGGTCTGCGGTCAAGGCACATGTGAGAAAGTAATCAATGAACAACTAAGGTGTCGTAATGGCAATGAAAAACTAATGATTGATGCTTCTCACCTCTCTCCATTCCTGTCTGTCTGTCCCTATCTATCTCTCTCTCTGATTCTCTCTCTATCCCTGTAAAAAAAAAGGGGGGGGGTCAAGAAATGTGCCCCATGAACATATTCGCTGTATCCTTAGCGTAGAGAACAGTGTGTGTTTAGTAATCTTCACAAAGGGTTAGAAGTTGAAAAAGATATAGTGAACAGTCTTAAGGGTGTAAAGGCTGTGACAACAAATAAAACAAGAAACACTAGATTTTCTTTAAAAATAGAGCCTCGGAAATAAATCCTCTTGACTCATCTTCTTCAATGCTTGTGGAAGATTCAGAATGGTCATTTCTGTTTGGCCATTTATAAATATGAGTTACTCCTTGCTCAGAAAAATAAGGAATATTTCTTTTCAGTAATGAATTTAGCCATTATACACCATAGATAAGACTGGTATGAGTAAGCACTAGGAGAAATTCAAGCAGAACTCCAGTTCCCTTCACTTTCATTCAGTTGTACAATTGAAGGAGAGCTTTTGGAAAGATATGGAACCTTAAAGTAAACAAGATCACAGGAAGTCTTAGTAAACTGTTATCCCAACAACAACCACTTTTTTACATTTAACTGTAATTATAAATTTAGTGGAAGAGCAGGAATTATTTTGCATGTGAATCACAAAAGTCAGGATTTTAGGAATTTTCCATTTATTTTTATTTTTTTACATTCTGGTAAGGTAGCTTCTGCCATACTTTCAGGGATCAAACTCAATATTTATCTCTTGAGTCCTGGAGAAAAAAGCTTCAACATGTACTGGCTTTCTGAGAATAGAGAAATAGCATCTAAAGAACATACTTGGCTGAAAACATTTTAATTTTCGAGGCAGGCACTGCATTTAGCAACTGCAAGGGGACAACACACTTGTTCCAATAAATATGTATCTGAAACCATAAAATAAAAAGGGGGGGGGAATGGAATAGGACCTATAAGAACTTCCTCTTAAACCTGCACCCTTCCTTCAAATTCCAACTGTTGGAGGTACTACTTATGTTATGCAGACCACTTCCTGTTTATTTGCTACATAGGTTAAAATAAGTCTTATGTCAACTACTGCATGGATTTCTTATCATCATAAACTCCCAGAGAGAGAGAGACTGCTTTCTCTCATCCAAATCAGACTATGTACTGGTCCTTCTCTTTTACTGAGCCTAATTGGAGAATATCAGATGCTGAGAAATCTTTCACGCGCCCCTCCCTCTCTCTGCAAGTTGTTTGCGCAGTCAAATGCTGTGTGGTCCCAGGACAGGCTCTGATGGGAGTTAAGCAGCTGGCTGTTCCATCTAAGTAGCTGTAGGCTGTGCATCACCCGTCTGCCCCTTTTTGTTTGCAAAATGAAAATCTCTCTAAGCTCTGTCATCTTTAACATTGATGTGAAAAACCAGTTTTAGTGATAATAACCAAGCAGAATAGCAATATGGGATATGTGGTAGGGGAATATTTTTGACTGCATATTTTATTTTATTTATTTTTTTGACCGCATATTTTAAAACTTTGCACGCGGCAGATATTATCTGAGTAAAGTTGTGCTTTGTCTGTTAAGACAGAAGATTAATATCCAATAAATTACTTCCCAAGTCCATAGTCCTAAATTTCAATTCTTAATGAATAATGCTGTGCTCTATCATGGGAAATCAATTTATCTTTCTATTCTATTTTCTCTCTCTCTTTTTGATTAATGTGTTTTTATTTTCACGATTGTTTTCTTTTCTTTTCTTTTTATTAAGTGAGAGGCAGGGAAGCAGAGACAGACTCCCGCTTGCATGCTGACCAGGATCCACCTGGCAAGCCCCCTACCAGGAGATGTTCTGCCTGTCTGGGCTGCTGCTCAGTTGCTCTGTAACCAAGCTATTTTAGGGTCTGAGGCCAAGGCCATGGAGCTATCCTCAGCCCCTGAAGCCAACTTTGCTTGAACCATTCAAGCCATGGCTGAAGGAGAAAAAGAGAGAAAGATGTGGAGGAGGGGTGGAGAAGCAGATGTTCCCTTCTTCTGTGTGAACTGAACTTGCGATATCCACACACTGGGCCGACACTCTACTGCTGAGTCAACCCACCAGGGCCCACACTTGTTTCAAAGGCCCTTACATATTATGAAATTTTGAATATATTATTAAGATTTGGATTTTTTCCCCCTAAAGTCACAGAGTTTTCCTCTCTGAAAATTTAATAGTGGAATAGGGGAAAGGATTATAGTTCAAGAATTATTTTGATTCAATCCTTTCTGGAGGCAGTAGAATTAATTTGACCTTTAAATGTCTACTTTAGACCTATGCTTCTCTAAAAACATAATCTGAGTTAGATAGGAAAGAGCAAAATCTCTGCTAAAATAAGACATAATGCATACAGTAGATCCTTAATTAAGAGACAAAAATAATCTTAATTTAAAAAATTATAATCAAATCAAAATTAGAGCTAGTTTCTTGTCCCCTTTTCATATGTTCTTGGGCATTTAGTGTTTAGTAATGAATATATTGCAGGGTTGGATGACAGAATATGGATTATGTTCTAACTCAAATCTTAACTGTGTGATCCTAAGACATATTTTTACCTGTTTCATTTTTTTCATCTATAAAATGATAGAAAAGGCCCATTCAGTTAGCTCAGTCTTTGGAGCACTGTCCCCAAAAAACAAGCACTGTGAGTTTGATCCTCAGTCATGGCACTCAAGGAAAGTAACCAAAGCAATGCATGACTGACGGGAACCACAAATGTTTTCTTTCCCCCTTCCCTCTCTCTCTCTTTCTCCCTTTGTCTCTCAAAAGGTCAATGAAAATTAAGCCTTGGCTGGATAGCTTGATTGGTTGAAGACTTGTCCAGTAGTATAAGGGCTTCAGGGGTTGATTCCTTGGTCAGAGTACATATAGGTGCAGAAGACCCTCTCTCTCCCTGCCTCTCTAAAACAAAAACAAAAAGAAAAATACAGTCCAGCAAGATGGCGATTGAGTAGGCAGACGTACCAACTTCCTACTCCCAGAACCAAAGTGGATTATAACTTGATTTTAAGAACCATCATCTGGATAAACCAACATTGAACTGGACTGAGAGGACTCTTCAACCAGGGAACACTGAAGAAGCAACATTGAGACTGGTAGGAAAAGCCAAAATGCGGATAGGGCTGCCAAGCTTCATGGAGCAAAAGGTGGCCTGGAGAGACTTGTGTGGCGGGAAGAGAGGCTAGTGGAAGGGTAGGGACCTGGGTCCCAGGAACAAAGCCCCAACCTGCAGCCCCAGAGCCTAGAAGAGGTGTATGGACAGTATTTAGCTATAAAACAGGTTAGGATACTGTTTGTGAGAAAGAGACAGTTTTCTCAGACCCAGGATTCTTCGTAAAGGAACGGTGCGGAAAACCTCTCTCTCAACCACTCACCTGGAACTCCGGGAGATGGGGAGAGAGGAGAGGACCAGAGCAGCAGGAAGAAAGTATGGTCTGGAAGGCACAGTGAGAAAAGCTTTGAGGGACAGTCACCCTAAACCCTGGGCTGAGACACTCCACAAATCTGAAACAATATTCCCCCTGGAACAAGCAAGGGGAAGCACGACACCAGCTAAACAGGCTCCCCTGCAGCAATCAGACCACAGTCGCTTAGAAAGAGGGAGCTTTCAGGACTACAGTATGGAGTGTTAGGGTCTGAGCCACAGTGCCCCCACCCACACTGCTGAGGGCTTTCTGGAGGGGGGGAGCGGCGGTGGGACACAGAAGCGCGTTTCCATCAGAGGAAGCAGAGGCTGAGCCAGCTGGCATGAGCTCAGTTTAGCCCAGCAGGGGCAAAGGGGATGCGTGAAAGTGGTCAGGCGGCTGCAGGCCACCAGGGAACCCACCTGTGGGGAAAAAGCAGGAACCCGGAATGGGCACAGATCTGCCGCTGGGCAGGGGCAAGCAACACACAGCCTCACCTGGCCTTAGAGGCTTGAAGTCCTGCACGAACCAGCTTTGCCCACGGAGGTGGGGTGGAAGCCTTGTGTCGCTTTTGAGCGCACATCAGCAGCCCGACTGAGGAGCCAAGGTTGGAAGGGGCGGGGCGAAAGCCCGGCTTACGGCTGAGCGTGTAGCAGCAGCCCCACCCAGCTGAGGAGCTGATGTTGGCAGGGGCAGGGTGGAAGCCTGGCTCGCAGCTGAGCACGTATCAGCAGCCCCTCCAAACTGGAGGAACCAGGTGACAGGGACCCACAGCTGAGAAAAAGTGCTCACCCTTGCCCTTGGTGCCCAGGATGGTGGCCCGAGTGTGGTGTGCAATCGAACGCATGGGAGAGGGGTGGAGGCTGAGACCGACTGAGGCTTATAGAGCCTGACACAAGAACACAGCCCCTCCCAGGGAGGTGGAGGCCAAGTGGAAACTGCAGCTACAGCCACAGCGGTAGGTGCCTGCCACACCAATACCCAACTGCCCTAGGAAGCAGCAGAGTGGGTGGCAGGCCTGCATATGGATCACACCTAGGGAACACAGAGGCAACACCCATTGGACTCCAGTAGCTAAACCCTTCTTACACACAGACAAAATGGGTAGGCAGAGAAATGCAACCCAAATGAATCAAGAGAAATTTCCAGAGAAGGACCTGAATGAATCAGATATAACCAAACTACCTGATGCAGAGTTTAAAATAATCATAGTTAGGATGTTTAAAGAGCTTAGAGCAACAATGGATAGTCATTACAAACACCTAAATAAAGAGATAGCAAGTACAAAAAAGGAAATTGAAATAATAAAAAAGAATCAGACAGAAATGACAAATACAGTATCAGAACTGAAGACCACAATAGAAGGAATTAAAAGCAGGATGGATGAAACTGAGGATTGAATCAGCGAGTTAGAGGACAAAATAAACAAAGGCACAGAAGCAGAGCAGAAAAAAGAAAAGAGACTCAAAGAATGTGAGAAAACTCTAAGGGAGCTCTGTGACAACATGAAGAGGAATAACATCTGCATCATAGGGGTTCCTGAAGAGGAAGAGAAAGAACAAGGGATAGAAACTTTGTTAAATCAAATCATAGCTGAAAACTTCCCTAAATTACGACTGGAAAACATTTCACATGTTAAAGAAGCACAGATAACTTCATTAAAGGGAAACCTAAAGATCTGTACACAAAGACACATAATAGTTAAAATACCAAAGCTAAGTGACAAAGAGAAAATTTTAAAAGCTGCTAGAGAAGAAAGGCTATCGCCTACAAAGGAGCCCCCATTAGGATGACATCGAACTTCTCAACAGAAACACTTGAAACCAGAAGGGAATGGCAAGATATATTCACAGTAATGCAGAACAAGAACCTACAATGAAGACTATTTTATCCAGCAAGGCTAACGTTTAAAATTGAAGGAGAAATAAAGAGCTTCCCAGACAACAAAAAAACCCTCAAGGAATTCATTAAAACCAAACCAATTCTGCAAGAGATGCTAAGAAGCCTGTTGTGAACAGTTCAAAGGGGGAAAAATACAGCAAAAGAAGAATACAGCTTTAAAGAATAAAATGTCAATAAACAACTACATATCAATAATAACCTTAAATGTAAATGGATTAAATGATCCAATCAAAAGATACAGGGTAGCTGCGTGGATGTGGATAAAGAAACAGGACCCATACATAAACTGTCTACAAGAGACACATCTTAAAACAAAAGATGCCCATCAACTGAAGGTAAAAGGATTGAAAACAACAATTCATGCAAATGGTAGTGAAAAAAAAGCAGTGGTAGCAATACTTATATCTGACAAAATGGACTTCAAAACAAAGGCTGTAGAAAGAGATAAAGAAGGACACTACATAATGATATAGAGAACAATTCAACAGAAAGATATAACTATTATAAATATCTACACACCAAACATAGGAGGCCCGACATACATAAAGTAGACTTTTATGGATATAAAGGGTGAGATTAACAGAAATACTATAATAGTAGGGGATTTCAATACCCCACTAACATCACTGGATAGATTCTCAAGGAAGAAAATTAACAAAGAAACAGCAGACTTAAAGGATACATTAGATCAACTCAATTTAATAGATATCTTCAGACCTTTTCACCCTAAAGCAGTAGAATATACATTCTTTTCAAGCGCTCGTGGTACATTCTCTAGGATAGACCATATGTTAGAACACAAAAGTGGTCTCAAGATATTTAAGAAGATTGAAATCATATCAAGCATTTTCTCTGATCACAATGCCATGAAACTAGAAATTAACCACAGAAGAAAAACGGAAAAATACTTACACATTTGGAAACAAAATAGCATGTTATCAAATAACAAATGGATTAACAATGAGATCAAAGGAGAAATAAAAAATGAATGATAATGAGCACACATCAACTTAAAATTTATGGGACACAGCAAAAGAGTACTGAGAGGGATGTTCATAGCACTACAGGCATACCTTAAGAAGCTAGAAAGAGCTCAAATAAGCAATTTGACCTTGCATCTAAAAGAACTAGAAAAGCAACAGCAAATAAAGCCTAGGACTAGTAGAAGGAAGGAAATAATAAAGATCAGAGGGAAAATAAATTACATAGAGGCTAAGGAAACAATACAGAGGATCAAAGAAACCAGGAGCTGGTTTTTTGAAAAGGATCAATGAACCTTTAACTAGACTCACCAAGCAAAAAAGAGAGAGGACTCAAATAAATAAAATTAGAAATGAGAATGGCAAAATAACAACTGACACAACAGAAATACAAAGTATTGTAAAAAAAATACTATGAAGAACTCTATACCAAAAAATTAGACTACCTAGGTGAAATGGACAAATTTCTTGAATCATATAATCTTCCAATAATCAATTTGGAAGAATCAGAACACCTAAACAGACAAATTACAACAAATGAGATAGAAACAGTTATTAAAACATTCCCAACAAAGAAAAGTCCTGGGCCTGATGGCTTCACAGGTGAATTCTACCATAAATTCAAAGAAGAACTGACTCCTATCCTCCTCAAGCTATTTCAAAAAATTCAAGAGAAAGGAAGACTTCCAAACTTCTTTTATGAGGCGAGCATAATTCTGATCCTGAAACCAGTAAAGACAACACAAAGAAAGAAAATTATAGGCCAATATCCCTGATGAACTTAGATGCTAAAATTCTCAATAAAATTTTAGGCAAACAAATCCAACAATAAATGAAAAAAAAATACACCATGATCAAGTGGGATTTCTTCTGGAGAGGCAAGGCTGGTTCAATATTCGTAAATCAATCAATGTGATTCATCACATAAACAAAAGGAAGGACAAAAATCACATGGTAATTTCAATAGATGCCGAAAAAGAATTTGATAAAATCCAGCACCCATTCGTGATCAAAACTCTCAGTAAAGTGGGAATACAGGGAACATACCTTAACATAATAAAGGCCATCTATGACAAACCCACAGCCAGCATCATACTAAATGGGCAAAAATTAAAAGCAATCCCCTTAAGATCAGGAACCAGGCAGGGGTGCCCCCTTTCACCACTCTTATTCAACATAGTTCTGGAAGTCTTAGCCACAGCAGTCAGACAACAAGAAGAAATCAAAGGCATCCAAATTGGAAAAGAAGAAGTAAAACTGTCACTATTTGCAGATGATATGATATTGTATATAGAAAACCCTAAAGTCTCAGTCAAAAAGCTACTGGACCTGATTAATGAATTTAGCAAGGTGGCAGGATATAAAATTAATACTCAGAAATCAGAGGCATCTTTATATACCAACAATGAACTGTCAGTAAAAGGAATTAAGAAGACAATCCCCTTCACTATTGCAACCCAAAAAATAAAGTACCTAGGAGTAAATTTAACCAAGGCGGCTAAGGATTTGTACTGGAAAATTATAAAACATTGATAAAAGAAAGCAAGGAAGATACAAACAAGTGGAAGCTTATACCGTACTCATGGTTAGGAAGAATAAGAATAAACATCATTAAAATGTCTCTATTACCCAAAACAATTTATTTATAAATTTATTTATAAATTCAATGCAATAGCAATTAAAATACCAATGACATACTTCAAAGGTATAGAACACACATTCCAAAAATTTATAGGAAAACAACAGAGAACACAAATAGCCTCAGCAATCTTAAAAAGAAAAAATAAAGCAGGAGGCATCACTATTCCAGATATTAAGACATCCTGGTACTGGCATAAGAACAGGCCCATAGATCAATGGAACAGAATAGAGAAACCATAAATAAACCCACACCTTTATGGACAACTGATATTTGACAAAGGAGGAAAGAACATACAATGAAGTAAAGACAGCCTCTTTCAAAAATGGTGTTGGGAAAATTAGACATCTACCTGCAAAAACATGATACTAGACCATCAACTTACACCATTCACAAAAACAAACTCAAAATGGATAAAAGACTTAAATGTAAGCCGTCAAACCATAAGCATCTTAGAAGGAAACATAGGCAGTAAGCTCTCCGACATCTCTCGCAGCAATATATTTGCCCATTTATCTCCATGGGCGAATGAAATAAAAGGCAGAATAAACAAATGGGACTATATCAAACTAAAAAGTTTTTGCACAGCTAAAGACAATAAGAACAGAATAAAAAGACAAACCACACAATGGGAGAACATATTCGACAATACTTCTGATAAAGGGTTAATAACCAAAATTTATAAAGAACTTATAAAACTCAACACCAGGAAGACAAACAATCCAATCAAAAAATGGGCAAAAGAAATGAATAGAAATTTCTCCAGAGAGGACATACAGATGGCCAATAGGCATATGATAAATTGCTCAACATCACTAATCATCAGAGAAATGCAAATTAAAACCACAATGAGACATCACCTCACACCAGTCAGAATGGCGCTCATCAGCAAAACAACACAGAGTAAGGGTTGGCTAGGATGTGGAGAAAAGGGAACCCTCCTGCACTGCTGGTGGGAATGCAGACTGGTGCAGCCACTGTGATAAACAGTATGGAGATTCCTCAAAAAATTAAAAATCGAACTGCCTTTTTGACCCAGCTATCCCACTTTTAGTAATATACCCTAAGAATACCATATCACTGTTCGAAAAGATGAAATGCACCACCATGTTCGTGGCAGCATTGTTCACAATAGCGAAGATCTGGAAATAGCCCAAGTGTCTGTCAGAGGACGAGTGGATTAAAAAGCAATGGTACATATATACTATGGATTACTACTCAGCCATAAGAAATGGTGACATCAGATCATTTGTAACAACATGGATGGATCTTGATAACATTATACTGGATAAAGTAAGTAAATCAGAAAATACTAAGGACTGTATGAGTCCATACATGGATGGGACATAAAAATGAGACTCAGAGACATGGACAAGAGTGTACTCGCTACTCGGGGGTGGGGGAGGTGAGGGAGGTGATAGGGAGAGGGAAAGGGGCACAAATAAAACCAGATAGAAGGTGTCTGAGGACAATTTGACTTTGGGTGATGGGTATGCAATATAATCAAATGTCAAAATAACCTGAAAATATTTTCTCTGCACATATGTGCCCTGATTTATCAATGTCACTTCATTAAAATTAATAAAAGAGAAAAAAGAACAAAAATGATAAAAAAGTTATTTTTACCATTTAAAGCAGTGTAATGTAGCTGAAAGAACTTGACTTTTGAAGTCAGGAATACTTGAATTAAGGGTTTATTTTTTCACTTTATATCTGCTTAATATTTGGCAAATTTCTTAAAACCTCATAGCTTTTTTTTTTATTTACCTATAAAGTGAAATAACCATGTTTGATCTTAGTTTTATTACAGGTATTTAAGGAGATTCTGTCTGGCATACATTTTATACTCAATTTCTTTCATCTACTCTTCTTGCTCTTGGGTCATTGCATCTGACAAGGGTTTATGATATTGCAATGGCAATGCTAACACTTCTATGGCACCAGGTGTTAACATTGTATGCTCAGCACTTGACATGTCTTATTTATAATGATCCTATGAAATAGATGATATTATTATCCCAGTTTTGCAGATGAAGGAACTAAGTAAAGAGAAGTTAAACAAGGTCATAAAACTAGAAAATAGAGAAGCTATGGGCTTGAACACAGGTTCTCTGGTTTCTGAGGTCTTGCTTCCAATCACTGTGCTCGATGACACCATTATTAGCAAGCCTGTCTGAACATGGGTTGGGTTGATTATAGTTGAAAGGCCCTCTGCAAAATTTTGTCTAACGCCATCCAAACTGTTTTGAACACGCACAGGATTCTTGGTAAAATATGTTTGGAACTACAATTTAATCAACTGATTTGTTGTGAAACTTTATTAGAATGTCTTGTGGAGGCATTTTGTGACTAATGTGTATTACAAATACCAAAGAACATGTGTGTTTATGTGTGTGTTTGTGTGAAATACAATGATAAAAAAATTAGTTGGCCATATAAATCTTTTCAAAGCTCAGTAACACTTCTGACCTGTTACAGTTGAATACATGGGATCGTAGTCCAGGTGACTCCTCTAATGGAAATAGATGTTCAGAGACAGGATGGAACTTGTTAAATGGGCAGAAAGTTGGTGGTAGAGTTGAGATAAGCCTCAGGCTTTCTGCTTCCAAATCTAAGGCGCTTGTCTATGCTACACCAGATAATAATGCCCTAGAGAAAGAACCACAGTATTATTTTCCAGTGATTCTGCCTAATTCATTTAGTATACTAAATAAAACTCACATGTAGTATTGCTTTGTAATATTTTAGTTTGTTTAAAAGAAAACAATATCGCCTGACCAGGCGGTGGCGCAGTGGATAGAGCGTTGGACTGGGATGCGGAAGACCCAGGTTCAAGACCCGGAGCTCGCCAGCTTGAGTGCGGGCCCATCTGGCTTGAGCAAAAGCTCACCAGCTTGGACCCAAGGTCGCTGGCTCCAGCAAGGGATGGCTCGGTCTGCTGAAGGCCCACGTTCAAGGCACATGTGAGAAAGCAATCAATGAACGACTAAGGTGTCATAACGGCAATGAAAAACTAATGATTGGTGCTTTTCACCTCTCTCTGTTTCTGTCTGTCTGTCCCTATCTATCCCTCTCTCTGTCCCTGTAAAAAAAAAAAAAAAAAGAAGACAATATCATTTTTAAGTGCATAAGAATGTAGTCCACAATGAAATTGCTTTCCTTTTTTTTCTTGCTTCTGGAACTCTGTGTAGAGTTCTTAAAAGCTAGACATCAGCCTTAGGGCTGGATCTTGCTTGGTTATCCTGCTTTCAAGTGATTGAAGATTGCATCTCTAAACCACTCTTTAGAGAAGTGGGTCCTACAAATATAACAGCTTTGAAACACCATTCTAAAATTTCTGAAATATTTTTAACCCTACCAGAGATTTGAATATTACATTTGAGGTAAATTTTGGGGATGAGGTGAATTGATAAATGTAGGCAGGTCAAATCTGAATGATATGGATGAAATTATGGTAGTGCTCAAAATTCTATAAGTCCATATTTCTGAGTACTAAGAAACAATGAGACTTTATTAAAGAAGAAATTTGTTTCAAGGGAAGATATATTGAAGCCAACTAATTTTCCGTGTACTCCACTATGATAATACATTTTAGCTGAATCTTCTTAGAATCTTCTGAGACATCCTTAATGATCAGGTGAGGTTTTGATGACAATGAACTCAAAGTTCAAATGTTGGAGAACCCTGTGTTATTCTAATTTTAGGGAGGGTAGATACATTAAAAATTGTCAATCATTCAATCAATTAAACCTGTGAAAACAGGACACATAAAAGATGCTGATTTCTGGAGGAGAGAACCTGAAAGGGAGATGAAATTAATCCTCTGTCCCCCATTCTTCTTCCGAGATCATTGTGGCTTTATAGATGTTTCTCCACATCTCCAGTGGGTGACTGGTTCTATAGCTGCCTGCAGGCAATGGCTCTGAGCAGCCTGCTTACAAAGATATATTTGACATGTAAATGAAAAGGCATGAAATGGAGCAGACTGATAAGACTCCAGATCAATTTCAAGTGAGGGTCACAATGGAGGATGAACAATGATCAAATTCATGAATTAGATTTCTGTTTCCATTGCCTTTGTCAAAACTAAGTATTTATTAATTAAACTAAGAAGGGTAGTATGTACTGATGAACAAATTAGCACATCCAAACCTTGGGTAAGAGTTCATGAGAATCCAGGGCCAGGGAAGAATCTTGGGGAAAGAAACAGACACTGGTGTTTACAGTTTATTTTGCTATTAATCAGGTAATAGCCGGGTGATTTGCTAAATCCAAGGCAAAGATTTTATGAGACAAAATTGCTATTAATCAGTTTAAAGTAATTTTTACCTTTTTTTTTAATTTGCAGGATTGATGACAGGAAATCTAAAGAAAAGGCTAACAGGAAATTGGGTAGTCACTGCCAATAGATTATAACTAGTTCAGTGATTCTTAACCTGGGTTCTATCAAACCCTAGGGGTTCGATGAGTCGGTCTCAGGGGTTCAGAAAAGCCTCTGCCACGGAGGCCAGAATAAAGTAATACCATAATTTGTTGTGAGTTCATGCACTTTGTTGGTTTTGTTCTTTGAGCAAGGTGATGATCATGCACGGCTCATTTTGTGCACCAGTAAAAAAACATATACCTATGTCTTGAATTTGGAAAAAAAATCATATTTTATTTATCACTAAAGAAGGGTTCAGTGAATGCACATATGAAACTGGTGGGTTCGGTACCTCAAAAAAGGTTAAGAACCACTGAACTAATTCAACTCACTGGCTCTCATGAGAATATGTACAAATGATAAAATTTGACACAAACATGGTTAAATTGGTGAAACTACTTTCTATGGAGACCCTTCACTGTTACCTCTGCGGAATTAGCTTAACTATCTGGTTCTGGATTTTCGATCTCTTCTCCTGTTTTCTTCCAAACGTCAAACTTTTAGTAAGTAGTTTCATGATATATTTTTTCAAAGCCAGCTCCCTGCTATATACACAATTGGGTGATAAAGGATTTAAGTAGGATTTTTATTTTCATAGGAGACTGAACAATCATTTTTTACCCTAGGCAGTCATCACCTCCTTTTCACTGCGGACAGCCCCGACTTCTCTTCATAATCATTTTATTTTAAATTATTTACTACTTCTTGCTGCTTATATATAGTCTTTTTTTCTTGCACTTTTTGTCACAAACCTAGACAGATGGTACGCAGGCTACCTCCTTTATTTACTTTGATTTCTTCTTTAGTGAAATGAGCACTGGATCTGTGAGTCTTAATATTGGCTCAACATTCAGAATTATCAAAGGAAATTCTGATTTGATTGTTTTGGGGTGTGGTCCAGGCACTGGCATTTTTAGAAAAGCTCTTAGAATATTTTGAAGCTTTGTGAACTTTTTCTAAGTGCTAGACGGAGAGAGTGGGAGGGACACGACCAAGGTAATTTATAAATGCACTTCTGTATCTTCTTTCCAATGCCAACTAGGGCCTTCACTAATCAAGAAGAAACAGTACAAATGGAGATTAGAAATTTGGTTTCTCTTATTACTCTTAACAGAATCCAGGGTGATTGAGGGCCAGTATTTTCACTTTTTGATAACTCACTGGCTAGATGTTATGATGTTATATACAGAGGGGAGGAAAGGAGGGTCCTGGCTCAAGGCAACGTCTTAACCCTGCCAATCTTAGATGAAGTTTTACATGAGGTCTTGGACTATAATTCAAATGAACATTCCTTGTTACACCATAGTGACTACCTTTAAGAGAGGAGCTTCCAAAAAATTAGCCTACAAGGCTTGATGGTTTCAGCCTGTAGAAAGCAGAGAAAAATGACTCTCCACCCTTCAAGAATATATATTGACTTCCTTATTCCTGGTATTTATGGATATAGCATAAAAGTGAATATCACACTATATCTCAAAACTAATTGATTAGATTAAGAGTCTGGAGTTTATACTGGATTATCCAGGTGGGTTTTATGTGCAATAAATTTTTTGTTTGGTTGAGAGAGACAAGATGAGATAGAGACCCACACAGAAAAGAAAGCAATGTGGAGGTTGAGACAGCGATTAGAAGGATGTGGCCACAAGCCAACAAATACCCTCAGAGACCAGAAGTTGGAAGAGGAGAGGAATTCACTCTCTCCTAGAACCTCTGGAGCGGCTATGGCCCTACAAACAGCTAGATTTCCTGCTTCTGTTCTCCAAACCTGTGAGAGAATACCTTTCTGTTATTTGTTTACCAATTACTTTCTAACAACATAAAGCCAGCTTGGTACACAATTCAATAATACCATCCTTATTGAGTGGGGGGCAAGGCTGAGGCAAAGCTAGATTCAGCAATCTTGGGTCTAGGTTGTAAGACTAAAGAGAGAGACTGTTTGAGAAAACATGTCCCAGGAAAATGGGGTGGAGCATCACTTACTGCGTGGAGGATGCATTCCGCATCTAATCTGGGTTTTGCAGGTCAGTCATCAACTGTCCAGGTATGTCAACAGGTTTTCCAGCTGCTGTAACAGAGTACTACACATTACTTGGCTTAACCACTAGAAAGGTATTCATTCTCTCATAATTTTAAAGGTTGGAAGTCTAAAATTAAGGTGTCAGTAGGGTTGGCTACTTCTGAGGGCGGGGAAGGAAAAATTTCTTCCAGGCCTTTCTCTTAGGCTTGTGGATGGCTGTCTTCTCCCTGTGTCTCTTCACATTGTCTTTCCTCCATGCATATCTGCCTCTGTGTTCAAATTTTTCCCTTTTTTAAGAAGACAGGTCATACTGCATTAGGACTCACCCTAATGATGTCTCCACTTTAACTTGATTATATCTACACATCTATAAAGATCCTATCTCCAAATAAGGTCACATTCTGAATTTCTGGAGATTAAGACTTGGGACTTCAAGATATCTTTTTTTTTTTTTTGAACAAAAGAATTCAGTTTACTTATAACATTTGGTGACCTGAGAACAGTCTTTGCTGATCTCCTTAGTTTTCTTTGCCTGTGCCTCCATGTGATGCAGTACCCCTTGGGTTTCTTCTCCTTTTTTGCTTGACCCCCAGTGGAGCTAGAGATGGTCATAAAGTCAGCACTCATGACCAGATAGGGATCTCAGATAGCTTACTCTCAAATTACATTAATTGCCCCTTGGAGATCTTAGGCATTGTTTCCTGGATGATTTAAATAGTTTTGGAGAAGAAATGAAGAATGATGGTTTGGGGGACATCTGCCAAATATTGATGAAGCAATATATTTATATTTTGGAGGGTGTTGGTGGGCATCAAGTTGGAAAATCTGACTGGTCTAGGCTTCATATTCAATAAGAGTGAGAGGAAAACTGGCTAGAGCTATGGGGAAAAGAGCCTGTTTCAATTTGATGAAACCTCCCCCTTTCCCCCAGGACTAGAAGAAAGTAAGAATGTAGCATTCTCAGTTGTACCCTCATGGTAATCCAAATGTTTATTGTTCATTATGCAGTATTTTTCTATACGGTGCCTTGAGGTCTTTAGAGGATTTCCAGTTTAAAGACTGAATGAATAATAATTGATTAAAAAATGCAAAGCTAGTCTGGAATGGAAAAGGCATTGAAACTAGAATGTGGCTAAGAAAAAACACAGGTTGGAAAAGAAAGCCTCATGCAGAGATGGAGTATGTGGTTACTTATTGCAACCTGAGGGCTTCATTGATCAACAATATCACTCACCTTCATGGACCATGTTAGAATTCCCCAGTGTTAAAATGCCCCATTAGAGATTCTTTCAGGTTAAGTTTGGCATAGTGAAAAGCTCACAAGCAGTAAAGAGTCAGACAGACTTGGGTTGGAATTCTGAAGCTGGCATTTATTAGCTTTGTGATCTTAAGGAATTTACTTAACCTCTAAAAAGGAACATTTTGGCTTACAGAGAAAGGATGTTGTGAGGATTAGGTGAAACAATCTCTGTGAAAACACCGTGTGGAGTGTCTATCACACAGTGGGATATTTGTGTATCTGTATATCTTCTCCACTCCCCACCAAGTGGTGGTCAGCAGAGACACAGATAATTCTGAATTGTTAAATTGTTTTCTTTTTGAGTGGAAAGGGCTGGCTGGAGCAATATGAAAACACCATAAGGAGAAGTTGGAGCAGGGGTGAGGGGTGAGAAGGTGGGAGGGGGATGCCTTGGGTATTAGGAAGTAGGACTCACCTGGGTTAAATAACATGAGAAAAGGATCAGGGGACCTGGTGAAGAGTTATTTTTATACTTATTATTTTGGAAGGGGGACAGAATGGTGTTATTAGTTAAAATCCTATATATCATTTCTAAGTAAGTTGTTGCCTTATAATTTTTTAGTTTTGTTAATAAGTGAGAGGTGAGGAGATAGAGACAGATTTCTGCATGTGCTCTGTCTGGGATCTACCCAGCAACACCCCTACCAGGTGATGCTCTGCTCATCTGGAGCCTGCTGTTCCATTGCATGGCAACCGTGCTCTTTTAGCACCTAAGGTCAGGCCATGGAGCCATCTTCAGGGCCAGGGGTCAACTTTGCTTGAACCATTTGAGCCATAACTGAGGGAAGGGAAGAAAGGTGGTCGCTTCTCTTGTGTGCCCTGACCTGGAATTGAACCCAGGACTTCCACATGCCAGGCTGATACTCAACTCTAAGCCAACTAGCCAGGCACTTTAATTATTTTTTTAAAAAAGTAGAGACAAAAGTAAAATTATGAATTTTATTGGATTTGATGATTTTGGTAAATAAGAAATTAACCATTTCCATTCAACTATAGTCAAATCATACTTGACTGAAAAATAAAGTGATCTAATTTTTGACTGCTTTAAATGTATGTTCAAAATGCCTAGTAGATACCTAGAAGCATAAGACCTGCATGGAGATTGTATGGTAGTCTTTGTAGGTTACTATAACAAAAGTATTATATACTGAGTGGTTTAAACAACAGCAATTATTTCTCACCTCCAGAATAGTGAGAAATAAATGCAAGTCTAAGATCAAGGTATTGCCAAATTCTGTGTATAGTGTGGACCCACTTTCTGGTTCAGAAATGGCTGTCTTCTTCTTGTGTCCATATATGATATAAATATGGGAGGGAACTCTTTGGGGTCTCTTTTATAAGGGCACTAATCACCTCCCAACCATCATACTCTGGGTTAGGATTTCAACATATGAAGTTTGGGGAAATACAAACAGCCGTAACAAAACTGATAATGAATTTACAAGTTGGATCACCTTCATCTTATTTAATTCATCCACATTTGCGGAAGCTTAGTCTCAGATTGCTGCATATGGATGATGTTAATGTACAGTGTGTCCATAAAGTCATGGTGCACTGTTGACTTTTTTTTTTTACACAGAAACAGAGAGAGAGTCAGACAGAGGGATAGATAGGGACAGACAGACAGGAACAGAGAGAGATGAGAAGCATCAATCATTAGTTTTCCGTTGCTGTTGTGACACCTTAGTTGTTCATTGATTGCTTTCTCACATGTGCCTTGACCGCGGGCCTTCAGCAGACCGAGCAACCCCTTGCTGGAGCCAGCGACCTTGGGTCCAAGCTGGCTAGCTCTTTGCTCAAGCCAAATGGGCTCGCGCTCAAGCTGGCGACCTCGGTATCCCGAACCTGGGTCTTCCGCATCCCAGTCCAACGCTCTATCCACTGCGCCACCGCCTGGTCAGGCCTGTTGACTTTTGACCGGTCAAAAGTGCACCATGACTTTACAGACACACTGTATATACTAGTTTTTCTATTTTCAAGGCCATGCAATTTGTTTTATGATGTAGAAATATAATTTTTTAGCCTGATTCATTACATTTAAACTGAACATATTTGTGTGAATATAGCCTCCTGAAGATCTGGATCTTTCACATACATAATCAACTTGTCTAGATAACAGAAAATGTAAAACTTTACTATATTACTCTAGGGCATCACCACAATAAGCAATTAAAAATCAACAGAGACCAATGGTGCAGCGATAACTAATGAGTGATCGTGTTCCACATTTCTGGTCCTGGTGGAATGTCTGCTGTCAGTTTGACCAGCAACCCTGTTTGACAACATGAGGCAGTGTGTTGTGCTGATGGCAGTCTGAGCTGAGATGTGGCCTCTGTTGGAGATGACTGGGTGTAGAGCCTGGTCAGCAGAGCAGGTGGCACTCATCATGGCCCTCTGCTCTGCAAGGGAAAGACAACACATATGTTCTTGGAAAGAGCAGGAAAAGGACATTCCTTCTTCATAGCCAGAGGAGGAAATGGAATCAAGGTCAAGTTCTCTTATGATATCATGGTAACTCCTTTCCAAATCATCATGAGTTTATACTCAGCTTTCTTCTTTATGCCTCAAGATGCAATTTAAATAGGTATTTGATACGTTGCTTTTTTGAAGAAATGAGATATCCAGATGATTCTCTTTGGTCGTAGGTGATTTGCTCCTAGGTGTTACATCTCATCATCACATTTCATTTCAGGTATTTAATGAGTACTGGCTCAGTTAAAAGTATCAATTACCTAGGGGAATTTTCTAAAGCCCTTTTAGATTCTTTAATTCCAGTGTTGGCCAGGAAATTATTTATTTATCTAGGAATTATAAATATAGCAGCTTAGTATATAAGTGACAGACATCAGAAGCAGTTTACTTTGAAATTATCAACTATTTATTATTATCGGGTAAGTAATGAGAGAAACTTTGAGAAATGTCTCAAGGAAGATTTTCTTCTTTTCCTCTACATGCAGATCTCATAACACTGCTCAGTACAGCTCAGTTCCCAGTGTTCTAAATATTTCTTCAGGGTAGAGTTTTAGGCAAAGATGTTCTTCTGTTGACTTAGACTCACTAAAATATTTTCTAGACTATTTCTTGTATGAGGACCTAAGTATCGTATCCTTCATTTTCTCTTATTCTACCTATGTTTAAATACTGACACAAGAGTTAAGGGTAAATGATTATCCCTATTTTAAGTATGATCTTTCTCAGAAATATTTTGCATTTTAGTAGGAAAAAAAATATTAGCCAAGAGACTAAAATTTTAATGGTATAATTTCAGGCAGTAACAAATGAACTAGGAGGTAAGTTTTGGCAGCTGGACCAGCTGGTTAAAAAATTATAATGGCTCATAGTTACAGTGATTATAGAGACATTATTTATTTTCCAGGTCAGATTTTGCTTATAATGCTCAATATCATTTATCCTCTGAGACAGTCTCAAAGCCCAGGAAATTTTAATTAAAAAATCATAATCAAATTAATTAAATTGCAAAGACTTTATAATAAAGCTATGCTCAAGAAACAGAAGTCCTCTATCAGATTGTTTTCAAACTAGGGATTCAGAAAATACATATATCAAGATTAATTCTCCTAATTGTTTGAAAATTTATCTTTATGGTAGATTGGAGCTACTAACAGGTTGTATCTTTAAGACCTGGTGCCAATTTTTCCAAGAAGTCCACAATGTTGGTTTTAAATTCATATATTTTTTAAAAGGAGACATCCTTTCTAGTGGAAGTTAGGTATGTTCTAGTCCAAGTTTTTCATTTAGGGTCTACCAGGATCCATTTGCAATGGAAACAGATACTTTTGAAAGCCTGTTACAAATGGTAGTGTCATGGCTCACTTTAAGCGCACTTTTTCCTTCTTTTTGCTCACACTGTATTTGTGAATGGACAAACATGTTGAATATGTGAGAAAAAAAGTCAATAAAAAGTTTAAAAATGTTACAAGAATAATATTACTTTTAAATTCAGCATTTTATTGATCCAGCATTTATGAACATGACTTTGGATTTTATGCAACAGTCATTGACTGAAGACCTACTATGTGTCTAGCATTCAAACTAAATACTGGGGATGAAGAAACAAAACAAAAAATGTCTTTGTTCTCGAACTTATTATACAGTGGAGGAGAGAGTTAAGTAAATAATCATCATAGTGTAACCAATATGACCACAGATATAGGAGTCCAAGGAGAAAAACTAGCTCCTTCTTGGGCTGAAGTCAGAGATAGTTCTCATTAGTCTTTGAGAGTCACCTCTATAAGGCAGTAAGCCCCAGTGAGGACAGGGGCATGTCTTTTCATTTCTGGCACATAGTAGATACTCAAATCACATCTATTAAATGACTGACTGGCTAAATAAAAATTAGATGACTAACTAAAAGTAAATTACTTGTCAGGTACAGGGATGCTAGTGGTAAGCAAAACTGACATAGCTTTCGCACTCATGGATCTTAATGGGTGAGCAACATTAAACAGACAAATAATTGATGAACATTGTTATATACCCTCTAAAAATAAGTACATGGTACTATGAAAGAGGGTAATAGGAAAAGTGAATTAGTTGGGTTCCTGAATAGGATCTCTGACTTGAGTCCCTAAATTATTCTGTGGGTATTCATTCATTAAAGAATTCTGGTTGTCTGATGCCAATATATCTAACAGAACTCTACATCTGCAATGTTGTCGTGTCCACCTCAGTGGGCCTTTCAATCAGTGAGAAATCAAAGTATCTAAAGGGTACCGGGCTAAGACTTCAGCAAGCTTACACAATAGGCTGCATTCATTGTTCTTCTGCTCATTTGCTGTTATGGGCTACGTCGTGTGCCCTCAAATTCATATCTTGAAGTCCTAACCCCAAGTCCCTCAGAATGTGACTGTTTTTTGGAGACAGGACCTCTAAAGAGGTAATTAAAGTACAATGAGGCAAGCTTTAATCCAATATGACTACTGTTCTTAAGAAGAGTCAAGGACAGAGAAGACATACAGACCAAAGGGTAATGGTGTAAGGACACAACAAAAAGGTAGCCATCTGCAGACTGAGGGGAGAGGCCTCAAAATAAAACCAGCCTTGTCTACACCTTGATCTTGTACTTTAGGGTTCCAGGACTATAAAACAGTAAGCTTTGTTGTTTAAGACACTCAGCCAGTAGCGCCTTAGTAAATGAATATACTTGCTTATTAATAAAAATGCATTTATGAATAAGTATATATGGCCAATTTTGGCCTCAGACTTACTTCAATTTCAGTCTGGTTACCCATTTCAAAGTTTTTTTTTTAGTGGATTTTGTTATTTACCCCATAGAGTTTGAAGATAGTATACCAAAAGTGTGGCTTAGGTCAGTTCACAGAAATGATGAAAAATATAAGGGTTCTAGATGAGCTTGGAGAAGTCAGCAGGCATCAGATCACAAAGGTCATGTTGAAAATTTTATTTTTTTTCCCAAATGGAAGCTTATTCTAGCATTCTGACTAAGGAAGTGACACCATACAATTTATGTTTTGTAAGATAACTCTGGCTGCTTCATGGAGAATAATTTTGATATGGTCAGGAATGAAGGCAGAAAGACAATTATGAAACTATTACAACAGCTCAAGAAGAAGACGCTGAGATGATGGTAGATTAGTGTAGGATGGTATAAGTGAGATGGGGAACAAACGAGAAATAATTGAGAAGCAGAATCAACAGAAGTTGGTAGTGAATTAGATGGGGAAGTTATAACGAAGAGGATGTCAAGGAAGATTTCCAGGTTTCTGGCATAAGAAAATGGATGGTGGACTCTGTTTACTTAGATGAAGAAGCCAGGCAAGTGGGCATGAAGAGCAAAAGTTCAGATTGGGACTTTTTAAGGTCAAAATAGCTACAACACATCTAAATGGAGAGCTGTCAAGCATGTGTTTGCATATGTGAATCTGAAACTTCCCAAGAGGTGTCAATTTAGAACAAGCTCAAGAAAAGATTTGATTTGGAGAGGTAGTAGCTCATTGCCCTGGTTTTGGTTGCCCAGTCTCTAAACCAGGGGTCCCCAAACTTTTTACACAGGGGGCCAGTTCACTGTCCCTCAGACCGTTGGAGGGCCGCCACATACAGTACTCCAAACACTGACCACCAATGAAAGAGGTACCCCTTCCGGAAGTGCGGCGGGGCCGGATAAATGGCCTCAGGTGGTAGCAATTTGGCCCGGTGGGCCATAGTTTGGGGACCCCTGCTCTAAACTATCTTTTTCTATTTGTGGAATTCTGCTCTTTATGAACCTGGTTGGGGATAGCATACCTCACATGATAGGTGTGATAAACGTCATGTGCTTGATTTTGCAACCTCTCTTGCAGGTAGGTATATAGTGTAGATTCACCAACCAGTTGCATTTCCCACTGGGTCTACATTCAGGAGCTAGTTGAGAATGTTAAGGTTTCTCTTGGCAGTTTTAATGTTGGCAACAAAATTGTATTCCACATTTAGTGTGCACCAAGGTTAGCAGTGATGAGGTTGTAGCCACATTGAGTACCTGGAGCAGTAAATGTCGTGGTACCAGTCATGTGTCCAGCGCTTGGCTTCCTGCCAGAGGTTGCCTGCTTTTAAGGACTAGCTAATCCTTTAGGATGATTTGGGGTATTTTTTTTAGCCATGCAGTTTCGAGCCTCTTACTAATTTTGTGAATTATTCATAACACTTAATTTAAATTGTTTATCATTTATCTCTGGTTACTACTCCTTGTAGAACTCCACTGATTTAGAGGAGGAGAAATTGGCAGGGCCCTGAAAAGAAGTGTCTGGAAATAGAGGAGGAAGCCATGAAAGCAAGAATCGCATAAACCAAATAAGGAGTAAGGGACAAAGAAAGGATGTAAAATGCTACTGGCAACTCAGGTAAAATGAAGACTGGGACTTATTAATGTGGAGATAACACATGACTTTACTTAGTAGGAGAAGTTTTAATAGTTAAGCAAGCAGCTGTAGAAGATGAACAAGTTAACAGAGTTTATAGGGATAACCATTTTGAGAAGCTTGGCTGTGAAGGAAAAGAGAGAGCTAGGCCCATAGTTTGAGAAGTAGATGATTTCAGGGTTCTTGTATTTTAGGAGTGGAAGATACAGGAGTTTACTTACATGGGGCCATCACTGTACAACACTCACTAAACACTGGTAGGTGAATGAATGAATGAGCTGAGTGTTGAAGGATAAGTAGGAATTAGATGGAAGAATGATTTTAGGAAAGACTCAAAAGTGAACACATGAGTAAAGTTACAGAGGCCTGATAGGGAGTGATAATTCCATCGGCCAAAGTTTCTCACTTACTAGTTTTTCCCTTGTGCTGCATATATATTTGGTGCCCTGAACATGTTTATTATAAACCCAACAGATATGACATGCTTATAATAAGAAAAATAAATAAGATTATAACACAATTTCAATGTTTTCAGTGTAAACTTAGTGAGGAGATAGATGCTTAGAAAGGACATGACTTCAAGATTACACAGGAAGGCAGGATCCAAATTTAGGCTTATCTCTCACCAAAGATGTTTTCTTACGGCTACTGCACAGAATCCATCCAGGTCAATATACCCTACTACATGCCATGAGGTTGACAGCTACACTTCCTGTTCCCTAGAAAAATAACAAATACTGTGGTGACATTTATAATTACTCCAAGTCAGATTTTATAACCTGGAATCTGCACACAGAACCTACTAGCATTTTGGGGAAAATACATGTATAAGTAAGAAAATATTTTTCTCTACTTCTTCCACTTTAATTCCCTTTTGAGAGGCCTAAGACACCTGATTGCTTTCCCTCAGTCCCAGAAAGTGAGGATGCTCTTTTGTTGAAACCCCTCATTCTGTTGTGAGTCTGTTGCGAAAGGCATCATTTCCTTTGGCTGACACCAGGGGCAATGTCTCAGAAAAGTCTGACTTCGCAGAGATATCCTGCCTGATTCCCAGTGTGAAGGTGTTTCTAGTTCAGGAACGAACTGTTGAACCTATTTCTAAAGTCGACTGGGTCTGCATACTAAGGATCCTTTGGGAGTGTGTGAAGGCTAGCAGTCCTGGGCATGTGCACTGGTTTCCATTCCAAATGAAAGAACTAGTTTGTTTGTGTTTTAATTATCTCTTCTTACAAGATCTACCCAACAGTATTGCTCCATACAGCTTGAAAGAATTTAATTAAAGCAAATAAAAAAAAAGGCCTCGCTTTTGTTGTTGTCGTTACTTGCTGGAATGAAATCACTAGATGTGCCCGTGCATGGAGATTTTGTTTTTCTTGTTCTCATGAAGAAACTGCTATTAAGACCATGGATATAAACACTTAGGAGCACAATACTTTTCTTTGGAATACATGGAGGGTCTCCCTCGTTGACATGGCCCAGAAAAGGGCAACTTGAGTATCCTTACTTCCCATGGAAAATACCAGAACTCTGTAAACTAATTGAAGTAGAATTAGATTAACAGGGAACTTGAGTGCAGTTTTAGTGCTCCAGAAAGGCTACATAGAAATAACAGAAGATACTTGTAGTAACACAAAATAGCAGCTCTGGAAATTGTTTTGAGACCATCTGATATAGCTGTTCTAAAGTTATGAGGGAAGGGACGGACAAGGAATGGCTAAGTGGCCAACTGAAGTTGCTCAGCTAACAGTGGCATAAGACTTTATTAAAAACAAACAAAAAACTCCCACCATTTTTTTGAAGAGGCAATCTTATCTCCTATAGAAACACTATTCAATATAAATAAGTAACATGAAGATTCCTCAAAAACTCATGTCATTTAAATACCTAGAAGATCTTACTCTCAGACTGTTTCTTTTTTTGTCTCATCTCCATTTATCTCTTCCTCGGTCTGAGCCTTGGCAGAGCAGATGGAAATGGAAGCTGACTGAGGCTCATTAGCAGTCAGATAAGATGTTTGCTACAGAAGAGAGGTAAAGAGAGACTCCTGATTCTTAAGCAGCCCTCTGATGTCACACATTTTTATTAAACATGCTCTCTGTGTTACCCACCACTCTGGGCCTCTGTAGGTATAAAAATGTATGAGAAATTGTACCTGCTTACCTTCAAGGCACTTACAATCTGGTTGGCTACATTGGCAAAGCACGGTGCATTTTTAAAATACTATTTTTTTTTTACATATTTTTCATATTTGAGAAATAAGAGACACAGGGGTTAGACAGAGAAATGAACATTTCTTTAGTTTCAAATTCTACATATTAAAAGTTTGAGTGGTATTTAAAAGTGAGAAAAGAGAAAAAATATTGCTCTTGGGTATTTCTCTTAGTTTCTCACTATTTTTTATGTAGTGCTTTTCTGCATCACCCCACTGCAGATGCCAAGATATATAGGTAATCATTTCTTTACTGTAATAGACATTTTTTCTGCACTGAACAAATGTGCTTGCAGGGTACTTATTTCTAAGGCTTTCTTAACTGATAAAGGAGTTGAGGCCTGGGCCAGTTGGCTCAGTAGATAGAGAGTCAGCCCGCATATAGACATTCTGGATTTTATTCCTGGTTGGGGCACACAAGAGAAGCGACCATCTGCTTCTCTCCCCCTCCCTCTAACCCTCCTGTAGCCAGTAACTCCACAGGTTCCAGCATCAGCCCCAGGTGCTGAGAATAGCTCAGTTGGTCCAAGCATCAGTTCCATACGGGGATTGCCAGGTAAATCCTGGTCAGGGCACATGTGGAAGTCTGTCTCATTATCTCCCTTCCTTTTACTTTTGAAAATAATGAGTTGATATGTTCATTAATTTCTTCATTCCTCCATTTACCTTGTACTATTGAATATCCACAATGTTTTAGGTGCTAGGTGTTTAGCAGGAAACAAAACAACAAAGCCCTGACCTCATGGAACTGATATTTTATGATCAGTTCTGTACATGGTGTAGCATAATGGAAGAATTAATTAAAGCTTCTAATTATATAAGTATACTGCTGCTTATGTGATGTGTTTTGAAGAGTGCTTTTAGATGCCTTTCTTAAAAATATCTTCTTATTGCACCTGTAAAGATGCCCTATATTTCACTAGCTTTGCTCCTTTAAAAAATACAAAACTCTTTGAGACAGAAAACCATTGAAGACTTAACAGCCGCCAGTAAGTAAGGAAAAGCCCCATAGATCCTTTCTAACCTTATAGATGGCTCTTGATCAATCAAGTGGGTAACAGGTGAGTTTTGCTGTGGGGTGGTGTCAGTTGGTAAGGAAGGCGAAAGGAAAAAGTCTCAGAGCCAGAGACATGATTTGAGATCACAAGCTAAGTGGACAGTGTGAAGAGGTGCAGACAGAGGGCACGGAGCATTAAAGAAAGGCAGTAAAATGTAAGGAGGAGGACAAGAAAGATAAACTCACCCATCCACAGTTTTGTTTTAGGTTGACCTTGATCCCTCCATGCCTTTCTGTCAGTCCTCTAAGCCATTGTTAGTCCAGATGACAAGGGATTTTGCGGTAGACGCTTAGAAGAGACCACAGCTGCCTGCGTGACCTGAAGTTATGGCTGGAAGAATAATGTCACAGATCTGTTACTGCATGTGACAAAATAGCTTCTGTCTTGTTTGCACAATAAATGTTAAAATACTGACACATTTTGCAGTTTCCTGGAACGATCACCTTTAGATATTTTGTTCTAATTATATGTTATCATTTCACCGTTACATTATTTGCTTTGACTGTCGAATACAGTCTTGAATATAAAAAGTCAGTGGATATAATTTTCTAACTAGGAAAGGTCAATCGTATGCAGCTTTTAAAAATTTGAATAAACCGAACATGGCTCCTCAAATGACTATCCCACTTTCCAAATTTGAAGCTGGAGAATTATTATTTATTTTCAACAGACTGTGTACACGCTTCTGGAAGCACAGGTTTATAATTGAAATGTTGACACAACCTTAAAGTATCACAGCACGAGTGGTGTTGTTCTAATAAATCTTGTCCCAAATCCTTGGAGAGAACTTAAGGCAGAGATTCACTTTCTATATCAGGTTTCATTTTACTGAAAGGCTTCTGGAGATAAAGCTCATAAACTACGAAGGGACAGATACAATGTGGACTAAAGGGTTAAAGGGCTGGAGAAAGCTCTGTAATTCTCAGAAATGGGAAACAGATGTTGTTTGACATTTTGAAGCACAGTTTCCTTCTTCTTTGCACACTTTTTTGCTATCACGGTTTTCAAAGCAGAGATGTGTTACTGTAAATGAGAATGGCTTTGCAATGAGTTTCCTGCTTAAAGAACAGAGGGAACTAATATTAAGACTAATTTTTATTTAATATAGTGTCTTTTCTCATAACTGAATCACAAATTGCATTAGGGAACCGAATGACTTTGGTACAATTTATCACGAAACCTCAGAAATTAAATAACACCTCACGAAAATGAGTAAATATAATTGGAAAGAAACACTGCCTGAGCCGGGAACTCTCCTACATATTAATTTTTGCTGTGAGAGGAACTGCCCTGACTTATACTGACTGCTGGTGACTTCTGTGCAGATAAACACCTGCAGCTTCAGCTTTGCAGGTGCAAGTAATACTAGGGACTTGGTATTTTACAGAAAGAGCTGAGAAGAAGAATGGTGATGATAAATATTTAGTTCAGGGCATAGAGCCCATGGGGAGGCAAGACCCCAAAGGTGGGCAGATGAAGCCCCAGGTGACCAAGGTGCCTCCTCCAAAGGGAGCTGTGAGTGTAGGGGAGCCTTGTTACAAGACTGACTGAGTGTAGGAAGGCAGGGAACTGAGGGGAGCCACTGAAGGAGCAGAAAGAGCAGCGACCCGACTGGAGTTTTACAAGCTGTGGAAAGTGAAGCTCTTCTCTATTTGATTTGCATCTATGTTACCAGTCATGATGTTTAATTCCAGTTTACTGAAAGATAAAGCATGACCAACTGCTGTGCTGGCTATTTTTGTGGGTTTATTTGAGAGGGGCACTGGATCAGAAAGTGAATGAGATGGACTGAATTGTGCAAGGTATTGGAAGTTTGTATTGAAAGTTTTCCCATTGCCCCAGACACAGTTTATCCGAAAGGTGAGGATTTTCTGTGTCTTATAAAGTCCAGTGTGTGAAACTATGTTTTCTGTACAACATTTAATATTTAGAGGGCTAAAATAATAAAAGCAACAATATTAACAATGATCAATATTTTATAGATAAATGTATCTGACTAAAGCTACCATGGCAGATAGACAAACTAACAAACCAACCAAAAATTGGCTTTATTTTTTTGCACATAGAGGGGAGCAGAATGACAATTTTTTTTTTGTGTGTGTGTGTGTGTGTGTGTGTGTGTGACAGAGAGAAAGAGAGAGACAAAGAGTGGGACAGTCAGACAGAAAGGAAGAGAGATGAGAAGCATCAGTTTTTCATTGCAGCTCCTTAGTTGTTCACTGACTGCCTTCTCATATGTACCTTGACCCAGGGGCAGGGGGCTACAGCAGAGTGAGTGACCCCTCAGTCAAGCCAGCAATCTTGGGCTCAAACCAGTGACCATGGGGTCATGTCTATGATCCTAAGCTCAAGCTGGTGAGCCCGCACTCAAGCCAGATGAGCCGTCACTCAAGCCAGTGACCTCAGAGTTTTGAACCTGGGTCCTCTGCATCCAAGTTGGATGCTCTATTCATTGTGCTACCACCTGGTCATGCGGAATGAAAAATTTTTATTGGTTCTTCTCACTGGCAATGAAAGGAAAGTGTATCCAAATACTGAATCTCAGCTCAAGTCTTACCTCTTTCCTGCAGAATTCCCTACAGCCCCAGGTCTTCAGAGCTTGTCTTTTCAGGATTATTGACTAAATTATCTGCTTTATGATAAGAATATTATCAAATCAAGTACAAAAACAAGACAAAAAATATTGAGTAAAAAAGTAAAACGTACCCCAAAACACTGATGACAAAAAGTAAATACTGGTAATTGATCTTAAAAAGGTTGCTTTGACTTCCGGCAAGATGGCGATGGAGTAGGTGGACATACCAACTTCCGACTCCCAGAACCAAAGTGGATTATAACTCAATTTTAAGAACCATCATCTGGATAAACCAACACTGAACTAGACTGCCAGGACTCTTCAACCAGGGAATACTGAAGAAGCAACATTGAGACTTGTAGGAAAAGTGAAAATGCGGAAAGGGCTGCCCAGCTCCATGGAGCGAAAGGCAGCCTGGAGAGACTCATGTGGTGGGAAGTGAGGCTAGCAGATGGGTAGTGACCCGAGTCCCAGGAACAAAGCCCCAGCCTGCAGCCCCAGAGCCTAGAAGAGGCACATGGACAGTATTTAGCTGTGATACAGGTTAGGATGCTGTTTGTGAGAAAGAGACAGTTATCTCAGTCCCAGGATTCTTCTTAAAGGGATGGCGCAGAAAACCTCTCTCACAACTCACCCAGGACTCTGGGACACAGGAAGAGAGGAGAGGACTGGAGCAGCAGGAAGAGAGTGTGGTCTGGAAGGCACAGTGAGAAAAGCTTTGAGGGACAGCCACCCTAAACCCTGGGCTGAGTCACTCCACAAATATGAAACAATATTCCCCCTGGAACCAGCAAGGGGAAGCAGGATACCAGCCAAACAGGCTCCCCTGTGGCAATTAGATCATAGTCACTTAGAAGGAAGGAACTTTCAGGACTACAGTATAGAGTGTTAGGGTCTGAGCTGCAGTGCCCCTACCCACACTACTGAGGGCATGTTAGAGGGCGGGTAGTGGCCGGACGCAGAAGCGCGGTTCCATCGCAGGGAGCAGAGGCTGGTCTGGCTGGCATGAGCTCAGTCTAGACCAGCTGGGGTGAAGGGGACACGTGAAAGTCCGGCAGCTATGGGCCAGCCTGCGACCCCACCTGTGGAGGAAAAGCAGGAGTCCGAAACAGGCAGAGATCCACCGATTGGCAGGGGCGAGCAGGCACACAGACTCACCTTGCCTTCGAGGCTTGAAGCCCTGAACGAACTGGCTTTGCCCACGGAGGTAGGGCGGAGCCAGGGCTCACAGTTGAAGGTGCACCAGCAGCCCGGCCAAGAGCTGAAGTTGGCGGAGGAGGGACGGAAGTCTGGTTCACAGCTAAGCATGCACCAGAAGCCCCTCCTGGCCGAAGGAATGGGCTGACAGAGACCCACAGTTCAGCAAAAGTGCTCACCCTTGCCCATGGTGCCCAGGCTTGTGGCCCGAGAGTGGTGCACAACCCCACCTGTGGAGAGGGGCAAAGGCCAAGACTGGCTGAGACTTATAGAGCCTGACACAAAAACATAGCCCCTCCTGTGAAGGCGAAGGCGAGGTGGAAACCAGAGCAACAGCCACAGTGGCCGGCACTGGCAACACCCATACCCAACTGCCCTAGGCAGCGGCAGAGGGGATGGCAGGCCTGCACACAGACCATACCTAGAGAACACAGAGGCAACACCCATTGGACTCCAGTAGCCAAACCCTTCTTACACACAGACAAAATGGGTAGGCAGAGAAATGCAACCCTAATGAATCAAGAGAAATCCCCAGAGAAGGACCTGAATGAATCAGATATAACCAAACTACCTGATGCAGAGTTTAAAATAATTATAGTTAGGATGTTCAAAGAGCTCAGAGTAACAATGGATAGTCATAACGAACACCTAAATAAAGAAATAGCAAGCATAAAAAAGGAAACTAAAATAATAAAAAAAAATCAGACAGAAATGACAAATACAGTATCAGAACTGAAGACCACAATGGAAGGAAATAAAAGCAGGATGAATGAATTTGAGAATTGAATCAGCGAGATAGAGGACAAAATAAACAAAGGCACAGAAGCGGAGCAGAAAAAAAAAAGAGACTCAAAGAATCTGAAGAAACTCTAAGGGAGCTCTGTGACACTATGAAGACAAATAACATCCCCATCATAGGGGTTTCTGAAGAAGAAGAGAAAGAACAAGGGATAGAAACTTTATTCAATCAAATCATAGCTGAAAACATCCCTAAATTAAGACTGGAAAATGTTTTACACATTCAAGAAGCACAGAGAACTCCATTAAAGAGAATCTTAAATAAATCTACACCAAGACACATAATAGTTAAAATACCAAAGCTAAGTGATAAAGAGAAAATTTCAAAAGCTGCTAGAGAAAAAAAGGCTATCACCTACAAAGAAGCCCTCATAAGGATGACATTTAACTTATCAACAGAAACACTTGAGGCCAGAGGGAATGGCAAGATATATTCAAAGCAATGCAGAACAAGAACCTACAACCAAGACTACTTTATCCAGCAAGGCTAATGTTTAAAATTGAAGGAGAAAAAAAAGAGCTTTACAGACAATAAAAAACCCTCAAGGAATTCATTAAAACCAAACCATTTCTGCAAGAGATGCGAAGAGGCCTGTAGTGAACAGTTCAAAGGGGGAAAAGAATATAGAAAAAGAGAAATACAGCTTTAAAGAATAAAATGGCAATAAACAACTACATATCAATAATAACCTTAAATTTAAATGGATTAAATGATCCAATCAAAAGATATAGGGTAGCTGTGTGGATAAAGAAACAGGACCTGTACATAAGCTTTGTACAAGAGAAAATTGTAAAACAAAAGCTGCACATAGACTGAAGTAAAAGGATGGAGAACAATATTTCATGCAAATGGAAATAAAAATAAAAAGCCAGGGTAGCATTACTTATACACACCAAACATAGGAGCCCCAACATACATAAAGTAGACTTCTATGGATATAAAGGGTGAGATTAACAGCAAAACTATAATAGTAGGGGATTCCAGTATCCCACTCACATCACTGGATAGATCACCAAGAAAGAAAATTAACAAAGAAACAGCAGACTTTAAGAATACACTAAATCAACTTGATTTAATAGATATCTTCAGAACTTTTCACCCTAAAGCAGAACAATATACATTCTTTTTAAGTGCTCATGGTACATTCTCTAGGATAGACCACATATTAGGACACAAAAGTGGTCTCAACAAATTTAAGAAGACTGAAATCATATCAAGCATTTTCCCTGATCACAACGTCATGAAAGTAGAAATAAACCACAAAAGAAAAACTGAAAAATACTCAAACACTTGAAAACTAAATAGCATGTTATCACATAACAGATGGATTAATAATGAGATCAAAGAAGAAATAAAAAAAGTTTCTAGAAACAAATAATAATGAGCACACATCAACTCAAAATTTATGGGACACAGCAAAAGCAGTACTGAGAGGGAAGTTCATAGCACTACAGGCATAACTGAGAAGGTAGAAAAAGCTCAAATAAGCAACTTGACCCTGAATCTAAAAGAACTAGAAAAACAACAGCAAATAAAGCTTAGGACGAGTAGAAAGATGGAAATTCTACAGATCAGAGCAGAAATAAATGACATAGAGTCTAAGGAAACAATACAGAGGATCAATGAAACCAGGAGCTGGTTCTTTGAAAAGGTAAACAAGATTGATGAACCTTTAACTAGACTCACCAAGCAAAAAAGAGAGAGGACTCAAATAAATAAAATTAGAAATGAGAGTGGAGAAATAACAACTGACACATCAGAAATACAAAGTGTTGTAAGAAAATACTATGAAGAACTCTATGTCAAAAAATTAGACAACTTAGGTGAAATGGACAAATTTCTTGAATCATATAATCTTCTAAAAATCAATCTGGAAGAATCAGAACACCTAAACAGACTGATTACAACAAATGAGATGAAAACAGCTATAAAAAAACTCCCTACAAAGAAAAGTCCTGGGCCTGATGGCTCTACAGGTGAAATCTACCAAAAATTCGAGGAAGAACTAACTTGTATCCTTCTCAAGCTATTTCAAAAAATTCAAGAGGAAGGAAGACTTCCAAACTTCTTTTATGAGGCGAGCATAATTCTGATCCCAAAACCAGGCAAAGACAACACAAAGATAGAAAATTATAGGCCAATATCCCTGATGAATTTAGATGCTAAAATTCTCAATAAAATATTAGCCAACCAGATCCAACAATATATGAAAAAAAATCATACACCATGATCAAGTGGAATTTCTTCTGGAGAGGCAAGGCTGGTTCAATATTCACAAATCAATCAATGTGATTCATCACATAAAAGGAAAGACAAAAATCACATGATAATTTCAATAGATGCAGAAAAGGCATTTGATAAAATCCAGCACCCATTCATGATCAAAACTCTCAGTGAAGTGAGAATACAGGGAACATACCTTAACATGATAAAGGCCATCTATGACAAACCCACAGACATCATCATACTAAATGGGCAAAAATTAAAAGGAAACCACTTAAGATCAGGAACCAGGCAGCGGTGCCCCCTTTCACCACTCTTATTCAACATAGTTCTGGAAGTCTTAACCACAGCAATCAGACAACAAGAAGAAATAAAAGACATCCAAATTAGAAAAGAAGAAGTAAAATTGGCATTATTTGCAGATGATATGATATTGTATATAGATAAACCCTAAAGTCTCAGTTAAAAAGCTACTGGACCTGATAAATAAATTCAGCGAGGTTGCAGGATATAAAATTAATACTCAGAAATCAAAGGCATTTTTATATACCAACAATGAACCGTCAGCAAAAGAAATTAAGGAAACTATTCCCTTTACTATTGCATCCAAAAAAAAAGAATACAGTACCTAGGAGTAAATTTAACCAAGGAGGTTAAGGACATGTACTCGGAAAATTATAAAACATTGATAAAAGAAATCAAGGAAGATACAAACAAGTGGAAGCATATACCGTGCTCATGGTTAGGATAAATAAACATCATTAAAATGTCTATATTACCCAAAGCGATTTATAAATTCAATGAAATACCAATTAAAATACCAATGACATGCTTTAAAGATATAGAATACATATTCCAAAAATTTATATGGAACCGAAAAAGAACACGAATGGCTTTAGCAATCTTAAAAAGAAAAAATAAAGCAGGAGGTATCACTTTTCCAAATATCAAGCTATGCTATAAGGTCATTGTACTCAGACAGCCTGGTACTGGCATAAGAACAGGCACATAAATCAATGGAACAGAACACAGAACCCAGAAATAAACCCACACCTTAATGGACAACTGATATTTGACAAAAAAGGAAAGAACATACAATGGAGTAAAGACAGCCTCTTTAACAAATGGTGTTGGGAAAATTGGACATCTACCTGCAAAATAATGAAACTAGACCATCAACTTACATCATTCACAAAAACAAACTCAAAATGGATAAAAGACTTAAATGTAAGCCGTGAAACCGTAAGCATCTTAGAAGGAAACATAGGCAGTAAGCTCTCCGACATCTGTCGCAGCAATATATTTGCCCATTTATCTCCATGGGCGAATGAAATAAAAGGCAGGATAAACAAATGGGACTATATCAAACTAAAAAGTTTTGCACAACTAAAGACAATAAGAACAGAATAAAAAGACAAACCACACAATGGGAGAACATATTCGTCACAAAATTAGATAAGGTTTTAATAACCAAATTTTATAAAGAGCTTATAAAACTCAACACCAGGAAGACAAACAATCCAATCAAAAAATGGGCAAAAGAAATGAATAGAAATTTCTCCAAAGAGGACATACAGATGGCCAATAGGCATATGAAAAAATGCTCAACATCACTAATCCTCAGAGAAATGCAAATTAAAACCACAATGAGATATCACTTCACACCAGTCAATATGGTGCTCATCAGCAAAACAATACAGAATGAGTGCTGGCGAGAATGTGGAGAAAATGGAACCCTCCTGCACTGCTGGTGGGAATGCAGACTGGTGCAGCCACTGTGATAAACAGTATGGTGATTCCTCAAAAAATTAAAAATCGAACTGCCTTTTGACCCAGCTATTTCACTTTTAGGAATATACCCTAAGAACACCATAGCACTGTTTTAAAAGAAGACATGCGCCCCCATGTTCGTGGCAGCATTGTTCACAATAGCGAAGATCTGAAAACAGCGCAAGTGTCTGCCAGAGGATGAGTGGATTAAAAAGCTTTGGTGCATATATAGTATGGAATAATACTCAGCCATAAGAAATGATGTTATCGGATCATTTGTAACAACATGGATGAACCTTGATAACATTATACTGAGTGAAGTAAATCAGGTAAAACTAAGGACTATATGAGTCCATACATAGATGGGATTTAAAAATGAGACTCACAGACATGGTCAAGAGTGTACTGGCTACCAGGGGAAAGGGGGAGGTGAATGAGGCTGTAGGGCGAGGGGAGGGGTACAAATAATACCAGATAGAAGGTGACGGAGGACAATTTGACATTGGTTGATGTGTACACAATATAATCAAATGTCAAAATAACCTGGAAATATTTTCTCTGAACATATGTGCCCTGATTTATCAATATCACCCCATTAAAATTATTAATAACAAAATGTTGCTTTGAATTAATTAGCAGCAGACATTTAAAGTTTAAATATTGTAGTAACGCACATACCAATAGTTAGGTATATTAATTCTGAAATCTTCTTTGTAGTTTTTATTATTTTTTAATCAGAAGTGATCACATTCTCTTGGAAGTGGAAAGCTAATGGCCTAAATGACTTTGTTTTGTGGTGTAGTCTTTTTGAATGCTCTTTCTTGGTTCTCCTCTATTAATAATACCATCTTATTTTTGGCATTTGGCCCTACTTATTTCTAGGTCTTTCTTTGGTGCTGCTCTTCTGAATACACTGTAAATTTTAGACCCTGGTATTTGTTTTCTATCCTCTTTGTTCTTCAAGAACAATGTCTCAGTGTACTACTATAAAGCATTTGGTCAGCCTTTTCAGTCTTTCTCTTTCACTAGTTCTGCTTATACACCTCTGCATGCTGAGATTTTCGGTTAGTCACCTTGACTTCATCTATTTAAAAAAATTTATTATAAAATTAAGAAATTCTTATGCTAAAAAAGTTACCACATAGTACAGTTACATGTGTAAATTAAAATGTAAAATACACCTTCCCGCATTTGGACTGGCTTCCACCAGTCAGCCCCAATCCCACTTCCCAAAGGCATTAAATTTATATCAAACTATATTTATTAATGGAAGTCAAATTTAAAACTTATATATATAATATATATGACAGCATGTCTCTTCAGAAATAATTTTAATTCAATTTTACATATATTTCACTGAAATTATGTGTCACTACTAGTTTCCCAATACAATAATAATCTCATAGTCTCTCTTTCTTTATAATCTTTTCGTTCCTTTTAATCTACATCCCTCCCCACTTGTGTCTTTTCAGTCTCTGTTATTCTAATCTTATGGTCACTATCTCAGAGTCAGTAATGAAGAATTTTGTTGTGTGATCTCCTTTATCTCTCCCACTGCCTTGTATGTAAGTCAACATCAAGAAATATTTGTTAATGATGCTAATGGTATTTGTAATGAAATGAATCCTTAGTAATATAGAAAAATATGATATATGTGAAATTCCCATCTAAGCCAAACACACCATGGAAAGCTATGGCTTAAGAAGGCAAGGAGCTTGTATCAAATATTCAGAGGCACTGCTGTTTTTCAATACAGTTGTATTACTTCTTTGGCACACTATCAGGAGTTTCTGTGCAATAGTTATAATGTGCTCTGGGGTTTAAAGCAGAGCCAATAGCATAGCAAGGATGCCACAATATTTTCTAGACAGAAAATAAAGGCTATATCTTTATGGTATAAAACCATCGGTGTTCTACTGAGGGCCTTGAAATATGATGAGCTGAACACCATGAACAAAATGATTTGTGCTGTGGCCTTGGCTTTTCTACATACCGTTATCCTTTTCATCAGAGTTCTGTCAGTTGCCAGGATTTTGGTTTCTACAAACTGGTAATGCTTACTAGGGAATTCTTGTGGGTTAATGAAAATGAAATAACATGGAAGATCCTACTCTCAAGTACATGTGGAGAAGACAGAAGCATCTGAGATTAGGTCTAGACTCGGAATAGAATCCAAGAGCTTATAACTGCAATATGGACCAAGAAAGACAATAAAAAGAGTATACATTAGCATTATTGTTACTTCTTTATTAAAGCTGCGGACTATTGCCCCAGTCTTTATGCATATGTGTCAAAATTTTGTTAGCATGAACCCCCCTTCAAGATATAATTGAATGTTAAATTTTATCCTAACCTGAGATTTGGGCATTCTTGCTGGAAGTATATCCCTGATTATCTGCCTCTAGTCAAGTTAATACTGTTGTAATTATGGATGTTGAAAGTAAACAGTGGTGTTGTAGAAAGACTCCTGAACTGTAAGAATCAGGAGATTAGAGTTCAAGTTCCACAGTCAATCAACTGCATTAACCTGGTCAAGTACAGTCATCTCTTTGGGTCTAGGTCCACAAAATGTAACAGGTGGCTTAGATGAACTGTAAAATCCTTGCCACCCTAGCATTTTTGGTTATTATTATTATTATTTTATTTTATTAATTTTAATGGGGTGACATTAATAAATCAAGGTACATATGTTCAAAGAAAACATCTCCAGGTTATCTTGTCATTCAATTATGTTCCATACCCATCACCCAAAGTCAAATTGTTCTCTGTCACCTTCTATCTGGTTTTCTTTGTGCCCCTCCCCTCCCCCCTCTCCCAAACCTGCTACACCCTCCCCACCTCCCCGTAACCACCACACTCATGTCCATGTCTCTTAGTCTCTTTTTTATGTCCCACCTATGTATGGAATCATGAAGTTCTTAGTTTTTTCTGATTTACTTATTTCACTCCATATAATGGTATCAAGAGTCATCAATTTTGTTGTAAATGGTCCGATGTCATCATTTCTTATGGCTGAGTATTATTTCATCGTATATATGTACCACATCTTTCTTATATTCAGTCATCTAGTGAAGGGCTTTTTGGTTGTTTCCATGTCTTGGCCACTGTGAACAATGCTGCAATGAACATGGGGCTGCATGTGTCTTTACGCACCAATGTTTTTGAGTTTTGGGGGTATATACCCAGTAGAGGGACTGCTGGGTCATATGGTAGTTCTATTTTTAGTTTTTTGAGGGACCACCATACTTTCTTCCATAATGGTTGTACTACTTTACATTCCCACCAACAGTGGATGAGGGTTCCTTTTCCTCCACAGCCTCTCCAACACTTGTTATTACCTGTCTTGTTGATAATAGCTAATCTACCAGGTGTGAGGTGGTATCTCATTGTAGTTTTGATTTGCATTTCTCTAATAGCTAATGAAGATGAGCATCTTTTCATATATCTGTTGGCCATTTGTATTTCTTCCTGGGAGAAGTGTCAGTTTATGTCCTCTTCCCATTTTCTTATTGGATTGTTTGTTTGTTTTATGTTGAGTTTTGTGAGCTCTTTGTATATTTTGGATATTAGCCCCTTATCTGAGTTGTTGTTTGAAAATATTATCTCTCATTTAGTTGGTTGTTTGTTTGTTTTGTTGTCAGTTTCTCTTGCTGTGCAAAAACTTCTTAGTCTGATGTGGTCCTATTCATTTATCTTTGCCTTCACTTTCCTTGCCTTTGGAGTCAAATTCAAAAAGTACTCTTTGTAACCAAGGTCCATGAGTTTAGTTCCTATGTTTTCTTCTATGTACTTTATTATTTCAGGTCTTATATTTAGGTCTTTGATCCATTTTAAATTAATTTTAGTACAAGGGAACAAACTGTAGTCAAGTTTCATTCTTTTGCATGTGGCTTTCCAGTTTTCCCAGCACCATTTGTTGTAGAGGCTTTCTTTTCTTCATTGTGTGTTGTTGGCCCCTTTATCAAAAATTATTTGCCCATATATATATGTGGTTTTATTTCTGGACTTTCTATTCTGTTCCATTGGTCTGAGTGTCTATTTTTCTGCCAATATATTTTGGTGCTCCTTGGTTTGGTGCATATAAATTAAAGAGTGTTATGTCTTCTTGATTCAGTATCCCTCTAATCATTATGAAATGACTATTTTTGTCTCTGATTACTTTTGCTGTCTTATAGTCAGCATTGTTAGATATGGGTATTGCTACACCTGCTTTTTTTTGGATGTTATTTGCTTGGAGTATTGTTTTCTAGCCTTTCACTTTGAATTTGTTTTTATCCTTGTTGCTTAGATGTTTTTTTTTAATTTATATTTTATTCATTTTAGAGAGGAGACACACACACACACACACAGAGAAAGAGAGAGAGAGAGAGAGATAGAGAGAGAGAGAGAGAGGAGGAGGAGCTGGAAGCATCAACTCCCATATGTGCCTTGACCAGACCAGTGCAGGGTTTTGAACTGGCGACCTTAGTGTTCCCAGGTCGACGCTTTATCCACTGCACCACCACAGGTCAGGCCTAGATGTGTTTCTTGTAGGCAGGATATAGTTGGATTTTCTTTTTTTTTTACTGGGACAGAGAGAGAGTCAGAGAGAGGGATAGATAGGGACAGACAGACAGGAACAAAAAGAGGTGAGAAGCATCAATCATTAGTTTATTATTGCCATTACGACACCTTAGTTCTTCGTGGATTGCTTTCTCACATGTGCCTTGACTGTGGGCCTTCAGCAGACCCAGCAACCCCTTGCTGGGGCCAGCAACCTTGGGTCCAAGCTGGCGAGCTTTTTGCTCAAGCCAGATGGGCCCACGCTCAAGCTGGCAAGCTCGGGGTCTCGAACCTGGGTCTTCCGCATCCCAGTCCAATGCTCTATCTACTGTGACACCGCCTGGTCAGGTGGATTTTCTTTTTTAATTCATTCTGCTACTCTGTGTCTTTTTATTGGTGAGTTCAATCCATTTACATTTAGTGTAATTATTGACACTTAAGGGTTTCTTATTGCCATTTTATATATTGCTTTTTGTTAGTTTTGTATCTTGTTTGATTCTTCTCTTTTGTTTTTCTGTCATTTGTTTTTATTTGGTTGTAATTTATACTTCTTTCCTCGGGTACTTCCTTTTTCAAGTCATGTGCTTCTGTGGTGGTTTTTTCAGGGGTAGTTACCATTAAGTAATGGAAAGGGTACCTACCATGTTCATTGTAGTACACTATCTTATGAGTACTTCTGCACTCCATCGTCCTTTGCTACTGTTAATTGTCGCCCTCTCCCTTTTATTGTTTTTGTTGTCACAGTTTTAATTTGTATTTTTTGTGTGTGTGTTCCTGGTGGAGCTTTTACTTGTGGTTTTGTTTTGTTCTTTGTATCTAGTTAGAAAACCCTCTTTAGTATATCATGAAGTGAGGGTTTTCTGATGATAAATTCCCTCATCTTTTCTGTATCTGTGAATGTTTTTATTTCTCCTTCATATTTGAAGTATAGCTTTGGTGGGTATAGTATTCTTTGTTGAAAGTTCCTCTCTTTCAGAACTTTAAATATTGGGGTCCACTCTCTTCTAGCTTGTAGAGTTTCTGCTGAGAAATCTGATGATAATCTAATAGGCCTTCCTTTATATGTTGTATTTTTATTTTCCCTGGATGTCTTGAGAATTTTTTCTTTTTCATTGGTTAGTGCCAATTTCATTATAATGTGCCTTGGAGTAGGTTTTTTTTGGGTTAAGATAAATCGGTGTTCTATTTGCTTCTTGAATTTGAGGCTTTAGTTCTTTCCACAGGCTTGGGAAGTTCTCATCTGTTATTTGTTTGAATATGTTCTCCATTCCATTTTCTCTCTCTTCCCCTTCTGATATATCTATTATTCTTATGTTACTCTTTTTGGTGGAGTCGGACAATTCCTGTAAGGCTTTCTCATTTTTTTTTTTTTTAATTCTTGACTCTCTCTTATTCTTTTTGTTGTGCCTCAAGTTGCCTTAAACTATGTCACTAATCCTCTCTTCTATCTGGCCTGTTCTATTAGCTAAGCTTGTTACTTCATTTTTCAGTTCATGAATTGAGTTTTTCATCTCTGTTTGATTTGTTTTTATAGTTTCAATTTCCTTGGTAATATATTCTTTGTGTTCATTGAGTTGTTTTCTGAGCTCCCTAAATTGCCTTTCTGTGTTTTCTTGCATATCTCTGAGTATTTTTAGGATTTCTATTTTAAATTCTCTGTCATTTAACTCCAAGTTTTGTAATCAGTTAAAATTTCTTTTTGTAGACTTTTCCTCATCTATCTGTGCTACCTCTCTGTCTTGTGTATCCATGATATTCAATTTTTTTTTCCTTAGTGGCATCTGAGGGTGATTTTGTTAATAACACTAATGTGAATTAATAAAAAAAGTAAAAAAAAATAGACAATAAAAAAGAATAAATAAATATAAATTAAATATTATTATTATTTTTCTTTTTTTCTCTCCTTCCCTCTTTGAGAAAATGCCATGCAAAACTGAGAATTATATTGTGCTAAATGGAACAAAACTACCTATAATTGGGGGCCTGAGTTGGGGAGAAGTGATAAAGGGGCAAGAAAATGAGGTAGGGGTCCACAAAATGGAAAAAAGAAAAAAATTTGGATCACAAATAAAATAGTTTGCTTGTAAATGATGGTCAAAGGAGATATATAATGAAAGGGATAAGAAGGAAACAAGAAAAAAAAAAGAAAAAACTATTGTATTAAGTGGAACAAAAACTACATAGAATGGAGAATGGGGTTGGGGGAATGCTAATGAGTTAAAAAGTGTAGTAAAAAGTACACAATATGCCTAAAAAATATATTAATCCAAAATAAAATAGTTTGTTCGTGAGTGAGGATTGAATGAGAGAAGTGTAAAAGTGAAAATAGAAAAATAATAGAGAGAGAGAGAGAAAAGAAAAAGGAGAAAAAGAAAAAGAGAGAGAGAGAGTTAAGGGTTTTGGAGTGTAACCCTCATAGATATAGAAAAAAGAAAAGAAAAAAAAAGGAAATGTAACACTTATGGGTAATGTAGTTCAAGATGAAGAGAAAAGAATAAGACGAGCAGAGGATAAAAGGACCAAGGTGGAAGAAAAAGAAAATAAAGATAAGAAGATGAAAGAAACAAAAGAAAGTGAAAAGAGTTATAAAGTCTGTGGATTTTTCTTGATATTGAGAGTTTATCTTCTTCCTTTTTCCTTCCTCTCCCTCTTCCTGGTCTGTGGCACTATACCCCAGCCTCTGCCCCTGTGGCACACTTTGGTAGAGATTTGCAGTTGATGTGTGGCTATGGTGATGTCATATACTAGGCCCCAGTCTCGTTGGTATTTGGGTCTTGTTAGCATTTGCAAGCTCCAACAATGGGAGAGATTGTTTTCTCGGAGCCTCTCTCCTAGTCTCTCCTTCCTGAATTAGCAGCCTGGTGATTCAGCTATGAGGTTGCCGCTGCCACTGCCTGGAGAGTAAGAGGCTCAAAGAGCTGGGAAATCCCCACTCTATCCCCACTAAGTGCACGGCTCTAGGTAAGGCTCTGTCAGTCAGAGCCGTCAGCATAATCAGGCAGGGCTGGGAGCCAATTGCTCTCAAGGTGTCTTTCTATTAGCCTCCAGGTGTGTCCAGTATGCCTCAGCACTCTGTGGGACCACTCTTCCCAAGCTTTTTGCACTTTGTAACCTGTCTTGGCTGGGAAGAAGATGGCCTAGTTGCTGCTTGCAGAACAGGAGGTCTTAAAAGCTGCCAAGTCCCTCTTTGTAGTGCACAGCCCTGAGTATGAAAGCTCTGCTAATCAGAACCTCTAGTGTAAGCAGATTTTTCACCCTGTATCAGCTGACTGAAAGTTGCCCCCACCCCTCTGTGCAGAGTAAGAACTACTAAAAAATATCACATCTCTTGTCTTAGATTGCTGATCTGAGAGAAACCTTGTAAGCCAGAGCCGCGTAAGCCAGTTGGGCGGTGAGCCGACTGTGAGTTAAGCTAAGTTGAGCAATTGGATTCACAGATTTGCTACAGAGACTGCTTGCAAACTGCCTGCGGGCTCCTCCCCCAGTGCTAGCCTGAATAGCTGGTGAGGGTGCCCCGCCCTCCCGGAGAAGACCTGGCATAGGGAAGTTCGCTTTCACGCTCTCCCCACACGCTGTTGTTGGTGGAACAGGGATTACACCGTTCCTCTGCTGCCAACCCATGCAGGAGTCTCTGACCCTGCCTCTTTGTCTGGGAACTCGGGTGCCCATGCCTGGGGCTCTAAGAAGAACCTCTCACACACTGCCCACACTTGCCGACCAGGATATCGGGGTAATGGAGACTGCTACTTGCCCCCTTTACTGGGACTGTCGCCGGTGTTAGCTCACACGTGCTGAGCCGCGGTGGGCACACTCTTTCCTCGGCTTGCACGTCTGTGCCTCAGTCTGGCTCCTTCCAAGCCCAAAGCTCTCACTCCCTCTGTATCAAGTGAAAGCAGCCCTTGCTCAGGTTAGTGAGGGAGGCAGAATGTTCCGTTCTCCGTATTATTTCCTTCAGGGTTGCCTATAAATTTAGTTAGTTTTTCGCCCCTTTATACCTTTTTGTTCAGTGTGTGGGACTTACAGATGCTCCAGGGATTGATTTTTCTGCCTCAGGTTGTAGAACTTGTTGAAATTTTGGGGATAGGTATTGGGAGCACTCCTCACAGTGCCATTTCTCTGACATCACCCAGGTATTATTTTTTTAATTTGTGACTTGCTCAATACTTCCCAGCTCCCTATGGAAAATAGTCCATCAGAATAAATATTATTAAATAGCTGTTTTGCTCTGCAGTGACTTGTCTCAGTGAGCTTTGCACCATATTCAATAAGAATTTTAGTGCCTTTTATCACTAGGCTACCTCTTCTGTCAGAAAATATTTTTCCCCTAAAAAAAAAAAAGTCTCATGGCCTATTCTTTCAGCACCTACAGGTTTTTGTTCAAATGTTACCTGCTGGTGATTCTCTCCTCTCCCACTTATGTTAGTTGAAACCCACTCTCACTTCAGCACTTCCTCCTTTCTTTCTCTCTTTTATTCTTTTCTCCATAGTATTATCACCATGAGACGTATTGTATCAGCCTAGATCCATTCAAAGGGCAGAAACCTCATGAATAATTAATAGAGAACTTAACATAAGTGTCTTAACCAAGTAATAAAGAACAAAAAGGTAAAATAAAAGGCAACTGAAGTTTTATAGAGGTGGTAAATGTAGGAAGCAGCTAAGTCTGTGTTTTGGCTGAATTTTGCCTTCCCAAAATTCATATGCTAAAGTCTTAATCCATGAATAATCTTTATTATCCATTCTTTTCCAATTAATACATAAAACATTTATATTTAACATTTTCATTATTAGACATTAATTGAAAGTTTCTAAATTCATTGCATACATTAGGATGATATTCTGATACAAACAAAGATAACAGTGGCTTAAATGAGAGAGGTTATTTCTGTCTTAGAAAACAGAAGTATTGCACAATATTTTTCTGGAGATTCACAAGATTCTACCTTATGTTTCTATCATTGATCAGACTTTAGTTACAAAGTCACATCTAGTTGCCAGAAAGGTTGAAAATGAAATATATTACACTGGGAAACAAAATTATTGTTGCATCCACATAAACACTTGTTCTTACCTAATTCGAGTGTGCTGATCTTAAATCTGACATTAGTTTTTCTCTGTAAGCTACAGTTATTTTGCAATTCAAAATTTTAGGTTTTCATCTTATTGTAAAATTTTCAACATTTAGTTTAACATAGTGAAGTAGAATGTCTTCTTGGGCATTATCTTTGTGAAAATATCATAATTTATATAATGCAGTAAATACACTAATACACTAAAAGATATGATTGCATCAGAATTTGTCTACAATTTCAAAATAGAACATATTAAAACACTTATTTTAATCATAAAATTTGTGCAAAACTTATTTAAATTCTATTCAGGCAAAAATCTGAATTTGTAGCTCTTACGTTTGTGTACTTGTTGAGCACAATCTCGTTTGATGCTCCAGCAGTAGTCTGCCATTATATTTCTGTCCCATCGCCCCTGATAACACTCTTCCATTGTCTTCAGATCTTGATGAAACTATTCTCCCTGCTCATCACTAATAGCTCCAAGATTTTCAGGAAACTTATCAAGGTGACTGTTCAGGAAGTGAATCTTAATGCATAATATAGTAGAATGTCTTCTTGGGCATTATCTTTGTGAAAATACAATAATTTGAGGTCCAGTGAATACACCTGCTTTTATCTTTCCTAAAGACAAAGCAGGAAAAGTAGAAATAATATGTTGAAAGCATTCACTTTCTCTATTCAAAGCCTGAAAGAACTACTTCATTAAGTCAAGTTTCATGTGAAGTGGGGGGAAAATGATCCTGTCTCGATTAACTACAGGTTCATTTACAATATTTTGCATCCCTACTTCCAGAACTTCACGTTTCAGCCACTCCTTCTGTGTCCAGTGTTTCTCCCAAGGTTGGCTGTCCCACAAACACAGAAAGCAAGGATACTTTGTGAAACCTCTCTGTTGCCCTAGCAGGCAACTGACCATTTTAAGATCCACACAAATCCAGTTATGCTCTTCATACTTCAGTAAGTCGAGGACAATTTTTATGTCATTATCATCTTCTCGCAGATGAGTTGAATAACCAATTGGAACCGCTGCATAAACATTACTGTTATGTAGGAGAATACATTTCAGACTCTGTTTAGAGCTGTCAAGAAATAGCTGCCATTCTGTTGAACTGTAAGTGGTAACACCTAGCTGGTTAAGATGACTACTGATATCATGACAGTAAACAAAGTGTTTGTCTTTGGAAAGAAAGTCCACAAAAATTTGTTCACGCTTCCTGAAATGGGATACTTTAGCTGACCGGTGAAGTACATTCTTTTCTTGAAGTTTGGAGGCTAAAAACTCAGCTGCTTCCTTTGATAGGCTCAAATCTCTTACTAAGTCATTCAATTTGGGTTGGCTAAACTGTGGAGGGGTTAATGACTGCTTGGCATCAGAAGAAGACCCTTCAGATTCTATAACCATTTCCTCATGCATCTTATCAAAATACACTTTATCACCATGTTCACTTTCTTCGTCCTTAGAAGAAATAAAACCATTTAAAACTGGAACTAGGAGTGTCTCAGGGTGTGGGATAGGTTGTATTGCTGAAGGAATATTAGGATATAAGATCATATGCCATTTTTTCTTGCCAATGCCCTTTGTATGGGTCTGACAGAAATAACAGTCACTGCTGTGGTCCTTAAGTTCACACCAAACCATGGGAATAACAAAAGGCTTTCCTTTGCGTTTTCCTTTTGTCCAGTCATGAAGCATTTCCTCACAATTATGACACACAATATGAGGAGCCCAATTCTTGTCTTGATCGTCAAGGGGAACTTGAAAATAGGCAATATATGCACGTGTCACAAATGATGAATTATTGCACCTTTGACGTTGAAGTGTTTAATAGCCGCATATATAACAGAAGTGTCAGGACTATTCTTACATTTGCGCCTACTCGAAGAAGCCATGATTCAATCTTAAGACAAAATAAGAGGGTGTTTTTGTCAGATAATAATTGTTTACATTTAAAAACAACTACAATTACGTAAAAGTGATGTTTGTAAAACATTAATTGCCTTGTGGTTATGTTCAATCCAAGAGTTGTTGCCCTTTAACTCCAATTTAAATACCAATGAATGCCATTAACTGTAACCAAAAAAATTAAAGTTGCATAAAAACTAGAGCATGCACCAAAAATTGGATTTCAGATTTGGAATCAGAGATGCAGAAATATATAGAAAAAGTCCTAAAACCATGATAACATTATACTAAGTAAAATAAGTAAATCAGAAAATACTAAGAACTATATGATTCCATACATAGGTGGGACATAAAAATGAGACTCAGAGACATGGACAAGAGTGTGCTGTTTACTGGGGGTGATGGGGGGAGGAGAACAAGGGGGTAGGCAAGGGGAGGGGCACAAATAAAACCAGATAGAAGGTGATGAAAGACAATTTGTCTTTGGGTGATGGGTATGCAACATAGTCAAATGTCAAAATAACCTGGAGATTTATTTTTTGAACATATGTACCCTGATTTATCAATGTTGCCCCACTAAAATGAATAAAAACAATTAAAAAAATTATTCCCCAGTGTTATTTGTATGCCATATTAGCATAAATAAAACTGAGATTCTGTTGCTAAGGGGAAGAGTGGACAAATAGGTGGCAATCAGCAGCATCTACCACACTCACACTTGTCTACTTACCGCCCTGTGCTGTTTCATTGTGTATCTAATCTTGGCCTTTTCTGATTCTTTGGATGCCTGGACAATTTGGCTATTAAAGAAAAAGCAAAGATTTGGGAGGAAAGAGGACAAAGGAGATTAAATGCCCCCAAACTCAAAAGACTGAAGTCCATTTATGAAGACTTCCTAGCTGGAAATGATGATAAAAATATAGATAACATTTACTGAGCACTTACTATATACCAACATTTATGTATAAATATTTTTTTATATACCATCTCACTTAATACTCAAAGTAAACCTATGGGACAGTAATTATTATTATCATCCCCATTTTACACCTGGGGAGACAGTCCCAGAGAGATTTTATAACTTGTCTAATTTCAATGGCCAGTGATGGTAGAGGCATTGTTTATTTTTTCAGCTCACTGATTCTGAAGATAGAGTGCAGCCACTGTGTTCCTCATATCTTATAATGGGAAGGATAAAAGGATAACAAAGTAATGACTCAGAAGATCTATTTAGAAGTACCTACAGATAATTCCTTTCTCTAAAGCTTCTCCTAACAATAAATATTGGCAGCCATGTTTGCGGTATAAACCCTGAGTTTTTAGCAGTTCTAACTGGCTCTCAGGAATGGACATCAGCCCTTCAAATGCCTCATGATGATTCTTTTCCCTGAAATATTCAATTAGATTACAGAAGACTTGAACTATGGGGGAACAAAATTGAAAGATGTAGTGGAGTGAGTAGGGACTTCCATTTGTAGGTGGAAACAAGAGAAGTTGTACAGGCTGTGCATGACTCCTTTGCTGAGTGGCTAGTACTGCTTTGTACTCAGAGTCTCTTTAGGCTTACAATAAACTCTGTGTATTCAAGTTCATTTAGGTGTGTTTCTGTTTTTTACAATCAGGAGGACCACAAGTATAACTGACATGCATTTAGAACATACTTGTTTCACAGTGTGATGGTTGAGCAGCACTGACTCTGTAGCCAGGCTGCTTGGGTACAAATCCAGCTTTCCACTCATTAGCTGTGTGGCCTTGTGAAAATTACTTAACCTCCCTATGCCTCAATTTCTTTATAGAATGATGCATTAACTATGCAAGGCACATAGTTAATATTATAAATGTGTTTAATATGGTTATTACTCTTTTGGTGTTAGTTCTATGAGAAAAAATAGCTTCTGTTTCTGACCTTCACAAAGTCAAAGAAAATAGTTATTATAAAATGTAGTAACAGCTACTATGTATTAATAGTTCAATGTGTGCCAGAGATGGCTAAATATATTATATAAATTAGTGTATTATGACTTTCCCAAACCTGTGAGGTAGGTAATGTTACTTCCTTTTTAGCAAGAAAAGAATTAAGGCCCAGAGAAATTAAGTAGTCCATGATCACCAGTAAGAGATCAACTCACGATTCACATCTGGGTCTGATTCTAAAATCAGTGGTTTCTTCCCGGACTACAAATCATCATGGGCTTGCTCTGTGCAAAGTAGACTGGGGGGAAATTGTCCATGGTCCCTTTAGTCTCTAATGAGGTATGCCATATATTTCTCAATCACCTTGCATTTGTATAGTCCTTTTTCTGCACTATGACATTACCTTTAACATGAATTACTTCTTCTGTTTTATAACTCAGAGTTCATTGGCATAAAAATATGTAAGTCTTTTGAGTAGTTAAAAAAAATTCACTCAAGGCTTAGTTAATATCTATGAGTGTTATTTTCTCTCTTAGATCTGACTTGTAAATGGCTTATTTTGTCAGCATAGTGCGCATAGAACTTTCAGCTGACAGACTGGGAATGCAATCTGTGACTGGTGTTGGCGGTGTATGAGGAGAGAGAAAACATGAATGATAGAAACAAAAGGCAATCAATGTTTAAACACTAGGCCATCAGCAGCAAAAGAAATCTAACGTGCTTCAGAACCCTGTTTTGTGTGGTAGGAGTCAGAGAGACCACAACCATAAGCTATCTCATGTCTTTTAAATGTATCTTGGCAAATTAGCTACTAGATGGCTTTCAAATATGCTTCAGCAGCTTGCAGTTGTAATGACTGACAGACAGGTTGGGAAAACTGGACTTTTATGGAATAATGGTTTTAGAGAAGAGAAAAGAAAATGTCCTGATTAGATATCATTGAAGGCTTTATTTGTACTATTCATGGCACTAAATTATGAGGATAGCATCCTGACTTGATCTATTAAAGGGCTTCAACAGGCTCTGGAATGCCAATATAGGTTTTAATAGTGAAGTCTAAAGTGGAACTAGTTTTCATCCAAATTGGCTTGGGAGTGGAAGAGGTTAAGTTTAGCCTCAAGTTGGAGCAGACAGAGATACTATTTCCAAAGCCCTAAGAAAAATTTTAAAGTCTTAATCCCAGATATCTCTTATTTTCTTTATTGCCAGTTTGTATTGTTCACTTTGTGTTTCCTTTAACAAATGTAAGGTATCTTTTTTGGTCAGAGATTTTGGAGAAATAGATATCAAGTTTTAGCTAGTTTTGTTTCTTTATAAATGGAAATGACATTAGTATTCTACATATTATTGCAAATATTTCAAGTTGATAGACAAAACCTTTTTCATGGGACAGATTCCCATTTCAACTCCTCTCCTGGGACATGAAAGGTTATTGTAGAGCACAATGCTGGCGATGTTTCCATTTCAGTTCAAGCATATTTTTGTTTCATCATCTAGGCAGTAACCATGGTTGACTACATAATATTTTCGTACTGAGTTCTGCAACTATTTCTCCACATGGCCTTGCTAAGTAGCATCTGCATTGCATATTCAGCTGAAATGGTGCTTCTATAAGCCATGGCAATTGAGAAATTTTAATATAGGATGGTTTAGAAAGTTATACATAATAGTTTTAATTTCACAAACATCTCATTAAAAACATTTTAGTGTTTCTTGTGTAATATTTTGTTTGTTTCCTATGAACATTGTGTATCGGGTAACAAATATATCATAGAATGATATATATATATGAACATTTAGAGTTTGCAAAGCATCTCTGCAGGCTATCTTAATAATAATTTAAATAAGTTAAGTTATCAATACCAATTTAGAGATAATAAACCTGAGGTTGAGGGGGCAAGTAATTTATCTGAAATCATGCAGTTGGCAAGTAAGCAAAATTTAAACCAAGGTTGTGACTCTGATGTCAAGCTCCTCCATATTGGGTGAGGATAGCAGAACAGGGAGGTGGTTATATAGGCAGGCAGCCATCCACACACGATATAGGTCAGAGACCACCGGTGCACATGGCATGTCTTCACCTCCCTGAATGTGAATGAAGCCTTACGCAAGACGCTACTCCCTCAATTCAAAATCAAATGAGAAGAAAAAATAATTTTATTCCTAGATTAGCTCCCAATACCTGTTGTGTTAATCCTCTTCCTTTTAAATCCTTTTATCTCTCTAGTTAAAATTACCCTGGACAAGATCTTAACTTTGTTTTTCCTGCAAAAGTTCAGATTTTTGTGGGTAAATCCCTTCGGTGTTTCACAGGGCTCCGAGGTTTCTCAATGAAAGTTGCAGAGTGTCTCCTTTGTTATCATCAAGTGGCATGCTCATAGAGATAGATATACCACACAATTATGGGGTAGAGCTATAATTACCTCTGCTTTCTAAACCACAGTGTAGGATCTTTATGCTACTTCCTTTTGAATGTGATAGAATTAATTGTTATTACTATGTTATCATGTAGCATTAACTAATAAACCCAACTAATCTACCTAGTAATTCGAGTCATTGCATAACAAAGAACCTGGTGACTTAAAGCATGATCAGCATTTATGAAATGTGTGAACTGCCTCCATTGCTATTGTAACCCATCAAATTGTTGTTGCTTGTGTTCAGTTGGGGATTATAGCTCTCATAAAAAGCCTTAGGGGCAGTGTAGTGTCCTGAGCCTGATTTTGAAACACCTGGAACACCATGCAGGCTTGAAACCGTAGAGTGGCTGACTCAACAATGTAATGTCACTCACTGTGCTGTTTGTGTGTATTTAAGAGGAGAGCTTAAAACTGGATTTCTGTGTGCACATATGGACTTGGGGCATTTGGGGAAGGATTAGGAGTGTCTTTATGTTCAATCAACAGGCAAGCTTGCTATACTGGTAATGGTATGTATTAGAGAGATAGAAGAACTAGTTTATAAAAATTAGAACTGCTATTTATCCCACTCACTCTGACCTATCACCCAATTTTTTGCAGTGTCTGGAGCCAAAGTTCGGAATATTTTCTCTCGCCTTATAATGCACCTTTGAATTGTAAAATAACAAACAGGTATCTTTGCAATTATACATTGTACCTGGATCTATGAGTCGATGTACCTTCATATCAGTCTATCTGGGTATCTTTATATCTATGTATATGTTTATTTGTGAATTTATATATCTCTTTTTATATCTTTATGGGGCATGCTGGCATGATTAGGCCCAGATTACTAACTCCAGACTGTAGTTCATGGATAACAAGAGGAAACACGAAAGGGCCTACACATTGCATAGTAGAGCCTGAGGCTTTCTGGCTTTCCAGAAATCCTGCAACTCTCTTTTTCCCCCAACACCTTGTTTCTGTGATGTCTCTTGCATCTGTCTGCTCCAGTTGCATCTATGCCAGCTGAATTCTTTATTCACCATCAACTGGAATATTATGACAGTATCACAAACAGGCTCCTTGCCTCCTCCTTTCTAACATCCTAAACCACATGTCCTCCCACTTGTTAAATATTGTTAATGATTTTCTAAAGCTTGACTGGCTATTCAATGCCTTCTGTGGACCTTCATCTATTTATGTTTCCAGCTTCTAGCTCATTATGTACTTGGTCAGGATCCTTTAAGTCCCACTAGAGTGCTTGCTGTTTTTGAGATATTACATAGCACCTTCCTTCTTCTGTGCCACTTCTTTTGCTAGGCTTTCCAACTAAATTCTGTCCATTTGAATGTTTGAGCCATTCTTGAATGGCCTTTCTCTCTCTCTCTCTCTCTCTCTCTCTCTCTCTCTTTCTTTTTTTCTAGTATGAAATACTTAATAAATTTGTGTGTCCTCCTTGCACTTGGGCCATGTTAATCTCGGTATCATTCCAATTTTAGTATATATGCTGCCCAAATGAGCATGAATGACATTTCAGATAAAAAAATATCTTTGATTTTCTCCAAAGAAATGACCTTGGATAGGCCTTATATACCCTAATTGATTTAATCCTGTTGTAATCATGGATTCTCTCAATGTTACAATTCTAAGTAAGTCTCAAATTTGGATCCTTCTTTCCTCCCCAATTGCCATTGCTTTCATTGAGGGCGGTGTTTTCAACTGCTGGTCTGAGGACGGATCTGCCTGAAATTTTGTGCTGATCTGCAAAAGAGTTCACCGCCTTGATGTTGTTTGAGGATTATAGACCCAATGATCTTAGTCAAGTTGGCTTATGCTCAGGGTGATTTCTGCCTTAGTGGCTCCCATAATAATTCTATTTCTACCAGTTCCTAAGTGTAAAAATGTTGAAAACCACTGGGTTAGTGGATTCCTTCTTTTCCATAATATTGCAAATGATATTCCTTATCACTTATCTTCTAGTCATTCACATGTATTGCTACTATAATGTTTAAAATGTTAATATAATCATTTACTTATTGTTTCTCTATATAAAGTCATGTTCCAAGAAGAAATTTGGATGGATGAGTGAGGAAGAGCTATTATAATCTTTGGGTTTATAGTTTTATCAATTTTAGCCATTATTACTTCAAATAATTTTCTTCACCTCTCCTCTCCTTTGGAGATTCCAATCACATGTATATTTGGCTACTTATAATTTCCTCACAATTCAATGATATTCTTTATATATTTTTTAAAATTCTTATTTCTGTTTCATTTTGGATAGTTTCTACTGTTATGTTTTCAAGTAACTAATTTTTCCTCCTATAATATCTAACGTGTCATTAATCCTGTACAGTGAGTTTTTCATTTTACACACTGAAGTTATCATTTCTAAAGTTGGATATGCATCTTTTTTTTAAAAAAAGATATTTTCCATCTTTCTACTTAACTTTTTAAACAGATAAATATATTTATAATAATGGTTTTAATATCCTTGTTTGCTAATTCTAATATCTAAGTTTTGGTTGAGAATTTTTTCTTTTCATTATGAATCGTATTTTCTCTCTTCTTCACTTGACTGATACTTTTTGATTAGATATTAGACATTGTGAAATTTGCATTATTGGATGCCGGATTTTAAATTTTTTTATGTGTTGTTTTAAAATTTTTTCAATTGATTTGAGAGAGAGAGAGAGAGAGAGAGAGAGCATCAATTTGTTGTTCAATTTAGTAGTTCCATTTAGTTGAGCTCTATAAGTATTCTTGAAATTTGTTCTTAGAAACTGGGTTTCTTCTGGGTCTTGTTGTTAAGATTTGTTAGATAGAGTAGAGAAGTGCTCATTCTAGGGCTAATTATTCTCTATTTCTGAGAAAAGACCTATTTAAATACTTTACCCAATGCCTTGTGAATCTTTAGGCTTTCTAATCTGGTTTTGGGAACTATTCTCAAGTCTATGTGAGTGCCAAGAACTGTTATCTCTAAATCTTTTTGGATGGTTCTTATCCTCGTTTTGAAGAGTTTCTTCACATGCATGAGCTGGTCAATAGTAAGTTGGGTACTGAGGAGTGTCCCTTGCAGATATCTGGCACTTTCTTTGAGCAGCTCTCTATCCTCTGATACTTGTTCTTAGAATAGAACTGCATTTGTCAATTTAGAGAATCAACTCAATCTCCATGGCTTATACAATATGTAAAGCTCCACCTGAGTTACCTTTCTCTGTACCATAATCTGGAAACTCTCTCAAAGTTTGCTTTTAATCTTTAAAGGGTTACTGTCCTTCATTATCTGATATACATGGTCTTACAAACCATTTCTTTACGTATTTTTTTTGTCCACTTTTTGGTTGTTTCAGCTGGGAAAGAACTTCAGTTCCCATTATTCTATCTTGGCTGAATTAGCTTTATTTGAAATTATATTGTCACATTCCTCCTCAAATACATAATTCTTAAAATAGAATAAAATCTTATTTCCCAACATTTTTTTTAATGTGTCTATTTTTTTTTTTACTTTTTTGTTTTCTTTAAGAGAATGACTATAACTTGCTAGAACAAAGTGAGTCCTCTGAAAAATGAGCCACTTGTTCAGCAAGTTTTTTTTTATTCTCCATATTACTGTTTTTCATCATTATAGAGTTTTATCACTGACCTGTAAATGTCCTGGGCAACATTTGAATTGCCTCTTCTGTTTCCTTATATCATAAGGTGCTTTATTGAAGACAGAATATTTACGTAAGTTGTGGACCAAGAAAGTTCAGATCAATATTTACAAAGGAAATATGCTTGGGTAAGTAGAAAAATATTTCTAATATTTTTGAACTATTGGATTATATTACTGGTATCCTACCTGTAATGGTGAATTCATATTTGATTCTTTCTTGTCTCCTTGTATTTCTATAAACATTTTTCATTTTGTACTTCTTTATGTGTTTCCACTTCCTAGTTTAGGCTCTAAGAAAATATTCCTTGACAGCTTTTATAGTCTCTCTTCCCAATCCCATGTGCACACCCAACACACCATCAAATATGTATTGAGTATAGTCTGTGTTCTAAGAAATGTTAAGACCTGGCTTGGGATGGGCTGATACCGCTAAAGCAAAACTTAAATATCTGCCTCTTTCTGTCCAAATCCCTGAATGAGTTCCTCCCCTTTAAGATAATTAAATTTGAATTTTATTTCAGACAGTTGTAAAATCTTATATTTTGTTAAATAAAAGGTTTTTGTTCTTGCACATCAAATATTCTCTTTGCTTAGCTAGAAATTGATATCATGTGAATTCTTTACTCCCTCCTTCAAGTTCTAACTCAAAGTTCTCTATACCACAAAGATGAATGTGATCACCTTCCAATTGAGGGATTTATTTTCTCATAGGCTTTTCAACTTTTTACCATACATTATTTTTACTTATATTTACATTTTATTTTCTCAAATGACAAAAAAAAAACAACCCAAAAAAACACCAAAAAACAAAAAACAGTTTGAGGGAAGAATTTGCATTGGGCTCATTTTCTATTTTCTGATATGTTTTGAACTTAATCATAGATATTTAATAAAAGGTAGGAGAATAGGTGAACAAATTAGAGCCATGGGTCACTTAAAACACTTGTCAAAACAATTCTAAATGAACCAAAAATTCAGGAATGTTTTATCTGGTGCCTACTTGTGACTATGGGAAGAAATACAACTCTTGGCCCTTGGGCTGGGTAAGGAACAATAAGGTCTGAAAGATTTTTTTGATGGTTTCTTTTTGGATCAATGCATAGGACTGTATTAGCAATTCAATGCTAAGCCTCAAATGGCAAAAGATCAAGATAATTGATATAGCAGTGCATGCACTATTATTTTTTAAATAAAGGTTATTAATAGGTGTCTTTGATGTCATATAAGTGGGAAATTTTGAAAATATTTTAGAAAACTTAAAATTTTATGTAATAAACAAACTCATACCTCTGCCCCTTTCTAGCTAGATACCTTAACTGAAGTCTTAATTTTCTCATCTGTAAAATGGGAATGATTATACTCCATAGTATTGTTGTAGGAATAACTTAGTTATTTTGAATTGAATTCTTAGCATAGTCCTTTTTGTTATTCTAGGTAGCATTATATAACTTTTAACTATTGTTATTATTATAGACCACAAATTACAAAAATACTAAATTTGCACTTTTTCCTTGATTAATTTAAGCTGTGTGAAACATTTTATTTGAATGTTTCAAATGTTCAAACTATATTTGTTCTCAAAATGAGTGAGTTCAGGACTTCTCTCATTCCTTGTCATGAGAGGGGCTTAAACTGAAAAGCATTCTTATGACAGTGAGTGACATTAAACACTAAACACTAAAATGAGAGATTGTGGAGGGAGGGATCTTTTCCTGAAGGCCTTTAGGATTTAGATAGTAACTCATTTGTATCATCATAGAAATAATCTTGCTAGAAGCAATAGAAAAGGCAGATGGAGTCCTATTGATTTTATGGTTTTAAAATCACAAATATCAATCATTGAATGATATAGACAATTCTGTCTCTCACCACGTTACTTGTACCCAAATTATGTGCTTGGAAGAATATTGATTTAACACCTTTGGGGGCATGACACTTGTTAGGCTTCTATAACCTAGCATTCCAAACAGCAGGCTCCTACTTCCTTTCCATTGAAATGTAAGACAAGAACTTATATATAAGGCTAAAAAAGTATGTAAAAAATATAAAGGTAGTCACTTAAAGTGCTGAGAGACCCCTTTATTTCTAAATATACTCCTCTTATGGTGGTTGCAACGCCTAAAACTCTAGTTATAAATCTGTTCTTTTGGGGTAACTCATTTGACCAGAATTGTCTATTCTTTTTTAACTTGCTATTAGTACAAAAAGGTAAAATTTAGTCACAAGACTGTTAAGATTTTAAAGGTCTTCTCTCAGCAGTGAAAGATAAAAACAGGGCATGGAGAAATGTTAATTTTCCATGAAATAAGGAGGAGTAAGATCCTATTTGGCAGAGAACACAGGATTTCTTATGTGGGGAGACCACAGTGATTGTGTGTGTCTTGGGCAGCCAGAGTGCAGTGTTGGAGGCAGGTAAAAGTAAAGACAAGCAGACTGAGAAATTGCTGAAGTGAAATATTTCTGACTTCTCACTATTACTTAAAGCCACGTCTTATGACACTCATGTTTCAAATAAAGGTGTTGAATTAGAAACAGTGCTTCTCAATCCACTTTATATTCTGACTTTTCACCTTAATTTGGGTGAAGAAATAGAGGAGAAGTTTGAGTGTGCACATGGGTGGGATGAAGACCTGGGCCACAAATACAGTCAAGGTGGAGGGCGCTTGTGGGTCTTTAATTTTGCTTATGCCTCCCTTTCATTTCTGTGCTGGGAGCTGAAAATCCCTCCTGGCTATAAGCTGCTTGGGTTCTGTATACTGTTCTCAGCATAATAGTCTGCCATGTTGATGTGCTACATTCATAAATTTGATTAAAATTTGTGACCACCACTATTGTCAGCAACTTAAAACTACCACACAGCTATATGTGCATGTTGTGATGAATGGAGCCAATTACAAACCACCACTGGAAAAACAAACAGGAACAGAGTTTAATATTTATTCTTCACTTAGTTCTTTATTTCAAGTACCAGAGATTTTAGGGTTCAAATTATGTACATGAATTGTCTCAGCACTTCCCTTTAACTTCTACATAGAGGTAACTCAAATTATGGACAACATTGCCAATGCCCACAATTCCTTTTTGGTTTCATGATAATAAACATTTCTTAAAAACTTAAAAAAATTGATATGCCCTTTTCACTTTGACCATACAGATGGGAAAATTATAACTAACAGATTCTTAACATGCTTCTGAAATAAAAAGTAATGAAGAGTTTAATCATTTGATTAAATTCTCCCAATAAAATCTCACCTAGCCTATTCTTACCCCAGGGAAAAAGGGCTGTGAACATAATGGACATTATTTTTCTTTTGAAAATACTTGTATCTTGTCAAGATGTCATCAATACAAAGACTTTGACATTTTTAATGCACCAATTGGGAAGCAGGTGAATTTTTCAATCTTCCCAGCCAATATAAGTCAGTATGAGATACTTAATTTCTATTTGAGATCCTTCGTTTCTATTATAAACAGATCCCGCAGTGGGAGATAAATTTCATGGTAACAGTTTGGACTTTTTTATGAACCACCTGCAAGTTTTCTGCAAACAACATGTTTTATGGGAGCTCAAGGCAATGTTCACCCATCAAGAGCTGACAGTAAGAGGAGGATGGATGGGGCCTTATCTCAGGCACACATGTAACCTTCCTTGTCCCCTGGCCTGACCTCCTTCTGCACTCATTTATGAAAATGATTCATCTTTAAAGAGCTTCCTTGCTCTGCCTGCAGGCTGTAGATCTTTTTGCTCTGGACTTGTGTAGGCCGAGGTTATAAACTTCAGTGTGTGAGCCATTTGCAAGGGCTGTATTTTGAATATTAGAAGAAGGGAAGTGCACAATACATGTGTTTCCTTAAAGGAACAGTCCTGAGAGCATCTTCTACAGAAAGATGTTCCCAAGGGATTCTATTGAAAAAAGCTTTGCTGTGATTCAACTTTTATTTACGTTTCTAAAGTGTTGCTACAGTGAACACACTTAAACAGAGGATCAATTGAGTTTGAAAAATAGTGCTAGTATGTTTGGAAACATGCACATACTACCCACTATGTGCAGAAAGAGACTGTGCATGTGGTATTTCATGTTTTCAGAAGGCACAGCTGAAGGTGTTATTTGTGTCAGGACCAGTGGGGACTGCTGTTTCCTTTAGAATATTTCTTTGAAAAAAACCCAAACAAAACCTTAGAAGGTTTGGGTAGGAACTGTAATTGAAGGGAATACATATCTAAACAAAAGTAGAAATAAGAAAAGACAGAAGACAATATGGTTTACCCATTCAAGTTGAATCCATGGGTTGTAAGAGCCAGAATTATGTCCAGAGTTCTCACAAGTGGGTCTTCCATTGGAAATATGGCAAGGCACCCAAGGAAATAAATATGCATGGAGCTTATATTTAAGATAGAGAGAGAAGATGAAAAGTGGTGATATAATGGCTTTTAAAATTCAAGTTTTTGTGAGCAAGGTTTAAGTAGAAATGAGATGTTTTCAACCAGGGATAAGCAAACTTTTTCTGTGAAGATCCAGATAGTATTTTTATAGGCCACGTGATCTCTGACAACAATACTCTGTCATTGTGGCCTGAAAACAGAATATAAATGAATGGTCATGGCTCTGCTCCAATAAAACTTTATTTATAATGACATAAAGCAGCCTGGGTTAGGCCTGCTGGTTATAGTTTACCAGCCTCTATCCTAAACTATTCAGGTTTATCATCTGACTTCAAATAGGCCTGAGACTGTTTCCATGTTCTTACATGGAGACCAATGACTAAAAGGAAGCAATAACAAGGAATAGCATTTTGCTACATATGAGTTGCGAAAATGAGTCCAACAAGATGCAAAATGTTTATTGGTATTACTTGAAAAGGTTTCCATAATTAAATAAGTTTGGTGTGGGCAAATCTTCTTGGGACTTTTAGTTTTTCAAATGCACTGAGAATGTCTAAGAGAAGATGTAGGAGGCCATATTTCCCAAAACTGTTTGTCCTTAGGGCCTTTTTGTGCTCATGTCTATTACCATCTGTGGGACTCTAAGATTCCTTGGAAAACATTTTTGGGCAACATACCCAGGTAGGTTCTTTAGGGAGATTTGAGTTTTTGAGATTGTCTATCTACTCTGCTCCAAGACAAGAATGGGATTATTGATGTGGAAAGCCAGATGTCAGCCCTACACAGCTGTCTCAGACCATTCTCTTAATTTTCAGAAACCAATAGAGTAAAATTATCCCTATGTCTCCTATGCCAATGGCTGTTCTTCTTACACCAGTTTACCCTTCCCTGATAGGTAGTTAGTCATATGTTCCCCTGGTCTGATAGTTGCAAAATAAAAGTAGAAAATAATTATTTTACCCTACTTTATCTCTTTCTAAACTCCATTTATGAGGGAGATCATGAGAAGACAAAAAGAGAATTTTGCCTTCTGGAAATCACTGATTCTATGAGATCCTATTCTGAGAAACTGAGTCTAAAAATTTTACCTTAATGAATTTGCTCATCCTCATGGAGATCAGCGGTCAAACCCACAGTTGTTCTCTTGTAGGAAGGTCTGTGTCATGGATAGATGAATAATTCAGCTCATCTTTACTAAGCACCCTCCATGTTCATGGCACAAAAAAGGTATTATGGAAATTAGTATAATTAATAAGATATTGTTCTTCTCTCTGAGAAGATTTAAATTATTCAGAGGTAAAAGGAGTACAGTTGACAAGTTGTTTTCAAATTGGGGAACTTTGAAGATCTACAGAGCTCCCTAAGGAGTGAGTTGCCAGTTTCTGGACCTCTCAACCCTGCCTCAACCAGAGTAGCTCTGACACTATCTATTCTATATATTGGAAAAACAACAGTCACTGGAGTCAGAAAGACACATCACTTCTACTTCCCATGGTGCCACTTAGTTCTTCTGAGCCTATTTCCTTATCTATCAAATGTGGAAAGTACCAAGACATCGCATATTTGCAGTGAAGATTGAATGAAGCTCCCAGGTCAACTCCTGGCACATAGGAGTGCCTCAATAAAGGATAGTTAATATCATAAGATCAAATATAAGAAAAGTCAGAAGAAAATCATACTTAATATAAAAAATAATTGTACTTAGAAAATATTTGTTAAAACAATTGAATGAAAAAATAAAAAAACAAAATGAATGAAAGAAAGGATTGGTAACTTCTGACTCGGGAATCACAGAAGATTTCACAGAGTGGGAACATTTGAGATACTCTGGCTTCTGAGTATATATGGTCTCCTACAACCAGTTAATCTTAATAGAATGTCAGATGTAGTCAAGACTACTTAAATACCTCAAAATCTATGGGAGTGCACTCTAGTCTGTATAAGAACTAGAGTCCCTACAAAAAATTAGATAATATTATAAAAAAATTTTCTTAGAAAAAAAAAAGGAAGGATTGGAGTGGGGAGCTTGGAGGAGGGAAGGAGAGAGGGAGAGAGAGAGACAGAGAAAGAGAGCGACAGAGAGAGATTGACTACAGTTCTAAAATATAAAATAACTCCCAGGTGTGTACTGGAAATATCAAGGGAACACTTTGTAACATGTATGACTGTCTAAACCATTATGCTGAAAACAATACAAAATAGTATTGAAAGTTTATAATTAATAAATAAAACAATAAAAAATATAACACTAACTTTATGGAAGATAATCTCAATTTCACGATTTAATTTTCTTTTTAAACAAGTACTGTAAATTTTCTATGAATCTTTACCTTGTTATCAAAATAAGTAGGTCTGCAATTACGTTTGTAGTTATTAAAATTTCTTCTCAAGTTTTTCTAATATATAAATTATGACTTAAAATATCTTTGAGGTCATGCATAGCTGGATGGGGTTCTGCCATGACAATTGGCTATGCAGTTATGGCTTCCAGGCACTCAGTTCAACCAGGAAATATTGCCCCTCTCATAGCTACCTGTGTTCTCAAGGAGTTTCAACTGTATAATGTGAAAGAATTCAGCTTTCCACTTATTCTGTTACCTTCCCTAGCTTGACTAGGAGGACTAGGCTGGAAGGTAAGTTCATGTACAGACACCATGCTGGCAAAATTGATTGCTCCTTGAAAACTAAAACTTTCTAATTTGACCAACTTTGTGTGCACAATTCTCTCCATTCCATGGTATAACCTTTTGGCAGAAGTTTCCTCAGCCTTCATGCAAATATATATATATATATATATATATATATATATATATATATATATATATATATATATAGCCCTTTTATTAGTTCTGTAAGTATACTAAGCATATCTTTGAATGTTAGGTATAGTAAAGACTCAAGATGAGATTATTCCCACACTATTTTGAATGAAGAAACTAATAACTGCAGTAATAATGGTACTGTTTCTAGTTAGCTCTGGGTGACAGAGAGGGACAAATTGACATTATTTCTAGATTCTCATATAAATAGCTATTTTAACCTAAAAGAGAACAAATCAAATCTGGATATTAGAATCAAAAGGGGTCTTGAAAATTATTTCATGAAACACTACACTCTAATTTTACAAAGGAGTAAACTGAGGTCCAGAAAGACCACATGCTTTGCCCAGTGACCACCAGCTATGTTATGGCAAGACTGGGACCAGAACTCAGGTATTCTAGAACTAGGTCCAACAAAATTTTTCACTATACCGTGTTGCCCTTAAGAATTGTATAGGCACTCATTCTTCTAAAATTTAGGTAGAAAATGTGCTGTTGCTAGGCTCCCCTTTTTCAATGAAGCAGCTGTACCTGCAGGTTAATTTGTAGTGCTCTTACAGTGAAAAGTCCTTATAGACTCATGGCCAAAGTATCTCACTAGATGCTCAGCCCAATGTCTCCTGTATCTTCCTCATCTCTCAGACTTATTGGCTTGTGGCCAGATCTTTTCTATTGCTCTGTACTTCAACAAAAGAAGAGACAGGGGAAATGAAGAGAGATAAAAATCAAAAGAATAAGTGCAGCTCTTTGGGAGGACAAGCTTGGTGTGAGGGTTTGGGTAATCTGCAGAGTGCAGTTAGCTATGCTTGCTGTATTATTATGAAGGAAGAGATATGAATGCTGAGGTCTGAGCACACCAGTCTTCAGCTGTATATCAAACCAATGAAGACTGTGGCTTTTTGTAAAAGAATATAATCTATAAAATTTTGAACTTAATCATTACATTGTTTCATCTGTGATGACTTACACTATTAAGAGATTCTTGATTTCCCCCCAAATAAACTCTTGATAAAATAATATTCATGTGCAGTGTACTTTGCAACACATATCTTTTCTTTAAGGTGAGATGTCTGGTGATCAGTAGTATATATTTTTCTATTAATATTTACTTCTAAGGTATATACTTTTAGACCTTTGTTCTTGGCTTTGCACTGTCTGGTCAGCAAAGCTGCCACCTCATCATTATTTCTGTAGCATTAGTACAGTGCCTTTCTTCTTTCCAGTGGTCCACGTTTCAGTACAAAGATGCAGAGCTGTGAATCACTGTGTAGGTGTGAGTTAAAAAATTAACACATAGTGATAGAAAAATCTGCCCAGGCACTGGCTTTGAAAATGCTTTTGCCTTCGGTCCAGTCTCAATGTTAAGAACAGCACACTAGAACTTGCCTTTTGTTTTTATTTTATTTTTAAAAATACCTGTTTTATTGATTTTTAGAGAGAAAGAGAGGAAAGGAGAGATAAGGACAGGAACATTGAGTTGTTTCTGTATGTGCCCTGACTGGGTATTGAACCAGCAACCTCAGTGCTTCTGGATGATGCTCTAACCAACTGAGCTATCTGGCCAGGGCCACTCCATGCTTTTCATCATCAAAGTTCTTTGCATACATTAACAAATTAATCCTTATTATATGCTTGGCAGGTATGAGGTATACTCGCGGTGGATTAGAATATTAGGGGATTCAGAGGTTGCCATGGGATTAGATTTTTGATATCCTTATTGTCTCCAAACAGAAGTCCCTTTAATGGCAAACTCAGTCTCTACAGCATTCCTCTTCCAAAGCATGTGCTGCCTTTTCTGATTCCAAAAAGAAAGTATGTATTTTATTAGGACCCAAAACCGAACACCTGTAAAATATCTATCTTTCTGAGCTGCTAAATATTATTTTACTTTTCCTTTCATTTGAAAAAATTAAGCTATAATTTACTACAGTATAATTAACCCTTTGTAATGCATGCTTCTGTGTGAGCTTTCACGAATGAATACAGTTGAGTAACCACTATCACAATCAAGATATTAAACAAGTCCATCACGCACGCCAATTGCCCTGCCAATCTCTCCTCTTGTTCCCAGCTGCAAGCAGTGCTATCCCTAGTGTTGTGTTTTGGCAAAACTCTCACATGAATGGTATCATAGAATCCTTCAACTTTGGCTCCTTTTACTTAGAGCAATGCTTTTGCATTCATCTGAGCTGTTGCATGTGCAAGCAGTATGCTTCTTTTTATTGCTAAGGCATGTGACATTGTATGAATGGACCATATTTAGTCCGTCCACTCTGCACCTAGCGGACGTTTGGATTGTTTCTAGTTTAGTACAAATCAAGCCACTATAAACATTTGTGTCTAGGTTTCTGTGTGGATATAAGTTTTTATTTCTCTTAGGTAGGTTTATACTTAAATTTTTTTTTCAGATGGAGAAATAAGGATGGATATGACACTTGAAGCAATGTACAGGAGGAATTGTTATTGGCCCCTGATACTTAAACATTTTGAATAAAAATTTCTTTATACCTTAACTACAAGGTCCCTAGAACAAAAGAAAAAGTATGTCTTCAGATTGTTTCCAAATACTTGATAACTTTGTTACTTTTCCAGCCACTGAAACATTGAGTGAGTATGTGTGCCAGCTTCCTTGAGGCCCTGCTCTTGATAATGAAGAGACAGGGATGTTTCTGAACAAATAAGGGTGCACATTTTCTGCCTTGATTTCCAGGAATTCTTTATTCCCATTACTCATTTATAAAGTCTGTGTGTGTGTGTGTGTGTGTGTGTGTGTGTGTGTGTGTGTGTGTGAGAGAGAGAGAGAGAGAGAGAGAGAGAGAGAAAGAGAGAGAGAGAGAGAGGGAGAGAAGTTTCTCATAGATCCTCTGTATCTTCTGGCAGGAACGAGTAAATTATATTTATATTATCTGTTAATTCCTTAGAAGATTTCAGAAAGCTTTGGTTACAACAGGCACTAATCTCTCTTATTATTGCCCACCACCCTTTCGTTACAACAGGCACTAATCTCTCTTATTATTGCCCACCAAACTGAGGAATAAATTGGGAACCTATAGCTAACTGGTGACATAAATGTTGTCATTATAATAAGTGAGGAGGTGGCTGTCTATTGGTAGGAAGAGAGATCCCTGGGAGGGTCTTACTAAGAAATCTCATCCTGCTTGGCCGGTGGTGGCACAATGGATAGAGCATCAACCTGGAACATTGAGGTTGCAGGTTTAAAGCCCTGAGGCAGTGGTTCTTAACCTGGGTTCTATCGAACCCTAGGGGTTCGATGACTTAGTCTCAGGGGTTCGGAGAAGCCTCTGCCACAGAGGCCAGAATAAAGTAATACCGTAATTTGTTGTGAGTTCATGCACTTTGTTGGTTTTGTTCTTTGAGCAAGGTGATGTTCATGCACGGCTCATTTTGTGCACCAGTAAAAAAACATATACCTATGTCTTGAATTTGGAAAAAAAAAATCATATTTTATTTATCACTAAAGAAGGGTTTGGTGAGTGCGCATATGAAACTGGTGGGTTCGGTACCTCAAGAAAGGTTAAGAACCACTGCCCTGAGGTCACTGGCTTGGCTTGGCTCATCAGCTTGAGCACAGGCTTGCTAGATTGAGTGCAGGGTCACCTGCTTGAATGTAAGATCATAGACATGACCCCAAGGTTGCTGGCTTGAACCTCAAGGTCGCTGGCTTGAGCCAAGGTCACTGGCTTGAGCAACTAGTCACTGGCTTGGCTTGAGCAACTAGTCACTGGCTTGGCTTGAGCCCCTGGGTTAAGACACATATGGGAAGCATTCAATGAAAAATTAATGTGATGCAACTAAGAGTTGATGCTTCTCATCTCTCTCTCTTCCTGTCTCTCTCTCTTGAAAAAATAAAGAAAAGAAAAAGAAATTTCAACCCCATGTGTTGTTATAAATGTGTGAGATGCTACTATTAGATACTTACTGTCTTGTGTTAAGCAATATTATAATTTATTAAAATAAAATATCCCATTGTAATGGAAGAGAGTGTATAAGCACTAACATTATTTTACTCATGTTAACTAAGAGAAATCTGAAATCATAAAAGGACTTCTATGGAAGTAGTTATAAGGAAGGAGAGAAGAGAAAGTAGTAGTATTGGAGTAAACTTTGTGTAGCTTACATTTTTGTCTATGATTGGCCTCTTGGGAAAAGAGAGACAGAATTCTCTATCCAGTGATCTGTCTATTCATTCCTAAGAGCGTTTAATTTTATAGCCAAATCAAGAAATTAGCTAGGCTGTAGGCTCATTTTCAGGTCTTCAATTAATTGAATAACTTTGTTGTCTTAGAAAAAAATTAAATAAGATATTTAATCAACAGAGTTGTCTCATTTAAAGTAACTGCTTCATGAAGCAGGAAAAACTCTGTGACCTAATGAACTACTGAACAAAATGGAGGAGGGACATTTGAAGTGATGCAGGCAGCCCCATCCCGGAAGTCAGGCATTTGCTTTTCTGCTAATGCATGTTGAAGATCTGCACTTGGTGCAAACATGTCCAATTGAGATACTTAATTGTCTGCTATTATTTGGTCTGTGATTAGCTGATTTTATGTCAACACACTTGAGAAATGATAAAATACTTCCTTTTTTTCTCAAAAAGACCAAGATCCTTGTTTCTAATCAAGCCCACAGGGGCTAAAATGTGGCTCCCATGATATGGAAACCTAGAGATGACAAGTAAAGCATTTTGTTGAAACTGTCAGTCACTCCTTTTCCTGATGAATTGTCATGCCCTTCTGAGAATATAAGCCATCAGTCTTCTGAAATAGAAAATCAGATAAGTCAGTTGTGCTCAGCTGATTTGCCAGCCGATAAATGACAAACTGTACCAACATTACCTGCCCACAAGTCTTTGAAAAGAAAACGGTCAGAGTCTGAGATAATGAGGCAACAGGACTTAGAGCAGAGTCATGGTTTTCCTTGGCCCACACAGAGATAGCGGTAATTTCCATGTCTTCATCCGCATCCTATTTGTATATTTCATCGTCTCAGCAAATGCTGTTGTAACAGACATGATTAGAGAATGTCACAGTACCACAGACACGGTAAATATTTATTAAATAGCAGAGAAAAGAGGCTTACAGTGGTGATGAGAGCTGTTCTCAGTGGTTTAAGTGAAGTAGCATTCCAAACACATGGCCTGATAACTAAGAACTATGGGACAAAATGTGATTTTTCTTATTCACGGAGATTCATCACGAAGGTTTTGTATCTCCTTGTTTTTCCACTGACCCATGAGCATTGCGAATAGCATCAAAAAATCTAAAAACAGGTGAGTGAAATGTTGATAAGTTGCAGATTGGAAGGCAGGTGATTCCTGCAAAACAGTGTGCTGGAGAAACGCACAAGAATTCTGTTAGTTGCTGCGCAGGTGAGATTTTTTTCTAGAGTAGTGAGAATATGAAGTAAGTAAAATTTTTTAGGAGGGGAATATATCTGGGGTGTGCTAGAGTGATCATATATAATGAGAAGAGTGGGGAAGGTATTTAAAGGACTACCAAGTAACTCCTAGGTAGAGACTCAGTCAATAGAGAATTCCAGAAGTGAGCTTCAGGAAAGGTGCTATTTTAATGCTCTCACTTAGGGTGATGATGATGTTGATAACAGTAGCCATGATAGCAATACTGGTAGTAATAATAAAAGTTAACATATATTGAGGGTTTACAATGTGCTGGGGAGCTGTGGTCATTGCTTTGCACATATTATTTCATTTAATGCCCACAGCAACCACCTCAGTCAGATAACTACTGGTGTATCATGAGGAAGTTGTGGCTTAGGGTTAAATAAACTGCCCCAGGCCACATAGCTTGTAAATGTGGAGGTTCAAACTAGATTCTGAAGTTGGACTTTGTGGGTTCAATGATATAAAGAAGAATGATGGACAATAATTTTTAAATTAAAATAAATGCAATGTAAAAATGGCAGATAAAAAACACATCATGATTCACATTTTTTCCCAAATGTCTTTGTTTTAATATTTTTTTAATCCTTTTGATCTAAGGTCAATAAACTATGGCCTGTGGGACAAGCCTGGCCTGCTGCCTATTTTCATAGGGGCTGTGTTACTAAGAATGGTTGGAAGTTTTTAAATGGATAGGAAAAACAATTAAAAAAGAGTATTTCACAGCACATAAAAATAGTCTGCAATTCAAATTTCAGTGCCTATAAGTAAAATGTTATTGAAAGACCACAAAGTCCTCTGGCTTGCACAGCCTAAAACAGCTACTTCTGGCTCTTGGCAAAAAAAGCTTGCCAACCACTGCTTTTGCCTATTCATGGTAAAGGAGTTTAGAACAAGGGCTTGGACTTTTCATTGCTGGGTTTGTAACCTGTGTTTCTCACTTGTGCTGCCTGCTGGGGAAAACTATGTAACCTTTCTCTGCCTGCATTTCCGCAGGTGCACAATGGGGTTATTGGCATCAACCTCAAAGGGTTGTAATAAGTATAAGGAGTGGGATGCTCCATTGAGGATTTATAAATGTAGTACATTTACACAATAGAATACTACTTGGTCATAAAAAAGAAGGAAGTTTTACCCTTTATGACAGAATGGATGGACCTAGAGAGTGTTATGCTAAATGAAATAAGCCAGTCAGAGAAAGACAAGTACTGTATGATCTATGTGGAATCTAATAAACAAAATGAACTAACAAGTGAAATAGAGATAGATATATACATAGAGAGCAGTCTGACAGCTTTTGGCGGACGGTAGGGCAGTGGGTGTTGGCAGGATGGATGGATTGGGCAAAACAGAGAAAGAACTCATGGGCATGGACAACAGTATGATTGCCAGGGTAAGGAAGGAGGAGGTTGGAAAAGGGTATGGGAGAATAAATGGTGATGAGCGTAGACTTAACATGTGGTGGTAAAAGCGCAGTACTTGTACTGACAATGTGTTGTAGAATTGTGAACCTGAAACCTGTATATTTTTGTTAACCAGTGTCACCCCAATGAATTCAACAAAAAGGAAAAAAATTTGAAAAATAGAGATCTTATTGTTGAAATATATATATATATATATATATATATATATATATATATATATATATATATATATATATAAAAGAATGAAAGAATGCCTGGCACATGGTAAATGCATAAACAAATGTTAACTATTAGTGTCCTTACTGGTTAGAAAGTTTTCCTTATATTCAGTATGAATCACTCTAACACCTCGTAGCCCCAAGACTGATTAGTTCAGTTAAGGAAGGCAAGTCTCTTCTCACAACATCTCATTGACCTACACTATAAGAGCTGGAATGGTTGGTTTCCTTGGCTCTTCTTGCCTCAGGTCAGAGGCTGGAGAGGCACAGAAAACAAATTCACACCTCCCATCTCTTCAATTATAGTTGGCTCTAGTCTCACTTCCCTTGACCTTAAGTTCTGTGGCCAGTATAACTATTAGGGTGAGTGTGGGTGATATTCCCTGTGAATTTGGTGGCTAAAGCATGACTTGGTAAGTATGTTCATGACTCCAAAAGGTAGAGGACTTAGAAGGTTTTGCTTGGACCTATAAATAATACTAAAGGAAATGGCTGTCTGATGGGTGAGAGGGGTGGGCAGCTGTTTCTATAAGGTGAACTTTTGGGTTGCCATCACCAGCTTGGCATATCAACTCTACTGATTGCCATTCTCCTTCAGGGATTCATGGATGGGAAGGAAAAGAGATACCCAGAAGAAAGAGGGATGCAGCACTGAGTTCCTGCTTTGCCTACGTTAGTGTTATGAAATGATGTGTTATTAGCAAAGATGATTTCCACCTTAGGGCTCCTAAAATAGGATTTTTCTAAAGCATTATGACTCTGATTCTTAAGCAGGGTAGGAACCTGACATGACTATTTCAAAATGGGCCATTATCAACTAATTCATTACGCTGACTGGACTTCTTATGATCACAAAACTGTGGTGAAACATTCTACTTTCTTATTCAAAACCTACCATTTACATTTATCCAGCGCTTTATTCTGTCTTCTGTTAGCCTTTGTTTTGTTGTATTATAAGAATGGAATTGGGAGGTTTATAGGTCCTAGCTGCAACTCAATTATGAACCTTCCAGGTAAATTGAAATGTTTGAGATTGTCAGTTAATCCTCTTCTTAATCTTTAAGGAAAGAAAAAAATGTACGCAGGCATTGTGGTTAATTGTATGGATTCTGGGGTCAAATGTGATTTACCCACTTCATATCTTCGTGATCTTGAATAAAGAAAGTTCTCTTTCTGTTTCTCAGTTTTCCCAACTGTAAAATAGAATAGTAGTACTATCTCTCCTATGAGATTGTTGAGAGAATAAGTGAAGAATGCTTAGAATGGTAAGTGTTATCAGGCTGTTTGTTATTGTTGCATTATTACCTCACAAGGAATAGTCATTTTGCCTAGCACTGAATACATTATTACAATGAATCCCCACAGTGGCCATCTGAGATAGGTGCCAATAGATGATTGAATAATTATGAGATTATTGTGAGATTGAAAAATTTGTTTAAAGTCACACATATGATGAGAGAGCTGGTATCAAAACCCAGCCTGATTAACTGCAGAGCCCAGTAACTATTTGTGAATACCCTTACAGTTCTAAGTGAGAGTCATTGATTCTATGCACAGACTCACTCTAATAATGTAAGCTATGTTAATTACTTGAATAATTAACAAGGTAGCACACTATCACTTGAAAATTTTTATGTAACATGTTTGTCTTACATTCTGTTTATTAAGAAATTAAAATGTGAAGTCGATTAGTGAATTATGTTTAACATTAAGCTACATAACTTTTAAAACTAAGTTTTTAGCTTTTTTTCCTACTGCCAGCCATTCAGTAGAAAAGCTATAGAAATTTTATTTCTTATCTTTTTCCTGTGAGTGCCAAGCAAGTGAAGCTTATATGAGCTTGTCAACCCAGAGTGAGTATGTGTGGCCACATGGAACATGTGGTAGAATGTTGGTGGAGGTAGGAGTGGGAAAAGAGAAAAATGTAATTAATTGCTGCCAGAAGGAAAAGCTGAACTGGGTGGAGGTTCAGAATGATTCACCTGGATCTTTGACTCAAGGGACTTAATGAGTTTCTGCAACGCCTTCTGATAAAAGTTTGGCCAAGGTGATGATATTTGTTCAGGGTGTAACCACTCCAAGCCTTGATTACTATTTAGAAGCAGTAAATGCCATTTTACAAAATGATGATTCAGATTGAAAAGCAAAGGGGAGTGGCTTACCTTAACTGGATTGCTGGTTTGGGATTTCAAAAGGCATAAGCTTCAGCTACTAACCTATCAAGAATTAAAAAAATTAAAAAAAGATTTTAAAAAATTACCCAGGAGTAACTATGTTTTTAAAATGGGAGAAAATAACCCAGAAGGTAAAAGAACAGATCAAAGTCAAAGAAACATGTCTTTTTAAAAAAGCATCTCATCCAGATGACAAAATAAGGATGGAAGTCAGTGATGTCTCGGTTTTCGTCAATAATCAGTTAAAAAACAATTGACGAAATCCAAAACTGACGAAAACCGAGGAAATTATTTCCATATGAATCAATGTAAAACCAATTAATTCATTCTAGACACTCCAAAATGCATACCAAAAACACATTTTATAGAGAATACATGTAGTGTTTAATGCTAAAAATAATAAGAAATTAATATAAAATGAATGTAAAAGACTAATGTAAAGAATAAATGAACATTTAACATGGCATTTACCTTTCTGAAGACTCTTCTTGGCATATGGAAGATGGCAAGGAGGGGAGAGAGAGGTGCAGATATTATTGTTTGGAAGGGGAATCACTTTATAAAGACCTTAGGTATCAAGGCACTATCTAAAGTCATTTTTCTTCTTGGTCTTTTGGCACTAGGACCAGCTTCAGAGTCGATGGACCCATGTCACACGCAAGAAAGCTGTCCAAAGAGGTCTGTCTCTGCTGCCTCTTTAAGATTTGCCTAAAATGCAGCAAGACATTATCATTAAACAAGTTGCAGGCACGGCCTGCAACAGCTTGTCTGGGTGATTTTTCCCCCACAAACCCCTGTACCTTACTCCATGGAGAAGATGTCCTTAATCTCTGAAGAAGACACATTCTCCCCTGTCTCTTCCTCCTCATCTGAAGCAACCTCTTCGTCTGCCGTCTGCTGTACTTCTAGGTGAAGGTCTTGCAGCTCTTTGGTGGTGAGTTCTTCACTATGGTCATCCACCAGCTCTTAAACATCCTCACCCCTCACTTCCAGACCCATGGGCTTCCCCAAATCAACAACTCACTGCACCACATCTGTGGAGTCATCAGGGAAAGGCTCAAACCCTTCAAAATCTCTCTCACACACTATCCTGGCCATAATTTCTTCCAGGCAGAGTTCATCATCCTGGATGTCACTTTCTGCCAAGCCTTATCTATGAGGCTAATGCAGTTGAGAATGTTAAAATGTTTTTTTTCCAGAACTCTCCTAAGGACAATTCTGTATCTGATGTCACTTCAAAACACCTTTGAAACATTGCTTTTGTGTGCAGTTTCTTAAAATTTGAAATGACATTCTGGTCCATGAGCTGGATGAGTGGTGTGGTATTAGTGGGAAAGAACCTCACTGTGATGAAACTGAACACCTCCAACAATATGTCTTCCACACTGCAGGAGCATTGTTTATTACCAGGAGGCACTTAAGGGGCAACAGATTATCCTGGAGGTATTTTTTTACACTCGGGCCAAACACTTCATTCATCCACTCAATGAAAATTGGTCTCGTAATCCATGCTTTCTTGTTTGCCCTCCACATCACACACAATTTACTGTACTTTTAATCACATTGTTTTTGTTAAACACTCTAGGAGTTTCTGAATAATACACCAGTAAGGGTTTCACTTTATAATCACCACTAGCATTACCACACAACAGAAGAGTTAGCCTATCTTTCATAGGCTTATGTCCTGGGAGTGCCTTTTCCTCCTGTAATGAACATCCTCTTTGGCATTTTCTTCCAAAAGAGGACAGTTTCATCACACTTTGAAGATTTGTTGGGGGATGAGTTTTTCAGCCTCTACATAATCTTTGAATTTAGACACAAATTGTTCAGCCCCAGACTTGTCTAAATTTGAACCTTCGCCATGCCTAGTAACACTGTGTATGCCAGTGAGCCTCTTGAATTTTTCAAACCAGCCTCTGCTGGCCTTAAAAATCACTAAGTACACTAATACTCATCCCAGGCATTTTCTTAATAAGATTGGCATAAAACAGTCTGGCCTTTTCACATATGATGGCCTTCGAAACAGAATCACCATCTAACTGTTTTTGATTGATCCAAATTAATAATAACTGTTGGACATCTTCAATTGTTTGCGATCTTTGTTTCATTAGCACATTCACTCCTTTTGCTACATTAACCTTCTATATTGCTTTCTTTTTCACCACAATGGAACTTATCGTGGATGGTAACTTCCCATACATTCAGCTGATCTCAGCAATCTTGAAGCCACTCTTGTATTTTTCAATGATTTCCTTCTTCAACTAGTGTGTTTTCCTGGCCTTCTTCTTCGAAGGGCTGCTGGCTCTGGAACTTTGTTTGGTCCCATAATGGAGCTAAAAGGAAAGGGTTAACTTATTAGCAAGGAAAACACTTAACAGGGACAATAAGATTTGAGCACATGTGATTTTATCTTATATGCACTATGTACATTTTGAAACTGAAAAATGCAAAATAAACACATTACACCAAATACTGTATATGCAGTAATCATTTACATGTAAATGTATTATTAGCAATTGCAATCAATAAAAAAAGCACAAAAACACTGGAAAACAATGAAATTGTTTGGCTAGATGCCCTGGTGATGCTCACACAATGAGAAACAACGCCACACTGAACAGGAGAACCCATGGGTTGCCCTTCATTTTTGCAAAATTAGCGGCAAGTTCACGTGGGCATGCCGACAAAATCTGAGGCAACCGAGACAAATTTGTTGTGGAAAAAATCAACAAAAACTGAAGTCAGTGAAAACTGAGGTATTATTATAATTGGTTTACCTTTCAGTGAAAATAATGGATTCAACGAGCATTTGTGAGTCTCTTATGAGATATTTTAATTCATCATACATCTTCCTGTACTTATAATCACCTATTTAGTATACAAAACTTGGAAGTTATCTCTTGCTATTCATTTTTAAGATAATTTTTGTTATCTCTAATTCCATTTGGTAAATGTCCAAAAAGGAAAAGTGGAATTGTCCTACTCACCAGAGGTGCTATTTAAAGTAAAATAACTGCATTGAGCTTTTTCTTAAAAAGCTGTAATGGTTTGCAGTTGAAAAATAGAGTCTAGAGTTATTAGCATGACATTTCAATCTTTTAAAAATTAGTGATGACTAGTTTTTTTTGCTTTGTATCTTATCATTTCTTTCTGTGAGCTCTATACTTTAAGCACTCTGGGATATTCAACCTTCCCAAGCCACCAAAGTGCTCTTAGACTTTTGGCTTCTCTGAACCTAACACTGTCTGGAATGTAGTTCCCCAATTTTCCCGCCTGTAAAACTTGTATTTTTCTTTAGAAGCCAGATCATGGTTCTTCCAAAAAGATTGTGTTTTAGATGCATTTCTTCCTGTGCCCATTTAGTAATTTCTTAAAAGGTGTGTGTGTGTGTGTGTGTGTGTGTGTGTGGTTACTTAACAATATGCATATGTCAAAATTTTTTTAACATTTTCTCTAATAAGTAGGAAGTTGCCATTTTTTCTCTTTTAAGCATATTACCATAAGTAACCTTGCACATAAATTCTTCTGAGCTTTACTGGTACATTTTAAAAAATAATTTAAGAGTAAAGTAACAAGCCTGACCATGTGGTGGTGCAGTGGATAGAAGTTTGACTTGAAATGTTGAGGATCTAGGTTCAAAAACCGAGCTTGAGCATAGGCTTATCAGCTTGAGCTCAGGCTTGCCAGCTTGAGAGCGGGGTAGCCAGCTTGAGTGTGGGATCATAGACATGACATCATGGTTACTGGCTTGAACCCAAAATGTCACTGATTTAAAGCCCAAGGTTGCTGGCTTTAGCCCAAAGGTTGCTGGCTTGAGCAAGGAATCCCATAGTCAAGGCACATATTAGAAAGCAATCAACAAATAACTAAGGTGCCACAAGTACCAGTTGATGTTTCTCATATTTCTTCCTTCCTGTTTGTCTGTCTCTGCATGTCCCCTCCTTATCTGTCCCTCTCACAAAAAAATAAAAAAGAGAGTAAAGTAACAAGGCCTGGTTGCTTTGCTCAGTAGATAGAGTGTCAGCCAGTATGTGGACGTCCTGGGTGTGATCCCTGGTCAGGGCACACATGAGAAATGACCATCTGCTTCTCTTTCTCTCCCTCTCCCATTTCTGTCTCTCTTCCCCTCTCGCACCCAGTGGCTTGGTTGGTCCAAGTGTTGGCCTCAGGCTCTGAGGACAGCTCAGTTGACTTGAGCATCAGCCCCAGACAGAGATTGCCTGGTGAATCCCGGCTGGGGCTTATGCAGGAGTCTGTCTCACTCTCTCCCCTCCTCTCACTTAAAAAGAAAAAGAGTAAAGTAACATACCCTTGGTACATATGCAAAGTTGCTTTCTATAGAGGTAGACCTGTTTTCATGTGTACCAGTAACACAATAGCACTTGTTTTAACAGATTCGCCTCAACTCTAGGTTTTCTTCTTTAAAAAAAAAAGAAAAATAATGTTTTGTAAACAAAATGTTTACCAAATATTATAAACAAAATGTGTATATTTGATATATATTTCTTTAATTAGCAGTTAAACCAAAGTTATTTTTCTGTGGCTAATGGGCATTCATATTTCTTCTTTCAATGAAAGGCCTTTTATGGCTATTGGTCCATTTCACTGGACAGTGTTTATTATGCTACTGTAGCAAATAAGAAAAAAAAAATTATTGAGCTATTATTATATTCCAGATAATTTTCATTGATCATATTGCATAATCTCATGAAGTATTCACTTTATTCACTATCACACCCACTTTAAAGATTGGCAAGTCGAGTCACAGAACAGTTAAATAATTGCTTAGGCTGACATTGTCAGTAAGGGATGTGGAAGAAATATAAATTCTAGTAGCCTGACCTGAGAACATTACTTTTCTCAAATAACCCAGACTGTTTTACTTGATATTTTTTAAAAGACAGGCATACTAAAATAGCATTTGCATTTAGTAAAATTCATCTTTTTTAGATGTGTAGCCTCATGCATTTTGATAATGCATGTAGTTGTGCAATCATTACCATAGTCAAGATACAGAATACTTCTATCATCCAGTAATTCCTAGTCAGACCTTCTTCTCTCCTTTACTCCCTGGCAATCACTGATCCATTGTCTATTAATACAGTTTTGCTTTCTCTGGAATATAATCTAAGTGGAATCAGACAGTGTAAAGCTCTTCAAGTCTTCTATTTTTTACTTAGCATCATGCTTCTGAAATTTCTCTCTGTTGTTGCATGTAATATTAATTCATTCAGTTTTGTTGGTATCCTGTATTACAATTGTATGGATGACACTTATATTTTGCCTTGGCTTTATTTTTATACTCGTATTCCTCATTGAATTGTGTGCTCTTGGAGAGAACTGATGGTATCCTGCTCATCTTTCTGAGCTTCAGTCTTGACACACACTTAGCACACAGCTGGGGTCCATAGATTTCCATTGTACAAATGAAGTGGTAAAGTATCATGGCAAATGCTATGCAGTCTCATCAATAGTAAAGTAAATAAAAATCATACAGATTTTAGGTATCTTCATAGGTCATTTAAACTAACAATACAAAAGGGTCATAATTTTTAAAAATCACTGAAAACTGGGCTACAAGGGATGCACATTCATGCAGGAAGGACTACCAGGGTGGCAATTAAAACTTGGGTTGTATAAATGTACACAAAAGAAAAATGTGAGTAAAATTATTCATGACAGAACTATCTATAAGGCCCTTAAGCTTATTTTAAGCTATTCAAATGACTCTAAATTAAGAAATAGTAAGCTAACTACACTATTACAGCATAACTGAATATTGTGTATATTAAAAATAATATGATCATTGCTACATAAAAGTAAATATAAGGAAACTCAAAGTAATTTATGATCAATAAGGTTTTAGTAATATTTTTAATGTTTATTATTTTTAGGTGAGAAGAGGGGAGATAGTGAGACAGACACCCAAATGTACCCTAACCAGGATCTACCTAGCAACCCTATATGAGGCTGATGCTTGAGTACTGAGATATTTTTAGTGCCTGAGGCTTACATACTCCATTGGAGCCATCCCCAGTGCCTGGTGCCACACTTGAACTAATTGAGCCACTGGCTGCAGGAGGAGATGGGGGAAAGAGAGGGGAGAGAAGCAGATGGTTGCTTCTTCTATATACCCTGACCAGGAATTGAACCTGGTCATATCCATATGCTGGTTCAATGCTCTATTCATTGAGCTAGTGGACAGGGCCAGTTTTAGTAATTTTTTAATATTTATAAATACTTCTTATAATTTATAAATTTATAAATACATTTTGTAATTAAAAAGATAGACCTTCAAAACTTCTTTCCTTAATATTTATATTATATGTATAAACACATTTTTATCACTTCATTATTACTGAAGTATTATTACTAAAGTAAAATAAAATATCTCTTTATGGCAGTGCAATTCTGGTGTTAATGTAGATAGCTATGTTGGAACGAAGGAACACTTGGAACACAAACCACACCATCTGATTGTGGCTCTGCAGTGACTATCTGTATCAAATCAAAGACAATGGAATTAACTTTACAAATTATTCAGGTCAACGGCCTTATCTATCTCTTTTGTTATATATGTGTTTACCTTGATTACCAAATTTTTTTTGTAAAATAATTTAAACAAATTAATTAAACATAGATACAGACAACAGAGTAGCAATTCCCAGAGGGATAAAGGGGATGGGGGTGAGGTGGTGGGGAGGGCGAGAGGTGGAGAGGAGTGAGATGAGAATGGAAAGAGACTGTGCATGGGGCATGGAGTCACAATGCAGGGGGTAAAGGGTGTTATATTGAATGGGACACTTGAAACCATGTCAACACAAAATTAAGAATAAAAAGTTAAGAAACAATACAGATTTTAGTCCAAAAATAAACAAACAGGACAATAGGGATAACTGTGGTATAGTTTCTTTGAAAGATTTCATACTTAGTTGAATATTTATTTTTTATTTAGTTCTAGGTCCCTTTTCCTTGGAAGACTCCTCTAGTTCGATGAGGGCCATTCAAATTTCTTCTATATAGGAAACAAACATTGGAATGACATTACCTAAGACCATTTGTGCTGGTTCAGGCTGTATGAATGTAAAACTAAAATCCTTGATGCTCTTGCTAGCTCTATCCTTTGTGGCCTCTTTTTTTTTTTTTCCAAAATGTGTTTCAAAGATATTAGAGATTTTGATCTGTTGTGGTGCAGTCATTTCTGACTGTCACCAGTTGCTTGTCAGATCAATCATTTTTTTGGATTATTATTGCTTTTGTAATATACCTCTATACAGAGCTAGATTAGGGCGAAATCACATCTTTACTTTTAAAGTCCTGGTTGGCTCTTCACAGGGCACATCCTACTTAGCCTCCTGTCAGTAATCACTTCAGCTCCTTGCTAGAAGAAAATAATGAATAGTCAGTCAGTTTTATGTGAGTATGAAGGGAGAAAGAAAGATGCCTGATGAGCCATGATTCACAGAAGCTTTGGATGAGAACACCACTGAAAGGAATAATAGCACATTTTAAATAGATTTCAATGAACTTCATCTGACTATTAGTGAAGGTACAAGATCTGGGGTAACTGAAGATTTAAAGGATGAATACTTTTCCAAGAAGTTCAAAGTTGGCATTGGATGGCACCATAAACACACACCTCAACCTTACAATTTTTACTGAAAGCATTCTAAAAGTGAAAATAATACACATAATTTAATATATACATTGAGAAGTCCTAAATGCAGAGTAAGAACTAACATATTAACTTAAGAAGATTTCCTGAAATAAACATGATTTATAACATAAACAGAATGTAAGACAGCATATTTCAAGATGAAGAAAAGTATGTGCAGAGGAAGGAAAGTAAGTTATTTATTTAGTTATTGAGAATACATTATATACCAGATACCATGGGCAATGCTCAGGCAGCAAGAATAACCAATACAACTTGGTGAAAAACTAGACCTGTTCTGAAGGAGGATTCAAGCTACTGGGGTACATAGTTAAGCAGAAGGCAATCACAAGAGAGTGGGAAAATGTTTAATTAGGCTCAGTGTAGAGTACTAACCAGTCCATTTAGGGAAGAGAGTTAATAAGAAAATACCCCAGGATATCTTAACATCTAAGTTGAGGTTTAAAGGAAGGAGAGGCAGTGTTCTGAGTAAGAAAGGCTCTGGTTGCATGTGAAGGAGTTTGGATACAGGGTTAATTTTACAACCTAAATATCCTTTAAGGATGAAAATGGGAAACCAATGAAAAATTGAAAGCCAAGTTTCAAAAAGATTAAGTTTGCATTTTAACAGTATCACTCTGGATGGCCTCCTGCACCAGCTGAGAGGTGGCTGTGCCTTCTGAGGGCTCCAATGGAAGGAGCCCTGAGATCGCATCACCTTGGATTATTTTCTGAAACACCAACCAAGAAAATCAGAGAGATGGCAAGATAGCGATGAAGTAGGCAGACGTACCCACTTTCAACTTCTGGAACCTAAGTGAATTATAACTTAATTTTAAGAACCATCATCTGGATATACCAACTTTGAACTAAACTAAGTGGACTCTTCAACCAAGGAACATGGAAGAAACCACATTGAGACTGGTAGGAAAAGTGAAAACGTGGAAAGGGCTGCCCAGATCCCTGGTGCGAACGGCAGACTTGTGTGGCGGGAAGAGAGTTTAGTGGAGAGGGAGGGACCTGGGTCCCAGGAACAAAACCCCAGCCTGCAGCCCCAGAGCCTAGAAGAGGCATTTGGATGGTATTGAGCTGTGAAACAAGTGAGGATGCTGTTTGTGAGAAAGAGACAGTTTTCTCAGACCCAGGATTCTTCTTAAAGGGAAAACGCAGAAAACCTCTCTCACAACCACTCACCCGGGGCTCCGGGGAACGGGGAGAGAGGAGAGGACCAGAGCAGCAGGAAGGGAGTGTGGACTGGAAGGCACAGGAAGAAACACTCTAAGGGACAGCCACCCTAACCCCTGGGCTGAGTCATTTCCCATATCGAAAATGAATATTTCCCCTGGAACTAGCAATACCAGCAAAGGGAGACAGGACACCAGCCAAACAAGCTCTCCCGTGGCACTTAAAGCAGAGCTGCTTAGATGGAGGGAGCTTCTAGGACTACAGTATGGAGTGTTAGGGTCTGAGCTGCAGTGCCCCTACCTACACTGCTGAGGGCTTGCTAGAGGAATGGTGGTGGCGGGATGCGGAAACGCGGTTCTGTCAGTGGGAGTGGAAGCCCAGCTGGAGTGAGCTCGGTCTAGCCCAGCAGGAGTGGAAGGGATGCGTGAAAGAGATCTGGCAGCTGCTGGCCCATCTGCACCCCCACCTGCAGGGAAAAGTGGGAGGCCAGAAACAGGCAGAAATCTGCTGCTGAGCAGGGGCCTGTGGGCGCGCAGCATCACCTGGCCTGCCAGGTTTGCAACGCTGTGCGAGCCGGCCCTGACCGCGGGGGCAGAGCTAAAGCCCAGGAACAGGTGGGGTCTGCAGCTGAGCAAGGTGCTCACCACTACCCTTGGTGCCGAGGCTTGTGGCTTGAGTGCAGTGTGCAACCCCACCTGTGGAGGCAAAGCGAAGTCCCAGACAGGTTGAGGATTGTAAGCTGGGCACGAAAACACAGGCCCTCCCGTGAGGGGAGGCGGAAATCACAGCAACAGCCGCAGTGGGCCGGCGCCAGCATTGCCTATACACAACTGCCCTAAGCAGCAGCAGACAGGGTGGCAGGCCTGCTGAAAGACCATACCTAGGAAACACAGAGACAACAACCATTGGACTCCAGTGGCCACACCCTTCTAATACACAGACAAAATGGGTAGGCAGAGAAATGTAAACCAAATGAATCAACAAAAATTCCCAGAGAAGGTCCTGATCAAACCAGATATAACCAAATTACCAGATGCAGAGTTTAAAATAATGGTAGTTAGGATGTTCAAAGAGCTTAGAGCAACAATGGGTAGTCATTACAAACACCTAAATAAAGAGATAACAAGTATAAAAAAGGAAATTGAAATAATAAAAAAGAATCAGACAGAAATGAAAAATACAGTATCAGAACTGAAGACCACAATGGAAGGAATTAAAAGCAGGATGAATCACGCTGAGGATCGAATAAGCGAGTTAGAGGACAAAAACAAAGGCACAGAAGCAGAGCAGAAAAAGGAAAAGAGACTCAAAAAATGTGCGGAAACTCTAAAGAAGCTCTGTGATAACATGAAGAGAAATAACATCCACATCATAGGGGTACCCAAAGATAAAAAGAAAGAACAAGAATAGAAACTTTTTTCAATCAAATCATAGCTGAAAACTTCCCTAAATTAAGGCTGGAAAAGGTTTCTCACGTTCAAGAAGCACAGAGAACTCCATTAAAGAGAAACCCAAAGAAATCGACACAAAGGCACTTCATAGTTAAAATACCAAAGCTAAGTGATAAAGAGAAAATTTTAAAAGCTGCTAAAGAAAAAAAATGCTATCACCTACAAAGGAGCCACCATAAGGATGATATCCGACTTCTCAACAGAAACACATGAGGCCAGATGGGAATGGCAAGATATATTCAAAGTTATGCGGAACAAGAACCTACAACCAAGACTACTCTATCCAGCACGGCTAATGTTTAAAATTGAAGAAGAAATAAAAAGCTTCACAGACATAAAAAACCTCAAGAAATTTATTAATACCAAACCAATTCTGCAAGAGATACTAAGGGGCCTGTTGTGAACAGTTCAAAGGGGGAAAAATATAGCAAAAGAAGAATACCACTTTAAAGAATAAAATGTCAATAAACAACTACATATCAATAATAACTTTAAATGTAAATGGATTAAATGATCTAATCAAAAGACATAGGGTAGCTGCATGGATAAAAAAAACAGGACCCATACATATGCTGTCTACAAGAGACACACCTTAAAACAAAAGATGCACATAGACTGGAGGTAAAAAGATGGAAAAAATATTTCATGCAAATGGAAATGAAAAAAAAGCCAGGGTAGCAATACTTATATCTGACAAAATAGACTTTAAAACAAAGAATGTAGGAAGAGATAAAGAAGTACACTACATAATGATAAAGAGAACAATTCAACAGGAAGATATAACCATTAAAAATATCTATGCACCAAACATAGGGGCCCCGACATACATAAAGCAGACTTTTATAGATATAAAGGGGGAGATTAACAGCAATACTTTAATAATAGGAGATTTCAATACCCCACTAACATCACTGGATAAATCCCCAAGAAAGAAAAACAAAGAAACAGCAGACTTAAAGGATGCACTAGATTAACTCGATTTAATAGATATCTTTAGAACTTTTCACCCTAAAGCAGTAGAATATACATTCTATTCAAGCGCTCATGGTACATTCTCTAAGATAGACCACATGTTAGGACACAAAAGTGGTCTCAACAAATTTAAGAAGGTGGAAATTATATCAAGCATTTTCTCTGATCACAATGGCATGAAACTAAAAATTAACCACTAAAGAAAAACTGAAAAATACTCAAACACTTGGAAACTAAATAGCATGTTATTAAATAATGAGTGGATTAACAATGAGATCAAAAAAGAAATAAAAAAGTTTCTAGAAATGAATGATAATGAGCATATATCAACTCAAAATTTATGAGACACAGCAAAAGCAGTACTGAGAGGGAAGTTCATTGCACTACAGGCATATCAAAAGAAGCTAGAAAAATCTCAAATAAGCAACTTGACCCTGCATCTAAAAGAACTAGAAAAACAACAGCTAGTAAAGCCGAGGACTAGTAGAAGGACAAAATACTACATAATAAATATTAGAGGAGATATAAATGACATAGAGGCTAAGGAAACAATACATAGGATTAATGAAACTAGGAGCTGGTTCTTTAAAAAGGTAAACAAGATTGATGAACCTTTAACTAGACTCTCAAAGAAAAAAAGAGAGAGGACTCAAATAAATAAAATTGTAAATGGGAGTGGAGAAATAACAACTGACACAACAGGAATACAAAGTATTGTAAGAAAATACTATGAGGAACTCTATGCCAAGAAATTGACAACCTAGGTGAAATGGACAAATTTCTTGAATCATATAATCTTCCAAAAATCAATCTGGAAGAATCAGAATACCTAGTCAGACCAATTAAAACAAATGAGGTAGAAACAATTTTAAGGAAACTCCCAACAAAAAAAAGTCCTGGGCCTGATGGCTTCACAAGTGAATTATACCTAAAATTCAAAGAACTAACTCTTATACTTCTCAAGCTATTTCAAAAAATTCAAAATGAAGGAAGACTTCCACACTCCTTTTTTGAGGCAAACATAATTCTGACCCTGAAACCAGGCAAAGACAACACAAAGAAAGAAAATTATGGGCCAATATCCCTGATGAATTTAGATGCTAAAATCCTCAAAAAAATATTAGCCAACCGGATCCAGCAATATATGAAAAAAAATCATACACCATGATCAAGTGGGATTTATTCTGGAGAGGCAAGGCTGGTTCAATATTCGCAAATCAATCAATGTGATTCATCACATAAACAAAAGGAAGGACAAAAATCACATGATAATTTCAATAGATGCAGAAAAGGCATTTGATAAAATCCAGCACCCATTCATGCTCAAAACTCTCAGTAAAGTGGGAATACAGGGAACATTCCTTAACATGATAAAGGCTATCTATGACATACCCACAGCCAGCATTATACTAAATGGGCAAAATTTAAAAGCAATCCCCTTAAGATCAGGAGCCAGGCAGGGGTGCCCCCTTTCACCACTTTCATTCAACATAGTTCAGGAAGTCCCAGCTACAGCAATCAGACAAGAAGAAGAAATAAAAGGCATCCAAATTGAAAAAGAAGAAGTAAAACTGTCATTATCTGTAGATGATATGATATTGTATATAGAAAACCCTAAAGTCTCAGTCATAAAATTACTGGACCTGATAAATGAATTCAGCAAGGTGGCAGGATATAAAATTAATACTCAGAAATCAGAGGCATTTTTATATACCAACAATAAACTGTCAGCAAAAGAAATTAAGGAAAAAATCCCCTTCACTATTGCAACCAAAAAAATAAAGTACCTAGGAGTAAATTTAACCAAGGAGGTTAAGGACTTGTACTTGGAAAATTACAAAACATTGATAAAAGAAATCAAGGAAGATACAAACAAGCGGAAGCATATACTGTGCTCATGGTTAGGAAGGACAAACATCATTAAAATGTCTATATTACCCAAAGCAATTTATAAATTCAATGCATTACCAATTAAAATACCAATGACATACTTCAAAGATATGCAACACATATTCCAAAAATTTATATGAAACTGAAAAAGAACACGAATAGCCTCAACAATCTTAAAAAGAAAAAATAAAGCAGGAGGTATCACTCTTCCAGATACATCAAGGTTTACTACAAGGCCATTGTACTCAAGACAGCCTGGTACTGGCATAAGAACAGGCCCATAGATCAATGGAATAGAACAGAGAATCCAGAAATAAACCCACACCTTTATGGACAATTGATATTTGACAAAGGAGGAAAGAACATAAAATGGAGTAAAGACAGCCTCTTTAACAAATGGTGTTGGGAAAATTGGACATCTACCTGAAAAAAAATGAAACTAGACCATCAACTCTCCCCATTCACAAAAACAAACTCAAAATGAATAAAAGACTTAAATGTAAGCAATGAAACCATAAGCATCTTAGAAGAAAACATGCGCAGTAAGCTCTCCGACATCTCTCGCAGCAATATATTTGCCGATTTATCTCCACGGGCAAATAAAATAAAAGGCAAGATAAACAAATGGGACTATATCAAACTAAATAGTTTTTGTACAGCTAAAGATAATAAGAACAGAATAAAAAGACAAACTATACAATGGGAGAACATATTCAACCATACGTCTTATAAGGGGTTAATAACCAAAATTTATAAAAAACATAAAATTTAACACCAGGAAGACCAACAATCTAATCAAAAAATGGGCAAAAGAAATGGATAGAAATTTCTCCAAAGAGGACATACAGATGGCCAATGGGCATATGAAAAAATGCTCAACATCACTAATCACTAGAGAAATGCAAATTAAAACCACAATGAGATATCACCTCACACCAGTCAAAATGGCGCTCATCAACAAAACACACAGAATAAGTGCTTGCGGGGATGTGGAGAAAAGGGAATCCTCCTGCACTGCTGGTAGGAATCCAGACTGGTGCTGCCACTGCGGAAAAAAGTATGGAGATTCCTCAAAAAATTACAAGTCGAACTGCCTTTTGACCCAGCTATCCCACTTTTAGGAATATACTCTTAGAACACCATAGCACTGTTCGAAAAGAAGAAATGCGCCCCCATGTTCGTAGCAGCATTGTTCACAATAACAAAGATCTGGAAACAGCCCTAGTGTCCATCAGAGGACGAGTGGATTAAAAAGCTTTGGTTCATATATACTATGGAATACTACTCAGCCATAAGAAATGATGATATCGGATCATTTACAACAAAATAGATGGATCTTGATAACATTATACGGAGTGAAATAAGTAAAACAGAAAAAAACTGAAAACTGCATGGTTTCATACATAGGGGGGACATAAAAACAAGACTATGAGACATGAATAAGAGTGTGGCGATTTTGGCATAGGGAGAGGGGGGAAAGGTCGGGAGTGGGGGGAGGGGAGGGGCACAAAGAAAACCAGATAGAAGGTGATGGAGGACAATTTGACTTTGGGTTGATGGGTATGCAACATAATTGAATGTCAAGATTACTTGGAGATGTTTTCTTTGAACATATGTACCCTGATTTATTAATGTTACCCCATTAAAATTAATAAAAAAAAAAAAAGAGAGTATCACTCTGGTTACAGAATAAACCATGGACTGGAGAGAGGTAAACTGAACACAGGGAATATAGTTAGAGGACAATGGCAGTGATCTACACAATGAGTAGCCTAACCCCAACCCTTGAACATGGAGGTTTATGGGAGTGTATGGATTGATGAGATGGAAAGGAGACAGAATTAGCAGACATTAGTAAGTCTTGAAGAAGGGTATTGGGCAAGGAAGACTTCTAGCTTTTTTATTTTGGTTACTGTGTAGATGGTTTTGCATGTTCTGAGACATAACATGGAAGGAGTAGTAGGTCTCCAGATAGGAGTAGGGAAGAGAGTGAATGAGGTAACAAGTTTAGTTTTGTTTTTCTTAAGTTTGAGATTCTGTGGGGCATTCAAATGGAAATGTCTCAAGGGAATTTAGCAGTGAAGAAATAGTAAAGATCTGGATTTAGAAAAAAGACTTTTAGAAGAATACAGGAAGATTTTTAAAGAAATATGGAGCCAGGGATATAATTGATATTAATGTGGAGTACAAGGAACTACAGAGTGGACAGAGGGATATTTTGAGTGTGTTGCTTTATATTAATCCACAAGAATAAGAGCTTTAATGGTACTTAAAGAAAAATTTAGAGAAAAGTAGTAGTGCTTATTAGGCTTAAAGCTATTAATTAAAACAATGAAGTATCTCATTTTGGTGCCATCATTAATTTCACTCCAATCATTAGCTTCTAGATAACTTCAAACCTTTATTTGTGCCTGACCAGGTGGTGGTGGAGAGGTTAGAGCATTGGACTGGAACACGAGGACCCAGGTTCGAGACCACGAGGTTGCTAGCTTGAACACGGGCCCATCTGGCTTGAGCAAAAGCTGCCAGCTTGGATCCAAGGTCACTGGCTCGAGCAAGGGGTTACTCAGTCTACTGAAGTCCTGCGGTCAAGGCACATATGAGAAATCAATCAATGAACAACTAAGGTGTCACAATGAAAAACTGATGATTGATGCTTCTCACCTCTCCATTCTTCTCTGTCTGTCCCTACCTATCCCTCTCTCTGACTCTCTCTCTGTCCATGTAAACAAATACACAAACAAAAAACCTTTATTTGTAACTGAAAATAAAAGTTAAAACTTGATAATATAGCTCTGTTTTAAATTGATTAAATATATCTTGATAATTTCAAGAGCTCTTCACTATATTTGATATGGGATCTCTAAAGGTAGTGTTTCTTTTGAGTAACAATGAGCATTAATACTTGAAAGGCACTTCACTTTGTACAAACACTCACAGTCATCTTGTGCAACAGGTAAGAGAGTCATTATTATTCTTTCAAGTTTACAGATGAGAAAACTGAAGCTGAGGAAGTGAAAGGACTTGTCCAAGATGAATCACTTCTAGAAAGTGGCAGATTTTAACATTTATTTCTGGTGTTTGGCCCACAGATAGAATTATGATTTTTACAACTATTCTCTAAAAGTCCATTGTTTTATCTTTATATTCCAATTAAGTGATTTTACTCAATCTGTTAAATAATTCAGAGTAGCTAGTATAGTCAACATCAGACAAATGCAAGGCATTGTGCAAAGCAGTGGTCAGACAGGAAGATAATTATACAACATCTCTAGGAGCTGATGATTTTCTTGAGGCATACAAGATAGAAATGCCTGGTCAATTAAAGAATACTAACAACAATACAAAACAATAGCAATAATTTAAGAGATCTTCATAGGCATGGAATTGATTGTACTATGGAGGTTTAGAGAGTATTTTGCAAAAATTGCATGGAAGAAGCATGACATAATTTAGCTAAGATGATGAGCAGAAAGAAAAATGAAAGCAGCTCAGGTCAATGCACAGGGTACAAAAAGGCAAAGAAAAGGAAAGGTAGACACATGCTTGGCAGCATGTAGACTGGGTTGCCTAGAACAGATGGTTCATGCAATGACACCATATTTAAAATCCTATAAAGGACAAGTGGGCCAGATGTTGAAGAGCCTTGAAATATCAATCTAAGGAAGTCAGAGTCAGTAGAGTTATGAAGTATTTTTCCCTGAATTGTTTTGTCAAATTAGTTTAAAATTATATGATTAATTCAGTGCAAGATTCTTTAAATTTCATCACATTGATTGATTAAATTGGTTAAATTGATTGATTTCTCTTTTCATTTTTCTAATTACAGTTTGAGAACACCTTCAGACCCTGGCAGTAATCAACTGTATTTAAATAGTCAAAATTTATATGCTATTGTTTTTATTAAATTGCTAAGTTTTCAAAAAGTAATTTAATGAGGATCTTTAGAAACTGTTTCATCTGCTAAGGGAAGTGCTCCATTTAAACTTTTCTTGGAACTTTCCTGAGAATTTTCTTGAGGTTAGCTTTTGTTAGACTAACTAGGATCAAGGACTAAGATATTGAAAATGGCAAGTCTTTCTTAGCAAGAGAAAGTAATTGTCAAAGCTGAACATGAAGTCAGAAAGTTTAGCAAGTCTTTGGTATATAGTTACAGAGGATTAGCACCTCTGGCATTGAAGTCCCTTGTTTCAAAGAAACAAAGAAAGAAACAAACAACTGGTGTTTAAGAAAGCTAAACCTGAAGCTACTTTTAAATCTTATCAAAACCACTATCGGGAAAAGATGACAAATATTACTGTATGAATACTGATAGCTCCAGCCTCTATTAATGTCTGATGAATTATATAGCCAGTAGACACTTTCAGGTTATCTCCTGGAGATATCAGTGATATTACAACATCTGAGGATGGTTTAACATGAGCAGTGACAAGAAGCTAAAACCTTCTCTACTGACATGATTACGTCATGCTCAAGATGTGTCCCATTTGTAAGCCTGACAAATTAGCTCGAGCATTGCAAAGGAAATTATATTCTCTGTACTAGAATAGGCTCTGAGACATGCACGGGGAGACATATTTCATGGGCCCATAGAGGCTCTGTGGTTGGTAGCACTTCTGTGAAGGAAGAATACTTCCCAGCTAGACAAAGGTTTCACTATCATTTGACAAAATTAGTCAGGTGTTATTTGCAAACAAACTGATCCAAAGAGTTATCCATATGTATAAATAGACAATTCTTCTGGTTCCATAGAAGAGGTAATTTTCATTTCCAGAACACATGTGAAATCTTAAAAAGGATGAACTTCATTCTACTCCAGTATAAGGTGAAATAAAAACCTGAATAGCCAGTTTGGACCTTGTCCCCGAAGACATTACCCTATTTTTAAAAAACAGATCTGGGTCATATAATACAGGGTAATAAAAAGATTTTTGACCTCTGTTACATAAGAAATCTTGAATTAAGAAGGGAAATTACATTTTAACAATTCAATAGTTAATTTTGTTATTACTCCGTGGAGTAGATACTGCTTGTTACTCATCTAACACCTATTCTCCCATATTCTTTCATAAAGACCCTAAATATTTTTGTGTTTACCTTTCCTCGGCAAAAAAGAAAGAAAGCAAAAGAAAGCAAGGAAGAAAGAAAGAAAGAAAGAAAGAAAGAAAGAAAGAAAGAAAGAAAGAAAGAAAGAAAGAAAAAAAGAAAGTCATTGTTAACATTCCTGTGCTGCTGACCATTCTGATGATACTGTCCTTTCACTCTCTGGACCTCTAGTTATGTGAAATGATAAATGCCCTTGTTATTGAAGCTCCTTTGTGAGGGGTTTTCTATCATATTCTGTTAAAATGTCATAATGGATTCTGCTGGTGTTAGAAGATGAACAAGAGAGGTGTGTTCACTTGTAATCTCTTCTTTCTAATGTTTTCAATTGAAATATACAGCTCAGAAATGATCTTAACTATATTAACAAAAAATTAGAATTCCAAAACATTGTTCTAGAAGGCAGAAGCTTTAATGCCTGTTCTTGCCCTGGTATATTTTGGGCTGTGTGTCATTGGATGAACTGTTTAACATCACCAGATTTTTTCCTTCTCTTTTAAATGGGCATAACAATATCTGACCCATTTACCTTATAATATTTTTGTGAAAATAAAATAAGATAATGCATGACTATTTTGAAGACTACTGATGCAATATAAGATAACGTGTCAATCACCCACTCCCAACAGGTGGGCTGTTTAATTAAATATGTTGCTTAACTAAATTCTCATATCAAAAAATCTTGCAGGTAAGTGGTGGTATCCCCAATATACAGATGGGAGAGGCTGAGCTGTAGAAAGATTAAATAATGTACCCAAGGTCATACAGGTGGCATAGAATGGAAAGGGAGTTCTAATATAAGTCTTACTGACTCCAAATCTATGTTTCACCCATTATTTATCCTACATGATGTGATAAATTATGGTTGGGGAAGACCGTTAAAATCTTAGCTGCGATTAGACTGGGTAGCAGGAATCATGAATACACTGTGAGCATACTTTTTGCACCAGGGACTGTGCTCTACTTCCAGGTCTTACTCTCTGATCACTCTGTGAAGTGAGGCATTATTCACATTTTATAGATGTCAAAATGATGTACAGAGAAATAAAAATGCTCTGCCTAAAGTATTTTAGCTGGCAAGTGGCAGAGGCAAAGTCGAAGCTCTATTTGAGGTATGTGTAAGTCCTAATTCCTGATCCCATTACCTTTTAGGTTGAAAAAGAGGAAGGAGATGTGAGTGCCAGGGGAAGAAGTCACTATGGAGGAGGTGTAAAGCAAGTGGGGCAGGAGTTTGAAGTCTGGTTTACACAGGAGGTGTTGCTGTAGTTAGCGCTGATTACCTGGCTGTGTACTCATCTTCCATCCACCTCTCCACTGGGAGACAAGAAAGGTTCTAGATACCCCATCACATTCAGTGTGGTGCTAGTGATGTCAAGCCAGGAGAGACAAATAAAGGGCAGCAAATTAAACTATAACCAGTGACATTTAGCTCATAAAAAAGCCCACCAGAATATTGGTAATCCACCGTGGCCAAGTAGATAAATCGGTTCAAGTGTCGTATGGATACACCAAGGTTGTGTGTTTGGTCCCTAGTCAGGGCATATAGAAGAATCAACCAATGAATGCATAAGTAAATGGAACAACAAATCAATGTTTCTCTTTCTCTCTCTTTTCCTCTTTCTCTAAAGTCAATCAATAAATATTAAAAAAGAAAATTTATAAATGAGGACACTGAGTACAGAAGGATGAAGTAACTTGCCTAATATCAAACAACCTATGAGTGATTTGAATGCAAACAATTCAGGCTCTTGAGTCTATGCTGCTGTCCTCAAGTGTGAATAACCAAATACCCTTTTTGGTCATATTCATCATGGACAGGCCCTACTTACTCCTCATTGCAACTACTAATGTAAAATGTGTATATGTGGTCAAGAAGGAATTAAACAGACAGTAGAACACGAATGCTCATGCTGTTAGGATATGGACTATATTATAATATATATATATATAGAAAATAAAATTGATAATCCCTAAGACTATACAATGTTAATAATTTTTGATAAAAATAGTTCTAGAATTAGAAGCTGCCTTGAACTGTGTACTAAATTTAATTCAAATATATATATATATATATATATATATATATATATATATATATATATATATATATATATATATATTTACAGAGACAGGGAGAGAGTCAGAGAGAGGGATAGATAGAGATAAACAGACAGGAATGGAGAAAGATGAGAAGCATCAACCATCAGTTTTTTGTTGTGACACCTTAGTTGTTTATTGATTGCTTTCTCATATGTGCCTTGACCATGTGCCTTTAGCAGATCAAGTAATCCCTTGCTCAAGTCAGTGACTTGGGTCCAAGCTGGTGAGCTTTGCTCAAACCAGATGAGCCCGCGCTCAAGCTGGCAACCTTAGGGTCTTGAACCTGGGTCCTCCGCATCCCAGTCTGACACTCTATCCACTGTGCCACCGCCTGGTCAGGCTCAAAGAATTTTAATGATGTGGCATCATGGTGGTGTTGTACATGAACATTCTGTGATCACAATTACTTGCTTTCTTAATGTCATCTCTTTGCAATTACTCTTGCTTACAAGTTGATTTTCTTCCAACATGCTTTTCCTTCCTATTTGAGCATCTAATTTTCTCTAGTCTAAGAAATAAGATAAACACAGTCATCAGAGGTGCATGGGAAACAGGAATCAGTGAGGCCTTGGGACTGACTAGCAGCATGGTGAATGAGCTTTGGTAAATAGGACCTGAGGAAGGCTCTGTGTGGCCACAGAAGATTTTGGGAGGTTGGGTTATTGGCCGCATCTGTATGATGGTTTTCCAGAAGACTGAAAGAATTTATAAGGTCACTTACTCTGACCCTTTCCAAGAGGAGACTGTGACTCAGAGCTGATAGCAATGACTTTTTAATGGCTCAAACAATGTTTTACACTTAGTATCTTATTTGCCCATCATCATAGACCTATGAACGAGAAACTTATTATCCACTTATGACAGATAAGAATGCAGAGGTATAAGAGATTGAGTAATTTGCCTAAAGTTATGCAGCTACTAAGTGGTTGAGAAAGGATTCAAATCAACACAACTTGGTCAAAAGGGGCTCTTGTAACCACCATGGGGTGACCTGACACGACTTGCCTGAAGTCAATCAGGAAATCAGTGGAGAGCAGAGATTAGAATTCAGGTCTCTGATCACCAGCCCAGGACACACACACACACACACACACACACACACGTTGTGATTCTGGCTTACAATTTTTTCCAAAGTTCTTTTAAATCACATGTTCTCTGTTCCCTCACTCTGTATTCAAACCACTTTATAATAATTTTTAATATAAGTGTCAGGCTGGGATGGAGATTTGGGATCTTGTGTAAAATTATTCTGAGGACAGTGATCAATAAATATTTTAGAAAAAATATCTGGAGAAACCATTCTGAGAATTAGTTTCATATTGAGAGACAAAAATTTGTGTGTAAAATTTTCATCAAGCTAGTAAGTTCAAATATTTTTTAAGAAAAGATATCTAGCCAAAATTTAATAAGTGGCTAATTAAACCATTCCAGTTTTTTCCAAAGCTTTATGACTGGAGTTCTCCCAAGGTATTAATTTCTTCCATCAAATTTCAAAAAGTAGAAGTAGTATTTGTATCAGAAAGTCTCCCTTTTCTGAGATTGCCAGTGATTGTACTAAGTATTTTCAGGCTTGTTGTGTCAAGTTAAAACTTACTTGTAAAAGTGACTGGCAGTAAACCACTGTCCCCATTTCTCCAGTAGCTTTTATTAATAACTTGGAAGGCATCTACTGCAAAGGAAAATCATTTCTCTTGATAAAAATTGCATTTAAGCCTGACTAGGCTGTGGCGCAGTGGGTAGAGCGTCAGACTGGGATGCGGAGGACCCAGGTTCGAGACCCTGAGGTTGCCAGCTTGAGCACAGACCCATCTGCCTTGAGCAAAAGCTTGCCAGCTTGGACCCAAGGTCACTGTCTTCAGCAAGGGGTTGCTCAGTCTGCTGAAGGCCTGCAGTCAAGGCACATATGAGAAAGCAATCAATAAACAACTAAGGTGTCCCAACAAAAAACTGATGATTGATGCTTCTCATCTCTCTCCGTTCCTGTCTGTCTATCCCTCTCTCTGACTCTCTCTTTCTCTTTAAAAAAAAATTGCATTTAAGTTACCGACTCTGCAAAATTTTAATCTTCCTCTGTCAAATCAATATTTTTTATTAGTTTCACTCATATTTCTTTTTACCTCATTAATAGGGTTATAATTTTGAAAAGATTTCCAATAGAACATTTTTTTTGTTCAAATTTAGAAGGTACAAAGAATCCATGTGTTTGGCATTTGGATCTCAAATATAATTGTTGACATTAGAAAATGCTAGCGTAGTTAAAGAAATAATGCCAGTTTTAGAAAGAAGTTAATGAAAGAAACCTCTAGTAATCACCTAGTAAGTTAATAAATATATGTAGTTTTGCCTTTGGCTTATTGGCTGTTTTATATTATGTGTTATAGGAAAGAGATGGAAAGATTTCTTTCTGTCTTCTTGAGGACTGTCTCTCTTAAATGGGAACCCTTGTGGCCCCAGGGATACACTCTCATTTATCACTTCAAGAATGCAAGAAAGCAGTCAGTTCAGTGTGTCTGATAGGAGCTTGGGTCAGGCATAGCCACAACGGCATCAGACAACAGGTCTTTGGCTGGTTCAGTTCTCAACCATTCTTCTTTCCCTTGTGCAGGCCACATTTGTATTCATTTACAGTTCAAATGTGCATAAGGGCTGATCCTTAAACAGAAACAGTGTTCTTTAGAATGAATTTGCATTTATTCTTGTATCAGTTCTATGTATGTCCCCATAGAGAGGCATGCACATACAGACACACAAAGATATGCACATGTATAGGAGCACACAGACACAAACAGAGCCACATTGTAAAGATATATACAAACACATATTGTCACAACTTACAGAGACACACAGATATGCACATACAGAAGTGAACACACATGTATGGACACAGGTATATATGGACACATAGAAATTCAGGCACAGAAACACACAAATAAAGACAAAGACACACCTACACGTGTAGGCTCTCCCTATTAAACCTATTGGTCACAATTACTTCAGTGCAACTTTTATTTCTATCAGTGTGGGAAATGGTAGTGGTAGCCAGAAATTAGGATGCATGAGTTAAGTTAGGTGTAACCTTTGCCATCTACACTATAATTATCTTTACATGTCATGGTATGAGAAACACCCTCTTGAATGGCTCCTGGGACCCAATGGCCTCTGTAACCACCAAAAGCAGGACTCCAACTGTGTTTTAGAAGCAGAGTGGGGAAACAGTGGCCAAAGTAAGGGGACAAACATCTGCAAATGTGTGCCATTGGCTTGACCCTTTCTCCTTTTGTGAAATCTGGGAGCCACACTCCTTCACATGTTCAGACCACCTGCCCTCCTGCTCTGAAAGGAAGGGAAGCAGAGATGATCAGACTGAGGAGAAGACTGCTCAGTAGAAATAAACTCTGATGGTTCCCCAAACACGTGGAGTTAAGTTTCTGAATCAAAAATGTATTTGGATGCACCTTATCCAATTACAACTACATGGCTGTAACTTTCTTTTTCCAATGAGCATACCTATCTAAGTTTCCATCTATGTATCTGCTCTAATAGATCTTTCTAAAACAACTTTCACAATCATATATAAGTGCTTCCTTTAGAAGCTGATTATTAAGTCCAAGGAATACTAGTTTATATATTCACTATTTCCCAACTGGAGTTCTGTACAAGATATCATTTCCTAGCATTATGGTTTGTTTTGGTGGGTGAGTGGGAACTTCATTTGATTCTGAAGTGAGAGTAGACACCTAAGTGATCTAATAGTGAGGAAGATCTAATAGTGAGAAATAGAGGGGAAAGTCCAATAATAGTTTGATATAAACAGTAGCTACCATTTACTGATCATCTATTGTATATCAGCCTCTATGCTGGGGGCTTTGAATCCATTATCCTAGTCTTCACTACAGCTCTACAAGGCAGGAAGGAGGGTGTTGTTAAATTACAGAGATAAGGAAACTGGAGCTCAGTGTTTCTTGGATACATAACACATTTTTTTTTATATGAGGCTTTAGACATAGAAAATTTGACACATGGATTTATATTCTCAAGATTTAATGATGGATTCCAGGACATCATTTCTTAAACCATTTGTGTGGTTCTTTTTCCATCTAGATCAGAGTTTACAATTGTGCTGACTGCAGTAACACTTTACTAAGCATTGCTCTTGCACTTCTTTCAGTGAAACAACAGGAGTTAAGAGTGTATATCTAGAGTCAAGCTGCCTGGACCTTAATTCCGACTAAGCCACTAACCTGCTGTATGACCTGAACAAGTCAGTTAACTATACTGTTCTCTAATGTTCTGGTTCTATAAAGTGGGAGTAATTATAGCACCTATCTCCTTGAATTGTGATGAGGATTGAATGAGTTAATCTGGGCAAGACGCTCAGAATTGTCCTTGGTATATTGTAAGCAACATACTAGTATAAATTATTATTTTTTTTAGTTACAATTTTGGCTGCTTATTTTCTTACAAGTTACTGAAATGTCCCTTTTTCAAATGTAAATGTGGACAAGAAAACAAATTTTAATTTATGTCTCAATGAATTGAATACTAAATTGAACACGTCTCCCAAGTAGCACCTTCATGATGTTACAGAGAACTACAGAAAGAGTTTGGTGTCCTAAAAGCCCCTTCAAATCTCAGACATATATGATGAGCTAGTTTATTTGGTTGAACTTGTGAGAATAGTGGAAGCACCAGAAATATTCAGAGCCATTTTGCTGCTTTTGTAAATAGTACGAAGGTTGACCAATTAGTAGCCTATGGCAATGAGTTAGTCAAACTCAGACTTGACTAAGAGACTGGTCATAATAATGTAACAAGAAAAACCAGCAAGACATTTGAATGGCAAGGTTGTGTGGGTGGGAAACTTGTTGAAGTAACTGGTGTTATAACTTTATTGCATTATTATTTCAGCTTAGAGAAATATCTCTGTGACAAGCTAAGACAGAGCTCTAAGACAATATATGCTTACTGTTATTTTTTCTCTTTTCTTTTTTTCTCCTTGTTCCTTTTCCTTTCATTCCTTTTTTCCTTCTTCCCCTAACCCCTGGCCCTCCACTTTTTTCTTATGGAAAGTCAGGCCTTTTATATTTGTGATAGCTATTTCAAATGACCTTGGTAAGCCACACAGTAGAGGCAGTTGCGAAAGTGTAAGTTTGCTTCTTTCTGCCACAGGTTTAAGGAGACATTCCTGTTAGTGCTGAATTGTGAAAAAGGTATGGTGGACAAATTGTCTGGACACATTAAGTCAGTGTTAATAACAAGTATAGGATTGTGGAGAAAGTTTGGGCTAAAACAGTTAGACATAACAAAGAAACTTAAAAAATATGACAAGTTGAATGTAGTCTTCACTTCTTCATTAACTTTGTTTTTGTGAATCTGCACTGACTTGTTACAGCAGCATTACTGTAATATTGGAATGGTATACAAAGAAAAACAGAGCATAATTATTCAGTGTGCTCAGAGATTTCTTAAACACCTCTGCCTCATTCTTAAAAGAAAAGAGAGAAGTCAACAAATTAAACCCTAAACATTTCTACAGGGAAAAAATGAAACAAGTCTAATAAATTAAAAACCTAACAAAAACAAAAATACCTTTTAATGTTTGTTTCTATTGCCCTTTCCTCTATGATGATGAGCTCACCTCTCAGCTTTTTATTGATTAGAGAGTATTTTAAACAATGTGATGTCAGGGAAAACTCTTAATATCAGAAATAATTGTAGTCCTACCTCTAAACCCCCTCAGATATTCAACTGTTCAGTCTATGATTTATATCTTTCTCAGTCATCTTAGGAGGCTGTGATCTTATTTTTCTCAGAAATTCTGTAGGATATGTTTTTTGCTATAGCAATATTTAAATTGTGTACCTTTAATGTGTCACTTTTTTGACAAAGACACTCTTGTGTTTAATCTTGTCTACGCACAAAGATTATAAACTCCTTGAAGTCCAGGCCATGTGGCAGTCTCCTACATATAATAATTGGTTCTCAATCAGTATTTAATGCTTGAGTAACAGTAGATAGCCAAGCCCTCTTTTCCATGTGGATTTGTGCTCAACAACAACAGGACAGATATCTCCTTTCCAGAGACTGTGTGGTTGCCATTTATGGGGTTTTCCTGTTGTCCACAAAAGGAGAACAAAATGCTGGCTCCCTGTCTGATTCAACTTTCCCCTGTCCCAGAGATGTGCTGTTCTCATACACAGAACTATTCACGATTGGAGCAATTCCAAGTTTGTTTCACTTGGGAGTCCAGGAGAAATTACACTTTTGCTTATAAACTCTCAGTGGATTTACGAGTTTGCCTTGCTTATAGTGGTGGCTTGGTAGGGGTGGGGTAAAGGCATAAGAGTGGATGAAGAATAGATCCTTGGGTTGCTCTCTGACTCCTTCTCACTCTCCTACAACCAAATCCAGGGAAGTGAGAAAGAGGCAGACAGGGCTTGAGGGTTAAATCTTATTTTCACAATGAATAAGGCTCTCTGAGGGTTTGAGAGTGTTGTTTCTATCTGTAGGAAAAGAAAAAAAATGAAGAGGCAGTTACATCTCTTTTAAATCTCCATTTGGAAACAGAATTAAGGTACTATCATTGACTTCAACCTGTGAATATCATCGGAACAATTTTCCATACTCTCGCTTTTTAATTTCAAAGCCAATCTTTGAGTGGGAATGTTCACTCACAACAAACAGGTAACAAATAAGCCAACAGATCAGGTTGAATTTATCACTGAGTGTTCAGGTCATCTGCTAACTGTTCCAGGTATCTGATTCCAAAGCAAACATATCATACAGCTATTCGGATCCCCTAGAGGCATTGAAGCAAAGTGAAAGGGCGAGCAGCGATCGGTGGCACAGACTGCCACTACAGTCAGAGTCACTAAAATTCTTGTAGATGAAAATTTCAGTTTGTTACTTTTGCATTGAATGAGTCATTATGTTTTTTTCTTTGTGAAGTTTTATGGAAGCTACAATTTTTAAACTAGATATATAGATAAAACTAATAATTACAGCAATTACTGTTCTCTCCTTGATTGTCACTGGGTCTAGGTTTTTCGGGGATAGTGACCAGCCTCACGGATCTGAAATGGAAACCTCTTCTAGCTCCTGTGAGTATGGACAAGTCAGCCAACCATGCCTCAGTTTCTTTGTTCTAGGTGATAAAAGCTATTGGTTTATCAAATATTAATGTCTTTTTTATATATCAAAACAGTATTACTACTAGTGGTGGTAGGAATTTATTAAAAATAATTCTCTGGGGAAAATATCAAGAATATTAACTGTATGATGAGATAAAAACTTGTTCATCTATGCCCCAGTATGTCAGCTTTATTTGTATTTGGTAGATGTGGGGAGTGAGAAGGGGGATTTGACCTATAAGTAGTATTACATTAGAGGAGCTTGTATTACACCAAGTTTGTATGAACCAGTCCAACTGAACCCAGGTTTTTTTTTTTTTTTTGTAACTTGTTTGTTATATAAACTAATGCATAGGCAGCCTGGATAATTTTGCATTTTATACAGAAAAATAAGTTATTAATCATTGTGATGTGTGGTGTAGTTGTCTTCATCAAAACTGACACAAAAATCATTTTCTTATGCTATATGTATTGGCATTTCTAGACTTTATAAAGTAAATTATTTTCAAGACAGAAGTAATAATCCAGCTAAACATTCTATTCATATCACAAAATTGAGGAGAAAATTCTTTCCTTTTGGCCTTTGCAAAACCATGACTTCTTAGAGGGATATCCAAGAACCGCATCAGTAATTCTAAGACCATGCATTGATGATTATCCTTACAGCTACTGAATTACAAACAATCTCAGACTTGTTAAAATGACCAAACTCACTTAGTCACTTGCCTCATGGTCCAGATATCCAGCAGAAACAGACTCACTGACCATTTTCAGTTTCATCTGATAGTATTCCTATTCAGTTTTCCATCAAGGGCATGGACACAATCGGGGAGATTAGTTTGCAAAATTTTTAATCACTTGTGAAAATTTAGAATTATAATGGTAAAGGGTTGAAATGGCTCTGCCGTCATGGGTGACCCTTTGAATATTGAATTATTGTTTTTCACTCTCCTTAGCACTCTGTTGTGAAATAATGGCCAAGCTTGTTTTTCTTGTCTGAGTGTACTACATACAGCCAAGCCCACGTGGGCAGAGGCTAAACCGACTTCCTTAAAGCACACAAAATTTTTACTGAATATTTTTCCTCAATTTTCACAATTTTATTAGTTTTTAAACAGCATTTTCTCAAAGCGTGGTGGTTTCTGAAGTTTTAAAATCATTTTTACTAGCGGCTTCTAAAACACACCTGTGTGTTAAGTCTGTGCTTTCAGCCATGTTTTTATAGGACATGTGTGACCAAAAACACAAAGAGGAGAGGCAGAGTTTTACTTTTAAATTCCGTCCCTGGCTCTAAACCACCAGGGGAAAAACAGCGGACTTGCCTGCTTGCTCATGTTGAGCATTAAATAAGCGGTGTAAAGTGATGTGGTTCCAATACGCAGGTGACTTCATTTTCCTGTGTTTCCATCAAGAAAGCCTCCTCGTAATATAATTTGTGGTAAGTTTGGGAAAAGCAAATTCTCAAGCTTAACAAGCTTGAAAATACGGCTTGAAAACAAAGCTAAACAACAACAACGATCTTTTTTTTTAAGAAAAGAACTATTGTGTAATTCTGGTTGTTGAGAATAAATTCGGCACTGGGAGTTTTCAGTTCAGGCATATGACAAATTAGTATAATGACATAATGACTTGTGTACATTTTTCCTTTACACGGAGGCTGTTTAATTGACTGAAATGAAAGTTTATGATTAAGATCTAAGAATTTTTCATTAACAACTTTCTGATTCTTCAACCCACACTTAGAAGCAATCCTTTACCTTTGGCCTTTTAGAGCTCTCATAAAAACTATCATAATTCCTAATGAGTTCCGAATATTTCATTATTTAACCCTTCTCTAACTCAAAACCTTCTCTAATTGTTTAATCATGTCACTTATTGGGCATTTGAAAAATTAAGTTTAAAGACCTAATAACCCCCTTTATTCTTTTCTCTCTTTTTACAACACTTAAGATACATAACTGTGAGGAAATTAAGCTATTAACACTGAATTAATAAAAATATACTCACATAAATTAGCTTCACTAGTAAAATTTATAAGCTTATAAAAACATAGATCTCTCCCTTCCAATCAATATTTAAATTAATTGGTAAAAATCCCTTGGTCATTAAAATATATTTTTAATAAGAAATATTTTGGCAAATGGAGGGGAAAGCTCAAGCTACAAAAAGAGTTATTAAATTTTTTTATTTTCATACATATATATTTCTACTTTATTTTTATGTCTATTATTTATTTTTACAAACATGATTTTTGTGACATTGGAAGTTGAATTTATTTCTGCCTTTGTTGGACTGAATTTAGATTTGCTTTTTAGACTTTGCTTTTTAGGTAGAAGATAATAAAACAGCCAGCCTAGCAAATGGTAAACTATGTCAATAAAAAAACCTCCAAAACAAAGAATTAATAAAAATAAAAAATGTATTTATAGTTAGTGACCTTTTAATTTAGGGAATTGACTTCTTTATCAAAGCAAATAAAAATTTATATATAGAAAAATGTATTTTCTCTTTTTTCATTTACTGACTTCACAAATCAAAAGCAATCAAAACATATTTCTGAGACACATAAAATTGCATGCATCTATACTTTTATATAAAGGTAAATATAAGACAAAATAGGTTAATTTTTGAAAATTTCAGCATAAATATATATACTACCATCTATATTAGTATATTTTTATTTACTTGTGCTGATAATATCTTTTATATGTTATAAAATGTTTTATATTTGTCTCAAATTATGGATTTCAAAGGATGCAATTAAAATGTCAGTCTATTTTAGTAATTATTCTATTGGACAACTTTTGGGGTGGTTGTGTGATATAAGATAATTTAATCTAACAAAACAAATAAACTAATTTTTTAAGTCAAGTTTAAAATAATTTCATCCAAAAAAACCCCATGAACAAATTAAAAAAATTTAAGCCAAGTTTGTTGAGACTTTTATAAACTAAAGAGGGGCAGAATCATTACATAACTTTTAGTTCAAGTGTACTGCATTGAGATTGATTATTCTTTTTTGTTGTTTCTCTGTTTTTATTTTGATCATCACCATTATTATTAAAAAATTGACATTCCAAAAACATTATCGTTTTATAGGACTTTCTTTTTGCATCAATGGGCAGGCCTGCGTGCTGGTGACCTGTTCTATTGCAAAAATCTTGTCATAGCATGGTATCATGGGCTCTGACAGGTTTTGACTCATGATTTAGGTCTCATTACTTAGCAATTTCTTCTGTGGCAAAACATTCAAACATTTTTTAACAGTAAACACTGAATATTTCTTTTTCTGTACAATTGAGTGGGAGAAAGAAAAATGAAAACAAGCTATCTTATAGAAATTTTATGATTTCACTGGAACTAAGACTGGCTTTCATAGTATCCTTTCAAATTTATTGTACAATGAGGGGAAGGATTTTAGCTGTAAATTAGTGATTTCTCTCAATATATGGCATCTAATAGTTCAATGCATCATTCAGGAATGACAACAATAAAGATATAATTAGCCATCATTGTAGTCAAGTTTATGACACCTCCTAAGAGTAAATATATTTATGTGTTTCATTATCTTTGAAACTCAGGTCCAGTCATGAGAGTCAATTGCTCATGAAGATCTTTAGAATGAGTGATCATTTCCTAGGGCAAAAGGGTCAGATTTAGTTAATTTACATGTAGTAATAAGCCTGACAGAACAAATCTAAAATACTAACCATGTATCCAAGGAACACAGAATGGAAAGTGTCACTGACACCAATCTGGTAGCAATGATTGAATGCAAACATATCAGGCTTTACCCCAGAAAGAAACAAATAGAACCTTTCCAAAAATTCTCTCTCAAAGCATGCACATGAAACAAAGAGAAACTCAAGACTCACAGTTCATTTGAATTCACAAGGGAAAATTTTCGGGATGAATGTTGCTTTGACGTTGTCTTACTGATGCAGAGGGAAGTCAAACCTGTTTTTAATTGCAAAGCCAAATGGTTTATGCATTGGCTCTGCCATGCTTGTGAGAACATGTTGCTTTTATAGCCCCCTCCCCCTCCATGAACACGAGACTGGGCTTGCCAACACTGTGTTTGAGCATGGTCACATTAAGTCTCACAGGTATTTTTAAAGGGAGAGGTGTCAATCTGTCAGAGATGTCACTATAAGTGGATCTATCTGCCTATCTGTTACCACTTGCTAATTATGGATTTGGGTGATAATTGTCATAAATCTTGCCACAAAATGTGTAATAAAATACATTTTCTGAGGGTAGAGGGTTATATGTGGTGAGGGATGAAATTAGAATCGAAGAATCAACAGATCACAAAGTCTGTGCTGTAGAATTGTTTCACTGTTTAATATTGCAATGAATACATATATTGTTGCATGTGTCAAGATGCTTCAGGCAACATTGCTGGCATTCCATTATAGGAATGGTGAGTGTACACAGAATAGAACCTGTAGAGAAGTTTCTCTACATATGGCCAAAAAGGGCCTTCAGGAATACTCTGTACTATTAGAGCTGACCTGGAGAGGGCAAAGAAAGAAAACAGAATAAATGACTAATAAAATAAGTGTTTGAAAGGAGCTAACCAATCATGGCAAAGTAAGATCCTGGAAAAAATTCTGAGATGGTTCTTAAATATTTGTTGTTCCAGGATTACTTACAGTTAAAGAAGAGAAAAGCCAGAAAACAACTCCCACATGGGTAAGGAAAATCTATGCTCTTTTGAAAAGGGTTTACAATAAATGAAGGTGTAACTTATGAAGACTTTCTGCTTCAGTGTTTAGTTCTTATAGTCCTTGCTGCCACCCTATGCCTACCCATTAACTGCTTGTCACTTTATCTCCTCCTCATTTCTGTTCACTCTTTCCTCCTTAGCTCTCATCTGTAAACACACACCCACAGCTACCACTGTAAACATTAATTTTACACAGTTTGCAATATAAACCCAAATGTTCAGTGTAAGAAGTTCACTTTCTCCTTGGAGAAAAAAATTGGTACCTTATTCTGATATTCTAAGAAAGACTGTGAGTTTTTGTAAGGGCAGATACATTGGTTTATTATCCTTCTGTCATCAAAGTAAGTGCTCAATAAATACTGAAGAAAGAAAGGATTTCTCTTAAAAATGTTTCCCCTGAGAAGTAGCATTTTAAGAGAATACCTGGCCATCAGAGGATCAAGGTGCCAGTGGATATTGATGCTTACCACTCTTGATGTAATCAAGCAAACAAATTTTGGCTTGCTAGAAGAAGGAAAATATAGAATAAAGAAAGAATAGTGGCTACTTATAAGCATCTTATATTCAAATTCAGACAACAGAGCCTAATAAAATAATATGCTGAATTCTGAATTGATACAAATGCACATTTAGCAGGATTTATTGGTCAAGGCTTTGTAGTGACTGTTTTATATGAATATGAAGAAAAAGGAGGCTAGAACATTCTAGCCCAGCATTCAATACCAAATCTTCTTGGGTAACTCATTCTTATATCCACTGTCCTCTCTACATAAATAGGTTGGTTATGACCCTGAATAAGAATTTTTCTCATAACCTGGAGTTCCTACCCTTTACTTTCACCATAGACTAGAACTATTTATGTCCGACTCCAGCTTACCCATGAAATCTTTCTCAATAAGAGAAACAGGTGCTTAGTCATAGTGCTTACAGTTGTTGACCACCCAAGGGAACAGATACTTTATAGCCTTCTCTGGTATTTCTCTCTCTCTCTCTCTTTTTTCTTCTTTTTCAAGTGAGAAGAGGGGAGATAGAGAGACAAGCTTCTACACACCCCCAACCAGGATCCACCTGGTAACCTCTGTCTGGGGCCAATGCTCTACCCATCTGGGGCCATGCTCACAACTGATCTATTTTTAGCACCTGAGGCAAAGGCTCCACAGAGCCATCCTCAGCATCCTGGTTGATGCACTCGAACCAATCGAACCATGACTGTAGAAGGGGGAGAGGAGTGAGGAAAGGTGAAGAAACAGATAGATGCTTCTCCTGTGTGCCTTGATTGGGAATCGAACCTGGGACTTCCACACACCAATGGACACTCTATAATTGAGGCAACCAACCAAGTCCTCTAGTCTTTGTATTAAACATTTAGAGAATGTAATATCAGTTTAGAACATAATACTATAAGCTCCTTGAAGACATAAATAATAATAAAAATCAGTTATGTATTTTGGATCTACAAATATAAAGCAATTATTATAGAAACAACATTCATATATCACAACCATACTATCAGAGGGTACTGTTATGACATTTATTTAAAAACATAAGAAACTAAAGCTTAGAAAACTTGAGTGGTTTGACTAGAGGCATGTGCTAAAAGCCATTCTGAGAATCAAACTCTGGTCTATGAAACTCTATATTGTCATTTATTTCTTTCTCATATGTCACCTTTCAGTCTTTCATGATAGACTGAAAGGTGACATAAAATAGAAGAAGAGTTTTCTTGTTGGTTGCTAGGGAGTGTTTTGTAGGTAGAATCAGACTATTTGCTCTTGTATTTAGTTCAGTGGGATAATAAAATGGCAAGAAATGAGCTCTCTCTATCATTAGGGACAGGGAGAAAGGTATTGTTGTCCATATGTGGGGAGTTATATGAAGGAGGGTGAGGAGGTAGACTTTGGGAGGAGAAGAAATAATTTAGTTTACCAGTGTTTGTGTATAACTTGCTGTCTGCCAGGCTCTATGTTCAGGGTCTAAATATGACAAAGTGAATGATACTGATTCCTTGTCTTCGTTGTGTAAGAGCTACTTGACGGTTCAGGGAAGAAGAAAAAAATCCTAAGAATCATGCTGACATAGAGTAAGAAATGAGCTAGTAAAGCTCACCAAGGACTCTGGGAACACAGGAAAATAATTTACTTAGTCCAGCCAAGCAAAGGAGGTGTAAGGAGTGAAGTAACAGAAATTAGGGGCCAAGCCCCTCCAAAGCAGTGAGTGTATAAATAGTCTTGCCTCCCTCAAACACATTAGGAGTTCCCTGGGTTAAGTAGTGACCCAGGGCATGTGGGAATAAACTCAAACACAAAAGGTGTGCCTCAGAAACATCCCTGCTTTGAGGCACATGGAACTTGTCAACTAGGACTGGCTACATACATAATAATTTGCAGACCCAGTGCAAAATAAAAATGCATGGCCTCTTGTTCAAAAAGCAGAAATAAAGTGCCATTAAAGGCACTAAAATGTAAAGCTCTTTTCTTTCTTTCCACACACTCTCTAGACTGGTCAAGCTGTGACATGCTATTTGTCACACTAGGTTAAAGACACTTTAAAATTTAAACTATTAGCATGAATTTTACCATTTATCTTTATATTGTTTTAAGCCAATTTTCAGTGCACATAAAAGAGCATTGAAGTAGTATGCACTGAAATTACACAATGCATATTATGTTGCTCATGTATGCTTTTGTAGTTTATTCTTACAGAACAGTAAAAACGCTACAAAAAAACTAACTCAACTATTTTTTCCCCATTCTTGATACATGCACATTTTAGCAACATCACGTGTTTATCTTATGTTTTCCTTGAGTCTCTCTGAATTTCATACATTGTGGGTCATGGTCATCACAAGTGCTATACGTGAATGAGGTGACAAGAGATGGAGGTGATATTGTGTGTTTCTCCTCTGCTCACACATTCTCCATTGTCTCATTGGACATCACTTATAAACCATTTGTTTAAAGATAAAATTATTCAGAATTTTGAAAAGTGACAGCAGAGCCTTCAATCAAGCCCAGGTTTGCTTCTGAGCATGTAGTCTGGGGTGTTCGCACCACTGGTCAGCCCAGGAAACTTGCCTTGCTGTCAACACAATTTCATCTTAGACAAAAAGGCAAGGTCAAAAGATCAAACTGAATTCTCTGCTCTTTGACTTTTAGGCTCAGAGATCAACCATCCTTCATTTTGGAAAAACCCAAACCAGAGATACAAACTGATTATTCAGAAAAAAGGATAAATCATTGCCCCAACTTTATTAGGATGAACTTGAACAGAAGACCAGCTGGGTGTGCACACAGATTTGACCCTCCTGTTCATCTTGTAGGTTCTCTGCACTGGATAACTCAAAATTTTCATGTCAGTAACAGGGTAAAAAAAAAATAAGGGTCCTTTGGTTGTTTCTGTCTTTTCTGGGAACTCAGACAACAAGTTAGGAGCCTGGGGAACAATGGAGAGAAGAATTCTAGGAATAGGCTACACAGCTATCCTTTCCTTCCCAAGCATGCTTGCATAAATTCATTTTCCTGCTCTGCTAGATTTCCAACTACAGGCTGTGTCCCAGGCAACTTTTGGTTAAATTTCCTCCTGGTCAATCATTCTCTTTAATTTTATGCTCCCATATACTGTATGCATTCCCCTGAGCGTTCAAACTCTTTTTGTGCCCAAATCTAAGTTGAGTTATTCTTGGAAACAAACAAACAAATAAACAAATAAAAAACACATTTCGATATATATGTTATTTTTTTGATGAATTTTTCCCAGAACATTGGTTGTCCCAGTTTTATTTTTTCACCAGCTTTGTATTCTATATTTTGAGAGGAGAAAGAGTATGCTATTATTAGTAATTTAATACAATTAGTTGTATTAAATGCTTAGTATGTGCCAGACATAGTTCCAGGTATTTTATATACGTCAACTAATTTTTATTCTCACAAAACTTTGTGAGGATGGTGTTATTTTTAAAGCCATTTTAAGAGCAAGGGTTCTTCAGTAAGGGTTATAATCCTCGTTTAGCTGGGAAATTGTGGGCAAGTCTATCACTCTGTGCCTCAGTTTCCTCACTAGTAAAATAATAGCTGTCTCATAGAGTTGTTTGAATAAATAAGATTATAGGTGTAAAATGCCTAGAACAATGCTTGGCACATAGTAACATTCAATAAATGTTAGTGATGCTTATTATTTTGTTACTTATTTTCCTATAGTTGTGTGCCTTTGGGTTAACTATTTAATCTCTCTGGACCTCTTTATCCTCATTGGCAAAGATGGAAAAATAGGGAATTCTGGTAAAAGTTAATTCAGGTACTGCATGGAAAAGGCTCAACATAGAGGTGGACAAGTAAATTCTTGTCTATGATTATGAGTGTTTTATTAGGAAACTCCCACCTCATTCTCACTTTACTGTTTCTTGATGAAATGTTTCTTCTTCTTTTTTTTAATTGAGAGCTAATTGACATACAGCATTGTGTAAGTTTAAAATATACACAGTGATTTTTAACCGATGTGGCACAAGACTTTTTAAAATATGCAATACTTTACTATTTAGTTAGGGGCATTGACTTCTTTTCCCTTAGATTTTCACATAAAAAATGGTGACAGCTAACACAATTGCCGTTCAGTGTGAATAAGTCAAAATTATTCTTATTTTTTTTCTCAGATTGGTAAAATATATAAATATCTTTTGGTGTGCTATATGATTTTCTAATTAGTTTATGTGCGCCATGAGATGTTGATTTGATACACTTATATATTGCAATATGGTTACCAAGGTAGCATTACTAATACCTCTATGGCATCACATGTTTCAGAATAATTAAACTCCACTCTTTTAGGAACTCTGGAGTTTATAACATGGTATTGTATTGTTGTACATTAGATATTCAGAATTTATTTATCTACTAATTTTAAGTTTATACCCTAATGTTTCACCAGTGTGGATGGCCAGCCATCTAAGAAAGCTTTAGGAAGAGTGCAAAGTATGGAAGGTGGGCACTAAGGAAGAAATTTAAAATACAGTATCAAAGAATGCTCATAGATGGTAGGTTTTAAATATCCTGTCTTTAACTGAAAAATTTCTGCTTACTTTTGGACGTATGAAATACAATGGTGACCACTAAAACTGGTTTACCATCTCCTTCCTTAATAATAGTTGCTATCTCTTCTTTTTCTTCTCTTTTTCCATCCAATTTTAGAAAGTAAAGAAAAAGAAACTTCATTAGATATTTTCTTTAGGCATAATTAAGATGGATTTTTTTGTGTGTATTGAACTGAGGTTGAAGCCAAGAGTTAAGTTTATTTCTGTCTCTTGAATACTGTCCCTGATAAATAACTCATAATTAGTAAATTTTAAAATGCAACCCTTTACATTTTACTTTAAGCTACGTATCGTTTTTACTCAGTTTATTGTGGAGAAAAATGGTACAGTAATACTTTATCGTGGAATGGGATTAAAATGAATTTACTGTAAAATAAATTGAATTCAAGTAGATTACTTAAAAGCTACTTTGAGTAAAACCATCACCATATTTTATAACTTGAAATATAATTCCTCCTCCAAAACAGGTTAGTTCAAAGCTAGTAATTCCAGATCACTGGCTTTATTTATATAACTGCGCAGGTTCCATCCCTGACTCATCTCTTCACCATCTCAAGACCTCATTTGCTCAGACTTTATCAGCCACAGGCTCGCTGAGTCATCTAATTGACTGACAGCCACTTTTTCCACACCCTCAAATTTATATTTTTAAGAGCATAAGAATATAAAATTCATTACAAATGAACATTTAGAATTTAAAAGGTGCTTCATGAGAGTGATATTTACAACCTTGACTGAGAACTTATATTCAAAATATATTAACAGCTATAAAATTTTTTATGATATAGTAGTGTTCTCTCAGGAAGCCAAGGTCTTCGTTTAGCTACAGTTCAACCAATATTCTATTTTGTGATCTTGTCTTGATTAACTGTCCCAGTCTCCTCACCCATGAAATGAGAAGAATAATATTTTAGTAACTTTATGGTGATAGTGTGACAATGCAAGAATATAAAGTATGTGAGAGAAATTTTGCAACCCCACATATCAGTTAAGCCTATGGCAAATATTATCAGGATCACCTACTGTAATCTATATATACAAAGCAAATTGAAGATTAGAATAAATTAAATTCCCACCTTCCCCCCTTTTGCTATTCTACCATCTGACATGTTGATCAGAGTTTAGAGCAGTGGTTCTTAACCTGGGTTCTATCGAACCCTAGGGGTTCGATGAGTCGGTCTCAGGGGTTCAGAGAAGCCTCTGTCACAGAGGCCAGAATAAAGTAATACCATAATTTGTTGTGAGTTCATGCACTTTGTTGGTTTTGTTCTTTGAGCAAGGTGATGTTCATGCACGGCTCATTTTGTGCACCAGTAAAAAAACATATACCTATGTCCTGAATTTGTAAAAAAAATCATATTTTATTTATCACTAAAGAAGGGTTCTGTGAATGCGCATATGAAACTGGTAGGTTTGGTACCTCAAAAAAGGTTAAGAACCACTGGTTTAGAGCATTGTATTTTTAAAGTATTTTTTGGCTTGTATTTTCTCTCTAAAACCTCAGATTTTATTTCACTTTGTATGTTTCATTACCACCTGAGCTATTTACTGCTAGAATCTTGCTCAATTGTTTCTATGAAGAAAGAGTCCTATAAATAAATTCTGATGTTATCTTAAAATCTAACTTGCTCTTCTTTACATAATACAAATTCCATTTAGTTGTTTATTCTTTTCAGAAGGGACATTTAATCTAATTGGCCATTTTAGAGTTAAGACTCTTTCCCTAGAGAGCAGAGCAGACCTCCCCTTATCTTTAGTCCAAGAGTTTGCATTAAAAAGCAGTAGCATAGCTGCTGGGAGGCCTTTCATGCCCCCCTAAAGACCAGTCATCTCTTTCTGAACATTGTGTAGAGTATCTTATTCATATACAAAGACAATCACAGAACAAGAGATGGAAACTTGTTACTCAAGAAATTGTTAATATGTAAGATTTTGAAAACATTAATTCTAGAGAGACTTGTACCAAGACCAGAAGGATCTTAACTATGTTCCCTATTAAGTTATTAAAAACTAATTCTGAACAGGGGTTTTCTTTTTGTTTTATTGACAGATACTTAACATACTCCCTTGTATAAGTTTAAAGTGTACAGTATATTGGTTTGATTTACATATACAATTGTGAAATGACTACCACATTAGGCTTAATTGATATTCATTATTTTATATAAGTGCACAGTAAAGAAAAGATTTTCCTTGTGATGAGAAATCTTAGGATATACTCACTTAACAACTTTTCTATATATTATACAGTAGTGTTAATTCTAGCCATCATGCTGTAGTTTACATTACAACTTCTTTATTCATTCATTCATCATTGATGGACACCTAGGTTGTGTCCATGTCTTAGGTATTATAAATAATTCTGTTAGAAACATGAGGGTACAGATATCTTTTTAAGCTAGTTTTTTCTTTTTTCTTCTTTCTTTCTTTCTTTCTTTCTTTCTTTCTTTCTTTCTTTCTTTCTTTCTTTCTTTCTCTCTCTCCTTCCTTCTTTCCTTCCTTCCTTCCTTCCTTCCTTCCTTCCTTCCTTCCTTCCTTCCTTTCTTCCTTCTTTTTTTTTATGAGAGAGGCAGGGGAGAGACAGGAACATCGAGTTGTATCTGTCTTGACAGGGCAATTAAACCAGCATCCTCTGTTTTTAGGGACAACACTCCAACCAACCAAACTATCCAACCAGAGCTTAATTTTTATTGATTTTTAGAGAGACAGAGAGAGGGCTGGAGAGAGAAGGGAGGGGGAAGGAAAGCATTTGTTGGTCCACTCAGTCGTGCTTTTTTTGGTTGTTTCCTGTGTATGCCCTGACCAGGGATCGAACCTGCAACCTCATTGTTTCTGGGTGACACTCTAAACCAGTTGAGCTAACTGGCCAGGGCCACTAGTCAGTGTTTTTTATTTCCTTTGTATATATTTTTTCCCAGAAGTGGAATTGCTGGGACATATGATAGTTTTGTTTTTAATTTTGGGGGGAACTTCTATATTGTTTTTCATAATATGCATCCCCATGAACAGTGCACAAGGGTTCCCTTTCTCCATATGCAAGGCAGCATTGGTTATTTTGTCATTTTGGTGATGGTTGATGGCCAATTTTTGTATGAATCCCAAAATCTGTTTCTGAACATTATTCTGTTTTTTGCTCATCCTTTACAGTTACCTACTCCATGAAGCCCACTTTTTCATTCAGCGCTTTCTAGGACCTACCCTTAAACCTACTGAAACTATCTTCAAAAAAATCTAAGATGACCTTGTTGATCACTTCATCTCTAAATGTTGCTTCCAAACTTCTTTATTACTTTGAGTCTCCATTAACTATTTCATTCATCTGCACCTTCTAGATATTAAAAAAGGGAAGAAAATATGGATAAAAATAGGTGATCACATGTTATAGCAAGGTAGATGTCATAAAATAGGACAAGAAGAAGGAGGGTTGGTCTGAAAAAATCAATTCTGTAGCTGAATGAACTGCAAAAAAACAGTGAAAGCTGGAACCAGCAGTCCATGACAACACAGAACAAATAAAGGCCAGAAGCAGAAGTCAAGATATTGATTAGCAAAGAGTTCACTCAGGAAAACAACACAGTCAGTGGTGTTGTTGTTGGTGCAGTTATAGCACTTCTGGGTTACTCTTATAGACCTGGTACTGTAATTCATATGTAAAGCAGCATTTTTTAGTGTGAATATAAGTCACTCACAAAGTATTTATTTGCTTCTTGATGTATTTGTTTTATGTCAAGTAATCTTAATGCAGAGACACTCCTTTAACTTCAAATGCATATGCAGCAGTACCTGTGTAAACATATCCTTTATTAGCTACATGCCTTTATTTATAATTTCACTTTTCTTTTTACTGTAAAAATTTCAAATGACTTTAGGCCCCACAACAAGCTATTGCCAGTACTGTTCTCCTGGGTTAATGTTAAGCCACTGGCGACTGCTTTCTAGATGCCTCTGACCAGTCAGCTGTGCACCCACTGAATAGTTGTGTGGTTTAGATTAGATCTCCCCAGTTTGTTGATGAGAATGTCAGGTAGGAGAGAATCAAAGGCTTACAGAAGTCTAGAGAGATTACATCTATTGCATCCTTTTTATCTACAAGGCCTGTCACTCTATCATAGGAGGAAATTAAATTGGTCTGGCATGATTTGTTCCTCTAAAAGCCATGCTGGTTGCTACCCAGTTCGTTATGTTCTTCCAGGTGATTGCAAATTGATCATTTTGATGATTTATCTTAGCAACTTCACTGGCACTGTGTTTCAGACTGACCAATATTTCTTTCTCCTTATTTTAAAGACAAACATTTCACTTACCTTTTTCTCGTTTTTGAGGATTTCACTTGATAATGTGTAATTTTTTTTATCATAGCTGAATGAGGTCTGACAACAAATTTTAAAACATCTATTTGCATAGTTTTACAATCTGCCATTTGTGTAATTGTTAACAACTGACTTAATGTAGCCTATATTTATTCATTCTCTCTATCAATCCATTGAATCATTTATTTAACATTTATTGAGAATCTAAGATTTTAGAAAACAATAAATTTATAAACAATGAATGCGTAAACTTCTTGAGAAATATATAGTTAGTCAGTGCAAGAGACATACAAAGAGTGATTATAACATAGGGTTGAAAGTTCTGTAATAAGGGTAGGATGAAACATCTACAATAAGCATTAATTCCAATAAATCAGGGACACTTCCCAGAGGAGGTGATATCTAAATTGAGTTCTCATGACTTAACAGGAGTTAGAAGATGCTAGAGAAAGTAATAGGAAGAGAGAGAGCGTAGAACAGAGGGAAAGGGATTCCAGGAAGAGGAGGGAATTTTACAAAGATACAACTGTGAAAATAGTTGTTTGGCTCCTGAAGTTGCAGTTCAGGAGCCTTAGAGCATAGATTTTCTGTATCTAGGCATTAGAGAAGCAGGATTGTGAACGAGCTGAGAGTATGGCCGTGGCAAAGCGTGAAGATCTTGAATGGCTACAAAATAAACTCAGGCTTCTTCTTGAGTGCAATGGAGGGTATTCAAACCACATTCAGCTAACTTTGTATTGATAGCTATTATTTTATAACATGATTGGTCTAAGTATAAGAAGAAGATAGAAAAAAAAATTAGTATATAATCTCACTCCTCCAGTAATTGGCCAAGGAATGAGGATTTAGACATGAAATAATCGAATTACAATATAAGTAGTTTAGATAAAGTCAAAATAAGTCTCTCAGAAAAAAGTTATTAGAAGTTTAGAGAATGATCTTGAGGTTGGGTTTATCTATTTTATTTAAATTAAAGATGAAGTAAAAAGCATACTTGGCTTCAATTATTTGGAAAGATTCTAAACATGCATTCAAATTATAAATGATATTTATATGCTTACTACCAGCTACAAACTTAGTTTGCCCATGTTCTTAGTCCTCATTGCCAGAGTAAGGATCAGAAAAAATACAAAAGCAAATGTAAACAGGTTTACTTCTTTTTCTGATAATGATAAATTAAACAGTTTAAACTAACTTGCATTCTGAGAAATAGTAGGCTATTTGGAAAAAAGTAGTTTTAAAAGTCTGTTTTTTTTTTTTAAAAAAAGGGCTCCGGCTGGTTGGTTCAGCAGTAGTGTTAGCCTGGTGTATGGAAGTCCTTGGTTTGATTCCTGGTCAGGGCACCCAGGAGAAGTGACCATCTGCTTCTCTACCTTTTGCTCTCTCTCTCCCTCTTTCTTCCGCTTCCAAAGCCATGGCTCTCATGAACAAGTTGGCCCTGAGCAATGAGGATGGCTCCATGGCCTTGCCTCAGACACTAAAATAGTTCCCTTGCTGAGCAACAGAGCATCAGACCCAAATGGGCAGAGCATCAGCCCCAGATGAAGGTTGCCAGGTGGATCCCAGAAGGAGTACATGTGGGAGTCTGTTTCTCTGACTCTCTGCCTCTCTGTCTCTCATTTGATTTTAAAAAAAGAAAGTCTGTTTAAGGCTGACAGCTGTCAAGGAGGTGGGGTTGTTGGGGGGCTGGTGATGGTGGAGGAATTAAGCGGAACAAAAAAAAAAGAGAAAAAAACCTCATAGACAACAGTATGGTGATTCCTGAGGTATGGGGGGAAGGGGAGTGGAAGAGGAGGAGTATGGTATAGGGGTATAAATAGTGAGGAAAGAACATTTGACCTGAGGTGGTGAACACACGATACCGTGTACAGGTTGAGTGCTGTGGAATTATACACCTGAAACTTGTATAATTTTTTTAACCAGTGTCACCCCAGTAAACTCAATAAAAAAGAAAACAAAAGGATTGCTTAAATGTCCTGAAGAGATGATTAGTAGGAAATTAATTACTGAGCCAAGATCTTAGGAGGATGAAAGTTTAGGGTAATAACCCCAGCATCAAGGAATGTTTTTAAACCTATTTTTTCCTTGTTTTCTCTCCCAAACATGGAGAAGATAAGTGGCTCTTTAGACAGTTTTGCAGGATGAAAGAACAAGTATTGATGAGCAGGACTCACTCAAGCTGTGGACATGTGTGAGCTCTGTTATTCTAGTTAAGACCTTAAAGTCCATCTGGGAATATGCACGAATCAGGAAGTTCTACAACCTGAGAGGCTCAGCTTTGTGCTATGTCAACCCATAATATTATATTACTAGTTTCCTGGCGAGTTAGTATGTCCAGGCACCTTTTGATTAACATAGTTGCATTTTTAGATAATGTCAACAAGAGAATACATATTCTTTTCCAGAGAGCATAGAACATTTTCTGGGTAGATCATGTTATGAGAATAAAATACATTTCAAAAAGTGAAAGGGTTAGTGTCATAAAAATGTTCTCTTACTACAATGAAATTGTATTAGAAAACAACAGAAAGATTTTTGGAATATTCTCAAGTATTTGGAAATGAAAGAATATACTCACATATATACTCACATTTCAGGCAAGAAATCAAAGAGAAAATAGAAATAGAAATAAAATATTCTGAATTGAATTCAAACAAAAACGGAAGATATAAAAATTTGTGGGCGGTAGCTAAAGTAAAACTTTAAGAAGAAAGAGCTTATAACATTGAGCAACAAATTATAAAATAGAAAAGGTCACAAATCAATGACCTCAGCTTCTGAATTAAGAAGTGAGAAAAGGTAGAGTAAAAAAACCCTCAAAGTAAGCTTAAGAATAGAACTATTTGAAGAAAAACTAGAGGAGAGGATTAGGTCTAATAAATATCAAGACATTTATAAGACACACGAATTAAAATAATCTAGTCTTGTCACAAGGACATATAAATAGAATTAAATAGAGAACTCAAAAATAGATGTATGATTATTTGTACACTTGTTTTTTGACAATGTTAACCTATAGAACAGTGGGGAAAAGGTGGTCTTTTCAATAAATGATACTGTGTTAATTGATTAGCAATATGAAACAAAATATTACATTTGACACCTATCTCTCATATTACATGAAGCTATTTCATGTGGATTGTACTGAAGTATAATTTCGGAAAGATCATATAAGAAAATATGCTCATGATATCCGATGATTTCTTAAGGAAAAATATATACAAAAATTACTAGCCATAAAAGAAGGGATTAAGAATTTAGATTACATAAAATTAATTTTATCCATTAAGAGATACAAGAAAGTAAAATGCAAGCCACAAAGCAGTAAAAGATTTTTCAGCCTGCATACTAACAAATATCTAATATATAATGTGCCCAAACAAATTAAGCATGTGAAAGACACAAAACCCAATAGCAAAATGGCCAAAAGATTTTAATTGGCAATTGTTAAAAGAGAATATACAACTGGTCCATAAACTTATAAATGTGTTTAAGCTCATTAGTAATCAGAGAAATGCTATTTAAACCATAATTATATAGCATCATTCATTCACCAGAAAAGCTAAAATTAAAAAGACTAACTTTACCAAGTACTGGTAAAGACAGAGACATGGGAACTCTAACCCACTGCTTGTGAGACTAAAAATTGGTACAACCAAGGTTGGAAAACATTTTGGTATTATCTATTATGATTAAGTATTAACATTCACTATGATCTGCTGTTCTACTGAAAAGTATGAATATCACAAACGAGAATAGATTATTTTTGCTTGTTAAAAACTGAAAACAATTTCAGAACCATTGACATTTTAATAGATAAACATATTTGGTGGCATTTATATAGTAATGAAAAGAATTAAATATCTGCTGAAAAACATAGTTGAATATCAAGAACATAATATTAAGCAGAAAGAGGTAGACTCTAAGAAATGCTTATGTATGAGCCTATTTACATTAGATTAACAGATAGGCAACATTTTTTTTCTTCTTCTTATTATTATTTTTTGTATTTTTCCGAAGTGAGAAGCGGTGTGTGTGTGGGGAGGGGGCACAGACAGACAGACTCTGCATGCGCCTGACCGAGATCCACCCGGTATGTCCAACAGGAAGTGATGCTCTGCTCATCTGGGATGTTGCTCTGTTGCAATTGGAGCTATTCTAGCACCTGAGGTGGAAGCCATGGAGCCGTCCTCAGCACCCAGGCCAACTTTACTCCAGTGGAGCCTTGGCTGCAGTAAGGGAAGAGAGAGATAAAGAGAAAGGAGAGAAAGAGGGGTAGAGAAGCAGATGAGCGTTTCTCCTTTGTGTCCTGAGCGGGTATTGAACCCTGAACTTCCACATGCCGGGCCGACACTCTACCACTGAGCCAACTGGCCAGGACCAACAGACAAAATTTTAGTAAAGAATTTAGGAATGTATACATAGGTAATAAATCTATAAATAAGTGCAAGGTAGTAATAATAAAAGCACATAGTCAGAATATTGTTCCATTGGGGGTTGGGGGCAGCAAGAGTTTTGAGTGGACAAAGGTGAAAGAAAGCTTCCAAAGTGCTGGTAATGTCTTATTTCTTAAACATTAAAAAATGTTTTTCTAAATTTTTTAAATTTAGACAATTGAATTTAATTGGGTGACATTGATCAATAAGAGTACATAGTTTTCAAGTAAACATTTCTACAACATTTTGTAATGCCTGTGGTCATGGCCAGGCAGGTTCACATTGGATTTGGGCAGATGGTAGATGGACTGCGGAGCTGGAAAGTGGTGGGCCATTCCATTTATTAGATTCTCTCAACAGTGGGTTAGCAAACAGGAAGGAAAAATTAATTTTTATGGCAGCAGGTGAATGAACAACAAAAGGTCCCTCACAGTGACTGGCAGGCAATGCACTCAAGAGAAAGCACCCACAGCCTTACATAGGCTATACATGCACTAAGCATGCAGAGTACAAGTGAGCAAGACTAACACAGCTGTTTTCCCTAGACATTTGAACTGTTGATTATATTGTTTGCCCATCACAAACACTGAGGAATTTACATGATTTTTTAGTTCATGATAATTCATTGATATTCTGTGTATTTTCTATTTATGTATTATATTTTGCAAGTAATATTTTTTGTGTGTGAGAGAGACACAGAAAGAGAGAGACAGACAGACAGAGACACATAAGAAGGGAGAGAGATGAGAAGCATCAACTTGTAGTTGTGGCATTTTAGTTGTTCATTGGTTGCTTTCTCATATGTGCCTTGGTGGGGGGCAGGGAGCGCCAGGTGAGCCAGTGACCCCTTGCTCAAGCCAGCAACCTTGGGCTTCAAGCTAGTGACCTTTAGGTTCAAGCAAGTGACCATGGGGTCATGTCTATGATCCCACACTCAAGCTAGTGAGCCCGCACTCAAACTGGATGAGCCTGCGCTCAATATGGTGACCTCTGGGTTTCGAACCTGGGTCTTCAGTGTTCCAAGTTGATGCTCTATGCACTATGGCACTGCCTGGTCAGGCAACAATTAATAATTTCTATGTGGAGAAAGAAAAGAATCTTCCAAAATCATGAGGATATTAAGTAGAAATGACCTTGGTGGTAGAATTCTAAGTAAGCCCTAAACTCTCTTCTTTCCAAACTGGCTGTTTGCTTTCCACTTCTTTCTGAAATATTATATGTAATTTTATCAATTATAGCTTTGTTCTGGTATACTAAGTACCTTCTGAAAAAATGCAAAGTGTCTGGTAATTTGAAGGGGCTGTCATAACAGGTCTCTTGTTTCCAGAATTCTAACAAGTTGTACAATAATTCATTTTCATTTACAGGTTAAATTGTCTTTTCTGACCTAGATAAGAACTTGATTGCCATTTATAATATTGTTTCTGTAGATTCAATTCAGATTTAAATTCTAAAACAAAGTATTAATAAATGATCTATTTGTCATTTGGGGAGTGCTAATACAGTGACTAGCATTCTATAAGGGAGAATTGATCAGATTTAGCTTTGGGTTAACTAGGCTAAAGTTTTGGTTCTAATAATTATTAGCTATTTTAATGTGATAAAAATTATTAGTTTGTGAGACTCAGTACATTAATATGTAAAATGTGAGTAAAAATACCTATCCCCTAAAGATGTTATGAGGCTCAAATGATATAAAGCACTATATAAATATAAAAAATAAAGATTTAAATTCACAAGAGAAGAAGGAAAATTGGATGTAAGAGATAAAACAGACTAATAAGAATGTCATATAAGACTAAATCATTGTTTATCTGGTATCCCCACTCTCATTGTTTTGAACAACTGCCTCATAATTGAATCTTTCCCTATCATTCTCAGAGGCTCAGAAAATACACACAGAATACTTCTCACTTAACTTTTGAAAACCTTGTGAATTCATCATCTGTATTTGCATCTTAACTCCTGATCTGTAATTTCCACAAGGGAAGAGAGAGTGCCTGGCATATAATCAACCACAAATATTTGTTGAATTTGTTTAAAACTTTTCTTGAACTTTCTTATGTCTACAACCTGAAACACATCTTGAGATAGAATGATCTGTGTATGTCCTATCTGCTAGATAAAGTGTGTAATTTTATTTCTTCTATGTCAATATCATGTGATTTAGAATATTCTCCCTATATTTAGAATATAAGAAAGGTGACCCACATTATTCAATTTTGGGCAAACAATACCTCCACTTTGTCCTTGCTAGCTCCATGCCACCCAGGGCAAGTGGCAGTGCAGTAGACATTTAGAAGCTGGATAATACTGGAAGCCACACACATACCTTGTTTATAAGTAAAACTTATCCTTTCCAGCAAGAGCAGTTGTTGTATAACTATGTGTAATAAAATAAAATTATTTAGGTTTTTTCATTTCTTTGAAATTTCTGTTTCAAAGTATCTGGTGTAAATCATTTTAAACCTATACATATATCTTTGAGATGGCTTAACACACTCTTGTCCCTCACTGTGACTGCAAGAAAGAATGATGGTCATAAATTGTGGCTCAGAATTTCTGAAGTAGAGATAATATCAGGAATTGAATTAGCTATGTAGGGTATTGGGCTTTTGTCTGGCAAACCATGTGGACAAATAAAAGAATCAATAGGACATGCCCCAGTGGCCCATCCTCTTGGGAATTTTTGAGATGTATTTGTGGAGATATTCTAGAGATCCTTCAATAAGCTATTTAATTTACAATTTAAATTTAAATCAGAGGAGTACTTAACTCTTGGATCCTGGCTTTTGGTACTACATTACTCAAAAAAACAAAGACATACATTATCTGGATTTTTAAAGTTATAATTATATTTTTATAGCAGAGAATAACCTCAAGATATTTATTACTTTCTCTAATACTGGATGATTTACCTTTTAGCTAAGGAATGAGAGGGACCTGAGAGAGGGTGTAAACAGAGCTGCCTTTTGGATGGTTATAATTTTAATATCTTTCCTAGAGGTTTTTATTTTCTGCTTTTGTTCACACTGATGAAGAAATAACCTAGTGTGGTTCTACTGTTTTGGGTCTACAGAGTCAGGATAGCTTGTAGATAGAAATATAGTTGGTTTCATGGTGACCCAAAATTATCCTGGACTTCAAAGAACTTCCTCTTCTCTCTGCATGAAGAACTCTTTAAAGAAGTCCTTTTTCCTTTTACAAGGTGAATGCTTCAAAGCACGTGGGAGGAGTATTTCCTTCTCAGTGTTTACCTTTCAGAGGTGAGGAGTTCATAGACATTTCCCTGTTTGTACAGTAGAATCTAATCGTTGGCTTTGAGGCAAAGGCTCTCCTCACTGCTGTTCTACTGTCAGGAGTTTCCCGTGCTCATTTTTCACTTACTGATGCACTAAAGAAACTGTGCCAGGAACCCAAAAAAAGCTGCCTTAAATTCCTCTGGAGTATATTTCTGTCAACGTTGTATGTCACTAAAAAAAGAACTCGGTTCTGTTTTCAAAGCCTTGCTTTCTTTCACAGGTTACAAAATGTTCACTGAGTGGCCAGAAATGACAGGCAAAGTGGATGAGTGGGAAAGTCCACATATTTTCTCACCAGACATGAGTGAAGAAAGACCATAAAACAAAGTAACTGAGTTTTAAGGCATCCACATGGATTTATACATTCAGTTGGGTATTAGTCCCTTAGTTAGAAAAATGAGGGGAGGTTGTCTGCAAGATATTCAACAACATGCAGTGTGGTGCAAAACAGTTTGGGAAACATATTGAAATTGCACGCAGATCTTGTGAGCTGTCATTTTATACCATTTGTGCCATCATTTGATCTGCCTTAGGGAGCTCTATGAGTGTGAGAGCAGGGATTGTACGATATTAGTTTAGACCATTCTTTTCAGTAATAGAACAATGACTTGTACTTCATTAGAATTTAAAAAAAATTTGCATTAGTATGGAAAGTCTCTAACTTTTGAGTGAAATCTGTTTTTCAAAACAGCTAAATACACATTAAAATGTAATTTGGTAAGTGATTGATCTTTGTAATATTATTTAGCAAAAACAATAGATACAAAATTAATGCCAAGAATTATACATCTATACTCTGATCATGATTAATAAAAGAATGCCACACCCAGAGAAAACCAAATGAAAGAAAACACACTAAAGTGTTATTTTGGAATGGCTGTGGATGATTATTTATACACTATACAAGTTTATGTTTGGAAAAATAATGAAGCAGATTTTTTTTTTTTGCAGTGTATACACAATCTCTACCTGAGGGACATTATAAGCAAGAAGATCAAAACTATTTTAAGCAATAGAACAATGCATGAAAACTGAATACAGATAGCTGCTGTTTATTGAAAAGCTATTATATTCCAAGCACATTGTTTCACGCTGCATGCAAATGGTCTTAAACTCAGACAATACTCTTCAAAGTGAACAGTTTAATTTTCCTTTTCCTTTTGCAAAAATGGAAGTGTAAAAAGATGAAATGATGTGTCCAAGGTCACACATGGTATATGGGATTGGGTGTAGGCTTTTTAAGTCTGAAGCCTTCATGTCATTTAGTGACATCAGAAAGCCTCTTCCTATGTCCAACCAGTCTTCCCATTGGCCAAAGGCAAATGCCTGCATTAGAGGCCTTTTATCACCTGACCCCAGCTAACTGTCTTACATTATGCCATCTCATCTCCAGTCAAACCAGTGATTCTATATCTCCAGGCTCACTTTGTATACTCCCACATTCAACCCCTTTTGACACATTGCCTGAGAGGGCCTCTAAGCTCGTCTGTCTTGGTACAGCCGATTCAAGATGTCCAAAACCATAAAAATCCCCAGACCTTGCCAGTTTGCTGGATTTGTGTCTACATTTTAACTTTTATTGATTGTGTTATTCATTGAGCATCAGCTTTTTGGCAGCTCTTATTTCTATCATATCATAATGTATATATGACTTACTCTGCAACTGGAATATTTTTCTTGGGGTCAAGCATCTAGTTTTACACTTTTTGTAGTGTATCATAATGGTTAAGAGAATAGAACCTGGAGTTATAAAGTCAGTGGCTCCATCATGTTTTGACTGCGTGCCTTTGAACAAGTTGCTGGTATTTAATTTCTCACATTGTAGTTTTCTCATCTGTAAACTATGGCTAATAACACTATAAACTTTATAGATTTATTGAGGGAAGTAAACAACATAATAAATGTAAAGTAAGCATTGGTACATTTGTGAGACATGAAAAACACCCAATAAATATTATTATTTTCATTAATCATAATATTGTTTTATTAATTTTAATGGGGTGACATTAATAAATCAGGGTCCATATGTTCAAAGAAAACATCTCCAGGTTATCTTATCATTCAATTATGTTGCATACCCGTCACCCAAAGTCAAATTGTCCTCTGTCACCTTCTATCTGGTTTTCTTTGTGCCCCTCCACTCCCCCCTCTTTACTCTCTCTTCCCTCACCCCACCCCGTAACCACCACACTCTTGTCCATGTCTCATAGTCTCACTTTTATGTCCCACCTATGTATGAAATCATGCTGTTCTCAGTTTTTTTCTGTTTTACTTATTTCACTCCGTATAATGTTATCAGGGTACATCCATCTTGTTGTAAATGATCCAATGTCATCATAATATTTTTATTAACAAAAATAAGCATAGGAAACTATATAATAAGCTGAGAGTGACCAAACTTAATTAAAACATTACATATCACCTTACCAGGTGGTGGTGCAGTGGATAGAGCGTCGAACTGGGATGCGGAAGACCCAGGTTCGAGACCCCGAGCTCGCCAGCTTGAGCGCGGGCCCATCTGGCTTGAGCAAAAGCTTGCCAGCTTGGACCCAAGGTAGCTGGCTCCAGCAAGGAGTTGCTCGGTTTGCTGAAGGCCTGCGGTCAAGGCACGTGTGAGAAAGCAATCAATGAACAACTAATGTGTTGCGACGGCAACGAAAAGCTAACAATTGATGCTTCTCACCTCTCTTTGTTCCTGTCTGTCTGTTCCTATCTATCCCTCTCTCTGACTCTCTCTCTGTCCCTGTAAAAAAAACCAAACAAAAAACATTACATATCTATTCAAATCTGTTTAGATCTTTTCAACATGCATAAATATCTTTGTTTTATTCAAAAGTAGTTTACATTTATTTGTTACATCTAAATTACTTAACACAGTACTAAATGTTTAAAAGCACCTGATACACATTAACAAAATGCATATGAATCAATGTGGCCATTCTCAAATAATAACCAAAGTAAGAAAAAAAGAAAAAGAACAGATATAAAGAAAGAATACCCAAGAAAATCAGAACTTTCAAAGTAACATGAGGGTTAGTATTGGAGCACTAATGGACTTAAAAATTGAGGCAAACCTGTGCAGATAAACTTAACAATCAAAACTGTGGGGTTTTTTTTTTGTGTGTGTGTGCTATGGTCTTTTAAAACTAACAGTTTACTGTGGAGTGAGTCACAAGGAAACAGGTGGAACTCAGTTGATTTTCTTACTTACCTATTGGTCAGTAACTCACATACATATCTCTTGGGTAATTATCATTTGTGACTGATGTTTCCATGCTAATATTCTAAAACATTTCCCAAAGACTCAGAAGTTCATTGAGGCAACCCATTTCTTATGATTGTTACCTGAGAAAATGAATGACCTTACTATACACTAAGCCTCTGCATTTACTGTTAAGTGGTGCCCTAGTAGATGAAATTCAGTTTCAGCCTCAAAATTTAATAAAGTTACAGGCAAAGCAATCCTGTTTTAGTGGCACTAAAGCAAAGATGAGCAGGGTCCCAAGAAGACAAGAAAATAGCTTTGGAATGTCTAGGCTCTCATCTTCCCCTGCAGCTGGGTTTGTGTGGGTACATTCTGCTTGAGGCTTATGCCTGAGATTTGGCTCTGCAAATGGAAGAAGGAAGGTGACAAGTTTAGGTTACAATCTTGAATAATGAGTGTAATCAATCAACTCTCCTGGCTATTACTAGAAACAGTGAAGTTTTTAAAATACCAATTTGAATTGCAGGAGGTTCTTACGGTGATAGACTTGCAAGGAGCCAGAAGCTACTGTGCCTTAAATTCTGCATGTGTCTGAACATCACTAGTTGTGGAACAGTCTTTCACATGTGCAATTGTTATACTGTTCAAAATTGCTTCCACTATTCTCACTGATGAGTAGACTGCCAATAACATAATATGTGAAATGTTAAGCAACACACACACAATGCCTCAGTATGGAAAAATTCCACTGGAAAATACCCCCTAAGCAGAAGACATGGGTTATTCTAATCCAGTGGTTCTTAACCTTTTTTTGAGGTACCGAACCCAACAGTTTCATATGCGCATTCACTAAACCCTTCTTTAGTGATAAATAAAATATGATTTCTTTTTCCAAATTCAAGACATAGGTATATGTTTTTTTACTGGTGCACAAAATGAGCCGTGCATGAACATCACCTTGCTTAAAGAACAAAACCAACAAAGTGCATGAACTCATAACAAATTATGGTATTACTTTATTCTGGCCTCTGTGGCAAAGGCTTCTCTGAACCCCTGAGACCGACTCATCGAACCCCTAGGGTTCTACAGAACCCAGGTTAAGAACCACTGTTCTAATCAATAAGATGCAAATGCATACATATGTTGCCTATAGGAGACCCACTTCAGACCCCAAAACACACACAGACTGAAAGCAAAGGGGTGGAAAAAATTCATCATGCAAATAAAAACAAAAAGTAAATCTGGAGCAGCAATACTTTTATCAGACAAAATTGACTTTAAAATAGGGCTATAATAACAGACAAAGAAGGACCCAATACTTCAATTTCTGGGGATTTATCTGAATGAAGCCAAGACACTAATTCAAAAAGATGCCTGTATTCCTATGTTCAATGCAGAATTATTTATAATAACCAAGATATGAAAGAAGATGAATAGATGGATAAAGAAGAGGTGGTACATATGTGCAATGGAATATTACTCAACTATAAAAAGAAATTAAATCTTGCCATTTGTGACAACATGAATGGACCTAGAGGGGATTATGCTAAGTAAAACAAGTTCAAAAGAGAAAAACAAATACATATGATTTCACTTATATGTGAAATCCAAAGAAAAAATAAATGAACAAATAAACAGAAACAGACTTATAGATACAGAAAAAAATTTTTGGTTGCCAAATGGAAGGTGTGTTGGGGGATGGTTGAAAAGAGGGAAAGGATTAAGATGTGAAAATTGCCAGTTAGAAAAATAATCATGTAGATGTAAGTTACAGCATAAGGAATATAATCAATAGTATTGTAATAACTGTATATGGTGTTAAATGGGCACTGGACTTCGAGTGATCACCTTATAAGTTATATAAATATATAATATTGTATTTTACATTTTAAAATATAATATTTTATGTCAACTATAATTGAAAAATAAAATAATTAAAAATAAATGAAATAAACTGTATAAAAAGCTATAAAAATATGCAAATGATTTAATAAACCATGCCAGCTCATTCTCTCTTTAACCAGAGTTATCTTCCTATACTGAGAATTTGCATGACACCCATTCCATGATTTCTCATGTCTTCAGGACGTTACTGTGTTAATCTGGCATAGGAAATGTTCTCTTGGATCTGACTACTTTTTACCTCTTCACCATCTGGAGTTTAATTTCTTCCACCCACCTGCTCTTCACCCTCTCTTCTCTTGTCTACTGATTACTTACAGGTCTCCTGTGTGCCCTTTTCCGGTGTGCCTTCAGGACTTGATCAATTTTGAGGTCTTCTCTGTGTTGGCTAGTTCTTTCCCCAGCCTATTCCTTTTTCTTTACATCGATTTCTTTGTGAAATATCCTTTTGGATGCCATCAGCTCTGCGAAGTCTTCCCTGTGCATTCTTTTCTCTCAAGAATAATTTAGATTTTTCTCCCAGATATTCCTGTAGCTCTATTTGTTATAGAGATATAACTGACATATAACATTGTATTAATTTCAGGTGTACAACATAATGCTTTCATATTTGTCTATATCACAACATGATTGCCAGAACAAACTGAGTTAACATCCATCACCATACATAGTTTCAAATTTTCTTCTTGTGATGAGAATTTTTAAGATTTATTCTCTTAGGAACTTGCAAATATGCAATAGAGCATTTTAACTATAGCCACCATGCTGTACATCCCCAGGACTTCTATCTCTTATCCAGGTGTTTCAACATTGGGGAGGAGAGGGAGCATGGCAGTGGGAGAGTGAGAGCCTGGGTGGGGTGATGGGATGGGGTATCTCAATCAGTGAAAGTGGCAATAGTGAGATTAGGGAATGAAGAGCTCTCTAGCCCCCTGTGCTCTCACTGGCACCTGCCCTTAACTCACCAAAACCGTTCTGGGAAGTGAGTAGGGTGAAGAATGGGGGAGTGTGGGAACTCCCAATTAGTAAAGGACTTTTTAGAGCTGAGGCAGAGAAAGGGTGAACAAGGAGAAAAATGTTATTCTATAACAATGCAGGGAAATGGAGTGTTTCTATGTAGAGCCAATTTTTTATGACGACATTTTCTGGAGTGTCACAAGTGAGGAGATAGATGAATAACTCACATTTTATAGGTTTATAATCTATAACCTGGGAGGTTTTTTTAAAAATTATTTTTATTTTACTTATTCATTTTAGAGAATGAGAGAGAGAGAGAGAGTAGTGGGGAAGAGCAGGAAGCATCAACTCCCAAATGTGCCTTGACCAAGTAAGCCCAGGGTTTTGAACCGGCGACCTCAGTGTTTCAGGTGGATGTTTGATCCACTGCGCCACCATGGGTCAGGCTAACCTAGGAGGTTTTTAAGTGCAGATTCCTAGGCTTTACACTATGTTTTTGATTCAACAGGGCAGTGGGGCCTAAAAATCTGAATGAAAAAAATACCTTAGATAATTCAAACAGAGCTGGTTTATGTCCCAAACTTAAAACACATTGACTGTCCCTGTTTTGTGATGCAGAAGTAATTTTGTAGTTTAAAATAGTCAAATGACCTATGCTTTTTTTTAATGCAAGAAGTTACAGTCTATTAATTAAACAATAGCATTTAATTTAAAAGATGTTCTGGCAACAAAAGACCTATTTTTGCACATCTGAAACAGATATCATTTATTTTACTGGTGGAAGTTCTATGGTAATGTTTGGCCTTTTCTACAAATAATTGGCATTGTGACATTATTCTATCTCATTTTTTAATGAATTAAAATGATTTTTTTCTTCCTGTTTCAGTTTTCTATTTAATCTGTTACTGCCTGTTAAATCAGGTTTACTTCACAGCAAAGACTGAGGCTGCTCTTGTTAGATTAGACATACTTCTTCTATCTGGCCCAGCTTTCAGCTCATCTACTTAGTTATATCATTGGTTGGGTAGGAGAAATTGCCAGGATGTCACCCATTGGAAAAACCAATTCATGAGAGAAGGGAGAGTGCTATGCTTTTAGCTATAGAGCATCTCTTTCTTTCTTTGAGCATATCTGTCTCAGCACACCTGGGTATTCCTCCCCAGGGCTACGAAGAAGTTTGCTTTGCACTGCTCTTAATTAATGACATCCTTTCCCCTTATATTACAGGTGAACATGACTCATTTTCTTGTATGTATTTCTAAGAGAGATACACACTGAAAAAAGACACATCATTGCAAAGTGAAGAGGAAGCCAGTGGTGAAGTGCTTGAAAGATAATTCCTCTCTATTGTTCTAGGAGGTTTTTAAAATAAATGTTTCTTATGATATAATCCAACATCCACTAGAAATGCTCTTGTTCTGTGAATTTAGATATTTCAAAGAAATATCCCCAACTTAGTATCTCTAGCCTTGCCATTGGTTTAACTCAGTTGGTTTTTATCTATGTGTATATATTATAAAGAACATAGCATATACAGGCTCCTTTGGATCTATAAAGTTCCTGAAATTTGTGTATATGTATACACAAATCTGCCTTCGTGTGAGGAGTTTTTAAATTGTGTAAGTTTCTCTGTGGAGTATATGATACCAAAAAAAAAGGTGAAGAATCATTGAAGTAATGGATCAACATGTTGGCCTATAAAGATTAATCCCATGTTGTGTAGCAATAGTTTTCAAGGGGACTCAAAGTTAATTTCCAAAGGAAGCTAAACTTAAAAAGGAAGGTTCTTCCTCCACAAGAGAACTCTTATTTTAGAAAGAAGTGCAAAATGTTTCCCGCCCCTTGAGCCTAAAGGGCCGTCTATCTCTGAATTAGATTCTGTGAAGTGGTATATGATCATCCACATGAACCAATTGCAGGGAGTTTAATTGTAAATAACTCTCATTCTCAATTTTAAAATTTAACTTTTTAAAGTGCATTTGACTATTGGTGAGTTTTTAAGGATGGAGAAAGAGAATCTGGATAGTAGAAAGATATAACACATAAAAATTCCCCCCACCCCTCTTCTATACTTATAAAGCTTTCTGATACAAGAATTCTTTATTCTAAAAATAATGCTATGGGGCCTGACCTGTTATGGCGCAGTGGATAAAACGACGACCTGGGAACACTGAGGTCGCCAGTTCAAAATCATGCACTGGTCTGGTCAAGGCACATATGGGAGTTGATGCTTCCAGCTCCTCCCCCTTTCTCTCTCTCTCTCTCTCTTTCTCTCATTCTCTGTCTCCTCTCTAAAATGAATAAAATAAAAAGAAATAAAAAATAATGCTATATTCAAATGAGAAAGTTATTGGCTCTTTTGCAGAGGAATAAAATTTCATATGGATGTTGAATTTAAATGGGTGATTTTATAGATCCTCAAATTTTTTTCTTTATTATTTATTAGCTGAGTTTACTAAGTTTGGCCTTAACAAAGTCATCAAGTCATCTGGCATACCCTATAGAATTTAGGTTACGCTAAAACAACATGCTTCAGCATTTTTCTCATATCTAAATGAAAATAATAATACTATCTTTTGCATGGGATTCAAGTGAGAATTTAATGCATAAACTAATCACAGTGTTTAGAAATGAGCCTGCTCCATTTTTGTTCAAAGTGTATTTGCTATGATTATATTATAATATCCACCAAATTAAAAAATTGATAAATTCAAACAATGAAACAGTTAAATTAACAGTTATCTTTCATGCTTTGTATTGGGTTTGAGTTTTTAACCCCTTGCTAGATTTCAGACAGAGTAACTTCTGGCTAAATAAATGTTTATTTCATATTTTTCTGGATTCTTTCTCTTAACCTTAGAGACTTAATCTGTCCTGAATTCAATTTCTTCAGAATTCTACTCCTTAAGGTTCAGCAATTTGTAAAAATTGTCATCGGTGTTGCTAAACATTTTGTGCTATTCTGTAAGCCATGATAAATTTTATACTTTTCAGATAACATTTGCATTTACTTAAGGATTTTTGGAAATTTCGTTTATTGGAAGAACAGACTTGACTGATAGAAATTTGAGACACATTGATAAAGTTATTTTAAAGACCAATATGACTTTCTACCTTAGGGCTTTGTAGAAACACTATTCTGACCACCCATGGACATAATGACCACACACTGTAGAGACATAAGGGTCAGCTGTTAGCTCCAGTCTACCTGGATTTTATATCCCAGGTTCAATTTATAAGCTGAGTAATCCTGAACAAGTATTTACTTTCAAAGTGTGTAAATTGTCTCATGTCTAAAAGAAGAGGAAAAACACAGAGTCCCTACATCAGAGGGTTTTTATAACAATTAAAGCTAATATAACACAAAGCACTTAGAATAATAAGAGAGAATGCATGTGCTTATATGTGTTTTGCTCTCATTATTTCTAGAACAATCCTAATTTCAGTTTTGTTTTCACAAAATACATTTCTAATCAGAAACTAATCCTTTGTCAAACCAAGTATCTTGATTCTCAGTTCAGATTTATCAGTACATTTTTCTATATGAAAGCTTATTTTTGTTTTCATCTCTTGCATTCAGATGAAAAGGATCAAAAGCTTAGATATAACTAAAGTCATCGTAGGTTTTACCTCAACATTATGCAATGCGCTCGTTATTCAATAAAGCATGGACATATTATGATCATTTTTTAATATAACAAAAATATCTGAAACTGAATTTCTCCATATCATCAGAATGGGCAATAAACAAATGTATTTCCATGTAAGGAAACTGATATTAGCTAAGAGGTTAACGGGACTTTTTCTAAAGCAATATCAGCATGGAAAGTGATAGGAGCAAACCAAGTTCTACTGACATTCTGTTACATCTCAACATGGGCACAATTTTCTCAACTCTCAAGTTTCTCTTCCAGTTCATTTTTCCTGTGCCTTTTCCCCTTGTCTTCTACATTGAGAAAGACGGAACAAGTGAAGATAAATTATTTGCCTAACAGTCTAACTCAAATCAGATAAAACTATCCACGTATATGAAAACTGTACCACACCCCATGTTTATGTCTCGTCACAGCCTCTCAAACACTTCTATGCCTAAGTTTTGCACTTTCTCTTTCTAAGGAATACTAAAAATAGTGGGGTTTTTTTGGGTAGTGTCTTATATCTATGACCTACCAATGAGGGCTACTGAAGTCTTGTCTTTGTAGCAATTTGTAACTAAATTGTGAAACCCATGATGGCATGTAACATAGCATGTTTCTAACAGGGATTAAATATTCACATGTGGAAAAGAAGAGCCATTGTGGTTACTCTACTTTGGGTAAAATTACAGACCTTTCAATCTTAATGCTGCAGAGCATAAAATCAGGAAGTGCTTCTTCCTGCGCAGAATATAGTATTACACAGTTAGGTATATTTTGCAAGAAATGCTTTTGTATAGGAAGAAAAGATGGAAAGTAGAAGACACAACTACAATGAATTTAATCAACCTTCCAATTACGACTTTCGTGTAGCTCATATCATGGGTTTTTAATCTTTGCCCTTGGGCACTGAGACTGATGAATCACACCCAACGCTTTCTCATTTCTCTTATGTGGCTATCATTTACATTGTTCACATGTATCTTCGTGATAATACGACAACATAGGAATATCCAGTCTGTAATTATCTGTTCCTTAGCATTTTTGGTTGTTGTTGTTCTTATTTTTTGCTAACATGAGAGAGAAGAAAAGGATGAAAAAATAATTTGATGGCTAACCTTTAGCCAAGTATTTTGTAAAGATGGAAGATTAAATCTTATTACCAATCCGAGGAACTGATATTTTTTTGGTTTGTTTTGTTATTAGAGTTGTCAACTGATTGATTTATAATTGGGCATTTTTTGGAGATGAGAATTGTTAGCACATTAAGTACAAAACCAGTCTTATTATGACAGTGCTTTTGGTGGCTGCTATTTAGAAGAATGACAAGAAAAGCTCTAGACCAAAGCTATCAAATACAGTCCAAGTGATTAACAAGCACTGAAATGTTGTTCGACTAAATTGACATACACTGTAAGTATATATTAGCCATAAGATCTCACAGACTTAGTATGAAAGATATCTCATTTATATATTATTGTATGTTAAAATGATAATATTTTGGCTACATTGTATAAAATAAAATTTCATATTAAAATTAATGTATTTCTTTTTTACTTTTTAAATGTGACTACCTAGAAAATTTTAAATTATACATGCAGCTCACATTTGTAACTTGCATCATATCTCTGTTGGACAGAGGCACTCTATTCCAAATGCTCTAATTTAGCAGTTCCAAGTTCCAAGTTAACAATCTGAGCTGGAACAAGCACCAAAGAATGCTTCTAAACATGAGTACAAGTCAGAACATCATCTGTATTCTTGTATCTGGAGAGGAACAGAGTGACTTACTCCAAAGGACTTCTTTGGTGAAAGTGGTTCACATTTTCCAGATGTTACCTGTTGAATATGTGCATAATCACAAAGACTGCTTTTTTAAAATTAAAATTCTAGAGGCAACATAACTCTGGTGAAGATATGAGTCCTCCTGACATGCAATGCCATTAGCTCATGGTAAGAGAATTGTTTGGAGGCAATCATTAGACAATGATGAATTGAGGGTGTGTATGTCTCTATGTGCATGCGTGTGTGTGTGTTTGTGTGAGTGTACTCAGGTGTGCCTGAGATTCCTTGTAAATCCTCCACAGATCAAAAAATCAGGGGATTTATCCATTAAGTATTGCCACTGAAAGGCATTTTTAAAAGTGATACAAAGTGGGATAACTAAGGACTCATTTGAATGTTAAAATTCAATGATTAGGTAACTTAAGTTACATTATATTGAAATAATTTTTAAATTAAAATTTGATTGTCAAAGTTCAACTGAAGTTGAGCAACTAACTGGAATCATTTTTTAAACATTGATACAATTATTACATCATACCTAGATTTGGAACGCCAATCAATCAAATGATATTTGACCGATACAATGGGTAAGGACATCAGATATGATGGCAATTTTAGGCAATTACATTAACTAGTCAAGACTTTTTGTTCAACATCATTTAAAATGCCCATGAATAAATTCTTACACAGAATTATATCCCATCAAATTTCAGAAAGTTTAATAATCAATATTCCTTTATAACTTTCAACTTGTACCTGTTTTAAAGATTCGATAGGTGACTCTTTTGTTTTTCCATAAACTCCCCTGAATTTCTTAATCATAAGTTTTGATTGCTATTTGGGAGGAGATTAAAACCTTAACATAAATCACTGATAGTAAAAAAAAAAAAATTAAAAGATACACAGCATAAAAGCAAAAAATTTGAGTAATGGACAGACTTTGGGAGTGTGAGTTACAATTGCAGTTTGATGGTAGATGAAATAGTTCATTATTTTTCTTATCTATAAAAGGTTGATAAACTTTGTTATCTCATTCATTGTTTTTTGGGTTTTTTTTTTTTGTGAAAGAGAAGTAATAAAGCCTCAAAGTATCAAAGCATTTGGCACAAATAAAAGTTTTATGTAAGCCAGCAGAAAAGCAGTGTTTGATGAAATGAGAGGTTTTGCACCTGTGATTTATGCTCCAGTAAGATGTAAGATACTGTCAGAGGAGGTTATTAAAGAGAGTCAAGAATAATCTCTTCTGGAGTTGACATAATTATGAATGAATTCAGAGAAGAAAAGTCTACTTTAATTGTCAAAAATTAGTTGAGAGAAAACCATTCTCCCCACCCATGTTATATACATTACAGACTGATACATAATTTTTGATTTGTAAATATAAATAATAATGATAGTAATATGTTTCATGGTCCAAAATCCCAATAGATCCAGTAATATAAGATACTAGTATATTGCAGTATGGCAAGAACAGAAACTGTAAAAAATGTTCTAACATGTGTTATAAAATATTTATGCTTTACTGGAAACTCATGAATAAAGACTGAGAGACAACTAGGGAAAACAATATAGCAACCAACCAGTGGTAGTCAACCTGGTCCTTACCACCCACTAGTGGGTATTCCAGCTTTCATGGTGGGCAGTAGCAGAGCAACCAAAGTATAAATAAAAAGATAGGTTTAACTATACTAAGTTGTTTTATTAAGTTTTATTCTGCCAAACTTAGTGAAAATCTGACATAAAGTACTTGGTAAGTAATTATTATTATATGCTTTAACTTGCTGTAAATCTGTTTCATAAATTTTATAAAGTAAAGTTACTTCCCTACTTTATAAATCACTATTACTGTGGAACCAGTGGGTGGTTAGAAAATTTTACTACTAACAAAGATACAAAAGTGGGCAGTAGGTATAAAAAGGTTGACTACCCCTAATAGCAATTATAACTGAATTTATAGCATGAACTGACACTGTGCAAAAATTGTGAGCAATTCTAATCTAGACAAGGAATCACAGCATAAGACCATTAAAAAGTACAAAACAACATATAATTAAATATAAACTTGTATAGAAATATCAAATGGTATGATACAAAAGTGGGGAGGGTGTAATGTAGGGGAAGTGAGAATGACATTTAAAAGACTCGAGGTAAGAGAGAATGTGATGAGATTGAGGAACTGAAGAAAGCTCAGTCTTGGCTCTGTGCTTAGTATGGAGAGTGGCAAAGGGGAGTGCAAAGTGTCTTAGAATCAGAATACCTGGATATGAGATCAGGTTTTTGTCCTGAGACTTGGTAAAACTTTGGGCAGATCTCTTCACCAAGCCTCAGTTTTATCATTGGTATAATAGGAAAAATAAAAGTCTGTCCTGCCCACTTTATATGTTGGGATCAAACTAGGTGATAAGTAGTTATACCCTGAAGGCTATGGTTTGAGGTGGCAGAACTAGCGAGGGAAACAGAAAGGAGCTCAGTGCTGCAGGAGCAGAAGCTATACAGTGGTAAACAGTAAGACATTGGAGAGTGGATATGGGCCAGATCTTGCAGAGCTCTGGATGTCTTGCTATAGAAGTCACATGTTGTTTTGTCAGTTACAGGGAAGCATTTTTAAAAAAATCAAGCTGGGAGAGGACATAATTGGATTTGCATTTTGCTATTTACAATGACCACATGCCCAGCAGGTTAGCAGGTAGGCGACAGATAGGTTACAATGGCTGGAAGATCAGTAAACTGGTCATTGCAACAATTTCAGTGAGAACATGAATTGAAGCAATTACATTTATGACATACAGGGGAGGATGACCATGTGAGCTCTTCTCAGGGAAGCAAAGGTTTTTAAAAGTGGGTGCAGTAGTGAAATTGGGGCACCTATCATGCCCCAAACTTTTGTGTGGACAAGTTGATGAATACAAGAAAAGCACATTTGTAGGGAGGGAGAGATAATGATTGTTATTTGGAACTTGTTGGGTTTGAGGTGTCTATAACATCCAAGGAGAATGATTTTAGTGGAAGAGTAGATATAGGTGTCAGTCTGCTCAGTAGCCTACACTCAAGATTCTATAGAATGCGTTGCATTTTAGCATGATAAAAAAGGCCTGAAATATTTTCACATTGCTGGTGCGAATGTAAAATGGTACACCATTTTGGAAAACAGCTTGTCAGTTCCTCAAAATGTTTAATATAGAGTTGCCAGTGACCCAGAAATTCCTCCCTTATGTGTCTACCCAAGATAAATGAAAACATATATTGACACAAAATCTTATACACAAATGTTTATAGCAGCATTATTAATAATAGTTAAAAATAAAAACAACTCAAATGTCCATCAGCATAAAGAAGCAAAGTGTGTTGTATCTACTCAATGAACTATTATTCAGCAATAAAAAAATGAATATATGTTACAACATAGAGGGACCTTGGAAACATTATGTCAAGTGAAAGGAGCAGTCATAAAAGACCACATATTATATGATTCCATTTAGATGAAATGTCCAGAATAGGCCAATTCATAGAGACAGAGAGTAGATTTGTGGTTGCCTAGGACTGGGAGGTTGGAGAAAATGGAGAGGTACTGCTAATGGGTGTGAGGTTTCTGTGATGAAGAAAGTGCTTTAAAGTTGATTATGATAATGCGGACATAACCCTGTATATGAAAACACAAAACTGTAGACTTTAAATTGTGAGTTTTAGGGTATGAATAGAGCTGTTACAAAGTAAAGGCCAATTAAAATTTGTGTATTATGTAAGATATCTTCTATTAATGTAGTAATAATACTAGGTTAATAAACCCAAGAAAGAAATGACAGAAGAAAAGGTCGCTGCTGTACAGGTAGGTTGGTGCATGATTCCTTTGCCTTCTATTTATATCAGGCAGTAAAAACACATGACTCAGGTAAGGGGACTTAAGCTTTTGGCAACACGTCAGTTTACTCTAATAGGCAGACCTTCCAACTATAATATATAAAAATGCTGAATAAAATTCAACAAAGCATTTTTAAGATGTCAACTGAGTTTACAGAAAAGACAAGAATCCTTTAGGGGTCAGATGTTGGAACTAAAAGTGTTCTTTAAGCGGGTGAGCAACCTGGGAGAGCTGGTTCCAATAACAATGTGGGGATGGGTTTCACTGCCCTTACATAGGTGGCAGGTTAGACCTTGTGAAGAGGGAGCTGTAATGCAAGCCCAGCTAAGAGCCAGATTTCTGAAGGACTACACACATAGGAAAAAAAAATCTGCTCACTAACATTAAACAAAAAGATATATAAATCTTAACTCTTGTTTTCTAAACAGAGCCAAGTTTTCTTGTAAGCAATCAGAATGCCAGTCTTGTTCCTTAAGTAAGACTGGATTTTGAATATCTTGCTGAGAAATTACCATAAAATTGGTTCAAAGCCAGTGCTATTCCTGGGGCATCTGGAAGAATCAACCCAAAATAGCTCTAGAAGGACTTTTCCCAATCTAGGCAGTTGGGACTTACTGCAGAACAAAATTCTAATGAAGATGAGCTCACAAACACTGAAACAGACACAAAGAACCAATCTCTTCCAATCAAGAGTCTACCCATTCAACAAACAAGAATATTACTTCTTTACTCCTGAGAACTTGACATAGTAAAATCATATTAGAGAGAAAGTGTACAATAGAAATCTTCAAAGTGATGAACTATTAGGCAGATTAAAGAGTAGAGGCATACATCTTAACATAGATCTTTTAAAAAGTATTGAATCTTTCTCTCCCCCGTTTCTTTCTCTCTCTTCCCCTCCCTCAGCCATGGCTTGATTGCTTTGAGCACATCATCCTGGTGCTGAGGATGGCTCTGCAGTGCTTCTACCTCAGGCACTAAAAATAGCTGGGTTGCAGCATGGCCCCAGATGGGGTTGCCAGGTGGATCCTAGTTGGGTCACATGTGGGGGTCTGTTTCTTTGTCTCCCCTCCTCTCACCTGGAAAATAAGGGAGAAAAAGTGTTGTCTCTTAAAAAATAATATTCTTCAGCACATTACCATCTATTTATAGAGAGAAGAATAGGAATGAAAATTAGGATAAAAATAATAAAATGAAATAGTAACAGATTCTTTTATGGGCTGAAGATGCTAGCAGGCTATGACCTAAGGCACTATTGTATAAAAGAAATACACAGGCTATAGAGCCAGGTGATTTCTGTTTAGACCTCAATGCTGCCACCTAATTACTGGGTCACCTTGGTTAAACAAGTTACTTAATCACTCTGTGCCTCAGTTTTCTCATTTCTAATTGACAGTTGACCACAGTACCTTTCTTACAAGAGTATGATGAAAATACAGTGCTTGCCACACACCTTTAGTAATTGCAGTGGCTGCTGGGAGGTACTGCCCAGACTCTCCCCAAGATTGGAGGACTTCCTCTCCAGGTGCTAGGAGTGCTGCAGACAGAAAACCCTAAGTGGGCAGCCCCTTTCAAGAACTACCTTGTTTGAAGACAGAGGCTTTATTCAAAGTTCTTGGGATGGCCTGGATCTAATTCATGAGATTGCAATGGGCTGACTTTTGTTCGTGCTGGAGATTCTTGGGAGGAAGCAGCTTTACTCTGCTTGCCACGGGGAAGCACCACAGCTTAGCTTCTCTCCCTGCTCCCTCCTGCTTCTTTCTCTTTCTTTCCACAAATGTTGAACTCAAGAGTTCTCCCTAATAAAGTTCCTGCAATCTAATATCTGCTTCAGGTAATCTCTGCTTTCTTGGGAGCCCAACATGTGGCAGCTGGTACTACTGTATGAGACATATGGTTAATTCAATTCTCTGAACCTAAGAGTCCAGATTTTTATAAAACTATGTAAAGTGAGGAAGAAAAGAGAAAAGAAGGCAGGAAAAAGCAGGGAAAGAACAAGACACTAAGAAAAGAAGCAGATTTGAAAAAGAACCAACCAGAATTTTGAAAAAAATATAGATATTATGATTATATATTGATAGCCATGAAATTAATACCCAATAAGCAAAATAAACAATGACCTAGATGCAGCTGAAGAAAGAAATTAACTGAAAGAGAATAAATATATTACCCAGAATGTAGTACAGAGAGAGAGAGAGAAAATTTTAAGAGGCATGAGAATAGAAGAAACTCTGACATATGTCTGTAAAAGAAATAATTCCAAAAGAAAGACTAGAGAATGGGAAAGAAGAAATACTGAAAGATAATGGCTAATAACTTTTCCAAAGTTATGAGAATTACAAATCTTTAGAACAGTGGTTCTTAACCTTTTTTGAGGTACCGAACCCACCAGTTTCATATGCACGTTCGCCGAACCCTTTTTTAGTTGATAAATAAAATATGATTTTTCCCCCCAAATTTAGTTTTGGCGGTGCGAGACTAGAGTTGCTCAACTTGGCATTGCATATCATGCAGATAGGATGCTGACTCCCATCCCGTTCCGTGATACATGTGAATCCATTTGTACATATTCGTCCGACCACTTTCTATTTTTGCCCGACATATTTAGTACGGATTAAAATATTAAGAAAGAAACCACACGATGTACAACTACAACAGCTGTTGACTACTGCACGCACTAAATTCCCCGCAGCACGGGTTGGCCAAGCAATGTAACGTGATCCTCTGCAGCAAGTGATGGCCTAGCGGGGCGTGTCATCACGACTTTACACAAGTGTCTCTTTACCTCCGCGGCAGAGGCTTCTCCAACCCCTGAGACCGACTCATCGAACCCCTAGGGTTCGATAGAACCCAGGTTAAGAACCACTGCTTTAGAATAAAGAAACACATCAAGTCCCATGAGAATACATAAAATGCCCCTGGCTGTCTAAGGGTTAAGCTGCAGAACACCATCAAATAGATCTTACAAGCATTTTGAAGAAAAAGATTCAGCTAAAAGAATTAAATAATTTTACTGACAACACACATCTCAAAAGCAACAGTTCAGAAAACAGCAGAAATACCTCTTTGTCTATTTTAGAAAAAATTACTGTCAGCTCAAAATTCTATATCTAGCTATTGTATTATTCAAGACTGAAGGAAAAGAAAGACTTTCTCAGACCAAGAGACCACTTGCAGGCCCGCCTGAAAGATCTATTAAAATAATTTTGGGAAGAAATTTAACTGAGAAAAGAGTTGTGGGCTAACATGCACTAAGTAATTTTGATCAAAGAAATTGGTTCTCATATAGGTAAATTTAAATGTGCTAACTATAAAACCAATAATGATAATAACAGCATAAGATAACGACAGTAGCAGCAAAAATTACAATAATCATGACTGATTTCAGAGGGTTAAAAATAAGAAAAAGACAAATAGACCAATGTAAAAAGAAGAGAGAAGATAGAAACCATAGAAGCAATATATATGTAAAATATTTATATTATATATATTGCTTATATATGTGCTTATATACTTGTATATACTGCTTATATGTGTATATATCATACACATACATACCTATATGTATATATATATATGTGCATACATTATACCCATGCACACATGTAATATATAACATATGTATATATATACATATGTGTGTATGATACATATGTATAATATATATATATAGTATAGATGAGTGTTTAGTATATGACACAGAGACCATTACAAATTATTAAGGAATAGCTAGACTATTTAAGTAGTTTTGGGATAATGAAAATAGTGATACATCTCCATCTCACAATTAATGACTAAATATGAAAAAGCAAAGCTTTAAAATAAACTTAGGTAAGAACATGTTTATGATATTGTGTGAGGAAACAAATTCTCAAGCAAGATTCACAAATTAAAAAAAAATTTTTAAATATTGAGATAATTGAACTATTCATCTTGCTACAAACTTAAAAATGTCAGCAACAGCTTAAAGAAGAGAAAAACTGAACGGCTAATAAACAAATGAAATGATGTTTATTTTCTATATTAACCAGAAAAATGTAAACTAAAACATGACGTTCTTTACACACACCACATTGGCAACCTCAGAAAAGTCTGGGAATTTCAAGTGTTGCGGTGTATATGATGAAAGAGATAGCCTCTGTTTTTGAAGGGGCTATACATTAACACCTAAGAGGTCAATTTTGCAATACACAGTTAAGTGGAAGATGTATATAATTTTTCTTTTTGCCTCAAATTTTACTGCTAGCTATTTTTCAAAGAAAAATTCTAAGAAATATACAGAAGAAGATATGTAAAACCTTCAGTATTGCAGAATAATAAGCAATAGCAAAGGAAGAAAGAGATGCCTAATCGCTCATCAATGGTGGAAGCTGTTTTGCAATCCGACACAGGGTGAAAACACATACAATAGATCTACATAAATTAATAGGGAGAATAGTAAAAAAAAGCATGATGTCAAGTGGAAAAAAAGACCATTTTGTAAAAGGGTATGTATGATTTGATGCTTTTATATAAGTTTTCTAACCTAGTAAACCATCTAGTGTGCTGTTTGTGAACTTATACCTGATTAAAAAAAAAAAAAAAAGAAATGAAACAGATAACCCTCTGTTATCTGTTACCTAGGGGAGGGATAAATAGGTGTGGGCATGGATTTCTATAGTTTCTTTACCTTTCTGGAAAGAGAGAGAAGAGGTGGGAGGGAGAGAAAAGCAAAGAACAAAAGCTGAATCAAATGGCAAACTTAATCCCTTTTTCATTTGGGTGATAGCTAGAGAGGGTTTCTTTATTGTACATACTTATATGGTCTCAAGTACCTCATAATTAAAAATAAAATTAAAGAAAGTATGATGTGTGACCTTTATTACTCTGAGTTGACTGTGTTTTCCCCCATCAATATTTCTATAATTTTAATCTTAATCTTAGTGATCTTCACTGTGCTTTCACCTTCCAAGTGGTGCATTTTTATACAAGTGTACCTTCACCATGTACAAAATCACCATGCTTTCCTTTATAATAGATGTTTTTCTTTTAAAAAAATAACATTTATTTTTCATTTTAAAAACATAAAAACCTAGCCCTGGCTGGTAGCTCAGTGAGTAGAGCATCAGCCTGGTGTATGGATTTACCCAGTTTAATCCTGGTCAGGGCATACATGAGAAGCAACCATCTGCTTCTCCATTCCCTCCGCCCCCGCCACCTCTCTCTTCCTTCTCTTTCTCTCTTTCTCTTCCCCTCTCACAGTCAGGATTGGTTCAGCATTGGCCCTAGGTGCTGAGGATAGCTCAGTTGATTTGAACATCGGCCTCAGACTGGGTTGCAGGGGGGATTCCAGTCAGGGCGTGCATGCAGAAGTCTCTCTATCTTCCCTACACACACACACACACACACACACACACACACACACACACACACACACACACACACACCAGTTGGCTTAGTGGTAGAACATCAACTGTCAACCAGAATGTGGAATTCCTGGGTTGAATTCCCAGGCAGGGCACACAGGAGAAGTGACCACTTGTTTTACAACCACCTCCGCTCCCCATTCTTTTTCTCTCTCTTCTCCTCCCACAGCCATGGCTACAGTACTGACAATGGCTTCATGGAGCTGCTGCCTCAGGTGCTAAAAATAGCTTGTTTGGGAGCATGGCCCCAGGTGAACAGAGCATCGGACCCAAATGGGTTGGGGTGCATATGGGACTCTAAGTATCTCCCTTCCTCTAACTTAAAACAAACAAACAAACAAAACAACTTTGTTTCCCAATTCTACATATAATATTTGTCTATTGTTCCTGACAAATTTCCTATGATAATCACCATCTTTAGAAACATCTTCTCTATGTTGTTGCTCTTTATTCTTATCAGTTATATTGTTCATTAAATCTGCTTTTAGTTTTGTTTCTAGGTTCTTTACTGTTTGATCCTTGAATTTATTCCAGGTCTGTTTTTGGATGCTATCTCTTAGTCTCCAGGTAGGTGTAATTCTTTGTTGCAGCTCCTAGGTTGCTCATTATTGCTTTCTCATATGTGCCTTGACCAGGGGTGGGGATAGGGAGTTACAACAGAACGAGTGATCCTTTGCTCAAGTCAGCAACCTTGGGCTCAAGCCAGCTACCATGTGGTCATGTCTGTGATCCAATGCTCAAGCCAATGACCCCTCGCTCAAGCTGGTGAGCCCATGCTCAAGCTGGAGACCTTGGGCTTTTGAACCTGGGTCATCTGCTTCCCAATAGCATGATCTATCCACTGTACCAGCACCTGGTCAGGCTCTCACCTGTTCTTTATAAAGTAAACTCACCCTGCTGGTCAGTTCAGTATCATTAAATCATACCTTTAACACGGAGTAGGACCTTCTTACTATATATATTGGCATATTTCCCCCTAGTACATATAAGTTAGAGGGGCTCAATTTAGAAAACAAAATGTTGGTTATTACTCTACCACTGACTTACTAATTGTTGAAAACTCCATATTTTCTGAAGTCAGGCTTTATGATGAAAGAGAAAATCAGGCAATACCTGTGCCCTCAGGTCTCTGTTTTCTAACCTGAACTTCAAAGTCTCCAGCGGTATACTGTAGACATTTAATGACTATATCATTTGTTCCTACATGAGTCAGTAGAAGTGGTTGTGATCATCCTCTGGTTGTTCCTGGCAGGCCTTCTATCATAGCTGGCATCCATACTCCACGAAGACAGCATCCCTCTATCCATTTCATCTCCCCATCCACGCAGCAGTGTTTCACCACCTACATTGTTGCTTTTTTCTCTGGGATACTAACGTCCTGTTTCCTAATTGCTAGCATCTATGCAATTGAGCATTCACAGGAACAAAGGTTAGGATTTCTTCAGCGTGTTACAGTTATCCATAAAAGAGGAAGTGTGATAAATTAGAAAGGATCAGACAGCCAGGGTTTGGCTCCATTGTTTTATTGTAAAATGAAAAATCAATATAATTTTAAGATAAAATCTTAAGTCATGGAAGAAATGTCAAGCTTTCTGGAGTTTTCTATACATTTTGTCCATTCCTCCTTTTCTTTCTGTGTGTGTCCCTAAATACAGGGCACATGTGCTCACTTTCCTCTGCTCTTGGCCACACACTAGTGGGAAGATTGGCAAACTATTGATATATGTATAAGTTTTTATTAACTCCAAAGTTGTTAGTATATAAATTCATACTACTCACAAGAAATTGTTTTTTCTTCCTTTTTGATGTTACATATTTCTCTGCGCTCCTACTAATCAGCACCCCTGGCCCCAGGGCCTTGAAAAGGTGTTCTCTCTGGCCTTATTCCTAGATTTCCCCCCTTCTCTTTTTTTTTTTTATATATATATATATTTTATTATTATTAAATCTAATGGGGTGACATCAATAAATCAGAGTACATATGCACAATGAAAACATCTCCAGGTTATCCTATCATTCAATTGTGATGCATACCCACCACCAAAAGTCAAATTGTCCTCTGTCACCTTCAATCTGGCCTTCCCTGCGTCCCTCCCCTCCTCCCTATCCCACTCTTCCCTCCCTCCCCCATCCCATAACCACCACTCTCTTGTCCCTGTCTCATAGTCTCACTTTCATGTCCCACCTATGTATGTAATCGTGCTGTTCTCAGTTTTTCTTTTTTTCTGATTTACTTATTTCACTCCGTATAATGTTATCAAGGTACATCCATTTTGTTATAAATGATCCGATGTCATCGTTTCTTATGGCTGAGTAGTATTCCATAGTATATATGTACCATAGCTTTTTAATCCACTCGTCTTCTGACGGACACTTGGGCTGGTTCCAGATCTTCGCTATTGTGAACAATGCTGCCACGAACATGGGGGCGCATTTCTTCTTTTCGAACAGTGCTATGGTGTTCTTAGGGTATATTCCTAAAAGTGGGACAGCTGGGTCAAAAGGCAGTTCGATTTTTCCTTCTCTTTTTTTTAAAAAAATTTATTTATTAATTATCTCTTAGAGAGTAATTAGAGAGAGAGAGAGAGAAAGAGAGAGAGAAGGGGGGAGGAGCAGGAAGCATCAACTCAAATGTGCCTTGAGCAGGCAAGCCTGGGATTTCCAACTGATGACAGCGTTCCAGGTCCACACTTTATCCACTGTGCCACCACAGGTCAGGTTTTCCTCCCTTCTTGTCTAAGAAACCTTCATAGTAGTTAATAACTTGGAGTGTTGAAAGGGATCATATGGGGGCTTTTTCCTTTCCCATTAGCAGAAAGATGAGTTTCACTTGTAACAAATAGAATTGGCATTCATCTCAGGCAGAAGACACAGGACATTCATGGACTCTGCAGGCCACTGTTTCCTTTGCCCTGTGGCTCTTTGTTTGTGTCCCAACTGAATTTACAATTAGATTTCCTTCCAAGGACTCCTTTAGAAATTTATTTGTCATTTTATGTATAGCAAGGCCTTACCCCACAACAATTAAATTCTGGGGAGAAATTTCAGATTGCTGGGAGAAGTTATAGTTTGAAACCCAGAGAACTCGGTAGTTGGTTCCACAAACACCAGGTAGGAGATGCCAGCCGCACTGATGCATACAAACTTACTCATCATTAAAATAGCTCCAGTGAGAAGAAAACTACTGCTCTGAACTGATTCCTGTTCATTAGATATCAGTTTATGCATTCATGAATGGTTGGTCCATGATCTCTAGTTAATATTGCATTTAAAAAAAACAAAGAAAGGACTTCTCTTTTTTTCTGTTTTAAATGGCATTTTTACTCATTTGCAATGCACAGAAAAGTATAGAGATAAACATTAAAGTTTGTAAATTCTTATCCTCTCCCCCAAGAGCAACAGAATTTATAGTGATAAGAGACCAATAATAAATAATAGAAATTATTAACCTAATGCCTGGAATTCTGTGGGCATGTCCATGAACTGGGAAGTCTGGCTGCATAACTGTGCTTTTAATCCCTCATTACTGACAATACTCTCTGATACACATGCTCTAGGATCCTACAATAACCATAATGCTAATGACAAATTTATAATGATATTTTAGATTTAGTAGCATTATCTTAGTTAATCTCCACAATAACACTTTCTGATAGATACTATTATCATCTTCATTTTTCAGATGAGGCAATTGGGGCTTGGAAAGGTGATATACTTGCTCAAGACAGAGTTTACACCATTACTGTTTGGGGAAGCTAAGATTAAAATGGGCCTTTGACCAAAATTTTTCCTTTTTGGAACCTTGATGAACACATACTACTTTCTTGAACTGTTGGAGCTGGAAGAAGTATCAGCAGTCATCTTTTCCAAATTGCTTATTTTATAGAAGGATAGGTGAGAATCAGAGATATAAAGAAATTTGCAAAGGAAAATAAAATTAATTAGTAACCATGATCAGCACCCTGGCATCCTGGGCTCCAGCTATGAAAAGTATAAGCAGTGGTTCTTGCCACTATACAGTTCAGGAGAATAATTTTATACTAATTCTTAGACATCATTTCCTATATCCTTGTCTCTGGTCATTCTATGTTAGAAACACAAATAATCATATCTTATTTAATATTTTTCATATGGTAAAAATATAATCAGAAAAAAAATGTAGGAAGGACAAGATGGCGATAGAATAGGTGGATGTACCAACTTCCAACTCCCAGAACCAAAGTGGATTATAACTTAATTTTAAGAACCATCATCTGGATAAACCAACGTTAAACTGGACTGCCAGGACTCTTCAACCAGGGTACAATGAAGAAGCAACATTAAGACTAGTAGAAAAAGCAAAAACGCAGAAAGGGCTTCCCGGCCCCTGGAGCGAAAGGCAGCCCAGAGAGGCTCCTGTGGCGGGAAGAGAGGCTAGCGGAAGGGTAGGCAACATCCATAGCCAACTACCGTAGGCAGTGGCAGACGGGTGGCGGGCCTTCAGACAGACCACAACGAGGAAACACAGAGGCAACACCCATTGGACTCCAGTAGACAAACACTTCTTATACACAGAAAAAAAGGGAAGGCAGAGAAATGCAAACCAAATGAATCAAGAGAAATCCCCAAAGAGGACCTGAATGAATCAGATATAACAAAACTACCTGATGCAGAGTTTAAAATAATGATAGTTAGGATGTTCAAGAGTTTAGAGCAACAATGGGTATTCATTACAAATACCTAAATAAAAAGATAGCAAGTATTAAAAAGGAAATTGAAATAATAAAAAAGAATCAGACAGAAATGACAAATACATTATCAGAACTGAACAACAATGGAAGGAATTAAAAGCAGGATGGATGAAGCTGAGGATAGAATCAGCGAGTTAGAGGACACAATAAACAAAGGCACAGAAGCAGAGAAGAAAAAAGAAAAGAGACTCAAAAAATATGAGGAAACTCTAAGGGAGCTCTGTGACAATATGAAGAGAAATAACATCTGCATCATAGGGGTTCCTGAAGAAGAAGAGAAATAACAAGAAATAGAAACTTTGTTCAATCAAATCATAGCTAAAATCTTCTCTACATTAAGACTGGAAAACTTTTCACACATTCAAGAAGCACAGAGAACTCCATTAAAGAGAAACCCAAAGAAATCGACACCAAGACACATCATAGTTAAAATACCAAAGCTAAGTGACTAAGAGAAAAATTTAAAAGCTGCTAGAGAAATAAAGGTATCACCTACAAAGGAGCGCCCATAAGGATGACATCGGACTTCTCAAGAGAAACACTTGAGGACAGAAGGGAATGGCAAGATATATTCAAAGTAATGCAAAACAAGAACCTACAACCAAGACTAATTTATCCAGCAAGGCTAACGTTAAAAATTGAAGGAGGGGGAGCAAGATGGCGACAAAGTAGGTGGACGTACCAACTTCCAACTCCCAGAACCAAAGTGGATTATAACTCAATTTTAAGAACCATCATCTGGATTAACCAACTTTGAACTAAACTAAGTGGACTCTTCAACCAAGGAACACAGAAGAAGCCACATTGAGACTGGTAGGAATAGTGAAAATGCGAAGAAGCCTGCCCAGATCCATGGAGCAAACAGCAGCCCGGAGAGACCCGCGTGGGGGTAGGAGAGTTTGGCAGAGAAGGAGGGACCTGGGTCCCAGGAACCAAGCCCCAGCCTGCAGTCCTAGAGCCTAGAAGAGGCGTTTGGACAGTTTTGAGCTGTGAAACAAGTGAGGGAGCTCCCAGGCCTACAGTGTGGAATATTAGGGCCCTTCCTACTCTGCCCAGGGTTGCTGAAGGGTATGGTGGCAGCAGGACGCTGAAACGCGGTTCTGTCAGCATGGGCGGAGGCCAAGCCAGTGTGAGCTTAGTCTAGCCCAGCAGGGGCAGAGTGGACTCGAAAAAGCGGTCCGGCAGCTGCGGGCCTGCCTGTAATCCCACCTGCGGGGACAAAGCGGGAGGCCAGGAACGTGCAGAGATCTGCTCTGCAACCCTGCGCAAGCCGGCCCTGACCACGGGGACGAGTCTAGGAACAAGAAGGGGAGGGGGCATGCGGCTGAGCTCACACTACCAGCCCCGCCCGGCCGGAGAAACCGAGGTTTGCCATTCAGCAAGGCTAACGTTTAAAATTGAAGGAGAAATAAAGAGCTTCCCAGACAAAGAAAGCCTCAAGGAATTTATTAAAACCAAACCAATTCTGCAAGAGATACTAAGGGGCCTGTTATGAACAGTTTAAAGGGAGGAAATAATATAGCAAAAGAAGAATACAGCTTTAAAGAATAAAATGGCAATAAACAACTACATATCTAAAATAATCTTAAATGTAAATGGATTAAATGATCCAATCAAGAGACATAGGGTAGCTGCATGGATAAAGAAACAGGACCCATACATATGCTGTCTACAAGAGACACACCTTAAAACAAAATATGCACATAGACTGAAGGTAAAAAGATATAAAAAAATATTTAATGCAAATATAAATGAAAAACAAGCCGGGGTATAGTACTTATATCTGACAAAATGGACTTTAAAACAAAGACTGTAGTAAGAGATAAAGAAGGACACTACATAATGATAAAGGGAACAATTCAACAGGAAGATATAACTATTATAAATATCTACACACCAAGTATAGGAGCCTCGACATACATAAAGCAGACTTTGATGGATATAAATAGCGAGAGTAACAGCAATACAATCATAATAGGGATTTCAATACCTCTCTAACAACACTGGATAGATCCTCAAGAAAGAAAATTAATAAAGAAACAGCAGACTTAAAGGATACACTAGATCAACTTGATTTAATGGATATCTTCAGAACTTTTCACCCTTAAGTGGTAGAATATACATTCTTCTCAAGCGCTCATGATAAGTTTCCTAGGATAGACCACATGTTAGGACACAAAAGTGGTCTTAATAAATTTAAGAAGATTGAAATCATATCAAAAATTTGCTCCGATCACAATGCCATGAAACTAGAAATTAACCACAAAAGAAAAACTGAAAAATACTCAAACACTTGGGAACTAAATAGCTTGAAATTAAATAATGAATGGATTAACAATGAGACCAAAAAAGAAATAAAAAAGTTTCTAGAAACAAATGATAATGAGTATACATCAACTCAAAATTTTTGGGACACATCAAAATCAGTTCTGAGAGGGAAGTTCATTGCACTACAGGCATATCATAAGAAGCTAGAAAAAGCTCAATTAAGCAACCTGATACTGCATCTAAATGAATTAGAAAAACAACAGCAAATAAAACCCAGGACAAGTAGAAGGAAGGAAATCATAAAGATCAAAGCATAAATAAATGACAAAAAGGCTAAGGAAACAATACACAGAATCAATGAAACCAGAAGCTGGTTCTTTGAAAAGGTAAACAAGATTGATGAACCTTTAACTAGACTCACCAAGAAAAAAAGAGAGGATTCATATAAATAAAATTAGAAGGGACAGTGGAGAAATAACAACTGAAGCAGCAGAAGTACAAATTATTGTAAGAAAATACTATGAAGAACTATATGCCAAAAAATTAGACAATCTCGGTGAAATGGACAAATTTCTTGAATCATATAACCTTCCAAAAATCAATCTGGAAGAATCAGAACACCTAAACAGAACAATTACAACATATGATATCAAAACAGTTATCAAAAAACTCCCAAAAAGAAAAGTGCTGGGCCTGATGGCTTCTCAAGTGAATTCTATCAAAAATTCAAAGAAGAATGAACTCCTATCCTCTTCAAGTTATTTTAAAAAATTCAAGAGAAAGTTAGACTTCCAAACTCATTTTATGAGGCAGGCATAATTCTGATTCCAAAACCGGGCAAACACAACAAAAAGAAAGAAAATTATCAGCCTATATCCCTGATGAATTTAGACACTAAAATTCTCAACAAAATATTAGCCAACCATATATGAAAAAAATCATACACCATGATAAAGTGAGATTTATTCTGGAGAGGCAAGGCTGATTTTCAATATTCGCAAATCAATCAATGTGATTCATCACATAAACAAAAGGAAGGACAAAAATCACATGATATTTTCAATAGATGCAGAAAAGGCATTTGATAAAATCCAGCACCCATTCATGCTCAAAACTCTCCCTAAAGTGGGAATACAGGGATCATTCCTTAACATGAAAAAGGCCATTTACAAGAAACCCACAGCAAACATCATACTAAATGGACAAAGATTAAAAGCAATCCCTTTAAGATCAGGAACCAGGCAGGGGTATCCCCTTTCACCACTCTTATTCAACAAAGTTCTGGAAGTCCTAGCTACAGCAATCAGACAAGAAGAAGAAATAAAAGGCATCCAAATTGAAAAGAAGAAGTAAAACTGTCATTATCAGCAGATGATATAATATTGTATATAGAAAACCCTAAAGTCTCAGTCAAAAAGCTACTGGACCTGATAAATGAATTCAGCAAAGTGGCCGGATATAAAATTAATACTCAGAAATCGGAGGCATTTTATATATTAAAAATGAACTGTCAGCAAAAGAACTTAAGGAAAAGTCTCCTTCACAATTGCAACCAAAAAAATAAAGTACCTAGGGATAAATTTAACCAAGGAGGTTAAGGACTTGTACTCAGAAAATTATAAAACATTGATACAAGAAATGAAGGAAGATACAAACAAGTGAAAACATATACCGTGCTCATGGTTAGAAAGAATAAACATCATCAAAATGTCTATATTACCCAAAGCAATTTATAAATTCAATGCAATGCCAAATAAAATACCAATGACATACTTCAAAGATACAGATTTCATTTCAAAAATTTATATGGAAACAAAAAAGAACACAAATAGCTTCAGCAATTTTAAAAAGAAAATAAAGCAGGAGGTATCACTCTTCCGGATATCAAGGTATACTACAAGGCCATTGTACTCAAGACAGCATGGTACTTTTATAAGAACAGGCACATAGATCAATGGAACAGAACCCAGAACCCAGAAATAAACAACTTTATGAACAACTGATATTTGACAAGGGAAGAAAGAACATACAATGGAATAAAGACAGCCTCTTTAACAAATGGTGTTGGGAAAATTGGACATCTACTTGCAAAAAAATGAAACTAGACCATCAACTTACACCATTTACAAAAACAAACTCAAAACGGATAAAAGAGTTAAACATAAGCCGTGAAACCATAAGCATCTTAGAAGAAAACATAGGCCGTAAGCTCTCTGATCTGTCACAGCAATATATTTGTCGATTTATCTCCACGGGCGAATGAAATAAAAGTCAAGATAAACAAATGGGACTATATCAAACTAAAAAGTTTTTGCACAGCTAAAGACAATAAGAACAGAATAAAAAGACAAACTACACAATGGGAGAACATATTCGACAACACATCTGATAAGGGGTTAATAACCAAAATTTATAAAGAACTTATAAAACTCAAAAACAGGAAGACAAACAATCCAATCAAAAAATGGGCAAAAGAAATGAATTGAAATTTCTCCAAAGAGGACATACAGATGGCCAATAGGCATATAAAAAAATGCTCAACATCACTAATCATTAGAGAAATGCAAATTAAAACCACAATGAGATATCACCTCACACCAGTGAGAATGGCACTCATCGGCAAAACAACACAGAATAAGTGCTGGCGAGGATGTGGAGTAAAGGGAACCCTTCTGCACTGCTGGTGGGAATGCAGACTGGTGCAGCCACTGTGGAAAATAGTTTGGAGATTCCTTAAAAAATTAAAAATTGAACTGCCTTTTGACCCAGCTATCCCACTTTCAGTAATGTATCCTAAGAACATCATAGCACTGTTTGAAAAGAAGAAATGCGCCCTCATGTTCATGGCAGCATTGTTCACAATAGCTAATTTCAGAAAACAGCCCAATTGTCCATCAGAGGACACGTAGATTTAAAAGCATTGGTACATATATACTATGCAATACTACTAAGCTGTAAGAAAGCTGACATTGGATCATTTTTAACAACATGGATGGACCTTGATAACATTATACTGTGTGAAGTAAGTAAATAAGAAAAAACTAAGGACTATATGAGTCCATACGTAGATGGGATATAAAAATGAGACTCAGGGATGCAAAGATGGCAATGGTGTAGGCGGATGTACCAACTTGCAACTCCCAGAAACTAAGAGGATTAAAACTCAATTTTAAGAACCATCATCAGGATAAACCAACTTTGAACTAAACTAAGTGGACTCTTCAACCAAGAAACACAGAAGAAACCACATTGAGACTAGTAGTAATCACGAAAACTTGAAGAGGGCTGCCCTGCTCCCCGGAGCAAACAGCAGCCTGGAGAGATCGCATGGCGGGAGGAGAGTTTGTCAAAGATGGAGGGACCTGGGTCCCAGGAACAAAACCCCAGCCTGCAGTCCCAGAGCCTAGAAGAGGTGTTTGGACAGTATTGAACTGTGAAACAAGTGAGGATACTGTTTGTGAGAAGGAGACAGTTTTCTTAGACCCAAGATTCTTTTTAAAGGGAGAGCGCAGAAAACCTCTCTCACAACCACGTACCCAGGGCTCCGGGGTACGGGGACAGAAGAGAGGACCAGAGCAGTGGGAAGAGAGTGTGGACTGAAGGCACAGGGACAAACACTCTGAGGGACAGCCACCCTAACCCCTGTGCTAAGTCGCTTCCCTAATCAAAAACGAATATTTCCCCTGGAACTAGCAATACCAGCAAAGAGAGACAGGACACTAGCCAAACAAGCTCTCCTGCGGATATTAGAGCTGAGCTGCTTAGAGGGAAGGAGCTCCCAGGCCTACAGTATGAAGAGTTAGGGCACTTCCTACTCTGCTGAGGGTTTCTGAAGGAATGGTGGTGGCAAAACACTAAAACGCTGTTCTGTCGGCGTGGGCGGAGGCCCAGTCGGTGTGAGCTCGGTCTAGCCCAGCAGGCGCAGAGGAGACACGCAAAAGCAGTCCGGCAGCTGCGGGCCTGCCTGTAACCTCACCTGCGGGGAATAAGCGGGAGGCCAGGAACGGGCAGAGATTTGCTCTGCAACCCTGCGCAAGCCGGCCCTGACTGCAGGGACAGGGCTAGGATCAGGGTCGGGCAGGGGCTCGTGGCTGAGCTCACGCCAGCAGCCCCGCCCGGCCTGAAAAACCGCGGTTTGCCAACTTGCTTGTGCGAGCTGGCTCCGAATGTGGGGGCAGGGTAGAACTCGGGAGGAGCGGAAGCTCGCAGCTGAGTGCATGCCAGTAGCCACGCCCAGCCCAATAAACCTTGGCTTGCGACCCTGCAGACGAGGGCACTGGCCTCGAGAACGGGGCTAAAGCTCCAGACGGGCAAAGGATCACAGCTGAGAGCGCGTCAAAAGCCCCTCCCAACCCACAAAACTGTGGCGAGCAAGCTCTGACTGTGGGTGCTGGGCAGAAGCCCAGAAACAGGCTGGATCCGCAGCTGAGTAAAGGTGCTCACTTCTACCCTTGGTGCTGAGGCTTGCGGTTTGAGTGACAGCCCCTCCCGCGGAGGAGAGGCGGAAATTACAGCAAAAGCTGCAGTGGGCAGGCGCTGGCAAAGCCATACCCAACCGCCCTAGACAGCGGCCGAGGAGGTGATGGCCTGCAGACAGACCACACCTAGAGAACACAAAGGCAACACCTACTGGACTCCAGTGGCCACAACTTGCTTATACACAGACAAAATGGGCAGGCAGAGGAATGTAAATCAAATGAATCAAGAGAAATCCCCAGAAAAGGACCTGAAAGAACCAGATATAACCAAACTACCAGAAACAGAAATTAAAGTAATGATAGTTAGGATGTTCAAAGAAATTAGAGCAACAATGGATAGTCATTATGAACACCTAAATAAAGAGATATCAAGTATAAAAAACAAAATTGAAATAATAAAAAAGAATAAGACAGAAATGACAAATACAGTATCAGAACTGAAGACCATAATGGAAGAAATTAAAAGCAGGATGAATCACACTGAGGATCCAATCAGCGAGTTAGAGGACACAATAAACAAAGGCACGAAAGCAAGGAAGAAAAGGAAAAGAGACACAAAAAAATGTGAGGAAACTCTAAGGAAGCTCTACGACAACATGAAGTAAAACAACATTCACATCATAGGGGTGCCTGAAGAAGAGGAGAGAGGACAGGAAATGGAAACTTTGTTCAATCAAATCATAGCTGAAAACTTCCATAAATTAAGGCTGCAAAACATTCCAAACGTTCAAGAAGCACACAGAACTCCATTAAAGAGAAACCCAAAAAGATCTACACCAAGACACATCATAGTTAAAATACCAAAGCTAATGGATAAAGAAAAAATTTTAAAAGCTGCTAGAGAAAAAAGTCTATCGCCTACAAAGGAGCCCCCCATAAGAATGACATTGGACTTCTCAACAGAAACACTTGAGGCCAGAAGAAAATGGCAAGATATAATCAAAGTAATGCAGAACAAGAACCTACAACCACACTACTCTATCCAGCAAGGTTAATGTTTAGAATTGAAGGAGAAATAAAGAGCTTCCCAGACAAAGAAAGCCTCAAGGAATTTATTAAAACTAAACCAATTCTGATACTAAGGGGTCTGTTGTGAACAGTTTAAAGGGAGGAAAGAATATAGCAAAAGAAGAATACAGCTTTAAAGAATAAAATGGCAATAAACAACTACATATCAATAATAACCTTAAATGTAAATGGATTAAATGTTCCAATCAAAAGACATAGGGTAGCTGCATGGATAAAGAAACACGACCCATACATATGCTCTCTACAAGAGACACACCTTAAAACAAAAGATTCACATGGACTGAAGGTAAAAGGATGGAAAAAATATTTCATGCAAATGAAAATAAAAAAAAATCCGGGGTAGCAGTATTTGTATCTGGCAAAATGGACTTTAAAACAAAGGCTGTAGTAAGAGATAAAGAAAGACACTACATAATAATAAAGGGAACAAATCAACAGGAAGATATAACTATTATAAATATCCACGCACCAAATATAGGAGGCCCGACATACATAAAGCAGACTTTGATGGATATAAATGGTGAGATTAACAGCAATACTATCATAGTAGGGGATTTCAATACCCCACTAACAACACTGGATGGATCCTCAAAAAATAAAATTAATAAAGAAACAGCAGACTTAAAGGATACACTAGATCAACTTGATTTAATAAATATCTTCAGTACTTTTCACCCTAAAGCAATAGAATATACATTCTTCTCAAGCACTCATTGTACGTTTTCTAGGATATACCACATGTTAGGACACAAAAATGGTCTCAATAAATTTAAGAAGATTGAAATCATATCGAGCATTATCTCTGATCACAATGCTATGAAACTAGAAATTAACCACAAAAGAAAAACTGAAAAATACTCAAACAATTGAAACTAAATAGCATGTTATTAAATAATGAATGTGTTAACAATGAGATCAAAGAAGAAATAAAAAAGTTTCTGGAAACAAATGATAATGAGCATACATCAACTCAAAATTTATGGGACACAGCAAAAGCAGTACTGAGAGGGAAGTTCATTGCTCTATAGGCATATCATAAGAAGCTAGAAAAAGCTCAAATAAACAACCTGACCCTGCATCTAAAAGAACTAGAAAAACAACAGCAAATAAAACCCAGGACAAGCAGAAGGAAGAAAATAATAAAGATCGTAGCAGAAATAAATAACATAGAGTCTAAGGAACCAATAAAGAGAATCAATAAAATAAGAAGCCGGTTCGTTGAAAAGGTAAACAAGATTGATGAACTTTTAACTAGACTCACCAAGAAAAAAAGAGAGAGGACTCAAATAAATAAAATTAGAAAGGACAGTGGAGAAATAACAACTGATACAACAGATATACAAAGCATTGTAAGAAAATACTATGAAGAACTCTATGCCAAAAAATTAGACAACCTAGGTGAATTGGACAAATTTCTTGAATCATATAATCTTACAAAAATCAATCTGAAGAATCAGAACACCTAAACAGACCAATTACAACAAATGAGATCGAAACAGTTATCAAAAAACTCCCAAAAAGGAAAAGTCCTGGGCCTGATGGCTTCACAAGTGAATTCTATCAAAAATTCAAAGAAGAAATAAGTCCTATCCTCCTCAAGCTATTTCAAAAAATTCAAGAGGAAGTTAGACTTCCAAACTCATTTTATGAGGCGGGCATAATTCTGATCCCAAAATCGGGAAAACACAACACAAAAAAAGAAAATTATGGGCCTATATCCCTGATGAATTTAGACACTAAAATTCTCAATAAAATATTAGTCAACCAGATCCAGCAATATTTGAAAAAAATCATACACCATGATAAAGTGGGATTTATTCTGGAGAGGCAAGGCTGGTTCAATACTCACAAATCAATCAATGTGATTCACCTCATAAACAAAAGGAAAGACAAAATCACATGATAATTTCAATAGATGCAGAAAAGGCATTTGATAAAATCCAGCACCCATTCATGCTCAAAACTCTCAGTAAAGTGGGAATACAGGGAACATTCCTTAACATGAAAAAGGCCATTTACGAGAAACCCACAGCAAACATCATACTAAATGGGCAGAAATTAAAACAATCCCCTTAAGATCAGGAACCAGGCAGCGGTGCCCGCTTTCACCACTCTTATTCAACAAAGTTCTGGAAGTCCTCGCTACAGCAATCAGACAAGAAGAAGAAATAAAAGGCATCCAAATTGGAAAAGAAGAAGTAAAACTGTCACTATTTGTAGATGATATGATATTGTATATAGAAAACCCTACATTCTCAGTCAAAAAACTACTGGACCTTATAAATGAATTCAGCAAGGTGGCAGGATATAAAATTAATACTCAGAAATCAGAGACATTTCTAGATACCAACAATGAACTGTTAGCAAAGGAAATTAAGGAAACAATACCTTTCACTATTGCAGCCAAAAAAATAAAGTACCTAGGAGTATATTTAACCAAGGAGGTTAACGACTTGTACTCAGAAAATTATAGAACATTGATAAAAGGAATAAAGGAAGATACAAACAAGTGGAAGCATTTATCGTGCTCATGGCTAGGAAGAATAAACATCATTAAAATGTCTATATTACCCAAAGCAATTTATAAATTCAATGCAATACCAATTGAAATATCAATGACATACTTCAAAGATATAGAACACATATTCCAAAAATTTATATGGAACCAAAAAAGAACACGAATAGCCTCAGCAATCTTAAAAAGAAAAAATAAAGTAGGAGGTATTACTCTTCCGGATATTAAGGTATACTACAAGGTCATTATACTCAAGACAGCCTGGTACTGGCATAAAAACAGGCAGATAGATCAATGGAACAGAACAGAGAACCCAGAAATAAACCCACAGCTTTATGGACAACTGATATTCGACAAAGGAGGAAAGAACATACAATGGAGTAAAGACAGCCTCTTTAACAAATGGTGTTGGGAAAATTGGACAGCTACCTGCAAAAAAATGAAACTAGACCATCAACTTACACCATTCACAAAAACAAACTCAATATGGATAAAAGACTTAAAAGTAAGCCTTGAAATCATAAGCATCTCAGAAGAAAACATAGGGAGCAAGCTCTCTGACATCTGTAGCAGCAATGTATTTGCCGATTTATCTCCACGGGCGAATGAAATAAAAGGCAAGATAAACAAATGGGACTCTATCAAATAAAAATTTTTTGCTCAGCTAAAGACAATAGGAACAGAATAAAAAGACAAACCACACAATGGGAGAACATATTCGACAACACATCTGATAAGTGGTTAATAACCAAAATTTATAAAGAACTTATAAAACTCAACACCAAGAAGACAAACAATCCAATCAAAAAATGGGCAAAAGAAATGAATAGAAATTTCTCCAAAAAGGACATACAGATGGCCAATAGGCATATGAAAAAATGCTCAACATCACTAATCATTAGAGAAATGCAAATTAAAACCACAATGAGGTATCATCACCTTACAGCAGTCAGAATGGCACTCATCAGCAAAACAACACAGAATAAGTGCTAGCAAGGATGTGGAGAAAAGGGAACCCTTCTGTACTGCTGGTGGGAATGCAGACTGGTGCAGCCACTGTGGAAAAAAGTTTGAGATTCCTCAAAAAATTAAAAGTCAAACTGCCTTTTGACCCAGCTCTCCCACTTATAGGAATATACCCTAAGAACACCTTAGCACTCTTCAAAAAGAAAAGATGCACCCCCATGTTCGTGGCAGCATTGTTCACAATAGCGAAGATCTGGAAACAGCCGAAGTGTCTGTCAGAAGACGAGTGGATTAAAAAGCTCTGGTACATATATACTATGGAATACTACTCAGCCATTAGAAACAATGACATCGGATCATTTATAACAAAATGGATAGACCTTGATAACATTATACGGAGTGAAATAAGTAAATCAGAAAAAAGAAACTGAGAACAGCATGATTTCATACATAGGTGGGATGTAAAAGTGAGACTATGAGACATGGACAAGAGAGTGGTTGTTATGGGTTGGGGGGAGGGAGGGAGGTTAGGATAGAGAGGAGGGGAGGGGCACAGGGAAAACCAGATAGAAGGTGACAGAGGACAATTTGACTTTGTGTGACGGGTATGCAATACAATTGAGTGATAAGATAATCTGGAGATGTTTTCATTGTACATATGTACCCTGATTTATTGGTGTCACCTTATTAAAATTAATAATAATAATTTTAAAAAATGAGACTCAGCTACATGGACAAGAATGTACTCGCTTCCCCGGGGGGAGGAGGAGGTGAAGGAGGGTGTAGAGAGAGAGGAGGGGGCACAAATAAAACCAGATAGAAGGTGAAGGAGTACAATTTGACTTTGGGTGATGGGTACGCAATATAATAATGTCAAAATAACCTGGAAATATTTTCTCTGAACATATGTGCCCTTATTTACCAATGTCACCGCATTAAAATTAATAAAAAATAAATTAATTTAGAAAAGGAACTAAATATAGTTTAGTCTTTAGAATGTTAAGCTCTGATTCTTAGAAACTAAATGCAGTGTCTGGAAGTCAAAATTTTAATCCCATGTAAGCCATGAAGCGGACTTTTGACTCTCCAGTTCCAAATTATAATATACTGCTCATCTGCAGAGGTAGATCAAAAACAAGAGAAAAGGGCCTGAGAACTGTGTTTTAGTCACGGAGAGGAAACCTTTTTCTAGCTCTAAATAGATGAAAGCTAGAAGACACTTCAACGTTGACTCTGGTAAGAGAGATCTGGGTGAAGTGTTGTCATTCAGAGTTCTACTATTTTTTGTCCATTTTTTAAAAATCAACAGAGCTTCCTTTAAGGAATAGCAGAGAAGGGCACCAAGGAACCAGGTAGTAAGGAAAATATTTAAAGTCTCAAAGCGAATGAGCCTCAAAAACGAAGAAAAGAATTCCAAAGGAATCATGTGCAAGACACAATGGATTATGACTTCTCCAAAGCATGTTCTGAATAGGCAAGCCTATGTTGTATAATCTCAAGCTTTCTTCTTAAACTCCTTGTTCTCTGTTTCTGCCTCTTACCCCTTTACCTCTTACACAACATATTTCTTTAACCTCATGTTTGCATAGAAGAGTACGGAAAAGGCCCACCAAATCTGCGGCTCACCTAAATTCTGGCCAATAGAATATCAAAAGAGCGGCCAAATTTTCCCTTAGGCTGGGCTATACATCGAGTGTGCATTGCCTAATACAGCTATTATATTTTCTGAGTGCAGCACATAGGCACAGCCTTCTCTTTGTACTTACACATTACTAGAAAAGAAAAGTCTCCCCACTTTTCCTGGGTCATGAAATTTCTTGTCTTACTTCCCCCTATAAGTAACAGCACCTGCTCTTTTACTGTCTGTGTAGTTTCAATTAGACATACGCTTTGGAGGTATTTCATAGCTGTGAAACTTTTCTTTAAAATGTAAGAAAAATATCCCTAATTATTTTACTTTTTGTGTCAGGCTTTATTGTTAAAGTTTAGAAATGTTTTGCTGATGGAAGAAAATGTGTATTATCAGCCAAACATGTATAATGCTACAAATAACATAATTTTCATTATTTTAACAAAGAAAAAAAACATCTGGGTGTTGATAAATATGCTTTCCAATAATTAAAATAATATTAGCTCTAAGACCAACTTATTTTATACATTATAACCTCTCCTGTTACAAACTTCAGCTTCACTTAAGTGACAGAAAACTCACTGGTTCTTGGGGTTTTGTCCATTCCAGTTCTCAGGTCACTGTTATAAGTTTGGCACAACTTAATGCATTAAACCTCAACACTGCTAGGGCACTAAAGGCTTCCGCTCCATTTTGAATATTTGATGGTGGGTTGGTTTTCAAAAACTCACCAAACATGTTTTCTTCCTCATGATAGTTTATCAATTTTATTATCATTCAACTAAGTAGAGCGGCCTAAAATTGCCTAAGCTTCCTGAGGAATTAAAGATAACCATCATCAATAAATATTTATTGAGCACCCTTTTCATGGTTAAGAGACTGTGCCAGGCACTGTACAAAATTGGATTACAACTACACAGCTACTGCCCATAGGGGCTTGCAATCTAATTACAGACAGCCAGATGAGATAAACACAGATGACAAGCTCTGGCCAGGCAACCACATATTGTTCATCTAGGAGAGAGAGAGATAAAAAAGAGAGTGCACTTTATTGGGTTAAAAAATTATCCTCCCCTGCCCCCCCCAAGCAATATCCTTTGTGTTTACCTCACTCTGAGTTTAGGAAAATGACTTTGATTTGGGTAAATGTTGGTATCAGTGAAGTCTTATCCAGGAATGATACCGTGCAAGGCACACTTCACATTTTTTCTTGTCTTCTCCCTCCTTTTCTTTTTATATATGCCCAGAGCTTAGGCATCAATTCCTTTCACAGCAGGAACAATTCATCCCAATAAAGTAGCCTCTTTAAAAGTAACAAGGGTCAAGGTCTTCCAAATGTTCTGAGTCACCAAGGTGGTAGAGAGGGTCAGTTGAGAAACAGAATGATGAATAGGGGTTAACAAAAACCTCTGATATTTAATGTCAGTAGTTCCCAAAGAAAGTTTCTTGGACCAGCATTGTCATCTCTTTAGACCTAAAGAGTCAGAACTTCCAGTGGGACCCAACAGCTTGAGCTATAACTAGCTCTGCAGGTGACTGACGCTACACACCTTTGGAGAACCTCTGCTATATATGCTCAAACAATCACAATGGATTTGAGACAACCCTGTTGCTACCTCCATTTGTTGCTGACTTGTATAAAAATTCCAAAGCAGAGGCACCCCTAGAGTGCTGTTTGGATTTGAAAAGATGTCTCTATGATTCTAGTTAAACAGACTTAAGTTTTTAACCATGAAGGACTAGAAAAATTGGGGGAATAGGAAAAAAGTCCAACAGGCCTTCTGAAGAGACTTATTCTTTAGATGGGCTCCAATTTGCTTTTGAAAGGTCTGAGGGTAAACACAGGGACAGAAACCTTGGTTAGTTACTGCAGTGTCTTTCTGGGTTTTATCAGGAAGTTCATAAGGTACAGTAATAACTGCAAATGTATTATCCCTAAAGACTGATGATATTGATCCATCAATGAAGACCTTGTGATTGAAAATGATCATAAATGGAGGGCAGAATTGCCTGCCAGTACCCAATACTAGAAATTGCAAACCTGGATGTCTTGACTTTAGAAAAAAGGGAAACGGCTAAGGCAAGCACACAAACTCAATCAATCAAGAGGAATAAGAAGAACTTAATATTCTTCTAGAGAAGTGAAAAATATAATTGTGTGACTATGTGTGACCCTTATATAGTGTATAAGTTTATGATCTGTATATCCAAGGAAAGAATAAAAGGAAAGAAGGAAGATGGAAAAATATAAGGATCAGTGAGCTATTTGGGGGATAGGTCAAGAAAGTGTTAACAACTTCACATACATTATTTGATTATATACACTATCTCATTCAGAGTTCCGTCACTTAAGTGGCTGGTTCAAGGTTACTACAGTTTATAAATATAGAAGCTAGGACTTGTACTCAGATCTGTTTGACTGCACACACCCTGTAGAATCCAAACATGTACAAAATCTCTACTACATGTGAAGCACCAAGCTAAGAATTGTAAATGCTTACTTCACTAAATCTCACAGTGACCAGGTTTTTGGTAGTTATTATTATCCCCAGTGTAGGAAAAAGTCTGAAGAGTGGTGGTTACTGAAACAGAGCCCTGTAGCTTATATCTTCAACTATGACTTTTTGGGGGAGTCAGACCTCCAACAGATATATAGCAATGATGGATTTTAGTGAAGGGGAACCACACAAATATGAAGGAAGACACTTTGATAAGAGTACCTGTATTAGGTTGTACTCTGATTTCTTTGTTGGGGTAGACCTCACATTATTCTGATTAGGTTTCTGAAATCTAGAAAAGGATGTTGCCTTTAATGTATCATGAGGATGATGGAGAGAAGAGAACAAATACAGTCAAGCTCTTGAATTTAAGGCAGCAGGGAGTTTATAGAGCCCAGTCATGCTCTCTCCAGAATCACTTAAGTGGCTACTTCCAATAAAGAAAAGACTGGTACGGAAACTGACAAAGACACTAAGACTAAGAAAGAACAAGCTTCATGATTTAGGGTCTCAAATATTTATATCCCTAGAAGGGACTTGCTTCAAAGTAGGAGCATCTGCAGAGACATCTGTAAGGGCTCAAAAATTATTAAGCCAATTGGGAATTCTGATACTTCTGCTTCTCAAATTGCTTTTCAAGAATTATATTTTAAGAGTAGGTAAGAAATTTTGGAAAAATAGGTCTTTAAAGTAAATAGGGCATTCTATTAAAAATTAACTAAAATAAAAAAGAATGTGTGTAATTAATGTCAATTTAGATTAATAGAGACATATTATTATATATTTGTTTTCTAGGATGCTCAAGAACAACATTTAATTTTCAAGTGAATGTAAAAACTCTCCCCTTCTAATTTTTTATATAATCCAATTCTAAAAAATAGTTTATTTAGCTATAATGTGCACATATATATTCTTTAATAAAACTATGTATGTCACACAGCTATCCACTTATAAAATTAACTATGCCTAATTTTACAGGTTTAAGCATATACAAATATAAATGAAGACTTATTAATATTAAGTACATTTATGTATAGCATTAATATTAAAATGTGGAAAAAACATTAAATGTTTTCAACGTATACTTTGTTATACTTTGAGAAGGTACATTTTAAAGATTTGTTTGCTTTGAAATACCTCAGAAAATGTATTTATTAATATAGTGAATTGGTTTTCTCAATAAAGAATGATGCCATTTAAAGAAATACTGGGCCATTATGTCCTCATGACATGCATAATTAGGAATGTCTGTCTCTAAATTTCACAAGAATAGAGAAAAAGTTGTTGTTCAGCAAAGTCAAATCATGGTCTCTACCCATGGGGTAATTTAAGCCCAGGCTGAATTGGGAAAGGGACAGGTGTAATTGGCCTAGTGTCTGCTTCTTCCAGCCTTGCAATTACCATAATAAGATAGACTCCAGAGAGGTCAGAAGCTAACGGCCAGTTTGGCTGTAACTTTCTAAGACTGTCATCGGTGGGAGAACAAGGAATTCATTTGGTCAGAAGGCAAAACTAAAAAGATGCTGGTAATTGGCCTAGTGACAGGAGTGTCTGCCGGAAGACAACAGAAATAGACAGCAGTACTGAAAGATGACTCAGCAAAAATGAAGTCATGTGGAACGAATGACTTCAGTGAATTTAGAATTATAAATAGGCCGGAGCATTGGAGGGTGGTTAACTATTTAAAAAATATTGTGTATTGACTATAAGTTCACTAAGAGATACAAACACTGGCCCATTACAACCAGTCTTCTTGATTGCTACAAAGTGTCCAGGTTGTCATGTATACCTCTTTGCAAGAGAAAGCTCTACCAGTAGATTTGCAAAGTGTCTAGGGACACTGTTATAAAACTTCATAATAGACCACTGTGGGCAAGTATACTTTAAATGGATTCAAAAAGAGGACTGTCTTTAAGTACAGACTACTTTATCTTTCTGAAAACCAGTGCTGATGACTCTGGGGCCTGGAAGTGATCAATTCTTCAAGTGCATTATGCCAAAGGATGGGGATCACTGACCTTAACTCTTATTCTATCTGCTTTGGACCTGAAGGAATATTTCTAGAGTCAGAGCCAAGAGCCCATCAATAACTCTTGCTGCCTCCACCCTTTCTGTTGTAGTCCTGTGTTTATCTGTTATCTTAGTCTCAGTCTTTTGTGGGAATTAAAATCCAAAACATTCTTTACTTATGCTTCTCCATCAGCCTTTTCCACTGAGTATGAGTTTCTACTTAATAATTTTCTTCATGGTGCTTCTTTTTGATAACTCTCTGACAAAAAACAGTTAGATGTGATCATAAATTTAGTTCCATCATAATCTTTTACCAGTGTACCACTGTGGTATTTCTAGGAGTAATTCTTCCAAAGTACCTCATATACTGGAGGAATAAGAAGTTGGCTGAGGAAGGGGATTTGGCTACTCTGATTATAGGCCCTGTTGACCATGGAAATGTTTTCCTCTCTGTTATAACATTCATACTTTGTCTTCCTAACATTTTATACAATGTATTACTTTACTAGTCACTGAATAAATGATTCTTGAATGGATGAATGAACAATGCAAAGAGATGTCTAAGTTCAAAAAAACTTTTGTGGATTAATATAGGGTGGCCAATCATTGAGAGTTGATAAAAATCTTTCCTGGAAAGTTTCTGTTCTGATTAGATACACACACACACACACACACACACATACACACACACACACACACACACACACACACACACACACACACACATATATATATATATATATATATATATATATATATAATGATTATGTTTTTGATAGGTAACTGGAATATAGCTGCCAGTTTTAGAATGAAACAAAAGAACTGGAAACTCAGTTAAATCTAAATTCTAGACATTAAAGAATAATGTTTTGGCATAGAACATACCTATTCCAAACAAAAACATTACTGTATTTGTTTATCTGAAATTAAGAATTAACTGGGCTTCTCATTGTACCTGATAACCCAATTCTGGTGATGATAGAAGATTGGTTTGGGGTAGGAGGCATGAAAACCACTTGGGTGGGCAATGAATGGTTTGAACTAGGGCAGGAGATATGAAAATGCAAGAGGAAACGAAGGCTCAGTTGGATGAAGGGACTTTCCAAAAGATCCCAGCTAGTCAGAACCAGATTTGATCCTAGGTCTCTTCAATTTGAAAATCCATGCTTTTATCCCCAGTGGTCCATTCATCCTATAACTGTCTTATTCACCTCCTGTTTCCTCATTAAAATTGCAAAATTAAGTTGGTCTAGTGATTATATCATTATGATTTTGCAAAGTTACCTTTGTGGATATCAACTAACCTCAAGGATTTGCTGTCTCTAAATAAGGTTATTCTAGATCAATTTATAGTCAGTCATACCTGGCTCAAGGTCAAACTATAGTTACTTCTCTCAGCAGGTGCTGTAAGCATAGCAGATTCTGTAAGGGACCTAGTTAGCTTCAGAATAAAAATAGAGAAAGTTGAAGAATTTAAGAGTGACTACTATTGTTTGCTCTTTTTCTCATTACTAATTGAGAAAATCTTTATTAACTTACTATGTTTTTGACATATAACTTACTTTATTAACTTAAATCTTATTAACTTACTATGTTTTGGGCATTTCATTCAACCATAGGAGGTAGTCTTTGTTATCTTCACTTTACAGAAGGGGAATCTGAAATACAGATAGATAAGGTAATTTCCCCAAGTACACAAGTTGGGGAGCTGGTGGGTTAACCAAGCCTCTGATGTCTGTCTATCACCATAATGTATGGTTGTGTAAAGATAAAAATGAGAAATGTTTAGAATTAAAAGTTATCCCCAAACTTAAAAGTAATTATGGGAACAGATCTCAAAAGTATAAAGGTACAGCTACAATTTGAGAAAGACTTTAGTAGCTGTGTAAACTTGAAAAGTTTACTAAAACATTGGGACTATAAAATGTGAAAAATCCTCATCTCACAGGCTTTTATGAGGAGAGTACACTTTTATAAACCAAAAGATTCTTTATAAAATTTGTTTTAACAGTATTTTGGGTGATTTTTTTTAACTCAATGGTAATTTCTTACCTATGAGCCAAATTGCATAATCACAATTTGAAATGTTTAGTTCTATTAAGTATTCAACTATTACAAGGTAATTAAGATCATTTGTAATTACTACTAAGTGATTCAAAAAGATTTTATTATACAAAATCTATTAATAATTTTAGCCCCAGTATTTTTCTAATATATTATTATATATTTTATAAGTGGAACTTAAGGTTCATCACTTTTGGGTTTCAACGAAGGGGATTTAGTTTTGGGGTAGAAAGATGATGTTATTAAATGTACTATTTACTACCTAAAGTGTCCCTTGGTAATTTAATTTAATATGGGTAATTTAACCTTGGACAGGTTAGTATAAAGGCTCCTGTGTATATAGCTTTGATCTTATTCTCCTTGTAATAAGACATATTAATTAGCTCAATGTAATGGATTCAAAAAATAATCATATTAAGGATATATTTATATGGAATGGACAAATTATTCAAGCTGTATTTATTTTGTACCTTAATTAACTGACTGATCCTATTCAGTTACACTACTGATGTAGCTAGGTCTTGAGTGAAACAGAGACTAAAGTTATTGAGGGTGAAAGTACAGATCCTCAAATTTCATTTTAAGTATCTCACCTCTCCAAACCTCTTTTGTATTTTAAAATGATAATGACTCAAAATTTTCAGAATTTTTTAAAATCAAAATTCTTTTGTAAATTAGTAGAAACTATTCAAGTACTTCTTCTAAAAAGAAAATCTTTATGCTATCTGGGAAGTATACATTTCCTTTAAAACAATATTTTAAAACCTCTGTATCAGTTTTTCTTGAAGTTCTTGAAGAGTCAAAAAATAAATGAGACAAAAATTACTGCATTGTTTTATTACATCTGAAAGTAAGCTGCAGACCTTAGCTCTGAAGGCTGGCAGATCTGTGTTATTTTAAATGTGGTTGCAAATATGGGTAATTTAATAAGACAGTTTGTTTCTAGTTTTTCTGGACTATATAGCTCCTGTTCTTTCCCTTCCCTGTACAAATTCAGATGCCAACCCCAGGTCAGATTTGTAGGACAAGTCCCAGTAATATAAATATGTGTTGCTGAGCAATGTTAAGAATGGACTATGAGATTCATGAACTTGCCATCTGGTTTTTTAGTTCTTCATTTTTGAAGAGAACATTGATTGAAGTCTTTAAAAGCATTTTAGGTTGGCATGCTTTCCATTTCTTAGCCCAAGTGACAATTATATGGGGAAATTAGCTGATTGCATCAATAAGCGAGTTTCATTTGGATTTGTCAAGGCATTTTTATTAAAATCAATTAATTAAGTATACTAAAGTTTAAGGTAGAATAGCATTTTTATCATGCTTAGTGGAGGGATTATGCTATACAACTGTGAGACTAGGTGGCATAACTCATATGTGGTTGTAAAGATCATCACCATCACCATTAGTGTCTCTGGAGTCCAGACTGAATGGGTGAGTCACCAATCTGAAGGTTGGAAGACAAGTTAAAAAAAAAATCAGACTGAAAACAGTCACAGAAATAATGTAATTACTCTCACCTTCTTTCTCACCATTTCTATGGCTCAAACCTATCTGTGGAAATTTGCCCCATCTTTCTATGTAGATGTGCAACCCACGATAACTTTGTAGTGGTAAAATCTGACCATGACCCTCTGTGTTTTCCCAAACTGCTATAAATGTTGATATGTTCAATGAACTTGTTCTAAGTATTCTAATGTTTCAATAAATTGTTCAATAGCCTTTTCTATTGAGGAAATATCTTTGTGGATAATTAAAAAGAAAGACTTTCTACTTAGATTTTAAATGTATTAAATCAATTTTAATAACTCATTTACCTTTCATAATTAGGCACATATCAAAATGGGCATGCCTTTCTGAATAGCTATAACTGATAGAAGAAATATTGGCATGGTAAGAAATAAGGTTACGGCCTGACCCATGGTGGCGCAGTGGATAAATCATCAACCTGGTAACACTGAGGTCGCCAGTTCAAAACCCTGCACTGGTCTGGTCAAGGCACATATGGGAGTTGATGCTTCCAGCTCCTCCCCCCTTTCTCTCTTTCTCTCTCACTCTGTGTCTCCTCTCTATAAAGGAATAAAAAAAGAAAAGGAAATAAGGTTAGGGTTGAAAATGAGGGACTCAGTTCCTTTTAGCGACTGCTCTGTGGGTTGCTATGAATTGCAGACACTCTGTTGCTTGTTAGCTGTTCTTAACTTTAATTTCCAAAAGTGATAAAAATAAAAAAATAATGCTGAATATTGAAAAGATAATGAGGAAAATAGGGTATATTATTTGAGAAAGTAATTTATAAATAAAAATATATAAAATGCAGATGTTTTAAAACAAAATTCAGTATTTCTCTTGGATGGTTAAAATACAATTACTAACACATTCATTTTGAGGAAATATATTTGATGCATCTCTTGCAATGTATTGATAATGATTCTTTATCAGAAGGCCATGACTTTAAAGGAGAGTTTGTCTAGGGGCAGTGTTTTTCCCTTGAAGAGCCTTTGAAAATTCTTAGCATTCAAGGGTCTAATGCAGATGACACACTTAATCAGGGTTTTTTCCTAGTCTTTCCCCATCATAACCTGCAAAGATTTTGTCACTTGATTTGATAATTTTTTGATTTAGTTCAATGGGTCGTGTTTTCTGGTTTTAATTTTAATACTATTTTTTGTTATTTGTGTGCTTTATAACTTAAAAAAACAACAAGAAACAAACCAAAAAAACTTAGTTCAGTCTCTTATTTGTTCATTCACTGACAAACTTCTACCAAGTAAATAAGTATTAATTTTGGGGGACTTGTTGGCACATTGACTGTGGGTATAATACATTAGGTGACTGTGGAGAGGAATCAGTGTGGCCCAGAGGAAAAAGGACTGCCTTGGATTCAAAAGTCCTGTATGCATAGAGGCCTGGCTCTGATACTGGTTGACTGAGTGACCTCAGAACAAGTATTAAATCTACTGCTCGTTTCATGTTTGTGAAATGGGGCTGCACTAGCCTTGTCCAGAATCGGTGCTGAACAAATAACTGTTAACTGCAGTTTCATTCTAGCTTGAAAATTCCCTAATTCAGTATCTATTATTATTACAGAGATACAGAATGTCAGGGATTGAATAAGTTTCAGGGAAATAAACCAGAAAAGAAATATCAGGTGTCTAAATCAAAAAAGCAACTTAGTCTCTTTCTTTTATGGCATAATCTACAAAATATTATTTTTATGCTGCACTCATGGGTTGCCTCAGATTATATATAAATGTGGTTTCATCCTCCCTAGTTAACTTTTATACCTATTATATCTGAAACTCTTGAGTTCAACTACCTTAAACAATTTATATCCACTTTTAAAAATTTTGTATAAAATCTGGAAAGGGCAGCAACTTTGGTTAGTTGGCTCTGACTTTCTGGTTTTATTGATTTGGAATCAGCCCAAGACCCTCCAGGTTTGTCACATGTTTGGTTTCTAAATTAAAACAGAAAATACTGAAGCAGATTAAAATGGAAACAGCAACAAACTGGTATTTTCCAAATATAAATAAAATGTTGGTTTAAAGTGGAGGGGATTTCCATTACCAGAAAAAAATTTTCATTTCTCTAAGTCCATAGAATTGTTTTTTCCAACCTGGAATTGTGATATTCTACTGACAGGCACCGATGAAAGATGAGCTGGAGATAAAGAGATGCCTCAGGAAGGAATGAAGCCAAAAGTGCACACCCATGGGAGGGGCATAATGCACCTGAACATCAACCAGGTGTCATGAGGCTTGGTGTTCATAGTGCTTTTATTTTTTTTTCAAAGAATATCTCAACAATAAGGCATATCTGTGGCTTCCTGACTATGCTCAGTACAGGGATTTGACTTTACTAGATGAGACCTAAAGCCTGCGCCCAATATCTGGACTGGTTTTGCAATCCCATCTTTGCATCACCAGCAAAGAACTGTTCTTTGCAAACAGGCAGGGAGCCAAAGTATTCTTTCAGTCTAAATAGTTGGCCAGAACATTCTGTATGGCACTTGTTTCTGTGGTACTTTCCATTCAAGGTGGAATGCAAATAAGTACTTTCTGGAAAAGATATTGTCATCAGCAAACTTCTCCAAAAGTCCTAAAATTTATCAGGTTAAATAAATCTGAGAGTTTTCATATCTTTTTACAAAAATTTATGGTTAATTTTTTGGTAAGAAATAGATTTATTCTGAGAACCATGGTAGCTTAGCTTTCTGAAGGTTAGAAACAGTGCTTTGATGTGTGTTACATCTACCTCATCTAATATGACCTGATAAAGATTTTTAAAAAATAAATGTTAAACCCATTTGTGAAGCTGAGAGTCCAAGAAGAAGAGTTTCACATTTTCTAATTCAAATTTATCTTGTAGTCAAGATAAACAAAATATTTATTTACCAATAATTTATTCAATTTGTGTTTTTTTTTTTTTAGCCCAAGGGAATAATATAGTTGACTGGCCAATTTGTGGTATTTAGTGAGATAACTAAGATAAGTGATATCTTGGGGAAATTGCCATCAGGTTGACCTTGTGTGTTTCACTTGCCAGTTCATTTCCTTTTTTTTTTTTTTTTTAGCAAGTAAGGCTCCTGAAAGTTATTTTGGTCATATGCAGAATGTAAAGGATGTGAGATGCATATAGCTAGAAGATTATTTGGGTTCCATTTGGCCTTTTGGTGAATTAATGAAATGAAATCATGTATGTGAAAGCCCTTCCAATAAGTATGCAGTTCTAAATAAATGTATGACATTACTTATTATTGTAACCTTTCCACTAGAGAATACAGGATGTCTTAATGTCTACCCCCTTAGCTGATTTTTTTTCCCATGGGAAATCTATTTAAGGAAGCATTGACTCCTTCCTTTCTCTTGTCTTTAGTTAGTTGTTCATTGAATAGATTGTCTGTGTAGCAAATTTAATATAATGGTTGACTCAAGTCTAGTCAAAGAAAGGTACTTTAGCAGAACTAAAGAAGTAATTACTTTGCATACCTTGTTATTATATTAATATTAAAATAAGCTATTCCTTTCTAGATAGTATAATTCTAAGAGAATTCAGCTGCTTCTCACTTACAAATGAGAAATGCCTTAAATTAGACCTGTCCCTGGCAATCAAACAACAGTTTTTCCAGATATAACAAAGTATGATACTAGAGGACATGGCATGCTATCACTGTGCAAATCCAAGAAGCTCCACCTTGCCTTATAAGCATCCACTTAGCTCTGCTTCCACAGGTTTGGAAAGAAAATCAGCAAAATATGTATCATACAAGAGAAAAATGTATGTCATGGAGAGGCTATTGCTGTTATATAGCTCACCATTTCATTAACCTTTCAGGGCATTTACCATAAAGAAACAGTATTATTTATATTTTGTAATAAATAGAGTTGAAATAAATAAAATTAGTACTTGCAACTCAACATCACAAGATACATAAATGATTAGTAAGTTGTTCTTTTAAAGCAGTATAGGACAAGACACATGGAGTAACAAGATGCAGAATCTTGGCTGCTGTGGTCATCAGTTTCTTACCTTCTTTGTTTAGGGGCTTTCTCACAATGTATTGGCAGACACGACCTGCTTTAGAGAGATTGTAAACTTTGTGGATTCTACTAACTCTTTTGGGCCTCAGGCAATGAAGTACAGTATTATCAGTGAGACCAGGAATATATTTCTCCCATTTTTTTCACAATGAAGAGGCCACAGAATATGTCAAACTTTTGGCTGAGAGAATGAAAGAAGCCAAAGAAAAATGCCAGGAACAAACAGCAAAGAGACATGGGCTGTCCTTTCTGAAAGTTTCAATCTCTGAGTCTGAGTCTAGTAAAAAATATTTTCTAAGAGTAACAAATAAGAACAGATATTTTAAATATATATATATATAAATTTCTCATAGTAAAAAGCAGATATATTTTATCCTTTTATTTGTCTTTTGAAAATCAAGTAGCAAACATTCTTGTAGAACTCACAGGGACATAGGACTATGAATAAGAAAATATTGATAATATTTCTTCTATGAGAGGAAGGGAAAGATAAAGAAATAAGACATATAACACAAAATATGGCAAGGACTAGAATTAGTTTCATGGAGGGGTGCTAATCTGCATGTGACTCTTGGGAGTTCTAGGGAATTGGGTCAGGCCACTTGAGAATGCATATATATGAGGGCTCCATAGGTCTCCTTGGAGAAACAATGAAGATATATGTGTCATGTTTTTCCAGGTCACAGGGTAAAAGAAACTCAAAATAAAAGGTGTAGATAACTGTGATTTAGTCTCTTTGGGAAGTACACCAAGAAGAGAAAGAGAAATATCACATGCGTCACAGTACAAGCTAGCAGAAAAATCAGTGTTGCCTGGTCACATGTTCAAGTTTTTCTTTTTTTCTTGTGTGGTCAAATGTGGCTAAACAGAATATCTTCTCCAGTTTCTGGCAAGAGCCACTATGAACTATCACCAACTTTGGCCACTGGGACATTTGTTTTATAGTTACATACATACAAAAATGTAAGAATGGGCAAGCAAACATTTTGTGTGCATAATTAATAATTCATACTTGAATTTCTGTATGTCAATTAGAAGTAGTTGTCTCACCTTTAACTAGAGAAGACAAGTTTTATTTTTGTAATGCTTTGCCCTATTATGTTCAACAATGATAATTCACAGTGACATATGTAATCCACCAAACTCATTATTTTCAACCCCAATCCACTTATTTTGCATTACCAATATCGTTTTGATGCCTATCATTCCCTGGACTGCAGTGCTTGATGAAAGGTTTTATTGCAATATGTCAGAGTCTAAATAATTAACAGCAAGAATAAAGTTGAAGCAACTCAAAGTCACTGTGTGCATTATAAACTGTGGGTAATGTGCCCTGTTCTCCTAGGTGCATGTCCTAGAGATGTATCTGATAAAATCATTACATTTGGAAAAAGAAGAGTAGACTATCTCTCCTATAACAGGCCACATCTCTTCAAAGATTAAAAATAATATATATGTGCTCAATTTATCAAAAGGAAAAGTAAACAGGATTCAAGCACAGCTAAAATCTCCAAAATCTATTGTAAAATATCCCACTTATACTTTAACATATTGTACTGTAAAAATAGTTTTCTCTTTCCTCTGATTTATATTCTGTCAAAATCCTGGGGTGGAACAGAAGGATATTGTCGCATGATAGGCAGTGTAGAGAGCTATGTGACTTCCCCTGACTTTAAAAAAATCACAGGGAAGTTTGAATTGCAACTATTCAACCTTGAAGGAAAAGAAACTAAATGAAACACCTGTTTTTCTGATTACTGTACCACAAGGCCTTTTAATTAGTTTGTGGAAATAGGAGTTTTAGTTATTGAAGCATATGGTTATTTGCCTCTAAGAAAAATGGACATGTGACTACCCATCATGAATTTGTGATTATTATTAATATAAGAATGTAATTTGAAGGACTATACATTAATAGATGTATTTTCTAGACTAGAAAAGAGATAAGGCAGAGAAATACCCATATAAAAATTTTAATCTTTTATATAAGCACCACCAATTGACTGTTTTTATAATGGTGTTTAGAATACAAATTTACTCACACAAGAATGTCAATTGGAAATGTTGAATAAAAGTTTTAATCATTATTTCATGAATATTTATTCTTAAATTTCATGTAGGTCTCTTCCTCAAATCTTTGGAAAGCAATTAATCAGTGTATGAAACAAAGGCTAGAAAAATGGAAACCACTAATTCTTAAAATACTTCCTCCATATTATTTATACCATATGGATGTGGAGATTTCTCTCCAGTATGTTTTAGTATTTTACCATAAAAATCAGAAAATTCTATTAGATTGTTAGGCATTTCTTCCAATTAGCTAGATTTCATCCTCAGGTTATTTTAAGGACCTCAACCTCTTAACCTAGTTATTAAGTAAAGAGAAACATTTGGAAACATTTAGGACATCAAACTCTGATACTACATAGTATTCGCACACAGGAATCCTATATTTAAGATCCCAAATTTATGAGATATTAGCAACTTTGTAATCATGTCTTGTATTTTGTTTTCCCCATCCCATTCCTTGCTTTGGGCATAAAAGGGTTTTTATAAGAATTTGAGGTTTGAGTTTTTCTCTGGGAGAGGATTCTATCAAATTACTGCTTAGTAATAAATGAAATAAGCACAGGTTCATGATGGTAATGTAATAACTTAAGTGCAAAAACAAATATTTCAATCAAGAGAACAACTTGCCATTAATATAATCATGAGACTACAAAAAAAAAACAAACAATCTACAAGCATTCATAGTGGCAGAATGACTCAACTGTTGTGAAATTTGAATGTTTTTTGTTTATATATAAATATGAAACATACCTGGCAACGGCATGAGACAGAACATGCCGCCTCATTTTTCCATATAATTTACACCATTTGTTCGGCCAAAACTGCTGATTACAAAATAAGACTGCAATTGGATAGCATAAGATTATGGATTTCCACACCTATGGCATAGGCTTGGTTTATTTTGATTAAAGAAATAATTGTGATCCAATTTCATAATGTTGATCACAATTTCATCACCTGTGCCTGGAAGGAGAAGAAAATATATGAGGGGTATAGCAAAGTGCAAACTCATTAAAAATTGTCTGTAATCAATTATGAACATTACTTTTAAAATGAAGGTGTAGTATTGTGCTTAATTAAACAAAGTTTGCAAAGTGCTTTGTGAGCTTTGCTTGAATTGTGCAAACTTAGACAAGCATTTTATTAAAACGTGTTTAATAAAATATTTTGAGAATATACAACTTGCGGAGCAGATAGATAAATTATTATTTACAAATTTATTGCATAATATTTTGTTTAGCAAAAAATTTTATTCCAAAAAGGTGAAATACAGGATGCCTATTTAATTCTTAATGTCAAAATTAATGTATTTGTACATAAGATATTTACAAGAACAGTAAAAGTATTGTAACATTTTTCTTTGTCTATAAAACAGATTCCTGGAAGATAATGAATGTTTCAGCAGCAAATTCTTGACTTTTCATCATGTTTTTACATGTAGGCTCATTCACAGGTAATTTCTAAAAAGCTAATAAGTGAAGATAAGTCCTAGGAAAACATAGTCAAATGTCAGTGAATTGTTGCTCTCTCCAATCTCTGTACTTATGGTCTCATTTAAATGATGCTAAACATAGGGCAGAGCAAGCCAGATACCTGTCACTGCCAATGAAACTAGTTGGTCTAAAAATATCCCCAAATAACTGAGGGAAAAAAGTTAATTGCATTTGTTGATGAACATTATTTTCAGCAGAATTTGCATTCAGATTTGAATTGAAATTTGTCATTCAAGTTATACCTGGAACCATTTTTAGAAAGATACTTTAGTTAATCAGTTATATGGAAAATTTCACTTTTTTTCTGCTCATTGAATAGAGGGATATATGAATTTTGAGTAGATATAAAGTCTGATGAATAAAAAAAAATTTAACTTTAAATATTCGAAGGTAAATTTAATATAAATATTTTTAATATAAGCTTCACATTAAGAATTTTAAATTACTAAAGTAAATTTTTAATATTTCATGTACCACAAGGAAGCATCTTATGCAAAGTGGCTTGGAGAAGAAGAGGGGAAAGAGGGTTAGCAGCAGCAGTCTAAAGAAAAAACCCACGTGAGAAGAAAATACATTGTGTTATATACCCCACACAGGCGTGTGCAAGAGCCTTGTGAGATGTGTTTTAGAGGTACATGAATCAGTAGGGTATGAGGTTTACTATCTGGAACCCACTAGGTGGTTGGTGGGATGAAAATATGATAATTTATGCCAAGGGGTACAAATTATGCCGATGGTATCATACTACAAGGTAGGATGTAATGATGAAGCAGAAGGGGACAAATACATCAGTAAGTTACAGAAGTTCAGAGGTAAAAGTTCAAAGCTGAAAGACTCAGCAGAGGGGTCAGAGAAGATTTCTGGGAGAAAGTCAAGTCCATTTTGGCCATTATAGGTAAATCAATTGTAATAGGTTGGGAAAGGATTACAGTATACAAAGATGTAATTCTAGGAAAGAAGGCAAACATAAGTAGATTAGTTAAGCATAATTCTACCCGATAGCTTTAGAAAACATTGTAACTTCTGGAACTCTTTTATGAGCAATATCTCTGTATAATTCTTACCACAACTGGGTGAAATAGGTGGGACAGTTGATATTCCACAAATTTACAGATGTGCAAAGTGTAATTCAGTTGAACCAACATAAAAGCCCAGTGTTTGACTTTAAATACATGCATTTGATCTTTTGTGGCTCACTACACTTTCTAAGTTATGCTGTGAGGAATGCCATAGTGGACTGGCTTAAATGGAAAGAGCAGAGTGGCAAAAGCATCCCAAATTCATAAAAAAATGGTAAGAAAATGAAAAAAACTGAAGCATAACGTGAAATAAATTATGAATTTATGGTAATAACTAGTAAAGAGATACACTTTTTTAAATTTAAATTTTATTTTTCAATTAGAGTTTACATTCAATATTATTCTGTATTAGTTTCAGGTGTATGTATAATGGTTAGACCAGCACAGTAAGTAGTTATTGCAATATTATTGACTATATTCCCTAGTTATAGTGTACATCCCTGTGACTATTTTGGAACTATCTGTTTGTACTTAAAGAGATACATGTTTAAGAATTATTTTCAACCTAAATCTGAGACAAAGATGCACAAGAAAATATTTTAAAATAAGACAAACATAGGAGAAACAAAACAATAAGTAAAGACAAGAACAGTGAAATATATCAAAGCAAAGTGGAGCATTTTATGTAATCTGTATTTTTTAGCCTTTACAATCCTAGTGCAGTGTAGCTCACCTGTGGTATTTATTCATTAAAGTTGGAACATTACATATGTACCTTTTACCATGGACCTATGTGACCTTGATAACTAAAAATGTGTCATCAAGCATAAGGCCATCTTTCCAATATGTCGACAGAAAGAGATCATTTAAGCGGAGTGGCATAAATTTTGTGGCCAATTTGTCTACCAACATGAGTTTACCTATCTCAGAACAACATACAGGGAAGCACAAGTTTAAATTAAATGAAAATATATTCAATCCATAATCAAATGAAAGTGTTTTGGGACTGGTGCCAGAAGGTGTTCTCGAATTAGACTTTCTTCAGCACCTAAATTTAGCCATCTGGCACTCTATTTTTAGAACCATTCAATTTTTTTAAATGAAGGATTTGCTTTTTGATGAGGAAACCATAATTTCATTGTAAATATCGGACATGTTGTCCTTGACTCTGAATGTACTAAAATCCATATGATGAAAGAGGTAACATCATTAGCCGCTTGTTTTACAGCCAGTATTAGGAGAGAAATTGTCAACTAATAGAAAGAGTATTGTTCTAGAATATTGCTAATTGTTACAGTGAACCTTACTTGTAAAAAAAATTTCAATCTTATTACAAGAGGCTAAAGCATTATAAATATAAAACATGTACCACAGGAAGTTTTGTAAACTATTGACTATTGTGGGAAGAGGGCTGAAATTTTGTTAAAGAACGTAATGTTTTCGCATTTTATTTTCATAAAGATTACAAAGTGTACTTGTAGGGGCACTTACTATAATGAAAGGATCTGATGTTATTACAAGTATTTAATATTAATACTATTTAAATAGCTAGGATATTTTACATCCAGTTCAACACTACCAAAGATAATTGTAACTAAAATGTCTTCAGGGATATCACTGTATGACAGAGCCTTCATTTATTTAAAAGATACTATTATTTGACTACTATAATGTCAGATATTATTCTAGGTGTTGAAGCTAGAGGACCATAATATTTACTTTCCTGAAGCTTATAATCTACTGGAAATTATAAAAAAAATTGATGAGCCATTAAGACAATATGAGAGGGAGGAATAATTTAGCCAAAAAAAAAAAAAAGAAAAAAGAAAGAAAAGACAATAGATGATGAGATTCTGACATAGCATGATAAAAGGTGAGTCTGTAAAAATATATACTTCAGGTTAAATTATTTTTAAACAAACTGCTATGATTTGTTCTAATTTTCTATGTGGATTAAAGTGTTATCATATTATATAGTTTGCTCTTTGGCAAGCACCATAATAAATCTTTTACATTAATTCACACATTTAATTCACACCAATAACTGTTTGAAGTAGATGGTGTTAGTCGTTTATTGAGATACTGGAGCTCAGTGGAGTAAAATAGTTCAACCTGGTCACACTTAGGCAGCTATCTGACAAAATCTGTGACCTTTACACTATGTAATATAAGCTCCCTGAGTTGAGTCAGTATTAGCATATTGTAGACTAAGTATACTCTCTTGACTAATATAAATTCTTCATTACAAAGATATTTCATTATAAAGCTTCTATATAAAAATAACTTGATTAAAAAATGTTTTAAGCCAACTGTATTAGTTGTCTATTGATACATAACATAGAATTCCCAAATCAGTGACTTTATATTACAAATTTTTGTTGTCTCATTTAGTATCTGCAGCCAAGAATCTGTGAGAAACTTAGCTGGGTGGCTGTGGATCAGGGTTTATCAATCGGCTACAATCAAGGTGTCAGTCAGGGTTGCAGTCTCATCTGAAGGCCTGACTTGGCTGGAGTGTTTAGTTGTAAGCTCCCTCTCATTGCTGTTTGCCAGAGCCTTTTCAGCTCCTTACTGCATGGACCTCTCCAATCACTGCTCAGATCATGGCAGCCAGCTTTCCCTAAAAGCCATGGTCAGAGAAAGTGTGACAAGACAGAAGCTACAGTGTCTTTCATAAGCAAATCCAGCGCGATCAGGTCTGGGTCCAATCCGGAGAGAAGAATTATCCAGAAGTTTAACTAAGCAGTGTTTAATATAAAGAATCATAAACTATAACAGGGTACTGAAATAATAAGGGATTAACTAATAAGTAAAAAGAATTCTGAAAAATATAAGAATATAAAAAAATAAGGAGAACTATTATTACCTCTATGGCTGGAAGAGCAGTCAGGAGGAGACCTGCTCCTTAGGGCTGAGATTTAGACCTTGTTACAGAAGGTGTGACTGTGACTCATTGAGTGTCAGAACACTCCCTCAGCATTGCACTTGCCCAACTTGTCAAAAATGTGCTCTCTGGAAATTGCTGGAATTCTACCCTCCAAGTTTTTGAGGAAAGCTCTTCCTGGATGGCATCTCACTAGGGATACTCAGAAGCCATCTGCTCTTCAAAAGCTTGGTGCTTGCCTTCCAGCAAGCTGGATTTCTAGCAGAAATAGGCTCTAGAGAACCACAGGTGCTCCAGGGAACCTGCTGGAAACAGGAAGTGAAAATCTTTTCCTGCAAAGTCTCTATAATGACCTCTATTGACAAAGTTCTACAAAGTGCCAGGTGGCAAAGGAAGACTATTTGAAAGGCCCATAACCATTTTCACTGAACAGGCAAAAAAAAGTGAATTTGGAGTTGAGATACAATATGGTCAAAAGCACAGTAATGTACCGTTATGTCTATGACATTTTATTGATCACACAGATTTTCTCTGGCAAATCCTGGGAGGAGATTGCACTAAGATATGAAGGCAAGGAGGCAGTCACTTCTGTGTGAATTCTCACATGTTGAACCTCTCCAGCAAGTGCCTGCATTCAAGGAGACAGAGATTACTGGGGAACATCTTGGATGCTGGTTACCATACCCAGTCTTGGAAATAATATTTTTCTGGTTATTGTTTTAAAGGAATTCTGAATATTTAAGGAAACAGCAATCACAAAATTACAATTGAAATGAGTTTGCCTCCTAATTTGAAAAATAAATAGCTTGGTAAGTGTATATGCAATATTTTAACATGATTTATAATGGAATTTTCTTAGCTATCCAATAAATGTAATGATATACTTGGCACAAAAAGACATATTGTGATATTAGGAGTTACAAACACATTATGAAATAAAACTTTCACAAAAAGTATTAATGAATTTTAGAAATTAGTTTAGTTAATCTGACTCATTTAGGCAAACACATTGGATAACTTCTGATTTATTGGACTATGAGTTTTAAATTTTGCTTCTTTTGCGTACTCCTTAATTTATTTTAAAACACCTTCCTGTCAGAATGTTTTATTTGCATTCTCCCATTATTCATAAATTACTCTCAACTCAAGTAGCAAAGAGTCTGTAGTTATACAATATTTTTCTCTTCCATATTCTTTTTTTAGTGGGCGTTAAAAAGCACAACACATTAGATATAATTAAATAATGGATTCTCGATGATGATGAATGAGTATGGGAAATTAAAATAGAGGAAAGTCATAGACAATCATGTACAGATAAAGAAAAAATAAATACTAGTATCATCTTTAATCATTTAAATTACTAAGTTGTATCTGCTTTTTCAATGTCTTTCAAAATATCAGTTAACTTAGAGTACCAGTTATTATTATTTTTGAAGGACTCAGTCTACTTTAAGAATATAAAATCTATAACCCCCTACTCCTCAAATGCACATATATGCAATTCATGTAATTCTCGGATCTCCTGAAGCCAGAACTATAGTATATTTTACTTCAATACACCATGAGCTTCAGGTTCAAAATTATTAATTGGGTTTGAGGAGGCTAATTTATCATAACATCTCTTTCTTAGTGATATTACTAGTTGAGAGATATTTATTTAAAAGCCAAAGTGTACCAAAACACATTTTTTTTACCATAAAATTTAGTCTGTATATGAAATACTTAATATTAAACTGAACACATTATAGGATACCAAATACTTAACATTTTGTTAGGCAGACAGCGCAAATTTCCTATTTTAGGTGCACACTCTGTATGTGACATCAAGAACAGTCCTTCTATATCACCATACACACATATTTACTAGCTGGCCAGTTTGTTCAACTCATGTGGAAACTACACTGGACAGATTAAATCAAATTTCTTTAAAGTTTTTGTATAATAGTTGAGTCAGAAATTTCTAGAATGCCAGTTTACATTTCTATAACTTGTCTGATGGGTGGAATGGAAAACTAAAAAAGAAAAGAAAAGATTAAATTAAATCAAAAAAAGTTATTGATACAGTCATAATGTTGTGAGCTTTTGAGAGGAAAATTAGCCCTGGAAAGAAAGTGCAACATAAAGCAGGACAAGCCAAGGCAGAATTCTGCACATTCCAGTGAAAGTTTCCATGCAATTCTGTCCATGGATGTACCCTTAAAGGATGTGACCCAGGTGAGACTTACATGCTGTAGGCAACTAATCTACAATGAGCAAATTATCCTCCCCTGACGGGCAAGCTATAATGTCAGCTACATGCTTTGGAAAGAAAAAAATCGTGTTCCTAGACGAGGAAGAAACCAGGGGCTAGCAGAGGCTTGCCTAGAAATGAAATTAAAATATAAGTGGAAAAATTTTTATTGATTTAAATTTAGAGAGTATTGTAATTAGGTTACTAGATGTTTCTGACAAGTAACAAATTCTAATAAGAGAACAATGATGGCTTCTCACATAAATGAATTTAACAAATTTTGACACTTTAATGTGTCCTAAGGAAATGAATGATGAAGATGAACTTCTAAGGCTGTGTGGCCTTGGTGTCATGTGTAATAGCTTTGAAAAACAAGTATATGGACCACCTAATAGAAAATATTTCTTCTTTATTTCCCTAACCACTTTTCTCTTTCCACAAATGTACACACATACATGCATTGCTCCCACCCTAGTGCATCAAGTGCCATACATTTATAAAAGTTGTACAGTCCTGAGATATTTGAAAGGATGCCCGAAGATGTCATAAAAATATAAAGTTCTATTTATTGAATCCAAAATATAGACCCAACACTTCCATGTAACATGTACATTTATGTATTGCAAGAATTGAAAAGAACTATCTTATAATATTATTTAACATTTGTGTGAGCATATAAGCAAGGAAGACATAAACCTGTACCTTAGAGATTTTAAGTGTTGTTTTTGTAACTGAAATAATGAGATTATGTGAAGAAAATTTTCAACTCTTAGTAAATTTTGGTTTATTTATTTTTTAATAAAACTGAAGATATTTAAAATCAATGTGTTTATGTCAAATAGATGACGAGGGATTGTGTTATAGGCATTACATTCAAGCTATGTTTTGACACTGTCTAGTATAAACCACAAATGGCTCAAGAGGTGATATTCACAATGGCTGACCTTTATATCAACTTCTTAGTTTCTGTTTAGTTGGTGTAAATATATACCCTTCCAAGTAATAATTCATTTTCTATAGAGCAAGCTGTGGCAGTCAGAAAGAAAAACAGGACAATGAAGTTACTTGTTAGTGTGGGATTACTAAAGCAGTTGCTTTAGATAAATGAATCATTTTAAGTAGTTGTTACTTTTCTTGCCATCATCAAAATTTTGTCAGTTTCATAATGATAAAAAATAAGCAAACTCAAATTTAGATAGATATGGATAGATATAGATCTTTTTAAGATACACATATATAGATATGGAAGTATACATATACATGTAGATATTGATATGTAGATATATGCATAGTGCTTTAAACATGCATAGACTATTTATACTAAATTTAATTACTTAAATGAGCCAGAGATACTCTCTTTTTTTAAAGTGAGAGGAGGAGAGATAGTGAGACAGGCTGCCCCATGTGCCCCAACCAGGATCCACCAGGCAGTCCCTGCAGGGGCTGATGCCCTAACCAACCGAGTTATCCTCAGCATCTGGGTTTAACACTTGAACCAATGGAGCCACTGGCTGAGAGAGGGGAAAAGAGAGAAAAGGGGGAGCGAGAAAGGGAGGAAATCATATGTCCACTACTCATGTCTGCCCTGACTGGGGATCAAACCCGGGGCATCGCCTGCCAACCTGACATTCTATCTACTGAGCCAAACGTCCAGGGCCAGAAATATTCTTATTTTATTAATTTTTATTTTTGTATTTTCTGAAGTGAGAACGGGGGCAATCAGACAGACTCCTGCACCTGCTCGACCAAGATCCACCCGGCATGCCCACCAGAGGGCAATGCTCTGCCCATCTGAGCGTTGCTCCATTGTGGCCAGAGCCATTCTAGTGCCTGAGACAGAGGCCATAGAGCCATTCTCAGCGCCCGGGCGAACTTTGCTCCAATGGAGATTTGGCTGTGGGAGAGGAAGAGAGAGATAAAAAGGAAGGAGAGAGGCAAGGGTGGAGAAGCCGATGGCCACTTTTCTTGTATGCCTTGACTGAGAATTGAACCTAGGACTTCCACACGCTGGGCCAGTGTTCTACCACTGAGCCAACTGGATAGGGTCCAGGATTATTCTTTATATTCCTTAAACATAAGGAAAAATAGATTTGTGATATACTTCCACATTTGACCATGTGATTTTTATCTATAGTATTCTATGACAATCTAGTAAATTAACTTGTTTTCATATAAAATTTTAAATTCTATTTCTTTCTATTTATTTCTTTTTCTTTCTTGTAATTGAATTTATTGAGTTACATGTTCAGGTGTGAAACTCAAAATATATAATCATCTTATATTCTTTTTTGATTGAACCTTGGAGTTATCTTGTATATCAGCTAAAATCTTCTTTAAAACATTTTGGATTATGCCCTAATGGGTTGGCTCAGTGGTAGAGTGGCGGCCAGACGTGTGGATGTCCTGGGGTTAGATTACTGCTCGGGGCAAACAGGAGAAGCACCCATCTGCTTCCCCCCTCTCGCTTCTCTCTTTCTCTAGATTCTCCTCCCCTCTTGCAGCCATGGCTCATTTGGAGCAAGTTGGCCTCAGGTGTGGAGGATGGCTTCATGACCTTCCTGAGTGGGCTTGCTGGGTGAATCCCGGTTGGGCGCATGCAGACGTCTGTCTCTGCCTCCCCTCATCTCACTAAAGAAAAAAAGAAAAGAAAAATAAAATTGTTGATTACTTGTGCATTAAATACATTAGAGAAAAACCATACTCACAAACCTCTTCAAGACAGGATCTTTTCTACTTAGGCCTCTGAGTGGAATGGTGTGAACTATTAACCTTAGGATTCTTAGAAGCCTTATTGTCCAGATGAGAGAATCTGTGATTCACAAACTCCTGTCATTATAAGATCTACACGAAAGTCTTCTACTACATCCTTGAATTTGTCTTGACCCTGAGGCCAAATTCTATTGGCAGCTTGGTAATTTTCTAAGTCATTCTTGTTTTCTTCTTTTTTTTTAACTTTGAGGTTTTTTTATTATTATTAATTATAATGGAGTGACACCAATAAATCAGGGTACATATGCACAATGAAAACATCATTCAATTGTGTTGCATACCCGTCACCCAAAGTCAAACTGTCTTCCATCACCTTCTATCTGGTTTACCCTGTGCCCCTCCCCTCCTCCCTATCCCAACCTCCCCTCCCTCCGCCCACCCCGTAACCACCACTCTCTCGTCCATGTCTCATAGTCTCACTTTTATGTCCCACCTATGTATGAAATCATGCTGTTCTCAGTTGTTTTTTTTTCTGATTTACTTATTTCACTCCGTATAATGTTATCAAGGTCCATCCATTTTGTTATAAATGATCCGATGTCATCATTTCTTATAGCTGAGTAGTATTCCATAGTATATATGAACCAAAGCTTTTTAATCCACTCATCTTCTGACGAACACTTAGGCTGTTTCCAGATCATCGCTATTGTGAACAATGATGCCACGAACATGGGGGTGCATTTCTTCTTTTCAAACAGTGCTATGGTGTTCTTAGCGTATATTGCTATAATAGGAATAGCTGGGTCAAAAGGCAGTTCGACTTTTAATTTTTTGAGAAATCTCCAAACTGTTTTCCACAGTGGCTGCACCAGTCCGTATTCACACCAGCAGTGCAGAAGGGTTCCCTTTTCTTCACATCCTCGCCAGCACTTATTCTGTGTTGTTTTGCTGATGAGTGCCATTCTCACTGGTGTGAGGTGATATCTCATTGTTGTTTTAATTTGCATTTCTCTAATGATTAGTGATGTTGAAAATTTTTTCATATGCCTATTGGCCATCTGTATGTCCTCTTTGGAGAAATTTCTATTCATTTCTTTTGCCCATTTTTTGATTGGATTGTTTGTCTTCCTGGTGTTGAGTTTTATAAGTTCTTTATAAATTTTGGTTATTAACTCCTTATCAGACGTGCTGTCAAATATGTTCTGCCATTGTGTGGTTTGTCTTTTTATTCTGTTCTTATTGTCTTAAGCTGTGCAAAAACTTTTTAGTTTGATATAATCCCATTTGTTTATCTTGCCTTTTATTTCATTTGCCCGTGGAGATAAATGGGCAAATATATTGCTGCTACAGATGTTGGAGAGCTTGCTGCCTATGTTTCTTCTAAAATGCTTATGGTTTGACGGCTTACATTCAAGTCTTTTATCCATTTTGAGTCTGTGTTTGTGAATGGTGTAAGTTGATGGTCTAGTTTCATTATTTTGCAGGTAGATGTCCAATTTTCCCAACACCATTTGTTAAAGAGGCTGTCTTTACTCCATTGTATGTTCTTTCCTCCTTTGTCAAATATCAGTTGTCCAGAAAGCTGTGGGTTTATTTCTGGGTCCTCTGTTCTGTTCCATTGATCTAGGTGCCTGTTCTTATGCCAGTATCAGGCTGTCTTGAGTATAATGGCCTTGTAGTAAACCTTGATATCTGGAAGAGTGATACCTCCTGCTTTATTTTTTCTTTTTAAGATTCCTGTGGCTATTCGTGTTCTTTTTTGGTTCCATATAAATTTTTGGAATATGTGTTCTATATCTTTGAAGTATGTCATTGGTATTTTAATTGGTATTGCATTGAATTTATAAATTGCTTTGGGTAATATAGACATTTTAATGATGTTTATTCTTCCTAACCATGAGCACAGTATATGCTTCCACTTGTTTGTATCTTCCTTGATTTCTTTTATCAATGTTTTATAATTTTCCGAGTACAAGTCCTTAACGTCCTTGGTTAAATTTACTCCTAGGTACTTTATCTCATTGTTAATCCATTCATTATTTAATATCATGCTATTTAGTTTCCAAGTGTTTGAGCATTTTTTAGTTTTTCTTTTGTGGTCAAATCTAGTTTCATGCATTGTGATCAGAGAAAATGCTTGATATGATTTTAATCTTCTTAAATTTATTAAGACCATTTTTGTGTCCTAACATGTAGTCTGTCCTAGAAAATGTACCATGAGTGCTTGAAAAGAATGTATACTCTTCTGCTTTAGTGCAAAAGGTTCTGAAGATATCTATTAAATAAAGTTGATCTAGTGTATCCTTTAAGTCTGCTGTTTCTTTATTAATTTTCTTTCTTGAGGATCCATCCAGTGTTGTTAGTAGGGTATGAAATCCTCTACTATGATAGTATTGCTGTTAATCTCGGCCTTTATATTAATCAAAGTCTGCTTTATGTATTTCGGGGCTCCTATATTTGGTGCGTAGATATTTATAATAGTTATATCTTCCTGTTGAATTGTTCCCTTTAACATTATGTAGTGTCCTTCTTTATCTCTTACTACAGCCTTTGTTTTAAAGTCCATTTTGTCAGATATAAGTGCTGCTACCCCGGCTTTTCTTTCATTTCCATTTGCAAGAAATATTTTTTTTATCCTTTTACCTTCAGTCTATGTGCATCTTTTGTTTTAAGGTGTGTTTCTTGTAGACAGCATATGTATGGGTCGTGTTTCTTTATCCATGCAGCTACCCTATGTCTTTTGATTGGATCATTTAATCCATTTACATTTAAGTTTATTATAGATATGTAGTTGTTTATTGCCATTTTATTCTTTAAAGCTGTATTCTTCTTTTGCTATATTCTTTCCTCCCTTTAAACTGTTCACAAGAGGCCTCTTAGTATCTCTTGCAGAATTGGTTTGGTTTTAATGAATTCCTTGAGGCTTTCTTTGTCTGGGAAGCTCTTTATTTCTTCTTTGATTTTAAACATTAGCCTTGCTGGATAGAGTAGTCTTGGTTGTGGGTTCTTGTTCTGCATTACTTTGATTATATCTTACCATTCCTTCTGGCCTTAAGTGTTTCTGTTGAGAAGTCCGAAGTCATCCTTATGGGGGCTCCTTTGTAGGTGATAGCTTTTTTTTCTCTAGCAGCTTTTACAATATTTTCTTTATTCATTACCTTTGGTATTTTAACTATGATGTGTCTTGGTGTGGATCTTTTTGGGTTTCATTTAATGGAGTTCTGTGTGCTTCTTGAACATGTGGAATTTTCCCTAGCCTTAATTTAGAGAAGTTTTCTGCTATGATTTGATTGAACAAAGTTTCCATTTCCTGTCCTCTTTTTTCTTCTTCAGGAATACCGATGATGCGAATGTTGTTTCTCTTCATATTGTCACAGAGCTCCCTTATAGTTTCCTCACCTTTTTTGAGTCTCTTTTTCTTTTTCTTCTCTGCTTCTGTGCCTTTGTTTATTGTGTCCTCTAACTCACTGATTCAATCCTCAGCATCATTCATCCTGCCTTTAATTACTTCCATTGTGGTCTTCAGTTCTGATACTGTATTTGTCATTTCTGTCTGATTCTTTTTTATTATTTCAATTTCGTTTTTTATCCTTGTTATATCTTTATTTAGGTGTTCATAATGACTATCCATTGTTGCTCTAATTTCTTTGAACATCCTAACTATCATTACTTTAATTTCTGTTTCTGGTAGTTTGGTTATATCTGGTTCTTTCAGGTCCTTCTCTGGGGATTTGTCTTGATTCATCTTGTTTGCATTCCTCTGCCTGCCCATTTTGTCTGTGTATAAGCAAGTTGTGGCCACTGGAGTCCAGTAGGTATTGCCTTTGTGTTCTCTAGGTGTGGTCTGTCTGCAGACCCACTGCCAGCGCCGGCCCACTGCGGCTGTTGCTGTGATTTCCACCTCTCCTCCATGGGAGGGGCTGCCACTCAAGCCACAAGCCTCAGCACCAAGGGTAGAGGTGAGCACCTTTGCTCAGCTGTGGACCCAGCCGGTATCTGGACTTCCGTCCAGCACCCGTATTCAGAGCCTGCTCGCCACAGTTTCGCGGGTTGGGCTGGGCTTTTGACGTGCTCTCAGCTGTGAGCCTTTGCCCGTTCAGAGCTTTAGTCTCGCTCTTGAGGCCAGGGCCCTTCTGCACAGGGTCGCAAACCGTGGTTTATTGGGCCTGTCGTGTTTGCTGGCTTTCGCTCAGCTGCGAGCTTCCACTCGTCCCGGTCTCTACCCTACCCCCGCGTTCGGAGCGAACTCACGCATGCAGGATGGCAAACCGCGGTTTCTCCCACCTGGCGGGGCTGGTAGCGTGAGCTCAGCCGCAAGCCCGCGCCAGTCCCTGGTCCCAGACCCGTCCCTGCGGTCTGGGCCGGCCTGTGCAGGGTCGCAGAGCAGATCTCTGTTTGTTCCTGGCCTCCCGCTTTGTCCCAGCAGGTAGGATTACAGGCAGGCCTGCTTCTGCCGGACCGCTTTAGCGCGTCCCGTCCCCTCCGCCCCTGCTGGGCTAGACCTAGCTCACACCGGCTTGGCCTCTGCTCACGCCAACAGAACCGCGTTTCAGTTTCCTGCCTCCACCATACCGTTAAGCAACCCTCAGCAGAGTAGGAAGGGCCCTAATACTTCACACTGTAGACCTGGGCGCTCCCTCCCACTAAGCAGCTCTGCTCTAATTGCCGCCAGAGAGCTTGTTTGGCTAGTGTCCTGTCTCCCTTTGCTGGTATTGCTAGTTCCAGGGGAAGTATTTGTTTTCGATTAGGGAAGTGACTTAGCCCAAGGTTTAGGGTGGCTGTCCCTCAGTGTGTTTGTCCCTGTGCCTTCAGTCCATACTGTCTTCCCGCTGCTCTGGTCCTCTCCTCTGTCCCCGTTCCCCGGAGCCCTGGGTGTGTGGTTGTGAGAGAGGTTTTCTGCGCTGTCCCTTTAAAAAGAATCTTGAGTCCTAGAAAACTGTCTCTCTCAAACAGTATCCTCACTTGTTTCACAGCTCACTACTGTCCAAACGCCTCTTCTAGGCTCTTGGATTGTAGGTTGGGGCTTGGTTCCTGGGACCCAGGTCCCTCCCACTCCACCAAACTCTCCTCCTTCCACGCGGGTCTCTCCAGGCTTCCGTTTGCTCCTGGGAGCTGGGCAGCCCTCTTCGCATTTTCGCTATTCCTACCAGTCTCAATGTGGCTTCTTCTGTGTTCCTTGGTTGAAACGTCCACTTAGTTTAGTTCAAAGTTGGTTTATCCAGATGATGGTTCTTAAAATTGAGTTATAATCCACTTTGGTTCTGGAGTTGGAAGTTGGTACGTCTGCCTACTCCGTCACCATCTTGCTCCTCCTACTTTTAGGATTTTTAGCTGACTGGGGAGAACTCCTTAGACACCATATATTTCCATTTAATGCTAATTAAATGCTAAACAATTTCTTCTTTACCTTATTTCTCTCTTTCCCTTATCTACAGTTTAAAAACAACAACGGACACTTTAATATTCCTTCCTAAAATCTCCTTAGCCAAAGCCATGGAGATGGCACTATTTTTTTTTCTTTTTGAACAATTCCTTACTACTAAGCTCCACTAAAAGTTGCTGTTTTCCATTCCTTTTTTGTTCCCTAACCCTAAAGACAAATGCACGTGTTTTAGGTTTGTTACAAGAGCATATCACCTGGATGTATCAATTTATGCATTTTTTATTGCATACAAATACTCCTAAACAACTGGCTAAAAATGAAAACTATTTAATTTACTAATAATTTTGTGAGTTAAGCTTTGGACTCAAACTTTGCGTCCCCTCGCCAACACTCATATGTTAAAAACAGGCCTAATATAATAATGTTTTAAATGGGGCCTTTTTTGAAATAACTGGGTTTAAAGGTGATCTTGAGGGTAGGTTCCTTATGATGGGATTAGTACTTTTATAAGAAGAGACACTGGAAACTTGCTTTTTCTCGTTCACAGTCATGTGAGGACACAACAGGAAGGGCTGTCTACAGCAAGCAAGGGAGCTCTCACCAGAAACCATCCATGCGGGCACCTGGTTATTGAACTTCTAGCCTCCAGAAATGTGAAAAAGAAATTTTCTGTTGTTTAAGCCAACAAGTGTTTGGTATTTTGCTATGGCAACCCAAGCTGACTAATATACATGTCTACCCAAAACATGTGCACAAATGTTTATAGCACTATTATTCATAATAATCAAAATGGAAACAATCCAAGTGTTTTTCAACTGATATGTGGGTAAATAAAAGGTAGTATATCCATAAAATTAAATATTATTGCTCAATACAAAGTAAAGGACTGATACATGTTACCACATTCATGAACCTTGCAAATATTACATTGAGAAGTCAGACACAAAAAGCTGTATATTGTATGATTTTAATTATATGAAATATCCTGGAATAGACAAATTCATAGAGACAGAAAAATTAATTGTTAAAGGTTGGGCAGGAAAGAATGGGATATAACTGTTAATGAATACAAATTTTCTTTTGGGAGAGATGAAAATGTTCCAAAATTAGATTATACAACTTTGTGAAGATAGCAGAAAATATTGATTTGTGCACTTTACAGTGGTAAATTTTATGGTATGAAATTATGTCTTAATAAAGCTATTATAAAAATTATTTTTATTTGTTTTTTAAAAAACTTTTAAAAAGATGACTACTAGAAATTTGGGATTCCCTGTGTGTCCTGGCATTATGTTTTTATTGTTCTCCATACTCAAAAGGCAAGCATTTATTGAGGGGAAGGGTAGAATATTTAAAGTCAGTGTAATAGAAAACAGCTATTTAAGGATAATATATTAGAAATGCTAAAGATATTGCATTGCTAAAACAAAAGATTATGTTTAGAAGAGGATTTGTAGAAAATAAAATTATTCTTATGTAATAGAGTATCTTGAAAGTCACAGAAAAAAGCTTCAACTTATGTCTAAAAGTTTTTGTTTCTTTTATTAGTTACAGAAAATACTTCTATTTAGAATACATTTCTTCAATTTATTATTTTATATGAATGTGGAGGTGGTTATTAGAGTAAGAGTATGTTGATAGGATTTTCAAGTACTTAGGTGCTCCCAAAAAACTCCAACACTTGGATCTCAAAAATAAAATATTAAAATAAAGCACTTGGAGGGTAAGAGAGGTGGGAGAGAAAGAAGAGGCTAGAGTGGACACAGACGGTGACAGAGGGAGATCTGATGTAGGGTGGTAACACAAGATGCAATATACAGATTGTACACCTGAAATCTGTATAATTTTATTAACAAATATCACTCTAATAATAATAATAATAATAAAAACATGAGTTATAAAATCCGTTCTTTAAAAATATTTATTTTAGCAAGTTTTTTTAATTAGATAATTTTATCTCCAATGATTAATTAATTTTTTATTATTGTTAATTTATATATTATTTTAAAAATACATGAAAATAACTCTAAATACTGAACCCCCCAAATAAAAATAAGTGTATCTGAGAGTTTCCCGTCTAATATAAGCGATCTATCACTTTGAGGTAACTGATGCAGAAAATCATGTTAAACACTGCTGTTACCACGGAGTTTTTAAAATAATGGACATATTGTTTGAAATCACATTGCCTTCTTGAGTATCTAGAGATGCAATAAAATAATCCCTTGGCCCCTGAATTCATGGTGAGGAGAAAGGTGTTTGCAACCCGGTAGTGAAACACTGGAAGTAAATATATACATTTATATACTTTTTTCCTCACATATTTTGTGTTTGGGAATATTTTCCCATATATCTTTTGGTTAATGGAACCTGAAAATTTTTAGTGGGTTTGTGAAGGTGGTTGGGGTCTTCCAGTTTCAAAGACTTTGTCATTCAATAATGATTACTGATGAGTTCTTCAGCTTCATCTTTTTGTTTCTTTATATTAAAAATAGGATTAAGGATTAGAAAATGATTTGTGCAGAAGTTAAATTTTCATTAATTCTTCAAGAATTCACTTTACTTTCATACACTTCTAGTTGCACTGACAATGGGGATCTCATAGTAAGGTGTGCATGTAAACAGATGCACACCTGGCCAGACAGTTTTGTTGGTTAACATTGTCACAGCATGCCAAAGATGCAGGTTTGATCCTGATCAGGGCACACACAGGAACAGATTGATGTTTCTCTGTCTCTCCTTTCCCCTTTCTCTAAAACAATGGTTCTTAACCATTTTTGAGGTACCAAACCCACCAGTTTCATATGCACATTCACCGAACCCTTCTTTAGCGATAAATAAAATATGATTTTTTCCCCCAAATTCAAGACATGGGTATATGTTTTTTTACTGGTGCACAAAACGAGCCGTTCATGAACATCACCTTGCTCAAAGAACAAAACCAACAAAATGCATGAACTCACAACTAATTACGGTATTATTTTATTCTGGCCTCTGCAGCAGAGGCTTTTCCGAACCCCTGAAACCGACTCATCGAACCCCTAGGGTTCGATAGAACCCAGGTTAAGAACCACTGCTCTAAAAGGATGCACAACCCTTTGTATTTGTAATGCTTTGCTCAAGTCTGAATTTGCTTATCACAAAAAACTGTTCTCTAAGTCATCTGGGAAGACAAATGATGAATTATGGAATATACTCATTATTAAGGTTCAAGTTTTTATAACTATTTTTTGTCCAAAAGTCAGTTTACTTTTTTATATACAAGCTTATTATTCTACACTTTCTTTTTATTAATTTTATTTATTGTTTTAACATGGTTTTAAATGTCCCACAGAATATAACACCCTCAATCCCCCACAATGTGCCCCCCATGCCCCATGCACAGTTTCTATACAATCCCATTTTATCTCCTTTACCTCCCCTCCCCCTACCTTCATTACCCCTTTCCTTCTGGGACTTGCTGCGCTATTATCTGACTCTTTATGTTATTCATATATAATTTGACTAATCCCTTCACCTTTTTTGATCCTGTCCTGTCATCTACTTTCTCTCTAACAGCTGTTCTTCTGTTCCTTGTGACCCTGCCTCTGTTTCTATTTTGTTCCTTAGTATATTGTGTTCATTAGATTTCACATATAAGTGAGATCATATGTCTTTCTTGTTCTGGCTTATTTCACTTAGCATAATAATCTCTAGGTCCATCCATGCCATTGCAAAAGGTAAGATTTCCTTTTCTTTTACGGCTTCATAGTATTTCATGGTGTATATGTACCACATCTTTTTATCCAGTCATCCATTGTCAGACACCTGGGTTTTTTTCAGATCTTAGCTATTGTAAACAATGCTGCAATAAACATGAGGATGCGTATCTTCTTTTAAATTACTATTTTGGGATTCTTAGGACATATTCCTAGAAGTGGGATATATGGGTCATAACGCAGTTCCATTTTTAATTTGTTGAGGAAATGTCATATTATTTTTCACAGTGGCTACACCAGTCTGCATTCCCACCAGTAGCACAGGAAGGTTTCCTTTTCTCCACATCCTCACCAGCACTTGTTGTTTGTGTATTTGTTAATGAGAGCATTCTGACAGATGCAAGAAGGTAAATTATTATGGCTTTAATTTGTATTTCTCTGATGTTTAGTGACACTGAACATTTTTGATATGCCTATTGGCCATTTATACTGCTTCTTTGGAAAAATGTCTATTCAGGTCCTTTGCCTATTTTTTAATTGGATTGTTTATCTTTCTGGTGTTGAGTTTTGGAAGTTCTTTATAAATTTTGGCTATTAACCCTTATCAGACATATCAGTGAATACGTTCTCCCATCAGGTGGGTTTTCTTTTTCTTTTGTTAATGGTGTCTTTTGCTGTGCATAAACTTTTTGGTTTGATATAGTCCCATATGTGTATTTTGTTTTTTATTTTACTTACCCACAGAGATATTGCCATAAGAGATATCGGAGAGTTTCCTGCCTATGTTTTCTTCCAATATTTTTATGGTTTTGCCACTTACATTTAAGTCTTTCTTTTGAGTTTGTTTTTATGAATGGTGTAAGTTGGTAATATAGTTTCATTCTTTTGCATGTACCTGTTAAATTTTCCTAACACCATTTATTTATTTTATTTTATTTTTTATTTAGACAATTAAATTTAACATGGTGACACTGGTCAATCAGAGCACATAAATTTAAAGAAAACATCTCCACATCATTTGGAAAGTTGATTATGCTGTATACCCATCACCCAAAGTCAAATCATCTTCTGTCACCCTACATTTTGTTTCTCTTTGAGCCTCTCCCTTTCCCTCATCCCTCTCCCTCTCCACATATCCTTTCTCCTTGGTAACCACTGCACTGTTATCTATGTCCCTGAGTCTCAATTTTGTGTCACACCTATCTATGGAATCATATAGTTCTTAGCTTTTCCTGATTTACTTATTTCATTCAGTATAATGTTCTCAAGGTCCATCCATGTTGTCATAAATGATCCTGTCATTATTTCTTTTGGCTGAGTAGTATTTCATTGTATATATGTACTACATCTTCTTTATCTAATCCTCTATTTAAGGGCATTTTGGCTGTTTCCATGTCTTGGCCACTGTCGATAATGCTGTGATGAGCATGGGGGTGCATGTGTCTTTACGTACCCATGTTTTCAAGTTTTGGGGGTATATACCCAGAAAAGGGATTGCTGGGTCATATGGTAGTTCTATTCTTAATCTTTTGAGGAACCACCATACTTTCTTTCATAATGGCTGTAGTAATTTACATTCCCACCAATGGTGAATGAGGGTTGCTTTTTCTCTGCAGCCTCTCCAGCACTTGTTATTATCTGTCTTGTTGAAAATAGCTAATCTAACAGGTATGGGGTGGTATCTCATTGTAGTTTTGATTTGTATTTCTCGAATAGCTAGTAAAGATGAGCATCTTTTTATATATCTGTTGGCCATCTGTATTTCTTCTTTGGAGAAGTCCTCTTGTTCATGTCCTCTTCCCATTTTGTTGAGTGTTTTGAACATAAAACGATGTTGTATTTTATCAGATGCCTTTTCTGCATCTATTAATAGGATCATATGGTTTTTTTGTTCTTTGTTTTGTTGATGTGGTGTATTATGTTAATCACTTTATGTATGTTGAACCATCCTTGTGTTTTTGTGATGAATCTTACTTGATCATGATGAATTATTTTTTTGATGTGTTGTTGTATTTGATTTGCTAGTATTTTGTTTAGAAATTTTGCACCTATATTCATTAGAGATACTGGTCTGTAGTTTTCCTTTTTTGTGTTGTCCTTATCAGGTTTGATATGAGGATTATGTTGGCCTCATAGAATGTGTTTGAAAGTGTTGCTTCTTCTTCAATTTTTTGGAAAACTCTGAGTAGGATAGGAGCCAATTCTTTTATTGTTTGGTAAAATTCACTAGTATATCCATCTGGCCCCAGACTTTTATTTTTGGGAAGGTTTTTGATAGTTGTTTCTATATCCTCCCTGCTTATTGTTCTATTTAGGCTTTCTACTTCATCGAGATTCAATCTAGGAAGACTGTATTGTTCTAGAAGTTTATCCATTTCTTCTAGATTGTTTGTCATATAATTTTTCATAGTATTCTGCAATAATCTTTTATATATATATAATATTTGGTTTTTGTTTCTCTTTGAGCCTCTCCCCTTTCCTCATCTCCCTCCCCCTCTACATATCCTTTCCCCTTGGTAACCACTGTACTTTTATCTATGTCCATGAGTCTCAATTTTGTGTTACACCTATCTATGAAATCATATAGTTCTTAGCTTTTCCTGATTTACTTATTTCACTCAGTATAATGTTCTCTAGGTCCATCCATGTTGTCATAAATGATCCTATGTCATTATTTCTTATGGCTGAGTAGTATTCCATTGTATATATGTACCACATCTTCTTTATCCAGTCCTCTATTTAAGGGCATTTCAGGAATAATAGCTAATCTAACCCGTGTGAGGTAATTTCTGTGGTAATTTATTCTCTTTCATTTTGGATTTTGTTTATATGAGTCTTTTCTCTTTTATCCTTAGTGAGTCTTGCCAAAGGTTTGTCAATTTTATTGATCTTTTTAAAGAACCAGTTCTTTCTTGTGTTAATTTTTTCTATCATTTTTCTGTTCTCTATTTCATTTATTTCTGCTCTAGTTTTTATTATTTTCTTTCTTCTGCTGATTTTGCTTTGCCTTTGTTTTTTGTTTCTTTCTAGTTCCTTAAGATGTGATGTTAAGCTGTTTACTTGAGCTTTCTCTTTTTTTTTTTTTGTAGCAGAGACAGAGAGAGTCAGAGAGAGGAACAGATAAGGACAGACATACAGGAAGGGAGAGAGACGAGAAACATCAATTCTTTGTTGTAGCTCCTTAGTTGTTCATTGATTGATTTCTCATATGTGCCTTGACTGGGGGGCTACAGCAGACCGAGTGATCCCTTGCTCGAGCCAGCCACCTAGGGCTCAAGCTGGTGAGCCTTGCTCAAACCAGGTGAGCCTGCGCTCAAATTGGCAACCTCAGGGTCTTAAACCTGGGTCCTCCACATCCCAGTCTGATGCTCTATCCACTGTGCCACCACCTGGTCAGACTGGGCTTTCTCTTGCTTTTTCATATAAGCATGTAATGATATGAACTTCCCTCTTTTACTGCTTTAGCTGCATCCCAGAGATTCTGATATGTTGCTAACACCATTTATTAAAAAGACTGTGTTTTTTCCATTGTATATTCTTTCTTCCTTTGTCAATATTAATTGATTGTAAAGGTGTGGTTTATTTTTGGGTTCTCTGTTCTGTTTCATTGATCTGAATGCCTGTTCTTACACCTCTAGCTGTTTAAATTACAATGGTCTTGTAGTTTATCAGAAGTGTGATACTTCCCACTTTGTTTTTATTTTTAAGATTGCTTAGGTTATTCAAGCTTCTTTTTTTTGCTCTATACATTTTTGGAATATTTGTTCTAGAACTGTGAAGTATGCCATTGGTATTTTAGTAAGAATTACTTTGAATATATAGATTGCTTTGGGTAGTAGGGATATTTTAATGATGTTAATTCTTCCTGTCCATGAACATGTTATATGTTTCCACTTGTTTGTATCTTCATTAATTTTTTTAAATGTTTTATAATTTTCTGAGTACAATTCATTTACCTCCTTGGTTAAACTTATCCCTAGGTAATATATTTTTTATTGTTTGATGCAATAATGAATGGAATTGTTTCCTTAATTTCTCTTTCTGGCAGTTTATGGTTGCTGTATAAAAATATTACTAATTTTTGAATATTAATTTTATATACTGGAACATTGCTAAATTTATTTATCAGTCTAGTAGTTTTTTGGCAAAGAATTTAGAGTTTTCTATGTACAGTGTCATGTCATTGGCAAATAATGACAGTTTTACTTCTTTTTCAATTTGGATGCTTTTTATTTCTTCTTGACTGGTTGCTGTGCTTAGGACTTCCAGAACTATGGTGAATTAGGGTGGTGGAATGGGGCACTGAATCTTGTTTCTGTTCTTAAGGGGATTGTTTTTCATTTTTGCACATTGAATATAATTTTGGCTGTTGGTTTGTCATATGTCATCTTTATTATGTTGAGGTATGTTTCTTGTATCACCACTTTGTTGAGACTTTTGATCATAAACTCTCTGTGCTGTATCAAATACTCAAATATTTTTTTCTGCATCTATTGATATGACCATGTGATTTTTATCGTTCATTTTTTATGTGGTGAATCACGTTTCTTGATTTCAGAACATTGCACCAGCCTTGTCTCCCCAGAATAAATTCCATTTGATCATGATGTATGATCTTTTTAGTGTATTGCTGTATCTGATTTGTTAACATTTTGTTGAGAATTTTAGCATCTATGTTCATCAGGTATATTGGCCTATAGTTTTCTCTCTTTATAATGTCTTTACCTGTTTTTGGAATAAGGGTAATGCTTGTCTCATAAAATGAGCTTGGATATCTTCCCTCCTCTTAAATTTTTTGTAATGTCTTGAGAAGGATAGATGTTATTTCTTTGAATGTTTGTTAAAATTAGCCTATGAAGCCATCTAGTCCAGGACTTTTGTTTGCTGGGAGTTTTCTGAAAACTGTTTTAATTTTATTCATTGTAACTGGTCTGCTTAGGTTTTCTGATTATTCCAGAGTAAGTTATGGAAGATTGTTTGTTTTAGAAATTTATCTATTTCATTTAGGTTGTCTAATTTTTGGAATATAGATCTTCATTGTATTATTTTACAATCCTTTATATTGCTGTGGTGTCAGTTGGTACTTCTCTACTTTCATTTCTAATTTTATTTATTTGGGTCTTTTCTTTTCTTCATGAGTCTGGTTAAAGGTTTGTCAATCTTGTTTACCTTTGCAAAGAACCAACTCTTGGTTTTATTGATCTTTTGTGTTCTTTTTAACCTCTATATCATTTATTTCTTCTCTGATATTTCTTATTTTCTTCCTTCTAGTTCCTCTGAACTTTATTTGGTGTTCTTTTTTTAGTTATTTTAAGTGCAAGGTTAAATTGCTTATTTGATCTTTTTCTTCTTCTTAAGGTATGCCTGTAATGGTATGAACTTCCCTCTCAGGACTGCTTTTGCTGTGTCCCATACATTTTGGGTTGCTGTATGCTCATTTTCATTTGTTTTAAGGAAATCTTTTATTTATTCCTTGATCTCATTGTTAACTCATTCATTATTTAATAACATATTGTTTAGCCTCTGAGTGTATAAATGTTTTTCAGTTTCTATTGTAGTTGACTTCTAGTTTCATGCCATCATTATCAGAGAAGATGCTTGGTATAATTTTAATATTCTTAATTTTTTTGAGACTCGTTTTGTGTCCTAACATGTGGTCTATTCTTGAAAATGTACCATGAGCACTTGTACCAAATGAGCAAAATGTACCAAAGCACTGCTGCTTTGGGGTGAAGTGAAATGATCTGAAGATATCAATTAAATCCCATTGATCTAGTGAGTTATATAAAGCCACTCTCTCTTTGTTAATTTTCTGTCTAAAGGATCTATCTATTGATGTTAGTGGGGTATTAACATCCCTTATTATTATAGTGTTGCTGTCGATCTTGCCCTTTGTGTCCATCAAAATCTGCTTTATATATTTAGATGCTCCTATATTAGGTGCATAAATGTTTATAATGCTTTTATCCTGTTGGATTGCTCTCTTTATCATTATGAAATGACCTTCTTTGTCCCTTATTATATTGTGACTTTTTTCTAAAGGCTGTTTGTGTCAGATATAAGTATTGTTACCCCAGATTTTTTTATTGATTTTAATTTATTGGGTTTACATAGATTCTAGTGTTTCCCTGAATGCATCTTCCCTCCCCTGTATTCTCCTCAACATCTCCCTTACCCCCTTTTCTATAGCGCCCTCCCCCTTTCCCTTCAGATTTATTCCCTCTTATCATCCCCTTTCCCTCGATCCTCTTTTCCTCTGATCCCTTTGATCTCTCCTCTGTTTCAATTTTGTTCTTCAGTTCACATTGTTCATTGGATTCCTCAAATAAGTGAGGTCATATGATATTTTTTCTTTTTTGCCTGGCTTATTTCACTTAACATAATACAGTGTGTCCATAAAGTCATGGTGCACTTTTGGCCCTGTGACAGCTCAAAACTGCACCATGACTTTAGAGACACACTGTAGTTTCCAGGTCCATCCATGTTGTTGCAAAAGGTAATATTTCCTTATTTTTCATGGCCCCATAGTATTCCATTGTATAAATGTACCACAGCTTTTTAATCCACTCGTCCACTGACGCACCCTTGGGCTATTTCCAGATCCTTACTATTGTGAACAATGCTGCCATAAACATGGGGGTGCATTTCTACTTTTGAAACAGTGCTATGATGTTCTTGGGTATATTCCTAAAAGTGGGATAGCTTGGTCAAAAGGCAGTTCGAGTTTTAATTTTTTGAGGAATCTCCACATTGTTTTCCATATTGGCTGCTACCCCAGCTTTTTATTTCATTCCATTTGCATGAAATACTTCTTTCCATTCCTTCACTTTCAATCTATGTTTATCTTTCATTCTGAGGCATGTCTCTTATAGATAACATATCTGTGGGTCTTGTTTTCTTATCCATGTAACTACCCTATGTCTTTTGATTGGACCATTTAATCCATTTATATTTAAGGTTATATTGATATGTACTTACTTATTGCCACTTTATTCTTTAAACCTATAATTCTCTTTCTCTCAATTTTTTTCTTTTGGTCTTTTTATAGTACTATACACCCTTTAACATTATTTTGCAGTACTGGTTTGGTTGTAATGAACTCTTTGAGTACTTTTTTTTTGGTTTTTTTTGCTGAGAAGTTCTTTATTTCTTCTTCAATTTTAAAGAACATCTTTGCTGAAGATAGTAGTCTTGGTTGTAGGTTCTTGTTTTTATCCCTTTGAATATTTCTTGCCAATCCTTTCTGGCCTGAAGTGTTTTTGTTGAGAAGTCAGCTGACAGACTTATGGGGGCTCCTTTGTAAGGTAATTAATTGTTTTTCTCTTATGGCTTTTAAGATTTTTCTTTGTCTCTTGTCTTTGGCATTTTAATTATGATGTTTCTTGATGTGAGCCTCCTTGGTTTCATCTTTAATGGAACTCTCTGTGCTTCTTTAATTGGTGTGACTTTTTCTTTCACCAAGTTAGGGAAACTTTCAGCTAATATTTCTTCAAACAAATTTTCTATTCTTTGTTTATTCTGTTCTCCTCTAGGAACCCTTATCATGTGGATGTTAATTCACTTGATGTTGTTACAGAGGCCTCAGACTTTCTTTAGTCTTCTTGAACCACTTGTCTTTTTGCTGCTCTGCATCTGTGTTTATGTTTATTTTATCTTCTAAATTGCTGATTTGGCCTGACCTGTGGTGGCGCAGTGGATAAAGCGTCAACCTGGGAACACTGATGTCTCCAGTTCAAAACCCTGCACTGGTCTGGTCAAGGCACATATGGGAGTTGATGCTTCTAGCTCCTCCCCCCTTTCTCTCTCTCTCTCTCTCTCTCTCTCTCTCTCACTCACTCTGTGCCTCCTCTCTAAAATGAATAAAATAAAAAGAAATTAAATTGCTGATTTGATCCTCCACTTCAACTAACCTGCTGTTGGTTCATTCTAGTGCAGTCTTTATTTCGGATATTGTATTCCCCATTTCTGACTGGTTCTTTTTGTAGTTTCAATATCCTTTTTAATACTTGCAATTTCTTTAAGTTCTCACTGAGATCATCTTGTGTGTAGGGCTGAGAGTTTCTTCTACAGAAGTTTTTTTTTTACTTGATTAGCCACTGGTCTTAGGTAAGAAGGTTGAGAGTCTCTCAGTGGGACTGATTGCCTCCCTTCATCTAGTCCCAACAATATTGTCCAAGGAACTCACACTTTGAATGTCTGAGCTTTAAGCCTTTCACCCTTCCTCTTGTGAGATTGAATTGAGTGGGGCAGGGTATCTGGAACTTCGGCTGGCTGACTGGATAGCTCTACCCTGTCCAGTTAGTGCAAGTTGCTGTTGCTGTGCAGGTGCTGACCACAGAAGCAGAAATTTCCTCAGCTGCATTTGGTGGCTGATGAACTCTCCCTTTGCATATGTTGCTAGTGTTCATTGGATCCGGGTCTGATGCTGTTTGTAGCTTGTGACTGGATGTGTTGGTTCTGGGATTCTTATGAGGTCAGCTGTAGCAAACCAGTATAAGACACTGCCAGTGACTGACCCTCAACATCTTTTTTGGAGCAATATGTGATTCAGAGTTTTTGGCTGCCTCTGCTGAGCTTATATGCACATGGAAGAATCAAGCTGCACACCTCGGCTGGCTTTTACAAGCATTGGGCCTGGGAAGATCAGCAAAAGACTCAAGGTTCCCTGAGTTCTACTTCCTGCTGTCTCTGTGTGTTGTATGCTTGTTAAGTTCAGCCCCTGAGTAAACCTCTGGTAATGTAGAGAGGCTGGGGCTAGTCAGGCATCAGAGAGGTTGTGAGCCTTGCTCCCATCACAGGGCCCCAGTTGTGGGTCAGTCTTGAATTTTTTTCTCAGACCTCAGTAGGGTTTGGTTACTAGCAGTCCAGTGGGTGTGTCTTCTGAAACACAGAGATTTGGTTTGCCAACAGCCCTGACAGTTGACTGAATTTCCTGTGAGGCAGAAACACCAGTCATATTCTCAGGAAAGTGTGGGAAGAGCTCTAGTCTCATCACCAGACAACTGAGTCACTATCACCATCTGAGTTATTTTAGCTCCCTGCTTTCTGGCCAAGGCTGCACACTTTTCAGGAGGGCCCAATATCCACAGGGTGAGACAAGAGAAATTCCTGAAGGTGGGAAAGTTGCTTCCCATAGGCTGATACCACACAGAGGGAAATGCTCCTCTCAAGAAAGATGGCAACTGCCTGAACTGTGGTGGCGCAGTGGATAAAGCATCGACCTGGGAACACTGATGTCTCCAGTTCAAAACCCTGCACTGGTTTGGTCAAGGCACATATAGGAGTTGATGCTTTCAGCTCCTCCCCCTTTCTCTCTTTCTCTATCTCTCTCTCTCACTCTGTGTCTCCTCTCTAAAATGAATAAATAAATAAATTAAGAAAATAATAAAAAAAAAGAAAGATGGCAACTGCAATATTGGAGAATGATTACTCATAGGGGTACTGGTAGCTGTCCTCCATAGTGTTCCTCCCTAGGACATCTAATCTCACACTCTACTCTTGTATCTTTAGTCCACTTACTCCTCCCTTTACCTGAGCTCATGGTAAAAAGCTATAAATGAGATTTTCTGCGTGGGTCCTTTAACACGGTGCCTGCTTCTCTGAGAGTTTCTGTCTCTTTCTCGCAGACAGAAACCTCACCTCTTCTCACTACCAGATGTTATGTGGGCAACTCTTCTAGGCTATGATGCTCTAGGTTTGAGTTTTTTGCCTGGAGCATAAGCCCTCAGCCACTGCTAGCTCCTGGAGGTGAAGGTAGCCTTTTTTGCATCTCCACCCTTCCTACTAGTCTTAATATGGGTTCTTTTGTGAACCCTTGCTTATAAAACTCTTCATTTAATTTTGAGTTGTTTTTTCAGGATGATTATTTATAAATTTAGTTATAACTCCAGTGTGGTCCTGGGAGGAGGCTAGTGGTATGTGCGACTATTCTGTTGTCATTTTTGAGCCTCCCTTCTGCCATTGTCTTCTATGTCCTATTGCCTATAGGAAAGTTTGCCACAGAGAAAATTAAAAAAAATCAAATTTTTATATTTTGAGTTTTAAAAAGAAGATCCAGCAGTAAAATGAAAACAAAGGGAACAGTAGTTTTTCTTCTTTCAATTGGTTTTAAGATTCACCAGGAGGCCCTGACTATTTGGCTCAGTGGTAGAGCATCTGTCTGGCTTGTGGATGTCCTAGATTTGATTCTTGGTCAAGGCATACAGGAGAAGTACCCACCTGCTTCCCCATTCCTTCCCCTCTCACTTCTTTCTCTCTGTCTCTCTTCCCCTTCTGCAGCCATGACTCAATTAGAGTGAGTTGACCTCGGGTGCTGAGGATGACTCTATGGCCTCTGCCTCAAGTGATAAGTAGAACTTAGTTGCTGAGCAACAGAGCAATGCTTCAGATGGTCAGGACATCGCCTCCAGTGAGCTTGCTGGGTGGATCTCAATCGGGACGTATGTGGGAGTCTGTCTCTGCCTCCCTTTCTCTCACTAAATAAAAAAGGGGGTTCATCAGGTAGTAAAGAGGAGAATATCTAGAAGGACAAAAAGAACTAAATATAGATGCCCAGCTTTTTTTTTTTTTAGAGAGATGAGAATCATCAATCTTTTATTTTTCTATTTTTTTTATTTCCAGGGACAAAGAGAGAGTCAGAGAGAGGGATAGATAGGGACAGGCAGACAGGAATGGAGAGAGGTGAGAAGCATCAATCATTAGTTTTCCGTTGCCGTCGTAACACCTTGTTCATTGCTTTCTCACATGTGCCTTGACCGTGGGCCTTCAACAGACTGAGCCACCCCTTGGGTCCAAGCTGACGAGCTTTTTTCTCAAGCAAGATGGGCCCGTGCTCAAGCTGGCGAGCTCGGGGTCTCGAACCTGGGTCTTCCGCATCCCAGTCCAACGCTCTATCCACTGTGCCACTGCCTGGTCAGGCTAGATGCCCAGCTTTTGAGACTGATTTTTGTGCCTATTCCTTTCCACTCAGTCAAGTTCATGATGGGCAAAAAAGTAAATAAGTGAAATTCCATATGTATCAGTCATAGCTTTTCAGAGAAACAGAACCAAATATATATAAGGAAATTCATTATGGGAATTAGCTCACATGATTATAGAGGACAAGATACCCTATAATATGTCATTTGTAATCTAGAGAACCAAGAAAGTAAGTGGGGTAATTAATTTTGAGTTCAAAGCCCAAGAACCAAGTAAACAAATAGAAGTTCATCAAATTAAAAAGCTTCTGTACAAAAAAGGCAACTATTAACAAAATAGAGACAACCTAATGAATCCCTAGTAGGAGCACAAATGAAAAGCAACCATCTGTTTCTCTTCTCCTCCCTCTCTTCCTTTTTTCTCTCTTCCTTTCTTGTAACCAGTGGCTGGGTTGGTTTGAGTGTAGGCTCCAGGCACTGAGGATAGCTCTGTTGATCAGATCGATCATTGGCTGCAGATGGGCGTCGCTGGGTGCATGACTTTCAGGCTGCATATGGGAGTCTATCTCACTATCTCCCCTCTTCTCACTTAAAAAGAATGCAAACAATCAGTCAAAAAATGGGTAGAAGACCGGATTAAACATTTCTACAAAGAAGATATACTGATAACTAACAAATGTATACAAAGATGCTCAACATTGCTAATCATTAGGAAAATAAAAATCAGAATGATTATTATCAAAAAGTCAACATACTGCAAGTGTTAGAAAAGATGTGGACAAAAAAAAAAACAACAACTCTGATGCATGCACAATTGATGGAATTGTAAATTGGTGTGCCACAGTGGAAAATTGTATGGAGATTATGCAAAACATTAAAAATAGAACTACCTCCTTCTTAATATACTAATTGACCATATAGACATGGTTTATTTCTGGGCTCTTTATTCTATTCCACTGATGTATGTGTCTGTTTCTATGTCTGTACCATGATATTATAATTAGTATAATCTTATAGTATAGTTTGATATTAGATATCATGATACTTCCAACTTTGTTTTTTCACAAGGTTTTTGTGGTTATTTGGTTTTTATTTTTGTGGTTCATATAAATTTTAGAATTATTTGATTTAGTTCTGCAAAATATGTCATTGGGATTTTGATAGGGATTTTATTGAACATATAGGGATTTTATTGGACATATAGATTATTTTGGGTAGTATGAATTATTTTTTTTTTAGTTATATAAAGAGAGAAAGAGGAAGAGACAAAGAGAGGGACAGATAGGGTCACACAAGCAAGGAAGGGAGAGAGATGAGACACATCAATTCTTCATTGCAGCACCTTAGTTGTTCATTGATTGCTTTCTCATATGTGCCCTGACTGGGGAGCTACAGCAGAGCCAGTGACCCCTTGCCTAAGCCAGTGACCTTGGGCCCAAACCAGCTACCTTAGGCTTCAAGCCAGTGACCATGGGGCCATAAGCTGGTGATCCTGCAGCTTGAACTTGTGTCCTCTGTGTCCCAGTCTGATGTTCTATCCACTACACCACCACCTGGTCAGGCTAGTATAAAAATTTTAAGAAATATACAGTGGAGTAAAGATAGTCTATTCAATAAATGGTATTAGAAAGATTTCACACACCATACACACACACACACACACACACACGATACTAGACTCCTTTCCTAGTTCACATACAAGAATAAACCCAAAATGGATTAAAATTTAAATGTAAGACCTGAAACCATAAAACTTCTAGAGGAAAACATAGGCAGTAAATCCTTTTAAATTGTTCTTAGTAGTAGTTTTTTTCTGATATAAATCCTTGGGCAAGGGGAACAAACAAAGAAAACAAACAAACAAACAAACGGGACTACATCAAACTAAAAAGTTTTTGTACAGCAAAGGAAACCATAAACAAAACAAGAAGACAACCTACTGAATAGGAGGAGACTTTTACCAATGATAAATCTGATAAAGGGTTAATATTCAATATTTATAAAGAACTCATACAACCTAGGAACAAAGAAATAATCCATTTTTTTAAAAAATGGGTAGAGGACCTGAACAAACACTTTGCCAGAGGACATATGGATGGTCAGTAGACTTATGAAAAGATGTTGAGCCTGACCTGTGGTGGTGCAGTGAATAAAGTGGTGACCTGGGACACTGAGGTCACGGGTTCAAAACCCTGGGCTTGCCTAGCAAGGCACATATGGGAGTTAATGCTTCCTGCTCCTTCCCCTTCTCTTTCTCTCTTTTTCTCTTCCTCCTCCCTTTCTAAAAATAAATATTTTTTAAAAAGATGTTAACATCACAAATCATCAGAGAAATACAAATTAAATCCACAGTGAGATATCACTTCACACCTGTCAGAATGGCTATCATTAATAAATCAGCACACAAAAAGTGTTGGCAAGGATGTAAAGAAAAAGGAATCCTTGTGCACTGATGGTGAGAAGCAAATTGGTGCAGCCAATATGAAAAACAGTATGGAGGTTCCTCAAAAGATTAAAAATAGAAATACCTTATGACTGACCAATTCAACTTCTAGATATTTATCAGAAGAAATGCAAAAGAGTAATATGAAAAGATATATCCATTCCTCTGTTTATTGCAGCATTATTTATAATAGCCAAGATATGGAAGCCACATAAGTGCCTACAGAGAGACAATTGACTAAAGAAATAATGGTACATACATGCAATGAAATATTACTTGTCCATAAAAAATAATAAAACCATTTGTGACAACATGAATGGACCTAGAGAATATTTTGCTAAGTGAAATACAGAAAGAAAAGCAAATATTGTATTATTTCACTTATATACAGAATCTAAAGAACAAAATAAACAAACAAAAAAACAACCCCAACAAAAACAGACTCAGAAATGCTGAACAAATTGATGGTTGCCAGATGAGAGAGGAGTTGGCAGTCTGGGAGAAAAAGGTAAAGGGATTAAGAAATACAAATTAGTAGTTACAGAATAGTCATAGAATGTAAAATACACCATAGAGGATATAATCAATAATATTATAATAACTATGTATAATGCTAAGTGGGTATTAAACCTTTGGGGAGATCACTTTGTAAATTATATAAATGTTTAACTACTATATGCTATACACCTGACATTAATATAAAATAATATTAAATTCAACTGTAATTGATAAATTAAAATATAGATTATCATATGATCCAGAAAGCCAGCTATTGGCTATTTATGCAAAGAAAATAACCTACTAATTTAAAACGATATATACAACCCTATGCTTATTGCAGCATTATTTATAATAGACAAAATATGAAAGCAACCTAGTTGTCCATCAATAGATAAATTAATAAAGATTTATTCTAATTGATCCGCTTTAAAAACTTTCTAATCAATTACTAATATTTTTACTATAAAGACTTTTATAAAATAACAAACATGTACACAATGGCATATTACTCAGCAATAAAAATAATAAAATTTTGCTATACTGTGACAAAATGAATGAACCTATAAGGTATTATACCAATTGAAATAAATCATACAGAGAAAGACAAATACCATATAAGATTTCACTTATATGTGGAATCTAAAAAATCACAACAAATGAATAAGCAAAACAAAAACCAACTCATAGAAAGAGAGAACAAATTGATGGTTGCTAGAGGGAGAGGGGTGGGGATGGGTAAAAGAGGTGAAGGGAATATATTCATTAATAGTGTGACAACTTTGCATGGTCACAGATGGTTACTAGACTTAGTGTGATGATTACAGTGTAAGATATAAAAATGTTCAATCACTGTGTTGTATACCTGAAAGTATATCCCAACTATACATTAATTTTAAAAAAATGAAGAAGAGAGTAAATTCTCCAGTCTTCCACCTTTTCGTTTTGTTTGGGCCCTCAGTAAATTAGAGGACACCTGCCCAAATAGGTGAGGGTAGATCTTCTTTACTGGTTCTACTGATTTAAGCACTCATCCTTTCTAGAAACACCTTCAGAAGTACCCCAAAATAATGTTTTTTTCCAGCAGTTGAGGCCTCTCTTTGCTCAGTCATCATAAAATTAACCATCATATTATGATAGATTTAGAGAACTGAGAGCAGAAAGGATCTTTATAACATTTTTGGATAAGGATCAGGAGATCAACAAGACCTCAGAGTGAAAAGGAAATGTGTCCATTGTCGTCCACATAGAGAGATAAAGTTTTGCAATCTGTGTTGTAATAAGCCCTTCATGCTGCTGAGATGCAAACTCAAGTTTGGTACAATCATAACAACTCCATTCTTCCTGCCCTTGATTGGTATAGGATGCATGTATATAACACAATTCTGGCTAATACAATATGAACAAGAATTCTCTAGAAGTCTGCTCTAAAAATTTCTTCCCTCTTTAAAAAGGAATCTTGGGAAAAATATATCTTCTTTCTTTTTCTTTTATTTAGAAAATTAAATGTAATGAGGTGACATTGATGAATAAAAGTACATAGGTTGCAGGTAAATATCTCTATAGCATTTGAACTGTTGATAGTGTTGTGTACTCATCAAACAAAGTCAAATCACCCTCCATCATGCATATCTGTCCCTCTTTACCCCTTTCCCAACCCCCTTCTCCAAAACCCCCTCTCCCTGGTAACCACTTCACTTTTATCTATGTTCGTAAGTCTCAGTTGTATATCCCACTTATGTGCAAAATCATATAGCTGTAGCTTTTTGGATTTACTTATTTTACTCAATATAATGTTCTCAAGGTCCATCCATGTTGCCATAAATGGCAATATGTCATCATTATATATATTCCATTGTATATATGTACCACATCTTCTTTATCCAATCCTCTATGGGGGACACTTTCATTGTTTCCATGTCTTGGCCACTGTGAATAATGCTGCCATGAACATGGGAGTGTGAGTGTCTTTATGAATGAATGTTTTTGAGTTTTTTTGGTAGATAACAGGAAAAGGATTGCTGGGTCATAGTTCTGTTCTTAGTTTTTTGAGGAACACTATACTTTCTTCTTTTCTTATTCCCTTCTAGAATTTGAAGTTACTGTTTGACCATGTGAGTTGTTGCAGCAGTTTGTTGACAAGAGGACAAGACCCAGATTAGAGCGGGACATAGAACAAATGAATGGAGGTAATTTTGCTTTTGATTGACACTGCTCAGCTATTAACTTTATCAAGTCTGGAATCTCCCAATCTCTGTATGTCTTGTATGAGTGGAAGTATTTTTCTTATTGTTTAATCTAGCTCAGTTAAATTTTCTGTTAATTGCAGCCATAAGCATGATAACTGTAACACATGTTTTGATGAAGGATCGATGTACTTTTAGAACAATTATTACCTCTTTCAAGAGCACTTGTATCTTAGATCCTTTATTTGTGAATAAGATACCTGTGTTTTATTATAAGAATTTGACTAGGAATAGAGGGGATTATATTGTAGTGACTGAATACGTACTTGTGTGTGAGAGTTGGGAACAGATGGCTTCTTGCTAGTCATCCAGGCAGTTTGAGAGCTACTACTGAGTTCTAAGAATATTCAAAGATAATTTCTATATCTAGGACTCAAGAAGAAGCTTATATTATCAATGCACAAACTTGTTTATAATGTTTCACAGTGAAAATAAAAAAATAATTCCAGTTGTTTGAAAAATGAGTTTTCTTGTTATTTTGGCAGCAAGAGAGCAAAACAAAAAGCATCTTGAAAATTAACACCTTTCAGGAAGAAAGCATTTTAAGAAATATCTTCAAATATCATGAGAGTCTAACTGGGTGTCTCATTATGTCGATCCAAGACAGACTGAGAAGGACCACCCACTGATGAGAAGATAAACATGACCCCCCACAGGAGTAAGGATGTGTGAACAAGACGAGGCTGGCGGCAGCATGTGTTCCCCTCAGCCCCAGGCAGGGGAGGAGCGAAAACACATACAAGTGCGTGACTCCCAGAAGAGGTCTGTGACAGTACAACATAATTTATAAAATAATTAGGCATACGTTGTGACTAGTATTTGGGGGTATATAAAGTCTGTCACCTTAAAAAAAAAAAGAAACATTTTTCTCAGTTTAACAAAAGAGCAACCTAATTTTCTAAGGAGTGCACGGGCATTAGTACAGCCAGAAGGTTCCACCTTCCAAACAGTTGGTTGCACCTTCTGAGAGGTTCTGAAGAAATACAGAGGTTCTGACAAGAGATTAATTAATTTGTAGTTGCTTGTAACTCATAATTTCAGGTCGACACACTTCTGGTGGGCTTGCTTTGTGAGCACCTCCTTCCTTTCCTTAACTTCAGCCCAATCCTTGGATACTCTTAACAGTTGATCCAAACTCTCCAGAACACATTTAAAAACTCTATAACCACTCTTAAAAGAGCACATGCTAGAGGGAACTTGCAAATAACCTAAAATTAAGGTGTATTTTTCTTTTAATACTTTTATCATCTGCTTTGCAGCAGTATTGAAAGATTTCTTTACCCTTTGCTCTGAAACCATGATTATGTCCCCAGGGAAGTAGAAGGCAGTATGCCATGGCATTGGCAAAGCTTCAGGAATAGACTTGCTGAAGTTCCTGGAGCTTTTAATTACTACCAAATTTTGGCTAAAAACAACATTAAGATGAACAGAGATATTTTAGAGAATATCATATAAATGATACATACGTTTTAGTAATAAAATATAACATTTTCAAAATCTAGTTTGGTTTTAGGTGGTTGAAGTGCCCTTACATCTGAGAATAAGGGTTTATTCTTTTTTGAAACAGTGCAAATACTGCTTTGGAGACCTGCATTCCCTTAGCTAAGCAGAACCACAGCTGGGCCTGAATATAGTTATGCACCTAGGACTCACATAAAACTTACAGATATTTGTCCATATTAAACTTCTGATTTTACATTTTCAAGACTCTTTAAATTGTGCCTCCCCATCATTTTATAAAATATTATTTTAATTTTTTCACATTATTTTCTGCAGCTGCCTTCCTCCCTAGATCGATCCATCACCACTCTAATCTTTGCCACCGTGGTTCACAGCCAGTGCCACCATCTCCAAAATCACCTGCACTTAAGTTAACTTATTTTTCATGTTTATAACCTTGAAGCAATTTATTTCTTGGTCCTACCATGTGCCGGGTATACATGCTCCGCATCTCATTTAATAGCCATTACCAGTCTGTGAAGCAGGTTCTGGGAGTCATGTTCAGGGAACAGGGTTTATGAATGGCAAATAAATGAGCTGAACCCAAGTTTTTCCAAAGCTGACATCTATGCCTGGTTAAATTGATTGGTGGGGGGAGCAGAGGGAAAGGGTGGAAAAGAAAACCAGTTAGTTTATTTATTGTGGTGAAGAAAAAGAAACATGTCAAATTGATTGACGTTCTATAAATTTAAAAACTAATTGAATTTATCACTTTTTAACAAGATGTCTGGCAGGCTAAGAAACTTGACAATGTGAAGTTGACTTTTTTGCTGTGATGATAAAATGAAAAGATGCTTGTATACAAAGTGCAAATGTCAAAGGAAAGTTACAATTGGGCTCTTTTGTTCAGTGTAAAATTCCATTCCATATGACTTCATGGTGAATTCAGATTAAGTGACCTTGAGCCAAGTCACTTATTGAATACAATGTCAAAGAAACCTAAATAATATACATACCAGAATATTTGAACAATATAATAAGTGTGGCTTCTATTGCTCAGGAGCAAAAACGACAAGGGGGCCTTTGCTCATTTACTAGGCAATTTTAGAAAAAAAGTTATTGCTTATAGCATATATTATTTAATATTTTTAATATTTTGTATGAGGATTGAATATCTAAGTTCTGTAGTGATATGAACTAATAGAATTGCTGCAATATTATCGATAGAAACTTAAACTATTTCTTAAGCTTCTAGAGCAGTGGTTCTTAACCTTTTTTGAGGTACCAAACCCACCAGTTTCATATGCGCATTCACCGAACCCTTCTTTAGTGATAAATAAAATATGATTTCTTTTTTCAAATTCAAGACATAGGTATATGTTTTTTTACTGGTGCACAAAATGAGCCGTGCATGAACATCACCTTGCTCAAAGAACAAAACCAACAAAGTGCATGAACTCACAACAAATTACGGTATTACTTTATTCTGGCCTCCGTGGCAGAGGCTTCTCCGAACCCCTGAGACTGACTCATTGAACCCCTAGGGTTTGATAGAACCCATGTTAAGAACCACTGTTCTAGAGGGTTCTTTGCACAAATCATTGTTCTTGTGTCCCCAGATTATGTAAATTAGTTAGAAGTACACATATGTGTGTATGTGCATCCAAAGAGTAGAACTCTAATGTAGAGAAGCATAAGTGGCACTCCTGGGGTTTCAATTGGTAGGTGACAGATGAAATAGTGTTTATACCTAAGAGATATTGACAAGTAAGATGGTCAAAGTCAGAGGTTTGGTTTTATAATCACATGTTAAATTGTATTATCTGTTCACTGAATTCACTAAAAAAAATCTAATATCATCATGAGCTTAATGGAGGTATGAATTGAATTATATTTCATAAAATGGGCAAACTTTCTATGCTAGTCAATGTAATAATGAGAGTGAAGTAGCTGTTTTCTTCGTGACTTGCAATGTACCAAGGGCTCTTCTAAGCACTTCACATATACTAACTCATTCGCTCTTCAAAAAACTCCCCTTTGACACACAAGACAGATAAAGTTTTAGTAATTTGTCACAGAGATAATAACTCAAGCTCATCCTCTGTTTCATATCTACTGAGATCTGATTCTTAGGTTGCATGAAAATTCCTTGAACTTGTAAAGTTGTGTTTTTTTAAAATCTAAAAATCAACTCTACATCTACACATTTTTCAATTAGATAAATTTCTTTTGGTAGATGCAGCCTGGAAAGTATATCTTTGAGATTAATTGAAAATATCTATGATTCATAAACTATTTTAGATATCCTGTACAAAAATATTTTAAGATTATTTGTACTGTATTTTAAGAATAATAATAAAATTAAGGACATTCTCCTATCCCCATGCTTTTTCCTCCAACATTGCTAATGTTCCTGTAATTTCCAAGCTGTAGAAATACAAATAAATACACAATTGATTTCCACTGGGGTTTCTCTCTCTTCATGTCCCTCCTCCCGCAGCAAGAACCTAATTTTGACTCTAGCTCCTTTATCTGAACCCAGTGATAAAGTAAACAGTGAAAAAAGTTTTTAAATATAATGAAATCCTGTTCTAATACAAGAGAGCCTGTAAGCTTTAAGAAGAAAAGCAAGCTCTTTAACTCTAAACTTTGTATTGCAAGCAGAACAATTTCACAGTAGTATCATATTGAATAACAGGCAATAAACCTAATTTAATTATAGTCATCATGGGTTGAAAAAGAAAGAATGAGTAACTTGTTTTACCAAATGTTTTGTAATCTACCCTGTGTCTATTTAGCCTTGATGTATAGACCCAGGCAAATTACTATGATTTTTTAGTAGCTTACAGCTTTCTTATTGAAGAAAGGACGGCTTTGGAGATAAAGACTTGTTCTGGTTAAGCAACTATTGAACCAGTTTCTGGTGACATATGTTAATACAAAATAGTTAACTTTTATTAATAGACAAGAAACATATTTACCATGAAGATTTCTCTTTAGCAGGGTTTTTCAGAATAGTGCAAATATATTTCACTAAATACTTCTTTATTTTGATAAATACACAAAAAGTGAAATGGGAAGAATTAATGAGATACCTGGGTATACAATTACTTTTTTCTCAGAAACTTAAAATAAAATAATCATTTATGAAAGCCAGCAAACAGTGTGTCTGTAAAGTCATGGTGCACTTTTGACTGGTCACATGGTCAAAAGTGCACCATGACTTTACGGACACACTGTATATAGAATGCTCCAAAAGAGAATAAAGTTAGAGAATTTTACAGATTGAAAAAACAAATGTACCAAAAAGAAAATTCAAAACATCTCCATAGCATTATTTAAATAGCATACATTGCATACATTTTTCTAAAAAGGAATAATATATTCTGTTAAAACGAGGAGGAGAAAAAGAAGAAGGAAGAGGAGAAAGGGAAGAGTGAAAAGGAGGAAGAAAAGGAAGGCAGAGTTTTCCAGTGGTTGTATTACTTTAAAATTCACTGGATTGCCACGATGGCCAGAGAGCTCCTTTGGTTAGAGCATCAACCCAAAGTGCAGAAGTTGCCGGTTCGACCTCGGGTCAGGGCACAGAAAGGAACAGATTTATGTTCCTGTCTCTCCCTCTCTCTCCCTTCCTCTCTGGCTAAAGTCAATAAATAAAAATTACGAAAACAAAACAAAATAAAAAACCCTCCCTGGATCAAGTGGATATTTCGTTTAGGGAACTCAGAGAAGTAACTGAATCTCTCAAAGAGGGTTGGCAGGGTGGGATTTTAATCAGTGCTTCTGAGGTGTCTGTAACGCAGTTCACTTCTAAAACAAAATAATGCTCTGAGGAGAGATAGTACATGTGTCATGTAGAAGTAGACATGACCAAAAGTCTTGGTCTTGCCTTTTGACTGTGGCCTGGAAATGTCAGTTCCCACAGCGTGAGCTGTTTAAAGCTCATGGCGAGAAATAAGAACAAGTAGGTATTCACTACATTCGATTGTACCTGCACCGATTAAACCATAGCAATAAAAAAGAAATAAAATATTTTAAAAATGCTATATTTCTAATAATCAGTGAAACATATTTAATAAGTTATAATTGTGTATTATAAAATTTTAAGTGTTTTATCAAATAAGTGGTATCCAGGGTTTCCTGGTAAATCCCAAATCAGAGATAGGTACCTGTCTGACCAAAATGTAACATCTCAAAGATTGGCTTAAAAACAAACCAGCCAACTAAAAGCCTAATATATGTGGAGTAAAAGAAACAAAAATACTATATATAACAAACATATAGTTTCCACAAATTTTGGGTCTTTTTAAAAGAGTTCAATTTTCAAATTTTGTGTCCTATTGTCTTCATAGTTACCTATGTTAAACCAAATGAGCACACTGATATGCCCAAATGCAATCAGGTAATGCTAACAGTGCCAGTAATATCATCTTCATCTCTAAAATGGTCAATATGGCAATCCTTTAGCCTCAAGACTGTTGTGAGCGTTGAATTTATATATATATCTGTGGCAGACAGTCCATGGTTATCCACCATCCTGTGCTAGAGGCCAAATACTTCCAGACTAAGGAGATCAGAAAACCAACTTAGTCTTGGAGAAAAATGAACTATCAAAAAAATTGAGCCTGGGAAAAAATAACCTTTGACGAAATTTAAAACACCTTCTGTCATTAAAATCCTTGAAGTTAGAACTGGGCTGAAAAGCCATACAGTTCTCCATAACAGCTTGTCATCCAACACTGACTTCATATATGTCCAAATTGTAGAATGAACAAGAAAGAACCCCCAGAGGGTGGCTGGGAAGCAGCAGGGAACCCAACTGAGACATGTTTCAGACATCAGGGTGGAGACTTTACAGGGTCTACCAACAACATTTCAGAATTTCCTTCGAACAGGGCTACTTTCTTTCTTCTATTCTTCCTCTTTCTGAATGAAAGTGTCCATTGGGGTCTTCCTGTCATTGTTTCACTATGGGATTTGGATGTGAATGTGTGGGGAAAAATGTATCTTTTTTAGTTTCTACATCTTCAGAGCAAGTAGAGCCATATCTAGTCTTGATGATGACACCATTGTGCATTGTGCAAATGCTCATTGTCTAGATATGACTGGTCCTGGCCAATGGACTGGGATGAGAAAGGATTGCTTTGGAAACAATTAAGAGTCAGTGTGACTCCTCCATCTCTTTCTTTCCTGTTGCCATTGAAGTTGGATGTTCCCTGGTCCAGACCTTGTAGCTACAGGTGCATGCCTTTACACAAATGAAAAACAATTCTTTGAAATTCTTTACCAAGGACACATTCTTTCATTTTTTAAAGTAGAGATAAAATTTTAAAGACAAATATCTCAATCTGAGGAATTGTATAAACCTAAATTCAAATCATCCCATCAGTGACAAAGACAGATTATTTCTTGATATCAGGTTTTGTTCTTGGAAGGGCAATAGATATTAAAACACAGAAGGGAAGAAAAAGAAAGGAAGCTGAAAGGGTTGATGGGGCATAGAAGATATTTTATCAATTTAACTTAGCTTTATCCTGGCCCAAAACATGGGAGTGAGGTAGGAAAAAGTCATAATTAGACTTTATACAGCTGGAAAGGAAAACAGTTTAAGTACACATAGATGTCCTAAATCTAAATGGGATTATTTTAAAGAAGCATCTCAAATAGCTTTGTAAATTGGACACTGTACTAAAGATCACAATGTTTGCTTGACTAATTATATCATGCTGTATAAAATGTGTAGGGGAACTTTAACATTTTATGGGGAAAAAAAGAAATAAACATTCATCCAAAATTAAAGTAATTCACGTGCACATGGGAAAGCAAAAAAAAAACAAAACAAAAAACCTCATTTAGAGAACAGCATTTGTTTCATGGGTCTATAAAAACAAACCTGACAAATGTATAACTTTTGAATTACTTAGGATACATACAGTTATTTTAGTACAGTGAATAATAAAAGTGGAATTGTATAAAATTGAATATAGTAAAGTGTTAAGATATTTCACCAGGATTAAGCTAATCCTTCTCTAACACAAGGAAAAATAGTTGCCAATAAACTCTCTATTTTTAACAGCCACTTGAGAAAGACAAGATGAGACTTATAAAAATCCCTTTCAAGAAGTTTTCCAGTACAATAACAGTTTACACCCAACATATACATAAGTACATTTCAAAAACTTTGCCTCTGCCAAGTTACAAAGTCTGACTTGTCAGAATTACATCACGTTTTTAAAGCACATTTGAAATGAAGCTTGTCATACATTAGACTTCAGTGAATCTAGAAAGATTGTCCTTTTTTTCAAAACTTAATGGACTACATTCCCTTTGAGTTTTTCAAAGAATTATTTTAGTATCAAAATTCTACACATGGATTTAAAGCAATGTTTTTTGTTGCAGTTTTAAAAATATACTGTTTTTACTTATTTCCCATATACAAGGGACACCCCATTCTCCGACACCTTTATAATGTTGATATTAATATAGGATAAAACCACTACAGAGAAACACAACAAATTTGATCTCCTCAATAGAGACTTTTACCTCGTACTCAGCTTTTTAAAATTTCACTCTTTTCTTTCTTTTTAAATAGAAAATATTGAGGTGACATTGGTTAATAAAATTATATAGGTTTCAGGCATACAATTCTATAATATATCATCTGTATATTGTATTGTGTATTCACCACCCCCACCCTTCTTCTTCTTCTTCTTTTTTTTTTTTGGTAATTACTATACTGTTGTCTGTGACTATGAGTTTTTTTATTTTTGTTTTGTTTTGTTTAATCCCTTTCCTTTTTTTACCCAGTGCCCAACCCTTTTCCCTTCTGACAGCTGTCAGTCTGTTCATTGTATTTATAAGTCTGTTTCTATTTTGTTAGTTTATTTTGTTGATTATAGTCCACATATAACGGAAAGGGTAAGATATCTCCTTCTTTTTGACAGCTAAGTAATATTCCATTCTGTAAACATATCACAGATTTTTTTATCCACTCAGATGGACACTTGAGCTGCTTTCAGATATTCACTACTATAAATATTGCTGCAATGAAACTAAGGATACGTATGTTTTTTGTATCAGTGTTTGGGGTTTCTTTGGATATATTCCCATAAGTGGGATTACTGGGTCATACGGCAGTTTCATTGTCAATTTTTTGAGGTAATGCCATACTTCAATGGTGAAATTAAAAGTCCAGAGACTATGCAATTCGGTTAAGCTAGTCTGATAGCAAGAATTAATTTGACAAAAAAAGACCTACTGAAAACAGGTTAAAGTTGCATTCTCTGCATGTTTGCTGAAATATATGTAATTCACAAAGGTGAACTCTGGAGACAAAATCCCCTGGAAATGTGTCTCAGTTTATCAGTTTAGAAGAGTGTGATCTTGAGGTATGTGTCAAAATCTTCCTAATCCATTTCTTAATATTTTTATCATCTCCTAAACATTTCCTTCTTAGGACTTATTACTATCTGTAGTTATAGTCTATCTGGGAGTATTCAATTACTGCTTATGGTTCCCATAGAGTAGAAGCTTAATGAATGTGGGTTCTGTCCATTTAGCTCACCATCATATGATCAGCTTCTTTCCCTGTATCAGTATTTTGTTGGCACTCAGTAGAGAGTTTTTAAATAAATGAATGAATGAATGAGATTTTCTGATACATACTATCTTTACAGTTGGGTTATAACAGACATTCTTTACTGGTTATGGCATTGGGCTGCCCAAGTGATTAAAAAAATATCTTTCCTGGAATGAAATCATATCTTTTCTTTGCCTAAAACTTACCCTCTTGGATCAGACATTACTGAGGTTTGCTTGTGTGATACCTTTTCCTTTGCTTCAGGAGTTGAGCAATACCTTTCTGTCCACATATTCTCTTATTGGCAGATTAATATATACAGTCCACTTACTATCTAATCTTGCTGCCTTGGAATTGATTGTATCTTTTTAAGATGACTTTGCATGTTTTTGTTGGATTCATTAAAATTTAACTTTAAAATTTGTTTCTCAATGACATTTCCAATTACTTAAGAAGCAGAAATAAGTGTTTTCATGTATTCCCTATGCACAAACAATATTAGTACACCTTTTTTTATGGCCATAGATCTACTTGTAGTGATAAATACGATAGTTTCCTATAAAGGAACGATGTATATTGTTATATTGAAGCCTTAAGAATGATGAAAAATGATGAGGAGGAATTTAAAGGTAGGTTTGTTTCAAAAAAAAGATAGAATTTTATTTATGGAATTATATTACTGGTCAGATAAATAGCAAATTTATAGATGTTATAATCCTATGTTAGGGACTATATTAACTGAAAGGAGGCTAAATTGAGATTAGTTAAATCCTTCTAAATTACTAACAAAAAGACAGTCTGACAACAGTTTTTTATTGGTACTTTCTCTTTCATCTGCTTCTCAACATCTATCTTCTAATTCTTAATTTCAAACTCAAACATATCAACCTTAGAATACAAATTCTATGATGTAAATGTGTATATGCATGTTTCATGATGACAAGACCTTCTTTTATAATGGATATTTCTGTATGGCCAATCTTTAATGGTAAGCGGATTAGGCAAATGATATGGTTAAAATTTACTGAATTCTGGTTTATCTTCCCAAAATATTTTTGTGACACTTTTGCAATGCCCACATTAGCCATCGTGATTACCACCCAAAGTTAGTAGTGATTCGGTTTTTAAAACTAATCTAAAATTAAAGAAAGATTCTCCAGTTTTTAAACTTCTGTGAATACTGTATATAAATATTTTAAATAAAAAAATGGCATTGAGGATGTTTTCACTTTGACAGTCTTGAAGAACTTTTTAAAAAGTGATGTTAATAGTGAAAATTTGACTTTATGACCTTTAAGTATGGAGTTCCACTTTTGTTTATAACCAGGAAGTTCCAGGAAGTACTTGCAGATAATGATATACTTTGGGTAAAACATAAAAAATAACTGTGTGAGAGCATTGGAAGAAAGCTCACAGTAGGCAGATCTAGTATGCAAGTTGACACTGGGAGCTGGAAACTGTGATTTGAGTTTCCTTTTGTTATGACTTTGAGACTGTTGGCAGACTTCAGTCTATATCATAACCAATGGTTAAAACTCAGTGGAAAATCTGCAGATATTCTGCCTCGAGGAGCCAGATTTGAGAAATTGGAGCAACCATAGCTGCTTGAAAGTGAGAAGGTAAAGGAGACAGCTAGGTTTTGGGGTACAACCTTCTAGTTTGTTACTATATAATATATAATTTTTTATATATGTTCATATATAATGTATATATTATTATATATATTATGTGTGTGTGTGTGTGTGTGTGTGTGTGTGTGTGTGTGTGTGTGTGTATCCAGGCATCAGACTTAGTTTTAAAACAGTCTAACGGAACAGCCATGGACTACAGGACTACAGGATCTTTCCTTCTTTTATTTGGAATACCATATTCTTTGGCCTTTAGGGAAACAACAAAATATTCCTTCTCCTACCTTGTTGAACAGGAGAGAGCAAGCTCTGAAGAAAAACAGACCAGAGTTTAAATTTGGTTCTACCACTTACTAACCATGTTGCCTTATGCAAGGTATTAATCTCTGTTGCATCTGTCTCCTTTATGTGTAAATTGAATGGATTGCTCTCAGGACCACATGAGACAAAAACAAAACATTTTCAAAAAAGATAATACCTGGCACATAATAAAAATTATAACTTAGTATAATTGAGTTTTCCTATGTGTTAGACACTTTTATATAAATTATTTCAGGCAATTCCCACAGCTGGTAGGTACTAGTTTTAAGTTCATTTTATAGATTTTAAAAAAGTAGTTAATTGCCAACTCTAAGTAGTTGAGATTCCCACCCAGACTTCTGTAATTGGATTGCAAAATCTATGCTCATCATCACTCCCATATGCTGCCTCCTCAGAGGAAGGAGTTGGAAGCAGTTATCATCCTCATTATATTATTTAAGTATCTTATTTATGAAACAGTAGGCATCACTTAGTCTTATTTCAAAAGGATCTCTAATAATCTTCATTGGATTTGCAGGACTGGAGTTTTGGGAGATGATTCAAGCTGCTATAGTATTAATAAAAAATTGTTTTTGTTGTTTTATGTTTTGTATTTTTCTAAAGTTAGAAGCCAGGAGGCAAACAGACTCCCACTTGCATCTGACTGAGATCCACCTGGCATGTCCACCAGGGGGCGAGGCTCTGCCCATCTGGGGTGCTGCTCCGCAGTGGCAGGAGACATTCTAGCATCTGAAGCAGAGGCCATGGAGCCATCCTCAGTGCCCAGGCCAACTTTGCTCCAGTGGAGCCTTGGCTGCTGGGGGAGGAGAAGAAAGAAAGAGAGAGGAAGGAGAGGGGGGAAAGGTGGAGAAGCAGATGGGTGCTTCTCCTGTGTCTCCTGACTGGGAAGCTGACACTTTACCGCTGAGCCAACTGGCCAGGGCTTAACTAAAAATTTTTAAAGATCCATGTGCAACTACACTTCCTTCAGGAAGTCTGCAAAAACTACATTTTCACAATATACAAATCAGATGATTGTTTGTTTTTTCCCAGAGTACTGTTTTTTTTTTTTAACTGCCTGCTAACTCTATAAGAATTTATGTCTCTGTGTCATAAAGATGTTTAGAATATGCTTAAGTCAACAAGAATAAATCTTCCTTAGAGTAACCATATTCAGAACATGGCTTCTTTTTAAATATCCCATCCAAAAAAATACCCACAGTGTTAACTACAGGGCAGTGTAAGCTTGAAAACCATAAGGGTTGGGTCAATTATACTAATATTTGAGATGCTGGTTCCAGGAAGTCTAGTTTTTTCTCACAGACTGGCCGCTCCAATAAAGGGTTGCACTCCCACTTCACCCTTGCTTGACAAATGCATATAAAAAGGGGTATCCTGAAAAGTGACATTTTTTTAGAGACATTATTGTTCATTGTTTTTAAGGACAAACTCAAACCCTTTCACTTCATCTCCATGCTCTGAGGCGGGATCCATCAATTTTCTCTCTCCATAAAGATGTCCTAGCTGTCTCTAGAACTAATTTATGCTTCTGTTTTTATTTAAAATTTTGATTTCCTGGTTTAACATCTAAAACAAACAAAAGCAGCTTTTCTGAAACTCCTTCACCATCCTCATTTTATACCATGCCTTAAAGTTTGCATCACAAAACTTAATATTTTTTACTTCTTTATCAAATAATCAAATGCCTTCTTAATTTTGAGCTTGATGTGGTTAGAGTATTTCCTGTTATCATTAAAAACTCAGTGAGAATATTTTTTAGTGCTCTTTGAGTGTTAAATATGGACATTGAAAACATTAAGGTTAGGCACAAAGTCTCTAATAGCTTTGGGTTTCTAAAAATAAATATTATTAGCTAAAATGACTAAAAGATCAAGATTATGGTATGGTTTTCAAATACAGAAAGAAGTTTTTGACTCATTTTTAAGTGGTGAGGTATTATTTATTTACTTATGTGTAGGTCCCATTAAGCCAGGAAGGCAAAAATTATTGTAAGAAGCTTCAGAATTTTAATCTTGCAACTTGCATCTAACCACGGTTGAAAATGTGAGGAAGCTAAGTAATGTTTTGTAATTCTAGTTTTTACTTCTGCAACATGAATTTATGCAGGATGGATATACCTTAATAAGATGTTTTAAAAAAAGTGAATGGATATTTTTAAAACTATTTTTAACTTAAATAGATATTAAGACAGATTTGCCTTGGGATTTATTTAAGGTATTTTATTTTATTTTGCTATGGAAGAATTATGTCAGCCATTATTTTTTAGACTCTTAAAATGTTTACCCCTATATCTTCATGCTAAAGACAGTGATGCATCTGTCAGTTTTTGTGGGTTTCTTTATTTCTTCCCTCAGTCTGATTGAAGTGAAGAAGGTCAAAATTCTAAGCCCAGAATACATAGCAAGATAATGAATCATGTTTTCTAAAATGGTAGGAACCCGGTTTGAAATAACTAGGATTGAGGAACCTGGACCCTTATCTCTCATTTCTCACTATCCATCCCTTTTCCTAACTTTCTTTCTGGACAACCTGGGACCTGGCGTTGTTGACTGCAGCACACTGGGCTAGCAATGGACCAATGACTTTAGGGGCCAATGAGAATCTTTCTCTAGAATTTTTTAAATTGGCACCAATAAAAGAAATCCATGCTTTTACAGGAATAAAACTTTAAGGGTATACAGTTCACAGACTGTTAATGGCTATGGTGGATATGGATAAACCATAAGGTATCTTCACATCCCTGGATCTGATGTTCATGTGGCTGCACAGTACCCTTCCTCTGAGTGTGGGTGGAAACAGTGACCAATAGAGTATGATAAAGGAAATGGATGCTACTCTTGTGATTACATTAACTATATTAGAATCCTTTAAAGCAATCTGCCATGAATCTTATTACCTCAAGGAAATAAATTCCACCAACAACCTGAAAGAGTATGGAAGCAGACCTGCCCCTGTTGGCCCTCTGAGACGATCCAAGTCCTGGCTCACAACTTCACTATTACTAGGAAGCCCTAATAGAGGACCTGGGCAAACCATTCCTGGATTTCTAACCCAGAGAAATGTGAGACGATAACTCTATGCTCTTTTATGCTGCTAAGTTTATGGGAATTTGCTACTCTCATTCATACATATTTTTTTTTAATTTTTTTTTAATTTTTATCTTATTCATTTTAGAGAGGAGACACAGAGTGAGAGAGAGAGAGAGAGAGAGAGAGAGAGAGAGAGAGAGAGAGAGAGAAAGGGGGGAGGAGCTAGAAGCATCAACTCCCATATGTGCCTTGACTGGACCAGTGCAGGGTTTTGAACTGGCGACCTCAGTGTTCCCAGGTCGACGCTTTATCCACTGCGCCACCACAGGTCAGACCCATTCATACATATTTTGAAAAGCTTAACCATAGAGTCATACAGCCAAAACTGCTGTATGCTTTTAGATATCTGTATATCTGACTACATGCAGACACACACACACACACACACACACACTCTCTCTCTCTCTCTCTCTCTCTCTCTCTCTCTCTCTCTCTGTTTAGAAGATATATGCAGTGTTTTAGCTATTAAAGTTAAACTGATGTTTTAAGGTTGAGTATATACTAAATTTAAAGTAACCATAACTAAAGCATTGGCCGAATACTTGAAATTTAATTTTAATCAATTTTGCTCATTAACATGTTAAAAAAATTCATGATCCTATAACTCTTTTCCTTTTCTCTTCAAGATTTTTCTCTCTTTCTTTTCTTTTTTATTAAGTGACAGGTAAGGAGGCAGAGACAAACACCTTCATGCACTCTGAGTGGGATCCACCCGGCAAGCCCCATACTAGGCGATGCTCTGCCTGTCTGGGCCACTTCTCTGTTGCTCAGCAACTGAGCTATTTTAGTACCTGAGGTGAGGCCATAGAGCCATCCTCAGTGCCCAGAGTGAACTTTGCTCGAACCATTCGAGCCATGGCTGCAGGAGGGGAAGAGAGAGAAAGAGATATACAGAGGGCAAGGAAGAAAAGGAAGAGATGGAAAAACGATGGTTGCCTCTCCTGTGTGCTCTGGCAGACAATTTAACCTGGGACTTCTACATGCCAGGCCAATGCTCTACCACTGAGCTAAACAGCCAGGGCATACTTTCTAAAATTTTAGTTTGAACATGATTCACTTCAATTTTAAAATTATTTCATTCGCACCATTGAAGAAGTAGCAATGTGTGTGTGTGTGTGTGTGTGTGTGTGTGTGTGTGTGTTTTATGTAAGGCAGACTCCTGCATGTGCCTCAACTGGAATCCGTTCAGGAACTCGATCTGGGGCTGATGCTGGAGGACTGAGATATTTTTTGTGCCTGAGACTGACACACTCTGACCAAATGAGCTATCCTTGCTGCCTGGAGCCATGTTTGAACCAATCATGCTACTGGCTGTGAGAGGGAATAGGAAAAGAAGGAGCAGAGGGAAGAGGAGAGAAGCAGCAAATGGTTGCTTCTTCTCTGTGCCCTGACTGGAAATTGACCTGGGATGTCCACACACTGGGCCAATGCTCTATCCAACAAGTCACTGGCCAGGGTATAATAATTCTTTGGTTAAAAAAATTTCTTTCTTTTTCTTTTTCTTCTCTTTCTTTTTATTTTTTTTACAGGGACAGCGAGAGAGTCAGAGAGAGAGATAGACAAACAGGCAGTAACAGAGAGATGAGAAGCATCAATCATCAGTTTTTTGTTGCGACACCTTAGTTGTTCATTGATTGCTTTCTCATATGTGCCTTGACCGCGGGCCTTCAGCAGACCGAGTAACCCCTTGCTGGAGCCAGCGACCTTGGGTCCAAGCTGGTGAGCTTTTTCTTAAGCGAGATGAGCCCGTGCTCAAGCTGGCGACCTTAGGGTCTCGAACCTGTATCCTCTGCATCCCAGTCTGACACTCTGTCCACTGCGCCACCACCTGGTCAGGCTAAAAGAATTTCTAAATGTCTTCTCCAGTCCTCTCATACACAGTGAAGAGTAAAATTATTTTGAATCACAAAGTTATAAGATAAGCATAAAGCATGAGAACTTAGTTTGATTCTTTGAAATTACTTAATACAATTATAGGTTTATAGTTAATTTTATGTTTGCTATTTATTCTTGGATATAATAGCTCCTTTTCATATGGCCCTTTCTACTCTCTCTTATTTCCAGCATGCTAGAACTTGGTAAGTCAAAATGGCTAAGTTGTCCTAATATCAGTGCTATTCTAGAAGAAAAATCTGTTAGAAAACAAACCGGGCAAGGGTAGAGGACAGAAGGCTTTGCAAGCACAGTTTTCATTTGCTCACATTTCTGTTGTGAGGCTAAAGCCTTAAAGACAACAAGAAAGTGATAAGTTGTTGAAGATCAACATCACTTGTTTACTTAGATATTCATTCAAAGATTGTTTATTAAATACTAAATACAGATACATAAGCCATATGTTTAACAAATAATATTTGATGATGAACAAATGGAAGTCTGGACATTTTTAGAAATAAAATTAATAAATATATATGAACATTTCTATTTGGATCCGTTTTCTTTTGTAATTCTAGAAATGTGTCCTCTTTGTGTGTTGTTAGGCAAGTTCTTATCATATAAGAGATCAATGAGATAAATAGTACATTTATTGTTCCTACCAGATTATTACAAATGATTTTATTCCCATTTCATAGCTATAGAGACAAAAAATCTAATATTACAGAAAGGTTTATGTGAGATAGACCTCAAATAGTGTTCTCTGAGACCTGTGTATCTGATACTTCAGTGGGTACTCTTAGAGCAAAAGGTTTATGAACAAATAATTTTGGAAATGCTCTGTATGAGATTTTATAATAAGTATTAACATATGCTAAAAGACTGAGAAACTCTAATAAATAATTAGACAAAAGAAGGATAGAGAAAGGAGGTAAAATGAAAGAAACAAACTTGCTTAAAGATTAGATGGTCAAACTTAAATTGAACCAACATATACTTTTTCTCAGCATACCTGCTATTCTTTAGCTCCTTACTGCAAACCTGTCCTTCTTGTCCTGTCCCCAAAGCTTCTCCTGGATAGCAATATGAGAAGCCAGGCCTCAGGTCATTCATTCACAAAACAAATGTCTACTGGGCTTATGCTCTGTGCTAGTTACTGTGGTAAGTATTAGAAATTTGCTGTATAGTTTGAACAATGGCTCCTCCCTGCCTTCTAAGATAAAATATTAGTAGAGAAATAAACAAGTAGTTGCAATAAAATATGATACAGGGGACAGTTAGGAAAAAGTAAAGGATATTAAAAGAGTTCATTGATGGTGAGTGATATGAGAATGTTGGGGAGAGGGCATGGAAGACTTCTTGGAGGAGGAGATATTTAAGCTAAAACCTGAGGAGTAGGTTTCTGTTTACAAGGTGAAAAAATAGAGGAGAAGTGTCTTTTTCAGGAGACACTTGTTGCAAGACAGAAAACCTAGAGCAGTGATAAGCAATCTTTTGAGGTTGGTGTGTCAAAATTCGCCAAAAATTGAGCATAACTCGGGTTGTGTGTCACTTCGAGGAAAACAATGTAACCAGAAGTCCCGGAACTAGACGCTCTGTGCCGGAGTTCTGTTGTTTTGGCCTACAGACCTTCAGCACAGAGTGTCTACACTACAGCAAATGTTTTATCCTCGGCTACTGCACCTGGCCGTGTAGGAGCTGAGGATAAAAAGTCCTTCTTGGCATGCGGCCCCATACTTCTCTGGTATGCATCTGCATGTGGCTGCATGTCATCAAAAATGGCTACGAGTGGCAGTGCTGATACGCCATAGGTTTGCCATCATGGGTCTAGAGGAAGATTCTTTGCATAGGCATGAAGCTGCCTCTGACAGTATTGCTGGATAAGCCAGAGAGATTGGCCGGGGCTAAATTTTGAAGGTCTTTGAAAAAACATTTTTTTCCTTTAAATGAGAACTATGTTTCTTGAGTTATCAATTTAATTTTTTCCTATAGACTAGAATTATGGGCACATAATTATTGGGCCTATTCACTTCAGTTAGGAAAACATCAGTGACCTTCCATAGTTCCAACTGTGCGTGAGAGTGTACTTGAGCTTCCAGAATATTTGCATGCACAGATTCTACTGAGTGGGGGTGTTGAGCAGATAAAATATATTATGCTCACTTTGTTAAAGATGGCGCTGCCCACATGGAAGTCTGTTGATATTAATGAGTCTTGGGGGACAGGCTGTGGGCAGGCTGGGTTATTATAGCCTAAGGCTTAGTTTTAAGAGTAAGCTTTTCCCCACACCCTTGACTGATTGGATGATTTGAGGTGGTGCACTGTCATGAGGAATCCTCCCATTATGCCTCAGATAAGTGAATTTGTATCAGAGACTTCCTTGTTTGTAGATTGGATTAAAGATTTGGATTTCTACACTATAAAGTGGGGCAGACTGGAGCTTGCTCGCTCTCTGTTCCTGAGGTTAGCATTAGAGAGGAGAGCAGATTAAGGCCATGTGGAGGAGAGGAGAAGTAGCCAAGAGGGCGGAGTGGTGAGGGAGAAGCCAGTTTGTGCAGAGTTTGTGCAGGAAAAGGAGATGGGGAACAGAGGTGAATAAGTCTGGTGAGCTAGAAACCTTTGATTCTAGGAAACTCGGATAAGTCAGTAGCTTTGTGAGCACTGAATAAGTGGGTTTTGGAGCCCAGTGTGTGTTTTTACTTGCCCGCTGGGTGCAAGCTAGGATTAAAGCTAATGGCCCACCAGTTCTTGGCTCCGTTGTTTCATTACCGACTGTTCGAATCTAATGTGAACATGCACTGGCCAGGCAGCTGTGATGGTGGCCTTGGCTCCTGGCCTTACAGGGGGTATATTAAGAGATTTTTTAATGGTTCTATTTCATGCTAAAACTTTGCTAAACTTTTAGTTAGTACCTTTCCATTTAAGCAAACTTGTGAGTTCCAGTATTATCAAATATCAAAGACAGAAATGCCCATTTATTTGTCCAACTCTTTGCTAGACTAAATTTTTATATGATTGTTCATTTAGCAACAGTCTTTAAATAAGAAAATATCACAAATTATGCCAGATTTTTTTCAATTAAATTTTAAATTAATTCAGAGATCTGGGTACTCATTCTCTTTAAATAGTTTAAATTTTAACGATACATTTTGCATTGTGAAATAAAGGACTAGCTGTAAGTGCAATAAATATTTGTTTATGGTGTCTTGGTGATAATTGGGTTTAGCAAGGCTTGCAAAGAGCAGTTTTCTTCAAATGACTTATTGGAAATGTAAAAGGAGGACAAGTTTCCTTTCTATAGGCAAGCTTCCTTTCTTCAATCCTAGCAATGGTATTATGAATAAATTGCAGTACAGATTTAATACCAAGCATAAAAGCCCCTTGTCCCAGATGCATGGACATAACTTATAATTACTATACTATGTAAAGTATGTTATTACTATTTGACTTACATTTGTTATAATTACTGGGTATTATTCTTCAAGTAGCTAGAAATAAATGATCATTAACAGATGATGTCCTGTGTAATTCTGACATATGATAACCAGCACAAATTTATTCTTTCATCTGGAAGTAAAATGCTTAGCTTATAATAGCAATTTAAGAAATGGGGAGGAGGCAGTTAAGGGGAGTTGGAACCTGCTTCCTAAAGGATCACTGAAAATGTTTTGCTGCTTCTATATAATTCCATTAGTTTATTTATTTTCCTTTACCACGTTTATTTTTAACCAATCTGTGTTTTTGTATCTAAATCATAATCCATCAGAACCTGCTTTGCTCCAGCTGTGGTTTCACTGTTTTCTTTATTGCTGTAGGGAGACATTCACAGGATGACACACAATTGTCTTTAAGGTTAGAGATTTCATCCATGACAACTAGGATGCCTTTTTTTCCAGTGACTGAATTTTCACCTTCAAATCCCAGAGGTCACACAGAGGTAATGTTTTCCTTAAAACATACCTATTAATGCAACCTAAGCCTTAAATAAACAAAATCTTTTAAAATGCAGACACAAGGAAAATCTAGGATTTCGATCTTGGCTTCCATGTTTGAATATGGAAAGGAGAACAAGGTATAACAAAATTCCTTTTGAAGCAAGACTTCTAATCCTAATTTTAAAGGTGTAGCTTGGTTTAATATGGCCCCAATCTCAATGTATCCTTAGTTTAATTTTTTTTCTTTTATTTAAAAAAATCACTTGTCAGCTGTAAATACTAATTCTAAACAGTTATTATCTTTTCTATATAGTCCATGTGATGCATTCTTACTGTGTTGACTATTAGGTCACTAGAAAGCAAAAAAAAATTCCAACTTTTAGTGGCCTCCACTTTCCCCAGCTATATTATCACAATGGCAAGGCAAACATTCCTTCCACTTTTCTGACAATTTGACTCAGCTATAAAAGTTTATAGATACCTGTTATTTTAAGATATGATTAAAGTAAATAAGGAAGGAGAATAGAAACTAAAGTTTATTAAATACCTACTATATGTTGAGTATGTTTATAGAAATAGCAATTAGTCACTTTGTTTTTAAGAAAAAGGTTTAGAAAGCCTGCACTATATTCTCAGTCCTATTTCTTATGTGACTTGTGGTTTCCTGAACTTTGCAATTTTCTCACAATCCACCTTGTACATTTGCCAAAGGACCATTTGTCTCTTGAGGTTGAACTACCCAGCTGTGATGAGCATGGCACCATAAAAGCTGGATGGTGGGGTTCATTGCAGGCTATCTTAGAGGTGCTTTCAGTTCCTGGATATGAGACCAACTAAGTAAAAATGTAATGTACTGAATCTTATTATCTAGAATAAGTCTGATTTATTTTTATAATATGGGTTTAATTCTACAAATAGGAAAGAAAAATCTGAAAATCCTAGGGAGAGATTCCCAGTATAAGGAGACATCACAATTACTTTTTATGATACCACTATAAACATAGACATCAAATCATAGGGGCATAGTAGGTTCTTATTCTTGTTCTTATTTTATTTCAAAACCACATTTTATGGTTATACAAATAAAGCATTTGTACTTTAGAAAACATAGACATAAAATAAGAAAATAAAAATTAAGCATAATACATTTATCAGGAAATACCACATTTATTTAGGTATTTCTATAAACCTATATTAAAAATTGTTTGTTTAAACGTTTATTTAAACATCTTTGATTGTTGGATATTTAGTTTGAAACCAATTTTTTGTTTATGTATGTCATGCTTCAATGAATCCTTTGGAAATTCCAAGAGGCACTTTCTGGTCTGGTTCATTGCCAGGTCATAGGGTCTAGCCACTGGCCAGCATAAGGTGAGTGTTCAATAGAAGTGTTTTAAATTAATTAATTTTGTTTTTCAATAAAAGAAGAGACACATACACGAAGAGAAGGAAGATGTTGTGAAGTCACAGGGAGAAATTTATAAAAAAATAAAACATCAAGACAATATGACAGCTGCATGGCCAGCAGCCATGGCCACCATCACAGCCGCCTGGCCCATGAAGGTTTGCAGTAGATTTGGACAGACGGTAATGAAACAATGGAGCCAAGAACTGGTGGGCCATTAGCTTCAATCCTAGCTTGCACCTGGCGGGGAAGTAAAAACACACACTGGGCTCTAAAACGCACTCATTTAGAGCTCACAAAGCTACTGGCTTTTCCAAGTTTCCTAGAATCAAAGGTTTCTTGCTCACGAGCCTTATTCACCTCTGTTTCGCATCTCCTTCTCTCTGCACAAACTGGCTTCTCCTTCAGCACTCCACCATCTTGGCTGCTTCTCCTGGCTTCCTCCACATGGCCTTTTTCTCTAATGCTAATCTCAGGAAAAGAGAGCAAGCAAGCTCCTGGTCTGCCCCACTTTATAGTATAGAAATCAAAACCTTTAATCCAATCTACAAACAAGGAAGTCTCTGATACAGTCACTTATCTGAGGCATAATGGGATTCCTCATGCGAGTTCACCACCCTACATCAAAAAGGTTGGGAAAGGCTTAGTCTTAAAACTAAGCCTTAAGCTATAAGATTCCTGCCTGCTTGCAGCCTGTCCCCCACACCCAATACAAACTATAAGCGAACAAACATATATATTATATTTACAAACTTATTTGACCTACACTGGGTGACAGGCTTCCACATGGGAAATGTCATCTTTAACAAAGTGAGCATAATATATTTTATCTGCCCAACAACAGCTAAACCAACCTTGAGATTTTTGTTATACTATCAGGTAGAAAATGAAACTGTGCTAGAAGGCAGAACTAAGACCAGTAGAGAGAAATATTGGAAAGACCTGTATTCTAAATTTAGCAGAGACCATTTCACATCTGTAGACTTGGTTATTAAAGATGCTTTACTTATTTTTCTTTTATCAAAGACCTTTTAAACAGCAATGGTAGCAGGGATGCAATAACTATGTCACTCTTCTTACACTGTAGTTAGTGTCATTTTATAAACATGTGGATAAAGTCAGATAGAACATACAGTGAGGCCTTACTGAGCCTTGCTTTCATACATAAGTATAACTGTTGGTCAAATAAGTTTGTAAATATGATATATAGGTTTGCTCGATTATAGTTTGCATTGGGTATGGGGGACAGGCTGTAAGGGTCATTATAACCTAAGGCTTAATTTTAAGACTAAGTTTTACCCAGCCTTTTGAGGAATTCTGTTATGCCTCAGATAAGTGACTTTGTATCAGAGACTTCTTTGTTTGTATATTGAATTAAAGGTTTTGATTTCTACACTATAAAATGGGGCAGAGGAGCCCATGCAGGAGAGGAGAGCAGAGAAAGGCTATGAGGAGGAGAAGAGAAGCAGCCAAGATGGCAGAATGCTGATTGAGAGCCAGTTTAAGCAGAGTTTGTGCAGAGAGAAGGAGATGGGGAACAGTGGTGAATAAAGCTGATGATCCTAGCAAAACTCAGAAAAGTCAGTGACTTTGGGAGTCCTGAATGGAAACAAAACTGTTTTCCCACTGCATGTATTTCTTGCCCGCCAGGCTGAGTGCAAGCTAAGATTAAATGTAACGGCCCACCAGTTCTTGGCTCAGTTGTTTCATTACCATCTGTCCAAATCAAATGCGAACCTGTATGGGCCAGGCGGCTATGATGGTGGCCACTGCTACTGGCTTTAAAACAACCTATGTCTTTCAGTTTATGATCATATTTTAAATTCTAGATACTAGAACAGGGGTTGGATACATTTTTGGCTGAGAGAGCCATGAACGCCACATATTTTAAAATGTAATTTTGTGAGAGCCATACAATATATTTAACACTAAATACAAGTAAATGTGTGCATGTTATGTAAGAACAACACTTTTAAAGTATAATACGTCTCTGAATTCTTTTTTTTTTTTTTTTTTTTACAGGGACAGAGAGAAAGAGTCAGAGAGAGGGATAGATAGGGACAGGCAGACAGGAACGGAGAAGGTGAGAAACATCAATCATTAGTTTTTCGTTGCCGTTGCAACACCTTAATTGTTCATTGATTGCTCTCTCACATGTGCCTTGACCGTGGGCCTTTAGCAGACCGAGCAACCCCTTGCTGAATCCAGCGACCTTGGGTCCAAGCTGATGAGCTTTTTGTTCAAGCCAGATGGGCCCGCGCTCAAGCTGGCGATCTCAGGGTCTCGAATCTGGGTCTTCCGCATCCCAGTCTGATGCTCTATCCACTGCGCCACCGCTTGGTCAGGCTGAATTCTTTTTAATAAAGTTGTTATGCTGTTGCTAACCAATGATGAATAAAGTACTTTTTACCATTAAAGCGACTTCTGGTGCTGCATGGTTTTGCTGATGACTTTGTAGTCTGGTTGATACATGGTGAGGTTGAGCTTAATGCAGTCGTTGAGACTTCCGTCCATTACACATGATCGTAAGTTGGTCTTAACGTTCTTTAGATGTGAGAAAGACTGCTTACATGCATATGTAGAGCCAAACTTTGTCAGTATAGCAATACTCACATGCTGCAGTGTGTGGTATGTGACGGGAAGCATGTTCCAAGTTTAACAATCAGCTGGTCTGCAGGTTGAAGTTCTTTTATTTCTCCCCACTGTGTCTGCTCGCCAACTCTGCTTGCTGTCATGCAAGTCTTTCCAAATCTTCATTCAGTGACTTGAACTTATTCACCCACATGTCTGAGGCCTTCAGGTTAGCAGCTCGTAGCTCAAAATTTCTGAGGAAGATACCAGGGATGTAACTCAGGTAGGTGCTGTCCACTGCACACCTGTGTGTGAGGGGTGATGAGCTTAAAATGATGAGTGCGCTCACAAAATTCTCCAAAGAGTGCTTTGAATGACTGCAGGAGATTAGATATGAAGCCCACTAGCTGCTAGAGATTGAAATGTTGAGCAGGGTCTCTTGATGTGCATGCATCTTTAAACTTTCCCAGTTTTTCAAAGTGTAGTAAATGACCTGTTTCAATGTTGGCGATGAAAAGTTCCAGCTTGTTTTCAAATGCAAACACTGCTTGTTGAAGGGATAAGACTGTATTTCCAACTTCTTACATTTTCACATTGAGCTGTTTCAGATGTTCAGTCATGTTCACAAGATAGAACTTCAGGAGTCACTCAGTGTTAGCTAACTCAGGATGCTCGATGTTTTCATTTCAAAAAAGTCTGGATTTCACTCAGACATGCCTCAAAACAGCTGAGCACCCTCCCTCTTGACAGCTAATGCACATTGCTGTACAGAAGCAGACCAGGATAATTACTCCCAACTCCATCCAGCAGTGTTTTAAACTGGTGATCATTTAAAGCTTGGGCAACAATAAAGTTGACCACCCGAACGACCAGTGACATTATCTCACCAAGCTGCTCACCACACATCTGAGCACATAGCGTTTCGTGATGTAGGATGCAGTAAAAACTTAGGATGGATCTCTTTTCACGTTCACGAAGAAGGTCTACGAATCCTCTGTTTTTCCCCACCATGCATGGAGCACCGTCAGTACACACTGAAATAAGTTGATGCATCTGTAGATTTTTTTTTTTTAGCAAACTCAGTGAAAGACTTGAATAAATCCTCCCCTCTTGTTGTCTCTTAGATAGGCAAAACAATAAGACTTTCCTCACATAAGGTGTCACCGACAGCATACCTTGCTTGCAATCATGCTGAACTGGGATAAATGACTTATGTCTGGTGACTCATCCAAAACAAGAGAAAAGAATGGTGCTGCATTTATGTCCTTCACTGTGTTGCCTCAATTTGATTGGCCATCATGATGGTACAATCGTGAACAGTTCTTGCCAACAGAGACTTGTCTTTTATTCATTTTATTATCTTGTCTTTATCCAAAAATCATCACAAAGTTCATTGGCAACATCGAGCACGAGTGTTTTGGCATACTCTCCATCTGTGAATGGCTTTCCATTTCTTACAATTGCTAATGCATCAGCAAAGCTAGCTGAATTTCAGTCACCTTGTTGGGTCCAAACACAGAGTTGCTGCTGACTAGCTCACACTTTGCACAGTAGCTCTTGACATGCTTTCTTCCTGCTGTCCCCTGCTGGATATTTTGATGCAGATGTAGTATGGCATGTGTTGAAGTGCCGCTTATATTGGACCGTTTCATCAATGCAATTTTATCATTGCATATTAGCACACTGAAGAACCTGCTCTCTCCACAAAGGTGATTCCTCTGTCCATTCCTGCCGAAAAGTACGATACTCCTCATCTTTTTTTTCTTTTAGCCATCTTCTTCATCAAAACGGTTTCTGCAATTAGCTAGCTGACTACTTGATTAAAGGAAGGGAAGTTTACTTCCTCACCTCATAATGACCCATGTACGTTACACAATATCCAAAAAAAATTTGCTGTTGTCCCAGAGGACAGCTGTGATTGGCTCCAACCACCCGCAACCATGAACACGAGTAGTAAGAAATAAATGGATTGTAATACATGAGAATGTTTTATATTTTTAATGTTGTTATTTTTTTAATTAAAGATTTGTCTGCGAGCCATATGCAGCCATCAAAAGAGCCACATCTGGCTTGCGAGCCGTAGGTTCCCAACCCCTGTACTAGATTGTTGAAAGAAGCAGTGACAATATTGCAGATTGTTATTCACCACCACTTAGTAATTATATAGTGAATAAATTTTGCAAAATTTTTGGTGCTAGAAGAACTTCCATGTTTTTCCTTCACCTATTTCTCAGATGATAAAACTCAAGCCAGAAGAGACAAGACTGACACCAAAAACAAACAAACAAACAAACAAAACCTCTTATTAATGACATAGAAATAATTTAAACTGAAAAACTTGGAATTTGATGAGTCTAAGAAGCGCAACCTTAGGCAAGTTATTCCATCTTTCAAAACTGTTCCATTCTTTGTAAAAGAAAGATAGTAATTTTTCCCTTAAAGAGTCGTTTTAAGGATCAAATGTAAAATATTTGAGATGTATGTGAAGTTCCTACATAACTGCCAAGTATATAATGGACACTCAGAAAGGTGATGGCAATTATTATAATCTTTGTAACAGTGGCCTTTTCTCAAAACAAATGAGCTGTTGAGTTATGGGTCTCAGAAAACATGTTTTTGTTCCTTTAGTTATATCATTAAGTTTCTAGAAAATTAGATGTCAATGCTAGAATATTAAGAAAAATACCATCATGACCATCAGAATCTGTGGTTGTTTTTTTACATTTTAAACATGAGTGATTTATTCATGTAGGAGCTGAAACTATGACTTTGTGGTATTGTTGGCTTGTCATGATATCCTTAGGGAACAGATGTATGATGTATAATAATGCCACAGATACTTCTATGTTTATTGAACCCACATGAACATTATTTACCCAAAGGACTTCTATCAATTCAGCATGCATGAGCAGAGAACCCGAAAATCACAAATTATACTTATTGGGAAGTACTCAGTTTACAACTAGAGACTCTAAAATGAATAGAGAGTTTAACCTCTACTACAAATAAATGATATGGCATTTTTAGAAATATCAAGGGTACTGTCTCATAGAGTTGTCAAAAGGGAACCCTGCACAATCTTTACTAAGAAAGCAGAAAGAAAAGACTTTTGGTGGATAATTTCCACTTTGTTGTGGTTCAGTTAGACACACTGACTAATAGTTTGACACCTTTTTGTTTGCAATACACTACCTTTTTATTTATTTTGTAAAATGTAATAAAAACACAACTATCTTATATTCATGGGCTTGGTTATTTTTATTTCTATTACTATTATGTAAGTACTTTTAGTTTGTTGATACTTTGTAAGACAATGATTAACTTACCATTCTTTCTCTATCATCTTTCTCTTAGACTTGTTAATTCTTTGTGTGTGTGTGTGTGTATGTGTGTGTGTGTGTGTGTGTGTGTGTGTGTGTGTGACAGAGACAAAGAGAGATAGAGAGAAGGACAGATAGGAACAAACAGGAAGACAGATGTGAGAAGCATCAATTCTTTATTGCAGCAGGTTAGTCGTTCATTTCTTGCTTTCTCATAAGTGCCTTGATGTGGGGGGGGGGGATACAGCAAACCGAGTGACCCTTGGCTTAAGCCAGCAACATTGGGTTCAAGATGGTGAGCTGTGCTCAAGCCAGATGAGCCCGCACTCAAGTCAGCGACTTTGGGGTTTTGAACCTGGGTTCTCTGAGTTCTAGTCCAACTCTCTCTACCCACTGTGCTTCTGCCTGGTCAGGCTGCTAATCCTTTTGACTTTGATTATTATAAACATTCATAAAATTAAGATTTTTAAGTGGACATTTTTATAAGTATTTGTTTGTTTATAACTGCAAATAAAGCCTAGGAAAACTCTCCCTAATATCTGTTATTATTTTCTACAGAGTAAAAATAATGTTGCTTCCACTTGAATGACATCAAGTCAATGGTATTTATTTTCTCTGACCACAGAATAGGAAAAATGAAGTTGTTCTTTCTGGGTTGGAGACATACTATTGACTATAGGATTAAACTCAAACTTTTTGAACCTTCTATAGCTCCATAGAATTGGCCATGGCTCGAAACAAGATGGCGACAGAGTAGGCAGACGTACCAACTTCCAACTCCCAGAAGCAAAGTGAATTATAACTCAATTTTAAGAACCATCATCTGGATAAACCAACTATGAACTAAACTAAGTGGACTCTTCAACCAAGGAACACAGAAGAAGCCACTTGGAGACTAGTAGGAATAGCAAAAACGCAAAAAGGGCTGCCCAGCTCCCCGGAGCAAACGGCAGCCCGGAGAGACCAGTGTGGCGGGAGGAGAGTTTGGCGGAGAGGGAGGGACCTGGGTCCCAGGAACCAAGCCCCAGCCTGCAGTCCCAGAGCCTAGAAGAGGCGTTTGGACAGTTTTGAGCTGTGAAACAAGTGAGGGAGCTCCCAGGCCTACAGTGTGGAGTATTAGGTCCCTTCTTACTCTGCTGAGGGTTGCTGAAGGGTTTGGGGTGACAGGACGCTGAGACGCGGTTCTGTCGGCGTGAACAGAGGCCAAACAAGTGGGAGCTCGGTCTAGCTCAGCAGGGTCGGAGGGGACGCGCCAAAGCGGTCCAGAAGCTGCGGGCCCGCCTTTAATCCCACTTACGGGGACAAAGCGGGAGGCGAGGAACGGGCAGAAATCTGCTCTGCGACCATGTGCAAGCTGGCCCTGACCACGGGGACCGGGCTAGGACCAGGGAGGGGAAGGGGCTCGCAGCGGAGCTCACGCTACCAGCCCCACTCCTGGGCCGGAGAAACCGCGGTTGGCCAGTATATGTGCGCGAGCTGGCTCCGAGCGCGGGAACGGGGTAGATCCCAAGAAAAGTGGAAGCTCGCAGCTGAGCTCACGCTACTATCCCCGCCCAGCCAGAGACCGTGGATTGCATTCATACGTGCACGAGCGGGCTCCGAACACGGGGGCGGGGTAGAGTCTGGGACGAGTGGAAGTACACAGCTGAGCTGAAGCCAGCAAACACGCCTGGCCCAATTAACCTGGGTTTGCGATCCTGCGCGGAAGGGCCCTGGCCTCGAGGGCGGGGCTATATCTCCGGACGGGCAAAGGCTCAAAGCTGAGAGCACGGCAAAAGCCCCGCCCAACCCGCGAAACTGTGGCAAGCAGGCTCTGACTGCGGGTTCTGGGCAGAAGTTTGGAAATAGGCTGGGTCCGCAGCTGAGCAAAGGTGCTCACCTCTACCCTTGGTGCTAAGGCTTGTGGCTTCAGTGACAGCCGCTCCCGCGAAGAGGAGGCAGAAATTACAGCAAAAGCCACAGTGGCCCGGCGCTGGCAACGCTCATACCCAACCACCCTAGGCACTGGCAGAGAAGGTGGGGGGCCTGCAGACAGACCACAACTTGCTTATACACAGACAAAATGGGCAGGCAGAGAAATGCAAACCAAAGGAATCAAGAGAAATCCCCAGAGAAGGACCTGAATGAACCAGATATAACCAAATTACAAGAAGCAGAATTTAGAATGATAGTAAGGATGTTCAAAGAGATTAGAGCAACAATGGATAGTCATTATGAACACCTAAATAAAGAGATAACAAGTACAAAAAAACAAAATTGAAATAATAAAAGAGAATCAGACAGAAATGACAAATACAGTATCAGAACTGAAGACCACAATGGAAGGAATTAAAAGCAGGATGAATCACGCTGAGGATCGAATCAGCAAGTTAGAGGACACAATAAACAAAGGCACAGAAGCAGAGAAGAAAAAGGAAAAGAGACTCAAAAAATGTGAGGAAACTCTAAGGGAGCTTTGTGACTACATGAAGAGAAACAACATTTGCATCATAGGGGCGCCTGAAGAAGAGGAGAGAGGACAGGAAATGGAAACTTTGTTCAATCAAATCATAGCAGAATACTTTCCTAAATTAAGGCTGAGAAACACTCCACACATTCAAGAAGCACACAGAACTCCATTAAAGAGAAACCCAAAAAGATCTACACCAAGACACATCATAGTTAAAATACCAAAGCTAATGGATAAAGAAAAAGTTTTAGAAGCTGCTAGAGAAAAAAAGGCTAGCACCTAAAAAGGAGCCCCCATAAGGATGACATCGGATTTCTAAACAGAAACACTTGAAGCCAGAAGAAAATGGCAAGATATAATCAAAGTAATGAAGAACAAGAACCTACAACCAAGACTACTCTATCCAGCAAGGCTAACGTTTAAAATTGAAGGAAAAATAAAGAGCTTCCCAGAAAAAGAAAGCCTCAAGGAATTCATAAAAACCAAACCAATTCTGCAAGAGATACTAAGAGGCCTCTTGTGAACAGTTTAAAGGGAGGAATGAATAGAGCAAAAGAAGAATACAGCTTTAAAGAATAAAATGGCAATAAACAACTACATATCAATAATAACCTTAAATGTAAATGGATTAAATGATCCAATCAAAACACATAGGGTAGCTGCATGGATAAAGAAACAGGACCCATACATATGCTGTCTATAAGAGACACACCTTAAAACAAAAGATGCACATAAACTGAAGGTAAAAGGGTGGAAAAAAATATTTCATGCAAATGAAAATGAAAAAAAAGCCGGGATAGCAGTACTTATATCTGACAAAATGGACTTTAAAACAAAGGCTGTAGTAAGAGATAAAGAAGAACACTACATAATGATAAAGGGAACAATTCAACAGGAAGATATAACTATTATAAACATATACGCACAAAATATAGGAGCCCCAACATACATAAAGCAGACTTTGATGGATATAAAGGGCGAGATTAACAGCAATACTATCATAGTAGGGGATTTCAATAACCCTCTAACAAAACTGGATAGATCCTCAAGAAAGAAAATTAATAAAGAAACAGCAGACTTAAAGGAGACACTAAATCAACTTGATTTAATAGCTATCTTCAGAACTTTTCACCCTAAAGCAGTAGAATATACAGTCTTCTCAAGCGCTCATGGTACATTTTCTAGGATAGACCACATGTTAGGACACAAAAATGGTCTCAAGATATTTAAGAAGATTGAAATCATATCAAGCATTTTCTCTGATCACAATTTCATGAAACTAGAAATTAATCACAAAAGAAAAACTGAAAAATACTCAAACACTTGGAAACTAAATAGCATGTTATTAAATAATGAATGGGTTAACAATGAGATCAAAGAAGATATAAATAAGTTTCTAGAAACAAATATAATGAGCATACATCAACTTAAAATTTATGGGACACAGCAAAAGCAATTCTGAGAGGGAAGTTTATTGCACTACAGGCATATCATAAGAAGCTAGGAAAAGCTCAAATAAGCAACCTGACCCTGCGTCTAAAAGAACTAGAAAAAAAACAACAAATAAAACCCAAGACAAGTAGAAGAAAGGAAATAATAAAGATCAGAGCAGAAATAAATGACATAGAGGCTCAGGAAACAATACAGAGGATCAATGAAACCAGAAGCTGGTTCTTTGAAAAGGTAAACAAGATTGATGAACCTTTAACTAGACTCACCAAGAAAAAAAGAGAGAGGACTCAAATAAATAAAATTAGAAAGGACAGTGGAGAAATAACAACTGACACAACAGAAATACAAAGCATTGTAAGAAAATACTATGAAGAACTATATGCCAAAAAATTAGACAATCTTGGTGAAATGGACAAATTTCTTGAATCATATAACCTTCCAAAAATCAATCTGGAAGAATCAGAACACCTAAACAGACCAATTACAACAAATGAGATCGAAACAGTTATCAAAAAACTCCCAAAAAAGAAAAGTCCTGGGCCTGATGGCTTCACAAGTGAATTCTATCAAAAATTCAAAGAAGAACTAACTCCTAATCTCCTCAAGCTATTTCAAAAAATTCAAGAGGAAGGAACACTTCCAAACTCCTTTTATGAGGCGAGCATAATTCTGATCCCAAAACCGGGCAAAGACAACACAAAGAAAGAAAATTATAGGCCAATATCCCCGATGAATTTGGACGCTAAAATTCTCAACAATATATTAGCCAACCGGATCCAGCAATAGATGAAAAAAATCATACACCACGATCAAGTGGGATTTATTCTGAAGAGGCAAGGCTGGTTCAATATTCGCAAATCAATCAATGTGATTCATCCCATAAACAAAAGGAAGGACAAAAATCACATGATAATTTCAATAGATGCAGAAAAGGCATTTGATAAAATCCAGCACCCATTCATGCTCAAAACTCTCAGTAAAGTGGGAATACAGGGATCATTCCTTAACATGATAAAGGCCATCTACGATAAACTGACAGCAAACATCATACTAAATGGGCAAAAATGAAAAGCAATCCCCTTAAGTTCAGGAACCAGGCAGAGATGCCGCCTTTCACCACACTTATTCAACATAGTTCTGGAAGTACTAGTTACAGCAAGCAGACAAGAAGAAGAAATAAAAGGCATACAAATTGGAAAAGAAGAAGTAAAACTGTCACTATTTGCAGATGATATGATATTGTATATTGAAAACCCTAAAGTCTCAGCCAAAAAACTACTGGACCTTATAAATGAATTCAGCAAAGTGGCAGGATATAAAATTAATACTCAGAAATCAGAGGCATTTCTATATACCAACAATGAACTGTCAGCAAAAGAAATTAAGGAAACAATCCCCTTCACTATTGCAGCCAAAAAAATAAAGTACCTAGGAGTAAATTTAACCAAGGAGGTTAAGGACTTGTACTCGGAAAATTATAGAACACTGATAAAAGAAATCAAGGAAGATACAAACAAGTGGAAGCATATACCATGCTCATGGCTAGGAAGAATAAACATCATTAAAATGTCTATATTACCCAAAGCAATTTATAAATTCAATGCAATACCAATTAAAATACCAATGACATACTTCAAAGATATAGAACACATATTCCAAAAATTTATATGGAACCAAAAAAGAACACGAATAGCCTCAGCAATCTTAAAAAGAAACAATAAAGCAGGAGGTATTAATCTTCCGGATATTAAGGTTTACTATAAGGCCATTATACTCAAGACAGCCTGGTACTGGCATAAGAACAGGCACATAGATCAATGGAACAGAACAGAGGACCCAGAAATAAATCCACAGCTTTATGGACAACTGATATTTGACAAAGAAGGAAAGAACATACAATGGAGTAAAGACAGCCTCTTTAACAAACGGTGTTGGGAAAATTGGACATCTACCTGCAAAAAAATGAAACTAGACCATCAACTTACACCATTCACAAAAACAAACTCAAAATGGATAAAAGACTTAAATGTAAGCCGTGAAATCATAAGCATCTTAGAAGAAAACATAGGCAGCAATCTCTCTGACAACTGTAGTAGCAGTATATTTGCCGATTTATCTCCACAGGCAAATAAAATAAAAGGCAAGATAAACAAATGTGACTATATCAAACTAAAAAGTTTTTGCACAGCTAAAGACAATAGGAACAGAATAAAAAGACAAACCACACAATGGGAGAACATATTCGACAGCACATCTGATAAGGGGTTAATAACTAAAATTTTTAAAGAACTTATAAAACTCAACTCCAGGAAGACAAACAACTCAATCAAAAAATGGGCAAAAGAAATGAATAGAAATTTCTTTAAAGAGAACATACAGATGGCCATTAGGCATATGAAAAAATGCTCAACATCACTAATCATTAGAGAAATGCAAATTAAATCCACAAGGAGATATCACCTCACACCAGTCAGAATGGCACTTATCAGCAAAACAACACAGAATAAGTGCTGGCGAGGATGTGGAGAAAAGGGAACCCTTCTGCACTGCTGGTGGGAATGCAGACTGGTGCAGCCACTGTGGAAAACAGTTTGGAGCTTCATCAAAAAATTAAAAATCGAACTGCCTTTTGACCCAGATCCCACTTATAGGAATATACTCTAAGAACACCATAGCACTGTTCGAAAAGAAGAAATGCGCCCCCATGTTCGTGGCAGCATTGTTCACAATAGCGAAGATCTGGAAACAGCCCAAGTGTCCGTCAGAAGACGAGTGGATTAAAAAGCCTTGGTACATATATACTATGGAATACTACTCAGCCATAAGAAACGATGACATTGGATCATTTATAACAAAATGGATGTACCTTGATAACATTATACGGAGTGAAATAAGTAAATCAGATAAAAAGAAAAACTGAGAACAGCATGATTACATACATAGGTGGGACATAAAAGTGAGAATATGAGACATTGACAAGAGAGTGGTGGTTATGGGATGGAGGGAGGGAGGGAAGAGTGGGATAGGGAGGGGGGAGGGACACAGGGAAAACCAGATCGAAGGTGACAGAGGACAATTTGACTTTTGGTGATGGGTATGCAACACAATTGAATGATAAGATAACCTGGAGATGTTTTCATTGTACATATGTACCCTGATTTATTGGTGTTACCCCATTAGAATTAATAATAATAAAATATATATATATATAAAAAAAAAAGAATTGGCCATGGCATCCTTTGTAAACACACCTAATCCTGTAAAAATGTTTAAATTGCATCTATACAATTTTATTATATTATTTGCATATACTTATGTATATCTGCCTATCAATCAACTATCTATAGTCTTTCTACATACACTATTCATCATTTTTTGAGAAAACAATTGTATTTATTAAAGGTATGGACTGAATCCTAAATGTTTTCATATCTTTATGTATGGTCAATAGCCACAGCCACCATCACAGCCACCTGGCCCGTGCAGGTTTGCATTTGATTCGGACAGATGATAATGAAACAATGGAGCCATGTACTGGTGGACCATTACCTTGAATCTTAGCTCGCACTCAGTGGGCATGACATACACACAGTGGGTAAACACTTCTCCTTCCATTCAGGGCACCCAAAGCCACTGATCCGAGTATTTTTAGAATGAAAGGTTTCTACCTCACCGGCCTTATTCACCTCTGTTCCCCATCTCCTCTTTGCACAACTCTGCACAAACTGGTTTCTTCTTCAGCACTCGCCATCTTGGCTGCTTCTCTTCTGCAAAGCTAATTTTAGGAACTGAGAGAGAGAGAGAGAGAGAGAGAGAGAGAGGGAGAGCCCCTGGTATCCCTTATTTTGTAGCATAAAAATTAAAGCCTTTAAGCCAGTATACAAATAAGGAAGTCTCTGATACAAAACCACTTATCTAAGGCATAATGGGATTCCTCATAAAAGTGCACCACCCCACATCATGCAACAGTCAAGGGTGTGGGAAAAAGCTTAGTATTGAGAAGATCTTAGTATTAAAAAGTGGAAAAGGCTTAGTCTTAAAAGTAAGCCTTAGGCTATAAGGACCCTGCCTGCTTACAGCCTGTTCCCAACACCCAATGCAAACTATAAGCGAGCAAACATATACATCGTATTTGCAAACTTATTTGACCCACACCTTAACTACAAGCACAATGTCTGGTTCTTGATATAGGTGGAAATTAATATGTGCCTAGTAAATGAATTCTCTGGCTGTGACTAAACTGCAAGTATGTTAGGGGTTGAGACTGGAGAATACCCCTTTTACATTCCTAGTATAGTTGGTCCAGATTGTTCATTTGGGTAAAATAAGTTAATATGTAAAATATATATATATATATATATATATATATATATATATATATATATATATATATATATATATATATATATATATTTATATCTATATCTATATCTATATATATTTTACATATTAACTTATTTATATATATATCTTTTGAACTTAATTGTTATAATTACTTTTAGAAACTATTTGACTCGTAAACTCCATTACATTTCTGGCTTTTAACTTTTCAACAAGATAAGAATTAAAATATTTGTAGTTTTTCTTTTTCTGATGATAACTGTTGGGCAGATAAAATATATTATGCTCACTTTGTTAAAGATGGCGCTGCCCACATGGAAGTTCGTTGATATTAATGTGTGTTCTGGAACAGGCTGTGGTCAGGCCGGGTTGTTATAGCCTAAGGCTTAGTTTAAGAGTAAGCTCTTCCCCACACCCTTGACTGATTGGATGATGTAGGGTGGTGCACTCTCCTGAAGAATCCCATTATGCAGAGACTTCCTTGTTTGTATAATTGGATTAAAGGTTTGGATTTTCTATGCTATAAACTAGGGCAGCCAAGGAGCTTGCTCTCTCTCTCGGTTCCTGGGATTAGTATAGAGAGTAGAGCAGAGTAAGGTCACATGGAGACCAGGAGAAGCAGCCGAGATGGCAGAGTGCTGAGGAAGAAACCAGTTTGTGCAGGAGGAGATGGGAAACAGAGGTGAATAAGTCTGGTGAGCTGGAAAGCTTTGATGCTAGGAAACTCGGATAAGTCAGTAGCTTTGTGAGCACTGAATGTGTGGGTTTTGGAGCCCAGTGTGTGTTTTTGCTTGCCTGCCGGGTGCAAGCTAGAATTAAAGCTGATGGCTCACCAGTTCGTGGCTCCGGTGTTTCATTACGATCTGTTCGAATCCAATGCGAACCTGCGTGGGTCAGGCGGCTGTGATCCTGACCCCGGCTACTGGCTTTACAATAACCTACAGTGATAATTCTGAGTGTCTTGTGCAATGTTGGGATTGGTGGTTATCTGTTTGCATGACTTGATTTCTGTGATGAACTTTAGTTGTTGCTTGGATAAAGTAAGGAAGCTTTTGCACTGGCATTTAGGGACAACATAGAAATAATACTTTTAAATTGATATATGATATTATCTGGTCCATTGTACATTTCCTTGTAAAAAAACTCATTGCGCATCAATGTAAAAATTTATGCCTTAACTTTTTTCATTCTACTCTATAGATCTATATGCTGAACCAGTATTACATTGTCTTGATATTTGTAGCTCTTTTGTAAATTTTGAAATAAGAATATGTAAGTTCTTTATTGTATTCCTCTTTGTCAATTTTTTGGGGGAGGTACTGGGTGATAAATAAAATAGCTACTCAGCCACCATTTTTCTTAAGAACAATGCAGGCCTAAAGGAGGAAGAAGGACTTGCTTACTCAGTAATCCAGCTCAGAACCACTCCCCCTCCTTGTAGCTTGATGCTGATTAGAAACGATTGGATTAGGGTGCAGATAGTTTTGAGGAACTGTGATGCCACTCCCAACCACAAAAAGAAGTAATCTTGCAGCAGCTTTTGACCAAGGACCTTTGAGGAATCCATATAACTCCCACCTTATCCTTCCCTCTGGGGCTGACACCATTTGCTGGTCTCAGTCAGCCTGCACTTAGGCGTTTTTAAACTAAATTTTTCTTTTAGAACACACTAGCCTCATGATTTTGGTTTGGCCCGCAGTTTCTGCCTTTCCTTCTGGTGCCGAAACCCGGGAGGTGTGTGTGCCAGAGACTAGTTGGGGGTTGTTGGGAAGATAAAATATATTATGCTCACTTTGTTAAAGTTGGCACTGCCCATGGGGAAGCCTGTTGCCCAGATGATAACATTAGTTTCCCTTCCTGCTTGGGATGGGCGTGATTGCATTAATGTGTGTTGGGGAAGGGCTTTCACGCCAAAAGGTTTTAAAAGAAAGAGAGATAATGTTGTTCGGGAGAAGAGTGATTAAGTTCTAGGAGAAGCCCATGTTGTAGGAGAGCAGATTAAGGCCACGTGGAGGAGGCCAGGAGAAGCAGCCAAGATGGCTGAGGAGAAGCCAGTTTGTGTAGAGTTTGTGCAGGGAGAAGGAGATGGAGAACAGAGGTGAATAAGTCTGGTGAGCTAGAAACCTTTGATTCTAGGAAACTCAGATAAGTCAGTAGCTTTGTCAGCACTGAATGAGTGGGGTTTTGGAGCCCATTGTGTGTTTTTATTTGCCCACCAGGTGCAAGCTAGAATTAAAGCTAATGGCCCACCAGTTCCTTGCTCTGTTGTTTCATTGCTGACTGTCCGAATCAAATGTGAACCTGCATAGGTGAGGCAGCTCTGATGGTGGCCTTGTCTATTGGCTTTGCAGGGGTCTAATCCTGACCCCGGGAAGAGTGAGGTTTGCTACCCAGGGAGTAGAGAGCAGCCTCAACTAATCTCAGGCTTACCTCCAGATCCTGCCTCCCTTGCCCATAAAGTTGGGGGACTAGTTACTCCTGACCCTCTAGCTGCACCTCCTGAACCCATTGAGACAGGAAACTCCTTCTTCCTGTGTGTAGATGAACCAAAAACCAGATATCAGGACCAACTTCTGCCCTCTCATTTTGCCTGCCATATCCACACCAGCAACAGTCACATTTGGGTGAATAGATCTAGTGGTTCTGTAAGTGAGAACTTTCCAACCCTTCCTGCATCTCTTATTCTATCATCCAGAACAGTTCCAAAAATCCAACATTGGTCAGGTTCCAGGCATTTGCCTCAGTAATAAATGAACAATATGTCCAGGTGGGCCCAAAATGGCACTTTTGATTTTAACATTCTGACTTTACCTTAATAACTTCTGCCTTTCACTGGGTTCCTTGAGTTTTTATATAAATTTTAAAATCAGCTTTTTAATTTCAACAAGAAAAATAGGCAGCTTGAATTTTGACATGAATTCCCATTGACTTAGGGGAACACTGTGGTCTTAATAATATTACATCTTCAAATTCCTGAGCTTAACCTGCCTTTCCATTTCTTGGGTCTTCTTTAATTTCTCTCAGCAATATTTTATAGTTTTCAATATACAAATGTTGCATTTCTTTTGTTGAATTTATTTCTAAGTATTTTATTTTTTGATTCTTTTATATAAATTTTACTTTCAGATTTAATTTTTTTAAAATTTATTTTAGAGAGATAGGAAGTGGAGGGAAAGAGAGAAAAAAAAATTGATTTGTTGTTCCACTTGTTTATACTTTCAATGGTTGGTTCCTGTATATGTCCTGATTACAGATCAACCCAAAGTCTTGGCTTATTGGGACTGTGCTTCAACCAACTTAGCTACCTGGCTAGGGCTTATTTTCAAATTTTTTATTGCTGAAGAAGAGAAATGCAATTTTGTATATTGGTTTTGCATTCTGCAACATCACTGAAATTATTTATTAACACTAATAGTTTTGGCAGATTTTCTACAATTTACCATATATATTGTTGGGCAGATAAAATATAATATGCTCACTTTGTTAAAGATGGCGCTGCCCACATGGAAGCCCATCACCCAGGTGGTATTATTTGCCCTTATGCTTAGGATGGGTGTAGGGGAAAGCAGGCTGGGTCATTATAGCCTAAGGCTTAGTTTTAAGAGTAAGCTTCTCCCCACACCCTTGACTGATTGGATGATGTAGGGTGGTGCACTCCTGAGGAATCCCATTATGCCTCGGATGGGTGGCTTTGTATCAGAGACTTCTTTGTCTGTAGATTGGATTAAGGGTTTGGATTTCTACAGTATAAAGTGGGGCAGGCCAGGAGCTTGCCCTCTCTTGGTTCCTGAGGTATTAGAAAGGAGAGCGGAGTAAGGCCACATGGAGGCCAGGAGAAGCAGCCAAGATGGTGGAGTGCTGAGGAAGAAGCCAGTTTGTTAAGAGTCTGTGCAGGAGGAGATGGGAAACAGAGGTGAATAAGTCTGGTGAGCTAGAAAGCTTTGATGCTAGGAAACTCGGATAAGTCAGTAGCTTTGTGAGCACTGAATGAGTGGGTTTTGGAGCCCAGTGTGTGTTTTTGCTTGCCCGCCAGGTGCAAGCTAGAATTAAAGCTGATGGCTCACCAGTTTTTGGCTCTGGTGTTTCATTACCGACTGTTCGAATCTAATGTGAACCTGCATGGGCCAGGCGGCTATGATCCTGGTCTTGGCTACTGGCTTTACATATATAAACACACACACACACACACACACACAAATATGTAAATAGTTTTGCTTATTCATCTCCAATATGCATTCCCTTATTTGTATTTTAATTTTTGTCTAAATGCTAGAAATAAGTTTGAAAATTATGCTATAGGTTAAAAAGTGTTAAGACTTTCTTCTTTCAAAATATTGAACTATTTATTTATTTAGAAAGGTAAGAAACATTATCGAAACTTAAACATCTTCCAGTCTTGAAGAATAATGCTTTTTATGTTCTTATTGGATGTTTGTACTTTTTTTGTTCTTTCTTTCTTGAAGCACTTTTATTACTTCAAAACTTTCTGAACCAATACCATGTTGTTTTGTTGCTTAGGCTTTTGTAAGGCCAGTACTGTCAGCCATCATCATAGCTGCCCCAAGAACTGGTGGGCCATTAGCTTTAATCCTAGCTTCCACCCAGAGGGCAAGAAATACACACAGTGGGATAACACTTTCCTTTTCATTCAGGGCTCCCAAAGCCACTGACTTATCCGAGTTTCCTAAAATCAAAGGTTTGTACCTCACCAGTCTTATTCACCTCTGTTCCCCATCTCCTTCTCTCTGTACAAACTGGCTTCTCCTTCAGTATTCCACCATCTTGGCTGTTTCTTCTCTCCACCACATGGCCTTTCTCTGCTCTCCTTTATAGTGTAGAAGTCCAAACATTTAATCCAATATACAAATAAGAAAGTCTCTGATACAAAGACACTTATCTGAGGCATAAACGGGATTGCTCATAAGAGTGCACCACCCCCTATCATGCAACAGTCAAGGGTGTGGGTAAAAAACTAAGCCTTAGGCTATAAGGACCCTGCCTGCTTATAGCCTGTCCCCCACATCCAATGCAAACTATAGGCGAGCTATCATATATATCATATTTACAAACTTATTTGACCAACAACCTTTTATTTTTATTATTTTCCATTTTGAAAATTAATTTAAATATTTTCCAATTACTGTTGTCATACAAAAATTAGTTTCAGGTGTGCAGCATAGCAATTAGACATTTATATGCCTTATAACATGGTCCAGTTATACTTCTTTAGTGAAGTCCTTTTTATATCATTTACGTACATGTGCCATTTGTATTTTTGTATTAATTTTGTTATAATTTATATATTTAGAGTAATCTTTCCCCAAGGCAAGAGTTGAGAAAAAAAAATAAAGGTTTGTAGATGGAGTCTCAGCAGTTTGCCTTGCAGTCAATTTTCTTTGAGAGAATGCCACCTTTGCTGACTCTAATCACAAATACAATCCAATTAAAAGCTATTATTTTAATGTGAATAGAGAGGGAGATAAAACAACACAGTGAAATGTTTCATTTAGGTCCAAATGAGTTATTTTCTCAGGGTATAAAGAAGCCCCATTAGGTTGGTTGTTGCAATGACACATGAAACATGCAAACCAAGTTAGTGATTAAAATCTGGGAAAGAAAGATAAAAGGTTTATCAGTGTGACAAGGGCTGGTTGATGGACTATTAGATGACACATTTGTATGTTTGCTTTAAAACCTTCTGGCTTCTGTCATTCATTGTCACTGAAAAAGCTGTTCTTTTCCATGAAGTTCATATAGTGCTTATCTAGAAAACAAAATTGATGTACAGTACCATGAAAATGACAGCATGATTTTCCTATGCACATAACATTTTGTATATATAATGAAGGTGTCCTAAAGGAGGATGTTATAGCAATAAAGAAGTTGATTCCTTTCCCAGGATTATTAAACTCAGTGATGTAATATTACTTGTGGAGAATAGATATCTGCATTGGAGAATAAAAAAAATGACTTTAGACATTAGCATTTTTTCCCCTAAATTTTAAATTACATAGTCATTGCTTAAAGAGAAACATTCAGAGTTTTTCATAAACAGGATCTAAGGAAATAAATAAAAATGGATTATTTTAATTTTTAAATAATTTGTTTTTGTGTCTTTATATCATTCTAATTTTATATAAGATAAAAATTTCCAGTACGTTAATAAAATAGATCTATCATGTAAACCTTATTCCATATGTGCCATTTAAAAATATTTTCTCTTTGTTTTTATCTGCTCCTAACCATAAGTGCCATAAGTATTATGAAATGACATAAGCATGGCTGCTATTGATGGGACTATAACTGTCTACTATAATCCAGTTTTCTTTTTTTCCCATGTGACATATAAGTGCCAAACATATATCTGTAAGGCTAGAATATGATTCCTAGACTCTTTTGCTTCAGATGAGGTCACATGACTAAGTTCTAGACAGTTAAGTGATAGCGGGATTGATCAGACCCATTCACATTTCCTATGTATCATCCTCTATGATAAGATCTGGTGATTCTATTGAAGATCTACAGAAAAAATTGATAATTATTTCTGACCAGAGACAAAGGAAAAAATAAGAAAATAAAGGGGAACAGAAATTGATTAAAGTATAAACAACAAGAAGCACAATGACTAAAGTTATTTTAAAATTTGTTCCTGAATTCAGATTGAGTGAAATTGAGAAATAATTCTTGGTGAATAAATAAATAAAAGGGGTTTTAAAATAGCCATCTTAAAAGACACTACTCATTTTTGTCCTAATGTCACAGAGTACATTTAAAAGAAAATAATAATACAATCAAGTCTTATGTATTATCTGAGGATCTCACTGCTCCTGAGTTTCTTGCTATGTTTGTATTTTAATTAATTTTGAGCAGCAAAACCAAATTTGCAAGTGACATTTCCACTATAAGCATCAAACAGTGGCACCGGGGAATGAATTCTTTTTATTTTTCATTCTAGATTTTACCCCAAAGTTTGGATTCTCTGTTCGAGAAAAGATGTTTTCATTTATCTTTTGGGTTTGGAATAAAATTTTTATTTTTTAAAGAAAACCTGTGATTTCTAGTTCCCTTTGAGAATCTTAAAGATTTCCCTTTATTGGGTCCTGTGTGCCTCTCCAGTGAAACTAAAAGAGGACTGTGTTCAGCTGTTTCCTCTGTTCCAGCATATGTCTGTTCTGAAGAAGGCACTCAGAAGGAGTTTTTGACCAAGTGCCTCAATATATTAAACAAAGAAACAAACAATAAAACAAAATCATCATTAATCTTGACACAAGTCCATGAGCCAAAAATTGAAGAGAAAAACCAGGAAGAATCAACCTTAAATTTGAAGAGGATGAATGGGAGTTGGACTCATTTCATAATGTATTCTCAGAAATTAGTAGCTTTGCAGAAGTTTGCTGGAAAAGGCATCAGTAGCAGATTCAAGGGTGCTGTCCCATATCAGATACTGCCACCCAACTTTTGCTTTTGATTCAACTTTGATGATACCTACTTGTAAGCTATTTTTCCCCGCCGAGAAAGAAGGAGAGTGAGTCAATGAGTGAGTGAATTAATGAACTTCAATGTAAACATGTAAACCAGCTCCTGAAAGAGCTTTACTCCAGCTGTCATTAAACTTCATTAAATGTGTCTTCAGTCAGCCGGCATTCGTGAATACATCATGTCAATCACTTATAGCAAATATACAGAGAAAATTCCCAGATGACTATTTAGTAAGTTGCATACATGCTAAGCCTACCTCAGCCTCATTCTGCATTTTATATCAGTGACCCCTTTTAGCACAGAGGAATTACTATGTTGCATCATTAGTGTGCTGGTAAAACAAACTAGAAGGTGCCTGGTTAAAATTTTAGTGAAAGTGAGTAGTGTAAGATTGGTGTATAATGGGAACGGTCACATGAGGAACTCAGACCCAGAAATTTTGGCTAGGGACACCCACAACTAAGCGCGCCAAAAGAAACTTCCCAGAGGTCCTTGGGAAAAAAGCAACTCTTCGTCAGCCAGTGAGATTTCACCACGTCATATTAGCTAGCCCACCATAGAGGACCCCTTTAAATACCTCTCACATGGTTTAATTTGTGCGACTCCTCTGGCCTCTGTACTCCGAGACCGGAGGCCATCGCCATGTGGAACACACAGTACTTAATAAAGCCTTTGCTATTGCACACAGTGTGGCTCAGGCCCCCCTTCCTTCTTTCTCGGCGGGGAAAATACCTTACACTATCATCAGACATACTTCCTTCCCTTCATTTCCAGTGCACTGCACAAGTCTAGGAAAGTATCTTTCTAAAGCTTTTTTCAAGTTTGTTTACACTAATGTTAGAGTTTAGTTGAAAAAGCACAGAATTCCTCCATTCTGTACATGCAAAGAAAAATATAGGTAAGGAAATACCTAACTTTGCATGTTTGTACAATATTTCTTTATTGTAATATATACTGTAGTTAACATTTGTCATTCACAGCATCAACATACATTGCATAAACCATAAACCATAGCCTAGTGTGCTGGTGAGCACTGTAAGTACTACTCGTGGTGGTGTACTTTGAGCACGCTGGTGTTCTCACATTGTGTTGGTTACAAATCAATATACCTTAAAGAATTGTTACTATTTCAGAATCATATTCAAAGCCTGTTTTGTGATGCTCTAAAAGAATGTGAGCTAGGTAAAAATACAGCTGCTATTGACTCTACTAATCGCATAATAACAGGGCATATTAAGTTTTCAGGGTGAAATGGGATACATGCAGATTGTTTCACAAAAGGCTCATTGTGCCCTTTGGGATTTGGGCCATTGATTTAACAAATTTGAGTTGATCTGCATTCTTAGTGTCCTGCCCAGAGTGTTAATCCCACTCCACCAATGAAAGAATATGTAGTTTAGTAATTTGTATCAAAATGAGAAAGCACCACTTGCCTGAAGGTCATCTTTCCCTGGTTCACTGCACTGTCAAAAGGATAAGGAATTGAAGGATATCCAAAAATTGGATGTTGTAAGAAATAAGTGAAGACCCCAAACTGTTAACTAAGGAGGTTGCAATATGTCAGATGACACTGCATAGGAAAATAAAACACAGGGCATGTGGAGAAAGAAATCTACAGTCTCAAGTTTCCATTGCAATTTTAGGATGTGGAATAAACAGCTAACAACCATAGCAGCATGATATTTGTCATACAATTGAAGAGGATGAACTAATCTTTGTCTTAGTTTTCTAACTTTAACTTTTGGTTTCACTCCTAGACCTTGTTGAGGGTTACCTAGTAAAGAGTCATGGAATATTAGATCTGGAAGAGACATTGAAGATATCTTAGTTACAAAGGGTTTGTAAGTCTTTTTGTTGGTGGTAAGAATGGCACCAGGTATTAGATGGTCCAGGGTAAGGAGCAAATCAAGAACTTTCTCAGGTACTTTTTATTTTTTTGGTCGATCACCATTTATTTCCAGTATACCCTCTTAACCTTTCCCCTCAGGCAATCCTTGTACTGTTGTCTGAGTCCATGAGTATTTTCTCTCTCTCTCTTTTTTATTTTTTGCTTTTTTGCTCAATATCTTAACCCCTTTTACCCCTACTGCCACAGCTGTCAGCTTCTCTCTATCTATAAGTCTCTCTCTATTTTGCTTATTAGTTCATTTTGTTAATTAGATTAACATGAGTGAAATCATATGGCACTTGTTTTGCTCTGACCAGCTTATTTCACTTAACATAATGCTCTCCAGGTCCATCCACACTGTTCCAAAGGGTAAGATTTCCTTTTTTTTTTTTTTTTTTAGGCCAAGTAGTATTTCACTGTGTGAATGCACTACAGCTAATAACATATTCTTTGCTGATTCCGTAGCTCCTCAGATTATGGTGCAATTATCATGGCAAGGGTGGAAAATTGGCTCTTCTATCTTTATATATAGTTCCCACATCTATTATTTTTTACATAAACTTTAGCTTTTGTACTAAAATAAAATTCAGGTTATTTTAAAGTTCACTGTACTCTCAAATTATTGTCTTTGCCATACATTTTTATTCATTTATTTTTAATTTAAATATAGTTGGTATATAATCTTATATGCTTATATTAGTTTCAGGTGTAGAAAGCTTAGTTAAACATTTAAGAGCTGAGAATTCACTTTTCTTCTGCATTTTAACTTCCTCTTCAACATCCACCTTGCCCATGGCTCAGCAGAAGCAGCTGTATAAGAAATGAAGTGGTTACCAGAGGGAGAGAAGTAAACAGGGACAAACATACAGTGACAGAAAATGATTTGACTTTGGGTGATGGGCACACAAAACAATCCACAGTTCAAATGCTGTAGAGATGTTCACCTGAAACCTATGTACTTTTATTCATCAATGTCACCCCATTAAATTTAATTTCTAAAAAGAAAAAAAGAGACCTCTTTGGAGGACACCTAAGTTGGAAGCTGATTCTTTTCTTGGTTGTGTATATTCCCTATTCTAGGGAAAGTTGTGACAAAAAAGAGAGAAAGCATTTCACAATACTTGTAGACACATGTTTTGAGACTAGAGAACATATTTAGCTAACTGTTTGACCTATATTTAAAAAGGGAAGAGGGACTACAGCTTACTTGAGTCAAGGTACACCCAAGGATAAAATAATTTTACATATGATCTTATTTTATTCCACATAGATGTTTGCATTCAGCTAAGTTGTCATGACATATTACCTCTATTTGTTTATATTCAGTCGCATAGTGACAAAGCAAATGAGAGCACTGTCAGAATGTCAACCTGGTCACCAAATTCAGAGGTAAAGCTCTTGACATTACCCAAAGTTCATAACTGATTCTCAGAAAGTTTTCAGTAGAAACCATCTGAACTTATGAAACTAATTCTTGAGAAATGTAAATGTTTTGTAAAATAGTTTTGAATTGTGTCAAGGTTGTCAATGGCTCATGAAATTCAACCAGTATGGTCATTTTATAACATTCTCTGCTTCACCTGTTTCTGACTAAAATAGTTTGGAATGTTGTCACAGAGAGAGCTGATACTTCTTAAAGCTGGAAAACAATACATTCTCTTATAATCGAGTGTGTGGCTAGATAACATTACCTTTATATTTCTTTTGAGACCTCACAAGTGATCTGGAGTTATGCCTTGCAGATACAAAAGTGTTTGTATCCTTATAGAAATTACTATTGTATCATAATGTTAAGCCACCTTCTATAGAAAAATAAAATCAGATAATCTCTGTTGAATAGTCTATTTATTTAGCAACAAATACCTAAATAGCAAGATATCTTTATCAGTATCTGCATGTAAAGCTGTATTTATCAATCAATAAAATGTTTTATAGACAAAGCATCTCTTGGAGCAGTTTGAATGGCAACTAGCAATTTCTTTCAGGTCAGGAAGATTTCAGGGAAAACAATGGCTCCTAATGCTCACATGTGGTCTCACAAACATATTTTTTCTTTATCAGCTAAGTACATGATCACTGCCAGAAAGAGTGCTCTTTGCTGCCAAGGTAAGTTCAACAAATCTAACTACTCTGCTCATTTTTCCCTTTGAAATTACACCGGTAATAAAATATATGAGGACAACATCTATTAATTATCTAGCTTGAAGATAGTCAATTAACCTACTTCTAAGATTAATATGTTGTTTTTTTTTTGCAGTGAAGAACTTAAATTTATTAACAAAATCCCAGCCCTGTGAACAAGATATATTTGTTAACTAGAATGATCGCCTTGACAACACCTAAAACCTAGACCAATGTCTAGAAATGTCTTTCTCTGGCTGGGCACAGTTTGCAAAATACTCACCATTAAAATTATTAACTTTGAATTTTAAAGATTTCTAAACTTTCCTCTAATACCTCTAAAGGGTGGCAGAACAATATTTTTTCAAACATTGTATTTATCTATGTCTTTATATTCATAACTAATTTTATTACTATCAGAGCATTGTATTCTTAAGATAGAATTTTAAAATAATAAGATGAAAAAAAAAACAAACGACCTTTCCTACTTTTCAAACTTCTTTATTTATTGTCATTGTTAATTTATTCTTTTTTTCTTCAGAAATAAGTGTTTTTTATTTTCTCTTTCTCTCTCTCTCTCTCTCTCTCTCTCTCTCTCTCTCACACACACACACACACACAAACACCAAACACATAAATAAGATTGTATTTTTACAAGTCAAAATTCATCTGATAACTTATTTATGATCCTTCTGAATGTTTCACAAAACTAGATGTTAAAAAATTCTGAAACTTCTCAATTTCATTTTATCCTGGTATAAATGATACTTTTACCCATCACAAAGGAAGAAAAATCATCTGAAGACATATCCTTCAAGTTGCGGTATTACAAAGCACAACTGTAAAACTTTAATAGTAAATAGTGTATGCAGTTTAATTTTCAGCACTTAATCATTTATTTCTGTTTACAAATATTGTTATCAATAGTTGTGGCTTGTTAAAAACCTCACAAGGCAAATTATTTTGTTGCTTCATTGCTTAAAGATTTCCAACTGATTTTGAACAAAATGCAACAACAATATAGATGACTCATGTACAAAAGTGCAATCCAATTGTAGAACACACTGTTTATACTGTGTTTTTTTAAAGATTCAAACATTTTGAGAATCCTATGATGATGGCAGAAAAACAGATCAAGGGTTTAGAACAATGGTAAATTCTGTGTGTGTATGTATGTGTGTGTATTCAACATTGGCTTCATCAGGAAAACATATTGTATGGTAAAAGTGTTTATAGATTTTAAGAAATTAGGCTTACATTTCATTTGGTAGAATATCATTGCTTTATCAATTTCTTAATTTAGCAAGAATATTGCTTTTACTGTGATTCTGTATTTCACTAGAATTTGTATTTGTATTATCACCTTATAAACAAATAACTTCAGCTAGATCAGCTGATGGCACAGTGGATAGGGCATCCACCTGGGATGCTGAAGACCCAGGTTTGAAACACTGAGGTTGCTGGCTTGAGCGTGGGATCATGGATATGATCTCATGGTCTCTGGCTTGGGTTCAAGGCTACTGGCTTGAGCAAAGGGTTACTGGCTCTGCTAGAGCCCCCTGGTCAAGACATATATGATAAAGTAATCAATGAACAGCTAAGGTGCGCAACAAAGAATTGATGCTTCTCATCTCTCTCCCTTCTTGTCTGTCTGTCTGTCTGTCTCTCTCTCTATCTTGCACATGTTCCCCCCCAAAACAAATAACTTTATGTTTAGTGTTGAACTTTTCAACTGAATTTAGAATAACATTTATAATAATATCAAATGTTTTGGCATAAATTTTCACCTGTAAGTGGGATAAAAAATTGAACTAATTTTGAAAGTAACAGGCTTTCATTTGAAACAGTTGATGACATTGGTATAAGACATTTATCATTAAACATTTTTCAAATTTCTTTTTAGTTTTTTGCAAACAGCTAAAAGATTAACAGTTTCCACTTTTTCATGTGTGGAGAAAATTTGAAATTCAAAATAAGTAAAATTAATTTAGAATAATAATTACTTAATTTAAATGAAAAGTCATGCTTCTCAGAGGGTTATATATGTATACTTTTCCCAAGAGCACATGTTGAGCTTTTCTCTTTTAGAAATAGTCTTTTCCACATAACTATCAACTTTTAAAGGTTTTTATTTTTTATTTTACCCAGGGACAGATAGAAAGAGTCAGAGAGAAGGATAGACAGGGACAGACAGACAGAAAGAGAAAGAGGTGAGAAGCATCAATCATTAGCTTTTTGTTTGTTTGTTTGTTTACAGGGACAGAGAGAGAGTCAGAGAGAGGGATAGATAAGGACAGACAGACAGGAACGGAGAGAGGTGAGAAGCATCAATCATTAGTTTGCGACACCTTAGTTGTTCATTGATTGCTTTCTCACATGTGCCCTGACCGCGGGCCTTCAGCAGACCGAGCAACCCCTTGCTGGAGCCAGCGACCTTGGGTCAAAGCTGGCGAACTTTTGCTCAAGCCAGATGGGCCCCGCGCTCAAGCTGGCGACCTCAGGGTCTCGAACCTGGGCCCTCCGCACCCCAGTCCGACGCTCCACCCACTGCGCCACCGCCCGGTCAGGCATAACTATCAACTTTTAAAGTAACTATTATGTTTTATTGGAGTGGTGTCTTATATTTTCTTTATGGTATAATAGAAACTATTTTTTTCAGTGAAATCACTATGGCCTCCACAGAGAACAGTTAAGTGCATTTAAACATTTTGTGACATTCATTATTAACATTTTTGAGGAACAGAAATTTAATAATTAATTTTTATTGACTGTGACTTTTATTTTTGCACTTATTGCTGCCCAAAAGGTTTATTGTAAAATATGCAAGTATAATTCAAAAATAAAGTGAATAAATATAGTAGACTTACACACACTACAGAGTAGAGGTTTTTTTTTATTATAGTCTGATATTTTATTTTGACTATTAATATTTATACATTAAAAAGACCTGAGACCATTCTAAATAATAAACATTAGGAATCCTAGGGCAGCAGGCATGCCCCAGGATGGTCTTGGGCAAATTGAAAAGTATGGCCACCATATATATTACAGTGGATATCTGTTAGTTTGCCTTCTTAGTATCCCTTTTCTCTTCTTTTACTATTAATGCCTTAATTAGTTTCCACAGAGAACCATATTTTTCCACTTTCAGTCCATGTGGTTTAGGGGGTGGTAACTTTATTTTATGGTTTCAGGGACAGGTACATGGTCCAGGAGATGGCCAAGCACAATGTTGAATCCTTTAACTACACAATTGGTTCAGAACAGAAATGTGACTAAAAGACAACAATCAATCAATGCCCTCTTCTGGTAGTAGTGTGGTTAGCTAGAACTTCCAGAAAGGAACACTTCCTTATTTTGGGTATGAAAATCTAGACTTTTAGTTATTTTTGTGGCTCAGTGGGAAGAATGTGCCTAAGAATGAAGCCAAAGCAGAGCAAAGGAGAGACTGAGAGATGGAGGGATAAAAGAAAAAGCTATGATGACAGTGAAATCCCCAAATCCAGCAGTTGCTGAAGCCAACCTCTTTTTTGATCACCTCAGTTACATGGTCAATATATTCCATCACTACTTCTTCTTTTTGTTCCATCACTACTTCTTTTAAAGATAGTTTAAACTGTTTTTCTTTTATTTTTTCACCTGAAGTCAACAGAAGCCTATCTAATATAAAGTTATAGAAAACTATTTTGAAGTAATTTATATTAAAATAATCAGATTATTTAGTTTGTATTTATAAAACTACCAGCCTTTTTATTAGGTGGGAGGGGTAAGAGGAGAAGGCTCTGTACATTTGGAGAGGAGTAGTTGGGAGAGATGGCAAATTCAATTATGTGCTAGTACTTGGAGCCACAGAGGAGTAAATGTAAAATTTTACTCTTTAATATGGTGATTTTTATTCTAAAAGAATGGCTTAATAATATAGCACCATTTGTTTACATTGAGAATGGGATATTTTTGAAACATGAATTAGAGGAAAATAACAGCTAAAATAAAAGGAATGTAATCAATAACAATGAAAGAGCTATTAGGTTTTCAATGAAGATGTACGTAGGTTACTGTAGGTGGGAAAACAGTTGTGAGTTCTTTTCTACTTGAACTACAGAGACAGTAAGGCATTGGGTTTTACTTCTAGAGAATATTCTTTTAGAGAATGGAAAAGAAAAAGTGTGAGAGAAATTCCTTGTTAGTGAAGAGCAAACATCCCCATCAAAACTTACAGGAAGTAAGTTGTAATAGTGACAGATATTTAAAAAACCTTATCATTATATCTCTGTGATATTTTATTTAAGGAAACTTTGAGAGCAACATAAATGTTGAATGAAAGAAAACCATTTGATAAATACTAGTACTTTGACAATACAGAATATTAAATCTTTTTCTTTTTCTTAAAGAAAAATGAATGACACAAAAAATGTATATAATAAAATGGTTAATGAAAGAATTAGGCCCAAAATGTATAAGTACCTTTGATTCTAGTGAGAAATGTCCATCAATATTAGAAGTCCATTATTAAAAGGTGAGATTATAACTGATTTCTGTTTTCCTGATTGCCATTTTTATAGTCTAAATTTTCTACAATAATAAGACAAATAAACTTTATAAATTATCTCATGAAGTCTTATTTGTAAATATCTCTAAGAAAAAGTTCTTAATTATCTTCTTGAGAGCTCATTCCAAATGCCTGATCAAGAGGCAACAGGAAATTCTAAAATTTAAATACAAAATAAAGTGACACACTGAGATCATTCATGCTAAGGCTAAAAATGGCTGCTCTCTGAGTTACCTAGCACCTTGCTACTTCGAGTGTGATTCCGGTTCCATGTTAGACCTACTGAATTAGACTCTGCATTTTAACAATATCACTGGGTGATTTGTGAACTATTACAGTTTGGGACCACTGATGTAGAACTCTGGGTGGGTTATAGGAATTTTAGTTTGCCTGTTTTACATTTTCCTTGAGATTGCCTGTTGGGGCAGGCACCGCAAGTCAGAGCCATTTCATTTCTCTGTATTCATTAGGGAAGATCAAAAGAAAAAAAATACTGTTGAGATCATTTCTCAACTTTTTCCTATGTCAAGAACTGTTCCCAATTAAATGTTCATAATTTTAGGTTATACAGTTAGTTTAGAATGATACTGAAGAAAGACTTCCTTTGTCATTTACAGTCTTTATTTCAAAGATCTTTTTGCTCTTTTCAGTTCCATTTTACTAAATAAAACACTTGATTTAGGGCAAAGCAAAGCAACAGAACTGATTGCAAAATCATTTGCTTCCAAGCTACTGTGCTGGCTAGCCTCAGAGGCTGAAATTCCTGCTGTGCTGTCTTTATGATTCTGTTTGTACAAAGGCATGTTTTTTTTTATTTGTTTTGTTTTGTCTTTGCCTCAACCTGAACACAAGGTCATGTTATATTGGCAGTTGGCATAATAGCTAATTACACCCCTATTTGGCCAAGGATGTGGGTTGAGGAATAAATCAGGGTCTTGATGGTTCAGTTCGTGCTACTCTTGGTTATTAGATGTGTGTCACTGAGCAAAGTTCTGATCAAAGCTGGTGGTGAGGCAGCGAAGGGTCACAGAGCATGCCCACGCCTAATTGCTGGGCTGCGTACTAAAGGAAGTTTGTAATAAAAGGCCATTAACTGCTGGCCTTTCCGATCAGTGAAGCAAAAATACGAAGAAATTATGTTTATCAACTGACAATTTGAAAGAAAAGCCTCAATGTAAATGTCTTTTTTCTCTTTCCACTCCTTACCTCAAAAAGAAAAAAAAAAATCCCACAGGATACAAAGTCAATTCAACTTAAGTTAGATAAAATTCACAAAATTTACTTTTTCAAGGATAAGAAAAGGGTAGTGTTTTTTTCTGAATAATTAAAATTTTCTTTTCTAGAGGATTTTATATAACTCATCTAATTTTTTAAAAAATATGAACATGTGAAGAAAAAGTTTTTGCCGCATAAAATATATTTATTAGAGATAAATTCACTTTGTAAATCAATTCTCACAAACCATTTATACTGTGTAAAATATCCCTAAAACAGTTCTCCTCTGTTTTTTCTTATCAACATTTCTTCCTTTATTGATTCCCTTTCTCAAAACTATTGTAAAAAAAAGATAGACTCTTAGTTTTAGAAAATATTGTTTCTACTGTCACAGTTATGAAACGTGAGGTCACTTGATACCACAGCTTTGAACTCAGCTCCATACATAGGCAGTTGAGTGTAGACTCCAAATTGCACGTGGAAGGATGCCAGCTCCTGTAGCAACTTGATTAAATGTTGGCTGTCATTTTGCCCTTTGACATAAGTGAATAATGGTCCAAGTTATAACTGACTCATTGGTTAACCTTATTAAATAAATTACCCAAATTATAGTTGTTATTTCCCCTTAATGTTCATTAGTGAATTATAATAGGGTTTGTGCAATGGATTAAAATGATAGGTACTCTTCCTAAAAAAAAAAAAATTCAAAAGCATGCCTATATCAAGTTTTATTTTTAATTCTAGGGCTTTCTGGTCTGACCTTCTAATGCTCTTCTATGAACTTCTGTGGGTCCATGAACCACAGGGAAACAACCTCTCAGTTAGAGAGAAGAATCAAGAGTTGGAATCTTGTGATAAGTACTTTCAGACACATTTCCTTGTTCATATAGTTTCATTTTTAGTGAATTACTTTTTAAAAATTATCATCACTTAAAAATAAGTAATCAATTTATATTGATTTTTATCTAGCTTAACTCCTAGTCCCCATCAACAGAGAATCCCAAGACTCTGACATGTGTACAATTACCAGCATCTAACAAACTTGACAATTTTTCAGTAACTGCAGTCTTAGTTTGATTTCACAGAGATAGTTTATTTTCAGATATTTAACAACTGACATAGTGTCTAAAATGTTAAAGCATTGTTCAGAGTGAAAGCAGTTCGACACAGGTACAGACACAATCGGTTGTATAACTAACAAAACTTAAACATTTGTATAAATGACTGAATCTCTCACTTTTTAGTGCGTGACAGAGATAGAGAGAGGGACAGACAGGTAAAAAGGGAGATGAGAAGCATCAACTCATAGTTGCAGTACCTTAGTTGTTCATTGATTGCTTTCTTATATGTGTCTTGACCAGGGGCCTACAGTGAAGCGAGTGACCCCTTGCACAAGCCAGAAACCTTGGGCTCAAGCCAGTGACCTTTGGGCTTAAGCCAGCAACCATGGAGTCATGTCTATGATCCCATGCTCAAACCTGAGACCATGTGCTCAAGCTGGTGAGCTGTGCTCAACCTGGCAACCTCAGGGTTTTGAACCAGGGTCCTCCATGTCCCCATCTGATGCTCTATCCACTGCACCACCTGGTCAGGCTGAATCTCTCACTTTGATCCAGAAAGAATTTCTGATGAATATATATATATATATATATATATATATATATATATATATATATATGTGTGTGTGTGTGTGTGTGTGTGTGTGTGTGTGTGTGTGTGTGTGTGTGTGTAAGTACCATATATTTTTATGTATAAGATGCAGTCTTTTTCGAAAAATTTGATTTCTGAAAACTGGGTGCATCTTATACAGTGGTTGTAGGTTTTTACTTGCATTTCCCACTTTTTTGTGCTTGTTTTTATGCTCATTATTGAAGACAGTGATTCGTCATCAGACACAGATGAGGACAAGCTAATAGATGGGAGTTTTGAGAGTGATGAGAAGTTGTATGAATGTTATAATGAATAAATCTTGAGTTCAATGACTTTATGTAATAAAATTTTTTTCAAATTTTGGGTCTCAAAATTAAGGTGCATCTTATACCTGGAAGTGTCTTATACATGGGGAAATATGGTATATTTTTTTAATTGAAGATATTATGAATTAAAATTATGTTAAATAAAAATTATAATATTATGTTAAATAATATTTTAAAAACCATTCAATATATAACAACAATAACAAACACTTAGAGAGATCTCTTACTAAGAACCATACACTATTCTAAATATTTATGTATATAGTCCAAAAACACAAAATTGTAAATCAGCCCATTAAATACAGAGTGCTAAGATAGAAAAAGACATATTTAGGCAAGAGGACCAGGCCTTTCAGGGTTTCTGAGTCATCTCAAAGACTCTGAACTTTACCTTGAAAATTAAGATAGAAATGACTTGACGGGATAGATCTGAAGGGAGGGAGATGTGGAAGAAAACCAAAGTAATTAAAGTGCAGATATTGTGATTTGAACATGGTCATATATACAATAATTTTGATTAGTTGTATCTATGTGTGTGTTTAAAAAAAGGTGAGGCAGGAAATTCAGGACACATCTTAAGTTTCCTGCAGGAGTAACTGGGTGGATTATAGTAGAAAACTAAAAAAGAAAAAACCTATCGTGATAAAATGGATGTTGTTGTAATGATGGAGACTGAGAGAGTAGGACTCTGGTAATCTGGAGAACGTGACCCCATGGAAAGAGGGCAGGTTGTGTTCAAACCTGTCTATTATTGTCATGAGAAATTTGAGGTTCAGGATTACCAGATATATTTTTTCAAAAAACTAGATATGGATTTTTATAATTTCTTTCTTTTTTTTTTTTACTATTGGCAGCAAATTCAAAAATTTATACATTAGGTAAGCTGAATAAAACAAAGAGTCTAAATTTGGTCTGTGTGTCACTGCTATTGTTTTTTAACCTCTGAGATAGGTGATAATGATACTTACTAAGGAAGAAAACAGAAACAGAAATAACCACATATGTATATTTTCATCTCTTTCTTACTGTTGCCTATTTTCTAGTTCCTAAGGCTTTAGCGCATATTTAATTTAGTACTAAATGTGTGCCAAGTATATGATAACCACATCTTTATTGAGCAGGTGCTACCGTATTTCCCCATGTATAAGATGATCCCATGTGTAAGAAGCACCCTTAATATTGGGGCCAGAAATTTTTTAAAAAAGTATTACATAAAGCTGTTGAACTCAAGTTTTATCCATCATAAAATTTATACAACTTCTTATTTGCATGAAAAAGCAGGAAATGCAAGTAAAAATCTACAACCACTGTATTAGACTCACCCAGTTTTTAGACCCCCAAAATTTTCAAAAACGGGTGCATCTTATACCTAGGGAAATACGGTAAATTCAGAAAGAATGTATACCACCCCGAAGATTTCATAGGATTTCCAAGGTGGTGGCCAAGGACCACTCAGAAATTTAGTGTCTGACCTATTCTTTAGTTCTTCATGGAAATATGTTCATTGCCTTTTACTGAAAGAACCATACCTTTCTTTTCCTTTACCTTAGTGGTCTGTTTAACCTCTTGTAGTAAAAGAAATTTAATAATCAAAAGTGAAAGCTCCTCTGATGGCTGAGGTGAGAGTCTTGGAGTATTCTCTTAAGAGTACTTAGAATATAAATTCAAAAGAGTCAGAGGTTGTGACATCTGTATCTAACTGACATGAAGTTTCTGTTGACCAATGACTAAAAATGAGGATCAAATTCCAAGTACGAAGGCAAGCTTTGATTAGCTTAAAAGATGACAAGAACAATCCCATTTTGCATTTTATTTTTTTCAAATACAGAGCTTTGACATGCTTAAAAGAGATCAAGTAATCAATTCTGGTTTGGGCATTTTATTAACCAAACGTGGTAAACTCACAAAATACATTATGTTTTATTTTTACTTTTGTTAGTAAAAAATATAGTCTTCAGAATAGGGAGATAAAAGAGAAATTAAAATGGTGGCAATCAAATAATAGCACAAGCTAACAATATTATTTTTCACTCCATCTTGCTTGTTCACCTTGCCTGTGAGTCTCCAGAAGCAACATGAAATGTGAAGACTATTGCAGTTATACTGACCAGAGTTAAGACCAGGACTCTGCCCTGTACTAGCTCTATGATCTTGAGAAAAATTTAAATTTAGTAATTTCATCTGGAAAATAGAATAAATATATGATACTACTTCATAGGATTGTAGTGAGTACTGGAAGTAGTGAGTGTGTACATCAGGATTAGTTAATGATAGTCATTCCTTATTGTTATGTTTAAGATTTAGGGAATGTCCCTTAATAGACCCATTAAACACCTTTTTGGAAGTTGATACATTGGACCTGACTGGTGCTCCTGTGAATGGCTTTAAAATTTTTCATATCTTTAAGAATAATCTTTAAAAATGAGAAATGAACTTGTTGGCTTTTATTTTTTTATTTTGCTGGTGTTTCTATTTTTTTTTCTTACTTGTGTTTGACTTTTATGTCCCAGGCTTTATAATTTAAAATAATAACCTAACTATACAAGCTGTGAGATTAAAAATACTAGTCTCTGCTTTGTGAGTATGAGTCTGATTGGAAGCAAGCTTGGGAGTGGAAATAGAGATTAAAATCTCCAATTTTTTATTTCATAGGTGACTTATAAGAAGGTTGCATTATTGAGGAAACTAACTGGGTGAAAAATGGCTTTCCAAAGCTCTTGCAAAAGTGAATGAAAAGGTTGTTTTGCATGCTTTTTTAAAAAATTTAAATTGTCATCTGCAATCCCATTCTGTTTTTATTTTCTTCACATTTGTTGGCATTTTAAGAGCTTTCTGTTTGAAACTGTCACGTCAAATATTTATGTTTATATTTAAGATTATTCAAGGGAAGGCTATTTGTGTACTGAGGGACTACTTCTAATTTGTCATGGACCATAAAGTTGAAATCCTTATTACAACTGAAACTAAACGTAATTCAAATTTTCCTAGTGCTTACCCGGGCCCATTTGCTCAGCAGATAGAGCATTGGCTTGGTGTATGGATTTACTGGTTCAATTTTCATTCAGGGCACACAAGCGAAGTGACTATCTGCTTCTTTTCCCCTCCTCTTCTTCTTCACCTCCTGCAGCCAGTGGCTCATTGGTTTAAATGTCACCCCAAGTTCCGAGGATAGCTTGATTGATTCAACCATTGGCCTTAGACAAGGGTTGTTGGGTGGATCCTGGTCAGGGTGCATGCAGAATTCTCACTATCTTTCCACCTCTCACCTAAAAATTTTCTTAGTGCTCAAAGGAAAAAATATACTGATGAAACAATTCTCCCCCCAAAATTACTAACCATAATGGTTATTTTGTGAAGCAGTTAGAGAAATACTCTTCAAACTTTATTGTTACGTTTAGATCTGCCTAAAAACTATATTCTAATCTCCCTTCTCTAATTATCTCAGACAGCAGTTAGTCAAAAGGTTTGATAAATAAATAATTAAGCCTGTCACTAAATTTATCTTTTATAGAATGAACTGATGGTTTAAGAATGTAGATCATCTTAACCAGGTGGTGGGCAGTGGATAGAGCATTGGACTGGGATGCAGAGGACCTGGGTTTGAGACTCCGAGGTTGCCATCTTGAGTACGAGTTTATCCAGCTTGAGCACAGGCTCATCAGCTTGAGAGCTGGGTTTCTGGCTTAAGCATGGGATTATAGACATGACCCCATGGTGGCTGGCTTGAGCCCAAAAGTTGCTGGCTTGAAACCCAAGGTCACTGGCTTGAGGAAGGGGTCACTCGCTCTGCTGTAGCCCCTCAGTAAAGGCACATATGAGAAAGCAATCAGTGAACTACTAAGGAAACTAATGAGCCACAACAAAGAATTGATGCTTCTCATCTCTCTCCCTTCCTGTCTGTCTGTCCCTATCTGTCCCTCTCTCTCTCTCTTGCTCTTTGTCAACACACACACACACAAAATGTTATAATCAAATAAATCTTTATGTAGAAAGTTACTCACTTTATTAAGATCCTAATTTGTAATAAATAATTGAGAATTTTATCTGGATTTACTATGCTCAGTTGTGAAAAGATGGTTTCGGAATCAATAGTCATCAAGGAGCTAGTTTAAATTCTACAGAGTGTTAATGTTTTCTACATTAAGATATTTATATTTATATTCCTTACTAATTCATCACTTATATTTATTACTTAGATTGATCCAAAAAATAAATGCAGAGGTTTCTTTTTTTATTGAATTTATTAAGGTGGTACTGGTTAACAAAATAATATAGGTTTCAGGTACCCAACTCTACAATACATCTTTTATATACTATATTGTATGACACCTCCCCAATTCAAGTCTTTGTCTATAACTTTTGGCCACCCCATACATCCGTCTACCTCCCCCTTCACAATTACCACACTGTCATCCAAGTCTATAAGTTTTTTCTCCTTTATTGTCTCTTTTTGGTCAATCCCTTTACCCCCTCAGTCCTCACCTTTTACAGCTATCAGCCTGCTTTCTATCTATAAGTTTGTCTCTATTTTTCTTATTAGTGCATGTTGTTCACTAGATTCCTCATATAAATGAAATCATACAATACTTGTCTTTCTCCGACTGTCTTATTTCACTTAGCATAATGTTGTCCAGGTCCAGCTATGTGGTCACAATGGGTAGGATTTCCTTCTTCTGTATGGCCGCATAGAATTCCATTGTGTAAATGTACCACAGCTATTTCTTTTTTTTTTTTTAGTGAGAGAGAGACAGGGACAGACAGACAGGAAGGGAGAGAGATAAGAAGCATCAGCTTATAGTTGTGGTACCTTAGTTGTTCATTGTTGATTTTTCATATGTGCCTTGATGGGAAGAGTGGGGCTCCAACTGAGCCAGTGACCCCTAGCTCAAGCCAGCAACCTTTAGGCTCAAGCTAGTGACCATGGGGTCATGTCTATGATCCCACGCTCAAGCCAGCAACCCTGTACTCAAGCTGGCAACCTCCGGGTTTTGAACCTGGGTCGTCAGCCTCCCAGGTCGTTCTCTGTTCATTGCACTATGCCTGGTTAGGTGTACCGCAGCTTTTTTTTTTTTTTTTTTTATATATTTTATTATTATTAATTCTAATGGGGTGACATCAATAAATCAGGGTACATATGTACAATGAAAACATCTCCAGGTTATCTTATCATTCAATTGTGTTGCATACCCATCACCAAAAGTCAAATTGTCCTCTGTCACCTTCAATCTGGTTTTCCCTGCGTCCCTCCCCTCCTCCCTATCCCATTCTTCCCTCCCTCCCCCCATCCCATAACCACCACTCTCTTGTCCATGTCTCATACCCTCACTTTCATGTCCCACCTATGTATGTAATCGTGCTGTTCTCAGTTTTTCTTTTTTTCTGATTTACTTATTTCACTCCGTATAATGTTATCAAGGTACATCCATTTTGTTATAAATGATCCGATGTCATCGTTTCTTATGGCTGAGTAGTATTCCATAGTATATATGTACCATAGCTTTTTAATCCACTCGTCTTCTGACGGACACTTGGGCTGGTTCCAGATCTTCGCTATTGTGAACAATGCTGCCACGAACATGGGGGCGCATTTCTTCTTTTCGAACAGTGCTATGGTGTTCTTAGGGTATATTCCTAAAAGTGGGATAGCTGGGTCAAAAGGCAGTTCGATTTTTAATTTTCTGAGGAATCTCCAAACTGTTTTCCACAGTGGCTGCACCAGTCTGCATTCCCACCAGCAGTGCAGAAGGGTTCCCTTTTCTCCACATCCTCGCCAGCACTTATTCTGTGTTGTTTTGCTGATAAGTGCCATTCTGACTGGTGTGAGGTGATATCTCATTGTGGTTTTAATTTGCATTTCTCTAATGATTAGTGATGTTGAGCATTTTTTCATATGCCTATTGGCCATCTGTATGTCCTCTTTGGAGAAATTTCTATTCATTTCTTTTGCCCATTTTTTGATTGGGTTGTTTGTCTTCCTGGTGTTGCTTTTTATAAGTTCTTTATAAATTTTAGTTATTAACCCTTTATCAGATGTGCTGTCAAATATGTTCTCCCATTGTGTGGTTTGTCTTTTTATTCTGTTCCTATTGTCTTTAGCTGTGCAAAAACTTTTTAGTTTGATATAGTCCCATTTGTTTATCTTGCCTTTTATTTCAGTTGCCCAGGAAGATAAATCGGCAAATATACCGCTGCTACAGATGTCGGAGAGCTTGCTGCCTATGTTTTCTTCTAAGATGTTTATGGTTTCACGGCTTACATTTAAGTCTTTTATCCATTTTGAGTTTGTTTTTGTGAATGGTGTAAGTTGATGGTCTAGTTTCATTTTTTTGCAGGTAGATGTCCAATTTTCCCAACACCATTTGTTAAAGAGGCTGTCTTTACTCCATTGTATGTTCTTTCCTCCTTTGTCAAATATCAGTTGTCCATAAAGCTGTGGGTTTATTTCTGGGTTCTCTGTTCTGTTCCATTGATCTATGTGCCTGTTCTTATGCCAGTACCAGGCTGTCTTGAGTATAATGGCCTTGTAGTAAACCTTGATATCAGGAAGAGTGATACCTCCTGCTTTATTTTTTCTTTTTAAGATTGCTGAGGCTATTCGTGTTCTTTTTTGGTTCCATATAAATTTTTGGAATATGTGTTCTATATCTTTGAAGTATGTCATTGGTATTTTAATTGGTATTGCATTGAATTTATAAATTGCTTTGGGTAATATAGACATTTTAATGATGTTTATTCTTCCTAGCCATGAGCACGGTATGTGCTTCCACTTGTTTGTATCTTCCTTGATTTCTTTTATCAATGTTCTATAATTTTCTGAGTACAAGTCCTTAACCTCCTTGGTTAAATTTACTCCTAGGTACTTTATTTTTTTGGCTGCAATAGTGAAGGGGATTGTTTCCTTAATTTCTTTTGCTGATATTTCATTGTTGGTGTATAGAAATGCCTCTGATTTCTGAGTATTAATTTTATATCCTGCTACCTTGCTGAATTCATTTATCAGGTCTAGTAGTTTTTTGACTGAGACTTTAGGGTTTTCAATATACAATATCATATCATCTGCAAATAATGACAGTTTTACTTCTTCTTTTCCAATTTGTATGCCTTTTATTTCTTCTTCTTGTCTGATTGCTGTAGCTAGGACTTCCAGAACTATGTTGAATAAGAGTGGTGAAAGTGGGCAACCCTGCCTGGTTCCTGATCTTAAGGGGATTGCTTTTAATCTTTGTCCATTTAGTATGATGTTTGCTGTCGGTTACCGCAGCTTTTTAAATTCACTAATCTACTGATGGATCTTTGGGCTAAGGCAGAAGTTTTTTTATCTTAATATAAAACCAACTTATCTGAATAAAGCATAATATATGTACTGGGGAAATTTTGAAATAAATTTTAACTAACATTGCAAAACCCTTTTGAATTTGTTTCCAGTGAGTACTGTGTAGTTGTGCTTTTTTATTTTAGGGGACAACAAGAAAGCAAAGTAAGATACGGTCAAGAAGACCAGAACAGAGAGATGCTGGATCTCTTGACAGAGAAATTACTATGGTGGGTTGCAATCTGATTTCTAGACTTGAACTGCTCAGATGAAGTCACATAAACTTCAGAGAACCATCTATACTTCATAACACTTATGAAACAACAAAAATCTCATTAGTTCTTCCTCCATCCCTTTTTCTAGTTGTCTCCAAAGCAAGTCTATGAGACTTATGTTCATCACCACTACTCCAACTACTCTGGTATTTAATAGCACAGCAACTCCAAAAACATATAGTATGTGATTTTGTACAAGTTAAATTGAATAACAAATATTTGGCTCTTTAAGTTTATTTACTTACTTATTGACCACAACACCTGATCTAGACCATATCTGCTCTTCCCAAGACCCTCCATCAATCACCCAACAACACTCAAATCCTTTATTAGTGTCTTCCTAATATCCTCTTACTCAGAAACGCAATTATTCCTTATAGTCTATGTTGTTGCTGCAACAAACTGTAGTGTTATTCTCATTACTCTGTAGCTGAAGGATACTGACAATGTTACTTCTGTTTTTGAGGTGAAGGTTTAGTGATTTTCCTTACAGGACACATCTGGGGAGTAGCAGAACTAGATTGTCATCCCAGACTGACTTCATAGTTTCTGCCCTAAAGGACACATGGTAGTTGATGCAATCAGAAAAACTGAAATTACTCAGGAATAAGGTGCACATTAGTAGGAGATGGGGCTCAGAAGGAAATATTAGAAGTCAAAAATTTAAGCCTAGCCCAGTGGAAGACAAGCCAAAAACCTAAAGGGCAAAACAAAGAATAAATAGTAAAAGATGTAGAATAAAATAAGGAAAAAGTGGTGTAGGAAACCAAAATAGTGAGTGTCAAAATTTGCAGAAAAGTAGTAAAAAAATAAATCTAGAGGATTTTTCAACTGAGTGATTATCTGGGAATTCTGAGAGAGGAGCAGAAGCTGAGGCCAGCATTTGTAGAGGTCAAGGAGCAAGCACATGGGGTGAGGATGCGACAAAGTCTTTTCTTAACTGTAGGGAAAGAGAATGGGATGAGTGCAACAGGAGCTGAGGTCAATTTGAAGAAGTGATGATTCTGGACACAGGTAGTTTTGTATAAGTACCAGAGGAGACACTCAAGGAATGAGCGGTTTCCACCTAATGGCAACTCTTCTGACACTGAAAGGGAAGTTATCTACTGAGACTAATGGAGAACTATGTAAATAAGGAGCTGTGGGAGATTGATGAAGACTCTTTAGGAAAGATTTATGCACATTTTCTTTTCTAATTGAATATCCTCTTTCCCCTTATTTCTAGATTTTGCTTAGAAGCTAGAAGATTGAAGCTGCTGGAATGATATCTAATGAGTCAATTTCATCTACACTCAGATAGTGAGTAAACAAAGCATCAGTAAGCCATTCAATTTTACTTATTTAAAACTAATATTTTGGAAATTATGCAACTTTTCTATAATTTACAAACACCATCTCCTTGTTAGGAAATACCGATAATTATTTATAATAAGGAAACTGGGTCATAGGTCATGTTCAAACACTATATGTTAATTGCAAACCTGTAAGAATTTGTTGGCTGCCTTTTTTTACTTTGTAACAAAATGATGTGAAAAGGTGTCAGAGGAAAAAAATTTCTGATCATATTTCAATTCAGTCATGATTGAGAATGGGCTAAAATGATTCATATTTCTGCTGAAAACCACTTGAGGTTGCCAGACTAAAATCAAGACATTCAGTTAAATATGAATTTTAGAAACAAGGAGTATTTTTATAGTGTAATTATGATCAAAATATTGCTCGGGACACACTTATACTGGAAATATATTTTTTCTTTCCCTTAAATTTACATTCAAACAGGCATCCTGTATCTTGAATTGAAAAATATGATTACACTAAAATGATCATTGCTCACAGACTGGATTTCATGAATAAAAATCTGCTATGGAAAAGTGTTGGGCCAAAGCAGCAGTACTGACCCTACCTAAACAGTCTCCTGAAAGAAAGTGCAACAATTTCAATCAGCTCACTAATACATCGCAGTGATTTTCCTTTTTAAAAGATTTCACTAGGAGTAAAACATTGAATGGGAATGTTTTGGATTCTTATTTTGTTTCTGAGTTTATTACCATATTTGCTTGGAACATCTCCAATCTGAGATACCTGAGGAACTAGATTTGATATCAAAGGGAAAATTCATAGCATCAACAGCAAACACAATTATTTGTTCAGATATTATATTATAATATAGTTCAAACCATAGTCATTTATTAAGAGGAAGATTCAATTCTTCTTTTCTTCATGCTCAGTAACATGTTTAATTTAAAGTGAGATTTTTCTAAGAGTTCATGTTCTGCTTTCCCTTCTGTGTTTCACCTCACTGACACCCCTACACACACACACACACACACACACACACACACACACACACGTGCATACACACACACAAAGAGTCATAAAGATGGAAAACTTTGAATTGTTGGAATATCTTTATCATATATATAGATGTATTCATCTATCATATATATATATATATATATAACATATATATGACATATATATATTTTTTCAGAATACAATTTAACTCAGAAAGAAATATGCCCCCAAGAGGCTATAAATGCAGGAAATTGTATTTTTCAAGCACATGTCTTTATGGCCTGGCTATATCTATTCTTTGCTTTATCTATTCTTTGCTGGTATCACATTGGAAGGCAGGGCTTTCTCCTTTCTAAATGGTAATCTATAAAGTTTGTTTTTCTCATTTTTCGCTATCTTCATTCACATTCTCACTCTTTCCTCATTTGATAGAAATCATATCCCTTTCCTTAACACCCACACTTCCTCAAAGCAAGCTTTCACCTTCCTTCCAACTCAACTATGCTCTCAGAGAAGTATACAATATCCCCTTCACTCAAAGATTGGAGTACTTGATAAAGTTTAAATGGTATTTTATTTTTATACTTTTTCATAACAAGAGAAAGAAACTAGTTCTGGAAACAGCCTGTGTTAGAAGTGGAGGAAGAAAAGGATAACAGAGAGGAAGTCTTCCAAGGAGTCAGTAGACATTATTAGTTAGGTGACACCATAGTCTCTCTTCATATAACACTGATTCAAACCAAAGAGATGCTTTAGAAAAGACTTACGTTTAGTTATGTATATTTTTAAGCTGTTTGTTGCTATTTTATTGGCCATGTCATGGCTGAGAGATGAAATGTCTGATGACCAGATAGCTAATTCTGATATTCAAGCTCTGCATATTCTTGATGAGAAAGAAGGCACTAGAGGGGCTTTTAAATAGTCAGGCGCGCATACATACAAAATGTATTGAGATGTACACGATTACTCCTTGGGTCACAGGGCTGCAAGAAGCTTCTGTAATTTACTAAGGAGGGACCCAAGACCTAGAAATAATAAGTGACTTGTTTAAAGTCAAGCAACTAGTTAGAGACAAAATAAAAATACAGATATCTCGATTGTCATATTAGTTCTTATGTTAAAGTCTAAACTATTTTATATGTATCTAAAAGTTTATTTAAAAAGCAAACCTGAAACCTGTATAATTATGTTTAACTAGTGTTACCTTAGTAAATCAATTAAAAAAAATAAAAAACACAACTAGCTAAAAAGTGAGTTTTAAAGTAGTAAGGATATGTAAAGCTATATAATTTTAAGGAAATTAAATAAAATTATTTTGAATAATATTTTAGGTTAGTCAGAAATACAACTATTTTAACCATTGCATTTAATTATAGGTAATTTTACAATAAAAAATGTATCTTTGCTTTGAATAAATAATGGCCAAATTTTGTTAACACAGATTATGGCCCAACCAATTAGACTTGTATGTAAAGAAATGTCCAGATTTGTCATTAATTAAGTTGAAATTATTACAAACACTATTTGTTTTAATTTAGTAATGATTCTGAATGGCGTGCTGCTCAGAGCTGAGGAATGAAGAGCAGGTATGCAGTCTTACGATTAGAGAGTAGGCTCAGAACATGTGAGCTAATTAGAGAATTCTGTAAAGTGCTTTGAAGATGAAAAGAGCTATAAAATTCCAAAGAATATTGATATTGCCAGGCTTACTCCTAGTTCTATCACTAACTTGCTGTGTGGTCTTAAAAATAAAAAAAGCAATCACTAATCATTAACTTTGAACATAAAGATGCAAGGATGTATTTTGCTTCATTTTGCCTGTCTGTCTTATTTTTTATTTTCAATATAAATTTAATAGACATGTCAAATAGAACTAGAACAACTTTGGCACCTTAAAAATGTATTATGGTAAGTTTTTATTACCTATGCATTTATCTGGAAATAAATGTCACTTTGCTTCTACTTCTTAATTTTTTAACTATAACCAGGCCTCACTTTTTTTTCAAAAGAGGATGGGAGACAGTGAGACACACTTCACATATGTCTTGACCAAGATCCACCTGGCAACCCCCGCCTGGGGCTGATGCTCAAATGAACTGAGCTATCCTCAGTGCCTGAGGCCAATGGTTGCACCAATCTTAGTGCCCAGGGCCTATTCTTGAACCGATTGAGGGGAAGAGGGAGAGAAGGAGAGGAAAAGAAGCAGATGGTTGCTTCTCAAGTGAGCCCTGACTAGGATCAAAGCTGAGATGTCCACATGCTGGGCTGACCCTCTAGCCACTGAGCAAACCGGCCAGGGCCATAAGCTGCTTCTTAAGCTGTCCCATAGAGTTTAATGTTACATAAGCATTGCCTGATTACTGATTAAAAGTAAAAATTTTAGAGGTCATAATTCAATGATTCTGAATTAGAACCTCTGAGAAAGCCTGGTAATCTTCACTGAAAAAGAAACATCTTGGAGGACTTTAATATTCCATGTACCTCAGTTTGAGAACAAATATGCTAGAGACACATCTAAAAGTCAATTGCCAAAGCAATCATGTGGCCTCCATTGCAATCTAAATGTGCTTTAGTTGTCACCTGGTGGAAGGCTATGAGAGATTTTGATGTTTGAACAAACATTGTGATTACTACTACTGGTTTTTAGTCAAATGGGGAAGATGTTTTAAAAATGGAAATTGTTGCAGAAAAAGACCTTTTTCTTAAAATTCCAAGCTATTAAAAATAATTTAAATTCCTTTGACCTGTACAGACACCTCAACATGGGAAAGCATTTTGATATTTTCTTACATTACTTACTCACTCTTGACATATTTTTAATTACCCTAAATTAGCAGGTCCAGTGTCAATATGTAACAGAAAAAACTCACCCTCTGGCTCTGGCCAACTGTCTTGCAGATGACTTCCATTTTTTAAAGAATCAATACAGAAAGTAATATGAAGGGAATGATTTAAGTAGATGTTTTCTTTTGAAAATAGATGTTTGAAAGGTCACATGATACTGGTAGTGGGTGAACAGTGTCAATGTACAAAGACCATAACTCTTCAGTAACTTGGCACTGATATGTATAGAGCATTGATTATCCAGGACTGAAAGCTTACTTTGAAAGTACCAGTGAAGCTCTGCATTTCAACAAGTACACTCCTCTGTTAACAGCACACCTAACGTGGAAATTGAAAGGTGAATTCACAAGCTGCACAGAAAGCAATTTTGTTTTCATACCTGATGTTCTTGAGCTCCCAGACTAGAGAAATCCAAGTGGCCAAGTTGTAATCTTTCCAAGAGCAGTAGGTTGATATCAAAGAGTCCTCAGTGAAGCAGGAAATTGTGGCAGTACTTCAAGGAATGGGATTGCAATTAACTCTTCCATTCAGATTGAAGGAATGCTCTCCTTTTTTGCTGCAGGCTTTGCTTGTGCTTCAGAGGTGACTGGATCTAAAGCACAGAGCATGTCGAGGATAACCTGCCAGGCTGCTGAGAGTGTGTGCAGGGAGAATTACCAACTTGACGGTAACATGTACATTTTCTAATGGTTTGGGAAATATTCTATATAATATGATAAACCAGAAACTTTTTTTTCCAATTCTACTGACAAAAATAAAAGACTTGTGTTTCTTTTTAGAAAAAGAAAAACCTCCTGGTATTGTGTGTGTGGAGTAGGTGAAGAAAGAGAGAGAGAGAGAAAGAGAGAGAGAGAGAGAGAGAGAGAAATATAGAGAAGAAGGTTCTGGCTACAAAGTGACTCTTTTATGGGTGGATAGCAAGATGTCAATAAACATTACCCAATACAGAACTGTGTTAAAACTTTCCTTATTACAAAGTGGCAATAATGGTAAAGAGGGGACTATAGAGCAGTAGATATGTGACAAATTAAGCTAAGGAAAATTTTGTTTACTAGGGAATGCATTCCCTTTATCTTTCAACTTCTTAAAAATAGTGTTATTCTTCCATAAAAAGATTCCAGTTTGATAAAGAGTTTTGCCAAACTTGTGGCAGTAATTGAACCTATTCAGGAAGCAAACTTCATTGCATATAGTCAACTCAAATTACCTTCTTAATGAGTAATACATTAGAAAAGTAACTACAGACACATGGATAACTCAGTAAGTTCATTTTTTCTCTCTCACCACTCGTAGTTTTCAACCATGGCAACATCATCTAGTTCTCTGAAGTTGTCTTCCATTCCTTTGTCTTTTGGTGTCTGGCCAAAGGTGGATGGTAATTAAGGGTAAAGCTTCAAGTGTGTTCTACCTCTGTGCCAGGGGATTTTTATCATTTATTCAGTCTAGGCTTGTTTCTGATCACAGTTGGGAATCCCAGGTAGGACATTCTGTGTGTGAGTATACATTTGTTGATCTTCGTACATAATTGAGATGTAATCACTCTGTGTAGTCATTCTGTTAACATATTCAGGCAAGTAAAAACAAAAATAAATCCAATATATAATAAATAAAAAACTTTAAACAAAAGTCGTCTTGCATTCTGAATGGCTGCAGTGATAGTGAGTATGTTTTCCTAACCAATAATTGATTGCATGGATAGTTGGAATAGATATATGACTTGGACAGCATAGTTTATGTTTTAAAATTTTTTTAAATTTGGAATTTATATCATAGAATGTGTAAAAAGGGGGAACATCTTCTAGTGCCCATTTAGGGATTTCCTGGTTCATACTTATAAGATAATTTTATGTGAAGCTTTTACCACCAAAGCTAAAAATAATTGCCTTTTTTTCCTGTCTTCTGCCTATTTTTTGCTGTTTCAGTAACTAAAATACCTATCTTCCCACAAAACCCGCTCTGCCCTCCTATCTCAAGGTCACCATGAAACTGACTTTCCACCCACTATGGAGGGTATTGTGACCCTAACAGTGTCAGTTAGGGTTAGGTTTGGCTCCATAGCAATAAGAGACATGAGGATAGTGTATTAAATAGCACAAAAGTTTATTAATTTTTATTTAGTAGTTCAGAGGCAATAATGGTGTAAGCATTGTAAGGAAATATAATAACTATACTATACGTGGCAACTTTAAAACCCTAAAAAACATAGAAGAAGAAAAACAACTATTTGAAAGCCTTGAAAATAGAACAAAAGCAGGGATAAATGAGGGGATTCAAACACACAGAGATTGAGCCATGTTAATAGAGCTTTTCCCCTGAAGGTACCCTTTGGTCCTTAAGCTGAGGCATACAGAACTGAACTAGAAAGTGCAGTTGACATGTTCAAAGAAAAATGTTTAGAACATCTGTAATATGTAGACATGGAAAAAATTTTTAAATAGAAGTAGTAGAGAAGATCATTAGAACCTGTACTAAAATATTCAGTAGATCTTTGTCTGGCACTGTGCATTCATGAGAGGAGTACAAAAAAATCCATGGAGAACAACAGAAAGACTGAGAAAACTGAACAGAGGTTTCAGCTCTGACCCATCACAGGGGAGATTGAGTTTGGATTTTGAGTCTGCCAGGTTAGAAAAGCTTGATTAAACACCTCAGGAACTCACCAAAAAAACAGAAAGACTATACCTTAGGAATAAAGAATTTGTTTCAGGACTGTTTTATGTGTGAAGAAGAGAAAAACCAATTAAGAGTCATAAGAGCAAATTTAAAACCATCCTTCCACAAGTTCATAGTTATCAGTCAAAAATTAAATTGCCCACCATATCAAAAATCAACATTCTTCTGGGGAAGCTATAATATTTACAGTTTATAATTCCTAAAAATGTATCATCTAGAATTACCAGTATAAAATTTAAATTACTAGACACATGAAGAAACATAAAAATGTGATTATTTTCGAGCCAGGAAACAGACTAGGTCCACAGCTGAGCAAAGGTGCTCACATCTACCCTTGGTGCTGAAGCTTGTGGCTTGAGTGAAAGCCCCTCCCGTGGAGGAAAGGGGGAAATCACAGCAACAGCCACAGAGGACCAGCGCTGGCAACGCCCATACCCAACCACCCTAAGCAGCAGCAGAAGGCATGGCGGGCTTGCAGACAGACCACACCTAGATAACACAAAGGCAACACATATTGGACTCCAGTGGCCACAACTTGCTTATACACAGACAAAATGGGCAGGCAGAGGAATGCAAACCAAATCAATCAAGAGAAATCCCCAGAGAAGGACCTAAATGAACCAGATATAACCAAATTACCAGAAGAAGAATTTAGAATAATGATAGGATGTTCAAAGAAATTAGAGCAACAATGGATAGTCATTATGAACACCTAAATAAAGAGATAACAAGTACAAAAAAACAAAATTGAAATAATAAAAAGGAATCAGACAGAAATGACAAATACAGTATCAGAACTGAAGACAACAATGGAAGGAATTAAAAGCAGGATGAATCACGCTGAGGATCGAATCAGCGAGTTAGAGGACACAATAAACAAAGGCACAGAAGCAGAAAAGAAAAAGGAAAAGAGACTAAAAAATGTGAGAAAACTCTAAGGGAGCTCTGTGACAACATGAAGAGAAACAACATTCGCATCATAGGGTTCCTGAAGAAGAAGAGAGAGAACAGGAAATAGAAAATTTGTTTAATCAAATCATACCAAAAAACTTTCCTAAATTAAGGCTGGGAAACATTCCAAACGTTCAAGAAGCACACAAAACTCCATTAAAGAGAAACCCCAAAAAATCTACACCAAAACACATCAGAATTAAAATACCAAAGCTAAGGAATAAAGAGAAAATTTTATAAGCTGCTAGAGAAAAAATGCTATCACCTACAAAGGAACCCCCATAAGTATGACATCTGACTTCTCAACAGAAACACTTGAGGCCAGAAGAGAATGGCAAGATATAATCAAAGTAATGCAGAACAAGAACCTACAACCAAGACTACTCTATCCAGCAAGGCTAATGTTTAAAATTGAAAGAGAAATAAAGAGCTTCCTAGACAAAGAAAGCATCAAGGAATTCATTAAAACAAAACCAATTCTGCAAGAGATACTAAGGAGCCTGTTGTGAAGAGTTCAAAGGGAGGAAAAAATATAGCAAAAGAAGAATACAGCTTTAAAGAATAAAATGGCAATAAACAACTACATATCAATAATAACCTTAAATGTAAATGGATTAAATGATCCAATCAAAACACATAAGGTAGCTGCATGGATAAAGAAACAGGACCCATACATATGCTGTCTATAAGAGACACACCTTAAAACAAAAGATGCACATAAACTGAAGGTAAAAGGGTGGAAAAAAATATTTCATGCAAATGGAAATGAAAAAAAAGCCGGGGTAGCAGTACTTATATCTGACAAAATGGACTTTAAAACAAAGGCTGTAGTAAGAGATAAAGAAGGACACTACATAATGATAAAGGGAACAATTCAACAGGAAGATATAACTATTATAAACATATACGCACAAAATATAGGAGCCCCAACATACATAAAGCAGACTTTGATGGATATAAAGGGCGAGATTAACAGCAATACTATCATAGTAGGGGATTTCAATACCCCACTAACAACACTGGATAGATCCTCAAGAAAGAAAATTAATAAAGAAACAGAAGACTTAAAGGAGACACTAGATCAACTTGATTTAATAGATATCTTCAGAACTTTTCACCCAAAAGCAGAAGAATATACATTCTTCTCAAGCGCTCATGTGTGTCTAGGACAGACCACATGTTAGGACACAAAAATGATCTCATTAAATTGAAAAAGATTGAAATGATATCAAGCACTTTCTCTGATCACAATGCAATGAAACTAGAAATTAACCTCAAAAGAAAAACTGAAAAATACTCAAACACTTGGAAACTAAATAGCATGCTATTAAATAATGAATGCATTAAAATTAGATCATAGAAAAAATAAAAAAGTTTCTAGAAACGAATGATAATGAGCATTCAACAACGCAAAATTTACGGGGCACAGTAAAAGCAGTACTGAGAGGGAAGTTCATTGCACTACAGGCATATCATAAGAAGCTAGAAAAAGCTCAAATAAGCATCCTGACCTTGCATCTAAAAGAACTAGAAAAACGATAGCAAATAAAACCCAGTACCATAGAAGGTAGAAAATAATAAAGATCAGAGCAGAAATAAATGACGTAGAGGTTAAGGAAACAATACAGAGAATCAATGAAACTAGAAGCTGGTTCTTTGAAAAGATAAACAAGATTGTTGAACCTTACCTAGACTCACCAAGGAAAAAAGAGAGAGGACCCAAATAAATGAAATTAGAAATGACAGTGGAGAAATAACAACTGACACAACAAAAATACAAAGCATTGTAAGAAAATACTATGAAGAACTCTATGCCAAAAAATTAGACAACCTAGGTGAAATGGACAAATTTCTTGAATCATATAATCTTCCAATAATCAATCTGGAAGAATCAGAACACCTAAACAGACCAATTACAACAAATGAGATCAAAACAGTTATTAAAACACTCCCAAAAAAGAAAAGTCCTGGGCCTGATGACTTCACAAGTGAATTCTACCAAAAATTCAAAGAAGAACTAATGCTATGCTCCTCAAGCTACTTCAAAAATTTCAAGAGGAAGGAAGACTTCCAAACTCCTTTTATGAGGCGAGCATAATTCTGATCCCAAAACCGGGCAAAGACAACACAAAGAAAGAAAATTATAGGCCTATATCCCTGATAAATTTAGACGCTAAAATTCTCAACAAAATATTAGTCAACCAGATCCAGCGATATATGAAAAAAATCATACACCATGATCAAGTGGGATTTATTCTGGAGAGGCAAGGCTGGTTCAATATTCGCAAATCAATCAATATGATTCATCACATAAACAAAAGGAAGAACAAAAATCACATGAAAATTCCAATAGATGCAGAAAAGGTATTTGATAAAAACCAGCACCCATTCATGCTTAAAACTCTCAGTAAAGTGGGAATACAGGGAACATTCCTTAACATGATAATGGCTATCTACAACAAACCCACAGCAAACATGATAATAAATGGGAAAAAATGAAAAGCAATTTCATTAAGATTAGGAACCAGGCAGGGGTGCCCCCTTTCACCACTTTTATTCAACATAGTTCTGGAAGTCCTAGCTACAGCAATCAGACAAGAAGAAGAAATAAAAGGCATCCAAATTGGAAAAGAAGAAGTAAAACTGTCATTATTTGCAGATGATATGATATTGTATATTGAAAACCCTAAAGTTTCAGTCAAAAAACTACTGGACCTTATAAATGAATTCAGCAAGGTGGCAGGATATAAAATTAATACTCAGAAATCAGAGGCATTTTTATATACCAACAATGAACTGTCAGCAAAAGAAATTAAGGAAACAATTTCCTTCACTATTGCAGCCAAAAAAATAAAGTACCTAAGAGTAAATTTATACAAGGAGGTTAAGGACTTGTACTTAGAAAATTACAAAACATTGATAAAAGAAATCAAGAAAGATACAAACAAGTGGAAGCATATACCGTTTTCATGGCTAGGAAGAATAAACATCATTAAACTCTCTACATTACCCAAAGCAATTTATAAATTCAATGCAATAGCAATTAAAATACCAATGACATACTTCAAAGATATAGAACACATATTCCAAAAATTTGTATTTGACTGAAAAACACGAATAGCCTCAGTAATCTTAAAAAGATGAAATAAAGCAGGAGGTATCACTCTTCCGGATATCAAGGTTTACTACAAGGCCATTATACTCAAGACAGCCTGGTACTGGCATAAGAACAGGCACATAGATCAATGGAACTGAACAGAGAACCCAAAAATAAACCCACATTTTTATGGACAACTAATATTTGACAAAGGAGGAAAGAACATACAATGGAGTAAAGACAGCATCTTTAACAAATGGTGTTGGGAAAATTGGACATCTATCTGCAAGAAAATGAAACTAGACTATCAGCTTACACCATTCACAAAATCAAACTCAAAATGGATAAAAGAGTTAAACATAAGCTGTGAAACCATAAGCATTTTAGAAGAAAACATAGGCAGCAAGCTCTCTGACATCTGTAGCAGCAATATATTTGCCGATTTATCTCCACGGGCAACTGAAATAAAAGGCAAGATAAACAAATGTGACTATAGCAAACTAAAATGTTTTTGCACAGCTAAAGACAATAAGAACAGAATAAAAGACATACCACACTATGGGAGAACATATTCGACAGCATGTCTGATAAGGGGTTAATAACCTAAATTTATAAAGAACTTATAAAACTCAACACCAGGAACACAAACAATCCAATCAAAAAATGGGCAAAAGAAATGAATAGAAATTTCTCCAAAGAGGACATACAGATGGCCAATAGGCATATAAAAAATGCTCAATATCACTAATCATTAGAGAAATGCCAATTAAAACCACAATGAGATATCACCTCACACCAGTCAGAATGGCCCTCATCAGCAAAACAACACAGAATAAGTGCTGGCGAGGATGTAAAGAAGAGGGAACCCTCCTGCACTGCGGTGGGAATGCAGATTGGTGCAGCCACTGTGGAAAACAGTATGGAGATTTTTCAAAAAATAAAAATCGAACTGCCTTTTGACCCAGCTATTCCACTTATAGGAATATACTCTACAAACACCACAGCACTGTTCAAAAAGAAGAAATGCGCCTCCATGTTCGTGGCAGCATTGTCCACAATAGCGAAGATCTGGAAACAGCCCAAGTGTCCGTCAGAAGACGAGTGGATTAAAAAAGCTTTGGTACATATATACTATGGAATACTACTCAGCCATAAGAAATGATGACATCAGATCATTTACAACAAAATGCATGTACCTTGATAACATTATACGGAGTGAAATAAGTAAATCAGAAAAAAACTGATTACAGCATGATTGCATACATAGGTGGGACATAAAAGTGAGACTATGAGACATGGACAAGAGAGTGGTGGTTATGGGGTGGGGGCAGGGAGGAGAGGGTGGATAGGGAAGAGGGGACTGGCACAGGGAAAACCGGATGGAGGGTGACGGAGGACAATTTGACTTTAGTGATGGGTATGCAACAAAACTGAATGATAAGATGACTGGAGATGTTTTCATTGTACATATGTACCCTGATTTATTGGTGGCACCCCATTAAAATTATTAATAAAAATGTGATTAATATTCAAGGGGAAAAAAATCAAGTAATAGGAAACAGACTCAAAACCAACATGTGAGGTTTAACAGATAGGAATTTTAAATAATTAATGGAAAATGATGGTAATGACTGAACAGATGGGGATTCTCATAGAAACATAAACAGTATAAAAACAAAATGAAATTCTAAAAGTGAAAAAAACAGAATTTGGGATGACAAATTAATTAGATTAGTTTAACAGCTCTAGGAGACTGATATAATAGCTTTCAGAGTCAAGATTCTAAGACCAAATAATAGTCTTTGGCCTAAGATTTTATGTTTTTTCTATTACTAAAAGACTTCATTTTTTTTTTTTTTAATGCTAGCCAACCTGCCGTTTTATTCACTATGTAAATGGTTTCATGCAACTTTCCTCTCTAGACATGTTTCTGACTGATTGTATATAATGTACAATTTTATATTAAATTACATATTTTTAAAAATTCTTGATTTTTCATAACATTTAGGAAATTTAGTTGTGTAGAAGAAAACTGAAAACACACTTGTGATTATGAGAATGTGACCATTATACTTGTCTTTTTACATTCTAATTTTGCAAGTTTTTCTAATCATCGCTCACAACAAAATATAATAATTTCTTCATATTCAATAGCTCAATGTAATTTTTAAAAAGTGTAAAATCAATTAATATGCTAGTATTATGTTTTGATAGGAAAATTAAAACTTTAGCATAAGCTGAATTTAAGTATGTGGAAATTTGCTCTTTTGTGCCAAAGATCTGATTTAAAATCAAGCAGGATAGACATCTGGGAAGGGAAAAGCACTTTACAAGTATTTTCACAATATAATTTAGATGTTTTGATGTCATGTTTTTAAGCAGAAGTAGCATTGCTTTGTTTTCTTTTTTTTCAGGCATGTGCAAACTGAACTCTGATCATTATGCAGCAGAGAACCCCTCAGTTTTGGAATGTTATAAGTGTAACTCTGCTTGCAGATGATGGTAATGAAGTAGATTTTTTAAAAAAAGAAAGAAAACATTTTGAAGCCTTAATCAGAACACTGCTTTCATCTGGGTACTACAAATAAACAAAACAGGACAATCATTTCATCATTCAAACTAGAAATAAAACAATCTTCCAAAAATTATTGGTGGGGGTATACACACCTTATGATTTAATACCTTCATTGCCTCTTAAAACAGAAGAATTAATAAAAAGTAGCCAGATAGGCAGGCAATTTGAATTTTAATTCCAGTCCTGTTAATAACTAACTGCATGACCCAGGGCAAGAACCTTAACTTTTTTGTACTTCTGTCTTCTCTTCTATAAAATAAATCAAGTAGATTTATTAGACTATCTCAAAGCCCTTTCAGTGCTCTGTGATTCCATGAATTTTCACAAAAACAGTAATATTTCAAGTATGGTTTCTGAATAAGGATAATGCACACTTTTATGTTAAATTTATGTAAATGTGTAGTCAAGGAAATTTCTAGGCACCATTAAAAACAATGAGGATAGACTGGGTTCATTCTCCTCTCATCCTACTTGCTACCTATAAAGTCACAAACCCTGTAGTGATTTTTTTCAGCATAAATAGAGTAAATATTTAAGGTGAATGCTGAAAGTCTTCAGGTTGTGCAGAATTCCAATGAAGTTTAATGCAAAAGAGCTTTGGTATTCATGCCTCACTTTTAGGTTTACACTTTCTCTTTATGTCACTTGGTAAGTTTAAATAATGTAATTTTGAATATGAAATCATAGAATATGGTTTATGAAACAGCGAGTGCTGAGTAGAAAACTACTTAGGTTCTAATCTAGCCATCACTAACTTTATAACCTTAGGATTTTTTTTATTAATCTGTGAAAAGAGGAACCTGAAATAATTAATCTTTAAGTCTCTTCAGATCTAACACTGTGAGCCCTGGCTGTATTGGTTAGAGTATCGACCCAAAATGCAGATCTAACACTGTGGAAGTTGTGTTTCATTTTAATTCAGATTGTGGGTTTTGTGTTATTTTCTGTGTTGCCATTTGAAATAAAAGAAAAAAAATCTGATTTAAATAGTATTTTGTGAGCACCAGATGAAAACGGTTATAAAGATGACAAAGGTCGGACAATATTTTGAAGCACTTGGAATAGTTTCCCCCAGATAAAAATTTAGCAAGCAAGGGAAGTTCAATATAGATTTTACAAACTATCCAACATAACTAAATATTAGTATTAGTGTTTTATGAAAAGTACTTGATTCCTACTTCTGTGAGATAACTTTTTGATCATATCCATGAAATCTCTTTACAAAGTGTTTACATTACAACAAAATAACCTGATTAATTTGGGAAACAAGAATACCTACTGAGACAGTAAAATTATTAAAATACATTTTGAGGGACTTCACAGTTTTATAGAATGTTAGACACTGAAGAACTTATTAAGAATTAGTAGGTTATATTTGGATAATTTGCAATATCACTTTGTTAAGCATTGGTTACAAAGCTCCATCTTAAATAACTTGTTAATTTTTCCAGGTATAGAGACATAGAAAAGAAACCTCATCTACTTTCCATTGGGGCAGGATCTCTCTGGTGAACAATTCGATTCTTGTAATTAAATCTGTTCCGAGTTGTTGTTGGTCATGGTGTTTTAACTTCCAACTTTTTGCCTACATTATGCAAAAGTGACTCACTTGGATGCAATGCAGAAATCAATTGTGACATTGCAAAATTAAGTTGTGGTAGTTTGTTCATGGGAAATCATTATGCAAGTTGAGAAAATGTAATTTACAAGTTAACAATTGTTTCTCGTTGGGTGAACGTGAGTGTATCTGGAGGTTACACCGGGATTTTCCACTTTCTACTTTGTTTTTATCCAACATATTTTTTTCATCCACCTTTAAAAGATAACTTTCCCTTTTCAAACAATATTGTTCTATCTTGAGTGATAAAGATCTTTTACTAGGGCATTTAGGCAAAGATACCATTGAATCTTAGGCCAGATTAAAAAATGAAAACACAACCAGATGTGTAAAAGTTAAACTCCAGACACAAAAGACAAAAAAAATCTTAAAATCAGCCAGAAGCAAAAGATAGATTAGCATTAAAAAGTGATCATTTAAAGAAATGAGTTCTCAAAAGAAATAAAGACAGAAGAAAGCTCAATGTTCTGAGAGTAAATAACTGAAAATTGTAAATATACTTCAAGAAAAAGGGCAAATAACCTTTTAAAACAAACAGAAACTGAGAGAGATTGCCACAAACCAACCTCACTGCAGAAAATATCTGCAGGAAAAAGATAATCTCAAGTGAAGGTCTCTGAGGCAACAAAGAATGAAAAGCAAATAAATTAAGAAATATACAGGTAAGTCTAGATAAATAATGTCATCATAAAACAACAATACTAACAGCATGAGTAAAAATAATGCATAAGACCACACTAAAATAGACAAGCATACTTACATACACAAAAAGAATATTGGATCTTGGAAAGACTGTGACTATTCAAAATTTTGGAAGGAGGGAAATGATGTTGATTAAATTTCTACATGGAAACATTGCACACAAACAAGGTACAAATGACTACAGCTTACCGTTCTGAAACCCCCATTCAGGAGAGCAACTGAACAACTTTAAGTTGCCTAAACAAATTATTTTTAAAAAAATTAAGATGCAACAAAAACATTTCCTGAAACACTGAAGTTGAGATAATTTGATTCTAGCAGTTCTGTGCTATAAGAAATGTTAAAATGAGTGTTTCGGGCAGAGGAAAAAGGCTACTTAATAGCATGGAACTATACAAACGAATAAACATCATGGTAAATAGTATATATGTAGATATATAGAGAATACATTTGTTTTCATTTTTAAAATTTCTTTAAAAGGTAAATGTTTAAAGCAAAAATCCTAACAGTTATTTTGAGATTATAACATTTATAACTTATAAAATTTGATGTGAAGTGACAATGCCTTTTGTGAATATATATATTGTAAATTAGATGACAATCATTAAAATGATAAAGTAATGTTATAATTAATAATTCAATAGAGTAGAAGCATTCATTGTTATTGTTGCTGTTGTAACAAATTATGTTATTCAGACTATAAGAGTCCACCCTATGGCTCCCAAAGTTTCACATCCAACCCACAAACAAAATACAATACCTTCTCCCAACAACCCTAAAATTATACTGAGGAACAAATTTTTTTTTTATTTTCTGTTGCAGAGGTTTTAGAACTTTTTCTATATATCTCTGCATTGCTGATTCCAAATGTAAAATTCCTTTTTTGGTGCATGCTCTAGTTTTTATACAATTTTAATTTCTTTTTGTTACAGTTAAAGACATGCATTGGTTTTTAAATTGGAGTTAAAGGGCAATGACTCTTGAATTAAACATAACCACAAGGCAATTAATGTTTTACAAACATCACTTTTACATAATTGTAGTCGTTTTTTAGATGTAAAAAGTTAATATCTGATAAAAAAACACCCTCTTATTTGTTTTAAAGATTGAATCATGGCTTCTTTGAGTAGGCATAAATGTAAGAATAGTCCTGACACCTTCTGTTATATATGTGGCTGTTACACACTTCAATGTCAAAGGTGCAATATTTCATCATTTGTAGCACGTGCATATATTGTCTATTTTCAAGTTCCCCTTAGCCATCAAGATAAGAATTGGGCTCCTCATATTGTATGTCATAATTGTGAGAAAATGTTTTGTGACTGGACAAAAGGAAAACACAAAGGAATGCCTTTTGGTATTCCCATGGTTTGGCATGAACCTAAGGACACAGCAGTGATTGTTATTTCTGTCTGATCCATACAAAGGGCATCGGCAAGATAAAACGGCATATGATCGCATATCCTAATATTCCTTCAGCAATACGACCTATCCCACACTCTGAGACACTCCTGGTTCCAGTTTTCAATGGTCTTATTTCTTCTAAGGATGAAGAAAGTGAACATGGTGATCAAGTGTATTTTGATAAGATGCATGAGGAAATGGTTGTAGAATCTGAAGGGTCTTTTTCTGATGCCAACCAGTCATTAACCCCTCAGCAGTTTAGCCAACCTAAATTGAATGACTTAGTAAGAGATTTGGGCCTATCAAAGAAAGCAGCTGAGTTATTAGCCTCTAGGCTTCAAGAAAAGAATGCACTTCACCGGTCAGCTAACGTATCCCATTTCAGGAAGCGTGAACAAATGTTTGTGAACTTTTTTTTCAAAGACATACACTTTGTTTACTGTCATGATATCAGCAGTCTTCTCAGCCAGCTAGGTGTTAACACTTACAGTCCAACAGAATAGCAGCTATTTCTTGACAGCTCTAAACGAAGTCTGAAATGTGTTTTCCTAAATAATGGTAATGTTTATGCAATGGTTCCAATTGGCTATTCAACTCATCTGTGAGAAGATTATAATGACATAAAAATTGTCCTCGACTTTCTGAAGTCTGAGGAGCATAACTGGATCATTTGTGTGGATCTTAAAATGGTAAATTTCCTGCTAGGACAACAGAGAGGTTTCACGAAGTATCCTTGCTTTCTGTGTTTGTGGGACAACCGAGCTCAGGAGAAACACTAGACATAGAAGGAGCAGCTGAAATGTAAAGCTCTGGAAGTAGGGATACAAAATATTGTGAATGAACTTGTAGTTAATTGAGACAGAATCATTTTTCCCACTTCACATCAGACTTGGCTTAATGAAACTGTTTGTTCAGGCTTTGAATAAAGAAAGTAAATGCTTTCCACATATGATTTCTGCTTTTCCTGCCTTGTCTTTCAAGAAGATAAAAGCAGGTGTATTCGATGGACCTCAAATTTGAACCGTCATAAATGATGAGGAATTTGACAGGAAGTTGAATAAGAAGGAGAAAGCAGCATGGCAGTCTTTTGTGACAGTTACAAAGAACATCCTTGGCAACAAAAAAGCAGAAAACTATGAAATTCTGGTCCAAAGGATGCTGTTGGCTTTTCACAATATTGGATGTAACATGAGCGTTATGATTCACTTCCTGAACAGCAACCGAAAATCTTGGAGCTGTTAATCATGAGCAGACTACTTCTGGAACATCAAACGAGATTGTCCTCAACAAGTACACAAACGCAAGAGCTAATAATGCCAATTTTTGCCTGAATAAAATTTAAATAAGTATTGTACAAATTTTATGATTAAAATAAGTGTTTTAATATGTTCTATTTTGAAATTGTAGACAAATTCTGATGCAATCATATCTTTTAGTGTATTTGTGTATTTACTGCATTATATAAATTATTATATTTTCACAAAGATGATGCCCAAGAAGACATTCTACTTCATTATGTTAAACTAAATGTTGAAAATTTTACAATAAGATGAAAACCTGATATCTTGAATTGCAAAAAAACTAGCTTACAGAGGAAAACTAATGTCAGACTTGAGATCAGCACACTAGAATTAGGTAAGAACAAGTGTTTTTGTGGATGCAACAAAAATTTTGTCCCCCAGTGTTATCAACCCATTGTTATATTAACTTCACCCCAAACATCTCATGTAGGTCTTATTAGCTCAGAAGTCCCAAATCTTATCATCTCAATTATCTAGATTAGTTATTAATAATTTGCATATAAACATTCAGGAACAAAGTTTCTTTTTACCTGCGGACTTGTGAACTAAAACACAAGTTGGCTATTCCCAGAGTGCAATACAAGGTCAGACAGAGAATAACAATTATAGGCATTTTCATTCAAAAGAGAGAAAATGAAACAAAAAAAAGGAGTCACTGGCTCAGGCAATTTTGAAATCCAGCTGGGAAACACTCATGTTATTTCAAGGTATGTAAATTATCTTCTGAGTTCTGAGGCTCTGCTCCTAAGCCTACTGCTTTACCCTTGAATTCATCTTTTCTTTCTCATGAAAGATAGAGCATGCTTGAAGCTGGCTTGTATATTTTTATGTTTGTTTGTTTTTTGAAGGTGAGCAGTTGCCTGTTTTATTCATGCCTGTAGAATTTAGGAAGTATGATGGTCATTTTTTCATTTTGTTTTCTCTGTTTCTTTCAGTGCATGCTGGTAGGGTGTTTACTGACATACATTCTAAAAAAGTCTGTGGGTCTTCTATGTGTATCCCAGAGAAACTCTTCACAGTTATGAGGTTCTCCCACAGGTCTTCCCTGGGTAATTCATAAACTAGAAGACTGAAAATTTCTCTACTCATCAAGTCCTGGTTTCTTTTTGTTTAAATTTTCTTCCTTAAATTTTTCTCTTTTCTCTCACATTTTACTATAGGCAGCAGTAAAAAACCAGTCTACATCTTCAACACTATGCTTAGAAATATCCTCAGCTAAGTACTGAAGTTTATTGCTTACTAATAGTTAGCTTGGCACAAACTACAGTACACAATTCAGCTAAGTTTCCTGACACTACATAATGAAGGTTCTGTTTCCTCCAGTTTTCATTAACACATGCTTATTTCCTTTTGAGACTTCATTAGTAGTGCTTCAACATAAAAACTTCTAAAAAACCAGTCTTTAATGATTTAAATATTCTCTAAGATGATATAAGTTTTCTCCCATGTACTCCTCCCTTCCTTCTGAGACTTTATCAACAGTTTTTAATATCCATATTTCCATGAAAAGTCTAGTCTTTCTCTGTCATGCACCTCAAAATTCTTCCAAATTTGTCCCTTATTCAATTCCAAAATCACTTCCAAATTTTTAGGTTTTTGTTATGCCAATGTCCCACTCTCACTTACTAAAATCTGTATTAAGTTCATATTCCCTGTTACACATTACTACAAACCTAGTAGTTAAAAAAATAAAAATGTATTAATTTGAGTTCTGGGGGTCAGAAGACCAAAATAAGCTTCCCTGGAATAAAGTCAAGGTTCTGACATGACTGAACCTTTCCTTTTATTTTTTTTATTTATTACTTCTTTCTTTTCCCTCCCTCCTTCCTTCCTTCCTTCTTTCCTTCCTTCCTTCCTTCCTTCCTTCCTTCCTTCCTCCTTTCTTTCTTTCTTTCTTTCTTTCTTTCTTTCTTTCTTTCTTTCTTTCTTTCTTTCTTTCTTTCTTTCTTTTTCCTTCCTTTCTTATTCCCTCCCTCCCTCCCTCCTTTCTTCCTTCCTTCCTTTCTTCTTTTCTCTCTCTTTCTTTCTTCTTTCCTTCCTCCTTCCTTTCTTTCCTTCTTTTTTCTTCTTTCTTTCTTTCTTTTTCCTTTCTTCGTTCATTCCCTCCTCCCCTCCCTCCCTCCCTCCTTCCCTCCCTCCCACCTTACTTCTTTCCTTCCTTTTTTCTTCTTTCTATCTTTCTTTCTTTTTCCTTCCTTCCTTCCTTCCTTCCTTCCTTCCTTCCTTCCTTCCTTCCTTCCTTCTTTCTTTCTTTCTTTCTTTCTTTCTTTCATTTGAAAGGCTCTGAGGGGAGAATTTTTCTTTTCTTACACTTTCAGCCTCTAATGACTGACTGCATTCCTTGGTTTGTGGTCACTTCCTGTCATCATTCCAACATCTCACTTCCATCAGCGTAACTCTTACTAATGATTGTAATCCTCCTGCCTATAAAAAACTTTATTATTATTATTATTATATTTTTATTAATTTTAATTTATAGTGTTTACATGGATTCAAGTGTCCCACCGAATAGAACTCCCTCGCCCCCTACCCCTGTGTTCCCCCACACACACCCCTTGTACCCGTCCCCTGAACACCTTTCTTCTTTTCCTCTAGGATTTGTCATCTTGCTATCTATATCTCTGTATTATGTATATATAATTTCACAAATCCCTTTACCTTCTCTGATTTTATCTTTTCATCCCCCCTCCCTTCGACCGCTGCCCCTTTGGTTCCAGTGTCCTCTCCTCTACCTCTATTCTATTTCTCAGTTCACTTTGTTCATTAGATTCCACATATAAGTGAGATCATATGATATTTTTCTTTCTCTGCCTGGCTTATTTTGCTTTAGCACAATAGTCTCCAAGTCCATTCATACTGTCGCAAAAGATAAGATTCCTTTCTTTTTCACAGCAGCATAGTATTTCATTGTGTATATGTACCACTGCTTTTAAATCCACTTATCCACTGATGGGTGCTTTTTCTGTTTCCAGATCTTGGATATTGTAAACAATGCTGCAATAAATATGGGGGTACATAGCTTCTTTTGAATCAGTGATTTGGTGTTAGGATATATTCCTAAAAGTGGGAAAGTTGGGTCAAAAAGTAGTTCCATTTTAAATTTTTTGAGGGAACCACATACACTTCTCCATAGTGGCTGCACCAGTCTGCATTCCCACAATCAGTGCAGGAAGATTCCCTTTTCTCCACACCCTCGCCAACACTTATTGTGTGTTGTTTTGTTAATAAGCACCATTCTGACAGGTGTGAGGTGGTATCTCATTGTGGTTTTAATTTGAATTTCTCTAATGATTAGTGATTTTGAACATTTTTTCATATGCTTATTGGCCATCTGTATGTTCTCTTTGGAGAAGTGTCTGTTCAGTTCCTTTTCCCATTTTTTAATTGAATTGTTTACCTGCCTGGTTTGAGTTTTAGAAGTTCTTTATAAATTTTGGTTATTAACCCCTTATCAGACATATTGGTGAATATGTTTTCCCATTGTGAGAGTTGTCTTTTTATTTTATTCATTTTTTTTTTTTTTGCTATGCAAAAGGATTTAGTTTGATATAGTCCTATTTGTTCTCCCTGTCCTTTATTTCACTTGACCGTGGAGATAAATCAGCTAAGATGTTGCTATGAGAGATATCGAAGAGTTTACTGCCTTTTTCTTCCAAGATGTATATGGTTTCATGACTTACATTTAAGTCTTTTATCCATTTTGAATTTATATTTGTGTATGGTGTAAGTTGATGGTCTAGTTTCATTTTTTTGCAGGTAGCTGTCCAATTTTCCCAACACTATTTTTTAAAGAGACTGTCTTTACTCCATTGTTTGCTATTACCTTCCTTGTCAAATATCAATTGGCCATAATTGTGTGGGTTGATTTATGTGTTTTCTGTTCTGTTCCATAGATCTGTATTTCTTTTCTTATGCCAGTACTAAACTGTTTTGAGTACAATAGCCTTGTAATATAACTTGATATCAGGAAGTGTGATATCTCCCACTTTATTCTTTTTCAATATCACAGAGGTTACTCAGGTTCTCTTTTGGCTCCATATAAAATTTTGAAATATTTGTTCTACATCTTTGAAGTATGCCATTGGTATTTTAATGGAAATTGCATTGAATTTGTAAATTGTTTTGGGTAATATAGGCATTTTAATGATGTTTATTCTTTCTATCCATGAACATGATATATACTCCACTTGTCTGTATTCTCCTTGATTTCTTTTATCAATGTCTTATAATTTTCTGAGTACAAGTCTTTTACCTACTGGTTAAATTTACTTCTAGGTACTTTATTTATTTGCAATAATCTCTTTTTCATAGAGTTTATTGTCAGTATATAAAAATGCCAATGATTTCTGAATATTAATTTTATATCCTGCCACCTTGCCGAATTTGTTCATTAGGTCTAGTAGTTTTTTGACTGAGACTTTAGGGTTTTCTATGTACAGTATCATATCATCAGCAAATAATGATAGTTTTACTTCTTCTTTTCCAATTTGGATACCTTTTATTTTTTCTTCTTGTCTGATTGCTGTGGCTAAGACTTCCAGAACTATGTTGAATAAAAGTGGTGCATGGTGGCACTCCTGCCTGGTTCCTGATCTTAAGGGGATTGCTTTTAATTCTTGCCCATTGAATATGATGCTGACTGTGGGTTTATTGTAGATGGCCTTTATTATATTGGAGTATGTTCCTGTATTTCCATTTTGATGAAAGTTTTCATCATAAATGGGTACTGGATTTTATCAACTGTTGTTTTTTATTTTGCATCTGTTGACATTATCTTATGATTTTTATCCTTTGTTTTGTTTATGTATGAATCACATTGATTGATTTGCAATTATTGTACCAGCTTTGCCTCCACAGAAGAAATCCCACTTGTTCAGGATGTATGATTTTTTTCAAGTATTGCTGGATTTGATTTGCTAATATTTTGTTGAGAATTTTAGCATCTATATTTATCAGGAATATTGGCCTATAGTTTTCTTTTTTGTAGTGTCTTCACCTGGTTGTGGAATGAGGATTATGCTTGCCTTATAAAAGGAGTTTGGAAGTCTTCCTTCCTCTTGAATTTTTAAAATAGCTTGAAGAGGATAGGTGTTAGTTCTTCTTTAAATATTTGGTAAAATTTGCCAGTGAAGCCATCTGGTCCAGGACTTTTGTTTGTTGGGAGTTTTTTCATAACTGTTTCAATTTCATTTGTTGTTATCAGTCTGTTTAGGTTTTCTGATTCTTCCTGATTGATTTTTGGAAGATTATATGTTTCAAAGGAATCTATTTATTTCACCTAAGTTGTCTAGTTTTTTGGCATACAGTTCTTCATAGTATTGTCTTATAATCCTTTGTATTTCTGTGGTGTCATTTTCACTTCTCCACTTTCATTTTTAATTTTATATATTTGAGTCTCTCTCTTTTTTTTCTTGCTGTGTCTTCTTAAAGGTTCATCAATCTTATTTACCTTTTCAAGAACCAGCTCTTGGTTTCATTAATCTTCTGTATTTCCTTTAGCTTCTATGTCATTTATTTCAGCTCTGATCTTTATTATATCCTTCCTTCTACTTCTTCTGGGCTTTGTTTGTTGTTCTATTTCTAGTTCTTTTAATTGCAAGGTTAAGTTGTTTATTGAAGCTTTTTCTTGCTTCTTAAGGTATGCCTGTAGTCTTACGAACTACTGCCTTTGCATGTACTCCCATGATTTTTGAGTTGTATTTTCATTTTCACTTGTTTCAAGAAAATTTTTTATCTCTTCCTTAATCTCATTGTTAACCCATTCGTTTTTTTTTTAAAACTTTATTTTTTTTTTTACAAGGACAGAGAGAGAATCAGAGAGAGAGATAGATAGGGACAAACAGACAGGAATGGAGAGAGGTGAGAAGCATCGATCATTAGTTTTTTGTTGCCCTTGCGACACCATAGTTGTTTATTGATTGTTTTCTCACACGTGCCTTGACTGCAGGCCTTCAGCAGACCGAGCAACCCCTTTCTGGAGCCAGCGACCTTGGGTCCAAGCTGACGAGGTTTTTGCTCAAGCCAGATGGGCACACGCTCAAGCTGGTGACCTCAGGTTCTCAAACCCGGGTCTTCCACATCCCAGTCCAACGCTCTACCCACTGTGCCACTGCCTGGTCAGGCCCCATTAGTTTTTTAATAACCTACTATTTAGCCTCCAAATGTTTGAATGTTTTTCAGTTTTTCTATTGTAGTTTATTTCTGGTTTTATGCCATTTTAATCAGAGAAGATGCTTGATATGATTTCAATCTTATTAAGTTTATTGAGACTTATTTTGTGTTCTAACATGTGGTCTATTCTAGAAAATGTACCATGAGTACTTGAAAAAAAATGTATATTCTGTTGCTTTGGTGAAAAGTTCTGAAGATATATGTTAAATTTATTTGATCTAGTGTGTCATTTAAGGCTGCTGTTTTTTTGTTAATTTTCAGTCTGGAGGATGTATCACTTGATGGTAGGGGGGTATTAAAATCTCTTCCTGTGATACTATTACTACTGGTCTCGCCCTTTATGTCCATCAAAATCTGCTTTATATTTAGGTGCTCCTATATTAGGCACATAGCTATTTATAGTGGTTATATCTTTCTGTTGAATTGCTCCCTTTATCATTTTGTAGTAACCTTCTTTATTCCTTACTATAGCTTTTGTTTTAAAGTCTTTTTTGTCAGATATAAGTATTGCTACTCCAACTTTTTTTTTTTATTTTCATATGTGTGAAATATATTTTCCATCTCTTCAATTTCAGTCTATGCTAATCTTTTGTTTTGAGTTGGGTCTCTTATAGACAGCATATATATGGGTCCTGTTTTCTTTTCCACTCAGCTACCCTATGTTTTTTTTGCAGCATTTAATCCATTTACATTTAATGTTATTGATATGTAGTTGTTTATTGTTTAGTGTTGTTTTATTCTTTATATTACATTCCTCCTTTTCTCGATTTTTTCCCTCTTTGTTCATGTTTCTTGCAGTATTGGTTTGGTTATAATAAATTTCTTAAGTTTTTGTTTGTTTTTTATTTGTCTGGGAAGCATTTTATTTTTCCTTCAATTTTAAATGATAGCCTTGCTGGATAAAGAAGTCTTGGTTGTAGGTTGTTGCTTTGCATAACTTTGAGTTTTTCTTTCCAATCTCTTCTGGCCTCAAGTGTTTCTGTTGAGAAGTCAGATGTCATCCTAATGGAGGTTCCTCTGTAGATAATTAACTGCTTTTCTCTTGCAGCTTTTAGTATTTTTTGTTTGTCTCTTAATTTTGACACTTTAATTATGATGTGTCTTGCTGTAGGCCTCCTTGGGTTCCTCTTTAATGGAACTCTCTTTGCTTCTTGAACTTGCCTGACTTTTTCCTTCAACAGTTTTGGGAAGTTTTCAGCTATGATTTCTTTAAAGAGGTTCGCTATTTTGCTCTTTTTTTTTCTCCTTCAATAACCCCTATGATGTGGATGTTGTTTTTCTTCATGTTGTCACAGAGCTCTCTTAGAGTTTCCTCAGACTTTTAAGCCTCATTTCTTTTTGCTGCTCTGCTTCTGTGCTTTTGTTTATCTTGTCCTCTAAATCTCTAATTTGTTCTTCTGCTTCATCCAGCCTGTTGTTAATTACCTCTAGTGCAGTCTTCATTACTAATATTGTATTTGTCATTTCTGACTAATGCTTTTTTATAATCTCAGTGTCCTTTATGATGCTTGCTATCTATTTAGGTGTTCACTATGCCCATCCATTGGTCCTCTAAGATACTTGAGCATCCTGAGAGTCATTGTTTTAAACTCTGTAGCTGGTAGATTGGCTACTTCCATCTCTTCCAGTATTTTTCCTGGGGATTTTACTTGTTGATTCATTTGGATTGCATTTCTCTGTCTTCCCATTTTGTCTGTGTATTAACTCCTCTTTTAAGTGTGCTGTTGGTGTAGCTAGATGAGTTTAGGGCTGGTGTTGTCTGCCTCCAGATTCCAGTTATGTTGTTTCTAGATCTTCTTGGGTTGGCATCAGCTGTTGTTTTTAATACACTGTGGGCTACTTGTCTGCTGCTACTGCTCTTTTTGCTATTTGTGTCAGCATTTTCTGTGCCTTCATAGATCAGGTATGAGGAGCCCTTCCTTAAAATACCACCCTAACAAAGGTCATTAGGTCCTGAACTGATGCTCTATGCATCTGGCTGCTGTATGTGCCAGCCCTGGACCTCCCTGGCAGGATCCCTGCACAGAATAGTGGGGGTCACTGCCTCTGTCTGGCCCTTAGCAACCTTCTTGGAGCTACAAGCAATCCAGAATTTGTAGCTGCCTCTGCTAGGGTCAGGTGTTGTTGTAAATATCAGCTGCACTAGTAGGCTGACTTTTATATACTCTTGGACTAAGGAAAGTTTGCTTAAAAGTTCAAGTTCCCCTGAATCCTGCTTTCTGCCTCCTCTTACTTCTGGCTGCTTGTTGGGCTCAGCCTGGTAGTTCAGGGATTAAGGAAGGTAGTGGGTGTGGCTTGGCCCTTAGCCTCAGGTGTCATTCTATCCAGACTTTTTATTTCAGTTCTCAGAAAGGTGTGGCCACAAGAGTTCAGTGGGTGTGGCTTTTGAGATGAAGAGGCTTACTCTGGCCCCCACCTCCAGCAAATACTCAGGAGTGTGTGAAGGGGAAGTGTAGTTCAGGCCTCAGCCCTCAAAACCTTTGTCCCTGATGCACTCCTTGCTTCTGAGTGACTCTTTGGTCTGACTGGAGTGGGAGAGCCTCCAGTGGGCATGGTAGTTGCTTCCCTTTGTCAGTGTTGGTTTTCCCAGGAAAAATGGTCACTTTAGTGTTGGGAAATGACTCAGCACTGGGGTGGTCTTGCCCCACAGTGTCTCTCCTTGGGCCTCTAAGTTTACACTCTCCTCTCGCAAGTCCAGTCCTCTTGGCTCTCCCTGCCACTGAAATGCTGGGTAAGTGGTTGTGAATGAGGTTTTCTATGAGGTCCTTTTAAGACAGAGCCTTGGTCTGAGGGTTCTGTACTCTTTCTCTCAAATAGTAACCCGGATCTTTTCTTAGCTAAATACTGTCTATATGCCTCTTCTAGTTTCTGGAGCTCTAGGCTGGGGTTCTGGCCCTGGGGCTGAAGACCCACATTTCTGAGGGCAACCCACCCTGTTGTGAGAGTCCCTCTGTGCTGCTGCTTGCTCCTGGGAGTGGGGCAGGCCTTTCCGCATCTCCACCCTTTGTCCAGTCTCATTGTGGCTTCTTTTGAGATCCTTGGTTATAGATTTCTCTTAGTTTAGTCCAAAGTTGGTTTATCAAGATGATTATTCTTAAATTAAGTTGTTTTCCAATTTCATTCTGGGAAGTGGGAGTTGGAATGTCCACCTACTTCATCGTAATCTTCTGGTCCTAAGAAACCTTTTGATTATAGTATTGGGTTCATCTGGACAATCCAGGAATATCTTCCCATCTTAATTCCCTAAACTTTTTCACATTTGCAAAGCACTTTTAAATATGCAATGTAGCACATTAATAAGTTTTGGGGATAAGGATGTGGCTTACTTGTGGTATCATTATTTAATCTACTTGTTGGGCAGATGAAATATATTATGCTCACTTTGTTAAAGATGGTGCTGCCCATGTGCAAGTTTTAAGAGTAAACTTTTCCCCACACCCTTGACTGATTGGATGATGTGGGTGGTGCACTCTCATGAGGAATCCTCCCATTATGCCTCACAGACTTTCTTGTTTGTAGATTAGATTAAAGGTTTGGATTTTTACACTATATGTGGGGCAGGCCGGGAGCTTGCTCTCTCATGTTTCCTGAGGTTAGCATTAAAAAGGAGAGCAGATTAAGGCCACGTGGAGGAGAGGAGAAGCAGCCAAGATGGCAGAGTGCTGAAGAAGAAGACAGTTTGTGCAGAGAGAAGGAGATGGGGAACAGAAGTGAATAAGACTGGTGAGCTAGAAACCTTTGATGCTAGAAAACTCGGATAAGTCAGTAGCTTTGTGAGCACTGAAAAAGTGTGTTTTGGAGCCCAGTGTGTGTTTTTACTTTCCCACTGGGCGCAAGCTAGAATTAAAGTTGATGGCTCACCAGTTTTTGGCTTCGCTGTTTCATTACCGTCTGTCCGAATCTAATGCAAACCTGCACCAGCCAGGCGGCTGTGATAATGGCCATGAATACTGGCCTTATACTACTACAGTAGGTTAAGTTAAATACTAAAAATACTCAATTTGAAAGAAGGTTGAAAAGAGTATATGGGACAAATAGAAAACAAATAGAAAAGGATAGCCTTCAAGGCAAACATATCTATAATCACATTACCAGAAAATGGTCTAAATTCTCTAAACTGAGTAAAGAGAATATCAGATTGGGTAGAACAACAGAAATCAATTATGTTCTAGGTATAGGAAACAAACTTTAAATAAAAGTCAATGATATGCTAATAGTTAAAAAATAGAATAAAGAAATCTGGAGTCACTATAATTAATAGCAGGCAATGTAGTCTTCATTATGAAATATCTCTTTTTATGCTAGTAATATACCTTTTCCTGAGTCAAGACAACATCATAATACTAAGTATGTATATTTTTGATAACTTGTAACTTTAAAATACATGCTGAAGTGCCTGACCTGTGGTGGAGCAGTGGATAAAGCGGTGACCTGGGAACACTGAGGTCGTCAGTTCAAAACCCTGCACTGGTCTGGTCAAGGCACATATGGGAGTTGAGCTTCCAGCTCCTCCCCCCTTTCTCTCTCTCTCTCTCTCTCTCTCTCTCTCTCTCTCTCACTCTGTGTCTCCTCTCTAAAATGAATAAAATTAAAAAAAAGAAAACAAAAAGATTAAAAAAAAAGTAGAAAAAAAATACATGCTGAAAATCAAAGAGAAAATCTTAAAAGCATTAAGATGAAAGAGACCTCAGCCTAATCAGGTGGTGGTGCAGTGGATAGAGCATGAAACTTGGATGTAAAGGACCCAGGTTTGAGACCCCGAGGTCGCCAGCTTGAGCGTTGGCTCATCTGGTTTGAGCAAGGCTCCCCAGCTTGAGCCCAACATTGCTGACTTGAGCGGAGAGTCACTAGGTCTGCTGTAGCCTCCGGTCAAGGCACATATGAGAAATCAATCAATGAACAACTAAGGAACCACAATGAAGAATTGATGTTTCTTATCTCTCTCCCTTCCTGTCTCTGTTCCTATCTGTCCCTCTATCTGACTCTCTCTGTCTCTGCCACACACAGAAAAGATGAAAGAGACCTCTTATGTTCAAGGATACTTTACTGACAGCTAGTAACATTTCAACTTAAATAATTGAAGCCTGAAAAATATAGAATAATTAAAATGATGGAATTAACTGCTAATCTAAGATATTATACCAAGCGTAAATAGTCTTCAAAAATGGAGAGGTAAAACAAAAAATCATTTCCAGTAAGCCTAGACTCCTACACTCTATCTCTCTATATCTGTTTATCTATCTATCTATCTATCTATCTATCTATTTATCTATCATCTATCTACACATCTATATATCTAATCCAGTGGTTCTCAAACTTTTTGAAGTCGGGGCACATTTAAAATCCTACAAATAATTGTAGGTGCACAATATACAAATTTCTAAGAAATATGTTATGATAATTCTAATATTAAAGAAAAATATATAAAGTCCAAGCATGCTTTTATGGTAATTAAATGAAATAAATAGGACAAAATCAAATTTATTCTGACATTAAAAACATTTTATGTTACATATTTTGAGTTATGCTTTTTAGGATTTGTAAAAAGGGGGTTAAAAATAAAAAAAAATGACAGAAAAGTTATATATATATTCTTAGTAAGATTTAGTAAATTCGGCTGGTTCTGATGCAAATAGTGTTAAGTTTTTTCTTTCTTCTGTTTATGAGAAACATGAGCCTGATGTGTCCTAGCAATTTTTTCAATGTTTGAGCATATATTTGAAAGGCAAACTCTCATTTTCTTATCAATACATTGTAGAATTTCTCTCCTTTTACTCTTAATTGTATTGAGTACAGAAAACCCCCACCATATATATCATCTTAACTTTACACCAAACAAAAGATTGAAGAAACTTGCTCCAGTCTTTCCTGGGAACATGGGGGGTAGTGTAAACAATCCAGCACCACAGTTTAACAGCTTTTTGCAACCTAATCAGGCAAGTGAGGTGGGGATTGAGCAGACTGTCAGCTTACTACCAATTCCCCACACCTCTGTCCCCCAAAAATCTAAACTTCAAAAGCCCTGTTAGTTTTTTGGTCCCTGACAGGCACATATTTTTCTGGAATACCATAGGGCATGCCTGGAAATCTTCTAGGATACACCAGTGTGCCCTGACACACACTTTGAGAACCACTGATCTAATCTATCATCTATCTATCTATCTATCTATCTAATCTCTATATTTCTTTAGAAAAGAAAAAAGAGCCAAGATTGAAACATGAAAATCCAGGAGGAGTAGAGTAAATATACAAATTTAACAAAATGAACATTGACCGTAGAAACAATAATTATAAAAGTCTTATTGAGTTTAGGACATTTTTGACAAATCTATCTTATAAAACAGTCTAAAAAATTTACAAAATTATTAGGTAATCAAATTAAGATTAGTATTTAAAGCATAATACATCTAGTTGGGTTTATTTATCAATAAAAGATTGGTTGAAAATGAAAAAATCAATAAGATGACTCAACTCATATTACAGGGTGCTTAGTTTCTCACTGAATTTATGTTTATTTTTTCTTGGGTACTAAGCTATCTATAAACTATGTATTATGTGGCTGAGTTTTATCCTAGAGAATGCAAGAAAAGTTGTAAGTTTAACTCCAGGCTTTACCTGCAAATACTCCCATATGTGTTTCTCCATCTTCCTTAACTTTGTGAATTGGTGTAGTGATAACTAGTACCAGAGTGACCCTTGGAAACCATATACTGAAGATTAAAGGATCATTGTCATGTTTACTCTGAATGACTGTGGAGGAGAGAAGAGCCTCCTGTCACCTAATTGTTAGCCTTATCACTTCTATTGTGTTTGAAATGCAGTACGTATGACTAATTAGGAATCAATGTAGCACAATTCACCACATTTACAGATCAGTGGAAAAAAATCAAATGCAAACAATAAATTTCATAAAGTTCAATATCCAGTATGATAAAACAAAAACATTGATAAATTTAAAAAGGAAAGTTATTTTCTCATATTTATAGTTGATATATTTACTACCACCTAAAGAAAAACAACGAAAATGTATAACAAACAACATAATTCATTATAATATTAACTTACAGAACTTAGAAAAGAGAAATAAATGACGTCAAAAAGATGAAATAAAATGACATTATTTTTCAAATTGTAAAAAATATCAATGGGTAGATTATTGAAATTTATAAAAGTCTTTATTGTGACTGGATATAAATTAATATTTGAAATTAGGTTGCATTTCTATGCATCAAAATAAGCAGAACATATATTTTCTACCTTTTCTAATAATTTTATATATTAAAAGAATTTAAGCATAAATATATAATGTATCTTAAAATGCTGTATTTAAAAGAGTTGATTGAAATACATTTTAAAATATCTTAGAAACCTGAGAGATTTCCACCAACATTAATATAAACACTCAATACAAACTTCCTCAGTATCCCAATAAATATGTACATGCCTATGCATGTGTGTGAACTTGAAAAGCTTATTCCAAAACTTATATGGAAGAACACAAGGCCAAGAGTATAGCAGTCTTGAAGAAGAACTAAACAGTGGGAATAATTTACCCTTTGGATATCAAGACAAAGTAAGCCAAAGTAATTAAGAATGTATGAAATTAATTAAGGAATAAATTAATTGACCAATAAGACAAAATATAGAGCCAAGGTACAAACCCATTTAACATGGAAACTTGATTTATGAAAGAGCTGTTCTTATAGATTAGTGTAGTCCAATAGTTCTTTCATTAAATATTGCTGAAAGAATTGATAATTAATATAAAAAAATAGACTCTACCTCACATTTAAAAAAAATAATTGCAGGAAATAAAAGACCAACATATGAAAGGCAAAACTTTAGAAAAAATATATTTGGGCATAGTTATAACCTTGAGGTAGGATAGAATTTATTAAACAAGATGTGAAAAGTGCAATCAATAAAAGAAAATTACGATAAATTTTAACACATTAAAAAAAGAACATCTGCATTAAGTTATCATAAATGTAATTAAAAGACAAATCACCCCATGGAAGGTAGGTAATATTTGTAACATAAAACTCACAAAGTTAAAATTTAGAATATACATATATCTTTGGATATATATATTCTGCAAATTAACTTGACAAAATGATAAAATTTAAAAGTCCGATAATATAGATTCCTAGTGAAGATGTGGGTTACTACAACAGTTTTGATCTGTTGGTGGACATGTAATTTGACAATTATTTTGCAAAACCTATTGACATTATTAATAAACTTGAATATAATTATACTTTATGACTCGGCAACTCCATTCTGAGGTATATAGTCAAGAAAAAAAAATGTTTTTATAAGTGCACCTAAAGACACAAACAAAAAGATGTATAACAGAAGTTTTTTAATAGAAAAAACTGGAAACAATTTGGATACACAGAAGTAGAATAAAAAAATAAACTGGAGTGTATTCATACAATGAAATGTTATGTATCAATGAAATTAGAAAAGTTATTGCTATCATACCAACATGGGTGAATCTCAAAACTATAAAAAAGCATGTCAAAAGGCTAATAAAAATATATTCATTTTAACTAAAGTTTGGAACTGTGCAAAACTTAGTTACATGGCTTTTGGGGATGTTTCTAATGGTCCCCAAAATGACTGACAATACCAGATCATCTGGATCAATGGCATTTTGATTCCATACACTCCTTTAGTTTTCTAATTTCTTTCTGGAAAAGTGATGCATTTCAATTTATTCTGCCTGACCTAGCCCCCTCTATAAACAATTATAATCATAGCAAAAATATTTGATAAAGTTACTGTGAAATTCAGATATGGGAGAGCATAGACTTGCAAAGAAGAGTCCAAGCATTGATTTTAGTATTGAAGTTCATAGTTCTGTACATTTAGGTCAGAATTTCTCAACATTGGCATGATTGACTTTTGTGTTGAGATATTTCTTTGTTTGAAAGGATTAGTAGAAAGAACTATTAGGACCAAAGTTTCTGGCCTCTAGTGTTTGTATTAAATGTTCCTAGGTAGATGAGGGAATGGCAAAAATTGCCTATGGTTGAGAGCCACTGTTTCAGATGAAACATCTCACTGCTACCCCTAGTGGGTATTACAGGAAAAAAAAAGCATTCTTCAGAGTTTTTATAAGTATGTTTGGTTTCAGAAATATAGGTTTGGGAAAGACTTACTGTGTTAGAAAAGGTCAAATTTTTCCATTCTTCAGTCCTTGGAGGGCTTTCAAAGAGTTGTACAGTCTTTGAAGTACTGCATAAACTTTTTCTTTGCTAAAGGCGGTCACCCTCAGAAGAGAAGCTTACTTAGTGCACCTTTAAGACATTCAAAGCTTACCTGTATTCCTAAAATGTCAAACAGGGAAACAAAAATGCATGGTTACCCAAAATCTAATAATCTAATAAACTCTTTATCTCATTTTCTGACTGAGTATCTCTCACCTTCATGAACACTTCAGGACTAATGCTTCCTGATTCCTTTTTTTTTTTTTTTTTTTTTTTACAGAGACAGAGAGAGAGTCAGATCAGAGAGAGGGATAGATAGGGACAGACAGACAGGAATGAAGAGAGATGAGAAGAATCAATCATCAGTTTTTCGTTTTGACATCTTAGTTGTTCATTGATTGCTTTCTCATATGTGCCTTGACCGTGGGCCTTCAGCAGACCGATTAACCCCTTGCTAGAAGTAGTGACCTTGGACTCAAGCTGGTGAGATTTTGCTCAAACCAATGAGCCCGCTCTCAAGCTGGCGACCTAGGGGCCTCGAACCTGGGTCCCTCTGCATCCCAGTCCGATGCTCTATCTACTGCGCCATATCCTGGTCAGGCTCAAATTTAAATTTCTTATTAATGTTAATACTTCTTGGTTTAAAATACTGTGTTTTAGCTTTCCTTCTTCTGTTTCTCCGTTCCTCCATTCCTCCATCTGTTTCTCCCTCCCCTTCCTCCACTTCCCCGTTCCTCCCTTTCCTCCCCTTCTTCTTTCCTTCCTTCCTTCCTTCCTTCCTTCCTTCCTTCCTTCCTTCCTTCCTCCCTTCTTTCCTTCCTTTCTTCCTCTGCCCTTCCATTGTCATTGTCATTTTCTCCTTCTCCTCCTTCACCTTTCCTCCTCTATGTTTCTTCTTCCTCTTTTTTCTCCTTCTCTACCTTCTTTTTCTTTCTTTCCCTCTTCCTTTCTACCAAAGGCCTTTTAAAATTTATATAGTTTATTTAAATATCAATATAATAAAGAAAATTTGGAGTGCCCCAAATCTCCCTCTAGTTAGTCCCCCACAGTGATACCTAATGTACCTTTGAAAAACATGTAGGACTCTATGGTACTCATTTTGAAAACACTGGTATAGGAAGAAATGAAACCCTAGGAGAAATGAATATATACATAAGGTAGACATACATTTGAGAAATCTCAAGAATATTAAAAATAAATGAGAGACATAGGTTTATGCTCAGTCAGGACAATGAAGAACAAACAGAGATATATACATTTTTTATTATAAACATATTCAGTAGAAACAAAATTTTTAATATTTGAGTATTTGATTTATGTAATGTCTCATTCCTAAAATGAATGAGGGTAGACCATATAGTATAGAAAGTCAATGTTGTATTATAGAAGAGTTTAGTACCAACATACCTAGTTTGGCTTGAGTTAATCTCTGTTTTGTGGTCCTAGAACAATCAAGTGTCTTAGTTTCTTTTTCTCCAAATTGGGATTAAGAGCTATGACCACCCACATATGAGAACAGTTCAGAAAATTACATCAGGTTAAATATTTAAAACTCAACTGTAAAGTACTGTGCCAGAGAGTGTAGAGTAGATTTTGTTTAATTTTCATTTTATTCACTCTACCAACTTTCACAAAAGGCAGTCTGGTATAGGAAACTGAAAAGTTGAGTCTCTTTTTTCTTGACAATATATTAAAACGAAAGCATTAAAGTTGTAATGTCTTTAATATTTATGAATTCAATTCCTTTTTCCAAATAGAGCATCAAACTAAAGGTGAAAGGAGAGGTTAAACATACTTTGCCACGGCAGTAACCCAGATTTAAATCAAAGTGGTGTTCTTTTTTTTTAATGTTTGCAATGGTGTTAATCTGAAGTATTGTGACATGCCTAGGGTTCTTCTTTAGCAGGTGGAAAACAGCAGGGTTCTCTGAAAATGATTTTTAAATTAATTGTGGCTGCTCTGAAACTAGGGCAACTGCTATCATGGGCTCATCTGTTTAGTACTTTAGAGCTGGTCCTGATGTTACTGTTCAGGTATTAAAGATTGACTTTGGGCCTTCTGGGTGTCAATACGTACATATGAATGGCCTTAGGTCTTTAACCATAAAGGTTAATACTTAAACTGACTATATATATATATATATATATATATATATATATATATATATATATATATATAATTTGTGACTAGATGCACTGAAATTAAAAGCAGCAGGAAGTTATAAACCAGATATGTTTATGTCCTTTTCCCTTTGAGACAGAGAATTTTTGAAATGCAAATTAAAGAGATTAAGGCGGTGTTACACGTTGAAATGGTGAAAACTTACTTTCCTAAGTCTTGAAATAGTTCTTGGGTGAGATGAATTTGAATTTTGTTTAAAATCAGGTTCAAGGGAATTTAGAACTATATAAAAATGCTTCAAAATAAAATAGCTTCTTAGATAGCAACTTTGATTTTCAAATGGTTTCAGATGAAATTGCTGAAAGATCACATTTTGTTTTTTCAAAATGTAATATTCAATGGATATTTTATTAAAGATTAGTAAATAGAATGTTGAATTTTTTCTATTGAATTCTAATATTGTCTGTAATTTTAGTTTAAATGTGTGAGAATGTTGTTGAGAAATTTATAAACTTCCAAATGCAATGGATATTATTTCATTTATTTTTATTTTTTTACAGGGACAGAGAGAGAGTCAGAGAGAGGGATAGATAGGGACAGACAGACAGGAATGGAGAGAGGTGAGAAGCATCAATCATTAGTTTTTTCATTGCCATTGTGACACCTTAGTTTTTCATTGATTGCTTTCTCATATGTGCCTTGACCGCGGGCCTTCAGCAGATCGAACAACCCCTTGCTGGAGCCAGCGATCTTGGGTCCAAGCTGGCGAGCTCTTTGCTCAAGCCAAATGGGCTTGCTCTCAAGCTGGCGACCCCTGTGTCTTGAACCTGGGTCTTCCTCATCCCAGTTCGACGCTCTATCCACTGCACCACTGCCTGGTCAGGCTAGATGTTATTTAATGCAAGGAATTTGTTTTTCTATATGTCATATATATAAAATTATACCTGCTTTTGTGTTATCCATGCCCTGACAAATTGTTGATGTTTAAATATCATGTAACCATGACTATTCTTTTAAAAACAAATAAAAAATGTATATATTTTTATTTTCCCTTGATTGTTCTTTTCTGATTTTAAATAATACACTAACATGCAAGGATAGAAAAGAATTCTTTTATTATGTAATGTTCAACTGGCAATGTTCATTTAGAAACAAGTCAATTTATAATTTCTAAACTATGGCTCAATCTTCATAAGTTAAGTGTTACACTAAATTGACAAAAAGAACATACCAAATGAGGATGGAAACTGAAAAAATAAAGATTACCTTGATTATTTTCCAATGTAATATTTAAAAATATTGCAATTGCCCCTCAATGTAATACCTGTTTTTTTATTAATCCATGATAACAATAAAAATAAACAAAACATACATACATACATACATACCTAAAGTGGAAATGACATCATAAACATGTAAGACTTTAATTCTTTTTAGTTAATTTTAACCATTTAACTAAAGAAGTCATCTAGGGGCCAAAGTTAGGAAATTCCTAGCTAAATGCTTGTACAACATGGCTTCATTTGATGCAATTTTGAATCAATTGTGTCAACATTCAATGAAGTTGAATTATATTGCTTTTAAAAAAGCATGTACTATCAATCACCTTCCTTTGTTATAAAATACACACAAATAATTTTGTTTCACTTTTTCTATTATTGACTCATTCAGATTTCTATTCATAATAAATTATTTATTGAAAAGCAATTTTATTTCTGAAATTAGATCTAATGCATTATAGATTGTTATAATAACCTGTTTATCTCCTCCTTAGAGGATAAAGTCACTTCTCACCATTGACAATATTGTTTATTTTTTTTGGGGGGGGGATTAAACCTATTGTTCAGGTTTATTTTCCCTTAAAGTCAGATATATTTGCTGAAATTTGGAATATTTTTTTATTTCTCAAACCAATGAACAAATTTACAAGCATAGAAAATTTAACTTCTTTAGCAATTATATGTTAGCAATAATTTTTCACATTTATATACTTTATTTTATTCAACTAAATACAGAGTTTTTGCTTTCTTAATATTGGAAATAAAATTTTAAAATGTTATAAGTCTATATAGGAGCTTTTTCTTACAGAATTCTGTAAAAGCCTACCTTGGTAATTGATGAATAAAAGATCTTGGAGTGTTCAGGCTGACAAGGTCCTGATATACCTGTACAAGGATAGGAAACCCAATGCCAGGTTAGGCAAACTGCATGTGTGTGGGTGGCTAAAAGTGAGACGATGAAAAGGGCTCAATAGAAATTCAAGCTAAGAGAACATTTTTCAAATTCAACCAAATGAAGTATCTTTGTTGGCTAGTTCAGTTCACCAGTTACCAATTTAACACTTGTGATTCCCATTCAGTGCAGTCATTCATAATGTGAAGAAATTAGGGCCAGAGGAGAAAAAGGACATACCCAAAGTTATATTATTATTTAGTGCCAAAACTAATAGTGAGAGTCAAGGAAGCAGAGACTGATTTCCCCACATGCCCAAACTGGGATCCTGCTGGCAACTCCCGTAGGAGGCCAATGCTCTGACCACTTGGGATTGCTGCTCTGTTGCTCAGTGACCAAGCTATTTCAGTGTCTGAGGCAAAGCCATGAAACCATCTTCACAGCCCTGGGCCAACTTGCTCAAATTATTTAAGCCATGGATGCAGGAGAAAGAGAGAGAGAGAGAGAGAGAGAGAGAGAGAGAGAGAGAGAGAGAGAGAGAGAGAAGAGAGATGGAGAAGGGTGCAGAAGCAGATGGTCACTTCTCTTGTGTGCCAAGACTAGGATTGAACCTGGGACTTCCAACATGGGGCCACTCCACCACTGAGCCAACTGGCCAGGGACTCATGTACTTTTAGAAGGTGACAGAAATATGTAAAATATGCATTAAAGTATGTATTGATTTTTCATTATTTCAATGAATATAACACTTTATGCCACTGAGGTCATTAGATCTTGTACAGATGTTGCCTCAAGGATTTTGCTAAAAATCTAAAGTATTAACAAAGTAATGCTTACATATAATTTTATATTGTAAAATTTACTCTCACAATATATATTCTATAAGTAATTTAGCTGGGGGTATTGCTTTGTCTATTAGAAAACATCTCCCAAATTACTTATTTAGAAAAATAAAATATCTCAAGGAAATGACACAACTGTTAAATTTCTACTCAAGTAAAGAGGAAAAAAAACCCAAAAAGCAAAACTGTGATCACCTGGCAAGAAACTACATAGACCACTCACTTTGATGAAACTTTATGAACCTGAAAAACTTGCTTCCTCATCTCAGTTTCCTTGTAAGCAAAGCTCCAGGAATTAGAAAAGTGAAGAGGTTTTGATATAAGTGATCTAAGGCTCTGATAAGTCATGAAATGCAATCTGTAATTTGTACACATTCAAATTTGCATGCATAGCATAAAGAAAAGAAGGTCATATTGTAAGTTGATGCTGTCCTTTATACATTTGCATAGGCTAAAATGTGAATTGTTCATAATTTCCAGAGTTTTGTAATTAAATTAAATTTAAAATTTGTAATTTCCAGAATTTAGTATGTAAATGTTAAACCAAACTTAATAGAGACATACTTCTATTCTTTATGTTGTCACATAACTGCATATTCTAATATTGGCCCAATGAATAAGCAAGCAGATCAACAAACAAAACCAACCCATTTCAATAATGATAGCTTTATTGTTAAATTGATTTATAGGAGCCCATAAACCAACATGGAAGTGGAAGAGTACCAAATTGAAAAAAGACCTCTAAGAGGCTCATGTCATCACATCCTCATAGTTATTATGGTGAAAATGTGACCAACCAACTGCTATTATCAATTGATGTCTTACATTTCAAGCTTATTTTATCAGGTAGACTTTTCTCTGAGATGTGAATAAACTTGGACCAGCCTTATGGCAGTTTCGCATTCCTCCTAAAACTTTTAAACTAAATTATGTGTATGTGAGAGTCAGTGACTATCTTTGAAGTAGAAGATAAGTTTAAATCATTTAGCAGTTAGGCACTGATAGCTGATGCTCAATATTAAACAATTAATAATTCTAATACTAATATGTCAGTATTAACAGTTGTGAGTGGTGAAAAGACAAGCACAGAGAGAGCTTGCAGTTACAGTCAAACTTCTGGAGATATTTTTTCTTATATAATTTAACTTTTTTTTGTTGTTGTTGTTCAGTAAGAGGAGGGGAGGCAGAGACAGATTCCTGAATGTGCCCTGCCTGGGATCTACCCGGCAAACCCACGAAGGGGCAATACTCTGTCCATCTGGGGCATTGCTTCGCTGCTTTGCAACCAAGCTCTTCTTAGCACTGGAGGCAGAGGCCATGGAGCCATCCTCAGCATACTGGGCAAACTTGCTCTAATTGAGCCATGGCTGCTGGAGGAAGAGAGAGAGAAAAGTGAGAGGGGGAGGGTTGGAGAAGCAGATGGGCACTTCTCCTGTGTGCCCTGACAGGGAATCAAACCTGGGACATGCACATGCCAGGTTGATGCTCTACAGGTGAACTAAGGAATTAAAGAATGTTTTGTCTTATTCTATTAAATTACCTTGTATGTGTAATGCAATAGCTGATGTTGATTTTCTTAGAACTTCTTAAATAAACTTCACAAATTAGTACAGTCTATAATTTCAGACTGAAATAAGCTTCCATAAATTGAAATGAAATTATGCTGTGGAGAAGTATAAAATGGTAATCGATATTCTCTTTTGGCTGTATTTTGCTACAGAAATGGTTGATAAACATGATGTAGACTAGTAAACAAATTTGCAATTGTTAATATCTTTTTACTTATCAGCAAACTACATTTACTTTATAAAAGAAATGTAAAAAAAAATACCCCAACATCATAAAACTTATAATCAAGTTTTTAAGATACAAATGTTGATGCACATTATTAGCAAAATATATAGGTAGTTGGAATTTTTTGTTGCATCCCTGAGTGTTTTAGTATTATAAAATTAAACCATATTTTCAATGATGTTGCTACCAATAGTCACAAATTCATTAAAGGTGTTTTTAGTTGAAAAATATAATATATTTTAAGGAAAATATTGTGTTTGTTTTATTAAAGCTTGACACAAATACATGCTTAGAGCTAAGACTAATTTTTAAAAAATCTCTTATTTATTAAAAATAAGAAATTGGATATAACAAAATAACTAATGTATCACATGAAAAGCAATACAATTGGGTTTAACCTTAGAAATTATAAAGTCTATTTAATACTTATCTTTCTTGTATCAAATGTGCTAACTAAATAAGCGTGTAATTTGACCCCAAATATCTGGCAATATGTGTCTGTAAATAAATGTGTTTTTGAATCAGAGTATTTACAGAGTTGTTCTTTCTTTGCTTATCTGTCAGGAATCAAATTTAATGTTCTTCTTGCTTCACTGGATAACATCCAATGCACAAAGCCATTGAAAAGAATTTAACTTCCTTTGCTGGTTGAGGTGGTAGTGACCTCATCAACTCCAGCACAGGAAACTGAATAGCTTTAAAATCAACTGTTTCCAGAAAGGAAAAAAAATAATTTTCAGTCACTGCATAATAATTTTGTTTGTACATATTTCTCATTTGGACCTTTTAAAAATTATAGATCTGAAAAGGCTATGAGATTTTGTAGTCAGTAGCATGTCTATTTTGCGAGAAAGCATAAGTCACAGAAAAACATAATGATTAATATTTATGAATAAGGACTGTGTTCACCTTTTCCAGTTTTTATGTGGCAAAAAAATGGTATAGAACATGTAAAATAGGCCTTCTTTTATATATAAAATTCTTTATATTGGTCTTAACATATTCAGAATTTCTCATAATCTGAGTCAGAAAAGACTATATCTGTTCAAAGGAAAATAATTTGTGATTTTTGTATATATCCACTATATTCCAGCCGGCCAGCCACATTATGTTGGATGAATAGAGAGGAAACAGAAACCCACAATGTACAAGCAGATGAGACAGCAACCAGCACTCCCCTTTACGTAGAAGTGTTCTTTCTCCCACCCACTATCCATGATAATCACTTAGTTGAAATTCTTTCTAAAATACTAATTTAATATCTGACAGAACAATAGCACTAAATATTTTCTAAGGAATTTACTTTTAAATTGTAAGATAAAATAAGAATTAAATTTTGTCTAGCTGGATTTTTTGTTAATGAAATCAATGACAATTTTTTAACACTTTTGATATCTGATAAACTCAGGGCCAAACTGTTAAAGATGCTTTGCACAAAACTTGATTTTTATATAACCTACTGTCAGCATATGGGGAGAGTGACTAAATAAAGCAAGAGCAGTAAATTTCACTTTTCTACTAACTGTAAGATAACGAGGAGTTGATTTCTACATCTTGAAAATGAAACATGTTTCTAACCGTTGGCTCTTCTCAAAATGTCAGTCATTCTGACCAACAAACAGAAGCAGGCTATTACTCAGGTATTTGGGCTTGGAAAATATCCCAGACCCATTTAGACCTCAGCAGTCACTGTGTAGTTGCGTTCTTGCTCACCACCTAACTCCTGATAGAAGAGATTACTGAGAACTTCTTCGCTCAAGTAAATTCTTATTTACAAGATGGTGGGCTTTCTGCAACAAGCAAACAACGCAGAGATGACATACACACTAAAAGGCATACTAAATATTTAGTAGAGACCCAGAGGAGCCATAGGAGAGTACCTGAGATTAAAGGTGAGGATGAAAAAGTGGATAATGACAATTTCTGAATAATTCTGGATCCCTACTTATAAAAAATCATATTAATTTGCTTTTTATATTGTCTCCGGTATAGAAAAAGTGTGTTTGCACTACTGGGCAGCAGCTTGGTGAATTATGCAACTTAGGAAAAGCAACTCCTGTTTATTTTTCTGTGTAGGCATCCCTTAGTGTGCGTGGCATAAGGATAAAAATCCTGTTTGAATATTATTTTGAAAATGTGTATATAAGTATAAAATGTAATCACATTAGTATGATGTAGATTTTAGCAAATGTTCTGTGAACTATTATAAATAAGTGATTCTGTGCAGGTATACAAATAAATTTGCTTCTTCAGAAAAGTGCTCCATACATTTATTAAAGTTAAGTTCCCCGTTAGATTAAATTTCATGTTGGGAAGCTTTTCTTTTAACTCTGGAACTTGGTTAGATCTGTTGTCTTTTGTTTTTGAGAGGCAACTTTTATTTATTTAAATGTCCTGCTCATGAAAAATATCACAGATATAAAAATCAATTCTACATACTGTATATGTGATACAATAGTAGTAACTTAGAAATCAAAAACAAAGAAACTAAAAAGAGATTATTTAAACTATAACATTTTTTCATATAAAAGAATTGTCTATGTTTATTAGATTTGTTCTACGTTGTCTAAGAATTTCCATAATGAAACAGAAAATAAACAGATTTCTATATAGCTGCATATGTTTAAAGTAATTCCTCATATTTAAATGGGGAAAATATGAGTTACTTTTATTTATTATATTATGAATTTATGGTTTATAAACATTTTGATCTAATATTATTTAAAATATATTATGTACATTTCATATATACTAATGTTTTAGAAATGTAATTGAGTTCATATTTAAAATCTTTAAATGATTTTTGTCGAAGATCTCAACCTTAAAACTGCAGTTATTTCTATTTTTCTTTTTCTATTTCTTAGATTGAATTATACTATTTCACTACCTATTAGAGATATTGAGGATGCTTATATTTCTTGTTTAAAAGTTGTGTTTTTATATTTCATGAAAAATATGGATAAGATATTTATATTTTTATGGGTTTAATTGTTTTTGTCTTCCTCCAGTGAGGTCATTCTTTCAAAGGTAAAATCTATGAAGCTGGTTATAGGTAAGATTTTTAATTTTTGTCTGAGACAGCATTTCTCAGTGGGCACTAATGCTGGATATATTTCTTGCTGTGGAAATACAGCTGATTATTATTATTATCATTATTATTATTTTCCAATAAAAAATCTTATCCTCTAAAACTAATAAAGCTACAATTTAGTTGTTGGGTGCTTACTAAGTGGCAGGTACTGTGCTAAGTATCTTATGTAGTCTATTTCATTCAATCCTTATACAAACTCTATTAGACTTTGGTTATATTCTTTTTAGTGATAAGAAAACCAATGTGCTGAGATCTTAAATAATTCATCTGAGATTAAACAGTTAATGTATAGAAAAACAAACTTTAACTAGTCTGTCTGACTCTGTAGTATAAAGTTTAATAAATAGTTCTATATAGAATGTCAATAAAGATGTCCCTGACTGCAGTTTTATGAGGAATTACTCTAATTACCTTAAATAATCACAAAAAATCTTTTAAATAAATAATTTGAGATTTGTAGAACAACTGAAGGTAGAACAATGGATATGCTTCAGCAAGGGAGAAGAATTTACAAACAAACTTTTCCAAAATACTTTAGTGATGATGAAATAGTTTTCTTTTAGTTTTAGTTCCTAGAAAAAAGTGATTATTTAAATATTCTAAAATGTATTTTAAATGAGTATATTTTGTAATTAGAGAAGTGAGGATAATCAGGTCTTTTGGGTAGTTGCATACATAGTCTATCCATACCCATTTACTCAAGCTAGTGAATGACTTAAGCTAGTATACAGCTCACATCAAGCTCTGGTTCATGGATTCACTTGTGTTTCTTGAAGGCATTATATACCACTAAAACTGAATAATTAAAATACTTCTGCGGATCACATCGCAGAGTGACCATTCTATTTAGTCTGTTTGCCTCAGTTTAGCTCCTCTTCAATTTATCCTCCATACTGTTTTAAGCCCAAATTTTTAATAAATATTTTGCTTTTGTTTTAAATTCTTTATTTGTTTCTAATTGGTTTTAGTGTAAAGTTTAAATTTATAAGGAGTCCTTAATATTCTGGTTTCAGCACACTTTTCTAACCAAACCTCTCATTATATTCCATAAACTATGTAGTTCAACCCTTCCATTTATCATTTTATATACCATGTTTCTGTATTGTTTCTTTGCTCAGAGTCAAGTTCTTTCCCATTGTGATTTTTAAAGATCTACTTCAAGAATCATCTACTTTTGGAAGTTCTTTGACTGAGTTCTTCTTTTGAGCATTTCCTCTGAACTTAACATTTTAAGCATACTTATAAAACAAATGTATCACAATATTATAATTATTGTTTTACTTCTGCATCTCTTCTATAACGTTCTGATATTTTTGAGGGTTGAAGACTGTTCTAATATTGAATGAATTATAAAAAATATTCTCAACACCATGATTTCTTAAATGTTTATATATTACATAAATATCCAGTGACCACAAGAATAGGCTCTACTGAATTTAATGCATCTTTTAAAGCAATTCTGATCATTTCATTTTTTGTTTACCTTATACAATTTTATTTATTTTTCAGTGTTATCAACTATAGTTACAACGTTATGTTCCTCAGACCTTATTCATCTTATAGCTAAAAGTTTGTACCCTTTTACCAATCTCACCGTTTCTTCCCAATTTTCACATATAACAATTGTTCAATAAATATTTGATAACTATGTAATAAATATTTTCATAGTCATAGACAAAATAAGTAAAAGTCAAATGAACTCCCTGAAGGGATATAATTTAAATCTCTAAATTATTTGTCATTTGTTTCTTTAAAAATATTTTTAACATATACAAAATAATTTGAACAGTATGTCAGTATGGAAGTCTACATGATTCTAAATTATATGAACTGAAAACAAACATTAACTAGAAACAATTTTATTCAATCTGAGTTTTACCTGTCGTCACTCATTCTCTTTTCCTTTTGCAGGTAATAACTCAAGTTTAATTTAAAGGCATAGTCCACACATTTACAAAGGGTCTCCTGCAAATGGCTTTCATATAAAATAAAGTGTTCCATATTTAATTATGAAATTCAGGGACACTTTGCTCTTTTAGTAAATGCTGTATTTGGGGGAAGATACCTCAAAACTTTTAGTGGTTCATGTGTAATTTATTAATTTCTCAGCATCATAACAGCAAGCAAGTTTTCAGGGGCTTCCTGAGTATAAAATCTGGCCCCCAAATCTCTAGCTGTATGATTTCATCAGCAGGAAGTGCCTTTTTGCAGACTGTACTGCTGGGGTGATAAAACCGCTGATTCCACTGCTGTCGATAAACCCCCTACATTAAAGTCTTCAACCTTCAACAATTTTCAATTCTAAGCAAAACCTAACAATTTTATTTTCTGTTTGCTTCTCATTTACCCAGAGTAATATGATGTCCTTTCCTACAGCGTATCAAGTTAGCTTAGCTCACGATGGTGAGAAAAGTTCCCAGGTTTATTTTCCAGAACACTAATCTCCTGACATTGACTGGATTAAAACTCTTCCCAAAAACTAATAATAAAAGTGCCTTTATATTTTTGTCCATGGTGGCAAGAAAAATTCAAACTGATGGCTAACAGAGTTGAACTTTCTGTCTACTCTGTGGATTTTCAGAAAAGCTACTCTATCAAGCTCTGGTAGGACTTTGAGAACAAAAGGTTAAAAAGCAGAAGAGAGAAGCACCCTAAGCTTTTATTGTTTGGTGTATTTTGATGATAAGAGATCTACAAGATAGACCCGGGTTTTGACGAAAAACATTGAATAATTTTGTGTTAACTGTTTTTTTCTCCCCAGAGTAGAAGTGACCAAAGTTTTATTACAAAAAAATAAAAAGAGAGAGAGTGTAAGTCAATCAATGGCTTCCAATGCAGTTCTGTTGTCTATGCTAGAAACCGTGGTCTATCCTTAGGGCAATCCAAATGGGCCGGTTTACTAAGCGATCAATGATCACAGGAGAGTTGTGGGAAGGTGGTGTTACTATCAAGTGGGATCTGATCTGGGATGGAATAGAAAGTTTTGAGTTTGACCTCTGGAATCAGATTCAGCTGCCAGCAGACTCCAGAGCCACAAAGGGGCAAATTCAATGATAAATTGAGGCCAGAGTGCCATATATCAGATATGTCAGGAATTCAGTACGAGTTTCATGGGGGTAAGGAAGAGATCTGTGTAGATTTACTTCTACTTATTAATAGGCATTTCTGTAGAGTAAGGCAGTACAAAAATATTTTCAGACAAGTTAGGACAGCAGTTTGTTTAGCTTATTTGGGTCAGAGTATCCTCTGAATACAAAATTTGGCATGGGTGAGTATTTTGGGGGTAGTAGTGCTGGTGGTGAAAATGTCTATGACATTTGCCCAAGTTTCAATGTCACAGGCAGACAATCTTTCCCTAGACTATAAAATGGGTCTAGGGTGGGTATAGTTGCATATTTACAAGATGGAGCCATTTTCCTCTCTCTCCAAATTGAAGGTTTATGTTGGAGCAGAGAATGTGGGAAATGGCATTTGAAATAGCATGCTAGGTTTTTTTCCTTAAGTTTCCAGATGCATGTTTTAAATACCAGAGACATGTTAGGTCCCAGTATTACTTCAGATTGGAAATGGCTCATCAGCTTAGTTATATGCTTAGATACTGGTAGTAACATATTTGAATTCAAAGCATATTCGAGTAGACTTTCTCACAGTATTTCTGCAAAAGTCCCTTTATGGGAAGTTTGGTTCTTCCCGTGACAACTGAGGTAGGTGCAGTGAAGTCAGCAGTCATTAATATTTTATTGTTACTGTTTCACAATTCCTTAAAGCACTCAAACCTCGTCATGGTACTGAGAAGAAGGTACATGCAAGGATGAAAACAGTATTTTAGTAAATTATATAGTGAGGAAAAAATGGCCAGTGTTGAAAAAGTAAAACTTTAGGGGTCGATATTTTATTCCAAAAAGCAATCAACAGTTAAATAGTGTGAGTCCAAGCAACCTTTTATGTATTTTATCTTATGACTGAAAATCTTCTTAAATTTAATTTCTCTATTAAATACAGCTAAGAATAGCCAACTCCTCCAATTTTTTTTAAAAAAGAGAAAATAATGTGTTAACATTCATGTCTTCAGAGAAAGTCTTTAAGTGAATTTACAGAGACATTCTCCTTTTTGTTAATTTACTGTATAAATGCAGTAATAAAGAAAAATTCCAAAGAGATAAAAATTATTATTTCACTACTCAAGCACATATACTATTTTTCTTGTTTTCATATTCCCTTATAGTTCTTTGCAAATACATGAAACTTACTACAGTGACTTTTATATAAGCTCATACCCTTCCTGTGCATTCTTTTTCATCATCTCTACTGAAATTTGTCTTTGCAAAGCCAAGTAAAAGTTCATTCTATTCCACCTCAACTCCTGTAACTTTCATAGCATTGACTCAGTGGCTCTTTCAGCAATTGACCACACAGTCCTTAGACTTGTTTTCATTTGTTTAGCCATCTTATATTACTATTAGATAGTAGACAAATACCAGAAAGCAGTGAATTTCAGTATGTGTGGTCCTCAGGGAAAAGTAAGATTTGGTATTATTTTTTATGATAGGATGAAAAACATTTAGGTCCAGAGTATGAAGTTATTGCTTCAAGAAAATATTACAGAATGTGATGGACCCCATTTCCATTTTAGAGGCTAAATTCTGAAATTTCTTCAAAAATATTAATTTTGTCTTAAAAATCTATAATAATTGCCTAAAGATAAGTTGTATTAAATGCTTCTCTCTCTCTCTCTCTCTCTCTCTCTCTCTCTCTCTTCTCTCTCTCTCTCTCTCACACACACACACACAGAACTATATGTCATAGTAAAATAGGACTAATCACAAAGTCATAATATTTGTTTGCATTATTCCAAAAAAATTATAATTGTAACAAAACCCGTGAGATATAAAAATAAAACATGCAGTTTTTACTAGATAGCCCTAGCAATAGTACTATCTATTAATATTCTAGACAAGGGATACAACAGTGAGTGAGACTGACAAGTTTTTTCTCTTGTGGACAATAAGCAAGTAGGCAGAGAAAAAATTCTTCATTCCACAGACCAAGAAATTGAAGTTGAAAATGTTGGGTGACTTTTATGAAATAACACCCATAATGTGTGATAGAGGTGAAAGATGTCATATACCGTGATTACATATCATTGTTAGTGTGTTTATTTTTTCTAAGCAATTCTCTTTGAGACATGGGCACATGATTTTCTTAATAATTGGGGCTCTAAATAAACAGTGAGTTTATATATATATAATTATATGGCTATGTTAATTTTTAAAAGCATAAGAATAGATTTAAATTTTGGATTATTCTTTTATATAAAAAGATCAGTATAAAAATTTTAGGGAAGATTTAAATTAGACATAAGGCAGATTATTTGATGGAGAAATTGGAGTACTCCTCAGAGAAACAGCTGAATTCTGTAAAGTAAACATGATTTTAAAATACCACTTCAAATTAGTTTAAATATTTGTGTAGTAAAGATGACCAATGCAGAAGAAGATTAAAAAAAAATCACTGAAAGGCTCTTTTTGAGCAGGTAAGTTTAATCATGAATATTTATATCAAATCATTTTATTGAAATATAGGTAACAGCTTTGTCTACTTTTTCACTCAGGTGCTGTTGTGACATTAAAACTAGTATAAAGCAATAATTTTTCAGATATATTTATAATGAAAAGTTCAGCTCTTAAATTCCATATGGTAAAGAATGCAAATAGAAGTGATGTTTTATTTCCTTGTTTAAGGCAAGGAAAAAACAAATAATTCATAGCAATTATTTCAAAATATACAAAATGTAAGTATAAGAAGCCTTAGGAGCACCATCAGAGAGTTTTACAATTCATCAAATGAAAATCATAATTTGACTTTTAGGCAGTCAGTTGCCCTTGCATTTTCCCAAGTTCAGTTATTGTTGAGCTTACTCAGTTATCTCCTTTTGCCAAGTACAGACAGCAAAATTTAAAGCCACAGCATATAGAAAAGTAGATTTGAAGCTTAGCTTGGGTCACTTTGGATATTTCCAGAAAAATAAATGCAAACTTTATTTTAGTTGGTGGGTTAGGGGAGGCATGTATAAAAGATAAGTGAATGCATTTCATGACAACTATAATAGGCTGGCATAGAAACAGTTTTTTGGATTTCAGAAGTTAGAAAGAGATGTAACCATGCCCCTTCTTTAAAAAGAAAGGGAAAAATGAAGAAAGAATAAATTTCCTCGGAGTTCAAAAGGATGAACATCTAGAAAAATTAATGTAACTGTGGTGTTTTTCCTAGGAATCACTTTGAGGCTAGAGTGGCAGTTTTGACAAAGATGGCTGAAATTAAAACAGTCTTTGTCTAGTTTGGGTTCTCTTAATACTAGACAGATTTGTTTACACTACCCTGGCTTTCATGTAAGGTCATTGAGAAAGAACAGAAGAATAGACAGCCAAACTTGGAACATTTTTTCAATTTTCGGATAAAATTTCACTAAATGCAGTTATGTCACAGTGTTGTAGATAGAATGATAAATGCAAAATATGTTTATATAACATGATACACACCTTAAATATCTTTTTAAATTCTTTCCTGAGAGCTTCAGTCTTTCAATATTCTATCATCCAATACTCTTTACATTCTCAAATATCTCTCATTGTAAAAGCCAAGCATTAAAATGAAGGAGAGGGGGGAGGGCAAAATGGCGATGGAGTAGGCAGATGTACCAACTTCCAACTCCCAGGACCAAAGTGGATTATAACTTGATTTTAAGAACCATCATCTGGATAAACCAACGTTGAACTGGACTGAGAGGACTCTTCAACCGGGGAACACTGAAGAAGCAACATTGAGACTAGTAGGAAAAGTGAAAATGCGGAAAGGTCTGCCCAGCTCCCCAGAGCTAAAGGCAGCCCGGAGAGACTCGTGTGGCAGGAAGAGAGGCTAGCAGAAGTGTAGGGACCTGGGTCCCAGGAACAAAGCCCCAGACTACAGCCCCACAGCCTAGAAGAGGCGTATGGACAGCATTTAGCTGTGAAACAGGTTAGGATACTGTTTGTGAGAAAAATACAGTTGTCTAAGACCCAGGATTCTTCTTAAAGGGACAGCGCAGAAAACCTCTCTCACAGCCACTCACCCGGGACTCCGGGAGACAAGGAGAGAGAAGATGACCAGAGCAGCGGGAAGAGAGTGCGGTCTGGAAGGCAGAGGGAGAAAAGCTTTGAGGGACAGCCACCCTAAACCTTGGTTTGAGTCACTCCACAAATCTGAAACAATATTTCCCCTGGAACAAGCAAGGGGAAGTAGGACATCAGCCAAACAGGCTGCCCTGTGGCAATTAGAGCACAGTCGCTTAGAAGGAAGGAGCTTTCAGGACTACAGTATGGAGTGTTAGTGTCTGAGCAGCAGCGCCCCCACCCACACTGCTGAGGGCTTGCTGGAGGGAAGGCAGAGGTGGGTCACAGAAGCACAGATCTGTTGGTGGGGGCAAAGTATGAACTGGCTTGCTTCAGCTCAGTCTAGTGCAGCAAGGGTGAAAGGGATGCCCGAAAGTGGTCCAGCGGCTGCCGGTCAGGCTGTGACCCCACCAGTGGGGGAAAAGTGGGAGCCCAGAAAGGGCAGAGATCCTCCACTGGGCAGAGGCAGAAGAGCGTGCAGCTTCAACCTGCCTCAGAGGCTTGAAGCCCTGCACAAACTGGCTTTGCTCGCAGAGGTGGGGCGGAAGGTCAGGCTCGTAGTTGAATGCACACCAGCAGCCAGGTAGAGAAACCAAGGTTGGGGCGGGGTGTGGAAGCCCGGCTCACAGCTGAGTGCGTAGCAGCAGCCACTCCAAGCCGAGGAGCCAAGGTTGGGGGGGCAAGGCAGAAGCCTGGCTCACAGCTGAGTGCACACCAGAGGCCTCATCCGGACAAAGGAACCGGCTTACAGGGACCCACAGCTGAGTAAAAGTGCTCACCCTTGCCCTCGGTGCCCAGGCTTGTGGCCCGAGTGTGGTGAACGGTCCCACCATGGAGAGGGGCAAAGGTCGAGAACGTCTGAGGCTTAAAGAACCTGCCACGAGAACACAGACCCTCCTGCAGAGGCAAGGCAGAAACTGCAGTAACAGCCTTAGCGGCTAGCTCTGGCAACACCCACACCCAACCGCCCAGGCAGTGGCAGAGGGGGTGGCGGGCCTGCAGACAGACCATACTTAGAGGACACAGAGGCAACATCCTTGGACTCCAGTAGCCAGACCCTTCTTACACAAAGACAAAATGGGCAGGCAGAGAAATACTACCCAAATGAATCAAGAGAAATACCCAGAGAAGGACCAGATGAACCAGAAATAACCAAATTACATGATGCAGGGTCTAAAATAATGATAGTTAGGATGTTCAAAGAGCTTAGAGAAACAATGGATAGTCATTATGAACACCAAAATAAAGAGATAGCAAGTATAAAAAAGAAAATTGAAATAAAAAAAGAAATCAGACAGAAATGACAAATACAGTATCAGAACTAAAGACCACAATCGAAAAAATTAAAAGCAGAATGGATGAAGCTGAGGATCGACTCAGCGAGTTAGAGGACAAAATAAACAAAGATACAGAAGCAGAGCAGAAAAAAGAAAAGAGACTCAATGATAATGAAACGAATGATAATGAGCATACATATACTCAAAATTTATGGGACACAGAAAAGCAGTACTGAGAGGGAAGTTCATAGCACTACAGGCATAACTTAAGAAGCTAGAAAAAGTTCAAATAAACAACTTGACCCTGCATCTAAAAGAACTAGAAAAACAACAGCAAATAAAGCCCAGGACTAGTAGAAAGAAGGGAATAATAAAGATCAGAGCAGAAATAAATGACATAGAGGCTAAGAAAACAATACATATGATCAATGAAACCAAGAGCTGGTTCTTTGAAAAGGTAAGCAAAATCAATTAACCTTTAACTAGACTCACCAAGAAAAAAAGAGAGAGGACTCAAATGTATAAAATTAGAAATGAGAGTGGAGAAATAACTGACAGAACACAAATACAAAGTATTGTAAGAAAATATTATGAAGAACTCTATGCCAAAGAATTAGACAACCTAGGTGAAATGGACACATTTTTTGAATCATATAATCTTCCATAAATCAATCTGGAAGAATCAGAACACCCAGACAAACCAATTACAACAAATGAGATAGAAACAGTTATCAAAAACTTCCAACAAAGAAAAGTCCTGAGCCTGATAGCTTCACAAGTGAATTCTACCAAAAATTCAAAGAACTAGCTCCTATCCTTCTCAAGCTATTTTAAAAAATTCAAGAGGAAGAAAGACTTTCAAAATCCTGTTTTGAGGTGAGCAAAAATCGGATACTGAAACTGGGCAAAGACAACACAAAGAAAGAAAATTATAGGCCAATATCCCTGATGAATTTAGACGCTAAAATTCTCAACAAAATATTAGCCAGCTGGATTGAACAATATATGAAAAAAATCATACACCATGATCAAGTGGAATTTATTCTGGAGAGGCAAGGTTGGTCAATATTCGCAAATCAATCAATGTGATTCATCACATAAACAAAAGGAAAAACAAAAATCACATGATAATTTCAATAGATGCCGAAAAGGCATTTGATAAAATCCAGCACCCATTCATGCTCAAAAATCTCAGTAAAGTGGGAATACAGGGATCATACCTTAACATGATAATGGCCATCTATGACAAACCCACAGCAAACATCATACTAAATGGGCAAAAATTAAAAGCAATTTCTTTAAGATCAGGAACCAGGCAGGGGTGCCCCATTTCACCATTCTTATTCAACATAGAGTTGGAAGTCTTAGCCACAGCAATCAGAAAAGAAGAAGAAATAAAAGGCATCCAAAATGGAAAAGAAGAAGTAAAACTGTCATTATTTGCAGATGATATGATATTGTATATAAAAAACCCAAAAATCTCGGTCAAAAAACTACTGGACTTGATAAATGAATTCAGCAAGGTGAAAGGATATAAAATTAATACTCATAAATCAGAGGCATTTTTATATACCAACAACGAACTGTAAGCAAAAGAAATTAAGGAAACAATCCCCTTCACTATTGCAACGAAAGAAATAAAGTACCTAGGAATAAATTTAATAAGAAGGTTAAGAAGACTTGTACTCAGAAAATTATAAAACATTGATAAAAGAAATCAAGGAAGATACAAACAAGTGGAAGCATATACCGTGCTAATAGTTAGGAAGAATAAACATCATTAAAATTTCTATATTACCCAAAGCAATTTATATATTTAATGCAATACCAATTAAAATACCAATGACATACTTCAAAGATATAGAACACATATTCCAAAAATTTATATGGAGCCAAAAAAGAACATGAATAGTCTCAGCAATTTTAAAAAGAAAAAATTAAGCAGGGGTATCACTCTTCCAGATATCAAGGTATACTACAAGGCCATTGTATTCAAGACAGCCTTGTACTGGCATAAGAGCAGGCACATAGGTCAATGGAACAGAACAGAGAACCCGGAAATAAACCCACACCTTTATGGACAACTGATATTTGACAAAGGAGGAAAGAACATAAAATGGAGTAAAGACAGCCTCTTTAACAAATGGTGTTGGGAAAATTGGACTTCTACCTGCAAAAATATGAAATTAGACCATCAACTTACATCATTCACCAAAAAAACTCAAAATGGATAAAAGAGAAAATGTAAGCCGTGAAATCATAAACATCTTAGAAGAAAACATAGGCAGTAAGCTCTCCGACATCTGTCGCAGCAATATATTTGCCAATTTATCTCCATGAACAAATGAAATAAAAGGCAGGATAAACAAATGGGATTATATCAAACTAAAAAGCTTTTGCACAGCTAAAGACAATAAGAACAGATTAAAAAGACAAACCACACAATGGGAGAACATATTTGACAATAAGTCTGATAAGAGGTTAATAACCAAAATTTATAAAAAACTTATAAAACTCAACACCAGGAAGACAAACAATCTAATCAAAAATTGGGCATAAGAAATGAATAGAAATTTTTCCAAAGAGGACATACTGATGAACAATAGGCATATGAAAAAATGCTCAACATCACTAATCATTAGAGAAATGCAAATTAAAACCACTATGAGATACTACCTCACACCTGTCAGAATGGCTCTCATCAGCAAAACAAGACAGAATAAGTGCTGGCAAAGATGTGGAGAAAAGGGAACCCTCCTTCACTACTTGTGGGAATTCAGACTGGTGCAGACACTGTGAAAAAAAATTAAAAATCGAACTGCCTTTTGACCCAGCTATCCCACTTTTAGGAATATACCCTAAGAACACCATAGCACTGTTCGAAAAGAAGAAATGTGCCCCCATTTTTGTGGCAGCATTGTTCACAATAGCGATGATCTGGAAATAGCCCAAGTGTCTGTCAGAGGACGAGTGGATTAAAAAGCTATGGTACATATATACTATGGAATACTACTCAGCCATAAGAAATGATGACATCGGATCATTTGTAACAACATGGATGGACCTTGATAACATTATATTGAGTAAAGTAAGTAAATCAGAAAAACTAAGAACTATATGGTTCCATACATAGGTGGGACATAAAAATGAGACTCAGAGACATGGACAAAAGTGTGCTGGCTACCCGAGGTCAGGTGAGGTGAGGGAGTTGCTAGGGAGAGGGGAGGGGCACAAATAAAACCAGATAGAAGGTGACAGAGGACAATTTGACTTTGGGTGATGGGTATGCAATATAATCAAATGTCAAAGTAACCTGGAAATATTTTCTCTGAACATATGTGCCCTGATTTATCAATGTCACCCCATTAAAATTAATTTTAAAAAATGAAGGAGAAAATAAAATAGATGTAAGTATTTCAAAGTTCTTATTTTCTTCTCAACTCTTAAAGACTAAAGTAAAGAGATAATTAACATAATCTTTCTGATAGTCTAAAATACATTGCTTTTAATATCATTTTATCGTATAAAACCACAGAGTTTGATGGGCACCTTGGGAGTGATAACTTTTTTCTTTTTCTTTTTTTAACATTAAAAGAGATTTTAACTTCACCTGTGTTTTGCCTTTGAGGAAATTAAGATTCATAGCCCTAAGTTTATTTAATTTAACCACAATCAGGTAGAATAAGAATCTAGTCATTGTTATTTCAAGCTCAGTGCTCTTTGTACTACATAATGCTATTTCTCTGCTCAACTAGAGTCACAAATACGAACATTTCTCTTTACCAAGATGTTCAACAAGCAATGTAAAATGAGTTATATTCATCCTACATATTGGTTGCATTCTGAAAATCATTCAATTGATAACAATTAGCAGTTTTAGATGAGTGGATGAGTACCATAGAGTGAGGATTGAAGCTAATTAATGAGGAATTCTGGGAAGTCGTGTTCTCCTTTTCCTGTTGGATGGTTAGACATGAAACCTTGGGGCTGTCAAATGAATGACACCCTTGCATCAGTATTAAATTCACACACAAAGAAAATTAATTACAGGAAAGCTGTCTCAAACCCACTTTGTCAACTTTCTCAACAGGAAATTCTCACTTAGGCAGGAAAACTCAAGTACTGCTCTCTTAAAATAGTTTTGTTTTTATAAGCCTGCTTTCTCTCTCTCTCTTTTTCCCTCTCTCCTTGTTTCTGAAGGAGAAATGAGTGTATAGAAGTTTTAATTTTAGTTTTAGATTACAGAAAGACAAATCTGTCTTACAGATTAAGTTTTAGTGAAACAACAAACCAGATCTTGAGCAAATTCCCATTAGACTATTATCAAGCAGTGTCCCTACTAACACAAATTATAAGAATGTGAAATGTTTTGTTAAATACTCACTCATGCTCATGTGGTCGCTGGGCCCTGGGAAGAGTAATTTTTTTTTAATGGCCAACAAGGGAGTAACTATGTCCCACCTAAGTGTGGGGAAACATAATGATTAGCTAAAGTCATCTTGGCTCACCTACCTTTTACATGAAAGTTTCCATTATAACAAAAATTCATTTAACTTTCCCATTTAAGATAAATACATTGAGAAATTTTATTCTTAACCTTCAACTACTTGAAAAAACTTCCTAGTCTGAATAAATAAAAATTATGTAGATTGAATGACGATATCTGAAATTAGGAGCTTTGATAACCTTGGAAAAAGAATCTATGGCAGTAATTTTCAAGTCTCTTGTTTAATATCTTAATAATTTTCTGGGAATAATTACCCCAGGAAACTCTGTGATTACTCAATGATACTTTTATATTAAACAGATTATCCAGCTTTCCAAGGTGAGCATTCTGTTTTTCCTCACTTATAAATAAAAGTAAAGACATTGATCATGGACACTTTAGGTTCTGACTGAAAAAATATGTCATTGTACATTACTCTCATACTTAAAAACCCACCACCCACTCAGAATTTTGAGATATCTAATATTTGGAAAGGTACCCTATTGGAAAAATTTCCATGAGTCTTAAGGTCTTAGCAAAATAGTAGTAGCGATGCATAGACTTGGTTGAGCATAAATTACATGTTTATTAATATTTGCAAGTTGTTTCAGATAGTAAATTTTGCTTTTGAGGTGAGATTAATATTGTTAAGTTAGTGAATCACAATGAGTTTTCATCTGTTGATTTCTCCCCCCCAAAAAACAATATAGATTTTGGAAGCAGCTTTTGCTTATACCTATAATACTATCTAATAACTATGCTAACAAAAATACAACTAATAAGATTAAAATGAAAAATATATCTAAATGTATATTTATAAATTTTGTAGGTAAAATTTTAAGATCATGCATCAATCATGTTAACAAAATAATAGAAGCTATATAACTCATAAAGCAAACTAATAGGTGTTGTATAACTTATAAAACAATTTATATTCTAGTTTTACAACTGAATAAAGTAAATTAAAAACTAGACAAAGAAGATATTTTTCATATATGCACTTGTGTTTTTATCATCAACAATAATTTACCAAACATTTAATTACAAAATCTATGGAAGCATAATAAATAGGATATAAAAATGAGCCTCAAGAAGGAGCAATGTGAAAGAAGGTAATTAAACAAGAAGAATTTAAAAGGTATAATGAGTTCCATTTTCCAGAATATGTCTTATTGATGTTTAGAAAAATATCTTCTAGCATAGCACATATATAAATTAAAGATAAATATATGAAACAACTTTTATTTAATAGCATGATGAGAAAAAGGAAGTAGAAAGTAATTAGAGATAATAGAAACTTCAGTTCTTCAAAAATAAAAGTGTTGGTTTTGGTCTTAAAGGATGTACCAATTTCTGGTAAGCTTGGGATTGAATTTTAATGGGGCATATGTATGGAGGACAAGAGATATAGTCATTCTGTATTGGAAGCATCCCAAAAGGCCCAGAAGAAGGAAGCACAGAGTCTCTTCAGTAAAATTTATTTAAAACTATGCCCAAATTACTTATGCTGTCAAATTCCAAGAAAATCATCTCCTACTGGAAAAATATTAACTACACATGAAAATAAGAATTCATGAGAGTCAATAGGATGAACAATCTTAACTATCAAATATGCAAATATTTCAGATATTGAAATGAAATATTAAATACAAAATAATTATGTTTGGCTTATTAAATAAATGAAAAATTTGAAAATGAAACATAAACAAGAGGCCAAACATTTTCCAAATAGATCTAAAAGCATAAATTGAAGATATAAATAGAAAAAATGTAGCAAATAGAATTATAAAAATTAAATAATTGTCTAGAACATGGCATAGTAGGTTATTTGGACCAAGCTTGTTGCTGAAAATAAAATTATTAATAAAAATATCTTTTAAATCTTAAGATTTATGTAGTAAGAAAATAGTGGGTCAAAAGCTAAGAGAGTACAGAAAAATAAATAAGGCATTCAAGACACCTCACCCTTTAAATCATTAGATATTTTTGAAAAAAATAGACTTAATTTTGGATGGAACTTATAGGTAAAAAAATATATAAGTTAAAGCCTAGAACTAATACATAAATTATTGTCATATTAAGCTGAAACTCCTATTTAGCTACAAAGTTAGAGAACAGATGAATTAGAAATAACTCTTCCAACTTTAGTAGTCACAAGAAAAGCTGCTTTTGCATTGAACATAACAGTAAAAAAAATAATGCTTTCTAAGACATGTGAGCATTTTCAGTTCAAATTTGTATATCCTGAATGGTCCAAAATATTACAATTACAAATTTATTTTAAATTGTTCTCTCACTGGTAAATTGACCCAGGAAAATAAAAGTCATCAATGGGAGAAGGCATTCACTTTCATTATAGGTCTCATAGAAACACCACAAATAATTTTCAAAAAATGAGAACACATTGTTAATAAATAATAATAATTATTATACTAGAAAATTTTAAACCATGGCAATGAATCATTAAGGAAATGAAACAAGAAAGAGAGTCTAAATGGACCTACAAAGATGTCAAATGTTAGAAATATCAAGTGCGAATTTCAAAGCAACTGTGTCTAAAAATAAAAACAAGAAACTATAAACTAACTTAGTATTTTTGAAAAATAACCAAATTGATTTTCCAGAAATAAAAATATAATAAGTGGAACTAAAATCTCAACAGATGGGATTAATCTTTTATTTACCATAGTCAAAGATAGAATTAATGAATTTTAAAAAAATATGTAATAAGGTATTATTTAAGTGTAGCATGGAGAGACAAAATTATTTTAAAACAATAATAAATTATGAGGTATGAAGGGTAATAATAACATTTTTATAATTTATTTAATTGGAGTCCTAGAAAGAGAACAGAGAGGGACCAAGAAAGATAATTTGATTTCAGAGACAATGGCTAAGAATTTTTTAGATGAGAGCAGTGGTGGGATTGAAATAATTTAACAACTGGTTCTCTGCCCTAATGACCTTTTTAGATTAAAAAATATATACCAAAAGGTAGTTTATTATTTTATGCATTTAATACTTAAATGAGAACAATAAAAGAGATAAACAAAAGTAGATTATGTGCCTGTCGGTTGGCTCAATGGTAGAGCATTGGCCTGGCGTGTGGAAATCCTGGGTTTAATTCTTGGCCAGGGAACACAGGAGAAGTGCTTATCTGCTTCTTCCACTTCTTCCTCTCTATCTCTCTTTTCCCCTCCCGCAGCCAAGGCTTCATTGGAGCAAAGTTGGCCTGGGTGCTGAGGATGGCTCCATGGCCTCTGCCTCAGGTACTAGAATGGCTGTGGCCAAAATAAAGCAATGCCCCAGACCTGGTGAGCATGCCTGGTGAACCCCAGTGGGACCATGATGGAGTCTGTTTGCCTGCCTTCCTACTTCTAACTTTGGAAAAATACAACTCCTCCCAAAAATACTATGTTATGTATAAAAATTTTAAAATAGTAATAAAAAATACTAAGTAATACTTGACAAAAACAATAAAACTCTTTTTAAGATATTTCTATATTGCTTCTTGATTGGCATCCTCACTTGCAATTTTTTTTTTCAACTATGGACCGAATGAAAATTACTTCAGGTTATTATAGTACATGTTTTGTAGGTAGATATTAAAAAAGAGTAAGGAATGTAAATTTGTGATTTCCACATTGGGTGGCTGCCTGGGCATCACCTCTAGGGAGAACCCTTATTACAAGTGTCATTTTAAAAACCAGTTCACCAAACTCCACAAAAAAATTAAGTATCGATTTTGCTGAGCTGGTATGAACCAGTTCAATCCCATCCCTGGATGAAAGGAACAAGTCAAAGATTAAAGAAGTCAAACAAATCCCATACATACATATATTATATATATGTATGTTATATAAGCAAAAATATACATAAGAAATTTATAAAATTAAATAAATAAAAGAAATTTTCAATTAGACAGAGCATAGTGAAATTTCACCCAGGGATAGGAAAGAGATTGCCTCTAGGGTGTGGAAGTCAGAGAAACATCTTACCTTTCATAGCAACAATAAAGCCAAAAGATTGGGGAATACTATCTTTGAAGCCCTAAAAGAAAATAAATTTAGCTTAGATTTTAATACCCAGCTAAACTATCTTTCAAGAATAATAGTCAAGAAAGAAAGTGGAAGCTGCCAGGTTTTATGAAACCTAGATATAGGCATAGCAAAGTATTATTTCCACTGCAAGGTATTGATAAAAACAAGTCCCCAAAAAAGTTCAGATTCTAGAATTGAAACAGATTCAACCTTTTAATGAAGCAGCAGCACTTATAATAAACATGTAAAAACAGCATTAGTTGTGGCTATTTGGGGAGGCTATCTATTACCAAATAAAGATCTCCTCAGGGGCATTATGACTATTACACATAAGAAAAAATTAGTAAAAACATGAATATAAAAATCTAGACCTAAGCCAAGTACCAATTAATGGTAGAGTGGTTAAACATTGTTTATACTGCATAAATAAAATACTATAGAATAATACAAATAAATAACCAAAAGCTACACTTAACAGCATGAATGAATTTTTAAAAAAAGCCAGATATAAAGAATGCAAACTATTATGTGTCATTTAGTATTATATGTAGTTCAAAAACAACCTAATTAAACAATATATTGTCTATTTGTATATAAATAAATGACAAAACTATATAAAATGCAAGAGAATAATACAAATTGCAGAATAAAGTAGCGGAGAGAGAGGAATGTGAATATTCAATTTATTAATTTGTGTTGGGGGCACATAAATATTTACTTCATATTATATTATTCAAATTACATATATGTTTTATGCACTTCATTTTATATAGCACATATTTTACAATAAAGGGAAAAAATAAAGTAAGTTATAAAACTACCAAGTTTGGGTAGACATGGGAAAAAGAGACCCTCATACATTTCTGGTGACAGAAGTTGGTATTATCACATTTCAGAAACATTTGTCTATATTTAGTATAGTTGACCTAGAAAAATTGACTCTGATTCTGAAATTTTGCAGAGAATCTCTCACTAAGGTACAAAAGGAGACATGAACAAATATTATTAATTGCAGAATTGTTTATAATATAATACTGAAATATCAATTACGAGAGAAATGGATTTTGAAATTAGCATAATCACACAATTGTGTATCATAGCTAAAATTATTGGACTGGAATTCAGTATAGATAAACTTGGGGAAACAAATTTTAGATAGTAAAAAATTCCAGAAGGATATAAAGTTTATAATATCATTTAAGTAGTTTTTAAAACATATAAAGTAGTTTTATATATTGCTTATAGGTAAGTATGAATTAAACATTAAAAAAATACACACTGACTTTATAATAATGGTTATCTCTTCAAAAACTCCTATTTCACAGAGCTCAAATTATATTTTCCAGGTTTTCAGTGTTTTTCTTTTCATGTCAGTGATCTTTAAAGGAGAATAGCTGTAAAATTCAGAGCTAAAGTCTTATTAGGACACAGGTCAAAGAAGAACTGGGGAAAAGTGTTTATAAGATGTGAGAGATGGTGCAGACAGTGAAGTAAAGAGGTATATCTTCCAGGGTTGTGGCTGTCTTCCTGGATGCAGGAAGATGAAAAAGAAAAAGAAAAAGAGAAAACCTGTTTGTCAACTACATCTATATTTTTGGACAAGGTTACCAAAATACTATAAAGTTTTCTATATGTTTGAATGTTTTATTTCTTTTAAAGCACTTTAATATAACACAGATAGATGGATAGATAGAGAGATAGATGATAGATAGATAGATGATAGATTAGATAGATAGATAGATGATAGATAGATAGATAGATAGATAGATAGATAGATAGATAGATAGAATTGACCCTCCCTTGATAAAGAATTTATCTTCTGAGAGAATTCTAAGATGGCCATAGAGTAGGCAGATGTTTCAACTGTCATGTTTCAGGACCAAATTCAATTACAACTAACTTTAAGAACAATCATCTTGAAAGCAAACATAGGACTAAATGATGAGGATGCCATAACCAAGGAGTCACAGAAAAAGCCAGACCAAGACTGGTAGGAAAGGTGGAGATATGAACCAGGCTGCCCTGCTCCCAGGAGCAAGTGGGGGCAGAGGATTCAGAGGGATTCTTACTGTGGGGAGATTTTCCCTGAGATGGAGGATCCTAAGCCCCAGGCCTACAAAACATTTGGAGGTGCAAAGAGGTGAGGTTTCTGCATTCAGAAAGAGAGAACAGGAGTTCTCAGAGACCCAGGCTTCATCTTAAAAGGCCCATGCAGAAAAGCTTATGTATAGCCACTTATCTGGGTCTCTGGTAGAGGCAGAGCTGATAGGACTAGAATTGCATGCAAAGAGTGTGAAGTTGTTGGCCCAGAAAGAGACATGGTGTGGGGACAGCCATCAAAAACCCTGTGCTGGTGATGGGTATGCAACACAATTGAATGATAAGATAACCTGGAGATGTTTTCATTGTACATATGTACCCTGATTTATTGATGTCACCCCATTAGAATTAATAATAATAAAATATATATTTAAAAAAAAAAAAAAAAAAAAACCCTGTGCTGAGTCATTCTCCAGTGTTGCGCTCACCATCATTCTGGCTGGAGCAGTTCCCTCTGTCTGACATCGGCCTGAGGGAAAGTGACTACCACACACTATGAAGACTGGGCTATTCTGAGAGGTAAGCCAGGAAACAGGGGGTGCATTAGTGACTCAATTTTCTGGCATTGAGACCAGAGCTTTCCCATGCGCTTTCCCAAATATATGACTGGTGCTTTGGCCTCACAGGAGATTCAGTAGAAACTAGCTGGACTGTGGGCAGAGCACATCTCTGGGTGTCAGAGGCCACACCAGCTGGCCTTCTAGTGGCCACACCCTACTGAGGACTGTGAAAAAGTCAGGGCAGACTGACACTTGGGTCCAAGGGATGGGAGCCATGCCTACCACCCTTTCTAATTCCTGAATTGTCGTAAGCTCTAGACTCTACCAGTGGTTTTATTTCAGTGGCCTAGCCCAACTAGCAGTCAGCAGACAGAAGCAACAGGAAGCAGTTCTCAGGGAACCTTGGGCCTTTTGCTGACTCTTCTCCAGGCTCAGTGTGGTTAAAAGTCAACCTAGGTGTGTGGCTTAGTATTCCCATGTGTACCTAGGCCCATCAGAGGCAGCCACAAACTCTGGTTTGCTTGTAGCTTCAAGAAGCCTGCTGAGGGCCAGTTATTGACAGTGTCTTGCACTGGTCTGTTCTGGGTATCCTCTAGGGAGGCCCTGGGCCAGCAATCTAGTGGCCATCTGTAGAGAGGATCAGTTCAGGGCCAAAAGCCCTTGCTTGCAGCATGTCCTAAGGGAGGGTTTGTAGGACACTGGATGCATTCTGCTTCCTGTGGTCAGAACCTGCACCATGCCTGTGTGCATATTGGACAAGGTGGAGCTTCACAGTCAGCCAGCCTGGGTCCTGAATATCCTGCCCCACTGATCTAGGTTCCACAGGGGGAAGGGAGAGATATTTGGAGCACAAATATTTAAGGTGTGGGTCTTCTGGAGCTTATTGTTGGGACAGATCAAGAAGCTTAGCCACTTTCAGGGGGCACACAGTCAGCCCCAGGGGAGGACTCTCTTGTCTTCCTCCCTGAGACCAGGGGCTCCTCAGCAGAAAAAAATTCTTCCAAGGGGATTGCCAACCCCAATAATCTGAACCTGCTTCTTGACTTGCTGGGGAAAAATAGAATTGGAGTATTGTCCTATCATTGTCTGAGAAATTAGTCTCTAGAGTTGGGGCTACTTTCTCCCTACTGAACCTTTGACCAGAGACCCCTGAAATGGAAGGTGTCATTAACATTATATTCCTAACCTCAGCAGCCCTAACCTACCAAGCTTACAATCTGCAGAAGAGTTGGTGGGGTGAGGCCCATATGAGCCCCCAATACAGTCCTTATGCAGAAGACTCTGTGGGAGGACCAGGCAGCTGTAAGAGATGGATCAGTTGAAAAGTGGAGGCAAATCTTATGAAGCTTGAGGATTTTATGGAGCTGCTGTCAGTTTAAAGCAGGAGGAAGCTGACCCTTATACACAGGTGGATCCCTCTCATACTACCCAGGCACAGAAAACACAAACAGTGATCAGAAAAATAGCTTCAGAAATGTAGCCCAGGGCAGGTTATAAACAACTACTGACACCAGCCCAAGAGGACCAACAAAACCAGCAGTGTGGGTGGCAGACCACATCAACACTAGACTCAGCTAGCTACACAAGCACACACAAAGGAGGAGTCCAGCATGCACCATACACTGTGGAGAATAAATACTCCCAACAGGACAGACACTGCACATGTCTAATATATATGACCAAGTTGACCCTTAGAGCCAGCCAATCTGAAGTGATAACCTCAACCAAGAAAGGGCCAACTGCATTTAATACTCACATATACCAGAAGGGTAAATATAAACCTCAAGAAGCATTCCTAGAGGAAGAAATTCAGGTGGCCTGTACATCAATACCACTCAGCCCATCTTTCTCATAAAGACCCCACAGTGAATTTGAAAGTCAGAGCAGAGCTACCTAATGCACACACCAAATGGGCAGACAAAAAAAAAAAATGACCTAGATGAATCAACAAGAGAAATCTCCAGAAAAAGGATTAAATACAATGGAAGTTCCCAATCTACCAGACCTAGAACTTAAGTAATGGTTATTAGTATGCTCAAAGATTTTAGAGAAAGATGATCACAAGGAGGACTTAAACAAAGAGAGAGTAAGCATTAAAAAAAACATTGAAATCATTAAACAAGAAAATGTAAAATGACTATAACAATATCAGAAATGAAGATTGCACTAGAAGAAATCAACAACAGGCTAATTAAAGCTGAAGATTGAATCAGTGATTTAGAGGACAAGATAAATATAAGCACAGAAGCAGAACAACAAAAAGAAAAGAGGCTCAGAAAGGTTGAGAAAACTCTAAGAGACCTATGTGACAACATGAAGAGAAACAACATTCATATCACAAGGGTTTGTGGTGGATGAGAGAACAAGGAATAGAGAACTTGTTTAAAGAAATAATGGATGAAAACTCTCCTAAATTGATGAAGGAAAAAGTCACACATGTTCAAGAAAAACAGAGACTCCCATTAATGATGAATGCAAAGAGGCCTACACCAAGACACATCATAATTAAATTGACAAAGTTAAGAGACAAAGAAAGAATACTAAAATATGCAAGAGAAAAGCAGTTAATTATCTACAGAGGAGCTCCCAAAGGGGTGACATATGACTTCTCAAAAGAAACACTTCAAACCAGAAGATTTGGCAAGAAACATTCAAAGTGATGCAAAACAAGAAGCTGCAACCAAGACTACTCTATTCAGCAAATTTAAAATTGAAGGAGAAATAAAAGGCATCCCAGGAAAAAGAAAGGCTCAAAGGTTTGTTACAACCAAACCAGTACTGCAAGAAATGTTAGAGGCCTGCTATAAAAAGAGCGAAGGGCATAGAAATAGAAAGAAATAGAATTGTTTATTTAAAGAGTAAAAAGGCAATAAATAAGTACATATCAATAATAACCTTATATGTAAATGGATTAAATGAAGAAATAAAAGGTCTCCAAATTGGAAAAGAAGTAAACTGTCATTATTCACTGGTGACATGATACTGTACATAGAAAACCCTAGCCTGACCAGGCAGTGGCACAATGGATAGAGTGTCGGACTGGGATGTGAAAGACCCAGGTTCAAAACCTTGATATTACTAGCTTGAGCATGGGCACATCAGTTTGATCATGGGGTCTCTGGCTTGAGCATGAGACCATGGATATGATTTCATAGTCACTGTCTTGAGCCCAAAGGTTGCTGGACTGATGCCCAAGGTCTCTGGCTTGAGCCCAAAGTTTCAGGCTTGAGCAAGGAGTCACTCGCTCTGCTGCAGCCCCCCAGTCAAGGCACATATGAGAAAGCAATCAATGAGCAACTAAGGAGACTAAGGAGTCACAACAAAAAATTTATACTTCTCATCTTTTTCCCTTCCTGCCTGTCCCTTTCTGTTCCTCTCTCTCTCTCTCTGTCTCTGTCACAAGCATACACAAACACACAAAAACACTAAAGTTTCAGTCAAAAAAACTACTAGCTCAGATAATTGAATTCAGCAAGGTAGCAGGATGTAAAATTAATAATCAGAAATCAGTGGCATTTTTTATACACCAACAATAAACTGTTTGAAAAAGAAATAAAGAAAACAATCCTCTTCACTATTGCATTTAAAAAAAGTACCTAGGAATAAATTTAAGCAAGGAGGTAAAAACTTGTACTTGGAAAATTATAAAACATTGAAAATAAAAAAAGAAAAAAATCAAGGAAGATACAAAGAAGTGGAAGCATATACCATGCTCCTGGATAGGAAGAATTAACATCATTAAAATGTCCATACTTCCCAAAGCAATTTATAGATTCAATGCAGTTCCTATTAAAATGTCAATGGCATACTTCACCAATCTAGAACAAATATGCCAAAATTTTATATGGAACCAAAAAAGAACACGAATAAATAGCCTCAACAATCTTTAAAAAAAAAGAATAAAGTGGGAGGTATCACACTTCCTGATATCGAGTTATACTACACGGCCATTATAATCAAAACAGCTTGGTACTGGCATAAGAATGAGCATATAGATCCATGGAACAGAACAGACAATCCAGAAATAAAACCCATGCCATTACGGTCAATTAAATTTTACAAAAAAAGGCAAAAATATACAATGGAATAAAGACAGTCTCTTTAATAAATGGTGTTGGGAAAATTGGACAAGTACATGCAAAAAAAAAAAAAAATGAAACTAACTACCAACTTAAACCATTCACAAATATAGACTCTAAATGAATAAAAGACTTAAATATAAGCCATAAAACCATAAAAATCTTGAAATAAAATATAAGCAGTAGACTCTCCAATATCTCATAACAATATTTTTGCTGCTATATCTTCTCAAGCAAGTGAAATAAAGGGAAAAATAAACAAATTAAACTGTATCAAACTAAAAAACTTTTGCACAGTAAAATACACCATTAACAAAATAAAAAGACAACCCACTCAATGGGAGAACATATTTGCTAATATGTCTGATAAGAGGTTAATAACTAGAATGTATAATGAACTTCTAAAACTCAACATCAAGAAAGTAAACAATCAAATTAAAAAGTGGACAAAAGACCTGAATAGACACTTCTCTAAAGACACACAGATGGCCAATAGGCATATGAAAAAATATTCAATGTTACTAATTATTAGGGAAATGCAAATTAAAACTATAATGAGATACCACCTCACATCTGTCAGAATGGCCCTCATTAACAAATCAACAGATAACAAATGTTGGTGAGGGTGTGGAGGAATGGAAACCCTACTGCACTGTTGATGGGAATGCAGACTTGTGCAGCCACTGTAAAAAACGGTAAGCTGTTTCCTCATAAAATTGAAAAATAAAACTGTCTTAGGATGCAGCTAATTCACTTTTAGGAACATATCCTAAGAATACCAAAACACTGATTCAAAAGAAGATATGCATTCCCATGTTTATTGCAGCATTGTTTACAATAGCTAAGATTTGAAAACAGCCTAAGTGTCCAACAGTGGATGACTGGATTAAAAAGGAATACTATGCGGCACTGAAAAAGAGGAAATCTTACCTTTGGTGATGACTTGGATGGACCTGGAGATAATTATGCTAAGTGAAATAAGCCAGCCAGAGAAATATAAATATCATATGATCTAAATTGTGTGGAATCTAACGAACACAATAAACTGAGGAACAAAATAGAAACAGAGGTAAGGTCACAGGAAACAGGACAACTGTCAGAGGGAAGAGGGAAGAGAGATGAGGGGATGGAATCAAAGGTAAAGGTATTAACAAATTATATATACATCATATATGGATACAGATAACAGAGCAGCAAGTTCCCGATTGAAAGGGGAGATGGATATAGGGAAAGGGGGCAAAGATTTGAAATGGGAATAGAAAGAGACATCATATTGGATATAGGGGGCATAATGTGGGGGGTTAAGGGTGTTATATTGAGTGGAACACATGAAGCCACGTTAACATAATAAATTAAAAAATAAAATACAAAGCACTTTAATATATATTATTTATTATGTACACAAACTACTTTTCTAATCTTACCTTTAGGAACCTGAAGACCCCCAAAACTAACGATGGACTCAAGTTAACAAAATCAGCTAGTGATATGGACTATAGTTCTGGGTAAAATTTTTTCTCACTTAGAATTGCAATTTTTTTTTTAATTTGACAACCCTTACATCCCACTCTATTGACCTCTCTTTCAATTCAAAGAGACTATCACATACATTTTTATCTAACAGTTTATTTTTATGTTCGGGAAAACTTTGGATAGGTAAAAAATAGGGTCATGTATTCAATTGATATCAGAATGTAGAAGAGGGAATTCATAAATCAACTTGACAGTAAATCTTCAGCAGTGTATAAACTTGGGAATGAGCAAAATACAGCCTACTTTCTTGGACAATGAGGTCAATAAAAAATGGTACGGTGTGGTGCAGGCAATGCTATCCTACACCTGCAAATTAACAGATAAAAAAGCAGGAGATAGTTGATCTGCATTATTCTAGGGCAAAGCCCACTCTACACACTCTTATTTGAAACCTAGGTGGCCTGAATAAATAAACCTCTTTTAACATGCAATTCCTATCAATCTCTTGGAGAGATTAAGCATTTAAGCTCAGATAATGGAAATTTTATATTTTAATTATATTTATTGTGGTTTAATAAACCCTTTATTGGTACATAAGGTCATGGGGAGATAAGTTCTTATATATCCTAATGAGTTTAAGGTTAATTTGGGAGGTACAGAGTAGTATGGCATTTTAATTTTGTGAGGTACATGTTCCCTACTCAATTATACAGTTGAGGATATCAAATGAATTGTTTTGTAGAAGGCTTTGTAGAACAGATTCCAGTGTAGAAGAATTCAGAGGTAAAGAGGATGACCACCTTAAACTCAGAAATCTATTAAAATGTTCTGTTGTAGATGGTTTTTACTATTAAACATAGTTTGATTTTCAGGGTGCCTATTTCTGGTCTATGTAACCCAAGATAACCTCTTTTATTTGTTTTCATAAAAATATTTATTTAAGTGTTTATATGTTATTATAAAGTAACCACATTAATTAAAGTAGAACAGATAAGAGCAGATTGTTTAGCTATATAGCCAAGTATATGTAGAGATTCGGTAAATAGTAAAAACGGTATTTTAAATCAATAGAGATTGATAACTGTTGAAGCTGGGTAATGAGAACTCCAAGTTCTTTATGCTCTTACCTTCTTTTTAATATTTTGAAATTTTCTATCATTAAAAATGAACACATAAAAAATAAGTGGATAAACATTTTGGAGAAAGAATACATAGTTTAGTAGATGATGTTGCTCACTTGGGAGAAAACAATATTCGTTTATACTTCACACTATATTCAAAAGTTAATTTTAGATGTATTATTAACATATGCCTGTAATTAATTCCTGATGAGCTATAAATGTATGTTTAAAAGACTTAAGAAATAGAAGAAAATATAGGAGAACATATTGTATTCTTTTTATTTGGGAAAAAAACTTTCAAAGAAAAAAGAAGTTATAAAGAAAAATATTGGCAGGTTTCAATAAAAGTATGATAAACTACACAACAAAATTAAGAGACAGGTTGCAACCTAGGCAACAATATTTGCTGCGTATATGCCAAATAATGGCATTCATATTACATAAAAAAATCTTCCACAAATTCAATATGGCAAATACATGTAACTTATAGAAAAACGAGCAAAGGATGTAAACAGACAGCTAAAAAGAGCCAGTAAAATTGTCTTATAAAAATATTTTCAAACTCATTAATAAAAATGAAAATTAAGACTAGTTTTTTTACCTATCAGACTAGCAACAGCAACAAAAAAACATAGATGCTATCTATTGTTGATGAGGACAGGATTAAAAAGGAACTTTAATAGTGCTAGAAATTTAATTTGGTTCAATATTTAAAGTTTTTTATTATTTATTTATGTCATTATTTATTATTTAATTTATTGGGGTGAAATTTGTAAATAAAATACAAGTTTCAAGGGTTCAACTCAGTAAAATATCTGCACACTGCATTGTGAGCTCACCATGCAAAGTCAGGTCTTTTTTTCTCCCCCTTAACCTCCCCTTTACTCACTTCCACCTCTCCTCACCCCCTTTTCCCTCTGGCTGTTACCATAATTTTCCAGTTAACAGTTAAATTCAATATGCTGGATTCAGATCTCAACTCTTCTATATAAAATGATATTTTGCAACTTGATCTTTTTAGGTCTTTTAATTTATCAGAAAGTGGAAATAGTAAAAATATTTCCTTTATAGAGATGTTGCAAAATGTTATTTTTTTATTTTTATTAAGTGAGAGGAAAGGAGGCAGAGAGACAGACTCCTGCATGTGCCCCAACTGGGATCCAACCCACAAACCCCTTAAGGGTGATGCTCTGCCCATCTGAGTCCTTGCTCTATTGCTCAGCAACCAAGCTATTTTTAATGCTTGAGGTGGAGGCCACAGAGCCATCCTCAGTGCCCGGGGTCAACTCGCTCATACCATGGAGTCATGGCTGCAGGAGAGGAAGGGGGAGAAAGAGTGGAGAAGCAGATGGTCACTTCTTTTTGCCCTGACTGAGAATCTAACTTAGAACATCCACATACTTGGTAATGCTATACCACTGAGCCAATTGTTCAGGGCTGAGATGTTGCAAAAATTTAAGAGTATGATACAGGTAGTAAATAACAAAGTACCTGATTCTTATCATCAAACAATCATTAGCCTTTTCTTTCTTTTTCTTTTCATTTTCTTAGGAAGAAAGAGAGAGAGAGAGAAACAGGGATGGACAGACAGGAAGGGAGAGCAATGAGAAGCTTCAATTCTTCATTGAGGCACCTTAGGTGTTCATTGATTACTTTCTTATATGTGCCTGATGGCTCTAGCTGAGCCAGTGACCCCTTTCTCAAGCCAGCGTCCTTGAGCTTCAAGCTAGTGACTTTTAGGCTCAAGCCAGAGACCACAGGGTCATATCAATGGTCCCACACTTAAGATAACAACCCCACACTCAAACTGGTGAGCCAGCACTCAAGCCACAACCTTGGGGTTTCAAACATGGGTCCTCTGTTTCCCAGGCCTGTGCTCTATCAATTGTGTCACCACTTGGTCAAGCAGCTTTTATTTTTTTTTTAATGAAAATTGTGTTATCGTGAGCCTGTTTTATGTGAGTGCCCACTCACTTCATCACAAAATGACTCCTTTTCTTTCTTCGTCTGCATTTGTAAAATACTCATAACCTATAAAGATACTCTACCTGGTTATGTGAACAAATTTCATTGACGGCGAGAATAATTTTAAGCTTAACCAAGACTAGTTAATGTTAAAAACGATATTTAGAAAGCTCATCATATTCATTGCATTCATTCTTGTCATCTAAAGAAATATTTTATAATCAACGAAAGAGAGGAGTGTGAACAAGTGGCAGCCCTATAACTCTGAAACTCAATACTTTGAGACCCAGCCTTATAGCCACAATGCTGACCTCTCCCTAGCAGTACCTCACCTGCAGTTCCCAAGTGGAAAATTTCCATCATGAAATGTGCACGTTGCTTAAATTCAAGAGCTTTCTTGAAAAGCTCACATACTTAATTACATCTTGTCCACCACCAATTTTGAAAATATAATCTAGATACTTTTCCTTTTTCTTTAGTTTTTCCATCTGAGCACTTTTCTAAATGGGTCATTATGGTTATAAAAGCTTGATGAGAGCATTTAATGAATCAAGGATATTGCTGTTTGAAGAAAGGAAATGATGAATATATAAATAAGTATTAATCATGGTAAACTGCTGTGGACAGGGAACAGAGGATCCTCTGAAGGACTGAGAAACTTACTGATCAGGAATTTTGAGGGAGTTGTTTCGCTTGTGCTAGAGATATGGTATTTTATATTTTAAATTGGAGTTTAACTATTTTTTCAATATAGACTGCCTGGATGGCAGATAAAAGATGCTATGAATTCTCTAATACTCTTTTCATAAAGACATGCGTTTAATTTATTTCCCCTTGAATCTGCAATATTTGTTTTAATTCATTGAAATCAATAGAGTAAGAAGGAAGGAATGTTGCATGATTTCAGAGACTAGGTAAGAAGATGTCTGATGGCTTCTGCCTTGGCCTTTACATTATTTTCTCTCAGAAACTGGCTGCCACACTTTGAGAAACCCTCACCACATAGAGAGGGCAGCTATAAATTCATAGCTTCAGGTGAGTGCATAGTTAACAACTAGCATCAGCTGCCAGCCAGTTGAATATTTCATTTTGGTCATTTGATATATAACAGGGCATCTACTTAGAGACCCCAAGGAAAACCCACCCACTACATTATAAGCATTTACAGTATTTTTATTGATGTATAATATAAGTGCTGGATTTATTCATCTAAAATATACAATTCAACACGTTTCAGTCAATTTGTAGAGTTGTGCAATCATCTCCACAGTCTTATTCAGATCATTTTCTTTATTTCATAAAGGTCCCTCATGCTATGTGTAGCAGAACTCTGCTCCTACCTTTGGCCCTGGGAAATGACTAATCTACTTTTTGTTTCTATAAATTTACATATTCTGTACATTCCATATGAATGAAATCATACAATATGTAGTCTTTTGCCTTTGGCTTATTTCAGTTAGACTAATGTTTTTTAGGTTCACCCATGTTGTAGCATGTAGTATTGGATCCATCCTCATCTAATCTTAAGGCTTTAAGAGTCAAAACTGAGGTTGTCCAAAGAATGAACTCTCCTTCAAAACTATAACAGAAATTCTTCAACCTACTAACATGCTCTACAGATTTTTCACTTGTTAATTATATTAGCCATTTTCTTAAGATAAATCTATGTGTGCGCACACGTGTGCACATATTCTATTTGTCTGTTTCTCCAGAAATTCTGACTAATACACTATTAAACATGATTTAGACTTTTTATATTTCCCTTTAGGAGATTGAAAAAATACATTTATATCCTTAAGTTTTAAAATATTTTTTCAGAAAATGGTGTTAAAAATTTTAAATAATTTTTCTGTGTCTGTTGAGCTAATAGTGTGATTTTTGTCACTGAGTTTATTAATGTTGTATATAATACTAATTGAATTATTTATTCATTAAATCAATCTTCTCTTCCTGGGGTAAATCCTACATAACCATAGCAAATAGTGCTTTATTTTGTTGCTTTATATTTGCTTAAGTTACTAATATTTTGTTGATGGTTCTTTACCTCTATATTTATGAGGAATTGTTCTGTAATTTTTGATTTTGTACTGTCTTTATCTAGCTTTGGTATCAAGGGTTACAGTTGCCACATAAGATGAGTTGGAAGTGCTCTATAATATTTAACTTTTCTGAAAAAGTTTCTGAAATATTTATGTTGTTCTTTAAATTGGTAGAATTCACCAATAAAGTCATCTTGGCTTGGGCTTTCCTTTGTAGTTAAGTTTTCAATGACTAATTTAACTATTTTACTCCCTATAAGTCTATTCAGATTACCTATTTCTTATTGAGTTAGTTTTATTTTTATATTTCTAAGAATTTTTCCATTAAATTGCAAAGTAAAATACACCATTAACAAAATAAAAAGACAACCCACTCAATGGGAGAACATATTTGCTAATGATATATATTTGCTAATTGCTAATTGATACATTCATTGACATACAGTTGATCATAGCTTTACATCATAAAACTTTTATGATCATGGTATCTCCCCTGCCAGGTAAGTATATATCACCAACCTTTTTTTTTTTTTTTTTTACTGTCCATTTATGTGTCATTATATTTATTTATTTATTTATTTATTATTAATTTTAATGGGGTGACACCAATAAATCAGGGTACATATGTACAATGAAAACATCTTCAGATTATCTTATCATTCAATTGTGTTGCATACCAGTCACCCAAAGTCAAATTGTCCTCTGTCCCCTGCTATCTGGTTTTCCCTGTGCCCCTCCCCTCCTCCCTATTCCACCCTCCCTTCCCTCCCCCCACCACAAAACCACCACTCTCTTGTCCATATCTCATAGTCTCACTTTTATGTCCCACCTATGTATGAAATCATGCTGTTCTCAGGTTTTTTTTCTGATTTACTAATTTCACTCTGTATAATGTTATCAAGGTCCATCCATTTTGTTGTAAAGGATCCGATGTCATCATTTCTTATGGCTGAGTAGTATTCCATAGTATATATGTACCATAACTTTTTAATCCACTCATCTTCTGACGGACACTTGGGCTGTTTCCAGATCTTCGCTATTGTGAACAATCCTGCCACGAACATGGGGGCGCATTTCTTCTTTTCGAACAGTGCTATGGTGTTCTTAGGGTATATTCCTATAAGTGGGACAGCTGGGTCAAAAGGCAGTTCGACTTTTAATTCTTTGAGGAATCTCCAAACTGTTTTCTACAGTGGCTGCACCAGTCTGCATTCCCACCAGCAGTGCAGAGGGTTCCCTTTTCTCCACATCCTCCCCAGCACTTATTCTGTGTTGTTTTGCTGATGAGTGCCATTCTGACTGGTGTGAGGTGATATCTCATTGTGATTTTAATTTGCATTTCTCTAATGATTAATGATGTTGAGCATTTTTTCATATGCCTATTGGCCATCTGTATGTCCTCTTTGGAGAAATTTCTGTTCATTTCCTTTGCCCATTTTTTGATTAGATTGTTTGTCTTCCTGGTGTTGAGTTTTATAAGTTCTTTATAAATTTTGGTTATTAACCCCTTATCAGACGTGCTGTCGAATATGTTCTCCAATTGTGTGGTTTGTCTTTTTATTCTGTTCTTATTGTCTTTAGCTGTGCAAAAACTTTTTAGTTTGAAAAAATTCATCAGGGATATAGTCCCATTTGTTTATCTTGCCTTTTATTTCATTTGCCTGTGGAGATAAATAGGCAAATATATTGCTGCTACAGATGTAGGAGAGCTTGCTGCCTACGTTTTCTTCTAAGATGCTATGGTTTCACGGCTTACATTTAAGTCTTTTATCCATTTTGAGTTTGTTTTTGTGAATGGTGTAAGTTGACGGTCTAGTTTCATTTTTTTGCAGGTAGATGTCCAATTTTCCCAACACCATTTGTTAAAGAGGCTGTCTTTACTCCATTGTATGTTCTTTCCTTCTTTGTCAAATATCAGTTGTCCTTAAAGGTGTGGGTTTATTTCTGGGTTCTCTGTCCTGTTTCATTGATCTATGTGCCTGTTCTTATGCCAGTACCAGGCTGTCTTGAGTATAATGGCCTTGTAGTAAACCTTGATATCCAGAAGAGTGATACCTCCTGCTTTATTTCTTCTTTTTAAGATTGCTGAGGCTATTCGTGTTCTTTTACGGTCAAATATAAATTTTTGGAATATGTGTTCTATATCTTTGAAGTATGTCATTGGTATTTTAATTGGTATTACATTGAATTTATAAATTGCTTTGGGTAATATAGACATTTTAATGATGTTTATTCTTCCTAGCCATGAGCACGGTATATGCTTCCACTTGTTTGTATCTTCCTTGATTTCTTTTATCAATGTTTTATAACTTTCCGAGTACAAGTCCTTACCTCCTTGGTTAAATTTACTTCTAGGTACTTCATTTTTTTGGCTGCAATAATGAAGAGGATTGTTTCCTTAATTTCTTTTGCTGACAGTTCATTGTTTGTATATAGAAATGCCTCTGATTTCTGAGTATTAATTTTATATCCTGCCACCTTGCTGAATTCATTTATAAGGTCCAGTATTTTTTTGTTTGAGACTTTAGGGTTTTCTATATACAATATCATATCATCTGCAAATAATGACAGTTTTACTTCTTCTTTTCCAATTTGGATGCCTTTTATTTCTTCTTCGTGTCTGTTTGCTGTAGCTAGGACTTCCAGAATTATGTTGAATAAAAGTGGTGAAAGGGGGCACTCCTGCCTGGTTCCTGATCTTAAGGGGATTGCATTTAATTTTTGTCCATTTACTATGATGTTTGCTGTGGGTTTGTCGTAGATGGCCTATATCATATTAAGGAATGTTCCCTGTATTCCCACTTAACTGAGAGTTTTGAGTATGAATGGGTGCTGGATTTTATCAAATGCCATTCTGCATCTATTGAAATTATCATGTGATATTTGTCTTTCCTTTAGTTTATGTGCTGAATCACATTGATTGATTTGCGAATATTGAACCAGCCTTGCCTCTTCAGAATAAATCCCACTTGATCATGGTGTATGATTTTTTTCATATATTGCTGGATCCAGTTGGCTAATATTTTGTTGAGAATTTTAGCATCTAAATTCATCAGGGATATAGGCTTATAATTTTCTTTTTTTATGTTGTCTTTGCCCAGTTTTGGGATCAAAATTATGCTCTCCTCATAAAAGAAGTTTGAAAGTCTTCCTTCTTCTTGAATTTTTTGAAATAGCTTGAGGAGGATAGGAGTTAGTTCTTCTTTGAATTTTTGATAGAATTCACTTGTGAAGCCATCAGGCCCAGGACTTTTCTTTTTTGCGAGTTTTTTGATAACTGTTTTGATCTCATTTGTTGTAATTGGTCTGTTTAGGTGTTCTGATTCTTCCAGATTGATTTTTGGAAGTTTATATGATTCAAGAAATTTGTCCATTTCACCAAGATTGTCTAATTTTTTGGCATAGAGTTCTTCATAGTATTTTCTTACAATGCTTTGTATTTCTGTTATGTCAGTTGTTTTTTCTCCACTGTCCTTTCAATTTCATTTATTTGAGTCCTCTCTCTTTTTTTCTTGGTGAATCTAGTTAAAGGTTCATCAATTTTGTTTACCTTTTCAAAGAACCAGCTTCTGGTTTCATTGATCTTCTGTATTGCTTCCTTAGCCTCAATGTCATTTATTTCTGTTCTGATCTTTATTATTTCCTTCCTTCTACTTGTACTGGGTTTTATTTGCTGTTGTTTATCTAGTTCTTTTAGATGCAGGGTCAGGTTGCTTTTTTGAGCTTTTTTTAGCTTCTTATGATATGTCTGTAGTGCAATGAACTTCGCTCTAAGTACTGCTTTTGCTGTGTCCCATAAAATTTGAGTTGATGTATGCTCATTATCATTTGTTTCTAGAAACTTTTATATTTCTTCTTTGATCTCATTGTTAATCTATTCATTATTTAATAACATGCTATTTAGTTTCTAAGTGTTTGAGTATTTTTCAGTTTTTCTTTTGTGGTTAATTTCTAGTTTCATGGCATTGTGATCAGAGAAAATGTTTGATATGATTTCAATCTTCTTAAATTTATTGAGACCATTTTTGTGTCCTAACATGTGGTCTATTCTAGAAAACGTACCAAGAGCGCTTGAGAAGAATGTATATTCTTCTGCTTTCGGGTGAAAACTTCTGAAGATATTTATTAAATCAAGTTGATCTTGTGTATCCTTAAATCTGCTGTTTATTAATTTTTTTTCTTCAGGATCTACCCAGTGTTGTTAGTGGGGTATTGAAATCCCCTACTATGATAGTATTGCTGTTATTCTAGCCCTTATATCCATCAAAGTCTGCTTTATGAATGTCGGGGCTCCTATTTTTGTTGCGTAGATATTTATAATAGTTATATCTTCCTGTTGAATTGTTCCCTTTATCATTATATAATGTCCTTCTTTATCTCTTACTACAGCCTTTGTTTTAAAGTCCATTTTGTCAGATATAAGTATTGCTACTCTGGCTTTTTTTTTCATTCCGTTTGCATAAAATATTTTTTTTCATTCTTTTACCTTCAGTCTATGTGCATCTTTTGTTTTAAGGTGTGTCCCTTGTAGACAGCATATGTATGGGTCCTGTTTCTTTATCCACACAGCTACACTATGTGTTTTGATTGGATCATTTAATCCATTTACATTTAAGGTTATTATTGATATGTAGTTTTTTATTACCATTTTATTCTTTAAAGCTGTATTCTTTTTTTTGCTATATTCTTTTCTCCCTTCGAACTGTTCACAACAGGTTTCTTAGTATCTCCTGCAGAATTGGTTTGGTTTTAATGAATTCCTTGAGGTTTTCTTTTTCTGGGAAGCTCTTTATTTCTCCTTCAATTTTAAATGCTAGGCTTGCTGGATAGAGTAGTCTTGGTTGTAGGTTCTTGTTCTGCATTACTTTGATTATATCTTACCATTCCCTTCTGGCCTCAAGTGTTTCTGTTGAGAAGTCCGATGTCATCCTTATGGGGGCTCCTTTTTAGGTGCTAGCCTTTTTTTCTCTATCAGCTTTTAAAATTTTTTGTTTATCCATTAGCTTTGGTATTTTAACTATGGTGTGTCTTGGTGTAGATATTTTTGGGTTTCTCTTTAATGGTGTTCTGTGTGCTTTTTGACGTGTGAAATGTTTCCCAGCCTTAATTTAGGGAAATTTTCTGTTATGATTTGATTTAAAAAGATATTTCCATTTTCTGTCCTCTATCCTCTTCTTTAGGAACCCCTATGATGCGAATGTTGTTTCTTTTAATGTTGTCACAGAGCTCCCTTAGAGTTTTCTAACTTGTTTGAGTCTCTTTACCTTTTTCTTCTCTGCATCTATGCTTTTGTTTATTGTTTCCTCTAACTTGCTGATTCGATCATCAGCATCATTCATCCTGCTTTTAATTCCTTCCATTGTGGTCTTCAGTTCTGATACTGTATTTGTCATTTCTGTCTGATTTTTTTTTTATTATTTCAATTTTGTTTTTTATAATTGTGATCTCTTTATTTAGGTGTTTATAATGACTATCCATTGTTGCTCTAATTTCTTTGAACATTTTAACTATCATTATTCTAAATTCTGCTTCTGGTAATTTGGTTATATCTGGTACATTCAGGTCCTTCTCTGGGGATTTCTCTTGATTCATTTGGTTTGCATTTCTCTACCTGCACATTTTGTCTGTGTATAAGCAAGTTGTGGCCACTGGAGTTCAGTAGGTGTTGCCTTTGTGTTCTTTTTGTGTTGTCTGTCTGCAGGCCCGCCACCCCCTCTGCCGCTGCCTGTGACGGTTGGGTATGGGCGTGGCCAACGCCAGCCTACTGAGGCTGTTGCTGTTATTTCCACTTCTCCTCCGCGGGAGGTGCTGTCACTCAGGCCACAAGCCTCATCACCGAGAGTAGAGGTGAGCACCTTTGCTCAGTTGTGGACCCAGCCTGTTCCGGGCTTCGGCCAGGACTTGCAGTCAGAGCCTGTTCGTCACAGTTTTGCGGGTTGGGTGGGGCTTTTGATGTGCTCTCACCTGTGACCCTTTGCCCGTCCAGAGCTTTAGCCCCACCTTCGAGTCCAGCGCCCTCCTTCGCAAGGTCGCAAACCACATTTTATTGGCCCGGGCTGGCGTGCAATTAGCTGCAAACTTCCTCTTGTCCCGGGCTCTACCCCGCTTTCACGTTCAGAGCCAACTTGCTCATGCAGGGTGGCAAACTGCGGTTTATTGGGCAGGGTGTGTTTGCCAGCGTGAGCTCAGCCGCGAGCTTCTGCCTATTTCACAGTCTACTCTGCTTCTGCGTTCCGAGCCTGCTCGTGCACGCAGGATGGCAAACCATGGTTTTTCTGGGCGGGCAGAGCTGGTAGCGTTAGCTCAGCTGGGAGCACCCGCCTGTCCCTGCTCCTAGACCCGTCCCAGCGGTCAGGGCCAGCTTGCGCAGGGTTGCAGAGCAGATCTCTGCCCATTCCTGCCCTTTTGCTTTTTCCCCGCAGGTGGGGTCACAAATGGGCCACAGCTGCTGAACCACTTTTGCGCGTCCCCTCCACCCCTGCTGGGCTAGACTGAGCTAACACTGGTTGGGCTTCCGCCCCCACCGACAGAACCACGTTTCAGCGTCCTGCCACCACCATACCCTTCAGCAACTCTCAGAAGAGTAGGAAATGCCCTAAGTCTCCATACTGTATGCCTGGGAGCTCCCTCCCTCTAAGCAGCTCTGCTCTAATTGCCGAGGGAGAGCTTGTTTGGCTGGTGTCCTTTCTCCTTTTGCTGGTATTGCTAGTTCCAGGGGCAATATTTGTTTTTGATTAGGGAAGTGACTTAGCCCAGGTGTTAGGGTGGCTGTCCCTCAGAGTGTTTGTCCCTGTGCCTTCAGTCCACACTCTCTTCCCGCTGCTCTGATCCTCTCCTCTGTCTCCGTTCCCCAGAGCCCCGGGTGCGTGGTTGTGAGAGAGGTTTTCTGTGCTGTTCCTTTAAAAAGAGTCTTGGGTCTGAGAAAACTGTCTCTTTCTCACAAACAGTATCCTCACTTGTTTCACAGCTCAGTACTGTCCAAACGCCTCTTCTAGGCTCTGGGATTGTAGGCTGGGGCTTGGACCCATGTCCCTCCCTCTCCACCAAACTCTCCTTCCTCCACGCGGGTCTCTCCGGGCTGCCATTTGCTCCAGGGAGCTGGGTGCCCTCTTCGTGTTTTTGCTATTCCTACCAGTCTCAATGTGGCTTCTTCTGTGTTCCTTGGTTGAAGAGTCCACTTTGTTTAGTTCAAAGTTGGTTTATCCAGATGATGGTTCTTAAAATTGAGTTATAATCCACTTTGTTCTGGGAATTGAAAGTTGGTACGTCCGCCTACTCCATAGCCATCTTCCCATCCTCTATATTACCAACCTTTTAATGTCTATAATTTTAGTCATGATATCTTCTTTTTTATTCACGATTTTGGTCATTTGAGTCTACCTTTCATTCTTGTCAGTCTAGCTGAAACTTTGACAATTGTTCTTGTCTTTGAAAAAAAAATCAACTTTTAGTTTCATTGATATTTTTGATTGTTGTTCTTCTATTTTATTCATTTTTTTCATTAATCTTCATTATTTTTGCTTTCCATTTACTTTGTGGAGATATTTCAAATCACTTCTATTCCCTCTTGAGTATGCATGCACCCTGAGTGTGCATGCATCTTTATGCATGTTCAGGCTTTAGTCAAAGCCCTCTCTTGTTTTATTGCGCAGCTTTCACTGTTAAATTCCTGGGTATCCTGTCAAATTGACATTTTCCTTAACTAGGCCTCAACCTCACTCTTGACTTCCCTTATTCATTTGCTACCAAGATTGTTACTCTCTCTGCCGACACTTAGGGCCATTGTCTTTGTCCATGTTCTCCTCTAAAACAACTCACCCCCTCTAGTAACAAAGTTGCTGGTTTCATGGCCTGCCTCACCCTGGTAGAGCTAATGTGTTGAGCAAACTGAGGGAGAGAACGGTAATAGTCTTAGAGATCCCCACTAGTTTTACCACCCAAAAACATTTATTTAAAAATATATTAAATGTTAAACCTTGTGGCAGACACTAGGGATTTAAGATCTCGTTTCTGCTTTCTATTTGAGTCAGTTTTATATTCAAGAGTATAAGATGACCACTTAAAAATATAAAATAGAATTAATGATATCTATTTTTATTATAATTTAATAGTTGTTTGACTCACCATGTTTTACTCCAGTATTTCCCATATGCTTTCTGAAAAACACAAGTTCTTATGCTAGTAATAATTATTTCTGGAAATAATAGTTTGGATATAGTAAAAAGAGGCTGGGTTATATAAAGTTAAACAGGCACTTTTACAGCATAATTTCTCAGTCTTATTACATGATTGTGCACCATAATATCTGAGAGAACTATGTAGAATGCAGAGTCTTTCAAATTATTTGAATACAGAAATTATTTACTAAGAAACATGTTTTAGGTCTAGCATTTTGAAGAACATGATTATCCAGATGTGGCATATAGCTTCCCATATTAATAAAAAAATATACCAATTATAATTTAAATTATTGAAAATCCCCAATATTTAAGGGATGTGAATAAAAGGGTTTAATATCTAAATTTATATTTGTGACATAAGTCATTTTTAATTTTGTACGCAATTACATTTTCAAATTTATATTTTAATTTATTGTGTTTACATGGGTTCAAGTGTTCCACTGAATATAACACCCTCACCCCCACCCCTGTGTCCCTTTTTATACCCCCTTTGCATTCCTCCCCTTAACTCCCTCCCACCACCCCTCTAGGATTTGCTGTCCTGATATCTATGTGTTATGTATATATAATTTCACTAATCCATTCACTTTCTCTGATCCCATACCCTCATCCCCCTTCCCTCTGACAGCTGTCCCTCTGCTCCCTGTGATGCTGTCTCTGCCTCTATTCTGTTCCTCAGTTTATTTTTTTTCATTAGATTTCACATATAAGTGAGATCATATAATATTTGTCTTTCTCTGCCTGGCTTATTTTACTTAGCATAATAATCTCCAGGTCCCTCCATGCTGTCACAGAAGGTAAGATTTCTTTATTTTTTATGGCTGTGTAGTATTCCATTGTATATACATACCATAGCTTTTAAATCCACTCATCCAATGACAAGACACTGGGGCTGACTCCAGATATTGGCTATGGTAAACAATGCTGCAATAAACATGGGGGTGCATATATATCTTCTTTTGAATCAGTTATTTGATATTCTTAGGACATATTCCTAAAAAGGGAATAGGTGGATTAAAAGGCAGTTCCATTCTTAATTTTATGAAGAAACTCCATATAGTTCTCCACAGTGACTGCAGAAGTCTGCATTACCCAACGCACTGTAGGAGGGTTCCCTTTTCTCCACACTTGCTGTGTGTTGTTTTGTTAATGAGCACCATTCTGAAAGGTCTAAGGCACTATCTCATTGTGGTTTTAATTTGCATTTCTCTGATGATTAATGACATTAAACATTTTTTCATATGGCTATTTGCCATCCGTATGTCCTCCTTGGAGAAGTGTCTATTCAGTACTTTTGCCCATTTTTTAATTGCATTGTTAACCTTCCTGGTGTTGAGTTTTAGAAGTTCTTTATAAATTTTGGTTATTAAGTCCTTATCAGATGTATTAATGAATATGTTCTTCCATTGTGTGGATTGTTTTTTTATTTTGTTATTGGTGTCTTTTGTTGTGCAAAAGGATTTTAGTTTGATATAGTCTCATTTGTTCATCCTGTCCTTTATTTCACTTGGCCATGGAGATAAATCAGCAAAAAAAATTGCTACAAGAGATATTGGAGACTATACTGCATATGTTTTCTTCCAAGATGTTTATGGTTTCATGACTTACATTTAAGTCTTTTATAAATTTTGAGTTTATTTTTTGTGAATCGTGTAAGTTGGTGGTCCAGTTTCACTTTTTGTATGTACCTGTCCAATTTTCCACCATTTATTAAAAAGACTATTTTATTGTATGCTCTTACCTACTTTGTCAAATATCAATTGACCATAAAGGTGTGAGTTTATTTGTGTGTTCTCTGTTCTGTTCCATTGATCTGTAAGCCTGTTCTTATGCCAGTAGCATGCTGTCTTGAGTACAATGGCTTTATAATATAAATTGGTATCAGGAAGTGTGATACCTCCCACTGTATTCTTCGTTTTCAAGATTGCTAAGGTTATTTGTGTTCTTTTTTGGTTTCATATAAATTTTTGAAATATTTGTTCTAAATCTTTGAAGTCTGCCATTGGTATTTGAGTAAAAATTGCTTTGAACCTACAGATTCCTTTGGGTAATATAGACATTTTAATAATGTTTATTCTTTCTATCCATGAACACGGTATATACTTCCACTTGTTTGTATCTTCCTTGATTTCTTTTATCAATATTTTATAATTTTCTAAGTACAAGACTTTTACCTCCTTGGTTAAATTTACTCCTAGGCACTTTTTTTGTTGTTGTTGCAATTGCAAAGGGGGTTGTTTCTTTAATTTCTCTCTCAGGCAGTTTATTGTTGATATATAAAAATGTCACTGATTTTTTGAATATTAATTTTATATCCTGCCACCTTTCCAAATTCATTTATCAGGTCTAGTATTTTTTGACTGAGACTTTAGGGATTTCTATGTACATTATTATGTCCTTAGCATATAATGATAGTTTTACTTCTCTTTTTTCCAATTTGGACACATTTGATTTCTTCTTCTGGTCTGACTTCTGTGGGTAGAACTTCCAGAACTATGTAAAATAAGAGCCGTGAAAGGGGCACCCTTGTCTTATTCTTTATTTTAAGGAGATTGCTTTGCATTTTTGCCCAGTGAGTATGATGTTGGCTATGGCTTTGTTATAGATGACCTTTGTCATGTTGAGATATATTACCTGTATTTCAACATTGCTGAGAGTTTTGATCTTAAATGGGTGCTGGATTTTAAATGCTTTTTCTGCATCTATTGATATTATCATGTGGTTTTTATCCTTTCTTTTGTTTATATGATTAATCACATTTATTGATTTGTGACTCTTGTACCAGCCTTGCCTCCCCAGAATAAATCCCACTTGATCATGTTGTATGATTTATTTCACGTATGGCTGGATCTGGTTTGCATATATTTTGTTGAGAATTTTAGCATCTAAGTTCATCAGAGATATTGGCCTATAGTTTTCTTTCTTTGTATTGTTGTTACCTGGTTGTAGAATGAGGATTATGCTTGACTCATAAAAGGAGCTTGAAAGTCTTTTCTCTTCTTGAATTTTTTGAAACACCTATAGCTTGAGAAGGATAGCTGTTCGTTCTTCTTGAATGTTTGGTAAAATTTTCCTGTGAAGCCATCCAGTCCAGCACTTTTCTTAACTGGAGTATTTTGATAACTGTTTCAATTTTCTTTGTTGTGATGGATCTGTTTAGATTTTCTGATTCTTCTAGATTGAGTTTTGGAAGATTATATGTTTCTAGAAATTTATCCATTTCACCTAGATTGTCCAATTTTTTTGGCATAGAGATCCTCATAGTATTTTCTTACAATCTTTTGTATTTCTCTGGTGTCAGTTGTTACTTCTTCACTTTCATTTCTAATTTTATTTATTTTAGTCCTCTCTCTTTTTTTCTTGATGAATATAATTAAAGGTTCATCAATCTTGTTTTCCATTTCAAAGAACCAGCTCTTGGTTTTATTGATCCTCTGTATTTCTTTTTAGCCTTTATGTCATTTATTTTCACTCTGGTCTTTATTATTTCCTTCTTTCTACTTTATTTGGGCTTTATTTGTCATTCTTGTTTAAGTTATTTTAGATACTTGGTTAAATTGTTTATTTGAGCTTTTTCTTGCTTCTTAATGTATGCTTGTAATGCTATGAACTTTCCTTTCAGGACTGATTTTGCTGTGTCCCATAAATTTTGATTTGTTGTATGTTCATTTTCATTTCTTCCAAGGGATTTTTTTTATTTTCTTGATCGCATTGCTAACCCATTTGTTATTTAATAACATGTTATTTAGCCTTCAAGTGTTTGAGTATTTTTCAGTATTTTTATTGTAGTTGATTTCTAGTTTCATGCCACTGTGATCAGAAAAGATGTTTGATATAATTTTAATCTTTTTAAATTTGTTGAGATTTGTTTTGTGTCCTAACATGTGGTCTATCCTAGAGAATGTACCATGAGCACTTGAAAAGAATGTATATTTTGCTGTTTTGAAGTGAAAGGTTCTGAAGATATTAACTAAATCCAGTTGATCTAGTGTGTCATTTAAGGCTACTGTTTCTTTGTTAATTTTCTGTCTGGAGGATCTATCCAATGAAGTTAGTGGGGTATTAAAATCCTCTACTATTATAGTATTGCTGTTGATCTCACTCTTTCTGTCAATCAAAATCTGCCTTATATACTTAGGTGCTCCTATATTAGGTTCATAAATATTTACAATGGTTATATCCTCCTGTTGCATTGCTCCCTTTATCATTATGTAGTGACTCCCAGGTCACCTGTTTTTCTTGTTCTAGAAATGCTTCTTGAGGGTACTATTTCCCATCCTGTTTTCTGTGAGTGTTGAATACAGTTGGACCTTCTGTGGGTACAGTTATTTCTTTAGGCTGGCTAACTCTAATGGTCAACCTTGATCATGTGTATTACACACTGTGTTGTGCAATATTTGTCTTATTGGGTGTATTTACTCTCCACAGTTTTTGGTGCCTGTGAGACTCCTTCTTTGGGCATGCTGCTTGTGTAGCTAGCTGAGTCTAGGGTTGTTGCTGTCTGCTACCCACTAAAGTTGTGTTGGTTCTATATCTTCTTGGGTTGGTGTCAGCTGTTGTTTGTAACCTGCTATGGGCTACTTATCTGCAACTACTACTCTTTTTGCTGTTTGTGTCTTCGTTTTCTGGGTAGTGTGGGAGTAGCCATCCTGTGTATAATAAGGATCAGCTTCCTCAATTTAGAGACAATAGCAGCTTCATAAAAGCCCCAAGCTTCATAATATTTGGCTCCACTTTTCAGCTTCTCTACTTCCTCTTGCAGCTGCCTTGTCTTCCCACAGAATCTTTTGTGAAAAGACTGTAGTGTGAGCTCAGACTGGCTTCACCCAACCAACCCCTCTACAGGTTGTAAGCTTGGTGGGCAAAGGCAGCTGAACTTGGGAATGCAACATTAGTGGAACACCTTATTTCAGGGGTCTCTTGTTCAGTAACTCATTATGGGGAATATGGCCCTTATTCCAAAGCTTAATCCCTCAGCCATTGTTGGATACTCAAAATGTATTTTTTCCCAACAAGGGAAACAGCAGGTTCAGACAGTCCCTTCTGAATAATTTCTTACAGCTGGTGAGACCCTGGTCTCAGGGACAAAGACTAACAGAGTCCTCTCCTGAGGATGATTGTGGCCCCACAGAAAGTGGCTATGCCCCTTGACCAGATCCAATACTAGGCTCACAGGACCCACATATTAAATTTTCATGCTCCAAGCCTCCCTCCCCTCCCCCAGTGGAATTTAGCACAGCAGGGCAGGATAGTTAGCACCTAGGCTGGCTGACTGTGAAGCTTCACCCCTTCCAATGCACAAGAGTTGCTGTGCTGGTTCTGATCACAAAGAGAAAAATGCACCTGTGCTGGGCCAGGTTTGAGGAGCCTTTCCTTTGGATACAACTCTAGCATGGATTGATAGGTCTTGAACTGATGCTTTCTGCAGTTGGCCACTGGATGTGCCAGACCTGGGCCTCTCTAGAAGGAACCCAGCATAGACCAGTGGGAGACTCTGCCCATGACTGGCCTTCAAGAACCTTCTTGGAGCTACAAGCAATCCAAGTTTGTGGCTGCCTCTGCTGGGCCCTGGTGCACATCGAAATATCAATCTGCATACCTAGGCTGGCTTTTATCCACACTGTGCCTGGTGGAAGGTTCCCTGAGTCCCGCCTCCTGTAGCCTCTGTCTGCTGCTGGTTGCTTGTTGGGCTTGGAAACTGAAAAAAACCTCTGCTAGAGTCTAGAGCCTGCAGCAATTCAGGGATTAGGAAAGATGGTGGGTGTGGTTCCACCCCTTGCCCTAGGTGTCAGTCTGTCTAGACTTTTTCCACAGACCTCAGTAGGGTGTGGCCCCAGAAGTGCAATGGGTGTGGCCTTTGAGATCTAGAGGTGTGATCTCCCTGCATTCTGGACAGTTTCACTGAGTGTCCTATGAGGTGGAATTATTAGTCTTAGACTTTGGAGTGTGGGGGCAGGAGGAACTTGGACCTTAATACCACAATAATGACTCACTGACACTACCCCTGCCTCTAGGCTCCTCAGCATGACCCAATAGCCATGATTGGAGCAGAACATACTCTGAAGGTCAGAGCAGTTGCTTCTCCCCAGCCTGGTGCCACTCAGAGGGGATTATTTCACCATAGAAAGGCGGTGACTGCAGTATAGGAGAATGATTCAGCACAGGGGTTCCTTCTGGTGGCCGTCCCCCACAGTGTCTCTCCCTGGGCCTCCAACTTTACACTCTCCTCATTCAACAATAGTCCTCTCAGCCACCCCTCCCCACTCCACCCTACTGCCCAGTCTTGGGTAAGTGGCTGTGAATGAGATTTTTTGCATGGCCCTTTAAAATGCAGCCAGCATCTGAGAGTTCTGTCTCTCATAGACACAAACCCAACTTTTTTCACAGCAAAATGCTGTGGAGGTGCCTCTTGTAGACTCTAGGGCTCTAGACTGGCTCTGGGCCTGGGGCGAAGGACCCACACCTCTCTCATGGTGACCATTCCTGCAGTGTGAGTCCCTCCAGACCTTCAGCCATTGCTCATTACCAGTAGCAGGCAGCCCTTTCTGTGTCTCCACCATTTCTACCAGTCTCGCTGTGGTTTCTTCTGTGATCCTTGGTTATAGACTGCTTTTCATTTAGTCCAAAGTTGATTTTTCAAGATAATTGTTCTTAAATTAAGTTGTAATCCAATTTGGTCCTGGCAGGTACCAGTTGGAACATCAGCCTCTTCTGTCACCATCTTTGAATCACTGCTCAAATTTATTTTTAAAGGCTTTGAGTTTTAACCTTTAGGGTTTGGCAGGTAGACCTGAAACATGAGGCATAACCTACCTATAGCAATAAGAAATAAAATATAAAGATTTTCACCTTTAAAATTTATTTATTTATTTATTTTTAAAGAGAAAGGAAGAGAGAAAAACACCAATTTTTGTTGTTCTATCCATTCATGCATTCGTTGACTAATTCTTGCATGTTCCATGGCCTGGGATTAAACCAACAATCTCAGGTTGTGAGGATGACACTCTAACCAACTGAACTACCTGGCATGAAATTTTCTCCTTTTATACCATTATCAATAACAGTTACACTCAATAGAAAAGGTGGTAAAGTTATGAGTTATTTTTTTTGTATCTCCATTTGCTATGTGCATATTTTCAAATTTTGGGTAATGAGAAATGTCAACCACTGCTTCTTAATTTTAAAAATAATAAAAATTCACTGTGTGGTAACCTCAACTCCACCATTTTATTTTAAAAAGTCCAGGAATCTGAATGCAATGAACAGAAATTTCAACATTAGAAGATCAAGGTTGCTCGCTATATTTAATAAACTTTCAAAGTATATCCAACTCTATTTATACTGTGTAGATTTTCCATTCTATAAAGTACATTATTTAAATTTAAAGTTTTAAATATTTAATACACTTTTCTATTTGAAACATTAAGCTTTTTCTTGCCCACAGTTATTTCTGGAATTTAGAAGTGGTAAAGAAGTTAAAAAGATGAATGCATTTCTTCAGGTAAGATTTAGCACATACAATGCGATGAACCAATAAATACAAAATTTTATATAAAACTGCAGTCATTCATCTAAAATTACAAATTTTGTGTTTTCCCTCATACTGATTGAAATAAGTACTATGTATTTTATAAAAACAGAATTAGTATGCTGAAGAAATAGATGAAGATGTAGTCACATGTGGTACCATACTGTGCAATATTATAATATCTTTTTAAGTAAGATCATAAAGCAAAAATGCCTTCAATTCAAAGAGCTCAAGAAAAATGGTCTCTGGTTCTAACTACAATTTGTTACTGAAGTTTTGTCTAAGTCATTTGGATTAGAGTCAGTTGTAGCAAAGGAAATAAAGGAAGAAAAGAAGAAAAGAAGGAAGGAAGGAAGGAAGGAAGGAAGGAAGGAAGGAAGGAAGGAAGGAAGAAAGGAAGGAAAGAATGAAGGAAGGAAAGAAGGAAAGAAATAATAAAAACAAAGAAAGAAAAAGAGAAAAAGGTGAAGGTGAAGGGTGAATATTTTTCCTTATACAGAGATTCAAAAGGCAAATTGTTTGATGACTGTAAACCACTCCCAAATGGCAAGAGTTTCTCTATAATAAATGTGCACCTTCATTCATTTTTATGCAAAACATATCACATCAAAAGAAATAGTTATTCCATGAAACTAGAGGTTGCTTTTCTGATCACCTTGAAATTAAAATCTGTATGAGTGGAGGGAAGATAAAAAAATGAGACTTCTATCTGGGGCCCTAAGTAAATTAGGAGGAGAATCATCACCAAATTTGCTACTTTAAAACTATTCCTGGGGATTAACAACCCATATACCAACTTGATAAAACAATAACTCTGCTTTTTGGTTGCCCAACATAGGACACAGTTTAATTTTGTCTGCTCTTGGTTTTCATGAAGAGCTCTGATAAAGCCCACGATTATAACATCACTGGAAAAGAGTGATGAAATCTACAAAAGATAACACTAATGGGAAATCTCTCAATGATGCTGCATCTTCATTACTGTACAGATCTCATCAACAATGCAAAAGTGACCTTTAATGAAGGAGTCATAGGATGTAATTCTAGTTTCTTTGATTTTGGTTTTTCTTACTTTAATTACGAAAGCATAACAGCCAAAGCATGTAAAAGTTGAGTCAGTAAAGTTTCCCCCGAATAGTCTTGGACTGCCTTTATATTTTGATCTGTACAATTATTCAGTCCCCAAAATCCATTCACAAAGCATTGTATCAACTATCATTACTAAATCAGAGCTCCAATTTGTTCCAAATGAAAGCTGTGGGACTCAGATAAAAATCACTCTTTTAGGTAAATTTTAAGCTGCTGACATAAAAGGAAGACATTGTTTTTCTGATAATTCATTGAGTTTTAGTTCCTGCATTGCAGATAAGCTGATAATTTAGAAAAACATTCATTTTTCTACCTGATATATTTTGCTTGCTTTTGTACCTTTTTAAAGTTTTATATTGAAAACTTTTTATTGAAGTGTGACATACAGACAGAAAAGTGGACAAACCTTAAGGGTTTTAGCTCAATGAATTTTCATAAAGTAAACATGTTTGTGTGACCTGTATACAGAGAAAAAAATAGAATATTATAAGAATTTCAGAAGGTCCTCTCTTCTCTTTCCCAGTTATTTCTCATCAAAAGATAATCTTATCTCACTTCTGATACCGTATATTAGTGTTTGAACTTTATATACAAAGTTATGTGATATGTATGGCTGGCTTTTTTTGCTTAATATTGTGTGATTAATCCATGTTGTTGTATCATTACCATTGCTGCGTAATATTTCATTGCATGGTCATACCATAATTTACTCATTCTATGAATAATGGACATTGGTTTTTTTCTAATTTTTGGATATTTCTACACTACAAAAATTCTTGTATGTGTTTTTGTGGTGAATATATACATATCTTGTTTAGTATATAATTAAAATCAGAATTGCTGATACACAGGTTAGGTGCATGTTCTGTTCAATGGATGCTGACTCATAGTGGGATGATTTTCCTTCAGGGAATGTAGAAAGAAAAATGGTATATGTCACATCTACTCAATGCAGATGTACAGTAAGATCAGGGTTTTCTATACAGCAGGATTGCAGGTTTGTACTTTATATTTGTGCGACAATGCAGAACATAGAGTTGCGTCCACCATCATGTGCCAATGTTTCTCACACTATTCTAAATACTGGTTGCTTTTCTGAAGTCAATGAGTGTTCTGCCACATGGTGCAATTAAGTGCTGCTGGGAGGCAGCTTTCTGAAGTACCTCAATTTGGCATTTGGTGGCTGAATCACTATGGATGTTATTTATATATTTTCAGTGTTGAAAGTTAACCTCAACAATTGTCAAGGAGTTTCTAAACTGAAATAACTTTTCTAGTTGGGGGACAGAAAATATGAATGGCATGGCCCTTAGAAGGTCCAGTTTTGTCAAAATAATTAAAAAGATTCATAATATAGTTGGAGTCAAATCAAATTTAAAACAACCCTTCATTTCACATCAGAAAAAGAAAAAAGATTTCAATTTACAGGAGAAAACTGAAGAGCCAAAGGTAAATTTCTGACCTCAAAGAGTGGTGAAATCCGGGGTTTGATAAGAAAAGAATATAAAGCGCAAAAGTGTCTACATACTGGCTTTTTTCAAAATAAAAGGAATGCTACTGGACAATTTTTTTTAATTGTAACTAAATTTGACCCAGCTTATAACTTATCTGTTTGTATGCAAACAAATTTGCTAGATGACATAAAGTTTTAAAAATCACCTGGAAAGATGTCAAAACATCGGTAAATAAAATGATTTTCTCTGCATGAAGATTATAGTACATGCAGGGTCTGTTTACAAGCCCTATGTCTGTAAGGGACACCCTACATAATTTATTATACACTATTTAGGGGCTGAAAAGTTCTGATGGACAACTTTAGTACATGAATAATTAATCAACCTTTCAAAGATAATTCTAGAAACTTTCTAAAAGCATATGGTAGAATTTTCAGTATGCTCTTACATAATTTTTCAAAACAATAATAGTATATAATTAAATAATCATTGAATAAAATATAGACATGAAATTTTAAAAGTTTGTATTTTGATGGAAGGTTCTGTTCCTTATTTGATAAAATAAAATTTTATTGGCTATAAAAATATCCACTTCACTTAGAGAGATTTCCTTAGCAGATGGGTATAACAGCTATTTTGTACTACCCTTTTAATAATATTGAATTTAACTGACTTAAATTTATTTGATTTATATTCCTACATAATTCTTCCAATGGCATATGCTACAAGTTGACTTATATTGATTTTTAAAATTTATTGCTTTGTTTAAATTGCCCGGGAAAGAGAAAAAGATCATATTTTACATTTCAATATTTTAGAGAAGAAAATGTTAGAAAGGGGTAGATTTATCACTTGATGTGTTCATGGCTATGAATGAATAGTCATATTTAATTTGACCACATGAGAGAAAACATTTTTTAGAAAAGATTATTTAATTCTTTTCATCATAACCAAGAAAGATTATACAAGCAGATGGTAAAACTAGAAGCACATGGATATTGTTGTACAGAGATTTTTGAAATATGAATCTATTTAATTTATAGTTAGGTATTTTATTATTTACTTCTAATTGCTGGTGAGTATTAGCCCAACTACTGTCTTTAAAGACAACACGTATTTTATTTCTATAAATAAGATACCATATTTATTACAAACTGGTTAAATCTTCCAAATTTGGGAAAGGGAAGGTAATAAATTTAGATATGTTGTTTAAACTTAAAACTCTTATTGATTCTATAAAAATTAAATAAAAATGACAAGTCACTATGTGCTTTATAAAAAAGCACAAAACAACTATCATCAGCATATTAAAATGATTAAAATCTCATTGCTTTTGGGAATAAAAATGTGGTAAATGTGAAGTTAATGGTAGCACTTTTTTATTTACTATCTCTTAAAATTGCACTGGTGCTTATATTTACTGTCATTATGCTATTATTCACTAAATTCATCTAAAGAAATAACAATAATAACTACTTTTTACTGAGTATCTATTAAATTTCAAACACTGTGAGAAAATATTTATAAACCCGTGTGTACATATGCACACACATATATATCAATGAAAATAGTGTTGATTTTTCTTTAAACTTTATCAAATTTATTTTAAATTTTAGATATGGGTTTAAAATAAGAATTTGAGAATTATATTAATTCTAATTCTCATAATAATATAACAGAACTAAAATATAAAAGCATGTTTAAAATATTATCTTGCTTTTTATCTTTAGTTTCATTTAAAATGAAAAAAATAATAATAAAGTTACTATTATTGAGCACCAATTATGTTAAGCACCGTATTTGGCATCTGATACACTTTATTAATAATACTTACAGATGTCATTTTATTTTATTTTATTATTTATGAGATAAAGTTAAATGGGGTAGTATTGATTGACAAAAGTACACAGGTTTCAGGTAAACATTTTTATAGCATTTGAAATGTTGAATATCTAGTGTACCCATCACCCAAATTCAAATTCTGTCACTGTATATTTGTCCCTTTTTACTCCTCTCCTTTCTATCCTCCTCCCCCTGGGAACCCCTTCACTTTTATTTATGTTGATAAGTCTCATTTTTCTATCTCACTTTTGTGTGAAATCATATTTTTCTTAGCTTTTTCTGACTTAATAATTTCATTTAGTATAATGTTCTAAAGACACATGCACCCCCATGTTCATCACAGCATTATTCACAGTGGCCAAGACAAGGAAAGAACTAAAGTATCCCTTAATAGAGGATTGGATAAAGAAGATGTGGTAAATATATACAATGGAATACTACTCAGCCATAAGAAATGATGATATATTGCCACTTCTGACAACATGGATGGACTTTGACAAGTGTCCTTTTCTAATGGTGTTTCAAATAGGGTGCCTACTTTGTGCTAAGATCTTTGTTATTTTGATAACAACAGCAGGTGGTTTTGATAAAGATTCTACTCTCTAGGAGATTGTGTCTAATGGGAGAGATAAAACATAAATACAAATTAAATAAATAATATATAACAAAGATAGATTCAAGTGCCATATAAATAACAAAACAGTACAAGAAAAAAGAGAATGAGAACAGAGCTGCCATTCTAGAGAGAGTAGTCAGGAAAGGTTTCTTTGAGGGGGTAACACTAGGACAGAGACCCAAACTAATTGGGATGAGTTGCGTAGCAATCTGAGGGATGTCATTTCATGCCAAGCATGCAAGTAGAAATGAGCTGACTGTTTTCAAACCAAGATTTTCAGAAGACTAGGATAGAGAATGGCAGGAAAGGTAAGACGGAATGAATGGCACAGTTCAAACCTTGTCATGGTACTAGAACCATGAAAAGGCATTTGAAATTTGTTCTGAATGTGATGGTAAAACAGAGAGCTTTAATCAGAAAAAGTGACATGATCTGATCAGCATTTGAAAAATCTCAAACTTTGGAGAATTGAATGTAGAAGGCAAGAGGCAGGCAGATCAAACAGAGGCTACAGATGAAGTCAGGGATGATGGCCATTTGAACTAGGGAGGAGTCTTGAAGGTAAGAAGTGATTGAAGTCTGCATGTATGCTTACAAAAGAGTTTCAATAACAAATAGATGGTACACCGAAATCTGGATAATTTAAGAACCTATTAAAAATTAGATACTTACAGAGCTGTGTGTGCAAGGGCTGTGTTTTACCTTCACTATGATCACACATTGGTAAATAACTATGTACATTAAATTCTCCCTAAATTCCTCAGTTTGAATTTACCTTCTATTTCCTGCCAAACTCTGATGGATATGATACTGAATCCCCAGCAAAATCTGGTACATTATAGGTTCCTAATAACTATTTGATGAATGAATAAATATGAAGAAAAGCTTGTGGTAAGAATAAAACAAATATAATTTGCCACAGTACTTGCCACATAGTAGTCTCTCAATCTGTTTTAGTTTTTCATTATCAAAACTACTTCTCCCAGACTTTTCATTCATTTACTTAAAAATTTATCAAGCAAGAAGCATAATGTGAGTCATGGGGAAAGATAAAGACAAACATACAATGCTGCCCTCAAATAGCTTATATTACTTGAGGCCCTGTTGTGAAATATGATTGCTATGTTTATTATGATAGGATTATGTGCAGAAGGCTGTGGATGGAGGGAGATTATTTCCCATATCCTGGAGTGCCATGGGATGTTATCAGGGAAGGATTCAAAGAGGTGACGTCAATGACGGGTCTTAAAATTAAATAGGAATTAACCACTTCGTCAAAGGAATGAATGGCCAGGGTGAAGTGAGATATGTGAGGAGCTAGACAGAGAACTTATTTTAGTAAAGAAAACAGAATGTGCAAAAATAAGGAGTGAAATAACAGAAGCTATTCTGGGGATTCTAGTTGGGTTTTGTTTGGAACATTGGCTAGACTCGTGAGAAGTGAATTGAGAAAGGTAGTCTGTCACCTGGTTATTAAAGGCCTTAGAGTCTTCATTAAACATCTGCAGTTTATCCATTTGTATTAAAAAGTCATTAACAGACTTTAAGCAGAGAAACATCGTACTATACTGTTAGGACAAAATAGACTTAAGAAAACTGTTGTAGTAATCCAGATAAGAAATGATGAAGGCCTGAACTAGAAAATTTTTAATGGGAATGGAGCTAAAAGAAAGAATTTAAGAAGGGAATCAGCAGAGCTTCGTTACAGAATAGATGAGGAAAATGGCAAAATCTCTAAAATCTAATTAAAAGAATTCATAACAAACCCTGAATCATTTTCCAGCCCTTAACACTTTCAGTAAATACTTCACCTTTAAAATAAATATTATATAAGTTAACAGTATAGTTTACTAACTGGTGGATTATAAGAAATTATATGAATAGCTTGTTAAGAATTTAAGAATGGTTGGTGCTATTTGATTGCTTTTAAGTCACACCAAGTTCCATCTACTTTTAATATTAGCCCTGGGGAAGGTCTTGGCTGGATTAGGATAATGACTGTTGGTATTATACAATTATTTTTTTTTAATGTCTGAGAAGTCTTAAGCTTCATTTTCACTTGATGGTTACATAGAACTATTGAAATAATTGTTTTTTGGGGTTTTTTTTTGCCCTCTGTACTAAGCTACCTTCACGTGAAAACAATGGGATGTATAATATACATTAGACACATTGATTCTCATAGTGAGAATTAGTGGTTACTGATCATTCATTTGTTGGATTATAAAGGCCCTCAGGTATTCCTATGTGAGAGTGGTGTTTCTCTTACCAATTTATTATTTTAAGTTGAAGTATGCAAAACATCAGTTTTTTATTTTCCGGAGTGGTGATGGGGAAACTGGACAGTTATCATTGTTTTCTAAAATCCCCCCAGAGTTCCTAACGTGTAAAATACCTTTTCAGTTCACAGAATTTGATTGATTAAATCTATCATTCTAGGTATGTTTTAGAGTGATTCTACTGGATGTCGTTTTATTCCTTGAGTGACTCGATCACTCCACTGAGACACGAGGTCCTACATTTCATCCTGGCTCTGTTGTTGTGGTTATTCTTAGGTGGGGATAGGCAGCTAGATCATACTCACCCAGATATTCATTTTGTGGTTTGGTTACTACGTGTATGTGAAGTAGAGATAAAAATATTAGGCAAATTTTAAGAATGCTTGTGAACAGTGATTACCCACTTCCTTGTGCCTTTTAGAAAAAAAAGCTGAATGCTTTATGAAATATAGTTTCTGTATCATCATTTTGACATGTTTTGTAAAGTACCTTGTATGCAGTAAATTTTAAACAAATTATGAATAACTATAAACATTTACAATTCACAAGTGCACATTTATATTTTAATTCTTCACAGTTAATTAGATCTACCATTAACTTGAAGATTTTAATGATTTAAAAATTATAAGAACTGTCATTGTTGATATTATAATGTTCAGCATGAGTCCGTTTATTTCTGATTCTATTGTTCAGGATAAAATAGATGTGATCTTTCAGAGTTTTTAGTGGAGTTTTTCTTTTCAACTCTAAATTCCTTTCACGCCCATTCTACTCTTATATGCCACCTCCCAACAAACATCTCCTTCATATTTTAGCTGAAATTATCGATTTCTTTTCTGAAAAGAAAGACTGTATAATTATAGTTGAAGTAAAAAATGCTAACATATTTACATATTAACATATTAAATTAAGTGTATGCTAAATATACTGGTCATAAAACTTAGGGAATATATTATTGCTTCATATTCATTTTGAAATATCCCCTAATTTTTGTGAGCAGAACATATAGCCTATCAAAGATTTGCAAGGGAGGGATCTTTGAGAATTTTGATTTACACTCAAAGGTGGGAACAAAGAGAGGGTATAGAGCTAAATGTACCAAAATTGTGGCCTGCTGGACTGCAGACAAAAATTGTTTTGCATCACATTTTGTTTTGTATGTACAAATTATTGGTCAAAGCCTTGTTTTTTTTCTACTGGTATACTTTAATTCATTTGTCTTACCTGCTTGGGCTCAGTAGGCTTTTCCACATATGGTCCTTAAGTTTATAAATACTGAATTCTTAAAACTTTCACTTTACTCAATGATAAGATATTAGGAATTGGATTTACCCTCATGCCTTAAACAAGTAGAAAACCAGGCAGAATAAGAAAAACAATGGAATTTAGATTTTGGAAAACAAGCAGCACAAAATAATGACCTCTGGAAGAAGGAAAATGAAGAAGACAGATCCTACTAGTGCTTTAGCTCAGATGAGAGTTTTCAGCATGAAGATTAAGGAGAGAAAACCTAAACAGCATCTGGCGATGTCACTGATTTGAGAACATAGAGTTCAGAGTTTCTGCGAGAATTTTCATGGAGAAGGGTGGCATGGAAAGAGGGAGAATATGATTTAGAAATCTGTAGAGAGCATACCTTTTGAGGCATGAACTTATCTATACATATGTGTAAAAGAATGAGAGCAGGGAAAGAATCACTAGAAAGAAATAGGTGAGGCAATCACTGGAACACACACAGGGCTGTTAATGTTCTGTGTTGCTGACAAAAAGAGACGGTCTCTTAATACATGGGAGATTGCATAACATCCACGGAGGGGTTGCTTCAGTAGTGTTCCTAAATTATCTCCACACTAAAAGCTGTACTGTATCACCTGATCAGGCAGTGTCACAGTGGATAGAGCATCGGAATGGGATGCAGAGGATGCAGGTTCGAGACCTCAAGGTCACCAGCTTGAGCGTGGATGCATCTGGTTTGAGCAAAAGCTCACCAGCTTGGACCCAAGATCGCTGGCTTGAGCAAGGGGTTCCTCAGTCTGCTGTAGCCCCCCGGTCAAGGCACATATGAGAAAACAATCAATGAACTACTAAGGTGTCGCAACAAAGATTTCATGCTTCTAATCTCTCTCTCTTCCTGTTTGCCTGTCCCTATCTGTCCCTCTCTGTCTCTGTCACACAGAAAAAAAAATTAAAAAAAATAAAGTAAAATAAAAGCTGTAGTAGGCCAATCTTAGCACAGTTCAAAAGAAACCTAGGAAAATCAAACTAATTTCAAGTAACAAAACTGCATCAGAGCAAAGATTCACAAAATAATTTTTTAAAAGCCAACATTTAACTATGTAAAGTTCATGATTTCTAATAAAAAAAAAATACCAAGAACACAAACAAATAGAAAAATATAACATATAACCAAGAGAAAACAAATTACATAGAAACGGAGAGGAGAAAAAAGATGATAATTGTTAGATCAAGATGTTAAAATAGCAATTGTAAATGTACTGCATATACAGTATTCAAGAATTTTGAGGAAAGAATAAAAAGACAAGAAAATATAATAAAGATGTATATTTAACATCTAAAGATGAAAATTGACATATCTAAAATGAAAATAAAACTGGATGGGATTACTACTAGGTTAACACTGTAAAAGAAATTAGTCAACTTAAAGACTCTGTAATATGCACTATCAAACTGTAATACAGGCAACAAAACAAAACAAAACAACAAAACACTGAAATATTGAACAGAAAATTAGTGAGTTTGGTGGCAGTATTAAGCAGACCAAACATATATGTAATTGGCATTGCGAAAGGAGATGAAAGAAACAAGAAAATAATTTTTGAAGAAACTGATGAAAAAAGTTTTAAAGTTGATAAATACTATACATCCATAGATGCAGGTAGCTCAATAAAGCAGAAGAAAAATAAAGAACACTATGCCAAGGTACATCATAATCAAACTGTTAAAAAATCAGTGATAAAGAGAATGTTTAAAATCAGAAAGGAAAACAACACTTCTATGGTAGTTTTTTATTGCTGTGTAAAATATTACCACAGATTTACTTGCTAAAAAAAAAAAGACAAAAACAAAACATGAACTCATAGTTCTGTAAATTAGAAGTTCAGTTGGACTTAGAGTTGAGATTGCTGCTTAGCATAAATTCAACATGGTAGCCTGATCTTTTATCTGAGGGTTCTCGGGAAGGGTTTTCTTTCAACTTCATTCAGGTTATTAGTGGGATTTAATTCCTTGTGGTTGTGGGACTAAGGTCTTTATTTTTTTGCTGGTTTTTAGCCAGTCTGTTCTCTGCTTCTAAGGGCCATCTGTTCTTCTTCTCTTACAAATCTCTCTGACTTCTTCTTCTATGACCAGCTTGAGAAGAAGCTCTACTTTAAAAAGGCTCTTATGTTTACTTTGGAACCACCCAGATAAGTTCACTTTTGATTAACTCAGAGTCAACTGATCAAGTACATATGCAAATCTCTTTTGCCCTATCATGTAACATAATCATGAGATACTGTATCTCTTTATACTCATAGTATGGGGACCAAGGCAAGAAATGTTGGAGAACCATCTTAGAATTACAAAAAATAAAACATAAAAATTTTCAGATGTTAAAAAAATACCTTGTGGTGAATTCTGTGGTGCATAGTCATGTGCACTACGATGGACAGGCCAGACATATCAAGTCTATGATTTTAAACCAGAGATACCAGTTAAACTAAAATAGGTCCAGGGTAGAAGGACAAGTAAAGTTGAGTAAGATGTGGTCTGACTGATGACAGACAGCAGTAGGTAGTAGCAGAAAACAATAACTGAATAAACAGACAGAAGTCCATATCAGGGTTTTCAGAACCACCAGATGGAAAATTCCATGAAGTCAATTCATTCCCTTGACTAATATAGAACCTGGCATATAAAGGGCATGTAATAAGTATTATTGTAATAAAAAAAATAAGTAAGGGAGGTAGATTGACAGAAATATGTCATTCACAAATGAAGATTCCATGATAGAAGGTAACTGATAAATCTAGGAGGGCAAGCTGTTCAGTTTCATCTGAAAGTCTATTATTTAGGTCAGGACCGCTTTCTTGGAGGGCAATGTTAAGGTGAGATGGTAGGGAAGGACACAAAACAATATCTAATTAGACATTGTGCTAATTAATTTTAATATTTATTAAGTCACTTGATCCTCACATCAACTGTGTGATAAGAGCATTGTTTTACTATCATATTTTTTTAGTTGAGGAACCTATGATTTGAACAGCATCAATAAATAAATTGTCCTAGAGCTCATACTTACCAATCAGAAGAGCTAGGATTCATGCTGCCTGAATTCCAAACTGCATTTCCCTCCATTATCCCATGCTGACTTCTAGCAAAGCAAAGTCTCATTCCTAGCATTAACTGCTGTGTGGCTATCCATATACATGATATCAAATTGTTTATTTGTTCAAAAATAATTGCACTGCACATTTGTGTCAGGCACTTTTCTGGATGCTGTTAGCTAACAATTTTTCCATGAAGTGCAAATCAAATGGTATTCAATGAACACTCCTTTTCCTACTCACTACAGTTAGGTTGCATTCTGTTATTTGAACACGTTTTTTCCCTTTTCATATTCATTTAAATCTAGTTTCTTCTAGGTAAAGTGGTTCTGGGAACACTGGATACTATAGTTTAAAACACTCCTCATTGTATTAGGTACAGTAGTCCATTTTGCAGACATGTTGTTCTCCAAAAGTACCTCAAAGTTGAATGAGCTGGAGGAGAAAATACTAGCATGATGTGGTGAACCTGTGGCCACAGAAACACTCATGCAGCCTTTTGAGTTCAGTGGGGGCAGGTAGATTTTCTTTCTTCTTTCTTTTTTTCTTGCTTTTTCTTCTTTCAGTAAGAGGAAGGTAGATAGACTCTGGCATGTACCTGCACTGGAATGCACCTGGTAATCCCTAGATGAGACTGATGCTCAAATCAACTGAGCTATCCTCAGAACCTAAGCTAAGACAAATGCTTGGACCAACTGAGCTATCCTCAGTGCCTGGGGCCGACGATCAAACCAATTAAGCCACTTTCTGTGAAAGGAGAAGAGAGAAAGAGACAGAAGGGGGAGAAGGAGAGAAAGAGAAGCAGATAGTTCCAGGTCGATGCTCTATCCACTGAGCATACTGGCCAGGGCCAAGTAGATAGCCTTTCATCCAAAGGATGGAGAATCAGCTTTGCTATATCATCCCAGGTATTCACACTGTGTTGACATTTGCTGAAACAATTATGATATAGATAGGAAGGGTAAGACTGAGACTTTAATTATACCAGAAGATTTTCAGGATGCAAAGGAAAGGCCCAAACTACTGGGTGGGATTTTATAAAAATGTCAAGATATTGGTAGTTGTGGGTGCAAATGTTCACCTACTAAATGTTTATTGAAATTAGGCACCGACATTATCCTTAGCTTTTGATCAGACCAAGCCACATGTTAGAGTCTGAGATTTGCAAGGATGTTAATGCATTCATTTTTTCAGCAAGACCTTCTTTAATATAATGAAGTAATAAAAGCACATGACTATCAACTAATACAAAATGAAACAAATGTGAACTCATTGTAGTCAGAAATGACTTTTGATCTGGAATATCCCTTTAGCTGTTTTTACTAGTGACTTATGATGGATGGTAGCAGATTGACAGAAATCTGGATGAAACAAGTAGCTGCCTGTGAAGTTGAGCCTGCATCCATCACTCACATATTAATTGATTCATTAATATAAGTGACACAGTCTTTTTGTCTTCTTCTTGCCATGTTTAGACTTGTCGTTAACAGAAATAAAAACACTGTGCTTTAAGAAGCTGGGTAGATATGGCCTTCAGCACAAGCGAGCAGTCAGGAGAATTTTAAGTAGGTATTGTTCTCATCTTATCATTTTTTAAATGAGTATAGGCCAACATTTCTTCCCTCTTCTTTCAAGTGTAATATAAAACAAAAGATACAAAATCAGGTGTATTCAGGATTTGCATTTTCTGTAACACTGTTTCTAGGTAAAAGAGAATGGGTTGTGCTGGACACCCTTGAAATTAAGTAACAAACATGCTATTGTGTTCTTGTGAAATTCCCTCCTCAGGCAATAACCACTCAGTTGACTGGGCATGTATTATGTATTTTGCATATATTAGACCATCTGAATGACAGAGGAAGCAAAATTCAGGGCCTTTACTCTCAAAATTATATGATATAGATGGAGAGATAAAGGAACATGTGAAACAATTTCAAAGACAGTTAAAGACTAGAATGACAAAGATATGGAGTGCTGAGGGACGGAGCAGGGCAATTTCATGGAATACGTGTGAATAGGAGAACATATTCTATGGTAAGAGATTCAACATGACCAATGACACAGAAATAGGAGTGAGATATCATATTGTGGGAATAATGACAGCCCTGAATCTGAGATAAATATTGGAATGAGTGAACTGTGAAAAAGTTGGATGGAAGGCAAAAAGACTTATACTTTGTTAAAAAGATAGCTATTTAGTACTTTATAGATGGGATAGAATATAAGAGAAAACTATAGTAAATTATGTTTGTGAAACCCCAAATCCCTTTACTCTTCGTGGTAGTTTTATCACGATCATAAGACAAGTTAAAGTCTAGATATATGTTTCTTTTTTTTTTAATTTTATTTACTTATTTTTATAGACAGGAGGTGGGGAAAGGTATCAACTCATAGTATTTGCTTCCTATATGTGTCTTGACCAATCTAACCCAGGGTTTCAAGCCAGCAACCTTAGCATTCCAGGTTGAAGCCATATTCACTGCATCACCACAAATCAATCAAGTCTAGATATTTAAAGAAATGTTCAGTTTTATCTAAATGTTTTGCATTTTATAAGTAGGTTTTAAGTTTTTTATGACAGAAATAATAAACTTAAAAGTGGCATTATACTCTAGACTGTCTAAAATCACCCAAAATTGTAAACATTTTGTTTTGCTTAACTAAAAGTAAGATTCCTATTTGTCTTACATGTCAATGTTTATGATTATTCTCTAATAATGTTAAAATCTTTAACATTATGAAATAATCACACAACTTTCTCTACATTTTGTCTATCAACTCCAAAGTCATCATTCCATGCATTTACTATTGCTTCAATTATTTATTCACTTGTAATCATTGTGTAGAGGCATTGAAGACCCAGTCAGATTACAGAAATTATGATAAATTGGTTAAATGCTTTGGTTAAATTTGGAACTAGGACAATAAAGCATGGCTGAGGTGGTGGTGCTTCTCTACCATTTGAGAAGTCCCCTCTAATGTAAAGGGAATAAACATCACACAATTAGTGTAATTTGATACAAATGGTTATTAGACAGACATCTTCCACCTTATTAGAATTGGAGGAATAAACTAAACATGTTTCTTAACTTCCATGTAAATACAGAAATTAATATTAATCTATAGAAGAGAGATATTAGAAATGGGTTGGAAGGACTTTTGTTGTTGTGCAAGTGAAAATTTGAAAAAAAATGGAAATTTTATTAATACAAGATGAGACAAAACTAGGTTTACAGTTGTGAATACACAAAAGTTTACTCTGGTATTATTATTTATTAATTATTGTATTACTTTGCACATGAACAACTGTAAACCCATTATATCCCACACTGTATATTAGGAAAGCAAAATTGATAGTAAAAAAGAAGAAGAAGAAGAAGAAGAAGAAGAAGAAGAAGAAGAAGAAGAAGAAGAAGAAGAAGAAGAAGAAATTCAATCTACTAATCCTTACTTCCCCCAAAATCTAGCAAACAGGAAAAACTTTATCTTTTCTGAATTGGTTTGAACGTGGGTACATATGTTAAAACTGAGTACAGTTTAGCATTGGGATTTATTTTTTAAATTATTTGAGAGAAAGAGGGAGAGAGACAGGAAGAGAGAAAGAGAGTAAGTGGAGGGATGAGAAGCATGAACTCATAGTTGCTTCATTTTAGTTGTTTGTTGATTACTTGTCATATGTGCCTTGACCAGGGGGACTCAAGCTGAGCCAGTGACTCCTTTCTCAAGCCAGTAACCTTGAGCTTCAAACCAGTGACCTTTGGGCTTAAGCCAATGACTTTGGGATCATGCTGATGATCTCAGAGTCAAGCCAGAGACCCCACATTCAAACCAGCAACCTCAGGTTTTCGAACCTGAAACCTCAACCTTCCAAGTTGATGCTCTATCCACTGTGCCACCACTGGTTAGGCAAGAAAAGTTTTATTTTAAACTCAGAAATGATTATAGGGGTGTATAAGTAAGATGTAGGTATTTGTTGCAATTCAATAAAAAAAAAGTGGTGTAATTATATTAGATGTTAAGTAACATCTGACTTGTTAAAATATACTAGTTTAAGATTATTTTAATAATTATCTTCATATTTTTAATAATTATAATGAGGAGAAGACTCCTTAGCTGTTTTGGATATTCAAGCAGAACTTGGATTAGACAGACACAAAATAAAACAGTAATTTTTTTGTTAAGCTCAGTGTATAATAACTTGGCTTCAGTGATATAGCGGCAGAAGTGTTGAAGAGCAACTGAGAAAACATTGCATGATCATCTCTAAAAGTGCCTTTAAATGATTTACACATGGACCAAATGCCTAGTAAACTCTTTCTAATATCTACTTATATTAAAAAAGATAAGTTAGGATGAGTGTAGTTATTGAACTATATGGGAAGCAAGAGCTGATGTCATTGCTAAATCTAACCTAAAATATTAAAGAGAGTTTAATAAGATGTTCAGACTAAACATCATGCTTAGAGATAATAACAGTATCCAGGTTATAAGCATTTAAATCATTCCAAGGACGTGACAGTAAAAGGTTCATCATGAGGGTAAGTGCTTTTCTTTTTAGAAACAGTGATCCATCCTGTTTGGTGTGGATTATTATGGAAAGATACAGCCATCACTGGGGTGGCGAACCTTGCCTATTGGGGAGTTGGAGTTATTGCAATTTATAGTAAAATTTACAACATTTTTTTGTTTTCTTGATAAAATTGAGTAGACATTTTATGCCACTTCTTGACTATATTATATCATACTCATCTTAAAAAATTAAAAAATGCATGTCATATCCAATTTTGACTTATCCTTTACAGGGTAAAAAAACTTTGTCAAAAGGAAACTATCACATAAACATCAATCTTGTGCATTTTAAACGTAAGTATAGGTTCTTGTTGAGGGACTTAATACATATTTATGTAAAAAAATCTCTTTCATATTTTTACCTATATATTCATTCATCCATCTACCTGCCAACATATTAATTCAGCTATCTTTTATAGTATGTGTGGTTTAGGTCCCAAATAAGGTACAGGGATAGTAGTACTATGGCAGATAGGAAAAATGAAAGGTTGCTACATTCTAAAAGCAGCTCTGTTACTCTCAGTGTGTCAGAGCAAAGGTTATTGAAGCTTGGGTCTGAGAGCTACAATGAGAATTGAAGTAAATGAATAAGGAGAAATTCTTTCATTCTTGAATTTCTGCGTTCTTGTGCTGGTCTAGCCATTTAGTTGTGTGATCTTACACAAGTTGCCTCTTGGCCCTGGCAACTCTGTAAGGTGAACATTTTTTAGTTATAACTTAAATATTAGGATATGAAGGATTATAAAGGTTATATAATTTTCCCAAATTCACAAAGGTAACACATGCATTCAAACCCAGATCTTCTTGATTTCAGCTCTAACTTGTATTTTCTACTGCACCCTGCTTGTTCTTCCAGCACTGTTAGAATTAAGAAAAATAAAGTACAAAATGATGTGTTGTATATATACTGCTGTGAAGATGACTATAATGATGATGCTTTGGGAGTGGGGGTGGGAAGAGCATGCCAACCAGTGTAAATGAAATTGCAGAGACCTAACTTAACTCATCATATGTTCCTTATAATCATAGTGTTTTATCAGTAGGAGAATTAAATAATAAAAGTGCTTTTAATTTTTATCATTTTGGTTATGAAATTCATTATTTAGCAATTTGTTGATTGTCATTACAAGGTTTTGGGTTTCTGGAAATGTTCCTCTTATTTATCAATAGTGTTCATGCATCTCCATGGAAGACCCTATTTGATAGACCCTGGCTCTCACCACAAAATGTTTTTTAGTTAGTTATTTCTTCAGCTATTGAGCTTCCTAGTTAACTTTAAAGATGCTATTTTGTGGCATTGTAAAGATGCTGGTGTATGTCTGAATGCACCCTAGGCCTGCTAATAGCACAATGTTTACCTACCATGAATCTCAAATTAATCACCAAAATGTCCTAAAGGAAGATCAGTTGTAAACATTTCTAAAAGGTACCATTGCTACAATTTGTTTTGGATTAACATATTCAAAACTTTAATTTAGTTTCTGCTTGAGTTTTGGGGAAAATATTGATTTATTATTCTGAGGTATTATATTATATGATATTCTTAAATATAAATGTCTTCTTGAGCTCTAAGATTTCAGAAATACCAAAAGTATATATTTTTTATTTTTCCATAAATTTTAAAGAATTTGTTTGGATTAATTCTGAATGGCCCATTAAAAATGAGTAAATATTGCTAATTATAGCCCTTCAATCAGTGACGTAAATATACCATGCTTTTTGTAAATGAAATTTGCATTGCTGGAAAAAAATCTTCGTTTAGTGCTGTCTGCTTAAGAGTGGAAAATGCCTTTTTTCACTTCGAGTGAATTCCATTAATGATCTGGTCATGGTGGGTTAGTTGAAAGCAGGAATAATGTTTATGTGCAAGCTCAGCTCTCCTTAATCAATTGTAGATACAGGAATGATGAGACAAAGTTAAGAACTATCAAACCAGAAAACTGAATGATAGATTCTTTTAATCTTGCATTTCATACCTGGTTTACAGTTGGCTTTCCCTTGAATTATGACGAAGACATACCACATTCTCAGGACTAAATTTGATTCCTTATTTAAAATAATTCCCTATAAACCCCTTTAGGTAAACATTCCCTTTAAAATTGAATCCTGGGTTAATTTATCAGTTTGTAGAAACATGCAGACCACCTGGGAAGCTCTTTTTCACTAGGACGCGACTCATAATGCAGATTAACGGAAACTCTGTGCATTGCATGTAGCATTTTCACACAAAAAATTAAATTTCTGTCATTAGCTAATTCAGAAAAACAATTGTTTTCAAAGGATGAAATATTGCTATCTCTTTGAAGCAATTTGAAAAATTTTCACTGAATTCTTTTAATCCTATGGTTGTAAGAGTTGTAGTAAGAAAATTTCTCTTTCAGGAAGCTGAGTCATAAAAATTGCTTTTTTCATAAGATATGATCATTCTTTTATGTGTTTTTTTCTGTTGCTGTATATGTTACATGTTCATCCCCAGCTTTTACATTTGAGCTGGGGATGAAGTTAAAGGCAATCAGTGTCCCAGACTCTGCCTTCTTTAGCCTCTCCTGCTCTGTCTCTCTCCACCGGTATCTCCATCTCCATCTTTACGAGCTTCTTTCTCCTCTCTCATTTTAAATGCCATAGATTCTAAATAAAATTAAGGCCAAGTATAAAAGAAATCATGTTATTTGCAGTTTTTAAATTTTGTTTTTTAATATTATTTGGTATTAGTTTCAAGGGTATATCATAATGGTTAGACATAGTATAACCACATATAGTGCCCTCCTGAGAATATTTCAAGTACTCAATTGGCACTACTTATATATTTTTTTTAATTTTTTTTAGTCTATGTCATTTATTTCTGCTCTGATATTTTTTCTTTAATTATTTTTATTTATTCATTTTAAATAAATGAATAAATTTGAGAGAGAGAGAGAGAGAGAGAGAGAGAGAAGGGGGGAGCAGAAAGCATCAACTCCCATATGTGCCTTGACTAGGCAAGCCCAGAGTTTTGAACTGGCAACCTCAGTGTTCTAGGTGGACGCTTGATGCACTGCGCCACCACAGATCAGGCCAGCACTATATTTTTTTTAATGGAAAAACAGTATCAGGAATTAGCTTCATTTTTTGTAAAGGGTGAATGAATAAAATATTTAATAATAATTTATTCTGTAATTTTCTAAAGGTAGTTTTACTCTTCTTAGAATTCTCTATTGCTTATTATTTTACTCTAGTAATATACAGAATGGTTATCTTAATGATTTCAGGGTATTAGAGATCCTGAGGCCTAACCCCTTAATTTTATAGAATAGAGACAGACTATGAAAGTGTTGCTCCAAGGTGACCCTGGCACTTCATAACAGAGCAGATTGGAAGGCTTATTACTCCTGATGTCCTATTTATAATTTCTGAGTACATTATTAGTTTCCTTACTCTTATATTCAAATAATTTTACAGTTTTGATATAGTACTAAATTTTACACACAGTACATCTTAATAGTACTAAATCTGCCACCCTTTACTTTTCCATTATTTTAATTAAACATAAACTCATCATTTAGGTATGTGAGGCAACTCTTATTTACAAATGTGTGGCCCTGGAGAATTATGTGGATAACACTTGCTTTAGAGATGGTAGGTTGACTCTCTACCATAATTTGCATAATCTTCTCTTGCCCTTTACTATTAAGTTTAAGTTATTGAGTTTGCTGGGGAAAAAATAATACATTCAAATAGGAAAATTTGACTTCTGTCCGGATTTTATAAAATTTTATTTTTTCCAACTGCTCTTGAAACAACAATGCTATTTTTAAGTTTCTTAATTTTTCATCAATAAATTTATCACTGGGCCATTTATAACATTATTACTTCTTCAGGTAAGTGAACCTTAGGACACAGATGCACCATTGTTCTGGCCAAGGTAATTGTTTGAAAACCTGAGGAAAACATTTGCAGATGAATGCCTTTTGGGAAGCTTCATGTAACGTGCCCATATAAATAAGCCCCCTATGCATGACTCACTGCCATATCTTTGCAGACAGACCAAGAAGAGGAAATAAAAACTCTGCATTTTGGTAATCCTTTTCTTGCAGAACAACTTGTTAATACACAGAAAAGCATTTTAAGTTTTGATTTAAATGGGAATAGGTTAAATCAAATGAATAATTGGAGTGCCATGTTCACATATTAATCGGTATAGACTATTTGATTCTTAACTAAATGATTCCTAACATTTAAGTAGGTGAAGCTAACACTACTAATCTGCCTGACAGGTAAGTGCTGTTAAGTGAATTGATGAGAACATAAACCCAGGTTTAGAAGGTTTAAGATTTGATTGACAGACACATTTGTCATGATGCTGGTCAAAGATAATGAATCAGTCAACTCTATTTGATGAAATCACATCCATGTCTTGCTTCTAGTGCAGATAGAGAAGTGTTTCTTTTTGTAGTTGCCCTTTTAATTCTTTTTATTTATTATCAATTTTAATGGGGTGACATTGATAAAACAGGGTACATATATTCAAAAAAAAAATTCCAGGTTATTTTGACATTTTATTATATTGCGTACCAATCACCCAAAGTCAAATTGTCCTCTGTCACCTTCTATCTGGTTTTATTTGTGCCCCTCCCCTTGCCATAGCCCCTCCCTCACCGCCCCCCACCCCCGGTAGCCAGCACACTCTTGCCCATGTCTCTGAGTCTCATTTTTATGTCCCATCTATGTATGGAATCATATAGTCCTTAGTTTTTTTCTGATTTACTTACTTCACTCAGTATAATGTTATAAGGTCCACCCATGTTGTTACAAATGATCTGATGTCATCATTTTTTATGGCTGAGTAGTATTCCATAGTATATATGTACCAAAGCTTTTTAATCCACTCGTCTTCTGATGGACACTTGGGCTGTTTCCAAATCTTTGCTTTTGTGAACAATCCTGCCACAAACATGGGGGGGGGCATTTCTTCTTTTTGAACAGTGCTATAGTGTTCTTAGGGTATATTCATAAAAGTGGGATAGCTGGGTCAAAAGGCAGTTCAATTTTTAATTTTTTGAGGAATCTCCATACATTTCCCACAGTGGCTGCACCAGTCTACATTCCCACCAGCAGTGCAGGAGGGTACTCTTTTCTCCACATCCTCACCAGCACTTACTTTGTGTTGTTTTCCTGATGAGCACCATTCTGAAGGGTGTGAGATGATATATCATTGCGGTTTTAACTTGCACATCTCTAATGTTCAGTGATGTTGAGCATTTTTTCATATGCTTATTGGCCATCTTATGTCCTCTTTGAAGAAATGTCTATTCATTTCTTTTGCCCATTTTTTGATTGGACTGTTTGTCTTCCTGGTGTTGAATTTTATATCAGACATATTGTCGAATATGTTCCCCCATTGTGTGGTTTGTCGTTTTATTCTGTTCTTATTGTCTTTAGCTGTGCAAAACCTTTTTAGTTTGATATAGTCCCATTTGTATATTCTTCCTTATATTTTACATGCCCGTGTAGATAAATTGGCAAATATATTGCTGCGACAGATGTTGGAGAGCTTACTGCGCATATTTTCTTCTAAGATGCTTATGGTTTCACGGCTTACATTTAAGACTTTTATCTATTTTGAGTTTGTTTTTGTGAATGGTGTAAATTGGTGGTCTAGTGTCATTTTTTTGCAGGTAGATGTCCAATTTTCCCAACACCATTTGTTAAAGAGGCTGTTTTTACTCCATTGTATGTTCTTTCCTCCTTTGTCAAATATCAGTTGTCCATAAAGCTGTGGGTTTATTTCTGGGTTCTCTGTTCTGTTCCATTGACCTATGTGCCTGTTCTTATGCCAGTACAATGGCCTAGTAGTATACCTTGATATCTGGAAGAGGAAACCTCCCACTTTATTTTTCCTTTTTAAGATTGCTTAGGCTCTTTATGGTTTTTTTTTGGTTCCATATAAATTTTTGGAATATGTGTTCTATATCTTTGAAGTATGCCATTGGTATTTCAATTGGTATTGCATTAAATTTATAAATTGCTTTGGGTAATATAGACATTTTAATGATGTTTATTCTTCCTAGCCATGAGCACGGTATATGCTTCCACTTGTTTGTATTTTCCTTGATTTCTTTTATTAATGTTTTATAATTTTCCAAGTACAAGTCTTTAACCTCCTTGGTTAAATTTACTCCTAGGTACTTTATTCTTTTGGTTGCAACAGTGAAGAGGATTGTTTCCTTAATTTTTTTTGCTAACAGTTTATCGTTGGTATATAAAAATGCCTCAGATTTCTGAGTATTAATTTTATATCCTGCCACCTTGCTCAATTCATTTATCAGGTCCAGTAGTTCTTTGACTGAGACTTTAGGGTTTTCTATACACAATATCATATCATCTGCAAATAATGACAGTTTTACTTCTTCTTTTCCAATTTGGATTTCTTTTATTTCTTCTTCTTGTCTGATTGCTGTTTCTAAGACTTCCAGAACTATGTTGAATAAGAGTGGTGAAATGGGGCACCCCTGCCTGTTTCCTGATCTTAAGGGGATTGCTTTTAATTTTTGTCCATTTAGTATGATTTTGCTGTGGGTTTGTCTAGATGGCCTTTATCATGTTAAGATATCTCTCTGTATTCCAACTTTGCTGAGAGTTTTGATCATGAATGGGTGCTGGATTTAATCAAATGCTTTTTCTGCATCTATTGAAATTACCATGTGATTTTTGTCCTTCCTTTGTTTATATGATGAATCGCATTGATTGATTTGTGAATATTGAACCAGCCTTGCCTTTCCAGAATAAATCCCAATTGATCTTGGTTCATGATTTTTTTCATATATTGCTGGATCTGGTTGGCTAAATTATTGTTGAGGATTATAGCATCTAAATTCATCAGGGATATTGGCCTATAATTTTCTTTCTTTGTGTTGTCTTTGCCTGGTTTCAGGATCAGAATTATGCTCGCCTCATAAAAGGAGTTTGAAAGTCTTCCTTCCTCTTGAGTTTTTTGTAATAGCTTGAGAAAAATAGGAGTTAGTTCTTTGAATGTTTGGTAGAATTCACTTGTGAAGCCATCAGGCTCAGGACTTTTTTTTTGTTGGGAGTTTTTTGATAACTGTTTCTATCTCATTTGTTGCAATTGGTCTGTTTAGGTGTTCTGATTCTTCCAGATTGATTTTTGGAAGATTATATGTTTCAAGAAATTTGTCCATTTTCCGTAGGTTGTCTAATTATTTGGCATAGATTTCTTCATAGTATTTTCTTACAATACTTTGTATTTCTTTTATGTCCAGTTGTTATTTCTCCACTCTCATTTCTAATTATATTTATTTGAGTCCCCTCTCTTTATTTCTTGGTGAATCTCGTTAAGGGTTCATTGATCTTGTTTACATTTTCAAAGAACCAGCTACTGGTTTCCTTGATTCTCTGTATTTTTTCTTTAGCCTCTGTGTCATTTATTTTTACTTTGATCTTTATTTTTTTATTCCTTCGACTAGTTCTGGTCTTTATTTGTTGTTGTTTTTCTAGTTTTTTTTTGATGCAGGCTCAAGTTGCTTATTTGACCTTTCTCTAGCTTCTTAAGGTATGCCTGTAGTACTATGAGCTTCCCTCTCAATACTGCTTTTGTTGTGTCCCATAAATTTTGAGTAGATGTATGCTCATTATAATTCATTTCTGGGAACATTTTTATTTCTTCTTTTGATCTCATTGTTAATTCATTCATTATTTAATAACATGCTATTTAGTTTCCAAGTGTTTGAGTATTTTTCAGTTTGTTTTTTTTTTGTGGTTAATTTCTAGTTTCATGCCATTGTGATCAGAGAAAATGCTTGATACAATTTCAGTCTACTTAAATTTGTTGAGATCGCTTTTGTGTCCTAACATGTGGTCTATCCTAGAGAATGTAACATGAGTGCTTGAAAAGAATGTACATTCTGCTTCTTTAGGGTGAAAAGTCCTGAAGATATCTATTAAATCAAGTTGATCTACTGTATCCTTTAAGTCTACTGTTTCTTTGTTAATTTTCTTTCTTGAGGATCTATCCAGTGATGTTAATGGGTATTGAAATCCCCTACTGGTATAGTATTGCTGTTAATCTTGCTCTATATCCATCATACTCTGCTTTATGTATGTCAGAGCTCCTATGTTCTTGTGTAGATATTTATAATGATTATATCTTCCTGTTGAATTGTTCCCTTTATCATTATGTAGTGTCCTTCTTTATCTCTTACTACAGCCTTTGTTTAAAGTCCATTTTTTCAGATATAAGTATTGCTACCCCAGCTTTTTTTTTCATTTTTATTTGCATGAAATATCTTTTTTCATCCTTATGCCTTCAGTGTCTGTGTATCTTTTGTTTTAAGGTGTGTCTCTTGTAGACAGCATATATATGGGTTCTGTTTAGCTACCTTATGACTTTTGATTGGATCATTTAATTCATTTACATTTAAGGTTATTATTGATATGTAGTTATTTATTACTATTTTATTCTTCAAAGCTGTATTCCTCTTTTGGTATATTCTTTTCTACCTTTGATCAGTTCACAACAGGCCCCTTAGCATCTCTTGCAGAATTGGTTTGTTTTTAATCAATTCCTTTAGGCTTTTTGATTTTTTTTTGTCTGGGAAGCTCTTTATTTCTCCTTCAATATTAAGCATTAGCTTTGCTGAATAAAGTAGTCTTGGTTGTAGGTTCTTGTTCTGCATTACTTGGAATATATCTTTTTTTTTTTTTTTTTTTTTTTTTTTTACTTTGAATATATATTGCCATTTTCTTCTGGCCTCAAGTGTTTCTATTGAGAAGTCGGATGTCATTCTTATGGGGGTTCCTTTGTAGGCGATAGCCTTTTTTTCTCTAGTAGCTTTTAAAAATTTCTCTTTAATACTTGGCTTTGGTATTTTAACTATGAATTGTCTTGGTGTAGATTTCTTTGGCTTTCTCTTTAATGGAGTTCTCTGTGCCTCTTGAATGTGTGAAATATTTTCCAGCTTATATTTAGGAAAGTTTTCAGCTATGATTTGATTGAACAAAGTTACTATCCCTTGTTTTTTCTCTTATTCTTCAGGAACCCCTTTGATGTGGATGTTATTTCTCTTCATGTTGTCACAGAGCTCCCTTAGAGTTTCCTCAGATTTTTTGAGTCTCTTTTTTTTTTTTTTCTCTGCTTCTGTACCTTTGTTTATTTTGTCCTCTAACTCGCCAAATTGATCCTCAGCTTCATCCATCCTGCTTTTAATTTCTTCTATTGTGGTCTTCAGTTCTGATACTGTATTTGTCATTTTTGTTTGACTCTTTTTTATTATTTCAATTTCCTTTTTTATACTTGCTATCTCTTTATTTAGGTGTTTGTATGACCATCCATTGTTGCTCTAAGCTCTGAACATTCTAACAAACATTATTTTAAATTCTGCATCTGGTAATTTGTTTATATTTGATTCATTCAGGTCTCTCTCTGTGGATTTCTCTTTATTCATTTGGGTTGCATTCCTCTGCCTGCCCATTTTTTCTGTGTATAAGATGTGTTTTACTGGAGTCCAATGGGTGTTGCTTCTGTGTTTACTAATGTGGTCTGTCTGTAGGTTCACCACCCCCTCTTCTGCTGCCTAGGGTGGTTGAGTATGGGTGTTGCCCGCACCAGTCCACTGTGGCTGTTTCTGAGGTTTCTGCCTCACCTCTGTGGGAGAGACTGTGTTCTCATGTCCGGCTCTACAAGCCTCAGCTAGTCTCGGCCTTCACCCCTTTTCCACGGGTGGTATTGTGCATCACATTCTGGGCCACAAGCCTGGGCACCAAGGGTAGGGGTGAGCACCTTTGCTCAGCTGTGGGTCCCTGTCAGCAGGCTCCTCCAGCCGGGAGGGGCTTTTGGTGAGTGCTCAGCTGTGAGTCTGGGCTTCCGCTCCGCCCCCACCAACCTTGGCTCCTCCGCTGGGAGATTCTGCTGGTGTGTGCTCATCTGCAAGCCCGATCTTTTGCCCAGCCTCCATGGGAAAAGCTTGTTCTTGCAGGACTTCAAGCCTCAGAGGCCAGGTTAGGCTTCGCGCCTGCTAGCCCCTGCCCAGTGGCAGATCTCTGCCCATTCCGGGCTCCTGGTTTTCTTCCACAGATGGGACCACATGCAGGCCCGCAGCTGCTGGCCCACTTTCGCGTGTTCCCTTCACCCCAGCTGGGCTAGACTGAGCTCACGCCGGCCGGCTCTGCTTCTGCCTCCACCATCGGAACCACACTTTCGCGTTGTGCTGCCACTCACCATTTAGCAAGCCCTCAGCAGTATGTGTGGGGGCACTGCAGCTCAGACCCTAACCCTCCAAATTGAAGTCCTGCAAGCTTCCTCCTTCTATGCGACTGTGCTTTAATTGCTGCAGGAGAGCCTGTTTGGCTGGTGTCCTGCTTCCCCTTGCTGGTTCTAGGAGAAATATTATTTCAGATTTGTGGAGTGACTCAGCCCAGGGTTTAGGGTGGCTGTCCCTCAAAGCTTTTCTCCCTCTGCCTTCCAGACTGCACTCTCTTCCTGCTGCTCTGGTCTACTCCCCTCTTCCTGTCCCCTAGAGTCCCGGCTGAATGGTTGTGAGAGCTTTTTAAGAAGAGTCCTGGGTCTGAGGCAACTGTCTTTTTCTCACAAACAGTATCCTAACCTATTTTACATCTAAATACTGTCCATACACCTCTTCTAGGCTCTGGGGATGTAGGGTGAGACTTTGTTCCTGGGACCCAGGTCCCTACCCTTCCGCTGGCCTCTCTTCCTGCCACATGAGCCTCTTCGGGCTGCCTTTTGCTCCAGGGAGCTGGGCAGCCCTTTCCACATTTTCGCTTTTCTACCATTCTCAATGTGGCTTCTTCAGTGTTCCCCGGTTGAAGAGTCCTCTCAGTCCAGTTCAACATTGGTTTATCCAGATGATGATTCTTAAAATTAACTTATAATCCACTTTGGTTCTGGGAGTTGGTATGTTCGCCTACTCCATCACCATTTTGCCCCCTCTTAATTCTTAAATAAAGGTGTTTATTATTGATATTCATAGAATCTGAAAAAAAATTTTTTTTTCTGGAACTCACATCAGTATTTTCAAAATATTGGAGGACTAAATGAAACATGATGTATCCTTAATCATTTAGTTTCTAGACTATTCTGTACACTATAAACTACATATTTAGGGCTTTTAAGTTTAATTGCTTTTTTATTAGGTATAAATTAATAAATAGCTCAGATGAAATTTCAACAAAGGTTATAAAAATATTTTAATACATAAAGCAACAGTTAATTCAGCCTATTTAGAAAAATTGCCAAATGCCTGCTAATTATACAACAATTTGCATAATTAAATGCACAGTAATTAAAAAAGAAGAGCAAACATAAAAACATATATTTTATACTGCCATTTCTCCAGAATATGATGAAACCAATACCCTGAGAGGGGCAATATTTTGGCATCTATTGACCATTGTGGAAAATGTCCTTTCCTTTCACTTTAAACTGGATGACAGATTTTTTTAAAATGCCAATCCATAAGATCACATTTCCTCTTTGAAGAAAATGCTGTTGAGGTTCTTGCTTGCTTCCACTATTTAAAGAACTGAATGCGTGGAAAAAGAATAAGCAGAAGGTGTGCACCTACGAAGCTACTGAATATCTAGATAAACAAAGTTGAAGTTTTGTAATCCCTAAATATTTTTAAAATATTTTCTTCACAGGAATGTTTCAGTCATTGTAAAAGATATTGAAAATATTATATTGGCATTCTGTTTTCAGATTGACTTGGTTGAATCTCACAGGTGTATAGCTCAGCAAAGATCAGACTCTCTCCCCTTTTTTTCTCCATTCTTGTTATTTGAGTCACCAATTTGAAATGCACCATTACCACTAAATAACTACTTAGTGGTATACAATCACACAATTGTGTGAAGAGACAAACATAATGAAGGACACTAGGGAAATAGGATCCTTTATTCAGGGCACCTATCCTGCACTTGAATGATTGAGAGTTCTGTAGCTTTTGTAACAGAGTATCCTCTCAACAATTACCTTCAACTAATGGTATGCTAAACTGAACAGGAAATCAGGTCTCAAGGAATGAATAGATCCATTGGTCTAAGTGACAGAGAGCCCAGCATAGTTTTTAAAAAGCCAATGTTCTCATTATATAATTATAACTCAACTAAATTAAGGATATTAATAGCTTCTCTGACTTTTCATTATTATTTTTTCAATTCAGTATTAATGATGTATCTTATTGCTTGCATATAAATATAAAGTTAGATTTAGTATTTACTTTTTTTCTTTTTTCTTTCTTCTTCTTTTTTTTTTTTTTTTTTTTTTTTTTTTAGTGAGAGGAAGGTAGATAGTGAGGAAAACTCCTGCATGCACCCCAACCAGGATCTACCCAGCAACCCCTTCTGGGGCCAATGCTGAGTACCAAGCTATTTTTAGTGCCTGAGACTGATGTGCTTCAATGGAGCTATCCTCAGTGCTGGGGGCCACATTCAAACTGATAGAGCCACTGGCTGCCTGAGGCAGGGAGGAGAGAAGCAGATGGTCACCTCTTCTGTTTCCCTGACAGTGAAATGAACCCTGGGTGTCGATACACTGGGGCTGATGTTTTATCCACAGAGTCACCAGCCAGGGCCTACTTTCTCATTTTAACACCCTTCTGTTTCCTGGCTTACATTGTGTTTGTGAGCCAATTATTGAAGTGATCATTCATGAAATATTGCTGTTGCTGTATAAAATTAATTTGAAATCATTTTCTGTGTATAATTCTAGAAGAAATCATTTAAGTGAATCTATAAAAGGACTAAAGAAAATGGTAATGTTAAGTAATGGAGGTCAAAAGCTCATGAAATTCATATCTAAGCCATTATTTTCTAATTAATCAGTGTTTAACATTCAAAAGGATATTTTTAAAATTGTTTATTCAAATGAGATAATTTCCCCTTTGTTTAGATCAGTAGTTGAAATCTTCAGCTCCTCCTGACTCCAGAACATTATTGCTCCATGCTTTGTGAAATGAAATAGGAAGGTTGACTGCCTGACCCAGAGAACCCTTATTGCATTTTCCTAATGAATTTAGGATGGTCACATTTGACAAGGCAGAGAAAATTATTATTCCTAGAAAACTCTCTTGTGTTGAAACACGATTCACAATACAACTGAAAACAGTTCTTTCAGAATTAGAATTCCTAAAGCATCTTTAATTCTAAGCCAAAAGAGTTTTAGAAAACTTCATAAATTGTTTTGAGGCATGCTGTGTTTATTATTTTTCCCAAGTAACTTGATCCCCTGTGCTGCAATGAGGCCAATTCAAGGACAGACATATGAAATGAGATATGTGCTATAATGGAGAGTAGAAATGGTACACAATTTGAAAGGAGAGCAATTGAAGATCAAAATACAGGCAATGAGTTGGTTACATAAATTTTATTATAAAAATTTAATAATACTAAATAAAATTTTCTAAAACCTTATAAAATTCCACCTATCAATCAAATAGATAATAAAATTTTATATATCCATTTTATAAAATGTCATGCAGCTATTACAAAGTGAGTTATATAAATTTAACCCAAAGAATATTCATAATGTATTAAAAATAAGTTTAATACACTACATAAATAATGATCCATTTAAAAATGTACGATATATATATATATATGTTTATATTTTTTAATTTGAGCTTAAGAAAAGGTTTAGAAGGAAAAAGAAACAGACTTATGATTTGTTATTTCATTGGTTGTTGCAAACAAATTTTAATATTTTGAAAAGTAATTTTTAAAGAGAAATTTTAAAAACTGTCAAAGTAAAAACTTGCCTCTACTTGGTTGGCTCAGCAGTAGAGCATCAGTCTGGCACGTGGAACTACCAGGTTCAATTCCCGGTCAGGGTGCACAAGAGAAGTGACCATCTGCTTTCCCACTCCTCCCCTTTATCTCTCTCTCTTCCCCTCCCACAGCAATGGCTCAAACGGCTTGAGCAAGTTGGCCCCAGGTGAGCACTGAGGATGGCTCCATGGCCTTGCCTCAGGTGGTAAAATAGCTTGGCTACTGAACAATGGAATAGGGGTCCCAGATGGGCAGACCATTTCCCAGTAGGGGACTTTCCAGGTGGATTCTGATCAGGGTGCACATGGTAGTCTTTCTGTCTTCCTCCCTGGCTCTTGCTTAAGAAAAAAAAAATATTTCGAACATTTACATGTAAATACTGGCTTGAGTGACTATAATTTCTTTTTAAGAAACGTAATTCAATCTGACTGGCAGATGTCTTAACTTCTATAGTTAAGATTGACTGTTTCTCCATCTAGCCCAGTGGTAGTCAACCTGGTCCCTACTGCCCACTAGTGGGCGTTCCAGCTTTCATGGTAGGCAGTAGCAGAGCAACCAAAGTATAAATAAAAAGATAGCTTTAACTACAGTGTGTCCATAAAGTCATGGTGCATGTCAGTCCTGTAACCGGTCAAAAGTGCACTATGACTTTATGAACACACTGTATAGTGAGTTGTTTTATAAAGATCTATTCTGCCAAATAGCGAAAATCCTACATAAAGTACTTGGTAAGTAATTATTATTATGTTTTAACTTGCTGTAACTCTGCTTTATAAATTTTATAAAGTAAAGTTACTTCCCTACTTTATAAATCAACATTACTGTGGAACTGGTGGGCGGTTAGAAAATTTTACTACTAACAGAAATACAAAAGTGGGCAGTAGGTATAAAAAGGTTGACTACCCCTGATCTAGCCAATGGAATAATAACATCTGATTCAGATCATTGTTGCAGTCATTACTAATATAATCTAAGATTCCCAGTCAATATGCTAGAATAAATTCATTATTTGATGTATCTATTTTTACTCTTAAATGCTAAATACTTAGAGCATAAATAGGTACATTAAGTATTTTTTTAAATGAAATAGATATCAAAATCCAGTGACTGAAATGTTAAACATTTCTTTGGACTATAAATGAAATTGACATGCAAAATAACTAGTCAGGCTGAAATTAAAGGGCTTACCAAATTGGTTTTTATTGTTCTGTTGTACCGTACTACTTTTAAGTACCTTTCCATGAAATGATGAAAACTAAAAATTCCCTTAGGAGAAAGGAGACAGAAGTTAGTTTTTTGGTTTAAAGCAAGGGCTGAGGTAACACTACTTGCTTAAAGAAAGCTGAAAATATTGCTGCCAACATATGAGAGTATGTGAAACTGTAGGTCTAAGAAAGATAAAGGGACACAAGTATATTTCTACAACAAAAACTGAATTTAGTGATCTGATTATAATGAAAATAAGTTTGAAATTAACAATTGAAAGAAAAGAAAACCCTATATGTTCAGGATGTAAACAATGCATTGCTACATAACTCATGAGTTTAGAATAATCCCAATAAAATTTATATAACAGTTTTCACTTAATGACCAAGAAAGTACTATATAACAAAATTTATTGGATGCAGTTAAAGTTATCTTTAGAGATAATTATATAACTTTAAATAGATTTTAAAAATTGAAAAATTTGTCTAACTAGAAAAATCTACTAGATAAATATAAAAAATAGATTGTAAGAAATAAAAAAAATGATTAGAATTAATGAAGTAGACATTAAATATTAGAGTACTTCAGGTATCCCACAATGTTTTTGTTATATATTGGAAATAAATAAATGTATACAATGTTCAAAATAATAAAAATCAAAAGCACAAGGATAGGTATTCCAATTGAATGTATCCAATTTCAATAACAATACTGAAAATGTTTACTGCTCACAAAAATTAGGGAATCAGGGAATGTGCAGATACTCGAGTGCTTTCAGTCTTTTGTATAGTGCACTTTCACCAATGAAATGAAAGTTGGGTTTGCATCTCATTTGCATAATTGAACAACTTTCTTTGACTTATCACTTGCTTTTCTGATGTTCTTGTTTAATAAAAAAATCAAATGCTTCTTTTTTATCACTTCATATTCATTTTGAAATATCCCCTAATTTTTGTGAGCAGTATACAATGAGAATTCTAAAATTTATATGGTAAAGGCTAGGACAAAATCAAATCAAAAGCATAAAAATTAAAAATGTTTTATCCTACTTAACATTAAGACTTGTTATTAAACTAATAAAATTAGAGAAATAAGCATAGGCAAACAATCACTAATACCTAAAAATAAACCTAAGTATATTTGGGAAATGCATATACAACAGATGTGGAATTGCCAATAGAAATAGATCTCTATTTTAACTTTTGTTTTTTCCTGAAAATTATTAAATGAGGTAAGAATATTTATGAAATATTATTTATGCTACCTTTCCATATTTTGCAAAGATCTGATTAATCTAAGGTTATAGAGAGAATGACAGTGACTGAAATTTCCTTTTTTCTTAAACTTACTTTTAATTTTAAATTTATTGTTAGTATGGTTTCAAGTGTCCCAGTGAATATAACACCCTTATTCCCCCACATTTTGCCGCCCATGTCCCATGAAAAGTTTCTTTTCGATTCCATTTCATCCCCTTTACTCCCCTCTTTCTACTTTCATTCCCCCCTTCTCTTTGTGATTTGCTGCCTATTATTTGTATCTATGTGTTATATATACATAATATGACCTTCACCTTCTTTGATTCCATCTCCTCATTCCCCTTCACTGACAGGTATCTTGTTTCTTGTGACCCTGTTTCTGTTTCTACTTTGTTCATCAATTTGTTGTGTTCATTAGATTTCACACATAAGTGAGATCATACGATATTGTTTTTCTCTGCCTGGCTTATTTTTACTTAGCATAATAATCTCCAGATCCATCCATGCCATTGCAAAAGGTAAGATTTCCTTTATTTTATGACCACATAGTATTTCATTTTGTAAATGTACCACAGCTCTTTATCCATTTGTCCACAGTTGAACAATTGGGCTGTTTCCAGATCTTGGCTATTGTAAACAATGCTGCAATGAATAGGGGTGGGGGGGTACATATCTTCCTTTGAATTAGTGCTTTGGGATTCTTAGGATATAAGGGAATTTCCTTTTGAACAAAGAAGAAATCTTGTAGAATGTGAACTTGATTTCCTACCTTTAAGCAGCCTAGTTCTTATTTGTAAGTAGCAGATGTAAAAGAAAGACAAGTGAGTCAAAATTCATAACTTTTTTTTTTCCTTTTTCTCTTCACTGAATTTTGTGGTCCTACATCTTGTTTTAGATGAACTGATTAGTGAGCAGGGGGAAAATTGTAGCAATAGCAATAAGTAACTTGCTCCTCACATGTTTTTTTTTTTTAAATTGGAGATTCTGGGACCTGTTGGCACATGTAGAAGTGATGTGATTGAGAAATGAGACTGCATAGTTAATATTTCTAGCTCCTTGTTGATACTGATGTGTTAACTTACATAATTGATGGATAAATTGACTACAAGATTCATATGGTTAGAAATTAATCTTGAGTTGCTTTAGAAATCAAAATATAAGAAAACTTCTTAAACTAAATAATGTTTAATTAATAAGTAACTAAATAATTGCTCTGTAAATTTTATATATCCCTGTGATCATAGACTTTTCTTGCTTAAAAAGAGTTCACATTTTCAAGGAATATTTTTAAAAGCTCCTAAAAATGTAGCTTAATAACTAAGTTGTTTCTTAGTGTTGCTATAAAAAGAGGAAGCTCTTTTAGTGAGTGAATTAACAGTCTCAAGACTGTTAAGCCTGGGAACTGATGGATTAGATCATTAGGTAAAATGCCTCTATAAGTAAGATTTGCCAAGTTTCTAATGTTACTAATCTTTAGCGTACCGTAAAAATTGCTGTGGATTTACATGGAGCAATTATTTTGAGTACAAGGAAGAAAACCTCATTACTCAGAGTTATTACTAATAATCACCGTCATTAAAATTACTGGCAAGAGGGCAGTTATATGGCAAGTTATACTAAGTTAGTACCAAGGACAGAAAACAGAAAAACCCTCCCCTGAGGGCCCATAGTCAGTGAACAATTTGCATAGACAGTCTGTAGTAATGAGCTGTCTGTTAAGAAGGTCTGGAACTCTGTTATGAGTTTATTCAAAGAGATGACTCTTTCATGAATTACACAGTCGCTGTATTCAAACACCTCTGAAGTTTTAGCTAACTGTAAGAGTACTTGTTGCCTTTATTGTTGTTGTTTCTAAGTGATATTTTAACCTCACTTTAATATGGAAAAACTTGGGAATTTCCTAAGGGAAATACATTGTGAAGAGTGCAAATAGAACACGCACCCACAAACATATGAACCAGATCATGTTACAGAAAACTATGTTCTTAGAAAATTTTATTGTTTATAGACATGTTAGCTCAATAACCAAGAAATATTGTACTTGAACTGCACTTAAAGTATAAATTGTACTGTGAATTGAAAGGGAAATCTATAATACAATTTCTGTTGTATTTTCTTTCTTTCAGTAGATAATATGTTAAATTCTAAGCATAATAAAAGGTATATTTTGATGTGGACCCAACTACAAGTTTCACTCATTAAAATTCAATATGCTATTTTATCATGATGATGAATTTTTAAATTTTAAACCTTAAAGAATTAGACATATTGACTAAAACCTATGACTGATATGTCAGAAGAGTCTAGTTTTGACATCTTAGCATGTACATGATCAGATGAAAGAAAAGAGATGTACTAAACACAAAGATGTTAAACTGAGATTAAAACCACCGAAAGCTAGAGTGTACTCTATGCGTGATAACTATCTTTGTAAGAATCCCAAGAAAAGAAATGTCTACGTCAGAAAGATGGGTTTGATAAAATATAAATATGAGGTAAAACCAATTTGTGGGTTAATTTCAAAGAATTGTCATATGAACTGAAAATTATCTAAAATCTCTCACATATTCAGTAATACATTTAAAAATACTGATGACTTAGAGTTTCTTGTTAAAGTCCTATTTGAACCAAGCTTCAATATATATATACATTTAATTTATTTTTTTTCTTTTAATAAGAGGCTGAAATGTATGTTCTCTTCTTTTTAGATTGTTATTTCTTGAAAACTACTCAGATAACTGAGGACACAAATATGGTTGTCATTTAAGAGACTTTCCAAAAAGACATTTAAATACCAATTCTAGTATCAGAGAATTTGAAATAAGAAATATTGATCACATTCTCCTCCTCTAAAAAATGCTCATAGATTTTCACTGGCTTTTTTTTCTTAACTCAGATTTTCATTAGTCCAATATATTTCCTGGGGTTTAAATATTGATTATCAGATTGTTTATTGACTTGAAATATTTATATTATTTTAAAATATTCATTAGATTTCTGTCTCAAAAGAGATGTAATAAAGTGTAGTGTTTTAGAAGCTACATTTTTAGAGACCTGTGGTAGGATCCCAGTTTGTGATTTTGCTAGTCAAAAATTAATTTAATAATACTACTAATCTCATAAATTTGGTTAAAGGATGGGTTGAAATCATACACATAAAGTACTTTGCAGGTAATAAACACAATTATTTCTAGAAATAATTCTTATCAATAAGAGAATGACTTTCTTTACTAAGTCAAAGGTGGTGGTGGAGGCATACCTTTTCACTGAGCCAGGACTTACTTATTTGCAGGTATACCATGATATTGATCCACTCAGATTCCTCTTCCTGTGGATTAGGACATCTGAAACTGTGGTTGACCATCTCTTTCCATAAACTACCTTGTAATTTAACCTAAATATAATTTTAATTTTTTATCTTTATATAAAAGAAAGTGAAATTTATTGGCTGTGGAACCACAGGTCTTAAACTCTTATATAGAAATATTAAGGTTAGAAAGAAGATAGAGAAATAAACACTACTTGAGAATTATTAATCTGTGGAGATAAAGATTTATTATGATCTCCTAGGTGCCTTGCTATTTAATCACCATCTATTTTTCTGTCTTAATTGTCACCTCTTAGTGAATTTGATCAAAGTAGGGACTTTAATGAGCATCTTGTTTGGGTAAATATTTCTTCAATGCTTCACTTATTTTTTATCATAGTTTACTTTGTGTGATGAATCCAAAATCTTAGGAATGACAGTATAAGATTTTCGGTGGTTTGGATGTAAAAGGGAAGCATTATTTAGTCTAATTTCTGCTTTGGCTTATGTCTTTTGTTTTGTTTTTTAAATTCTTAGAAATACCATGAAATATTTTCCTTTTAGTAATTCAAAAAATTTACTAAAATATTTAGACCTATAAAGCAAAATGCTAGGCAAACACTGAATGCTTGGGTTCTAACACCTGTTCTGCATTCTACACACAGCATATCACCTAGACCTGGGTGTAGTATTCAAGAAAATGAAATACTGACACTATTAATTTGAAATAAATGGATAACTTGTGTTAAGCCTGACTCATTTATATTATTGTCAAGTGTATATGCATTACCAAATGTTGATGAGAAAAAAATTGAATGTTGAAAACTTGTATCCATTACCTTTTTATTTTATTTTAACATTTTTTATTGATTTTGAGAGAAAGGAAGGGGGTGAAGAGAGAGAAAAGCTTCAACTCTTTTCATTTATTATTATTCCATTTTGTTGTACACTCATTGATTGCTTCTCCTATGTGGTTTGACTGGGGATCGAATTCCCGACCTCAGTGCTCCAGGATAACACTGTCCACTTAGCTATGTGACTAGGGCCTAGTCACCATCTTTTTTAAAAAAAAAATTGGGAGAAAGGCATTGCTGTCACTATTGGCAGATTGTCTCAGTCCAATGGCTGAAACACAGACATTCATTTGAGGTAGAGAAAGAAAACACTTGAAATAGAAAATTTGTTTAAGCACATAAATTGTAAACAAATTTGCCGTCATTATCATTTTTTAATTAAAATTTTGTTAGTTTGAAAAATAAATTATTAATACATTTTTAAAAAATTATCATTATTCCAGTTGTTAGGTTTAACCATAGTCTCAACATATTTCTTTTCTTCAGCCCCCATGTAATGTTTTGGTTTGACTTTTCAGGGTTTTGTTTGCTTGTTTTTTGGTAAAATATATACAAAAATAGGTAATAAAACTTTTTTATGGGAACAGTATCAGGGCAAAGCCTTCAGAGTTCTAAAATAATATGCTCTTAAATGAATTTCTATTTTTCTGGGAATAGTTTACCCATATTAGGTCACTATCAGGTTTGAAACACATTGTTGCTAAAGACACAAACTACATAACAAATTAAATGTTGTTATCATGACAGTATGGAAAATTTTATTTATGCAAGAGCATAATTTTATAAATCTCAAATGTTAGAAAGTTAAAAGTTTTGTCCTGGCACCAGAGTAAAACCTCACCGTGGGTTAGGTAGTATTACTTCTTTCCCATTCATTCAACTTACATTTATATTCTATTTTTTAAAGACTTTATTTATTTATTTTAGAGAGGAGAGAAGGAGTAGAGAGAAAGAGACAGAGTGAAAGAGAAGGGGGGAGGAGCAGGAAGCATCAATTCCCATATGTGCCTTGACTGGGCAATCCCAAGGTTTTGAACTGGCAACCTCAGTGTTCCAGGTTGACGATTTTATCCACTGTGCCACCACAGGTCAAGCATTACACTTATATTCTAATTGAGAATCTTAGACGTAAAAAAATTTTTTATGTAATCATCTGCTTTACTTTAATGTTCTTTACATATGTACAATATAAATAATTTTAAGGCAATTAAAGCATATTAAAAGGCAAAAATGGAAAATTGCCAAACTATTACTGTTTGCATGAATTGATTTGAAGACATTTTTTGGTCACCATTGTTTTTTAATCATTTGCCAAAATTGCTCTATGACTATTTCCTCATTATCCTTGCCTTCTAACCCTTCATTTTACACTTGAGTGACTCTTTAGATCTTTTCAAATTTCACTACATCTAAAATGTCCTTCCCCATTAAAAAATGCTGAATGCATTATCTTGGCATAGCAACTCCCATAATTGTTGTTTACCTTTATATTATTTGCTTGCTTTAAAAATAATCTCATACAGAAATTCAGAAAAATATAGATCTCTTCACTCTTGCTTTACTATTCTTTAAACTCCTTAATAGTCTTTAAATTACTTCAGTCATTTCTAGTTCTTAATAATCTTGCTGTCCATATTTACTGTTGTTTATCAATTGGCACTTCTAAAAACTCATAGGAAGATCAAGAAGGAGGAGTGAAGGAGGATATTTTCTCCCTTCATCAGTTCATCTTATTAAGCATGACTTAGACTAAATGTAAGTTAATTACTACAATGCTCAGAATAAATGGCAGTTACTTCAAATGAAGGAACTGTAGCTAAAATATGCATGTGCTTGAGTTTCTTATTGGATTATTTGAGATTGTTTACCTTATACCTAGAGTTGTTAAAATAATGTAAATCAGTGATGAAATTGCACAAGGGCTTTGCATTTAATAGTTTTTCTATGTAATGTTGGATATTTTACTATTGTTTACTTGCCTAACCCATGCTAATTTATAATGTCTTATCTAAATGGTATAGATTTTGATTTGTGTCTTATGTAATGGATTTATAAACAATTTTTATTTATCCATCAATATCTTCCATACCATCACATCTATTTTTTTTCATCATCATTCTTCTTTTTTTAATTTATTTAAAGGATTTTATATTTATTTATTTATTTATTTATTTTACAGGGACAGAGAGAGAGAGTCAGAGAGAGGGATAGATAGAGACAGACAGACAGGAATGAAGAGAGGTGAGAAGCATCAATCATTAGTTTTTTGTTGCCGTTGCAACACCTTAGTTGTTCATTGATTGCTTTCTCATATGTGCCTTGACTGCAGGCCTTCAGCAGACTGAGCAACTCCTTGCTGGAGCCAGCGACCTTGGGTCCAAGCTGGCGAGCTTTTGCTCAAGCCAGATGGGTCCGCACTCAAGCTGGTGAGCTCAGGGTCTCAAACCTGGGTCTTCCGCATCCCAGTCTGACACTCTATCCACTGCACCACCACCTGGTCAGGCCATGGAATCTTTCTACATTCAGAAAAAAAATTAATGTAATGATACAGACCTCAAAGTTATTGTGAAGTTTACATGAAGTTCGATGAAGTAGAGGACTTGTAAAATTCCAATTATTTATGTATAAATAGAGTAGTTTAAAATAAAACTGATTTTATGTTACTAAAGAAAATAAAGAAAAAGAGAGCATGAAGGAGAAGAGAAAAAATAAATGTAAGTGTTTAGTTGTGTTTGGTTCCTTTGGTTTCTCTTTAACAGGTGTTCTTTTTAGAGGAGCACCCTAGTTTAGGGACTACTTCTTTTATTCTACCCTATGCTCTCTCTAACCTTATTATCTGTTTTAGGATGAGAAAATGTGATCTTGGATTAGTGGAAGATTTATATTAGGGGACAAGTCAGGTTGAACATGCTTCCATAGGGACTTGGCAGTGATAAATTTTTTTAAAAAAATGTGATAAGAAAAGTAGAACTGAGCACATGTCCAGAGAAGGACAACAGAGATAGGTATGGTGAGTGAGACATGTGAAAAACAGATATTTCCTATTAGCTTGGTCATTAAAAGTTCCTTTTAGTTTCTTTTTTTCCCCACACTATGCACCAGGACAGTTAATGGGACATCAAATCAATTTAGTGGATTATAACCAGAAGTTTTACTTTCCAATAAAGTAAAATAGAACAGAAAATATCATAAAGTTAAGTTTTTGTTCTTGTTGTGTGTGTTTGTGTGTGTGTTTACTCTTTCACTTACTCTAGGTTGTAATTAACAAAATAATCAAGAGAACATTTGAGGACATTCTTAGTTTTACTACTTTCAGGCCTTAAAAATACAAAAATATAAAACATTTTGGCTGAAGTATATAACACTTGACACATAAATATTTAGTTTGTATAAATCAGTCAATTTCTAACCAATATTTATTTAAATGTCTCTTGAGTGTTTCTATTAATGTTCCTACTAACTGCTTCTGAAAGCAGGAATACTATATTCTTTATGTAATTCACTCAAGTGTGAAATAAAGTACAGTTATTTTACTCTACTCTTTTTAATGAAAGTTTTTGCTTCAATATAACAAGTAGGATGAGAAAAGTTGCTAGGTAGGTTTAGTAAACTGACAGCTATACTACCTTGGATAGCTCCAAAATAAACTAGCAGCTTTGGCTAAACTGAAACAATGATTAATATATCTGATATGTTAATATATAATATATTAGATCCACAAGATCTAATATGCTCACAAAATAGACTTGGTCAAGCTTCAAGTGATAACACCTAGTTGTATCAGAGCTTTGTCTATTTTTGGAAGTCTCCTTCGATTCATTTTCTGTGGGTAGTAATTCAAATTTCTGAAGATATATTAGGCCCACAAATGGATAAATAGAGATAAATGTTGGTGTCATCTATGCAGTTCTTTGAGTTTACCTTCAAAAGGCTTCTCTCTCTTCTGGAGTGCTATTAGGAATCAAAGTCTGTGCCTACATACCTCCTTGCCTTCAAAACAGAAAATGTCTACTTCTCATCATGAGCACTGTAGTAAGTCAGTGAGATGTATTTTGAAAATTGCTAGACTTAAAGTACGTGGGAAAGAAGTTCCATCTTAGTTCTGTCAATTACTAGCTGTGTAATCTTGGGATAATTATTCAAATTATCTGAAATTTTAGTATTCTCGAGCTGTAAACTCCAGTCATTCATATCTGCGCTATTTAAATCTGTAGACCCATAATGAAAATGAGATGATTCATGAAAAAGCATTTAGTAAAAGCAAAAGATAATCCAATTATAAAATACAAATATAAAATTGTCTCATTTTATCCACATTATTTTAAATTGTATTGTTTATATAATTATGGAATTAAGGTATTTCCTATAAATTAAATTATATTTGGGATAATAGTTTAAAACTGGACTGTTTTATTTTTCTTTCTTATTTTTCATGGAATCACCTTCCTAGAAACTTCATTATATTTTTGATTAGAAAAACAAGCTATGAGACAATCTCATTTTTATCTTTAGATTATTTCTACAAAATTTTGAGATAAATGGTGAATGGAGACTGAGCCCAGGGATTGTTAGTTCCTTACAACTACCTATCTGACTCTAGAATTCTCTTTGATCTGCCCTTATCTTCATTCTTCTCCCATTTTTCAAAGAACGTTATGCCTAGTATCCAGGTGTGAGTCTCTTTATGCCTATCCCATTACTTTCTATTTGCTGGGACATCTTCTTTCTGATTATTGTACAGTATGCTGGTGGTGTCTATTGTCTAAAATCATGATTTTAATCCTGTGTAGCTCACAAGATAAAAGTTTACATGTACTTCTTTTATATCAATAATCTCTGCATTAATGGCTAGAGCTCTGATGCACTGGGCCACATATTATTTTCATACTTCTTCCCAGTTATTTCTCTTTTAAATTACTGTGTAGTTTCTCTAATGTGGTTGCTCTTTACTCGACATACCTGATCTCCTCAATAGTATCTGAGTTTCATTTTTTAAAAAACCATTTGGTTTCAATTCTTTCAATCAAATCAGTCATTGTTTGTATTATTAATATTGCACAAAACTATGCCCATCTAGAGATGATAAATTGCACTTTGTAGATATTAAGATATTTACATGAGTCCTAAGCATGCCTGGTGTTTTCAAAGACTATTTTATTAAGTTTATTTTGCTTCTGGACCCTATTCCTAATCTGAGGGGTGAGGTTTTAGAAATTACCATTTATAGATCCCTATCTGCTCCATAGTTTCTGGCATTTTCTGATTTCTTTTTTAACAGGAAACTTTTACACACACACACACACACACACACACACACACACACACACACACATGCACTATAAGGATATATATTGCTTCTTTTAAAAAGGTAAGAAAAAAATGCTAAAAACTATAAGTCCCCTTAAAGGGGAATGTGAGGTCTATGCTCATATAGCTCATAACAACAACTGGAGAAGGTAGCAAGTAAACAATATTTTATAGTTATAAATGTTAATTTATGGTGGATGAGAGAGAGAATGTAGGGGATGTTGCAAATAAAGTTGTAAATCAGGAGACACATTAGAGAAAATAGTAAAAATTTTAATAAAATGTAGAGAAATAAACTTGGTTTGTCTTTTGTTTATGTTTTTAATGAGTAAACATGGTTTTAGGCCACAGATGGTCCCTTTTATAGAACTTTATTTTATCTCAGACACAGAAACATGTTATCTTTATAGTAGTAATTCATTAACCTACTTAACATTCATTCTTTTGAATAATTAGTTAAATGACTATTAATTTCTGGCTCTTCTTGGTTATCTCCAAAAGGGAAGGGAAGAGGGTATCCCCCTGGCATCAGGGGTTGGGCAATGGTTCTGTTTTATGTCCAGGCCTTGGGTTTTCACATGTGCTCCTACCACGCCCAACTCTGATGTTTGGTTGTCTTTATGGCGTGTGATTTGTGGTATATACACTAGTTAGATTCCTTTTGATAGAATCCTGAAGCCTTTTTGGATGTGCTCTTGACCACCTCTTAGACGTGCATATAAAAACCTTCAGAGCTTGCTCACAGCAGAAGAAAAAGTTATCTGTACTAAACCTTTAGCTCTCTTTTCTAGTCTTCTTCCTGAAGGCCAGGTAGTGTTATATTCTCTTTGTGTGGAAAAAATTACTCATGCTTCATTGTGCATTTCCTTCACATCTTAGTTTATGATATAGACTTTATATCTGAATCTTACAGCATTTAATATTTCAAATAAAAAGCAAGTGTTTGTAAACCAAAAATGTCTCTTTTTTCCCTTCTAGCCATTGGCTGTTTGATCTAGCACTTACCCACAGTGTAAACTTGAGCTAGTTATTAAGAATTATAACCTTGTGGAAACAGGGACAGCAAGAGTACCTAACCTACTGAATTACTTCATGGATTAAACAAAGGTAACACACATAAAACTCTATGTAAAGTTTCTGACTATAGTAAACCCTGATTAAAGGTTCAGTAATTGACTTTGGTATATTTAGCATTCCTGAGGAATATCCCCAACCAATAGTATAATTGGAGTATTTTGGAAACAATTTTAAATGTAAAATTTACCCTAGAAAAAAATATAAAGTAAATCCTTGGTATTTAAAATTTTACATTTTTCATTTTTGAAAAGTAAGCATGGCATGTAATTTTGCATAGCTATGAATCAGTATGTACCAGTTATGTGACTATGCAAGAATGAGTGACTTAATAAAGTTTGCATTGAGAGATGTTCAATATCAGAAGTACAGCTTTTTTTTAGTGCGTTATCACATTTTGTATTTTGGGGACACATTGGAGCTCTCAGAGTACATACTTCAAGCTACAGACCTGGAGTAGTTACTTAAGTGGTTCCTGCTTTAGCTGTTGTTTTACTCCTGAAACAGGTTGAGAGTTTTCTCCTTTTGACTCAGTTTGTCAAAATTATAACAGAAATAACAAGAAATATTTGCTTTATTTCAGAACTAATTGGCAATAAAATGCATTAAGACCCTTAGATAGAATATTTAAAATAATTAAAAAGAAATTATTATATTAACATATTTTTATAAGAATGTTATGTGATTATTTTTTAACTGAATTACTTCTCTTTTTTAACAGAGAGAGAGAAAGAGAGAGGGACAGATAGGGATAGACAGACAAGAAGGGAGAGAGATGAAAAGCATCAATTCTTCGTTGTGGCACCTTAGTCATTCATTAATTGCTTTCTCATATGTGCCTTGACCAGGGGCTACAGCAGAGCAAGTGACCCCTTACTCAAGTCAGAGACCTTGGTCTTCAAGTCAGTGACCTTTGGGCTCAAGGCAGCAACCATAGGGTCATGTCTACGATCCCATGCTCAAGCCAGTGACCCTGTGCTCAAGCTGGTGAGCTCATGCTCAAGCTGATGACCTTGGGGTTTTGAACTTGGGTCCTTCACATCCCAGTCCTATGCTCTGTCCACTGCACCACTGCCTGGTCAGGCTAATCACTACTCTTAATAGTGTCTTAAATATACATTAATAAAATATGATTATATTCCCCCTAATTTTGTTTTCATTATCTTCTGACCCATTGCATTTTTGCTTATTAAAATTTTTAGTGCACTTTCATGAACCAGACATAAAAATCATTTTAGATTAGTATCCAAAACATTCAATTACAATATAAGGATTCTTGAATTATGATATATTTAAAATATCTTCGCAACTGTCTTTCCAAAAATAATTACTTGATCTCATTTATACTATAGAGTGATTTCAATACCTAAAAGTAATAGTTGATTTATTTTCTAAAATTTAATTTTCCTCTATATTCCATGCAACTAAATCAAAAGGAAGGGATATTACTTACAGTCTTGATTTTAATCACCAAATTATAAATTTATATATTGCATATTAATGTTTCATCAGTACAGCTAGTCATTAAAATATAAATTGGTCAATATTTTAACAAAATTAGGGTGGCATGACTAAAGAGGTAAGAATTAATTTTGAGTATGTGAAGTAACTTGATTTTGTGTAGTCTTACATTTTTGAACTAATCGTTTGGAATTGTAGAAATTTCTCAAGTTGATTTGTTTATGGAATCTGGTCTTTTGATCATTTTACTTGAATTACATTAAAAATAACTAAGAAATGAAGCATAAGATAGAAAAGAATATAACATTTATATGTTGAGTTTAAAGATTATAAAGCAAACCTATATATAGATCATCCAGATTTATAAAATACTGTCAGTACCCAGGAATTGCTCTGCTTTCCCACAACTGTGTGTTCCTTCCAATGTCAAGGCAATGTTTACTCATGTGGTTTATCACCATTCTCCTGCTTTTCTTTAAAATTTTAATATCTCCTTATATCAACCCAAACAATATACATTTAGATTTTTTCAAAATATAAGTGGTAAGCACAAACCTAGCTGTGTAATGAAAAGATAATATTAATTTTAATAGATGACTCCCAGAAGAAAGCTTAATACAATTTGGTTTCACTGCTTTGAGGATATAAGAGCCCCTCTGTTGTGTGCAAGTTTATATATGAGTCTGAAAGAATAAAAAACAGAGTTTATTAGACTGTTTCATTCTTAAAATGATAATATTAGGAACCAAACTAATATAACACATATAATCTCCAAATTTTTAATTTGTCACATATGGCATTGAAGAATTAGAGGCAATCTTTAACTTTTATCTACTCTAGCCTATTCCTAATAATGGGGATTCTATCTGGAAGAGCCAGAAATTCTGATACTCAAGTGCCTCTAGCAATGAATGAACTAACTACTTGTAAATGACAACCCAGTATATCTTTGACAGTAATAATTGTAAGAAATTTATTTTTATGAGTAACTTAGAGTTGATTATTTTTTTGTTCTGTTATTTTCTGGAGCCATTCTAATTTCTTATATATGTGATAACTTCAGATATTTGGACACATCTATCACATATTTTCTGAGTTTTCTTTTATTCAGATTAACCTTACCCTCTCTTAGTAATTGTATTATTAAAGTCCTAAAATATTGAATATTTATGAAAATCACTGTTAAAAATACTCTTTTTTTCAAGTTTGTAACAAAAAAAATACCAAAAGCATACTTTATGTATTTACATTGACAAATATAACCAAAATGATAAAAACTCAGAACACATGCAAAGCTCTACAGAACATCATGGCTTTTCCTATTTGACCATCTTGAGTAGTTAGTCAATAATTATTAAACTATCTTAATTTTATTTTTCTCTTTTTTATTGATTTCAAATTTCATTTTGTTTCTTTTGTTTGCATATTTTTATACTTGAAGAACCTTCCTTTAAGTGAAATCCACATCAGAACCCCATCAATAAAGACTGAGAGTGGAATTGCTCTCAGAGAAGCAGTGTGAGGACAATAGTCTTATTCCCTAAGTCTCCTATGTCCGCTGACATGCTCAAGGAAATTTTAAAACTGCATAACTCTGGATAGAACTGCTTCAAGATCACTGAGATAGCCTACTTTTATCTTTCTTATCAAAATAGAGAGGCTAATAGCTAAAAGAGACGTTTGAACAACTTTCAAATTGTACATATGAGAAAACTAAAGTTTAAATGGTATTTTAGTCAGGGTTCTCTAGACACACACAACCAATACTCATCTACCTATTATCTATCTGTCTATCTATTATCTATCTATCTATCTATCTATCTATCTATCATCTATCATCTATCTATCTATGTATCTCATCTATCTATATCATCTATCTATCTATCATCATCATCTATCTATCATCTATCTATCTATATCTATCTATCTATCTATCTATCTATCATCATCTATCATTTTACTGTCTATCTCTGAGGAGAGTTATTATGGGAATTGGCTCATGTGATTATGAAGGCAAAAAGCCCAACAAAATGACCACTGTAAACTGGAGACGAAGAAAAACTGATGGTGTAACTTAGTTAGATCTTGACCCAGCAACCAGGAGTTGCAGTGTTCCAGGACTGCAGAAGAAGAATGTTCCATTTTTCTCGTTCTACTTGGCCCCTAGTGGATTAGATGATGGAACATTCTTCTTCTGTAGTAAGTATGTATTTTCTACACTCAGGCCCAGACACATTGGCATGCAAAGTTAACCATCACAGGTGGGTGGATAATTTTTTTGATATATTTTCACAGGTTCTAAAAAAGGTAGAAGAAAAAATAATATTAACCCAGACTGATAGAAAGTATACATCATGGTATAATTAATAAATGTTAACAATAGATATCAATCTACATATAAAATTAAATTCTCCAGTGAAGAGAGAAAGATTATCACAGTGGATTAAAAAGCAAAGTTCAGACAAGTGATCTGAATAAATTATACCTAAACATATAAGGACATTCAATAAATAAAAGATGAATAAAAAGATAATCAAAAGAAAAGGGATATAACAATACAATTTTTCATAAATGTAATTTGAGTAAAATGAAGTAATTATTAATTGTTGTTTAATAATTAAACAAAAGGAATACCTTTTCAGTAACAAAATAATTCAGAACTTTTATGAACTGAATTACATAATCTTAATATACATGAAGAAAAATGGGGAGAATTTAAAGTAAAAATTGTAATACCACTGTCACAGTGAGTTAGCTTTATAAATATTTCTCAGAAACTGATAGCTTAAAGAAACCCAAATGCTACACTTTCTCCTATGTTTTCTAATGGTTTTTCTTGAGTGCAACTTCCATAGAAATTATTTCCCACTGAATATAGCTTGAATAGATTATTTTTAGGAGAAGTTTTGTAGTTATCTTTAAGAGATGAAAAATTTGTAGACCTCAAACTAGGTTTTGATTTTATGTTTCAATATAGAGTCATTATACTGTAACAAAAAATATAACAAATTGAGTAGAATTAATCTGTTAAATGCACTGAAAAATGTTTGGTTTTCAAGTAGTTTGGAGCATTATTTATACTTATGGTCGTCAGCAGGTCCTTTACATTGGCCAGGATCTAAGACTTACTTAGAGATACTTTAAATTTCCATTTATAAAAAAACTAAGTGGAAGGCTTCTAATTAAGATAGTGGAGTAGGTAATTGTGGTACTTGTATCTTCCCATAACCACATCAAAATTACAGCTAAGCTATAGAACAATCATCATTCAGAACCACCTGAAATCTAGATGGAAAAAAGTCTTATAACTAAGTATTTAAAGAAGAAGCTACATTGAGTCTACCTGACCCTAACAGGTAGGAGGGTAGAAGACTTGTAATAAGCTGGTATCAATACCGAAATGTGCCATTTAAAAGTCAGAACCAATATCTCAGCTCTGGTTTTCTTCCTGAGGAACAAGAGGTCCCAGTTCCACACCAGACTCCCAGCCCAGGGATCTAGTGCTGAGAAAAAATGTTTTCATAACTTCTCGCTATAGAAACAAACCAAGATTGTAGTTGAGTGAGACAGAGGCCTGCTGGAGTCCCAGATATTCTTTTTAAAGGGCTCATTCATTGGTTGACTCACTGATGTTACACTTGCTCTGAGCTCCAGCTCTGGGGCAGCAGCTCAAAAGGTATCAGGGACATATGAGAAAGAACTGAATTGTCTTGTTTTAAAGTGAGAGCTAGGGGACAACTTTCACCCAGATAAAAATGCTGGCAGAAGCTATTGTTTCCTAGTTGAACTCCCTCACCCTGAAAATGCAGGTGGTACCATATCTGAGTCTTCATCAATTCAGATAAAACCATCCTCCTCATCCCATGATTCCTTGAGATGCCATCCCACTCATGCAGGAACAGTCCAAGCCTTTTTCGGTGGCTTTTCCACACAAACGACCTGCTTTGGCTCATGCTGCGGACTCCCTAAAAATCTCTCAAAAATTGACAATTCTTAAACAAACAGTATCTGGCCCCAGCATGCCTCTGTACCTCTTGCTAAGTGACCCCAAGCCTTGCATATTAGTGGAACCAACCAGAGTTCACAACTTGGCCTCTCCCTGGCACATCCAAGTCCAGCTCAAGTAGCAATCATATGCAGATTGTTTCTTAGCTCATACAGAGTGACCCCAGGCAGGGCATAAGAGGTTATTGACTTTGGCCTGCACTTTTTGGGAAACTCTAAGCCAGGCCATGCACCTGATGGACAGCTTCAGACCATGACTAAGTTCAACCTAAGCACATCCATGGATGATACACTTAATAGGTAGATTCCTTGGGCACCAGAGCCCTACTAAAGTGGGTCCTGCTCTATGAGACTAACCCCAGCACAGCAGTTTCTCAAGATCAGGTACCTTGGTGTAAACCCCTCCCATTATGTTCCAACAGCAATGAAAGCTCAACTACAACAAAAAAGTATACATGGGGGCAGACCTGGAGTGTCTGGCTCAAGTGACCTAGGAAACTGCATTACTGTACCTTACAGGATACCTGCTATATGAGACCACTTTACCAAGACCAGAAGATGTAGCAGACCAGATAATCTAATATGCAGAAACAAACAGAGGGAGGCTACCAAAATGAGGAGACAAAAGAAATATGTCCCAAATTAAAGAACAGAACAAAACTCTAGAAAAAGAACTAAACAAAACTGAGACAAGTGATCTACCAGATAAAGCAATCTACCTTATAACCCTGGTTATAACGATGCTCAATGAACTTAAAGTAAGAGTACATGAACCCAGTGAGAACTTCAGCAAAGAGACAGAAGACATAAAAATAAAGATATAAAACATATAAAAACAGTCAGAAATAAATATATGATGACAAAAATAAAAAATACATTAGGGGTCATCAATAGTAGATTGAATAATGCAGAGAATCTAATAAGAAAGAGCTCAAAATAGAATCTTGTTTACTTATTTCCACTTTTGCTATATCCAGTGTCCCATACCTTTGAAAAAGATTGTCTAAAATTTTGCTAAAGTTAAATTTCAAGGGTTATAGCATTACCCTGATAAACTATTCTAGTCATGTCATCTAAAAATGAGATTTGTATAATTTGTTTTTAGTTAATTTTTTTAGACCCCTAATGGTTACATTTTGGGACTGGTTTTAGGTTTTTAATTACCTCTCAAGAAGCCTTAGATGTACTTGGATCAAGCAAAACAGAATTATCTAATAAATTCAGTACAAATTGTGGTTGTAGAATTGTCTAAGTTGACATTCTAGGTTGTCTAGATGATTGTTCAGGCCGGTGCATTATTGACAGTTTAGATGTGAGTTAATGATAATAGCACACTTTATTGCCCCTTTTTGAGAGATTAAAGTACTGGCTTCACTCTATGGCAATGTATCAGATATTATCTTTTTGATGACTTTAGGGGCCAGTTCTTTTTCTTTATCTTTTTTATTATAATGTTTTATTTATTTATTTATTTATTTATTTATTTATTTATTTATTTATTTATTTTTACAGGGACAGAGAGAGTCAGAGAGAGAGATAGATAGGGACAGACAGACAGGAATGGAGAGAGATGCGAAGCATCAATCATCAGTTTTTCATTGTGACACCTTAGTTGTTCATTGATTGCTTTCTTACATGTGCCTTGACCGCGGGCCTTCAGCAGACCGAGCCAACCCCTTTCTGGAGCCAGCAACCTTGGGTCCAAGCTGGTGAGCTTTTTGCTCAAGCCAGATGGGCCTGTGCTCAAGCTGGCGAGCTCGGGGGTCTCAAACCTGGATCTTCCGCATCCTAGTCCGATGCTCTATCCACTGCGGCACCACGTATCAGGTTAGGAGTCAGTTTTGATAAACCTGAATTGATCACAAGTTTCAAGGAATAAAGGAAAGATTAAGAAAAAATTTTTTTTTCTATTATTTTCTGAATTCATGCAGAAATAGTTATGAATACAATTTTCTCATATGTTTTTTTAAGAAAATCATAAATTGTAATATTGACCTCTTTTATACTGCTGGGAATTTCTAATATTGACACTATACTTACAATAAAAAATATATACTTTATTATGTGGGATATGTTATCCCCATTCAGTAGTTATTGGTTCTAGGTCCAGTAGTATTTATTTTATTACACTGAATTTTTAAAGTCTTGGAGAAATAGAGTACTCAAAAACAGTGGAAACACCTGATGTACTTTATTCCTATTTCTAACATTCAGATATACATAATAGACTTTAGATTTCTATAGAGAGTCAATGTAACTTTAACAAAGGCAGAAATGCACAAGTCCTTTTCTTTCTCTTCCACCTTCATTTAAACTCCTCCTACTCTTCAGGTTCCTAGTAACCAATCAGTATGATCAAGCATGTCAGTCTCTTTCAACCAAAATGTAATACTGCAAATTCCTGCAAAATGACTTCTAGTCTATCTCCCTGGCTATATTACTAAAGAACAAATTTTAAGTGCTCTAAGGTTTTGATTTCTAAAAGACATTGCCAAAACAAAATCTGTTTTGGTCTTCAATCAAGCAATAGAGAAGGCAGCACGAGCCCTTCCAAGAATTCCTCTTCAGAGTGGAGGCTGCTGGAGAGAACTTGCCAGTGTCACTTGTACACCACAGGTACCCACCAGTTTGCAAGATTCCAGAAAAGAAGACAGCAATAGCTCTTCCAGCCATTCTTCAAAAGAGGTTCAGTCTTACCTGCATAGCAGAAATGCACTTTTGGGTTGCCAGCTCTGTAATTTTCAAGTTACTTAACAAAGACTTCATATTGTCTATTTTAATATAAGAATTATTTTAAAATTAAATGTATTAGAATGATAATAGTTAAGAAAATATGTCTCAAATGTATAATTCTATGATACATCATCTGTATATTGCATTGTGTGCTCACCACCCAAAGTCAAATCTCCTTCCTTCATCATGTATTTGACCCCTTTTACCTTTCACCCTCAGCCCCCTTCCCTGTAGTAACTACATGCTGTTGTTTCTGTCTATAAGTTTTATTTATTTTTCTTATTTGTTCATTTGTTGCTTTTGATTTTATACCCCATATATGAGTGAAATCATACGGTTCTTACCTTTTTCTCTATGACTTATTTTGCTTAGCATGATGTTACGTATACGCAATGAATACTACTCAGCCATAAGAAAAGATAAAGTACTGGCATTTGCAGCAACATGAATGGATCTTGAATGTAAGAATTCTTAAGGCAGTTCCTTCTTGGAGGTGCTTCTAAATTTTAAGTTTGGTTGAATTCAAGCAGGATGAAAGAAAGGATGCAAATTAACTTTCATTTCTTTTGTGTATAAATACCATAAGAAATCAGTTCTACCCATTTCAAATATGTTAATGGTTCAACTTAGTTTTATAAGAAACTAAAATAAGTATTCTTCCTAGAAGATTTTTCTCTATTTACTCCATTCTGAAAAACATATATTTCTGTTTCTGCTAATTAATTATGGAATGTTCAAAAATCAGATGTTAGAATTGGTTGCACATATCAAAAGAATTTCTTTTTCTTTTTATCATGTAGCTGCAGCAGAGGATAATTTATTTCTCTTAAGTCTTGTGGTCTTTGGTAGAACCAGGCAGCCTTATATTTCTTCTTATTCTAGACATGTTTTCCACTGTGTTGGCCTCCTTGCTCTCCACTATTCTTTTCTCTGGATTGACTGGCACCAAACTGGTCTGGTTTGGAAATATTATTTGCTAATAATGTGTTTAAGTTTTTATCACGTGATTTAAGAAGGTAATTATAACATATCATCTCAGGGTAATAAAAATGTACAATTCACATTAACTAAAGTTTTATTCAAGCCTTTAGCAACCTTGAATCCCTTCCAGGTCTTTTAAGGGGAAATTTTTACCTCCAGGGTTTGGAGAACTTGGCAAGGAACATCCATTAAGTATTAAGAGAGCTTGATTCTCAGTACACAGCAACAAGAGCTTGCCCTTCACAAAGTTCTTTGATTTCCTTTCAATTGGATAAAAACAAAACAAAATAAACAACAACAACAAAAAAAGGCTTCTGCTTTGTGTTCTGTCCTTAGTTTATGATGGGTCAAGAAATAGAATCTATGTCTCATAAGGTACCTAGCATTGAACAATAATTTTCTCCTCATATATAATAAATAATGTTGTTTTCTCCTACATTTTAATGTGCCAATATAGTAAAACATATCGATGTATAAGGATATAGCATGAATTAAAGAAAAAATATGACAAACTTCGTTTTCCAGCAATTTATGAACAATTCCACTGGGTCCCCAGTGCCTCCTGCTCCATGACAAGGTTGTGTTATTTCTCTTTCCCATAGGTTCAAGGAGTGAAATGATGGAAATAAAAGAACAAGAGAGGGGGTTCCTGGATTCCTACCAAAGCACATAAAGGTTCATTTTAGACAGAAACATTGTTCTGTTAGCTTCATTCTTGTCATTTTTGTAACAAACCTAATTGCCTGTGAAATTATACTTCTAATATGGATGTTTTGATCTAATTTTATTTTTAAAAAAGTTAAAATCTGACCTGTGGTACCAGAGTGGATAAAGTGTCCATCTGGAACACAGGTAACCTCATGCTGGTTCAAAACTCTGGGCTTGCTCAGTCAAAGCACATACAAGAAGCAACTGAGTGGGAGTTGGTGCTTCCTGTTCCTTCCACCCTCCTGCCTTTCTCTATTTCTTTTCTCTAAAGTCAAAAATAGTTTTTTTAAATAAATAAAATAGACACTACTTTAAAAAATAATTTTGAAATGGCTATTGGAAACAAAAATAGTAATGGAATCTGGAAGGGACTTTATTCAAAGGATACTAGTATGTTGAGCCCAGAAACACCCCACATCTCTACCAAAGATTAGGTTCCTAGAGTTTTAATTTTCTCTGCTTAAACTACTAAATGAAACAAGCCGTTCCCAGGATTTGGAGGATGATATAACTGAGGTACTAGAACTTTGAATATGAAGAATAATTTTCTTTTAATTACACAATATAAAAGTCTTTTTTTGGCATGACTTGGGATTTTGCCAACATTTCTATTATATATCAGGAAATTTAGGGACTAGAAGTTGAAAGTCTTTTAAGAAAAGAGCCAGAGTATTTATTTTTTCTTTAATATTCTTTCCCATCATGCTTATGTATTTTTCAGAAAAGAATATATTTAAATAGCTAGTTGAGGAGTCAAGAAAATAATTTAAAGAATAACACTTAAATTTTTAAAAAATAATCAAAGGGACATAAGAACTCTTTCAGAGGTAATAAATAGTTTATTACCTTGCTTGTGGTGGTGATATCATAAGTACATGGATATGTCCACACTTAGTGAACTCTACATATTAAATATGTGTAAATTTTTGTATATTCAATATATCTTAATAGAGGAATTGCTGGGTCATATTGTAGCTCTATTCGTAATTTTTGAGGAACCACCATACTTCCTTCTATAACGGTTGTACTAATTTGCATTCCTACCAGCAGTGAATGAGGCTTCCTTTTTCTCCACAGCCTCTCCAATATGTGTTATTACCTGTCCAGTTGATGATAGCTAATCTAACAGGTGTGAGGTGATATTTCATTGTAGTTTTGATTTCTAAAAAGCTTTTTACTAATTTTATTTTATTGTGTTAACATGAATTCATCCCTCCCACTCCTGTGTCTCTCATTATACTCCTTTGCCTCCCTCCTCCTAATGTTCTCCCCACTTCACTCTGGGATTTGCTGTCCTGTTATCTGTATCTATGTGTTATGTATTTATAATTTCATTAATACATTCACCATCTGTGGTCTCATCCCTGTATCCCCCTTTTCTCTGACAGCTATACCTCTGCTCCCTGTGATCCAGCTTCTGCCTCTATTTTACTCCTCAGTTCACTTTGTTCATTAGACTCCACATATCAGTGGGATCATGTGATATTTGTCTTCTCTGCCTGGCTTGTTTCACTTAGCATAATAATCTTTAGGCATATTCATGCCATTGCAAAAAGTAAGGTTTCCTTCTTTTTCATGGCTAAGTAGTATTTCATTGTGTATACCACAGCTTTTTAATCCACTCAATCACTGACAGACACTTGGGCTTTTTCTAGATCTTCTCTATTGTGAACAATGCTGCAATAAACATGGGGGTGCATATCTTATTTTGAATTAGTGATTTGGTATTCTTAGGATATATTCCTAAAAGACAGGTAGCTGGGTCAAAAGGCATTTTTATTTCTAATTTTTTGAGGAATCTCCATAATGTTTTCCACAGTGGCTGTACCAGTCTGCATTCCCACTAGCAGTGCAGGAGAGTTACCTTATCTCCATACCCTCACCAGCACTTGTTGTGTACTGATTTGTTAATGAGTGCCATTTTGACAGGTCTAAGGTGGTATCTCATTGTGGTTTTATTTTGCATTTCTCTGATGATTAATGATGTTGAACATTTTTTTCATATGCCTATTGGCCATTTGTATGTCTTCTTAAGAGAAGCATCTATTAAGTTCTTTTGCCCATTTTTTAATTGTATGTTTACTGTCCTGGTATGAAGTTTTAGAAGTTCTTTATAAATTTTGGTTATCAACCCCTTATCAACAGTATTGGTGAATATGTTCTCCCATTGTGTGTTCTTTTTGTTGTTGTTGTTGTTAACGGTGTCTTTTGCTGTGCAAAAACTTTTTAGTTTGACATACAGTAGTGCCATTTGGTTATTTTTTCTTTTATTTCACTTGTCCATGAAATAAATCCACCAAAATATTGCTCTGAGAGGTATCGGAGAGTTTACTGCCTATGTTTTCTTTCAAGATGTTTATGGTTTCCTGACTTACAAAGTAAGTATTTTATTCATTATGAGTTTATTTTGTGAATGGTTGTCTAGTTTCATTTTTTTGCATGTACCTCTCCAGTTTTCCCAACACCATATATTAAAGAGAGTGTATTTACTCCATTGAATGATCTTACCTCCTTTGTCAAATATCAATTGACCATAAGGCTTAGGTTTATTTCTGGGTTCTCTATTCTGTTCCACTGATTGGTATGCCTGTTCTTATGCTGGTACCAAACTTTTTTGATTACAATTGCCTTGTAGTATAACTTTTATTTTTTTTTTTCAGACACAGAGAGAGTCAGAGATAGGGATAGATAGGGACAGACAGACAGGAACAGAGAGATATGAGAAGCATCAATCATCAGTTTTTTGTTGCCGTTGTGACATCTTAGTTGTTCATTGATTGCTTTCTCATACGTGCCTAGACTGAGGGCCTTCAGCAGACTGAGTAACCCCTAGCTGGAACCAGTGACCTTGGGTCCAAGCTGGTGAGCTTTTTGCTCAAACCAGATGAGCTCGTGCTCATTCTGGTGACCTCGGGGTCTCAAACCTGGGTCCTCTGCATCCCATTCCGACGCTCTATCCACTAAGCCACCACCTGGTCAGGCTGTAGTATAACTTGATATCAGGAAATGTGATACCTCCCACCTTATTTTTTATTTTCAAGATTGCTGAGGCTATTAGGGTTCTTTTTTGTTCCCATATAAATTTTTGGAATACTTGTTTTATATCTTTAAAGTATGCCATTAGTGTTTTTTTTATTAATTTCAATGGGGTGACATTAATAAATCAGGGTAAATATGTTCAAAGAAAACATCTCCAGGTTATCTTTTCATTCAATTATGTTGCATACCCATCACCCAAAGTCAAATTGTCCTCTGTCACCTTCTATCTGGTTTTCTTTGTGCCCTCTCCGCCCCCCCCACTCGCGGTAACCACTGTACAGTCATGTCCATGTCTCTTAGTCTCTTTTTTATGTCCCACCTATGCGTGAAATCATGCAGTTCTTAGTTTTTTTTCTGATTTACTTATTTCACTCCGTATAATGTTATCAAGATCCATCCATTTTGTTGTAAATGGTCCAATGTCATCATTTCTTATGGCTGAGTAGTATTCCATGGTATATATGTACCAGATCTTCCTTATCCAGTCATCTATTGAAGAGCTTTTTGGTTGTTTACATGTCTTGGCCACTGTGAAGAATGCTTCAATGAACATGGGGCTGCATGTGTCTTTACATACCAGCCATTGGTTTTTTAATAGGAATTTTATTGAATTTATAGATTTCTTTGGGTAATATAGATATTTTTAATGATGTTTTTTCTTCCTATCCATGGACATGGTATATGCTTCCACTTGTTTGTATCTTCCTTGATTTCTTTTTTCAATGTTTTATAATTTTCTGAGTACAAGTCTTTTATCTTCTTGGTTAAATTTACTCCTAGGCACTATATTTATTTATTTTTGTTGTTGTTGCAGTAGTAAAGGGGATTGTTTCCTTAATTCCTCTTTCAGACAGTTTATTGTTGGTATATAAAAATGTCACTGATTTCTGAATTTTAATTTTACATCCTGCCACCTTGCCAAATCTATTATCAGGTCTAGTCATTTTTTGACTGAAACGTTAGGGTTCTCTCTATATAGTATCATCTCATCAGCAAATAATGATAGTTTTACTTGTTTTCAATTTAGATACCTTGTATTTCTTCTCCTTTTCTAATTGCTGCGTCTAGGACTTCCAGAACTATGTTGAATAAGAGTGGTGAATGGGGGCACCTCTGCCTTATTTCTTATCTACAGGAGAATACTTTTAATTTTTGTCCTTTGAGGAGGATGTTAGCTGATTGCTTGTCATAGATGGCCTTTATTATGTTGAGGTGTATTCCCTGTACTCCCACTGCTGAGAGTTTTGATCATAAATGGGTGCTGCATTTTATCAATATTTTTGCATCTATTGAAATAATCATGTAATTTTTATCCTTCCTTTGTTTATGTGAAGAATCACATTTATTGATTTCCAAATATTGTATCAACCTTGTCTCCCTGAAATAAATCCCACTTGATCATGATGTATGATTTTTTAATGTATTGTTGTTTGTAGTTTGCTAAAATTTTATTGAGAAATTTAGCATCTATATTCATCAGAATATTGGCTATTGTTTTCTTTCTTTGTAGTGTCTTTATCTGATTGTGGAATGAGGATTATGCTTGCCTCATAAAAGAACCTTGGAAATCTCTCTCCCCTTGAATTTTTTGAAACACCTGTAGCTTGAGAAAGAGGGTGTTAGTTCTTCTTTGAATTATTCATAAAATTTGCCTTTGAAGCCATTCGGTCCAGGACTTTTGTTTGTTGAAAGTATTTTGATAACTGTTTCAGTTTCCTTTGTTGTAATCAGTGTATTAAGGTTTTCTGATTTTTTCCAAATTGAGTTTTGGAAGATTGTATTTTTCAAGGAATTTATCCATTTCACCTAGGTGGTCTAATTTTTTGGCATATAGATCTTCATAGTATGTTCTTACAATCCTTTGTATTTTTGCAGTGTTAATCGTTACCTCTTCACTTCTATTTAAATTTTATTTATTTGATTCCTCTCTTCTTTTTTCTTGATGAGTCTGGTTGAAGGTTTGTCAATCTTGTTTACCTTTTCAAAGAACCAACTCTTTATTTCATTGAACTTTTGTATTGTCTTTTTTTTAGCCTCCATGTCATTTATTTCTGCTCTGATCTTTACTATTTTCTCCCTTCTACTCCTTTGAGCTTTATTTGTTGTTCCGTTTTTAGTTCCTTTAGATGCACTGTTAAGTTGTATATTTGAGCTTTTTCTTTCCTTTTAAGGTATGCCTGTAATGCTATACTTTCCTCTCAGGATTGCTTTTGCTATATCCCATAAAGTTTGAATTGCTGTATGTTCATTTTTATTTGTTTCAAGGAAATTTTTTATTTCTTTCTTGATTTCATGGTTATCTCATTTGTTATTTAAAAACATGTTATTTAGCCTCCAAGTGTTTGAATGTTTTCAGTTTTTCTATTGTAATTGATTTTTAGTTTCATGACACTGTGATCAAAGAAGATGCTTGATATGATTTGAATCTTCTTAAATTTATTGAAACATGTTTTGTGTCCCACCATGTGGTCTATCCTAGAGAACTTACCAACTGTTTTTCAAGAGTTTTGAAAGGAATATATATTCTGCTGCTTTGGTGTGAAAGTTTCTAAAGATTTCAATTAAATCTAGTTGATCTAGTGTGTCCCTTAAGGCTGCTGTTTCTTTGTTAATTTTGTATAGTGGATCCATCCATTGATGTTAGTGGAGTATTAAAATTCTCTACTATTATAGTATTGCTGTTGACCTCACCCTCTATGTCCATCAATATCTGCTTTTTATAAATATATAGGTGCTCCTATATTAGGTGCATAAATATTTACAATGGTTATATCCTTCTGTTAGATTGCTCCTTCTATCATTATGTAGTGAATTTCTATATTCCTTATTATAGCCTTTGTTTTAAAGGCTATTTTGTCAAATATAAGTATCGCTACCCCAGCTTTTATTTTGTTTTCATTTGCATGAAATACTCTTTTCTATCCCTTCACTTTTAATTTATGTGTATATTTTGTTTTGAGGTGGGTCTCCTGTATACAGCATTTGTGCTGGTCCTGTTTTTCATATCCACGAAACTACCCTAAGTCTTTTGATTGAAGGATTTAATCCATTTCCATTTAAGGTTATTGTTGATATCTAATTATTTATTATCATTTTATTCTTTAACTCTACAATCTTCTTTTTCTCAATGTTTTTTTCCTTTGCTCTTTTTAAAACAGGTTCCTTAACAATTCTTGCAGTACTGGTTTAGATTTAATGAATTCCTTGAGTTTTTTCTTTCTCTCTTTCTCTCTCTCTTTTTTTTTCTTGTCTGGGAAGCATTTTATTTCTTCTTCAATTTTAAATGATAGTCTTGCTGGATAAAGAAATCTTGATTGTAGGTTTCTATTTTGCATCACTTTGAATATTTCTTGCCAATCCCTTCTGACTTAAGTGTTTCTGTTGAGAAGTCAGATGTCATTCATATGGAGGCTCATCTGTTGTTAATTAACTGCTTTTCTCTTGCCATTTTTAGTATCTTTTCTTGTCTCTTAACTTTGGCCTTCTAATTATGATGTGTCTTGGTGTAGGCCTCCTTGGATTCCTCTTTAACAAATCTGTCTGTCTTCTTGAACTTGTGTGACTTTTTTCTTCATCAATTTAGGGAAGTTTTCAGCTATGATTTATTCAAACAGGTTCTCAATGCCTTGTTTGTTCTCTTCTCCTTCAGGAACCCATATGATCCAGATGTTGTTTCTCTTTATGTTGTCTTCATGTTGTCACAGAGGTCTCTTAGAATTTCCACCATCTTTTTGTACTTCTTTTTCTTTGCTGCTCTACTTCTGTGCTTATGTTTATCTTGTGTTCTAAATTGCGGATTTCATCCTCTGCTTCATTAAGCCTGCTGTTGATTCCTTCTAATGCAGTCTCCATTTCTAATATTGTATTTGCCATTTCTGACAGGTTCTTTTTTATTATTTCAATATCCTTTTTGATGCTTGCTATCTCTTTATTTAGGTGCTCATTATGTTCATCTATTGTTGCTCTAAGATCCTTGAGCATCTTAAAAATCATTATTTTAAACTCTGCATCTGGTAGTTTGGTTACTTTCATTTTATTTAGTTCTTTTTCTGGGGATTTCTCTTGTTGACTAATTTGGGTGCATATCTCTACCTACTTTGGCTGTGTATTAGTGCTGTATGATTAAAATTTTTCTGGGTCTTTATAAGGAAGATGGGCTCAGTGGTACTGACCTTCAAGCCACCCGAGTTCTTTGCTCTTGGAACACTACTTTTTTCTGTTGAGGTCATTCCATTTTTTAATTGAATTGTTTGCTTATGTGTTGCTGAGTTATGAGTTCTTTATATATTTTGAATATTAACCCTTTATTGGAGCTGTTGATTGTGAATATCAACTCTCATTTGGTTGTTTGCAAATATCATCCTCCAGTGTGTCTGCTGCCTATTTGTTTTTTGTTTTCAGTTTCTTTTGCTGTTCAGAAGTTTTCTAGTTTGGTACAGTCCCATTGACTTATTTGCTGGGCATCTATACCCAAAACTCAAAAACATTGATCTGTAAAGACACATGCACCCCTATGTTCATTGCAACATTAATCACAGTGGCCAAGACATGGAAACAATCAAAGTGTCCCTCAATAGAGGATTGGATAAAGAAGATGTGGTACATATATACAATAAAATAATACTCAGCTGTAAGAAATGATGACATAGTGACATTTATGACAATATGAATAGACCTTGATAAGATTATACTGAATGAAATAAGTAAATCAGAAAAGCTAAGAATTGTGTGATTCACATATAAGTGGGATATAAAACTGAGACTCATGGACATAGATGAAAGTGAAGTTATTTCCAGGGGAAGAAGGATGTGGGGGAGGGTGATGAAAGAGGGAGTGGGAGGAAGGGTGTAAAAAGGGACAAATATAAGGTGACAGAAAATGATTTGACTTTGGATGATGAGTATACAAGATATTCAACAATTCAAATGCTATAGAAATATTTACCTGACACCTATGTACTCTTATTGATCCATGTCACTCTGTTAAGTTTAATTTTCTAAATAAAATTAAAAATATGTATATATCTTAATAAAGTTGAAAGAAAAATTTAAAATATTCTTTTTATTTTGATAGTTGATTCTTAAAATTATTCCTAAAAATATAACACATCTGGCTCAAAGAATTTGTTTGAACTTGAACTGTAAATGTAACTGCTATAGAAAAATAAACTTTTATGCACGACAAGTTTGCCACAAGGGAATCTATCCATCCCTTCTTCTAAATCTTGATAATGTCCTAAAATTCTCTAAAACATGAGACTAAAAGTTGTTGGTAATAAAGAAAAGTCATGGCTAATTTGAAACTCAGTGTTATTGTACTTTCCTGAGAGCTCATCTGGGAGGGACTTCTGGTTAACCAGAAGCATTGCAATTTGTCACCTAAGAAAGATGTAAAGAAGAGGGGATATCTAGATGGTGTGTGAGAGATTAGGATTCTGATGACAAAATTGGCTTCATGTACAATTTTGCCTAGAATTGGTCTTAGGTATCATTTCATATTTAAATATTAAGACTGTGTTTTGTGCTCAATGCACTAAGCATTATCTACTTTGATCTTCACACACACACAAAAACATAATATTGACCTAATTGCCCTAATTTAAGGGTGCTGAGGCCAATTGCATGTTACTTGATGTTAGACACTCTGATGTTGTTAACCTGCTTGTCTGGGTCTCCACTTGATTGCCAGCTGTTGAAATTCCCTTACATTTGTATCTTGTGGCTTATCTTTAAGAAAACATTTAATGGAATGATAGCTAATCAGATGAATAGAGTTAAGTTTCTTGAGCTTGAATTGAATGAGTTTATATCTCTGAAGGGTAATATTTGAGTTTTTTTGTTGTTTTTTTTACAGGGACAGAGAGAGAGTCAGAGAGGGATAGATAGGGACAGACAGACAGGAACGGAGAGAGGTGAGAAGCATCAATCATTAGTTTTTCATTGCCATCGCAACACCTTAGTTGTTCATTGATTGCTTTCTCACATGTGCCTTGACCACAGGCCTTCAGCAGACCGAGCAACCCCTTTCTGGAGCCAGCGACCTTGGGTCCAAGCTGACGAGCTTTTTGCTCAAGCCAGATGGGCCCGCGCTCATGCTGGCGAGCTTGAGGTCTCGAACCTGGGCCCTTCCACATCCCAGTCCGATGCTCTATCCACAGCGCCAGCGCCTGGTCAGGCAAATATTTCAGTTTTTAAAGTTATTTTTTCAATATTACACTGTGAACTTTGTAAGAAATTAAGTAGGAAATGAATTAGAGAATAGTAAGTGTATACTGCTATGCCAAGGTTGGCTAGAAGTATCCATTCTTCCATGTTAGTGATCAAATTCTTATTTTTGGCCTGGAGAAGACTATGTTTTTCAGCCTTCATTGCAACAAAATGACTACTTTCTACTAATGAGATATAAGCAGACATGTATCTTTAAGAGTAGGATAACATGAGTTTGAAGAACACTCCTTTTTTCATATTGTTAGGATTCAAAGAAGTCTAGAGTAAGAAATTCAGGAAAATTTAAGCTTTTTTGAGGAGGGGAGGTCTATGATATGCAATCAAATCTAAATCTAATTGAAGAGCAATATTGGGAGCTCTCAGTACCTGTCACCTGTGAGCCCCCTTAAAAACAATGTGGCTGGAATGATTGAATATGCACTAGAGTTGGGTGACCTGTCAACATTTACCAGCCCAGGGATTGGCCACAGGCCTCAAGGTAGCCTTCTTTAATCTAATAATCAGCTTGGTGCAAGGACTTTGATTGAAAGGAAGTACTTCTATATATGACAGATAATGGAGTTTTGAAGCATGTGAAGAAATAAGTTAAAATGAAAATGATGACATACAGTCAAACTGCTAAAATTATGGTTATATCCTGAGCAGTGTTCTAGACCTCCATGAGGCCTGGGTGGGCAAACTGCTCTGCATCTTTATTGCACTTTCCTGCCTCCTGATGCTTCTGAGACTGGCTGGATCACCTCATCTAAGTTTAACTTACAACCCCAGGTAACCTACATATGTGTCTCTCTGTTGTAAATTTAGAGAACCCATCTAAAACATGTTCTTGGTAGCCTTCCAAATGTTCGCTGAAGTTATTCATCTATTCTAATAATTTATAATGCTGGCAGAGACAGGTGTATAAGAAACAACTCTGTATAAACTATTTTGTACAGAAGACAATGGAAGACACATCAGCATTGGAATATTTACTCTTGTCTTTGATGTGAGGACATTATAAGCCTATTTTGTTTTAAATAAATATATATATTATATTTAACATATGTAATATAAAATAACATAAAATACAAATTATTTTATTTGTTCTGGTTTTTTCTAGTTTTGGAGAATTAGATTTAACATAATTTTTTATATATTTTAAAAAAATCTTTTTATTTTAGTGAAAGAATGGGAGACAGAGACATACTCCTGTATGCACCCCAAATGGAATTCACATGGCAAGTTTACTAGGGGACAACATTCTGCTCATCTTGGGTCCTTGCTCTGTTACAACAGGAGCTATTTTTTAGTACCTGAGGCGAAGGCCATGGAGCCATCCCCAGCACCTAGGGCCAATTTTCTCTAATTGAGCCATGGTTGCAGGAGAAGAAGAGAAGAGAAAGAGAAGTGAGAAGGGGACGGATAGAGAAGCAGATGGGCACCTCTTCTGTGTGCCCTGACTTGGAATTGCACCCAGAACTTCCATACACCAGGGTGACGCTCTACTACTGAGCCAACCAGCCAAGGCTTTTATATCTTTTTTATATTTATTTATATTTTAATTAAATTTATTGAGGTACAACTTTAGGCATGCAACTCAATAAAACATCATTTGCACACTGCATCTTGTGCCCATCTCCCCAAGCAAAGTTTCTTTTATCCCCATTACCTCTCCAACCCTTGCCTTCATAGTAACAAATGAGTTTGTTGCAAAGCCCTCTGTAGAATCAATGAGCTAGAAATTAGAAGCACTGAATTCTCCTGTCAGTCTGAAAATAAGGTCACACTTATTGGTCCTGTTACCTAAAGCTAGTTAACTGTTTGGAAAACATTTATAAAGTGGTTAAATGTACTTATTTACTTAACAAGGTCATTATAAGGAACAAAGAAAATGGTTAAGAAAGTGCCTTGTAAATGGTGACTCTAAACACAAAAACATTAGTTAATGACTAAGTACTCATTGGCTGTGCATTACAGAATTTCAGAGAATCACTAAATCTAGTTCAATTCATTTAAATTGTAGACACAGTAACTGTGATACCAAAGGATGAGCATTCTGCACAAAGCCACACAGCTAGGCAGAAATGCAGATGCCATATTATATATTTCAGTTGTATCTCATTTTCATAACCTGATGAGGTAACTTTTATAAAGTCCCATAATTAGAAAAGGCAGAACTAGCTTTTCAATTCAGGAAAATTAGAATCTAAGTTTTACCTATTGCTTTAAGTTTTCTGATACTGAGGGCACTATACATGGGTAAGTAGGGAATATTGGGAAGGTTGGAGTTGGAAGGACATCCTAGGCATAAGAAACACTTCAATATGAAGTGTTCAATTACTTAGTATAGTGTATGAGAAAGGAGTATCAAAAGATTAAATCAGAGAAGAAGGCAAGATCAAATTTTATGCATATAAATTTTGGAGACTTGGGAAGATATTAAGCAAGGAGCTACACAATATATTAGGTCCTCTTGGTAACATTAAGGAGGATAGTTTTGAGGGTAACTAGTATAAAAATAGGGAAATGATTGAGGTGTTTATCATTATAATCCAGGCAAGGCTTGGAGAAGTAGACTTGCATCATTAGTTTATGAATGGAGAAGATAAGTTAGCTTTGAAACTATTTAGAAATTAAATGAACAACTAAGGTGTCGCAACAAAAAACTGATGATTGATGCTTCTCATCTCTCTCCATTCCTGTCTGTCTGTCCCTTTCTATTCCTTTCTCTGACTCTTTTTCTGTCCCTGTAAAAAATAAAAATAAAAAAGAAACTACTTAGAAATTAAATGTTGGTATAAATGTAACTAATTTGGTGTAGATGACAAGGAAAAATGACACCAAAATTTTCAGATACTTAGATGAGAAAAGAATGTATAAGGGTGCAATAAAATGGAATATAGGAGGAAGAAGAGATTTACCATATTCTCTGTGTGTGTTAGATGTACCCTTTGTCGAAAAATTTGGGGTCTAGAAACTGGGTTCATCTTATTCAGTGGTTGTAGATTTTTTTTTTTTTTGTATTTATCCGAAGTGAGAAGTGAGGGAGAGGCAGACAGATAGGCTCCTGCATGCGTCCGACTGGGATCCACCACAATGCTCAGCTCCTCTAGGGGTTGTTCTGCGCAGTTGGAGAAAATCTAGTGCCTGAGGCAGAGGCCATGGCCTCAGTGCCCAGGGCCAACTTTGCTTCAATGGAGTCTTGGTTGTGGGAGGGGAAGAAAGAGAAAGAGAGGAAGGAGAGGGGGAAGGGTAGAGAAATAGATGGTTGTTTCTGTTCTGTGCCCTGACTGGAAATCGAACCCAGGACTTCCACATGCTGGGCCAATGCTCTACCATGCGAAGCCAACTAGCCAGGGCCTTTGTAGATTTTTTTTAACTTGCATTTCCTGCTTTTTCATGCTTGTTGTCTTTGTGCTTATTGTTTTCCACTTGTTACCAATATATTATGGTAGGTTACATTTTGCCACATTCTGCCCAGAAATGCTTCAGAAAAGATTTTCATAAAGTGATAAATGCAAGTTAAAAGTAATCCAGTTTGCAGAAGTAAATGGAAATCGTGCTGCTGAACATAAGTTTGGTCCTTCTCCAACTGAGAAATCAATCTGAGACTGGCTACAGGAAGGAGAAACCCTACTGAAAACGCCAAGTCAGAAGAAGGTCATTATAGGCAAGTCAGCAAAATGGCCATATTTAGAGAGGGAATTGAAGACTGGATTGAAGAGCAAAGGGCAATTGGAATTCCTGTGTCTAAAAAGATGGTTCAGCATGAGGCAAGGAGAATTTCTGATGAAAAAGAAGTTACTGATTTCAAATGAGGACACAATTGATGCTTCAGGTTAATGAAATGAAATGGAATAAGCATGCATACACGCACCAGACTTGCCCAAAAGATACCTGAAAGCTATGAGAGAAGGTCCATTTGAATATCATCATTTTGTCATTCAGTGTCAGAAGACACATCAGTTTGAGTTGGGACAGATTGCAAATATGGACGAAGTCCCCCTTCAATTTGATGTCTCAAGTAATAGAACTATTGATAAGAAGGTAGTGAAAACTGTAACTTTGAAGACAAGTGGACATAAAAAGAGCTATTTATACAGTTGTTTTAGCTTGTTGTGCTGACAAAACCAAGCTGCCTCCTATGCTGATTTTCAAACACAAAACAATGCCAAAAGAAAACATTCCTTGAGAAGTGATTGTACACATTCATGACAAAGGTTGGATGGATCAGGAGGAAGATCTGGTTTGAGAAAGTTTGGAGAAGGAGGCCAGGTGATCTCTTATGCAAACCTGCCCTATTGGTGCTTCATCAGTTCAGGGCACACATAATAAAAAGACACAAAGAAGATTGCTGCAGAGCAAAAAACAAAACTTACTGTCATACCTGGAGGCTTGACATCCCACCTCCAACCACTTGATGTCAGCATTAATGAACCCTTCAAAGCTGCCATGACAGATGAATGGAATCAATGATGAAGTCTTCTGGGGATAATTTGACACCAGCAAGAAGAGTAGTGAAGAAACTGACTATAAGAGAAGTTTGTACCTGCATGAAAAGATCCTCGGATAATATCAAGATTGTGATAATTGTCAAGTCATTTAAAAAGCATGGCACTTCAAATGTCATACTGAAACTGAGGACGAGGTAGTATATAAAGACAGTGATTCATCATCACACACAGATAAGGACAAGCTATTGGATGGGAGTTTTGACAGTGATGAGGAGATGTATGAATTTTATGACGAATAACTTGAGTTCAATAACTTTATTGAACATTATTTTCAAATTTCAATACCCAAAATTAAGGCGTGTCTTATACATAGAAAAATATGGTAAAAGATAAAGTATGAATTTTGGAAATGTGGTCTGTGAGATTCCAGTGACACCCAAATGAAGTTGGATCATACAGACTGTTAAGTGAAGGTGCCCACTTGGAAGGTTGCAAATGAGCCTGGGAGGGAATAAGAGATCTAGAGCAAAAAGATAACTTTGGATATCACCATTCCATCCATGGGCAGTTGAAACCAGAAAGAGTGGGTAAGACTGCACTTTGAGAGTACTTACCTGTGATGGCGCTCTATAAACAGTGTATACGTTTGACTGTATTTTTCTTTGGAGAAGAATGAGATGGACTGGGAGGTAGAGGGAATGCTTTGCATAGTTTTCCAGCTTTTCACAAAATAAGCTCATCTCAGGAAATACTTGATTGAAATGCTAATTTGAGGACTTAAAGTTGGGTTTAATAAATTGTCATCTCTCAGACCAGTGCTCTTGGATTGGAAACCAGGTTCTGAAACACGTTAGGTGACTGTCAGTACAGAACTTCTAGATGTGGGTATAAGAAGAGATTTCTGAATAGTTCTAGACACTGAGGCATCCTTTTCTAAGATTTAGAAACCTCAGCAGACTTAACACAGTAGAAGCTGTTCTGTTTTCCACCAACTGCTGAGAGCTTCCACCCTCTTTCTAAGCCATGGGTTTTTCCTCTGGTCAGCAGGAGATAGAATTCATTTATGACAAAGTGTGTAATTTTTAGCCATGTCAATAGAAAGAACAGAGAGGCAGGACATCACGATAACACTGTATGCTCAAATTGCCAAGGTCAGCCTCCTGTTCTCACTGTGTGACCTGAGGCAGTTAGTTAATCTCACTGGGCCTTAATTTTCTCATCTGTAAGTGGGGGCAATGATTATTGTCTTGTTGATTTGTTGTGAGGACTTAATGTGATCATACATCTCAGGTGTGTAACCCATGGAAAACTTAAAAAATAATACGATTAGCTGTTATTAATACTTATATGGAGAAACTCAGTGGGAGTGGAGGCTCATTAACACCCAGAGTATAGCTCACTGAGGTGATGCTGAAAGCTCTAAAATCTTCCCAGGTCCTCAGGCTCCCAGGGAAGGTATGATAGAAGCAAAGATGATTTTATTATGTTCCTTTCTTATACTTATTTTCCTAGAAGATATTTCTTAAGAAAGATGAGAGCATTTGTAATTTTCAACCCTTAAAAATCAATTATTCCTGAGTTATTTTTGCACTTATGAAAAGCATCAATTTAATTTCTCCTGAATTTTCTTCTCTATGATCAATGAGGAGGTCAGCTGGTAGAGAATATGATATGGTAACAACACTGTACATTGCCCCTCAGAGTTCTAATTGCCTTAATTCTCTATAATTCTATTCTGAGAACTAGCATCTTTTCATACTGTCTTAAAAATATCAGCTTCTTAATATATGCATGAGTGACAACATGCTAATATACAATTCATGTTGCAGGGTTTACATGCTATAATTCTGCACAGAGCAAAGCCTTAAAATCTAGAAGCCCAGGTCCCCAATGTTTCTCATTTCCACAACACAGAGAGAGACAAAACCTCAGAACAGAGGTGGCATCATGATATCCCTCTCTCATTCATTATACACAATATCTCTGCCCGGCCTTTAGATTTCCCTGTACACCTTTCGAAAATGTGAGGAGATAGATTTGAACCAGTGTCTAGAGGTAAATGATGCCACATTCCATTACTTGAGTCGCTATCTGTCCAAGAGCCTTTCCCCCCTTTCTCCTGTATTCCTCCCACCAAAGAGTACATCTTTAGAAATTGAGAATATTCACTGAACAGAACTCATAAATCAAATCATTATCATTAATAATCAAAGTGAGACATTGTAAGAAATAGCAAATTAATCACAACTGGCAGGTGAAGCTACCTTCAGCATGTGCTTTCTGCATACTAAAGGGAGCAGAATTTTCCACAGTGAGTTTTTATTTTTATTTTTTTTTGTTATTGTTGTTTTCTTAGTGAACGCTGAACTTTTTGTAGACTGGGAACTCTATCTGAACCCAAGTTCTCATGCTACTTAATACACTGATTTTTTTAAATGAAACTTTTCTTTTCAGAATGATTTTTGATCCATAATAAGATACAGTATGAATTAACATACTTCATTAATACCAACATTGTATATTTAAAATTAAAGGCTTTTTTCTAGAGAAGAAAAATAACAAATGATATCTCAAATTTGAATTTAGACATTTATTTTCTGCATCTTGGATCTTAATTATATGTCAGCCTATAATCTTAGTATGCATTTTTGGTGAAATGAGAAGAAATGTCTGGATTTAATATTTTCTACTATCATTATATAAAGTTTTTATGAGCATAAATAATAATGCTTCAGATTCTGATGACATCTTATTTTCCAAGAAGAGAAAATTTCACCTGTCATTATGTTTGCATTTTTAGATCTCCTGTGAAGTAAGAATTCTTACTTTCTCCAACAGGGAGAAAGTGAGTTAAAAACAGTTATAGTTCTGCCATGCCACACAGCAATTCCGGGTTTCAATTAAGAGAACTCATATTTCCTGACCCTAGGCTTAAGACAATGTTGTCAGACTTTTCAGTTTTGAATGACATCTGAAAAACCATGCAAAAAATTTTTTTTAAGTAGTAGAAAATAAGTACTAGTTTCTGGATTATATTTTTACTTCTATATTTAATTAAAATTCACTCAGTGATAAAATAAATGTATTAGAGATTTCACAAGGTACAGAAATAGGCTAAACTCCATATTTAAGGAGAAAAGCAAACAAAATATGTAGAATTAGAAGGAAATAGAAATAAAAAGCAATGGGTACTTGAGATTAAGAAGCATAATATTTCTGTAAAGCCCATGTCGTTATTAGAATCTGTGTTTTCACAGGGCATAACTTAACTAATAAATGAAGGGGAAACATAGATGCTGTCATTTTCTCTTACCCAGAATCATTTTCCTCTTCCATGACTGTTACCAATTACCTTAGTTCTATTCAACAATTCTCATCAGTACTCCAGAAGTTTAACTAGAAAACAACATTAAAGTTCTAAATGTTGGGATTTTGTGGAAGCAGAATGAAGGAAGAATTCTTAAAATCTTTTCAGCAGATACTTGAATTATTCAAGAGAGTCAGTGTCTTTTCCTTTCATATTACTTATATGTGGGCTTTTTCTTCAACATGAAAACAAACTTAAAATGATTCTATGAAGTGAGAGACAGGCTACAAGAGTGGTTTAAAAATAGATAAATTCACTTTCTTTCTTTAGCATTACACATGTTGGTTATTAATACCTGGCTGTTTTCTGAGCTTTTCTTTCCCCTCCAAGTTTCTGTTTGTGACGCAATTTGTTATTCTCCTTGAATTTCTTTCTCTATTAACCTTTCACAGGGAGTTAGTCATTAGACATGATGAGACTTTTTTGGGGGTCTGATGAGCTCTTCTCTTCACTGGGGGAGCCGGCCCTGCTCTTGGGCGTTCTGATGCACTTACAACCAGCAGGTGGTTTGAAGGGATGAAATCCCAACTCTTTAATAATATAGAGACTAAGTTTCTCAAAAATGAGATAATTTACTATTTGAATAGCTTATTATGTTAGTTAACTATGAGAATAATTTGCTCCTTTTGAGCAGTAATCTGTAATAATAATTCAGATTCAATTTTAAGGGAGAAAAAGCAAAATAGAAAATGTGGTAGAAATTTGTCTTTTTTGTTTGTTTTATAATACACTGCTCAAAAAGTTAGGGGATATTTTATCGCTTCATATTGATTTTGAAATATCCCCTAATATTTGTGAGCGGTTTGTTTGAGATAACATGTTAAAAGGCACAATCTCCCTTTTTCTTATCGAGTCCTGACTATGCTATAAATGTGAGACAAATGTACAATTTCCATAACATATCACCTTTGGATCCTCCAAGTGGCAGGTCACAAACTAGCTTGAGCCTAGAGAATTGCTTATGTGGTTTAAAACCTAAGAAATATAATTTGATGATAGTTCATACAAGGGCCAGTCCTTTCAAAGAATAACATAGGCAGCTTGCTTGTTTGTTAGTTTGTATGTTTATTATTTTTTATAGTTCATGACTTGTGAATAAGAAACAGGTTATTAAAAAATTACTAAATAAGACTGCAAACCATGGGAAGTAAAACAGATTTTTCTGGCATGATGGATCAGCTAGTACAACTTTCCTCCCTCCTTTACCTTTCTTTTCTCCCTGGCTTCTTTCCTTCCCTCCCCCATTCATGCACAGCTCAAATTCTGTTTTCTGTAACTCACACAGAGCTTCAAAATAAAGCTATGCTTTCGTGGCTTATTTCTTGCAATTTAACTGCATGGATGTAAAAAGTGCCCGAACAAAATCCATGCTAGGTTATTCAATAACTCAAGGAATGTAAAGCGATATCATATCTCCTTGAATCAGGAACATTAATTAATCATATGATGAGAATGCAACGTTCTATTTACCAGTGCAAGAGGCTGCCAAGATCTTTCTGACTTTAATAATTGTGCATGCTGTTGTGGGAGGAAAAATTAATTTAGTTATTAAATTGGAGGGTGCTTTTTTCTCTCCCAGAGAAGCTGGAAAGTAGCCAAACCGTAACATTAATATTATGAGTGTTGGGATCTGGATTACTTTTACTAAAAGCTTTCTCCACTTTTATTTAAAGAAAAGTATAAAAATAAAAGTGTTGAAATGGTACACAGGCTTGCTTCTCATGAATATTGATAACAAAACAAAGTATTTTTTTCTCTCACTTAGAAAAGAATTGCAATGGAATGGTGTATGTATGCAAATATGACCCCCCCCCCTTGAAGTGTGGATGGTGGCTTGAGGAAGTGCCTGTGTCCTATCAACTGTTATTTTCCCACTAGCAGAAGTGTTTTTCCTATTTCTTTCCCTTCTCTACCCTCAGCTTTCAAATCTACACTTTCAAGGTATATCTCAAGAGCCTCTACTTGTTGTCACATTCTCAAGGGATTCTGCTTTTTATCTCTCCTTCATCATACTCCTTCGTCCTTTTCCTCTTCCTTTCCTTCTCCATTCATTAGTGGAACTCAGTTTAATTTGTGACCTTTTTCCAGACTCAAAATATCATTCCATATATGGTCTATATTTATGTGTACATCACCCGTTATCTCCTGCTAAACTTCTTGAGGGTGGAGATAGATTGTTACTAATCTTCGCAATTCTAAGTGTTTAGTACAGCCATTTTTTATTATTATTAATTTTAATGGGGTGACACCAATAAATCAGGGTACATATGTACAATGAAAACATCTCCAGATTGTCTTATCATTCAATTGTGTTGCATACCCGTCACCCAAAGTCAAATTGTCCTCTGTCACCTTCTATCTGGTTTTCCCTGTGCCCCTCCCCTCCTCTCTATCCCACCCTTCCCTCCCTCTTCCCACCCCGTAACCACCACTCTCTTGTCCATGTCTCATAGTCTCACTTTTATGTCCCACCTATGTATGAAATCATGCTGTTCTCAGTTTTTCTTTTTTTCTGATTTACTTATTTCACTCCGTATGTTATCAAGGTCCATCCATTTTGTTATAAATGATCCGATGTCATCATTTCTTATGTACTACAGCCATTTTGACACATTGTTTTTTAACAATTACTCACCACCTTCATTTGCAAGGGAAACAGAATGGGTGTAAAAGTGGACCTAACAGTTCTACAGATTCATTAGCTCTATTTGTCTTTTATGGAGTCACTTAGTGATCCTGGTCCCCAGTGCTTTCATTGTAAAGAGTTTTGTTCCACAATATCTTTGTGTAACTAACATGGTATGATCTAATATTGAATGCATATTTATATTTGATCCACTCAAAATATAGTGTTTTCACAGGACACTTAGAATTTTTAATGGAAATAGTTTAATATAAATAGATTAGAAAATAGTTTTTTCTTAAAGTGTATTTAAAACCTTAAATTTAATGGGGTAACATTGACCAATAAGAGTACATAGGTTTCAGGCAAACATCTCTATAATATTTGAACTGTTGATTGTGTTGTGTGCCCATCACCCAAAGTCAAGTCATTTCTAATCATCATATATGTGTTCCTTTTTATTCTCTTTCCTCACAACCCCTTTCCCTCTTAATTACTTCACTTTTATCTCTGTCCATGAGTCTTATATGTGTGAACTCATAATGTCATAAATTTTTCTGATTTAATTATTTCACTCAGTATAATGTTCTCAAGGTACATTCCTGTTGTGACAAATGGAACTATGTCATCATTTCTTATTGATGAGTAGTATTTCATTGTATATATGTATGTACCACGTTTTCTTTATTCAACTTCTACTGACGGAAACTGTAGGGTCATTGGGTTCTTATTGGATTTGGGCAGACGGTAAAGGAACTGTGGAGCCAGAAAATAGTGGGCCATTATGGTTATTAAAGTCTCATAACATTGGATGAGCAAGCAGGCCGGGAAGGCTGCTTCCCTTTCTCTCAGCACCCACCAGCCAAACAGGCTGAGATGAAATCAGGGCTCCCAAGCTTCTCAGCATTCCCCCGCTCTCTCTCTCTCTGCACTCTCCAGCCAAAAATGGCTGGGGGAAAAATAACCCTTCTTCAACAAACAATAGCAAACAATTACCCCGTTCCTGTTATGACAAACAGTCCACGATTTGCAATCTGCTGCTCTGAGGGCAAGCACCCACAGCCTTCCATAGACAATACACAAATGGCGCTGCCCCTTGCCAACGCAACAATTAGGCAAAATATAAGCAAACAAGTCTGTTACAAACTTGTTTGCCCGACAGAAACTTTGCTTGTTTCCATGTCTTGGGCATTGTGAACAATGCTGTGATGAACATGGGGGCAGGGGGATGTGCATGTGTCTTTGTGTAACAATGTTTTTGAGATTTTTTGATAAATACCCACTAGAGGCAATGCTGGGTTATATGGTAATTTCTCTTCCTCTCTCTCTCTCTCTCTCTTTTTCATTTGTGTGAGAGTGAGAGACAGACAGACAGGGCGGACAGACCGAATGGAAGAGAGATGAGAATAATTGACTCACAGTTGTGGCATTTTAGTTGTCCATTGATTGCTTTCTCATATGTGGCTTGACTGCAGGGCACTGATCCCTTTCTCAAGCCAACAACCTGGGGTTTCATGCCAGTGACCTTTGAGCTCAACCTAGCGGACCTTAGAATCATGTCTATGGTCCCACACTCAAGTCGGTGACCCTGTGTTTAAGTTAGTGCACCTGCATTCAAGCTGATGACCTCAGGGTTTCAAACCCAGGTACTCAGTCTCCCAGGTCTATGCTCTATCCACTGTGCCACTGCCAAGTCAGGCTCATATGGTAATTTTATTCTTAATTTTTTGAGAAACCACTATATTTGCTTTTATAATGGCTATACAAGTTTACATTCCCACCAGCAGTGAATGAGGGTTCCCTTTTCACCACAACCTCTCCAACACTTGTTATTACCTGTTTTGTTGATAATAACCAGTCTAATATGTGTGAGGGTACTCATTGCAGTTTTGATTTGCAATTCTCTAATAACTAGTGAAGATGATTGTATTTTTATATATTGGTTGGCCATTTACATGTCTTCTTAAGAGAAGTGTCTCTTCAGATCCTCACACCATTTTTAAGTTGGATTGTTTGCTTCTTTGTTGCTGAGCTTTGTGAATTCTTTGCATATTTTGGATATTAATTTCTTTTCAAAGCTATTGTTTGTAAATATCATCTCCTATTTGGTTGGCTGCTTTTTGGCTTTGTTGTAAGTTTCTTTTGCTGTCCAGAATCTTTTTAGTTTTTAGTTTTATGTAATCCTATTCATTTATTTGTGCCTTTAAGAAATAGAACAAAAATAACAAGCTTTATATGAAACCATAAAGAACTCTGACTAGGCAAAGCAATCCTGAGAAAAAAGTATGAAACTGGATGTGTCACACAATCTGACTTCAAATTATACTACAGAGCCATGATAATCAAAACAGCATGGTTCTGGCAGAAAAACAGACATACAGACTAGAAGAACAAAATCAAGAGCCCAGAAATAAAACCACATATATATAGACAAATAATCTTTGATTAAAGTAGCCAAAAACACACAATGGAGAAAAAAAGCCTCTTAAATAAACAGTGCTGAGAAAATTGGAAAGCCACATGCAAGAGAATAAAACTTCACTACAGTATGTCCCCTTATACAAAATTAACTGAAAATGGATCAAAGCCCTAAATTTAAGATTAGAAACAACATATAGAAGAAAACATAAGTACTAAACTTCTGCACCTTGGCCATAGGGAAAATAGTGTAATAGAAATAGCTTAATGAAAATAGAACACAAATGCTGAAATTAAGGGGAGGAAGAAACTATGTAATTTAGTTTATTATTTGTTGTATAAATTTTGAATTTATATTTAGTGTTAAACATATTTTTCTAGTATTTTTTTTCTATTTAAAAATTCCTAAATTACGAGAAAGCAATCAGTGAACAACTAAGGTGTTGCAACAAAAAACTGATGATTGATGCTTCTCATCTCTCTCTGTTCCTATCTGTCTGTCCCTATCTATCCCTCTCTCTGACTCTCTCTCTGTCCCTATAAAAAAAATTCCTAAAATAACCAAATTTGTGAGCCACTATTTAGAAACACATGCTATGCATGCTGAATTAATAGATATGCAATGCATTGTAATATATACTAATTAATATTAAAAAATTGTGTATGAAATTTAATTAACTTTTATTTAGAAAATATGGGTTTCAGAGTTTTATTGCAACTAATTTTTCAAAGCCTATATATTTAAGCAATAGCACTGCAGAACAAAATTTTTGTTGCATCCACAAAAACACTTGTTCTTACCTAATTCAAGTGTGCTGATCTCAAATATAGTATTAGTTTTTCTCTGTAAGCTACAGGTTTTTTTGCAATTCAAGATTTTAGGTTTTCATCTTATTGTATAATTTTCAACATTTAGTTTAACATAATGAAATAGAATGTCTTCTTGGGCATCATCTTGGTGAAAATATCATAATTTATATAATGCACTAAATACACTAATACACTAAAAGATACAATTGCATCAGAATTTGTCTACAATTTCAAAATAGAACATATTAAAATACTTATTTTAATCATAAAATTTGCGCAAAAATTATTTAAATTCTATTCAGGCAAAAATTTGCATTTGTAACTCTTGTGTTTGTGTATTTGTTGAGGACAATCTCATTTGATGCTCCAGCAGTAATCTGCTCATCACTAACAGCTCCAACATTTTCGGGAAACTTATCAAGGTGACTGTTCAGGAAGTGAATCTTACTGCTCATGTTACATCCAATGTCGCTGAAAGCCAACAGCATCCTTTGAACCAGAAGTTTATAGTTTTCTGCTTTTTTGTTGCTAAGGAAGTTTTTTGTAACTGCCACAAAAGACTGCCATGCTGCTTTCTCCTTCTTATTCATCTTCCTGGCAAATTCTTTGTCACGTATGAGGGTTCGAATTTGAGGTCCATTGAAAGACTTGTCTATCTTCTCAAAAAACAAGTCAGGAAAAGCATACACTCTCTGTATTCAAAGCCTGAACAGACTGCTTCATTAAGCCAAGTTTGATGTGAAGTGGGGGAAATATGATCCTGTCTTGATTAATTACAGATTCATTCACAATATTTTGCATCCCTATATCCAGAGCTTCATGTTTCGGCCACTCTTTCTGTTTCCAGTGTTTCTCCCGTGCCCGGCTGTCCCACAAACACAGAAAGCAAGAATATTTTGTGAAGCCTCTCTGTTGTCCTAGCAAGAAATTTACCATTTAAAGATCCACACAAATGATACAGTTATGCTCCTCAGACTTCAGAAAGTTGAGGACCATTTTTATGTCATTATAATCTTCTCACAAATGAGTTGAATAACCAATTGGAACCGCTGCCTAAACATTACCATTGTGTAGGAGAACACATTTCAGACTTCGTTTAGAGCTGTCAAGAAATAGCCCCCATTCTGTTGAACTTTAAGTGGTAACACCTAGCTGGCTGAGAAGACTACTGATATCATGACAGTAAACAAAGTGTTTGTCTTCAGAAAAAAGTCCACAAAAATTTGTTCACACTTCCTGAAATGGGATACTTTAGCTGACTGGTGAAGTACATTCTTTTCTTGAAGCCTGGAGGCTAATAACTCAGCTGCTTTCTTTGATAGGCCCAAATTTCTTACTAAGTCATTCAACTCGGGTTGGCTAAACTATTTAGGGGTTAATGACTGCTTGGCATCAGAAGAAGACCCTTCAGATTCTATAACCATTTCTTCATGCTTCTTTTCAAAATACACTTGATCACCATGTTCACATTCTTCATCCTTAGAAGAAAGTAAACCATTGAATACTGGAACCGGGAGTATCTCAGGGTGTGGGATAGGTGGTATTGCTGAAGGAATATTAGAATATGTGATCATATGCCGTTTTTTTATTGCTGATGCCCTTTGTATGGATCAGACAGATGTAACAGTCACTGCTGTGGTCCTTAGGTTCACGCCAAACCATGAGAATACAAAAAGGCATTCCTTTGCATTTTCTTTTTGTCCAGTCATGAAGCATTTTCTCATTATTATGACACACAATATGAGGAGCCCAATTCTTGTCTTGATTGCCAAGGGAAACTTGAAAATAGGCAATATGCACGTGTCACAAATGGTGAAATATTGCACCTTTGATGTTGAAGGTGTAACAGTCACATATATAACAGGTGTCGGGACTATTCTTACATTTACACCTACTCAAAGAAGATATGATTCAATCTTAAAATGAAATAAGAGGGTGTTTTTTATCAGATAATAATTTTTTACATTTAAAAACAACTACAATTATGTAAAAGTGATGCTTTTAAAACATTAATTGCCTTGTGGTTATGTTCAATCCAAGAGTTGTTGCCCTTTAACTCCAATTTAAAAAACAATGCATGTCTTTAACTGTAACAAAAACAAATTAAAATTGCATAAAGACTGGAGCATGCACCAAAAAACGGTTTTCAGATTTGGAATCAGTGATGTAGAGATATATAGAAAAAGTTCTAAAACCTCATGCAACAGAAATTTTAAAAAAAATTGCTCCCCAGTGATGTCTTAACATTGAGCCATGGTCTATAACATGTTAAAAATGTTTTTCCAAATTTTCTTTCATTTCCTCAACTCCACTTTAATAGTCATCTTTATCTCCCATTAAACTTGGAAAAAATTAAAAGAATATAAGCATTTGCCTGCAGCTAAATTTCCCCCATTTTCTTTATTCAACAAAAGTTTTATACTTGTGCTTAGAAGTGAGATGAAGAGAAAGGAAGCTCACTTTTTCAGGGGAGAACTGAGTACCAGCAATATTAAGCACTTAATATATAAACAATGTTTAAACCAGACCATGGGACCAACAATTAAAAACACTACTTCAAAAAATAGTTTGCCTGACCTGTGGTGGCGCAGTGGATAAAGCGTCGACCTGGGAACACTGAGGTCGCCAGTTCAAAACCCTGCACCGGTCTGGTCAAGGCACATATGGGAGTTGATGCATCCAGCTCCTCCCCCCTTTCTCTCTCTCTCTCTCTCTCTCTCTCTCTCTCTCTCTCTGTGTGTGTGTGTGTGTGTGTGTGTCTCCTCTCTAAACTGAATAAAATAAAAATTAAAAAAAATTTTTAAAATAGTTTATTGAGATTAGCAGTGAAAAAGAAATCACTGCTTTGAACTTATGTGATATCATTGTATTCATTAAAAACTGACTAGTCCAAACCTGATATTTTGACCGACTTCTAGATCATGGAACAGAATAGAAAGCCAAAAAATAGACTAATTTATATAGGGACAAGTGATTTTTGACAGTTGTGTAGTCAATTCAGAGAAGAAATAATCACTACTGGAAAAATTGGATATGCATATGCAAAAAGGTGAATTTTGATCCATACTTTGTACCATATAAAACATATCAATGTTTATATAGTCTATAAATCCTCCAAAAAATAAACAAAAATCTTTTCAATCAGCTCTTTCCTTTATCAACCAACAATGTAAAAGCAGAGTTGAAGAAATGTTTAAGCTGACAGCAGCAGTCTTACCAGCTTGTAACAAAACAAGAAGATAGTGCTTGTTAGGTGAATAAAATTGAGAAATTGGAGAGTTTGGGAGAGATTTTTTAAAAAGTGCACTATCAAAAATTGGGCAGCACTGATGGGGTGATTTTGTAAAAGTAATACCTATTTTGGCTGGTGAGTTGTTGGCATTATGTGCAATCAACCAAGACCCATGAAAATACATCCACACTTATTAGTAAGTTTCCATTAACTATCATAACCAGCATCAGAATACATCATACAGAGTAACTTTTAGAAGACAGTAGAAAGAAATATTTTATCAATAAGACAGGTAGGATTTGATTAAGTTAAAACACTGAGGATAAGACAGATTTATAGTTCATCTATTCTAAAAGTTGAAAATTCTTCCACCTTTTTTATCTGGAACACAAATAAAAATGATAAATTTAGTTAAAACTGGTCACCTGGTAACCAAATCTAATTCACAGAATCCAAGTATTAAAATTTATTTATACTTTAAAAAATTGAATTTATTGGAATGACAATGGTTGATAAAGTTATGTATGTTTCAGGTGTACAGCTCTATAGCACATCATCTGTACATTGTATTGTGTTCACCACCCTAAGTCAAGTCTCTTTCCATCACCACTTATTCCCTCTTTACCCTTTTCTGCATCTTTCCATCTACCTCTTTCTCTCTGGTCATCACTGTGCTGTTTTCTGTGTTTATGAGATTTCTATTGTTTTCTGTGTTTATGAGATTTCTAGTTTTTTTGCTTAATAGCTGCTTATTTTTCATCCATCTGTACAACTCTACTCCCTTCTGAAGGCTGTCAGTCTGTTTTCTATATCTATGGTCTATTTCTATTTTGTTAGTTTATTTTGTTCATTAGATTTCACATACGAGTGAAAAAATATGACACTTGTCTTTCCCAGTTGGCTATTTCACTTAACATAATGCTCTCCAGTCCATTCATGCTATTGCAAAAGGTAATGTTTCCTTCGTTTTTATTTTTTTATTACCAAGCAGTATTACATTATGTAAACGTACCACAGCATTTTTATACAATGACCTACCAACGTATATTTGGGCTTCCAAATCATCACTACAGTAAATAACATAATAATAAACACAGGGGTGCATATATTCTTTCAAATTAGTGTTTCAGGTTTCTTTGGATTTATTCTCAGAAGTGAAATTTCTGGGTCATAAAGCAGTTTCATTTTTAATTTTTTGAAGTACTTAACTTCATACCATTTTCCACAGTGACTGCCCCAATCTTCATTCCTATAAATAGAGCAGGAGGGTTGCTTTTTCTCTGCATACTCATAAACACTTTCTGATTCTTGATTTATTGATCACAGTCATTCTGACAAGAATGTGATTTTAATTTGCATCTCTCTGATGATTAGTGATGTTAGGCATCTTTTCATATGTCTATTGGCCATCTGTATGTCCTCTTTGAAGAAGTGTCTATTCAGATCCTTAGCCCATTTTTTAATTGAACTGATTTTTTTGTGTGTATGTTGAGTTTTATAAATTTCTTTTTATTTTTTCTCTTTTTTTTCAAGTGAGAGGGTAGGAGATAAAGAGACAGACTCTCACTTGTGCCCCAACCTACCCAGCAACCCGCATCTGGGACTGATGCTCTGCCCATCGAGGGCTATGCTCAACATTGAGCTATTTTTTTAGTGCCTGAGGTGAAACCTCCACGAAGCCATCCTCAGTACCAGGGCTGATGCACTTCTACAGAACCATGGCTGCTAGTGGAGAAGAGAGAGACAGAGAAGGGGGAGGGGTGAAGAAGCAGATGGTCACTTTTCCTGTGTGCCAAGACCAGAAATCAAACTTGGGACCTACACATGTCAGGACAATACTCTGCCACTGCACAAACCAGCCAGGGCCAAGTTTTATAAATTCTTTATAAATTTGATATTACTTTAAAAAGTCCTCAGATTTCAGAGCCTATCTGTACATAATTTACACACAATTCTAACAAACTGGGAAACTAAATGCATCTTAAAAACAAGAAATTAAGGAGAGAAAATATGTATACATCTAACAGCAGTTATACTGACAACATCTTAGTTCAAGGAAAAAGAAATAATTATAAAAAACAGAAATAAGCACTAAAATAAAGTTTTCTGGATTAGTTTTTAAATTTTTATTTGAAATTTTTGTTTTAGAATACCAGGCAATGTAAAATGTATTTTAAATACTTTAATTCAAATAATTTTCAAAAATATTGCTTATTGGTAAACTATTATTTGGAAAGTTGTTATACTAAAAGATTATTCGCTGAGATATCTGGGTAGCCAGTATTTTACTTTAGATCATTTATTATTTTGCAACCCATTGTATCCTGTCATGAAGATAAATGTTCATCCAAAATACTTAGAAATATGTAGGTAAATAATTTCAAGCACAGGGGAGAATATTTTTGCAAGTGACTTTGTCAAGCAAAATCAGTTCTGAATTTTATTTAATTCCTTATTGTCACTTATAGTATCTTTAAAGGTTACTAAATTGAATCTTGTTCTAAATTTAATATCATATATAATGACTTTTTATTAACTTTGCAATCAATATGACCTATTTTAAGCATCATTATGAACAAAACATTGTCAGTTATGGTGGAGGGTGGTTAATTTAAGTTTATTTAATATCCTGTGCTTAGATTAAAGGACTCATATTCTAATTTAAAGTTCAGAATACAACCATTAAAAAAATTACTAAGGAAGAATGGGTGGTTCTAGAATAAAATTGACAATGTATATGTGGAGAAATTAGAAAGACATCATGATATTCAGAGATGTAGAATTTAAAAATCATCAAACCTATCTATTACTATCCAAATTGCTACAAATCAGATCTATATTTGGAGTAAAAAAAGATCACCAAATGGTGAACTTGGTTTTATTATTCTGTGTAATTTTTAGACATGCTATTTAACATATAAGAATTCAATTTTGCAGATCAAGAGAGTTAAATCAGATGTTCCTTTTCATGCTGAAAATATTCATTTCTATTGACCACTAAAATGAATACTTTTCTGACATGAATATCTTTTTATTCATATAAACAAGTTGAAGTTGAAAGGGTTATTTAGAAACGCTGTAAAAGCCACTTGCATGCATGATTCTTTCGTTGTGTTATCATTAATGTGAATATATATAGGAGCCTAAAGATAGGAGCTCTACATCCTTTCAAAGTCCCTTTAAGGTCAAGATACTGTGAGTCTATAAAATCATTAACTTTATGTTCATGCCAAAGATCTTTGGTCTGATGTATAGCATGGAAAAATATGGTGCCAAAATGATGCTTAAAAAGGCTGCTGCTATAATACTGGTAACTGCTTTTGGTTATTTTACTTGGAAATAAAATACCAAAATATTGATAGATTTACTTGAGGAAATTTGTCACATAAGACATTTAGGGACAATATACCAAATATACCTAAAAGCAAAATGTCATGTCTTAAAACTTTCTCTCCTTTCCGTCCTCCCCCTCTCCTCCCCCTCGTCCTCTCTCTTTCCTTCCCCTTTCCTTCTTCCCTCTTCCATTGTAGGCACTCAATCAAGATCTCTTCAATTAGGTTAAGAGCATCTGGGGGCCAGCAGAAAGAGTGCAATGGAACATTAACCCAAATTTGTAACAGTAGCTTAAGATAAAAGCATTTTAAAAGTGGCTATTGTCAAGAAAAATGCATTTGCACCTCATTTCATAGTCATACAAATTAAAGCAGGTGAGTTTTGGAAATCAAATTCCATTTCAAATTTACAAATATTCAGGAAATATAAATAAATCTTATTGGTAATGCTGTTTAAAAATTTCTTTAAATTAAATGATAACTGCCTTCTTTATTTTTAAGGAAAATCTGGATTTAAAAATGTCTTATTTGTTTATAGATGTAATAATTAAAATAAAAGCCAGTTAATATCTCTAGGAACCAAACACAAAAATGTCTGGAAGATGTAGTTTTAGTCCACAGGTCTTAAAAAAGGCAGCAAATCTGAGAAAAGTCTCAAACTGCACAAGGTAAATTATCTCAGGACTTTAGGGTTCCCGTATTTGTAGTCTGTATCCTAATGAATTGATATGACAAAGCAACCTCTAAATGTGTGGATAACAAAAAGAAAGATGACAAGGACAATAACATGTTGTAATTGACAATAGCTCTTTGATTTTAATTAAGGAAATAGATAATTAAATCAAAATATGTTTATTTAAAGTACCTGTGATATCATGCATGAATGCATAAAATCAAACCCAAAGGACACCATCAGAGGGGACTATTGTATCGATACATGCTGATTTAGGAAGCAGACATAATGTGTGAAATTAGCCATGTCGCTCTCCCTCACTAACTTTCCACTGAGTGATCTGTGCATAATATAGTTCAACTTTCTGATGCACCCTCCTCACCTGTAAAATGGGATATCTGGGCAGGAGTTTGTGGAAGATTTGCTGCTATGATACATGAACCTTAGACACCACTGAGATCTCTTTATCACCTAACTAAAAAACACCTGTGAAAGGTGAAAAGTCATCCAATCTTACACTAAATTCTATAATCTCAGAGAGAATGGTTAAAATACTCTCCCATATTTTCATGCACAGATTTTACTTTTCTCATCAAACAGTGAATTAAAAAAAATTAATTATGCTCTTTTTTTTACTTGCTTTCTACTTTCTTTTCTTGAGAGTTAGTGTCTTAAAAACTAGTGTTTTATTTTGTTTTTTTTGTTTTTTTGTTTTTACAGGGGCAGAGAGAGAGATAGATAGGGGCAGACAGACAGGAACAGAGAGAGATGAGAAGTATCAATCATCAGTTTTTCGTTGTGACATCTTAGTTGTTCATTTCTTTCTCATACGTGCCTTGACCACGGGCCTTCAGCAGACCAAGCCATCCCTTGCTGGAGCCAGCGACCTTGGGTTCAAGCTGGTGAGCTTTTGATCAAGCCAGATGGGCCCACACTCAAGCTGGAAACCTCGGGGTCTTGAACTTGGGTCCTCCGCATCCCAGTCCAACACTCTATCCACTGTACCACCGCCTGATCAGGCAAAACTAGTGTTTTGATATTAGGGTTTGGGGGTGGCATTAATTTCTCGACTAGCCATGCAAGTTTCTGAGTTCTATGATTTTAGTATGTCAGTGTGATATTTTGACAAACAACCCTTAGTATAAACTTGAAAATGTGTGTGAAATAAACTGGTGATAAAACTATGTGAAGGTGGTCAAAAAAATGGCATTTAGCTTTTGTTCTGCCATTAATATTCTGTGAGACCCTGAATAAGTCTCAGTGTTTCTGGTTATATTCTTTCTTAACAGTAAATTCTAGTTGGACTAGTAATTGAATGATCTCAAAGATTTCTAGTTTTAAAACTCTAGAAGCATATAAGAAATACCACAGATGATTAATAAAATCAAAAGTTACTTGGAAATGAATGGCTTTTTCAAATTACTTGTATGAATTTTGAACTTTCATTTTATGTAAATTTATAAAAGGGATGATTGTCTTTTGGCATTTCTACTGCTTTTAAGAACATATAGAAAAGGTATCTTTCTGAAATTTCAATACTTTTCAGATCTACTTATATAAATAATAGTATTAGTTATGCTGTCTCCATATGAGTCATTAGGTTAGCACTTTATTTGGACAATATTAAAGTAGATCAACATAGTAGCTAAACCAAATAAACTGATGTTTTCTACTAAGAAATAATCAGTTAATAAGTATTCATAGGTTTGTTTCCATATAGTCACTGTGTATTGTTTTTTTTTTCAGAGCTCTATCAATGAGAAGGTAAGATCACATCATCAATTCTTTTTGATAGTGAAGTGTTGAAAGTAGTCACTTCTGCAATAAATTAGGGTCCCTGAGCAGTTACTGGAGGACCCATTGCAATTGGTTTCATGCTTTCATGTCATTCAATGAGATTGACACTAAAATAGATAATGAGATTGACATTTCAGTGAGATTGACATGATGTCAAATAGTCTAGCAGAGAGCAACTCTCTGCATATAGTTATGCATCTTGATAGGTCTAACATCAGAAAGTTTGTATGGTCTTTCTTTCCAATGTTATAATTTATTTATGGTTTTCAAATTTTTATATTTATTTCAATAAAATTATTAAAAATTAAATTTAAAATATCAAAGGCTTTTTTCCAGCTTTATTGAGATATATATATAATTTATATATAATGTATATATTTTGATTAGTTGAAACATATGTATATACTTATAGAGTCTTAAAAGGGAGACAGAGAACATTGACTCAGCCAGTGAGAGATACTCAAGATGAACCAATTCTTCAGGGAAGATTGTTGTTCTCAATGTTCCTGACAGTTGAAACATGTATTTTATCATCCTATAAGTGACCTTGCTTACCATGAGAGAACAAGTTGATTGTTGGGTACTTGATCCCCAGTTTGAGGACCCTTGAAGATAAACTTGACCAAGTGTTCTTATATAACTAAAATGATCATTTAGATATTTATCTACACTCACAATTTTTATTCTCCAACTGACAGGATTAGAGCAGGATTAGAAGTTCAAATTTCTGATTTCATTTTCTACCCTTTCAAATGTTAGCACTATGGTATGATCTTAGAAAAGAGTTAACTTTTAAGTATCAGTTACAAAAAGAAAATATAAAAATGGAAGATATTACTATTTTCTTAGGCTTGTTTCTTCCCATAGTTAAATGAAGGTATTAGTGTAAATCACTGTCCTGCTATGATTTGCTCACATACTGTTTCATGAATATCATACTTAGGTAGGTAAATAACATGGTACACATTACTTTGGTAATAATCTGCATTTTGGGTAGTAGACTTTGCTTACACCCATTAGCACAAAATATGAAAATAGATGATAGCTCAAATTTAAGAAGTTGAGAAAGGCAGAGATCTAATGAAACTATAGTCTTATCTCCCCATCATTGTCACTAAAAATAACAGAGGAAAATAAGCAAAATGAGGAGACAATATAATAGACAGCCAACCAGCATTAGAGGGGGTTTTGTCTTTATTAATTGTGGAGAAATTCAACATTATCTCCCATGTCTCCAAATTCTTAACTTTTTTTTTCTTAAAGTTTCTTTTTTTTTTTTAATTTATTCATTTTAGAGAGGAGACACAGAGTGAGAGAGAGAGAGAGAGAAAGAGAGAAAGGGGGGAGGAGCTGGAAGCATCAACTCCCATATGTGCCTTGACCAGACCAGTGCAGGGTTTTGAACTGGCGACCTCAGTGTTCCCAGGTCGACGCTTTATCCACTGCGCCACCACAGGTCAGGCTGTCTCCAAATTCTTGACATAAGACAGGAACTATTACTACATTATAGGACTGACTGGATTGTTGATTAGTTCTGCCTAGACATTTAGTTTTGGAGCAAGAGGCTTATTTCTTTCTTGAGGTTTTAAGTGGTCAAGAGCCACACTGCAATTCAGAGAAAAAAGATTCTCTGAAAGAAAGGTCAGCCTTGAAGTAGCTGTATAGCCTGTTACCTGAGTATATTCACAGGATCTGTCTACCACAATTAAAAACATAAATGGATAAAAATAATAATTTACATTTGGGAAACATAGTCTAAAGTTTAAGTGCGATTTTGAAAGGCACTTTTTGTCATCTCAACATAAGCTAGGAAAACTTTAGGAAAATGGGTTTGGTATCGGCCAACGCCCCCCCCCCCCCCGGGCTGTTTGTTTTTCATACATCATCCCTTCTGGTTTGTCCTGAGAACAAATTACTCTAAAATGGTTTAGAGAATACAGAAGATTGCTTATCTTGCTATATTTAATAGAATAATACAGAACTGGAAGCTTTGACTTCTTAATAAGGAAAAGATCTTCTGCCATCATGTGGAATGTTGGAGAATCTTTCCTTGTTTGATGTTCTGTTCCTTTGCTGGCTTTTCTTTAAAGTACATCAAATTTCCTGACAAAAGAGTAATAATCACTGTTGACGCAAATAAAATGTTAAAAAATCACAAGGTAAACAAAACAAAGGTGTTTTTAGAAATTAAATCTTGATAATTTAGATTCTATACTTTCTATGAGACAGATTTAAAGAAAAAAGAAACTTTCCAATTCTAAAAAAAAAAAAATCACAAGTCAGAAGCACAAAATATCTTTCCTCTAGTCTCTTTATTTCAGTGGAGAATTGTTTTTACTGGGAAAATCTTTGCCAGCATATCCAATTGATGGAATGATTACAATTTATTTTGCTTCTTTCGTGGGATATCATTTCATAGTCAATGGCATATTTTGGAGTATCACTCAGTGTTACTCGCAGGCATTTTCTTCTTCTCATTCCCCACCTCAGCATACTGAGTAAATACACCAGTCTGGGGACATCAACTAGCTGGGGAAAGCCTCCTGCTGATAAAATGATATTTGATTCTACCTGCCACCCATGGACTAGTTTCAAAGTAAAATTCTGACCAAGCTGTCATTTAAGTTTCATTTATATGCTAGAAAGAGTCTTAACCTTATTCCACAAATTTCTTGTTGAAGTAATTCATCATCTTCCACAAGTAACGCAATCACCTCTAATGTGGGAAGAGCAGAGGGAGAAATGCAGTAAGGAGAGAAGCAGCATTAAATGAAAGGAAGCATGAATGGGTCCAATTATCTGTTATTATTGAGGTGGAAAAATATGATGTCAGCAGCAGCATAAACATTGTTAAGAATTGCTGCTGACTTTGTAAGTACCATTTTTAAAAGAAATTTCCAGTTATCATGGAGGAATATATATATATATATATGTAGTAAGACTTATATGACAGATGCATTTTTTCACTCCTTCATCTAATTTTCCACATTGATTTATCTCTCTTTTCTTCTTTAAACACCATATTGAAAAATCACTTTTCCCCTAAATTACAGAGTTGCAGGAATGAAGGGGTTAAACCTATTTCTTTAAGTGAGGGGAAAGTTGTTTGCTGCAAGTACATCTCAGTAGCCGAGGAGAAATGTTCTGCTAGATTAGGTTGATTGAAAAACTCCAGTGATAAAGAAAGAAATGAAGAAGAAGTACCTGGAACTGTTTCCCTCATCCTCCCTAGAAGCCTATGGTCAATCCATCATTTTAAACTATTGCTCACAACTCACATTTTCAATTGGGTCTTTTCCAAATGAATTATATATAACCAACATTATAAATGCTCAATTCCTTACCTTCTTCAAATATATGCAATTTATTTTTAAGCACAGCTGTGGACATGGAATATAAATGTGTGTGTGTGTGTGTGTGTGTGTGTGTGTGTGTGTGTGTGTGTGTGTATGCTCTTGTTTTTCTATAGAACGAGCTGAGCTATTTTTATGACAAGTGAAATGTTCAGAATAATGAATGGTTATTCAAACTTCATTCAGTATATCAAGTTCTTCCTCTAACATGATTGTATACCTTAGCTTCTATGGGTTCAGTATTCTGTTAGTCACTGACTCATAGAAATATTTATTGTGATGCCTCATTACCAAGAATTTATCAAATGTTTGGAAATTTAAGACTCTCAGATGTGAAAAAGTTGGTTGATACACTTATCAAGGGCTTTTCTTCTTGGTGTGTTTTACAGAATCAAATTCAATGTTTGTTACATGATAAGTGCAGGAGAATAACAACTTACTAAGTGAAGGGTGGTTTCTCTTCTGATTTAGAATTCTTACAATTATTTGTTCATCATGGTGTTCTGACCACCTCCCATGCCAGCATGAAGCTAATCTGTGTTTGGAATACTATATCCTGTTCCTTCAGCTTTTATTAATGTTTTTTATCTGAAAACTTCAGTTATAGCTAAATTCTTCAGGGTCAAGGGTAAAATCCTCTCTACTTTGGGTTATGTGTTCAGTAAAGTGTTATGTCCACTAGAGATACTCAGTAAATGTTTATTGCAATGACTGTGTGGTAAAGAGCAAAGAAAAACTGCACACATGCTGCAGAATTGTTTGGGCAAAGGAAGAAGAGACCAAAAAGGGAAATGTAAAAAATACAAAGAAATTATATTGAATAAGACAAATTGCTGTTATTTGTTGTCATTGCCATCATTGCAAGACCTATTTAAATATAAGGTTACAGATAAGTAAGACTTTGGTATCCAGTCAATTTACTCTGTGCTTCAAAGTCATTCTTTGAAAGTGCAATATTTGAAGGGATCCTTGACTTTTGATATATAGCTTTCTGACTTGAGCTGATAAAGCCAGAAAACAGATATTTTACCATTCTCTTGCTTTAGTTCAGCAATGAACATAATGATCCTGTCCACTCATAAGTGACTCATTAAGATGATGCTCATCTGTCCTGGGTTCTTTGTTGGTTGGCTGATCTAATACTTGGACAGTTTTAAATTTTCTCAGTACAAGCATTAACAATCTGTCAATGGACATACTTTACAGTAAAAATAATAATTTTACTTTTTGCTTCATATATCAAAACATAAACATTGAGATACTCAGGATGCACAATTATCATTTCTGGAAACTCTAAGAATTAAACAGCACAGGAATGGGTACTTGGTCATTTATAACATCATTAACTTTAATATTTAGATCTCTATGAGTCTTTTCTGAATGTTAAATAAAATAAATCTCTATTGTTAGACAAAACAAAAAAAAATTAAATATTAATCTCACTTCCTGGTGGAAATGTAAACTGGTATGACCGTTATGGAAGAAAGTAGGGTGATTCCTCAGAAAGTTAAGAATAGAATAACAATATGACCCAGCAATCTCTACTGGGTATCTACTCAAAAAAATACTTGAAAACATTGGTATGCAAAGACACATGCACCACCATATTCATTGCATCATTATTTATGGTGGCCAAGACATGGAAACAACCAAAGTGTCCCTCAGTAGAGGATTGGATAAAGAAGCTGTGGTATATATATATATATATATATACACACACACACACACACACACACACACAATGGACTACTACTCAGCCATAAGAAATGATGACATAGTGCCATTTACAACAACATGAATGAAACTTGAGAACATTATACTGAGTAGAATAAGTAAATCAGAAAAAGCTATGAACTATACAATTTCACACATAGGTGGAGTATAAAACTGAGACTTATAAACATAGATAAAAGTGAAATGGTTACCTGGGCAAGAGGGTGAGGGAGGGGAGCAAAGGAGAAATATAAGGTGATGAAAAATAATTTGACTTTGTGTGGTGGGCTCACAGCACAGTCAGCAGCTTAAAGGCTATAGAGATGTTTTTGCTGAAACCTATGTACTCTTGATCAATATCATCCCATGAAATTTAATTTCAAAATAAAAATAATTAAAATAAATTATTAACCTAACTTATTTGCAGACCTTTGTAGATAAAAAATAAAGTATAGAAACCTGGTGAGTCTCCATGGAACAATTGTATTTACTCTGACAGAAACAAGTAAAAATAACATTTTTAAATGGTGTGTTAGGATAAGTTTAAATAAAATTATAAATGATTTTGAAAGACGATAGAGCAAAATTAAACTATAAAATGTAACACAACCTTGGATGTCCTTTTGAGATACTCAGTGCCTATGACTCTGGATATTTTTTTCTGTTAAGAGTTGGTAGGGCAATTACAGTAATGTAGAGATTTTCAGATGAGACATTGATGACAAAGAGTGATCTGGCCAACTTTCCTTAGATAAGCTCTGTAAGAAATAACTGTGCTGGATTTTTCCTTTCTGAAATTCAATGTAGAAAATACCTATTGATTTCCATGTAGCCGTTTAGTCACCTCAGAGAATTAGTAAAAAGTGTCTATGTTGAGTACACGTGTGCACACATACATGAGGGAATGCTGGGCCTAAGTGAATGAGAAATAAATAAAAGGTTTACATTGATGTTGTTTTCTTTTACAATTCCATGGAATAAATACTTAGATTTTTCTCATTATTAGTTCTCAAGATGAGGCATAGAAAGGCAAATTCATTACAAATAAAATTTTCCTCCTAGTACTCTCTCGATATTAACTTGACAGGTAAGATGGCCTATGCTCTATGTCAAAGGTTTTCTAATTTAAATCAATAAACAAGCTGGAGTATTTCAATTATGATTAGACTCAGAAGCACAAACATTAACTGATGGGCAGTCACAGCTCCAGGGACTGGAGCTGCTGTTATGTCTTATTTGCCATCTCCCAAAGGTTAATAAAAAGGCCAATAAGAAGCATGTTTATTTGGTGATACAAAATGCCTCTGGGCTATTCCCAGTTTTCACAACTATTGTCTAAATGTTTTTGAAGGCTTCACATTGCATTGTTGTGGCAAAGTTCAAAGGCAAAACTTATCATTAGGAAACTAAGAATTACATAGTGACCTGGAATCAGTACAGGAATGTTCTAGAATTTATGTTTTAGCAAGTCCTTGGCAATGTGTGGGGTTGTGTATATTTTTAGAGTAAATGCTAACACAGGTGTTTTGAGAACACTATGTGCTTCAGCTCAGAATTGTTAAGTAACTGTAGCCAAATAGTATATATAATTTGAATTTTAAGTTTACTTTTTAAATTTATATTAGGACTGTCATAAAAGGAACTAATAATTATCTTAGAGCCTGTATAAAAAGGTATTTGCCTTTGAGAAAAAAATAAGTCAAATTCCCATAAGAAAGAAGATATTTAATGCATAAATTTGAGTTAATTAATTTTCAATAAATATTTTAGATGCTGTGAGAGTAGGAATGAATAAGATTCAAAAGCTCACAACTAAATGTGAAAGAAGAATACATAAACCAACAACTGCTATAAAAGAATATGTTTAAGGACCATGTAGAAATAAAGAAGAAGTCATTGATTTTGTCTGTCATGAGTATCATGAAATGGCTGGTTAAAAAAAACTGTGTTTTAAATAAATCATTTAATTTATAGATATAGTTAATATATAGTCATTTCATATATAATATAGTAGTTAGCATTCAAGCAGAGAATGAAAACAGGAAGGAGATGTATATTGAGAGATTTACTACCTTATGCTAAATGAAATAAGTCAGACATCAAAGGGAAAATAATGTATGATCACACTTATATGCAAATAGTCAAATTCATTGAGACAGAATGTAGAATAGAGGTTAGCAGGGGTTGGGGTAAGGGAAATGGGAAGTTACAGTTTAATGGAGATAAAGTTTTCATATGGCACCATACAAAAGTTCTAAAAAAGGATGATGGTGATGGTAGCACAACAATGCAAATGTGCTTGAAAGCACTGAATTATACACTGAATAGAGTTAAAATGGTAAATTTTATTTTTTTATTTTTTTATTTTTTTGAGAAAGAAGCAGGAACATCCAGGTCTCCTGTATGTGCCTTAACTAGGGAATCAAATCAGCAACTTCTGCATTCTGGACGATGCTCTATCTAACTGAGCTATCCGACCAAGGCTTAATTTTTATTGATTTTTTTAGAAAGACAGAGAGAGAGAGGGAGAGAGGGGTGGTGGAAGGAAAGCATTCACTTGTTGTTCCACTCAGTCTTGCATTCTTTGGTTGCTTCCTGTGTATGTCCTGACTGGGCATCGAACCTGCAACCTTGTTGTTTGGGGACAATGTTCTTAATCGAGTGAGCTAACCACCCAGGGCCTATATTATGTATACTTGACCACAATAAAAATAGCATGGTTATTCTTCTTTCAAAAGAAAAAGAGATTTATTGCAATGAATTATTTATTATATTATGGGTGTTGGCTAGACAAGTCCAAAATTTGTAACGTAAGCAATCAGGAGGGTCGAGCTGGAACTCCAGCCAAGAGCTGAAGCTTTTTTCCACGGGTAAAAATCTATTTCTCTTCAGGGGTGCTTTAATATAACTATTATGGCTTTCAACTGATTTAATCAAGCCCATCTAGATTTTCCAGAATAATCTGCTTCACCTAAAGTCAATTGATCATAAACATTAATTGCTTTTACAAAATAACTTTACAAGACACACAGATTGATGTTCAGTTTATTAACTAAGAACTGTAGCTTAGTCAGACTTATAAATCAAAAAACCATCACATCATAATTCTAAAATTACATGTCACCTCAGTAAAAGGTAATTCAAGTAGACAGAAGGTGGTGTATTTGTATGTCTCTTTATTTGAATGTTCTAACACACATAAATAAATATATTTAAACCAATTATTCATATGTTATCAAAATCAGGCTAAGAATATTCTCAAATGGCTATTAGATATAGTTGATAGAGTGTCTTTTTCTGTATTTTTGTTTGAGAGTCTGTTTAAATATATGTATGGCCTTTCTCTAAATTATGAAATATTTCAAGCCAGTGATTGATTTTTTTCTTTAGTCACCATATACAATGTATTAAAATGCTCTTCACATGATAAAAATGTACACATTTTTAAAGTTTTTCATATGGCACTAAGTTCAGGAGATAAGTTTTTCCCTACTAAACCCATGAAAAACTAAAAATCATCAATACATAATCAAATTTACATAGATTCTTTTTTAAAAAGTTTTATAATCTGTTATCTTAACTATATTTTAAAAATTAACAGATTTACTTAAAGATACTTGGCAACAATAAATTGTGCATTGAAAATATCAAATTCAATAAGTTTTGACATATGTATGCACCCATGAAACCATCATCAGTTAAGATAGTAAACATATCTATTACCTTCAAAACTTTGCTCATGCCCCTTTGTAATTCTACCTCACCACTTTCTCCCTATCCTGTGACAAATACTGATCTAATTTTGCTCATACTTTTTTTTTCTTTTTGAGGAGGGGATATAGAGAGACAGACTCCCACATGCATCCCAACTGGGATTCAACCAGCAACCCCCATCTGGGGCCCATTCTGTAATCAACCAAGCGATCATCAGCGCCCATGGCCAATGCTTGAATCAATTGAGCTACTGGCTATGAGAAGGGAAGAGGGAAAAAGGGGGGTGAGGGAGGAGAAGAGAAGCAGATGGTCACATCTCATGTGTGCTCTGACTGGGAGTCAAACCTAGTATGTCCACATTCTGGGCCAATGCTCATTCCACTGAGCAAACTGGCCAAGACTCTATCATACTTTATTAAATAATCTTTTAACACCTGTGTCTAGTCCAATGCCTGATACACAATAAGATCTTAATGCATATTTATTGAACTAAGCTGAATTATTCTGGGTGCTGAGTGAGTATATTAGGTTAGTGTACCTCTCCTTTCAAATGTGAATATTTCACCTTTTATATAAAAACCTATTTCAAAAGCTGTCTACTTGGTTATTCAAAAAAGTGATTATTTTCCAAAATATAAATATATAGTTATATTCTTTGATATTAGAACGTTAGTTTTTTGTGTTTTTCTCTTTTATTTTGGCTTCTAATTGGTATTCACTTGATTTAATACCAATGGGCCCCAGATGGGGGTTGCCGGTTGAATCCCAGTTGGGATGCATGTGGGAGTCTGTCTCTCTATATCCCCTCCTCAAAAAGAAAAAAAAAGTATGATCAAAATTAGATCAGTATTTGTCACAGGATGGGGAGAAAGTGGTGAGGTAGAATTACAAAGGGGCATGAGCAAAGTTTTGAAGGTAATAGCCTCATTGGCACTATTATTCTTAAATAAAGGCATTTTGTCTATCTAAATTAAATCTCATTCACTTGATTTTTTTTTTTTACATCTTAAACTCTCAAGATCCATGTAGAGTTTTTCTGTTTTTAACTTTCTAGTCTTGAGTATGCGATCTCCTCATTTGCAATCATCTCCAGGGTTTACTCAAGGTGTTTTTTTTCTTCTTCTTCAAGTTACCACATTAGAAAGATATTGACCATAGGATTAGTTACCTTTTGAAATACCTGCTTAATTTTTGGGTTATTCTTAATTGTTATCATCAGGATTCACTATTTTAAACTGAAGCATCGTTAATATACTTCATGGCTATAACAAAGTATAAAGCTCTTTGTTCTTTGTACATCAGAAAAAATATGATTAATTCAGCCTAACTTTAAAAAGATGTAGGATACCACCAGATATGACCCTGTCATCCACAGACCACAATCTTCAACCTTTGACACTGTGTTACGATGACTACTGAGTCACTAGAATTATTTGTTAAGTCAGTGTCCTTTTATAACAATTGTTCATTTTGAGAAGAATATAACTTTCTCAAGCAAGAAGCAATTATTAATTCTAGGTCATTATTTAAAAATTGTTACAAAATATACTTTAATATTAGATCTGTAGGCACTTATTTAAATCATGAAGTATTACATTTGTTCCTGTATGATGCCTTTTACTCTCTAGAAAACCAAGAGATAAAGAAGCTGTACAGAAATATCAATTCCTATGCAACAGTCTCACCTAATAGGTAAACAACATTTTAAGTAAAACTTCTATAATTCAATTGTAATTTTAAATTTAAATATTTTAAAATTATAGCAGTAATTATGCATATTAATTCTAATATTTGGAGGAATAACTTATGTGGGGTTAAAATTTTTCTCCTGTTGTAACAAAAATTACTTAGTTGCTATGAAATCACATAAGTCTTATGAAAGTTCAATTTTTCATATTCTTTTTTATTGTGGCTATACAGGCTGGAACATATAGAGGAAAAGAAATGTATCATGTAATAAACCATGCTTATGAGAGAAAAGCAAATGGTTCCTATGGGACCTTAATGTTATAATGTGTGTGAAACTATTCCTAAAATTACAAACAATAGGCAAATGGAAAGAATCATCAATAGTCATGGTCACAGTTTCCAGTTCAAACTTCCAACTGGAGATAAGTACCAAAGCTCTTCTTTTTCATGAAAGCAACTCAACAAATTAAAATGATATTAATGTAATAATAAGAATGAATAGTATTATGTTATTATAAAGCTTGTTTACATATATACAATTACTAATATTCCTATTGCAGTAGTAATTCAGTTCAACAGATATTTATTAAATGGTGTCCAATACTGTGCTTGGCACTATGACTTAGATATACAAAATTTGGTCCATGTATTTGTAATAATTACAGTCTGTTCAGGGTAGACAAAAATTATTGTTGTAAATAGAAAGTAAAATGATGTGCCAACACATTTTTCTCATTTAACTAATTTCCTCAGTAGTCACAAAATAATTATTGAGTACTAACAAAATACTGTAATAGGCTCTGTAGAAACAAATATTGAATACAAAGTCAAGTTCTTCAGGCAAAATGATTTAGGTAAAATACTTGGACCTATATAAATGAAAAAAGATTGTCAGAAAAAGAATAAAGTCAAAATAAAATCATTTATTTGTCTTCCTTTTTTATTATTATGTGAGAGGAGGAGAAGCAGAAAGACAAACTCCTGTATGCACCCCAACTGGGATCCACCTGGCAAGCCCCTACAAGGCAATGCTTTGCCCATCTAGGACATTTTTCTGTTGCTTGGTAACCAAGCTATTTTTATGGCCTGAGGAGGCTCCAGGAAGCCATCCTCAGGGCTTGAGGCCAATTCACTTGAACCAATTGAGCCATGGCTGTGGGAGGGGAAGGGAGAGAGATAGACATAGAGAGAAAGGACAGGGAGAAGGGTGAAGAAGCAGATGGGTACTTTTTCCTGTGTGCCCTAAATAGAAATTAAATCTGAGACATCCACACACTGGGCTGATGCTAAACCACTGAGCCAACTGGTCAGGGCTATTTTATTATTCTTAATTGAACTGAAATATATTTATTTAGTTAAAAGTAGCAATATATTGAGTGATTATAGCACAGGGATAACTGAGATGAATGTCAGAAAGGTGGGAATGGGTCTGACCAGATGGTGACGCAGTGGATAGAGTGTGAAACTGGGATGCGTAAGGATGCAGGTTCGAGACCTTGAGGTCACCAGCTTGAGTGTAGTTCATTTGGTTTGAACAAAAGATCACCAGCTTGAGTCCAAGGTCGCTGCCTCAAGCAAGGGGTTGCTCAGTCTGCTGAAGGCCCGCAGTCAAGGCAAATATAAGAAAGCAATCAATGAACAACTAAAGTGTCAAAACGAAAAACTGATGATTGATGCTTCTCATCTCTCTCTGTTCCTGTCTGTCTGTCCCTATTTATCCCTCTCTCTGTCCCAGTAAAAAAGAAAAAGAAAAAGAAAAAGAAAAATGAAAAAAAGGTAAACTAGGAATGAGAAATTTGAATAGTGTGTTTAAAAATACTGGCACTACTTGGGTAACTGTGGTGTTATTTGAAGGTAAATTTAGATTAGATAAAACCAGAAAGATAGGTAGAAAACACTAAATGCCTAAAAATTTAAAAAGCAAAATTATAAACAACCCACTAGATCAAAGAAGTAGTTTCAAGATAAATTTAACAATATTTTGAACAAAATAAAAATGAAAATGAGACATAAAAATATGTGGAATGCAGAGACAGTAATGCTTAGAGAAAAATTACATTGTGGTATTAAGCAGTTTTTAAAGAAAAGAAGATTAAAAGATCAATAATGTTAGATTCCACCTTAGGAAACTAGAGACAGAGAACCATTTAAACCTAAAGCAATAAGATATAATAAGATTAAAGCAGAAATCAGTGAAATTAAAAACAAATCAGAAAAAAAACAATAAAGAAAATAAAATACCAGAAATTGATTTTTTTAAAAGATATTTTTAAAATAGAATGTTTAAAAATGTCAATATATCCCTGATACACCTCTAGCAAAGATAACAATGAAAGCATACCAATATTTCTCATGAATATAGATATAAATTTGCAGTAAAGGATTGGCAAGTTGATTCCAATAATGTGTTTGTGTGTGTGTGTGTGTGTGTGTGTGTGTGAGTGTGTGTGTGTGAGTGTGTGTGTGTGTGTGTGTGTGCATATGGAAAAAATATATATTTATCGTGACCCCAATTAGAGTTTACTTCAGTTATATAAGATTGGTTCAACATTTGAAAATCAATGTAATCTATCATCTCAACAGGCTATAGAGGAAAAGTTATGTAATTGTGTTAATTATTGCTGAAAAAGCATTTGACAACACAATGTATTTATAATTAAAAACTCAACAAACTAGGGATAAAATGGAAGTTTTTCAGCTTGAAAATATCTACAAAAAACCTAGCACAGAATACACAAAATGGGTTCAGAACACCTTATAGTGACAAAAAGTAACAAAATCTCAAGAATATCCACAATATTGAGAAAGCTTGAGAAACTGTCATAACTAGAAAAGGTTATGAAGAAATAATGATCAAATGCTATGTAGTATCTTGAATGGAATTGTGGAACAAAAAAGAACATAAGATTTAAAACCTGGGAAATCTGATTAAACTATAGATTTTAATTTATGGTAGTATATCAATATTGCTTCACTAAATGTGACAAATGTACCATACTAATGTAAGGTATTATATGGGTAATACTTAGTGGGGAGTATATGGAAAATCTTTGTATTAGCTTCATAATTTTTTGGTAAATGTAAAATGATAAAAAAGTAGTTAAAATTTAAAAATATTAAAATAAACTATAGGAGAGACAAAACATATCTAATGAAACAAGAGTACAAAGAAAACGAATGAGATGAAATGAAGAGTAAATATGGAAGCTCTGATCTGATAAAGGAAGAAAAACACCTTAGATGAGTAAGAGATAAAAAAGAAAAAGTAAATAACATGGTGACGGCTGGCTGAATTAATGTAGTTTATATTTTTGGCTTCAATTTTCTTGATGAACTATTAAGCAAATAACTTCCCAGATCAAAAGAGGTGGAGATTGGATTGAAGATTTGAGAGGAGCACTGTCATTTAGGAATTGTAACAGACTCTAAAAAAATAGTGTTAAGCAAACTCTTGAAAATAAATATAAAAACATAAGTATGTGGCATTGTGTGGTCAGTTGAGATTCCAAAGCATTAATCTGTGGCTTTATCCACTGAGTTTTATGCTTTAATCTAAGAGTATGTGTTCCACTGTAAGAGTAAAAAGACAAAATGTATGACTTAGTCAAATGTCTTATACAGACAGTTGGCAAATCATGGGCACAATGTAGTTTCAGATGTTGATACATGTGCTCAGGTGATCAACCATGGGTCTGGTTTAACTGAATAAGAAAATTAAAGAATTATAGAATGAAAGACTCCAAAAAAACTAAAAAGATAATGGGGTTATGAGATAAATTTTAAGTGCTTTGCAAGTAAGAATGCAAGAAATAATGCTGTAGGAAGAAATTAATTTTTACTCAATGACAAATGCCAAAGAGTAACATAAAAAAAAATAGAAGTGATTTTGGTCAAAATGATGACATAGGTAAATGTGGTACTGTGTCCTCCCACACCATATCAAAATTACAACCAAACTACCAAACAATTATTATTCAGAACTAGCTGAGCAGAAGTCTTGTAACTAAGAATATAAAGAAACCACATTGATACTGGAAGGAGGGCTGGAGATACAGAAGGGGTGGTTCCACATACCACGTGTGACAGATAAAAATCGGGAGGGATATCTTGGCTGCAGAGCTTCCCCCTGAGGAGCAATGGACCCCAGCCCTACACACCAGACACTCCAGGGTTTCAATGCCAGGAAGAAAAGTCCCCATAACTTCTGGTAGTTAAAAAAACAGTAGGTATTGTGGCTGAGTGAGATGGAGGGCTGCTGGTGTCTCCTGTGTATCACTTACCAAGTCTGCACATGGACTTACTCTGAGTCACTCACTCTGAGCTCAAGCCCTGGGGCAGCAGTTCAAAAGGCCTCAGGGACATACAGAAAAGAACTGACTTGTCTAGCATCAGGACGAGAGATGGAGAGGCAGCTACCTCCAAGACAGAAGTTCTGGCAGAGGCCATTGGTCCTTTTCTGAGCTCTTCTCTTATGGAACCAGGAGGCAGACGGGCAGGTAGGCAGGTTCCATAACTGAGTTTCCATCAAGCTTGCTATCACTGTTCACCTGTCCTGGTGATTTCCTGAGACCCCTTCTCCCATCCAGCTTGCTGACTAACCCGAGCTGTTTCCAGTAGCTTTTCCATACAAACAGCCTGTCTTTGCTCATGCTTCAGACTTTCCTAAGATTTCTAAAACAAATAGTACGTGGCCTTAGCATGCCCTGTAACTCTTACTAAGTAGCCCCAGGCCCGGCAATAGTGGCAGCTAGCTTGGGTTTGCAGCTTGGCCTCTCCTGGGCATCTCCAAGGCTGCATCACTAGAAGCCATCCACAGGTTGCTTTGTAGCTCATGCCAGGTTTCCCCAGTAGACATACAGTAAGTGGTTCACCCTGGCCTGCACCTCCTGGGAGGCTGGCTCCAGAGCCTGCATGCCTTATGCCATGAGGTGGGCCCTTGCACAGTTGATCCTCTTGGTGGTTGTAGCCAGTCCTTGCAGTTGATCAGCATGGGAGTAAATCTATTCTAATGACATGCCAATAGCAATAAAAGCTCTATTATAACAGGAGGGTGAACAAAGCTTGCAAAGGGGGAAGGGGTGACAAGCCTGGAGTGCCCATCTCAGGTGATAAGGAGTCTGTGCCACTGGACCCTACAGGATATCTACTACATAAGGCCATGCTACTAAGCCCAGGAGAAATAGCAGCTCTACCTAATTAATGCATAGAAACAAACATAGGGAGGCCATCAAAATAAAGAGAATAAGAAACATATCCCAAATGAAAGAACAGAACAAAACTCCAGAAATAGATCTAAAAAATAAAGAGAGAATGGAGAAAAACAATCTACTAGGTACATAATTCAAAACACTTGTTATAAGGATGTTTAATGAATTTAGGGAAAGTATTTATAAACTTAGTGAGAACTTCAACAGAGAGATAGAAAACATAAAAAAGAAACTAGAAAAGATTAAAAAAATAAATACATTAATTGAAATAAAAAATACATTATAGGCAATCAATAGTGGAACACATGAAGCAGAGGATTAAATCAGAGATGTGGAAGATAAGAAAGCAGAAAACACCCAATCACAATCAGAACAGCAAAAAGAAAAAGGAATCCTGAAAAGAGAAGAAAGAGACCAAGAAATTAAAACCCTATGTAAAAAAAAAAAATGACAAAAAGTTCTCTAACCTAATGAAGGAGATAAGCATACAAGTCCAGTGAGCACAGAGAACCCTAAACAAGATCAACCCAAAGAGGCCCAAGACACATCATAATAGAAAAGCATAAGGTTAAAGACAAAAAGGAGACTATAGCAACAACAAAAATGCAGTTAGTTACCTACAAGGAAGCTCCTATAAGACTGTCAAATGATTTCTTGACTGAACTTTTGCAAGTCAGAAGGAAGGGGCAGAATTATTCCAAGTAATGGAAAGCAAGGACTTACAACCGACATTAGTCTACCCAACAAAGCAATCACTTAGAATAAAAAACACAGATAAAGACCTTCCCTGGCAAGAAAAAGCTAAAGGAGTTCATTACCACAAAAACAATATTTCATAAAATGTTAAAAGTTTTTTTTTACAAAAAAAAATAAAAATTATAATTTAAAAAATGGCAAGAAATACATGTGTGTCAGCAATTGAATCTAAAATAAAAAACAAGATAACTAAAACAGAAACAGACTCATAGGTACAGAAAACATTTTGAAGCTTTGCCAGGTGGGAGATGGGTTGGGAGGATGGGTGAAAAAGGTGAAGGGTTAGAAGTACAAATTGGTAGTTACAGAATAGTTATGAAAATGTAAGGTACAGCATAGGGAATATAGTCAACAATATTGCAATAACTATGTATGGTGTCAGATGGATATAAGATTTATCAGGATGATTACTTAGTAAATTATGTGATGTCTACTCACTGGTCTGTACACCTAAAATTAATATAATATTGTATGTCAACTGTAATTGAAAAATAAAAAAAATATTTAAAATAAAGAAGAAAGAATTGTTCTATGCCTATTTTAAAAAAAAGAGCTAGAATTGCCTCTGTGTTTATAAAGATCAGACAAACTATAGTATTTTTCATTTTATATATGCTAAATTTTTCCTACAACTCCTTAAAAACTTTAAAGCAAAATACTCTCCTTCAGTCTCCATTTACTGGGCAGTAAAAAGATTTGTGTTTTAAGAAGAACACCAAGAAGAAAAGAATTAGTAGCTATCTCCTGGCTCTACTACTTATTACTTTTTACTTTCTTGCCTGTATGCATTTCTTTCTTTTTTTTAGTTTCAGATTGCCCACGTATAAAGTAATTTTGACTAAGAATTCATAGAATTAGGAATATGATTCTCATAATGGTTTTTTAACTCAGTATTTTTTGAATAGACCTGATTTGAAGCAGAGCATGGTATAGCACAGGGGTCCCCAAACTACGGCCCGCAGGCCACATGTGGACCCCTGAGGCCATTTATTGGATCCCCGCCACACTTCCGGAAGGGAAACTTCTTTCATTCGTTTTCAGTGAGAGGAGCACAGGATGCATCCGCACCCATTGTTCCCATTGAAATACTGGTCAGTTTGTTGATTTAAATTTACTTGTTATTTATTTTAAATATTGTATTTGTTTCCGTTTTGTTTTTTTACTTTAAAATAAGATATGTGCAGTGTGCATAGGGATTTGTTCATAGTGTTTTTTTATAGTCCGGCCCTCCAACAGTCTGAAGGATAGTGAACTGGCCCCCTGTCTAAAAAGTTTGGGGACCCCTGGTATAGCACTTTGATCATTCTAGATCTCCTTACTTATGTGTCCTTTGAGTGAAATATACTGCTCACAAAAATTAGGGGATATTTCAAAATGAATATGAAATGATAAAATATCCCCTAATTTTTCTAAGCAATATATATACTCTAAATCTCAGTTTCCTTACCTTTCAAATAGGAATATTATTAGTACATGCATAATTAGATTGTAATGAGGACTGCATGAGATAATTCCTAGAAAGGCTTTGTTCTTTTTCTGACATATGAAAAGCACTCAAGAAATATTAGTTGTGGTAATATTGATAGTGACGATGATGATCAAGATGATGGTTACATTGCTAATCCTTCACATTTCTGGATTCAAATTGATTTACAATCACTGGGAAGGAGCTTTCAGCTTTAGGAATTTGTATTTAGAGATTCTCTTATATGTTTACTCCTTTTCTATGTAAAGTCCAAAATCTTCATCCCAGTAGTGAAGGGTAACGCATCATTTTTCCCTGATAATTTCTGCTTTCCCAGAAATTGTTTGCCATGTCCCAAACAACTTTGTAATTCCTATCTCCGTTTCTTAGTTTTACTTTAACAATTTATACTCACCTACGTTCTTCAGGGCCACTTTTCTATGAAGCTCCATTTGGTGGCTTTTATATAACTCCCCCCCCCAATATTTAAGCACGGTTCATATTATTATGCCTATTATATAAATGGGAAAACTGAAGCTCTCAAAAAACAAGGATCTAAAATAGTACATGATGAACTGAGATTGAAATTGTGCTTTTTCTATAGTTATACTGTCATCCACATATATGATTTAAAAAGACTTCTCCCTACTAAGCTACTAATGCTAATTACTTTATTGTCTCTGCATTTTAAAACTGTTTGAATAATCTACTATCTTTCCTTCCCAGTAGATTTTAATATTTTTGTGGTAAGATGTCTTTTTCTCTAATGATTCTACTATTCTATTAATTTTAACAAACAACACCATTGCTGTTGCTAGAACAAATGAATTGTTTTAGCACTTACCAAACTTTAGTTCTCAAATGACTTTTTCCTTAAAATACTAATTTCACTGTTATCTCTGACTTCAAGTGGTTCTATTCCTTTGTTTATACTTTATGGAAAATTTTTGTAGATTGAATCTTAGGCCATTTTTTCTTATGTACTGTATACACTCCCTAGGAGATCACATGCACATTTTTATAGCTTCAATCGTTTTCCATAAATTGGTTACTACTGACTATAAACCTTTTAAATACATGTATCCAGCTGAATTTTGTATATCTCTACTCAGTTGTTCTCTGCTTATGTTGATTAATATGTACATGCAAAACTGAATTCATCAACTCCCCTCCCTGCTAAGTACAAGACCTGATTTTATCATTATTTTCCATTTAAATGACTAGCACTACTATTTACTGAATCAGAAATCTAGGTCTTATTCTTGCACCTTTATCTCCCTCACACACTTATCTAATTTGGCTCATTCTATCTCGTAACTGTATGATGAACAAAATCATTCCTATCCCACCCAAATTACTAAAGCAGCTCTGTAACTAGTTTTTCTGCCTCCATTCTTGTTTAACTTTTACTTAAAGATAGATCATTGGCTAGACCAGGGCTTCCCAAACTTTTTACACAGGGGGCTAGTTCACTGTCCCTCAGACTGTTTGAGGGCTGGACTATAAAAAAAAAACTATCAACAAATTCCTATGCGTACTTCATATATCTTATTTTAAAGTAAAAAAAACAAACAAAACAAAATGGGAACAAATACAATATTTAAAATAAAGAACAAGTAAATTTAAATAAACAAACTGACCAGTATTTCAATGAGAATTATCAGTGTGGATGCATCCTGTGCTCCTCTCACTGACCACCAATGAAAGAGGTACCCCTTCCGGAAGTGCAGCGGGGCAGATAAACAGCCTCAGGGGGCCGCATGTGGCTCATGGGGCCGTAGTTTGGGGACCCCTGGGCTAGACATTAGAAGTCGAAGCATTCCCTAGTTTAGGTAAGCATTTTGTTTCTTTGTATATTTATCAACTATATTCTGAGGACATCCTCACTCATGACAAAAAGCACAGTCTTAATTACAATTTAATTCCTATAGACCATAGCACAGTGCATTGACCACATGATAAAAATTGGTTAAATAAATGGGTGAATGTATTTAACAATTACATAATCAATAACTTGGTGCAAAGTTTCTTAATTCTACTTCTTAAGTGTGCATAAAACATTTTGGCTCAAAAAGTTTTAAATGAAGGTACAGTGTCAAAAATCAACACTCCTGAGGGTGGCAAGATAGCGGTAGAGTAGGTGGACATTCCAACTCCCACCTCCCAGAACCAAAGTGGATTACAACTTAATTTTAAGAACAATTATCTTGAAAAAAGCAAATTGGACTAAACTAAGAGGATTCTATAACCAAGAACCACTGAAGAAGCACACTAAGACTGGTAGAAAAAGTGGACATGTGTAAAGAGCTGCCCCACTCTCAGGAGCAACTGGTGGCCTGGAGGGACTCTTGTGGCATGGTGGATTGCCTGTAGAGTTGTGGGTTCTCAGCTCCAGGGCCGGAGCCCTAGCCTAGAGCTCAGAGTCTACAGGACGTGTGTGGATGGTATTTAGCTGAGAAAAGAGCTGGGATAATGTTAGTGAGAATAAAACAGAACTCTCAGACCCAGGCTCTGTCTTAAAGGGACCATGCAGAAAATCTTGTTCACAGCCACGTACCCAGGACACCGGAAGCAGGGAGCACTAAGAAGACTGGAGTTGCCAGAGGACAGTGTATTGTCCAAGTCACAGGGAGAGACACTTTGAGGGATGGACACCCTAACCCCTGGGTTGAGTCACTTGTCAAATATAAAGTGAACAGCAATACCAGCAAAGAGAAAAAATTACCCTGCCCACAGGAGGCTCTCCTGCTCCAGTCAGAGCAAGGAGGAACTTAGATGCAGGGACACAGGTAGTGAGTGCTGAGGTCTGAGTCACACTGCCCGCACACACTGCTCAGTACTCGCCAGAGGACAGCTGGGCTGACAGCAGTTGGCATGGCTGCAGGGGCCTGGGAAGCCAGAACATGCATGTGCAAGCTGGCTCACGGTGGTAGAGGCCCTTGGCTGCGGTGGTGAGGGCAGGGGTGGTCTGAGCCCATGCAAACAGGCCTACAGGCAGCAGTGGAGACCTAGGAGGGCCATAGCTGTGGCCTGAGCATGCGTGTGCAAGCCTGCCAGCAGTCACAGAAGCTGCAGCGAACATGGCTACAGCCCAAACACATGTGCAAAAACCTGCCAGCAGCAGCAGAAGCCTCTGTGGTTGTAGCGGCAGGATGGCATTGGCAGCACCCAAGCTCTATTGCCTGAGGTGGTGGCAGCAATGTCAGTATGCTGAAAGACAGATCACACATAGGGAACACAGTGGCCACACCCACAGGACTCCTGTGGCCACACTCTTCTGAGGGCTGAATAATAATAAGGAAAAGGTCTGGATTGAATGACACCTGAGGCTAAGGGGCAAGCCACATCCAATACCATACCTAATCCCTGCATTATAGTACTTAGCCCAACAATTAGTCAGCAATAAGAGGTGAGAGAAAACAGTTCTCAGGAGAACTTGAACTTTTAAACAAACTTCCCCCAGGCCAAGAGTAGATAAAAACTAGCCTAGGAGTACAGCTGATATTTACAAGGGCAGCTGGGCACATCCAGTGGCCAGATATGGAGAACATTAGTTCAGGACCTAACAACACTTACTAGAGTGGTATCTTAAGGAAGGGCTCCTCACAACTGCCCCAGATAAGACATAGAAAACTCTGACACAAATAGAAAAAAGTACAGTGACAGCAGACAAGTAGCCCACAGTGGATTACAAACAGCAGCTGATGTCAACCCCCAAAAAATCTAGAAACAACACAACTGGAAATTGGAGTAAGACAAAACCAACCATAGACTCAGCTAGCTACACAAATAACACACCCAAAAGAAGAGTCTATCCACAGACAAAATGGGAAGACAGAGAAATACAATCCCAATGAATCAACAAGAGAAATCCCCAGAAAAAGAACTGAATGAGATGGAAATAACCAAATTACCAGATTCAGAGTTTAACATAATGATTGTTCAGATGCTGAAAGATCCTAGAGCAACAATGGATAGATTTAATGAATACCTAAATAAAGAGATAACAAGCATATAAAAAGACATTGATATCATAAAAAAGAATCAGTCAGAAATGACAGATACAATATCAGAAATGAAGACTACACTAGAAGGAATTAAAAGTAGGCTGAATGAAGCAGAGGATTGAATCAGCGATTTAGAGGACAAGGTAAATGAAAGCACAGAAGTGTAACAGCAGAAAGAAAAGAGGATCAAAAAGTCTGAGGGAACTCTAAGAGAGCTCTGTGACAACATGAAGAGAAACAATATCTGCATCAAAGGTGTTCCTGAAGGAGAAGAGAAAGAACAGGAATAGAGAACCCGTTTGAAAAAATCATAGCTGAAAACTTCCCTAAACTGATGAAGAAAAAAGTCACACAAGTTCAAGAAGTACAGAGAGTTCCATTAAAGAGGAACTCAAAGAGGCCTACACCAAGACACATCATAATAAAATGCCCAAATTAGGGGATAAAAAAAGAATACTAAAAGCTGCAAGAGAAAAGCAGTCAATTACCTACAGAGGAACCCCCATAAGGATGACATTAGGCTTCCCAACAGAAAAACTAGAGGCCAAAAGGAAATGGCAAGAATTATTCAAAGTAATGCAAAATAAGAGCCTATAACCAATATTTCTTTATCCAGTAAGGCTATTGTTTAAAATTGAAGGAGAAATAAAAAGCTTACCAGACACACGCGCACACACATACACACACACACACACACACACACACACACACACACACACACACTCAAGGAATTCATTACAACCAAACCAATGCTGCAAGAATTGTTAAGCGACCTGTTGTAAAAACAACCAGTGGAAAAATATCTAGAAAAAGAAGAATGTAGATTTAAAGAATAAAATGTCAATAAACAACTACATATCAATAATAACCTTAAATATAAATGTATTAAATGCTACAATTAAAAGACATAGGGTAGCTGCATGGTTAAGAAAATAAGACCCATACATACACTCTCTACAAGAGACCCACCTCAAAACAAAAGAGAAGGAATAGGAAAAAATATTCCATGCAAATGAAAATTTAAAATAAGCAGGGGCAGCAATACTAACAAAATAGACTTAAAACAAAGGCTATAGTAAAAGATAAAGAAAGTCACTACATAATAATTAAGGGAGCAATCCAACAGGAAGATATAACCATTATAAATATTTATGCACCTAATATAGGAGCACTTAAATTTATAAAGCAGATTTTGATGAACATAAAGGGCAAGATCAACAGCAATACTATAACAGTAGGGGATTAATGCCTCACTAGCATCAATGGATAGATCCTAAAGAAAAAATACTAACAAAGAAACAGCAGCCTTAAAGGATACACTAGATCCACTGGATTTAAAAGATATCTTCAGAATCTTACATCCTAAAGCAGCAGAGTAAACATTCTTTTCAAGTGCTCATGGTACATTCTCTAGAATAAATCACATGCTAGGACACAAAACAAGCCTCAACAAATTAATTAAGATTAAAATTATATCAAGCATCTTCTCTGACCACAATAACATGAAACTAGAAATCAATTACAATAGAAAAACTGAAAAACATTCAAGCACTTGAAGACTAAATAGCATGTTATTAAATAACAAATGGGTTAACAATGAGATCAAAGAAGAAATCAAAAGTTTTCTTGAAGCGAATGAAAATGAACATACAACAACTCAAAATTTATGTGACACAGCAAAATCAGTACTGAGAGGAAAGTTCATACAATTACAGGCATGCCTTAAAAAGCAAGAAAAAGCAAAAATAAACAACCTAACCCTACATCTAAATGAACTAGAAAAGAACAACAAATAAAGCCCAGAGGAAGTAGAAAGAACAAAAAAAATAAAGATCAGAGAAGAAATAAATGACATAGAGGCTAAAAAAACAATACTGAAGACAAATTAAACCAAGAGCTGGTTCTTTGAAAAGGTAAACAAGATTGATGAACCTTTAACCAGACTCACCAAAAAACAAACAAAAAATAAAACAAGAGGACTCAAATAAATAAAATTAGAAATGAGAGTGGAGAAGTAACAACTGACACAGCAGAAATACAAAGGATCGTAAAAAAGTACTATGAAGAAGTAAGTGTATGCCAAAAAATTAGACAACCTAGATGAAATGAACAAATTCCTCAAAACATATAATCTTTCAAAAATCAATCTAAAAGAATCAGAAAACCTAAATAGACCAACTAACTTCAAATAAGATTGAAACATTTATCAATAACCTCCCAGCAAACAAAATTTCTGTGCCAGAGGGCTTAACTGTCAAATTTTACCAACTATTCAAAGAAGAAATAACTCCTATCCTTCTGAAGCTATTTCAAAAAATTTAAAACTAGGCAAAGACACTACAAAGAGGGAAAACTATAGGCCAATATCTCTGATGCATTTAGATGCTAAAATTCTCAGCATAATATTAGCAAACTGAATCCAGCAATATATGAAAAAAATTATAGATCTTGATCAAGTGGGATTTATTCTGGGAGGCAAAGCTGGTACAATATTTGCAAAACAATCAATGTGATTCATCACATAAACAAAAGGAAGGAGAAAGATCACATGATAATATCAATAGACACAGAAAAAACATTTGATATAATTCAGCTCCCATTTATGATGAAAACCCTCAGCAAAGTGGGAATAAAGGGAAAATACCTCAACATGATAAAGATCATCCATGACAAACCCAATATCATACTCAATGTATAAAATTAAAAGCAATCCCCTTAAGACCAGGAACAAGGCAAAGGTGCCCCTTTTCACCACTCTTATTCAACATAGTTCTGGAAGTCCTGGTTACAGTAATCAGACCAGAAGTAGAAATAAAAAGCATCCAAATTGGAAAAGAAGAAATAAACCTATCATAATTTGCTGATGACAAGATACCGTACATAGAAAACCTTAAAGTTTCAGTCAAGAATACTAGACCTGATAAATGAATTCAGCAAAGTAGTAGGATATAAAATTAATATTCAGAAATCAGTGACATTTTTATACACCAACAATGAACTGTCTGAAAGAGAAATTAAGAAAACAATCCCCTTGACTATTGCAGCAAAACCAACAAAATACCTAGGAGTAAATTTAACCAAGGAGGTTAAAGACTTATACTTGGAAAATTATAAGACATTGATAAAAGAAATCAAAATACAAACAAGTGAAAGCATATAACATGTTCGTGGACAGGAAGAATAAACATCATTAAGATGTCTATACTAACCAAAGCAATATATAAATTCAATGCAATTACTATTAAAATACCAAAAGCATACTTTAAAGATACAGAAAAAATATTCCAAAAATTTATACGGAACCAAAAAAGAACATGAATAGCCTCAACAATCTTGAAAAAGAAAAATAAAGTGGGTAGTATCACATCCCCTGATATCAGGTAATACTACAAGGCCATTGTACTCAAAACAGCTTGGTATTGGTATAAGAATAGGCATATAGATCAATGGAACAGAACAGAGAACCCAGAAATAAACCCACAACTTTATGGACAACTGATATTTGACAGAGGAGGTAAGAGCATACAATAGAGTAAATACAGTCTCTTTAACAAATGGTGTTGGGAAAACTGGACAGGTACTTGCAAGAAAATGAAAGTAGACCACTAACTTGCACCATATACAAAAATAAATTCAAATTGGATAAAAGATTTAAATTTAAGTCGTGAAACCATAATCATCTTGAAAGAAAACATAGGCAGTAAGCTTTCTGACATCTCTCGCAGCAATATATTTGCTGATTTATCTCCACGGGCAAGTGAAATAAAGGACAGGATGAACAAATGGGACTATATCAAAATATAAAGCTTTTGCACAGCTATATACAAAGTGAACAAAATAAAAAGACAAACCACACAATAGAACATACCTGACAATAAGTCTGATAAGGGGTTAATAACCAAAATTTATAAAGAACTTGTAAAACTCAACACCAGAAAGATAAACAGTACAATCAAAAAATGGGCAAAAAAAATGAATAGATACTTCTTCAAAGAGCAGATACAGATGGCCAATAGGCATATGAAAAAATGCTCAACATCACTAATCATTAGAGAAATGCAAATTAAAACCACAATGAGATACCACTTCACATCAGTGAGAATGGTGCTCATTAAAAAACAACACACGATAGGTGCTGGCAAAGGTGTGGGGAAAAGGGAACCCTTCTGCACTGCTGGTGGGAATGCAGACTGGTGCAACCACTGTGAAAAATAGTATGGAGTTTCCTCAAAAAATTAAAAATGGAAATGCCTTTTGACCCAGCTATCCCACTTTTAGTAATACATCCTAGGAATAACAAATCACTGATACAAAAGAAGAAATGCACTCCCATGTTTATTGCAGCATTGTTTACAATAGCCAAGATCTGGAAACAGCCCAAGTGTCCATCAGTGGATGAGTGGATTAAAAAGCAGTGGTACATATACACAATGGAATACTATGTGGCTGTGAAAAAAGAAGAAAATCTTACCTTTTGTAACAACATGGATGGATCTAGAAACTATTATGCTAAGTGAAATAAGCCAGAGAGAGGAAGAAAAATATTATATGACCTCACTCATATGAGAAATTTAATGAACAGTGTGAACTGAGGAGCAAAATAGAGGTAGAGGTGGGATCAAAGGGACCAGAGGGAAAGCAGTCAGAGGGAAAGGGAATGAGAGGATGGCATCAGAGAAAGAAAAGAGATTAGTGAAATTACATATAAAAAACACAGCATTATACAGAGCAGGACAGCAAATCCTGAAGGGAAGGGGGGAGGGCGTTGGGGAAGGGTGCAAAGGGGGTATCAAGGGAAACATGAGGGTGGGAAGGAGAGAGATATAATCAGTAGGACCCTTGAATGTATGTAAGCACAATAAATTAAAATCAATTTAAAAAAATCAATTTGAAAGTTTGCAGCGAAACTATTAAGTAATTACTACATGTTCTGATTGGTGCTATGATTGAACTCCGATAGAAGATAAAATTCTATGTGGTCTGTTTACAAAAAGGCTTCTCTGAGAAAATATTTTTGGGAAGTTTTCAAGAACTTGCAGGAATTAAAAAAATGGAGAGAAAGACAGGTTGTCAGTGGTTGGCAAATTGCAGCTTGCGATCCACATGTGGCTCTTTGACCCCTTGAGTCTGGCTCTTCCACAAAATACCATGTGCGGGTGCTACCTCGATAAGGAATATACGTACCTATATAGTTTAAGTTTAAAAAAATTTGGCTCTCAAAAGAAATTTCAATTGTTGTACTGTTGATGTTTGGCTCTTTTGACTAATGAGTTTTCTGACCACTGCCTAGGTAATCACAGTTAGTGGCAGGTATAAAGACATGGCAGAGAAAGCGGAGAAAAAGTACAGCATGGAAAGTACAGTATGATGCTTAGAGAAGGACTGAAACAGAGGGTATATGAGAGAGGAGGGAAAAATAGTGAGAGACATAGTTACTTAGCAGAAATACTGATTGAATGATATGGTCATTCCCAGTCTTTAATAATAAAAAATCAAGACAATTAATGTAGCTTGTATCAAATACCTAATTATTGTTTCTCATTATTATTAGAATTATAGCTGGTCACAAGCTCCAGGGAGAAGCATAAAGTCATCAAAAGTGGTCTGCTGAATCTGGCAAAATGAAAGTGATTGTTGTAATAACTTTGGATTCAGTTCAGTATTTGAATATTTTCCATCTGTGTTTCTAATCAATTCATTTTAGAATTGGTTCTCAGAACAATTTGACCATTTTATAGAATTTATATGGTTCAAGGACCTGTTGTTAAAGCAGAAACAAGTAAATTTTGAAGAGTGATTTATTGTATTCAGTGTGTTTTAACTTCTGAAATAGAAAAAATATAGAAAAACAAAAAAAACTCAGGATGTTTTCTATGCACAAATAACTAACTGGAACTAACGCAAATATAATTTCTTTGAATACTAATATTTTGCATTTGCGCTATCTTCCAAGTAAACAGACTAAAAACTTAGTATTTCTAAGTTTATTAATTCCACATTACTATTAGTTGAAATGTTCTTTATTCATTTTATAGAATGGGCAAGCAAATAAGTTTAAATTCTAAAGCCCTGGATTTAGAATGTGAGATTAAAGGATTTTGTCTACTACACATTCCTCAGTCAAATTTCTGTATCACTTTTCCATTTTTAATACAAGTTATGTGCAATATCATTAATAGCATTAATTAAAATATTAGGGCCTAAATTCAGTATTGTGCTATCCAACTCAGATCTTATTTTATTGGGTTTATTTAATTTTTTTATCACTTTCAGCATTCTGCCTGTTTGCCATTTAGAGGCAAAATTTTAAAGAAAGAATTCACTTTTATTCTTAGTAACTCTCTTTATTGGCAGTGCATATCTTGAGTGTCTTTTCTGAGATTCACCCTTTGCACATTGAAAGGAGCAGAATTTGCCACCCGAAATATTTCTTTTTTGAATAAGGATTAATTTTAGGATGATTATTTTTAAGAAATAACAGAAATAGGAAAAACTCTGAAAACCAATTAAAAGTTACTCTTTTGTAAGAAACATTTACATTGTTAAAGGAAATCTCATTTTGTTAGTGCAGTGGTTCTTAACCTGGGTTCTGTCAAATCCTAGGGGTTTGATGAGTTGATCTCAGGGGTTCGGAGAAGCTTCTGGTGCGGAGGCCAGAATAAAGTAATACCATAATTTGTTGTGAGTTCATGTACTTTTTGGTTTTGTTCTTTGAGCAAGGTGATGTTCATGCACGGCTCATTTTGTGCACTAGTAAAAAAATATATACTTATGTCTTGAATTTGGAAAAAAAATCATATTTTATTTATCACTAAAGAAGGGTTTGGTAATGCGCATATGAAACTGGTGGGTCGGTACCTCAAAAAAGGTTAAGAACCATTGTGTTAGTGTGTTATCTTCTCTGTACCAGGGTAAGAAGGATGATTAAATCTCTAGAAATGCAATAGAGAAGACTAAAACTTAAATCTTCATAACAATCTTACTCTTGTTTACTGCGCTTTTCCTGGTAACATCCAGAAACTGACTCGCCACCCCCAATATCTTCTTTAATTGAAGATAGTAGTTAAAGTGGTGGCTTGGGTTATTTTTGGGACTTACTCAGTTTTCCTGGTGCATCCACTTACTGTATACAGAAAGTGTATCTGCCACTAAATTTGTTTGTTTTTCTCCTGTTAATCTGTACTTATTAAAAGGGATCTCAGCCAAGAACCTTAGAGGGGTAAAGAAAAATTTATTTCTTCCCCTACAGGCTAATATCTCTTGCAGCAAGAGAGACACCACTAGTGCTGTCCTTTGAAATCTGCCCCATGGTTTTATTAAATTAGAGGATATTTTTCTTTACGGATAACCATTTCTTCACAAGATACCTTTACCTATAAACATCAGCCAAGGCTTCCTGTCATCAGAACCCTAGTCCTTCATCAATCCTCCATCTCTATATCAGGTATTCTCTGCCTTTTTACATCTAAAGAGGCCATGATTCAAAGTTGATTAAACAGAAGTTTATGGTACTAGTTTCAACTTAACTATTGACCAGTATAATGAAGTTTGGCTGCTTGACCATTTGGACCTCAATTTCCTGAGCAATTAATAAAAACTGAAAATTTTATTCTTTGTTCTGGATCATTCCACTTAGGAATTCCTACTAGTTTCTTTCTGAGTTTCATAAAACTGTTAATATATGGATGTTTTGAAACTCACCAAAACCTACAGTCCTAAGTATAATTACTGTTTTCAAAAGGGCAGAATGCTATGGAGGAATATTCGCTGTGTGGGGAACTCAGAAGCCACATCAAGGGGTTGCTTTAATGGGCATTTTTAGGTCCATTGTTCAGTCTCCCTGACTTAATTCTGATCCCTTTTAAATAAAGAAAATAAACTGGAAATTTTCCAAATCTTCAGAACTTATAGTAATGCTTTGAGTTTATAGTACAATATAAACTTAAGTTGTTGAAATTAACATTACAGAATACTGATTGCTGCCTGTATTGGTCACTTTTATTTCTGTGTAAAGAGATCATAAAAATTTCATTAAAAAATTAGGTTTTATTTTTAACTTGAATTTATTGGGGTGATACTGCTTAAAAAATTAATAAATAGATATAAATTCACATCAAAACATTATTATAAAATTTGAGACAATCAAGTGAGCACTGGGCTGGAGTATGAAATATAAAGTAAACATTTTGCCATTGTTGTCTCAATTAATTATCTTAATTTTCCTGAAAGATATCCAAAAAGATATATCATATTGATTTAATATATTTCAACAAATCTGAATTTAATATATTTAAGCAGTTAAACAAATAGATGATTATAAAAATAATTTTTTCTCACTTGCAACATTTTCTTAATTCAGTTCTTAAAAATTTTTGTTTTGTTTTGTCAGAGTTTTTGGCAGCAGCCACATACATATACAATTAATGGTGAAAAATTAATATAATTTTAAAAACTTACTAAAACTCATTTAGTGTCATGTAGATGTTTTATCACTAATTTCAACCTAAACAAGACTAAATATCTTTCATAAAAATGCATTTTCACAAACTCAAAGGCTGGTGAAAAATTTATAACTTCTACCCCTACCCTAGTTATATATTTGCAAGGGAATACATTCACTGAGTTCTTTAGGTATTTAACCTTAATATTCAAGATATAAATTAGTAAGAGAAGCACATTGTCAAATAGTGATATCAACTTCCAGATCCAGAAAAAGATAGTAAGGTCTTTTTACATGTTATTGCATTTTGAACTCTTTTTTATTTTTAATTTTTTTCATCACCCCTCCCCTGCCTTTGGCCCTTAAGGTTGTACTGCTCTACCCCTTTCCAGGATCCAATAGCTTCATACTCTCTTGTTTTCCAAATCTGCTTTATAAAATGTCAGTGAAAATTTTTTTCTGGGATATTGCAGCAACTTTGAGTATTGCCATACTCAGGAGCTTTGCATTTAAACAGAAATCAAATGCTTGGGGCTAAGAAATGAAACTCTTACTATGTAATTTCAGGCATCAGGAAGCAGATGGGACATTTATTTAGGTGGCCTAAGGGATTTTCTTGAGCTTCTGGAACTATGTGGGTCTTCTCCAATTCAATCTATGTAGAAAGTTATTCTAGACATTGCTAATATTACCATCAACTGCATCATGCTTTTGATTGTAATATATCTCTAAATTTGGCAAATTCACATTTCAGTATCATCCCTGAAGCCCTAAAATGTCCTGGAAAATATGACATGTTTCCATATAACCTATTATATATCTCTCCTCACCAGAGTTATTTTGATGCTTTGAGACTTCCTGATTTTCATCTATCTAATTTTTCTATCTATCCTTAAATGGAAGAATCAAGGTTGGGCAGATTAAAACATAAAATTGATAGGGAGAGGAAGAAAAAGAAGTGTAGTCTATAAACAAATGGTAGCAAGCAATATAGAATGTGGAAAACATTATTTTCTTGTTTCAGTTTGATTTACAAGTAGCATTCAGTTAGTTTAGAATATATCACTTATGATAATAGATCCTTTGATTCAAATAATAGTCTCAATATATCATTTCCCTGTTCCCTGTGTATATAATAACTTTAATAGTCATGCTCCCTACAACATAGTTAAATTGATATCATGTTTGTTTGCTTTTAGATCTTCCAGTGCATGCCAAGAAATAGAGTACCTCAGGAAACACTATGGAGCTACCAAAAAATATAGAAAAAATAGAACATCAAGGCAGCTAACTCAAAAGGATAGAAGCTTAACTTGTTGCATGACTGCTATTGCTAATCTCATCATTGAGACTCTCTTCATGATTCTGTGACCATAATCAGTTCTATTGTGAATGGATCAGAACCCATGAGATTATAATTGCTGAAATGAACATATGGTGCCTTAATCCATGTAATTATATAGACATTCTTTGAAAGACCATAGTTTATTGGCTGTTACCTTTCTAAGTTAAAAATCTTATTTCTGAGTTATATTCTAGATTTTACAGAATATATTAAATTTTACATTCTGGACTTTATATCTTCTTTGGCCCTCACTCTAATAAGTACCACACAACAGTTACAATTTAATCTTCTGAAAGGCTATGCTTGTTACTTTATATTGTTCTAAGAAAATCTTTTATAGAATTCTAGTTCCTAAAATAATTACAAAATTCTTTAGCTTATCATTTGGCATTCTGCAGTCTAACTTCATATGCTTTTCAACCTCATTTCTTATAAATCTGGTGTATTACTGGTAATTCTCTCCCCTACATTTTTACCTATTCTCCAAATTTTCCTATAATTTTTTTACATCATTGTCCCTGTATTCACTCAATTACTATTACTGAGATTTCTCTTTACACATATCTTTTAATTATCAGTGTAATTTTTTTTATTTTCTGTTGCATGAGGTTTTAGAACTTTTTCTGTTGCATGAGGTTTTAGAACTTTTTCTATATATTTCCGCATCGCTGATTCCAAATTTGAAATCCGTTTTTTGATGCATGCTCTAGATTTATGCAATTTTAATTTCTTTTTGTTACAGTTAATGGCATGCATTGGTTTCTAAATTGAAGTTAAAAGGCAATGACTCTTGGATTGAACATAACCACAGGCAATTAATGTTTTACAAACATCACTTTTACATAATTGTAGTTGTTTTTAAATGTAAAAACTTATTATCTGATACAAACACCCTCTTATTTCATTTTAAAATTGAATCATGACTTCTTCAAGTAGGCATAAATGTAAGAATAGTCCTGAAATTTTCTGTTAAGTATGTGGCTGTTACACATTTCAACATCAAAAGTGCAATATTTCATCTTTTGTGACACGTGCATATATTGCCTATTTTCAAGTTTCCCTTGGCGATCAAGACAAGAATTCAGCTCCTCATATTGTGTGTCATAATTGTGAGGAAATGCTTCATGACTGGACAAAAGGAAAATTTAAAGAAATGCCTTCTGGTATTCCCAGGGTTTGGTGTGAACCGAAGGACCAAAATAGTGACTGTTATTTTTGTCTGATCCATACAAAGCACATAGGCAAGAAAAAACAGCATATGATCACATATCCTAATATTCTTTCAGCAGTAAGACTTATATCCTCATATTCTTTCAGCAGTACAACTTATCCCACACTTTAAAATACACCTGGTTTCAGTTTTCAGTGGTTTTATTTCTTCTAAGGATGAAGAAAGTGAACATGGTGATCAAGTGAATTTTAATAAGATGCGTGAGGAAATGGTTGTAGAATCTGAAGGGTCTTCTTCTGATGCCAAGCAGTTATTAACCCCTCAGCAGTTTAGTGAACCTAAATTGAATGACTTAGTAAGAGATTTGGGCCTATCAAATAAAACAAAACAGCTGAGTTTTTAGCCTCCAAACTTCAAGAAAATAATGTAATTTTTAGGTCGGTTAAAGTATCCCATTTCAAGAAGTGTGGACAAATTTTTGTGGATTTTTTTTTAGAAGACAAACACTTTGTTTACTGTCATAATATCAGCAGTCTTCTCAGCCAGCTAGGTGTTACCATTTACAGTTCAACAGAATGGTAGCTATCTCTTGAAAGCTCTAAATGAAGTCTGAAATATGTTCTTTTATACAACGGTAATGTTTATGCAGCGCTTCCAATTGGTTATTCAACTCATCTGTGAGAAGATTATAATGACATAAAAATTGCCCTCAGTTTTCTAAAGTCTGAGGAGCATAACTGGATAATTTGTGTGGATCTTAAAATGGTAAATTTCCTGTTAGGACAACAGAGAGGTTTCATGAAGTATCTTTGCTTTCTGTGTTTGTGGGACAGCCAGGTTTGGGAGAAACACTAGACACAAAAGGAGTGGCCGAAACATAAACTCTGGAAGTAGGGATGCAAAATATTGTGAATAAACCTGTAGTTAATGGAGACAGGATCATTTCCTCCCCACTTCACATCAAACTTGGCTTAATGAAGCAGTTTGTTCAGGCTTTGAATAAAGAAAGTAAATGCTTTCCACATATTATTTCTTCTTTTTCTGCCCTGTCTTTCAAGAAGATAAAAGGAGGTGTATTTGATGGACCTCAAATTTGAACCCTCATATGTGATGAAGAATTTGCCAGGCAAATGAATAAGGAGGAAAAAGCAGCATGGCAGTCTTTTGTGGCAGTTACAAAGAACTTCCTTGGCAATAAAAAAGCAGAAAACGATAAACTTCTGGTTCAAAGGATGCTGTTGACTTTCAGCGACACTGGATGGAACATGAGTGTTAAGAGTCACTTCCTGAACAGTCACCTTGATAAATTTCCCGAAAATCTTTGAGCTGTTATTGATGAGCAGACTACTGCTGGAGCATTAAACTAGATTGTCCTGAACAAGTACACATATACAAGAGCTATAAATGCAAATTTTTGCCTAAATAGGATTTAAATAAACTTTGCGCAAATTTGATGATTAAAAGAAGTGTTTTAATATGTTCTATTTTGAAATTGTAGACAAACTCTAATGCAATCATATCTTTTAGTGTATTAGTGTATTTACTTTGCATTATATAAATTATGGTATCTTTACAAAGATGATGCCCAAGAAGACATTATACTTCTTTATGTTGAAATGTTGAAAATTATACAATAAGGTAAAAACTTAAAATCTTGAATTGCAAAAATACTGTAGCTTACAGGGAAAAACTAATGTCAGATCTGAGATCAGTACGCTTGAGTTAGGTAAGTGCAAGTGTTTTTGTGGATGCAACACAAATTTGTTCCCCAGTGTTATTTAATAAATAGGCTAAGTCATACCTCATTTAATAAACCTTCAGACTCTCTAGCTCTCAATTATTTCCTTTTATTTGAAACTCAGAACTTTTGTTTTTTTATTACTAAAATGATAATTAATCAAGTGCTGCCTGTGATAGCACAGAAAATTTATTTTATATAAAACTCTTTTCCTTTCCTTATAATTACTTTGTAATATATGAATCTTGTCCCCACAATACACAGATTAAGGATTTGCATATAGGGGCTGTTCAACAAATATTTTTGATAAAGAGATGATTCACTAAATATAGCCAGATTAAATCTATTTACTTTTAGAAAGTAGAGAATACATTACTAGAATATGTTGAATTTTTTATCCTACCACTTTCACAGATTCATAATTTGTCCTATTCCAATTTAACAAAGATCAGTGATCTAAAACAAGGTAAGGATTTTACTCTTTAGGAGATATTTGGCAATGTCTGGAGACATTTTTGTTTGTCACATTTTGGGTAAGGGAGATTGCTACTAGCATATATTGGGACACAGCAGAGATGTTGCTAAAGTTGTTAAATATCTTACAACACATAAGATGGTTCCCCCAAATCAAAGAATTATACAACCTAAAAATGTCAATAGTGCCAAGTTTGAGAAAGTCTGATACAGACAATGGATTTGGGTTTAGATATAAGTAATATATTGAATACAATATGATTTATACTTATGAAATATGTCTTGTGAATTACAGTTAGTTCCATATCATCCAGTTGTGGTTGATCCCCTTGGTCTACTTCTCATACCTGTGGTAAGAAACAGATAGTTAATTGGCATAGGCTGGATAGATTTGACTTGATAAACCTTTCATTATTTTGTATGTGATAGATAAGATTTATTACACAATTAACCAATAATATATGAGTCACATACCTATTATTATCACGGTAAGAGTTTCAATGGATGTAGACTCTAACACTGTCCAAAAATTTACAATACTTTCTTTTCCTAAAGTTGGTCAGTCTTGATTGTCATCAGAGTCAATTATAGATTGAGAGCCAACTGAAATGACTGAAAGGTGACATATTACAGTCTGAAACAATACATTGTCAATATATATTTATTCAAATATTACCAATAGTATTCAAAATATAGTATTAAGTAATAAGCATTCCACAATATTTAATTTTCAAATACAACATGAATAAAATTTTTAATTTATTTGTTGAGTAACTAAATGTCATCCTTCATGGTTCTTGGCGTAATTTAGAGTTTCTTCCCTAATTCCATAATATTCTAGAATTTTTCTCTCCACTTTTTATTCAATTGTACTTACAACTGTAATTTAATTTGTTATTATTTATTTTCTTGTGTCTGCTTTCCTATCCCCTAAACTACTCGGCTCTTCCCCCCAACAAGACCATAAGCTTCTCTAGGAAGGATCTCATAATTACTTGTAATTGTAACCTTAAAATATTGCAAAAAGTAAGTGCAATATTCATTGTATGACAGAATAAATATATATGACAAGCTAAATTAATATTTCTAGGAAATAATGCTGAACACCAAAATAATCAGATTAAGTTCATGTAATATATCAAAGATATATACAGTTGGCCCTTGAATAATACAGGTTTGTACTGCACAGGTTCACTTAAAATGCACAATTAAAAAATATAAATACAGTAATTATATTTCTTTTTAAAAAAAATTTAGTGAAAGGAGGGAAGGCAAAGACAGACTTCTGCATATGCCCTAACTGGGATCCACCTGGCAAGCCCACTAGGGGGTGGCAATGTTCTGCCCATCTGGAGCCTTTGCTCTGTTGCAATTTTTAGCACCTGAGGCAGAGGCAAGAGAGCCATTCTTGGTGCCCAGGGCCAACTTGCTCCAATCGAGCAATGGCTGCAGGCAGGGAAAGAGGGAAAGGAGGAAAGATAAAGATAAGGAGAAAAAGAGAGAAGCAAGAGGAGGAGGGCTTCAGAAGCAGATGGGTGTTTCTCCTGTGTGCCCTGACTGGGAACCAAATGCAGGACATGTATACACCGGGCTGAGGCTTTACCACTGAACCAACTGGCCAGGGCTCAGTAATTGTATTTTCCTTATAATATTTTTAAATGCATTTTCTTTTTTCTAGCTTACTTGATTGTGAGAATATAATATATAATGCATATAACATAAAATATGTGTTAATCAATTGTTTATGTTATTGGTAAGGTTTCCAGTGGATAGTAAGCTATTAGTATTTAAGTTTGGAAGAGTCTCAAGTCATATGTGGATATTCAACTTTATGAGGATAGATTTTTCCTCATCCCTCTCCCTGTGCTGTTCAAGAGTCAACTGAACTTGTCATTCAAGAATTACTATGGAAGAAAATATGGTGGTTCCTAAAAATTTAATAATAGAATTACCATATGACCCAGCAATCCTTCTACTGGGTATATACCCCTAAAACTCAAAAACATTTGATATGTAAAGATGCATGCACCCCCATGTTAATCACAGCATTATTCACAGTGGGCAAAACATGGAAAGAACCAAAGTGCCCTTCAATAGAGGAATAGATAAAGAAGATGTGATGCATATATACAATGGAATATTACTCAGGCATAAGAAACAATGACATAGTATCATTTACAACAACATGGATGGACCTTAATAACATTATACTGAATAAAATAAGTAAATCCAAACAAGGTAAGAACTGTATTATTCCATACAAAGGTGAGACACAAAATTGGGATTCATGGACATAAATAGGAGTGCAGTGATTACTAGAAGGAGGGAGGAGAGGGTGAGGGGAGGGGAAGAGTAGTGGATGGGACATAATTAAGTAAAATTATAACTTGTCAGAGGATAATTTGACTTTGGGTGGTGGGTATACAACATAATTGACAGTCCAAATGATCTGGAGATGTTTGCCCAAAATCTGTGTACTTTAGTTGACCAATGTCAACCTGTTAAATTTAATTGTCTAAATAAAAAATTAAAAAAAGGAAAAATTCAATGAAAGTTTGACATCTGGATATTCAATGAAAGTTTAGCATCTGGATATCACTCATTTCTTATGTACATAAGACTTTATTATTTCTATTTTAAAATAAAACTTATAGAATAGCAAAGCCTGCCAAATACCCTGATTTTTCTAGAAAAATTCCCACGTTGCTTTTATCATTCACTTCATTGCCAACCATTGAAGAAGAGTGGCAGTCTAGAATTCCTCAGTGATTCCTGCATGACAAACTGACTGTGAAAGATAGAGACAATGCCTAAACTTTGTGGACATTTGGTATTTTTTCTTTTTTGATTAAAGTAGATAAAAACAAGCCTGTTTAAATCTAATAGAATAAAATGGCCATGAACTGATAATACAAGTTGCAACAACCCCTGAACATTTATCAGTATTAATTCCAGAAGAAAAATGTATTGTTTCAGGGGATGAAATACAAAGGTATTTCTGACAAAATCATCAGGTATGTGATGAATGATTTTATAGCATATGTTATATGGTATATGCTGTATGATGTATATGATAAGTATGGTTCATATTGATGATGACTATGTATGTGGCTGGAGTGTGTGTGTTTTAAGAGGTATATGCATTAAACTTGCAGATTTAAGAGTCAAATTGCTAGGACTCCAGTTTCTACTCTGCCACTTACTAGTTGGTTCCTTGGCCAAATTATTTTATCTCTTTGTGGTTCAGATTTCTCATTTGTAAAATGACAGCAATGTTGTACCTAACTCATATTATTATTGTGAAAATTAAAAGGAAAATGTAAAGCATTATTTTACATTATTTCACTATTATTACATTATTTAATACCAACAACCTTGCAGAGTCAAACAATTGAATTTAATTTATAAACATTGATACACATCAAATATTCAATTATAAATGAGTGATTATAATTCTCCTCCCTTTTTTTCTTACGAATATCTCTATGTAGAGAAAAGTCAGCTTTTTATACTTCTTACTTCTGTTACCTGTAGAATTAGATAACTTGACAGTGCAATTATTAGAGAGTGATTCTCTATTTCCACTTTAGTCCCTTGAGTCATTGGTGTGCTCTTTCCTTATTTTAGATGTTTTAATGTCTGCATAATGTTTTGAAAATTGAAAACCAAATGATGCATCCTGTGGGTTAGATGAGAGCCCCAGTGATGAGGATAAGACAAGAAAGGAAGTATACACTCTCTCAAACAATAATATTTTCTTCATTGATAAATATAATATCTTTGTAGAACATTTTTCTTTTTTGTCTCATTTCTCCACCATCTGGCTAATATAACTGAATTGTTGCAAAACTGTAATATCTGTCTTCTAACTCACTCGTTGTCCCCTAGAACATTACTGCCTTCCTTTGGAATCAACAACGAGATCAATTTCTTTCCGAAATTCAGGATTAAAGGCAGTTGCTTTTATAAAACCTGATTGTGATCATCACCCATGGAGGTGTTCTTCAGTCTGTTAAAAAATTAGGATGAAGAAAAGCAAAATTTAAAAAGGGAAAGAAGGAGGGAGGGAGAAAAGAAGAAGAGAAAAGCTGAAAGGAGAAAGAAACTATCTGTTATGAAAATCTAAAACAGAAATAAAGTAAGATTGATTGCCTGACTTAGTAGTGAGTCAAGGTGAGTAAAATTCTACTGGTAGCCAAGGTTTTTTTTTTACAGAAAGCAGTTAACTCCTTCAGGTGAGTAGGATGATAGTTATGCTTATCACTTCTTAAGAATTCAAGAATTAAGATTTCAATAATTATGAATTTATTATGATCTAGAATCCAGAGTCCACAAATATTTGTTTAATGTAAAATAAATTCTGCTTTAAGATATTTAAGAGATTAAAGACTGTGTAAGACAACCTTAAAGACTTGAAAGTGTTATGCTTAAGTAACTTGAAAGCACATTAGTCTGATAACATTACCTTTTAATAGTTAAAGAATGAGAGTATATAATAAAGAATGCTACATTATATGGCATATATAGTAAATGCTTTAGCTGGTAAAAGTGAGAAGAATGAGGGTAATGTGTGTCAGCATCATCAAGGCAGTATGCTAAAATTTTTGAACATTGTTTTTATGCCTTCATTAAGGAACTATTTATTGAATATCTACTATGTGCAAGGCATGGTGCCACATGCTTCATTAATGATATAAGGTATATGAAGTTGTCAACACAACTTTTAGAATACAGATTTTAATAAATTCTAGTGATAATGACAATAGTAATGATAATGATGATGGCCATAAGAGGTAACATTGTTTGTTGATTACAGGATGAAATTGAGAAATGGACTGTTTGGTTCAAATTATAATTCTGCTACTTTCTAGCTATATAACCTTGGTAAAGTTATTAACCTATTCATACTTCACTTTTACATCTACAAAATGAAAGTAGTTATATCTCATGTCTCCTAAAATTTTTATGAAGATTACTATCTTGAACTTGATGAATATTTAGAATATTACTTAGCTTATATTAATTACTTTAAGCATATTTATTGAACAAAAAATAAATAGCAATTATTTCACTGAATTCAAAGTCCTATGAAAGTGGTAGACCATATGTATTTTGTCATATGCTCTGCATTTAAGAAAATCCATGATACTCAATAACTATTTGTTTAATAATAACAATAATGATATTATGTATATATTTTTGACACTAATTATTATAAATCTTTTGACAGAGGCATATGTTATGTTGCAAATATGGCCAGAATGACACTCTACATAAATTGTCCACATTTACAATAATTGTTTTTCATATTGTGTATGAGAAATCAGTTAAAAAAATCATAGGGTTTCTATTATTACATCAAATGCATGTTTTTGACACTTGGTGTAATGATGACACATACGCACATACACTTGTACATATTTAGAAATTAATTTAACTGGCTAATGGTAACTGAACAGATAATTATAGAATAACTTACTTGTTACCAACAAACTGAAGTTTTATCTGGTCAACTTACATTAATGATCATTGATTTCACGAGAATGTTTCAGAATTGAAGTTTTGAACAAATGCCATTTGTGACCAATGCAGTGTGTGAACTTTATAGAAAATAGTATCTATAATATGTGTTTCATTTGCAGTAAAAAAATAATTTTTTTCAAAAATATTTTTGAATTATTCAAAAATCATCACTACCATAAATTACTTCAGATTATGTACAAAGTTGAGCTGGTGGGATAAGGGTCATATTATATGGTATTTTCTTCTTCTTAAGTAAAACATACCCTCAAGATCGAGAACATGATAGGAACCACAGCCAAATAGCACTTACAAACTTTAACAATCAAACTAATCCTTTTTAGTGAAGGGAGAAAATATAAAACATGAGCTGTTCTTTCACAGAGAGAGCCTGGGTCAAGAGAGGAACACACCATAAAGTAAAGGATTTGTGTATACTATTGATTTGATGACTTGTTTATTTTTAGAATTTGAGAAATAAGGGTATTGGCTTCATGAAAAAGAACTTTGATCTCTTCCCTGTAGTATATTTTATTTTAAATGGAGAGTTTCATATTAAGAATCTCTTTAGAAAACTGGTAAACATTTTTGAACTTTAAGAGTAGTTCTGTATGTTTGCTCAACAATATACCCCCTAGAACTGTTTCTGACGCATAATAAGAGTTGGTAATTATTAGCAGAATGTTTCAAGTCTTATGAAGATTTCCTGGACCTGAGATATTCAACAAATAAAGAGCTAGATTGACCAATTATTGACTCTTTGTCCCGTCCCCTAGCATCTTGTTCCTCTACTCTTTATATGAACCATTTAACAGAAAGATGAAGGTAGCAATATGTACTTTTATTCTCTAAATACGTTAGAATGAATATATTTTTAAAAAAGTGCTCTTTAACATAGCCACTGCACAATTATTATAATTAAAAATTAACATTAATATAATTTGTAATCTATATTCCAATTCCTCAGTTGACCCAGTGAAATTTTTTATTGACCCAGTTTAGGATGACACATTACATTTAGTTTTATGAGTCTCATTTAACCTAAAACAATTCCTTAGTTCTTCTTTTTCTTTATGACTTTTACATCTTCGAAGAATGAGGGCAAGTTATTTTATATTATATTCCTTCATTGGGGTTTATCTCACATTTTCTTATGATAAGGTCTAAATTATGTTGGTTTTTTTTTTTTTTTTTTTTGGCAGGAATACCAAGGACATGATATGATGTTCTTAGTGCATTATACCTAGGACTTGATATTGGTTTGTTCTATTATTAACGATTTCAATTTAGTCACTTGATTAAGGTGATAGCCACAAGATTGCTCAATTTTGTCATCAATTTTTTTTCCTTTTGTGGTAATTTGTGAGGAGATACTTTGAGATAATGTAAATCCCCTTTTCCTCACCAAACTTTAATTTACTGGTTTTAACATTCATTGATGATTTCCTAACTCTATTATGTTTTTAAAATAAATTATTGGCTAATTACAAGTAGAATTTTAAAGATATTTTCAAGGGGAGAGCTATAATTATACATAATTTTAAAAATAAATTCACATTAAAGAGAAATAAACACATAGATTATATCCACAGAGATGGGAAAATGGACCACCATTTTAATTCTGAGACACTTCTTTTTCAGAATTGAGACTTTTTTCCCCCAGGTATAGCTCCAAACTCTGAACCAGTTGGATCCGCTTATCCCTTGGCTCATTGCATAAGCATGAGTAAATTACTAAATCACTTGAATTTTTATTCTCTTTCCTTTAAAGCTGTTATATTAATAATGGATCTTCCTTTATTTCACAAGTATGATGTGAGGACAAAAGATTATTATTACAATAGATACTTGAGATCTTTGAATAAAAGTAATTTATGAAACCCAGATCAAAATATTAATCCTTATCACATCCATCAGTATTCTCCTTGTTTCTAAGGGCACTGTATCCCCAAAACCTCATTCTATATTAGACACCATTGCCAACTCCCATGACCTGATTTCAGAAAAAGCAGCAGCTCTTGCCAAAGGAGACTGATACAAATGCAGCCTCCTCCAGCCTCCAGTCTTCTTTATTCACACCTCTTTAAAAATATTTCTGATTGAGGCTCAAGGCATCTCTTTCACAATCTTAATTTCAATTTGCCTCACCCTTAGGTGGGACTCTCTCCTTTTGATTTGGCGAAAGTTCAACTTTTCCTATTTGCAACTAGATTGGAAAGGGTATTGGGGCTGCAGCAGTAACACTGACTGTGACGTCCCCCTAGGACTAACTCAGTTCAGCCTCTGCGTACAAAGAAAGCTCACTATAAACTCAGACAGCGGAGGCACAGTCTGCACAAGGGGATTTTCTCAGCTGATATCTCTGCAGAGAAGATACATAGAGCATAGATATAGAATATTTTAGAGCTGTTCTGGAGTGTTCTTTGAATTTAATGGGAGAAGTAGCCATGCTGCAAAGTCTCTTAAAATATTTACTTAACCCCGCTGATTTAACATGTGAAATTAGCTTGTTTCGATCATCCTTTATAAAACATGTAAGAGGAATGAGAGATTGTAATTTTCTCACCTAAATATAGACTCACATCCCTTAGTGAAGCTTGATTAATCCCCTTAAGACCTCTGTAATGAGGATTGCCTGCACTCAGTTGCTGGACAATTGTTGCAATTGGTTCTTGTCTCAGCAGGAAGCACATTAGAAGCTTCATGACTAAGCCAGAAATTGTCTTATATGCTATTGAAACCCATTTGTAGTATGTAACTGGATCACCTGGTTTTATTCTCTCTGTCTGTACTCACCTAGGTTCGCTGACACCCTTGTGGCTCCAGATCTAATCAGTTCTACCATATCTACAGTCAGACTTAATCTCAGTGAACTTTATTAGTCTCAACCTTCCCTTGATAAACTGAGGTCTGGTTTCTTATGTCTATTTGGTGTTGCTTACAGTCCCAGTGCCGCATTAGAAAGCTCTGTATGATGAAAAAAACCAGAAATGGAAGTATTAAAGAACATTCAAATTTATACTTGGCTGATTGCTAATCAGCCCCTTCCACCTACGAGTTCTTTGAGCATTTCTGGGATATTCAGACACTCTCTTGTAACACAGACATAAGCCTCTGTTGGATATTTTTTCAGTAATATATATATATATATATATTCTTTTTTTGGCACAGCTAATACCAATGGTCTACAGAAGGAGTTGATGATGTAAATAACCAAGTTGCTTCAGTTTCTTAATTAAACTCTGTGGAAAACACAAACTTAGGTGATCATAACACATCTTCATATAAGTAGTGATTTTTCACATTAAAAAAAATCATAAATGAGAATTGGATAATTCAAAAATAAAAATTAAAAAAAGCATCCAGACTTAATCTCTCTTGGTTTTAGCTCTTAATGACTTTAAATTCTGAAGGAGAAAAGGATGTCTTTAAAAATGTAGTTGGTTTTAATGTTTTTACTGTCAGTACTGCCACTGCAATACTGCAGTTAATCTGCAATTAAATGTAGATACTGCGCTGAGAGATATGGGTGAGTGTAAGACTTAACATCATTTGTCTTTGACTCAGAAGAGGTGGATTATACTTAAATATGTCTTTAGTGGTTTTCTAAAATGAATTTGCATTCTTTTTTTATTTTTGGATATTTATATCTTAGCTGTATCACTGAATTTGGCCACACGCAAAGAGAGGGCTTATTTAAGTGTGTGTAAGTTATATATTAAGCTGTGTATGTATCCTAAAGTTGGAAGTGGCAAATAGTACTCTAAGTTAATGGCCCAAGGGATTCAGCCAGAAAATGGCAACAAAGCAAATAAAAGATGAGTCTCTTTTCACTGCATTTAATATTCTTACTATACTTTCTTGAATTACAATCACTGTTGAAATTCTCTAATATTCTCAATTAGTTGTTTTAATCATAAGAAAACCCATTTGATCCTTTAGTTTGCCAGATGAAAGTTTTCAAAATACCCCTCATAACTAATGTAGTTTTTAAAAAGCATTCTATAATAAAGGTTAATGGCATTTTTCATGCCAACAAATGCACGTTCACTGCCAAAACTAAAGCTCAAGAGTACAATATAAAGTTGGGCTCCATTTCAGGAAGATTCAAGAAATTTCTATGAGTTGAGGACAAATTGCCCAGTTTTAATGACATTTTATATTAAATGGTTATGTGACACTGGCAACTCTTCAGGAAGAGATGGATTTTAAACTTTTACTGCAGTCTCCTTTCTGCTTCATCCCTTATTCAAGAAGAAATTGTCTATCCAAAATGTGATTATTTTGACATTTAAAAGAATTCTAAACTAAGCACAATGCAGTTGAATGCTTGAAGGATTCAGAGAAATGGCTTTAAAGAAATATATTCCAGTTTTTCCAACACAGTTTAATTTGTGAGGTGAGAGATTGTTTCCAAGCTATGGACATAAGCAATGAAAGAGAAAAACAAAATCAAACAAAAATGTTAGGCCTTTTATAGGCTAGATCTTTTGCATATCAGCAATTTAGCATGACATATAGTTACTATAAAGGAAAAATAAGATACTTACCTATATTCATGTATGTTTATACACATACTTATATACACATATGTATAACCACATACACACATATGATTGTTTTTCCACTTACAAAATACTTTGTTCAGATTCTTCTAGAAATAATGTATGCTTTATTTCTTTTCAATCAATATTTAATATATATACACACATATGTGTGTATATATATTCATATATATGTATATATACAATATATGCGTATGTGTGTATATACATATATACACACATATATACATATCTACATACATATGTGTAAAATATTTTGCCAAATGCCATATGCTAAAGTATGAAGGGAAAATAATTATGAAGAAATAAGTCTAAGTACAGAATGAAGAGGATTTGCCCATTCTAGCTGAAAATGCAATCATTTTATTCTAATTGGGGATCCAGTTACACAATCTCTTCACATTTAATTTGCTTTGAAAAATATATACTATGTGCACTCTCCAGAAGGCAATTCCTTCTCCCCAAAACGCGTTCTACTTCTTTTAAAGCCTCTGGTAAAATTTTTATCTAAGCCATCAGATTTAGCAATTTGTAACTGATCTAATCTCTCCACACAATCCTTGCTTACTGAAATTGCATCCAACAGTTCCTTACTATAAAACCGAACAACCTACATCTTTCCTTTTTATGTTCATCTCTTCCAGCTTTTCTTTTATCCCCCCAAAAATAGATAAACAATAAGAAATCGCAATCATTTACAATTGCCAATTACTACATTATGAAATAATCATTGAGAGTTAATATCATAAAAAATAAAGAACCGCAATTTCAACAACTATCAGATAATATTTAAATAATTAGAGTAGTTTTTTTATGTCCTCTGTAGAGTATTACAGTTTTTAAAAATTATAAGCAGGTGCCATTGTCTGAAGACTTTCTTTTAATTGATTTGGTTTTTAATTCACATACTCATTTTCTATATATTTATTATTTTCTATACACTGAATAGTATTGTATTTATAATGAACAAAAATAAGCTCATGTTAAATATTTGCTTAGAATACATAATATTGTTTCAAAAATTATCTAATTCTGAGGTAGGGTGACACAGACACTGATTATGTAGGCCTATTTTCTTGTCTTCTGTCTTGATTACTGGTTATCATTGTATCTGATACATAATAGATGCTCAATTAATACATGTTTAATGATGAAATCTCTGCTGATGTTCAGACAAAACTATTAATCTTTTAGATGTGTAAATAGCACATGTTTATAGTTTATTGAGTTCTCTATATTGCATATATAACATGGGTTTTCTTTCAATTATAAGCCCAAATTTTGGTTTTTACCTACATCACTTTTTGAAAATAAATATGTTGGGAGACTTGAGTACTGTAAATTTTTAACTATGTCAGAATTCTCCATCAGACCTTATAAATGTCTAACTTTATGCACAGAAAGGATGGCAGTTGTGAGATTAGGTCTTGAGAACCCAGGTGATTCCTAATATTAAATAAAGAACATCCTGTTAAACTAAAAAAATTGTAATCTTTCTCAGTAAGAAGGAACAAAATCTGTACTCAATTTGTAAATTGTTTGAAGTCTTGTTATGCCTTGAACAACTTGGTTTAGCTCCTGAAAATGAGTTATCTTCTTGGGAATAAAAGTAGAATTCCCACTTTTTCTGTGTCTCATAGCACTTTTTGCAGACAGAGCATTCTATGGATATATATGAAGCAAATGGTTGGATGATTGACTAAATAAATGATTTTTCCTGAGAATAAATAGGAGTGCTTGAAAGTGTGAGCATCAACTCTGTTCTGAAATTTCTGAACATGATTTGCAATGATGTGACCTTCGTATGTGTGATGCCAAAAACCGAATCTACTTTATTTAGAGTAAGCATAGAATGTTTCCCCATTCTTTTCTTCCCTTTTCTTCTACTCTGCTTAGCTCAAAAATATTTGTAGTTGTCCAAATATGAGGAGGGTGATATAGTTCTGCTTAACATTGTTTTCTTGAAACTGTAGCTTTTTGAGAACCCAGCTAAATAGAAGGAATGGATGCTTTATATTGCTATTTATATGAGCTACATTTTCAATGCTAACATGCTCACATTTGTAGTTGATAATAAAATATGCTAATATTTATAGTATTTTTACATATATAAAATATTTTGCTATAACATTGACAAACTTTGGATTTCTTTGTTAGTAGTATCTTATTTTCTCTCTAATGTAATAAAAAGCTTTTGAACAAACTAATCCCTTGAACAACTAAGTTTAAAGAAATACCTTCTTTAAAAGGTTTTTTCACTTGACCAGGCAGTGGCACAGTGGATAGAGTTTCAGACTGGGATGCGGAAGACGCAGGTTCGAGACCCCGAGCTCGCCAGCTTGAGCGTGGACCCATCTGGCTTGAGCAAAAGCTCGTCAGTTTGGACCCAAGGTCGCTGGCTCCAGCAAGGAGTTGCTCGGTCTGCTGAAGGCCCACGGTCAAGGCACATGTGAGAAAGCAATCAATGAACAACTAAGGTGTTGCGAGGGCAACAAAAAACTAATGATTGATGCTTCTCACCTCTCTCCGTTCCTGTCTGTCTGTCCCTATCTATCCTTCTCTCTGACTCTCTATCTGTCTCTGCAAAAAAAAAAACAAAGGTTCTTTCCTTGTTTTTTCCATAATACACTATATCCCCATTTTCCATCACAATTAGTAGCATCTTTGAATTACTTGCATTTTCCCAATGTTATCATGTTATACTGATACAATTATACAGATAAAACAAAATGTCAATTAATTCTCTTCTTCCAAGATAAATGCCATTTGATTGCATTCACTTATTTATTCAACACATATTTATTGGAGGACTAATATGTGTTAAGTGCAATGAAGGAAGTAGAAAAGATTCAGGAAAACTTATTGCACAACTAGACAGTTTCAACTCTCTCCATCAAATAATTTTTTATTTTTACTATTTTTGAGAAAACTACAGTTGAGTACTAATGTGCTATCTTTCATATGACTTCCCTTTCATATGACAGTCCCTAATAATTTACCAATAATAATAAAATAAGAATTGATGAGTCAATTGTCTTTGAAGTCAACTTTAGATGATTCATGGAGATAAAATCTAACAGGAAAATACAGAATAACTTACATTTTATTTCTTTATATTAAAGGTTCCTTAAGAGCACCTTTACTAAAATGAAAACCACCAGTGTTAATATTTTTGGGAGCAGATTTAATCAGTAGTTGAATTAATTTATCTCTCATTTTCATTAAATTAATGTTTTTCAGCATTAGAATTTTCTTTTTAATGTAATATTTCTTGTATATCAGTTGAGATAAATAGACATATTAGTATATACAAAATTTAGAACATTAATAGATAAAACCATTTATATGCATATATTAAAAAGACTGAGTTGAAAAACAATAGATTGGTTTCAATAAACTTGGATATAGTAGGGAATTAAATATAGTTGTATTCTGTTACATCCCCTTATTCTATAGGTTCCAACTTATACATTATTCTAATCTGTATGAACATGTATTATGCACTAAATATTTATATGAGTATCCCTTAATCAAGTACATTTGATAAAATGTACTTGAATAGAGTTATATATAAACTATATAACTTGAAACACTTTGTTTGTTTCTACAGAATGGTTTCATTATTTTTCAAATAATTAATAAACTATTTTATACTATTATAGAAATGCAATGTGCAAAATTTTATATATAATCATCATTCTTAAGACTTCCTACGTAAACCCACATTTAGAACTATGAAGCAAACTTTTATAAATTATCCTGGTGGGAAATCTCTCTCTAAATTATAATTTGGATCTCAATTGATCATAATGTGAAGTTTAAAATTTAATAATTCTATATCATTTCTCATTGGAAAAACATTGCAAAGTAATAACTAATTAATCAAATTCAATAACAATATTGTTGTTAGGTGAATACTATGTCGAATCATTTGCTACAGAATATCAAGATGCTATATGTATATATGTCACTTTTGAGGTAATAATTATAGCTACGTGCTGTAAAGTATTTATTACCTTATCTAATTAATACACATTTTGGCATGTCAGGGTTTGCGGGTAATTATAGTTTTATATTGCGGTAATAATTTGTATGATTTATGAAGCCTATGAAACAACACTGTGAGCCAAAAAGCTGTCTGGAATAATTACAGTTAAGCAGCATGATCAACAGGTATGCCCAGCCAAGAGAACACAGCCCTGAGGATAAGAGCCTCAAAGAAACAGAAGCAATCTGAGATGTTCACTTCTCAGGCTGCCTTTTCTCACCTAAAAAAGGGGGGCCACCCACAGTTTTCAGCTGTATTAAAGGTCTGATTACTTAAAAATATATGCGGTTATTTTCAAAAAGATCATGTGCTGATGTGGAGGACTTTATAAAAATAAATAAGATTGTCGTGGATCATATAGAATAGCAATTATCTTAGGAAAGACTGAATGTAGACACAGTTACTCTAAGGATTTCAGTGTATCTATGGCTATAAAAAACTCAACTAGAATATGGACTCATTTGTCTCCAGTTAGAAATAGCACAGTCTAAACCTCTCAACTCTTGCAAACCCAAATAGCTCTGAGTGTCATTTCCTTCTGGAACCAAGACACCTAGACAAACTGTTTCAGTAGGAACAAAGATTGTAGTTTGCTTCCTAAGAAACTTTGCTTATATTTGGGAATTAACTATCATAGACTTGAGAGCTAAAAAAGAGCTCAACTATCATCATCCATATTTATACAATAATTTTCAGAAAGTTGGTGGGTTGTTAAAGAAGATAATACAAGTTATTCTTTACCAGACACTACTTTTCTTTAGCTGAGTTTATTTTCCTATCAGTCATTCTCTTTTGCTTCATATTAATGCCTTCAAGGTAGGTAATGTTTTAGTTGGCATTCAGCTCATACACTGAAGCACAAGATTCTATCTTACAAAAAGAAGCAGCTGGTAAATTTCTGCAAACTGTTCTCAATATGTGAGAAGTTCTTAGTTTTATTCTTTTCCAGAAGACTAATACATTTATATATTGTAGGAGTATATTGAATTTATTAATTCTAGATAGAGCAATGTTTTTAGTATTTTTTAAACTTGAAGACTAGCAAATAACATCAGAAAATACAGACTGTTAAAAGCAATGCACAGAATATTCCAATTAAAAAATTAATGCTAAATTGTAGTCAGTAATCCATAGTATAATAGATACTTTTGTGCCTGACTGGGCGGTGGCGCAGTGGACAGAGCGTCGGACTGGGATGCGAAAGGACCAAGGTTCGAGACCTTGAGGTTGCCAGCTCATCTGGTTTGAGCAAAAGCTCACCAGCTTGGACCCAAGGTCGCTGGCTCAAGCAAGGGGTTACTCGGTCTACTGAAGGCCCGCGGTCAAGGCACATGGGAGAAAGCAATCAATGAACAACTAAGGTGTCGCAATGAAAAACTGATGATTGATGCTTCTCACCTCTCTCTGTTTCTCTCTATCTGTCCCTATCTGTTCCTCTCTCTGTCTCTGTAAGAAAAATAATAAATACTTTTCCATAAATTAAAACTTATATTGCAAGAGAATGGCAAGAGTCTAAGAATTGTGTGGAATAGAAATTAGAGATTTTTCCTAATACAGGACACTCAACTGCCACCTTCACCAATCTCAATTTTATCAAGCATTTTTTTTTATGGTGAATCAAGGCGAAAAACAGAAACAGATGAGATAAATGAAAGATGCAAATGGGGGCCTGAGAAACCTGTAGCACATACCACCTTATTCCTTGATACTGAACTGATTTGGAACTGGCCAGTCTCTCATTGTATGATAAAAGTAATCTAAAATAAAACTTCTTTTTGACTTTCTAAGCATATGTTTTAGGGGAGAAAATAAAATGGACCAAAGAAAACCATAGCAAAAAATATTTATTTCAAACTATTTTGGGTAGAATATGTATGATTTTTAGAAGGATTATATTAAAGAATACTCTTATTATTTGACTTCTGAAGTTACATTCAAGTTCATTTTATTGTATCAGGCAAACAGAGCATTCATGTCCAATAGTAACTGTAGAAAGAATAAAATTCTGTGCTTTTAACTATTCTTTTGTAGAATTTGATAGGTAGATAGTTAAGTAACTATGCCCAGTCTGTCACAGGGACTGGCAGGCAGGGAGTATCTAAAATTATTAGTTCCTTTCTTTCTTACCCTTGGTTCTGACATACATGTTCTACACACACACACACACACACACACACACACACACCTGACTTCCTGTGAAATACCAAAACCAGGCAAGGAAAATACAAAACAAACAAACAAAAAATACAGACCAATATCCTAGTGAATATAGATGCAAAAATGTTAAACACAATACTAGCAAATCAAATACAACAATACATTAAATCACGATCAAATGGGATTCATTCCAGGAGCACAGGGTGGTTCAAAATAAGCAAATTGATCAATGTAATACACCACATCAACAAAACAAAAGGATAAAAATAAGATGATTCTATCAATAAATGCCAAAAAGGCATCTGATAAGATACAACATCTCTTTATGTTTAAAACACTCAATAAAATCATTATAGAAAGAAAGTATCACAACATAATAAAGGCCATAAGTGACAAATCATCAGCTAATATCATACTAAATGGTGAAAAATTGAAGGCTTTTCCTCTAAAATCAAGAATAAGACAAGGCTTCTTGCTCTCTCCATTCTTATTCAACATAGTCCTGGAAGTTTTAGTCAGAGCAATCAGACAAGAGAAATAAATAAAAGGTATCTATATTGGGAAAGATATCACAATTTGCAGATGACATGATTCTGTATATAGAAAACCACAGAAAATTATTAGTTAGAAACAACAAATTAATACAGTAAAGTCTCAAGATACAAAATCAACATATAATAGTCTATAGCTTATTTGAAACAACAATTAATACAGTAAAGTCTCAAGATACAAAATTAATATATAATAGTCTATAGCTTTCCTATACACCAACAATAAAATTTCAGAAAATGAACTCATGAAAACAATTTCTTTTACAATTGCAACAACAAAATACTTCAGAATAAACTTAACAGAGGGTATGAAGGACCTATATACTGAAAACTACAATGCATCACTGAAAGATATTGAAAAAGACATAATAAAATGGAAAAATATTTTATGATCATGGATTACAAGCATCAACATAGTTAAAATGGCCATACTACACAAAGAAATATAAAAATGGAATGCAATCCCAATGTTATTTTTAAAGAAATAGAACAAAAATATCAACAGATTTGTATGGAACCATAAAGTACCCCAAATAGCCAAAGCAATCTTGTGAAAAAATATAAAGCCAGAGTTATCAAACTATCTGACTTCAAATTATACTATAGAGTCACGATAATAAAAACAGCATGGTATTAGCAGAAAAACAAACATAAAGATCAATGGAACAGAATCAAGAGCTCAGATATAAAACCACATATATATGAACAAATAATCTTTGATAAAAGAGCCAAAAATACAATTGAGGGAAAAAAGCCTCTTTAATAACTAGTGCTGGGAAAATTGGAAAGCCACATGTAAAAAAATAAAACTTTACTATAGTTTGTCCCCCTGCACAAAGAATTAATTCCAAATGAATCAAAGGCTTAAATATAAAATGAGAAACAATCAATTACATAGAAGAAAAAAAAGGCACTAAACTTAAAGACCTTGGCTGTATCTACCTAAAATTTCTGAAAACATTGGTAGGCAAAGACAAATGCACCCCCATGTTCATTGCAGTATTATTCATAGTGGCCAAGACATGGAAACAACCAAATGCCCTTCAATAGAAGATTGGATAAAGATGTGGTACATTTATACAATTGTATACTACTCAGCCATAAAAAATGATGACATCGTGCCATTTACGACAACATGGATGAAACTTGAGAACATTACACTGACTGAAACAACTAAATAAAAAAAACTAAGAACTATATGATTTCACACAGAGATGGGATATAAAAACGAGACTCATGGACATAGATAACAGTGAAGTGGTTACCAGAAAGAGGAGTGGGGGAAGGGAATATAAAAGGAACAACATATGGTGCTGGAAATGATTTGTTTGGGTGATGTGAACACAACATAATAAACAGTTCAAATGCAATAGAATGTTTGCCATCTTATAAAATTTTCTTTCCTTTTCTTTTTTTTTATTAAGTGAGAGGTGGTGAGGCAGAGACTCCCGCATGTGCCTCCACTGGGCTTCACCAAGCAAGCCCCTTGAAGTGTGATGCTTTGCCCATCTGGGGCTGCTGCTTTCTTCCTCAACAACTGCATTACTTCAGCACCTGAGGCTGAAGCCATGGAGCCCTCCTCAGCGCTACAGCCAAATTGCTTGAATTGAGCCATAGCTGTGGGAAGGGAAGAGAGAACAAAAGAGAGAGAGAGAGAGAGAGAGAGAGAAAGAGAGAGAGAAGGGAGAGTGGGAAGGGTGGAGAAGCAGAAGGTCGCTTCTCCTATGTTCCCAGTCCAGGAATCAAGCCTGGGACTTCCACACACCGGGCCAACAGTTTACAGTTGAGTCAACTGGCCAGGGCCTTAATTTTCTAAATAAAATTAAAAATAAAAGAAAGACAATGGTACCAAGTAGATTAAAATCTTTCTAGAAAAAAAAATAAATAAAAGGCTAAATGAAGTTCAAAAGTCCAAAGACTTATCAGGTCAAAGAGCAGAGTGTAACCAAAAGTTATGTCAGGATATAAGAAGAGGTAATAAGTACAGGGTAAAAATACATCATTGATCCCTACATGCTCGTTAATCATGAAGGCAAAAAATGTGATAAAACTGAAGTAGAAACTACTATGTGTGGTTTGGACAATATATGCATACATGCACAAAGAAACAAATTTACTTTTGTATATATCTTATGTGAGCTATTATAAATATAGTTCTTAATAAAAAGTACATATTAAAAATAGCTTTACACTTTCAAAGTTTTGTTATTTTTAATTATCACTTATTTCTTTTTTAAAATTTTATTTATTAAGTTTTAGAGAAATAGGAAGGTGAGAAAGACAGAGAAAAAGAATCATCAACTCTTTGTTTCACTTATTTGTGCATTTATTGGTTGATTCTTGTATGTACCCTGATTGTAGAGTGAACCCGCAACCTTGGTTTATCGGGACAAAACTCTACCTGGCCAAGGCCAGCACTCATATTATTATTTTATTTTTTGTAATCATCACATTACTGGTTAGAGTCTATTTCTTTAACATGTGTCACTTACCAACTATTGATGTTTTTGTTCAAAGTTTTTATGAGAATTTTAAATAAGAGAATATATCAAATTTTCAAAATTTTGTGTGTGCTCAAAAAATTGATTTATAACCATAATACTTTGAAAATACAAAATGACTGCTATTAAAAATATTAATGCTATTTCCCAGAACTTTTAAATGTTACCCTCTCATTCACCTTGTCCATTTTTTTATTGTCTTTTTGTTTAGTTACATTATTGGATAATGTCATTATGTGTGTTAGCTCTGGAAAATAAAATAGAGCTGAGTATAAGCACAGTCTATATCTTGTGTCTCTTGTTTACAGGACTCTGTTGCTCTGATTAAGCAGTGAGTGGTCCACATAGAGGTGTTATTGGGAATTTGACTCCCTGTTCTTTCCAGGGACTGTCTTCTTTCACGTTAGGAGTCAAAAGGCTCTATTTCACTTTTGATGAATAAGTTTCTTCACAGGAAGTAGAGACACAAACAAAATTTTGTTCTATCTTCTGGATTTTTTTTCATTTTGATAAGAAAGCATTTTCATAAGTGTAGCTTTTTTTTGCTTTGAAGATACAACATCTTTTGACATTAATTATTACTATTGCTCACTCTTTGGCAGTGACTCCAAATGGGGGGAAAAGAAAAGAAAACAAAATATGAAAATGAACAACCTGAACTGGACTCCTGACAAGTCAACAAGCCTGTTTTGCAAGTGAGATGACTCATTAGCACAGTGTCATAGGTCAATTCACATTGGAGCTTCTTAATTTCATACTTTTTATCAGTTGAGAAGAGATTGGCGTCTATGATGGGGTCTAATTTGAGTCTTTCCAAATTTTAGTAGACCTCCTATTATTGACATCTATTATCATAGTGTGTTGTAGGGAGTTGTTTTGAAATTTTTCCTGAGATACATCTCTACATCCTGACCTTGGAGGTAAAACAGCTATATGACAAGGCATTAACTATAACTTATCACTTGGTATTTTAAAACTTACTCAGTTTACCTCAATATGCTGCATTTAAAATTTTATAATTTTCATGTATTGTTAATTTACCAAGTTAAATCACTAAGTTCTGCTCTGTTGTGTTTGTTGCAAAATTTCATTCAAAAGTGCTCTGTGTAATTTCATATTAGAAGGTGCCCAAACATGCAAAATGAAGTGGATAATTATGGTGATAAGCCAATTCAAAGAGGTTTAAAACATCTATTTCCCTAATAATTTGGGTGTACTCCATCAAAATTTGTTTAGGAATTTTTATAAAGCTAAATTATATGGTTCATTAAAATACACTTTTATCTTTCTTTGTTCCCTGACAGACTAAGTAATGTTAGAACTCAGATACAAAAAACTTTGGAAAGACACTTTTTAATGTAAAATATGTGATTTTAAGATTTTTTAAAAATGGTACAAATACTTTGGGAAACAGTTTGGCAATTTCTAAAAAAATATAAACATATATTTATAATATAACCCAGTCATTCTAGTTAAAGGTATTTACCCAAAAGAAATGACAACATATATCTTTAAAAAAATTGTACATGAATATTTGTACCATCTTTACTGGTAATAGCCCAAACTTGAAATAACTTAAATACATATCAACAGGAGAATGTATAAACAATTGTAATATATCTCTATAGTTGAATAATACTTAGCAATAAAAAGAAATAAACTTTTGATATGTAAAACAACATGGAAAATCTCAAAATAAGTATACAGTATGGAAGAAAATCCAAACTAATCTATAATGACAGGAAGCAAATCAGTGGTTTCCTGAGGGTAAGAAAGAGGCACGGCAAGGAGGTGTCAGTAAAGAAACTTTATAAGTGATGGATATATTCACTTTCTTAATTTTGATGATGGTTTCATGGGTGTATACATATGTTAGGACATAGAAATAATTGTATGGTTTTAACATCGGTAGTTTATTGTATAGCACTGATACTACAATTAACCTTTAAAATATTTTATTGAATTTGTTGGGTGACATTTGTTAATAAAATTATATAGGTTTCAAGTTTACAATTCTATAATACATCATCTGTACACTGCACTGTGTGTTCACCACCCCAAGTCAAATCTTCCATCATCACCTTGTATACCCCCTCCATCCTTTTCTACCTCTCCCAATCCCCTTTCCCTTTTGTAATCTGCATATTGTTGTCTTTGCCTATGAGGGTTTTTTCTCTTAATCCCTTCGCCTTTTAACTCAGTCTCCCAAATCCATCCCCTCTAATAATTGTCAGTCTGTTCTCCATATCTGTGAGTCTGTTTCTATTTTGTTTGTTAATTTATTTTTTTCAGTAACTTCTACATATGAGTGAAGTCATATAATACTTCTCTTCTCTGACAGGCTTATTTTAGTTAGCATAATGCTCTCCAGGTCTATCCATGCTATTGCAAAAAGTAAGATTTCATATTTTTTATGGCTGAATAGCATTCCACTGTGTAAATGTACTACAGTGTTTTTATTCACTCATCTAATGATGGGTACTTGGACTACTTCCAAATCTTGGCTACTGTAAACAACACTGTAATGAACATAGGGGTCCATATATTCTTTTGAATTAGTGTTTCAGGTTTCTTTAAATATATTCTCAGAAGTGGTTTCATTTTTGATTATTTGAGGTAACTCCATACTGTTTTTCATAGTGGCTGTACCAGTCTGCATTCCCACCAACAGAGCATGAGGATTCCCTTTTCTCCATATCTTCACCAATACCTGTTGTTTGTGGATTTATTAATGATAGCCATTCTGAGAGATGCAACTCTGAATAGCAACAGTGATCTTGAAAAAGAAGAATAAAGTTGGAGAAATCACACTACCTGATATGAAACTAATATTACAAGGCCATAGTAATCAAATCAGCATGGTACTGGCATAAAAACAAACATATATCTCAGTGGAACAGAATAAATAACCTAGAAAGTAACCCACATATTTATAGTCAATTAATTTTTGACAAAGAAAGCAAAACCATATAAAATGATAAAGTTAGTCTATTTAGTTAATGGTGTTGGGAAAATTGGGTACATGCAGAAAAAAAAAGAAAGAAACTGAATCACCATTTTACCCTGTACACAAGAATAAGATCTAAATGGATTAAAGACTTAACTGTTCGACTTGAAACCATAAAAATCCTAGAAGAAAACATAGACTGTAAAATCTCTGAAATTTCTCATAGTAATTTATTTTCAGATATATCACCATGGACATGGGAAACAAAAGAAAACATAAATAAATAGGACTACATCAAACTAAAAAGTTTTTGCACAGCAAAGGAAACCATCAACAAAATGAAAAGATACCCCACTGAATGGAAGAATATATTTGCAAATACATCTGATAGGGCTTAATATTCTAAATTTAAAAGGAACTTATAAAACTTGACACCAAAACAAACAACCAAGTATTTTAATTAAGAAATGGGCAAGGAATCTGAATAAAGATTTCTTCAAAGAAGACATGCAGATGGCCAATAGATATATGAAAATATGCTCATGTCACCAATCTTTGGAGAAATGCAAATTAAAGCTACAATAAAGCTTTTAAAAAATGAAAACCAGAAAGGAGAATATATACCACATACATCATTTTATCAACAGGTAAGTTTTTAAGAAACTCTATTTAGAAGGCTCATCATTACCATTTCCCTCCATAGTATGGTGGAAGGCAAAACTAATAGTATAAGTCAATAATATAGTATCTCAATCTTATATCTGAAAAGAGGCATTTTTAATAAAAGTAATATGATTTTTAAGCTACTATAAATTTCCTAGAATATGTCCTCAATCCATCGATTGATGGCTAAAAGGAGCAAAGTGCAGTATTAATAGGATGAAGGAACATAAAAAATTACCTTTTATCTAATACATTATTTCTCACCTCATAGGCTGGGATTAAAGTTTCTATTATTAGCCCTGGTCAGTGGCTCAGTAAATAGAGCATTGGACTGTCATACGGATATCCTAGGTTCGATTCCCAGTCAGAGCACACAGAAGGAATAATCATCTGCTTCCCCACCCCTTCTCTCTCTGTTCCCCTCCTGCAGCCAGTGGCTCGATTGGTTGAGCATGGCCCCTGGCTTTGAGGGAAACATAGCTCCATCAGAGTGTGACAGCTTCAGGCAGTAAAAATAGCTTGGTACTTGAGCATCAGTCCCAGATGGGGTTGCTGTGTGGATTCAAGTCAGGGTATATGCAGGAGTCTGCCTTACTATCTCAACTTTTCTCACCTCCTTTCACCTAAAAAGAAAATTCTATTATTGGCAACAAGTGGGGAAGGCTGTATTACTTGTAATTATTCTCCCAGATAGTTTTGAACAAATTAAATGATCTTGGAATAAAGTTTATTGTATACATTTTCAAAAACCTATTAAGATATATGTAGGAATTGTAACAATTAGAGTATTCAGTCAAATAATTCCATCAGATAAGTAATATTTGTTTAACTATTATAATTGTTTTCTTTGTATCAATGAAAATTTGTCTTTGTATAATTAAAACACTTGCAAATAAACTAAGAATGGTGCTTATTCCAGAAATACCTCAAAATTCCATCACTTATCTCTTTACTGGAGATAATTTTATTTTGAAATCTTTAATAATCATTTATTTGGCATTAGATAAATTCTTTTGTGTGTGTAGCTTATAGCAGGAATCAACATTTTTCTAAAGAAAAGAGTGCTCATACTTTGTAATAGAAACTATTTTTTTTAATTTTTATTTTTAATTTATTGTGTTGACATAGTTTCAAGTGACCTACTCAATATAACACCAAGGTATGCTATGACTCTAGAGTGAATATTTAAAGCCAAGTATTACAGGAAAATCCAAAGTAGAGTTTACATATAAACTAAAAGATACAAACATTAAAAATAATAACTTACATTTATTAAATCTTTACTTCCTTCCGAGCATCTTTCTAGAATTTTCTAATTGTTAATGATTATAATCCTCATAGTAACCTTATAAGTGGTTGCTCATTTTACAGATGAGAAACTTGAGGCTCTGACTAATCAAAAAACTAATTCCAGGTAATACAGCTAGTATATCAAGGAGCCTCGCTCTGGCTCCAATGCTCATGCTTTTAATTTCTTTGCAAAAAGGTGACTTTAAAGCTTTTCTTTCCACAAATGGTAGGAACTACTGCTGTGGTGGGTAAGGTTCAAGGAATTCACTCCTAAGCAGCAAAAAGTCCATAGACTCCTCTTTACTAATAGGAGATGACAGCTCCTTTAAACATGATCTAGTAATATCTCAGAAGTATTTTCAGATGGGACCCAGTGGGTTCACACTGATGGGTTAGATTTTTTAAATTACAATGTAGTTTGTTTAGAAAAGGGATTGAAGTATTTGCCAAAATGATTTGTGTTGACAAAATGGCTTAGTATATTTGGCAGATTTATTTTGGAGAATGGAATAAATTAAGGTGTCTAGCAAAAGATGTGCTACAACCACTGAAACAATTTCAAGTATTTCAGAAACTCTATTTTTATTTACTGCGTAAAATGTGCTTAGTTGAACTGCCAGTTCCTGTTACATTTCCATTTCTAAGCAATTAATTAAAATCCCAAATCAGTTTCTTCTTGATCATGCCAGCAGGAGTTGGTTACCATGGAAATAAGAAGATCAGTAGTATTTGGGAGAGAAAAAATAGTTTGCATTGGTCTTTTATTTTGGAAACATTAGTGATGGTCTAAAGTAGCTTGTTGGCTCTGCAGTAGGAAGCCCTGCTACCACAACTGCAAATGGGTAGCAAACACTGGAAATTACTGACAGGCTGAGGATTACATTTCGTCCCTAGGGATATCATTTTGCCAGTTGAAAAAGTCATTAACTCAGCTTCTTTTTGTCCTCTATGTATAGGTTAAACCCTCAAATGTAATTGATTACAAAGTATTCTGTTGTAGCTAAGCAGGATTTCAAATCAATAATTGGTTATATTTTGCACAGACCCATAAAAACTTATTTATAAAATTATTTTGTATGTCAATCCATTGTGCTTTTAGATGGAAAGCTCATTTCCAGACAATAGTACAAACTAAGAATGACTATAATTGAACCATACATTTTGGAAAATGGAAGCTTATGGAATATTATCTTTGGGTATTTAATTAATACCTAATTCAGTGAACTACCTTAAAGATAGTACTTTAACAATGAAAGTATAATGAACAACACTAATATGTCTGTATTGAAACAAATTAGTATGAATATTAAATCATTGCATTGTATACCTGAAACTAATATAATGTTATATGTCAATGATACCTATATTTAAAGAAAAAATAGAATTTTACAGAAAAGAACAATTTAAGCCTTATTGAAGACATGATTTTAATGTTATAGGTAATAATATTAACAATAATAACTTTTAGCGTTTGTTAAAGGTTAGGTATGTGCCAGGCATTGTTCCTAGTATTTTGCAAGTATAAATTCAATGTTTCTTAAAAACATCATGAAGAAAATCCTAATCTTCACAGTTGAAGAGATTGATTTAATTATTGAAACCTATCAGCATGAAGAGATTCTCTACCTTCATTTACTACTCATTAAGCTTGTCTGTGATATCAGAAGATGGGTAACTGTTTTGTATTACACTAAGGTTATACTGGTCCTGCACAAAAATTGATCTTCATTAGCTAACATAATGTTAATATTAGTAGAAAAAATTCATATATTAAAAAGAAAGAGGGAGTGAATCAGGATTCCATGTATTTTTCTAGCATGGAATTTTAGTGTAGAAATTAGTCTAAAAGTATTCACAGAAGCTCCAGTCTATATATACAGATAATAAATAGGAAAATAGAAATTTTTCAGTCAAATTTTTTCTTATTGCTGTATGCAGTCAATATTATGGTGCCAGGTATGACTATTAAATGCTATTACATTTTTTTTATAATAAAGTCCTCAAGGCACATCTATATGTTTTATGCCCATAAATATTTTTTAGTGATAATGATTAAAGATGGATGGTAGTCTTTTAGTTAACCTTTGGAATAACAAATAACAGTTACAATTCCCTTCAGTTTATTCCAAGAAGATGAATAAAAAAGCTCCTAGACACTTGAGACACAAACAGTATAGGAATTTAGAATTAAGATGCCATATCGCACACAATGTACTAGTGCTACAAATGCTTTATGTCTCAGAGCATCTCTCTAGCTACCTGCTAGATAGGTAGCTAAACTGTATTACAAATACATATGCACACTACAAAAGTGAGTTAGTATGTTAATATCTGTTGCTGTTTAACTCATTTCTGTCAACCTAAGCTCTCCCTATATACTGGCCTAGAAGCCTAAATCAGTATTTCCCAGATTTCTTTGCCTGTAAAATCCTTGTTTAGATTTTCTTTTGTACCCTTTCTAAACTCTTATGTATTTATCAAACACATGCTAAGTAAATAATACTCCACTATGCACTTTGGAGAAATCCAGGGAGAATAAGACCCAACTATTGATTTTAAAGAACATACTTTTTTAAAATTCTTTATAGCTCATAATATGGTAATATGGTGATTTGAATGTTTGATTACTTCAGAATTCTTTTTGTTACATTGATCTCACAATGAAGGTTCTCATAAGCTATAGACAAAGACAAATAGAATGTATAAACCAACACCTACTTATTTAATTTGCAAACATGCACAGAGCTGGTGTTATGATCCAAACACAATATTTGATATTGAGAATGCCAAGATATATAAGATATTAAAATGAAAGGCAGTAAACAATAGTTATTAAATAATAATTTCTGATGCTTGGATAACTAACAGTGTTTAAATTCTTACTTCATTACCTACTGTGGACACTAATTTTCAAAGACACATTCTTATTTGTTTTTAATTTTATTTAAAAAATTAAATAAAAAGGGGTGTCATTGATCAACAAGAGTACATAGGTTTCAGGTAAACATTTCTATAGCTTTTGAACTGTCGACTGTTGTATACCCATCAACTAAAGTCAAATTATTTTCCATTCACATATATTTCTCCCTCTTTATTCCTTCGCCCCATATACCGCTCCTCCAAAACCTCCTCCTTCTGGTTACCACTTCACTTTTATCTATGTTCATATGTCTCATTTTTACATGCCACCCATGTGTGAAATCATATAGTTCTTAGCTTTTTCTGGTTTATTTATTTCACTCAGTTTAATATTCTCAAGGTCCATCAGTGATGTAAATGACAATATGTCATCATTTCTTATGGCTAAGTAGTATTCCATTGTGTATATGTACCACATGTTCTTTATCCAGTCCTCTATTGAGAGACACTTTGGTTATTTCCATGTTTTAGAGACTGTGAATAACGCTGCAATAAACATGGGGTGCATATGTCTTTATGTACCAATGTTTCTGAGTTTTAGAGGTATATACCCAGTAGAGGGATTGTTGGGTCATATGGTAGTTCTATTCACACTTTTTTGAGGAAACATCATACTGTTTTCCATAATGGCTGTACCAGTTTACATTCTCACCAGCAGTGAATAAGGGTTTCTTTTTCTCCACAGCCTCTTCAACACTTGTTATTACCTGTTTTATTGATAATAGCCAATCTAACAGGTGTAAGATGCTATCCTATTATAGTTTAATTTGCATTTCTTGAATAGCTAGTGAAGATGAGCATCTTTTCATATATAAGTTGTGCATTTATATATCTTCTTGAAAGAATAGTCTGTTCAGGTCTTCTCCCCATTTTTTAATTGGGATGTTTGCTTGTTAGTTGCTAAGCTTTGTGAGTTCTTTATATATTTTGGATTAACCCCATATTGGAACTGTTGTTTGTAAATATCATCTCTAATTTGGTCAGCTGCTTTTTTGTTTTGTTGTCAGTTTCTTTTGCTATACAGATGCTTTTTTTCTTTTTGACAGAGAGAGGGACAGATAGAGACTGACAGACAGAAAGAGAGAGAGATGAGAAGCATCAACTCTTTATTGGAACACTTTTATTGTTCATTGATTGCTTTCTCATATTTGTCTTGACCAGGGAGTTACAGCAAAGCATGTGACTCCTTGCTGAAGCCAGCAACCTTGGGCTCAAGCTGGTGATCCTGTGCTCACGCTGGCAACCTTGGAGTTTCAAACCTGGGTCCTCCATGTCCCAGTCTGAAGCTCTATTCACTCCACCACCACCTGATCAGACCTGTGCAGAAGCTTTTTATTTCAACATAGTCCCATTCATTTATTGTTGACTTTACTTCCCTTGCCTTTGAGGTTAAATTCATAAGTTGTTCTCTACCGCCAAGGTCCATGACCATAGTACCTACATTTTCTTTTATGTAATTTATTGTTTCAGATCTTATATTTAGGTCTTTGATCCACTTTGAATTAATTTTTGTGCAAGGAGACAAACTGTAGCCAATTTTTATACTTTTATATGTGGCTTTCTAATTTTCCCAGCATCATTTATTGAAGAGGCTTTCTTTTCTTCATTGTATATTTTTGGCTCTTTTGTAAAAGATTACTTATTCATATATGTGCTCCAGTAATCCAGTAATGACTTTTTTTGTAGGTGGTTACCATTAGGTTATTAAGAGAAAAAATGTTATATGTACAAGAGTCCTCACCTTATGAGTGCTTCTGTACTTTATCCTCCTTTGCTACTGCAGATCTTTACCTCTCACCTTACGTTTTTGTTGTCACAGATTATCCTTGTTTTTATTATGACCTTGTTGGAGTTTTTACTCATAGTTTTGATTTGTTTTGTTCTTTGTATTTGGTCAAATAACTCCTTTGAGTATTTCCTGCAGCGGGATTTTCTGCTGATAAAATTCTTCAACTTTTGTATATCTGCAAAAGTTTTTATTTCACCTTTGTATTTGAAGGATAACTTTGATAGGTATAGTATTCTTGGCTGATAATTCCTTTCTTTCATTGCTTTGAATGTTTGGGTTTATTCTTCTGGCTTGTAGAGTTTCTACTGACAACTCCCATAATAATCTAATGGGTTTTCCTTTATATATTATGGTCCTCCTTTACCTACCTGCCTTGAGGATTCTTCCTTTGTCATTAATTTTTTACAAATTTATTATGATGTACTTTACAGAAGGTCTATTAGAGTTGAGGTAACTCAGCATTCTGTTTGCTTCTTGGATTTGAGGCTCTCACTTTTTTCATAGGCTTGGGAAATTCTCATCAATTATTTGTTTGACTAGGCTTTTCATTCCCTTCTCCCTCTCTTCTTCTTATAATATACCCATTATATTTATATTGTTTTTTTCTGATGCAGTCAGACTATTCTTGTAGAACTCATTTTTTTTTTAAATTCATGAATTTCTCTCTTCTCTGTAACATCTCTAGTTGCCTATTTTCAATGTCACTGATTCTTTCTTCTATCTTGCTAAACTTGTTACTTCAGTTTTCAATTTATATATTGCACTCTTCATCTCTGTTTTTAAAGTTTCAATTTTCTTGGTAAAGTACTTATTTTGTTGATTAACTTTTTTTGAGCTCATTAAATTGCTTATTAGTGTTTTCTCACAACTCATTGAGTATTTTCAGAACTTCAATTTTGAAACTTTTATTGTTTAACTCCAAAGTTTTCATTTGATTAGTTTGATTTTTGGAAATGTTTCATTTTCTTTCTAAACTATGTCTCTTTCTTGTGTAGCCACCATATTTAATTTCTTATTCCTTTATGGCATTTGGTAGTGGTATTATTAAGAACTCTTGGCCCTGGCTGGTTGGCTCAACAGGCGATTGTCGACCCATTGTATGGAAGTCTAGTGTTTTATTCTCCGTCAGGGCAAACAGGAGAAGAAACCATCTGTTTTTCCACCGACTGCCTCCCCTTCTCTTCCCCTTCTCTCTCTCTTCCCCCTCCCACAGCCATGCCTCAAATGGTTTGAGCAGTTTTGCTCTGGACAATGAGGATGGCTCCATGTCCTTGCCTCAGGAGCTGAAATAGCTTGGTTGACAAACAATGAAGTAGCAGCCCCAGATGGGCAGAGTATCACTCTGAAGGTGTTTGCTGGGTGAATTGTAGTATGGGCACCTGTGGGAGTCTATCTTTGCCTCTCACTTACTAAAAAAAAAAAAAAAAAAGAACTCTAAGAAAAAACAACTAACATGATGAAAAGTGAAATTCAAAAATTCTATGAAAACTATAAAAGTTTATAAAATAATGACAAGTAAAAAAGAAAACTGCAAAAAACAAAGAGCAAAAGCCAAAAATGGAAATAAAAACAAAGAATAAACACAAAAATAAGAATAAAAATTCTAAAAGTAAATAAAATTAAATTCAAAAATAGAAAATATATTTTAGTTTTGAAAGGTTTTTCTCTTTTCTTCCAGCAGGTGTTCTGGACTGAACTGTGCTGAGATGTCGCTGTCACAATGAGGTAAGAGGGGCTGCAGTCACGTTGGTGAATGGGGCAGGTTGTGATGGCTTTATGGCATTATGGCTTTAGCAATGGCAATCTCAAGACTCTGGGTGCTCCTCATTTCATCTCAACAGACCAGGGAACCAGGCATTGAGCACCTCTGTTCTTTGAGGAGGAGAGTGACTCTGGAGAGTTAGCTGTGGGGTCTATCTTTGCCACTCGCCATACTCTGTGAGGTGAGGGAGGTGGGATCTGAGAAGTTGGTGACCACACATTGGATTTCTCTGTTTGTGCACTGAGTGCAGGCTGTAGTCAGACCATAGGAACACTGTGACCATTTGTTCTGCCACCACTTTGGTTTAGTATCTCAATCTCAGCACTCCTCCTGGCAGTCACTCTGAGCTTTCCTCTCCATATCTCGGCAGATAAAACCCAGACAACCCAAGCTTCCTTCCTCTCTATAACCCTGGCAAAGGGAAAAAACCCAGTCACTCTGGGCTTCCCTCCTACCTAGAGCTGACCACCAGTGCATCGTATTTTCCACCCCCTTCTCAATTCTTTCCATTTTTAGTCCATTTGGTGTGTGAACTTTCAGGCATTACTGCAAGCCCAGCTAGGGTGGCTATTCCTGCTTTATAGCTGTTTCACTTGTTGAAATTTCAAAGGGAGAGTTCAGAGGTACTTCTCATGCTGCCATTACTCTCACAGAAAGACAAATTCTTAATGAAACATTTTTTCTATTTTTCAAGTCCTTGTTAATCACTTTCCCTGAATCTGGGCTGGCCCTGACACTCATATTGTAAGCAATAAAATACACCATAAGTGATATTCTAGACTAAGTCAGAAAGGTTGCACATCCTCCACCTAAAATTCTTTGGAAGAACTAAGCACTCTTCAAAATATGCACTCACCCTGAGACTTTCATGCTCTATGGAAGCCTCAAATTTGTCAAATGCAAAACCACATAAAGGGCAAGCAAGATAAGTTTGTCAAGGACCCAGCTGTTCTAGCTATCCCAGCTGAGGTACCAGACACATAAGTGAATAAACCAATATTTTTCATCCCAGTTGGGTTTCTGGATGACTCTAGGTCCAGTTACAGTTTCTATAAACACAGTAAAGACCCTCTCAGCTGAGCCATTTCAACTCACAGAACAGAAGGAAATAATAAATTATTATTATTTTAAGTAACCAGGTTTGGAATGGTTTTTCACATAGAAACAGATAAGTGAGACCTAAGATGTGTAAACTTAGACAAGTTACAGTCCTTTTGTTCAGTTACTTGTTGATAAAATGGGATACTTAGTAATTTACTGGGTAGCACAGCTTCTCAAATTTCCCATCACAAAGAAAATGTTCCTCATTCACATGTAGTTTGAAATATTCTGGGAAATAGCATAGGATTGTGTGTTCATTGCAGGGTTATCACTGTGGGCTGAGATGCAGCTCCCATTATAGCCACATTATTTGAAGAACAAGGGGAAAAGCAGTTCTCTAAAAAGCGGGGTACAACTTGAGAAGAAGGGAAATGGACAGGAACTGGTTATATAAATCACAACTACACTGTAGTATGTGGTAACCATTAAAATACCCAACTTTATATTTTAAAGTATGGTTATATTAATGTTACATAAATTCTTCCCAGGGACAATAGTTTAATAGTGAAATACTGACTATACCTTTTTAAATAGAAACACACATTTATTTTTATTTTAAATGTGTACATTTTAAATTTCATTTAATTTTGGATATTTACCAATGTGGAAAGGAAGCAAGGTTGTTTTCTGTTCATGACATTTCGTGTAACAGGGCAGGAATAATGTCATCTATTAATGAGCAGAGATGTTAGCTAAAGAGGACTGGCTATTTTCCAGCTTGGTTTATTAAATTCTACTACTTTAATTCTGTCTTTATTTTCAAATGAATATTCACTGTTATTTCTCATTTAAAATTTTTTTTGATGTTATGAATTTGAAAGCATTGATTTATTTGTAATATAAAAATATTCAGTATGCTTTAAGTTTAAAATGCCCTAGCTCCCATACAATCTTATGTGATAAATTTAAGATTTTTTTTTTTATGGATATAGTGGTAGCATAAATCCATAACCAGAAAAAGCCATATATATATATATATATATATAATATCTTTCTGAAGTAAGAATTGGAGAGGCAGAGAGACAGAAAGAGTCTAGCATGCATCCCACCAGAATTCACTGGGCATGCCCACTAGCGGGCAATGCTGTGCCCATCTGAAGCTTAGCTTCAATGCAACCGAAGCCATTCTAGTGCCTGAAGTACAGGACATGGAGCCACCCTCAGTGCCTGGGCCAACTTTGCTCCAATAGAGCCTTGGATGCAGGAGGGGAAGAAAAAGATAGAGAAAAAAGAGAGGGGGAAGGGTGGAGAAGCAGATGGGCACTTCTCTTGTGAGCCCTGACTAGGAATCAAACCTTGGACATCTACATGCTGGACTCATGCTCTACCACTGAGCAACATTGTATATTTTTAAAATATTAGAATACTCTTTTAAAATCATTTCTTTATTCTCATATGTCATAGCAAATTACATAACACCATGACTGATGCAAATCAAACTTGACCTGACCCATTAGATATGGTACTTTTTTACACAATAATACCTGGATGTCTTATAGTTACAAGTAGAAAAAGTATCAAATCAAATTAAATTATTTATTTTTTTATGACAAAGACAGGGAGATAGAGAGAGGGACAGATAGGGACAGACAGGAAGGAAGACAGATGAGAAGCATCAATTTTCTGTTGTGGCACCTTAGTTGTTCATTGACTACTTTCTCATATGTGTGTTGACAAGTGGGCTACAGCAAAACAAGTGACCCCTTGCTCAAGACAGCCACCTTGGGCTCAAGCCAGAAACCTTGGGCTTCAAGCCAGTGATCTTTGGGCTCAAGACAGCAACATGGGATCATGGCTATGATACTATGCTTAAGCCAGTGGCCCCACACTTGTGCTGGGGAGCCCGCACTCAAGCTGGATGCGACCGCACTCAAGCCAGTGATGTTGAGGTTTTAAATCAGTGTCCTTCATGTAACAGTATGATGCTCTATCTACTGCATGACCACGTGGTCAGGCTAAATTAGTCATTATTGTATAAAACTTATTTCATGGAATCCATTGTACAATATATCAAATCAATACATTGTGGTTTAAATAAAAGATTTAAGTTATGACTTACTTTTTCTTGTTCTGATAAGAACATTTAAGTTGTGATCTAGCACGTTAATAAATTTTTATGTGTAAATTACAGTATTGTTGACCATTTATACAATACTGTGTAGCAGATCTCTAAAATTCCCCATTTCCCTTCCCCTAACCCCTGGCAATCATCATTCTACTCTCTGTTTCTATGAGTTGGACTACTTTATATTTCTTGTGTAAGTGCAATCAGCAGTACGTGTTTTTCTTTCTTTTTTTCACTCATTTTCTTTATTAATTTTAATTTACTGTGTTAACATGGAGTCAAGTGGCCCACTCAATATGACACCTTCACCCCCAATCACATGCCCCCTCATTACACTCCATTTTCCTCCTCCCTTTAACTCCGTCCCCGCTTCCCTCTGAAATTTGCTCTCCTGTGATCTGTATTTATCTGTTTTGTATATATAATTTCATTAATCCCTTCACCTTCTCTGATCCCATCCTCTCATTCATCTTCCCTCTGACCATTGTACCTCTGTTCCCTGTGATCCCACCTCTGCCTCTATTTCATTCTTCAGTTTACCTTGTTCATTAGATTCCACATATAAGTGAGGTCATATAATATTTTTCTTTCTCTGACTGTCTTATTTCACTTAGCATAATAATCTCCAGGTCCATCCATGTCAACGCAAAAGGTAAGATTTCCTTCTTTTTCACAGCTGTATAGTATTGTGTATATGTACCACTGCTTTTTAATTTGTCATCCACTGATGGACACTTGGGCTATTTCCAGATTTTGGCTATGGTAAACAGTGCTGCAATAAACATGGGAGTGTATATTTTCTGTTGAATCACTGATTTGGTATTCTTAGAATATACTCATAAAAGGAGGATAGCTGGGTCAAAAAGCAATTTAATTTTTATTTTTTTGAGAAAATGCCACAGTTTTCTACAATGGTTGCACAAGTCTGCATTCCCACCAGCAGTGCAGAAGGGTTCCCTTTTCTCCACACCCTCGTCAGCACTTATTATGTGTTGAGTTGTTAATGTGTGACCTTCTGACAGGTGTAAGGTGATATCTGATTGTGGTTTTAATTTGCATTTCTCTAATGATTAGTGATGTTGAACATTTTTTCATCTGCCTATTGACAATCTCTATGCTCTTTTTGGAGAAGTGTCTTTTCAGTTCCTTCGCCTACTTTTTAATTGTATTGTTTAAATTTCTGGTATTGAGTTGTAGAAGTTCTTTATAAATTTTGGTTATTAACCCCTTATCAGATGAGTTTGTGAATATGTTCTCCCATTGTGTGGGTTGCCTTTTTATTTTGTTTATGATGTCTTCTATGGTGCAAAAACTTTTAGTTATATATAGTCCCATTTGCTTATTTTGTCCTTTATTTTACACGCCTGTGGGGTATGTCAGCAAAATTATTGCTACGAGAGATATCGGAGAGTTTATTGCCTATGCTTTCTTCCAAGATATTTATGGTTTCGTGACTTACATTTAAGTCTTTTATCCATTTTGAGTTTACTTTTGTGATTGGTGTAAGTTGGTGGTCTAGTTTCATTTTTTGCACAAACCTGTCAAATTCTCAATACCATTCATTAAAAAGACTGCCCTTACTCCATTGCACGCTCTTCCCTCCTTTGTCAAATATCAATTGACAAAAAAAGGCATGGGTTTATTTCTGGGTTCCTGTTCTGTGCCATTGATCTGTATGCCTGTTCTTATGCCAGTAACAAGCTGTTCTAATCACAATGGCCTTGGGAGTATAATTTGGTATCAGCAAGTGTTATACCTTCCACTTTATTCTTTATTTTCAAGATTGCCGAGGCTATTTGTCTTCTTTTTTGGTTCCATATAAATTTTTGGAATATTTGTTATATATCTTTGAAGTATGCCATTGGTTATTTTTTGTTGTTGTTGTTGTTTTTACAGGGACAGAGAGAGAGTCAGAGAGAGGGATAGTTAGGGACAGACAGACAGGAATCATTAGTTTTTTGTTGCCATTGTGACACCATAGTTGTTCATTCATTGCTTTCTCACATGTGCCTTGACCGTGGGCCCTCCTAAGCAGACCGAGCAACCCCATGCTGGTGCCAGTGACCTTGGGTCCAAGCTGGTGAGCTTTTTGCTCAAGCCAGATGGGCCTGTGCCCATGCTGGCGAGCTCGGGGACTTGAATCTGGGTCTTCCGCATCCCAGTCCAACGCTCTATCCAATGCGCCACTGCCTGGACAGGCTGCCATTGTGTTTCTTTTTTTAATTTTTTTTAAAATTTATTTTTATTTTATTCATTTTAGAGAGGAGACACAGAGTGAGAGAGAGAGAGAAAAAGAGAGAAAGAGGGGAGGAGCTGGAAGCATCAACTCCCATACGTGCCTTGACCAGACCAGTGCAGGATTTTGAACTGGCGACCTCAATGTTCCCAGGTCGACACTTTATCCACTGCGCCACCACAGGTCAGGCTGCCATTGGTTTTTTAATAGGAATTGCAGTGTATTTATTGATTAGTTTGGATAATATAGACAAATTAATGATATTTATTCTTTATATTCATGAACATAGTTTATACTTCCATTGTTTGTATGTTTCTTGATTTTTATCTTAAATGTCATATAATTTTCCAAGTACAAGTCTTTTACCTCCTTGGTTAAATTTATTCCAAGGTACTTTATTTTTTTGTTGTTGCAATAGTAAAGGGGATTGTTTTCTTAATTTCTATTTCTGACAGTTTACTGTTGGTGTATAAAAATGCCAGTGATTTTATGTCTTGCCACCTTGCCAAATTCATTTATTAGGTCTAGTAGTTTTTTGACTGAGACTTTAGGGATTTCTAGTACAGTATCATATCATCAGCAAACAATAGTTTTACTTCTTTTCTAATTTAGATTTCTTTTATTTCTTCTTGTCTGAATACTGTTGCTAGGAATTCCAGGACTATGTTGAATAAGAGTGGTAAAAGGGAGCACCCTGATTTGTTCCTGATCTTAAGGAGATTGCTTTTAATTTTGCCCATTGAGTATGATGTTGGCTGTGGGTCTGTCATAGATGGCCTTTATAATGTTGAGGTATGTTCCCTGTATTGCCACTTTGCTGAGAGTTTTTATCATAAATGTGTGGTGGATTTTATCAAATGATGCTTTTTTGCATTTATTGATATAATCATGTGATTTTTATTTTTTTATGTAAAAAATTATATTTATTAATTTGCAAATATTGAACCAGCCTTGTCTCCTCAGAATAAATCCCACTTGATCATGATGTATGATCTTTTTAATGTATTGCTGAATTCAGTGTTTTAATATTTTGTTGAGAATTTTAGCATCTATGTTCTTCAGGGATTTTGGCCTATAATTTTCTTTCTTTGTAGTGTCTTTTCATGGTTTTGGAATGAGGACAATGCTTACCTCATAAAAGGGGCTTGGAAGTCTTGACTTCTCTTGAATTGTTTGAAATATCTTGAGAAGAATAAGTGTTAGTTCTTTTTAGAATGATTTGTAAAATTCGCCTGTGAAGCCATCCAGTCTAGGACTTTTGTTTCCTGAGAGTATTTTTCATAACTGCTTCAACTGCATTTGATGTAATCAGTCTGTTTAGGTTTTCTCTATTCTTTCCGATTCAGTTTTGGAACATCATATGTTTCTAGGAATTTATAGGTTTTTGCCTAGTTTGTTCTCTTTTGGGGCATATAGATCTTCACAGTATTTTCTTACAATCATTTGTATTACTGCACTATCAATTATTATTTCTCTACTTCCATTTCTAATTTTATTTATTTGAGTGCTCACTGTTTTTTCATTTGTTTTTTGATGAGTTTGTTAAAGGTTCATCAATCTTGTTTATCTTTACAAAAACAGAGCTTTTGGTTTTATTCATCTTTTATATTGTTCATTTAGTCTCTATGTAATTTATTTCTGTTCGATCGTTTTTTTATTTTTTTATTTTTTATTTGTTTTATTTTTTTCAGGGACAGAGAGAGAGTCAGAGAGAGGGATAGATAGGGACAGACAGACAGGAATGGAGAGAGGTGAGAAGCATCAATCATTAGTTTCTCATTGCCATTGCAACATCATAGTTGTTCATTGATTGCTTTCTCTCATGTGCTTTGACCGCGGACCTTTAGCAGACCGAGTAACCCCTTGCTGGAGCCAGTGACCTTGGGTCGGAGCTGGTGAGCTTTTTGTTCAAGCCAAATGGGCCTGCACTCAAGCTCGCGAGCTCGGGGTCTCGAACCTGGGTCTTCCGCATCCCAAGTCCAACGCTCTATCCACTGTGCAACCGCCTGGTCAGGCCTGTTCTGACTTTATTATTGTTTTTTTCTACTTCTTCTGGGTTTTATTTGCTGTTCTTTCTCTAGTTCTTTTAGGTGCAGGTTTAAGTTGTTTATTTGAGCTTTCTCTTGCTGTTACAATATACCTGTAATGCTATGAACTTTTCTCTCAGTAATTCTTTTGCTATGTCCATAGATTATGGGTTGTATGCTCATTTGTTTCAAGAATATTTTTATTTTATTGTTATTATTTTTTTACAGAAACAGAGAGAGAGAGTCAGAGAAACGAAAAGGTAGGGACAGACAGACAAGAATGGAGAGAGATAAGAAGCATCAATCATCAGTTTTTCATTGTGGCATCTTAGTTGTTCATTTATTGTTTTCTCATATGTGCCTTGACCATGGGGCTACAGCAAACTGAGTAACCCCTTGCTAAAGCTAGTGACCTTGGGTCCAAGATGGTGAGCTTTGCTCAAACCAGATGAGCCTGTGTTTAAGGTGGTGACCTCAGGGTCTTGAACCTGGGTCCTCTGCATCCCAATCCAATGGTCTATCCACTGAGCCACCACTTGGTCAGGCTTCTTTCTTGATCTAATAGTTAACACATTCATTATATAATAACATGCTATTTAGCTTCCAAGTGTTTGAATATTTTTCAGTTATTTTATTGTAATTGATTTCTAGTTTCATGCCATTGTGATCAGAGAAGATGCTTGATATAATTTTAATCTTCTTAAATTTATTGAGAATTGTTTTGTGTGCTAACATGTGGTCTATCTTAGAGAATGTACCATGAGCACTTAAAAAGAATGTATACTCTGCTGCTTTGGGATGAAAGGTTCTGAAGATATCAATTAAATTTAGTGTGTCACTGAAGGCTGCTTTTCCTTTGATAGTTTTCTATCAGGTGGATCTAGTTATTGATGTTAGTGGGACATTAATATCTCCTATATAATAGTATTGCTGTTGATCTCAACCTTTACGTCTATCAAAATCTGCTTTATGTATTTAGGTACTCCTATTTTAGGTGCAGAAATATTTACAATGGTTATATCCTCCTGTAGGATTGCTCTCTTTATCATTATGTAATGACCTTCTTTATCCCTTACCATACCCTTTTTTTAAAGGCTCTTTTGTCATGTATAAGTATTGCTACCCCAGCTTTTTTAACTTTCATGTGCATGAAATACTTTTTACCATCCCTTTACTTTCAGTCTATGTGTATCTTTGGTTCTGAGGTGGGTCTCTTGTAGACAGCATATGTATGGGTTCTGTTTTCTTATCCATGCAGCTACCTTATGTCCTTTGATTAGAGCATTTAATCCACTTACATTTAAGGTTATTATTTATATGTACTTAGTTATTGCCATTTTATTCTTTAAATCTATAATCATTTTTTCTATTGATTTCTTTTTTTGGATCTTTTTACAACAGGATCTTAACATTTCTTCAAGTACTGGTTTGGTTGTAATAAATTCTTTGAGTCTATTTTTTTTTTTTTTTTGCCTCGGAAATGTTTTATTTCTCCTTTAATTTTAAATGATAACCTTGCTAGATCAAATAGTCTTGGTTGTAGGTTCTTATTTTGCATCACTTTGAATATTTCTTGCCAATCCTTTCTGGCTTCAAGTGCTTCTGTTAAGAAGTCAGATGTCATTTTTATGGGACCTCCTCTGTAGGTAATTAGCTGCTTTTCTCTTACAATTTTTAGTACTCTTTCTTTGTCTCTTATCATTGACATGTTTATTATGATATGTGTTGGTGTAAGCCTCCTTAGGTTTCTCTTTAATGGAACTCTCTATTCTTTTTGGACTTGTGTGGCTATTTTCTTCATCAATTTAGAAAAACTTTCAGCTATAATCTCTTCAAACACATTCTCTAAACCTTGTATGTTCTCTTATCCTTCAGAAACCTCTATGATGCGGACCTTGTTTCTCTTTATTTTGTCACTGAGGTCTCTCAAAATTTCCTCAGTCTGTTTGACCCTCTTTTTATTTTGCAGTTCTGTTTCTGTGCTTTTATTTATTTTGTTTTATAAATCATTGTTTCAGTCCTCAACTTTATCCAGCCTACTGTTGACTTCTTTTAGTGCAGTCTTCATTTTGGATATTGTATTTGTCATTTCTGACAGGTTCTTTTTTATTTCAATGTCCTTTTTCATGCTTGCTATCTTTATTTAGGTGCTCATTATGTCCATCCATTGTTGCTCTAAGGTCCTTGAGCATCCTAAAAATTATTATTATTTGAAACTCTGCACATCTCATTTAGTTCTTTTCAAAGGCTTTGGTTATTTAGTTACTTCCATCTCATTTAGTTCTTTTTCTGGGACTTTCTCTTGTTGATTTATTTGGATCATATTTATTTGTCTGCCCATTTTGTCTGTGTATTAGGTAGCATTGTCTGACTTCAAAATTTGTTGTGGTAACTTAATGAGGAAGATAGGCTCGGTGGTACTGGTTTCTAGGCTACCTGAGTTTCTAAATATAGGAGTGCTTCTTGAAGGTAGTATTTTACCTCCTGTTGTATGTGGGAATTGAATACAGTTGATCCTTTTATGGGTGCGGAAATACTTTCAGGCTTGCAGGTTCTAAAGGTCAACCTTGATCTTGTATATTAAACACTATGCAGTGTCTGTCCTGTTGGACATATTTATTCCCCACTGTGTGTTGCCTGCTGGACTCCTCCTTTTTTCATGCTCCTTGTGTAGTTAGCTGAGTCTAGGGTTGGTGCTGTCTGCCACCTACTGCCAATTATGTTGGTTCTAGGTCTTTTTGAGTTGGCATCAGTTGTTGTTTGTAACCTGCCTTGGGCTACCTGTCTGGAGTTACTGCTCTGTTTGCTGTTAGTGTCTGCATTTCCAGTAGTGTGGGAGGGGCTAGCATATGTATAAAAATCAGCTTTCTTCTGCTAAGAGATGACAGCATATCCTTAAAAACTTCAAGCTCTGCATGATTTGCCTTCACTTTTCAACTGATCCACCTCTTGCAGCTGCCTGGTCTTCCCACAGAGTCTTCTGTGAAAAGACTGTAGTGTGGGTTCAGACTGGCCTCATTCAACCAACTCCTCTACAGGTTGTAAGCTTGGTGGGCTAAAGTAACTGATCTTGGGAATACAACATTAGTGGGAACCCCTACTTCAGGGGTCTCTTGGTCAAGATCTCAGTGCATGGAATGTGGACCCTACTCTAGAGTTTAATCCCTTAGCCACTGTTAGATACTCAATTTTTTTTCTCCCCAACAAGTTGAGCAGCAGGTTTAGAGCAAGTGAGGCTGAAAGTCCCCTTTGCTGAAGTTCTTAAAGCTGGTGATACCCTGATCTCAGGGAAGAAAACTGAGAGAGTCCTCTGTTAGGACTGACTGTGCCACCCCCAGAAAGTGGTTAAGCCCCTTGACCAGACCCAACAACCCACACTTTATAAGTCCATGCTCCAAGCCTCTCATTCTCCCCCCTTTGGAATCTAGCCCAGCAGGCAGAAGATCCAGTATCCAGGCCAGTTGCCCATGAATATCCACTCTATCCAATACACATGAGCTGCTGTGTTAGTGCTGACCTTACCTCAGAGCAGAACTTACCTCAGCTTGGCTAGATGTGAGGAACCCTTCCTTAGGAAACCACTGTAGCAATGGTTGTTAGATCTTGATCTGATGCTCTCTGTAGCTGACCACTCGATGTGCCAGCTCTGGTCATCCCTGGAATGAACCTGGCATAGACTGATGAAAGACACTGCTCGTGACTGGCCCTCAGCAGCCTTCTTAGAGCTACAAGTAACCAGCATTTGTGGCTACCTCTGCTGGGCACAGGTGCACATGAACGTACCTATGCTGGTTTTTACCCACACTGGGCCTGGGGAAGATCTGCTTAAAAGACATAGGTTTTCTAAGTCCCACTTTCTGCAGCCTCTATCTGATGGCTGCTTGTTGGGCTCAGCCACTGAAGAAAATGGAAAGTTTACAGCTTGTGACAATTCAGGAATTAGGAAGGGTTGTGGGTGTGGCTCAGCACCAGATGTCAGTCTGTCTATACTTTTTTCACAGACCTCAGTAGGGTGTGATCTCAGGCATTTAGTGAGTGCGATCTCTGACACCCAGAGGTGTGGTCTTCCCATAGTGTGGATGGTTTACACTGAGTCTCCTGTGAGGTGTTATTATCAGTCTTAGACTCAGAAGCGTGTGGGGGAAAACTTCTGCCTCTATGCCAGAAAACTGAGTCACTGACATGCTCCCAGCTTCCTGCTTCTCAGAACAACCCAGTCTCTGTGACTGGCGTAGGAGAGACTCACCAGGGTGAAGCAGTTACTTTTCCCTAGGCCAGTGGTTCTAACATTTTGAAGTCAAGGCACATTTAAAATCCTACAAATACTTGTAGATGCACTATATACAAATTTCTGAGAAATATGTTATAATAATTAAGTCAAATATTAAAGACAAAATATAAAGTCCAAGTGTGCATTTATGGTAATTAAACAAAATAAACACAACAAAATTAAGTTTATTCTGACATTAAAAAAACATTTTCATGTTACATTTTCTAAGTTATGCTCTTTAGAATTTATAAAAAAGAGGGGTTAAAAAGCAGAAAGAACAACAAAAAGTTATATTTTTATATATATTGATACATTCTTAGTAAGATTTAGTAAATTCGATAGGTCCCAGTGCAAATGTGTTAAGTTTTTTCATTCTTGTGTTTATGAGAAACATAAGTCTATTGTGTCCTAGTGATTTCTTCAATGTTTGGGCATATATTTAAAAGGCAAACTCTCTTTTTCTCATCTATACATTGAATAATTCCTCTCTTTTTACTCTTCATTGTGTTGAGGGTAGAAAATCCTAATTCACATAAATAGGATATTGGAAATTATAGTAAAATGTTCAGAGCTTTTTTAGATATTGCCACATATTCTTCTTTTATAGAAATCCAAAAGGCTTTAAGAGACAATTCCTTATGTTTAGTCATCAATCCATGATTAGTTGATAAAGCTGCCATTTTCTCTTCTGTTAATGTTAAACCAAAATCACTTGAAGCTTCCATGAATGGTTTTTTAATCTAATTGTATTTTTCAGTGTTAACTGATGAAAAATGCTATAAATTAAATTCTGCCCATCAGCCTAGGAACAGGGCAGACCTTTCTGCATCTTCGTCCTTCCTACGAGTCTCGGTGTGCTTTCTTCTGTGACCCTTGGTTATAGACTTCTTCATTTAGTCCAAAGTTGGTTTTTCAAGATGATTGTTCTTAAATTAATTTGTAATCTAATTTTGTCTTGGGAGGTGGTCGCTGGAATGTCCATTTATTCTATAGCCATCTTAGAACTCTCTGAAGTATTTGTTTTTCTGTGACTAGCTTATTTCACGTATCCTCCATGTTCATCTATGTTGTCACATATGACAGGATTTCTTCTTTAAGGCTGAATAATACTTCATTGCATGTGTGTGTATTTACATATGCACATTTATGCATATACATATATACAGGGGTGTCAAAAGTAGGTTTACAGTTGTAAGTGAAACAGTTTACTCTAGTATTTTTCTTTATTGATTATTGTATTACTTATTGGTATCTCAACTATAAACTTACTATTGCTCTCTCTTGTAAATGTATATGTGTTTGAAATCATAGACACATATACACATATATGAATATACATTGTGTTCATATACATACATACATACATACATACATACATACATACATACATATATAAATAGATATGGAGTTCCTGCTTGAGTCTTAGATGCTGTATACATATATCTACATATATACATTATCTATTTACACTTACAACATACCTTAATTCAGACAAGCCACATATTAAATGCTTAATAGCTTTGGGTGGCTACTGATTACTATATTAGGCAACACAGCTATAAACATTTAGCTTTAGTATCTGATAATATGGCACTGTTGCTGAAACAGTAAAAATAAGAGAAAGAATAAAATTGTAAGGACTAAAATCAAGAATTCTTTTTTGATCTTGTAAAATCTGTGGTACATATTATCTATCCATGCAAAGTTTAAGTGTTTATAATTGACTATTTTATAATTGCTAATCAGTAATCAATTATATAGATATGATATAATTTAAATAACAGTTGCTTACCATGGGAAAGTTTAGAAAATTATGTCACTACAAACTAGAGAATGATGACAACTCATATATGGGTAACTTTGCTTAGTTCTGAAATATTTCTTAGATATTATTTCTAGAAGTGGAATTCATGGATCTTACTTAGCACATCCCAATTTTAAAGGCTTTTTGTATGTTGATCAATTTTCCTCCAGAAATAGTAGAAAAATTTATTCTCATATCAGCAGCAGCAAAGCTGTATTCTGCACACTTTCACTATCAGTGAGCATTATAAGATTTTAGGCCCATATAATGTCTTATAAAGTCAACTTTCTCTGATGAAGAGTCTTTGATCTGATGGTAGTAACACGGTGATAGTGTAGTTCTTTTAAGTAGCTCTGAATCTAGTGAAAAAAACTCTACAGTGTGTCTGTAAAGTCATGGTGCACTTTTGACCGGTCACAGGAAAGCAACAAAAGATGATAGAAATGTGAAATCTGCAACAAATAAAAGGAAAACCCTCCCCGTTTCTGTAGGATGATGTGGCAGCATGTGCACATGTGCATATGATGACATAACACCGTGTATACAGCAGAGCAGCCCACGGCCATGCCAGTTGAGATGTGGACAGTACAGAGGAAAGTTCAGTGTGTTCTGTGGCTTGCTAAATTTGCAACATGAATATCAGCATGTTTATAATGAAGCGCCACCACATAGGAATAACATTACTCAGTGGGATAAGCAGTTGAAAGAAACTGGCAGTTTGGTGGAGAAACCCCATTCTGGTAGGCCATCAGTCAGTGACGAGTCTGTAGAGGCTATACGGGATAGCTACCTAAGGAGCCCTAAAAAATCTGTGCATGCATGTGCTCGACAATTACATCTAAGCAAGACTACAGTTCATAGGTGTTAAAGAAATGTCTCTGCTTTAAGGAGTACAAATTGTGGCTGTTGCACGCCATCAAACCGGCGGATAGACCCACACGATGCACATTTGCTACAGATATGCTTCATGAGATCAACAATGATGCAAGATTTTTGCAGAAGATTGTGTTTAGCGATGAGGCGACCTTCCATATCTGTGGACATGTTCATTGCCATAACGTCCGAATATGGGCTGCTGAACATCCTCATGCCTACGTTGAGTATGAACGTAACACCCCTAAAGTGAACGTGTGTTGTGGCCTGATGCATGATAAGGTGATAGGCACATTTGTTTTCCCGGAGAAGTCTGTGATGGCAAACACCTATCTTGACATGTTGGAATTGTATGCAGTGCCACAATTTCCAGAAGGTGTCATCTTTCAACAGGATGGCGCTCCTCCACACTATGCCACCATTGTTCATGAGTTTCTGGATAGAACATTCCTCTGGTGGTGGATAGACAGGGGTTCTGTCAAGCCATGGCCACCATGATCCCCGGATCTGACACCCTTAGACTTTTACTTTTGGGGTTGGTGAAGCAACATGTGTACATTGAACATATCAACAACATTAATCACTTAAAACAGAGAATGTCAGACGTTATTCATTCTTTTACACCAGACATCTTTCCTCGTGTGTGGCAAGAACTTCACTATCATTTGGATGTGTGTAGGGCAACAAATGGAGCCCACATCCAACTGCACTGAATAGGTATGAAACTGGGAGAGTTTTCCTTTTATTTGGTGCAGATTTCACATTTCTATCATTTTTTTTTGCTTTCCTGTGACCGGTCAAAAGTGCACCATAACTTTACGGACACACTGTATTAGAGGTTATATGCAATTATTTTTCAATGTAGCTATTGCTTGTTTTAATACTTTAATTTTTTTCTTCAGGCCAACATTAACTATCAATAATTCAATGAACCTGATCAGAGAGTGGTGCAATGGATAGAGTGTTGGACTGGGATGCAGAGGACCCAGGTTCAAAAACCCAAGGTGGCCAGCTTGAGTGTGACCTCATCTGGTTTGAGCACAAGTCATCAGCTTGAACCCAAGGTTGCTGGCTTGAGCATGGGGTCACTTTCTCTGTTGTAGCCCTGGGGTCAAGGTACATATGAGAAAGCAATGAATGAATAACCAAGGTGCTGCAACAAAAAATTGATGTTTCTCATCTCTCTTTCTTCCTGTCTCTTTGTCCCTATCTGTCTCTCTCTCTCTCACACACACACAAAATAGAGTAATTCGATGATTTCACAGGATAAGTCTGGTAAAGTCAGCTTGTTTTATGTGCACAAACTTGTATCTATAAAATAGTATATATCTTAACCACTAGATCTTAAGATATTTGCCATTAAAATAATTTTCTCACTTAAATAGCACTGGATTGAAAGTACAACTGATTTCTAAATTATTGTTTTTTTAAAAAAATTATGTATTGATTTTAGAAGGAGAGGAAGGGGGAAAGAGAGAAAAAGAGAGAAAGAGATCAATCTGTTTCTGTATGTATCCTGACCAGGGGAAAAAACAGCAACTTCTGCATATTAATATGACTCTCTAACAAGCCAAGCTATCTAGCCAGGGCTATAAATTATTGTTTTCAAATATGTGACTATCTTTTGTAAACATAGAGGTCTGTTTTTGTTATACCTTTTATACCCCTGTTTTTTCATATTTTCTATCATTTGCAATTGTACCTTCCTGGAATTCAAAAGTTAAAGCAAAAAACATTCCTTAGAGGTGATGCTAATACTTCTCTTTAAATTTAGAAAAGACAGTTTAAATCTCTAAGAACATTGTGTTCATTTATTTATTATACAAATATTCATTCTATAGTGGGTGCAGATAAATTAATTATGGACAAAAATATGCACTGTCTCAAATTTGGAAGCTTAAACTCTTGTGGAGAGCAGACATTCATAAAATAATTGCAAAAGTAAATATAAATTTTAAATTTTATTTTGAAGTATAATAGATAAATTTATGGTAATATAAAAGCTTAAAATAAATTAATTTGGTCTAGTCAAGAAGGTCAGAAAAGGTTTCTCTGAAGAAGTGAAATTGATACAAAGTTTACTGATTAATGGGAGTTTACTAGATAGGAAGCACAAAAATTATTCCATGTCATGGCAAGAACACATACACAGAAGATGGGGGGGGGGGAAATGTGACCCATTGTGTCCCTGAAGGAAGGCAAAGTTATTTTGGGTGAGAAGAGTGAGGAGAGTCTGGTGATAATAGAAGAGTGAGACTAGGTTGGGCCAAAAAAGATGTGATGGGAAGAATACATTTATTCTAAAAGCAACAGAAAACCTTTGAGCTTTTCAATTGGATTTTTTATGATCAGGTTTTATTTTAAAAAGATCATTTAGTCTAGAGAACAATTGGAAAAATTAAGAAAGAATATCATTGGGTTATTTAAGAGAAAACATAAAACTAAGGAAAGGTGAGGTTGAACTTGGATTGGTTTAGAGTGTAAGCTGATATTGGTGGGGGGACATGGAGAGAAGTGAATTTATTAGAAAGGTATTTCTAGTGGATGTGGTGACAAAATAGATAAGGATGTCAAGTCTGACTCTAGATTTCTGCCCCATGCAGCTGTGTGGTAGGTGATAAAATGGGGGATTATGGAAGTGTCTATAAACTCACTTTTGTGTATGCTTTGTTTAAAGTATCTACGAGACATTCAATATGCAATATCAAGTAAACAATCATATAGGAGTGATGCTCATATAATAAGAGATTTTGAATAAAAAATATTTTCAAAGTTAAAGTAGATCAATAATTTAATGATATTTATTCTACATTGTTTTTTTTGTGATATCAGAGAGGAAAGCAGTAAGAGTAACAGACAAATCAGTTATCATTCAGAATAAGGTTGATAAAATAATAGAGAGATAGAGACAGACATAGATAAATCAATATATAGAACATTAGAGAAAAAATAAGTATATATTTGTTAAATATGTATATAAAGTATATATTTAACAAATACATAAAATAGACTTCTTTTGTTCATATTGATAGCATTTTTATTCATGTGCAAACACTTATAAAATGAGTGAATAATGAATTAATAATAAATGATTAACATGCATACATGTGCATATTAAAATCAAAAAGCTTTATTTTAAAGATTTACAACTAGTAAAGTTGATCTTTTGCATGTGAGTGTAATGATAGATAATCTAGAATAGTTATTCTATTTCTAGTCTGTGTCCAAAGTAATTGAAATATGTCAGAGTCTTAAATTTTGTTCAGGAGTTTAAGATCTACTATGTATCCAAATTCTTTAAAAATTCTCTTTTCTCTCTATTACAAGATGAAATAAAATAGATTTTGGAGTAGGAAATGTTCATTCTAATAATTGAGTACTTTCTCCTTCTCCAAAAGTTTCCACTTGGTATAATAATAGAAAAATATCAGAGATGGTACAGCTAGAGTAAATTTCTGAGCACCTTTTACTCATTTTTAGTGGTTACATAAAAATACAGTATTTACCTCAAAATATTAAAATAACAAAAAGCCTTTTAATAAGAGGGACACTTTAAAATTATTCTAAATAATGTTTCTACCTATGTCACTACATTACATTTAATACTTCTTATAGTATGCAACAACCCAGGTGAATGCTTATTTTCTACAGAGATTACAAAGATTAGCATAGAGATATCCTGGGAAAACTATGATGTTAGATTTAGAGAGGATGTTTTTTTATTCTGAATTCAAACTATTATAGATGCACATTAAAGACTTGCATATTTTCACCTAAATCTCTCTCTTAGATAGCTTCTAGTGCCCATAGAATCTATAAAGTCAGATAGAATTTTAATATGAGATGGCAAGATTTAAATTGGTCATTTTTTAGTTACATCTGGAATATATCTTTATTTTCTTTTATTTATAATATATGGCAATTCTTGAAATGTATTTCCAACTGTATTTTGCATTTCTGTAGCAAATTCATTTGAATCTACTAAGAAAAATTTAATCTATTTGTACATATACAAATTTTAGTTTATATTGCATAAACTCTGCCTAGCCAGTGCATTGGTATGTTAGGGCTGTCATAACACACGGCTCAGATTTCCTAAACAACAGAAATTTACTGTCCCACAGTTCTGAAGGGTGGGAGTTCCAAATCAAGGTATCACAGAGTTGGTTTCTTCTTAGGACTCTGAGAAAAAGATCCATTTATAGTCTGTGTCCAGCCTGACCTGTGGTGGCGCAGTGGATAAAGTGTCAATCTGGGAACACTGAGGTAGGTCGCCAGTTCAAAACCCTGCACTGTCCTGGTCAAGGCACATATGGGAGTTGATGCTTCTAGCTCCTCCCCCCTTCTCTCTCTCTATCTCTCTCTCTCTCACTCTGTGTCTCCTTTCTAAAATGAATAAATAAAAATAAAAATTAAAAAAAATGTTATAATATAGTCTGTGTCCAAAGTAATTGAAATGTGTCGGAGTCTTAAATTGTTAAGGAGCTTAAGATCTACTAGGTATCCAATTTTTAAAAAAATTCTCTTTTCTTTTCTGAGGGAAAGATCTGTTCCAGGACTCTCTCTTTGCTTTGTAGATGACTTTCTTCTCCCTGTCTCTTTATATCATATTCTTTTTATGTAGGTTTCTGTGTCACCAGTCATTTAGATTAGCCCTCACCCTAATGACTCCTTTTTTAATTTAATTATCTCTATAAAGACTTTATCTATAAATATAATCACATTTGAGGTGATGAGGGTTAAACCTCCAACATTGGAATTTTAAAAGGGCACATTTTAACTCATAACAGCCATACTTGAAAATAGAATGAATCTATGTAAGTATATGCATAGGTATGTAAGTATGAGCATATACCTGCATGTATATTTCAATATATGTGCATATGCATGTATAAATGCATATATATGTAATTTATATTATTCATTATGCTGTTTCCCTTGGAAAATCTATAAAAAATAAATGAAAAATTTAGACTATTAACATTTTCTATTATCCTACTGCTTAAAATTTAGAAAGCTACTATATTGTTGACACTTCATTACATTCCATTTGTATATATTTAAAATATGAATCTTTGTGTGCTCTAGTGTAGAAAATCAGAAGATCAGCTTTTCCAAATTAATCCACTGATCAACTGCATTGTGAAGAAAATCCTGGCATAAATAACTAAGAAATAGTAAGGATTACTTACCCTCCCTTGGACAAATTATTGCCCAGTAAGAGTTTGTTCCAAATGGGTAGAATCCACAGTGATTAACACTTTGGTCATTTCTACAGAACCTGAAGGTAAACTGTACACTACAGGAAAGCTAGCAACAAAGACAGGGTTGAAAAATATCTTTGATCACAGTTTCTACACTTAGATTAAAAAGAACACTGAATTTTTTCAGCAATTGTAACTAATCATTGAAAACATTGAATAATATTTGTTTATAGTTACATATCTCATAAAGCTTATATATGTTTTGTTTTATGAGAGCAATTTATTTCTTCTTATAGTTTTATTGAAGTAAAATTTATAGAGTAGAAAATTCATCTATTTATAATCTATGTGCCATATATAGTTAGTTTGCCAGCATTATAGAATTTATACTCTATTTTCTAAAGTTATTCCAATGGCGATTAAGATAGAGTTATTTGTAATTGCCAACATTTTCACACAATGTCTATTTTTCTCTTTAATGGCTGGATATTATCAAGTGGGTCTTTGTTTCATTTGATATAGGGGCACAATTGTTTGTATATTTTAAGAAGTGTACTCTTCTTGCTAAGTGGACAACAGACAGTAGGAATATAATAATAGCATTAGGAAGGCCAGTCAGAAAGCTTGCCATTCAGGAAGCTATCCACTAGTTCAACCAAAGAGGGGACAACAGTGATTTTGACAAGATTTAGACTAAATAGAAAAGAAAGTTGGTTTGGGGATATACTTTACTAGTAAACTCAAAAGTGGATGAAAGATTGGGGGAAGGGGATAAATAAGTAAGGAACAAAAGGAGAAATCAAAATTATCTCTTAGGTTTGCCTGGAACATCCAGATGGGTAGTGTTACCATATGAATAGTACAGAAAACCCCTTTTTGCATGTCAGATTTTTAAAGCATATTATGTATTCCTTTGATGACAGTTAAAAATAAACACTATTGATCAGGGAAGACTTCAGGGAGATATACTTTTGGGTATCAACAACAGGTTGATACTATTTAAAGCCATGATGAACCTGGTGAGATTCCCTCAACAGAAGTATAGATAAAAAAGGATTCAATATTTAGATATATTTTATTTAAGAAAACTAGGTATGTATTTAATGGGCTTTTAAAACACTGATATTTCTTAGAGAATTAAATATTGTTTTTCTACAAATATAACCTATATATCACTTTTCATGAATACATCTAGATTAAAGAGAGAGTCATTTTTACTTTGGACTTATTGTAGAATGATAATTTCTTTTAACATTTTCTAATTTAATTTTATGTTCTCTCAAATGCACAACCATAGTTTTGTATTTCTCCTTTCTATCTCATACATAAATGTTACACACCATATTTGAAACAGAGAAAATCAACAAGTTTATATATTCCTCACTTTAGGCAGTGTGTAAAACAGTAAGTTATATGAAATAGAGTAAGAGCTTTAAAGTACTTTGCATTTTGCTTAAAAATCAGTGACACTAAGAAAAAAGATTTTCATTAAAGGCTATATCTGGATATGTGAAAACATTAAAGTGTCTAAAAGCCCATGTAGACAGAAAATAAAGTAGAATGTTTGTGTCATTTTAAAGATTGGGCTGATGTTCAGCACTTCATTGGATATGTTCTACTAATCCCAAAATTGAAGTTGACCTTGATCTGAATGATGCCAAAAAGGTCAGTTGAAAATTATGTGATTACTTTATTATAAATGCTATTTTGATTTTCTAATAATTAATATAAGCCTAAAAACTGAATTCAGAATAATAACTGAATAAGAACAACTTCACACTTAATCCCAGTCTATAAGAGTAAAATAAAATAAGTGATAATGGACAGATGTCATTCTTGACCAGAACAAGTTACTTTACTTTGCTAGATTGGAATTTTGTAATTCAAACACATAAATTGAGGTGAATTTATGCTTGGTACAATCATATAATCATTCACACATTGTCTCTTTCTTTAGAGTTTATTTATTTAAGGCCTATAACTCTAAGGTTTTTATCTCTGCCAAAGATCCATTTGATCTGATGTATTAGACTTCATATTTCACAACTGTAGCAAAAAAAAAAATTGTCAAAGATACCAAAAATTTGAAACAAAGATTTTTGTTATCAAAAAGATAACTACAAGAGGATTACAGTTTTTCTTTCTAGATTCAATCTAGATGCAATATGTATCATGTAGACATTTACAATAGAACAACTGCTAATATGGTGATGAGCTGTGATGTATGGTGGGCTGTTTGGGCAGCAAATGAAAGACTTTATTTTTCCTCGTCAAATATATGAGTAGGATGTCTTATTTCCTCTAGGTGGATAATAACACTGAAACTGAAAATTTTGGTAATGATCTTAGCTTATGGTAAGCTTACATTCAAGTACTTCTTCCTAAATTGTGAGGAGAAATTTTACTACTAATTCAGATAAAGCCAGTTTTTGGCATCTATCAAAGACATAAATAAATTTACAGATCGTAATAAGACTGCCATGTTCCCTAAAAAGCTTACCAATAGTTCTATTTCCAAGACCCCATTTCAAATTTTGAAAAACATGAGTACTTATATTCTGACATATATTTTAAGATCTGTTCATGGGAACATTTTCAGCTACATATATGTGAAGAAAATGAAGCATGACACAGACTTACAACAGGAAGCTGGAATAAGGAGAAATGGGAGATTAGGGCAAACATAATAGGTTCCATTTAAATCTTCTCAACATGAACTCACCATGTTTTGCTATTTAAAACATAAATTTCTAGTGAGTGTTCAAGGTATTTCGTACCCAAGCATTTAAAGTAGGGTGATGATATATTCCAGTGTGCCTGGGATAGTCTTGGTTTATGGTGGTTTATGGCTATTGTCCAGACATAATGATTACTAGCACCTTCTTTTATTTTCTAAAGTGTTTCTAGTGTTCTTACTTGGAGAATAAACTTTGTGGTCACCCTGTTTAGCTGGAAGTCCATGGTAGGGATGTTCTACGAAGAGAATTGTAAAAATCAAGGCTAATATTGGTTGAGACCAGTTTCTAGTGTTATTTTAGCATAAATAATGAAGTTGAACTTTACAGAGAAGTAGAATTAGTCTTAATTTTTTCTCCCATAACTCAATATGTTTGTGGCAAATGAAACAGGTTAGAAAGGAACTGATCAGAAATGGAGTTCAGCCTTCCTGGAGCCTAATGCTTAAGAGAGGAAGAGTGACGATGGGGGCAACAGCTAAGAAAGGGCAGAAATTTCTGAAATGAAGGTGAGTGGTATTTTAAAGAGCAGGTAAAAAGATGATTTCTTTTTGCTTTGGTGTAATGTTTTTAATGGGGCTAAAAATAGTCTCAGAAATTGTAGGATAGATGCCAGGAAATAAAGCTAGAGATATGTGCAACATAAGCTGAAAGACCATTAGAGACAAGCTTTGGGAAACAGCGTGTCTTTAGAGTGGCCCATTCATAGTCACCATCTGAAAATATTGGCTTAGACAGTTAATATCTATGGCCAGCACCAGTCAGAATTGGAACTTTAAAATGGTAGAGGTAGTGGTGGAAAGCATTCGGTCAGTCTGTACTAACCAGGACAAGACAAACTATGCTTAACTTAACAGAGAGCTTTTACTTTTTAACTACATTTACTTTTATATTTCTTAATTAAAATTGTGTTCTCTGTAATAATTGTTTTTAAAAATTTCTGGGTTATTTTTTGTTTGTTTAATTAGGAAAAATGAATTGACCACATCTTCAAAATGGCTGTTTGTGTCCATGATAATGTCTTAACTGTGTTTGCCTGCTTTGGAATGTTGAACAGTGGCTAACCCTAATGCTGAACAAACAAATACGCATCTTGATCAAATGAGAAGTGATGTGCACAATAAAAAGTAGAAGAGGCTACCCAAGATTAAATTACAATTAAACATCATTACATATGATTCTGACTCTCTTGAGACAAAAAAGCAAACAAAAGGACCTTTTCTCTTTAGGAGAAGACCTAAATGTGGTCATCAACACAAATAAAGACAATCATTGAATTGAATCAGTTTTGAAAGTTAAGAGGTGCCCATTAAGCAGATATAGATATAAGGCACTAGTTATAACAGACTTGGTAATTTTAAGGTCTTGTCTTATTTGGAATATTTACAGAAATCATCATGCTTATACCTTTTTTTTTAAATTCCTTTGCGAGAGAGAGAAAGAGAAAGAGAGAAGGACAGATAGAGACAGAGAGACAGGAATGGAGATATATGAGAAGTATTAACTCATAGTTTGCAGCACCTTAGTTGCTCATTAATTGCTTTCTCATATGTGCCTTGAGTTGGGGGCTCTGGCCAAACTCAAGCCTTGGCTACAAGCCAGTAACCTTTGGGCTCAAGCCAGCAACCATGAGATCATGTCTATGATCCAATGTTCAAGCTGGTGGCCCAGAGCTCAAGCTGGCGACCTCAGGGTTTTGAACCTATATCCTTAGCCTCCAGGCTGATACTCTAGACACTGTGCCACTGCCTGGTCAGGCCATCATGCTTATAGTTTAAACATAAGCTTTACATAAATTAGGAATTTGTTTTGTGGGTTTTTTGTTATTATAGTTTATGTTAGTTAATATTAATAAAGTATAATAAAAATAATAGGTTTGGGAGGATTCATGTCTTTTCATAGCCTATTGAAGGCACCAAGAAGTCCTGATTGAAAAGCACATGCATTTTATATAATAAAAAGCCTATGAATTTTAATAAAATTATTATTTACTAAAAATATTTTGACAATGTAAGCTTTTTCAAGTAAATCTTTTAATGAAAAAAATTCCTATCTGGAAAAAAAGATGTCAAAAAAGACCTTTCCTAGAACACTGACTAACCTAAGTATGATATGTTAGACTATAGAATAAAATGAGATCAGGCTAATGAATCTATGCAGAGGAAAAAAAAATAATGAACAATATTTGGGTCATTCCAAAGAGTATACTTTTTTGTTTTTATTTTATAAAACAAGAGCATGACTCCTACTTATATGAGCAGGACATTATTTTAATTATATTTAAATTAGAGATAAAAATATATACATTAACCATTCCTCATGCATTTTCCTCATTGCCAATTTATTTTCAAATTAAAATAAATTATATTAAATACTTTTCTTCATGAATGCTATTTTAAATGTAGTTGTTTTGTTTCTTTTTAGATATCATATGTTTATCATATGTCCAGAGGCTCTGTGATTGGCATTGTCTTATTGATTATTTTATTGTTCTTTCTAGCAAAAGAACACTGCCTCTGGCTTTCTTCTCCATAAACTCAAAAGACCCAACATTGAACTTGGTATAAATACAGCATTTGGTGACATTATAAAACATATCTGGCTATTGGATTTTGATAATATTTAATCTCCAAGGAAAGCATGAGAACTAAAATGTCAATCTGCAAGACATTTTGAAAGAATTGCTATTTATTTTAAGCTTCATCATGATACAAAAGGCAGTAATCTTTGGAGAATCTATTTTTCTTTCATGATAAAAGAAACAACAATGATGATAAGCTTATTTCTTTAATTCAAGTTGAAGCTTTCTATAGAAAATTGCAATGTGAAGAAGACAAATGTTAACTACTTAATCTAGAGAAAACTAGTTATTAGTTCACAGAGCATCCTAATCTTCTATACATGTAGATTGGATAATTTTAGCACTAATAAATCCTAATCATTTTTTTAGCTTTATTTTTAACACTTCTTCTCCATGTCTAATGTGGTTATTTCTACATCAATATCTCTTTGATTGCTCTGCCACAAATTCTTTCAAGAGTCTTTATGGTAGTTTTTAATTTTTTATTTAGGTTTTTATTCAGGTTAATAACAAGTTATTATGTGGGTTTTCTCTTTTTCTTTCTTTCTTTCTTTTTTTTTCTTTGGCTTTAGTGTAACAGGATATTTCAGAATTTTTATATTGCTAAGTGAGCCTCCACTGTGTCATGGAAGAGTTAGTTTCCACTGATATGCAGATTTAGAAATAACTTTTCTTTTATTTCAAAGGATTTGATCTTTTATTAAATACTATGATAATAATTAACTAATTTGTTGACTACTTAATTTTTATTTTTTACTAACTTAGTCTACATTGATATTTTGCTGAGGTTTAAGTTGTCTGATGATAAATACTATCTTAGTTTAACACTTTAAAAGTAATAAAAATGATGCCATATCCTGTTTGATGTTTCATAAAGACATTTCAGAGTTACATTCATTTAATATCATATCTTGGTTAGGTGCTTTCAAATAGCAGGTAAACATTATTATGTAAGCAAATATTGAGAGATTAGAAAAACACCAACATATTCAACCTCAGGGTCCATCAAGATTTTTTTAGTTGTAAGATATTTGTAGACTCCTAGATTAATATGCTAGTTTTACAGAAAGAAAGGTTGTTGGTAACATGGAAAATATTTATGTTGTAACAAAAATAGCTACTCCTTTTTGAGTACCTACTTTGCAACAGGAATTTGCTATAAGTAATTTCTTAGTTTTACAATAATGCTCCAAGGTATGTACTTTTGTCATTCTCATATTACAGATGAAGAAATAGAGGCTCATGTAGTTTATGGAGCTTTTGCACTGTTATGTACCAAATATATGGTATTGAACATAAAAACAAAGGCTCTTTTATTTTTCAAGTTCATGAATTTTTACTTTACTAACCAATATTAACTCTATTGAAAAAATTAAAAGGCAAAATGTAAAACACTGTATGCAAATTGACACAGTTTAGAAAATACTGCAAAACTTGGAAAGACTTGATGTGATAGTAAGTTTAACAAGCATTTTCTTTCTTCTCTTAATTGTTTTTGCAACAGATAACAATGGAGAAAAAAGTAATAAATAACTAGGACAAGTTCAGTATTGAGGAACTCATCCTTTTTAAATGAAAGAACTGGGATTAATCAGCTGAACTCTGTATCATTTAATTTTCCTTAGGAGAGCATATAATAAACTGCTCAGGATTAAGCAAGCATGGTTGTAAAAGGAAGCAAACTTCTGGATGACAACCTAAAAAAAAACTGATAGGAAATGAGATGAACCTCAAAAGACTGATATTATTATGTTTTTAATAATGAAGGCATTAGCACTGCAATTGTTAGAATTTTATCTGTTCTATCATAAAATAGAGATCTAGATAGCATGCAGTAATTAAAGATTGACTTTGATTTAGATAATCCATTTTAATTGCATTTTTAATTGCAGTGAAAATTTTATGAAGTACCATCTGAAAATGCTGATGTAGAAAGATTAACTAATCAAGATCATGCCGTTATATTTGAATTACTAGAAAGGTACCACAAGAAGATGTGAAATACATCTCTCAACTAACACGTATGTCCCCATAATCTCATCTCACCTTCTGGGAACAATGTATAACAAATTAAAACTCATTCACAAAATGTCATACAATCTGGCAGCAAGATTCTAATTGATGAAGAAACAGCTTTTTAACGACTCTTTAACAACCATAGAAAATTTCAATTACTGAGAATTGTGACAAAAGCTATCTTAAGGGGACAAAATCATTTCTACCAGTTTTCTTAAACAACTTGGAAGTTCATCCCACTGGACACATTCAGACCTATTTATTCTCTAGTTTGGTTGAACAGATGGGCAGCTGACTTGCTCCTGTAAATCTTTAAAAAAAAATTATTTTCGAAATGTTAAAGTAATGTTCAAAGAAAAACAACTTGAAATGACCAGATTTGCTGGACCTGGATTGCCATTTCTTTATGCACACAGTCTTACCCACCATTGCTTTGATTTGATTTAATGGTAGTCCTGGTATCCTTTTCTCACCTCTGTTTGCTGATCTCCACAGCACTTTTATTGCAACACTTACCACACTGTATTTTCAAATATACATTTATTTTCAGTATCTCCCACTACTCAATGAAACACAGTATGTGCTCAATACATATTTTGATATCAAGTAAATTATAATAATTTTTTTCTATTTTGATTATTATTCTAGGTGCTATAAAATACATTGCTGTTATGAACTTAATAGTCTATATCCTTCCCACAACAATGTACACACACACACGCACACACATACACACACGTTGATTAAAAACAATACATATACATTGTCTTTGCTCTGTATACTCTAAATATATCAAAGTATATCTGGAACCAGCCTATAGTGCTGGCTTTATGTCTAATTTACGTAAGAGAAAAGTATTAATCATATTTTAGACATTTACATTACAATTTAACTTTTCTGAACTATGACGTTTGGTAAAATAAGAATTGTCATCAAATGAAATTTGAAGAGTGCTAGAAAAAAATAAAGGGCTTAGAAAGAAGAAATAATTCAACAACAGAAAATGAAAAAAAATAATTCAGATAATGTTTGAGAAAAATTACTGGATTGTCTTAAATTCTGAGATTATGCAGGAATTAAAATCATATTCTGATATTTTTCTCATCTTACATTTCCTTCTAAAATAAAAATTTAAATTAGAAGAAATGTAAATTCACCTGGAGGATTTTAATTGTATGCTCATAATAATCAATAAATACTTTAGAAATTATTTTTCTTATCATGGATAAAAATTAAGAAGTAAGGCTGCCCAGATATTCATTTCTACTCAAGTATTTATTTAGCAAACCTTATATCTTCAGCTGTGGCTTGTATGCAGTGTTGGGCAACATATTGTACATAAAGTCCAAAAGAGATTGTTAAAAATACATGTTCCTCTGTTCCACTCTTAGCAGATCTGTAGTGAGACTCAGCAATCGGGAAAATAATAATGTAACATAATAAAACATTGATATAACAACATAGAGGAAATGTTTGCCATTGGAATCATAGACAACGCTAATTTCAATTACTTCATCTATGTCCAAATTAAATAGAATTAAAATTTCCTCAAAATATACTTGTTAAGCCTGACTAGGCGGTGACGCCATGGATAGAGCGTCAGACAGGGACATGGCGGACCCAGGTTTGAGACCCCGAGGTCACCAGCTTGAGCACGGGTTCATTTGGCTTGAGGAAAAAGCTCACCAGCTTGGACCCAAGGTCGCTGGCTCCAGCAAGGGGTTGCTCTGTCTGCTGAAGGCCCGCAGTCAAGGCACATGTGAGAAAGCAATCAATAAACAACTAAGGTGTCACAATGAAAAACTGATGATTGATGCTCCCCATCTCTCTCTTTGTTCCTGTCTGCTGTCTGTCCCTATCTATCCCTCTCTCTGACTCTCTCGTTGTCCCTAAATATATATATATACACACACACACACATGCACACGCACACACACACACACACACATACTGGTTAAGATTGCTTTTTTAGCTAACATTGTCAGAACATCAACAATGCTTTTTCATTGGCTCCTCAATCAGATAAAAGACTGGACATTCAGAGAGGTTCTACTGGGTGTTCCTTTTGAAGTGTAGCATGAGGGAAGGTGGAAGTTTATGAGCCTAAAGTAGCCTTTGTGTTGTTGTGTCCTGGAGGGCATTGGAAAATAATCTCTGTTATGATAATAAATCTTAAACTCTCAGGAGTACTTCTATTAACATGAGGATTCAGTGTGTGTTTAGGATTCAGAAATGCTACTTATGTTATTTCAGGAAACACACTGAAGCTCAGAAAGGAGTACTAGCAAGACATCACATTTTCAGAGTAAGTATATATAATTCATAAAAATTTTAATATAGCAAAGATAAGAGCTTTTGATGAAAGATAATTATATTAGAGCAGGCATTCACATTCTCCTTCCCCAAAATGGAAACAAATGACAAAAAAAGAAAAATAGGTAAAAATCTTTATTAACATTGAAACTATGTGAGGCATCCACATACCACAGATTTTTAAACAATATCTTTTAGATTTGTATAAAGTGAGATTAGTTTCTTTATTTATTTCAATAAATATTTGTTGAGTATTATATATGCAGTAGAATAAATTCACCCACATGTCAGAGATTTTTAAGGAATTCCTGCTATACTCTGTATAGATTAAGTCATATTTCTCATTTCAATAAATATTATTGAGCATTTATTAAGTGCAATCAGAAATTTAGCACCCTCAGAAAGTGGTTATTGTCAGGAGAAATAAATGGAGATATCTTCGTAGACCTTGCTAATATCTTTTATTATGGAAGCATGAAGGTTGTGCTTGGATTTGGGCCCAGAAAACAGAGGGATACTTCTACTCAGAGCTTGTTTTCCAGCCATAGATGGCATTGCTCAGATTGCTTTGTTTGGCTGGATGTTTAAGAAAGCCAGACCAAAACAAAATTCTGCCACCACAGAACCTTTTACTGCTCCCTGACAAGGGGGATTATCATGACCTGTGGGACACTTTCCTGGGTTGGGATATTGGAGAAGCTTCAAAATTGCATAGCAGGACAGGGAAATCCTACAACTTGTAAGGCAGCATCTCTACAAAAGCACACACATGTACATGTATACACATACATGTGCATATACTCATGTACATGTATAGGGCTTTTTCTTTATTTTATGAAAACAGTGTCAAAGTACGCATAATTTTCAAAATCCTGGCTTTTCTCACTAAAATATTGTGTAAATCCTCCTAACTCAACTTATATACATAGTTATGATTTATTCTTCTTTAAATGATAGCATATTTCAATATTATTATTCATCACAATTTATTCTTCTTGATGGGTTATTTTCTTTATTGTTTATTTGCTCATTCCACCATTACTATGAACATTGCAATAAACATCCTTGTACATATATAATGAAATGTTTGTAATTATTTTATGGGAGAGATTTCATAGGTGGAATTTTAAATATTGTACTGGTTTCCTAGTGCAGCTATAAAAAATCTCCAGAGATGAGAAACTTGTTCTCTCCCAGTTATTGAGGCTAGAAGTCTGAAATCAAGGTGTCATCATTGCCATGTTTTCTCTGAAAGTCTGTGTTGGGCAGATAAAATATATTATGCTCACTTTGTTAAAGATGGCACTGCCCACATGGAAGTTCGTTGATATTAATGTGTGTTCTGGAACAGGCTGTGGGCAGGCCGGGTCAATATAGCCTAAGGCTTAGTTTTAAGAGTAAGCTCTTCTCCACATCCTTGACTGATTGGATGATGTAGGGTGGTGCACTCTCCTGAGGAATCCCATTATACAGAGACTTCCTTGTTTGTATAATTGGATTAAAGGTTTTGAATCTATGCTATAAAGTGGGCAGACCAGTAGCTAGTTCTCTCTTGGTTCCTGAAGAGAGGAGAGCAGAGTAAGGCCACATGGAGGAGAGAAGCAGCCAAGATGGCAGAGTGCTGAGGGAGAAACCAGTTTGTGCAGAGTTTGTGTAGAGAGAAGGAGATGGGAAACAGAAGTGAATAAGTCTGGTGAGCTAGAAAGCTTTGATGCTAGGAAACTCGGATAAGTCAGTAGCTTTGTGAGCACTGAATGTGTGGGTTTTGGAGCCCAGTGTGTGTTTTTGCTTGCCCGCCGGGTGCAAGCTAGAATTAAAGCTGATGGCTCACCAGTTCGTGGCTCCTGTGTTTCATTACCGACTGTACGAATCTAATGCGAACTTGTGTGGGCCAGGCTGCTGTGATAGTAGCCTTGACTACTGGCTTTACAGTCTGGGTAGAATCTTTTTCAGTCTCCTCTTACCTTTTGTTGGTGTCTGCCAAAGTTTGATGTTCCTTGGCCTATAGCTGCAGTTCTTCAATCTCTGACTCCATCCTTACATGGTATTCTCCTTTGTGTATCTGTGTTTCTGTCTTTTCTCTTATAAAGGCACCAATTATATTTGAGTAAAGGTTTGCCGTACTCTAGTATGATGTCATCTTAATTTGCATTTTAATTACATCTACAAAGACCTTATTTTCAAAAAAGGGGTAATTCACAGGTGCTGGATTTTCTTTTTTTTAATTCAATTTATTGAGATGACACTTGTTAACAAAATTTCACCTTTTAGGTGTCTGATTCTACAACACATCTCTGTACACCATATTGTGTGCTCACCTTTCCCAGTTCAAGTCTTTGTCCATCATCTTCCTCTACGTCCCCACTCTCAACAATCACATTGTTGTCCTTGTCTTTGAATGCTTTTTATTCCGTGCTTCATTTGCTTAATCCCTCCACCCTCCTGATTCAGTGCCCAGCCCCCACAGCTGTCAGACTGTTCTCTATGAGTCTGTCTCATAAGACTCTACATGAGTGGAAAGAATTCACATCCAAAATTAGTAAAGAACTTATAAAACTAAAACATCAAAAAAAACCCAAACAATCCAATTAAAAAATAAGCAAAAGACCTGAATAGACACTTCTCCAAAGAGGACATACAGATGGCCAGCAGATATATGAAAAGATGTCCAACATCACTAATCATCAGAGAAATGCAAATTAAAGTCACAATAAAATATCACCTCACACCTGTTAGAATGGCTATCACTAATAAATCAACAAATAAGTATTGGTGACTGTGTGGAGAAAAGGGAACCTTCATGCATTGTTGTTCGGAATGCAGACTTATACAGCCATTGTGAAAAGCCGTATGGAGTTACCCCAAAAACTTAAAAATGGATTTTCTTCTAAATGATTGTAGCCACTTACATTTACACTATTATATATGAGTGTGCAATTTTTACCTATAGGCCATCCAATCAATGTTATCTTTTTTTTCTGAATGCTTTGGTATGTGAGATTAGTTACATCAATTTCCATTTATCTTATCCATTGTGAGCTTGAGCTTCTTTTCATATTTTTATACATATAAATTTGCTCTCATAAACTTATGTTTATATATTTATTGGTTTGTCTTTTTTAGGTCAATTTATAATAAGTGATTTTATAAGATATGTCATAACTTTTCATGATTTGTGTTTGTAAATCTCTTTTCCAAAACTGTATCTCTACTGACTTAACTATGCTATCTTTTGCGATACAAACCAACACTCTTAATTTATACAGTCAAATATAATGTCATTAACCAGTGCCACCCTAATTAATTTAATAATAAGACAAAATTATGTCAGATAAGTGAGCATATGCTTAAGAAATAAGAAGTATCATAAATAATATGAAAAAGATAACTCAATGAAGGGTATTTTCTCACAATTTTAAAGGCTGGGAAGTCCAAGATTAAGGTGCCTGATGAATTGGGACCGGGTGAAATCTCCTCCTGCCATCTAGCTGTGTCCTCATATGGCAGATGGAGAAAGAGAGATTTCTCTCTCTTCTTCTTATCAGGTCATAGTCCTATTGGGTGAAGGCTCTAACTTTATGACTTCATTTAATGAAGCCGTTAGCTTCAGAAACAGTAACATTGGGGTGTAGGGCTTTGGTATATGAATTTGGGGGGAACAATTCAATCCATAGCCTCATCCTTATGAAGTATATATACAAAAAAAACCCCAAAAACATATCAATATAGTATGTAGATGTTTATATATATTTAGAAAGACCACAGAGTAAACAACAAGAAGAAAAGAAATGAAAAATTTCTTGATAACATGGGGGTGAGGGCCAGGGGCCAGAATGTATTTGAAATAACTTGCACAAAAACTTTTATTACAGTACATACAAATTGATAATCTTAGTTTTTTCTGGATGGTGGAGTTATGAGTGATATTCTTTCTTATTTTCTAATTCTTCTATTTTTTCTAAAATGCATGACTGTATTAAACAGATGTTTCACTAAAATGAGTTCACTTTTAAAAACCAAGCAGCAGCAGAGAAACCTTTTCAGTGCCATATTTTTCAAGGAATTTGCACTCATGATGTGACAGCAGCAGGGTGAGGGGGAGCACACTGGAAGACAGCACTGAGTGCTGCAAGGATGGGGACTGTGGGCTTATTTGCCAAGGCTCCTTTAAAGCATTTAAATAAAAATAAATTTTGTTGCTAAGTAGCTGAGTTATTAGACAGGAAATTGAAGGAGTTGTGGCTGCAGGTATTTCTTCATTTCGAGGCGTGACTGTTTCTTGAGTACCTGTCAGATTAAAAGAACTAGCTTCCTAGGCTGGGCTTTATTTACTGTCATTATTAATGATCCAAAGGATGAAGTAAACACAGAGCCAGTTAAGCCTGGAGGGATTGCTAACACCTGGGAAAACAAAAGAACCCGGGAATTTTAGTACTGTACTGCTACTCTACTTCTGAGTAACAGCTCAATTTAAAGTCAGCCATTAAAATCCTAGTACTCTCAACTTTATTACATTTTTTTTAGGGCATATAACACTTTTAACCAATGCTATTTTGCTTTTAATAAATTACAAAAAAGGCTTTTTTATTTTATTTATTTATTTTATTAATTTTAATGGGGTGACATTGATAAATCAGGACACATATGTTCAGAGAAAATATTTCCAGGTTATTTTGACATTTGATTATATTGTGTACCCATCACCCAAAGTCAAAATGTCCTCCTTCACCTACTATCAGGTTTTATTTGTGCCCCTCCCCTTGCCTTATCCCCTCCCTCACCTCCTCCTCCCCCCGGGTAGCCAGTATATTCTTGTTCATGTCCCTGAGTCTCATTTTTATGTCCCATCTATGTATGGACTCATATAGTCCTTAATTTTTTCTGATTTACTTACTTCACTCAGTATAATATTATCAAGGTCCATCCATGTTGCTACAAATGATCCAATGTCATCATTTCTTATGGCTGAGTAGTATTCCATAGTATATATGTACCAAAGCTTTTTAATCCACTCATCCTCTGACAGACACTTGGGTTGTTTCCAGATCTTTGAATTTGTGAACAATCCTGCCACAAACATGGGGGCGCATTTCTTCTTTTTGAACAGTCCTATGGTGTTCTTAGGGTATATTCCTAAAAGTGGGATGGCTGGGTCAAAAGGCAGTTTGATTTTTAATTTTTGAGGAATCTTCATACTGTTTTCCACAGTGGCAGTAAAAAAGGCTTTTTAAATTTATTTGTAACTTTCTTCTAAGGAAAGGGCCCCAAAGTATCTTCCAAATATATATTGAGGGTTACGTTGTATTGTTTAGTAGAGACAACTTATCCACTTCGGTGAAATTCATTCTGTGTAAATACACCCAAGAGCTGCCTCTAACTTAGAAGTACCAGTAACCAGGAAGGAAACCTCAGGGATGTAAACATAAGCTAGCATAATGAAGGACCTATAGGTTTTCAATAGACATGCCTTTATTCCCATGAAGGATGAGGAAGGCCTTCTGCAAAACTTTCCAGCAATGAGAAATCATAGATGGCAATTCTGGGTGTATAGATGGTGACAAATGATATTGTGCATTGTGTTTATAGCAGTGGTCATATGATTTATAGCCAAAGGACAGTATAACTTTTCAGGACATGGAAGGACATATTATAGAGGATAAAGAAAAGCAAAGTATCCACTACTGCAGACTAGATTCTAAACACAAGAAAATAGTACTTAGAAATGCAGAAGTTAGCATGATTTTGAGAATATCTATATGGCAGCTGGAATAAAGAAAAAAACATTAAGACAAATGTAAAGGAGCCTTGTAGCTGCAGAGTGAACCCAGTTTTTAAAAGTACATGTACCTAAGACATAACAGGGACACACATCTTTGGACACAAAGGCAAAAATAACAGAAAAACCAAATCAGGGTAATGCCCAGAATAAGCTGAAATTCAAACATGTGAAAATGTCAAATCAAAATATTTAAAACATTTTGATTGAAGAAAGAGTCATGACAGGTTTCTGAATGTGTAACTATTCAATCTCCATTTTTACTCTCTTCTTCCTTTTCCTTCTCCTCCTCCTCTTTCTTTTTTGAAAGAAGGTAATTTATTGAAACCACATGGTAACTCTGGTGTTATGTCATTGATCCTCTTGTTTAAAGTCAATACTTTGCTTTGACCATGTGGTAGAGCAGTGGATAGGGCATTGGACTGAGATGCGAATGACTCAGGTTCAAAACCCTGATGTTGTGGGCTTGAGTGCGGGCTCATCCGGCTTGAGCACGGGGTTGCTGGCTTGAGTGTGGGATCATAGACATGACCCTATGGTCACTGGCTTGAGCCCAAAGGCCACTGGCTTGAGCAAAAAGGTCATTCTGCTCCGCTGTAGCCCCCCAGTCAAGGCACATATGAGAAAGCAATCAATGAACAACAAAGGAACTGCAACAAAGAATAGATGCTTCCCATCTCTCTCCTTTTCTTCCTATCTCTCCCTCTCTCTGTCTCTGTCACACACACACACACACACACACACACACACACACACACACTAATAATAATAATAATAATAAATAAATAAATAAATAAATAAAGTCAATACTAAAATGCTTCATATTTATTTCAATACTTGTTAAGTAACAAAATAAGCCTGTTAGATAAGAGTAATTACTATTACACAATCTCATAAGAAGGTATCTATTTTAATGTGGAAGGAATGTTTGCTTTTTGCTCCCAAAGTCATAGGTTGAAACTACACTTCCAACCATGTGACAATACTAGAAAATAAGTCCTTTAAGACTAGGTGAGATCATGAAGGTGAAGCTAATGCCCTTAGAGGCTGGCTTTTTTTCTCTACTCTGTACCATATGGTTACATATGTTGGAGGCCTCATCAAAGCTCAGCTATGCTAGCAGTCTGATCTTGGGCTTTCAGCTTCTGGAAATGTAAGAAATAAATTTTTATTGTTTCTAAGCTAATTTGTCTTTGCTATTTTTGTTATAACAACCTAAGCTGTCTACGACATACTCTAATAGTGGAGCACATGTGATGTAAAAGATATGAGGGTTTGTTTTATTCCATCTATAACTGATGGACTCTATACATGTGAAAGTGTTCATGATGTACCTCATTGGGTTACCTACCCCCAAGAGCCAGATTCTACCATCAGAATTCTTACCTTGGAGGTTCTATCCAGCATTAATCTACCTCTGCAGTTGACACAAAACACTGAAGTGCATTTATGGAAATGCTTATAAAATAGTGTATGAATGTGGCATTTTTGAATGTGGGGGAGTATATTCTATTTTTAAACCTTCACAATTGCTACCAACATATTCTATTTTTATTTTTTTACACCCAATAAAAACAGTTTATTTATCTTTTAGTTCTTCCTAAATTGAAAATATCAAGTGTTACTGCTAAAGAGAAACAAACTCTAAAACCCCTCCTCCTCTCTTAAAGTCACAGAACACAAAATGAACATGTTTAAAAAGCATAAAAACAGGTTGTCCCATTTGATCATGCAAAAATTTCTGAAAAGTGAGTGAAGGTGAGATTAGTAGAAGGTAGAATCAGAGAAATGAGGTGTGGGCTATCATAGTTTGTACACACAAATTTGCTTTTATATTGAAAATAATGGAAAGTCACTGAAGAGATTTAAACACAAAAGTGAAGTGATGTGACATTAGGTCACTTTGGCTACTCTGCTAAAACTAAACTACAGAGCACAAGACTGGAGACAGAGAAACTAGTTAGGAGACTATTGCAACAATTCAGGCAAGAGTCGAACCAAAGATGGCAATGGAGTAGGCGGATGTACCAACTTCCAACTCCCAGAACCAAAGTGGATTATAACTCAATTTTAAGAACCATCATCTGGATAAACCAACTTTGAACTAAACTAAGTGGACTCTTCAACCAAGGAACACTGCAGAAGTCACATTGAGACTGGTAGGAATAGTGAAAACACGAAGAGGGCTGCCCAGCTCCCCGGAGCAAACGGCAGCCCGGAGAGACCCATGTGGCGGAGGAGAGTTTGGCGGAGAGGGAGGGACCTGAGTCCCAGGAACCAAGCCCCCCAGCCTACAGTCCCAGAGCCTAGAAGAGGTGTTTGGATAGTACTGAGCTGTGAAGCAAGTGAGGAGACTGTTTGTGAAAAAGAGATAGTTTGCTCAGACCCAAGAATCTTTTTAAAGGGACAGCGCAGAAAACCTCTCTCACAACCATGCACCCGGGCCTCCGGGAAACGGGGACAGAGGAGAGGAACAGAGCAGCGTGAACAGAGTGTGGACTGAAGGCACGGGGACACCCTGAGGGACAGCCACCCTGATCCCTGAACTAAGTCATTTCCCAAATCAAAAATGAATATTTCCCCTGGAACTAGCAATACCAGCAAGGGAGACAGGACACTAGCCAAACAAGCTCTCCCGCGGCAATTAGAGCAGAGCTGCTTAGAGGGAGGGAGCTCCCAAGCCTACAGTGTGGAGACATAGGGCACTTCCATCTCTCTGAGGGGTGCTGGAGGGTATGGTGGCGGCAGGATGCTGAAACGCGGTCCTGTCGGCGTGGGCGGAGGCACAACCAATGTGAGCTCGGTCTAGCCCAGCAGGGGAGGAGGGGACTCGCGAAAGCCATCCGGCAGCTGTGGGCCCACCTGTGACCCCACTTGCAGAGAAAAATATGGGCAGAGATCTGCTCTGCAACCCTGCGCAAGCCGGCCCTGACCGTGGAGACAAGGTTAGGACCAGGGACGGGCGAGGGGCTCGCGTCTGAGCTCATGCTGCCAAATCCGCCGGACAGAGAAACCGCGGTTTGCCATCGTGTGTGCGAGCGGGCTCCTAATGTGGGGACGGGGTACACCGCGAGACCAGCGGAAGTTCGCGGCTGAGTTCATGCTACTAGCCCCAACCGGACAGAGAAACCTCGGTTTGCCATCATGTGTGTGCGAGCGGGCTCCTAAAGCGGGAGTGGGATAGACCCAGAGACCAGCGGAAGTGAGTGGCTGAGCTCACGCAAGAAAACATGCCGGGCCCAGTAAACCCCAGTTTGCGACCCTGTGCAGGAGGGCCCTGGCCAGGGGGTGGGGCTAAATTCTGGACCGGCAAAGGCTCACAGCTGAGAGCACGTAAAAAGCCCCACCCAACCTGCGAAACTGCGGCAAGCAGGCTCTGACTGCGGAGGCTGGGTGTAACCCTTCCGGAATAAGGCTGGGTATGCAGCTGAGCAAAGGGGCTCACCTCTGCCCTTGGTACTGAGGCTTGTGGCTTGAGAGACAGCCCCTCCCATGGAGGAGAGGCAGAAATCACAGTAACAGCCGCAGTAGGCTGTCGCTGGCAACGCCCATAACCAACCGCCCTAGGTAGCGGCAGAGGGGGTGGCGGGCCTGCAGACAGACCACACCTAGAGAAAACAAAGGCAACACCTACTGGAATCCAGTGGCCACAACTTGCTTATACAGATAAAATAAGCAGGCAGAGGAATGCAAACCAAATGAATCAAGAGAAATTCCCGGAGAAGGACCTGAATGAACCAGATATAACCAAACTACCAGAAGCAGAATTCAGAATAATGATAGTTAGGATATTCAAAGAAATTATAGCAACAATGGATAGTCACTATGAACACCTAAATAAAGAGATAACAAGTATAAAAAATGAAATTAAAATAATAAAAAAGAATCAGACAGAAATGACAAATACAGTATCAGAACTGAAGACCACAATGGAAGGAATTAAAAGCAGGATGGATGACGCTGAGGATCGAATAAGCGAGTTAGAGGACACAATAAACAAAGGCACAGAAGCAGAGAAGAAAAAGGAAAAGAGACTCAAAAAATGTGAGGAAACTCTAAAGGAGCTCTGTGACAACATGAAGAGAAACAACATTCGCATCATAGAGGTGCCTGAAGAAGAGGAAAGAGGACAGGAAATGGAAACTTTGTTCAATCATACCATAGCAGAAAACTTCCCTAAATTAAGGGTGGTAAACATTCCACACGTTCAAGAAGCACACAGAACTCCATTAAAGAGAAACCCCCAAAAATCTACACCAAGACACATCATAGTTAAAATACCAAAGCTAATGGATAAAGAAAAAATTTTAAAAGCTGCTAGAGAAAAAAAGGCTACCACCTACAAAGGAGCCCCCATTAGGATGACATCGGACTTCTCAACAGTAACACTCGAAGCCAGAAGGGAATGGCAAGATATAATCAAAGTAATGCAGAACAAGAACTTAAAACAAAGACTACTCTATCCAGCAAGGCTAACGTTTAACATTGAAGGAGAAATAAAGAGCTTTCCAGACAAAGAAAGCCTCAAGGAATTCATTTAAACCAAACCAATTCTGCAAGAAATATTAAGGGGCCTGTTGTGAACAGTTATAAGGGAGGAAAGAATATAGCAAAAAAATAAATTAATAAATACAGCTTTAAAGAACAAAATGTAAATAAACAACTACATATCAATAATAACCTTAAATGTAAAATTAAATGATCCAATCAAAAGACATAGGGTAGCTGCATGAATAAAGAAACAGGACCCATACATATGCTGTCTACAAGAGACACACCTTAAAACAAAAGATGCACATAGACTGAAGGTAAAAGAATGAAAAAAAAAATATTTCATGCAAATGGAAATGAAAAAAGAGCTGGGGTAGCAATACTTATATCTGACTAAATGGACTTTAAAACAAAGGCTGTACTAAATGATAAAGAAGGACAGTACATAATGATAAAGGGAACAATTCAACAGAAAGATATAACTGTCATAAATATCTACACACCAAATATAGGAGCCCCGACATACATAAAGCAGAATTTGATGGACAAAAAAGGGCGAGATTAACAGCAATACTATCATAGTAGGGGGTTTCAATACCCCACTAACAACACTGGATAGATCCACAAGAAAGAAAATTAATAAAGAAACAGCAGACTTAAAGGATACACTAGATCAACTTGATTTAATAGATATCTTCAGAACTTCTCACCCTAAAGCAGTAGAATATACATTCTTCTCAAGTGCTCATGGTACGTTTTCTAGGATAGACCACATGTTAGGACACAAAAATGGTCTTAATAAATTTAAGAAGATTGAAATCATATCAAGCATTTTCTCTGATCACAATGCCATGAAACTAGAAATTAACCACAAAAGAAAAACTGAAAAATACTCAAACACTTGGAAACTAAATAGCATGATATTAAATAATTTATGGATTTACAATGAGATCAAAGAAGAAATTAAAAAGTTTCTAGAAACCAATGATAATGAGCATACATCAACTCAAAATTTATGGGACACAGCAAAAGCAGTATAGAGAGGGAAGTTCATTGCACTACAAGCATACCATAAGAAGCTAAAAAAAGCTCAAATAAGCAACCTGACCCTGCAACTAAAAGAATTAGAAAAACAACAACAAATAAAACCCAGGACAAGTAGAAGGAAGGAAATAATAAAGATCAGAGCACAAATAAATGACATAGAGGCTAAGGAAACAATACAGAGGATCAATGAAACAAGAAGCTGGTTCTTTGAAAAGGTAAACAGGATTGGTGAACCTTTAACTAGACTCACCAAGAAAAAAAGAGAGAGGTCTCATATAAATAAAATTAGAAAGGACAGTGGAGAAATAACAACTGATACAACAGAAATACAAAGCATTGTAAGAAAATACTATGAAAAGCTATATGCCAAAAAATTAGACAAATTTCTTGAATCATATAACCTTCCAAAAATCAATCGGGAAGAATCAGAACACCTAAATTACAACAAATGAGATCAAAACAGTTATCAAAAAACTCTCAAAAAAGAAAAGTCCTGGGCCTGATGGCTTCACAAGTGAATTCTATGAAAAATTCAAAGAAGAAATAACTCATATCCTCCTCTAGCTATTTCAAAAAATTCAAGAGGAAGTTAGACTGCCAAACTCATTTTATGAGCGAGCATAATTCTGATCCCAAAACAGGGCAAAGACAACACAAAGAAAGAAAATTATAGGTCTATATCCCTGATGAATTTAGACGCTAAAATTCTCAACAAAATATTAGCCAACCGGATCCAGCAATATATGAAGAAAATCATACACCATGATCAAGTGGGATTTATTCTAGAGATGCAAGGCTGGTTCAATATTCGCAAATCAATCAATGTGATTCATCACATAAACAAAAGGAAGAACAAAAACCACATGATAATTTGAATAGATGCAGAAAAGACATTTGATAAAATCCAGCACCCATTTATGCTCAAAACTCTGAGGAAAGTGGGAATACAAGGATCATTCCTTAACATGATAAAGGCCATCTACGACAAACCCACAGAAAACATCATAATAAATGGGCAAAAATTAAAAGCAATCCCCTTAAGATCAGGAACCAGGCAGGGTTGCCCACTTTCACCACTCTTATTCAACATAGTTCTGGAAGTCCTAGCTATAGCAATCAGACAACAAGAAGAAATAAAAGGCATCCAAATTGGAAAAGAAGAAGTAAAACTGTCACTATTTGCAGATGATATGACATTGTATATAGAAAACCCTAAAGTCTCAATCAAAAAATTACTGGACCTTATAAATGAATTCAGCAAGGTGGCAGAATATATAATTAATACTCAGAAATCAGAGGCATTTCTATATACAAACAATGAACTTTCAGCAATAGAAATGAATGAAACAATCCCCTTACTATTGCAACCAAAAAAATAAAGTACCTAGGAGTAAATTTAACCAAGGAGGTTAAGGACTTGTACTCGGAAAATTATAGAACATTGATAAAAGAAATCAAGGAAGATTCAAACAAGTGGAAGCATATACTGTGTTCATGGCTAGGAAGAATAAACATCATTAAAATGTCTATATTACCCAAAGCAATTTATAAATTCAATGCAATATCAATTAAAATACCAATGACATACTTCAAAGATATAGAAACATATTCCAAAAATGTATATGGAACTAAAAAGAACACAAATAGCCTCAGCAATCTTAAAAAGAGAAAATAAAGCAGGAGGTATTACTCTTCCGGATATCAAGGTTTACTACAAGGCCATTATACTCAAGACAGCCTGGTACTGGCATAAGAACAGGCACATAGATCAATGAAACAGGACAGAGAACCCAGAAATAAACCCACACCTTTATGGACAACTGATATTTGACAAATGAGGAAAGAACATACAATGGAGTAAAGACAGCGTCTTTAACAAATGGTGCTGGGAAAATTGGACATCTACCTGCAAAAAAAATGAAACTAGACCATCAACTTACACCATTCACGAAAACAAACTCAAAACGGATAGAAGACTTAAACGTAAGCTGTGAAACCATAAGCATCTTAGAAGAAAACATAGGCAGCAAGCTCTCCGACATCTGTAGCAGCAATATATTTGCCGATTTATCTTCACTGGCAAATGAAATAAAAGGCAAGATAAACAAATGGGACTATATCAAACTAAAAAGTTTTTGCACAGCCAAAGACAATAAGAACAGAATAAAAAGACAAACCACACAATGGGAGAACATATTCGACAGCACGTCTGATAAGGGGTTAATAACCAAAATTTATAAAGAACTTATAAAACTCAACACCAGGAAGACAAATAATCCAATCAAAAAATGGGCAAAAGAAATGAATAGAAATTTCTCCAAAGAGGACATACAGATGACCAATAGGCATATGAAAAAATGCTCAACATCACTAATCATTAGAGAAATGCAAATTAAAACCACAATGAGATATCACCTCACACCAGTCAGAATGGCGCTCATCAGCAAAACAACACAGATTAAGGGCTGGCGAGGTTGTGGAGAAAAGGGAACCCTTGAGCACTGCTGGTGGGAATGCAGACTGGTGCAGCCACTGTGGAAAACAGTTTGGAGATTTCTCAAAAAATTAAAAGTCGAACTGCCTTTTGACCCAGCTATCCCACTTATAGGAATATACCCTAAGAACACCATAGCACTGTTTGAAAAGAAGAAATGCGATCCCATGTTTGTGGCAGCATTGTTCACAATAACGAAGATCTGGAAACAGCCCAAGTGTCCATCAGAAGGCGAGTGGATTAAAAAGCTTTGGTACATATATATTATGGAATACTACTCAGCCATAAGAAATGATGGCATCGGATCATTTACAACAAAATGGTTGTACCTTGATAACATTATACGGAGTGAAATAAGTAAATCAGAAAAAAAAAACTGAGAACAGCATGATTTCATACATAGGTGGGACATAAAAGTGAGACTACGAGACATGGACAAGAGTGTGGTGGTCACGGTGTGGGGGGAGGGAGGGGAGGGTGGGACAAGGAGAAGGGTAGGGGCACAGGGAAAACTAGATAGAAGTCGACAGAGGACAATTTGACTTTGGGTGATGGGTATGCAACACAACTGAATGATAAAATAATCTGGAGATGTTTTCATTGTACATATGTACCCCGATTTATTGGTGTCACCTCATTAAAGTTAATAAAAAAAAAAGAACAATTCAGGCAAGAAATGGCAGATATTGAACCAGGCTATAGATGATAGAGGTGTTGAAAAGAGATTGAATTAAGGATGTATTTTGAAGGTAGAATTACCATAACTTATTGATAGACTAAATTTGGATGAGAGAAAGAGAATCCTTAACAAAGATTCAAATGTGTTTGACCAGAGGAACTAAAAAAATAGAGTTACCATATACTAGGACAAGTAGGATTAAGAATGCAGTGCTTATTAGACATCTAAGAGATGATATCAATAGACAACTGGATTTTAATTTTGAAGTTTCGGTTAGAAGTTTTGGCTGAAAGTTTAATTTTAAGGTTCATCATCACATAGAAGGTGTTTAAAACCCTGGGTTTAGAGGAGATACGCAGAAACAAACTACAGATAAAAAAGAGAAGATGCCTAAGGACTGAATTCTGAGAAACTTTGAAGTTTAAAGCTTAGCAAGATGAGGAGAAACCATCAAAAGAGACTGACAAGGAGTAGTTAGAGGGTTTGAAAGATATTGAGAAACAATTTAAAAGCAATTATTTCAAATTTGTACATTTCAAAATAAAATAAGCTCCAAAATTGTCTAAGGAATACAGTTCATAAAAAAAGATAATTTTCAGAAATGCTTTATAGCACAGCCTTAATGAAAACACTAACCTCAATGTCCAGCCATTCTCATTACAATAGTGCCACCCAGCAATGTAACGGGAGTGCAGGAGAACCTAGAGATCAAAAACAAGTGTTGAAGTGTAGTCCAATGTCCAATTAGTGATTCTGACTTGTTTTATAGGAAATAGGGAGAGACAGGTTCCAGTGAAAACAAGGATTGGGGTGTACAAGTGTTTCTTATATAAATTACTTTGGGTCACATTCTGTGGATCATATTATAATTATGAACATTTCACCCTAAGACATTAAAAATATACAGACATTCACAAAAAGTTACATTTACAGAAGGCCAAAGAATTCTTAAACCATAGATTCTAAATTGATGACACCTGGATTATAAAGTGCTCATAAATTCTACCTTTTTTGAGAGAAAAGATTCATCAGGGAATTATTAGGGTTTCTTGCTTTGGGTTCAGAGCAACTCTGACCCAGCTACTTGGTTGCAGCATGAGATTCTCACTGGTAGAGCTTAGTATCCATCTGCTAATAAAGAGATAATACTCATCCTGGGTGCCTGTGCCAATGGAACATAAAACTAAAAACAATTAAATTAAAATTTAGTTGTGAACTGTTAAAGTAGCTTGAGGCAGTGTCACTTACATGGCCTCAAATAATGTCTTCAGTGTTGCAGAAACAACTATTTTCTCTCTGCACTAGAAGAAGGGTTGGGCTTATTTTCCCCCTTCTCTTCCCTGAGCAAATCCCCATAACAAATAAAGTTACACTTCAAGACCGGATTACTCAGACTATTGGCTTTGCATGCCAATGTTTACTTTAAGTAAAAATGATACTTCTGAGAATTCAAATAATATGTTTAAGTATTTCCAGACTACAGTTCTGCTTGCATTTGTCTTGGCACTAGCTCACCATGGATGTGTCAGCTTTAAGAAAGATGACTCTTCAGTCATACTTAAATGTCTTCATCCAATATCTCACATATGCTGAACTTGTTTCTATAAAATCCTGGGCTATCATAATTTGATGAAATGTTTACCATCCCATTGGCTATACAGCTTCCTGATAGGAAATTCTCATCTCTGCTAGAAATGGTCTCATTCTGTTTTAAAAAAAAATAAAAGAGAGAAAGAGGATAATACAAAATCTACTAGAATAAATTAGGTGCAATAAAATTTATAATAATGAAAATAATCATCAGTCAACTCTCCCAGAACACTTCAGCCTATTCTTTTCTTCATTTTAAATAAATTTATTTAAAAAATATCATTAATGGACCAGTCTTGAAGATGACACTAAGTTTATTTTAAAGAACTCAGCACATTTTTCCTCTTTACTTTTTCTAACTCTATGTTCTCTAAAGCGTATTATTAGATGATGAGAACATTACACATTTCCTGTGAATATCTGTTGTCTGTACTTTTATGAAAATATAACCTTTTCTCAGAGGAGAGACTAGTCAAAGATAACTGATTTTTGAGTTACATGAAGCTTAAATATTTTTTTATTATAAAGGAATTATTTTTAGTCACTGTAGTCAGAATAGTGTGGGAGATATTTTAGGGTAATCAAAGGTGAACTTTAAACTCCACTTATTTGCTTATTATTTGGGAATGAATCATGTTAAGATTCTGTGTGACAGCACCTGCATATTCGGTATTGTTCTTATACCTGGAAAGGTTTCCAGCTATAAAACCTGAATGATTAAAATAGCCTTAGATATTATACAATAGATATAAAAAGTTGAAGGGAATTCTGATTTCACACATAATTATTTTCAGCATTTCTAAGAATATAATATTTTTCCCATGAAAACTTTTTAAGTATTTTATATAATGCTCTAAAATATTTCCTTAGGGTTTGGTTAATTCCTTTTATGTTTAACTAAAATTCTATCTAGGTAAACCTATTTTCTCCTCAGTTAATATTGGGGACAAGTAAATATCTGTCCCTTTGAGATAATGTTTATAAATTTTAAAGATCCATTGTTTTGTTTATATGTGCATAAAGAATTTCGAGAATTCTAACTTCCTAGAAAAAGTAATATAGAGACAGAGAGCAGATCAATAGCTATTTAGGGCTCAGGGTAAGAGCAGAGAATGACTCTGAAAGGTCACATGAAACCAAAAAAAGTTTAGAAGTGTTCCAAAATTAGATTGTGCTGATGGTTGCAAAATTGCATAAATTTACTAAAAATCAACAAACTGTTTACTTACAGTGGTGAATTTTATGGTATGTGTTTTTTAACCAAGCTGCATATAAATATTATACTGATATATTTATGACTTCATATATATATATGCATGAATTATATGAACAATTGAGGTGTCATATATTTACCACATAATTGCAAAATCTTAAATTAACTATAAATCCTCAAAAATTATATGGCTTTTTTTCTAGGAGATTTCAGCTATGTTTATGTAATCCTACAGATTTTTAAAGGTTATACTACATTATGAGTGTTTATAAGCTATGGATTCAAAGATAAAGCATTTCTTAAGATAAGAAAACTGTTCACAGTGGATTGATTCATTGGGATTTAAAATCACTTGAAGGTTACGTGTCTGTGGCCAAAGAACCATTCAGCTTTTCTTTCTTGAGTTTAAAATGAGAACCTTTTATTCTTATGCTGTTCACCAAGTATTTATGGCTCTCTGCTCTCCAGGCACGTACAAGGATGGATCATCCTAAGTTTTATGTGGTTGGATAGTATTATGTGACTAGGTCTGGCCAGTGAATTGTAAGCAGAAGTCACACCTGTCAATTCTCTTTTGGAGAATTTAATTAATGCTATTAAACACACTAGGATCTCTTTCTCTTTTCCATGGAGACTAGTAATTTATAAAATTGTGAGTCCTCCAGCAGTAGCACCTCATGATAAGGAGACATGGAAGAAAATCTCCAGCAAAATTGTAATGAATAATATAGATATGTTTTCTTACTCTGATATCTGATATATTATGGGATCTATAAAAGATGTGTATTTACATATATTTAATATATTTTATACACACACATAGAGAGAAAAAGAGAGAGAGAGGACCTCAAACTTTCAGTAATGTTTGCTTCTACAGTGTAGCCTAGTATATCATAAATGAATAATGAGATAAGTATAAAGAAATAAAGATCAGTTTAGAGATTAATTGAAATAATTCATGTAAGAAATGTAGTCTCAAACCAGGGTCCTAACAGCAGAGATGGTGAGAACTGCTCAGATGTGGGATAGAATTTGAAGGTAGAGCTGATAAGATTGGCTGCTGAGTTGGATACACTAAATGAGAGAACAGTCAAGGGTAAAGACAAAGGTTTTGTCATAGGAATTTGAATGTTGGAATTGCCAGGTACTACAATAGGAAGATTGGTAAAGGAACAGATTTAGAGTAAAATATCAAGAGATAGGTTTTGCACAATATTAAATTTGTGATGAGTTTGAAGTTAAGGGGCAAAGCCAGAGTTGGATACATGAATTTGTGAGTTACCAGATTAGAGATGAAATTTTAAGCCATAGAATCAGATGAGATCACCTAGGAATAAATGTGCTCAAAACAAAAATTTCAGAACTCAGACTTGGGCACAACAATGTTTATAGTAGCAGTTCATAAAAACTTTTTGTTTTAGGACCTCTCCAAACACTTAGGTATTATTAAAATTTTATTTATGTGGCTTATAGCTACTGATATTTAGCATATTAGAACATGAAATTAAAACTTATAACATATGTGTATTAATTCATTTAAAAATAGCAATAATAATTCAATTTCATGCTAACATAATAACATATTCATTGTACAAATGAACTATATTTATAACCCCCCAAAATTCAGTGAGAAGTGTCTTATTTCTTTTCATTTTGAAAACCTCGTTAATGGCCAGCTTATTGAGAATATCTGAAGTATGATATTTGCTTCTATATTTAATCTGTTGGGATATGTTGTTTTGATTGAAATACTTATATGAAGACAATCCAAACTCACAAAACTATGTGATTAAAAAAGGGAGAATAGCCCTGGCTAGCTAGCTCAGTGGTAGAACATTGGCCCAGTGTGTGGAAGTCGCAGGTTTGATTCCCTGCCAGTGAACACAGGAGAAGCTCCCATCTCCTTTGCTATCCTTCCCCTTTTATTTTCTCTCTCTCTCTCTCTCTCTCTCTCTCTCTCTGTGTGTGTGTGTGTGTGTGTGTGTGTGTTCCCCTCCTGCAGCCCAGGCTCTATTGGAGCAAAGTGGGCTCAGGTGCTGAGGATGGCTCTATGGCTCTGCCTCAGGTACTAGAATGGCTCTGGTTGCAATGGAGTAACACCCCAGATGGGGGGAGCATCACCCCCTAATGGGCATGCCAGGTGGATCCCAGTAGTGCTCATGTGGGAGTCTGTCTCTCTGCCTCCCTGCTTCTCACTTCTCTCATAAATACCAAAAAAAAAAGAAATGGGAGAAATATTTTTAAATAATTTTTCAGATAATTGCGAATATTCTTTAAAACAACATCTATAGTGGAATTCTTTCTTTTTAATGTAAACATGATTGTGTTTTTATGGTCCTTTTAAAAAGTGGAAAGATTCTGACTGTAGTAAATACTTTCATAGAATAGGAACACTATCATATTCATGTAAACAAATTATTCACCTAATGAAGTCTATGAGTTAAACACTTCATGTAGGCCTCATTTTGTCCTAAATAATTAATATAAAAAAGTTGGTCAAGGTAACTAACACTTTATTGAAGAACAAAAAGCATAATAATTTTAAAAATGACTTGACACTGAGATAAACCAATAAGTCATTAATTGGTTATTTTGTGAAGACTTTGGGGAGGGTCTTAACAAGGTTACCGTGACTTTGGCAATGATCACAACTATATTGCACTCAGGAACCTTAAGGAAAGAAAGGCATATAAAGAAAGAGGGAGCAAAGAAAATTGGATAGGTAATTATGCAAAGGTCTTAAGTAAGGGTCATGCAATTTCCAGAAGATCAAAAGGCAAAGTATGTAATCAAAATGGCTAAAATAATAGTTAACCCTAAATGTATTTGTTACTTTTCAAAGTGACAGAAAAGAAAATTTAAAAGGCTGATAATGGTTGTAAGGAGATAATTGGAAGGATAGCCCGAGACCATATTAAAGGTAGCTAGATAGCAATGCTAATTAAAAATGAATACAATCTAAGAATGCAAATGCCACAAAATAAACAACACTAATGCAAAAAAATAAAGACAATTTGAAATTAATCATGGTGAATGTAATTTTAGTTTCTTGCATTATAAGTCAATATAAATATTAGGGTAGAGTTTCTAAATTGAAATACTTTATTTTTTATGTAAAATTTTTTAATCTTCTAACATCATTATTATTTTAGTATTAATTGACTTTTGTGATTGTTTAATGTTTGCCCAGCTCTCTGCTGGTATTACACAAAACATAATATTATTTCAATATGTAATACTAGCATAAACTTGGACCTGAATAGTGTATTTTTCTGTTTGAAGTTCTAAAATGATCAACGGAAAGAACTGTCCTTGTGTTTATTAAATCAGAGTGCTACTATTTGCAAAACCAATAATGTAAAAGCTAACATGCTTGGGGCACTTTAGTAATTAAATAGCAGGTAGAAAAGGAATGACATACACGGGCAATCTTCTCATGGTGGATCCAAGGATTTCTTTGAGCACTTTTTAATCGGCAAGAAGTGATAGTTTTAGGCAATTGGTACAACAGTTTGATAGTTTAGGTCTGGGCTTTCCTTACAATAGAGGAATTAACTAGTCCTTTTCAAACATTATAAAATGTATCATAAAAATGATTTGGAATGTTTTGTATATCTAGACAATCAATTCTGTAAGATTACTGGAAATCTTAAACAATTCTGGGTGAATTTATGGTAACAAATATATTTGATTTGTTTTGAGTTTTTACATTTATATAGTCTTCTGTATTGAAAAATTTCTCATTCAATTTCATTTATGAATCAGCTGATTTATTTTTTACTATTCTATTACCATAAACCAAGAATTTAACTACATCTCATGATAATTTATACATTAATTTTATGCCATGATGAAATATAATTTAGAAATAAATTCTCTTTTTTAACTCTATTATTTTGTATTTGTTTTAGGTAAATTATATGATTATTTTTTAAATTGTCATTATCCTAAATTGCAATAAATTTAGAAAAAGGATAATTTGAAAAGGGTGTTACTTGAAGAATGATATTTCCTTGATTTTGATGATGTCTTTGATTCCCAAAACTTTTGTTATAATTTGCATGTATCCACAAATACCTTTAATTTCAAGAATTAATTAGATTATGATAAATCTATTGTGGGTTTTTATGTTGGTGGTGTAAGTACACAAGAAATTGTTCTCAAACTATGAAATATACTGAAAATATTTTTTGACAATACTCAAGTATTTTGTCAGGTGTTTGTTTCTATAGCATACTCTATTCTAAGAACATTTTCACGAGATTTATCAAAGTCAGGTTAAAAAATGTAGATGAAAAAGAGACTATTACTCTTAATATATTTCAAAGGTCCAAGAGTAAATAGAAATGTATAAAGTTATGGTGAAAAAAATGATTTATTGGTATTTGATCTTTTTGTTATTTTCTTTCTTACTTTTGAGTTATGATCAAAATTGAGCTATTGAGAATTCCAGAAATAAAAACTAGATGAATAATACCAGCTTTCTAAGTGTTTGATTCTTCTTTTTTCTTCCCATTCATCCCCTCAAGAACTAAAGACAATTATATTAAAGTAATATTATATAGATATACAACAATATTACATTGTCTATATTAGGGGATGAGAAAGACTAGAAAGTATATTGACCTGTATTCTGTGAAGAGAAAATGTTCCTTGGTTTTAGATAGTGTGAAGATGAGTAAGGGAAGATATTTATTAATGGAAAGATGTTGCAACTCTTTTAGCTATGTAGGATTAAAAGGAGAAATTTTTGAAAAAAAAAAAAGGAAGAGAAATAAATGGTATTTGAAACTGAGGATATGCTGTGTGACTTTTTCTTCACTCTGTAACATTTACAAATTATTTTTTTTCAGGCCTCTGGTATTGTGTAAAATTAGTTCCTATAGAAACTGACTGTCTCTGATTTCCCAGTCTACAGCACACAAATAACTTAACTCTCAGGAAACCAGGGTGATAGCTTGGGAGAGCTCAAGGACAAATCGGAGGCTGTACAAGCACACCAGGACTGAGGAAATTCCTGACCTCTAATGTTGAACAAACGGTGCTTGAAAGAATTTCAATCAGAAGAATAACGTGAGCTCTTATCCAACTACTTTCTGTTGTCAATTCAGTTATCATAGGCAAGGATGAGCACATGTAATTTATAGACCCTTTTAAGAGCTCAAATGCCTCCACCACATGCCACCTTACAAACAGCAGCATTGCTATCCAGTGTTCACTGAGTTCTGGCTCCCTCAGGCCCAAATCCTGGATCTAACATTCCCTACTGCAGTGGTTCTCAAACTTTTTGAAGTCAGGGCACATTAAAATCCTACAAATAACAATGGGAAACAAAATTTTTGTTGCATCCACAAAAACACTTGTTCTTACCTAATTCAAGTGTGCTGATATCAAATCTGACATAAGCTTTCCTCTGTAAGCTACAGTTTTTTTTGCAATTCAAGATTTTAGGTATTCATCTTATTGTAAAATTTTCAACATTTAGTTTAACATAATGAAGTAGAATGTCTTCTTGGGCATCATCTTTGTGAAAATGTCATAATTTATATAATGCAGTAAATACACTAATACACTAAAAGATATTATTGCATCAGAATTTGTCTACAATTTCAAAATAGAACATATTTAAACACTTATTTTAATCATAAAATTTGCGCAATACATTTAAATTCTATTCAGGCAAAACTTTGCATTTGTAGCTCTTGTTTTTGTGTACTTGTTCAGGAAAATCTCGTTTGATGCTCCAGCATAGTCTGCACATCACTAACAGCCTCAAGATTTATGAAAAACTTATCAAGGTAACTGTTCAGGAAGTAAATCTTACTGCTCATGTTACATCCAATGTCAAAGAAAGCCAACAGTATTCTTTGAACCAGAAGTTTATAGTTTTCTTCTTTTTTGTTGCCAAGGGAGTTCTTTGTAACTGCCACTAAAGGCTGCTATGTTGCTTTCTCCTCCTTATTCATCTTCCTGGCAAATTCTTCATCATGTAGGAGGGCTCAAATTTGAGGTCCATCGAACACACCTGCTTTTATCTTCTCTAAAGACAAGGCAGAAACAGCAGAAATAATATGTTGAAAGCATTCACTTTCTCTATTCAAAGCCTGAACAAACTGCTTCATTAAACCAAGTTTGATGTGAAGTAGAAGAAAAATGATCCTGTCTCAATTAACTACAGTTTCATTCACAATATTTTGCATCCCTACTTCCAGAGCTACATGTTTCAGTCACTCCTTCTGTGAGGCTGAAGGAGCTTGGCTATCCCACAAACACAGAAAGCAAGGAGGATACTTTGTGAAACCTCTCTGTTGTCATAGCAGGAAATTTATCATTTTAAGATCCACACAAATGATCCAGTTATGCTTCTCATACTTCAGTAAGTTGAGGACAATTTTTATGTCATTATAATCTTTTCGCAGATGAGTTGAATAACCAATTGGAACTGCTGCATAAACATTACTGTTGTGTAGGAGAACACATTTCAGACTCCGTTTAGATCTGTCAAGAAATAGCCGTCATTTTGTTGGACTGTAAGTGGTAATACCTAGCTGGCTGAGAAGACTACTGATATCATGATAGTAAACAAACTGTTTGTCTTCAGAAAAAAAGTTTACAAAATTTGTGAAATGGGATACTTTAGCTGATTGGTGAAGTACATTCTTTTCTCAAAGACTGGAGGCTAATAATTCAGCTGCTTTCTTTGATAGGCTCAAATCTTTTAGTAAGTCATTCAATTTGGGTTGGATAAACTGCTGAGGGGTTAATGACTGCTTGGCATCAGAAGAAGACCCTTCAGATTCTACAACCATTTTCTCAGGCATGTTATCAAAATATACTTGATCACCATGTTCACTTGCTTCATCCTTAGAAGAAACAAAACCATTGAAAACTGGATCTGGGAGTGTTTTAGAGTGTGGGATAGGTCATATTTGATGAAGGAATATTAGGATATGCAATCATGCCATTTTTTGTTGTCGATGCCCTTTGTATGGATCAGACAGAAATAACAGTCATTGCTGTGGTCCTTAGGTTCATGCCAAACCATGGGAATAACAAAAGGCATTCATTTGTGTTTTCCTTTTGTCCAGTCACGAAGCATTTTCTCACAATTATGACACACAATATGAGGCGCCCAATTCTTGTCTTGATTGCAAAGGGGAACATCAAAATAGGCAATATATACACGTGTCACAAATGATGAAATATTGCGCCTTTGACATTGAAGTGTGTAACAGCCACATATATAAAAGAAGGTATCAGGACTATTCTTACATTAACTTGAAGAAGCCATGATTCAATATTAAAACAAAATATGAGGGTGTTTTTATCAGATAATAATTTTTTACATTTAAAAACAACTACAATTATGCAAATTGATGTTTGTAAAACATTAATTGCCTTGTAGATATGTTCAATCCAAGAGTCATTGCCCTTTAACTCTAATTTAAAAACCAATGCATGCCATTAACTGTTAGAAAAATAAATTATAATTGCATAAAAATTAAAGCATGCACTCAAAAACAGATTTCAGACTTAGAATCAGCGATGCAGAAGTATATAGAAAAGGTTCTAAATCCTCATGCAACAGAATATGAAAAAGGAATTGTTTTCCAGTGTTGTAGGCGCACTATATACAAATTTCTGAGAAATATATTATAATAGTTAAGTCAAATATTAAAGAAAAAAATATAAAGTCCAAGAGTGCTTTTATGGTAATTAAAAAAATAAATACAACAAAATTAAATTTATTCTGACATTAAAAAACATCTTATGTTACATTTTTTGTTATGTTTTTTAGAATCCTTAAAAAAGAGGGATTAAAAAATTTAAAAGTGACAAGAAATTTATCTCTTTATATATATGAATATATTTATAGTAAAATTTAGTAAATTCGGCAGGTCCATGAATAAATGAGTTAAATATTTTTATTCTTGTTTTTTGAGAAACATGAGCTTGATGTGTCCTAGTGATTTCTTCAATGTTTGGGCATATATTTGAAAGGCAAACTCTCATTTCCACATCAATACATTGAAGAATTCTCTTTTTACTCTTAATTGTGTTGAGGGTAGAAAATTTTAATTCACATAAATAGGATCTTGAAAATTCTTGTAAAATATTCAAAGTTTTTTATGTATTGCCACATATTCTTTTCTAGAAATCCAAAAGGCTTCAAGAGACAATTCCTTATGTTTAATCATCAATGCATAACCACCATCATACATATCATCTTAACTTTACACCAAACAATGGATAGAAGAAACTTGCCTTCAGACTTTCTGGGGAACATGGGGGGTAGTGTAAACAATCCAGCACCACAACTTAACAGCCTTTTGCAACCTAATCAGCAAGTGAGGTGGGGGTTGGGCAGACTGTCAGCTTACGGCCAATTCCCTACACCTCTGTCCTTCAAAACTCTAAACTCTAAAAACCCTGTTGGTTTTTTGGTCCCTAACAGGCACATATTTCTCTGAAATACCATAAGGAGCATCTGGAAATCTTCTAGGGTGCACCAGTGTGCCCTAGTGGACACTTTGAGAACCACTACTGCTTTGTATGATCCTTCCAAAGTTACTAACACTTTCTAGGCTTTTGTTTTATTATTTGTAGAGTTATAGAGTGGGGTCAGGGGAATAAGTTTCTAATAAATGTTTAAAGAGAATTAAATTAGTTTCTTCTTGTCAAATGATTTAGGACACTGCCTGCCAAGTCATATTAAGCACTCAGCACATTTTACCAATTATTAAGATTTTATCCCAAGTCAATTTAATTCATAAAATAGTATATGCTCTTAGGCTAAAGTAGAAGAAAGAAATTGCACTGAACTTTATATTAAAGACTGTCTATATCTTTTGAAATCTTTTTTTTCTATTTTTTCATGTGCATATTTGTTCTTAAACATACATGGATATACTTGAAAATATAATTTAGTATCCTGCTTTTCCTTATTTACCATAAATATAACTATTTTCCTATAAGTACTGGTTTTTCATAACATTCTATCATGTTAAAACCATTTTTTATTGGATTGTTTGTTTGTTGTTGAGTTTTATGAGTTCTTTGTATATTTTGGATATTAGGCCCTTATCTGGGCTGTAGTTTGAAAATATCACCTCTCATTTAGTTGGCTGTCTGTTTTGTTGTCAGTTTCTCTTGCTGTGCAAAAACTTCTTAGTGTGATGTGGTGCCATTCATTTATCTTTGCCTTCACTTCCCTTGCCTTTGGAGTCAAATTCATAAAGTGCTCTTTATAACCAAGGTCCATGAGTTTAGTAGCTATATTTTCTTCTGTGTACTTTACTGTTTCAGGTTTCATATTTAGGTCTTTGATCCACTTTGAATTAATTTTAGTACAAGGGGACAAACTGTAGTTGAGTTTTATTATTTTGCATGTGGCTTTCTAGTTTTCCCAGCACCATTTGTTAAAGAGAGTTTATTTTATTTTATTTTTTGTGGCAGAGTCAGAGAGAGGAACAGATAGGGACAGATAGACAGGAAGGAAGAGAAATGAGAAACATCAATTCTTCGTTGTGGCACCTTAGTTGTTTGTTGATTGATTTCTCATATGTGTCTTGACCGGGGGGCTACACCAGACCGAGTGACCCCTTGCTCAAGCCAGTGACCTTGGGCTCAAGCTGGTGAGCCTTGCTCAAACCAGATGAGCCCATGCTCAAGCTGAAGATGTCAGGGTCTCAAACCTGGGTACTCCGCATCCCAGTCCGATGCTCTATCCACTGCGCCATCGCCTGGTCAGGCCCACGACCATTTGTTGAAGATGCTTTTTCTCCATTGTGTGTTCTTGGCCCCTTTATAGAAAATTATAAAAATATTTGACCATATATTTGTGGTTTTATTTCTGGGCTTTCTATTCTGTTTTATTGGTCCAAGTGTCTATTTTTCTGCCAAAACCATGCTGTTTTGATCGTCGTGGCTCAAAGAAAACCAGATAGAAGGTGACGGAAGATAATTTGACTTTGGGTGATGGCTATGCAACATAATTAAATGTCAAAATATAATATAATTATATAATATATATAATTTAATTAAATGTCAAATATAATATAATTTGAAGTCAGGTATTGTAATGCCCCATCTTTGTTCTTTTTTCTTAGGATTGCTTTGGCTGTTCGGGGATTTTAATAGTTCTATATAAATCTGATGATTTTTTGTTCCAATTTTTTGAAAAATGTCATTGAAATTTTGATGGGAATGCATTGAATTTGTATATTGCATATGGAAGAAATACAAATGGCCAACAAATATATGAAAAGTTGCTCATCTTCATTAGTGATTAGAGAAATGGAAATGAAAACTACATTGAGATACCACCTTACACCTGTTAGATTAGCTATTATCAACAAGACAGGTAATAACAACTGTTGAAGAGGCTGTGGAGGAAAAGGAACCCTCATCCACTGTTGGTGGGAATGTAAAGTAGTACAACCACTATGGAAGAAAGTACGGTGGTACCTCAAAAATTAAAAATAGAACTACCATGTGACCCAGCAATTTCTCTACTGGGTATATACCCCAAACTCAAAAACATTGGTATGTAATGACACATGAGGCCCCATGTTCATTGCAGCATTGTTCACAGTGGCCAAGACATGGAAACAACCAAAAAACCCTTCAATAGATGACTGGATAAAGAAGACTTGGTACATATATACTATGGAATACTACTCAGCCATAAGAAACGATGACATCAGATCATTTACAACAACATGGATGGACTTTGACAACATTATATTGAGTGAAATAAGTAAATCAGAAAAAACTAAGAACTATATGATTGCATACATAGGTGGGACATAAAAATGAAGCTCAGAGACATGGACAAGAATGTGGTGGTTATGGGGGGTGGGGTGGAGGATAGGGAGGGGGTTGGAGGAGGGGATGGGCACAAAGAAAATCAGATAGAAGGTGATGGAAGACAATTTGACTTTGGGAGATGGGTATGCAACATAATTAAATGTCAAAATAACCTGGAGATGTTTTCTCTAAACATTTGTACCCTGATTTATTAATGTCACCCCATTAAAATTAATAAATAAAAAACATTTACTGAATGGAAATTCTCAAAAATTTTATATACTACTTTAAAACATTAACTTTTATGGATATTGGTATATATATGGGTGTGTACATTGGTCTTGTTTGATTGCATTAATTCACTTCTTCAGTCTGGCAAGAAAATTTTATTATTTAATGACTACTATTTTATAACTTCCTTGCCTAAATTAACATTTTATATTAATAAACTTTATCATTCTAATATTTATCAATATGACTCAGTTATTCTGTTTTATATTTACTTCCAGAAGATTCATAAACAAATTATATAAGTTTCAGAAACAAAATGTAATATTAAAACAAAAAATAACATTATTAAAATTTTTTCTATATTTATTAACATGTATTTATATATGAAGAAAAATGTATTGATTACATTGAATATTACCACTCAGAAAAAACATGTTTGTTTATTAAAATCTGTTTTTATTTCTCCTTATAAGAAATTTGTTAGTGATTTTTATTTTTTCTTTCTTTTCTTCCTTCCTCTCTCCCTCCCTCCCTCCCTCTCTCCTTTCTTTCTTTCTTTCTTTCTTTCTTTCTTTCTTTCTTTCTTTCTTTCTTTCTTTCTTCTTTCGTGACAAAGACAGAGAGATAGACAGAGAGAGGGACAGATAGAGACAGACAAACAAGAAGGGAGAGAGAAGCATCAATTCTTCATTGTGGCACCTTAGTTGTTTATTGACTGCTTTCTCATATGTTCCTTGACAAGGGGGCTATAGCAGAGTGAGTGACGCCTTGCTCAAACCAGCGACCTTGGGCTCAAGCCAGCGACCTTGGGCTTAAGCCAGCGACCATGGGGTCATGTCTGTGGTCCCACGCTCAAGCCAGCAACCCCCAACTCAAGCTGGTGAGTTCATGCTTAAGCTAGATGAGCCCTGTGCTCAAGCTAACAACCTTGGGATTTCAAACCTGGGTCCTCCACATCCCACTTTATCCACTGCACCAATGTCTGGTCAGGCTAGTGGTTTCTCTTTTAAAAAATATATTTAGGCTTTAGCTGGTAGCTCAATGGCTAGAGCATCGGCCTGGTGTTTGGACATCTCTGGTTCTGTTTTCAGTCAAGACACATAGGAGAAATCACCATCAAATTATCTCCCCCTCCTCTCTCTCTTCTCTTCCTGTAGTGGTTTGACTGGCTTGAGTGTGGCCTTAGCACTGAAGATAGCTTGGTTGGTTCAAATATATCTGCCTCAGGTACTAAAAATAGCTTGTTTTATTCAAGTATAGGCCCAACACAGGGTTGCCAGGTGGATCCCAGTTGGGGCACATGCAGGACTCTGCCTCACTATTTCCTTTCCTCTCACTTAAATGAGTTTTCTTATGGGTTCCTAATAGGTTATTTTTGGTGCACAGACTGATGTTTTTACATCTTCATCTTATTTGTAGTCACTGAACTCTCCAGTTAACTTTACATGTTTTTAGTTTACTTCTAATATTTTTCAATTCCTACTTAATACTTGAATTATTCCTCAAGAAAGCATACTTCAGTCACTTTTTATTTATTTTATTTTTATTTTTATTTATTTATTTATTTATTTTTGTATTTTTCTAAAGTGAGAAGTGGGGAGGCAGAAAGACAGACTCTTACATGTGCCTCACCGGAATCCACCTGGCATGCCCACCAGGGGATGATTCTCTTCCCATCTGGGCCATTGCTCCGATTGTAACCAGAGCCATTCTAGTGCCTGAGGCAGAGGCCATGGAGCCATCCTTAGCGCCCAGGCCAGCTTTGCTCCAATGGAACCTTGGCTGTAAGAGGGTAAGAGAGAGACAAAGAGAAAGAACAGGTGGTAGGGAAGAGAAGCAGATGGGTGCTTCTCCTGTGTGTCCTGCCTGACCGGGAATTGAACCTGGGACTTCCAAACATTGGGCCGACGCTTTACCACTGAACCAACTGGCCAGGGCCTAGTCTTTTCTTTTTTTAAATAATGAGTTTTAAGAATGTGGCAGTTACTTTTCCAGATGTCTTTGTAAATGTCTTTATTCAGCAGTCAAGAGTCTTCTTAACTTTCTGTGGCAGCACAGGGCTTATTAACCCTCACATATATGATTTGCTTTTCCTGTCTTTTTTTGTGTGTGTCACAGGTGGACTGATCCCCCTCAGGCTAGATCCCATATATCAAATGTCTTCCAACTAAGAGTGTCTGATGTGATATTGAGGCTGGGGCCTGGAGCTAAAAGAGGATATTGGGCATATTTCTTTCCTTCTCTGCTTCCGATGAAACGTGACAGTACTGATGTTTCATCTGTAGCCTTCGCTTTTGCCTGGCAGGTGCACCACGGCTACAGGAGAAACCCTGAACCTCAAAGGCTTTAACATAACATTCTTTTCCCACTCTTTCAACTTGGAGGTGATGGTCACTGCCTGCTTTTATTAGCTCTGGGTTGCCTCACTATTCTTGTTTACTTTTAGCTTTCTCATTCCCCAGCATAAACCTTTCTAATTTAAATGCACAAGTGAAATCTGTTTCTTGATTTTACCTTGACTGATCCACAATTTTCCCCCCAAATCTGAGTTTGTTTTTCTTCTGAAATTGATATAGAAAGTATTTCCAAACCAACTCCCACATAAAAAATAAGAGATTTTTTTTATAATAACCTAAAAGGACTTTTATAACAACTGTACAAGTACAATAGTGAGACCAGTCATGGGGACTTTGGTGGAAGAGGTCACCAATGTGATTTTTTTATGCAACATCATCATTTTTCTCTGAGTACTGCCATATTGAGATAACATAGAAATGCATAGGGTCTTATTTCAGAAAATTTGATAGAAAAGTTTTACATTTTCTACAGAACTAAAAGGCTGCCACTTAAATATGATAATGACTATGCATTCACTGGTAAATTCACTTTTGACATGTCATATTGATTGTCTTCATAAAAGACTATAAGATGAAGACATCATTCACTGGCTCATTTTCTTAATATTGTTTGGAATGGAAGACCTGGTCTGTTGACATTATTATAAAACCTAACTTATTAAAATTAGGTGTACAATTGCTATGCCATTCCAGAGATTGAGAAGATTCTGGGTATCTGACTCTTTATATTGACAACATGCCACCTCACACATGTCTGTGCCAGTGACAGCTCTGCCCCAATCCCTGGAATACTATCTCACACATAAGGGATATTTAGTAAGTATTTGCTGGATAAAAGTAAACAAATATGCGAGTTAGGAGTATAAGGAGTGGGCTATCTAGTTCACAATGCAGAAATTTCTTGACCCTTTCATATTTAGAAAATATGGTCAACTTAGCTTTACATTGTGATTCTCTCCACTCTATAGGCCCATAGTAATACTCATAGGTTGTGTATTTTCAACAGAAGTTTCAGAGAAGGTCCCATTTTTTTTTACATTAAATAATAATAATAAAAAAGAACACAACCTGACCTGTGCTGGCACAAAAGATAAAGCATTGACCTAGAACACTGAAGTCATCAGTTCAAAACCCTGCACTTGTCTGGTCAGGTCAAATATGGAGTTGATGCTTCTTGCTCTTCTCTCTCTCTCTTTATCTCTCTCTCTCTTTCTTTCTCTCTTCTCTAAAATGAATAAATAAAATAAAGTTTATAAAAAGAACACAATACAAACTAAACAACAGGGGCACTGAGTCTTCCCACAATGCAGTGGTTACTTACTTAATGCCTGGCACAAAGTAAGCTTTTGTTGAGCGGATAAAGGATACAAAATCCTTGAGCAATAATGAAAGGAAGCCCACTGGTAGGATTCTCCTTACCTTTTTTTTTTCTTCTGAATTTGGTTCCTTTTCTTATTGCTTTCTTAAGACACTTCACAGTCAGTTAAAGAATTAACAAACTGAATGATTAATTTTCAAGAGAATACAATCTTTCAGATTACTAAAGTAAAATTTTTACAATACATGAAAACTATTTTGTATTGATTTATGCCCATTAAAGCTTAGGTGCATCTAAAGCAACCCAGTTATTGACATTTTGGTTCTTTGTATCGTTTTTGATATTGAAGTATTGGGATTCTTAATGCAAAAATTCTAACTTTTGCTTTGGAAAACTGCACTGAAAATTTAGCAGAAGATAGACTGGCACCACAATGTACATTTCCTTTAATTACTCTTTGTTTTCCCTGCATTGGCCCCTTTTTCAGTCATCTTTGTGCTGATTAGTTGAGATGTACTGTAGCCTTACCAAGGCTTTCCTAGGCAATAAGAAAGGATATTGAATCTAGTGCATTGCAATACCTACCCAACAGCTAAGGACATTGTGAATTTTCTCATCCATAAAATAGAGTTAATTAAACCTGCACATTTTCTAATCATGGGGTGCATTTTGAATTAACAGAATCCTATTTTAAAAGCACATTGGGCTTCATAAGGAAAGGACCTGCATAAATACAAGCTATTACCATTATTAGTGTGTTGATTTATTACTGTCACCACACCTGCTATAAACAACCTGCCCACTTTTTTTGCGCAATCTCAGCTTTCACACTGTACTCTGCATTGCTCAGCTGTGCTGCTGAGTTAGTTGTGTAACACATTCTGAGGGTGCCGCAAGCTGCTGCAGGCAACTTTATAGAAAAACAAGAATGAGTAATTTTTATACTGGATGTGTTTCAGCTGTGCAATTCAGAATAAATTATGCCCATGTGCATTCTTTCTTCACTTCTGACCCAAACTGCTTTCACTTTATACTCAAATGTAGTAGTTTTGAAAAGAAACTAGTCCCAGGGTTAAGATAATACTGTCTAACCTTTTGTGGTCTCTTTTGTTTTTAAAGAAGCATTTGTTATTATTTATTTTAGATGATAGGTTTAATAATACATATTTGAATGGAGTTGAAAATGGGCTAACCTTTGTGAATTAGTTAAAGTGGGGTAATAAATAATAATACATTCATGAAAAAATATATTGTGCATGGAAGGCTTTTCTGGCATCACCAAATTTGCTAACAAATTTCTTCTATAAATTAAATTTATTATCAAAATTACTTAGTGAACCAGCCTTTAAAATTCCCATTAAATTTTTTGAACAACTTTTATTAAAAGCTTCTGAGTTCCTAGTGTGTTTCTCTTTCAATTTATGGAAAAATACTTTAAAGTAAACCCATAGGATTACAAGCCTATAACAACCATTTATAATCATAGGTCTTGAGATATCTGTCACAGTTTTAAAGTCATCTCATCTTTAATACAATGTTTTAAGCTGACAAGAATGAAAATGGTTCCAATCAGAAAAATAATATTTCATAGAAACTATGACTTATTCTCCCCAGTGGTGTTAATCAGATTTCATTTATTTTTATAGCATTCCAGGCATTAGCATTACCCTTGAGATGCAGGGCCCTTTCTATTTGTCCTTGGATAAGTTATCTGCTGTATTAAGATAACATTTTTTCCTTAAGATAAATGTTTCCTAATAAAACAATATTATTAACCTGTAGCAATTGCAATGTGAAATAAATGCAGTTGTCAAGTCCACTTTGAAGTGGGTAAAGGACTGTGGCAGATTTAAAAACTGCAGTATTGTCCCCTGCTTATCCTGAGTTCATTTATCTTCTTAGCTATAGTATGTGATTGAATGGTAGCAAAGGCACCTGCAAGTTACTGCCAATGACAATAAATGTGTTAGCATCATTCATGTACTCTGATGCTTCAGGGCTACCAATAATACTGCATTCTGTGTAATTCTGATCACTTAACTTTGTCAACTAGGAGAGTTTAATTCAAGAGGTCAGTGATTTCCTTCTCAACAAAAGGAAGTGAAAGTGTGTTTGTGCGGTCCTAGCTCTTCATAAATTAAATAGTTCTCTATGACTTTCCTAAACAACCACCAAAGGTAATTTCTACATGTCCTTAAGCGAGGAGATACCACTTCCTGGCCTTTGCAGCAACTGTACTTGACCTATCTCAGCACCTGTCTCATCACAGCCTCACATCACGTTGAAATCTAATTATGTGCTATGGACTATGAGCCTGTGATATTCTTACAACAAACACATGAGACAGATACTGATATCAACAGCATTTTATCAATGAAAAAAATTGATGCGTGGAGAGATAAAGTGACTTGCCCATGGTCATATAGCTTGTAGGAAGGGTTCAAATTTAAAACTGTCTGAAACCAGTAGCTTGTTGCCACTACTTTGTCTATGTGTCTGCCTTCAGAGTCTGTGAACTCCTAGAACAGACAAATTATACCTTATTTGCTTTTTGTTTTTGTTTTTCCAACCCTGGCTCTTTGCAGAGTTGACCAGTTCATACTAGGTATATAGTACAAGTTAGCTGAATGAAGAGAAAGATGGGATGTCAAAGGCATGCAATAATGCTCAAATTCCATTTCAGGTTAGCATATGCTCTATTTCCAGAAACTGTATGGAAGGAAGCAGCTCTTACATCAAGTAAGCATAACTGCCTGGGTGTCGGGGAGTGGGAACAAGACCGACAGCATAAAGAAGTGAGTTTCTCTTTAGCATAGGGAGCGCTTTCTGTTATTTAGAGTACACCAAAGGAATGGGAAATAGCTAGCATGTCCAGGGCTGTGCTTTACTTATGCAAGTATTCTGACGTTGCTTAATTAAGAAGGCAATGGCTTCAAAAGAGAAAAAGCCAAGTTTTTGCATGCATAAGCAAAATAGCATTATAATTTATTAACAACATTGCACAATCTGAAAGCATGTCAGTAAACTGGATTACTTTTTTATTAACTAACTGTAAAATAGATTATGTAAAAGTAGAATAGCAGTGTTACTGGGACTATTACAATTAATATTAGCTTTTGATATTTAGTATTAACAAATGCGATATAAATAACTCCATAGTTATTAGAAATACTCCCCTTTACTATTAATCAAAATTGCTCCAGAAATAGAGAGATTGCTAAAACATAACCAGCTATACAAAAAACAAATTGATCTGAATTAGAATATAAATTGACAGATTGGTGTCAAAAAGTTGTGAAAACTAATCCTGATTTCACTTATTGATGCTCATAAACTAGACACTTCAAAGATCTGATCTATCAAAATTTTGCTATATGACCTATTTATAGAAAATTGTCCAAGGAGGAAGCTGGGTCAGTGTCACTGGCCTCCCTTTCAGAACATTTTTGTTAAATTTTTTTCTCTTCTAAACCCTTTTCATGATCTCTTTTTCCTCTGCAAGAGAGAAATCCTGGGTTAGAAGCATTGTTTTAAAATTAAAAATAGCATTACACAAGTGGAAGGCTATCTCCTCAGTTCTGAAATTCTATACATATTTCTAATATTGTGTTGTATTTTGTTTATTGTGTATTCATACCTAATATTACCAGCTATGTATCACCATTTCATCTCCAGTAAGTGTATTCACTTCTAAGAAAGAATAAATAAAGGACAGCTAAACGGCTCTAATAAATGTCTCTAACTGAGAATATGCATCATTTGCATATTATTTTCCTTGAGGATCTCTAATATTATTTTTTGCATGACAAGAAGTGTAATTTACTACAAAATTAACAAAATGCTAAAGCTTCACTCAGTTATAGTTCTTCACACCTGTGAGTCAACATTGTAGATTATAATTTTGCCCTATTTAATCCATAGATTTTTTTGTCTCCTTTTGTTTTATACCTATACTTAATTTAACTCATTTACCTATTCCTGGATCAAAAGAAATTATTACCTGAAAAACAAGAAAAAATTTCAACTAAATTTGTTGTGCAAAAGCCCACTTCCATTTGGTTTTATGGCTTTGAATATGCACAAAATGGCTGGGGACCCATTTGAAATTATCTGAGTATTTCTTAGAGCCTTAGATAACCATTACTAAAATAAGTGTCTGACATATCTCAAGAATTTCAGAAATACCTGTATAGGCAGCACATGCTTGTAAATGCATATAAGAAACCTTGGTTCTGAATATCAATGTAGAAATTAACTCTTTTGAAAAAGTAATGGATTATGTTCCAAGTCAAAATTTAGCCTTCACATTGACCTACTGGGTAAGCACGCAGGAACCATCAGTGAATTTGTTCTGTTACTTTGTCCTCTGAATTACAGATGAGGATTAGAGTTATGGCTGATACTCTGAGTAAGAGGTTCCTTACATAACTTGGGGGAAAGGTGAACATTTCCATTGGAGCAGAAGCTGTACAGTTAAAAATCACCACAGCTGTTGGTATTGAGTTTTTGACAAAAGGAACTGCTAACAAAAACGACAAGGACTGAAGATGGCGATGGAGTAGGCGGACGTACCAACTTCCAACTCCCAGAACCAAAGTGGATTATGTAAAGCCAGTAGTGGGGCTCAGGATCACAGCCGCCCGACCCGTGCAGGTTCCCATTAGATTCGTATAGTCGGTAATGAAACAGCGGAGCCAAGAACTGGTGAGCCATCAGCTTTAATTCTAGCTTGCACCCGGCGGGCAAGCAAAAACACACTCTGGGCTCCAAAACCCACACATTCAGTGCTCATAAAGCTACTGACTTATCCGAGTTTCCTAAAATCAAAGGTTTCTAGCTCACCAGACTTATTCACCTCTGTTTTCCATCTCCTCCAGCTAAAACTCTTAACAAACTGGCTTTTCCCTCAGCACTGTGCCATCTTGGCTGCTTCTCCTGGCCTTCACGTGGCCTTCATCTGCTCTCCTCTCTATACTTCAGGAACTCAGGAACCAAGAGAGAGATCAAGCTACTGGTCTCTCCCACTTTATATCGTAGAATCAAAACCTTTAATCCAATTATACAAACAAGGAAGTCTCTGTATAATAGGATTCCTCAGGAGAGTGCACCACCCTACATCATCCAATCAGTCAAGGGTGTGGAGAAGAACTTCCTCTTAAAACCAAGCCTTAGGCCATAACGACTCGTCCTGCTTACATTACAGCCTTTCCCCCACACCCATCCCAAGCATAAGGGCAAATAATATCACCTGGGTGATGGACTTCCATGTAGGCAGCACCATCTTTAACAAAGTGAGCATATTATATTTTATCTGCCCAACAGATTATAACTCAATTTTAAGAACCATCATCTGGATAAACCAACTTTAAACTAAACTAAGTAGACTATTCAACCAAGAAACACAAAAGAAGCTACATTGAGACTGGTAGGAATAGCGAAAATGAGAAAAGGGCTGCCCAGCTCCCTGGAACAAATGGCAGCCCGGAGAGACCTGCGTGGCGGGAGGAGAATTTGGCGAAGAGGGAGGGACCTGGGTCCCAGGAACCAAGCCCCAGCCTGAAATCCCAGAGCCTGGAAGAGGCGTTTGGACAGAATTGAGCTGTGAAACAAGTGAGGATACTGTTTGTGAGAAAGAGAGTTTTCTCAGACCCAAGATTCTTTTTAAAGCGACAGCGCAAAAAAAACCTCCTTCACAACCATGCACCCAGGGCTCCAGGGAATGGGGACAGAGGAGAGGAGCAGAGCAGCGGGAAGAGAGTGTAGACTAAAGGCACAGGGACAAACACTCTGAGGGACAACCACCCTAACCCCTGGGCTAAGTCACTTACCTAATCAAAAATGAATGCTTACCCCTGGATCTAGCAATACCAGCAAAGGGAGACAGGACAGTAGCCAAACAAGCTCTCCCGTGGCAATTAGAACAGAGCTGCTTAGAATGAGGGAGCTCCCAGGCCTACAGTGTGGAGTATTAGAGCCCTTCCTACTCTGCTGAGGGTTGCTGAAGGGTATGGTGGCAGCAGGATGCTGAAACCCGGTTCTGACAGCAAGGGCGGAGCCCAAGCTGGTGTGAGCTCGGTCTAGCCCAGCAGGGGCGGAGCGGATACGCGAAAGCGGTCTGGCAGCTGTTGGCCCTCCTGTAATCCCACCTACAGGGACAAAGTGGGAGGCCAGGAACAGGCGGAGATCTGCTCTGCGACCTTGCGCAAGCTGGCCCTGACCGCGGGGATGGGGCTAGGACCAAGGACGGGTGGGGGCTCGCTACTGAGCCCACACTACCAGCCCTGCCCCGCCGGAGAAACAGTGGTTTGCCACCCTGCGTGCGTGAGCAGGCTCCAAATGCAGAAGCAGGGTACAGCTGGGGGGGGGGAAGCGGAAGTCCTCAGCTGAGCGCACGCCAGCCCGGCCCAATAAACCACAATTTGCAATCCTGCACAGGAGGGCCCTGGCCTCGAGGGCGGGGCTAAAGCTCCAGACAGGCAAAGGCTCACAGCTGAGAGCACATGAAAAACCCCGCCCAGCCCGTGAAACTGTGGCAAGCAGGCTCTGTATGTGGGTGCTGGGTGGAAGCCAGGAAACAGGCTGGGTCCACAGCTGAGCAAAGGTGCTCAACTCTACCCATGGTGCTGAGGCTAGTGGCTTGAGTTACAGCCCCTCCCGTGGAGAAAAGGCGGAAATCACAGCCACAGCCGCAGTAGGCTGTCGCTGGCAACGCCCATACACAACCGCCCTAGGTAGTGGCAGAGGGGGTGGCAGGACTGCAGACAGACCACATCTAGAGAACAAAAAGGCAATACCTACTGGAATCCAGTGGCCACAATTGCTTATACACAAATAAAATGGGCAGGCAGAGGAATGCAAACCAAATGAATCAAGAGAAATCCCCAGAGAAGGACCTGAATGAACCATATATAACCAAACTACCAGAAGCAGAATTTAAAATAATGATAGTTAGGATGTTCAAAGAAATTATAGCAACAATGGATAGTCACCATGAACACCTAAATAAAGAGATAACAAGTATAAAAAACAAAATTGAAATAATAAAAAAGAATCAAACAGAAATGACAAATACAGTATCAGAACTGAAGACAACAAAGGAAGGAATTAAAAGCAGCAGGAATCACACTGAGGATCGAATCAGCGAGTTAGAGGCCACAATAAACAAAGGCACAGAAGCAGAGAAGAAAAAGGAAAAGAGACTCAAAAAATGTGAGGAAACTCTAAGGGAGCTCTGTGACAACATGAAGTAAAACAACATTTGCATCATAGGGGTGCCTGAAGAAGAGGAGATAGAACAAGAAATAAAAACTTTGTTCAATCAAATCATAGCAGAAAAATTTCCTAAATTAAAGCTGGAAAACATTCCACACATTCAAGAAGCACACAGAACTCCATTAAAGAGAAACCCCAAAAAATCTACACCAAGACACATCATAGTTAAAATACCAAAGTTAATGGACAAAGAAAAAGTTATAAAACCTGCTAGAGAAAATAAAGCTACCACCTACAAAGGATCCCCAAAAAGACTGACATCGAACTTCTCAAAAGAAACACTTGAGGCCAGAAGGGAATGGCAAGATATAATCAAAGTAATGAAGGACAAGAACCTACAACCAAGAATACTCTATCCAGCAAGGCTAACGTTTAACAAAGAAGGAGAAATAAAGAGCTTCCCAGACAAAGAAAGCCTCAACGAATTCATTAAAACCAAACCAATCCTGCATGAGATACTAAGGGGCCTGTTGTGAACAGTTCAAAGGGAGAAAAGAATATAGCAAAAGAAGAATACAGCTCTAAAGAATAAAATGGCAATAAACAACTACATATCAATAATAACCTTAAATGTAAATGGATTAAATGATCCAATCAAAAGACATAGGGTAACTGCGTGGATTAAGAAACAGGACCCATACAAATGCTGTCTACAAGAAACACACTGTATAACAAAAGATGCACATAGATTGAAGGTAAAAGAATGAAAAAAAAATATTTCATGCAAATGGAAATGAAAAAAGAGCCAGGGTAGCAGTACTTATATCTGACAAAATGGACTTTAAAACAAAGGCTGTACTAAGAGATAAAGAAGGACACTATAATGAAAAAGAAAACAAGGCAACAGGAAGATATAACTATTATAAATATCTACGCACCAAATATAGGAGCCCCGACATACGTAAAGCAGTCTTTGATGGATATAAAGGGCGAGATTAACAGCAATACTATCATAGTAGGGAATTTCAATATCCCACAAACAACACTGGATAGATCGTCAAAAAAGAAAATTAATGAAGAAACAGCAGACCTAAAGGATACACTAGATCAACTCGATTTAATAGATATCTTCAGAACTTTTCACCCTAAAGCGGTAAAACATACATTCTTCTCAAGCGCTCAAGGTACATTTCTAGGATAGACCACATGTTAGGACACAAAAATGGTCTTAATAAATTTAAGAAGATTGAAATCATATCAAGCATTTTCTCTGATCACAATGCCATGAAACTAGAAATTAACCACAAAAGAAAAACTGAAAAATACTCAAACACTTAGAAACTAAATAGCATGATATTAAATAATGAATGGATTAACAATGAAATCAAAGAAGAAATAAAAAAGTTTCTAGAAACCAATGATAATGAGCATACATCAACTCAAAATTTATGGGGCACAGTAAAAGCAGTTCTGAGCGGGAAGTTCATAGCACTACAGGCATATCATAAGAAGTTAGAAAAAGCTCAAATAAGCAACCTGACCCTGCATCTAAAAGAACTAGATAAACAACAACAAATAAAACCCAGGACAAATAGAAGGAAAAAAATAATAAAGATCAGAGCAGAAAAAAATGACATGGAGGCTAAGAAAACAATACAGAGAATCAATGAAACCAGAAGCTGGTTCTTTGAAAAGGTAAACAGGATTGATGAACCTTTAACTAGACTCACCAAGAAAAAAAGAGAGAGGACTCAAAAAAATAAAATTAGAAAAGACAGTGGAGAAATAACAACTGACACAACAGAAATACAAGGCATTGTAAGAAAATACTGGGAAGAACTCTATGCCAAAAAGTTAGACAACCTAGGTGAAATGAACAAATTTCTTGAATCATATAACCTTCCAAAAATCAATCTGGAAGAATCAGAACACCTAAACAGACCAATTATAACAAATGAGATCAAAACAGTTATCACACCCCCCCCCAAAAAAAAAAGTCCTGAGCCTGATGGCTTCACAAGTGAATTTATCAAGAAATCAAAGAAGAACTGACTCCTATCCTCTTCAAGCTATTTCAAAAAATTTAAGAGGAAGGAAGACTTCCAAACTCATTTTAAGAGTCGAGCATAATTCTGATCCCAAAACTGAGCAAAGACTACAAAAAGAAAGAAAATTATAGGCCTATATCCCTGATAAATTTAGATGCTAAAATTCTCAACAAAATATTAGCCAACCGAATCCAGCAATATATGAAAAAAATCATACACCATGATCAAGTGGGATTTATTCTGGAGAGGCAAGGCTGGTTCAATATTCGCAAATCAATCAATGTGATTCATCACATGAACAAAAGGAAGGACAAAAATCACATGAAAATTTCAATAGATGCAGAAACGGCATTTGATAAAATCCAGCACCCATTCATGCTCAAAACTCTCAGTAAAGTGTGAATACGGGGAACATTCCTAACATGATATAGGCCATCTATGACAAACCCACTGCAAACATCATACTAAATGTACAAAAATTAAAAGCAATCCCTTTTTGATCAGGAACCAGGAAGGGGTGCCGCCTTTCACCACTTTTATTTAACATAGTTCTGGAAGTCCTAGCTACATCAATCAGACAAGAAGAAATAAAAGGCATCCAAATTGGAAAAGAAGAAGTAAAACTGTCATTTGCAGATGATATGACATTGTATATAGAAAATTCTAAAGTTCCAGTCAAAAAACTGCTGAACCTTATAAATGAATTCAGCAATGTGGCAGGATATAAAATTAATACTCAGAAATCAGAGGCATTACTATATACCAACTATGAACTGTCAGCAAAAGAAATTAAGGAAACAATCCCCTTCATTATTGCAACCGAAAAAATAAAGTACCTAGGAGTAATTTAACCAAGGAGGTTAAGGACTTGTACTCAGAAAATTATAAAACATTGATAAAAGAAATCAAGGAAGATACAAACAAGTGGAAGCATATACCGTGCTCATGGCTAGGAAGAATAAACATCATTAAAATGTCTATATTACCCAAAACAATTTATAAATTCAATGCAATACCAATTAAAATACAAATGACATACTACAAAGATATAGAACACATATTCCAAAAATTTATATGGAACCAAAAAAGAACACGAATAGCCTCAGCAATCTTAAAAAGAAAAAATAAAACAGGAGGTATTACTCTTCCGGATATCAAGGTTTACTACAAGGCCATTATACTCAAGACAGCCTGGTACTGGCATAAGAACAGGCACATAGATCAATGAAACAGGACAGAGAACTCAGAAATAAACCCACACCTTTATGGACAACTGATATTTGACAAAGGAGGAAAGAACATACAATGGAGTAAAGACAGCCTCACTAAAAAATGGTGCTGGGAAAATTGGACATCTACCTGCAAAAAAATGAAACTAGACCATCAACTTACACCATTCACGAAAACAAACTCAGAATGGATAAAAGACTTAAACGTAAGCTGTGAAACCATAAGCATCTTAGAAGAAAACATAGGCAGCAAGCTCTCCAACATCTGTAGCAGCAATATATTTGCCGATTTATCTCCACGGGCAAATGAAATAAAAGGCAAGATAAACAAATGGGACTATATCAAACTGAAAAGGTTTTGCACAGCTAAAGACAATAAGAACAGAATAAAAAGACAAACCACACAATGGGAGAACATATTCGACAGCACGTCTGATAAGGGGTTAATAACTAAAATTTTTAAAGAACTTATAAAACTCAACAACAGGAAGACAAACAATCCAATCAAAAAATGGGCAAAAGAAATGAATAGAAATTTCTCCAAAGAGGACATACACATGGCCAATGCGCATATGAAAAAATGCTCAACATCACTAATCATTAGAGAAATGCAAATTAAAACCACAATGAGATATCACCTCACACCAGTCAGAATGGCGCTTTTCAGCAAAACAACACAGAGTAAGTGCTGGTGAGGAAGTGGAGAAAAGGGAACCCTTCTGCACTGCTGGTGGGAATACAGACTGATGCACCCACTGTGGAAAACAGTTTGGATATTCCTCAAAAAATTAAAAATCGAACTGCCTTTTGACCCAGCTATCCCACTTATAGGAATATACCCTAAGAACACCATAGCACTGTTCGAAAAGAAGAAATGCGCCCCCACGTTCGTGGCAGCATTGTTCACAATAGCGAAGATCTGGAAACAGCCCAAGTGTCCGTCAGAAGGCGAGTGGATTAAAAAGCTTTGGTACATATATACTATGGAATACTACTGAGCCATAAGAAATGATGACATCGGATCATTTACAACAAAATGGATGGCCCTTGATAATATTATACCGAGTGAAATAAGTAAACAAAAAAAAAAGAAACTGAGAACAGCATGATTTCATACATAGGTGGGACATAAAAGTGAGACTATGAGACATGAGAGTGGTGGACAAGAGAGTGGTGGTTACTGGGTGGGTGAGGGGAGGTTGGGCTAGGGAAGAGGGGAGGGGCACAGGGAAAACCAGATGGAAGGTGACAGAGGACAATTTGACTTTGGGTGACGGGTATGCAATCAAAAGAATGATGGGATAACCTGAAGATGTTTTCATTGTACATTAGTACCCTGATTTATTGGTGTCACCCCATTAAAATTAATAATAATAATAATAATAATAATAATAATTAAAAAATCTGGAATTACTTATGACAAAAAACCCAACAACAAATAGATGAAGAAGTTTTCAACAGAACCTTGAATAGCTGCTAATGGGAGGAGCAGATACATTACTGCTCTCTATTTTCTTTCTTCTTCCTGTCATTTTTTTGCTTCTTTTACTAACAGGTACACCGTGCCTGTACCTTAGTTCTGTCCATCTTACCGTGACCCCTTATGAAATCTATAGGTGCACATTATTAACTTCTGAATTCCCTGTCTTAAAATACTGTATTAGTTTGGCAGTTTCCCACACTGTCATGTCTCTCCAAGTGGAAAACAATGTTTATAGTTTCCTCCTGTGATGTGGATTCAAAGCTGAAAAATATGTGATGTTCAATTAATAAAATAATTTACATAAAAATTTTGCTAAAATTTTCAAGTACTCGGGCAGACCTCTTGAAATTTTAACATATGCATAAACATTTGTGTACTTGTTTTCTGTGTTCATCTCATACTTATAGTATTTTCTGTATAATTTTTACAATAAACTAAGTACAGGTAGAAGAGGTTCTGATATTTTTAAACTGTATACAAACATTAAGGAGTTTACAGTTTTTTTCAACTACTGGTTCATGGAAGATAATACACTATAATCTTTATGAACATCAGGGTAGTTAAGTCTTTAATGGGTGGCACAAAATTTCTGGTGGACCAGTGGTTGCAACCACTGAACTTTACACAACATAATATCTGAATGTTTAATAATTTTGTGCTCTCAACCAAATGATAAGATTTTATTCCAGTTTCATAAATTATTTCTGGTACAAAGACCATTGACCAATGACCATTTAATAATTATTTCTAGAAGGTGCTTTCTAAAATATTTGTGTAATACCAAAATTTTAAATCATCTAATTAGCAAATGCACAAAATATAGGAATATATTTCTTACACACTGTAATTTTTGTTCATTTGTATCTGTTTTTAGATTTACTTGAGGCAGGAATAAGATGGCATGTGTGACATCCTCTGTTAAGCACCTATTTTATCCAGTCTCTATTTTTTCCACATGTGTAACAGTAGTCATGTACATACAGTTGTAAGGTAGCTTCTATTTTTGGAATTGAATAGAAAATTATTGAAAAAGCTTGACCACATGTTGGCACAGTGGATAAAGTGTCAATCTGGGATACTGAAGACCCAGGTTGGAAATCCCCAGGCCACTGGTTTGAGCATGGGCTCACCAGCTTGAGCGTGGGGTTGCCAACTTGAGCATAGAATCACACACATGACCCCATGGTTACTGGTTTAAGCCTAAAGATCACCAGATTAAAGCCCAAGGTCATGGGCTTAGACCCAAGGTTACTGGCTTGAACAAGGGGTCATTGGCTCAGCTGAAGCCCCTGGTCAAGGCATGTATGAGAAGCAATCAATGAATAACTAAATTATCACAACTATGAGTAGATACTTCTTAATTTTCTCTATTCCTGTCTTCCTGTTTGTTTCTGTATTTTGCTAAAAATATTATTGCAAAATATTCTTCATAGCTTATTTTCAAAATATAAGAACTATACTAAGATATCAAGTTGGAACAAAGAGGTAAATTATTACTCCTAAATAATGTGATTTTATGTTAGGTTGAACTAATAGTTCAAATATTTGTATATATAATATATATATATATAAAATATATACTTTCACTCAGTTCAAATATATACATAATAGATCAAATATACATTTATTATATGCATTATATATAAAATCAATGTCATCACAGTTCAAATATATCTGATTGTTCAAATATATGTGGGTGTGTGTATAGCCCATTTTAAGGAGATATATTTTAGACCTAAGAATTAGGACTATAATAAAAATATACCAAATAATAAAAATAAATTGGTTAAAAATTAGATTTTGGTTCACAACAATATGTAGCTTGGAAATAAAAGTGGTTATAAGAAATTACAAATCTTACTCATCTATAAGAGCTTTAGTTTTTCTTTGGTTTGGTTTAATGAATGACTTTGGCACAGACTCCTCTTCAGGTGAATTTGTTTTGATTTGTTCTAAAAAACACTTAAATTCTACTCTAATACTTTATTAATATAAACTAAAGTCAAGCACATTAGCATATAAGTGTTCAAATAGATTTTGTCCTGTTGAAAGTAAGAAGCCAATACAATTACTGAAAATATGCTTTGTATACCTAGGAATGGTTTTCTTTTAAGTTAATCCTTGGAATTAGATGGCTCAGCAAAAATTGCATGTTTTTATTTCCAAATTAATATGAAGCTAAATGGTTGTGTTGTATCAAATTTCATTTTTTTAAAGTATTATACAAGTTGACTTCCTTCTGTGTTCATCCTTACTATTCTTTATTAGGCCTTCAATTAATATTAGAAATATGTCACATATCTATTTATATATTCATTCATTTTATTAATATATAATTTCTTTCACCTCTCCCTCACTATATCTTCTCATTCTAGGAGGTAAAATGCTGGTCTATTTTTGAACATCACAGAAGAATATATTTTGGAATAATTCTCTCTCTTATATATAAGAAAACTACAAAAATATAAGGAACTGTAAAAAAGTGTCAAGATATCATAGCTAACTTTTGTCCAAATAAAGATCTTTTTAAGGTATATCAAGGAAGTCACAGTTTTGTTATTCTGCTAGCACTGAAGCAGGCACAATTTTTCATCAGTAGCCTGTGAACGGTTTGTTTTTTGTTTTAGTCTAATGATGAAAGAAAGAAAGAAGTTATGAGGGAAAAGGAATAAAGCTAATGCTTCTCTTTGCAGATTGGGGAAGATTTATATACTGTTTTTCACCTTTTCTTTTTGAAATATTTTTATTATATAATTTTGTGAAAATACTGAAAAAATCTTTCATCCCAGAGGTAGTCAGTCAGAGGTAGAAATGCTATTGCTTTGGTAAATATTCTTTAGGACCTTTATTATGTCCTGTTGGCTGTATTAAGTTTCTCCCACTTCTGCTCTAGTTCCAAGATAAGTTAGCCTTCTGGCGGCTTTCAGGTATTGCTCCTTTAACATGTCAGCTGTTTGTGAATTGGGCTCTTAGGTTTAATTGTACAAACATTATCATAAAATGTTAATTTTCAAATTAACCACACCCATGAGTCATAATAAGCATTTGTATAATAAATGAACCAAATGAAATAAAATAATTAGGATCTCTCTCTTTCTCTCTCTGTTTGAATAATGGCAGGAAAATAGAATTTTATTATTCTGAGATACTTTTACAGGTTATATAAGTTAGAATCTAAAAGTATACTTGCAGAGTAGATTATCTAAATCAACCAACCTCTCTGATATAAAAAATTATGCAGGAAATCTTCAGAGATTAGCTTTGCTCACAACTAATATTGATAGCTTTAGTAAACATGAGCTTCATGAGAATTCAAAATCTAAGTGCTTTTTCTTTAGGTCAAATCACCACACACACACACACACACAAGAAAAAAAACCCACATAGTTTTTCTGTGGTATTTTTCTTTTTTAATTCTCATTATAACCTTGACTTCCTCTCATTAACCTTATAGGATAACAAAATGTACACTTGTCAAAAACAAATGAAATAAGCTATTTAGAGCCTCAGATAAGATTGAATTGGGTTATTACTTCTAAATCAAATAAAATTTATTTTGACTGCTTGCAAAGAAAAACCCATTTGAATGTCTTGTTCTTGAGGATCTCTCCCAAATTCCCAATTCCTCACCTCTCACTTTTCAGCTTTGCCTACTGAGCATGAAGCATATGAGTTTACTATCAGTATTACTAACTCATCCTGAAGATATATTTCAGCATGATCACTATTAAATTTATGTGCTTTGTGAGTAAGGAAATGAGAATAAAATGATATTTCCATGATTAAGCTAAAATATGTAAATGACCTATTTTTGGTTTTCTTTGGGTGGTAAAGGCAAATATTTATTTTAAATAATTAAAGGTTCTTCTCAAGAATTAAAGCAAAGTACTGGTACAGTGAAACCATCAGGTACCATTTTCCAAGGGACCTTTGTCTGTAGTGAAATGTGAAGTGACTCAATTTGACAGGGTATATGCCTTGGCAGATCACATGAAAGCAAAGCCAGCACAACAATTTCCCCAGAAAAAGTGTTCTTTATTAATACCACCATGCAGTAGACAAGCTGTCACCAACGGAGTCATTATAATGCCCAGACAGAGTATCCTGATAACTCTGTTTTATTCCATTGGAGTCGCTCTGTGCCACCTCATGATTGAGTGTCTCCCTTGAGTTTAGAAAAGAACTTAGTTCATATTACAGCTGTAAACTCAATACCTGGACATATCACCTCACACCAACAGTAGAAAATGCAAATGACAACACTTTGCACTTTTTACAGATTGTTCCAGGAAAGACTGTCAAAGTAATTTGTAAACTAGGACTATCTTTTCTGAGGGTAAACAAAGGCACAGAGTAATTAGATAATGTGGTCTCTTAGTCCACATGGCAAAGAATAGGAAGAGGCTAACAAGTAAAATAAAAGCATTTAAGTGTTGTATGACAAACTGGCATTATCTTCACAAAAGAATTCTGAAAAAAAAAATGATAAACAGGTGAAAACCTGACTTCTAATTTAGAAGAGAAGGTTTTTGCTAAAATGACAGAATGACAGAGTGAACAAAACATGCTCAAATACCAAACATCAAAATTTTGGTGTGGTACACTACTTCAATCTTTTATTTGTATTCAGTTGATGTTCAAGTTGAGAATGTCAGTTAATATACAACCTAATATTAATAATAGTGCACTGGTCTGTTGTGTAGATTTTTTCAAACCAGAGCCCCTCTAATCAGGAATTTACAGTCAGTAAAATAATGGTTATAAAAACTATCTCATCCTCAAATGATTATGTACAAATGTCCTGTAAGAACTTATACTTCATTCAGAAAGCACAGAAATGATACCAGATGAAACAAAGTAGACTAATGGCAATATTTAAAGATTAATAACAGTAATAAAAAATGTTTAGGAATAGTGTCCCCATGTTTCTGTTGTCTTAGTGTTTAGGGGTTTATTTACTTGAGTCTTTTAGAAGATTTAAAAAAATACTCAGATTGATAGATGCATTAGAAGAGGACGCCTCTATAAAGTTGTAAACCTGAAAAAGTAAAGAAACTACTATGCTGGCTTCAAAACAAATGGTCAAGTATTCTACTTTCAAAGGCTGGAATAGATGTCAATCCATTGTTTGTACCATATCGTTTGCTACTCGTTGATTAGTGATAGGCTTTGTTCTTGCTTTTCTCTGTTAAAATATCATTAGTGTAATTTCTTTTCAACAGAGCTTTTTGGTTTGGTTCTAAATTTTAATCCTGAAGAGTTTTCCCTTAGTTCTCTTTAATTCTTATACTCTTCAATTTACATAGTTTTATCATAAAATAAATGTCCATTGGCTTCCTCAAGAAAGCTATAATCTAGGGAGTCACAATCATGCATCAAAAACTATTTCCCTTTCTATTCAAGTCTTTTCCTAAAAGGAAATACATTTATGAATTTGATCTGTATTCTTCTCGCAATATCCTTTTGCTGTGGTAGCCCAGGAAATCATGTAATTTTCTGTTTAACAAAAGAATATGAAACAAGCAATGGTATTAAGTAAATGATAATCTAGTTACCCAAAATTCTGGATGTTACGTCAATATTCATATGAGGAATGTGAAAGAGATTCTTAAGCATTGATGGATTTACACATCTTGTCACTGTGAAAAGCAAAAAAGGAAATGAGAGTAAGAGAGAAACTTATATCCATTAAGCTGAACAATTAAAGCTATGTTTTCAAACATTGGGGTCAGCAGAGAAGGTTTATCTGAATTCAGTCTTAAACATAATTATCCAGTAGAAGATAAAAAATATGTTTTATAAGTAATAATGGAAAAATTTTTTTTGAGAGAGAGAGAGAGAGAGAAAGAAAAAGAGAGGGATGAGAAGCATCAACTCATAGTTGCATCACTTTAGTTGTTCATTGATTGCTTCTTATATGTGCCTAGACTGGGACACTCAAGCCAAGCCCGTCACCCTTTGCTTGAACCAATGACCTTGGGATCATGTCAGTAATCTCGCATTCAAGTTGGCTACCCTGTGCTCAAGCTGATGACCTTGGGGTTTGAAAACTGGGTGTCCAGTGTCCCAGGTCGATGCTTTGGAATAATCACTTTTTATAGTACAGATAAAATGGAGAAAGACCCAGATTAGACAATTTTGACTAAACGAAATGAAGTCTTCTCAAAGTATAAACTTTGAGGATGAGAATAGTCTCCATATAGTAATCATGCTTTTTAGGGTAAGAAAATAAACAAAAAAGATATTAAAAAATAAAAATTTTCACCTCTAATTCCTTGGTAATAAATTAGCCAGAAAGTTTTACAACATGTTGGTAACTACATTCATATTCAATAGAATTAATGAATATTTTGCCAACTGGCTTCAAAAGTGAAATGAGTATAAAGACAAAGACCACCCTCAGTGAAAGTTGTGGTCAAGGAAGTGGTCAGGTTCGATTAACCATTTTCTGCCATCAGAAATCATTTCTCAGTTAAAGACAAGAATATTAGGTTAGCAAACTATCATTGTTTCTTAGTTGTTGTTGTTGTTTGTCATTTTTAACCAATAATCTGTAATGAGCTAACCTATGATTTTAGATTAAAGTGGTGTCATTAACTAACAATAATACCACATGTTTGTGGAGTCAAGATAATACCAAAATTTGTATTTTGTATTTACCCCATTTGTTAGTAACATTCACCAAACTCTGTCTGGTTTGGTGAATGCTACCAACAAATTTAATTACTATAACAGCCAGAGAGATTGAGTTCTTACCCATATTTTATAGATGACTAGGAAACAAAGGCTCAGAGAGTTATAGTATTATTTGCAGTTTCAAATCTAGTTCTATCTCATTATGCTAAATTATCAAATTGTCCTTTTTTTCATTTTTTAAATTATCTTTATTTTATCTAAGAGTGTATGAAAATATCTCTTAATTTTTAATTATTCACCAAAACCTGCTTAAAGTGAACCTAACCAGTCACAGGAGAGGAAGATGAGAAAGTTAAAGAAATGAGATAGCAGTTTAGGAATGTACCCACCAGGCTATAGGCATAGTCCCGAAGTCCCAGTATAGAATTTTTTCAGTTGATCTGTGGTACTTTTAAGAAAATAATTTACTCCAGTAAATAGGTTCAGAATCTCATCTGTCAAAAGTAGATGGCGGAAGAGCAAGATGGCGACGGAATAGGCTGTCGTACCAACTTCCAACTCCCAGAACCAAAGTGGATTATAACTCAATTTTAAGAACTATCATCTGGATAAACCAACTTTGAACTAAACTAAGAGGACTCTTCAACCAAGAAACACAGAAGCAGCCACATTGAGACTGGTAGGAATAGCAAAAAACGCGAAGAGGGCTGCCCAGCTCCCCGGAGCAAACGGCAGCCCGGAGAGACCCGCGTGGTGGGAGGAGAATTTGGTGGAGAGGGAGGGACCTGGGTCCCAGGAACCAAGCCCCAGCCTGCAGTCACAGAGCCTAAAAGAGGCGTTTGGACAGCTTTGAGCTGTGAAACAAGTGAGGGAGCTCCCAGGCCTACAGTGTGGAGACTTAGGGCACTTCCATCTCTCTGAGGGTTGCTGAAGGGAATGGTGACGGCAGGGCGCTGAAACACGGTCCTATCAGCCTGGGAGGAGGCCAAGTTGGTGTGAGCTAGGACTAGCCCAGCAGGGGCGAAGGGGATGCGCAAAAGAAGTCTGGAAGCTGTAGACCTGCCTGTAATCCCACCAGCGGGGACAAAGCAGAAGGCCAAAAATGGGCAGAAATCTGCTCTGCGACCCTGCGCAAGCCGGCCCTGACAGCGGGGACAGGGCTAGGACCAGGGACAGGCAGGGGCTCAAGGCTGAGCTCACACTACCAGCCCCACCTGGCCAGAGAAACCGCGCTTTGCCATTCTACATGCAGGAGCAGACTCCGAGTGGGGCGGGTGGGGTAGACTCCGAGACAAGCAAAAGCTAGCAGCTGAGCCCAAGCTACTATCTCCACCCAGCCGGAGAAACTGCAGTTTGCCATCCTACGTGCACAAGCGGGCTCCGAACGTGGGGGCGGGGTAGAGTCTGGGACAAGCGGAAGCTAGCAGCTGAGCGGAAGCCAGAAAATACGCCAGGTCCAATAAACCTTGATTTGCGACCCTGTGCAGAAGGGCACTGGCCTCAAGGGCGGGGATAAAGCTCTGGACAGGCAAAGGCTCACAGCTGAGAGCACATCAAGAGCCCAGCCCAACCAACGAAACTATGGCGAGCAGGCTCTGACTGCGGGTTCTGAGCGGAAGTCCGGAAACAGGCTGGGTCCGCAGCTGAGCAAAGGTGCTCACCTCTACCCTTGGTGCTGAGGCTAGTGGCTTGAGTGACAGCCCCTCCTGCAGAGGAGAGGCAGAAATCACAGCAAAAGCCACAGTGGGCCGACGCTGGCAATGCGCATAACCAACTGCCTTAGGCAGAGGCAGAGGGGGTGGCGGGCCTGCAGACAGACCACAACTAGAGAACACAAAGGCAACACCTACTGGAATCCAGTGGCCACAACTTGCTTATACACAGATAAAATGGGCAGGCAGAAGAATGCAAACCAAATGAATCAAGAGAAATCCCCAGAGAAGGACCTGAATGAACCAGATATAACCAAATTACCAGAAGCAGAATTTAGAATAATGATAGTTAGGATGTTCAAAGAAATTATAGCAACAATGGATAGTCATTATGAACACCTAAATAAAGAGATAACAAGTATAAAAAATGAATTAGAAATAATAAAAAAGAATCAGACAGAAATGACAAATACAGTATCAGAACTGAAGACCACAATGGAAAAATTAAAAGCAGGATGAATCACGCTGAGGATCGAATAAGCGAGATAGAGGCCACAATAAACAAAGGCACAGAAGCAGAGAAGAAAAAGGAAAAGAGACTCAAAAAATATGAGGAAACTCTAAGGGAGCTCTGTGACAACCGAAAGAGAAACAACATTTGCATCATAGGGGTGCCTGAAGAAGAGGAGAGAGGACAGGAAATGAAAACTTTGTTCAATCAAATCATAGCTAAAAACTTCGTTAATTAAGGCTGGGAGACACCCCACATATTCACGAAGCACACAGAACTCTATTAAAGAGAAACCCAAAAAGATCTACACCAAGACACATCATAGTTAAAATACCAAAGCTAATGAATAAAGAAAAAATTTTAAAAGCTGCTAGGAAAAAAAAAGGCTATCACCTACAAAGGAACCCCATAAGGATGACATCTGACTTCTCAACAGAAACACTTGAGATCAGAAGGGAATGGCAAGATATAATCAAAGTAATGCAGAACAAGAACCTACAACCAAGACTACTCTATCCAGCAAGGCTAACATTTAAAATTGAAGGAGAAATAAAGAGCTTCCCAGACAAAGAAAGCCTCAACAAATTCATTAAAACCAAACCAATTCGCCAAGAGATACTAAGGGGCCTGTTGTGAAGAGTTTAAAGGGAGGAAAGAATATAGCAAAAAAAGAATACAGCTCTAAAGAATAAAATGGCAATAAACAACTACATATCAATAATAACCTTAAATGTAAATGGATTAAAAGATTCAATCAAAAGACATAGGGAAGCTACATGGATAAAGAAACAGGACCCATACATATGCTGTCTACAAGAGACACACATTAAAACAAAAGATGCACATAAACTGAAAGTAAAAGGATGAAAAAAAATATTTCATGCAAATGGAAATGAAAAAAGAGCCAGGGTAGCAATACTTATATCTGACAAAATGGACTTTAAAACAAAGGCTGTAGTAAGAGATAAAGAAGGACACTACATAATGATAAAGGGAACAATTCAACAGGAAGATATAACTATTATAAATATCTATGCACCAAATATAGTAGCCCCAACATACATAAAGCAGACTTTGATGGATATAAAGGGCGAGATTAACAGCAATACTATCATAATAGGGGATTTCAAGACCCTTCTAGCAACACTGGATAGATCGTCAAGAATGAAAATTAATTAAGAAACAGCAGACCTAAAGGATACACTAGATCAACTCGATTTAATAGATATCTTCAGAACTTTTCACCCTAAAGCAGTAAAACATACATTCTTCTCAAGCGCTCATGGTACATTTTCTAGGATAGACCACATGATAGGACACAAAAATGGTCTCAATAAATTTAAGAAGATTGAAATCATATCAAGCATTTTCTCTGATCACAATGCCATGAAACTAGAAATTAACCACAAAAGAAAAACTGAAAAATACTCAAACACTTGGAAACTAAATAGCATGATAATAAAAAATGAATGGATTAACAATGAGATCAAAGAAGAAATTAAAAAGTTTCTAGAAACCAATGATAATGAGCATACATCAACTCAAAATTATGGGACACAGCAAAAGTAGTTTTTAGAGGAAAGTTTATTGCCCTACAGGCATATCATAAGAAGCTAGAAAAAGCTCAAATAAGCAACCTGACCCTGCATCTAAAAGAACTAGGAAAACAACAGCAAATAAAACCCAGGACAAGTAGAAGGAAGGAAATAATACAGAGGAAAAATGAAACTAGAAGCTGGTTCTTTGCAAAGGTAAACAAGATTGATGATCCTTTAACTAGACTCACCAAGAAAAAAAGTGAGAGGACTAAAATCAATAAAATTAGAAAGGAGAGTGGAGAAATAACAACTGACACAACAGAAATACAAAGCATTGTAAGAAAATACTATGAAGACCTCTATGCCAAAAAATTAGACAATCTCAGTGAAATGGCCAAATTTCTTAAATCATATAAACTTCCAAAAATCAAACTGGAAGAATCATAACACCTAAACAGACCACTTACAACAAATGAGGTCGAAAACAGTTATCAAAATACTCCCCAAAAAGAAAAGTCCTGGGCCTGATGGCTTCACAAGTGAATTCTATCAAAAATTCAAAGAACTAACTCCTATCATCCTCAAGCTATTTCAAAAAATTCAAGAGAAAGGAAGACTTCCAAATTCCTTTTAAAAGGCGAGCATAATTATGACCCCAAAACCGGGCAAAGACAACACAAAGAAAGAAAATTATAGGTCTATATCCCTGATGAATTTAGATGATAAAATTCTCAACAAAATATTAGCCAACCGGATCCAGCAATATATGAAAAAAATCATACACCACGATCAAATGGGATTTATTCTGGAGAGGCAATGCTGGTTCAGTATTTGCAAATCAATAAATGTGATTCATCAAATAAACAAAAGAAAGGACAAAAATCACATGATAATTTCAAAAATGCAGAAAAGGCATTTGATAAAATCCAGCACCCATTATGCTCAAAACTCTCAGTAAAGTGGGAATACAGGGAACATTCCTAACATGATAAAGGCCATCTACGACAAACCCACAGAAAACATCATACTAAATGGCAAAACTTAAAAGCAATTCCCTTAAGATCAGGAACCAGGCAGGTGTGCCCTCTTTCACCACTCTTATTCAACATAGTTCTGGAAGTACTAGCTACAGCAATCAGACAAGAAGAAGAAATAAAAGGCATCCAAATTGGAAAAGAAGAAGTAAAACTGTCACTATTTGCAGATGATATGATATTGTATATTGAAAACCCTAAAATCTCAGTCAAAAAACTACTGGACCTTATAAATGAATTCAGCAAGGTGGCAGGATAAAAAATTAATACTCAGTAATCAGAGGCATTTTTATATAGCAACAATGAACTGTCAGAAAAAGAAATTAAGGAAACAATCCCCTACACTATTGCAGCCAAAAAAATAAAGTACCTAGGAGTAAATTTAACCAAAGAGGTTAAGGACTTGTACTCGGAAAATTATAAAACATTGATAAAAGAAATCAAGGAAGATACAAACAAGTGGAAGCATAGACCGTGCTCATGGCTAGGAAGAATAAACATCATTAAAATGTCTATATTACCCAAAAAAATTTATAAATTCAATGCAATACCAATTAAAATACCAATGACATACTACAAATATATAGAACACATATTCCAAAAATTTATATGGAACCAAAAAAGAACAAGAATAGCCTCAGCACTCTTTGAAAAAAAATAATAAAGCAGGAGGTATCACTCTTCCAGATATCAAAGTTAATTATAAGGCCATTATACTCAAGACAGCCTGGTACTGGCATAAGAACAGGCACATAGATCAATGGAACAGAACAGAGAACCCAGTAATAAACCCACAGCTTTATGGACAACTGATATTTGACTAAGGAGGAAAGAACATACAGTGGAGTAAAGACAGCCTCTTTAATAAATGGTGTTGGGAAAATTGGACATCTACCTGCAAAAAAGTGAAACTAGGCCATCAACTTACACCATTTACAAAAACAAACTTAAAATGGATTAAAGACTTAAACGTAAGCTGTGAAACCAGAAGCATCTTAGAAGAAAACTTAGGCAGCAAGCTCTCCGACATCTGTAGCAGCAATATATTTGCCGATTTATTTCCACGGTCAAATGAAATAAAAGGCAAGATAAACAAATGGGACTATATCAAACTAAAAAGTTTTTGCACAGCTAAAGACAATAAGAACAGAATAAAAAGACAAACCACACAATGGGAGAACATATTCGACCGCACATCTGATAAGGAGTTAATAACTAAAATTTATAAAGAACTTATAAAACTCAACAACAGAAAGACAAATAATCCAATAAAAAAATGGGCAAAGAATTGAATAGAAATCTCTCCAAAGGGGACATACAGATGGCCAATCGGCATATGAAAAAATGCTCAACATCACTAATCATTAGAGAAATGCAAATTAAAACCACAATGAGATATCACCTCATACTAATCAGAACAGCACTCTTCAGCAAAACAGCACAGAAGAAGTGCTGGCGAGGATGTGGAGAAAAGGGAACCCTTCTGCACTGCTGGTGGGAATGCAGACTGGTGCAGCCACTGTGGAAAACAGTTTGGAGCTTCCTCAGAAAATTAAAAATTGAACTGCCTTTTGACCCAGCTATCCCACTTATAGGAATATACCCTAAAAATACCATAGCACTGTTCGAAAAGAAGAAATGCACCCCCATGTTCGTGGCAGCATTGTTCACAATAGCAAATATCTGGAAACAGCCCAAGTGTCCGTCAGAAGACGAGTGGATTAAAATGCTTTGGCACATATATATTATGGAATACTACCCAGCCATAAGAAATGATGACATCGGATCATTTACAACAAAATGGATGGACCTTGATAACATTATACGGAGTGAAATAAGTAAATCAGAAAAAAAGAAAAACTTAGAACAGCATGATTTCATACATAGGTGGGACATAAAAGTGAGACTATGAGACATGGACAAGAGAGTGGGGGTTACGGGGTGGGGGGAGGGAGGGATGGGTGCCATAGGGTGGGGAGGCACAGGGAAAACCAGATAGAAGGTGACAGAGGACAATTTGACTTTGAGTGACGGGTATGCAACACAATTGAATGATAAGATAACCTGAAGATGTTTTCATTGTACATATGTACCCTGATTTATTGGTGTCACCCCATTAAAATTAATAATGATAATAATAAAAAAGTAGATGGCTATGAGTTGCTGAAATACTTAGAAACTATTAAAACTCAGAAGAAAAAAAATTCCATGTTCACTCTATCTGTGTGACTGACATTTAGCAGTTTGCTATTCCCAACCATTAAACGTGAAGTTCTCTTAGGAAATTGTTTTTTTTAAATATTTTTCTTATATAGTATTTGTCTAATAAAATTATAAAGTCATTTTTTTCTCTGTACCTAATAATATAAGGTATCTTCAATTTATAGTTTAAAATTAATTTTATATTTAAAATGGAAAAATATCTTTTACCTACTCATAATTTCGCAGAATGGAAATATATAACAGTGCATTTGATATTAAATAGTGCAGCATTTGGATTGAAATGGCTTTAGGCTTTATGATAGTCACCACATCCTTTTTACACCTAAAAATAACTCTTGTCTTTCCAAAAGGGTACCAAGGCCATCTGATTTCTTAGAATTTGTTTTTCCCTCTACTTACATTTGAAGCCACCCACCTATTTTTTAGTCTTTTCATGGCGACACACTAGTATTCTACAGAAATGTTCATTCATCTTTCCTAGGTACCAAAGTTCCATTGCTCCCTTTATAGAATGGCTTTGATGTGCACATGAGTGAGAGGGCAAAAGAACCAAAGTCAGAAGAGCTTTGAATATGTGGGGTATGACATTAATTTGCACTTTGAATAATCATTTCAGAATATGTATACAGGATGTCAGCATATCTGTTTCAAAAGTTGGGGAAAAAACCCAGCTGTCAGTTAACTCATTGGCCTACACAATTTTAAACAAGTGACTTGGATTTTTTTCTAATTTATTACTGTTCTGTATAATATAAAGAAGAGTCAACTTGAGTATAGGCATATAACTTTCCCATAAATCTTAATATGTTCAATTTAAAAATGTAATTATAATGAAACACAGTGACCATTAACAAACATTTTGATATATTTTTATTTCTTAATTTACTAATTTGGTCTCTGTAAAATGAATAGTTTGGAGGCGATTTTAATACTATTCCTATTTTGATACCTTTCGGTTGAAATAAGAGTTTGTTTAAAAACTTATTTCAGATTAAACAATCTATTAGTTTTGGTCAAGCAAATCTACATACACTTAAAGAGCTGAAAAAGTTTACATTGGCATTTTCTAAATATTTAAAAAGTAAATAACATAACTTTTAGAAAATGATTCTTTTCTTTATTAATGGAAACATAAGTTTTAGCATTGATCATAAGTATCTTACAAATATAATATATTTAAAGTTTTGCATTCAATTCACTTGTTTTGATTAAGTAAGGCCAAAAATATATCTATTAAAATGATTGATTGTATTTTTATTATTTAGGACAATTTTCTACCACTGTACCTTGGACACAGCTCATTTGATAACCTATTGACCACTTCTCTATCACATCTATTACATAAGAAACAGGAAAGAAAATCTGTTATAGGTTAAATTGTACCTTCTTAAATTTCATATGTTCAAGTCCTAACATGAGTACCCCAATATGTAAGCTTATTTGGAAATAGAACCATTGCAGATGTAATTGGTTAAGTTAAGATGGGGTCATTCTTTATAGACCAGAATAAACCCCTAATTCAATATGACTGGTATACTCACAAAAAGGGAAAATTTAAATACAGACATGCCTACAGGGAGAATGTCATGTGAAGATGAAGACAGAGATCAGGGTATGGGGGTGATGCTTTTGCAAACTAAGGGACGTTAAAAATTGCCTGCCAATGACCAGAAGCAAGGGGAACAGGCATATTTCAGATTCTCCCTCACAGCTCTCAGAAGAGACACCTATTCAAAGTATTTTCAATGAGGCAGTAGATAATATAGATATAGAAATAAATAAATGAAATAGAAAAACAGGCTAAAACAAGTGCAATTGTACCAAAAATAATATTTTGGTAGTGTTGAGGTCAATGTGGGTGCTGAGTTGACAAATGGTTGAGGCAAAGACATGGAGGTGAAAATCAGATGATTTTCTCCCTCTGTTCTCAAGGAAATAGAAGAGATAGAAGAGATGAGGGTTAGGTGAGTAATATTTATTGATTGCCTGTCCTGTGTCTGAGCTTAATTTACAGGCAATATGTCATCCCTGTGGCAACCAACCACAGACAATTTCACAGATACATAACTTGGGGCTTAGATTGTTTAACTTAAACAGCCCCCGCAAGGCAGAGCTGAGGTTCAAATCCAGTTCTGCCTGAAAACAAAGCTTAAATGCATTTCCACACAACACAGTTTTTCAAGGGTGTTGGTTCTTTAGTTTCATGGCATAAAAATGGGTAAAGATGATTGTTTAAAAAGTATGTTCCTGGGTCACACTTTCAAAGATTCTGAATTTAAAGTTTTGAGAAAGAAATCAGGAATCTACATAGCAACAGTTTCTTAACATACTTAAAAGCTATTCAGGGCATTTACAAGGAGACAGAAAATAATATAGATATAAAAATAAATAAGTGAAGTAGAAAAATAGGTTAAAGCAGGTGCAATTGTAGCAAAAATATTCATTTGTCCTCCAACCCTAAATATAGCAGAAACGCTATCTCCCATGACACACTTTGTTAAATGTATTTAAGGGACAGTGTTAAATGCATTTAGGGAACGAGGTAAAAGCACTAGACCCCAAACAAAATATTTTATTTTTCTTCCAGTAACTCATTTCCCAAGTAAGTCACTTCTCTTTTCTCCATCTGTGACTGTATATCTGTCTTGAGGCAAAAGTCCTGGTTACATTCATTTTCCTATGCAGTTGTTATTGGTGCCTGATTTCCTTTGTAAAACATGATTTGAATAAAATTACTGTTACTTTAATTAGAAATGACATGAGTGGCATCTGAAACATGTATTTTTCTTAAGGTCTATAATAAAACAGAATTGCATATAAGGGAATTATAGTTTATGCATTCTTATGTATGGTTAAATCAATTAATCTTAAGGACTAACTTATTTATTTGTAATGTATGGATTAATTTACTTACATAAACAAATAATAGATATATTACAAGGATCAGGGGTTCCTTAGCTGTCAGCTCATCCCAGTGCTCTTCCTTTTTGTTTCCCAGAGGGAATGCCTATGAATCCTCTCTCTAAAATGTGTTTTTCTCCAAAACTTTGGGTGAATCAAAGTGTGGAAGAGGAGGTAGCATCTCCTCTAAAACAGAAGGATATCTCTTGTTCAACAAATTAAAAACAGCAAAATTCAGTGCCTTTGGGGGGGGTACTTAGCTTTTGATAGAATTAGAAGGGAAGAGCCAATTAGATCAAGACTCCAACCTTGAACAGTAGAATATAAACTCTTCCTTATACTTCTTGGCAGTAGAGGTGGGGACAGTTCTTGAGGGTATTCTCATGAGACTCAATGATTGCCTGTCCTGAGTCAAGGGGCTTCTAGGAACCCCTTGAGAAAGATGTCATCAGGGGTTCCCCCCCAGATTTTTCAGTGATGGTCCTGGAGATCTCTGGGGCAGCAGGATGCAAAATGGGGACAGTACTGCGAGTGTCCAGAGCTAATTTCTAAACCTATGGTTACTGAAAGTCAGAGATGTGATTCTCAGTTTCTGATCACAAGACAGAAAGACAGCTTCTGATAGCTCTGCTATGGCACTAGCAGAATGAAGTTCCATAAGCAGTCAATTGCTCCAAATATCATTATGTGATTTAAATGTTTTAAGCCATTAAAAAGGAAAAAGAAGAAATTTCTCCTGCAACATAATTCCAGCACTATGTTGTAAATTTGGAAGACCGCTGTTTTTCTATTGATGTTGTAGAGGTAAAATGTGATATTTTCCAGATGGTATAAAGAAGTGTACTGTAGAAACTACTTTAGGACTTGAGAACACAGGTGAGCAACAAATAAACTTATAATAATAAATGCTAATAACATATAGAATTACTTCACACTGCCATTCCTTTTTAGAGATAAACTCATATTTTTGTCTTTTTACTCTGAAAAGGAATTCTTATAAAGTCATAAAATAAAATTTGAGTTTATTTGTTTAATCCACTGTAATCCCTAAATAAGTTGCCTTCTTTTTATGATGTTTAAAGGTAGACAACTGGTAAACAATGTTACCGTTATAATTTTGTGTAATAGACAAGTTCTAAGATTGCTCTCATCTTTCTCATCTTTAAATATACAGTTTAGCCCATTGACCTGGGCACCCAAAACCTGTATCTATCTGTTCATTTTAAAATCAGTCATATTTGCTAATTCTCAGAAGTGGACCCCGGTAGAATTGGAATTATTATCATACTACACTTAAACAACTTTTTAAAATTATGTACATTATCACTTATGAATTTAATCATTGTAAAATGGTTAGAACAGATTCTAAGATTTTGATTATGCTGTTTAGGGAATTTTGTCTCAAAGATTTTATAGCTCAATTGAATAAATACACTATTACTAAGTCTTTAACAGGACTCAATTCGGGATTTTTTTTCAATTACAGTTTACACTCAATATTATTTTGTACTAACTTCAGGTGTACAGCATAGTTAATACACAATCAAATTCTTTAAAAACTGTTACCCCTGATATTTCTGGTACCCACCTAGCACTCACTGTACATTGTTATAACAATATTATTAAATATACTTCCCTATGCTGTACTTTATATCCTCATGACTATTTTGCAACTACCAATTTATACTTCCTTCACCTTTTTCACCTAGTCCTCACCCCTTCCCCTCTGGATCAATTCAGGTTTTGAAGTCAACATCACTTTTTGTCTTTATCTACAGCTCCATTTCCTTCTTCCTCAACTAGATATTCCTTGTTTTTTTTTGTTAAATCTTCTTTTCTTTTCTACCCTTCTCAGTGTTTTCTCCTTTTCTTAGTGTCTCAAAATGTTAGAATATCCCATCTTTCTCATCAGGGGTGGAAGAAAAAAAATAATTAATTCATTAAGCCTTAGAGTCTCAAATGCTATCATTTGTGGTATACCTTGTATCTTTTAATGAAAGAGGGCAGCTGAGAAAACAATAATTCCCCCAAAGGAGATCTGCTGAAGCTATTCCTAAATGGCCACCACCAAATGTGCTCTGGGCTGTATAATCATATCTGTTGGAATTTATTCATATTTTAAGTGTCTAGTTCATATTGGAGCAAGATCCTAAAACACAATTTGGTTAAAATTACAGAAGCCTCAACCTTTTGACAAAGATGATGAAGTAACAATGTATTCTCATGCATGGATAGAGGAGGATGGGAGGACAGAAAATTAATGATACCTCCATTATAACTTTGTTCTTTTGGAAAATAAAGCTAGTTATCTATAATTTACCTAAGATAACTGCTAACTTTATAATTATATGTCTGATGGCACTCTAAGGATTGAGAGGATAGTTACTGGTGCTCTTCAGTAAGATTTAGTATGTTAGATTCTATGAAATTAATTGAGACATGAGAGCCTGAATTCAATTTCTGGCAACAGGGGTGAAGAAAATTGGGAAGATTATAGAAGTATTTAGAAGATAGAAACCTAAGAATTCATAATGCTGATGATTTCCAGAGTGAGAAGCAGGAATTCTTCTTCTGCTGTGCCACACTTCCAACTTTTCAAGTGGGCAACTAAGTAAGTGGTTAATAGCATTTACATGGTTAGAAATCTAGAAAGGATAAAAGAATATTTTTGAAAGGGTGCTGGTGATTATAGAAAAGTGTGGGTAGCTGTGACGTTGGAAGTAAGAGAATTCTTTATCTGGACACATTGAATTTGAGTATCCAAGTGAAATACGCAAGTGCAGTGTAGGAGACAGTTGGGTATTTGGTTCTAAATATCAGAAAAGGGATAAGACTGGGATGGGCTTCTGCAATGATTCTCTATGAATAAAAATTCAGGACATATAAAACTCTTCTAAACCTTTAGCTAATCACTATTTTCTCTGATTGGTTAGCTATATGAATCTTTCAGTTATTAAAAACACTTAATTTTTAATGTGTTTTTAAACAAAGGGTCCAGATGAGAATAATTTTTAGATGAGTACAATATGTAGTCCAATGTAACATAAAACATAAAACCACACCCAAAGGATAGGCATTTGATTTTCTTTTATTCACCTGGGCAAAATATAATTATATACTTTAAAATAATGTATATACATGTGTGTGTGTGTGTGAGGGGGAGAAATTGGGGTTTGTAAGCACATTTTAAAGGCTCAGAAGGCTTATAAACATCAAATCATTCTTCAAAAACAACAACATAGTGATTGAAGTGTAAATTAATCATATAAAATATATGAATTAAATATGTCTGGATTTATTAGAATAATTAAAATTTAAGACTTGCTTTGGGCAAAGTATGACTGAAGTTCCCTACCAAACCCCAAACACCTAGAAACACTGAAATATAGTACCAAATCTTTGCAAGTTTGTAAAGCCTGAGATTTTTACAGATCACATTACTTGTTTTTCCTTCAGAAATCTATTAACCCTTCAATTAAAAGGTATAAAATACAATATCTAGAAAGAAATAAACTATCCTTTGAAAATTCAAATATAAGTGTGTTTTCTTATAAATAGAATATAAAAATAAAAATTTATTTGAGAAAAATAAAATTTGACCGGATCTTAGTATAAAATGAACTAAACAAGCTATAACAATAGAGACATCTAATTGCTGGACTAAATGATAAACTCAGGATCAACAAGATATATATTAACAGCAGATGTAGTACAAAGCACAACTTAGAGATTTTAATTGATTATCATCTTGATACAAGTCTATAATATAATAGTGCTGCAATTTAAAAGTAATTTTTTTATCCTGGACCAAATAAAGAATTAAAGTATGTGGAAATTCTACTCCACGGCAGTCAAATTATGCTTGAGTATTGTGGTCACCACACATTTTATGAGCTTGTCTGGGGAAGATAAACCTCAACCAGGAGTTAACTCCAAACAATTCCTCATGTAGGAAAAATTGAGCAAGTTCAGGAAGACAGCTAGCTCCAGAAAGACATGAGAACTACCTGAAAAATAACTGGAAAGGCCCAAACTACGAAGGGGCAAGACTGATCCATACCCAAGAACTTTTTATTGATTAAAGTTATCAAAATTTGGATAACACTATTACCTGTTATTAAGGTAATAATGATTTATTCTGCTCAGAGGTGTTCAAGTAAATAATTTGGGTTATGATAAGTATTGTTCATTATCAACTAGAAATAAAAACTTCTTGAACAATAGTGTATATCAGTACTTTGCCTTCTGCGACCTCAAAGCAAATTTCAGCTTATTCAGATAAACACACCCTTTCCTCATAAATCTATATTTTATTTACAGTTAAGTAGACTGCACAGTGTCCAATCTGGGCACTCTATATGTTTTCTCTGCCACACTATATACTCAGTGCTCAGTGCTCCTATACCATTTAATACATATTTATTACTTCCTTTATTTTTAATAATTTATTTCAAAGTACACTAAAGAGAGTAAAAAAGATTTATGTAGTTTAATTTTGTACCTAAGAGACTTTGTATTAATATAATTTTTAGCAAACACTAGAGGTCTTAAAATTGTTTAAGAATTAGTGAATAAATAAATACACAAGTAAAAATGTATTTCACACATATACTTTAGATAATCAGTGTATGTTTGTATGGGAATGTGTAGAGGTGAAGTTTAGGGCCTTCTTTGTTTTGTTTTCCTTCCTGAGGAAACTCAAGTATATAGTCCCAATCACAATGTCTTGTTTTAATTTTTTTTAACTGGAAAGTTTATATTAATTTAATTAGAATAAAAACAAAAAATGCAAAAAGATTTCCTAAATTATTTTTTAAATTTAATTTTTAATTTATTTGGTTGACACAGCTCACAAAGCCATATAAGTTTCAAGTGTACAACTCAATATAACACCTTCTACACACTTCATTATGGCCGCTTACACCAAGTAAAGTTTCTTTCCTCCCCTATATATCCCTCCTTTTCCCTCCTTCCCCTACATTCACCCTTCCTTTCCCTCTGATTATTGCCACTCTGTTGTCTATATAGATGTATGTATATATTATTTTTGTTGTTGTTATTTTCTGAAGTTAGAAGCGGGGAGGCAGTCAGACAGACTTCCACATGCTCCCGACTGGGATCTACCTTGGCATGCTCAACAGGGTGCGATGCTCTGCCCATCTGGGGCGTTGCTCTGTTGTGGTCAGTGGGAGCCATTCTAGTGCCTGAGGTGCAGGCCATGGAGCCATCCTCAGGGCCCGGGCTAACTTTGCTCCCATGGAGCCTTGGCTGCAGGAGGGGAAGAGAGAGATAGAGAGAAAGGAGAGAGGGAAGGGTGGAGAAGCAGATAGGTGCTTCTCCTGTGTGCCCTGACTGGGAATTGAACCCGGGACTTCCACACTCTGGGCTGATGTTCTACTGCTGAGCCAACTGGCCAGGGTGTATATATATTTTTTGCTATTCTCTTTACTTTCTTTGACTCAGTTCCCCTACTTCCCCCTGTTCTCTGATAGCTGTTTATCTGTTCCCTATGTATTGCTTTAATTTCAAATTACTACTTTTTTTTATTCAAATGAAATACGAATTCATATTCCAAATTAATTTTAAATTAATATTTTGGAAGAAATCAGCTACAAAATACCTGCAACAAAGAAACCTAAGAAACAAGCACTCTTTAAACAGAAGATAAGGAATAGAGAGAATTTGTACACATTTGATAAAGGGGTCTCTCTACCTTATTTTCTTTCTATACTTCTTGTCTAGGAATATAAAAATAAAATAAATTGTTTTAAATTTCATTTTAACTATATTTCACTGTGCGTCATTTTTAACCACATATGTTTTTCAAAGGAACTAAAAGAAAGGATTACTACAGCACAAAGAGAACAGTGGAAAGTGGCCTTCAGGAAACCAGAAAGTGAAAAACTGTTCTGAGATCCACTGCTACACAAATTACAGAGCAAATACTCAGTTCCCACAAATAAGCTTTCTTTTACAAAATATTTACCATTTGAAGTCTTTTCTAACTAAACAGCCACATGTCTTGTTTTCTGACACATATTTGCCTATGTTTGACTTAATCTTGTATCTAATATGTGAGAAGAAAATTTTGCTATCTCTAGATTTTGTAAATTAGATACAAGTTTTATAGAGTCATTAATTTTGCAGCTTGTAGTTACATTGTACAATAATTGCCTCCACTTGGAATGTTCTGTCTACACAGACCCAACCTATTTCTATGAAAAAACTACCAAAGTAATTTATAATATTGCATATAGATTACATTTGTTGATTCAGGTTTATGAAGACAGTAATTTGTATTCCACAGAAATATTGTTTACATGTGATTTTACTGTTAGATAATTTGATACTATGTTTCTATATATATGAATAACATGTGTTTTGCTCTTTTTCCTACCTATCTAGCATATTCTATTTACCTACCAAGGTATTCAGGTATCTATCCATTTATTTCTATACTTCCAAACTCATCTAATGTAGCTTGGGAAAATAAAATTAAACAAATATAGTTATTACATTGTTGGAAAAATAGTGACAGAATAGTAAAATCACGTTTTCCCAGAACAGAAGTTTTTACTAGTAAATGTGTGTCAAGAAGTTTATACTGTAGCTAAAGTTCAAGGTCACTAAAGTCACATGCTTGGAGAATACTGAATCAGTTGTTCAATAGGCCTAAAGCAGTGGTTCTTAACCTTTTTTGAGGTACCAAACCCACCAGTTTCATACGCGCATTCACCGAACCCTTCTTTAGTGATAAATAAAATATGATTTTTTTTCCAAATTCAAGACATAGCTATATGTTTTTTTACTGGTGCACAAAATGAGCCGTGCATGAACATCACCTTGCTCAAAGGACAAAACCAACAAAGTGCATGAACTCACAACAAATTACGGTATTACTTTATTCTGGCCTCCGCCATAGAGGCTTCTCCAAACGCCTGATACTGACTCATCGAAACCCTAGGGTTCGATAGAACCTAGGTTAAGAACCACTGGCCTAAAGCTTTAAATCTTTCAGAGTTCTTACAACTATAACACTTGATGATGTAATATGTGGGAATTGGAGGGTGGTTAGCAATGGGGGATGATCACATGAGGAACTCAGGCCTGGGAACTTTGACTAGAGCCACCCACATTCTTGCGTGTCAAAATGAACTTCCCAGAAGTACTTGGGAAGAGCGACCATCCGTCAGCCAGTGAAATTTCACCACATCATAATTGCTCGCCCACCCTAGAGGACCCCTTTAAATACTTCTCACTTGGTCTAATTTGCGCTACTCCTCCAGCCTCTGAAACCCAGGACCAGAGGACATCGTTGGGAGGGATGCACGGTACTTAATAAAGCCTTTTATTATTCCATACTTTGTGGCTCTGCCCTCCCCTTTCCTTCTGTCTTGGCGGGGAAAAATACTTTACATTTTGGTGCCGATATCCGGGACCCGGGGAGGAGTCCGAAACCTGCTGGGGCTGCTCCTATCCCTGTACCCTCCAAGAAGGAAGCAGGATCTCAGGATCTCCGACCATCCACTGACTTCAGTGCACGGTGCAGTAAGTCCCATGCCACCAAGCTTCCCTCAGTTCTTTCCGCCAAGACCCCCTGTCCAAAACTGAAGCTACATCAGGTAAGCCTTTTCTGTCCTAGTGTGTGTGTGCCCATGGACACATCCCGAGCACATCAACTTTACCTATTGATCCGTGGTCAGAGCTTGAGTTTTGGGATGCCAGTTCTCAACCTGGACCACTCCGAGGACTGAGGGCGGCTGTGGGGGCACAGGAATCCCAAAACAGTCGGGAGTTGCCTTATCCAAAATCTCTCCCTCCCTACAGAAGAGGAAACTGTTCTTTTCCACTGTGGACAGGCCACAGAACCCACTGGATAATTGGATAAGGTAACATCCTGAGGGGACTTTCGGTTTTAATACCCTCACCAATTTAACTATACCCGAAAAAGCTGGGAGCTGATTGGAGATCCCTTTACATTCAAGGCCTCTAATTATTTATGCGCCTGCCCTTAATCTCTATGCCATCTGTTGCACTGCACAGGTCATTTCTGGCCAGAGAAAACCTCTGCTTCTAATCTAACCTTCTCTGTGGGCTCCCAACATTCTCTCCCTCCTGCCTGACGCCCCACTCTCTGGAACCTCTGCAGACCTCTTCCACTCCTGTCTATTCCCTTCAGAAAACCACATCCTCTCCCTAGAAGCCCTCCTCCTCCTCTTAGTCTCAACCTTCAGACCCCTGTCAGGGACCTGTGAACATGGCATTTAAAGTTTTCAATAGTCGTGGCTAGTATAAACGGCCAAGGCTTTTCACCAGGCCAGCTTGCAGCAGAAGGTAACACTCCAAACCCAGGCACAGGAAGTGCCCAGCCCAAGTCTGGACCGCAGAGAGGAATCCCACCAGCATCTTGCTTTATGTGTGGCAAGCAGGACCACTGTGCCCAAGAGTGCCCCTGCCCATGGCTGCCCACTGAGCCCTGCCCTAACTGCAAGCAGCCTGGTCACTAGTGGAGCAATTGCTCCTTTGGGCAGCAGGTTCATCCTCAGCGCCTCTACGTAGAGGACGAGACAGCCACGTGGTACATAGCTCAAACTCCTAGAACACAGCCTGAACTCGGAGAACCCAGGGTATGCGGCAACTATTGGGTAAGCCCATCTCATTTCTTGTGGATATGGGACGGGAGCTGCCTTCTCTGTTTTGCCACTGCACTCTGGACCTCTAATTCCCTCACAGGTCTCGGTTATGAGAATGAATGGGACCCCTTCTTTTCCCCTTCTCACACCACCCCTGACATGCAGTTTGGATGGAATCCCCTTTTTTTGCACTCCTTTTTAGTTATGCCATCATGCCCTGTACCCCTTCTGGGACAGACATTCTACAAAGTCTCGGAGCCACTATCCAGCTAATAGCATCTTCCCACTTACTCCTACCATTCCTCACTACCAAGGGCTCCCCCATAATCAATGCTACCCTCATTTCTAACCATGTCTCTCGCCTCAAGCTTACTCCCATGCAGGATCATTGGCAGTCAGAATCACTGGGCCGTACTGTGCTCCTATCCCTCTCACCAGGAACCAGCTGCCAGAGTGAGCTGAAGCAGGGAGCAATGCTGTTCAGTAGGACTGGCCTGGTGAAAGAAATTTTAATCTCCTCAGCTGTCTGCAAGAAATTAAGCAAAAATCTCTCCTCCTACAACCCACTTAACTCCTAATGGCAGCCACTCATTTTCACCTAGGCTGCCCCTATCCTAAATCTTCTAATTATCAACATATAATTCATATGTTTCTTTTTTTAAATTCTTACAGAAGCGCATCTGCAAAGTTTCTTAACTCTCGGCCAAACAGATGTTCCTCCTGACACCCCTCAAAGTCACCACCAGCCAATCTCCCCTTTCCACAATGCCCATAATCAACAGGAAGTAGCCAGATACATAAATGGCGCCCCTATTCTATTTAACAAAAATGGCTGGAATGTAGAGTAGTTAGCAATGGGGAACAGTCACTTGAGGAACTCAAGCCTGGGAACTTTGACTAGAACCACCCACATTCTTGCGTGTCAAAAAGAACTTCCCAGAGGTACTTGGGAAGAGCAACCATCCGTCAGCCAGTGAAATTTCACCACATCATAATTGCTCGCCCACCCTAGAGGACCCCTTTAAATACCTCTCACTTGGTCTAATTTGCGCTACTCCTCCAGCCTCTGAACCCTGGGACCGGAGGACATTGTTGGGCGAGATGCGCGGTACTTAATAAAGCCTTTTATTATTCCATACTTTGTGGCTCTGGCCTCCCCTTTCCTTCTTTCTCAGTGGGGAAAAATACCTTACAGGCACTTTAAACAAAATCTTTACAAGGACTCATCATGTTTACACAGCAATTGAAAATGCATTGAGAACACCACTAGAAGAGAACGTGAAATATTTTTACAACACAGTACTACATTCTGGATGTCACTAAATTAAATCTATGATTTTGACAAATATCTGGATATTGAGTAGTCCAATCTATTAGAATATTCTGAGATTATATTGAACATATAAATATTTTGCATTTCAACTTTTAAATAGAGAGCAGTCTTTATTATATGACAGATGTAGCAGTCTTTGGCATTTTTTAATTCTAAAAGGACAAGTTTGTGAAGAAAGCCGTGATAACCAGGAGAAAACTGGGAATATCACACTTCATAAGTGTACACACAAGTATATCCCCTGAGACTATATATCTATGACTCCAACGGTGTTTCTTACTTTCCCTCACACATACTGACAGAGGTTGACCTCATCTAGGCTGCAGCTAGTCCACTGAGGTGGTAAGATAGGCAAGACCTGGTTAACAGCCTCTCTCCAAACTTTTACTTCCCCTTGGTCTCTAATGCAGGTCATTATTCACAAAAGCATGAAATCTACAATTAAAACTAATGACGAAAATACAAAATGACTCAGAAGAATCAACAAGTATTTTCATTTCACATAGAAATGCAAACAGCCCTTGATATGAGGGAGCTTTATCTGAGAGGCAGCCAGTTAAATGAAAAAGAGTAAAACATTTCATGAGGCCAACTGTCTCTTATTCCATGTCGTTGAGCCTCTTCTGTTCAAATTTCAGCTTTCTTGTCTGTAAAATGGGGATAATTATACTAACAGTTTTTAGAAGCTCAAGAAGAGGAAAGCACTTATAAACTCTATGAGCTACCTGACTTATATTTCTCTTCTTCTAATACCAATTTGAAAGAGTTTTAAAAGACACTAAGGTTCTGAAAAAATGGACAGTAAGCAGAGAAGAAAATTAACCGGAGGACAGGTGGGCAAAAAGGGACAAAGAAAGGAGCACAGATATCATTCTAGATGGTTCCACTGTGTGATTTTTCTAAAGAACTTAACTGCTAATCTGTTACAACTCCACAAACCATTAGCACATGAAAATTTTTATTAAATGTTACCACCAGAACGCAACATTATCCAACTATACCTTACCAGGAACAGAAGCTGGACAAGCCTAAATGGCATCAGACGCTAGTGTATGTGATATGACTCAGAAGAAACAAATGCTCAATCATACACACAAATCTATTTCATTAGTTTATAAAATACCCCTGACTTTTAGAAAGTGGTACATGCACTGTACTGTGTATGGAGAATAGGTTCCAGTCCCACCCTAAATTCTCCAGAGGCCTACCAGTGTCTACATTTCTTGAGTTGTATAGTCAGCTTTATCTGTGATGTGTTTTATGAATTTCACTAGTGATTTTTCTTAACAGTGAAGGTAATGAAACTTTAGCGTTTGTGTGTGTGTGTGTGTATATATATATTTGTGTTTATTCATATATATATGGTTTATTCACTCTAACAGCCCTACTGAGCAAGGTACTAACAGAGGATTAATGGTGATGATGTAGACTGTGTTTCTTAAAATTTAATGTGTCTGACCAGGCAGTGGTGCTGTGGATAGAGCGTCAGACTGGGATACGGAGGACCCAGGTTCGAGACCCCGAGCTCGCCAGCTTGTACCCAAGGTCGCTGGCTCCAGCAAGGGGTGGCTTGGTCTGCTGAAGACCCGCAGTCAAGGCACATATGAGAAAGCAATTAATGAACAACTAAGGTGTTGCAACAAAAAACTGTTGATTGATGCTTCTCATCTCTCTTTGTTCCTATCTGTCTGTTCCTATCTGTCCCTCTCTCTGACTCTTTCTCTGTCCCTGTAAAAAAAAAAAGTAATATGAAAAACGATCACATAGGGATCTTATGGAAATACAGAATCAGGTTCAGAAGATTTGTGGTGGGCTTGAGATTCCATTTCTACACACACTTTCAGGTGATGCTGATGCTTCTGGACTAGGGGCCTGTAGTAAACTTTCTCCTGGACAGATGAAGGGAGAAAGCTGAAGGAGAGTAAATAAGGGGAGGACACAAATGTAAGTTAATATAAAACAATAACAAATTGGCCTAAAACATGCACAGGGAATCAGTTACTTTGAGCAAAAGAAGCACACAAATCAGTAAGTCATATAAAAGTTGAATATAACCACACCTCTCTGTCCATGCAGATGAATGATAACATTTGTTTTTCAATGCATATAGCTGAGGACATATTTACACAACTAAAAACATAAATAAAATATTAAAATATGTTGGTACAGATTGTCACTGCATATCTACATCAATGTTTAGATGGAGATACATATTTATGTGTGTGTGTGTTTACATATCTGTGTAACAAACATTTAACCAACCACTTTGTGAGAGCTAGTCTACACTCAAATCCTCTAAAAACATGGTGGTCCAGATAACTCCACTTTCTTCATCATGTAATTATATATTACATATAAACTGTGAAATTTATTCAATCATTACATGAAAGGATAAACACAAACACAACCAGATAACATAAACAATAATTAAAATCAACACTATATTTAACAAATTTGCTGTATCTACTCATTGTATACAACTAACATAGACTCCTGTTTAGAAATCAATGTAATGCAGTTACTTATCTTTTATAAAGACTGTAATAAAATAATTTAATATTGGCATAGCAATTTCTTGCCTAAATAATATTTATTTCAAAAATTTTAGTCAAGTCAGTTAGAAAATAAACAATGTGTACCTTTCTTCTGGTGGATGCAATTAAATTGTTGTGTATATCCAAAGCAAAAAATATCTTACTTTGTTGACCAGATATATGCATAATTAAATAGTTTGATAAATTATTTACATTTACTGATTTTCTCAAAGAATTAGGAACATAAAGAGGTTCTTTATTAAATGGTAAGTTTGATACCCCTTTTGCTATTTCAGTCTTAAAATAAATTTTTTAGAACTTAGTTTTAATTATATTAGTTGATGCAATTCAATTCAATCCATTCTAAAAAATTATTTAACATGTAGAGGGTAAGATTTTTGGGGGTTAGGAAGAATTTAGATGATGCATCATAAAATAACACATTCTAGGATCAAAATATTTTCATAACATGGAACATTGCAATCGAAGTTTGCCTTCATTAAATGATGCATAAATGAGTCTTAAAATGAGTTTCCATTCACTCTTAACTAGTTTTGAACATGAAAAATTTGTATTATAAATGCCACAGGCAGCCAGTAAAAACTTTAGAATAATCTTTAAATTTGTTGCTGATGTTACAGTTTATTTAAAATTGAAAGGCATTCCCTACTAGTGAAAAATGTTTTTAAAAAATCCACAACTATTCTTCAACATTATTACCCCACACTAGAATAGTAAACTGAGTAATTTTATTCCACTCTCTATATTCAAAAAAAATAAATGTACTAACAGTTAAACTCTGCTAACTTTAAATAGAACTGAGACACCTATTATTAAACAATTAGATTGCATTTAGTGAAATGTTTGTTGTCAGTCAAGCTCATTAACAGTTCAACTCTGTGCAAACAGAAACTATGTCTTATTTCCAGCTACACCTCCATCTTAGAGAACAGTAACTAACAAAGCACCAAATTGTTACAGAACGAATCAGTGAAGAATCAGTGTGATGAATTCAATGTTTATCCAGTCAATAAAGGAAGTTCTGGAGTCAGAGAAATCATTTTAATATTAATGTTAAAAAACAAAAAACCCAGCAAATATTACTCATTTACTATGACCATAAATTAATTAATGGTAAAAACACTACAGAGAAAAAAATGTAATATTATTCCCCACTGTCACTCAATTGTACCTCTCCACTCTCCAAATTTTCCTCAGTAAGCATATTATTTTAATCATAAAACAGTTTTTAAAAACATCCTTTTGTTTTGCATAATAGTTACGTGAATATTTGTGGCTACTTTTGACAAAAAAAAAAAAAGGTAGTTCAAAGATGTGGGCATTGGTGGAAAAACAGACCTTTCCTGTGTTTTATTGAAGAGACTAAAATATGTTAATATAAAATGATAATTTTAATGGGCTCACAGATAACTGTCAGTTGTCCCTATTTAAAGGCAGTATATTGCTGTGGCTAAGAACAAAGTTGGAAGTGCTACTTTCTGGGTATGAATCTAACTTCTCACTCTCACTAGTTGTGTGAACCTGGGAACCCGAGGGCTCACTATGAGTTTCAGTTACTTAAACTGCAGCTACTCAAACTCTATTTCAGTTTCTTTACCAGTGAAATAGGCATAATATTCGTACTCACTTTCCTATTGTGAGGATTACTAAAGTTAATACTTATTATGGTACCTGGAACAGTGCCTGACATGTGTTAAATGTTATGTAAGTATAATCTCTTATTATTATTTGCTCTACCAGAGAACATGATGACACAAACAGACATATTTGTCTCTATCATTGTCTTTTCACTTCATCTCACCCCCTTCCTGTCTATAACAACCCTTTCCACATCCCTCTTCTTGTTTTGCTCAGTGCTGTGTCAAGTCTGGGACACCTAATATTCCTTTGCATGGATGGCTACCAGGTCTGTATTCTCCCAGCAGTATATTTATGAATCACTGAAGCCCCACACAGTCTGAGGCTACCCTCAAGTTTCACATGTAATTAACCATGAAGATGTTGTGGTAAGACTTGCAGATTCTTTGCTGTATGTGAGTTTGCTCTACATGCAACTACTCAGAAAAGTATTTAAGGTATTTTTGTCATCCTAGTTATAAGACATAGAATATAATGGGATTTATTGCCTGAGTACATATCCCATAAAATAATTATTTTTTGAAAGGTACATGTCTTGTCTAACCAGCAATATCACTTTTTGTGGGTTAGCAAGTAGATTCCTGGAAGCAAGTAGTTGCGGGACACCATATCCAATATACAGAAAACATCAAACCTATCAAAATCTTAAATGCTGTAAGATTTCCTAGGTTCAGACAATTAAATGTGGTAACTGCTTACTACTATAAAAAGACAGAGTATTTAGTTCCCAAGTCTTTGTTAAATCTTTTATATGTTAAGATTTTAGGAAAGCATGCTATACTCTCTAATGCAGTGGTTCTTAACCTGGGTTCTATCAAACCCTAAGGGTTTGATGAATCGGTCTCAGGGGTTCGGAGAAGCCTCTGGCGCGGAGGCCAGAATAAAGTAATACCGTAATTTGTTGTGAATTCATTCACTTTGTTGGTTTTGTTCTTTGAGCAAGGTGATGTTCATGCATGGCTCATTTTGTGCACCAGTAAAAAAACACATACCTATGTCTTGAATTTGGGGAAAAAAATCATATTTTATTTATCACTAAAGAAGGGTTAGGTGAATGCACAGGAAACTGGTGGGTTCGGTACCTCAAAAAAGTTTAAGAACCACTGCTCTAATGTAACACTCCAAAATACTTTTCAAAATCTTAACATATTCTTATTCCAGAGCAGTAAAGGAACACAAGCTTTAATGTACATTTTACTTAGGACTATTTCTTTTAATGACAATTATTCCTTTGTTAGCATTAAAAATAATCTCTATAGAAAAGTACTTAAGGAAAGAGACACTTGCCCAATCAAATTATACAATCTTCCTGATCAATTAAAATGGTGGATGGCATCGCCATTTTTCTCTAACTTCTAGGGCAGAGAAAGGAATCTGTAATCGGCTTCAATGAACCTAGGGTTAGTACTTATGCTTCAGTAGAGACAAGGATAACAAAGAGCTAAATGTCTGCATATGTGATTATTCAACTGCACCTTCCTCTTTTACTCTACTTCCAGGATTGAGAAACAGACTTAGATATAGTACTTAGAAAGTGGCTCAGGTTCTCTGAGACATTATGCATTAAGAACAGAAAATAATCTAATTAGAATAACCATAATTTAGTTCTCTAGAAAATTATATAATATTCCAAAACAAAAGAATGTTATTTTTTAAATTTTATATCTGTATTTTTGGAAGGAAACATTTAAAATGTGGATTTTTCATAGATAATCAGACTTTTTTAAAATCCCATTTTTTAAATTTAAGTAAGTTATTTAGGAGGGTGTGTGTGTGTGTGTGTGTGTGTGTTGACATTGTTTATAGCGGTATAATTCATTTCATTACAGGATTAAAAGTTATTAAGCATTGTTTTTGTCAGGATCAGGGCTTTTTATTCATTTTACTCATTCTTTATACAATGATGAAACTCTACCTAGATGCCAGTTGTGTCTTTTCTTTTTTTTCAGTCTGTTCTATTGCCCTGAAAGGTAAGTTAAAAAAAAATTGTGGCATTTCACCACTCAGCCCTCAAAGTGAGAGGTGAGAGACACATACAGTATTACTTTATAACAATCTCAACCATGTTTCTACTTCCTGCTATGCAGCGGTATGATCAAGTAACTCGGCCTTGGTTCTAGGCTGTGTTTACTTTGTTTCAATGAGATACAGAGGTTGACTACTCGATAACTTTTTTCTCTCTCTTTGAAATCCGTGCTGTTTTAATATTGAAACACATATAGTCTATTTTCTGCTCTGGTTAGTTTATCCCTTTTAACCTGTCTTGCTCTACATTCTTGCACAAGTGTGTATCAGGCAACATGTAGAAAATTAATAAATGCTTATTGATAATTACATTTATCAGAATGCTTCTGGTGATTATATTGATATTTAGAAAACCTACTAGACCAGACTAATTCCCAATACTACAGAGAGGACCTTTTTGTATAGAAGACCTAGAAATAAAGTACCAATAATTAGTCTGATAGTTTTCTGCTTTAATTACAGCAACATTGTACAAGTATATTTTCCTAAAATAACTTTAGTGAGTTTTAACATCCTATTATTTGAATTATTGTAGGCAAAAATCAATCACAGGAGCATTCATTTAACTCTGATAGTCTAGAAGTCTTTGAAATGTTTTTATTTTGCTAAATTCAATATTGTTTGAATTAATGTATTAGTATGTTTATTCAATTAAAACAAAAATTACTTCTGAAGAACATATTAAATGCAAGTCACTTAAGAGCTTAAAAGATAATGAGGCAATTTTTATTCAGCAGCATTACAGATTGCAGCAAGAGGGATACGGAAAGTCTACATAACTATAATTCAAAGTACAGTTAAATAACTGCAGGAGAAGTAGGATCAAAATGCTCCAAAGTGTTGAATAAGTGAGATATTCTTGACCATAAGTGAAGTTTTCTCATTAGTATATAGCATATCTTTGAATTACAAGGCCATAATTTAAAAATATCTCTGAGTATTTTTAGGTAAGCTGAATGTGTTAAAATAAGCTTAAATTCAAATAATTGAATTCTTATACAAATATATTTGAGAACACTACTTTTCTTTTGTTTTATGGTTTTGCTTTTTTTTTTTTTTTTTTGTAAAATATACAATGTTATTAGGCATTTAGTTTGTTAGTAACTCAAAATCTCAAACATTTACCCTGGGTATGATATAAAATAAAAAAAAGAGAAAAACAAAGAGAATGATACTGAAGATGGATTTTCTAAAATGCATTTTAGTATTTGACAGATCAGATAGTAGATGTTCAGCCAATTTTCACTTATGTCTAGTCCATCTTCTCTTTCACTGTTTCATAAATTATTTAGTAAAATGGTATTTGTGATCACGTATTTTTAAATGCCATTTGATTTGATTTACTTGAGGTTCTCATAATATATAATTTAGAGAGAAATTTGTCTTCATGGGTCAACAGTAGTCTTTATTATTTAATCTCCTTTTAACAACTATAATTTCGTTTTTATGTATTTTAGTACTTTTTTTTTTTTGGAGAGAAGTAGATTCTGATAATTGAATTGCATTTGCAACTACCACCACCCACTATGAAATGAGAAATCAATCATTTTTAAGAGAGTACATCTGTTTTGGAATCAAACAATGTAAATTAAAAATAATATTTAAAAGTATCAGCCAGCCCATATGATCATCTACTAGTTTTTAAATTACCTCAGAGCAACGTAAATATGTTTTATTCTTTGAGGATTTAGAAGTAATATGAGAAATATTCTAATGATCTTCTGAAAAAGGAAGAGTGTCAGAAATGTAGAAAGAGAGAGAGAGGAGAAAAAATGTATTGTTAAGGAAAATAAAGGCCCTGGCCAATGGCTAAGTGAATAGAGCATTGGCCTGGAGAGTGGACATCCCGGTTGATTCCCTGTCAGGGCACACAGGAGAAGTGAGCATCTGCCTCTTCCCCTTCTTTCCTTCTTCCCCTCCCACAGTCAGTGGCTCAGTTGGTTCAAGTGTGGCCACAGGCACTGAGGATAACTTGGTTGGTCCCAGCACATCAGCCTCAGGTGCTAGAAATAGTTTGGTTGATCCAAGCATGGCTGGAAATGAAGGTTGGCAGGTGGATCCCAGTAATAATGAATGCAGGAGTCTGCTTCAATATCTCCCCTCCTCTCGCTTAATAAAAAATAAAATAAAATAAGGTACTATGTCTATATTTTTCATCCAAGCATTTACCACCTTAAAGTCACTAGATACTTTTAGGATCTGATTTGTTCACACTAAATAAAACAATTTCAGGTGATATCTATGATCTCTTCAAAGCCTAGAAGACTGATGCTGCATACATTTATATAAAATAAGTGCTACATTATTAAACAAAGGACTTTGGAACTGGAGGAATTCATTACAACAGGTAAAATTCAGAGGGTTATCTAAATTTAAAACTGTTTGCAGCCAGCGTTGTAAATGTAGTTAGCAGTTGCTCACTTATTCTCGGCCTACAAACTATTATGATATTTAGCATTAGTGTTTTTCATTCCTGCCTAGTTGACCTTTCTTAGTCTTACTCATTCCAACTGAAACATCAGTATGGTCAAATAAATTAGTAATTGCAAGGGGTGATTCCAACTTTTTTGGCAAGAATATCAGTTTACTTACATTATATATTTTCTAAATTATTGTCATTGTGGAATTTCTTTTCTTTTTTCTTTCTTTTTTTTCTTTTTTTTTTCTTTTACAGGGACAGAGAGAGAGTCAGATAGGATCAGACAGGAATGGAGAGAGGTGAGAAGCATCAATCATTAGTTTTTTGTTGTGACACCATAGTTGTTCATTGATTGCTTTCTCACATGTGCCTTGACCACGGGCCTTCAATGGACTGAGTGACCTTGGGTCCAAGCTGGTGAGCTTTTGCTGAAGCCAGATGGGCCCACGCTCAAGCTGGCAAGCTCGGAGTCTCAAACCTGGGTCTTCAGCATCACAGTTCAACACTCTATCCAGTGCACCACCACCTGGTCAGGCTCATTGTGGAATTTTTTATAGTGGTGTCCGCAAAGAAAAATGCACCAGTTTATTAAAATACAAACACTCTAAGACTATGCTAAAGATATATATAAAAAATACAAGATGGGTTATTCTCTTTTTCAATGCCATACCTTTCCAATTTATTCTTTCTGATCTTATGTTTCCCTCAGGCTCCCATTGTTAATATTTCAGTGCATGTTTGTTGATCTTTTGTGTTATATCCTTCTCTATTAATCTTTTCACTTAAAAGCAGAACTTTTAGAGGTTTTGCCCTAGAGTAGTGGCTTTAACCCCAGAAGACTATCATTGGCTTGGAACTTACAGGGCCAAAAAGAGTAGTGTTATTTTATTCTACATAAAAAATGCACATGAACCACCAATAGACTATAAACTTGACATACCCGAACAAAAAATATGATACTGTAATACATATTAGACTCAAAATTTCTAAACCCTACCTTATCTTCCTGTTTTTATAACTTAAAAGGGCAATGTGTGAATCTGAGTTCTCCAAATATAATGTGAAATAATTTTTACATAATTTAAGTATAATTATGGTATATATGATTATATATATTATCTTCTGTTAATTGATAACTTGGTTTTACATGGACTATAAATCTTAGACGTAAAATTTCTGATATCTGCACTCATGTTTTATTTTTTCTAACATGACTATCTTGTTTTATTCCTCAGATTTATTCTTTGTATTTCTTCCTTTAGGTAATTATTTATTTAAAATTTCAGTTATTTTTATTATATCTAAGTGTAAAATAAATGAAGAAACAAGCAAAAAATTCTTTATTCTTTCTTCTTTGTGTAATTCAAAATAGTTGAATTTATTTACCACCAATGTCTACACAAAAAAACTTTAAGTAGACTCAAAATATTCACAAGATATTCAGAAACTTGCAACCAGGAACATAGAAAGATAATGAAAATCATCTTGAAACTTTAAACATGCTGTCTTTTACCACAAACATTTTTATTTACTAGCTGGTGATCCAAACCTCTGAAATGGTCATTAGCTTGTCAGTTACAATGTGGCCTTGCACGAACATTCATCTGTGGTGCTTATTTATTTTACTTTTTTATCACAAGAAGTTTAGCTATTATTTATAAAGTAGGTTCCTTACATGACACTCTTGACTATTCACCTAAGTATTTAAATAATTATTTTTAAAAATATGTGAGACGATGCAGTTTTAAACATTATGATGAAAGAATAAAAAGTATTTTTTTAGAACTGAAGTTACATCCTGGTGCCATCCCCTAAACCTGGGGTTTGATTTAATAGATGCAACAGCACCATGCAGGGAAAAAAGTTTGCTAATTTCCCCATGTAAATTATCTTGTTTCAGAACTTGGTGGGCTGTATGATAATTCATTCAGAACGTGACTCATCCCGCATCCAGTTCAGTCTGCACAGTTTTAATATGGGATTTTTCTACCTAAATATTCAAGATGTAGCCAGAAACCATTTAGGCTGACCAAACACCTTTGAAGAATTAATTTCTTTTCTCACCTTCAGTTATATATTAATCTGTCAGCTTTGAGTTGCTGATTTGTTTAAAAAGAATATTCTTCATAATTAAGGTTATAGATTTAGGTTCAACACGTTTATGCAAGTGATGCAATTGCTACTTACAGGCCTAAAACAACTGTCTTGACACTTATTTACTTGAACTATTTTCTCTCCATGACAACGGTTTTTCCTTTCTTTTCTGTTATCAGCTGAAGATGAATCTATTTTTGAGATGTGTTCCCATAATAAAAATGAGGTGATTTAACTGTGGCCAACAAGTTAAACATTTTGAAGAGGGTGATGGAAAAGTCAAACCATTCCAATAAACCACTCTCTGGGGACACAGACTGTTTTTGATAAACTAATAGAGTTCATTAGTTCTTCTGAATTTCTATGGGAGATCTGTGGGCAGAACTAAACCAGGAAATGGTGGCCTCCAAACTTTGAAAATACAAGGAGACAACAGTTAATACTTTCCACTCTGTCATGCTGCTGACCCTTGGGCTCTGCTTTTATTTTCCCTCAATGAATCACCCTACTGTGGTTTTAATGATGAGAGATTATGTTGTGAGGAATGCAAATATCTGGGAAGAATTTAATCAAAATTTATACACAATCAGCTATCTTACAAACCAAAAAAAAATACATTTTTCTTTATAATTCACTGTCTAATTAAAAAATATCCAAAGGAGAGTAAACAACTGTTTTTATAGAAATGTCACTTAAAAATCTTAAAATGTTTTTTATTAATTTTATCAGAAGTATTAATCAATTTGCTCTAGGTAGTAATTGCCTTGATTGTGAAACACTGACTAAAGTTTCCTAATCATTTAAAAAAATAGTTTCATTTCTTTTGAAGCCCCCATTTTCCTTTCCTGGGTACTGTGATGGAAATCAAATGGAGCTGATATTTTCTTAAGAATAATAAACAGCTTTTTGCATTTACATTACATTCTACAATGTAAAGAGTTTCACGTATATAATCTCACAGCCTATAAAATTTTCATAGCATTTTCTTCTGTTTCTGAGAGTCTAAACCAAACATGATCATTTAAAAAGAATTCACTCGATTTTCTCCTTGAGCAATAGCAGATGTTAACTATACCGATTTTCCCCACCAATTCTTTGAGTAAGGAATTGAACAACTTAAGCCTGTACATTTAGCATATAGCTCATCTAATGTTTGTAAATATTAAGAGTAGAAAACAGAAAGTGCTTCACTGGTAGTGCTGATTCTCGACAACTTAATGAGGGTCTTGAACCATAAACTCATTTTCTTTTTAAGAATGATATTTCTGCAATTGTATCACCCAATATTTTTTTTATCAAGATTCTACTACAACATGCATATCTTCAGAGTGAACTGCATACATTTTAACATTGCTTGGTATTTCAATTTATGCTTTCTCTTAATGAACATATTGAAAATTTTTGGAAGAATTCTTCAAAAGAAGGGAAAAAGACAACTACCATTTTAGTTTTATAAAAATATTATTTTGGAGTGAAAAGCAAGTAAAAAATTAGAATTTCCAAGGTTTTAACCCCAGAAGAGAAGAGTTTACTAGAGTTTAAAAGGACTGCATATGGTACTTACAGTGTCTTGCTAGGGACCTGGAGAAGTGATATTTTGAGTCCTCTTGACAAGCAATGAAGGTTATTTTATTAAGTACAAAAATATCATTCTTAATTCAAAAACTGTGGGAAGACTAAAGGTATGCTTTTTGAGAAAGCATATTATTTTTACTCACAGCTAAAAAAAAAAAAAAAAAAAAAAACATTAAAATATCTTAGCTGATCAGTGGGGTGAGATTAAAAGTTTCATTTTTGAATCATCAGATTGAGATGTATGAGGGAGACAAGGTGTTTGGCTTATTCAGAGGACCTTGCTAACATACTTAGCTCCCAGCATTAAAAAAAAAAAAAAAAGAAAAGAAGAAAAAGATGCTGATATATTACCTTCAATAAAAACAGTTTTTTGCAAAATCTAGTCTTGAGATGAGAAGACAAGTAACAGCTTCTATTTCTATAATTTATTTTTTATCATTTTCTCCATTGAAGTTGGGACAAACTATGCAACATGACACTGGAATTGATTACCTTCTCAATTCTGTCCAAAGGAGAGAACTGAGGTCTCATCAACTAAGCTGTTTTAGATCATGTCCTATCCTGACCTATGATGGAGAAGCAAAAAGAAATAGCTATGGAAAAGGCTGGAGAGGCAGTTATTTTTCCAGAATGTTCCATCGTCTTCCCTTATTGCATACATGGGTGAACACAAATATCACAGGTAGTTGGAGAATGGGTGAAGAGAACACTTTTTTTTACTTTTTTGGTTTTTAGTAGTTTATTCACATCCATTCAAGATAAAGGAGAATTGGGTGCCAATTATAAGTATACACAATGTGCTTTTTTAAAGAGCAAAATGTGGTCTGCATGTAATATTTTTTAAAATAAGAGAGTAGGAAATAATATCTGACATATTACAATACTCCTCTAAGTTCACCACTCTCTGGTATTCAGCATTCTTTTCATTTGTATCATTGTCTTTTCCTCTGTTTTGTTTTTTTTTTTATCAACCCAACTTTTTTCCTGCTTAGCTCATTGGAAACATACTAAAAGATTTTATTTTCTGTAAAGAAACACATGTGTATGGAATTTATGTAATTTTTCTAAAAGAAAAATGGGGATTTTTTAAAAGTGCAGAGAATGGAAAATACTTTTAGAAAATATAGCCATTCTTCTCACTATTACAATAAGTGATAAACAGAAAGGATCTGGTATTTTCAAATTAAAGACTTTTAAACTAAGATATGTGAAAGATGACATAATATGTTCAGTTTATCGGGCCAGAAATTGCAGAACCCACATAGAATCTGTATCAAATTATAGTCACACATTCTCCATCCTAGTTATAATACTCTGTACAATTTAGTGCCTCTTATACCTCAATGTAAGTATAGCTTGGAACTGTAAAAACAGAAAATGAACATCAGAATATTGTGGTTTGGGTTTGTTACCTTAATTACAGGAATTTGGCATCACAGGGATGCTAAGGAGACTCTTTAAATTTTAAAATCTCTCCATGCCTGATAGCTTACTCATTACATTCTATCTGCCTTTTTAAAACAAGTTTACTAAAGCAAAAGCATTTTCTGGCAGTAAGATAGCTTACCTGCCAAACTTGACATTTCTATAGCCAAATCAATATTTCAATAAGCCTCCAACTATAAATCAGATGTTGATTTGAATTCTAGAGAGTAACAGATGATCCAATTAGAAAACAAACAAAAAAGTTAAAAAAATAATTAGAGTGTTTATTCTTCCTTGATGATAAGGAGTCCTTGACAAGACAGAATGCTTTCCCAGCAAGCCTCCTTCTATAGGCATAATTGATCTTGGAAGTTAAAGGTTTGCTTGCATTTTTAACATTGCGAGTTAAATATATTGCTTTGATAGAGCTGTTAAGTGGCAGCTTACCTACTTCACAGTTTATTACTCATTTGTGTCTGAAGTATGCAAAACTGTTCTTCTAGGAAAGATAGATTTACAAATGAGCATAGACATGATCATAAAATCCTCAGCAGGGTCCATACCATGTATAGTAGGACCCATTAATTGTATTTTGAATGAATAATAAATAATGTTGCACTTCTTTTACCTGTCCATCTCTCAACGAATCCATCAGGCATGTTACCTCAATTCTAGGAATTTGGCATCAGAGAAATGCTGATTCATTTACTCACTCAACCAGTGTTTATTGTAATTAACATGATCTAACCTTTGTGGAACAATCAAATATGAGATAGAAAATGACCATGATTAAAAAAACAATGTTAAGGCATACTAAAATCACTAGGATAAAATGATAAGTATTCAGGAGAGGTGTACAGTGCATTATGTACAGTCATTTATTCCTACTGGAGAAACCAACTACTCCTATGGAAGAACTGAGCTCAGATGGTTCAGTAAAATTGTATTATGTTTACAAAGTAATGGTCAGATCACAGGTATGGGGAAAAGCATCATATAGGAATAGATCCTGAGTGCAGAAGGTACAATTTTGCATTCTAGCTTGCCTAAAAATTAGGAATATGAAATTATATTCTTAGAGGCATGAAAGGCTAGGCTAAAGATTTTTACTCCATGGGCAGTGAGTGAGATTTTGAGCAGGGATTCAGAAACTCACATTTTGAAAGTCTGCTCAAGGATCAATGAATGTGTCATGACCAACTGGATCTGGAGGGTGGCTGAAACTGGGGCAGTGACGACTTATGGAAAAACAAAAGTCAAGGTATTGAAAGGTCTGAGCTGTGGAAGTTGTAGTAAATTTATGAAAGAGACAGATGTAGGAAATAAATTTTGGGTTAGAATTCAAGTGAATTTCATTTACTCAACAAACACATTTTATTTTAAACTTAATTCTCAAGACTATACAAGGTTGTCAACATTTATATAAATAAAGAATATACCTCCGTAGTACTAGTCTCATGAGGCTAAACAATGGTATCTTTTATATCTTCAGACTAGCAAAAAATATAATTGCACAAAATAAAGGAGATGATAACATCAAAAATGTCTGAGGTTTCAAATCTGAGTGAGGAAGGTGATATCAAACAGCCCAGTTTGGTCAAACATCCAGGATTTGGAGGCAGAGTCACCTGGGCTCAAGTCTTAACTCTGTCTCTCAGTAACTGTGTCAGCTTTAAGCAGCTTAATCTCGACCTTTCTTAAGGTTCTGTTTCTATTTCTGTACATCAAGAACTATAATGTATCCTTTACTGTTTGTGGTATGAATTCAATGAGAGCATGTAAAGGGCTTACTGTAGTAGCTGGTTAATGTGTAATTACTGTTATAATTGGTTTTAAACTAAGGGGACCAGATTTTAATATTGGTAAAGCAGGACACTATTGACGGAGGGGGGCAGTTCTTGATTAAAAATTTGGTCTATATGGAGCAAAAAATTTTCATAGAATGCAAAAATAGTATTGTAATATATTTTTAAAAATTTCAACATAAGTACAATTTACAAATATAATACATTTAAAAAATTATGTATAGTATTATTTTATTCTTTGGCATATTTCTCATTTGAGTGAATTTTTTTTTAGTAGATTGCTGTTGTTGTTTAAAAGATCATGAAATTTTTCACAAGAATTTGTTAAATTATATTTCACACATAAAATGGCTTTCAAAGTCTCAACACTTAATTGTGATTTTTCTGATGTCCACAGTTTATTTACCGTAGAAAAAACGTGGTCAGTTGCAGCATTAGTTCCTGGTAAAGACAGCTCATATTCCACAATTTTTAGTGCATTATTATATGGAACATGGTTTATTTCCAAATGATGAAATATTTCTAACCATTTTTTCTCTATTGTGATTTCTGCTGATTTCCAAGATTTAACCTTTTCCTTATCAATCTACCTTTTTAATAATGATACCTTATTAAAAAGATCATTTTCAGAAATATTACTATATGGGAAATTTTGAGTGAGTCAGAGGGATCGGGTTACATGGTCCCGAAACCGATGGCAGACCTGCACGAGCAGGCGGGATCAGGCAGGGCAGCACCAACAACGTGCTCACACACGAGTGGTCACACACATTCCCCGCCTGGACTCATACTTGTGGCTGCCATACTCCCCACGTCTAGCCCCACCGCCCACTGGAGACAGAGCAGCTTGCGCCTAGTGGGGCCCAGAGCCGCTCGCTGGTGTCCAGGACGCGGACCTATAGGTAGTTAGGGGACTTGACAGCCCCCGCCCCAGCAGGTATGTCCTGCCTGAAGTTCTTTGTTTCGGGGCCCCACAAGGGGCAGCCAGCTCTTGCGGCAGTGCAGGTGCTTCCAGGTCGAGGTGGGGTCTCCCCACCAAAAACCGTATATTCCTTTCCCGTTCTCCCGCCATTCCCTAGCTTTTCGTGCATTCTTTCCAAAAATCGGGACTTTTTAAAAACGCCGTGGGATACGGGACAAATTGTTAAAAATCAGGACTGTCCCGCCAAAAGCGGAATGTTTGGTCACCTTATTTTAAACAGTAAATTAGTGAACAGAATCTGTGGAACAGATCATGAATTCAATTTGATCCATATAGAGTAAATATTTAGAAATGTGGATCCAAAGAGAGCAAAGATTCTGAATCAGGACTGCTCTGTTCAGGGATGTAGTTAAATAGAAACATACAGTAAGTGATATACATTCGGGGAGGGAGGGTTGGCAAAGAGGAGGACCATAGACAGACTCTTAAGAAATACATGAATTGATCTGACCTGTGGTGGTGCAGTGGATAAAGTGTCAACCTGGAATGTTGAGGTCACTGGTTTGAAAGCCTGGGCTTGCCTGGTCAAGGCACATATGGGAGTTGATGCTTTCTGGGCCTCTCTCTCTCTCTCTCTCTCTCTCTCTCTCTCTTTCTATTCCCTCCTCTCCAAAATAAATAAATTAATTTTAAAAAATCAGAAAAAGAACTATCTGAATTTGAGAGATCTGAAGAAGAACCAGGAAATGACTGAAGAAACTGGTAAATATGAGAGACATACATTTCTCATTTTCTTCTTTAATTAAGTTGTAATTATTTGCTCTGTTTAAGGAAATATACATGAGCCTAACCAGTTAGCTCAGTCAGTTAAGAGTGTTTACCTAAAATGACAGGGTTGTGGGTTCAATCCCTGTTTAAGAAATACATGGGAAGTAACCAAAGAATGCATCACAGAATAGAACAACAAATAAATGCATTTCTTCCCTTTTTCTTCTCTATCTCTTTCTCTCTTTGTCTTTCTAAAAATCATTAAAAATTAAACCCTGCCCAAATAGCTCAGTTGGTTGAAGCATCATCCAGTTGTAGGTTGCCAGTTGGATTTCCCAGTCAGGGCACATATGGGAGTAGATCAATTTTCCCAGCTCTCTCTCTCTGTCTCTTTTTCTCAAAAGAAGAGGCATGTGTATATACACACACACACACACATACATGTATATATACACACACACATATACACACATACATATATATGTACAAACATACACATGCGTAAATCTGAATTTCAGGAACTATATTTGATTTTCTTTCATCATGATTTGAATTTACTTACTTAACAATTTTATTTAATAAAAGCACTTTATATTTTTCTAAGCTTAAGAATTTCAACTTGAGAATGGCTGTTTTGGAGTGACTAGATCCTCACTGAAGCCTTGTGAACTTGACCACAATGCCCCTCAGAAAGACTTTAAAACTACATTGTATGACATCTGCCTTTATTACACTGCTTTTTTATTTGTGAAAAGTTACCTCTATGAGTAATTAATTGCTAGTAGAGATGTGACCAGACATGACTATTAAAGAGAAGTATCTGGATGATCTAAATAATTTATTTATTTTAGAATTGCCATTATTAGAGGCAATTCAGTATTTGAGAGAAATCTCAGCATAGAATTTAGAGCCTTGAGCAGCATCAAAAGCAAAGTATTTAAGCCCTCAAAATAAATTTCTCAGTACATGAGTTCCAGAAAGCAAGCTGGCTTTAGTTAAACCTCTTAATATGTAACCAGAACATATACAGGATGGGACAAAAGTAGGTTTACAGTTGTCCATGTGAAAAATATTGCAATAATTAATATAGCATATAAGAATAAACTCTTTTGTGTACTTACAACTTGAAATCTACTTTTGCCCCACCCTGTGTTTTAGAATTCAATCTGCTCAAATAATAGAGTTCCAATTAATTTCAAAGTTTTATACTTACAATTACTTACTTTTTTTTCCAAACAGAAACTAGAATCTATGATGTTTGAAGTAAAAAAGATAGTAGGTAGCGACCTTAGGATTTTAATAAATATAGAAACTGCATAAATTAACCACACCAAATTTTCTTTCTTTCTTAAATACAGGTTCTATGAAAGACAATAAAACAAGGACATCAAAAAAAATTAATAAACTAAGATGACAGAGCAGGAACTCCTGCCATTTCCTTAGGTAGTGGCAATATGGCATTCTTTACATTAAGGATATGCTTTTATTGAGTCAGAATTTATGGGTTAAATCATTTTAAAAAAAACAGCAACATGACTTTTAAGTAAATGCTATGATAGAACAATGTGATATGTAGCTAAGACATGAGAGTTAATCCTCAGTTATTTCCAGTGTTTATGAGTCTCTTGTTGCTATTAAAGAGACATAAAGACATATGGTGGTAGGAACAGCTGCATGACCTCCAGATTTCTACAGTGTTGTTTGTTTTCAATATTACTACTTTTTTTTTCTATGCAGAGTAAAATGAAATGGGAGCTAACATAAAGTAGCTAGCTCAAGAGAGTCCACAAAAGAAAGAGGAGGCAAATAAGAATTATTTTTACTGAAGAATTAAGCTCCTGACATATTTTGAATTGTTTAAAGAATTAGACCTCTCATCATGGTCACATACAAGTTAATTACTTTAAAACTATCCTGTTAAAGAAGAACAAACGTTAAAAGACTATCAATGAACAGATAACACCCACATATGCAGGTACTGATTATTATTATAGGTTTTGAAAAATCAAGGGACTGACTTTATTTCTGTATTTTTTTCTTTTTAATTTTATATAGAAAATGATAGATAATTAATTAAAACAATACTTTAGAACTACCAAAGTCTGTTGGTTCTTCCTCAGTGCCAGTGCTTACTGCTTATAACTGCATGACAGAGCATTTATTACAGATTATAATGTCCCAAAGATCTGGTCCTGAAAACTGTGAGGCTGGCTATAAATGAATAAATATTGAACTGAAGTCAGAATTATATGACAAATTGGTCACTTTTAGTGACTTTGGACTCATATAGATTTGGGTTCACATTCTGGTCCTTTGTCTTCTTAGCATCTACCTGACCCAAAAGGTAGCTAATCTCAGAGGAAGTCATGAGGACTAATTGAGGTAATGTATGTATATGGGACTCAACATAGTATATATAAGGGCATTCATTTTATTTTACAATATGTTTTCTTTCTTTGTATAAAATTCGGCTTTATAGAGTTATAGCAGGGGATAATTTTAATTGATTTTGTCTCTACAAGCATTCATGCATGAACAAAGGAGTCTTTTATTGACTCAAGAGTCATCATAATAAGACCATGAAGTAGATTTTCTTTGGTTAAAAACACTGGTTTTAAAACTATGGAAAGTCATAAATGAGTCATGACAACCTTTTGACAAAAGCACGAATTATACAGAAATGTATGATTCATCTGTGTTTTCCTTAAACTTTTACCTAGGTAAAAGAGAAGGTTGTATTGATTTGCATATCTCCTTCTAGGATTATTAGAGCATATTCTTTAACTATAAAATTTATATTTAAAATACCAGATGATGTTTGACACAAAACCCTCTCCTTTAAATAAAAGGAGAAACCTATTATAATTCTCTTATTTTATACAATTTCTATAAAAATAAATTTTATGGTCTCAAAAAGTTCGGAAAGAATAATAAAAATTACCTGCAATATCAAAAAAGCTATATAGCTCATTTACAGAGTATGTATATATGAGATTTTTGGGTAAAAAATGCTTTTTTCATGTAGAAAAAAATGCTCCTCTCATTATATGTATTTCCTTCAGTACACAGAACAGAAAATGGGTTCCATTCAGAATGAACATTTGTGATACTTCTTGTAAAAACTAGAAAAATGGTAAAACTTTTGGTCGTTTCAAGCTTTCCCCGGTTTTATGAAATGCAGTAATAAGTAAAGTGGCACACGCATCGGCTCTCACGTTTGCAATTTATAGGGTAAATGCCTAGAAGTCTGATTGCTGAGTCACTAGATAGAAACTTTAAATATTAAAAGATAAGGTAAATTGCTCTTAAAAGTCGCACTAATTTATGTTGCCACCAAAGGCATAAGAGCGTAAACATTTCACCACATCCTTACCAGCACTAGATATTATCAACTCTTTTTAATCTCTGCCAATCTGATAAGTGGAAAAGACTTTTTTCCTTTAATTTCTATTTTTTAAACATGAGTTCGGTGTAACCTTTTCTCATATGATTATTAACCATGTTTGTATTCTTTTTTCTCAATTTTACCTGTCCAAGAAATTTGGCATTGCTTATGATCTAATTTTGTTCTATGATATAGGTACTATTATTATATATATTTTAACAGAAAATAAATCTATGACTAATAAATATATAGTATTGTGTTTTGTATGACTAGGCTGATAAATGACAGATGTCATGTTTATATAGGAGATTGCTTAAGAACAAGATAATTTTCTAAATCACAAGGTTCTATTCCCTCAATCTCCTGACTATAGAGAGAATCATGTGGCTTTTGTGTTTTTATATCTACAGTACTATTTTAATCATTATGACAATTGGTATAAGCACCTATTATGTGCCTAGCAAAAAACAGTTTCTGTCACTACAATAATTCATAATTAATAAGTACATTAATACATATTTTTTCTGTGTAGAATCCTAAAAATTTTACAAGTATTTAATTACAAATGTCCAAGTAAAGAAAAGGAGAATTATGGAGTACTGTGCATATGAATTATATGGGGCTAACAGCCACGGTATTTAAGGAGCTCCGAGGAAACATAATCAGAACACATAATTTGTAGAGAATACTTTAGGAGATAAAAGACAAATAAATGCTACAGCAAAAATGTCTTAAGAATTTTATTTATTCTTACAAAAATACTTTACACAATTTATGAAACTTTGTTTAGAAAAAAATGTCTTAAAAATATGTAAACATACCTACCATTTAAAAATTATTTTTTGACTATTTACTTTTCTAATGATCAGTAAAGAGTGGGTGGAAGGACTGACTGAGATTTACATCAGGTACAGAGAGGTAAATTTATATATTTTGAAATACTAAGAAAGTTGATAGATGAGGAGGTTGTTATAAGAGAAATAAACCTTGGATAGACAGGCAAAAATCTCTATACCTCTTTACTCACTCCTCATTATAAATAATAATCTAATTCTGCAGATAATTTTTGGAGAAATTAACTGGCTCTGTAGTATAGTGCCTTAACTAGTTGAAGTTACCCAAACCAGAAACTAGAACACTAATCAGCTTTAGAATTCTAACCAGTTCTGCATATCTGAACATAGTTCCATTACCATAAAAAAGGATATGTTTCAATGTCATAGAACACCAGGAGGAATGAATTTGAACTTGTCAATATGTGATCACGCTGACTTACAGAAAGTACAATTTTATATCGTTTAATTATGAATGTAATACATGTACAAAAAACACAAGTGCTCCTCTTATGTATTTACTCACAGAGAGGTGAATGAATGTGTTTATAGGTGATGTTATATTTCTCATATACCTATTTGTGTCATACACACATGTAAAGACAGAGATTTAAAAAAAAGAAAGGCAGAAAAGATAAAAAAGCAAATAATTTAAAAATTTGTATATGAATATTAAATACTCAAGTAATGAAATGTACACATTTCTTTTCTGTATAGCATATCTTGCAAGTAATTAAGATTTAGAAAAATATAAATGAGCAAAAGAGATAAGTGAATAATTATAATTGCTTGAAATGTGGCATTCTGTAGTTATGTTTAGATTTTTCATTATTAAGTTATGAATTCTATTTTCTTAAAAATAGTGCACTAAAAGAAAAAACTAGAAAAGATGAAGATTTTTAAAAAAAATTTATAACTTTATTGGATTTATGCATATATATGTAAAATAGAGATATATGAGGGGAAGTTGTTTTATAGTTGTGAGGATATAAAACAGTTTATTCTTGTATTATTTATTAATCATTGCATTATTTTCCATACAAACAATTGTAAACCTACTTTTGCCCACCTGCTATATATAACATAGGAACACATCTGGATATTAATATTTTAGTCTTAAAAGAGCTTACATGGTTTAGATGGTCATTAAATATGATACTGCCATTTTCCTTTATGGCATCATGATATTAGAGATTGCTTAGAATACTCACTGAAAATGGAAAATAAAGAAAAATTTAGTAATGTTAATTATTTATAAATTATTTTTATTGAAGCAAAGGTAGAAAATCATTGAAGGCTATCAATCAGAGAATGTTCCAAAAACTAATATTACGTCTATGGGAATAGATATAATAAAATATTTTAAACCATGAGAAGACAGATTTCCATAAAGCATAATTTACACTTAAGAACTTACTAGCTCATTCCAAGATGGCAGTGGAGTAGACAAATATACAAGCTGCCACTTCACGAGAAAAACTGCATTACAAATTAACTTAAAAACAATCATTATGAAAAACCAACTTTGGACTAAAAGAACAGGACTTGGAAACCAAGGAGCACAGAAGAAACCACACTGAACCTGGTAGGAAGTATGGGGATGTTGTAGGGGTATCCCTGATCCCAGGAGTGAAGGACGGCTGAGGGTCCAGAGCACTTTTTATTGTAGGGTGAGAGACCCTGAGAGGTGGGGTCCTCAGTCCCAGGACTGGAGGAGACAGCCTGACAGCATTGAGTGGGCAGAAGAGCTGGATTTCTGTCTGTGGGAAATGGCTGGCAACAAAGTTGCAGCCTTAAAGGGCTAGCACAGAAAATATCACTCACAGCCACTTTCCTGGGGCTCCAAGGGTTAGGAGGGATGAGAGGACTGGTCTTGCATGAGGAGAGTGGGGAGATTGAGGCATAGGAACACAAACAGTGATGGGTAGAAGAATACCTGAGCTAAGTGATTCTCCAATACCAAGGCAGCGATAGCTGGGGGGGGGGGTCACTCCCTCCATCTAGCACAAGCCTAGTGTAAAGCCAATAGACCCACTTCCAAAAATCTCTCCAGCTCTAATCAGTGTAAAAGGACGTTTGGAAAAGAGGAAGTAAAGGGTAGGGTCAGTGACTCAGGTTTCCTGGGAAACTTGAGCTATACCCCCCTCTTCTGATACAGAGAATGCACCCTGCCCCCAGAGAGTAACTGGACAGACCACACATTCTGGTTCTCAGAGATCACAGCCACCAAATTTCTGGATAGAGTGTCAACTGGGACTAAAGAGCAAGATATGCCCACTACCCCCATCCTAAACACAGAAGTTCCCTGCTGGGCTCAGCAAACAAACAGCAGGGAAATTAAGACTTTTAAGTGGCTCTACTAGGTAAGAAGAATTAAAATCCTAGCAACCAGCAGAAGATAAGAGATAAAGCCCTGGAGGAGGGGCCACATTCCGTATACCAACCTCAGATCCACAACCCAAATAAGTTTGCAAACTTCACACAGAAAAAATGGGAAGACATAGAAATGTAATGTATATAAATCAACAAGAGAAATCCCCAGAAAAAGAACTGAATGGATGGAAGTAACCAAATTACTGGATGCAGAGTTTAAAATAATGATTGTTAGGATGCTTAAGGATCTCAGAGCTAAAATGGATGGACTTAATGAGCACCTAAAGAAATTGCAAGCATCAAAAAGGACACTGAAATCATAAAAAAAATCAATCAGAAATGACAATTACAATATCAAAAATGAAGGTTACACTAAAAAGGAATCAACAGCAGGCTGAATGAAGCAAAGGATCAAATTAGCAAATTAGAAGACAAGATAAATAAAAACACAAAAACAGAGCAGCAAAAGAAAAGAGACTCAAAAAGTCTGAGAAAACTATAAGAGAACTCTGTAACAATATGAAGAGAAATAACATCTGCCTCATAGGGGTTTCTGAAGGAGAAGAGAAAGAACAAGGGATAGAGAACCTGTTTGGAGAAAGCATATCTGAAAACTTTCCTAACTAGATGAAGGAAAAAGTCAAACAAGTTCAAGAAGCACAGAGTCCTGGTAAATAGAAACTCAATGAGGCCTACATCAAGACACTTTATAATTAAAATACCAAAGTTAAGAGATAAAGAAAATATACTAACAGAAGAGAAAAGAAGTCAATCATTTACAAAGGAGCCCCTATAAGGATAACATCTGACTTTTCAACAGAAACACTTGAGGCCAGAAGGGAATGGTAGGAAATATTCAAAGTAATGCAAATCAAGAACCTACAACCAAGACTTCTTTATCCAGCAAGATTATCATTTAAAATTGAAGGAGAAATAAAGAGCTTCACTGACCAAAAAACAACAAGAAATTCATTACAACCAAACCAGTACAGCAGGAAAAGTTAAGGGGCTTGTTGTAAAAAGAGCAAAGAAAAAAAAGAAATCAATAAAAAGAGGATTATTAATTTAAAAAATAAAAAGGCAATAAACAACTACATATCACCAATAACCTTAAATGTAAATGGATTAAATGCTCCCATCAAAAGACATTGGGTACCTGCATAGATAAGAAAACAGGACCTGTACATATGCTGTCTACAAGAGATTTACCTTAGAAAAAAGATACACATAAACTGAGAATAAAGAGATTGAAAATAATATTTCACGCAAACAAAAAGAAAAAAAGGTGGGGTACTAATACTAATATCTGACAAAATAAACTTTAAAACAAAGTAAGAGATAAAAAAGATCACTACATAATGATAAAAGAAGCATTACAACAGGAAGATATAACTATTATAAATATATACGTGCCTAATATAGGAGCACCTAAATATTTAAAACATTTTGATAGATAAAAAAGACGAGATCAACAGCACAGAAAACCTCTCTCACAACCACTCACCTGGGGTTCTGGGGAACAGGGACAGAAGAGAGGACCAGAGGAGCAGGAAGAGAGTGTGGACTGAAGGCACAGGAACAACAAACACTCTGAGGGACAGCCACCCTAACCCCTGGGCTAAGTCACTTCCCTAATCAAAAACAAATATTTCCCCTGGAACTAGCAATAACCGCAAAGGGAGACAGGACACCAGCCAAACAAGCTCTTCCACGGCATTTAGAGCAGAGCTGCTTAGACAGAGGGTGCCTCCAGGATTACAGTATGAAGTGTTAGGGTCTGAGCTGCAGTGCACCCACCCACACTGCTGAGGGTTGCTAGAGGAACGCTGGCGGTGGAACACTGAAACGCTGTTCTTTAGGTAGGGGCGGAGGCTCAGTCTAGCCCAGCAGTGGTAGAGGGGATGCGTGAAAGTGGTCCAGCAGCTGCGGGCCCGCCTGTAGCCCCACAGACGGGAAAAAAGCGGGAGATTGGGAAGGGGCAAAGATCTGCTCTGTGACCTCGGACCTTGCACAAGCCAGCCCTGACTGCGGGGGCAGGGCTAGAACCAGGGACAGGTGGAGGCTAGGGGCTGAGCACATGCCAGCATCCCCGCCTGGCCAGAGAAACCGTGATTTCAATCCTGCGAGGGTGAGTTGGCTCTGAAAGCCGGGACAGGGCTAGAGCCCTGGATAAGTGGAAGTTTGCAGCTGAGCGCATGCCAGCAGCCCCGCCCAACCGAATAAACCATGGTTTGCGATCCTGTGCAGGGAGGCCCTGGCCTCGGGGGCGAGGCTAAAGCTCCGGACGGGCGGAGACTCACAGCTGAGTGCACGTTAGCAGCCCAGTCCAACCCAAGAAACTGTGGCAAGCAGGCTCTGACCACAGGTGTTGGGCAAAAGCCCGGGAACAGGCTGGGTCTGCAGCTGAGCAAACGTGCTCACCTCTTCCCTTGGTGCTGAGGCTTGTGGCTAGAGTGCAGTGCTCAACGTAACCTGTAGGGGCGAGGCGAAGACCCAGGCAGCCTAAGGCTTGTAGAGCCGGGCACCAGATCTCAGCCCCTCCACGGAGGAAAGGCAGAAATCAGAGCAACAGCCTCAGTGGGCCAGCGCTGGCAACACCCATACCCAACTGCCTTAGGCAATGGCAGAGGGGGTGGTGGGCCTGCAGACAGACCACACCTAGAGAACACAAAGGCAACACCCATTGGACTCAAGTGGCCACAACCTTCTTATACACAGACAAAATGCACAGGCAGAGAAAAGCAACCCAAATGAATCAAGAGAAACCCCCAGAGAAGGACATAAATGAACCAGATATAACCAAATATCCATATGGAAAATTTAAAATAATGATAGTTAGGATGTTCAAAGAAATTAGAGCAGTCATTATGAACACCTAAATAAAGAGATAACAAGTATAAAAAAGAAAACTGAAATAATAATCAGACAGAAATGACAAATACAGTATCAGAACTGAAGACCACAATAGAAGAAATTAAAAACAGGACGGATGAGGCCGAGGGTCAAATCAGAGAGTTAGAGGACACAAATAAAAGAACAGAAGCAGAGCAGAAAAAAGAAAAGGGATTCAAAAAATGTGAGGAGACTCTAAGGGAGCTCTGTGACAATATGAAGAGAAATAACATACGCATCATAGGGGTTCCTGAAGAAGAGGAGAGAGAACAAGAAATAGAAACTTTGTTCAATCAAATCATAGCAAAACTTCCCTAAATTAAGGCTGGAAAACATTTCACACGTTCAAAAAGCACACAGAACTCCATTAAAGAGAAACCCAAAGAAATCTACACCAAGACACATCATAGTTAATATACCAAAACTAAGGGATAAAGAGAAAAATTTAAAAGCTGCTAGAGAGAAAAAGGCAATCACCTACAAAGGAGCCCACATAAGGATGACATCCGACTTTTAATCAGAAACACTTGAGGCCAGAAAGGAATGGCAAGTTATCAAAATAATGCAGAACAAGAACCTACAACCAAGAATACTCTATCCAGCAAGGCTAACATTTAAAATTGAGGGAGAAATAAAGAGCTTCCCAGACAAAAAAAAGCCTCAAGGAATTCATTAAAACCAAATTAATTCTGCAAGAGATACAAAGGGGCCTGTTGTGAACAGTTCAAAGGGAAGAAACAATATAGCAAAAGAAGAATACAGCTCTAAAGAATAAAATGGCAATAAACAACTACATATCGATAATAACCTTAAATGTAAATGGATTAATTGATCCAATCAAAAAACATAGGGTAGCTGCGTGGATAAAGAAACAGGACCCATACATATACTGTCTAAAAAAGACACACCATAAAACAAAAGATGCACATAGACTGAAGGTAAAAGAATGAAAAAAAATATTTCATGCAAATGGAAATAAAACAAAAAGCCAGGGTAGCAACACTTATATCTGACAAAATGGACTTTAAAACAAAGGCTGTAGTAAGAGATAAAGAAGGACACTACATAATGATAAAGGGAACAATTCAACAGGAAGAAATAACTATTATAAATATCTATGCAACAAATATAAGAGCCCTGACATACATAAAGCAGACTTTGATGGATATAAAGGGCGAGATTAACAGCAGTACTATAATAGTAGGGGATTTCAATACACCACTAACATCACTGGATAGATCCTCAAGAAAGAAAATTAATAAAGAAACATAAGACTTAAAGGATACACTAGAACAACTCGAGTTAATAGATATACTCGAGGTAAAGATATCTTCAGAACTTTTCACCCTAAAGCAGTAAAACATACATTCTTCTCAAGCGCTCATGGCACATTCTCTAGGATAGACCACATGTTAGGACACAAAAATGGTCTCAACAAATTTAAGAAGATTGAAATCATATCAAGCATTTTCTCTGATCACAACGCCATGAAACTAAAAATTAACCACAAAAGAAAAACAGAAAAATACTCAAACACTTGGAAACTAAGTAGCATGTTATTAAATAATGAATGGATTAACAATGAGATCAAAGAAGAAATAAAAAAGTTTCTAGAAACCAATGATAATGAGCATACATCAACTCAAAATTTATGGACACAGCAAAAGCAGTACTGAGAGGGAAGTTCATAGCACTACAGGCATATCATAAGAAGCTAGAAAAAGCTCAAATAAGCAACCTGACCCTGCATCTAAAAGAACTAGAAAAACAACAGCAAATGAATCCCAGGACCAGTAGAAGGAAGAAAATAATAAAAATCAGAGTAGAAATAAATGAAATAGAGGCTAAGGAAACAATACAGAGGATCAATGAAACCAGGAGCTTGTTCTTTGAAAAGGTAAACAAGATTGATGAACCTTTAACTCGACTCACCAAGAAAAAAAGAGAGAGGACTCAAATAAATAAAATTAGAAATAAGAGTGGAGAAATCACAACTGACACAACAAAATACAAAGTATTGTAAGAAAATACTATGAAGAACTATATGCCAAAAAATTAGACAACCTAGGTGAAATGGACAAGTTTCTTGAATCATAAGATCTTCCAAAAATCAATCTGGAAGAATCAGAACATCTAAACAGACCAATTACAACAAATGAGATCGAAACAGTTATCAAAAAACTCTCAAAAAAAAAAAGTCCTGGGCCTTCACAAGTGAATTCTACCAAAAATTCAAAGAAGAACTAAATCCTATGCTCCTCAAGCTATTTCAAAAAATTTAAGAGGAAGGAAGACCTCCAAACTTCTTTTATGAGGTGAGCATAATTCTGATCCCAAAACTGGGCAAATACAACCCAAAGAAAGAAAATTATAGGCCAATATCCCTGATAAATTTAGACGCTAAAATTCGCACCATATATTAGCCAACCGGATCCAGCAATATATGAAAGAAATCATACACCATGATCAAGTGATATTTATTCTGCAGAGGTAAGGCTGGTTCAATATCCGCAAATCAATCAATGTGATTCATCATATAAACAAAAGGAAGGACAAAAATCACATGATAATTTCAATAGATGCAGAAAAGGCATTTGATAAAATCCAGCACCCATTTATGCTCAAAACTCTCAGTAAAGTGGAAATACAAGGAACATTTCTTAACATGATAAAGGCCATCTACGACAAACCCACAGCAAACATAATACTAAATGGGCAAAAATTAAAAGCAATCCCCTTAAGATCTGGAACCAGGTAGGGGTGCCCATTTTTACCACTCTTATTCAACATAGTTCTGGAAGTCCTAGCTACAGCAATCAGACAAGAAGAAGAAACAAAAGGAATCCAAATTGGAAAAGAAGAAGTAAAACTGTCATTATTTGCAGATGATATGATATTGTATATAGAAATCCCTAAAGTCTCAGTCAAAAAACTACTGGACCTTATAAATGAATTCAGCAAGCTGGCAGGATATAAAATTAATACTCAGAAATCAGAGGCATTTTTATATACCAACAATGAATTGTCAGCAAAAGAAATTAAGGAAACAATCCCCTTCACTATTACAACCAAAAAAAATAAAGTACCTAGGAGTAAATTTAACCAAGGAGGTTAAGGACTTGTACTCGAAAAATTATAAAACATCGATTAAAGAAATCAAGGAAGATACAAACAAGTGGAAGCATATACTGTGCTCATGGTTAGGAAGAATAAACATCATTAAAATGTCTATACTACCCAAAGCAATATATAAATTCAGTGCAATTTCTATTAAAATACCAATGGCATATTTTAAAGATGTAGAAAAATATTTCAAAAATTTAGCTGATATCAAGCTATACTATAAGGGCCATTGTACTCAAAACAGCTTAGTACTGGCATAAGAACAGGTGTACAAATCAATGGAACAGAACAGAGAACCCAGAAATAAACCCACACCTATTTGGACAATTGGTATTGACATAGAAGGTAAGAACATTCAGTGGAGTAAAGACGGTTTCTTTAACAAATGGTGTTGGGAAAATTGGAAAAATAAATGCAAAAATAATAAAACTAGACCACCAACTTACACCATTCACAAAAATAAACTCAAAATGAATAAAAGACTTGAATGTAAGTCGTGAAATCATGATCATCTTGGAAGAAAATATAGGCAGTAAGCTCTCTGACATTTCTTGCAGAGAAATAATTGCTGATTTAACTCCACAGGCAAGTGAAATAAAGGACAGAATGAACAAATGGAACTATATCAAACTAAAAAGCTTTTGCACAGCAAAATATAATATAAACAAAATAAAAAGACAAACCACACAATGAGAGAACATATTTGCCAACACATCCTATTAGGGGTTAAAACCCAAAATCTATAAAGAACTTGTAAAACTCAACATTAAGAAAGTAAACAATCCAATAAAAAAATGGAAAAAAGAACTGAATAGATACTTCTCCAAAGAGTACATACAGATGGCCAAGGGAATATGAAAAATGCTCAACATCACTAATCACTAGAATAATGCAAATTATAACCACAATGAGATACCACCTCACACCAGTCAGAATGGTGTTCATTAACAAAACAACACGTAGCAAATGCTGGAGAGGGTGTGGAGTAAAGGAAATCCTCCTGCCCCACTAGTGGGAATTCAGACTGGTGCAACCTCTGTGGAAAACAATATGGAGATTCCTCAAAAATTAAAAATGGAACTGCCTTTGACCCAGCTATCTCACCTCTAGGAGTATATCCTAAAAATAAAAAATTACTGATTCAAAAGAATGCTGTTTATTGCAGCATTCTTTACAAAAGCCAAGATCTGAAAACAGCCCAATTGTCCATCAGTAGACTAGTGGATTAAAAAGCAGTGGTACATATACACAATGGAATATTACGCTGCCATGAAAAAGAAGGAAATCTTTCCTATTCAACAACTATGCTAAGCAAAATAAACCAGGCAGAGAATGAAAAATATCAAATGACTTCACTCATTTGAGGAATCCAATGAACAATATGAACTGAGGAACCAAAGAGAGGCAGAGAAAAGGTTAATGAGTCCAGAGAGTAAGTAGGCAGAGGAAAAGGGAATGAGAGGAGGGGATCGAAGAAAGGATAGACATTAGTGAAAGTATATACACATAACACTGAGAGTAGAGGGCAGGATAGTAAATCATGGCAGGAAGGGGGGAAGGCAGTAGAGAGGCAACGGGGTATCAGGGAGAACACAGGGCAAAGGAGGAAGACATATTCGAGGGAACACTTGTAACTATGTAACTATGTTAACACAACAAATTTAAATCAATTAAAAAAAAATTCCTAGCTTCACCAGGTGATTGCTCAGTGGATAGTGCATTTGACTGATCCAGAGGGCTCAGGTTTGAAACCCTGGGGTCACCAGCTTGAGCAGGTACTCATCCGGCTTGAGCATAGGGTCACTGGCTTGAGCATGGGATCATAGATATGACCTCAAGGTCACTGGCTTGAGCAAGGGGTCACTCACCCTGCTGTAGTCTCCCCTGTCAAGGCACATATGAGAAAGCAATCAATGAACAACTAAGGTGTCGCAATGAAAAATTGATGCTTCTCATTTCTTTCCCTACCTGTCTGTCTGTCCCTATCTGTCCCTATCTCTGACTCTCTCTGTCTCTGTCAAAAAAATAATAAAAAGAAGAAAGAAAAAAAAAAGAACTTCCTAATATGAACCAGCTATATTGAGCTTTTACTGTGTACCAAGGACTATTTAGGTGTTATGGCATTAGATAAAGACCTTGCTTTAATAAAACTTAATTAGTTCTCCAATTCAGTAGGGTTACAAAAAGATCCCTTCCATGTTTTTGTATATTCCAATGTATCATGGCTTTTCTATCACACAAATAAAATAGGTAGATATTCATAGAGATTTATTGAAACTACACCACCAGGTAAACTCAGTCAGTTAAGAGCATTGGCCGGAAACAACACGATTGCAGGTTTGATCCCTGGTCAGGACACCCAAGAGAAACAATCAATGAATATACATATGACAAAGTGGAACAACAAATGAATGCTTTCCTTACTCCTCCCCTCTCTATCTTTTACTCCTCCCCTCTCTCACCCTTTAACTCTCTGTTTTGAAAAAAAAAAAAATTTGTTAAGCCCTGGCTGGATATCTGGGTTGGTTGGAGCATTCTCCTGGAGTGTGGAGGTTGCCAGTTTGATTCCCTGTCAGGGCACATATAGGAGCAGCTCAATGTTCCTGTCTCTCTTTCCCTGCCTCTCTCTAAACACAAAAACAATAACAAAAACAAACAAAAAAAGATTTACTGAGCCTTATGCCATAGGGAAGAGATGAAGAACAAGACATAAAGTAAATATAGACAATTATCTAAATAAAGTTTAGGTTCAGAAAAAAAATCTGTTGAAAGTTTTCAGTTTACTGAGATTCAGACATTTTTTAAATGTATCAAATCTGAATGTATTAAATATATCAAATTTGTATTTAATAGCATATTTAAATATATTAATTTTCTTGTAATGCCTTAATTTTTAAAAATTTCCAAATAGTAAATTTGTTATGCAATTGATTAATTATAAAATCAGTTACTTTATTACAAAATTAATTTATTATAAAACTCATTTGGCTAGAACAATTTTATTAAAAACTTTCTTTAGGTAAAAAATTGAATTAATGGCTACTATAAAATCTGTCCTGGAAATACCAGTAATGGGATATAAATAACAGAGGGTAGGATAAGTATAGCATTATTTGCCCAGGCCATCTGACAGAAGCTTAATATAAACTTGATTCACCAATGTTTCATTCTGGCTCACCATACATATGAAACACACATTCTAAATCTAAGAGAAAATTATAAGAAATATTACAAATGCAAAACAAAAATATATGTAAAAATTAATTCTACCTTTTAAAATAAAATTTTAACTCCATATGAACACCTTTTTGATATCTGATTACAATAATGGAGTATGCATGTATATGTACTCCTAACAAAGCCTCTTTACTTTGAAAGAAGAAAATGTGACATGGGGGAAAAAGTGGTTAGGTTGAGTTAGATCTCAGTATTAATTTTGGTTCCACCACTTATTGATTCTGACCTTCACATAAGACACTGAACTTTATAAGTATAGTAGTCTCCCGCCATACACAGTTGCACTTTCTATGGTTTCAGTTACTGGTGGTCAACTGAAGACTGAAAATATTGAGTGGAAAAACTCAGAAATAAACAATTCATAAGTTTTTACATGCATATCATTTTGAGTAGCCTGATGAAATTTTGAACTGTTCCACATCATCCCATTCCATCCAGCCCCAAATATTACTCATCCCTTTGTCCAGTGTATCCACGATGTATATCCTCCCTGCCCATTGGTCACTCAGTAGCCACCTAGGTTATCAGACACAGAGAGACCACATTCACTAACTTTTATTACAATATATTGTTGTTTTCATTTATTATGTTATTGTTGTTAATCTCTTACCTGTGCCTAATTTATAAATCAACCTTATTATAACCATGTATATAAAGAAAAATACATGGTGTAGATAGGGTTAGAAACTATCTGTGGGGTTTCAGAACACATCCTCTATGAATTAGGGGTGGGGAACTATACTGTATAGTGAAACTCCTGGAGCTTTAAGTACCTCATTTATTAAATGGAAATCATATTACCTACTTTAATTTACCAGGTTGTTCTGAGAATTGAACCAAAGTATGTTCAGTTCTTAGCAATGAATGCTTGGCATATGATTACCTCCTGTGTTTCTTTCTCATAAAATATCATTTGTTTAGTTATCTTCTTAATAGATTATTATTCTTTTAAGTTTAGGGGAGCAGATTTAATCAACATTTTTACATGTAAGAATTAGCTTATTGTAATTCTTAGAAATTATTATATTTCAGGACTTATTGAAAAAATCCATAGACTTATTTTTTCCTCTTAGTATGTGAACATCTCAGACAAAATCCTACCTCCAATATATAGCCATCCATATCCTCATGTCCTCATTTTGCAGTGTTTACTTTCTTGCTGTATGATACACAACAGGAAATCCTCAATGAAATGCAGCTGATGTAAGTTGAAGTGCAATTTTTTAATAAGTGCCAAACACTTATTTTAAGATCAGTTTTTAAAAGTCTCTTAGTATGTAACTATACATGACTCATTTACAAAAAACTATATAATTAAAAAATAATAGTAATATTGAATAAACCTGATGTTTTTTATTTTCCATTCGTTACTTATGATGTCATGCTGCCCTTATCTTAATGGTGCTTACTGTGTTACTGTAAAACCATAGTTATAAAATGAGATAAATAAACATAATGTCAATAACAGAATAGGCATGATATTCAGAGCCTTTTAAAATATTTTATATATTGCCTGACCTGTGGTGGCACAGTGGATAAAGCGTCGACCTGGGAACACTGAGGTCGCCAGTTCAAAACCCTGCACTGGTCTGGTCAAGGCACATATGGGAGTTGATGCTTCTAGCTCCTCCCCCCTTTCTCTCTCTCTCTCTCTCTCTCTTTCTCTCTCTCTCTCTCTCTCTCACTCTGTGTCTCCTCTCTAAAAAAAAAATGAATAAAATAAAATATTTTATATAAATAGTATTACTATCTCTTTTGAGTTTTATGATATTTTTTATTCATACATTAGCTCTAGTTCTTTCATTTTCATTGCTCTATGATACTTCATTTTATTGAAATATAGGAGTCTACTTATCCATTCTCCTGTTGTTGGACATGTACATAAAATGCTGGATAAATTAACCCATTAAACAAGCAAAAAGGCCCTGATTTTATGATAATAGAGTTTCTCCCTCACTCTCCATCTCTCTTCTCCCATTGTACCCCCTTTCTCTCTTTTAACAAATACAGAAAACATACTTAGACTTTAAGAAAATATTTTCTGAAGCTATTCTTATATCTTTTCCTTTTTAAACGATGTTTATTTTATTGATTTTAGAGAGAGAGAGACAGGAACATTGATCTATTTCTGTCTGTGCCCTGACTAGGAATTAAACTGGCAACCTCTGTGTTTTGGGACAGTGCTTCAACCAATAGAGCTATCTGGCCAGGGTGCTAATTCTTACTTTCTAAACACAAATGCTAATCAATAGTAAAAAGTCCAATTTAATTTTTGATGGGTTATTCTTTTGGGTTTTTGTTTCTTTTGTTGTTGTTGTTTTTTTCATTTTTTTAACATTTTTATTTTATTCATTTTAGAGAGGAGAAGCAGAGTGAGAGAGAGAGAGAAAGAGAGAAAGGGGGGAGGAGCTAGAAGCATCAACTCCCATATGTGCCTTGACCAGATCAGTGCAGGGTTTTGAACTGGCGACCTCAGTGTTCCCAGGTCGACGCTTTATCCACTGCGCCACCACAGGTCAGGCTCTTTTGTTTTTATATTAATGAAAACTTTTTTTTTATTCCAAGGTCAGTGCAGATTTTTCTCCTATGTGTTCTTTGAAAGTAGTGTAGTTTTAGACTTTACATTTAAGTCAATGATATATTTTAAGTTAATTACTGTATATAGTATTAGAAAAAGACTGAAATTCATTTTATTGCATATGAATAACCAATTATTTCAACACCATTTTTTAAAAAGATTATCCTCTGTTCCCTGAATTATTTTTGTACCTTTGTTAAAAATCATGGTCCAAATAAATGTGGATCTATTTCCTGAATTTATATTCTATATCATTGATTTATTCATCCATCTTTAAACCAATACCACTCTGTCTTAATTATTGTAGTTTCATTAAAGTTAAAATTTCTCTTCAAAATATTCTACTAAAAACTAAAAAGACAAGCCATAAACTGGGAGAAACTATTTTCAGAACAAACCGGAAGAAACTATTTGCAGAAACTATTTGCAGATATGATAAAGGCCTTGTATTTGTAATATATAAGAATATCAAATCTCAATCATAACACAAATAATTTCACAAATGGAAAAATATATGAACAGATATTTCAAAAAAAAACAGAAAATGATACCAATTTTAGAAAAGCACACAGAAAAATGGTAAGCAGAAGCTTTGATTTCTGGCTCAGCACATGAGAAGCATGGAAGTCACCACACCCTAACAAGTACAAAGCTGAACGTAGTCATTGAATGATGATTCCCCCTCAGTTTTGTGAATTTTACCTCCAAGAGATTATCAAAGAAGATTGGAGAAAAATTTCCTCTTGCTTCCAGCAGAAAGAGGGAAAAGTAACAAATGTGTTTGAGAAGTCCATTCTATTAATAAGGTCTGCCCTCAAGAGAAACTATTTTACCAGACTCTACCCTGCTAGGGTTTTATCAAAGCCTAATCTACCTAGGAAAATATACAATGCTAGGCTTTAGTCATTCTGTCCTACATGTGGGAGGAGGGGAATCCTGAGAAGCACAGTTAAGTTCACATTCCAGGAGCATGGACTGAGTGTTAAAGAATTATAGAACACTTTTACAGCCCACACCTAACCACTTCATTATTAAATCCCTATTCATTGCTGTTTCTCTAACCAATACATAACATATATTTTTCAGTAAAAATGTATGAAAAAATTAAAAAACAAAAACAAGTTTGAAATAGACTGAACAAACATCTGAACCAAAGTCATGTATAGCAGGTATGTTAGAATTACGATTAAAAAAAACAACTATGATTCAAATGCTAAAAATTTTAATGAATAAAGTAGACAATATACAGAAATAGATGGATAATGTAAACAGAAAAACTCTAAGAAAGAATTTTAAAAAGTGTATAAAAAACATTGAGATAGAAATGAAGAATACTTTTGATTGACTCATTAATAAATAGACACAGATAAAGTAAGACTCTCTGAGCTTTATATGTGACAATAGAAATGATTTAAACTAAAAATCAAAGAGAAAAAAAAATTTAAAAAACCCACAGAATATCCAAGAACTGTGGGAAAACTGTAAGAGTTATAATATATGCATTGTGGGAATACCAGAAAAAAAAGACAGAGAGAAAAAGAGAGAGGGAAAAAAAGGAAGAAAGAAGGGAAGGAAATAAGAAAAAAAAAAAGAAAGAGATAGAGGAAGAAGGAAGAAAGGAAGGAAGGAAGGAAGGAAGGAAGGAAGGAAGGAAGGAAGGAAGGAAGGAAGGAAAGAGGAAGGAAAAATAGAAACAATATTTTAAGCAACAATGACTGAGAAATTCTTCTCAAACTAATGTCAGATACCAAACCACAGGTCCAAGAAGCACAGAGAATACCAAGCAGGATATATGCCAAAAGAATATAAATCTAGACATCGAGTATTCACAGTTTTGAAAAATCAATACAAAGAAAAACCTTGAAAGAATAAACAGAAAAAATAATCTTACCTATAAAGGAATAAAGATAAGAGTCACATCTAACTTCTTTTCTAAAACCATGTAAGCAAATAGAGAGTGAAGTGAAATAAAGTGTTGAGAAGGGGGAAAAAATCAACCTAAAATTCTGCACCTAAAAAACAACCCTTCAAAGTGAAGAAGAAATACTTTCTCAGTTAGAAAAATTGAGAATATTTGAGAGTCATGGACTCAGAATAACCAACTCAATATTAAGAGAAGAGGAACAAAGTTGTAGGATTGACAATACCTGACTTCAAAACTTATTATAAAGTTGTAATAATAAAAGAGTGTGGTATTTGTGAAAGAATGGAGAAATAGATAGATGGAGCACAATAGAGAGTCCAAAAGACACTCACAAAAATATAGTCAACTGACCTTTGACAGAACAAAGGCAATACATTGAAACAAAGAAACTGGGGAGCAAAATTTTTGTTGCATCCAAAAAACACTTGTTCTTATCTAATTCATGTGTGCTGATCTCAAATCTGACATTAGTTTTTCTCTGTAAGCTACAATTATTTTGCAATTCAAGATTTCAGGTTTTCATCTTATAAAATTTTAACATTTAGTTTAACATAATGAAGTAGAATGTCTTCTTGGGCATCATCTCTGTGAAAATATAATAATTTATATAATGCAGTAAATACACAAATACACTAAAATATATAGTTGCATCAAAATTTGTCTACAATTTCGAAATAGAACATATTAAAACACTTATTTTAATCATAAAATTTGCGCAAAGCTTATTTAAATTCTATTCAGGCAAAATGTTGGGTTTGTAGCTCTTGCATTTGTGTACTTGTTGAGGAAAATCTCATTTGATGTTTCAACAGTAGTTTGCTCATCAGGAACAGCTTCAAAATTTTTAGGAAACTTATCAAGATGACTGTTCAGGAAGTGAATCTTAACGCTCCTGTTACATCCAATGTCGTAGAAAACCAACAACATCCTTTGAACCAGAAGTTTATAGTTTTCTGCTTTTTTGTTGCCAAGGAAGTTCTTTGTAACTGCCACAAAAGACTGTCATTCTGCTTTCTCCTCCTTATTCATCTTCCTGGCAAATTCTTCATCACGTATGAGGGTTTGAATTTGAGGTCCAACGAACACACCTGCTTTTATCTTCTCAAAAGACGGCAGGAAAAGTATAAATAATATTTTGAAAGCATTCACTTTCTCTATTCAAAGCCTGAACAAACTGCTTCATTAAACCAAGTTTGATGTGAAGTGGGGGAAAATGATCCTGTCTTAATTAACTACAGGTTCATTCACAATATTTTGCATATCTACTTCCAGAGCTTTATGTTTCAGACAATCCTTCTGTGTTCAGTGTTTCTCCTGAGCCTGGCTGTCCCACAAACACAGAAAGCAAGGATTCTTCATGAAACCTCTCTGTTGTCCTAGCAGGAAATTTACCATTTTAAGATCCATACAAATGATCCAGTTATGCTCCTCAGACTTCATAAAGTCGAGGACAATTTTTATGTCATTATAATCTTCTCACAGATTAGTTGAATAACCAATTGGAACTGCTGCATAAACATTACTGTTGTGTAGGAGAACACATTTCAGACTCCATTTAGAGCTGTCAAGAAATAGCCACCATTCTGTTGTACTGTAAGTGGTAACACTTAGCTGGCTGAGAAGACTGCTGATATCATGACAGTAAAGAAAGTGTTTGTCTTCGGAAAAAAAGTACACAAAAAATTTGTTCACTCTTCCTGAAATGGGATACTTTAGCTGACTTGGGAAGTAAATTCTTTTCTTAATGTTTGGAAGCTAATAACTCAGCTGCTTTCTTTGATAGGCCCAATTCTCTTACTAAGTCATTCAATTTGAGTTGGCTAAACTACTTAGGGGTTAATGACTGCTTGGCATCAGAAGAAAACCCTTCAGATTCTACAACCATTTTCTCATGCATCTTATCAAAATACACTTGATCACCATGTTCACTTTCTTCGTCCTTAGGAGAAATAAAACTACTGAAAACTGGAACCAGGAGTGTCTCAGAGTGTGGGATAGGTCGTATTGCTGAAGAAATGTTAGAATATGCAATCATATACTGTTTTTTTTTTTTTTTTTTTGCGATGTCCTTTGTATGGATCAGACAGAAATAACAGTCACTGCTGTGGTCCTTAGGTTCACGCAAACCATGGGAATACCAAAAGGCATTTCTTTGCATTTTCTTTTGTCCAGTCACAAAGAATTCCTCACAATTATGATACACAATGTGAGGAGCCCAATTTTTGTCTTGATGCCCAAGGAGAACTTGAAAATAGGAGATATATGCACATGTCACAAATGATAAAATATTGTGCCTTTGATGTTGAAGTGTGTAACAGCCACATATATAACAGAAGGTGTCAGGACTATTCTTACATTAACTTGAAGAAGCCATGATTCAATCTTAAAACAAAATAAGAGGCTGTTTTTATCAGATAATAAGTTTTTGCATTTTAAAACAACTGCAATTATATAAAAGTGATGTTTGTAAAACATTAATTGCCTTGTGGCAATTCAAGAGTCATTCAATGCAAGAGTCGTTACCCTTTAACTCCAATTTAAAAACGAATGTATGTTTGCCTGACCACACAGTGGCACAGTGGATAGAGCGTCAGACTGGGATGTGGAGGACCCAGGTTAGAGACTTCAAGGTTACTAGCTTGAGCACAGGCTGATCTGGCTTGAGCAAAAAGTTCACCAGCTTGGACCCTAGGACACTGGCTTGAGCAAGGGTTTACTCGGTCTGCTGAAGGCCCGCAGTCAAGGCACATATGAGAAAACAATCAATGAACAACCGAGCCATTGCAACAAAAAGCTGATGATTTATTCTTCTCATCTCTCTTTGTTCCTGTCTATCTGATCCTATCTCTCTCTCTCTCTCTTCCTGTAAAAAAAAAAAAAAAAAAAAAAAAAGAAATGCATACCATTAAATGTAACAAAAAGAAATTAAAATTGCATAAAAACTAGAGCATGTACCTAAAAATAATTTTCAGATTTGGAATCAGTGATGCAGATGTATATAGAAACAGTTCTAAAACCTCATGCACCAAAAAATGAAAAAAATTGTTCCCCAGTGAGATTTTTCTTTCAAGAAATGATGCTGTAACTACTGGACATCCACATCCAGAAAATTTAATTAGACACTGACCTTATAGTCTTTACAAAAATTAACCTAAATTATCCTAACATGAAAACCCTGGAAGGAAACCTAGATGACCCTGGGTATGATGATGACTTTTTATATACAACACCAAAGGCATGATCTATGAAATAAAAGATAAGCTGAACTTTTTTAAAATTAAAAATTACTACTCTACAAAAGGCAATGCCAAGAGAATGAGAAGATGAGCTACAACTGGAAGAAAATATTTGTGAAAATTACATCTGATAAAGGACTTATTCAAAATACTCAAGGAACTCTTAAAACTCAACAATAAGAAAATGGACAAACTAAAAAGGAGGCAAAATATCTGAGCAGACACCTACTGTAGTTAATACATAGAATGAAAGTAAGTATACGAAAAGATGTTCAACATTCTATATTCCCTCATCTTAAACCTATCACTGATAATACATACTGGCCTTGAATAATTTATTTTCTTTCTTTGCTCACTCAGCACTTTGTACTTCTCATGGCACTTCTCATTTTATCATGTCTGTGCCTTACTATTTTTCCCGTCTGATATGGAAAGCATGCGCTGGCAGAGTAGTAGCCATGTCATCTTCTGCTTTGAAGTTCACAGAATGTCCAAACAACTACTGATCCCAAAAAGTGCTTGGGCTTGTTGATTTTAATAAGGATATCATTATAGAGACAGACTCAAAGATAGAGAGCAGGCTGACATCTGTCAGGGAAGGAGTGTGGTGGGGACTGGAAGGATTGAGCAAACAAAAAAGAAAGAAAAACATCATGACATGGACACAGTGTGGTTTCCTGGGGGAGGGAGGGTGTATAGGGGGTGGTAGAGGGATTTGGGAGATAAATGGGTGATGGACGGAGACTTGACTTGGGGTGGTGAACACACCATACTGTGTACAGATAATGTGTTATAGAATTGTGCACCAGAAACCTGTATAATTTTGTTAACCAGTGTCACCCCAATAAATGAAATAAAAAGAAAAAAAAATAGTATCAAGTGCCTATAATAGTGCTGGGCATATAGTAGGTACTCAGTAAATATCAATTCTTTTTCCTCCAGTGTGTCTCAAGCAATCATATACCTAAATTGATTGTGGGCAATAATTTTCAAGTGTCATATAAGCTTTAATATACTTTTCAAAAATAGCAATGCTTATTTAATTAATTCTATTAAATCTGGTTAATAATTATAATAGATAAGCTAGAGGTGAATGTCTTACATGATCACTGGACTAAGTCTTTCTATGTGTTTTATTTTGAAATAAATGCATTTTTGTGTTCATTGTTAATATTTTATAGTTTTGTCATATTTCATTTGTGAAATATATATTTCAGTATAATTTTAATTGATATAGAAAATCTAAAATATTAAAAAATGCTAACATCCCCAAACTGTGTTTTATAAACAATTTCATCAAGTTATTAATGAGTATTCCCTCCTAAAAGAGATATAATTTGGGAAATGTTGGTTTAAGAAAGATTTTATGCAGTGTACATCAAGAAGCTCCCAGAGTGAGATGTGGAAAACATGAGAGTTGTTTGTTTATGATGACGATACATGGGAATGAAACCATTTGCTGGTCAGTTTTATTCCTCCTCATTAGTTTTCCATCAGTATATAATACAATGGACTTTAATACTAAAGAAGAATTTGAAGAGTTCATATTGCCACAACTAGTTTTAAGGGAATGTAATAACTATAAACAGACTCAATAATGCTTATTTTAAAAAAGCACTGTATCATTTATTGTCTGGCTGCTTTGGGTGTGATATAAGCCACTTTCAGAAAAGGTTATTTGAATCAGATATAGCTTTCTAACTGAAGAACATTTAGTCACCACACCTGCATTTGCTCAAATGAGGTAATAATAATTCAGCATTTTTAAAAATGTATGTTTTTGGAAATGAACGTGGAGGCCAGAAAAAAAGGAAATGCTGACAAATTTTAAATAGAAAGGTGATCAAACTGACAAGGAGGTGCCTGGCTCTGAGGACAGTGCTCATTCAACTGGGGCTCATTTAATTTGAGGGGTGATTTCTATGCTGCTTTCTAACCTGACACTGAATTGAACAAGAAAAAATAAATTTTAGTACCTTAGTATAGAAAATAAAATTCCTCTTATTTATCTCTTTAAATAAAATAACCTAAAACAATGAGAAATATTAGTTATATCTTCTGTTCCTTGAATCTAGCTAAGGAATTATTCCATTAGTCACAGAGGGTAAAACAACAATAAATGAATATCTCCTGGGAGGTTTTACTGCATAATTTACAAAAGTAGGCAATAATTTATTATCTGCCAGAGATTACTGTCAAAGAACCCAGAAGAATTCATCCACTGTATCTTTATTTAATATATGGGGTAATTACAGTATTTCTTATTACTAAATAAAATATTTTTATTAAATCCTTTTAGCACGATCTTATGGGATTTATAAACTACCTTTTCTGGTTAAACTGTAGATTCTTGTTTCATAACTTCTAACTTTTTGTATTATTGTTTTACTTAAGTTTTTAAGGCATAATTTTAAGACCTGAATATCTGTTTTTCATTGTAGATTAGTGTTTTATTTAGAAAGTTAGAATTTGCTTTAGAAAGATTTTTCTAAACTATTGTGTATTTGTTAAAAGAAACAGGAAGTAAGTGAGCAGAGTGGAGGGGGGAGGAAAAGAGAGACAGAAATATTTTCTAAAATCTACCAATTCCTTCCTGTAGAAGAGTCCTAAGAAGTATGAGGGCCCATCCCAGAAAGCTGATTGGTAAGTATTCAGAAATCCTGTGAGCTAATTTTTAAATAGGTAGCTTGAAATCAGCAAAAGCTACAAATGAGGGATTGTGTTTTGGGAAGATGAATTACCAGTACACTTACTTGGCACAAAACGTATCAACATATTTGAAAAAAATATAATTATATATGAAGTTCCTGATAAGTCTTGCAGTTAAAAAAGTAGTATGTTTATTAGACCAAATATTTTCCAAATTTTATGGAAAAGGAACACTTCTTACTGGTAAAAGGGGCAATATTTATAGTGGTTCAAGAACTCAAGCACTGGAGACAGACAGCATAAGTTCAGTGCTTTGCTTAACCATTTGCTAGTTTGTAAATGAGCCAATTATTTAACTGTTTTGTGACTTTCATTTTTCATTTGTAAAGTTATATAAAGTATGTAAAGTTACAGACAAAATTGTATATTTCAAAAACTTGTTTTGAGGGTAAGATGAGCTAATACTATAAATACTTAGAATGATAGATAAAACAAATTCTCAATACATGTTAAGTTCTTTTAAGAACATGGTGCTCAGAACTTATTTTTAATAATTTAAAAATTTTCAATTATAGTTGACATACATTATATTTGTTTCAAGTATACAACATGGTGATTAGAAATTTATACAACTTATAAAGTGATCACCTAAATAAATCTAGAACTTGTCTGACATCATATAGACTTAATACTATGTTATTTACTATATTCTCTTTGCTATACTTTACACCCCCATGTCTATTAAGTAACTACAATTTGAATTTCCTAATCCTTTGACCTTTATCACCCATCCCTTTAAAACTCTTTCCTTCTGGAAACCATCAAAATGTTATTTATGTATGTGTTTGTTTTTGTTCTGCTCTCCATTTATTTTGATTTTTAGATTCCACATATTAGCAAAATCATCCAGCATTTTTCTTTCTCCGTCTGATTTATTTTACTCAACATAATACCTCCTAGGTCCATTTAAACTATTGCAAATGATTAGATTTTATTCTATTTATTCCTTAGTCCTATTCAATTGTATATATCCACCATTTATTCTTTATTCATTCATTTATTCACAAACACTAAGGTTGCTTTCATATCTTAACTATTGTAAATACTGTGGCAATGAACACACACACACACACACTCATGCACATATATCTTTTCAATTTAGTGTTTTGAAATTCTTCAGATAAATACCCAAGAGTAGAATTGTTGGGTCCTTCTTTGTCTATTCCTATATATAGGCTTTGATTTCTTTTTTATTTCTTTGTTTTTTTTTGTATTTTTCTGAAGTTAGAATCAGGGAGGCAGAGACACAGACTCCTGCATGCGCCCAACCAGGATCCAGCTGGCATGCCCACTAGGGGGTAATGCTCAGCCCATCTGAAAAGTTGCTCTGCTGCAGCCAGAGCCGGAGGCCATGGAGCCATCCTCAGCACCTGAGCCAACTTTGCTCCAGTGGAGCCTTTGTTGTGGGAGGGGAAGAAAGAGAAAGAAAAGGGGGAAGGGTGGAGAAGCAGATGGACGCTTCTGTACACCCTAGATGGAAATTGAATTGAGACTTTTACATGCAGGGCAGACACTGTAGCACCTAGCCAATTGGCCAGGGCCCTTTTTTTAAAAAAAAAATGACTTGAGAGAGAAAAACATTGATTCATTTTCCATTAATTTATGCATGTAAGTGTCGTATGTACCCTAAATGGAGATTGAACCTACAACCTTGGCATATCAGGATGATGCTCTAACCAACTGAGCTATCTAGCCAGGTTAACCTTTGTTTTAAAGTCTCTTTAGTCTGGTATAAGTATTGCTACTCGAGATTTTATTTTTTCATTTTCATTAAATATATTTTTCTATCCATTTACTTTTAGTCTGTGTATGTCTTTTGATCTTGAATAAGTCTTTTGTACACATGCATGTAAGGATTCTGCTTTGTTATCCATTCAGTCACCATATGTCTTTTGATTAATGTAGTTAATCTACTTGTCTTAAAGTAGTAGCTGATAGATATGTATTTATTGTCATTTTTATTATTCATATTTTTGGCCTTTTTTTTTTTCTTCTTAGTGAAGACTCTTTAACACTTCTTGTAATACTGGTTTTGTGGTGATAAACTCCTTTAGCTTTTTCTTGACTGGAATGCTATTTATCTATTAATGATAGCTTTCCTGGGTAAAGTACTTTTGATTGCAGGTCCTTGCATTTTACTACTTTGAATATTTTGTGCCAATCTTTTCTGGCTTACAAAGTTTCTGTTGAGCAATCAGTTGACAGTCTTATGGGAGCTCCTTCATGGGTAACTACTTTTCTCTTGCTTTTTTTAAAATCCTCTCTTTGTCTTTAACCTTTGGCATTTTAATTATGATGTGTCTTTATGTGGGGGTCTCTGCTTTCATCCTGTTTGAACTCTCTGTGCTTCTTGAACTTGTGGGTCTTTTTTTTCAGCAGGTTAAGAAAATTTTCAGTCATTAGTTCTTCAAATAAGTTCTCAATCTCTCTCTCTCTCTCTTCTTTTTTCAGTGTGCTTATGATGCAATCATTGGTGTGCTTGATGTGGCCCCAGAGCTGGGATCAGGAACCTATGGCTCATGAGCCAGATGTGGCTCTTTTGATGGCTGCATCTGAATCACAGACAAATCTTTAATAAAAAAAATAATAACATTAAAAATATAATACATTCTCATGTATTACAATCCATTCATTTCCTACCACTCATGTTTATGATTGAGGGTGGCTGGAGCCAATCACAGCTGTCCTCCAGACAACACCAAATTTTTGTTGGATAATGCATAATATACACGGGTTGTTGTGAGGTCAGAAAGTAAACTTCCCTCCTTTTAATCAAGTTGTCAGCTAGCTAATTGCAGAAACCTTTTTGACGAAGAAGATGGCTAAAAGAAAAAAAGATGAGGAGTATCGTACTTTTCAGCAGAAAAGGACAGAGGAATCACCTTTGTGGACAGAGCAGGTTCTGCAGTGTGTCTTATATGCAATGATAAAATTGCATCAATGAAATGGTTAAATATAAAGTGGCACTTCGACACACAACAGACTACATTTGCATTGAAATATCCAGTGGGGGACAGCAGGAAGAAAGCATATCAAGAGCTACTGTGCAGAGTGCAAGCTAGTCAGCAGCAACTGTGTGTTTGGACCCAACAAGGTGACTGAAATTTGGCTAGCTCTGCTGGTGCTTTAGCAATTGTGAGAAATGGAAAGCCATTCACAGATGGGGAGTATGCCAAAACATTCATGCTTGATGTTTCCAATGAACTTTGTGACGAGTTTCCAGATAAAGACAAGATAATCAAACGAATAAAAGACATGTCTCTGTCAGCAAGAACTATTCACAGTCATACCATCATGATGGCAAATCAAATTGAGGCATCACAAGTGAAGGACATAAATGCAGCACCATTCATTTTTCTCGCTTTGGATAAGTCAACTGAAGTAAGCCATTTATCTCAGTTCAGCGTGGTTGCAAGGTATGCTGTCGGTGACACACTATGTGAGGAAAGTCTTGCTGTTTTGCCTATGAAAGAGACAACAAGAGGGGAGGATTTATTCAAGTCTTTCACTGAGTTCACTAAAGAAAATAATCTACTGATGGATAAACTTATTTCGGTGTGTACTGATGGTGCTCCAGGCATTGTGGGGAAAAACAGAGGATTCGTAACGCTTCTTCATGAACATGAAAAGAGACCCATTCCGTTTTCAATACATCCTACATCAGGAGGAGCTTTGTGCTCAGATGTGTGGAGAGCAGCTTGGTGAGGTGATGTCGCTGGTCATTCGGGTGGTCAACTTCACTGTTGCCCAAGCTTTAAATGATCGCCAGTTTAAAGTACTGCTGGATGAAGTTGGGAATAATTATCCTGGTCTGCTTCTGCACAGCAATGTGCATTGGTTGTCAGGAGGGAAGGTGCTCAGCTGTTTCACGGCTTGTCTGAGAGAAATCTGGACTTTTCTTGAAATGAAAAATGTCTAGCATCCTGAGTTAGCTAACACTAAGGGGCTCCTAAAGTTCTACTATCTCGTGGACATGAGTGAACACCTGAACCAGCTCAATGTGAAAATGCAAGACGTTGGAAATACAGTCTTATCCCTTTAACAAGCAGTGTTTGCATTTGAAAACAAGCTGAAACTCTTCATCACGGACATTGAAACAGGTCGTTTACTACACTTTGAAAAACTGGGAGAGTTTAAAGATGCATGCACAGCAAGTGACCCTGCTCAACATCTTGATCTCCAGCTGCAAGCGGGCTTCACATTTAATCTCCTGCAGTCAGTCAAAGCGTGCTTTGGAGAATTTTGTGAGCACACTCATCTTTTAAGTTCATCACCGATCCACATGAGTGTGCAGTGGACAGTGCCAACCTGAGTCAGAGATTTTGAGCTACAAGCTGCTGACCTAAAGGTGTCAGACATGTGGGTGAATAAGTTCAAGTCACTGAATGAAGATTTGAAAAGACTTGCACGACAGCAAGCAGAGTTGGTGAGCAAACATAAGTGGAGAGAAATAAAAAGACTTCAACTCACAGACCAGCTCGTTGTCAAAACTTGGAACACGCTTCCCATCACATACCACACACTGCAGCGTATAAGTATTGTTGTACTGACAATGTTTGGCTCTACGTATGCATGTGAGCAGTCTTTCTCACATCTAAGGAACATTAAGACCAACCTACGATCACGTTTAACAGATGGTAGTCTCAATGCTTGCATGAAGCTTAACCTCACCACGTATCAACCAGACTGCAAAGCCATCAGCAAAACCATGTAGCACCAGAAGTTGCGTTAATGGTAAGAAGTACTTTATTCATCATTGGTTAGCAACAGCATAACAACGTTATTAAAAAGAATTCAGAGACTTATTGTACTTTAATAAAAGTGTTGGTCTTACATAAAATACATTTACTTGTATTTAGTGTTTAACATATTGTATGGCTCTCAAGGAATTACATTTCAAAATATCTGGCATTCATGGCTCTCTCAGCCAAAAATGTTCCCAACCCCTGCCCCAGAGACTCCTTAAACTATTTCTCATTTTTAGTATTCTTTTCCTTTTTGTTGTTCTGATTGGGTGTTTTCTGCTTCCTTATATTCCAATTCACTGATTTTATCTTTTGCTTTATCTACTCTATTGATTCCCTTTAATGTATTTTTCATTTAGTTATTGTATCATTTTTTTTCTGACTGATTTCTTTCTTCATTTTTATCTTTACTAACTCTTTGCTAAAATTCTAAGTTCACCTACTCTTCCTTTAAGTTCATTGAGCATCTTTATAACCCATGTTTTGAACTTTGACTCTGAGAAATTACTATCTCCTTTTTTTTAGTTTTCCTTTTTTCTTGGAGTTTTGTCTTGTTCTGTGATATGGGACATGCTTCCTTATCTCCCCATTTTGGCTACTTCCCTGTGTTTTTTTTTTTATGTGTATTAGGTTGAGCAGCTATGTCTCCTAGTCCTCATAGAATCATTTTACGTAGTAGTAGGTGTTCTATAGGCATCAGTGGTGCAGCCTTCCTGTTCAACCCAGCTGGAGACTCCAGGTATATTCTCTGTGTGGGCTGTGCGCTCCTCTTGTTGTAGTTAAGCCTTGACTGCTGTTGTAATGTCAATGGAAGGCAATGACCCCCAAGTTGATTGACTTTGCTAACTAGCCACCACGACTGTAGAGATCTGCTATGCAGGTATCAACCCTAAGAGCAGCATTGGTTTTGGTGAGGTCTAGGGCCCATTGCATCCACCCCTTGATTTTGTTGCTTGTGGAAGTGGCTGGTGGTATGCTGATGTGGTTTGAGGTTGAAGCTGCACCTGCTCCAGGGACTCCTGAGAAGTGTATGCCAAGGTCAGCTGCCACCTGTGCCCTGGCATGAGTCATTGAGCATGAGTTTACATGGGAATCTGAAGATGACTGTTACTTGTGTTGAACTCTGAGGTGCCAGGAGAGGCCAAGTTTTATTTATTTATTTATTTATTTATTTATTTATTTATTTATTTATTTATTTATATTTTTACTTTTAGGTGATAGGAGAGGAGATAGTAGGGCAGACTCCTGCATCCCCTACTGAGATCCACCTGTTAACTCCATCTGGAGCCAATGGAGTACTGAGCAAGCTATTTTTAGCTCCTGAAGCAGAGGCACTCAGACCAACTGAGCCACCCTCAGCACCCCAGGCCACACTCAAACCAATCAAGCCACCGGCTGTGGGGGGAGAAAAGGAAGAGAAGGTGCAAAGGAGAGGGAAAGAAGCAGATAGCTGTTTCTCCTGTGTACCCTGATGATGAATTAAACTTGGGGTATCCATATGCCAGGCTGATGCTCTATCCACTACCCTCCCCAAACCAGGGCAGAGGCCAAGTTTTGAACCAAGGTCAGCTGCCACTAATGATGAGTCTGAGGCCACTTAGCAAGAAGTACGGGGCATACCAAGGGTAGATGCTGCTTATTAGAGAAATTTTAGGGAAGTCTGCAGTATGAGACAAGCCATTAATATGGGAAAGTCACTGGAAATGGCTTGGGTTGCAAAATTGGGTGAGGTGGATGTCTCAGGGTGAAGCAAACACTATCAACCAAATTGCTAGAGACTCAGTTATGGCCCCTGCCTGCAAGGCCTGTCAGGGAAGGGTTAAGCAAAAGAACAAAGGCCTTTGCCAGCACTTCTGTCTGAGAGAAAGCTGCTCCATCCCTCATCCTGATGCCAGATAACTCAGTCTCTCCTTCTGTGTCCCTGGTGCCTTTTGATCTGCTTTCCCAGTGTTGGATCTCAGAGGGAGTAAGTCCAAGTAAATCCATGTGTGGGCCCTTTAAGATAAATGCCCTGTACTCCATCAGGGCACCCCTCTCACTCAGTCATAAATCCCACGAGTTTTTAAAGCCAAAAGTTATGGAGACTTCTCTTTTTAGTATTGCATCCCTGGGTTAGGGGTCTGGCATGCAGCTGGGACCTATTACTCTTCAGAGGGAACCTTTGTAGGTGAGATATGTCTCCCCATTTTCAACCTCCACACAAGGTCAACATAGCTTGCTGGTAATTCTACCTTCTGCTAGAGCAAAATTGAACATTGTTCATGGATAACAAAATTTACAGAGTATTTGTAGATGTCATCCATAAAGTCCAGTATGCAATTAAAAAAATTAAAAGACAAGAGGGGTAAAAGAAAATATGACACACAGTTCAGATATAAATAAAAAGAGAGCACAAAGAACCTGGATAAAGGAGTTAGCACACTAGAACATTCTGGTAAGTGTGATGAATCTGTTAACAAATTTAAGGCAAGAGATATTATCCTAGTGGATAGTGTAATGGAGAAAGTCAAAAGAGATTTGGAAACTGTGGAACAAAAATAAAATGGTAATCTTAGTATTATAAAAGAAAATATATGAAAGAAAAAGCTCATCAGATAAAATTTTAACAGGAGAGTGAACATAACAGAAGAAATAAAGCAGCATACTTCTAAATTTACCAGTGAAGACAACATAATAGAAATTATAAAATATTTTGAAATGAGTGATCATGAAAACAAAACTTATCAAAAATGGTAGGATGCAGCTAACTTGGTCATTTGAACAAAATTTTAGGATTAAATGCATATATTAGATAAGGAGAAACCTTTAAGTCAATGATTAAAGCTTCCTCTTAAAGAAACTAGATAAGGGAGAGCAAGCAAAACTAAGTACATGGAAGAAAGAAAAGAGTAAAAACAAAAGTAAAAATCAAAGAAATGGGAAAGAGACAAACAACTGAGAAGAATATTTAAATAAAAAATTGTGTTTTTAAAGGTTAATAAAATTGGTAAATCCTTAGTAAAACTAATTGAGAAAAGGAGAGAGAATACACTATCAGGAATGACATTTGGGATGTCATTACAGATCACACAGATCTTATAATGACTGAATGTCAAGGATTGCAACAGCTTAGATAAAAGAACGGATTCCTCAAAAAACATATCACACCAAAACAAAGACAAGGAAAATTAAAAAATTGGAAGAAGGCCATCTTTAGCTAAGAAATTTAATTTATACATAAAAATCTTATACAGAAATCCACAAGCCCAAATGGACTGATTGGTGAATTCTGTCACACATTGAGCTAAGAAATATTGTCAATTCCACATAAACTCTCAGAAAAGAGAGAAGATACTTTTCAACTTATTTCATAGAGCCAAAATAGCTCTGACTGCAAACATAACAATCTCATTACTAGACAATAATCACAGGCTAATATCAGTCATGAACATATGGAAAGATAGCTAACAAAATACTAGCAATATGAATTCAGCAATATATAAAGAAGATAATATACCATGACCAGTGCTTTGCATCCCATGAATACAAGGTTAAAAATCAAATCATTTAGTTCATCATACTAACAGAAGTTTTTATATTGGTCATTTTCTTTCCAAAATTATATACTCTTTGTATTTATCTCTATTTTCTTTGTGAGTCATATTGCAATGCGTGGCAATTGACCGAATAAGACTGGCCCTTTTAAATTTAGCTCTACCTACATATTCAGCCGCTTATGTAACATAAACATTTTACTTCTTTCCCATTACTAACTGGAAATCAGATGATCATTTTAATGTTATGTAATATGTTTGTTTAAAGTCCTTAGGCATATGTACCCAAACTATCAGCCGGTAAGAGTCTTTTAAGGTCACATTGCCACATGAGAAATGTAGTGAATTCTACGTACTATGCCAGATTGAGGAATTTCAAGTGGAAAACCCCACAGGTTAAGGCAGTTATGTCACAGTTATCCAGGGCTTCAGAACGTACGCTAGTGAAGTAAGCAACTGTGAAACCCAGAACATTTGGCAGCAGGAAAGAGACCATCTGGTCAATGGATTGCCAAATACTTAGCCAGGGCTAGATGTTGATCATTTTAATAATGTTTAAGTGCAGAATTATGCTTTCCAGTCTCCCGTTAGAGTAGACTCAGAATACATTACTATAACTGAATTCCCAAGTGACATCCATCTCCTAATCTCCCTCGGACCAGGTAGTTTCCTGAATGACCTGAGCCAGTCACTGGAGTCAATAGGGTGGCAACAATGTAATTGCATCACTCACATTTTTTTTCTAATCTTTGCTTGTGCAATACATATATAGATAGATAACATGCAGATGAATTATAAATGCAAGGTTAAATATAAATTTCATTTAACCAATTAAATTGTTGACTACTAACAGAAAAATAATTTATAAAAAAAGTAAATATTTAGTGACACTACAATTTTTAAATCATGATTTACAAGTGAATATCTTTTATTTTACCTTAAAAATAGTAAAAGCCACTCTTTTGATGAATAAATTTTAATAATTAATAATCTTCTTATTTAGTAATATAAATACTAGATACTTAATCATCTAGTATTATATTACTAAAGAACCCATGTTTGACTAGTGGTGAGCTGACCAAACTGTGCTTCTTGACATACACAGGCGAGGAGTGTAAAACAGAAAAGGGATTGTTTGAAAGGCGTGGTTTAGTTCAACATAACTAGCCGAAATAGGCCATTGGACATTGGTACCCAAAAAGGTCTCATTGTCATTGAGTTACCTACACGTGACTTTCCCTCCCTGCCCTATGTTTTTTCAGAGCATTATGAATGCGGGGTCTCTTTTTCAGAACTCTTTCTGTGAAGCATCTAATTGTGATCTATGGCTATCCTCTAAGCACTGCTCTCTGAGAAAATTCAAGTTCATGGAACTATTTATGCCCTGTGACTTCTCTGCTGCAAAATTTTCCCTTGGATAAAACCAAGTTTGTATTTGTACTGCATTCGTGTGCTGGTACTACTGTAACTGAGCACCACAGACTGAGTAGCTTAAACAACAGAAACATTTTTGTCATAGTTCTGAAGGTTACAATTCTGAGATCAAGATGTCAACACGGTTGGTTCTTCCAAATCCTCTCTCTTTGGCATGTAGAAAGCTATCTTAATGTTCACGTGGAATTATTTTTCTTGTGATCACATTTCCTCTTCTTATAAGGATAGCAGTCACATTGGATTAGAGTCCACCCTAACAAGCCCATTTTAACTCATTAACTTCTCTAAAGACCCTATTTCTAAACACAGTCACATTTTGAGGTACTGGGCATTAAGACTTCAATATATGAATTTGGAGAACACAATTCAGATCATACAGTATCACATGGTTCCAGTGATGTGAGTATCCATTCCTTCTTTCCCAACAGTAGGCACTGTTTATGAACTATCATGTTCCATTTGTGAGTTTTTTGTTCCTGCTTTTAGAATACTATATCACTTTTATATCATAACTTAATGTTATACTTATTTGTGCCTTATCTCCAAAACTGCTTTGCAAACTTCTTGAAGGAAGCATCTATGTTTAAAAGTAATAGGCATACAATAATTATTAATTCATAAAAAAGGATATCTGAGAGAACAAAACCTAGAAAACTACTTTTTTCTGTCCCTGTGCATAGGTATATAAGAAGTGTATTAATTTTTGGAAGCAAAAAGTTTCATATTGATTAAAAAAATGAGTAGTAATTTGAAATCATACCCTTAATGTTAAAGCAGAATGTTTAAAAAGGTAGGTGATACATTCATCTCCCTCACCCCTATTCCCTGGCATACTAAAAGTTATGTTCTTTGCCAAAGAGTAGCATAAAAAGAAGCAAATTGAAAATTCATCATTTTCCAGTGTGTTATGATTCATTTATCCATTCAATAAGGATTTATTGCTTTGCTGTGATGTGCCAGGTACTGGGCTTGGTGCTGGTAATACCTTAGTGAACAAGACATAGATAGGCTATAGAATAGTAACCAAGTTTAGATTTTTACATCTCAACCACTTCTGTGCAGATTAGCATATGAATGAACTATACAACTTATTTTAGTCACAGTTTGGTCTAGTCTTTGATATTCTTCCTCTAACATATGAAATAGCTTTTCTTTCATAAGCAGAAGAACAGCAGAATAAAATAGGGAGCTCTGATACTCCTTGGACAATTTCTTTATGAAATTACATTTAGAAATATCTATTTAATTGGTCCCTCTAAGACCTGTAAGCTTAAAATTTGGGGTCTCTTATGCGGTGACAGAGTGGAAAGTGTTCCAAGTGCTTTTTGAGAGTTGCCTACTAAAATAAATGAGTTTTACCAGTGATATCTCTGTAAGGTCCACTGACATGCGATGCCTCAGGAATTAAGGGGTTTATATCTTATTAGCCTTAGGACACTCTATTAGAAGAGAGTCATATGATGTGCTATGGGCCAATTATATCTTTCCATGACATTTTTTAACTGGGAATAGAAATTTCATCCTTCCAATGGTGGATTCTATGGAATGAAATACTCGAGAGCTGTTCGCTCACGAGAAGGGAATCTTTACTGAAATCAGCAGTAATGAAAATGAGTCCACAAAGAGGCCTAGATTATACTTTGTCTAGAAAGCTCCACAATCTGACATGTTGTCACCACCTCCACAGCTAGCTCCCTGGTTCAGACCACCACCACCTCTCACTTGCCTACTAATTCAACTCCCTGCATCTACATTTGTCTCTTCAAAGTTCTTCTCAATAAAGTATCTAAATGATCCTTCTTAAAATTTACGTGAAACCATATTGCTACTCAGTTCTAAACTCTCCAGTGCTCTCCATTTCATGCATAGAAACTACCAAGCCCCACTCCATCTGTCTCCATCACCTGCAGTGCAAATATTTCAGTGGAGAACAGTAAAAACAAAGCCAGAGAGGTAGCAAAGTAGGGCCTCACTGTTCTGCAAACACACCAGCCATTCTCCCCATTATTATTCTCCCACATATCCATATGGTTCTCTTTTGACTACTTCAAGTCTTCACTCAAATGTAATCTTTCAGCAACCTCTGGCATGACTATAATATTTAAAATTTAGTAACTTTCAGGCACTTCTTATCCCCCTTCACTGTTTCATTTTTCTCTATTTCAGGTTTCATTATGTCCTTATGTACTTGTGTATAATCTTTATATGTTTCTATGCTGTGCTATCTGACTATACTCTCTAGAATAGAAGTTCCTCCTTCCAGTGTCTAGGCTAGTGCCTGGTAGAAAGGTAGCAGCATTAAATCGATAGTTATTCTGAGAGAATGATGGGCAAAGTTTTGGGTTACATTAGAATAATATCTGAAAAATTACTTATTAAGCTTTGCAGTAGTATTCAACCAAAGGTACACCTTCACTATGATCACTTACCTATTGGAATTTTGGTATAAATAGATGGGAAGTAAGAGATATGAGCATAGAATAAAAAAGTCCTTAAAGTCAAGATTGCAATTTTTAGTAGAATGAAAGTTTTATTTGGGGCATTTAAGGTAGAAAGCCAGATTTAAAATGCATATATGATTGCACTAAATCAAATTTAAAAATATGTTTTACAAACTGCTACCGCTGTTGTTGTTTTAAATAAACCAGAGTCCTTTAAGGGCATCAAAGAATGGTGAATGTCAGGCTTCTTCAGATAAGTTCCAGGCACAGTCCTGCATACAGTTCACACAAGAATTTCTGCAAACATAGGTGTTACTTTGGGACTTGCAGTGAACTAGGGTTTGTAATCTCAATTGTAGAGTACTAAATTTGTTTGTCTGCATTTCTGCATAATTTGCTATTTTGAGTATTAGAAACTCTCAAAAATTTCTATATTTTTGCCATGAATTGCATACAACGTAAAGAGACATAAATGCAAAGTAATACTTTATATTTCCCCTGGAATAACTTCTTTCTTCTTCTAAGACCATGTGGTTCTCTGTCTCTATAATGAGTGTTCCCTTCTCTGTCTTAAACTGCATTTATGGGAAGAGAACATGAACCCTGCACTGTCTTTCAGCTAAGAGAGACCATCACAATTCAGAAATACCCCCCCACACACACACACTTCCTGGATTTCGTTAATCCCTATGTTACTTCTTAGATAATATTATGAGTCCCATCCTTGGTGACAATGCCTCACACATGACTACTGAACTGTGTGATGGCAACTGTCATGTGATTTTCATTTTACAAAGATAATTAAACCATCTCCCATTCCTACAGTCTATAAAAAAATCACTAAATAACTGATAGCTTAAACCATATTTTTAGGCTCTAAATTTTAAAAAATGGTATTAAAAATTAAAATATCTTCTCAAAAATTTATTTTAGAAACCCTTCTAGTGTGAATTTAATGATCATATGTGTGCTCAACATTCTTACATCATTTTCTTTATCTTAAGTGTTACATTCAGCGTGGTATCTTAAATGTGACTTAGTTAAAGTCCATCTTTAAAAAAACAAGAAATAAGAATATATGAAATCAAATGCAGTTTGATATCTTAACTAAAAGTTTAAAATATAGTAAACCCTTAATATGTAAGTTAATACTGTATCATTTTTGCTTAATAATTTTAATTTAGTTACTCAAATTTATACATCGTCTGAATCCACACAAATAAAGGTTTGAAAGCCAGGACAGATTAAACACTAAAACATGATTTAGCTCTACATGTTAGCTATTTTCTTCCTAGGTTCAGATCATTCAGTTATAATGGAATAAGCAATTATTAAGTGTCCATTACGTCTCAGGTGCTGGTACTAAGCAAGATTCTGTTAGTGTCTATGGGTTGGTATTCCAATGAAATAATCTGTGTAATGTGCTTCAGCGAGCACTGCTGGGTCTAATGGAGCCTGTTTAACCTTAGCTGTCATCATTGCTATTGCAAAGCCTTAAATGTATGTCCCGGTCTATGTGCCCAGGGCTCAATAGAGAAGAGAGTCAACCAAGTGAAAATCAGACTGTGTGTTTAAATAGAAACCTGGAAAAAGCTTGAAATGTATTTAGTCTACCAACAGTCTTCTTTATGTTTTTATTTGGGTTCTAAGGGAATGGTTTTTTGTGTGGGAGCTTTGATGCTTTAACTGCAGATAAATATATGTGTTTTCTTTGGCAAATTTTAAAAACAGCCATAAAAGACATCCAGACAGATAGGGGCAACTGCTAGAGTAGAACCGTATAATGAATTTCATGTAAACTTAATATGTTTTTTTTATTTTTACATAATTTTGTATGTATAATATTGGTAATAAACAATATTACTAGTTCTATTTTCCAGAAATTTGTGAAATATCTAGTGAATGTTGAGCATGAATGTGATTATAAGTGCATATTAATTAAAGATAATATGGATTAAAAGTGATGCTTCAACTGCATAAATTAAGAATAATCTATTTAAGGAGGAAGAGGGAAATCTGATTGCCCTACTGGTATTTGACACTATTTCTTATAGGGACTGGTGGTAGGGATACCTACTTATGAAAAGTCAGAACTGAAATCTTAGATCCAAGCCTGTTTTACTAGTCCAGAGAAAGGTCAAAATTATTTCCTTAGGAAGATACCAAGCTTTCAGCGTTTACAATAGCTGTGTTTGCTAACTTCAATAAAAACATGTTTTCCAATTTTTTTTCTTTATTTATTTTTTTCTTTTCTTCTCTTTCTTTCTTTTTGACTTTCTTTCTTTCTTTCTTCTCCCTTCCTTCTTTCCTTCCTTCTTTTCTTTCTTCTTTCTTTCTTTCTTTCTTTCTTTCTTTCTTTCTTTCTTTCTTTCTTGTCAAGAGAGAGACAGACAGACAGACAGAAAGGGAGAGAGATGAGAAGCATCAACTCATATTTGGGGCACTATAGTTGTTCATTGATTGCTTTCTTACACGTGCCTTCTCCAGCCCAGCCAATGACCCTTTGCTCAAGCCAGTGACCTTAGGTCAGCGATCTTTGGGCTCTAGCCAGGAACCATAGGGTCATGTCTATGATCCCTTGTTCAAACTAGCAATTCCACACTAGAGCTGGTGAGCCCATGCTCAAACTGGCGACCTTGGGATTTTGAACCTGGGTCTTCAGCATCCCAGACCAACGCTCTATACACTGCGCCATCTCCTCATCAGGTTTTCCTCTTTTTCTAAATCTCTATATATTCTTTTTATTTTAACTTTCACAGATAAAAACATATCTAGGTTTGTTTTAAAAGTTTTTATTTTTATGTATTCTATATGTGTTTCACCCTAATTTTAAGCATCAAAGTGAATAAAATTTATGAATTTAATTAACACATCCAAGTTCACATTTTTTCCTATTAAAAAATAAATCACTCTCCCACTTAAAAAAAAAGCAAAGAAAACTTTCTAAAGTCTCCCTTTATCATTAAGATACAACCCAACATCCCTAAAATGGTTCATTGGTCTACCCTGGTTTTTCCCTTCTCCCCTCTGCTTTTTTCACCTTTTGCATGGCACACTGTACTTTCACCCATGCAGCATAAACGAGAATGCTCAGGCCTTTACCCTGCTGTTCTGCTGAAGAATTTAATAAGCAGTTGCTTTCACCATAGGTGACAAAGCTAAGTCTCTATTGATTGTACATATATCTGCAGTCTGTAATAAGTCCTCTATGTCTATTAGTCAAGTGGTATACCTTACTTGCTCTACAACTATAGTGACTATGGATGGTTTAATTGAAAGTAATACTTCAAGGAGGAATCTTCGTCTTTTCTACATTTATACCTCAACTATATATATTTCCTTTCAGATTTCAGCTTGTAGAGTTCTTTCTTTGGTTTGTTTATCAAACACTTTTATTCCCTCTGCCTTTATTTGTTTGTTTAAAACATAGTTATTCTGATCTTGGTTTGCTTCAGAAATAGGTTGTTGGCTCAGCATGTGGATGTCCTGAGTTCAAATTCTGGTCAGGAAACACAGGAGAAGCAACCATCTGCTTCTCCACCCCTCCACTTCCCCCTTCTCTCTCTCTCTCTCTCTCTCTCTCTCTCTCTCTCATTGTCTCCCATAGCCATGGCTCAATTGGTTTGGTTAGAGCACATTGACCCCAGGCACTGAGGATGGCTCTGTGGAGCTTCTACCTCAGGAAGTAAAATTAGCTCAGTTGTGAGCATGGCCCTAGATGGGCAGAACATCAGCTCCAGATGGGAATTGCTGGGTGAATCCACGCCTACAAGGCATGTGTAGGCATCAGTCTCTATCTTCTGTTCTCTCACTTGGAAAAGAAGAAAATAAACATAGTTATTTTTTATATTATATTAATATATTATAGTAGAATATGTATTAATTATATATGTAATTATTAATATATAACATATACTATTATTTTATATTATAAAATGCTATTTATTTTACATGCATGCATGCTTTTTGCAAAGCAATATTCTCAAGTGCTAATTAATGAAAAAAAAATTAATAGAAAGGTGAATTGACAACTTTTCAAAATAAGTTCTGAACCATTTTTTCCTGAAGAAGAGTCTCAAACTTTGTAACAAGAGAGAGCCATTGTTTGGTAGAGGGACACTTAAACGGATGGGTCTTCCTGTTTAGATTCTTGCATTTTTGTTATGTATCACCAGACTAGGTAAAATATGCTTGGACACATAAAAATCAGATCACTGTTCTGTTGAAAACTTCTAATGGCTTACCTACATACTTAGAATTAAACAAACAATTAACAAATCTTTTACATGCCTTACAAAGTCCTTTTCCATGGCCTTACAAGGGCAACATGGTCTAGCACCTGCCAGCCTGTTCCACATCCTACTGTTCACTTTATGCTTGAGCTCATTAGTCAGTAAATCCAGTTTATAGTTACCCTTGGCTATTTCCATCTTACAAGCTTTCCCCCAGATTTTCCCACGGTTTAATCTCTCACTGCATTCATATATCTGGCAAAATGCTTTTGCCTCAAGAGGCTTTCTCCCATCATTCTACTCAACTTGCAAAACTTTTTCAATTCAAACCTGCATCACCTCCTTTCCAGCACCCCTGACTAATCTTCCTAACAAAGATTATTGGTGTTAAGAGAAGGGTGAATTTGTCCTAAAAATTTTGTACATGTGCTAGTGTGAATTCTCAGAGCTTGATTACAAAATATAAGGTTAAGAAAAAAAGTAAATTGAGAAAGTCATACATTTATCAAGTGGTATGGCCTGAATTTATATGCAGTTCTTATATTTCCAGAGCCTATGCTTTTCATGTGTTATGTTTTCTCCTAAAAATTAGTAGTTGCTTTTTAGAGTATTTTTTATACTAGTTACTACAAACAGAAACTAGATAAAGCAATTGGGGACAGAAATGTATGCTTTCTGATAACAAATGCTTTACATTGAGCACATTCTTGCTCAAATTAGCCCAATTTCTCTATCCTGTGGCTGCTCTCATATATATATATGCCTTAAGATTTTAGATTCACTATTGATATAGTGAATACATTGTATTTATTATTGAGGAGCAAAGGACATACTATATGTTGCACATATTTAAAGTGAAAACTTTGATAAACATTGACAACAGACTTTTGAGCAATATAGGTTTGAACTGCAAGGGTTCACTCCTGGCAATTATTTTCAATAAATATAACATTGGTCCTCCATATACTAGGTTTTGAATCTGCAGATTTGAACCAACCATCAAAAATAGTATTTTGCATCTATGGTTGGAAATGTCCAGATGCACAGGGCAAACTGCATTTATTATTCTATGCTATTTTTATATAAGGGACTTGAGTGTCTATGAATAACCACTCAACAATCAATTGTATATTTCTCCTCATGAAACCATAAAATCAAGATAGTGAACTCATCTATCACAAGTTCCCTAGTGTCTTTTGGAATATCTGGTTGCCCCTCTCCTTCCCAGGGAAACACTGATTTGATCACAGTAGATTGTTTGCATCTACTAGAGACTTATATAAATGGAACTATCCTGTGTATACTCTCTTGTATACTTTCTTTATTCAGCACAACTATTTTGCGATGTGTTTTAGTAGTTTTTATTGCTAAATGTTTTCTCATTGTGTGAATATATGCATTTTTTAAATCCTTTCACCTTTTGGTGAGCATTGGGCTTGTTCCTAGTTTTTAGTTCTTAACCTTAAATCTGCTATGAACCTTTGTTTGGAAAAATGTTTATGGACAGTCTTTAGGATAAAAACTTGGGAGTAAAATGACTAGGTCATAGGTTAGTATATGTTAATATTTTTAAAAATAACCCAACTATTTTTCAAAGTGTTTGTAGCATTTTACATTCTACTCACAGTAAAGTTCCAATTCCTCCCAATTCTTGCCAATATTTGCTGTGATTAATATTTTAAATTTTATGGGAATGTAACTCGATCTCACCATTTTATTTTACATTTCCTCAGTGACTTATGAAGTTTCAGCATCTTTTCCTGCTCTTATTTGTAATATATATACTTTCTTTGGTGAAATGTTTGTTCAAATTTTATCCCATTTAGTTGAGTTAATGGCTTTTTTATTATTGAATTTTTATTTTCTTTATGTATTTTATATATTATGAATACAAGTTCTTTATCAAATATAGTTTTTGTAAATATATGCTCCTTGTCTGTGACTTGTATTTTTATTCTCTTAATGTTATCTTTCTAAGAGCAGAATTTTTAAATTTCAAATGTCTAATATATCAGTTGGATCATGCATTTGATGTCATATTTAAAATACTAAATAATTCTGAACTTCTTTAAATGGATGTCTAATAGATGCTTTAACTCTTGCCCACCTATAATCCATTCTCCTTAGGGCAGTATGTGAATTATCATTTAAATTTAACAGTCTCTTTCTTATACTGATTTCCTTAACAATTTTAATTGTCACACCTATAATCAAAAGAGATGTCCTTGAAGAGTGGGGACCTTTTGTGGGCCATATTAGATAAATAAATGCATTTCAACTTATTTACTTTAGCTTGTTTTTCTGAGAATGGTGCTTTCTCAACATTAGAATTTGAAATATATCTGTTTTATTACAGTAAATTAGGATATGGCCTAAATAGCATCTTCTCAACTAATCACAGCCTGAGAGACAGGAGAACGAGGTTAATTTTAATATTGTTTAATTTTATATTTCACAATATAAATTAAGTACTTTATTTCTTTAACAGCTTTAAATAGAACATATTTTTCATGTACAGAAAATTTCATGCAGAAAAATCTTTCAATTTAAAATTACAATATAGACAGAAATTATCAAAATAAAAGAGTTAAAAGAAAAGAAAGAAAAGAATTATTTACTGAAGCAACCTTAGAATCTCTAAAATGAGAGGTCAGTTTTTCTCAAAGTTATTGATATTGAAAAGGTATTTACTCATATTTTAGCATATATTTATGTTATCAAATGAGACACAGATGCACAGCTTATGAATTATATGACTAGCGAGTTCAAGGACAGCATTAAAACTGGATAAAAATTCCTCCTTTGTTGTACTATTCTTAGTTTTCCCACAGTCTTATTAGAAGCTCTGTTTCCTGAGTGTAATCTGTTCATTAATGTAGTATTATGTCACATAGTACTTCTATTAGTATCTTTGAAAGCATTTTGATGATGGAAGTGGAGATGAGTAATAAGTTAAGCACATACTTTGCTAAAATGAATTATTATGGAATGCTAATTGCAATTAAAAAGCCAAATTTGTCAGCCCTGGCATTCAAATAAAATCGTATTATCTTTCAGTGAAAGAGTGACTTAGAAATTATCTGTTCAACTAAGAGAAGGAGAATACCCTAAGGGGGTTCATATATTACTGTTTATTATATGGGCAAAATTCCACAAAATGGAACTGAACAGGTAATGTTTGTAGAGAAGAGAAAATAACCAGTAGTCATTAAGCACTCAGAGTTCAGAAATTAAACATTCCACACCATGATGGGAATGGAAACAGTGAGTGACATATATTACAAACACCTAGCCATTTTCTTTCCTTAGAATATGCTTGCTGTTATGTAATGCTGAAAAGACAAGAATGGCAATGAGGGAAATGGCATTTTTCAAGGGTATTTATCACTGCAAAGCACTCCCCATGACTCCAGTCATTATCAACTTTTTAAAATAAATAGTGGCTTGCAGTACTGACTTGGCACAATAGGATTGACAGAGAAAATGCAGTGTTTTAGATGTCTGGAGCCATGGACAAGAGCAGAACCCATCTTGTGCATGTTAGAAGGTATTAATTGCCACCCACTTTGCCCACTGGAACCCCCTCCCACAAATCACTGAAATTTAGCCTTGCCTTCTATAGACATAAATACAAATATTCTTTGCGAAAATTTTCAATTGAGTTTCAAGTCATAACTTATAAATATGCTGACTATCTAGTATAAAAATGAAAGTAATGTATTTGCTAATGGAGAATGGTAGGCATTAAAACAAAATTTAGATTAGATTAGGAAGAACTTGTATGCTTCTTTTCATTGCATTCTCTCTCACGCACACACATGTATGCACACGTCTTGCAAGAAACAGAACTTCTGAATGTGCAAAGCAATATCGGAGGCTTTGCAGGAACAATTTAGATTCACTTCAACAAAGAAAAGTTTCAACTCTACAAAAAAATGCTAAAGATTCTGTGTTTAGGAATGCAAAATTCAATTTCTATACCTTTTGAGTAAATGATTAATTTATTTGTAATACTGTATTTTAAAAGACCAACATAATAACTATATTACTGTTATGGCAAAAGATTACTCTTATTAATCTAAAGTTTTATGCATTATCATGGATATTCTAAAGCCTCAACACCCCAGCTTACTTCCACTTACTTTCTCCAGATGAATTAACTTCTAATTTGGGGGTATTTCTGTATTTCATTTATAACACTAATTTAACACTTGTCACAGTATATTATTATTGATCAGAAATGTATTTTCATAGGGATTTGAGGATATCTAATGTCAGACACTCTGTATCTTACTTAGATACATAGCTAGCACAAGACCTAGTGTATAAGATTTTTCTCATTAAAATTTTTTGTTGGGTATCCTCTACTTCATCCTATCAAAAGTCCATTTTATTTATACCTTTATTGTTCTCCAAATCTTTCACTTTATATACTTTTGAATATTAAGTGATTGGGCAAAAGTGAACTGTGCCCACAACTTAAGAATGAGAATCAGTACCCACATTACTATTTTTCAGATGTGTGATCTTTCAAAAATTATTTAGTCTAGATAGGTCTCCTTTTTCTCATCTATGACCTGGGTATAATGATGTCAATAATGTTTTTGAGAGCATTAACAATATATTGCATATACAACCATTTTACTGGCTTCAGAGCTGTCTGTTAAATAAAACAATTTTATTTATCTTGTTGCTATATAAGGTAATCTATTCAATTTTCATAGCCCTAGTTGTTTTACATTTTTTCAGTCACTTAAATATTTTCTTTTCTAAAATATGTACATTCTGATGTTTACAATGAGAAAACCAGGAGTGCAACATTTACATTAAAATGTTCTCATATGTTTATCCAATGTTATTTACTTTGACTAATCTAAATTAATTTGTAAACTAAAACATTTCTCAAATTACTGATAAAAGATTTAGTACAGCTTGTTAAAAATGAATATGTACAATTATACATATATGTTGATGTGTGTCCATGTGTATGAATAGTCTGTAGGACTATTTTTATATTACAGGCAAAATTAGGTGAAAATAGGGCAATTATTATGGTCCATAACTCAATACTATTTATCTTCTTTTTTTATTTAAATGCCAAGGATAGAAAACTTGTTTCAGCCCCAATTTCAAGTTCCCAATTTTCCATCCCATTCAGATAACTGCATCTAAAACTGTGCATCTATAGTACATTCTGCATAGAGGCAAACACACATTCTCTTTCCATGGGGACTTTACAATTCTGAAACATACACATTCGGAAATAAATGAAAAAAATCTTTAGTTGTTTGAACTGTGGCAGCTAAGCCTATATTTTTTTCATGTCCTATAAATGAATCCCATTAAATTGCTGAAATAGTATACAGTATTTACATGCATTTAAATTCACTATAAATATTTACAGAACTTTAAAATGAATGCCAGTAATATAAGCTAAATATGTCTAACCACAATTACTTTTCATGACTAAATGGGTTTTGCCAAATGACATTTTTTTTCAGAACTAAGTATTTTAAAATTCTCTTTGGATGACAGCTATATGTAGATAATCACACTCTACAACTGCTCACAGAAAGTTAAAGGAAACCATAGAGTTTTAAAGAAATTCATTGTTAAGTATTTGCTTCTTGATGTGTGTTCTTTAATAAGTATGATTTCTTTTTAATGGAGAGAAAAATGAACCATGGGGAATAATAAAACTGTGAAATGGGAAGCAGGTGGTGAGATAAGGTTAAGAAATAGAATATTCTTTAGGAAGAACTGGAAGAATGGTAATTCAAATACTATTTTTAGCAATAACTTCTGAGAAATAAAGTGTTTCCAATAGACTACTAGAAATTATTTTGATTGCAGTGAGTTTTCTAAAAGTGACATAGGTGAATTTTTAGAGCTTAGAGTATGATATAGATGTCAATGAACCTCCAACAGAAGGCCCATCACCTCTCCTACTCAAGTGAGTCCATACTGGTAAGAGTGCACATATCAAGTTTTTTTTTTATCACAAAAGCATGAGACTTATCATCATTGCCATGCTTTTAATAATATCCATTTTTTAAACAGCTTTTTCACAATTTGACCTACATAGAAAATGGCTTTTTCAAAAGCCATACTTACATTTTGACTATGGGTCAACTCAAAATGCTAAATCAAAAATAAATAACAGAATTATTTGACACAAGCATTTACCAAATCTGCAAGAAAGAATGAAGACAATGTAGAAAATAGCTAATAAAAAAGCGAGTTGTATATATAATTTATGATTTTTTGCACATGGAGTTTGGTACATAAATTTATCTACATATTTTATATTCATTGCCCAGTTCCTTAAGTAGATGGCATAGTTTTTCACTGACCTGACCACAGAAGTTCTATCTTTTCATTCTTTGTCTAGAACTAATTAAATATATTACCTTCAAAAATCCATATTAAATATCTAGGTCAGATTTTATTATCTTAATTTCTAGAAACACACCCAGGTTATTCCTAGGATACTTTTCAGTTCAATAATATATATTTGACAGAGACAGAGAGAAACTCAGAGAGAAGGACAGAAGGGACAGACAGACATGAAGGGAGAGAAATGAGAAGCTTCAATTCTTTATTGCAGTCCCTTAGATGTTCACTGATTGCTTTTTCATATGTGACTTGACCAGGGGCTACATCAGAGTAAGAGACCCCTTGCTCAAGCCAGTGACCTTGGGCTTCAAGCCAACGATTTCTGGGTTCAAGCTAACGACTATGGGGTCACGTCTATGATTCCATGCTCAAATCATTGACCTTGGGGTTTTAAACCTGAGTCCTCTGTGTTCCAGTCTGATGCTCTATCCATTGTGTCACCACCTGGTCAGGCAATAATGATATTTACTTGAGGATATTATAAAGATCCTTAAGTAAGGCGTGAACTAAAGGCAATTTCTGAGTGCTAGACTTTCCTGTTATACTGAGAGATAAAAGAAAGAAAAGCTTAAAAATTTTATTTCAGAACAAAACAGTGTGCTTTGCACATAGTGAGCACTTTGTCAATATTTACTAAATTAGTTAAAAAGTTTATCAAAACTGACATAATTAAGAGATCTTTGTGTAATAGGCATTTACTAATTTGATCATTGAATTGACTTTAGAGCATATCAAAGGATCTATATTGTTGTTTTTTTTAAAAACTTATTTATTTTTTATATATATATATATTTTTTTTTATTAATTCTAATGGGGTGACACCAATAAATCAGGGTACATATGTACAATGAAAACATCTCCAGGTTATCTTATCATTCAACCGTGTTGCATACCCGTCACCAAAAGTCAAATTGTCCTCTGTCACCTTCCATTGGTTTACCCTGTGTCCCTCCCCTCCTCCCTCTCCCACCCTCTCCTCCCTCCCCCCACCCCGTAACCACCACTCTCTTGTCCATGTCTCATATTCTCACTTTTATGTCCCACCTATGTATGAAATCATACTGTTCTCAGTTTTTCTTTTTTTCTGATTTACTTATTTCACTCCGTATAACGTTATCAAGGTCCATCCATTTTGTTATTAAATGAGGATCTATATTGTTTTTAATTAAAGATCTTAAATGACCATGTAAGTTATTATATATTAATTTTACATTAATAAACTTGTATAGAATACAATGTAGTTTTCAAATAATTTTTAAAGTTGTTTAAAATATTTCTTTCTCCTAGCTAAAGCAAATTAATAGTGACTAAAATAAAATAAGTGAATTCATGCTGTTCTTAGGTTTTTTTTTTTTTTCTGATTTACTTATTTCACTTCGTATAATGTTATCAAGGTACCACCATTTTGTTGTAAATGGTCCGATGTCATCATTTCTTATGGCCGAGTAGTATTCCATAGTATATATGTACCAAAGCTTTTTAATCCACTCGTCTTCTGAAGGACACTTGGGCTGTTTCCAGATCTTCGCTATTGTGAACAATGCTGCCACAAACATGGGGGCGCATTTCTTCTTTTCAAACAGTGTTATGGTGTTCTTAGGGTATATTCCTAAAAGTGGGGTAGCCGGGTCAAAAGGCAGTTCGATTTTTAATTTTTTGAGGAATCTCCATACTGTTTTCCAAAGTGGCTGCACCAGACTGCATTCCCACCAGCAGTGCAGGAGGGTTCCCTTTTCTCCGCATCCTCGCCAGCACTTATTCTGTGTTGTTTTGCTGATGAGTGCCATTCTGACTGGTGTGAGGTGATACCTCATTGTGGTTTTTGATAAGATAATCTGGAGATGTTTTCATTATACATATGTACCCTGATTTATTGGTGTCAACACATTAAAGTTAATAAAAAAAAAAAAAGAAAAAAAAATAATTAAAAAATAAAAAAAAAATAAAAAAATAAGTGAAAAGTAGCCTGTAGAAATATTTGAAAAATATATATTTGGTCATCCTTCCTTCCATCAAATAAACATTTGTTTTTTTCTATCAGTGGAAATTATCACTTTTCAAACAACCACATGCAACTGAAACAAATATGTGGGTTGTTATTAAACACCTGGTAATAACATTATGCATTTACTAAAGCAATTGTTTAATCTGAATTCCTTTTCACTATCAAAGTTATATACTCAATAAAACAGATCCAGAAGTTAAGAAATGAATTTGTGCATTTATATTTTACCGATAATAAGAAAATCAAAGAGTTTAAGGGCTTGAAAAAAACTTGACAAATTTTTATTTTTCATAAGGACACAAGTGCCCTACAAAGTTTATTTGATTTTCTAAGATGACAGAATCAGTACTAAAAAATGTTCCTGCTTTTGATACTGTATTTTTCTGAAGTGAGAAGCAGTAAGGCAGAGAGACAGAGTCCCTCATGTGTCCAATTGGGATCTACCTGGCATGCTCACTAGGGGATGATGCTCTGCCCATTTGGGGCATTGCTCCATTGCAACTGGAACCATTCTAGCACCTGAGGTGGAAACCATGGAACCAACCTCAGTGCCCAGGATGACTTTGTTCCCATAGAGCCTTGGCTGTGGGAGGGGAAGAGAGAGATAGAAAAGGAGAGTGGGAAGGGTGGAGAAGCTGATGGATCCTTCTCCTGTGTGCCCTGGCTGGGAATCAAACCCAGGACTTACACATGCTGGGCCGATGCTCTACCACTGAGCCAACTGGCTAGGGCCTGGATATAACTTTAAAAAATACATTTTGTATGAGGCAGAAAGACAAATAACACATGAACAATAAATCACATAAAAGTCATAAAAAAGTTTGTTACTAAAGTGCCTTCAGTAGATTCAGAAGTAATGTAGAAGTTCAAAAAGTAGTAGTTTGACTGTGAGATGTAACACCCTTCCCTTCCATTTCCAAAAGGTACCTTTTAGAGAACAAAAGCCTTTCTTCCAACTGAATAAATAATATACTTGTGACATCTAAATGACACAATGGTACTATGGGAATCAGCAATGCTTTTTTAAAAATCTTTTTTTAAACATTGCTCAATTACTTTATTAATTCGTCTTTATGATTGAGGTATAAATGACTATAACAGTATATTAGTTTCAGATGTACAACATAATAATTATTTGTACATATTACAAAATGATCTCCACAATAAGTCTAGATAGCATCTATCACCATACACTGTTAGAGAACATATTTTCTTGTGATGAGAACTTTTAAGATTTACAGCAATGCTTCTTTCAAAAAATGTATTTATTGGTTTTAGATAGAGAGGAAGGGAAAAAGAGAGAGACAGAAACATCAATCTGCTCATGTATGTGCTCTGATCAGGGATCAAACCCACAACCTTTGCATGTCAGAATGGTGCTCTAGCCAACTCTAGCTAGGGCTAGAGTAATGCTTTTAAATGGATGATTTTTAAATGCAAGTCAAAACAGCAAATATACAATATTTTAAAGCATGACTCTATAATGATAATTGTAATTCAAAACAATGAGTATTTAAGACAGTTTAAAATTAAGATAATAAAAATGTAAATTGAACAAAAAACAAATGCAACTTTTTACAGTAAACAATGATTAATTTTTCTCTGATGACATAAGTGATAAATATTCTATAAAACTCTCCAAAAATACATAAAAGCATAAAAGGAAGTACATTTTTCTGAATCTCTAGCTCAATTATTAATCAATATTATTGACCATTTTATGTGTGTATTTATGTACACACATATATTTATTTTTCTAAGTTGTTTAATCACATACAGAGATTGTGTCTTCTTTTTCTCCTCCACTTCCTCTCCATTCTTCCTCTTTTTATTCCTTTTCTTCCTCCTCCTTCTTCTCCTCCTCTTCTTTTTCTTCCTCATAGTCTTATTATTATTCCTTTCCTGCAAACATTTTTCTTATATTTCAAAACCATATCTCATTTCAATTAATCATATTTTTGCAATTATAGTTGAAGCCCAAATTTATCAATGCAGAACAATTACACAGAAAATGTTACTATGTTTTCTCACTGAATCAAAAATGCAATTAGTTAAAAAAGGAATTGAAAGGAAATCTTAATTAATAGACTGAATCTCTGCTGTCAGTCAGAGATTGAATAATCATTTTGCCAGCTTTGTAGGGCAGGTCCACAATCCTATGAAAAGCAGGAGCTATTTCATCTTTTCATTCTTTTATGCTGAATATCCAACCAGTCCAATCAGCTTCTTATTAATTCTGACTCAATTTGCCGCTCATGCTATAAACAAACTGTCGGTAATTTAATTTTACTAATTTGTAAGGTATATTAAGCTGGATGTTAACTAACTTAAAATTTATCTTGAAGAAACTGAAGAAGATATAATTAAGTGAAAGCATATACTGTGTCCATGGATATGAAAAATTGACATCATTAAGATGTCCATACTACCCAAAACAACCTATAGACTCAATGCGATTTCTATTAAGATACCAACGGCATATTTCACAGAACTGGAAAAGGATTCCAAAGATTTATATGAAACCACAAAAGAATCCGAAAAGCAACAACAATCTTGAGAGAGAAGAACCAAGTTGGAGGAATCACACTGATTCCAAACTACACTACAAGGTCATAGTAATCAAAGCAGCATAGTACTAGTATAAAAACAGACATGTAGATGAAGGGAACAGATTAGAGAACCAGAAATAGATCCATGTCTTTTAGTCAATTAATACTTGACAAAGGAGGCAAAAACATACAGTGGGATAAAGATAGCCCATTTAATTAATAAATGGTGCTGGGACAATTGAATAGATGTGTGTATAAAAATCAAACTAGACCACCTTCTTACATCACACACAAAAAGAGAAAAAACTCATAGATACAGACAACAGTGTGGTGATGGCTGGTGTATATAGTGTGGTAGAGCAGGATATGGTGGGGTGGGGAGGGGATAAATGGTAATGGACAAAGACTTAACTTGGGGGTGGTGAACACACAATACAGTGCACAGAGATGTGTTGTACAATTGCGTATCTGAAGCCTGTATAATTTTGTTAACCAGTGTCACCACAATAAATTCAATGAAAATGGATTAAACATTTAACTATTAGACTCAAAATCATAAATATTCTAGAAGATAAACAGGCAGTAAAATATTAAACATTTTTTACGGTAATGTTTTTCGTGATATATTACTTCAGGCAAAGGAAACAAAAGAAAAAGATAAACAAATGGAACTATATTAAACTAGAAAGTTTCACACAACAAAGGAAACCATCAACAAAATGGAAAAAAAACCAACTAAATGTGAGAATATATTTGCCAATAATACTTCTGATAAGGAGTTAATATCCGAAATGTTTAAATAACTTATAAAACTCAACATCAATAAAACAAACAAAAAAGCAATCCAATTAAAAAATGGGCAAAGAACCTGAACAGATACTTCTCCAAAGAGGACATACAGGTGGCCAACTGACATATAAGAGATGCTCAGCATCATTAATTATCTGAGAAATGCAAATTAAAACCAAAATGAGACATCACCTCACACCTATCATCAGAATTGCTATCATCAATAAATCAACAAACAAGTGCTGTCCAGGACGTAGAGAAAAGGGAAACCTTTTGTACTGTTAAAGGGAATGTAGATTGATGCAGCCACTGTGGAAAACAGTATGGAATTACATTAAAAACTAAAAATGGAATTGCCATATGACCCAATAATTCCACTTCTAGTAATATATCTGAAGGAAGCTAAAACACTAATTCAAAAAAATATAGGCATCCCCATGTTCATTACAGCATTATTTACAACAGCCAGGATTTATAAGCAGTCAAGGTATACATTAGTAGATGAGTGGATAAAAAAGCAGTGATACATTTACACAAGGAATACTATTCAGCCATATAAAAGAAGGAAATTTTATATTTTGCAACAGCAAAGGTGTACTTGAAGACCATTATGCTAAGTGAAATAAGTCACTCAGAGAAAGACAAGTAGCATCTGATTTCACTCATATCTGTAATCTAATGGACAAAACAAACTAAGAAACAGAATAGAAACAGACTCATGGTTACAAAAAAGACTGACAGCTGTCAGAGGGGAGATGTTGTGTTTGTTGGGCAGGATGAAAAAGGTGAAGGTATTATATTAAGCAAAAGAAAAGAAATAAAAAACAAAATCCTCATAGACACTCATAACACTATGGAGCTTCTCAGAGGGAAAGGGGATGGGGGGGCAGAAGAGAGTATAGGGGAATAAATTATGATGGATGGAGACTTTACTTGGGTTGGAAAATTCACAATACAATATACAGATGATGTATTATAGAACTGTACACCTGAAACCTATATAATTTTATTAACCAATATCACCCCAAAAAATTCAATAAAAAGAAAAAACAAAAATGAAAATATTTATTCTAAAAAAATCAGAGAAGTTAAAACAGTCAGAAGCAAAATTTTCAACTAAAAGTTGTAAGATTTAGACAACTTTAAAAATGAATAGGCTTTTTGGCCTGATCAGGTGGTGACGCAGTGGATAGAGCCTCAGACTGAGACACGAAGGACCCAGGTTCAAAACCCTGAAGTCACTGGCTTGAGAGCAGACTCATCTGGTTTGAGCAAGGATCCCCAGCTTCAGTCCAAGGTCGCTGGCTTGAGCAAGGTGTCACTCGGTCTGCTGTAGCTTCCCTGTCAAAGCACATATGAGAAAGCAATCAATGAACAACTAAGGTGCTACAATGAAGAATTGATGCTTTTCATCTCTCTCCTTTCCTGTCTGTCTGTCCCTATCTGTCCCTCTCTCTGTCTCTTCCTCTGTCTCTGTCACAAAAACAAAAATAGGCATTGTGTATGTCTGCATTCATGTATGTGTTGGCTGCCTAAAAATGAAAAGTTGAGTCTCGAGGTAATATGTAATTCTTGTTGTCATGACTACTGACTACTGTTATCATTCCAGCTTTACATTCAGCATCTGGAGCCCCAACATGTAACTAACTGTATTCCACTCCAGAAGCTTCATCTCTTGCCACATCTTCTATAAATATAAATATACAAATACTGGTTTTGTTTCCTAAAATTGAATTAATCTAACTTTAGACACTTGAGTATGTAAAGTTTCAGTTCTGCTATTTAACACCTTTAGTAATATTAGCTTTCCATCTTTCATTTATACACTGAGTAATTTATAACTCATTTCTAAGATATTGTAAAACTATAGAGATGAGATAAAAGACAAAGCCAGGGCCTCTTATATACTACACAGTGTATCAAGAATATTTGTTTTTGGTTTGGTACTAGAGGAGCTAAGCAAAATTTTATAAAGGGAGGAAAATGAAGCATTTTAATCTATTTTTCATTATCCTTAAAGTAAATAAATAAAAGCTGGCCTGAGAAATAACTGTCTTGAATGTAGGATCAGTTACTTGCTAAAGGTTCATTTGCTTCCCACTCTCTGATCCTGAAGACCCATCCCCGTCTTTCATCACATTTTTCCAATTTTTTGCTTATCCATAACAGGTATGTCAGAGACCAAACCAATATCAGTTATGAGCTGAGAAGTTTGCCATTGATAGAGGTCTCATCCTTAAAGCTCAGCATAAAGGAATGGTAAAATGCCCATTCTTGATGCTCAAACTTACAGTTAAAAGATTATTTCCTCCATCTTGATTCAGAAAGAAAAAAACCTTTTATACTAATATTATGTAAAAAGATTAATACTTTTTAGTCTTTGACTTTTACCCTAAATCATATAAATATGAAAGAATAAAAATAAAATAAGAAATTTTCAAGTGAAAATTAATACAATGTAAGTCTCCATTTACATTCTTGGAAGTTAATCTTAATTTAATGGGGAACTACAGAAGAAGAAGAACCTGATATATGGTAGTATAAGAAAGGAAATGTTTACAGTATATGTTTTCTAAGTATAAGAGGGATTTTTTAGGTAGCATTCAAGTCTAGAGTATCCTTCAAAACTTCTTCCAACATTTCTGTAACTTATAAAATAATACATTTTGCAGCATATATTTTCAGTGATGAAATTAAATTTCTGTATTTTGAAAGAATCATCAGTTAGCAAAATAAAAATTATTAAAATAAAAATTGATAGTTATTAAAACACTGAACATTGAGCAATTACAGAGAAAGAAATCAAGTGAAGAACTGAGAAAGTTCAAAAGAGGGATGATGACTTCTTTGTATTGAATTTATTTAAAATTTGAAAAATAATCAGCCTATTATGAACTAATGTGAACTTGGAAGAAACAGTAATCAGAGTTAGAAAGGCTTACAAGCGGATATTTCTGATCCCCCACCAAAATACTGTTAAATTGTCACCTGAATTATAGACATATATATTATGCATCTTCACCATCTTTATTTTGCTGCCCTTCTGCCAACATTCCACCATGTTGTCTCCTCCTTTCCTCCCCCACCACAACTACTATCTCCTCACCTGAATTATTTTTAAAAGGGTTTTTTCTTCTTCCTTCCTTCCTTCCTTCCTTCCTTCCTTCCTTCCTTCCTTCCTTCCTTCCTTCCTTCCTTCCTTCCTGTTTCCTTCCTTCCTTCCATTCTTCCTTCCTTTCTTTCTTCCTTCTTTTCTTCTTTCCTTTCTTTTTTCCTTCCTTCCTTTCTTCCTTCCTTCCTTCCTTTTTTTCCTTCCTTCTTTCCTTCCTTCCTTTTTTCCTTCCTTCATTCCTTATTTCCTTCCTTCATTCCTTTCTTCCTTCCTTCCTTCCTTCCTTCTTTCCTTCCTTCCTTCCTTCCTTCCTTCTTTCCTTCCTTCCTTTCTTCCTTCCTTCCTTCTTTCCTTCCTTCCTTCCTTCCTTTCTTCCTTTCTTCCTTCCTTCCTTCCTTTCTTCCTTCCTTCCTTCCTTCCTTCATTTTTCCTTTCTTCCTTTCTTCTTTCCTTCCTTCTTTTCTTCTTTCCTTTTTTTTCTTCCTTCCTTCCTTTCTTCCTTCCTTCCTTTCTTATTTCCTTCCTTCCTTTTTTCCTTTCTTTTTTTCTTCCTTCTTTCCTTCCTTCCTTTCTTTTTTCCTTCCGTTCTTCCTTCCTTCCTTCCTTCCTTCTTTCCTTCCTTCTTTTCTTCTTTCCTTTCTTTTTTCCTTTCTTCCTACCTTTCTTCCTTCCTTCCTTTCTTCCTTCCTTCTTTTTTTCCTTCCTTCCTACTTTTCTTCTTTCCTTTCTTTTTTCCTTTCTTTCTTCCTTTCTTCCTTCCTTCCTTTCTTCCTTCCTTCCTTCGTTTCTTGCTTCTTTTCTTCCTTCATTCCTTCCTTCTTTCCTTCCTTCCTTTCTTTCTTTCTTCCTTTCTTCCTTCCTTCCTTCTTTTCTTCCTTCTTTTCTTCATTCTTTCCTTTCTTCCTTCCTTCTTTTCTTCCTTCTTTCCTTCCTTCCTTCCTTCCTTTTTTTCCTTCCTTCCATCCTTCCTTCTTTTCTTCCTTCCTTCCTTCCTTCCTTCCTTCCTTCCTTCCTTCCTTCCTTCTTTTCTTCCTTCCTTCTTTTCTTCCTTCCTTCCTTCTTTTCTTCCTTTCTTCTTTTCTTCCTTCCTCTCTATCTCTCTTTCTCTATTTTTTTTATTAACTTTAATGGGGTGACACCAATAAATCAGGGTACATATGTACAATGAAAACATCTACAGATTATCTTATCATTCAATTGTGCTGCATACCCATTACCCAAAGTCAAATTATCCTCTGTCACCTTCTATCTCGTTTTCCCTGTACCCCTCCCCTTCTCCCTATTCCACCATCCCTTCCCTCCCCCCATCCCGTGACCATCACACTCTTGTCCATGTCTCATAGTCTCATTTTAATGTCCCACCTGTGTATGAAATCATGCTGTTCTCAGATTTTTTTTTTCTGAATCACTTATTTCACTCCGTATAATGTTATCAAGGTGCATACATTTTGTTGTAAATGATCCGATGTCATCATTTCTTATGGCTGAATATTGTTCCATAGTATATATATACCAAAGCTTTTTAATCCACTCGTCTTCTGACGGACACATAGGCTGTTTCCAGATCTTCGCTATTGTGAACAATGCTGCCAAGAACATGGGGGCGCATTTCTTCTTTTCGAACAGTGTTATGGTGTTCTTAGGGTATATTCCTAAAAGTGGGATAGCCAGGTCAAAAGGCAGTTCGACTTTTAATTTTTTGAGAAATCTCCAAACTGTTTTCCACAGTGTCTGTACCAGTCTGCATTCCCACCAGCAGTGGAGAAGGGTTCCCTTTTCTCCACATCCTCGCCAGCACTTAATCTGTGTTGTTTTGCTGATGAGCGCCATTCTGACTGGTGTGAGGTGATATCTCATTGTGGTTTTAATTTGCATTTCTCTAATGACTAGTGATGTTGAGCATTTTTTCATATGTCTTTCGGCCATCTGTATGTATTCTTTGGAGAAATTTCTATTCATTTCTTTTGCCCATTTTTTGATTGGATTATTTGTCTTCCTGGTGTTGAGTTTTATAAGTTCTTTATAAATTTTGGTTATTAACCCCTTATCAGATGTGCTGTCGAATATGTTCTCCCATTGTGTGGTTTGTCTTTTTATTCTGTTCTTATTGTCTTTAGCTGTGCAAAAGCTTTTTCATTTGATGTAGTCCCATTTGCTTATCTTGCCTTTTATTTCATTTGCCCGTGGAGATAAATCGGCAAATAAATTGCTGCTACAGATGTCGGAGAGCTTGCTGCCTATGTTTTCTTCTAAGATGCTTATAGTTTCACGGCTTATGTTTAAGTCTTTTATCCATTTTGAATTTGTTTTTGTGCATGGTGTAAGTTGATGGTCTAGTTTCATTTTCTTGCAGGTAGATGTCCAAATTTCCCAACACCATTTGTTAAAGAGGCTGTCCTTACTCCATTGTATGTTCTTTCCTCCCTTGTCAAATATCAGTTGTCCATTAAGGTGTGGGTTTATTTCTTGGTTTTCTGTTCTGTTCCATTGATCACTGTGCCTGTTCTTATGCCAGTACCAGGCAGTCTTGAGTATAATGGCCTTGTAGTAAACCTTGATATCCGGAAGAGTGATGCCTCCTGCTTTATTTTTTCTTTTTAAGATTGCTGAGGCTATTCGTGTTCTTTTTTGGTTCCATATAAATTTTTGGAATATGTGTTCTATATCTTTGAAGGATGTCATCGGTATTTTAATTGGTATAGCATTGAATTTATAAATTGCTTTGGGGAATATACACATTTTAATGATGTTTATTCTTTCTAGCCATGAGCACGGTATATGCTTCCACTTGTTCGAATCTTTCTTGATTACTTTTATCAATGTTTTATAATTTTCCTACTACAAGTCCTTAACCTCTTCGGTTAAATTTACTCCTAGGTATTTTATTTTTTTTGGCTGCAATAGTGAAGGGGATTGATTCCTTAATTTCTTTTGCTGACAGTTCATTGTTTGTATATAGAAATGCCTCTGATTTCTGAGTATTAATTTTATATCCTACCACCTTGCTGAATTCATTTATAAGGTCCAGTAGTTTTTTGACTGAGACTTTAGGGTTTTCAATATTCAATATCATATCATCTGCAAATAGTGACAGTTTTACTTCTTCTTTTCCAATTTGGATGCCTTTTATTTCTTCTTTTTGTCCGATTGCTGTAGCTAGGACTTCCAGAACTATGTTGAATAAAAGTGGTGAAAGTGGGCAACCCTGCCTGGTTCCTGATCTTAAGGGGATTGCTTTTAATTTTTGTCCATTTAGTATGATGTTTTCTGTGGGTTTGTCGTAGATGGCCTTTATCATGTTAAGCAATGTTTTTTGTATTCCCACTTTACTGAGAGTTTTAAGCATGAAAGGGTTCTGGATTTTATCAAATGCCTTTTCTGCATCTATTGAAATTATCATGTGATTTTTGTCCTTCCTTTTGTTTATGTGATGAATCACATTGATTGATTTGCGAATATTGAACCAGCCTTGCCTCTCCAGAATAAATCCCACTTCATCATGGTGTATGATTTTCTTCATATATTGCTGGATCCGGTTGGCTAATATTTTGTTGAGAATTTTAGCGTCTAAATTCATCAAGGATATAGGCCTATAATTTTCTTTCTTTGTGTTGTCTTTGCCCGGTTTTGGGATCAAAATTATGCTCACCTCATAATAGGAGTTTGGAAGTCTTCATTTCTCTTGAATTTTTTGAAATAGCTTGAGGAGGATAGAAGTTAGTTCTTCTTTGAATTTTTGATAGAATTCACTTGTGAAGCCATCAGGCCCAGGACTTTTCTTTTTTGGGAGTTTTTTGATAACTGTTTCGATCTCATCTGTTCTAATTGGTCTGTTCGGGTGCTCTGATTCTTCCAGATTGATTTTTGGAAGTTTATATGATTCAAGAAATTTGTCCATTTCATCGAGATTGTCTAATTTTTTGGCAAAGAGTTCTTCATAGTATTTTCTTACAATGCTTTGTATCTCTGTTGTATTAGTTGTAATTTTTCCACTGTCCTTTCTAATTTTATCTATTTGAGACCTCTCTCTTTTTTTCTTGGTGAGTCTAGTTAAGGGTTCATCAATCTTGTTTACCTTTTCAAAGAACCAGCTTCTGGTTTCATTGATCCTCTGTATTGTTTCCTTAGCCTCTATGTCATTTATTTCTGCTCTGATCTTTATTATTTCCTTTCTTCTACTTGTCTTGGGTTTTATTTGTTGTTGTTTTTCAAGTTCTTTTAGCTGCAGGGTTAAGTTGCTTATATGCTCTTTTTCTAGCTTCTTATGATATGCCTGTAGGGCAATAAACTTCCCTCTCAGAACTGCTTTTGCTGTGTCCCATAAATTTTGAGTTGACATATGCTCATTATCATTTGTTTCTAGAAACATTTTTATTTCTTCTTTGATCTCAATATTAATCCATTCATTATTTAATATCATGCTATTTAGTTTCCAAGTGTTTGAGTATTTTTCAGTTTTTCTTTTGTGGTTAATTTCTAGTTTCATGGCATTGTGATCAGAGAAAATGCTTGATATAATTTCAATCTTCTTAAATTTGTTGAGGACTTTTTTCTGTCCTAACATGTGGTCTATCTTAGAAAACGTACCATGAGCGCTTGAGAAGAATGTATATTCTACTGCTTTAGGGTGAAAAGTTCTGAATATATCTATTAAATCAAGTTGATCTAGTGTATCCTTTAAGTCTGCTGTTTCTTTATTGATTTTCTTTCTTGTGGATCTATCCAGTGTTGTTAGTGGGGTATTGAAATCCCCTACTATGATAGTATTATTGTTAATCTCGCCCTTTATATCCATCAAAGTCTGCTTTATGAATGTCGGGGCTCCTATATTTGGTGCGTAGATATTTATAATAGTTATATCTTCCTGTTGAATTGTTCCCTTTATCATTATGTTATGTCCTTCTTTATCTCTTACTACAGTCTTTGTTTTAAAGTCCATTTTGTCAGATATAAGTACTGCTACTCCGGCTTTTTTTTCATTTCCATTTGCATTGAAATATTTTTTTCCACCCTTTTATCTTCAGTTTATGTGCATCTTTTGTTTTAAGGTGTGTCTCTTGTAGACAGCATATGTATGGGTCCTGTTTCTTTATCCACGCAGCTACCCTATGTCTTTTGATTGGATCATTTAATCCATTTACATTTAAGGTTATTATTGATATGTAGTTGTTTATTGCCATTTTATTCTTTAAAGCTGTATTTTTTTTTTTTTTTTGCTCTATTCTTTCCTCCCTTTGAACTGTTCACACTAGGCCCCTTAGAATCTCTTGCAGGATTGGTTTGGTTTTAATGAATTCCTTGAGGTTTTCTTTGTCTGGAAAGCTTTTTATTTCTCCTTCAATTTTAATCATTAGCCTTGCTGGATAGAGTAGTCTTGGTTGTAGGTTCTTGTTCTGCATTTCTTTGATTATATCTTGCCATTCCCTTCTGGCCTCAAGTGTTTCTGTAGAGAAGTCCGATGTCATCCTAATGGGGGCTCCTTTGTAGGTGAGAGTCTTTTTTTTTCTAGCAGCTATTAAGATTTTTTCTTTATCTATTTGCTTTGGTATTTTAACTATGATGTGTCTTGGTGTAGATCTTTTTGGGTTTCTCTTTAATGGAGTTCTGTGTGCCTCTTGAACATGTGTAATGTTTCCCAGCCTTAAATTAGGAAAGTATTCCGCTATGATTTGATTGAACACAGTTTCCATTTCCTGTCCTCTTTCCTCTTCTTCAGGCACCCCTATGATGCGAATATTGTTTCTCTTCATGTTGTCACAGAGCTCCCTTAGAGTTTCCTCACATTTTTTGAATATCTTTTCCTTTTTATTCTCTGCTTCTGTAACTATGTTTATTGTGTCCTCTAACTCGCTGATTCGATCCTCAGCGTGATTCATCCTGCTTTTAATTCCTTCCACTGTGGTCTTCAGTTCTAATACTGTATTTGTCATTTCTGTCTGGTATTTTTTTATTATTTCAATTTCATTTTTTATACTTGTTATCTCTTTATTTAGGTGCTCATAGTGACTATCCATTGTTGCTCTAATTTCTTTGAACATCCTAACTATCATTATTCTAAAATCTGTTTCTGGTAGTTTGGTTATATCTGGTTCATTCAGGTCCTTCTCTGGGTATTTCTCTTGGTTCATTTGGTTTGCATTCCTCTGCCTGCCCATTTTTTTTGAGTGTAAGCAAGTTGTGACCACTGGAGTCCAGTATGTGTTGCCTTTGTGTTCTCTAGGTGTGGTCTGTCTGCAGGCTTGCCACCCTCTCTGCCACTGCCTAGGGCGGTTGGGTGTGGGCGTTGCCAGCGCTGGCTCACTGCAGCTATTGCTGTGATTTCTGCCTCTCCTTTGCGGGAGGGGCTGTCAATCAAGTCACTAGCCTTAGCACCCAGGGCAGAGGTGAGCACCTTTGCTCAGCTGTGGAACCAGCCTTTTTCCGGAAGGCTTACGCCCAGCCCCCTCAGTCAGAGCCTGCTCGCCACCGTTTCATGGGCTCCTGTTAGTAATTCATGCTCTGTGTGGCAATGACCACATTAGGCAAGGAAAATTGTACTCTTGACTAATACTGTTTCTGTTCAAGTGAATATTTTAAATTACATCAAAATTTAAATAAACCCAATTTATTTATATTTAACTTGATGACTCTAACATCAATATATTATATATTGTAAAAGATATGTATACTAATTATAATAATGATTTTACCTTCCTTATTTTTAGTACAAAAATCGTTAAGTTTGTCTTTAAATGCCAGGTAACTTAACTGAAAACTGCGTATTCTGAAAATTGTCTTACAGTTTTGCTTTGTTCCTTAAATAACAAGATTTTATTTTCTTCTTTCTTTTCTCATTTGTGTACTTAAAAACCATAAGAAAAGAATTTTTCATAGCATAGAATTTTTATTATGCTTTACGGTTTAGACTTTGTTTAGAAAATCTAAAGAATTTATTTTCTCAGACTTTAATCTTTTTGATAAGTAAAGTTCATGGAAAACCATGTAATTGGTATAGAACTTTTCACTTGAATTAAATCTCTTAATCCTCTGTACTAGAATAGTTTTGCATCTTGCCTGGAGTAAATTAGTTTCTTTAGGTTAAAAAAATCCAGGAATTATATTTTTCAATTTGATTTTCACTTAATATCAAAGTGGTTATAATTAATTCTTTTTTTTTCTTATGATCTAAAAACCTGTAATGAGAAATTACAAATAACATATCAAAGAAATTTCATGAAGTATACCTGATAAAAACATTTCAAGTGTGAGGTACTTTCTTTTGTCACACTAAATTTGATTTCACAATACATAAAAGGCATACAATTAGTGCCATCTAGTGCATTAACACATCATGCTAGCAATCTTATCAATTCATCACATGCTTTGCTTCTCAGAAGGCATTTTGTAAAGTCATACAATTTCTCAAGATCATTTAATTAGAGTTAATATTAAACAGCTGATTTAATTTTAGTTAAACACTAATCTATTTACATGTTACAGTTCTTAAAGAAAGTTCAAAATTCAGATCATTATTTTCTTATCATTATTTTAATAGATTAGAATTTTCTATGAACATTATGGGAGCATGACCTACACATTTACTTTGTGCAGAAAACAGAAAAAAATTACTACTTTACATATATAATTCGCTACAACTGGTAAGTTCAGGAAGTGCCTGAGCTGAGTTGGTAATTATATCTAAACAGCAATTCTCTTATGCAGATATTTTCCCTGGTTTCAAAAAATATAATTATTTCTGAGGTCAATGTAGCAGATTTTCTTCATCATGCCCTAGCATTATTAGTTTGAGAAAAAACAAAAATGATAAATTCCATACTCTGTATTTAAATTAGCTATGGGCTCTCTCACAAATCTTGTCTATTTAGTTCAAGAATCTTTTATGCATAAAAAGCTGAGAAAATTTTGAGTCAGAAAATATGATGAGTTGAAAAAAACAATCAAGTTGAATAATAACAGTAACTAAGCACACAGAAACCTTCCTCCACCCCATGAAGGTTAGTCACAGAGAAAATTCAGTTTCAGCTTTATTTCATCTGATAAGTAACCTAACCTCTGGGCAAATGGTAAAGTTGCAAACAGGTGGGCACTCCCCATACACCTTATTTCCTTTCTCACCACATTTTGACTTTTAGCCCTTCCTTGTTCTCTTCTTTCCAAATACTGCTCTTCATCTTTTATTTCCTCTCTTCCTGCTATAACAATGTCAAACCAAAGAAAAAAAAAGGCAGGAAAATTGGAAGCAATAATGTCACTGACAGGGTGGTCTGCTGCCCTTACCTTTAATATCTGACAAACTCAAATCAACCAACAAACAAGAAAATCAATCACACCATTAGAATTACTCAGAATGCTCCCATTGGGTTATTGATCCAAGCCAAACTATTTCTCCTATTTTTTGCCTTGATTTACAGTTTTAATTTAAATTATTCTGCCAATTAATTGGGATGTGGAATTGTCCAACAGGTAGCTTGTTAGTCATAGAGAACACTCATATTTATTTAGTCAGTTGTTCATTAGGTATTTGTATTATGTAATAACAAGGTTCTTGTTCTCAAGAACCTTACAGCAAACAGGTAATAATAATAAAAAATAAGTAAGTGGATAATGTACGATAGTGGCAAAAACTGTGAACAAAAAGGTAACAGAGTGATTGTATGGGACAATTTTACAAAGGTGCAGCCCTCTTTGAAGAGATAACAAGTGATTCAGTCAGAAGAAATACTGCAGTATCAGGTGGAAGCAGCTTAGTGCAAAAGCTTTGAATTGCAAACATGCTTCATATGTTTAAGAATATTCTTGATGCGGGGGGAGAGGCAGTAGAATATTGCAAGACATATATCTGTTGAAGTATAGCCATCAATAGTTGTTCAGATAATGTGAGATCTTTAGACCATGCAATAATTTTGTATATAATTCTGTATGCAATGGAATATCAAGGGTTTTAAGCACCAGAATCTCAAGTTATGGGTAAAGTTTCCAAACGTTAGTTCTAAAATGAATTATAGATGATAAGTACGGGGACTGATTAAAAAATGACTGCAATTGCCTGACCAGGCGGTGGCACAGTGGTTAGAGCGTTGGACTGGGATGCGGAAGACCCAGGTTTGAGTCCCGGAGCTCACCAGCTTGAGTGCGGGCCCATCTGGCTTGAGCAAAAGCTCGTCAGCTTGGACCCAAGGTCGCTGGCTCCAGCAAGGGGTTGCTCGGTCTGCTGAAGGCCTGCAGTCAAGGCACATGAGGGAAAGCAGTCAGTGAACAACTAAGGTGTTGCGACGGCAACGGAAAACTGATGATTGATGCTTCTCACCTCTCTCCGTTCCTGTCTGTCTGTCCTTGTCTATCCCTCTCTCCGACTCTCTCTCTGTCCCTCTAAAAAAAAAAAAAAAAAAAAAAAAAAATGACTGCAGTAGTTTCCACAGAAAAAATGGGACATTAAGGTTGTATTATTAGAGATCAATGAATTGGGGAATCATTTATAAGAAATAAACATTTATAATGAGAATCATTTCTGGTCTATGTGTATATACCTTAAAAATGCCATTGTGCATGTGTGATATAATTTATAATAAGAAATATATATTTGGTCTTCCTTGAGTTTCTGACATACAGCTCCTAAAATCGTTAGAATTTAAGTGAAGAGAACTATAAAGGTGTCTTTTGTTATGTTAATGAGGTGACTTCTGAACCTCACCCAAAGATGTGGGCTGATTGCCAAGAGAAGCAAGCATATACTAGAGGGTTAAACTTTTAGTCCTTCTATCCTGACATCTAGGGAGAGGGAAAAGGAAAGGGGATAGAGGCTGAATCAATTCCCAATGGCTAATATTTTAATCAAAAATGCCTCTATAATAAAGTCTTTATGAAAATCGAAAAGGATGGGGTTCCGAGACCTTCTGGGTTGGTGGACACATGCAGATATGGCACACCTACAGAGAACATAAAGCTCTGCATCCTCTCCCTTTATCCTTGCTTTGTACATCTCTTCCATCAGAATGGTTCTGAGCTATATTCTTTTATATAAACTGGTGACTGATGGTCTGGTAAGTAAAATGTGTCTTAAGTGCTGTGAGCCACACTTAACTAATTAATTGAACCCAAAGTGTGGTAGGGGAGCGCATGAGAACTTGCAATTAATAGACCATTGATTAGCAGTTGTGGGCAACCTGGGAAACTACTACTTGCATTTGGCATTTGAAGTAGGATAGAGCATTTGTGGCACTGAACCTTTAAGTTGTGGAATCTGACATTATCACCAGGTAGGTAGTGTCAGCATTGAGTTATATTTTTAAAACCTGACACCCAGCCTGACCAAGCGGTAACCCAGTGGATAGGGCATTGGACTGGGATGCGAAAGACCCAGGTTCAAGACCCTGAGCTCGCCAGCTTGAGCGCGGGCCCATCTGGCTTGAGCAAAAGCTCACCAGCTTGGACCCAAGGTTGCTGGCTCCAACAAGGGGTTGGCTCTGTCTGCTGAAGGCCTGCAATCAAGGCACATGTGAGAAAGCAATCAATGAACAACTAAGGTGTCACTAACTAATGATTGATGCTTCTCACCTCTCTCCGTTCCTGTCTGTCTGTCCCTATCTATCCTTCTCTCTGACTCTCTCTCTGTCCCTGTAAAAAATAAATAAAAAAATTAAAAAATAAAAAAACCTGACACCCTAAGCAAAAGCAAAAAAACCCAAAAAACAAACAAACAAACAAAAACATGTCTTCTCTGCATCAAACTAAAAAGCTCCTGCAGAGCAAGTGAAACTATCTACAAAATAAAAAAGCAACCTAATGAATAAAAGAAAATTTTGCAAATCATGCATCTGATAAGGAGCTAATATCCTAAATATTTAAAGTGTTAAAGTCATACAACTCAATAGCAAAAAAAAAAAAAAAAAGATAAATCCAATTTTGATTGAGCAGAAGATTTGAATAAACACTTTTCCAAAGATATACAGATGACCAATAGGTGCAAGAAAAGATGTTCAAAATAATTAATTATCAAAGAAATGCATATCAAAATCGCAATAACATATCACCTTACACCTGTTAAAATGATTATTATCAAAACAATTAAAAATAAGTTTGATGAGGATATAAAAGTGTAAATTGGTGCAGCTACTATAGAAGACACTATAAAAATTTCTTAAAAAATTAAAAATGCACCTTATATATGATACAGTAATTCTACTTCTGGATATTTATTCTAAGAAACCAAAACCCCTAATTTGAAAACATATATGCACTCCATGTTCATTGCAAATTTATTTACAATAATCAAGATATAGAAGCAACCTAAGTGTTCATCATTGGATAGATGAATTTAAAAATATGGTGTTTATATATATATATTTCGATGAAATGCTATTCAGCTATAAAAAGTAATGAAATCTTGCCATTTGCAAAAACATGAAGAACCTCAAAGGCATTATTCCGTATAAAATAAGTCAGACAGAAAAAGACAAATACCATATTATCTCTTTTTAAAACTAATCTCTTAGATACAGGGAACAGATTATGGCGGTTGGTGGGTGTGGTGAAATGGGTAAACTCTTTTTTTTCTCTCTTTAGTTTAAATGAATTACATTTTAAAAAAGAAAAGTAATACTTTATCATAATGAGATAAAATATCAAAAGAGCCTTGGTAATTTCAATGATAGTTTCATACCATTTTATTTTCCTGCTAGCTGGAGCCTCACTCTAAATAAAGAACAATTGATTTCACAAAAATTTTTATTTCCTTAGGCAGAGTTTTAAACATTAGAAAAAAGATGTAGCCTGACAAGGCGTTGGTGCAGTGGATAGAGTTTTGGACTGGGATGCGGAAGACCCAGGTTCGAGACCCCGAGCTCGTCAGCTTGGACCCAAGGTCGCAGGCTCCAGCAAGGGGTGGCTCGGTCTGCTGAAGGCCTGCAATCAAGGCACATGTGAGAAAGCAATCAATGAATGACTATGGTGTCACAATGGCAATGAAAAACTAATGATTGATGCTTCTCACCTCTCTCTGTTACTGTCTGTCTGTCCCTATCTATCCCTCTCTCTGGCTCTCTCTCTGTCCCTGGGGAAAAAAAAAAAAAAGATGTATGAGAAACATGGATGTGGACAAAAACATTTTATAATATGTTTATATTTATAAATATATTATAATATATTTTATTATATACTATATATTTATTATAATATAATATATTTATTTTTACTATATAAAATATTTTATAACATATTATACATAATATATACAATAATATATATATTTATTATTTATATGTATTTATTTTATATAATATATTATATATTATAACATATTTTATAATATATTTAGAAATCTATTATAAAAATATAATGGGCATTTTACTGTAATACAACAAAACTATTGAAATCATATTATTTGACTTCTCTCTCTCCTCAAATTCCCTCTTTTAACATTCTTGCTGATATTGTCCTTTCCCATATACTATTTAAATCCTGCTCTTTTCTCCTCAGAATTTCTCTACTTTTCTTTTTTCTCATATTTCCAAATATCGGCTTTAGATGATTCATTAGCAGAATTAACATTATCATATAACAAGCTAACCTTTTAAATCCCACTGAATTGGATTGCGAGGACTACCGTTCTTTGAAAGAAGGCAGCAGCTTAAAATAAAGAAAATATATAACTCTGAAGCCTGGGGTGAAGGAGTGCATTTTCTTCCAGAATAATAATATTCAAATAAGAAAATTAAGAATAAAGTAGCATAATTTAATTTCCACTATAGCACAATTCTCCCCTAATGACAGTAAGAGAACTTTTGCAGAAGATTAAGTGCATAATTTCATATTGTCACTTTACGTAAATTTCACAACCCATTTCTCCACCCACATGCCACCTTATATTTACCAGAAAGCTTTCCCAGATAGCAAAAGGTTAATGCTTCTCACTTCTTTTTGTATGTATTCTGTGGTTTTAAAATTTACTAAATGCTATTCTGGCTCTTCACACCACAGCATCACATTTTATCTCACCATTCAACTTTAACTAGAATGTCACTGGCACAGTGGTTTATTCCAGAATTATTAATTCTTTTCTCCAGTTCACAAAAGTTGTGAACAGAAATATCAGCTGGATGATTTCAATCTCAATGAAGATGCCAGGTGTGTCTTTTCACAGCTTTTATAGTACATGCACAACCAGGATATTTTCATTAACTAAACCTGAGTTTGGTCCATCTTTCCAAGACAAAACCATCCCCCAGTGTCCAGCCCCTCAAACTCCATAAAGACTTGCAAAAAGAGATTAAAAAATAATCCCACCCAAATAAACACTTAACTTTATAAGTCTTTTAGGTAAAGGCAAACTATGTATCATTGTTATAAAGATAAGTCTCTCTAATTTCACTAAAGATTAATGTTACAATTTTAGTGTGTGTTTTGTTTTTTATTTCTTTTTGAGATTTCCCCCAGCACTGTTCCTAAAAAGGACTAACTGGAAATATAAAAAAAAAATGTTCATATTTAAACACAACATTGAAGTACTAAATGAAGAACAACTATGACCAGGGTTGGTAAAATAAAAATGACCAACAAACATGTCAGGATTGTGGGAGTACTCTTTTCAAAAATATTATTTGAACACCCATTATATGACACACACATTATTAAAATGTTTTATTGGTAATAGAGAGAGGAAGGGAGAGAGAGAGACAGGAACATTGATCTGTTCCTGTATGTGCCCTGACCAGGGATCAAACAGGCAAACTCTATGCTTCCGGACGATTCTCTAACCAATCGAGAGTAAGAGCTATCTATCTACTGAGTGTTTTGTGTTAAAAAACATTCCCATCTAGGCATTGAAACATAGAGAACAAAATGTACTTAGTCTTTTCTCACTTGGAGCTTAGAAATTAGAAGGGCCATAAAGAAAAAAGACGGAGTTTAAGAATAAAGGTATGATTGAGTAATCCAACCATCTCTGAAGGTTAACTAGGCACTTGTCAGGCAAAGAGTTATGGGAAAAGTATTTTAAGCAGAGAGATTTCAGAAATTAAAAGAAAGCCAGCTTTGGTTAGAACTCAGAAAAAACTTTATTTTCATAAAAGCTTAAATTGGGAGGTAATTCTCAATGTCTTTTCCTGCAAATAGCAGGTAGTTTATTTGATTTGCTTCCATGTAATATATTCAAATTATGAGGTATATGATTTACCTCACATTTATTCAGATATTGTCAAGTTTCCAACTAGAACTATTACCTCCTTCCCAGATCCTCAATTTTTTTTTTTTAAACAGGGACAGAGAGAGAGTCAGAGAGAGGGATAGATAGGGACAGACAGACAGGAACGGAGAGAGGTGAGAAGCATCAATCATTAGTTTTTCCTTGCTGTTGCAACACCTTAGTTGTTCATTGATTGCTTTCTCACATGTGCCTTGACCGTGGGCCTTCAGCAGACTGAGCCACCCGTTGCTGGAGCCTGCGACCTTGGGTCCAAGCTGACGAACTTTTGCTCAAGCCAGATGGGCCCGTGCTCAAGCTGGCAAGCTCGTGGTCTCAAACCTGGGTCTTCCTCATCCCAGTCTGATGCTCTATCCACTGCACCACTGCCTGGTCAGGCCCCAGATCCTCATTTTATAAATAATAACTTTTCTCTCCAAAATTATTAACTATTCTCTTTCTATGGGCTCCTATCCCCCTGCTTGCAAATATTAGCAAGTCTTCTTCCAAAGCAAGGCAGTACAAAACAAACCAAATTTCTACACTTTTTATACATTTCTAACAATCCACTGATAACTATGTTCTTGTTCAATCAAATTTATTCAAATATTTGTCTACTGTTGCTATGTGTGCTTCCTGACCTCCCTTCAGGGACTGTTTCAGGACAAAACAGTTTTTGAATTCCCACAAAACAGTTCTTTCAAACTTCTCTTATAAAAAACAACAATGATCTCCTCATTAGCAAATTTAATAATGACATTTTCGCTCTTAATTTATATGATTTCACATTTTTTTAAGGCAAATTGGCTCTAGGTATCACATCTAAGCTGAAGTTCCAGAAATGTTGGCTGGGGGCCCAAGAGACTTCCCTGAAAGACTAAGTTTCTAGAGCTGGGAAAATTATGAACAAGGCTGTTGGGAAGCCTAAACTGAACAATGAATATAGTACCTTTGAAATTTCTATATAGTACCCTTTAAGTTCAACTTAAAATGGCTTGTTAGAGAAGATATCAGATATTATGTGGCAAGCTGGGTACTAAAGGCACTAAGATTACTGAAACAAAACAGAAACAGAACAAAAACAAGTTCAGACTGAAAGATAGGAAAAGTCTGAGTTTTGCTTGGTTGGATCTAAATTTAAGAAACCATTTTTCTTCACACATGAAAGAGAATTAAATTCTTGAGGACACTCAGTGGTTTAAGAAATATCCTTCTTGAAAATCTTCTTTAACTTAAGTGATACTACTGCCCTGTTTAAATGTCCTATAAATCTAGTCATTCTTAGTCTCCTTATTCATTCCTTAAATGTCATAATGTGTCAGAGGATGCTATTCTTAACCCTCTTTGTACCAGGCACAGTGTCTCTCTGCTTCAACTCTTGTTTCTTTGTTATTACTTCCAAATCTTATATCAAATACATTCCTGTTGAGACTCAGTTTATATAAGATCACATGTATGTCTACTGGTTCTTTCAGAAGGAAGCCAACATATCTTAATCATCTGTTCACCTCTTTCTTTTCATGTGTTTTACTTCTTAGTATATCGCTTCACCCAGCTGAACCAATACAAAATGTGGGTCATATCCATGACACATAAACTTTTCAAATCTGGCACCAAACCAATAAAATTTCCAATCCACCTCTCATAATAATATTTAATGACATAATGTAGACCCCTATCACTTGACTTAGTGTCTACAATTCCCAAGTGAGTACACCCAAACAAGTATACATTTGATGGCAATAGATATCTATGGGGAGAATTCTATACCACTTGAAATGTGTAATCACTCTGCTAATCATTTCTTATTTGCTTAAAAAAATACTCAATTTCTATTTTATTCAACCTATTAGCATCATTTGAAACAATTGCTCACTCACATATCCTTGACATATTTCTTCACTTTGTTTCCAATACATCTCATTTTTCTTAATTTTTCTTTTATTTACTAATTACTCCTCAAATCTGTTAGCTGGATTCTTCTTTTCTCTCAGACATAGTGTTCCAGAATTCAGTCCTTGGATCTCTTCTCTTCTCAGTCTTCACTCACCTTTATGGCAATCTTGTCTATTTTTGTAACTTTAAATAACTGAATTCTCAAATTTCTATATTCAAACCAGAGCCCTCCACCAAACTCAAGATTCAGTACTTTCATTTGGATGCTTAACATGTACATTAAACTCAACTTTTCTGAAAGTTAACTTGAATTTTTCCTTCCCAATCCACAGCTTTCCTATGTCAACTAGTTAAGTCATCTTTCCAGTGGTCTACAGCAAAAGCCTTAGAAACATTGCTCATTCTTTGCTTACTCTCATCTTCTTATCCAATCTATTTGGAGATCACATTGGCTTTAAATTCAGAATACATCCAAAATCTAAAAACTTCTTAGCATCTTCACTGCTACCACCTGGTCTCTCTACCACCATATCTTGCCTGGATTACATTACTGTAATATTGTCCCAACCTGCCTCCTTGATTCTAATCCCATACCCTTACACTTTAATTTTCACAAGGTCTGAGAATAATCCTTTCAAAGCATTGAAAACTTTATGGCATTTCTCTGCTCAAAATACTCCATAGCATGCCCCTTTTACTCAGAGTTAAAGCCAAAGGCTTATATGGTTTTACATAATCAGGATTTCATTAATTTTTCTAATCTCATATCCTATAACGTTGTCCCTTTTTCATTTCTCTCTAGACATGCAAACATACTTGTTATTTCTCTAGCATGTTAAGCATGTGACAGCCTTATGATCACTGTCATAGCTGTTCTCCCCAGATTCTAAATTTTAAAATCTTTCATAGCTTTCAAGTGTTTGTTCAAATATGTTCTTTTCAAGGAAACTAATTTTATTTTATTTATTTTTATTTTTTATTATTAATTTTAATGGGGTGACATTGATGAATTAGGGTACATAGGTTCAGAGAAAAAATCTCCAGGTTATTTTGACATTTGATTATGTTGCATACCCATTACCCAAAGTCATATTGTCTTCCAACACCTTCTATCTGATTTTCTTTGTGTGCCTCCCCCCACACCCTCTCTCTCCTCCCTCTCCCCACCCTTAGTAACCAGCACACTCTTATCCATGTTCCTGAGTCTCATTTTTATGTCCCACCTATGTATGGAATCATATAGTTCTCAGTTTGTTCTGATTTACTTATTTCTCTCAGTATAATGTTATCAAGGTCCATCCATGTTGTTGTAAGTGATCCGATGTCATCATTTCTTATGGCTGAGTAGTATTCCATAGTATATATGTACCATATCTTCTTTATCCAGTCATCTATTGAAGGGCTTTTTGGTTGTTTCCATGTCTTGGCCACTGTGAGCAATGCTGCAATGAACATGGGGCTGCATGTGTCTTTATGTACCAGTGTTTTTGAGTTTTGGAGATATATACCCATCTTATTTAAACCTGGAACCTCCCCTGTATTCTGTATTTCCAGAACTTGAATTCTTTTTACTCTGCACTATGTTTTTACTCGTTATACTTATTTTCTTCTGACATATTATATATTTTTCTTGGTTATTATATTTATTGTTATAGTCTGCCTCTCCCTGCTTTATTGTATGCTTCATAAGTGAGAGATCTTTGTAAGTTTTATTTACAGATGTATTATTGCCTGGAATAGCAGGACTCTTGCTTCAAGCAAACACCCACCACCATCAAATCAATTCTTCTCAGATACACCATAGTGATATTCCCAAAAGATGAATACTAAAAGACTTAAACAGGACAACGATATGATTGTAACTACTAGCTTTGTTCTCAGGATAAAGTATCTGAAGGTTTTCAAATTATATTCTTTGAAAATATTTTATTTATTCATTTTTTAGAGAGAGAGAGAAAGAGAGAGATAGAGAGAAGGGGGGAGAGAGATAGAGTTGATGCAAAAATATCAACTCACATAAGTGGCTTGACCAGGCAAGCCTAGGAATTTAAACCACAGACCTCAAAGTTCCAGGTCTACACTTTATCCACTGTGCCACCACAGGTCAGGCCTCAAATTATATTCTTAATACAAAGAGCTGATACTGCCTTATTGACCTAAAAATCTATTGCTTAAAAATTTTAAAATTGGCCATCCATTAAACAAAGAAGTAAAATTCGAGTTGCTCATAGAGAACATTTTATGCTACAGAGTTTAAATTTTATCATTCTTCTTATGGCACATTTAAAAATGAGACAAAAACTTCTTGCTTATATTTTAGCATTCTGCTTATTCTTTAAAAACAAACTGACAATCTAGGAATAGAACTATAAAGATATGAATAGATTTCAAATGTCAAGTAAGTGGTCATGTTCAGGAAATTCTAAACATTTGGGTTTATTTTCCTTACTTAAAAATGAACATCCTACATTTTTAGATTACTTGTTTCAACATTCATTTGACTTTAAAAATAGGAGAAATATCACAGAACTTGACATAAGATAAACTTATGTTTCAGCTACATTACTAATCACAGTATAATTGTGAATAATTCGGATTTTCTTCTTAGGCTACATTTCCCTAACTTGTAGGGTTTGATATTACTAGATTCTGTTTTATCTCTAAAGACCTATAAAATATTTAAAGGCATTAGTTGGTCTTTAAACATATAAACCTAAAGTATACCATAAAAAGATAAATAAGTAAAGATATATGAAGGTTCAGAGAGATTTAACTTTTGCACTATTCACTCTACACTCGATCTTAGCCAAAAAAACCGAGAAGCAATGTACTCTAAATTGGGGTAATTGTTGTTGGATTACAAAGACACTTCATGTTTACTTGTAACAGCAGCCCCTACTATTCAGATGAAATAGCAGAAAATTGGTTTGAATATGGGCTTTTAAGACTGAATAATTTAGTTAACTTTGGTTATTTCACAGTGAAGCCTATAGCCCTTGGATTTCCGAAATACAGGAGAATAATTTGGTCTAGCACTGAAATTGTATGATATGTGTGTACCTTTGGCCACTGTTAATTGAAAGCTTCAAGTCAGTGTTGGATACACATTATAAAGCAATAGAAACACTTCCACAATATGTATTAATGCAAATATATTGGAAGAACACTAAATGTATAGTCAGAAATTATAAGTTAGAGTAGACTTGGGATTTGGTCCAAACTCTATCATCTATTCTGATTACAGAACATCATTTAATTATTCTGGCATATAGACTCCTCTGTTAGAAAGAACTGAGATATGGCCTGACCTGTGGTGGCGCAGTGGATAAAGCGACGACCTGGGGATACTGAGGTCGCCAGTTCAAAACCCTGCACTGGTCTGTCTGGTCAAGGCGCATATGGGAGTTGATGCTTCCAGCTACTCCCCCTTTCTCTCTTTCTCTCTCTCTCTCTCTCTCTCTCTCTCACTCTCTGTCTAATAAAATAAAAAGAAATTAAAAAAAATAAAGAAGAAAGAACTGAGATATGATGCCATAGGAGCCTCTACCCCAACTCTGACTACTCCTAGACAAGGCATCTTTCATGTCCATTTTATGACATCACAGACATAGCATCTTCATGCAACTACCTAGTCAAGGACTTGTGATAAATAATTCTGGTAAATTTTCATTTAACTTAGTATTTTTACCTCAGTAACACCATTTTGTTGATTGTATAAGTGAAATAGAACACATCCAAATTCTGTATTGCAAAAATAGAATAGGGTTAAATACAATGTAGAGATAAATAGCTGCATGGAAAGAAAAAGCCAAATAAAATACAGAAATCAGAGAAGTGTCCCTCCATCATTGGGTATTTTTGAAAGTTAAGACATAATTAATTTTCCAGTGCTATGTAAGGTAAATTTGAAACATTTCTTTTTATAATAATTTATGTGTATTATAGTCAATAGCCAAAATTTCAACAAGGAAATCTATCAAATAAATTATACAACTGAGCACTTATAGCAGACCCTTACATCGTTATACAGGTTCACAGTTGTGAGTATGGGAAACAGTTTATTCTTGTATTATTATTTATTAATTATTTATATCATTTTTTATTTGAACAACTGTAAACATACTTTTACTCCATACTCGATAATTGTTAATTTGTTTCTCTTTTCTACTAATAAATATTTAAGAGTTTTGAAATGCCACTTAAACTTTACCCAAAGTAGTTTTAAAACTTTTTAGATTATAGAACTTCTGAGTATATAAATTTAGAAATATGTTTATTGTATTACAAGCTAAAGAAGACCAATTTTTCTACAATTTCAGTTAAACGTCTAACAACAAAACAACTATAAAAAACTACAAATTATTTTCTGAAATTTTAATTTCACATGGAAATTAGTTAGAATTTTCTTTAGGACATAGAAGACATTATGCGGGACTGATTTTATTCCTATTGAAAGCAGAAAGAAAATAATGGGTAACTCCCTCTACTTGGTTTATTGAGTAGTGGCTTTCTAGAATGTGAAAGTGACTTGTTATTGCTTGAATATTGTACCTCAAAGACCTCAAGATGAATGTCATTCAGTGAACTGAAAAGTGATTCATATTTCTTAGGTACTTACAAATAGGAATTTGGTTCTTAGAAGATAAAATTCAATTGGTAGGAAGATGTTTAGGTATCAAGCTTAGATTTGAGATGACTTCAATACTCTTTCTACTTACAAAATATACTGTAAAGAGCAAGTTATCTTTGAGATAAGAAGGTCAGGGATTAATGTGTGAAACTCAAAAATTATTAGTTAGAATTTTATTTCATCTTAATTAGCAGAAAAAATATAGTTTTACATGCTTTTGCTATAGCAAATAAGAAGCTTTTTAAACATTTCACTTTAAATAAATGGAGTTTTCTGGTGGACAAAATGAATTGTTCTTTGCAAAAGTAAGTAAAAACAAAGTAATTGAGAAGTTACAAAGGACATTTGTTTACCAGAAAATTATAATTCTTTGGCAGATATTTAGAAAGATCAATCTAAATATATTTCAGACCACATAATAATGCAAACAAAAAGCAATGAAAAACACAACAATAACTTACTTAACACACTATGTGTTTAGCACACTATGTGCTAAACATTATACTAAGAATTTATCTGTATTAATTTTTTAATCCTTACAATAACCTTATAAAATAGATTTTATTATTATCCTTACCACTCTTTTTACTATCAAAATTAAATTGGGAAGTTTCATAAATTTTTTTATTTAGAATTTTTACCAGTTTGGATGGGTTGTGCTTAAATCTATGTATATAGAGACATATGTTCTTTACTTTGAGAGTAAATTAACTCTCTTTGGCATAGAGGAATGTCTCCCTACAGATTACAGATTATAATAGAGAAGATCTGCTCAATATGTCAGTATCCCAGTATCTTTCTTCATTCTTTTTTAAATTAACAAATTAGTTATCAAACAAATTTCATAAAAGACTTTTAGAAATAATTACATGCATTAAGGCTTTTCTAGAGAATACCTTATATATACTTGCCACCAGTCATATTGCTCTACTTCCACATTTCTTCTGGGTACATTTCCCAATGAAGCAACTGAAGAGTCCTACATATTTCAGCTTTTAAAATTTTCCTAAATTGACCCTGGCTGGTTTGCTCAGTGGTAGAATGTCAGCCAGGCATGTGGAAGTTTTGGGTTCAATTCCCAGTCGGAACACACAGGAGAAGCGACCATCTGCTTCCCCCCACCACCATCCCTCCCTTTCTCTTCCCTTCCTGGAGCCATAGCTCAAGTGGTTCAAGCAAAGTTGGCCCCAGCCACTGAAGATGGCTCCATGGCTTAGCCTAGAAGGGCAGAGTGTTGCCTTGTGAGGTGTTTGCCAGGTGGATCCCGGTTGGATGTCTGAGGGAGCCTGTTTCTCTGCCTCCCCGCCTCTCACTTAATTAAAAACATCTTCCCATTTAGTTGGAATACTACTCAGTCATAATAAATGATGACATAATATCATTTACGACAACATGGATGGAACTTGGTAACATTATACTGGGTAAAATAAGTAAATCAGAAAAAACTAAGAATTGTATGATTCCATACATAGGTGGGACATGAAATTGAGACTCATGGACAAGAGTGCAATGGTGACCAGGTGGAGGGGAAGGGAAGAAAAGAAAGGGGGAAGGGAGGGACATAAAGAGAACCAAACAAAAGGTGACAGAGGACAATTTAACATTGTGATAGGTATACAACATAATCAAATGTCAAATGATATGGAGGTGTTTTTTTCTAAATCTATGTACTCTAGTTGACCAATTTCACCCTGTTAAAATTAATTGTTTAAATAAAATTTTAAAAATAACTGATAAATAAATAATTTGTCCTAAATTTATTTATAATTTTTTTTTTTACTTATTATAAATGGTCACAGGTATGCCACAGTTGTTCAGCTACTGTTTGGTTTCAATATATCAAGTTATTTACTTGGGATTTCCAGGAATATGGGGCATTTAAATGAACAAGTTATAAATAAAAATTACATCTTTGTCACAGAAATATCATTTCACCAGTTACATTATCCTGCATGGTAGCTGTAAGATAGTATCAAATACATTGAAAAATATTTAATACAATTTCTTTATTTTGCAGATAAGATACTAAGACACAGGAAGGTTAAGTGACAAGGCTATACTGATAACAAATAGAAGAAATGAGACTCAAACTCAAGAAATTTTTAGAACCAGTTCAGTGAATTTAGCATTACTTATTAACTTACATAAAACAAAACATTGGGGCACTTTTATGGACCAGTTACTCTGTGTTGATGTGAAACCTCTCCTTAAGCATCAAGTCTTGATGGGTTAGTGTAATGAAAAGTGTTATTATTGAACATCATGAGCCAAAGATATTAGACTCCTGCTGTCTGTAAATAATTTTGCGACTTGAAAAACATTTAGCATATTTTCTCTGATCTAGTATCTAAAATAAAGAGTTTGAGCTGAATAGTTATTCTCAGTGCTTTCTTATTATTTATACAGACAGGGAGTTACTGAGTGTGTATTATAATTTTGTGAAAGAAAAGAAGTAGGATACATGACCTTAGGCTATGTATTACTTTTTTTTACTTCATCAATTTCTCAATTTTTATTAGGAGGTACCATCTGCTGCTACAGTTGCTCTGGAAATAGCTCATCTTATAACATACAGAGGATCTAGAGGATTATCCCATCTTGTTTTATTGTAACCATGCCCCTTCCTACCAAAATTATTTTTTGACCTAGTAGGTAACAAAGAACTCTAGACAGATAGAAAATCTTTAATGTAACTATTTACACAGAAATATAAGTGTTGTTTTTTATTTTCCTGAAGGTATTTTCTAACATAATCTTTATTATGTTTGATATTATATATTTCTTATTTACTGAGAATGCAGTATTTTTTCTTATTCATAGTATTTATAAAATCTTTTCTCTTACAAATAAATTTTGAGCTACTTTCAGTTTTTGTATTTTCATTTATAAACCATTATTTTATCACATATAAGCAATCTAGGTTTACTTATGTATACACAAGAAAATTTCTTATAGCTCACTAACTTAAAATAAACACTATTGACACACTCAATTTAATCTTAACCATTTTTAAGTTGAGATTTTTGTGTGTGTGTGTGGTGGGAGGAGGATTGCTTTTATGCACATAAATGTTCTCCCCTTCCCCCAGAGGTGGATTAAGGTTGGTTGAGGTCCTTACTGCAGAAGAAAATATTGGGCCCCCTAAAAAAATAGAGTGAGACGAGGAAAATAAAAATACATGTTAACCATATTTTTAAATAAATAAAAAACATTATGTACTATACATGTTAAAATTGCACATATGAAACCAAACTTGGTGTCATTAGAAAAAAGTGTAAAGTTGGGGTTTTGAAGGGCCCTCCAGAAGTCAAGGCACACAGTGCGCGCCTGGTGCGCCCACTGTTAAATCCGCTTCTGGCTTTCCCCCCTTTTCTTCCCAAATAGGGGTCATATTTTCCGCTTATTTTGCCCTGATACTTTTCTCCTCACTTAAACATTTAATTATAAACATTTTCTCATGGCATCAAATATTCTATAAAGAAATCATTGTAATTGTTCTCTCATATTTATTTTTTTAATGTTCTATAATTTAGTTAACTTTTTCATTTTTTGTTGGCTGTTTCAGTTGCTTCTGGTTCTTATTAATATAAATAATTCTGGGATAAATATCCTTGTACATAATTTTCTACCACATTTTATATTATTTCTTTAAGCTAGATGCCTAAAATTGGAATCATTGGACCTGAAAATGTGTCATTTCTAGTTTTCTTTTGTTTGATAGAGAAATTAATCAGTGACCTAAGCAATGTATTTCACAGGTAAAATTCAAAGATCCACATTTTAAATAAAAATTGCTTTCTTTTAGTTATTTCTTTCTTTTAGACTTTACCTTATTATCAGTGTTTCTTAACCTGGGTTCTATCGAACCCTAGGGGTTCGATGAGTCAGTCTCGGGGTTTCGGAGAAACCTCTGCCGTGGAGGCCAGAATAAAGTAATATAATTTGTTGTGAGTTCATGCACTTTGTTGGTTTTGTTCTTTGAGCAAGGTGATGTTCATGCACGGCTCATTTTGTGCACCAGTAAAAAACATATACCTATGTCTTGAATTTGGGAAAAAAAAATCATATTTTATTTATCACTAAAGAAGGGTTCAGTGAATGCGCATATGAAACTGGTGGGTTCTGTACCTCAAAAATGGTTAAGAACCACTGCCTTATTATAATACATTTTTCTGCATATTCTGTAAGATTAACCACATCTTGATCTCTACCTCCTTCTCTAGTTCAGTATCAACCCATGAGCTGGTCCTCACATTTCTCAAGTTCAAGTACACTGGTCTTATATTGTTCTCTTGCACTCATGTGTTCCTCCAGTCACCTGTTCTCTCAGTCCAGTAGATGCCACCACCTTTTAAAAGAGAGCTTCTAATACCTCATTTTTGTCAAAAGCTGTCTTGAATACCTTGAACTGGAACATTTCTCTTCCTAAGAAAATTTTATAAAATGCCTGTCTTCCTAAATATTGTCTTGCGGCTAAGTTTTTCTCTCTCTTCAAAAATGAAGTTTATCTCTGCATATATTTTATTCACTGATAATATACATCATTTGTGTATTATACAGTTATTGTTCTACATCTGTACAATTTCTCTTTTCCCCATCTTTCATCTCCTCCACTTGCCCCTTTAGATTTTTGAAAGCTCCAGAATGACAGAACTATCTTAATACCTTTGTCTGTAGCATGTTATAAAAAGGGTAAAGAATATCATTCTAAATGCGCTTACCTGTTTATAACAGAAATTTCTGGCTTTTATAATTTAAACTACAGTGTATGGTTTCATATAACAAAAAGCCTCAAAATATTTCAATTCCATACATGCAACTAAAAGTACCAGTACTTTTTAAAAATCTCTCTCTCTTTCTTTTTCTAACAATGGCATACTTGCCTTTGCCTTCTTGCCCATAGCCTCATGGTGGCAAACTGGCTGCAGCAATCCTAATGATCACACCCTCACATATGACATTCAGACACATGAGGGTGTTACCTCTCCCTTCAGTCCTTTATTTTTTTCTTAAGTCAAGAATTACTTTCCAAAATATCTCTTCAAATAAATATTTATCCAGATTTGTTCACCCAATCTTCCTCCTAAACCAACCGCTGGAAACAAAAAGAGTCACATTAACTAATTTAAAAAAGTATGATTCATCCTGAAGTTGTGGAGGCCTCAGAATTCAATGGAGACAGGGTTTTTGTTAGAAAAAAAATTGCAAAAAAAAAAAAAAAGGACATGGAAATGATGTGATATGATAAATTAATCTGAAGAAAATGACTAGCATATTTAGGATTTCATGGGAAGTAAATAATTTTATTGAGAGGCAATTCCTCAAAATAACATTAGATTTTTCTCCCTTTCTCTGTCAAACATTTTTACCCTTTTCTATTTCTTCTGATTTATAAGTTAATATTAAAAGTCTCTAAAATGGAGTTATATTTTCCATTTACTTTAGGAAAATAAGACCCACACAGAAGAAAGAAGCAGGATTTTTATTAAAAGTATAACTTAATTTTCAAAGGGAATTGAAAATCATTATAATTTCTGAAAAGGTGTCATCCAAATATGGCTAGCAGATTAGTCTCTATTTATTTATTTATTTATTCATTCATTATTTATTTATTTCAATCTGCTAAATATTCACAGTTTTTCAGAGATTTAAAGAGAGATAGTGCATAATGCTGTTTCTTTTGTTATTTGTGTGTACATACAATAGCATAAAAATGTATTACAAGCATTATAAGCTAAATTTAATTTTGGTTCTATTTAAATGACAGTCTCAGATCATAAAATAGAATTTTTAAAAACCACAAAGACTTTCATTTAAAAGTAACAGCAAGGGCCATAAAAAGGAGCTCTTTTTTTTCCCGGGTAACAAGTATATAAGAGGATAATACAATGACAATGCTTAGTTAGGTAAATACCATGAAGCTTAATCCTCCTTTAAAGTTTAGATTACAGAACTACTCAGCAAGGAACAGTAAACAAACTGGCAGGAGAAAGCAAACTTACATTAAAATAAATGAGTATCTAACAAAACACAGTTACTGCATAATGGGTTATCAGTATAGTGCAAATCTTTCCAAATTGCCAGTAAACAGACCATAAGCCATTTTATTTAGAGTGAAATTCTTTCTTTGCAATGCATCAGGTGATTTAGACTATCCTAAATTATTGAGGATTTTACTTTTGTTCTCTCTCTCTCTCTCTCTCTCTCTCACACACACACACACAGAGACACATGCACAATTCATTGGGCAAGTTACCTTTAGAGAAGTGGTTCTTAACCTGGGTTCTATTGAACCCTAGGGGTTCTATGAGTCAGTCTCGGGTTCGGAGAAGCCTCTGCTGCGGAGGCCAGAATAAAGTAATACCGTAATTTGTTGTGAGTTCATGCACTTTGTTGGTTTTGTTCTTTGAGCAAGGTGATGTTCATGCACGGCTCATTTTGTGCACCAGTAAAAAAACATATACCTATGTCTTGAATTTGGAAAAAAATCATATTTTATTTATCACTAAAGAAGGGTTCGGTGAATGCGCATATGAAACTGGTGGGTTCAGTACCTCAAAAAAGGTTAAGAACCACTGCTTTAGAGGGAACTATAGTGCCTCAATAAACAGCCAGCAAAGATTCCTTGCTTTAAACAAAACTAGTCAAGAAACAAAACCTCTCTCCACAAGAAATTTATGTTTTGTTTTCTATTCATATAGTAGGTTGAAGTTGAATATTTTGTAGCCCTGTTAAAAATTTATGGTTAAAATTTCTTATCACTATTTAAATTAGCAAATTGTTCTCTAACATAGTGCCTACTTTTAGGTTCTGTTGAAGATAATTATCTAGGAAATGTAGATGTTTTATTCTTTTTAAAATATAAAAGGTCTATTTTCTGAATCAGTATGTTATAGTAAAAAGACCCAAAAATTAGAGTCAGGTCACTATCTCCTTTTGTCTTCACAATTCCTTCCTAATAATGTTGCTTGTATGCATTATTCTATCTGACCTTAGTTGTATTTATCATAAAGTGAAGATAGCATGATCAACCTCATGTAAGGCGTTATAAAGATGAACAGTTAATGCATATCTTATGAACATCTGATACACAGAAAACACCAAATAAATGTTGGACTTTCTTTCACTTTATATTAAAGTTGCCTATAAAAAATGGCAGCCCAAGTGTCCGTCAGAAGACGAGTGGATTAAAAAGCTATGGTACATATATACTATGGAATACTACTCAGCCATAAGAAATGATGACATCGGATCATTTATAACAAAATGGATGTACCTTGATAACGTTATACGGAGTGAAATAAGTAAATCAGAAAAAAAGAAAAACTGAGAACAGCATGATTTCATACATAGGTGGGACATAAAAGTGAGAATATGAGACATGAACAAGAGAGTGGTGGTTACGGGGTGGGGGGAGGGAGGAGAGGGTGGGATAGGGAGGAGGGGAGGGACACAGGGTAAACCAGATGGAAGGTGACAGAGGACAATTTGACTTTTGGTGACGGGTATGCAACACGGTTGAATGATAAGATAACCGGGAGATGTTTTCATTGTACATATGTACCCTGATTTATTGGTGTCACCCCATTAGAATTAATAAAAAAAAATGGCAGCATAGAGAAAGTTGTATTCTACGCCACCACCTTTCTGTGTATCATCCGTTTATTCCCAGAAGAAACTCCATACCTCTCTGCACCATCCCAAATGAGTGTCACACTCCCGTTACGCTTGTTCTTCTCCCATTCTCATTAAACATGCTATCCATCAATTCATTCAAGAGCTACATGAATCACAAATATATCCAACTTAGGAGAGTTTAAATAAACAGGTTACCCAAGAAGAAAGAACAGAAAAAGGAAAAGACAAAAGATAAGTTTAATAGTGTTGGTTTCACCATCATTATTTCTACTGTGCAAGTATGCTGTGGAGAATGAAGGGTGTAGATGTGATTATGGATAAAGTCATGTCTATCATCACTGAAGGGCTTTCAAGAATCTATTTGACAATAATCTATTTTTGCTGGTACGTGTGGTACTGATTTGAAAGTCTCACTCTGTTAGCATCAAGTCCACTAGCATCATTAAAGAATGGGTCTGGGTTCAGATTGCCTTTCCCGTCAACTCTCAGATGTGTGACCTTAGGTAAGTTATTTCTCTGTACTATCGTTTTACTTGTAAATTAGAAATAATAATGGTGTCCAATTATTGGGACTATCACGATGATTTAAATAATTCACATGAAGTGATTTGTATAGTTCATGTTATATAGTAAGCATTAGCTATAATTATTACTAGGTAGGTAGGAATAAGTCACTCACTTGTCACATTGATTGGGGATGGATGTCTGACCCAAGCTTGGTCCATCAAATTTCTTCTCTCAAGATAGTTTAAACTAGAACTGGGAGAGAGACATCTCTTTTCACTTCTAGTCAGGCAGATGGAAGGATGTGAGTTTGGAGTTCTAGAACCATCATTGACCTGAGATAATAAGAAGAAGAAGAAGAGAAAAGGAACATAAATAAGAAACAGCTTTTTCTTCAACTCAGAGGGCTGCACCAGTACCTTTCCAATAAATGCTTTCTTTACCTAAATTAGAGTTGAAATTGTGTTGTTCTCAAACTGTATAGCATTGTCTAATGCATGAATTTTGAGAAATAACAAAAAAGACTGTAAAATTAACTGCACAATCTTCAAAATATTATATCTATTTTTCAGGTGAATGGGTAAGCAGATAGCTTCTGTCACAAATTTAATATATAACCTTGAAATAGTTATCAGTTAGTGACTTAGTTTACAATTCACAACACTGATTTCATTACACTGATTTCATTAAAACCTAGTATTTATACAAATTCCAAAATCATATAAAAGTTGAATTTATATGTTTGAAGATATAATATTATATGGCATTAACCACTAGAAATCAGTCCTTTAAAAACCAATAATTTGAGGTCCTGGCCAGTTGGCTCAGTAGTAGAACTTTGGCCTGGCATGAGGCAGGGTTGGGTTCGATTCCTATTCAGGGCACACAGGAGAAGCGCATATCTGCTTCTCTACCCCTCCCCCTCTCTCTTCTCTCTTTCTCTCTTTTCCCCTCCTCTACCCATGGCTGGATTGCAGCAAGTTGGCCACAGGCACTGAGGATGGCTCGATGGCCTCTACCTCAGGCTTTAAGAAAGCTCAGTTGCTAAGCAATGGAACAATATCCCACATGCACAGAGCACTACCCCCTAGTGGGCTTGCAGGGTGGATCCCATTCTGGACGCATGTAGGTGTCTCTCTGTCTTCCCTCCTCTCACTGAATACTACTACTACTACTACTACTACTACTACTACTACTACTATTAATAATAATAAACAATTTGAGGCTGACCAGGCAGTGGTGCAGTGATAGAGCATTGGACTGGGACACAGAGGACCCAGGTTCAAAGTCACGAAGTCACTGTCTTGAGTGCGGGCTCATCCAGCTTCAGGGCAGGATCATCTGGCTTGAGAGCAGGGTCGCTGGTCCCAGTGTGGGGACATAGACATTATCCCACGGTAGCTGACTTAAACCCAAAGGTCGCTGGCTTGAAACTTAAAGTTGTTGGCTTGAGCCCAAGGTCGCTGGCTTGAGCAAGGGGTCACTCACTCTTCTGTGGCTTACCAATGAAGGCACATATGAGAAAGCAATCAATGAACAACTAAGAAGACTAAGGAGCTGCAACAAAGAATTGATGCTTGTCATCTCTCTGTCTTCCTGTCTGTCTGTCCCTATCTGTCCCTCTCTCTGTTTCTATCACACACACACACACACTTGATAGTATTTGACCCATAACTCACATTTATCAAGTTTATTGATATATTTTGATATATTACAGTTTAGTTATAGTTCAGTTTGACACTTTCCATCACGTAGGTCCCTTTTTCTGTTTTGCCTCAGTGTGATGATTTCTGATATTTTCTAGTGGATTTATCTCAGGGATACCGCTTTTCAATATTCAACTAAAAATATGAAATAAAATTAAGAATAATACATCAAATTAAAAATAACACATACACTTAAGGAAACAATGAACACTTTCACGTGATGCTAAATAAAAATCTTTCAGCCTGACCAGGCAGTGGCGCAGTGGATAGAGCATTGGACTGGGATGCGGAGGACCCAGGTTCGAGACCCCAAGTTCGCCAGCTTGAGTGCGGGCCCATCTGGCTTGAGCAAGGGCTCCAAGGTCGCTGGCTCCAGCAGGGGGGTGCTCGGTCTGCTGAAAGCCCGCAGTCAAGGCACATGTGAGAAAGCAATCAATGAACAACTAATGTTGCAATGGCAATTAAAAACTAATAATTGATGCTTCTCACCTCTCTCCCTTCCTGTCTGTCTGTCACTATCTATCCCTCTCTCTGACTCTCTCTTTGTCCTTGTAAAAAAACCAAAACAAAAACAAAAAACCAAAAAAAAATTTCAAATGCAACTATTTGCAAATTTTTGTAAATTAAAATGAGACACTTGTAGCTTCACATTATTCTACATGTTAAAATAAATTCTAGATTGATTAAGAGAGTTGCATATAAAAATTATACACAGGAACCACAAGAAAAGTCAAATCTGTACTTCTAAATAAACAAAACATGGTTTAATTATATATAAGAAATAAAAGAATTCAATTGTATTTTACTTTTTAAGTGCAGAAGATAATACAATTTTACTTCCCAAAGCAGTTTGCATTGTCTGAGGCTTGAAGAGCTAGTGAGAAAATGAACAAAATATAAAATTTTATTTTATTTTTTAAATACTACAACTATGAATATAATCGAGTATTCATATGTTTTCTGGGAGAGTTTATTAAGTCATATAATTTCTAGCAAGTCAACTCTTCAAGTTTAAAGACATAATATGGGGAATTGGTGTTTCAATATATTTTCAAATGCATATTTGAGTTGTACAATTGCATTTTTTTAAAAATCAAAATTGTAAGACCTAATTATTTGTTGCATGTTAATAAATTTTATATGTTCTACTACATGATGATGTAAATTTTAATAAATATCATCATGTTAATTTGACAATTGTGGAAACTGAGGCATGAAAAAAACATATTTTTTAAATGTACAAATAATGCAGTAATATAAATCTCAATTAGAGAGTCATTCAATACCTCTGTTCAAGCACAGTGAATCACCAGCAAGAAACATGTGCTTAGAATCTCTAACATGGCAAAACACAAGTTCTGCTCTAAATTATTATGCATTATATTATATGTATCACATATAATTATGGCACAAAAATCTCCTCATGCATCAAATAACTCTTTCAGCATGTCAGTTCAATGAATTACATGTAAATGAATCAAAAACATATGGGCAAAGTTTATCTAGAAACATAGAACTTGGCCAAATGTGTTTTGGGTTTTCACCCACCACAAATTTCCGACAGAAACTGCTGTACTTTGGCCTTAAGTCTCCATTAGGCTGCTTCACAAGCTTTTCCAAACAGTCCCCAACCTTTAGTACCCTAACTTCTGTTTGTGGCTAACATTCCTAGTAGTTTGGAGGTACTCATTGAATCCGTACAGCCTTTAGCTAAATATATTAAAAGTGCATTAAGACTGAATAAGGTTAACAAGATATATAATGCATTAAAAACATGCTTTAATATGTACACTATGAAAATTTTATTTTCCAAAAGACAATGTAGAAACAGTAATTTTATATTACATTTGTAAAATTATGAAAGTATGTCAGGTTTAAATAAATATTTCAGGTTATAAAATAAAATTAAAATTTATTTTAGTTTCTTCAGAAGTAACCATAAAAACTTTTGTTATATATGTGCATTTTATAGCATATGTAAGTGGATTCACATATATGTGAATATTTGCACGTATGTATATGCATGTATATTTTATTTGTCCCACATGCAAGGCAATATTCTATATATTCTACTTCAGTTTGATTTACTCACTTAATGTGTCAGCTATTCTTCCTCTATATGCATAACAGCATATATAGAGCTTTAAAAGTCTTATCTTTTTAGTCATTGTGCAAAATTTAATGATAACCAAGTAAACTGTTTCTAATTGTTTTTATTTTCCTCCCCCCCCCATTAAATACTGATCCAGGAGACTGTTTCCTTAAAGTGTTTTTGTTTAGAAGTAGAATTATTGAAGTAAAAAACTAAAACAGAAACAAATAAACCTAATATATGGTAGTGCTCTTAATAAACAAGATTTTAAAAATTTTATTTATTTGAAAAGAAGACAATCTCTGGGCAGAAGGTTGAGTTTATACTAACACTTTTAGATATGTTATGTGATCCATTTCAGAAATGATAATCTGGCCTGAAAACCTTTTTCCTCAATTACGGCAGAAGCTGGCATTCTTTTGCAGTAAAGTCAGCAAATGGGAGAGATCCTGAGAGCCAATCTCTTGGGAATGTGAATTTGGGATTATGTCACCACTTAGCAGAATAACAACACTGATGGGCTGAAATGAATCCCTCTCCCAACAGACTGAACTTTTTAGCCTCTCCCGTATCAACCATCTCCCTGTTGTTGGTATATGATTTCAGTAAAGTAAGAGCAAGGCCAAGTTCAGAAAAAGACCAGACCACAACAACAACAAAAACTTGATAATGAATAATACTGATTTGTATTTGGCTGTTTTTTTATCTACTAGTGGTATAAAGTAGCTTTCCCCAACCTCAGTAAAAAGATTATACTTTTAATAAATAACAACAGAGAAATAGCACAAAAATGATTATTTTTTTCTGTAATCTGGGGAAATACATAAAAGCAAAAGTTTGCAAGGTAGTTTGAACTGTATTTGAGAACAAAGGAATGAGAAAAATGTTGATATTTACATGTTTACTTTAATAATTACATAGAAAGTTATCTTAAAATGTCTTTGTAACAAAGTAAGGGGAAAACATCTTTTATCTCAACTAACTCACTGCTATTATATAATTCAGTTAAGGGAATCTCATGACAGAATAAGAGTACCGAAATTCTCCATAGAGTTACATTGTGTTTTAAACACAAAAAAATTCAGAATCATTAATAAAGTCTGAGATAACTACTTGAATATATATGTAGTATTTACTTCTGAACATATACAACATATACCTTATGCTGAATTTTTAAGTAGTTAATTTGAAAGTAGTTAACTATACTCAGAAACTGCAAGTAATTCTATTCTTGTGGATTTCTCTGTGCTAAATTATACATATAATATATATTGTTCACAAAAATTAGGGGATATTTCAAAATGAATATGAAATGATAAAAATATGTCCTAATCTTTGTATATGCACACTTTTTTTCATATTGATGTGAAATTTTGTGCCAATTCATATTTGGTCATCAACGGTATGAATAAAGAATTAGTCAAGACAAATTCTCAGGCGCTGTGCTAATGCTTCCTCATGCAAATGATAGAGACTTTGAGATCCCTACTATTAATTAAGCTCTATTATTTAGCACAGCATGGAACATATCAAAGTAAATGGGTGTGTTCTGCATTATAATGTTGCTTCAGTTATACATATCTTATCATCCACCAAGTGCTATTGATTCTATTTGTAGATTATCTTTCATATCTGTCCCTTCTTTTTATTTTTATTGTCATTCAGTCCACTTAATCTCTCTATGTCTCATTTAGCTAACTGCAAAAAGTTTCCTATGTTTTGTCCACTTCAATTTCAGGAATGCCGCTAATAATTTATTTTTACTAAAATCTTTCAAAGACACAATTTTATCAAGTAATTTGCATGCTTAACGAAGCTTTTAAATTGCTTATAAAATAAGTTATGATTTTCATAGTATCATGAATTATCTCAATTTCATTCTTTCATTTACTATTTTTTCATCATTCTCTTACAAAGATCTCAATTTCTATCCATGCTGATATTCTTGCAATTCCTTATTACAGCTCCAAGCCTTGATTCTTACTGTGCATTATGCTCTAAATGTTCGGCATTACTTAGCCACTTGTTATATTCTGTCTAATCATTTCTCTACATCTCAGCAACACTTTACCACTTTAACAAAACAAAATATAACTAATTTTTATTACTTGTGATATCAAAATTTTATACATATCTAGTCACTCTCAAGGAAGGCTAATTTTACCTGTGAATCACACACAGTGTGTCCATTGACTAGCAAATTTTATAAAAAATGAAAATCAACATCTTACTATAGTTCATGAAACTTCCAAAGCACTTCACTTGCAACTGAGGAGTTCAGACACTTGGGATACCTACCTACCTTAGAATTTTTCATTGTAATTTTTTAATCATGTAAGTATCTTTATCTTTTTTAGATATCAGTTTTCCAAATAAAGAAGAAAAAACTAAGAGATTTAACAATCATTAAATAGCAAAAATCAAACACGTCACACAAAAAGTTTTATTTTAGTTTTTGTTTATTTTTCTTTATTTTCTTGTAAATAGTAGCTTTATTGTTTTCCTAAATAAGTAAATCCCAGACAGGAATTTCATAGACTTTAATAAAAGCAGTCAGATCTAGTTAATTGATATACTTAAATGTTTAATCTTTAAGTTTAGGTTTATCACAATTTTTATAATTTACTCAGAATACTGCAATTAACTTCGGAGGTAGTTGGGTCAATATATCTCTATACTTGTGAGATAAAAATATAGCATGAATTCTGTGACCTATCTACCTAGGTACCACAGATTTATAATAGTGAAGTACTCTGTTTTGCATAGAAATTCTATTTGTAAAATTATTCTAATTTCCTTACTTGAACTCCAAGGCTCAGAGAAAGCAAATTCTCAAATTTAGAAAATAGTCATTATACGTGTTTTACTAGGATTTCAAAGCATTTAAATGTATGCAGTTATTTTAGCTACTTTAAATATACAGGAGTGAGTAAAATTAAGTTAATAATAATAATAACTAATACAAAATAACTGAATGATAATGCAGTAATAAACTGTTTTGCATACTCACAACTGTATAACTACTTTTGTCCACCTCTGTGTGTGTATGTAACTAATTTTTTAAAAGTGAATTGTAAAAAGAAACAACTCTATTGAGTGAAGTTATGAATAACCTTAGAACAAGAAAACATGCATTAGTTTATAATATCCTGAGCTCCAGTTCATATAACTTGCTGTTGATTACATTTTGTCCTGACTTACTATGCACATTTTCCTTGATATGTTTGTGTTCTCAATAGCATAAAGTCTTATCTATAGTTAGTCTGAAATGACACATTCATATATTTCTCTCAAAAAGAATATTGGGTGACTATTCAGATTGACTATACCTCATAGAGAATTTGAGAATTAAAATTAGCATGTGTTATTATAAGACAAACTAAATAAACACACACAGAACTCTCTGCATTATTTCTTCAACTCTTCTCTGTAAGGCTAAAATTTTGTAATTTAAAAAGTATGCAGATTTAAGAAACTTGTATGATTATCACTTATGTCAAGAACACAATATTTCAGTTTTTTTTTTTTTATTTTCTTAGTTTGGTACACAACTGAATCAGAATGTAACTATGAAACATCTACTTCATGGAGTCTTATTAAAAATGAATTTTCATTTCAATGAAATTATTTACTATTCTCTTTTTAAGTCATTATTTTTAGCAGAAATCCTTTGAAAATATTTTGCTGAATTAAAAAATATATTTAACATATATTTAAAATAAATTTAATGGATCTAGATGAAAATAATTATATTCCTAACATGCTTGTAAAGTGAATCAGATTAAAATAAAGTAAATCAAAGGTTCTAATAGAGTAGTATTTTTAAGTGAGAAAGTGGTTTATTTATGTTCTAATTATATATATACCTATGATAGGTTTATGTTTCCATAATTAATTACTTTTGAATGAACTTTTTTGCTAAAACCTTTGGGAGTCTATTCCTTGGAAATAATTTTATTAGCTGTGATGTATTTAGCAGGATGACAGATTAACCAATTTTAAGATACTATTTAATTAAGTTTACATATCTGCATGTATGCTTGTGTGTGAATACATATCTTTCAATTATTTATTTACATGAAAATATCTCTACTTAAAGATATCAATATATTATACAAATAGGCAGCATCACATAAATTCAGTAGATATATATGTTAGTAATTATATCTATAATTCAGTAAGTATATATGTGGGTAGTTATAACTACTAAATGCTTTTAAAATATGAAGCCTAAGTCAAATACTCTTACCTTTTTATATCTTACAAGAACTTAAAATGTATTTATTATCATTGAGATCTGACACCAGTAAGACATAGGGTTGGTTCTTAGCTAGTTTAGAAATCATTTGAGGGCCAAATGGAAACAATGCTATGTACGTAAACTTGGTTGTTTTGCAAGTAATAAACAAGTATGTATTACAATAATAATCTCTCTTAAATGCCACTTGCAGTCCTTCTTATATGATTGAAAAGCTCATAAATATATAAACTTAACAATCATAATATAAGATTCTGACTCTCCAAAGAAGCATATCAAGAAACAGAAAGCCTAATAATGGGAGTGGCCCTAATTTGCAAAGCAACCAAGTTATGTGAAGGAGGGTAGCTTTGTGAAGGGCCTTGACTTTTGGAAAAGTTTAAAGGTCAGGGAGGGTGAAATAGGAGAAATAGAAGGAGAGGGAGAAAAAAATCTGTAAGATGGAGCAAAACTTGAAAGCCAGAAAGATGGCAGGCAAATGGTAATTTTGTTGCCTCCGAAGTTTATTTAGGTTGCAAAAATAATTCTGTAACATATTTTGATTTTCATGGAAACTGTCAGAAAAGTTTTGAACTCAAGCAAGCAAGTTGTGGAACTGAGGGAAAGTAAGACTTATGATCTGGGATTTGGGAGGAAGTTTACTTAACTACCTGTGAAGGAAAAGCCCAGGTGAGTTAAGTAAATGAAATGGGTTTTTTGTTTGTTTGTTTGTTTTTTACAGGGACACAGAAAGAGGGATAGACAGACAGGAACGAAGAAAGATGAGAAGCAATAATCATCAGTTTTTCGTTGACGTTGCGACACTATAGTTGTTCATTGATTGCTTTCTCACATGTGCCTTGACAGCAGGCCTTCAACAGACTGAGCCACCCCTTGCTGGAGCCAGCGACCTTGGGTCAAAGCTGGCTAGCTTACTTAAGCCAGATGGGCCCGCACTCAAACTGGCGAGCTTGGGGTCTCGACCCTGGGTCTTCAGCATCCCAGTCCGATGCTCTATCCACTGTGCAACCGCCTGGTCAGGCAGTAAACAAAATGTTTTCTTGCATTTACACACATATACTGATGATGGGGGGAAGAGAGAGAGAGAGCCAGAGAGAGAGAGAGAGTGCAAAGCCAATATCTAAATAATTATGAAAACTTGGAATTTGAGTAGTTTCGAAAACTATTTAGATTAATTTGGATGTTGACAGAAGAAATAGTGACATTAAAATCTGAAGTTAGAAATGAACCGAAAGATATAAGTTTATGAGAAAATTATGATTAATGTTTTTGGAAAAAGAGAATCAGTAGATTTGAGTGTGCTGGTGAATCTTGAAAAACATTTTTGGCTAAAGGAGAAAGGTACAGATAAGTGAAAAAGGCATATGACTATGAAATATAATCATTTCAGGACAGAATTCCTTTCAGTAAGTCTTTGTTGAAACAAGTACAGCTAATATGTTTGAAAGTGGAGACTAGGTAAAATGATCAGTGATGTTGAAACTGCATGTATTACTTTTGTCCTACTAAAACCACTTTGGGGAAGGGGAATACAGATACTGAGAGGATATCAAGTGTTGAAATTGTGGCCTTTTGATTGTTTATAACATTAAACATATAATATTTAAGTGGAATTTGTAGTTAATGATAAGAATGGATTAATACCATCCTTCTTTTGATAAGAAGGGTATTTTCTCAAGAGTTTCTTCCAAAACATTCTTCTTGGGCAAACAAGATTCTGTAACTTACCCATATTATGTAGCCCAAGCAGGATTTTGCCAAGGACCAGAAAGAGAAGCATTGATACTTCCTATCTTAAAAAATAGACAATCATGGAGACAGAGAAAATTGATTCCACATTTTTGTGAAGTGTAAGATAGTCTTTTGTGTATGTGCAGGTAGAGGGAGATGGATTCTAGAAGTCTTTGTAAAGCTAGAAACCACTCTTCACTCCAGTAAGTTGCTTTAAATTTCTCCCTCCTCCCTTCTTACTTCTCCCTCTTCCTTTCCCTTCTTTCTCCTCCTTTTCTTCTCTCTTCTTTATTATGTCTGCTAACATAAGAGTGAAGAACTCGATGTGGCCATATCTTATGAGTTATGATCATAATTGTGACATTCTCTTTAAATGGAAGGATGCGTACAGGGACATGTGGACATGGTGAGAGTGGAAGTGTACTGTAGATCCTGTTCTGAGGACTTATTTGAACTCCCATCAGAAAGCACATGGATTACAAAAGCAGAGAACTCTTCATTCACAAACAGAAAAGAAAAGAAAACATATAAAAGGCATTTTAAAACATCATTATAATTTCTTCCTACCATTGAAAGGGAACTCAGTAATTGTGTCCCCTGAATCCTAAGTGGGAAGCATAGATGGCTTTTCATCAGACAGTCAAGGAATACGTACTCAAAGATAGTAAAGAACACTACCTTGGTTTAGAGATTTTGGTATTGTGGTTATGTCTTTGAACATTTAACTATATATGATTATGAAATAAATGTTGAATCAGTTTTACAATTATGAAAGCAGATAAAACTCAAATTCAATTGTTGTAAGTAAAACTTATTTCTAGAGAACTGTGAAATAAAGTGTATACCCACAGAGATCACTGAATTAAATTAACCAATCTATTCAGCTGAAGAACAAATTTTTAAAAATATATTACATAGATCAGTTTCACATGACAGTATCTAACCTACTGATGGCAGTGACATTTTGCAGACATCCACATTGAGACCTTCAACACACCCAAAAGGAACTCTGATCATAGTAACTGATTGTCAGGCTAGTACAAATTATAACACTGGAGAGAAAAACATTAACTTTAAAGTAAAAATGGCATGCAAGTCCATTGAAAAATGGGATTTTTCTTTTATTTGGCTTCTAAAAATGTAACACAAGTAGCAACTTTAAATTAGAGTAATAAAGACATTATTATTCCTTGGAAAACCAAATAGATGACCGTAATGTTATTTTTGTAACAATGAACAGAAAATAGCCATTATTTCATTTATGACCTTTACTGAATAATATATCATTAAAAATAAATATCTTAGCTAACTCTGATACATTTGAAAGTCAATTAGAAGTTATGAATGGATTATGATATTATGTTAAAACCATCTATGGCCCATTTATGACTATAGTTATTTCATAACATATTTCCCTAAGTGATTGAAAAGACACATATGTTTAGTCTATTAAGGGAGACAGCAGGCACACTGGGAATATGAGACAGTTTCAGTTACACCAATTTAGGAGATAACTCTAACCTCAGTCACCACTTTGTCTTTTCTGTTAAGCTGAATTCAGCCTTTGGTGTCTAGTGACTCACAGAGAGCATCTGAAGCAAAAACAAGGAGCTCAGCTTCTAAGCAGCCTTGGGTGCCTTTTACAAAGTGTCCAATTTTAGGAAAAATAACACAATGCTTTCTTATTTTGATAGCACAAATACTTTTTTATGTGTTATCTCACTTTTTTAAAAATATGGAATGACTTTTTTATATTTGAGGATAAATTTTAAAATATAACAAATAATGTTCAATCTTTGTATCTTATGAATATACAAATGAACACTCTACAAAATGGAAAGGAATAAAGTTCTTATGCCTTGAGTACACCTTCAAATCAACCAATATTTACTGAGTTAGCATGTGTGTGCACGTGTGTGTGTGTGTGTGCTTTGATTAATATACTCCAAACTTCCTCACTGTTTGCATACTGAAACCTCAGCTGCCCATGGAAACTTTGTGGCATCTTCTTGAATTCCGCTGCTGATGTGTCCAGTCATAATCACAATTGTCACCAGATGTCCAGTGCCCACAAGGCTACCAAAAAAGACTCCTCACATTGGCAATGCCACATTTCTGACAAGGTGCTTTCCCCAGCACTACTGTGCAAAAAAATAGGGCATATGGTAGGACAAAAATTTGTATCCCTTTATAACACATTTTGTTCCTTGGTTAGCAAACATGTAACCCAGTGTATAGAAGTGTTAGTGAAATTAGTTCTTTGCATCACTCTTACTCAACTATTTCTTGTCATTTACAAGGCCATAAGAAAGTGGAACATGAGCAAAATTTGATTTTCAGGCATTAGATTTAATTAGAAATATCAGTGTCTTCTGGTTACTATTTAACCATTAGAAGGCAAACTCTTCAGTGGCAATGTGAAAATGGGGTTGAAAGAACTGAGGCTGAGTCCTAACAGTCCACTTACATGGCTATCAAAATAAACCAATATTAAAACAAAGAAGACCAAGTGCAAGAATTGCGATGGTAAGAAATTCTTCAGGAAATCAATTATTATTCCAGCAATTTGCCCTGATTTGATATTACATGAATTAATATATGAATTATTAAGATATTATATTAACATTATAACACCACAATAAATTTCAGGATGTTGCTGTAAAAGACATATTAGGACTATAGTCAAGAAACTCTGGGCCCTGGTGGTTAGCTCAATGGATAGGGCATTGGCCTAGTGTATGGACATCCTGGGTTTGATTTCGGTCAGGGTACACAGGAAAATGACCATCTGCTTCTCTACCCGTCCCTCTTTCCTTTCTCTTCCTCGTCCTTTCTCGCAGCTAGTGGCTTGATTGGTTCAAGCAATGGCTCCAGGCACTGAGGATAGTTGGGTTGGTTGGAGCATCAGCATGAGGTGCTAAAAATAGATCAGTTAATTTGAGCATCGGCCCAAGACAGGGTTGCCAGGTGGATCCTGGTCAGGTGCGTGCAGGGATCTGTCTCACTCAAAAAGAAAAAGAAATAAAAGATCCTAAGACTAAATTAGCTCAACTGTAAAACTAATGGTTACTGGATTATATAAAGGGTAAGACCTAGAGAGTGTAAAAATACTTGACAAAGAACCTAACACTTGATGGCTATATTTTTAAAAGCTGAAGTTTTAAATCTAGAGACAGTTAAATATCAGATAACATTCCTCAAATCTTATTTTGCATTTTATATTTTAGAAAATATGTTTCTTATGTTCTATTCGAATGGGTTTTGACTTTTCTTTGATTGTTTAGTGTTTGTTTCATCATATATTCTGATATTCTAAAGATATCTGTGTGTGTGTGTGTGTGTGTGTGTGTGTGTGTGTGTGTGTGTGTGTGTGTATTTCTCTGTCATACTTTTCGGTGATCATCTGTCAAGCTTGGTAGCTAGATATAACATCATTAACACAGATCTTGTTATTATTCAAATGCAAAAAATATAAATCTTAGTTATAATAAGAATATCAATTCCTAATAATAAAAAATGGCATCTTAATGTAGGTCTTTGAATTACAAGTTAAAAAACCTTACAAATAAATGTGAGTGAAACATGAGGACACACTTTTCATAAATTAATTATAATATGATTTTAACATAATGTCTTTAGTTTAATGTTGATGCTTTGCTTGTTTTGAAAACCAATGTTTAAAAATATAATTTCTAAAAACTATGAAAGTGATGTTTTCCTGTAGGTATATACATATGAAAAGAGAAAAAAGTTAAAGGATTTATAAAAATTAAACTATATCTTTATAAATGTAATCTAAATATAGTATATTTTATTTATATAACATTACATATGGTATATAGTATTTACCTAAAAATAAAGAACTATTATATATTGATAGATAATATCTATATCAGTCTCTAGCTCTTCCGATATATAGAAACATAATTTACTTTTATGGATAATGCAGAAGATCTTATCAACCACTAGAAACTACTGTTTGAGAGTAACAAGACATTCAATTAATTTGACTCGTTATTGTAACACGTGAACCATACCACACTACACTGCCAGCTCTGTGATATACTATTCATTGAAGGTTCCCTATATCAAACATCCTAGTCTGTTATACTATCATGGACAAGAAGATCCACAAAGAACTGGTTGACCATTCTTTGAACCTGATGTAGTAAAAAGATTTCCTTAACAACTTGAAATACTGTAATTAGCTATTATAATTAGTTATTATAAAGTCACCAATGTGACTTTCCTGTGACAATGATTTCATATCTAAAATAATGGGTTTCATTGACAAATATTTTTCAGCACAAGATTAACTAATCAATAATAGTAATAAAACAGTTTTTTAAAATATAGCATTTGTTTAAATCATCAAAAACTAGGGAAAGAAATGTTTCCCAAGCCCTTTTTTCTATGTTAGTAAATTTAAAAAGGTAAATGGTGTTTTAAAAAATGTTTATAGAACATAAAAAATAAAAGTTATTCCAAACTAAGACAATATTACATATTATATAAGTACATTTTCTTCTAGAATAAATAATAATTATATGAACAGAAAGTGACAGAAATAATTGACTGCATATAGATTTATTTGCCTTTATTAAAAAAAAGCCATTTTAAAATATTAGTATTATATTTTCATTTCATATTGCTACAGTTTTGACTACTGTGGTTTTATATTAAAACATTAATGAAATTAAGTAGAAAGTAATATCTGTGATTCCAAATTTTAAAGATCTGTCCTCAGGTTTTATCATAACACTGCTTCTATTATATACATTAAATAACCTCCATCTGTTTTCTATACCCACCCTACAAACTTATAAATATATATACAGTTCTTTAGCCAGAAGAACTTCAATATACCATAAAGACTGATAAGTTAAAAGTAAGTAGACAGGTCCTGGCCAATTGGCTTAGTGGTAGAGCATCGACTGGGTGTGTGGCTGTCTTGGGTTCAATTCCCAGTCAAGTCACACAGTAAAAGCGACCATCTGCTTCTCCACCCTACTTCCCTCTGTTTTCCCTTCCTGCAGCTATGGCTCAGTTTGGCTCAAGCAAGTAGGCCTTGGATGGCTCTGTGGCCTCTGCCTCAGGAACTAAAAATATGGCTTCATTGCTGAGCTATGGAGCAACAACCCTAGTTGGGCAGAGCATCGCCCCCTGGTGGGCTTGACACGTGAATCTCAGTTGTGGTGCAGATGGGAGTCTGTTTCTGCCTCCCCTCTTCTAACAACAAAAAAAAAGAGTTAGTAGATAGTCCACATCCAGAATATCCTGGTGAAACTCCAGAGCATAAAAGAAAAAAGATTATTAAAAGCTTTCAAAGAAAATGAAATTTTACTTACACAAGAATGATCACATTGGCATCAGACTTCTCATCAACAGCACTAGATGCAGTCCTAGATATTAGGTTATATCTACAGGGGCAATATTTTCAAAGGCAGCCTGAAACTTTGTAAACTTGTGCTTGAGCAACAATGTTTCAATAACATAAGATTGTTATCACTTCTGTTGCCCCCAATTCACATCTTGATTCTGGATTACAAAATTTGTCTAATACTTGGTTGCTAATTTTCAATTTTTAGAGTCACCAGTCATAGACGTAGCATAAAGGAATTAATGAAGGTGACAATGTGGAATGTACAAGCTAAAAAGCCTTCTGATATAAAGGTCATGAGATGTCAAACAGAAGTTGTTATATGGACTGAAAGAAAAAATGATGGAAAACAAAGGATAATAATCCCTTATGTACACAGCAGAAAGGTATAATATGCTAACAATATTATATACAGTTATAATACAGACAAAAATTAGTTATATTTTAAAATATGAACAACAGAAATTTGAGTGTAGGAAAAGACATAACTAGCAAAAAAAAAAAAAAAAAAGGTCACATTTTTCACTTTTCAAAAAAATCAATAAAATCTTCTCCACCCTGGCCTATGGCTCAGTGGATAGAGTGTTGGCCCAGCATATGGACATCCTGAGTTGAATTCCCAGGTAGGGTACACAGGAGAAGCAACCACCTGTTTTTCTTCCCACTCTCCCTCTTATCGCCTACCCCCATAGCCAGTGCCTCTATTGGTTCAAGTGTAGCCTTGGGCACTGAGAATGGCTCTGTTATTCCCAGCACATCAGTCTCAGGTGATAAAAATAGCTTGGTATTCAAGCATTGGTCCAGATGGGGTTAAGGTAGAACTCCATCAGGCGCATGCAGGAATCTGCTTCACTATCTCCCCTCCTCTCACCTAAAAAAAAGAAAAGAAAACTTCTTAAAAGATTTATTGTGCAAGAAAGAAGGGTCTATTGCAATCTAGCATCAGGAAAGTCACTAGAAAAATAACCAAAAGCAAAAGACAGAAAATGTAAAAATGGTCATATCAGGAAAGTGGAACTGAAAGGTAGAGTAGCAGGTTCCTCACTTACAATTCAAATAGATATACCGAAGAATAAACAGTGATCATCTCTAAAGTGAAACTGAAAGAACAAGTGCCATGAGGAAGGGACGTTAACTTTCTACTTTGTATTACTGTAATTATAGGTTTCTATTAAAGCAATAAATAAAATCCTTTCTAATTACTTTATAATCAAATATGAAATTATTTTTGAAACAGCATCAGGAGTTCCTCATCTGGACTTTGTCACTTATATCCATTGATAATAGACAAATCATTTAATCCCTTAAACTTCAATTATTTTTATTAAAAAATAAGGATATTAAGACCTACCCTTACATCCTTTATCATTATGAACAGTGAGATAGGATATATAAAGAGTATGAGTTAGAATCTAAAGTATAGTGAAGCCTAATCCTCCTTAAATATCAATTTTACCTTTTCTCCAATTTTATTTAATGTTCACAGAAGACAATTACTAATAATTTATCTAAACAGCCTTATGACCTTTGCAGGGAAAAATTTAAGCTATTCTGAACTTCAGGTTCCTAGATTTATCACAGGGGGAAAATGCTGATTTCATCCTACTTCATGGCAATTTTGTGACAATCAATTATATCAATTTATTATAAATTTATATCTTAACATAAAATGTGAATTTTAGAGTCTAAATAGTTAAATTCAGAATATTTAAATTCAGAATCTTATTAAAATGTCAATAAGGTCAGGAAGGGATCACATATATTAGATTATAAAGAGAATTATTCTAGCAGTTATTGATATAATCATTTTGTTGTTAGAATTATTTGAGTTGATCTTAATGGTCTTAAAGGTCTTAGGAGATAGCTAGCCTAGCACAGACACGTCATGGGGCTCTTTTCTATTTCACTGCTTAGTCAACGTCTGCATTGGAACTCACCTATAAGGGAGTCCTAAAGTAGTCTATAAAAATATTTTAGCAAGGCTTCCACCTCCATGTATAGAAGGAGTTACAATTATTATACATTATGTTTGCTAGGGTGTTATACCGGCATTTCAGAGCTTTGAATGTAGGTCCATGTCTTCTAATTAAGTGTTATCAGTGTTAATTTAGGAGCTGAATAAGTAATCTAAGGTTTCTTCCATCCCAATAAAAGAAAAGAAAAAAAGAAATCTTTTTTTTCTACAATACTCTTTATTCTTAGCTCACACATAAATGATCATATCCTAGGCCACATCATAGAGTTTCAAGTAACAAACTGAATTAAACAGCTAGTCATCTAACTAACCTAGTATTTACATTAATATTTTCACATTCAAGCTGTTAATTCTGTCATTCGATTCAAAAATTACAAAAAATATAACAGAGCCAATGAAATAAAGTGGTATGAATTCAGCAATAAAACAACTCTATTAACCAAGTAGAACCTTACTTTCCCTTTGAACCAAAGGTTCAAGTTCTACTTATCTGAGTAGAGTCCCTATTTTCTTTAAGTAAGTGACATTAGCCAGATTATTTTTAAAGAGATCTCTTTTAGAAACATTAAAAATAAATTTTAGGAGTTTCTGTTGTTTATTCTAATGAAGCATAATTTGCTTGTCATTTTTATGAATCTGAACATTGGCCACTGTCTGTACAAGATGAGTCTGATATCTAGTGGATAGCAATAAACGTGAGTGATCCATCTTTATTTCTCACTTAGACATCAGAGTTTTAAGGTAGGAGGAAAGCTGTCTGGGAGAAGACTTAAGAAAGAACAGGAGTAGTCTATATACATTTCTCTCTCAGAACAATTTGTGCATTTATGCTTCCCTTTGGTATTTTTACTAAGGAAAAAAGTAATAATGAACTCTATTCCACTGAGGGTTTCTTATTTGTGTGATGTGGAAATGTACTCTATGCACATTAAATCTTAAGTCCTTATCTAGATGACTGAGACTGGCACAACATATTGACGGAAATAAAACTGAATAAGCTAAACTAGCTACACATTCCCACAAGTCAACAGTTTTGAGCTAACACAAATTACATGACCCCCTTACTTTGAAAAGGCAATTGGAAAAACAACAGATAGCCTAGAAAAGCCTGATGCTGAAATAATTCAAGTGGGATAAAAATAATACAATATGTTCATGACTAATGAAAGTCTTTAATTTAAATAAATGTTTATTTCTTCCACTAAAAGTGATACTTAGAGTCAATCGAATTTATTTAGCCTATTACTTGTTCATATTCAAACACTTCTACCAAATGGTAAGAATGAATAATTGGAAATCCTGAATCTAACATAAAAATGTACATACAATTATACCTCTTATATATGAAACAGTTGTATACATATCTGATATAGGAACACATACACACAGGCTGTAAAGGTTTTCCTCAGCACATATATAGAGAGATTAAGTGGACTGAATGACAATAAAAATAAAAAGAAGGGACAGATATGAAAGATAATCTACAAATAGAATCATTAGCACTTACTTGGTGGATGATAAGATGTGTATAACTGAAGCTACATTATAATGAAGAATACACCCAATCACTTTGATATGTTTCATGCTATGCTAAATAATAGAACTGAATTAATGGTAGGGATTTCAAAGTCTCTATCATTTGCATGAGGAAGCATTAGCACAGCGCCTGAGAATTTGTTTTGACTGATTCTTTATTTATACCGTTGATGACCAAATATGAATTGGCACAATATTTCACATCAATATGAAAAACAAAGTGTGTCTATACAAAGATTAGGGGATATTTTATCTCTTCATATTCATTTTGAAATATCCCCTAATTTTTGTGAACAATATATATTATATGTATAAATTAGTACAGAGGAATCCACAAAAACAGAATTACTTGCAGTTTCTGAGTATAGTTAACTACTTTCAAAATATTTAGAAGTTCAGCATAAGGTATATGTTGCATATGTTCAGAAGTAAATACTACACATATATTTGAGTACGTATTCTCAGATTTTATTAATGATTCTAATTTTTTTTGTGTTTAAAACACAATGTAACTCTATGGAGAATCTCTATATAAAGAGAACTGCCACATGAAAAAGAATGAAACTATACCTACTACTGATATTTACATCAAAATTCAGTGCCCATCTCTATAAAACAGAGGTAACACTATATATTACTCTGTGTTCAAATACAGAAATGATTCTGGCTATGTAAATCCACTAAACTCATGTAATTGGACAATCCAATCAGATATTTTTAAAATAGATTATTACAGAAAATGTGAATGTTGAAGGTTATCAGTGGACTGACTTCATTAGGTGTAAAGTCAACTCTATGGAAAAATTTGAAGTCATCTTCCCAACCATAGGCCACGTTCTATACAAATTTGCCATCTTAGAACCACTATACATGTCCTTCTCCTTATATCCTGCTTTAGTTTTATATCCACCCAAGAGGAATAAGTATTAAACTTAGTCATTCTTTGTTAAGCAATTAAAGGACCCTGACAGAAGGTAGAACCTAGCGTTCTGAGAAAACCTTGAAATCTTGGTTAAATGAGGAGGTACCAAACTAGAAATAAAGATTTTATCAACACAAAGTGCTTTTAATTTCCACTTTTGCCTAAAGTTGATCTTTCCTGAAAAGACGTGAACTAAAAGGTGTCAAGACAAGAAGTGAAACCAAGATTAACTGACTTTTTTCTTCATCTTGTGTTCAATAAACTGAATTGTGCCCTCTCCAAATTCATATACTGAAGCCCTAACCCTCAATAGGACTTTATTTGAAGACAGGGTATTTAAGAAGGTAATGAAGATTAAATGAGGTTATAAAGGTATAAAGCCAGTAACCAGGGCCACCATCACAACTGCCTGGCCAGTGCAGGTTTGCATTAGATTCGAACAGACGGTAATGAAACAATGGAGCCAAGAACTGGTGAGCCATCAACTTTAATTCTAGCTTGCACCAGGCAGGCAAGTAAAAACACACACCAGGCTTCAAAACCCACTCACTCAGTGCTCACGAAGCTACTGATTTATCTGAGTTTCCTAGAATCAAAGCTTTCTAGCTCACCAGACTTATTCACCTCTGTTTCCCATCTCCTTCTCTCTACACAAACTCTGCACAAACTGACTTCTTCCTCAGTATTCTGCCATCTTGGTTGCCTCCTCTCCTCCATGAGGCCTTAATCTGCTCTCCTCTCTAATACCTCAGGAACCAAGAGCGAGAATGCTACTGGTCTGTCCCATTTAATAGTGTAGAATCAAAACCCTTAATCCAATCTACAAACAAGGAAGTCCATGATACAAGGTCACTTATCTGAGGCATAATGGGAGAATTCCTCATGAGAGTGCACCACCCCACATCATCCAATCAGTCAAGGGTGTGAGGAAAAACTTGCTCTTAAAACTGAGACTTAGGTTATAACAACCCAACCTGCCCACAGCTTGTCCCCCAAAACACATTAATATCAACGAACTTGCATGTGGGCAGCACCATTTTTAACAAAGTGAGCATAATATATTTTATCTGCCCAAGAATTCACCCCTATGCTCACTTTACTACCCACAATTTACACCACCGGCATCCCTGTACAAGGAAATTAGGTACATTACAGAAATTATAACAACATGACAAATCATACAATTTCAACAATTACAAAGATACACTTCACCAGTCTCTGAGCACTTTGCCAAAAGTGCAAAATGTCCTCAGCCTTCTTTCTTGCCATATGAAAGGCTTCCTGGGGCAGGGAAAGGTCTCCCGCAAAGCCGCCCCCACCCTCATCAGGGTATTTCACATTGTCCAAAATCCATAAGTCCATTCAACAAAGAAGCCTGTGCCCATCCGGTCATAGTCCAGGAAATCAGTCCATGCACATGGGGTGTTAGCCTCCCCCTTCATTCAGGCCATCATCGCAGGTCTCACACTGTCCTAAAGAGAAGCATGTGGCAATGGCAGTCAGCATTTCCATCTCTGCTCTGGGGAGCATGATGGCATCCACCTCTATGTCCCAAAATTGCAGACCTACCAGCAGCTTAGCAGGCACTCTCTGCCATTTCAGTGGCCACTCGGCGAAGCATGCCTGGCTCCTGGGATGTCTGTTCATCTTCCTGCCACAGCAGCCACTGTTTACCTTCTGGAGTCTGTGAATCACAACTCCAGCCTAATTCTCCTCATCTTCTGGATAGGAGCTGGAAACACGAGATCCCACTGCCGGGCTTGAGCCCCGGGCTGCTGCTGCCGTGGGTCTTGCTACACCAGCACCAGCCTCAGCCCTGACCTCCTGCCACAGCTGGCTCTCCACAACATCCAGGGTAATCTGCAACTCATGAACCTGTGATTCCTTCTCCGGCATCTGCTCCATTTCCAGGCGAATCTTGCAAACCTGGTTGGCCTCCTCCTCCAGCGCTGCCTCCTGCTCCAGAGTTGGCATCTCTTTCTCCCACATTTCCTCCAGCTCCTTCCACTGCTCAGTTTGCAGGTTCTGGGCAGCCTCTTCCATAGAGCTCTTGGTTTCCTCACAGATGGCTATAAAAGTCGGCCATCATACAGTCCCCAGAAGGACAGCCATCGAGAACCATAACAGCAGCCAGTCCTCTACCATGCACCTCAAGGGTGCTGGCTCCATACAGATCTGTATCATATCCTGCCTACTATGCCAAATGTAAAGTAAGTAGCCAGGGCCACCATCACAGCCACCTGGCCAGTGCAGGTTTGCATTAGATTCGAACAGATGGTAATGAAACAACGGAGCCAAGAACTGGTGAGCCATCAGCTTTAATTCTAGCTTGCACACGGCAGGCAAGCAAAAACACACACTGGGCTCCAAAACCCACTCACTCAGTGCTCACAAAGCTACTGACTTATCTGAGTTTCCTAGAATTAAAGGTTTCTAGCTCTCCAGACTTATTCACCTCTGTTTCCCATCTCCTTCTCTCTACACAAACTCTGCACAAACTGACTTCTTCCTCAGCATTCTGCCAGCTTGGCTGCCTCCTCTCCTCCATGAGGCCTTAATCTGCTCTCCTCTCTAATACCTCAGGAACCAAGAGCGAGCAAGCTACTGGTCTGTCCCATTTTATAGTGTAGAATCAAAACCCTTAATCCAATCTACAAACAAGGAAGTCTCTGATACAAGGTCACTTATCTGGGATGTAATGGGAGAATTCCTCATGAGAGTGCACCACCCCACATCATCCAAACAGTCAAGGGTGTGAGGAAAAGCTTACTCTTAAAACTAAGCCATAGGCTATAACAACCCAGCCTGCCCTCAGCCTGTCCCCCAAAACACATTAATATCAACGAACCCTAGGAGGTGAGGAATTATCTTCATATTATCTATATGGAAACTGAAACTCCAGAGCCTAATGACATTCCCAAAGTCACAAAACCAGTAAATGACAGAGCACAGATTTTACCAATCATATTTTGATACCAAAAACTATACTATTTGGTAATATCTGATGCCTGCCAAATTTCTAGTTTAAGCATCAGCATCTCAGGATTTCTTTTTTCTTGATTTCTGTAGTTGTGAATTTGGACAAGCTCAAGGACAGAGGCAAAGGCTGTAAAGAGTTACAGCCAAAACTTCCCTTTTGCTCAGCTGTTAGAATGCTGATAGGCAAGATTATACCCACCAAATAAGATAATTACTTAGAAAATATTGACTCCCTTAAAAAAAAAAAAGATCTCAGAAACTTACATTTTGGAAGTGTTACCCAAGGGAGAAAAAAAAAAAAGTCAATATTTGACAAACTCCAAGTCACACACAAGATTAATAATGAGCAGAAACCCTTTGGCACAAAAACGAAAGCCAAAATAAACACAACACAACTTGAAGAAAGCAGAGGTGAGGGGAATAGGAGAACAGAAGAAAACTTCTGAGAAACTATAACATTCTCAGAAAGATACAAAAAAAATGTATCAATGAGAAAAGAACAGAGTCCTATAAAACAAAAAAATATATTCAAACAACAGGGAAGAGTGCATGGAGAGCAAAAATATAAAAATAGAAAACTTGGCCTGACCTGTGGTGGCGCAGTGGATAAAACGTCGACCTGGAATGCTGAGGTAGCCGGTTCAAAACCCTGCACTTGTCTGGTCAAGGCACATATGGGAGTTGATGCTTCCAGATCCTCCCCCCTTTCTCTCTCTCTCTCTGTCTCTCTCTCTCCTCTCTAAAATGAATAAATAAAAAAAATAAAAAAAATGGAAAACTTAAAATAAATTTAAAAATTAGAAAGTAAAACTAACATTGTTGGGCAGATAAAATATATTATGCTCACTTTGTTAAAGATGGCGCTGCCCACGTGCATGTCCATTGATATTAATGTGTGTTGGTGGACAGGCTGTGGGTAGGCCGGGTTGTTATAGTCTAAGGCTTAGTTTTAAGAGTAAGCTTTTCCCTATACCCTTGACTGATTGGATGATGTGGTGTGGTGCACTCTCATGAGGAATCCTCCCATTAAGCTTCAGATAAGTGACTTTGTATCAGAGACTTCCTTGTTTGTAGATTGGATTAAAGGTTTGGATTTCTACACTATAAAGTGGGGCAGACCAGGAGCTTGCTCTCTCTCAGTTCCTGAGATTAGCATTAAAGAGGAGAGCAGAGAAAGGAGAGCAGATAAAGGCCACGTGGAGGCCAGGAGAAGCAGCCAAGATGGCAGAGTATTGAGGAAGAAGCCAGTTTGTGCAGTTTGTGCAGAAAGAAGGAGATGGAGAACAGAGGTGAATAAGACTGGTGATCTAGAAACTTTTGATTCTAGGAAACTCGGATAAGTCATTATCTTTGTGAGCACTGAATGAGTGGGTTTTGGAGCCCAGTTGTGTTTTTACTTGCCTGCCAGATGCAAGTTAGGATTAAAGCTGATGGCCCACCAGTTCTTGGCACCTTTTTTTATTACCGACTGTCCGAATCTAATGGGAACCTGCACCAGCCAGGTGGCCCTGTTGGTGACCTTGGCCACTGGTTTTACAAATATATAGGACTTCTACAACAAAAAAAATCATGAAAAACAAGAGGAAAAGGTAAGACATTGAGAAATCAATCTACAACGCAAAATATCTAATAGAAACCCTAACAAAATAATAGAATAAAATGACTTAATAGAAGTTCCAAGGACAAAAAGTAGAAAAAAGGGAGGTGAGAATAATATTAAATATATATATATATATACATATATATATATGTATGTGTGTATCTTTCATTAATATTATATATTTTTATATATTACACATATATTCATTATATATAAACTAAATTACATATATTTATATATGTTATACATTACACATTTATTTAAACATATTACATATTGCCATATATTACACATATATTATTTATAAACTCTATTTTATATATTTAAACTATATCATACACTATCTTTTTATATAACTATCACTGACAATTACACACATATATCTCTATATTTACCTATAAACATATATATTTCTATACAAATGTATATTTATATATAAACATATATATTTACATATATTTATACACAATAATATTTCTCAAAACTAAAAGACACAAATTTACAGAATGAGAACAACACCAAGTATTCCCTAGCACCAAGTGGGTAAAGAAGAGTATTCACACCAAAACATCCTTTTAAAAATTAAAAACAGCAGGTATAAAAAAAAGATTTAAAAACTCCTTAAGTTAAAAAAAGTCATATACCAAACAATAAACATCAGAATAGCTTTAGACTTATCAATAGCTATACTCAAAGCTAGAAGTCACAAAAATATATGCTTTCACAATTATAGTTAAATATTATTTATAACTTAGAATGCACTGTACAAATGATCTCTTAAGTATGAAAGAAAATAAAGTCCTTTTGATGTGACAAATGTCTCTACAAATTGCCATCAAAACATACTTTCTCAAAGAGCAATGAGAGGATATGCCCTACTAAAACTAGGGAGTGAAAAAAGAGGAGTAGAAAGATTTCAACAATGAACACAAAGATGTCTCAGTACAACATTTGTGCAACAGGTCCATCCTGAAGCAGGCGGTGAGAATGGAATAGGGCAAGAGTAAGGATGTCATTTTCTCCAGGCACAGAAATGCAAAGAAAAAATGACTCGTGTGTTTGTCTATATTGAGACAGTTTATACAGTCTTCTAAGAAAATACGGGGGTGAATTAATGATACTTAGAAAACTGAACAAATGGAAAAATGAAGGTATTAGTCACTCAAAAAAATCAGAAAATAAAAAAGCACAAGTTTAACATTTTGTCACTTAGTTTAGTATAATATTTACATGGTTATAATTATGTATAAAAAGAATGCTAATTTGACCGAAAATTGCTAATTTGGGAGAATGGGGTGGGGAGGCAATACAAATGCTATTGAGTGGAGATCATTATACGATAGAAAGAAGAGGAAATATAAAATACCTAAGTGCTTGTTTTTTAGTAAGACTCCAGTAGCTACCAAAGACTAAAAGTTGAGCCATATTTGTATAAGCATGCTTTTTGATATACAGAACTAACTACTAAAAGAAACAACTAAAACAATTGAAATAATTGAAGTTGTTTTCTTTTGAGACCAGAAATCAAGAATGAAAAGGTATAAGGAAAGAAATTTGTGTTTCATATTACAAGCTTTTGCTTTATTAAACAATGTGCTTGTTTTATTAAATTAGAAACAGAAAAAAGGCAACATTTTGCAGAATAACAGCCGTGCCTTCTTCATATATAATAGACTGACTGCTCTTTATATTAAATTTGTAATCCAATACTTTAAAGTAAGACAATGAAATAAAAGTTTGTAAACTATAACCCAGGGGCCAAATGAGGACCACAACCAGTTTTTGAATGACCCACAAGATAAAAATGGTTTTTACAGTTTTTAAATGGTTAAAAAATCAAAGAGCAGTCTTTCATGAGATGTTAAAATTATATAAAATTCAATTTTCACTGTCTATAAATAAAGTTTTATTGGAATACAATCTCACTTGACTTTTTCTGAAATATACATGGCTGCTTCTCCACCCCTCCATCTTCTCTTTCTCTCTCTCTTTTTCTCCTGCAGCCATGGCTCAAATGGTTCAAATAAGTTGGCCCTGGGGGCTAAAGATGGCTTCATGGCCTCACCTCAAGTGCTAAAATAGCTTGGTTGCTGAACAATGGAGCAGCAGCCCAAGATGGGCAGAGCATTGCCCTGTAAATAACTTGTTGGATATGGGTTTGCTGGGTGGATACCGGTTTGAGAATGTGGGAGCCTGTCTGCCTGTTTCCCTGTCTCTCACTTAATAATAATTATATATATTCAATCCTATATAGACTTAATGTTTTCTACACAAGAGCCTCTAAATTCTCTGTCATGTTTTGATAAAACTTACTATACAAATAGCATGGAGGGCCATGATGAGATGAGAGGCAAGCAGGATGGATGAAATATAGTGGGGAAAAAATAATACTCAAGATATCATCATAGATATACAAGATGCATATTTACAAAATGATGATAAACAAAAACAAAAGCAGTGATATCTGTATCTGTGGGATTTAAAAAAAAACCCAAAGAGCCCAGGGACTGGGTAACCATAATTATTACACATGAAGAAGAGGGAGTACTGAAGCTGCCTTAGAGATTCTGCGCTGGCAGGGGAGTTGGCCCAACTGACCTGTTCTGTCCTCTCTGGCTCCAATTTCTCATTTCTGGGCTCCTACCATCTGGCATAAAACAGAATTATTACTCCTGAAACTTCTTTTAAAGAAAGAGAGGGGGAGTTCTGCTACATGATTGATACAAATGTCTAATAAAGCTCAAATATTATAGACCATATACTAAATTTCTTGGCCAAAGTAATAAAAAAAGACAACATTTTATTTCTGAATTTTAATAAAATCTGTGTGCAAAGGAACAGACTCTTCTGGATTTAAAAACAATAATGTGTTTTTTATGTGATATAGGCTTTAAAGTAAAAATAAAACAAACAAAAATGAAGAGTTTTTAAATTCATATTTTAAGATTTTTGAAATAAAACAGCCAAGGTAATTTTATTTGAGTAATTTCTCTATGGTGACAATACATCCCCAAATCATGGAACATTAAACTATATATAGATTTTCAGAGTAGAAAGATTTCCTGTGTTAAAATTTGAAAATAATTTTATTTTCACCATAAATGTTTTCCAGATTTATCCATCTTACTTTTTGTCTAAAGACAATAGAAATTTCTTTGTAATATTTTTCAATGCTGTCTTCTCATGAAGCTTAGAAAATATTTAAAATCTAATCTGATTTTCAAGTTAAATTTTAAAAAATGCATATTTTTGCATATGAGATAAAATGTTACAAAATGAGTGCTCCCCAATGTTCCAAATACCTTGACAATAACCTATGAAGAGAATACACCACGTATTTTCTAAGTTATAAAGTTATTTCCATGACAAACTACATTAAAACTATTTTACTTCAATAAATGGGAAGGTCTTCTTATTGCTCATAATGACTTCAGAGTCGCCTAAAAAATTGGTTCCCACAGTTCTATTTCACTAATGAAGTCATACAAACCATGAGGAAGGTGGCACTGTTGACCCTTCTGTTGCTGTATGCCAAATTTTAAAGGTAACATGATAAGAGTTTTGGATACAGAAACAAAGCCAGCCTATGTGTAACCACATAACCAGGGAATGACAAACAAAGATGCTATAGAATGGAAATAGATAATTTCAGACAAGAGGAATGTAAAGTAATCCTTCTTGCTCTGTTTCCTGTATAATAGCATGTTCATACCTTTCTGTTCCCCTTCTTTCCTTTTTCACCTTTAAAGGCAAATAAAGAGCTTTGTTTTGTAACATGGTGTAAAATCACATTAAAAGTGTCACTAATCCTTTCAATTTTCAAATACAATAAGATGTATAAAACCTCAGTCTACATTATAAAATCACACACTAACCCTTGGAAGAACCATCTTGATATAAGATGCATTAAAAATGTCTCATTAAAGATTTTTTTCTTTTTTATTTAACTCACAAACAGTTCAAATCCCCATAGTAATATTTTTTCTAGTTGAAATACCAATAAAATAATATAAAGTAAATATAGATTCAAATCTATAGATAGGAAATATTTAACATGTATGTGCTTTATTATAAAAAGGAGAAAATGTACTTAAGAATTTATGTAGATATATTACTAAAATATTAATTGTAACTTAAGTGCATGAACATATATTTCAACTTACATTCAAAGATCTGAAAGTACATTGCAGATGTTCATTAAGAATAAAGAGAAATATTTTATAAAAAAGTAAGAAAGAGTTAAGCATCATTTTACCTCAGGACAGAATGCTGCCTAATTTGAAATGAAATAATTTCTGCCACCTTCACATATTGACAACATTTAGCAATCAGCATCATTCCCCCTGTCCATGGAGACTCAATTTGCTCCTCACAGCGTTGTTGAGTCAATTGAACTAGACAAATGTGTGGGTTTTACCACTGGTGAATTAAAATAATCATTTTCACAAAAAAGAAAAAAGGGTATATTCTAAAATCTAAAAATGACTGTATTCACTCAAAATCCTTTATAAAATCAGGTGTTTTTCTCAGCACGGGGGAAACAGAGGTAAGTAAAAACAAAACAAGAGTAAAATTTACAATTAAAATTGTTTCAAGGAGAAGATTAAAACAAGAAAGTATAGAAAATATTATATAAAGTGTAAGTATAGGACACAAGTCAAGACTTATTCTTGGTTAAGTAATTTCTTTATTTTTTTGACATGGTATAAAAGCAGCAACAATAATAAAACAAAACAACTTTGATTTCTTTACAGTTACCACCACCACCACTACTGGAGATGAAGTTGCTATATTTGGATTTGGATTTAAAGGCTATCTTTCTTGGCAACTTATAAAATATATTTCCCTCATTTGTAAAATGGAAATGATAATTGCCATCACATGGCACTGCTGTGAGAAATAACTTAACATTTATATATTGCTTACTCTGTAACAAGCACTTTCTACGCACTTCAAATATATTGACTCCTATGATCTCAACACCAGTTTTATACAGTAAGTACAGATATACCCTTTTATAATTGAGAAAACTGAGGCAAGAGAATTTCAGTAATGACCTGAGTAACTCAATTTGTAAGTGGCACAGCCAGGTTATAAATTAGACAGTCTCATTCTGAAACCTCCACATATCAACATGAGAAAGTATTGGGTCCAAAGTAGGGCTATTAGACTGCTGTTTCCATCCCTCCAAAAAAACTTCCAAAAGAAAGTTATTTTCACAGGATCTATATTTTATAACATATATTCAAATGTTACATGAAGTGACATATGATATGAAGGTATTTGTAATCTATAAAAAGATGTATGCACATATAAACTACTACTATCAGGGCTGATTATTGAAAAGAGACCTTATCTTGGAATGATGGGTCACATGTAGGAAGTTGGGATATCTTGCAATAAATCCATCCATCTATAAATAATAGGCTATTTTCATAACACACATCAGTTATGGTTCATTTCAAATCTACAATCTCAGAGGATACATTTTGTTTTAGTGTGATGTGTGTAGGGAGGTTTCCTGTGTAGATCATGTTGAAAATAGTAAATGTTTCCCTGAGGACCAATTAAGCATGATAAATCTCAAGTTATTCCTCATAAGGCAAGAGAGTAAGCAACAAATTGTTTAAAAGTTGTTTTAAGATCATGCTTTCTTACAGAACTAGTACTTCCCACAGTAAATGTGGCACCACAATTTGATATAAGTTGAGTTATTTTTATATGTTGTGATAGATCTTTCTTTATCAAAAATTCCCATCCAAACCAGATTAATCTTTGGAAGAAAATGGAGACTGTAGATAGCTATTATAGGAATTCTATGAAATTGAGACGTATTAGTCACAGAATATCTCTCAGGGTCTCTGGGAAAATAAAGTTTGCCTAAAGCAACATACCATGAATCAACCAGTATTTACTGAGTTCCTAGTATATATTTAACTTGTAGAAGGATACCAGAAAGACTTTCAACTTTTACCTATAATATGGGAACAAAAACTTATATAATTACAGAGTATTAGAAGGCACTACCCAAGTAGATCATGAACACATCATCTGAAAGCATCTGAACTCATCAGAGCATAATTAAATCCTCAAATGTGTCTTATTCACCTTCATATCTCTGGTATTAGGTTAGTGTTTTACATGTAACTGGAACTAAGTTTTATAAACACTTTTTAAACTCTGTTAAATCAATAAATAGGTGTGACTGTGCACACATATAAATGTGTGTGCCTTACTTATAGACATATGAGAAAATAATGAGGATGTCAATAAAATGGTTTAATTTTAGGTCTAGAAGCATGGTTGGAGACAAATAACTTTTCTGTGGAAAATGGAAAAAGACATCATTGTTTTCTTGTTCTAGTTTCTCATTTATCCACTAAAGAATATAATAGCCATACTTGAGCCTTATAGCAAAGGCAGTGAAGATACTTCTTGTGTAAGTCTAAGATCTGACAATGTATTAACAGTATTATAAATAACATTATAAGACTTCAAGTTTTGCCTTATGTGTAATTCTATTTCCAACACATACATTGGTTGTAGCTATACTTTACCAAATCCTTCCATTTAGAATAGGTTTTTACTGTTCTTGAGGTTAGCAAAGAAATAATATTTGTTTATAGCAATTTCAATATTTATCAATAAAATAAGTATCCAGTAAAAATGGAAATGAGCTTTCCTTTCCTAATAATCCTACTAACACCCTAGGAATGAATCTCATTGGACTGTCTTTGACTATCCTTGAACGTAATAGGAAGCTATATGGAAAGAGTATTCTGATTTGCTAGCTTAGCAGCTACTATCACTCTTTCCAATGAGACTAGGAAAGGGGGGACAAGAAGAGAGGTAGTCAGCCACACTCATATCTTATTGCCTACAAGAGGAGGAGGGACAAAGCAGGCACAATTCTATCAGTAGGAGGAATGGATGCTGTTCAAGCAAATACAGCACATGTCCATTCTATACATGTTTCATATTCATCCTACATTGCCTTAGTTATTTCGTAAACCTAAGAATATAGGTTAGAAAATGCCTGTCAGGAACCAGACATGTAATTCTATGGTGTAAAGAAAACATGTTTATAATCTAATCTTTGATCTCTAATCCAAACACTGTAGCTTTAATTCAGGCTCAAGTTACTGTCATCCCAGACTACTTCAACTGACATCAGTCTTGAATGCTATTTTGGATTTAATACCAAAAAGAAAGGCAACAAAAGTTAAAATAAACAAATGGGATTATATCAAACTAAGACACTTCTGCATAGCTGACATAAAGTACATGCCAGCTGAGCAATACCTATGCAAAGGTAGTAAAAACTCTAAAATCAGAAGGCATAAGGTCCCATCACCACTCTAACATTTTCCAACTGAGTAACTTCTCTGAAATTACTTTGATGGGCCTTAGTATTTACCTTAGAACCACACTGTTAAAAGAATTAAATATAACAATCCATATGAAGTGATTAATACATCATTCTGTCCATAGTAATTACTTAATGCTTGTTAGATGCTGTAGCTGTTATCATTGTTGTTGAAGCTGTTTTAGCTTTATTGTTATTAATCAAAAAACTTTTTACATGATGGAAAAGAACATTCTCTGACTTCACCAACTATAAGATGCAATCTATTTTGCTGATGCAAGTGTAAAGTTATAAATCTACTAGAAGAAGTGTGATATATATCTTTATATAGATATATATCTATCTATCTATATATATATATGTTTATCACATTTGCATATGTATCTGTAAAGACACATTTATAAACCAGGAATAATCCAGAGAAGCATTGCAGCATAGATCTTACTTGGCATAGAAGTGATAAAGTGCAGTGGTATTTTTTCCTTTCTAGACTTGGGTATTATCACAAAGTAATGAGAAAAATAAGAAATGCAAAATCTTTTCTTTTCCAGTTATTTTTCTTTTTTAAAAAGACTTTATTTAATCATTTTAGAGAGGGGAGATGGGGGGGGGGGCGGAGAAGCATCAATTCCCGTACATGTCTTGATCAGGCAAGCCTGGGATTTTGAACTGGCAACCTCAGCATTCCAGATTGATACTTTGCCCACTGCACCACCACAGGTCAGGCGAAATGCAAAATATTGATTTAATAAAAGTTAAAGACAACTGTGTTCAACATCTGAATATAGCTGCAAAGTTCAGCAAAGACAAAAAACAAAAACTACTCAAGTGATGGTGAACAAAAGGAGTAAAAATTAATCTGACCTCAAAATTCTCCAGAGAAAATTACAATTCTGGGTGACAGAGGAGCTCCAATACAAAGTATGCAAAAAGAGAAATTTTATAAGTAGTCAAATTGTTACTCACATTAAAATACAATATTAAGATTCCATAACTCATAACTCTTTTCTTAAAATAAACCCACTAGAAGACAAAAAACAGCTAAACAAAAAATGACAAAAAAATTACTGTCCAAAAAATAGCAAAAAAAAACGTAATTTATTTTACTGTAGAGCAAGCTAAAAATGTTATTTATGGGTAAATAACAGTATATTTGTATAATAAGCCTTAAAATGAAGAAATAATACAAAGTTCGAAGGAAAGACATAAAGAAAGTAAAAGGTAGTATAAGCATACTAATTTTACCATATTTTACAGCAACAAAAAATGCTATTAATTAAAGATGATAAAATAGAAGATTTAAATAAATATGAGCATATAGGTTAAGAGTAAGAAAAATATTTTTATATACTGAAGTAGGTAGGGAAACTAAGAAAGAAATATAGAAGGAATACAAATATAATCATTTTATTCTTGCTTATAGTGTAAAATCAATTTATACTACATAAAATATAAAATTACAGATAAAATACAAAATTACAGGTATTTATGTAGATTCGATGCAATCCCAATAAAATTTGCAGCATTTGTATTTCAAAATATTCTAGCCTTATTCTAGAATTTGCACAAGGAACTTTAAAGCAGAATAAAATAATAATAATAATAATAAATTTACCACTACTAAATATCAAAAATTATTATAAAAAGATTACGAAGTATCAGCACAAGCATTGATTCATTAGTCAATGGAATTCAATGGTGAATCCTGAAAAAGATATGTGGTTAATGATTGAAGTGACACTACAATGCCATAAAACTACTTACTGAAAAATGGTTCATTTTTCAGTAAGTAGTTTTATATCAACTAGTTTTATATGGTGTCACAGAAATTTTTACACATTTGGTGGCTTAAAATAACTCAAAAGTAAAATCCATCATATTTATAATTATTCATATATTATAGGATAGAAGATAGTACTAGATAGCAGGGGCAGGTGTCTCTGATGATATATCAGAATTCTCCCATCAGAGTTGGGTATCCACAGAGACAAAAAGAAGCAAAATTCCTACTTCACTATATACATAAAACTCAATTTCACCTCATTCTATAAACAAATCAATGAATTGCATATTTATGTGTCAAAGAAAAAATTATGTTTAACAAAATGCAAGATGATATTTTAGCAATCTTGTTTAGGAAAATATCTTTTAAAAGGGAAAAATGCTAACAAAAATAATATTTTGGACAATATCAAAATTAAAAACTTTTATACTTGAATTTATTAAAACAATGTAAATAATATAAAGAAAACTCATAGCGTGAGAAGACATTTGTAATGTATATGTACAACCTACAAGACTCTTATCTATAATATATAAAGAACATCAACAAATCACTATGGAAAACAGAAAATTCAGTAGTACATTGGGCAAAAGACTTGAAAAGGCAACTGAAAAAAAGCATATGCAAATGAAAAATAAACACATGAAAGGTGTTCAACTTGATTAACAATCAGAGGAGTGCAAATAAAAACAGCAAAATATAATAATACCAGAATGGCTAAAATTTAGAAAAGTATTAAAAGGCTCACTATCGGCCCTGGCTGGTCAGCTCAGTGGTAGAGCATTGTCCTGGTTTGTGGATGTCCCAGGTTTGATTCCCAACTAGGGTACAAAGGAGAAAAGCCCATCTGCTTCTCCACCCTTTCCCCTCTCTTTTCTCCCTCTCTCTCTCTCTTCCCCTCACACAGACAAGGCTCCATTGGAGCAAAGTTGGCTGGGGCACTGAGGATGGCTTTGTGGCCTCTGCCTCAGGTGCTAGAATGGTTCTGGTTGCAACAGAGCAACAGCCTAGATGGGCAGAGCATCGCACCTTAGTGGGTATGATGGGTGGATCCTGGTTGGGCACATGTGGGAGTTTCTCTCTCTCTGCTTCTCACTTCAGAAAAAATACAAAATAAAATAAAATAAAATGCTAACTATTATAGAGCATTCTAATGAATTGGAAATAAACAATGCTGGAAAGCTCTGCCAATGTACACTAAAAGAGAATATATTTATATTCATGTGCAACAATTACACTCTTAAGTTATACCTAATAAATATACATATACCCACACATTATCTGCCATAAGACAGTATTTCTAATAGCTATAAAATATAAGCTGCCCAAGTCCCCTTCAACAGAAGACGCGATGAATTCTGCTATACTTGCACAACAGAGTAATATTTAGAATGAGGTTAAATGGTCAATATAGAACAATGAGATAAACATCCCAAATATAAACTTTAGCAATGTAAGTTGCACAAAAGAGAACACACAGTGACTATATAATTTGTAGCTAGTCCAAAAATAAAAGAGAAACTAACCTATGCTACTAGAAGTCAAAATAATGTTACCCTTAATAGTGGAAACAATTGAGTGAACTGTTAGGTAAGGCTGGAAAGAAGTCTTAGGGAATCAAATTGATCAAAATGAGTACTTGATGCTTGTTGGAGCTGTGGGAGGTTCTGAGCAAAGATGGGGAGAGGTTATATAGGGGAATGGTGGGCACAGGTTGTTGACATCGGGTTAGGCTTGTCCATCGGTCTGACAGACATTCTCACCATCGTTCCTTTGTGCCCTTGGGAATGAAAGATTCCTTTCAGCTTGAGGTTAGAACTTACAGGAATGATCAGGATTCATGTCTAGTAAATTATTTTTACAACTGACTGAAACTGGGTTGGAACTAGACTATTGTGATTTTGTTAGGGTCAGTTATTTTCATAATCTTAACTGAAACTGGCAGCTTCTGGGAACTTTTAGGTTAGGCCTAACATGAACAGATTGAGGTTTGAGTTAAAAAAGGAAGAGTAATGTAAATAAACAAAATCATAAAAATAAACTAGCAGAAAAAAAAATAAACTAGCAGAAAATGTGACATAATCTCAAAGTATAGGATTTTTTCTTACATGTATTTCAAAATTTACAAGATATAGGAGAAAAGTTTGAATGTAGACATATATACACACAAAATCTTCTTGATCAAAAACCAAAAAACACCATGTAGAAATTAACTGTCATAGGGATCTCAGATAAAGATGGCCATATAAGAAAATTTTGCACTCATCTCCAGAAATAAACTGACTCCTATATGACCAATTAATTTGCAACAAATTCACAAACAAAAAATCTACAGATACACATGAAACAACTTCTTCTTCTGAGTGGGGAGAGAAACTTAAAATCTGTTGGGGACACTTAGACTTCTTGGAATCAAATGAAGAGAGAAGACACACATGGAAGCTGGTAGGAGAGGAGAGAAGAGGTTGGGCCAGAACCTCCACCCAAACCCCAACGCAGTGCAGTCCACAGTCTGGAGGGAAATCAAATCTTAAGCTGCTCCTTTAGGAGCCAAGAACTAAACCCCACATTGGGCGCTCCAACTTTTAAAGAATGGCACCTGAGGGATAAGGCCCCAAATCAGAGGTGCCCACACTTTTTCAGCTTGCGAGCTACTTATAAGATGACCAAGTCAAAATGATCTATCTACAATAAAAATGCAAAACATAAATTTATTTCTTCTATATTATCATTATTTAAGTTACTATTATTACTATTTAATATTGTGTATTCTTCTTTCACCTTTCTCCTTCTCAGCTCTCTTTTCAGAGGAAAGTCAATGTCATAGTTTTTATGAACGGTCCGAAAAAGCTGTTCCACATTTCCCTTCTTTGGAATAGCAATGGCACACAGACAGATGAGGCAAATGCACTTAGAATATGACATAGGGAAAAAAATCCCCTCCCATTCTGTATGAAAGTGGTAGGTTTTAGGCTTCTTACTCGGACTAGCTACGGCACTCATTTTTATACCCTTTGTTGTATTTAGTTTAAATAAATTGAAGGCTAACTAAGCAGCAATGTAACTGAACAAGTTAGCGCGGTTTAACGCGCATGCATAGGGTGTCAAAAGTTCAGACGTCAGATTGGCTACCCTGTATGCCAATCAAAAGACAAATGTATTTTTAATGCCATGCAATCTACCCACACTTCCTTCGCGATCGACCAGTAGATCACGATTGACATATTGAGCACTCCTGCCCCAAATCATATAGTGTTGAAAACAACAATAAACCCACAGTCTGGAGCCACCCAAGCATGTGTATGTGCAAGGACTAACCAGCAGGGCCTTGTGTGAAGTGGCAAAGGAAGGGTGCCCCGACTTTGTGAGGAGAACTGGCTGCTGGTCCACCAAGTGTTGGCCTGATAAGGATGCATGTGGATGACACACATCTAGGGCCTGGTGGATACTCCAGGGGTGGAGAAGGGCTGGCAACATCTTCCCACTCTCCTCTCTCTTGGCCTCATCTTTGAATATAAAGTGTGAAGAGATTCCTCCAAGCATTTAATCTATTAGCTTTTATGGCTATGTGTTTCTTAAGAGAGGTGATATGGAGCTTGGACATAAAGCTGTGTTAACAGGAAATTTTCCCTGTTACATGACTGTTAGTATTGCAGTGATAATTTAATTAGCAAGTCAATCTTAAAGTACATATTTGCTTTGCTTTATCTAAAAGCAGTTGTTTCCAAATCTTTACTTTGTGCCAAAAACTAAATAAATATTTGTGCAGAATGTCTCTATTTTAATGGTTTTTTGGTTCCTTTCACACCTAATTTTGGGATAAGACTTCTTTGAGTTGCAAATTATAAAATATATTTTTCTTGGTATTTTTACAGATGCTTGAATTATAATAATTGTTATTCTACAAAATGAACATTCTTTAGAAAGGCGTCACTTCCAATGTTTCCTTTCTTGTATCATACTAGATATTGACTCTAAAATCTTGACTTGCATCAAAATACCATTCCATTAATTGTCAGTCCTATCAGCATTTTAGATATCTGGATTATATTCAGTAGATACTGGATTGTCTTTTTCCTTGAATGATATATTATGACTTTCTTTTTACAACCAAATGTAATTGTAGATGTAGAATAAAAGTGTGGTCTCTGAACCATTTTTACCCCATTGCAATTGTTGCAAACATTCAAAAATCATAACTCATGCTATTAATTTCAGCTGATATTTTCAACTTGCTTAACCCAGCACTTACATCCGACAGCTGTAAAGGCTTTCAGCCATAATAAATCTCTGCCTGACTTCCCAAAGCAAACAGTGTTGAGGAGAGTGATCTCTCCAATAACATTTTGTCAGCTCAAATCACCACCACAACATAAGTGATTCAGACAGTCTGAACTGACTCCAGGCTTCCCAACCTCCGGTCCTTATTTCCTATTTTCTTTTACTTATGACCTGTGCTTAATATTCCAGAGATTCTGAAAATGCAGTGTTCATTCCTCAGGGCTGGCTGAATGCCATGTAATGAAGTTTTCTTTCTCTCTCTCCCAGAGAAGATTCTGTGTTATGACCTGCTCAGTCTGGTTAATCTGCTCAGTCTGGTTTAATCAGGTCTACTAATTTTGAAAAAAAGTGAGTAAATTATAATGTTATAAAATTAAAAATTTAAAATCACTATTTCTATAAAGCAAGTGAAACAAAGTAATTCCCCTCAATGTGCTTAAAAATAATTCTAGAGACTGTGATGTCCACACAGTATATCCCATCCAACTGTGCATGTCATAAATAATGTGAGTGAATTAATGAGCTTCCTTGGAGTGAGTGCCATGAACAGAAGTTAGGTCAAGCTATATGAGCCTGGTAGAGAAATCTATACATTATCTAAAACTATGCTTTCAAATAGCAAGTGATGTAGCAAGAGCACAGAGCCTTTGTTTGCCTCAGAGAGATCCATTTTCAAATCCTGGTTCTGTCTCTTACTAGCAGTTTGACCATGGACACATGGGTCTCTGTTGTCTTATCTGTAGACTAGGGGTATTATTATCTGCCTAATTAAATAAAGCAAAGTTTGTTTTCTTGCCCTGGTTGGTTAGCTCAGTCAGTTAGAGTGTTATCCCAAAATGCCAAGGTTGTTGGTATGATCCTTGCTCAGGGCATATATAGGAAGAAACCAATGAATGCACAGCTGCGTGAAACAACAAATGAATAGCTCTCTCTTTTCCATACTCTTTATTTCTCTAAAATCCATCAGTTAAACATTTTTGGTTCCTTATTATTGCTGTTACCAGTGTCTATGTTTTAAACCAGAATTTGTTATTGACTTGGGATTAGGTGTTACCCTAAAGCAACTGAAAACTTTACAATGTTCCAAATAACTCAGCCACTGTAGACCTTTTTTTTGCCCCAGTTTTATTGAAACAAAGTATTCATAAATATAACAAAGTATTAATTTAAGGTACACAGATGACAATATATATATATATAGTGAAATAATTACCAGTCAGTTTAGTTAACATCAGTCACCTCAACATTGCTAAAATTTTTCCTTGTGATAATTTTTTAAGATTTACTCTCTTTGTAAAACTTTACTTTGAACAATTCTGTCTAAAATGAGCATCTTTTATACTCTCAATTATAAGCAACTTCAGAAAACATATTTTGGTACTATTTATTATTTTACTGTATTTCAATCAAATTGCATAAGAATGCTTATTATTTTAATTACTCCAACATTAAAGTCATTGCACTTAATAAATGATGGCTCATTATAAACACCAGTTTATTTATTAGATAAACAAAAAAGTAAGTATTATTATGACTCATTTATAAATAAGAATGCTATATATCAGCCAGTTTAAGAGCTAATAGTTGTAGAAGAAAAGGTTGAGGCCTCACCTGTGGTGGCGCAGTGGACAAAGCGTTGACCTGGAACGCTGAGGTCGCCCGTTCAAAACCTTGGGTTTAACCAGTTAAGGCACATATGGGAGTTGATGCTTTCTGCTCCTCCCCCTTCTCTCTCTGTCTCTCTTCTCTAAAAAAGAAAAGTGAATAAATTAATTTTAAAAAGAAGAAAAGGTTGAGCTAGGTTTTACATCTAGACCTAATCAATGGAAAAATCTTTAAAATTTTTTATGTTATTATTCAATACTAATTTTGAAACAAATCTGAAAAATCACTTAAGGGTATAAGGAGGCATATAATACATTGATTAAGAGCTCAAGAGAGCTCTTGACCTGAATGCCTGGATTCAAATTCTCCATTCTGTCACTAACACAGGTTATTTAATTCTGCTGGGCTTTAATTTTATTACTTATATATTAGAGATATTGAGTGCATATGTCACAGGAATTTTATAGGACTTAAGCTAGTACACTGCTTAAAACAACATGGTCCACAAAAATTGCTCTGAAAATGTTAACAATATTATTTTTAACAAAGGAGGATATGAATACTAGAAAGTTTACTGAATTGCCTAAATCACACAAATTAATTCATGATTGAGGCTGTGTTGACTCAAAACATCAGAGCCATATTGCATTCATTATTCAATAATAAATACACGTTGTTTACTGTGTGTCATTCAAGAGATTAGAAAAATAATGATAAGTAAAACAAATTATGTTGTTAGACCTTCCAGTCTCATTTTGGAAAACTACAGTTACATAAGTTATATTATATGTGTGCATGCTAATGCATGTAACTCACATAGGACCATGGGACACCTAGCGGAGGACCTACTCCAACATTAGAGAAGTTTCATGGGAAAATTACCTCCAAGAAAAAGGTGAGGGATAGCCATCATTCAGCAAAATGGCCAGGATCTTCTGCAACTTCACTGTTGCAAAACTATCACTAGTTTGCCCATCTAGAAATTGTTAGAAAGGAGGGATCCTATAAAAAATGGTGAGCCCATGATAATTCTATAAACTCAGTATTTTGAATAAAATGAATACTAAGCACATAACCTCTTGAAGTCTCCCCACCCCTTTTTTCTCTTTCTTTTTTTAAAAGGATTAATTACTATTTATAGAATTCAAAGCAGAGCCTTTTCAAACTCAGACTATCTAAGTGCAAAGTGTGATTAATAACTCTGAGAGCAAAACGTTTAATTATATGGGGGAAAAAAGAAAGTTGCTACTGTTGGTACAAATGGACTTGGAGTGTTACAGAAAGAACATTGAAAAGAAGTAAAAACATACATTATTCCTCTTTCAGCTCTGGTTGTTGAAAATATACTTGAACTGTTTTTGTTTGTTTATTTGTTTAGAGAACAAGTATTTTTGTTTTTCAAATAATTGAGAGTAAACATCAAGTTATTCTGTTTTTGGACACCTCAACTTTATTAAACTTTAAAAAGTAAGAGAGAGAGGAAAATGAGAGAGAGAGAGAGAGGTTAACATTTGGCATTGGCAACTGGGAGAAAACAGTAATGCTAAAGATAGTTTTGGTGATAAATGTAGACTCATCTTTCAGTAACTGGAACTCTTTTAACTTTAGGATCCTATTCTTTTGGACATGCAGCCCATCAGACAAGGCAATAATTCTGTTAAAGATATCTCATTTAGATTTTTCAGAGTATTGAAAGTAACAGGAGAATTCTCATCACATTCCATTTTGTAAATAAACTAGGTAACTAGATAACTGAATCTGCTTTCCTTCAGTTTATTCCCTGTATGTCAGTATATACTTGTTCAATGCTTTATTTCTTTCCAAAATGCATCATGTCATTTACAAAATGTAATGTTCTATGATGATTAAAACCAGTTATTAAGTTGATGCCCAGGAAAAAAAATAATAATGAGACCTCCCAAGATGATTAAATGGGGAATAAAAGATAAAATCTTTGCCCCAAACAATACTTGGTTCATAGTGTGCCACTAAAAAACTTTATTCCACTCCTCAAAATTATTATTATATGTATTTTAACCATTTAATAAATGCAAAGTTAGACATTAAGTTATATATTAAGAAAAATGATCAACCTTTTGTTAATATATTATCTACTTTTATTTTCAAAAAGTTTAATAATCATGCTTCCAACATAAAATACATGCTGAGATGTTTAGCCTGTTAATATTTTATTTCTTTGTTTATAAAAAAACAGACAATATCAACAAAAGAGTTAGTATTTATATAGCTTTTATTACACACCAGACACTGTTCTAAGCACGTTTCATGTGACAACACAATTACATGCTAAATGCTTAGAATACAATCCAATGAAATAGATACTATTTTTATCCCCATTTTACATGTGAGAAAACTGAGGCACAAATAGATTATATAAGTTTCCCTTTAATGAAATACATAGTAAGACTGTAGGTGGGTAGTACATATTTAATACACTGATAATTCTATAAATTAATTAGCCTGGAGTTAAATACATTAAGGGACTTAGAGCTTTGATGACTCAATGAAACAGTGACAATATATTATTTGAGTGTGGCTTATAAACATAAGCTTACCTCTGTCAGCATTTTGTTCATATAGTATGTTGTCTCCTAAAGGAAGCCTCCCAATACACACTCTTAAAAATGACTGCCATCTCGTTCCCAGCATTCATATTTCTCTTCTCTTATTTTGGTCCAAAACCTTTACCATATAACTGCTAGATGAGTTTTTTCATTTCTAAAACTTGTGTTTCTTTTTACCAGAATAAAAACCCCATGAGAATGATATTCTTCTACTGATGTCTTGCACAGTGTCTGTATAAATTGTAGACATTTGAAAAATATTAGGGGAATAGCTAAATGAATGAATATTTTGGCAATTTTTCCTAAGCCTATAACAATTATAGAGCAATTATATTTTTTATATGTGAGTAGTTATTTACCTCAGGCTTTCATTATTTAATACGGAGATTTTTTTTTCTTTAATGAGCATTTCTTATACACAACTAGAGAACCTCAAATTATAAATTGGTTTATTTCAGTTATTGGCAGAAGTTTAACTTTGGAAATGTTTCTTGACTCTCTGAAGCCCTTGTCTGCTAGTCTATGCTGGGATCATGCTCTACTGGTCAACTTTAACATGTCACCCTTACTAATAATAAGGGAAAATAGAAAAAAAAAGACTAATGATCTGTGCCTAACAGCCCTTTGTCTTATGATATATGTATCTGGTTATATATATTACTATCTATCTCTATCTCTAACTAGCTTTTATAATCCAGTGACAGCATGACAATGTTGTTTCACTGTCACATGGGTCCTGTGAAGTTGCAAGGCTGAAGGTCTTATCAGAAAGTTCCTGTTGGTTACTTAAGTAAACCATGCTGCATTACACGCCTTAAGAAAACCAGCTTTGACAACTAAATGCATTATTTTGCTCAGGGAAAACAGAGAAAGTGAGAGTAGAGCAGAAGTGAGAGCTGGAGAGAATGTCTTTCAGACATTCAGTAAAAGAGCTAATTTGACAGCTCTGCTGGTGAGCAGAACAATGAAATAAGTAAGGCCCATATGCTTATTAAATAATTAATATTTTTGGTTAAATATTTCTGAAACTACTACCTAAATTGTTACTTCTTTATCTAAGAATTTTCTCCCCTCTCCTCCTATTTTTCTGTAACTGACCTTTATTTCTGTAGATCTGCCTGTGAGGTTGTATTCACAGAGTTCAAAACGTTTTTCCTGGAATAACTCTAACTTGTGTTGGACTTTTCTAGCTTAATATAATAGGAGCATTCCTGAAAAATTCAGAGTTCAGAGAAAAGGTACATGCCTCAACTTCCCAGAGGGCTTCTGGTCAAATCCTGTGAGAATCTGCGGGGACAACTGAGACCCTAAACAAAGAGTATTTAAAAATGCACCTTGAGTTGTTATTAACAAAGTCAATCTGCCTGTTCCCTGTGGCAGAACAAAAGAAAAGGGCGGGGGGAGAGACAATATGTACTAAGGTGATAGAGGTTGGTCAAAGGGCAAAAAAAAGTGCTCATTACAGCCAATATATTTTTTAAAGATTTCAGTGCATCATCGTGCATCCTAGCCTTAGTTTCTTAGAAGATAAACTTTAGTCATCCTCACCTGCTTTACATCCGTCCCAAAGCATTCTGTTTTTGAGACCTATTCTATGCTTTGTCTGTGATATTAATACAAATTGGCTTTTTTCTTTCTTTCACCATTGTTTTCTTTATTGCAAAAAAAAAAAAAAAAAAAAAAGTGACCAGCCTGCTGAAAAATTACACAGCATCTCTCCTTCCTAGAATCCTCTCTTACTCTCACTTTTCTTATGCTAATCTTTATATATACAACAAGTTCCGGTCTTTTCTAATGAGGCACCTAGATTTAGCCTCTCCTTCTCGGTGTAGCTATCAACACTTTTTAGTTCATGGTTACTTTCAAAAGGGCCCAGTGAACAACTTCTGTGAGTGGTTTTCAAGGTTTTTCATGCATATAAGTCCTCTTCTGAGGGATGTTGTGAATTTATTAGAAGGAAAATATATACATTTTTTTATGTGTGTCCCTCAAAATAGCTCATACAGTTTAGGGCATGAAGGGAATTCTTGGTAGACATTTTTTGAATAGTATCAACCATATATGTAAATATTATGAGGTGTGTTATCCCTTTGTCTCTATATTTTCATACTTAAAAACTATATTTTGCTAACTAAAACCATTTATATTATATTGACTTCTCTTGGACTAGTTTAATATACCTCACCTCTCAAATTGTGAAGAACCCCAAACACTAATTCATATCACACCAAGTCTACATTAACTAGAAGAAGCACCTCACACTCTCTAAATGTGTAAACTTTCTGTTTCTAGTTCAGCTCAATGGATTTTACTTTTAAATTAGAGTAAATTTTCTCACTACTGTCTGATCTTCAACTCCTAGGTAATTTTTCTTAAATTTAAACATAATATCACTTATCATTCTCTTTTACTATGAATCCCTCTTCTTTCACCTTTTTCTCCTTTCTCTCTTTCCATCTTTGATTTTTTTTGTTTCCACTTACTTGTCTCTCCCACTCAAATACTTTCTTTCAAAGCACCCGACCATTTAATTTTCCCAAGTCATACTACATGTAGACTTTATCCAAACTAGAAGTAATATATAGATTCAACACAGACTTCGCCCTGTTTTAGTCAGCTTAATTCTAAAGAGTTAACAGCCTCTTTAGGATTTGGAGGAAATGTTAACAAAGTAGATGTTTCCATGGAGAAAGTTTTATATAAACATAATAATAGAAAAATATACCTTTAAAATATATGTAATAAAAATTTATTCACACAACAAATATTTATTAAATACCCATCAGAAGCACATTACTGTACAATAGAAACATTGTATAAATGTCCAGTGAAATAGCATTCAAGTAAAAATATTTTTTCAATATTAATTATGAAAATATTTTACTTTGAAGCTTACATGCAATGAGCAGTTGTCAAACTAAGCCTTTCCCTCCACCTTTTCTTCAGTATTTCATACTTACATTATATTATTTATTATTTTTATTTTTAATTGTGTTAAGAAACACATGAGATAAAATTTATCACTTTTAGTGAACAGTTAAGTAGTGGTAATTATATTAACAATTTTGTGCAACAGAACTCAATAACTTTCTTTTCATTTTGCAAAACAAACTTTCTGACCAATGAACAAATCCCCATTTTCCCTCCTACTCCAAGGCAACAACCATTTTACTTTCTGTTTCTATGGATTTGACTACTTTAGATGACACATATAAATAAGATTACACAGTATTTGTCTTTGTGTAACTGACTTACGTCACTTAGCATAATGTCCTCAAAGTTTATCCAAATTGTAGCATATGTCAGAATTTCCTTTTTTCTATGGCTGAATAATATTCAACTGTGAGCATAGACCATATTTTATTTATTCATTAGACTGTGAATGGATATTTGTATTGCAACCACTTTGGGCTATCTTTTTCTAATATGCAATAAAAATTGTTGTTCATATATTTCCTTTTTGATTTTGCTTCAGTTATTTTAGATAAATACCCAGAAGAGAGATTGCAGGGTCAAATAATTTTGTTATTTTTAATTTTTTAGAAGCTCCATCCTCTTTTCATAGTAGTTGCATCACTTTACAGTCCTACCAACAGTGTACAAGAGTTCCACATCATCACCAACACTTGTTATTTTAAGTTTTTTGGAAGTTGTTTTCTATTTTGATAGCTGCCATTCTTATAACTATATGGTTAAACCTCATTGTGGTTTTGATTTACATTTCTCTAAAGATTCATAATATTGAACATCATTTTATATGCTTTTTGGCCATTTGTATATCTTTAGAGAAATGTTTATTGAAGTCTTTTGCATAGTTTTTAATTGGGATTATTTTTTTGTTATTGAGATTTATAGTCTAAACAATAATGCTTTTCAAGATATATTATTTATTTATTTATTTATTTATTTATTTATTTATTTATTTATTTTTAACAGGGAGAGGGAAAAATAGGGACAGACAGACAGGAACGAAGAGAGGTGAGAAGCATCAATCATTAGTTTTTCGTTGCCGTTGCAAAACTTTAGTTGTTCATTGATTGCTTTCTCACATGTGCCTTGACTGCGGGCCTTCAGCAAACCAAAGCAACCCCTTGCTGGAGCCAGCGACCTTGGGTCCAAGCTGGCGAGCTTTTGCTCAAGCCAGATGGGCCCGCGCTCAAGCTGGCGAGCTCGGGGTCTCGAACCGGGGTCCTCCGCATCCCAGTCCGACACTCTATCCACTGCTCCACCGCCTGGTCAGGCTCAGATATATGATTTAAAATATCTTTTTCCATTCCATAGGTACATTGCCTTTTCACTCTAGTGTTTGTTTTTTATGATGAGCAGAAGATTTTGAATTTGATATCCTCCTATTTGCGTACTTTCACTTTTGTTGCCTGTGTTTGAGTGTCAGCCTCCCTAAATTATTACCAAATCCAATATCATAATGCATTTTCCCCTTGTTTTGTTCCAGTAGTTTTACAGTTTAAGTCTTATATTTAAAACAATTAATTTGAATTAATTTTTGTATATAAAATGTGTCCAATTTTATACTTCTGCATGTGGATTTCTAGTTTCCAAGCACCAGTTACTGAAAAAGCCATTCTTTCCTTATTGTGTATTCTTGCCATGCTTATTAAAGATTAGTTAACTGTGTTTTCAGGGGTTTATTTTTAGGCCCTCTATTCTGTTTTATTTATATTTATGCCAGTATCGCACTGCTTTAGTAACTGTAGCTTTATAATATGTTTTGAAATTAGGAAGTGTGAAGCCTCTAGCTTTGCTCTTCTACTTTAAGATTGATTTCATTATTCAGGTTAATTGAGATTCCACATAAATTTTAAGATGTTTTTTCTTTTTCTACAAAAATAGCCATTGTGATTTTGATAGGGCTTGCTTTGAATCTGTAAATAGCTTGTGTAGTAGGAACATTTTAACATTAAATCTTTTGATTCATGAAGACAGGATGTCTTTCTGTTTGTCTTTCCTCTGTAATTTTTTTCAGCAATGTTTTACAGTTTTCAGTATAAAAATCTTTCATTAACTTGGTTAAGTCTACTTCTAAGTACTTTATTCTTTTTGATGCTATTATTCTTTTAATTTAATTTTTGGATTAAGCCCTGGCTGGTTAGCTAAGGGGTAGAGCATCCTCCCAGTGAGTGGAAGTTCCAGGTTCAATTCCCTGTCAGGGCACACAGGAAAAGCAACCATCTGTTTCTCTGCCCCTCCCCTCATCTCTCTCTCCCCTCTCTCTACACCCATGGCTGGTATATTTTGAGCAAAGTTGGCCCCAGGCACCGAGGATCATTCCACGGCTTTGCTTCAGGCACTAAAATAGCTCAGTTGCTGAGCAATGGAGCAGTGGCCCAGATGGGCAGAGCACCACCTGGCAGGGGCTTACCTGATGGGTCCTGCTCAGGGCTCATGTGGGAGACAGTCTCTGCCTTCTTGCCTCCCACTTAAAAAACTATATTTGGATTAAATTAGTTAATTATTAGTGTATAATAATGCAGTTGATTTGGCATATTGATATTGTATACAATGTACTGCAACTTTTTTGAATCTATTGTTTTAACAGTTTTTTGTGTAAAAACTTTTGGGTTTTCTATATTTAAGAATCACATAATCTGTATACAGATATAATTTTATTTCTTCCTTTCAAGTGTGTATTTTTCCCCCCTGCCTAATTGTTCTGTGTGTAGACTTCAGTGCTATGTTGACTAGTACTGGCAAGGGGAGTCATTCTTGCCTTGTTCCTGAGTTAAAGCTTTCAGTCTTTCATTATTGAGAATGATGTTGGCTGAAAAATGTTTACATCTGGCTTTTATTTTTTGAGATAATTTCTTTTCTTCTTAATTTTGTTGAGTTTTTTTATCTTTAAAGGGTGTTGCATTTGTCAAATGCTTTTCCCAAATTCATTAAGATGATCATGTGGTGTAATTATATGGACAGATTTTCATATGTTGAACCATCCTTGCAAGTTAAGAATAAACCTCACTTTGTCAAGATGTGTAATCACTTTAATGTGTGCTTTTGAATATAGTTTGTTGCTTTTTGTTGAAATCTTGTATCAATATTCATCAAAAATATTGGCCTGTATTTTAATGCTTTTGTAATGTCTTTGATGTTGAATCAAAGTTAAATGTGTAAAGTACAGATTACTAACCACTATTCTATTACTTTCAAGAACTATATATATGTGTGTGTGTGTGTGTGTGTGTGTGTGTGTGTTGCTAATTAAGTTATAAACATTAAAAGACAATAGCTTGTGTGAACACTTCAGAGGTTCACTATAGCTTCATATGGAAGCATAAGGGTAATACCCTGGGCCTAAAAGTCACTCTGTAATTTCTCAGCCTTCCAACATATAGAAATATACTTATCTTTGGAATAATTGAATAAATGTACCTACCTTTTATGGTGTTATAAGCAGTAGAGGCATTATACATTAACAATTAATCATTATCACATACAAAAGACAGGTCTTATTTAAATATTTTAGACTTGTTATCTCATTTAATTCCCACAACAACCCTAAGAGGTAATTGCTATTATCATCCCCATTTCAAAGAAAAAAAAAAACCAAACGAACTGTAGTTTGAGGCGTTAAATCACTTGCCTGTGGTCACAAAGTTTTATTATATTTGCACAGGTCTTAAACCCAGGCAGTTTTTACTATGTTGTAGTGCTCACAGTTTTAAGCGTGATACAAAATTATTCTTCTCTCCTCCTGTTTCTCTGCTTTTCCTTCTTCTTCTCTTCTTTCTTCTTCTCCTCCACCTTCTTCTACTCTTTAAGACCTACATTTAAAGATTCATATCATTGTAACACTTCTGCTCCCTAACTATGCTGGGGGATATTAACACCAAAAGAAAAATTACTTATAACAATTAATTAAAATGATTAAGTGAATTAGATTATACTTTTAATGTTTGTTCTATCTCTGGTATTTTAGACTAATTTATTGCAATAATTATGAGAGTATTATGTTTGTTGTGTCTGGGGCCTTAGATAATTCAAGTTCAAGTTCAGCTAGCGTTTATTGAACATCTATTATTCCAGGTCCTGAGTAGGCATTCCACAGCCATTGTTTATTTAAATGTCATATCAATTATGGAAGAACTACAAGTCAAAGACCCATTCTCTTATTTCACTGTAGTCTCATGTGTACTAATCATTTAAAAGCAGCCAAAATAAGTGTTTTTTTAAACTCCTGACAATGGTTATTTTTGTGTTTGTGTATTTGGAAGTTCTAATACTCAAAGTGGCATTTATTTCTCTTTTTTACTTTTATTTATTAATTTTAGAGAAGGGGGTAAAGAGAGAAAGAAAGAGACAGAAACTTGACTTGTTGTTTCACTTATATATGCATTCATTAGTTGATTATTATATGTAGTCTGACCAGGGTTTAAACCCACAATCTTGACATATTGGGACGATGATCTAACCAATTGGGGTACCAGGCCAGGGCCATCTAAGAGGTATCATTTTAAGGGTTGGTATAAATGTGCTCCACAGTTAAAGTGTACATTGCAAAAAAAAAAAAGTTCTTCAAAAAGAACTTTTTAAATTTTAGCATTAAAAGTACCACATTGCAATTAAGAGTAATATAATTTGAATTTTTTTCAGCAACATTTTTTGGAGAAGACAAACCTTATTCTTGTCCCACTCAAAATGAGTTTATCTAAAAAAATGATGTAGAAAAGTATGATCATTATAGAATAGAAGTTTTCCTCTCAGGTAAGCCCCTCTGGGAAACACTGACTCAGCCATCTCTATAAAGAAGGTATTACCTCTCATGTTAAATGTGCATGCCTGTTTACAAAATGATTCACCACTGTATCACTTGTACTCACTTCAAAGCCAAGCACTTTTGTGAATCCTGGCAAGCACCAGGGTGTGGCTTGGGTATTGTACAACAGTGGCAGAAGTGAAGAGGATTAATGAAAAAAGGAAAGACAACCAGGATGAAAGTACCTGCAGATTTTATCTTCGCTGATGAAACTTTCCAGCCTTTAGGCATCCAGAATATACAAGCAGAGGTTAAGAGATAAATGAAGGATGGGGCAAGACAAAACAAAACAAACAAAAGACCACAAACAATCCAAATTCATCAGAAGATGGGACTTGCTGCAACGCTTCAGTATGAGAAATAGCCGCTAGTCAGTAAAAACCCTGAAAGTGAAAGTGGTTTCCTTTTAAGTTTTGCAAACTCTATGAGGTGATGACAGCTTCCTGCAGATAGGCTTTTAGCTGATCATATTTCAGCAGCTCATTCAGCTCCAAGGCCAAATTCTAACATATGTAACAGCAGAGGAGTCGCCGAGACAAGATCCCATATGGCAAGTTTTGTTGTACAAAAGAAGTCTTCCTTCTTCCACTGTCCCCAATGACTCTTCAGGCAATGGGGTGGCATTATTCATTTGGGCCTAATTCTGAATTTATTTTAATCTTTTGCAATTGCAAGCCCGCATTTTCATTATAAATGCAATGGTGCACCAAGACTTAATGTCCACAGTATTAAAACATAAAATCGCCTGGCAGTAGTAGCAAGTCTCTAAAAGAAAGCTTTCAATATGATGAGACCACTGGCTTTGAAATGTTCATATTATAGCTTAATTTATTCAGAGAAGTCACATACTTAAGTGGCTAGAAAAGTCAACTTTTCATAATATATCTCTTGTACATTGTAATGTACTTCTCTTATATGATAACTAAGGAAATATATTTTGGGGGAAAATACTGGAGATTCAATTTTATTTTATTCAATGCATGATTTCTCCCAGGGGAAAGATGTGTACGTGTGCGAGAGAGAGAGAAAGAACGAGAGAGGAATGTCTGAGAAAATGTATTTTGCATGTCTGAATTATGTCTTTCAAGACCCCATATGATGTTTCCCTGCTTTTAAAACTTTCCAGGCTTGCCATCCAGAGTCAACACACTATTTAAATTCAGAGACCACCATCACCACCTCATATCAAAAGAGTGAAACAGTCACCATTATTTAATATTACCAGTGAAGCCTTCTTTGGAAATTATCACTCACAGGCAAGAATCCCTGCATCCCAGAGTAAATCCTCTGAGCGTCTCAGTCTCTCCTGCTGAAACTTCATCTTCCACTGCTGCCTTGGGGTCATTTCCAAACAGCAGGGCACCAGACAAGCTACCTTATGAGGAGCCATACCTAAGTCCAAGAGGATGGAGTTTCACTATCGGCTCAAAGCCTTTTACCTTGGAGACTTCACAGTAAGTCAGGACCTGGCAGTAATATGATCATTTGTTGCTTTAGAATGTTAATCATTCCGCTGAGTTATCTAGTTATTTAAAAAATAAAATAAGAACCACATTAAGGTAAATTAACCCGTCTTCCTTATGCCATGTCAAGAGTTAAAAAAATTATTCAATTACTGAATGTGTTGTTAATTCTTCTCTGAGAGTTCAGGAATTCATGTGTAGCATTGAAGTCAGGAATTACATTTTGCTGAATTTACTCTAATTCTGGTTGTGATCCTGACTCCCATTTGTGCACATGCGCAAATTACAAAGAGGTTGCCTTCGATGTCTGAGTCACTTGAATATTATCATTATTATTTTTACACATATGAAGATGAAAGCCTCTAGTGTTTTGATATCAAACTCATAATGTCATTATTGCAGCTGGTGAGAATACGGGAAGTGGGGCAGCTGTGCCCATTCGCTGATTTGATTGCTCTGACTGGCCCTGCCTATTCCTCTAGGCTGGCTAGACAGCAAGAGCACAGAACATTAACCCCCAGGATGTGGAAGGGCTATGGGTTTGGGGCTTTCTTTATCTTCAGACCTTTGCAGTCAGAGTTGTTGCGACTGTGGTGCTAGTCAGCAAGGCAAGCTGCTGGGGTTATTCTCCACAATCAGAGTTTACAATCAGAAAACTGTGACTCTTTGGTTTTGTTCCTTTAATCGTGAGAGCTTACAGTACTCTTTTTATGGCACTGTGAGCAGAAAAGGCTATGACCTGTGGTGGCGCAGTGGATAAAGCGTCGACTTGGAAACACTGAGGTCGCCAGTTCACAACCCTGAGCTTGCCCAGTCAAGGCACATATGGGAGTTGATGCTTCCTGCTCCTCCTCTCTCTCTCCCCCCCCCTCTCCTCTCTAAAATGAATAAATAAAATAATAAAATATTTTTTTAAAAAAAGGAATGGTGAACCGGTCCAAAGAAGAAAGCAACTTATTGTCAACCGAAACAACTTTGCCTACAATGCAGCTTTTACTTATGCCGCTAAAGAATCTTTGTACTGCTCCTGAGTGGAGCATGTGGATCAGCCACTCCTGATTTTGGCTGAAATGAATGACACTTCTGGTTTAGGAAATGTACGTGATGATAATATCACTGTTATCGTGGCACTCTCAAGTCAAAACCTGTATTCTTATTCTAAAGAAATTAGACGTTTCTTCAACTGGAAATGCAGTCATTTAAGGTCTCTTGAGGGCAAAGCTGAAAGTTTTGGGAATGGTAATACAACCTTAGGATGTACTCTTAATCATTAAGTAGAGTAAGATTTTAAAAATCAATTTTACTTCATAAATAAGTTAATTAAATAAGTAGTTTTAGAAGTTCATACATAAATTATGAAATAAACTACAGCAGATATGTTAAATATGGTTTTGAGAATATTTTCTGTAAACTTGCAGTTTAAAATAGCTTCATTGTATTTAAATTTTTCATGAAATCTATAGTAACAAATTGTTCAAGAAGTGTCACAGTATAACATGAAGTACTGACCCTTTGAACCTTTTCCTGTTAAATAATTGTGATCATTGCTTATTCTCTGAGTTTTGTGTGACACCAAAAAGCCATTTTCTGCTACATAGTTGCCGATTTGAATTAGCAATTTGAATATTAAAGTATGCACATTGGTAACTGACTGATTAGCTTTCAAAACCACAGAAATCAACTTCACTCTAAGTGGTTCTATAAAAGATGTTCAACCTCTTTGTTTTCACTAAGTTGGAAAACTCCAAATATTTTGGCTTACCCTACTGGAAACAAGCCATAGTCCTACATAATTGAAAAGCTAAAAGTAGTTAAAAATAATAATAATAATAAAAAAAACAGGATGATGCCACACAATCTCTTTTTAAATTTTTCACTGTTCATTTCATTCATGTACCTTCAAATACTGAATCATAATTTTCTTCTCAAGAATTTGGCTAAATCCTTAGGAAGATAAGAATAGAATATCTTCATATATATTTAGAGTCATGAAGGAAACAGGGACACAGTTTGGAAGACTATCAAGATTTCTGAAGCATATCAATGTGTTCAATGAAAATGAGTCAAGTTCTTTGGCTCCCTGCTGAGGGCACTGAATTGTTTCATCCTGTGCCTCCTTAAGTTAATCATTAATATCTTCAGTAACACTGTAAAGTCTGAAAGTTTGTAGCCTGATCACAACCTATTTAAAGAAGATAGAAACTGTAACTTGATAATATCTATCCTAACGGCTTGAGTTTAAAATAATATACTTCTCTTTCATGATCTAATACAGAAAAAGATTGGGGAGATGTCATGAATTCACAAGGTTGAAATCTAATCATTAGTGTTGAAAAATAATCATTAGTTTTGAAATACAATCTTTAAAATTTAAATTAGTTAATTTTAAAGTAAAAAGAATCTTTTTATTTTCCTAAAAAATATCCAGTTATATTAGAAGATAGTAAATAGATATATATTTTCAACAAACAAATTATATTGTCTATTGAAGTTTTAGAAAACTTAAGCACTTGAAGTTAAATGTACTGTACTACAAAATAGCAAAGTCCCATAGTAAATAGAAATTATAATATAACATTTTTTTTTTAGCTGGGGAAAATATAAAGTATATAAAATAGAGGAAAAGATATTGATGGCCACAGTTCATTTTCCTTTATATTCCTTCTTCTGAAATAACATTCTGTAAGTAGCATTATCAGTTATCTCATCTGAATGTATATTATTCTTCTGGTTTCCACAAATATGATCAAGTCTTAAAACCTTACCTTAAACAGAAATTTTAAATCTACTTCAAAATTAGTTAAAGCTCAGGAGGAAAGCAGTTAGGCAGAAAAATATGCATTCATTCAGACCAACAACTGCTAGTTTTAGCTCATTTCTGGAACTAAAATGCAGTCCAATTTCCCTCTTCCCTAGAATCCTACCCATTACATGTGTTTATTCTCCTAATAAATTGCATAAAAATTTTCAGCCAAATTCAGTGTTTCTCAAAGTGAGTTTTTAAGAACTGTGTCAGGCCTGACCTGTGGTGGCGCAGTGGATAAAGCGTCGACCTGGGAACACTGAGGTCACCAGTTCAAAACCCTGCACTGGCCTGGTCAAGGCACATATAGGAGTTGATGCTTCCAGCTCCTCCCCCCTTTCTCTCTCTCTCTCTCTCTCTCTCTCTCTCTCTCTCACTCTGTGTCTTCTCTCTAAAATGAATAAATTTAAAAAAAATTTTAAAAAAACTGTGTCAGAATCAATTGAGTGGTCATTCACTATAACTCCTGGTTCCCATCCAAATCTAGTTAATCAGTACTTCTGAGATGGGTCCTAGAATCTGCATGTTTCACAGGCTCTTAGAAGATTGAGAATTATTGATCGAATCAATTTTAGTCCATCCATATCAGTTGATTGATGTAACATTAGATGAACTATGTCTGTTGAAATTAGTGTTTTATCATTGGTGTTATATCCTATTCTTTTTATTTAATTTTTTTAAGTGAGAGGAGGGGAGATAGTGGGATAGACTCCTGCATGTGCCCTGACCAGGATCCACCAGGCAACCCCATTTGAGGGTGATGCTGTAATCAACCAGGCTATTTTTAGCACCTGAGGCTGACGATCAACCAAGCTATCCTCAGCACTAGGACAACACTTGAACTTGAACCAATGAGCCACTGGCTGCAGGAGGGGAAGAGGGAGAAAAGAGAAAGACGGTGAGAAAGAAAAACAGATGACCATTTCTCCTGTGTGCCTTGACTGGAAATCAAATCCAGAACAACCATTTGCCCGGCCAACATTCTATTCACTGAACCAACCTGCTTAGGCTGTATCGTAGTTTTCTTAACCTTCTTCTTCTGTATTCTCATACCACCTCCTTTCTTTTCTTATATTTGACTTTTCTTAAATGATTCAATAGGCTTCAAACCTTTGTCATAGACAAGTCACTTTTCCCTATTTTATTTCACTTTGTACAGTAGACACTTTAGCAACATAGGAGTTAAGAGCACTGAGCCTCCATTGCCCTGCCACATAGTTGAAAATTCACGTACAATTGCTGACTTCCCCAAACCTGAACTATTAATAGCCTTGTTGACTTCTTCATAACATACACAGTCAATTAACATATTTTGTATGTTATTTGCATTATTTACCGTATCCTTAAAATAAAGTAAGATAGAAAAAAGAAAATGTTAATAAGAAAATCATGAGATGGTTGGCTCAATGTTAGAGCATCAGCCCGGCATGTTGATAGATGTTCTGGTTTCAATTCCTGACCAGGGCACACAGGAGAAGCGCCCATCTACTTCTTCACCCTTCCCCTTCTCCTTTCTCTCCATCTCTCTCTTCTCCTCCCACAGCCAAGGTTCCACTGGACCAAAGTTGACCTGGGTGCTGAGGATGGCTCCATGGCCTCCACCTCAGATGCTAGAATGGCTCCAGTTGCAATGAAGCAATGCCCCAGATGGGCAGTCCAGGTGGATTCTGGTCAGGCATTTGTGGAAGTCTTTCTCTCTGCCTCCCCACCTCTCACTTTAGGGGAAAAAAAAAAGAAAATCATGAGGAAAAAATCCACATGTAAATAGACCTGTAGAGTTTAAACTCATGTTATTCAAGGGTAAACTATATATACTATATGTCTTCTTTGATCAAATCAAGCTCTGTGATAGCAAGTATTTCATGAGTCTTGTTCATTTATATATTCTTGTTGCCTAGAAGAGGGTATAGCATATATTAGCTATTTCACAACTATATGTGAACATGTAAATTAAGGAGAGATCTTACTCTTAGTCCCTGAGTGCTTCTTCTGTAATCATAATATTTCTCTTCTTTTTAAATATACCACTGATTCATACTGCATTCCTCATTAATTTAATTAATTAAGACACTGACCTGTAAGACATTTTTTTTCTAAGCATCATAGATACAAGACTGAATCAGGACACACTTTCTTGTGCTTAAGAAGTCCACAGTCAAAAAGGAAGGGCTCATTACCCCTCTTAGCTTCTCCTTTCCTGAATTCAATGTCTAATTTATATTTTGCTCTCTATTACATTCTTAAGCAGTATTCCTGATAGCCTTTCTGAAAGCTTAGGCTTGGTCTTCTATGTACTTCTCTTGCCAAGCGACAGAATATAGCTCATGCAATGTAATCAAATGTGTAATTACATCACAATATCTCAAAATGGATGTTCCGTCACTACAGACACAATTTATTAATTCAATTGATTTTGACAAATATTTATTAAGCACACAGTTTTTTTAATTTTTATTAATTTCAATTTGTTGTGTTTACATGGATTCAAGTGTCCCACTCACTATAACACCTTCACTCCCACCCCTTTATTCTCCATTATACCTCTTTTGTCCCCCTCGCCCTAACACCTTTCCCCCTTCCCTCTGGGATTTGCTGTCCTATTATCTGTATCTATGTGCTATGTATATATAATTTCACTAATCTCTTCACCTTCTCTGATACCATCCCCTCATCCCCCTTCCCTCTGACAGCTATCCCTCTGCTTCCTGTGACCCCATCTCTGCCTCTATTCCATTCCTCAGTTCACTTTGTTCATTAAATTTTACATATAAGTGAGATCATATGATATTTGTCTTTCCTTCGCCAGGTTTATTTCACTTAGTATAATATTCTCCAGGTCCATCCATGGCATCACAAAAGGTAAGATTTCAATTTTTTCATGACCACATAGTATTCCTTTGTGTATATGTACCATGGTTCTTTTATCCATTTGTGTACTGTTGGACACTTGGCTGTTTCCTGAACCTAGCTATTGTAAACAATGCTATGATAAACATGTATTTTTAATGCATCATGAAAGAAGATAGAATAAGAAGAACCATATATAATATTAAAACCATTATATAACCATATATATATATATATTTACATATATATACACACACACATATATACATATGGATGTGTGTGTGTGTGTGTGTGTGTGTGATCTGTAATGGACTTATATAAGCCTTAATTTTAAAAATGGTAAAAAATGATGGCTAAGAATGACTGAGGAAACATAGTGCCTTTTTTATTATGCCACATTTCACTCTTTCTAGTAGTTTCTTTCTTCTGCCAGGCCTGCTAATCCTCCTCTTCCTCTTCATTGTCTTCTTAAGATACTTGCTATCAAGAAATATATATGGAATAGAATGTTCTCTCCTGATTTTACTCTTCTTCCTTCGTGGCTTGCATCATCTTGTTATCAAATTCACTAAAGCCCTGGCTTATTATACCCTGACCAACATGACTCATGGGTTTTCTGCTGTGACAATTCTCATACCCAAATAATTTCAGTGATGAGTTTTCTTTACTCATTGACTTCAAGGTGCAGCTGATCAAATGAATCCATTTATAGAAAATATAAGCTTTTAGAATTGAATTGGGTCCCTTTCTATGTATAATAATCATTTTGTTCATCTCTTGTTGATTCTGTAGTGAAATTACCAATTCATGATTCTCAAAACCCTCTCTAGGTCTTTTTACTTTCCTATTTTTAGGTTCCTTATCTTTACTAGCCTCATAAAAATACTATTAGGACTTAGTGTTTTTAATGCAGCACTCTGACTCCCTCAAACAGGTCTCCTTCTCCACATCCTTATTTCTACCAGAGGCATCACTGTGCTCTAATTTGTGTATTCTCAATTTTTAGGTATTCCTTGCCAAATGGTTTGCTTAATCACTCCATATTCTCCCCATTACCAATCTCACTTTTCAACAACTGCTTCTTATGCCATCTTAATTATCTTCACACTGATACCAGCCAGAAATTATATAATCATTTTATAACTGTTAAGAATCTATTCTTATGTCCTAAGTCTAAAACAGAACATGGAAGTATTTGTTGAACAACGAGTGCCCTAATGAATACATATTTGTTACATGGATAAGTCAAAATTGAGGTGCAATTGATTCCTCATCCTCGGTCCACAGGAAAACTGACAGTTTTATGCTGGGTTTTTCCTAGGTAGAGGTCACATCTTATTAAGAATTTTTTTCCACTTTATTCCCCTAAATCTGAAGGTGCTCTGTTTCTAATAAGTACTCAAAAATTTAATTTTGATTTTCACAAATGCTGAATGACCTTGTGGAATGAAATAATGTTTGGGAGAATTTTTATTAATCTCGAAACAGAGAATTTATGTATGAGACAAAATTCAAAAGGACTTGGATCTTCTGTGGTAAAGAACAATAAAGACAAAAAATTCAAAGAACTACTGGTAAATGCATTATAGTGAGTATAGGATGAATATCCAAGGGAAAAAAAAGGTTATGCACTTTTGGAAGACATAAACTCATCATGGTGAGCTCTAAAATGTTCTCAGGCCCTCTTCTAGAAGTTACCTCTTTATCTTTCTGAGACCTGAATTTTAATATTTTTTTCCTTTAAGTATGATTCCACTTAAAATTATATTATATCCCAATCTACAACTTTAATTTAAATTATCCCCTTCTTCTCTGTGTCTTTTTCTTAGAGTTTTATTTTGTTTTTCAGTTACAATTATCAGTTTCACATGATGAGTTATTCAGGTATCTCCAAATCACCAAGAGAATGATGGTAAATATTTCATAAAGATGTTAACTTACTTTATTCCTCCCCTTTTTTTTTTACAACCAGTTACAGTTTTTATCAAATCAAACTTGACTACTATAAAGCACATTCCTGAGTAGCTTGCTATTTTAAGTTATTTCACATTTTTGAAGAAATGAGAACACAGACCTCTTGACTCTCCAGCACTCTTTCACCCATTTCATACTGCAGGGTTTTGGATAATCTCTGAGTCACCAAAAACATGTTGTATGTGTGGGTGGTTTTTCTTTTCTTTTCTTTTCTTTTTTTTCCCAGAGACTGGTAAAATTGCACTGGCTCCAGAGTGTCACCCTCATGCCCTAGCAATAGAGGTCATCAGTAGCATGGAGTCAGTTTGGGATATCTCCCAATCAGAAACAAATAACAGTGACTCCTCTGGGAATCCATTGAGACCATTACAGACCTTCCAACGAACAGTTAAGCTTTGTAGTGTGCCTCCTTGAGAAACAGCTGTTTGTCTAACCTTTGAACTGACCGATACATTAATCTGAAGCATAATTTAGTTCTGTCTGAACTTCTGGCTATGACATGAATAGCTGGCTTGCTTATATTCTACCAGTCTCCAAAATAATACTTTTCATGCTTGTTTAAAAGGGGGGGGGCATTTTTCTCTTTCTAATTTAATTATGTATGATTATTTGATAAGGGAATGCCAGTACTAGTATATAGTTCCTACCCGTCTACCCTAATAACTCTCTCTCTCTATCTTTCTCTGATCCTGCTGTTAGTTACTAATACTCACCAGAATCCCTAAAACAGCTACTGGAGCTTCTTTTCACACCAAAAAAGAAAAGAGTTGCCCTTAGGGTTTTGCTCTGGTGAGGAAAGGTTAAGAGGAGTGGCAAGTATGTATAAACTGCATTGTGAAGTGATGTCCTTGTCAAATGACATGGTAGCTTCCACAGGAAAGTCCTCTTTGTGGCAAGCTCCTGTGGAGCCTTCTTCTGCAAGCTAGAAAAGGTTCATAGCACAAGAAACCATCAGATTTTGTCATTCCTTTTTTGGAACTAGATTTCTATCAATTCAATGGAAAGAATGAGAGAGAAACCCTAGCAACTGGGAAGAGACTGAGGCAACAAATGTGTAACTCAGAGACTATAATCCCATTCTTTTATAGTTAGAGGAAAAGGAAATTGTAAAATCAGAAAAATAAAATTGTTACCTGAAATAGCCTAAAGTTACAGATCAAATACTGGGAGCATGATGTAAGCTACTGGGAAATCTCAAGGGTGAAATGGTCTCAAGGAGTCATGAGTTTCTTTGTTTGTTTGCTTAAAAAAAAAAAAAAACACCTCTGAGTACAACTTAGAAGGAACTGATAACTGATTTAGAAGGACAAGGGTCCATAGGTCCTGAGCATCGTGGGGTAATGAAAAACTCAGAGGAAGGAGATTTGGGAGACTTCCTGCCAATTGCCAAGTTGAATATCAGCTCCTTAATTAACTATGGCACCAAGAACCCTACTCACAACATCTTTATACCTCTGTCATCTGTTAAATGAGAACAATTGTGATTTACTTATAAGATTGCTGTGGGTATTACAAGAGGTAACACATGTAAAGAAAGAGATTGACGCCTGACCAGAAGGTGGTGCAATGGATAGAGGGTCAGAATGAGACATGGAGGAGCCAGGTTTGAAACCCTGAGTTTGCTGGCTTGAGCATGGGCTTATCCAGCTTGAGTGAGGGCTCACCAGCTTGAGCGCAGGGCGGCTGGCTTGAGCGTGGGATCATAGACATGATCCTATGGTCTCTGGCTTGAGCCCAAAGGTCACTGGCTTGAAGCCCAAGATTGCTAGTTTGAACAAGGGGTCATGTGTTCTGCTGTAGCCCGCCCCCACCAGTCAAGGCACATATGAGAAAGAAATCAATGAATAAGCAATCAAGGAACGACTAAGATGCCGCAACAAAGAATTGATTCTTCTCATCTCTCTCCCTTTCTGTCTGTCTGTCCCTGTGTGTCCCTCTCTCTGCCTCTGTCAAAAAAAAAAAAAAGACAAAAAAAACCCACCCCACAATAAAAACCAAAAACCTTCTGCCTTGGTAGTAAATCTCTTGGGTTCTGGGATTTCTATCTCTTCCTCTTCAATCAGCTGCTTCTCCAACTGAATGAGGTCCTCAGCAGACAGTTCCTCTCTATGTGATGTCAATAGGTCTGTGACATCTTCAGCCTCCACCTCGAAATTAAGCTGTTTACCCATGGCAACAACCTTCTCTGTTACAGCCTCTACTGACTCATCAAAGCGATGGAAGTCATACACAAACTGGGAACATAAAAACTGGGAAATAAAATGTTAATTTATTTTAAAGTGAACAAGAAAAAGAGAAGGAGAAAGTAAGAACCAACTAGTTCAGAAACTCTAATTTTTAAAATTGAGTATTTTTATACCTGTATGATATAATAGCTGAGGCCACAATTTACCATATTAGTACTTAAACATGTCAGATCAAATATATCTTTATATAGATTTTTTGTGTTGATTATAATATTCTTGCAAATTTAAGAATTTAAAATGAAATAATGATATATACTTAGGACTTCTCTAAATGACAAAGACAGAAAAGATGAAGAATTCTAGATAAAAGAAAACTTAAATGAGTCATGACAACCAAATGCAATGCATGATTCTTTATTGAACTTTGGATAACCCTGGATGGATATATGTAACTGTAAAAAAAAAAAAATCACACAATAAGAGAAGCTTGAGTATAGATTGTATAATACTGTACATGTATTATACTGTATTATGCATGTGATATTATTTTTCTTGGATTATGGTTTTCAAGGAGAATATCTTTATCATAAAAAATAAACTGAAGTAGTTAGGAGTCAAGTGTCATGAAGTGTGTAAAAGACTCTCAAATGATTCAGGGAAAAAAGTATATATGGAGAGGGGTAAATAGGTATGTAGGTAGGTAAGTAGGCAAGCAGGTAGGTAGATAAAGCAAAAAATAAATAAAGAAAATATTAATGATTATGATTTTATGTTATCCATATGCAATGTTCATTATACTATTTTTGCAACTTTTCTGAAGATTTTAAATTGTTCAGAATAAAAACTTGATTTAGGAAAGAAAAACCATTATATTTTACCTGCAAATTTGAATGACAGCTAATATAAAATATCTGGCTAACCATAATACCATTATTTTTCCTAGCACTTTAAAAATATTACCATTTTTTTGCTGAGGCTTAGTGTATTGTCAACTTAAATGTATATTTTTTAAACAGATAATCTGTCTGTTTTTCTTAAAGCATTATAATTTTTCTCTTTGTCTTTGATGTTTTCTTTGCCAGGTGTGGCTGGTTCATATTAACCTTGTTGAGGCTTCAAGTAACCTTCACTTGATGAATTCATTTTTTATTTTAAGTTTGAAAAATTAGGAGTCACTTAAAGTAATTTTTAAAGTTATACCTATACTCCACATACTATATAGTAAGATATATACATGTACTATATTATTTATTTTATACATATTATATAAATATGTTATGTGTCTTAAATGTGGTACTACATAATTTATCAGTGTCTTACCAGTTCTATATAATTTTTTAAATTTATTTATCTAAGATATGCTTATGTATGTTTTTAATTTGGATCCTAAAGCCTGCTATAGCACCAACTAGGTTTCCCACTTTGTAAGCATTGCTTCTTTGTGCCCAGGGCCTGAGGGAGACCACAGGTTTCTGTGTAGTATCCCCAGATGGTAAGAATTTTCTAGTTTCTGTTTGGAGACAGACATTTGTTTTGCAACTGTTTGCTTCAGGCAAGTAGTTCAACTGCAGATCCTCATATTCATAAGGCCTTGATTGTTAAGGGTTGTGGAACTTCATTGCTCATGTAATAGAAAGAGTTAGATTTGGAAAGTCATGCACAGGAAAGCAAGTGACCAGATGAGAAATGAACAGAAAGGTCTATAGAAAAAGCTAGAAGAAACAAGGTGATTAAATGAAGCAAACATTTTATTCTAAAAGCATTTCATGCAGATGAGGAATATCACTGATATATTTAACTTTATTCATTTTATACATATATACTTTTATCCCCCTTTTCTATTATTGCACTTGTGGAAAACAAAACAGATTGGATTTAATTATATTTATTTAAAAAACTATCTTTTTTCAGTTTATAAAATCACCATAGAAGCCCAGTGTTCTCCTTTCTCTTAATAATTTCCTTCTCTTTTCCAACAATTAGGGATTTGTTGCATTCTTAGGGATTTGTCTTCCTGACCATACTCTGTTGCTATTATTTAAAGGCATCCAAACCCTTCTTGGAGCTGGAGAAATGTAAGCTATTTGGAGAGGACTAGGAAATAAGAACCACGGGAAAGAGATGGACCAAGGAGTACATTGCTATCCCACATGTGACTAAAGACACTGTCTTCAAAATGTATTTTCCATCTCTGTCTGTTCACTTCACATGGATTGGTGGTGAATGATCCAACTAAGCTCTCTCCAGATTCCAGACCTACAAATTAAGGGATAAAATGGCTGTTTTAAGACACTAAGACTTGGGGTAGTTTGTTGCACAGCAACAAATAACTGGACTACTTAACAACCACACAAGCACTCACACATAACCTTTATGAAAGAGCTATTTAAGGTGAAAAGACACAGTAACTTGTTCATACCCACTTTTTGACTCATAACTACAATAAGAGTAAAGGTGAAAAAACTAAAACTTATGATAGTCTAATGATATTTGTTCAGAGAAGTCTATTAAGTAACAAATGAAGACATGTCTCATTTCATTACAGACTGAGAAGGTCTCTGAAATGTTCAGAATATCACACCTGGATGTCGACTGCAGTTTAAGACTTCTCAGCTCCAGACAGTTTGGAAGAAGTTCAGAGGGGAGTAATCCCAACTTTGACCCACACCTCCCCCAATTAAAAAATTAAAATTAAAAAAGGCAGAAACCCAACAACAGTCTACCCCACACATAAAACCACAGTGATGAAAGAAGGAAGGTCTGGATAGAGATTAAAGACAAAGCCTATAACTAATGACATGAAAATATACCTTAGGGCCAGCAACTGGTAACTACAGGAAAGGCATGATCTGAGGCTAGAAATAGTTGAAAGTTTTTTGTACCAGTAATAGAACAATTCTTTATGAGGTGCTACTAATAGAGAAAAAAATTTTTTTTCAAGGTTATTCTTCCCTTCCCCCAAACTCTACATTAACAAACTTGGAGTAAAAATTGCCAGCGTGTGGGAAAAACAGATTTTACTGACTGTTAGGAGTGCGAAAGGGAAATCTATATCATGATATCACCAGTAAGCGAATAAATGTTTCCCCCTAATTCTTAGACAAAATTTTTCACAGATGCCAGCCACACCCAGCCTGCACCTTCTTTATGTTTCTCCTGTCTTGGACATTGCTCCCACTTGACCTACAAATAATTTCTTAAAACCCTCCTTTTAAATTGTGCAGAGCACTTTGGTTCACCCTCCAAATTTCCCTGTACTTCTATCTTTACATATCCATAGATCTATTATGGTGGTTGGCTGAAGTGTTATCTACTTACTTCAGGTTTAAATCTTTGCCTCTTTCAACAGCTTTGATCAAAAGCTGAAAATAGATACGCTGAGTTATGACAACTTCCTCAAAACCTAGAAACTCCAGTCAATTTTTATTTTAAATAGCATTATTTTTCTCTGTTAATTTGTAACAGGATTTAGTGTTTCAGATGTCTGCTGTGGAGTTTTATTAGCATCAATACTTTGGGGCAGGGTTGGGAGGAAAATTGATAATAGGAGCCATTGCGAGTTAACTTTAGCCCAACAGTTCTCAGCTAGGGGCAAACATTTGATAATGCTGGAGACAATTTTTACTTTTATGATGGGGTGGGGGTAAGGGATTGCAACTGGCATCTAATGGGCAAGGATCAGGAATGATGCTAAGCATCCTATAATGCATGAGAGAGCCCCTTAAAAGAAATTTTCAGCCCAAAATGTCAATAGTTCCAAGTCTAAGAAACCCTGGCTTTTACTGACTGCCAAGAAGTACTATGGAACTAAAATGGTTCGTCAGAATTCTCCCAAGTTGGGCCAAAATGATTAGGTCTTTTTTTATATGTGTGTGTGTGACAGAGTCACAGAGAGAGAGAGAGAGACAGAGAGAGAGACAGACAGGAAGGGAGAGAGATGAAAAGCATCAATTCTTTGTTGTGACACCTTAGTTGTTCTTTGATTGCTCTCTCATATCTGCCCTGACCGGGGGGTTACAGCAGATTGAGTTGCTGGCGACCCTAGCCTCAAGCTGGTGAGCCTGCACTGAGGCCGGCGACCTTGGGGTCATGAACGTGGGTCCTCAGTCCCAGTCTTATGCTCCATCCACTGAGCCACCGCCTGACCAGGCATGACTGGGTCTTTATAGATCTCAGCTCCATCAGTAAGTAAATATGGGCTGGCAATCGTGGCAGAGTTCAACAGCTAAAGATTGTCCAGCAACCATGATCTCAAAACATGGACAATCACTCTTTTGTTGAAAATGTATCCAGTTAGCACATCTGCATTCCTATGGTACTCTGCTATAGCTATGTACAAGAGTACAGAGAACAAATATTTCAGGGTACTTTCTAGTGTTGCTGAGGATAAAGAAAAATCCATGCATTCCCTAATGATCAGTTTCTATTTAAGCCTCACTAACTATATGACCTAATGGTATTGAGTTCTAACTGGTATGTAAGCTACTCTATCTGCTCCATTATGCTTCATGTATCCTTCTGGAGAGGGGTACTACAAAAGTATTATTTATTTAGTATTTTGGAGGGTTGTAATGGAAAAGATAGTTTATTACACTTTTTAATAAACATTGTACATTATGTACCTGATGTTAACTATTTTAAAATCTGATAACAACAAATCTGTAAGTACTTACTAAGATTTCCATCTCTGGACAGTTAAGTGCTAAAGCCAATGAAAACAATATTTAGTCTATGTAATCAAAAGCAAAGGTTAGATTTTCTGACTTCTAAAAATATAGAGGGAACCTTAATGAGCATCTAGTTCAATTTTGCATGCAATCTGCATGTGTATCCAAGTATTCACAACATCTGTAGCAAAATATGATCTTCCTAACTATATGTAATAAAATGCAATTTGCTATATCAAGTGATGACTCATCTCATTTTAAGACATTTTTTTCTTTATATCAAGCATCCAAATTTCCATGTATAATTTATTTTCACTGCTTGCAATTATACCTTATTATACTTGTTTTCTGTGTGATGACCAGCTATTTTGTATCTGAATATTTTCTGTATAAAAATATTTTCTAAATTTATTTTTCCTTCTACCTATGTGCTTCCTACGGCTTGGGCTTCACTTGGCTCATATTTCCCACTCCCATGAAACCTTTTTTTTTTAAAAAAGGAAGGAGGGAGATAGAGAGATAGAGAGATAGACTCCCACATTCATTCCGGGATCCCCTGACAACCTCCATCTAGGGCTGAAACTCAGACTAACTGAGTTATTTTCAATGTCTGGGACTGTCGTCTGAGACCATTGCTTGGACCAATCAAACCACTGGCTGTGAAAAGAGAAAAAAGAGAGAAGAGGGAGATGGAGGGAAAGAAAAGCAGATAGTTGTTTACTCCTGTGTACCCTGACTAGGAATTGAATCAGGGACGGACTTTCACATCCAGGCTGACTCTTTATACACTGACTCCATGAATTCTAAGATGATATATTTTCATTCTCCAATACTTTTCTGACTTTTTCTTCACTAAAAAACTTTGTCATTATGTTCAGAAAAAAAAATGCTGTGTCACATTTTCTTTGATGGAATAAAGCATAGACTGACAAACCAACCAAAGTTCCTTGTTACACAATATCAAAAATTATTATTATACATAATTTACAGAAACATAGTTAAATCGGTGTTTATTTTATTATGTCTGTATTGAGAGAATATTGTCTGAATAATAACAAAGATAGAGTCAGAAAAAATAATGAGAATTTTGTTTTTCTCATTTTTATTAGGGCAGTTTTCAAATTTCCCTTGAGTGTGTTATTCTCTGATATTTTAAATGGTAGAAGTGCAAAGCATACAAATGATATTTGAATGTAATGAGGTTTTTCTTTCTGGAATGTAGTCCTTGTTATAAAAATATGAATGATAATAGTAAGGAATAGGATATGTTAATAATTATTCATAATTGTTAATTCAAAGTTTAATAATGAACGTAAAATTGTAAAAAGAAACATTTGGTCATGTGTAATATATACCTTGTAAAATGACGTTGCATAATCAGTCCAGAGGAAGTTAATGAGTGCCCATTTGAAATCCCTACTCTTTTATGTTTATGCTGATTAGTATATAATAATTAATAATATAATTGTTGATAAGACTAGAGTATATAAATAATTCTTCACAAATAAACTCCCAATGATGACATTTAAAAATGTCACATTTTTAAGAGACCAAGTTTAATACATCCTTTTCGGTCACCAGAATAAACTCTTGTGGAGTGGATTCAGGACTCTCATTTTCTATTAAAGGAAATGATTATGTTTCTCCTCTTTGCATTTGAGAGTCCTAACAACAATGTATTGTCACTGGCATACAGAGAGAAATCTTTTCTTTTATCATTCTCTAAATTTTATGAAGTTGGTATTTCTTTTGCTCTAATTTCTGCCTCAGGAAATAAAACTACTGTTGATTTTCAATACAAATGTTTGAGAGAAAGATGCCATGTTATATAGGATAAGCCAACTGCTACAATGAAAAATCCTCAAGTCTTAGTAGATTCATCTAATAGTGATTTACTTCCTGGCTATGTGACCATCTACTGGAGTTTGTTGTTGAGAAAAAGGCCATTTCCTGGGGCATCAAGGTCTTCTATTTTGGCCTAGTGGAAGACCGCACAGTAGATTGTAAGGATCAGGCCTGGAAGTGGCACACATCTTCTCTCACATGAATAGAACTTAGTCACCAAATGTGAGGAAAGCACAGGAATGGTTATTCTTGTTCCACAAAGACAAGAACATGAGATTTAGTGAATAGCATTATCTCTGCCACAGACACATTTTGGAGAAAATATTTCCTTCACTTATTTTGACTGTCATTTCATGCCCTAACTCTATTCAATATTATATCTCTGGCTCTGCACTATGTTACAGCTTGGTTACTTTGGTGTCCTGAGGCCCAGTCAGTTTGCAAGGAGAACTGGGAACAAAGAGGACCATGCAGGCCCAATGAGGGCGATCCTGAAGCAGCAGAATGGTCAGCTGCTCTGCGGAAAAGTGCCCTTCTCCCCACCCAGACTCTCCTGGTTGTCACTAACAAGCCTGTCACTATAGCTGCACCAACCTGCATCCCATACCCTGGTGTCCCAGTCAGTTCATCTTTCCCTTTTAAACCTACCACACAAATCACTTTATGTATGAAGTATGAGTGAGCTAATTTTTTTATTATCTTAGGTTACCTGATAACACAGATGGCAACTGAGACAGAAGCAGAGGAAATGACATTGCTGGAAGAAGAAATTGATATGGTGCTTACTAAGAACTGACTAAAATTTTAAAGAGAAAATGACAGAATAGTTATTGTTCAGAGGAGGTAAGTGTATAAATTCTCATTTAATCTGTCAATCTCAAAAGTCTCTGAAAAAAGTGAATGACACACTAATAGGATGGCATTTTATTATGGTATTTTATTGTCCACACTGGCTAACTTTAATTTAATCTGTGTCAAACTAAAAAAAAATAATAATAAGGCTGAATTTTTATTTTTTAATACTGAATAAATTTGATCCAACGAACATGTGAAATGGTTCCCAAACACCCCCACCTGGCTGGCCAAAGAGTGGTTGTCCTATTGTCTTCTGTATTAGAGCCTAAGGCACGGTACAAACTGCTGATGCTATTTGAAAAGTCTAGACCTAAGCTGGTGAGGGGTGGGGGGCAGAGGTATAAGAGAGGTAGAGGAGACCATTGTGGTGCAGTCACTCTTGTTATGGCAACTCCTTTAACACAACCTCTTCACTAGGTACAACACACATTGTTAAACGAACATTTGCTTGTCAGGTAGACCTTTTCTAAAAGGTTTGCAATGCAAAATCACACCATAGTACTGCCCAGGAAAGACAAAAGAAAGGGAAATTTATCAATTCAATTTTTTCCAGTCTTCCACTTCCAACTGTCATAATTCACATTGTGGAGGGCTAAACTTGCTCACAGTTTAAAATGTGTCATTCAGCCCCTTGTCATATTCTTAGACAACTAAATATCATGCTGTCTGTTGAGATATTTCATCCAAGTATAATAAAAGAAAGGAAAACCAACATGATAAGTTGTTGACTGTGTAAAGGTAAAGAAGTGGTTAAGGGGAAATGAGAAGGTCTATAATGTCCATATCCCATTCAGTGTCCATTCATACAGCTCATGTTCATTATGTCTTCCTAACACATCAGCACACTGGGAATGGAACTGCAGAGTGATCCCACAAACCTGGAAAATGACCTCAAGCTAGAACTGCATTTACCATTTGATCTTCCCCCCATTCTGACTGGTGAACCATGGTAGCATTTCGAGTCTCTTGGTATCAGTGTTATCTAGAACCCCATATCTAACATTCTTTTTAAAATCTGCATATTTCTTATTTACTAATACACAGTTATCTTGGCAAATAGCTCTGTGGTTCTTCAGAAAAAAATGGAAGAATGTTTACTGCATACACTTGCTGTGGAATTGTGGGGTCCCTCCTTATGGTAACAGAGCCTCTCCTCCCTTCAGTGCATCTGGGTGTCTGGCACAGCTTATGTTTGGAAACTAGGTAAGTAGCTATGAATTTTCATTGCAATAGTAGTCACTAGCTTTTTGCTAACTTTTTTTCTAATTACATAAAACATATAAGACCTTTTCAGCTGTCCATCTGCCTCATTCCTATAGGAATATCATGCTGTGTGAGCTGCCACCACAGATCTTTGTAGGTCAAGGCCATGTCTACTCCTCTGTCTCTACTGTCCATTGTGATGATTATATTTATCCTGGTGTTAATACTTATACTACTTATACTATGGCTTTTCAAACTTCACCTTTTCTTTTTTTGAATATATTATTCATTTAAATGGGGTGACATTGATAAATCAGAGTACATATGTTCAGAGAAAACATCTCCAAGTTATTTTGACATTTGATTATGTTGCATACCCATCACCCAAAGTCAAATTGTTTTCTGTCACCTTCTATCTGGTTTTCTTTGTGCCCTTCCCCTTTCTCTTCCCCCACCTCTCCCTCTCTTCCCTCCCCCACACCCCCAGTAACCACCACACTCTTGTCCATGTCTCTGAGTCTCATTTTTATCTCCCACCTATGCATGGGAATCATATAGTTCTTAGTTTTTTCTGATTTACTTACTTTACTCAGTATAATGTTATCAAGGTCCATCCATGTTGTTGTAAATGATCGAATGTCATCATTTCTTATGGCTGAGTAGTATTCCATACTATATATGTACCACTTCTTTATCCAGTCATCTATTGAAGGGCTTTTAGGTTGTTTCCATGTCTTGGCCACTGTGAACTATACTGCAATGAACATGGGGCTGTATGTGTCTTTACATACCAATGTTTTTGAGTTTGGGGAGTATATACCCAGTAGAGGGATTGCTGCAAACCCCACCTTTTCTAGAGAAAAATTAAAAGGCCAGATAATGGCTTAATTATCTACAAAAAAGCCTCACCTTACAGAAGACAATTGTACCAAATTATCAAGACTCTGGTACCCACCTCCTCCTCCAATAGTACATTTTTCACTGTCCAGTGAACAGAGGCTCTTTATCTGCTTCTGGGGAACTTGGTCATGTGGTGAGTTCTTGAACTATCCATAAAAGTGTGATTATAACATTCTCTTATACTGGAGCTTTCTGATCAATTTTAACATTTTGTCAAAAAAGCTTTTGCACTCTCACTTGGTTTAGTCCTTACCATCATTGAGTCCAGACTTCTGGGAGCAAACACAGCACATTATTAGGGCTGACTCCTGGAGTCCTTTCTAAAATAGTAAATCCTGACTCATGAGATTCTGAGTATAGCCAGTCTTATGTTTCACTTGCCTTCTCATTCTAAGTCTGAAGACCCATACATACATTCTGATCTCTCGCCGTTAAATAGCCAGGCACTGCCATTACATTTACAGTATAAGTTATTTCTTTCTGAAGTATAGATTTAATTTTTCCTTTTGAGGCTGTGTTGAGACCTGACTTTGGTTATAGCCTGTAGGCAGTGTGTGCTGATGGAAGCTTATCTTGAGGAGAGTAAGTAAGTGTCTTATTGCAGAACACCTATCTCACGTGATAGCATTATATAGTCCCAAGGTAGGAAGAGACTGAATAATATCCTATGACAGTAAAGAAGGGCTAAAATTAGGATTCTATTGTCAGGTTCATTCACCAATTTTCCCATCTCAGGTCTCAGTGTCCCAATCTTTCTTTCTATTTTATTTGTGTGTGTGTGTGTATGTGTGTGTGTGTGAGAGAGAGAGAGAGAGAGAGGGACAGAAAGAAACAGAGACAGATAGGGACAGACAAGAAAGGGGAGAGATGAGAAACATCAATTCTTCATTGCAGCACCTTAGTTGTTCATTGATTGCTTTCTCATATGTGCCTTGACTGGGGGGCTGCAACTTTGGGGTTTCAAACCTGGGTCCTCTGCATCACAATCCGATGTTCTATCCACTGCACCACTGCCTGGTCAGGCCCAATCTTTCATTCTTAAAGTGCTTACTTTGTGGTAGAAAAACTACCAAGATTGCAAATTCTGTAGGGTCCTCTGGCTTTCTGAGCATGTATTTAATTTGGAACATATCTTCTCTGACTCTTTTAATCTAATGTGTTGTGGACATAATTTCTTTACATCACAATCCTCATAAATAACATGGTTCCCCAAATTACTGTGTTCTCTTCAATGCCCTGTCCTCCACCTACCCATCATAATTAAGCACAGCTGATGCTTAATTTTGATACCATGGAAAGCAGCAGGTTTTGTTTTCAGAAAGCTAAGTTACTAACTGCAAGGGTACTAATTATGTTGAACTTCACACTCCAGGAAATAGACTCTGAGACAAGAAAAAAAGTCCCAACAATTTTAAGGGGACTTTCAAATTTGAGGTTAAAAGATAAAAAAAGAAAAAAACAATGCCAATGAGTCAAGAAAGAGACAAACAAGGGAGTGAGAGAAGGTACACAAATATTATAATCCCAAATTTTAAGAACAAATAGTTAAATATTGAAATAATTAGATATTTTCAAAATGCTTTCTGTGGCCATAATATGAATAATACAGTCATAGTTTAAGTGTTTCATTTTCATTGCTTTGTTAATACAGCATGAACAACAACAACAAAACATTCACACATGAAAGAAGCAAATAGCACATACTTAGAAGCAAATTATCCAGTACTTGAAACAAATATAATGTCTTGTAGGTCATTTGAATGAGAGCAAAAATAGTCCATATGTATAAGAATAAAGACATTTAAATTTGCCAAATTATACAGGAAATATCTACATTAATGATTTACTTAGATAATACATCGGAGTGCGAAATCCATAAGCTAGGCACTTTCAAGCTGTTCCTACCATCTTCAAAATCTATTTCAAAACCTCCCTCTTTTGTGAAACTAGCCCCAAGAAGGACTAATCACTTCCTTGTATGCATTCATTTAGCATATATTGCACCATTTCATGTATTTCTTATCTCTGTCCCCAACGTGAAGATCAAGAATGCCATTTTTCATCTGCCTTTATGCTTAAAACCACTAACTAGTGCGTGCAATGTTTTAATAAATGGAAGAAAAAAAATGGCACTTTAATTTTCAAATGCCTCAGGCTTTTAAGTCTTGCACTTTTTGACTTTTTCAATTCAACCCAGACATTCCTCCAGGTATCCTGCATCCGTATACTCTAGTCTGTCAGAATATTCTCTCGAGTGAAACTTACAATTTTACTAAACTGTAAATTAATTAAATGTTTAAGTATAAGATAATAAATAACAAATATAAATATCTCAATTGATATTTATTACGATTTCAAATATCTTAAAATGCAAAATATAATCTTAGAAAGAGAAAAAAATAGTTTTAAAGTATGATTATAAACTGGTTTGCATCCGTGTGTACATATGCATGCACATGTATAGAGAAATTAGTTTTTTCCTAAACTTGAGAGTTAGAATGTTTTATAAAATTAATAGAAAGAGTGTCCTAGAAAGAATAAAGGAGGCTTGGATAAATTAAAGATTTTATCTTCAACGAAATTGAAGTAATTGGCTAAATTAATTTGTCTTAAAGAGACATGTACTGGGTTGCTGCAAAATAAACTAGAGATAAAAGGAAATTAGAGAATGCAATATGGCAAAACAGCAATCTCTAGAAATGAAAGGGAGCCTGAGAATCCACTGCAGAGGGTAAAAGACTTCCATATATCCAAGTGACTAAATGTGCTAATTCATTCTGTGAAGAGAAACCTTAGCTTTTTTCAGCTGACACGTGGACAACAGTCTTGCATTAAAAATTTCTCCAAAATTCCGTATTAAAAAAAATCAAGTTATAAAATAAAAATAAAAACATATGAATATAACAAATGGCAATTCTTTTCCTCTTAGCCTATCCAAACTGCCCTGAAATAATGTTGTTAGAAAACACACATGTAAATTTGTGCAAATTAAAATAGATTTATTTGCCAACAGTTTAAAGTACTTGCATTTTTGAACGATTGACAGATGTCTTCGGCACTTTTCTTTCTTTTTAATCTTGAATACAAAATTATCATACAATTCTAAAATCACTATTTGGCAAAAACTGATGTGGTATTCATGAACCATATGTGACAATAAATTATTAAATCAACATTTTTATAATAATTCTCTGTTTAAGAATCTAAAAGAATGGCATGATCATGAAAAAAGGAAACAATTAAAATTTTGCTTCATTATAATACTCCATAAAATGATTCAACATTTGCTTTGAATTTGGACTCATATATGATCTAATGTTTATCCCCTAAGCATAGCAAGGAAGAAAAATTTTAAAAATCAGTATTTGGTGCTTATATCACTACTTACCACTTTTAATTGATAAATTAAATCTTTCTCTTTAGATAGACTTTCCTAATACAATTGTTGACTGTAAATAAAGTTGTCTTTAAATTTCACAGAAAAAATGAATTTTACATATCTCAAAATTTAAAGGACAAAGACCAGCTTAGTTATTTCAAAAAATAACATATGCAGTGGATTTAAAACATGAAGAAATAAATATCATAACCAATTTTCACCTTGATATATATAATTAACTTAACATCTAGTTTTTACTTGTACAGTTACCAGCCTAACAATAATCCTCATTCCCTACCTTTTCTCTGATGCTTGTTACTCATGAACGTGCTTCTTCCTGACAGTTTTCCCAAGAACCCTATCTTCTTGTGTATTTCCCCTGTGTAGGTATTACAAACGGTAGCTTCTGGAGACAATGTTCCAGCTTTGCAATCTAACGCTATTGTGACTCTAATAACAAGGATTTCAGTTAAAGGTGGTATCGTGGCATTATAGTAAGAAAGCTAACCTGGCACTTTTGTTTAGGGCTTGCCTCCTAGAAGAAAACCTGTGAATTGATATACTGCTCTTACAATATGAAATACCCCAGCTTTCTAGTAAATATATTAAAATGTAACTTCGAGAGTTCCTACAGTCAGCATCTGCCGGGTTTGCTATGTTGAATAATGGATTACAGAGTTGTAGAGAGAGAGTCAACACTAGTATGGACAACAAAAAATTCGCAACCAAAGACACCATACCCATTATTATACCTCTGGAAGCAGCAGCATTCATCTCAGCTAGGTTAGGACTGGTGTTATCACATCAGTATCTAAAAACAGCCCCAATGATAGTTTTAGGAAAATACCATAAGGTCAGGCTTTAATTTTCTAAATTTTAAACTCTTTCCTTTTCACTCAGTTTAGATAATGATTTGTTGGCAACTATAATGGAGCCCCTAAACTATTTCATATTTAATTTTAAAAAATTCACTTAAATTCTTCTTGATCTACTTTGCCTTAACTGAATATGTCAGCAACAGCAAGGAGATCATATTTCTTTTTCAAAAAAGATAAACTTTTAAACTTAGTATACACAAAGATTTTCTAAACAGTACACCAAAAATAATATTCATAAAGAAAACAATTAATAAATTAGACTGTATTAAAATAAAAAAACATTATTAACAGAAGGTATAATTAAAAGAGTAAAAATAGAAGTCACAGTCCTTCTGTTGTATATAAAAGAAGAGATTGTATTTCTATCCTTGAAAGGGAAGAAATATCATTCAGTGAATTTACACATCTCTTATCATACTATTATGGATTTTGGATTTTGATTAAAATGATTAAAATGATCTTGAATATTCTAAAAATACTTTTAGATAACCATTTTCCCTCTAGTTGGATTAGAAACAGTCTTGTCTATTGTATACTGATTAAATTTTATATTATGAACTGATTTGAGAAAAAGTACAAAGGCATTCTAAATGCCATGATATCTAAAATGTGGACAGAGTAGAGTAGGCAGGGACAAGTCTTCATAGAAGGAACAGACAATACACTTAGATGTCAAATAATCATCCAAATTGATATAGATAAAGATGTAGATGGATAGAGAAAAGAGTGTGAGCACAAAGGTGAGATTGTTTTCTATTTTTGAGGCATGGTCATAGTTCAATCTTATATTATCTTAATATTTTTTTATTGTAAATAAAAATCAGAAAGGTTGTGTATCAAAAAGGAGGCTAGATCTTAAAATTGTTTGCTTGTCTGTTCAGTAGAGTAACCATTGTTACTGAATAAAAAGATAGGAATTGGCTTTGTTGACATACTTTTTTCATTGTTAGAAAGAAGATAAATGTAGAAATTACTGCATGTATATACACTTATTTGTTAAGATAAAGATGATAAATTAAAATAACTAAAACTTACTATTTACTAAATGTGTCAGGTGAATCCTCAACTCTAACTTATTAAGTACTTATTGTTTTCAGCTTCATTTAAAGAGAAAACAAGAAAAATAAATAAATAATTTTTTTTTTTTCATGGTGACACAATGCCAAATTTCTATCTGTACTAAGGACTCCTACTTTAGGTCATCTAACATACTTTCTCATGTGTGAAAGACAGTATTTCTGTATTATAAAATTTCATATGCTAATGCCTGTTTTCCTTTAACTTATTTTCCACATAAGATCATATAGTCTAAGGATATCAGAGATACATACTAGAAGTAAAATTCTTGCAAGAAAAGCACTCAGTGAAGACCAGGAGTGGTGGAAGGATCTTTCTTCATATATGTGTCTAATTGGAAATTTGTTGATTAAATAATAACAAGTCTAGAATAGTGACTCTCTCACTCAGTCAAAAGCCCCGTATCTGCCATAAGTTGTAGCCATGTACTTCTTTTAAAGACCAGTTTAACTTAGACAGAATAGTAATAAACCCAAGTTAAGACAGGACTAAGATCATTTGCTAAAATCAAAATTAAACATCAGTGAATTCTTAGAAAGGCATAACTGATTTCTCCTAAACTCTAATATTAGTTCAAATATATTTCTGGAATATTTTGTACATAGAATTGTATTTTTTAAAAAAGAATATGCAGACACAAATTATATAATTAAATAATTAATAAAATGTTATATAGTTTATTACATTGAAAATTTAGTGTGCAATAATTAAAAGTTTGGGTGTTTGAAGTTAAAATTAATACTTACCATTAAATTCCCTAAGATACTTTGACAATGTAACCCTTTTTACATGTGAAGTAACTTATATTCTGAGAGAATCAGTAAGCTAAAGAAAAGATATTGTTGAAGCATTCATAAATGATGCAGAAAAATTACACAGGTGCCAAAATTATAATAATGATTACATAACATTTTGCTGCAAACTTCTAAGTGATGATTAAGGTCTGCTTAATAGTCTTTAGTTCATGGATAACAAAATGAATTATACATACTTGCAGGATTTATTTCAGTATACTATGAAAATTGATTCTAGAAGTGGAAATGACACTCAACTCTGAGTTCAATGGAATGGTTTTAGATTATAAAAAAAATAAAAAGCTGAGTCTATATCTCAGATGAAATAATACTGATTTTGTGTAATTAAAAACAATCTTTTCAGTTGTACTCAGATCTTCTGCTGTCATTGGTGTAGTTTTCTGAACCAAAAAATATATTTAAAATATTTTTTGATTTTTAAATAAATCTTTTGTATTATTAATATCTTCGTTCAAATAATAGTATATTTTTTGCTGTGAGTCTGATAGGTCTAGAATTAAAGTCATTCAATACTAGACTGCTAAAACTCTTCAGTGACAGAAATTTATAACATTAAAACCATTGAGATTGAATACTGAAATTTAATCATGAACATATGGTATAAATTACTTAGCTCAAATACTGTTTAATATAGTCTTAGAACTATTGAATTAGTTTATAATTTTTTTCCAAATTTTAGCAATATACACCTAAATTACTTTTCCAATGTCATTACAAATACATTTACTTCCTTTTCAGAAAGCCCTCTTTGTACCTCAGAAAGCCCTTTGTCCCATCTTCCTGGCTCTTTTCAACTACTGGTTTATTCTGTTATTGTAAGAAAAAGATTATAAACACTCAGAGGACAGATACTAACCTTTGGTTCTCTATCATGTTTAGCACATGTACTTTTAAAGCAATGTGCTCAGTATATCTTTTTGTTTTGTTTCATTTTCTAATGAGAAGAAGGGAGATAGAAAGACAGATTCCTGCATGGGTCCCAACCAAGTTACATCAATTCAAATAGACCTACTACAGGCACATCATAATAAAACAGTAAAAAATTAATGACAAAGAAAGAATCCTCAAGGCAACTAAGGAAAAGGAAAAGAAGAGCATAATATATAAAGGAAAGCCCACTAAGTAATCATTAGACTTCTCAGCAGAAATTTTACAGGCCAGAAGAAAGTGAAACCAAACATTCAAAGTACTGAAAGAGAGGAATTCCCAGCCAAGATTATTATGTTCATCAAAGTTATCCTTCAAATGTGAAGCAGAAATCAAAACTTGTGCAGTCATACAGAAGTTGAGGGAATTTATCACCAGAAAACTCCCACTGTAGGAAATACTCAACGAGGTTATTTCCTCTTTGAGTATTTCAAAGAACAAAACAAATTGAAACTACAAGTAAGAGCTCTGCCCTGGCTGGATGGCTCAGCGGTAGAGCATTGGCCCAGTGGGTAGAAGTGCCGCATTCCATCCCTGGCCAAGGCACACAGGAAAAGTGCCCATCTGCTTCTTCATCCTTCTCCTTCTCCTTTCTCTTTATTTCTTCCTTCCCCTCCTACAGCCCAGGCTCCATTGGAGCAAAGTTGTCCTGGGTGCTGAGGATGGCTCCATGGCCTCCACCTCAGGCACTAGAATGGCTATAGTTGAAGTGGGACAATGGCCCAGATGGGCAGAACATTGCCACCTAATGGGCTTGCCAGGTGGATGCTGGCTGGGCGCATGTGGAAGTCTGTCCCTCTGCCTTCCTGCTTCTCACTTCAGAAAAAGAAAAAGAAAAAGAGTTCCAACAAGGTCACAATAAAAACAATGACAATAACATAAAAGAGGAGAGGGCAAAGATCTTAAGTAATAAAGGAGGATCGCATGCAGAAGCACTCAAAAGACAAAAGACTATTGTACATATGACAATTTTTCTCTTAATAACCTAATGGTAACCTCTGATGAAAAAGCCACTACTGAAACACACACTTTAAAAGAGTAAACAGGGGAAAGAAGTATGGAATACCACCACACAAGAACAACTAACAGAAACACAAAACAGAAGAATCAAACAAGACACAGAGCTACCAAGAAACAAAACATAAAATGGTTATAGGAAATCCTCAAGGTTTAATAATTACCCTAAATGTAAATGGACTGTACTCATCAATAAAGAGGCAAAGAGTAGCAGGTTGGATCAAAAAGCAAAACATAACCATATGCTGCCTTCAAGAGACACATCTAAGCTGCAAGGATAAAAGTAACCTCAAAGTTAAAGGTTGGAAAATAATTCTCCAAAGAAATAATACTCCAAGAAAAGTAGGTATAGCCATACTAATATCTGACAATGCTGACTTCAAGACAACAAAGGTAACCAGAAACAAGATGAACATTTCATAATGACAAAGGGGACATTGTATCAAAAAGACATAACATTTCTTAGTATACATGTACCAAACCAGGGAGCACCAAAATATATGACATCTACTAACTGATCTTAAAATAGAAACAGACAAAAGCATGATTATACTTGGAGATCTAAACACACCATTGACATCTGATAGATCATCCAAACAAAAAATCAATAAAGAAATATCAGTCTTGCCTGACCAGGCAGTGGCTCAATGAACAGAGCGTCACACTAGGATGAAAAAGGCCCAGGTTCGAGACCCCGAGGTCGCCAGCTTGAGCGCAGGCCCATCTGGCTTGAGCAAAAGCTCGCCAGCTTGGACCCAATGTCGCCGGCTCCAGCAAGGGGTGGCACGGTCTGCTGAAGGCCTGCGGTCAAGGCACAAGTGAGAAAGCAATCAATAAACAACTATGGTGTCTCAACGGCAACAATAAAACTAATGATTGATCCTTCTCATCTCTCTCCATTCCTGTCTGTCTGTCCCTATCTATTCCTCTCTCTGACTCTCTCTCTGTCCCTGTAAAAAAAAAAAAAAAAACAAAAAGAAAGAAATATCAGCCTTGCCTGACGGGGCAGTGAGGTAGTGGGGGAGTGGAACAGTGGATAGAGCATCAGACTGGGCCCCAGGGGACCCAGTTTCAAAACTGCAATGTCTTTGGCATGAGTGCAGGCTCATCTGGCTTGAGCATGGGCTCACCAGCTTGAGTGCAGGGTCGCTGGCTTGAGCATGGGATCACAGACATGACCCCATGTTCACTGACTTGAAACCCAAGGTCACTGGCTTAAACTCAAGGTCACACTGGCTTGAATAAGGGGGTCACTTCACTTTGCTGTAATGCTTCAATCAAGGCACATATAAGAAAGCAATCAATGAACAACTAAAGTGCTGCAACAAAGAATTGATAGTTCTCATCTCTCTTCTTTCCTCTCCGTCAGTCCCTGTCTGTCCCTTTCTTTGTTTCTTTCTGTCCCTCTCTGTCTGTGTCTCTGCCACAAAAAAAAACAAAGAAAAGAAATATCAGTCTTGAATGACACAATAGATCAAATGATCATAATAGACATTCACAGGACATTTCATCCCACAACATCAGGATATACATTTTTTTCTAGTATAAATAGAACATTCTTAAAAATAGACCATATGTTGGGCCACAAAACTAGCATCAACACATTCAAGAAGATTGGAACTATACCAAGCATATTTTCTGACCATAAGACTTTGAAACTAGAATTCAACTACAAAAAGGAAGTAAGTAAGCTCACAAAAATATGGAAATTAAACAACATATTTCTAAAAAAATGATCGGGTCAAAGAAGAAATAAAAGCAGAGATAAAATATATATACAGACAAACAAATATGACAACACAACATATCAAAACTTCTGGGATGCAACAAAAGCAGTAATATGATGGAAGTTTATGACATTACAAGTTTATATAAAGAAACAGAAGAGATCCCAAGTAAAGAACCTACCATCACATCTTAAAGAACTATAAAAAAGCCTGACCTGTGGTGGCGCAGTGGATAAAGCGTTGACCTGGGAACACTGAGGTCGCCAGTTCAAAACCCTGCACTGGTCTGGTCAAGGCACATATGGGAGTTGATGCTTCCAGCTCCTCCCCCTTTCTCTCTTTCTCTATCTCTCTCTCTCACTCTGTGTCTCCTCTCTAAAATGAATAAATAAATAAATTAAAAAAATACTGCTTTTCCTTTAAAAAAAAACTATAAAAAAATAAAAACAAAGTCAGCAGAAAAAGAAAATTATAAATATTAGCAGAATTAAATTAGAGAACTGAAAAACTATAGAAAAAATTAATACAACAAAGATCTGATTCTTTGAAAAAAATCAATAAAATTGACAACCTCCTGGCTAGACTTACTAAGGAAAAACAATAAAGAACTCATTTAACAAAATCTGAAATGAAAGAGAAGAAATTATCACAGACAATATAGATATACAAAATATCATAGTAGAATACTATGAAAGATTATATGCCACCAATTCAACAACCTAGAAAAAATGGTAAAATTCCTAATACTACACAATGTTTCCAGATTGAGTCACAAAGTAGAAAACTTAAATGGATCCATTCCAGGAAGAAAATTAAAACAACTAATTAAAAACCTTCCCCAAAAGTCCTTGATGAGATAGCTACACTAGTAAATTTTACCAAACATTGAAAGAAAATGTGGTACCTATCCTTCTCAAAATCTGCTGAAAATTAAAGAAGAAACAATACTCCCTAAGACAGTTAATGAGACCAATATAAAACCCTGATACCAAAACCTGACAAAGACAACACAAAAGAAGAAAACTACAGACCAATATCTCTAATAAATACAAATACAAAAATTCTAACATACTACTAGCAAATCAAATACAACAATGCATTAAAAAAATCACAATTAAGTAGGATTTATTCCAGAAACACAAGAATGGTTTAACATATGTAAATAGATCAACATAATACACCACACCAACAAAACAAAGAACAAAAATCATATGATCCTATCAATAGATGCAGAAAAGGCATATAGTAAGGTACACCATTCCTTTATATTTAAAACACTCAATGAAATGGGTATAGAAGAAAAACATGATAAAGGCTATGTATGACAAACCATCAGCTAATATACTAAATGGTGAAAAAATGAAGGCATTTTCCTTAAAATCAGGAAAAAGACAAGGCTGCCCACTCTTTCTACTCTTATTTAACACAGTTCTGGAATTTTTAGTCACAGCAATCAGGCAAAAAAAAGAATAAAAGAAAAGGCACCTATATTCAGAAAGAAGTAAAGGTATCACTTTTTGCAGATGACATGATCCTGTATCTAAAAAGCTTCAAAGACTCCACCAAAAAAGAAAAACAGACAAACAAAATAACTATTTGAAGCCATAAACGAATACAATAAAATAGCAGAATATAAAATCAAGTTACAATAGTCTATTGCTTTCCTATATGACAATAATGAAACTTTGGAAAATAAACTCAATAAAAGCAGGTTTGTTTTTTTTTACAATTGCAACATCAAAAATATAAAATACCTAGGAATAACTTAACAAGGGATTTGAAGGACCTGTATACTGAAAAGTACAAAGCATTATTGAAAGAAATTGTAAAAGACAATTAAATAGAAAAATATTCAATGTTTCTGGATTGGAAGAATCAACATAGTTAAAATGGTCACATTACCCAAAGCGATATACAAATTTAGTGTAATCACCATCAAAATCCCATTGTCATTTTTTAAAGAAATAGAACAAAAATAAAATCAGCAGATTTGTATAGAACTATAAAAAAACAAATAGCCAAAGCAATACTGAAAAAAAAGAATGAAGCAGAAGTTATGATACTACCTGACTGCAAATTATACTATAGAGACATGATAATCAAAAAACAGCATGGTATTAACAGAAAAATGAACATACAGAACAACAGAACAGAATCAACAGCTCAGAAATAAAAGCACATATATGTGGACAAATAATTTTCAATTAAGGAGCTAAAATCACACAACGGAGGAAAGAAAACCTCTTCAATAAATGGTGCTGGGAAAATTGGAAAGCCATATGCAAAAGAATGAAATCTGACCATTGTTTGTCCCCCTGAACAAAAATTAATTCAAAATGGACCAAAGACCTAAATATAATATCTGAAACAAAAAGGAAAGAAGAAAACAGATACTAAACTCATGGACCTTGAACATGCATGGCAAATGTAACCAACAACAAAACAAAAAAGCAGCCAACAAAATGGGAGATAAGATTTACAAACAACAGTTTCAATAAGGGGTTAATATCCAAAATATATAAAAAAAACTCAAAGAGCTCAGCAACAAAAAAGCAAACAATTTATTTAAAAATTATTCACAGTGGCCAAGGCATGGAAACCACAAAAAAGCCCTTCAATAGATGATTGGAAAAAGAAGATGTGGTACATATATACTATGGAATACTACTCAGGCAAAAGAAATGATGACATCGGATCATTTACTACAGTGGTAGTCAACCTGGTCCCTACCGCCCACTAGTGGGCATTCCAACTTTCATAGTGGGCGGTAGCGGAGCAACCAAAGTATAAATAAAAAGATAGATTTAACTATAGTAAGTTGTTTTATAAAGATTTATTCTGCCTGACCAGGCGGTGGCGCAGTGGATAAAGCTTTGGACTGGGATGCGGAAGACCTTGAGACCCCGAGGTCACCAGCTTGAGCACAGGCCCATCTGGCTTGAGCTAAAGCTCGTCAGCTTGGACCCAAGGTGGCTGGCTCCAGCAAGGGGTTGCTTGGTCTGCTGAAGGCCCGTGGTCAAGGCACACGTGAGAAAGCAATCAATGAACAACTAAGGTGTTGTGATGGCAACAAAAAACTAATGATTGATGCTTCTCACCTCTCTCCACTCCTGTCTGTTTGTCCCTATCTATTCCTCTCTCTGGCTCTCTCTCTGTCACTGTAAAAAAAAAAAAAAAAAAAAAAAGATTTATTCTACCAAACTTAGCGAAAATCTGACTTAAAGTAATTGGTAAGTAATTATTATTATATGCTTTAACTTGCTGTAACTCTGCTTTATAAATTTTATAAAGTAAAGTTACTTCCCTACTTTATAAATCACCATTACTGTGGAACCGGTGGGTGGTTAGAAAATTTTACTACTAACAGAGATAAAAAAGTGGGTGGTAGGTACAAAAAGATTGACTACCCCTGATTTACAACAACATGAATGGACCTTGGTAACATTATACTGAGTGAAATAAGTAAATCAGAAAAAACTTAATGACTGTATGATTCTATATATAGATGGGACACAAAATTGAGACTAATGGACATAGATAAGAGTGAAGTGGTTACCAGAGGGAGGGAAAAGGGGGAGAAAAAGAGGGTGGGAGGAGGGAGAGGTATAAAGAAAATCAAATAAAAGGTGACAGAGGACAATTTGACTTTGGGTGATGGGTATACAACATAATCAAATGTTAAAATGAACTGGATATGTTTTCTCTGAATCTATGAACTCTAATCGATCAATGTCACCTCGTTAAAATTAAGTGTCTAAATAAAAGTTTAAAAAAAGAAACTGGGGAGAGGACCTGAACAGACAGTTCTCTCCAAGAAGACATACAAAAGGCCAACGGATATATAAAAAATACTCATTTTTGCTAGCTATTAGAGAAGTGCAAGTCAAAACTCCAATGAGATATCACCGTACACCTGTTAGATTGCCTATTATCAACAAGAAAGCTAATAAGAAAAGTTGGAGAGGCTGTGGAGAAAAAGAAACCCTCATTCACTGTTGGTGGGAATGCAAACTAGCACAACCATTATGGGATAAAGTACGGTGGTTCCTCAAGAAAATTAAGAATAGCACTACCATATGACCCAACAATCCTTCTACTGGGTTTCTATCCCCCAAACTCAAAAAACATTGATACATAAAGACACATGCCCTCTCATGTTTATTGCAACATTATTCAAAATGGCCAAGACATGAAACCGTCCAAAGTGTCCTTTGATAGAAAATTGGATACAGATGTGATACATATATACAATGGAATACTACTCGGCCATAAAAAATGATGACATAGTGCCATTTACGACAATATAGATGAACCTTGAGAACATTATAATGAGTGAAATTAACAAATTAGAAAAAACTAAGAACTATATAAGTTTACACTTAGGTTAGAGAGAAAACTGAGACTCATGGATATAGATAAAAATGAGTCATTAATGGAGGAGGGGTATGTGGGGAAGGGTTGGAAAGAAAGGGATTAAGAGGAACAAATACATGGTGACAGAAAATGATTGGACTTTGGGTGGTGGATACACAACATAATCAACAGTTCAAATGCCCTAGAAATGTTTAACTGAAACCCTTGTACCTGTACTCTAATTGATCAATGTCACTTTGTTAAATTTAATTTTCTAAATAAAATTAAATATATATATAATTAAAATATAATAGTGTCTTTCTCTCAAGCCTAGTAATATATCTACACATATATTTTACTTCCTAATATTGCTATCATAAATGGATTAAGAAGATATTGTAAGTGGGAGATTTTTGTTATAATTTATAACCAAAATATGTATTATTCACAAAGAAAAAAATTGATAGTGTAATGAAGTACTATAAAAATTATTCAGGGGTAACATTTGTTAATAAAATTATATAGGGACTGACCTGTCATGATGCAGTGGAGAAAACATCAACTTGGAATGCTGAGGTCACTGTTTAAAATTCAGAGCTTGCCTGGTCCAGGCAAATATGGGAAGCGACTAAGAGTTGATGCTTCCCGTTTCCCTTGCTCGCTCTCTCTCCTCTCTAAAATGAATAAGTTAAAAAAAAATTATATAGGTTTCAGGGATACAATTCTATAACATATCATCTGTATACTGTGTTGTGTGTTCGCCACTCTAAGTCAAGTCTCTTTTCATCACCATTTATTCCCTCTTAATGCTCTCCTACCACCTCCACCCTGTTCCCTACTCACTCCAATAAGTTAAAAAAATATTCAGAAAAAATAAAGTAGGAATGAACTGAGTCCTGTTACTCTGATTATAAACTCTAGTTCTTGGGTTGTTACAGATCGATTAATTCAATAAGCCTATCAAATTCTCTGTTTATGGTCATATAAATACTCTGTCTGCCTTTAACTTAATATTTAATAAGATATAACTGAAGAAAATATAATTTTTGGTTTAAGGCAATAGTAGAAAATATCAAAAGGAAGCAAAAGAAAATTATGTGTTAATTTTCTGCTCTATGATGAAAAATTAAAAAGGCACTGTTAACAAGCTTTCTTTATTTTCTAAGCCATATAGTACTTTTAAGCAAAAGTTAATTATGACTGCAGCATAACACTCCCCACTCCCCAAGGCCAATATTCTTCTAGTGATCAGAGTAAATATCCAATACACACAGTAATTTAAAGTGCAAATAGTATTATCATTAAATACTAGTTATGCATCAGTTAAAAGGGCATTGGAGGTGTTTAGAAATTAAAAAATATATATTTCTTCTGTAAGACACAGCTATTTACATAGTATTTTGTTAAAGAAGTTCAAACATTTTACCTAACAAAATCTTTGCATAGTATTCTTTGGGAGAAACTATGTATTAATGTTTTTCATTTTATGTAAAAAGAAAATTAATCTCCATCCTGGCTGGATAGCTCAGATGGTTAGGGCATCATCTCAAAGCACAGAGGTTGCGGGTTCGATCTCTAGTTGGGGCACATACAAGAACAGATTGATGTTATTGTCTCTCTTTTTCTCTTGCTTTCTCCCATTTTTTCTTGTTAAAATAAAGAAATAATAATTTTTAAAAAGATAAGTAGTCTCAGCTTAAGGTCACTGACTGACCTTAAGTATAATAGGGCAACTTCCAAGCTATTTTTCACTGGATACTCTTGTGTTTGCAAATTCTACTGAGACATGATTTTAAATTCTACCCATAAAAAAGATCTCAGGTTTCTGCTTTACCTATTTTAATATACATATAAGTAGTTTTACAGTAAGACATCAGCCCTTTCCTTTGTGTAGCTCACCAAGAAGAAAGAAAGGTCTTTGCAGACTTGGTGTGTAACTATGCTGAGAGAGGACACCTCTAGGTAGTTTAAACTATTGTAGAAAAGAGAGGTTGAACTTCTGGTAATTGTAGAGTAACTTGTATATTACTTGGTCTTTTATAAAAATCTCATAGACAACAATAATAGATTCTAGAAACAATTGTTAAAATCAGTTATTTGGAGGTAATGGAAAGTGACTAAAGAAAGCGAAGATGATTGACTGCTGAAGAAAAGGAAATGAATTTAGAATGATTTCAGTTTATACTTTTTCTACTTTAGTTTAATATAGTCTCATTTATTTATTTTTGCCTTTATTTCCCGTGCCTTTGGGATCAAATTTATAAAATATTCTCTAAGATCAAGGCCCACAAGTTTAGTACCAATGCTTTCTTCTACTTAATTTATTGTTTTATATCTTAACTTCTACACAACAAAAGAAACCAGAAAAACAAAAATGCAACTAACCAAATGAAAAATATTTGTAAACAATAACTCTAACAAGGGGTTAATATCCAAAAAATATTGATATAATGAACTCATCCAACTCAACACCAAACTTACAAACAATGCAGGTAAACAATGGGGAGAGGACTTGAACAGACGCCTCTCTTATGAAGACATACAAATAGCAAACATTATATGAAAAGATGTTCAACTTCATTAACTATTAGGGAAATGCAAATCAAAACTACTATGAGTTATCGCCTCATATCTGTTAGAATGGCTACTATCAACAAGTCAGGTAGTAACAAATATTAGAGATGTGGAGAAAAAATAACCCTCACTTACTGCTGGTGGGAATGTAAACTGGTACATCCACTAAGCAAAACAGTATGAGGGTTCCTCAAAAAATTAAGAATAATCATATGACACAGCAATTCCTCTTCTGGATATCTAACTGACAAGATTAAATCTTTGCAAAAAGATAATTATTTGCGAAGATATATGTACCCTGTGTTCATTGCAGCATTATTCATGATGGCCAAGACACTGAAATCATGTGTCCTTCAATAGAGGATTAAATAAAGAAGATGTTGTACTTATATACTGTGGAATACTTACTACACAGCCATAAGAAAAGATAAAATACTGCCATTTACAACAACATTGAAGAACCATTAGAATATGATTCTAAACAAAATAAGTCAGAAAAAGTTACTACCATATAGTTTCACTCATATGTGGGATATAAAACTGAAACTCACAGATACAATGCTCATTAGAAAGAAGAATATGGTAAGGTAGTAAAGGGTAAGGGGGGCTAAATATCAATATGTGGTGATAGAAAATGGTTTGCTTTGGGTGGTGGGCACATAATACAATATACAGATCATGTATCATAGAAGTGTACACTTGAAACCTATATGACCCAATAAAAAGTGTCATCCCAATAAATTTAATTTAAAAACTAAACCAAATTTAATGACTATATATAAATACTATTTCTTCTTTAAAATACTCCCAAATCTTAACTTGATTACCAAAGTCAGTCAGAAAACTTCATTCTTATTGATTTATGGAATCGAAGGACATTTAAAGCTTGCAAAGTGCTTGATAGTTATTGTGTGTGGGGAGCATGAAAAGAGAGAGACACAGAGAAAGTAACCCCACAATTTTTATATGAATTAAAAAGTGAATTGTACACAAATGGGGAAGACTATAAGACCAATAGAAATAAAAACCTAAAAGTCTAAAAGGCCTGAGCAGATTTTAGCTGCTACCCAAAACAAGAGAAATAGAGTTTGGCATTTAAGTACAAACATGTAAACTGCCTGCTAAAATAAGAATCAGAATTATTAAAAAGTAGGAAACAGTATGCAAAGTCTTTATATTGTATTAGTCATAATATTCAGTACATAATAGAATTATCTGGATGTGCAAATAAACAGGCAAAAGTGACCCTACTTAAAAAATAAAAAAATCGCCAAGAGAAATAAATCTCAAGATAAAATAAATGTTGAAATTAGAAAAATAGTTATTTACAGCTTCTAAAAATATGTTTGAAGTATTAAATTGATCACTAATGATGACATGGAAGGGGAATATCAGCAAAACACTGATAATTAAAAATATAGAAATCACACAACTAAAATTTTCAATATTTGAAATGAGAAATTTGCTAGATAGGTTGAGAACAGGACTGAAATTTGGCAAATTTTTTTTTTTTGAAATTTGGCAAATTTTTATGTAACTGATGGAAATTAATCTAAGAAAAAGCAAGATCAGAGAAGACAAATATATATGACCTTGCTCATATGTGGAATTGGCCTGTCTTTAGAAATGGTTTCAGCCCTGGCTCATTAGCTCAGTGGTGGAGCATTGGCCTGGGGTTGATTCCTGGCCAGGGCACACAGAAGAAGCGCCCATTTGCTTCTACAACCCTCTCCTTCTCACTTCTTTCTTTCTCTCTCTCTCTCTTCTCCTCCTGAAGCCATGGCTCGATTGAAGTAAGTTGGTCCTGGGAGAGAAGAATGGCTCTATGACTTCTGCCTCAGGCACTAAAAAGAGCTCGGTTGCTGAGCTTCCTAGTGGGTTTGTTGGGTGGATCCCGGTTAGAGCACATGCAGAAGACTGTCTCTGCCTCCCCTCTTCTCACTAAATAAAATAGAAAAAAAAAAAAACAACAAATGTTTTTGGGCTTAAAACCTAAGGACTCTAATATTAGTACAATTATCCCAAATTCCTTTTGCTTTTTATTAGCAAATAATATGTTCTTATTTTGTGTTTTTAACCTTTGTGCATCCTGATCATCCAGATTTGTCTCAGAAGAGATTGTGTTTTTAAATCTAGTATGAAAATCTTTTTATTTAATTATAACGATATTTAGTCAATTATACTTAATTCAATTATGTCTAGATTTAACTTTTTATCTAGTGTATTATCATCTATTTTTTCTCAAATTTTTCTATTGTTTTCTTTTTTAGCTTTCTCATCTTCATTTTTTTACTTTTTTATTATTTCACTTTCCATTTAATGAATCATTAATTCTATCTGTTTTCACAAACATTATAGTAGATATACTAGAGATTAAAATGTGCATTCTTGGTCTATTAAAGATCAACATAAAATTGTATTTTTATTAATTTCTACAGTTTGCAAGAACTTTAAACACTAATGCTATTAATATCCTCCTGTTGTTTTTGCTTTGGTTTTGATATATTTTAGTTTTTCATTCATATTTTAAGTCCCACAATAAACTATAATTATTGATTTATATCATTAATGTTTGTTAATTTTACTCACACATTTACATTACATATTCTTTTTTTCTTTCTGCATCTCTACACCTCTTTAGTTGTTTATTTTTCTTTTTATCTAAAAAATATCTTTAATGATTTTTGGAGCCCTGGCTAGTTTGCTCAGTGAATAGTGCATCAGCCTGGGGCATGGACATCTCAGGTTCAATTCCCAGTCAGGACACACAAGAGAAGTGACCACTTGTTTCTCTGCCCCGTTTCTACCTCTTCCCTTTCTGTGGCCAATGGCTCAATTGGTTTGAGCATCAACCCAGGTGCTGAAGATAGCTTGATGCGTCTGAGCATCAACCCCAACAGGGTTGCTGGTTGGATCCCAGTAGGGAGCAAGAGTCTGTCTCTCCATCTCCTCTCCTTTCATTAAGAAAAAAAAATTTTTTTGATTGGTAGTTCTAATTTTTCTGTATTTTGAAGATAATATTCCATTGTCTCTTGTCTCTCATTAATTTTGTTGAAAATCAGCTCTCAATCTTATTGTTTCTTATTTGAAGTAGAAGTAAAATTTGTTCCTTGACTGCTTTTAATTTTTTAAATTTTTATACTCAATTTTATTATCATTTGCTTAAATGTGTTTTTCTTTAAACATGCTTAATGTATGTGGACTTTCAAGATTATGTCTCAAAATCATTTGTTGGATTTACAAAATTCATTATAATTATCTCAAATATTTTCCTATCTATTTTATTTCTCCTCTCCTCTTATGACTCCAATTACATGCATAACTGAGGCCTTTTTATCATGCTCCATTGTCCTTTTAGCTTTTTATCTATTTATTGATCTTATTTTGCCTTACCATGCTTCACTCTGTATGTATGTGTGTGTATATATATAAAATCTTCAATTCATTTTATGAGCACAAAATATAAGAAAAAATAAAATTCCTCTCTTATGAGTACAGTTTTAAAAATCCTTAATAAAAAATTATCAAATCAATTCTACAATATGTAAACCAGAAAATTAAAACCAAAATAATACATATTAGTCTCTTTTGTTGTTAAATATATTTTTTTGTTAATTATAGTCACAATATTTCAGTTCTAGAATTTCCATTTTCTTATTTTTAAAGTTAATTGAATTCTCTATCTTATCACTTAAGTTTTTAAACCTGTTAATCTCTGTAGTTTTACTGTCTGGATCTGATAACTCTAATTCTATTATCTGATTCCTATGTGTTTGTTTCTCTTGTCTCTTGTCTCTGCTTTCATTCAGGTATTGTTTTCTCTTGTGTCCAGTTATTTTTAAGTGAATATTGGACATTTTATATTAAAAGTTACAGAAAAGAATGTGAGACTTTGGATCACATTACCTTCTCCCAGGATGATTTACTTTTATTTTGTTTATGCAGATCGACTATGGGCACTAGCAATCCCAAATCAACTTAGTCTATTAGAGATGAAGATGATTCAAGGAAATGCTTCAAAGAGCTGTTCTATTGCCATTTTACCCTGTATTTCTTTGGTGTAGCACTTTACAGTCCAACTGACCCCTGCAATGTTACAATAGCCCCTTCCTCTTGATAGTCAGGAAATTCCCAACTTTTATTGCCCTATTAATGAGATTTCTAGAAGCTCTTCTCAGACTCTTGGCCTCTTTGTCATTTTGACACAATTTCTCAACTTACCAACTTTTCTCCTTGCAGCTTAAAATGCTTTGAAATAAACAGCACAGGCATATAGTCACACCATTTCTAATCTTAACTTCTCAAGTCCATTTTCTTAGTAGCTCTCTAATACTTTCAAACACATTATATATATATATATATAAATGTATATATAATGTATACATATATATAAAATCACACACACACACACACACACACACACACACACACACACACACACACACAATTTCCTCCTCCCTCCAGTTTTTCTAATAGATTTAGAGGGAGGTGGTTGATTTTTCCTTACCAAATTCAAAAATTAACTGAAAACTATTATTTTTCATCATTGTTTCATGTCTCTACTCCAAGTTCAGAAGTATTCTGGCTCCACAACAAATTCTTAATCAACTAAAGCCATACTATTTCTGGTTGACATATTATTCTTTGAAATACCTAGAAAGCAGTATGCATCTCAATACATAGCAACTCCAGTCTTACTATTTCTCAACCCTAAGAGCTTGAATCATTCTCAATTCATACTTTACATTAACAGCCATTATCTATTATATCTATACATGTTTTTTGTGCCTATTTAAAAATATATTCACATTTCTATTTTAGCTGAATGAAGGGAAGATAATGAAGCAGACTCCCACATGTGCCCTGGCCAGGATCCACCTGGAAACCTCATCCTGAAGTACCAAACTATTTTTTTTGCATCTGAGGCTGAAATGCTGAACCAACTGAGCTATCCCCAATGCCTGGGGTCATGCTTGAACCATTGGAGCTGACTGTAGGAGGGGAAGACAGAGAGAAGGAGAGGAAAGGGGAGAGACATAGATAGTCACTTCTCCTGTGTACCCTAACCAGGAATCAGACCCAGGATGTCCATATGCCATGCAGACTCTCCATTCACTGAGCCACCAGCCAGGGCCAATAGATTCACATTCTTACCACTTCTTACTACCTCACTTCTGTCACCATGGTCTAGGGAGGCCACTAAGATCTCTTGCTTAGTGTTTTGTAATAACCTCATCATTAGTTTTCTTGCTTCTGTTCTTTGTTGCAATGTCTGGTTTCAACACCACAGCCTGACTGATCTGTTAGAATTATGTTCCTCATGACACTCAGAGTCTTACTTAAAATCACCAATGAATTTCAGTTTGACTCAGAATAAAAGCTAAAATTATTGTGACTGTCAACAAAGCCTTTTCCAATGTACCTCTTTATTGTTCCTTAACTTTCTGAACTCACCTACTAATGGCTCATGAAGACATCTGTGCACATTTTTCTCCTTAATTGTTAAAAATTTTTCTCAGATATTTGCATAACTTACAACCTTATTATTTTACATCTTTATTTAATATCTCCTGTTCAATGAGCTCCCTTTAGAGAAGAATGGACCCAAATGACCAAAATATGAACATATGTTTAAACTTAAATTTCAGAAAATACAAATTTACAAAAGAATGAAACATCATGGTTAGATAATAGATAAATAAATGGAAAAATACATAGATAAAGACTGATGATAAATTTAATCAGTAAACCTCTCATGTACTGCTAATGGAATGGAAATTGGCTAACTTATTTGGAAGACAATAGCTAATAAAAATATATGTAAAAATATATGATTTAAGAATTTTATTACTAAGTCCATAGCCTGAAGAATTATTTTTACATGTACAAAACAAGAAATGCTAGGATGTTCACAGCACCACTATTTGTAACTGAGAAAAAGGACAAGAAACAATCAAATTATATCAGTAAGTGAAGGAATATTCTTACAATATAATAAAGCTATTAAAACTAATGAATCATGCATATATGAATCAACATGTGTCCATCTCCAGAATGTTATGTGTAATAAAAATCAAGTTATGAAAATATTCATATAGTACATACAACCTCCACGGTGTTGATTTTAAAAACAAAACAAATTACTATATAATGTACAAACGCATATAAAACAAAACTATAAGAACTGAGATTGAAAAGACAAATGTCAACATCAATATCATGGTTATATCAAGGAGGAAAGAAATAGTATGGATGATGTTGCATAAAGTGGGTATTTTACTGTTTGATTTTTAGAAAAGAAACTGACAAACATGGCAAAATGTTTTCATTAGTAGAGTTGCAATGATGTGTGCTTAGCTCTGTACACCATATGTAATACTTTATACTTTTCTGTGTATTTAACATTTTAAAAAAAGAGGCCAAAGGTGATATACATTTTATTTCCTATCATATATATAAAATAAAATTATTTTAGTAATTCATTTAGAATACAACAAAAAATTATCTGACTAAATATTTCATGTAATATTTGTTAGTTATTTGTCAGTATACCAGATACATAAACTTTTTTAACAGATCACCAGGCATCTTTGAATTAATTAAGTGGGAAGAGTTAAACTGAACTAGTTTACTTAAACAATTAAGGCACCACTTGTGATTAGAGACCTAGTTAATTCATAAGGCATTCTAACTTGAAAATCAGTCTATTTTTTCAACTGAAAAAGATCTATAACCATGCAATGCATTAAAACATTAATTTTTACTTTGGGATCAATCTCCAGCTTTAACACATTAGCCTCTCTCTCAGTAAGGATAAGCTGAAAGCAAGACATAATTAAAAACTATTTTTAGAGAGGAATTGATAGCTGTGCCTTACCCATCCCCTGTACATTTTTATTGAAAAAAAAAATCTGGTAATAAAGAAAATATACACAAAAATGTTTTAAGATGACATAGCATTTTGTGAAACCAAAATGTGTTTCTTTGGAAGAAATGTTCCTTACTAGCTAGGAAATTTCACCTGCATCTTAATAAAGAGACATTTTTTCCACCAAGAGAGAATATTTAATGTGGTTTTTAAGATGTGTCTAAGATATACTCCAAGTTAACATAATATACTTTTATAATAAATAACATAAAGGGAGCTTAAAGGTTATCTAGTAAATATATTAATATTTCGGGGTTAAGGATCTAAGATCTAAAAAAGTTAAAAGTCTAAAATTTCATAAGATGCTATGATAAAATTTAGAGTAGCAAAGGCCTAATTCCCTCCGAGTTTAACCCCTTTACTATCAAGTTACTTTGATTAACAAATCCAGGATTTTTTTTAACTTCAGATATCTTTATTCTTTGTCACTTCATTGCTTCCAAGACTTCAAAAAAATTTAAGATCCTATATTTCTTTATGAAAAATAGCATTTACCTTTAGAATTTTAATGTGTCTATATAAAGAAGACAATATTTACTCTGAGAACATGAATAAGATCTCCTTTTGATCTTTTTTTAAAAAGTCTGTGCTTTACATTTTTCTTTTTTCTAAAGAGAGATACTCCATCATTACAATATCAAAAGATATATCCTAACTACAACAAAAGTATGACTCGTACTGGGTGTATTTATGCACATATGAAGTACAATTTCTTAAGGTGTTCAAAGATGAAACAGTCCATGCTCCTAGATATTTTTGTGTAGAATATTCTGGTAATAAAATGTCATAGTGTTCTCCTTATAGATGCAAATTAAACCTTTACTGCTACCTTCTTTTTGCTGTTTCTGATACGTGTTAGTAAGTATGTATTAAGTTTTTTATTTTTGAGCACTCTTCTGACATAAAGTAGTTTAAGCCTTCTCCCCACTTGACAGAAAGCTGAGCAGAATGCATTACCTCTGTGTAGATGATCAGATAGTCACCTTTATATTAAAATAGTATAAAAACTTATATTAAATTAGCTACCTTTGCTTATTATTTTATGATAACCTAAATGTGTCGTTGCTAGTGACACTTTTACCTGTTTGCTTCTGCTATCTCTTAATAGATGTTATTGAAACTTAACTAAGGCTTAGGTAATCATTAAAGTTAATATTTCTGTGCAAAAGTTTAATATAGCTTCTTATTTCTGAAATGTATGACTTGCAATTCTTTTTCAAAACACACCTTTCTAAAAAATTAATGATATCCAGATGTTTTATATACCATTATGAATTTGCCTTAAGAATACACATTCCTTCAGGAAGCTAAATGCACATGGATGTACATGGATTCTGCCATAAGCAATAGTTACTGAGATCTGTAGAGCTCCATCTTCTAACACTTGAAACAGTAAATCTGTTCAAACACAGAAACCACCTCCCTATGGCTTGAGCATAACAATCATAATAAATTATGGCCATAAAAACTTTTTCAACTCCTACTATTTCAGCAGATAAAATAAAATAATCTTGTGAGATATGATCCCAAGTATTAAAAAATAACTCATAAATTCCCTAAATAGAGAATCATGAAAGAAAAAAGGAAGCATTGCAATTGTAGTATGATATATTGCTTGACTAAATTTCAAAATCCTAAAATCCACACGATGAGGGCATTTGGCATAGAATGGAAGTGAAATAGACATTAATAGAAGGTAAATAGGAAGCAGCTATGGCACAGGAAAAGTCACTGAGCACCATAAAATACAAATTAATAAATAAATTTGGCATGTAGCATGTATAAATTTAAGATGTACAGCCTGTTACTTTGATACATTTATATATTATAATATGGTTGCTATTGTAACAATGTTTTTCACATTACCTACTTGAGTAGAATATTATTGTCTATATTCAATATACTGTGCATTAAATATATATGCTTAGTTAGCACATGTTACAACTTTGTACCCTTAAACACCATCATACTTATCCCCCTGCTCCCCATCTTCTAGCAACCACTGATTCACTCTTTGTGTTAAGAAAAAGATTTAATGATGGGTGCAACATAATCAAATGTCAAAATAACCTGGAGATGTTTTCTCTGTACATATGCACCCTGATTTATCAATATCAACCCATTAAAGTTAATAAAATTTAAAAAATTTAAAAAAGAAAAAGATTTAAAGGCAAGTAGTTTGACTCTGTAATCTTAGTTACTACACTTGACTGTTACAACAATGTTGCTGGATCCACAATGATTGATAGTTTCACCAAGATATAAGAAAAGGGAATCAAAGGGACACATCAGGTTTAAGCAGCTCCCTGAGAAGGGTTCTAGCCCTCTACCTCAGGTTCCAGGAGGGTAGGGAGCCACCGACAAAAACCACTATTGACAAATTGGAAGTGTAAGGAGAGATCCTAACGTTGTCCTTCCAGTGCCACCAGAAACTGCCCTGGGAAATCTTTCACAGGTTGCATCAACTGAGCATTAAACTGAGGTGCAAGAGAGAGTACCCCAAAGGTTATCTTGTAAAATGCTGTTCATCCCAGTGGCATGAGGTATGATGAGGAGGGCACAGTGTGTGGCAAGATTGTTACCCAAACCAGATGAGATGAGCTCACTCCCACTGAAGCCATTGTCAAATCCTATTTAAAATCTTGCCTGGTAGGCCCCTGTATTCAGAAAGTAAATTGTAAGCATACCTTGCTATTACTATCCTATTTTCTATATCTCAGCAATAAGAAATAAGAGCACTGTACGCAAAGGGACTGCTTAAAGGATATCAAAATGAGACACTCTACATTGAAACACACAAAAATTAGTTACTCCACATCATCTGATAAATCAGGGTGGGGGAAGTAACATATTCTGTGTGTATATGATCATAAGAATGTGTGAATAAAATTATTCTATATAAAGCTTGTATGCACACTGCTACTTATAAAATGCTATTGCTTGATTTCCAATGTCTGATATTTCAAGACATTTGCAGATGACAATCAAAGTTTCTCTGTAAAGTTCTATTGTTTTTCAGGATACTTCATTATGTTTTACCTTTACCTCTAAAGTATGGTCAAAAGTGCAGACCAAGAAACAATTCCATGGAGAAAGTTCCTAGTAAGATGATTTCTATGGATAAATAAAATACAAAGGAGTCATGTCATTGGGACCACTTATTTCACCATAAGCTCCATCTGGAGTTTCACTTCAATTTGATCTAGATAATATCTGTATTTGATGAGTACAGAGAATAACAGCCATAATAAAAAGTTACCTGTTTGCCTTGGTTGTAGGTACATTTTATGTAAAATTTTCAAACTCTTTCTCATCTTTGTCTCATATCAACTCCACCCATTTATTATCACTTCTTGATATTTTTTGCCCCTTCCCATCTTGGATAAAGTTTGTAAATAGTTTATAGTACCTGAAAGATAAACTAAGAACTAAGTAAGAAATATTTTTTTCTAATCATTAGAAAAAAAATTCTCTATTTGTATGTATTATATCTTATTATTAGAACACCAAGGAAATAATTGAAACCTTAACTGTAAATATATTCTCCCCGATGTGACTATAATTGAAGGTTATATTTTCAACTAACTTTGTGTCCATCTATGCACATGAAGAAGAAAGACAATAGTCTGCATACTTCAAGCAACATATTTTGCTTAAAATGTCCATCAAATATTTTACTAAAATGGTAAAAGAGATTATTATAAAGGATGCAATTGATACTAATTTCCTAACCGGTATAACTCTGTGTGCTTGTTACATAAAACTGCTTAGCTGTTAGCATTAAGACATTTCTAACTGTGTCATAATAATGTAAAACACTACCATGGCTTAATAAAGCTGAATGATTAAAGATCTTGAATTATATTATCACTTTACAGATGAGTTTTAGATATTCTGTACACGTTTTCCCCTTAAACCCAGACGTTTTCGTAGGGCTCCATAATAGTCTCTAAAGAAAATATGGGTAGTATGAACAACTACATAAACACATTTACTTAGCTTCTGAGCTACCCAAGGTAAGGAACTTTCTAAGAGATGCTTTGTGTTACTGCTTTAAATGTTTTTTTTTAAAAAACAGCTACAGGTTTTAAAGATTTCTTTGAAACAACTGAAGAGTGAACTTTAATTCATGTTTCTTAAACAAAGGTTATATGAGAGTTACAGCAGTCTTACAAAAGAAGAATATCAGCAAGAATTGCACATTACGCTCAGAGTGCAACTGACTTTCAAATTTTTCTACAGGTATTATTTCCCATGAATAGGAACAAAGAGAAAAAACAGTTAAAAAAGAATATTCAAATGTGTGCATAAAAAGGCATGGTAAATGAATACTGTTTAGTTTGCTGACATAATTACTTGAATGTAATTTTTATGAGTCGTAGAAATCTTGGCATTTTCACTGAACCAGATAATTAGACTCTGAATAGAACAGGGTCAGAATAATTAATACATCAAAACTAGATGAACTTTTTCTAATTATTTTTACTTAATCTCTATTATAATTATTGTTATACTCTGCTGAGCATGATTGCCTCATGTTCATAGATTTGAATGCAGTCTTATAGTTGCATCCTGGGACTTTGTGGAATATTAACAAACCGTGGCATGGAGAAATTAGAATGGTGTAGTTTCATGATGGAATTCTAAATTGGAATTTCATATTTTTATATAAAGTTGCACAAAATTTGCCCTATAATCATAAAAATATGAATTTTAAAACAAAAGTCTACTTTTATTGCAAGTTACACTTCTCCCAAGTTCAAGAAAAATCATTTTCACAGTTTTTGTTAAAGGCATATTAACTATTCAATTCATGTAAAGTTTTCTAAAAGGAATTGCATTAAAATGTTCATTATTTGAGTTTTTAATATCATGATAAATCTTAATTATTCAGGCAAATGTATCAACAGGAAGTAAAGACCATAGTCAACTATTATTAAATATTTTGAAATTCACGTTAGAAAGTAATGGTGCCACTTTCTAATGATAGCTATCTACTTGTGTCAGCTCTTTAATATTCCCATGATATTAATGAGAAATACACTTATAACAGCAGATGAAACAAAAAGTATTCCTAAAACATTTTTAAATTTCAGGGCTGAAAGATTATATAGGTCAGTTAATAAAAGTTTAGAGGGTAATCTGTCTTAATATCTGAAATAAAAACTGTATAATACAGAGAGCATGATTTTATTCATCAAAATAAGATTCAATAAAGACTAATCTTAGGACCAATGAATAAATTTGAGGTTACTCTTATTTATTTATTTATTTATTTATTTATTTATTTATTTATTTATTGTGGCAGAGACAGAAAGAGTCAGAGGGGGACAGATAGAAACAGACAGACAGGAAGGGAGAGAGAGATGAGAAACATTAATTCTTCATTGTGGTTCCTTAGTTGTTCATTGATTGATTTCTCATATGTGCTTTGACTGGGGGCTACAGCAGACTGAGTGACCCCTTGCTTGAGTCAGAGACCTTGGGCTCAAGCTGGTGAGCCTTGCTCAAACCCGATAAGCCCACGCTCAAGCTGGCAAGCTTGGGATCTCGAAACTGGGTCCTTCATGTCTGAGTCCGACGCTCTATCCACTGCACCACCACCTGGTCAGGCAGTTTGAGGTTACTCTTAACACTTAGTTCTAATTTCCAACTTGGTCAGGATCACCCTCTCCTCACCTTGTCATTTTCTATCCCTACTCTATGTAAGTCTACAATTGTCCCTTGTATAGGACTGAAAATTAGTGGTGTAAAGGAGCATTGCATCCTTAGACATGAACAGGAATTAGGAGACTACTATAAAATCCTGAAAATCATCTAGTCTGAGAATATGCAGAATGTTTTTAGTTTATCTAGGAACTAATTCATCTCCTAATATTAGGATTGAAGGACAAGAGACACAGGATAATACTCTGTCTAAATTTTGTGGACAAGTCATTTAAGTATTTGCTTAATCCTGGAATTTGGCTAGGGAAGATACACATTAGAGGGACAAGATAAAGACTAAGATTCTGGAAACAATCAGATATATAAAGTGATATCAAAGGAAATGATGCCTTTTCCAAATATCAAGTGTTAATTTCTACTTCAATCAAGGATAAAAAATAAGTAACCTTACCTTGAGCTAGTAGATGCAGTTTTTTGCTTTAAAAAATAGCATTTTTTGGCCTGGCATCTGGTGGTGCAGTGGGTAGAGTGTCAACTTGGAATGCTGAGGTCACTAGTTCAAAACCCTGGCCTTGCCCGATCGGGGCATATATGTCACACAAGCAAGGAAAAACTTCAGTGAAGCAATTATGAGTTGACATTTCTCATCCCGCCCCCCTCTATAAAACCAATAAATAAAATCTTTTTTTAAAAAAGAGTATGTTTTGTAAATATGGCAAATAAATATAAAATAGGGAAAATAAGAGATTAGGGGAAACATTTAATTATAAATGTTGCTGGTGAGAATATATGGGAGAGAAAAATATATCACATTTAAAAAATAAAATTTGGCTTCAGCTGTAATAAAGAACATAAATGACATTGTAGAAAATAAAATAACTAATAAATATGGCAGCTTTATAGTAATAAAAAATATATAATAACAATAATAAAAGTAATAGATGCTATAGAAGAAAGTAAACAAAAATAAAATAAATAAATTATTGGCATCCACTGAGAATAAAATTTAAAAATAAAACTAAGCAATTATTAAAAGAGACCACTATTCATGAATTTATCAAAAATAAAATAAACAAGAGATATTATCAGAACATATAAGTCAAAAGCATTCACTAAACTCACATGCACAAAAATATAGTGACTTAAAATAAACTCGGCAAAGTGTTTAAATTTCAAGTTTAAAGAAAAAAATTCAAAGTATCTAGGCAAGAGGAAAAGAAAAAAAAAGTCACACAATTTCAGATCCCATTTAACTCAGAGTGCTAAAATACAATGAAAAAGTGAGAGCAGTTTTAACAGGATCATATGTGGTTCAAGAATATTTTGATCAAAGTAGTTAACATGCTAAGAAAGCAGAACAATTTCTTTACTTAGATCTGTAGAATTCAGAACATAAACTTCTCATGGCTTCCTTGAAAATTTTATTCCTTGAATTTTTCACTTAAAGATAAATATCAACAAGGTAAAGATAAATAATATTTTAAAATAAACATTATGCATGGGAAATTACTGAATTATATATTGATATCAATTTAAAAAATGTTTGTTAAATATGTATAAACCTAACATAAGTAATACTGTGAGTAATATGTTACAATATCATTTTTATTTCTAATAGATATAAACTTTACTGCATAATCATGAATATATTCCAAACTTTATATGAGCCAATGTAATAGTCATTGAATAGTTTTGGAATAATTGACTTCTTGTAAATATTTTTTAAATTGGATCTTTATCTTACACTTTAAATTAATTTGAGTTTAAAGGAAAATAAGAATTCAACTTTATATAATAAATATATTTTTGGAAAAGATAAAATTATTAATGATAATATTTCTGTCCCTAGAATAGTCACAGAGCTTTTAAGAATAAACACAACTGAACTCATTCACAAAATACAAAATTAAATGTTGAAATGCTCCTCTGGAAGAAATCTATAAGTTTATGTTACCAAAATCTCTAAGTAAATACATAATATAGTGTTCACTGATAAGAAAATGACATGTCATAGATATTTCTACCCAATGACCCTTTATCATACTAAACATGCAGTCACAACAGTGTGTTAGTAGTGTTTTAAAAAAATTAACACATTAAATAACATATAACTTTCATTTATTATGCGCTTTATATATCTCATCATGGTATTAAGAGATTTACTTCAATAATTCAATCTGGCACTTGCAACAAATCTCTTAGGTAATTGGCATCTATGTTTTTGCTAGTGAATAATTTATAACAAATTAAGTTAGATAATAACTTAATAATTGAAGTAAGATTTGAACTCAGATCTAATTATAAAATCTAAGTACTTAATCCATTGTATTTTGCTTTTTAAGATGTAGAACATGCAATGTAAGCAGACATTTTTTCTGTGTTGTTCTTGTTTATATCTTCTTGGTTTAACATGTTGCCTGGCTTATAGTAAATCCTCAATAAATACTTGTTGTATGCTAAATATATGGATATAAGATATTATATTAGAAACTAATACATATAATACTAAAAGGAAATCTTACCCAAAACAATTCTCATTAGATTTTGGTGATAGAGTAAGGAAATGTTGGATATGAACAAGATAAAAATAACTGCATATCCTCATTCAATCATTAATAGGTTCTGTGACTTTAAGCAAAAGGATGTAGAATGAAACAAATTTTTTATAGATAACTGATATAAACAAGAATAAATTTTCTGCAGCATCCCATCAGTGTTAAAATGAAATAGCAATGAAAAAAATAAAACATTATTTGAGGACCTGCTGTATAATGAGGCAGATTTTCAAAAGAGAAGTTGCAATGTCCAAAAATAAAGTGCTAAGTCAAAGGAAGAGAGACCATGGTCTAAACTAGAGAAGTGAATCCCTCATACTAACACTGCTTTAAACATATATTTGTTCTGATACATTGAATATGACTTTCTTGTATTTTTTTATACATAGATGGCAAAAATTAAGTATTCTTGGTCACCAAAGGTATGATGATATTATTAAAATTTCTGCTTAATTAAGAAAAAGATTAGTCTAGATTTATCTGTTTAAACAGTTAATATGTTAGACAATAAAGTTTGTAGAAAAAAATTGGGATTCATTCACTTAAAATTAAGGTAATCCAAAAGAATTGGTGGCTGCTCTAAGTACAAAGAAAACACTGATTCAATTTTGAGCTTGTCATTCTGGCTAAATACTAAATTAGATAACTTAGCTATAGCAATACAGTTGATCCTTGCAGGTATAAACTTAAGTTGTGATCATATATGAGGCTTAAATATTATGTCTTTATGTAAATAAAGTACAATTAATAATTAGAGGAAAATACCACCCCAAAAATACAGTTTCAACCTACTCTGTACTTCTAATGCATTAAGCTTTTTATTAAGTAAAAATTCATTCTCACTTCATAAATTTTTTTGTGTTTTTTCCTTTCTGTTTCTTTTTCTATCTGCATTTTTTTTTGAAAAATCTTGCTTGTATATTTAAAATATAGAATCTAAAATTCTCCATCTAAGTCATTAAACAGGGCCATTTCTGCTTCAAAAGAGAAAATGTTTCTGCAAGTTAGTATCTGGCATTCTTGTTTTTCTTAATATTTTGCCAGGGTTTTAGTATCTTTTTATTAATTTATGCATAAGGACCTAGATTGGAAAACAAATCTGACATATATTTTGATATGTTCTTCCATTTATGTAACACCTGTATCTGCAACTATCCTTCTGTTGCCAATCTTCTGGCAGTTCATTCCATTGTCTCTGCTGCCCGATGTGCTTCCTGGCACTTTACTATTTTATCAGTGTGTATTAACTTACAAATGATAAGAGAAAATGGAGTCAGAAACTTAGGCTTTCCATTTGGCAGCTCTTCTCTATCGGTGCTCATGTCTGAATTGTTGACTATTCTTTAAAATCATGATGATATCAGATGAACATCAGAACAACAACTTATATAAACTTATTAACCAATGTCACCCTAGTAAATTTAATTTAAAAGTAAAGAAAAACCAATAGAACACTTTAAAAAGTAAAATTATAAAAAGAACAAGATTTCTGTAACCATTTTATGACCTTAGTTAAAACATTTTTAGTTATGTACTTTGAAACCAATAGAGAGAGTGAACTTTAGGAAAAGCTGGTTCAACACAAAGAATGAGGAAACAACTGAGAACAAATATTAACCAAGGGAAGTAAGTATGAAAATGGCAAAGTAAGAACAGAGGCAAATTAGGAAATCTGTACTTTAATTAGACTGAGAATTTCCCTTTGGCAATGCCTAGGGAACCATGAAGACTGTGAAAGGAGAAAATAGGCTGAAAGATATAAAATCACTACATGAAGATTGCTTGACAAACAATTTTTCTAATTTTAATTACTTAAAGATTTTGCTTGGCTTTTGTCAGTTACTTGTATCAGAATTTGAATTCTTTTATGTATTAAATATTTAAAAACATAGACACCTGTAAAAAATATACCCTGTAATATTTTTAAAAATACACCCTCCAACCTTCTTCTCTGTTCTTAAAGAACTTTTTTAAAACATTAGCTATTATGATTACCTTACCTTGGTGACAACTAGTCTATTGCAATTCAAACCAGGCTCAAGATAATAAGATATGACAAAACACAATCTGCATTCATTTTCACCTGATAAACTTAATATATACTTTGATTTACAAAATATGCAATCTCTAAATTTTGTTTCTGATTTAAATATTTGCCATAACTTCAACAGGGATTTGGAGATATTGCAAAATGATTGTGATTTTGATTTTAATAATTTAGAAACTTTTATGTAAAAATGAAACAAAACAATAAATATTACATGCAAAGTGTCTAAAACCTCGTACCAGATAGCTTTTAATAATGTTAGTGTTCTTTGCTTTTTCCACTACAGTAGAAAATAGAAAAAACAAAATATTCATTATTGAAGTTTATGTCTTTGATACTATTTTATTAGAATTTTAAGACTTAAATAAACAACAACTTCTATACCTTCATCAAGTTCTTATAATAAAGATAGTAAATTTATGTATAGTTTATAGTTAGAAGTCTAAGAATTTTATTATATGAATAAAATATTTTTTAAATAAAATTTGGTTCACTTTTTATTTAAAAAAGTGTTCCCTTTGCTTCTACTTCTCACTAAGGTTATCTAAATGTTATCTATCATCTATCTATCTATCTATCTATCTATCTATCTATCATTTTTCTATCTATCATTTGTTTCTAGAAATCACAAGTCGAAGTTAATGAGCTGATGACTATTTTTTGTACTAAATTGCATGTATTCATCATGTACAGATTGGTGAAAAGAATAAAGATGTGACTGGTTTTGAAATGTGTTCTTTTTTCTTTCTACATGAAAACTTTTGTAAGTTAGTGACAAAATCTGACCTTTAAAAAAATTGCATCATATTTATAAATATGAGGCAATGAATGTGTATGTTGTACTTGCCGAGAGACCATACTAATCACCTTTGTATCATTCCAGTTTCAGTATATGTGTTGCTGAAGTGAGCATCGCAATTATTTTTAAGGCCTTTAAAAACACAAAGAGTTGCCTGATCAGGTGGAGGTGCATAGGATAGAATGTCAGACTGGGATGTAGGCCCCCAGGTTTGAAACCCTGAGGCCGCAGGCTTGAGCATGGGCTCATCCGGCTTGAGTGCAGGGTCACTGGTTTGAGTGAGGGATCATAGACATAATCTCATGGTCGCTGGCTTGAGCTCAAAGGTCACTGGCTTGAAGCCCAAGGTCCTGGCATGAACCCAAGGTTGCTGGTTTGAGCAAGAGGTCACTCGCTCTGCAGTAACTTTACCTCACTCTGACCCCTGTCAAGGCCCATATTAGAAAGCAATCAATGAACAACTAAGGAGCCACAATGAAGAATTGATGCTTCTCAGTCTCTCTCCCTTCCTGTCTGTCTGACCCTATCTTTCCCTCTTACTGTCTCTCTCTGTAAAAAACAAACAAAAAAAAAAACCAAAACAACAACAACAACAAAAAACACCAAAAAGTTTTTTTCTGTACATTCTTCATTTTGGGAAGATAGAGATATGTGTGGACAAGTCACAAAGTCCCATCACAAACTCCCTATTTAGTCATAAATTTTTAATATTCTAACTCTTAATTACATGTTACACAACTGACATTCATAGTTGTTCCTTAATTGGCATAGAATTTAGGTATGTTTTGCACAGTGTCATCTCTGAATTTACAACGTCAAGCTATAACACTATCAAGCTCTGCTCCAAATCATGGGTCCACACTCACATGTATGTGTGCACATGTATACACACAAATTCAAATTACCCTCATTTTCCTGTCTTTTTTCCTTACCAAGCTTCAAAAAATTAAAAAGAAATTTTTGCCTATAATATTTCTAAAACACTGATACTTATTTTTATTGGAATCTGCATATATTCTTTTAATCTAAGAAATTTTAAAGTTATTTCTCAGATATAAGATAAATAGATATGAGTATATAATTTGTTATAATGTATTTCACTTCCCATTTCTTATTCTTTAAAATTCTTATATAAAAGCTTTTGACTAAATTTTCCCTAGATAATTGGTTGGAAGTTAAGACTCCACGCTATAAAATATGAAATAGAACATTAAGAAATAATTCAACATTTTTAATTGATAAATCAATACAATTATATGTTTACACATAGAAAATATATGTGTATTTACAACATTGTACATGTATCTTTATTTTTACAAACAAAGTTTAGTCACTAAAATTTCAATTTTAAAATTCATCAATGGAAAATTAAAACACATTTCAAGTACTTTGAGTCTATTCATTTATATCTATCTATGTCACAAAGGAGAAGCAATTTCCAAAAACCAATGATTGTACCCATTCCGGTTATCTGAAAGCACAAAGTAAAATTGTTCAGATTATTTTCAAATGCTACTGAATTATACTGTCCTTTTATGTGAGAATTTAACAGAATTCTGAGAGAAAATAGTACTCTGTTCTTTCCTGGTTCTTAAGAGTATTTTTCCTCAAATGTGTTTGATTGATTTAGTTGTCTCATACCTATGAACATATAGAGACATATGTAGTCCATATAGAAAAACTGCTTCTGGGAGTCAAACAAAATATAAATTTAAAAAAATCATATTTTGTTTTGTTTTTGCAAATAAAACATTGTATAGGCAAAGGTTTTTATCACTTAAAATAGGACTCTATAGGAATGAATAGGTATATTTTCTGAAATTAGGGTAATTAAATTTACCTGTATCAATTCATTTTATATATTTATAAAATAATTTAAACCTTTTATTTTAATTTCACCAATACAACCAGCTTACCCCACTTATCAAAATAATGATTTGAGATTTTTCTTTCTATCTAACTTAGCAGTGTATTCAGAATCAAAGGCCCTTATTCAGGTGAATACATTTAAGTCCTTCCTTCCGTGAAACAGAAATTAATTCATTGTTTCAAGCTGTAACACCTAACTCCTTTATAATTATCATTAATCTTTGAATTAATAAAAATTTAGATATTTACATATTTTAACTCTACAAATAAAATTTAACAATGTTATCCACCTAGCTATACCTAAAATTTTTTCAAAGTTTTTTCTTTGTCAATTTACAACCAATTCACTCCAGAAAATTACACTGTCATCAATTAATTGCCTTGGTTATGAATAATTATTTAAAACATGTATGCATGTAGGAGGGTATGTGTGTATACATGTAATGAAAAGAAGTAATTTAGATTGTAAAATGCTGAAGAAAAACAGGTATATTTTTGCTATGTAGCAAAAAGCAATTGAATAAATATATTTTCAAAATTGATCCCCTGCACGCTTAATGCCATTCAGTGACAGAAAAGACCCTAATCGGCCATATGTGTTTCTTTTTTAACTTTTTTTTTTTTTAACCTTTTGTAAATGTGCCATTTGTTGTTTTTTTTTTATCATCCAGTTTCTAAAACTTGATGGCAAGTAAGGAAAAGTTGCTGGCTGCCTTCGGACGCGGTGGGCCAGGAGCAAGAGATCCAAAATGAATGTGAGCTGTTGAAGAGTCATCAGTGTATTTTTACACTCTGATGTCCTGAGAAACTCAATGCCAAGGGTTGTGGCACTATACTGCAAGGGCAGGGTGAGCATTTTAGAGACAAAATCTGTCACTGCCATCCCGTGGCAACATCAGTTATTGCATGTTCAGCCAAACCCCGTTTGTCTTGCTTGGGAACTAAATGGAGTTTGACAACTTGTGCAATGACTGTTTATTTTGTCGACTACTTTAAAAATTCAACATACACGATAATCAAACAAAAGTAGTTCTTAAAGTATCTTTTATTTTACATTTGAGTTTTACTATTTTGTTTTTAAGTTTGCGTGAGGATATGTAGGATGAATACATTTTTAGGCAAGTAAGTGTTCACTAATGTTTAACATTTAAAGTGTTTACTATGGACTCCAAATGAATATCACTTGTTATATCAGGGGACTTCCTCTGATTAAAAAGATTAATGGTTAGGTCCTTTCTTTCTTCTGTAGTAATACTAATACAAAGATGTATCGATACAGATCCACAACAAGGTGATGGTCACATTGATGAAAGCTCTCTAGATTAAAGTGGAGGGTCCAGTTCAAACGTGTGTGTTTGATAAACATATAAACAAGGAAAGAAGAACCAGATAGGGCAGAGATCTTCCTCTCCCTTGGGTTCAGTGTAATACAGCGCAATTTTCATTCTTCTATCACTTTGTTGACCTCAGTATTTTTTTCAATAATAAGAAACACTTCTTTCATCTTCTGGGAAACTTTCAGTGGAAGTTCAACACAGACGCATTAGTTTTGAATTTACTAGTAATTTCAATTGTGTTTCTTTTCAGCAATTTTCATAAAAATAAAAAGCATTTTATTTTTTCCTAGAAGCTCATGTTTTCCAGTGTCTTCAAAGAGCTGGCGTGTCTACATACCACGTATCAATTAATCTGTGTTTCTAATAGATATCAATTACGTTATCTTAGAAAAAATGGTGTAAGTTCAGAGTTCCCTGCCCTTTACCTATTATATATAATTAGTTATTATACTTTTTGTGTTATACATTTTGTAGATATTATATAGGCACTGATTTTCAATGTTGTGCTGCTATTTTTTTAACAGGCTATAGAGAAAAATGAGAACAAACAAAACGGTTATAAAGAGAAATGAGATGTAGAAAAATTTATACTTCATTTTTTTCTGTGAGTGGGTTATTTTACATAAGAGACAAAATGACATTTTTGTGAAAAACACATTTATATTTTTATGTAAATATAGATTTATAATGCATTAAGGGTAACCCACAAAGCTGAAATAAAAATGGAGTTAATCTGAAATTTGTTTTCTCAGTGTTCCTGCTAAAGACACTGTAGGGGTCCTCTGGCACAGAAATAACTTTACATTTACTTTGGACTCAGTGATGTCAGCCAATTCAACAAACCATGATCTGACAACAAGCTTTAAAAATAATTTAAAGAGTATATCAAGGTATGTATATACTAACATCCTGATTCACAATAACTATTTTAAAAGAATTTTTATAAAACAGAATCAAATATATAACAAAATGAAATATTTTAATTAATATTCATCAGTTAAAACAGTCTAAACATTTTCCTTTAAAAAGTTAGTATATTTTACCTCTAGTTCTCTAGCATACATTTGTTTAATACGTAAGCAAATGTTTTTTTTCTAAAAAAGTTGGAATCCAACCAAATTATAACAACAAAAATCTGCACACAATTATGTATTCTTAGAAGTGCTACTACCCTATGCATACTCTTTTCTTGTATGGACCACATGTGTTATCTCCTGCTTTTAGGGCCTTCAGCCAGCATACTCAATTACATTTGTGAAACAGCTTATTTACTCAGTTTAACTAACCAATTATTTTATAGCTAAGCATATGAAAAATGCATATATATCATTCCTATTTATGTGCAGGTCCATTGCTGTTTTTGGACTGTTTGAGTTTATAAAGAAGAACATTTGGTGTTACTATTGCAGCTCCAGTGTAATAGTTACAATCTAGGAGTTTGTGATAGGATGGCGTTGTTATTGACAAATTCAAGAGACACACAGTGACAACAGGAAGTGAGAAAGAAAAGAAAGAGTTGATAGGACAGAGAACAAGACAGTGGATCTTATTTGTTCTTTGTCAGAAGCTATTTTCATACATTTGGAACTAACACTTGGTTAGATTTTTTCAGTGCAGTTAATTTAAATTTTAGATTTTTTAAAGTGAGAATAGGGGAGATAGTGAGACAGATTGTTGTTACACCCTACTGAGATCCATCCAGCAACCCCATCTGGGGCTGATGCTCAAATCAACTGAGCTATCCTCAGTGCCCAGGGCCAACTTACTTGAATGAGCCATGGCTGTGGGAGGAGGAGAGAGAACAAGAAAGAGAGAGAGAAGGGAGAAAGTGAGGGATGAAGAAGTAGATGGTAACTTCTCCTGTGTGCCCTGACTGGGAATTAAACCCGAGACATCCACACGCTGGCCAATGTTCTACCGCTGAGCCAACCAACTAGGGCCATGTTTAAGATGTTGAAACAGCTGTTTTCATACATTTCCATTTGAAAACAGCCTTAAAATGTGATACCTTGAAAGTTTGAGTCTATGAGATAGCTTAGTACTTTATTTTTAAAAAATTATATGCTAAAATTTGGACTATTTTTATTTACTCTGAAAATATTTGATGTGATCTCACTAGTTGTAATATAATGTAGAGTGGTATACAAAAATAAGCCATCTCAACAATAATATTTCAAACATATTGAGGTTTATAATTAGTTGTAGACATCTCATTCCTGATTCTCATTTTGTGTTTTTACTTGAAGCAGCTTCCTAGAATTCCATGCACATATCTTATCCTTTGCATATCTATGTTTCTTATTCAATTAATAAAGTGAAACAGATGCAGAAATAACTGAAGAGCCAGTTCAGCATTCTATAAGGGAAAAAAAGAAATTTAGAAGAAAACAATGCTGCATGTAGAAGAAATTAATACCGAGGCAATATATATGGTGTTTGAAAATGTAAAAAAAAAAAAAAATCTATATTGGAAAAATAAGTTATAAACATGTTACAATTCCCACCTACTTATTTTATGTACAATTATTTTCATTGTCAAAATTTATTTCATTAAATCCTCTGCTATCTATATAATTCCAATTAAAGTTAAATAATATTTATCTGAATTCACATAATGTTCTCTGATAAAAAATTAGGTCTAAATAAAATAAAACCAAAGGATACCCTGAAGAACTTCAAAGACAGTTGACCAAAACTATAGAAAAATAAGAATATCAATAAATACAATTCATAATGCAAAAAGACCTATGAAAACAGAAATCATTGAAAGGAAAACATATTGTCATTCTTTACTTTTTAGTGGTTGTTGCAGCATATTTATAAGTTTTCCAAAGTTGGATTTTTTAAAATTTTTCATTGGTCCTAACTGAATAGCTCCATTGGTTGTGGGTTCGATTCCTAGTCATAGTACCTCCAAAACAAATCAATGCTTCTCTTTCTCTCTTTTTGCTCTTTCTTTATCCTCTCTCTCTAAAAATCAATAAATAATTCTTTTAAGTTTTTTATTGATTTTATAGGGGTGGCATTGATTAATAAAATTGTATAGGTTTTAGCCTGACCAGGCGGTGGAGCAGTGGATAGAGCATCGGACTGGGATGCAGAAGACCCGGTTCAAGACCCCGAGCTCACCAGTTTGAGCGCGGGCCTATCTGGCTTGAGCAAAAGCTCACCAGCTTGGACCCAAGGTCGCTGGCTTCAGCAAGGAGTGGCTCAGTCTGCTGAAGGCCCCCGGTCAAGGCACATGTGAGAAAGCAATCAATGAACAACTAAGGTGTCGTAATGGCAATGAAAAACTAATGATTGATGCTTTTTACCTATCTCAGTTCCGGTCTGTCTGTCCCTATCTATTCCTCTGTCTGACTCTCTCTCTGTCTCTGTGTAAAAAAAAAAAAAAAAAAATTATAGGTTTTAAGTATACAATTATTTAATACATCACCTGTATATTGTATTGTGTTCACCACCCAAAGTCAAGTGTCTTCCTATCATCAATTCTCCCTTTAACTTCTACCTCCACTCAAAGAAACTAACAACATAAAAACAGACTTTAGTTACAGAGAACAGACTGACAGCTGTCAGAGGGGAGTGGGTTTAGGGGAACTGGTGAAAAAGATAAAGGGATTAAATGAATACAAACAAAAGAACCTCCAAAGATAGATTTTGATGATAGTTTTTAAAATACATAAAATTGAAATAAAAAAATGCCATAATAGTCATAAAAACATGGAAAGCAAAATTGCTGATAGTATCAACATAAATTATTTTCTAGTTAAAGAACTAATATATGTTTATTTATATTTATAAAATAACTATTTCAAATATATAAATAGAGATTTTTCTAAATTATAATGAATGTTTACACATTATAAAGAAGTAAATGGGAACTGAATAGAAGAAAATACTTTTCTTAAATTATACACCTGACTTCAAGAACTTGACATATCTGTACTCATTCTCTTAGTTCAAGTACTAGTTTAAAAAATAATTCAAAATTATAATATTTCTTTGTGTTACATTCCAGTCGAAAGCAATTAGTTAACAAAATTTTGTCTTATATCTAACAAGTTCCAGAGCTACAACTTTAAAATTTTTTTCAAATACAGTTTATAGTCAATATTATTTTGTATTCATTTCAGATATACAGCATAGTAGTTAGACGATAATATAATTTTAAAGTACCTGCCCTGATATTCTTTGTACCCAAGTGGAAACTTACAGATTTCATCTGTGCTAAGGACACAGCAGCAACCAAAAAGTCTTTCTGAAATAACATGTCACTGTTAAGTCATGTAGAAAACAGTAACTTTCTACTAAAACAAAACATTTTTCTTATATATAGTGTGAATATTCTTTCATAAAACTAGAGTGTAAGAGAAAAAGAGCAACTTTTGCAGGAACTATAAAGGCTTGCTTTTTATCTGATACTGATAAAAGAAAAATATCAAAGCATAACAATGATTGGGTTTTTTAAACACCCATACTGATTCTATTCTTATGAATTCTCAGTATTTTCTGGCATAGGAAGTTTTAATTCATAAACAATTTATTGTTGTCTTGTTTGATTTGTATAACATTTACTCTTACCAAAACCCCAGGATACCTATGTTTTAATATTAATCATAGACCTCAAAAATAGCAGGTGGTTGCCACAAATGCTCCCCTTTCTCTCCATTGCCTCTTACATTTCACAAAGGAAATGAGTAAGCTTTTTTTCACTGTTTTAATATGACTAGCTTTTCTAATTGTATCAGACAAGATCCAATCAGGAAGCTGAAACTATTCAGTAAATATATCAACTATAACAGAGAACTGGAGTGAGGTTTAAATACTAAGAAGTAAATATAATTCTAAAAAAAACTATGAATTCTAGATTCTACTCCTAAGCCTGAAATAGTGCACCCACAGAAGGAACAAATCTGGAATAAAATAAATTTCCTAGGGCTGAGATCTAGAACTACTGGAGAGGAAATTGTTATGGTCTAGTGAATGGAGAAGTTCTCTGAGGTTTATGCTACCAGGAATCACTGGGAGTTTGCCTTCTCAAGTGCCAAGGGGAAGTCATACATGGAGAGGTGGCCACATACTCATTTGAAATCTGTTGGTGGGAAAGGTACAGTGTGAAACCTCCCTCTGGGTGATAGGGGAAAGTGCCCTTGAAGAGGTGCCATGCACTTCTGGCTGCTACACATGGCAGGGCCTGCCAAGTGAGATCACACACTGGAACCAGGAAGAAGAGTCCCTTCTATCTCTAGGGTCCTTCTAGTACCCTTGCTGACAAAGCTACATTATGCCATCTGGCAGGGAAAAAGTGATTAGGAACCATAAGCAAGACAATAAAATGTTTATTTGAAGCTAAGAAACAATATATTGGTAAATAAAGAAATCTTACTTTTTAAAATGTCATCCTTACCAAGATCCTACATTAGAGTGGCATATTTGTTACATTTGATAAACCTACATTTGATAGATGCCACATTATCACCTAAAGCCCATAGTTAACATTAGAGTTCACTTTTGGTGTTGTTCATTCTGCCCGTTTAGACAAATATACAATGACATGACATAATAATGAGAAAGGCATGTTTAAATACAGGGAATATATAGAAATCTCTATAACTTCAGCTTAGTTTTCTTGTGAACTTAAAATTGCTCTACAATATAAAGCCTATTGATTAAAAAACAGTTTTAAAAGAAGTGTCATTAATAGATTCTTTTCTGAACCTATAATTATGGTATCATTACATATAATTGTAATACATGTTCTTTTTTTTTTCTTTTTAGTGAATTAGAGAGAGACAGTCAAACAGACAGGGACAGACAGATAAGAAGGGAGAGAGATGAGAAACACCAATTCTTCATTGCGGCACCTTAGTTGTTCATTTATTGCTTTCTCAATGTGCCTTGACCTGGGGGCTCCAGCTGAGCCAGTAATCCGTTGTTTAAGCCAGTGATATTGGGCTCAAGCCAGCAACCCTTAGGATTAAGCCAGCAACCATGAGATCATGTCTATGATTCCAAACTCAAGCTGTCAACCCTGTGCTCAAGCCAGCCAAATCCATGCTCAAGCCTCAGGGTTTTGAACCTAAGTCCTCTGTGTACTAGGCCTATACTCTATCCACTCAGCCTCCACCTGATTAAGCTGGTATGTGTTCATTTTAAAAGTGGTAATTTTTTTTTATTATGAATATTGTATATGTTAGAATTAAATTATATACTCACCATGTCTTGTGTAATAATAGAACTTTTAGGGCATGCTATTTAGTTAAAGACTACATTACCCAGACTTCTTTGCAGTTAGGTGGGCCCATAGGAATAGGTTCTGACCAATAGAATGTGGATGGAAGCAGGAGGTACAATTTCCAATTCTAACCTTTAAGTAAGTGAATGGTGTTTCTTTTTCTTTCCCCCTTTTTTACTGGCTTGAAAGTAATCCTGGTAAACCACCATGGACCAAGCAAATAAAGGTAATTTTTCTATAAATGGTGGAACTACAATATAGAAGCAGCATAGACTCATAGGGACTTTTGCAGAAAAGAGTCACCACATCAACTGAACTTGTATGTGAGAAAAATAGAAAAAAAACATCAATTTTATATACGCAACTATTAGTTTGGGTCTTTGCCATAATTCTTTTTTACTTTCTCTTATCTTTTCAGTATACCGCTGTTGACTACAAAGTTAGCACATTTGTTAAATACAAAGCAGCATAGAACTATTAATAAAAAAATATTTACCTAGAATACTGCCATGCATATGCAAAAACCAAAAAAGTTTTCAACAAAAGTGAGAAACGACAGATATTTTGGTAATTTAGTACATGCTATATTCATAATCATAAGTTTTATTTTTGAAAATTTATTTATTTATTTATTTATTTTTTCCAATGGCAGAGAGAGAGAGTCAGAGAGATGGATAGATAGGGACAGACAGACAAGAACGGAGAAAGGTAAGAAGCATCAATCACTAGTTTCTTGTTGCTCTTGCGACACCATAGTTGTTCATTGATTGCTTTCTCACACGTGCCTTGACCGCGGGCCTTCAGCAGACTGAGCAACCCCTTGCTGGAGCCAGCGACCTTGGGTCCAAGCTGACAAGCTTTTGCTCAAGCCAGATGGGCCCACACTCAAGCTGGCAAGCTCGAGGTTTCGAACCTGGGTCTTCCGAATCCCAGTCCGATGTCTATCCACTGCGCCACCGCCTGGTCAGATTATTTTTGAAAATTTTAAGTGCTTTAAATTTTATAATTATAGTCATGTTTATCCAATTATTTCATTATATTGTCATTTTGAATACCATCTCACTGATATTTTTTTTTAAGTGAGAAGAGGGAAGATAGTGAGACAGACTCCAACATGTGCCCTGACAGAAATTCACCTGACAACTCCGCCTGGGGCTGATAACCAAATCAACCAAGCTATCCTCAGCACCTGATGCTAATGCTGAGACCCACCGAGGTAGCCTCAGCTCCCAGGGCTGATGGCCAAACCAATCAAGACACTGGCTGCAAGAGATAAAGAGAGAGAGTAGGAGGAGAAGCATGAGGAAAGAAGCAGATGGTCACTTCTCTTGTGTGTCCTGACAAGGAATTAAACCCAGGATATCCATGTACTAGGCTGATGCTCTATCCAATGAGGCAACCTACCAGAGTTCCATCTCACTGATTCTTATGCCTATTTTTGCAGATAGACATGGAATTGGGGTTTTGTTATTAATAGGACACTTTTGTCAAAACCCGAATGTTTTAATCAGTAAAAGCAAGTATTGAGGACATGGGGAAAAGACAGTTTTAAATATTTATTTATTTTTTTTTTTAAAAGAAGTCATTGAAAACAGATTATTCCTGGGGTTGTATTATGGGTTCTATTATATAATAATCTATCAACATACAAAACATTTTCTATAGTATAAATTATCATCTGAGACTTAGATATAAGAAAGTGATAATTACAGGTGTCAAATAAAATTTTTTGCTGTTTATTTTCCAAAAATTGGTAGACAGTTACCTAATTTTAGATAATTGGTACAGGATTTATTTAGGATAATGGGTCATGAAACCTATTTAATAACTATCCTGTTTCTTAAATTATTTTTAGAGATAGATCTCCAGTATATTAAAAACTTACTCAAACACAATGGATAGAGAAAAACTTAGAATGTTTAAACTTTCTCAGCTTTACTTGTAAGTACATTCCATATTACCAACCAAAATATAAATGCAAATTTAGGCAATGGAAAATAACTCAAAACAGACCTATATCAATTAATAAATGCTGTTGATACAAAAGTCCTTTCCAGCCTGACCAGGCAGTGGCGCGGTGGATAGAGTATTGGACTGGGACGTGAAGGACTCAGGTTTGAAACCCTGAGGTCGCCAGCTTGAGTGCAGGATCAGCTGGTTTGAGCAAGGCTCATCAACTTGAGCCCAAGGTCGCTGACTCAAGGAAGGGGTCACTCGGTCTGCTGTAGCCCCCCTGGTCAAGGCACATATGAGAAATCAATCAATGAACAACTAAGGAACCACAATGAAGAATTGATGTTTCTCATCTGTCTCTCTACCTGTCTGTCTGTCCCTATCTGTCCCTCTCTCTGTCTCTGCCACAAAAAAAAAAAAAAAAAAAAAAAAAAAGTCCTAAGGAGACTTAGGAGTCCAAAACATAAAATGAAAGCATATTAAAGAGATTTTTAATTGAAAGCACATATGTACTAGTCAAACATACCTGGATTTGGATTAACTGCCAATTCTTGCAAACTGACCATTGAAAAACCAGTCAACCTTTCTGGGCTGTAGTTTCACCATGAAGTAATCGGAATACATGATTTATTTCATAAACATTTAAACATTAATAGAAACAATATTCTACCCCTATCACAATTTCTAACATGTCTTAAGCACATAATAAATCATAGTTTTATTTTGCCATCATTTCATTCTCCTATATTCAAAATGCTCAAATTTGATCCTTGATGCTCTTCCTTTAAAGCCTTACATATGTATTTTCTTTTTCTGTTGTGCACTTATCATCACTAAATTATTGCATAATCCAAATTAGCAGAATCCAAATTAGTAAGATTAGATTGTATTGTTGTAAATCATATTTTATAACTACTCTTTCAAGTAAAATGTAGTTTTGATATTCACTCTGTATCAAATATGAAAATTTTGAGGATGAATGCAAGATTGTTCAGTTGTTGAGTATGATGACACTCTTATCAAGTTCAGATGGATTATCTCCAGCCTTCTCAAGACTTCAGTTAGTAAAAAATCTTAAAGAATTATGTAAGAACAGAAAAAATTTAATATACATTGTTGTGAACAATAGCTCTACAAGGTAAAACTCCTTCTGCATGATTTGTAGCTTAAATGTAAAGTGTATTCATGCACTTTTATTCTGCAAAAGAAAGTAATTTAAATATTTATAAAATGTGATTTACATGAAAATACCATCCTACTTTTCATTTACTGTGCTGTTCTTGTGTCACTCAAAGTTGCCTTCTTTAAATATACATTTGGACACAAATTATATTATGATCCAAAATACAAAAGTAAATAATATGCGGAATGGGGAGCTAGGAGGAGGAAAAGTGACTGTAGGCGCAGTGAAAAGAAACTAGCTTGTTGAATTTTCACACACTGAACTACTGAGCAGGCTTATTTAAATCTATTTTCCTTTATGAATTATACATGGCTATCATCATCGAGTTACACTCCCAGGGTAAAAAACGTTTTTAACGACAACTTACTGATAAGCTGTCAAATAGGAAAAATCCACTCATTTCTTCAAATCTGTAGTTGATTTTTTATTAATATTTTAAAAGATTTTCTGGCAATACTTTTGGGTTATTTTTACTTTCTAGGAAAAAATATATGAGAATGCTTGATCCCACTTTCTACTTCACTGTATAACAAATCTGTATATGTGGTTGTGAAAACAAAACAAAAAATAAACATTTTATTTGGAGTCTTTTTGCAGAATATATGTTGGCTTTTATTCCCTCACATTCCTGGACCAGCAGGTAAGATTATGTAGGTGTTTGCCTGCAAGTGAATACTGCTAATTAGGGAACAAACTAGGCAGTGGAAACCAATCTGCAGGAATTTTCCAGTAAATCTGTTGAAGAGACAAGACTATGGAATGATTAACACAGTTTCAATAACCAGGAAGTTTTTATCTTTTGATTAAAGTCACATACCACCTAATTCTATTACAGATGAGTTGTGGAGATGATAATGCAATAGTTGTTTCATATAAATGTTTCTGTATAAAAATATTAATAACAACAACATCAAAAATGTAATTATAGTCAATAATAAAGAAAAATGGTCAACATAAAGTTAGCTTTCATTCAGTAAAGGCTTCTGGGCATTGCCTCTGTTACTAATGGGGGAGCCAGTGTTTGTCCAAAAGAGGAACAATTACTGTTAAGCTTCAAATCTTGCCCTGCCCAGGCCCACCTTCAAATGATACAAATTCCTTACAGTGTAGTCTTACCCATCATCTAAATTAATTGTTTATGAAGTACACCAAATATATTTTTTACTTAGTAAAAGATATATAATCTGCCTTCAAGGGCTTTATCATCTGGTTAAGGAATACCACCCTTACTAAGCATCAGTTCTTACTTTCTTGCTCTGCCTATAGACTTAGATATAGGCAATTTCCTGGGTTGTCAGTCAGAAAACAGACTCTAGTCCTTACTTTAAATAAAAGTATTTTCAGTTAGATTAGACACTGGCACAGTGGATAGAGTATTGATCTGGGATGCTGAGGACCCAGGTTTGAAACCCTGAGGTCACCAGTTTGAGTGTAGGTTCACCCCACTTGAGTGTGGGATCATAGACATGACCCTATGATCACTAGCTTAGACTCAAAGGTCTCTGGCTTAAAGCTCAATGTCATTTGGCTTGAGCTCAAGGTCTCTGGCTTGAGCAAGGGGTCACTGGCTTGGCTAGAGGTCCCTGGGGAAGGCATATTTGAAAAAGCAATCAATGAACAACTAAAGTACTGCAACTATGAGTTGAAGTTACTCATCTCCCTTCCTGTCTGTCTCTCCCTCAAAACAAACAAATAAACAAAGAAACAAACAAATAAATAAAAGGTATTTTTAAACTCATTATAATTTTGGGACAGTAGTGTTATAGAGCAGTATATCTCTATTGATTTCTACTCAATAAGTTGCCTCCTTCAATATTTTCTAAATTGAATAAATCATGACAGAAATTTTAGAATTTCAAGTTTATTAAAATGTCTATAAAAAAGGTTAGTAGTAATGATTAAGTATAATTAAGTTGTGAAAAGTTAGAAATGTGAATTTATAAATCTCAAAATTTAGAGATAAATATATGTTGGATTCAAGGCACTAAAGTATCATTTTGGTATATATTTGGATGCATGTGTATACTATGATACACATACATGCACACACATGACTTTCAGATATATTCTTAAAAGTAAACAGGTATTAGTCCTGTCCGACTGGTTGGTTCAGTGGATAGAGCATTGGCCCAGCATATGAATGTCCCAGGTTTGATTTTCAGTCAGGGCACACAAAAGAAGCAACCATCTATCTGCTTTGCTCCCTCCCCCCTCCATTTCTCTTTATTTTCCCCTCTCAAGCCAGGAGCTTTGCTCCAGCGCTGAGGATAGCTTGGTTCGTCCCAGCACATCAGCCTTAGCCACTAAAAATAGCTCCTTGGATTCCAGCATCACCCCAGACAGGTAGGTGGAAGAATACTGGCCAGGAGTTTGTCTCATTTTCTCCTGAGGGTCTGTCTCATTACCCCCTTCTTCTCAGTTAAAAATAAAAAAGTAAACAGGTATTTATATGCATAAAACTAACCAGAACTTTTTCAATTATATTCCCCAATACATAGATTAAAAAATTGATATCAGTGTTATTTTTGTTTATTAGAATACATTTTGTTAGTCATCTGTTTTATTTTAATTAAAATTCTATGGTAGATGTAAAGGCAATAGTCGTGGCCATTATCACAGCCACCTGGCCGGTGCAGGTTTGCATTTGATTCAGACAGTCGGTAATGAAACAACGGAGCCAAGAACTGATGAGCCATCAGCTTTAATTCCAGCTTGCACCCGGTGAGCAAGTAAAAACACACACTGGGCTCCAAAACCCACTCATACAGTGCTAACAAAGATAATGACTTATTCGAGTTTCCTAGAATCAAAAGGTTTCTAGCTCACCAGACTTATTCACCTCTGTAAGGCCATGAGCCGCCATCGTGGCCATTCACATGCAGGTTCCCATTGGATTCGGGCTGACGGTGAAGAAATGGCAGAGTCGGAGGATGGTAGGCCATTCTGTTTATTGGTGTCTCACCAAGACAGGCAAGCCACAAGAGAAGACAAGGGAAAAGCAGAAAACCAGCTTTTCCCATGGAGGGCAAGGGATCAGGGAGGCCCCTGCAATGGTGATAGCAGGAATTGAGAGTGCAAGCTCCTGGTCTACCCCACTTTATAGCATAGACTCAAAACCTTTAATCCAATTATACAAACAAGAAAGTCTCTGATCTAAAGCCACCCATCTGAGGCATAATGGGATTCCTCAGGAGAGTGCACCACCCTACATCATCCAATCAGTCAAGGGTGTGGAGAAGAGCTTACTCTTAAAACTAAGCCTTAGGCTATAACAACCCGGCCTGCCCACAGCCTGTCCCAGAACACACATTAATATCAACCAACTTCCATGTGGGCAGCGCCATCTTCAACAAAGTGAGCATAATATATTTTATCTGCCCAACAACCTCTGTTTCCCATCTCCTTCTCTCTACACAAACTCTGCACAAACTGGCTTCTTCCTCAGCATTCCACCATCTTGGTTGCCTTGTGGCCTTAATCTGCTCTCCTTTCTCATACTAACCTCAGGAACCCAGAGAGCAAGCTCCCTATCTGCCCCACTTTATCGTGTAGAAATCCAAACCCTTAATTCAATCTACAAACAAGGAAGTCTGTGATACAAAGCCACTTATCTGAGGCATAATGGGAGGATTCCTCATGAGAGTGCAACACCCTACATCATCCAATCAGTCAAAGGTGTGGGGAAAAGCTAACTCTTAAAACTTGCATGTGGGCAGTGCCATCTTTAACAAAGTGAGCATAATATATTTTATCTGCCCAACAGTAGATTATGTAGGTTCAGTCAATTAGAAACCAGCTTTTAGTTTTTAAATTATGACTGAAAAGGTGTCACTTCACACACACGGAAGAAATTCATACCTTACATATAAAATTGAAAAGTGTAAGATGTAATTTAAAACATGACTAAAATCTGTATGTCCTATATTTTGAAATAGGTTTTTGATTTTGATATACTGAATGTTATATTAGCTAATGTAAATAATACCTCAGAAAATGATCAACAAAAGGAGTGACCTCTGTGATATGTATAATTATTCCTTTTGGAGGTTTTAAGTTTAATAAAACTTTTAATATCTAATTTTAAACTGATGTAGGGAAGTGATGGAGGTTCTGGAATTTTCTGTGACCCATTTGCATCAACCCTCAATGTTAAGGGGCCCAGAAATAACAATTCTAATCACCATTGACCTATCTAAATTAGCACCAGTGAATCCAAATGCTTCAAAACCTCAGTCCCATACAAGTCAGTCCTATTAGTCCTTGACTAATCTACAGCTCAGTTTATGAAGTGTTTGTACTTCTAAGGATGATGTTTTAATTAAAGTTTCTGGAATTAAGTGAAGAAGTATAAAAGTGTATAGATTAAAAATAAATTCTTGTAAAATTTTGAAAGTAACAGATCATTTAAAATATCTTAAAATATTTCTAAATATTTAAAAATATTTCTACTTAAATTTATTCAAATAATTACAATAAATGGCCAATAGTAAGCTACTTCCATCTTGTTTTATAACCACTGGATCTATGTTCTTCTCTTCTTGACTGTTTGTAAATAACAGCAATCACAAATAAGAAATGATATGAGAAAATATATGGAGTGGTACTTTTAAACCATGGCAAGAATTAACTGTAAACTTGAAGTTTGATGACGTTAGAGTTCTGTGAGTTGAGATACTCATCTTTCCTTGTGTTTCATATCCCTGATTTGTTCACTGAAAATAACAATAATAGCCTGACCAAGTGGTGGTGCAGTGGATAGAGAGTCGGACTGGGATGTGGAAGGCCTAGGTTTGAGACTCCGAGCTTGCCAGCTTGAGTGTGGGGCCATCTGGCTTGAACAAAAGCTCGCCAGCTTGGACCCAAGGTCGCTGGCTCCAGCAAGGGGTTGCTCAGTCTGCTGAAGGCCCGTGGTCAAGGCACATATGAGAAAGCAATCAATAAAACAACTAAGGTGTTGCAACAAAAAAACTGATGATTGATCTTCTCATCTCTCTCCATTCCTGTCTGTCTGTCCCTATCTATCCCTCTCTCTGATTCTCTCTCTGTCCATTTGGATAAAAAAAAAAAAAAACAAGAAAGAAAAGAAAATAACAACAATAATAAGGATAATAATATATAAGACAAATGTTTTGTATTTTTAGTATCATAGCTGCACACAGGGAGAGAAATGCTGCCTTAGGAGATGTACCTCACAGTTTATACCCAGAAGCCCTAAGGTGTTGTTATAATGGGGAGCTTGGAAGAGGGTGAATATATTTTGCATGTAGAAAGATCTACATCTTGGGGTCAAGAAGGTGAACTATGATAGAAAGAATTATAAAATGACACCCAAATTCTCCCACTTGGTGAACTGTATAATCAGCTCCCCTTCAGTGTCTGTGGGGCAGCAGAAGGATGATGGGTATCACTCTGTAGTTAGATTCCATTGTATGGTAAATATGAAAGGATTTTTCAGATAAAATAAAGTTTCCAAATTAAATTATTTAAAGTTTATCAAAAAGATTATCCAAGGTGGGACAGACTTAACCAGGAAAAAACCCTTAAAAGAGGGACTGGGTCCTTCTTGAGCAGAGCAATACTCTCCTGAGACCTTTAACAAAGAAATAGCTATGTTGTAAACTTCATATGAGAAGGGTGGTCTCTAGGGTCTGAGGGCTACAGTCCAGTAACTGCAAAGAATCACCAAATTCCAGTATGAGACTGAAGTGAGAATGCAGCCTGACCGACACCTTAGTTGTAGCCTTATGGGATCCGGAGCACTGAGAACCCATAGGAAGCATGAAGCATTCTTGGACTCTTAACCCACAATAAATATGCATTGCTATAAGTTGCTAAATTGATAAGTTAGCTAAATTAAAATTTGTTATGGGTTAATAAAAACTAATATATATATCATGACATTTTTTGAAGATTGGAGATCATAAATATGATCTATATGAAATATCATAGACATTAAATGAGTGGCGCAAGGAATCACACTCACCATTATTGAAAAAGTGAGGTCCTATAATTACAGATATCGCAGATACTGGACAGGAATAAAGACCAATGTTTTAAATTTTTAGAAAGAATTGAATGTGGAGGAAGAGGGAGAATTCTAGCACCATAGAAGCATACCACCAAGTTTGCAATGCTGCTGGCACCCTTTCTTCTTTATTGGATATGTCTATTCAAACACATTTTATGATTTTATGAACCATTATAACTTCATGACTCTAATTTCAACTTTCTCATAGATGGTATTTCCTGCTGCTATATATGGTGTACATCTACTCTACGCATTGGAAAACTTGGAGACTAGGGCCTAGTGTTACCAGGAACACTTCAGATGCCATGTACAACTTGCTTCTTCCATTTGTGGAAAAGTCAACAGAGATGATGAGATGTAACAAAATGAGGGAGAATAGAAGGAATTTGGTTAGGTCAATATGAATAGAAAATGAGAGTGGGCCGTGGAGTGATTGCCCTAAGTTTCCACTGTTTTACAGACATTTTTATTTATTTTCTAGAAAATGCTGCTAATCTGATTGTGCTCTTTTTGTAGTTGTTCTTATCCTGTTTTCTGATAAGAGTAGTGTTTATGTTTTTTTTTTTTCATTACTGATCTAAATTTGGTTCTCTTGTGAGTCTAAAAGTGTCTCCTTATACTTGAAAGTTATTGATGGGAATCCATAGTCACAATAAGAGATTTATAGTGTTATAACTGTGCAGATATTTCTTTTGCAGTTGTAACTTTTAGATAGAGAGCAGATATACATGTCTACTTTCTTTTTCTTTTTCTTTTTTTGACAGAGACAGAGAGAGAGAGACAGATAGGGACAGACAGACAAGAAGGGAAAGAGATGAAAAGCATCAATTATTAATTGCAACACCTTAGTTGCTCAATGATTGCTTCCCCATATTTGCCTTGACCAGGAGGATTACAGCAGAGTGAGTGACCCCTTGCTCCAGCCAGTGACCTTAGGCTTTAAGTTACTGATCTTTGGGCTCAAACAAGCAACCATAGCGTCATGTCTATGATCCCACACTCAAGTCAGCTACCCTGTTCTCAAGCCAAATGAGCCCTTGTTCAAGCCGGTGACCTTGGGGTTTCGAACTTAGGTGCTCTGTGTCCCAGTTCAATGCTCTATGGGCTGCGCCACCACCTGGTCAGGCTACATGTCTACTTTCTAAGAAGCCGGTCAATTTCTACTAATTTAATATACAGTACTTGGTACATGATTTATATATTTGTGAATGTAGTGAAGAAATATAAAAAGTGAGATATTTTTCCATTAACCTGAATAATTTTGACTTGGATACGTAGTCTGAAGAGAGATTGGAAAGAAAATATTTTTAAGACATAATATGTTTAAGAAGTTATTTTAAAAATAAGAAAATATTTTTAGACAAATTCTTAAAGACACACATGGTTTTTTAATTGAATAAAAATGTAAAAACAATACTATAAAGTTTTTTTTACTAAAATTCATAATCTGCATTATTTTTAAAAGTATTATTTTGTTAATTTAGTGTGTTAGTAAATGTGATTGCTTAAAATGTGATGTTCTACACTCAGTTCCAAGAAGCATACCATAATAGTTGTTCTTTTATTACTTTAAATACACAAGACCTAAGAATAGTAATATAACTAATAATAATATAACTAGTATATAACTAATATAAAGGAAGAAATTTGTTTCTGTCACAGGTAGTCAGGGGCAGTGGCCAAAAGCTGGTACTGAGGTTCATTGATAGCATCAGGCACCCAGGCTCTTTCCATTCTTTTCCTTTGACTTTTTACTTATGTAATTCTCTGACCACTTCATGATTTTTAAATGCTACTGTATCTTCAAGACTGAGGTCCATGTTTTAGGTAGGACAAAAGAATAAGAGCAAATTACTGGTGAAGTTTATTTTAATAAGGGTTTGCCTTTTATTTCTGGATAGATAGAAATCATGTACTTCTGCCCACATCTCAGTGGACAGGACTATTTTGCCTGGACACCTTTAACGTTTACAAAATCTGAGTGTTTTTAAAATGTAGTCCATTGCCTTTCTAACAAAATCATCATTCTCTTAACAGAAATGTGCAATGGCTATATGTACAGAGCTCACAATGCTTTTAACACATATGTACTTGAAAAAGTTGTCTTGGAGCAGTAGAAAAATCTCTCATGCTAGTGTGTACAAAAATATTATCATTGCTTAAGCCATTTATTTCTATGGGCTAAGTCTTTCATATAGTGCATATTACTGTGAAATAGAAAGTAATATTATTATATAAAAAATTACATAGAAAGATATAATATTAAATATTTCCAATTCAATTCAACAAACTCTTAAATATTCTTAATTATTCAGGTAGTTATTCAATCATGCATCATTTACTTAAAAAATAAAAATAGAAAGTCTACTATTTTAGGAGCCGTGTTAGGCACTATCAACACAGTGATGAGAAAGAACAGATGTAATTTCCCTGTATTATCACTCATGTGATCTGATATAGAGACAAACCTTAAGTAATTGAAAAAGCAAGTGTAAAATACAATGCTCAATGATGTAAAGAATTACAATGTGCTGTGAGAATTTTTATAAAATTATTTAATTTATTTGGTGAAATAAGGAGTGCTAGATGATTCTAAATACAAATATAAATCTGAAATAGATCCTGGTCACCTCACGTGGTTTTCAGAATCACCATTTTTCATTGTTTTTGCTATCTTTATGCTTGTTTTGATGCTGTTTATTACATTCTTCCCTGTCTTGGAGCATCTTGCATGTGTATGTAATACGCGCACAAGTGGCTGTGGTCAAAATAACATCTCCAGGTCACTGTGGAGTGGATGACTCTAGCCAAAACACTGTTGATACTATCTTGCAGATGGTTCTAAATATAATATTGAAATACCTTGTTTTATTGCACTTAGCCTTATTGCACTTCGCAGATACCGAGGGTTTCTTTTATTGTTGTTTGTTGTTGTTGTTTTATAAATTCAAAGTTTGTAGCAATACTATGTCAGTCACGTGTCTCAGCACCATTTTTCTAAGAAGCTCAGGTGATGGTTTGAATTTTTTTTAGCAATAAAATGCTTTTACTAAGGTAAGTATACACCATATCAACAAAACAAAGAACAAAAAGTCTATGATCCTATTAATAGATGCATAAAAGATATTCGATAAAATATAACACCATTTTATGTTTAAAACACTCAACAAGCCTGACCTGTGGTGGTGCAGTGGAAAAAGTATTGACCTGCAATACTGGGGTCTCTGGTTCGAACCCTGGCCTTGCCTGATGAAGGCACATATGGGAGTTGATGCTTCCTGATTCTACTCCTGTTCTCTCTGTCTCTTTCTTCTCTCTCTCCTCTCTCTAATAAAAATAAATAAATAAAATCTAAAATAAAATAAAATAAAACACAACAAAATGAGTATAGAAGAAAAATATCTAAACATAATAAAGGTCATTTATGACAAACCATCAGCTAATATCATATTAAATGGCATAAAATGGAGGACTTTCCTTCTAAAATCAGGAACAAGACATCGTTGTCCACTCTTATTTAACATAGTGCTGTAAGCTGTAGCCAGAGCAATCAGACAAAAGAAAGAAATAAAAGGCATTGATATTGAGAAAGAAGAAGTAAAGGTTTCATTTTTTGCAGATGATACTGTCCTATACATCGAAAACCCCAAAAAGATTATTAGAAACAATAAACCAATACAGTATGGTCGCAGGATACAAAATTAATATACAGAAGTCTATTGCTTTCCTATATGCCAACAATGAAACATCAGAAAACGAACTAAAAAAAATCCACTTCATGGTTTCAACAAAAAAATAAAATACTTAGGAATAAACATACCAAAGAATGTAAAGGACCTATATAATGAAAGCTACAAAGCATTGTTAAGGGAAATCGAAAAAGGTACAATAAAATGAAAAAATATTTCTTGTTCTTGGATAGAAAGAATAAATATAGTCAAAATGACCATATTACCCAAAGCGATATATAAATTTTATGCAATTCCCATCAAAATTCCAATGTCATTTTTTAAAGAAATAGAACAAAAAAATCATCAGGTTTATATGCAACTATAAAATACCCTGAGTAACCAAAGTAATGCTAAGGAGACAGGACAAAGCTGGGGACATTACATTACCTGACTTTAAATTATATTATAGAGCCACGATAATAAAAAACAGCCTGTATTGGCAAAAAAAAAAAAAAGAAACTCAGACGAATAGAACAGAATGGAAAGCCCAGAAATAAAGGCACATATATATGGTCAAATAATCTTTGATAAAGTGACCAACAACACACAATAGAGAAAAGAAAGCCTTCAATAAATGGTGCTTGGAAATCTAGAAAACCACAGCAAAAGAATGAAACTCGACTTAAGTTTGTTTCATTTACTAAAATTAATTCAAAATGGATCAAAAACCTAAATATAAGACCTGAAACAATAAATTACATAGAAGAAAACATAGGTACTAAACTCATGGACCATGGCCATAAAGAGCACTTTTTGAATTAGACTCCAAAGGCAAGGGAAGTGAAGGCAAAGATAAATGAATGAGACTATCTCAGACTAAGAAGTTTTGCACAGCAAAAGAAACTGACAACAAAACAGACAGCCAACTAAATAGGAGATAATATTTTCAAACAACAACACAGATAAGCCTAATATCCAAAGAACTCATAAAACTCAACAATAAACAAGCAAACAATCCAATAAAAAAAATGGGAAGAGGACATGAACAGACACTTCTCCCAGGAAGAAACACAAATGGCCAACAGATATATGAAAAGATGCTCATCTTCATTAGTTATTAGAGAAATGCAAATTAAAACTACAATGAGATAGCACCTCACGCCTGTTAGATTAGCTATTATCAACAAGACAGGTAATAACAAGTGTTGGAGAGGCTTTGGAGAAAAGAAACCCACATTCACTGTTGGTGGGAATGTAAAGTATTACAACTATTAATGAAGAAATTATGATGATTCCTCAAAAAACTCACCTCTTTAACCTGGCAGAGTGTGAGTGCTGGGGCATAAGACTGCTGCAGTCTTTGTTCTAAGCATTCTTTTTCTGCCTAATTAGCAGTCTTGTTTCTATGTACCTGGAAGAGGCAAATAGCTACTTGGTCTGATTTCCAATACCAAGGATTACTCTTTTTGATGCAAAATAATTTTCCCACCTATTCATTAATGGATAAAATTAATAAATACTGTTAAAGCCTTTAAACCCATAACGAGTCATTAGATTTAAATAAGCTAATACACGGTTGCATTGCATCACATTGTCCAACAAAACATCACTGTCAGATATGTGATTTCATTTTTTCTTACAACACCCCCATGTGCTGCACAGAGAAAAATGCATGTGGCCCTATCATACAAATGTGGGCACAGAGGCTCAGGACACCTTTACTAGAAATAACATGATGTTTAGAGTTGTATAACCCAAGCTTCACAATTCTAAATCTATCTTCTTTCTATTTATTAATTCATTATCTGAATACATACATGAAATAGAGCTTTTTGTCACAATATACAGAACCAAACTGATTTCATATCCTATAAAATTAAGTTTTGATAAAATGGAAAGTGAAATTAAAAGAATCATTACCCACTGGAAAAAATATCTAAAAGAGGTGTGCTATATTTTGCCAAAGTGCAGAGGAAAATAACATTAAAATATAAAAACTGTGGTAAAATGTCCTGTTGGGCAGATAAAATATATTATGCTCACTTTGTGAAAGATGGCACTGCTCACATGGAAGTTCGTTGATATTAATGTGTGCTCTGGAACAGGCTGTGGGCAGGCCGGGTCGTCATAGCCTAAGGCTTAGTTTAAGAGTAAGCTCTTCCCCACACCCTTGACTGATTGGATGATGTAGGGTGGTGCACTCTCTTGAGGAATCCCATTATGCCTCAGATGGGTGGCTTTGTATCAGAGACTTTCTTTATGTATAATGGGATTAAAGGTTTTGAGTCTATGCTATAAAGTGGGAGAGACCAGTAGCTTGATCTCTCTCTCTTGGTTCCAGAGTTCCTGAGGTTAGTAATAGAAAGGAGAGCAGATTAAGGCCATGTGGAGGAGAAGTAGCCGAAATGGCAGAGTGCTGAGGAAGAAGCCAGTTTGTGCAGAGTTTGTGCGGGAGGAGATGGAAAACAGAGGTGAATAAGTCTGGTGAGCTGGAAAGCTTTGATGCTAGGAAACTCGGATAAGTCAGTAGCTTTGTGAGCACTGAATGTGAGGGTTTTGGAACCCAGTGTGTGTTTTTGCTTGCCCGCCGGGTGCAAGCTAGAATTAAAGCTGATGGCTCACCAGTTCTTGGCTCCTGTGTTTCATTACCGACTGTTCGAATCTAATGCGAACCTGCATGGGTCAGGCGGCTGTGATGGCGTCCTTGACTACTGGCTTTACATGTCCCCTTTGTAATTTTTCTGGCATAACAAAAAACAAACCTAGATTTAAATTTTAGCTGGATATCTTGCTAGTTTTGTGACCTTAGGAGAACCCTGGGTACTGCCTTTGTAAAATATACATAATAATTTATACATTATAAAATATTAAATGAGAAGATGAATATAATACTTAACACAGTGTAAACTGTCATGCTAGCTAGCTGTTGTGGTGGTAGTATAAGTACTAAAATTAGTAGTGAGGTAATAATGGTAGTAATAGTAATGGTGACAATAGAATTAAATAAAATTTCAAATGGCAGTAAGATGTTCATTACTGTCTACTAATAGCTGACCTTTTTTCAACACTATTTAAGTTTTTCTGACATTGTTCCATTCTAAACATGCCATTTGGCTTTTGCCATTTAGTGACTTCTGGTTCAGAACTCTAATTTCCTTCCTTTTACTCCCTCTCATTATTAATCCTCTAACCCTGTCTCCTTTCCCTAAGGTTTTCATATTCAATTAATGCTAATAAAATCATGGATACAACCTTAGCTCTTTGGAAGTCCATTTTATGAAAAAAAAGATCTGTCAAAAAATAACTAAACATTTTGCTTCTGTAAACAAATCACTTTGCTAAAATATCTCTGCAGAGTTGATGCTTCCCTAAAACAGGAAGTGGGACTCTTCTTGTCAGTTCATGAGGACAACCTGGTGAAACCAAGGAGATGGCCTGACCAGGCGGTGGCGCAGTGGATAGAGTGTCAGACTGGGAAGCAAGGACCCAGGTTTGAGACCCTGATGTTGCCAGCTTGAGCGTGGAATCATCTGGTTTGAGCAAAGCTCACCAGCTTGGACCCAAGGTCGCTGGCTCGAGCAAGGGGTTGCTCAGTCTGCTGAAGGCCTGTGGTCAAGGCACATATGAGAAAGCAATCAATGAACAATTAAGGAGCCGCAACAAAAAACTGATGACTGATTCTTCTCATCCCTCTTCGTTCCTGTCTGTCTATTCCTATCTATCCTTCTCTCTGATTCTCTCTCTGTCCCTGTAAAACAAACAAACAAACAAACAAACAAAAAATGAAAACCAGGGAAAGGTTGTGTGTTTATTGCTTTTAATTGGAAAATATTGAAACGTGGAATCAATGCTTGAGTGCATAAATAGGTCCCGTGATTTAGTTTGTGAGCACATTGGAGTAGAACAGACAATTAAAGAACTCTAAAATGAAAGGCTTTAAGAATTCCAGAGCAACCCTGGGAACAGAAGGCAAATGTCTCACAACTTGATTTATTTAGTCACAGAGTTTACCAAGCAAGTTCCTCAGTCAGGCGCTCTCTTAAAAGTTTAAAATACAAAGACCTTTCTGAGGCTCTTTTTAAAGCTTTGTTCTTTAAGAAAGCAACCAGTTAAATAAAAACAAAACAAACAAAAAAATTGAGTTTAGGCTTGAGCCAAATAGCCCCATGGATTTGATAAATCAAAATCTTGCAAAAAGGCATCAAGTGTAAACTGATCACCGAGAGAGATTACAAACCAACCTTGACCCTCTGAAATTGTAAGAATCCAGATATTTGAGGCCAAGAATAGGGGATCATCATCTGCACATATTTTCAAGCCCTGAAGGCTGGATCTCAGAGATTTCATTCTCAGCACTAACCCAAAGGATGTCATAAATCCAGACCCACAGTAATTTCCACAGTGGTCAACAGGCCAAGAGGTGCAAGTAATTAAAGAAAAGAGAAGTAGAAGATGAATACCTTTTAAGACAGTTGGGGAAAGGTGTAGTTAGCAGAATAGAGAAGGGAAAAAGAATGGATGACTAAGAGTGTGATTGAAGACAAATTGAGAATAGAGACATAAGAGTGTGTCTTGTACTTCAAATGACTACAGCAGAGACACTTATTTTATGTAAGAACACAAGAATAACAGTCTGGCACTTCTTTATACTAACATCCATTCTATGGCTGAGGCTTTGCTCACCTTAATTATGATTTCATGATTAAGCTGGGTTTGAATATTAGCTTTTCAATTAACTAGTTTGAATCCTAGCTTTTTCATTAAAAAATTGTCAAGGCGAGCACCACTTCCTATTTTAAGTAAACAGAAACTTTTTAGAGATATTGTAGTAAAGTAATATTTTTACAGAAGCAAACAATTTAAAGTACTCTAAAGCTTCAGTTTCTTTGTGAGTTTTTGGAGAAAATATTTACCTCAAAAAAGTTCAATTTTATATGTATAAAATTTAAAGTACTGGCATGGAAGACTTGGCAGATAGTGGTAGTTGAAAAACACCAACGTATTGGCTAAATAATTGCACATAGATGGTTCTAGCAGATACAAGGCTGCTTTTTAAAGCAATGTTGACAAAATCCATAGTGAGATTAAAACATATTTCCCTTGTAGTAATTGCTAGGCATTTCTACCACAGATTAGCACATTGACAATATCCACGACATCCTCCAGTACAAATAAATCCTTTTGTAGAAAATGCGAGTACTTAAAAACATTGTCTATAAAATCCTCGAGGTTTTTCTTTTAAATTATATTGTTTAGTTTTGAAAGACAACTCTTTGCCCATCAACTTGCCATATTCTGACCAGCCACACAAGGGTGATCTACCAAATATTAAATACGATAGCAGTTCCTCTCCCATTTCTAGGGCATGGAACTGCAAAGTTCAAGTCTCTAGAATTGCCTCTGAGTTTCAATAAAACACTAAAATCCAAGCAATCTAAACCCCTCTAGGGAACATGGCAGACCTCCAAAAACAGTATGTCCCAGCTGCAAACAGCATCAGCTCCAAACAATAGGTATCAAGCCTTGGGGCCATCATGCAAGTGGCATGCAGGGACTTCTGACTGGGGACTGGAACAAGACATTTTTCAGGTAGTACCCTATCTATCTACATGGGTTAAATCCAAGGGATCATTCTTGATTCTCACACTGTCCCTTTTCACACAGCTTCCTGGGGAAAACAGCCACTGGTTTATGTAATTGGGTTAGTACCCAGCAGTAATGCCTCACAAATAATAATAGCAGCAACAATGGCAACTAATGGACTGTGGATGGCAGCTGAGAATTACAGATAAAAATGGAGATAGTTGATTATTAGTTGACTGATTTTTATAGTTGACAAGTAATCTTCAGATATCCCAATGAGGGATAATTTATATGCACATAAGATTAATAACAAAATCTCTGTCTCCTACTAACTGGAGTTTACTCATTTTTCCCTAGTTTAGACATAGAGTCATGAGTTCTAGTCCCATTTCATTTACTAACTTGTATGACTTAAGAAGCACCTTAACTTAATTTTTTTATTTTTTACAAATACTGAGTATGTGTGTATGCATGTGTGAAAGAGAGAGAGAGAGAGACAGAGAGAAGAAGAGAGAGAGTTGAGACAACAGTACCCATCTACTCATCTATTTTGGTATATCATGAGAAATAAACCACATCAAGGTCAGATTTCTAACTTATTAGGAATTGTTTGTAGGAAATTTATTTGAGATTTGGCACTGTCACATTCTTTTATCCTGAAACCACCCACTGTCCTCCCTCCAGGCTACCATGACTCACTTTCAAATTATTTGTCCTTGGGAATATTGCTTTTCTTTATCCCTTTTAACTGCCTTTGATCTACTTAAATCAATTTAATATCCTTAATTTTTTTTTTTTTTTTTTTATCTGGAGACACTCATTGCATCTATTTCTCTTGACATATCCTATTCCCAGTATGGTACTTTAATTTCTTTACAAAATCTGGACCAAAATAGTACCATGTTGTATGTGAGCTAAAAGTCAATTGGTGTGGCTCTGAGACATTGAAACTGTTTTAAACACAGTTTCAATGCAGTATTTTCACACTTTGATTTTTTGACTAATAATTCAAGACTAGACTTTCTCATGATATATTTTCCTTTTAAAAAAAAATGAAATAATCTTTTGCATAGTATATAAACAATGGGCTAATTATTATATATCTATATTGAAATTTGTTTCAGTTTATAAAATTGTAGAGTACTGCCAGAATGCTGTTGTGCCCCCAAATATGAGAATTTTCACTATCCAAGTACAATAGATCTTGAGCTTTACTCACAGATAAATTTGTTCTGATTTAAAAAAAATAAACTCAAATCTGGAATTACTGTGTGTAAAACCAGTAGCCGCGACCATGTGACAGCCACCTGGCTCATCGAGGTTCGCATTTGATTCGGACAGTCGGTAATGAAACAACGGAGTCAAGAACTGGTGGGCCATTAGCTTTAATCCTAGCTTGCACACAGCGGCAAGTAAAAACACACACTGGACTCCAAAACCCACTCATTCAGTGCTCACAAAGCTACTGACTTATACGAGTTTTCTAGAATCAAAGGTTTCTAGCTCACCAGACTTATTCACCTCTGTTTCCCATCTCCTCCTCTCTGCAAAAACTCTGCACAAACTGGCTTTTTCCTCAGCACTCCACCATCTTGGTTGCTTCTCGTGGCCTCCACGTGGCCTTTTTCTGCTCTCCTCTCTGCTCTCCTCCTACTGCTAATTCCAGGAACCGAGAGAGAGTAAGCTCCCAGTCTGCCCCATTTTATAGTATAGATTCAAAACCTTTAATCCAATATACAAACAAGAAAGTCTCTGATACAAAGTCACTTATGAGAGGAATAATGGGATGATTCTTCATGAGAGTGCAACACCCTACATCAAAAATGGTGAGAAAGGCTTAGTCTTAAAACTAAGCTTTGGTTATAACGACGCTGCCTGCTTACAGCCTGTCTCCCACACACATTTTAACATAATCACGCCCATCCCAAGCAATAACCTGGGTGACGGGCTTCCACATGAGCAGCACCATCTTTAACAAAGTGAGCATAATATATTTTATCTGCCCAACACTGTGATATTAGCTACCTTCCAGCAATGAGAGGAGGGGTTTCTGGACAACAGAAAGAAGACAGAGGATAGAGATACAAATTCAATCCTTCTCTTCTGAAATGACATAGATGTAGTTACATCATCTTAAGAATTTGTTGCAGAATGTAAGCGATTGCTTCACTACATATGAAATGACCAATTTTAAAGCTGTGGGGTTGTTCAGGAGCACCCAAGCTGAAGAAAATGTAAGGTCCCTGCTGTGAATATGCAGAGAATTTGTGCTTTGTTTCCTGCATCGGTCTTCATAGTGATTACTACACACTGCTGAGATCTCAGAGCCTCTTTGAAATGATTTCTATTTCTGGTTTTACATGAAGATACTTAGACATCTGGCAGGGATGGGTATTAAAACACAAATAAACCCTGGCTGGTTGGCTCAGTGGTACAACATGGGCCCGGTGTGTGGGTTTCCCTGGTTGGATTCCCAGCCAGGGCACACAGGAAAAGCACCCATCTACTTTTCCACCCCTCCCCCTCTCACTTCTCTCTCTCTCTCTCTCTTTTTCTCTCTCTTTGTCTCCCCTCCTGCAGCCATGGTTTGAATGGCCCCGGGCTCTGAAGATGGCTCCATGGCCTCCAGCTCAGGCACTAAAAAATGGCTCTGGCTGCAGCAAAACAACACCCTAGATGGGCAGAGCATCGCCCCCTAGTGGGCTGGCCAGGTGGATCTGCTCAGGAAGCATGCAAGAGTCTGTCTCAGCTTCCCCTCCTGTCACTAAAACAAAAAACAAACAAACAAAAGGTACAAATAAAAGTTTCCTTGACTCACAGGAAGAAAGGTACTAATTTCCATTTGATATCCCCAATTAAAAATAAAAATTCTGCTTTTTTTGTGTCAATCATCATTCCTAAGAATGCACATATCCATTTAAACATTTTACCTTTTGTATTTCTTCTCTGTTTATCTGCAAATGTGGCATAAGCTTGTTTGCATCATGTTTTAATTATGAACACATAGTAGGGTCATAGTAATAAAGGTCTTACAAGTGGATCTTAAGGTACTTAAACTTGAAACATCACTGGAGACAAAAATGACAAAACTGAAGCTATCTTATTTTGGTTATGTCATAAGAAGCAATGCTCTTTGGAAAAGGCAATAATGCTGGAAAAAACTGAAGGCAGCAGGAAAAGAGGAAGACCAAATATGAGATAGATTGAATCCATAAAGAATCCATAGGCATGAGTCTACAGGAGCTGAGCAGGGCTGTATCACTCATTCATAGAGTTACCAGGAGTCAGAGTCAACTCAAAAGTATGTAACACAGAATTAGGGCCATGACTTCTTAGTTTATTATCTATCTTGATAAGATTGTATCTGATTATTATTAACTAGTAGCTTTATTTCCTTTCTCATAGAAAACACAAAATGACTCGTATCAAACATTTTCTGTGTGTGTTTTAAAAAACTTAAGCTTTTCTTTGACAACAGAAATGTGCATTGATAGTGTTGAGTAGTTTGTTGAAGTAGAAATGATTTCTAATTTTCTCTCAATTTTAAATGAAATCATGAAAAGAGAACTGGTAACTCCTCAATTTGACTGGAAATTATTTTGCTTACCTAACTCTCCAGGTGTAAGTGGAAGGATTGTCCTTTCAACATCCTTTTCTCCTCAACACTAATCCTTTTTAGCAAACCATAAGTTTTGTTGAGTTTATAGAGTTGGACTTCCCTATCTTTTGACATTCAATAATGTCCCTTTTAATACTTCATCACAAATTAAGCATAGTCTCCTTCCTTGTTTGCTGATGGGTAGATTAAATTAGGAAGCACTCTTTTACCAGATCTTAATACACACCAGCCTCTGCCTTAATGCAACCCAGTCAGTGCTGATAATTAACAACACTCACTTCTGCAACCTGGTTCTCAATATTTTTTTTCGCTATGTAGATATCCTTATACCTAGTTGTTCTTCACTGGTTAATTCATTTACACATGTGTTAATCCATCAGCATGTGTGAAGTGTTTAATCTAGTCATCATACTGCCCCAAGTCCTCAGGAATAAAAATAAATAACTAGGTTCTTTAGAGAATCATACAGTACTGTAGAGGATAGAAGATATACATTTATTTTATATACATGGAGGCAGAATTAAGCAGTTATAGCATAATGTTATATAAATAATATGTATCAGTGCTGTAAAAATTCAAAATGAAAAATAATGTTTACTGTGAGTTACACATAACAACAAAAGAGGAGAGACTTGGAAAAAACAGATCTTATACTGAATTTCAAAGAAGAAAAAATATCAGAAAAATGTGTAAGGTTGGAGGACTCAATGAGTAAAATAAAATTGATTGAAACAAATGTAGTTTGGGTTGTAGGAAGGAATATGATCTTAACAGCAGTTGAATAATAATCTCCTCTCCCATTCTTGAGTACGTTTCATTTTAATAAAACCTGAGTGTCCATCTGTTTTGTTTTGTTTAATACTAGCACCAAAAATATTTTACTATGGGTATCTTTTTTCTTAAGTCAGATTCATAAGATATATTACCTGTAGTCTTAAAGCTTAACATTTTTATTTTTAAATCTTTATTTTGAGTTTGGCTTATACTATGAAATACAGCTTCATTTCCTTTAGAGTCTGACTATACTTTCTTCTTGACTGTCTGAGAAATGTGATAACTTCTGCTATTGCAACCCTGTTTTATGGACATTTCTTATTATAACTCATAAGGACCACATTTGTTTTATGATGACCATGAGCAGAGCATCTTAAATTAAGCAACCACTGTTTGCAAAGTATAGAGGAAGATATAAATTATATGACATACTTGCTTAAACATAGTTATTGTATGCATAGCATACTTATTTGAGAAACTAAATAATTAAATGTATTGTAAAAAAAAATCTTACTATTAACCATCTAATGAGTAGCACTGAGTGTCAGAACTGACTTTGGAAGAGGTAAGACTCCAAGGGAGAACAGAGAAAGAGAAGAGTCCTGGTCAAGAGCAGATTTAAGAAATACCTGTTTTTAGAGAAACAGAATAAACTTGTTTAAAAAGCACTGGATCAGAGTCAGAAAATTTTATTGGTAATTACCTAATTTTCTAAGGCTTCATTGCCTTTTCTGTGTTTTACAAGGATTTTGTGAAATTATGATAATGAGATAACTGTTACTATGACCACTCCTCAAAATACTACAGCCAGCGCTGTACAAAGGAAAAGCGATTTTAGGAGATAGAACCACACACACAAAAACCCCAGTAATTAAAAGATTTATTATGGCTTTGTGACTGTTGTGTTTCTTTTCCCTAGCAGTTGAATTTAGTACATTCATAGTGGTGAGTTGAGTATGAATTTCCAAGAGTGTTAAAGGCCAAAATAAAGGCAGAAAATAATTAAAAAGTAAGGTGTGTTTGATGATTCTTCCACCATGTTCCCATTCTTGTCTTCTCCAGGTTCACCAGAAGCTGATGATTGTGCAAGAAAGGATTTTATGTTCAAACTCCAGGGAGTCTTCAGACATAAGTAGGTGGTTTACTTTGTATCTCTGTCAGATCTGAAGGTCAGAGGTTGGTTATACAATTAGGATATAATTGCTGAGCCACTCAAATCCTACCCTGCTTTCTCCAACTTCTCCTACTCCATCTTTTCATCATCAGTAAAATGAAGAAAAATGTGCTCCACCACAATCACAGAGTGGTATCATTAAAATTTATTCTGAACAAATAAAATATATTAAAGATAAGCAAGAAAATATGGACACTGTCATGTTCAGTAAAGGGACTAAGATCCTAAGTAAAAGATTTGAGGAGAGGTCTTTGTCCCTTTACTGTTTCATCCTTAGATCTGTCATTTGTACCTGCTCTGTATCAATATTGCCTTGGGTGTTTTATCTATTTTTTCATCTTGAAGTTTCATCCACAAGAAGTTACTTTATCAGTGAACTTAAATTTTAACCTCTAAACATGTTACAGAATCAAATTAAACTACAGATAATTTTGCTCTGAAAACTGAGTGTCATCTATAATTGCAATAGTGATGGGGGAAAAGCACCCGAATTTTAAGCCCTTTGTTATGAATCCATATCTGCTCCATGAAATCAGAATGTCAGTCTTACATCCTGTGGAACCAAATAAAAAAAATGTATCATGCAGTTACACAGGATATGACACTGACACAATAAGGCACTGGGGTGTGTAAAAAAATTACTGGTACAGAGAAAAAGGATGAAAGTAATATTGGCTGGCATTTTTTTATTATTAGTGTTCTTTTTAATATCTAGTATTTTATGCCCTTTATATTAGGTTCAGAATCTTATGATCAGAAACTTAAAGAAACTCTGAATTAGGTACTCACTTTCTACATTTTAAATGTTTAGTCTTTAATTTGCTTATCTACTCTTTTCTCATCTTTTAATTATTTGCCTAATTATATAATTTAACATGTAAGGTTTTTCCAAAGAAAACATATTAAAGTTGTATTGCTTTAGTTACACAAGCTCAGGAATGAGCTAGTGATATCTCCCTTTCTGCTACATTCTTGCAGTGTCATATATGTTATTTCTCATTATTTCTCCTTTAGGGCTGTTTTAAAAAGGAAATGATGAAAATTGTTGTTCTTCTTTGTCAATATGTGACATTTCGTGCTTCAAAAATTCTTTTAGTATTTTGATATAAAAATGATTTCTAATTGTTGAATTTTTGTTTTAATTTTGGTATTTTATTATAAATACCTGACAGGATTTTCATATTTTTTGTTCTCAATGAAATTAAATGTTTTAAGACATATTAGACAGAAGAATACAGTTTTTGAAAGATCTTATCAAAATGGTTTAATTTGTTTAGAACAGTTACTATATGAAATTATGTATAATTTTTTAAAGATAAACAGTGTCTATTTTCTAAATATATGTCTAAAGTAGTGTTTACTTTTTCAAAAAGAATCCCTTTTCTGGCTATTTCCTCTGAAAAGCTTAGATAGTAAGTTTAGCAGCATCCAAACTTCTAGTTTAAGTCCAAAAACAAGATATCACCTTATAAGTATCTTTTGAATTTCTTTTGTTTTGCGTAATGTTGAAAATATATATAAAATATCCTAAAAATTAGTACTACTTAATTTATACCCAATAATTGTTATGCAATAAATTTAAAATTAGTTTCGTAAATCTTTTATATGTTTTTCATGACTAACAAGCAAACTAGTATTTTATAAGACATGCCAAGCTCCAACCAGCAATTATTAATTTTTTGAGAATCTTTGTTGTATACAACCCAAGGTGTCGAAATGTGCATCTGAAATACAGGAGAAAATATCAGTTTTATTTGTAGGACACACAGAGAGAATTGTTACTTTTCAGTTAAGAATTTACAGAACCTTTCATAAGTCCAAGCTGTATGCCGCAACCAGCACTAATTCATTTTGTTGAAAGGATGGGAAGAGTCATGTGATTAACAAACTTAGAAATATTATAATGAAGATAATTAAACTCTATTAAGGTCATGGATCAAACATGTCAAGGTACTACCTTTTTAGATTCACCCATAACTAGAAGTTTATACTGTTTAATAAAAACTGCCTAAAACATACATGTTTTTTTTAATTGATTAAAAACATTTCCCCAAATTCATGTACTTCGAAATATGCAACCAAAAAATAAATAAAAAGCAATGTTAAGATTGAAAATGTTTGCTCATGAAAGGTTAAACTATAGTTTTAGTTACTAGTTTCATTTAACTTATAAAAACTTAATTCTGAAAAATATAATGTTTATTTGGTCTAGAGGTGCTATAGATATTTATAGAATTTTAAGCACTAAAGCTTTGGAGCATTTGCTAATCTCTCTTCTTTATAAGTGTATATCAATCACTAAATTACTAGTTAAGAAAGGAAACATCAAATCAGAAAGAAAAATGTTTATTTTAAATGATACTAATTTTTTGTCTCTTTCTTTGAGAGAACAAATAGACTATAAGTGGAAGAGTTCAACTGAATGGGCATAAGCATTAAAATACTTTAAATGCAATACATTCTTTTCCAGTTTCATTGACCTCTATAATAAATATTTTAAATAACACATACCATATAAGAAAAACTAAATGTTAAGGACCAGATGTTAATAAAGAATGAATTTATAGGAAGTATATTTTCAATTTTACAAAAGTTAACTAAGGTATAAATTCAATCCTAAATTGTGTATATAATAATATTTCATAAGGTTATGCAAAAGCAATATTCTATAATATTAACATATAACAAATAATCAAAATGCATTAATATTAATAGTGAACTACAGTATTTTAAACAAACTGCATACTGTGATTGATGTTTTAGCAATGTTGAGTGCTATAGAAAAAAAAAGTGACCTTGAAAGTTAACTCAAATCTGAAACAAAATCCAAATAGCAGAGATAAGGGGAAAATCACTCCCATAGATTTGACTTTATGTATGGATTAATTCACCCAAGGGAAACAAAGCAAGGTATGGCACAGGAAGCCAGGTTAATTTCTATATGAAAATGCTGAGAGCAATGTGGTTCCCCTTATTTAATGACTAAACACCCTACTGCCAATATTCCCATAGGTGGAGTAAAGTGCTTTGCACAATTACACTCTGTAAAAATGTTCGTCACAAGAAACTGACAAATAATGCGTCTTGTGTGCCAAGAATCTTCTACACAGCAAGGGATAGCCATAAGTAAATGTGAATTCAAATCTAAAACATGGTAAGCAGACAGTCAAATCTCAGGTACATATAGTAATATGTAAGTGTAAACAATTATTCAGAGAAGAATAAAGGTTCAATGTTTGCTTATTGTTTTTTAGCTTTACTTTGATAGATGGTTTTTAAAAATTAAGATATATCCAAACTTAATTTAAAAATTTTAAATTAAAAAGATATATTCCCAGATAAATTCAGAGAGTTTGTAATACTAAGTTATATGAATTATCCTTGTTAAATCTGAAAGTTATATATTTTCATATTTGTAGAACCAGTAGTCAGGGCCACCATGCAGGTTCACATTGAATTCGGACAGTCGGTAATGAAACACCGGAACCAAGAACTGGTGAGCCATCAGCTTTAATTCTAGTTTGCACCTGGCGGGCAAATAAAAACACACACTGGGCTCCAAAACCCACTCATTCAGGGCTCACAAAGCTACTGACTTATCCGAGTTTCCTAGAATCAAAAGGTTTCTAGCTCACCAGACTTACTCACCTCTGTTTCCCATCTCCTTCTCTCTACACAAACTCTGCACAAACTGGCTTCTTCCTCAGCACTCTGCCATCTTGGCTGCTTCTCCTCTCCTGCACGTGGCCTTAATCTGCTCTTCTCTCTAATACTAACCTCAGGAACCGAGAGAGAGTAAGCTCCCGTTTTGTCCCACTTTATAGTGTAGAATCAAAACCTTTAATCCAATTATACAAACAAAGAGGTCTCTGATACAAAGTCACTTATTTGAGGCATAATGGGAGGATTCCTCATGAGAGTGCACCACCCTACATCATCCAATCAGTCAAGGGTGTGGGGAAAAGCTTACTCTTAAAACTAAGGTGTAGGCTATAACGACCCGGCCTGCCCACAACCTGTCCCCCAAAACACATTAATATCAACGAACTTGCATGTGGGCAGCGCCGAATTTAACAAAAGTGAGCATAATATATTTTATCTGCCCAACATTACTTAAGGATCATGGATTTGGGGTTAGAAAAAAGAGATTGTGGTAATCTGAGGCATGCACAAATTATCAGACTAGATGAATGCTGAAAAGCATAGCAGCAAAAGAACTTTGCAAGAAAAATATATCCATTTTTATTTTCAAACAGACTCTGGAATATAAATGTTGATGTATACAGCTTTTGCCTATAAACCTCTCACTTCTCATTTGCAGTACAAAGAGAGAGGAGATATGAGTTCAATTTCAACTCTATTACAAACTAGTGATGCTGTCCTAATTTCTCAGAGCCTCAGGGACTTCAAATTTAAAATGGGGAAATTAACTCCTCTTCTTTTAAAATATTTTTAAAAAATATTTTATTTATTGATTTTGGAGAGAGGAGAGAAAGGGAGAGAGAGAAGGGGGTGGAGGAGCAGGGAAACTTCAACTCATAGTTGTTGCTTCCAACCAGAGCCCTCAGCATTCCAGGTTGACGCTTTATCCACTGTGCCACCACAGGTCAGGTTAAACTAATTATTCTTTAAGTATCCAAAATTCTAATTAATAATTTTTTAACTAAGTTCACCCAGGCTAAAGTAGTTTCTATGCCTTCTCTACATGTTGCCGTTTTAAATATATTTCTTTATTTTTATTTAAATTATTTTAAATTAAAAGAGGCAAAAACAGATGTTTGTTCATGATTTCTTTTTAATTTTTTCTTTTTTACAGGGATAGCGAGAGAGTCAGAGAGAGGGATAGATAGGGACAGACAGACAGGAATGAAGAGAGGTAAGAAGCTTCAATCATTAGTTTTTCGTTGCTGTTGCAACACCTTAGTTGTTCATTGATTGCTTTCTCACATGTGCCTTGACCGCAGGCCTTCAGCAGACCGAGCAACCCCTTGCTGGAGCCAGTGACCTTGGGTCCAAGCTGACAAGCTTTTGCTCAAGCCAGATGGGCCCACACTCAAGCTGGCAAGCTCGTGGTCTTGAACCTGGGTCTTCCGCATCACAGTCCGACCCTCTATCCACTGCGCCACTGCATGGTCAGGCTCTTTTTTAAATGTTTTAAAAAGTTTTTAGTGAGAGGAGGGGAAGCAGAGAGACATACTCCTGCAAGCCCACTAGGGGGCAATGCTCTGCTCATCTGAAGCCTTTGTCCCATTGCGACTGGAGTCATTCCAGCCTCAGTGTCCAAGCCAACTTGCTTGATCCAATCATGACATGGCTGCAAGAGGGAAAGAAAGTGAGAGAGAGAGAGGGGAAGGGTGGAGAAGCAGACAGTTGCTTCTCCTGTGTGCCTTGACTGGGAATCAAACTTGGGACATTCACACGCCAGGCCGACGCTGTACCACTGATCCAACCACCCAGGGCCCATAGTTTCTATAAAATCATTTCCCTCATTCTTCTCTTATCTACCTGTTCATGCATGAGTGTACTACATTCATCAGCAACATAAACTTTTCTTATGGTTGAAATACATTATTTTTGAACTAGCAAAGTTAAAAAATGTAAAAGCTTAATGCTTGGGTCATTTATCCAATTTATTCATGCCTGTGCACTGAATTATTTGGCCTGAACAGTTCACAAAGTTGAGGTTTGAGTAGAGCCGTTGAGTTATTTCTAGAGAAGAGGAATCAAAGGGTCAGGAACTAAAAGGGTTTTAAGAACATGAATGAATTCTAGCCCTTTAGCAGGTCCATGATATGATAATTGGTAGTTTTTCACTTAGTCATATTATCAAAAATAATTTGAGGGTAGGTGGAGAGACTACCAGTGTAGGAGGAGATGGAGTTTCAGTACAGACTTTGCCACTAATTTCTTTGAAAAAGTTTTTAGTAAGATTACTTTAATGTCTGCCCCAAATTGAATTTATGATTATCAATATACACTTTTACAAAAATTGACTAAGTTCTTACTATTTTTTTGATAGAAAATCTACTTTCTAAACCAAACTTGAGAAAAAGGGTTGTTTTTTTTTTTTTTTTTAGAAAAAGGGTTTCTTTACTGGACAATTTCTCATATAATTTAGTCTACTCATGGTTCAAAATTTGTTTTTATTTTTCATTGATCTCTTCCTTCAATTTGGATATTCCTTTTAATTGAAAACTGAGCTTCTGTACTTAAGCACTAGCCACTTTAAAGGTAAAAAATAAAAGAAATTATATACAGTGGTAGCTTGGGAAGAAAAGACCAGACACACCCTTAGAAAAGTAATAACTTTAAAAATGAGGTCAGTTTTTTTCAATAAAATGAATATTATACATCATGACTGATCTTTGGCCCACAGTGATATTGAGCTGTATATTTTAGGAACATAGTTTAGAAACACTATCTGGCAAAATAGGCACTTTTCTCATTGTTTTATTGCAAAGCTACAGTATAGTGTAATTTGTTGATATATAAAAATTCATATGAATGTAATCTTTATGAGAGGGGCAATTAGTAATCTACAGATTTGCCATTCTCACCGGCTGTTAATCAAAGTTATAAGTTGTTGCTTTAAAAATGATTCTCAATGTCAAAATTAAACTGCATCTCTGATTTCTCAGTCAATAGGAGAAGATTGCCACAGAGTGAAAGTAAGACCCATATTCCATCATTGCCCCAGAAGTTTGTGTTTTCGTTTCATTTATAGCCATCGGGGGCCCAATCTAATCAGAGACTGTGTCAGTTTAGCTGGAGTTTTAGTTTGTGTGCTGTCTTTCCCATTGCTTTTCCTGCTACTCAAGAAAAGGAGAAAACGAAACAAAAGTAAAAGAAAAAGAAAAAAAGGCCAGACCAAGAATAATGAGAATGTTTTCTTTTAAGCCTTAGCAAAAATGCATAAAATGAACCCAGGAAGCAATAAAATGTAGCACACCTTGCATTTGCTTTGATAGATTCTAAATATAAAAACAAGAATGTTGAGAAAAGGGGGACATGGGCCAAGTGCGTGCTAAAGGCAAAGCAGGTTGGCGCCACACTAATGGGGCCCTTGGAGGGACAACCTGTGCAGGCACTTGATGTGGCCAGCTTGTGAATCATACTTATAACTTGTCTCACTCCACTGGAACCCTCAAGGAGTGTTTGTCAAGGAAGGGAGAAAAAGAAAAAAAAAAAAAGCACAGTAAGGCTGGGTGGCAGTCACGCACATCTTACCTCTCACCCAGCAGTGACCTTAGTATGTTTTCATGTTTATCTAAAAAAGATAAAAGGTATGATTGCTCAGGAATGAAAACATGGGTAACATTCAAACAGAGGAAAGCAGAAACAGCAGTTTCAGACTATGAGGGAAATGTAAACCAGCCCTGAGAAACATTTGACATTGCCTCTCTCCCCACAGAGGTCATGGTTGTATTCTGTGGAAACAAATAGGAGCCAGGGTGCAGACGGTTTTGATAATGGGGAGCAGGGCTTTCTTAGGTGCATGTCTTACTGTCAGAATTTGTAAGATCCTAAAACTAACAACATTGTTCCATCAAGGACAAATGGTTTCAAATTTTCTGAACTGCACATAGTTATTAGATTCAGGGATTTAGGCAACGAACGAGTAAAAACACAGAGATTTGATTAGGTTCAGCATACGCGATGTTGTGTTATCCCGCAAAAGGGATTATGTAAGGCTCCAAAAAAATGTAATGAGGGGGAAAAGCACTACTTTTTTTTGTACAAACTTGGAAAAGGTAAGAAGCTAAGGAAAAACATCCTTCCCTAAAAGAAACTAATGAGCAAACTGCTTTAGAATCCAAATACTGTGTTTGTCACTCCAGTTTTTAGTGATACACACTTTTGGTACTCAAAGTTCATTCTGACCTTAAAAATGTCCTTACAAAACACTATCAAAACATGTCAAATGAACTTGCTGAGAAAGAGCAAGTAGGCGTGTCTTCATATTATGGGACTGTATTGTAGTTTATGCAAAGTTTCTTCAATCACAGGCTTTCCATTGATGAATAGCAACAAAACAGTAGGTAAATAAAAAGATCAATTTTTTTATTTGACACAAAGTAAATCATTACTTTCTTGTGGGATGTGCGCTACCTTTTCCCACTGTTTTTTCCATTTCCCATCATACCCTTGACCTTGGAGGTCAGCTGTCATTGGAAGATGAAGCTCTGAATAAACAGAGAAGACCCTGTGGTGTGTCTTATCTCTGCATTTTCCCTCAAATCTCCGGGTGGAGCTTTAAATTATTCATCCAGTAGTGCTCTCTCCGAGTTACACATCTCCATCACCCACTCTCCCAGCTCCCTCCCCGTTTGTGAGTGAAGGCGGTATCCTTGGGAACCTTATCAGAGATCGCAGATTCAGGCTCCAGAAATGAAATAAAAGAGGAAATTGGCTGTATTAGCATAAGAGGAGTCAGCCTGGAGTTGAATACACACATCACCCAGGAGCACACTGGCTTCCCTTATCAGTAGCATTTGATCACTTCTTTCTTTTTTTATATATACATTCTTTAATTCCATCCAGCCCACTCCTTTGTTCCAACTCATATGAGGGAACATATGAAATAAGGGCAGATGGCATAAGGTCCTGAATAGTTTTCAACACTTCCAACCTTTCCTAGGTTCAATAAAAACAGCATAAATAAAATGCTCATTTTAAGATAGCTTTTATAGCATAACCTGTCTCTCCTACCCCCAGGAAAAGAGTTGTTATTGTGATTTCAAGGAGGAAAGAAACCGTAAATAGTTAAAGTTTGATTTGTCGGATGTTGCAGCAAAAGCCAGGGTATCACTCAGGAACATAATCTAAGATATAGGTTAAATACAGAAGTGCATTTTCATGTATTGGTGGAACTACAGGTAGCATTTTATTTTCTTCTGCAAGCACAGTTTTATTCTCATGTTATGCTTCAAAATTATTCTACAAGACAAAGGCCTTAGAATCTATTCTGATTAAGAATGTTTTCACAGTTTCTCAATAAAAATAGTAGCCTGAAGCAGTTTTTAAAGATACATTTCAGTGAAGTGCTCTGTACACATAAATGTATACTACAACAATTAAAGACAATTTTCTTTTGTAAGTTAATTTTTCTAAGTTTTCTTTATATTGCAAGGGCAATGTTGGGTAGATAAAATATATTATGCTCACTTTGTTAAAGATGGAGCTTGCCTCATGGAAACCCGTCACCCAGGTGATATTATTTGCCCTTATGCTTGGGATGGGTGTGGGGGAAAGGCTGTAATGTAAGCAGGCCAGGTCTTATGGCCTAAGGCTTGGTTTTAAGAGTAAGCTTTTCCCCACACCCTTGACTGATTGGATGATGTGGGTTGGTGCACTCTCATGAGGAATCCCATTATGCCTCAGATGGGTGGCTTTGTATCAGAGACTTCCTTGTCTATAGATTGGATTAAAAGTTGGGATTTCTACACTATAAAGTGGGGCAGACCAGGAGATTGCTCTCTCGGTTCCTGAGGTTAATATTAGAAAGGAGAGTGGATTAAGGCCACGTGGAGGAGAGGAGGCAGCCAAAATGGTGGAATGCTGAGGAAGAAGCCAGTTTGTGCAGAGTTTGTGTAGAGAGAAGGAGATGGAAACAGAGGTGAATAAGTCTGGTGAGCTAGAAACCTTTTGATTCTAGGAAACTCGGATAAGTCAGTAGCTTTGTGAGCACTGAATGAGTGGGGTTTGGAGCCCAGTGTGTGTTTTTGCTTGCCTGCCGGGTGCAAGCTAGAATTAAAGCTGATGGCTCACCAGTTCTTGACTCCATTGTTTCATTACCATCTGTCTGAATCAAATGCAAACCTGCAGGGGCCAGGTGGCTATGATGGTGGCCGCGGCTACTGGCTTTACACTAGGTTCAATATTATTTTATTTTATGATTAATATAAAACTCATTGTATATCACTTTGTAAGGCCAGGAGCCGCCATCGTGGCCATTCACATGCAGGTTCCCATTGGATTCGGGCTGACGGTGAAGAAATGGCAGAGTCGGAGGATGGTAGGCCATTCTGTTTATTGGTGTCTCACCAATACAGGCAAGCCACAAGAGAAGACAAGGGAGAAGCAGAGAACCAGCTTTTCCCATGGAGGTCAAGGGATCAGGGAGGCCCCTGCAATGGGGATAGCAGGAACCGAGAGAGAGAGCTCCCGGACTGCCCCAGTTTATAGCATAGATAATCCACACCTTTAATCCAATTATACATTCAAGAAAGTCTCTGATACAAAGCCACCCATCTGAGGCATAATGGGATTCCTCCCTACATCACCACCCTACATCATCCAATCAATCAAGGGTGTGGAGAAGAGCCTACTCTTAAAACCAAGCCTTAGGCCATAACAACCTGGCCTGCTTACATTACAGCCTTTCCCCCACACCCATCCCAAGCACAAGGGCAAATAATATTACCTGGGTGACGGGCTTCCATGTGGGCAGCACCATCTTTAACAAAGTGAGCATATTATATTTTATCTGCCCAACAATCCACCCCTATGCTCACTTTACTACCCACAATCTACACTACCGGCATCCCTGTACAAGGAAATTAAGTACAGTACACAAATTACAGCAGTAGCACAAATCATACAGTTTCAACAATTACAAAGGTACATTGCATAAACAGAAACAGTACCAACTACAGCAATAGGATTAACAAATCAAAAGCTATGGGCGAAATGACAGAGCAGTCAACGGCACCAAGAGAGGCAAATCTTTTCCCTCTGGCAGAATACAAGCCAGAGTTTTATCTGCAGACAGCACCGTAGCTGGTACCAGAGGCCGCCCTGAGCGGGCATACCAAACCTTATTGGCCAATACACCAGCATCTGCTGGTTCTACGTGTAGTAAAATAGGAGAACTCATTATCGGCCATAAAGAAATTACAAAGGTGCCCTTCATTATGCTGTCCCCCTGAGCACTCAAAGGATAATACACTTCTACCTTAGGCGGCCAGGTGCTGGTTGCCCAAGGAGTTAACTGGAGGTCCACCTCTAGCCCCTTCCCCCATGGTGCCAACAAGGCCACCCATCTCAGATGGGGGGCCTGGACAGTCCAGGGCCAAGTCCATTGAAGCCGTTGGCCTTTAAGAAGGGCTGTTGGGGCAGGCAAGAGCACGTTGCCCTGCTGTCCAAAGCCTGGCTTGAGTAAAATGTCCTTGGTGCGTATCTGCAACTGAATGGGGGCAGCTGCCCGATGCAGGAGGGCGTCCACTGGAGCTGGGCTCCCACGTCGAGGTCTCTCATTCAAAATCCGGAGAACTGTCCATAAGCGGCGTGTCCATCCAGTAAGGGAGCTGGTGCCCCCCTCCTGTCGCAGTCCCTGCTTTAAGAGTCCATTATACCGCTCAATGATACCAGCAGCTTGGGGGTGGTAGGGAACATGGTATTTCCAGTCCACCCCCAGCTCTTGAGCCCATTGCCTCACCATTGAACCAGTGAAGTGGGTACCGTTGTCACTTTCAAGGACCAGTGGTCGCCCATATGCAGCACTCAGGCGGTCCAAAGCCTGTATGACTGCCCTCTGGTCAGGATTACGGGCGGGATAAGCAGCGAGCAGACCGGTGGCAGTATCTACACAAGTGACCGCATACTGGTACCCTTCTGACTTTGGTAAGGGTCCAATGATGTCTATCTGCCATCGTGTCAGTGGAACATGACCCCTCTGGATCTGTCCAGGTGACACCAGTGGTCTCCGAGGGTGCTCCTTGGAACACACTGCACATTGCTCACAAGCTGCAAGTACCTCTGCATAGGACACAGGCAAGTTCCACGCCTTAACCGTAGCCCACATAGTTTTCTGTCCTGCATGGAGCAGGCGCCGGTGGAGCCATTGCGCCACATCACCTGCAGGTGCAGTCTCCAACCATCGCACCTTTGCCAAAGTATCTGCCTCATCATTCCCAGGATGGGCTAGAGGGGCATGCCCTGTGACATGATATACTGTCACCTGCTTCTGGTGTCCTATTTCCCATAAGTCCTGCCACATGGCCTGACCCCATAGTGGGCGGTGCATTACCATCCACTGGTTAATGTGCCAAGTAGCAATCCAAAGGGTCAGTCCACGATATACAGCCCAGCTGTCAGTACAGATCACCAGAGGTGAAGGTTCATTGTGGGCAACTAGCCAAACAGCTCTTAATTCTGCCCATTGGCTGCTTTGGCCTGTACCTGTGTCCATCCAAATAGTCTCAGTGGCCGGATGGAAGGCTATGGCCGTCCACTTGGCAGGTTGGCCCCTGCTGGAACCATCAGTATACCAGGCATCCTCAGGGATGGGCACCCGCCCCTCCTGGTAGGGACTGACTTCAGGTTCTGCTTCCTGAGCCCCCGCTGCACCTGACTCTAAGGTTGCATAGGTGACTGGACCCAAGACTTCCTGCAGTTCTGCCCTCAACGGGCTGGTGCTAAGAGCACAGCGTTGTTGCAGGTAGGCACCCCACTTGGCCAGGGTGGACATTTGGGCCATACCACTACGTGGTTTTGTTGCCCAATCTCTCACCCATCCTGCAATAGGGTATGTTGTCTTGACTGTAACTGGTGTTGTGGTTGTAATACTCTCAGTGGCCAGGAGGGCAGCATACACAGCTGCCAGCTGCTTCTCTACTAATGAGTAACGAACTTCAGCACCTTTCCACAATTGGGACCAAAACCCAATAGGTTGCCGTAAGCGCTCTGTTCGTTGCCACAAACCCCATCCAAACCCCTCCGAGGTTACATGAACATCCAGCTCACAGGGCCTGGCAGGATCAAACACATTCAAGGCCTGTGCCACCTTGACAGCTCTCTTAGCTGCTGCAAATGAACCTTGAGCCTGCTCAGTCCAATCCCAACGAACCCCCTTCCGAATAAGGTTGTACAAGGGGCGTAGTAACTGAGCCAAATGGGGTATAAATGCTCGCCAATACCCCAACAGACCTAAGAATTCCTGTAACTGTTTTACCGTAGTGGGCACAGGGTATGCTTGGATCTTATCTATAACTGCATCAGGGATAACTTTTGTCTTACCCGACCAGACAACTCCCAAGAATTTAACAGATAACCCAGGTCCTTGCAATTTGTTCTCGTTGACTGCCCAGCCACATGCTTTCAAATGGGATAGCAGGGTAGGGACTGCTCTCTCCAATTCTGGAAGAGAATCACTAGTTAACATAATATCATCAATATAATGATACATGCGAACTGCCTCTGGCTGTTTCCATTTAGCCAGGTCAGCAGCCACCAGCCCATGGCACAAGGTGGGGCTGTGCAAATAGCCCTGGGGTAATACTGTAAAAGTCCATTGTCTCCCTTCCCAACTGAAGGCAAATTGGTCTTGACTCTCTGCAGCTATATCAATGGAGAAGAAAGCATTGGCCAAGTCTGCCACAAAGTGGTATGTCCCCAACTCATGGCTTAGCCGATCCATCATGTTAGCTATTGAGGGAACAGCAGCGTGCAAAGGGGGAACAACTTTGTTAAGTTCTCTGTAATCTACTGTCATTCTCCAGGTTCCGTCTGGTTTGCGCACAGGCCATACCGGGGAGTTGTAAGGACTGTGTGCTGGCCGAATGATCCCCACCTTTTCTAGTTCGAGGATTGTCGCTGTGACTTCTTCATAACCACCTGGCAGGCGGTACTGCTTGGTGTTAGTCACACGCCGAGGGATGGGCAATTGCAAAGGGGAATGTGATGCATGTCCCCGCAACACTGCCTTCACAACCCTGATCCGTAGCCGGAACTCCCCAGCTGTAGTTTCCAACCATAGTCCTTGAAGGACATCTATCCCCAAAATATATTCAGGAATAGGAGATACATACACCTTATATGGCTTAGGAGGCAGTCTTCCTATCCCCAATGGAATAGTTACTGGCTTCACTTGAACAGTTTGGCCCCCATAGCCATCAATGGCCACTGGGGTCCCAGCAAACCGCTCTGGGTTCCCATAGAGGAGGGAACATTCTGCACCTGTATCCACCAAGGCCAACACCCGTTGTACATTGGAAGGGGACCAGTGGATAGCCAGTTCCACATGTGGCCTCCGGTCCCCGCCCATCCCCGTTAGACGGGTCCCTCGGCCCTTTTCCTATTCAAACTGGTACAATGGGTCTTGGGATTTCTCCTCTCCCTCGGCCGTCTCTATCATATAATCTTGTAACCGAGCTACCCGCGCACCAAATGTTTTATTGGTAGCTGCTGGGGCCCTTCGTCTCAATGGCTGGAACTTCTGTTCTGGTTTAAGCTGCCGCCAAAGCTCCAAAAGAATTTTATTAGACTGGCCATCCAATTTCCCCTTATCTGCTCCAGCCGCAATCAAATCTACCCACATCTGTGTTCGGGTAACCTTTATAGGCCCGTTTCCCTTGTTAGTTGGGGGGGCAACATGGGCAGCAGCCCTCACTGCTTTATGATCTCTAGTGGCTTCCAACTCTCCCAAATCTGCTACCATCTGTGTAACTACATTGATGGGCTGCCCCACATAGGGGCCCAAGATAGCCACAAGTGACCCAAAAAGGGCTGACGGGGCGCTAGCAAGAATAAATTCCCTCATTTTTGCCGTAAACACTTCCTCATCTGGCCCACGGGACCCAGGGTTGAAAACAGCATTCTTCATACCTAGTTCCCGAAGGACCTTTACTAACTCGCTGTAGCACTGCCACCGACTCATTGCCCCTGGCAATTCTCCAGCATTCTGCCAGACCATACGAATGGCAGCCATCACCCATTCTAATAGGGTATGGTCTCCAGGGTTGCCATGGCAGTTCTGAAGACGCTGCCTCAAGGAGGAGTGTGTGGTAATGGCGGCCAATTTCTCCATCTCTGTTCCGGAGAGCATGATGCCATCCACCCCTATGTCTCATAATCGTAGTAACCAGGCTACCAGAGATTCAGTAGGTTTCTGCCTAAATTGTGCCCCCAACTCCATCAGCTCTGCCTGGGTATAGGGCCGGACCACAGAGTGTTCCATTACCTGGGCAGGAGGCTGTGGCTGCCCCTGAGGGACTCTAAGCTGCTGGGTTTTTACCTTCTTGGCGACCACTGGTCGGGCTCTCAGTGTGCGTATGGCAGCTTCAGCCTGAGCCTTCTCATCCTCAGAAGAGGAGTTGCAAGCGCCTGCTCCCGCTGACTCAAAACCAGTCCACCGGCACGGGTGCTGCTGCTCCTTTGGCGACCGTTTAGGCTCCTGTGGCTGCTGGCTTTTGGCCAGAAGCTGAGACTCGAGCTCTTGAATCCGCAGTTGTTTCTCCAACAACTGCCGGTGGAAACGTTCAGCTTCCAGGGCAGACTGCAACTCGCGAACCCGTAATTCCTTCTCCAGTGCTCGCTCCAATTCCAGCCTTTTCTGCCGTTCGATTTGCAATTTATACTGAAGCTTTCGACCTCGAGCAGCTTCTTTCACAGAACTCTTGGTTTCCTCTTTAGTAAAAAACACGCAGCCCACAGCTCCTAAAAGGATAGCCATGGGAAGCCAGAACTGCAACCAGTCCTCTACCCCACCCCTCAGGGGTGGTGGCCCCATACCGATCTCCGAATCCTGCCGAAAACTACGCCAGTTGTAAGGCCAGGAGCCGCCATCGTGGCCATTCACATGCAGGTTCCCATTGGATTCGGGCTGACGGTGAAGAAATGGCAGAGTCGGAGGATGGTAGGCCATTCTGTTTATTGGTGTCTCACCAATACAGGCAAGCCACAAGAGAAGACAAGGGAGAAGCAGAGAACCAGCTTTTCCCATGGAGGTCAAGGGATCAGGGAGGCCCCTGCAATGGGGATAGCAGGAACCGAGAGAGAGAGCTCCCGGACTGCCCCAGTTTATAGCATAGATAATCCACACCTTTAATCCAATTATACATTCAAGAAAGTCTCTGATACAAAGCCACCCATCTGAGGCATAATGGGATTCCTCCCTACATCACCACCCTACATCATCCAATCAATCAAGGGTGTGGAGAAGAGCCTACTCTTAAAACCAAGCCTTAGGCCATAACAACCTGGCCTGCTTACATTACAGCCTTTCCCCCACACCCATCCCAAGCACAAGGGCAAATAATATTACCTGGGTGATGGGCTTCCATGTGGGCAGCACCATCTTTAACAAAGTGAGCATATTATATTTTATCTGCCCAACACACTTCCTCTTTGTTCTACGGGAATAAGTATGAATCACTGGACTACGACACTGAGTATTTAACCAAGTGTATGAAAACTTTTTAATTTTTACTCTCACTAATATTCTATAGTATTCATTTCTTCATTTCACATAACAGATGGGATGTTCTGGGTTTGAAATTGCATGGTAATTATTATTATGATTTTATTTTTTTTCAGATTTTACTATGTATCTTCTCTAAGCAGAATAATAATTAACATTGTTTCTTTTAAGTCTGGGCTAAATGTTGTCATTGATGATATTCTGGACAGTTTCCAATTCACTTGCTCATGTTTATTTCATTTAAGGTTCATGATAACTTTTTAGAGTAAATATAATTACTTCCTACTATACTCACCTCCACTTAAAAAGAAGAGACTAACTTTTATATTTATTCAATACATGATAAAACAAGACTCCAGATCAGTTCTTCCATTTTTAAGTACTGATGAAGAATTTTACTATATTCTTTTATGTATAATCATAAGACCCATTACCTTTATTACCAAATTATGTATAAAAACTAGTAAATGATATAAATGATAAACCAGGAAGCTAATGGTAGCATTAGGCAGAATCTAAGGATGATTACCAAACTTCCAGTCATATATATACATTTTTAATTAGAGAGATTTCTAAGAGATATAAAAAATGGTGGATAATTTCAATTCTGAAACAAAAATAAACACATATAGGTTGACACAGATAAGTAATATTTTTATTCTCTCTATACCACATTTTGATTGTTAAAGTAAAGAGGGAAATAAGTTATTGTTGGAGCATGAAAGGTTTGCTAATCTGGGCTCTCAAAGTATAGTAGAAATTATTTTCAAAGTCAATGGTAAGAGTGAGAAAGATCATTGAGATTCTACAGATTATTCTTTCATACTCGACTCATGCACAAATGTTTACTCATTGCATATTAGTACAGGCCTACAAGATCCAGAATAAACAAATATATGCAATGGAAGCAAATTTTCAAGGAAGTAATTTATTTACACATGAATATGGTTCAAAATTAATAGTACAAAGAAACTAAATTAAAGGGTAAAATCATTGTGTACTACATTATCCCCATTTTTGTTTTTAATAATCACCCAGACTTAATGCATTCTATTTTTGTCTACATGCTTTCAAGTTTTATTTTTACTACCACCATGTTCTCTAAAAATGAGATAAATTGGCTATTTTTCCAGTGTCTTAACAATAATACCTAATTGTCACTGAATAATTACTCTGTGCCTGGTGTTGTCTCAATCATTTTATATGTATTAGTGTATTTAATTCTAAAAGTCACTATATGTGTAGGTATAATTATTTTGCCCATTTTCAAAATTAAGAAACTGAGTTCCAGAATGTACCTCTAAGATAATTGCTTAATCTTAGTTTTTCCATCTGTAAAATATATATATATAATACTGTATATATCACATATACTTAAAAAAATTTAGTTATTTAATAAAATATGTGTACATAAAAATTTTACTGTTTGAAGATGAAAAACAATAAGAAAAATTAATTTGTATTTATATATCTAAATATTTCATGTTTTTGTAAACTTCACAATTTTAGAAAAAGGAAGGCATTTTCTATGGAAGTAAAATGAACACAGATAGTTATGTAAATCAGCATTTGAGGCTTCTTTTAAGTTATAGTGAACTGTTTTTCTACGTTATGCATATATATAGAACTCTTTTATCATTTTTATTTATTGATTTAGAGAGGAAGGCAGAGAGAAAGATTGAGAAAAAGAAAGAGAGAGAAGAGATATCATTTTGCTGTTCTATTTCTTTATGCATTCACTGCTTGATTCTTCTATGTGCCCTGACCAGAGATCAACCCTGGAACCTTGTCATATCAGGATGATGCTCTAACCAACTGAGATATCCAGCCAAAGTATAGAACATTTTTTAAAAGATAGGAATTATTTCTCATCTTACTAAATAATATATTATGACATCTGTACATATCACTGACCTTCTCAACAGTCTACCAATTTGTTTCTAATAAAATAATGTGGATCTATTTAGTTCTTTCAAACCAGTATTCAGTGGGTCCTTATAATTAAAATTTTCAAGTTTCTTTTTTACTTTGAGTAATATTTATTATTTTATTAATAATATTTTCTATTCATTTTCTTCACCTTTGTCTTAGACTTAGAGTAGTGTAATGTTGGGTGTCCTAGATAGATCATCTATATCTTCTATGTCTTATTTTGTACTTTCAGACTGCTTCATAATTTAATTTTTATTCATTTATCTTCTACACCTATGTCTGAAGCTTTATTGGGTGATTTAATTTTCATAAGCTTCTTTTACTCAGCATCTTATTCTTTTCTTGTTTGCTCTTTCTTTGAATGTGTGTATATCTACTTTTATTATTCTGAAAAAGCTACTAAAGAACTTTTCAGGTTTTTTTACATTGACCTCTATTTTTTTTATACTATCATTATAATTCGATTTTAAGAATGATTCAAGATACAGAAGTGTGCCATATCTGGCATAATAAAAAAGAAACAGCCTAAAAACTCATATATTTAAGTTACTCATGAGCTAAGAAGGTTGATTAGTTAGTTAACCCTAGAAAAGGGGTTAAAAAGAAGGTATAGTTTGTTTCAGAAAATGTTTTCAGTGTCTCCTTTTAGCTGCTTATATTTATTATTTTTGTTACCATTATGATATATTGTATTGTCATTGCAAATATTTCCTGTGCTGGAGCAACTAAATATGTGAATGTAATGTGTGTGCGTGCATGTGTGCATATGTGTGTGTGTGTGTGTCTGTTGTGTGTGTGTGAGAGAGAGAGAGAGAGAGAGAGAGAGAAAGAGAGAGTAAGGGTAAAATAAGGATAAGGAATTATAAAAAGTTATTTTATTGAAACAGTATATCATAAACCTTACTTACAATATTAAAGTTCTCGATATTTCACCAAATACTTACATAAAACTATTAATTTCATATAATTTTAACAAACAATTGTGATTTCTGAAGCAAACTGACTTGTTTCAGAAAAATCACAGAAAATTATGTACAAATAATTACAAAGTATTACTTACCTCCAGCAATCCCACGCTGAATGTTTATTCAAAAGAACTGAAGTCAGGATCAAGAAGAGATAATATTACTCCAATGTTCAATGAAGCATTATTAACAATAGCCAAAATATGGAAACAAGCTAAATGCTCACCAGTGGATGAATGAATAACATATATATAATGTACAATGAAATATTATTCAACAAAAAAAAAGGAAGGAAATCTTATTATATGTGACAACATGGATGAGCCAGGAAAACATTCAGTCAAGTGAAATGCCAAAGAAAAACAATTACTGTATGATTCAACTTATATAAGGAATCTGAAATAAAGTCATAAAACAGAGAATACAATGGTGGTTGTCAAGGGTTGATGGTTGGAAGTAATTGGGAATGGCTGTTGAATGGATATAAAGTTTCAGTTATATAAAATAAATAAGTTCTAGAGATCTGCAGTACATCACTGTGCCTAGAGACAGCTCATGTTAAGTTTCTTACCCCAAATAACTTAAAAAAAACCCCACAAACTATTGCTTCCCTTCATTGCAAACATCAAAGCAGAGATCAAAACTATAGGGAGCTATTGAAAGTTACATTTTAAAATAAAAAGTGGCATAGATTATTTTCAAAAGTCTTGAAGAAGCTACTGTAAAATTTTGACATTTTGTGCTTTTACTCAGAAAGCAAAATTAACCTGTTGGGTAAATTATCTTACAAAATGACATTGTAGCTTTTGTGCCTTCTGAGATGGGGTCATTTTAATAGGTATATGGAAACAGGTATTTTACAGTGCAGATGGATAACATCTCTCATAGGCAGAATGAAAATCATGTCAGCATATACACATTGCATATATTCACAGAAATGTTGGATGACTCTTTTTTTGTTGTTGTTGATTATTGAACACTTATGCTTTAGGAGAAGAAATCGTCTAGTCCCTGAGTTTGTGATTACTTCAATATAATCTGGAAAAATAGCTTTGAAATTAGTGCTGATGAAGCCTCAACATCTGTGCATCAGGGTAAACTTTTGCCAGAATACAAATAAAAGAAATAATTGAATGTCCTTTCAGATATTACTTTAACTGTAGAGAGCAGTTGGAAGTTTAAAATATATTGTCTAGTCATGACTCAGGACTACATAGTTACAAAAAAGTTCTGAGTACTGTCAAATAGTAAAGTGTATATCATTTTACTTTACTGTGTTATGTGAATTGACCATAAAAAACAGACTGTGCTTTTCCAAGCTTCCAAACAGGAAATATATTTTCTCAGGTAAATGTGCTCATGTTAGATTTTATATGAGGAGTGAAGTACATAAATATATGAGACTAGCAATACAAATTCAAACAGACTTTCCTTAAGTAAAATATTAAATTACTTGTGTATACTATCTCAACCTACCTATCAAACTAGCACTTGATATGTCTCAATTTTCAATGGCAAAGAAAATATAATCAATTTTTATTAAGGTAACTAAAATTGAAATTTTTATTCCTAGATGGATAGGGATAAATATTCATTAAAGTTAACTTGAATTCAGAAGTTCGAACAAATATAGTTTGTTATAATGATTTGTTCTTTTGTTTTTGATCAATGTGTTTTCTATTTAAAAATTAACATATTTCTATGTTATTCAAAGGCAATGAGCAAATATTAGAAATTTAAATATATGCCCTGGCCTGTTAGCTCAGTTCATTAAGAGCATTCTTTGGAAATAGCAAGGTTGCGGGTTCTATCCCCGGTCATGGCACACACACGGGAAGCAGCCAATGAGTGCCTGATTGAGTGGAACAGCAGATTGTTCCCCTCCCCTTTCCCACCCTTTCTATCTCTGTCTCTCTGAAGATAAAAAAGAAATTAAGCCCAGGCTGGATAGTTCGGTGGGTTGGAGTGTTGTCCTAGAGCACGAGGTTGCTGGTTTGATTCCTCAGTCAGGGCACATATACAGAAGCAGCTGGATGTTCCTGTCTCTCTCTTCCTGCCTTTCTCTAAAACAAAAATTTAAAAATTAAAAAAAAAGAAGTTTTGGTATAATCCAAACCATATATTCTAAAAATACCATGATGCCTACACTGTCAGCATTATTATTAAACAAGAATGAGCAAAAAACATTATTGCTTGATTTCTTCATGCAGAAATTTATTTTAAAAGTGAATGAATGGTTCTGGTTGGTGGCACAGTAGATAGAGCATTCTCCAGGAGCACCAAGGTCGCTGGCTTTACCTGGAATGTGCCAGTTTCAGCTCTGGTCAGGGCACATAAGAGAAACAATCAATGGCATAGCTAAGTGGAACAATAAGTTGATATTTCTCTCTCACTTTACCTTCTTATCTCTATCTCTCAAAAAAAAGTGAGTAAAATATTTTTAGAAATCAATTAGTAATTAGTAAAACCAAAAATGAATTTCAACCATCATACTATGGCAGTTAGACCTTGATTCTTTACTGTTCAGTACTAACCAAGACTTAAGTAAATTTAAAAAACAACTGAATTTCTTGTATTCCTGCCTCACACAAGTCAAACAAACTCACAAAAAATATGGGCAATTTTTCTTGCTATTATTACATTGGATTTAAAAATTGCAAAAACAAAAACAACAGCAGGAACAGAAGGTTGCCATTAGTTTTTTATCCTTCTGGGTTTTTGGGCTTCCCTCTATTCTCTAACACTTAGTATACAAACATGCAGAGAAGAAAAACTATATACTCTGTAAAATAAGAGAGAGTATTGCTTTTAGAATAATCAATTTTTTATTATTACTGTAGTAATTACTACTTTTTGTAAAGGTATTCCATGTCCTCTGAAATTAAAATTATCATGTTTATAAATCATATATATATGTACATATATATACAACAGTTTTATTGAGATATAATAGATACATACAAAAAACTACACTTATTTAATGTATAAAAATCAACAAGTTTAAACATATGCATATGTCTATGAAACCATCATCATAATCAAGATAACAAATATATTCATCACCTTCAAATGTTTCTTATGTCTTTTTGTGGTGTGTGTGCATGTATGTGATAAGAATACTTTAAATGAGATCTGTCTTCTTAACAAATTTTTAAGTGCACAATACAGCATTGTTAATTATAGGCACTATGTTGTGCCTACACATCTCTAGAACTATCTCATCTTGCTAAACTGAAATTTTATACCCATTGAGTAACAACTTCCTTTATATTATTGGGTTTCTTTTTGTTTGTTTGTTTTGTGTGTGTGTGTGTGTGCCTATGGGATTTTCTTCCTTTTCCATATTTGGGATACAAGAATCATCTTCATCCAAATGGGTTGTTTTTTTTTTTTTTTTTGCTTGAATCACTTTGGCATTTGTCCTCAATCAAATAAAGTACCTTCATTTTATTCTAGCACATTCATTGATTGTGTAGGTACAGAAATAACTATGAAATCGTATGGTTTTACTCTGATCCTTTTTAAGTTGAATTCATGTTGAACACCTTTTACAAGTGTAGACATCACAGAAAAGTGGTCCTGAAGCTTACCTAACAATGGCTATGTCCTCCCATGGCTATAACTTACTTTTATCTGGTTTAAGACAGATATGGCAGAAACAAGTGGACAAGGAAGGTCAAGGACTGGGCTGAGTTTTCCCATACTACAATCCAATTTATGGCCTGATGTCAGTGAAAGAATGACAGAGAAAACTTATATGTGGCTCCCTGCCACTCCTTCTCCTTGCCTCTAGCACCCTAACTATTATGATGATGACCATATCAGGCAAGAGTCACTACCATGTACACAGATAACCTCTAGAGAAAGGGGACAACCATCAGCTTTATAGAGAGTATATAAGAACTACGGTGGCAGTTGGGGTACAACGGTCTTACAAGTGTATCACACAGAAAGCCTGTCTTCAGGGAGAACTCAGCTGAATTGAAGAAAAAAGTTTCTCAAAATAAAGACCTATTAAAAAAAAAGGACAAGCCAGTGTGTCCTAAATTGCATGGGGCAGACTATAAGTGCTAAAGGCATTCAAAAGAGGAAAATCAATGATTGTTGCCATGGTCAGGGACAGACATTCCCTACGAGAGGATTTCTAGGATTTCAATGAACAGCTGCACAGCCTAGGTTATACATTTCCCCAATTCTGCTTTTCTTTATTAAGAAAAATGTAAACTGTTCACTTGTTGAGTTATCAAGGCTCAGTGATGCAAGAACACCCATGTTCTCTTTGCAGTGATTTTATAAGTGGATTTTATAGTGATTTTGTAGTTGCTAAGTGGAACTTTTGTAGTGATTGAGTGGAAGTGTTGTACAATGGCCTCCTGATCACAAATTCAATATTACAAAATCACTACAAAAGTTCCACTTAGCAACTACAAAATCATTGCCAAATTTTGCCATGGTGTGTGTGTGCGCGCGTGCGCACAAGTGTTTTTCTCTCCCTCACACTGCCTGCATGAATCAAGTGGTTTCCATAAAAGCTCTAAAATTTGCATGATTTGTGAGAAGCTCACGTGCATTGGCAAGGCCAGTGGCAGCTTGAACAAGAAGAGCTGCTGTCTTACTACCAGTTCTCTGGCATAGGTCTCCCTGAAGCCCCTTCTTTCTCCTCAGTGCCAACCAGGTCAACTGCACTGCCTCCCTTTAAAGTAACAATGCCCAAATATTTCTAACACAAATCTTTCCATTTCACTCATTATTCTCCATGATATAATTTTCCTGATAAGCATGCCTTTTAAGTTTGCATTTATAATCTTAAAAATATATATCATTACCAATGTAAGAAGTCATTAAATTTATATTAAGTAGGGAATAGAATTTTCCTATCAGCTAATAGTGTGTATATATATACATAACACATGCTCTTTTATTTGAGAGTTGCCAAGAAGTGCCATGTCAAAAGTCTCTAATATTAGCTGCCTTATATCGGAATAAAAAGACAGAAGAACTTCCTAACAAGATTCAGTAATAGAGATTGAATTTATCATCAGCCTGAAAAACTGAAAATAAAAACAGACAAAAGAAAACTGTTGTTTCAGACATTGGATATAAGGCAGCACAGAGCAGTCATTCCTAAGGGGGGACAAAGGGAACCCTAAAGTGATTCCAGGTGACTTTATGTTGAGAGCTACTAGTTCAGGAAAGAGGAAATCTAAGTCAGCTTGATGATATTCTCTTTAAGTTGAGGAGATGAAGTTAGGAATCCAGGGGTAACAAGACAACCAGAATTTTCAGGGAAGAGCGGTACATATTTATAGAGAAATGTTGAAGAAGTTGATTTTTTAAAATTCAGTTTATTAGGGAAGGTATAATATAGTCAAGAGAATGTTGAATTTGTGATCAGGAGGAGGTCATTGTACAACACTTCCATTCAGCCACAATAGTTGTGAGTCCTTTGCACATTATTCAATCTTTATATACTTCTTTCTCCATATATGTGAATAGTTTTTTAGCAATACTTCAGGGATTTGTTAGCAAGATAAAGTGCTGTCCTCTAAGTGTCAAATTTTATAGGTTATAATATAGAAATCTACATAAATTTTATAGGCTATAACGCAAAAATCACATTGGCTTAAGGGTTCTTTCATTAACTTATTATTAACTTAGTTAATGATAAGTATAGTTCTCCACATCATATAAAGAATATCTCACACTGTGGTGTATCCAGTGTTTCAAGTATAATTTAATTATTTTGTCATATTGTAAAACAGCCATATAAGGCCATTATTAGATGAGGTGATGAGCTGTGGTCAGAATGTATGGTAGGTCTTGGTTAGAACTGAACATTTGAATTGAAAATGTGATCAGAATTGAAAAAATCTCTATCTTCTAAAATTAATACCTCAAACACATTAGTGAAAAATACATGCTGATCTGTTATTTACATGTAGTATACAACAGTTCTGCAAACTATAAGTTTATGCCCCCATGCCTGTAAAACTTTTCTTACACAGGTCACTTAGGAATTCATGTTTTATATTTTAGAGACACATTATCATCCTCTTGTGTTACTCAATTCTTGCATTCAAGCATTCATTCATTATTCATGCATTTATTCACAAAGGCCTTTATTTAGTCACTCAGAAACCTTTATTAAGCTCTCCACATGCTAGGCACCAATCACAGAACTGAGAATATAGCCCTGGACCAAACATACATGATTGCCCTCTTCATGAAGTTTATGGTCTAGTTTGAAAACTTTTAATCCCAGATCCAATAAGTGCTATAAATGAGGACTAAAGCATGTTATAAAATCATGTAATATGGCTAATCATTTTTGTTCCTGAAATACTGACTTGCCTCACTTCTAGGACAATATCTGGTTTGCTCTCCTTTTGCTTTTTTTGACTTTCCTCTAGCTAGCTACTTGGTTGAACAATTTTTACACTATCTCCTAAAATATTGGAGTTTCCCAGGTTGTGTTCCAGAATCATCTCTTCTCAATCTGCACTCTCCACAGCTCAACTAATGCATCCTCCAGGCCTCCATTCTGGCAGCACCCATCACTGTCCAGAGCATTACTGCATATTTCCAACTGCTGAGCTGACATCTTGACCTGTGGGACTTACAGTTGTATTAAATCCATATCTCCAAAATGAAATTAAAATGCCCTCTTGTAAACATGATTTCTTCTCTTTATTCCCTTTCTCTGTATGTGAAATTCTTTCTAATCGTGTTGTAAAACATTTATATCTGCAAAACCATTACCAGGTATTAGCCAGAAAGTCAATGAATTATATTCTGAAAATAAAATAAAAATAATTAGGTCAAATTGTTCATTGGACAGTGATGCAAAATAACTTAGTACAACAATGCTTCTTTGTTGATGATTTTTATTAAAACTATGGTAAACAAATTTACCTAAATATTATTGGTTGGGAAAACAAACTCAATTGCCACTTAGCTTCAGTAGGTTGCACTACGTTAATCATGCATTCTTTAATTTAAACTTGGCTTCCATGTGCAAGCACCCCCCCAAACACACACACACAATGATTGCACAAGTGATGGCTGCTTATATTCATCACATTTGAGATCATATGAGATAAAGAATCCCATGGCACATTTAAAATGGAATACATTTTCTAAATAAGAAAGCTGCTATGTAACTTTGAAGTTTTGCAACAACTAGTCAGTTCTTAAATGTTCAATGCAAATTGATTTTGAAATTCTTACTTATTCATATATTTGATTTCAGCACAATTTAATTATTAATGAAGAGCATTAGCTGAGCTTATCATATTTGATTTATCTTAACTCAGGTCTAAAAATACATAGCAATTGAAGGAATTTAATAAAAAAATAAGTAAAGTTAGAATAGATCCCACTGTAATTCTAGGTTTTAAAATATGTCATTGTGAAATACAGCCAAAGGAGACAAAGCATGGAGCACAGATTACTAGACCCTTGAAAAAAGTAATCATTATTTAAAATTTGTCATTGGAAAACTGATACAGAAAAATAAATTTATTTTTTCCCTTTTCACTTGAAAAGTCAATTCTGTGCCTTCTTATTTCTTTCTAACCAAAAACTGATGGCTTTGTACCATTAACACAATAGTTCCTTTTGGCAAATGAATATTTTTATTAGAGTAGTATTTGGAGCTTCAACAAATAAAGATGGATAGAGATAGCCATCCATAATATTAAAGTTTGTTTTCCTTACTTATTGACATCTAAAGAATTATTGCACAATATTTTAATAAAGTTAATGCTTGAGAAGATTTAGATTTGACATTTCTGTTTATATTTTAAAGATTATATTTAATCAAATTCTACTTTTCCCTCAAATATATCATGTTGGAAGTTTGTTAAAATATAATTATTTCAGAAAGTTATAAACTTTACCTAGGATTCTAATTGGGGCTACACTTAACAACCCCCACAACTTTCAATATTATCTATTTTTCTCTGATAATATAAATACTGATTCTGGAATTAAAAAAAAAACACGTAAAAAACAAACATTTACCTTGAGTCATATATTTATGGTATAAATTAGAACAGAGTTCAAACTCAGAAGAAATATTTTTTTAATTTATAAAGCCAACAATTTTGTTTTCTAATTTGAAAACCAGTTTTTCAATGCTTATTTTTTTCTCACATTGAATTTTTAAAAGTGATTTCTGAAATTTACCATTTAATAACACATGAAAATATTTCAGAAAAACAAACATTTTTTTCAAATCGGGATTTTTGTATAGAAAGTTAATACTAATCTGCTTATATAAATTTTAAAGCATATATTAGGATATAAATTTTGTATATTAACCCCTTATCTGATTTATCATTGGCGAGTATGTTCTCCCATTCAATAGGCTTTCAAGTTTTTGATGATTTTCTTTCCTATTTAAAAAAGATTTTAGTTTAATGCAGTCCAATTATTTTGTTTGTTTTTCTTGCCAAAGGAGATATATCAGACAAAATATTGGTATAAGAAATGTCCATGATTTTACTCTTTATATTTTCTTCTAGGATTTTTATGGTTTTGAGTATTATTTTTAAGTCTTTCATCCATTTCAAGTATATTCTTGTGTATTGTATAAAAAGGTAATCTCGTTTAGTAGTTTTGCATGTATGTGCCCAATTTTCCCAACACCATTTATTAAATGAACTGTTTTTAATCCATTTAATGTTCTTGCCTCCTTTGTCAAATATTAATTAACCACAAAGCTGTGGGATTATTTCTGCGCTCTCTGTTTTTTCCATTGATCTGTATGTTCATTTTTTATACCAGTACCATGCTGTTTGTTTGTTTGTTTGTTTGTTTAAATTAAGTGAGAATCAGGAAGGCAGAGAGCAGAGAGACAGACTCTTGCATGCAGCCCTACTGGGATTCACCTGGCAAGTTCCTTAAAGGATGAAGCTCTGTCCATCTAGGACCACTGCTCCATTGCTCAGCAACAGAGCTACTTCAGCCCCTGAGGTAAGGCCTTGGAGCCATTCTTAGAGCCTAGGGCCAACTTGCTCAAACCATTCAAGCCATGGCTATGGGAGAAAAAGAGAGAGAGAGAAAGTGAGAGAGAGATAGAGAGAAGGGGGAGGGGTGAAAAAGCAGATGGTAACTTCTGTGTGCCCTGACTGAAAATCAGACCTGAGCCTTCCACACACCAGGCCAATGCTCTACCTCTGAGCCAACTGACCAGGGCCAGGACAGTGCTGTTTTGATTACTGTTGACTTACAGTTAATTTGATATTGGGTAGCATGATTTCTACAAATTTAAATAAATATTTCTCTAGAGAGAACAAATAGATGGCTTATAGACATATGAAAAGATGTTCAATGTCAGTAATTATCAGAGAAATGCAAATTAAAACCACAACAGATATCACCTCATAAATGTCAGAATGACTATCAATAAATCAATAAACAACAAGTGTTAGCGAGGGTATGCAGGAAAGGGAACCCTCATGCACTGTTGGTGAGAATACAGATTGGTGCAGACACTGTGAAAAGTAGAATAGAGTTTTCTCAAAAAATTAAAAATTAAACTGCTTTATGACCTAGCAATTCCTCTTCTGGGAATATATCTGAAGAAATCTGAAACACCAATTAAGAAGAATATATGCACCTTTACATTCACTGCATCATTATTTGCAAAAGTCAATGTATTGAAGCAACCCATGTGTCCATCAGTTAATGAATTGACTAAAAAAACAAACAAACAAACGAAAAACTGTGGCACATTACACAATGAAATACTACTCAGCTTCAAAAAATAAGAAAATCTTAACTTTTGCTACAGCATGGATGGACCTGGAGAGTATTATGCTGAGTGAAATAAACTAGTCAGAGAAAGACAAGTACCATATGATTTTCTTTATATGTGGAATCTAATAAACAAAATAAACTAACAAACAAAACAGAAACAGACTTATAAATACAGAAAACAGACAGCTATCAGAGGGGAAGGGGGTATTAGGGCTGGGTGAAAAAATAGTAAAAAGATTAAGAAAATAAAAACTCATAGACACAAACAACACTAAGGTAATTATTAGAGAGAAAGGGGATGGAAGAGGTAGAAGAAGGTAAAAGGGGATGAATGGTGATGGTAGGAGATGACTCCGGATAGTGAACACACAATAAAATATACAGATGATGTATTATAGAATTGTACACCTGAAACTTGTATGATTTTATTAACCAATATCACCACAATAAATTAAATAAAAATTTAAAAATGATATAAATTTGCATTTTGTTTCTTGGAATTTGTAAAAAATATATTGGTATCTTTTAGATAAACTTAGCAACTAAAATGCTAATTAAATAGTTTATATTGCAGGGAAAATATCTCTATGTGCCTAATGAGATAGACCTCAGGTCTATAGATTGGGTGATTTTCGATCATGCACGAGTAGGTAAAACAATCAAATTAGGCCTTACTTTTAACAGAGTAATGCCAGAATTGAGAAGGGTAATAGCAACTGTTAAAGAAAAAATAATGCATTTCCTATAAAGATAACTCTTTAGAATTATTTTTCAATAGTTTTTAATGGGATAAAAATTATTTGCACACAATGCAAAGTGTTAGAATTAGGTTATCTTTGACTGGGATAATCCCTATCTAAAATATAATACACCAAAAATTTACCAGGAACTTTATTACAAGCAATACTTTCTTTTAAAGAAAAGAAAAAAAAATGAAAAAGACAATCTCTCTTCATCATAAGATCAAAAACAGGCATAGAAATAATGTTGATATTTTTATAATATATATGTATATATATACATAATATATACACAAATTTAGCTGAAATTTGGCATTTCCAAATTTCTTTAAATTATTTATTATTTTAAAAAACTCTGGATTCTCATAGCATAATGAAAACCCACAACTTCTGTTTCTATCAGAAATAAGGGGCAGAGATTTGATTTCATATAAGTGGATCTCATGTCATGTGTTAATGCTTCAGAGAGTTGGACACATGTGATATCTAGAGTCATTGAGAAGTCGAACAAGCCTACTTTGCATGCCAGATTTTTAATCCTGATTATGTAGTACTTATTAATTTCAATGTACTCTATCACCCTGCAACTATGAAATACTTTTTCTTAACTTCCTGATGGGATTAAAGGGGACTCATCTAAGAAACATCTTGTTCTCTGTTTGTGGACATTCTCCTCTACATCATGATAATTTAAATGAATAATTTCACATGTTACTTTCAAGAGTGAAAATAATAATATAAATATACATCTAAAAATTCTATTCCTAAATATAACATTGCTTTTGATCTAGTTTATCTACAATAAGTCCCAGTTAGTTTCCCTGTATATTATTGATACTATTGCCTAAATAACACAGCAATATACAGTGTGTCTGTAAAGCCATGGTGCACTTCTGACCGGCCACAGGAAAGCAACAGAAGAGGATAGAAAGTGAAATCTGCACCAAATAAAAGGAAAACTCTCCCTGTTTCATACCTATTCAGTGCAGTTTGATGTGGGCTGCATTTGTTGCCCTACACACATCCAAACGATAGTGAAGTTCTTGCCACACACGGGTAAGGATGTCTGGTGTAATAGAGTGAATAACATCAGTGATTCTGTTTTAAGTGATTAATGTCATTGATACGTTCAATGTACACATGTTGCTTCACATAACCCCCAAAGTAAAAATCTAAGTGCATCAGATCCGGAGATCATGGTGGCCATGGCTTGATAGAACCCCTGCCTATTCACCGCCGGGGGAATGTTCTATCCAGAAACTCACGAACAATTGTGGCATAGTGTGGAGGAGCATCGTCCTGTTGAAAGATGACACCATCTGGAAATTGTGGCACTGCACACAATTGTAACATGTCAAGATAGGTGTTTGCTGTCACAGACTGCTCCGTGAAAAAAAAATGGGACTATCACCTTATCATGCATCAGGCCACACCACACGTTCACTGTAGGGGTGTTACATCCATACTCAACATAGGCATAAGGATGTTCAGCAGCCCATATTCGGACGTTATGGCGATGAACATGTCCACAGATATGGAAGGTCGCCTCATCGCTAAACACAATCTTCTGCAAAAATCTTGCATCATTGTCAATCTCATGAAGCATATCTGTAGCAAAAAATTTTCATAGAATGCAAAAATAGTATTGTAATATATTCTTTTTTAAATTTCAACATAAGTACAATTTACAAATATAATACATTTAAAAGAATTATGTATAGTATTATTTTATTCTTCAGCATATTTCTCATTTGAGTAAATTTTTTTAGTAGATTGCTGTCGTTGTTTAAAGTTCATGAAATTTTTCACAAGAATTTGTTAAATTATATCTCACACATAAAATGGCTTTCTAAGTATCAACACTTAATTGTGATTTTTCTGATGTCCACACTTTATTTACCATAGAAAAACCGCGTTGTCGCAGTATTAGTTCCTGGTAAAGACAGCATGTATTCTACTATTTTTAGTGCATTATTGTATGGAACATGGTTTGTTTCAAAATGATGAAATATTTCTAACCATTTGTTCTCTATTGTGATTTTTGCTGATTTACAAGATTTAACCTTTTCCTTATCAATATATATATTTTTTTGAAAATATTACCATATGGGAAATTTTGAATGAGTTAGAGGGATCGGGTTACACGGTCTCAAAACCGATGCCAGAGCTGCACGAATGATCACTCCGCGCCTGGACTAGTCCTTGAGGCTGCCACTCTCCCCGCATCCAGCCCCATCGCCTGCTGGAGATCTAGTGGCTTGCACCTCGTGGAACCCGGAGCTGCATTCCGCCATCCAGGACACAGGCCTATAGTAGTTAGGGTTCAGACACATACATGATAACCACATGATAATTTCTTGCCAAATCACCCTCCCTCTGCTAATTCTTTACAGTGCTTTCAGAGTGGTCCATTTGACCCATAAATAAAATTGTGCTTAAGAAATTGCAACAGTTTATTTTATATATATAGTCTATATATATATATATATATATATATATATATATATATATATATATATATATATATATATATATATATATATATATATATATATATATATATACCTAGCAGGTATGTCCCGCATGGGGCAACCAGCTCTTGCGAAAGTGTGGGCGCTTCCAGGTAGAGGCGGGGGTCTCCCCACCGAAAACTGTATATTTCCTTCCCCCTTTCCATTCTCCCACTGTTCCCTAGCTTTTCGTGCATTCTTTCCAAAAATCGGGACTTTTTTTTTTAAATGCTGCGGGAAGCGGGACAAATTGCTAAAAATCGGGACTGTCCCACCAAAAGTGGGATGTCTGGTCACCTTATGCAACAGAGTAATGTAAAAGAGTCAAAGGGGACATAGTGAATATTATATCAAATTTGGATCTTAGGTCTAAAGAAGGATAGTGGTAAATTTAAAGGTGACTTTTACAATGTTAACCTTCTGGATAGATGAGGATTTAAAAGTCCATTCTATAAAAGAAAGCATTAAAAAAGAAAGAAAGCTTGAGTACATATAATGTCATTTCAGAAAGAGTGAATGTTTTAATACAGTTCAAAGCCTGGAATTTGGGGAGAAATGATAAGAGGTGAGAGGTGGGACTGAATTGAATGCAGGATCAAACTGTGGTGAATCTTGTGGAGAATCTTGTTTGTCACTCTGGGGTGTGTGTGTGTGTGTGTGTGTGTGTGTGTGTGTGTGTGTGTGTATATATATATATATATATATATATAAAATCTTTTTATATAAACTATTTAATATATATAGACTATATATATATATATAATAAACTGTTGCAATTTCTTAAGCACAATTTTATTTATGGGTCAAATGGACCACTCTGAAAGCACTGTAAAGAATTAGCAGAGGAAGGGTGATTTGGCAAGAAATTATCATGTGGTTATCATGTATGTGTCTGAACTCAAGTAGCAGCATGGGCTAGAACAAAAGAATATGTACAAGTGATACAGACAGGATATGGTAGTTGATTGGATATAGGAGGACAGGTGAGGAATTATTTTTTCTAAGTATTCTGATTGGGGAAAATAGATGAATAGTGGTGTTACTGACAACAACAAAACAACAAATAAGGAAGAAATCTTATTTTAAATTTTGGAGCTACTCTAATGTTCAGGCATTCATTTAACTAGACTTCAATTATTCTAATTGTTCATCTTCTTGGTCTTGAACTATTACTCTCTGTTAAAAGATATTCATTTGATTAAATTTTTGTCTCACCAACATTTTATGTTACACTGTCTTCAATTTGCACAACTTTTTTTCATTGCTTCTACTTTCTACTTCAATCAAAATGAGGACATTACATCTTTCTATGTTATTTCTCCTCCCCTTCATGAATACTTCCTTAGAAGATTGACATAATGTTGAAAACAAGACCAAAGCAGAGAAGAACAAGTTTGGTTTTGTATGAGCTTGTGTTTTTGAGGAAATTTAAAAATAATCACATGAAATTCTGTAGTTCAATTCAATAAGCACTCTACTAACTTCTTATGTGCAGTGACCTTGACTGAAAAACAAGGACACTAAGGAATAAGATGGACACTTTTTCTCTAATAGTTCATGGTTATTTGAGAATACAAATACAAAAACTGACCACTTTAATGTAATAAGGTTAAAATACATAGTTGGAAAAATAGGTGGAAGGGAGAAAAACAGAGTGTTTCTAGAGAGAGGAAAAGATCATGAGAGAAGTCAAACATTTGAGATATGATGGCTGGTGTACTAATTAGTCAGAGACACAGCTAAATGGGAAACAAGCTAGAGAATTTGATTTAAAGGTGAGAGATACTTATACAAATTTGGCATGGCACAAGTCAGAGCAATTGGTGGAATAGGGTTGAAAGATACAGAAGAAAATAACAACTCTGATAAATGGATTGACTTTGTTAAAGAATAAAAACACACTTCCCACCAAGATGAGCAAAGAATTAAAAATAAATGAAAATACAAAAGCAGTTGTGTATATGTGTGGAGAATGGGGGTGTTTAGGAAAGTTTTCTTTACTATAGTTCATGTAATAAAAGGTATGATTACAAGACCAAGGGAAAATACAATTTCTATTATTTTATACCCAGAGGCAATACAGATCTGAGGGCGTTAACTTGTTGATTGTTAGCTAAAATAATAAACGAGAACAACTAAAATTTCTTCTGGGTATAACAATATCACTTTTAGGAACCGTGCGTTAATTGGACTTAGAGGGGGCAAAAACCTGTTGTGAAAGCTGGAATCAGGCTAGGAATCATTACATTAGTTAGAGTAGAAGACTAAAAAATAGGATATGACCAAAGAAGTGGTTTTTATTTTGACTTTTATTAAAGTTACTTTTGAGCATCTCATCATTTTAATTAATTTTAGAGGAGGGTTTATGTAAAATTTGTTTTGGAAATATAAATTGTATACAAATCCTGCCAGGAAAATACATGCCATGTAAAAGTATTCAACAAACTAGAAAAAATAGATTAGTAAATGTCTCTTATTTAGAACTTAAAAAATAAAAGTTATTGACCTGACCAGTGGTGGCACAGTATATAGAGCTTTGACCTGAGATGTTGAGGTCCCAGGTTTGAAAGTCGAGGTCACTGATTTGAACATGGGCTCATCCAGATTGAGTGCAGACTTGCCAGCTTGAACATAGGATTGCTTGCTTGTGCATGGGAGCATCAATGTGATCCCATGGTTGTTGACTTGAACCCAAAGGTCATTGGCTTGAAGCTCAAGGTCACACTGTCTTGAGCAAGTGTTCACTGGCTTGGCTTGAGCACCCCCTTCCCACCATCAAGGCACGTATGAAAAGTAATCAATGAACAACTAAAGGGAAACAACTTTGAGTTGATGTTTCTCATCTCACTCCTTCCTGTCTCTCTCACTCAAAAATAAATAAAAGTTATTGAGCAAAATATATTCAATTAAATATTCTAGAATGTTGCTGAGTATCCAAAAGATATTTTTGAACAAATAAGGGAAGAAATTAATGAAAATATTTTAAATAATCATCATTCTAAACTTGATTTTTCTGGTGTTAGAACTGATTAGGCATTTGTTTTCTTTTAAAACTAGATAATCGGGAAAAGTCTGGGTCCCCAGCTGAGCAAAGGTGCTCACCTCTGTCCTGCGTGCTAACGCTAGTGGCTTGAGTGACAGCCCCTCCCGCAAAGGAGAGGCAGAAACCACAGCAATAGCTGCAGTGAGCCGGCGCTGGCAACGCCCACACCAAACCGCCCTAGGCAGCGACAGAGGGGGTGGCAAGCCTGCAGACAGACCACACCTGGAGAACACAAAGGCAACACATACTGGACTCCAGTGGCCACAACGTGCTTACACTCAGATAAAATGGGCAGGCAGAGGAATGCAAACCAAATCAACCAAGAGAAATCCCCAGAGAAGGTCCTGAATGAACCAGATATAACCAAACTACCAGAAGCAGACTTTAGAATAATGATAGTTAGGATGTTCAAAGAAATTAGAGCAACAATGGATAGTCACTATGAGCACCTAAATAAAGAGATAACAAGTATAAAAAATGAAATTGAAATAATAAAAAAGAACCAGACAGAAATGACAAATACAGTATCAGAACTGAAGACCACAATGGAAGGAATTAAAAGCAGGATAGATGACGCTGAAGATCGAATCAGTGAGTTAGAGGACACAATAAACATAGTTACAGAAGCAGAGAAAAAAAAGGAAAAGAGATTCAAAAAATGTGAGGAAACTCTAAGGGAGCTCTGTGACAACCTGAAGAGAAACAACATTCGCATCATAGGGGTACCTGAAGAAGAGGAAAGAGGAAAGGAAATGGAAACTTTGTTCAATCAAATCATACCCGAAAACTTCCCTAAATTAAGGCTGGGAAACACTCTACATGTCCAAGAGGCGCACAGAACCCCATTAAAGAGAAACCCAAAAAGATCTACACCAAGACACATCATACTTAAAATACCAAAGCTAATAGATAAAGAAAAAATCTTAAAAGCTGCTAGAGAAAAAAAGACTCTCACCTACAAAGGAGCCCCCATTAGGATGACATCGGACTTCTCAACAGAAACACTTCAGGCCAGAAGGGATTGGCAAGAAATAATCAAAGTAATGCAGAACAAGAACCTACAACCAAGACTACTTTATCCAGCAAGGCTAACGTTTAAAATTGAGGGAGAAATAAAGAGCTTTCCAGACAAAAAAAACCTCAAGGAATTCATTAAAACCAAACCAATCCTGCAAGAGATTTTAAGGGGCCTAGTGTGAACAGTTCAAAGGGAGAAAAGAATATAGCAAAAAAAAGAGAAAAATACAGCTTTAAAGAATAAAATGTCAATAAACAACTACATATCAATAATAACCTTAAATGTAAATGGACTAAATGATCCAATCAAAAGACATAGGGTAGCAGCGTGGATAAAGAAACAGGACCCATACATATGCTGTCTGCAAAAGACACACCTTAAAACAAAAGATACTCATAGACTGAAGGTAAAAGGATGGAAAAAAATATTTCATGCAAATGGAAATGAAAAAAAAGCCGGGGTAGCAGTACTTATATCTGACAAAATGGACTTTAAAACAAAGACTGTAGTAAGAGATAAAGAAGGACACTACATAATGATAAAGGGAACAATTCAACAGGAAGATATAACTATTATAAATATCTACGCACCAAATATAGGAGCCCCGACATTCATAAAGCAGATTTTGATGGACATTAAGGGCGAGATTAACAGTAATACTATCATAGTAGGGGATTTCAATACCCCACTAACAACACTGGATAGATCCACAAGAAAGAAAATCAATAAAGAAACAGCAGATTTAAAGGATACACTAGATCAACTTGATTTAATAGATATATTCAGAACTTTTCACCCTAAAGCAGTAGAATATACATTCTTCTCAAGCGCTCATGGTACGTTTTCTAGGATAGACCACATGTTAGGACACAAAAAAGGCCTCAACACATTTAAGAAGATTGAAATTATATCAAGCATTTTCTCTGATCACAATGCCATGAAACTAGAAATCAACCACAAAAGAAAAACTGAAAAATACTCAAACACTTGGAAACTAAATAGCATGTTATTAAATAATGAATGGATTAACATTGAGATCAAAGAAGAAATAAAAAAGTTTCTAGAAACAAATGATAATGAGCATACGTCAACTCAAAATCTATGGGACACAGCAAAAGCAGTTCTGAGAGGGAAGTTTATTGCACTACAGGCATATCATAAGAAGCTAGAAAAAGAACATATAAGCAACTTAACCCTGCAGCTAAAAGAACTTGAAAAACAACAACAAATAAAATCCAGGACAAGTAGAAGGAAGGAAATAATAAAGATCAGAGCAGAAATAAATGACATAGAGGCTAAGGAAACAATTCAGAGGATCAATGAAACCAGAAGCTGGTTCTTCGAAAAGGTAAACAAGATTGATGAACCCTTAACTAGACTCATCAAGAAAAAAAGAGAGAGGTCTCAAATAGATAAAATTAGAAAGGACACTGGAGAAATTACAACTAATTCAACAGAGATACAAAGCATTGTAAGAAAATATTATGAAGAACTCTATGCCAAAAAATTTGACAATCTAGATGAAATGGACAAATTTCTTGAATCATATAAACTTCCAAAAATCAATCTGGAAGAATCAGAGCACCTGAACAGACCAATTACAACAGAGGAGATTGAAACAGTTATCAAAAAACTCCCAAAAAAGAAAAGTCCTGGGCCTGATGGCTTCACAAGTGAATTCTATCAAAAATTCAAAGAAGAATGAACTCCTATCCTCCTCAAGCTATTTCAAAAAATTCAAGAGGAAGGCATACTTCCAAACTCCTTTTATGAGGCGAGCATAATTCTGATCCCCAAACTGGGCAAAGACAACACAAAGAAAGAAAATTATAGGCCTATATCCCTGATGAATTTAGACGCTAAAATTCTCAACAAAATATTAGCCAACCGGATTCAGCAATATATGAAAAAAATCATACATCATGACCAAGTGGGATTTATTCTGGAGAGGCAAGGCTGGTACAATATTCGCAAATCAATCAATGTGATTCATCACATAAACAAAAGGAAGGACAAAAATTACATGATAATTTCAATAGATGCAGAAAAGGCATTTGATAAAATCCAGCACCCATTCATGCTTAAAACTCTTAATAAAGTGGGAATACAAGGAACATTCCTTAACATGATAAAGGCCATCTACGACAAACCCACAGCAAACATCATACTTAATGGACAAAAATTAAAAGCAATCCCCTTAAGATCAGGAACCAGGCAGGGTTGCCCACTTTCACCACTTTTATTCAACATAGTTCTGGAAGTCCTAGCTACAGCAATCAGACAAAAAGAAGAAATAAAAGGCATCCAAATTGGAAAAGAAGAAGTAAAACTGTCACTATTTGCAGATGATATGATATTGTACATAGAAAACCCTAAAATCTCAGTTAAAGAACTACTGGACCTTATGAATGAATTCAGCAAGGTGGCAGGATATAAAATTAATACCCAGAAATCAGAGGCATTTCTATATACAAACAATGAACTGTCAGCAAAAGAAATTAAGGAATCAATCCCCTTCACTATTGCAGCCAAAAAAATAAAATACCTAGGAGTAAATTTAACCAAGGAGGTTAAGGACTTGTACTCGGAAAATTATAAAACATTGATAAAAGAAATCAAGGAAGATACAAACAAGTGGAAGCATATACCGTGCTCATGGCTAGGAAGAATAAACATCATTAAAATGTCTATACTACCCAAAGCAATTTATAAATTCAATGCAATACCAATTAAAATACCAATGACATACTTCAAAGATATAGAAAACATACTCCAAAAATTTATATGGAACCAAAAAAGAACACGAATAGCCTCAGCAATCTTAAAAAGAAAAAATAAAGCAGGAGGCATCACTCTTCCGGATATCAAGGTTTACTACAAGGCCATTATACTCAAGACGGCCTGGTACTGGCATAAGAACAGGCACAGTGATCAATGTCACAGAACAGAAAACCCAGAAATAAACCCACAGCTTTATGGACAACTGATATTTGATAAAGGAGGAAAGAACATACAATGGAGTAAAGACAGCCTCTTTAACAAATGGTGCTGGGAAAATTGGACATCTACCTGCAAAAAAATGAAACTAGACCATCAACTTACTCCATGCACAAAAACAAATTCAAAATGGATAAAGGACTTAAACATAAGCCATGAAACTATAAGCATCGTAGAAGAAAACATAGGTAGCAAGCTCTCCGACATCTGTAGCAGCAATTTATTTGCCAATTTATCTCCACGAGCAAATGAAATAAAAGGCAAGATAAACAAATGGGACTACATCAAACTAAAAAGCTTTTGCACAGCTAAAGACAATAAGAACAGAATAAAAAGACAAACTACACAATGGGAGAACATATTCGACAGCACGTCTGATAAGGGGTTAATAACCAAAATTTATAAAGAACTTATAAAACTCAACACCAGGAAGACAAACAACCCAATCAAAAAATGGGCAAAAGAAATGAATAGAAATTTTACCAAAGAAGACATACAGATGGCCAAAAGACATATGAAAAAATGCTCAACATCACTAATTATTAGAGAAATGCAAATTAAAACCACAATGAGATATCACCTCACACCAGTCAGAATGGCGCTCATCAGCAAAACAACACAGAACAAGTGCTGGCGAGGATGTGGAGAAAAGGGAACCCTTCTGCACTGCTGGTGGGAATGCAGACTGGTGCAGTCACTGTGGAAAACAGTTTGGAGATTTCTCAAAAAATTAAAAGTCGAACTGCCTTTTGACCCAGCTATCCCACTTTTAGGAATATACCCTAAGAACACCATAACACTGTTCGAAAAGAAGAAATGCGCCCCCATGTTCGTGGCAGCATTGTTCACAATAGCGAAGAGCTGGAAACAGCCCAAGTGTCCGTCAGAAGACGAGTGGATTAAAAAGCTTTGGTACATATATACTATGGAACAATATTCAGCCATAAGAAATGATGACATCGGATCATTTATAACAAAATGGATGTACCTTGATAACATTATACGGAGTGAAATAAGTAAATCAGAAAAAAAGAAAAACTGAGAACAGCATGATTTCAAACATAGGTGGGACATTAAAATGAGAATACGAGACACGTACAAGAGTGTGGTGGTTACGGGATGGGGGGAGGGAGGGGAGGGTGGGATAGGGAGATGGGGAGGGACACAGGGAAAAACAGATAGAAGGTGACAGAGGACAATTTGACTTTGGGTAATGGGTATGCAGCACAATTGAATAGGAGATAATCTGGAGATGTTTTCATTGTACATATGTACCCTGATTTATTGGTGTCACCCCATTAAAGTTAATAAAAAAAAAAAAAAAAAAAAAAAACTAGATAATAAATTCTATGCATATTTTCTTTATTTTTTATTTATTTAGTTTTATCTTTTTATTAAATTTATTGAGGTGACATTACTTAATAAAATTATATAGGTTTCAGGTATATAATTCTTTAATATATCATCTGTATATTTTATTGTGTGTTCACCACCCCAAGTCAAGTCTCTGTCCATCACCATTTATCCTTCTATACCTTATTCTACTTTCCTCTTTCCTTCTGGTTATCACCATATCATTGTCTATATCTTTGAGTTGTTCTTGTTTTGCCTAATCCCTTTACTTTTTTCATCTAGTTTTGCCACACCTCTGTTTCTGACAGCTGTCAGTCCATTCTTTATCTATGAGTCTTTCTATTTTGTTTGTTAATTTATTTTGTTCATTAGCATGCACATGTGAGTCATTTGATTATAATGACACAGTTGAAGTATCAGTTACAATAAAAATAGCATTTACCATGGACACATACACACACACACACTCACACCAGGAAGTTACTAAATCAAATATTGCCACTTCCCAAAGAAATAACAGAGCTATGCTTCTCTGCACACAGGTACACTTATACATGAATGCATAAGAGGCCCAGTGACCTTTAAAGAGTAATTAAATTTGACCTATAAGAAGTGGCAAGATCTAACTCTAATAATTTTTAATATATGATAGATGGTGCCAGTAGATCTCTGCAAATAATATTTCAAAATAATTAAATAAATGTACTCAGAGAATGAAAGGATACAGAATAAAAGTAAGCATATGAGACATAGTGTTTCTTGAAAGATACTGATGAGTTGAGGCAAGTGTTCTCCAGGGTACACTGGTGAGTTAATGGTTCCATTCTGTGGGATCCTAATTCCTCTGGTTATATATATTTAGGAAGAGGAGAATAAAATAAAGGACTATGTAGTAAGTAAGAGATATTTTTTAATTTTTAGCCATTTATATGCTGCTTTGAGTGCTTGTTCCTCCAATTAGTTTTTCTCTTCTGAATCACAAACCTGTTTTATTTTACTAAATAATTCTTATTCTTACACAAATTATGCTCCAAACAAATGAACATCCATAACAAAATAAAACACAAAACCTCTCTAATTCCAAAGTCTATTCAGGAAACTTGTTCACTTTTTGATTTTCAGAAGCAAACTTGTTGAATTATCCATGTATGATGTCATCTTTATGTCTTCTTGCCACTCTAAAATGCACGTTGCTGTCATAGTTCCACTGAAACTGTTCTCATAATTATGACTCTTAAATTTATACCTTCAGCACAACTCTCTCTTCTGAATTTTAAAATTATATATATATAATTGCCTACTTATCTAAATAATTCAGTAAACAGAGAGGAGATATCAACAAATTATTTCAAACAAGCATTCTGGAGTCAGACTGCATAGCTTGGAATTCCAGGGTTACCACTCTCTAGCTATTTGGCATTAGAGTGCTTTACTTAACATTATTAGGCTTTAATTTCTTATCTGTAAAACTGAGATATGAATATTAGCAAAGTTATTTTAAGTACAAATATGTTAAATCAAACTGATTAAAACTCTGACTGGCACACAGGTAAGCACATTATAAGTATCAGCTATTCTTCTTTTATTGTCCATAGACATTTCCAATGAGCATATATTATATCCCATGACTTTTAGTTTTCAAACTTCTTCACTCACTCAATTACTCTCTCATCTCAGTAAAGGGCATTATTACATAATATGCAGAATCTCAAGCCACAATCTAGGAGTCACTCATCTTTCTATACTTTTGCTCCCTCAGCCTCAATACCCAATCCAAATCTTACATCTTGAGTTCTTCCTGTCACCTATTCTCAGGACGAGCATCTCTGGTTTGGTCTAGCAGAAGTACCATATTTCCCCATATATAAGACACTCCCATGTATAAGATGCACCTTAACTTTGGGACCCAAATTTAAAAACAAAACAAAACCGTATTACATAAAGTTATTGAACTCAAGTTTTATTTATCATAAAATTCATACAACTCCTCATCACTGTCAAAACTCCCATCCATTAGCTTGTCCTCATCTGTGTCTGATGACAAATCACTGTCTTCAAGAATGAGCACAAAAACAAGAATGAAAAAGAGGGAAATGCAAGTAAAAAAATATACAACCACTGTAATAAGATGGACCCAGTTTTTAGACTCCAAATTTTTTCCAAAAAAGTGAGTCTTATACATGGTGAAAAATAGTAACTGATTTTGCTTCCAAACCTGCCTCATTGCAAATCTGTCTCTCCACTGTGCCAAGAGTAATATTTTAAACTGCAAATGGAATGATGTTTCTCCCTACACACCCCTCCCAGTTAAAACCATGGTGGGTTCCTACTGCAATCAAAATAAAATCCTATCTCTTAGCCAAGGTCTGCAAAGAAAGGCAGCCTGACCTCTAGTGTCACTCTTCCATTCTCCTTTCACTCTCCTTTACCACCCATGCTCTAACCATTGACACCCAGGAGAGCCCCCACCAGCACTAGCAGACAGAAAATTCCAGTGGTGGGGAGCCAGCAACAGAAATACTTTCCCTGATATTCATACAGGTGGTGACCTTATAGCTAGAAAATACTGTGAATGCTTCAGAAAGAGCACTCTCTTCTGAGTTTTGTGACCTCAGCTATCTGCTGCTATACTTTCTTGGAATTTTCAAAAGTTTTAACAGAATTTTGAATTGTTACAGAACTCAGGAAGCATGAGTATTTTGGCCTTAAGACTTTAAATTTGTTTTTCTGTGACCTCATAACCTGAGCCATATGTTTCACATTTATTTTCACTTCAATGGAAATGACAAGACTTAAGATAAAGCTTCTTAAATGATTGCTTCATTTTTCCAATTTTGCATCTTTTTAAGAATCTCTTCTGCCTGCCTCATCAAAAATAAATTTTAAAACTTTAAATTGAGCTTTTTACTTATTTCCATGAGAAAAGTTTAATGTCCATTAAATTTCTTTTTGGCAATACTGGCATAATATGTTTTATAAATATACTGAACATACAGACGACGTCCTCCTTATGCTCATTTATACTTGTTATCCACAATGCCTTATATATTTAGGGTTTGTGATTCACTAAATGACTCTGGCCTAGACTGGGTTTACATTGGCTTTTCAGTATTTTCCTTTGGGAATAGTATTTTTTGAAACCATATCTTCTATCTTCACATTTCCAGTGAAAACTAACAGATGCAGTGTAACATTTATGTCATTAGAGAAAGGGAGAGATCACAGGATAAAAGCTCAAAGATATTGATTTGGTTTTCCAGCTATACATGGTTCATGCCTTCCAACTATTCCTGATAGGTTGATACTTTTCCAGTACTTCCTTAAAAGGTTTAAAAATTGCTATATGTTTTCAGGGGAAGAATTCTATCTACTATCAAGATTCTCAGGAGAAAGGTTTCTGTATACATATGAAGTAATTTTATAGAAAAAACACATGGAGGTCATCCCAGTATAGTTTATATTAGAGGCTAAACATGTGACTACAAATAAATATTTCTATTGGATATGTTAGCTGTCTTGACATTAAATTTGAAGTGCTCCTGTATACTTTTTCAGCATCCTGCATTAAAAACTATTATTTAGTGTGACTGTCATTATACTACACTGTGGAACATTTTAATATTTCATGTGATATGCAACATAACATGGAAAAAATTATGTCTCATTAGAACTTCAGTCCATGTAATGCCATGAATGAATATGTGATCCATAAACAGAAAATATTTTCCATATGCCAGTCTCTGTTTTTATTATAGAAGTTCATGTCTAAAGCCAGTTTTCTTTTAATTAAATTATTAATATTATGCCCAGGAATTTGATATATTAAGTAAATTGATTCTGCATTAGAACATGTATGTTTTAACATTATTTAATAATAAATGCTAGATTGTCATAAAAAATATAGCATTCTCTTAGAAGGTTGGAAGGCAATCAATTAGAAAAATTTACTTCTTAATTCTTTTATCTGTATCATAGTCACTTTTCTTTCAAAAGCCTATTAATTTTATTTCTTAAGTGAAACCAAGTTGTTCACATGAAAATGTGACCGTGTTAATTGTGTCCTATAAGGTTATATTCTAAATAAGACTATATTTTGATCCCACTGGTTGGGTTTAGGTTTGCTTTGCCTTGGACATATATTCCACACATGAATTCCTGGTTCTTTTGAATTAACCAGCTAAGAAAATCTCAATGAAATATAATAAACTTTACATGTATAAAGTATTTTTTTCTATTTTCAAACTTTTAAATCATAACTTCTCAGATGAGGAAAGAAAATAAAATAAGAAGGAATAGTGTTAGATAATAGAAGAGCCAAGAGGAGAGAGCAGATTCTCTAAACTGAAAGAAACACAATGGAAGATTTGGAGATCCCCTGAATGGCAGCACATTTGTTTCTGAACAGTATCTGTCCCTATAATTCAGCTAGAATAAGAAGACAGGAAGGTGTAGACAGAAGACTATAAGAAGGTCATAAATTTGCTCTCTGCAGTGACCTTGACTTCTGAGAGAAACAGTTTGCTAACACTATTCTCAAAATGAAGAGTATTACCCATAGGGGACCACTAAGTTCACATAGGACAGCCTCTACATAGGAGTGATTTTCTATTATTGAAGAGAATGCTTTCTCTGCTTTTCACTCTCATTCCCCTAATTTGTTATTCAAGATCCAGTATCTTGTTGATATGTGGGTTTGGAGTAAGGTTCCCGGACTCTTGGTCACACAGCAGAATCATATTACCACAAGCAAGATAAGGATCATTCCAAGTCTGCGTGTCAGCTTCTATAGTTCTGTTATCTTTTTAACTGTGGAAAGGTGTGTGAGACCCACACAAATAGAGCCAATGAGAAAAAAAAATTATAATATTAGAAATTTGCCAGCTTCAAGGATCATTCAAGTATAATAAGCAAAATATTATAGCACTAATTAAAATTCTCCCTGAAGTTTAATAAAACTTAAAAAATAACCTGTATGTAAGCAAATGCATTTGGAGAAGGTTTTAGCAATTTTTAGTTTCATTCTATTTTCTAACAGAGGAATTAAGATTCTGATTTTCACTTTCATAAAAAACACCTTTTTTACCTAGGGCAAATTATTTAAATTCTCATTGCTTTGGTACTGCTCTTTCTAAATTAGACTTTATAAGGACTCAGACATTAAAATAATGAATTATGTTAAATCTACAGCAAATGCATAGCAGTGGTTGCATAAACTACTGTGTCCAAAGTATAGAGACGGTCAGTCAGAATTCATAATGTAAGCTGTTAATAAACCAAGACTTTTCTTGTCTAATTCATACGTCCATTATAATTTAGTTCTCTCAGGCAATAGACCACACAGTGAGTAAAATCTCTGACAGAGAGGAAGTGTTGGGGGCTGGGCATAGAAAACAGGTTTTCCTTTAGAATCCTTTCTTGGCCTTATAAGTTAACATAAAGGGCTTGAAACAAGTACAGTTATTAAGCTTATTGCTATTGCCCTACTAACACAGAGATATAAAGAGTTTATATAAATAAATAAATTCTTTTATCCTAATTAATATTATTTAACATGTATCAGATGAATATTCAGTGATAATACCAAACTTATGCAATGAGAAATAGGTTTTCAGCAAATATTTGGGTATCTGTGATAGCACTTTTTACAATTTATTATACCCATCCTACTTCCTACTGTATGTACTGTATATCAGACTGGTGCTCCTAGAGGCCAGGGACACATACTTTTTGGTATTCCTATCATTCTACATAGTACCTTGTATGCAGTAGGTCACTAATGAACATTAAATGTATAAAGAGATGAAAAGAAATAAAGAACAAAGCTACTTAATTGTTTTGTTCTGGTCTTAAAATAATGCCATATTACTATTTAAGGGGGAAATATTTCTACTTGTTGTTGATTTTCTAGTTTCAGAAGTAGATACTAGGTGAAAGGCCATTCTCAGAATAATTTTTGCTTTTGCAAGTCAGAAAGGAAATAACAATCTTCCAGAAAGCCTGTTCAACCAAGATTTCTAAACTAACTTGTAGGGCAAAGTGGTTAGATATATTTAGATAAATTGCTGGCAGACAGACCAACTACTGGAGATTTGCCCTGTTATTGTTTAATATTGTGTGCTAACACTGGGCTTGGCATTTTTAAAGCCTCCACTAAGTGAGCTACCTCCCTGAAAGAAGGTCAGAGTTATTGGATCTCAATGAGCACTCTGCACAAACTCTGATGGAGAGTACTATAGTTTTACCACAAAAAGCAATAGTTTCAAAGAGTCAGTAAAAGACCCAAAGACTTAACATTAGGCTTTCCGATGACTTTCAAGTAAAATCCAAATTTCTTATTTTCCTACTCAAGAAGCTTAAAATCTCATTCTATTTTAACTTGTTGCATGCAACCCCAGTTAATTTTTTAATTTTGCTAAATCCAATTCTCAACCAAATTATAAGCTGTCTCTGTACCTATTTTCCCAAGCCTAGGGTTCCTTTTGTTTCATCTGCTTGGAATCTAATTTTTTAATATTTTACATAGCCAGTCTGACCAGGCCATGGCGCAGTGGATAGAGCATCGGATTAGATTGCGGAGGACCTAGGTTCGAAATCCCAAGATTGCAGGCTTGAGCGCAAGCTCATTTGGTTTGAGCAAGTCTCACCACCCTGAGTCCAAGGTCAGCTTTAGAAAGGGGTCACTCAGTCTGCTGTGGCCACCCCCCCTCCCGCAAGGCACATATGAGAAAGCAATCAATGAACAACTAAGGTGCCACAATGAAGAATTGATGCTTCTCATCTTTCTCCCTTCCTGTCTGTTTGTCCCTCTGTATGTTCCTCTCTGCCACTAATATATATATATACTTTTAACATGGCCAAATTCTCCTCATTCTTTTTATAAAATGCAAGTCAGAAGCCACTTTTTTCCTGCTTACCTCAATGTAAGGAATCTTGTTTCCTTCTGAATATATAGAATATTTCATACATTACTCTCTGTTAGAGCATTATTATTGCCTGCCTAATCCAGAGTGTATCCTCCTGACCAGGCATTAACTCTGAGGCTGCTAGTTTCTGAATCATCCCCTTGCCTCCCAAATAGAAGTGCTTACTTTTTGTGGTCGATATATGGAAATTTATTAGAAGTATTAAAAATATTTTTGGAAAAAATATATTTAAAAACTAATATAGAATGAAAATATTTAAAACTTTAAGATAAAATTTAGAGCCAAAATACAAATATATAAATATTATCATATGTCAATAACATAAATATTATACATGCAGATTACGTAATAAAAATGGCAATAAAACTATCAGGAGATGATTGTTGATAAAATTTTTGGGAATAAATAAACATATACAGAAAGATATAAATCATACAGTACTCAGCACCATCATAGTTTATCAATATTTACTGAACAATTTAATTAAGTAGATCTTAGATTACTGACAGTTTTACCACACAATGGACTGAATTGATTGACAAATTAAAATTTTTTGGAATACAGTAGCTAGTTTTTTCAAAGAGAATTTTTGTCTTGTTTTTATTACTGCATTTGGTCCCTGACACTGCTGAGAATTATGAACTCTCATTACAATATTCAATAAGATTGGTTCATTTATATAGTTTTGTAATACTTTATTTAATGTTCATAAATCTGAAATTAATCAAGTTATTGAGAGAAGAGAAATTAATGTAAACTAGTTGTGTGATATTTTTATAGTTTTGCTTTGTACTGAATCACTAACATATATTTAATTTTTGAAGGAAACTGAGATTATAAGATAGTGAACAAGAAGAGTCAACAATTTAAAAATGATTTCATAATGATAGAAAATGCAAGTCTATTTAACAAACATTAAAGGGTTACAGAAGAAATTCCAGTTATGTACTAAGGTTTACATATTTTCAAATGTAAAAGTAAAGATAAATGCTATTAATAAGTGTACTTTATTTTTTACCATCAGAAAGAAAATAGATGTCTTATCATAGAAACTATGTTAAAAATTCATTACAATTTTATGCTATTTTCATAATAGTCATCTAGATCCTAATTTTTTTTAAGGAGTAAAATTTTAAAACTCGTCTTTTAAAAAGATGCATTTAGGTAGTTTACTAGAGTAATTTTATTTTTCAGAAAATGATTATAATATATGAAATTTTTAGGTAATTTCAAATCTATAAATCTGATGCTACACAAAAACACTGTGTCTGTATCTACTAAATATAAATCTATTTCTGTGCAACAGAAAGTAAGTTGTGAGTTGATCATTGTGTGGGAATATAGATTAGATAAGCAAATAAGCAGCCAAGATATTTTATTTATAAAAAATATATGCAACTATTATAGGTTATTGGATCTATTCTTCATACTGATCAAGTACTTAAACAGTATTTTTTTGTTTACTATTATTTAATAATGGTCTTATGGATCCAATTTGACATTATGTATATATGAAAGTATACAAATTGGATTTACTCATGTCTCTGTTCATTCCTACCACCTACCACTGCAGACTCCTTTGTAAATAAACACATTGTTGAAGAAAGCTTAAAAAAAAGTAAATGACCAAAAATATATTAAAAACTACTACCCTGTTCTTTTGGACTGAACTACCATCAAAATAAAAATGTAATTGCAGTTGAGAAATAATGCTTGAAATAGTTTTCCTCATGCCTTTGATATAACAAGATCTCTAATCTCTGGTTAAAGATGGAAGTTTCTTGAATTATTTAAAAAAGTAAAATAAAATTTTATTTACTTAAAAGAGAGGAAAAGTGGTAGAGGGCCCAGCAGGTGATAAAGAGGGTCAATTCTAAGTCATGAGACCATGTAAAAGTTATATAAATTTAAATAACGTATACATTAACTCCCTTTGTCTAGAATTAAGCCCCCCCTCCATTAAAATCTCTGTGGTTAACTTTTAAAATATTCTATGTTATCTATGAGTAGGGAATAATTTTACTAACATTCTACATCTGAAATATTGAATCACCAGTTACATTTTGTCAAAATAAAACAAAGGACACTTGTAACTCCTCAGGTTGTAAAGATGTAAAAAATATTTGCTTAATTAGATTTTGTAAAATAATAAAACATGAGAGCCAAGGTGACATTGCATGATCCTGAGTTTGCTGGATTTATGTTTCTCATGAAAACCTAGACTGGTGTTTCCAGAAAGAATTTAGAGTTTTTGTGAAGTTTAACAAAGATATGAAATAATATTTGCATTAAATCGTACAAGGAAAGTAATGGAATAAACAGAAACACAGGGTCACTCACTGCCTTAGCTTTTACTCCTCTGACCCACGGGGACCATGAAAATATGAATTAAACCACCCATGTAAGAATGTATGAGGTGATGAAGCAGCACACACACATATCAAACTCTGAACCTCAAGGATACTGAGACTTGGGAGTAGGAAGATATAAATAGAAATAATTGTCCATCTTTTCCATCTTTCCATGTTATTTGTACTCCAATTTCTCTCCACACATTCATGTATCCAACAAGTATCTCTGCTACCATCAAAGGGTCATGGAAATCTTTAAAACTCTGGCGTATCAGAGCAACATTTTTATTTATGGATGAAATTCTTGCACCTATTGAATAGCTGTTTTCAATACTAGATAGAGATTTCAAAGAATACTAATAACTTCTGAGATATGTACTGTGTGGGCAGAGAAATCACTTGAGTTAGAATTTAATAGGAAACTATTTAATGTCTAGATACCAAGGATGCTTTTCATTTAGGGCAATTAATCCATGGGACATTTGTTGATAGTAAAACATGGAAAGTAATATCTAACTGCTATATAGCTTCTAGCATGAGAAGATATGATGAGTGTAGAATATATGGGATCTGCAAACAAAAGGCCAGAGTGAGATGTGGAGAGTTAGACTAGGCTAGACAAAGGTCCACAGTGGGTGTTATCTTATGACTTTCTTCCCTTTTTTCTCTGAATCCCTATACATCTAAAGCTCTTCACATAACATTTTGCATAAAAATATTGCCAGATATGGTTATTTATATCCTTATTTAGTCACATAAAATTCAATAAATATTGATAACACATATTTTGTATTTCAAGCAATAAAAATTCAAAGATGGATGAATGAATTGTGTTTGTCCTACACAAATGACAGCCTGAATTTTTTGTGTAGACTGGGGTGGAAATAACATGAGGGGTGAGTGAAAAGGGAAGGAATGTGGGGAGACAAGTTCTTCAGCACAATATTATACTTCTTGTATATGCAGGTATAATTGATACCTCTAGGTTGCTGTTCATAATAACAAAATCTATAAGCAGTATGTTCTTCTTTCTAAAAGTACTTGCTTTAGAGCACAATATTTTGATGCCTTAGGTTCATTTTATTTGTTTACTTTTAAATTAGAACACAATTTCTTCACAGGTAGAGGTGACAGCGGTCTTATTATGTTCTCACAACTCTCACAGAAGAAAAATCTTTGACCACCCTAATTGTTAGACTTTGTCTATGCATGAAAATTTGAAATGATACTTAAGTGAATTATCTAACTCTGGTAAAAGCCACTTAGTCATTCCAAACATTTAGTTAGTATTACCTGGTAAAAGCCTGCCACCATTTTTGGTGTCAAAATACTACACACACACCAAGTAAATTGTCGGTGTATATATACATATACATATTGTATATGTGAATGGTTATATATATATGAGAAAAGAAATTGAAAAAATGACTCTCCTAAAGTCTCTAAAGAGAATCCACAGAGTTCAGTTATTAAGCTGAGTGTGATGGGGGAAGAAGAGAGAGAGAATGTAAATGATTAAATGACTTTACTTGAGCTTGACCTTGAATGTAATTACTCCCTAGGATATGTGAATATTTGAGTTCAATTTATTTTTTAGATGGAGTGAGAGAAGAGAGTCAGAGTTATGGACTAATTTGAAGAAATATATGGTGCATAGACAGCATTGGGGCAATATAAGAACATCAGTTGAGAAAGAAAATGGCATAGTTAATGGGGATTGGTTAAGAAGAAGCAGTCACAGGATTTGAGCCAATAATCAAGGCAACAGTCACTCCAGACTTCCTTTCCTTTCATGCAAATGGAGAAAGATTCAAGGACTAAAATCTATATCTCATCACTGTTTACTTTTGGACAAATGATTTTTTAAAAAATCCTTGAACATTAGCCTTCTGAATTCTTAGAGATTTACTGTTCTACAATTTAGGAGTAACTGAGCAATTTAACAGACCAACTTTCCAAATTCCTCCCTCAGTTCCTCTTTGTTTTCCTCTGGGAGTGCTACCCAAGGTTTTTAGATGACCCTAAGTATATGACCAAAAGTGTTTTTCTCAGCTTTATGCAGGTCTTACTTTTCTGGTTCAAGATCATCTCTTCATACAATGCACTCATGTATACTCTTAAATTTTATAACAAGTAATTTGACACTTAATTCCTCTATTGTTTCATATACATTAAATTTGCCTCTTCAAACTTGATCTGTGGTGGCACAGAGGATAGAGCATCAATCTGGAATGCTGAGGTCCCTTGTTTAAAACCCTGTGCTTTCCCAGGCAAAGCACATATGAGAAGCAGCTACTACAAATCAATGGTTCTCATTCTTCCGGCCCTTTCTTTCTCTCCTTTCTCTGAAATTAATAAATAATTTTTTTAATTGCCTCTTCAAATAAATTATAAGAAATCTGAAGCTCACAATAGCATCTTAAACTCCTCTTTTTACAATTCAGTTTGACAGCTGTTTCTGAATACTCACAACTTCTCTGCCTTGACTGTCCCATAATGCCTATCATATTGATTCTTTATTGTTTGCTATTTTGCAAATGGATTAAAGAGGAGTACTTGGCTAAATGATACAGTACATATCTGATGGTTTAATAATCAATCTTTGATGGATCATAATAAAATATACTTTAAAGAATTTTCCCCAGATAAGTGATAATGTTTGTTATGAGTGACCTTAACTTTCAAGATATTCTTGAATGTCGAATCTAATAGGAGTATCAGCAGGGTACATTAGGGAATTAACATAGATAAGCATACAATTCCAGACTTATGTCTTTACCAGCTAAAAAGTATCTGATATCTAGGCATATGAGTTATTGTTGCTGTATTTTATATGAATGAATATTTCCATCTTTTATAACAATATTTTATGCATAAATTAAACTCTGTATTTTCTATGGTTGTATTTTATTTTTTTAATGTGGATATAGTCTCTGATATTATATATATATTCATCAGAAGCAAAATCATTAATCTTTAAATAGACCAAGCTACCAAAATTAACTTTTATATTAAAGATTATCCTAATTAGTCAATTAATGAGTTGTGAGATAACAAACAAAAGCCATTCAGTGTTAGCTGAAACTGTTTATTTTTTAAAGCAGTAAAATTGTATATCTATCCAACAACTGTGTGACTATCTTCTTTTATAAATTGGTTCTAGCTAATACTTATATATAAATGGATCAAGTTATTTGGAAAGGCCTAAATGGTGAATTATAGTGTGCTGGTTAATAGCAAGGACTTGTAGTCAGATGGTCTGGTTTTAATTTCAGATTGTCACTTAATTGCTGTGTTACATTGGGAAGATGGCTCAACCTCTCTGCGTCTCATTTTCCTCACCTGTAAAGAAAAAAAATAATAAAATTAATTAATGTACACATAATGCTTATAGTTGTGCCTGGATTTTAGTAAGTGCTACAGAAGCATTTACTATTATTATTGTTACCAACACAAGCAGATTTATTAAAATTTTCTTAACAGATTCTTGAGGGAGCTTCTAAAAAGATAAATTTGTCTTAATCTCAAATGTTGAAAGTCAAAACACTTGTTGACCAGCTGGTTATCACATAGTGGTTTTTACAATATATCTTGATTTTCAGGGATGAGGCTGAGCAGCATTTGTCAGTTACTCAACCACCAGGATTATATGACTGCTACATGGCCTCCCAAACCTGCTGATTTTCTTTTTCATTATACATGGTATAGCTAAGTTGATGATGTCTTTTTTGTTTTGACTCTTTAAAAAAAGCATTTTATTTTATTCTTGTACACATGCTTTAAAAATGTTTTAAGTATATATAAAAATATAAAATAAAATTAGTTGAGTACTATTTAGAAAACCAATGTTGATCTTAGCATGAAAGAATAAATGTGATTAAACCAGGCCACTATGTTTCTGTAGGCTAAACCGGAGAGTTCAGAGTAACGTAAAAATTATCTCAGATTGTAACCTAGCTTTGATTTTAACATTTCATATTTTCTTCCAAAAAACACATTATTGGTAGCATGGTATTAATTAATATTCATTTACAGCAAATATATCATTTTCTTGAATTTTATTTTCTGAGTCATAGTTTCATTATATATATATATGTGTGTGTGTGTGTGTGTGTGTGTGTGTGTGTATATATATATATATATATATATATATATATATATATATATATATTGACAATGCCAAAGTTGCAGTTCAATATCAATCCCTGGTCAAGGCACATATGGGAAGCTACCAATGAATGCACAACTAATTGGAAAAACAAATGCTTCCCTCTCTCTCTTTCTCATTTTCCTCTCCCTTCCTCTCTTTGTCTTTCTGAAATCAATAAAAAAAGAAGACATGGGGGAGTGTTAGAACATAGTCAAGGGAATGTAAAGTACAGCACAAGGAGTGTAGCTAATAATGTTGTGACAACTGGGTATGGTGCTAGGTGGGTACTAGACTATTGGGAGGATCCCTTTGAAAATTAGATGAATGTCTAACCACTCTACAGTACACCTAAAACTAATATGAAATAATATTAAATGTCAACTGTGGATGAAAAAAAATTAAGGTCTCAGGGGTATTTCATATTAATTAATAATGGCTGCCCCCGTATACAAAAATAAACCTGATTTCTTATGAGAAGACCTGCAATCTTTTTATTTTACTGATGTATATAAATTGCACTGAGCTTTATACATATTTTATCACTTAATCTTTCATGTCTCAAAGGCCTACATATGTGATATAAGGTGTGAAATCTTTTAAATGGTGAGAAAATAAATTTTAGTTTCTTTAGCCCAGTTTTAAAATAGATTTGACCTGGCACTAGTGAGATATGTCTTCATTTCACCTTATTTATAATAATGTTTATCTCATTAATATGGGTGTTGATGTGTGTAAGGTATTTTCCCCGCCGAGAAAGAAAGGGTTGTAGCCACAAAGTGTGGAATAGCAAAGGCTTTATTTAGTACCATGCTGCCTGGATCATGTTCTCTGTCCCTGGGGGACAGGGGTCAGAGAAGTCACATGGATAAAACCGCATGGGAGGTATTTAAAGGGTCTGTAGGATGGGCGAGCTAATATGATGCGGAGAAATCTCAGAAAAACAGTCGCTCTTTCCCAAGGGACTTCTGAGAAGTTTCTTTTGGCGCACTTGGTTGTGGGTGGCCCTAGCCAAAATTCCCGGGTCTGAGTTCCTCACGTGACCATTCCCCATTATCCACCAACCCTACATTCTGACCTTTTGTGTTAAATAGAATAGGGGTGCCATTTATTTGTCTGGCTACTTCCTGCTGATTAGGGGTGTCATGGGGAGGGGAGATCAGAAATTGGTGGTTTTGAGGGGAGTCAGGAGGAACCTCTGTTTGGCCGTGAGTTGAGAAACTTCGCAGATGCGGTCCTGTAAGAATTTATAAAAGAGAAGCAAATATGAGTTATATGCTGATAATTAGGAGAAGATTTAGGATAGAGGCAGCCCAGGTAAGAATGGGTGGCTGCCATCAGGAGTTAAACAGGTTATAGAAGGAGAGATTCTTGCTTAATTTGCTCACAGATGGTTGAGGAGATTGAAGCTTCTTTCATCAGACCAGTCTTACTGAAGAGCATTGCTCCCTGCTTCAGCTCATTCTGGCAACAGGTTCCTGGTGGGAGAAACAGGAACAACAGGAGGGTCTGTAGGGCCCAACCTTTTGGTTAGCTGCAGACGAGTAGGGTCCAGTGGTTCTGACTGCCAGCGATCCTGCATAGGAGCAAGCTTGAAATGACAGACATGTTAGAAATGAGGGTAGCATTGATTATGTAGGAGCCCTTGGTAGTAAGGAATGATAGGAGTAAGTGGGAAGATGCTGTCAGCTGGTTAGTGGCCCTGAGACTGTAATCACTCTGCCAGTGACCAAGCTGATTGCAGTTAGGGCAGGGCTCAGTGGCCAGCTGCAGGCAGGAACATAGTTGGGAACAGTGGTCCTGCTTGCCACACTTAAAGCAAGCTGCTGGTGGGATTTCTCTTTGTGGTCCAGACTTGGGCCGGGCACTTCTTGTGCCTTGTCCCTGTTGCTCAGCCGGCCTCAGGGATGCCACAAGAGCCTGGGTTTGGAGTGTTACCTTCTGCTGCATGTGGGCCTGGTGAATAGTCTTGGACGTTTACTACTAGCCACAACCATTAAAAACTTTAAATGCCATGTTCACAGGTCCTGGGTAGGGGTTTGGGGGTTGAGAATAAGAGGAGAACTCCTTGGGAACCTGAAACCCAGATCCAGCTGGAAACTCTGGAGCCAGAGGCAGGACAAGGCCAGAACTTCCTGCAAGCAGAATGGGGTTGGGCATCCTGCAAACCGGTGTAAGAGCCAATGGTAGGTGGGGAATTGCCTGATGGAGGAGGGGTTTAAGAATGCAGTGGAGAAGGGAGGAGCCCCTGGCCAGCAGGGGAGGAGAAAGAGAGACTGGTATTTACAAGTGAATGAGAAACAGGATTTAGCAAATGGAGGGGAGGGACTTTCTGGAGGGAAGAGACCAGAACAAAAGAGGTCCACAGAGGGACCAGAGAGGGGTCTGAACAGAGTGGCGCCCCTGGGGGTCAGGCAGGAGGGGAAGAGAGTTGGGAGTCCACGGAAAAGGAAAGATTAGGAGCAGAGGTTTTAGGTGAGGTTTCTCTGGCCAAAAAAAAAAAAAAGGCCTGTACATAGAAGAGGTGGCACAGAGATTAAGGATGGGCACATGAATAACTAAAAGCCCTGTATGTAAGGGATTTCCAATCAGTTCCCAGCTTTTTTGGTGATAGTTAAATTGGTGAGGGTGTTAAAACCAAAAGTCCCTTCAGAAGGCTACCTGGTCCAATTATGCAGTGGGTTCTGTGGCCTGGCCACAACAGAGAAGAACAGTTTCCTCTTCTTTAGGGAGGGAGAGATTTTGGATAAGGCAACTCTCAGAGTGTTTTTGGATTAAGTTTAGATTTTTGTGCCCCCGTGGCCACCCTCAGTTCTCAGAGTGGTTTGAGTTGAGAACTGGCATCCCAAAACTCAAGCTCTGGCCACAGACAAATATGGAAAGTGGATGTGCTCAAGATGTCTCCACGGGCACACATGCATTTGGAATGGAAAAAGGTCCCTGTTGTAGCTATGGTTTCGGACAGGGAGTCTCAGTGGAAAGAACTGAGGGGAGTTTGGAGGCAGGGGACTTATCACTCCTTGCATGGAAGTGGGTGGAAGGTCAGAGATCCTGGTTCTTTCTCAAAGGAGAAGGAAGGAGGAATGGTCCTTGCGGACTTCAACTCCTCCTGGGTTTTCGGCACCAAAATGTAAGGTATTTTTCCCCACCGAGAAGGAAGGAAGGGGTGGAACCACGAAGTGTGGAATAGTACAGGTTTTATTAAGTACCACACTACTGGGACAATGTTCTCTATCCCCAGGGGGCAGGGGGCAGAGAAGTCACGTGGATAAAACTGTTTAGGAGGTATTTAAAGGGTTTGTAGGATGGGCAAGCTAATATGACACAGAGAAATCTCAGGGGCTGACGGTCAGTCGTTCTTTTCCAAGGGACTTCTGGGAAGTTTCTTTTGGCATGCTTGGTTGTGGGTGGCCTTAGCCAAAATTCCCGGGTCTGAGTTCCTCACTTGACCATCCCCCATTATCCACCGACCTTACAATGTGTATGTTATATGTAGCTAAATGCAGTTTTTCTGTTATGTTTTTAATCTTCCCTGTATGTTTTTCTTTCTTTGTTTATTAAAATTCTTGAGTGTTTAAAATATATGCTCCTACCTTTACTATAACAATATAAATAATATGTTGACATTAAGTAATGTATACATGCCACATATGCCCATACATAATGGGCAGAGCTATGAATGAAACTCATTTCAACAGGGTTTTAAATCTTGTTTATTAAAGTGACCCCACCTGTATATTTTGCCTATAACACACAGAAATTTATATTAAGCAAGTCATAAGAATATCATTTTATTTTACTCATTGAATAATGCTATTATAGTAGGTATTAGAATGCAAATTGGTGTAATTTTCATAGGGCAGTTAAATATTTTTATAGTAAAGTGTTTTTAAAATTTTTAAATATATGCCTTATCAAATTTTGAAAATACATATTTTTGTATCCAAGAGTCAAATACTTATGTAAAATAATGTTCACTGCAGCTTTAATTTTTTTTTTTTTATGACAGAGACAGAAAGAGAGACAGAGAGAGGGACAGATAGGGACAGACAGACAGAAAGGGAGAGAGAAGCATCAATTCTTTGTTGTGGCACCTTAGTTGTTCAGTGATTGCTTTCTCATATGTGACTTGACTGGAGCACTACAGCAGATTGAGTGACCCCTTGCTCAAGCCAGCGACCTTGGGTTCAAGCTGGTGAGCTGTGTTCAAACCAGATGAGCCTGCACTCAAGCTGGTGACCTTGGGGTTTCGAACCTGGGCCCTGTGCATCCCAGTCTGACACTCTATCCACTGAGCCACTGCCTGGACAGGCTGCAGCTTTAATTTTTAAAAGCAAAAATATATAGCTACCAGTATTTCAAAGAATTAAATAGATTTATAGGTAATGGCATGGATTCATAATATTCTAAGCAGAAATTATTTTTGCAACATGGCATGTACAATATTATTTTATAATTTTAAATTTAAAAAACAGTATATAAATTATATGTGAATATTTATACATGTGTGTTGTCTAGGGCCAGTAGTCACTGGCCATTCACTTGCAGGTTCTCGTTGGATTCGGGCAGAGAGTAAAGAAACAGTGGAACCGATAAATGGTGGGCCATTCCTTTATTAAAGTCTCACACCCTCTGACTGAGCAAATACATAGAGAAAACACTTCCCTCTTCATTCATTCAGAGCTCACAAAGCCCTGACACATTCTCCGGTTTCACAACCAGGAGACTCTTCTCTGGTTCCTCCTGGAATCAAAGGCCCCACCACTCTCAGAAGAGCTTGTAAAAACCCCTCACCTCTGGTCCCCATCTGCACACCTTCATTCTCTCTATTTTCCCTTCTCTCTGCACAGACTCTGCAAAAACATGGCTTACTCCCTTCTCTTTTCAATATTTTCTGGCTGGAAAACCTCTCCTCCAGCAAACTTTAACAAGACAATGGCCCCTCCCAAGCAGAAAGGTAATTTGCAATTTTACAGACCACATATACCTGGTGCTGTCCTGCCTCCAATGCAAACTATAAGCGAGCAAACATAAAAATCATATTTTACAAACTTATTTGACCAGCAGTGTGCCTATGGTGTGCGTGCACATCTATGAAGGATTCATGCCAAATATTTAACAGTAAATATCTAAGAATGAATTGATTAATAAAAGAGAAAGGAAGAAGAAAACTTTCAATTGAGGTTTATATACTTAACACTGTATTAATTTTCACAAATATATGTGCATTCAATTTAGAATCAAATGGAATTAAAGTCCAAGGACATAAAATGTTAAACATCATAGATAAAATAATTTTCTGGGTTACACTACTGTTTCAATTGATTTTTGTCAATGTGTGTACCCACAGCATAAGAATGGGAATGAAAAGTGGGCATTTCTGACTATTATCTCTAGGCTAAAATACTATATTCAATCAAAACAAATATTACATTCTACATACAACAAAAATTGTAAGTCATAGCATTTGGGATCTAATGCTAAATCTCACCAGACACAGTCAACCAAACCCAGGTTCATTTCATTCTCAGAATTTCATTTACATTTGCCTGAGACTTTAAATTGAATAATGGCCTGACTATGTGTGAAAAAAAAAAGCATGCATTTCTTTCATACTTTTTAAATAGCAATGAAATCTGGGAGACCCTGGAGAGAGAGCAGGTGGGCTAGGAGGCAGCAGGGGAATGGGTGGTGCAAGATAGGGACTTAATGAGATAAGGGAATATGTATTTTTGTGAAGGGAAAAAACCTTCATAACATTTTTCATATGAAACATACAGAAGAATAATGGAATAGATGATATCTTATGAAATGTGGCCTACAGTAAGTTACTGTTGCATGTCTTCCTTCCATAGAAAAGGAATGAATTGGAGACATTCACTTATAATGAAAATTGTCTGTATTTTGCCTCAATTGAGAGAGTTCATTGAAACTTCATAGAGTAGTTTTATTACATATTACATGGGAAGGAAAAAACACATTTCTTTTATTGTTCCAATAACAGCTTGTTATCAGACACAACAATACACTTCCCTGGTAGTTGTGTCAGAAAACCTTCTACATATTGAAAGAGTCCAAGTGGAGTTGTTATTCGAAAGGTGCTTAACTGCAGTTTTCAGCAAGTGAAACAAAAGTATAGTTGGAGGGGGGGGGGGGATGAAGTGTTTTCTTTTTCCAACAACCACCGTGGTGTAGCTTCTGTTGTTTGTTTTCTGTTATTGTTTTCCCCTCCCCCCACTGCTCATTAAGAAGAAGAAAAAGCAGAAAGAATTGTGAACATCCTGCTATTTAGCGGTCATGCTCCGAGGGCTTTGAGAAGACAGCCGTCAGCAGATGCATAATGATATGACACACACTGCACGTTAACTGTTTTTGTGGTGGACCAAGAATCCTGGAACCCAATATTTCAGTGCAACCTGTCATCTTACCCACATTTTCAAGGTGGTCCTGAGTCTCCTAGGCTGTCTTTCTCAAACAATTCTCATGTTTCTTCTTTTGAGTCATTTTAAAACAGCTCAGAGTATGGCTTTAAAAGGCATTTATTTTTTTCTTCCATAAGCCTGTTATGACAACTTTTCTTATGACACTCCTTAGACAACACTAAGTGATAGCATTTCTACTAAAACCATCCCTTTACCTGATGTCCAAAGTTAGTTTACATCTATTCCTCTGTAGTAGCATTGCCCGATGATAGATTTCAGTTGATTTGCATGCTTTTGTTTGTTTCCAAGATAGGTATGAAATGTTCTTTTTCTTGAAAAATATTTTGTGTTTTTGTGATTTCCTCTTTGTCCAGGGATTCTTTTGGAGTTTTGTTTTAAATCCAAGCAGTTAAGAAGTCTTAACATTTTTTTGTACTTTTCTGATATCTGAGTTTACATTCATAGCATGTGGGTCTTAAAAGCTCTACTTTGTAGAATTTGTTTAAGTTTTCTTTGAGGCTAAGTATATGAACAATTCTTGGGAATCTTCCATGACTCTAAGAAAGAAATATATATTCTTTCTTTGCTCAGTATAATATTTTATATATAAATATTAATTATGTTGAGCTTGTTGGTGATATTAAATCTTGTGTCCTTCTATTTTAATCTGTGACATACATTGTATCCTCCTCTATAATTTTATAGTTAAAGTCTCCAATCTCCAGTATAACTTTTCGTTTGTATTTTGCTTTCTATATGTATGTTGTTCAGTATACAAAAGTTTATGATTTCATTGTCATAGTGAGTAGTGGTGATTATCATATATGATTGTCTTCTTGATCCTGTTTAATGGCTTTGCTTATGAATTCTGTTCCCTGACTTTTTATATTCTAACACTCAATATGTCTTTTTTCATTTACCTTTGCTAATGCAATCTATTCCACTCCTTATTAAAAATTTGGGCACGGGAATGGAACTTCAGTTGCACAAACTTGGTTTTGTAGTTCATGGCATACTACTTTTGTTTTTATTAAATTTTAAAGCAATAACTTCCTTCAAAAAAACAAGACAAAATAAAAGTTATGATCTTGGTGATAATTTGTAGTTAACCATATTATTCTCCTATCAACCCATCTCACTACTGCTCCCATGGTAGCATTATGCTAAAATCTGTGTTTATTTATTTTTTGCATTCTTTTTCATAGACCTTTATTGTATCAATATATATTACTTAGGAATATTTTAAAATTTTATGTTTCTACATTTATAAAAAGGATGTCATACTGTATGCAGAAGCTTGTGACTTATATTGCTGAAAAATACCCAAATTTTTATGTTGCTCTAATTTACTTATTTTGACAGTTGTATATAATTTTATTTAGTAAATACCCCACAGTTTGTCCACTATTTTCTGATAATGGGTATTTGCATTGTTCCCATATTTTAGTTCAAAATTTTTCTTTTTTGCTCAAAGTTATATTTTAATTATACCTTTCACTTGATTTTTTTACAAATCTCTTAGTCCTAAGCTTTCTGGATCTTTATTCCAAGTTGCTTATCTTTTCCCTATGCATTCCATCTCCTTTGTCTCTTCAGGTATTTGTTTTGTGTTGTGAAGATTTACTTAATTTTATTTTGTATCTTGACAATCATTATTTTTCAGTTCCTCTATTGAATTTTTAAATTTGAAAATTACTCTTTAGATTTCCAAGAGACATGTGTGTATGTGTGTGAGACCTAAATATATCTACTAAACCAGTCTTGTTATTTTTTCCTTTTTTGTCAAAGTTATCATCTGACCTTCAGTTAATTCTACTTCAGTTGAATCTACCAGCTGCTGTAGGCTACTCAGACCCTTAACTAACTGGGTTGTCATTTTCTTTGCCTAGTCATTGTTTTCAGTTTCTTATGTAATTAGGTCAGGATGTATTTCTCAAGCTGTGGAATCACATTGAGTGATAGGAAGCATGAGAATTTTGATCTCCTTTGATGAGGAACTAGCACAATTTTTTCTCTGTTCTACGATATGGAAATGAAGATTCTTAATTTCCAGTGTCAGCCTTCTGTGTACTTTAGTTCATCTGTGCAATTGCCTGTGGTTGGTTCTACTGCAATTAAGATCGTCAATGAGTAACACCCAAAACATGGCATAATTGATATGTTAGGAAATATGGGGCCTTTTCCTAAGGGGACCATGGACACGGTAGCTAACCATAAAATCCCATAGAAGGAAGCTATTTTATTTCCACTGATCACTTGCTGGCCATAGAGCAGGAAAAAAAGATCAGTGTTCCTAAGATTACAGAAAACTTTAAAACTAGTTGGGGGGGCAGTTAAACAACATTAGATTTTCATGACAGAAATGGAAAATATTACTACATTCTTTTCATGCCAACTCAGAGAACATTTTTCACTTTCATCTCCAAGTCATTTCACATCTGGTTTTACAAGAATGCAGACTTTCTATATTGTACCTATATCTTATAATGCAAACTTTCTAAAGCCAAGGCTTTTATCATCAAATATATTATAAAATAAACAGAGCACAGCAAAGAGCAAGAACTAATTAGTGGTTTCATATCATCATTATTATTATCATTTTAAGTGTAGGTGTACATCAACCTGAAAGTTCAAAATCATAGGATAAAAGAACATTTACTCATTTTTACAAAAGAGGTCTGCTCAGGTGTAATGCCAGTTGTTGAGGCCAGGCAGATTCATACTGGATTAGGGCAGATGGTAGAGGAACTGTGAAGCCAGAAAGTATCGGGTCTTTTTTATTCATTGGAGGCTCACAGAGAAAGGAAAGCAAATAGGCAAAGCAATACCACTTTTCACAGTGGTGGGCAAGGGATCAGGACACCACCCTTCATGGAGAAGGCTGAGGGAATCAGGGAACTGCCCCTCACAGTGACAGGAGAGCAATCTAGGAGAATACCCACCAAGGGAAAGCACCCATAGCCTTATTTAGGTGACACATACGTAGCTTCCTGCCATATGCTCATGCACTAATCATACAAAGTGCTTATAGGGGAAACCAAGCAAGTAATCCCAATATAGCTTTTTTTCCTACACTTTACCCCTTTAGGGTTCACTTTACAATCTATGTGACAGGTATCTTCTGCAATGGTCCTTGTGTGAGGAGAGAGGTACATTAAATCACAGAAACAGTAGAGATGATAGCAACAGAATTACAAAGGCACAAGCTATCCCGAAAATGACAATAAAGATGGTGTGCCAGCCTACTGCTAAATACTCCCACCATTCATGGAGGGGGTCCCCAGTGTGGTGTTCCACCTCCTGGGACTTTTCCACTAGGGCAAGAAAGGCTTGGTTTACAATGTCCAGTAAGCTATGAATGAAAAGAAAGAGTTTCCAGCACTACCAAGAGAGGCAAATCTTTTATTTCTGGTAGAATACAGACAAGAATTTTGTTTGCAGACAACACAGTAGCAGGTAACAGAGGCCATCTCAGGAGAGTGTATCAATCCTTATTTGTCTGTACATCTGGTTCGATGTGCATTAAAATAGAAGAACTCATGATAGGAAATTACCCCATGGTGCCAACAAGGTACCCATCATAGGTGGGGGCTTGTATAGTCCAGGGCCACTTCCATTGAAGTTATTGGCCTGTTAGGAGGACTGTTGGTGCAGGCAGGAAGAAGCATGTTGTCCTGTTGCCCAAAGGCTGGCTTAAGTAAAGTGTCCTTGGTACATTTCTGCAACTGGATAGGAGCAGCTACCCAGTTCAAGAGGGTCTCCACAGATGCCAGGTCCCCAGTCGGGATCTCTCATTTAAACTCCAACTGTTCACAAGCAGTGTGTCCATCCAATAAGGAAGCTGGTGCTGCCCTCTTGTCATTGTCCTTGCTTTAAGAATCCATTATACTGCTCAGTGATATCAGTAGCCTATGGGTGGTAAGAAACATGATACTTCCAGTTCACTCTCAAGCCTTGAACTAATTGTTTCACCCTAGAACCAGTAAAATGGGTAGTGTTGTCACTTTCAAGAACCAGCAACCACCTGCAGGTAGCACTCAGGCAGTCTAGACTGCCCTCTGGTTGGGGTTATGGGTGGGGTATGCAGCAAGCAGACTGATGGCAGTATTTACACAGGTAAATTTATACTGGTACCCTTCTGACTTTGGTAAAAAGTCCAGTGATGTCTATCTGCCACCATGTCAGTGAAATGTGACCTCTCTGAATCTGTCTTGGTGATTGCAATATATCATGTCACAGAGTATGCCCCTCTAGCAATCCTGGGAATGATGAGGCAGACACCATGGCAAGGGTGAGATGATTAGATACTGCATCCACAGGTGATATGGTGTAGTGGCTCCACCGATTTCTGCTCCATGTGAGACAGAAAACTATATGGGCTACCATTAAGGTATGGAACTTGCCTGTGTTCTTTGCAGAGGTACTTGGAGCTTACAGTAGATGTGCACTATGTTCCAAGAAGCACCTTCAGAGACCACTGGCATCACTTGGACAGATCCAGAGACTTCATGTTCTGCTGTCACAGTGGCAGATAGACATCATTGGACCCTTACCAAAGTTGATGAGTATGAGTATGCAGTCCTCTGTGTAGATGCTGCCACTGGTCTGCTTGCTGCTTATCCCACCAAAAACCCAGACTAGAGGGCAGTCTTACAGGCTCTGGACTGCCTGAGTGCTATCTATGGGTGGCTGCTGGTCCTTGAAAGTGACAACGGTACCCGTTTCACTGGTTCTAGGGTGAAATAATTAGCTCAATACCTGGGGGTAGACTGGAAGTATCATGTTCCTTACCATCCATAAGATCCTAGTATCACTGAGTAGTATAATGGGCTCTTAAAACAGGAACTGCAACAAAAGGGTGGTACCAGTTCCCTTACTGGATGGACACACTGCTTGTCAACAGTACTCTGGATTTTGAATGAGAGACCTCAACAGGCTTCTTGTACTGGGCAGCTGCTCCTATCCAGTTGCAGATACACACCAAAAACACTTTACTCAAGCCAGGCTTTGGGCATCTGGGCAACATGTTCCTGCCTGACCCAGCAGACTTATCTAAAGGCCAATGGCTTCAATAGATATATAGCCCTTGACTGTACAGGACCCCCATCTATGATGGTTGGCCTCTGGTACCTGCAACTGTGTTGTATGTGGAAAAAACTCTGGCCTGTATTCTACCAGAAGGGAAAGATTTGCCTCTCTTGGTACTGCTGACAACTTTCTTTCTGCCCAAGGCTTACTGGATATTGTAAGCCAGGCTTTGAATGCCTTGGTGGAGGAGAACCAGGAGTTGGAATGCCAAACCAGGGACTGCCTTCATGAATGGTGGGCATCTTTAGCAGCAGGCTGGCACACAATCTTTATTGTTATTTTTGGTATTCTTTGTGTTTTGTAATTCTCTTGCTGTAGTCTCTACTGTTTCTGTGAAATATGTATGTAATGTACCTCACTCTTCAGACCATTGTGGAAGATGCCTGTGGTGTAGATTGTGAGGTGAGCAACCCTAAAGGGTTGGAACATTGGAAAAACATCTGTGTTAGGCTTCCTCTCTGGTTTCCTGGCTGCAAGCACTTTGCATGATTAGTGCATGAGCATGTGGCAGGAAGCCCGTGTGTGTCTCTATAAAGAGCTATGAGTGCTTTCCCTTGGTGGTGATTCTCCCAGATTGCTTTCCTGCACAATGAGGGGCAGTTCCCTGATTTTCTCAGCTGCTACCGTGGGGGGCGGTATTCCTGATCTTTTACCCTCCACTGCAAAAAAGCTGTTTTCCTTTGCTTATTCTATCACCCATCTCTGTGAGCCTCCAATGAACAGAAATGACCCAGTGCTTTCCAGTTCTAGAGTTCCTCTACCATCTGTCCAAATCCAGTGTGAACCTGCCTGGCCTCGACCACTGGCATCATAGCATATTAACAACAGAAGTTAGTTTCTTACAGCTCTGGAACCTGGAAATCTTGGATCAAGGTGCCAGCATGTTTGGGTTTCAGTGAAATCCCTCTTCTAGATTATATACACTTTATCTTTGTGGCTGAGAGCAGAGAGAGAAATAGAGAGAGAGAGAGAGAGAGAGAGAGAGAGAGAGGAAGCCAGTGCTTACCTGACTCATAAGGTTGTCATGCCATTTATGGGGCTTTACCCTCATGACCTCAGCTAATTCTAGTCCTCCTAAAGACCATTCTCCTAATATTATCACATTGGAGAGTAGGATTTCAATATATAAATTTGTAGGGGACATGAATATTCAGTCTATAACAATTGGCTTGTTTGGACACAGATTTCTGTGTGGCAGGCTGCAGGTCATTTAGCATGGAATTGGAAAGAATCCTGTAATTTGCCTTGTTTGTTCACTTTTTGCCCCAGTGTTCCTATTTCTTATTGCTCTCATCCACCTCCTCAGAGGCTGGTACCTCTTGGAACCAGAGCTGTGGTTGCACTGACTCTCCAGCTCCTATGTTGTTCAGGGGCTTCCACTTCATAGATCATCTCTTCTCAAGAGCAGCACTTGAAGTTCACAACCTCCCAGCATTGCTAGACTATGGATTTCTAGTTTCAAACAACTGCATTTTGGGGGAGTTGGAGCACAATGAACAATATAGCCAGAAACTGTCTCTCCACTCCCATCAAGATGAGGTTTTGTAATAATGACCAAGGCTCAACCATAATAAGATAAAAAAGCTCATCTTTCCTGCACACTTTCAGACTCCCAGGTCACATCTTTTTAAATTAATGGCATATTGTTTTATATTTAGTGTGGATTCAAAACTCAGTTGCCAACATGGAATTTCCTTGCATTTGCTTAAATGGATGTGGTATACGGACTTCACTGCTGCCACCTGCTTGGGCTTGTGGTGGTCTCTCCTTCCCCTAGGCTGCCCTGATCCCTGAACTGCCACCACCCTGGCCCATGATTCACTGGGTCTCTGTGAGAGAAGGGAGACAAAAAAGAATAACAGAACTACTAGAGCTCGTGTCCGTTTGTTCTCCACACTGGCTCAATAGAATTAGAAATGGAGTAAACGTGAGCTTTATTTAAAGGACGTTTGTCACACTCTTTTTATAGAGTCTACAAAATGTAGCAAAAAGAACACAAGATTTGTCATTGGAAGACCTGGGTTGAAAGAGGTAATTGTCACCAGCTGTGAGACCTTAGACAAATCTTCTAATCTCTGATATTAAGGGCCAAATCTGCAAATTGTGTATCATTCTAGTGCAAAAGAAGACAAAAACAGAAATGACATAATAAACATGAAAGGACTTTGTGAACTTTAAAATTCTGCATACTTGAAAAGGAAAAGAAAGAATCATTATACAGGATGGGGCAAAAGTAGGTTTACAGTGTGATTGCTCAAAACATGGAGTTTATTCTTATATTAGCATTTATTAATTCCTGCGTTATTTTTCATATAAACAACTGTAAACCTTCTTTTGCCCCACTCTGCAATAGATGCTGTCTCACCACATGATGACCATTTTTCATTCCCTTTCTTTCTCTCCTGCCCACAATATTCTGAGCTGCTCTGGGATTTTCTGACCTTGCCTCAGGGGAGTGGTGCATGAATATATACCAGTTTCCACACTACCAGTTGCACCTGAGGAGCTAATTTTAAGTTGGAAATAGAAGTATAAAAAATGGTGACAATGCCTGAATATAGAAAGTAAGCTTGAAGATTCTCCATGCAAGTTGTAAATGTGGTGTGCTTGATCCCCCTACACCCGCCTGTCACACCTCATTTTGAGAAGTACTTCAATCCCATGCTCTTCTACAACTTGAACAATAAAGTCACAGTGTTCACATACAAACATTTTAACATCTAAAAAATAAGCCCGTTGTACAGTTTCATTCATTTGTATCCACATTTTCCATAAAATCTCTTTTTTGGAAGTGCCCACTTTTCAGACTGTTTCACTAAGCAATGATCAGTCCTTTTTGTGTTACATTTACAGGACTCCTTGAATTTCCCAAACTGAAGAGGACAAGCAGTAGTTTAGCGAAGAAATCTGTTCAACTTAATGCAGATTTTGTGCCTCCTGTTAAATCCTAGCCTGAGCTTTTTGTTTTCTGTTTTAAAAACTGAAGCACTTATTCTAACAAACCTCTGCATGCAGTGTATATCTCTGTCATTAAAAGCCAACAGCATTTTTCTTATATAATGAGAATATGAGTCATCAACTCTAAATCTGATCTGGTTTTAATTCAATTAAATCATTACATTCTTGTTTCTCACTGATTTTCTCGCCTATAGAAAACCATGAAATGAATGTGTTAAATGGCCGTTTAAAAATAGTATGTGCATTCAAAGAGGAAAAATAACACATATAATGCTAAAAAGGGAAATAAATTGCTGATTTTTTTCTTTTTTTTTACAAATGGCTGGGAGGGTTATAATGTATTAGATTTTTTTTTCCAGAGGTAATCTTAGATGTGGAGTGAATGAAGTGAAGTCTGTTATCAATCCATAACATCTGCTGCAGTGTCAAGTGATGAAACGGGTGACTCCAGAGCCCAAGACAGCTGGGACGGCTTTCTTAATGCAGGAGGGTATTGTGCAAACAAACAGACACTGATACGGTCTATGGTTGTCACAATTATTCAGGCTGGTGATACATCTTCCCGTATTAGCTGCTTGAGCAGTTCTATTTCTTTTAAAAGTAAACTACTGTATAACAATCACCATCCTGGCCTGTGAGTCAGTGGGTACAAATAGAATAAATACTCTGGAAATAAAAAATAAATATAAATTAAAATTTATCACCAGAGCAATAAACTGAAAAACAGATGCAAGATGTAACAAAATAAGACAAAACAGAGTGAAAGTCAGGAAGAGAAAAAGGAAACAAAAATTCAAAAATGCTACTTCCTAAAAAACCCCTGCAACTGTGTATTAATAACATTTTCTGTAATCTTTATAGTATGAGGGGTCGTGTGAAGTTTAAGATTAACAACACTGTTTGGGGCAGCTAATTATAATTTACACTTTTGCTGAGGTTTGTGATCAACATCATGGGAAGACTTATTAAAAATCATGAGGTATAAGTTTTAAGCATGAATAAAGGTTCTATAAAATTAAGAAAACTAATAACTCAGCAATTTGTTATTATATAAATCTATATTTAAAGGAGGTACTGCATTTAATTACAAATGGAAGTCTGATTTCATCCAGACAAGCTTTCTGGTAGATATGAAAATGTTTTGATTCTAATTGGAAATTTTATAGTCTGGACATGACTTGCAGTTTAAATAGTAGTATACAGAAGAGCCTCAAACATACCCTGGTTTTTAGATAAACAATCTAGAACTTTTAAGTTCTCTGAGCCTTGGGCATTAAAAATCCCTGCAGAATGCTTTGTTCATGAGACCTTCAAGTTCATCTAGTCTCCTCTCATAATTGTGCAGAAGTGAAGAGTAATGTGAACGAGGTCAAGATTCTCCTGGTGTGCCATTCACTTTGGCTCTGTGCTTATTCTCTCACAGTCGGCTGGCTTTCTGTTACTAATAGACCTAGGGGAGAATTAAAATTAAGCCGTTTTCTGTTTTTGTTAACAAGATGAATATCTGAAAATCAAAGTAGAAAATTAAATGGAAGTCATTAAGGTTTAACTGATACATATTGATTCTTATAGAAGGAAAAAACAACCAAATATCTACTCAGAAATTTTTATTTTTAATTTTACTTGGTGTTTATTGGTATGGATTTTATAACATACATTTTCAAGTGCACATTCATTCATGATTAAGTCAAATTCAAATGCATTCAAGGCTCCCAAATGTCTAAATTCATGCTTCTGCATAAAATAGATCCTACCTTATTCATTATTATATATTTCTTAACACATCACATACTACTTGGCAAATAGTAGTTATTCATTAAATGCTGATTTAATTGATGTCATTATTTTTAACAAACCAAATAAACTCAATTATCTCAGAAATCAGGTGTAAATATTATGAGACTATTTCCTCTCTGACAATGCATATTGTTGCACATCATTTATTCAACAAATCGTTGCTGAATACTTTCTGTGTAACCTGTTCAGTTCAACATTTCAAAGACTGAACTGAAAATAGGTCCTGCCCTTAAGAAGTTTATAGTTTCTCAGAAAAGATTGACATTCAAGCTAGTAAATCCTAAGTGTTACAAAGGAGAAAAATTCAGGGAACCCTATCTATTTATAAAAGGAAACTCAACCTAATTTGGGATGAGGTACTGTAGAACCATAGACAATTTATCCAAGGAACTGAACTTTGCAAAAGGGGCAGGCCATAAGGATGTAATTCTAGTCAGAGAGAAAGGTGTAAGCAAGAAAAAGCGTGGTAAATTTCCAACCCCAAAGAAAGCAATAGTGATTGAAGGCTAGAGATATAGGAGAAGGAGGAGGCAAGGTGTGTGGAGAGAGGAGTCATTACATAAGATCAAGTTGTAAAGACAGACTCAGCCACATTAAGCAGAAAATTAGAATTATAAATAATATTCAAAATATCTAACAAGTACTAAAGCATAGAAGCCAATTATTCAGAAAAGAGTCTCTGGTCTGAATTTTAGTTTTAATCCTGAAAAATAAGTAAGTAAGTAAATAAGTAAATAGAAACCAGTTTAGCAGTGGTTACATATGTGACTGTGAAGTACAGAACAAAAATTTGGGTCTCTTAGTGATGGCCCATAGCCCAGCAGCTTGGAATCATCACCTCAGAACAGTTATATACATAAATTAAATACATTATTTAGATCACTATTTCTGTGGCTGTTTTTAATGATGGTAGCTTAGTTTTATCCAATCTAAGACAGTTGGCTACACAACACATTCAGGACGGAAATAGAATTACAATTTCTAGAGAATGACTACCTGTTCACAAATATTTTGACAATGAATAATAGCATGTACCTTATTCAGGAGAAAAAGTCTGTGAAAAAGACTTATGTGGCTCCATTATATGGATGACCATCCACAAGGGATCACTTAATCTATAGACAATATTTATTTTTGATTTTTTTGGATAATAATAATATGGATAATAGAACTTGTAATAAACATCATTTTTAATTACTAATTTAAAAAAATTAGTAATTAAAAAAAGATACTTTCAAAGAGTTTTCCACAGATGTCCTTAGAAAAATGTAGTTGAACATGATGTCAGAAAACAAGATGTACAGGTTTTATTTGCTTGTTATTTAAACTATGTAACAAACTCAACCAAATAACTGAATTGGTTATGTTGGGATGGCCATGGTTTATCACCCTTTAAAGTACCAACTTGTGAGTCTGCTGCCTTTTTGTTTTTTACAGTAGGGTCATGGTAAGATGATAAGGATAGATTTAGTCACTTAAACTTTTGTTGGGTAGTTAATATGTGAGAAGCCCAGTACTAGGTGATGATAATACAGAGATAAGGTGAATATAGTCTCTGACCTTGAGAAATCATTGCCTGTATAAGGCAGTCTAACAAGTAGATTAATAAGAATACTTTACTGGGCTTTTCATGTTCAAATTATAGTGTATAGAGATCTTTCATTTTAGAAAGATTTAATATAAACCAAAATATAATAATTAATTAAGCAAGTTTTAGATAAGTATTGTTTTATTTATTTGTGTCAGAGATCTTAAAAAGAAAGGTTTTGAAGAATTTAGAAAAATATGACTTGAACATTAAGAGCAAACATTGGCAATTAGTATTTCTCTCTCTCGTTCTTTTTCTTTCTTTCCTTTTTTTTTGGCTTTGAATTAAATACTTTCCTTATTGCAAGAATAATTAATATTTTTGAAAAACAGTTTCTCTGGATCTAAATATTCAGAAAGTTTCTCTATTATTTATAATATTTTAATGATTTAATACTTTCTAGACCAATATTTTATTTCTTTACTTAGCTAATGAATTACTTTATCATAAAATATATAGTTCATTTAAAAATATCTCTTCAAATGAACTTGATAATATGAAATTTGGTACTCTAAGAAATCTCAAATAAGGTTGATGATTTCTAAAAGACAAACTTGGTTTTTACATTGGCATTTTTATCACTGAATTTCTATACCTGAAAATATATCTGCAGATTTGAGAAGATAAGCTTCAGTTTGCTGTTTTGCAAACTGTGATTGAGAATCATTATTGTGGTTAAATCAATTTTTATCAGTCAAAATGAGTTTGACAAATAAAACAACATATTATCATAAAATAGAGTAAGAATAAAAAATATGATACTTCATTACCCAGAGAAAGTAGAAGCTTTGTTTTTGGAACTTATTTTTATGTGAATGTTTGTGCTGAGTCAGGGTATAATTCTTATGTTGAGAAACAGAATAATTTGAAAAAGGTTTTATTTACTGATAATTTATGGTAGTTGGAAAGAATTATTTTTTCTCTAAATAGGAGATTATGGGCCATGGAGATCAATTACTTGGTAGAGATTTCTTTTTGGGTGTACACTGATATTGGAAAGCCACAATGCAAATGATATTTTTTGTGAAATGGCTCCTACAGGTGATTTCTCCACTGACTTTGTCATTAATGACCAAGTCTGCCACTGTGTTTCCAAAATCAGATATATATTTCTTTCTTGAAACTGGGCATAAATTTGGCTTTGCTTTCCTTAAGGAAAAAATAGGCTAAACTGAATTGCATCACAGTACAGTCTATTTTGTCCCATCTGTTGCCTTGAAAGATTTTATGGCACCACTGACAGTGAATACTCTTCCAACCTTTTATTTTGGACACTTTTGTCAACATCAACAACAGATTATTCAGTGCAGTTGGACTTTGTTGAAATTTGCCAAACTCCAGGTAACCACCTGTTTTAGTCACTAAGGTAAATAATCTATAGACTGTCAAATCGGTTCGCCCATCCACATTCTGGTCTTATATTTTTAGGTGTTTTTGATTAAAAAGGAAAATTGCTTTAACCATATTTCAGTTTGTTATGAATTCATTTTGGGATTGTAATTAACTATATCTAGGTAAAGTTAGTGTAAGGCAGAAAATAAATGAGCTTTCTTTTTTCCCCTTCAATCTCACCCGTTGCCCTTATATTTCATTGCTAGACATAATTGTTACATCATTTAGGTCTCAATTCAATGCCAACACTGCTAAATCACGATAGCAAACCACTGATAAAGTCTTTTGATTAGTCACAACAGCTTTGTAGGTGTCAGCTTGTATTCACTGCTGGCATCTTTTAAGCAATTTGGTTCTTCAGTAAGTTTGTCTAGTCCTTTAGTTAATTACTACTCGTACATTCTGGGGATTGAGTCGAGCTGACAGATGTCAGTAGCCTTTCAGGATGCTAAATAAATGATTTTAAAAATCCCAAAAGTGCCTGAGGTGATGCTAATAGAATTACCTATAACTATTTTCTAATTTACACAAGAAAATTTATATAGTCACATACTTTCTACCTTGTTTTGAGAGATCCCCAATCTTTTTAGTAAAAAATTTATCCCACTAATTTGATATAGGTTTCAATGTAACTCTATTAAAGATATACTTCTATGAGCCAACCTTTTTTTCAGTTATCAACAAATAGAATACAATTATTCCAAGAATAATGAACAATTTATAAAGTAGAATATGTTTATTATTTCTTGAAAAGAAATAATAGGGTTTTGAAATAAGAACATGTTTTTAGAAAAAGAATGTTCTGACTCCCATTTTAGATCTGCCATTTTCTGGCTATGACATGGATCAGGTCATCTCACTCGACTGTTGGTCAGGAAATAATAAATCCACTTCTCCCACTCACCTTCCACGCAGGGCAGTTGTACAGATTAAGTAAGTCAGGATAAGTGCAGAAAGAGAAGCAGGTTTTTGTGGTGACAAGAATACCTCCCATTCTGGATACAGAATGAATGGGGTTCAGATCCCAACAAGCCACTGAGTGCCAACTGGCTGACATTCCTGTGTTCAGTCACCTAAACAGTAAAATAGAGATAATAATAGTAACTAACTATGCATAGGTGATTGCGAGGAATATATGAACTAAAGTGCGAGGTGTATGCTAAGCACTTAGTAAGCATAACAATACTGCTGGCTGTTACAAAGTGAGTACACTTTAGAAGCTAAAAATATAGAAATCATATAGAAGACGTTATGAAAGCTGAACATTTACAGTCTCCTGTAAAGATGAAACAACCGTCACGGGTTTTATGGAGCATGTTTAAAGGGACTAGGTCTAAGATATGAATGAATATGTGGGTAAAGTTACACAATGGGAAGCTCTGAATCCTAGAAAGCAACGAGAAAATAATTCAGAAAAAAGAAGCAGATTTGGAGCACAATGGCAATGAGGAATGCATTTTCCTTGAAAATAAACATCTTTGTTCAATTATAATAACCAAATAAAAACATTATAAAACTTTTAATAAACATAATAAAACATAAAGTTATTCCAACAATATTGCTAGTTGCTCAAAATATCTTTAGAACTTTCTTTTGAATTGTTTTTCAGAGTCAGTTTTGAACTACATAAAGAAATCAGTCACATTAATTTAATAACTACACTTATTTCATTGCATTTTTTATTCATCAGTAGGTTTTTCTCTTTTAAAAGTTTGTAGGTTGCAATAATGTTACCAACCCAGTGCCTTTTACACGTCTGACAATCATGTCTTTTGTTCCTAAAGACTGAATTTAACCCAGTCATCAAAAACTTCTTCTGGCCTGACCAGGCAGTGGCACAGTGGATAGAGCTTCGGATTGGGATGCAGAAGGATCCAGGTTCGAGACCCACCTTCGAGGTCACCACCTTGAGTGCAGGTTCATCTGGTTTGAGCAAAAACTCACTAGCTTGGACCCAAGGTTTCTGGCTTCAGCAAGGGGTTACTCAGTCTGCTGAAGGCCCACGGTCAAGGCACATAGGAGAAAGCAATGAATGAACAACTAAGATGTCACAAGGGCAACAAAAAACTAATGATTGATGCTTCTCATCTCTCTCTGTTTCTGTCTGTCTTTCCCTATCTAACTTTCTCTCTGTCTCTGTAAAAAAAACAAACAAATGCCTGACCTGTGGTGGCGCAGTGGATAAAGCGTCGACCTGGGAACACTGAGGTCACCAGTTCAAAACCCTGCACTGGTCTGGTCAAGGCACATATGGGAGTTGATGCTTCCAGCTCCTCCCCCCTTTCTCTCTTTCTCTCTCTCTCTCTCTCTGTGTGTCTCCTCTCTAAAATGAATAAATAAAATAAATTAAACAAACAAACAAACAACAACAACAACAAAAGAAACCAAACCTTTTTCTGTACAGGTTCAGATAATAAATACTTTTGGACTTGTGTATCATTCTGTTTCTGTCATGACTATTCAAGTCAGGTATTTCAGCCTGAAAGAAGTCAGAGATAATAGGTAAGTAAATGAGCATGATGATATTCCAATAAAACTTTATTTACAAAAATTGGTGGTGAGCCATATTTGGCTTATAAGCCACAGTTAGTCAACATCTGATTTATTCCATCAGATACTGATGAGAATAATTTGCTTTTCATTCAGAATAAGGACTAAATGATGATGTAACATAGTATCTGACACACTGTAAACACTTAAAACGTATCTTTTTTTCCTTTCTCAGGGTCTGTAATACTGAGGAAATCAGGTGAGCTGGGATCCACAGACAGTTTAAGTTCTGGCATAATTAGTTATATGATTTTTTGAACTTCAGATCTCTCATCTGTAAAGTGTAACCAATTTTTGTTATCTTATGAAACTTAAATATGACTATATATACAAAATTTCTGCCACAGAGAAGGTAAAAAATTAGTTGTTTCAAACTCTCTTTGAAGATTTTTATTTCAAAAGGCTACCTGACCTTTTTAACCCAAAAAGTTTATAAATCACCCATATTATTTCTCATCAATAGTAGATTTGGAATTCTCAATTGTTCTTTCCTAGAAATCAGATTCCATGAGAGAGAAATTGAGGTAGCTCTTCCGCAAGGCTCTTAGAACTTTAGAACTAAAACCAACTTTCAAGATCAGCTCATCATTCTCACTTTACAGGTAAAGAAACTGAGACTCCTAGAGATTAAATGACAGGCCGGAAGGCACTCAGTGACTAGGGGAAGGGTTCAGACCAGGTCTCCATGCCCATAATACTCTGTCCAGAATATCCGTCCTCTAGCAGTCATCCCACTTTAGTGGTTTTCACACTGAGAATGGCTCAAAGCAGGTCCTGCACTCTTGGGGCCGTCTGGTTTTACATAGGAGAGTTAGCAAACACAGAATCACGTAACCCACTTGTATTGCAAAGGTAATGGCTCTGGTCAATTGCAGTGAAGTAAGTTTAGTACATGTGGAGGATTGCTCATGAACCCATGAACCCCCACAGTATCAAGTGAGGCATTTAGAAGATGGACTGGCTGACACCCATGGCTTGAGATAGGGTTTCAGTGACATCACTAAATGTGTGTACTTGGATTCCATAGGATCACACTCTGAAGGGCCCATGACACTCTACACACTGTTCTTCCTTGCTGATATAACTTAGAAAATGTCATTGCACAAACCTTATGGCATATATGGCATTTTGATCGCACTGAACAATGGCATGACATTTGGAGCAGCTGAAAGCAGAGCCACATGGTGCTTACACTGCACACGTCCTAAATGACATCCCTCTTTTATTCTCTCCTTCCATTTCGTTTTTGCTCTCAAACAGCCTTACCTCTCCCATTGACTGAATTTTACATTTTGCTTCTTTATAAACTCAACTTTACTGGAGAAATCCTTATGGTCATTATAACATTTAAATACATTTCATTTTGCCTTTATTTTTCATTGTTACTTTTCATATAAAAAACATCTAGGAATTGAGATGTTGTTTAAATAGTTTTCGCAAGAAATACTTTTTTGACTGCTAGAATGAGAATTATCATTTTGTCTAGTGGAAGCATATATAGATATGTAAGTATTAGTTATGTATAACATTTTGGTCATTGTCAGTTTATCCTCGATGCTTATTAAAGATGCTGCACATGCTGATGACTATCTCCATAACTAAGAGGTTTTAGAAGTATAATTTTGAAGTATGTTGAGCCTGTTCATTTTATTATTGAAAAAGCTCATTTTAGTTAAACTCATAAAATTTAGAATCCATATTAATTGAAATGGCTAAAGTTAAAGTTCACTTCTTAAATGCACTTATTTTTACATGTCAATTTTTTCGGCCCATTTTCACCCTGACTTTTCCTTTGTATTAAAATAATATGCCAATTACATCTGGGAAAAAATCAAACATACAACCATGTATATTTTCAAGGAAAACAATAAATATATCTTTTTTTTTTCCATTTATGCATTTAAAAAGCTTACTGCATTCTACATACAAATGCTAATTGATACGTGATTGGGGAATCAATAAATAGGTAGACCTTGTGTTAGCCATTTTATATCACTGCATATTTCTTCCACATATAAAAATCTGTCTGACAATTTTGGGTTAGAAGGTACACAGATGATATTGAATGACTTGTGGCATGGCCAAGCTGCCACTTCATCAGTCTCTCATCCCAACACCACAGTTTCCATTAGGATGTTTCCATCAGGATCAAGTTCCTCTTCAGGGATAAGAGCTGCTCATCTTGTCTTCCTGTTCTTCATAAAGGCAGCCTGAGAAAGCCCATAATCAGCAGAGTTATCAGTAGCTGATTTAGTTCCTCTTAAATGTATTGGTAAAAGAAAGATCTGTGGGTCATTTTAGCCACTCATTCCTGATTTTCCCTTGTTGTGATAGCACTCTCCCACCCTGCACTGAGGTCCTTAATTAGCAGAATATCTGGTACCAGTTCAACTTCATTGAGAGGTTTCATGATTACACTCTTGCTGTCTTTCACGAGTATACTCTTGCAAGATTTTATGTAACAGAAAGAGCAGAACACTTATTATGATAAATAAAAAAAAAATACATAAACTGAAACTTCCAAATAATAAAACAGAAACACTTTGAGTTACAATTATCTAAATACTATTTTCAATAAACCATTTTAATTAAGTATGTAAAATGTTTAAAAAGAAAAGAACAAAGTATAATTTTTAGGAGTTTATTGTTACCAAAAATATTATTTTCTGCCATTGTACATTGAGTTGTAATCTTTTTATAGTTTTATCCGCAACCCAAAACTATAAAACAACAGCAATTTAATGTGAATATGCACATTTTAATACTTGTTTGATTCTAAAAGTTTAAGACAAATATGGCCCTATTATTTACAGTTTTGAGTATAATTTTTTGTTTCATTAGCCTGCATAATAAATAATAAATAAATCATTAAAGCTTTAATTTTTATGTAAATAATTTTCATGGCAAAATATAATTTTCTATGAGAATACATTTATATTTACTCTTGATCTGACTTAACAAAGATATATTTAGTATAGTTAATTTAGCAACACTTTAGAATTCAAGAAGAAGTTCAGAGATTTGAAAACAGGACATTTGAGAAAATATATTTTACTGATTCATGTAAGCCCAATTTAATTTTGTAAAAGATGCAGGCAGAAAGCAGAAGAAGTTACTCTTACTGTTTAAAATAGTATTTCCATTAATACTTTGAAAAGAATCATGTTTTATCTGACTTGATAAAGAGACAAAAGTTTCTAAAAGAGCAGGCTCCAAAAAATATTTGTGAACACAATAAGGTAATGGAAGAAAAAAGAACAATCTGAAAGCCAATAGGTGCTAAAAAGAAAAAAAAAAAGGAACATTATAAAACATCTTTTCAAAGGTCTTCTAATGTACAATATTTAAATACAAACAGTAACTAGTGTTACACCAGCTGCTCTCAGGTTTGCAAAATATATCAAAGTGCAGCATATTGGAATTAGTCCTGAGTTTCCATTTACTTTATCTATCCAGACACATCAATTCTTTTTACCCCAGCCTGATAAAGTGGAGCTGCAGCAGACAGATGAGCTAGTGGAGCTGACATAATGTGTTTGTCACAAAGAAGCGCTGGATAAAAAAGCATGACTTTGATCCTCAATGAGGTTACTATTTTAGAGTACAGTACCATGAATTTAATTCCAACTTGATGCCCTGAGCCACTATTCACTGTTTATTGGCCAGTTTGATTCTCATTACCTCTCTAACTGATAAAAGGTGAACTCCTGCAATCCTATGTAAGTAAAATCCCACCCTCCCAATGTAAATAATAAAAATTTATGTGTAAAACATTTATTAATAATTTTTGTAACATGATAAAGCTCCCTGAGTTGCTGACCAGAGGTAAGTTAGCAGGTCCATGACTACTTTCACAAGCCCAAAATGTAAGGTTGTAATTTTGAAGGATGCTTGATTTGTATTTGAATAATACATGTCAGAAGATTGTCAGAGAATTATTTTATGTGGTATATATAAAATAACTAAAATAACAAATAAAATAAAATAAATAAATATTTGAGGATTTAAAATATTAAAAAGCTACTGTGTATTTTTTTTCAAAAAGCTGAGTATTTTTTATAATAAAGATTTTGGTTTGAGTCCAGAATGACATGAAATGCTTACTTCACCACTGGGCTCTTCTAACCAAGTAAATTAATGCAAGTTTTTTTCTTTAGTTTATCAGACAAATAAAAATACCAAAGGTGGAATCTTCACTGGTGAGCAGAGACGTAAGGAAGGACAAAGCAACGGCCTCCCAGAGACCAGCCCTTCCAGCAGATGAGTAAACACTGCCTTGAACAATTATAATGGGAAAGATTCTTTCTCTGATACTTGGTACTGAGGCTTCATAGACTTTTTCTTTGAATTGTTTTTCATAGTTTGTAGATCATTAGCCCAATAAATAAAGAAGTGAAATACAATGAATAAAAAGTACTGTGAATTCAAATGAATACATTAATCCCAATTTGTCTATGAAGCACATGTTAACATATTGGACAAGTGGGAGAAAAATATTGTCCCTTTAACAATTAAAATCTATCTCTCCAATCAAATGTTCAGTTGAAACATGCTAAAAAAAGTCATAATATTTATAATATTTTATGTTGCAGTTATAATTATATTCTACCCTGGGGTAATTAGTGCTTTCTAAAATTATTAAAATAACATGTCTGCTCATACTCTTAAATAATCCTTTTTATATTATAGCTTTTGGATTGACTATTGGTGAATAGCAATATTCATAATACAAATCTCTCACAAAATCTTGAATTACAGCTGTATTTTTGGTTATCCTAAAATCTCCACACATGCTCTGCAGATTCATTAGCAGCATTCCTTCATTAGTAGATATGCTCAGATAGACTGGGAAGCAGAGGCAAGTAGAATCCATAGTTCTTAAAGAAAGGTAAGGTTTACTACATAGAGGGGACTTGACTGCTCCAAGCCTGGAAAGTTTGGCCATGGAAAAGAGTTCACTATTTTCCTATTTTTCTCCATATCAACTGGTAAGATTTGGTTAGCCAAAAATAATTCTATACTTAAATCTGTCTGCTTCACCAATGCAGTAGAGCTAGACTCACTCTGACTTAATTTTGGAAGCATGTTTAGATAATAAGAAATGAAATCTAAAAATCAGTGTTAAGATCATACCTTCTGATTTCTGGAAACTTAAAGAAAGGCAGAGGTTATTGTTTGCTGGTGTTAAAGTTCTCTAAGGTTACAGGAGAAGGGATGTCACTGATTCCCAAAGATTTTACCTGTGTAGAGACAAGCCAAGAGCCAAGATGACCATTAGCACATAGCCTGCTGCCCTGGGACAAATCTTACATAGCACCAAAGATGAATGTCAGTATCAGCTAGCTTCAGCACATTGGTGCCTCCGGTTAGCGTGGCAGCCCTTTGACCGAAGATGGTCTGATTCCCTATGGGGTAGAACAGTGAAACAATAAAGCCAGTATGTGCAGAAGCAGTTTCAAAGATGACTCAGGGCCAGTGAGGCAACAAGCTGCGGGCCAAACACATGCTCTAGAGGATACTGTGCTAAAGCCCACTTTCTATCTGGTTGAGCAAGTTGGGCCTCACAAATGGATTACTTTCAGCTTTTCATGCAGTTTTGTCTCTTTCTTCTATCAGGCAGCACAACATCCTGCTGGTTAAGGCTATGGTCAGTGGATAAAGCCTCTCCTGGCTGGCTTTGGGAGTACAGCTGATGGAAGAATAAAATTGCTATCCTTAAATTTTAACACTACTCTGTGCTGCTGGCTCTCAACTAGCAATAAGAAAACATTATACTTCTGTGATTGTGAATCAGCCAATAATGTTTTAATTTTGTAAAATTTGGAATTAAAGTCAAAAAAGAATTTTTTAGGCCTCTTCTGCCTGGCTCATTGTGGGTTCCAGGTTACTCCCCTGTCTCTACTTTGCCACATTTCCAGTATTCAGCCAAAACAATTACCGGACACAGAATTAGTGAGGCTGATATGGGTACCAACAACAGAAGAACTTGAAAAAAGTAGAGAAACTCAGTTCTCTTTATGGTGACACTATTGTTGAGACCAACAATAAGCCCAATAAAAAATAAATTTACATGTGAGAAGTGAAGAGGGCCTGTTTGTTAAAATTACTTATTTTCTTCAATGTAAAAATATTAACATTAACAGAAAAGTCATTTAAAAGCAAATAAGAAAGTTTGTGGTCATATCAAACAGGAAAACAAAATCTATGTTCTTTTTCTATTTATCTACATATTCACTGAAATATATTATAAGATTCAGATGAAATGAATAGCTCTCCGAAAGATCATAGAAGCATTTATATACTTATCAATTATAACTTCAAATCCAAGGAAGTGCAGAGTAAATAAATGTGACTTTGAATTCATTTAACTGTTTTAGAGTGAAGCCTGACATCCTGTGGCCTCGTAAAATACTACATGGTTATGTGAAAATAGAGATTTTTAATTTGACTGTTATGCTCGAGTTGCCAATTCTCCACATATGATTAGAAAGCATTTCACAGAATCTGATCACAGTAGTTAGTAATCATAGGGATTAATGTATTTGGCCCTTTATTCTAGAAGTCAGATTATATTGATACTTGTGATCTGAGTTTATCTAGGCAATTAAAACTAAGATCCTTTTATCTAATAGTATCCTCAAAGTCTTTGCCTAGGGAATGCTTTTACAGATACAATTGTCACATGGTGAAATCCTTCACTATATCTCTTATTAAACTCAGTGTTCACAGGTTTCTCTCTGTGGTACACAACAAAATGAATGAGTCAAATGAGATTTCACCATTGTGATTCAGGCTGGTAAAGCTGATGATACAATTCAGTCTTGCTGCTGCTATTTAGGAATCAATCATGCGAAGAGTCTTGTAAACAAAGGCACAGGTGTTGTAGAAAGGGCCAGGAAAAAGCCAAGACGCCAGCACCTTCATCTTATCTAAATACTAGCTGCAAGTGTCAGGTGCTTTCTATATGCCCACGTGACATCAAACACTATAGCAAAGTACACCCTACACTCAGCCAAACCTTCTGCCTTATTGTATTAGGTCAATCACAACATATAGTAAACATTGATTTGCCTTGAAGATAACATGTTTTGCTACAAAAAATATTATTTTCAGTCTCTGAAATATTTTTGTTTGATATTTCCTTCTTATGGTTCTTCCATAAAATTTTATATCAGAAACATTTTACATTCAAAATCAGTATGTTATATAAATTCTCTATGTACTTGAGTATTTAGCACAAGGTTTGCTGTTAAAAAACCCTAAGGGAAAAAATGTAGATTATAAAGCAAGTTGTGGCAAACAGTGACATCTTGTGGATGAAATGATCACGAATCTAACTAAAGTAGTTCAAAATGCATATAAGCAAGTTTTGCTATATAAATGCAGTAAGCTAATAATGTTGATTTTTAAGTTGATTATTTGGAATTTGGAATATTGTGTGTGACATCAATAATGTTGTATGTGGTGATCAAGTCTCAGGGAAAGTTCACAAAAGTCTGAGATATTATGATATTATTAGGAAATGTGATTTACTTTCAAAAATCTTAATTATAGAGTCTTAGAACTGACTGGCATTTTCAGAACTATTCCATCCCAATCATGTTACAGATGAGAAAGCTAAGACCCCAAGAGCTTAAATGACTTTATAACATTCAGGGAAGCACAATGATAGTTGAAGGCTAGAGTGAATGTCTCCTGTTAGTCTATTCATACTTACAGCCTGAGGGATAGTATATGCTGGAATATTTGGTAATTATGTGCAGTCTATTTCCTCAGATGGAAATACTTCTTTGAGGAAATAAAATCAAAGTTCCTAAGTATAATACTAAGAATATGTGTCCTTAGCCTTCTCTGGTTTTGAGTCTTGAATATGGAAATGAAATATCTCTCACTGCTTTTACTATAGCTGAGAAAAAAATTTCATTTGTAATTCACTGGTGGTGACTCCACTGGAAGTTGGCTCAAGCCGAGTGGAGACTGGAGGAACTTAAAAGGGAAGACTGAAGGTTCGTGAATTCTGTTTTAGTGATGAGGTTGTTAATTGAGGCTTCATCCCATTCTAGAAACCACACTGATTATTTTTGCTGTTTGCCCATTTGTTTTCCAGTGACACCTACTCCCAACCCCACCAATAAAAAAAACCCAACAAAATTCCAAAGGAACTGATCCATTGATTATTGATTACTACAATAGGACACTTGGAAATATTACAAACAAATGCCAGAGTTTCTTTGGCTGGCCCATTGATAATCAGAAAATACCTATGCACTCTAATAAGTGCATGGGTACTCAAAGATTGCATCTTAATGATAACAAATCTCTCCTTTCCCCAAAGCTCTGTTGTGCTCCTACAACCTGTTTTTTGTTTTTTGGGTTTTTTTTTTTTTTTTTTTTTTTTTTTTACAGGAGAGAGAGTCAGAGAGAGGAATAGATAGGGACAGACAGGAACGGCGAGAAATGAGAAGAATCAATCATCAGTATTTTTGTTGGGGCACCTTAGTTGATCATTAATTGCTTTCTCATATGTGCCCCGACTGTGGGCCTTCAGCAGACTGAGCAACCCCTTGCTGGAGCCAGCAACATTGGGTCCAAGCTGGTGAGCTTTTGCTTAGACCAGATGAGCCTCTGCTCAAGCTGGCGAGCTCGGGGTCTCAAACCTGGGTCTTCTGCATCCCAGTCCGATGCTCAATCCACTGTGCCACCGCCTGGTCAGGCTACAACCTGTTTTATCTTGACTTGGACTCCATCAGTCCAGCACAATTACTTTCACCAAGATTCTCAATATTCTCTAACTTGTCAAATTCAGGGGTTGGATCCTTCTGCAGTCTTGTCCTCTGTCTTCTTAAAATAGTTATGTACTTTAAAGCATGATTGTTAGTCTTCTTTCTAAAATGTCACTTAAAGTCATGTACTTATGGTGACTGAATGGGGGGAATAGAAACAAATTCCAGCTCTTGTAGCCTGTTATGTGACAACTCTGATGGACCTAGTCTTTCCAGAGCTCTTCATTGGGTTAGCCAAGACTCTGAATCTGTATCTTAGTTCAATTTCTCCCTCTTCCTGGTTTTGTTTTCTCCCCTCCTTTTCACAGGTGTCAATCCCTAATAAGTACTGTGAATTATTTCAATCAATAGCTAAGATTGAAAATATACCATAGAGAAACCATTAAAAGCAGATTAAAATTTGGTCTATAATGGTCTACCTAGAAACCTCATCTTATACACCTGAAAAAACTGTACTCATCTTTGCAGGTTTAGAACTTCCATATGCTCTGAATTCCATTTTATTCCCATGCAGAGTGAATGTACAGAAACATGTCATTCAGGTGGACAGCTTCTGGACAATCTTACTATTTATGAGTTCTGGTTTAATTCAGTTTTAATCTTGACACCCAGTTCTAACATCTTCTAGCACAAGGACTACATTTAAGCTCCTGATTTGTTCTTATGTGACTAATTCCTGCCTTTATGTATCCTGATAGCCAAGTTCATTTAAGATTGCTGCCCTGCATATTTCATGTTTCATCCTTTGAAAGGAGTGACTGTAGCTGAACTCTAGCATAACAGATGAAGATCAATAAACCCAGCACTAGGCATTCTCACAGATGACTCTGCCTAATTTGATATTGTTTGTTTCCAATTCCAATTCCTCATTGCCTTGATGTACTTTCTGCTGAATAAGGCACTATCAAGGAGAAAAATTCATTACCCCATAAATATTGTGAATGCTGCTTACCTAATTACCCTCTTTTTGATGCAAAGAATTTGAAGTACTGACAAAGTTTATTTTCTGTAAATATGCTGACACACAGCAGATGATTATGCACAGTTAATAAAGAAATTTCATGAACAAAATATAAATCTGCCAGTAGAACTACTTGGGTGTTCTAGTTAACTTTCTTACTTGTGATATAACCCCTTGTATGAAAAAAAATTAAGAAAGGTCAAAAATACTCTCGTAGATAATTGTGACTTTTATATAAACTGGGTGGGTGGCATTGTAAGATCCTATGCAGAAGGGAGAAACTCATGAAGAGCTAAGAGAGAGAGATTGAGAGAGAGCAGTATACTTAAAATATGCTGAATAAAATTTTCAAAATTCATATTGTAAATTTAAAGTTGGTTAGTGTATCTTTTTAACTTTTTGTATTTTTCTGAAGTGAGAAGTGGAGAGGTAGAGAAACAGACTCCCACATGCACCTGACTGGGATCCACCCGGCATATCCACTGGAGGGAGGTGATGTTCTGCCATCTCAGTCATTGCTCCTTTACAACTGGAGCCATTCTAGCACCTGAGGCAGAGGCCATGGAGCCGTCCTCAGCACCCAGGCAAACTTTGTTCTAATGGAGCCTTGACTGTGGGAGAGGAAGAAACAGATAGAGAGAAAGGAGAGGGAGAAGGGTGGAGAAACAGATGGGCACTCCTCCTGTGTGTCCTGGCAGGAAAACAAACCTGGGACTTCCATAAGCCAGAGTGACGTTCTACCACTGAGCCAACCAGCCAGACCTCTTTTTAAATTTTTGATGAAAGAATTTGGTCTCTGGTCTCTATTACATGATCATTCCATGTAGTACTCCCCATTAAACCTTGAGCAATTCCAGGATGCTTGAGAATATAGGTTCCTAAATCTGAATCTACTGCTGACATTTGTTTCTATTTAGTTTATTTACATGTAACTTACTGAAAATATGGAGCCCTATTTTGTTACAAGATGGTTAGTGACAGAATAACATTCTGATCAGGAGCTATATGAATTAAGCCACTCTATGACTGCACCTGCCTAATATTTACTGTATAATGAAACATGATTCATAAGGACATGTGATAAAAATAAGTTTTGTTTTAAAAGACCCATCATTAACCAATGTAGAGACTGATATTAATATGATTCTAACAAAAATTTTTGTCAAGTGGCAGATGACATACTAGGGAAATTATGTGCCTGGGTAATATTCTAGCTCTGTCCCTTATTTGCTGAGTAGATTAGCAACTAAATTTTAATGTCCTCATCCATAGACTGGGAAACACAGATATTAAATTATGCAAGGTCTATGGGGCATAAAAATAAGAGGAGCACTGAGCTGCAGAAGTGACTAACACTAAAAAGATTATATTCAAACTTTTTATAAAAATATAAAATGAGACAATAATATCACTTTTAACTTGACCAAGATATTAAAGTGTTATTTATCTGAACAATAGTTATGATTTCAAAGAAAAAATATGAGATTGATTACCTTTCATTGTTGCCCAGGGCAAAAAGTTATGCTATTTTTGTGATGTGATTTAAGTATTTCAATCATATTTACTAAAAATAATTTAATTTTTTCTAAAAATCTTGAGAAGAAAACAATACAAGGAGAGATGGCTAAGAAGTTAAGGTACTCAGTGGTGACCAGTATAAGCAAGAAGTTTTGTTAGATGGCTACCATGCTCTTTACCCAAAGGTCTTCGTGAATGCTAAAAATGTAAATGATACTAGGTTGTTTCTAAGAGAAATGACATTAAAAACGTCACACAAATAGGTTTCATAAAGCTTATATACTAATAACAGCACCCATGTTCATATAACTTTATAATCTTAAAAGCAGTCTCCCCTGAGATATTCTGTCCACATGAGCATCTGTGAGTAAAGCAAAATTAGTACTTATAAAACACAATAAAAATGCTGAAACTAGGACTGGGGTTTATTCACCCTTATACTGTGTCTTTCTGCTGCAACACCATGCTTCATTAAATAGAGACACACTCTTGCATTGCTGCCAGGTAGGGGACCATAGTCCTAGTAAAACAGTTTCTCCAGTCAACATTAGGGGAGACTAGACAGCTGCTCCTCTGGCCAATTAGCAAATACCCCATGACTGCCTTGGTTAAATCTCCCCTAGGACCAAAGTTGTATCAAGAACAGCTCTGGTGGAATAAATGGAAAGGCACAGAACTGCCAACAGGAGGTGAAAACCATGAATAATTGTTTTTACATTGGCTAAGAATATACTTGCTTTGACACATTCCTGATTGTGTCAAGATGAGGATTTGTAGCTGAACTTGGGATTGACTAGCCACAGGATGATTTTCAGTGCCTCTGTTCACACTAGTAGATTATTTCATGGCATGCCAATATTTATTTTGTTGCTGGAGGAATTCCTTGTAGCTAGTTGTCTCTGTTTGATGCTTATCAGGAAGGATTTGGACCAGCCTTGTACTTGCAGGGCTCAGGAGAGTAACTTTCATCTTTCCGCTCTCAGACAAGCCATCATGGGATACATCCAGGGCTGCTCACTTCGTTGGTTTCTGTTCTTCACACTGTCTCATTTTTGGCAGTTGAGATATAGAACTTCAAGGAAAACTCAAAAGATTATTTGAAGACATCAGTGTTCTCTAATATTGAGTTATTTACTGTTTAAACCTCACAATCTAATGAAAAGAGAGTGGACTGTCATGCCTTTGACATACTTAACTACTTAGTGGCTGAAGGTAAACATACTGATAAACATTCTACACAACTTCCTAGTCAGTTGCAAGACTATGTGAAATTAGAACAAAATAAGGTAAAGGCCTCTGATTGGTGGATCCTGAATGACTCCAAAGGCAGAATCCAAAGTGATGAAATGTGAAACTGTTTTTTCTCAATAGATCAAGTGAATACAGAATTCCCATCTGTTCTCCAACACTGTTAGGTCATATATATAATATAAAATTATTAGCACGTATCGTGGCAATAATAAACTTAAGAGTCTAAAAATGTTTAAATCTGGTTTGATATCTGCTATTTATTAAATATATAACATCAAGTATCTATAAATTGAAATAGAGTGTACTAGTACAAGCCAAGACCCTTCCCTCAATGGTCCTACATTATCTTTAAGAAGAAAACACTAAACTGTTGTGAATATTTTGAAGATCTAATGTTGATAAAAACATATGATCAGAGTTGTTTATTAAAAAGCCATTCTCATGTAAATGATAAAGATAAGAGATTAAATAATATTATCTGTCAAAAACCATTTTCATTTGTTCAATAAAAATTGATTAAGCTCTTACTTAGCCAGACATTCCACTGGGTTCTCACATACTGTGAGGAATAGACCAAATCTTTGATTTTATGGGGCTTAAAGTGTGTCGGGTGAACAATATGTCAACTTAGAGAGGATTCTGTTGAGTCACTGTCAAACCAACATTCTGTTTGTTTAGAAATATTGTTTCTCTATGTTTAATAGTTTTCAGGCTTGGCTGCACATTACAATCCTGGGAGGACCTTTGAAAATTTCAATGGCTTAAGCTGCACCTCTCATGCAACTTGAATCCATAGGGACATACCCATTCCATATTTTTAAAATCACTCTAAGTTATTCCAAAGTGCAGCTAAGGTTGGGAGCCAATGGCTGTAGCTTATTACAATGACTGGTACAGAGTAGGCATTCAGTATTAAAGTAAATTACATATTGTTGAATGTATTAAAGTAGATAATGCTGCCAGATGTTCCTACCAAAAAGAAGTTACAAGGGGTTCTTTCTTCTTATCTACACTCTATTTGCATGTTAAAGCACAAACTTCTTATAAATGATGGTTAAAACAGAAAATTAGAAATAATTTAAATTGAAACACAAATTCAGGCACAAATGCACAAACACTCAGGAATAAAACCTTAATGTTTTTTTTATTCTATAATTATGCATTGCTATTACATATATGCTAAACAAAGAGACCACACTTTTGAAGATCAGAAAAAAAATGTTGAAGGGGGACGTTTTTCTTTCCCATTCTGCCTAAATACAGGCGTACCCATTTTACTATGCTTCACTTTACAGCACTACACAGATGTTGCATTTTGTACAAATTAGAGGCAAGATCCCTCCACCAGCAAAAAGTTTATTACTTAATTATGATACCTGCTTTCTTACAGTGGTCTGTCACCAAAACCATAATGTTTTGAGGTATGACTGTGTTTATGTCTTGCATAGAAATAATCAAAGAAAGGATGGTTATTAAATTATATATCCCCTGGATCATCAATTCTAGTTAAATTCTCATGAACTTTACCTTTGACTTCTATGCAGTGATGTTGGATCAGGTTGAGGATTATTTCAGTCCACTACTAACTGCTTAACTTCCAGTGAACATTCCTAGAAAAGTGACTGAGGTGGATGCTTTCATCTATACAAGTGAAGTATCCCCAGAATTTATATTTTTAAATATAAAATATTTGATCATGATATTATAAGTCTACAGTATTCAAAACCTGTCAAACCAAAGCCAAACAATGAAAGAAACTGTGTGCCCACCTGTGAGAGTATGTACATTAAGACATAGTAGGCTAGCTGTATCCAGATAAGAGATCAGGGTTGGAAAAAATAAGTTCTTACATAAAAAGCAGTACACAAAAGCTGTGCTGCTTATTTTAAATAACATTTTTTTGTAGCCATTAAGCTTTTGTTTTTTCTATAAGAGAGAAAGAAATACAATTTTTTTATATCTTTATTAGGTGTCCTTATCTTTAATATAGCTAATAAAACCTTTAACAAAAATCTTCTACTGACATTCTTTTAAGGACACAATTAATACAATATTTGGCATAACACTGTGCACAGAAGTCCTAAATACATGTTTATGTAATGTGCAATATTTTCTTAAATCAGCATGATCTTAGTTTTAAGAATTTAAACTGGTTAATTGTTCTATAATAATCATAATGATCTGGATTATGTCCTTATTAACTTTCCTCTTCCAAATCAGGTAGATTTTAGAAATATTATTGTATTTTATTATAGCTAATGCTTGACTTACAACCACGATTGGTTCCGACAGACTGGTTGTAACATGATTTGGTCATAAGTTGAGTAGGCTATGGACAAAGACAATTTCCTCTTGGTAGACATCTTGGGAGGGGTTTGATGAAAAATATCCAAGACACAAAACACAGATTACTGTACAGTTGAAATGGTACATGCAGAGATGGTAGTGCTGCCGGAAGCTGGTCCGCACTGTCATACGCCCAGCTGGGCAACACTAGCTCTGCCAGACGCCGGATCAGTCGTGGCTAGGATTGTGGTCATAAAGTCGAATGGTTGTAAGTTGCATCGGTCATAAGTCGATCAATACCTGTAGTTAAAATACTTTCAGATATCATAATATATTAGGTGTTAGTGTATTAGGGAAGGTGGACTCTCAGATTGCTCTAGCATGATCATCACTGCCTTTTTTCAGTTATCTTCAAGAACCTGAACCTTCTGTTTTTTTTTATCTTCATCTATATAACAGACATGATCATATTTATTTTAAATAACATCACAACATACAACTTTTTGTTTTGTTTTGTTTTAGAAGAGAGAGAGAGAGAGAGAGAGAGAGAGAGAGACAGTACCATCAAGCTGTTCCTGTATGTGCCCTGACCGGGGATCGAGCTTGCAGCCTCTGTGCTTCGGGAGGTTGTGCTAAACAACGGAGTTATCTGGCCAGGACTTAGTTTTTATTTATGGGTTGAGATAGATAGAGGAAGGGAACGAGAGGGAAGGGAAACATTTATTTGTTGTTCTATTTAGTTGTGCATTCATTGGTTGCTTTCAATGTGTGCCCTAACCAGGGATTGAACCCATAACTTTGTGGTTTTGGGTCAGCATCTTAATCAATTGAGTTAACTAGCCAAGGCCCGTCATAATATATAACTTAATAAATGTGTTCATTCATACCCTAAAATAACTACTTTCTAAATAACACTCTTTTTTATGATGGCTTGAAAGACAGATTTTTAACTAATAGCTCAAAGAAAGTATAAAGAGAAAAATTGATTAAATACATGAATACATTAAAGGTAATGGACATCAGGTTTCTTACTGTCAATAGAGAGAATGACAAATATAGAAAGCAGGAAAATTAAAATAAATCTGTGAGGTTTGACAGGAATTGGAATAATATTATCTTATACTTTTGAATTATTTATGGATAAAGAAATATAAATTTAAATATATGGTTGTTTGTGGGGTATACTTGTGTGTTTGTAGAATGTGAAGGAAAGATGTATTGATACACTTGTTACTAGCATAACAGAGGGATAATACATGTCTTTTCATGCTCAAATTTTGAACCACCTTTGAGGGACAAGAATGTTTGTCAAATAGAAATTAATATGCCACCTTACTGATAAAACCATGGTGAATATGCCTTACATGTGCTATAACATCAGGCTTCCCAATATTGTTCACACTAATAGATAAATTTTTCCACTCAGCCCTAAAATCTGACAGCCATTGCTGCTGGATTATAGGGGACTACAGCTATGCTTTCCAAGAGCAAGTAGACTCCAAAGAGAAAATAGAAAAGGTACACATGAGATATGCCCAACGTCTTGTCCCAGACATGTTGATCAAATAAGTCATTCCTTCTTAAGAAAAGCTTAGGAAGCCAGGATTGTTAACCTCATAAATGACTCAGCACATAATACACATAGAAAAGGGGAAGTGAAAAGATGTTACTGAAAATAGTACTGGTGAAATAATGAAGGCAGGTGGGGTATTATTGGTTCATCATTAAGGCCACAGTGAGGGAAATTCAACTGATCTCTTGGGTCTCTTTCATAGACACATAGCCAGGAGTGAATATTCCTGGCATAAAAACTAGAGAAGTTTAATAGAATCTTAATGTACTGAAGAAAATTCAACATCAGCAGAAGGGAAAACAGTTAAAGCTTAAAAGGAGAGACAAACCAATTCATTAGCAGTTATACCTTTTAAGTTCTTTAGAATAAATATGCATATAAATTGTATTAAATAAAACTTGTTATTAAAAATCTTATTTAAAATACATGCAATTTAATTGACCATTCTATACTTTTCAGGAGAGCAGTGATAGAGTCTCTAGAACCTAAAATGATTATTTGAAAAACATCAAGCCAGTTGACTGATGTGGCCAATGCCCAATGCAGCATCATGCAAACCAGTAGCAATTATCTGAATTTTAAGATGACCCTCTAATAACATAAATGTTTTAACAAAGCTTGCCTGGCAAACACAGAGCCTGCTGAATGAAGTAAACATACCTTCTATGTGAATATAGGGATCAATCCTTATTGGATAGTAAATAAGGGGGGTTAGATGACAAAAGAAAAAAAAACTAAATAAAAACTTACCTGCTCAAAATTTCCTTTCATTTAATTTTGGTAATAAGGCAAAATAAAATGTATTAAAAACTTAAAAAACAACTCTTGGGTCAATTATTTTTCCTTAATATATTTTTCAGGTGCTTTTGGCAGTCTACCGTATGTAACCAAGAGCACATTCTTGATTGAAAATGTCTCTGGCTTATTTTTGAGTCCAGCTAAAAGAATTTGCATGTGAATCATGCAGAGGTACTAATGCAATGCTGCAGAAAAACATTTTAACAATATATTTTTCCTTGACTTCTATGGAATAAAGAAAGTTGTAAAAATCATATTCCAATGAAATCAGTGAATTATTTTTCAAGCAATCATCCACATTGAAAAGATCTTTTTAGTCAAACCTAATAATCATTCTTTTGATCGCCTTTCTTACTTTCCCTGTGAGTCTATGCTTTCAATTGTTAGGCATGGCAGAGGTTAGGAGAGATAGAAAGAAACCATAAGAAATAACTGGTTCCCTCAAATGCTTCCAATTTCTTTTTTATTAAAATCTAAACTACGACTTATGTAAAGAAAGGAGTTTTGGATTTTTCCTTTACATTTATATGAATTGGTCACAATAATTCTTTGCTGAGAATAAACACTGCTTTCTATTCTGAGCCACGGGTACAGACTGTTAGCACTCTCTCTTGAAAACTATTGTGCTTAGATGTTTAAATCTAAGTGATACTTTGAAAATGCATGCTTATTTTTGAACAAGTTATATTTTGAAACTAAGTAGGTTAATAGCTATAGCTCTTTATTAATTAAACAAGTAAAGCATTTTGTGTTCAGCCTCTCTTATCACACAGGCATTTTTGCCAGGGCTCACTAGAGGCTGTAGAAACCCCCTACCTACAAGTCATTGCATATGTGACTTCTTTATTTAAATGCACTATTTATTTTTATTAAATATAGCATGTTGTTCTCCAACAGTAAGAAGAAATAAGTATACCTGGCACTGATGCAGAGGCTTCTCTTGCTCTGGGCCCCATTCAAACCTGTCAGCCTCTCACTTAGTCAAAATAGGAATGAGTCAGGACCATATTTGATGTGTAGTATATCCTGTCTCCAAAACAGAGACTCAAAAATAGTTGTGTAGTTTTCCTAGAGGCAAGAGATGTGAGTAGCTATATCTTGTTCATTATATTAGACCTGATATCCTGATAAAATTTAAACCACTGGACTCTTAAAAGTTTTATTAACTGACAGACCTTTAAATTTCTGTAATGTTTATCTGCCTTCTTCTGGCACATATCTGCTACATCAGGTTTTGGCTACTCATTGTTTTGCATTCACTAAGTTCAATTAACATGATGTCATGGGCATAGTGAACCAGTGTAACATTCTTTGAAAAGTAAAGAAACTCAAGTTCCCCTAAACCACATTTTGACAGAATATGTAAGATTTAACATAATTGAGAGGGAAGATAGTTAATTTACATACAAGTTTTGATCTTTTCTGCAAGTGGGAATAGAGAACTTAACAGTATATGAAGCAGTCTAGGCTACACTAATCAGCATTAGTAATCAACTACAATGAGGGCGTCTTCTGGGACTAATTTCCAGTAGCCTACCATCATTTGCTGTGTTGTGATTTTTTTTTTCAGGGATTATATAAGTATATTGAGTGGGGATATTATAAGCATCACCAGACTAATTCCATCAATTCTTCTATGGTAGTGCTGATCTCTGATGTATATAACTATATCTTCTGAGATATAATGATCTTGCTTTTATTTTGACTAGGGCGGGTGGCAGGATTTCTGTGGGCTTCTTTTTGCTTGTATTAAAGTGATGTTTCTTACTCCATAGGTCACAGAACCACAATATATGTTCAGTCAGATGCTAAGTTTATTTAAAATACATGTTAGGGTCAGCAGGAAATAACCATGGGTGGATCTATGAATTTAGTGAACCCACTGTGACTTAGTTCAGCCATATTTTGTTTCTCACCTCCATTAACCTATCCCTATTTTTACCAGAAAACCATGAAGATATTTTTGGTGACTTACTTTCAAGTGAGCTCAGATAAAATATTTAATACACCTCAAATGTCTGGGTATTCCCATTTTCCTACAGCATGGTTGTTCTGCAAATGGCTCAGACCTTACATGTGAAAGATAAAAAATATAATCAACAAAGATATTGTAGTTACCTTCATCTTGGTAACTAGATTGTTCTCTAATCAATGGCTACAGATCTGTGTGAATGGAGTCAGATCTGGATATTGATGGAATGATGAGTATTTTTCATTACAGCAGCTGATATAAATAAAGCTTTTGCTCACCAGGTGTTTATTTTTTTTAATTATACAAATTAAGCAACCATATATTCTATTGTTCACTTATCTTATGCCTAAAGCCACCATGATATGTTAGCTTTCAGCACTGATCTTTCTAGAACACCAAATTTAAAGTCATGGGTAAACACAGAATGTTAAGAAATCCTTTTCTATTTATGATGATATTGCACTCCTCAGTTCAAAAATGTTAAGAATCACTTTCAATAGGCTCTCTGGTTTCTCCTGTTCCCATAACTAAGTCTCGCAATTCATTCGATCTGTAAATAATTTCTACTTCTGAGACACAATTCTGGTATTAACAAATAATACAAAGTAGGTAATTACTAACAAATATTTAATTCTAAATATAATAAATACTATTGAAGTGTACACTTTAACTGAGTGTACTGTATGGTATATAAACTATTTATCAGTAAAAGTTAAAAATTCAACTAAATGCTATTTTTAAGAAACTACCAAACCAAAGAAACATGCTAATCAAAATACATGGCTACTCAAAATAGACTTTATGAGAATGAAAATTAGTGCAACAGTTATTAAGAAAAGTATGGAGGTTCCTCAAAAAAAATTATTTTAATTCAGTGAGAGGAGAGGAGGCAAAGAGACAGACTCTTGCATGCACCGTGACCAGTATCCACCTGGCAAGCCCACCAAGGGACGATGTTCTGCCCATCTGGGGTGTTGCTGGGGTGCTTAGCAACTGAGCTCTTCTAAGCAACTGAGATGGAAGCCATGGAGCCATCTTTAGTGCCTGGGGCCAACTCTCTGTAATCAAGCCATGGCAGCAGAAAGGGGAAAGACATGAGAGAGGGAGAGAGAGAGAGAGAGAGAGAAGCAAGAAAGGAAGGGGTGGAGAAGCTGATAGGCACTTTTCCTGTGTGATCTGACTGATAATAGAACCTGGAAAATCCACACACTAGACCAATGTTCTACCACTGAGATAACTGACCAGAGCCCTGAAAAAATTAGGAACAGAACCATCAGGTGACCCAACAGTCCCTCTACTGGTTACCCCCAAAACTCAAAAACATTGTACATAAAGACATATACACCCCATATTCATCTCAGCATTATTTATAGTGGCCAAGACATGGAAACAACCAAAATGTCCCTCAATGGAGGAGAGGATAAACAAGATGTGGTACATATATACAATGGAATACTACTCAGACATCAAAACTGATGACATATTGTTATTTATGACAACATAGATGGACCTTGAGAACATTATATTGAGTGAAATAATAAATCAGAAAAAGCTAAGGATTGTATGATTTCACACATAGGTGGGATATAAAAGAGATGCTTTTCTTTCCATATTAGTCAAGTTCTTGTTTAACATGATTCATGTTCACACAATAGTGAACTTAAACATTTTTCTTTCTTCAGTTAGGAAGGGCATAATATCTTCCTAAATATAATTTAAAAAATGAGAATAGTATTACTGGAAGTTGTGAAGAGACCTTGTTAATTTTTTCATTCCAACAGAGACCTCAGAGGAGTCAAAGAAATATCCCTTATTAAGAAAAGAAGCTTTGACCCTGGCCAGTTTGCTCAGTGGATAGAGTGTTAAGCCAGCATGAGGATGTCCCAAGTTTGATCCTTGGTCAGAGCACACATGAGAAGCAACCCTCTGCTTCTCTTCCTCTCCTTCTCTCCCTTCTCTCTATTTTCCTCTTTTACAGCCAGTGGCTGGATTGGTTTGAGCATTGGCCCCAGATGCTGAGGATAGCTCAGCTGTTCTGAACATCAGCCTCAGGTGCTGAGGATGGCTTGGTTGATCCAAGCACATCAGTGCTAGGTGCTAAAATTAGCTTGATTGATTCATACATTGGCCCAAGACAAGAGTTGCCCTGTAGATCCCAGTCAAAGAGCATGCTGGAGTTCGTCTCTATCTCCCCTTCTCTCAGTTGGAAAGAAAAGAGAGGGAAAGGGAGGGAAGTGGAGGGGAGGGAAGGAGAGGAGAGGAGCTTGACATGTAATAGGATGGCAGAAATATGTTCTTATTAAACAGCGTTTACAGAAATAATGACCTGATATTTCTCTAACATGAAATTTCTTATTGCCCATGAATTTCCTGATTTCTCAATATTTCTCAGAAAATAGAGAAACTAAAAAAAATTTTCCCCCTGAGCGAGAGTGTTTATGGTTGATCACCTGGCTCAGAAACCCATGGTGTAAAAGCAATCAGTTACTTAGAAGATTTTGTAAATTAAGCTCCTTTTTACCTCAGAAAATGTATGATTTAGGTCACTTATAGACAAGCTAAAATACAAAGGAAAATAACACTAGCCTTTTCAAGTGCAGCTTCACTAAACATCCTATTTTCTGCTGTCAACCACACAGATCTGGGAGCACAGATTTGGAGAAAGCAGGTCTTCACAAAGAGAGGCTCTAAGTAGCAGGATTTCTTTTACTTTATTATCTTGATTCTAAGTGCATAGTTTCAAATGATAAAAGCAAAATAGCTCTCCTCCAAGTACAGTGAATATTGAATGAACACAGTTTTCAGAAGGTCTTAGAAAGCTGGGTGTTTATGTTTACAGTATAATATAACAGGAGTTCAAAAATAATAAAGTCAATATAATAAGTCAAAATTAGAGTTGCAATTATAGTTTTGACCCTTTGGTGAATAGTAAAAGGCTGATAATATACTCTTTTTTTTTTTTTACAGGGACAGAGAGAGAGTCAGAGGGAGGGATAGATAGGGACAGACAGACAGAAACAGAGATAGGTGAGAAGCATCAATCATTAGTTTTTTGTTGCCGTTACGACATGTTAGTTGTTCATTGATTGCTTTCTCACTTGTACCTTGACCGCAGACCTTCAGCAGACCAAGCAACCCCTTGCTGGAGCCAGGGACCTTGGGTCCAAGCTGGTGAGCTTTTTGCTCTAGCCAGATGGGCCTGCGCTCAAGCTGGTGAGCTTGGGGTCTCGAACCTGGGTCTTCCACATCCCAGTCCAACGCTCTATCCATTGTGCCATTGCTTGGTCAAGCTATACTCTTAAAAATTAATATTCTTTTATTTACTTTCAATATTCCACTATTATTTCTTAAATGTTTTATCAAAAAATAAAATAAAGCTTGGTTTATGTTACTCAATGTGAGAATATCTTTTTTTTTTAATGTAAGAATTTAACCTTTCACAAGTATTGTGAATATTCATGTGTTTATACTTAATCCTTGTCAATTTATATTTTATTTATCATGATTTATAAACTTTCATCTATAGCTTCTATTTAATGGGTTATTAATAACAAATAGTTTATAATGATGTTGTGAGTATTAAATAAACAAACCTAACTCATTTTTGAATCAATGTAAACAAACCATTGTTTTCTTTACTCATTGTTATTGAAGGGAGTGTGTGGTTGAAAGGCACAGAAAACCAATTTGTTGAATCTTAAAGAAATAATTATTTTTGTCCCAGGTACCACTCCATAGGAAGGATAAGAACAATGCTTGTCTCACAGAGACTTTAGTATCCTAAAACTGGACTCAATCAGTGTCTGTATTCGTGTTTTTTTCTTTTTTCTGCAGGGTAGTTTTATTCTCAAACATTAGCTTCACGATATAAAAGGACACGGGTTTGTGGGCAGCTCTGGATTAACATGCTTCTAGCTTATGATCAAAGAGAAAAGGGCCTTCTGTGAATTACTTATGTTGAAAATTTCAGAGGAACTGTTGCCTAAGTTGGTTTCCACAGGTATAATAGTATTATGGATCTCATAGCATCATTCTTTGTGAAAGCTGAAATTGGAAAACTATGTGAAGGGATTTTGAATCTCCAATGCAGTTTACTATGTGAGATTGTTATTCTATTATCAGGGGTGCTCAATACGTCGATCGCAATCTACTGGTGGATCGCGAAGGAAGTGCGGGTAGATCGCATGACATTAAAAAGACATTTGTCTTTTGATTGGCATACACGGTAGCCAATCTGACATCTGAAATTTTTACACCCTACACATGCGTGTGAAACCGCGCTAACTTGTTCAGTTACACTGCTGCATAGTTAGCCTTCAATTTATTTAAACTAAATGCAACAAAGGGTATAAAAATGAGTGCTGTAGCTGCTCTGAGTAAGAAGCCTAAAACCTACCACTTTCATACAGAATGGGAGGGGATTTTTTTCACTATGTCATATTCTAAGTGCATTTGCCTCATCTGTCTGTGTGCCATTGCTATTCTAAAGAAGGGAAATGTGGAGCAGCTTTTTCGGACTGTTCATAAAAACTATGACATTGACTTTCCTCTGAAAAGAGAGCTGAGAAGGAAAAAGGTGAAAGAAGAATACACAATATTAAATAGTAATAATAGTAACTTAAATAATAATATAGAAGAAATAAATTTATGTTTTGCATTTTTATTGTAGGTAGATCATTTTGACTTAGTCATCTTATAAGTAGCTCGCAAGCTGAAGAAGTGTGGGCACCCCTGCTATTATAGTTATAATGTATTTTAAAATGTAGCATTTACTCTTTTCTGCCACAAGATGACAGTCAAGTATAACTAACATATCCAGATATTGACTATAATTACTAAAGATAGATCTAGCATAACATTAAGTATTTTTAAAATAAGTTTCAATAGAGGGATCAAGATGTGAAGGAGTAGGGAGACGATGTTCCACTTGTGATGTCCCAGGGCCAAGCCAAATTTATAACTAAATTTAAAAACAATCATCCTGAAAAACCAACTCAAGACTAAATGAAGAAAAATCTGTTACCAAGGTTCAAAGGGGAAGCCACATCAAGACTGGTAGGGAAGGGAGAGTCAAGAAAAGGACTACCCTCACTCCCAGGAGTGAGAAGTGTATGAGGGTTTTAAGGAACATCACATCTGCAGGAAGGGATTAACCCTGAAAGGTGTGGATTCTAAGCCCCAGGCTGGACACCCCAGCCTAGAACACCAGAGCCTAGAAGAGGTTCCCATATAGCATCTGGTGGTGTAAAGAGGTGAGATTTCTATCTGTGAGAAAGAGATGGGAGATCTCAGAGATGCAGGCACCTTCTTAAAGGATCAACACGGAAAATCTTGTTCATCGCCACTAACCCTGGGCTCTGGTGTAGGGAGGTCTGAGAGAAATGGACTCATGTAAGAAGAGTATAAGATTGGTGGCCCAGGGAGAGACATGGTGGGGGACAGCCACTAGCACCTTGTTCTGAATAATTCTCCAATACTTCAGCCACCATCATTCTTGGGTCATAAGGTCTCTCTGTGCAGCATCAGCCTTGGGAAAAGCAACTTTCCCACTCTTGGGAATCTTTCTTGCCCTAACCTATAGAGATTGGGTTTTTCTGAGAAGTAAGTAGCCTTGGCTAGGAAGCAGGGCCCTGAAAAGTCTCAAGGGGTGACAGTGACTCAATTCTCTGGTGTTGGGGCTGGAACTTTTCCCCCAACTTTCCTGAGAACATGACTGATGCTTTCAGCCTATGAAAAATTCAGTAGAAACTCTCTGGACTTGGGCAGACCAAAACTCTGGGTTTGAGAGGCCACACACACTGGAATCCTAGTGGCCATACCCTAAAGTCTGTGAGAAAACTCAGGACAGCCTGACATCTGAGGCCTTATGGTGGGAGCAGCACCCACTGTCTTTCCAAATCTCTGAATAGTTCCAAGCAGTCAGCAGACAAAGGCAAAACTATAAAGGACTTCAGGGAACCTTGGGCTTTTTGCTGAATTTCTTCTAGGTCCAAGGCTGGTAAAAGCCAACGTAGGTGTGCAGCTTGGTCATTCCATGTGCACCTAAGTTCAGCAGAGGCAGTCACAAATTCTGGACTGCTTTTAGCTCCAAAAGGTTTGCTGAGGACCACTCACAGGCAGTGTCTTACACTAGTCAGCACCAGGTTTCCTCCTTAGAGGCCCCGAACCAACTCACCCAGTGGCCAGCTATAGGCAACATCAGAGAAAGACCCAACAAGCATTACTAGCAGCATATCCAAAGGGAGAGTGCGACAGCCACCAAACCCAGCCGAGGCGAATTTCTTGTGGTCAGCACCTGCACAGCAGTTCACACACATGGATGAGATAAAGCCACATAGTCAGCCAGTTCAAGTCCCAAATACCCTGCTCCACTGGGCTTAGTTTCACAGTGGGAAGGGTAAGAGACTTAGATCTCAGACAATAAAGTGTGATTTATTTGGATACTACTGTTGGGACCAGACAAGGGGCTCTGTCACCATCTTGGGAAATAGTCATATACAGCCCCAGTAGAAAACTCAATCTTCTTTCTTGAAACCAAGGGTTCTTTAGCTAAAAGAACTTATGCAGAGAGGATAGTTGACTTCACCCAACCTGAACCTATTACACATCTCTCGGGGGAGAAATAAAATTGAATTATTCAGCAGTAGCTGAAGGATTAAGCTCTGGAGTATGGGCCACTTTCCCCATACTGAGCTACTGACAAAGAGCCCTCCCAAGTAGGAGTTACCACTAACATTGTCTTGCCAACTGCAGTTGCTCTAACCCACCAAATTGCAACCTGTAGAAGGGTTGGTAGGATGAGGCCAGTCTGAGCCCACTCTACAGTTTCTCTGCAGAAGACTTTGTGGGAAGATCAGGCAGCTGCAAGAGGAAGTGGAGCCGCTGAAAAGTGGAGGCCAGTCTTAAGAAACATGGGTCCTTTAATAAAGCTGCTATTAGCTCTAAGCAGGAGAAAGTCAATCCTTATACACAGGCTGTCCCTTTCCGCACACTGAGGCACATAAAACACAAACAAAAACAGCTAACAGAGTGGTAGCAACAGATAAGTATCCCACAGTTTTTACAGACAACGTCTGACCTCAACTCATGCCTAAACCCTGCCTAAGAGGACCCAGAATGAACACAACCAGTAGTGAGAGGCAGATTGTACTAGCGCTAGCCTCAAGTAGCCACACAAGTGGGACATCCAATGGAGGAGTAGAGCAGGCACCAGACCCTGCTGAGAATAACTTTGTCTTAGAGGACAGACACTGCACAGTATTTAATACATGTAATAGAGGTTGATTTTTATAGCCAGCCTGCCTGGAGGGTTAATATCATTCACAAAAGGACCAATAGCATGCAAGATGCCAGTATAACAGGGGAATAAATATAAGTCTCAAGAAACATTCCTAGAACAAAGAGCTCACATGGCTTGAGCTTTCTCATAAACACATCACAGCAAATTTGGGAGTCAGAGCTGCATAATACACAGACAAAATGGGCAGACAAAGAAATATTCCCCAAATGAACCAAGAAGAGAAATTCACTGAAAAAAATTAAATAAAATGAAAGCAACCAATAACCACATACAGATTATAAAACAATGGTTATTAGGGTGCTGAATGATCTTAGAGGGAGAATGGATAATCTCCATAGAACTTAAACGAAAAGAATGTAAACATTAAAAAGAACATTGAAACCATAAAAAAGAAGCAATCAAAAATGATGAATACAATATTTAAAATGAAGACTGCACTAGAAGGAATCAACAGCAGATTGGATAAAGTGGAGCATTGAATCAGCAATTTAGAAGATAAGATAAATGTAAGCACAGAAGGAGAGCAGCAAAAAGAAAAGAAGCTCAAAGAGACCTCTGCTACAACATGGAGCTAAACATTCACATTATAAGGGTTTCTGAAGGAGAAGAGAAAATATAAGGGGTAGAGAAATTATCCTTATTCTTAACCTAATGAAAGAAAAAGTTACGCATATTCAAGAAGCACAAAGAGGTCTATTAAGGATGAACCTAAAAAGGCCCTCAACAAAACACATAATAATTTAAATGCTTATATTAAGAAACTAAGAAAAAAAAATTAAAAGCAGCAAGAAAAAAGCAACTAATTATATACCAAAAAGCACTCATAAGGATGACATCTGAAATATCTATAGAAACACTTCAGGCCAGAAAGAATTGACAATAAATATTCAAAATGATGCAAAACAAGAACCTACAAGAAAGACTACTCTATCCAGCAAAGCTATCATTTAGACTTAAAGGAGAAATAGAGCATCTCAGATAGAAAAAGGCTCAAGGAGTTCATTACAACCAAGCCAGTCCTGTAAGAAATGTTAAAGGATCTGCTAGAAGAAGAGGAAAAAAAATTGAGATACAGAGAATTATTAGTTTAAAGAATAAAATAGCAATAAATAATTACGTATCAATAATAACCTTAAATTTAAATGGATTAAATACTTCAGTCAAAAGACATAGGGTAACTGCACAGATAAGAAAACAGGACCTGTATATATGCTGTCTACAAAAGACCCACCACAAGGCCCTGGCTGGTTGGCTTGGTGGTAGAGTGTTGTCCTGCTTGAAGATGTATTAGGTTCAATTTCCGGTCAGGCACAAAGAAGAAGCACCCATCTGCTTCTCTGCCCCTCCTCATCTCCCTTCTCTCTCTCTCCTCCTCCCCTTCTACAGCCATGGCTCAATTAGAGCAAGTTGGCCCTGGGTGCTGAGGATGGCTTCATGGCCTCTGCTTCAGGTGTTAAAATATGACTCTGGTTGCAATGGAGCAAGGGGCCCAAATAGGTAGATCATCGTCTTCTACTGGGCTTGCCAGTTGGATCTCAGTCAGGGTGAATGTAGGAGTCTGTCTCTGCCTTCCCTCCTCTCACTGAGTTAAAGAAAAAAAGGGGGGGGGGAGAGACCCACCACAGAACAAAGGATACAGGTAGATGAAAAATGAAGGGATGGAAATAAACATTCCATGAAAAAGGAAATAATAATAAAATATAGTTGGGGTAGCAATACTTATATCTGCCAAATTATCCTTAAAACAAAGGCTATAATAAGGGACACTGAAGGTCAATACATAATCATAAAGGGAACAATCCAACAAAAGAATATAACCATTGTTAATATTTATGCACCCAATATAGGAGCTCCTAAATATGTGAAGCAGATTTTGATGGACATAAAGGGAGATATTGACAGCAGTACAGTAATAGTAGGGGATTTTAACACCCCACAACATCAAGGGATATGTCTTCCAGCAAGAAAATTAACAAAGAAACATCAGCCTTAAATGACACACTAGATAAATTGCATTTAATTGATATCTCAGAACATTTCACCCCAAAGCAGCAGAATATATATTCTTTTCAAGAGCACATGGTACATTTCCTGGGGTAGACCACATGTTAGTGTCTCAATATGTTAAAAAGATTGAAATCATATCAAGCATCTTCTCTGACCACAATGGCATGAAACTAGAAATCAACTATAGTAGAATATCTGAAAAATATCAAAACACTAGGAGGTTAAATACCATGTTATTAAATATCAATGGGTTAACAATGAGATCAAGAAAATACTCAAAATTACCTGGAAACAAATAAAAAGAAACATAAAAGATTCCAAAATCTATGAGATACAGTGAAAGCAGTCCTGAGAGGAAAGTTCATAGCAATAAAAGAATACCTCAAGAAGCAAGAAAAATCTCAAATAAACAATCTAACCTTGCACCTAAAAGAACTAGAAAAATAACAATAAACAAACCTCAGAGGAAGTACAAAGAAGGAAATAATAAAGATCAGAGTAGAAATAAATGATAATGAGGCTTAAAAAAATACAAAAGATTAATTAAACCGAAAGCTGGTTCTTTGAAAATGTAAACAAGATTGGCAAACCTCTAACCAGACTCAAAGAAAAAAAAAAGATATGACCCAATTAATAAAATCAGAAATGAAAGAAAATAAATAACAAGACATCACAGAAATACAAAGGACTGTGAAAAAAAAAATGATGAAGAACTATATGCCAAAAACTTGGACTCAATGGGAAAATTGCATAAATTTCTAGAAATATACAATCTTCCAAAACTGAATCTGGAAGGATCAGAGAACCTGCGCAAATAAATTGTAACAGATAAATTGTAACAATTTAATTGAAACAGTTATCAAAAAGCTCCCAGCAAACAAAAGTCCTAGTCCAAATGGATTCACAAGCAAATTTTACCAAGCACTCAAAGAAGAACTAACACTTATCCCTCTCAAGTTATTTCAAACAATTTAAGAGGAGGGAAGACTTCCAAGCTCATTTTATGAGACATGCATTGCCCTAACTCCCAGGCCAGATACTATGAAGAAAGGAAACTATGGGTCATATCCCGGATGAACATAGATTCCAAAGTTCTCAATAAAACAATGACAAACCAGATCCAGCAATACACTGAAAAGATCATATACCATGATAAAGTGGGATTTATTCTGGGGGGTCTAGACTGGTACAGTATTCACAAATTAGTTAATGTGATTCAATACATACACAAAAAGAAGCACATATGATCATGTGATTTTTATCACATGATCATATTAGATGCAGAAGAAATATTTGATAAACTCTAACACCATTTATGATAAAAACTTTCAGCAAAGTGGGAATACAGGAACCATACCTCAACATAATGAAGACCATATATGGCAAACCAACAGCCAATATCATAACCAATGGACAAAAATTAAAAGCAATCCCCTTAAGATCGAGAACAAGACAAATGTGTACCCTTTCACCATTCTCATTCAATGTAGTACTGGATGTCCTAGCCACAGTAATCAGACAAGAAGAAGAAATAAAGTTATCCAAATTAAAAGAGAAGAAGTAAAACTATCATTATTAACCGATGACATGATAATGTATAGAGAAACTCTAAAGTATCTGCCTCAAAACTACTAGACCTCATAAATAAATTCAGCAAAGTAGCAGGATGTAAAATTAATATTTAGAAATCAATGGCTTTTTTATACATCAATAATAAACTATCAGAAAGAGAAATTAAGGAAGCAATCTTATTTACAATTACAAATAAAATAGTGCCTAAAAATAAATTCAACCAAGGAGACAATAGACTTATACCCAGAAAGTTTAAGACACTGAAAAAAAAATCGAGAAAAATACAAACAAGTGGAAGCATATATAATGTTCATGGATAAGAATAATTAACATAATTAAAATGTTCATTCTACCCAAAGCAATCTATAGATTCAATGCAATTTCTATAAAAATAACAATGGAATAATTCACATATTCTGAATTAATGTTTCAAAAATTTATATAGCACCAAAATTGAGAGCCCTAATACCCTCAGCAATTTTGAAAATGAATAACAAATGGGAGGTATCACACTTTCTGATATCAAGCTGTACTACAAGGCCATTGTAATCAAAACAGCTTGGTACTAGCATAAGAACAGGCATACAGATCAATGGAACAGAATAGATAACCAGAAATAAACCTGCACCTCTATGGTCAATGAATATTTAACAAAGGAAGCAAGTGTAAACAACGGAGTAAAGACAATCTCGTTAATAAATGGTGTTGAGGAAAACTAGACCACCAATTTATACTATTCACAAAAATAAACTCAAAGTGGATAGAAGAGTAAAATATAAGTCATGAAACCATAAAAATCCTAGAAGAAAACATAAGCAATAGACTCCCAGACATCTCTTGAAACAATATTTTTGCTAATATATCTCCTTGGGCAAATGAAATAAAGGACAAAATAAACAAATGCGGTTACATCAAAATAAAAATATTTTTACAGCAAAAGTTACCATTAACAAAATAAAAAGAGAATATATTTGCCAATATATCTGATTAAAGTGTAGTAACCAAAATTACATTATGAAGAACTTCTAAAACTCAACACCAAAAAGCAAACAATCCAATTTTAAAATGGTCGAAGAATCTGAATGACCCTTCTCCAAAAAGAACATACACATGGCCAATAGACATATGAAAAAAAATGCTCAAAATCACTAATCTCAGAAATGTAATATAAATCTATAATGAGATATCACCTTACACCTGTCAGAAAGGCTATTATTAATAAATCAAAGAAAAAGTGTTGGTGAGGATGTGGAAAAAAGAGAACCCTCCTGCACTACTGGTGGAAATGCAGATTGGTGCAGAATGGAGTTATTTTAAAAATTTAAAAATGAAACTGTCTTATGACTTATCTATTACACTTCTAGGAATATAGTCTAAGAATTCTAAAACACTAATTCAAAAGAAGATATGCACTCTTATGTTCATTGCAGTGTCCTTTGCAATCTCCAAGATCTGGAAACAGCCCATATCCATCAGTGAACAACTGAATAGAAAAGGAATATTACATGGTCAGAATAAAGAAGAAAATTTTACTTTTTGTGATAACATGTACGGACCTGGAGATTATTATGCTAAGTGAAATAAGCCAGGAAGAAAAACAGAAATACCACATAATCCCACTTATTTGTGGAATCTAATGAACACAATAAACTGATGAAAAAAATAGAAACAGAGACAGGGTCAAAGGGGTCAGATGGACAAATGTCAGAGGGAAAAGGTAAGAGGGCACATGGTCAAAAAAGGTGAAGAGATTAGCCAGAATCATATATGCAAAACACATATACAGACAACAGGTATATAGACAACAGGTCAGCAATTCAGCAATTCCCAGAGGGCAAGGGATATGTGTAGAGGGTGTTATACTGAGTGGGACTCTTGAAACCATGTTAACACAATAAATTAAAAGTAAAAACACATTAATATATATATATATATTATAGGGACAGAGAGAGAGTCAGAGAGAGGGATAGATAGGGTCAGACAGACAGGAACGGACAAAGATGAGAAGCATCAATCATCAGTTTTTCTTTGGGACACCTTAGTTGTTCATTGATTGCTTTCTCACATGTCCCTTGACGTGGGCCTTCAGCTGACTGAGTAATCCATTGCTCGAGCCAGCAACCTTGGATCCAAGCTGGTAAGCTTTTTTCTCAAGCTGGTGACCTCAGGATCTCGAACCTGGGTCCTCTGCATCCCAGTTGAACGCTTTATCCACTGCGCCACCATCTGGTCAGGCCATTAATAAAATTTTAAAAATAGGTTTCAATAGTCAGAAAGTTACATTTAAAATTATTTTTAATTGTTTTAAATTAATTGTGTTTACATAGATTCAAGTGTCCCACCGAATACATCCCCCCAAGACTCCATGTTCCCCTTGCCACCCCCCCAACGTCCTTCCCACTTCCCTCCAGGATTTGCTGTCCTGCTCTCTATAACACTGTGCTATGTATATATAATTTCACCAATCTCTTTCCCTTCTCTGATCCCATCCTCTTGTTTCCTTTCCCTCTGATCCCTTTGATCCTACCTCTGCCTCTATTCCACTCTTCAGTTCACATTGTTCATTAGATTCCTCAAATGAATGAGGTCATATGATATTTTTCTTTCTCTTCCTGGCTTATTTCACTTAACATAATAGTTTCCAGGCTCATCCATGTTGTTGCTAAAGGCAAGATTTTCTTCTTTTTTCATGGATGCATAGTATTTTATTGTGTATATGTACTACAGCTTTTTATAGATTTTTATTTATTCATTTTTAGAGAAACAGGAGAGAGAGTTATATAGAGAGAGAGAAAAGTGGGGAGGAGCAGGAAGCTTATGTGCCTTGACCGGACAAGCCCAGTCATTCTAACTGGCGACCTTAGTGTTTCAGGTTGACGCTTTATTCACTGTGCCACCACAGGCCAGGTTGTACCACAGCTTTTTAATCCACTAATGAACTGGCTGATACTTGGGCTGTTTCCAGATATTGGCTATTGTAAACAATGCTGCAATAAACATGGGGGTTTATATCTTCTTTTGGATCAGTGATTTTGGTATTCTTAGGATATATTCCTAAAAGTGGGATGGCTAGGTCAAAGGCAGTTCCATTTTTAATGTTTTGAGAAACCTCCATACTGTTTTCCATAGTGGCTGCACAAGTCTGAATTCCCACCAGCAGTGCAGGAGGGTTCCCTTTTCTCCACATTCTTGCCAGCACTTATGTGTTGTTCTGTTAATGAGCGCAATTCTGACTGGTGTGAGGTGGTATCTTATTGTGGTTTTAATTTACATCTCTCTAATAATTAATAATATCGAACATTTTTTCATCTGCCTATTTGCCATCTGTATGTCCTCTTTGGAGAAGTGTCAGTACATTTCTTTTGTCCATTTTTTTATTGCATTGTTTATCTTACTGGTGTTGAGTTTTACAAGTTCTTTATAGATTTTGGTTATTAACCCCTTATCAGATGTATTGTCGAATATGTTCTCCCATTGTGTGGTTTGTCTTTTTATTTTGTTCATATTGTCTTTAGCCTTGCAAAAACTTTTGAGTTTAATATAGTCCAATTTGTTCATCCTGTCCTTTATTTCACTTGCCCATGGAGATAAATCTGCAAATATATTGCTGTGAAAGATGTCAGAGAGGTTACTGCCTATGTTTTCTACTAAGATGATTATGGTTTCATGACTTACATTTAAATCTTTAATCCATTTTGAGTTTATTTTTGTGAATGGTGTAAGTTGGTGGTCTAGTTTCATTTTTTTGCACGTAGTTGTTCAGTTTTCCCAATACCATTTGTTAAAGAGACTGTCTTTACTCCATTGTATGCTCTTACATTCTTTGTCAAATATCAATTGTCACCTGACCAGGGTGTGGTGCAGTGGATAGAGTGTCGGACTGGTATGCGGAAGACCCAGGTTCGAGACCCCGAGATCGCCAGCTTGAGTGCGGGCCCATCTGGCTTGAGCAAAAGCTCGCCAGCTTGGACCCAAGGTCGCAGGCTCCAGCTAGGTGTGGCTCGGTCTGCTGAAGGCCCACGGTCAAGGCACGTATGAGAAATCGATGAACAACTATGGTGTCTCAACGGCAATGAAAAACTAATGATTGATGCCTCTCATCTTTGTCCGTTCCTGTATGCCTGTCCCTATCTGTCCCTCTCTCTGACTCTCTCTTTCCCTGTAAAAAAAAAAAAAAAAAAAAAAAAAAAAAAAAAAAAATTATATATCAATTGTCCATAAATGTGTGAATTTATTTCTTGGTTCTCTGTTATGTTCCATTGATCTATATGCCCATTCTTATGACAGTACCAAGCTGTTTTTGAGTACAATGGCCTTGTATTATAACTTGATATCAGGAAGTGTTATACCAGCCACTTTATTCTTTTTTTCAAGATTGCTGAGGCTATTCATCTTCTTTTTTGGTTCCATATAAATTTTTGAAATATTTGTTCTATATCTTTGAAGTATGTCATTGATATTTTAATAGGGAATTGCATTGAATTTATAAATTGCTTTGGGCAACATAAACATTTTAATGATGTTTATTCTTCCTATTCATGAACACAGTATATGCTTCCACTTGATTGTATCTTCCTTGATTTCTCTTATAAATCTTTTATAATTTTCCAAGTATGTCTTTAACCTCCTTGGCTAAATCTACTTATAGCTACTTTATTATTATATTTTTCTTGCAATAGCAAAGGAGATTGTTTTCTTAATTTCTCTTTCATACAGTTCAGTGTTGGTGTATAAAATTGCCTCTGATTTCTGAATATTAATTTTACATTCTGCACCTTGCTGAATTTATTTATCAGGTCCAGTAGTTTTCTGATTGAGATTTTAGAGTTTTCTGTGTGCAGTATCATATCATCAGCAAATAATGATAGTTTTACTTCTTTTCCAATTTGGTTGCCTTTTATTTTTCCTTGTCTGATTGCTGTGGCTAGGACTTCCAGAACTATGTTGAATAAGAGTGGTGAAAAGGGGCACCCCTGCCTTGTTCCTGATCATAAGGAGATTGCTTTTAATTTTTGCCCATTGATTATGATGTTGGCTGTCGGTTTGTCATAGATGGCCTTTATCAATTTGAGGTATGTTCCCTGTATTTCCACTTTGCTGAGAGTTTTGATCATAAATAGGTGCTGAATTTTATCTAATGCTTTTTCTGCATCTATTGATATTATCATGTGATTTTTTTTCCTTCCTTTTGTTTATGTGATGACTCACATTGATTGATTTGCAAATATTGTAGCAGCCTTGCCTCCCCGCAAAAAAATCTCACTTGTTCAGGATGTATATTTTTTCATGTATTGCTAGATCCAGTTTGCTAACATTTTGTTGACAATTTTAGCATCTAAATTCATTAGGGATATTGGCCTATAGTTTTCTTTCTTTGTATTCTTTTTTTTCTGGTTCTGAAATGAGGATTATGCTTGCTTCATAAAAGGACCTTGGAAGTCTTTCCTCCTCTTGAATTTTTGAAATAGTTTGAGACGGATAGAAGTTAGTTCTTCTTTGAATATTTGGTAAAATTGACATGTCAAGACTTCTGGCTCAGGGTTTTTGTTTGTAGGAGTTTTTTGATAACTGTTTCTATCTCATTTATTATAATTGGTTTGTTTAGGTTTTCTGATTTTTCCAGATTGATATTTGAGAGATTATATGTTTTGATGAATCTGTCCATTTCCCTTAGGTTGTCTAATTTTTTATTATACAGTTCTTTATAATATTTTCTTACAGTCCTTTGTATTTCTGCTCTGTATGTTGTTACTTCTCCACTCTCATTTCTAATTTTATTTATTAAGTCCTCTCTCCCTTTTTCTTGGTGAGTCTGGTAAAAAGTTCATCAATCTCTCTTACCTTTTCAAAGAAGCAGCTCTTGTTTTCATTAATCTTCTGTACTTTTTTTTAGCCTCTATGCCACTTATTTCCAATCTGATCTTTATTATTTCCTTACTTCTATTTTCTCTGGGCTTTACTTGCTGTTCTTTTTCTAGGTTTTTTTTGTTTGTTTGTTCGTTTGTTTTTTTTAGGTGCAGAGCTAATTTATTTACTTGAATTTTTTCTTGTTTCTTAAGTATGCTTGTAATGTTATGAACTTCCATCTCAGGACTGCTTTTGCTGTGTCCCATAAGTTTTGAGTTGTTGTATATTCCTTTTCATTTGTTTAAAGGAGATTTTTTATTTCTTCCTTGATCTCATTGTTAACCCATTTGTTATGTAATAACATGCTATTTAGTTTCCAAGTGTTTGAATGTTTTTCAGTTTTTCTATTGTAGTTGATTTTTAGTTTCATGCCATTGTGATCAGAGAAGATGCTTGATATGATGTCAATCTTCTTAAATTTATTGATTCTTGTTTTGTTTCCTAACATGTGGTTTATCCTAGAGAATGTACCATGAACACTTGAAAAAAAATGTATATTCTGCTGCTTTTGAGTAAAAGGTTCTGAAAATATCTTTTGAATCCAGTTGTTCTTTTGTGTCCCTTAAGGATGCTGTTTCTTTGTTAATTTTCTTTCTTGAAGATCTATCCATTGATGTTGGTGGGGTATTGGAATCCTATACTATTATAAAGGTTGATTTCACGCTTTATGTCCATCAAAGTATACTTTATATATTTAGGTGCTCCTATATTAGGCGCATAGATATTTATAATGGTTATATTTTCTTTTTGGATTGCTCCCTTTATCACAATGACCTTCTTTATCCCTAATACAGACTTTGTTTTAAAGTCTATTTTGTTGGATGTAAGTATTGCTACCCCAGCTTTTTATTTCATTTCGTTTTGCATAAAATATTTTTTCCATTCTTTTACTTTCAGTCTATATGTATCTTTTGTTTGAGGTGGGTCTCTTGTAGCCAGCATATGTATGGGTCTTTTATCTTATCCATGCAGCTACTCTATGTCTTTTTATTGGAACATTTAATCCATTTTCATTTAATTTTGATATGTAGTTGTTTATTGCTATTTTATTCTTTAAATCTACATTCCTCTGTTAGTAGATCCCACCACCCCATGTGTTCTTTCTACAATAGGTCCCTTAACATTTCTTGCAGCATTGGTTTGGTTGTAACAAATTTTTTGAGGGTTTTTATTTTATTTTTGTCTAGGAAGCTTTTTATTTCTCCTTCAATTTTAAACAATAGCTTTGTTGGATAAAGAATTATTCATTTTAGGCTCCTGTTTTGCATTACTTTGAATATTTCTTGCTATTCCCTTCTGGCCTTATGGGTTTCTGTTAAAAAGTTGGAAGTCATCTTTATGGGGGCTCCTTTATAGGTGATTGACTGCTTTTCTCTTGCTGCTTTTAGTATTCTTTCTTTATCTTTTAGCTTTGTTATTTTAATTATGATGTGTCTTGATGTAGGTCTCTTTGGGTTCCTTTTTAATGGGATTCTCTGTACTTCTTGAACTTGTATGACTTTTTCCTTCATCAATTTAGGGAAGTTTTCAGCTATGATTTCTTCATACAGATTTTCTATCCCTTGTTCTTTCTCTTCTCCTTCAGGAACCCCTATTTTGCGAATGTTGTTTCTCTTTTTGTTGTCACAAAGCTCTCTTAGAATTCCTTCAGACTTTTTGATCCTCTTTTCTTTTTGCTTTACTGCTTCTGTGCTTTTGCTTATCTTTTCATTTAAATTGCTAATTCAATCCTCTGCTGATTCTATCCTCTGCTTCATCCAGCCTACTTTTAATTCTTTCTAGTGTAGTCTTCATTTCTGATATTGTTTTTGTCATTTCTGTCTGAAGTTTTTTTTATGATATTAATTTTCTTTTTGATGCTTGCTATCTCTTTGTTTTGGTGCTCATTATGTCTATCTATTGTTGTTCTAAGATCCTTGACCATTCTAACAATTATTATGCTAAACTCTGCATCTTGTATCTTGGTTATTTCCATCTCATTCAGTTCTTTTCCTGGGGATTTTTCTTGTTGACTCATTTGAATTGCATTTTTCTCTCTCCCCATTTTGTCTCTGTATAGACTGTTGCTTTGCATGTGCTGTTTGTCTAGCTAGCTGAGTATAGGGTTGGTGTTATCTGTCTCCACCTTTCAGTTGTGTTATTTCTAGATCTTCTTGGGTTGGCTTCAGCTGTTGTTTGTGATCCGCTGTTGGCTACTTGTCTGCTGCTACTGCTCTTTTTGCTATTCGTGTCTGCATTTTCTATGCCTTAGCTGGGTCAGGTGTGAGGAGCCCTTCCTTAAGATACCAGTCTAACTAGGGTTGTTAGGTCCTGAGATGATGTTCTTCATATCTGACCCTTGGATGTACCAGCTTTGGAACTCCCTGGCTGCAACCTGGTGCAAACTAATGGAGTTCACTGCTTATGACTGGCCCTTAGCAACCTCTTGGAGCTACAAGTTATCCAGAATTTGTGGCTGCCTCTGCTGGGCCCTGATAGCATTGTAAATATCAGCTGCACTGCTAGGCTGGCTTTTATCTACTCTTGGCCAGTGTGTGTGGCCTCTCTATTCCCGAAGTGTAGTCTTTCTTTTGGACCCCCTCCACTGCCACCTCCTTAGGCACTTGGGCAATGGCACTGTTGGGTGTGTGGGCTTGTGGGTTTATGGGCCACAGCTCGGGCACATGAGACACCCTCCCAGGATCTGGCATCCATGGGCACAGGGGTCTCCTCACCTCACTGGTCTCCACCCTTTGTGGGCATATGAAACTTTTGCCAGACTCTGCCCTCCATAAGTGCAGTGGATGCCTTGCCCCACCGGGTTCTGCCTCTCACTAGCACGCAAAATATGCCTCGCCCCACCATGCTCTGCCCCCTGCTGATGCGGTGGACACCCCGCCTGCTGGGATCCACCCCTCACTGCAGCTGTGATACCCTTTGTGTTCTGTCTCCTGCTGTTTGAGATGCCTCGCTGGTCTCCACCTTCCACCACCACATGGACTGAGCACCATGGCTGCCACATTCTGGCCCTCCCACCCTTGGTAGGGTACTCAGCAGTTTTGAGGGGCAGTGTAGCCCAAACCTCAGCACTCAAAACAAGTGTTGCTGATGCACTCCTTGCTTCTAAGTGTCTCTTTGCACTGACTGGAGCAAGAAAGCCTCTTGTGGGTGGGGTAATTGCTTCCCTTTGATCACTTGGTTCTTCCAGGAAAAATGGCCACTTTAGGTTTGGGGAGTAACCCAGTACAGGGGTCAGGGGGGCTGTCCCCCACAGTCTCTCCCTTGCTCCTGAGACTACACTATCCTCTCACAACTCCAGTCCTCTAAGCTCACTCTGCTCCCGGATCCCCTAGTAAGTGGCTGTGAACAAGGTTTTCTGCGTGGTCCCTTTAAGATGAAGATTGGGTCTGAGAGTTCTGTCTCCCTCTCACAAACAGTAACCTGGCTCTTATTTCAGCAAATACTGTCTCTATGCCTCCTCTAGTCTCTGTGTCTCCAGGTTGAGGTTCCAGTCCTGGGGCTGAGGACCCACAACTCTCTGGGCAACCCACCCCACTGTTAGAGACCCTCTTGAGAGAAGGGCAGCCCTTTCTGCATCTCTGCCCTTCCTACCAGTTTCAGTGTGGCTTCTTTGGTAATGCTTGGTTATGGATTCCTCTTAGTTTAGTTTAAAGTTGGTTTTTCAAGATGATTATTTCTAATTTGTAATCCAGTTTGGTTCTGGGAAGTGGGAGTTGTAACGTCTGCCTACTCTGTCATCATTTTCTCTTCCCTCTAGAGAAACTTTTGAGTGCAAAGAATGTGCCTAGCCCTTTTTATTTTTTTAAACTAGATTTAACTTTTTAAAATAATTTATTAATTTTAGAGATAGAGGATGGGAGAGAGAGAGAGACAGGGCATTGATCTGTTTCTGTATGGACCCTGACCAAGGATCAAACCAGGAACCTCTATGCTTCAGGATAATGCTCTAACCCACATGTAAAATTATTTTGTGAGGGTCTACCAATCCCTAGAAAATAATATAATATCTTAATATTTTCCCTAATGCATTCATTCAAAAGCATGTGCACTGGGTGCTCAATTTGCTTATTCACTTTTCTTTCTTTAAAAAATAGCACTGTTGATTTATAATTTAATGTATTTTTTGTTTATTTACGGACTTAAGCATCATCACCATAATCCAATTTTATAACATTTCCTAACCCCAAAAGAAGCCTTGCACGGATTTGTAGTAACTTCCCATTATTCATTGACCACTCTTCCCTCCTCAGCCTTGAGCAACTAATGAATTCTTTCTCTATAGAGTATCTTATTCTAGATATGTGTCTAATGTTTAACGAAAGAAAAAAGAGTTGAATTTTCTTTCAAAGAAATCAACATATGACAAGTGTTTTCTCACAGTGATGTAATTCATGTGTGACTGTTTTCTCATTGTTTTCTTACTCGTTTTGTGTATCTGCAATACATACATTGTACTGATTCTTTTTCAAAGTAGAAGGTTTCACCTTATTGGACATTCAATACAAATTCTTTTGAGTTGTATGAAGAAGACACTAAAAAGCTCTATTTGGATTCTCATTAGTTCAAGCAGGTAGAAACAATTTGTGCTTCAAATAACAAGACTAATAATCAATATTTATGAAAAACATACTATGTACTTGGAAAGTTTGTATTTTATATATATTAATGTGTTTTAATTTATAACTAAATTTTAATAGAATAAAAATATCAATCTGAGAAAGCTTCTTTAAATGAGATATGGAATGTGAGTTTTGAAAGCTTTAATAAAATGTAATTCATTATACTATTACTCTAAATTAGATATACATGTTTCTATACTATAACTTCGAAGATGATAAAACTGCGGTACCAGTTAACATAGCTAGGAAGTGTAATAGTTCCAATTCGAAATTAGACAACTTGTGTCCTACTCCTACACATGACAATATACACTTACATATGGTGTCATTTTTATAACTGTTGTAATCTCAATCTTGGTGCACTAATCTAAATATGATAGATACTCAGCACCTATGTTTAGAATAAATGTATTTTTTGTTTTAGAAACAAAATTTGAAGAAGGTTGTTATTTATCTAGTTTTTATCTTTTTTATTTTCCACAGCACTCTTTTAAAAAATATTTGGCACCTAGGCGACAATAAGCATGGCTGCCTTAAATGACAATTTTCAAAAGAGTTTTTCCAAATTTGAATTTCTTAATAAAACGAAACTAAATTATGTGAAAATAGTTATATTGAAAAAAATAACTATTTACCACCTGCTATAGCTAGTACATTTACTTTTGAAATGTTCAAGATGAGGTATGAGCTCAAAGGCTAATGAGAGGAAAATATCAGGAAACAGAGTTAAAATGCAACATGACAACCTCAGCTTGAATGCAAAGAATAAACAGGGAATATCTAAAAGGAAATGAGAGTATGATTTATAAGATATGGATTAAAAGAGTCTTCTTAGAAAAACAGTGGTAACTGAACTGAATTTTTAAAAATAATAGAAAGAGATTTATTTTCTCTCATTCTTTCTCTCTCTCTTTTTTTTTTTTTTTTTTAGAGAGAGAGAGAGAAGAGGAAAGAGAGATAAAGACAGGAACATCGAATTGCTCCTGTATGTACCTTGATTGGGGAATCAAACTGGCAACCTCTGTGCTCCAGTAGAATGCTGCAACCAACTGAACTATCCAGCCAGTGTTTTACTGATTTTTAAAGAGACAGGGAGAAAAGGAGGGGGGATGGAAGGAAAACATTAATTTGCTGTTTTACTCAGTTGTGCATTCCTTGATTGCTTCCCGAGTGTGCCTTAACTGGGGATCAAATCTGCAACCTTGCTGTCTCCGGACACCGCTGTTAACCCACTAAGCCAACCAGCTAGGGTCAAAAGAGATTCCAACATCACTCAGAATTAGACCAGTAATGAAGACTCAAGCATAGCTAAAGCACAGTGCTTGTTGAAGAGCAGCAGTATGTGATGAAGCACAGAAATGGAAATGAGGTTGGAAGGGCAGGGAAATCCAGGTCACAGAGGACTTTTTATGCTACAATTTCAGCAATAAACAGAATCCATTTAAAGCCATCAGACGGGGAAAAGATGTAATCAAATGTATTTTCAGAAAGGCAGCTTTAGCAGTAGTTTGGAGAATAAAATGGAAGGAATCTGAAGGAGGTAGGATGGCCAATTAAGATACTGTTACAATATTTCAAGGGAGAAAAATGTGTAGACTTGAAAACACTGCTTGGCTTAAGAGAAATAACACAAGAGAACCTGGTAAGTTTGGTGATTCATCCAATATGGGATATGAAAAAAAATATGGGGACTCAAAGTTAGTATCCAAGAGTTTTGCTTGTTTAACTACATAGCAGGTGAGAGCAACAGATGATATGGAGAATTCAAGAGAAGGAAGAGTTTAGAGATGGGTTGGGTAGAGATAAGACTAGAGGCACTAACTATTGTGTACTACTGGCACATTCAAATGGACATATTCTATCAGCTAGTTGATGTGAATGTTGAGGCAGGAGATAAATGTGAGCTGAAGATAAACTTTTTAGAGATGTTAATATATAGATGACAATTGATGTAATAAAAGCAGGTAAAATCTATTTGAATACTTTTGTGTACACATCTTTCTGGCCAGCTCCTCATCATTCTTTAAGTCTTGGCTGTCTTATTCTTTTTTCTCTAAAAGGTTTTCTGCCTCTTTCAGATAGGTACAGGTCTAAAAGTTTCCACAGTGTCCATGCATTCTGTCATTTTCCATCAGAGCAGTCAGCAATTTGAATTGAAATTGCTTGCTTACATATCTGTATGTCTGGCTTTGTGTATTTGTATCCCCAAGTCTTTTCAAATCTAGCAAAGTTTCAGGTAACATAATGCATGTTCAGAGTTAGATCTTGAACGAATCTTTCTGAACCAAATCTCTAAATAAAATATTTTTGAACCTTTATTATTAATATAAAATGTAACTTTGAAAGGTAATGTCCATATTCTAGACCTTGGCAAGTAAACTTATAAGATGCCATGTATTTTGGTGTAAAAGGTTTTGTTTTAAAATCAGTAGTGTCTAAAATCCTTAAATGTCTAAACTGTTAAAGGGAATTAGATGCTTTTAAACATTTGAGGAAAATATATCTGTACAACAATGGTCATTTGCTTACTTAACCTTAGGCATTCAGTTTTTTTGGGGTCATTAAAAGGATCTCAAGCAATGCCTTCAATAACTCTCAAAGCTCTTAGTATATAATTTAGATCACTAATTATTATTATTTTTCCCTTGAGAAATCTTTGCAATAAACTCAGTTTGTAAAATATTTGCAGCTGACCCTGTAATACAGCACTTAAGTTGCCTCACAATATATTAACTGCTTTTCTTTACTTTGGTTGCTGGTAAGAATTCAGAATAAACTAGATGCAATTTTAACAAGGAATTGAAAACCTTGATCATTTTTATTTGCAGTATTATGAAAGAATAATGATTCTGAACTGAACTGACAACTGTGATCATTAACATAACAAATATTAAAGGAATGATTTAAGAATTTCCTTAAAACTCAAGGCAGTCATTCTCTATAGTTTCATAAAGATTATGTTGTGAGTTTGGAAGCCTAGATCTCTCTGATGTCTTGTCATTTGCATTGAAAAACAGCTCTTAAATTCTTGATAAAAATTACCTTTCTTTTTTCTTTCTTTCTTTCTTTCTTTCTTTCTTTCTTTCTTTCTTTCTTTCTTTCTTTCTTTCTTTCTTTCTTTCTTCCTTCCTTCCTTCCTTCCTTCCTTTCTTTCTTTCTTTCTTCTTTATTTATTTATTTATTTTATTTTATTTCTTTTCCATTGATGTGTATGAGAAAGAGAAAGAGAGAGAGAGAGGAGAAGAGAGAGCGGGGAAAAGGAGAGAGAGAGAGAGAGAGGCATCAACTCATTGTTTCACTTAGTTGTTCCATTTAGTTGTGTACTCATTAATTGTGTCTCCTACATCCCTTGATCAGGGGTTGAACCCACAACCTCTGGTGTGCTGGGTCAATGCTTTATCCACTGAGCCACCCTTTCAGGGCTGGATAAAAATGTCCAAGTGATAGAGTTAGAATATTTTATACTGGAGAGACTACATGTTTATTTTAGCAATGGTCCTTTAAACTCACCCAGAAAATTATTTGTATTTTAGTTATAGGTAATTGATGTTTTTTCTTATCCTCTTAAGATAGGTAGACTGTCAACTAAACTGAATTTTATCATTTGCTGCCTTTTTCTAGATTGCTAATCCAGAAGACCTGCAAAAGATGGGGGTTCTGTCTATTCTCTCAAATACAGTTTGGCTCAAGTTTCTAGCCCCTCCTATCTCAACTGCTCTTCATACTTCCCTACATAGTATTAGCAGAATCTGCATGATCAGAAATAATGTACAGACCTTTTCAGCCTCCCTGAAGTGTCAATCTGGGGCTAGGCAAAACAGATTTAGAGTGTTCAGATAGGATTATTAAAGAGGTTGTATTAAATCCCTACTTGAAAAGGTATGGACAGGGTTTAAGAAAATCAGTTTGAGAAGGAGCAGCACTCTGTTGCTAGTAATATTCAAGAGCTATTATGACTCCTAAACATGGAGGCATAAGTAGAGGGAACAAGAGTTGTAAAAGATGGCCTTGTTATAGGAGCTACGGCCTTGAGTAGAAGGACATGGACTTAGCTCAGCAGCAAAGTTGCTGAAGAAGTATTATGCCAGCTTTATTTCCTTCACTCTTTGGTTTGCTCCCAGTATCTGCTTTTGAATGAATTTACTGTGAATACAGAGGATTAAGTAGCCTATAGATATAGTCCAGAGAGGTTATCTTCTCAGGCATAGACAAAGTTGAGGAGGAAGGAATAGAATCCAAGGATATTTGAAGAGGAACCAAACACATATTTATAGATGTGTTGGATTCTAAGGTCCACTTTGCCTCCAGATCAATGTGATTGTAGCAGAGTTTCACCAGAAAAAAAAAGAAAGGATGGATGGATGGAGAGAAAGAAATTGACAGGAATTGGCTTACATAATTGTAAAGTTTGGCTAGGCAAGTCCCAAAACCATAAGGCAGGGGGGGAAGCAAGATGGCGACAGAGTAGGCAGACGCACCAACTTCCAACTCCCAGAACCAAAGTGGATTATAACTCAATTTTAAGAACCATCATCTGGATAAACCAACTTTGAACTAAACTAAGTGTATTCTTCAACCAAGCAACACAGAAGAAGCCACATTGAGACTGGTAGGAATAGCAAAAACGCGAAGAGGGCTGCCCAGCTACCCGGAGCAAATGGCAGCCCGGAGAGACCTGCGTGGCGGGAGGAAAGTTTGGTGGAGAGGTAGGGACCTGGGTCCCAGGAACCAAGCCCCAGCCTGCAGTCTCAGAGCCTAGAAGAGGCGTTTTTACAGTTTTGAGCTGTGAAACAAGTGAGGGAGCTCCCAGGCCTACAGTGTGGAGTCTTAGGTCCCTTCCTACTCTGCTGAGGGTTGCTGAAGGGTTTGGGGTGGCAGGACGCTGAAACGCGGTTCTGTCGGCGTGGGCAGAGGCCAAGCCAGTGTGAGCTCGGTCTAGCCCAGCAGGGTCGGAGGGGACACGCGAAAGCGCTCCGGAAGCTGAGGGCCTGCCTGCAATGCCACCTACGGGGACAAAGCGGGAGGCCAGGAAAGGGGCAGAAATCTGCTCTGCAAACCTGCGCAAGCCGGCCCTGACTGCGGGGACCGGGCTAGGACCAGGGACGGGTAGGGGCTCGAGGCTGAGCTCACGCTACCAGCCCTGCCCGGCCAGAGAAGCCACGGTTTGCCATTATACGTGCGCGAGCGGGCTCTGAGAGCAGGAAAGGGGTAGACCCCGAGACGAGTGGAAGCTTGCAGCTGAGCCCACGCTACTATCCCCACCCGGCCGGAGAAACCGCAGATTGCCATCCTACGTGCATGAGCGGGCTCCGAACGCGGGAGCGGGGTAGAGTCCGGGACGAGCAGAAGTACGCAGCTGAGCGGAAGCCAGCAAACACACCTGGCCCAATAAACCTGGGTTTGCGACCCTGCACAGAAGGGCCCTGGCCTCGAGGGCAGGGCTAAAGCTCCGGATGGGCAAAGGCTCACAGCTGAAAGCACGTCGAAAGCCCCGCCCAACCCGTGAAACTGTGGCGAGCAGGCTTTGATTGCGTGTTCTGGGCGGAAGTCCGGAAACAGGCTGGGTCTGCAGCTGAGCAAAGGTGCTCACCTCTACCCTTGGTGCTGAGGCTTGTGGCTTGAGTGACAGCCCCTCCCGCAGAGGAGAGGCAGCAATCACAGCAAAAGCCACAGTGGGCCGGCGCTGGCAATGCCCATACCCAACCACTCTAGGCAGTGGCAAAGGGGGTGGGGGGCCTGAAGACAGACCACACCTAGAGAACACAAAGGCAACACCTACTGGACTCCAGTGGCCACAACTTGCTTATACACAGACAAAATAGGCAAGCAGAGGAATGCAAACCAAATGAATCAAGAGAAATCCCCAGAGAAGGACCTGAATGAACCAGATATAACCAAATAAGAGAAGCAGAATTTAGAATAATGATAGTTAGGATGTTCAAAGAAATTAGAGCAACAATGGATAGTCATTATGAACACCTAAATAAAGAGATAACAAGTATAAAAAACAAAATTGAAATAACAAAATCCATAAGGCAGGTAATCAGGAAGGATAAGTTGGAAACTCTTGGGCAGGAGATAAGCTGCTGTCCACAGGTGTGGTTTGCTTCTAATCAAAAGAATATTGCAATGGTGATAGAATGTCACTTCCATCTTTATATAATCTAAGCCTACCTGACCCTCTGGTAACCTGAAAGAGGTGTCTAGAAGTTTCCAGCAGACCTCAGTTCTACAATCACAATAAATAAATTCTGCCAACAATTTTTGTAAGTTTGGAAATGGATTCTTTCTCACTCAAGCCTCTTAAGGATTCTTTCTTACCCCAGAAATGGATTCTTTCTTACCCCAGCCAACACCTCGATTGTAGCTCTGTGGGGTCACAAGCAGAGGGTGCAGCTAAGTTTTGCCTGGACTTGTGACCTTCAGAAACTGTAAGATGACAGATGTGTGTTATCTTAAATTGCTAAGTGTGTGGTTATTTGCTACCTAACGATGGGTTACTAAAACACAAAAGCTCCTTGGAGGAAGTAGGAGGAGAAATTCAACAACAAACTTATTCATACAGTTATGTGCCTCTGCAGTTAGACATCCAATTGGGGATGTCAGAAACTGTTTGAGTATATATTTCTTGTTAAATCCTCATGACAAGGTTATTAAGTAGTTACTATTATTATCACCCCATTTACAGTTAGAGAAAGAAACAATGAAAACTTACTAGGCAAATAAAAAAGAATTCTATTGTGTACATGTACCATATCTCATTTACCAAATCATCTAGCATAAGATACTTAGGTTGTTTTCATATTTTGGCCACTGTGATAATGCTGCAATGAATATAGGAGTACATATATTTTTGCATCACATAAGATATAAGAAAAGATGAAATATTTCCATTTGTGACAACATGGCTGGATCTTGAGAATATCATGCTAAGTAAAATGGCAAAATAAGTCAGATGGAAAAATTCAAGAACCATATGATTTTGCTCATATGTGGGATATAAAACTGAAAGTAACAAATGAACAAACAGGACAAATAAAAACTCACAGACACAGACAAATCAGTATGATGGTTATCAGAGGGAATGGGGTACAGGGAGTAAGTAAAGAGTAAAGGGAGTCAAATAAACAATAATGGAAAGAGAATTGAATTCGGGTGGTGAACACACAATGCAATATACGGGTGATGCATAAAAGAATTGTACGTGTAAAACCTATAAAATGTTATTAACCAATGTCAGTCATCCAGCAAACTTAATAAAAAGAAGAAAGATTTCAACATACATAAAGGTTTTATTGGCAGTGTGGAGTGGAAGGTTTTTGTTTTGTTTTTTTTGTCTAAAATTGTTTACAGTATTGGGAGGATGCAAGACTCCAAGGCAGAAGCTCTACCTGTTTAAAAAGGACTGAGTTGAAGATCAAAACTATACTGTTCACCAGAAATCCCAAGCAATTAATTAAATTAGGTCCCTTCCATTCATGGGAAAGATTGCTTTACTCTGTGTGCAGACCTCAGAGAAGGCTTATGCTGCCAGAAAAGACTGAGTTTATTTTTTAAAAAAATTAAGATTTTATTTGTTGATTTTTAGAGAGAGGAGAGAGAGAGAAAGGGGAGGTGGAGGATCAGGAAGCACCAACTTGCTGTAGTTGCTGTTGTATGTTCCTTGACTGGGCAAGCCCAGGGTTTCAAACCAGTGACCTCAACATTCCAGGTGAATGTTTTATTGACTGCACCACCAAAGGTTAGGTGAAAAGATTGAGTTTAGAGAAAACTCTCCTTATGCCCTACCCTTCACCAAGAGAACCCAACCTCATTCTTTACCTTGCCTCATTCCTTCACCTCAATGACTAGAAAATAAAACAAAACAAAACAAAAAACAATGCTTAAAAAATTCTACACTGCAACCAAAATGGACCAAAATAACAACAATAATATTATTATCAATCTCTAGATTATGGCAGAAAACTCAATAACTTAAAGGAAATGGTCTAAAATAAATAACCAAAACTGATAGCTCTATGAAGATTCATAAGAAAATGTGCAAAATGTACAATAAAAAACATTATTAAAATAATTTGCTAGATTTACAGAGTAAAGAAGAAAATCTACATAATTAATTTATTTCAATGGATTCAAAAATAATTTAATAACTCACCACTATTTCTGGTGACAATTGTTAAGTTTGGAATAGGAGTATATCTCCTGAATAATGTATATTAGAAAACTGCAGCAAAAATTATCCTTAATAATGAATATTAAAAAAGTTTCCAATACAGTCAGAAACATAATAAGGTACCTGCTCTTCTTTTAGTGTATTCAACATTGTATTAAATAGTTTACCTACTGCAGTAATACAAAAGAAATAATATAAATAGAAAAAAAGGGAAAGACAAATTGTCTGTGTTTTAGACTTATAAAGAAACATAAGAATTAAAAAATAATAACTAAAAATTATAGATGGGTTTAAGGTGTAACCAGATGCTCAAATACTATAAAAAACCAATGATTTTCTGTTAGTGAAAGCAAATTTGTAGAAATAAAAGAAGTAAAATTTTCTTTACAAAGACATAAAACACTAGAAATAAACCTAGAAAGAGAACAATTAAAATTAAATAATAAAAGTTATAACATTTTAATCGACAGATAAAAAAATGACAGTAATTGGGAGACATTATTTTTGCAAAGTTTCCATATTATAATAATTAAAGTTCTTCTGTAATCAATCCACATATTTAATCTAACTACAATTAAAATATTTTTAAGATATTTTATACAGGTATTGATAGACTTGATGACCTATGCAACTTATGACTATTCGACTTTATGACCACAATTGCTAGCTATAACTGCTCTGCGTCTGGAGCAGTTTTTGTATGCACCTGTATTTTGTAATTTTGTATGTTTTGCAAATATTAAACCAGTTGTACTGGTAATGCAGTGTTTTATTTAAACCTGATGAATGTAAAAATAAGAAACAAAATGGTGTCGAGATTATACAAATGGCATAAAATGAACAAAGAAAATTATGCTATATAACAATAATGAAAGAAAATTATGATAAAATATGACTTAAAGATTTTTATAACATCATTTCACAGTACTGTACATATAGCCTACTCAACTTACGACCAAATCATGTTACGACCGGTCTGTCAGAACCAATAGTGGTCTTAAGTTGACCACTAGCTGTATAAAATTTTACAGGTTGATTTCTGTAGTTTAATCTGGAAGGATAACATGTACATATAAACCCAGATGAATTAAACATAGCAAAAAATAAAATTATTAAAAATATTAAAGTAAATACAAAATGATATCTCTGCTTTAATGCACTGGGGAAAACCTACTTAAGTAAGACACAAACCCATAAGCCACAAAGATAAAACACAGATGAGACTACATAACATATAAAACTTTACGTGAAGAAAGACTTTTTTGATGTTAAAACACATGTACAGAAAAGTACTGGCTACTCAATATATAGGGATGGGCAAAAGTAGGTTTCCAGTTGTAAACATAGAAATTATAAAATAATTAAGAAATAAAAGAATAAACTCTTTGTTTTGTGTACTCACAACTGTAACCCTACTGTATGTTACCGACCTGTGTATAAAGAGCCAGCATCCCAATAAGAATCAACCCTCTATTGGTACAGACAACCAAGATTACCAACCCTAGTTTCTGGTGATTCGAGTTCTTTCTGGGTTTCTTTCTGGCATCAGAGATCTGTGCTGTCCACTTCTAATGGTTTTGCCAGAACTTAATTCTCTACATCAAATTCTTTCCTTCAGCTTCAAAGGGTAGTTTCTTTTAGCCTGCCTGATCCTGATTGATACATGACTTCCCTGAAAGTGACTGGGGTTACATTTATTTTATTCATTTTCTAGCAACTTTTTAGGACAGAGATACTATACCGATAAATGACAGCTGGAGGTTTGACCCTCTATTCTGGTTTCCTTCTTTTTCTGCTAAACAGGATGACTAATTCCACCCACACTTACATTTTTATTTTGGTATTCACCCCCTTCTTGTTTCTCATGACATCATCTCTAATAATCAGAATAATATTCAGGCTTCTTAGTTCCCTTCTAAAGTCTTTCCAAAGGATAATTAATTATCTGGCTCCTTCAAAATTGTACATCTTAAAAAAAAACACTGCCCAAGGAGAATTTTCATTATAATCTGTGCCATGTACGCTTGACTTTTATGTATTAAACGCTAAACCCATCATTCAAATTACAGCCTTTTATAATATTTTTCTCTTTTCTTACTGTAGGTTTGTAGTTTTTATAATTTTGTTCCTATTCTTTTCTACTATTAGAAAATGGGAGAAGAGAGAAAAAGAGATAAGAGAGAGAGAGAGGGATTTTATTTTCCTCAATTCTCTTACCCTTTACCTTTCATTCTTCTCCTCCTGTTAGGAATATTTCCTAAATCATTCAAGGTTAGCAAGCAATAAATATGTAGTTGTTTAATGATAAACAGTCAGATGTCACACTAAGTTTCAGAAAGCCACTCATTACTTGGTACTGAGTGAATTGGTTTATTTTCAGACATCAGACAAGCAAAAGAAAAAATTTTGAACATTGTAAAGAGGGAACAAATTATCCTTATACCCTACCAAAACATCATGCTAAAAAGAGGTGTTTCTTAAGTGATCATCTTTAGCAAGTCAGAAATTCAAGTTATTTATAGTTCCACAGTTTAAACTGCTCTGTTTTAAAATTAATTTATTCTTTGATACCCTTTCATCATAAAACACATATACAAATTATGCTTAAAAATCAAACATTTGTCCGGACAGTAGCTTCTTTCCCATGGAGAAAAGTCTACAGAATGTATGGATAGACTGCAGCATCCAGCAGAGGGAAGTAGAGAACTTCAGTTCTCTGCTCAGCTGTCTGTTTCTGCGGTTTTAACTTTATGTATGTATAGAACAATGATTGAACTGTCAACCAAAATTAGCACAGAAATGCATAGAATCTGTTCAATCCAAGCCACCTCTTTTTTCCAAAAATTGTTCTTCAGTTTACTGTAACACATTGAGTCATGAAAGATATTTGCATGTTTTAAAATAATTTGGTATAAAATATGCAAAGGGAAAAAAAAAGCATGTGGCCTTTGAATTGATTGCATTATTTATATAGAAAAATCTCCATTATAGGAAGTTTCTAAGATGTGTTTAGATGGAACTAATCCCAGGTTTTGTTGTTTTTTTTTTCTAGTGATTTAACATGTTAATATGTGCTTTCAGAAAAGCCTCTTCTAATAAAATGAAACAAAATGAAAATCACAGCTTACTTTCTTTTACCATAGTTCTGCTTTGACTGTATGACATATTTTAGAAAAATGTTCTAAATCAGTGGTTCTTAACCTGGGTTCTATAGAACCCTAGGGGTTCGATGAGTTGGTCTCAGGGGTTCAGAAAAGCCTCTGCCGCAGAGGCCAGAATAAAGTAATACCGTAATTTGTTGTGAGTTCATGTACTTTGTTGTTTTTGTTCTTTGAGCAAGGTGATGTTCATGCAAGGCTCATTTTGTGCACCAGTAAAAAAACATATGCCTATGTCTTGAATTTGGGAAAAAATCATATTTTATTTATCACTAAAGAAGGGTTTGGTGAATGTGCATATGAAACTGGTGGGTTTGATACCTCAAAAAAGATTAAGAAGCACTGTTCTAGATGGAAAGAGAAAAACCATTAAAAATTCAGTCTTAAAATCTTTTAAATTATTCAGTGAGCATTCTGCCATATGAAAGTACAAATTATTTTTATTTAATTTCCTATAAAACTTAAGAAATTATTGAAATTCACACATTTTGCACATTAAGTAAAAATACCATGAAAGGAAGCTTGACTTGGGGTGGGGAATAAATAGTACAGTGTACAGAAGATGTGTTGTGGAGTTGTGCACTTGAAACTTGTATAATTTTGATAACCAGTGTCATCTCAATAAATTCAATAAAAAAGAAAAAATACTATGTTTTTAAAATTATATTTAAAATTTCTTTAATTTATAATATTAAAGTTATTCTGTTTTTCTGGTTAGGTAACAAACCTTTTACTATGTACATTTATTATTTATTTGTTGGTTTACTATACATTATTATGAAAATTTTATTGCTTTTTTATGTGTATTACTGAGTAGTAGAGACCATTTTCCACAATATTTGAAAATCTACTTATAAATCTGAACTGGATTTTTGTATTGTATGCTGTTAAAAATTTCACAATATATTGATGAATGAATATAAATGTTAGCAACAGAAAACAACTTTAGCTAACTTAGCCTTAGAATATTTAATTTAAAGAATACTTGATTGCTCATAAAATCTCTGAAAGAGCTGGAGACACAAGTTGGGCATATAAGCAGCCAGGAATAACATGTGCAAGGACACTGGTACATTAGGTCCATGAACATACCTAGAGAATGACCCCATGGCTCAAACAATGCCAGCATCCAGAGTTGTCTACTGTTGCCACCACCCATGTCAAAATGGACCCTGTACATTCATGTTTTACTGTATCACCAGCTTCTCTTTTAAGTACCAGATTAAACTTATTGGTAAGTACAGCCTAGAACAGTGGTCGGCAAACCAAGGCTCGCAAGCCACATGTGGCTCTTTGGCTTTTTGACCCATTGAGTGTTGCTCTTCTACAAAATACCATGTGTGGCTACTACCTTGATAAGGAATATACCTACCTATATAGTTTAAGTTTAAAAAATTTGACTCTCAAAATAAATTTCAATCGTTGTACTGTTGATATTTGACTCTGTTGACTAATGAGTTTGCTGACCACTGGCCTAGAACATATGCCCATACCTGAGCTTTAGGGAAGCGAGGATAACAAAAATTGTGATTATTGATATTGTCATGGCGATAATAGGCTGTTACCTTAGGTGTGGATTCCCCACAGAGAAAAAGGGTATTCACACCAGGTGACAAAAACAATGACATATGTCTACTAAACATACTTCTCAGTTGCTGAGATTTAGCAAATATTTATAAATTGTTCAGAGACTTTTGTATGATGATAACCAGAGGAAAAGGGAGGTGTGGGGAAGTAGAAGGTAAAAAGGAGATAAATGTTGATGGAAGGAGATTTGAATTGGTGTGGTAAATATGCAATACAATATATACACAATACAGTGTTATAGAATTGTACGCTTGAAACTTTTTCAATTTTATTAACCGATTTTACCCTAATAAATTCAAGAAAAACTTGAAAAAGTAAAAAATAGTGTTCTAAGTGCCTATCAATAATATAGTTGCTGAAGATACAATTATAAACCCCATAGATAAAAATTCTTGCCATTGCAAAGTTTAGATAAGAGAGGAAAGATTAAAACAATAGGCTATATACACTAATAATATATATTTTTATTACATGGAAAAAATAAATAATAATGATTAAATATGCCAAAAAGAGAGAATGATAAAAAAAAGATGGTGAATAGAAAGAAACCCTCTCCTTACAAAACCTCAACTTCAAAAGGACCAGCTCAAAGTTTCATCAAATTACACATATAGCACTAAGTTAAGCATTTCTAGGTTATGCCCACAGGTCTTTTTCTTTTCAATTTTTTTTTCCAAAGTGAGAAGCAAGGGGGAGGTAGACAGACAGACTCCAACATGCGCCCGACCAAGATCCACAGCATGCTCACCAGGGGGCGATGCTCTGCTCATCTGGCGTGTTGCTCCGCTGCAGTTGGAGCCATTCTAGTGGAGGCCTGAGATGGAGGCCATGGAGCCATCCTCTCAGCACCCGGGCCAACTTTACTCCAATGGAATCTTGGCTGCGGGAGGGAAAGACAGAGATAAAAAGGAAAAGAAAATGGGTGGAGAAGCAGATGGGCATTTTTCCTGTGTCCTGACTGAGAATCGAACCCAGGACTTCCACACGCCAGGCTGACACTCTCCCCCTGAGCCAACTGGCCAGGGCCCCACAGATATTTTAATTTAATTGTTATCTTGATTTGCAATTCTGTATATTTATAGATTAATTATAAAATTAACAATTGTTGGGAAACAATTATCAATGAAACCTTTAAATTCTACACATTTTTAGCAGAAACACTGACAGAGGTTTTTTTTCAGATTTTATTTTCATGGATGTTTGCATATCAAACACTCTTGAAAAATAAATACTTTCCATTGGTACAGAAGAAGGTTGTTTTTTGATCCAGATAATAAAAATAACATATCCTTCTAGAGCAAATATTGAGCATATTTGTGAACAGCCACTTTTAATTAAATACTTGGGCTTCCAAATTTTAGGGGTGCTTAGTATTTTTGTGACAGAGACAGAGAGAGGGACAGATAGGGACAGACAGACAGGAAGGGAGAGAGATGAGAAGCATCAATTCTTCATTGTGGCACCTTAGTTGTTCATTGATTGCCTTTTCATATGTGCCTTGACCAGAGGCTACAGCAGAACAAGTGACCCCTTGCTCAAGCCAGCAACCTTGGGCTCAAGCTGGTAAGCCCTGCTCAAACGAGATGAGCCAGTGCTCAAGCTGGTAACCTTGGGGTTTCGAACATGGGTCCTCCAGGTACCAGTCTGACATTCTATCCACTGCGCCATTGCCTGATCAGGTTGGGGGTGCTTAATTTTGAAACAAATTTAGCACATGTGTAACATTCACTGGGACTCTGCATCATCCCATAATGTTTGGATGGGGAGACAAGAGAAAACAATGAGAAAATGAAGCTCACGATACTAGCTACGCTATGACAAAGTCCTCTGTCTCTGACCCAGGAGTTTCAACTTTTACATCAGTATCCATGAAAACCCTGCTTGGCTAACTTGTTAGCTAGCAAGTAGGGGAGTATTTCAAATACCTTGCAGTTCTTTATAGCCATCATTAATATAATATTTATTTATTTTTAATTGAAGTAAGAATATTTAACATGAAGGGGGTAAAGAGGGAATAAATGGTGATGGAAAGAGACTTGACTTGAGGTGGTAAACACATAGTGCAGTATAGAGATGATGTATTATAGAAGGTACACTCAAAACCTATGTAATTTTATTAACCAATAAATTTAATTTAAAAAAGAACACTTAACATGAGCTATACCATGGTAACCATTTTTAAATATAAAATACATAATTAATTACAGGCACAATGTTGTACAATAGATCTCTAGAACTTAGTCATCTTCCATACTGAAAATTTATACCCACGGAATATACACACACACACATACACACATACACACATACACACACACACAGTAACAAAATGAGACAAAAGGGAGAGCAAGAGAATTTAGTTAAATAAGATAAACATTCACATAGCATAATATAGGTAAAAAGCATGTCTTTTCTCTGCTATTGTTCCTGAGGCCATTGTCTTTTATAAATTCCCTCTTCTAAGATCTTTTGCCTTTACCTGGTTCCCTATGAGGTTTCAGTTATTTGTGTACTTAAGTGGCCCAATTTTTTTTCTTGAATGGTTGGATATCTTAACATACTTCTCCTCCTTCTATTTCTACTCCTCTTCCTCTTATCTTTTGTTTTTAATAAGGTTTATTAAGACATAATTTATTCAGAATAAAATTTACCTTTTAAATGAATCATTTTTATTTTATTGTGACTATTGTAACAATGAAGATATAAAATAATTACAGCAGCCAAGTTTTTACCATGCATCTTTGGTACCCACATTCTTATCTTCACAGGCTATTTGAATTCAGGTGAGCACAGGTAATGCCTTAGTTATCTCCAGCATTATTATATGCTGTGAGCTGCCAGAGATTCATTCTTTACCACTGTCTCAGTTTCTATTAAACCCAGTCAGGCCAAATAACAAATAGCAAATTCTACCAATCTCTCTGAAATTCATACTCTGTGGCTCCTACTTTTACTAGTTTCAAGAAATTTATAACTGCTACTTAAGTAGGGTATATAATCATTTTAAAAAGGGCATTAAATAGAATTACACCCATAACAGGTATGGTTGCAGTTCTCAATGTCTAGGCTAAGAGTAGGTGTAGATTGTTTCTGTTTTTAGAAGTTATAAGTGGAAAACTACATTTAAAAAAAATTTTAAAGATTATTTGCACACCACATAATCCTTCTCCAGGATGCCAGCTATCTCAAGTGGGGAATAATGTGTTAAATACCTGTACCAGTTCCCTAGAGTGTGCTGACAAAGAAAGCTGGCCAGACTAACACATCTTTTTGTATCCTATTCTTCATAAATTCTCTGAAATAGCTACTAATTTGGCATTGCATCACACCATATTAAAGATTATAGTTGTGTAAGTTCTAGATGCAGGTGCCCAATTCAGTGAAAAAATAATTTACAGTGAAAAGAAGTTTCAAGAAACCTAAACAAAACCTTTTTTAGTTTCAATATCAGAACACTGTTTTAATACCCTTTGGGAAAAAAATGTGATAACTACTACTGCTGTGTGTTTTTAAAAAAGTAATGCTCAAGGCAAAATGCTATGTTACACAGGGATACTCAGAAATTGGTTCTTAGGTCTCCTGGCCTAACTCCTTCTTTTTCTTATTTTTCAAATGTTACCGGACAGGGGACCTGGGCCTTTGGGTCTGCTTGGAGTCAGCTGGTAATGTGAAGGTTCTTGACTTGACCCAGGAAAAATTATACAACACAAGTCCCTGTGATTTTGAGAGTTTGTTTATTAAAGTGGGGATAATGAAAAAAGAAAACGTTTAGGATACAAGAAGCAACAGGAAAGCCTGGTGGGGGGCTGTTTTAGCTCTCTGGAAATGTTAGAGGAGAGAAACGAGCTTACACAGGGCTGTTTTGTCTCATTGGAAAGTCTCAGAAAAGGAGGCCAGAGACAGGTTTAGAGTTACCTTGGAACAAGCTGCTTTTTCTCATTGCTCCCATGATTGAAAACCTCATGAGGGCCCTTAGAGCAGGGGTGCCCACACTTTTTCAACTTGCGAGCTATTTATAAGATGACCAAGTCAAAATGATCTACTTAAAATAAAAATGCAAAACATAAATTTATTTCTTCTATATTATCATTATTTCAGTTACTATTATTACTATTTAATATTGTGCATTCTTCTTTCACCTTCTCCTTGTTAGCTCACTTTTTGGAGGAAAGTCAATGTCATAGTTTTTATGAACAGTTCGAAAAAGCCGCTCCACATTTCCCTTCTTTGGAATAGCAATGGCACACAGATAGATGAGGCAAATGCACTTACAATACGACATAGTGAAAAAAATCCCCTCCCATTCTGTATGAAAGTGGTAGGTTTTAGGCTTCTTACTTGGACAAGCTACGGCACTCATTTTTATACCCTTTGTTGTATTTAGTTTAAATATATTGATGGCTAACTATGCAGCAATGTAACTGAACAAGTTAGCGCAGTTTAACGTGCATGTGTAGGGTGTCAAAAGTTCAGATGTCAGATTGGCTACCCTGTATGCCAATCAAAAGACAAATGTCTTTTTAATGTCAAGCTATCTACCCACACATCCTTCGCGATCGACCAGTAGATCACAACAGACATATTGAGCACCCCTGCCGTAGAGTTTCGGAGATACAGGCTTGAGAGGGAGAAGAAGAGAAGGAGGACGGGAAAGTTGCAAGTATACTACTGGGGAGGGAAGACAACCTATGTTCTTTGTTTTGAGGGTTTCTAAAGACTAGAAGTTTAGGGGAGGATTTCAATAAAATATTCTTTAGCTTTTCCATGTGTCCCATCCCTTCCCTAGGGCCCCATCGATTGGCCACCCAAGGGCAGGGGTCCTGGAGGTCCTGGGGGTAGCCCACCTGGTCTTGGAGCCAAAACACAATTGAAGCCTAGATGTTTTTAAAGGAAGGTGACATTTTGCCTCTGCTTTTAAATTGCTCAGCCAGTTTATTCACCTACATGTCTCAGTTTTCCCATTCTACTTGCCAAGAGATTTTCTTAGCTTCTTACTATTCTCCCTAACAATCTTATAGCCAACAATAAATAATGATTCCCATTTATTCTCAAGAAAGAAAAAACCCCACATTTTTAATAGGTGAGAAAATAAGTATATTTGCTTCTAAGGAAGCAGTTATAAGTTAAATGATTCTATAGGGAAAGTTGCTTAGTAAAGTTCCTCCCTAAAGAGGGTCAAAAACCTTCCTGGAAAACATATACTGATTTAATAACCCAGTAAGAATATATTAACTGAAATCACTTTGGAATAGTAAATTAAGAGCTTCCAAAAATCTTATCCTCTACAAAACCAGCAATAACACTGGAGGAAAATATGGTCAACATCAATGTTTTCAGAATTCTGAGAATTAATCAAAAATTTTTGACAGTATGAAGAGCATTTATTTCAGGAAAATAACTGACTCTCATAAGAACACATGCTTTGTGGCATTTAACTTACCCAATTTCCATTACTCTCTCATAAATTCTGCCATAGCCTTAAAAAAGAAAAGAAAAAGAAAAAAGTGCCTCACTTCCACAGTAGCTGTGAAAATCAACAGCCTAGCAGCCACTGAAGAGTGTAAATGGGTTTGATGTTCCTAAAAAGCCCAGTCACCAGAGCTTTCTAACATTTTTACTTGACTGACTGACAGTTTCCTAAATAAGCCCCATTCTCAAGGTTTACCTTTATTTAACCTGACTCAACATTATCCCCGTAAAAAGTTCTATCTCAGGGCATTTGTCAAAAACAATCAGTGACAATATTTTAACACCTTAGCTGCCTGAGGTACTGATGTCAGTTGGAGCTAAGTTAGCCTGACCAAAAAACACTTAAATAGAAAAACTGGGAAGAAAATGACATATTGGGTGGAAGACAGCGGCTTTTAAAAGCTCTAGGCATTTCTGGAAAACCTTAAGATTATCTGCATACAAAGGGCAGTAACAACACCCAAGAAAACCTGAGAAAACCTTAATGTCTTTTTTGTGGCTTTATTAGAGGTCTCATATTCAGAGAAAGTGAGTGTAAAGGGGAAATTAAAAGCAGCCAAAGTGTTGAAAGTGTGGCCTCAACACATACACAATTACCCCTAAAAAAGGTTATGGACTTTCTGGGTAAAGTAATTTAAAGTAATCCATGTTCATTCATTATTTAAGCACTAAATTAACAGAGCATAAAAATCAGTGGATGCATGTGACAAATACAGATTTGTAGAAATAAATCACAAAAACTCTAAACAAACAAAAAAACAAAATGACAAATACCTTATTTCCAGAGTTACCACTCTATATTATTAAATTTACTGATTTTAATTAATTAAAAATATATAAGACATACCAAGAAACATTGGTTTATATATAAGAAACAAACAATAGAAACCATTCCTGAGAATGTGCAGACTTTGTATTCATTAGAGAAAGACTTAAAACAAGCTACTAAATTATGTTTACATAACCAAGAGAATTATGCACTCAAAATTAAAGAAATATATGAGAATATTGATACCGAATAGAGAATATCAGTAAATACATAGTAATTGTAAGAAAACGTCTCCCCAGCTCATTTTATGAGGTCAGCATTACCTTATTTCTAAAACCTAATAAAGACACTACAAAGAAGAAAACCATAGGCCAATATCCCTAAACAGAAATGCTAAAATTTCAACAAAATATTAACGAAGTACAGCAATACATTAAAAATATCATACCTCACCCTGACCAGTAGCTCAGTGGATAGAGCATTGACCTGGTGTGTGAACATCAGGGGTTCAATTCCGGGTCAGGGCACACAAGAGAAGCGACCATGTACTTCTCTCCACCCTGTCCTCTTCTCTCCTTCTTTTATTCCTTCAGCCAGTGACTTGATTGGTTCAAGCATGGCTCTAGAATCTGATAGCTCAGTTTGTTGGAGTGCATCAGCCTCCAGTGCTAAAAATAGCTTGATACTTGAACATTGGCCGTAGATGCGGTTGCTGGGTGGATCCTAGTCGGCACACACACAGGAGATTGTTACACTATCTTTTCTATTCTTACTAAAAAAAAAAATCACACATCATCATCAAATGAGATTTATTCTAGGAAAGCAAGGTTGGTACAATATGTGAAAATCAATAAAGGTAATATAGCACATAAACAAAATGAAGGGTGAAAATCACATGGTCATATTAATGAATTCAGAGAAAAATTTTGATAAGATCTAGCACCCATTTATGATAAAAACACTAGCATAGTGGGAATAGATGGAACATACTTTAATGTAATCAAGGCCATGTATGATAAACCCACAGCCATTATTACACTCAATGGGCAAAAATTAAAGTGTTTTCCCTTAAAATTTAAAATAAAACAGAGATGTTTGCTTCATCCTTATTATTCAACACAGTACTGAAAATCTTAGCCATAACAGACAAGAAGAAATGAAAGGTATTTAAATTGGAAAGAAATAAAATAGTCATTACTTGAAGATAACATGATATTATATATACAGAACCCTAAAATCTATGCCAAAGACTTCCAGAGCTGGTAAATAAATTCAGTAAAGTAGCAAAATACATAAGAAATATCTAGAAATTAGTTTCATTTTTATACCTCTTTTGCAACTTTTTATATATTATTTTATAAAATAATGAAATATCAGAAAAAGAAACTAGGAAAACAATCCCATTTACAACTGCATCGAAAATAAAAACCTAATAATAAATTTAATTAAAGAGGTAAAAAATACTGTCCTCAAAAAATTATGAGACTAAAGAAAGAAATGAAAGAAAATACAAATAAATGGAAGCTATACCATGCTTATGGGTAGAAAAACTTAACATCATTTAAATGTCCATACTACCCAAAGCAATCTATATATTCACTGTAATTCTTATTAGGATATCAATGATGTATTTTACAAAATTAGAAAAAATTTTCCAAAAATTTATATGAAACAACAAAAGATCCAAATAGCCACATCAATCTTGAGACAGAAGAACAAAGTTGGAGGAATCACACTACCTGATACCAAACTATATTACAAAGCCATAGTAATCAAAACAGCATAGTACAGGCATAAAAACAGCATAATAATAAATTAAACAGAACAGAAAGTTCAGAAATAAACTTATGTCTTTAAGATCAATTAATACTTGACAAAGAAAGCAAACACATATAATAGGGTAATAATAGTTAATTTAATAAGTGGTGTTGGGAAAATTGGACAGATATGTGCAAAAAAAATGAAATTAAACTACCTTGTTACACCATACACAAGAATAAACTCAAAATGGATTTAATTCTTAAATGTTTAGTTTGAAAACAGAAAAATACTAGAAAAAGACATCAGCAGCAAAATCTTAGACATATCTCATAGCAAAATTTTTCTACTATATTGTCTCAGGCAAGGGAAACAAAAACAAAAATCAACAAATGGAACCACATCAAACTAAAAAGGTTTTACACAACAAAAGAAACCATCAACAAAATAAAAACAAACCACTGAATGAGAGAACATATTCACCAACACATCTGATAAGGGCTTAATATCTAAAATTTGTCAAGAATTTCTAAAACTCAACACCAGAAAAACAAACAATCAAATTTAAAAATGATAAAAGAAACTGAATAGACACTTGTCCAAAGAGACCATACACATGATCAATAGACATATAAAAAATGCTGAACATCACTAATTTCAGAGAAATGCAAATTTCAGAGAAATGCAAATTAAATCCATAATAAGATATCACCATAATATGAATGGCTGTCATCAGTAAATCATCAAAGAACAAGTGTTGGAGAGGATGTGGACAAAAGAGAACCATCTTGCACTGTTGGTTGGAATGCATATTGATGCAACCACTGTGGAATACAGTATGGAGTTTCCTCAAAAAGCTAAAAATGCAACAGCTTTATGACCCAGCAATTACACTTCTGAGAATACATGTATTTGAAAAATCCTGAACATTAATTCAAAAAAATATATACACATGTATGTTCACTTCAGGATTGTTTACAATAGCTAAGATTTGGAAGCAGCCCAAGTACCCATTAAAAAATGAGTAGATAAGAACGTTGTGGTACATTTATACAATAGAACTACTTGGTCATAAAAATAGAAAGAAATCTTGCCTTTTGTGATAGCATATATGAACCTGGGGGCTATTACACTAAGTGAACCAAGCCAGTCAGAGAAAAATAAGTACCATATGATTTCCTTTATATGTGGTATCTAATGGACAAAATAAACTAAAACAAAATAGAAACTGACACATAGATACAGAGAACAGACTGACAGCTATCAGGGAGAGGGGCTTTGGCAATAAAGGTGAAGAAATTATGCAAAAAAATAAACACATAGACAAAGACAACAGCATGTTGATTACCAAAGGGAACAGGTGTGGATAGAAGTAAAAGATGGTAAAGAACATATAAATGGTGATACAATGAGATTTAATTTGGGATGGCAAATACACAATTGAATATACAGAGGGTATATTAGTGAATTGTACTCCTGAAACCCACTTTATTTCCCCATGTATAAGAAGGACCTTAATTTGGGGGCCCAAATTTTGAAAAATAATGTATTACATAAAGTTATTGAACTCAAGTCTTGTTTACTATAAAATTCATACAACTCCTCGTCACTGTCAAAACTCCCATCCAGTAACTTGTCCTCATCTGTGTCTGAAGAGAAATCAATGTTTCCAACAAGTGCAAAAATAAGCACAAAAGTGGAAAATGCAAGTTAAAAAACCTACAACTGGGAAGGAGCAAGATGGCGACGGAGTGGGTGGACATACCAACTTCAAACTCCCAGAACCAAAGTGGATTATAACTCAATTTTAAGACCCATCATCTGGATAAACCAACTTTGAACTAAACTAAGTGGACTTTTCAACCAAGGAACACAGAAGAAGCCACATTGAGACTGGTAGGAATAGCGAAAATGCGAAGAGGGCTGCCCAGCTCCCTGGAGCAAACGGCAGCCCAGAGAGACCCACGTGGTGGGAGGAGAGTTTGGCAGAGAGGGAGGGCCCTGGGTCCCAGGAACCAAGCCCCAGCCTGCAGTCCCAGAGCCTAGAAGAGGCATTTGGACAGTTTCGAGCTGTGAAACAAGTGAGGGAGCTCCCAGACCTACAGTGTGGAGTACTAGGTCCCTTCCTACTCTGCTGAGGGTTGCTGAAGGGTTTGTTGGTGGCAGGACGCTGAAACGCTGTTCTGTCGGCGTGGGCGGAGGCCAAGCCGGAGTGAGCTCGGTCTAGCCCAGCAGGGTCGGAGAAGACACGCAAGAGCATTCCGGAAGTTGGAGGCCCGCCTGTGATCCCACGTATGGGAACAAATCGGGAGGCCAGGAACGGGCAGAAATCTGCTCAGCGACCCTGCGCAAGCCTACCCCAACTGCAGGGACAGAGCTGGAACCAGGGACGGGCGCGGGCTAGTGGCTGAGCTCACGCTACCAGCCCCGCCCGACAGGAGAAACCGCGGTTTGCCACTCAACGTGCGCGAGTGGGCTCCGAGCGCAGGGACGGAGTAGACCCCGAGACAAGTGGAAGCTCGCAGCTGAGACCATGCTACTATCCCCGCCAGGCCGGAGAAACCACGATTTGCCATCCTACGTGCATGAGCGGGCTCTGAACACGGGGGTGGGGTAGAGTCAGGGAAGAGCGGAAGTTCGCAGCTAAGCAGAAGTCAGCACACACGCCCGGCCCAATAAACCTTGGTTTGCGACACTGTGCAGAAGAGCCCTGGCTTCGAGAGAGGGGATAAAGCTCTGGATGGGCAAAGGCTCACAGCTGAGAGCACGTCAAAAGCCCCGCCCAACCCATGAAATTGTGGCAAGCAGGCTCAGACTGTGGATTCTGAGAGAAAGTCCGGAAACAGGCTGGGTCCGTAGCTGAGCAAAGGTGCTAACCTCTACCCTTGGTGGGGTGCTGAGGCTTGTGGCTTGAGTGACAGCCCCTCCCGTGGAGGAGAGGCAGAAATCACAGCAAAAGCCACAGTGGACCGGCACTGGCAACACCCATACCCAACCACCCTAGGCAGCAGCAGAGGGGGTGGAGGGCCTGCAGACAGACCACACCAGGAGAACACAAAGGCAACACCAACTGAACTTCAGTGGCCACAACTGGCTTATACACAGACAAAATAAGCAGGCAGAGGAATGCAAACCAAATGAATCAAGGGAAATCCCCAGAGAAGGACCTGAATGAACCAGATATAACCAAATTACCGGAAGCAGATTTTAAAATAATGATAGTTAGGATGTTCAAAGAAATTAGAGCAACAATGGATAGTCATTATGAACACCTAAATAAAGAGATACGAAGTATAAAAAACGAAATTGAAAAATAAAAAAGAATCAGACAGAAATGACAAATACAGTATCAAAACTGAAGACCACAATGGAAGGAATTAAAAGCAGGATGAATCACGCTGAGGATCAAATCAGCGAGATAGAGAACACAATAAACAAAGGCACAGAAGCAGAGAAGAAAAAGGAAAAGAGACTCAAAAAATATGAGGAAACTCTAAGAAACCTCTGTGACAACCAGAAGAGAAACAACATTTGCATCATAGGGGTGCCTGAAGATGAGGAGAGAGGACAGGAAATGGAAACTTTGTTCAATCAAATCATAGCAGAAAACTTACCTAAATTAAGGCTGGGAAACACTCCACACTTTCAAGAAGCACACAGAACTTCATTAAAGAGAAACCCTAATAGATCTACACCAAGACACATCATAGTTAAAATACCAGAGCTAATGGATAAAGAAAATATTTTAAAAGCCGCAAGGGAAAAAAAGGCTATCACCTACAAAGAAGCCCCCATAAGGATGACATCGGACTTCTCAAAAGAAACACTTGAGGCCAGAAGGGAATGGCAAGAAATAATCAAAGTAATGCAGAACAAGAACCTACAACCAAGACTACTTTATCCAGCAAGGCTAACGTTTAAAATTGAAGGAGAAATAAAGAGCTTCCCAGAAAAAGAAAGGTTAAAGGAATTCATAAAAACCAAACCAATTCTGCAAGAGATACTAAGGGGCCTGTTGTGAACAGTTTAAAGGGAGAAAAGAATAGAGCAAAAGATAAATACAGCTTTACAGAATAAAATGGCAATAAACAACTACATATCAATAACAACCTTAAATGTAAATGGAAAAAATGATCCAATCAAAAGACATAGGGTAGCTGCGTGGATAAAGAACCAGGACCCATACATATGCTGTCTACAAGAGACACACCTTAAAACAAAAGATGCACATAGACTGAAGGTAAAAGGGTGGAAAAAAATATTTCATGCAAATGGAAATGAAAAAAAGCAGGGGTAGCAATACTTCTATCTGACAAAATGGACTTTAAAACAAAGGCTGTAGTAAGAAATAAAGAAGGACACTACATAATGATAAAGGGAACAATTCAAAGGAAGATATAACTATTATAAATATCTATGCACCAAATATAAGAGCCCCGACATACATAAAGCAGACTTTGATGGATATAAAGGGCGAGATTAACGGCAATACTATCATACTAGGGGATTTCAATACCCCTCTAAAAACACTGGATAGATCCTCAAGAAAGAAAATTAATAAAGAAACAGCAGACTTAAAGGAGACACTAGATCAACTTGATTTAATAGATATCTTCAGAACTTTTCACCCTAAAGCAGTAGAATATACATTCTTCTCAAGTGTTCATGGTACGTTTTCTGGGATACACAACATGTTAGGACACAAAAATGGTCTCAATAAATTTAAGAAGATGGAAATCATATCAAGCATTTTCTCTGATCACAATGCCATGAAACTAGAAATTAACCACAAAAGAAATACTGAAAAATACTCAAACACTTGGAAACTAGATATCATGATATTAAATAATAAATGGATTAACAATGAGATCAAAGTAGAAATAAAAAAGTTTCTAGAAACAAATGATAATGAGCATTCATCAACTCAAAATTTATGAAACACAGCAAAGGCAGTTATGAGAGGGATGTTCATTCCACTACAGGCATATCATAAGAAGCTAGAAAAAGCTCAAATAATCAACCTGACCCTGCATCTAGAAGAACTAGAAAAACAACAGCAAATAAAACCCAAGACGAGTAGAAGAAAGATCAGAGCAGAAATAAATGACATAAAGGCTAAGGAAAAAATACAGAGGATCAATGAAACCAGGAGCTGGTTCTTTGAAAAGGTAAACAAGATTGATGAACCTTTAACTAGACTCACCAAGAATAAAAAAGAGAGGACTCAAATAAAAAAAATTAGAAAGGACAGTGGAGAAATAACAACTGACACAACAGAAATACAAAGCATTGTAAGAAAATACTATGAAGAACTATATGCCAAAAAATTAGACAATCTTGGTGAATTGGACAAATTTCTTGAATCATATAACCTTCCAAAAATCAATCTGGAAGAATCAGAACACCTAAACAGACCAATTACAACAAATGAGATTGAAACAGTTCTAAAAACACTCCCAAAAAAGACATATCCTGGGCCTGATGGCTTCACAAGTGAATTCTATCAAATATTCAAAGAAGAACTAACTCCTATCCTCTTCAAGCTATTTCAAAAAAATTCAAGAGGAAGGAAGATTTTCAAACATTTTTTATGAGGCGAGCATAATTCTGATTTCAAAACCGGGCAAAGACAACACAAAGAAAGAAAATTATAAGCCTATATCCCTGATGAATTTAGAAGCTAAAATTCTCAACAAAATATTAGCCAACCGGATCCAGCAATATATGAAAAAAATCATACACCATGATCAAGTGGAATATTTTCTGGAGAGGCAAGGCTGGTTCAGTATTTGCAAATCACTCAATGTGGTTCATCACATAAACAAAAGGAAGGACAAAAATCACATGATAATTTTAATAGATGCAGAAAAGGCATTTGATAAAATCCAGCACCCATTCATGCTCAAAACTCTCAGTAAAGTGGGAATAAGAGGATCATTCCTTAACATGATAAAGGCCATCTACTACAAACCCACAGCAAACATCATACTAAATGGACAAAAATTAAAAGCAATACCATTAAGATCAGGACCAGGCTGGGATGCCCTCTTTCACCACTCTTATTCAACATAATTATGGAAGTCCTAGCTACAGCAATCAGACAAGAAGAAGAAATAAAAGGCATCCAAATTGGAAAAGAAGAAGTAAAACTGTCACTATTTGCAGATGATATGATATTGTATATAGAAAACCCTAAAGTCTCAGTCAAAAAACTACTGGACCTTATAAATGAATTCAGCAAGGTGGCAGGATATAAAATTAGTACTCAAAAATCAGAGGCATTTCTATATACCAACAATGAACTGTCAGCAAAAGAAATTAAGGAAACTATCCCCTTCACTATTGCAGCCAAAAAAATAAAGTACCTAGGAGTAAATTTAACCAAGGAGGTTAAGGACTTGTAGTCGGAAAATTATAAAACATTGATAAAAGAAATCAAGAAAGATACAAACAAGTGAAGCATATACCGTGCTCATGGCTAGGAAGAATAAACATCATTAAAATGTCTATATTACCCAAAGCAATTTATAAATTCAATGCAATACCAATTAAAATACCAATGACATACTTCAAAGATATAGAACGCATATTCCAAAAATTTATATGGAACCAAAAAAGAACAGGAATAGCCTCAGCAATCTTAAAAAGAAAAAATAAAGGAGGAGGTATCACTCTTCCAGATATCAAGGTTTACTACAAGGCCATTATACTCAAGACAGCCTGGTACTGGCATAAGAACAGGCACATAGATCAATGGAACAGAACAGAGGACCCAGAAATAAACCCACAGATTTATGGACAACTGATATTTGACAAAGGAGGAAAGAACATACAATGGAGTAAAGACAGCCTCTTTAACAAATGGTGTTGGGAAAATTGAACATCTACCTGCAAAAAAATGAAACTAGACCATCAACTTACACCATTCACAAAAACAAACTCAAAATGGATAAAAGACTTACAGTAAGCTGTGAAACCATAAGCATCTTAGAAGAAAACATAGGCAGCAATATCTCCACCATCTGTAGCAGCAGTATATTTGCCGATTTATCTCCATGGGCAACTGAAATAAAAGGCAAAATGAACAAATGGGACTATATCAAATTAAGGAGTTTTTGCACAGTTAAAGACAATAAGAACAGAATAAAAAGACAAACCACACAATGGGAGAACATATTCGACAGCACATATGATAAGGGGTTATTAACTAAAATTTATAAAGAACTTATAAAACTCAACACCAGGAAGACAAACAATCCAATCAAAAAATGGGCAAAGGAAATGAATAGAAATTTCTCCAAAGAGGACATACTGATGGCCAATCGGCATAGGAAAAAATGCTCAACATCACTAATCATTAGAGAAATGCAAATTAAAACCACAATGAGATATCACCTCACAATAGTCAGAACGGCACTCATCAGCAAAACAACACAGAATAAGTGCTGGTGAGGATGTGGAGAAAAGGGAACCCTTCTGCACTGCTGGTGGGAATGCAGAATGCTGCAGCCACTGTGGAAAACAGTTTGGAGATTTCTCAGAAAATTAAAAATCGAACTGCCTTTTGACCCAGCTATCCCACTTTTAGGAATATACCCTAAGAACACCATAGCACTGTTCGAAAAGAAGAAATGCGCCCCCAGGTTCGTGGCAGCATTGTTCACAATAGCGAAGATCTGGAACCAGCCCAAGTGTCCATCAGAAGACGAGTGGATTAAAAAGCTTTGGTACATATATACTATGGAATACTACTCAGCCATAAGAAATGATGACATCGGATCATTTATAACAAAATGGATGTACCTTGATAACATTATATGGAGTGAAATAAGTAAATCAGAAAAAAAGAAAAACTGAGAACAGCATAATTTCATACATAGGTGGGACATAAGAGTGAGAATATAAGACATGGACAAGAGAGTGGTGGTTTCGGGATGGGGGGAGGAAGGGAAGAGTGGGATAGGGAGGAGGGGAGGGACACCGAAATCCAGATAGAAGGTGACAGAGGACAATTTGACTTTTTGTGACAGGTATGCGACACAATTGAATGATAAGATAACCTGGAGATGTTTTCATTGTACATATGTACCCTGATTTATTGGTGTCACCCCATTAGAATTAATAATAATAAAATATATATAGAAAAAAAACCACAAAAAACCCTACAACCACTGTATAAGACGCACCCAGTTTTTAGACCCCAAAATTTTCATAAATGGGTGCATCTTATACATGAGAAATATAGTAGATACCTTTATTTACCCATATCACCCTAATAAATTTGATAGTTAATTTTTCATTTTATAAAGAAACAAAATGAAAGAAAGCCAAATAGAAATGCTGTAGTTCAAAAATATAATATTAAAATTAAAAATTTCCTAGAGCAGCTTAATAGCAGATATAAGCTGTTAGAAGAAAAAATAATCAGTGAACTCAAACAGAGGTAATTTGAGATTACAATGTCCAAGTAGCATAAAAAATTAATTAAAAAATATGAATTGACCCTCAGAAATCTGTGTGCCAAAGTAAAATGTTACGAAGTATTTGAGGAATATAAAAAAAAATAAAGGTAAAGAAGACAAAATATTTGAGAATATAATGGTTAAAAACATTAATTACTATATCCAAAAAATTTCAACAAAGTCCAGTTAAAATTAACTCAAAACGATGCATGCCTAGGTATATCATACTCATAATTTCAAAAGTTTATGACAAATTCTTGAAAGTAGTTAAGAAAAAATGACTTTTCTTATACAAGTTACATTAAATAATATTAACAGTTGACATCTGATCAGAGGTCATACATGTCAGAAAGTAACGGGATAACATATTCAAAGTACTGAGAATGTTAATAAAAATGCTATGCAAAATGATACTTCAAAAATTAAACAATTTTAAACATCCTATATATAATTGAGAACATTTTTCAGTTACAGAGTTACCCTATGAGAAACACTAAAGGAATTGCTTCAGGATAAAATAAAAAGTGCTGGGCAATAAATCAAGCACACACACAAAGAAAAATACTATAATCACGTTGCTGGTAGGGATATGGAGAAAGGTATCTCCAATAAACTGCTAGTGAGTATGTGAAGTATCCATATTGTTTTTTTTGAAGACTCAAAGAAACAAATGCAATTAAAATTAAAATAAAATACCTTTTAGTAGAATTCAAGACAATAGGAAATAAGTTTTGTAAAAAAAGAGAAAGAAACCCCCCCACACACAAACAAAACTAAAGAACACCAGTAAATATAGATACATAGATAAATATAAACTATTTTTTTTTGCAATGCATCTTTTCTCCTATTTTATTTGTAAAAAACTAGCATAAATTAATAACTAGCGAAGAAGCAACTACTAATAACTTTGAGGTTTCTTTTGAGGGTGATAAAATTTGTTTAAAATTAAGTAATGATGATGGTTACTTATCTCTGTAAATAAACCGAAACCACTAAATTTTTATTGTACACAACAAATATTATGATATGTATATTATATCTCAATAAAGCTCTTTTTTAAATAAAAGAATATTAAATAAATGGACTCTTTGATAAAATTTTTATATTAAGTACACATTGAAGAGAAACATCATCTGAATAACATGTAATATGATAGGAAATGCGGGTTGCTGGGATCCCTGAAAAGTTTCTTTATCTAAAGAATTATTTACTGACACTAAATATTTTATTTTACAGTACTTCTGTAAATCAGAGAAACCAGATAGGATGTAGGCCAAAATTCACAAAAACTTTCCTAGAATTATAATGCTTCTCCTGAGTGTCAACAAGACATGTGGAATTCAAGACAGCAACTATATTTTTTAGAGTAGTTTGCTAAAATGACCATCAGTTCTCTTCTTGGGGAAAAACTGGGATAATCTGACAATATTCATCAAATTGTTTTGAGTAGAACTCTGTTAAATACTGGTTATTAGAAAACAAATATAATATGAACTCTACCTTCAAGACTCTTAAAGTTTAGTGAGAATGAAGATAAATTTATATATGAACAATTGCAAAACAGTCCTCCAAATTTTGTACTGCCAATATATGCTTGGGTGAATTGAAACACAACTTTCGTCACTTTCAAATGGGCTGTAATTTGTGCTGATATTGTAAATTTCAAGTTAAAGAGGAGAATTTCAGGACTTAGTGATTCTCAGTACTATTCCCAGGAGGCAATGATGAAAGAGGAATAGAAGAAAATGTACTCTGAGGTGTTAGAAATATGTATGCAATCCCAACAGCTGCAAGTGAAGAAATAAATGAGTTTCTACAAACATGAACTTCTCCATCTGCATAGAGTTCAAGAGTCATTAAAGAACTTGGGACCATCAGAATCCCTATGTATGAGACTATCTTCAAAATCTCTTTAAAAATTTAAAAAATTGTGGCTATACTAGAAGTACCCATTTAATTTAATAGGCATTAAACAGGTGTGTGGTATATCATGTGGTCAAATATAAATGAGAAATGAAACTTTCCATTAAAAGTTACCAATACCTTCTAACAAGTTGCATCAAAAAGTTCATTATTATATTTTTGGGAGGGTCAGCAGAGATGATTCCTTCTCTGTTTTTATAAAGTACTCTTTATTACTGTATTTTGCATTTATTTTCAGAGTTAAATTAATAGATAACCAAAAAACAACATTTTAGCCATCTGTCTACTCATTCAAAACAGGGATCGACAGCATGTTAGTCACAGTGCCAGCTGGTGAGCTAAAATTACATCTCCTCAATTGTTGCTCTGCCACAACAAGAGAAATTATGTAAAATAATATAATTTCTTGGCTTATGAATTTTCATAATTAAAAATGTGTGGCAGCAGCTACCGGAAAAAATAATAGACTTCTTTCTATTGGTCTCATTCTAATTTCTTCCTTGAATAAAAATATAAATCCTTCCTCTTTTTTGGAATTTCAAATTTATCCCTAAAGTAATTTTTTCCTATATTTTTAATTGAATCAGGTAAATGTTGTCTATTTTCAAGATAATCAAGAGCACACCATATCCAAGTTGGCTGTGCCAGGCCACCACAGGAGAAATGTCTGATATCCATTGACTCTCAAGCAGATGATTGATCCTTAAGCTGTATTTTATCCAAAGGTCTCCATTCCTGAGCCATGGGGCCATTTAACAGAATATTAGCTGCTTATCCTTTTTTGCTGTTTGAAATTTATTTTACCAAAATGCCATTTCTAACTATGTATGAATCATTTGGAAATGTAACTCCAGCTGCTAATTTTTGTCTAAGTCTTTGCAAAGAAATTTTTGTTTTCTTCTGAACCAGTTATTGAGTGTATAGGATTAAAAGAGGCAGAAGACGTATAATTGCTTGCTGTACAAACATCTCTCAAAGGATATCTTAAGAATATTTTTTAATTTGAAAAAATGACTTGGAATAATACAAGACATTTCTCTACTTGGTAAAGTTGTTCTTCACTGTGGTATGAGTTAGTAAGTCTGAAAACATAACTTAGTTCTTAGAGAAAAGCATCAATTATTTAAAAATATCAAAAGGTATATGATTTCTTCCATCTCATTTGGAGCTTAGGTAGACATGGCTTCCACTGTCGTCCAACTTTTACATAAATGATTATCTCTTTAGCCCAAGGAATAGTGATATCTTTCTCTGAGAAGTATACTACTATGTAGTACCAGGTTTTCTCATGCTGTATAAAGGTTTATTTTCAAGAAAAAAATATTTCTTCAAAAGAAAAAATAAAAAATAAACCCTATGTTCCAAAATGTATACACTAACCAAAATGTATGTTAACAACCATTGATAAGTATATATGTACAGTTGGTCCTTGAACATCTGAGTTTGAACTGTGCAGGTCCATTTATATGTGGGTTGTTAAAAAATAAAATACAATTACTTCTCCACATCCTCAAGTTTCACAACTATGGATTCAATGGTGGATGTGGAAAATTGACTGTATGCATTGTTCCATAGCATTTTATATAAGGGATTTGAGCATCCTCAGATTTTGTTGTCTGCTTGGGTCTTGGAAAACCTATAGTTAAGGTTTTAGGGAGTCAAAAGTTTTGACTGCATGAATGTTGGCTCCCCAATCCCCTGTATTATTCCAGTGTCAATTGCACTAATTTTTTTTCTTGACTTGTCTTTTATGAATTCTACAGTAAAATACAAAATAAATGCACAATATAGAAAATACATAAAATTGGTAACAAGACACAAACTGGTAGATGGGCTAAATATGGATAAATAGGCAAAGGAGAAAAATATTTTAGTTATGGAAAAGTATAAACAAGGTTGAACAGAGTGTATATTAGGAAATATACCTACTGACTTGAACATTCAATATTAAGCATGAATAAATATGATTAAGTATTAAAATATATATAAAACATAATTTTAAGCTGATACCTTACATAAATTTTATATATGAGAAATTTATGTCTAAACTACTCCATAGATATTCCCAAAGGGGGCTTTTTAGGAGTTATTTCTTTATCTAACTGTTTCTAATTAGGCATCAACTTTTAAATAAAAACAAGTCAAACTAAATTTTAAGACTTTTGAAAAAAAAAAGCATTTGAATGTCTAATGTCTTCAGTAATTCTACATACTTTTTAATTCTTGTTATTCTTGTTGCCACAGATTCAGGCTTTCTATGATACTCATAATTTGGCTCTTTTTAAATGCATCACTGAGTAAACCCTCATTTTGAACAACTATATTAGTAACAGGCTGATTGTTAATTTAAATTCCTTGTACTGTTGAAAGGCAACAAAGGTTAATGGTTTATATTTGGTTGTAAAATGGTGACTTAAAATTCATAGTCATTGTGACACGATTTAAATTCTCATTTCTAAAATATCTTGTGTTGTTCTGTGTCTGCCCTATCATTTCACCAGCGATTCACATTCTTGGAAACTTGTGTTCTGGGCACGTTAAAAGAAACTATCATGTTAAGTGAAATAAGCCAGGCAGACAAAGAAATGTATCATATGATGTCACTCATTTGAGGAATCCAATGAACAATGTGAACTGAGGAACAGAATAGGAGCATAGGCGGGATCAAAGGGACCAAAGGGAAAGCGGACAGAGCGAAAGGGGATGAGAGGATGGGATCAGAGAAAGGAAAGAAATTGGTGAAATTATATATATATATATATATAAAACAGCATTATAGAGAGCAGAAAAGCAAATTCTGGAGGGAAGAGGGGTGGGTGTTGGGGGAGAGGGGGCAAGGGGGATGTTGAGGGGAACAGGGGGGTTGGGGTGATGTATTCGGTGGGACACTTGAATCTTTGTAAACACAATAAATTTAAATCAATAAAATACTAGAGAAGCCAAACACACATACATCCACACACATTTACATATACATATATATATATATGCAATATATATGTATGACATGTTACAATACGGTTGTGAGTACACAAAACAGTGTTTATTCTTGTATGTATGTGGTTTGTTTATGAGATTTATCATTTATAATAATAATGGTCCATAGTAAGTTCTTACTAACTTTTGACTATGGAAAATTTTAAGTAAGCATTATTTAGAAGATTTATTTTCAAATTCATGAACTAAAATAATTCAATGAATATGGTCACACCAAATTTATCTATGGGATGTCATCAGAATTAATTCCTTCCTCCATTTATGGTTACTAATATAGCTTTTTTCATTTCAGGAATTACATCTACAAATGTAGAGAGAAATAAAAATCTCAAGAAAATTTAAGTGGAAAAAATATTCATCTAGGAGTCTCTTTTCTTCTTTTCCTCCTTCCCCCAAAACATTGATTCTTACTTTCTATTGTTTTTCTGCAGTATCAGTTAATAACTCCCATTGTTTTTATCTACTTTGGAGTTTTTCCAGTTTTGCTTTATTTAATAAGAAATGGTTAGTTACATAGAGTACCACAAGAAATGTGGCATAAAATCCCACAAGTATTTAGAAATTCAGGTCAACTTATTCAGTGTCTATTTACCCCCAGCATTGGCATCACTAATATATTTTAAGGGATATGAAAAGAATAATATAAGATAAAAGTCTGTAATCTCTAGATACAACTTTCTAAATTATGTGATTTCCCCAGTGGTTCCAAACTTGACAAAACAATATGTATCTTTATAATTTCATCATTTAGAAAAAAATCTCGCTCTAATTCAAAAGCATAAGGGACTTCCACAGATGAGAAATAAATAAACCAGATTTTTAGTACAAAATTACTAGTGACCTTTTGGAGTTGTATTTCCTTTACAAAAGGGAGTTTTGAGTAATCTCTTCATTGGAAAGAGATGAACAAACCACCAAGACTCAAAGGAGAAGGAAGAATATGCATTAGAAGTACTTCTTACACATGCAAACCATATTATAATTGGCTTTTATGTATAGTCTTTGGAAGGATTGAAATCTCTGATGATGTCTCTACAGCAGAGATAATGATGGTGACCTCATTTTCAGTATGACTTGAGAAGTCAATCTATTCCATGGCTTTCTTCCCCTTTGACAGTTGGAATGAAACCTTTCTGATATCTGCATTCTCTTGATGAGCAATTCAATCAATAAAATACACTTTTAATTTTCTCTTTTATTTATATTTTTGGAGTTTCTGAAACCATTGTGAGTCTGGGAGTATTCAATTTCAAGAAGGTTACATAGAAAAACAACTTGGCTATTTTTAAAATTAGAAATAATTTCTGAACTATAGTACAAAGGTTCAATTATTTTCCACTTATAAAGCTGATCTACATATCCATCTGATCAAATTCGATCTCAATGGTTTGAGTCATACAATTCTCTGGAGCTTGCTATACCCATAGTTATGTATGTTCCTGGACTTACCAGGTACAAAAATTAGTAACTTTTCTCTTTTAATTTAATTTGATTTTTTGTCACTTGAAACTTATAAAATCCTGAATAGTACATAAGTCTACTGTTACTAACTGTATTTTCATTTTATACATGTATCTATTCCTATTTTCTTATTCATCAAATATATATTGAGGGCTTTCTATGTATTGAGCTGTGTTGAATAAATTGACATAAGCATTATCCTCATAAAGCTTATATTCTAGTCAGGTAGAGAGACAGGCTGAAATTATAAATTCTGATAAAAGCTGTTAAAAATAACCTGTATCTCAGAAAATAAAAACATGATATTAGTTTAGGATGCATTATTAGAGGACTTTTCTGAGCAACTGTTATTTTAGGTAAATATAAATTATAAAACAGAAGCAATTTGATTGAAGGTAGGTAAAAGAATATTGTAAGCTCAGGAAAAAAATGTGTAATTTTTTCAATGTAAACTATTTTGCTGTGTTCATGGGTTTTGAAGAAGGTTAGTTTATCTAAAGCCTAGTGAGTATACTGAAGAGTAATACAATAAAAGAGTTTGAACAAGTATCACAGAAATATTGCTTAGCACCAAAATAATAGTAGGTCAGTGAAGATGGGCACATAAATTGTGGTTTTGAGAAAACACACACATACACACACAAACACACACACAGTATTTGCCTTGGAAATATTTGGAGAAATGTGGTGATGAGATGTGGTAGAGGAAGGGGTTAATAATGCAGTGCCAGCTAAATATTGTTATGTTTCTAATTGAATTAGGAAACACAATCACCCACAGAGACTGGGGTTTGACAGTTTAGATCAAGAATTTAAAACTATATTCAAAAATTTTATGACCCTCTTGGAAGTGTTCTTGATAATTAATGAGAAAGTAAAGAGTGTGCTATGTTATCACTTATTTTCTGAAGTGTGTACTACTGAAAGTATCTTTCAACAGTTAATATTAACTGTACATTGATAATATAAATAAATAATGATCCAAATACCACAGATCATTTTATTCCTTTCTTAACTAGTATATTCACAGTTACTTTAAAAACAGTGCAGTGTTTTGAACTCAGATTGCTAAAACATTCATAGTAAATAAATATTTCACTTAAATAGAATTCAATGTGTATGTAATTTGACGCATTTCCAAAGATATATACAACAGTTTTAACATTTTTATTTGAGAAATGCTTAGAAACTTGCTTATTTAATTGGCTATTTTATATGCTTTCCCTGATAGCCTCATCTATATTTCTAACAGCAAATTGCATCCAGCCACTGCAGTAATGATTAAGTACATGATCTAATATGCATTTCATTATTTTACAAGAGGGAAATATTTCAAAATTAATACCCATATTCTTTTTTGACAATGTCTCAAACATTTCAGAAACTTTTCATCTATATTTTCCTTCTTCCACACTAATTTGTAGGTCTTTGGTTGAGAACCATTAAATTAGCTATAGACAGTCTTTATATATTTGTGTAAAGCAGTCAATGGCACTGACAGCCAAAACTAAATAATAAAGTAAACAGACCAGCTAATCATTTATAAATGCAATTTTTTCTTTTGTAGGCTGACCTTTACTCAACTCCTCATAGATACCCATTAATCTCATTAATTTATTTTTTTTATATTCCAGAGACTATTAGACATTCTGATAAAGCTTGAAAAAGTTAAATTTTTGCCACTCTGAAGAATACCGGTTCTTTAAGAATAAGTCAGAAGACTTAAAACCAAATAATGTATTTCTAGTGATAACACAAGATGGCACCAGAATTTGAAAGAAAAGCTTACAGAAGCAGATGGTTTCTCCTTCCATGTGCAATACTTAGAAAAGGCACTCTGCCCTGGCCAGATAGCTCAGTGAGTTAGAGCATTTTCCTGAAGAAAAGAGGTTGGTGGTTTGATCCTCAGTAAGGGCACATACAAGGACAGATTGATATTCCTATCTCTCTTCTTCTCTCTACCTTCCTTTCTCTAAAAATCAATAAAATAAGCATTCAAAAAAAAAAAAAAGAAAAGAAAAAGCACACTAACTTGGCTCTACTGAAGTAAAAAAACCAAATACTCCTAGGAAATCATTTGTTTTCCTTTCCCCTTTTCTTTCTTCCCTTTCTCTACTCCTTCCTTCCTCTTCTCTTCTTTCTCCGCTCTCCTCCACCTCCTTTCTTCCTTCCTTCTTTCCTTCCTTCCTTCCTTCCTTCCTTCCTTCCTTCCTTCCTTCCTTCCTTCCTTCCTTTTTTCCTTCCTTCCATCATCTTTCCCTCCTCTTTTCTTCCACTTTCTCTCCCTCCTTTCTTCTCTCCCTCCCTCCCTTTTTTCTTTCTTTTCTCCTTTTGGTCCTGTTAAAGACAAGAGTCAGGTCCTAAAAACAAATATAGTTGACAGGTGACTTAGTCAGTAGAGCATGGCCAATCTTGATGACATAGTCTATCTTATTATAATAGAACTCTTTAAAAACATTTATCAATGATCTTCAAATTTTTTAAAATATTTTATTATTATTAATTTTAATGGGGTGACACCAATAAATCAGGGTACATATGTATAATGAAAACAACTCCAGGTTATCTTATCCTTCAATTGGTTTGCATACCCGTCACCCAAAGTAAAATTATCTGCTGTCACCTTCTATCTGGTTTTCCCTGTGTCCCTCCCCTCCTACTTATCCCACCCTTCCCTCCTTCCCCCCACCCCGTAACCACCACTCTCTTGTCCATGTCTCAGAGTCTCACTTTTATGTCTCGCCTATGTATGAAATCATGCTGTTCTCAGTTTTGCTTTTTTTCTGATTTACTTATTTCACTCCATATAATGTTATCAAGGTACATCCATTTTGTTATAAATGATCCGATGTCATCATTTCTTATGGCTGAGTAGTATTCCATAGTATATATGTACCAAAGCTTTTTAATCCACTCGTCTTCTGATGGACACTTGGGCTATTTCCAGATCTTCACTATTGTGAACAATGCTGCCACGAACATGGGGGCACATTTCTTCTTTTCGAACAGTGTTATGGTGTTCTTAGAGTATATTCCTAAAAGTGGGATAGCTGGGTCAAAAGACAGTTCAATATTTAATTTTCTGAGGAATCTCCAAACTGTTTTCCACAGTGGCTGCAGCATTCTGCATTCCCACCAGCAGTGCAGAAGGGTTCCCTTTTCTCCACATCCTCGCCAGCACTTATTCTGTGTTGTTTTGCTGATGAGTGCCATTCTGACTGGTGTGAGGTGATATCTCATTGTGGTTTTATTTTGCATTTCTCTAATGATTAGTGATGTTGAGCATTTTTTCCTATGCCTATTGGCTATCTGTATGTCCTCTTTGGAGAAATTTCTATTCATTTCTTTTGCCCATTTTTTGATTGGATTGTTTGTCTTCCTGTTGTTGAGTTTTATAAGTTCTTTATAAATTTGGTTATTAACCCCTTATCAGATGTGCTGTCGAATATGTTCTCCCATTGTGTGGTTTGTCTTTTTATTCTGTTCTTATTGTCTTTAACTGTGCAAAAACTTTTTAGTTTGATATAGCCCCATTTGTTTATCTTGCCTTTTATTTCATTTGCCCCGAGGAGATAAATTGGAAAATATATTGCTGCTACAGATGTCGGATAGCTTGCTACCTATGTTTTCTTCTATGATGCTTATGGATTCACGGCTTATGTTTAATTCTTTTATCCATTTTGAATTTGTTTTTGTGAATGGTGTAAGTTGATGGTCTAGTTTCATTTTTTTGCAGGTAGATGTCCAATTTTCCCAACACCATTTGTTAAAGAGGCTGTCTTTACTCCATTGTATGTACTCTCCTCCTTTGTCAAATATCAGTTGTCCATAAAGCTGTGGGTTTATTTCTGGGTCCTCTGTTCTGTTCCATTGATCTATGTGCCTGTTCTTATGCCAGTACCAGGCTGTCTTGAGTATAATGGCCTTATAGTAAACCTTGATAGCTGGAAGAGTGATACCTCCTCCTTTATTTTTTCTTTTTAAGATTGCTTAGGCTATTCCTGTTCTTTTTTGGTTCCATATAATTTTTTGGAATATGTGTTCTATATCTTTGAAGTATGTCATTGGTATTTTAATTGGTATTGCATTGAATTTATAAATTGCTTTGGGTAATATAGACATTTTAATGATGTTTATTCTTCCTAGCCATGAGCACGGTATATGCTTCCACTTGTTTGTATCTTCCTTGATTTCTTTTATCAATGTTTTATAATTTTTTGAGTACAAGTCCTTAACCTCCTTGGTTAAATTTACTCCTAGGTACTTTATTTTTTTGGCTACAATAGTGAAGGGGATTGTTTCCTTAATTTCTTTTGTTGACAGTTCATTGTTGGTATATAGAAATGCCTCTGATTTCTGAGTATTAATTTTATATTCGCCACCTTACTGAATTCATTTATAAGGTCCAGTAGTTTTTTGACTGAGACTTTAGGGTTTTCTATATACAATATCATATCATCTGCAAATAGTGGCAGTTTTACTTTTTCTTTTCCAGTTTGGATGCCTTTTATTTCTTCTTTTTGTCTGATTGCTATAGCTAGGACTTCCAGAACTATGTTGAATGAGAGTGGTGAAAGGGGGCGTCCCTGCCTGGTTCCTGATCTTAATGGAATTGCTTTTAATTTTTGTCCATTTAGTATGATGTTTGCTGTGCGTTTGTCGTAGATGGCCTTTATCATGTTAAGGAATGATCCTCTTATTCCCACTTTACTGAGAGTTTTGAGCATGAATGAGTGCTGGATTTTATCAAATGCCTTTTCTGCATCTATTGAAATTAATATGTGATATTTGTCCTTCCTTTTGTTTATGTGATGGATCACATTGATTGATTTGCAAATATTGAACCAGCCTTGCCTCTCCAGAATAAATCCCACTTGATCATGGTGTATGATTTTTTTCATATATTGCTGGATCCGGTTGGCTAATATTTTGTTGAGAATTTTAGCGTCTAAATTCATCAGGGATATTGCCTATAATTTTCTTTCTTTGTGTTGTCTTTGCCCGGTTTTGGGATCAGAATTATGCTCACCTCATAAAAGGAGTTTGGAAGTGTTCCTTCCTCTTGAATTTTTTGAAATAGCTTGAGAAGGATAGAAGTTAGTTCTTTGAATTTTTGATAGAATTCACTTGTGAAGCCATCAGGCTTAGGACTTTTCTTTTTGGGGAGTTTTCTGATAACTGTTTTAATCTCATTTGTTGTAATTGGTCTGTTTAGGTGTTCTGATTCTTCCAGATTGATTTTTGGAAGGTTATATGATTCAAGAAATTTGTCCATTTCACCAAGATTGTCTAATTTTTTGACATATAGTTCTTCATAGTATCTTCTTACAATGCTTTGTATTTCTGTTGTGTCAGTTGTTATTTCTCCACTGTCCTTTTTAATTTTATTTGAGTCCACTCTCTTTTTTTCTTGGTGAGTCTAGTTAAAGGTTCATCAATCTTCTTTACCTTTTCAATGAACCAGCTCCTGGTTTTATTGATCCTCTGTATTTTTTCCTTAGCCTTTATGTCATTTATTTCTGCTCTGATCTTTCTTCTACTCGTCTTGGGTTTTATTTGCTGTTGTTTTTCTAGTTCTTCTAGATGCAGGGTCAGGTTGATTATTTGAGCTTTTTCTAGCTTCTTATGATATGCCTGTAGTGGAATGAACATCCCTCTCATAACTGCCTTTGCTGTGTTTCATAAATTTTGAGTTGATGAATGCTCATTATCATTTGTTTCTAGAAACTTTTTTATTTCTACTTTGATCTCATTGTTAATCCATTTATTATTTAATATCATGATATCTAGTTTCCAAGTGTTTGAGTATTTTTCAGTATTTCTTTTGTGGTTAATTTCTAGTTTCATGGCATTGTGATCAGAGAAAATGCTTGATATGATTTCCATCTTCTTAAATTTATTGAGACCATTTTTGTGTCCTAACATGTTGTGTATCCCAGAAAACGTACCATGAACACTTGAGAAGAATGTATATTCTACTGCTTTAGGGTGAAAAGTTCTGAAGATATCTATTAAATCAAGTTGATCTAGTGTCTCCTTTAAGTCTGCTGTTTCTTTATTAATTTTCTTTCTTGAGGATCTATCCAGTGTTTTTAGAGGGGTATTGAAATCCCCTAGTATGATAGTATTGCCGTTAATCTCGCCCTTTATATCCATCAAAGTCTGCTTTATGTATGTCGGGGCTCTTATATTTGGTGCATAGATATTTATAATAGTTATATCTTCCTTTGAATTGTTCCCTTTATCATTATGTAGTGTCCTTCTTTATTTCTTACTACAGCCTTTGTTTTAAAGTCCATTTTGTCAGATATTAGTATTGCTACCCCTGCTTTTTTTCATTTCCATTTGCATGAAATATTTTTTTCCACCCTTTTACCTTCAGTCTATGTGCATCTTTTGTTTTAAGGTGTGTCTCTTGTAGACAGCATATGTATGGGTCCTGGTTCTTTATCCACGCAGCTACCCTATGTCTTTTGATTGGATCATTTTTTCCATTTACATTTAAGGTTGTTATTGATATGTAGTGGTTTATTGCCATTTTATTCTTTAAAGCTGTATTTTTCTTTTGCTCTATTCTTTCTTCCCTTTCAACTGTTCACAAGAGGCCCCTTAGTATCTCCTTCAGAATTGGTTTGGATTTTATGAATTCCTTGAGGCTTTCTTTTTCTGGGAAGCTCTTTATTTCTCCTTCAATTTTAAACGTTAGCTTTGCTGGATAGAGTAGTATTGGTTGTAGGTTCTTGTTCTGCATTAATTAATTATATCTTTCCATTTTCTTCTGGCCTCAAGTGTTTCTATTGAGAAGTTTAATGTCATCCTTATGTGGGCTCCTTTGTAGGTGATTGCCTTTTTTCCCCTAGAAACTTAAAATTTTTTTTTTTATCCATTAGCTTTGGTATTTTAAGTATGATGTGTCTTGGTGTAGATCTTTTTCGGTTTCTCTTTAATGTAGTTCTGTGTGCTTCTTGAACATGTGAAGTGTTTCCCAGCCTTAATTTATGGAAGTTTTTAACTATGATTTGATTGAACAAAGTTTCCATTCCCTGTCCTCCCTCCTCTTATTCGGGCACCCCTGTGATGTGAATGTTGTTTCTCTTCAGGTTGTCACAGAGCTCCCTTAGAGTTTCCTCACATTTTTTGAGTCTCTTTTCCTTTTTCTTCTCTGCTTCTGTGCCTTTATTTATTGTATCCTCTAACTCACTTATTCGATCCTCCGCAGATTCATCCTGCTTTTAATTCCTTCCATTGTGGTCTTCAGTTCTGATACTGTATTTGTCATTTCTGTCTGATTCTTTTTTATTATTTCAATTTCGTTTTTTATACTTGTTATCTCTTTTTTTAGGTGTTCATAATGACTATCCATTGTTGCTCTAATTTCTTTGAACATCCTAACTATCATTGTTTTAAATTCTGCTTCTCTTATTTGGTTATATCTGGTTCATTCAGGTCCTTCTCTGGGGATTTCTCTTGATTCATTTGGTTTGCATTCCTCTGCCTGCCCAATTTGTCTGTGTATAAACAAGTTGTGGCCACTGGAGTCCAGTAGGTGTTGCCTTTGTGTTCTCTAGGTGTGGTCTGTCTGCTGGCCCCCCACCCCCTCTGCCGGTGCCTAGGGTGGTTGGGTATGGCGTTGCCAGTGCCGGCCTACTGTGGCTTTTGCTGTGATTTCTGCCTCTCCTCCGTGGGAGGGGCTGTCACTCAAGCCACAAGCCTCAACACCAAGGGTAGAGGTGAGCACCTTTGCTCAGCTGTGGACCTAGCCCGTTTTCGGACTTCCACCTATAACACGCAGTCAGAGCCTGCTAGCCACAGTTTTGCAGGTTGGACAGGGCTTTTGAGGTGTTCTCAGCTGTGAGCCTTTGCCCTTCCGGAGCTTTAGCCCGCCCTCGAGACCAGGGCCCTTCTGCGCAGGGTCACAAACCAAGGTTTATTGGGCCATTCGTGTGTTTGCTGGCTTCCGCTCAGCTGAGAACTTCTGCTCGTCCCAGACTCTACCCCTCCCTCGCGTTCGGAGCCCGGTCATGCACATAGGATGGCAAACCGCGGTTTCTCCGGCCGGGCCGGGATAGTAGCGAGGGCTCAGCTGTGAGCTTCCACTTGTCTCGGGGTCTACCCCGTTCCTGTGCTCAGAGCCCGCTCGCACACGTAGAATGGCAAACCCCCGTTTCTCCGGCCGGGCAGGGCTGGTAGCATGAGCTCAGCCCCGAGCCTCCCCCCCTTCCTTGGTACTAGCCCGGTCCCTGCGGTCAGGGCCGGCTTGTGCAGGGTTGCAGAGCTGATTTCTGCCCGTTCCTGGCCTCACACTTTGTCCCCGTAGGTGGGATTACAGTTGAGTCTGCAGCTTCCGACCGCTTTCGCGCATCCCATCCACCCCTGCTAGGCTAGACCGAGCTCCCACTGGCTTAGCCTCCGCCCACGCCGACAGAACCGCGTTTCAGTGTTCTGCCGCCACCAAACCCTTCAGCAACCCTCAGCAGAGTAGGAAGGGACCTAATACTCCACACTGTAAGCCTGGGAGCTCCCTCACTTGTTTCACAGCTCAAAACTTTCCAAACGCCTCTTCTAGGCTCTGGGACTGTAGGCTGGGACCCAGGTCCCTCCCTCTCCGCCAAACTCTCCTCCCACCACACGGGTCTCTCCGGGCTGCCATTTGTTCCGGGGAGCTGGGCAGCCCTCTTCACGTTTTCACTATTCCTACCAGTCTCACTGTGGCTTCTTCTGTGTTCCTTGGTTGAAGCGTCCACTTAGTTTAGTTCAAAGTTGGTTTATCCAGATGATGGTTCTTAAAATTGAGTTATAATCCACTTTGGTTCTGAGAGTTGGAAGTTGGTACGTCCGCCTACTCCATCGCCATCTTGCTCCCCCAATGATCTTTAAATTTATATTTTTTAAAACACTTAGTATTGTCTTCTGCATGCTAAGTGTTCAAAAGTATTTTTCAGATAATTTGAAGATATTTTTGTCCTTTTACAGTGTAGATAATAAATGATGATTATTTTTACTCATTGAGATTTATGATTTTTTATAAGTATTTTTGCATTTTCACTTTATTTTTAATTGCACAATCAGTGTTGAGAATGTACTTTGTGTCAGACCCTGTTTTCAGTGTTAAGGATGCAAATAACAAAACAAAGTAAGCAGAAAACACTTTTGATCCTGAAAGAGCTCTCAGCCTAGTGGGGGAGATGGATAAGTTAGTACATAATATTTTATGACAAGGAGAGGCCAATAACCAGTAAAATAAAAGTTTATTGTTATTCACAGTTTGCCCTGGAAGTTTGGAAAGAACCTAGGCCAGAGCCTTTATTGGAGTTTCTGCCAGAAAGGCAAGACAGGGTAAATAGTTTAAGATTGGTTAGTCTGAATAATTTCATCAGGTTTAGAGCTATAGGGGCGGCCTCTAGCTTCCTGGTACCAGGTGCTGGGATGAGTGAGGCAGAGTGGTATGGCTTTCTAATTGAACAGGTCAGACTGAGGAAGCCTGGTCCTGGGCTGGTTAGTTGCATATCAAAGGCATGCTCCTGGCTGAGTCTTTCTTTTTTTTTTTTCCAGGGACAGAGAGAGAGTCAGAGAGAGGGATAGATAGGGACAAACAGACAGGAGCGGAGAGAGGTGAGAAGCATTAATCATTAGTTTTCCATTGCCGTTGCGACACCTTAGTTGTTCATTGATTGCTTTCTCACATGTGCCTTGACCGCTGGCCTTCAGCAGACTGAGCAAATCCTTGCTGGAACCAGTGACCTTGGGTTCAAGCTGGTGAGCTTTTGCTCAAGCCATATGTGCCTGCGCTCAAGCTGGCGAGCTCGGGGTCTCAAACCTGGGTCTTCCGCATCCCAGTCTGATGCTCTATCCATTGCACCACCGCCTGGTCAGGCCTGGCTGAGTCTTTTGCTTGAAGAATTGGCGGCCTCTGATTTTGAGAATGAGAAAGGTTTTTAAAGAGGTCATAATATCTAATATAAAGAAAATTTAAAAAGTGACTAATACTTATATCAGAGACAAGAAATAGACACTCAGCACATTGTAGTAGAAAGAAAGGAAATTTGTCTCACATTAGAATAGGCTTTCCATGTAAGTGATTAAATATATAGCAGCCAAATGAGATATCTTGTGCAACAGGTCAGAGGCATAAACCATTATGATATACTTGAAGGAAAAGCACCAATAATTGTATTTACCTGTATCATACAGTTCCTGTGGATAAGAGACAATATTGATCATTGAGGCTAATGTCATAAATAGTAAATCAGATGAAGGGATCACGGTACACTCTATAGTATGGTTCTCAAACTCTCTCAGGCATAGTAATCACCTAGACAGCTAGAAAAACACAGATTACTGGACCTCACCCCAAAAGATTATACTTCAGCCGGTCTGAGTGGGACCTGAGAATTTGTACTTCTAACAAGACCCAAGTAATGCTGATGTTGCAGGTCTAGGAACCACACTACAGCTACATAGTAATGTGAATGAAAGAACTCCAATATGAATAAACCTAATAAAGGCAACGTTGAGTGAAAAAAGCCAGACACCAAAGAGCACACTTGGTGTTATTCCATTTCTATAAAGTTTAAAGTAGGAAAAATTAATCTGTGACATTAAAAGTCAACTTAATGCTTACCCTTAAGGTGGGAGTGTGGTGGAACTGTAAGGTATTAAAAAAACTACTAGACTGCTGATATATTTTGGCTGCATGATTGTAGGCAGTTTAAAATATTCATAAGGTATTCATATTATTTTTCCACTTTCTTCTTTGTGTCTCATATTTAACAGTAACAGCAACCCCTAAAAAGCAGTGATGGAGAAACAGGAAAAACTCAAAATTCAGGTACTGAGCATTTACCTTGCCTAGGTGCTGTATAGATATTGTCAGTGATACAAAGATAAATATGATATAGTTACTAGATTCAAATAAATCACAGTTTAATCAGAGAGTAAGACACTTCAATAAGAAGGATTATGATTTGTGGCAAAAATAGTATAAAGTGCTGCAAGGTCTCAAAGAAGAGAAGTATGGCTTCTGATTTAGAAGAGCAATAAAGGCTTTAATGAAGAAATGGTCCTTAAAATAGGCCTTAGAATGATGTTTTCACAATTGATTTGCCTTTATATTTAAAAATCATTATTTTCCCTGACTAGTGTATTACAACTGGGGAATCATGTTTCTATCAATTGACAGCTGCACAGTTCTTTTATTATCCTTCAAGTTCAGTTGACTCAGTTGGTAGTAACTCTCAACAGCATTTTAAATACCTCATATTGCTAATAGTTTAAGAGATTTTTCAATTATACACTTCAGATTTGGTCAAAATCTACCCAGTTTACCAGATACAATAGTTACAAATACAAAAGATGGACAAGTAAAACAGAAACCAACTTCACTAAGGCAAGTAACAATATGAGGTACATATTTTTTCAGCTTATCTCAAAGAGCAGAAACCTTCATTTCCTTTTCTACTTCATAATATACAATCAGTTATTTTGTTAAATATGGCTCATCTGAGGATCTGTGTAATGATAAATGATGGAAGAAAACTGCTACATAATATTCTCAAACATCCCAGCAAATTTCTCAAAGCTGTTTGAGCCATCCCTGCTAAGGTTTCAGACATGTCAGTAAGGCTACTTGTGTCCTTTCGCCAATATCCCATCACAACATCAGTGCTGTGGAGTGAGAAGCCCTCATTATGAATTCCTGCCCAAGTTCTTGAATAACAGATTCATGAATAATAAAAAGACATTGTTTTCAACCACTATACAGGTTGGGCCAAAAGTAGATTTACAATTATGAGTATGCAAAACAATTTATTCTTGTATTATTATTTATTTGTTATTGTATTATTTTTCATAAAAACAACTGTAGACCGACTTTTGCCCCACTATGCATTTGATGGTATTTTTTCACATGGAAAACACTAATTTAAACATTTAGTAGTTAAAGAAAGTTCACCAAAGAAATATTTTTTAAAGATTGGTCAATGTTTTGAGAAATCACAAAGCAGAATATTATGCTCTGGGCTTAGCAGCAGTAAAGAGTCCCTGTCCCTAAGTGTGCAGGCACAAGCACAAGGAAAGTTACCACAACTCAAAGGAACTATCGTAAAAATAGAGCACCTAAATTAGATATGTAGTTTTGGGGAACCATGAGAATAAATTCCCAGTCTCATTTTCCTTCTGCCTTCTATTTTCTACTGATACTCCTCAACAGGAAGCTAGTGGGCCAATGTACATTTGGTCATATTACCACTTAAAACAAAAATCTTAGCTACCACCAGTTCTGTTTATGCAGAGTAGAAAAAAATGGGTAAAGAAAGAAATTACTAAGACTTAGCCTTGGCATTTCCTGCTTCTATACCTGTTTCTAAGGCAACCTAACATAGACAAAGCTATCAAAACTTAGATCCTTCAGTTGAAAGGATAATACTGTACTGTTTAGATAATACAGATAATGAAAAATCTCCAAACACGCAAGCAAGGGTCAGAAACTTATGGCTCGGGAGCCAGATGTGGTTCTTTTGATGGCTGCATCTGACTTGCAGACAAATCTTTAATAACTGTAATAATAATGTTAAAAATATAAAACATTCTCATGTATTACAATCCATTCATTTTTTACCACTCATGTTCATAGTTGCGGGTGGCTGGAGTCAATCACAACTGTTCTCCGGGACAATACCAAATTTTTGTTGGATAATGCATAATGTACACAAGTTGTTTTGAGGTCAGGAAGTAAACTTCCCTCCTTTTAGTCAAATAGTCAGCTAGCTAATTGCAGAAACCCTGTTGACGAAGAAGATGCCTAAAAGAAAAAATGATGAAGAGTATTGTACTTTGAAGCAGAAATGGACAGAGGAATTTGCCTTTGTGGAGAGAGCAGATTCTGCAGTGTGTCTAATGATAAAATTGCATTGATGAAACGGTCAAATAGAAAGCGGCACTACATTTGCATCTAAATATCCAGCGGGGGCAGCAGGAAGAAAGCATGTCAAGAACTACTGTGCAGAGTGCAAGTTAGGCAGCAGCAACTTCGTGTTTGGACCCAACAAGGTGAATGGAATTTGGCTAGCTTTGCTGGTGCTTTAGCAATTGTGAGAAACGGAAAGCCATTCACAGATGGGGAGTATGCAAAAATATTCATGCTTGATGTTACCAAGGAACTTTTTGATGACTTTTTGGATAAAGACAAGATAATCAAATGAATAAAAGATATTCCTCTGTCGACAAGAACTGTTCATGATCACATCATCATGATGGCAAATCAAATTGAGGCAACACAAGTGAAGGAAATAAATGCAGCACCATTCTTGTCTCTTGCTTTGGATGAGTCAACAGACGTAAGCTATTTATCCCAGTTCAGCATGATTGCAAGGTATGCTATCAGTGACACATTACGTGAAGAAAGTCTTGCTGTTTTGCCTATGAAAGAGACAAGAGGGGAGGATTTATTCCAGTGTTTCACTGAGTTTGCTAAAGAAAAAAATCTACCAATGGGTAAACTTATTTTGGTATGTACTGATGGTGCTCCGTGCGTGGTGGGGAAAAACAAAGGATTCGTGGGGCTTCTTCATGAACAAGAAAAGAGACCCATCCTAAGTTTTCACTGCATCCTACATCAGGAGGCACTTCGTGCTCAGATGTGTGGCAAGCAGCTTGGTGAGGTGATGTCGCTGGTCGTTCGGGTGGTCAACTTTATTTTTGCCTGAGCTTTAAATGATCGCCAGTTTAAAACACTGCTGGATGAAGTTATCCTGGTCTGCTTCTGCATAGCAATGTGTGTTGGTAGACAAGAGAGAAGGTGCTCAGCCATTTTATTGCTTGTATGAGTGAAATACAGACTTTTCTTGAAATGAAAAACATTGATCATCCTGAGTTAGCTAACACTGAGTGGCTCCTGAAGTTCTACTATCTTGTGGACATGACTGAACATCTGAACCAGCTCAATGTGAAAATGCAAGGCATTGGAAATACAGTCTTATTCCTTCAACAAGCAGTGTTTGCATTTGAAAACAAGCTGAAACTCTTCATCACCAACATTAAAACAGGCTGTTTACTACACTTTGAAAAATGGGAGAGTTTAAATATGTATGCAGAGCAAGTGACCCTGTTCAACATCTTGATCTCCAGCAGCTAGTGGGCTTCATATCTAATCTCCTGCAGTCATTCAAAGCACGCTTTGGGGAATTTCGTAAGCGCACTCGTCTTTTTAAGTTCATCACCCATCCACAAGAGTGTGCAGTGGACAGCACCGACCTGAGTTACATCCCCAGTGTCTCCATCAGAGGTTTTGAGCTACAAGCTGCTGACCTGAAGGTCACAGATATGTGGGTGAATAAGTTCAAGTCACTGAATGAAGATTTGGAAAGACTTGCATGACAGCAAGCAGAATTCACGAGCAACCACAATTGGGGAGAAATGAAAAAACTTCAACCCATGGACCAGTTGATTGTCAAAACTTGGAAAGTGCTTCCTGTCACATACCACATATTACAGTATTTGAGTATTGCTGTACTGACAAAGTTTGGCTCTATGTATGCGTGTGAGCAGTCTTTCTCACATTTAAAGAACGTAAGACCTACCTACGATGATGTTAAACGAATGGAAGTCTCAATGCCTGCATGAAGCTTAACCTCACCATGTATCAACCAGACTACAAAACCATCAGCAAAACCATGCAGCACCAGAAGTTGCATTAATGGTAAGAAGTACTTTTTTCATCATTGGTTAGCAACAGTATAACAATGTTATTAAAAAGAATTCAGAGACTTATTGTACTTTAAAAGTGTTGGTCTTACATAAAATGCACACATTTACTTGTATTTAGTGTTAAACATATTGAATGGCTCTCACGGAATTCCATTTTAAAATATGTGGTGTTCATGTCTCTCTCAGCAAAAAAGGTTCCCAACCATTGTAATAGAGGGTAAACCTGTAACCAGAACAAGCCAGCGTTCGAGTTGCCCATTGCTGCTGAGCCTAATCATGGAAAATGAGGGCAGAGAGGTTTAGATTGTTTTTAATTGGCTTTCTAGCAACCTGAAAAGGCAAAGACCTCAGGTCTGAAAAACTGCCTTAACAGTCTCAGCTGACTGGCCTGTATATATATTTTGGGGAGGTTAGTGATTTATTATAGAGCATGAAGTTAGTCATTTAGCAGTGCATGGGAGGTGCAAGACGGGTCTGTAGGAGTGCTTTTCTATAATGTCTTCCTGGCGCCAGCTCAGGTCTATCTGGCATCCTTGCTGTTGTCCCTGGGACAGCTGGGCTCTCAGTGCCTGTGAGAACCATCTGTAAGAGAACTCCCTGCATTCCTTATGAGACAAAATAATGATTGAGATTCATGGTAAGTTTCTAGTGATCTACAGTGGCTTAACTCCACACAGGAACTACTGTGACTAACTTCCTTACAAGAAATTACTGTAACTTAACCCCTTACAAAACTATTGCAGAATATCTCATCCCAGCAGAATTTCTGCATAAAAATAAAAATTAAATATGAAGTCAGACGAAAAAGCCTACCTATGATGTGATTGCTACCAAGGACAAAACTGATAGTTTTTGAAATTAACGAGTGGCTAATTTATCAGGCAAACAAGGAAAGCTGCTTGCTATGCTGAGTTAATTAATTCATATATTATTGCATCACGTGAAAAATATGTTGTAAAGCCAGTACCCACGGCCCCATCACAGCCACCTGGCCCATGAAGGTTCACATTAGATTCGAACAGATAGTAATGAAACAAAGGAGCCAAGAACTGGTGGGCCATTAACTTTAATCCTAGCTTGCACCAGGCAGGTAAGAAATATACACAGTGGGAAAACACTTCCCTTTCCATTCAGCGCTCCCAAAGCCACTGACTTATCTGAGTTTTCTAGAATCAAAGGTTTCTAGCTCACCAGCCTCATTGACCTCTGTTCCCCATCTCCTTCTCACTGCACAAACTGTGCATAAACTGGCTTCTCCTTCAGCACTCTACCATCTTTGTTGCTTCTCCTGGCCTCCTCCACGTGACCTTACTCTGCTCTCTTCTCTAATGCTAATCTCAGGAACTGAGAGAGCAAGCTGCTGGTCTGCCCCAGGCTATAGTGTAGATTCAAAACCTTTAATCCAATATACAAACAAGGAAGTCTCTGATACAAAGTTACTTATCTGAGGCCTAATGGGATACCTCATTAGAGTGTACCACCCTACATCAAAAAGGGTGGGAAAAGCTTAGTTCTAAAACCAAGCCCCAAGCTACAAGGATCCTGCCTGCCCACAGCTGACCGCCAATACACATTAATATAATCTTGCCCATCCCAAGTAAGAGGGCAACCAATATCATCACCTGGGCAAAGGGCTTTCACGTGGGCAGTGCCATCTTTAACAAAGTGAACATAATATATTTTATCTTCCCAATATATGTCCAGATTTTCAAACAAACCAGCAAACAACAAAAAAATGTTTAAGACTACTAACATTTTTTGTAAGAACAGTTGTTCAATAAGTTGGATAATTGAGGAAAATATCAATCAGTGATTGAAAAACAAGGCAAAACATTTTGAGTGTTTTTTCTTGAATTTTGATGAATTGACAACCATTACTGATACTGCTTTGCTGTCATTATTGATTAAACGAGTTCAGGGTGAGTTTGAAGTAACTAAAGAATCGATCTCTGAACAAACCATGTGAAACAACTGGAGGCAAAATATTTTCAGAGTTGAAAACCATTCATTTGGTGAAACCTGAAGTGAAATCAGCTAAGATGTATCACAATTGATGGTGGTAAAAACATGTGTAGAGCAGAAAAAAGCTCAGTTGAACAAATTTACAAAGCTTGTGAAAATGTAAAATGTTTAAAGCTGTGGTTAGTCACTGTAATATTCATCAGCAGATACTTCGCAGAAAATATTTGGATCTAACATGTACTACTGAACATTACTGTCAACAGTAAAATGCAGTCACTCTCATGGACTTAACCATTGTCAGTTTTGCGAATTTTTGTTGAAGATAGTAGAGTATTCTGACTTCTCCTAACTCCTATAGTAGCAATTTGATAGTCACAGCAGTAAAGTTTTTACTCTAGATTTTGAGCTCTGGGTGAAGATTGAAATTTATTTAAACAAAAACTTTCCTAAATCACTATGTTGAACACTAAATGGCCTTGGAAATTACCTTTTGTTGCATACTTGACCATATTTCTTAATTAATTCAACCTCAAACTCCAAGACAAAATAGTGCTTATATGTGAAACATACTGCAGTAAAGTAATTTCAACAATAACCATTTAAATCACAAGTAACATCAAGCTGTTTGGTTCATTTCTAGTGCTGTCAAAAGTTAAAACAAGTAGTGAAATCTCCATACCCACACAGATTTGCATAGAATATATTTCCCAAGCTCAAGCTACAGTTCTAGCAGTATTTTTTATTACCTTAATGCAAGTACAAAGATAATTTTCATATTTCATAATCCACTTAAATTTGCCATTGAGGACTTTCACCTCATCTTCAATTGGAGCTGATTGATATGCGGGTGGGATGACATGCTAAAACACCAATATCTGGTAGAAATGTAACAGAATTCTATAAATGACTTTGAATTGATGAATATGCTCAATTAAAGTTATATGCTTATAGAATGATATTAGTATATGGCAGTTAATATCTCCATGAAGAAGACAGTTTGAAGATAAAATATGTATAATTTTATTACAGATCAGAACTAATAGATAAATATATCCAATAGACCTAGGTTATAAAGAACAGTAACTCTGAACTCCAATAAACAAAATGTTACTTCCTCCAAAAATAATTTCATTGTTTGCATTAATAAACCCATATCACCAATATAAGTTACTCAAATATTATTATTACATTCAGGATATTGGCAATGCATTTTTGTGTAATTATATTTTCTCTCATTTTATGTATATGTGTACATAATATCCTTGGTTTTGCTTCTTCGTTTGTAAACTTTCATTCTTACCACAATGGGCACTTCATATTTGAACTCACTGAGCAAGCAATGTAATGGTCAGCAGAAGAGACTGACCTGTAAATGGGTCATTCCATTGACCATATTATATTGACAGCTTTCTAAAAGTAGATGAACATTCATCCTATTTCAAGAGGTTTAGCCACAAAGTTCTCCCACAGGCCACTTGTTAACATGTTTCAATTTTTTTTTCTATTTTTCTGGTTGAGCTTCTAATCTCTTAATCACTGTTATGCCTCAGTGTAGGTAAATTCATGAAACCATCTCTCATTTCACAAGTAATAAAACACCATATACTGGCCAAATATATGCATACTTGTAGGATTTTTTTTCACTGTTGCTTTCAGAACCACTCCTAAGTAATACCATTCTGGTTGATGCTTGCATACTGTGCTGATGTAAGTGCACAGCAGAACTACAGATATCCCAAAAAGTCACAACAAACACCCCATGAGACAAGAGGTATGTTGAAAGAGTCATCAAGGTGGTAGGTGCAGGAACTGTCACAATATGATCCATCTCTTTGCAAGGCTTATTGTTTTTTCTGGATCTGTTTGGATCTACTTTGTAAAAATATTTTTATTTTACAATGCCACCTTCCTATGAATGTTCAATTTTATGACTCACTGGACCAGATATCATACAAGTAGTGATGGGTGATTCAAGTCTTGTAACCATTGGTGTTACATGGTCAACAGTTATGGACTTTCTAAGAGATCTAATTAGTGTGTCATTACCATAATGGAGCAGCATGATGTCCCATGGAACAACAAGACTATCAAATTATTTTCATATTAAAGTGTGACCCAAAACAGTAAATTTGACAAAATTGTGAGGAAAATCAATAACAAGAATATTGTAACTAACCTTGGTAATAGTGATGATGAGGAGATTATTTAACAAAATAACCATATATTGGCTGCCATTGACTATGTTGAATTATTTCAATAAAAATACCACAAGTAGAATCATTCCTGCAATGGGAAATATCACTTGACAAACATGGTTTATGATCATACCCCTCATTCCCCTATGTGTTATTCGCTGGAAAAACAAACTAGATAAATAAAACTGTTTTATAAATCACAGTCCCTGACTTTCCCACTTATTACTTGGTGGCATCAATCTTGACAATTCTCTCAATGCTATGATTATGGTTTTATCTCTTGGTGAAAGACGAGGACAGTTTTAGGAATTTTTACCTGGCCCTTTCTACCATATTTATGTAAGGATTCTTCTAGCTACTAATTTATCTATTTCTCTCAATACATTTGGGGGCTGGAGCAATAATTATAGAATGAGTGTGTTTCAAATGATGGACATAGTCTAAAACAAGAATTCCATTTGTTCTTATAACTCCATAAGCCTAATAATGATAGTTTAAGTCTAGAATGTTGAGTATCAGTTCAGAAATTATATCTAAAGCTAAAATAACCACATAACTTATCACATGAACCAGGACACTATTTAGACAAGATGCTCTGACAATTGGCATAAATCAGTACTGTGCCAAGAACAACTGCATTGTATAGCCACTCTACTGATGACCTACAGATTATCTGAATATCTCTCTTTCTTCAGTGCAATCATCCTAGTATATGAGTGCATTTCTGTGTTGCCCCAATACAGGATTATAAGTTTCTTAACAAGGTGTCTGTCTCCTTATCAGCATAGAGGCTCTAGTGTTTTACTTGACTTAGGAGCGGAAATTGTATAAGTAACTGAGAATCCTCACACAGGAAGCTTGATTGGTTCAAAGTGATATGTTTAGGGGATGGCTGAGCAAGTTGCAAATAATATATCCTTTCCTTCATTTCTAAATCCCTGAGATTTCAGACTTCTTCCATTGAAACATGCTAAGGAAACTTCAAAATTTCAGCTTGTTCACTCTGGAACACCTTTAGTACCAGACTTTATTAACCAATCCAGCAAACAACTGTGGTCATCCCAGAACACTCAATAAACTCACAATCCTAAATTTGTCTAAATACATTAATAAAATTGTCCTGATCCAAGTCTTGTATTCTACTCTTCTTGCTCAAACACTTTCTGAGCACACTCTTAAATATTTCCCAATTCTTGCTAAAACAAAATTGTAAGGTCTTATACACTTTTAATAGTCTCTCTTCTACCAAATAATCTCTCTTTGTGTGTGTGTGTGTGTGTGTGTGTGTGTGTGTGTGTGTGTGTGTGTGTGTGTGTGTGTGTTGATGGGGTGACTACTTGGAGATCTAAATCTTTTTATGTCCCTAATGACAATGAGGCATAAGTTTTCCCTCTGAAAATCATTAAGATTTTAGTCTCAGTCATTTAAAAGTATTTACAGAAAGTTTTGTTTTCTCACTGAGAGAAGAGAGGTGAACAGTGACCTCTGTTGAAAAAGTGTATTTGGAAGTTCAGATTTTTCAGTCTCTCTTATGTTTTTTCTTGTGGAAGATATCCAAAGCTTATATGCCCTGTCCGGACCCTATAAAGCCAGGCCTGATTGTAGCTTCCCTTTTGCTTTCCCTCTGGTGGTTTCTAGGGCCCAAGTTTGTTGTGTCTCTCAGGCATGTAGATATAGGCTGGCTTTCCGCATATGCTCACCAGGCTTCTGCAAAAGTTCCTCTTCACTGCTATTGAGAGTGATAGGGTTGGGGAGTGTGGGGGGTGCCTAGTTAAGAGGGACCCACAGGTGAGGCATCTTTACGTACAGGGATCTTGATAGTGTCTGAGACATGATTAGTAGAATCCATTTTCCAAGTTTTGGCTGCTGTTCTCCCAGCCACTCACTGCCCCTCCAACCCCCATCACCCTACATGCAGCTCAGGACTTGGTGGTATGGATGGGATGAAAGAGAATTGGGCTTTTTTGTCTGTATCCTGCACCTGGGGAAGCCAGACACTAATGCACATGTTCTCACTTTCCCTCACAAAAGAAATCATATCAGAGAGGGGCTGTCTTGGCACTGAACTGTGTTGCCCTGGGCAAGGAGTGAAATGAATAAATTCGAGTTGTTCCTCTTATCTTCCTCAATGCATTTGGTCTGGATTTATTTTGCTCTAATGGTGTTCTAGACATTACTTCTGGACTCCTAGGTCCAAAATATTTCTTTCCTACGTGCATGATTTCAAAATTGGCATTCCTTGTTGGTAAGACAGTAAATGCACTTTGATGATGTCACTCTCCAGGTGATTGTGTGTCCTTAATTGAACATCTGTGATAATTAGTACCAGAGTTAATTGATCTGTAGGCATCCTGTTCTTCCTAATTCTCATGTTCTTGTCGCAGTGGTAATGATTTAAGTAACTGTGTTATCACCACTTGCTCATTTTGATTCCAGCAAAAAGTAATTTGTGCCCTCCTTTATGAGCAACCAAATCTTAGAACTCCAATCCAAGAAATATATGAGTCTCTACTTCCTGTGGCTACTCTGAGAGCAGCTCCTGTACAAGTTATAGTCCTACCAGAAAAAAGAGAAAACACTTACATTTGATAAAGGAACTATTTTCAATGTGGGAAGAAGAATTTAGAGAACCAAACAAGAGATAAAATTCTTTGAGGGCCAGCAATGTTAGGATGGTAATACAGTGAAGTCTTGGGACAGAACTCCTAGCCTTGTTATTAGAAGTACTACCATCTCATGCAACCTAATTTGGAGGACAATTGGGAAAATACGCCAAACTCACTCTCTGCCTGTTCTTTTCTTCTTGCAAGTGTCTCTCCCTTCCTCATTGATTGAGTCAAACTAGATGCCAGAAGAAATAGAAACACATTGATGCAATCTGAGTGAGACACAATCATGCATCAAGATAGGAAGAGTGGAAATTTTTTGGTAGAGGTAAATAGACAGTATCCACTAAAACTTTCTACATATTTGAATGTTTTCTGTACCATTTTTTTTTTTATTTTTGAGAGAGAAAGAGAAAGAGAGAAGGAAGACAGATGAGAAGTATCAACTTGTAGTTGTGTCATGTTTAGTTGTTCATTGAATGCTTCTCATATGTGCCTTGAACAGGAGGCTCAGCTGAGTCAGTGACCTCTTTCTCAAGCCAGTGACCTTGGGATCCAAGCCAGAAACTTTTGGGCTCAATCCAGTCACCATGAGGTCATGGTAATAACACCACACTCAAGCTGGTGACCCCACTCTCAAGGTAGTGAGCCTGTGCTCAAGCTGGATAAGCCCACACTCAAGCTGGCAACCTCAGGGTTTTGAACCATGAATCCTCAACATACCATGTTGATGTGCTTTCCACTGTGCCACCATTGGTCAGGTATTCTGTACCACTCTTGACACAAAAACATATTCACCTTATGTAAATAAACTTACAAAAATTTTACAGAAAGTTCTGAAATGAAATTTCTTTCTCCTCACAAAATCGACTCTGAAAAAGTATCACTTTTTAGAGTTCCTATAACTTAGTGTTTCTAATTTACAATAATTTACCTAAACACAATTTATTAACCAGAAAAACTGAATTATTATCCCAATACAATCTTATAAAAATGTGTCTAAAATATTATTACTTAAATATAGTTGAGATTAATAGTATGAAGTAAAATGTGTGTGTGGTGCAGTTGTTAAAAGTCAGAAATAAACAAAAAATTTAAGTCCTGACCATTGTCAATGCTGAAGTTAAGATGGTTTTCTAAGACTGAGATATGCATTTTAATCTTTAGAAGAATGAGGTTTTAATTTTGAATAGGGACATCAACTGTGATCTTCAACCATAATGAAGCAATGAGATAGAACTGAGACTACCTTAGAGTTTGGGCTTGAAATAACTGACCATTCCAGAGAAAAACATGAGAACAGCTCTAGCCATTGACCCAGTGAAGTACTAAGGGAGACTTTATCTGCGAAGGGCTTTAACTGAAAAAATAATCTCCCATTAGAAAAATAAAGTGAGTGCTAAACCAACTGAGTGCTCAGCCAACTAGAGAAATTAGAGATGAAACTGGTTTTACTAGAGAACTAGGGAACATCCTGCAGAAGGCTATCAAGAGTCAAGTTATTCTCTAATATGAGGTGCACAGGCTCCTAAATAAGAAAAAATACAATAGTGATTCAACCAGGAATGATCATTTTAAACAAACTGCATGAGTAAATTATGTATTGTAAGGTAGAATTCCTAAGGTAGAAACACAATGAAGAAAGATTAGTACTCCAAGAAAATAAGCAAGAACATTGTGTTCATAATCGCTGTCTCTATTTAAGTGAGTGTATTTCTCCAAGAGGTCACTATGGAGTAGAGCCAGACTAGCTTTCCATGCTCCCCAGATCAAACTTCTTTCTTCTGTTTACTAAATATAATTAGACTTCACTACATCTTCCTGTAGGAATCTCCTTTTATTCTGAAGGCCGTCTTCTGTTATCCATGAGTCTGTTGAGTCTCTTCCCAAACCAAAGCCATTAAGGGGCACAACATTGTTAATCTACTTTCTGAAAGTGTTCAAATGTATTGAATTTTTTTTTTTTTTTTAGAACTGCCACTCATGGCTACTGGACTCCACTCCCATACCAGTACTTCTGTCTCATCTCCAATCACTTTCTCGTCCAATGGCAGTGCAAATTTGGTGATAAAATTTGAGCACTACAAAGGTAAGAAGATGACCACAATTCCTTTTTTTCCCCTGTCACTCCAGCAGTTGCTTTTCCATCATTATTTCTTGCCAGGTCCTACCTTGCTTTTGAAAATGCACATAATTCAGGCATTTGTGGGTTATATTTCTTTCCTAGTTTCAATTAAAATTTTTTTTTCCTTTTTCTTTTTTGACAACCTTGCTTGCCTTAGGATCAAGTTTATGGCTAGACAACTATGTTTACTACCTCTCCCTTAAAAAAGTCAGCTTTAGATCTTGAGTAAATCAATCTTCACTTAAACTGTAGCTGTGATACTTTTGTTATGCATTTGTTGAAAAACAGAAAAGAATGAAAAAGAAAAGCAATATCTGGCATAGCAATATGAATTATGTTCAAATAAAAAAATTATTGTGAAGTTACTTATTTGGCCTAACTAGAGTCAATCTTTAACTCTCATTCCTCAATTTTTGTAAAATTGTTAAACTCTACCTTCCCTCATTCAGTTGTGGTGTGCTGCAAAGAAGAAAGAGAAAACATAATGATCAGACTGTGGGGATGCTCAAATTATATTCTTCAATTCAAATAAGTGACTTTAAAAGGAACCTATTCCATAGAACCACATGGATTCTTCTAGTTTCCTAGGCTGAGGATAACTTTTGCTGACTTAGAAAATGAAAAAGACAATTTAATGTGCAAATTTTAAAAATCATACATTGACAGGAAGCAAGTCAAACTCAATGAAACATCTACACCTAAGGTTACCCAGGATAAGTAATTATCAGCTTAAGGAAAAAAGTCTTTCACATCACTGCATATTGTTACAATTTTTATAAAGGCAAAGACAGTCCTGAAAAAGCTCAATGTGGTTTGATGTATAAAGAATTAGAAGTAATTACATTACTGTTAGATGTAATGCTCTAACTAAGAATGTAGCTTGTAGAGTTACGTAAGTTTTTAGAAGAAGAGAAAATTGTTTTTATGACAAGAAGAAGAACAAAATAGTCCTAACGATTTGAACTTTATAGAAAAGAAATTTGAGTTTTAAAAATAAAGTTGATCAAGGGATCTGGTAGTTTAGAACACAACACAATTTAGATGCAACATAATTTAAAATGAGAAACTTAGAAGAACATTAGACTAAGCAAACTGATATACAAAACATGGAAAAAAGTCTCTAAAATACACAGGATATTTAGAGTTTGACAGAGTAAATTTCATGATAGATGAACAAAGTAAAAAGTACAGAGTAACAAAAGAAAGATAACTTAGAAAAATATGTTGATGAGAACATATGTAGAGTAAATTACTGTTTTCTACCATTTAAAAATGCCTTTATCATATACCTTAGAGAATGTCAAGCTGAATATTTTTGTGTTATGAAAAAAAAATTGTTTCATAATGCAAGGAGGTTGATGGATAATTTTTAGCTCAATCTGAATATATTTTATAGAAAATCACAGTGAAATCTCAGGACTTGTTTAGGCTGCAAAACATTTCTTGTGGTGCCATATGAAACCTTCAATGTATAATAATATATCTACGATAATATTTTCCATAAAAATCAGTGATTTGGGTGGTTGATTTTTATCACATTTTATATCTTTCTTCAGAAATAAATTTTAGAATGTGAATCTGTCTCTATTATTATTAAAGAAAAATGAAAAAAGTTTACTGTTCTAATTGTACATCTTAAATATTTCTTCCAATAGTAAGGAAAAAAATAATGCTAACTAAACAGATCTCTTAAAAAACAAAAACACAGTCAAATTCTCGGGAAAAAAATACTTATAAATTATCTTAGGAAATAATCTGAGCCTGAGGAGAAAATAAAATAAATCAATTTAATATCATCAACCTTTTTAAGTGAAACACCTGTGCTTTCTCCAGAAGAAAACATACGGTATATATATGTATATATATAAGAAAACATATGTGTATATATATATATATATATATATATATATATATATATATATATATATGTCAATTCAGCAGGAAAATTGTTGCATTACAAAAGAAAATCTTCTGTATTATTTGTTAAAATGATATTTATTTAGCTGTATCTCCAAAATATTTTATATCACCAATTGGTTGCAAGCACATGTAACAACCTAATTTGAGACTGTCATCTGAGCTGAATGTGGGAGTCAGTCTTGTGGGACTGAACCCTTAACCTGGGGCATCTGATGCTGTCTCCACATAAATAGTATCAGATAAAGTTAAATTATAGGACACCCAGCTGGTGTCTGAGATTGCTTGGAAGGTATGGAAAAAATTACACCCACACATTGAAATTGGATTTTAGAACCCTTAGTGACCTTTGGTAGTGAACTCACTAGGACAAATAGCACAGGACCCTCATGTCTGTGTATCCAGATTCAACACAAGAGATATATTGCCTTAGTTTTCTGTATCAGACTAGTGTGAAATTTTACATAAAATTTATTTTTATAGCTAGAATTATTGAGGAGAATCATTAATCAACAAGACTATGGAAACTAACTATTCCCCTTGGTATTTTATAATGTTTTACTTAATAATACATTTTAATATACCTTTGTTATTTGAAAATCATAAAACCCACAAAGAGGGTTATAGACATTCACCTTTTGCCAATTAGAAAATTGAACCTTTCCTGATCTGTGGTGGTGCACTGGATAAGGCATCATCAACCTGTAATGCTAGGTCTCTGGTTCAAAACCTTGGGCTTGTCTGGTCTAGGCACATATAGGAACTGATACTTCCTGCTCCTCTTTCCTTCTCTCTCTCTTCTTCCTAAAATGACTAAGTAAAATCTTAAATAAATAAATTAATTAATAAGTGAGTCGTATGGAGGATTAACGACTGTCATAAAAAAATGGAATTAATCCAGATTTAGCCATTATTCTATCAATTCAGGGTCTCAATATAGGCTTTTTCAGTTACAGTGTAATACATCCTTAAAAATTATTTAATTAATATGACTAAAGAAAATATGATTTTCTTGTAATTTCTGGATAAATTTGCTCAAATTTTTTCTGCCCATAACATAATTTTTTCAAAATGCATGCATGTTAATGGATAACATTCAGCTCAATCTGGGTAGATTTTATAGGAAATCGTAGTAAGACTTGTTTAGACTGAAAAACATTTCTTGTGATGTCATGTGAAACCTTCAGAGTACATTACCCTCTAAGCAGTGGCAGAAAAAAACATCTTGACAAATCTCATAAACTGTACTACCATTCTCTTATTATTATTATATACTTATAAAATTATACATCCTTAAAAGGATTCTCCTTAACTAGAAAAACTGGAATGATTTTAATGCAAGGTGTTTAATATGACATTTCATGACAATGGAAAGTTGAGACTCCTGTACTCATTTTATAGATAAGAATACATAATAAAAAGTGGTTAATTTTCAAAGATCACATAATTACTAACTGTGCTAGGAAAATTGTCTTCAAAATTTGTTTTAAATAGGTATCCCACTTCCATTTCTCTCCAGGTAACTCCTGTGCAAATTTTCCTTTCCAATGGCATTTTAGATAATGTCCTTTAGCTTTCTAGATCCCCAATTGGAGGCAACAGCTTATACTCTAAAGAGCTTATACCCTTTAGAGCTTATACTCTAAAGAGGTTGGTTTCCTGGGGGAAGGGGGTGTCACCTTTCTTTTCTTCACACATCTATTTCTTTTGAATGAAGTATGTAAAATAGTCATTAACACAAAGACCCTTAAACTGGATCATAACAGGTATGAACATTTTTCAAATAAAATAAAATAAAAAACAACAGGTATGGATAATGGGTTATGACCTCTAGAATAAGGAATTAACTGGCAAACAAGAATTATTAATTAATTTATTTATTATTTTTAGTGAGAGAGAGACAGACAGGAAGAGAAATGAGAAGCATCAACTCATAGTTGCTAGTTGTGGCACCTTACTTGTTCATTGATTGCTTTTTTATACATGTCTTTAAGATGGAGCTCTAGCTGAACCAATGACTACTTGCTCAATCAAGTGATCTTGGGCTCAAGTCAGTAATCTTGGGTTTCAAGCCAGTGATAATTGGGCTCAAGCCAGCAACCATGGGGTTATGTCTATGATCCCACACTCAAGCCGGTGACCCTGTACTCAAGCTGGTGAGCCCACACTCAAGCAAACAACTTTGGGGTTTTGAACCTGGATCCTCAGAACAATCATCTATCCATTATGCCACTGCATAGTCAGGTTAAAGAAGAATTTTGATTGAAGAAAATTTAAGTCAAATGTTTTGAGCAGAAGTTTTCTTAATTTATAGAAACATGTTTCATTTTATATAGAAGTTGGTCTTTCCCTGAAATTTTACTTTATGGCTAGTTGAGTCTTTTGATTTGATCAGGAGAGGGCTGCTCTGGAGGCTGGATCTGGGAAGGTCCAGCATGGTGGAAACTCCAGGTCTAGTTCTCTGAAGGCAACATATTGATTTGGATTTAGGCAAGTTGAAACCCACTTTTGTGTAAAATATAGCCATACTTGACAATCCATGAAGGTTTGAAGAATTAAAACAGAGTGTGTGGTTTAAAATACTGCTACCAACTCCTTAGGGAGTTTCTTAGAGACAGGGGTATTTATGACTTACTTTTATTAGTTTAGGTTTATTGAATAGAGGTGATAAAGAAGATTCAAAGGATAGTATACAAGTTGCATAGTGCCTACTACATGCTAACATTAAGCATATGTACCCTAATTGCTACTTTAAAATTTGATTAAATTGAGTTTCTTGTGCTATTAGGGAAAATATTTTCCTAGAATTAATAGGCTGGTTGTGTGTTCTTAGACAAAAATTAAGTTAGCTTTGGCACAATTACACATACAGTAGCAAAGAAAGATGGCATATATTGAAGAAATAAAAAATAAAATAAATGTGTTATAATATTTAGATATGCCTTTTTCAAAATTATTATTTCTCTATAAATTTTAATGTCTGATGAAGGCAAATGTTTCATTAAACACATGTAATTTCTTTTAGAATAGTCTTTCCTCATAAAGTAAAAATATATTCATCAGCCATAAAAATCATCTCCAACTTCTCCTCAAGATAGGAAAGTAATAGTAGATCAATGTAAGCTTTTTTTCTGTGAATAAAATGTAATATGACCATTTATTTCACATTTTCAAGAGATAAATGCGAAGCCCAGAGAAACATCCACTGACATCCAAAGGCATAAACTGAACATTTTGAGGAATAAAAAGAAATCAAGACCAATTTCCAAACAGAAGACCAAGACAAAAAACAGCTATAAGTTTGTTCATATCTATAAAACAATTAGACTTGTTTAAATGGCACATTGTAATACACCATTCTTTGTATATATCCAGGATGTCACAAAGCTATATATTAATTTTTCTCAGGGCAACTTAAAATGTAAGTGTTGAACATATACAAACAGCTTAATAAAATATAGCAATCTGTGCTTTTCATAGAAATATAAGATATATTGACCAAGTTTTTCTGAGAAATATGTATTCTGTTTCAGTTTCTTTATTTGTTAAAGCTCTGTCTTAAACAGAAGCACAAGTAAGTAGGAGATTAAAGAATTATAATTGCAGGGTTTCCTTCAGGGACATACATGAAACTAGGAAGCAAGTGAGCTTGAACAAAATAATATAACCTTTTTGTCTAAAATAGAAATAAGCCAGTTTTCCTGAGAAAGTGTAAGAAGAAAACTTGGGTGAGGAAGGAAAAGGAAGCAGTAAAGAAAAGGGAGGAGAGAGATTATAATCAAAAGAAACAAATAACAAAAGGTAAGGGAAATAGCAAACAAAAGATAAAGCACAGAAAGATTTAAAGTATGTGAGATCTATTTAGCCTTGTTCATCATTTTTTTTCTACTCTTTCTCTCTCCTTATTTGATCAGATTACCATTTTCATTCCACCCATTGAAGGCATTATGCTCTTTTGGGGTGAATAGCAAATAGACTCAAATTACATCATTTCACTAGAATCCTAGAACTCTGTTTAACACTCTTCCTACAAAGTCAAAATACAGAACTTATTTTTCTAGAATGGAATAAAGTTAGCATATATTTTTACATACAAACTTAAGGAAGGAAATACTTCTATAATGAAAATGTAATCAACACAGAGATCAAATAAGTCAAGCAAAAAAAATACTCACTGCATTTTATTAATAGTTAATCCCTGGAAAACTTTACCAAAGTAATTTTAATGACTTTGGTGGGTTTAAACAGCTCCCTTTAGTAAATTAAGAGGGTACTAAAATTGCATACATTAAAAAAATAAATAATATTATAAACAACAACTAGAAAAACCCCAGAAAAACATTTCATTACAAAATATAGAAGTAAAGAACATACTAAAAAAATAGCATCCATATGACTTCCATGACTAAATAAAATTGAAGGGAAGAAAAATTTAAAATTTGTCTAAGGAGAATTAGGAAATATTCATAAACTCAAAGTTTTATTTTAATAAGATAGAAAGGCAGCCTGACCTGTGGTGGCGCAGTGGATAAAGTGTCGACCTGGGAACACTGAGGTCGCCAGTTCAAAACCCTGCACTGGTCTGGTCAAGGCACATATGGGAGTTGATGCTTCCAGCTCCTCCCCCCTTTCTCTCTTTCTCTCTCTCTCTCTTTCTCTCTCTCTCTCTCACTCTGTCTCCTCTCTAAAAAGAAAATGAATAAAATAAAAAATAAATAAAAAGAAAGATAGAAAGGCAAAATTCTGGAAATTAAATCCATTTGTAATCTGTTATTAGTAGATTGCCTTTTTTAAGACTAGAATAAAACTACCAGTGGAACACTATGTATACCTAGATAAAGATCCCAATATTAATTTTATTAATTGGATCAGTATGGATACAAAAAAATAGGGTTTTTATTTGATTGATGTTGTTATAAGGTGTCAAGGAATTGAAAAATTTGTTAACATTAGTATTTTAAAAGGAAAAGTCAGGATCCTTTACCCCTCCTTTCTGAGGAAGGAAAACAAAAAGAGCTTACAGGGGCAAAAATCAGCTAGTCATAGTTTAACTAATTTCTATAGTTCTCTGGAAGGACTGACACCACTTGCTAGACAGAGCAAAGAAGGTAGAAACTATTTGAAAACCCCTTCCTCTTCTCTTTTCTTGAAAGCCTTTAGGAAACAATGTTTACATACCTTAATTAAAAATTCCTACACTAATCCTGACTCACCTTCCCAGTCTGGAGTCATAAGAGACTTATACCTCTAGACCAGTGGTAGTCAACCTGGTCCCTACTGCCCACTAGTGGGCATTCCAGCTTTCATGATGGGTGGTAGTGGAGCAACCAAAGTATAAATAAAAAGATAGATTTAACTATAGTAAGTTGTTTTATAAAGATTTATTCTGCCAAACTTAGCAAAAATTCAACATAAAGTACTTGGTAAGTAATTATTATTATATGCTTTAACTTGCTGCAAATTTGCTTTATAAATTTTATAAAGTAAAGTTACTTTCCTACTTTATAAATCACTATTACTGTGGAACCAGTGGGCGGTTAGAAAATTTTACTACTAACAGAGATACAAAAGTGGGCGGTAGGTATAAAAAGGTTGATTACCCCTGCTCTAAGCAAAGGGATCACAAGCGCCCCCTACACATAAAAAATCTGTGTTCTGTGACATTTTATATGCTTTCTAATAATTATTATTTTGAAATTCTTTATATGTGCAAAAATTGTAAACTAAACAAGTGGGACTAGCTTTGAACTTCCTAAGAAGCTAACTCCAACACTCTTAGCAAAAGTACCTTCATTTAGCTTCTTTCCTTATCCTAAACTAAACATTTCCATTATTTGGGTAACAGGGATAGACTGTAAATTCTAGAAGGCTTGGGAATGTATTTGTCAGGTATGTAAAACAGTAATCACTACTGTGTTATCTTATGGTCTTAGTGTGTAGGAATGTTTTTTCTTCTTTTGATAGATCCTATAGATAAACGTTGTAACAAGACAGCAAACTCTCAATAAGCTTGTTAGTAAATGTCTTTTGTACCATGCTCCCTCTCCTTGTCCCCCCAACCAGTATGTGATTATATCTATAAAAGCAGCCTCAGCGCTATATTCTTGGTGGCACAATTTGGGTTTGATAATGTCCCGTGCATGCCGCCGGCTTAGTAATAAAACTCCTTCTAAAATTCTTCTGTAACCTACCTTGGTGTCTCTGTGAAACTTGCAAATTAAATTACATTACAACAATGTAACAATTTCTTGGTGATCTATTGGCTTAGCTAATTTTATGCTAAATAATTTTTATAACACCATTATACAATTTTATTTTAAAAGAAAATATAGATCACATGTTACCTACATGTGTATGACTGTGGGTTTTTTTCCCCCAGTTTGTTTAGTTTGCACACTTTCCTAGTGAGCTATCAACCTCATAATTACACTAGGTAGATTTTATTTTCAGCATATATAAATGGCCTCATCTCTCTAATATTCTAATTTTTTTCCAAGGCATTCTCAACAGGCTTTGAATTTTTATAAAAATGTTTCAATCCCAGAGTCTGAATTTACAAACAGACGATAATAGGAGGACCATATATGATGATGGAACTCTGGTCCAGGTAAGAAAGGCAGGAGGACAAGACACAGTCTTTGCTGCAATCTAATCTGAACCATCAAGACCTGCTTCCATACTTATTGCGCTGCTTTCAACTTATGTCTAACTAGAAAAAGCCAGTGATGCTCCCCAAACCAACCACATAAGCTGTCCTGCTTTTAATCAGCCTGCCCCCACTAATCAACACTGACAAACCCCAGTCAGAGCATACCTAAAGCTTACCCTTTTGTCCCATGTCTTTGCCTTTCTTTCTCCAACCTGTGAAAAGGAATGTTATTTGATTAATGAACAATAGAGATCAGTGCCTGTTCCTGTTTAAGTGGACTTTCAGCTACCGAAATTCCTACAACTGGAGTCTGATAACTTTTTTTCATGTCATTTTTGTATGTGACCTGGGTAAGTGTGTCTGTAACCTTCATCTTAGGTGCAGGCTGTTCTGGAATGTTAGCTGGCAGGTAAGGCTCTTTGAACCTTGGCTATCTCAGCAGTTAAGGTGACATTTGAGCTTCAATTTGCATAGCTACTCCTTTGGATGCAGAGAAAACTTGGAAACTTTTTAAGCACCAAAAATAGGTTCCTCATCCCCCATTTTAAAATTATTCTTATATATATAAAGAGGACTTCATTCTTTTCTGCTTCACCGATTAACAACAACAACAAAAAAACCCTGAAAATCAGAAGTCCCTATTAGGAGCATAAGAAAATTAAGTTTTTAAATGAAGTTTTGTTATTTTCTCTTTAAAATGTTTGTTTTTTAAAAATGCAGTCTCTCTCATGTTTTTTAATTTAGCAAATTTACAAATTTTGCACTTTCAGTATGTGGGTGTGTGCAAATGAGCCGAATGTGCTTCTGTTCGTTTTCATGCTGTTTTCTGCTGTGTTCTTGCTGAGCTGCTAAAATCAACTTGGGAAAAAATGTCATTATTGTGACCTGGGTATCAGAAATTATTATTTTTTGTTCTCATATAGGAAAAAAACAGTCATTTAAAGAAAACAAATAAAATGCATTACATTTTTAGACCACTGGGTTATCTAGCATGTGCTCACAGGAGTAACATGTCTGTGATTCTAATTTAGCTACAAGGGAAAGACAAGGCATTCTAGGTGTGTTGAAAAGAGTCTCAAGCTTATGACAAACAGATCTTCATAACAGGACAAATTTATTTACGCCATTTAAGATTTGAAAAGATTTCTTATTTTTTCATATATTTAACTCCTATAATATTTACACAAGAATAATTTAGCCGGCTTCTCAAAGTGTACCTTATGATACATGAGAAGATAAAGTGTAGACCTGAAATTCTGAGGTCACCAGTTCGAAACCCCGGGTTTGTCTAGTCTAGGCACATTCAAGAAGCAACAACTAAGAGTTGATGCTTCCCGCTCCCCCGCCCCGTTTTTTGCTCTCTCCCCTCTTTCTAAAATCAATCAATAAATAACAACAAAACAATTTACCAGTCTTAAATCTTTACTTTGTATTCTAAGAAAGCAGGGAATCTTTTTGCAGACAATTTCCAGAGGCAGATGATGCCAGAGGTGCCAGGTCTCAGCTCTTCCTGACAGACACCTGATTCCTACTGTCATGAAGATTTCCCACATACATGCCAGACCAGGCGGTGACTCACTCAGTAGATAGAGTCAGACTGGGATGCGGAGGGTCCAGGTTTGAAACCCTGAAGTCACCAGCTTGAGTGTGTGCTCATCTGGCTTGAGCAAGAGATCACTCGGTCTGCTATAGCCTCCTGCTCTAGGCACATATGAGAAAGCAATCAATGAACAACTAAGGTGCAGCAACAAAGAATTGATGCTTCTCATCTCTCTTCATTCTGGTCTGTCTGTCCCTATTTGTACCTCTCTGTCTCACTCTGTCTATGTCACACACACACACACACACACAAAAAAAAAAAAAAAAAAAAGGAAAAGAAATATTTACCAAGTACACCAGAAAGGACCATGCTGACTGGGCTTACGTTATACCAGAAGAACTTGCAGAGTAGACTTCCTGCAACTGAACCCTCACCTCCTGCATATTGTTACATGGCTAACTACACAAACATTTTTTCCCCTCTCACACCAACCATTACTAACAGTCACTGAACCCTATAAAAACCAGCGGCATTAGGTAACTGTTAAGGCAGTTATCTTGGACAAGAGGCTCCTGCCTTCTCAAGTTGCTCCAATTTAAATTAAAGACATTGTTATACCTACTCAGTCCTTGTCTCCCATGAATTGGCAAAAAATGGGCTACAGACAACTCGAATTCTGGCTTATTCTAGTAACAGGAATCAGAGGAAACCTATAAATTCTAAATAATATACGAGTACTGCTAAAATCTTCTGAGACCAGAAAATTCCGAATGAGAGGCAATGATATTCTAGCTAAGAAGTGAGCAAGAAAGGGCCTGGAGGAGGCAGCTCTCTTTGCTTGCTTTAATGTAATAAATGCTTAAGTAGTGCTGATTATGTTTTTGGTATTATTCTACATAATTTGCAAATATGAACTTATTTAAAACTCATAAAAACCTATCAGATACTATTATTATTCATATGTAATCACTAAACAAAAAAATGAGAGAGTAAATGGAAATCACATAAACTGATGAATGTTCCTTCTAAATGGGAAAACACACGGGTAAAATGCATCGGCTGGGTAGAGAAAAAAGGCGTGGAAGTACTCAGAGAGACCCAGTGTTGGTGCCATGAACTAGATGTTTGTGCTCCTTCCTCATTCATATGTTGAAATCTAACCATCAATGGGGTGGTATTTAGAGGTAAGGCCATTGGGGACCATTAGGGGAAAAGGGGGGAACTTTCATGAGCAGCATACCTGCCCCAGAATGCTCTCCCTTCCCTTAAACCATGTGAAAACACGGAGTGAAGCTAGTCATCTCAGAAGTGGGCTCTTTCCAGACACTGCATCTACTGGCACCTTGGTCTTGGACTTTCCAGCCTCCAGAACTATGAGAAATAAACTTCTTTTGTCTAAGCCACCCAATTCATGGTATTTTTGATATAGCAGCATGAATAATCTAAAACAGTATTTTTCAGAATGTGTGGCAACAAATATAATCTCTAAAGATGAGAAAGTCACCTAAGAAAGTAGTAATCATATTCCTTGATGGCAATGGATATTGAAGCAACATGGTTATACCAGTTTTCCTGAGTCTGGTATGTTATGTTAAAGAGAATCAGATAAGATGAAGCTACACAGTATGGATGCATATTCTGAGAAGAGCCCATTACTATAGCAAGAATATAAGGTACCTTTCAGCTATGATACCAGAGACTATCCTGATCCCTCCTGCCTTCCACAGGCTCATCTGTTAACTTTCGGAAGATCTCACTCTTTCAGAATTGAACAGCAAAACAAGAATAAACACATAATGATATAAATGAGTGATAGGCAAAAAATGAAGTGGGATGCAAAATCTTTTTATGTATAAAGAAAATTCAACAAAAATTAGACACAAAACAAATAAAAATTGTAACCTTAGTGACCTGAAGTGTGAGATTATATAGTAAAGAAGGTGGATGAAGTGTGGATTTGTATTTAAAAAGTATACATGGAAGAAGGTAGAGAAACCAGTAACCAAGGCATAGTGATTCAAGCACATTATTGGGTTGTCCAATATATTCATGTAGGGAACTTGTTAAAGCATCATGTTTAAAGAAGCTGAAAACATGGTTGATGGAGAGCAGAAGAAAGTCCCATTACCTTGGGCTTGTAATGGGATTTGAAATATGACGAATATTGAGGAAATTTTTTCATTTGGCTATAAAATAAAGATCTTTTCCTAGAGTTTATAACTAATTTAAAACTGTCAGTAAGAACAAAGAGTTTACATTTTTTTCCAAGATGTATCATAGCTTATAAACATTTATGCCATTATATCTTCTTAGTTTCTTTCTTTCTTGCTAAGACCTTTTTTTGTAGTTCTCATTATGTATTCACACTGCAAACAAGTTTAAGAATTGATACCACCATGAAAATGTCTTTTTTGTTTTAGTAATGATGCGTTTTGATCCCCTGATAGATTTGTTCATAGCCTCAAATCTCTAATATGTATATTAATAATTCTATTTTATCTTTAACTCTACACTTCATTATGGCTTTATTCTCCTCAAATGTTCAACAGTCATTAGTATTCCATTGTCAGACCTTTTCAGGAAATTTTAAAGAAAATATTAAAATCTCTAATTATTGAGAAATTAGAAATGTATTCTTTTTAAAATTTTTATTTAGACAATTAATTGTAAAAGGGTGACATCGATCAATTAGAGTATATAGATTCAGGGAAAACATCTCCAGGTCTTTTTGACATTTGATTATGTTTTATATCCATCACCCAAAGTCAGATTGTCCTCTGTTACCTTTTATTTGGTTTTATTTATGCCCCTAACCTCTCCCAACCTTCCCCTCTCCTCCCTTCAATTTCCTCTGGTAATTATTGCACTCTTGTCCATGCCCATGAGTCTCAATTTTGGGTTCCACTTATGTATGGAATCATACCATTCTTAGTTTTTTTCTGATTTACTTATTTCTCTCAGTATAATGTTATCAAGATCGACCCATATTGTTGTAAATGATCCGATGTCATCATTTCTTATGGCTGAGTAGTATTCCATAGTATATATGTACCACTTCTTTATCCAGTCATCTATTGAAGGGCTTTTTGGTTGTTTTCATGTCTTGGCCACTGTGAAAAATGCTGCAGTGAACATGGGACTGCATGTGTCTTTATGTACCAGTGTTTTTGAGTTTTGGGGGTACTATCCAGTAGAGGAATTGCTGGGTCATATGGTAGTTCTATTCTTAATTTTTTGAGGAGCCACCATACTTCCTCTCATAATGGTTGTACTACTTTACATTCCCAACAACAGTAGATGAGGGTTTCTTTTTCTCCACAGCCTCTCCAACACTTGGTTACCTGTCTTTTTGATAATAGCTAATCTAACAGGTGTGAGGTGGTATCTCATTGTAGTTTTGATTTGCATTTCTCTAATAGCTAGTGAAGATGAGCATCTTTTCATATATCTGTTGGCCATTTGCATTCTTTCCTGGTAGAAGTGCCTGTTCATATCCTCTTCTCATTTTTTATTGGACTGTTTGCTTGTTTGTTGTTGAGTTTTGTGAGTTCTTTTTATATTTTGGATACTAGGTTCTTATCTGAGCAGTTGTTTGAAAATATCATCTCCCATTTAGTTGGCTGTTTGTTTTGTTATCAGTTTCTCTTGCTGTGCAAAAGCATCTTAGTCTGATGTAGTCCCATTCATTTATCTTTGCCTTCACTTTCCTTGCCTTTGGAGTCAAATTTATAAAATGTTCTTTATGGCCAAGGTCCATGAGTTTAGTACCTATGTTTTCTTCTATGTAATTTATTGTTTCGGGTCTTATATTTAGGTCTTTGATCCATTTTGAATTAATTTTAGTACAAGGAGACAAACTGTAGTCAAGGTCATTCTTTTGCACATGGCTCTCCAGTTTCCCCAGCACCATTTATTGAAGATGCTTTCTTATCTTTATTGTTTGATTTTGGCATATAGGAAGGCAATAGACTTCTGTATATTAATTTTGTATCCTGTGACCTTACTGTATTGATTTATTGTTTTTAATAGTCTTTTAATGGAGTGTTTGGGGTTTTTTGATGTACAAGATCATATCATCTGAAAAAAGTGAAACCCTAACTTTTTCTTTCCCAATATGAATACCTTCTATTTTTTTTCTCTTGTCTGATTTCTCTGGCTAAAATTTCCAGCATTACTTTGAATAAGAGTGGAGAGATTGGGCAGCCCTTTTTGTTCTTAATTTTGGAGGAAAAGTCCTCAGTTTTTTTGCCATTTAATATGATGTTAGCTGATGGTTTGTCATAAATGGCCTTTATTATGTTAAAATATTTTCCTTTTATACCCATTTTGTTGAGTGCTTTAAACATAAAATAATGTTGTATTTTATCAAATGCCTTTTCTGCATCTATTAATAAGATCATATGGTTTTTGTCCTTTGTTTTGTTGATATGGTGTATTACGTTAACTGTTTTTATGTATGTTGAACCATCTTTGTTAATCTGGGATGAATTCCACTTGATCATAATGAATTATTTTTTTAATGTGCTGTTGTATTTTATTTGACTTGATAGTATTTTGTTTAGAATTTTAGCATCTGTATTCATTAGAGATATTTTTCTGTAGAATTCTTTTTTTGTGTTGTCCTTGCCAGGTTTTAGTATGAGGGTTACGTTGGCCTCATAAAATGTGTTTGGAAGTATTGCTTCTTCTTTAATTTTTTGGAAGGCTTTGAGTAGAAAAGGAATCAAATCTTTGAATGTTTAATAGAATTCACTAGTATAGCCTTCTGGCCCTGGACTTTTATTTTTTGAAAGGTTTTTTATAGTTATTGCTATTTCCTCCCTGCTTATGGGTCTGTTTAGGCTATTTACTTCTTGGTGACTCAGTCTAGAAGATTGTATTTCTTCTAGATTGTTAAATATGGTGGCATATAGATTTTCATAGTATTCTATGATAACTCTTTGTATATCTATAATATCTGTGGTGATTTCCCCTCTTTCAGTTAGGATTTTGTTTATATGAGTTCTTTCTCTATTTTCCTTAGTGAGTCTTGCCAAGAGTTTTTCTATTTTGTTGATCTTTTCAAAGAACCAGCTCCTTCTTTTATTGATTTTTTATAGTTTTTTTTGTTCTCTATTTCATTTATTTCTGCTCTCATATTTATTATTTCTTTTCTTCTGCTGGTTTTGGGTTGCCTTTGTTTTTTTATTTTTTGGTTCGTGTGTGAAGATGTGATGTTAAGTTGTTTGCTTGGGCTCTCTCTTGTTTGTTCATATAAACCTGAAGTAATATCCACTTCCCTCTTATTACTGCTTTTGCTGCATCCCAGAGATTCTGATATGTCATATTGTCATTTTTGTTAGTCTGTATATATCTTTTTATCTCTGCTATTATTTCTTCCTTGACTCACTCATTTTTGAGAAGTATGTTGTTTAATTTTCATATTTTTGTGTGTTTGTTTACTTCTTTTTTGCAGTACAATTCTGGCTTTAAAGCTTTATGGTCAGAGAATATTCTTGGTATAATTTCAATCTTTCTGAAGTTGTTGATGTTAGTTTTGTGGCCTAACATATAGTCAATTCTTGAGGAACTTCCATGTACACTGGAGAAAAATGTATACTCTGGCATTTTGGGATGAAATATTATGTAGATGTCTATCATACCCGATTGTTCTAGTGTTTTGTTTAAGGCCAATATTTCTTTACTGATTTTCTTTTTGGATGAGTGATCTAGAGCTGTCAGTGGTATATTGACATCTCCAAATATGATTGTATTTTTGTCGGTTTTTATTTTTAGATCAGTTAGTAGATATCTTATATACTTTGGTGCTCCTTGGTTTGGTGCATATATATTAAGCAGTGTTATGTCTTCTTGATTCAATGTCACCTTTATTATTATAAAATGACCATCTTTGTCTCTGATAACTTTTGCTATATTGTAGTGAGCATTGTTAAATATGTGTATGCTTACACCTGCTTTTCTTTGGATTTTATTTGTTTGGAGAATTGTTTTCCAACCTTTCACTTTGAATGTCTTTATCTTTGTTGCTTAGATATATTTCTTTTTTTTTCCTTTTTTTTTTTTTTACAGGGACAGAGAGAGAGTCAGAGAGAGGTATAAGTAGGGACAGACAGACAGAAACAGAGAGAGATGAGATGTATTTCTTGAAGGCAGTATAAAGTTGGACTTTCTCTTTTGATTCACTCTGCTACTCTGTGTCTTTTTATTGGTGAGTTCAATCCATTTACATTTAGTGTAATTATTATATTGACAGTTGAGAGTTTCCTATTACCATTTTCTATTTTGCCTTTTGATAGCTTTTTGTCTTGTTTGGTTCTTCTCTTTTGTTTTTCTGTCATTTGTTTTTGTTTGGCTGTATTTCATACTTATTTCCTCTGTTTCTTCTTCTTTTAAGCCTTGTGTTTCTGTAGTGTTTTTTTTTCAGGAGTGGTTACTATTAGGTAATAAAAAGAATATATATCATATTCTTTGTAGTACATTATCTCATAAGTGCTTCTGCTCTCCATCCTCCTTTGCTACTGTTAATCTTTGTCCTCTCCCCTTTTCTGTTTTTGTTGTCACAGATTAATCTTGTTTTTATTGTGATCTTGTATGAGCGTTTACTTGTAATTTTGTTTTGTTTTGTTCTTTGTATCTGGTCAGAAAATCCCCTTTAGTATTTGTTAAAGTGGGGGTTTTCTGGTGACAAATTCCATCATCATTTCTATATCTGTGAATGTTTTTATTTTTTCTTTGTATTTGAAAGATAGCTTTGATGGATATAGTATTCTTGGTTGGAAGTTCCTTTCTTTTAGTACTTTTTTTTTTTACAGGGACAGAGAGATAGTAAGAGAGAGGGATAGATAGGGACAGACAGACAGGAACAGAGAGAGTTGAGAAGCATCAATCATTAGTTTTTCTCTGCTATCGCAACACCTTAGTTGTTCATTGATTACTTTCTCACATGTGGCTTGACTGTGGGCCTTCAGCAGACCGAGCAACCCCTTGCTGGAGCCAGCGACCTTGGGTCCAAGCTGACGAGCTTTCTGCTCAAGCTAGATGGGCCTGCGCTCAAGCTGAAAGCTTGGGGTCTCAAACCTGGATCTTCTGCATCCCAGTCCGATGCTCTATCTACTGTGCCACCACCTAGTCTGGCTCTTTTAGTACTTTAAATGTTGGGGTCCACTCTCTTATGGCTTCTAGAGTTTCTGCTGATAAATCTCATGATAGCCAAATGGGCCTTCCTTTATATGTTGTATTCTTCTTTTCCCTGGCTGCCTTGAGGATTATTTCTTTGTGACTGATTTGTGATAATTTCATTATAATGTGTCTTGGAGTAGGTTTGTTTGGGTTAATTAACTTGGTGTTCTGTTTTCTTCTTGAATTTGAGGGTTTAATTCTTTCCACAGGCTTGGGAGGTTCTCATTGATTATTTGTTTAAATATGTTCTCCATTCCATTTTCTGTCTCTTTTTCTCATGATATACCCATTATTCTTATATTGCTGTCTCTGATAGATTTAGAAAATTCCTGTAGGGCTTTTTTATTTTTTTTTAAATTTGTGAGTGTCTATCATCTTCTCTCTTTAGTATCTCTAGTTGCCTGTCTTCTGTGTCACTAATTCTCTCCTCTAGCTGGCCTGTTCTATTAGCTAAGCTTTTTGCCTTGTTTTCAGTTCATGTATTGAGTTTTTCATCTCTGTTTGGTTTCTTTTTATAGTTTCAATTTCCTTGATGAAGTATTTATTTTGTTCATTGAATTGTTTTTGAACTTTCTATATTGCCTTTCCATGCTTTCTTGTATTTCCCTGCATATTTTTAGGACTTAAATTTTTAATTTTATGTCATTTAACTCTAAGGTTTCCAAGCAATTGGTATTTTTCTAGAGATTTTTCACCATCCCTGTGAACTACATCTCTGTCTTTTGTATTCATGGTACTTGATTTTTTTTTCTTTAATGGCATTTGAGAGTGGTATTGTTAATAACACTAATAAGAGATTTTTTAAAACATAAAATAAAAATTGAAAAGATACTGTAAAAAATAAAGATTCTATCATGATAAGTGGACCAAAAACTACAAAGAACAGGGAGCAGAAACTGAGAGAAAGTGACAAAAGAGTTAAAAAATGAAGTAAAAAAACACACAAAATTCCACAAAGAAAAACATTAATCCAAAATAAAATAATTTGTTGATAAATTATGATCAAATGAGAGAAAAAGAAAAAGAAAAAAAGAGTAAAGGTTTTTTTTAAAATAAAATCATCATAAAAAGACAAGAATGTAAAATATACCAACTATGGATAATGAAGTTCAAAAGGAAAGAAAAAGAATAAAAAGAAAAAAAGATAAAATGACCAAAATGGGAAAAAAGGTTATAAAAAATGTACTTTTTTTCTGGCTTTGAGAGGTAGCTTCTTCCTTTTTTTTTGGAAGGTGATGCTGTACTATAAGTTTTGCCCCTCTGGGCCTCTTGAGCAGTGGTTTGCTGTTGTGTCGCTATGGCAATGACATAGGCTGTGCCTCATTTCCGTTAGAATGTGGTCTTATTAGGGCTCGGAGGCTCTGACAATGGGAGTCTCAGTTAGTTTTCCAAGTGTCTCACCTCACAATTCTCCCAACTGAAGTAGCAGCCTGGGGACTTAGCTGTGAGGTTCACCCCAACCACTGCTTGCAGAGCAAGAGGCTCTAAGAGCAGCCAGGTTCTTCCTTCATTACCATTCAAAGCACAGTTCTGCTAAAGCTGTGCCAACCAGAGCTGCCCAGGAGAGCAGGCAGGGATGGAAGCCCATTGCAGATCAAGCATCTTTCTAAGGTCCTTTGAGCATGTCCAGTAAGCCTCAGTGCTCTGTGAGTCTAATTTCCACAGGGTTCACTTTTGTGTACTGTGTGTTAGCCCACAGTGTGCACACCCAACCCCCACAACTTGGGTGGTGCATATAGAGGTCTGCTCCCGCCCATTTAGGTGCATAGCGCCTGTGATTTCAGTCAGAGTCGGGAATGCAGGAATTTGCTTTGAAACCTGTATCAGCCCAGCAGAGATTCCAGCTGGATCCCGTCACTTGCACACTTCCCGTGCTGTTGTCATGGAGTCGGGAATACAAAAAGACACTGGCAACAGCCCATGCTGATGTCCACTGCTGATAAACTCAGACTAAGCCCTCTAGCCCACAAGCACACACACCCATGCCAGAGGTGCCAGGTGTAGCCATTCACACACTGCCTGTGATTGCAGAGCTGGGAGCGCACAAAGCTGCCGGTGCTGATGCTGGCTTCCATGGGCACCCTGCACCAGTAACCATTGTTGAAGCTTGCCACCCGTGCTCACTCCACATCTGCAATCTCAGGCAGAACTAGTGCATTCTCTCCTCTGCTTGATAATCCACCCTAACCCAGCATCTTCCATCTGCTGCAGACCCTCCGCTTTGCTCGGTTCCAGATGAAAGCAGCCTTCCCTCAGATCAGTGATGAAAGGGAAATACTTCGTGCACCATCTTATTTTCTTCATAGTGGATTATAAATTCAGCCACCTTTTCACCCAATTATACCTTTGTCTGGTGTGTTTATATTTCAGGGGCTCTGGAGATTATTTCTCTGTCTCTAGTTGTTGAATTTGTTGAAATTTCAAGGGGAGATATCAGGAGCACCCCTCATGGCACGATATTTCTGACATCACTATTGATTTGAGAGATGTATTCTTTTAATACATTATATTAGATTTAGACAAAAGAACTTGCTTTTTTTCTATTATTATAGTAGATAATTTTGTGATTTCCCAAAATTAAAAAATAATTTACTAATTGCAATAAATAATACTTTTCTTTATACAAATAAAATAGAATTAAGATAAATTATATATTTTTATAATCAAGAAAACATCTGAAATGGATTAATAGCTATATACACAAAACATAATCAATATATTTTGCAGATAAGAAAATCTATAAATGCACCTAATTAGGTTGATAAAGTATACATTACAATATATGACTAAATATTTTTGACAATTATGAGAATAGTTTCAAGTCATAATTTTATTCCTAAGTGTCTTATTGAAACAGCTAGACATTGATTAATTTCAAGTAACAAAAATAACATAAACATGGCAATATTATAGAGATTTCATGAATAGTGCCCCATAAAGCATTTATTTAAAAGTTGAAAATTTTGTGCTGACTAGTTTAGTTTTTTAAAACATCATCCTAATATACCAAAGTTGCAGGTTTGATCTCCAGTTATGGCATATATAAAATCAACCAATGGAAAAGTGTGAATTTGAACCTTTTGCACACTTTTTAATTAAATTGTTTGTTTTCTTGGAGTTGAGTTTTTTAGGTTCTTTATACATTTTTATCATATTTTTTAGGTTCTTTCTAAATATTTATCAGATTTATCAGTGAATTTGTTCTCCCATACAGTAGGTTGTCTTTTTATTTTGTTGATTTTCTTTGCTGTACAAAAATATTTTAAGTTTATGTTGTTCTATTTGTTTATTTGATCTTTGTTTCCCCTACCTGAGTAGATACATAGAAAAAATATACTGTGAGAAATGTATTGAGATTTTACTGTCTGTGTTTCTTGTAGGATTTTTATGATTTTGAATTTGATATTTTTACATCTTTAATCCATTTTCAGTTCAGTCTTATGTATGGTGTAAGAAGTTGGTCTAGTTTTATTATTTTACATGTATATGTCCCATTTTCCTAACACCAGATAATATTAAATAAACTCTCTTTAATTTATTGTATGTTCTTGCTTCTTTTGTCAAATATTAATTAACTATATAGGCATGGAAAGGACATATAGATGTCTAACAGACATATAAAAAAGATACTCAATGTTATTAATCATCAGATAAATACAAATTAAAACCACAATGAGATATCACCTCACATTGAACTGAATAGCTATAATCCATAAATTAACAAACAATAAGTATTAGCAAAAATGTGGTGAAAAGAATATTCTCATGCACTGTTGGTGGAAATGCAGATTGCTACAGCTACTGTGGAAAGCAGTATGGAGTTACCTCAAAAACTTAAAAATGAAACTGCATTGTTATCCAACAGTTTTGCTTCTGGGAATTTATCTGAAGAAACCCAGAACACTAATTTGAAAGAATATATGACTCCTTCGTTGATTGCAGTGTTATTTACAGTCTCAAAGATTTGGAAGCAGCCCAAGTACTCATCAGTAGATGAGTAGATAAAAAAGCTGTGGTATATTTACACAATGGGCACAATAGAATACTTCTCAGCCATAATAAAGAAAGAAACCTCATATTTTGTAACAACATTGACAGACCTGGAGAGTATTATGCTAAGTGAAGTAAGCCAGTCAGAGAAAGACAAGTACCTTATGATTTCACTCATATGTGGAACTTAACAAACAAAATGAACTAACACGAAAGATAGAGATAGACTCATAAACAGAGAGCAAGCTGACAGCTGTCAGGAAAAGGGTGCATAAGATGGAGGGAGTGAGCAAAAAGGACAAAAAGAAAGAAAAAATACTCATTGACTCAGACAACAATGTGGTGGTTGCTGGGGAAGTGGGTGCAGGAGAGTATAGGGGTGATAATTGGTGATGGACAAACACTTAACATTGGGGCAGGGTGAAACCACAATACTATATGCAGAGATGAGTTGTAGAATTGGCACCTGAGACCTGTGTAATTTGGTTAACCAGTGTCATTTCAACAAATTCAATTAAAAAAAGAATCAACCAATAAATGCATAAATAAATGAAAAAACAGATCAATGTTTCTCCCTTTGGATCTCTCTAAAATCAATCAATAAATTTAAATTTTTAAGAATTTTAAAGTTATAAATTATATAGCATTAAAATTATTTTATTTTAATTGGATTTATTGGAGTAACATTGCTTATATATTGATAATAGGATTTTTTCTTTTTTGTATTTTTCTGAAGTGAGAAACAGGGAGGCAGAGACAGATTCCTGTATGTGCCCAGCTGGGACCCACCTAGCATGCCCACAAGAGAATTATGCTCTGCCCATCTGGAACATTACTCCATTGCAACAGGAGCCATTCTAGTGCTTGAGGTGGAGGCATGAAACCATCCTCAGCGTCCAGGCCCACTTTGCCCCAGTGGAACCTTGGCTGCGGGAGGGAAAGAGAGAGATAAAGAGAAAGGGGAGGAAAAAGGTGGAGAAGCAGATGGATGTTTCTCCTGTGTGCCCTGACCAGGAATTGAAACCAAGACATCCACACACTGAACAGAAGCTCTACCACTGAGAGAACCAGCCAGGGTCTGATAATAGGATTCTTAAATAGAAAAAAAATTAATATTCTGAAAAACCAAAATTGTCATAAAATAGTTATAAGAATGAAATTTTATGTTGTAAAACTGTTTTCTGGCTATCTTTGACACCTTGATAAATACATTTAGATACAAGAAAAAAGAAAACAAAAGAAAAAAATGAAAAAGAAAAAAAATAGAAAGGAAGAAAGAAAAAGAAAATGAGAGACTATGGAATGAATTACTCTTCAAAAAATAAGTTAGGGGTAAAATTTGAAAGCTTTAGAAATAAAATATTGAAAAAATAAACTTACACTGGAGAACAAAAACAATCACAAACTGTCTTCATTTGATTATTTGCATTGTTTAGATCAGAATCAAAATGAATATATATTAATGAGACATAATATATATATAAAGTGAGCATCTTGAACACCCACAGAGATCATAGTCTTATAAAGAAAACACCATAATGTTCTTTGAAAGAAATATTAACTTATTTATTTGGTCAGGAGACATTTATTTCTCTCATTAGAAAAAAATAAAGTATAAGAAAAAACGGTCCTGGTCGCTTGGCTCAGTGGATAGAGCATCAGCCTGGCATATGAATGTCTTTGGTTCAATTTCTGTCAGGACACACAAGAGAATGTATCATCTGCTTCTTCCCCCTCCCCCAACTCTCCTCCTTCTCTCCCTTTTTCCCCTACTGCAGCCAGTGAATGGATTGGTTTCAACATCTGCCCTGGGTACTGAGGATAGCTCAATTGGTCCAATTGTGTCAGCTTCAGGCACTAAAAATAACTTGATTGATTTGGGCTCCAGACAGAGGTTGCAAGGTGGATCCCAGTTCCGCGCATGTGGGAGTCTGTCTTTCTATCTCCCCTACTTTCACTTAAATAAATAATTTTAAAAATTGGGGAAAATGACATTTATGTGTTTATTTAGTACTATTTTGGGTGCAGATAATTATAAGTTAAATATCTCTTGGTCCCAGCATTGAAAGCATATATACTGTTTTTTTTATGTTTATTTGCTAAAGATTATTAACAAACATAACTATAAGAAACAATTATTCTATAGATTACAATTTTCTATAGTAACTAAAACTTTGATAATGAATACAGTCTTTAAACTCAAGTTAAGTGGCATTATTGCCAAGCAGAATTAGAAACAAGAAATCTTTTTGTGAGTATTTAAGTAAATCACTGTGTTTTCTCCTCTTCATACCAGTATCACATGAATAGAGCACACTAAAACAAAACATCTCTGACAATCAAGATTAAGTGCACTTTGAAAAAAAAGTAAACATTTAAATATGTTCATCACAGAGACAATCCCTACATGGTACAACTTGCAAATATTTTACTTATAAATCTTTTACTTCCTAGTCTTTCACATTTTTGTGTGCATTTGTGGATGTAATTTGATCTCAGTATCATACGTCTTATGCATGTTGATATTATGTGCTTTCAGTTATTTGAGCCTGTTTGATTTTCTTTCCCCTGGAATATTTTCTGGGTTTAGAAATGTTAACTATTACTCCATGTTACTTTATTTGGTTGATCAATACACTGTTAAAGTTTTGCTGCTGAACACTTTTAGTTATATTATCTGATCATCTTTGGCAATAGCAAGGGTTTCTTTGCTGCAGCTTAAATAACTCCTGGATGCAACTATTACTGTTGGGGTGGTCTTACTAAGGCAGTTGATTATATTCAGTCCATACATTATATTGTTAGTCCAAAACTTATTAAAAGAAATCATAGCAGAAAGTTAATTATTTTTTATCCCAGAAAATTTGATATTTTGGTCATATTGTTAGAAAGAATATTAAGAACCACAAATCCTTTGTGAAACTAGTAACTATATGTGTGTATTTATCTATGTATTTACATATATATTTTTATTAAATATATTTTTATACATATTAAAAAAATCAACAGACCCAGAGTTGGAAGATCTGCAGTAGTGTTTGTTCTCTGAAGTGAACTAACTGCATTAACTTTATGGTTATAAGTAATTTACTTACAAAGGCATAAAAATATATGACACCTGAAACCTTCTACAATATTACCTGTGCTTTCAAAAACATTTTGCATTACTGATCATCCAATAGTCAGAATATAAGAGCATAGACAGTCCATGTCTTAAATCAGGTAGCTCAATAATTTAATAAACACTTATGAAGTGCTAATCATATGTCAGGAACCTGCTTTTTTAAACAGAATGACCAAATAAGTTAGAAAGTTCCTTTCTGATGTCAATGAGTGTGTTTGTATGTGTGCATACACATGCATGGACATGTGTGTGTCTGGAAGTGTTTGAACAAAATATTTAAGTGACAATTTTTTCCGGATGGTAGATTAAGGATTTTTTTTTTTTTACTTTCTTCTTTGTTCTTCTACATCTTTTAAATTTTCCATAATAAACCTACATGTAGTTTTATAATCATAAAAATAATGACTATTTAAATAGATAAATTATCAATGTACATTAATTCCTTTCATTGACATGTGGGTCATTAAAGGAAGGTGAGTAAAGAATATGCTGTACAAAATGATTAGTTTGTTTTTGACTGAAATTCTGATTTTTATTAATTCTGGAATATTTGAACCCAACCCATTTACATGATTGGCGCAACTGCACTGGCAGTAATGCAGATTGTTTCAGTGTTTAAATTAAAGATGGTCTCAATGTTAGTTATTTTTTATGTGTATTGTCAGTGTATACTTATACTTTTTCTAAAGAAAGTTATTACAGCTGAAGGTCAGCTTTTATTTCTCTAGTTAATATGGTTTTTGTTATACAATTTCTGAAGAAACAAGATCAGTAAAAGCTTTAATACCTGAAAGTACTTTAAATAAATAAACTATAGTTCCATTCACAGCCAAAGCAACCTTGTTAGCATTTGATTAAATGCTTCAATAATTTCCTATGGCAATGTGTTTCAAAGAAGGTAAGTACTGATAGCAGCTGCACATTTGTGGTTAATGTGCTGTTTAATTGATATAGAAAAGTAATATTGATGTAATAACTTTCATTCATACATTCTCTCTGAAAAGAAAATTTATAACAAATGAAGAATGACATGACATCCAAAAAACTAAATACAATAATATTAATTATGAATTCTTCAACATGCCAAAAACAATTATTTAATTTTGAGTAACATTTTTAGTGTGCATTTAGAAATTAGTAAAAATTCACCTTCTCACAAAAAAAACATTAAAATTTGTAGTCTAACTTTTTAAATGAGTGCAATTAAAGCCTTCAACAGAAAAAATGAAATTTGCATAAACATACATGCCTTAATAGCCTTTGGTGCTGAAATAGAAATTGCTCTTCTTGATGTGCTTTGTTGTACAATTGTTACTGCTCTAATGTCTTAATAACTAGATGTTTGTTATTCTTCTTTTTTTAAGGTTCATTTTATTTGAGAACAATGCATTTTAGCACTATCCAATAATTTATTTTGTTTGTGTTAATTATGGAAAACTAATTCTCACATATTTATTAAGCCCAGCAAAGTTAAACAGTAAATTCATTCAAATTAATGTGACTTAAATTAAAATAAGCTAATTTGATACAGTTAGGAAATTTGTGTAGATTTATTTTCAGTGTTCACTCAATGGGAAATTATTTTGTTCATATCGCCTTTATTGGAATTTGTGTCCTTGAAACTGGTGAATAAAAGTAAGAGATATTGAAGAGTACTTTGCTCATAAACAAAGAATCTCAACATTTATGTGTCTTTCTCTCACAAATTTACAAAGCATTACTCATTTTTTTCATAAAAATATACTGAAGCTAACCATTCCATTGATAAAACTGTCTCTTTGAATTAGAACCACTTATCCTTTATGACCTAGAAATCATTGTGCTCTTAATTTTATTAAAATATAAGCAATATCCTACACATTTTAAACTTAATTCTACCCTAAAACTGACTCAGTTACACACACTGGTGGACTCTTACTAAGCCAGTGTAGGAAAAGTACAAAGAAATAAACTGTCATTTTTATACTTCACTTTTACTGCCTCCTATTTTTACCCAGGTCCTGGGTAGACTACTTTAAACAGATCAATGAAAGCCTGTTTTAAAACCTCAGGCTATATAATTGCTTTTTTTTTGACAGAATAGGAGTTTCTGTGAAATTACAACCTAAGTTCTCATCAAAAGGGGCATTAATAAATAGTGTGTAGATGTTTGTGAGTGCATGCTTACATGAGAACATGTACATGACACTTTATAAGGCAATATAGAATCATCTCACTCAGATTGTAAAACAAACTCATTACTTCTACTGCAGTTGCTGCTACTCTTCTTTAACATTAGTGAACACAAAGTAAACAATTATAGTTAGAAAATGAAGAATAAAATTGCTAAATTAGTTGTCAGAGGGTCACTGAATTTCTGGGAAACTTTCAAGTCCTTATAAATGTTAAGAATTTCATTACACAAGTAGTATTTTTGGTTTGGAGGCTCTGCACCAAAATCTGCAGAATAATGATAGTATTAAACCATTCCAATAAGATAGACATTTGTATTATTTCTACTTTTATACTGCTACATAGAATGATATAAACATTCTTCTTTGTGCCTCCTTGCAAGAACTTCAGAGGGCATTTTTTAGAATACATATCCAAATCTTTAAGTCACACCACATACTCATTTATAATTTTACATGACTTTGCCAAATTGACATCCAAAATGGTTCCATCAATTTTCATTTTACTAGCTGTCTATGGAGGTTCTCACATCTCTACTTCCCTTACAATACTATTACCCAATACTTTAAAATTCAGGGAATCTCACATGTGAAAAAGTGCTATATAATTTCTGTTATTCATTTTAGATAATTCATGGCTATGATCTAAATTTTAATATATAAATCTAAAATTTGAATCATCTGCAATAATATAAATAACTAGCATTAAATGTGACAATTCAGGAAAATTAAAACTTTTAAATCTAAATCATGATTTTGCTATTTTAGAATATACAGTGTTTTAATCTTTATCTCAGGAAATCAGTAATTTTACCATCTACAGTTGGCTGTACATACATCCTGATTAAACAAATTTAAGTCTCAGAGCTTGAGTTCTGGGTTAGGAAAATAGTTTCAGGTACTCCAAAGCTCTCAAACAGGATAGTTAAATTTCAGCAGAAACTTAAAAAGCCAGAGTTTAAAATAAAATAAAAAACTAAAATAAGGCAGACCGCAGGCTCTCATGCCCTCACTTCCTGCCATCAGCATTGCAGAGGAAAGGTAGCCAAGATAGCAGAATGTTCAAGAAGAAGTCAGTTTATGCAGAGTATGTGCAGGAAAAAAAATGGAGAACAAAGGTGAATAACTCTGGTGGGACCTTTGATTCTAGGAATACCTGATGAGTCAGTGGCTTTAGGAACCCTGAATGAAAAGGGAAGTGTTTTACCGCTGTGTGTATTTTCTTGCTTGCTAGGTGCAAGCTAGGATTAAAAGTAATGGACCACCAGTTCTTGGCTTTATTGTTTCATTATCATCTGTAAAGCCAGTTGCCACAGCCACCATGACAGCCACCTGGTCCGTGCAAGTTCGCATTTCATAGTGGAGATGGTAACGAAACATCGGAGCCAAGAACTGGTGAGCCATTACATTTAATCCTAGCTCACACCCAACGGGCAAGAAATACACACAATGGGAAGACACTTCCCTTTCCATTCAGGGCTCCCAAAACCACTTACTTTTCAGAGTTTCCTAGAATCAATGGTTTCTAACTCACCAGCCTTATTCACCTCTGTTCCCCATCTCCTTCTCTCTGCATAAACTGGCTTCTCCTTCAGCACTCCGCCATCTTGGCTATTTCTTTTCTGCAATGCTAATTTCAGAAACAGAGAGAGAGCGAGCCCCCTGGTCTGCCCTCATTTTATAGAGTAGAAATCAAAACCTTTAAGCCAATATACAAATGTGGAAGTCTCTGATACAAAATCACTTATCTGAGGCATAAATGGGATTCCTCATAAGAGTACACCACCCCACGTCATGCAACAGTCAAGGGTGTGGGGAAAAGCTTAGTGTTGAGAAAATCTTAGTATTAAAATGGTGGGAAAAGCTTAGTCTTAAAACTAAGCCTTATGGCCTGAACAGGCGGTGGCACAGTGGATAAAGCATTGGAATGGGATGCAGAAGACCCAGGTTCGAGACCCTGAGCACACCAGCTTGAGCGCGGGCCCATCTGGCTTTAGCAAAAGCTCGCCAGCTTGGATCCAAGGTCACTGGCTCCAGCAAAGGGTTGCTCAGTCTCCTGAAGGCCTGCGGTAAAGGCACAAGTGAGAAAGCAATCAATGAACAACTAACATGTCGTAACGGCAATGAAAAACTAATGATTGATGCTTCTCACCTCTCTCCGTTCCTGTCTGTCTGTTCCTATATATCCCTCTCTCTGACTCTCTCTCTGTCCTGTACAAACAAAAACAAAACAAAGAAAAACTAAGCCTTATGCTATAATGACTTTGCCAGCTTACAGCTTATCTCCAACACCCAATGCAAACTATAAGTGAGCAAACAGATATATTATATTTACAAAATTATTTGACCAACAACTTCCCTTTCCATGTAGGGCTCCCAAAGCCACTGACTCATCTGAGTATCCCTAGAATCAAAGGTTTCTACCTCACCAGGCTTATTCACCTCTGTTCCCCATCCCCTTCCCTCTGCACAAACTCTGCACAAACTGGCTTCTCCTTCAGCACTCTACCATCTTAACTGCTTCCCCCTGTAGTGGTAATTTCAGGAACCAAGAGAGAGAACCCTTGGTCTCCCTTATTTAATAGGGTATAAATTAAAGTCTTTATGCCAGTATACAAATAAGGAAGTCTCTGATACAAAACCACTTATGTGAGGCATAAATGGAATTCCTCATAAGAGTGCACCATCCTACATCATGCAACAGTCAAGGGTGTGGGGAAAAGCTTAGTGTTGAGAAGATCTTAGTATTAAAAGGCCAGCAAAGGCTTAGTCTTAAATCTAAGCCTTAGGCTATCAGGATCCTCCCTGCTTATAGCCTGTCTCCCACACACAATGCAAACTATAAGCGAGCAAACATATACATCATATTTAAAAACTGATTTCACCTATACCATGTAAGACCAGTAGCCACGGCCACCATCACAACCACCTGGTCCATGCTGACTTGCATTTCATTTGGACAGGCAGTAATGAAATAACAGAGCCAAGATCTGGTGGACCATTACTTTTTAATCGTAGCTTGCACCCAGTGGGCAAGAAATAAACACAGTGGGAAAAAAACTTCCCTTTCTATTAAGGGCTCCCAAAGCCACTGACTTATTCAAGTTTCCTAGAATCAAATGTTTGTATTTCACCAGCCTTATTTACCTCTGTTCCCCATTTCCTTCTCTTTGCACAAACTGCACAAACTGGCTTCTCCTTCAGCACTCTGCCATCTTGGCTGCTTCTCCTATCCTCCATGTGGCCTTTCTCTGCTCTCCTTTGTAATGCTAATCTCAGGAACCAAGAGAGAGCAAGCTCCAAGTCTGCCCCATTTTATAGTGTAGAAATAAAAACCTTTAATCCAATATACATACAAGGAAGTCTCTGATACAAAGTCACTTATCTAAGACATAATGGAATTCCTCATGAGAGTATACCACCCTACATCATGCAACAGTCAAGGGAGTGGGGAAAAGCTTAGGTTTAAAACCAAGCCTTAAGCTAAAATGACTTTGCCAGTTTACAGCCTGTCTCCCACACCGGATGCAAACTATAAACAAGCAAACAGATATATCATATTTACAAACTTATTTGACCAACACACCATTTGTCAAAATCAAATGCAAACCTGCGCAAGCCAGGCAGCTGTGATGATGGGCATGTCTACTGGCTTTATTTATTTATTTATTTATTTATTTATTTATTTATTTATTTATTGTAAAGCCAATAGTCAGGGCCACCATCACAGCAGCCTGGCCCATGCAGGTTCACATTTGATTCGGACAGTTGGTAATGAAACAATGGAGCCAAGAACTGGTGAGCCACCAGCTTTAATTCTAGCTTGCACCCAGTGGGCAAGCAAAAACACACACTGGGTTCCAAAACCCACTCATTCAGTGCTCACAAAGCTACTGACTTATCCGAGTTTCCTAGAATCAAAGGTTTTTAGCTCACCAGTCTTATTCACCTCTGTTCCCCATCTCCTCCTGCACAAACTCTGCTCAAACTGCATTCTTCCTCAGCACTCTGCCATCTTGGCTGCTTCTCCTCTCCACATGCCCTTAATCTGCTCTCCTTTCTAATACTTCAGGAACTCAGGAACCAAGAGAGCAAGCTACTGGTCTGTCCCACTTTATACTGTAGAAATCCAAACCCTTAATCCAATCTACAGACAAGGAAGTCTCTGATACAAAGTCACCCATCTGAGGCATAATGGGATTTCTCAGGAGAGTGCACCACCCCACATCATCCAATCAGTCAAGGGTGTGGGGAAAAGCTTACTCTTAAAACCAACCCTTAGGCCATAATGACCTGGCCTGCTAATATTACAGCCTTTCCCCCACACCCATCCCAAGCATAAGGGCAAATAATATCACCTGGGTGATCGGCTTCCATGTGGGCAGCTCCATCTTTAACAAAGTGAGCATAATATATTTTATCTGCCCAATATTTATTTATTATTATATATATGTTGGGAAGATAAAATATATTATGCTCACTTTTTTAAAGATGGTGCTGCCCACGTGGAAGCCCAACACCCAGGTGATGATATTGGTTGCTCTTCTTGCTTGGAATGGTATGATTATATTAATGTGTGTAGGGGACAGGCTGTAAGCAGGCAGATTTGTTATAGCCCAAGGCTTAGTTTTAAGACTAAGCCTTTCCCACCCTTTTTGATGTGGGGTGGTGCACTCTCATTAAAAAAAAAAAAAAAAAAAAAAAAAAAAAAACCATTATGCCTCAGATGGGTGACTTTGTATCAGAGACTTCCCTGTTTGTATATTGGATTAAAGGTTTTGAATCTACACTATAAAGTGGGGCAGACCAGGAGCTTGCTCTCTAGGTTCCTGAGATTAGCATTAGAGAGGAGAGCAGAGAAAGGCCACATAGAGCAGGCCAGGAGAAGCAGCCAAGATAGTGGAGTGCTGAGGGTGAAGCCAGTTTGTGCAGAGTTTGTGCTAGAGAAGGAGATGGGGAACAGAGGTGAATAAGACTGGTGAGCTAGAAACCTTTGATGCTAGGAAACTCGGGTAATTCAGTAGCTTTGTGAACACTAAATGAGTGGGTTTTAGAACCCAGTGTGTGTGTTTTATTTGACTGTTGGGTGCAAGCTAAGATTAAAGATGATGGCCCACCAGTTCTTGGCTTTGTTGTTTGTTGGGCAGATAAAATATATTATGCTCACTTTGTTAAAGATGGCGCTGCCCACGTGCAAGTTTTAAAAGTAAGCTTTTCCCCACACCCTTGGTTGATTGGATGATGTAGGTTGGTGCACTCTCATGAGAAATCCTCCCATTATGCCTCAGATAAGTGACTTTATATCAGAGGCTTCCTTGTTTGTAGATTGGATTAAAGGTTTGGATTTCTACACTATAAAGTGGGACAGACCAGGAGCTTGCTCTCCCTCATTTGCTGAGGTTAGTATTAGAAAGGAGAGCAGATTAAGGCCACATGGAAGAGAGGAGGCAGCCAATATGGTGGAATGCTGAGGAAGAAGCTAGTTTGTGCAGAGTTTGTGTAGAGAGAAGGAGATGGGAAACAGAGGTGAATAAGTCTGGTGAGCTAAAAACCTTTTGATTCTAGAAAACTCAGACAAGTCAGTAGTTTTTTGAGCAGTGAATGAGCGGGTTTTGGAGCCCAGTGTGTGTTTTTGCTTGCCCGCCAGGTGCAAGCTAGAATTAAAGCTGATGGCTCACCTGTTATTGGCCCCGTTGTTTCATTACCGACTGTCCAAATGTAATGTGAACCTGCATGGGCCAGGCAGTTCTGATAGTGGCCTCAACTGCTGGTCATACATTGTTTCATTACCATCTGTCCGAAGCTAATGCGAACCTGCATGGGCCAGGCTGCTGTGATGGTGCCCGCGGCTATTGGCTTTACAATATAACATATAGAATAAATACTTTGGATATTTTAACAGAAACTGACTCTGCACTTAGAGTTTGGGTCTTTAAAAACATTTTTCTGGTGGACTGTAGGGAATCACCTATCTAACCTTGAACTCTCTATGACTTGATTGGGGAACTTTAGTTAAAAGCCCTGAGTGAATCTCTCTTGGATGCAAATACCAAGAAACTGTGTGAGTGACCTTTGTGCAGACACAAAGGAATGTATGTGAACTAGCTTTAGAAAATTAGCCTAGAGGTCTAGATTGACCCTTTCTTTTGTGCTTGTTAATTTGTAAAAGGAAAAAAAAATTACTGATCTAAACTAGCCCTTTCTTCATGTCAGAAAAATGGCCATTTGTTGGTCAAATAAATTTTTAAATATGACATGTATGTTTGCTCACTTTGGGTGTGGGAGACAGGCTATAAACTGGCAAAGTGATTATAGACAAAGGCTTAGTTTTAAAACTAAGCTTTTGCCAACACCCTTGACTGATTGCATGATGGGGGTGGTGCACTCTTATGAGGAATCCCATTTATGCCCCAGATAAGTGACTTTGTATTAGAGACTTCCTTATTTGTATACTGGATTAAAGGTTTTGATTTCTACACTATAATATAAGGGCAGACCGGGGGTTCGCTCTCTCGGTTCCTGTTATCACCATTGCAGGGGCCCCCCTGATCCATTGCCCTTCATGGGAAAAGCAGGTTTTCTGCTTTTTCCTTGTCTTCTCTTGTGGCTTGCCTGTCTTGGTGAGACACCAATGAACAGAATTGCTCACCATCCTCCGACTCCACCATTTCTTTACTGTCTGCCTGAATCTAATGGGAACCTGTATGTTAATGGTCATGATGGTGGCTCCTGGCCATACACCATTAGTCATTCTTTTCCCTTATCACCAGGCCTCATTCCTTTGTAATCCTGTTACTTCTGTTCTGCTTCTGATCAAGAAAACTAAGGAAGAATGAGATTCAGGAGGTCTTCTTGCCTCTATTGGCAAGCCTCTCCCTCTTCTTCTTGACATCAGTTTGTGTTTTGAGTAGGTTCTTTCTACATGACACTGGTAGTTCCCAGTGCGCTGAAGTACTATAGTGGACCAAGCCATTTTTGACAGTGTAATTTAGGATTGGAGATTTTTCTCTTTTTCATTAGTGACAATAATTTGAAATGATTTTGAATGCACTGAGTATATCCATTTGTAACACCTACTTCTAGATATATATATTTACAAAAATGTTGATGTGGTTTTATTGTAATAAATTTGGAGTGGGCTCAGTGTTAATTGGTCATGGAATGAAATATCTTTTGTGGGGAGGGACAAGTAGATGCTTCTAAAATTCAAAATCATATCAATATTAGATATATTTTAAAATGAGTGGCTTATGGTCACAAATTTTATAAAGCAGGTTATATTATTTCCCACTGATTCTGGAGAACTTTTTAGGGTGCCTATTCAGTTGGTGTTTCAGTGCTACATTATTGGAATTTTTTTCTTCTAAATTGTAAAGTCAGTAGCTATGGCCACCATTACAGCCGCCTGGCTCATGCAGGTTCGCATTTGATTCAGACAGGCAGTAATGAAACAATGGAGCCAAGAACTGGTGGGCCATTAGTTTTGATCTTAGCAGGCAAGAAATACACACAGTGGGAAAACACTTCCCTTTCCATTCATGGCTCCCAAAGCCACTGACTTATTTGAGTTTTCCTAGGATCAAAGGTTTGTACCTCACCAGCCTTATTCACCTTTGTTCCCTATCTCCTTCTCTCAGCACAAACTCTGCACTAACTGGCTTCTCCTTCAGCACTCCACCACGTTGGCCACTTCTCTTCTCCTCCACGTGGCCTTTCTCTGCTCTCCTCTTTAATGCTAATCTCAGGAACCAAGAGTGAGCAAGCTCCCGTTCTGCCCCATATTATTGTGTAGAAATCCAAACCTTTAATCCAATATACAATCAAGGAAGTCTCTGATACAAAGTCACTTAGGGTGGGAAAGGCTTAGTCTTAAAACTAAACCTTAGGCTATAACAATCCTGCCTGCTTACAGTCTGTCCTCTACACCCAATGCAAACTATAAGCAAGCAAACATATATATATATATCATATTTACAAACTTATTTGACCAACATAAATGTAGCCCAAGGGGCATATTTTTTGGGCCAAAACCATCATGACAATATTACTTGGAGGCTTCAATAGTTTCTGTGTTGATATAATGGAAAGATGCTCAAAGTTAATATCTTGACTCTACCTGTAGTTTCAGTTTAAGGGGGTGTCGTTCTTAGCAGGTAACAGTTTGGGTTAGGTGCTTTCGTTTAATAAGCATGTCAAACCAAATTTCCACTAGGTTAATTTTTAAACTTCTTATATCTGTCATTAATGGGCACTTGGAGGGCCTACAATATGAACTATTTGCAGACAATATAACAGCCATTTTTATTGCTTCTCAAAAGTCTCTAAATGCTTTTCTTTATTAAAAAAATATTTTATGAAAAGTAAACCAGCTATTCATTTTTCAGTGTTTCAGTGTGCTCTATGTTGCATTTGTTCTTACCTATATCACAATTGCCAGACCTTAATTTCTTAGGAAACCTTCCTGTGATTGGAGTGGAAGCATTGGAGCCTCTCAGTTCAATTGGGTTGCTATTACAAAGTACCATAGGCTGGGTGGCTTGTAAATAACAGAGCTATGTTTCTCACAGTTCTGAAGTCTGAGAAGCATAACATAAGCACAAGATATCAGCAAATTAGATATCTGATGAGGGCCTGCTTTCTGGTTTATAGATGGCATCTTCTCACTATTTTCTTCTGTAAGGGAATGGACTAGGGAGCTCTCTGGGGTCTCTGTTGTAAGGGCACTCGTACACACTTGGGGACTCCACCCTCATGATCTAACCACCTCACAAAAGCCCCACATCCTAATTTTATCACCTTAGGGATTCAAATTTGATATATAAATGTTGAGAAGGGAAACAAGCTTTCAATCTATAGTGGAGGAGAAATAAAAAAAAAAATCAAGCTCAGTAGACTACATGACCAAGTATCCATATAATTAACATCTGACATAAACAGCAGTAATGAATAATCCAGCAGAATAATGCATAACATAAAAGATTTGTGCTCCTGCTGGCCTCCTTTTCTGATTCTCTGATAACAGCTGTCCCTCTGCAGACACCAGTGCCTCCCACTCAACATTGTTATTTCTTTCCTGGTTCTCCTGTCTCTTACCTGAGTTAAAGCAATGGAGCTTTTCATGTGCAAAAGCTATGCAATGATCTTGCATATTATGCAAACTTTTTCCTCCTTTGTGTTAAACATTTTTGGAGAAGTTCCAAAATGAAGCTGTGCTCCTAAGCATTGCATATCTTTTTCTTATCACTTTTGCTCCCAAGATTTAAAAACAAAAGTTTATTTCCAGGTCCTAAAAATAGTCTATTAGCGATTGGGAAGCTAACAGCAATATGTTCTACTCAGAATTGCTTCTTCATATACAGAACAAAGTTTTGTTAGTTGAGAAAACATTTATTTTTTTCATAACTTTCTATCACATGACATTTTTTAAGCTTCTTGTTTCCTCATGGAAATGAGATTCTGATAATATTGCTCCCTTCAAACTTCCACACCTATTTCAAGTGCACTCACAGATATAGCTTAAGTTCAAGTAAGGTCTCAAGCAATGCTGGATACTTATTCCTAGGCAAATAAGACCAGCAAAGAGTTTATTTATTGTCTTTAAAATAAGTCCATTTAATATTTCTCAGCCATTAACTCTGCTCCATGGACCTAACTACCTTATTTCTCCTTACAGAAAATGAAACTAAAAATTCACAAATAAACCTTCTTCGCGTCTATTTTAGAATTACCATTGAATTTATTTTTCTGTCTGCCATATCAGTTAGGAGCTGCCCCTTTTCAGCAAATCTGGAAATAGAGTTGGAGAGTGGTATTTCATCCTTTTGCAACCAAACAGCAACAAGTTTGCTTCTAAACAAATTTGATTTTGTCAAAGTTAATATAACAGGTACCTTTAGTAATTGATTATTTTCCTGTATTTGCTCAAAAATTTAATATAGCATTTCTACCCTATGCTTTACTTTCCCCTATTCTCTTTTCTTTTTAAAAAATTTCATTGTTATGTGTCTCAGTCAGCTTAAGCTGGTGTAACAGAATATCACAAACTGGGTGTCTTAAACAACAGATTTTTATTTTTCACAATCTGGAGGCTTAGAAATCCAAGATCACCATGCAGATTTGGTTGGTTACTAGTGAGGACTTTCTGCCTTTTTAAACCATTGCCTTCTTGTTGTGAGTTCACATGTTTGCTCTTTTCTGCACACTCAATGAGAGAGAGCGAGGTCTTCCTGTCTTTTCTCATAGGGCACTTACTCATTCCACTATGAAGAGCCCACACTCATGGCCTCATCTAAACTTAAACACCACATAAAGATCTGACTTATAAATATCACATTGGGAGCTATGGTTTCAATATATGAATATGAGAGGACAAAAGCATTTAGCCAATAACACCATTGTATTTGTTGCATATATTTTTATAAACAATTTTTATTAAAAAAATTGATGTGGGTAATATATATAAGAGGGCATAATTTTTTGTGTGTGTGTGACAGAAAGAGAGACAGAGAGAGGGACAAACAGGAAGGAAGAGAGATGAGAAGCATTAATTCTTTGTTGTGGCTGCTTAGCCTCCTTAGTTGTTCATTATTGCTTCCTCATATTTGCCTTGACTGGGGGGCTCCAGCAGAGCGAATGAACCCTTGCTCAAACCAGTTACCTTGGGCTCAAGCCAGAAACCTTTGGGCTCAAGCCAGCAACCATGGGGTCATGTCTGTGATCCCACACTCAAGCCAGTGACCTTGAGGTTTTGAATCTGGGTCCTCCATGTCCCAATCTGATGCTCTATCCACTGCACCACCAACTGGTCAGGCTATAGGAGGTGACTTTTAAGTGACCATATAATTTACTGTCAGTGCCCTCATTTAAAAAAAAAGAACTATGAATTAAAATATAATATGTTTTAAAAATAGAGATTTTGAGTAAACACTTTAAAATATATTTTTAAAATTGTTAACATCTGTGAATTTGAAGCTTATCTTAATGGTGATTCTAAGGAAAGTAGTCTTTAAATATTTTTTTAAATTTTAAATTTTTTATTGAATTTGTTTGGGTGACATTAATAAAATTATATGGTTTCAAGTGTATATCAACAAAATAAACTAACAAACAAAATAGAAGTACACTTATAAATACAGAAAACAGACCTTTTTGTTATCAGAGGGGATGGGTTTGGAGGTTAGATTTTTTTAAAGTACATGTTCCACCTATAAGAGAGAAATATCCTCTTGAGGGGCACCAAATTTTAGTTATATAAAAACATGACACTTAAATTTTTTATAATTTATTGTGTTAACATGATTTCAAGAGTCCCAGAGAATATAATATCCTCTATCCCTCACATGATGCTTCCCCCCATGCAAAGTCTCTTTCCATTCCCATTTCACCACTTTTTCCTCCACCCCAACATCTATCCCCCTTTTCCTCTGGGACTTGCTGTCCTGTTATCTATACCTATGTTAGGTATATATAATTTGGTTGATCCATCTACTTTCTTTGACCCTGTCTTATCATCTACCCCTCCTCTGACAGCTGTCCTTCTGCCCTTGTACACTGCCTCTATTTCTATTTTGTTTCACAGTTTATTGTGTTCATTAGATTTCACATATAAGTGAGATCATATGATATTTGTCTTTCTCTGACTGGCTTATTTCACTTAGCATGATAATCTCCAGGTCCATTCATGCTGTCACAAAAAGTAAGATTTTCTTCTTTTTAATGGCTGTATATTATTCCACTGTGTAAATGTACTATCATTTTTATCCATTTGTCCACTGTCAGACACTTAGGATGTTTCCTGATCTTGGCTATAGTAAACAATGCTGCAATAAAGATGGGGTAAATACCTTCTTTTGTATTAGTGTTTTGTAATTCTTATGATATAACCCTAAATGTAGAATAGCTGGATCATAAGACAGTTTCGAAATTCAATACAGTTTTCTACAGTGGCTCCATGATTCAGCATTACCTACAACAGTGCAGGAGGATTCTCTTTTCTCCACACCCTCATGAGCACTTGTTTGTTGATTTGTTAATTACAGCCATTTTGACAGGTGTGATATGGTATGACATTGTGGTTTTAATTTGCATTTCTCTGATGATTAGTGATGTTGAGCATTTTTTCATATGTCTATTGGGCATCTGTATATCTTCTTTGGAGAATTGTCTATTCAGTTCCTTTGCCCATTTTTAAGTTAGATTGTTTACCTTTCTGGTGTTGAGTTTTAGAAGTTTATTATAAATATTGGTTATTAACCCCTAATTAGATATCGGTAAATGTGTTCTCCCATTGAGTGGACTTTTTTTTTTTTTTGTTAACTCTAATGGGTGACACCAATAAATCAGGGTACATATGTACAATGAAAACATCTCCAGATTATCTTATCATTCAATTGTGTTGCATACCCATCACCCAAAGTCAAATTGTCCTCTGTCACCTTCTATCGGGTTTTCCTGTACCCCTCCCCTTCTCCCTTTCCCACCCTCCCCTCCCTCCCCCCACCCCGTAACCACCACACTCTTGTTCATGTCTCATAGATAGTCTCACTTTTATGTCCCACCTATGTAAGAAATCATGCTGTTCTCAGTTTTTTTTTTCTGATTTACATATTTCACTTCGTATAATGTTATCAAGGTACATCCATTTTATTGTAAATGATCCCATGTCATCATTTCTTATGGCTGAGTAGTATTCCATAGTATATATGTACCAAAGCTTTTTAATCCACTTGTCTTCTGACGGACACTTGGGCTGGTTGCAGATCTTCACTATTGTGAACAATGCTGCCACGAACATGGGGGTGCATATCTTCTTTTCGAACAGTGTTATGGTGTTCTTAGGGTATATTCCTAAAAGTGGGATAGCCTGGTCAAAAGGAAGTTCGACTTTTAATTTTTTGATGAATCTCCAAACTGTTTTCCACAGTGGCTGCACCAGTCTGCATTCCCACCAGCAGTGCAGAAGGGTTCCCTTTTCTCCACATCCTCGCCAGCACTTATTCGGTGTTGTTTTGCTGATGAATGCCATTCTTACTGGTGTGAGGTGATATCTCATTGTGGCTTTAATTTGCATTTCTCTAATGATTAGTGATGTTGAGCATATTTTCATATGCCTTTTTAGAAAAATTTCTATTCACTTCTTTTGCCCATTTTTTTTTGTTTTTTTTTTAATTTCTTTTTATTGTATTCATTTTAGAGAGGAGACACAGAGTGAGAGAGAGAGAGAGAGAGAGAGAGAGAGAGAGAAAGGGGGGAGGAGCTGGAAGCATCAACCCCCATATGCACCCTGACCAGACCATCGCAGGGTTTTGAACTGGCGACCTCAGTGTTCCCAGGTCAACGCTCCATCCACTGCGCCGCCACAGGTCAGGCTTGCCCATTTTTTGATTGGATTGTTTGTCTTCCTGGTGTTGAGTTTTATAAGCTCTTTATAAATTTTGGTTATTAACCCTTTATCAGATGTGCTGTCGAATATGTTCTCCCATTGTGTGGTTTGTCTTTTTATTCTGTTCTGATTGTCTTTGGCTGTGCAAATTTTTTTTAGTGTGATATAGTCTCATTTGTTTATCTTGCCTTTTATTTCATTTGCCGGTGGAGATAAATCGGCAAATATATTGCTGCGACAGATGTCGGAAAGCTTGCTGCATATGTTTTTTTCTAAGATGCTTATAGTTTCACGGCTTACGTTTAATTCTTTTATCCATTTTAAATTTGTATTTGTGAATGGTGTAAGTTGATGGTCTAGTTTCATTTTTTGGCAGGTAGATATCCAATTTTCCCAGCACCATTTGAAAAAGAGGCTGTCTTTACTCCATTGTATGTTCTTTCCTCCTTTGGCAAATATCAGTTGTCCATATAGGTGTGGGTTTATTTCTGGGTTCTCTGTTCTGTTCCATTGATCAACGTGCCTGTTCTTATGCCAGTTACAGGCTGTCTTGAGTACAATGGCCTTGTAGTAAACCTTGATATCTGGAAGAGTGATGCCTCCTGCTTTATTTTTTCTTTTTCAGATTGCTGAGGCTATTCGTGTTCTTTTTTGGTTCCATATAAATTTTTGGAGTATGTTTTTTATATCTTTGAAGTATATCATTGGTATTTTAATTGGTATTGCATTGAATTTATAAATTGCTTTGGGTAATATAGACATTTTAATGATGTTTATTCTTCCTAGCCATGAGTACGGTATATGCTTCCACTTGTTTGTATCTTCCTTGATTTCTTTTATCAATGTTTTATAATTTTCCGAGTACAAGTCCTTGACCTCCTTGGTTAAATTTACTCCTAGGTACTTTATTTTTTTTGGCTACAATAGTGAAGGGGATTGTTTCCTTAATATCTTTTGCTGACAGTTCACTGTTGGTATATAGAAATGCCTCTGATTTCTGAGTATTAATTTTATATCCTGCCACCTTGCTGAATTCATTTATCAGGTTCAGAAGTTTTTTGACTAAGACTTCAGGGTTTTCTATATACAATATCATACCATCTGCAAATAATGACAGTTTTACTTCTTCTTTTCCAATTTGGATGCCTTTTATTTCTTCTTCTTGTCTGATTGCTGTAGCTAGGACTTCCAGAACTATGTTGAATAAGAGTGGTGAAAGGGGCCACCCCTGCCTGGTTCCTGATCTTATTGGGATTGCTTTTAATTCTTGTCCATTTAGTATGATTTTTGCTGTGGGTTTGTCATAGATGGCCTTTATCATGTTAAGGAATGTTTCCTGTATTCCCACTTTACTGAGAGTTTTGAGCATGAATGGGTGCGGAATTTTATCAAATGCCTTTTCTGCATCTATTGAAATTATCATGTGATATTTGTCCTTCCTTTTGTTTATGTGATGAATCACATTGATTGATTTGCGAATATTGAACCAACCTTGACTCTCCAGAATAAATCCCACTTGATCATGGTGTATGATTTTTTTCATATATTTCTGGATCTGGTTGGCTAATATATTGTTGAGAATTTTAGCGTCTAAATTCCTCAGTGATATAGGCATATAATTTTCTTTCCTTGTGTTGTCTTTTCCTGGTTTTGGGATCAGAATTATGCTCGCTTTATAAAAGGAGTTTGGAGGTCTTCCTTCCTCTTGAATTTTTTGAAATAGCTTGAGGAAAATAGGAGTTAGTTCTTCTTTGAATTTTTGATAAAATTCACTTTTGAAGCCATCAGGCCCAGGACTTTTTTTGGGGGGAGTTTTTTGATAACTGTTTCGATCCCATTTGTTGTAATTAGTCTGTTTAGGTGTTCTGATTCTTCCAGGTTGATTGTTGGAAGTTTATATGATTCAAGAAATTTGTCCATTTCACCTAGGTTGTCTAATTTTTCTGCATATAGTTCTCCATAGTATTTTCTTACAATGCTTTGTGTTTCTGTTGTGTCAGTTGTTATCTCTCCACTCTTCGTTCTAATTTTATTTATTTGAGTCCTCTCTCTTTTTTTTTGGTGAGTCTAGTTAAAGGTTCATCAATCTTGTTTACCTTTTCAAAGAACCAGCTTCTGGTTTCATTGATCCTCTGTATTGTTTCTTTAGCGTCTATGTCATTTATTTCTGCTCTGATCTTTATTATTTCCTTCCTTCTACTTGTCCTGGGTTTTATTTGCTGTTGTTTTTCTAGTTCTTTTAGATGTAGGGTCAGCTTGCTTATTTGAGCTTTTTCTAGCTTTTTATGATATGCCTGTAGTAAAATGATCTTTTCTCTCAGTACTGCTTTTGCTGTGTCCCATAAATTTTGAGTTGATATATGCTCATCATCATTTGTTTCTAGAATCTTTTTTATTTCTTCTTTGATCTCATTGTTAATCCATTCATTATTTAATAACATGCTATTTAATTTCCAAGTGTTTGAGTATTTTTCAGTTTTTCTTTTGTGGTTAATTTCTAGTTTCATGGCATTGTGTTCAGAGAAAATGCTTGATATGATTTCAATCTTTTTAAATTTATTGAGACCATTTTTGTGTCTGAACATGTGGTCTATCCTAGAAAACGTACCATGAGCGCTTGAGAAGAATGTATATTCTACTGCTTTAGGGTGAAAAGTTCTGAAGATATCTATTAAATCAAGTTTATCTAGTGTATGCTTTAAGTCTGCTGTTTCTTTATTAATTTTCTTTCTTGAGGATTTATCCAGTGTTGTTAGTGGGGTATTGAAATTCCCTACTCTGATAGTATTGCTGTTAATCTTGCCCTTTATATCCATCAAAGTCTGCTTTATGTATGCCGGGGCTCCTATATTTTGTGCGTAGATATTTATAATGCTTGTATCTTCCTGTTGAATTGTTCCCTTTATCATTATGTAGTGTCCTTCTTTATCTCTTACTACAGCCTTTGTTTTAAAGTCCATTTTGTCAGATATAAGTACTGCTACCCCGGCTTTTTTTTCATTTTCAGTTGCATGAAAATTTTATTTTTTATCCTTTTACCTTCAGTCTATGTGCATCTTTTGTTTTAAGGTGTGTCTCTTGTAGACAGCATATGTATGGATCCTTTTTCTTTATCCATGCAGCTACCCTATGTCTTTTGATTCGATCATTTAATCTATTTACATTTAAGGTTATTATTGATATGTAGTTGTTTATTGCCATTTTATACTTTACAGCTGTATTTTTTTTTTTTTTTTTGCTATATTCTTTACTCCTTTTGAAGTGTTCACAACAGGCCCCTTAGTATCTCTTGCAGAATTGGTTTGGTTTTTATGAATTCCTTGAGGCTTTCTTTTTCTGAAAAGCTCTTTATTTCTCCATCAATTTTAAACGTTAGCCTTGTCTGATAGAGTAGTCTTGGTTGTAGTTTCTTGTTCTGCATTACTTTGATTATATCTTGCCATTCCCTTCTGGCCTCAAGTGTTTCTGTTGAGAAGTCCAATGTCATTCTTATGGGGGCTTCTTTGTAGGTGATAGCCTTTTTTTCTCTAGCAGCTTTTAAGATTTTTTCTTTATTCATTAGCATTGGTATTTTAACTATGATGTGTCTGGTGTAGATTTTTTTGGATTCTCTTTAATGAAGTTCTGTGTGCTCCGTGAACATGTGGAATGTTTCCCAGCCTTAATTAAAGGAAGTTTTCTGCTATGATTTGATTAAACAAAGTTTCTATTTCCTGTCCTCTTTCCTCTTCTTCAGGCACCCCTATGATGCAAATGTTGTTTCTCTTAATGTTGTCACAGAACTCCCTTAGAGTTTCCTCACATTTTTTGAGTCTCTTTTTATTTTTCTTCTCTGCCTCTGTGCCTTTGTTTATTGAGTCCTCTAACTCGCTGATTCAATCCTCAGTGTGATTCATCCTGCTTTTAATTTTTTCCATTGTCGTCTTCAGTTCAGATACTGTATTTGTCATTTCTGTCTGATTCTTTTTTATTATTTCAATTTCGTTTTTTATACTTGTTATCTCTTTATTTAGGTATTCATAGTGACTATCCATTGTTGCTGTAATTTCTTTGAACACCCTAACTATCATTATTTTAAATTCTGCTTCTGGTAGTTTGGTTATATCTGGTTCATTCAGGTCCTTCTCTGGGGATTTCTCTTGATTCATTTGGTTTGCATTCCTCTGCCTGCCAATTTTGTCTGTGTATAAGCAAGTTGTGGCCACTGGAGTCCAGTAGGTGTTGCCTTTGTGTTCTCTAGGTGTGGTCTGTCTGCAGGCCTGCCACCCCTTTGCCGCTGCCTAGGGCGGTTTGGTATGGGCGTTGCCAGCATCAGCCTACTGCGACTTTTGCTGTGATTTTCGCCTCTCCTCCGCGGGAGGGGCTGTCATTCATGCCACAAGCCTCAGCACCAAGCGCAGAGGTGAGCACTTTTGCTCAGCTGTGGACCCAGCCTGTTTCTGTGCTTAAGCCCAGCACCCGCAGTCAGAGCCTGTTTGCCACAGTTTCGCGGGTTGGGCAGGGCTTTTGACGTGCTCTCAGCTGTGAGCCTTTGCCCGTCCGGAATTTAGCCCCGCTTTCAAGGCCAGGGCCCTCCTTCACAGGGTTGTAAACCGAGGTTTATTGGGCTGGGCGTGTTTGCTGGCGTGAGCTCAGCCGCGATCTTCCGCTCGTCTTGGGGTCTAGTCTGCCCCCGCGTTCAGAGCCCTCTCGCGCACGCAGGATGGCAAACCGCTGTTTCTCTGGCCAGGCGGGGCTGGTATCTTGAGCTCATCCGCGAGCCCTCGTGAGCCCCTGGTCCCAGCCCCGTCTCTGCGTCCAGGGCCGGTTTGCGCAGGGTCGCAGAGCATAGTACTGCCTGTTCCTTGCCTCCCGTTTTTTTTCTGCAGGTGGGATTACAGGCGGACCTACAACTGCTGGACAGCTTTCACGCATCCCCTCGCCCCTGCTGGGCTAAATCGAGCTACATCGGTTGTGCTTCCGCCCACGCCGACAGGACCGTGTTTCAGCGTCCTGCCGCCACGATCCCTTTAGCAACCCTCAGTAGAGATTGAAGTGCCCTAAGTCTCCATACTGTAGGCTTGGGAGCTCCCTCTCTCTAAGCAGCTCTGCTCTCATTGCCGTGGGAGAGCTTGTTTGGCTAGTGTCCTATCTCCCCTTGCTGGTATTGCTAGTTCCGGGGGAAATATTCGTTTCTAATTAGGGAAATGACTTAGCCCAGGGATTAGGGTGGTTTTCCCTCAGAGTTTCCCTGTGCCTTCAGTCTACACTCTGTTCCTGCTGCTCTGTTCCTCTCCTCTGTCCCCGTTCCCCAGAGCCCCGAGTATGTGGTAGTGAGAGAGGTTTTCTGCGCTGTCCCTTTAAAAAGATTCTTGGGTCTGCGAAAGCTCTCTCTCTCACAAACAGTATCCTCACTTGTTTCACAGCTCAATACTGTACAAACGCCTCTTCTAGGCTTTGGGATTGTAGGCTGGGGCTTGGTTCCTGGGACCCAGGTCCCTCCCTCTCCGCCAAACTCTTCTCCCTCCACATGTGTCTCTCTGGGCTGCCGTTTGCTCAGGGGAGCTGGGCAGCCCTCTTCACGTTTTCACTATTCCTACCAGTCTCAATGTGGCTTCTGCAGTGTTCCTTGGTTGAAGAGTCCACTTAGTTTAGTTCAAAGTTGGTTTATCCAGATGATGGTTCTTAAAATTGAGTTATAATCCACTTTGGTTCTGGGAGTTGGAAGTTGGTACGTCCGCCTACTCCATCACCATCTTTGTTCTCTGAGTGGACTTGTTATTTTGTTAATGGTGTCTTTTTCTATAATAAAGCTTTTTAGGTTGAAATAGTCCTATTTTTTTTATTTTGTCCTTTATTTAACTTGCCTGAGGAGATATGTCAGCAAAAATACTGTTATGGAAGATATGGTAGAGTTTACTGCCTATGTTTTCTTCCAAGATTTTTATGGTTTTGTGACTTACATTTAAGTATTTTATCCATTTTGGGTTTGTTTTTGTGGGTGGTATAAGTAGGTAGTCTAGTTTCATTTTTTTTGTATGTACCTGTTCAATTTTCTCAACACCAGTTATTAAAGAAATTGTCTTTATTATATACTTTTGCCTCCTTCGTTAAATTTTTTTTTTAATTTTAATGGGGTGAGATTGATCAATCAGGGCACATAGGTTTAGAGAAAACATCTCCAGGTTATTTTGACATTTGATTATGTTGCATACCCATCGTATACCCATTGCCTCCTTTTCAAATATCATTTGAGTGTAAAGGTGTGGGTTTATTTTGGGGTCCTCTGTTTTACTCCATTGTTCTGTATGTCTGTTCTTATGTCAGTATCAAGCTGTTTTGATTACAATAGCTTTGTAGTATAGCTTAATATCAGGAAGTGTGATACCTATCACTTTGTTCTTCATTTTTAAGACTGCTGAGGTTATTCAGCTTCTTTTAAGGTTCCATATACATTTTTGAAATAAATTTTGTAGAACTGTAAAGTATGTCATTTTTTTAAATAGAAATTGCACTGAATTTATAGATTGTTTGTGTAATATGAACATTTTAATGATGTTAATTCTTCCTATCTGTGAACATGGTATATGCTTCTACTTGTTTTTATCTTTTTAAATTTTCTTATCAATGTCTTATAATTTTCCAATTAAAAGCCTTTTACTTCATTGGTTAAATTATTCCTAAGTATTTTATTTTTCTTTTTGTTGCAATAATGAAGGTTATTGTTTCTTTAATTTCCCTTTCTGATAGTTTGTTGTAGATGTATAAAAATGCCACTGATTTCTGAATATTAATTTTATATCTTGCCACTCTGCTGAATTTATTTATCCAGTAGTATTTTGTCTGAGACTTTAGGGCTATCTATGTACAGTATCATGTCATCAGCAAATAATGACAGTTTTATTTCTTTTGCAATTTAAAAGACTTTATTTCTTCCTCTAGTGTGATTGCTTGGGCTAGGACTTCCAGAACTATGTTGAATAAGAATGGGGAAAGGGCGCACCTTGTCTTGTTCCTAATCTTAAAGAAACTGCTTTTAATCTTTGCCTACTGAATATGATGTTGGCTGTCAGTTTGTCATATATGGGTTTCATTCTGTTAAGGTGTGTTCCCTGTATTCCTATATTGCTGAGACTTTTGATCATGAATAGGTGCTGGATTTTATCAAATCCTTTTTTGTATCTATTGATATAATCATGTGATTTTTATCTTTCATTTATTTATGTAATGAATCATATTTATTGATTTGCAAATATTGTACAATCCTTGCCTCCCTGGAACAGATTCCACTTGATCATGATGTATGAATTTTTTAATGTATTTCTGGATCTGATTTGCTAATATTATGTTGAAAATTTTAGCATTTATGCTCATCAGGGATATTCGTTCATAGTTTTCTGTCTTTATTTTGTCTTTACCTGGTTTTAGAATTAGGAAAATGTTTGCCTTATAAAATGAGCTTGGAAGTCTTCCCTTTCTTTAATTTTTTTGAAATAGCTTGAGAAGGATTGGTATTAGTTATTCTTTGAATGTTTGGTAAAATTCACCTATGAAGCCATCTAGTCCTGGACTTTAGCTGGCTGGGAGTTCTTTGATAACTGTTTCAATTTCATTTGTTGTAAACAGTCTACTTTCATTTTCTTATTTCTTCAGATTTATGTTCTGAAAGATTGTATATTTCTAAGAATTTATTCATTTAACTTAGGTTGTCCAATATTTTGGCAAATAAATCTTCATAGTATTTTTTTTTCTTTCCTTTTTATTCCTGTGATGTCAGTTGATACTACTCCTTTTCATTTTAAATTTTATTTATTTGGGATCTCTTTTTTCTTTTCTTTATTAGTCTGGTTAAAGGTTTGTTTACCTTTTCAAAGAACTAGCTGTCAGCTTCATTAATCTTTTGTATTTTTTTTAGTTTTTTTAAGTGGAGACTTAGATTGTTTATTTGAACTTTTTCTTGCTTCTTGATGTATGCATTTAATGCTATGAAATTCCCTCTTAGGACTGCTCTCTCTGTTTCTCATAGACTTGGGGTTGCTGTTGTTCATTTTTATTTATTTCAAGAAAATTTTTTATTTCTTCCTTGATTTCATTGTTAACATCTTTGTTATTTAACAACGTGCTATTTAGGCTCCAAGTATTAGAATGTTTTCCAGTTTTTCCTATTTTAGTTGATTTCTAGTTTCATGCAATCAATTGTGCTCTGAGAAGATGCTTGATATGATTTCAAAGTTCTTAAATTTATTAAGACTTATTTTGTTTCCTAACATGTGGTCTATCCTAGGAAAAGTACCATGGGTATTTAAAAAGAATATATATTCTGCTGCTTCAAAGTGAAATCTTCTGTAGAAATCAATTAAATCCTGTTGATCTGGTGTGTCATTTAAGACTGATGTTTTATTGTCAATCTTCTGTCTGGAGGATTTATTCATTGATGTTTGTGGGGTATTAAAATCCTCTACTATTATAATATTCCTTTCAACTTTGCCCATTAAGTCCATCAAAATCTGCTTTATATATTTAAGTGCTCTTATATTGGGTGTATAAATATTTTAAATGGTGATATTTTCTTGTTGAATTGCCTTCTTAATTATTATGTAGTGACCTTCTTTGTCCCTTACTGTAATAACCTTTGTTCTAAAGGCTATTTTTTCAGATATAAGTATTGTTACCCTGGCTTATTTTATATTTTTGTTTGCATGAAATATTTTTTTTTCATTATTTCACTTTCAATCTATGTGTAACTTTTGTTCTGAGTTGGGTCTCTTGTAGACAACATATGTACAGGTCCTATTTTCTTATATATGCAGTTACCCTATGTCTTTTGATTGGAGTATTTAATCCATTTAAATTTAAGGTTATTGATATGTACTTATTTTTTACTATTTTATTCTTTAAATCTAGAATCCTCTTTCTCTTAATTTCCTTTTTCCCCTTTCCTACTTTTATAGAAAGCCCTTTAATATTTTTTGCAGTACAGGTTTGGTGGTAATAAACTCCTTAAAACTTTTTTTTCTGGGAAGATCTTTATTTCCTTTTCAATTTTAAATGATAGCTTTGCTGGATAGCGTAGTCTTGATGGTAGATTCTTGTATTGCATCACTTTGAATATTTCTTACCAATCCTTTATGACCTAAAATGTCTCTGTAGAAAAGTTAAATGTCAGCCTTATGGGGACTCCTTTATAGGTAATTAATAGTTTGTCTCTCACAGCTTTTAGTATTCTTTCTTTGTCTCTTAACTTTGGCATTTTAATTATAATGGGTTTGCTGTGAGACTCCTTGGGTTTATCTTTAATGCAGCTCTCTGTGCTTCTTGAACTTGTGTAACTATTTTCTTCATCAATTTAAGTAAGCTTTCAGCTATGATTTTTTTCAAACAAGTTCTCTATCCCTTGTTCATTCTCTCCTCCTTCAGGAATCCTTATGATGCTGATGTTGTTTCTCTTTATATGTTACAGAGGTCTCTTAGAATTTCTTCAGTCTTTTTGAGTCTTTCTTTTTGCTACTATGCTTCTGTGCTTACATTTATCTTGTCCTCTGAATTGCTGATTTAGATCTTCCACTTCATCTAGCCTGCTACTGATTCCTTCTAATGAAGGCTTTATTTTAAATAGTCTATTTGTTATTTTTGACTGGCTATTTTTAATTATTTAAAAGTCATTTTTAATGTTTCCTATCTCCTTTTATTTATTTTTTGTTTTGACAGGGACAGCATTAAAGAGAGGGAAAAACAGACAAAAAGAGAGAGAGATGAGAAGCATCAATTCTTCATTGTGGCTCCCTAGTTGTTCATTGATTGAGTTTTCATATGTGCTACAGCAGAGCGAGTGAGCCCTTGCTCAAGCCAGCAACTTTGGGTTTTAAGCCAGCAACCTTTGGACTCAAGCTAGTGACTATGGGATCCTGTCTATAATCCCAAGCTCAAGCAAGTGACCCCACCCCCACTCAAGCCAGACAACCTTGAGATTTCAAACTGGGTCCCCCACATCACAGTCCAACACTCTACTGCGCCACCACCTGGTCAGGTTTAATGTTTTTTTATCTCTTTGTTTAAATTCTCATTGTGGTTATCCATTCTTGCTTTAAGATTTTACAGCATTCTAATTACCATAGTTTTAAACTCTGCCTCTCATAGTTTGGTTACTTCCATTTTATTTATTTTTGGGGGGGGGTTCTCTTTTTGATTAATTTGGGTTCTATTTTTTGTCTGACCATTTTTTTCTTGTATTAGACCATTCTACTATAACTCTCAAATTGGTTGTGTTATCTTTATGAGGAAGATGGGTCCTATTTTTGTCTGACCATTTTTTTCATGTATTAGGCCATTCTGCTATGACTCTCAAATTAGTTGTGTTATCTTTATGAGGAAGATGGGCTTAGTGGTATTAACATCCAGGCCACATGAGGTTTTGCTCTACTAATACTACTTGAGGGTTATATTTACCTTCCTGCAGTATGTGAGTATTAAATGCAGTTGGCCCATTTGTGGGTGGAATAACCCTTTCATACTGGCTGGCTCTAAGGGTCAACCTTGATCACGTGTATTATATGCTGTTCAGTGTCCTTCCTATTGGGCATATTTACTCTTTGCAGTATCTGATGCCTGCTTGACTCCTTTTTTGGGCACGTCATTTGTGTAGCTAGTTGAGTCTAGCACTGGTACAATCTGTCACCCACTTCAGGTTGTGTTGGTTCTGAGTTCTCTTGTGCAGGGTTCAGGTATGGGTTGGTGTCAGCAGTTGTTTGGGACCTGCTGTGGGCTACCTGTCTAGAGCTACTGCTCTGTTCATTGTTTGTGTCTGCATTTTCTGTGCCTGAGTAGTGTGGGAAATGCCAATTTCTGTTTAAGAATCAGCTTCCTCCTGCTTAGCACTGACATTAGCTCTGTGAAAGGGCCTAAGCTCTGCAAGATTTGCCTCCACTTTTCAGCTGTTCCACCACCTCTTGCTGCTGCCTGATCTTTCCACAGTCTGTAGAAAAGACTGTATTGTGAGCTTAGACTGGCCTCAACCAATCAACCCCTCTAAAGGTTGCAAGCTTGGTGGGTTAAGGCAGCTGAGGTTTAGAATACAACATTAGTGAGATCCCCTACTTCAGAACTCTCTTGGTCAAGAACTCAGTAAAGGGAAAGTAACCCCTACTTCATAGTCTAATCCCTCAGATACTGCTGGATACACCAATTCTATTTCTTCCCAGTAATGTAAGCAATAGGTTCTTATTGGTTGGGGCCAAAAATCTCCTCTGCAGAAGTTCTTCTAGCTGGGAGCCCCTGGTCTCAGAGCTTTCTGACCAAGAGAATCTTCTACTGGGGTTGACAGTGTCCCCATAGAATGTGGCTAAGTCTCTTATCCAGTCCCATCCATAGGCTCCAGGGAACCCATATCTTGAATATTCATGCTCCAAACTTCTTCCCCTATCTGTCTGGAACCTAGCTCAGTGAGGCAGGATATCCAGGATCCAGGCCAGCTGACTGTAAAGCTTCATTTGTTCAATATGCATATGAACTGTGCAGGTACTGATCACAGATTGTGGAACTTGCCTTAGCTGGGCCCGGTGTCCAACAAGCCCTTTCTTCAAACACATTTCCAGCAAGGGTCTTTGGGTTCTGAGCCAGTGGTCTTGCATCTGGCCACTGGATGTGCCAGCCCTGGGCCTCCTTGGAAGGAACCCGGCATAGACCAGTACAGGACACTACCCATGACTTGTTCTCAGCTAACTTCTTGAAACTATAAGCAAATCAGAGTCTGTGGCTGCCTCTTCTGGATCCAGGTTGTTAGTCAAATAAGTTTGTAAATATGATATATGCATTTGCTCGCTTATAGTTTGCATTGGGTGTGGGGGACAGGCTATAAGCAGGCAGGGTTGTTATAGCCTAAGGCTTAGTTTTAAGACTAAGCCTTTCCCACCCTTTTAATACTAAGATCTTGACTGTTGCATGATGGGGGGTTGTACACTTTTATGAGGAATCCCATTTATGCCTCAGATAAGTGGCTTTGTATCAGAGACTTCCTTATTTGTATATCGGCTTAAAGGCTTCAATTTTCTACACCATTAAATGAAGCAGACTGGAGGTTCTTGCGCTCACTCAGATCCTGTCATCAGCATTACAGAGGAAAGGCAGCCAAGATGGCAGAGTGCTGAAGAAGAAGCCAGTGTGTGCAGAGTTTGTGCAGAGAGAAGGAGATGGGGAACAGAGGTGAATAAGGCTGGTGGGGCTTTTGATTCTAGGAATACTCAGATGAGTCAGTGGCTTTAAGAGCCTTGAATGGAAAGAGAAGTGTTTTCCTGCTGTGTTTATTTTCTTGCCCACCAGGTGCAAGCTAGGATTAAAGATAATAGCCCACCAGTTCTTGGCTCCATTGTTTTGTTACTGTCTATCTGAATCAAATTTGAATCTGAAATGGCCAGGGAGCTGTGATGGTCGCTGTGGCTACTGTCCTTACACAGGTGCACATGGAACTACCAAGCAGCACACCTAGGCTGACTTTTACCCCCAATGGGCCTGGAGGAAAGTCAGCAAAGACCCCTAAGTTCCCTGAATCTCACCTTGTGCTGCCTCTGTCTGCTAGTTGTTTGTTGAGTTAGGTCACTGAGAAGAACCTCTGGTAGAGTCTAGAGTCTGGAGCAAATTAATGATTAGGAAAGGGGGTGGGGTGGGGACTCTAACCTCTCTTCCCCCACCCCAGATGTTAGTCTATCTTAGTTTTTTCAGACCTCATTGGGGTGTTGCCACCAGGAGTTGAGTGAGTGTGGCCTCTGTGAACCAGAGATGTGGTCTGCCCACAGTTTCTACTAAGTCTCCCCTAAGGCAGAAACACCAGTCATATTCTCAGGAAAGTGTCGGGAAAGCTCTGACCTCAACTCCAGAATACTGAGTCACTGATATGCCCCTGCTTCCTGGCTGACTTCTCAACATGGCCCAGTCTCCAAAGGGTGGGGCAGGAGAGATTCATGAGGGAGAGCAGCTACTTTTCCTCAGGCTGATGCCACCAGAGGGGATTGCTCCACCCAAGAAAGATGGCAACTGCAGCACTGCAGAATGACAGCACAGGAATTTTGGTGACTGTCCCTGACATTGTCTCTCCCTAGGCCTCCAACTTTACACTTTCCTCATGCAACTCTAGTCCCTTCAGACCTCCCTCCACCAAAGCCCTGAGAGACTGTGAGCAAGATTTTCTGGTCAGACCCTTTAATACAGAGCCTGCATCTCCTAGAGTTCTCTTTCTCCAGACAGTAATCTTGCTTCTTTTCACCACCAAATGCTGGGTAAGTGGCTATCTAGGCTCTGGGCCTCTAGACTGGGGTGCCCAACATGAGGCTGAGGACCCTACCCTCTCAGGAAAAATCTCCTCACAGTGAGAGTTCCTCTGGACCTTCTGCTATCACTTGCTCCTGGGAGTGGGCAGCCACGTTTGTGTCTCCACCCTTCTGAGCAGTCTCAATGTGGCTTCTGTGATCTTTGGTTCTGGACTCCTCTTCATTTAGTCTGAAGTTAGTTTTTCAAGATGATTGTTCTGAAATTTAGTTGTAATCCAATTTGATCCTGGGAGATGGCAGTTGGGATGTCTGCATACTCCATAGCCATCTTGGAATCCAAAAGCATGGCATTCTTGATGACTGTTGATGAGAGTTTTCCTTTTACTGTTCTTATAAGAATTCTCTAATAATTTGATTTAAATCTTCTTTCAATCAGAGAATGGTGTTCAATTTGCTATATAACAGCTCAGAACATTAATATTTTTAATTAATTAATGTTTTTAATAAATAATTCTCTTCTGTAGAAAGATAGAGATATATGACCTTTGAACCTCTAATTACAATAACTATTTCTCAGTAATTAAAAATGAAAATAAGCCTGAGAGCATAAACTTTTTAAATTCATTTATATAGTCACAGTATCTTTAGTTCCATCTCCACAAAATATTTAGTGATAGTGTGTCCTACTCTTAATTTCATCTTTCCAAACACTTGTGATTTAGTCTGATAGTGTAGTCAATGTGCATTTAAGTGGAACCTCTTCAAAGTGAAAATAAGAGTAAGCCTCTTTCAAAAAAGGTTACTTAAAAATTAAGAAATTGTCATATATATAATCACTAGCATATGACAAGTCAGGCACATTTTTTTGTTTTGTATATACAACTAGAAAAACTAAAACACACACACACACACACACACACATACAGACACACACAAAGAGGTACACACAGAGAGAAAAGTTTTAGTAAAAGGGATTGTGTTTAAATCAGTACTAACATCATATGTAGATAATTGTAAGAAAAATTCATAGTAATTATTTTCCTTGTGTTCTTTTTTCTTTTTTTAAAAATTTTATTTTATTATTATTAATTTTAATGGGGTGACACCAATTAACCAGGGTACATATGTACAATGAAAACATCTCCAGGTTGTCTTATCCTTCAATTGTGTTGCATACCCGTCACCCAAAGTCAAATTGTCCTCTGTCACCTTCTATCTGGTTTTCCCTGTGCCCCTCCCCTCCTCCTTATCCCAACCTCCCTTCCCACCAACCACCCCGTAACCACCACTCTCTTGTCCATGTCTCATAGTCTCACTTTTATGTCTTACCTATGTATGAAATCATACTGTTCTCAGTTTTTCATTTTTTCTGATTTACTTCTTTCACTCGTGATAATGTTATCAAGATACATCCATTTTGTTATAAATGATCCGATGTCATCATTTCTTATGGCTGAGTAGTATTCAATAGTATATATGTACCAAAACTATTTAATCCACTCGTCTTCTGACAGACACTTGGGCTGTTTCCAGATATTCGCTATTGTGAACAATGCTGCCACGAATATGGGGGCGCATTTTTTCTTTTCGAACAGTGCTATGGTGTTCTTAGGGTATATTCTTATAAGTGGGATAGCTGGGTCTAAATGCAGTTCGATATTTAATTTTTTGAGGAATCTCCAAACTGTTTTCCACAGTGACTGCACCAGTATGCATTCCCACCAGCAGTGCAGAAGGGTTCCCTTTTCTCCACATCCTCTCCAGCACTTATTCTGTGTTGTTTTGCTGATGAGTGCCATTCTGACTGGTGTGAGGTGATATCTCATTGTGGTTTTAATTTGCATTTCTCTAATAATTAGTGATGTTGAGCATTTTTTCATATGCCTATGGCCATCTGTATGTCCTCTTTGGAGAAATTTCTATTCATTTCTTTTGCCCATTTTTTGATTGGATTGTTTGTCTTCCTGTGGTTGAGTTTTATAAGTTCGTTATAAATTTTAGTTATTAACCCCTTATCAGATGTGCTGTCGAATATGTTCTCCCATTGTGTGGTTTGTCTTTTTCTTCTGTTCTTATTGTCTTTGGCTGTGCAAAACCTTTTTAGTTTGATATAGTCCCATTTGTTTATCTTGCCTTTTATTTCATTTACCCGTGGATATAAATCGGAAAATATACTGCTGCTCACAGATGTCGGAGAGTTTGCTGCCTATGTTTTCTTCTAAGATACTTATGGTTTCACGGCTTACGTTTAAGTCTTTTATCCATTTTGAGTTTGTTTTTGTGAATGGTGTAAGTTTGATGGTCTAGTTTCATTTTTTTGCAGGTAGATGTCCAATTTTTCCAACACCATTTGTTAAAGAGGCTGTCTTTACTCCATTGTATGTTCTTTCCTCCTTTGTCAAATATCAGTTGTCCATAAAGCTGTGGGTTTATTTCTGGGTCCTCTGTTCTGTTCCATTGATCTATGTGCCTGATCTTAAGCCCCAGTACCAGGCTGTCTTGAGTATAATGGCCTTGTAGTAAACCTTGATATCTGGAAGAGTGATACCTCCTGCTTTGTTTTTTCTTTTTAAGATTGCTGAGGCTATTTGTGTTCTTTTTTGGTTCCATATAAATTTTTGGAATATGTGTTCTATATCTTTGAAGTATGTCATTGGTATTTTAATTGGTTTTGCATTGAATTTATAAATTGCTTTGGGTAATATAGACATTTTAATGATGTTTATTCTTCCTAGCCATGAGCACAGTATATGCTTCCACTTGTTTGTATCTTCCTTGATTTCTTTTATCAATGTTTTATAATTTACGAGTACAAGTCCTTGACCTCCTTGGTTAAATTTACTCCTAAGGTAATTTATTTTTTTTGGCTGCAATAGTGAAGGGGATTGTTTCCTTAATATCTTTTGCTGACAGTTCACTGTTGGTATATAGAAATGCCTCTGATTTCTGAGTATTAATTTTATATCCTGCCACCTTGCTGAATTCATTTATCAGGTTCAGAAGTTTTTTGACTAAGACTTCAGGGTTTTCTATATACAATATCATACCATCTGGAAATAATGACAGTTTTACTTCTTCTTTTCCAATTTGTATGCCTTTTATTTCTTCTTCTTGTCTGATTGCTATAGCTAGGACTTCCAGAACTATGTTGAATAAGAGTGGTGAAAGGGGACACCCCTGCCTAGTTCCTGATCTTAAGGGGATTGCTTTTAATTTTTGTCCATTTATTATGATGTTTGATGTGGGTTTATCGTAGATGGCCTTTATCATGTTAAGGAATGTTCCCTGTACTCCCACTTTACTGAGAGTTTTGGCAATGAATGGGTGCTGCATTTTATCAAATGCCTTTTCTGCATCTATTGAAATTATCATGTGATTTTTGTCCTTCCTTTTGTTTATGTGATGAATCACATTGATTGATTTGCGAATATTGAACCAGCCTTTCCTCTCCAGAATAAATCCCACTTCATCATGGTGTATGATTTTTTTTCATATATTGCTGGATGCGGTTGGCTAATATTTTGTTGAGAATTTCAGCGTCTAAATTCATCAGGGATATAGGCTTATAATTTTCTTTCTTTGTGTTCTCTTTGCCCGGTTTTGGGATCAGAATTATGCTTGCTTCATAAAAGGAGTTTGGAAGTCTTTCTTCCTCTCATATTTTTGGGAATAGCTTGAGGAGGATAGGAGTTAGTTCTTCTTTGAATTTTTGATAGAATTCACTTGTGAAGCCATCAGGCCCAGGACTTTTTTGAGGGGGGAGTTTTTTGATAACTGTTTCGATAGCATTTGTTGTAATTGGTCTGTTTAGGTGATCTGATTCTTCCAGATTGATTTTTGGAAGGTTATATGATTCAAGAAATTTGTCCATTTCACTGAGATTGTCTAATTATTTGGCATATTGTTCTTCATAGTATTTTCTTACAATGCTTTGTATTTCTGCTGTGTCAGTTGTTATTTCTCCACTGTCCTTTCTAATTTTATTTATTTGAGTCCTCTCTCTTTTTTTCTTGGTGAGTCTAGTTAAAGGTTCATCAATCTTGTTTACCTTTTCAAAGAACCAGCTTCTGGTTTCATTGATCATCTGTACTGTTTCCTTAGCCTCCATGTCATTTATTTCTGCTCTGATCTTTATTATTTCCTTTCTTCTACTTGTCCTGGGTTGTATTTGCTGTTGTTTTTCTAGTTTTTTAGATGCAGGGTCAGGTTGATTATTTGAGCTTTTTCTAGCTTCTTATGATATGCCTGTAGTGCAATGAAGTTCCCTCTCAGAACTGCTTTTGCTGTGTCCCATAAATTTTGAGTTGATATATGCTCATTATCATTGGTTTCTAGAAACTTTTTTATTTCTTCTTTGATCTCATTGTTAATCCATTCATTATTTAATATCATGCTATTTAGTTGCCAAGGGTTTGAGTATTTTTCAGTTTATCTTTTGTGGTTAATTTCTAGTTTCATGGCATTGTGATCAGAGAAAATGTTTGATATGATTTCAATCTTCTTAAATTTATTGAGACCATTTTTGTGTCCTAACATGTGGTTTATCCTAGAAAACATACTATGAGCGCATGAGAAGAATGTGTATTCTACTGCTTTGGGGTGAAAAGTTCTGAAGATATCTAATAAATCAAGTTTATCTAGAGTCTCCTTTAAGTCTGCTGTTTCTTTATTAATTATTTTTCTTGAGGATCTATCAAGTGTTGTTAGAAGGGTATTGAAGTCCCCTACTATGATAGTATTTCTGTTAATCTCACCCTTTATATCCATCAAAGTCTGCTTTATGTATATCGGCGCTCCTATATTTGGTGCTTAGATATTTATAATAGTTATATCTTCCTGTTGAATTGTTCTCTTTATCATTATGTAGTGTCCTTCTTTATCTCTTACTATAGCCTTTGTTTTAAAGTCCATTTTGTCAGATATAAGTACTGCTACCCTGGCTTTTTTTTCATTTCCATTTGCATGAAATATTTTTTTCTATCCTTTTATTTTCAGTCTATGTGCATCTTTTGTTTTAAGGTGTGTCTCTTGGAGACAGCATATGTATGGGTCCTATTTCTTTATCCATGCAGCTACCCTATGTCTTTTGATTGGGTCATTTAATCTATTTACATTTAAGGTTATTATTGATATGTAGTTGTTTATTGCCATTTTATTCTTTAAAGCTATATTCTTCTTTTGCTCTATTCTTTCCTCCCTTTAAACTGTTCACAAGAAGCCCCTTAGTATCTCTTGCAGAATTGGTTTAGTTTTTATGAATTCCTTCAGGCTTTCTTTTTTTGGGAAGCTCATTATTTCTCCTTCAATTTTAAACATTAGCTTTGCTGAATAGAGTAGTCTTGGTTGTAGGTTCTTGTTCTGCATTACTTTGATTATATCTTGCCATTCCCTTTTGGCCTCAAGTGTTTCTGTTAAGAAGTCTGATGTCATTCTTATGGGGGCTCCTTTGTAGGTGATAGCCGTTTTTTCCCTAGCAGCTTTTAAAATTTTTTCTTTATCCATTAGCTTTGGTATTTTAACTATGATGTGTCTTGGTGTAGATTTTTTTGGGTTTCTCTTTAATGGAGTTCTGTGTGCTTCTTGAACGTGTGGAGTGTTTCCCAGCCTTAATTTGGGAAATTTTTCTGCTATGATTTGATTGAACAAAGTTTCCATTTCCTGTCCTCTCTCCTCTTCTTCAGGCACCCCTATGATGCAAATGTTATTTCTCTTTAGGTTGTCCCAGAACTCACTTAGAGTTTCCTCACATTTTTTGAGTCTCTTTTTGTTTTTCTTCTCTGCTTCTGTGCCTTTATTTATTGTGTTCTCTATCTCGCTGATTTGATCCTCAGCGTGATTCATCCTGCTTTTATTTCCTTCCATTGTGGTCTTTAGTTCTGATACTGTATTTATCATTTCTGTCTTATTCTTTTTTAATTTCAATTTAATTTTTTATAGTTGTTATCTCTGTATTTAGGTGTTCATAATGACTATCCATTGTTGCTCTAATTTCTTTGAACATCCTAACTTTCATTATTCTCAATTCTGCTTCTGGTAATTTGGGTATATCTGGTTCATTCAGGTTCTTCTCTGGGGATTTCTCTTGATTCATTTGGTTTCCCTTCCTCTGCCTGCCCATTTTATCTGTGTATAAGCAAGTTTTGGCCACTGGAGTCCCATAGGTATTGCTTTTGTGTTCTCTAGGTGTGGTCTGTTTGCAGGTCCGCCACCTCCTTTGCCGCTGCCTAGGGCGGTTTTGTATGGGCGTTTCCAGTGCCGGTCCAATGTGGCTTTAGCTGTGATTTCTGCCTCTTCTCTGCGGGAGGGGCTGTCACTCAAGCCACAAGCCTCAGCACCAAGGGTAGAGGTGAAAACCTTTTCTCAGCTGCAGACCGAGCCTGTTTCTGGACTTCGTCCAGCACCCGTAGTCAGAGCCTGCTCGCCACAGTTTCATGGGTTGGGCGGGGCTTTTGACATGCTCTCAGCTGTGAGCCTTTGCCGGTCCAGAATGTAGCCCCGCCCTCGATGCCAGGGCCTTTCTGAGCAGTTTCGCAAACCAAGGTTTATTGGGCCGGGCGTTTTTGCTGGCTTCTGCTCAGCTGTGAGCTTCCGCTCATTACGAACTCTACTCCGACCCCACGTTCGGAGCCCGCTCGTGCACGTAGGATGGCAAACCGCTGTTTCTCTGGCCAGGCAGGGTTGGTAGCGTGAGCTCAGCCACAAGCCCCCACCTGTTCTTGGTACTAGCCCCATCCCCGTGGTCAGGGCCAGCTTGCTCAGGGTCGCAGAGCAGATCTCTGCCCGTTTCTGGCCTCCCTCTTTGTCCCCGCAGGTCGGATTTTAGGCGAGCCCGCAGCTGCCGGACCGCTTTCACTTGTTCCCTCCGTCCCTTCTGAGCTAGACTAAGCTCACACCGGCTTGGCCTCCGCCCACACCGACAGAACCGCGTTTTAGCATCCTGCCGCCCCCATACCCTTCAGCAACCCTCGGCAGAGTAGGAAGGGCCCTAATACTTCACACTGTAGGCCTGGGAGCTCCCTCACTTGTTTCACAGCTCAAAACTGTCCAAAAGCCTCTTCTAGGCTCTGGGACTGTAGGCTGGGGCTTGGTTCCTGGGACCCAGGTCCCTCCCTCTCCGCCAAACTCTCCTCCCGTCACGCGGGTCTCTTCGGGCTGCCGTTTGCTCCGGGGAGCTGGGCAGCCCTCTTCGCGTTTTCGCTATTCCTACCAGTCTCAATGTGACTTCTTCTGTGTTTCTTGGTTGAAGAGTCCACTTAGTTTAGTTCAAAGTTGGTTTATCCAGATGATGGTTCTTAAAATTGAGTTATAATCCACTTTAGTTCTGGGAGTTGGAAGTTGGTATGTCTGCCTACTCTGCACCATCTTGCTCCCTCTTATGTTCTTTATATTAATTTTCCCTTAATACTTTCCCCTAAATTACCTATAAAATTATCTGAAAGAAGACTGACTCCTCATCACATAAAGCACATATTTCTTATTAATTCGAAATCACCAAATACGTTTAACCACTAGGATATTATTTGATGATAATAATATGGATATTTCAGAGAGAGAGAAATTCAATAAGAAAGAAGAGTTACTCCCCCAAGGTATAATTCAAGTTTTTACAAAAAACATACCACATTCCCAAATTATTAACAAATTTAACTTGGTTGCTTGGGAAAATTTGAAGATACATTAAATTTACATAGAAATTAATAAAGGTAAAATGGAACCACATATATAATACTATTATATAACAAACTTGCTGTATTAATTTCTGTATGATTAATTATTGCTATTAAAAAGTATATATGAAGAAATAATTGTGTATTAATTTCATATTTGTTTCAGTGATTCAAACATACTATGTTATATTTCTGTAGTTATTAAAAATAAAGCTCTTCCATGTACAGTATCACAACTAATATTTATAAAAATTCTACAATTTATCTAAGTTATGTGAACTTAATATCCAATAATGACTTACGCAACATTTAATATATGGCAATTATTTTTAAAGAGAATTTCAGATATAAACTCAGTCCTTGTGTCAACATATAGAGAATAGTTTTTTATTATTTTTACTTTACTTATGGTAAGTGTGAGTTTGAGTAATGTTTCTCAAATCACATACCTTAAAAGTAGCAGTGTCAAGGTTCAAACTCAGGAAATTTGGCTCAAGAGTAAGTTTTCTTAACCTAGGCAGACATATCTAAAAAGTAGAAGGGTTTGGTATAAAACATGGGTCTGATTTCTCCAAATCTAGTGGTTTTTCTCTCATATATATGTGGTAGAATGATGAACCATTTGAAGAGCTATTGTATACACACATACAAGCCACCACTGACCATTTGAATGACTTCTGTATCCTGAAAGTAATAAGAACCTCCCAATTATTGTTATAATGCTCTGCATGCTAGAGCTCTTCTCTCAGAGGAGCATTTAATAAGGTTTGCATAGGAGAGCATTTATGTGGAAGGTGTCAAAGTAAAAATAAATATAGCGATACAAAATTATAAACCATATTGAATATAGAATATCAGGAACAGCATAAAAATATGTAGTTATATATATGAGATGTCCATGTAAATTAAATTAACAGAATAGAAACCTGGGTCCTAGACATGAAGTGTCTGAAGAACTGACTTTCCACTTATCTCCTAGTACATACTCTGAAATATGTTGGGTGTTTACCACTATTTGTCTCTAGTGAGGAGCTGACAACATAGTCCATATCAGACGGTAGCATATGAAGAAAAGACAGAGAAAGAGAGATTGAAAACATATGCTCATAGCAATGTTTCATTTCTCAAAAACTCAAACGAAACTTCCCCCAGACATGTGGTATTACTATATTGGCAGTTGGGTCTTTGACTGCCAGGTGACTTGCTATGTACAGTCATTTATATGCAGTTAAGTTTTACTGTCTTGTGTTCACAATGCATGCATTGGAAACATCTTTATTTTCTTTTAAGTGAGAGAATGAGAGATAGTGAAACAGACTACCACACGCATTCTGAACCTGAATCCACCCTGCAACCCACATCTGGGGCAGATGCTCGAATCAACTGAGCTATCCTCCATGCCTGGGGCAAATGCTTGAACCAGTTGAGCCACTGACTGTGGGAGAAAAAGAGAGAGAGAAGAGGAGAGGGGGAAAGGGAAAAGAAGCAGATGGTAGCTTCTCTTATGTGCCCTGAGCATGGATTAAATCCCGGATATCCATAAACCTAGCTGACACTCTATCCACTGAACAAACCAGCCAGGTCTATTGTAAACATCTTATCAGCTAATAAATTATTATTGTGAAATCCTGATGATCTTCTTATACCTCATAAAAAAACAAGAACATATCAGAACACATTATTTATTTTCAAAACATTTTACTTTTTTTTAATATATATTATATTATTATTAATTCTAAAGGGGTGACACCAATAATTCAGGGTATATATGTACAATGAAAACATCTCCAGGTTATCTTATCATTCAATTGTGTTGCATACCCATCACCAAAAGTCAAATTGTCCTCTGTCACCTTCTATCTGGTTTTCCCTGTGCCCCTCCACTCCTCCCTATCCCACTCTTCCCTCCCTCCCCCCATCCCATAACCACCACTAACTTGTCCATGTCTCATATTCTCACCTTTATGTCCCACTTATGTATGTAATCATGCTGTTCTCAGTTTTTCCTTTTTTCTGATTTACTTATTTCACTCCGTATAATGTTATCAAGGTACATCCATTTTGTTATAAATGATCCAATGTCATCATTTCTTATGGCTGAGTAGTATTCCATAGTATATATGTACCATGGCTTTTTAATCCACTCGTCTTCTGACGGACTCTTGGGCTGGTTCCAGATCTTCGCTATTGTGAACAATGCTGCCACAAACATGGGGGCGTATTTCTTCGGTTCAAACAGTGCTATGGTGTTCTTAGGGTATATTCCTATAAGTGGGATAGCTGGGTCAAAAGGCAGTTCGATTTTTAATTTTCTGAGAAATCTCCAAACTGTTTTCCACAGTGGCTGCACCAGTCTGCATTCCCACCAGCAGTGCAGAAGGGTTCCCTTTTCTCCACATCCTCGCCAGCACTTATTCTGTGTTGTTTTGCTGATGAGTGCCATTCTGACTGGTGTGAGGTGATATCTCATTGTGGTTTTAATTTGCATTTCTCTAATGATTAGTGATGTTGAACATTTTTTCATATGCCTATTGGCCATCTGTATGTCCTCTTTGGAGAAATTTCTATTCATTTCTTTTGCTCATTATTTGATTGGGTTGTTTGTCTTCCTGGTGTTGAGTTTTATACGTTCTTTATAAATTTTAGTTATTAACCCCTTATCAGATGTGCTGTCGAATATGTTCTCCCATTGTGTGGTTTGTCTTTTTATTCTGTTCTTATTGTCTTTAGCTGTGCAAAAACTTTTTAGTTTGATATAGTCCCATTTGTTTATCTTGCCTTTTATTTCATTTGCCCTTGGAGATAAATCGGCAAATATACTGCAGCTACAGATGTCAGAGAGCCTGCTGCCTATGTTTTCTTCTAAGATGCTTATTGTTTCACTCCTTACGTTTAAGTCTTTTATCCATTTTGAGTTTGTTTTTGTGAATGGTGTAAGTTGATGGTCTAGTTTCATTTTTCTTGCAGGTAGATGTCCAATTTTCCCAACACCATTTGTTAAAGAGGCTGTCTTTACTCCATTGTATGTTCTTTCCTCCTTTGTCAAATATCAGTTGTCCATAAAGCTGTGGGTTTATTTCTGGGTCCTCTGTTCTGTTCCACTGATCTATGTGCCTCTTCTTACACCAGTACCAGGCTGTCTTGAGTATAATGGCCTTGTAGTAAACCTTGATATCTGGAAGAGTGATACCTCCTCCTTTATTTTTTCTTTTTAAGATTGCTGAGGCTATTCGTGTTCTTTTTTGGTTCCATATAAATTTTTGGAATATGTGTTCTATATCTTTGAAGTATGTCATTGGTATTTTAATTGGTATTGCATTGAATTTATAAATTGCTTTGGGTGATATAGACATTTTAATGATGTTTATTCTTCCTAGCCATGAGTACGGTATATGCTTCCACTTGTTTGTATCTTCCTTGATTTCTTTTATTAATGTTTTATAATTTTCCGAGTACAAGTCCTTAAACTCCTTGTTTAAATTTACTCCTAGGTACTTTATATTTTTGGCTGCAATAGTGAAGGGGATTGTTTCCTTAATTTCTTTTGCTGACAGTTCATTGTTGGTATATAGAAATGCCTTCGGTTTCTGAGTATTAATTTTATGTCCTGCCACCTTGCTGAATTCATTTATCAGGTCCAGTAGTTTTTTGACTGAGACTTTAGGGTTTTCTATATACAATATCATATCATCTGCAAATAGTGGCAGTTTTACTTATTCTTTTCCAATTTGGATACCTTTTATTTCTTCTTCTTGTCTGATTGCTGTAGCTAGGACTTCCAGAACTATGTTGAATAAGAGTGGTGAAAGGGGGCATCCCTGCCTGGTTCCTGATTTAAGGGGATTGCTTTTAATTTTTGTCCATTTAGTATGATGTTTGCTGTCGGTTTTTCGTAGATGGCCTTCATCATGTTAAGGAATGATCCCTGTATTCCCACTTTACTGAGAGTTTTGAGCATGAATGGGTGCTGGAATTTATCAAATGCCTTTTCTGCATCTATTGAAATTATCATGTGATTTTTGTCCTTCCTTTTGTTTATGTGATGAATCACATTGATTGATTTGCAAATATTGAACCAGCCTTGCCTCTCCAGAATAAATCCCACTTCATCATGGTGTATGATTTTTTTTTCATATATTGCTGGATCCGGTTGGCTAATATTTTGTTGAGAATTTTAGCATCTAAATTCATCAGGGATTGCCTGACCAGTGGTGGCGCAGTGGATAAAGTGTCGACCTGGGAACACTGAGGTCGCCAGTTCAAAACCCTGCACTGGTCTGGTGAAGGCACATATGGGAGTTTATGCTTCCAGCTCCTCTTCCCTTTCTCTCTCTCTCTCTCTCTCTCTCTCTCTCTCTCTCTCTCTCTCTGTGTCTCCTCTCTAAAATGAATAAAATTAAAAAATAAAGTAAATTTAAAATTCATCAGGGATATAGGCCTATAATTTTCTTTTATTGTGTTGTCTTTGCCCGGTTTTGGGATCAGAATTATGCTCTCCTCATAAAAGCAGTTTAGAAGTCTTCCTTTCTCTTTAATTTTTGAAATAGCTTGAGGAGGATAGGAGTTAGTTCTTCTTTGAATTTTTGATAGAATTCACTTGTGAAGCCATCAGGCCCAGAACTGTTTTGAGGGGGGGAGTTTTTTGATAACTGTTTCAATCTCATTTGTTGTAATTGGTCTGTTTAGATGTTCTGATTATTCTAGATTGATTTTTGGAAGGTTATATGATTCAAGAAATTTGTCCATTTCACCACTATTGTCTAATTTCTTGGCATAGAGTTCTTCATAGTATTTTCTTACAATGCTTTGTATTTCTTTTGTGTCAGTTGTTATTTCTCTACTGTCCTTTCTAATTTTATTTATTTGAGTCCTCTCCCTTTTTTTCTTGGTGAGTCTAGTTAAAGGTTCATCAATCTTGTTTACCTTTTCAAAGAACCAGCTTCTGGTTTCATTGATCCTGTGTATTGTTTCCTTAGCCTCTATGTCATTTATTTCTGCTCTGATCTTTATTATTTCCTTCCTTCTACTTGTCTTGGTTTTTTTTGTTGTTGTTTTTCTAGTTCTTTTAGCTGCAGGGTTAGGTTGATTATTTGAGCTTTTTCTAGCTTCTTATGATATGCCTGTAGTGCAATAAAATTTCTCTCAGAACTGCTTTTGCTGTGTCCCATAAAGTTTGTGTTGATGTATGCTCATTATCATTAGTTTCTGGAAACCTTTTTATTTCTTCTTTGATCTCATTGTTAATCCATTCATTATTTAATAACATGCTATTTAGTTTCCAAGTGTTTGAGTATTTTTCAGTTTTTCTTTTGTGGTTAATTTCTAGTTTCATGGCATTGTGATCAGAGAAAATGTTTGATATGATTTCAATCTCCTTAAATTTATTGAGGCCATTTTGTGTCCTAACATGTGGTCTATGCTAGAAAATGTACCATGAGCGCTTGAGAAGAATGTATATTCTACTGCTTTAGGGTGAAAAGTTCTGAAGATATCTATTAAATCAAGTTGATCTAGTGTCTCCCTTATGTCTACTGTTTCTTTATTAATTTTCTTTCTTGAGGATCTATCCAGTGTTGTTAGAAGGGTATTGAAATCCCCTACTATGATAGTATTGATGTTAATCTCGCCCTTTATATCCATCAAAGTCTGCTTTATGTATGTAGGGGCTCCTATATTTGGTGCATAGATATTTATAATAGTTATATCTTCCTGTTGAATTGTTCCCTTTATCATTATGTAGTTTCCTTCTTTATCTCTTACTATAGCCTTTGTTTTAAATTCCTTTTTGTCAGATATTAGTATTGCTACCCCTGCTTTTTTTTCATTTCCATTTGCATGAAATATTTTTTTATCCTTTTACTTTCAGTCTATGTGCATCTTTTGTTTTAAGGTGTGTCTCTTGGAGACAGCATATGTATGGGTCCTATATCTTTATCCATGCAGCTACCTTATGTCTTTTCATTGGATCATTTAATCCATTTACATTTAAGGTTATTATTGATATGTAGTTGTTTATTGCCATTTTATTCTTTAAAGCTGTATTCTTCTTTTGCTCTATTCATTCCTCCCTTTAAACTGTTCACAAGAGGCCTCTTAGTATCTCTTGCAGAATTGGTTTAGTTTTTATGAATTCCTTCAGGCTTTCTTTTTCTGGGAAGCTCTTTATTTCTCCTCGATTTTAAACGTTAGCCTTGCTGAATAAACTAGTCTTGGTTGTAGGTTCTTGTTATGCATTACTTTGATTATATCTTGCCATTCCCTTTTGGCCTCAAGTGTTTCTGTTGAGAAGTCTGATGTCATCCTTATGGGGGCTCCTTTGTAGGTGATAGTCTTTTTTTCTCTAGCAGCTTTTAAAATTTTTTCTTTATCCATTAGCTTTGGTATTTTAACTATGATGTGTCTTGGTGTAGATCTTTTTTGGGTTTCTCTTTAATGGAGTTCTGTGTGCTTCTTGAACGTGTGGAGTGTTTCCCAGCTTCAATTTAGGAAAGTTTTCTGCTATGATTTGATTGAACAAAGTTTCCATTTTCTGACCTTTCTTCTCTTCTTCAGGCACCCCTATGATGCGAATGTTGTTTCTCTTCATGTTGTCACAGAGCTCCCTTAGAGTTTCCTCACATTTTTTGAGTCTCTTTTTCTTTTTCTTCTCTGCTTCTGTGCCTTTGTTTATTGTGTCCTCTAACTCACTGATTCAATCCTCAGCATCATTCATCCTCCCTTTAATTACTTCCATTGTGGTCTTCAGTTCTGATACTGTATTTGTCATTTCTGTCTGATTCTTTTTTATTATTTCAATTTCATTTTTTATACTTGTTATCTCTTTATTTAGGTGTTCATAATGACTATCCATTGTTGCTCTAATTTCTTTGAACATCCTATCATTATTTTAAAATCTGCTTCTGGTAATTTGGTTATATCTGGTTCATTCAGGTCCTTCTCTGGGGATTTCTCTTGATTCACTTGGTTTGCATTCCTCTGCCTGCCCATTTTGTCTGTGTATAAGCAAATTGAGGCCACTGGAGTCCAGTAGGTGTTGCCTTTGTGTTCTCTATGTGTGGTCTGTCTGCAGGGCCCCCACCCCCTCTGCTGGTGCCTAGGGCTGTTTGGTATGGGCATTGCCAGCGCCGGTCTACTGTGGCTTTTGCTGTGATTTCTGCCTCTCCTCTGCGGGAGGGGCAGTCACTGAAGCCACAAGCCTTAGCACCAAGGGTAGAGGTGCGCACCTTTGCTCAGCTGTGGACCCAGCCTATTTCCGGACTTCTGCCCAGAACCCGCAGTCAGAGCCTGCTCTCCACAGTTTCGCGGGTTGGGCTGGGCTTTTGACGTGCTCTCAGCTGTGAGTCTTTGCCCGTCCGGAGCTTCAGTCCCGCCCTCGAGCCCAGGGCCCCTCTGTGCAGGGTTGCAAACCCAGGTTTATTGAGCCAGCCGTGTTTGCTGGCTTCTGCTCAGCTGCGGACTTACGCTAGCCCCGGACTCTATCTTGCCCCCGCATTGGGAGCCCTTTCATGCACGTAGGAATGCAATTCCCGGTTTCTCTGGCTGGCCGGGTGGGGATAGTAAAGTGGGCTCAGCTGCGAGCTTCCACTTGTCTCGGGGTCTACCTCATTCCCGCACTCGGAGCCCACTTGCACACGTATTATGTTAAACCGCGGTTTCTCTGGCCCGGGGTGGGGGCGGTAGAGTGAGCTCTGCTGCAAGCCCCTGCCCATCCCTGGTTCTATTCCGGTCCCCGCGGTCAGGGTCGGCTTGCGCAGGGTCGCAGAGCAGATTTCTGCCTGTTCTGACCTCCCGCTTTGTCCCCGTAAGAGGGATTAAAGGCGGGCCCGCAGCTTCCGGACCTCTTTCACGTGTCCCCTCCGACCCTGCTGGGCCAGACTGAGCTCACTCTGGCTTGGCCTCTGCCCACGCCGACAGAACCGCGTTTCAGCGTCCTGCCACCCCAAACCTTTCAGCAACCCTCAGCAGAGTAGGAAGGGACCTTATACTCAACACTGTAGGCCTGGGAGCTCCCTCACTTGTTTCACAGCTCAAAACTGTCCAAACGCCTCTTCTAGGCTCTGGGACTGCAGGCTGGGGCTTGGTTTCTGGGACCCAGGTCCCTCCCTCTCCGCCAAACTTTCCTCCCACCACGCGGGTCTCTCCGGGCTGCCGTTTGCTCCGGGTAGCTGGGCAGCCCTCTTCGCGTTTTCGCTATTCCTACCAGTCTCAATGTGGCTTCTTCAGTGTTCCTTGGTTGAAGAGTCCACTTAGTTTAGTTCATAGTTGATTCATCCAGATGATGGTTCTTTAAATTGAGTTATAATCCACTTTGGTTCTGGGAGTTGGAAGTTGGTACGTCTGCCTACTCCATCGCCATCTTGCTTCCCCAAAACATTTTACTTTTTAAAAAAACTTTTCTTAAACCTTAAATTTAATTTAAAATTTATTTTTTTAAATTAAATTGTTACTAGACTAAAATAAGAAATAAAGTATAAAAATGTTTTATATATTTTACATATGGAAGAACTAGGGACTGTGGGAAGCAAACTTTATAGTATCAAGAAGTTATGGTGATTCTTAGGGAGGATATGACTAGATTGTTTGAATAATTTCAAAAGTTGATGCCTGCTCTTCTAGGACAATTAGAAATTGCACCTGATCCCCTTGGGAAGAAGGATTGTTTGGCTAAGGTCATTACTGGAGTTAGCAGATTGGGGAGGGGAGCTGGTGGTAAGGCCATCTGAGGCCCTCCTGGTTACACTAGATGTCAAGACACATAACATTGGGCCTCAGCACACCTGTTTCATAGAGAGTAGGGATATCTTAAAAGCAGATATTGGTACTGTTCTTTAATCTTGTCCCATTTAATCATGGGCTAGTCAGTAAAGACTGGTTATGATGAACATAGCCTCTAAAGAAAGGTATGCTGGGTTCACACACAGCTTTGCAACTTAACTTCATCGCTTTGGAAAGGTCACCCAACTGCTCTGTACCTTGGTATCCCCATTTATAAAACGGGCTAAGAATAGTGCATATGTATTACATAAGGTTGTTTTAAGGATTAAATGGTTTATTATTTCTAAAAAATTTATATGTGCTTGGTATATATGTTTTTATTACATAAATATTTAAAAGCATCTAAGTACCATTTGATTTATTATTTAATTATTTGGGAAATAATTACTTTCTAAAAGAGTTGTAATGAATGAAGGGTACAACAAAGTATTAAAATTGAAAATTGGCAAGGTCTACATAACAGGAAAATAATGTTAAGGAAAAATCCTGTGCTGGAAAACCCCCTATAATTATAACATAAACTTTCTGTCAGTTAATACTCATACTTTTCAAAATTGTAGATGACATAAAGCTAGGAGAGATAGTTAGCATTTTAGGTTACAGAATCTGAATCTAAAACATAGCTGTAGTCCTGAATATTGGGTCAAATCAGAATAAATTAAATTTAACAGAGAAAAAATGTGGGTCTTACACTTGGGATCCTAAAAGAAGCATTATATATTTTAGGATATAATTGATTCTAGGCTCATTATAAGTCAATAAGTTAGTCAAAAAAGCTAATATAAGGTTAGGTTTTATTTATAGAATTGTGGTGTCTAATCAATTAATCTGATAGAACCAGTGCATTGGTCTGTCAGTTATCCTTCGGGCTAGTTTCTGGAGGACTTAGAAAAGTAGAATACACTTCAGCAGAGCAACTATGACACTGAAAACTGTCATATCAGAAACTGAGAAATAGTAGAAATAAAACTTACCTTGACTCTATGCTATTTAGTAATTTCAACACACACATACATTCCTCACACTTGACATCCAGCCAACTGCAGCACTTACCTGTGTCAGGAGCAGTCATTCCAGATACCCCCAGCTGACTCCTGACTTCTTCCTACTTTTTATCCAGTCCTACCTCTTGGCTTGATCAAAGGCATTCCTGCTTTTGCTTTTTTCTTTTACTTTCTTTTCCTTTTTTTTTTTTTTTTTAAACAGGGTTTGTCTCATACATTAGATAGCTAATGGATATGCCCCTCTGGATCTCCTTGCTTTAGCTATCATGGGTAGAATTTCATTTCTGGTTAACTCTCAAATGACTCCATTTTCCCTAGAGGTGAAAATCGGGGTAAGGTACTGGAAGTAGCTTGCTCAAGGCAATTCTAGAAATACAGAGGCAAACAGAGGACAGGGAGTTCTGCTAAAAGACCATACACTTCATGGGAACTTGAACACCTGAAATTAGAGTGAGCCTTGCTGGGAACTAGTGATTTTCCCGTTTCTATGGCTATTTTAGCAGAACTTTGCTTTTCCATTTGTGGAACTCTTGAAGCACAAAATTTTAAATGAGACCAAAAATTATAGATTTTTTCCGTGGTGTTGTCTTTCTTTCTCTTTTCCAAACCCAAAGGCATATGATTTTATGAAAATTTCTAGAAAATATTATATGTAACGAATTTATATTCATCAACTTTGAGGATCATAAAATACAACCAAAGAATTACACATTATACGGCATGAACATAAGCCATATTTGGAAAGTCAAGTAAAACACTGGAAATTAATCTCATAATTAAGGGAAGAGACTGAGATGTACTCAGGCAACTGTATTTCTTATATGAATCATCCAGAAAAATGCTTTATTTTTCAATTTCAAAATATCATTTTTAAAATTTATTTAATTGTGTTTACATAGATTCTAGGGTGACCCAGACTGAATCCCCCCTCCCCCATATTCCCCTCAACATCTCTCTTACTCCCCTCCCTAAAGCGCCCTCTCCCCTTCCCTTAAGGTTTTTCCCATCCTATCATCCCCTTTCCCTCTGTCCTCTTTTCCTCAGGTCCCTTTGATCCCTCCTCTATCTCAATTCCTTTCCTCAGTTCTCAATGTTCCTCGGCTCCTCAAATGAGTGAGGTCATATAATATTTTTCTTTTTCTACCTGGCTTATTTCACTCTACATAATAGTTTCCAGGCCCCTCCATATTGTTGCAAAAGGTAATATGGTAATATTTCATTCTTTTTCATGGCACCATAGTATTCCATTTTGTATGTATGTATATATATACCAAAGCTTTTTAATTCACTCGTCCACTGATGGACACTTGGGCTGGTTCCAGATCTTCGCTATTGTGAACAATGCTACCATAAACATGGGGGTGCATTTCTTTTTTTCAGTCAGTGCTATGGTGTCCTTGGGATATATTCCTATAAGTGGGATAGCTGGGTCAAAGGGCAATTCCATTTCTAATTTTTTGAGGAATCTCCAAAATATTTTCCACAGTGGCTGCACCAGTCTGCATTCCCACCAGCAGTGCAGGCGGGTTCCCTTTTCTTCACATCCTCACCAGTACTTATTCTGTGTTGTTTTGTTAATGAGCACCATTCTGACTGGTGTGAGGTTGTTTCTCATTGTGGTTTTAATTTGTATTTCTCTAATGATTAGTGATGTTGAACATTTTTTCATATGCCTATTGGCCATCTGTAGGTCCTCTTTGGAGAAGTGTCTATTCATTTCTTGTGCCCATCTTTTGATTGGATTGTCTTCCTGGTGTTGAGTTTTACAAGTTCATTATAAATTTTGGTTATTAACCCTTTATCAGATGTGTTGTCGAATATGTTCTCCCATTGTGTGGTTTGTATTTTTATTCTGTTCTTATTGTCTTTAGCTGTGCGAAAGCTTTTTAGTTTGATATACTCCCATTTGTCTACCCTGTCGTTTATTTTATTTGCCTGTGGAGATAAATCGGCAAATATATTGCTTCGATAGATGTCGGAGAGTTTGCTGCCTATGTTTTCTTCTAGAATGCTTATGGTTTCAGAGCTTACCTTTAAGTCCTTTATCCATTTTGAGTTTATTTTTGTGCATGGTGAAAGTTGGTAGACTAGTTTCATTTTATTGCAGGTAGCTGTCCAGTTTTCCCAACACCATTTGTTAAAGAGACTATCTTTACTCTACTATATGCTCTTACCTCCTTTGTCAAATATCAATTGTCCATAAAGCTGTGGGTTTATTTCTGGGTTCTCTGTTCTGTTTCATCGATCTATATGCCTGTTCTTATGCCAGTACCAAGCTGTTTTAAGTACAATGGCCTTGCAGTATAACTTGATATCAGGAAGTGTGATACCTCCCACTTTATTCTTCTTTTTCAAGATTGCTGAGGCTATTCGTGTTCTTTTTTGGTTCCATATAAATTTTTGAAATATTTGTTCTATATCTTTAAAGTATGTCATTGGTATTTTAATTGGTATTGCATTGAATTTATAAATTGCTTTGGGTAATATCGACATTTTAATAATGTTAATTCTTCCTAACCATGAACACAGTATATGCTTCCACTTGTTTGTGTCTTTCTTGATTTATTTTATCAATGTTTTATAATTTTCTGGGTACAAAACTTTAACCTCCTTGGTTAAATTTACTCCTAGGTACTTTACTTTTCTTTTTGTTTCAATGCTGAAGGGGATTGTATCCTTACTTTTTCTTTCTGACATTTCATTGTTTGTGTATAGAATGCCTGTGATTTCTCTGTGTTAATTTTATATCCCGCCACCTTGCTGAACTCATTTATTAGGTCCAGAAGTTTATTGACTGAGCCTTTTGGTTTTCTATATGCAGTATCATATCATCTACAAATAATGATATTTTTACTTCTTCTTTTCCAATTTGGATGCCTTTTATTCTTCTTGTCTGATTGCTGTAGCTAGGTCTTCCAGTACTATGTTAAATAAGAGTGGTGAAAGGGGACACCCCTGCCTTGTTCCTGATTTTAGAGGAATTGCTTTTAATTTTTGTTCATTGAGTATGATGTTGGCTGTGGGTCTGTCATATATGGCCTTTATTGTGTTGAGGTATGTTCCCTGTATTCCCACTTTACTAAGAGTTTTGATCATAAATGGGTGTTGAATTTTATCAAATGCTTTTTCTGCATCTGTTGAAATTATCATGTGGTTTTTCTCCTTACTTTTGTTTATGTGGTGAATCACATTAATTGATTTACGAATGTTGTACCATCCTTGTCTCCCCAGAATAAATCCCACTTGATCATAATGTATTATTATTTTCATGTATTGCTGGATCCGGTTTCCTAATATTTTGTTGAGGATTTTAGCATCTAAATTCATCAGGGATAATGGCCTATAATTTTCTTTATTTGTGGTGTCTTTGCCTGATTTTGGAATCAGAATTATACTAGCCTCATAAAAGGAACTTGGTAATGTTCCTTCCTCTTGAAATTTTTTGAAAAAGCTTGAGAAGGATAGGAGTTAGTTCTTATTTGCATATTTTGCAGAATTCACCAGTGAATCCATCAGGCCCAGAGCTTTTGTTTTTTGGGAGCTTTTTGATAACTGTATCAATCTCTTTTGTTGTAATCGGTCTGGTTAGGTTTTCTGATTCTTCCAGGTTGATTTTGGAAGATAGTATGTTTCAAGGAATTTGTCCATTTCTCCTAGGCTGCTAATCTTTTTGGCATACAGTTCTTAATAGTATTTTCTTATAGTATTTTGTATTTCTATTGTGTTGGTTGCTTTTCCACTCTCATTTCTAATTTTATTTATTTGAGTCCTCTCTCTTCTGTTTTTGGTGAGTCTCATTAAAGGTTCATCGGTCTTGTTTACCCTTTCAAAGACCAGCTCTTGGTTTCATTGATCCTCTGTATTGTTTCTTTAGCCTCTATGTCATTTATGTTTCCTCTGATCTTTATTATTTTCTTTCTTCTACTACTTCTGGTCTTTACTTGCTTTTCTTTTTCAAGTTCTTTTAGATGAAGGGTTAGGTTATTTATTTGTTATTTTTCAAGCTTCTTAAGGAATGCCTGTAGTGATATGAATTTCCCTCTCGGGACTGCTTTAGCTGTGTCCCATAAATTTAGAGTTGTTGTATGTTCATTATCATTCGTTCCTAGGAACTTTTTTTATTTCTTCTCTGATTTCATTGTTAACCCTTCATTATTTAATAATATGCTAATTAGTTTCTATGTGTTTGAGTATTCTTCAGTTTTTCTGTTATAATTGATTTCTAGTTTCATGCCATTGTGATCAGAGAAAATGTTCGATATGATTTCAATCTTTGAACTGTTCACAACAGGCCCCTTAGCATCTATTGCAGAATTGGTTTGGTTTTAATGAATTCCTTTAGGTTTTTTTTTTTTTTTTTTTTTTTTGTCTGGGAAGCTCTTTATTTCTCCTTCAATTTTAAACGTTAGCCTTGCTGAATAGAGTAGTCTTGGTTGTAGGTTCTTGTTTTGCATTACTTTGAATATATCTTGCCATTCCCTTCTGGCCTCAAGTGTTTCTGTTGAGAAGTCGGATGTCATCCTTATGGGGGCTCCTTTGTAGGTGATAGCCTTTTTTTCTCTAGCAGCTTTTAAAATTTTCTCTTTATCCCTTAGCTTTGGTATTTTAACTATGATGTGTCTTGGTGAAGATTTATTTGGGTTTCTCTTTAATGGATTCTGTGTCCTTCTTGGATGTGTGAAATGTTTTCCAGCCTTAATTTAGGAAAGTTTTCTGCTATAATTTGATTGAACAAAGTTTCTATTTCTTGTTCTCTCTCCTCTTCTTCAAGAACCCCTATGATGCGGATGTTTTTTCTCTTCATATTGTTACAGAGCTCCCTTAGAGTTTCCTCACATTTTTTGAGTCTTTTTTTTTTGTTGTTCTGCTTCTTTGCCTTTGTTTATTGTGTCCTTTAACTAGCTGATACGATCCTCAATGTCATTCATCCTGCTTTGAATTCCTTCCATTGTGGTCTTCCATTCTGATACTGTATTTGTCATTTCTGTCTGATTCTTTTTTATTATTTCAATTTCTTTTTTATACTTGTTAATTCTTTATTTAGGTGTTTTAAATTACTATCCATTGTTGCTCTAATCTCTTTGAACATCCTAACTATCATTATTTTGAATTCTTCATCTGCGGATTTGGTGATATGTGGTTCATTCAGGTCCTTCGCTGGGGATTTCTCTTGATTCATTTGGGTTGCATTCCTCTGCCTGCCCATTTTGTCTTTGTATAAGAAGGGAGTGGCCACTGGAGTCCAATGTGTGTTTCCTTTGTGTTCCTAGGTGTGATCTGTCTGCAGGCCCACCACCTCCTCTGCCGCTGCCTATGGTGGTTGGGTATGGGTGTTGCCAGCACCAGCCTACTGCGACTGTTGCTGTGATTTCAGCCTCTCCTCCGCGGGAGGGGCTGTGTTCTGGTGCCCAGCTCTACAAGCCTCAGCCTGCCTGGGCCTTTGCCTCACCCCCACAGGTTGGGTTGCAAATTGCACTCAAGCCACAAGCCTCAGTTCCAAGGGTAAAGGTGAGCACCTTTGCTCAGTTGCAGACCCAGCCTGTTCCCGGCCTTCTGCCCAGCCCCCACATCAGAGCCTGCTCGCCACAGTTTCTCAGTTTGGACGGGGCTGCTGACGTGCACTCAGCTGTGAGCTTCCACCTGTCCAGAGCTTTATCCCTGCCCCCGAGGCCAGAGCCTGCCTGCACAGGATCGCAATCTGCAGTTTCTTGGGCCGGAGTGGCTGCTGGCGACCACTCAGCTGCGAGCCTCTGCTCACCTTGGGCTCTAGCCTTGCCCCCACGGTCAGAGCCAACTCACGCACTCAGGATGACAAACTGCTGTTTCTCGGGCCAGATGGGGCTGCTGGCGTGCGCACTCAGCCGTGAGCCTCCACCTGTCCCTGGCCCTTGCAGTCAGGGCCGGCCTGCACAGGGTTGCAGAGCAGATTTCTGCCCGTTCCTGGCCTCTTGCTTTTCTCCACAGGTGGGGCTGCAGGCGGCCTGCAGCCGCTGGACCCCTTTCGTGCGTCCCCTCCTCCCCTGCTGAGCTAGACCAAGCTCACATCAGCTGGGCCTCCATCCCCACCTACAGAACCACATTTCAGCGTCTTGTCGCCACCGTCCCTCCAGCAAGCCCTCAGCAGTGTGGGTGGGTGCACTGCAGCTCAGACCCTAAGACTCTGTACTGTAGTACTGGAAGCTCCCTCCGTCTAAGCAGCTCTGCTCTAAGTGCCGTGGGGAGAGCTTGTTTGGCTGGTGTCCTATCTCCCTTTGCTGGTATTGCTAGTTCCAGGGGAAACATTCATTTTTGATTAGGAAAGTGACTCAGCCCAGGGGTTAGGGTGGCTGTCCCCTCAGAGTATTTTCTCCCTGTGCCTTCCAGTCCACACTCTCTTCCCGCTGCTCTGGTCCTCTCCTCTGTCCCTGTTCCCTGGAGCTCTGGGTGAGTAGTTGTGAGATAGGTTTTCTGCGCTGTCCCTTTAAGAAAAATCTTGGGTCTGAGAAAACTCTCACAAACAGTATCCTCACTTGTTTCACAGCTCAATACTGTCCAAATGCCTCTTCTAGGCTCTGGGACTGCAGGCTGGGGCTTTGTTCCTGGGACCTATGTCTCTCCTTCTCTGCCAAACTCTCCTCCCGCCACGCCGGTCTCTCTGGGCTGCTGTTTGCTCCGGGGAGCTGGGCAGCCCTCTTTGCATTTTCGCCTTTCCTACCAGTCTCAATGTGGCTTCTTCAGTGTTCCTTGGTTGAAGAGTCCACTTATTTTAGTTCAAAGTTTGTTTATCTAGATGATGGTTCTTTAAATTAAGTTATAATCCACTTTGGTTCTGGGAGTTGGAAGTTGGTACGTCCGCCAACTCCATTGCCAGCTTGCCATCCCCACTCTTTCCCCCTTTCTTTTGGAAAATAAGCCAGCTCTTTCAACACACCTCTTTTCCAGGTGCCCAGGCAAGTGGCTGTGAGTGATATTTTCTACTGTTTTCATTAAATTGAGAGCCTTTCTGGGTTCTCAGCCTCACCCCCACCCTTTTGTTCCTGTAAACCAGGGAGGCTCACCGCTGCTCACTGCTCCCTACCAGGCTCGGTGTGGCTTATTCTTTGCTCCTTGGATTTTGAGAGCAGTGCTTATAGTCCAGGGTTGGTTTATTCATGCTGGATGTTCCTAAATTAATTTGTAATCCAGTTTGGTGGTGTGAGCTGGGAGTCTTTGTGTCTGCCTACTCCACTGCCATCTTGTGTCCTCATTTTATTTTTAAATTGTAATATTTTTGCATTTTTAAATTTTTAAACAGAAAATGATAACTTCATTTCTCAGAAGTGGGTTGTTTAAAATGATGAAACTAGCTGTTAAGACAACACAACAATTTGAAATAGCAAAGCAAGCAGACCTGTCAAGATGCAGACATAGTGCTATATAAATATTTTAATAATAGTTACTGTAAAACTCACTTTTCTGTCTTATCAACTTTACTAAGACATTCCTAAATAAGTAAAGACATTAAACAATATTAAAATAAAGATTGAAATTAACTAGTAAGTATATTATGAGGTATGAAGTTAAAAACCCAAATTATGCAAGATTTAAAAATACAAAAGTAAGAGGCATTGGTTTCCTGAAATACTTTTAATCCCACATCAGAAGGTTGCCTTTCATTATTTTGATTCAGTTTTAGGTGCACAGCATAATGATTAGACAATCATACACTTCACAAAGTGGTCCCACCAATATTTCAAGTACCCACCTGACAACGTACTTTGTTATTGAAATATTATTGACCACATCCCTGTGCTGTACTGTACCTCTTTGTGCCTACTTTGGAACTACCAATTGTATCAAGTTGAAAACTTTCATTCAGCCCTCCACACCCTACACACTGGCGACCATCAGTCTGTTTTCTATCTATTTGTGTTTTTAAAAAACTTTTTTCTAAAGCATGTTTATTTCAGGTATAGATTATGACTTGCTTTTTCAGAATCTAAAACAAACAAACAAACAAACAAAATAAAACAAAGAACAATTGAGCCAGAATATGTTTCATGTGTCAGATTTTCTCTGTCTTTAACAGTGTTGAACACACATGACATTATATTATTTTGACATGCACACATTTTAAGAATTTAGCTGTGATAATTTTAAAAAGAAACACTAAGTAGGATACTTACTTTTGACAGAGCCAAAATGACAGCCAATACCCATTGACATAGCACATATATCTTCATGGAAAAAAGAACCTTTGCTCTGGCCGGTTAGCTCAATTGGTTAGACTGTTCTCCCGAAATGACAAGGTTGTGGAGTGTGACTCTAGGTCAGGGCACAGATAGGAAGTATTCAATAAATGCATGACTAAATGGAAACACAAGTAAATATTTCCCTTCCCCCTCTCCTCTTTCTTCTTTCCTCTCGCTGTCTCTCTAAAAATTAATCGACAAATCAAATTTAAGCCTTGGTCAAATAGCTCAGTTGGTTGGAGCATCCTTCCAAAGTACAGAGGTTTCTGGTTCAATCTGTGGTTAGGGCACATATAGGAACAACCTGATGTTCCTGTCTCTGTCTTTCTCTGTCTGTCCCTCTCTAAATTAAAAAAAGAAAAGAAAGAAAGAACAGCCTTGCCACAGTAGCTAAATTCTCTTTATGTTCTCTAAAGTGAGGGTTTACAGCCTGCAAAATAACAATCTGTATTTATTAATAAATCTTTTGTTGTTTATAAAATTTATACCTAAACCTATTATATCAACCCTATTCTGCTAGTTTACCTACAGTGCAGAACCAATGTATTTTAGACACTGAGATAATTTATTTTGTAGAGTTTAACAGTTTAGATGTGTTTCTTAACATGTATTAAGTGTCTACTATTAAATCAAGCACTATATTAGAAATTGAGAAGGCAATTGTGACTGTAATGGTTAATTTTATATTACAACTTGGCTGAACCATAGTGACCAATATTATGCTAATTAAACTGTACTTTTTCCTGAGTTCCTAGCCTGCCAGCCTCCTTCGTGGGATTTTGGAGTCACCAAACCTTCATACTCACATGATCTAATTTCTTAAATATTTTTATATAACTATATTCATTAATATACCTATAGATAATCATGGGATCCAAATCCTTAAAATAATTTCATGTACTCTAGTTTATTGCTGTCATTAGATGATGGATATGCACCCAGATCATATGAAATTGGCTCCATTGTGTTGTACTGCATGCTGAGACCAATGGTATGCATTTCGTTATCTGCTGAATACCGCAGAACCCGCAGAAGATGGGCTGATGAGCATTGTCATTGGACCCATGATGAGTGGTCAACTGCCTTCTCTGATCAGTCACAGTTCTGTCTGCAGCCTGACAATCATCATGTCCTGATCTGGCATAGGAGGAACCTGAAAGATTCCATGTTTCATGGGAGAATGGAAATCCTTCCATGATGGTAGAATCATGGTGTGGGCTGGCATCAGCATTGGTGGTTGTAATAATTTCCATGTTATCAGAAATGGATAGCTGACTGCTTCCAGATATCGACATGAGGTCCTGGACCCTATAGTGTACCCTGTGCTGGAGCAGTTGGCAACAACTTTTTTTTATGGACGATAATGCAAGGCCCCACTGTACACATCTCATCAACAATGTGCTTCAGGAGGCAGGAATAGAACGCATGGACTGGCCTTCATGTTCTCCAGACCCAAATCCCATTGAACATGCTTGGGATGCACTGGGGAGATGACTGGCAAACCGTCCAATGCCTCCTACAATACTTCTCGAGATGGAAGTTGCCCTGGAGCAAGAGTGGCAGAGGGTCCCACAAGAACTGCTGGACAATCTGATTGTCCATGCTCCATCGCTGTCGGTGTGTTTTAGCAGTCTTAAGTGACCATACACCCTACTGAACAGTCAATGTGGGGCATTCTCATCCAGTTTCACATACTTCTGTAACCCCCACTAATATGCCACTTGCTACTCAATCACAATAATTAAGTTTGCATCTCATTTACATAATCAAACAACTTTCTTTGACTTGTCATTGCTTTACTGATGTTTTTGTTTAATAAAAAAATCTATTTTTTTATCACTTCATATTCATTTTGAAATATCTCCTAATTTTTTTGAGCAGTGTATATGTGTAATTCTGTGATATAATTCTTTAAAATAATCTCGGTATTTCTATCTGTCTAAATATGTATATATAATATATACATAGAGATATATTTATATATATATATTGCTGTATAGATAGATATGGTGATTCAAAGATATATAAAAATATTTATTTTAAAAAATTGGATCACTGATTGTTACCTACAGTCATTTGACTATAGATATATCTGTATCTATATGTTTACATCTATATCTATGCCTACATACTATATTTATATCGGCATGTATATCTGTATCTATATCTATAACTATATCTATCTAGATCTATATAACTATATCAATATCATCTCTCTGTTTCTCTGGAAAACCATGACTAATGTAGTGACAATACACATTCCAAGATCTTAAGTATGCAAGGAGAATAATTTTTGGAGATGTAGAAATCTACTTAAACTGAGAGTGGATGCTGAAGAGAAATATTAAAGCTTTGTCTTGAAACCTCCCTAAGGCTGTAGTAGGTGGGGAAGGATGTCACTGTCTTGACAAGAATAGCTGCATGTACAAAGGAAAAAAGGACTGACAGCACAGGCTTGAAGAATAATTAAAAGTTGTTTTGCTGCAAAATTGAAGGTAGATGAGAGACAAGAATTAAAGGTCCTTTAAGCTAGCTGAACAGCATACACTCTGTCAACCACACACGTGAGCAGAACAGAGCAACTTCATTAAAACAATTGCTCTGTGACTAAATAGTTCAACTGTGGCACAACCATATGTGGAATACTGATCTATCTGTAGCCAGAACAGAACTTGGATGTGCACCACAGCTTTTTATGGAAATCAGGGGCATCAACAGTCATACAAATTTGCATTTGCAGCTTGATTCTTCATAGTGAATGTGACAGAATCATCCTATTGGCTACATGTAAACTTGAAGGCCTGAGAGAATCAGGCTTCTGGAATCTCTAGTGGGCCAGTTTGGGGCTATAGATAAAGCTGCTATCAACATCTGTGTTCAGTGACTGAGGGGAAGAATCCCCACCAGGAGGAGCAAGCATAACACTAAGTCTGTCAGGCACCGAGCCACCATGCCTTCTGATTTTGCATTTAGCAGGGATACAGTTCTGCTTCTCCAGGCCAGTCTGTCTCACTGCCCATCCCGAGGCAGCTGCTTCTTCCATCCACTCTGAGCAGCTTTGGTGAGAAAGAAGGCAATGTTCCTCAGTTTTGTGTCATCACCCTAATTGTCAACTATGGTTACTGTTGGCCCCTCAGACCCAAAGCCTCCAAGGGCAGAACATTTCCACAACCCCTCTCACTTGGCAATAAACATTCCCTGTGAGTGTTTTGGGTTGTAGTTTTCTACATTAAAAGCAACAATGGCAATAAATAAATACACACATAAATAAAGCAAGTGTCCTAGTATAAAATATCCCTTCTTTTTCAATACTATTCTCAAATATCTAGATCCTACATCTAGCCCATTTATTGTTGATAATCATTCAAATTTTACTAATATTTAGACCCATGCTCCACCACCCTCAGTTCTCTGTGAACATTTTGAATTGTCCTAGCACATCAAAGGGTGATATTACATAGGGCTATGGGCAATTCTGTATTGGTCTTTATTGTCATTGCTAACACTTCATTGAGTCATACTTTTGTGAATACTGTTTATGTGCCAAAGCTATTGTGATATGATTTGAAAGGTGCATAAGCAATGGTACCTATCCTCCATATCTCTAAAAATATAGTAGTGTCTAAGTTTAAAAAAGGGCTTAGAAAACTATAGAAACATTATTATTATGACTCAGTGAGTATATTTATACTTAGATATATTATCAGAGATAATCTATAGAGTGAAATGTTTTCACTGATGGTAAAGCTAATTTTATTCCATTAAACAGAATGATATATTTTAGAATGAAAATATTAATAAAATTATTACAATATAAATATTAATTTTCTGCCATAAAGGAAAAAATGCTAGTAAATAAGGTTTTCATTTTTAAAATATATATTAGAGTTAGATCCATAAGGTAATATAATTTATTATTTATTAACAGCAAGAATGGGTAGATTTCAGAGGAAGTCTATAAGTAATGTATAGAATCACCTTCCTGAATTAACTAATTAGTTCATTAAAGTATAACATCTCCCTGAAAAGCAGTTTTCTTAAAGATTGTCAGTTGTGTCATAGAATGACATGCAAAATCTCTTGGTATTCTATGGATATGTGATCCTTGGCATTCAATTATGAAACTGCTCTTCTGTGTTTGTAGAAGAAAATCATTCAATTTCCATGGAAATGTCAGAGAGATTATATTGTTTTCTTTTATTTATTTTTATTGTTTTGGTCTGAGATATAAATGAAAGCCTATCAATGGTGTCCTTTGCAGTTGCTTCAAAAGCCATAAAACAATTGTACAACCAGAAAATGCTGGTTTATCATTGATGCCAAAAGATGACAATATTGTAAAGTAAGAAATGATGTGAGACCTGTGAATTTCAAGTTGAACAAAGAGCATTTCGAGTTTTAAATCTCTTTCTACTTATTTTATAATAATTTTCCTGAACATTTAATAAAATCTTGTACAGTGAGTTCACCATATATAGTCAGTAGGTTTTCTGTAACTATTATATAGGCTACATATATAAAACAGACATTCAGTGAATGCTTAATGAGAAAATTAACAAGTAAAGTAATAAATTAATATATTCATATTTGGAGAATTTCCTTTGCCAAATGGTTTTGTGACTTTCTTTCAATTAATCTAAATGTCTTTTCCATAAAATAACTTCTTTTACCTTTATTTCAACTTGATTCTTATCTCATTTTAACCATTATTACACTATTCAGCACTCTAGCATGTTTTATTTTTAATAAATATTAACCTATAGGTCTTAATATTTATGTGAATTTTTATACATGTTATTTGCATAGGAAGTAAACATTACAGACAAGAAGGTAGAAAAGAAAAAAAATAGAACACTTAAAGGAAAAGTAAAAAAAAAAAGTAAAAAGGAGCAATCAATCTATTGAACTTCAGCTAGAATGAAAACAACCAAATTAATTATTTATACATTCATAAATATATTCAACTGTAAATGTTTGTGAATCTACCAGATACTAGAGTATAAAGATGACGAATGAATACTATGCAAATGTTAGCTATATTTGTAAGTATGAAGTAAGTGTTTAATAGAAAGTTCACATAACCCAGATTGTTGGGTTAGAAATGGCTGTGTCAAGGGTATGATCCCTTAAAATGTGTTAACTAGAGGAATATTAATAAAGGGTATGGTGAAGTTCATTGTGCCCAACTTCTATTTCCTTTTTTACATTTAGTGAAAGTGATTTTTCTGACTCTATACCGCCATGAGCAGGACATATGAACATCCAGATAAAAAACAAGATTCCCAGCTAGAGGTTTGTTCACATGGCTGAGGTCTCATTATACACTGAAAACGGTATTCACATTCTATGTTACCACTTTAAACGGAGGAAATGTGGGTGTCATTTTGAACCAGCTTAGAATATACAACCTATGGAGCAGCAAAACAAGACAGAAGAACTCAGAGTGAATTAAATACACAAAACTAAATACAGGATGTTGTGGGCATTTATGGAAGAAGCATGTAACCTAGTCTCAGGGAGTTAAGGGTGGGTATTACATTCCCTGAAAATTCTTCTTGTCTTTGAATTTCTATGTGAAGGAGAAAAAACAAACAAATGAAAAAACAGTTGTATGTTTTTGGACACTATACTTTTGATTTTGTCATCCCAACCTCTTAGCTCATATTCTGCACACTAAGAAGGGGGGGAACCTGTGCAAAGGTCTGAGGATGAAAAACAAGACATTAATTGAAGGTTTAGTGTCAGCATTGCTGACTACATTGTATTTCTGGCATGTACTTTTCTACACCTTCTACATCCTTTGGAAAACCTAATCCACATCTCTACCCTTCAGAGTCTTTGTTTCTTCAGTGATCTTTTCTCCCTGTCTTGAAACCACAGAATTTGTTTGCACCCAACCGTAATTGTAACATTTTTGAAATGTCTAATTTTGCCTCCTATTTCCTGACAAGTATCTGCTCTCCTGTTAATTATCATGGCTAATTATTGATGTATTCTCTATTATCCACTTGTAGGAGCCCCATCCAAATCCCTGGGAAGAGTCCTAGAAACAAGTTCTCATATATTTAAAAAAATATAAAAAGCAAAGGTGGTTGCATTATCATGCTTAAGGAGGGGGCCCTGCCCTGTGTAAGATTTAGGACTCTATAAAAATTATTAGCATCTTCCGTGCCCCTATTGCAACAGGTCTTAGATATTTTGGAAACTTTCAAATCATGCACTCATGTACTTTGTATTGTACATCATAGTTCATTGTTCTTAAATCCTATTGATTACTATTATCCAGCTTCAATTCCCAAGAGATTTCCTTCTGTAGTCAACATCCAGCTAAACAGCTAGCCTCTAGCACACAATGATCTGACTTCTATCACTCTAAATTGCATTTTCCACAGATTTTAGAAATAGAATCATACAGTATGTAATTGTTTGGGCATGGTTGCCTTCGCTTCCCTGCTTTTGAGAGTGATCTATAATTTTGCTTTAGCACCTATCTGACAATATTAATAATATGTTTTTTCCTTTTTGTTGTTGTTGTTAGTATTCCACTATATGGCTATATTGCAGCTAATTAACCATACATCACTTACTCGAAGGACATTGAAGTTGTTTTCGGTTTGAAGCAAATATAAAAAATGTTGCTGAAGGGGGATCAGGAAGGTAGCAGAGTAGGTGGTTGTTACACTCACCTCCTTCCAAGATCAAACTGGAGTTATAAATAAATTTAAGAAAAATCATATTGAAAAACCAACTCAAGATGAAATAAAGGTGAATATTTTAACTAGGGATTCATAGAGGAAGCCACATCAAGACCAGAGGAAAGGCGGAGACATGAAAAGGACTGGTCTCACTCCCATGCACAGCAGCTGAGGTTCTGGAGGGGTATCTCAGCTGTGGGGGCAATAATCCTGGGAAGTGTGGGGTCTCAACCCCAAGCTGGGCTCACCAATCTAAAGCACCAGAGCAGGGAAGAGGCACCCACTTGTGGTAGATGACATCTCATTATAATTTTTATTTGCATTTTCTTGATGATTATTGATAATGAGCATCTTTTCATCTGCTTATTGTCTATCTGTATGTCTTATTTGGAAAAATGTCTATTTAGATACTATGGTAAATTTTGTATCAACTTGTTTTTGTGTCATTGAGTTGTTTGAGTTTTACTTATTCCAGAATTTTAAATAAATGGAATAATACCATAGTTAGTTTCGTTTGTTTCATTGCTTCCTTGCTTGCTTGATAACACTGAGCATAATATATATATTTTTAATTTATGCATGCTGTTGGGTGTATGTAAAAGTTATTTATTTTTATTTTTGAGAATCATTCCATTTTATGGATATAGTACAATGTGTTTATCAGTTAAATTCATGGAAATTTGAGTGGGTTCTCATTAGGGGGTATTGTGAATAAATCTGTGAGCAGGAATGGTATGTTTTGTGAGGGTATAGTTTTTTTGTTGTTGTTTCTTTTTTATTTTTATGTGAAAGGAGGGAGATGAAGAGACAGATTCCCACATGCATCAAACCAGGATCCACCCAGCAACTCCGGTCTGGGGTTAATATCCTAGTCAACTGAGCTATCCTCAGAACCAATTGAATCTAACCACTGGCTGCAATAGGAGAAAAGGGAGAGTTAGGGAGAGAAGTAAATGGTCGCTTCTCGTGTTTGCCCTGACCTGGGATCAAACCCTGGATGTCTACATACTGGGCCAATGTTCTATCCATTGAGCTAACTATCCATAGCCAGGGGCATAGTTTTCTACTTGTCTTAGCAATGACCCTTCACAGCTAGCCACAATTTTTTTTACTTTCTCTTAAGCAACTTCTAAGAATATATAAAAATAAGCATTGCATTTCATATATATGTAAATGAGAGAAGACTTTTCCTACAAGACTCTGAGTAACAAATAATTTAGGGTTTTGCTATGATAGCACAAAAACATCCATAGAAAATATACTGTTCACAAAAATTAGGGGATATTTCAAAATGAACATGAAGTAATAAAATACCCCTTATTTTTTTTCAGCAGGATATATAAACAAATGAATGTGGCTGTGTTCCAGATAAAACTTCATCAACAGAAAGTGGGCTCAATTTAGCTCACAAGCTATAGTCTTCTGGCCTACCTCCTGATCTGTACATTTACACTGATTTTTAAAAAAATAGAAATTATTTAAAATTATAAAATAGTCCTTGACTGAAGGCACTTCATAAATTTGTAAGTATTCATTGATACATAAATTAACCAATAAAGAAATGAGAGGTAATAAATACTTTACTCTTTGGGGAACGTATGTGAGTATACATACCTCTATTGTATTCTATTGCTACTTGAGAAAATGAGTTTAACAAGTAAACAAATTTGCCTTATTTCTAACCTAACTATTCCTGTGGCTCAAATACACTTTGCACACTGTAATGGTGTCTATTTTTGATTTTGACAGGGGCAGAACTCATAAACTTTTATAGTATTAAAATAGTCTCTTTTAACCTTAAGGATGTAGGTATGAGATATGGAGAAGCATTGCCCTGGGGTCTGAACATGGTGTGTCTTAAGGATAGGTATTTACTGTTACAAGTTATCCTGCACCAGTGCTGTTCATCATGTCCCAAGAGATAAAGGCAAGTATATGTTCTTTAATAAATTTATTGTTTTTGATATGCAAAGTTTTCTAAATGATGGTTCTGCTGACAGTGAATTTTTGTTGCGTGAATTTAAGGGTAGTACTAGTAGAAAAACTTATTCTTATGAAAACATAATTCAGGCCCTGGCCACTTGGCTCAGAGGTAAAATGACGGCCTGATGTGTAGAAGTCCCAGGTGTAACTCTTGGTCAGGGCTCACAGGAGAAGCAACCATTTGCTTCTCCACCTCTCCCCCTTCTCTCTCTCTCTTCTTCTCCCTCAGCCATGGCTCAAACGGTTTGAGCAAGTTGGCCCCAGATGCTGAAGATAGCTTTGTGGCCTCACCGCAAGTGCTAAAGTGGCTTGGTTGCTGAGCAATGGTGCAGTAGCCCCAGATGGGCAGAGGATCTGCCTGTAGGGGGCTTGCAAGGTAGATCCCAGTTGGGGCACATGCAAGAGTCTGTCTCTGTCTCACTGCTTCTCACTTAATAATAAAATAAAAAGAAAAAAATAACATAATTCAGACCATTGTTCCTTGTTGCTTAATACATTCCAGTTGATTTCCATTGCATTTAAAATAAAATTCATATTCTTTACTATGGCATCCAGGCTTCCCATGTGGTAGAGCTTGCTTATTGTTGCAAATTCTGGTTTCACTCTCCTTCAACCTACCAAGTTCCAACTTGCTGGCATCCTTATCTTTTTCTTGAAAAAATGGAAAGAAAAAAATTAAAGCTTTCCAAGGAGAAATATTTTTGTCCCCTTCATTTTTGACATTGTAGGACACAAACAGTGTCTCGTAGGTAGTAGGTGAAGAAGTGTTTTTAAATAAGTAAAGTGAGAACATATTATATAGGTAAAGGAAAGAAGGATGTTTTCCATGTTGATGGAATGGTTTGAGCACTTTGTTAGTGGCGTAAAATTTATATATTGTTGTGAAATGACTAGCAAATACAGTAATGAGATGAAAAACAAAGAAGTTATGTTACATATTCAGGTAGTTAGAAGTGATTTCATGAAAAAGATGGAAAAATCTATAATATTTACATTAGTGTTTATGCCTTAGAATTATATAATGCTTTTCAGCTTCCAAGCACTTTCACATAGGCAATCTTATTTGCACAAGGTCTCTATTTTTCTAACTTAATGAAGGCCAGGGATGCATGAAAGCTTAATTAGAGACAGAAAGATAACACTTTATTCTTCCAAAGATCCATATGTGTCTGGTGAAGGAAGAAAAAAAGTTTTGCTTTATTCTTTTTAAGAATCACCCCAGAACTTGGAGTTTTATTCATTTCTGAGAATGGAAAATGACTGTAGCTACCAACGCAACAGTCTTCTTATGTCAGAAGTTTAGTAAGAAGCCAAATGTCTTGTCTGTGAAAAAACTTATGCATCGGTAGTTAGCCATCTGAATGCCACCTCCGTATAAGAAGGAAATGAACATGTGTTCAATTGATATAACACTTGAAATTGTAATCTCTCACATTGCACTCCCAAGACTCATTACCTTGTGTTTCAAGAGCACTGCTGAGCACCAAGGTTCATGCCAATTGTCCAATTAGATTCATATACATACCCTTAAAAGTGAATTAAAAACAATTACTCAGTCCATATATATAACTAGAGTTATCCTTTTTCTTAGTAGTATTTGGTTAATAGTTTTAAACTGGCCAGTAAATTGTTCAAAAATAAACCAGGCACAGTTTGCAAAATGCCTTTACTACTTCAACACAAATGATAAACTAAGAAATAAAAATTTCATGAGTTATATGGCAAAACATCATAAGCTATGTCAGGTAATATATAGCATAGGCACAGAATATGAGTTTAGCATGTCCATTCTTTTAAACAAAATATTCACCTAAATCAGCCTTACAAATTCCTCCCTCTCACCGTTTGGGTAGATTTTGTCCAATATTTATGAAGAAAAATAAATGGATCATACTGAACTTGTAAATAATGATTTTGTTTCCTACCATATTATACATGTTCTTCTCTGTTCCTCTGCAACTTTCTTCAGTCCTTTCTCATGTCATCACTGACATTTTACTGTTTGCTTTAAGAACCTTAGTTTTAACTATAATGTTCTTTTTGGAATTTCCTGTAGTCACCATACAATATTTACTTGAAATCCTGTTATCTTCAGGTTAAAAAGACCTAGAATGGTCATGTTTAGAACCTAAGTTAAAGATGATTTATTTCTACATTCTCCATAAATTTTTAATATACAAATGGTACATAAATGTGCCTTCTTATAAACTGTGACATTTTTTGCCCACACTGTACACATGATGCTTTATAAATATGATCTGTATCTGGGCATTTCTTACACATGTACAAATACACAAACTTATAAGACACCCATGGTTGATATGTTTTCATAGTCTGCCACTTATACCTAGTTTGTATTAAAATGATATTTAATATAAAAATGACTATAATAACTTGTAGATACTATTGGTTTTTATATTTAATTCTAAGTTTTCTGAAACAAGAGGTACAGATTAGTCTTATTTTGTAATGCTTTTCACAATTCTTAGATCATGAAAAATTGAGCTAAAAATCTTGAAAATTTATTTTATTTTTAGCAGTAATCTAAATTTTTGCCTCATTAACTCATTTACTCTTCAGAGAATCCTTTTGAGGTAGGACATACTTATTTTATAGATGATAAAAAGAAGCTGAGCAAAGATAAAGTAATTTGCTAAATATTTCAAAGCATTAAGGGGCAAGTTGAGATATGTGACATTCATAAATACTTTAATGGACAAATAAATTGGGGAAATTACATAAAAAGCTGAAGATACTTAGCTAATTTAAATATATATACACATTATATATATATGTATATATAAAATTATACATATATAAATATATATATAATCCTGAACAATAGAGACATAAATTAATGGATTAATTAAGATGGCAATTTACTTTCTATAGACTATTGCTATATTTTATTTAATTTCCATGGAAAGATTTTATCTTTAACTTATCATCAAAATAGATTAGTATAAACAATATTTTCATTTGTAAGAAAATAAATGATTTGTTCTCCATATAAGAATCAGCCGATCACAAAGAGACTAGTTGGTATTAACTATTTACCCAAGATCATAATTTGTACTTTTTAAACTTTTTCTGGAAAAAGAAGGTGGCTGATTATCACATCTAACAAGTCTTCTAACTTATATTATATTACATACTATATGTTTATAATTTACTTATTTTATAATTAAAAGTTTATACTTTTTAAAAATATCAGCATAAGAAATATAGTCAATAATATTGTAATTTTGTTTGATAACAGAAGTTAACTAGACTATTGTACCAATCATTTTTTAAATATATAAATATCAAATCACTATGGTGAATACTGAAACAATCCAAATATTGTATGTCAATTTTACTTCAATTATAAAATAAAAATGAAAGGTCTTCTAATGTCCTAACATCATGAAGATTCAGTCAGTCTGTTTTCTTGACTTTTTAGATATGTCAAGTTCTAGTTTAATTTTAAGATTCCAGTCCAAGATATAAAAGAAAAAGGCAATTAGGAATTTGTACTCAAGCTGTAAATTGCAATTATACACTGAATTCTTCCTAACACATGGTGGCATAAAGGCATTTTTCAAGGACTCTGTCCTCATGTCTATTCTGAAATTAAATATAGAATAAGGTATAGAAACTAGAGTTCAGTGAAATTGAGTATCTTGCTCAAAGTCAGTATCTCTTTAGGTCAAGTTAGAATTACTAATGCTGTTCCCACCCACATTTCACAATTTTTGTATGATTTTCTTGTTAACTTTTAATTTCAGCAATTCATTATTACAAAATTGTATGTGAGAATTTTTAAATGTTGCATTACTTTACCTGAAGAGCACATTTTTTTTCTGGCTTCGATACTGCAAAATGAATAAATAGAGGAAATATCATAATAATATTTACTTAAATGCCTCGTGTATTGTGCAAAGACATACACTATAAAAATATCTCTTAAAGCTGCTGCTGTTTACAAACGATCATATCATATCTTGGAAGAGACATCTATTTGAAAGTGCTCTGTGTAGGAAGTTAGAGAGAAAAGGGGAGGGATGATCTGTTCTTTGTTTTGCTTTGTTCCCAGTCTGTTTCAATTGAGTCTTAAGCAATTTCTCTGCTAATCAGCTCGAATGAGTTCACAAACCAATACTGTCAACAGAAAAGTCATCAGCTTCAAAACAAGCATGAGCTCCTCAATACTTCTCATTGCTCTTACCTTCTGCTGCCATGGGAGATAACCAGTTCTACTTAGAATTGCAGTAATCAGCAACTTTTCTTTGAGGAGCAGATGGCGTTGATAAGGCTGTTCACAATGGTTGGGTATTGTTTCCAATTAAAAGCACAGTTTTTTTTTCTATCTGTTATACAATTTTTAACTATGCCTTCTCTATTATGCTGCAAGCATGAAACTGAATAGCAATTACAATCCATTTGTTCTCACCACATGTTAAATTGTTCTAGGTATGGAATTCCATGTCTTCTGAAAAATGGACTTAATTATAGAACAGTGACACTTTGTTACCCATTATACAAGGGTTCAGCTTTTCCATATGATTTTTTTTTCCAGTTAACTGAGGCTTATTCATTAAATACAATTTTAAATCAAACATCATTCAACTAAAATCTTTTAAAGTGCTATATATTCCTGGAATTCTTAAATAAAATATAAAATTCTGTTTTAAATTGCAGTTTAATTCATGAACTTTAACAAAAAGATTTTGTTTTTCTAACTTGAGCATGATGCTTTTAAGGGCTATACAGAGGTACTTGCTGCTGTTTTTTTTTTATCACTTCCTAATATTTCTAGGTATACTTGTTTAGTTGTTTAATTTGATCTATTTTCAGTTTATCAAAGTAATTTACATACACTGAATTGCATATATGTAAAGAGAACAATTTGAAATATAGACATAGTTATACATTTGTGAAAGCATAATCACAATTGCACAATGACATGCCACCCTGAGAAGTATTTTCATGCCTTTCCTACTCCCCAAATTACCACCCATCCTCCAGCAATAAGTGATCAATTTTTTTCCACTATATATAAGTTTGCTTTCCCATATAAGTGAAGCCAAGTGGTATACATAAGTTTTGGTATGGTCTCTTTCATTTAAGCATAATTATTTTAAGATTATCCATGCCATTCAGCATATTCCTTTTCATTTAATCACTGAGAAATATTCCATTGTATGATATGCCAGAATTGTAATCAACTTTATATGTCCTTTTGTGAATATATTTGCTTTCATTTCTCTTAATACATAGAAGTTGAAATGCCTGGATTATATGGTAAGTGTATGTATGATATTTTAAGAATCTGCAAAGAGTTTTTCAAAGTGATTGTTGCATTTTATATCCCCAAAAGCAATGTATGGGTCTTTCAGTTCTCCACATCTTTGCCAAAACTTGGTATGATCATTGTTTTAGATTTTTAAAAAGATTTTATTTATTGATGAGAGAGAGAGAAAAGTGGGCAGAAGAGAAGGCAGGATCAACTTATAGTAGTTGCTTCATGTGTATGTTCTGACTGGGCAAACCCAGGGTTTCTAACTGGTGACCTCAGCGTTCTAGGACAATGTTTTAATCACTGCGCCTCCACAGCCCCAACTAAAACTTTACCATGAAATAAGTGTGAAGTTGTACTTCATTATGGTTTTATTTCCATATTTCTAAAGACCAATGCTATTGTACATTTTTAAAGTGCTTATGTATTGTTTCTTTATTTCCTTTCACGGAGTTTCTGTTTATGCATTTTATTTATTTTTATTGAGCTGTCTGTGTATTTCTTATTAAGTTTGACATTTATTTATATATTCTGATCACAAATCCTTTATCAGATACACTTTGGAAAGAATTTCTTCCTGTCTTAGTCAGGACTTTCATTCTCTTGATGGTGTCTTTTGAAGCGTGGTACTTAGTCTTGATTACGTTCAATATATCTTTTTTTTTTTTCTCTTATGGATAAGTCTTATGGTGTTAGACTGAAGAAAACTTGACTTAGCATAAGGACCCTAGACAGCGGCAATGTTGACTTTTGAACCGTATAATTATTTACAAGATGTTTTGCGGGATCTCTGTCCTCGACTCACTTAAAGCCAGTTAACACTACCTCCCTAATGTGCCAAAACCAAAAATGTCTCCAGATGTTTCCAAAGGTCCCCCGAAGAAATGAAACTACTCCTGTTGGAGAACCACTGGCCTATCCTAGGATCACAATATTTTTCCCGTTTTCTTCATGGAAGTTTTATATTATTAAATTTTGAATTTACATCTACAATGAACTCTGAAGATTTTTTGCATATAGTGTAAAGAATGAATCAAAGTTTTGCATATTAATATTCAATCATTTCACTATCGGTTCACAAAATATTTTTTGTTACTGAACTGCCTTTCCATATTTATAAATTATAAATTTTATATCTGTACTTGATATTTTCTACCATTCTATTTACCTATCTTAACATCAATACCAAACTATCTTAATTACTGTTGCATTACAATAATCCGAAATCAGTTAGTCTGCCAATTATGTTTTTTCTTTTTTCTTTTTTGTGACAAAGATAAAGAAAGAGACAGAGAGAGGGGCAGACAGACAGGAAGGGAAAGAGATAAGAAGCATCAATTCTTCATTTTGGCACCTTAGTTATTCATTGACTGCTTTCTCATATGTGCCTTGACCAGGGTGCTACAGCAGAGTGAGTGACCCCTTGCTCAAGCCAGCAACCTTGGGCTCAAGCTGGCCACCTATGCTCAAACCAGATGAGACCACGCTCAAGTTGGTGACCTGGGGGTTTTAAACCTGGATCTTCTGCGTCCCAGTCGACACTTTATCCACTGCGCCACCGCCTGGTAAGGCTGTTTTTTCTTTTTCAAAGTGCTTTTTAACATTATAAGTTTGTTGAGCAGTCAGATGTTGAGATGATCAATTAAGATAAAAAGCTAAATTGCAAGTGATGATGAAGCCTTATTCACTTAATACAATAGAAGAAACAAGAGGCAAAAAAAACCAAAAGGTGCCATCTTACAGTGTCCCATTGTCCTCCCCAAAACTGCATGAGGTGAGGGTGAAGCAGATGAGGTGGAGATGGGGGACTGTCTCACTGCAGGGGATCTCTCTGAGGGTCATCAATCAACACTCTACCTAGGACCATTTTGTAAAGCAATTGCCCCACAAACATTTCATTTCTTTTTAAAATTTATTTTAATGGGACACTTACAAAAATTTAGTGCTGTCATAAGTAACTACAAAATTAGTAAGTTAAGGGAGATGATACAGAAAAAATATTTAAAGTTTGGCATGTCTGTCTACTTCCCTCAAAACATTTCTGCAATTAACTGTGGAAGTTGTAGGTAACTGTCCATGAGAAGAAAATCACACAAAACACTATGAAGGCAGTTGCACTGATGCTTTTGTAGAAATGCTGCTATGACTATTGCAATCTCTGAAATATTTAAGGTCCTAAGAATATGAATAAGGTGTGAAAAGTAATAAAATTAAACCTATTGAGGGGTCTAAAGATCCTTTTTCATTACAAGTTGCCACGAAAGATATATTTCTTAGAGATACCACAAATCCATTTGACATTTTCTAAAGATTTTCTTATATTCTACTTAATCTACAGGGTGGGTACCACCACATTTATTTTGATTTTATTTCATTGTATTTTGGCTTCAATGTTTTAAGTTTTATTAAGAATTTAAGTTGAACTAAATCTATTCAGTTTGCATTTGTCATATTCTTTTTTATTGAACTTGGACTCTACAAAACATTTTGATTATGTTTTTAAATTTAAGACATTTATTTTAGAAAGAAGGATTCAGTTTACTTACTAAAAATCTGTAAGCACTCATATTTTATTTGAGAGATACTATTCAATACTGAGCTCTAAAAGGCTAAATTTTAGGTACTATTTTCATACTAGTTCTCTGAGTCTTTGCTTGAATAAATGTAATTTAAAATAAGTTTGCCTCTAAGGTAAATGAAAGAGTTACTATTAACCTTTCCTTTTTCAGTTCACAAACTCTTTGAGATATTGTTCTTTAATATGTTAAGAAGGGTTACTAGTTTGTCCAAAAAATAGTTCTTGGTAGATCTGTAGAAATTAGTATTCTTTCTTTTATATAAAGCATTTAGAAAAATTGATTAGGATTCTTATCAGTATGTAGAATCAGAAATTTTAAGCTGAAGAAAGCTGAGAATTTACCTTGTCCAAACTCTTCATTTTATGGATGACTAAGGTAAAGAAGCTCAAAATTGAATGATTAATTTATAGCAGTTTGTTGTAAAGCATAGAACATTGTGCTTGGCATTAGAAACTGGGGTGTAGTCACATAATCTCTTTGAACATGGTTGTTCTCACATATAAAGTAAGGATGTGGGGACTTTTTGTATTCATATACCTGTTGGTTTTAAAACCTGTAAGACCCAAGAGAGCAAACACCTTATTACATTTTGTGGCCATAAATGAATTTTTTAAAAAAATTTAAAGGATATTATTTATATCCGGTTGCACCCTCCGGGCAGGGGCCGGAAAGTCCCTCATATCTTTGGTATTCCTGCAATTACTAACCTTTAGTACACACACCCTGTCTGAAAACACAATAGAAATTACTCAACCGTTAACGTCCCTGGTTGCGCAAGACACCTGCAGGACTAAACCGCAGTGGAAATCCCCCAGCTATCCTGAAGGGATATAAAAATCTCAAACCCCACCAGTTAGGCACGGCTTCTCGGGCTCCCATTCCGAGTCTGCGAACCCGCCCGGAGTCCTGCCAATAAAACCTGACTTTTGCTCATCTGGCTGTTTCGGCTCTTCATTCGTTCATCGGCAGCACCCGGCAATCTTTCAATTTATTTATTTTATACAGAAGACAGAGAGAGAGAGAGAGAAGGGGGAGGAGCAGAAAGCATCAACTCCTATATGTGCCTTGATCAGGCAAGCCCAGAGTTTTGAACAAGAGACTTCAGTGTTCCAGGTTGATGCTTTATCCACTGTGTCACCACAAGTCAGGCTCAATTAATTTTCATATATTGGAATAAGAACCCCATTGTATACTTGTGAGCTAACTTATTATTTCATAAATTCAATAGACATTTAATACGTACTTAAAAATAAAAGGCATTATGTGATATACTAAGAACTATTTTATTGCACTTTTTAAAATTTTTATTGATTTTAATGTATTGTGTTTACATAGATTCAAATGTTCCACTGAACATATCTCCCCCCACCATCGTGTTCTTCTCGACACCCCCCTTACCCCTTTCCCCAAGGACTTCCCCCCTTCCCTTCAGAATTTGCTGTCCTGCTCTCTATAATGCTGTGTTATCTATATATAATTTCATTAATCTCTTTCCTTTCTCTGATCCCGTCCTCTCATCCCCTTTCCCTCTGTTCACTTTCCCTCTAGTCCCTTTGATTCCGCCTCTGCCTCTATTCCATTCCTCAGTTCACATTGTTCATTGGATTTCTCAAATGAGTGAGGTCATATGATATTTTTCATTCTTTTCCTGGCTTATTTCACTTAGCATAATAGTTTCCCGGTCCATCCATGTTGTTGCAAAAGGTAAGATTTCCTTCTTTCTCATGGCCGTATAGTATTCCATTGTGTATATGTACCACAGCTTTTTAATCCACTCGTCCACTGATGGACACTTGGGCTGATCCCAGATCTTGGATATTGAAACCTATGCTGCAATAAACATGGGGGTGCTTTCTTTTTTTGAATCAGTGATTTGGTATTCTTAAGATATATTCCTAAAAGTGGGATGGCTGGGTCAAAAGGCAGTTCCATTTTTAATTTTTTGAGGAATCTTCATACTGTTTTTCACAGTGGCTACACCAGTCTGCATTCCTACCAGCAGTGCAGGAGGGTTCCCTTTTCTCCACACCCTCACCAGCACTTATTCTGTGTTGTTTGTCAATGAGCTCCATTCTGACAGGTGTGAGGTGATTTCTCATTTTGGTTTTAATTTGCATTTCTCTAATGATTAGTGATGTTGAACACTTTTTCAGCTGCCTATTGGCCATCTGTATGTCCTCTTTGGAGAAGTGTCTATTCATTTCTTTTGCCCATTTTTTGATTGAATTGTTTACCTTCCTGGTGTTAAGTTTTACAAACACTTTATAAATTTTGGTTATTAACCCCTTATCAGATGTATTAGTGAATATGTTCTCCCATTGTGTGGTTTGTCTTTTTATTTTGTTCATATTGTCTTTAGGTATGCAGAAGCTTTTTAGTTTGATGTAGTCTCATTTGTTCATCCTGTCCTTTATTTCACTAGCCCATGAAGATAAATCAACAAATATATTGATGTGAACGATGTTAGAGAGTTTACTGTCTGTTTTCTTCCAAGATGATTATAATTTCACAACTTACATTTAAGTCTTTTATCCATTTTGAGTTTATTTTTGTGAATGGTGTAAGTTGGTGTTCTAGTTTCATTTCTTTCCAAGTTCCTGTCCAATTTTCCCAACAACATTTGTTAAAGAGACTATCTTTACTCCATTGTCTACTCTTACCTTCTTTGTCAAATATCAATTGTCCTGTTCTGTTCAATTGATCTATATACCTGTTCTTATGCCAGTACCAAGTTGTTTTGAGTAAAATGGCCTTGTACTATAACTTGATATATAGAAGTGTAATACATTCCACTTTATTCTTCCTTTTCAGTATTACTGAGGCTATTTGTATTCTTTTTTGGTTCCATATAAATGTTTGGAATATTTGTTCTATATCTTTGAAGCATGCCATTGGAATTTTAATAGAAATTGCATTGAATTTATAAATTGCTTTGGGTAATATAGACTTTTTAATGATGTTTATTCTTCCTATTTATGAACACAGTATATGCTTCCACTTGTTTTTGTCTTCCTTGATATCTTTTATCAATGATTTATAATTTCTGAGTAAAAGTATTTAACCTCCTTGCTTAAATTTACTCCTAGGTATTTTATTTTTCTTCTTACAATAGTGAAGGAAATTGTTTTCCTAATTTTTCTTTTCAGACAGTTCATTGTTGGTTTATAAAAATGCCTCTGATTTATGAATATTAATTTTATATCCTGCCACCTTGCTGAATTAATTAATCAGGCCTAGTAGCTTTTTGACTGAGAACTTAGTGTTTTTTATGTACAGTATCATATCATCACCAAATAATGATAGTGTTACTTTTTCTTTTCCAATTTGGATGTCTTTTGTTTCTTTATTTTTTCTGATTGCTGTGGCTAGAACTTCCAGAATTATGTTGAATAAGAGTGGTGAAAGGGGGTACCCCTGCCTGGTTTCTGATCATGTTTATGATATCATTGGTATTAATATATATATTTTTTAATTTAGCAGCAGTACCTCCTTTATTCTAATAACAATTTATATAAAGCCTGATATAGAATCTTAAAAATATGAGGCTATTTTTCTGATTTAACTATGGGATTCTTGACGAACTCTCCTGTTGTTCCCATGGCTATGGTCAATTTATTTTTGGTGATCCTAACAGTTTTTAGAATATGTACACTTTAAAAACCACTATTAAGAGTTCTACTTATTAGTTTTATAAAGAAGAAATCTGTGGCCAAAATCAGATAATTAATGCTACCATAGAAAAAGAGCCAGGTCATAATCCTTGTTCTCTTTATTGATTTTTAGTCTTACCTATACATAGAGTAATATAGCACCCCCTGGATTATTTCATACCATAATGTTTTTTAGAATGAGACAAAGTTTTAAATTTGCATGCTATTTAAGTTGATTATATTTCATGGGGTATATTTCTCAAAATCATGAAAAAATTTAAGTGAGTTAAAATTTTTTTATAAAATGGATTTTTATAATATCCATTTTCTGTATAATCTCTGCTTTGGCTTTAAATATAAAAGATAAATAATACCTTTTCAAATAGTCACAACCATTTGATTGCATAATTTTGCATATAGAATTGAAAAGGCAATATGTAGTAAATTTTAATGCAAATACTTTTCAACTAACTCTACTCTCATTTACAATACAGCCAATGATTCTTGAGAGTGGTTCAGGACTAAAATAATTCTATTCAATCATTGGAGCAGAAACCTGCTAAATGGTTCCTTGTTGGGGACCAAATAAATAAACAGGATATTTTTGCAATCTGGACAGAGATTCTGGGCCCAAACCCCACCTCATTTGCCTAGATAACAAAGAGCTACACCTGATTTTCATTTGTCTCACCCATGTTCTCCGGAGGAGGCTGGAAGCTAGTTTCTTATTAGCATAAAATAGATTTGAATCGTATAGTGGGGGTTATCTTTGAGTTGCCTTGGAAACTTAACTGAACTGCTGATGGACCACATTTTTTCTATGAATAAAAGTGGATGTGCTCCTGGGAGAGAAGGGAAGTGACGTTATGGCTAAGGAACAGTGGAGACTGTTTGCCGTGTCGTCCTCCCGAAGCCATCTTTATATATATATATATCTTTAAGTCCCTGTTTATCATTTATTTAATTCCATACCTTTTCCCATTCAAAGAACCCAGCAATAGACTCATTGTGGTTGTGCTACAACAGTTTCTATCCACTCTTTCCATTATTACACATTTTTTTCCAAATAATATTATAATGGCCTACATACAACATATAAAAGAGAAGCTCTGTATTGTTATTGAAAGATGCTTATTTTAAATTTATACAAAACATTTTATATTTGAGGGTAACCAAGCAATTTAAAATTTCATAAAGTTCATATGTAACTAAGTTCAGCAATTGCTGAGAAAAAAATGTACATTATAAGTAACAGCTTCCAACAAACATTTATCTTTCCCTCTGAGGCAAAGCAAAATAACCCAAGAAAGAAATATTTTTCTCAAGAAAGAAAAAGAAAGATATTGTAACCATTAAAGATTTTCTTCTTTAACAACAGACAAAACAAAATAAATAAAAGAACACCCATTTAAAAAATATAGGATATAATATACATGTAGAAAATGGAATAATGGAATAAAATATAGCATTATCACTCAGTGAATGATCACAAAGCAAACATTTATGTAACCACCACCAAGGTCAAGAATTAGAAGTTTGCAAGCACTATGAGAAGCTTCTTTGCTCTCTCCTTCTCATCCTGTGAATAACTAAAGGAACCACCATACTTTTTATGACTTTTATGGAAGCTCTGTCATTGGTTCCCCACTGCTGCAAGCTTTAGTTTGACTACATAAACAAGTCTCTCTTCACAATGCAATTTAGTATTGTGGCAGATTCAACCCTTATATATTGCTGGTGGGACTACAAAATAGTGTAACCCTTTTGGAAAAGTTTGATAGTTCCTCAAACACTTAAAGACAGTATTGTTATATAACCCAGTGTTTCTATTCTTAGGTATATACCTGAGGGAAGTAAAAACATACATCCAAACAAATGTTACAGCAGTATTATTCATAATGGCCTTAATGTGGAAACAATATGTATCTACATTACTTGATGATATAGAAACTCAATGTGGTCTAACCACACAATGCAATATTATTTATTTGTGAAAAGGAATAAAGTACTGATATATACTACAAAATGGATTAACCTTAGAAACATTATGCTGAGTTAATCCAGGCATAAAAGCCCACAAATTATATGCTCTCATAAATAATTAGTCTCCAGAATAGGCAAATCTATAAAGACAGAAAGTAGATGAATAATTTTCGGTGACTATGACGAGGGATTGACTTCTAATAGGTATAGGCTTTATTTCTGGGGTGATAAACACATTTTAAAATAAGATAGTGTTGCTATTTCTAAAAGCAACTAAATTTTACACTTAAAAGGTAAATTTTATGGTATGTGAATTTTATCTCAATTTTAAAATAAGCAAAAATCTTTAGGATGTCACTGAGATTTTTGTTTTTTGACAATAAACATAAAACACTATCCATAAAAATAGAGATTGAAAAAATAAATTACTTCTGTTCATCAAAACACAGTACTTTTCTCAAAAAATACAAATGGCCAATAGAAATTTTTGCTCACAAAAATTAGGGGACCAAGGAATGTGCAGATACTCCAATACTTTCAGCCTTTTGTATAGTGCATTTTCACCAATGAAATCAAAGTTGGTTTTACATCTTATTTGCATAATTGAACAACTTTCTTTGTTTGACTTGTCATTTGCTTTTCTGATGTCCTTGTTTAATAAAAAAAAATCAAATGCTTCTTTTTTATCACTTCATATTCATTTGAAAATATTCCCTAATTTTTGTCAGCAGTATATATGGAAAGATGCTCATCTTCAATAGCTATTAGAGAAATGCAAATCAAAACCACAATGAGATATCACCTCACACCTGTTAGATTAGCTATTATCAACAAGACAGGTAATAGCAAGTGTCAAAGAGGCTGCGGAGAAAAAGGAACCCTCATCCACTGTTGGTGAGAATATAAATTAGCACAACCATTATGGAAGAAAGTATGGTGGTTCCTCAAAAAATTAAGAATAGAACTATCATATGACCCAGCAGTTCCTCTACTGGGTATATTCCCCCAAAACTTGAAAACATTGGTATGTAAAGACACATGAACCCCATGTTCATCTCAGCATTATTCACAGTGGCCAAGACATGGAAGCAACATGGAAGTGCCCTTCAAAAGAGGATTGGATAAAAAGATGTGGTACATATATACAATGGAATACCACTAAGCCATAAGAAACAATGACAAAAATATCATTCATGACAACATGAATGGACCTTGATAACATTATATGGAGTAAAATAAATAAATCAGAAAAAGTTAAAAACTGTATGTTTCCACACATAGGTGGGATACAAAATTGAGAATCATGGACATAAATCAGAATACAGTGGTTACAAGGGGGAAGAAATGGGAGATGGCGGATAGGAGAACTGGTTGGGAGAAGGGTATAAAGAGGGACAAATATATGGTGATGGAGTATGATTTGACTTTGGGTGATGGTTATACAACATAATCAACTGCTCAAATGATGTTTAGATATATGCCCAAAATCTATGTACTCTTGTTAGCCAATGTCACCCTGTTAAATTTAATTTTCTATATTAAAAAATAAAACCACAATAAAACTTCATTATGGTCATTCTATTCATTTTAAACTCCAAACTTCTTAAGGTCAGGTTTAAAATTACTCATCTTTGTGTAAAATGGATCCTATGTATAGTCTTTGCTTCACAACTATTGCTTAACTTACATTTAGCTTCCCCAAGTTGCTGTAAGAAGTTATTAAAAGCTTGATTTTTGTAAGATAATAATTGTTTTATTAACAATAACTAATTTTTAGTTAGAAATTTTTCTTTTCAGGGTACTCTGTCAAGTGTTCATCTTATATTAACTCATCAAATACTTATAACAGTCCTGAGCTTCAGTCTTCATTGTACAATGAGACAAATGAGACATAAACCTTAAGTAACTTTCCCCAGTTTACATCACAGAATTAAGTATGTGATGAATTAAGAGTTTACATCCCCAATTACATCACAAAATCAAGACTGAAATCCAGGAAGTCTCATTCTCTAGCCTGTTCTCTTAACTACTTTGCTAAAATGTGATAAGTTAGATTCTGTACTTACTAGTTATAGTTAAAAAAAATAAAATGGGAAAAACTAAAATTGGGAAATTAATTTATACCTTTACAGCCTTATATTTTTATACATCTAAACTTTGCTATGATGGTGGACTGAAGTTTTCATTTATTTATATACAGAAATAAAAAGCCTGTTTTTATTTACGTTTGTCTTTTTGTCATGTGGCTTCTCTATAATACCTGTTCCCCATAGAAGTCATGTAAAGCATTGGCTTAGTTTGACAACTAGAAATAGGTTGGTACAAATGTGATTAATAATTGTATTTTCACATTACTTGTTTCCAATTTATATGCAATTTAATGACCATATATGGGTATTTTCTAAATCATTCTGAACAAAAATAAGTGAATCCTTATGTGAATATATGCATGTAAAAGAAAACATGACTGTCTTTTATGGTAATTTTGCTTAAATGTGGAGCTCAATTAGTTTTAGTGTCATGAAAACTGTAACAATATTAACAGCTGTGAAATATAAAATGTAATAATTTTATCTGAAGGTCAATATTTTCTTTGAAGACTTTTATCAATTTTTGAAGAGATTCATTTTTGGATTGTCAGATGAAAAGCACCAAACAAATTAAAATAATATTGGCATTAAAACTTTTACTTTTATTATTAAATTTTAACTCTGAAATTCTACAGTACTGTTCATGTTACATGAATATAGCTGACCATGTAGAAAAATTAGTATCAGGTTTTACATCAGTGGCTCAGCATTATTTGTAGAGAAATCATCATGTGTTAGAAAGCTCAAGAAATATCAATTCTCAATCATTTTTTTCTTAAATTTCCATCTCTAAGACAAAGTGCTAGCCACATTTTCAGCTCACTTATTATTATAATTCATAAAACTTCATACAGTTTTAACCAAAAATTGATTGCAATACCACTAATAAATCATCTTGACCAGCTGTAACTAAACTACTCAACATTGCTTATGTTTTGCCAGCCAGTTTCCTAAAAACTTCAGAAATTTGTCATATTTCTGGTTATTCTTAGGGCTCTGCACTAGATTTCTAATTTAGGATGATCTATGTATCATCACAGAGAATTGGACAACAGTGTGGTGATTGCAGAGTGGTGGGAAAGTAAAAGTGGGTACAGGTAGAATAAATAATGATGGACACAGATTGATTTTGAGGTTGGGCTGAACATACAATATGGTACACGGAGATGTGTTGTAGACTTGGGCACCTGAAACCTGTGTAATTTGGTTAACGAGAGTTACCCCAATACATTCAATTAAAAAAGAATGAAATAACAGCTTCAAATATGGGCTGACATTTTTCTGTTTGAACAAAGTTCTTAATGTAGAACACATGCTGTAGTGTGTTAGATAATTAATATTTTAAATTTCAACTTATTACATATGAAGTATATATGTCAGATTTATTATCTGTTTCTTATATTTTTAAGAAGCCTGTTAGCAGAACTCCATTATATGTTACTGACTCTCTGATGTCAAAAAGCTATTCTTGTCAAAATACTTATAACACACACACAAAATGAGGCAACAAATCATTCAAGTGTCTTTGGTAAGCAGGAAAATAAGTGAGATATAAAATTGTATTGACAACACAATTAAAACATTATGGAACTTTTAAAACAACTATTTAAGCACCATATAAAGGAGCTGCTTATGAGCAATATTCTACAACTCCTCACTGTCTCATTTTGAGCTAATTTTTTCTCCCCCCACCTCCAGCAGTGCTTAGGCAACTGGTTTATTGGATTAAGGAGTGTACATGGCTAGTTTTAGATCATATGATAATTCTAAAGAATAACCTTATGTGACTTCTGCCTAAAGTGCCTGCAAGCAAAAGAATTAAAGTCATAAAATGATTCTGGCCAGCCACTGATTTTTATACAATCTTCAGCCATGTCTGGGGAGCTGAAGCTTCTCGAATGGGAAGGTTGTAGAGTAATGGTGTTCATTTTTATTTTTATTTTTATATTTTTGGAGATATCCATTACTATATTATGTAAAAGAATAATAGTGGTAATAATAACAGAAATAGTACTGACGTCTTTTTCAAAGATGCCAAGAGAATGGAAGAAAATATATTCTGAATTTGCATAATATTCTTTCACTTTTCTGAAAATGCATGCCTAAAAAACATCTTAGTGTCTCTTATAACTTTTTAATGCAAATATTATCCTTTTTTACTGATGTGATTCATATCAGATAGTTTTGGTTACAGTCCTAGATACTTTGCTCATTGTAGCTTTTATGTTAACATATGAATAAAACTGAAGGTGGGTGAAAATTCACAAATGAATAATCCAAACAGCCGTCCTTTTTATTCCTCCAAATCAAAAATGGGGGCTATTTGAAGAGCAAAAATGTATGATAAAAAAGTAAACTATTCTTTTAAAGAAAGACAAGAAAATTTAATTTTCTTGAGTGTTCACATATTAAATCTTCTACAAAGAATATGTCTAGCTGAACAGTTTCAAATGCACAAAAGAAGCAGAGTTTCTTATTAGGTGAACAGGCACATTTTCAGAACCTATGTTTTTATATTTGCTCAGAATATAATGCATCATCTCTCCTTTTAGCTGATGACTTTAATCCATTATTTGAGATATGATGAATAAAAAAACTAAATGAGAAAATGGTGTGCATGTGTATTTTAGGGTATGAGCCATGTCTCAAATTTTCAAATTAAATGCTCAAAAACTTTTGATTAAGAAGCAAATTTCAACAAATATACTGAGTCATCTACCCCTGAACTACAGATGCCAAAGCTATATGCAACATTTTTGAACTATTTGAAACTAAAATGGAAGGATTAACTAAAAATATATCTCTGCTGACCTAGCTATACATGTGAACTATTAGGATTTTGAAAATAGAAGTTTTATGTAAAAATGATAGTGTTATTCATGCTACATACCTTTTATGAGAGAAATGATCTCACAGCTGGGATTTGTAAAAGTTATGGTGGTCAAGCTCAAGGAGTAAAATGATATTCTTGTTGACCATTAAATCTGGAATTTAGTTCATATGTTACTGGTGGGAAAGGTTTTCAAAATTGTCTTAAATAGTATAAAGAGGAGATCCCCTTCCCCTTTCTTAATAGTGTGAAATAAAGTCAAGCTGCATGTCCTTTAATGTGAAAGCATAAATGTTAGAATCATCATGGTGTGGGCTTCTGACTTTCATGTCTTTTAATAAAAAAGTAATTTAAACTGATTGTAATTGATATAATTTTGGACTATAAAATACAAAAGTTTATTTTTATTTTTTTTCCCCATGTGTGAAGCTAAGTGCTTGATTCTGGAATACAAATAGATAAACATTTCTAAATTATATGGGAGGAAAGAAGGGTAAAAGTTGAGAGACAAGAGAATAGGCTGGCTTTTATTTTATTTTTTAATTTTTAAAAATATTTGTTTTGTTTTATTTATACTTTTAAGTTTTTATTAAATTTATTGTGGTAATATTAATTTATTTATTTTTAGAGAGAGAGGAAGAGAGAAAAACACCATTTGTTGTTCTACCTATCATGCACTTATTCATTGACTCCTGCATGTACCGTGACTGGGGATGAAACCTGCTACCCTGGCATGGCAGGATGACTCTACAACAAACTAAGCTACTCTGCCAGGGAAGAACAGGTTGGCTTTGAAATCTATGTTTTGTTAGAGAATATCTTAATCTCAATGTCTCAATTATGTAGTTATCTCTCCATAAATTTCCGATTGTATGAGTTTTATTAATCAGTGTTTTGAAAAAGTACTATGTATATGAAGAAAGCAACTCTAAATTTTTAAATCATTTAGTCAATATAATTTGTACAATATTTTTATTGTATAAATATGACATTGTAGAATAACATTGAGTACTACATAGATTTCTCCTTCCCCATTTATTTCTATGGCTTTCCTACTTTGAAATAGATCTCTTAAAGCTATCTATCTGCTTAATTGATTGATAGTAACTTAGCATGGTAATCACATTCCCCTTCCATGTGATTAACACTACATATAGTAAGTCGGGGGGAAAATGTATGGTTGACCCATGCATCCTCATCAATTAAAAGAGACCTGTCAGATAAGAAAAAAAAATTCCTTTCTTCTGCTAAATGTTTATATACCTGCATATGACACCTAGACCTTTTATAGCAATCTTTCAGACAGAAGGGGAATTGCAAAGGACAAAATCAACAAGACTGATCATAGGAAATCAGAAAGTGAAAGAACTTTGAGTTCTTGCTAATGACATTGAGTAAATGAATTAACCATCCCTGTAGGCATCCCATCTTAGATCTTAAATGTAAAAATAAGTATTCCTATTGTTTAAAATATTTAAGTCTAGAGTTTTTTGTATTTGAATTTGACTCAACTTAAGTGATAAGGCAATGATTTAAGGAACTTAGTAATCAAACACTATGAAAAATATTAATTCTATTTAGTTATTATTTTTGTATTTTAAGGATAAATATTCTTTAGCATATAGTTTGCAAGTATTATCAGTTTTGAATAATTATGGTGATAAAATTCCAATTTTCCTTTTTATGTTGATATTTGCCTACATATTCTAAAATATACACAAGATTTCTCTATAACTAAAATAACCCAGTGTTTCCGAGTCTAGTGTTTCTTAGAAAAGTAAATATGCACTAGGTTTATAATAATTTTTCTGTATGTTAGAGAAATATGTTAAAGTATAGTAAAAATTATTGACCCAATAAATAATCAAAAATGCCTTATTTAATATGAGGTATCCTAACAATATGACATTCAAAAGGCAGCATCATGCCATGTCAGTTTTCCATGTCTCTACTAGTTGGTTAGTCATATATTCCAACATGATGATTGAGGTGCAACCACAGATACTGGTTTTTAGATCTTGGAGAATCCTCAGAAACATAAAAAGTGGTTAATAGGTATGTATTAATCACATTGTTAAGTGTAAATTCTCTCAAATGGTTTTATCAGCTCAGCTCTATTTTAATATTTTTAGCCAATTACTTTTCTGGACATTCAGGAGACTGTTAAATGCTTTTAATGCAATATATTGTAGACAATTAAATAATAGCATATTCCAGATAACTCAGCATGTATGTGCATCACAGTGTTTAATATAAAACAAAACAAAAAAGCATATTTATTTATGGGAATTTGAACATCTAATCTATAATTATGTAACTCTTCACATATTTTTCGGTACCAGTGTGAGCTTGCAACTTTCAGGTTTAGTGATGCTTTAAGAAGAAGAAGAGGAAGAAGAAGAAGAAGAAGAAGAAGAAGAAGAAGAAGAAGAAGAAGAAGAAGAAGAAGAAGAAAAGAAGAAGAAGAAGAAGAAGAGGAAGAAGGAGAAAACACATTCAAACAGGACACTGGTTCCTATGTTTTTTTTTCTTAGCCAAAAAATATTAACTTTTCATTTATTAATTTTAATGGGGTGACATTAATAAATCAGGGTACATATGTTCAAAGAAAACATCTCCAGGTTATCTTGTCATTCACTTATGTTGCATACCCATCATCCAAAGTCAGATTGTCCTCTGTCACCTTCTATCTGATTGGTTCCTATGTTTTAAGAGAGATAATTGTAATAGAATGCATTCCTCTGGTCAATCTTCTTCCTCTTTCTCTCTTTCTATCTCCTTTTTTTCTCTCTCTCATACTTTCTTCCTTTCATAGAATTTTAGCAAAATAAATAGCTCTATTATAATTTTTTTTTCATAAAGGTATTTAAAAATTATTTCTCTGTACTTACCAATAACAAAATTGATAATGTAAAATATTTTGTTCACAAATGTCAAAACACACAAAACACAAAAGAATGTAAATTACACTATCTACACAAGGCTACATATTTGGAATATACTATTTTGGGAAATAGTATGCAATACTTTGAATTTTAATGTTTTCTCCATTTAAAAGACACCCTTGCATTTCAATTAAATTATGACTAAAATTTAAATAACCTAAAAATTCCCAGGCATGAGCCAGATAATTTGACTAGTCAGATCACTCCTACACAACATGTAGGATGTAATCTTCTTCATTAGGCTACTTTGACTTGAAAGATTTTACTCTTACGTCAGCCCAATTGATTCTCTCTCCTAATTTTGTTTAAGGAAGATTGCACAGATTGCAGCTATGTCAATCAAAGCTAATCGTAATTTTTCCTTTTTAAAATATCTGAACAGGTGTTTATTTAACTTTTTTGAAAAGGTTTTAATAGAATCTTAAGATAATGTATATCCTTTAAAAAATTCATTGTTGAGCTTTGGTTGCCTGAAGGCAACTTAGAATTTGTTGGTTCTCTCCTATGTCTGGTGAACTCACATTATGTATCAATACAAAAAGTTCATGAGTGTGAAATACTAACATTTAAGTTCTCTTGTCAAAGGCTGAGCAAAAACTGAATGCAATATGGTATGATCTGTATAGTATTGGTGGTCAAAAGGCATGGCTTAATGTAGGCAGTCTTAGATTGAAGTCAAGTTTTGACACTTATTTAGTTGCTTAATCTTAGATGGTATATATTCTTTAAAAAATAACTTTTTTGTATTTAATAAGAGTGAAGAGACTTAATAAAAGGACTGTTTTTAAAGTTGTTAGGAAAATATTGGAAATTCCAATAGTTAACAATGAGCAACAGTTAACACTAAAGCCAGAGTCAGGGACCGGTCACTAGAGGAGTCAGCAGCTCTAGAAGAGGGCACCCTGGAAGGGGCTATGGCTTTGCTTGAGAAACATTTAATAAAATCATGTATACTTAAGGGTTCTTGCCACAAAGTAAAGTGAAAAATATTTATTTCTAATTTCTACTAATACAAGTACTGCATATATATATATATATATATATATATATATATAAATATAAATATATAAATACATGGTACCTGTTATATATATATACATATATATATATGCACCTAAAATATTTATATATAGTGTATAGATGTGTTAGGTGTGTGTGTGTGTGTGTATATATATACATATTTAAACACATGGTATATGTTTTATATATATATATATACATATATATGCATATAAAATATTTATATATAGTGTATAGTTGTGTTAGGTGTATATATACATATATATATATGTATATATATATATTTTTTCTTTTGGTCTCAAGGACAATACCCTGTAAAACACTAACTAGAACATGTTATTGTATTACTATATATGTGACTAAAGGGACTCAATACTCAACTTCATCCAACAAAATGTTAGAGATGCTTATATTCTCAATTGGAGTTTGTATAAAAAAAACATTGATAATATAATAGCTTACTAAATATTTTTATAGTAGTTATCAGATATACTATATCTTTAACCAAGCTATACTTCTCAGGTCAATCTTCAGAAAAATATTTTTATTTACTGGAGAAAGTATTTCAGAATAGGACAAATGAATCATATCTATAGTTGCAAATTTATATAGAAATAATGAATAGAGAATTCTACATAAACAGTTTTTTCCCCTTGCTCATACCCATCTGATTAAACTATGCAATTCAAGTGAATATTGCTATGGCTTCTAAAACATGTTTGAATTCTGAATTGAAAAACCATTTCAAAAGAAGTAGATATATTTTAAACAGCCTATTTTCTAGTAAAAAATGGTATGGTAATCATAATATATCTTGTGTAATAATATTTATCTTTTCTTCTGAATCTTTTAAGTATTCGCAGAATATTTTTTCACTGTAAAATTTTGTCAACAATAATAATAAAAAGGACAAAAGTAGTAGGTATCCAGTAGGCAGCCATGTGACATTTAGTGTTGACAGCACTGTTTCAACAGCAGAAAAGCTTAGTTCAGACTAATGAATAGCCCTTGAACAGTCTTGCCCTATAGAAATGTCTCTCACTGGGCTTGAACAACCTGCTTTAGCATTCTGACCGTGTCAGTCTTAGACTAAGAGGAGACTGGGAAAAGTGTACTCTTAGTCTAAAACAAAACATGCATGAATCCAAAGAAACAGCAGTTGGTGGGTATATATTTTTCATCAAATTCAAGAAATTTGTGAACATAATTTCTTCAAATTGTTTTTTGCTTATGCACTTTTAAATTTTCTTCTGGAACCTCTATTACATATGCATTCGTGTATTCAACCACTTTACACTATTCCAGAGCTTACTGAGATATTTTTTCAGATTTTATTACTTTCTGCATTTTATTTTGCACAGTTCCTCTTGGACTTACTAAATTAATGAATTTTCTGTATTAATTGTCTCATCTGATCTTAATCATTATTATGGAACTTTTTTTTTACACATTGTATTTTTATATTGAGGATGTTTATTTCTTTTTAAATAGTTTGCATTCCTCTCTTTATTCCATGCACATTTTCCTTTAAATAACTGAATAAAATTGCCTGCCTAATATTTTGTCATTTTAATGCTATCATTTCTGTCTTTTGAGGTTCTGTTACTTGTAGTGAATTTACATTTAGTTGTAGATATTTTCTCACTTTTTGGCAATCGAGTAATTTTTTATTGGATGTTGGACATTGTAATTTTATGCTGTGGACTATTTTATAATTGCTGTGATCTTTATAGAATCAATTCCTCCATTCTGATAGGCTCTTATGTAGGAGTTCAATTTGATGATTATCAGACTAGGCTTGTGTGCTTTTTTTTTTTTTTTTTGCAGGTCTATAGTCTTCTTTTCTTTTCTCTAGTAATAGTTTAGCCTTATTACTAAAGAATGATTCTTTAAGGCTGTCTACTTAAAGCTCTGAGTGAACAAAACATAGTCTGTATCCTTATTGGTAAGAAAATTAATAATTCCTACTTCGAAGTTAGTTTAGAGGAAATTTCAGAAGCTTGTTGTTCAACCTTTTAGCCCTTTACATTATTTGTGTATTTTCTTTTCTTTTTTTTTTATTGATTTTACTGGGGTGACATTAACATATGAGGGTACATATGTTCAAAGAAAACATCTCCAGGTTATCTTGTCATTCAATTATGTTGCATACCCATCACCCTAAGTCAATTTGTCCTCTGTCAACTTCTATCTGGTTTTCTTTGTGCCATTCCCCTCCCCCCTCTCCCTTCCTTGCCCCCAACCACCACATTCTTGTCCAAGTCTTATAATCACATTTTTATGTCCCACCTATGTATGAAATATGCAGTTCTCAGTATTTTTCTGTTTTACTTATTTCACTCCGTATAATGTTATCAAGTTCCATCCATTTTTTTGTAAATGATCTGATGTCATCATTTCTTATGGCTGAGTAGTATTCCATAGTATATATGTACCAAAGCTTTCTATTCCACTCATCCTCTGAAGGAACTTGGGCTGTTTCCAGATCTTCGCTATTGTGAGCAATGCTGCAATGAACATGGAGGTGCATTTCTTCTTTTCAAATAGTGCTATGGTGTTCTTAGGGTATATTACTAAGAGTGGGATAGCTGTGTCAAAAGGCAGTTTGATTTTTAATTTTTTGAGGAATCTCCATACTGTTTTCCACAGTGGCTGCACCAGTCTGCATTCCCACCAGCAGTGGAGGAGGATTCCCATTTCTCCACATCTTCTCCAGTACTTGTTCTGTGTTGCTTTGCTGATGAGTGTCACTCTGACTGGTGTGAGGTGATATCTCATTGTGGTTTTAATTTCCATTTCTCTAATGAGTAGTGATGGTGAGCATTTTTTCATATGCCTATTGGCCATCTGTATGTCCTCTTTGGAAAAATATCTATTCATTTCTTTTGCCCATTTTTTGATTGGATTGTTTGTCTTCCCAGTTTTGAGTTTTATAAGTTGTTTATAAATTTTGGTTATTAACCCCTTGTCAGACGTATTGTCAAATATGTTCTTCCATTGTGTGGTTTGTCTTTTTATTCTGTTCTTATTGTCTTTAGCTGTGCAAAAACTTTATAATTTCATATAGTTCCATTTGTTTATCTTGCCTTTTAATTCATTTGCCCGTGGAGATAAATCGGCAAATATATTGCTGCTACAGATGTCGGAGAGCTTGCTGCCTATGTTTTCTTCTAAGATGCTTATGGTTTCAAGGCTTATATTTAAGTCTTTTATCCATTTTGAGTTTGTATTTGTGAATGGTGTAAGTTGATGGTCTAGTTTCATTTTGTTGCAGGTAGATGTCCAATTTTCCCAACAACATTTATTAAAGAGGCTGTCTTTACTCCATTGTATGTTTTTTCCTCCCTTGTCAAATATCAGTTGTACATAACGGTGTGGGTTTATTTCTGGGTTCTCTGTTCTGTTCCATTGATCTATGTGCCTGTTCTTCTGCCAGTACCGGGCTGTCTTGAGTACAATGGCCTTCTAGTATACCTTGATATCAGGAAGAGTGATACCTCCTGCTTTATTTTTTATTTTTAACATTGCTGAGGCTATTCGTGATCTTTTTTGGTTCCATATAATTTTTTGGAATATGTGTTCTATATCTTTTAATTATGTCATTGGTATTTTAATTAGTATTGCATAGAATTTATAAATTGCTTTGAGCAATACCGACATTTTAATGATGTTTATACATCCTAACCATGAGCATGGTATATGCTTCTTTGTATCTTCCTTGATTTTTTTTTATAAATGTTTTATAATTTTCCAAGTACAAGTCCTTAACCTCCTTGGTTAAAATTACTCCTAGGTACTTTATTTTTTTCGTTGCAATAGTGAAGGGATTGTTTCCTTAATTTCTTTTTCTGACAGTTCATTGTGGGTATATAAAAATGCCTTGATTTCTGAGTATTAATTTTATATCCTGCCACCTTGCTAAATTTATTTATCAGGTCCAGTATTTTTTTGACTGAGACTTTAGGGTTTTCTATATACAATATCATATCATCTGCAAATAATGACCATTTTACTTCTTCTTTTCCAATTTGGATGCCTTTTTTTCTTCTTCTTGTCTGATTGCTGTAGCTAGGACTTCCTGAACTATGTTGAATAAGAGTGGTGAAAGGGGGCACCCCTGCATGGTTTCTGATCTTATGGGGATTGCTTTTAATTTTTTCCCATTTAGTATGATGTTTGCTGTGGGTTTGTAGTAGATGGCCTTTATCATGTTAAGGAATGTTCCCTGTACTCCCACTTTACTGAGAGTTTTGAGCATGAATGGGTGCTGGATTTTATCAAATGCCTTTTCTGCATCTATTAAAATTATCATGTGATTTTTGTCCTTCCTTTTGTTTATGTGATGAATCACATGAATTCATTTGCGAATATTGAACCAGCCTTGCCTCTCCAGAATAAATCCCACTTGATCATGGTGTATAATTTTTTTTTATATATTGCTGGATCTGGTTGGCTAATATTTTGTTGAGAATTTTAGCATCTAAATTCATCAGTGATATTGGCCTATAATTTTCTTTCTTTGTGTTGTTTTTGCCTGGTTTCTGGTTCAGAGTTATGCTCACCTCATAAAAAGAGTTTGGAAGTCTTCCTTCCTTTTGAATTTTTTGAAATAGCTTGAGGAGGATAGGAGTTAGTTTGAATTTTTGGTAGAATTCACTTGTGAAGCCATAAGGCCCAGGACTTTTCTTTGTTGGGAGTTTTTTGATAACTGTTTCAATCTCATTTGTTTTAATTGGTCTGTTTAGGTGTTCTGATTCTTCCAGATTGATTTTTGAAAGATTATATGATTCCAATAATTTTTCCATTTTACCTAGGTTGTCTAATTTTATTGGCATAGAGTTCTTATTATTTTTTACAATACTTTGTATTTCTGTTGTGTCCGTTTTTATTTTTCCACTCTCATTTCTAATTTTATTTATTTGAGTCCTCTCTTTCTTTCTTGGTGAGTCTAGTTAAAGGTTCATCCATCTTGTTTACCTTTTCAAATAACCAGCTCTTGGTTTCATTGATCCTCGGTATTATTTCCTTAGCATCTATGTCATTTATTTCTGCTCTGATCTTTATTATTTCCTTCCTTCTACTAATCCTGGGCTTTATTTGCTGTTGTTTTTCTAGTTCTTTTAGATGCAGGGTCAGGTTGATTATTTGAGCTTTTTCTAGTTTTTCATGGTATGCCTGTAGTGCTATGAACTTCCCTCTCAGTACTACTTTTGCTGTGTCCCATAAATTTTGAGTTGATATACGCTCATTATCATTCATTTCTAGAAACTTTTTTATCTCTTCTTTGATCTCATTATTTAATAACATGCTATTTAGTTTTCAAGTGTTTGAGTATTTTTCAGTTTTTCTGTTGTGGTTAATTTCTAGTTTCATGGCATTGTGATCAGAGAAAATGCTTGATATGATTTTAATCTTCTTAAATTTGCTGAGACCACTTTTGTGTCCTAACATGTGGTCTATTCTAGAGAATGTACCATGAGTGCTTGAAAAGAATGTATATTCTACTGCTTTACGGTAAAAGTTCTGCAAATATCTATTAAATCGAGTTGATCTAGTGTATTCTTTAAGTCTGTTGTTTCTTTATTAATTTTTTTCTTGAGGATCTATACAGTGAGGTTAGTGGGGTATTGAAATCCCCTACTATATATATAGTATTGCTGTTAATATCGCCCTTTATATTTAACAAAGACTGGTTTATGTATGTTGGGGCTCCTATGTTTGGTGCCTTGATATTTATAATGTTTATATCTTCCTGTTGAATTGTTCCCTTTATCATTATGTAGTGTCCTTCTTTATCTCTTACTACAGTCTTTGTTTTAAAGTCCATTTTGTCAGATATAAGTATTGCTACCCCGGCTCTTTTTTCATTTCCATTTGCATGATATATATTTTTCCATCCTTTTATCTTCAGTCTATGTGTATATTTTGTTTTCAGGTGTGTCTCTTGTAGATAGCATATGTATCGGTCCTGTTTCTTTATCCATGTAACTACCCTGTGTTTTTTGATTGGATCATTTAATCCATTTACATTTAAGGTTATTATTAATATGTAGTTGTTTATTGCCATTTTATTCTTTAAAGCTGTATTCTCTTTTTGCTATATTCTTTTCCCCCTTTGAACTGTTCACAAGAGGCCCCTTAGTATCTCTTGCAGAATTGGTTTGGTTTTAATGAATTCCTTGAGGTTTCTTTTTGTCTGGAAAGCCCTTTATTTCTCCTTCAATTTTAAATGTTAGCCTTGCTGTATAGAGTAGTCTTGGTTGTAGGTTCTTGGTCTACATTACTTTTAATATATCTTGCCATTCTCTTCTGGCCTGAAGTGTTTCTGTTCAAAGTCGGATGTCATCCTTATGGGGGCTCCTTTGTAGGTGATAGCCTTTTTTTCTCTAGCAACTTTTAAAATTTTATCTTTATCCCTTAGCTTTGGTATTTTAACTATGATGTGTCTTGGTGTTGATTTTTTTGGGTTTCTCTTTAAATGGATTCTGTGTGCTTCTTGAACGTGTAAAACATTTTCCAGCCTTATTTAGGGAAGTTTTCAGCTATTATTTAATTGAACAAAGTTTCTATTCTTTGTTCTTTCTCTTCATCTTCGGGTACCCCTATGATTTAAATGTTATTTCTCTTCATGTTGTCACAGAGCTCCCTTAGAGTTTCCTCACATTTTTTTAGTCTCTTTTCTTTTTTTTTGCTCTGCTTCTGTGCTTTTGTTTATTGTGTGTTCTAATTCGCTGATTCGATCCTCAGCTTTATCCATCTCGCTTTTAATTTTTTCCATTGTGGTCTTCAGTTCTGATATTGTATTTTTCATTTCCTTCTGATTCTTTTTTAATATTTCAATTTCATTTTTTATACTTGTTATCTCTTTATTTAGGTGTTTGTAATGACTATCTATTGTTTCTCTAAGTTCTTGGAACATTCTAACTATCATTATTTTAAACCTTGCATCTGGTAATTTGGTTATATCTCACTTATTCATGTCCATCTCTGGGGATTTCTCTTGATTCATTTGGGTTGCATTTCTCTGCCTGCCCATTTTGTCTTTGTATAAGAAGGGTTTGGTTACTGGAGTCCAATGGGTTTTGCGTCTTTGTTCCCTAAGTGTAATCTGTCTGCAGGCCCATCACCCCTTCTGCCTCTGTCTAGGGCTGTTGGGTATGGGCGTTGCTGGTCCCAGCCCACTGTGGCTGTCACTGTGATTTCCACCTCTCCTCCGCAAGAGGATCTGTGTTCTCATTCCAGCTCCTCAAACCTAAGCTTGTCTGGGCCTTTGCCTCTTCCCACAGGTGGGGTTGCGCACAACACTCAAGCCACAAACCTCGGCATCAAGGATAGGGGTGAGCATCTTTGCTCAGCTGCAAACCCAGCCTGTTCCCGGGTTTCCGCCCAGCCCCTGCACTCAGGGCCAGTTCGTGTAGGGTCGCAAACCTTGGAGGCCAAGTTACATTGCGTACCCGCGGGCCCCTGTTCAGCAGCAGATCTCTGCCCGTTCCTGGCCTACCACTTTTTTCTCGCAGGTGGGGCTGCAGGATGGCCCTCAGCTGCCTGACCGCTTTTGCACATCCCCTCCACCCCTGCTGGGCTAGACAGAGCTCACACCGGCTGGCTGGGCCTCCGACCCTGCTTACAGAACCGCGTTTTCTTGTCCAGTCACCCCCATCCCTCTAGCAAGCCCTCAGCAGTGTGGGTAGGGGCACTGCAGCTCAGACCCTAACTCTCCATAGTGCAGTCCTGGAAGCTCCCTCTGTCTAAGCAGCTCTGCTCTAAGTGCCATGGGAGAGCTTGTTTGCCTTGTGTCCTGTCTCCCTTTGCTGGTATTGCTAGTTCCAGGGGAAATATTTGTTTTCGATTTGGGAAGTGACTCAGCCCAGGCATTAGGGTGGATTTCCCTCAGAGTCTTTCTCCCTGTGCCTTCCAGTTCACACTCTCTTCCTGCTGCTCTGGTTCTCTCCTCTGTCCCCATTCCCCAGAGCCCCGGGAGAGTGGTTGTGAGAGGGGTTTTCTGTGCTTTCCCTTTAAGAAGAATCCTGGGTCTGAGAAAACTGTCTCTTTCTCACAAGCAATATCCTCACTTGTTTCACAGCTCAATACTGCCCAAACGCCTCTACTAGGCTCTGGGGCTGCAGGCTGGGGCTTTGTTCCTGGGACCCAGGTCTCACCCTCTCCACTAAACTCTCTTCTTGCCACGCGAGTCTGCTGTTCAGTCCAGGGAGCTGGGCAGCCCTTTCCACGTTTTCCCCTTTTCTACCAGTCTCAATGTGGCTTCTTCTGTGTTTCTTGGTTGAAGAGTCCACTTAGTTTAGTTCAAAGTTGGTTTTTTCAGATGATGGTTCTCAAAATTAATTTATAATTCACCTTGGTTCCAGGAGTTGGAAGTTGGTACGTCCGCCTACTACATCGCCATCTTGCTGTTTCCTGTGTATATTTTTTTATCTCTTACTCAAGAGAACACCAAAAAATACTGTATCTTTTTTTGCATATTTTCTGCTCTGCAGAATTTTACTTTGCAAACTTCAGCCACCTAATCCTCCAATGAATTCCAGTCTCTGTATTCTGCTTGTTCATCCATGTATTGTAGTCCATCATGTACTTCCAGCAGAAATGCAGGCTGAATTTTATGACTCACTGTGATTGAGTCCTCTCTCTCAAGGATTACAGGCCTGTCTTGACTATTGTCCAATGTCTGCAAAGTTTGTTTCAAGTATTATCTTCAGGTTTCCAGTTTTATAATATAAGATGTTAAATCTTCTCTGTGTTATTGTATCATGGCCAAAGCAGGAATTCTTAGCTCATTCTAAATATAAGCAAATAATAGATCAAATTAAATGTTCATAATTAGAGAAATACTCTTTAGCTACAACACTGTAGTCAAATTGTGAAATTTTAGATAGCACTTAAAATAAATGAAGCTTAAATATATTTGTATTTTCTCCCAACACATTGTGTTTATTTAGAAACTAAATTTAATGAAGTGACATTGGTTCATAGGAACACATAGGTTTCAAGTACACTTCTCCATGGCATGTAAATTATTCATTGCATTGTGTGCCCTTCACCCAAAATCAAAACACTTTCTATGACTATTTATTTGGTCCCCACATATTCTTCTCCCTCCATCTCCCTCTCTCTGTTAACCACTTCACTTTTGTCTATGCTTATGAGTCTCAGTTTTATATCCCACCTATGTGTAAAATCATATAGTTCTAAGCATTTTCCTGATTTACTTATTTTGATTAGCATAATCTTCTCAAGGTGCATCCATGTTGTCACAATTGACAGTATTTCATTATTTTTTATGGCTAAGCAGTATTCCATTGTATATATGTACCCCTTTTCTTTATTGAGGACACTTTGGCTGTTTCCATTTCTTGGGCACTGTGAACAGTGCTGCAATGAACATGGGGCTGCATGTGTCTTGAGTTAGTGTTTTCAAGTTTTTTGAGTATATACCCAGTAGAGGGATTGTTAGGTCACATGTTAAATCTATTCTTAATTTTTTGAGGAATGATCACACTGTCTTCCATAGTGGCTGTACCACATTACATTCCCACTCACAGTGAATTAAGTTTTCTTTTTCTCCACAGCCTCTCCAACATTTGTTATCCAAAGACAAATTAAGTGAAAAAAGCAGCATGTATGTTACAACTCACATATGCTATCTATAACATATACCATATATTCATAAATGTAAATACATGTATATAGACAATTAGACACTTACCTAAAAGATACAAATTGTTGAGAATACTAGGATTGGGTAATAATAATATGGGTGGTTATAAAAAGGGGATTTCTCAAGTTATGCACTGTATACATTGGCATTTTATAATATAAGAACTCTTGTATTTTCTTGTGAAATTTAAAAAGTAAAACGAATTACTTATTCACCTTTTATGTTGTTGAAAGTTAAGGACCACTTGATACAATTACAATTTGAAAAGTGTGCAGTGACAGAGCAATATTTTCTATAGTTTATAATAGTAGGTGAAATCATCACAGTACTGAAATAATTGTTTTACCTCAGTACAAACCTTATTATTTTCTATATTAAAGAGCAGTTTCAATTATATATTGATTCTTTCCTTTTTTATTCCTAAATTGTGATTACCATCAAGGTATTGTTTAGCAAATAGTAATGTTCTCAAATACCGTATTTTCCCATGTATAAGATGCACCGTTATACAAAAAACTTAGGGTCTAAAAATTGGGTACGTCTTATACAATGGTTGTTAGTTTTTTTTTACTTGTATTTCCTGCTTTTTTGCGCTTGTTTTCCTTGCTCTCATTGTTTCACACTCTTTATTGGTATATTATGGTAGGTTAGGTAATACTTTTTTCTTTTTCAAATTTCGGGTTCCAAAATTAAGGTGTGTCTTACACCTGGGGAAATAAAGTAACTTTTGTCTATGTGCTCTAAGAATTTATATAGGTTATGAATAGTTGAAGAATTACTTATGATAAAAATTATATTGTTACTCTAGTTTTTATCCTTAAGACCTAAAGGTAGGATGTTATATATTAATGTGTCTACTTACAGTTATTTCTGTTTTATGACATAAGCATGTCAATGTGTGTAAGGAGAATAGATTTCAAATTATTATGACAATGTTGTATCTAAAGAGACATTCATATTTTGAGGTAGAAAAAATAATTCATTGATACTTTCATCAAACACTTGATAGTGTTATAAGATAGTCTCATCACCTTATAAAGTTCTGCCCTTCCTGCAAATATAACTAATATTAGAAGAAGAATGGCCTTTTTAAGATGTTCAACCATCTTCCAAACCGTCTTGTTTTAATTTCACAGAAGTATGTTGTCAAAATGCTTCAGGAAGAATATAGCCAGAAATGTGACCCTTGTAAAAGATATGTACTTACAACTATAGTCATGTTCTTTTAAAAGATAGAGCCATTATACTACTACCACAAAGGAATACTAAGAAAACTTAGAAGAGATTAAAAACCCCTCTATAGTATTTATTCTTTCTTTCTTTTTATTTAAATTTATTGTGTTGAAATAGTTTCAAGTGTTGCACTCAATATAACACAATCTACATATCATATTGTGCTCCCTACACCATGCAAAGTCTCTTTCTACACCCTTTTCACTCTCTTTGTCCTCTATCACCTTATCTCCGCTCCATTTTTCCTCTGGCTATTTCTACCCCGTTGTCTGTATATTCCTGTTATGTATACACGTTTTTTGACTAGTTTCTTCATGTTTTTTGATCCAGTCTCCTCTTAATCCTTCCCTCTGAGAGCTGTTCTTCTGGTCCCTGTGACTCTGCTTCTGTTTTTATTTTGTTCCTCATTTTATTGTGTTCATTAGATCCCACATATAAGTGAGATCATATAGTATTTGTTTTTCTCTGCCTGTCTTATCTCACGTACCATAATAATCTCTAGGTCCATCCATAGTACGATTATTTTTTTCACGTCCTAGTAGTATTCCATTGGATAAATGTACCAGTGTTTTTATTCACTCATCTACTGATGGGCGCTGGGGCTGCTTTCTGATCTTGGTTATTGTAAATAATGCTGCAATATTAAAAAAATAAATAAAAGCTTTTACTCAGCAACACATAAGAGAAAAGAATTTATTCTATTTAAAGAATGTGTCTCTATGTGTGTGATGCTTGTGAGTGTGTGTATGTGTGTGTGTGTGTGTGTGTGGATGCACACATTTGAATATATGCTATCTGCATGGACTCAATATGACATAAGGATTTAGAACAAGTTATAAAATATACATAACAATATAATCAAATTCCCTGTATGACAAGCTCACAAACTTGTTAAGTGGTCAAGATATATAATTTAGTAACCAAGTATTTGTTCTAAAATATGTGGTTTGGACTTTAAAGTAATCTAATTCTCTCATTTACTATATTAATTTGTATTTTTCTGTCACTAAAGACATATCATTATAATAATGCCTGCATAGTCTATTGTTTTGTTGTTTTAGGACACATAGCAATTAATACATACTAATAAAAATTCTGCAATGTAGCCTACATGTGCTTGTACCTTATGAATACATTCATATGTCCTTCTCTAATTGATTTTACTAAGACAATTTTCTAATCTCTAAAACAAAAAATTTTCTCTTAGAAAAAGAAGGATGTTTTAAAGTTTAGGTTTGACAGTAATCATTTTAAGGTACTCTTCGTTGTAATAATATTTCTTATTATTTAAGTTAAAGGTAATAACTTTTATTTGTAATAGGTCTTTCTAGTGAAAAGGTCAACTTTTATATGTTTATTTTCTTCCTACTTGTTCTTTTGTAATTAGTTTATTTATATTAATTTCATTTTTTCTTCTATTAGAGCAGTGGTTCTTAACCTTTTTTGAGGTACCAAACCGACCAGTTTCATATGAGCATTCACCGAACCCTTCTTTAGTGATAAAATATGATTTTTTTTTTCCAAATTCAAGACATAGGTATATGTTTTTTTTACTGGTGCACAAAATGAGCTGTGCATGAACATCGCCTTGCTCAAAGAACAAAACCAACAAAGTGCATGAACTCACAACAAATTACGGTATTACTTTATTCTGGCCTCCGTGGCAGAGGCTTCTCCGAACCCCTGAGACCGCCTCATCGAACCCCTAGGGTTCGATAGAACCCAGGTTAAAAACCACTGTATTAGAGTATTCCTCTTTATTAAATTATAAAAATTATTCACATATTAAAAATTTAACACTTTAACTATTGTATATGTATATATTATAGTTGTTTTTAGTACCAGTTCGTTTTTGCTTTTTGATTTTGTTAATTATGCCTGTGCCACACAATATTATTACAATTTCACATAGATAAATCTACATATTTTTCTCCCTTTTGGTTGATTGTATCACTCTTTTAAATAAAGTTATAATTACTCACCTGTTTAATTTAGAAGAATGTAGTTTCCTCTGCATCAATTCTAAAAGAAACACAATGGAAACTGCATTCAAAATGCCAACTTGAAAAGTAAAGAAAATATATACCTACTGTATTTAAGACAGACTATTAAGAAAAAAGTCAAAGGTCCACATCAGTTTAGAGATGACACACTACAGATTAAGTCCCTCTCCTGAAAAATGTGGAACATATTCTTGACAAGCAGTCATTACATCTTTTGCTTCAAACAAATGGAGCTATGACCTATAGAGCTACTTTCTTTTTGTATTAGTTTGAAACACAGTGATGAGAAATGTAAAAAACAACATTTGATATTTGCTTCTGTCATCTAACAACTTCTATAAGAATCAAACCACAGCCTGACCAGGCAGTGGTGCAGTAGACAGAGTGTCAGTCAGGGATGCGGAGGACTCAGGTTTGAAACCCTGAGGTCGCCAGCTTGAGTGCTGGGTTCAGCTGGCTTGAGCAACTGGTTAATGGCTTGAGAATGGGATCATAAATGTGACCCCATGGTCATTGGCTTGAACCCAAAGATTGCTGGTTTGAATCCCAAGGTCACTTGCTTGAGCCCAAGGTCACTGGCTTGAGCAAGGTGTCATTCACTCTGCTGTAGCCTCCTGGTCAAGGCACATATGAGAACGCAATCAATGAACAACTAAGGAGCCGAAACAAAGAACTGATGATTCTTATTTCTCTCCCTTCCTTTCTTTCTGTCCCTATCTGTCCCTCTCTGACTCTCTGTGTCAAAAAAAGAAAAAGAAAGAATCAAACAACAACAACACATTATCATAAAGACACAAATACACACATCTCACAAACCAACAATGTTACAATTGCCTGTTTGGCACTATGGTATTTATTTGTCTTAGCTAAAGAGTTGTTTTTGCTTAATTGCTATTCTGAAATAAAACATGGGAATCCTTTTGATACTGTGATTATTTCATCCATTGTTTTAGAAGAACTGAAATTGTTACATTGAATCTTCATTTTAATATGGTTCTATGTTTAATTTTAGAGTCAGTTAAATTGTCTAATGATATGGTATAATTCACACATAAATATCAGGTTGCCAGAGCAGAAACTTTACTGTTGAAAAATTATATACCAACAGAACAACCGTAACATTTCTATAAAGGAAATACTCAATTTTATTTCTAAATTTTTCTTGCAACATTTCTTTAGAGTACTTGATAAATAAATAGAACACATTAAGATAACACATATAAATATGCTCCAGTAAATATTTTACTAGTGGCTTATTTGGATATAAAAGTATTCCTTCCAGCCTGACCTGTGATGGTGCAGTGGATAAAGCGTCGACCTGGGAACACTGAGGTCGCCAGTTCAAATCCCTGCACTGGTCTGGTCAAGACACATTTGGGAGTTGATGCTTCCAGCTCCTCCCCCCTTTCTCTCTTTCTCTCTCTCTCTCACTCTGTGTCTCCACTCTATAATGAATAAAATAAAATATAAAGAAAAATTTTTAAAAAAAGTATTCCTTCCATTATTTGCAGTTGTCTAAATTAGCTTCCTTATAATATTGTATCCGTTTAATCTAGAGTTTTTTTAATATACATGCTGCAATAGATGCATTTAAAAATAATATTTCAAAAGGTAAGAAAAATTGGAAATATACATAGTCTATGTATATCTATGTTGATTAATCACTGTTATGGCTTATGCAAATTTTTACATGTTTTTTCTCTTTGATTAAATATCAAAAAAGAGAAAGACAAAAGAGAGAGACGGGATTTAAATGAAGTAATTTTTCCAGCATTTTATAATCTGTCTACTGAGAAAATGGTAACAGAGAAGGGAGTACTACTATAGCCTATTTGTGGAATAACACTAATCATTATATTTTGTACCTTAGTTAATATTTTTCTTTTCTTTTCCTCTTGTTCTTTTGGCTACAGTACCTTTACATAGAAAATGAATTGGTGAAAAGCTTCTGAATTTTGCATTAGATTTATATTCTATTTATTTAACAATGTTTTTCTTAGAGTTTACATTCAATATTATACATAGTTTCCAGTTTACAGAATAATGGTTAGTCAATCACATAATTTACAAAGTGATCCCCCTGATATTTCCAATATCAAATTGGCACCATACACAATTATTACAATATTAACTATATTTTTTGTGCTGTACTTTACATCCCCATGACTATTCTGTAACTGCCAATCTGTACTTCTCAATCCCTTCACTTTTCTCACTCAGTCTCCCAACACCCCTCTCCTCTGGCAACCATCTCACTGTTCTCAAATGCCATCACAACACCTATGGAGGAATAGATTTGAGTGTGATCTTGTGATTATTCCATAATTAAAAATAAATATGTCATTCTTTAATTTATTAACTGTTCTGGAATGACAATGAGATCATAAAAATAAGGTAGCTCCATTTACTAGTGTTGCACAAAGCAGCTACTATTGCTGCAAACAAGCAAGAAGAATGTTTTTGATAGAGCCTATTTTTTTGCATGTGGATATCATTCTTTTCTGTGGATATTATTATGATAATACGGTGAAATGAAATATACGGCAGACTGGGAATTGTCATTAGAACAATGACAATGAATACTTTTATTCATAATACTTTTATTTTATAAATACTTATGCAGATATCCTGTGCTAGAAAGTTGTGCATACTTGAGCCTGAACCTTAAAGGAAGCTGTTCCTGAGGTCAGTGTGGTATTGCTGAGTGTAATCAGAGGAGGCAAACTGAAGAGAAAAAATCTGAGCCATCTGTCCCTGCCTATTCATATACTAATATACTATAGTCACTTTCTTTTTATTTTCTTTACAGGAACAGTGAGAGAGTCAGAGAGAGGGATAGACAGGGACAGACAGGAACGGAAAAGCATCAATCACTAGTTTTTATTGCCACTGTGACACCTTAGCTGTTCATTGATTGCTATCTCACACGTGCCTTGACCGCGGGCCTTCAGCAGACCGAGCAATGCCTTGCTGGAGCCAGCGACCCTGGGTTCAAGCTGGTGAGCTTTTGCTCAAACCAGATGGTCCCGCACTCAAGCTGGCAACCTCAGGGTCTTGAACCTGGGTCCTCCGCATCCCAGTCCGATGCTCCATCCACTGCGCCACCGCCTGGCCAAGCTATGGTCACTTTCTCATGCTAAACTTTTAGAGGTATTTTTTCTAATGATTTTGTTTAATATCTTATTGTAAAACAAAAATGTTTCTTTCATGTCAAAAAATGGCAGAATAGAGGTAGTGCTGGCACCCATTCCCAAAGAACATAATATATTCCCAAGTATTCGTGAGATCAGTGTAACTCTTCTATAGTCTTGATACGACCTTCCAGGAAACTCAGAGCCATTAAAACAACTCTCTATGGTGCCATTGAGATTCCTCGAAAAAAATAACATTTCACCTTTCATTTATATTTAAGCAGTGGAAAATTGATATCTTTTTTTTTTACTTTGATTATTTCCTCTTGAATACATTTCTCATTATAGTTGTAAAGCTAAATCAACTAGAGCTTCTTTGTTGTGGCCATGTACATCTACAGAGATTTCTTTTTAAAAAGGTTTTTTTTTTTTTGTTTTTTACAGAGAGAGAGTCAGACAGGGACGGAGAGAGGTGAGAAGCATCAATCATTAGTTTTTTGTTGCCATTGTAATACCTTAGTTGTTCATTGATTGCTTTCTCACATGTGCCTTGACCACGGGTCTGACAAAGCAACCCCTTGCTGGAGCCAGCAACCTTGGGTCCAAGCTGGTGAGCTCTTTGCTCAAGCCAGATGGGCTCACACTCAAGCTGGCGAGCTTGGGGTCCTGAACCTGGGTCGTCCGCATCCCAGTCCAACGCTCTATCCACTGCACCACCACCTGGTCAGGCTAAAAATGATTTTTAAAGATGATTTCTCTATCCTGTATATAACTATCATCTCCACTTCCTAAATGGCCCCCAAATGGGTTTATTTTTTATTTAGAGTTACCATGTAAGCTTTCTAGTGGTAGCATATAAGTGATTTGGAATGTTTCTAACCTCATACTTGTCCTTAAACTACAGAATTTCCCTTGTTGGCTAATAGAAATGAAGCTAATGTTCATGAGGCAATTTTATTTCTTTTCTTTTTCTTTTTTTATATCCATGTTTTAACTCTGTAGAGAAACTGAAGGCGTGTGGTCAAATGTCAGCACTATATCAGTAAGAATGTGTAGTGCTAACTATTTCAAACAGTTTCTTTGCCAACCCAATAAAGCATCAAGAAGACCTCTGGCAGTATAGCAACATAACCACAAGCTGCTCAATTTTAGACACCCTTTTTGTATATCTAATTCTTTCTCAATTTTTCAGAAAATCAGAAGCTTATGGGATACAGCTGCTTTCACTTTGGTTTGCTTATCAAGCTAAATTCAAATTGTGTCTTGCTTTTCATTTAATTAATAAGGTATCAATTTTCAGCATACCAGTATATTTTATTTGAATCCCTAAGATTTACAAGAAAGATGAAAAAGAAAACTTTTACCATGAGATATGCAGGAAAAAATATCCAGGCAGCACTTTTAATTATTTAATTAAAAATCATTCCCAAATAAAATATCTTATTATGTAATAGATGATGTGACTTTAGTTGAATAATAAATACATTATTAAGATCTTACTTTTGTTGAAAAATGGTAAAAAAGAAAACTGTATTGATAAAAGAATATTTTGTTATGCAGTTGTTGAGATCAGTTGTCTGATCCACTATAATAACATGCTATCATCCCTTAGGCCGTAGTAAAAAAGGAGAGGTAGTGATGATAGTTAATACATGTCTTCTTCTTCCTCTTGAGTTTGGTATGAGAATTCTATTTACACTGGGAACTATATCGGTATATAAAGATTATAAATTTATGATTTGAATTCTTAATATTTACTACTTTTGATTTATGTGGAATCTATCAATTATTTGTTTTATTTGTCACATTACAAATAAATGTGACAAATCATCTTTCTAACTCTTGTTAAAGCTATGTACACACACTTATTTTTCCCTAATAATTTAATCATTCTTTTCTCTAGCCATTTGCCCATTCGCCTACTCAAATATTTATTAGGCAGTTATCAAGCATGCAGTTAGATATTGAAAAAATCAGCAGGAAAATAAAATGCAGGTTTTATATGTAAACATATAAAAATAACTGAAATGCAAATGTTCAATGTATGTAAAAATATTATATAAAATATATTAAGCAAATAGACTATATTTTGAGAACTAAATATTTAGTGAAATACAGGGATGGAGATGAATAATGTCACTTGAAGAGGAAAGTACAGAGTAGGGAAAGTGCCTCAGAAGACTTGATAGTTAAACGGAACCTTAAAGCATGAGTAACAATAGTTCTTTGGTGTCATAGCAGATGCAAAGCCACACTGGAATATAAAATGCCAGTGAGACATTGCAGATTGTACCTTTTAGATTGTACTGAACCCCTATTATTGTCAAAAGATGCTCTATTGTCTGGAAATTTAGGAGGGAGTTTGGTCTGAAAAGTATTTCTTTGAATTGGTTGCACATCTGTTCAACAACCCTAATTTGAAATAGTAACTAATAATTATTATGTATCCTGTATGTATCAGTAACATGATACGCACTTTAGATGCCTCATTTCACAAAAGCATGATTAGTAACTTTATTTGACATGTGAGAAAGCTGGAGTTTAAAAGGTTGGAGAATTGTTCAAACTTAGTAAGGGGCAGAGACACGGTTTAAATTCATGTCTGCCTGACTTCAAAACAAATGTTCTTCAAAGCCTAATTCCTTTACTCCCACAGTGATAAGAGCTTCTGAAACAAGAAAGGCAATGAATGTGAAGAAGTCAAGTAAAATAAGGATAAAGAAGAGCAGTCACATCTTGATGATACTCTAAGTTTAGAGGATCCTGCTATCATTTGCTGCCAGGTAAGAAGTATATAAGGAGTCTATGAGGCAAAGACCTCTCTCTATTGATTGACTGAGACACCTTTAGTTTTCCTCTCCTTTGTCAAGTTAACCAGTTTATTATACTATAGTTGGCTTCTTCATTGAATTGCTGCTTTGAACTTCCTTACATTCACATTTGTAATGATCTAGTAACCTCATAGGAAAGGCCAGTGACCTGGCTCCTATTAACAATGCTGTTGTGGCACTCAATTGTCTTTCTATGTCTATTTACCTGTCTTTCCTATTAGAGAAAAGCATCTTGCAGGTTGGGATCATGTCTCATTTGTTGTTATATCCCCAATATATAACAGAATACCTAGCACTTAAAAAGTTCCAGTGGATTTTCAGAATATGGATAATGAAAGAGCAAAATCACACAATCATACTGTGAATCTGAAGTAGTGGGTTCAGATATAAGAAAATAGCAAACCTCAGGCAGAAGGTAGGCTTTTATATAGAGATATGAAATTGACAGATGGTGAGACCCAGGTGAGCTTCTGTTGTTAGAGCCTGAATTTTGGTTTTCCTTTAATACATTTAAAAATGCATTTATTGATTTTTAGAGAAATAGAAAGGGAGAGGGAGAAAAAGATAGACATATTAACTTGTATCTGTACATTTTCTTGTGCCCTGATTGGGCATCAAACCCACAACTTTATGTATCAGGACCATGCTCTAACCAACCAAGCTATCTAGTCAGAGCAATACTCACATTACCCATCATTTTGCAGGTTTGAAAAATAGGTGGCTGGTTGGCATTAATCAACAAGTAGATTGCAGCACAAGATTGGGCTTTATGAACAGAATGTCAGTTTCTATAGGTGAAGAATGGATAAAACAAATAAGAAAAAGACTGAGATCTACAGGCAGCGTAGGCAGCAGGGTTTAAACTGTGGTGGACAACATGGACAAGTAACAAACAACCAACTCTGTAGAAGAACCCCGGGATCTTATCAGGTTCAGCTTGGATGAGAAAGTTTATGTGAAAATGAGAAACGACGGGAATCTCTGAGGGAGATTACATACATTATGATCAACATTTAAATATGATATTTGGTAATGTGGAAGAAACTGTGCCTACTATAGAAATTGATAAAACATATGAATAAATATATAAATCAACAAAAGACAGATGGTGGTATGCTAGTTGCGCCTCCATTGAGCATTAGCTGAAACAAAGAATTTATCCTGTATGGAAATTGGGAGATTTTGTATGATTGTATCTTTAAATGTAGAAAATATTCAGAAGAGAAACCTGTATAAATTGTTTTTAATTTTTATTTAGAAAATTAAATTTAATAGGTCACATTGACCAATAATAGTATATAAGTTTAAGGTGAAAATTTCTAAAGCATTCAAACTATTGATCATGTTGTATACCCATCACCCAAAATCAAATCATTTTCTGTCACCATATAGTTGTCCCTCTCTACTTTCCTCCCCCATAATTCCCTCCCCCAAGTAACCAAAGGACTCTTTGACTCATGCTCTTCAAACATATTGATGCCAATATTTCTAATAAAAAAGATACAAATAATCTCAATAAAATACTAGCAAATCAAATTTGACAGTATTTTTAACTCATGATATGCTATGGTCAAATGGGATTTATCCTCAGGGTGCTTAGATGGTTCAACATATGCAAATAAATCAATGTCATATTCCACATTAATAGAATAAAAGATAAAAACAATATGATCATCACAATAAACACAAAAATCATTTGATGAAATTCAATATTTTTCATGATAAAAGTTCTCAACAAAGTATGCATAGAAGGAACAAACATCAACATAATAAAGGTCATACCAAGCCTACAGCTAACATTATATTCAATGATGAAAGGTTGAAAACTTTTCCTCTAAGATCAATAATAAAACAAATGTGTCCATTCACACCACTCTTTTTTAACATAGTGCCAGAAATTTTAGTTCAAAAAGAAATAAAACTCAACAAAACTGGAAAGAGAAAAGTAACTGATTTCTGTTTTCAGAATAATCTTGTATATAGAGTAAAGATTTAACCAAAAAATACTGTCAGAATAAACAATAAATTTTTAGGATAAAAATATAGAAAAATCAGTTGCATTTGAATATACTAATGAGATATCTGAAAAAATAAAAAGAACAAGCCCACTTATGATAGCAACATAATAAAATGCTTAAAAATAAATTTAACCAGGGAAGTGAAAAATCTTTAGATGAAAAATTATAGCAAATTGATGAAACACACACAAACAAATGGAAAACGATACGATATTTATGAATCAGAAGGGTTAATATTGTTGAAATGTTCATACTGACCAAAATGATTGATAAGTTTAATGTAATCCCTATTAAAATGCTAATGGCATTTTTTTACAGAAATAAAACAACCCAACAATTCATATGGAATCAGAAATGACCATAAGTAGCCTGATCAACCATGAGAAAGAACAAAGTCAGAGCCACAACTTCCTTATTTCAAACTATATTATAAAACTAGAGCAATCAAAATAGTACAGTACTGACGTAAAAACAGATACATAGTTCAAGGGAACAGAATTGAGGGCCCAGAAATAAACCTTCAAACATGTAGTTGACTAATATTTCATAGCAGGGCCAAAAATACTCAATGGAGAAGGATAGTCTTTTTAATAAATGATGTTGGTAATACTATATATTCACATGAAAAGGAATCAAACTGACCCCTAACGTCATTCAGAAATTTTAATTGAAAATGAATTGAAGACTTAAATGTTAATACCTTAAACTGTGAAACTCCTAGAAGAAAAAACAGGCAAAAAAGATCCTCTGTATTGATCTTGAAAATGAGTTTTTTGATATAACATCTAAAGCACAAATGACAAAAGATAAGTCAAATGGGACTACAGCAAACGTTTACACAAGAAAAGAAACAATCAGTAAAACAAAAAGGTGTTCTATGGAATGAAAGAAAATAATCATAAACCATCTATTTGATAAGAGGTTACTATGCAAAATTTATCAAAGCACATACAGCTCAATAACAAAAACACAGGGGAGACAGCAAGATGGTAATGGAGTAGGCGAATGTACCAACTTCCAACTCCCAGAACCAAAGTGGATTATAACTTAATTTTAAGAACCATCATCTGAATAAACCAACTTTGAACTAAACTAAGTGGACTCTTCAACCAAGGAACACTGAAGAAGCCACATTGAGACTGGTAGGAAAAGCGAAAACACAAAGAGGGCTGCCCAGCTCCCGGAGAGAAAGGCAGCCCAGAGAGACCAGCATGGCGGGAGGAGAGTTTGGTGGAGAGGGAGGGACCTGTGTCCCAGGAACAAAGCCCTAGCCTACAGCCCCAGAGCTTAGAAGAGGCGTTTGGACAGTATTAAGCTGTGAAACAAGTGAGGATACTGTTTGTGAGAGACAGTTTTCTCAGACCCAAGATTCTTCTTAAAAAGACAGCGCAGAAAACCTCTCTCACAAACAATCACCCGGGGGTCCAGGGAACAGGGACAGAGGAGAGGACCAGAGCAGCGGGAAGAGAGTGTGGACTGGAAGGCACAGGGAGAAACATTCTGAGGGACAGCCACCCTAACCCCTGGACTAAGTCACTTCTCTAATCAAAAACAAATATTTCCACTGGAACTAGCAATACCAGCAAAGGGAGAAAGGACATCAGCCAAACAAGCTCTCCCGCGGCACTTAGAGCAGAGCTGCTTAGACAGAGGGAGCTTTCAGTACTACAGTATAGAGTGTTAGGGTCTGAGCTGCAGTGCACCCACCCACACTGCTGAGGGCTTGCTGGAGGGATGGTGGCAGCGGGATACTGAAACGCAGTTCTGTTAGCAGGGGGGTAAGGGGGGAAGCCCAGCTGGTGTGAGCTCGGTATAGCCCAGCAAGGGTGGAGGGGATGCGCAAAAGCGGTCCGGCATCTGCGGGCCCGCCAGCAGCCCCACCTGCCGGGGAAAAGCGGGAGGCCAGAAACGGGCAGAGATCTGCTCTGTGACCCCGGACATTGTGCAGGCCGGCCATGTCTGCGGGGGCGGGACTACAACCAGGGACAGGCGGAGGATCATGGCTGAACGCACACCAGCAGCCCCGCCAGGCCTGAGAAACCGCAGTTTGCCATCTCCAGAGAAGGACCAGAATGAACCAGATTTAACAAAATTACCAGATGCAGAATTTAAAATAATGATAGTTAGGTTTTTCAAAAAAATTAGAGCAACAATTGATAGTCATTAAAAACACCTAAATAAAGAGATAACAAGTATAAAAAACGAAATTGAAATAATAAAAAAGAATCAGACAGAAATGACAAATACAGTATCAGAACTGAAGACCACAATGGAAGGAATTAAAAGCAGGATGGATAACGCTGAGGATCGAATCAGCGAATTAGAACACACAATAAACAAAGGCACAGAAGCAGAGCAGAAAAAAGAAAAGAGACTCAAAAAATGTGAGGAAACTCTAAGGGAGCTCTGTGACAACATGAAGAGAAATAACATTTGCATCATAGGGGATACTGAAGAAGAGGAGAGAGAACAAGAAATAGAAACGTTGTTCAATCAAATCATAGCAGAAAACTTTCCGAAATAATCGCTGGAAAACATTTCACACGTTCAAAAAGCACAGAGAACTCCATTAAAAGGAAACCCAAAGATATCTACACCAAGACACATCATAGGTAAAATACCAAAGCTAAGGGATAAAGAGAAAATTTTAAATGCTGTTAGAGAAAAAAAGGCTATCACGGACAAAGGAACCCCCATAAGGATAACGTCCGACTTCTAAACAGAAACACCTTATGCCAAAAGAGAATGGCAAGATATATTCAAAGTAATGCAGAACAAGAAACTACAACCAAGACTACTCTATCAAGCAAGGCTAAAGTTTAAAATTGAAGGAGAAATAAAAAGCTTCCCAGACAAAAAAAGCCTCAAGGAATTCATTAAAACAAAACGAATTCTGCAAGATATACTAAGGGGCCAGTTGTAAACAGTTCAAAAGGAGGAAAGAATATAGCAAAAGAAGAACACAGTTTTAAAGAATAAAATGGCAATAAACAACTACATATTAATAATGACCTTAAATGTAAATGAATTAAATGATCCAATCAAAAGACATAGGGTAGCTGCATGGATAAAGAAACAGGACCCATCCATATGCTGTCTACAAGAGACACACCTTAAAACAAAAGATACACATAGACTGAAGGTAAAAGGATGGAAAAAAATATTTTATGCAAAGGGAAATGAAAAAAAACCGGGGTAGCAATACTTATATCTGACACAATGGACTTTAAAACAAATGCTGTATTAAAAGATAAAGAAGGACACTACATAATGATAAAGGAAAAAATTCAACTGGAAGATATAAATAACTATTATAAATATCTACGCACCAAACATAGGAATCCTGAAATACATAAAGCAGACTTTGATAGATATAAAGGGTGAGATTAACAGCACTACTATAATAGTAGGGGATTACAATACCCCACGAACATCAGTGAATAGATCCTCAAGAAAGAAAATTAATAAAGAAACAGCAGACTTAAATGATACACTAGATCAACTCAATTTAATAGATATCTTCAGAACTTTTCACCCTAAAGCAGTAGAATATACATTCTTTTCAAGCACTCATCGTACATTCTCTAGTATAGACCACATGTTAGGACACAAAAGTGGTCTCAACAAATTTAAGAAGTTTGAAATCATATCAAGCATTTTCTCTGATCACAATGCCATGAAATTAGAAATTAACCACAAAAGAAAAACTAAAAAACATTCAAACACTTGGAAACTAAATAGCACGTTATTAAATAATGAATGGATTAACAATGAAATCAAAGAAGAAATAAAAAAGTTTCTTGAAACAAATGCTAATGAGCATACATCAACTCAAAATTTATGGGACACAGCAAAAACAGTACTGAGAGGGAAGTTCATTGCACTACAACCATACCATGAGAAGCTAAAAAAGCTCAAATAAGCAACCTGACCCTTCATCTAAAAGAACTAGAAAAACAACAGCAAATTAAGCCCAGGACCAGTAGAAGAAAGGAAATAATAAAGATCAGAGCAGAAATAAATGACATAAAGGCTATGAAAACAATACAGAGGATCAATGAAAGAAGGAGCTGGTTCTTTGAAAATGTAAACAGGATTGATGAACCTTTAACTAGACTCACCAAGAATAAAAGAGAAAGGACTCAAATAAATAAAATTAGATATGGCAGTGGAGAAGTAACAACTGACACAACAGAAATACAAAGTATTGTAAGAAAATGCCGGGAAGAACTCTATGCCAATAAATTAGACAACTTAGGTGAAACGGAAAAATTTCATGAATCATATAATCTTACAAATATCAATCTGGAAGAATTAGAACACCTAAACAGACCAATTACAACAAATGAGATCTAAACAGTTATCAAAAAACTCCCAACAAAGAAAAGTCCTGGGCCTGATGGCTTCACAAGTTAATTCTATCAAAAATTTAAAGAACTAACTCCTATCCTCCTCAAGCTATCTCAAAAAATTCAAGAGGAAGGAAAAATTCCAATTTCCTTTTAAGAGGCAAGCATAATTCTGATCCCAAAACCAGGAAAAGACAACACAAAGAAAGAAAATTATAGACCAATATCCCTAATGAATTTAGATGCTAAAATTCTCAACAAAATATTAACCAACTGGATCCAGCAATATATGAAAAAATCATACACCATGATCAAGTGGGATTTATTCTGGAGAGGCAAGGCTGGTTCAATATTCGCAAATCAATCAATGTGATTCATCACATAAACAAAGGAAGGAAAAAAATCACATGATAAATTCAATAGATGCAGAAAAGGCATTTGATTAATCCCAGCACCCATTCATGCTCAAAACTCTCAGTAAAGTGGGAATACATGAACATTCTTTAACATGATAAAGGCCATCTACGACAAACCCACAGCAAACATCATACTAAATAGGCAAAAATTAAAAACAATCCCCTTAAGATCAGAAACCGGGCAGGGGTGCCCCCTTTCACCACTCTTATTCAACATAGTTCTGGAAGTCCTAGCTACAGCAATCAGACAAGAAGGAGAAATAAACGGCATACAAATTGGAAAAGAAGAAGTAAAACTGTCATTATTTGCAGATGATATGATATTGTATATAGAAAACCCTAAAGTCTCAGTCAAAAAAATACTGGACCTGATAAATGAATTCAGCAAGGTGGCAGGATATAAAATTAATACTCAGAAATCAGAGGCATTTTTATATACCCACAATGAACTGTCAGAAAAAGAAATTAAGGAAACAATTCCCTTCACTATTACAACTAAAAAAATAAAATACCTAGGAGTAAATTTAACCAAGAAGGTTAAGGACTTGTACTCAGAAAATTATAAAACATTAATAAAAGAAATTAAGAAAGATACAAACAAGTGGAAGCATATACCATGCTCATGGTTAGGAAGAATAAACATCATTAAAATGTCTATATTACCCAAAGCAATTTATAAATTCAATGCAATATCAATTAAAATTCCAATGACATACTTCAAAGATATAGAACACATATTCCAAAAATTTATATGGAACCAAAAAAGAACACCAATAGCCTCAGCAATCATAATAAGAAAAAATAAAGCAGAAGGTATCACTCTTCCAGATATCAAGGTTTTCTACAAGGCCATTGTACTTAAGACAGACTGGTACTGGCATTAGAACAGGCACATAGATCAATGGAACAGAACAGAGAACCAAGAAATAAACCCACACATTTATGGACAACTGATATTTGACAAAGGAGGAAAGAACATACAATGGAGTAAAGACAGCCTCTTTAACAAATGGTGTTGGGAAAATTGGAAATCTTCCTCAAAAAAATGAAACTAGAGCATCAGCTTATACCATTCACAAAAACGAACTCAAAATGGATAAAAGACTTAAATGTAAGCCGTGAAACAATAAGCATCTTAAAAGAAAACATAGTCAGTAAGCTCTCCGACATCTGTCGCAGAAATATATTTGCTGATTTATCTCCACGGGCATGTGAAATATAAGAAAGGATAAACAAATTTGACTATATCAAACTAAAAAGTTTTTGCACAGCTAAAGACAATAAGAACAGAATAAAAAGACAAACCACACAATGGGAGAACATATTTGACAATATGTCTGATATAAAACTCAATACCAGGAAGAAAAACAGTCTAATCAAAAAATGGGCAAAAGAAATGAATAGACATTTCTTCAAAGAGGACATACAGATGGCCAATAGGCATATGAAAAAATGCTCAACATCACTAATCATTAGAGAAATGCAAATTAAAACCACAATGAGATATCACCTCACACCAGTCAGAATGGCGCTCATGAGCAAAACAACACAGAACAAGTGCTGGCTAGGATGTGGAGAAAAGGGAACCCTCCTGCACTGCTGGTGGGAATGCAGACTGGTGCAGCCACTGTGGAAAACAGTATGGAGATTCCTCAAAAAATTAAAAATCAAACTGTCCTTTTACCCAGCTATCCCACTTATAGGAATATACCCTAAGAACACCATAGCACTGTTCAAAAAGAAGAAATGCACCCCCATGTTCGTGGTAGCATTGTTGACAATAGCGAAGATCTGGAAACAGCCCAAGTGTCTGTCAGAAGACGAGTGGATTAAAAAGCTTTGGTACATATATACTATGGAATACTACTCAGCCATAAGAAATGATGACATCGGTTCATTTACAACAAAATGGGTGGACCTTGATAACACTATACGGAGTAAAATAAGTAAAACAGAAAAAAACTGCCAACAGCATGATTTCATACATAGGTGGTACATAAAAGTGAAACTATGAGACATGGACTAGAATGTGGTGGTTATGGAGTGGAGGGGAGGGACGATAGAGAAGGAGAGGGGGGCTGGGAGGGGCACAAAGAAAACCAAATAGATGGTGACAGAGGACAATTTAACTTTGGGTGATGGGTATGCAACATAATTGAATGATAAGATAACCTGGAGATGGTTTCTTTGAACATATGTATTCTGATTTATTAATATCTCCCCATTAAAATTAATTAAAAAAAATTAAAAAGAAAAAAGCACACACACAAATAATCTGATAAAGAATGCACAGAGGACCTGAAGAGACATTTCCAAAAAAAAAAATCCTTTTAAATAGCCTATAGGTGTATGAAAATATGTTCAACATCACTAATCATCATGAGTATCCAAATCTAAACCATAATGAGCTATCACTGCACACTTATTTGAATAATTATTAATAAAAAGATTACAGATGACAAATTCTGGTGAAGATGTGAAGAAAGGAGAACTCTAGTGACTTTTGCTGGGATTGTAAATTGGTGCAGCTACTATTGTAACAGTATGAAGGTTGTTCAAAAAAAATGAAAATAGAACTACTATATGATCCAACAGTTCCACTTTTGAATACATATATATATGAAGGACACGAAATCACTACCTCTGAGAGACATGTGTACTCCCATATTCATCGCAGCATTATTCACAGTTGTCAGGATATGAAAAGAATCTTCATGTTCATCATCAGAGAAATAAATTAAAATAATAATAAAATGTTTATCACTCAGCTATAAAAAAAGAAGGAAATTCTTCCATTTGCAACAACTTGGATAAACCCTGAGGATATTATGCTAAGTAAAATAAATCAGACAAAGAAAGACAAACAGTGTATTATCTCAATTATGTGTGGGATCTGAAAAAGTAGAATATATAGAAACAGTGAGTAGATTTCTGGTGATCAGGACTGGGAGCTACAAAAAATGAGAAGATGTTGTTCAAATAGTATAATCTTCCAGTTCTAAGAGAAATAAGTCTGGGGATTTAATGTACAGCATAGGGACTGTAGTTAACAGTATTATATGGTATACTTGAAAATTGCTACTAGAGTAAATCTTGAATATTCTCATCATAACAAAATGGCAATCATATGAGATGAAGGTTGTGTTCAATAATCTTATTTTGTTTATACTTTCACAGTATATATGTATATCAAATCATTACACTGTACAACTTGAACATACAAAATGTTATAGGTTGATTACATTTCAATAAAGTTGAAAAAAAATTTAGAAGGAAGGTTCCACTAGTGTCATTTGCCAAATTTAAAGAAGGGCAGGGATATGAGACCAAGCAGATGGCAACGTCTTCATTAAGATAAAAAAAAAATGCTTTTGAAATGTTTAACATGTTTCTTTCATTAAGGTTATGTGGTTATAGGCTGCAGGGTTTTTATTTTGTTGTATTTTGTTTTTCTTTATTTTTTAGCTTTCTGTTTGGTTTAAACATTTTAAAATAAGACTTTCAACATTTCGACCTGACAAATCATCCTTCTTATAAGTGCTATGGGAATAAGATGATTTGTATAAATATATTTGACTATTTAGTCTCACACACTGGCATTTTCTCATTTGTAATTTTAATGTTGCTGTGCATAGTAAAGAGGACCCATGATTCATATATTTAAATATCTTTTACTATTTGAAATTGATTTCACAATCAAAAGCAATCTAATTATTTTGACTGACTTAAAAATATCAGCACATATTACCATAGAATGAATATTTTATAATAATCTATCATATAGTTTCTATGATTTCTTGAATGGAACCTAGGGAAACTTATTGACAAGATCATTCAAATAGACTGATACCTAAAAGAGAATTGGGAGATGAGGCTTTGTCAAGAATGTGTCTATGAGGACCATCCAGGAAGAGACAGATGGAAAAAGGGTCAGGACTAGAGAAGACAAGTCTATTAGCGGGTTTTAAGGCAGAATTCTTGGGTATAAGAAGCTGAAGGCAAAAGATAAGGAGCTGGGTTAATGATTTCCTGGAGCAGCAAGAAGAACTGAAAAATGAATCAAGCGACATGCAAAGAGCTGCTTCTATGCCTTATATGTACATGATGCTTGGATGCTTAATATTAGAATCAGGGAAACCAATTTTTTACATGTTTACAGATGTGATCATTTATTTTTCCTGTGAGAATTAGATGAAATTAGGTTCATGTAAACGTGATAAGGTACTAATGAGGCATTTTTGTTTTTTCTTTTTCCTAACAAGATGAGTTCCTCATTATTGGTTTTACTAAATTAGATTTTTCCAAACTTAGTAAAACTGAGGTACTTCCAGTTAAGATTTCACTTACATTTTTATTTAATATAATCATCCAAGCAATTTTCAAGAAGCATAATCTGGTTTAATAGTATTATAACAGTTAGCAAAGTATCAAGATATTAGGCACAGAAAGCAGCCTCACTGAATAAACAAATGAACTTGTGACTCAATCGGGTTCCCATGCGATTTAAATGGTAAACAGAGATTTGGATTCATTAGTTATAGCGTTTACAAATTTCAAAGCCCTTTTATGTATCATTCTGTCAGATCAACAAAAAATGTTTTTAAAAAGAAAACAGTATATTGGAAAAGAATAATGACTGCAGCCAAACATTCATATCTTTCAAAAGCATGCAAAAATGAAAGTAGATGAACACTCATTCCTTGCTCACTGTATGTCAGTTTCTTTTTGACTATATGTGTTGATATTTAATTCTTACAACTCTGAAATCATTATTATTATTATCTTCATGTTATGGAAAAGAACGCTAAAACTGAGATACACTTGCCTTAGCAACTACCAAGTGACGGGTCTAAAGTGGATCCCACCCTGGTGTCTCCCTGCTATCCTGCACTGTCCTTGATTATGGTCAGCCTCCATCCAGAGCCACCACTAAAGCAGAGTTCGGTACCAGTGTGCATGGTTCCAAATGGCTCCATGATTCTAAGAGGTAGAAAGCCCAGTCACCTTGTTTCTTTACTTTTAAGCTCCTGCCTCACAGTATTGACCTGTGTAGCTCCCAGATCTAACCTTTGTCTTTTCTCATCCAATTTACCCTTTTTTCAGGTAGGTAATTTCACTCTATCCAAGCTCCTTTTAACTTGCATTCCCATGTTCATGTCTTAAAAATGGGCCTCTAAAAAAAAAAATGGGTTTCTAGTTACCAAAAAACAATGTCATTTGGAGATAGCAATGCCATTTGTTGTTGTTGTTGTGTGCATGTGTGTGTGTGTGTGTGTGTGTGTGTGTGTTTATAAATGGAAAAATAAATTGGGTTCTGATACTGGTGGGTAATATTTATACCAGATTGATCAGTACCTGAGGGCCTAAATTATATAGTTCAACTTTGGGGACTGGAATTGGGACTGTGAAGAGAGGATGCAGGATATATTTTTTCTATTATCTAAATTCAAGCCATTAGAAAGCCAAAAATAGCCTCCTTTGTAAAACCCCTTTAAATTAGCAGGAAGCAGGGGTCTCATAGGTTCTTCCTTAATTGACACAGCCAAGAAGTAACTTGGTATCATAAGCTTGAGAGATGTAATTATGAAGGACCTGATACACTTTGTAGTGACTTTGCCAAGGAAGGAAATCTAAGCACAACAAATAATTTCTGAGAGACACACATTGGTCTTAATTCCTTAAATAAATTTTGGAGCAATCAGTAAAGCAAACATGACATAGGTTTTCAAATTTCTCAACATTCATGTTGAATTTTAGGTTCAGTAGTAAAGATGAAAAGATTCTAGAGCAGGTTGCAAGTAGACCGTGGCAATGAGTTCATTAGGAACTGTTTTGTTTATCTGCCCATATGTCTTAGGAAAGAGAGATAGATAGAAATAATATATGAAATCAAGTCTATAGGCCTAGGTTATGGTACATAGGAGTGGTATCAAAAGGGGACAAAATAAATGCTCATTTCTATTACTGAACTGTCATAAGGAGAAGGGAATTTGAGGTCTGTTCATCCCATCTACTATATCAGCAAGATCCTATCAGGAGATAGAGACCACACAGTAATTTGAACAGAAAAGGTCTATTACAGTGAATTATCAACTATTTAGAGGAATTAATTACTGAACAGGAATAAAAGAGAGTGGTAAAGAATAATCTACAGGTGAGGGGAGAGGGCCTGTAATGGACTGAACTGTGTTCCCACCTTCCAGGTTTATATGTAAAACCCTGACCTTCAAGGTGACTGGAGAAAAGGCCTTTATGAAGGTTGTGAGGTCATAACGGTGGGACTTTAGACCCACATGACTCATATTCTCTCAAAAGAGGAAGAGACACCAGGGGTACTCATGCAAAGAGGACATAATGAGAAGGCAACCAAATACAAGCCAGGAAGAAATCCTCACCAGACACTGAGTTTTCAAGCACCCAGGCCATAGACTGTTAGTCTACAAGTTGTGCAAAAATAGATGTCTGCTGTTTGAGCTACCTAGTCTGGTATTTTTTAAGGCAGCCCAAGCAGATTAATATAATGTCCAGACAAAGAACAAACATGAAAGGGCTGACCCTTCCCATGTTGAGAATTCACATGTCACTAGGAAGGTGTGTGTGCAACCCACTGGATGATGACACAGGTTGCTGGGTTGCTCCAGGTCAGAAATGGTCCATGTTTGGTGTCTAAGACTGGTGATTGGGGAGCATCCTGCTGGGTGCCAACAACATTTATCAGGAAGTTTCTTATGGAATGTGGAGGACAGGGTTGCTACTGAACCGCTGAGGAACATGCTGAAGCATCTGAGGAACTAACTGAAAAGTCAGCACCTGGAATTCACGAGAAAGTCAGTTGGGTTGTCTGTGAAACTTATGAAGCCGTTAGAGGTGCTGCTAAAATTTAAGTGTTGAGTTTCACTGCATGTCCCACACGGCAGCTCAGAGCCACAAAAGCAAGAAGGAAGAAAAGCACAAAGAAACTAGAAAATGTCCCTCTCTACTCTAATGTACTCCCGGCATTCTCTACTGACTCTGTCCCAACTATCGAGTGAGAACTATTTTTGCATCACCTGCAGATGAAGAAGGGTGAATAGGGCACTGAGAGACAATAGATTGATAACTGAAACACAACTATCTGCCATGTAAAACAGGGATTTTCTTACTTATATTCAAATAAAATGTTCCAAATCTGGGCAGGCTATTTTCATCATTTATGTAGATGCCCTTGTCCCCTGAACTGCTCACCTCATTTTAGTATTATGTCAGAATGGAAGCTTTTGTCAATCTCACAATTCAGAGGTCTATCCTCCTCTTTGCTTATAAACATGTCAGCCACAGCTGCACCAGAGACCCCACTCCAAATGATACCAGGATGTTCATTCTTCCTCTCAAACTTCTAAACTTCTCAAAAATTTCTTCTTCTTTTTTTTTTTTAGGGATGCAGGGAGAGAGAGATAGGAACATCAAGCTGCTTCTATATGTGCCCTGATCCAGGAATTGAACCGGCAACCTCCAGGCTCCAGGGCAATGATCCAATCAAGCAATGCAGCCAGGTGTTAATTTTTTATTTTTAGAAAGACAGAGAGAAGGTAAGGAGAGGGAAATGGGAAGAAAAGCATTCATCTGTTGTTTCCCCTCAGTCGTGTGTTCATTGGTTGCTTCTTGTGTGTGCCCTGGCTGGGTAATCAAACCCGCAAGAACCCTTAACTGACTGAGCTAACCAGCCAGGGCCAATTTCTTAAGTATTGATCTGCCATCTTTTTCATTAAAGATTTGACCTATACATTTCTAACAGAAATATTTTTGATGGTTTTCCAAAGCTCTAACCCTACACACACACACACACACACACACACACACACACACACACACACACACACATTCAGCTACTTTTTCCTTCTCAATAATGCAGAATAATTTTGGACACAAAAGACACTCTAATCCAAAACTCCTCTTCATATTTTCTTCCTTGGTCATAATTCATAGGTGCTAGTCACCGACACATTTTAGGCTGTCATTGCTACAAGTCTGTCTTGGCAAATGATCTTCAGTTCATCCCAGGATATGTGTTGGGGGATGTCACAGCCACTCATTTCTTTTCTTTGAAAAGACTTACATTTTAAAGCTATATTTTATTTCCAAATTTATAATGACTCTGTCAGAAATAAAATATCCCTAATAATCACACTGGTCATAAAGGGGAAAGAAACTTGGTGCCTTTTACCACGTTGTTTGCTATCTTTCTTGAGATGTAAACATGACAATGCACATGTTGCTGCAGCCAAATTAGATGAACGGAACACATTAAATCTTAAACAGTATAAGTGTCCTCCTATTGGCTAACAGTTCAAAAAAAAATCTGAGATTAATTTGGGAACTTCTTTTTCAAGGGTGTCTGGAGATCCTGTCACAGACTGGTTTGGTTTGATGGTTAAAGATTTGATACATCTTACAGTTCAACTCTCTGTGTAACAGTAATAGTATACATAGATTCCAAAACACCTGCACTTTGCACTAAAGACTCAGTATGAAACAACGCCTGTTGTTTAAATTCACTTAAAATATCAAGAAAACATTATTTTGGTACTGCCTCCCATCCACTCATAAAACAGAGGTGCTTGTACAAATCTTTTATCTCTTTGAACCAGGTTATTCAGGGGTATTTTTAAAGCTGTGTGAGGCCAACCAAAGCTCCGAGAGGAAAAAGGAAGAACACTGCTATATATAAATGGCCAGATAACAGAAGAGTTTGAAACTGTGCTAAACAATGAGTTTATAAGTGAGGATGTTACTGCTGAAAAAGGCACATTTTCATTTTGCCTCTGATGAAACCAGTAAAAATTTAAAGACATTTTTACCGCAAAAGCACTTGATCCAATAAAGAATCACAGTTTATGGTACATATGTAGTCCCCCTTCTGAGCCTGTCAGCATTTTTTATTGATTTAAAAATGCACTTAACCCTACCAATTGATCCCAGAAGACCCATTACTTTGAGGTAGTAGTGGCAGAGAGATCAGGAAGGCACAGGTGTTGTCCATGGGAACACAGTCACTGAACAATGCCATCTCAGCTATCTCAAATGAGGTAAGAGACATGAAGCTTGCTATGTTCAAATTAATACTCTTCATTTGGATTTTTTATTAACACTACACATCCAAGCAGTGCACCCCCATATGTCCTTAGTCTCTTTTTCTATTAGTAGCAATAAAAACTATATCAAGGCATCCAATATTAGTATTGTCTTGACCTGCCACTCAATAGTATGAACTGTAACTATGGCTGTTAAATCTTTTTAATGCATTTGAATAAAAGATTCTTTCTTACTGTGTTTCTTTTTTTATATGTATTAAATATAAATGAGTTATGATTTGTTTAGATTGATGCTAGACAACATTTGCCCTATGCTTAGCTACATGATCAAGTTTCTTATATGAATCTGAATATGACTAGGTTTGCAGTAGAAAAATTGTCAAGTGAAATTATTCTAGTATGAGTGATACCTGTATGAAATCCAAGTGTTTTCAGGTAGTTAACTAAATTCTGCTGCTTGACTTACCTTTACCATATACATACCTCATGTTTATAAATTTATCAAAATTGTTTCTGTTGCAGGTGAAGAATATTTATATATATTTGTTATCACATTATATAAATTTGAAACTTTAGAAATATCCTTTTGAAATGACAGAAGTTTTCCTGTTTGAGTGTCAGAGATGTGGACCAATCTGAGTAAATCTCGATCAATAATGCAGAATGTTTATTTTTGTGCTGAGCTGGAGTTTGTAGAGTTTATCTTATTTATTGATGACTCAAATATAGACTAGAACTTCATGGAAATACAGTGTATTACAATCATGGCTTCTCTTATTCCAGATCTATGTTGTATTCCTGCAAATGTCTCAGCCTCAGTCTTTAGAAGGAAGGTAAAAACAATTTTTAGCTCAGTCCTCAAACAGAGATTAAAGATATACGTTTTACTTAAAGACAAACCCTTTACCTAGGTAAGTACAGTGCTATATTGTTAGTATTCAGAATTATCTAAAATATGTTTTATGTTTCCAAGGAGATAAGACTAGAATCATATTTCTGACAATATGGATTTTCTTATATTTGATTCAGTAGTCACCTTGCTGCTAAGCATAACTATGTAATAAAATGTGTCAAATGTAACTAAAATGTAATATAGCGAATAAAATATGATGAAATGTAAGTTTCACTTCACTTAATGTCTTGACAGAGAACTTAATGTGCCAGTTGTTTTGGCAGCACAAATATTAGATTATTAATATGAGGTAGAGAAGTTAATCTGAACACAATTAGTAGACTAATTGTTAAAATGCTCAATTGCCTTGTCCATGTGAAGTTTTCTTATTCTGATAGTTTCTTTATTCTATTTGTCATTAGCAGTTCTCCGAACAAGTTAGACTCACAAAGTGTTTTGGTTCTCGTACAGATCATATTGTAATAGCACTATCATTTAAACTTAGAATGAAGTGGTTAAATTGGACATGATCAATTCAACTGAATTCAGCTCACCTATATAGAGGAATCATTGGCTTAGTAGCACAGTATTTATGACATGCTCATTTTATTCTCCAACTAAAATAAAATTTTAGCAATAATATTACTATTTGGGTCATTAGTAGTTACTATCTATATATTTCCCCTTACAAATAAGAGAACATTATTAACATTTTTTTTGGACAAACCCTATTATGAAAAAGAGTGAAGATCACATTTTGAGCTAATTTTTTTTCTTTTTTCTTACCTCCACCAGAGTTTGGGCAACTGGCTTATTGGATTAAGGATTTACATGGCCAGTTTTAGATCATATGATAATTCCAAGGAATAAACTTATGTGACTTCTGCCTAATGTGCCTGCAAGTGAAATAATTAAAGTCATGAAATAAGGAATGGCCAACCACTGATTTTTATACAAGCTTCAGTCATACCTGGAGTGCTGAACCTTCTAGAATAGGAAGGCTGCAGAGTAACCATGTCCATTTTTATTTTCATATTTTCTGAGATACCTACTACTCTATAATGTAAGAGAATGCTGAATTTGTTAAATTGAAAAAAATTTAATTTAATAAAAAGTAATAAAATGATTAAACATCCTTTTCATTAATATTCTGTTACTTAATTCCTCCAATTTTATTTTATCTACATGTAATGCTTTTATAGTCACACCCATGGATACATTTTAAACTCTAATTTAAAACACTTTCTTACTTTGAGTTCAGTTTTCCGACTGCAAAGATGGTCACGGGCCCCTTCGTATCCTCCAAGTTCTATTAGACACATTTGTTCTTTAGTTCATCTCTCTTTGTTGGCATTTCATCATTGACAGTGAACAGAATACAGATAGCCTTTTCAGTATTCTGCCTGCTGGTCCCTTTAGCTAGATTATCAAGTTCATTTGCTGCAATCCCTAGTTTACAGATTACCACAGGTGATGGCTATAGTGACTACTCGGGATAATGCAGAAAGCATGTTTTTCCCAGAACTAGAATAAAAATTGCTCTCAAATTATAATCTTGGAATTAGTGCCCCCACATAAACTTCCAGAATATTATTTTTGGTTGTTATGTAATCAGGTAGGGTCAAGCATCCTTAAAGATCAAATCTAGATAGTGAAAATTTACATAATCACTAAAGTTCTAATGAAATTAAAAATGGCTTTTAACTTCTGTTTGAACTTAGAGTCATAAAATATATTTCCTTTTAATTGGTCATTTGGTTCAGAAAGAATACCTTGGAGTGACTGTTGGACATATCATATATTTATGTACAATTGCATAAGGAGTTTGTATCTGATCATTGGACTGAATACTGTTCTTTTTCCTTGCCTTTTAAAAAAAAATTTAGCGAGAGGAGGGGAGGCAGAGACAGACTCCCGCCTGTGTCCCAACCAGAATCCACCTGGCAAGCCCTTTAGGTAATTATGCTCTACCCATCAGTTGCTCAGGAATGGAGCTCTTCTTAGCACCTGAGACAGAGGCCATGGAGCTATCTTCAGTGCTCAGGGCCAATTTGCTCTAATTGAGCCGTGGCTGCAAGAAGAGAAGAGAGAGAGAAGCGAGAGGGGTGGAGTGGAGAAGCAGATAGACACTTCTCCTGTGTGCCCTGGTGGGGAATCTAACCCTGGGACATCCACATGGCAGACCGATGCTCTAACAGTGAGCCAACCAGCAAGAGAAGTTCTTTGCCTTCTGACTTAGTTTTAATTGTAATTTGTTGGGTTTAACTAACTTTTCAGTATTTTAAGTCATGCTAGAATTTTATTAAAATATTGCCACCTAATTTCTTCATTATTTTAACTAGTAAAAACATTTTTACGATATTCTTATAATTAGCCTTATATTACTTCCCTCAGGTTGCTGGACTGATTCGAATTCTATTTTTAAACCAAAAGTATTTTACTTCTATTTTTCTTAACTACCCTTTGCATAACCCCTAATTTAAAACTTTCAATTCTTTTAATGTTCCTTGCTTTGAAAAACTGCATTATCAATAAAAATTTAATCTAAAAGTTCAAAACTCTTTTTGCTTTATTTCATTACAGGGACACCTGCTTCTAGTTAGACTCCAGGATTGATTTTAACAACTATGATAGATTGTATACTTTTTAAACATATTTTAAACAGTAACCAACATAGGTAACACATTTCTTACTCTTCAAATACTAGTGTGAGTTCACTTCACAGGACAGATGAAAGAGATGATAATAAAAAAATGAGAATTATGAAAGTAAGAGAAATGAAAATGAAACTGTGATCGCTGTGAATAACAGGTATGTAGGTGATCATGCAGTGACATTAATGAGAAGAGCTCAGTTTTAAGACACTCTGTTTAGCACATAACAATGCTGTAGGCCTAGGACAAAATAAACATTTTGTAGTAAAGTCAGTCATTGAAAAACCGAATTGTAACCTCCTGTTAACTTGTTTTCCTGACTTCATTCTTGAATCATACTGTTCCATTACATGCAATGCTAGTGTGATCCTGGTTATACAACTTAGATCATGCATGCCAAAAAATATCAATATTTTTTACCATATTAAAAATGTGTAAATTCATTATTAGGTTTTGGAGGTCTACATAATCCCCACCCAATTCCACTGTCATTTATTCCTTTAGTCTTTTCTTAAACTACTCTACATTGCTCTCCAGAGCTTCCAACTTGCCCTATTAAAGCTGAAGTGACTGTTTTTAACTTCTGTTGCAACACTTTCATGTGTTCTTTTGCCTGGAAGCCTTCTCCTCTACCTTTCCTATTTTCATTTAAATTTATTTGATTTATCATATTAAATCTATTTGATTTAGTCACATTTTTTTGTTCCTGGAAATTTCGGTTAGGTGCTTCTCTGTTGTGTACTTAGATCTTACCATACTATATTATTATCACCATTTTAATTGTCTTTAGCCACACTAATTAGATTGTTCAGCTTCACAGAGACTAAGACCTTGCCTGTCTCATTTACTACTACATAGTGACAGGGACAGATAATGTTCTCAATTCATATCTATTGACTAAAAGGATGAATACAAATTTTTTTAACTCAAAGAAAAGATAAAAGTTTGGAGAAAGGACACACTATTTATTGGTAACAGTTATAATTTCAATCAGGATGAAGTTTAAATTTTTAAAAATAAATTTTGAAAACATTTCTAAGGTGATCTCTCTATTTTAATAACTATGACACTCGTATCACTTTTAAATTAGAGCCAAATAGTATAAAATATATTTTTGTTGAAGTTTTATAACTGTTGTCTATTTCAGTGAACATTTTTCAAGGGCTGAACCTTTGACTTGGTCATTCTGCAACTTCAAATGGCATCGCTTGATACACTTATAGCCTTGCACAAAATAAAACTCAATACTATTTTCAACATTTAAAGGTAATTTATATTGGTTACATGTGGATCCAGAGACTTGCTCTTTGTTTGTATAGACAGAATATAGGCTTTTATAGTTCCATTTGTATAGTTTCATTTATGTTTATGTTTGATGATCTCTTAGATGTATTGAAGCATACATTCTCTGAGGAGTCACAAAAAAAAATGCATGCCATCAAACTATGGCTGTGGAATGTGTTACCTCAGGACTTCCATTAGGCCATTGGAGGTCCAGCAGTTGTTTATCACAGTTCCGATGGCAGCAACTGTAGCTTTTCTCTGTATCCTCAATAGCTAGTACAGTGTCTAACACTGAGCATATCCCAATGTTGCATGTGCCAAATGTTAAAAATGAAAGAATCCCTTAGGGACAAGGGCATTCTAATAAACAGTGCACTGAAAACATATGCTAATAACATCCTGACTAGTAATCCTACTTCTACTCTTATTGTTCAACTCACATCCCACTTTTATTATCTGTTCAAAGAGGCCAGGTGGATTTCTGAAAAATATTTATTATATCCCAGCAATCTGTTGTACAACAGCCCTCTGTTGTACTCTCCAAAGACTTTTCATTGTACTTCATGGTGACTGAAACTACTTCATGATCTGGCTCTTGCCACCCCCTCTGACTTCAAATTTTCTGCATACTTTGGTTCTCTCTTTTCTTCATAGTACATATTATTGACTAAAATACAATTATATTTTAATCTAGACTTATTTCTTGTCTTCCTCACTGCTGTGTATATAGTCCATGGAAAAAGGACCTTATCTGTCTTGATTACTTCTGTATCATTAGTACCTGGATGTTTGTTACTGGCACATAACAGGCATCAAGAAATATGTTTTAGTCAGTGAATAAATAATTTAAGGCATATAATTAAAATGAATTTATTTAAAGTTGAAACATGGAGGCTCACATTCAATTCATATTAGAAAATCATTGAAACCCTACAAATTATGTTAATAAGAAAATAGATTATCATTAAACACAATATTTATGATTTCTCAAATAGCAAAATATTCATTTTATTACTTATACTAAAATAAATATACTTGTTTAATTAAATTTAACTATACCAGCGGTGAAAAATAGTCAACACAATTATTTTTATGTAGATTTAATAAATAAAATATAATTTCCATTCAATACAAAATATTTGTATGAGAATTTTAGTTTTACTTTTGAAAGTAGTATAAAAATTTAACTTTTTGAGGTTATTTGGTTAGTTGATGCTTTCTCTACATAGAGATATCTTTATATCCAAGAGAAATGAAAATATACATTCATACAAAAACATATACACAAATATTCATAGTGCCGTGATTATTAATAGAAAAAAGTGGAAATAATCCAAACATCTATCAGTTGATGTATATAGAAACAAAATGTGATAAACCCATACAATGTATCATAATTTAGTCATAAAAACTAATGGAGTACTGATAAGGCCTGCAATATAGATGAACCTTTAAAACATTGCTTTAAATAAAATAAGACAAACACAAAAGGCACAAATTGTATCATTCCACTTATGAGAAATATCCATAATATGCAAATCTATAAAGACAAAAATGGTTTAGTGGTTGTCTGCTGGTGAAAGAAGGGAGTATAGAAAGAGTGGTAATGGGTATGAGGCTTTATTTTAAAGTGATGTAATGTTTTGAAATGAGACAATGCTGATGGTTGTGCCACTCTGTGAATAAACTGAATCACATTGGATTGTGCACTAAAAAAAGTAGATTTATGTTATATGTATTATATTTCAATTTTTAAAAATTGAAAATGACACCATGATCTTTTGCATAAATAAGAGGTACCAAGTGTAATTTAAAAGTTGTTTGGTCCCAAAGAGAATAAACAAGATTGAACTTCAATAATTACACTTTTTAAATTTTTCTACCAATTTTGTGTGAGCCTTTTAAAAAAGTAACTACTCAAGGTAAATAGGACCAAAAGAAACATTGTACAAGTACTACTCTAGATAAAGGCACTGAGCTAAAGAAGTGAGATGGAGTTTAATAGCAAACTACTGCCCACTCAGACTATGGGCTCCAGAATGTGGCTTGACATGCTCAGAGTAAGGAGTGATATTATTTAACTTTAGTATGTGCCATATGTCGTAGCATAAATGCTAACAAGAACAATAGAGAAAAAGTGATAACTACTATTTCTATAATATTACAATTCATTTCAATGTAAAAAGAACTATTATAATTATGAAAATTGAGTGATGGAAATCTCAGTCAAGTTATCATAAACAATATTTGACACAAATATATATATATATTCCCTCCTAAAAGGACTTTTTCAGCATTAATTCAGTAAAATTATTAACCTACATAAAATACATTAGCAAAAATGGCAATGGGAACTAAATAGATACCATATAATAAGAGGTATCAAAGACAATCTACTTTCTGTTTTCTTAGGAAATTTGTTACAACTAACATCTATCTTTATATAAAGTGTTATAAAAGTTAAATTAATAACAATTTACCAATTATAAATTGGGCATTTGCACAAAAGTGATAAAGTATTTCAAAAGACAAAATATATTGTAAAGTATACTATTATAAAATGTAGTTTAGGTACAAATATTGAAAAATATGCCTGGTATTTCTTATATAAGATTTAGATTAAGACTAAAAATTCACCAATTTAACCATACACAATGAATTTTACCTTTACCAAAATTAGATTTTTAAAATAAGCACTAGTATTAATATTCTCCTTTTCATCTTCTCCACTTTACTTTCCAAACAAAATCAGGGTAAAATTTAAAAACAAAGTACTCATCAATTTTAGTAGTATGTCAACAATGCACATAAAAAATGTTAATTTAAAATTTAACTGCTGGCTCTTTATCCTTGGAATAGGCAAAAAATGTCTACCATGTCTTCTACAGAAGCCATTTTGGGTTGTAAAACCAATTTTGAGTGTCAATATATAATGTATAAAAGTATAAATTCTTCAGCTGTCAAAGAAAATGTTATTTGTATATATTTTTTTGATTTATATAAAATGAAAAAGAAATTACAACTTTGCATAGATACCTTTTTTGACAATGGAGTAAGTACAAAATTTGTTTTAGTTAACTGAAGATGAGTATTTGGGATATGGACTTTCAAAACATTAATTCAATGTCAAAATGGTAATGATGGAAATCAAGAATTCAAGGTAGTAAAGAAAAAAGGAATAATGTTTATTATTTAATTAAACAACCAAAAAGAATTTACAAAGGTCTAAACTGCCAACTATGGTTAGCATTATCATTGCTACATAATGTTTCCCTGGAGCACTTATTTAGGCTATTTGTACAGAAGATATTGTGCTTCAAAAGAAAGGTAATTACGGGGGGGGAGCAAAGATGGCGACGTACCAACTTCCAACTCCCAGAACCAAAGTGGATTACAACTCAATTTTAAGAACCATCACCTGGATAAACCAACTTTGAACAAAACTAAGTGGACTCTTCAACCAAGGAACACAGAAGAAGCCACATTGAGACTGGTAGGAATAGCGAAAATGCAAAGAGGGCTGCCCAGCTTCCCGGAGCAAACGGCAGCCCGGAGAGACCCGCGGGGCGGGAGGAGAGTTTGGTGGAGAGGGAGGGACCTGGGTCCCAGGAACCAAGCCCCAGCTTCCAGTCCTAGAGCCTAGAAGAGGCGTTTGGACAGTATTGAGCTGTGAAACAAGTGAGGGAGCTCCCAGGCCTACAGTGTGGAGTATTAGGTCCCTTCCTACTCTGCTGAGGGCTGCTTAAGGTTTTGGGGCGGCAGGACGCTGAAAGGCGGTTCTATCGGCGTGGGCAGAGGCCAAGCCGGTGGGAGATCGGTCTAGCCCAGAGGGTCAGAGGGGACCGCGAAAGCGGTCCGGAAGCTGCGGGCCCGCCTTTAATCCCACTTACAGGGACAAAGCGGGAGGCCAGGAACGGGCAGGCCCTGCGCAAGCCGGCCCTGACCGCGGGGACCGGGCTAGGACCAGGGACGGGCAGGGGCTCGAGGCTGAGCTGACGCTACCAGTCCCCCCCCCCCCGGGCCGGAGAAACCGCGGCTGGCCAGTATAAGTGCGCGAGCGGGCTCCGAGCGCGGGAACGCGGTGGACCCCGAGACAAGTGGAGGCTCGCAGCTGAGCCCACGCTAATATCCCCATCCGGCCGGAGAAACCCCGGATAATATTCATACGTGCACGAGCGGGCTCCGAACGCGGGGGCGGGGTAGAGTCCGGGACAAGCGGAAGTACGCAGCTGAGCGGAAGCGAGCAAACACGCCTGCCCCAATAAACCTTGGTTTCCGACCCTGCGCAAAAGGGCCCTGGCCTCGAGGGCGGGGCTAAAGCTCCAGACGGGCAAAAGCTTACAGCTGAGAGCACGTCAAAAGCCCCGCCTAACCCGCGGAACTGTAGCGACCAGGCACCTACTGCTGGTTCTGGGCAGAAGTCCGGAAATAGGCTGGGTCCGCAGCTGAGGAAAGGTGCTCACCTCTACCCTTGGTGCTAATCTTGTGGCTTCAGTCACAGCCCCTCCCACGGAGGAGAGGCAGAAATCATAGCAAAAGCAACAGTGAGCCGGCGCTGGCAACGCTCATACCCAACCACCCTAGGCACCGGCAGAGGGGGTGGGGGGCCTGCAGATAGACCACACCTAGAGAACACAAAGGCAACACCTACTGGACTCCAGTGGCCACAACTTGCTTATACACAGAAAAAATGGGCAGGCAGAGGAATACAAACCAAATGAATCAAGAGAAATCCCCAGAGAAGGACCTGAATGAACCAGATATAACCAAATTACCAGAAGCAGAATTTAGAATAATGATAGTTAGGATGTTCAAAGAAATTAGAGCAACAATGGATAGTCATTATGAACACCTAAATAAAGAGATAACAAGTATAAAAAATGAAATTGAAATAATAACAAAGAATCAGACAAAAATGACAAATACAGTATCAGAACTGAAGACCACAATGGAAGGAATTAAAAGCAGGATGGATGACGCTGAGGATTGAATAAGCAAGTTAGAGGACACAATAAACAAAGGCACAGAAGCAGAGAAGAAAAAGGAAAAGAGACTCAAAAAATGTGAGGAAACTCTAAGGGAGCTTTGTGACAACATGAAGAGAAACAACATTCGCATCATAGGGGTGCCTGAAGAAGAGGAGAGAGGACAGGAAATGGAAACTTTGTTCAATCAAATTATAGCAGAAAGCTTTCCTAAATTAAGGCTGGGAAACACTCCACACATTCAAGAAGCACACAGAACTCCATTAAGGAGAAACCCAAAAAGATCTACACCAAGACACATCATAGTTAAAATACCAAAGCTAATGGATAAAGAAAAAATTTTAAAAGCTGCTAGAGAAAAAAAGACTATCACCTACAAAGGAGCCCCCATAAGGATGACATCGGACTTCTCAACAGAAACACTTGAGGCCAGAAGGGAATGGCAAGAAATAATCAAAGTAATGCAGAACAAGAACCTACAACCAAGACTACTTTATCCAGCAAGGCTAACGTTTAAAATTGAAGGAGAAATAAAGAGCTTCCCAGAAAAAGAAAGCCTCAAGGAATTCATAAAAACCAAACCAATTCTGCAAGAGATACTAAGGGGCCTCTTGTGAACAGTTTAAAGGGAGGAATGAATAGAGCAAAAGAAGAATACAGCTTTAAAGAATAAAATGGCAATAAACAACTACATATCAATAATAACCTTAAATGTAAATGAATTAAATAATCCAATCAAAAGACATAGGGTAGCTGCATGGATAAAGAAACAGGACCCATACATATGCTGTCTGCAAGAGACACACCTTAAAACAAAAGATGCTCATAGACTGAAGGTAAAAGGATGGAAAAAAATATTTCATGCAAATGGAAATGAAAAAAAAGCAGGGGTAGCAATACTTATATCAGACAAAATGGACTTTAAAACAAAGGCTGTAGTAAGAGATAAAGGAGGACACTACATAATGATAAAGGGAACAATTCAACAGGAAGATATAACTATTGTAAATATCTATGCACCAAATATAGGAGCCCCAACATACATAAAGCAGACTTTGATGGATATAAAGGGCGAGATTAACAGCAATACTATTGTAGTAGGGGATTTCAATACCCCTCTAACAACACTGGATAGATCCTCAAGAAAGAAAATTAATAAAGAAACAGCAGACTTAAAGGATACACTAGATCAACTTGATTTAATAGATATCTTCAGAACTTTTCACCCTAAAGCAGTAGAATATACATTCTTCTCAAGCGCTCATGGTACGTTTTCTAGGATAGACCACATGTTAGGACACAAAAATGGTCTCAATAAATTTAAGAAGATTGAAATCATATCAAGCATTTTCTCTGATCACAATGCCATGAAACTAGAAATTAACCACAAAAGAAAAACTGAAAAATACTCAAATACTTGGAAACTAAATAGCATGTTATTAAATAATGAATGGATTAACAATGAGATCAAAGAAGAAATAAAAAAGTTTCTAGAAATAAATGATAATGAGCATATATCAACTCAAAATTTATGGGACACAGCAAAAGCAGTTCTGAGAGGGAAGTTTATTGCACTACAGGCATATCATAAGAAGCTAGAAAAAGCTCAAATAAGCAACCTGACCCTGCATCTAAAAGAACTAGAAAAACAACAACAAATAAAACCCAAGACAAGTAGAAGGAAGGAAATAATAAAGATCAGAGCAGAAATAAATGACATCGAGGCTAAGGAAACAATACAGAGGATCAGTAAAACAAGAAGCTGGTTCTTTGAAAAGGTACAAGATTGATGAACCTTTAACTAGACTCACCAAGAAAAAAAGAGAGAGGACTCAAATAAATAAAATTAGAAAGGACAGTGGAGAAATAACAACTGACACAACAGAAATACAAAGCATTGTAAGAAAATACTATGAAGAACTATATGCCAAAATATTAGACAATCTTGGTGAAATGGACAAATTTCTTGAATCATATAACCTTCCAAAAATCAATCTGGAAGAATCAGAACACCTAAACAGACCAATTACAACAAATGAGATTGAAACAGTTATCAAAAAACTCCCAAAAAAGAAAAGTCCTGGGCCTGATGGCTTCACAAGTGAATTCTATCAAAAATTTAAAGAAGAACTAACTCCTATTCTCCTCAAGCTATTTCAAAAAATTCAAGAGGAAGGAAGACTTCCAAACTCCTTTTATGAGGCGAGCATAATTCTGATCCCAAAACCGGGCAAAGACAACACAAAGAAAGAAAATTATAGGCCTATATCCCTGATGAATTTAGACGCTAAAATTCTCAACAAAATATTAGCCAACCGGATCCAGCAATATATGAAAAAAATCATACACCACGATCAAGTGGGATTTATTCTGGAGAGGCAAGGCTGGTTCAATATTCGCAAATCAATCAATGTGATTCATCACATAAACAAAAGGAAGGACAAAAATCACATGATAATTTCAATAGATGCAGAAAAGGCATTTGATAAAATCCAGCACCCATTCATGCTCAAAACTCTCAGTAAAGTGGGAATACAGGGATCATTCCTTAACATGATAAAGGCCATCTACGATAAACCGACAGCAAACATCATACTAAATGGACAAAGATTAAAAGCAATCCCCTTAAGATCAGGAACCAGGCAGGGTTGCCCACTTTCACCACTCTTATTCAACATAGTTCTGGAAGTCCTAGCTACAGCAATCAGACAAGAAGAAGAAATAAAAGGCATACAAATTGGAAAAGAAGAAGTAAAACTGTCATTATTTGCAGATGATATGATATTGTATATTGAAAACCCTAAAGTCTCAGTCAAAAAACTACTGGACCTTATAAATGATTTCAGCAAGGTGGCAGGATATAAAATTAATACTCAGAAATCAGAGGCATTTCTATACACCAACAATGAAATATCAGCAAAAGAAATTAAGGAAACAATCCCCTTCACTATTGCAGCCAAAAAAATAAAGTACCTAGGAGTAAATTTAACCAAGGAGGTTAAGGACTTGTACTCGGAAAATTATAGAACATTGATAAAAGAAATCAAGGAAGATACAAACAAGTGGAAGCACATACCGTGCTCATGGCTAGGAAGAATAAACATCATTAAAATGTCTATATTACCCAAAGCAATTTATAAATTCAATGCAATACCAATTAAAATACCAATGACATACTTCAAAGATATAGAACACATATTCCAAAAATTTATATGGAACCAAAAAAGAACACGAATAGCCTCAGCAATCTTAAAAAGAAAAAATAAAGCAGGAGGTATCACTCTTCCTGATATCAAGGTTTATTACAAGGCCATTATACTCAAGACAGCCTGGTACTGGCATAAGAACAGGCACATAGATCAATGGAACAGAACAGAGGACCCAGAAATAAACCCACAGCTTTATGGACAACTGATATTTGACAAAGGAGGAAAGAACATACAATGGAGTAAAGACAGCCTCTTTAACAAATGGTGTTGGGAAAATTGGACATCTACCTGCAAAAAAATGAAACTAGACCATCAACTTACACCATTCACAAAAACAAACTCAAAATGGATAAAAGACTTAAATGTAAGCCGTGAAACCATAAGCATCTTAGAAGAAAACATAGGCAGCAAGCTCTCCGACATCTGTAGCAGCGGTATATTTGCCGATTTATCTTCATGGGCAACTGAAATAAAAGGCATGATAAACAAATGGGACTATATCAAACTAAAAAGTTTTTGCACAGCTAAAGACAATAGGAACATAATAAAAAGACAAACCACACAATGGGAGAACATATTCGACAGCACATCTGATAAGGGGTTAATAACTAAAATTTATAAAGAACTTATAAAACGCAACACCAGGAAGACAAACAACCCAATCAAAAAATGGGCAAAAGAAATGAATAGAAATTTCTCCAAAGAGGACATACAGATGGCCAATAGGCATATGAAAAAATGCTCAACATCACTAATCATTAGAGAAATGCAAATTAAAACCACAATGAGATATCACCTCACACCAGTCAGAATGGCATTTATCAGCAAAACAACACAGAATAAGTGCTGGTGAGGACGTGGAGAAAAGGGAACCCTCCTGCACTGCTGGTGGGAATGCAGACTGGTGCAGCCACTGTGGAAAACAGTTTGGTGATTCCTCAGAAAATTAAAAATCGAACTGCTTTTTGACCCAGCTATCCCACTATTAGGAATATACCCTAAGAACACCATAGCACTGTTCGAAAAGAAGAAATGCACCCCCATGTTCGTGGCAGCATTGTTCACAATAACGAAGATCTGGAAACAGCCCAAGTGTCCGTCAGAAGACGAGTGGATTAAAAAGCTATGGTACATATATACTATGGATGTATATATGTACTCAGCCATAAGAAACGATGACATCGGATCATTTATAACAAAATGGATGTACCTTGATAACATTATACAGAGTGAAATAAGTAAATCAGAAAAAAGAAAAAACTGAGAACAGCACCATTACATACATAGGTGGGACATGAAAGTGAGGTTATGAGACATGGACAAGAGAGTGGTGGTTATGGGATGGGGGAAGGGAGGGAAGAGTGGGATAGGGAGGAGGGGAGGGACGCAGGGAAAACCAGATTGAAGGTGACAGAGGACAATTTGACTTTTGGTGATGGGTATGCAACACAATTGAATGATAAGATAACCTGGAGATGTTTTCATTGTACATATGTACCCTGATTTATTGATTTCACACCATTAGAATTAATATATATATATATAAAATATATATATATATATATAAAAAAAAAGAAAGGTAATTACAAAAAAAATATTTTCTACAACAATTTAAATAATTATTTTATGTGGATTTAAAATTTTAATACATAGCTGTCGTCTCCATTTAATATTTGCATCAATAAGATAGAATTAGTAACAACCAAAGTGGAAAGTTCCCATGGTGTCCTCACACAGCTCTGACAGAAGAGCTATCAATATCAAAGGAAAAACATTTAAAATTTTGAGTTGGGAATTCTGATGCTACTATATGCCAAACACAGAATATTGGCGTGACTGCTTTGGTTTCTGAAGAGAACAAAACTGTATTAATCTGGGAAAATATTTTTCTACTTTTCCTCATATTCTATTGCCAAGAAAGGAATGTCACCAATCATTATTTTTTTTTTTTGGCATTAAATAATAGTGACTGATACAATAAATCCTTTCTGAAACTAAGATGTTATTTGAAAAGGGTTATTTTTAGTGTAGATAATTAATAGCCTGTAAATTCTTTTTCCTCCTGTTTCCAGTTTCTGAATGTATGATATTATAAACAATGAGAACAGAATTAGAATGTCTAGTGAGACATTGTGATAACTAACTGAACAACCTAGAACTATAAATGCAGTTTTAGCATACTTGTGATCAAATGAAAGACAGAATTTCAATATCAATTTACAAAAAATAGCCGATAAATTTCTAAACAACTTATATCAAAGGCTCTTTGAAGAAATCATCATAAGACAATAGTCCCAGGAGAGAAATAAGCATGAACCAAAAATGGAGTGATATACTAATATATAGATGTAAAAACTTGATGAAAAATTATTCCACAATACCAATGAACAATAATTTCCCAAATCTGTCCAATGCAGACAGAATATAATTTTATAATATATTTAGATATTACCTAAAAACAATAATTTTCATGTTTAAAAAAGATAAGCAAGAATGACATTAAAGAACTAAACACATTTTTATTTAGTATAGTAATGCACATTAACTATAATGTTCTTTTAATGTGTCAACGTGTACTATAATTTTTTTAGAATAAGATATAGCCAGAAGTGTTTCCCAAATATATTATACAAACACTTTAAGAGACTAGTGTTCTACAAGCATTTTTGTTTATTTTATATTTTTCTTTATAATGTCAATTTCTGAAAATTATGATAGTTTTTATTTTATGAAAGAAAAGGAAAAATATATAATCAAAGAAGAAATAACATAAGAAATGACATCAGAGTAATGGCATCATAAGATACCCTGATCTTTCCCCTTGAAATTTTAACAAATTGGAAAGCTATAACACAAGAAAGAACCCCAACAAGGCTTATAGGCTTGTCTGAAAAGATCTGTGTGTGGAATTGACTAAACATGGGAAGCGTTGAGAAGAAAATTCGAAGAGAAGACACACTTGATGTGGGGCTCTGAAGAGGAAAGAAAACCAGACTGTCTGGGTTTTTGTCTGCTCAGCCTTCAAAGAAGGAAAAAAATTTAGATTGACTGGATCTTCTTCTGCTAGGAGAAACAGTGAGATTTGGGAGTAGTCTAAGAGATAGTAAACCAAAGCTACAGCAGAAAAAGTCACTGCCATCTTTCCTGCAATTTGTTATCAGTCTGCACTTGACACAGATACAGAGTCAAATAAAGTATGACCTTCCAAACTCCCAGATCACACCTCCATCTTTTTGTGGTACAGAGAGTGGCAGAGACATAACCCAAAGTCAGTTTAGAAGGCCATTCCCCTGAAGTACAGAAATACTCTGCGTCTGGTCCCCTGAAGTGTACAGACATGGAGAGAAACACTTAGAGGCCTGAGGTCACCATTGCTAAAGCTGTAAAGCCCTCAAAACACGCCCCACGGATCATCAAAACTGCAGCCCTGCCTCCATCCTTGCCACAGCAAGATCTCAGTGGAGATCAACCCAGAAATTTAACAGAGCTAAAATGTGTAATCCAGTGCCACTTACTGGAAAAAAACAGCAACAGAAAAATGTCCCCAGTTCAATTTTTCTTCTTCTGAATTTTATTTTACCACTTTTTTTTTAATGGGGGGAGAATGTTTTGTTTTTTGTTTACTGTTTACTACTCTTTTTCTTCTTTTTTTGCTAGTTTTTCTCTTTTACATTTTATTATTTTTAATGTTTCTATTTCTTATTGTATTCTTAATTTTTACTTTCTTGTACATTTTTTTTTATTTCTTAACAATACCACTCTCAAATGTCACTAAGACAAAAGAAAATTAATACCAAGCACACAAGAAAGAGAGGCATTTCAGAAAGAAATTAAATTCTCCAGAAAACAATCTTAATTACATCGAAATCTTGAAGTTAAATAATAGAGAATTCAAAATTGGTATCTGAAAACACTCAAATTATCTGTGATAAAACACTGATAAGCAATTTAATGAGCTCTGAAAATTACTACTCTGAAAGTGAGTATTTCACCAAGGAGATTCAAATTTTAAAAACAGAGATGAAGAACTTTACATATGAACTAAAAAATGAGCTAGCAAGTTTTGCTAATAAACAGGCAAGCTTGAGGAGAGAACAAATGGCATCAAACAGAGGTAAGTAGAGATGCTACAGAGAGAAGAATAGGAAGATTCACGAACTAAAAAAATGAAAGAGCTCTTCAAGAATTGTCTGACTCCATCAGAAAGAGAACTATAAGAATAATGAGTATATAAGAAAAAGAAGAAAGAGAGAAGGGAATGGAGAGCCTATCAAATAAATAATTGATGAGAACTTTCCAAGCCTATGGAAAGAGCTACCATATTTCTTCATGTATAAGATGCACCCTTTATTAAAATTTTTTGGGTCTAAAAATTGGGTGCATCTTATACAGTGGTTGTAAATTTTTTACTTGCATATCCCACTTTTATGTGCTTGTTGAGTTGTATGAATTTTATGATGAATAAAGCTTAAGTTCAATAATTTGATGTAATACATTTTTGTTTCAAACTGAGGACTCCAAAATTAAGGTGCATCTTATACAGGGGGAAATATGGTATATCCTCAAATCTAAGAAGCAAACAGAACACACATCAGCCCAAACAGACCTTCTCCAAGGCCCATAATAATAAAATTGCTGAAAATTCATGACAAATAAAGAAACTGCAAGGCAGCTAAGGAAAAGAAGAACATAACATATAAAGGAAGGCCTATTAGGTTATCATCAAACTTCTCAGCAGAAAAGCCGGAATAGAGTGAACACAAACATTCAAAGAACTGTAAAAGAGAAATTACAAGCCAAGAATACTTTATCCATCAAGGTTATCCTTTAAATATAAAGTAGAAATAGAAACTTTTTTAGACATAAAGAAGCAGAGGGAGTTTTGCACCAGACTACCTAAATTGCAGTAAATACTCAAGGGGATTATTAACCAGACACAAAAAGCAAAACAAAACTACAAGTAAAAGTGCTAACAAGATTACAACAAAAATAAGGATTATCCATGACAGCAATAACAAAAAATAGGAGAAAATAAAGATCTGTAGTAGTAAAGAGAGTGAAGTACAGAAGCACTCATAAGACAAAACTGTACATATGAAATTTTTTCTCTTAGTAACCTAATGGTAACCACCTACTGAAAAAATAATACTAAAACACATAGCTTAATAAAAGAAGAAACAAGGAAAGTAGTATGGAATACCACCAAACAAAAATAACTGACAGAAACACAAAAAAGAAAAAATTAAGAGACAAAAAGCTACCTGAAAAGAAAGCATAAAATGGCTATATAAAATTCTCAACTGTCAAAAATTACCATACATGTAAATGTACTGAACTCACCAATAAAGAGGCACAGAGTAACAGATTAGCTCAAAAAACAAAACCCAAACATATGCTGCCCTCAGGAGATATCTAAACTGCAAGAACAAAAGTAGACTTAAAAGGAAAAGTTGGAATATGATTCTCCAAGCAAATAATACCCAAAGAGAGCAGGTGTAGCCATACTAATATCTGACAATGCTAACTTCAAGACAACAAAGGTAATAAGAGGCAAAGATGGACATTCCATAATGATAAAGGAGACATTGTATCAAAGAGACAGACTCTTATCAATATATATACACTGAATCAGGGAGCATCAAAATATATGACTGTGGCCCTGGAGGTTTGGCTCAGTGGTAGTGTGTTGGCTTCTCATGTGGATGTCCTAGGTTTGATTCCCAGTCAGGGCACAAAAAAGAAGTGCCCATCTGTTTTGCCACCCCTTCCTTTTCCCCTTTCACTTCTCTTTGTCTCTTTCTTCTTCTGCAGCCTTGGCTTGATTGGAGCAAATTGGCCCCAGACACTGAGGATGGCTCCATGCCCTCTGCCTCAAGAATTAAGAAAAGTTCAGTTGCTGGGCAATGCCTCAGATGGGCAGAGAATTGCCACCTAGTAAGCTTGCCAGGTGGATCTCAGTTGGGGCACATGCAGGAAGGAGCCTGTCTCTGTATCCCCTCCTCTCACTGAATTAATAAAATTATATATAAGACATCTACTAACTGATCTAAAAATACAAACAGACAAAAACACAATCAAACTTGGAGGTTTCTACAAACCATAGACTGCTTAAGATAAATCATTTCAATGGAAAATCAATAGAGAAATATTGGCCTTAAATGACACACTAGACCAAATGGACATTTACAGAACATTTCATTCCAGAACATCAGTGAATTCATTTTCCCAGTGCATGAAACTTTCTCAAGGATAGACAATCTGTTGGGTCAAAAAACTGACACCAATAAATTCAAGAAGTTTGAAATTATACCAAGCATATTCACAACCATAAGCCTTTGAAATAAGAATTCAACTCCAAAATAGAAACAAAGAAACCAACAAAAAGATAGAAATTAAACAATGTACTTCTGAAAAATGTTCAGGTCAAAAAAGAAATAAAAGCAAATGTCTAAATATATATACAGACAAACTAGAACGGCAACACAACATGTCAAAACCTCTGGGATGCAACTAAAGCAGTAAAAGAAGGAAGTTTATATCATTACAGGTTTATAGGAATAAATAAGAGATATCTCAAGTAAACAACCTAACATTATATGTAAAAAAAAAAAAAACTAGAAAAAGAAGAACAAAGGCAACCCAATGTAAACAGAAAAAAGGAAATAGAAAAAATAGAGCTAGAACTAAATGAAATAAAGAACAAAACTACTATACAGAAAATTAATACAACAAAGAAATGGTTGTTTGAAAAGATCTATAAAATTGACAAACCTCTGGTTAGACTCACTAAGGAAAAAAGAGAAAAAGACTCATATAAACAAAATCTGAAATAAAAGAGGAGAAATTACCACAGACATCATAGATATACAAAAGATCATATTTGAATAATATGAAAGATTATATGCCTCTGAATTCAACAATGTAAAAGAAATGGATGAATTCCAAGAGCTATATATTCTTCCTAGACTGTCAGGAAGAAGTGGAAAAGATAAATAGACCTATAAATAAGGAGGAAATAGAAACAACTATTATAAACCTCTCCCAAAATAAAAATCCAAGACCAAGTGACTACACTAGTGATTTCTAACAAACATTCAAAGATAATTTGCTACCTATTCTTCTCAAAGCCTTCCAAAAAGTAGAAAAAGCAATATTCCCTAACACATTTTATGAGGCTACCATAACCCTTATACCAAAATCTGGTAAGGACAACACACACACACACACACACACACACACACACACACAACTACAAAGACCAATATCTCTGATGAATACACATAAAAAATTCTAAACAAAATACTAGCAAATTGAATACAAGAATACATTAAAAAAATAATACATCACAATGAAGTGGGATTCATTCCAGGAGCACAAGAATGGTTCAACATATGTAATGTGATCAATGTAATATACCACATCAATAAAACAAAGAACAAAAATCATATGATTCTCTCAATAGATGCAGTATAAACATTCAAGAAGATAAAACATCCATTTATGTTTAAGATACTAAATAAATTTGGTATAGAAGGTACATAGTTCAACATAACAAAGGCCATAAATGACAAATCATCAGCCAATGTTATACTAAATGATGAAAAACTGAAAGCTTTTTCTCTAAAATTAGTAACAATACAAGGATGCCCACTTTCTCCACTCTTAACACAGAAATGGAAATCCTAGACAAAGCAATCAGTTAAGAGAAAGAAACAAAGGGCATCCACATTGGGGAAAAAGAAGTAAAAGTATCACTTTCTGCAGGTGACATGATCCTGTATATAAAAAACTACAAAGACCACTGAAAAACTGTGAGAAACAATAAACCAATACAATTAAGTTGCAGGATACAAAATCAATATACAAAAGTCTACTGCTTACTATGTGCCAACAATGAAACTTTAGGGAATGAACTCGAAACAACAATTACTTTTACAATTGAAACTAAAAACAAAAAATAAAATAAAATACTGAAAAATAAACTTAACAAAGAAGTAAAAGACCTACATACTGAAAACTACAAAACATTATTAAAAGAAATTGGGAAAAATACAATGAAAGAAAACATATTTCATGATCATAGATCAGAAAAATCAACATGGTTAAAATGGCTATATTATCCAAAGCAATATATAAATTTAATGCAATCTCTATTAAAACACCAATGCTATTTTTTAAAGAATGAGAACAATAAAATAACCAGATTTGTATGGAGCCATAAAAACCTCAAATAGCCAAAGCAATCCTGAAAAAAAGAGTGAAGCCGAAGGTATCACATTGCCTAACTTCAAATTATACTGCAGAGCTACAATAATCAAAACAGTATGCTATTGGCAGGAAAAACAGATATACCAACCAATGGAAAAGAATTGAGAGCCCAAAACTTAAATCACACACTTATGGACACATAATCATCAACAAAGTAGCCCCCCAAAAAAACCCCAAAACACACGATGAAGAAAAGAAATTTTCTTCAATAATTGATGCTGGGAAAATTGGAAAGCTACATGCAAAAGAGTGAAATTGGACTCTCGTTTGTTCCCATGCACAAAAATTAGTTCAAAATGAATCACAGACCTAAATATAAGACCTGAAACAATAAATTATATAGAAAACATATGTACTAAACTTATGGACCTTGGCCACAGAGATCATTTTATCATTTTTACCCCAATGTTAAGGGGAAGTAAAGGCAAAAATCAATGAATGGAACTATATCACACTAAATAGTTTCTGCACAGCAAAAGAAACAGATAACAAAACAAAAAGGCAGCCTGCCAAATGGGAGATGATATTTACAAGCACCTTCTTTGATAAGGTGTTAGCAACCAATATGCATAAAACGAACTGACAAGGCTCAGTAACAAATCAACAAACAATCCAAGTAAAAAATGGGAAGAGGACCCAAATAGACACTCCTCCTAAGATCTGCAAATGGCCAACAGATATATGAAAAGATGTTTTTCCTTGCTAGCTATTAGAGAAATGAAAATCAAAACTACAATGAGATACCACCTCACACCTGTTAGATTGGCTATTATTAGCAAGATAGGTAACAAGAAGTGTTGGAGGTTCTGTGGAGAAAAAGAAACCATTCACTGCTGGTGGTAAACTGGTACAGTCACATTATGTAAGAGAGTATCGTGGCTTCTTAAAAAAATAAGAATAGATGTACCATATGACTCAGCAATCCCTCTACTGTATGTCTACCCCCAAAAACTCAAAAACATTGATAAGTAAAGACACATGTACCCCATGTTCACTGCAGCATTATTTGCATTGGCCAAGTCAGAGAAACAACCAAAGTGTCCCCCCATAGAGGACTGGATAAAGAAGCTGTGGTACATATATACAACTGAATACCACTCAGCCATAAGAAATGATGACATATTGCCTTTTACAACAAGTGTGGACCCTGAGAACATTATACTGAGTAATATAAGTAAATTTTTAAAAAAAGCTAAGAATTATACGATTTCACACATAGGTGGGATATAAAAATGAGACTCATGGACACAGAAGTGAGGGAATTAACAAATGGAGGGGTTTTGTGGAGAGGGGTTGTGGAGGAGTAGAGTAAAGAGGGACAAATATATGGTGACAAAATATTATTTGACTTTGGGTGATGTGCACACAACACAATGAACAGTTCAAATGTTATAGAAATATTTACCTGAAACCAATGTACTCATATTGATTAATGTCATCCCATTAAATTTAATTTTCTAAATAATTTTGTTAAAGTTAAACTTAGATAAGCCCCGTCTTTCAGACATCAGTCTAATGAAAGTTAAGTTCTACCAGTCCTGTACTAATTTGGAATGTCTGAATCCATTAGGTGTCTTGCTCTCCCTTTTTTATGCCCCCACCCACCAGTCTGAAGTTAACATCACATTCTTATGCTATAGTGTTCACAATACTTATCTTACAAAGAATTATACACTAAACATCACCAATTTATCTTGATGCTATATGCTTAAGATAACAGACTGTAAGCCAAAGTACTTAGATCATTAGAAGTGTTTCATGGTCAACTAACACTGGCTTCTGAGCAAGTTTTCTATTAAATAGCAATGGCATGATGCAAATTTTCAAAATCTTTGTCATTGTCATTGATATTGCAGTACATACATAGATTTTTAAAACAAAAATCAAAAGTTTTGTAAAAAATTATTTAGAAGGATGAGGACATAAATATAATATGTTATATATAAATATTTCATTATTTTTTATGTTTACATATTCTAGATACAATCATTTATTATACATTAAAAATATTCTTATGAGAACTTTAAAAAACTTTTTTTAAATGCTAGCCAGCTTTTATTTATTTATTTATTCATTTTAGAGAGGAGAGAGAGAGAGAGAGAGAAGAGCGAGGTGCAGGAAGCATCAACTCTTATATGTGACATGACAAGGCAAGCCTGGGATTTCAAAACGGTGACCTCAGCATTTCAGGTTGACACTTTATCCACTGTACCACCACAGGTCAGGCTAAAAATTTTTATAATTTATTTGTTCAACAGATATTTTAAATTTCAGCACCAAATCTATTATTTGTTTTGCAGTGTCATCTTTTTTATTTCTGTTTAAGAAATTCTTTTCTATCCAGATACAATAAATATGCTTACATAAGCTTCATTAAAATGTTTTAAAATTTTGCTTATCATTTTAATGTTTTTATCCATTAAGAAAAACTTATAAGATTCATTTTCTTCACTTAATGGAAGTTGGTTGCTGAAATCCCATTTATTAAATTGTCCATTATTTCTCTATGCTTTTATATGTATATAGATCTATTTTTTGAACTCTCTATTCTGTTTCATTACTTATTTTTTCTATTTCTGTGCTAAAACATTTCTTGATGCCTCCTCCAATTAAAAGTTGTATTCTTGCTCATGTTTGTTCTTCCATATAAATTTTAAAGTCAATTTCTTAAGTTCAACAATGACTTTACTCGAATTGGATTAGTTTTACTGAAAATAATCTACATGATATTCTGTTGAATATTTTCCTTTTAAATTTCCTGAAATGCTATCTCCTGGAGTTTTTTTCTTTTGTACTCCATCTAAATTTCTTTAATATTCTGATAGTTTACTACATTCTTCAAATGATATGCATTAGCTTAGTTCACCTGTCTTTCTTTTTGAATTATTAATCTTATTTCGTTAGTTTTTTAAAAGTAAATATTTAGCTTGTATTTCTAAAAATATCTTTATAATCTCACCTACTTGCTTGATTATTTAATTGGCCATAAGTTTACATTCACTCTGGATTTTATGCCTTATTAAAACTCTGATATTAAAATTCTTTCTCTTTATAAAACTTTATAGTTCTCCTTAAAATCAAGTAGAAATTTTTAAAACATACATAGATTTGAAACATTTGTTTATAAGCTAAAAAAAAAATTGTCTTTGGTTCCTTCAATTTATATACAGTTTATATGTGGAAAAGTATTTTGTGCAGTATGTAGTTGGAAGGCCGGTAATCGCAGCCATCACAGCCAGGCACATGCAGGTTCCCATTAGATTTGGTAGACAGTGAGTAAACACAAATACACAGGGCACCAAAACCTACTCACACGTTCTCTGGTTCCACAACCAGGAGAATCTTTTCCGGTTTTTCCTAGAATCAAAGCCCCCCCCACCCCACCCCCCGCCCCAGTCTCAGCAGAGCTCTTAAGTGCCCTCACCTCTGTTCCCCATCTGCACACCTTCTCTCTTTTATTCTCTGCACAAACTCTGCAAAAACAAGGTTCCTTCTTCTTCTCCTTTCTTCTTTAAACTTTTTGGTGTGAAATCCCTCCTCCAGCACACATTAGCATAATAAAGCCCCTTTCCAAGCAGGAAGGTAATTAGTAATTTCACTTGGCCTTGCCATTCACTTGGGCAGTGGCCATTTTTAACAAAGTGAGCATAAAAATCACATCTTACAAACATATTTGCCCAGAAGTAGGTTACTCATTTTATGAAGCTTTTAAATATTTAAATATGGAGAAATGAACTTATTTTTGTGTTGTGTTTTCAACTTTGAAAAAATTATTACACAAGAAACCATAGACATAGAGTTAACAAAATAATGAGGTGCTACATGGTTAGCATTTTAACTATCTTGCATAAATTTCTTCCACAACATGTATTAATTTTTAAAGTAGCATTCTTCAGTGAATTTTTTATAGATAGAAAGTTTTTAATAAAGATACATTTTTGACCAATCTTGAATATAGCAATTACTAGTAAGAATTTATTTTCAAATGAATTTCTTTTGCCCATAATACATTCCAAAGAGATTTTATTTTCAATTAGATGTCAGTTGGAGGTGAAACATACTACAGGCAGAAAAAGAAATAAATGAAAGCAAAATCATTACAGTCCTTCTCTGCCAGAATCTGACCTTCTTTTTGAAAGAATGAAAGATAAGCATTCTAATTGTATCTTTGAATCCAAGACTGTTGCAAGTACATTTGCAAGAATGAAAGGCAATTAAATGCTCCTGTTGAACCTGGTGTTTGTATTACAGACCATTTCTTCAGTTTGATTCACTAAGAATAATATCATTATAGGGAGACAGAAATGGTAAAATGTATTAAGTCTTACAGAGAGTGCAAAACTGTTTTGTCCTCTATTTTTTTTTTTACTCTTTCTGTAAAGTCAGTTGTTAAGGAATGGACCATTTATATGATTCGTTGAAGAACTCTCCACAATTGAAGTTGTATGGTAATGAGATCATCTATTGAAATGGGACAATGTACTATCTAGTCATAAGAACATCAGAATCATCTTCTTTCCATTTTGTCTTTAGTTTGCAATTTATCCCCATATCCAACATCTGTATTAGAGTGACTAGGAACTATTTTCATGCTAGGCACCTTATATATGTGTCATATAAAAGATCATGGCGTGTTTGTGTAGAGATGAAAATAAAATAAGCTATGATGACACAAGGAAGACACTGAATTTTATCCTACTATCTTGAGTGCTAAAAAGCTACAAATACACATTGCTTAACCTCTTTTTAACAAACTTGATTCAATTTCCTACAGAATAGCATAAGGCATATCTTGTAAAAAATGCTTTGTGTCATAAAAAGTTAACCTTATGGACAAGGTAAAAAATGAATGATTAAATGAGGGATGTCTGACTCTGGTTGACTTGATGACATACGTTTAACCTTTGATTGAACATTCCATATTATCTCCATTGTCTTCAGCTCACATACAGGTCATCTGAATTACATATGTTTTGATGAAGTCTGGAAAACAGTAGGCAGATGGCCAGTAGGTAGTTATCCATTATTTCACTAATTATCCCGTCACTTAACAAACCTTGATTTTACATTGACTTTGTAATCAGTTTATTAAAAAAAATTAATGTAATACAAGCTTAAATTTAAAAATATTTCTTAGTGATATTTAATAAAAATTCTTAAAAACTTATAATTGGCTTTGTCCAGTTTGCTCAGTGGATAGAGTGTCAGCCCTGCATGCGGAAGTCCGAGGTTCTATCCCCATTCAAGGAACACATGAGAAGTGACTATCTACTTTTCTTCCCATCCCTCTTCCCCTTCTCTTTTTCTGACCATCTCAAAGCCAATGGTTCCATTGGTTTGAGCATCACCTGGGAACTAGGTTTAGCTTGATTGATTTGAATATCAGCCTCAGATGAGGGTTGCTGAGTGAATCCTGGTCAGGGCACCTGTGGGAGTATTTCTCTTTCTCTCCCTCTCTCTCTTTATGTCTTTTGTTCAGTGAGAGGAGGGGAAGCAAAGATACAGATTCCTTGACCAGGACCCACCTAGCAAACCCACTAGGGAGTAATGCTTTGCCCATCTGGGGCATTGCTCTGTTGCTCGGCAACCAAGCTTTTCTTAGTGCCTGAGGCAGAGGCCATGGAACCATCTTCAGTGCCTGGGGCCAACTCAGTCCAATCAAGCCATAGCAGCAGGAGGGAAAGAGAGAGAGAAAGAAGTGAAATGGGGAGCGGTGGAGAAGCAGATAGTCACTTATTCTGTGTGCCTTGACTGGGAATCAAACATGGGACATCCACACACAAGGCCAATGCTCTACCATTGAACCAACCAGCCAGGGCCAGAGTCTGTTTTTCTATCTCTCCTTCTTTCACTTGAAACAAAACAAAACAGCCTGACCAGGCCGTTGTATAGTGGATAGAGTGTGGGACTGGAACACGGTGGACCCAGGTTTGAAAACCTGAGGTCGCTGGCTTGAGTGCGGGATCTCTGGCTTGATTATGGGATTATAGACATGAACCCATGGTCACTAGCTTGAGCCCAAAGGTCAGTTGCTTGAAGCCCAAGGTCGCTGACTGGAGCCCAAGGTTTCTGGCTTGAGCAAAGGGTCACTTGCTCTGCTGTAGCTCCCTCTCCCCCGTCAAGGCACATATGAGAAAGCAATCAATGAACACGCAATCATTAAATACTGATGCTTCTCATCTTTCTCCCTTTCTGTCTGTCTGTTCCTATCTGTCCCTCTCTCTGACTCTCTTTGTCTCTGTCAAACAAAACAAAACCTATAAATAATCTTCAAGTTCATTAGCTATTGTTATGGTATAAAAAATTATTTTTTCATCTGACCAGGCGGTGGCGCAGTGGATAGAGCATCGGACTGGGATGCTGAAGGACCCAGTTTTGAGACTCCGAGGTTGCCAGCTTGAGCGCAGGCTCATCTGGCTTGAGCAAAAGCTCGCCAGCTTAGACCCAAGGTCGCTGGCTCCAGCAGGGGTTTGCTTGGTCTGCTGAAGGCCCTCAGTCAAGGCACATGTGAGAAAGCAATCAATGAACAACTAAGGTGTCACAATGAAAAACTTGATGATTGATGTGTCTCATCTCTCTCTGTTCCTGTCTATCTGTCCCTATCTATCCCTCTCTCTCACTCTCTCTCTGTCCCTGTATAAAAAAAATTTTTTTTCAATAAACACAATGTCAGAATTTTCACTGGGTCTTAAAGAAAATTTGAAGAAAACGTGCTATTTTATTTTTTATAAAAGTAAGAATAATGTTATATATAGTATTAAATTGTACATATTTTGGTTTTCCAAATATATATGTAATATGTTTTCCTAAATATCATATGAGGTCTAGAAAGAGAAATAACTAGCTGTTAATAAAACTGACCTTTAGAGAATAAAACTATGAAGAAAATATTAACTTTTATATCTTACTATGAGCAAGAATACATTGTTTGATTTTACTTCAGAATATGCAATAGGATATTTGCAATTAAAACTAAACATTAGAAATCTAAACACTTCAAAAGCAGAGGAAACAAAAGCAAGAGTGGACAAATAGAATTGCAAGAAACTAATAAGTGCTTGCACAGTCAAGGAAACAATCAACAGAATGAAAAGCCAAACTATGAAATGGGAAAATATGTGTAAACTTTACCTGATAAAGAGTTAATATGCAAGATATGTAAGAAACTTAACAGGAAAATAAAAAAATAACTCAATATAAAAAATAGGTTAAACACTTTTATATACAGTATTTCTCAAAGAAAAACTTGTGAATGTCCAAAAGTTATACGCAAAGGGGTTTAATATCACTAATCATCAGAGAATGAAAATTAAAACCACACTGAGATATCATAAAATCTGTTAGGACGGCTGTTATCAAAACAACAAATAGAAATGCTGGCAAGCATGTGAAAATAAAGAAACCCTTGCACTTCAGTAGATATATAAACTTGGGTAGCCACTATAAAAAACAGTTTGAAGATTTCTCAGAAAAATTAAAAATAAAACCGTCATACAATCCAACAATCCCACTTCAGGGTATATCCAGATGAAACAAAATCATTATCTCAGAGATATCTGTACCCCCATGTTCATGGCAGCATTATCTACAACAGCCAAGATATGGAAACAACCTAATTGTCTGTCAATGAATGAGTGGATACAGAAATTGTCATACACACACACGCACACACACACACACACACACACACACACACACACAATTAAATTTATTGTATTTTTATTCTCCACGCAATTTTTTTTGAAATGTTTATTTATTGATTTTAGTGAAGGGGGATGGGAGAGCAAGAGAGAAACATCAACCGATCTGTTTCTGTATGTGCCCTAACCGGAAATCGAACTGGCAACCTCTGAGCTTCTGGCAGATACTCTAATCAATTGAGCTATCTAACCAGGATTCTATGCATTTATTTTTGTTCTTATCTTCTTATTTTATTCTTCATAATGTCTTCAGTTTATTTTGATGATTTTCTAGTTTTATTGCATTTGAAAATCACTTCCTTTTGCAACTGGAAATCACTTTTTTATATTTACTAACAAAAGTATTATAATGTGAAAGTTTCTCAGATAATTTCCTTAAAGGTATTTCATAGATATGATATATTTTCTTGTTATTATTTAAAGAAACTTTTGTTTTAGATTTATTTTTCTCCTCTTCACAAGAATTGTTTAACAAGAGAAAGAAAATATTATTTTGTATAAATTTCTAGTTCTCTTGCATTTAAATTAGAGAGCATCCTTTATAAAATCTTTATTCAGTTTTTTAGCATTTCTTTGTGACATAATATATGATGAAGTATAAAATTTTATGATTTTTGGTTAAGATCCACCTTATTGATGATATTGATTAAATCAACTGTATTCTTTCTTAATTTTTCTCAAATTAAGCTGTTTTAGAGTGGGAGTGATGAGGTATTTATTATTAGTGCACTTCCTTTTTGATGAGAGAGGAATGGAGTCAGTGAGACATATTCCGGGATGCGCTCCAACTGTAATCCACTCTGCAACCCCATCCAAGGCCAGTGCTCACCTACTGAGCTCATTTTAGCTCCTGAGGCTGATGCACTGAACCAACCAAGCTATCCTCAGTGCCCAGGGCCAAAGTCTGAACCCATCAAGCCAATGGTCATGGGAGGGGAAGAAGGAGGGGGAAGAGGGAGAAAAGGGGGAGAAAAGCAGATGATCACTTCTGTGTTCCCTGACTGGGAATCAAACCCAGGATGTCCAAATGCAAGGCCAATGCTCTAGCCACGGAGCCACTTGCTAGGGCTAGTGTACTTCAATTTATGTTTTCATTTATCACCTACAGTTTTGTTCAACAGATAGGAACTTATAACTGGCACATAGATACTCACCTTATAATGAATTGTGGCTTACATCACTACTATTTTTTTTTCTTTATCATGTTTAATGCTTTTGGGCTTGACTTGTGCCTGTACTTGATTTCTTATTGTTCTCATTGTCTATATAAAACACCATTTCCCAGTTATTTCTTTTTAGCCTGACTGAATTACTTTGTTTAGGTAGATATCTTATCTATAGTATATAGTTGAGTTTTACTTTATAAGTCAAATTGAAAATCGTTTTTTTTAATTTTAAATGGATAAGTTAGGTACAAATTTAAAATTTAATTTCTTAGAATTTTAGGTATTTTATAAGAATCCTTATTTTTTTCTTCTTTCAGTATTAAATTTCAGTTTTTTTGTTTTGTTTTGTTTGTATTTTTAGTATTTTTGTGATGAGAGAAGATGTTCAGTGTCCACCACTGTTTTGGTTGCTTTTGTCTGACAGAACTTTAAATTTCTCCTCTTTGCTATGTTTTTATGGCTTTATCCCATGACTGATAGAGGAGGCTTTTCCTTTCTTGCTCTTTTCTTCTCTAGCTGTCCCTTTAAAAAACTGAAATTTGAATGCCATATAATTGAGCGTCCCATCTCTGTAATGGGGCTCTCATTTATAAAGATATATTTACTACCAGTTAGAGTGAAATTTCCCTTTCTGGTAGTTTTAGATTAATTTTAGACCAGATGTGAGCTCTACTTCTCTCTCCTAGCACTTCTCTTGGAAGCTCTCACTTGCCACAACAGCTTGCGGGAAGTGTGTGAGCAAATGCTCTTTGGGGTTCAATGATATTCCCCCTTTTTATTAACAGTTATTTTGAATCTTTTTTCATTCTCTATCTATCCTTTCTTTGTTAGTTTTGTTTCCTTGTATGTGGTGGAAACACAGATATAGATGGCAACTATTTTCTACAACTATCTAGAAGTTAGAAATAGATTTTTAGCACTTATTAGAAATAGATTTTAGTGTTGGCTTCAAGGCTCACAATTTGCGTCTTTAACTTGGAGTTTATTTGTAGTCAGTGCTGTTTCACTTCACATTCCACACATAGTACTATCCATGTTTAACTTCACAATCTATACTTTCTATGTTACATTTGACATTTCCAACTTTAATCCCCATCACAAGTATATGAAAGCACCTACACTATATTTATTTGTCTCACTTTATCATTTTGTTATTTCACCATATATTTTATCTTTATATATGAAATAAAATCTACCTTTTAATTTGATTCATTTGGAGTTAAACCACTGTTGTCTTTTAAGAAAACTTAAAAATCAGAAAAAATAATGCATTTTCTTTTCCATTCATTTGTGCTTTTTGTTAATCCTTATTATACAGCTCTTCATCCGTTGTCCCCCATTTTCAGTTTGGAAGATATCCTTTAGAATTTCTTACAGTGTATTCCTGTTAACAATTCTCTCAGAACTGGTTAACCTAAAAATGTATTGTTTTCAGTCTTGATCAATATTATTACTAAATATATATGTTAAGGTATATATTTTTTCCCTTTATATCCATCCTTAAAAGTTCATTAATTTTCTTCTAGTCTCCTTTGTTTATGGTGAGAGGTCAGACATTTTTTTCCTCATTCAGTATATAGCATGTCTTTACTCTCTTCCTGCTTTCAAGATATTCTCTTTCATTTTTGTTTCAGTAGGGTCTCGCATCAAAATTCTCCCACTTGTGCTGGTAATCAGCACCACATAGTATTTTTACTCACAACTCATGTTTCTCAGTGTGGTTTTACATATATTTATAAAGCTTTCATTTACATAGCCTTGGCTTTTTGCTTCGTTAGGTGATCTGTGAAAATCTCAAACTGTCACCCAGCTTTAACTGGACTTAAATTTCTCTGAATTCTTTGTCCCCCGGGAGCAAGTGAGGACTTGGCTTTCAACTTGTTAGTAATGATCTAGAACAGGTCTTAATCAATAGTATGGTCCTTACTCCTAAACTCAGTCTTTCTGATGTCTCAGATTGGTGCCCAAGTTGCTAAGGTGGTGCTGTCACACAGGTTGGATTGGGACTCCAGGATCTTAGGCAGTTTTCTAGTTTTTTAGCATCTCAACCTTATACCAGCTGGTCAGCCTTGGTAGTCTCACTTCTGTATGGCAACAGCCAGGTACTCATGAACCCTATAGTAACTTCAGGGCATCCCCTCTTTGCAGCTATCTCTGCTCTCGTTCTCTGCTCTGCAGAGTCCTAACATTTAAGCTGCCTCAATACTTATCTCTGCCACATCAGCATGTTTGGAACATTGTACATTGATTGAAGTCCAGCTTTGGGTTCCATGATCAGGAAACTGCACAGGCAAAGAGCCAGGACAATGTGAACTCACTTCAGAAGCTTTCTCTCTTTCTTTCAGAAACTATACTCTTGTACATATGACTGTCTAGTGCAAAAGAGATAATTGTTTTGTATACTTTGTCCAGTTTTATATTTGATTATAATGGATAGCGTAGTCTGCCATAACTGGTCACAAAAGTCACACGTTTTACATGATATAAGCCAATGTAAGCTATATCAAACTTTGAAAAATAATGGTCTTTGAGTCTATAAAACTTATAAAAGGCTTTGTTGGCCAGAGTTTATGTCAACTTTTATTTTCGAATGCTGGGTCTGTTCTAGGTACTGTGTCAAGAATTTGAGATAGAGAGATTTAAAAAAGACAAAAAGAGGCATGGTTATTAAGCTTATGTTGCTTATAGACATGCTTGTATAGGATATGAAAATATAAACAATTTAATGTTCAGAACTGTGCAAAGTTTTGGGAAGGAAGAATATACAACATTGAGTGGGCATATAAAAAAGACAACCTGACATTTCTATAGAGTGAGAAATACTACTGAAGGAATGACATTTGAGATAATTATATGTAAATTATGAGTAAGAAATAGGTAGTCCAGATGGTAGGAAGAGTGTTACACACACACACACACACACACAAATAAAAAACCCACAGGGTAATGACCTAAGAAAGAAGAAAGTAAAGGCATTTTCAGCAAGGACTTTAGAAAAACCTAGCATGTCTGACCCTGAAAGAGCAATGTAGGGAATAATAGATAGGAAGAAATAGGAGATGTAAGCAGGAACCAGATAATCCAAAACCGATCACAACATTGGTATCTCAACTTTCAGATTTGCTACTTCTATCTCTTTTGTGTTTCTCATTTCAAACTATTATTTTGAGTACTAAATATATTTACTTAATGCTGTATAGTGAGCATTAAGTAAAAGTAAGTTATCCTCTTAAAGCTTATATTTTAAAATTGTGGGTCTCAGAAAGGGACCTGGAATCCTCATGTTTTTTACTAAGCTGCATCAGAGTAAACACAATAGTACGGATATATTACTAGATATGGATTTAACAGTCAAAAGTATAAAAAACTTCCATCTGCTTCTTCATCTCTAATCCTCTAGAAAAATTTCTAAAGCAGATCTATAAAACTGAATTCACATGAACAGAAAATGTTTTTCATGAGTTTTATATATATTTAGGAAGGTACATCTACATATTTTGCACACTCCACGGGCTTCCTCCCTAAGCTATTATATAGAACCCAGTGCTGCCTGCTTCTGCCTCCATGTTCAACTTTTTCCAAACCCAAAGCTTCATAATCCTCACATATAAATTCAAATGCACTCTTTATATGCTGGAACAATTTCTAAACACATTCAGGGTTGCTCCTAAACAATATCTTCATATTCTGTTGGTTGTGTTCTCTGGAGAATCCTAACACAACCTTTTTTTAAGAATTTTAGCAAAGGTTTTCCGAGTAAAGATAACTGAGCCATCATAGCTTACCTGCCCATCCTTCAACAATTGCAAGAGCCAGGCAAATAGGGGGTTCAAACTGGCTGTGACTAGGTCATATAATAACCTTTATAACTGTGTGGAAAATCAAACTGAACTGCACAGATTGATAATGTGGGGTTATCCAAAAGGTCCTAAATATGAATAGAAAATTCAGTGTATAAAAACCATAAACATTGACTATACCAAAATTAGACTTTTATGATTCTGTAACTTAGATATTCTCTCTTTGTCATAGAATGCATTGCTTTCTACAATGACAAATTTAAGCAAAATTGCATATATAAAACTTGAACTATAGAGTGGATAGAAATTAAACAATATATTATCATACATATAAACATAAACTGCTTAATAATATAACAGCTGTCAAGAATTAATAAATTTTATAAAGTGGCTGAGCTTGTATACAATATAGGGAGAGGTTCAATCAAGTGAATAATTTTTTTTCTTATTTACAAAATAGTAACAGACTCATAAATAAAGAAAACAGATTGATAACACTGGGAAACAAAAATTTTGTTCCATCCACAAAAACACTTGTTCTTACCTAATTCAAGTCTGCTGATCTCAAATCTGACATTAGTTTTTCTCTGTAGGCTACAGTTCTTCTGCAATTCCAGATTTTAGGTTTTTATTTTATTGTATAATTTTCAACATTTAGTTTAACATAATGAAGTAGAATGTCTTCTTGGGCATCATCTTTGTGAAAATATAATAATTTATATAATGCAGTAAATACACTAATACACTAAATGATACGATTGCATCAGAAGTTGTCTACACTTTAGAAAGAGAACATATTAAAACACTTATTTTAATCATAAAATTTGTGCAAAACTTATTTAAATTCTATTCAGGCAAAAATTTGCATTTGTAGCTCTTGCGTTTGTGTACTTGTTGAGGACAATCTCATATGATGCTCCAGCTCATCAGTTAAAGCTCCAAGATTTTTGGGAAACTTATCAAGGTGACTGTTTAGGAAGTGAATCTTAATGCTCATTTTACATTCAATGTCGCAGAAAGCCAACTGCATCCTTTGAACCAGAAGTTCATAATTTTCTGCTCTTTTTGTTGCCAAGGAAGTTCTTTGTAACTGACACAAAAGACTGCCATGCTGCTTTCTCCTCCTTATATATTTTCCTGGTAAATTCTTCGTCATGTATGAGCGTTCAAATTTGAGGTCCATCAAATACACCTGCTTTTATCTTCTCAAAAGACAAGGCAGAAAAAGCAGAAATAATATGTTGAAAGCACTCACTTTCTTTATTCAAAGCCTGAACAAACTGCTTCATTAAGCCAACTTTGATGTGATGTGGCGGGAAAAGGATCCTGTTTCTATTAACTACAGGTTCATGCACAATATTTTGCATCCCTACATCCAGAGCTTCATGTTTCAGCCACTCCTTCTGTGTCCCATGTTTCTCCCAAGCTCAGCTGTCCCAGAAACATAGAAAGCAAGGATACTTTGTGAAACCTCTCTGTTGTCCTAGCAGGAAATTTACCATTTTAAGAACCACACAAATGATTCAGTTATGCTCCTCATACTTCAGAAAGTTGAGGCCCATTTTTATGTCATTATAATCTTCTCGCAGATGAGTTGAATAACTAGTTGGAACCGCTGCATAAACATTACCCTTGTCTAGGAGAACACATTTCAGACTCCGTTTAGAGCTGTCAAGAAATAGCTGCCGTTCTGTTGGACTGTAAGTGGTAACACTAGTTGGCTGAGAAGACTACTGATATTATGACAGTAAACAAAGTGTTTGTCTTAGGAAATAAAGTCCACAAAAAATTTGTTCCTGAAATGGGATACTTTAGCTGACCAATAAAGTACATTATTTTCTTAAAACCTGGAGGCTAATAACTCAGCTGCTTTCTTTGATAGACCCAAATCTCTTAGTAAGTCATTCAGTTTGGGTTGGCTAAACTGCTGAGATGTTAATGACTGCTTGGCATCAGAAGACCCTTCAGATTCTACAACCATTTCTTCATGCATCTTATCAAAATAAACTTGATCACCATGTTCACTTTCTTTGTCCTTAGAAGAAATAAAACCATTGAAAACTGGAACCAGGAGTATCTCAGAGTGTGAGATAGGTCGTATTGCTGAAGGAATATTATGATATGCGATCATATGCTGTTTTTTCTTGCCAATGCCCTTTGTATGGATCAGACAGAAATAACAGTCACTGCTGTGGTCCTTAGGTTCACGCCAAACCATGGCAATACCAAAAGGCATTCCTTTGCATTTTCCTTTTGTCCAGTCATAAAGCATTTCCTCACAATTATGACACACAATATGAGGAACCCAATTCTTGTCTTGATTGGCCAAGGGGAACTTGAAAATTGGCAATATATGCACGTTGTCACAAATGATGAAATATTTCACCTTTGACATTGAAGTGTGTAACAGCCACATATATAACAGAAGGTATCAGGACTATTCTTACATATACGCCTACTCAAAGAAGCCATGATTGAATCTTAAAACAAAATAAGAGGTGTTTTTATCAGATAATAATTTTTTACATTTAAAAACAACTACAATTATGTAAAAGTGATGTTTGCAAAACATTAATTGCCTGTGGTTATGTTCAATCCAAGAGTCGTTGCCCTTTAACTCCAATTTAAAAAACAATGCATGCCATTAAGTGTAACAAAAAGAAATTAAAAGTGCATAATAACTAAAGCCTGCACCAGATTTCAGATTTGGAATCAGCGATGCAGAAATATATAGAAAAGTTCTAAAACCTCATGCAACAGAAAGTGAAAAAGAAATTGTTCCCTCGTGTAATATACTAAAGGGGAGTAGGATTGATCAGCTAGGTGCAAGAGGTGAAGGGATTAAGAATTACAAATTGGGCCTCACCAGGACATGGTGCAGTGGATAGAGCAATGGGATGCAGAGGACCTAGATTTGAAACCTCAAGGTTGCTGGTTTGTGTGCGGGCTAATTCGGCTTGAATGTGGGGTTGCTGGCTTGAGTGTGGGATCATAGACATGACCTCACAGTCACTGGCTTGAACCCAAGGTCACTGGCTTGAGCAAGGGATCACTCACTCTGCTATAGCCCCCCAGTCAAGGCACATATGAGAATGCAATCAATGAACAACTAGGGTGCCGCAACAAAGAATTGATGCTTCTCATCTCTCTCTCTCCTTTCCTGTCTGTCTGCCCCTATCTGTCCCTCTCTGAATCTCTCTCAGTCTCTGTTACGAAAAAAAAAAAAGAAAAGAAAAAATTACAAATTGGAAGTCACAAAATAATTTCAGGTATATAAAGTACAGCATATGGAATATAGTTAATAATATTATAATAACTATGTACAATGTCAGCTATGTACTTGAAATATTAGTGGGACCACTTTATAAAGTATATGAAACAATCTATTTTTTAAATTATACCAAGCTTTGGAAAATCTGAGTACCTTTCTTAGTTCTAATATATATGCTATAGTAGTCTGTGAAAGTCATTATAATTATTCTTAATGTCTTTATTGGCAAACTAGAAAATATAATACCTGCAATTCCCAACTCTAGAAATGTTAAGGAGATTCAAAAACCATACAATTCTATGTTAATGTAGGTTGTACATATTTTGGAAGAAAAGTTCTTAACTTTTGTATTATTAATCTAACACTCTACAGAGGAAGTGATGTTTTAGGCACTATAAATGGTAAATTAACCTGTTGTGTCCAAGTTATGTTTTAGGACAAAGACACTCTATAATAGCACAGTCATTATAAATACAGTACTTGAGAATATCCATTAACTTCCATATAAATTTATACACAGAGAGTAAAATTCATCTACAAAAGCTCTAGTAATACTCCTCTGATTGCATTTTGTAGTCACAAATAACTGTACATAACAAAGTTATAGATTTTTCTATTTTTTTCTAAAAAGTCATATTTATATACACTTCATTTGAAAACCCTAAGAATTTAGTAATTATAAAAGTAATCATTAGAATTTGGGAAAGGAACTCAATAGGTGAAGAAAATGTACAGAAATTACTGAATTCAGGAAGTGACACTTGCAGAAAATTCTCCCATGATAAATGACTTCTTCACATAATTATTCTTCATTTTACAAGTTGTTCTGCCTTCCTAAACTTTTCATAGAATATACTCTCCTACAGGTAAAGCAGTAAAAACAAATGCAATATGTTTAATTTAAAATGCAACATATTAATATACTAACTAATAATAATTTAAATCACAGGATTTCATATTTTATATTAGAAAAAAATTTAAATATCATATTGCTTTACAAAAAAAAATAAAAAGTTTTCTTACAAAATAAAAAACAAATTTAAGTAGAATGAAATTGTGAGTTCTATGAAAAAGTAGTAAAACGGGATAAAAAAGACACACATAGCAAAGCCATTCAAAATTATAGTTTCACATCGCTTATAAGAACATAAAATTTCTCAATCTATAGGTGCTAATACTTATTTTGTTTTGTCTTTAATCATTAATAGGGTAGTTTCTTATCTCACCCTGAAGAAACTTGGAACTTATCTCTGTCTTTTGGGATAAATAAATTTCAATTAATGGAAGAAACCAATGCCATTTTCAAATTTGAGCACAGCAAGTGTGAATATGCTGCAACTGTATTTCCTCATTATAATTAATTACTGTTGGAGAACTTTCTTACCAGGAGTTGGAAAGCTAATGGAGAGGAGTTGGTTTCCTGATGCCAGCTGTGGTCTGGAGCAGGTGCAACTGTGGAATACCAGTAAGTCAGAAAGCCATTTAGAAAATAATGGAGCAAGCACTTAGAACATCAGAGGGAACAGTTTGGCGGTTCAACACAGGGGGGTTGTAGTCTCCAATGTGAGTTTTATGCAAAATCAAAAGAACAAGAAGTATATCTATGTCCTTAGGTGCTGACACTTCCTTGGCTGTTTATTAAATACCCCATTTATATTCTCTTGATAATAAGAATTACAGTAGTTTGATTTTATGGATTAAGAAAGGTGGGGGGTATAGTTCCCACTCCAGGGATCCAGGTCTGTCCTGAATAGTTTCACAAACTACAATAGGGTGTGGTCACTAGGAGCCCACTCGGTGTAGCCTCTAAAACCAAGTGATTTGCTCTGCCACAGTCCAGACAGTTTCTACTGAATCTTCTTTGAGCCAGAAGCACCAGTCATATACTTGGGAAAGTGGTGGATAAAGCTCCAGCCTCAATGCCAAAAAACTGAGTCATTGTCAGTTCTTCTACTTTCTGATTAAAGTTGTTTACCTCTTAGCAGGGCCCAGGCTCCATAGCGTAAGACAGTGATGGGCAATCTTTTGAGCTTGGTGTGTCAAAATTCGCCAAAATACCGAGCATAACTCGGGTGGTGTCACTTGGAGAAAAACAGGCTAACTGAAAGTCCCAGAATTAGATGCTCTGTGCCAGAGTTCTGTTGTTTTGGCCTACAGACCTCCGGCACAGTGTCTACACTACAGCAAATGTTTTATCCTCGGCTACTGCACCTGGCCATGCAGGAGCTGAGGATGAAACATCCTTCTTGGCATGCCACCCCATACTTCTCTGGTATGCAGCTGCATGTGGCCGCGTGTCATGGAAAATGACTACGTGCGTCAGTGCTGACACGCAGATCATGGGATCGCCATCACAGGCATAAGACAAAAGAGACCCCCGATTGGGGAGCAGATGCTTTTCCCCAGGCTGATGCTCACAGAGGGGACTGTTCCACCCAAGGAAGGTGGTGATTGCAGTATTGGAAAATGACTCAGTACAAGGGTTCTGGTGGCTGTCCCCCAGTGTTCTCTCCCCAACGTCATCAATTTCACATTCTCCTCATGTGACTCTAGTCCTCTAAGCCCTCCTTCCATCAGAGCCCAGGGTAAGCAGCTGTGAATGATATTTTCTACATTAGCCCTTTAAGAGAATGCCTGTATCTCTGAGATCTCCCAACTCTTTTTCACAGACAGAAACCTCAGCTCTTTACACCATCAAAGGATATATGTAGGCATCTTTTCTAGTCTCTGGTGCTTTAGGCTGGGGTTCCTGGCCTGGAGTTTGGGAGCCACACCTCTCAAGGAAAATCTCCGTGCAGCTGAAAATCTCTTTGGACCCTCAGCCACTGCTCATTCCTAGGAGAGGGGGCAGCACATTTTGTGTCTCTTTCCTTTCTACCAGTCTTGATGTGGCTTCTTCTGTGACTCCTTGGTTATAGGCTCCTCTTTAGTTAGTTCTAAATTGGTTTGTCAGGATGATTACTCTTAAATTTAGTTATAACTCCAGTTTGGTCCTGGGAAGTGGCAATTGGAACATCTGCCTACTCCGTCGCCATCTTTTAATCTCTCTCTCTCTCTCTCTCTCTCTCTCTCTCTTTTGCATAGAAGACTAAAACCAGAATTAGGAGAGCTAATGTCCTGGGGGATTTTCCAATTATTTACATTTACACCTTAGAGGGAAAAAAAAGATTAACAATAATAGGTCAGTGTTTTAGCCACTATAGACGCCAGTATTCCTCTAGGAATAGCTAGTATCAATCAATCCTCCTTGTATGTACACTTTAGTATCCTTCAATAGAAAGATTTAAGAGAGTCATTAACTTTAAAAAATGCTTTTTAGAAGGTTATAGCCAGTGTCTCTAAGTGGTATATTATAAATACAATTTTAATTATGGAGTTTTGTTAATATAGGATGTGTTATTCATATAAATGTTCTTATATTTGTAACTAATGGGGTATAAATTTAGAAGCTTCAACACTAAAAGAGCTTCCTCTGTGAACAATTTTTACACACATTGTTAAGAATTGATCTGTTAATCCTAAATTGAAATTCTTAGAACATAATAAAGACATATTAAAATGATAGAGTCGTACCACTGTTGTAAAACAACAGAATATTAACAAATTAAGGATATTCACATATTTAAACATTTTTTATATTCATACGGTAATCTTTACTCTATAGATATATGGATTTGTGGTTTTTCAGGACTTTAAATGGGTTGCTATTTTTTTGTAGAGATGTGGTTACTCAAGTAAGACCATGGGTTAGCAGTTATTCAGAGGTATGTTAGAATGGACCCACTACCAACGGCTGACATTCAGGATTGAGACACTACCACTGTTTGGTTGAATTGCAAAAGCATATTTACTGAGGCAAGTGGTTGGTTGAACTTTTAAAAAACAAGTTCTTGTGGCTAATAGTTAATTCAGGTATTGATTTTGGTCATTCCATATAGAATATCCATCTAAGCTATTATATAGTAATTTAGAAAAATGAGGTAAATCTACATTTATTACATCTTATGCATAACATGTACATATGCATGAAAACTGAACATCTTTGTAGTTTCATTAATCAAATTCTTACTAAGTATTCAAACTAATAAGTATTTGCTTTTTATTCTTATTCTCAATAAAATGTTTCATTTTTTGCTTAATACTATGATTTATTAAACTTTATTTTACATATATAAAGTTAATAATATACACTATTTATTACTTCAACTGGAAAACATGCAACTGCAAATGAGCTTTAGTAAAATTATTTACAGAATTTCACTTCTAATATAACTGTTATCATTTCTTATAATCATTTTTGATCTTGGTAGATTCTGCTAGGAACTGGGAAATTCTATTTTTTAGTTGTTCTATTTCATATTCAAATCTAATTTTTAGGAATTTAACAAATTAAGGTACACTGCATAATTTTATCTATATTTTTTCGTGATAATGTACTGTTTTTCTTCTGTTTTTTAAAGGTCTTCTTGTAAAAACAAGCATAAGAATGTTAGATAGCTTTTTATACAAACCTAAGAACTGGGCTCAGTGGTAAACCTTTTTCAGTAACTTAAAATTTCTTAAAAATGGAAATGTCTACAAAAGAAATAAAATGATCATAGGATTATATGGTAAGATTTAATTTTTGTACATGTTAAATATCACTGATAATTAACTGTTAGAAGTTTATTTTGAAGTGACATTTTCCTGGAATATCAGACCTTTACAACGTAATTAAAGGCTTTCTTATTGTAATGTGCCCTATTGCTAATATGAAATCTCTTTAAAATTGTGATTATATTTTTTAAATTATCATACACATATAATAATATGTAAGCTATTTATTTTTGCTGTCTTATTATAAAATAGGTTTCCCAAGAGTTTAGAAAGTAATGTTTTCTTTTATTGGAGACTATAATAGAAGACTGAGGAAAATAAATATAGGAAATGTTTTTGTACAGCCAATGTATACTTAACAAAAATAAAGCACTCACTCATTTTAAAATGGGTTAAGTAATTATTATGTACAATAGTATTATAAAACAACAATACATGGTGGGGCAAAAGTATGTTTATAGTTGTTTAAACAGAAATAATACTATAATTAATAAATAATAATACAAGAATAAACTGTGTTTCACATTCTCACAATTGTAAACCTACTTTTGCCCCACCCTGTACTTATTTCTACTGTAATAAGATGACCCTTTATGAAGAAATAGTGAACTTTTCTCCTGTATGACTTTCTTTGACCAGGCTACCTCATTTACTAATTAACTGTCCTCACATATTCCTATTGCCAAAAATTTCTTCTTTATGAAAACATTCATTTTGAATTCACTGCAAGGCTAAAGATATGGGGGGGGGGGACATAGATTCTATGGGATAACTGTATTATACTGATGAAAATTGATTAAGTCTCCTCTGATAGGAGGAGAAATTAGGATGAAACAGGAGGGTGTTTCAAATATGAATTGCCTGAAAATGAGGCCAGAAAGTGGAGACTTGGAAAAAAAAAGACCTATATCTATTATTTTACCATATTAGAAAATTTCCATAAATGTCTTATTTATATTCCTCAGAAATATTATCAGAAATGGAAAAAAAAACCAACTATGAATGTATGGGTTTGTATAGTACTTCCTTCAGCATTACCACTATTGACTCTAAGACACTTTTTTTCACTTTAAATTTCTGAAATTCGAATATATTTTACATTTCACTATAATGGTCTCAATAGCATCTCACTTTGATAAATATGATAAAAATGTATGCATATTTTAATTTACAGTGTTATGTTTTTATGGTATTATTATTAAAATTGAAATAACTTTTATCCCAAGGGAATCTGTCATTATTACATGCACACCTCACAATTGAAGAAGTCAAAAACAGAAGAGAAGACTTTCTACATATTGAACAAAAAAAAGAAAAGGATTTACAACTTGGTTATGAGACATTCCAAATAGAGTGAAGACTTCTAAAATAAATTTAGTGGAAATCTTGCTAAGAGAAAGAGAGAGATTTATTCAGTACTTGAGAAAAAAATGTTTAGGAATTTTTCAAAGTTTATTGGAGCCCCTCTCTCACAGAGTATAGGGTACAGTTATTCTATAAGAGGATGAATTAAAAAAGTAATCTAGAAAATCTTAGCAAAGCTACTAAAACCCAAAGACAAATAGAAATTTTTAAAAGTGTATGGAGTAAAATATACATCACTTTCAAAATAACTGAATTAGTCTGACCAGGCGGTGGCGCAGTGGATAGAGCGTCAGACTGGGATGCGGAAGACCCAGGTTCGAGACCCTGAGCTCACCAGCTTGAGGGCGGGGCCATCTGGCTTCAGCAAAAGCTCGCCAGCTTGGACCCAAGGTTTCTGGCTCGAGCAAGGGATGGCTCGGTCTGCTGAAGGCCCGCGGTCAAGGCACGTGTGAGAAAGCAATCAATGAACAACTATGGTGTAGCAACGGCAATGAGAAACTAATTATTGATGCTTCTCATCTCTCTCTATTCCTGTCTGTCTGTCCCTATCTATCCATCTCTCTTACTCTCTCTCTATGTCCCTGTAAAAAGTAATAATAATAACAACAGAATTATGCTAAAAGCCCTTTTCTCAATACTAGTAACAACAATGGGAAATAAAACAAAGCAGGATAACAGTCACAATATGAGAAAAGAAATTAATTACTTGTGTGTTCTGGTTGCATAGACTGATGGCATAGGATCCGTTTTCCCTCTAAATACAACTAAATACCCTGGTAAAAAGAAAGTGTTTTACTAAGAACCTGAAGGCTAGGGAGCAACACAGCTACACTCTATTCCCTGAGGTATTTTTGTTTTAGTTTTTTATTTATCTCATATAATGGCAGTTTAGTCTCTCCTTATTGTGCTCTTGCCTTTATATTTCCAAGGTGGTGTCACCAGTACTATTCAAAAGGTAAAGATGACAGCAACTATCTTTTCAATGTAACTCCTCTAAACAAAACTTTCAAAACTTCTTGTCTAAAATATCTGAGATGGGACAAACTAATGATCTAATTTTTCACATGCAGACAGTAAAAAAAGAGGGAATTGAGCACAACAATCAGGGCTGCCCCTCATGGGTGTAAGTGGGCATAGGTCTGTGATAGAGTTTTGTTATACAGACTATCAAATTCTCTATGAATTTTTCTTCTATTTCCAGTCTTCTAAGAGCTTCCACATGGAAAGTTATTTAGTGTTAAGGCACTATTTTCTTGTATCTATTGAGATAATCTAGTGACTTAAAAAAATTTTAATACTGTTATCAAAGTCAAGGTGAGAGACAAAAATAAGGACACTAGAGAAAACTGCAGCTTCTGGAGCCTATAGCTACAGCAAATGTTAAATACAACCTAACTCACAGAAATTAGCATAAAACCTCACAGGAAAGGTCTATTTACCTTAGTTCTTGAAACATGACACATCATGTTTGGCTTTTAACAAGAAATTATAAAATATGCTGAAGGTAAGAAAAAATATTTCTCACAATCTAAAATGATAAAATAAGCATCTGAATCAGACTCTAATATGACACAGACATTGGAATTACCAGATAAAGAATTTTACACAACTATGATAATAGAGCAAAGACTAATGAAAACTATAGACATATTGTGAGGATAGAGAAGCAATGCAGCCTGACCAGATGGTGGCGCAGTGGATAGAGCATCGGACTGGGATGTGGAGGACCCAGGTTTGAGACCCCGAGGTTGCCAGCTTGAGCGCAGGCCCATCTGGCTTGAGCAAGGCTCACCAGCTTGGGCCCAAAGTCACTGGCTCGAGCAAGGGATTATTCACTCTGCTGTAGCCCCAGTCAAGGCACATATGAGAAATCAAACAATGAACAACTAAGAAACCACAACAATGAAGAATTGATGTCTCTCATCTCTCTTTCTTCCTGTCGGTTCCTATCTGTCTGTCCCTTTCTCTGTCTCTGCCACAATATATATATATATATATATATATATATATATATATATATATATATATATATATATATATATACAAATAAGCCATAAAAAAAAGGAAAGGCAATGCAAGTAGAAATTCAGAACCACAGAATCAAAAGGAAATTCTAGTCAGCGCCCACAAAACTAATATGTTTAAGCCAATGGTGGGATTCAAATAATTTAACAGCTGGTTCTCTACCCTAATGACCCGTTTTAAGTATAAAAAACAATATAGCTAAATGTAGTTTATTATTTCATGCATTTAATACTTAAATAAGAACAATAGAGAAGGTACACAAAACTAATTATATTATAAAAAACCTTTACAATGTTAATGAAAAAATATTAAATAATACCTGACAATAAACAATAACACTATTATTTAAGATATATCCATATTGCTTCTTGATTGGTGTCCTCACTTGCAATTTTCTTCTCTTTTATCCATGCATCATTGGAAATGTGAATTATCTTTAACCATCTTTTCATTGTAGGAGTAGGATCCCATTCCTTTACCTATGGACAGGATAAACATCACTACAGGCACTTAGAATATGTTGTTGCATAGATGAACGTTAGAAAAGAGTAAGGAATGTAAATTTGTGATTTCCACATTGGGCGGCTGCTCAGGCACCCACGTTAGAGTGAACCTTAATTACAAGTGCCATTTTAACAAGTGGTTCGAAGAACTCAACAAAAAATTAGGTATCAGTTCTGCCGAATTGGTGCGAACTGGCTGAATCCCACCACGAGTTTAAACACTAATGTGATGATATTTTGACGTGGTGCCTTTGGGAAGTAGGTTGGAGTAAAGTTTTTGTAATGGGATTTAGTGTTCTTATCAAAAGAGAAAGAGAACTAGCCCTCTCTCTGCTCTCTCAGCCATTTGAGAACACAAGATGACTGTTTATAAGAGAGGCCGTAAAAAAACCCTCACCATGTTGGTGCTCTGATCTCAGACTCCCAGTCTCCAGAATTGTGAGAAATAAATGTTTGTTTCTGAAGCCACTCAGTCTATGAAAACCTGTTATATCAACAAAGACATGCTAAAATAACTAAAAATTAAAAATACTGTAGCAGAAACAAATAATAATGTTGGTCATATCCATCAATAAACAGCTAAAGAGAGAGTCAGTGAACTTAAACACATGTCAATTGATACTTTCCAAAAATAAATGAATGAAACAACAACAATAAAAAAACAAAACACTCCAGAACTATGTGATAATTTCAAAAGGTGTAACACACACACACACACACACAATGAAAATACCAGAGGAAAAGAAATAGAGAACAGAGTAGAAGACATTTTTGAAGTGTAAATGGTTGATGATTTTTCAAAATTACAGATAAAGGAAGCTCAGAGATCAGCATGCATCGAGAGGTATTAAAAAATAATAATTTGCAATATCTACGTGAATATGCTAGATTCAATCTGCAGAAGTCTTAAGACAAAGAGTATATCTTGAAAGAAGCCATAGAATGTAAAAATTCTTATCTCTAGATCAGGGAGGATAAAAATACGTAGGAATTTTCACTGGAAACCAAACAGGCAAGAAAAGAGTAAAGTGGAATATTTGAAGTGTTAGAAGTAAAAAACATAAAAACAACTCATAGTTTTCTGTATCCAGCAAAATTATCCTTCCAAAGTGTAAAAATAAAGACATTGCACAGCAAACAAAAATGAGAGAATTTATTACCACCAAATCATCCTTGTAAGAAATGGATTATTCAGGTATAATGGAAATAATGTGTCAGAAACTCAGATTTATATAAATAATGCTATTGGAGAAGTAGAAAGAATAAATAGAGATAAAATGAAGTCTTTTGTCTTTCTAGTTCTTAGTTGACCTATAATTAACTGTTTCCAATAAAAATTCTTTTTTTATTTATTATTTATATTGGCACAGGCAGTTCTACCTCTGACCTTCATTCCACAGTAGGCCCCATGTTATATTGTAAATTATCTTTCTGAACTTTTGTTCCCTTAGGACAATAAATTTCCCAGTCAATCAATTTCTACCTTCAGTTTATAAAGCAAGGGTCCCCAAACTTTTTACACAGGGCGCCAGTTCACTGTCCCTCAGACCGTTGGAGGGCCAGACTATAAAAAAAAACTATGGACAAATCCCTGTGCACACTGCACATATCTTATTTTAAAGTAAAAAAAACAAAATGGGAACAAATACAATATTTAAAATAAAGAACAAGTAAATTTAAATCAACAAACTGACCAGTATTTCAATGAGAACTATGGGTGTGAATGCATCTTGTGCTCCTCTCACTGACCACCAATGAAAGAGGTGCCCCTTCCAGAAGTGCGGCAGGGTCTGGATAAATGGCCTCAGGGGGCTGCATGTGACCCTCCAGCCCGGCCATAGTTTGGGGACCCCTGTTATAAAGAATGCAAGTGGTGGAAGTGGGCATGCCCCAAGGCCAAAAGACTTTAACATTGACATAAATCATTCAATTCCTATTTACCCACTCATCAGGCTGTCAGTCTCTTCAACCAAAGGATGGCTCCTGTGCCTCTTCCCCAAACACAACTCTTGTACCTGGCTGTTATCATCATTTATTGTAACTAGCCTACAAGGCAAAATAGAGGAAGAAAGCAAGAGGGGACTCTTAGGTCCGGAATCCATCTGTGCACATTGTCATAAGCTCCCCAGTCTACCAGGCTCCAGATGGTACTGCTCTGGTTGCTCTGTAACATTTAGATGGTACTGCTGCTTTCCTTTTTACTAATGGTAAAGCAGCAGTCAATCATATGCTCAAGAAAATGCAGGAGTGAGACAGGGTACATACAGAATATTTCTATTCATCTTATTTGGACCAATCTACTGACTCATTGTGAGTCATATTTTTGTGTGCATTATTATTAAGCATGCTATCCGTTCTATCACCTTTGGCATTCATTTTAAACAGGAAATCATTTATTTCTTCTTTTTTATCCACTTCTTATTCATTGTTCTGATCCCTGTTTTTAATGCTTCTTCTGCCTGCCTAACCATCTCTTGAATATACATATATTTTTCATCACTTTTAGGGAACATGGTGCAAATTTCAATTGATTGAGTGAGAGATCTTTTAGTTTGCTCTTTCTTCTGTGGGTGGAAGCCAACCACTGAAAAAAAAAAAAAAAAAAAAGACCAAAATAAAACTTACAGCTCGTTATACTACGTTCTGAAGAGCAAAGTCATGATAATTAGTTATCTGCACATCCTGTGAATTCTGAATTAAGTGCCAGATTTTTAAACTTTTATTTTTAAATTTCAGCTGTCTCTTTTAGCACATCCAGTTATTTCAGTGGACAGAGTTCTTATTCAAGTGGCATGCTCATAAGGTGTCTATTGGTTTACATTAACCAGTTTTTTCACACATGACATTTTATAAATGCTAATTAATTGCTATGACCTCAGGTATTTGACATTATGCTTTCCATCATACATATTAAAAAGTAAAATGCAATGAGGTTGAAATTCTTTAATAGAAACTTTATAGTATTTGATAGCAGAGAGTAAAATAGCAGTCTCCAAATTTTAATTTCTTAGCTCACATTTTAAAAACTAGTATCTATTTTAGTGATGGAAAAAGCAGTATAAGTTTTTTTCATCACAGAATCCTTGGAAATTGGCAATATGCAAACTTACTGACTAATCTCTTGACATATTTTTTTTGTTGCTGAGATCTAACTGGGCTACCTAATCAAAGACTTCAGTTCAAAGAAAATTCTCACAATAACCCACTAGCTCTAAGGACAGTCAACATGTTGTACTCTAGCTCTACACCTTTGTCAAAAGTCTTTCAATTTATTGATTTTTAAGACTAATTGTTATTCCCATACATGCCTTAGAATCCTGTACCTGGATATAACTATGACCTTTTTTGTAATCTGTGTATCTGAATATGTTCTTAGGGCATGCAACTAACTGATTCTATTATAGTCATTTATCTGGTATCTCTAAGGGCAAGATAAAGAATCATAGTAATTCTAAGCTAGGATGATGGAACATTTTTTTAAAGGAAAGAAAACACAATAGAAATGTGTGTAAAGGTTCTTGGAATAATTTTCACACAGAAACTCTAGAGTGAATACTATGTTTCTCTATCCTTCTAACTCTGTCACTGTATTTAAAAAGTTACCTTAGTACTTTTATTTAACAACCTGTAAATCTTTATGTTAGCAAATGATCTTTAAAAAAGCTAGTTGTTTACTTTTCCTTTTGGAAACAGTTTTCAGCAGAAAGGCTTTGTCATGTGAGGCCCACAACAAATTTATACATTTCTATAATTCAATACCATCATAACATTATATCTAATAAGATCATAATAAACACTTGTTAACACAAAGCAATAATTATTATGAATCTCATATGCATTATAATAATAAGCCACCAGTTTAAGAAGGTCAACTAACATAATAAGGAGAAAAGGGAGTAGAAAATTATAATGTGGAAATACTGAGAACAATAGATTAAAGAACACAGCACTAAATTAGGGATGTTATAAATAGTCTCACAATGAAAGTATAAAGGACATTGTGATGTAAAAATTCTGAGTGAAAATAATGCATAGACACATTTGAGGCCTAGTATGCTTTTAAGAAATATAACTTCTGCCTGAATAGGTGGTGGCACAGTGAATAAAGTGTTGAACTGGGATGCAGAGGACCCAGGTTCAAAACCCCGAGGTTACTTGCTTAAACTCAGGCTCATCCAGCTTAAGCAAGGGCTCATCACCTTGAACCCAAGGTCGCTGGCTTGAGCAAGGGGTCACTCGGTATGTTGTTGCCCCCCAGTCAAGGCACATGTGAGAAAGCAATCAATGAACAACTAAGGTGCCACAAAAAGAATTGACGCTTCTCATCTCTCTCTCTTCCTGTCTGTCTGTCTGTCCATATCTGTCCCTCTCCCTGTCTCTCCCTCTGTCTCTGTCACAAAATAAAAAGAAGTATAACTTCTTTTGTGCATATATTTGATTTTGTGTATGAATTGGGCTTCCAGCGATGTTTTACATATTTCCTCTGAGTAAAACAACCCTTTAAACAAGTGATTGAGTGTTATAGGAAGAGAATGTTGGTGGTGAGAAATGTTCATACACTTTTGAGAATACAAATTATTTCACTGTTTTGATGATGATTATTTTATTAAAACAGCTTTCTTCCTTTATTCAATATGAATCAATGACACTAAGGACTAGCTGTAGGATTAAACCAGTGGTTCTTTACTTCTATCTATTCATCCACCAGCAGCTACATTTACTGCAGACAAAATAACTAGGGAAGTACCAAATCCTGTGAAGAGAATAAAAATGTTTCCTTTACCTAAAAGCCTTTAGAATTTAACAGTGAAGACAAAAACTCACATAAAGAATAACTAGTGATAAGTACACATTAAATACAGATGAGTTATGCAGATCTAAGAGAAGGAAATCCAGCAGAAACATCTTCATGGAGAATGTATAAATTGAAGTAATTTTCTAATAATGAAAATGGATGAGAGAAAATGAGCAAAGTTTGAAAACATGTTACAAAGTGGGAGGATGAATCTGATATTATAGTTGGCTTCTCTTGGGTAAGGATCTTATTCTAGTATTCTATTATAGCATGGTTCAGTGGCCAGCTTTCCTCAGAAGATGGCTCTATAGATATACTATCCACCAAAAATAATAGTGCTTGTCTTTACAAATCCTAGACTAACCACCTTAATTCATAAGTGAGAAAGTTGAAGTACAATAGAGCAAAACCATTCAAGTCAAATTACCAACCTGGTTCTAAAGGTGTATATATATATACATATATATATATATATATATATATATATATATATATATATATAGAGAGAGAGAGAGAGAGAGAGAGAGAGAGAGAGAGAGAATTTTTTTAAAATAATTGAAATTGAAGATTTCATATTTCTCATTTTCAAGATTTATTATAAAGTGGCAATAAACATGGAAATGCAATATGATCAAAAGGACTAATGTATAGATCAATGGAACAGAATAAAAAATTCAGAAACAGACCCCTTCCCTATATATTTGATTTTCAAAAAATGTGCCAAGACAATTCAATGAATAAAAAGTAATATTATGGCCCTGGCTGGTTGGCTCAGTGGTAGAGCATCAGCCCAATGTGTGGAAGTCCTGGGTTTGATTCTCAGCCAGGGTACATAGTATAAGTACCCATCTGCTTCTCCACCCTTCCTCCTCTCCTTTCTCTCTGTCTTTCTTTTCCCCTCCCTCAGCCAAGGCTCCATTGGAGCAGAGTTGACCCAGGGACTGGGGATGGCTCAATAGTCTCCACCTCAGGTTCTAGAATGCCTCCAATTGCAGTGGAGCAACAGCCCAGATGGGCTGAGCATCGCCCCCTTGGGCATGCTGGATGGATCCCAGTCAGGCACATGCAGGTGTCTGTCTGCATCCCCCCCTCCCTTGCTCCTCACTTAGGAAATATACAAAAATAAAAATAAAAAGAGTAATAGTACATCAAGTGATGTTGGACGAATTGAATAATTTTATCTATACAAATAAATAAATAAGCTTATACAGAGAGAGAGAAATTATTTGCAGGATACATACTTATAAAGTGACTTTTTTCTAGATCTCTAAATAACTGTTTATAGTAATTAAATTTATTTCTCCTAGCTGTGTCAAGAAGTATGAACAGAAACCTCACAAAGAAAGATAAATTCAAGGCAATGTCACAGGAAAACAATTTAGCATTATTAGTATTTGGAAAAATGCAAAATAAAGTTACAAAGAGGTACTTTGACACCCTTACTAGAATGGAAAAAATTTTGAAGTTTTTAGCTACCAATCATTGGTGAGACTGTAGAGCAATTGCAATACACCTACTTTCCTGGTGTGAATGTACTTTGCAAGACAATTTGGAAAGCTATTGTAAAGTTAAATATTTATTTACTGTATGACATATCAATGCCACTCCAAGAATGATAATATATGTCTACACTAAGATTCATAAGTTCAATATCACTTTGTGATAGCTAAACACTAAAGATTCCAAATGTCTGCCCACTGATGAAATGGTAAAACAAACACACACACACAAAAACCTATTTATATGCACACAACAAAATCTCATATCAATAAAAAGGAACAACCGATATAAGCCACAACATTGATTCATCTTAAAAAGATTGAATAAAGAAGCCAGACACAATAGACCACATCTTGTATGATTTCATTTATAAGCAATTTCTTTTTTTCTTTTGCTTTGTCAGATATTTTTTTATTGTCTTTTTTTATTTTAATGGGGTGACATTAATAAATCAGGGTACATATGTTCAAAGAAAACATCTCCAGGTTGTCTTGTCATTCAATTATATTGCATACCCATCACCCAAAGTCAAATTGTCCTCTGTCACCTTCTATCTGGTTTTCTTTGTGCCCCTCCCCCCTTCCTCCCCACTGATAACCAACACACTCATGTCCATGTCTCTTAGTCTCTTTTTTATGTCCCACCTATGTATGGAATGATACAGATCTTAGTTTTTTCTGATTTACTTATTTCACTCCGTATAATGTTATCAAGATCCATTCATTTTGTCGTAAATGGTTCGATGTCATCATTTCTTATGGCTGAGTAGTATTCCATGGTATATGTGTACCACATCTTTCTTATCCAGTCATCTATTGAAGGGTTATTTGGTTGTTTCCATGTCTTGGCCACTGTGAACCATACTGCAATGAACATGGGGCTGCATGTGTCTTTCCGTAGTAATGTTTTTGAGTTTTGGGGGTATATACCCAGTAGAGGAATTGCTAGGTCATATGGTAATTCTATTTTTAGTTTTTTGAGGAGCCACCATACTTTCTTCCATAATGATTGTACTACTTTACATTCCTACCAACAGTGGATGAGGGTTTCTTTTTCTCCACAGTCTCTCCAACACTTATTACCTGTCTTGCTGATAATAGCTAATCTAACAGGCATGAGGTGGTATCTCATTGTAGTTGTGATTTGCATTTCTCTAATAGCTAATGAAGATGAGCATTTTTTCATATATCTGTTGGCCATTTGTATTTCTTCCTGTAAGAAGTGTCTGTCCCATTTTTTTAATTGGATTGTTTGCTTGTTTGTTGTTGAGTTTTATGACTTCTTTGTATAGTTTGGATATTAGCCTCTTATCTGAGTTGTTGTTTGAAAATATCATCTCCCATTTAGTTGGCTGTATGTTATAAGCAATTTCTGAAATGAAAAGCTACAGTGATCACTACTTGATTAGGGGTTTCCAAGGTCTGGGAGTGATAGAAAAGGGATCAGATGATTGACTACAAAAAAGCATAAGGACAAATTTGGAGGTAATATTGTGATTGTCTAGACCAGTGGTTTTTAACCTTTTTTGAGGTACCGAACCCACCAGTTTAATATGCACATTCACTGAACCCTTCTTTAGTGATAAATAAAATATGATTTTTTTTCCAAATTCAAGACATAGGTATATGTTTTTTTGCTGGTGCACAAAATGAGCCATGCATGAACATCACCTTGCTCAAAGAACAAAACCAACAAAGTGCATGACATCATAACAAATTATGGTATTACTTTATTCTGGCCTCCGTGGCAGAGGCTTCTCCGAACCCCTGAGACCGGCTCATTGAACCCTGAGGGTTCAATAGAACCCAAGTTAAGAACCGCTGGTCTAGACATTGTAAGACAGACTGTACACAGCCATCAAAACTCATAAAATGGTACACTTAAAAGTAGGACATTTTATAGTTTATATAATTTATACTTCAAAAAAAGCTGGCCAAAATATTGAAACAAAAATTTTCCACTATTTTTTCATTTTTAAGAAATGTTTGTTTTTGAAATATTTATATTTATCTTTTTGTATATTTTTTTAAAGATAACCTACTTAATGTATAAGCTTTTGGGTGCTGATCATTTAGTCAAATCCCAAACAGAATCATATCCTGCTTTTATTGAGGTAAAATAGTAAATACCAACCATATAATTCTGTAAATAGATATTATAATCTCAGGTAGTGATAAGTACTATTAAAAAAATAAAGTAGTGTAAGATGATAGAGAGTAACTTTTCTGATTAGATAAAGTCTTTCTGAAAAGTTTGTGTTTGTATGAGAGAATTGAGGAGTGAGCTATTTGGCTAACTTGGCTTATAGAAGGACAAATGAAAAAGACCTGAGTTAAGATGTATACTGCTCACAAAAGTTAGGGGATATTTCAAAATGAATATGAAGTGATAACATATCCCCTAATTTTTGTGAGCAGTATAGTTGACACACTCAAAGAATATTTAAAAGCCATATGACTTGAATAAAGTGAGCATGAGTGATAATGATAAAATAACAAAACAAGCAGACAGAAAACCTGGAGAGAAAGGCAGGAATTCTATCCCATAGGGCCTTAGTGAACTTTTTTTCTCAGTATGATGAGAAGCAATAGTGCCTTAGGAATTGCAGAATGATGGTAGGTGGAAGTAAAAGATCTTTGGAAGTCTGGTTGTGGGAGTTTAGTTGGAAGTCTACAGCAGTACTAAGAGTGAGAAAAGTTAGCAATAGACACTGTGCGAAGTAGTAAGATTCAGAATTTATGTTAAGGATAGCACTGATAGTTTTTGCTGATGTACTAGATGTGAATTGTGATAGAAAAGAGGCACCAAATATGGCTCTGTGAATTTGACCCAAGGAGCAAAGAGAAGCCAAACTCATTGTTCCACTAGATTTTCTCCATTTTTTTCCTGTATCTTCAAAGTCTTCTTCTCTAGTATCTTTTTTTTTTTTCTTAGCACATTTACAGATATTAAGTTCCTTCCATTCAAAACATGGCTCTTATAACACCATGCCTGCTATAAAACTTTGCACTACTCTCCATCTCACCCATAAACAAAACTCTCTCTCTCTTTCTTATTTAAACCACTGAGTATTTTACACTCAAGACATGTTATATGTTTTTTTTTAAATTATTTTTTTCTACTTTTCATTCCATTTGTGCATCAATTCATCTCTATCATTCCTGAATTTCTCCTGATGAATTGTTGAAATGAAGCCCCAGTAAATTTTAAAGGCTTTTTAATTCAATGATGTTAAGCTTTACTAAACTTTCCCCTCTAGTCTTCAATGTTTGGCTCTTTTGCTTTATTTGAATTTTGTTGTCAAGACTTTGTGTTTGGTGTTTCTACCACTTATGTTTAACACCTTGATTCCACTGGTATATTAAATTTCATCTAAAGAAGCCTACTATATCACCATGTATAACTTTGACTTTGGTTTCATCTTGGTTGTGCCATGTGACTTGTATAGGGTTGGGTTCTGAGGAGGTCCGTAGCTCATTGCCCACATAGGGGATCACAGAAACAAGCACAGTTAGAGAGATACCTGAGTTTCACTTTTCTTCTTTTTCTCTAAAATTTAAGCAAACTCTATTTCTCTTTCAAGGAAACCATAGCTAAAGATATATCTACATAAACTGAGACTCAATTGCTTTTATTATGATCTGCATTGCTGCTTCTAGCCAGATACACAGATCTACTGTATCTGCTATAGTCCAAGTCAGACGGTTTAGTAAATTGAGGTAGGTAATAATTATTCAATTTCCAAGACCATTCCAATATTCAAGACAATTTCCTAGATTTTTTTATTGATCAATTATGTCAAATTAAATTTTACTTCCTTTAGGGAAAGCCACATAACTTTTAACTCGATTATTTCTCTTTCAAATTTATATCTATTAGCTTAGAAATATTTACTAAAATAGATTGTAATTTATAACACATTAGAAGCTACATAAAAGAAAACGGAAAAGATAAAATGTTGCCCCTGCTACTCTAATATCCCCAAAGTTTTCTATTTCTTAACATAGTTTTCTTTAAAATAATACTTCCATATTTTTTACTTTATTTGTATCAATATTCTTTTTTATTAGTACTTCCGGTTTAATTAAATTATAATTCACAGTGTTTAATTTGTACAAATTTCTAGTTTGAACCATGTTTAAAATCTTCCACACTCATAATTAAGTTGTTGGGTCATAGGTCAAGAAGGCAGTGAGAAAACTGTTTGATAGCAATATGTAACTAATGATGTTATTTAAAATATCAATTATAGAATAGCACTTAGAAATTTCTATATTAATTATTCATGTTTAAATCTTTAGTTTCAGGTAAGTGTGTTTAAGTTACCATGGGAAATGAAAGTTATCTTACATTGAAGATTGGCGAATGTTAAGAAGCTTATCAAAAAATATTCATATGACAGTGACTAAAGCTGAAAATTGCTATCTATGTATTAAAAAGAACTTTAGACTCTTGAGAAATAAGGTTTGTGGAAAAGACTCTTTTCCAAGTCCTGTATTCATTGAGCACAAACTAGGGACTCATTTAATGCTTGCTTTAGTTAGTTAATACTATCAGTATTTTAAATAAATGCCACATTTTAGGTATTCAGATGTTTGTTATTTAACATTTTAATCATGCTAAAGATGGAGATGGGCTCTTGGTGATTGATTCTGTGTGTTTGTGTACTCTATGTGTGAGCGCTCATGTATTTTATATGGTTATCTCATTGAAAATTGAGATGATTTTTAGAGAAAAAAGAATGTATACAATAATAAAAAAGGGAGCAATCTATTCTTTTAAAATTCAATAATGGTGATATATTTGCAATATATAGCCACAATTTTGTAAGTCTTCTCTTTCTTTTTTACTTTTCACCCAATGGTTTCATTGGGTCAGGAGAAAGATATTTTTCTGGAGATTTTTTATCATCTATCTCACCTACATCTCTGTTGTGTGTATCCATGATACTTGATTTCTTCTTCCTTGATGACAGAGAGTGGTGTTGTTACTAACACTAACAAGAGATAACTTTATTTGATGTGTGTATATTTCAGTTGTTTCTGGGTTTTTTTCTCTGCATATAGTTGTTGAGTTTGTTGAAATATCAAGGAGAGAGATTGGGAGTATCTCTTCCACTGATATTTCTCTGACATCGCTCTGAACTTTTTAAAATTCCATTAATAAGCTAGAAATAGCTTTGTCCTGTACCATCTTGTCATATCTCAGAGTAGGGAATGATGAGATTAGGGAAAGCACCTAAAAAGTGACTTCCAGTGAACAAAATTAAAAGGTGTAAAAAAAGAATTTGGCTCTCTCTGAGTGGTAAACCCTGATTGGGAGTTTTTTGATAACTGTTTCAATTTCATTTGTTGTAATCCGTCTGTTTAGGTTTTCTGATTCTTCCAGATTAAGTTTTGAAAGATTGAATGTTTCTAAAAATTTATCCATTTTACCTAGGTTGTCTACTTTTTTGGCATACAAATATTCATGATATTTTCTTATAATCCTTTGTATTTCTGCAGTGTCAGTTGTTACTTCTCCACTTTCATTTCTAATTTTATTTATCTGAGTACTCTTTTTTTCTTGATGAGTCTTGTTAAAGGTTTGTCAATCTTGTTTACCTTTTCAAAGAACAAGTTCTTGTTTTTGTTTATCATTTATATTGTTTTTTTTAGCCTCTATGTCATTTATGTTCAATCTGATCTTTACTATTTCCTTCCATCTATTTCCTCTGGGCTTTATTTGTTGTTCTCTTTCTAGTTCTTTTAAATGCAGGGTTAAGTTGTTTATTTGAGCTTTGTATAGCTTCTTAAGGTATGCTTATGATGCTATGAACTTCCCTTTCAGGACTGCTTTTGCTTTGTCCCATAAATTTAAGTTGTTGTATGTTTAATTTCATTTGTTTCAATGAAAGTTTTTATTTCTTTCTTGATCTCATTGTTAACCCATTTGTTATTTAATAGCATGCTATTTAACCTCCAAGTGTTTGAATGTTTTTAAGGTTTTCTATTGTAGTTTATTTCTAGTTTCATGCCATTGTGATCAGAGATGTTTGATATTATTTCAATCTTCTCAAAATTATTGAGGCTTGTTTTGTGTCCTAACATATGGTCTATCCTAGAGAAGGTACCATGTGCACTTGAAAAGAATACATTCTGCTGCTTTGGGGTAAAAGGTTCTAAAGATATCAATTAAATCCAGTGGATCTAGTGTGTTCTTTAAGGCCACTGTTTCTTTGTTAATTTTCTGTCTGGTGGATCTATCCATTGATGTTAGGGGAGTATGAAAATCCCCTACTATTATATAGTATTTCTTTTTTTCTTTTTTTTTTTTTTTTACAGGGACAGAGAGAGAGTCAGAGAGAGGGATAGATAGGGACAGACAGAAAGGAACAGAGAGAGGTGAGAAGCATCAATCATTAGTTTTTCATTGCTGTCGCAACACCATAGTTGTTCATTGATTGCTTTCTCACATGTGCCTTGACCGCGGGCCTTCAGCAGACCGAGCCACCCCTTGCTGGAGCCAGCGACCTTGGTTCAAAGCTGACGAGCTTTTGCTCAAGCCAGGTGGGCCTGCGCTCAAGCTGGTGAGCTTGCAGTCTCGAACCTGGGTCCTCCGCATCCCAGTCCCACGCTCTATCCACTGCGCCACCACCTGGTCAGGCTAGTATTGCTTTTGATCTCACCCTTTATGTCCATCAACATCTGCTTTATGTATTTAGGTGCTCCTATATTAGATGCATAAATATTTACAATGGTTGTATCTTCCTGTTGTATTGCTTCCTTTATTGTTATGTAGTGACCTTTGTTACCCCTTAATATAGTCTTTGTTTTAAAGGCTATTTTGTCAGATACAAGTATTGCTACCCCAGTTGGTTTTCTTTGCTTGTTTTCATTTGCATGAAACACTTTTTCCCATCCCTTTACTTTCAGTTTATGTGTATCTTTTGTTCTGAGGTGGGTCTCTTCTAGACAGGATATGTACAAATCCTGTTTTCTTATTGATGCAGCTATCCTATGTCTTTTGATTGGAACATTTAATTCATTTACAGTTAAGGTTATTATTGATATGTACTTAATTATTTCCATTTTCTTCTTTAAAGCTGCAATCCTTTTTCTTTCTTTTTTTTTCCTCTTTTTACAGCAGGCCCCTTAACATTTCTTGCAGTACTGGTTTGGTTGTAATAAATTCTTTTATTTTTTATTTTTGTCTTAAAAGCTTTTTATTTCTCTTTTAATTTTAAAGAATAGCATTGCTGAGTAAAGTAGTCTTGGTTGTAGGTTCTTGTTTTGTATCACTTTGAATATTTGTTGCCAATCCTTTCTGGCCTCAATTGTTTCTGTTGAGTAGTGGATGTTATACTTATGGGGGCTCCTCTGTAGGTAATTAACTGTTTTTTTCTTGCAGCTTTTAGCAATCTTTCTTTGTCTCTTAACTTTGGCGTTTTAATTATGATGTATCTTTGTGTAGGCCTCCTTGGGTTCCTCTTTATTGGGACTCTCTGTGTTTCTTGTGTAAATATTTTTCAGTTATGATTTCTTCAAACAAGTTCTTTATCCCTTGTTTGGTCTTTTTTCCTTTAGAAACCCCTATGATGCTGATGTTGTTTCTCTTCATGTTATCACAGAGGTCTCTTAGAGTTTCCTTAGTCTTTTTGCACCTTTTATTAGTTTTGCTGCTCTGCTTCTGTGCTTTCATTTATCTTGTCCTCTAAATCACTGATTTAATCCTCTGCTTTATCCAGCTTGCTTTTGATTCCTTGTAGTGCAGTCTTCATTTCTGATATTGTATTTGTCATTTCTGATTGGTCCTTTTTCATGATTTCAATGTCCTTTTTGATGCTTACTATCCTTATTTAGGTGCTCATTATGACCATCCATTGTTGCTCTAAGATCCTTGAGCAGCTTAAAAATTACTTTAAACTCTGTGACTCGTAGTTCGGTTACTTCCATTTTATTTAGTTGTTTTTCTGGACATTTCTATTGTTTATTCATTTAGGTCATATTTCTTTGTCTGCCCATTTTGTCTGTGTATTAGTAGTGCTGTCCAACTTTGAAATATTTGTGGTGTCTTTATGAGGAGGATGGGCTCCGTGATATTGAACTCCAGGCCACCTGTTTTCCTTGTTCTAGGAATGATTCTTGTGGGTACTATTTTTTTTCTTGTTGCGTGTGAGTATTGAATGCTCCATGAAGTTGGTTTTTTCATGGGTATGATTATCCCTTCAGGCTGGCTGGCTTTAAGGGTCAACCTTGATCATTATACACTGTGCAATGTCTGTCCTGTTGGGCTTATTTATTCTCTACGGTGTCTTCTGCCTGCTAGACTACTCTTTTGGGTGTGCTGCTTGTGTAGTTAGCTGAGTCTAAGATTGGTGCTATCTTTCACCCACTACCAGTTGTGTGTTGGTTCCAGATCTTCTTGGGTTGGTGTCAGCTATTGTTTGTAACCTGTTGTGGGCTATCTGTCTGCAGTTACCTCTCTTTTCCCTGTTTGTGTTTGCATTTTCTGTGGTTGGATAGTGTAGGATGGGTCAACCTATGTATAAGGATTAGCTTCTTCCTGCTTAGATATGACAGCAACTCCAAAAAATCCCCAAGCTCTATAAGACTTGCCTCATTTTCTAGTTGCTCCACCTCCACTTATAGTTGCCTGGTCTTTTGACAGAGTCTTCTCTAGAAAGACTGTAGTGTGGTTTCGACTGGCCTCACTGAACCAACCCCTTTACAGGTTGCAAGCTTGTTGGGTTAGGGCAGCAGAGGTTGGGAATAGATTAGTGGGAACCCCTACTTCAGGAGTCCCTTGGTCAAGGGCTCAGTACAGGGGATGTTGCCCCTATTCTAAAGCCTAATTCCTCAGCCACTGCTGGATACTCAAGTTTTATTTCTCTCCAACAAGGTAAGCGGCTGGTTCAGATCAAGTGGGACTGACAGTCCCTTTGTCAGAAGTTCTTACAACTGGTGAGACCTGTTCTTAAGGAAGAAGACTGAGAGAGTGCTCTCCTGGGGCTGACTGTGCTCCCCCCCCCCAGAAAGTGACTAAGGCCCTCAACCAGACCCTACAATAGGCTCACAGGGACCCACATCTTAAATGTCCATGCTCCAAGCTTCTCCCTCTTCCCCAAGTGAAATCTAGTCCAGCAGAGCAGTATATCCAGCATCCAGGCCAGCTGACTGTGAAGCTCCACCTTATCCAGTGCACATGAGCCACTGTGGTGGTGCTGGTCACAGAGAGCGTAAGTTGCCTCACCTGGATCAAGTTTGAGGAGCCCTTCCTTAGGTTACCACTCTAGCAAGGGTTGTTAGGACTTGAGTCGATGCTCTCCTTAGCTGGCTACTATTTGTGCTAGCCCTGGCCTTCCTTGCAGGAACCTGGTTCAGACCAGTGAGACACTACTTGTGACTGGCCCTCAGCAACCTTCTTGGAGCTACAAGCAATCCATAGTTTGTGACTGCCTCTGCTGGGCTCAGGTGCACATGAAAATATCAAGCTGCACACCTAGGCTGGCTTTTATGTACATTCAGCCTGGGGGAAGGTTAGCTTAAAAGACCATGGTCCCCTGAGTCTTGCTCCTGCAGCCTCTGTTTGCTAGAGGCTTGTTGGGCTCAGCCACTGAAAAGACTTCTGCTAGTCTTTTCGAGATTAGAAAGGCTGGTGGGTGTGACTCTGTCTCTCAGCCTCAGGTGTCAGTTCAAACTTTTTTCACAGACCTCAGTAGGGTATGCCCTCTGATACTCAGAGGTGTGGTCTGTCCAGTTTCTACTGAGTTTCCCATGAGGTGGAAGTACCAGCCTTAGACTCCGGAGTGTGTTTGGGAAAGTTCTGGCCTCAATACCGAAAAGCTGAGTGACTGACATGTCCCCTGCTTCCTGGCTTCTGAGAACAACCCAGTCTCCGTGATTGGGGAAGGAGAGACTCCTGAGGGTGGAGCATTTGCTTTCCCCCAAACCAATGCCTCTAAGAGGGAACTGCCCACCCAGGAAAGATGGCAACTATAGTATTAGAGAATGAGTTAGAACAGGGGTACTGGTGGCTGAATCCCACAGTGTCTCTCCCTGGGCCTCCAACTTTACACTCTCTTCATGCAACTCTATTTTTCTCAGTTCTCCCTTTACCAGAGCCCCGGGTAAGTGGTTGGGAACAAGATTTTCTGTTCTGGCCCTTTAAGACTGAGCTTGTGTCTCTGAGAGCTCCATCTCTTTCTAGCAGACAGAAACCTCAGCTCTTTTCACCACCAAATGCTTTGTGGGCACCTCTGGTGCTCTAGGCTGGAGTTCCAGGCCTGGAGCCTAAAATCCACACCGCTTAGATGACCCTCCCCACAGTGAGAGTCCCTCCAGACCCATCAGTCCTGGGAGCAGGCAGCCCTTTTTGTGTCTTGGTCCTTTCTACCAGTCTTGGTGTGGTTTCTTCTGTGATCTTTGGTTATAGACTCTTCTTTGTTTAGTCCAAAGTTGGTTTTTCAAGATGATTGTTCTTAAATTAAGTTGTAATCCAATTTGGTCCTGTCAGGTGGCAGTTGAAACATCTGCCTCCTCTATTGCCATCTTGGAATCCCCCAGTATAGAACTTTTATAAAACTAATGTGATAATAGTAATTTTAACTTCTCAACTAGTATATCAAATATTCAATATAGTTGCTTCAGTAAAATTTTAATCTTTGTTATACAATGGGAAATATTAACAGAAATAAAAGGTAGCTTTTATCTAATATAAAATTTTGTGACTATTAATAGTATTGTGTTGAGAAGGATTCTGGTGTCAACTCTCAGCTCAACAAGGAATAAAGCAGTAATTACCTAATGACACTGCAGAGAAGGATTGGTAAGTTTTTTGCTATGGATTTTCTATACATAAATATAAACAAAATCAATTATAATTTCTTTTCATATATCAGCATCATAATTTTTTTCCAAACAGAAAGGTAAGCCTTTTTAAATTTCTTGGTTAAATTAAAGTGGCCAGTGAATTTAAATTGTCAGTTTTATTCATTTGTGATACATATGCTTTGTTTTTATTAAAATGTATCTCCTTAACAGATTTCATTTCAGAAGACTAAGCCAGCTAAATTTTACCCTTGTAGTGAAACATAGATATGAGCAGAGAATATACATGATTTCAAATAACAAGAAATTAGTCTAATATATTATTGTATTATTATCAGCTGGCATGATTACAGTTTTTTTATAGTTTAATATAATTAATTGTATGTATAAAATGTAATTAAAATTTTAGTGAATTAACCCTAAAAAGCTAATAAATGTCTAGCTTAAATAATAAGACCCATTTTTAAAAATAGAGGCCAGCAATAACCTATGTCCCTAGTGTTCTATTACATAATATCAAATAATTTGAGTGATTTTCTAAGAGGGTTTTTGCCACAAAATAATTTCATCCAGTTTTTCAGATTGTGAATAATAAGTATTTGTGTCATGGAACATAGAGGGAGCTGTTGGCAAAGAAATAATAAATTAATTTTTAAAAATAGAGTAATATTTTTTATTGCGATATTATTTTTGAAATCCTACTTCCAAGACATATGAATTGATAACTAAAAGTGTGTTATAAAACATAATTTAAGTCAATACTTTTGGCATAAAATTGTGATAGAAATTATGTTTTGTTTCCTTTAACAGAAATTTTCATGAAAATAAAAATGGCCTTCAGTCTTCGAAACAAGAGTATCTTTAAGAGGATGGACTAAAATGTAACTTATACTTTATTATTTTCACTTTATTGTGTAGTCACTAAAATGACTCTGGGATTTTTTTAAGGTGGCAAACTATGCTTTATTCCTTGAATTTAAATTATATACTTATTAAGAGAAAAATCTGAATAAGTCACATCATTTACTTTTATAATTATTTTAATTTAGTTAATAGTTATAATTTAATAGTTTAGATGATATAATATAAGCAAAACATACTTACTACAGTTGATATCATGGTGATTCATGACAACATAATTGCCACCCAAATTTATTACACATATAAAACAAACAATGCTTTCGTTGATGACAAGTACTGAAGATAAACAATTAATATAATTGAACCTATAATCTGAATTTGGACCAGCTGTTTAGTTGTGAGTTAACTACCATTTCTTAAGAATATGCACTGTCAATTAGCATTAGAATGTGTTCCATAAAGTGAAATAGTATTTGTAAACATACTAAAAAGACAACTTAGGTAATATAAACAAAGTCTAACACTTCATGAAGTGGACAGTCTCCATTTGGAGAAATGCAAATGGGGGACAGAAGACAGGAAGATTTTATAGGATAAAGAATAAAGAACAAAAAGGAAAATAGAAAATACCTGGTTGGCTGAACCACATAGTTAACCTTGTCTGGAGTGAGAAAGCACAGAGTTACGTTTGCATTTGGAAATTGTTGAATGGATGGACTACATTTCTGGTCAAGTGGAGCAAAAATGTTGGTTTAACATTTTTCTTTTTATAAGGGAGATGGGACACATTTCTTTTGGCACGTTTTAGGAACCCTCTTTAAAATCTCAAGATTTTTTTTTTTTTTTTTTTTTTTACAGGAACAGAGAGAGAGTTAGAGAGAGGGATAGATAGAGACAGACAGACAGGAACGGAGAAAGGTGAGAAGCATCAATCATTACTTTTTCGTTGCCGTTGTGACACCATAGTTATTCATTGATTGCTTTCTCACATGTGCCTTAACCGCGGGCCTTCAGCAGACCAAGCAACCCCTTGCTGGAGCCAGAGACCTTGGGTCCATGCTGGGGAGCTTTTGCTCAAGCCAGATGGACCCGCGCACAAGCTGGAGACCTTGCAGTCTGGAACCTGGGTCTTCCGCATCCCAGTCTGACGCTCTATCCACTGTGCCACTGCCTGGTCAGGCCAAGATTATTTTGAGATCAAAAATATCTTATTTAGAATTTAAATTTAGGGAGATTTTTCAAAAATATCCATTTAATCAAAGTGACAAAGACTTGGAAGGCAAATATAGAAAGTTGATAGTTAAAAAACAAACCTTAGGTCTTTAAATATTAAGAAGATTAGGTTTTCTTAACTAATCAAAGACCCAATGAAGATGATGTAAAGCAGAGTAAATTATTTTAGTGAGCCAAAAATAATTTGCTTCCAAAGATTATCTAAGGGAAAGAAAAATCTTTGCTTATAATTTCTTACTGTTAGAAGACCAATAATCTAAGAAAACTTTGTCCTTTTACAAAGAGAAAAGCAAATTCTAATTTTGCACCAGTATATTTCTGATATTAAAACTCATTTAAAAATAACTTAAATACATTCTAACCACACATGAAATTCCTTTCTCTAGATTACTTTTCCATAGACCTTCTACACTGTTTTTTTCTATTCAGATTTTGTCCTATGTTTTTATTTTGATTTTTCCTCATTCCAGAATAATAATTTGTTTTACTTTAGGACAAGATTTTTATTTCTTTTTTCCTTACCAAAAACATATCTTTGTCTCTCATATTATTTCTTACTAAAATACATTCTATATTTTCCTTGTCTATAGTAGTTTTTATTACATATATGAAACAAAATTCTTATCCCCTATACTTAATTTCTAATAAAAACTAGAAAAGCAATTGTGGACTGGCAAATTTATAAATTTGTTTCATGATTTCTAAAAGTATATATTTTTTATAGTAAATTTTTCAATGTGGCACAAAATACATTTATTAGTAAACCCAAATATCTTTAGTTCCTCTATAAAAAAATCCAAAGTACATTACCTTATGTTCAGTAATTACATTTCAGCTTTTTTCTTTTTTGAAAATTACCTAAATATTTAATGGATATCCATCATTTAACAGCATAATTTTAAGATTACAAGTTTCCAAAAAGATTTTGGAAATTATTTTTAAGTAAACATACCATGAAACATAATTTTAAAAGATTGTTTGTACCTCTTATCATGTATTTAAATCAATTTAATTTACTTTTTAAAAAACAATTATATTTAGAACATGTTACCAGACTAAAAGGCTTATTTCTTGTATGCATCAATGCTCAAAAGGCATGGACAGAAGTTTGCAGCATAGAAAGTAAAGGCTTATTTTCAGTAGGTTAGCTAGTGTTCAAAGACTTTACTCCCTACTGTTGCTCAGGAGATGGGTTATATAAGGGAAAAACTGCTCATCATGCTATCTCAGGGAGCAGGGTTATAGTTTCCACCTATTAGCTGTTACTAGAGTAGGAGGTAATTGATTAGTATATCTAGTCCTGATATCAGCTATGTTGACACTTCATCTGGTTTCTCAGCTTTTTGGGGCCTGGAGCTTAGACAAAACTCAGATCCAGGTGTTTTCTTTAGTTTGACTTAAACTCTGTATCTGTAGTCAACAGACCAAAGGCTTCCTTCCTAAGGTATTATGATGCTGATCAGCACTCCTTTGTCCTGAGGGGTACTGTTATGGAGAGGACTTAGAAGGGAGAGGGAGGTAGGTGAGCCAGGGTTCTGGATGAGTTTAGTTTGAATCAAAAAGAAGAAAAAGAAGATAAGGTCATATTAAAAGAAGTGTCTACACAATTACAATTGTGAGGTTGAAACCCTAGGTGGCCAGTCCACTGGGGAAGGGGAAAGCCTCCTTTCAGCTTCTCTTGGCAACTGGCAGGTTGGTATGAACCGCCCCCTCCCAACTAGGTCAGACCTGAAGGTCTGAAATGCCTTATCCTGTATGAGATAGTTGACAGGCTAAGGCCTTTCCAGGATCTATGGGTGGGCACTGGAGGGAGCTAAACTGAAAACACAAGGTTGGTGTGTATTCCAAAAGGATTATTTAAAACGCTTGGGTGCAAGCATTCCAAGATGGACCCAAATGCCATGTCGGCCCTGGGGAGGGTTGGAGAAAGGTATTTGTAGTTTAGTCGGGAGTCTTGGAAAAAGCGGCTGATGTCACTGCCTCTATAGGTACAAAGTAATATTATTTCGTATATGGATTGAGAGGCACTAGTTTCTCCAAATTGTTTATCTCCTACCTCACCTGTCTAAAGGTTTGTGCTAGTTCAAATGGTCCCTGGCTGGCTGGACAGGTTGAGGCTTCAAGCAAGCCAGTCCCTCTTTCTTCAAGTGGTTTATACTGCCCTTGAAATGGAGGTTGTGGGGTGGGGAGACTAATCCCTGAGAAGACTGCTATCAGAAGATAGTACACCTGGGCCCGTAACCCACCTTTTATTGTGACTTCAACTCCTCTAATTGTCAGATCTGTCTGCAATGTAAGCTTTCCCTGACTTTTGCAAAGATAAACTTTTTGCTACATTTCAAAATGAAGGCCAAGAAGCCATTAAGCGAGAGCATAGCAAGCCAATTAACTAAAACCTCACAGTGGGGGTGGAAAATGTGCTGCTTTCAGCCTGGGTAAGAAATTGGGTGAGGGAAATTTTAATTTTAAATGGGGCTCTGGTCTTAGAAGCTTCCCTGAACCCAAACCTTACAACAATTACTCAGGGAAATTTCAGGAGACATTAAACAGCTAACCATCATCTAAAATAATCTTTCTTGCTATCAAATTCTGTAACAGAGACAGCATGAATTAGTGGGGGAGAACAAACTTTCCTCTACTCTCAGGTTATTCTGTTTGGTCTAATCAAATAAACATGAGACATATTAGCAAGAGAAAATAACCAAATTAATATATGATAACCTAACATACCTGAGAGAGTCAGAGATCCCATATGCAGGAGAGCTTCAAATACATGTATAAAGGGGAATAGATGTGTACAAGATGTTGTGAGCTAGAGATAAAGTGATGTTCCTTGGAGGCTTCAAAAGGTCATCATAAGATGTTAAGTGGAACAGATGTTTAGTAAATAAAAATTTGCCCTGCTGAACAGGTGCGTTGAAAAGACTATCACTGATAATGTCTATGGGCAAGGCTTCTAATTGAAATTCTTCTAAAGGCAGTTAGAAAAGTGAAGGAGTAGAAGTTTCTCTTGAGAACACAGCTAGCTCTATAAAATCTGCATAATACCTTTTAGGGTGACTTATTCTGGACCCCCACAAGCTTGTTTTTAATAAAGCTAAGTAAAATAAATTATGTGTATTATATTTAATATTAATAGTTCTAAAGACATGCCTATTTTAATTAAACCAACAACTAACTTTTATATCAAAGATTACCCTAGATTATTTAAACTTTAAAATGTTTAAATTAGTTTCTGTATGTCTGAGAGTATACTAGATTTATATAAATGCTATGGTGACCAACTTACTTACAATGAAAAAAAGGACAAAAATAAATTGAAGGAAACAATATTGTAAATAAAAGAAACATTTTATTCATTGCAACAATAATACATTATAAGATAATAAATGCATAATAGAAACATTTGTAATATTTTATATTGTAATTATGCTTATATGCCTATTAGTTCTTAATAATAATTGTAAGAAAAAAGTACTCATTTAGATATAAATACGTCACATCATATGCAATGGTTTGACCCTGCATTGATCAAATACGGACATTTACAGATTAGTCTTCCAATATCAAAAAGGAGGACATGTAGGAGGACACTTTTTGAGGGAGGATGGAACTTACAAAGAAAGGACTGTCCTCTCTAAAGGAGGACAACTGGTCACTGTATGGTCTAAAGCCAGTAGTCACGGCAACAATCACAGCCGCCCGGCCAGTGCAGGTTCGCATTTGATTCGAACAGTCGGTAATGAAACACAGGAGCCAAGAACTGGTGAGCCATCAGCTTTAATTCTAGCTTGCACCCAGCGGGCAAGCAAAAACACACACTGGGCTCCAAAACCCACACATTCAGTGCTCACAAAACTACTGACTTATCCGAGTTTCCTAAAATTAAAGGTTTCTAGCTCACCAGACTTATTCACCTCTGTTTCCCATCTCCTCCTGCACAATATCTCTTCACAAACTCTGCACAAACTGGCTTCTTCCTCAGCACTCTGCCATCTCGGCTGCTTCTTCTGGCCTTCACGTGGCCTTACTCTGCTCTCCTCTCTAATACTAATCTCAGGAACCCAGGAACCAAGAGAGAGAGCAAGCTCCCGGACTGCCCCAGTTTATAGCATAGAAAATCCAAACCTTTAATCCAATTATACATAAAGAAAGTCTCTGATACAAAGCCACCCATCTGAGGCATAATGGGATTCCTCAGGAGAGTGCACCACCCTACATCATCCAATCAGTCAAGGGTGTGGGGAAGAGCATACTCTTAAACTAAGCCTTAGGCTATAACGACCCGGCCTGCTTACATTCCAACTTTTCCCCCACAGCCATCACAAGCATAAGGGCAAATAATATCACCTGGGTGACAGGCTTCCATGTGGGCAGCACCATCTTTAACAAAGTGAGCATATTATATTTTATCTGCCGAACATATGGCCAGGAGCTGCCATCATGTCCATTCACATGCAGGTTCCCATTGGATTCGGGCAGATGGTAAATAAATGGTGGAGTCGAAGGATGGTGGGCCATTATGTTTATTGGCGTGTCACCAAGACAGACAAGCCACAAGAGAAGCCAAGGGAAAAGCATGAAGGACAAGAAATCAGGGACATCCCTGCAATGGTATTAGCAGGAACCGAGAGAGAGCAAGCTCCTGGTCTGCCCCACTTTATAGTATAGAAATCAAAACTTTTAATTCAATATACAAACAAGGAAGTCTCTGATACAAAGTCACTTATCTGAGGCATAATGGGATTCCTCATGAGATTGCACCACCCCACCTCATGCATTTAGTCAAGGGTGTGGGGAAAAGCTTAGTCTTAAAACTAAGCCTTAGGCTACAAGGAACCCGCCTTGCTTACAGCCTGTCCCCCACCCAAATACAAACTATAAGTGAGCAAACATATATAGTTACAAACTTATTTGACCAACAGTCACCTTATAAATGCTTAATTTTCTTTAAGCTACTTAAATAAAGCTCTTTACAAATATATCTTGGCTATATCATCTGTTGTAAAATATTCTACACATCTAAAATATACATACATACACAAACATAGATATATATAGACATTCTCACACAAAAGAGATCTTAGAGCTTTTGTTTTAAAATTGTAAGCATGAGACAAGTATAATAATGCAAGACTCATATGTTTATAAAAGAGCATTTGGATCTAAATTATGTTTCTGGAAGATAAAATAAGTTTAGTTTACCTGCTAAGAAGGCATCAATTTTTACTAATATTGTGGAAAATATGTTAAATATTTTTATAAGACTAGTTTTAAAACTACTTTTCTTTTGTTTTCTTCTGAAAATAATTACCTCCCTGAGGTTTAAATTTCAAAGAGATGCTCCTCCCTTTCCTTTATGTAGAAGTCCAGGTAGAACTTTTACATCTCAAAATACAGACTCACCCAAGACAGTCTTATTTCCTAAATCCAGAGTTTTTACAATACCAGCAAGCTTTTTCAGTTGAATAGGGGACATTCAAATAAAGGGGACTCAGGAGTTAAAATTTTAGCTTGAGCAATGGTGGCACTTTGATTATGATCAGTGAGCATAATGGTTAATGCAAATAAAATCTTTATTCCAGGAAATGGGATACCTGAACTGAACAGGCTTACATGACTCCCAGGCCTACATTATTTAAGAAAAGCTTTGAGCAACTCATCTTTATGCCCTAGACCAGGGTTGCCCACACTTTTTCAGATTGTGAGCTACTTATAAGATGACCAAGTCAAAATGATCTACCTACAATAAAAATGCAAAACATAAATTTATTTCTTCTGTATTATCATTATTTAAGTTACTATTATTACTATTTAATATTGTGTATTCTTATTTCACCTTTCAGAGGAAAGTCAATGTCATAGTTTTTATGAACAGTCCGAAAAAGCCGCTCCACATTTTCCTTCTTTGGAATAGCAATGACACACAGACAGATGAGGCAAACGCACTTAGAATATGACATAGGAAAAAAAATCCCCTCCCATTCTGTATGAAAGTGGTAGGTTTTAGGCTTCTTACTCAGAGCAGCTACAGCACTCATTTTTATACCCTTTGTTGTATTTAGTTTAAATAAATTGAAGGCTAACTATGCAGCAGTGTAACTGAACAAGTTAGAGCAGTTTAACGTGCATGCATACGGTGTCAAAAGTTCAAACGTCAGATTGGCTATCCTGTATGCCAATCAAAAGACAAATGTCTTTTTAATGTCATGCGATCTACCCACACTTTTTTCGTGATCGACCAGTAGATCGCGATCTACGTATTGAGCACCCCTGCCCTAGAGGACTGCAAACAAAGCCTTTGTACTACAAGGTCAAAACTGACTATGATCCAACTAATTTTGGTATGATCTGATTAACTCTTGCTTGAAACCCCCAAACCTTTACTTACCATTCTTTTCCCTTTATAAAAGGATTGATGAGGAAAGGGAGTTGAGATGATTTGAAAATGTAACTCCACTTTCTCCTCCTATCTCCCCGGATTGACAGCCATTCAAACCACATGCCCATAAAGATTTTATCTCTGTCTCTGAACTGGTGACAGACAGCATGAACTCTGATACATGATTTCAGTTGGGGGACTAGTAAAAAGGATTGGTAGGCTTTTCTCTTTGAAAGACTCAATTTGTAAAACAAGTTGTCCTCAATTTGTAGAACAGTTGTTTTTAATTCCTTAAAGAATTGGATTGCAAACTGAATAATATAAAGGAGCTGACTCATCCATTTAACTACATTATCTTCAATTTGCTTCTTTATGTCAGAGAGATAATCTTCAAAAGATTCCTACATTCAGATTTAGAGTTCTTTGTCTTTGAAATGGTTTTACTTTCTCTGGGAATATAATTTTATTTTAATTTAGGAAATATACTAATCATGAAAATTAGGGAATATCTTATCGCTTCATATTCATTTTAAAATTTTGTAGAATTTTTCTGAGCAGTGTAAAAAAAGAAGTTTCTTTCAGGTTCTGTATATCAGCTTCCAATTTGAACAACTTCTGATCATAGAGCAATGTTGGTGGTTTCGATCGATGGGGTCAGATCAAACCTTGGTTCAGCAACCTTGGTACTTGAGTTTTGGCTAGGAAACAATTCAGAGCCAACACTCAAATACAAGCAAAAGTTTACTTAGAAAGTCACAAAGGTAGAAATATGGGCTTTAGGAAACAAGCTGCAGAGTCAAAAAAAGGGGGGTGGAGAATTTAGAAAGAAGAGAGAAACATGCCTGGGGAGAAATAGAGAATAAGGAGGAGAGGAAAGGCTTGGGCATGCCGTCAGGAGGGAGAGCTTGCTAGGTGTAAAGCCAGTAGTCAAGGCCACCATCACAGCTGCCTGACCCACGCAGGTTCGCATTAGATTCGAATAGTCAGTAATGAAACACAGGAGCCAAAAACTGGTGAGCCATCAGCTTTAATTCTAGCTTGCAACTGGTGGGCAAGCAAAAACACACACTGGGCTCCAAAACCCACACATTCAGTGCTCACAAAGCTACTGACTTATCCGAGTTTCTTAGAATCAAAGGTTTCTAGCTCACCAGACTTATTCACTTCTGTTTCCCATCTCCTCCTGCACAAACTCTTAACAAACTGGCTTCTTCCTCAGCACTCTGCCATCTTGGCTACTTCTCCTCCACATGGCCTTAATCTGCTCTCCTCTCTAATACCTCAGGAACCAAGAACCAAGAGAGAGAGATCAAGCTACTGGTCTCTCCCACTTTATACCATAGAGTCAAAACCTTTAATCCAATTATACAAACAAGAAAGTCTCTGTATAATGGGATTCCTCAGGAGAGTGCACCACCCTACATCATCCAATTAGTCAAGGGTGTGGAGAAGAGCTTACTCTTAAACTAAGCCTTAGGCTATAACGACCCGGCCTGCCCACAGCCTGTTCCAGAACATATATTAATATCAACGAACTTTCATGTGGGCAGCGCCATCTTTAACAAAGTGAGCATAATATATTTTATCTGCCCAACACTAGGTCCTTGGTCCTAATTGCTTTAAATGGTGGTGATTTTAGGAAAAATTTTAAGAGAGGGCCTCAGTAGAATATTCATCAGCCTTCCACATATGCCCTTTCAGGGTCTTGGTCTCCACTGATTGGTTGGTGCCAGTGGGGAAGGGTCCTTAATCAGTGCAGTTTGTCCTGAGGTCAACCCTGGAGTCACTTGTTTAATTTTGATGCTCTTCTGAGTCTGGAACTGAAAGACAACTAAGACCTGGCCTATCATCCTTGCTTTGGTGATCTTCTTCTGGTACCTGGCTGATTGATCTTGTTGTGCTCATGTTTGTCTACCTGCCTATCACAGAACTACTTTAAAAACAAAATCTCTTCAAAAATTTTCTCACTTTTAATTTTGTAAAAGTAATATTAAATGACAACACGGATGTAAAAGGTGTCCCCAAAGAATGCAAAAGATACTACCCTCACAAAAGCTAGAGCTACACCTAAAAATAATAATAAAAAATACTTAGACAATTCCCCACATATATATTGACAAAAATTTACCTTCTTAAAATATGCCTTTTGAGATATTGACTTTAAATTAATAAAAGACCCAGAAAGAACCTTTGACCCTCTCCCCTCCTGCCTAAGAGATTCAGATGTAAAGATCTGCTCCAAGAAGGGAATCTTGGCATATTCTCCTTGGCATTAAATAGGAAGGATCAAAGCAGAAATATGTTAGCTAGATTTCTCCCCATGTCTCATTGTTCCTGGATTCTCTTATGAAACTTATTTATCATGTATACAGCTTTGTCTTGATGACCTGTAAATTGCGTATTTCCCTTTCAAACTCCCAGACTCCTGACCCCTTTTCTTCTTTATCAATAATGGCATATAAACCTCAATTGTCTGATGCATTTTAGGTCTCATTCTTATGGCACCACCATATGTGCATTCAAATAATAAATTTTAGATATTTTCTCCTGTTTATTTGTCTGTTTATTTGTTGTAAAGTACCCGTGCCTCACTTCCACAAGTTTACATAGAGACACCAAGTCCAGATGTATTTTAAGAAGTTTTATTAAAGGAGGAGATTTATTAAATACGCCGGCCTCGTATGACTAACACAAGGCATTGCAGACCCAAATCGTGTGCACCAAATACATCTCAGAGGCTGGTTATACACCCTTTGAACACATACAGGTTGTGGGGAACATGTCATTATGACACAAGCTTATAACATTTATTTAGGGGATCCATAGAAACATTAAAAATTTTAAGGTAATACAATCAAAGACATTTACAAATCTTTCAGTGCCCATCTCCCCTTCTTTGCCCAGAGGTATGTTACTCTCAAGATTCCAGGAAGGGAGAAAAAGCCAAAATCAATGTTGGGTGGTATGTAGATTCTGTCCCTTATTGTAAGAGAAAAGAAGTTCCTCAGACAACCTTTATTCTATAGTTAAAACTAAATGACCCATTGTCCTTGTAAATAAGGAAGCTTCTACATTCTTCTCCTTCTCCTCTCCAATGAAAGGATGGGACAGAAAGCCTGACCTTTCCTCCTAAAATATCAATATTAATTTTGCAGCTTTTTGGTACTTTACCATATTCCCCACTGGTTTTATATCCTAAGTCAAATGTTTTACTTAATTTAATGAGGTGTATGAGGCTGTAACAGATATTTAACAGACAGCATTAATAGCTATATTGTTTATTAAAGAAACAAATGTTACTGATTAATTTCCTATAAACGGTACAAACCTTCTGCAACTTACATAAAACTAACTGGCTTTTATAACAATTTACTTTCTTCCTTTCTCTTTCAAAAAATATTGTTGTATTCTATACCTTTTATTATTATACAATTTCTGTTAGTTAGAACTCTTATTTTTTTGTGGCAGAGACAGGGAGAGTCAGAGAGAGGGACAGGCAGACAGGAAGGGAGAAAGATGGGAAACATCAATTCTTTGTTGCGGCTCCTCATTTGTTCATTGATTGATTTCTTTCTCATATGTGCCTTGATTGGGGGGCTACAGCAGACTGAGGGACCCCTTGCTCGAGCCAATAACCTTGGGCTCAAGCTGGTGAGCCTTGCTTAAACCTGTTGAGCCTGTGCTCAAGCTGGTGGCCTGGGTCCTCCACATTCCAGTCAGACACTGTGTCCACTGCACCACCAACTGGTCAGGCTGTTAGAACTCTTAAAAAAAAAAACAAAATCTTTAGTGACAACCAAGCTAGCTTTTTTTTTTTTTTTTTTACCCCAGTTTCCCTTCTTCCCCAAAGTCTAATTAAAAAAGGTCCTTAGTGAGTTTCTTTATGTATTAGCCATGCATAGACCAACCAGCTTCTGGTTTGTTGTTGGAGCACGGCTTGCCGTCCTTCTCAAGGTTAACTTACAAGGGTTAGTGGGGTCAGTCTCTGCTGTCCACAAGGGTGTCTCTGCTGGGACTGCAGACTTCCACTGGCTAAGGTGGACCCAGGCGGGTATGCCTTCTACCTTGGCAGCAGTGGGAATGCTCAGGATTACATACGGTGTGTGGACCCGTCCACGTGGGATTCAGTTCTTGGGTGATGTACTGCTTTACTCAGACTGAGTCCCAGGCTGAAAAGGATGTACTGGATCTCCTGGCAGTGCTGGAAGTGCCTCTCAGACAGCCTTTTGAACAGCCTGCTGAGTGGCCTGTAAACCCTGCAAGTACCTAAGGAAGTAGTGATTACCTAACTCAGCTTTGATCTCTTCTCTGAGTTTTCATAGTAAGGGAGGAGTCTTCTGAACATTATTTCAAAAGGCATAAATCTTTCTCTATAGGAAGTACACCTTGCCCTAAGGAAGGACGGTAAGGTTGACCAGTTTTCACGGGTTTCAAAAACATTTAGTTACAGTTTCTTTTAAGGTCCAATTCATATGCTCTACCTGCCCTGAGCTTTGGGGCCTGTAGGCACAATGTAATTTCCATTTAATATTTAAAATTTTGGCTAGGTACTGGGATATCTTGGCAATGAATGCTGGTCCATTGTCAGAACCCATGGCTGTAGGGAGGCCGTATCATGGAATTATTTCATGAAATAATTTTCTGAGTACTGTGGTAGTAGTTTCTGACATAGAGGGAAAGCTTCTACCCACTCAGAAAAAGTGTCTACATAGATTTGAAGATACTTGTACCCTGCATGGGGTGGCTTTATTTCAGTGAAATAAATTTCCCAATTTCCCCTGGCATGGCTCCCTTTTCTCTAACTCCTAAGGGTGTTCTCCTACCTTGTTTTGCATTTACTTGTGTGCAGGCCTGGCAACATCCTACAATGCTACTTAGTATCTGGTCCAGGTGCAGGATAAAATACCTGGATTGGAGCAATTTAGTCATTTTGGATGTGCCAAAGTGGGAGGCTTAATGTATTTGGAGGGCTATTATCTGCCCTAATATCTCTGGAATCAAGATTCTTTTATCTGGTAGGATTCACCAGCCATCGACATTTTTGGTAGCTTTTTTCTCTTCAGCTAAGGTAGTTTTTTCCTAAGAGTAGTGAGGGATGTTAGGCAACTCAGGCAAAGTCTAAGTCACTAAAACTTGGAGAGGTCCCACTGGTTTTATGGCTACTACTTGTGCCTCTAGGTCTGCTGCTCTGTTCCCTTGGGTTTCTTTTGAATCTCCTTTTTGGTGTCCTTTACAGTGAATGATTGCTAAGACTGAGAGCAGTTGGATAGCTTCTAGTAATGCAAGATTTCTTTATTTTTGATATCCTTCCCAGCTAAGGTTAGTAGTCCTCTTTCTTTATAAATGGCACTATGTACGTGTGCTGTGGCAAAAGCACACCTGTCTGTATAAATGAAAACTGCTTTTGCTTTTCTCCATCTGATGGCCTGGATAAGGGCTATTAGTTCTGCCTTTTGTGCTGAAGTTCCCCTGCTCAATGCCTGGAACCAAATGACCTGATCTAGGGTCACTACTGCAGCCCCTGCATACCTGATGCCATATTTTATGTACCTGCTCCCGTCTGTGTCAGTACCTCATCAGCGCCAGGCATCTCAGTCTTCTAAGTCTGGTCGGGCAGTGTGTATGATGTTGATTACCTCTGTGCAGTCATGGAATGGGGTGTTCAGGTCGTCATCTGGGAGTAGACTCGTGGGGCTGATGGCAGTTGTTTTCTGAAACCTTATCCTGGGCTGATCTAGGAGTAAAACTTGGAACTGGGTTACTCAGGTGTTAGACATGTATCTCTCTGGAGTTCCCCTTAGAAGCACTTCCACTGCATGTGGTGCTGTCAGAGTTAGCTCTTGACCTAATGTGAGCTTGTCAGCTTCTTTAACTAGGATTGCGGTTGCTGCTGTGGCCCTTAGGCAGGCAGGCCATCTGGTTGCTATGGGGTCCAGTCATTTGGACAGATATGCAACTGGTTGTTTCCATGGTCCTAAGGGCTGAGTTAAAACCTTTATTGTGATCCTCCAAGCCTCATGAATGAATAGCTGGAAGGGCTTTGAGACATCAGGTAGGGCAAGAGCAGGGGCCGATGCTAGGGCCCTTTTAAGGTTTTCAAAGGCTTTTTGCTCTGTCTCAGTCCAGTTTAGGGGTTGTGATCCAGCCGTGAAGAAATAGAGAGGCTTTGCTAGTTTGGCAAAACCTAGAATTGATAGTCTACAATATCCTACAGCCCCAAGAAACTCTTACTTGCATTTTAGTTGTTGGAGTGGGGACCTGAAGTATGGCCTCGATGCATTCATAGGACAGAGTTCTTTGCTCTTCTTCAACCTGGTAGCCTAAATAAGTAACTTCTGGAGTGCAGAGTTGAGCCTTTTTGGCTGACACTCGGTACCCTAATACTTGTAGTGAGCCTAGAAGGTCTCAAGTTGCCTCGAGACAGCGTTGCTTCATAGATGCTGCCAGTAGTAGGTCATCTATGTACTGGAGTAGGGTACAGTCTTGGTGTTCCTGCCAGAAGGCTACTAGGTCTGCACTCAGGGCTTCATCAAAGATAATAGAAGAGTTTTTGAAAACCTGGGACAGTTTAGTTCATGTTAGTTGGCCAGAGAATTCTCCCGCTGGATTTATCTACTCAAAGGCAAAAATAGGCTGGCTTTTAGGGGCTAGCGGGATACTGAAGAAGGCATCTTTAAGGTCTAAGACTGTATAGACCCAGTGCTCAGGGTGCAAGAAGCTGAGCAATGTGTATGGCTTAGGGACTGTAGGGTGTATGGTCTCTACCCATTTGTTGACCTCCCTAAGGTCCTGGATCAGTCGGTAATCCATTGTTCTGGGCTTTAGGACTGGTAATAAGGGAGTGTTCCATGAGGATTGGCAAGGAACCAAGATTCCTGCTTCCTGGAGATGCCGTATGTGGACAGCTATTCCCTCCTTAGCTTACCAACTCATTGGGTATTGTCTTACCGCTACTGGAGTTGTGGTAGATAGCAACTGTATGACCACAGGTGGTTGATGGGCTGCTAGTCCGAGGTGGTTGGTTTCAGCCCATACTTCTGTAAAACTCTCCTGAAGCTGCTGGAGTAGAGATGGGCTGCAGGCATCTTCCTGTTCAGCTGATTCCTGAAAAAGGTATTCTTTGGAGAAAGGGCATGTTAGGAGTAGCTGTAACCCAGCGTCTGAAATTCCCATATTGGTTCCTATAGTTAAGGTGGTATTTTCCCCCTTAAAGGAGATTGTGGCCTGGAGTTTTTGTAACAAGTCCTGCCCTATCAGAGGATAAGGGCACTCTGGTATGACCAAGAACAAATGGGTGACCATTCCTTGCTCTAGATTGACTGTCTGCTGGGTGGTCCATGGGTAGTATGCAGTTTTTTCAGTTGTTCCTTGTATTGGAGTCTTCTGAGTGGTGACGGGCCCAAGAGGCTTAGTTAAAACCAAATGTGTTGCTCCAGTGTCTATTAGAAAGTCCACAGTTTTCCCCCCTATTTCTGCTGTTACCATTGGTTCCTGGGAGTTCAATAAAAAAGAGCCTTGGCCCCGTCAGTCCTCAAGGTTTAGGACCTTAGAACAGGGGTCCCCAAACTACGGCCACGGGTTGCGTGTGGCCACCTGAGGCCGTTTATCCAGCCCCCGCCGCACTTCTGGAAGGGTCACCTCTTTCATTGGTGGTCAGTGAGAGGAGTATAGGATGCATCCGCACCCATAGTTTCCATTGAAATACTGGTCAGTTTGTTGACTTAAATTTACTTGTTCTTTATTTTAAATATTGTATTTGTTCCCATTTTGTTTTTTTACTTTAAAATAAGATATGTGCAGTGTGCATAGGGATTTGTTCATAGTCTTTTTTATAGTCTGGCCCTCCAACTGTCTGAGGGACAGTGAACTGGCCCCCTGTGTAAAATGTTAGGGGACCCCTGGCTTAGAACTTGTCTTAGCTGCTTGTAATGTGGGACATCTCTTTTTCCAATACTCTTCGTTCTTGCAACAGCACATTGATTTCTTCCCAGTAGAGATCTAGTCCTTCTCAAATCGCTTCCTTCCTCTCCTTCTTTATTTTGCTTCCTTGGGGCCCCTTATTCTTAAAAGAGTTTGTCTCTTGGAGCGCTGCTACTACTCTTCAGCTATTATTTTATTCTGTTTTACCTCAATTGTCTCCCTATTATGAAAAACTTTCTGAGCTAATAAAATTAGCTGGGACTTACTCATGCTCTCAAACCCTTCTAGCTTTTGAAGTTTCTTTTTAATATCTGGGGCTGACTGAGTTACAAAAGCCAAATTAATAGCGACACCATTTTTGGTAGCATCTGGGACTATGGGGGTATACACCTGGTATGCTTCACAAAGGCATTAAAAAAATGCAGCAGGGGATTCCTCAGGATCCTGGATAATTTCAGCAACCTTCGAGAGGTTGGTGGGCTTTTGGACTGCATCCTTTAGTCCCGATAAGAGATACTGGTGAAAAGCATTCAATGAGGCTTTTCCCTTTTGGGAGTTGTGACCCCATTGAGGTCTAGTGGAGGGGAATGCCGCCTTGTTGTGGTTTCTATTTTTCTTCATTGATCCCTCTCTTGGCTCTGGGACTGCCTTTTTACCTTGATGTCTAATTCTATCCCTCTCTTCTGAAGTGAAGAGAGTATTTAAAGGTTGCTGGCAGTCTTCCCAGGCAGGTCTATGAGTTTGTAGGACAGGTTCCATAAGCCAGGGGTCAGGAAACTATGGCAACTGAGCCAAATGTGGCTCTTTTAATGGCTGCATCAGGCTCGCAGACAAATCTTTAATAAAAAAAAATAATAACATTAAAAATATAAAACATTCTCATGTATTACAATCCATTCATATCCTACCACTCATGTTCATGGTTACGGGTGGCTGGAGCCAATCACAGCTGTCCTCCAGGACAACACCAAATTTTTATTGGATAATGCATAATGTACAGGGGTCATTGTGAGGTCAGGAAGTAAACTACCCTCCTTTTAATCAAGTAGTCAGCTAGCTAATTGCAGAAACCCTTCTGATGAAGAAGATGGCTAAAAGAAAAAAAAAGATGAGGAGTATTGTACTTTTCAGCAGGAATGAACAGAGGAATTCACCTTTGTGGAGAGAGCAGGTTCTGTAGTGTGTCTAATATGCAATGATAAAATTGCTTCGGTGAGCCTGACCAGGTGGTGGCACAGTGGATAGAGCGTGGGACTAGGATGTGGAAGACCCAGGTTCAAGACCCCGAGCTCACCAGCTTGAACTCAGGCCCATCTGGCTTGAGCAAAAGCTCATCAGCTTGGACCCATGGTCGCTGGCTCCAGCAAGGGGTTACTTGGTCTGCTGAAGGCCAGCAGTCAAGGCACATCTGAGAAAGCAATCAATGAACAACTAAGGTGTTGTGATGGCAATGAAAAACTAATGATTGATGCTTCTCACCTCTCTCTGTTCCTGACTATCTGTCCCTATCTATCCCTCTCTCTGACTCTCTCTCTGTCCCTGTAAAAAAAAAAATTGCATCGATGAAACGGTCAAATATAAAGTGGCACTTTGATGCATGCCATACTACATGAGCATAGAAATATCCAGCAGGGGACAGCAGGAAGAAAGCATGTCAAGAGCTACTGTGCAGAGTGCAAGCTAGTGAGCAGCAACTTTATGTTTGGACCCAACAAGGTGACTAGAATTTGGCTAGCTTTGCTGGTGCTTTAGCAATTGTGAGAAATGGAATGCCATTCACAGATGGGGAGTATGCCAAAACATTAATGCTTGATGTTGCTAATGAACTTTTTAACAACTTTTCGGATAAAGACAAGATAATCAAATGAATAAAAGACATGCCTCTGTCAGCAAGAACTGTTCACAATTTTACCATCATGATGGCAAATCAAATTGAGGCAACACAAGTGAAGGACATAAATGCAGCACCATTCTTTTCTCTTGCTTTGAATGAGTCAACAGATGTAAGCCATTTATTCCAGTTCAACGTGATTGCAGGATATGCTGTTGGTGACACACTACGTGAGGAAACTCTTGCTGTTTTGCCTAGGAAAGAGACAACAAGAGGGGAGGATTTATTCCAGTCTTTCACTGAGTTCACTAAAGAAAAAAATCTACTGATGGATAAACTTAACTTATTTCAGTGTGTATTGATGGTGCTCTAAGCATTGTGGGAAAAACAGGATTTGTAGCACTTCTTCATGAACATGAAGAGACCCATCCTAAGTTTTCACTGCATCCTACATCAGAAGGCACTTTGTGCTCAGATGTGTGGTGAGCAGCTTGGTGAAGTGATGTCGCTAGTCATTCGGGTGGTCAACTTTATTGTTGCCCGAGCTTTAAATGATTGCCAGTTTAAAACACTGCTGGATGAAATTGAGAATAATTATCCTGGTCTGCTTCTCCATAGCAATGTGTATTGGTTGTCAAGAGGGAAGGTGCTCAGCTTATCTGAGCAAAATAGGGACTTTTCTTGAAATGAAAAACGTCAAACATCCTGAGTTAGCTAACATTGAGTGGCTTCTGATTGAACTTGACATAACTGAACATGTGAACCAGCTCAATGTGAAAATGCAAGGCATTGAAAATACAGTCTTATTCCTTCAACAAGCAGTGTTTGCATTTGAAAACAAGCTGAAACTCTTCATTGCCAACATTGAAACAGGTTGTTTACTACACTTTGAAAAACTAGGAGAGTTTAAAGATGCATGCACAGCAAGTGACCCTGCTTAACATCTTGATTTCCAGCAGCTAGCGGGCTTCATTTCTAATCTCCTGCAGTCATTCAAAGGGTGCTTTGGAGAATTTTGTGAGTGCACTCGTCTTTTTAAGTTCATCACCCATCCACACGAGTGAACAGTGGACAGCGCCGACCTGAGTTACATCCCTGGTGTCTCTGTCAGAGATTTTGAGCTACAAGCTGCTGACCTGAAGGCCTCAGACATGTGAGTGAATAAGTTTAACTCACTGAATGAAGATTTGGAAAGACTTGCACAACAGCAAGCAGAGTTGGCAAGCAAAGACAAATGGGGAGAAATGAAAGAACTTCAACCCACGAACCAGCTGATTGTCAAAACTTGGAATGCACTTCTGTCGCATACCACACACTGCAGCATGTGAGTATTGCTGTACTGACAATGTTTGGCTCTGCATATGCATCTGAGCAGTCTTTCTCACATCTAAAGAATGTTAAGACCAACCTACTATCACATTTAACAGATGGAAGACTCAACGCCTGCATGAAACTTAACCTCACCACATATCAACCAAACTACAAAGCCATTAGCAAAACCATGCAGCACCAGAAGTGACACTAATGGTAAGAAGTACTCTATTCATCATTGGTTAGCAACAGCATAACAATGTTATTAAAAAGAATTCAGAGACTTATTGTACTTAAAAAGTGTTCGTCTTACATAAAATGCACATATTTACTTGTATTTAGTGTTAAACATATTGTATGGATCTCACGGAATTACATATTAAAATATGTGGTGTTCATGGCTCTCTCAGCCAAAAAGGTTCCTGACCCCTGCCATAAGCCCTATTAGTGCTTGAGGCTTTTCTAAGAGTTGAGGATTTTGGCCTTTCTAATTATATAGATCACTGGTGGAGAATGGGACATACACAAAGAAGGGCATTCCTCAAGGTTGGGGTCAGTTCCCAATGGAGGAGCTTCCCTGAGTGGCAAGATAAGATCCCTTCTTTGCCTATACTCAGATGCACTTTGAGTGTGGGGAGGGGGTGTAATAGTGGAAGTTATAGCCTCCTCCTATAGTTGCTGTGTAGGCTCAGGGGCTCTAGCATTTGGCCTATAGGTGGGTGGCAGCTCAGTTTCCTCAGGAGGCTCTCTAAGGACAGGAAGTCTTGGGGCTGTTCTTATATTCCCTTTTTGCTTTTGACTCAAATCTGGCCTGACTTAGAAGAAATGGCATTCTCTTTTTATGGAGCATGCTTTTAGCCATTGTGGCAAATTCATTGTTAAATTTAGCCACTGACCAATGTATGAAAACTGATCAGGGTGGCCTGGTTTTTCAGTTACCATGTACCAAACTGCCCTTACTAGCTGGGGGTTAAAAGTTCTGGCTGATGGCCATCCAACCCTGAAGGTGAGCCATTCTGATTCGCAAAGAGTGTGAAGCCTTCTCTTGGACCATTTAATTCTGTATCCGCAGTTGTCTCCATAAGCTTCTTAAAAGTGCTTTAGGAGGCAACCTAATGGGGTCTTTTCTGTACTAGACCCACCCTCCTCTGATGATTAATAGCTAGGGCCACTGATTTACAAAATTGGAACTGTCCGGGAAAATCCAGGAATTAGCACATCAATAAAAGGCAAAAAATATAAGACAGACAATAATTAATACTCAGAATAAAGGATGTTTGACTATAAATATTTTAATTATTACACAAGACAAGGGGAAGGAGCCAACAGAAGAGAATAATTTCTTCAGGGGAGAAGTCTATCAGAGTGCCCTGAAGCCAGAGGTCTTGGATCCAAGAAAAGAAATGTAGTGGCTCTGAGGAGAGAGACCTAAATCATGAAATGTCATGAGAGATTTTTTGGGCAACAAGGAGAATCTACAGTACAGGCAGTTCACCATTTAAGATTGCCCTCCAGTTTTAAGCCAGAAATTCCCAATTTTTGAAACAAGAACTTAAGCCAGGCCTTAAAATCAGATACATTAAACATTAAACAAAGACTTTACATACACAGATTATAAATCAACAAATTTAAATGAGCATACTTTACTAATTTCAATCAAAATTATACTGGATATTTTTCTGACAAAACAAAAAGACAAAACAAATTACTTACTGTTGGGCAGATAAAATATAATATGCTCACTTTGTTAAAGATGGTGCTGCCCGCATGGAAGCCCGTCACCCAGGTGATATTATTTGCCCTTATGCTTGGGATGGGTGTGGGAGAAAGGCTGTAATGTAAGCAGGCCAGGTCGTTATGGCCTAAGGCTTGGTTTTAAGAGTAAATTCTTCTCCACACCCTTGACTGATTGGATGATGTAGGGTGGTGCACTCCTGAGGATTCCCATTATGCCTAAGATGGGTGACTTTGTGTCGGAGACTTTCTTATTTGTTTAATTGGATTAAAGGTTTTGATTCTATGGTATAAAGTGGGAAAGACCAGTAGCTTGATCTCTCTCTTGGTTCCTGAGGTTAGTATTAGAGAGGAGAGCAGAGTAAGGCCAAATGGAGGCCAGGAGAAGCAGCCAAGATGGTGAAGTGCTGAGGGAGAAACCAGTTTGTGCAGAGTTTGAGCTGGAGGAAATGGGGAACAGAAATGAATAAGTCTGGTGAGCTAGAAACCTTTGATTTTAGGAAACTCGGATAAGCCAGTAGCTTTGTGAGCACTGAATGTGTGGGTTTTGGAGCCCAGTGTGTGTTTTTGCTTGCCTGCTGGGCGCAAGCTAGAGTTAAAGCTGATGGCTCACCAGTTTTTGGCTCCGTTGTTTCATTACCGACTGTTCGAATCAAATGCGAACCTGCATGGGCCAGGCTGCTGTGATGGTGGCCTCGACTACTGGCTTTACACTTACTATGTAATCACACAGCTCAATAGACAAGGGAAGGAGTTCTAGACAAAAACATTAAAAACAAAGACTGAGATCTTGACAAACACAAAGGTGTCCCTGAAAGTTTTGAGACAGGACTGATCAGCTCAGTTCCTACTCAGGTCTCTTTCTGAGAGCACCCCAAATGTAGCACCACAAAGTATCCCCAGTCAGGTCTTTCTCTAAGAGTATAATCATATGCTTCTGGAAGTTTGGCGTTAATTTAGTCCCCACTAATGGTCTTCCTAGAGCACAAATAAATGTTCAAACACAAATGGACGTCTCTTCCAGAGTGCAACCACATGCGTCCCAGATAAGCCTAGGGCAGGACCCCAAACTCTCCACGGATGTCTCAGTTTTGAACAGCCCACTGCATGAGTAAGATTACATCCAATCCTCATATGGCAGATTCAGACAGATTAATTCCCAAATATCAAAACAGAAAATTGGCCCTACCTACACACCTCCGGAGTCCCAAACAGTAAAGCAGAAGATCTGCTTTACCTACATACCTCTGGAGTAACAAACAGCAAAGCCAGAATTCAAAACAGACGAAAAGCTAGAATTCAGTTGCTGGGCAGATAAAATATATTATGCTCGCTTTGTTAAAGATGGCGCTGCCCACATGGAAGTTCGTTGATATTAATGTGTGTTCTGGAACAGGCTGTGGCAGGTCGGGTCGTTGTAGCCTAAGGCTTAGTTTAAGAGTAAGCTCTTCTCCACACCCTTGACTGATTGGATGATGTAGGGTGGTGCACTCTCCTGAGGAATCCCATTATACAGAGACTTTCTTGTTTGTATAATTGGATTAAAGGTTTTGACTCTATGGTATAAAGTGGGAGAGACCAGTAGCTTGATCTCTCTCTCTTGGTTCCTGGGTTTCTGAGATTAGTATCAGAGAGGAGAGCAGATTAAGGCCACGTGAAGGCCAGGAGAAGCAGCCAAGATGGCAGAATGCTGAGGGAGAAGCCAGTTTTGTTAAGAGTTTGAGCTGGAGGAGATGTGGAACAGAGGCGAATAAGTCTGGTGTGCTAGAAACCTTTGATTCTAGGAAACTCAGATAAGTCAGTAGCTTTGTGAGCACTGAATGTGTGGGTTTTGGAGCCCAGTGTGTGTTTTTGCTTGCCCGCCGGGTGCAAGCTAGAATTAAAGCTGATGGCTCACCAGTTCTTGGCTCCGGTGTTTCATTACCGACTGTACGAATCTAATGCGAACCTGCATGGGTCAGGCTGCTGTGATGGTGGCCTTAACTACTGGCTTTACATTTGGCTTAGTCTGTGGCAGGATTCAATACAGATCGGCATGGAACCACCACCACCTTTGAGCGCTGGAGTAGAGGAATGGCTGCTGTTATGGTTCCCTGTGGCTGTGTTTTGGGGGACTGTTGGCTGGCTGACTTTTACAGCCATGCGTGAGCAAACCGAGAGCTCTATGGAAGAGGCTTCCCAGGACCTGCAGGCTGAGCAGCGGAAGGAGCTGGAGGAAACGTGGGAGAAACAGATGCTGACCCTGGAGCTGAAGGAAGCGCTCGAGGAGGAGGCTGACCAGGTTTGCGAGATTCACCTGGAAATGGAGCAGATGCTGGAGAAGGAATCACAGATTCGTGAGTTGGAGATTGCCCTGGAAATTGTGGAGAGCCAGCAGTGGCATGAGGCCGGGCCTGAGGCCGGGGCCGGAGCTGAGGCCAGGACCGGGGCTGAGGCCAGGGTTGGAGCTGCAAGGCCTGCTGAGAAGAAGGCAGTGGTGGCCTGGAGTTCAAGCCCAGCAGCAGGAGCTGGTGTTTTCAGTTCCTCTTTGGAGGATAAGGAGAATCAAGCTGGAGCTGCAATCCGCACTCTCCAGAAGGTGAGAGCCCAGCAGCAAGGAATAGTTATGCTCCTGGTAGGTCTGCGATTTTGGGACATAGGGGCGGATGCCATCATGCTCCCTAAAGCAGAGATGGAAATGCTGACTGCCATTGCCACATGCTTCTCTTTAAGACAGTGTGAGACCAGCCATGATGGCAGAAATGAGGGGGGAGGCTAACACCCCATGTGCATGGACTGATTTCCTGGACTATGACTGGATGGGCACAGGCTCCTTTGTTGAATGGACTTATGGATTTTGGACAATGTGAAATACCCTGATGGGGGTGGGGATGGCTTTGCTGGAGGCACTCCTACCCTGGGCCACATACCCTTAGAAAGCAAGAGTAGAAAGTCACAGACATGCTCTAGAGACAGAAGTATGTACACTGTGTACTTTACCTTAAGGGTGATTTATCTATTTTCTAGTGGTAAAAATTTTAGGGGAGGTTTCAGGGTAGGATCACAATACAATATTCATCAGCTTACCAGGTGTATTCTTTCATGGTGTGGTCTTTATTTTTTTTCTTAAGTAAGAAGCAAAGAGGCAGAGATATGGACTCCCACATGTGCCTCAACCAGTTCCATCCAGCAAGCCCCCTTTAGGGTGATGCTGTGCCCATCTGGAAACATCACTCTGTTGTAACAGAGCTATTTTAGTACCTGAGGCAAGGCCATGGTACCATCCTCAGAGTCCAGGACCAACTTGCTTCAATTGAACCATGACTGTGGAGGGGAAGAGAGAGAGAGAAGTGAGAGGGTGAAGGGTGGAGAAGCAGATGGTTACTTCTTTTGTGTACCCTGACTGGGAATCAAACCTGGTACATTCACACATGGGGCCAATGCTCTTCACTGAACCAGGGCCTCATGGTGTGGTATTTATTCATGGGTCAACACTAGTGTAAGGGGTCATTAGTCATTGCATCTAGTCCCGATTTCAACCATGGTGTCACTTCATCTGGTTTTGCTGCTTTACTGGGCCTTAAGCTGAAACACAACTGAGGCCTCGATGTTATTTCTAGTTGGACCAAAATTCTGTCTCTGTGGTCAACAGAGCTAAGGCTTTGTTAATAAGATTATTAGATGCTGATCAGAACACCACTGTCTTGAAGAATTAATGCTTAAGGAAGTAGTAATGCAAGGGAGAAGGAAATAGGTAAGTCAGTGTACTTAATGAGTCCCGTTTGAATCAGCCATCTCTGTTTCCCCATCCTACTTGCCAATGAATTTTTCTAATTTCTTGTTATCTTGCTTTATATGCATACTAATTAAGTTCATAGAGTTATTTCTCATCCTTCAAGCTGCTTATTACTCTATTGCATGCATTTATATTTTATTCAACTCATGTCTTATAGTCAAACATTGAAGTTATTTCCTGTACATTCCCATTACAAAATTACTACAATAAGCAATCTTGTGCATATGTAGTTTTGTGTTATTGAATTTTTATCTTTAATATAAATGACTAGAAATTATACTGTTGACTAAAAGAATAAACATGTATGTGGATTTGTTATTTATTACAAAATTTTCCTTCTTAATGTTACAACATTCCATCACCATCTAAAATAAATGTCAATCTTTTTTTTGACAGATTTCTTTCTCTTTCTTTTAACTGCTTTCTATAATAGAGTATCTGAAATTTTGTAGCAATTAAAAAGGTTGTTCTTATTCTAAAACTCTTCACATTTACTTCTTAACTGTTTTTAACACCATGAGCAACAAATAGTATTTTATGCTTTAAAAAAAGCTTAGAACTATGTTAGAGAGAGAATAAATGAACCCAGAAACATATTTCAGAATATTTTCTCATTTATTAAATACTGTTTTTGAATTCATCAACTAATAAATATTTTCTCCCAGAAAATATGAATTCAAAAAACAATCTTGGTACTATGGTACATAAATCACTGTATCTTTGATTGTACCTATATAGAGATGATAATAATCATGAGCTATTTGTAGAAATAGGGTTTAAAAATCAACTTGGAAATCAGGAATAAACATCTATGAGAAGTACACAACAGCCCTCTTAAGGCTTTAGTCACAAAATAGTACCACTGCTTACAACTACCAGTGTCTATGGCTTACTAAATGATAAAGAGTAAAGAGACAAAACCCACATGAAGAAGTCTATGCATTCCTATGCTAAAAGAATAGTTTGTGATACAGAACTAAATTCTAAAGTATATTGATTACTTGTTAACCAACGGCACTTTCAAACTTTCTTAGTATTTCAGAAACTAGGGCTAAACTTATCCAAAACCAATCTTACTTACACTTATCAGTTGTTCTATTGAATTATAACAGGAACTAAAAAATCATTAACAGTGATATCTTAATTACTGATAGCCTGCCATGATTTAACCAATATTTATAAAAATATGAGCTTGCTGTTGTGGTCACAGACAAACACTGAATAAATATTTCTCAGAGGGCACTGGATAGGTCTTTTATCAGAGTACTTAGTTAAACAACTATTTTTAAATTTATTATACACACGTTCGTAGTTTTTTTTTTGATGAAATAACTTTCTAGGCCAAAGATAGAATCAATTCTTCTTGGGGAGGGTGCACAAAGAAAGTATGATGGCTTCTTAAAAAATTAAGAATAGAACTATTATGTGACCCAGCAATTCCTCTTCTGAGTATTTATTCCAAAAACTTGAAAAACATTGGTATGCAAAAACACATGCACTCCCACGTTTATCACAGCAGTATTCACTGTGGCCAAGACATAAAACAACCAGAGTGTCCTTCAATAGAGGACTAGATGAAGAAGATGTGGTATATATATATACATACAATGGAATACTACTCAGCCATAATAAATGATGACATATTGCCACTTAAAACAACATGGATGGACCTTAAGAACATTATACTGAGTGGAATAAGCAAATCAGAAAAAGCTAAGAATTGTATAATTTCATACATATGTGGGATATAAAACTGAGACTCATAGACATAGATAAAAATGAATGGTTCCCAAGTGGTTGTGGACATGTGGGAGGAGGACATGCAGGAGAGATGTGAGGATGGATGTAAAGAGGGACAATATATGATGATAAAAAATAATTTGACTTTGGGCAATGGGTATACAACATAATCAACAGTTCAGATGTTATAGAAATGTTTACCTGAAACTTATATACTCTTATTGATCAATGTCATCACGTTAAATTTAATTTTCTAAAGAAAGTAAAAGAAAAAGAAAACAAAACAAAATCTAATCTTAAATAACTTTTGTGTCCCTTCAATGTTACACTTGACCAAAAATGTAGTATATATAGTCAACTAATCCCCAAAGGCCAAGCCAACTCTTGCCATTTACACCTAAAATTAAGTTGACTATATGACTCAGCCAACCAGATATATTTTTATTTTTTTCTGTCTTGCTCTTTATTCAACTTATGAAAGCTTCCTACTTTCTCCCCTTGCAGTTCTCCAAATAAAGACTTTCTTTATGAACCGTTAAGTAATGTTTATTATTGTCTAAATTGTCTTCATCTAAATTTTTAACACTAGGATTTACAGAGTTGGTAACATTGAAGGAAGAAGGAGATGGGAGTAAGTTTTCTCTGAATAAAAAGTATACCTCTCTATCTTATATAATGTTGGCTTGTTAAACAGATTTTTTATATAAAAATAAAATAAAGTGGAAGAGAATGAAAATGCAAACCCTACATATAAATACAAACAAAAATGAAGAAACATTGCTTTATATACAATTCTACAGAAAAAATTAACATAATTTTGAGCATGGTGCTATAATTGTATAAATTTAGTAGGACATACTCAGTAGAAAAAAATAACTGAAATGAAAGTTTGAGTTTTCCTTATTCAGCTTATTGGTAATAGTGGTATTAAAGTGATCTAATAATTGTATATTTTTGTATAAATTTTAGAATCAAGCAAATAAATACATTAACTATGCAGAGCAGTATTTTTACTGTGAATAAAGAATGTGAAAGAGATTGAGCAGATGAGAAGAAAGCTCTGTAGAGTGTCAGATTTGATTTGGAAGTTTCCATACAATCGTATAATTTTGCATATTCCCTAGCACTGTTTAGTTAAATTTCCTATGTAAATAAGACTTAAGAACAATAGGCACATAAGTTTTTAGATCTTTGTTTCTAAATACCATTTTGTACTTAAAGAAGCCATAGCCCTTGAACAAATGGCTAATGCTAAGAGAGAGCCAAAGTGAATACAAGTTGAGACTGTAACACCTTATTGTGTTAGAAAGAAAGTTGAGCCCTGGCTGGATAGCTTGATCGGTTAGCACATCGTCCTGCTAAACAAAGGTTGTGGGTTCAATCGTCAGTCAGGGAATATACAGCAACAGATCGATGTTTTCATCTGTCTGTCCATCTCTCTTTCTCTCTTTCCCCCTTTTTCTAAAATCAATAAGTAAATTTTAAAAAACTAAAAAATTAAAAGAAAGTTGAAAAAAAGAAGAAAATAGTCCTTTAATTAAACATTTCAAAAGGAGAAACTCTCACTGGCTAAATTTAGACATTAAAACTTTTAAAAAGTCTTATAATTGACTACAATACAGAGAATATAGAAGAACCCATAAATCCAAAGAAAGACTCAAAAACATAAAAGAAAATAAGAAGGAAAAAAGAAGAAAGCAAGATATATAGAGAAAGTTCTTGGAAGGATTATATGCAGGATTTAAAAAAAATACTGTTTTGCAACCATAAATATAATTGATTAAGGCAGAGGCCATTAAAAGAGATTGAACATTTTAGGTGGATCACTATTGAGTGACAAAATATTTACACCATCTCAATGTATTATATTACTCCATCAACTATTTGTTAATAACGAAGACAAAACAGAATTTTTTACATGAAACTTTTAGCAGTTATCATCTTAATAATTACTAGCACAAACTGATATAATATGTCTTCTGATGTAAAGTAATAGAAAATACACACAATGTCACTGATATAGTAATTGCCCCCAAATGTTTAATCTAAGTCTAATTATAAGAAAATCATTAAAAAATTTAGATTGTAAAATAAAGAAATGGTGACTACACTGACTCATTAATATATTTATTCTACAATTATTTATTAAGTACCTACTATGTGCCAATCACTAGTTGAAGCAGAAAGCTTACAGGAATGAGACATAATCATGTTAGCATTTACCACTTTATATCAACATACTTGCCAGGGTAAAATATTGGTTAGTGTTATCTTTAGATATATGGTCAGGGAAAAAGAAAATATATCTTTAGATTATATGGTTAGTACCTTTTCTACCTTTCTACCAGGGAAGACCTCCCTGGTGAAATAATATTTGAATAGGAGCCAAACTAAAGTAAATAAAACCATATGACCTAAGTCAGGAGCTTCTTTGAGGAACAGCAAGCAAGTCGGTTGTTAGGATAACTACTGCAGACTGAGGTAGGAGAAAAGTGGCAGAAGATAAGTTTGCCAAGAACAATTTTATGTAAGACAATTCATTTAAAACATGGTTAGAAATTTTTGAATTTTTTTCTAAGTGTAATGGAAAACTTTAGGTAAGAGACATGTGTGTCCATAAGAAATTTATATCTTGTAAATAAAGATATTTGCTTGCTTCTTTTTATCTTACTCATCGAGAGAATATAAAGTACCATTTACATCTTTTAAAACATTTTGTTTTATGTAGATTTATGCTAACTCCCCAGGAGTCAACTTCAGCTTTTCTGCAATTGGACATTATCATAGAACCATAAAAGGGTCTGGAAGAAATCTTAAATGAAACCATTGTCCTGAAATACAAATAGATGGAGTTTTATTATAAAAACTCATTAATGTGAGTTTTTATAATAAATATTATTTGTAACTAATCCCAAACTTCTCATAAAGTCTCCCGTTCACACATCTTATGCTAGAACTAAAATTATTAGAAATTTCAACTGTCATTGTTCTTACTATTTGTCTAATTTTAACATTTTTTTTAAAAAAGCCTTAAATTCCTTAATACTAGAGAAAGTGTATATGCCAGCCTTGACTGAAGTACAATAAACAACCATTACTGTTCAAAGGGGAAGGCGTGGCTGGCATGTCCTTTGAAGACTACATTATGTCAAGCACCTCATTTGGTAGTGCACATGATTTGTGAAATGCTGGAAGGGGAGAAATTGAAAGATATCTGAAAATACTTGATTTCATTTTTGAGTTAAGTAGTCAGAGCCTTCTCAGAGACACAATCCCTAGAGTGAAATTTTGCAGCTGCGAATTTCTTTAAAATCTTTTCCATTCTGCTGTTAACATTTCTTAAAGCAAGAAATAAGCTGTTTAGTTGAGTTCTTGTTTTAGTAGCATCTGAGAGAAGAAAATACCTGAAATAAGCCCTTTTGTCTCTTCTCATAATATAATGGTACTCTTCAAGCCAGATGGCCATCATAGTCCATTTATGAATTTTTCTTAAGGCTAACATTGCTCCCAATCCTCTTGTGACATTTCACTGAAGTCAATGAGAACTGCATGACTGAATCAAGTGGGATAGATAGCCCTGTGAGTTCACTACAAATATAAGCACTTTGGAAAAAAGAAAGAAAAAGCCAGAGGAATGCAAAAAAATGGGCCTCCTCTGAAAACTGGAAATGAATTATGAATACCACATAGAGAATTATTAAGATATCAGATTCTCTTTTGAAGATAAAGCTAAGAAAATAAGGTAGTCATGTTTTAAAATTACTGCTATAAAATCAGAAACACCATTAGAAACTAAAGCAGAATGTCCTCCAGGACATAAGAATTGAACAAATTTAACATTGGATAAATTATATAATTTAGAGTAAATTCAATATCAGACTTGTGGTATAGCTAGATATTATATTTTGAAAGCCCTCATAATTGTCTTATCTTAGACACAGAGAACAAAAAACTACATTTGAATTTTTTCTAATCTGTTTTATTATTCAAATTTCCAACTGATCAAAGAAAGTTTTTAGTTTTTTCTTTACCTGTACAAGCTATTAAAACTTTCTGAGCTACTGATTTACTTTTCTGAAAAGAAAGATAAGAATCTATCTACTGGCAGGTTTATTATCAGTTTATTTTGATTGTTGTGATTGTTTTGGTAGTTTTTTTGCAATTTGAGTGAAAAGTATGTATAAAGTATTCTTGATTTTTTTGGATAGTACCTTTTCTACCTTTCTAAACAAAGGTTGCTTCTGCCTATCTAAAGTGTAAGTTCTGCACAATGCATTGGTTGAATAAAATCACAACCATTTCTACAGTACAAAATCTTCAGGAAGAAAAATATGCTATAAAAATTTTCAGCAATTATTGAATTTAGATTGTGGGCAGAGGCTATTGTTAACTTTATTCTTTAAGACAGAGAATATATTACCAAGAAACAAATAAACCAATAAACAAACAAAAATAATAAATTAAAGTTGCTGCATTCATCTATTCTATGATAAAATTGAATAGTAGAAAACATGGTTTTTATATAAAACTACTTAATATTATATTGCAGGTCTTCTGTCACTCAATCATTCAGTCTATAAGTGTGTAGTTCATGGCCTCTGAGATTTTATTCCTAACTTATTACATTACTGATTCAATTTTTCTTGATGTACATACTACAGTCTTCAATATCCCTTAGCTCTGATGGGTATTAAAGTGAATCAGAAACTTAACCTCACCATCAGCTAGCCTTAGAATTACCCAAGGTACTGTGATTTCATAGGCCTAAACAGAGTTTTCTATTCAAGAGTAGTTTCTTCATCATTTGATACTGTGTCTCAAATGCCACATTGAAATTTATTCCTTGTATGCTGAATTATTTTCACTCTCCAAAGAATTTTGTATTAAAATGCAAATAGGGCAAGAAGATTTAGCACCTAAGTTTAATTTCTGAAAATATTTGGGAGATGGAGAGCAAGATCTGATATAAATGGAATAAGGGCTATGGCTTAAACAAATAAATGGGTACTAAGGCACAGGAGAATGGAGAGGGAAATTGAAGGAGTGATGAAAGTCCCCAAAGACATATTTAAATTACTTCTAAGACAAGATAGAAAATAAAAAGAGGACTGAAACTAAAGAAAGAAGCCTGTTAGCAGTTTCAAACACGTAGCTAACTACCTTATGACAGTGTTTGTAAAAAGAGGTTATTCAGTCTTGGCTACATAGCTTAGTTGGTTACAGCATCTTTCCGAAGTGCAGAGGTTGCCAGTTTGTTCCCAGGTCAGGGCAGATAAAAGAACAGATTGATGATCACCCCCCCTCTCTCTCTCTACTTCTCACTAAAATCAACCAATAAAAGTTTATTAAAAGGAAATTATTTAGAAAATTTGTTCATGAGACCATTTAGGAAAAAATACATTTTTTATACAAGTAAGTCGGAAAAACCTTTATATTGTATCTTGTTCCTTTACCTTCATGATAAATATTGTTATGTTAATGTCTCTGAAGAGTTCATAGTAAAACTGGCTATTTGCATTCATTTTAGCTTTCTTAAACTCATGTACCACAATCTTTCCTTAACCAAAACCTTTTTTGAAAGTTGACACCGCACAAATACCAATATCATCATGATAAGCATCTGAAGTATATTTGAAAGAACATTGCTTTGAAAAAATCTAGTCAAAAGGACTTGATGAAAGTTCTAGTTTTGTTAACCACATGTGTTTGAGACCTTTTCTAGCTTTAGTTTCTGCATTAATTGGTGAGAAAATAATGTTCTTCTTTCACATCCCTCTCATACAATTATTATAATAACAAAGGAAAATGCTTAATAAACTGGAAATTGTACAGGTAAGTTATTACATAACTGACTTACTCTATTTAGTCTGTGCACCACCCATTCCAAGGACAATCGGAACATGGTAGAGACCAACCAACAGACCTGAGTTGGGTTGAAATTTCAGATGAAACTGTTTCTACCAGAACATATAAATAAATAAATTGAATCAAAATAAATTCATTGACATGAGCAGAACACCTGAGTAGCAAAAATTGTTTCTTGGTCATCTCAGCCAGTGTTATTCACCACAATTATGATATTTCATTATTCCTGAAAGCATAGATTTATGAAAGAGAATTACTCAATTATGGCATTTTATTCCAGAGTAATTTTTTTATTTAAGAGATTACTTTTACTTCATAAGTCATCAAGCAAGGGAAGCAAGAAATTAATAATTCTTTTTAGTGAAAGTTGAAAAAGATATTTGTATCAGAATCCATATTGTACTGATAGTCTAAAAGATTAGAAATATCAATTTGGCTAATGTGTATTGTTTCAGACTGAGGTATCAGAAAAAAACCAAGAAGGAAGACCTTTTCATCTGGAATGGTAGAGATTTCCTGAAGACAGAGTAAGCTATATCATATGTGTGTTTAAAGAGCCAGCTCAAAAACATAAGAGAGCTCGATGGGATCCCATTCTTGTGAAGGACCAGCTTGAGATATCTTTCCTTTATGTGGAATAAAAGTTTATGTAGACTGAACCTTTAAACTAAGTTCCTTCTGTATCATAATTTTTATGTCATAAAAAAGATGATGCTTATTGAATAAAATTCTACTTAAAATTAATGGATCAAGAGAGCTGAAGAATTGATGGGGCTTGACCTGACCCATCACATTCCATTTTCCTGAAGAGTGGGGACATCAGTACCTTTTTGTACTGTAACTTGAAAAGATCCATTCCAATCCAGTGGCAGTGGAGAAGATTTCAATATTGCACGCAAGAAAAATGGCTACAAGAAAGACTATTTTGATAGTTCTACATTTGAAGAAAGTCACTTATTAAAATGAGAAAAACTAAATGCCCAGTGTTGTCTAATTTATTGCATTAACATAATGTAGGAAAACATCAAGTAATTTCTAATACATAGAAAAGTATATACTATGTACTATAAACATTGCAAACTTTATTAGAAATGCAGGTAAAAGAAGGTAAAGTTGTTGATTTATTCAAATAAAATGCCATTTATTAAAGAAAAATAGATAAAATAAAGAAGTACAATATTTTAAAAAGTATAAGATTAATGTTAAATAAAAAGTTACATACTAAGGAAATTAAAATACTTTTGATTTAGCAATGATCAGAAAAAAATGGATCTATATAAATTTGAATTATAAATTATCAAGGGAACTACAGAACAATATCTTTTATAAATATAGATGTAAAATATCTCAACAATATAAGTAAAGTAATTCCAGCAGTATATATAAAAGGATTATACTCCAGAGCAAATAATACATGTTCAAAGAATGTAAAGTAAGTTTAAAGTCTGAAAAGAAATTGTTGTAACACACCATATTAATAAAAAAAACAACTTTATCATCTCTATATAATAGAAAAAGTATTTTACACACTTGACTCGGAAACTTCCTCAATCTGATGTAATGCATGTACAAAAAATCTACATTACACTCAATGCCTCCAGGATAAGAAACAAGACAAAGACATCTTTTCTCTCCACTTCTATTCAACATTCTACTGGACTTCAAGCCAAGAAAATTAGACAAGAATATAATACAGAGACATCCACATTGGGAAAACATAAGTAAAACTATCTTTTTTTGTGTGTGTGTGACAGACAGACAGAAAGAGAGAGAGATGAAAAGCATCAATTCTTCATTGCAGCATTTAGTTCATTGATTGCTTTCTCATTTCTTCCTTGATTGGGGGCTACAGCAGAGCGAGTGACCCCTTGATCAAGCCAGTGACCTTAGATTCAAGCTGGTGAGCCTTGCTCAAACCAGATGAGCTCATTCTCAAACCAGCACATTCAGGATTTCAAACCTGGGTCCTCTCCATTCCAGTCTGATGCTCTATCCACTGTGCCACTGCATGGTCAGGCAATAAAACTGTCTTTACTTGCAGATAATGTGATCATGTATTTAGAAAATCTTAAGAAATCAACAACCAAAATATTTGAACTATTAAATAAATTCAACAAGATCTCTAGGGCAAAATTCAATGAAAAATATTTTCATTTCCATGCATTAACATTGTACCACCCCCAAATTAATTTAAGACAATTCCATTTAAAATAGCATAAATAATAAAATATATAGAAATAAATTTAACAAAATAAGTACAAGACATATCAAAAATTACAGAAATTTATAACCAACAATTAAAGACAAATAAAAAGACATCTCATTTATGGATTGATAGATAATACTGGATTTTTTGCTATTTTTTAATGAAGTTGGATGACTCATACTTCCCAGGTTCAAAATTTAATACAAATTTACAGTAATAAAGATGGTTAAGTACTGACATAAGGATAAACAGATCAATGGAGTAGAAATGAGATTTCAGAAATCAACTTTAAATGTATGGTCAGCTGATTTTTGACAAGGGTGTCAAGAAAATTAAATGGGAAACACTTTTTTTAACAAATAGCATTGTGACATCAAATATCACACACACAAAAATAAAATCAGACCTTTCTTCCACACTATATTTAGAAATTAACTCAAAAAAGAATGCAGATGTAATTGAAATGGTTAAATTCTAAAACTCTTAGAAAAATATATGGTAGTAAATAGTTTCATTTTGTTGATAAATGGTATTTTCTTAATATGACACCAAATGCTCAATTACTGGTATACAAAAGATATGAATACATTTGACTTTATAAAAGTTAGAAAATTTTATAATTCATAAAATACTATAAATAAAGTAAAAAGATAACTCACTGAATAGGATAAAAATTATTTTCCAATTATATATTAGATAAGAGACACATATATGGATGATTTATATAAAGATGTTTTACAACCCATACTAAAAATAACTCATTGTAAAATGGCCAATAGATTTAAGTAAACTTTCCTCAAAAGAAGTTATACAAATTGTTATTAAGCACATAAAATGATGCTCCACATTATTTATCATCTGGAAAATACAAATCAGAAACATAATGAGAAACTACTTCCTATCCACTAAGGTGACTAAAATAAAGACAGACAATGATAAAAATTACCAGTGTGCCAGTAAGTTACTTTTAAGTATTGAATTACCTTATGAACCAGAAAATCCACTCCCAGAGAAATGAAAACGTATGTCTATATAAATAATAAATAATCATAACAGAATTATTTATAATAATCAAAAAAGTTTAAGTAATCCATATGTCCATAAACTGATAAATGATAAACAAAATGTGCTGTGAGTTGGCAATGCAAATGTATAGTCAGGAGCGGCCATGGTGGCCATCCCCATGCAGGTTCCCATTGGATTCAGGCAGATGGTAAAGAAATGGCAGAGTTGAAGTATGGTGGGCCATTCTGTTTATTGGTGTCTCACCAAGACAGGCAAGCCACAAGAGAAGACAAGGGAAAAGCTGAAAACCTGATTTTCCCATGAAGGGCAAGGGATCAGGGAGGTCCCCATAATGGTGATAGCAGGAACCAAGAGAGAGCAAGCTCCCTATCAGCCCCACTTTATAGTGTAGAAATCAAAACCTTTAATCCAATATACAAACAAGGATGTCTCTGATACAAAGTCACTTATCTGAGTCATAATGGGATTCCTTATGAGAGTGTACTAACCCACATCATGCAATCAGTCAAGGGTATGGGGAAAAGCTTAGTCTTAAAACTAAGCCTTAGGTTATAAGGACCCAGCCTGCTTACAGCCTGTCCCCCACACCCAATGCAAACTATAAGTGAGAAAACATATATATTATATTTACAAACTTATTTGACCAACATTCCACCACTTTTGTTCGCTTCACAATCTAAACCACAGGTCACTGTGCAAGGAGTGGGATACAATTGCATGAACAGAAACAGTACCAACTACAGCAATAGGATTAATGAATCAAAAGCTATGGGCGAAATGAGAGAGCTGTCAGCGGTACCAAGAGAGGCAAATCTGTTTCCTTTGGAAGAATACAGGCCAGAGTTTGTCTGCAGACAGCATCGTAGCTGGTACCAGAAGCCGCCCTGAGCAGGCATACCAAACCTTATCAGCCAATACACCAGCATCTGCAGGTTCTATGTGTAGTAAAATAGAAGAACTCATTATTGGCTATAAAGAAATTATGAAGGCGCCCTTCATAATGCTTTCCCTCTGAGCACTCAAGGGATAATACACTTCTAACTTAAGTGTCCAGATGCTGGTTGTCCAAGGAGTTGACTGAATGTCCACCTCTATCCCCTTTCCCCATGGTGCCAGCAAGGCCAACCGTCTCAGATGGGGGGCCTGTAAAGTCCAGGGCCAAGTCTTTCAAAGCTGTTGGCCTTTAAGAAGGGCTTTTGGGGCAGGCAAGAGCACATTGCCCTGCTGTTCAAAGCCTGACTTGAGTAAAGTCCTTGGTGCGTATCTGCAACTGAATGGGAGCAGCTGGCCAATGCAGGAGGCCCTCTACTGGAGCTGGGCTCCCCATTCAAGGTCTCTCATTCATAATCCAGAGTACTGTTCATAAGTGGCGTGTCCATCCAGTAAAGGAGCTGGTGCCCCCCTCCTGTCGCAGTCCCTGCTTTAAGAGTCCATTATACCGCTCAATGATACCAGCAGCCTGGGGGTGGTAGGGAACATGGTATTTCCAGTCCACCCCCAGCTCTTGAGCCCATTGCCTCACCATTGAACCATGAAGTGGGTACCGTTGTCACTTTCAAGGACCAGCGGTTGCCCATATGCAGCATTCAGGCGGTCCAGAGCCTGTATGACTGCTCTCTGGTCAGGGTTACGGGTGGGGTAAACAGCAAGCAGACCGATGGCAGTATCTACACAAGTGACTGCATATTGGTACCTTTCTGACTTTGGTAAGGGTCCACATCTGCCATTGTGTCAGTGGAACATGACCCCTCTTGATCTGTCCAGGTGAGACCAGTGGACTCTGAGGGTGCTCCTTGGAACATACTGCTCATTGCTCACAGGTTGCAAGTACCTCTGCATAGGACACAGGCAAGTTCCACGCCTTAACCATAGCCCACATAGTTTTCTGTCCCACATGGAGCAGGTGCCGGTAGAGCCATTGCACCACATCACCTGCAGGTGCAGTCTCCAACCATCGCACCCTTGTCAATGTATCTGCCTCTTCATTCCCAGGATGGGCTAGAGGGGCATATCCTGTGACATGATATACTGTCACCTGCTTCTGGTGTCCTATTTCCCATAAGTCCTGCCACATGGCCTGACCCCTTAGTGGATGGTGCATTACCATCCACTGGTTAATGTGCCAAGTAGCAATCCAAATGGTCAGTCCACGATATACAGCCCAGCTGTCAGTACAGATCACCAGAGGTGAAGGTTCATTGTGGACAACTAGCCAAACAGCTCTTAATTCTGCCCATTGGCTGCTTTGGCCTGTATCTGTGCTCATCCAAATAGTCTCAGTGTCTGGATAGAAGGCTATAGCCATCCATTTGGCAGGTTGGCCCCTGCTGGAACGATGAGTATATCAGGCATCCTTGGGGAAGGGCACCTGCCCTTCATCGTAGGGACTGACTTCAGGTTCTGCCTCCTGAGCCTCAGCTGCACCTGACTCTAAGGTCTCATAGGTGACTGGACCCAAGACTTCCTGCTAAGAGCACAGCGTTGTTGCAGGTAAGCACCCCACTTGGCCTGGGTGGACATTTGGGCCATACCACTATGTGGTTTGGTCGCCCAATCTCTCACCCATCCTAAAATAGGGTATGTTGTCTTGACTGTAACTGCTGTTGTGGTTTTAATACTCTCAGTGGCCAGGAGGGCAGCATACACAGCTGCCAACTGCTTCTCCACTAATGAGTAACGAACTTCAGCACCTTTCCACAATTGGGACCAAAACCCAATAGGTTGCCATAAGCACTCTGTCCATTGCCACAAGCCCCATTAGAACCTCTCTGAGGTTACATGAACTTCCAGCTCACAGGGCCTGGCAGGATCAAACACATTCAAATCCTGTGTCACCTTGACAGCGCTCTTAGCTGCTGCAAATGAACCTTGCACTGGCTCAGTCCAATTCCAACAAACCCCCTTCCGAATAAGATTGTACGAGGGGCACAGTAACTGAGCCAAATGGGGTATAAATGCTCACCAATACTCCAACAAACCTAAGAATTCCTGTAACTGTTTTACCGTAGTGGGCACGGGGTATGCTTGGATCTTATCTATAACTGCATCAGGGATAACTTTTGTCTTACCTGACCAGACAACTTCCAAGAATTTAACAGATAACCCAGGTCCTTGTAATTTGTTCTCACTGACTGCTCAGCCATATACTTTCAAATGGGATAGCAGGGTAGGTACTGCTTGCTCCAATTCTGGAAGAGAGTCACTAGTTAGCATAATATTATTAATATAATGATACATACAAACTGCCTCTGGCTGTTTCCATTTAGCCAGGTCAGCAGCCAGCAGCCCATGGCACAAGGTGGGGCTATGCAAATAGCCCTGGGGTAATACTGTAAAGGTACATTGTCTTCCTTCCCAACTGAGGGCAAATTGGTCTTGACTCTCTGCAGCTATTACAATAGAGAAAAAAGCATTGGCCAAGTCTGCCCCAAAGTAGTAAGTCTCGAACTCATGGCTTAGCCGTTGCATTATGTTAGCTATCAAGGGAACAGCAGCATGCAAAGGAGGAACAACTTTATTACATTCTCTGTAATCTACTGTCATTCTCCAGGTTACGCCTGGTTTGTGCACAGGCCATACTAGGGAGTTGTAAGGACTGTGTGCTGGCTGGATGATTGTTGGGCAGATGAAATATATTATGCTCACTTTGTTAAAGATGGCACTGCCCACATGGAAGTTCGTTGATATTAATGTGTGTTCTGGGACAGGCTGTGGGCAGGCTGGGTCATTATAGCCTAAGGCTTAGTTTTAAGAGTAAGCTTTCCCCCATACCCTTAACTGATTGGATGATGTAGGGTGGTGCACTCTCATGAGGAATCCTCCCAGTATGTCTCAGATAAGTGACTTTGTATCGGAGACTTCCTTGTTTGTATAATTGGATTAAAGGTTTTGATTCTACACTATAAAGTGAGGCAGACCGGGAGCTTGCTCTCTTGGTTCCTGAGGTTGATATTAGAAAGGAGAGCAGATTAAGGCCACGTGGAGGAGAGGAGGCAGCCAAGATGGTGGAATACTGAGGAAGAAGCCAGTTTGTGCAGAGAGAAGGATATGGGGAACAGAGGTGAATAAGTCTGGTGAGCTAGAAACCTTTGATTCTAGGAAACTCAGATAAGTCAGTAGCTTTGTGAGCACTGAATGTGTGGGTTTTGGAGCCCAGTGTGTGTTTTTGCTTGCCCACCGGGTGCAAACTGGAATTAAAGCTGATGGCTCACCAGTTCTTGACTCCATTGTTTCATTAGCGACTGTCTGAATCTAATGCAAACCTGTATTGGCCAGGCGGCTGTGATGGTGGCCTTGACTACTGCCTGTACTTTTGGCGTAGTCTGTGGTAGGATTCGATACAGATCAGTATGGAGCCTGCACCCTTGAGGTGCATGGTAGAGGATTGGTTGCTGTTATGGTTTCTCATAGCTGTTTTTTGGGGGAGTGTAGGATGGCTGAATTTTACAGCCATGTGTGAGGAAACCAAGATGTAAAGCCAGTAGTCGAGGCCACCATCACAGCCGCCCGACCCGTGCAGGTTCACATTAGATTCGAACAGTCGGTAATGAAACACAGGAGCCACGAATTGGTGAGCCATCAGCTTTAATTCTAGCTTGCACCCTGCGGGCAAGCAAAAACACACACTGGGCTCCAAAACCCACACATTCAGTGCTCACAAAGCTCCTGACTTATCCGAGTTTCCTAGCATCAAAGCTTTCCAGCTCACCAGACTTATTCACCTCTGTTTCCCATCTCCTCCTGCACAAACTCTTCCTCAGCACTCTACCATCTTGGCTGCTTCCTCTCTTCCATGTGGCCTTACTCTGCTCTCCTCTCTTCTAATACTAACCTCAGGAACTCAGGAACCAAGAGAGAGAGCAAGCTCCCGGACTGCCCCAGTTTATAGCATAGAAAATCCAAACTCTTAATCCAATCTACAGACAAGGAAGTCTCTGATACAAAGCCACCCATCTGAGGCATAATGGGATTCCTCAGGAGAGTGCACCACCCTACATCATCCAATCAGTCAAGGGTGTAGGGAAGAGCTTACTCTTAAACTAAGCCTTAGGCTATAATGACCCAACCTGTCCACAGCCTGTTCCAGAACACACATTAATATCAACAAACTTCCATGTGGGCAGCGCCATCTTTAACAAAGTGAGCATAATATATTTTATCTGCCCAACACAAGAGCTCTATGGAAGAGGCTTCCCAGGACCTGTAACCCGAGCAGCGGAAGAAGCTGGAGGAAACGTGTGAGAAAGAGATGCTGACCCTGGAGCTGGAGGAAGCACTGGAGGATGAGGCCAACCAGGTTTGTGAGATTCACCTGGAAATAGAGGAGCCGCTGGAGAAGGAATCACAAGTTTGTGAGTTGCAGATTGTCCTGGGTGTCGTGTCGGGGAGAGCCAGCAATGGTGGGAGGCCAGGGCTGAAGTCGAGGCCGGGGCTCAAGCCCAGCACCAGAAGCTGATGTTTTCAGTTCCTCTTTGGAGGATAAGAAGAATCTGGCTGGAGTTGCAATCTGCAGTCTCCAGAAAGTGAGAGCCCAGCAGCAAGGAGTAGGTATGCTCCTGGTAGGTCTATGATTTTGGGACATAGGGGTGGATGTCATCATGCTCCCCAGAGCAGAGATGGAAATGCTGACTACCATTGCCACATGATTCTCTTTAGGACAGTGTGAGACCTGCCATGATGGCAGAAATGAGGGGGTAGGCTAATACCCCATGTGCGTGGACTGATTTCCTGGACTATGACAGGAGTGAGCACTGGCTCCCTTGCTGGATGGACTTACGAATTTTGGACAATGTGAAATACCCTGATGGGTGTGGGGACATCTTTGATGGAGGCCTTCCCTCTGCTCCGGAAAGAAATATATTATACTCACTTTGTTAAAGATGGCACTGCCCACATGGAAGTTTGTTGATATTAATGTGTGTTCTGGGAGAGGCTGTGGGCAGGCTGGGTTGTTATAGCCTAAGGCTTAGTTTTAAGAGTAAGCTTAAGGCTTAGTTTTAAGAGTAAGTCTGGTGAGCTAGAAACCTTTGATTCTAGGAAACTCGGTTAAGTCAGTAGCTTTGCGAGCACTGAATGTGTGGGTTTTGGAGCCCAGTGCGTGTTTTTACTTGCCCGCTGGATGCAAGCTAGAATTAAAGCTGATGGCTCATCAGTTCTTGGCTTCATTGTTTCATTACCTACTGTCCGAATCTAATGCGAACCTGCATTGGCCGGGCGGCTATGATGTTGGCCGCGACTACTGGCCTTACAAAGGCAAACTGCAACTCGCGAACCCCTAATTTTTTCACCAGTGCTCACTTCAATTCTAGTCTTTTCTTCCAGGCAGCTTCTCATGCAGAACTCCTGGTTTCCTCTTGAGTGAAAAACACACAGCCCATGGCTCCTAAAAGGACAGCCATGGGGTGCCAGAACAGCAACCAGTCCTCTACTCGACCCCTCAGGGGTGGCGGCCCCATACCAATCTCCAAATCCTGCCACAAAGAAGGCCAGTAGAGTGGCCAGAAGCTGCCATCATGGGCATTCTCATGCAGGTTCCCACTGGAGTTAGGCAGACAGTAAAGAAATGGCAGAGTCGGAGGATTGTGGGCCATTCTGTTTATTGGTGTCTCACCAACACAGGCAAGCCACAAGAGAAGACAAGGTAAAAGCAGAAAACCTGCTTTTTCCATGAAGGTTAAGGGGTCAGGGAGGTCCCTGCAATGGTGATAGCAGGAACCGAGAGAGCGAGGCCCCAGTCTGTCCCATTTTATAGTGTCAAAATCAAAACCTTTAATCTGGTGGTTCTTAACCTGGATTCTATCAAACCCTAAGGGTTTGATGAGTTGGTCTCAGGGGTTCGGAGAAGCCTCTGCCGCGGAGGCCAGAATAAAGTAATACCGTAATTTGTTGTGAGTTCATGCACTTTGTTGGTTTTGTTCTTTGAGTAAGGTGATGTTCATGTACAGTTCATTTCGTGCACCAGTAAAAAAACATATACCTATGTCTTAAATTTGAAAAAAAAATCATATTTTATTTATTGTTAAAGAAGGGTTCAGTGAATGCGCATATGAAACTGGTGGGTTTGGTACCTCAATAAAGGTTAAGAACCACTACTTTAATCCAATATACAAATAAAGAGTGCACCAACTCACATCATGCAATCAGTCAAGAGTGTGGGGAAAAGCTTACTCTTAAAAGTAATTCTTAGGTTATAAGGACCCGGCCTGCTTACAGCCTGTTCCCCACACCCAATACAAACTATATAGAGCAAACTTATATATTATATTTACAAACTTATTTGACCAATAGCAAGTTAATAAAATTTTGACATGTATTTTGACATAGATTGAGCTAGAAAACTTTATGCTAAGTAGAAGAAGCCAATCACAAAAGAACACGTTTAAAATTTCATTATAGCCTGACCAGCCTGTGCTGCAGTGGATAGAGCATCAGACTGAGATTAGGAAGACCCTGGTTCAAGACTCTGAGGTCGCCAGCTTGAGCACGGGCTCAACTGGTATGAGCAAGGCTCACCAGCTTGAGCCCCAGGTGGCTGGCTCGAGCACGGGGTCACTTAGTCTGTTTTAACTCCTATGTCAAAGCACGTATGGGAAATCAATCAATGAACAAATAAATGCCACAATCAATAATTTATGCTTCTCATCTCCCTTCTTACCTGTCTGTTTGTCCTGTCTGTCCCTATCCATCCCTCTTTCTGATTCTCTGTCTCTGTCATAAAAAAAAAAGAAAATAACCATTATAACTAAAATCCAGAATTCTAGACAGGAACTAAATAAATGGTTTCCAGGGTGTACAAGGAGGGGCAAATAAGGAATTACTGATAATGAGTATAGGATCTCTATTTGAGATAATAAAAACATATTGATATTATATAGTGGGGATACTTTACAACTGTAAACATGCAAAAAAAATACTGAGTTGTACAATTAATGTTTTTTATTGATTGATTTTAGGGAGAGAGAAAGAGGAAAGGTAAGAGAGAGACCATCAATTTGTTGCCCCACTTTATACATTCATTGGTTGATTCTTATATGTGTCTTGACTAGGGATTGATGGCATATGGGCACAATGTGCAAACCAACTGAGCTACCTGGCCAGGGCTAAGGTGAATAGTTTTGTGTGTTTTGTTTTTTTACAAGAAAGAGAAAGGGACAGACAGACAGGAAGGGAGAGAGATGAGAAGTGTTGGTCAAATAAGTTTGTAAATATATATGTTTGCTTGCTTATAGTTTGCATTGGGTGTTGCGGACAGGCTGTAAGCAGGCAGGGTCGTTATAGCCTAAGGCTTAATTTTAAGACTAAGCCTTTCCCACCATAGGCGACTTTTTATCAGAGACTTCTTTGTTTGTATATTGAATTAAAGGCTTTTATTTCTACACTATAAAATGGGGCAGAGGAGCCCATTGTGAAGGCGAGCAGAGAAAGGCCAAGAGGAGTGGAGGAGAAGCAGCCAAGATGGCGGAATGCTGAAGAAGAAGCCAGTTTGTGCTGGTTTGTGCAGAGAGAAGGAGATGGGGAACAGAGGTGAATAAGACTGGTGAGGTATAAACCTTTGATTCTAGGAAAACTCGAAAGAGTCAGTGGCTTTGGGAGCTCTGAATGGAAAGGAAAGTGTTTTCCCACTGTGTGTATTTCTTGCCCTCCCCGTACAAGCTAGGATTAAAGCTAATGGCCCACCAGTTCTTGGCTCCATTGTTTCATTACCATCTCTCTGAATCAAATGCAAACCTACATGGGCCAGGTGGCTCTGATGGTGGCCATGGCTACTGGCCTTACACAAAGACACACACTTATACAGAAATAACATTTTTGATACTCTTAATATTTCTTTAGTTTAAAAGTCAAGGAATTAGCACAAGGGTGAAATAATAAAATTATGCAAATAAAGTGATAAACTCATCTTATTTGTAAACAGGCATAATCAAGCTATAAAAATAGCCAGTTTTGTTGACATCTCAACCTTTATTTTGGCTTTTAGTTTCAACTATTTCAATCATTTTAACATATTATTGCTAAAAGTTACTGTGAAATAAAAATGATTTTGTTTTTGTTTTATCTTCTAAGTTACCTTCTAAGTCACCCTCTGGTGGAAGTTCTAATGAACCTTGAAATGATTTATGAGGGAAAACTAGAAGAAATTAGATTCCTGGATAATTCCTTCACTGGGTACTTTATAAAGCCTTCTTCTTCTACATCAGTGACTGGTAAATCTTAGCTGCTTTAAAGAAGGATCTTAGGACATGCATAGAGTCCAGAGGAGTGAACTGATTTGAAAATATACTTTCCAGACTTAAAATTCCTCCATGTTAAAGGAACATATAAAGAAAATAAGGAATCTTTTATTACAGAGCTTAATACACAGTAAACTTTCAGGTAATATTAAATCACTATATCAGTACTCTATAAAACTTGTAAATTCAGTAAAATAAACTGAAAGACCAATGCTGATTCAACTTGACATGTCTCCGTAAAGCCAGTTTCCACGGCCACCATCAGAGCCGCCTGGCCCATGCAGGTTTGCATTAGATTCGGACAGACAGTAATGAAACAATGGAGCCATGAACTGGTGGGCCATTAGCTTTATTTCTAGCTTGCACTCAGCCGGCAAGAAATACACACAGTGGGAAAACACTTCCCTTTCCATTCAGGGCTCCCAAAGCCACTGACTTATCTGAGTTTCTTAGAATCAAAGTTTCCACCTCAGCAGCCTTATTCAACTCTGTTCCCCATATTTTTCTATCCACACAAACTCTGTACAAACTGGCTTCTCCTTCAGCACTGCACCATCTTGGCTGCTTCTCCTCTCCTCCACGTGGCCTTTCTCTGCTATCCTCTTCAAATGTAATCACTCTTCCCCTGGAACAACATGATCTCTCTTTCTTTTAAAACCTTTTGGCATGAAAACCCTCCCCCCAACACATATTAACATAACCACGCCCATCCCAAGCAAGAAGGGCAATTAATATTATCACTTTAGCGATAGGCTTCCACGTGGGCAGCACCATCTTTAACAAAGTGAGCATAATATATTTTATTTGCCCAACATCTCTTTCTCTCAATTTGTCTCTTCCCTTCATTGTAAATTTATTCTGCAAATCATAGAGCACATTCTTTCTTGCCAGAATACAAAGTACTTGGAGGTTTCATTCGTTTATTTCCAAGTAATAACAAAGCAGCCATACTAGTCTTTGGTTCATGATTTGACAATTTAAAAGACTTCACATCATACCAGGCCAAGCAACTTGCCTAAGCATAACATATAGAATAACATTCAAATCACAGTACTTCTGTGCCCTACTGAAAGAATCAATAAAATCTAAGATTCACTTACCAGACATATTAACTATCTACATTATCCTTTACTTAGAATATGCTTATGTATATTCCATTGAAGGGGCTTAAAAATATTTTAATATTTTAACTCTTAGAATGTTAAAAGCCAAAGGGTTTCAATGCTTTGTCATGTAGTTCATTATCTTATTCAATCTCCAAAAACAAACTATTTTTATAGCAGAGAGATCCTCTCTCTTTGCTCGGGGCATGATGTTCACTACAGTCTTGCTTGTTTTTTTTGTTGTTGTTTTGGTTTGGTTTTTTAATAGTTGTTATTTAGTGGAAACTAGTTTGAATAAATTCAAATTTTTTAGCCAAATAAACAAAACTGACTAGGAGGTAATGGAAAAAGTGTTTAAGAATCTTGATAAATGTTTTGCTGAGTTACCTGATCTTTGCCCTCATTAATGATCATTGAACACAGAGACCAGATTGCCATAAAATCTTGTCAGAGTTTAGGCAAAGTGAGAATTACCATGTAGAATGATCTCCTTTGGTCAGTTCTAACTGCCCTGCAGTATCTGAAAAAGTGTCATTTGTTACAGCAAACATGTCAACCAAATTATTTTAATCAAGATTTATAGTTAGAAAATGTTACCTGCTAGAAAAATAATTTTAAAGCTATTGAAATACTCTAAGCTTGAATAAGTATATGATCTTTATGCATATAATCCACCAATCTAAAAATGAATGTAGTATCATTTTGGCAAGTAGTTTGGAGGGAAAGCTTTCAGCTTTTGTTACCACTAGCTAGTCCCAAAAACAAAGCCTTGAAGTGAAATAACACAATGCAGACATTATTTGCAATAAGAACATGTTTATTATGGATTGATGGGTGGTGTTTTCATTATCAAAGAACCAGATTTATAAACTAATGATTCATTAAAGAAAAAATCCAAGCATAAATTTTGTAATATTCATGATTGCAATATTATTTCCCAAAGCTGTAAAAATTTATGTACATACATAAATCTTTGTTGTCATATTATACTTTAGCTATGGACAAATTAATGTGCTAAAGACAGTGAATTGTTAACTAATTTTATTTGTTTTCTAAGAATCTGGAAAGACTTTAAAATTATTCTATTTAATAATATATCTATCTGGTGCCTTCATTTTCTTTCTAATAATTTCCCTTGTGACATTTTAAAATCGTTCCATTAACATGGAGCAGCACTTCGAAAAATAGCCTGGAGTTCTTCACTTCCACTGTTAGGTGACAGGAGTGTGTATCAGTAAGCTATTGAGTGATTGAATAAAGTCTCCAAAAGCTAAAATGGAAGACTAAATGTAGCGGTATCAATCTACCATAAAGGTGAAATTTAATATTGCAAAAGGTAGAAACTGCCTCTACTTGACAAATACTGTATGAATTTGAGGGGAGACTCAGTTAGGAATATTGCATAATCTGTGATTTCTCTCAGCTCTGTATTTTTATTCTATGGAGACTGTGTTGTTTTCCTGCCTCTGGGAAAAATCTAGGCAATTTTTATAGTAACTTCAACTAGGAGACAACTTAGAGTTTAACCATCCCTTGATGTGGTAGTATCATAAGCAGTGCTAATGCTTAAATGTTTATTTTAATAGCAGAACATTTTCTTCAAAAAGAATTCTACTTATTAACCCTGTAGATTTAACAGAAAATAAGTTGAATTGTTCTGACTGGGAGCAAGGGAAACAGCCATAATACTCCTCTTCCCCACAAACTCCTCTGCAGAGGTGCATGCCCCTCAGGGCTGGCAGAGCACAATTTGAATGCCATTATTCCCTGATATCTGTACTAGTGCCATGAAGATTTTTTCAACACCTATAGTGATGGTAAACTCACCATGTACCAAGGCCACCCATACTGATTAGGGCAATTCATAGTCTTTTTGTTACTTATGTCAAAATATACCTCTCTTTAATTACCCACTTGGTGTGCCCCTCATTGTTACTTATATCAATTGTCTAGACTCTTCCCAGTAACAGCTTTTTAAGCATCTGACAGATGTATTATAACTAAGGTAAGGTTTTTCTCAAGAACTTTCAGCAAATACTGATGCCCCAAAATACATAATATTTATTTTCTTTTCTTTTCTTTTTTTTTAAAAAACTTCTTTTTATTTTATTCATTTTAGAGAGGAGACACAGAGTGAGAGAGAGAGAAAGAGAGAAAGGAGGGAGGAGCTGGAAGCATCAATTCCCATATGTGCCTTGACCAGACCAGTGCAGGGTTTTGAACTGGCGACCTCAGTGTTCCCAGGTCGACGCTTTATCCACTGCGCCACCCCGGGTCAGGCCCATAATATTTATTTTCATAATACATGTCATGTGTGCGGGCTTTGTATGTGCTGACCCATGACAACCCAGTGAGTGTTGCTGGTATTATTAAGTACATTTTCAAGGTTAGAAAGCCATGTAAGTTGCCCAAGGTTATAGGCCCACTAGGTGGGAAAGCTAGAATATAAATCAGATGTAATGCTTTTATATCAAATTTATTAAAATTCTGCATTTCTACCCTATTATCAATTTTGGCAAATGTTCTAAATGCATCTGAAAGAATGTTTATTTTATCATTGATTTGCACATCATTCTATAATGACTCATGAGTTCCAAGAAATCTACTTTCTACATTTTGATCTTCTTTTCTTCTAATCACTTGAGAAATGAATTGAAGTTTTCTATTATGACTGTATGTTTGCTCATTATTTTTTTCTTAAATTTCATTACTTTTTTATAGTTTAAAAGGTATATATATATATATATAACTTTACTTGGTGGGGTTTAGACATTGTGTTTCTTAAACTTTATACTTATAAAGTATCTCGGTATTATGTTGAACTTTCAAGTCTTTCCATTGAATCTATGCAGATAAATACATTTTTTTTTATTTTAAAATAATAAGTAAATAAATACTTTTTAAAAAGAGGAAGACTTCAACATATATCTAAAGTAACTGTTAGAAGAAGCAGATCAAGGCCCTGGTCAGTTGGTTCAATGGTGGAGCTTCATCCCTGTGTATGGATGTCCCAGGTTTGATTCCTAGTTAAGGTACGCAAAAGAAGTAACCATCTGTTTTTCCACCTCTACCCCCTCTCTTCTCTCTATTGCTCCCTGCTCCTCCCGCAGCCATGTCTCAGTTGGAGCAAGCTGAGGATAGCTTTATGGACTCACCTCAGGCACTGAAATAACTTGGTTGCCGAGCAATGGAGCAGGCCCCAGATAGGCAGAGCATCCCCCTATTCCCTGTAGGAGGCTTGCTGGATGAATCCCAGTTGGTGTGTATGGAGAAGTCTGTCTCTCTTTCTTCCCGCTTCTCACTTAAGAAAAAAACAACAAAGGAGCATATTGGTAATGTAGAAAATAGATCCTTTGAAAATGATGAGTCAGATTGATAGCTCAAGGTTGCTAAGTTTACTAATGTTCAATCATATTTTAATTTTTAGAATTTGATATATTCAGAATTGGTGGGTACTGTATATTGTTTAAATCTATTTTCCCATATCTAATAATACTTAGTTACCAGTCTAAAAATAGTATTTTCATGTGTCACTATAAATTTTCCAATAATCTTAGAAAAGAGAAACAATGATGCTAATCAGAAGGCCTGCTCTTGATGTTACCAAATGTCTCTTGATTGAGAAAGTAAAACTTAAGTATAAAGTAACAAAGAAGTTAAATATAATGAGGATGCATATGGTTGCTCTACCTTATTGCTAGGTAATATGGCTAAAATAATACTAATATTGACCTTTCTGTTTGAAAAGAAGTTTTAAAGGAAAAGAAGATAAAAGGAGCAATCAAAGATAATGGCATATTCCTCAGACCTGTAGATTTTTTCTCTAGTACACATAGGGAAGAGGACAATATTCTTGTTTTGAGACGAAAAACCCTTGGGCTATAATTTTCTTAGGTTTTAGAGAATAGAGATGCTATTAAGTTGGCATCTTCTTGCTTTAGTGACTGGGAATGTACCAGCATTTCCATTACAAACTCATCTCTTATGAGGGAAATGCTCTGATTCATCTGGTAAATAAATAACATATATTTGCCTCAAGTCTGAACAACAATGCCCAGAATACTTAAGAATAAGATAAACTTTCTATGTGTTCTTATCTTCAATGCTATTACATCACTTCAGTGTTCTTTGAAGTATCCACAAAGGCCATTTTATTTTCTCTTGTGCTCTCCATTCTCCAAAAGTTGTGAATTTCTTTTATGTTACTTAAACAGAGATCACTGGTTTTATAGCTGAGTCCTTCTATCACACTTTCTGAAGGCCTGCAAATAATAAATGATGAGAAAGTGTGAGATTCTATAGGGGCATATTTATGAGGAACAAGAAAACCTACACAATTTTTGTTTTTTTATGAGGAGTTTGGTGGATGCTTTATAATAAACATGATTTGGGGTTTCAAGATCAATAAAGTATTTGCTGAAACAAAAAATAATTAGCTCATCTAATTAGAAGACCAAAAGTGCAGGAGTATAGACATCTTAGAGATGAGTAGAATCAGGGGCCATGCCATTGACACTCACATTTTCCCAGTCTTTTTTTTTTTCTTTTCAGAATGTATGAAGCATTTGACCAGGTCAGGTCTTCAGAAGAGAGGAGCCTCATAACATATGTTCAACTTAATATCAAAATTGTCCTCTACTTATAGAAGAAAAACAACTCTTTATCTCTCAGTTGGAAAAATAAACAGAATGTATTCTTGTATGCCTGGCCTGGGTCTCATGCCTAACATTGAACCAATAACCATTTCCTGGATATTCCCATACTATTATTATCAGCTTCAACTAGGGTTACCTGACTAAAGCTGGAAATACAAGCCCTGGCTGGGTAGCTCAGTTGGTTGTAGTGTTGTCCCAGGAGCACCAAGGTTGCTGATTTCATTCCCCTGTCACGGCACATACAGGAACAGCTTGATGTTTCAGTCTCTTTCTCTCCCTGTCTCCCTCTTTAAAAATGAATAAATAAAGTGGGAATTCAAATACCCAATGGAAAGGTGTGTTGTCACCCAAAGAATGGGTTAGAGTTACTGGGAAGGCCGACACCTTAAATGTCCTCTATTCTATATATAATCTCTTATGTTATATAAACTTTTCAACTGAGGAACTAGATGGAATTATGACAAGCATGAGACTTCTAATAATTTTTTTTTTTTAGAAATTGTATAAGATAGAAAAGTTCAACAAGTATAAGCAAATATATATACTATATGTCAATCAAGTAAATACATCTAAAATATTTTAGTATATTTGCAAAATGTGAATTTTTAAAAGTTGACTATTTTTACTATTATAAGTTAACTCAACTTCCAAAAATAACCTACTGTGGCCTGACCAGGCGGTGGCGCAGTGGATAGAGCATCAGACTGGGATGTAGAACACCCAGGTTCAAGACCCCGAGCTCACCAGCTTGAACGCTGGCCCATCTGGCTTGAGCAAAAGGCTCGCCAGCTTGGACCCAAGGTCGCTGGCTCCAGCAAGGGGTTGCTGGGTCTGCTGAAGGCGCGCAGTCAAGGCACATGTGAGAAAGCAATCAATGAACAACTAAGGTGTCGCAACGGCAATGAAAAACTAATGATTGATGCTTCTCACCTCTCTTTGTTCCTGTCTGTCTGTCCCTCTCTCTGTCCCTGTAAAAAATAATAATAATAATAATAAATAACCTACTGTGAACATGTGGCTTTCCTATTATATCTTCTTAACCTTCCCTGTTGATCATGATCACATTGAATTCCATAGCCATCATTTCTTTGTTCTCTGTTTTATAGAGTTGCATACATTTAAAAGCATTCTTAAAAACTGTTTTCTTAATTATTTTAACATTATATAAGTTATACTTGTTTGTATAAAATAGTTTAGGTTCTACATTTTTTTAATATTATATTGCTAAGATTTATCCATTCTTGTTTTCATTATACTACATGTGAATATATTACCATTAATAAATCCAATTTTATTTTATAGATCTTGAGTGTTCTTTTTTTCTTGCATATGGCAAACAGTAAATATATGCCAATATTTTTCTTAGGTGTACAGAGGAGGCAACATTAAGCAGTCATAATATATAAGAATGCTTGTAGGACAAGTTTGAAAATATGATGTTTATGTTTACTCATTTATAGTTTGCAATGGGTATGGGAGACAGGCTGTTAGCTGACAAGGTCCTTATAGCCAAAGGCTTAGTTTTAATACTAAGCCTTTCCCACACTTTTAATACTAAGATCTTTCCAAAACTAAGCTTTTCTCCACACCCTCACTGTCGCATGATGTGGGGTGGAACACTCTTATGAGGAATCTCATTTATGCCCCAGATGGGTGGCTTTGTATCAGAGACTTCCTTTTTTGTATATTGACTTAAAGGCTTTAATTTCTACATTATAAAATAAGAAAGACAGGGGCTATCTCACTCAGAGATCCTGTCATCAGCATTGCAGGGGAGAGGCAGCCAAGATGGCGGAGTGCTGAAGGAGAAGCTAGTTTGTTCAGAGTTTGTACAAAGAGAAGGAGATAGGAAACAGAGATGAATAAGGCTGGTGAGGTACAAACCTTTGATTCTAGGAAACTCAAATGAGTCAGTGGCTTTGGGAGCTCTGAATGGAAAGGGAAGTGTTTTTCTGCTGTGTGTATTTCTTGCCCGCCAGGTGCAATCTAGGATTAAAGGTAATGACCCACCAGTTCGTGGCTCCATTGTTTCATTACCGTCTGTCCGAATCAAATGCGAACCTGCATGGGCCAGCCATCTGTGATGGTGGCCATGGCTACTGGCTTTACAATGCTAAATATTTTTTTTTAAAAAAGAATAAAACCTATAAATGAACCAAAAGATGTCATGACCCAAATATATTGTTCACAAAAATTAAAGAATATTTTATCACTTCATATTGATTTTGAAATATCCCCTAATTTTTATAAGCAGTATAACATTGGTACCATTGTGTGTACCCAAGTTACAAAATTTTCCAATTAAAGAAATACATTTTACATTCTTTTCTAAAAATAAACTCATTTATATCATCACAAAAATAGTTACTTGCCTAGTAAACAGCTAGTGTAATGAAAAGATCACAATTTTTTTGTCAGCTGAAGCTGATTTAGAATTTTGTATTTTTATAAAATATTTTTGTTTGATAGCATAGGCTCTGGGGAAAGAGTTGTTGGGTTTAATTATTTTCTAACTAGTGACCACTAGCAAGCTTCTTTATTGTTGTTCACACAATGGCTTCATCTCTAAAATAGAGATAAAAAATTAGGTCCAGCAAGAAAAAAAACAGAGTCACTACAATGTTTATAGAAATAAAACATTTTTTTATTAACTTTAATGGGGTGACACCAATAAATCAGGGTCATATGTACAATAAAAACATCTCCAGATTATCTTATCATTCAATTGTGTTGCATACCCATCACCCAAAGTCGAATTGTCTTCTGTCACCTTCTATCTGGTTTTCCCTGTGCCCTACCCTTCTCCCTTTCCCACCCTCCCCTCCCTCCCCCCACCCCGTAACCACCACACTCTTGTCCATGTCTCATAGTCTCACTTTTATGTCCCACCTATGTATGAAATCATGCTGTTCTCAGTTTTCTTTTTCTGATTTACTTATTTCACTCCGTATAATGTTATCAAGGTACAACCATTTTGTTGTAAATGATCTGATGTCATCATTTCTTATGGCCGAGTAGTATATATGTACCAAAGCTTTTTAATCCACTCATCTTCTGACGGACACTTGGGCTGTTTCCAGATCTTCGCTATTGTGAACAATGCTGCCACAAACATGGGGGCACATTTCTTCTTTTCGAACAGTGTTATGAAAAAATGCTCAACATCACTAATCATTAGAGAAATGCAAATTAAAACCACAATGAGGTATCACCTCACACCAGTCAGAATGGCACTCATCAGCAAAACAACACAGAATAAGTGCTGGCAAGGATGTGGAGAAATGGGGAACCCTTCTGCACTGCTGGTAGAAATAAAACATTTTAATAGAGAGATCAAGGAATATAAAACAGGAGAATGTGGAGGAGTGAAAATTTAGAGAAGAAACCTGCAGCCCCGAATCCAGGGAAATAACCCCAAAGGACTTCAGACTGATGTACAGACCTGATGGAAAAGTCAAACCTCACAAATATGTCTGAGATTCCACAGTATCTGACCGACATAATTGTGAAGAGGATGCTCACAGAAATATGAGAAAAGACAAATCCTTGCTGCCACAATTACAAAACAGGTTTTCTGAAGAGATTTGATAAACCAGAGCTTATGGAGATGTCTGAAGAGAGGCTGCTTTTAACCACCTTTGTCTCTTAAGAGTAATGGACTCTCTTCCTCTCTGCTTTCCAAATCTCTCATTCTCTCTTTGGAAGACTCTAAGCCAGAACCTTCTACAAGAAAAGATTCTGGGAAACACAGAGTTCTTGGCTTCTCTTTCATAATGCTGCTGGTACCTAATGTGTAGAAGGCAATGTTGATAAATAACAATCCATGGTTTGTAATACCTATCACATAAAGGTGAAAAGATTAAATGAAATAATGCACATGGAGCTCTCAGAATAATGATTGTACTCAAAGAATACATACAACGATTATTTTAAAAACAATGTGATCCAGTTGTTACTTTGCATCTTTGTATGATTTTTCCCCCTTTCTTTCTCTCAATGTAGAATACAGACAATGGAAAATTGTTATTTTATTTTTTTACAAGGAGCTGATGGACATGCTCTTCATTTTAGGTTTAATTGGTATTCAGTACTGTGACTGGATATTGTAGGTATTGGACAAACTAGTTGCTTCCCCATGTTTGTCCAGGAACTGTTTTTTAAATTATCTACAAGCAGGAGCCACTGCTCTGGGAATGTAAAATATGAAGACTACATAAAACATAGCTATTACTATCAAGAAAATTAAAATGCAGAGCTTTATTTTCTAAAGGAGTTGTGCCTGTTTTGTACCCAGCACCTTTCTGAGCAAAGCTTGTATATATGGCCCACAAAGCCTAAGTTACAGTACTTTGTGTAATAAAAGAGTAACACATATATAAAGACCTCTGTTCTAGACTAAATCCTTATTTTGCAAAGGAATGAAAAGATGCTTGGGGAAGCAGTGTGTCATGGAGTTTCAAAGTTACAACTCTGGAGCAAAAATATTGAATAACAACTCCAGGTTTGGCACTTATTAGGCATGCAACCCTGGGTAATTTATTTAGAATTACTCTACCTCTGCCACCTGGAGATGTTAACAGCAACCATTTCAAAATATTACAGCATACATTAAATTAATTAATTTATTTAAAGTATATATTTAAAAGTCTCTGGTACATTTTCAGGACACACTGAATGTTGCAGAAATAAGCACCCTGCCACAGTATGCATAGCCTATGCCATAAAATAATTATGTTCAATAGAGATAAGCCATTTGGAATGGTATTAACAGTCATTTATTCTGTCCAAGAATTCTGAATGTAATGCAAAGAGAAAGATTTGGAAGCAGATGGTTCAGTGGGATAATTAGTAAAAGTAGAGAGAAAGGGTAATGAAGACAAACAGATGAATGGCTGAGTTGATAAAGTAAAAGAATTTATTATTCACGGTGAGAAAAATGACAAGATTAACAGGTTTTCAAAGGTGCTCTTGTATAACTAATCTTGCCACTGATTGTTGAATAATAATCACTTCAATTAACAGTGAGGTATGACTGCATGATTCCTAAGATAAGTTCTGATTTTCTTATCATCTATATAGAAATTCCCAATTATTTATGATCAACTCAGTATTTCTGTGTTCCTATCAACATGAAGTTATATAATGATAAAAAACCATTATGCAATGTATAATGGGATAATGTAGGGACAAAGCAAATATACTTATAAACACAGATATATTTCATTCTTTTTGTTCTGCCTTTCTTTCCATATCATCACTATGCCTGACCTCAACAAGTTCAACCAACATGGATTCTGAGCCTATTCCAAGTATAAAATTTGCTTGGTGAGTACTATTATCTGTGCCCATTGAATATGCTCAGAAATGAATGTTATTACTAAAGGAACCAATATGCTGATAGGATAAGAAAAGGCAAGGAGAAAGAATGCGAATATTTAATTTAACATTTACAAGACTTCTATGATGTTAATTCTGTCAAGAATGATGACTGGTAAGCCATTATGATTGATTTTATTCTCATTTTCAAGGCTCTCCACTCTTGATATAATTAGTGATTATTATAAAATATTACAATTATAATAATGCAATTATAAGCTTTAATTATATAAGTATAAAATTTACCAGTTATTCAAAGATAGCATCTATATTTTAAAAAATGGTGATGGAAGTGAAAACCCTGGATATCAGACTGAAAATAGCTTCTGAAGAGGAAACAAAATATCCGTCATCTTAAACTAAGTCTTGAAAAACAAACAATAAACATAGGTTTCATCAAGAAGTTAAAAATAAAACAATAAAAACACTAGCACATAATATATAATTAATTAAGATAATATGATTTACATTTTAAAGTATTTAGCAGCCTTTAGACAATAATTCACTTCTGCAATTCTTTTATTAGATTTAATATGTCACTTAGCCATTTAAGATATATGATGATTTACATAATTACAGAGCTATGTTCAAATTATATTTAAGAAGTTCTCAGAATTATAAACTCCTTCCTAATTAGCCAGTTAATAGATTTTCTCTTCTTTTTGTAATTTTAAATATCAAATTTAAGGGGAAATTATTTGCTTTTATACTAGTAGGTCATTTCTTCTTACATATCTAATAAAAAATCTCTTATTAAGACAAGTATAAATAAAACGTCACTTTCTCTGTAATAATACAGAAGAAGTACTGGTACTTATACAGAAAAAATACTTATAGTTAGTATTGTTATGGTTGGGTATTATGGTTATGTTTCTAAATTAATGGCTAATATTTTTTTTGCCATTCTGGTGATAATTTATTAATAACAACAAATTAACTTTTATTTATAATTATAACTGAGACAAGTGCTTTTTTTTAAAGTGGTAGCATACAGTGCATAAATTTACCATTTTAATTTTTTATTAATATAGTGTAGTCGCATTACATACATTCACTTTGTTGTGCTGCCATCATCACCATCTATCTCCACTATGCTATAATTCCCTTAAACTGAAGTTCTGTATTCATTTAAAAAGAAAATGCTTCCCCTTCTATCTTATTCCAGTCCTTGGCAAGCACCAATCTACTTTCTATCTCTACGAATTTGACTACTCCAATCATCTCATGGAAATATTTCATGATATTTAATCCTTGTTTTTGGCTTATTTCACTTAGTATAATGTCATCAAGATGCATTCATGTTGTAACATGTGTCAGCATTTCATTTCTTTTTAAGAATGAATAATATCCCACTATATTTATAAACATTTAACATTTTGTTTATCTATTCATCCATCAGTGAATAGTAGGGTCATTTCTACCTTTTGACTATTATGAATAATGCTGCTATAAATATTGGCACAGCAAATATCTGAGTCCCTACTTTTACTTCTTTGTATTTCCCTAATACCCCCATAATGATCAGTGATGCTAAGCATCTTTTTATGTTTACTGGCCATGTGCATATTTACTCTAGAGGAATGTCTATTCAAGTCTGAAGTGTTATTTTAATTGTATTTTTTTAAATTTTCCAGTGATTTAAGAGAGAAAGAAAGAGAGGAAGAGAGGGAAGGAGAGAGAAAGAGAAAGAGAAAAAGAAAGAGAGAAAGGAGCATCAAATTTGTTGTTCCACTTATTTGTTCCATTTAGTTTTGCCCTTATTGGTTGCTTGTCATATCTGCCCTGACTGAGGACCAAACCTGCAACTTCAGTGCACCATGGATGATGCTATAATTATTAAATGACCTGGCCAGGGCCATGAAGTGTTTTTTTTAAATGAAATGTATTTATTATAATTGATTCAGAACCAAATGAAGATAATTTTAATAGGTATTGAAATGGTGACTATTTAAAAAAAACTTGAAGTTAATGAAACTATTCAAAACATAAATATATTTTATGTTTTTTAATATATTTATATTTTTTAAAAGTATACTTTTATTTAAAATGGTATTTGAAATTGAATATTATAAACTAAAATAATTTTCAGAAACAATTAATAGCATGAATATAATCAAGTTATACTGATATGTGAAAGAGTTCCAAATTTCAATTTGAAGTTTAAATGACATCCACTATTTGTGGGGGAAAAAAGGCATTTACAAAAAAATTACCCATTAATTAAACTAAATAACAAAATATGTTACGAATTATTTGTACCTAAAGAATAATGACAATATTGTGCTAAATTCTGTGATACAAAAAATAACAAGTTAAGTAGAGGATATTATGTAGCTTTAGATGCATTTCTTTCTTAAAATGAAAATGTGTTGTTTCAGTTATACGTTTCCTTTATCAATTGTTAAGTTACAAGGTACCTAACATTTAGTGTTCAAGAAGTGTTCCAATGTTATCTTAGTTTAGTTGGAGAGAGTATTGCAACTATCTCTTCAGCAGTAAATGTCAGGTTACCTACATAATCAATGTTTTTTCAAAATTAATTATTCTTTTCCTCAATCAATACTTTTTATCATTGAAATGAAGTCCTAACTAAGTCAACAAAATAATCAAATATATAAATATGAAGATGGCACCTTTAATGAAACACAGGATGCAAGCTCTTGCTTACTTGAGGCAGACACTGGATTTGATACACAAGAAGAAATCAGCTAAAATTTAAAAATTAGCCATGAATTGCTGAAGTCTCAGAATAGGCTAGCATGAGTGTGGCAACCATTAAAGCCCCACATACAGCCTGACCTGTGGTGGCACAGTGGATAAAGTGTCGACCTGGGAACACTGAGGTCGCCAGTTCAAAACCCTGCACTGGTCTGGTCAAGGCACATATGGGAGTTGAGCTTCCAGCTCCTCCCCCCTTTCTCTCTCTCTTTCTCTCTCTCTCTCTCTCACCCTGTGTCTCCTCTCTAAAATGAATAAAATAAAATTTTTTTTAAAAAAAGCCCCACATACAAAGATAACTTGAACCCACAGATTATTCTCCACCAATCACACCAGGCTGGCATACCTATGGGAGATAAATAGCAACAACTGCAAGAAAAGTGCAAAGACTGATTGATATCCATATTCTTTCTCTCTCTTACAGAACAAAATACTTAAGTCACTGGGAAAAGAGCAGCAGTCCTTTGCAAGTAGGGAAAGCAAATTAAAACCAACCAATCAGCTCAACAAACAACACCCTTAACACTGGAAGGGGAGAATAAATTATAATGAGTCAAAACCATTAAAAGTTTCCTCTTATTGAGGGAGAGAGAGAGAATCAGTGGGTAGGCTCCACTCGCAAGACCCAGGGACAAATCACTAACTGAAGACAGAGATAGAACCATAAAAAAAAGAGAAGGCTTAATTTATCCATCCATCAGATTACCAAGCACTGTGTAATAATGAACATCAATCCTGCAGAAAGATGGGTAAATTTTCCATGATTTATTTATTCATGACAGCAGGAGCTATCCTCTTATTCTTTTTCATATCAAAATTACCATAATATTAATTCAGTTTTAAAATTATTATTTTCTACTTATATCTCATCCTGTTTCTCATATTATATTTAAGTTATAGGATTGAAAACATGCAGCTTGGTAATAAGTATGTATAAGAGACCCTTAGATCACAGTCTATTTTTTTTTCCTCTCCTAGTTAGGCCGCCATGGTTTTTCATAGGCAGGGAATGTTGGTTTAAAGTATTTGAATGAAAATGAATATGACAGAATCATTGGTTTTTCATTGATCTATGAATACTTTAATCTTTTCTCACACTTCTGTCTTATTCACCATATCCCATGAAGAAGACATTAGTCTCAGTCACTCGGGCTATAATCAGAGTTGTCATCACAGAAAAATTAATGACAGTTGGCTTTGATTTGGGAATTTACGGAACACCGTTAAACTGACCAGTGTGAGGTATTTGGTAGGCACCCACTGGGTGGGTTTTATTAATTTATATTTCCCAATATTTGAAGACTTTTACAATGCAGTTCAATTGATTTTGATGATATAAAATCCTACAATATGGAAAACATATTACTGTAAGAGACTTTATTCAATATCAGCTTGTGTTGATTAATTTATTATTCTGTTTCTTCATAGGTTACTAGTCTGTGCACATTACATAAACTTGTATCCTCATCTGAAATATTGAGATAACAATTCTATCACTGCAATATGTTTATTTATTAGAAAAATACCTAGTATAACATCTGCTCTATAATAGGGCAATAAATTAACTCAAGCTCTATCATACCATAAGCAGAAGGTTCTTATCATCTTCATATAATTTATACTGGAAATTATAGGTATCTTACCTAAAGAAGTTTTGGTAATCAAAAACTCATATTCTTTAAAAATGTACAAAACCAAGAACTACTAGGTTATCTAATCTGTCTAGTTGAAGTACAAGATTATATCTGATCTGTAGCATGTACTTTGGCTTGCTCTGTCCAATTTAGACTGAACCAACCCAGGTGAAGAAGCTCCCCATTGAGACTCATCCACTTTTAACACAGCTCACCACTATGTAATTGTTCCTAAGATTCTGCCTAGGCTTCCCTTTGCTCAATCTTGTCTCATCACTTCTCATTAAAGCAACCTGACATGAGGCATAACAGGGAAAGGAAGGCTGCTTGATAGTTACTCATTTTAATTTTACACATTTACACATTGTCACAGCTGTCATTTTCATTTAGAACAACCACTTAAAACACAACTTCAGCTATTTCACTGAATGAAAATATAAGGTTTCCAGTAGTTAGCTGACTCTAATTTAATTTTCTCTGCCTTCTTTAGATCTCAGGATTCCTGAAAATCTTTTAAATGCTTATCTCAGGTGCAGAAGCATTGGTTTTCTTAGGTTTGATAATTTACTAAAAAGTGCTTCTTGGTTTGTGATTCGGCAGAGAATTTAATTTTATAACCATCTTGTGTGATCCACATCAGTCATGCTACTCAGATATATTTCAGTGTGCTAAGTATTTCAAAGGTGAAGGTCATTGTTATCTCTGTAGAATACAAAGCCCTTGATTCATGGCTTAGAAACATCTAGATTTTATTTGTTACAATCTATGGTTTGTGGCCTTTAGCCTACTAACAAAACTATCTTTAGTTTACACTAAAGTTGGCACCTTGAATGATGGTTCTTATCAATATACCAGCCTACCGTGAGACTGTCAAATAGATCTATTGTCAATTACCTAATCGCTTTAAAAACACTGCAATAAATGTCTCTGGAAAAACAGGACAGATATGTTCAATAAATAAATAAATAGACAACTAGACTACTTTCTTACACCATACACAAGAATAATTTCAAAATGTATTAAGAACCTAAATATTAAAGTCAAACCATAATAATCCTAGAAGAAAACATAGGTAGTAAAGTTTCTGACATTTTTTGTAGTAATATTTTTTCTTATATATCTCTTGGGGCAAGAGAAACAAAAAAAATAAACAAATGGGACTCCATCAAACTAAAATGTTCTTGCACAGCAAAGAAAGTCATCAACAAAATAAAAAGACACCCACTGAATGGAGAACATGTTTGCTGGGACATCTGATAAGGGCTTAAGATCCAAAATATATAAGAAACTTATAAAACTCAACACATACACACACACACACACACACAAAATAAGTTAAAAAATCCCAAACAATACAATTAAAAAGTGGGTAAAGAACTAGAATAAATACTTATTGAAGAAGGACATACAGATGGCCAGTGAAAAGGACATACAGAAACATATGAAAAGATGCTCAATGTCACTAATCATCAGAGAAATGAAAATTAAAACCATAATGAGATATCACCCTACACCTGTCAGAGTGTTCATTATCAATAAATCAACAGCCTGACCAGGTGGTGGCCCAGTGGATAAAGCATCAGACTGGGATGCAGAAGACCCAGGTTCGAGACCCCAAGGTCGCCAGCTTGAGCGTGGGCTCATCTGGCTTGAGCAAAAGCTCGCCACCTTGGACCCAAGGTCGCTGGCTCTAGCAAGGGGGGGCTTGGTCTGCTGAAGGCTCATGGTCAAGGCACATGTGAGAAAGCAATCAATGAACAACTAAGGTGTTGCAACGGCAATGATAAACTAATGATTAATGCTTCTCACCTCTCTCTTTTCCTGTCTGCCTGTCCCTATCTATCCCTCTCTCTGACTCTCTCTCTGTCCCTGTAAAAAACAAACAAACAAACAAAAATATGTAACTGACATATGACCCAGTGACTCCACTTCTGGGAATATATCTGAAGAAACCTAAAACACTAATTTGAAAGAATATATGCACCCTTATGTTCATTGCAGCATTATTTAAAATATTTAATATTTGGAAGTAGCCTAAGTGCCCATCAATAGATGAGTAGATCAAACAAATAAACAAACAAACAAACAAACAAACAAAAACCAAAGAACTGTGGTGTATTTACACAATGGAATACTACTCAGCCGTAATAAAGAAGAAAACCTTACCTTTCGTGAAGGGATGGATGAACCTGGAGATCATTATGCTAAATGAGATAAGCCAGTCAGAGAAAAACAAATACCATATAATTTTACTTATATGTGGAATCTAATGAGCAAAATAAACTAACAAACAAAATAAAAATAGACCATAGATACATAAAACAGACAGACAGCTATCAGAGGGAAGGGAGTTTTAGGGGCTCAGTGAAATAATTGAAAGGATTGAGCAAAGGAAAAAAGAGACATATAGACACAGACAATAGTATGGTGATTACCAGAAGGAAAGAGGGTGGGGAGAAGTAAAATAGTGTAAAGGAGGGATAGATGGTGATGAATAGAAACTTGACTTGGGGTGGTGAACACACAATACAATATACAGCTTATGTATTATAGAATTGTGCACCCAAAACATACGACTTTATGAACAAATGTCACCTCCATAAATTCTATAAAAATTAAAAACAAAACAAAACAAAAATATCTGCATGCACACAGCTTGATTTTTTTTCTCTCTTTTCAGAGGATTACAGAAAGAGAAAAGAAAAGGAAAATAAAGGGTTTGTAACTTCTGTCTGCCTTTCATTAGGATTCATCTTTTCTTTATATAATGACTGCCATTAGAATAAAACAATTTACACCTTTCAGGCTTCCACAGCAGAACTCCTACACATAATTGTCATATATTTTAAGAATAACAAGCTTTCTCTCTTATTAAGGAGGCTGTTTAATGCAAATTAGTTAATTAATTCATGGTAATAAGCTTTATAGTGGCATTATAGTGACTTCTATGTGCCATAGTTTCCATTTAAAAGGATGGGTGGGAAATCAGTTACCAGTTGTTTTCAGCAAATGAGTAATGCTAGTTTCAGATGACCTTACCCTAATATTTTTTATGAAAAAAACAACCTAATTTCTCCTTTAAGTGGACTTTTGAGATTACTTCCTTAAGAAAGCCTTCCCCTAAAGTTCCACAGTAAATATCCACTAAATCTAATTCATCTCCTCTTTGGCAAAGGGTACAAGCTTTTTGAGAGCAGGAGCTCTAATTTTGTCTTTCATTCATCTTCATATTTGTAGCCTAAACACAGCATCTACTGCAAGCAGATTATCAATAAAATGATTGAATTTAGACTCTATCTTTATAGCAATAGGAAAATTCATATATCAAGAATATCTCTAGGAAATTCAGATAATTTTGTTCCAGTGAGACATTATTGAAATAAACACATCCCCTAATAAAGCAAGATTTCATATCCTTTCAGCTTTCTTGCTCTTTTGTAACACTTTATGAAGACTAAAATCAAGTATGCCTCTAATCCCACCCCATAATTCAGGTCGCTCAATTTTCCTGGTGGGTTTGGGATTTATTTTATGACATAATTATCTAGTGGCTTATTAGGTTGGATGAATTTTGGCCTAATGACTTTTTGAGTAGATGTTTATTCAGCATGGAATTTAACTGTATTTTAAAAACATTAATAATCTAATACCAGTGAGAATGGTGAAGCATGATTATTGGTACTGTTGGATACATGACAAAAAGTAGAGCACAGAATTAATTAAACGATGGCAAATACACTAAACTGAAATTAATCCATAAATGGCTTGCAGAGAATCGATAAATCTCTGAGATTATGTTGAAAATTGTGTGATATACGGTATGCTTCAACAGTTTATCCAAAAAGTTCAAGAATCATCACCAAACAAAATGCTCCTTGATATTTTTTTATAACCCATTATAATAGCTACCTGAGAATGGCTTATTTTCAACTTCTATAAAAATCTCATGATTCAACCTATTAAACAGACAAGATTAAGGAAAACGTCTGTGGAAATACATAATGTATTAAAGTAACTATAATCAAGTTAAAAGACTGTGCTCTCTCAGAAATGTTCTGGAACATGAAAATGCTATTACACAGAAATTTTTATTTTTACATTTTGTATATAGTGTGAGAAAATGATGGGGATAGCTAAAAAGATAGATATGCTATTTTTTTCTCACCATATGTTAAAAATACCACACTATTCCCACAGAAAAATTTGGCATGATTAACGAAACTCAATTGATATTATTCTATTTCATTGAATCTATATGTTTGTTCCTATTCCAACATCCCAGACTGATTTAGACAGTGTAATTTTATAACAAGCCTCAAAATCCAACTTCTTTTTGCTTTTGCAAAATTATTCTGACAACTATATGTCCACTGCTTGTATTTTATGTAAATATTTTAATCCATAATTAAAAAATAATTCTTAAATTTTTATTTCACCCATCTGATTTTATTTGTGCCCCTCCCCCCTTCCTCACCTCTTCCTCCCCCTGGGGAGCCAGTACACTCTTGTACATGTCTGTGAGTCTCATTTTTATGTCCCATCTATGTATAGACTCATATAGTCCTTAGTTATTTCTGATTTACTTACATCACTCAGTATAATGTTATCAGGCTCCATCCATGTTGTTACAAATGACCCAATGTCATCATTTCTTTTGGCTGAGTAGTATTCCATAGTATATATGTACCAAGGCTCTTTAATCCACTTGTCCTCTGATGAACACTTGGGCTGTTTCCAGATCTTCCTATTGTGAACAATGCTGCCACGAATATGGGGGTGCATTTCTTCTTTTTGAACAGTGCTAAGGCATTCTTAGGGTATATTCCTAAAAGTGGAATAGCTGTGTCTAAAGACAGTAGGATTTTTAATTTTTTGAAAAAATCTCCATTCTGTTTTCCACAGTGGCTGCACCAGTCTGCATTCCCACCAGCAGTGCAGGAGGGCTCTCTTTTCTTCACATCCTTGCCAGCACTTTGCATTGTTTTGCTGATGAGAGCCATTCTGACTGGTGTGAGGTGATATCTCATTGTGGTTTTAATTTGCATTTCTCTAATGATTAGTGATGTTGAGCATTTTTTCATATGCTTATTGGCCATCTGTATGTCCTCTTTGGAGAAATTTCTATTCATTTCTTTTGCCCATTTTTTGATTGGATTGTTTGTCTTCTTGGTGTTGAGTTTTGCAAGTTCTTTATAAATTTTGGTTATTAACCCCCTATCAGATGTATTGTCGAATATGTTCTCCCATTGTGTGATTTGTCTTTTTATTCTGTTCTTATTGTCTTTAGTTGTGCAAAAACTTTTTAGTTTCATATAGTCCCATTTGTTTATCCTGCCTCTTATTTCATTATCCCATGGAGATAAATCGGCAAATATACTGCTGCACCAGATGTCAGAGAGCTTATTGCCTTAGTTTTCTTCTAAGATACTTATGGTTTCACAGCTTACATTTAAGTCTTTTATCCATTTTGAGATTGTTTCTGTGAATGGTGTAAACTGATGGTCTAGTTTCATTTTTTTGCAAGTAGATGTCCGGTTTTTCCAACACCATTTGTTAAAGAGGCTGTCTTTACTCCATTGTATGCTCTTTCCTCCTTTGTCAAATATCAGTTGTCCATAAAGCTGTGGGTTTATTTCTGGGTTCTTTGTTCTATTCCATTATCTATGTGCCTGTTCTTATGCCAGTACCAGGCTGTCTTGAGTTTAATGGCCTTGTAGTATAACTTGATATCCAGAAGAGTGATACCTCCTGCTTTATTTTTTCTTTTTAAGATTGCTGAGGCTATTCGTGTTCTTTTTTGGTTCCAGATAAATTTTTGGAATATGAGTTCTATATCTTTGAAGTATGTCATTGGTATTTTAATTGGTATTGCATTGAATTTATAAATTGCTTTGGGTAATATAGACATTTTAATAATGTTTATTCTTCCTAACCATGAGCATGGTATATGCTTCCACTTGTTTGTGTCTTTCTTGATTTCTTTTATCAATGTTTTATAATTTTCCGAGTACAAGTCCTTAACCTCCTTGGTTAAATTTACTCCTAGGCACTTTATTATTTTGGTTGCAATAGTGAAGGGGATTGTTTTCTTAATTTCTTTTGCTGACATGTCATTGTTGGTATATAGAAATGCCTCTGATTTCTGAGTATTAATTTTATATCCTGCCACCTTGCTGAATTCATTTATCAGGTCCAGTAGTTTTTTTACTGATTCTTTAGGGTTTTCTATATACAATATCATATCATCTGCAAATAATGACAGTTTTACTTTTTCTTTTCGAATTTGGATGCCTTTTATTTCTTTTTCTTGTCTGATTTGCTGTAGCTAGGAGTTCCAGAACTATGTTGAATAAGAGTGGTAAAAGAGGGTACCCCTGCCTGGTTCCTGATCTTAAGAAGATTGTTTTTAATTTATGCCCATTTAGGATGATGATTGCTGTGGGTTTGACATAGATGGCTTTTATGATGTTAAAGTATGTTCTCTATATTCCCACTATATTGAGAGTTTTGATCATGAATGGGTCCTGGATTTTATCAAATTTCTTTTCTGCATCTATTGAAATTATCATGTGATTTTTGTTCGTCCTTTTGTTTATGTGATGAATCACATTGATTGATTTGCGAATATTGAACCAACCTTCCCTCTCCAGAATATATCCCACTTGATCATGGTGTATGATTTTTTTCATATATTGTTGGCTAGTATTTTCTTGAGAATTTTAGTATCTAAGTTCATCAGGGATATTGGCCTATAATTATCTTTCTTTGTGTTGTCTTTGCCTGGTTTCGGGCAAAGACAACACAAAGAATTTGAAAGCCTTCCTCCCTCTTGAATTTTTTGAAATAGCATGAAAAGTATAGAAGTTAGTTTTTCTTTGAATTTTTGGTAGAATTCACTTGTGTAGCCATCAGTCCCAGCACTTTTCTTTGTTGGGAGTTTTCGCTCATTTGTTATAATTGGTCTGTCTAGGTGTTCTGATTCTTCCAATTTGATTTTTGGAAGATTATATAATTCAAAATATTTGTCCATTTAACCTAGATGTCTAATTTTTTGGCATAGAGTTCTTCATAGTATTTTCTTCCAATCCTTTGTATTTCTGTTGTGTCAGTTGTTATTTCTCCACTCTTATTTCTAATTTTATATATTTGAGACTTCTCTCTTTTTCTCTTGGTGAGTCTAGTTAAAGGTTCATTGATCATTTTTACCTTTTCAAAGAACCAGCTCCTGTTTCCATTGATCCTCTGTATTGTTTCCTTAGCCACTGTGTCATTTATTTGCACTCTGATCTTTATTATTTTCTTCCTTCTACTGATCTTGGGCTTTATTTGCTGTTGTTTTTCTAGTTCTTTTAGATGCAGGGTCAGGTTGATTATTTGATTTTTTTCTAGTTTCTCATGGTATACCTGTAGTGCTATAAACTTCCCTCTCAGTACTGCTTTAGCTGTGTCTCATAAATTTTGAGTTGATATATGCTCATTGTCATTCATTTCTAGAAACTTTTTATTTCTTCTTTGATCTCATTTTTGATCCATTTGTTATTTAATAACATGCTATTTAGTTTTCAAGTGTTTGAGTATTTTTCAGGTTTTTTTGTGGTTAATTTCTAGTTTCATGGCATTGTGATCAGAGAAAATGCTTGACATGATTTCAATCTTCTTAAATTTGTTGAAACCACTTTTGTGTCCTAACTTGTGGTCTATCCTAGAAAATGTACCATGAGCACTTGAAAAGAATGTATATTCTACTGCTTTAGGATGAAAAGTTCTGAAGATATCTATTAAATTGATTTGATCTAGTGTATCCTTTATGTCTGCTGTTGCTTTGTCAATTTTATTTCTTGAGGATCTATCCAGTGAGGTTAGTGGTGTATTGAAATCCCCTACTATGATAGTATTGCTGTTAATCTCGCCCTTTATATCCATCAAAGTCTGCTTTAAGTATGTTGGGGCTCCTATGTTTGGTGCATTGATATTTATAATGATTACATCTTCCTGTTGAATTGTTCCCTTTATCATTATGTAGTGTCTTTCTTTATCTCTTACTACAGCCTTTGTTTTAAAGTCCATTTAGTCAGATATAAGTATTGCTACCCTGGCTTTCTTTTTCATTTCCATTTGCATGAAATATTTTTTTCCATCCTTTTACCTTCAGTCTATGAGCATCTTTTGTTTTAAGGTGTGTCTCTTGTAGACAGCATATGTATGGGTCCTGTTTCTTTATCCATGCAGCTACCCTATGTCTTTTGATTGGATCATTTAATCCATTTACATTTAAGGTTATTATTGATATGTAGTTGTTTATTGCCATTTTATTCTTTAAAGCTGTATTCTTCTTTTGCTATATTTTTTTCTGCCTTTGAACTGTTCACAACAGGCCCCTTAGTATCTCTTGCAGAATTGGTTTGGTTTTAATGAATTCCTTGATGCTTTTTTTGTCTGGGAAGCTTTTTATTTCTCCTTCAATTTTAAACTTTAGCCTTGCTGGATAAAGTAGTCTTGGTTGTAGGTTCTTGTTCTGCATTACTTTGAATATATCTTGCGATTCCCTTTTGGCCTCAGGTGTTTCTATTTAGAAGTTGGACGTCATCCTTATTGGGGCTTCTTTGTAGTTGTAAGCCTTTTTTTCTCTAGCATCTTTTAAAATTTTCTCTTTATCACTTAGATTTGGTATTTTAACTATGATGTTTCTTGCTGTAAATTCCTTTGGGTTTCTCTTTAATTGAGTTCTCTGTGCTTCTTGAACATTTGAAACGTTTTTCAATCTTAATTTAGGGTAATTTTCGGCTTTGATTTGATTGACCAAAGTTTCTATCCCTTGTCCTTTCTCTTCTTCTTCAGAAACCCCTATGATGTGAATGTTATTTCTCTTCATGTTGTCACATAGCTCCCTTAGAGTTTCCTCAGACCTTTTGAGTCTCTTTTCTTTTTTCTGCTCTGCTTCTGTGCCTTTGTTTATTTTGTTCTCTAACTTGCTGGTTCAATCCTCAGCTTCATTCATCCTGCTTTTAATTCTTTCCGTTGTGGTCTTTAGTTCTGATACTGTACTTGTCATTTCTGCCTGATTCTTTTTTATTATTTCAATTTCCTTTTTTATACTTGCTATATCTTTATTTAGGTGTTCACAGTGACTATTCATTGTAGCTCTAAGCTCTTTGAACATCCTAACCATCATTATTTTAAACTCTGCATCAGATGGTTTGGTTATATCTGATTCATTCAGGTCCTTCTCTAGGGATTTCTCTTGATTCATTTGGGTTGCACTTCTCTACATGCCCATTTTGCTGTGTGTAAGAAGGGTTTGGCTACTGGAGTCCAATGGGTGTTGCCTACATATGTTTTCTAGATGTGGTCTGTCTGCAGGTCAGCCACCCTGTCTTTCGCTGCCTATGGTGGTTGGGTATTGGTGTTGCTGGTGCCATCCACTGTGGCTTTTGCTGCAGTTTCCTCCTCTCCTCCGTTGGAGGGGTCGTGTTCTTGTGCCGGCTCTACAAGCCTCAGCCTGTCTTGGCTTTCACCCCTCGCCCCTCTGCCACAGGTGGGTTTGTGCACCACACTCGGGCCATAAGCCTGGGCACCAAGGGCAAGGGTGAGCACTTTTGCTCAGATGTGGGTCCCTGTCAGCCAGTTCCTCCAGCTAGGAGGGGCTTCTGGTGCATGCTCAGCTATAAGCCAGGCTTCTGCCTTGCCCCTGCCTACCTCAGCTTCTCTGTCAGGTTGCTGGTGCATGCTCATCTGTGAGCCGGGCTTCCTCCCCACCTTCGCGGCATAGCCAGTTCATGCAGAACTTTAAGCCTCGGAGGCCAGGTGAGGCTGCACATCCACTTCCCTGCCCAGCGGCCTATCTCTGCCCATTCCGGGCTCCCACTTTTCCCCCACAGCTAGAATCGCAGGAGGGCCCGCATCTGCTGGACTGCTGGACCACTTTCATGTGTTTTCTTTGCCCCCGCTGGTCTAGACCAAGCTCATGCCAGCTGGCTCAGCCTCTGCCCCCACCGATGGAACCGTGCTTCCGTGTCCCGCTGCCACCCGCCCTACAGCAAGCCCTCAGCAGTCTGGGTTGGGGCTCTGCAGCTCAGACCCTAATCCTCCATACTGCAGTCCTGAAAGTTCCCTCCTTCTAAGCGACTGTGCTTTGATTGTCACAGGGGAGCCTGTTGGGCTGGTGTCCTGCTTCCCTTTGCTGGTTCCAGGGGAAATATTGTTTCAGATTTGTGGAGTGACTCAGCCCAGGGTTTAGGGTGGCTGTCCCTCAAAGCTTTTCTCCCTGTGCCTTCCAGATCGCACTCTCTTCCTGCTGCTCTGGTCCTCTCCTCTCTCCCTGTCTCCCGGAGTCCTAGGTGAGTGGTTGTGAGAGAGGTTTGCTGTGCTGTCCCAGTATCAGTGTTGCTTCTTCAGTGTTCCCTGGTTGAAGAGTCCTTTCAGTCCAGTTCAATGTTGGTTTATCCAGATGATGGTTCTTAAAATCAAGTTATAATCCACTTTGGTTGTGGGAGTTGGAAGTTGGTACGTCCACCTACTCCATCACCATCTTGCCCCGCCCTTTATCTTTTGATACTCCTTTTGCCTGCAAATCTTCTAACTCTGCCCATTCTTCTGGCCAGCTCCACTTTCACTTGTCCAGGGCACATTCTTTAAGACCTGTGGATCTTGTTGACTTATTTTAATTAAAAACACTCTCTGGCTCTCCCACCTTAATTATGGATGGCCTGTTTGTCTTCATTCTTTCATGCAACTTCCCAATTTTTTAATTTAATGATCCTTATTTTTAAAATAAAATTTATATAAATATTTTAGATTCAACAGGACAATTGCCACTGGGATATTTATTGTGAATGCATTTGTCTGCATATTTATTTGGAAATAATAGCTTAAATCTTATGTCCCCTCATGTATTTACCTAGATTCTTTTTTTTTTTATATATATATATATTTTATTATTATTAATTCTAATGGGGTGACATCAATAAATCAGGGTACATATGTACAATGAAAACATCTCCAGGTTATCTTATCATTCAATTGTGTTGCATACCCATCACCAAAAGTCAAATTGTCCTCTGTCACCTTCAATCTGGTTTTCCCTGCGTCCCTCCCCTCCTCCCTATCCCACTCTTCCCTCCCTCCCCCCATCCCATAACCAAACTCTCTTGTCCATGTCTCATACCCTCACTTTCATGTCCCACCTATATATGTAATCGTGCTGTTCTCAGTTTTTCTTTTTTTCTGATTTACTTATTTCACTCCGTATAATGTTATCAAGGTACATCCATTTTGTTATAAATGATCCGATGTCATCGTTTCTTATGGCAGAGTAGTATTCCATAGTATATATGTACCAAAGCTTTTTAATCCACTCGTCTTCTGACGGACACTTGGGCTGTTTCCAGATCTGCCCTATTGTAAACAATGCTGCCACGAACATGGGGGCGCATTTCTTCTTTTCGAACAGTGCTATGGTGTTCTTAGGGTATATTCCTAAAAGTGGGATAACTGGGTCAAAAGGCAGTTCAATTTTTAATTTTCTGAGGAATCTCCAAACTGTTTTCCACAGTGGCTGCACCAGTCTGCATTCCCACCAGCAGTGCAGAAGGGTTCCCTTTTCTCCACATCCTCGCCAGCACTTATTCTGTGTTGTTTTGCTGATAAGTGCCATTCTGACTGGTGTGAGGTGATATCTCATTGTGGTTTTAATTTGCATTTCTCTAATGATGTTGAGCATTTTTTCATATGCCTATTGGCCATCTGTATGTCCTCCTTGGAAAAATGTCTATTCATTTCTTTTGCCCATTTTTTGATTGGGTTGTTTCTCTTCCTGGTGCTGAGTTTTATAAGTTCTTTATAAATTTTAGTTATTAACCCCTTATCAGATGTGCTGTCGAATATGTTCTCCCATTGTGTGGTTTGTCTTTTTATTCTGTTCCTATTGTCTTTAGCTGTGCAAAAACTTTTTAGTTTGATATAGTCCCATTTGTTTATCTTGCCTTTTATTTCAGTTGCCCATGAAGATAAATCGGCAAATATACCGCTGCTACAGATGTCGGAGAGCTTGCTGCCTATGTTTTCTTCTAAGATGCTTATGGTTTCACGGCTTACATTTAAGTCTTTTATCCATTTTGAGTTTGTTTTTGTGAATGGTGTAAGTTGATGGTCTAGTTTCATTTTTTTGCAGGTAGATGTCCAATTTTCCCAACACCATTTGTTAAAGAGGCTGTCTTTACTCCATTGTATGTTCTTTCCTCCTTTGTCAAATATCAGTTGTCCATAAAGCTGTGGGTTTATTTCTGGGTCCTCTGTTCTGTTCCATTGATCTATGTGCCTGTTCTTATGGCAGTACCAGGCTGTCTTGAGTATAATGGCCTTGTAGTAAACCTTGATATCAGAAAGAGTGATACCTCCTGCTTTATTTTTTCTTTTTAAGATTGCTGAGGCTATTCGTGTTCTTTTTTGGTTCCATATAAATTTTTGGACTATGTGTTCTATACCTTTGAAGTATGTCATTTGTATTTTAATTGGTATTGCATTGAATTTATAAATTGCTTTGGGTAATATAGACATTTTAATGATGTTTATTCTTCCTAGCCATGAGCACGGTATATGCTTCCACTTGTTTGTATCTTCCTTGATTACTTTTATCAATGTTCTATAATTTTCCGAGTACAAGTCCTTAACCTCCTTGGTTAAATTTACTCCTAGTTACTTTATTTTTTTGGCTGCAATAGTGAAGGGGATTGTTTCCTTAATTTCTTTTGCTGATATTTCATTGTTGGTGTATAGAAATGCCTCTGATTTCTGAGTATTAATTTTATATCCTGCCACCTTGCTGAATTCATTTATAATGTCCAGTAGTTTTTTGACTGAGACTTTAGGGTTTTCAATATACAATATCATATCATCTGCAAATAATGACAGTTTTACTTCTTCTTTTCCAATTTGTATGCCTTTTATTTCTTCTTCTTGTCTGATTGCTGTAGCTAGGACTTCCAGAACTATGTTGAATAAGAGTGGTGAAAGTGGGCAACCCTGCCTGGTTCCTGATCTTAAGGGAATTGCTTTTAATCTTTGTCCATTTAGTATGATGTTTGCTGTCGGTATATCGTAGATGGCCTTTATCATGTTAAGGAATGATCCCTGTATTCCCACTTTACTGAGAGTTTTGAGCATGAATGGGTGCTGGATTTTATGAAATGCCTTTTCTGCATCTATTGAAATTATCATGTGATTTTTGTCCTTCCTTTTGTTTATGTGGTGAATCACATTGATTGATTTGCGAATATTGAACCAGCCTTGCCGCTCCAGAATAAATCCCACTTGATCATGGTGTATGATTTTTTTCATATATTGCTGGATCCGGTTGGCTAATATTTTGTTGAGAATTTTAGCGTCTAAATTCTTCAGGGATATAGGCCTATAATTTTCTATTTTTGTGTTGTCTTTGCTCGGTTTTGGGATCAGAATTATGCTCGCCTCATAAAAGGAGTTTGGAAGTCTTCCTTCCTCTTCAATTTTTTGAAATAGCTTGAGGAGAATAGGAGTTAGTTCTTCTTTGAATTTTTGATAGAATTCACCAGTGAAGCCATCAGGCCCAGGACTTTTCTTTTTTGGGAGTTTTTTGATAACTGTTTCTATCTCATTTGCTGTAATTGGTCTGTTTAGGTGTTCTGATTTTTCCAGATTGATTTTTGGAAGGTTATATGATTCAAGAAATTTGTCCATTTCACCAAGATTGTCTAATTTTTTGGCATATAGTTCTTCATAGTATTTTCTTACAATGCTTTCTATTTCTGTTGTGTCAGTTGTTATTTCTCCACTGTCCTTTCTAATTTTATTTATTTGAGTCCTCTCTCTTTTTTTCTTGGTGAGTCTAGTTAAAGGTTCATCAATCTTGTTTACCTTTTCAAAAAACCAGCTTCTTGTTTCATTGATCCTCTGTATTGTTTCCTTAGCCTCTATGTCATTTATTTCTGCTCTGACCTTTATTATTTCCTTCCTTCTACTTGTTTTGGGTTTTATTTGTTGTTGTTTTTCTAGTTCTTTTAGATGCAGGGTCAGGTTGCTTATTTGAGCTTTTTCTAGCTTCTTATGATATGCCTGTAGTGCAATAAACTTCCCTCTCAGAACTGCTTTTGCTGTGTCCCATAAATTTTGAGTTGATGTATGCTCATTATCATTTGTTTCTAGAAACTTTTTTATTTCTTCTTTGATCTCATTGTTAATCCATTCATTATTTAATAACATGCTATTTAGTTTCCAAGTGTTTGAGTATTTTTCATTTTTTCTTTTGTGGTTAATTTCTAGTTTCATGGCATTGTGATCAGAGAAAATGCTTGTATGATTTCAATCTTCTTAAATTTATTGAGACCATTTTTGTGTCCTAACATGTGGTCTATCCTAGAAAACGAACCATGAGCGCTTGAGAAGAATGTATATTCTACTGCTTTAGGGTGAAAAGTTCTGAAGATATTTATTAAATCAAGTTGATCTAGTGTCTCCTTTAAGTCTGCTGTTTCCTTATTAATTTTCTTTCTTGAGGATCTATCCAGTGTTATTAGAGGGGTATTGAAATCCCCTACTATGATAGTATTGCTGTTAATCTCGCCCTTTATATCCATCAATGTCTGCTTTATGTATGTCGGGGCTCCTATATTTGGTGCATAGATATTTACAATAGTTATATCTTCCTGTTGAATTGTTCCCTTTATCATTATGTAGTGTCCTCCTTTATCTCTTACTACAGCCTTTGTTTTAAAGTCCATTTTGTCTGATATAAGTATTGCTACCCCTGCTTTTTTTTCATTTCCATTTGCATGAAATATTTTTTTCCATCCTTTTACCTTCAGTCTATGAGCATCTTTTGTTTTAAGGTGTGTCTCTTGTAGACAGCATATGTATGGGTCCTGTTTCTTTATCCATGCAGCTACCCTATGTCTTTTGATTGGATCATTTAATCCATTTACATTTAAGGTTATTATTGATATGTAGTTGTTTATTGCCATTTTATTCTTTAAAGCTGTATTCTTCTTTTGCTCTATTCATTCCTCCCTTTAAAATGTTCACAAGAGGCCTCTTAGTATCTCTTGCAGAATTGGTTTGGTTTTTATTTATTCCTTCAGGCTTTCTTTTTCTGGGAAGCTCTTTATTTCTCCTTCAATTTTAAATGTTAGCCTTGCTGGATAAAGTAGTCTTGGTTGTAGGTTCTTGTTCTGCATTACTTTGATTATTTCTTGCCATTCCCTTCTGGCCACAAGTGTTTCTGTTGAGAAGTCCGATGTCATCCTTATGGGGGCTCCTTTGTAGGTGATAGTCTTTTTTTCTCTAGCAGCTTTTAAAATTTTTTTTTTATCCATTAGCTTTGGTATTTTAACTATGATGTGTCTTGGTGTAGATTTTTTTGCGTTTCTTCTTAATGGAGTTCTGTGTGCTTCTTGAATGTGTGGAGTGTTTCCCAGCCTTAATTTAGGAAAGTTTTCTGCTATGATTTGATTGAACAAAGTTTCCATTTTCTGTCCTCTCTCCTCTTCTTAGGCACCCCTATGATGCGAATGTTGTTTTTCTTCATGTTGTCACAAAGCTCCCTTAGAGTTTCCTCACATTTTTTAAGTCTCTTTTCCTTTTTCTTCTCTGCTTCTGTGCCTTTGTTTATTGTGTCCTCTAACTCGCTTATTCGATCCTCAGCGTCATCCATCCTGCTTTTAATTCCTTCCATTGTGGTCTTCAGTTCTGATACTGTGTTTGTCATTTCTGTCTGATTCTTTGTTATTATTTCAATTTCATTTTTTATACTTGTTATCTCTTTATTTAGGTGTTCATAATGACTATCCATTGTTGCTCTAATTTCTTTGAACATCCTAACTATCATTATTCTAAGTTCTGCTTCTGGTAATTTGGTTATATCTGGTTCATTCAGGTCCTTCTCTGGGGATTTCTCTTGATTCATTTAGTTTGCATTCCTCTGCCTGCCCATTTTTTCTGTGTATAAGCAAGTTGTGGCCACTGGAGTCCAGTAGGTGTTGCCTTTGTGTTCTCTAGGTGTGGTCTATCTGCAGGCCCCCCACCCCCTCTGCCGGTGCCTAGGGTGGTTGGGTATGAGCGTTGCCAGCGCCGGCCCACTGTGGCTTTTGCTATGTTTTCTGCCTCTCCTCTGTGGGAGGGGCTGTGACTGAAGCCACAAGATTAGCACCAAGGGTAGAGGTGAGCACCTTTCCTCAGCTGCGGACCCAGCCTATTTCCGGACTTCAGCCCAGAACCAGCAGTCGGAGCCTGCTCGCTACAGTTCCGCGGGTTAGGCGGGGCTTTTGACGTGCTCTCAGCTGTAAGCTTTTGCCCATCAGGAGCTTTAGCCCCGCCCTCGAGGCCAGGGCCCTTCTGCGCAGGGTCGGAAACCAAGGTTTATTGGGGCGGGCGTGTTTGCTGGCTTCTGCTGAGCTGCGTACTTCCGCTCGTCCTGGACTCTACCCCGGCCCCGCGTTCGGAGCCCGCTCGTGCACGTATGAATGCTATCCGGGGTTTCTCCGGCCGGGCGCGGATAGTAGCGTGGGCTCAGCTGCAAGCCTCCACTTGTCTCGGGGTCTACCCCGTTCCCGCGCTCGGAGCCCGCTCGCACACGTATACTGGCCAACCGCGGTTTCTCCGGCCCATGGAGGTTGGGGTGGGGGAGTGGGGGACTGGTAGCGTCAGCTCAGCCACAGCCCCTGCCCGTCCCTGGTCCTAGCCCGGTCCCCGCGGTCAGGGCCGGCTTGCGCAGGGCCTGCCCGTTCCTGGCCTCCCGCTTTGACCCCGTTAGTGGGATTAAAGGCGGGCCCGCAGTTTCCGGACCGCTTTCGCGGTCCCCTCTGACCCTCTGGGCTAGACCGATCTCCCACCGGCTTGGCCTCTGCCCATGCCGACTGAACCGCCTTTCAGCGTCCTGCCGCCCCAAAACCCCAAGCAGCCCTCAGCAGAGTAGGAAGGGACCTAATACTCCACACTGTAGGCCTGGGAGCTCCCTCACTTGTTTCACAGCTCAATACTGTCCAAACGCCTCTTCTAGGCTCTAGGACTGGAGGCTGGGGCTTGGTTCCTGGGACCCAGGTCCCTCCCTCTCCGCCAAACTTTCCTCCCGCCCTGCGGGTCTCTCCGGGCTGCCGTTTGCTCCGGGGAGCTGGGCAGCCCTCTTCGCGTTTTCGCTATTCCTACCAGTCTCAATGTGGCTTCTTCTGTGTTCCTTGGTTGAAGAGTCCACTTAGTTTTGTTCAAAGTTGGTTTATCCAGGTGGTGGTTCTTAAAATTGAGTTGTAATCCACTTTGGTTCTGGGAGTTGGAAGTTGGTACGTCCGCCTACTCCGTCGCCATCTTGCTCCTCTTTACCTAGATTCTTGATAATTTCTTGCAACTGTTATCTGCAATTTTCTTTCCATAAAAATATAATTGATTTTTGCACAGTGTAGGTTAAAAGTTAAGTTTATGAATACACGAAACAGTTTATTTTTGTATTGTTATTTATTAATTATTATATTTTTTACATGAACAACATAAAACTACGTTTGCCACACCCTGTATATTAATCTTGTAACCTTGTTAAATATTAGTTGTAGTGTCTCTTTTTTGGTAAATACCTTAAATTATTCTATGTACAGAATTATTTTGTCTTTGAAAAAAGATTTTTAATTTTTGTACTTTTTTCCAATATGCATACATTTTTTTCACTTTTCATTCTGTCTAAGACATTTAGAACTTATTAAATAAAAACAATGAGAGTAAACATTCTAGTCTTATGCCTGACTTACAATATTCTCTTATTTCTTTTCTCATTGTAGTAACCCTCAATCAGGATTAGAAAGTTCCCATCTATTTTAGTTTATGTAGCTTTTTAATAAAAAAACAAAAAAGTCAAAAATTTTAGATTGTTATATAACTCTTATTTTTTTGTTTATATAAATATTAATTGATTTTGAAATGATAAACCAAATTACATATTTCAACATAATCTTCATCAAGTCAGGATATATCATTCTTTTTTGTATATGATTGAGTTTGATTTTCTTATATATATGCAAGGAAATGTATATCTTTGTTTATAAAGAATATTGGTCTGGTCTAATCTGTGGTGGTGCAGTGGATAAAGCGTCGGCCTGGAATGCTGAGGTTGCCAGTTCAAAACCCTGGGCTTGCCTGGTCAAGGCACATATGGGAGTTGATGCTTCCTGCTCTTCCCCGTTTCTCTCTCTCTCTCTCTCTCTTTCTCTTTCTCTCTCCTGACTCTTTAAAAATGAATAAATAAAATCTAAAAAAAAATTGGTCTGCAGTATTATTATTTTTTATATTTTTGGACCTGGTATGCTAAGGAATTGTTCTCATCAAATAGGTATAACTTCCTTTATTTTTTAAAAGAGTTTAAATAGAATTGGTATAACTTTTAAATATTTGACTGAACTTGCCAGTAAAAACCTTTGGTCATGGAATTTTATTTGTAAGAGAGTTTTCAGTGAAAACTTCTATTGTGTATGTGTGACTAGATTATCTATTTGTTCTTGAAGGTGTTTGTGTATTTCAAAATTCTGGCTATTGCATTTGTTCTGAATTAATTCCCATAAATTTGTTCATAATATTTCTTTTCCATTACACAAATTTCTCTAAGTTATGTGATGATATTTTCATTTCTTTTTTCAGTACTTGGTATGTTTGTTCTTGATCAGTGTAACTACAGATTCATTCATTTTACTGATATTTTAAAAGATAAGCACAATGTATATAATTTTCTTAATTTCAAATGTATGGCAATTTCTTTTATGGTGAACATATAGTCTAGCTTTGTGAATGTTTCATATTCCCTTAAAAATATATTTTTTTAATTGAGAGTCAGTGAGGTAGACAGACAGACTTCCACATACATCTCGACCGAAATCCACCTGGCAAGCCCCCTAAAGGGTGATGCTCTGTCCATTTGGGGCCACTGCTCCATTGCTCAGCGACTAAGTTATTTTAGCTCCTGAAGCAAAGTCATGGAGCCATCCTCAGTGACCAGGGCCAACTTGCTTGAACCTTTCAAGCAATGACCATAGAAGGGAAGGGAGAGAAAGAAAAGGAGAGAGAGAGAGAGAGAGAGAGAGAGAGAGGAGGAGGAGGAGGAAGGGTGGAGAAGCAGATGGTTGTTTCTCCTGTATGTCTTGACCTGGAATCAAACCCAGTACTTCCACACACAAGGACAATGCTCTACTGCTGAGTCAACCGGTCAGGGCCAAAAAAAATTTTATATTATGATTTTGTTGGGTGGATTTCTCTATAAATATGATTAGGTGGGTTTATTTCATATTAATTTTCAATTCTGCTATATCTTTACTGATTTTTATCTAAAGTACCTTCCAATCACTTACTGAGAGTATAATATTAAAATTTTCAGTGTAAAGTAAGAATTTATTTAGTTCTATTATTTTTTTAAAGATTTTATTTATTCATTGTTTAGAGAGGAAAAAAAGAGATACAAAGAGAAGGAGGGAGGAGCAGGAAACATCAATTTCCATATGTGCCTTAACTAGACAAGGTCAGGGTTTTGAAATGGTGATCTCAGCATTTCAGGACAACGCTTCCTCCACTGTGTCACCAAAGGTCAGGCTAGTTCTATTAGTTTTAACTTTATGTGGGAATAGCTATTAAGGAGACATGAGAATATGAATGTATAGTATGTATATATAATACACCATAAAATAGTGTATGTTTCAACTTATAGTGTATGTAGAGAGAAAGATTACTTTCTTCATCAATAAAATGTATTAAAAATAGTACTTATATCATTATTATAGGGATTAAAAATAGGGTAACATTCAAAATAATTCAATCATGTCTGGTAACCCAGTAATAAAAATAATAATAATAAATATTATAAATTGTTATTATATTTATTTTTAAATCCAGTTTATATTTCAAGGTATTCTTTTCCTCTATTGCATTAACAATTTAAGGCCATTTATAATATTGGTATTATGAGGCTTATATGTGGAATCAAATCTACAAATGCCATTATTATTGCTAAGACTTTTCAAGAAACTGAGAGCATGATAGTAAAAAAAAAAGTAGAATCCAATATATTTTGAACTTAGAGCAAATATAAACTAATGTAAAGTAAATTTTGTGCCTGGAAACAACTAATAAAATAATATTAATATAGATTAGGTAAATGCAGTAACAGAAGGAAATATATTCATTTGCTCAAACCAAACCTAAATAAATAACTACATAATTAATTATGTTACAACTTAACAGTAGTTCAAGGACAGAGACCAGGCATCTAGAAATCATTAAAGCCATAATCCAAGAGATGAACAAAATTTGTAAATTTGTTTCTGCGTGTCTTTCAAAGTTTCCTACATAAAGACCTCTCTGGATTTCTTTCATTCTTAATGCATGGTGGTGCAGATGTTTCTAATGGAGGCCTTAAAACTACTGAGTGCAGATTTAGAGAATACAGCTATCATAAAGCATTTTTCAAAATCTTAGGGAAATGTTTTGCATATTATCTAATCTGCTAAGTGCTTCATATCTGTCTAATTGCCTGAAATTCTAGGCAAGAATATTGAAGCTTCTCCAATAGTCACTTCGGTGCTATCTGTAACATTTTCAATTATCTGAAAACGTTCTCACTATGTTTATTTTTTTCTTTATATAAACCAAGACTAATTAAGAAGAAACACAAACTATAATTATATGGTATATTATGTAATCTTATACAAATAATTCAAAATTATCTACTTTGTATATTTATAACTAATAAATGGCTCTTAAGCAGAAGAAATCAATCAATTTTAAACTATTGATCATATATTTTATTACTTATTTTTTATTGATAAAGTTTTTTTTTTAAGTGAGAAGAGAGGAGATAGAAATACAGATAGAAATATAGGCGATAGAAATAATACTTTCACAAGTGCCTTAACTAGGATCTACCTGGGATACACCCAGCAATTGTGTCTGGTGCCAATGCTCAAATCAACCAAGTTATCCTCAGCAACTGAGACCCATGCTTGGGCCAATTGATCCAAGGGGGAGAAAGAGGGAGGGAGAAGCAGATGGTTGCTTCTCTTGGGTGCCTCGACTGGGAATAAAACCTGAGATGTCCATATGCTGGGCCGATGCTTTTTCCACTGGACCAGCTGGCCAGGGCCTCTTAGTGTTTTCTGGATAACTTATTTCACTTAGAATAATACCTCAAAGTCCATCCATGTTGTTGCAAATGGCAGTGTGATGCTGATGATGAGACCTTTTATTTTTGTATGCTGCATTTTATTTTGTTATCTACTTCTTTCATATGGTCACAATTTATTCTGGGAGGGAAGTATTGGGGGAGAAAAAGACAAAGGTGGGCAAACTAGACCAATTAATTATCTTTGCTGTGCGATTTGGCAAATGAAGTTCTAACAAGAAGTGAGAGTACAGGTGATAAATTAGACCTCTCAGAGCTTATCTCCCTTCTTCACTTTGTAGTTAGCCTGTATGCTATACTAGAAAGTCTGTTTAGAAGGCTTCCTTCTACAATACATCTCTTGTATGTTTATGTTCCATCATGAACCAATGGTGATAAATAGATAGCATGTATGCTCCTACTCCACCTCTTTATATGCAGTCAATACCATGGTTCCTGAGGAGGCCTCTGAATCAGCCTCAAAGTAACCATGGCCATTAGTTGGTACACAGCACACAGTGATAAAACCTAATTTACATTGAAGTGCTAACCAGTGTTCCTTCTATTTGTCTTCTTTTAATGGTGATGACGTCTTAACGTTCTGAACATTAGCATCATTGAGGGAGTTTGTAAAAATGCCAGTGCCTAGGACTAACCTTAGAAATTCCGACTGAATTGATGTGGGGGCGGGGTGAGTCTAAGTGTCAGTTATTTTTAAGATCTCTACAGGAAATCCTATTCTGTAGCCAGATGCATCTATCCTGGGGAAGGCGTATATATGCAGACCTTGAAAGATCCCAGTAGAAAGGAGCTTATAAGATCCTTTTATAAGCTTCATGAGAAAAGTTGAGGTAAAGCATTTTAAAAGAATGGTATAACAGCATAGACTGTTGGACTGGGATGTGAAAGACACAGGTTCCAGACCCCAAGGTCGTAAGCTTGAACGCGGGCTCATCTGGTTTGAGCAAGGCTCACCAGCTTGAGTCCAAGGTCACTGGCTCGAGCAAGGGGTCACTCGCTCTGCTGTAGCCCCTGGTCAAAGCACATAGAGAAAGAAATAAATGAACAACTAAGGTGTCGCAATGAAAAACTGATGATTGATGCTTTTCATCTCTCTCCCTTTACTGTCTGTCTGTTCCTATCTGTCTCTCTCTCTGACTCTCTCTGTCTCTGCCACACACACACAAAAAAAATGGTGTAACAGATTGGTAGTTATAAGATGGTTATGGGAATGTAAAGTAAACCAAGGAATTGCAGTCAGTAATATTACTGTAATGGTATAGGGTACCATTTGGCTAGTGGAAATATCAGGACACTTTGTAAAGTATATCAAAAAGTCATATAACTTCTCATCCACACAAAAAAGCGGGAAATGCAATTAAAAAATCTATAACCACTGTATAAGTCGCACCCAGTTTTTAGACCACAAATTTTTTGATAAAGGGTACATCATATGGGGAAATATAGTAATTCAGAGTTGATCAGGACCTGCTATTCTTGATCCATTCCAGATCACAAGATACATAAGGAATCAGTTTCCTTATTTTAAAGTAACATTGTTTTCTTTGCAAGCTATGTCTCTTGACTTTCAATCTGGGTCAGAAAATACAGAAATCATGTTTAGCCATCATGCAAACTTTTTATGGTTTGAATTCTTTCTAACATCATGAATACAGGAACTTTCATTGCTGAAGTATAAAGCAGCAAATCAGTTCTCAAGAATTATTATCTGTTGGTATTTTTCATCACTCAGCATATTTAAGCTGCCAAACAAAGTAACACCAAGAAAATGTTTCTGAGTTCTTTCAAGTACATATTATCATTTAGTGAGATATTTTGTAAGGCATTCATAAAAAGTTTTAGAATAATTCTCCCTACTCAATAATTTAAATGACAGTATTTAATATGGAGATATAAAAGTAAAATTACTTAGGCCCTGGTCAGTGGCTCAGTGGATAGAGCGTCAGCCTAGCAGGTGGATGTGCCAGGTTCAATTACCAGTAAAGGCACACAGGAGAAGAAACCATCTGCTTTTCTCCTGCTCCCTTTCCCCCTTCTCTCCCTCTTTCTCTCCTCAGCCAGTGGCTTAGTTGGTCTGACTGCATCAGTCTCAGTTGCTAAAGATAGCTTGGTTGATTTGAGCATCAGCCCCAGATGGTGCTGCTGGCTGGATCCCAGTTGGGGTGCATGCAGGAGTCTTGCCTCACTATCTCCCTTCCTTTCACCTAAAAAGCACTTTTTAAAAATTTTTAAAATGTAACAGGTTTAGGATTTTCTCTTTAAGCTTACTTATTTTGAGATATAATTTACATTTTCTTTTCTGATTCACTTATTGTTCTGACAAGGCCCATCCATGTTGTAAAAGGCAATATGTCATCATTTCTTATGGCTAAGTAGTATTCCATTGTATATATGTACCACATATCCTTTATCCAATCCTCTATCAAGGGACACTTTGGTTGTTTCCATGTCTTGGCCACTGGGAATAATGCTGCCGTGAACATGGGGTTGCATGTGTCTTCACATACCAATGTTTTTAAGTTTTATGTGTAGATACCCAATAGAGGATTGCTGGGTAATATGGAAGTTCAGTTCTTAATTTTTTGAGGAAACACAATACTGTCTTCCATAATGGTTGTACCAGTTTACATTCCAACCAACAGTGAATGCAAGTTCTTTTTTCTACACAGCTTCTTTAACAATTATTTTTACCTGTTCTGTTGATATTAGCCAATCTAAAAGTTGTAAGGTGGTATCTCTTTGTAGTTTTGATTTACATTTCTCTAATTGCTACTGAAATGAGAATCTTTTCATACATCTGTTGGCCATCAGTATGTCTTCTTGGGAGAAATTTCTGTTCAGTTCTCTTCTCATTTTTAAATTGCATTGTTTGCTTGTTTGATGCTTTGCTTTATGAGTTCTTTATATATTTTGGATACTAACTCCTTATCAGAACTGTTGTTTGTAAATGTTATCTTCCATTTGGTTGATTGCCTTTATGTTTTGTTGTCAGTTTCTTTTGCTGTGCAGAAACATTTTAATTTGATATGGTCCCTTTCATTTATTTTTGCCTTTTCTTTTCTTGACTTTGGGGTCAAATTCATAAAATGTTCTCTATGGCCAAGGTCTATAACTTTAGTACCTATGTTTTCTTCTATGTAATTTATTGTTTCAGGTCTTATATTTAGTCTTTGATCCATTTCAAATTAAGTTTTGGGCATGGGGACAAGATGTAGTCAAGTTTTATTCTTTTACATTTGGCTTTCCAATTTTCCCAGTACCATTTATTGAAGTTTTCTTTTCTCCATTGTGTCTTTTTCGGTTCTTTTGTCCAAGATTATTTGTCCATGTATATGTGGTTTTATTTTTGGGCTCCCAATTCTGTTCTAGTGGTCTGTATGTTATTTCTGTCAATACCACGCTGTTCTGATTACCATGTATCTGTAGTATAATTTGAAGCCAGGCAGTGCGATAACTTCAGCTTCATTCTTTTTTCTCAGTATTGCTTTGGCGATTTAGGATTCTTTATGATTCCATACAAACCAGGTAAATTTTTGTTCTATTTATTTAAAAAATGATATTGGGGGTCGGGAAGATGGCGATGGAGTAGACAGACATACCAACTCCCAACTCCCAGAACCAAAGTGGATTATAACTCAATTTTAAGAACCATCATCTGGATAAACCAACTTTGAACTAAACTAAGTGGACTCTTCAACCAAGGAACACTGCAGAAGCCACATTGAGACTGGTGGGAATAGCGAAAATGCGAAGAGGGCTGCCCAGCTCCCCGGAGCAAACGGCAGCCCGGAGAGGCCCGCATGGCAGGAGGAGAGTTTGGCAGAGAGGGAGGGACCTGGGTCCCAGGAACCAAGCCCCAGCCTGCAGTCCCAGAGCCTAGAAGAGGCGTATGGACAGTATTGAGCTGTGAAGCAAGTGAGGATACTGTTTGTGAAAAAGAGAGTTTTCTCAGACCCAAGAATCTTTTCAAAGGGACAGCGCAGAAACCCTCTCTCACAACCATGCACCCGGGCTCCGGGGAACGGGGACAGAGGAGAGGAACAGAGCACCGGGAACAGAGTGTGGACTGAAGGCACAGGGACACTCTGAGGGACAGCCATCCTGACCCCTGGGCTAAGTCATTTCCCTAATCAGAAATGAATATTTCCCCTGGAACTAGCAATACCAGCAAAGGGAGACAGGACACTAGCCAAACAAGCTTTCCCGCGGCAATTAGAGCAGAGCTGCTTAGAGGGAGGGAGCTCCCAAGCCTACAGTGTGGAGGCTTAAGACACTGCTATCTCTCTGAGGGTTGCTGAAGGGATGTTGGTGGCAGGACGCTGAAAAGCGGTCCTGTCAGCGTGGGCGGAGGCACAACCGATGTGAGCTCGATCTAGCCCAGCAGGGGTGGAGGGGATGTGCAAAAGCAGTCTGGCAGCTGCGGGCAGCCTTTGACCCCACTTGTGGGCGAAAATATGAGCAGAGATCGGCTCTGCAACCCTGCGCAAGCCGGCCCTAACCACGGGGACGGAGCTAGGACCCGGGATGGGTGAGGGGCTTGCGGCTGAGCTCACGCTGCCAACCCCGCTCGGACGGAGAAACCACGGTGGTTTGAAATCCTATGTGCACGTGAGCTGGATTTTGCGGCAGAGCTCATGCTACTAGCCCCGCCCGGCCAGAGAAATCCCGGCGGATGGCCACCCTACGTGCACGAGCTGGCGCTGAACGTGGGGGCATGGTAGAGTCCGGATCGATCGGAAGCTAGCAGCTGAGCTAACGCCAGCAAAACTCCCGGCCTAATAAACCACAATTTGCAACCCTGCGCAGGAGGGCCCGGCCTCGAGGGTGGGGCTAAATTCTGGACGGGCAAAAGCTCACAGCTGAGACTACATCAAAAGCCCTGCCCAACCCGCAAAACTGTGGCCAGCAGGCTCTGACTGCGGGGGCTGGGCATAAGCCTTTCGGAAACAGGCTGGTTCCGCAGATGAGCAAAGGTGCTCACCTCTGCCCTTGGTGCTAAAGCTTGTGGCTTCAGTGACAGCCCCTCCCGCAAAGAAGAGGTGGAAATTATAGCAATAGCCGCAGTAGGATGTCGCTGGCAATGCCCATACCCAACCAACCTAGGCAGCAGAGAGGGGTGGCAGGCCTGAAGACAGACCACACCTAGAGAACACAAAGGGAACACCTACTGGACTCCAGTGTCCACAACTTGCCTATACACAGATAAAATGGGCAGGCAGAGGAATGCAAACCACATTAATCAAGAGAAATTCCCAGAGAAGGACCTGAAAGAACCAGATATAACCAAACTAACAGAAGCAGAATTTAAAATAATGATAGTTAGGATGTTCAAAGAAATCAGAGCAACAATGGATAGTCACTATGAACACCTAAATACAGAGATAAGAAGTATAAAGAATGAAATTGAAATAATAAAAAAGAATCAAACAGAAATGACAAATACAGTATCAGAACTGAAGACCACAATACAAGGAATTAAAAGCAGGATGAATCACGCTGAGGATCAAATCAGCGAGTTAGAAGACACAATAAACAAAGGCACAGAAGCAGAGAAGAAAAAGGAAAAGAGACTCAAACAATCTGAGGAAACTCTAAGGGAGCTCTGTGACAACATGAAGAAAAACAACATTTGCATCATAGGGATGCCTGAAGAAGAGGAAAAAGGACAGGAAATGGAAACTTTGTTCAATCAAATCATAGCAGAAAACTTCCCTAAATTAAGGATGGGAAACATTCCACATGTTCAAGAAGCACACAGAACTCCATTAAAGAGAAACCCAAAAAGATCTACACCAAGACACATCATAGTTAAAATATCAAAGCGAATGGAAAAAGAAAAAATCTTAAAAGCTGCTAGAGAAAAAAAGGCAATCACCTACAAAGAAGCCCCCATAAGGATGACATCGGACTTCTCAACAGAAACACTTGAGGCCAGAAGGGAATGGCAAGATATAATCAAAGTAATGCAGAACAAGAACCTACAACCAAGACTACTCTATCCAGCAATGCTAACATTTAAAATCGAAGGAGAAATAAAGAGCTTTCCAGACAAAGAAAGCCTCAAGGAATTCATTAAAACCAAACCAATTCTGCAAGAGATACTAAGGGGCCTGTTGTGAACAGTTCAATGGGAGGAAACAATATAGCAAAAAAAAAATACAGCTTTAAAGAATAAAATGGCAAAAACAACTACATCTCAATAATATCCTTAAATGTAAATGAATTAAATTATCCAAACATAAGACATACGGTAGCTGCGTGGATAAAGAAAGAGGACCCATACATATGCTGTCTACAAGAGACACACCTTAAAACAAAAGATGCACATAAACTGAAGGTGAAAGGATGGAAAAAAATATTTCATGCAAATGGAAATGAAAAAAAAGCCGGGGTAGCAGTACTTATAGCTGACAAAATGGACTTTAAAACAAAGGTTGTAGTAAGAGATAAAGAAGACACTACATAATGATAAAGGGAACAATTCAACAGGAAGATATAACTATTATAAATATCTAAGCACCAAATATAGAAGCTCTGACATACATAAAGCAGACTTTGATGGACATAAAGGGTGAGATTAACAGCAATACTATCATAGTAGGGGATTTCAATACGCCACTAACAACACTGGATAGATCCTCAAGAAAGAAAATAAATAAAGAAACAGCAGACTTAAAGGATACACTAGATCAACTTGATTTAATAGATATCTTCAGAACTTTTCATCCTAAAGCAGTAGAATATACATTCTTCTCAAGCGCTCATGGTTCGTTTTCTAGGATAGACCACATGTTAGAACACAAAAATTGTCTCAATAAATTTAAGAAGATTGAAATCATATCAAGCATATTCTCTGATCACAATGCCATGAAACTAGAAATTAAACACAAAAGAAAAACTGAAAAATACTCAAACACTTGGAAACTAAATAGCATATTAAATAATGAATGGGTTAACAATGAGATCAAAGAAGAAATAAAAAAGTTTCTACAAACAAAAGATAATGAGCATACATCAACTCAAAATTTATGGGACACAGCAAAAGCAGTTCTGAGAGGGAAGTTCATTGCACTACAGGCATAACATAGGAAGGTAGGAAAAGCTCAAATAAGCAATCTGACCCTTCAGCTAAAAGAACTAGAAAAACAACAGCAAATAAAACCCAAAACAAGTAGAAGGAAGGAAATAATAAAGATCAGAGCAGAAATAAATGACATAGAGGCTAAGGAAACAACAAGAGGATCAATGAAACCAGAAGCTGGTTCTTTGAAAAGGTAAACAAGATTGATGAACCTTTAACTAGACTCACCAAGAAAAAAAGAGAGAGGTTTCAAATAAATAAAATTAAAAACGACAGTGGAGAAATAACAACTGATACAACAGAAATACAAAGCATTGTAAGAAAATACTATGAAGAACTCTATGCCAAAAAATTAGACAATCTAGATGAAATGGACAAATTTCTTGCATCATATAAACTTCCAAAAATCAATCTGGAAGAATCAGAACACCTAAACAGACCAATTACAACAAATGAGATTGAAACAGTTATCCAAAAACTCCCAACAAAGAAAAGTCCTGGGCCTGATGGCTTCAGAAGTGAATTCTATCAAAAATTCAAAGAAGAATTAACTCCTATACTCCTAATGCTATTTCAAAAAATTCAAGAGGAAGGAAGACTTCCAAACTCCTTTTATGAGGCGAGCATAATTCTGATCCCAAAACCAGGCAAAGACAAGACAAAGAAAGAAAATTATAGGCCTATATCCCTGATGAATTTAGACGCTAAAATTTTCAACAAAATATTAGCCAACCAGATTCAGCAATATATGAAAAAAATCATACACCATGATCAAGTGGGATTTATTCTGGAGAGGCAAGGCTGGTTTAATATTCACAAATCAATCAATGTGATTCACCACATAAACAAAAGGAAGGACAAAAATCACATGATAATTTCAATAGATGCAGAAAAGACATTTGATAAAATCCAGCACCCATTCATGCTCAAAACTCTCAGTAAAGTGGGAATACAGGCAACATTCCTTAACATGATAAAGGCCATCTACGACAAACCCACAGCAAACATCATACTAAATGGACAAAAATTAAAAGCAATCCCCTTAGATCAGGTACCCGGCAGGGTTGCCCACTTGCACCACTCTTATTCAACATAGTTCTGGAAGTCCTAGCTATAGCAATCAGACAAGAAGAAGAAATAAAATGCATCCAATTTGGAAAAGAAGAAGTAAAACTATCACTATTTGCAGATGATATGATATTGTATATAGAAAATCCTAAAGTCTCAGTCAAAAAACTACTGGACCTTATAAATGAATTCAACAAGGTGGCAGGATATAAAATTAATACGCAGAAATCAGAGGCATTTCTGTATACAAGGAACTCTCAGCAAAAGAACTTAAGGAAACAATCCCCTTCACTATTGCAGCCAAAAAAATAAAATACCTAGGAGTAAATTTAACCAAGGAGGTTCAGGACTTGTACTTTATAAGGAAAATTATAAAACATTGATAAAAGAAATCAAGGAAGATACAAACAAGTGGAAGCATATACCGTGCTCATGGCTAGGAAGAATAAACATCATCAAAATGTCTATACTACCCAAAGCAATTTATAAATTCAATGCAATACCAATTAAAATACCAATGACATACTTCAAAGATATAGGAAACATATTCCAAAAATTTATGTGGAACCAAAAAATAAAAATAGCCTCAGCAAACCTAAAAAGAAAAAATAAAGCAGGAGGTATCACTCTTCCGGATATCAAGGTCTACTACAAGGCCATTATACTCAAGACAGCTTGGTACTGGCATAAGAAAAGAGACATTGATCAATGAAAGAGAACAGAGAACCCAGAAATAAACCCGCCGCTTTATGGACAACTGATATTTGACAAAGGAGGAATGAACATACAATGGAGTAAAGACAGCCTCTTTAACAAATGGTGTTGGGAAAATTGGACATCTACCTGCAAAAAAATGAAACTAGACCATCAACTTACACCATTCACAAAAACAAATTCAAAATGGATAAAAGACTTAAACATAAGCCATGAAACTATAAGCATCTTAGAAGAAAACATAGGCAGCAAGCTTTCCGACATTTGTAGCAGCAATATATTTGCTGATTTATCTCCACCGGCAAATGAAATAAAAGGCAAGATAAACAAATGGGACTATATCAAACTGAAAATGTTTTGCACTGCTAAAGACAATAAGAACAGAATAAAAAGACAAATCAGACAATGGGAGAACATATTCGACAGCACGTCTGATAAGGGGTTAATAACCAAAATTTATAAAGAACTTATAAAACTCAACACCAGGAAGACAAACAATCCAATAAAAAAATGGGCAAAAGTTGCCTGACCTGTGGTGGCGCAGTGGATAAAGCAACGACCTGGGAACACTGAGGTCGCCAGTTCAAAACCCTGCACTGGTCTGGTCAAGGCACATATGGGAGTTGATGCTTCCAGCTCCTCCCCCTTTCTCTCTTTCTCTCTCTCTCTCTGTCTCCTCTCTAAAATGAATAAAATAAATAGAAAAAAAAAAAAAGAATAAAAAAAAAAATGGGCAAAAGAAATGAATAGAAATTTCTCCAAAGAAGACATACAGATGGCCAAAAGACATATGAAAAAATGTTCAACATCACTAATCATTAGAGAAATGCAAATTAAAACCACAATGAGATATCACCTCACACCAGTCAGAGTGGCACTCATCAGCAAAACAACACAGAATAAGTGCTGGCGAGGATGTGGAGAAAAGGGAACCCTTCTGCACTGCTGGTGGGAATGCAGACTGGTGCAGCCACTGTTGAAAACAATATGGAGATTCCTCAAAATATTAAAAATCAAACTGCCTTTTGACCCAGCTACCCCACTTTTAGGAATATACCCTAAGAACACCATAACACTGTTTGAAAAGAAGAAATGCGCCCCCATGTTTGTGGCTGCATTGTTCACAATAGCGAAGATCTGGAAACAGCCCAAGTGTCCGTCAGAAGACGAGTGGATTAAAAAGCTTTGGTACATATATACTATGGAATACTACTCAGCCATAAGAAATGATGACATCGGATCATTTACAACAAAATGTTTGTACCTTGATAACATTATACGAAGTGAAATAAGTAAATCAGAAAAAAAAAATTGAGAACAGCATGAATTCATACATAGGTGGGACATAAAAGTGAGACTATGAGACATGGACAGGAGTGTGGTGGTTACAGGGTGGGGGGAAGGAGGGGAGGGTGGGAAAGGGAGAAGGGTAGGGGCACAAGGAAAACCAGATAGAAGGTGGCAGAGGACAATTTGACTTTGGGTGATGGGTATGCAACACAATTGAATGATAAGGTAATCTGGAGATGTTTTCATTGTACATATGTACCCTGATTTATTGGTGTCACCACATTAAAGTTAATAAAAAAAATGATATTGGGGTTTTAATGGGGATTGCATTAAATTTGCATATTGCTTTGGGTAATATGGTAATTTTAACTATGTTAATTCTTCCAATTTATGAACATGAAATATATTTTTATTTCATTTTCTTTTTTAAATTTCTTTCAATAATGCTCAGTAATTTTCAGTATATAGTTTTTTACATCCTTTGTTAAGTTTATTCCCAAGTATTTTATTTTTGTTGATGGAATTGAAAAAGGAATTGTTTTTTTTGTTGTTTTTTTAATTTTTTAAAATTTATTTTATTTTTATTTTATGCATTTTAGAGAGAAGACACAGAGAGAGAGAGAGAGAGAGAGAGAAAGGGGGGAGGAGCTGGAAGCATCAACTCCCATATGTGCCTTGACCAGACCAGTGCAGGGTTTTGAACTGGCGACCTCAGTGTTCCCAGGTCGACACTTTATCCACTGCGCCACCACAGGTCAGGCAAAAAAGGAATTGTTTTTATGAGTTTATTTTCTAAGTTTTTATTCTTGGCACCTAGGAGACCTGTAGATTTTTTATATTGATTTTGTATCTTGCAGCTTTATTGTGTTAGTTGTTTCTAATAGTTTTTCAGTGGGGTCTTTGGGATTTTTGTTATATTCAGGATCATGTCATCTGCATAAAGTGATACCTTTACTTACTTCTTCTTTCCTAATAAAGATGTCTTTTATTTATTTATTTTTTGCCTGATTGCTCTGGCTAAGACTTTCAGTGTTATGATAATTAAGAGTGAAGAGAGTGGGCAATCTTGTCTTATTCCTGTCTTTAGAGTAAAAATCTTCATATTTTCAAGATTTAGTATGACATTGGCTGATGGTTTGTCAAATATGGCCTTTATTATGTTGAGGTCCTTTCCTTCTCTACCAACATTATTTAGTGTTTTATACATAAATGTGCGTTGCATCTTATCGAATGGTTTTTCTGCATCTTTTGAGGGAACCATATCATTCTTGTATTTTTTTTCTTGTTGGCATGGTGTATTACATTGATCAATTTACATATGTTGAACCACCCTTGTACTCCTAGAGTGAATTTTAAAACATATTGTGGTATTCAATTTGCTAGTATTTTGTTTAGAATTTTTGCTTATGTATTTATTGAAGATATTGGTCTGTAGTTATTTTTAATGTGTGTTGTCCTTGCCAAGTTTTGGTATAAAGGATATGTTGGCCTCATAGAATGTGTTAGTGAGTATTGATCTTCTTGTATTTTTTGGAAGACTTTGGGAAGAATACATACAAAATATTCTTTGAATGTTTGGTAGAATTCACTAGTGTAGCCATTTGTTCCTGGACTTTTATTTTGGGGAAGGTTTATGATAGTTGTTTTTATATCCTGTTTATGGATCTTTTTAAGTTTTCTACTCTTTTGTTACTCAATCTAGGAAGATTGTATAGGTCTATAAACTTATACATTTCTTTTAGTTCTTAAATTGGTGGTTTATAATATTTCATAGTATTGTAGTATAATCCTTTGTATATCTATAATGTCTATGGTAATTTCTCCACTTTCATTTAGAATTTTGTTTATATAAGTTTTTTCTCTTATTTTCTTAGTGAGTCTAACCAGAGGTTGGTAAATTCTATGGATCTTTTCAAAGAACCACCACTATGTTGTATTAATTTTTTTCTATAGGTTTTTTGCACTCTTTTATTTTGTTCTGCTCTAATTTTTACTATTACCTTTCTTCTGTTGACTTTAGGTTGCCTTTATTCTTCTTTTCCTCATTCTTTCAGATGTGATGTTAGGTTGTTTACTTGAGATCTCTTCTGTTTCTTTATTTAAGCATATAATAATATTAATTTTCCTTTTATTACTTCTGTCACTATATCCCAGAACTTTTGATATGTCATGCTGTCCTTTTTATTTGTAAATATCTTTTTTTTTTTTTTACCTAGGGAAAGAGAGAGAGAGTCAGAGAGAGGGATAGATAGAGACAGACAGGAATGAAGAGAGATGAGAAGCATCAATCATTAGTTTTTCCTTGCTATCGCGACACCTTAGTTGTTCATTGATTGCTTTCTCACATGTGCCTTGATCGCAGGCCTTCAGCAGACCGAGCAGCCCCTTGCTGGAGCCAGCGACCTTGGGTCCAAGTTGGCGAGCTTTTGCTCAAGCCAGATGGGCCCGCGCTCAAGCTGGCGACCTCAGGGTCTCGAACCTGGGTAATTCTGCATCCCAGTCTGATGCTCTATCCACTGTGCCACCGCCTGGTCAAGCTGTATATATCTTTTGATCTCTGATTTTATTTCTTGTTTGACCCATTCATTATTTAGAAGTATGTTGTTTAATTTACACATTCTTGTGGGTTTCTTTGCTTCCTTTTTGGAGTTAAATTTTAACTTCAAAGCCTTATGATTAGAGAACATGCTTGTATAATTTCAATCATTTTGAATTTGTTGGGGTTAGTTTTGTGGTCCAACATATGGTATATCCTGAAAATGTTTCATACATGCTGATGTTCTGAAATGAAATGTTAAATGTCTATTATTTCCATTTGGTCTAGTGTGTCATTTAGACCTGATATTTCTTTATTGATTTGCTGTTGGAATGATTTATCTCAAATGTCAGTGATGTGTTGAAATCTCCAACTAGGATTGTGTTTTTGTTTGTTTCAATTTTTAGATTAGTTAGTAGATGTCTTATATATTATGATATTCTCTGATTTGGTGCATATATATTAAGAGGAGTTCTGTCTTCTTGATATAGTCTCCTTTTTTAAAAATTTTTTATTTTTATTTTATTCATTTTAGAGAGGAGACACAGAGTGTGTGTGTGTGTGTGTGTGTGTGTGTGTGTGTGAGAGAGAGAGAGAGAGAGAGAGAGAGAAAGGGGGGAGGAGCTGGATGCATCAACTCCCATATGTGCCTTAACCAGAGCAGTGCAGGGTTTTGAACTGGCGACCTCAGTGTTCCCAGGTTGACGCTTTACCCACTGTGCCACCACAGGTCAGGCCGATAAGTCTCCTTTTTATCAATAGGGAATATCCATCTTTGTTTTTGTTGTCTTGAAAGCAGTGTTGTCATTTTTCCAACCTTTCACTTTGAGCCTGTTTTTGTCCTTGCAGCTTAGGTTTGTCTCTTGAAGGCAGCATACAATTAAGTTTTTCTTTTAGATCCAATCTGCTACTCTGTGCCTGCTTATTAGTGAGTTCAGTCCATTTACATTTAGGGTAATTAATGATGCTTGAGGATTTTTTACAGCCATTTTATGCTTTTTTTTTTTTTTTTTTTTTTTTTTTTGTAGCTCTGTGTCTTCTTTGGTTCTTCTCTTTCTGTTTCTGTCAGTTGTTTCTGTTTGGTGGTATCCATATTTCCGTCCTTTGTTTCTTTTCTCTTTCTTTATTTTTATTTCTTTTTTCTTTCTTTCTTTCTTTATTAAGTGAGAGGAGGTAAAATAGTAAGTCTGACTTGTGCATGTGCTATGACTGTGATCCACTTGGCAACTTCATCTGGGGATGATGTTCAAGTACTGAGCTATTTTTAGCACCTGAGGCAGATGTGCTTAAACCATTCATGCTATCTTCTGTGCCTGGGTCTATGCTCTAACCAATCATGCTACTGGTTGTAGGGTTGTGTTCTCTTCCTTAGAGAGAACAGGGAGATAAAAGGGAGAGGAGCAAATGTTGACTTCTCCTGTGCACCCTGACTGAAAGTCAAACACAGAACATCTATGGGCCAGGCCAGTGCTTTATGTACCAAGCCACTGGCCAGGGCCTGTTTTCTCTTTTTTTAAGGTATGTGCTTAAGTATTGTTTTTCCATTGGTGATTATTACTAGGTTATCAAAAAAAATCATAGATACAAGGGTCCTTTGTCTTATGAGTATTTTTGCACTCCATCCTCCTTTGCTACTTAAGATCTTTATCTTCTGTCCTTTTATGTCATTGTTTTCATAAATTATGCTTTTTATTGAAACTTTGTTGGCACTTTTACTTGTAGTTTTACTTTGTTTGGTTCTTTGCATTTGGTTGAATAACCCCCTTGCATATTTTCTGCAGTGCTAAATTCCCTCAGTCTATATGTCTGAGAAAGTTTTTATTTCTCCTTTATATTTGAAAGGTAACTTTGATGGATATAGTATTCTTGTCTGGTAATTTCTCTCTTTCACTACTTTGAATGTTTGGGTCCACTCTCTTTTGGCTTGTAGAGTTTGTGCTGAGAATTTTTATTATAATCTGATGGGCTTTATTTTGTCAATGATTTTTTTCCTTTTTTTATTAGTGAGAGAGACAGGGAGAGAGATGAGGAGCATCAATTAAATACTTTAATTGTTTATTGATTGCTTCCTCATATGTTCCTTGACTAGAGGAGCCACCCAAGCTAGTGATCACTTGCTCAAGACAGTGAGTGACCTTGGGCTCAAGCAGGTGACCTTTGGGTTCAATCCAGTGACCTTGAGGTCATGTTTATGATCTCATGCTCAAGGTGGCAACCCCACACTGAAACTGGTGAGCCCATATTCAAGCCAGCAACCTCAGGGTTTCAAACCTGCGTCCTCAGTATCCCAGGCTGATGCTCTCTTCACTGCACCACCACTTGGTCAAGCTGATTGTTGACAATTTTATTATGATGTGCCCTGGAGTAGGTCTGTTTGAGTTGAAGTAACTCTGTGTTCTCCTTGCTTCTTGGATCCAAGGATCTAACTCTGTTCATAGCCTTGAGAAATTTTCACTAATTATTTATTTGAATATGTTCTCTATTCTCTTTCCCCTCTCTTCTTTTTCTGATATACCTATTATTATTATATTGCTCTTTCTGATGGAGTCAAATAATTCTTGTAAAGTTCATTCAGTGTTTTTAAAATAATGAGTCTCTCTTTTTCTTTTTGTAGCATCATTAGATGCCTGTCTTCAATGTCACTGATTCTCTCTTCTCTCTGGCCTTTTCTATTAATTAAACTTGCTCATTTTTAAATTCATAAATTGAGTTCTTCATGTCTATTTGTTTTACTTTTAAAGTTTCAATATCTTTGTTGAAGTACTCAGTTTGTTTTATGAGCTCATTAAGTTGCCTATCATTGTTTTTTTTTTATTTCATTGAGTATTTTCAGAACTTCAATTTTGAACTCTCTATTAACTCCAAAGTTTTCATGTGATTGAGATTGTTTTTGGAGATTTTTCATTTTCTTTCTTAACTACATCTTTTCTTGTTTAGCCATAATATTTAATTTCATCTTCTTTGATGCAATTTGATAGTGGTATTGTTAAGAAAGATAACAAAAAATAACTAAGAAATTCAAATATAAAATAATAAAAATACAAAAAATATAAAAAAATTTAAATAGTGAAAAGTAAAAGAGAATAATCACTAAGAAACACAAAGCAAAAACAAAAAAATAAAAACAAACAAAGCATTCATAATAATTAAAATAAAATATTTAAAGAAAATAAAATTCAAATAAAAAAGAGAAATTTTAGTTTTGAATTTTTTTTTCCAGTAGGTACTGCTTTATTACAAGTTCTTACTCTATGAAATTTCTAAGCTGACTTCCATTGAGATGTTGCTGTTGCAGTGATGCAGGCAGGGCTGCAGTTGAGATGATGGGTAGGGCACATTGTATGGGATTTATAGCTTTAGCAATGGGAATCTCAGATCTCTAGACCTTCCTCCCCAAGTCTCAACAGACCAGGGACTGTTCTTCAGGGGAGAGAATGACTCTGTAGAACTAGCTGTAAATTATGTTTCTATCACTCTTTATACCCCATGAGGTAAGGGAGGTGAAATCTGAGTAGCTGGTGGGGAGACTCACATTGTTTTTGTCTCTCTCTGTGCAGAGTATGGGTTGCCAGTATACCACAGGGAACACTGACCATGACCCCTTGTTCTACTGCTGTTTTGCTTTATTTTTTATTTTATTTTTTTTGCATTTTTTTTATTTTTTAATATATCTTATGCTTTTTTTAAAATTAACTTTAATGTGGTGACACCAATAAATCAGGGTACATATGTACAATGAAAACATCTCCAGATTATCTTATCATTCAATTGTGTTGCATACCCATCACCCAAAGTCAAATTGTCCTCTGTCACCTTCTATCTGGTTTTCCTTGTGCCCCTTGTTTTGTTTTAGTATCTCTCTCACTGCTCTTCAGTCTCTCCACTTCTCCTGGTAGAAGACAACCCAGTCACTTCAGGTTTCTCCTCTCTCTTAGGCCCTGGCAGACAATAACTGAAACAGTCTAGATATTTTTCCCCTGCAGACCACAAGTATGTTTTACCTTCTGCCCCCCTTCTCAACCCTTCCAACCTTTAGTGAACTCCATGATCAGATCTATTTAGACAAGCCTGTGAGCCCACCAGAGGTTCTTTTACTAAATTATAGCTGTTCAATTTCTTAAAATTTTAAGGGGAGAGATAAAGGGTATCTCTCACACCACCATTACTCTGATGTCCTACATTTTCCTTTTTTTTGACATGCAAATAAAAGGGTTCTATTAAAAGTAAATATTAACAAAGAGATTAGCATTTTTATTCTAATTTTTAGTACTCGAAACTTGATTTACAGCAAGCAATACTGGAATAACCTGGAAGTAGTACAAAATCTCAAAGCCCACCAGGTGATTTATATGCAATGAAAACTTGAGAATTACTTTTCAAGATCTAAAATATGCCTCCTGGTACAATGTTTCTCATCATCAGTGAACAAAAGATATTTCTTAATAAATCTGAAAGAGGTTATTTAGCAAACTGCATCAGGAATCAGAGCTTTTGCATTTCATTCACAGTTCAATCAATCACTTAATATGTGAACTTTTGCAATGAATTTGTCTTCTCTTGACTTAATTTTTCATGGTAAATTAAAGAGTTGAACTGTATCTTATGAGTTCATCATTTTATAGATTACCAATAAATCAGTTTTGAGGAAGAATAAATATCAGTATAGTATGGCTGTGAAGGAAGAGTGGCAGGTTCCTACTGAAGTGCTTGTGATTCTGAACCTGTTGAACTTTTCATGCCCAGTACCAAACCAGCCTGCCTAGAAACTAACAAACAGAAGCTTTGTGACAATAAATGAGATATGTCCTGTCACATACTCATAAATTCTTACAATTCATACACAGACATTCACACAAAAACTTTTTTCCAATAACCAAATAAAGGCCAAGTAGCAATCCATTTGCTCCTCTGTATGATTAGCGAGTTAGCATTTTTTAAAAGCATTATAGGTTCAACATATGTACATACATTTATTCATGTGCATTAAATGGTTGGCAGCTCATCAAACGTTCTTTTCTAAATCTAATGAACTGATTAAATGATTATTTTAAGTTCAGAAAGAATGATTATAAAAATAAACAAGTGATCCTTATGTTTAAATTTTGGTTGTATTTATTTTCCTTGAGAATACTTGCAATACAGTCTAATAAACTCTTATATCAAAAGCTTTCCATGGGTCATTCTGATGTTTTTTCATTTTTCAGCCCTCACACCTTATTCCATGTGGACAGGCTTATCAAAGAGACATATGGAATGAAGCTTCCTCAGGTTACAACCTTAGTAAATTGGTAAAATGAATCAATAATTCATTTCTCTCACTTGTAGTCTTGTGCCTGCTTTTTATTTTACCATGCAAAGCATTTTCAAGGACCTTGCCTTCTTGTTGACCATTTCCCTCTAACTTCTACTTTTTTTACTGAATACTTCTCATCACAATTTAATTATGATTGATTCTTTGTGGAAACAAGTATTTCCTCATGGTTGCTATTTTATCTCCTTCTTTATCTTCCATTAAATCTTTACAAAGAAATCTTATTGAAAATGCATGAAGTTATTTAAATATAGATGTATGTATCATTCATGTGTTTATGAAAGATGCTCTATTGGAGGTAAAAAGAAAATGATAAAATTATAAATATAATCTATTTTGATCTCATTCCCTTTAAATATATTCTAAGTATTCTCTCTATTATATATCATCTGTAAAAAATAAGTTTATGTTTGAAACAGACTCAGAAAAATTTGCTGACGAGAAATCAAAACAAAAAAGAAATTGAAACTGCTTTCAATGATTCCTAAGTTTATGCTAAAAGCAAATAGGCTGAATATCTAATTATCAAAATATCAGCAGATACTTGTTTCATCACTTTCTTATTTTAATATGTACATCTATACACACACATTACTGGATTAGATATAAACTGGGTACATGGTGTCCATTATCTCTCATGTTACCTAAAAAAACCTTTTTTGTATGATTATTACCACTACATTTATACCTCTTCTTTGCAAGTTTTTTAATTTTTATAAATGTATCAATTGCTACAGTCAACTCCCACTGATAATACAAATCTATGAAAGATGGAAAAAGGAAATAAATAAAAGTTCAAAGAGTATATGAGTTCAGTTGAATACAAAGACATTATTTTATTTTTATTGACTTTTTTCTATTATATCATCTCCAATACCCTAAAGTTATCCCTGGTCCTATTTGTAAAAAAATTTTTTAAGTTTTTCTTTGGATTACACAAATTATAATAAAGTTAAAAGACCAATAATATGTGTTTCTAATATAAAGATGATAATGTTTGTGGTAGACCAAATAGTACTAATTCTTTTATTTATTTGATTCCATGAGATATTAAATGAATATTGTCAAAATAGCTGTGTCTGCATAAGAATACAATTTTTTAATTAATAAGAATCTTAAAATTAATCTTAAAAACTTCTTTATTTTCAGGTAATAAAATGAGCTCCAGAGCTTAAGATGATGACAAAATTTAATTTCTAGGTAAAAGCTAGAATCTAAGCATGATGATTAATTTTATGTGACAATTATTTTTGTGAAAATGTTTTAGATAAAATTGACATTTGAATAGGTACAGTAAGTAAAACAGCTTGCCCTCTTTAATATGGGGGAGCTTAATACAATCAACTTAATGTTTGAATAGAACAAAGTCTGACAAACACACACACATACACCTAATAATAAGAGAGAATTCTTGCCTGATGGCCTTCAGACCGGAACAATACTTTTGGCTCCCCTGGGTCTCAAGTTGCCAACTCACCATGAAGGTCTTGGGACTTGAAAGCTTCCATTATAACATGAGACAATTTCTTTTTTTTTTTTTATTCATTTTAGAGAGGAGAGAGAGAGAGAGAGAGAGAGAGAGAGAGAGAGAGAGAGAGAGAGAGAGAGAAAGGGGGGAGGAGCCAGAAGCATCAACTCCCATATGTGCCTTGACCAGGCCAGTGCAGGGTTTTGAACTGGCAACCTCAGTGTTCCCAGGTCGACGCTTTATCCACTGCGCCACCACCGGTCAGGCGAGACAATTTCTTATAAATAGTTCTCTCTCTTTTCTCCCTTTTCCATTTCTTATTGGTTCCATTTCTCTAAAAATTCTGATTAATATAATAGGCATTGCATCACATTATAGTAAGGGCTCTTTCATTCTACACTGCTCTTTGAAGTTTAATGTTAGTTGAGGAAGAAGAACTACACTGCATTCTCTAGAGTCAATAAGGCCTTCACAGGCCTGGAATGCCATGCATCCCAAAAGGGCTTTAACAGAAGTGGCGAGAGGTGGAATAAGTTGTAATGACCTGAAAGAACATGAAGTCTTTCTTTTGTGCAAGAATCCTTCAACTGCATTTTAAACTTTTAGTCAGCCTGCTAGTCAGTTTGTGTTAGTTTGTATTCTCTGATAAGTTTTAGGAATACAGGAATGCCATGAGGAACTTTCTTAACAAAATATACATTATTCTACCCTTAAAAACAGTAATCACATTATTTTCCAAGTCTAGATCCCAAAATTTTGGATATGTTATATAATGTGCATAATATATTTATGCGTACATACAACATAAAAGTTTGAGGAGGTCATATATTGCTGACCTATATATATTAGAATCCACAAGGATAATATAATTTTTAAGACTTTTGTGATTATATATTAATAATGTTTTATATAATGTAACTCAACTATAGCAATATCATGTGATAATATAATATCAATGTCAGTATAGTATAACCTATTATAAAAATAATACCTAACGTTTATTACTATTTAACATTGTAGTTTCAGCCTGACCAGGTGGTGGCACAGTGGATAGAGCATCTGACTAGAAAGCAGGGGACCCAGGTTTGAAACCCTGAGGTCGCCGGCTTGAGCATGGGTTCACCTGCTTTGACTACAGCTCACCAGCTTTAAACCAAGGTCACTGGCTTGAGCAAGGAGTCCCTTGGTCTGCTGTAGCCCCCAGCCAAGGCACATATGAGAAAACAATCACTGAACAACTAAGGTGCCACAATGAAGAATTGATGTTTCTCATCTTTCTCCCTTTCTGTCTGTCTGTTCCTATCTGTCCCTCGCTCTGTCTCTCTCACAAAAAAAATATTTAATTTCAGATTTACTTTACGTTTTTAAAGACATATGGGTATTCAGATTCAAGTCTGTACTGTATATTAATTATGTTGCCATTAGATTTTATTGTTTTCCTTTGATAGTAATTTTCAAATAAAATATAATACCTATTAGTCTATGCATTTTGATGGAATAAAACAAAGTTTACTTCTTCAAGACTATGATTTTCAGATAAAATGTTGTTAAATACTTCATAATTTATTTCACAAGCAGCTAATAATAACAGAAGTCATTATTTCTCTCTTGGTATCTTATGATTTTAGTCAAGGGCTACTTATTTTTCTCCATACTAGAAATTTAGCAGTTTCAGCTTCATTTTAATAACACAGAAATTTAAACTGAAGCTGATTTTGACCCTCATTTGTCTTTAAACATCCATTATAAAGATTAAAGTAGAGAAGTGATCAAATATTTCGAACCAGAGTTCTGTGGAAAAATGGAGCTGGAGCAGATACATTAAGTAGATAATTAATAAGTTTATGAGAAATAAAGCCTTCCAATTTATTCTGTCATCAGAGGTAAATTGGAAAACGATCTATTTATTCATATTTAACTAGTAATCCCTTATTAATATACTTTTATTGTACCGCACAGTTAACCAAGAGGACTACTTGTGAATAAATTTCTTTTTTTTTTTATTTGTGACAGAGAGAGAGATAGAGAGAGGGGCAGACAGACAGGAAGGGAGAGATATAAAAATATAAAAAGTGTCAATTCTTCATTGCGGCACCTTAGTTGTTCATCGATTGCTTTCTCATATATGCCTTGACTGGAGGGCTACAGCAGCCCGAGGGACCCCTTGCTCAAGCCAGTGACCTTGGTTTAAAGCTAGTGAGCTGTGCTCAAACCAGATGAGCCTGCGCTCAAGCCAGCGATTTCAGGTTTTGAACCTGGGTCCTCTGCATCCCAGTTGAACACTCTACCTACTGCGCCATTGCCTGGTCAGTCAGTGAATAAATTTCTAATAAGCACCTAGAGGTGAAGGCCATAAACAAGGGAAAGTAGGCTTAAGGGCTAGCTTTGATGAAGCATCAATTTACTCTTCAGTAACTCAGGCTGTTGCTCAAGTTCATGAGCCAGATCAAATGGTTTTTTAAAAAAACAAGGTATAGTTGCCATAGTAATCAAGATGCCACATGACATTGATATTTCTTCTCCTGAGAAGAGACCATTGTTAAAGCAATTGTTACACACACACACACACACACACACACACACACACACACACACACACATAGTAGAGCTTATACCAGGTCCATAGTTTTGAAATTATAAAAAGTCAATCAAAAAATTCAAAGATTTATTATGTAAAATAATTTCAGATTTTCTAAATATCAAGAATTGCCATTGAGTAACCTTTCATAGACTGACAATTTCTTAAGTTATATTTATGATTATGTCAGGAAAGAGAGGATGGATAAGTGCTTCTTAATAAAGCAATCAAACTCTGGCCAATATCCTTCAATAAATGACTGATTTTCTTGAAAGTGTTAAAATTCTATGACATTTAATTCTGCCTTGAACACTATTTATTTGTATATATATTAATTTTTTTTCTTAATGTTTTCATGATGATATAATTGAGCATCTCTTTATAACGGACCTCAAGAATTTATCAAAACACTACAAGAAAATATAGTTAACTTTCAATTATTTAATCTGACAGAAAAATAGCAATATTTAAAGTTATTTATAGCCCCTTAAATCATTTATATAACTCTCATGTCTTTAATTGCTCTCAGAATAACATTGAAAACATTATAGCAATTATGAAACAAGTTATGATATTGAAAGAGATTGTTAGTGATAAAAAGAGAACCACCGAGTTGGGCCCTTCACTATGAAGAAGGTAAAGGATAAGCCTAAGAACCCACAAAATAGAGAGAACAAAGATAAGCAGTGAAATGAGAAGATAATGAAAACAATAATGATGTCTTAGAATTCAAATAAAGAATGCCTATTCAAAAAGATAGAGTAAATAACTGTATCCAATACTGCTGAAAAGAACTGACAATTATTCACTGACATTAAGAGCTTCGAAATCAATAGCTTCACTACAATGGTGAGGGTAAAATCCAGACAGTAGGAGATTGAGAGAGAATAAAATACATTAAAAGATTACAAGGTCATTCTATTTTTAACTTATTGAAAAATCTTCATGTTGTTTTCCACAGTGGCTTCACCAGTTTACATTCTCATTAGCAGTGCACAAGGTTTCTTTTTTTTCTCACATCCTCATCAACACTTCTTATTTGTCTTTTGATCATAACCACTTATTGGTTACAGTGAAAGAAAGATTCTAAGATACAGCTGCAAAAAGTCATTATAACTTGCTGTCTTTATTTACCTGTATTTGAAATGTAGCTTTGAAAGAAAACCTTATGTCAAACCCAAATGAAGTTTCTCAGCTTACCCTTTCAGGCAAACCAATCTCTCTATGAAATGTTTCAACTAGGATTATATAATAGGCGTGCACGCGTGTGCGCGTGCGCGCACACACACACACACACACACTTTCCACTATCTTTGTGCTGTGGTGGTTGTGATGTCTTATTTTGTTGCATTATAGTTATCTTAGCCATAAAGCTTTTATTTGTGTCTTAATTACAAAAAAATGTCATTTATTCATCTCTCTTTTAAAATTTTATTTATTGATTGATTTGAGAAATAGAAGAAAATAGTGCGAGATAGAGAGGAAGAGAGAGAGAGACATTGATTTGTTGTTCCACTTATTTATGAATTCATTGGTTGATTTTTATATGTGCCTTGACCTGGGATTAGCCTCGCAACCTTGTTCTATTAACACAATGCTCTAATTAACTGAGCTACCTGGCCAGGGCACAATTCAGTCACTGCTTAATGAGAATAATTTTAAGAACTCTTTTACAGTCTATTTTTTTGCTTGATATTATTTTCATGCAAATAAGAGAAATGGGAATTAAAATTAATGCATAGATATGAGAATGTCTAGATTTCTTTTGTACAAACCAGTCAGATAAAGTAAGAAATAATGTTCCTTATTTTTCAAGAGAATTTGAAAAAAGAGTCACCACTGAACATTATTTTCTTTTTGTTTTGATGCATGAATTTATTAAAACTATTTTTAATATAGCCTTTTTTATTTTAATATGAAATACATTCTTACATTAATTTTAAGGAAATGGACAAGAGGTTCTAACAACTATCTCCTTCTCCCACTCTAATTTCATCACAGTAGTGTATTCTGTTATTTTTCCTTCTATAGTTACAAATGCTAAAGCGATCAGTGATAATTTTAGAAAAGCTAAACAGAGTTTGGGGGTGTCAGTTTTCTCAGCAGCAATTTGGATTGAACAATTTATACACTATATATATTGAAATTTGAATCTATTTGAACTTCAGGGGATGCAAGATTAGAATTAGCACAGTTTTGTTCAGTGGGAAGGTATGAGTAATGAAAACAGCTATTTGCCTTTTCAATTCAGCATCTTCAAAAAATTTTTAAAGCAAGGTCAAGTAAGCTTTGTAACCTCAAAGAGTTAATTCAAAGTAACTCTTGAACTCTTCAGTTTAGCTAGATTGGAAAAACTTGGCCAGGTTGTTAAATATAAAAATAAAGACCATGAGATAATTAAGAGAAAAAATGTATTCGTCCCAAGGAATAAAGAACTGATTTCAAAGTATGAAAAAATTTTACTAAATAAGATGTGACAGAAAAGGCAAGATGGCGATGGAGTAGGCAGATGTACCAACTCCCAGAACCAAAATGGATTATAAATTAATTTTAAGAACTATCATCTGGATAAACCAACGGTAACTGGACTGAGAGAACTCTTCAACTGGGGAACACTGAAGAAGCCACATTGAGACTGGTAGGAAAAGCGAAAATGCAGAAAGGGCTGCCCAGCTCTCCGGAGTAAAAGGTAGCCCAGAGAGATTTGCGGGGCAGGAAGAGAGTTTAGCGGAAGGGTAGGGACCCGGGTCCCAGCAACAAAGCCCCGGCCTGTAGCCCCAGAGCATGGAAGAGGCGTATAGACACTATTTAGCTGTGAAACAACTTAGGATACTGTTTGTGAGAAAGAGACAGTTTTCTCAGACACAGGATTCTTCTTAAAGGGACAGCGCAGAAAAACCTCTCAAAACCACTCATCCAGGGCTCCAGGGAGTGGGGAAAGAGGAGAGAACTGAAGCAGAGGGAAGACAGTGTGGTCTGAAAGGCACAAGGAAAAACACTTTGAGGAACAGCCACCCTAAACCCTGGGCTGAGTCACTCCCCAAATCTGAAACAATATTTCCCCTGGAACTAGCAAAGGGAAGCAGGACACCAGTCAAACAAGTTCCCCCCATGGAACTTAGAGCACAGTCGCTTAGAAGGAAGGAGATTTTAGGACTACAGTATGGAGTATTAGGGTCTGAGCTGCAGCACCCCCACCCATACTGCTGAGGGCTTGGTGGCGGGTAAGCGGCAGTGGGACATGGAAGCTTGGTTCTGTTGGCTGGGCAAAGGCTGAGCTGGCCAGTGTGAGCATGGTCTAGCCCAGCTGGGGTGAAGGGGATGCCCTAAAGTGACCCAGCAGTGCCGGCCTGCAGCCCTACCTGTGGAGGACAAGCGGGAGCCAGAGATGGGCAGAGATCAGCTTGTAGGCAGGGGTACATGGGTGCACAGCCTCACCTGACCTCCAAGGCTTATGGCCCTGTCCACGGGGGTGGGCCAGAAGCTTGAGCTTGCAGCTTAGCATGGCCAGCAACCTCGCCCTGCAAAGAAGGGGAGGCTTGCAGACCTGCATGAGGGCTCTGACTGTGGGGGCGGAGCAGAAGTCAAGAAACTGACAGAGGCTCACAGCTGAGAGTGCACCTGCAGCCCAGCCCTGCCCAGCCACAAGAGCCACCTGATGGGAGCCATCAGCAGAACAAAGGTGCTCAACCCTGCCTTCGGTGCTCAGGCTTGTGGCCCGAGTACGGTGCGCAATCCAACCTGTGAGGGCAGGGCAAAGGCTGAGACAGGCTGAGGCTTGTAGAACCGGCATTAGAACACAGCCCCTCCAAGGAAGAGAGGCAAAAACCAAAGCAACATCTGAAGTGGGCCAGCACCGGCAATGCACATACACAACTGCCCTAGGCAGCGGCAGAGGGGGTGGTAGGCTGGCAGACAGACCACACCTAGGGAACACAGAGGCAACACCCATTGTACTCCAGTAGTTAAATGCTTTTTATACACAGACAAAATAGGCAGGCAGAGAAATGGAACCTAAGTAAATCTAGAGAAATCCCCAGAGAAGAACCTGAATGAATCATATATAAACAAATGACCAGATGCAGAATTTAAAATAATGATTGTTAGGATGTTTAAAGAGCTTAGAGCAACAATGGATGGTGATTGTGAACACCTAAATAAAGATATTGCAAGTATAAAAAAGAAAATTGAAATAATAAAAAAGTATCAGACAGAAATAACAAATACAATATCAGAATTGAAGACCACAATGGAAGGAATAAAAAGCAGGATGAACGAAGCTGAGGATCAACTCAGCGAGTTAGAGAACAAAATAAACAAAGGCACAGAAGCAGAGCAGAAAAAAGAAAAGAGACTCAAAAAATCGGAGGAAACTCTAAGGGAGATCTGTGACAACATGAAGAGAAATAACATCCGCACCATAGGGGTTCCTGAAGAAGAAGAGAAAGAACAAGGGATAGAAACTTTGTTCAATCAAATCATGGCTGAAAGCTTCCCTAAATTAAGGCTGAAAACATTTCACACATTCAAGGAGCACAGACACTCCATTAAAGTGAAACCAAAAGAAATCTACACCAAGAAACATCATGATTAAAATACCAAATCTAAGTGATAAAGAGAAAATTTTAAAAGCTGCTAGAGAAAAAAAGGCTATCACTTACAAAGGAGCCCCCATAAGGATGACATCTGACTTCTCAACAGAAACACTTGAGGCCAGAAGAAAATGGCAAGATATATTCAATGTAATGCAGAACAAGAACCTACAACCAAGATTACTTTATCCAGCAATTGAAGAAGAAATAAAGAGCTTCCCTGATAAAAAATACCTCAAGGAATTCATTCAAACCAAACCAATTCTACATGAGATTCTAACGGCCCTGTTGTGAACAGATCAAAGGGGGAAAAGAATATAGCAAAACAAGAATACAGCCTTAAAGAATAAAATGGCAATAACTAAGTACATATCAGTAATAACCTTAAATGTAAATGGATTAGGTGATCCAATCAAAATACATAAGGTAGCTGCATGGATAAGAATACAGGACCCATCAATATGCTGTCTACAAGAGACACACCTTAAAACAAAATATACACATAGACTGAAGGTAAAAGGATGAAAAAAATATTTCATGAAAATAGAAATGAAAAAAAAAAGCAGGGGTAGCAATACTTATATCTGACAAAATTGGACTTTAAAACAAAGGTGGTAGTAAGAGATAAACAAGGTCACTATAAAATGATAAAAGGAACAATTCAACAGGAAGATATAAGCATTATAAATAAATATGCACAGAACATAGGAGCACCAAAATACATAAAGCAGATTTTGATGGATATAAAGGATGAGATCAACAGCAATACTATAATAGTAGGGGATTTCAATACCCCACTAACATCACTGGATAGATCCTCAAGAAAGAAAATAAACAAAGAAACATCAGACTTAAAGAATACACTAGATCAACTCGATTTAATAAATATCTTTATAGCTTTTCATCCTAAAGCAGCAGAATGTACATTATTTTTAAGAGCTCAGGATACATTTTCTAGGATAGACCACATGTTAGGACACAAAAGTGGTCTCAACAAATTTAAGATTGAAATCATGTCAAGCATTTTCTCTGATCAAAATGGCGTGAAACTAGAAATTAACAACAAAAGAAAAACTGAAAAATACCCAAACACTTGAAAACTAAATAGCATATTATTAAATAACGAAAGGATTAACAATAAGATCAAAGAAGAAATAAAAAAGTTTCTAGAAAAAATGATAAATAGAATACGTCAACTCAAAATTTATGGGACACAGCAAAAGCAGTACTGAGAGGGAAGTTCATAGCACTACAGGCATACCATGAGAAGCTAGAAAAAACTCAAATAAGCCACATGACCGTGAATCTAAAAGAACTAGAAAAAAATAGCAAGTAAAGCCCATGGGTAGTAGAAGGAAGGAAATAATAAAGATCAGAGTGGAAATAAGTGACATACAGGCTAAGGAAACAATACTGAGGATCAATGAAACCAAGAGCTTGTTCTTTAAAAGGTAAACCAGGTCGATGAACCTTTAAACAGACTCACCAAGAAAAAAAGAGATAGAACTCAAATAAATAAAATTAGAAATGAGAGTGGAGAAATAACAACTGACACAAAAGAAATACAAAATATTGTAAGAAAATACTATGAAGAACTCTATGTCAAAAAAACTAGACAACCACATGAAATGGACAAATTCTTTGAAACATATAATCTTCCAAATATCAATCTGGAAGAATCAGAAAACTTGAACAAACCAATTACAATAAAGGATATTGAAACAGTTTACAAAAAACTCCCAACAAAGAAAAGTCCTGGGCCTGATGGCTTCACAAGTGAATTCTACCAAAAATTTAAAGAAGAACTAATTCTTATCAGTCTCAAGCTATTTGAAAAAATTCAAGAGGAAAAAAGAGACTTCCAAGCTCCTTTTATGAGGTGAGCATAATTCTGACTCTGAAACCAGACAAAGAGAACACAAAGAAATAAAATTATAGGCCAATATCCCTGATAAATATAGATGCTAAAATCCTCAACAACATATTAGCCAATAGGATCCAACAATTTATGAAAAAAATCATACACCATCGTCAAATGGCATTTACTCTGGGGAGGCAAGGTTGGTTCAATATTCACAAATCAATCAATGTGATTCATCACAAAAACAAAAGGAATGACAAAGACCACATGATAATTTCAGTAGATGCAGAAAAAGCATTTGATAAAATTCATCACCAATTAGTGATCAAAACTTTCAGCAAACTTGAAATACAGGGAACATATCTTTACATAATAAAGGCCATCTATGACAAATCCACAGCCAACATCATACTCAATGGCCAAAAATTAAAAGCAATCCTCTTAAGGTCAGGAACCAGGCAGGGGTGCCCCCTTTCACCACTCTTGGTAAAACATAGTTCTGGAATCTTAGCCACAGCAATAAGACAAGAAGAAGAAATAAAAGGCATCCAAATTGAAAAAGAAGAAGTAAAACAATCATTATTTTCAGATGATATGATATTGTATATAGAAAACCCTAAAGTCTCTGCCAAAAAACTCCTGGGCCTGATAAATGAATTCAGCAAGGTGGCAGGATATAAAATTAATACTCAGAAATCAGAGGCATTTTTATACACCAACAATAATCTGTCAGAAAGAGAAATTAAGGAAACAATCCCCTTCACTATTGCAACGAAAAAAATAAAGTACCTAGGAGTAAATTTAACCAAGGAAATTAAAAACTTTTACTCAAAAAATTATAAAACATTGATAAAAGAAATCAAGGAAGATACAAACAAGTGGAAGCATATACCGTGCTCATGGTTAGGAAGAATAAACATCATTAAAATGTCGATATTATCCAAAGCAATTAATAAATTCAATTCAATACCAATTAAAATACCAATGACATACTTCAAAGATATAGAACACATATTTCAAAATTTTATATGGAACCAAAAAAGAACATGAATAACTTCAGCAATCTTAAAATGAAAAAATAAAGTGGGAGGTATCACTCTTCCGGATATCAAGCTATACTACACATTGTACTCAAAACAGCCTGGTACTGGCATAAGAACAGGCACATAGATGAATGGAACAGAACAGAGAACCCAGAAATAAACCCACTTCTTTATGGACTACTGATATTTGACAAAAGAGGAAAAAGCATACAATAAAGTAAAGACAGCCTCTTTAACAAATGGTGTTGGGAAAATTAAACATCTACCTGCAAAAAAATGAAATTCGATTATAAACTTACACCATTCACCAAAACAAACACAAAATGAATAAAAGAATTAAATGTAAGACATGAAACCATAGAAAACATAGGCAGTAAGCTCTTCAACATCTCTTGCAGCAATATATTTGCAGATTTATCTCCATGGGCAAATGAAATAAAAGGCAAGATAAACTAATGGGACTATATCAAACTAAAATCTTTTAGCACAGCTAAAGACAATAAGAACAGAATAAAAGAACAAACCACACAATGGGAGAACATATTCGGCAATACATTCGATAAGAGGTTAATAATCAAAATTTATAAATAACTTATAAAACTCAACACCGGGAAGACAAACAATGGAATCAAAAGAAATGAATAGAAATTTCTCTAAAGAGGACATACAGATGGCCAATAGGCATATGAAAAAATGCTCAACATCACTAATCATTAGAGAAATGCAAATTAAATCCACAATGAGATATCACCTGACACCAGTTAGAATGGCGCTCATCAACAAAACAACACAGAATAAGTGCTGGGGAGGATGTGGAGAAAAGCGAACCCTTCTGCACTGCTGGTGGGAATGCAGACTGGTGCAGCCACTGTGGAAAACAGTATGGAGATTCCTCAAAAAATTAAAAATCGAACTGCCTTTTGACCCAGCTATCCCACTTTTAGGAATATACCCTAAGAACACCATAGCACTGTTCTAAAAGAAGAAATGCGCCCTCATGTTCGTGGCAGCATTGTTAACAATAGCGAAGATCTGGAAACAGCCCAAATGTCAGTCAGAGGACGAGTGGATTGAAAAACTTTGGTACAAATATACTATGGAATACTACTCAGCCATAAGAAATAATAACATCGGATCATTTGTAACAACATGGCTGGACCTTGATAACATTATACTGAGTGAAATAAGTAAATCAGAAAAACTAAGTGCTATATGTGTCTATACATAGATGGGACATAAAAATGAGACTGAGAGACATGCACAAGAGTCTGCTGGCTACCCGGGATGGTGGGGGAGGCAAAAGAGGGGCTTAGGGTAGGGGAGGGACACAAATAAAACCAGATAGAAGGTGAGGGAGGACAATTTGACTTTGGGTGATGGGTACGCAATATTATCAAATGTCAAAATAACCTGGAGATGTTTTCTATGAACATATGTACCCTGATTTATCAATGTCACTCCATTAAAATTAATAAAAAATAAATAAGATGTTACAGGGTTACCTGTCTAAGACACACTTAGAGCATTACTGAATTAGTAGTTTTAAAATAAATACTTGAAGTAATTTGAATAATACATATTATGTAAATTTACTTATAATTCCAAGAAAAGGCTCTGAAAGAAATATTGGAAGCCCCAAACTAAAAGTACCCTGCCACAGGGAGCAATCTTTTGGAGTTTATATATCAGTGAATTGGTCACTTTACTGGTCACATGACTCTGAAATGCTGGATAAATCTGTAGCTGAATGGCAATGTTTTGCTGGTCTAGTGTGTTATGGAATGAATGAGTGTGTTTCCCCAAAATTCACATTTTTAAACTCTAACCCACAAAATGGTGGTATTAAAAAATGGGACCTTTGGAGGGTAATTAATTTCAATTATGGTCATATGAGCATGGCTCTCATAATAGAATTTGTGTTCATAAAAAGTAACCACTGAGTTTATTATATCTCTCTCTCCACCATCTGGAGACATAACAAAAAGGCAGCCCTTTGCCTACCAAGAAGAAAGCTCTCACCAGAAACCAAATCATGGAATACCTTGACCTTGAAGTTTTTAGCTTCCAGAATTGAGAACAGAATTGCCATGTTGTTCAAGTCAGCTAGCCCATGCTCTTCTGTTACACTTGTCTGAACTCAATTATGCGTGGTTACATGCTTTTCTAGGTTAATAGTCAAGCATCTATGCATTTTCTTGAATTAAATCATTCCTGTGGTAAGATAAGCAACACCTAAAAACACAAAATAGTTATTTCAGTACTCTCAACTGGCAAATGATGAATGCTCTGAAGGGAAACTTTAGATGAAGTGTTATTGATTTTTCATAACACATCCAAACAATGCACATGACATGAAAATGTGCAAAGGATATTTCATAGGGCTTAGGAAAATAGGATCAATGTGAAAATGAGAACAGGATGTGCTAATCCAAAATTGCATTTGAAGTCTATGAGATGCAAATAGCAAGACTGCTTGCTGTCTTATATGCCTGCTGTAGAGATCTGTACTATCTAATGTACTGTTTCATGTGTCTTCAGTTCACTCAGCAACATTATCAGTAATTACAAAAAGAAAGCATTTCTCACATTATGAACATCCAGGCTCTGGCAAAAAGGCCTCTGTCATGATCCAATCTGGTTCATACTGATGAAGGATTCGTACCAGAGTAAGAAGGGCTTTTGTATTTTGAATCAGTGCTTCCCCCTCTTGAATGCTGTGCACTGAGATTGTTTTGCCAAATGACACATTTACCAGTGTAGCTCAAGAATTAACAAGAATATCAAATTTCTATTGGCTAATCTCATTCCATGTCCATAGAAAAGATCATTTTAAATCACTGCTTATATAGATTCTGGTTGCACTTAATTTACTTATTTCTTTTTCTTTTTTGGGGGGTATTATAAGTAAAAAACTCCCAACACAAGCTGTTATTGAAATGTAGAAAATTTGTCACTCTTAAATAGGTCTGTCTTGGGGGCACCATGAATTGTTAAGAATAATTTGTAGTCAGTGCAACAGATCAACAGACCCCAGAGGGTTTTTCCTATTACCCTTTGCTTTTCCTGTATGATACAAACCTCAGCGACTGATGGAAGGTTATATTAGTGAGTTTCAGAATTGTGCAAATGCTACTTGTAGTCACATTTTCTAAACTCATATTTGGTATCTCTTTTATTCCCCAGCTATCCCTTCAACATCACATATATATCATAACTCATAATTTCTTCTCTCTACACAAAGCGCTATTGTCAGATGTTCTAGACAGAGAAACCTGAAGATAAGGACACTATGTTATTTACTACTACATCACTAACTTCCAAATTAGTATTTGTGTGGTAGCAGTTATGCCAAGAAATAAACTTTTCCTGTAGTGAATGAATTAATGGAAACATGAGAGAGGAAGGAATGGGACAAGCCAAGAAGTCAGAAAATCTTCCTTGTATAAGTTGTCAAATATAATGAACTTTATTTTTTTAAAGGAAAAGTATCATGAGGTGTAACTTGTATTCATCATCAATGTAACTCTTCAGAATACATAGTCTCAATATGACCAAATCCCCCAAAGAAACTGATAAATTATTTATAATATGTGGAGACATAACATAACCCACATAGTTATTAATAAACAATATATACAAATAATTATTCTGGAAAGAGGTTGTTTGAAGAACTCAAGAAAAAAGAATAACCTAAGAATATATTTAACCCTTTAAATCAATAAGAGACAATGCATTTTTTTTCTTAACACATATAGAATATTTAATTAAAGAAACCAAATAGTAACAAGCAGTAAATCAATTCTCAAAAATATTTAAAAAATTAGTAGTTGTCAGGATTCCCTGAATATAACAAAATTAACAATAATTTATCCTAAATAATAAAACATGTTTTAAAATGAAAAAGCTTAAAAATAAAACTAATTGTTACTAACTTATGGTTTAATGAAGTAATAAAATGTAAATAGAAAATAATAAAATGCTCTATATCAAATTGTTCTGAATTTATTAATCTATAACACACCTTTCACTAAAATTAAATGTTTGAGTTGTATGAAAGCATATGTATGTGTGTGTAGTATAAATCTATACACATATTTGAAAATCTTACAAATTTACCAAGGCAGCATAATTTGAGCATCCAAGAGTCTGAAGAGGTGGAAGACTCATTGAAGTGAGTCTAACAATTGAAACTGCCTGTTTTCTCAAGAAATTTATTGATTCTTAAGCAGTACATTAGGAGAGACTAGGCAACTATTATAAGGTAACATTTTTCCCTCCCCCCACTTCAACCTCAGTTCCAACCTGCACAAGTTTTATTTCAGGCAAGACTGGCCGAAAGAACATAGGCTCCCTGTCTCTACCCAGACTCTCCACTCATAACATGGAACCTTTACCCCAAGCATGGAACAGGGAGAACTCTAGCCTCAAATACCCTTGCCTGAACTTATTAATAAGTTAATAATAAGCTAATTAATTATGGGGGATAGAGGCCCCATAATATATGAAACATCAAGATCAGACTTTACCACATTGCCCAGCACCGTTTTGTAAAGCAGGAATGTCTTTTGGAGAGAATTGAAGCACTGTTTCCACCCCAACTCTGGAGAACTGGTACAGACACCTCAACCAGAGAAAGAGGCAAGCCATAAGAACAAAAAAGCTCTGAAACTCTCAATGAGAACAGTAACTTTATTTGGAACAAGTAGTATCTGAAGAACTTCAAGTATAAGGACACTGTTGAAAACAGGAGAGAGAATTCTATAGTAAGCAATAAAGAGAAGGTTGGTAGCTTTATGAGTCAAACAGGCTGAACATAGATCATAAATTAGTTTGAAAGAAGAATCAAGGAAAAAGACAGTAAAGAAGAATTCTCCTGAGGTGAAACAAGTCTAAAAATTGGTCTCAGAAACTATTTCTGCAAAGGGAACTGAATTTAACTGGATCATACTGTGCAGCTATTCCTGTTCATAACATTATTGGAAGCAATAAAATAGTAAGCTGGCATTTACTGTAGGTTAACACTTGGGAATAATACCAACAAGAGCAGACAGCTTAACAGAGAGATCAGGGGAAAAATAACAAAAAAAAAAACACCTTGCTAAAAGGTTTGTCATACCAGGGTGACTGTGAGAGAATGTTCCAGGTTGTGCCTTCTAAGGAATGACTTCAGAGGTTATAAAATGCAGGATAAACAGACTTTACTGAAATATGCCAAGCTACATCAATAAAACAACAACAACAGCAACAACAAAACACAACCCAAAACTATGAGCAATAAGTCCCAAGAGATCGTTATCCAAAAGTATTGCTATGTATTGTCTTAAATATAATTTTTAACAAAGTTATAAAATGTAAAGAAACTAAAAAGTGTGACCCATACAAGAAACTGAAAAACAAAATGTAGTTTATACACAGGAAACAATAAAAACAAACAAACAGCAACAGATATTGCCTTTGATAAGGTGAGATAGTATACTTAGCAGACAAAAAACTTTAAGGCAGCCATTATACATTTGTTAAAATAACTAAAGCAACCTTGATTAAAATATTAAGGAAGATATAAAGGCAATATTTCATGAAATAAAGAATATCAATAAAGAGGTAATGAAAACTGAAAATCTGGCATTAAAAATATCAGCATTGATTTGATCTAGCAAAAGAAAGAATCATCAAACTTGATAGCTTGATAGAGATCATGTAATATGAAGAACAAATGGCTAAAACAATTTTAAAAAGATAAATAAAGCTACAGAAAAATGTAAAACACATTTAAGTGTTCATATGTACATATAATGAAAGTACCAGAAGTAAGGGACTGAAAGGAGAAAATACATATTCAACATTAATATACAAATGGAAGAAACTAAGTGAAGTGTAAGCAGAATAATAAATGCAATGGGTTCAACACAGATGCACATTCTGGTGAGAAATATTAAGTCAATAACAGAAGGAAAATCTTGAAAGAAGCAAGAGAAATATCCATTCTGAGAGGGCAAACACCAATAAAATTAACAGCTGATTTTTCATGAGAGATAATGAAAGCCAAAACATGGTAAGAGATAATATAGTCAAAAGGTTGGGGGTGAGAGACTTGTCAAACAAGAATCTTATATCTAACAAAATTATCTTTGAAATGTAGGCCAAAAAAGAAGACATTTCTGGATTCATAAGCAAAAATAAATTCAACAGATATTATTGCTAACAGACCCACCTTACAAAAAATACTGAAGGAAACTTCAGCCATTATGAAGATAGGTGACTTAAGAAAGTAATTTAAATACACACACACACACACTACTAGTAAAGGAAGAGATTCCAAGATAGTGATGGAGTAGGCAGATGTTTCACCTGCCACCTCCCAGGTTCAAATTGAATTACAACTAAATTTAAGAACAATCATCTTGAAAAACCAACTTCAGACTAATGAAGAGGAGTCCATAATCAAGGAGTCACAGAAAAAGCCACATTGAGACTGGTAGGCAGAGTAAAGGTGAGAAAAGGGCTGCCCTGATTCTAGGAGTGAGAGATGACTGAAGGTCCAGAGGGTCTCTCCTCTGCAAGGAAGTTTGCCCTATGAGGTGAAGGTCCTAACCCCTAAGCCGAACACCCAGCCTAGAGCACCAGAACCTAAAAGAGGTGCCCACACTGCATTTGGCGGTGGAAAAAGGTGAGCTTTCAGTCTCTGAGAAAAAGAGCTCTTGAATATGCAGTTACCTTCTAAAAGAGCCAAAGCAGAAAATCTTATTCATAGCCTCTTACCTGGGGTTCCAGAAGAGGGAGGGCTGAGAGGACTAAAGTTGCATGATGAGAGTGTGAATTTGGTGGCCTAGAGAGAGACACTGTGGGGGATGGCAGCCGAAATCCTTGCTCTAAGTCATTCTACAATTCTGCAGTTGGCATCTTCCTCTGTGTGACTTACTCTGGGGGCAAGCAAATGCCCCACCCTAAGAAGACTGGGCCATTTTGAGAGACCAGGAAGCAGGGGGTGTATCAATTTTCTGATGTTGAAGCAGGAGTTCTTCTCCACTTTCTCTTAAAAATATGACTGGTGATTCTGCCTCACGGGAGGTTCAGTAAAAACAGTATGGACAGTGGGCAGACCACATTTCTGGGTTGCAGAGTCCATACCAACTGGACTTCTAGTGGCCACACCCTACTGAGGTCTGTGAATAAAGTCAGGACAGACTGAGACCTGGGGCCATAGGCTGGGAGTCACACCCATCACCCATTCTAATCCTTGAATTACTCCAGGCTCTACATTCTACCAGAAGTTTTATCATTGGGAACCCAACAAGCAGTCAGAAGATAGAGGAAGCAGGAGGCAGCTCTAAGGGAACCTTGGGCCTTTATCTAATCTTGTTCCTAGACCCAATGTGGGTAAAACCCAGCCTAGGAGCCTACGTATGTGGCTTGTTATTTCCATGTGCAGCTGGGCCCTACAGAGGCAGCCACAAACTTTGGTTTGCTTGTAACTTTAAGGTTTCTGAGGGCCAGTCATAGATAATGTCCTGTACTGATCTGTGCCAATTTCACTCCAAGGAGGCCAAGGGCAACAACATCCAGTGACCATCTTTAGAGAGCATTGGAGCAGGACCCAGTGACCCTTGCTGGTGGAGTGTTCTAAAAAGGGCTCATCATATACCAGGCCCAGCTGAGCCAAGTTCCACTTTCTGTGGTCAGCACCTGCTCAGAGCCTTGAGTGTGCATTGGACAAGGTAGAGCTTCACAATAGGTCAACATGGGTTCTAGATGTTCTTTTGCACTTAGCTTGGTTCCACAGGGGAAAGGGAGAGAGGTTTGGAGCATGGGTATCGTGTAGCATATTGTTGGGACCAATTGAGGGGCTTAGCCACTATCTGGGGAAAGGTGTCACAGTCAGCCCCACTGGAGGATTCTCTCAATCTTCTTCCCTGAGACCAGTGGCTCCCCAGCTGAAAGAACTTATGGAGAGGGGACTGTTGGCTCCACCCAATCTGAGCTTGCTGCTCACTTTGCTGAGGAAAAATTGAATTGGACTATCCAGCAGATCTTAACCAAAAGACTCATGAAGTAGTGGGTCCCAATCACATTGTATTTCCAACTACAGATGTCCAAAACCATCAAGCTTGCAAATTGTAGAGAAATTAGGTCTGAGCCCACTCTACAGTCTTTATAAAGAAGATGTTGTGAGAAGACCAGGCACTTGCAAGAGGAGGGGTAGCAGCTGAAAAGTGGAGGCAAATATTACAATCTTGGCTCCTTTTGCAGAGCTTCTGTCAGCTCTAAGCAAAAGAAAGGTGATCTTTATACATAGGTTGGCCCCTCTCACACTACTCAGGCACAGAAAATGCAGAAACATACAACAAAAAGAGCAGTAGCTCCAGACAGGTAGCCCATGGTGGGTTACAAACAACTGTTGATACCACCAACACATTCCTGAACCCTGCCCGAGAGGAGCCAGATGACCCATATGCTAAAAAATTGAACATTCTAGGTAAAACAGATAAATTTTGAGAAACATACAATCTTCCAAAACTGAATCTTAAAAAATCAGAAAACTGATAGGAGGGGAAGATGGCGATGGAGTAGGCAGACGTACCAACTTCCAACTCCCAGAACCAAAGTGGATTATAACTCAATTTTAAGAACCATCATCTGGATAAACCAACTTTGAGCAAAACTAAGTGGACTCTTCAACCAAGGAACACTGCAGAAGTCACATTGAGACTGGTAGGAATAGCGAAAACGCGAAGAGGGCTGCCCAGCTCCCCGGAGCAAACGGCAGCCCGGAGAGATCCGCGTGGCGGGAGGAGAGTTTGGCGGAGAGGGAGGGACCTGGGTCCCAGGAACCAAGCCCCAGACTGCAGTCCCAGACCCTAGAAGAGGCGATTGGACAGTATCGAGCTGTGAAGTAAATGAGGATACTATTTGGGAAAAAGAGAGAGTCTTCTCAGACCCAAAAATCTTTTTAAAGGGACAGCTCAGAAAGCCTCTCTCACAACCACGCACCCGGGGCTCCGGGGAACTGGGACAGAGGAGAGGAACAGAGCAGCGGGAACAAAGAGTGGACTGAAGGCATGAGGACACTCTGAGGGACAGCCACCCCGACCCATGGGCTAAGTCACTTCCCTAATTGAAAACGAATATTTCCCCTGGAACTAGCAATACCAGCAAAGGGAGACAGGACACTAGCCAAACAAGCTCTCCCGTGGCAATTAGAGCAGACCTGCCTAGAGGGAGGGAGCTCCCAAGCCTACAGTGTGGAGACTTAGGGCACTTCTAGCCCCCTGAGGTTGCTGAAGCCTATGGTCGGGACAGGACGCCGAAACGCAGTCCTGTCGGTGTGGGCGGAACAGTGAGAGCTTGGGCTAGCCTAGCAGGGGCGGAGGTGATGCGCGAAAGCTGTCTGGCAGCTGCGGGCCGCCTGTGACCCCACTTGTGGGGAAAAATACGGGCAGAGATCAGCCCTGTGACCCTGCGCTAGCCGGCCCTGACCGCGGGCACCGGGCTAAGACCAGGGACGGGCGAGGGGCCCGAGGGTCATGCTGCCAACCCCGCCCAGAAGGAGAAACCTCGGTGTGCCATCTGTGGGCGCGAGTGGGCTCCTAAGTCGGGGGCGAGGGAGACACTGAGACCAGGGGAAGTTCCCTGCTGAGATCACGCTGCTCTCCCCGCCCGGCCGGAGATACTGCGGAGTACCACTCTACGTGCGCAAGCTTTCTCCGAGCGTGGGGGCGGGGTAGGAGCCGGAACGACCGGAAGCTAGCCGCTGTGCGCACGCCAGCAAACACGCCCGGCCCAATAATCCCCGGTTTTCGGTTTCAGTCCCTGCGCAGGAGGGCCCTGGCCTCGAGGCGGGGCTAAACTCTGGACGGGCAAAGGCTCACAGCTGAGAGCACGTCAAAAGCCCCGCCCAACCCACAAAACGGTGGCGAGCAGGCTCGGACTGAAGGGGCTGGGCGTAAGCCTTCCGGAAAAAGTCCGGGTCCGCAGCTGAACAAGGTGCTCACCTCTGCCCTACGTGCTAACGCTAGTGGCTTGAGTGACAGCCCCTCCCGCAAAGGAGAGGCAGAAACCACAGCAATAGCTGCAGTGAGCCGGCGCTGGCAACGCCCACACCAAACCGCCCTAGGCAGCGACAGAGGGGGTGGCAAGCCTGCAGACAGACCACACCTAGAGAACACAAAGGCAACACATACTGGACTCCAGTGGCCACAACTTGCTTACACTCAGATAAAATGGGCAGGCAGAGGAATGCAAACCAAATCAACCAAGAGAAATCCCCAGAGAAGGTCCTGAATGAACCAGATATAACCAAACTACCAGAAACAGACTTTAGAATAATGATAGTTAGGATGTTCAAAGAAATTAGAGCAACAATGGATAGTCACTATGAGCACCTAAATAAAGAGATAACAAGTATAAAAAATGAAATTGAAATAATAAAAAAGAACCAGACAGAAATGACAAATACAGTATCAGAACTGAAGACCACAATGGAAGGAATTAAAAGCAGGATAGATGACGCTGAGGATCGAATCAGTGAGTTAGAGGACACAATAAACATAGTTACAGAAGCAGAGAAAAAAAAGGAAAAGAGATTCAAAAAATGTGAGGAAACTCTAAGGGAGCTCTGTGACAACCTGAAGAGAAACAACATTCGCATCATAGGGGTACCTGAAGAAGAGGAAAGAGGACAGGAAATGGAAACTTTGTTCAATCAAATCATAGCAGAAAACTTCCCTAAATTAAGGCTGGGAAACATTCTACATGTCCAAGAGGCACACAGAACCCCATTAAAGAGAAACCCAAAAAGATCTACACCAAGACACATCATAGTTAAAATACCAAAGCTAATAGATAAAGAAAAAATCTTAAAAGCTGCTAGAGAAAAAAAGACTCTCACCTACAAAGGAGCCCGCATTAGGATGACATCGGACTTCTCAACAGAAACACTTGAGGCCAGAAGGGAATGGCAAGATATAATCAAAGTAATGCAGAACAAGAACCTACAACCAAGACTACTCTATCCAGCAAGGCTAACATTTAAAATTGAGGGAGAAATGAAGAGCTTTCCAGACAAAGAAAATCTCAAGGAATTCATTAAAACCAAACCAATCCTGCAAGAGATTTTAAGGGGCCTAGTGTGAACAGTTCAAAGGGAGAAAGGAATATAGCAAAAAAAAAAAAAAAAAAATACAGCTTTAAAGAATAAAATGTCAATAAACAACTACATATCAATAATAACCTTAAATGTAAATGGACTAAATGATCCAATCAAAAGACATAGGGTAGCAGCGTGGATAAAGAAACAGGACCCATACATATGCTGTCTATAAGAGACACACCTTAAAACAAAAGATGCTCATAGACTGAAGGTAAAAGGATGGAAAAAAATATTTCATGCAAATGGAAATTAAAAAAAAGCCGGGGTAGCAGTACTTATATCTGACAAAATGGACTTTAAAACAAAGACTGTAGTAAGAGATAAAGAAGGACAATACATAATGATAAAGGGAACAATTCAACAGGAAGATATAACTATTATAAATATCTACGCACCAAATATAGGAGCCCCGACATTCATAAAGCAGACTTTGATGGACATTAAGGGCGAGATTAACAGTAATACTATCATAGTAGGGGATTTCAATACCCCACTAACAACACTGGATAGATCCACAAGAAAGAAAATCAATAAAGAAACAGCAGACTTAAAGGATACACTAGATCAACTTGATTTAATAGATATATTCAGAACTTTTCACCCTAAAGCCGTAGAATATACATTCTTCTCAAGCGCTCATGGTACGTTTTCTAGGATAGACCACATGTTAGGACACAAAAAAGGCCTCAACACATTTAAGAAGATTGAAATTATATCAAGCATTTTCTCTGATCACAATGCCATGAAACTAGAAATCAACCACAAAAGAAAAACTGAAAAATACTCAAACACTTGGAAACTAAATAGCATGTTATTAAATAATGAATGGATTAACATTGAGATCAAAGAAGAAATAAAAAAGTTTCTAGAAACAAATGATAATGAGCATACGTCAACTCAAAATCTATGGGACACAGCAAAAGCAGTTCTGAGAGGGAAGTTTATTGCACTACAGGCATATCATAAGAAGCTAGAAAAAGAACATATAAGCAACTTAAACCTGCATCTAAAAGAACTTGAAAAACAACAACAAATAAAATGCAGGACAAGTAGAAGGAAGGAAATAATAAAGATCAGAGCAGAAATAAATGACATAGAGGCTAAGGAAACAATACAGAGGATCAATGAAACCAGAAGCTGGTTCTTCGAAAAGGTAAACAAGATTGATGAACCCTTAACTAGACTCATCAAGAAAAAAAGAGAGAGGTCTCAAATAGATAAAATTAGAAAGGACACTGGAGAAATTACAACTAATACAACAGAGATACAAAGCATTGTAAAAAAATACTATGAAGAACTCTATGCCAAAAAATTTGACAATCTAGATGAAATGGACAAATTTCTTGAATCATATAAACTTCCAAAAATCAATCTGGAAGAATCAGAGCACCTAAACAGACCAATTACAACAGAGGAGATTGAAACAGTTATCAAAAAACTCCCAAAAAAGAAAAGTCCTGGGCCTGATGGCTTCACAAGTGAATTCTATCAAAAATTCAAAGAAGAACTAACTCCTATCCTCCTCAAGCTATTTCAAAAAATTCAAGAGGAAGGCAGACTTCCAAACTCCTTTTATGAGGCGAGCATAATTCTGATCCCCAAACTGGGCAAAGACAACACAAAGAAAGAAAATTATAGGCCTATATCCCTGATGAATTTAGACGCTAAAATTCTCAACAAAATATTAGCCAACCGGATTCAGCAATATATGAAAAAAATCATACACCATGACCAAGTGAGATTTATTCTGGAGAGGCAAGGCTGGTACAATATTCGCAAATCATTCAATGTGATTCATCACATAAACAAAAGGAAGGACAAAAATCACATGATAATTTCAATAGATGCAGAAAAGGCATTTGATAAAATCCAGCACCCATTCATGCTTAAAACTCTCAATAAAGTGGGAATACAAGGAACATTCCTTAACATGATAAAGGCCATCTACGACAAACCCGCAGCAAACATCATACTTAATGGACAAAAATTAAAAGCAATCCCCTTAAGATCAGGAACCAGGCAGGGTTGCCCACTTTCACCACTTTTATTCAACATAGTTTTGGAAGTCCTAGCTACAGCAATCAGACAAAAAGAAGAAATAAAAGGCATCCAAATTGGAAAAGAAGAAGTAAAACTGTCACTATTTGCAGATGATATGATATTGTACATAGAAAACCCTAAAGCCTCCTTTAAAAAACTACTGAACCTTATAAATGAATTCAGCAAGGTGGCAGGATATAAAATTAATACCCAGAAATCAGAGGCATTTCTATATACAAACAATGAACTGTCAGCAAAAGAAATTAAGGAATCAATCCCCTTCACTATTGCAGCCAAAAAAATAAAATACCTAGGAGTAAATTTAACCAAGGAGGTTAAGGACTTGTACTCGGAAAATTATAAAACATTGATAAAAGAAATCAAGGAAGATACAAACAAGTGGAAGCATATACCGTGCTCATGGCTAGGAAGAATAAACATCATTAAAATGTCTATATTACCCAAAGCAATTTATAAATTCAATGCAATACCAATTAAAATACCAATGACATACTTCAAAGATATAGAAAACATACTCCAAAAATTTATATGGAACCAAAAAAGAACACGAATAGCCTCAGCAATCTTAAAAAGAAAAAATAAAGCAGGAGGCATCACTCTTCTGGATATCAAGGTTTACTACAAGGCCATTATACTCAAGACTGCCTGGTACTGGCATAAGAACAGGCACATAGATCAATGGAACAGAACAGAAAACCCAGAAATAAACCCACAGCTTTATGGACAACTGATATTTGACAAAGGAGGAAAGAACATACAATGGAGTAAAGACAGCCTCTTTAACAAATGGTGCTGGGAAAATTGGACATCTACCTGCAAAAAAATGAAACTAGACCATCAACTTACACCATGCACAAAAACAAATTCAAAATGGATAAAGGACTTAAACATAAGCCGTGAAACTATAAGCATCGTAGAAGAAAACATAGGCAGCAAGCTCTCCGACATCTGTAGCAGCAATTTATTTGCCGATTTATCTCCACGAGCAAATGAAATAAAAGGCAAGATAAACAAATGGGACTACATCAAACTAAAAAGCTTTTGCACAGCTAAAGACAATAAGAACAGAATAAAAAGACAAACTACACAATGGGAGAACATATTCGACAGCACGTCTGATAAGGTGTTAATAACCAAAATTTATAAAGAACTTATAAAACTCAACACCAGGAAGACAAACAATACAATAAAAAGATGGGCAAAAGAAATGAATAGAAATTTTACCAAAGAAGACATACAGATGGCCAAAAGACATATGAAAAAATGCTCAACATCACTAATTATTAGAGAAATGCAAATTAAAACCACAATGAGATATCACCTCACACCAGTCAGAATGGCGCTCATCAGCAAAACAACACAGAACAAATGCTGGCGAGGATGTGGAGAAAAGGGAACCCTTCTGAACTTCTGGTGGGAATGCAGACTGGTGCAGTCACTGTGGAAAACAGTTTGGAGATTCCTCAAAAAATTAAAAGTCGAACTGCCTTTTGACCCAGCTATCCCACTTTTAGGAATATACCCCAAGAACACCATAACACTGTTCGAAAAGAAGAAATGCGCCCCCATGTTTGTGGCAGCATTGTTCACAATAGCGAAGAGCTGGAAACAGCCCAAGTGTTTGTCAGAAGACGAGTGGATTAAAAAGCTTTGGTATATATATACTATGGAACAATATTCAGCCATAAGAAATGATGACATCGGATCATTTATAACAAAATGGATGTACCTTGATAACATTATACGGAGTGAAATAAGTAAATCAGAAAAAAAGAAAAACTGAGAACAGCATGATTTCATACATAGGTGGGACATTAAAGTGAGACTACGAGACACGTACAAGAGTGTGGTGGTTACGGGATGGGGGGAGGGAGGGTAGGGTGGGATAGGGAGAAGGGGAGGGACACAGGGAAAACCAGATAGAAGGTGACAGAGGACAATTTGACTTTGGGTAATGGGTATGCAGCACAATTGAATGATGGGATAATCTGGAGATGTTTTCATTGTACATATGTACCCTGATTTATTGGTGTCACCCCATTAAAGTTAATAAAAAAAAAAAAGCAGAAAACTTAAGCAGATCAATTACAACAAATAAAATTGAAACAGTTATTAAAACTAAATAACTAAAGTTCTGGACTGAATGGTTTCACAGGCAAATTTTACCAAACAGTCAAAAATAAATAGCACCTATTCTCTCAAGATATTCCAAAAAACTTAAGAGAAGGAAATACTTTCTAGTTCATTTTATTAGACAAGCATTATTCGCATTCCAAAACCAGGTAAAGACACTACAAAGAAAAAAAACTATAGGTCAATATTTCTATTGAACAGGAATGCTAAAATTCTCAACAAAATATTAACAAGCCAGATCCAACAATACATTAAAAATATCATATATTGTTATCAGTGGGATTTATTCCAGGAAGGAGAAGATAGTAGAATATGCAAATCAATAAATGAGATTTATTATATAAACAAAATAAAGGATAAAAATCACATGATCATATCTATAGATACAGATAAAGCATTTGGTAAAATTCAGCACCCATTTATGACCAAAACTCTCAGCAAAGTGAAAATATAGTGAACATAATAAAAGGTATATATGATAAACCAACAGCCAACATCATGGTCAATAAGCAAAAATTAAAAACAATCTCCTTAAGATCAAGAGCAAGAAAGTGGTGTCCCTTTTCACCACTCATTTAACATAGATCTGAAAGTCCTAGCTTTTGCAATCAGACAAGAAGAAGTCATTTAAATTGGAAAAGAAGAAGTAAGACTGTCATTATTTGCTGATAACATGCTAATGTACATAGAAACACTAAAATTTCAACAAAAGAACTACTAGACTTGATAAACAACTTCTGCAAGGTGACAGGATATAAAATTAATATTCAGAAATCAGTGGCATTTTTATACACCAACAATAAACTCTCAAAGAGAGAAATTAAGGAAACAATCCCGTTCACTATTGCAACAACAAAAAAATTAAGTACCTAGGAATAAAATCAACCAAGGAGGTAAACAAATTTTACTCTGAAAATTATAAGACAATGAAAAAAGAACTAAGATACAAACAAATAGAAGCATATACCATGTTTATGGGAGAGATTTAACATCATTAAAATGTCCATACTATCCAAAGCAATACATAGATTCAATGCAATTTTTATTAAAATACCAATGGCATACTTCATAGATGAAGAAAAAATATTCCAAAAATTTATATGGAATGGAAAAAGAACCCAAGTAGCCTGAGCAACCTTGAAAAGAAAGAAAAAAGTAGGAAGTATCATACTTTCTGGTTTTAAACTATACAACAATGCCTCTGTAATCAAGACAGCTTGGTATGGGCATAATAATAGACATACAGATCAATGGAACAGATAGAGGCCCCAGACATAAACCCACGTTTTTACGGTAAATTAATATTTGACAAAGGAGAAAAGAGAATACAATGGCATAAAGACAATCTCTTTAATAAATAGTGTTGGGAAAATTGAACAGGTACAGGCAAAGAAATGAAACTACACCAATTTATACCAATGACAAAAACAAACTCAAAATGGATAAACGACTTAAATCTTAGTCACAAAGACATAAACATCTTGGAAGAAAACATAGTCAGTGAACTCTTCAATATCTTTTGTAGCAATATTTTTTGTTGTTGCTATTTAAGACATACTTTTTTCTTTATTATTAATTTTAATGGGGTGGCATTTATTAATTAGGGTACATAGATTCAGAGAAAACATCTCCAGGTTATTTTGATATTTGATTATGTTGTATACCTATCACCCAAAGTCAAATTGTCTTCTCTCACCTTCTATGTGGTTTTCTTCATGCCCCTCCCCTCCCTTCACCCTTTCCCTTTCCTCCCCACCCTATAACCACCACATTCTTGTCCATGTCCCTGAGTCTCATTTTTGTGTCCCATCTATGTATGGAATTATATAGTTCTTAGTTTTTTTTCTGATTTACTTATTTCACTCACTATAATGTTATCAAGGTCCATCAATGTTGTTGTAAATGATCCTATGTCATCATTTCTTATGGCTGAGTAGTATTCCATAGTATATATGTACCACATCTTCTTTATCCAATCTTCTATTGAAGGGCTTCGGGGTTGTTTCCATATCTTGCCAACTGTGAACAATGCTTGTAGCAATATGTTTGCCAATATATCTTCATGGGCAAGTGAAATAAAATATAAAATAAACAAATGAGACTATATCAAACTAAAAATCCTTTGCACAGCAAAAGACACCATTAACAAAATGAAAGATAACCCATTCAACAGGAGAACATACTTGCTAACATGTCTGAGAAGGGGTTAGTAGCCAAATTTATAAAGAATTTCTATGACTCACCTGACCAGGCAGTAGTGCAGTGAATATAGCATCACATTGGGACGTGGAGGACCCAGGTTCAAAACCCCAAGGTTGCCAGCTTGAGCACAGGCTAATCTGGTTTGAGCAAGGTTCAGCAGCTTGAGCCTAAGGTTACTGGCTTGAACAAGGAGTCACTTGATCTGCTGTAGTCCCCTGGTTAAGGCACATATGAGAAAGCAATCAATGAACAACTAAGGTGCCACAATGAAGAATTGATGTTTCTTATCTCTCTCTTTTCCTGTCTGTCTGTTCCTGTCTGTCTCTCTCTCTCTGTCACATATATATATATATATATATATATATATATATATATATATATATATATATATATATATATATATATATATATATTAAAGCTCAACACCAGGAAGGTAAACAATCCAGTTAAAAATGGGCTAAGGAACTGAATAGACACTTCTCCAAAGAGCACATACAGATGGCCAATAGCATATAAAAAAAAGTTAATGTCACTAATTGTCAGAGAAATGTAAATTAAAACCACAATAAGATATCACCTCACACCAGTCAAACTGGTGCTCAATAACAAATCAACACACAATAAGTGCTGGAGAAGATATGGAGAAAGGGGAACCCTCCTACACTGATGGTGGGAATGCAGACTTGTGCAGCCACTGTGGAAAACAGTATGGAGTTTTCTCAAAAAATTAAAAATGGAACTGCCTTTTAACCCAGTTATCCCAATTTTAGGAATATATCCTAAGAGTCACAGACACTAATTCCAAAGAATATAAGCAACCCCATGTTTATTGCAGCATTTTTACAATAACCAATATCTGGAAACAGCCCAAATGTATGTCAGTGGATGAGTAAATAAAAAAGGTATGGCACATATACACAATGGAATACTATGTGGCCATAAAACAGAAGGAATTCTTACCTTTTGTGATGGTATGGATGGACCTAGAGATTATTATGTTAAGTGAAATAAGTCAAGTAGAGAAAGATAAATATCATGGGATCTCACTTATATATAAAATTTAACAAATATAATAAACTGAGGTACAAAATAAAAACAGAATTAGGGTCACAAGAATTGGATGAACAGCTGTCAAAGGAAAGAGGGATGAGGGAACAATATAAAAGAGGGTGAAGGGGTTAGCCAAATTAAATATACATAACACATAGATACAGATAACAGGGCAGCAAGTCTCAGAGAGAAAGAGGTGGTGAAGGTGGGAGAGAGGGGCAAAGGTGGTAAAATGAGAATGGAAAAATATTTTGCAACAGGGCATTGGGGGCACGATGCAGGAGGTTAAGGGTGTTATATTGAGTAGAATGCTTAAAACCATTTTAACACAATAAATTAAAAATTAAAAAATATTGGTAAAAGTAATAAGGTAAATAATTTAGAGTATAGTATAATTAAAATAAAGTATAATTTTATATTTCTTCCCTTATCTTTTTTAACTGATTTAATTATAAACTATACATGATATTTATATGTTATATATTTAAAATATAACATATAAATATCGAATGCATTTTTTAATAATCACACAGTAGAGGTGAATGGAAGTAATTTTGTATCTAAATAGAAAAATGACATGACACCAACAGTGTAATATATAGAAACAATAAAGAGAATAAGAAATACTAAATAAGGTAATAACAAAATTTATAATATGTACTCTCTTCTTTCAACCTCTTTAAAAGATTTATAATTATGTAAAGCAAAATTATAACATTGTACTGTTTTTTTGTGAAAGCAATATGTGCAACCAAATAGCCAAAAAAAGGAAAAAAAAAGGAGATAGGGCTGTTTATAAATAATACTTATTTACATCACTGAAACTGCATTAGCATAAATCTGAAGTAGAGTTTGATAAGGATGTAGAATATGTAATAGGAAAAAGAACTTAGAATAAAAATTTTAAAAAACTTCCAATGTAGTAAAAAAATTTCTTATTTATAAGATTAATATTAACTATTAAGTAATTATTATGTATACCATAATAATAAATTATTAATTTAATTAACTAAAATATTCATTTAATGCAAAAGAAAGCAGTAAAGGAGAAACAGAAAAATAAAAAAAAACCATAAGACCTATAATAAAACAAATAAAATGACAAATGTATTTCTAAATTTATCAGTAAAAGGAAATATTATTTTAAATAATTCAACCAGAAGGCAGAGATTTAAAAGGCTGCATTAAGTGACAAGGTCCAACAATATGTTATCTATATCAGACACACTTAAGATTTAAAAATACAAAAGAAGGGAAATTAAAAGGATGAAGAAGATATGAAAACATCAAATATAAAGAGTTGAGAGTGGTAATGCTAATATGATACAAAGACTTTAAAACAAAATCAGTGTCACTAAATGGCAACATTTTATAATAATAAAGGGTTGAAACACCAGGAAAATATAATAATTTAAAACACATATGCAAGTGATAACAGAATCTCAAAATGCATGAGGCAAAAAGAATAAAAAGAAAAAATAAACAATTTAACAGTAATAGTTTGTGAATTAATACTCCACTTTTAAGAATGGGAAAAATAAAGATCTGAAAGGTCAACAATAGAAGACATGAACAACACTATAAATCAATTAGACGAAGCAGATATCTGAAGAACACTCTATCAAATAAAGCAGTATTCACATACTTTTCAAGTGCACATGCAAATTCTGTAGGATAAGCTATATGCTAGGCAATTAAACAATGTAAAATACATTTTAAATTATTGAAATCATGTAAAGTGCATTTTTGATCACAATAAAAAATTAGAGATGACTAATAAAAAGAAAATTGAAAAATTTACCACTTCGTAAAAATTAAGCACACTCTTAAGTAACCAATGGGTAAATAAATAAATCAAAGCAAATATATAAGTACTTTCATATGGATTAAAATAAAAATACAACATATTAAATTTTATAAGATGTAGCTAAATTAATGCTTAGAAAAATATTTAAATCTATAAATATGTATATAGAAAAGAAAGATCTCAAGTTACAATGTATTTCATTTTAAGCCTAGGTTTAAAAATGAGCAAATCAAAGCAAGCAAAAATAAGGGAATAATAAAGTTAAGAGAAGAAATTAATAAAATGGAGAACAGACAAGCAAAAGAAAAAAATCAATTGAACCAAATTTAATTCTATAAAAATATAAATAAAATTTACAAATCTTTGGCTAAATTGACAAATAAAAAAGAATGGAAGCCTGATTGGTGGTAGTGCAATGGATAGAGTGTTGACCTGGGACACTAGGTACCAGATTAAAAACCTGGAGGTCACTGTCTTGAGCATGATCTCATCTGGCTTGAGTGCAGGGTCACTCACTTGAGCAAGGCATCATTGATATAATCCCATGGTCTCTGGCTTGAGCCCAAGGTTGCTGGCTTGAGCAAGGGGATAAAGCAAAATAATTAACAACCTGAAACAATCAATACACAGAAACATTTATAATTAATTATGGTATATCCAAGTAATTTATGAATTGTTTTATGTTAGTATATACATAAATTACATCCACCACAATGTAAACATAAAAAGCAATACTCAACCTTACTAAATAAAATAGAGAGCTTTAAGCCAAAAGTAATAGATGCTATTTTTAATCAAGAGACAGGTAGAGCCCTAGCTGTTTGGTTCAGTGGATAGAGTGTTGGCCCTATGTATGGATGTGCTGGATTTGATTGCTGGTCAGGGTACACAGGAGAAGTGACCATCTGCTTCTCTCTCACTCCCTCTCTTCCTTCTCTCCCTCTTCCCCTCTCGCAGCCAATGGCTCAATTTGTTTGAAAATCAGCCAGGCACTGAGGATAGCTTAGTTGACTCAACGTTGGCCCTAGATGGGGTTGCAGGTTGGATCCTGGTTAAGGTGCATGTGGGAGTTTGTCTCTCTACTCCTTCCCTCTCACTTAAAGAGAGAGAGAAACAGAGAGAGGTAGATTTAAATTTAAATATCACGTGTTTATTGAAAAATTAGTTTGTAAAACAATGATGACCCATAGTAAAGATGGAAGTATATATTTGTACAATACCCTTATGCATTTGACAAAATGGGGTAAAGTTATATTTTGGGACCACTGCAGTTCCACTTTTAATTATATGACACTAGAGAAACTCTTGCATATGCTCACTAAAGATATGTTTGTGAATGTTCTTAACATCTTTATATATAATAGCAAAATGTAAAACTGTTTACCAAAAAGAATCTTAATAAAATGTAATATATTCATATAATTTAATAATATATACTAATTATAGAAATGGTTTCTTAATATAGCACTCCAATATTATAGTAATATAAATAACCATTTATTATTATTATTATTATTATTATTATTATTAAGTGAGAGCAGGGGAGGCAGAGAAACATACTCCCACATGTGTCTCAACTGAGATTCACCTGGAAGACCTCCTATGGGGCTATGCTTTGTTCATCTGTGGTGTTGTTCCATTGCTCAGCAACCAAGCTACTTTTAGCACATGAGGTGGCAGCCAGGGAGTCATCCTCAGCACCTGGAGCCAATGTCCTGGGGCCAATCGAAAAGAGAGTGTGGGAGGGGTGGAGAAGCAGATGGTCACTTCTCCTGTGTGCCCTGACCCAGAAGTGAACCTGGGACTTTCACAGGCCAGGTTGACACTCTACCACTGAACCAAACAAGCAGAACCAAATAATTGTTTATTATGTTCTTGGTATTCATGAGGTGGTTCAGAACTTAGACAAAGCATAGGAAAAATAGGTTATCTCTTCTCTATCTTATTTGAGGTCTCAGTTGGTTGAGTAGAAGGCTGGGGGTTTATTATCAAAAGGCATGCTCATTCCAAAGTCCACTGAGACTTGCTGTCATCTAATTATGTGGGTTACACTCCATGAGGCCTCTCCATGTATATCTCTACATGCACTAATTTTGGTTTCATCATTTCATAGTTGCTGGTTTCTCTTGAGCAAGCATATTAAAATTGAGAGTAGAGCGAAACCTGAATCTTTTATAATTCTTTTTTTTTTTTTTAATTTAGACAATTAATTTTAAGGGGATGACATTGATCAGGGTACAAAGATTTAGAGAAAACATCTCCAGGTCATTTTGACATTTGGTTAAGTTGTATACCCCTCACTCAAGGTCAAACCATCTTTTGCCACCTTTTATTTGGTTTTCTTTGTGCCCCTCCCCCCACTCCATTCCTCTTCTCTCTTTCCTTCCCCCCTGGTAACTACCACCCTTTTGTCTGTCTATGAGACTCAATTTTGTGTCCTACCTCTGTATGGAATAATACAGTTCTTAGTTTTTTCTGATTTGCTTATTTCACTCAGTATAATGTTATCAAGGTCCATCCATGATGTCGTAAATGTTCTGATGTCATCATTTCTTATGGCTGAGTAGTATTCCATAGTATATATGTACCACATCTTCTTTATCCAATCATCTAGTGAACAGTTTTTTGGTTGTTTCCATGTCTTGGCCACTGTGAACAATGCTGCAATAAACATGGGGCTGCATGTGTCTTTACATACCAATGTTTCTGAGTTTTGGGGGTATATACCCAGTAGAGGGATTGCAGGGTCATATGGTAGTTCTATGCTCAATTTTTTGAGGAGCCACCATACTTTCTTCCACAATGGTTGTACTACTTTACATTCCCACCAACAGTGAATGAGGGTTCCCTTTTCTCCACAACCTCTCCAATACTTGTTATTACCTGTCTTGTTAATAATAGCTAATCTAACAGGTGTGAGGTGGTATCTCATTGTAGTTTTGATTTGCATTTCTCTAATAGCTAATGAAGATGAACATCTTTTCATATATCTGTTGGCCATCTGTATTTCTTCCTGAGAGAAGTGTCTGTTCATGTTCTCTTCCCATTTTTTTATTGAACTGTTTGCTTGTTTGTTGTTGAGTTTTGTGAGTTCTTTGTATATTTTGGATACTAGGTTCTTATGCGTGCTGTTGTTTGAAAATATCATCTCCCATTTAGTTGGCTTTATGTTTGTTTTGTTGTCAGTTTCTCTTGCTGTGCAAAAGCTTCTTAGTCTGATGTAGTCCCATTTATTTATCTTTGCCTTCACTTCCCTTGCCTATGGAGTCAAATTTATAAAATGCTCTTTATGGCCGAGGTCCATGAGTTTAGTACCTATGTTTTCTTCTATGTAATTCATTGTTTCAGGTCTTTGATTCATTTTGAATTAATTTTAGTATAAGGGGACAAACTGTAGTCGAGTTTCATTCTTTTGCATGTGGCTTTCTAGTTTTCACAGCACCATTTATTAAAGAGGCTTTCTTTTCTCCATTTTGTGTTGTTGGCTCCTTTATCAAAGATTATTTGACCATATATATGTGGTTTTACTTCTGGGCTCTCTATTCTGTTCCATTGATCTGAGTGTCCATTTTTCTGTCAATACCATGTTGTTTTGATTATCATGGCTCTATAATATAATTTGAAGTCAGGTATTGTAATGCCCCCAGCTTCATTCTTTTTTCTTAGAATTACTTTGGCTATTTGTTGTTGTTTTTTATAGTTTCATCTAAACTTGATGATTTTTTGTTCCATTTCTTTAAAAAATGACATTAGAATTTTGATGAGAATTGCATTAAATTTGTATATCGCTTTGGGTAATATGGTCATTTTGACTATATTTATTCTTCCTATCTAAAGAGAAAGACCCTGCACAAATATAAATGGTAGTTAACTTCAGAGCAAGGGTTACCTGGAGACAAGAGATCTTGGAGTGAGTTAACCATAACAGGATACTGGCCTGGGGTTACTTGAATGTAAGTACACAGGATTCTTAGAGGAATGCCTTCAAGAACCAGATGTCTCTTATGATTGATAAGCTCTGAGACTCTGACTCTTCTTGTGTCATTGATCATGAAGGAAACAGTAGACATGCAGGATTGGGGATGGCACAAATGGGAAAAAAGGCTTTTGTAGCTCTCTAGTTTTATCTGCTGAGCTGTGGTTTTTGGAACTCAATAAATATGCAGTGGTGCAGTTCCTTGGGGCTGATTCCATCTTATGAGTTCCAGCTCTCTGTTTATCTGATGTGTCTTATTTCTTGCGAGTCCAAACTGTAAAGAAATCATAACAACTATCCCAAAACAAGGAATATAATTCTATTTCATTGTATCTTTTTCAATTTCCCTTAACAATGCTTTGTAGTTTTCATTATATAGGTTCTTTACATTCTTTGTTATGTTTATTTCTAGCTATTTTATTTTTTTTTGTTGCAACCATAAAAGGAATAATTATTTTTTAGTTCATTTTCTGATGTTTCATTGTTGGCATATAGGAAGGCAATACATTTCTGTATATTAATTTTGTATCCTGCGACCTTACTGTATTGGTTTATTATTTCTAATAGTCTTTTTGTGGAGTCTTTGAGTTTTCAGTTTATAAGATTATATCATCTGCAAAAAGTGATACCTTTACTTCTTCTTTCCCAATATAAATGCCTTTTATTTCTTTCTCTTTTCTGATTGCTCTGGCTAGAACTCACTATGTTGAATAAGAGTGAAGATAATGGGCAACCTTGCCTTTTTCCTGATTTTAGAGAAAAAGTCCTCAGTTTTATGCCACTTAATATGATGTTAGCTGATGGTTTGTCATAAATGACCTTTATTATGTTGAGATATTTTCCTTCTATACCCATTTTGTTGAGTGTTTTAAACATAAAATGGTGTTGTATTTTATCGAATGCCTCTTCTGCATGTATTGATAGAATAATATGGTTTTTGTTTGTTTTGTTGATATGGTGTATTACATTAACTGTTTTATGTATGTTGAACCATCCTTGAGATTCTGGGATGAATCCCACTTGATCATGATAAATTATTTTTAATGTATTGTTGTATTTGATTTGCTAGTATTTTGTTTAGTTTTTTAGCATTGGTATTCATTAGAGATATTTGTCTGTATCTCTTTTTGTGTTGTCCTTGCCAGATTTTGGTAGAAGAGGGTTACATTGGCCTCATAAAATGTGTTTGGAAGTATTGCTTCTTCAATTTTTTGGAAGACTTTGAGTAGAATAGGAACCAAATCTTTGAATGTTTCATAGAATTCACTAGTATAGCCATCCAGCCCTGGACTTTTACTTTTGGGGTGGTTTTGGATAGTTGTTTCTATTTCCTCCCTGATTATGCGTCTGCTTAAACTATCTCTTTCTTCATGACTCAGTCTAGGAAGATGGAATTTACCCATTTTTCCTAGATTGTTAAATTTGGTGGCATATAATTTTTTATAGTATTCTACAATAACTTTGTATATCTATAATATCTGTGGTGATTTCTCCTCTTTCATTTTGGATTTTGTTTATATAAGTCCTTTTTGTTTTTTCCTTAGTTAGTCTTGCAAAAGGTTTGTCAATTTCGTTGATCTTTTCAAAGAACCAGCTCCTTGTTTTATTGATTTTTTTCTATAGTTTTTCTATTCTCTATTTCATTTATTTCTGCTCGGATTTTTATTATTTCTTTTCTTCTCCTGGTTTTGGGTTGCTTTTGATATTATTTTTCTAGTTCATTAAGATGTGGTGTTGCCTGATCAGGCAGTGGTGCAGTGGATAGAGTGTCAGACTTGGATGTGGAAGACCCAGGTTCGAGACCCCAAGGTAACCAGCTTGAACACAAGCCCATCTGGCTTAAGCAAAGAGCTTGCCAGCTTGGACCCAAGGTCACTGGCTCCAGCAAAAGGTTGCTTGGTCTGCTGAATGCCCATGGTCAAGGCACATGTAAACAAGCAATCAATGAACAACTAAGCTGTCGCAACGACAATGAAAAACTAATGATTGAATCTTCTCACATCTCTCCATTTCTGTCTGTCTGTCCCTATCTATCCCTCTCTCTGACTCTCTCTCTGTCCCTGTAAAAAAGAAAAAAAATATATGATGTTAAGTTGTTCACTTGGGCTCTCTCTTGTTTGGTTATATCTTCCCTCTTATTACTGCTTTTGCTGCATCCCAGAGACTCTGATATGTGGTATTGTCATTTTTGTTTGTCTGTATGTATCTTTTGATCCCTGCTTTTCTTTTTTCTTTGACCCACTAATTTTTTAAAAGAATATTTAATTTCCATATTTTGGTGGGTTGTTTAATTTATTATTATTATTATTATTGCAGTTTAATTCTGGTTCCAAAGCTTTATGGTCAGAAAATATGTTTGGTATAATTACAATTTTTCTAAATTTGTTGATGTTAGTTTTGGCCCAACATATGGTCAATTCTTGAGAATGTTTTATGTACACTGCAGAAAAATGTATACTCTGGCATTTTGGAATGAAATGTCCTATAGATATCTATCATATCCAATTTTTCTAGTGTTTCATTTAAGGCTGATATTTCTTTATTGATTTTCTGTTTGGATGAACAATCTAGAGCCATCAATGGTGTATTGCGGTCTCTAAATATGATTGTATTATTGTCAGTTTTTATTTTTCGGTCAGTTAGTAGATGTCTTATATACTTTGGTGCTCCTTGGTTTGGTGCATATATATTAAGAAGTGTTATATCTTCTTGATTCAATGTCCCCTTTATCGTTATGAAATGACCATCTTTGTCTCTGATTACCTTTGCTGTTCTGTAGTCAGCCTTGTTAGATATGAATATGGCTACACCTGCTTTTCCTTGGATGTTATTTGCTTGAAGAATCATTTTTCAACCATTCACTTTGAATTTGTTTTTATCCTTATAGCTAAGATGTGTTTCTTGAAGGCAGCATACAGTTGGATTTTCTTTTTAAATTTATTCTGCTACTCTGTGTCTTTTTATTGGTGAGTTCAATCCTTTTAAATTTAGTGTAATTATTGATGCTTGAGGATTTCCTATTGCCATTTTATATATTGCTTTCTGATAGCTCTGTGTATTATTTGGTTCTTCTCTTTTGTTTTTTGGTCATTTGTTTTTGTTTAGTTGTATTCCATAATTTTTTCCTCTGTTTATTCTTTTTTTAAGCCATATGATTCTATAGTGTTTTTTTCAGGGGTGGCTACAATTGAGTAATACAAAGGATACATATCAGATTTGTTGTAGTACATTATCTCATAAGTGTTTCTGTACTTCATCCTTTTTTGCTACTGTTAATCTTTGTCCTTTCCCTCTTTTTGTTTTTGTTGTCACAGACTAATCTTGTTTTCACTGTGATCTTGATGGAGCTTTTACTTGTAATTTTGTTTTGTTTTTTTTCTTTGTATCTGGTTAGAAAACTCCTTTTAATATTTCCTGAATTGGAGTTTTCTTGTGATAAATTTCCTCATCTTTTCTATATCTGTGAATGTTTTTATTTCTCCTTTGTATTTTTTTTAGAGAGTCAGAAAGAGGGATAGATAGGAACAGACAGACAAGAATGGAGAGAGATGAGAAGCATCAATCATCAGTTTTTTGTTGTTGTTGCCTTTGTGACATCTTAGTTGTTTATTGATTGCTTTCTCATATGTGCCTTGACCCTGGGCCTTCAGCAGACTGAGCAACATCCTGCTGGAGCCAGCGACCCTGGGTCCAAGCTGGTGAGCTTTCTGCTCAAGCCAGATGAGCCCGCCCTCAAGCTGGTGACCTCAGGGTCTCGAGCCTGGGTCCTTCTGCATCCCAGTCTGACGCTCTATCCATTGTGCCACCACCTGGCCAGGCTCTCCCTTGTATTTGAAGGATAGCATTGATGGATATAGTATTCTTGGCTGGAAGTTCCTCTTTCAGAACTTTCAATATTGGGGCCCACTCTCTTCTGGCTTGTAGAGTTTCTGCTGAGAAATCTGATTATAATCTAATGGGCTTTCCTTTATATACTGTATTCTCCTTTTCCCTATCTGCCTTGAGAATTTTTTCTTTGTCATTGATTTGTAATAATTTCATTATGATGTGCCTTGTGTAGGTTGGTTTGGGTTAAGATAACTTGGTGTTCTGTTTGCTTCTTGAATTTGAATCTCTAATTATTTCCACAGGCCTGGAAAGTTTTTGTCTATTATTTTTCTGTATATGTTCTCCATTTTATTTTGTCTCTCTTCTCCTTTTGATATACCCATTATTCTTATGTTGCTATTACTGATGGAGTCAGACAATTCCTGTAGGTCTTATTTTTTTTTAAATTCGTGAGTCTCTCTCCTCTACTCTCTGTAGTGTTTCTAGTTGCCTGTCTTCTATTTCACTAATTCTTTCCTCTATCTGGCTTGTTGTATTGGCTAAGCTTATTCCCTCTTTTTTCAGTTCATGTATTGAATTTTTATCTCTGTTTAATTCCTTTCAATAGTTTTAATTTTCTTGGTGATATCTTCTTTCTGTTCATTGAATTGTTTTTTGAGCTCTCTAAATTGCCTTTCTGTGCTTTCTTGTATTTCTCTGACTACTTTTAGGACTTCAGTTTTTAATTCTCTGCTGTTTCATTCCAAGGTTTCCAAGAAATTGAGATTTTTTTTAGAGATTTTTCTTCATCTATCTAAGCTACATCTCTGTCTTTTCTATCCATGATATTTGATTTCGTTTTCCTTAATGGCATTTGAGAGTGGTATTGTTAAAAACACTAATAAGAGATGATTTAAAAAATTGAAAACATACAGTGAAAAATAAAAATTTTCTTGTGCTAAGTGGAACAAAAACTACATAGAATGGAGAGCCATAGTTAGGGGAAAATGACAAAGAGATAAAATACAAAGTAAAAAAACACACAAAGTGCCACAAAGAAAAAATATGAATCCAGAATAAAATAATTTGTTTGTAAATGATGATGGAATGAGAGAAAAAGTGAAAGAGAAGAAAGAAAAAAAGAAGAAAAAATAAAAAATAAATTAAAGTTTTTAGAATGTAACCTTCATTAAGAAAAACAAGAATGGAAAATGTAACACCTATGGGTAATGAAGTTCAAAATGAAAAGAAGATAAAATGATCAAAGTGGGAAAAAAGATGAAAATACAAGAAAAAAATAAAAGAAGTTATAAAAAATGTATTTTTTTTCTAGTTTTCAGAGGTATCTTTTTTTTCCTTTTTTTTTTTTGGCAGATGGTGCTGTATCACAGTTTTTTCCCCTGTGGCACTCCAGAGTAGGGATTTGCAATTAATTTGTTGCTATGGCAATGACATAAGCTAGGCCCCAGTCTCATTTGTAGGTGGTGCTTTTTAGAGTTTGTAGGCTCCAACTATGGGAGAGTCAGTTTTCTTCATGCCTCTCCCCACATTTCTCCTTCCTGAGCCAGCAGCTTGTGGACTCAGCTATGAAGTTTTCCCAGCCACTGCTTGCAGAGCAAAAGGCTCTAAGAGCTGCAAGTCTCCCCTCCAACCCCGTTCCAAGCACAGTTCTGGATAAGGCTTTGCCAACCAGAGCTGCCAGTGTAAGCTGGCCGGGCAGGGAGCTGATTGCTGATCAGGCGCCTTTCTAAGGGCCCCTGGGCTTGTCTAGTTTGCCTCAGCACTCTGCGGGTCTAATCTCCACAGGCTTTCCTCCCTTGTGCCCTGTTCGGAAGCCCGCAGCACAACCGACACAACTTCTGCAGTGCTCTCTGAGGTCTGCTCCACAGGAATGTGCTTTGTAACTTGTATTGGCTAGAGAAGCTGCCTCACCTCAACAGGTCCAGGCCTAGGAATCCCAGTCTTCGCACACTTCCAGTGCTGTTGGTCGGGGAGCCACCTGGGTACTACCCACGATAGCAGACCGGAAGTGAACAAAACTCAAAAAGCTCTGATGCTGGCCTACGCAGGCAACCCACTCGGCAATCTCCATCAGAGTCTGCTGCTCACACTAGCTCTGCGATCTCAGGCTGAGTTGCTGGCACGCTCTCTTCTTTGCTTGATTGTCTGCCCTAGCCCAGCTCTTTCCTCACCCTAATCCTCCTTTCCTCTCATTTCCAAGCAAAAGTGGCCCTACCTCAAATCAGTGAGGAAAGCAGAATACTACATTCTACATCTTATTTCCTTCAGAGTGGATTATATATTCGGCCACCCTTTAGCTTATCGTACCTTTGTTTGGTGTATGTATGTTTCAGATGCTCCTGAAATTGTTTTTCTGTCTCTAGTTGTTGAATTTGTTAAAATTTCAGGGGGAGATATAGGGAGCACCCCTCACAGAGCCATTTCTCTGACGTCCGGTCACACCCACTCCCTGAATCTTTCTTATAATCTACTTCAGAAATCAAAGAGTATCTCTTCTGCCATATTTTACTAATCAAAGTAATCAAAAGCTCCTACCCAGATTCAAGTGGAGGAAACCTCCAGAGACCTCTCAAAAGAAAATGATAAAAAGAAAATTATGGATGGAAAGATTGTCATAGTCATCTAGGAAAATGAGGTTGCTGAATATTTCAATCAACACAAACTTTTCTTTGGAAAAAATAAGTTGTAATATAGTAGAATTCTATTTATGCAGAATGTTTACATGCAATATACATATAGTATATAAATATGCATGCATAAATTTAAAAATACATGCATATATTTTTTAAAAAATAAATGCATTTATAATAGTGAACAAGAAATTAAAAAAATATTCTTTGGGGCTTTTGGTGGGAGAAGTATGCTATTATGAGGAAATATACAAGAAGGATTTATAGTAATATGGCATAGTAATATGTTTTATTTCTGAAGATGGGTTGCTGGTGTTTGCTATAGCATATTACCACATGTGAAATCAATTCCAAAGAATTTTGAATTTAGCTCGATATGAAATATTATGGAAATGGAAGTGCCAATGATGCATTTTTAGATACAGAAGTTGCAAAGTTTCTTTCTCTAAAAGGTGCACATATATTACAATGGAGAAATATAAAGACATCAATAGCAGATATAGTTAGCCATAAAGCTCTTGGGTCAGCCTTCTTTATGTCAATATAATTCTACAGAGAAATCACAAAAATATTAGAAATTATTCTGGAATTTAAAAACTTGTGGTTTAATAGTATCTTGTTATCATCAAGAAGACTCACCAAAATTTCTGGCCTATTAAACAATCAAAGAAATATAAAAGGTTGGAAATTTCTTTGGAAATGTTTTATTTACAACATGGCCAACATTTATGTACATATGTCTGAATTTTAAAGATCCCTAAATAGCTTTTCCCTTCACAAACTATCTTTCCTGGCACTAAGTATGATGCTGAAAATATCATCTCTAGAGACGATTTCCTTTTATAAGAGCTTTAAAATTTTTCCCTTAAAATATTTTCTTTTAAAATGAAGAGACCCAGGGGTGAAACAAACCTAAATGTCATAACTGTTTATCCACACGAAGGTTAAAATGGAAGACATCTGAGAGTAAGATCGTAGAGGAATGGTCCTCAGTAGGAAAGGACTAAGAATACAGAGGTCAAAAGAAAAAGAAAGGGCACAGACTTAGAGGAAAAAATAAAGAATACAGTATTGGTTTTTAAAATTTTTTACAACATTTTTAAAGGGAGAATAAACTTTACTGAAGGATCAACATATGTGTCTACAGCCATCTAACATTGCCAGTTCAAATATATAAATTGACTCCAGCGTTACAGAAGACACTATTTCTTAAAAGTTTTTATCAGTGTAAAAATACAGGTTAAACAGCTTTTGAGAACCCTGTTTCAATCAATATATACCATGAGAAAATTACCCAAAGAATCAATACAAAGATGTAACAACAATAGTTCTTTAAAAAAAAAAAATAAGGCATTCAGAATCTATTATATAGGTCAGATACCTAGTATTAATTGGTTTCAAAGGGGTTTATGCTTAAAAATAGAATTTAGCCTACATAGAAATGACAGATATTTGTCCTGTTTACACATAAACTAGGACAGTGTTCTTTCTCTGGAAACTGGGATAAGAAAGTAAGGCCACACAAAAGAAGATATTCACAGTCTTTTATTTTTCTTTTTAAATTTATTTTTTCATTGCTTTTGCAATGACAAAAAAAAGAGAAGAAAAATTTCATAGCCACAGATGAGGCATAAAACATCCATAAAGAAAGAAGTTTGGATAGAGATCATAATTATTTAGAAATAATTTTTGTCTTTTGAAATGTATCACAGAATGAGATCTTTAGACACTGAAGTGTGACTTTTGAGAAATACACCTGAGGAAGCTTAGGCTCTTTCAGTCTCACATGAAGACAAGGTCATGTTCGTTGGTCAAATAAACATTAATTATATAGGCATAACTTAGACACTTTCCTTGTAAGACTGACTATTACTGTTAAAAGTTGTGAAGTGTTGTTAACTATAATTTGATTCGACTTTAGTTTTACAGTATTTCCACAATCAAAAAAGCTTATATGTAAAAAAAGTTTATATACATATAATACTTATGAATAATTCTTCTCTTTACCTGTGAGATTCTAAAATAATATTGCTGGATATCCTTTCTACAGTAATTTTTGTGGCACATTAAACTTTCCTTTTATATCCCAATAATAATAACAGAATAAATTGTGTGGCTTTGAGAAGATGTTAAAAAAGTATAATAGCTAATTCCCAGGAGGCTGATGAAGCCAGATGTGGGTGAGATTCCTGACTGTTTGACCATGAGCACGTGGAAGCTGCTACCTCAGCCTGCCTTGCAGACTGAGGCAGCTAGTGAGAACTTAGATTTGCTTTTTGTTTTAGTGTTGTTTTGTTTTGAGATTGTAACAACTTTGAGATATGCTTTTGAGAACTATCTGCTTTAGTGTTTTTGTTGAAATCTTGGTGGCTGAATTCCCTGGCCATTATTAGCACATTTCTATAACCTTCAGTGGCAGCTTCATTAATGTTTGTTCCTCCATCTCTTTCAAAATCTTTTAAGCCCTTAATTCTATATTAAATCCTTTAAACTCAAAATATGATTTGCTTATTCTTTTCCTGACAGACTTTTCCAAGCTCTAACAAGGATGCACAAAATCTGTCAAGGGCCCTATTTAATTCACATCAGGATACAACCAATTCTCATATTTACTCACTCCAGTTATCAGCAAGACCTTGGGTCACAGAGTGTCAAATATTTCTCAGCTCACAGCATGTACATCTGTGTTTCCCAGAGTACATCTTGCAAACTACTTTTCTCAGACTTTCAATGGGATGCAATAATATGAGACTGAAAGAAAGAAAAGAGGGAAAGGTTATTTTCCCTCTAAAGGTGATTTCCACAAGGCAGACATGATTGGCAACTGAGAGTGCCTCTCAGTGTCTGAGTGTTTTAGCATCATTGTTGGAATTTACTACAGCACCAGAGACAGTACAATTTGTCATTTCTTAGACAAGGTCACCAGTGTGTTTCCAACAGCAGGACTGTAACTTGGGTAGTATCAGAACAACACAAAGTTCATGGACTCTAAGGAAAGCAGTAACTTCATGATTTGAAGATTATAAAATATTTAGGAAAATAATGTATCAAACAGATAAAGAATTTATAAGAGATGCACATTTAGAAAATAGTGGGTAATTGTAAAGCCAGTAGTCGCGACCATTATCACAGCAGCCTGACCAGTACAGGTTTACATTGGACTCGGACAGTCGGTAATGAAACAATGGAGCTAAGAACTGGTGAGCCATCAGCTTTAATTCTAGCTTGCACCCAGTGGGCAAGCAAAAACACACACTGGGCTCCAAAACCCACTCATTCAGTGCTCACAAAGCTATTGACTTATCTGAGTTTTCTAGAATCAAAAGGTTTCTAGCTCACCAGACTTATCCACCTCTGTTTCCCATCTCCTTCTCTCTACACAAACTCTGCACAAACTGGCTTCTTGCTTAGCTTTCCACCATCTTGGCTTCCTCCTCTTTTTCACGTGCCCTTAATCTACTCTACTTTCTAATACTAACCTCAGGAACCGAGAGCGAGCAAGCTCCTGGCCTGCCCCCCTTTATAGTGTAGAAATTCAGACCTTTAATCCAATGTACAAACAAGGAAGTCTCTGATACAAAGTCACTCATCTGAGGCATAATGGGAGGATTTCTCATGAGAGGGCACCACCCCACATCATCCAATCAGTCAAGGTTGTGGGGAAAAGCTTACTCTTAAAACTTGCACGTGGGCAGCACCATTTTTAACAAGGTGAGCATAATATTTTTCATCTGCCCAACAGTAATCTAGAGGTAAACACTGATAATATCTACTTTAAAATTACACATAGACAGTGAGTAAATTCGTTATTCCCTTTTATGGCATTCAGGTGGGAACCTTAACCATTTATGTAAATAATTTACTGTTCTGGTTCATTCTCAATGAACCTTATGTTTTTTTTCTTGATTTTTTTTCCCATGCATGTCTGAGTATAGCAGGGAGTAACTGGTCCTATAAATAAATCCCATTGTTCATATTTTTTAATATAAACTGGTGAAATATCACCTTAATATTATTTATTAATACAGTGGATCTGGTTAATATGAGCCAATTAAACATGGATCTCCTTTCTGTGGACTGTACATACAATGTGGTAAAGATAGTCTATTCAAAAAATGATATTGGAAAAAATGAACAAATACATGCAAAATATTGAAACTAGACCATCTTCTTATACCATACACAAGAATAAACTCAAAATGGATTAAAAACTTAAATATTAGACTCAAAACCATAGAAATTCTAGAAGAAAACAGGCAGTAAAGTCTCAGACATTTTCTGTAGCAACATATTTTTTTCTGATACATCTCCTCAGGCAAGGTAAACAAAAGTAAAAATAAACATATTAGATTACACCAATTAACATGATTTTGCATTGCAAAGGAAACCATCAACAAAATGAAAAGACACTCCACTGAATAGGAGAACATATTTGCAAATGATACCTCTGATAAAAGGTTAATAGCAAAAATTTGTAAAAAAACTTATAAAACTCAACAACAAAAAAACAAAAAATCTAATTAAAAAGTGATCAAAAGTCTTGAAGAGATATGTCTCCAAAGAGGACATACAGATGGCCAAAAAATATATAAAAAGATGCTCAATGTCACTAATCATCAGAGAAATGAAAATTAAAGCCACAATGAGATATCACCTCACACTCGTCAGAATGGCTATCATTAAAAAATCAACAAACAACAAACAACAAGTGTTGGCAAAAGTGTAGTGTAAGGCCGGTAGTCAGGGCCACCATCAGAGCCACCTGGCCAATGCAGGTTAGTATTAGGTTAGGACAGTCGGTAATGAAACAACAAAGCCAAGAAGTGGTGAGCCATCAGCTTTAATTCTACCTTGAACCCGACGGGCAAGTAAAAACACACATTGGGCTCTAAAACCCACTCATTCAGTGCTCACAAAGCTACTGACTTATCCGAGTTTCCTAGAATCAAAGATTTCTAGCTCACCAGACTTATTCACCTCTGTTCCCCATCTCCTTCTCCAGCACAAACTCTACACAAACTGGCTTCTCACTGCTTCTCCTCTCCCCCACGTGGCCTTAATCTGCTCTCCTTTCTAATGCTAACCTCAGGAACCGAGAGCGAGGAAGCTCTCTGTCTGCCCCACTTTATAGTGTAGAAATCCAAACCTTTAATCCAATCTGTCAACAAGAAAGCCTCTGATACAAACTCACTTATCTGAGGCATAATGGGAGAATTCTTCATGAGAGTTCACCATCCTACATCATCCAATCAGTCAAGGGAGTGGGGAAAAGCTTACTTTTAAAACTTGCACACAGGCAACGCCATCTTTAATAAAGTGAGCATAATATATATTATCTGCCCAATAATCCACCCATGCTCACTTTACTGCCCACAATCTGCACCACTGGCATTCCTGTATGTAAAGCCAGTAGTCAAGGCCACCATCACAGCCGCCTGACCTGTACAGGTTCACATTAGATTCGAACAGTCGGTAATGAAACACAGGAGCCAAGAACTGGTGAGCCATCAGCTTTAATTCTAGCTTGCACCCGGCGGGCAAGCAAAAACACACACTGGGCTCCAAAACCCACACATTCAGTGCTCACAAAGCTACTGACTTATCCGAGTTTCCTAGCATCAAAGCTTTCCAGCTCACCAGACTTATTCACCTCTGTTCCCCATCTCCTCCTGCACAAACTCTTAACAAACTGGCTTCTTCCTCAGCACTCTGCCATCTGGCTACTTCTCCACATGGCCTTAATCTGCTCTCCTCTCTAATACTAACCTCAGGAACTCTGGAACTAAGAGAGAGATCAAGCTACTGGTCTGTCCCACTTTATATTGTGAAAATCCAAACCCTTAATCCAATTTACAAACAAGAAATTCTCTGATACAAAGTCACCCATCTGAGGCATAATGGGATTCCTCAGGAGAGTGCACCACCCTACATCATCCAATAAGTCAAGGGTGTGGAGAAGAGCTTAGTCTTAAAACTAAGCCTTAGGCTATAATGACCCGGCCTGCCCACAGCCTGTTCCAGAACACACATTAATATCAACGAACTTCCATGTGGGCAGCACCATCTTTAACAAAGTGAGCATAATATATTTTATCTGCCCAACACTATACAAGGAAATTAGGCACATTACACAAATTACAACAACATCATAAAGCATACAATTTCAACAATTACAAAGATACACTTTTCCAGTCTCTGAACACTTTGCCCAAAGTGCAAAATGTCCTCAGCCTCCTTTCTAGCCATGGGAAAAGCTTCCTGGGTCAGGATGGCCTCCATCAAAGCTGCTCCCACCCCCATCAGGGTATTTCACAATGTCCCAAATCCGTAAGTCTATTCAACAAAGAAGCCAGTGCTCACTCCAGTCGTAGTCCAGGAAATCAGTCCACGCACATGGAGTGTTAGCCTGCCCTCATTCCTGCTGTCATGGCAGGTCTCACACTGTCCTAAAGAGAAGCACATGGCAATGGCAGTGAGCATTTCCATCTCTGCTCTGAGGAGCATGATGGCATCCACCCCTATATCCCAAAATCGCAGACCTATCAACAGCTTAGCAGGCACTCCCTGCCATTTCAGGGGCCACTGGGCGATGCATGTCTGTCTCCCTGGATGTCTTTTTATCCTCCTGCTGCAGCTGCCACCATTTACCTTCTGGAGTTTGCAAATCACAACTCCAGCCCAATTCTCCTCATCTTGTGGATAGGAGCTGGAAATGCCAGCTCCTGCTGCAGAGCTTGAGCCTTGGGCCGTCATTGCTGCAGGCCTTCCCGTCCCAGACTCAGCCCCAGCCTCTTTCTAAAGCTGGCTCTCAGAAATCTTCACAACGTCCAAGGAAATCTGCAACTCACAAACCTGTGATTCCTTCTCCAGCATCTGCTCCATTTCCAGGCGAATCTCGCAAACCTGGTCGGCTTCCTTCTTCAGCACTTCCTCCAGCTCCAGGGTCAGCATCTCTTTCTCCCACATTTCCTACAGCTCCTTCCACTGCTTGTTTTGCAGATCCTGGGCAGCCTCCTCCATAGAGCTCTCAGTTTCCTCACGCATGGCTCTAAAATTCAGCCAGCCTACAGTCCCCCAAAAAACAGCTATGGGAAACTGTAACAGCAGCCAGTTCTCTACTCCACCGCTCAAAGGTGGTGGTGGCTCCATACCAAACTGTACCGAATCCTGCCACTGACTTTGCCAAATGTAAGGCCAGTAGTAAGGGCCACCATCAGAGCCACCTGGTCAGTGCAGGTTCGCATTAGATTCAGACAGTCGGTAATGAAACAACGAAGCCAAGAACTGGTGAGTCATCAGCTTTAATTCTAGCTTGAACCCGGTGGGCAAGTAAAAACACACACTGGGCTCCAAAACCCACTTACTCAGTGCTCACAAAGCTACTGACTTATCCGAGTTTCCTAGCATTAAAGGTTTCTAGCTCACCAGACTTATTCACCTCTGTTCCCCATCTTCTTCTCCAGCATAAACTCTGCACAAACTGGCTTCTCCCTCAGCACTCTACCATCTTGGCTGCTTCTCCTCTCCTCTACATGGCCTTAATTTGCTCTTCCCTCTAATGCTAACCTCATGAACCAAGAGCGAGCAACCTCTCTGTCTGCTCCACTTTATAGTGTAGAGTAGAGATCCAAACCTTTAATCCAATCTGCAAACAAGAAAGTTTCTGGTACAAAGTCACTTATCTGAGGCATAATGGAAATATTCCTCATAAGAGTGCACCACCTCACATCATCCAATCAGTCAAGAGTGTGGGGAAAAGCTTACTCTTAAAACTTGCACGTGGGCAGCACCATCTTTTACAAAGTGAGCATAATATATATCTGCCTAACATGTAGAGAAAGGAGAATCCTGCATGCTGTTGGTGAGAATGCAGAATGGTACAGCCACTGTAGAAAGTAGTAATGAGTTATCTCAAAAACTTAAAAATGAAACTGACATATGACCCAGTTATTATACTTCTGGGAATATATCTGAAGAAACCCAAAACACTAGTTTAAAACAGTATATGCATCCATTTCTTTATTGCAACATTATTAATAATATCTAAGATTTAAAAGTCAAGTATCTATCAGTTGAAAATTTGTTTAACAAGTTGTGGTATATTCACACAATGAAATACTACTTGACCATAAAAAATAAGAAAATCTTACTGTTGGGCAGATAAAATATATTGTGCTCACTTTGTTATAAAGATGGCACTGCCCACATGGAAGCCCATCACCCAGGTGATATTATTTGCCCTTATGCTTGGGATGGGTGTGGGGACAGGCTGTAAGCAGGCTGGGTCCTTATAGCCTAAGGCTTAGTTTTAAGAGTAAGCTTTTCCCCACACCCTTGAGTGATTACATGATGTAGGGTGGTGCACTCTCTTGAGGAATTCCATTATGCCTCAGATTGGTGACTTTGTATCAGAGAATTTCTTGTTTGTAGACTGGAATAAGGGTTTGGATTTCTACACTCTAAAGTGGGGAAGGCAGAAGCTTACTCTCTCTCAATTCCTGAGGTTAGCATTAGAAAGGAAAGCAGATTAAGGTGACATGGAGGAGAGAAGAAGCAGCCAAGATGGTGGAGTCCTGAGGAAGAAGCCAGTTTGTGCAGAGTTTGTACAGAGAGAAGGAGATGGGAAACAGAGGTGAATAAGTCTGGTGAGCTAGAAACCTTTGATGCTAGGAAACTCAGATAAGTCAGTAGCTTTGTGAGCACTGAATGAGTGGGTTTTGGAACCCAGTGTGTGTTTTTACTTGCCCACCGGGTGCAAGCTAGAATTAAAGCTGATGGCTCACCAGTTCTTGGCTCCGTTGTTTCATTACCGACTGTCTGAATCCAATGGGAACCTGTACGGGTCAGGTAGCTTTGATGGTAGCTGCAGATACTGACTTTACATCTTATCTTTTGCAATAGCATTGGTGGACCTGGAACACATTATGCTAAATGAAAAAAGCTAGTCAGGGTAAGAAAAGTACCATGTGAATTCACTCATACATGGAATCTAATGAACAAAAATGAACTAATAAGCAAAATAAAGACACTAATACATAGAAAGCAGACTGAGAGCTCTCAAGGGGTGGGGGTGTGGCTGGATATGGGGTAGAGAAATTGAGCAATAATAATAATAATAGAAAAAAGTCATGGACACAAAAAATAGTATAGTGATTGCTCGGGGGAGGGTGTGTGGAAAGGTGAAGGAGGGTACAGAGATGACAAATGATAATGGATGAAGACTTGACTTGGTGTGGTGAACATGCTATGCAGGGTACAGATGTTGTGTTGTAGAATCATGCCCCTGAAACCTGTATAATTTTGTTACGCAGTGTCATCCCAATAAATTCAATTAAAGAAAAAATATAATTCTGCTGCTGAAGTACTGAAGGACAGACTTTTTTTATTTTTACAGGTACAGAGAGAGAGTCAGAGAAAGGGATAGATAGAGACAGACAGACAGGAATGGAGAGAAGAGAGAAGCATCGATCATTAGTTTTTCGTTGCCGTTGCAAAACCATAGTTGTTCATTGATTGCTTTTGAACATGTGCATTGATCGCGGGCCTTCAGCGGACTGAGCAACCCTTGCTGGAGCCAGCAACCTTGGGTCCAAGCTGGCGAGCTTTTGCTCAAGCCAGATGGGCCTGCGCTTAAGCTGGCAAACTTGGGGTCTCGAACTTGGGTCCTCCAACATCCCAGTCCGACGCTCTATCCACTGTGCCACCGCCTGGTCAGGCTGAAGGATAGATCTTAAACACAGATAGATTTATATTCTGGGGGATTCTTTGGGATGAGACAAAAAGCTCTCTTGACAAAATTTGACCATAAATAATTTCTTCAGAAGTTAATAAGGAGCAATTAAAATAACAGATTAAACTTCCCCTTACTACAAATATATTGTTTTAAAAAATGTTAGTGAATTAGGAAATGGATAGAGTATGGAATATAGTTATTTACTGTACAAACTGTATTGGTCCATGCTGGCATTCTTCCATATAGTACTAATTATACTTGCTATGACAATCAGTTTTCTTCCCAGCCATTGCTATCATTCTTCTCATTATTTTCAATGGGTGGTGCCAAAATAATTCATTATGAAAATTTATTTTAACAAACACATAGGATACTTCTAAATAGTATTTCTTAACCTTTGGGGCATATGTAAGAGAATATATTTAATCTGGATGCACATATACCATTGAGTTTGAAGTTGAAATTCAGTGCAACTTTAAAATATTTTCCCTACCTATATGATTCAAAATATGGCAATGATTTAGCAAGCATCCTAAGCTGCATCCCCTTGCTTACTTTAGAGAAAAACTAGTTTCTCAAGGAGGTCAGAGTGACGTGATAAATGTTACACGCCAATTGCTGGGTGTTTAGAAAAGAAGAACAAGAAAGTCACAGAAAATGACCCTAGCATAGGGCCTTTGCTTGTCAAACAAGGAGAGACAAGGATTAAAAATAAAACATACATCATGTAAGGTCAAGAATTCCAGTTGTGCTAAGAGTTTTTGAAGCCTGGAAATACCAGAGGCCTAAGTTTATCTAGGATGAAAATAAAATTTCTGACCCAAGATCGTTAGTGACACTCAACCCATGACTAGAGCTTCCACAAGTTATTGCATTTAGCTTAACCAGGGCTAGTAGGGCAACGCAAAGCCAGAGAAAATGACATTCATTCAATGTAAACATAATTTAATTCTCTGGAGACTTTTTAAATAGGTTTTTGGAATCAACATCTTACACCACTCTGACTGAATGCTGCTATTTTGGGAAAATAAAATTGCTGCTTTACTATTTCCTGTTTGAATTCAAGGATCTAATAAATCAAGTAAGGTGTCTTTGGCTCTTCTACCAGGTAGTTTAAAATCAAAGTATGAATGAACTTGATGAAGAGCTCTAAAATATTCTGTGTTCATGTGTTTTAAAATGTTTCCAATATCCACTCTGTTTTAAAATAGTCTAGTATTACTATACTAGTAATACTCTAACAAAATGGACCTAGTATTAGACTGACCTCTGTTTGATTGTTTTTTTCAAGTTTAGTAATACTTTTTTTTTTCTTTTCCTTTTTATTGAATTTACTGGAGTGACATTGGCTACCAAATTTATACACATTTAAGGTGAACAATTACACATACAACTCATTATCTGTACACTCTATTGTGTGTTCTTCATCCCAAGTCAAGTTTTTATCTATCAACACGTATCCCTCTGATACCTTCTTCTACCTCCCTTTTAAAACCGTTTCATTATCTCTATCTTGGTCTCTTCATCTTGTTCAGATCATATGAGAGAGGTACAAAGAGAACTTGAGCATTTAGGAAATCATAGGAAGTGCAAAATGTATCCTGAATGAGCACAAAATGTATTCTGAATGAGCACCAAAACACATTTTGGTGAATCCAAATGTATTCCTTATAAATTATTCTAATGTTTTATAAAATGTCACTATCATAGTCTCTCTTTGTAAATTTATTTTAAAACAATACTGAGATAAACTATTCATAAGTACAAAGCAGGATTCGTTAGCCAGCTGTCATTCAGAACAGAGAAATGCTGAGAATCTTGAACTTTGTAAAGTTATATTTTACTTGGAATTGAGAGTAGAAGCTCTATGATAGAGTTGAGAAATATTTCATTGTATAGATATTCCCTGACTTACCTACCCATCGTATTGGTGTCAAAAAATGGAATGACATGAGATTTTACTCTAGTTGCAAGCTAACAAATTAGTCTGTCACAGTTTTGTAAACATTGATGATATGAAACTCCTGGGTCAGGAATAGAGAACATTAATCATCATGGCAAAACAGGAAGCATGAACTTTATGTTTGCATTGGTTTTCCTTGAACAACCTCTAAGTCTCATGGGCATGATCTGGAAATGGATCCAGCACACACACAACAGGTTTGTGTCACAGCTGGGAATATCACACTAAGAAAACACTGACTTTTAAAAGAGATTGCTTCCAAACTTTCCCTATCTTTAACTTAGAGAGATATTATCTTTATTATTCTAAAGAAGTAATAAATTGGTTCTTTGCTCTGGAGTGAGACACTATCTCTGTATTCCAAGATGTTTTCTACAAATATCCTTGAAAAGACCATCCAGAACAAAAGCTGTTGCAACACATGAAGGAAAACCATAGAAAATGGTCTCTCAGTACTTGCTGATGTTATTTTAATTGTTTCCAGTTTTTAAAAATTATGTAAATAATACTTTAGGATGGTCTATGTAATCAATCATGTAATGCCTAAATACCATATTTCCCCATGTATAAGATGCATATATTTTTGAAAAATTTGGGGTCTAAAAATTGGGTGCATCTCATACAGTGGTTATAGATTCTTTTTACTTACATTTTCCGCTTTTTCACGCTCATTGTCTTTTATTCTAATTTTGGGCCCCTAAATTAAGGTGAGTCTTATACATGGGGAAATATGGGTTAGTTTTATTTTTCCTCTAATATTTTTATTTTCTTCTCTTTTAGTTTCACCTTGGCAATTAAAATGTTACAATGTCAAAGAACAATATTAGATATGTTTAGACGTGATTTTTCGTAATTTTCTTTAAGCTTAGTATACACGTGTTTAATAGTTTACCATGTATGATGTGACTGTACATTATGCATAGATATACTTTATCACATGTACTTTTTCCCCATAAATAAAAAAAGTTTCCTCCATTCTTAGACTTCTTCAAGTATTTATTATGAATAGATATTGCATAAATGTTATAATTTCTCAAATGCCTTTTAGAAATCTATTAGAATAATTATATACCTAATCCTTTACTTTAATAATGTGAATTATAGTGATTAATTTTTAAATATTAAACCTCCTTATATTTTTTAAATACATTATTCTTGAGTATATTATCTATTATTTATATTGCTGGATTTAAATGTTGTTATTTTTGTAGCTATTTTCTTGCTGGTTGTTCATCTTTAATTTTATTTTCTTATAATATCTATGTCAGCCTTGTCACCAGAAAAGTAATGGCCTCATCAAATGTATTTTTATTTTCAGAAAAGTTTTGTTTAAGAGTGGGATAAGATTGGTTATTTTTCTTTGTTAACTATTGGATATAAATTAGCAATACATGTAGCTGGATCTAAAATTTTCTATGCAAGAAGGTATTTTATATTTCTTTTTGTGTGTGTCAGTTTTTTAAAAAAAATTTTTCAAAGAATTTGATCATTTTATCAACATTTTCAAATTCACTAGATTAAAGTTGCTTATAATATTAATTTATTATATTTTTTATACATTTATAATCTATTTCAACAGTTCTCTGTCATTCCTGATTTAGATAATTTGTCAATTATCTAAATTTTTTAACTTTTCTGGTATTTACCAATTTTATTAACCTTTTTATAAAAGGTTAATAAAGTTTTACCTTTTCTGGCATTATCAATTTTACTAACTTTTATAAAACAGTTGCTCTATTGTATGCTTCCTTTTCTTAATTATGTTCTTACATAGATATAGTCTACTGTTTGACATGGAGCAAAAGCAATGCAATAAAGCAAGAATAGACTTTGATTTTGGATGATGGGTATACAACAAAATCTATTGTCCAAGTGATGTGAAGATGTTTGCCCAAAATCTACGTACTCTAGTTGACCAATGTCTCCCTGTCAAATTTAATAATCTAAATAAAAAGAAAAAAAGAAATGTTGACCTGAAACCTAAATATATATATTCAAATAGCCTGACAAGTCAATGTTGCAGTGGATAGACCATTGGTATGTAACAGAGGGCACAGGTTTGAAAGCCCAAAGTCACTGGTTTAAGTGAAGGCTCACCAGTTTGAATGTAAGGTCACTGGCTTGAGTGTGGGATCATAGACATGACCCCATAGCCTCTGACTTGAACCGAAGGTCATTTGCTTGAAACTTAAGGTCGCTGGTCTAAACCTAAGATTGCTGGTTTTAGCAAGGGGTCACTGGCTTGGCTGGAGCCCCCAGTTCAAGGCATATATGAGAAAACAATCAATGAACAACTAAGGTGCTGCAATGAAGAATTGATACTTCTAATCTCTCTCCCTTTCTGTCTGTCCATCCCTACTTGTTCCTCTCTCTGCTCTATTTCTCTTGCAAAAAGTATATAGGGAGGAGCAAGATGGCAATGGAGTAGGTGGACGTACCAACTTCCAACTCCCAGAACCAAAGTGGATTATAACTCAATTTTAAGAACCATCATCTGGATAAACCAACTTTGAACTAAACTAAGTGGATTCCTCAAACAAGGAACACAGAAGAAGCCACATTAAGACTGGTAGGAATAGCAAAAATGCAAAGAGGGCTGCCCAGCTCCCCGGAGCGAATGGCAGCCCAGAGAGACCCACATGGCGACAGGAGAGTTTGGCAGAGAGGGAGGGACCTGCGTCCCAGGAACCAAGCCCCAGCCTGCAGCCTCAGAGCCTGGAAGAGGCGTTTGGACAGTATTGAGCTGTGAAACAAGTCAGGATACTGTTTGTGAGAAAAAGGCAGTTTTCTCAGACCCAAGATTCTTAAAGGGACAGCACAGAAAACCTCTCTCACAGCCACTCACCTGGGATCTGGGGAATGGGGACAGAGGAGAGGAACAGAGCAGCGGAAAGAGAGTCTAAACTGAAAGCCACAGGGAGAAACACTCTGAGGAACAGCCACCCTAACCCTGGGGCTAAGTCACTTCCCTAATCAAAAATGAATATTTCCCTTGGAACTAGCAATACCAGCAGGGAGACAGGACGCCAACCAAACAAGCTCTCCCGCAGCAATTAGAGCAGAGCTGCTTAGATGGAGGGAGCTTCCAGGTCTAGGGTATGGAGTGTTATGGTCTTAGCTGCGGTGCCCCTTCTCACACTGCTGAGGGTTGCTGGAAGGACAGTGGTGGTGGGACACTGAAACAGTTTTGTTGGCAGCGGCGGAGGCCCAGCCAGTGTGAGGTTGGTCTAGTCCAGCAGGGGTGGAGGGGACTCGCAAAAGCAGTCCAGCAGCTGCGAGCCCGCCTGCAGCCCCACCTGCAGTGGAAAAGCGGGAGGCCAGAAATGGGCAGAGATCTGCTCTGAAACCCTGTGCAAGCCGGCTCTGACCATGAGGATGGGGCTAGGACCAGGGACGAACAGAGGCTCATAGCTGAGCTCATGCCAGCAGCTCCAACCGGCCCGAGAAACTGTGGTTTGTCATCCTGCCTGGATGAGTTGGCTCTGAACATGGGTGCAGGGCTAAAACCCGGGAAAAGCGGAAGCTCACAGCTGAGCGCATGCCAGCAGCCAGGCCCGGCCCAATAAACCACAGTTTGTGATCCTACACAGGTGGGCCCTGGCCTTGAGGGTGGGGCAAAAGCTCTGGATGGGTGGAGGCTCACAGCTGAGAGGACATCAGCAGCCCTGTCCAACCCAAGAAACAGTGGCAAGAAGGTTTTGACCACGGGGGCTGGGAGGAAGCATGGAAACAGGCTGGGTCCACAGCTGAGCAAAGGTGCTTACCTCTACCCTAGGTGCTGAGGCTTGTGGCTTGAGTGCAGTGAGCAACCTAACCTGTGGGGTCAAGGCGAAGGCCAAGGCAGGGTAAGGCTTGTAGAGCCGGGCAACAGAACACAGCCCCTCCCACGGAGGAGAGGCGGAAATCACAGCAACAGCCGCAGTGGGCCAGCGCTGGCAACGCACATACCCAACTGCCCTAGGCATCAGTAGAGAGGGTGGTGGGCCTGTAGAGAGACCAAACCTAGAGAACACAAAGGCAACACCAACTGGACTCCAGTGGCCACAACTTTCTTATACACAGACAAAATGGGCAGGCAGAGAAATGCAAACCAAATGAATCAAGAGAAATCCCCAGAGAAGGACCTGAATGAACAAGATATAACCAAATTACCAGATGCAGAATTTAGAATAATGATAGTTAGGATGTTCAAAGAAATTACAGCAACAATGGATAGTCACTATGAACATTTAAATAAAGAGATAACAAGTAGAAAAAACAAAATTAAAATAATAAAAAGAATCAGACAGAAATGACAAATACAATATCAGAACTGAAGATCACAATAGAAGAAATTAAAGCAGAATGAATAACGCTGAGGATCAAATCAGTGAGTTAAAGGACACAATAAACAAAGGCACAGAAACAGCAGAAAAAAGAAAAGAAACTCAAAAAATGTGAGGAAACTCTAAGGGAGTTCTGTGACAACATTAAGAGAAACAACATTCTCATCATAGAGGTTCCTGAAGAAGAAGAGAGAGAACATGAAATAGAAACTTTGTTCAATCAAATCATAGCAGAAAACTTCCCTAAATTAAGGATGGGAAACATTTCACACATTCAAGAAGAAGAGAGAACTCCATTAAAGAGAAACCCAAAGAAATCTACACCAAGACACATCATAGTTAAAATATCAAAGCGAAGGGATAAAGAGAAAATTTTAAGTGGTGAGAAAAAAAAAGGCTATCACCTACAAAGGAGCACCCATAAGGATGACGTTCGACTTCTAAACAGAAACACCTGAGGCCATAAGGGAATGACAAGATATATTCAAAGTAATACAGAACAAGAACCTACAACCAAGACTAAGACTACTCTATCCAGCAAGGCTAACATTTAAAATTGAAAGAGAAATAAAGAGCTTCCCAGACAAAGAAAGCCTCAAGGAATTTATTAAAACCAAACCAATACTGCAAGAAATACTAAGGGGTCTGTTGTGAGCAGCTCAAAGGGAGGAAAGAATATAGCAAGAGAAGAATACAGCTTTAAAGAATAAAATGGCAATAAACAACTACATATCAATAATAACCTTAAATGTAAATGAATTAAATGATCCAATCAAAAGACATAGGGTAGCTGCGTGGATAAAGAAACAGGACCCATACATATGCTGTCTACAAGAGACACACCTTAAAACAAAGGATTCACATAGACTGAAAGTAAAAGGATAGAAAAAATATTTTATGCAAATGGAAATGAAAAGAAAGCTGGGGTAGCAATACTTATATCTGACAAAATGAACTTTAAAATAAAGATAAAGATAAAGAAGGACACTACATAATGATAAAAGGAACAATTCAACAGGAAGATATAACTATTATAAATATCTACGCACCAAATATAGGAGCCCCGACATACATAAAGCAGACTTTGATGGATATAAAGGGCGAGATAAACAGCAATACTATAACAGTAAGGGATGTCAATACCCCACTAACAACACTGGATAGATCCTCAAGAAAGAAAATTAATAAAGAAACAGCAGACTTAAAGATTGCACAAGATCAACTCAATTTTAAAGATATCTTCAGAACTTTTCACCCTAATGCAGTAGAATATGCATTCTTCTCAAGCGCTCATGGTACCTTTTCTAGGATAGACCACATATTAGGACAGAAGAATGGTCTCAAAAAATTTAAGAAGATTGAAATCATATCAAGCATTTTCTCTGATCACAATGCCATGAAACTAGAAATTAACCACAAAAAGAAAACTGAAAAATACTCAAACACTTGGAAACTAAATAGCAGGTTATTAAATAATGAATGAATTAACAATGAGATCAAAGAAGAAATAAAAAAGTTTCTAGAAATGAATGATAATAAGCATACATCAACTCAAAATTTATGAAACACAGCAAAATCAGTACTGAGAAGGAAGTTCATTGCACTACAGGCATACCAAAAGAAGCTAGAAAAAGCTCAAATAAGCAACCTGACCGTGCAGCTAAAAGAACTAGAAAACAACAACAAACAAAACCCAGGACAAGTAGAAGAAAGGAAATAATAAAAATCAGAGCAGAAATAAATGACATAGAGGCTAAGGAAAAAATACAGAGGATCAATGAAACCAGAAGCTGGTTCTTTGAAAGGTAAACAAGATTGATGAACCTTTAACTAGACTCACCAAGAAAAAAAGAGAGAGGAGTCAAATAAATAAAATTAGCAAGGACAGTGGAGAAATAACAACTGACACAGCAGAAACACGAAGCATTGTAAGAAAATACTATGAAGAACTCTATGCCAATAAATTAGACAACCTAGGTGAAATGGACAAATTTCTTGAATCATATAAACTTCCAAAAATCAATCTGGAAGAATCAGAACACCTAAACAGACCAATTACTACAAATGAGATCGAAACAGTTATAAAAAAACTTCCAAAAAAGAAAAATCTTGGGCCTGATTGCTTCACAAGTGAATTCTACCAAAAATTCAAAGAAGAACTTCTTCCTATCCTCCTCAAGCTATTTCCAAAAATTCAAGAAGACTTCCAAACTCCTTTTATGAGTTGACCATAATTCTGGTCCCAAAACCGGGCAAAGACAACACAAAGAAAGAAAATTATAGGCTTATATCCTTGGTGAATTTAGATGCTAAAATTCTCAACAAAATATTAGCCAAAAGGATCCAGCAATATATGAAAAAAATCATACACCATGATCAAGTAGGATTTATTCTGGAGAGGCAAGGCTGGTTCAATATTCACAAATCAATCAATGTGATTCATGACATAAACAAAAGGAAGGACAAAAATCACATGATAATTTCAATAGATGCAGAAAAGGCATTTGATAAAATCCAGCACCCATTCATGCTCAAAACTCTCAGTAAGGTGGGAATACAAATAATATTCCTTAACATGATAAAAGCCATCTACAACAAACCCACAACAAACATCATACTAAATGGGCAAAAATTAAAAGCAATCCTCTTAAGATCGGGAACCAGGCAGGGATGCCCCCTTTCATGACTCTTATTCAACATAGTTCTGGAAGTCCTAGCTACAGCAATCAGACAAGAAGAAGAAATAAAAGGCATCCAAATTGGGAAAGCAGAAGTAAAACTGTAATTATTTGCAGATGATATGATATTGTGTATAGAAAACCCTAAAGTCTCATTAAAAAAACTACAGGACCTGATAAATGAATTCAGCAAGGAGGCAGGATATAAAATTAATACTCAAAAATGAGAGGCATTTCTATATACCAACAATGAACTGTCAGCAAAAGAAATTAAGGAAACAATCTCCTTCACTATTGCAGTCAAAAAAATTAAGTACCTAAGAGTAAATTTAACCAAGGAGGTTACGAACTTGTACTCAGAAAATTATAAAACATTGATAAAAGAAATCAAGGAAGATACAAACAAGTGGAAGCATATACCGTGCTCATGGCTAGGAAGAATAAACATCATTAAAATGTCTATATGACCCAAAGCAATTTATAAATTCAATGCAATAGCAATTAAAATACCAATGCCATACTTCAAAGATATAGAACACATATTTCAAAAATTCATATGGAACCAGAAAGAACACAAATAGCCTCTGCAGTCTTAAAAAGAAAAAATAAAGCAGGAGGTATTACTCTTTTGGATATCAAGGTTTACTACAAGGCCATTATACTCAAGACAGCCTGGTACTGTCATAAGAACAGGCACATAGATCAGTGGAACAGAACAGAGAACCCAGAAATATACCCACACCTTTATGGACAACTGATATTTGACAAAGGAGGAACGAACCTGCAATGGACTAAAGACAGCCTCTTTAACAAATGGTGTTGGGAAAATTGGACATCTACCTGCAAAAAAATGAAACTAGACCATCAACTTACACCATTCACAAAAACAAACTCAAAATGGATAAAAGACTTAAATGTAAGCCTGGAAATCATAAGCATATTAGACGAAAACATAGGCAGCAAGCTCTCTGACATCTCTAGCTGCAATATATTTGCTGATTTATCTCCACGGGCAAATGAAATAAAAGGCAAGATAAACAAATGAGACTATATCAAACTAAAAAGTTTTTGCACAGCTGAAGATAATAAGAACAGAATAAAAAGACAAACCACACAATGGGAGAACATATTGGACAACACGTCTGATAAGAGGTTACTAACCAAAATTTATAAAGAACTTATAAAACGCAATACCAGGAAGACAAACAATCCATTCAAAAAATGAGCAAAAGAAATGAATAGAAATTTCTCCAAAGAAGACATACTGTTGGCCAATAGGCATATGAAAAAATGCTCAACATCACTAATCATTAGAGAAATGCAAATCAATGAGATATCACCTCACACCAGTCTGAATGGCGCTCATCTGCAAAACAACACAGAACAAGTGCTGGGGAGGATGTGGAGAAAAGGGAGCCCTCCTGCACTGCTGGTGGGAATGCAGACTGGTGTAGCCATTGTGGAAAACAGTATGGAGATTCCTTAAACAATTAAAAATCGAACTGCCTTTTGACCCAGCTATCCCACTTATAGAAATATACCCTATGAACACCATAGCACTGTTCGAAAAGAAGAAATGCGCCCCCATGTTCCTGGCAGCATTGTTCTCAATAGGGAAGATCTGGAAACAGCTCAAGTGCCCGTCAGAGGATGAGTGGATTAAAAAGCTTTGGTACATATATACTATGGAATACTACTCAGCCATAAGAAATGATGATATCGGATCATTTACAACACAATGGATGGACCTTGATAACATTACACAGAGTAAAATAAGTAAAACAGAAAAAAACTGCGAACAGCATGATTTCATACATAGGTGGGACATAAAAGTGAGATTCAGAGACATGGACAAGAGTGTGGTGGTTACGGGGTGGTGGGAAGGTGGAGAGGGTTGGATAGGGAGGAGGGTAGGGGCACAGGGAAAACCAGATAGAAGGTGACAGAGTACAACTTGACTTTGGGTGATGGGTATGCAACATAACTGAATGATAAGATAAACTGAAAATGTTTTTTTGAACATATGTACCCTGATTTATTGGTTTCAACCCATTAAAATTAATTAAAAAATCAAATAATCAAATATATATATATATATATATATATATATATATATATATTCAAAATATAACAATTCGTAAATTCAACTAGAGAATGGAAGAAAAGAGTTTGAAAGCTATATCTGATAAAGGACTGTTATCCTAAATAGGCAAAGAATGCTTAAAACTGAACAATAATAAAATAAACACCTCCATTAAAAAATAGGCCAAAGATATTAATAGACACCTCACTAAAGCTGATTACAGAAGGCAAATAAGCACAAAAAAAAGATGCTTCCCATGATAATCTTCATGGCAAAAAAAGGAAGCATGAACTTTACGTTTGCATTGGTTTTCCTTGATCTATCTCTAAGTCTCATGGGCATGAACTGGAAGTGGGTATAGTACACATACAACAGTTTTTGTTTTTGTTTTCCTGTGAGGAGAGGGTAGATAATGAGACGGACTCTCACATGCATTTTGACCAGGATCCACCCAGCAACCCTTGTCTGGTGCTGATGCTCGAATCGACAGAGCTACCCTTAGCACCTGGGGCCTTTGCTCAAACCAATCAAGTCACTGGCTGTGAGAAGGGAAGAGGGAGAGAAGGGGTATAAGGAGAGGGAGAGAAGCAAATGGTCACTTCTCTTGTGTGCCTTGATCAGGAATTGAATCTGGAATGTCCACATGCTGGCCGATGCTGTATATATTCAACCAACAGGCCAGGGCCAGTAAATGCATATTTACTTATTAAAATGGTTCAAATCTAAAACCCTGACAAAAACAAATGTGGTCAAGGATGTGGAGAAACAGTAATTCTCATCTGCTGCTGGTGGAAATGCAAAATGAAGCAACCACTTTGAAAAGCAGTCTGGTGGTTTCTTACAAAACTAAATATATTCTTACTCTATGACATAGCAATTGTGTTCCTTGGTGTTCATCCAAAAGTGTTCAAAGCTACATCCACACAAAAACCTGCTCACAAACTTTACAGAAAGCTTTGCTCATAATTATCAAAACTTGAAAATAATCAAGATGTCTTTCAGTTGATGAACGAATAAATAAACCATGGTGCATCCTACCAATGCAATATTATTCAGCATTAAAAAGAAATTAACTATCAAACAATAAAAAGAGATGAGGAAATTCAAATGCAGTTTATTAAGGATGTGAAGTCAATCTGAGAAAGGTACATACTGTATGATTCTACTATATGACCTTGTAGAAAGGTGAAACTATGAAAACAGTAAAAAGAATCAGTGGTTGCTAGTGTTTGGCGGAAGGGTACATGGGAGAGATGAACTGGTGGAGTACACAGGACTTTTTAGGGCAGTAAAAATACTTTGCATCATACTATAATGATTGATATTTGTCATTATATATTTTTCCAAATCCATAGACTGTACAACACCATGATATAAATATAAATGATAGACTTTGGGTGATTATGTTGTATTGATATAGTTCTATAAATGATAATAAATGCTCCACTGTGGAGGGGATGTTGATAATGGGGTGGCTGTGCATGTGTGGGGACAGAGGCTATACAAGATATATTTTCACCCTACTCCTTATTTTTCTAAGAACCTAAAACTATCCCCCCCAAAATGAGTTATTTAAAAAAAAAAATGCTTTTCCACACACGTGAAGTTCTATAAATAATCATGTTATATTATGTGAAGATATATACAAGGATTTAAAGCTCTCCAAAAAATAAAGTAAAGGATAATAAAAATCAATACAGTATCTATCAGTAGTAGAAAAACAAGTGTAACAGGAAAAGATCACAGGAGAAGCTATTGGGTGCTTGCATTTTTCTTGTTCTGACTGTTGGTTCCATGGCTGTTTGTTTTATAGATCTTATTCAAACTGTCCATATTTGTCTGCATATATGATATATATTACAATAATAAACCTCAGCACAAGGTAGCAGATAGCATGCTGATACATCATTATATTTTATAACTGAAGTGTCTTTATATTATACTTTACAAAACGCCATTCGGAAAACACATTATCAAACTTAAATACAGAAGTGATAATGATAATATTGAGCAATAGCTGACCTACCTCTCATTTTATCACTTTTTCCACAGCTTAGCTGTGAAGCCTGTGATGAAATAGTAAAATGGGGTGTGTGACACTTACAAGGAAAATACATCTCTGTGGTTCTTATGTCATCTCCTTTTTTAGCAAAATACTTATTTCTTATAAACAGTAAACAGATACCAGTATGTGATAAACCACTAAGTTCTGGGCATAACAAACTCACATTGCTCAGTGTCAGATTGCTTTATCAGATAGGTGTTTAATTTTCTTACCTGAAAAAATGAGCTGCAAGAAGACTGTTGTAACCCCAGAATTCCATTAACATTATGCAGAGCTAGGTGGATCCACTAGTAAGATGAACGACAGTTAACTATAACTGAAATCATAATAATACTTCTCACAGAAATCTTTAAGATTTCATATTCTACTTTTCTGAACATCATAATTTAGGGGTGATAGTCTTAACTGACTAAAGAAATACCTATTATTGTATCTGTCATTTCCAGTTTCATCCCTTGTCACTGAATTTGGTGACAATGAGTTGATCCATCTGCTTTCTATTTATTTTTTTAACTCCTAGAACCCCAAAACACTGTGCATTGTTTTATAATTATGACTTCTTTTCTTCTTATGGTAGCACATTCTGTGCATTACTCATTTCATATTTACACATATTATAATCCATCCTATGATAAATAGTACATTACTTACCCACCTATTATACAGATAATAGTTTAGGTACTGAGAACACATAATCCATAGGAGATATATATATATATGTATATAAGGCCTTTCCACAGATAAGACAATGACAGGCAATGAATTTAAAAGTCTATAATAAATAATAATAATCCAATCAAGAATATAAATATAGAAATATGATGATGCCTGTGGAGTTACTTTGGTTTTGAAGATTTAATATTTAAACTAATACTTGAAATTAATATTTAAACATTCAAGTTATGCACAAATCAAAAATGATTTCTGGTGTTAAAGTTCTGGGAGGAGTGGTTTTGGTATGTTCTACATACCAGAAGTCCATAATAGCTGGAGTAAGTTAGTAAGAAAGAAAACAATGAGAAGTGAGGCCTGACTGGTGGTAGCACAATGGATAGAGTGTCAACGTGGGACATGAGGTCCCAAGTTTGAAACCCCAAGGTCACCAGCTTGAGCTCACGATCACCAGCTTGAGTGCTGGTCGCTGCCTTGAGTACGGGATCATAGACATGACCCCATGATTGCTGACTTGAGTCCGAGGTCACTGACTTGAGCAAGGGGTTACTGGCTCTGCTGGAGCCCACCGGTCAAAGCACATATAAGAAACAATCATTAAACAACTAAGGTGCCACAGCTATAAGTTGATGCTTCTCATCCCTGTCTCTCTCTCTCTCTCACTAAAAAAAAAAAAAAAAAAGAACATGGGAATAAGCAAAACAAGCAAGACTTGTAGTGGCACCGCACTGGGGCTGGGATGTTGTTAAAATTGGAAAGAATTGATCTTTGAGCTAAATAAAACCTTAGAGAAAAACAAATGGTGTAGTTTTCTCCTAATGATTTATTTTGGTCCCTAGTCTGTGAGAATGATCTGTGCTGTTTCACTTACTTTGATTGGACAACCTGATCTATTTTGGTTTATTTCCAATAAAATTGCACTACATCTGTACTAGGTTTGACATTCAGCAAACTTGAGACTCATGTAAACTAATAACTACCCTTCGAAACTTCTTAAATCTCTCATAAAGTACAGTATAGTTGGTTTTCTGTTTATATCCTTATGTATCCAAACATTGAGAAATACTCTGATAGCTAATCTAAAGGAAAGGCCAATGGAAAATCTGTATGCAGATTTCTGGGCATTCAAATTGCACAATCTTTCATACAATTGTCAAATCCCTAAATTGAAGGGAGGCATTTCTGTTTGTTTGTTTGTTTGTTTGTTCGTTTTTACAGAGACAGAAAGAGAGTCAGAGAGAGGGATAGATAGGAACAGACAGACAGGAACAAAGAGAAATGAGAAGCATCAATCATCAGTTTTTCATTGCTACACCTTAGTTGTTCATTGACTGCTTTCTCATATGTGCCTTCACTGTGGGTCTTCAGCAGACCAAGTAACCCCTTGCTGGAGCCAGCAACCTTGGGTCCAAGCGGGTGAGCCTTGCTCAAACCAGATGAGCCTGCACTCAAGCTGGCGACCTTGGGGGTCTCAAACCTGGATCCTCCGTATCCCAGTCCAATGCTCTATCCGCTGCGCCACCGCCTGGTCAGGCGAAGGGAGGCATTTCTTATCTTGCCTTCAGGGTTTGTAACATTCAGATGTGTGCTCTATGAAATAAAGAAAATAGAGGAACCCCATCTCATGCCAGTTGTAGGTTCTATAGTCAGAATAAAATGCAAATACATAGGTGAGAATATACTGTCCTTAGATACAGTTCTATGACTCACCCCCCACCACCACCACCCAGGGTGGGAATCTGACACCAATTCCTGACATTCCTGATAGTTTTTAATTTCCAGCAGGACACTGATATGCCTGCTTCAATCAGATCTTTTGTTACTTTATCACGGACTTTCTCTCCACTTGTACTTTAATGTTTATCTTTTCATCATTACTTTCCTTTGGCTTTCAAATAAATCGTTAGATGCTGTCCCAGTAGAAGAACCATCTCTGTTCTCAGTTCTCACTTTTTCACCTTCATTCAATACAAACTGACTTTTGCTATGCTACCATACTGAAATTTCAATTTCGGTGTATGAATAATTTCCTAAACTTCTATTTCAAAGGTCTAGTCTCACAAATTTCTTTCATATGGCCTCTCAGAAAATGTCTATGCTGTATTCATGTGCTTTTTCCTTAAAACTTTCTGGTTTCATTTTCAGACACTAATTAGCCTTACCTCTCATCTGATTGACCACTTTTTCTTTCTTTCTTTCTTTCTTTTTTTTTTAGATTTTATTTATTCATTTTAGATAGAGGAGACAGAGAGAGAAAGAGAGAGAGAGAGAGAAAGGGGAGGAGCAGAAAGCCTCAACTCCCATATGTGCCTTGACCAGGCAAGCCCAGGGTTTTGAACCGGCAACCTCAGCATTCCAGGTCGATGCTTTACCCACTGCGCCAAAACAGGTCAGGCTGATTGATCACTTTTTCATTGCTTATCTCTTTCATGTGCTCACCACTTAAATGAGAATATTCTCCACGCCTCAGCTTTCAGCCTATGTATCTCATAACTGTCCATGCTCTTTATGTTCTTATCCAATGACACCTCCAACAAAATCTCTATTCAGATGACTCCCAAATCTGTATCTTCAATCTACAGAACCTTTAGAACCAAATAAAATACACACTGTCTAGCTCTTTCTAAATGTTATATATTCTATAATTCTATAATATTTAATACAAATATTACAGAATACTGTAAATTATTTAAAAGAACAAATCTAAAGTTTAATATGTTATCTTTTTTTAAAAACCCACTTTCATCCAATACTCTGTATATAGTGTCAGGCCAGCATCATGTATACATTCACCCAAGCAAATATCACAGGTCAATTTTTATCATTCCTTCTTTCACCCCTCTCCATTCAACAGGATATAAATAGAATGTGTTTATCTCCATAATGACGTTCATAACCAGTCTACTTTTTCCTACTTCTACTGGTGACAGTTTATATTTAATTCTTGTATTAATGCAATATATTCCTAAATGTTTTAAAAATATTCTTTTCTATTTTACACTTAGTTTCTGTACAAAGTTATCTTTCTGAAAATAAATACACTTAAAATTCTACCACCTGCTAAAAAATAATGATGACTCTCCACTATTTTCAGAATAAGTTGCCTGATATTCAGCCATTTAGTAGTTAGAGCCCATTTTATTTTAGCCTCTTTTTCTAAACATGTAATTCTGATGTCAAATCATCGCCTCCAGCCTTTCAGGCACATGCAAAGTTCTCCCAGTACTCCAGGAAAATTCAACTGTGAAGTGGGTGGAGCTTGTCTTTTATTATTGGAATTCTCAGGGTTCAAGTCTTAGAATGTATTTTCAATTGTTTTGAAGTTTTATTCTCTTGGGTTTTAGAATATATTTTAGTGATTTACACTCAGATGTTACTCTAATGGTTGTCCTGGGAAGTAACAAAAGGGTTAGGAAAATCACCTAGGATTTTATAACAGAAAAAAAAGAGGACAGGAGAGAATAATTTTTACTTTTCTTAAAGCAAGTGGAGTATTTACTATGAGATCAATCATTAAATATTTATTTTCTATCAAATGAGAAATCTTTTTATGAAATACATATTTATAGTTATTTCTAAAGCTCTGGAATTTTATCAACATTTCTTTAAATTTATATTTTTCTCAGACATAATATTACTACAAAATCATGCTTTCCAACATTTACTCATGAATTTTCAAATATGCTAATGCATGGTTATAAGCTTTTCCAAAGGAAGCAAAGATAGATCTATACTTTTGAGTCTTCAATTTAATCCTCAGGAAGGATAGCACTACTTTTATAAAACTATGAGGTATCAAGCTCTGCTTCTGAATTGCTGCTCTTAAATTTCATTGAGCCAGTTACTTCTGGTATCTAAGAGAGAGCTAAACACTTTTAGATGTTACATTAACACTATCAGGCTACCTTGCTTGATAGTACCATAATGCATTATAAACATTTATTGAACTTGTAGACTACTTAGCCTATTCTCTTAGTATAGTTCTTTCCTATGAAAGCCTGCTGTGATTGATTTTGTAGCCAACAAAGCCATCTTATTTTTCCCAATTCATATAATTAAATTGCAAAATAGGCTACAGCATACATAATACATTTTCTTTATCACCAATAATCATTTAAAATAATAGACTCACAACTTCTGTTTATTTAGATTCATATTGCATATTATTTTTATTCTAAGCCAACTTATTTTTATTATTTTCAATACTTCTCTCTTTGAGATAGGTTGAGACAGATTTTGTAATTGTTAGAAGAGGTGAAAAGCTATCAGCACTGTTATCTTTTATTTTACTAAACCAAATTACTCCACTATTAAATATGGCTTTATAAATTTGAATAATAGTTTTGTTTAATGTTCAATATTAGCCATGACCATCTAAATTATGTCTAAAATCAATCTCACTGTGCTGTTGATTTTATGCAATTTATCATGGAACTGTTTAGTTCTTTGTTTATCATGATCTGAGGCATTCTTCACCCCTTCTTTCCCCCAGCTTTACTGGGAGGGAAAAGCAGGCATTGTAACTAGAAATTCTATATAGAAACTGGAAATCAATCTGCTTTTAACTTTGTGCCTAAGGAACATGAGAGTGTAAAACCAGAAGCCACAGCCACCATCACAGCTATCTATCTGGCTCATGTAGGTTTGCATTGGATTCGGACAGACAGTAATGAAACAATGGAGACAAGAACTGGTGAGCCATCATCTTTAATCTTAGCTTGCACTCAGTGGGCAAGGAAAAACACACACTGGGATCCAAAACCCACTCATTCAGTGCTCACAAAGCTATTGACTTATCCGAGTTTCTTAGCATCAAAGGTTTCTAGCTCACCAGACTTATTCACCTCTGTTTCCCATCTCAATCTCTCTACACAAATTCTGTAAAAACTGGCTTCTTGCTCAGCATTCTGTCATCTTGGCTGCCTCCTCTCCTCCAGTGGACTTAATCTGCTCTCTTTTCTAATACTAACCTCAGGAACTGAGAGCAAGCAAGCTCCCTGCCTGCCCCACTTTATACTGTAGAAATCCAAACCTTTAATCCAATCTACAAACAAGGAAGTCTCTGATACAAAGTAACTTATCTGAGACATAATAGGATGATTCTTCATGAGAGTTCATCACCACCCCACATCATCCAATCAGTCAAGGTTGTGAGGAAAAGTTTACTCTTAAAACTTGTAAGTGGGAGGAGCAAGATGGCGACGGAGTAGGCGGACGTACCAACTTCCAACTCCCAGAACCAAAGTGGATTACAACTCAATTTTAAGAACCATCACCTGGATAAACCAACTTTGAACAAAACTAAGTGGACTCTTCAACCAAGGAACACAGAAGAAGCCACATCGAGACTGGTAGGAATAGCGAAAACGCGAAGAGGGCTGCCCAGCTCCCTGGAGCAAACGGCACCCGGAGAGACCCGCGGAGCGGGAGGAAAGTTTGGCGGAGAGGGAGGGACCTGGGTCCCAGGAACCAAGCCCCAGCCTGCAGTCCCAGAGCCTAGAAAAGGCGTTTGGACAGTTTTGAGCTGTGAAACAAGTGAGGGAGCTCCCAGGTCTACAGTGTGGAGTATTAGGTCCCTTCCTACTCTGCTGAGGGCTGCTTAAGGTTTTGGGGCGGCAGGACGCTGAAAGGCGGTTCTGTCGGCGTGGGCAGAGGCCAAGCCGGTAACAGATAGGTCTAGCCCAGAGGGTCGGAGGGGAAGCGCGAGAGCGGTCCCGAAGCTGCGGGCCCGCCTTTAATCCCACTTACGGGGACAAAGCGGGAGGCCAGGAACAGGCAGGCCTTGCGCAAGACGGCCCTGACCGCGGGGACCGGGCTAGGACCAGGGACGGGCAGAGGCTCGCGGCTGAGCTGACGCTACCAATCCCCCCCCCCCTTGGCCGGAGAAACCGCGGTTGGCCAGTATACGTGCGCGAGCGGGCTCCGAGCGCGGGAACGGGGTAGACCCCGAGACGGGTGGAGGCTCTCAGCTGAGCCCACGCTATTATCCCCATCAGGCCGGAGAAAACGCGGATAGCATTCATACGTGCACGAGCGGGCTTCGAACGCGGGGGCGGGGTAGAGTCCGGTATGAGCAGAAGTACGCAGCTAAGCGGAAGCCAGCAAACACGCCCGCCCCAATAAACCTTGGTTTCTGACCCTGCTCAAAGGGCCCTGGCCTCGAGGGCGGGGCTAAAGCTCCGGACGGGCAAAGGCTTACAGCTGAGAGCACGTCAAAAGCCCCGTCTAACCCGCGGAACTGTAGCGAGCAGGCTCCGACTGCTGGTTCTGGGCGGAAGTCCGGAAATAGGCTGGGTCCGCAGCTGAGGAAAGGTGCTCACCTCTACCCTTGGTGCTAATCTTGTGGCTTCAGTCACAGCCCCTCACACAGAGGAGAGGCAGAAAACACAGCAAAAGCCACAGTGGGCCGGCGCTGGCAACGCTCATACCCAACCACCCTAGGCACCGGCAGAGGGGGTGGGGGGCCTGCAGATAGACCACACCTAGAGAACACAAAGGCAACACCTACTGGACTCCAGTGGCCACAACTTGCTTATACACAGAAAAAATGGGCAGGCAGAGGAATGCAAACCAAATGAATCAAGAGAAATCCCCAGAGAAGGACCTGAATGAACCAGATATAAACAAATTACCAGATGCAGAATTTAGAATAATGATAGTTAGGATGTTCAAAGAAATTAGAGCAACAATGGATAGTCATTATGAACACCTAAATAAAGAGATAACAAGTATAAAAAATGAAATTGAAATAATAACAAAGAATCAGACAGAAATGACAAATACAGTATCAGAACTGAAGACCACAATGGAAGGAATTAAAAGCAGGATGGATGACGCTGAGGATCGAATAAGCGAGTTAGAGGACACAATAAACAAAAGCACAGAAGCAGAGAAGAAAAAGGAAAAGAGACTCAAAAAATGTGAGGAAACTCTAAGGGAGCTTTGTGACAACATGAAGAGAAACAACATTCGCATCATAGGGGTGCCTGAAGAAGAAGAGAGAGGACAGGAAATGGAAACTTTGTTCAATCAAATTATAGCAGAAAACTTTCCTAAATTAAGGCTGTGAAACACTCCACACATTCAAGAAGCACACAGAACTTCATTAAAAAGAAACCCAAAAAGATCTACACCAAGACACATCATAGTTAAAATACCAAAGCTAATGGATAAACAAAAAATTTTAAAAGCTGCTAGAGAAAAAAAGACTATCACCTACAAAGGAGCCCCCATAAGGATGACATCGGACTTCTCAACAGAAACACTTGAGGCCAGAAGGGAATGGCAAGAAATAATCAAAGTAATGCAGAACAAGAACCTACAACCAAGACTACTTTATCCAGCAAGGCTAACGTTTAAAATTGAAGGAGAAATAAAGAGCTTCCCAGAAAAAGAAAGCCTCAAGGAATTCATAAAAACCAAACTAATTCTGCAAGAGATACTAAGGGGCCTCTTGTGAACAGTTTAAAGGGAGGAATGAATAGAGCAAAAGAAGAATACAGCTTTAAAGAATAAAATGGCAATAAACAACTACATATCAATAATAACCTTAAATGTAAATGGATTAAATGATCCAATCAAAAGACATAGGGTAGCTGCATGGATAAAGAAACAGGACCCATACATATGCTGTCTACAAGAGACACACCTTAAAACAAAAGATGCTCATAGACTGAAGGTAAAAGGATGGAAAAAAATATTTCATGCAAATGGAAATGAAAAAAAAGCAGGGGTAGCAATACTTATATCAGACAAAATGGACTTTAAAACAAAGGCTGTAGTAAGAGATAAAGGAGGACACTACATAATGATAAAGGGAACAATTCAACAGGAAGATATAACTATTGTAAATATCTATGCACCAAATATAGGAGCCCCGACATACATAAAGCAGACTTTGATGGATATAAAGGGCGAGATTAACAGCAATACTATCATAGTAGGGGATTTCAATACCCCTCTAACAACACTGGATAGATCCTCAAGAAAGAAAATTAATAAAGAAACAGCAGACTTAAAGGAGACACTAGATCAACTTGATTTAATAGATACCTTCAGAACTTTTCACCCTAAAGCAGTAGAATATACATTCTTCTCAAGCGCTCATGGTATGTTTTCTAGGATAGACCACATGTTAGGACACAAAAATGGTCTCAATAAATTTAAGAAGATTGAAATCATATCAAGCATTTTCTCTGATCACAATGCCATGAAACTAGAAATTAACCAGAAAAGAGAAACTGAAAAATACTCAAACACTTGGAAACTAAATAGCATGTTATTAAATAATGAATGGATTAACAATGAGATCAAAGAAGAAATAAAAAAGTTTCTAGAAACAAATGATAATGAGCATACATCAACTCAAAATTTATGGGACACAGCAAAAGCAGTTTTGAGAGGGAAGTTTATTGCACTACAGGCATATCATAAGAAGCTAGAAAAAGCTCAAATAAGTAACCTGACCCTGCAGCTAAAAGAACTAGAAAAACAACAGCAAATAAAACCCAAAACAAGTAGAAGGAAGGAAATAATAAAGGTCAGAGCAGAAATAAATGACATAGAGGCTAAGGAAACAATACAGAGGATCAATGAAACAAGAAGCTGGTTCTTTGAAAAGGTAAACAAGATTGATGAACCTTTAACTAGACTCACCAAGAAAAAAAGAGAGAGGACTAAAATAAATAAAATTAGAAAGGACAGTGGAGAAATAACAACTGACACAGCAGAAATACAAAGCATTGTAAGAAAATACTATGAAGAACTATATGCCAAAAAATTAGACAATCTTGGTAAAATGGACAAATTTCTTGAATCATATAAGTTTCCAAAAATCAACCTGGAAGAATCAGAACACCTAAACAGACCAATTACAGCAAATGAGATAGAAACAGTTATCAAAAAACTCCGCCCCAAAAAAAAGTCCTGGGCCTGATGGCTTCACAAGTGAATTCTATCAAAAATTCAAAGATGAACTAACTCCTATTATCCTCAAGCTATTTCAAAAAATTCAAGAGGAAGGAAGACTTCCAATCTCCTTTTATGAGGCGAGCATAATTCTGATCCCAAAACCGGGCAAAGACAACACAAAGAAAGAAAATTATAGGCCTATATCCCTGATGAATTTAGACGCTAAAATTCTCAATAAAATATTAGCCAACCGGATTCAGCAATATATGAAAAAAATCATACACCACGATCAAGTGGGATTTATTCTGGAGAGGCAAGGCTGGTTCAATATTTGCAAATCAATCAATGTGATTCACCACATAAACAAAAGGAAGGACAAAAATCACATGATTATTTCAATAGATGCAGAAAAGGCATTTCATAAAATCCAGCACCCATTCATGCTCAAAACTCTCAGTAAAGTGGGAATACAGGGATCATTCCTTAACATGATAAAGGCCATCTACGATAAACCGACAGCAAACATCATACTAAATGGACAAAGATTAAAAGCAATCCCCTTAAGATCAGGAACCAGGCAGGGTTGCCCACTTTCACCACTCTTATTCAACATAGTTCTGGAAGTCCTAGCTACAGCACTCAGACAAGAAGAAGAAATAAAAGGCATACAAATTGGAAAAGAAGAAGTAAAATTGTCATTATTTGCAGATGATATGATATTGTATATTGAAAACCCTAAAGTCTCAGTCAAAAAACTACTTGACCTTATAAATGATTTCAGCAAGGTGGCAGTATATAAAATTAATACTCAGAAATCAGAGGCATTTCTATACACCAACAATGAAATATCAGCAAAAGAAATTAAGGAAACAATCCCCTTCACTATTGCAGCCAAAAAAATAAAGTACCTAGGAGTAAATTTAACCAAGGAGGTTAAGGACTTTTACTCGGAAAATTATAGAACATTGATAAAAGAAAGCAAGGAAGATACAAACAAGTGGAAGCATATACCGTGCTCATGGCTAGGAAGAATAAACATCATTAAAATGTCTATATTACCTAAAGCAATTTATAAATTCAATGCAATACCAATTAAAATACCAATGACATACTTCAAAGATATAGAACACATATTCCAAAAATTTATATGGAACCAAAAAAGAACACGAATAGCCTCAGCAATCTTAAAAAGAAAAAATAAAGCAGGAGGTATCACTCTTCCTGATATCAAGGTTTACTATAAGGCCATTATACTCAAGACAGCCTGGTACTGCCATAAGAACAGGCACATAGATCAATGGAACAGAACAGAGAACCCAGAAATAAACCCACAGCTTTATGGACAACTGATATTTGACAAAGGAGGAAAGAACATACAATGGAGTAAAGACAGCCTCTTTAACAAATGGTGTTGGGAAAATTGGACATCTACCTGCAAAAAAATGAAACTAGACCATCAACTTACACCATTCACAAAAACAAACTCAAAATGGATAAAAGACTTAAACGTAAGCCGTGAAACCATAAGCATCTTAGAAGAAAACATAGGCAGCAGGCTCTCCGACATCTGTAGCAGCGGTATATTTGCCGATTTATCTCCACGGGCAACTGAAATAAAAGGCAAGATAAACAAATGGGACTATATCAAACTAAAAAGTTTTTGCACAGCTAAAGACAATAGGAACAGAATAAAAAGACAAACTACACAATGGGAGAACATATTCGACAGCACATCTGATAAGGGGTTAATAACTAAAATTTATAAAGAACTTATAAAACTCAACACCAGAAAGACAAACAACCCAATCAAAAAATGGGCAAAAGAAATGAATAGAAATTTCTCCAAAGAGGACATACAGATGGCCAATAGGCATATGAAAAAATGCTCAACATCACTAATCATTAGAGAAATGCAAATTCAAACCACAATGAGATATCACCTCACACCAGTCAGAATGGCGCTCATCAGCAAAACAACACAGAATAAGTGCTGGCGAGGATGTGGAGAAAAGGGAACCCTTCTGCAGTGCTGGTGGGAATGCAGACTGGTGCAGCCACTGTGGAAAACAGTTTGGAGATTCCTCAGAAAATTAAATATTGAACTGCCTTTTGACCCAGCTATCCCACTTTTAGGAATATACCCTAAGAACACCATAGCACTGTTCGAAAAGAAGAAATGCGCCCCCATGTTCGTGGCAGCATTGTTCACAATAACGAAGATCTGGAAACAGCCCAAGTGTTTGTCAGAGGACGAGTGGATTAAAAAGCTTTGGTACATATATACTATGGAATACTACTCAGCCATAAGAAACGATGACATCGGATCATTTATAACAAAATGGATGTACCTTGATAACATTATACGGAGTGAAATAAGTAAATCAGAAAAAAAAGAAAAACTGAGAACAGCACGATTACATACATAGGTGGGACATGAAAGTGAGGGTATGAGACATGGACAAGAGAGTTTGGTTATGGGATGGGGGGAGGGGAGGGACACAGGGAAAACCAGATTGAAGGTGACAGAGGACAATTTGACTTTTTGTGACGGGTATGCAACACAATTGAATGATAAGATAACTTGGAGATGTTTTCATTGTACATATGTACCCTGATTTATTGGTGTCACCCCATTAGAATTAATAATAATAAAATATATATTAAAAAAAAAACTTGTAAGTGGGCAGTGCCATCTTTTAAAAAGTGAGCATAATATATTTCATCTGCCCAACAATCCACCCCTATGCTCACTTTACTACCCACAATCTACACCACTGGCATCCCTGTACAAGGAAATTAGGTACATTACAGAAATTATAACATGACAAATCATACAGTTTCAACAATTACAAAAGTACATTTCACAAGTCTCTGAGCACTTTGCCAAAAGACAAAATTTCTTTTGCCTTCTTTCTTGCCATTTGAAAGGCTTCTCAGGGCAGGGGGAGGGCCTCCAACAAAGCCACTTCCCACCCCGATCAGGGTATTTTACATTGTCCAAAAGCCATAAGTCAATTCAACAAAGGAGCCTGTGCTTTTTCCGGTCGTAGTCCAGGAAATCAGTCCATGCACATGGAGTGTTAGCCTCCCCGCTCATTCCTGCCATCATGGCAGGTCTCACACTGTCCCAAGAAAGAGCATGTGGCAATGGCAGTCAGCATTTTTATCTCTGCTCTGGGGAGCATGATGGCATCCTCCCCTATGTCCCAAAATTGCAGACTTACCAGGAGTGTAGCTACTCCCTGCTGCTGGGCTCTCGCCTTCTTGAGGCTGCAGATTGCAACTCCAGACCGATTCTCCTCATCCTTCAAAGAGGAATTGAAAACACCAACTCCTGCTGCTGGGCTTGAGCCCTGGGCCATTGCTGCCTTCTGCTCAGCAGGCTTTGCAGCTCCAGCCCCAGCCTCAGCCTCAGCCTCCCACCGCTATTGGCTCTCCACAATGTCCAGGAAAATCTGCAACTCATGAACCTGTGATTCCATCTCCGGCAGCTGCTCCATTTCCAGGCGAATCTCATGAACCTGGTCCACTTCCTCCTTTAGTATTTCCTCCAGCTCCAGGGTCAGCATCTGTTTCTCCCACATTTCCTACAGCTCCTTATACTGTTCAGTTTGCAGGTCCTGGGAAGCCTCTTCCATAGAGCTCTCAATTTCCTTACACATGGCTGTAAAAGTAAGCTAGCCTACAGTCCCACAAAAAACAGCTATGGGAAACCATAACAGCAACCAGTCCTCTACCACAAACCTCAAGGGGGCCGGCTCCATACCAATCTGTATCAAATCCTGCCACAGACTACGCCAATGTAAAGCCAATAGCAGGGCCACCATCACAACCGCCTGGCCAGTGCAGGTTCTCATTAGATTTGGACAGTCGGTAATGAAACAACGGAGCCAAAAATTGGTGAGCCATCAGTTTTAATTCTAGCTTGCACCCAGTGGGCAAGCAAAAACACACATTGGGCTCCAAAACCCACTCATTCAGTGCTCACAAAGCTACTGACTTATCCGAGTTTCCTAGCATCAAAGTTTTCTAGCTCACCAGACTTATTCACCTCTGTTTTCCATCTCCTTCTCTCTACACAAACTGCACAAACTGGCTTCTTCCTCAGCACTCCACCATCTTGGCTGTTTCTCCTGGCCTCCATGTGGCCTTACTTTGTTCTCTTCTCTAATGCTAACCTCAGGAACCGAGAGAGAGAGAGCTCCCTGCCTGCCCCACTTTATAGGGTAGATTCCAAACCTTTAATCCAATCCACAAACAAGAAAGTCTCTGATACAAAGTCACTTATCTGAGGCATAATGAGAGGATTCCTCATGAGAGTGCACCACCCACATCATCCAATCAGTCAAGGTTATGGGAAAAAGCTTACTCTTAAAACTTGCACGTGGGCAGCACCATCTTTAACAAAGTGAGCATAATATATTTCATCTGCCCAACAATAAGTCAGTGGCTTTGGGATCCCTGAATGGAAAGGGAAGTGTTTTCCCACTGTGTGTATTTCTTGCCTGCTGGGTGCAAGCTACCAGTTCTTGGCTCTGTTGTTTCATTACCGTCTGTAATGGATGGCTCACCAGTTCTTGGCTCTGTTGTTTCATTACCGTCTGTCTAATTCACCAGTTCTTGGCTCTGTTGTTTCATTACCGTCTGTCTAATTCAAACCTGAACCTGCACAAGCCAAGCGGCTGTGATGGTGGCCATGGTTATTAATTTTACAGTCCTGGTTTGTACGTTTACTAGAAAAATGATTCCTAATGTTTGAAACTTTAGATTCTGTTCTAGCACAGCAAAAAGATCATTTGCCAACCTAGAATACTTTGTCTAAAGTTTTAATGAACTATCATGGAAGAGAATAAGCACATACTACTTCTTAGTGTTCTTACGAGTTCTATGATTAATTTAATAATGTTTAATGTTAAAAATTCACTTCAGTTAACTTAATCAGATATTTATTTTGAGTTCTCCAATCTTCCACAATTTTAAACTTAATACAAGAAAAATACTTCGAGGAGAAATAAAAATTAATCAAGAGATTATAACCTAAAAATGACACTGCTCTATCATCCTAACTTAAACAGCATACATATGCTTTTTTCACTTAATAATGTATTTAAAAAATGCATGCCAGCTAAATATATTTACAAAACACTATTGCTTAAATATGAAATTAACTTAATGTGAGAAAATAACATCTATTTTAATATTGCGCCCAGGACTCCAAGATAAGTAAGTCTAATAGGATTGGTGTTACCTGTAAAGCCAGTAGTTGCGGGTCAGGATCACAGCCGCCTGGCTCATGTAGGTTCGCATTAGATTCGAACAGTCGGTAATGAAACAACGGAGCCAAGAACTGGTGAGTCATCAGCTTTAATTCTAGCTTGCTCCCAGCAGGCAAGCAAAAACACACACTGGGCTCCAAAACCCACACATTCAGTGCTCACAAAGCTACTGACTTATCTGAGTTTCCTAGCATCAAAGGTTTCTAGCTCACCAGACTTATTCACCTCTGTTTCCCATCTCCTTCTCTCTACACAAATTCTGTACAAACTGGCTTCTTGCTCAGCATTCTGCTATCTTGGCTGCTTCTCCTGGCCTCCATGTGGCCTTACTCCACTCTCCTCTCTATTACCTCCAGAACCAAGAGCGAGCAAGCTCCTGGTCTGTCCCACTTTATAGTATAGAAATCCAAACCCTTAATCCAATCTACAAACAAGAAAGTCTCTGGTACAAAGTCACCCATCTGAGGCATAATGGGATTACTCAGGAGCGCACCACCCTACATCATCCATTCAGTCAAGGGTGTGGGGAAAAGTTTACTCTTAAAACTAAGCCTTATGCTATAACGACCCAGCCTGCCCACAGCCTGTCCCAGAACACACATTAATACCAAGGAACTTCCATGTGGGCAGTGCCATCTTTAACAAAGTGAGCATATTATATTTTATCTCCCCAACATTACCCATTTTCTTTTTTTAATTTTTATTTTTTGTTATTTCAGTTCAATACGTTTTGACCAATGTACACACCTGTAATTTATTTAAAATGCAGGGATTATATATCAACATGAACAATGTAGGGAATAAATCACTCATCTAACCTTGAACCCTTTATGACTTGGATTGGGGAACTTTAGTTAAAAGCCCTGAGTGAATGTCTCTTAGATGCAAACACCAAGAAAGTGTGAGTGAGTGACCTTCTTGCAGAGAGACACAAAAGAATGCATGTGAAGGGGCTTTAGAAAATTAGCCTAGAAATTCTGGATTGCCCCTTCCTTTGTGCTTGTTAATTAGCAAAAGAAAAAGAATATTCTGACCAAATTAACCCTTTGTTCATGTCAGCAAAAAATCCATTAATCATTCTTCCCCTTGTCACCTTATCTGCCTCCCTTTTAATCCTGTTACCTTTGTTCTGCTTCAAATAATAAAAGCTAAGGGAGAAAGAGATTGAGGAGATCTCTCTTTGCCTCTCTTGGCAGGTCTCTCCCTCTTCCTCTTGACATAAGTTTGTGTCTTGAGTAAGATTTTTCTATGTGACACCAGTAGTTCACTGTGGGTTGGAGTACTGCAAAAAAGATTTTTCATGCCCTTCTCTAGTCAGCCCTTTTATCCAAGGAAACTGCTGATCTGTCATCTACCACATAGCTTAGTGTTCCCATTTTTAGAACACCATATTGTAAGGTCAGACCTGCATGAAATGAGACAAAGTACCAAATAGTTAAAAGTCCAACTTTATTGGAACCTTCGGGCGGGTTCAGTGACTCGGAGAGTAATGAGCCAGAGAAGCTGCGCCCAACTGGTGGGGCTCGAGATTTTTATACCCCTTCAGGCTGGCTGGGAAATTTCCACTGTGGTTTCCGCCTGCAGGTGGTTTGCGTAACTAGGGACGCTAACGGTTGAGGAATTTCTATTGTTTTTTTGGACAGGGTGTGTGTGCTAAAGGTTAGTAATTGCAGAAATACCAAAGATATGAGGGACTTTCCAGCCCCTGCCCCGGGGACACATATAAGTGAAACAGTACAATAAACATTCATCTATGTCTTGCCTCTTTTATTCAACATAATGTTTTTGAAGTTTCTCCAAGCAATCATTCTTTTCTTTTTTTTGCTAAATACTACTTCATTGTATGAATATACCACAATTTGAACATTCATTCTTATATTGCTGGTTTATTGTGTAACAGTTTTTTAAAATATATGCATACTCAATGATTATAGAGTATATTTCTATACATTCCTTAAGAATTAAAGCATATGTTCATAGTCTAATTACACAGGGATGTTCATTGCAGCTTTACTCAAAACTATATTATAATAAATTACTGACTTGAATAAGAGCAGTTCTTCAGAAAACAAAACAAAAGCAATTGTTCAGCAGATAAAATATAATATGCTCACTTTGTTAAAGATGGAGCTGCCCACATGGAAGCACGTCATCCAGGTGATATTATTTGCCCTTATGCTTGAGATGGCTGTGGGGGAAAAGCTATAATGTAGGCAGGCCAGGTCATTATAGCCTAAGGCTTAGTTTAAAGTATGCTCTTCCCCACACCCTTGACTGATTGGATGATGTAGGGTGGTGCACTCTCCTGAGGAATCCCATTATGCCTCAGATGGGTGGCTTTGTATCAGAGACCTTCTTTATGTATAATTGGATTAAAGGTTTGGATTTTCTATGCTATAAACTGGGGCAGCACGGGAGCTTGATCTCTCTCTCGGTTCCTGGGTTCCTGAGATTAGTATTAGAGAGGAGAGCAGAGTAAGGCCACGTGAAGGTCAGGAGAAGCAGCCGAGATGGCAGAGTGCTGAGGAAGAAGCCAGTTTGTTAAGAGTTTGTGCAGGAGGAGATGGGAAACAGAGGTGAATAAGTCTGGTGAGCTAGAAACCTTTGATTCTAGGAAACTCAGATAAGTCAGTAGCTTTGTGAGCACTGAATGTGTGGGTTTTGGAGCCCAATGTGTGTTTTGGCTTGCCCGCCGGGTGCAAGCTAGAATTAAAGCTGATGGCTCACCAGTTCTTGGCTTCTGTGTTTCATTACCGACTGTTCGAATCTAATGTGAACCTGCACGGGTCAGGCGGCTGTGATCCTGGCCCTGTCTACTGGCTTTACAGCAATACATTATAAAATATAGGTTTGGTAGATTTTGAAAAAATTATAAATATTCTGAACCTTGATTTATCTAAATATCAACCAACATTTTCTATTATAATGTATCACTTTCACTTTGATTTAACACTGACACAATTTATCATACAAGTCTCTTTTGTTCAGCAAATAAATTGATGAACATATAATGTACTTCTATTTATTCATAAACACATTATTATACGTCTGAATTACTTAAGAGGCTCTGGCTGGTTAGTTCAGTCATTTAACGTTGTCTGAACAAGTTTGCAGGTTGACTCTCATCAGGGCACACATGGGAAGCAACCAATAAATTCAAAACTGAGTGAAACAACAAATGAATGCTTTCTTATCCCCTCTCCTCTCTCTTCATCTCACTGTTTGCAGTGATCCCAGATTTCAGAGGATTCTGGTTCAATTCCCAGGTCAGGGCACATACAGGAGCAGCTCAATATTCTTATCTTTCTTTCCCTGCCTCTTTCAAAAAGAAAATTAATTAATAATAAATAATTAATAAATACTTAAGAGAACTTGAAGTAAAAGGGAAAAGCAGATTTCATTAAAAATTAGTTGACAATGATTGTCAACTTATTCTTGGAAAACCTTCAACAGATTATTCTTCAATCAATAGAATATGGACATTAGATCCCTTCCACTCTGTTGGGCAGATAAAATATAATATGCTCACTTTGTTAAAGATGGCGCTGCCCACATGGAAGCCCATCACCCAGGTGATATTATTTGCCCTTATGCTTGGGATGGGTGTGGGGGAAAGGCTGTAATGTAAGCAGGCCAGGTTGTTATGACCTAAGGCTTGGCTTTAAGAGTAAGCTTTTCCCCACACCCTTGACTGATTGGATAATGTAGGGTGGTGCACTCTCCTGAGGAATCCCATTATACAGAGATTTCCTTGTTTGTATAATTGGATTAAAGGTTTGAATTCTCTATGCTATAAAATGGGAGAGACCAGTAGCTTGAGCTCTCTCGGTTCCTGCTATTGCCATTGCAGGGGCCACCCTGATCCCTTGACCTCCATGGGAAAAGCTGGTTTTCTGCTTCTCCCTTGTCTTCTCTTGTGGCTTGCCTGTATTGGTGAGACACCAATAAACAGATTGGCCTACCATCCTCCGACTCTGCCATTTCTTCACCGTCAGCCCGAATCCAATGGGAACCTGCATGTGAATGGCCACGATGGCGGCTCCTGGCCTTACACATTCTCACAAGAGTCTGTATATTTGTTGGGCAGATAAAATATATTATGTTCACTTTGTTAAAGATGGTGCTGCCCACGTGGAAGTTTGTTAATATTAATGTGTGTTCTGGAACCGGCTGTGGGCAGGCCGGGTTGTTATGGCCTAAGGCTTGGTTTTAAGAGTAAGTTCTTCTCCACACCCTTGACTGATTGGATGATGTAGGGTGGTGCACTCTCCTGAGGAATCCCATTATACAGAGACTTCCTTGTTTTTATAATTGGATTAAAGGTTTTGAGTGTATGCTATAAAGTGGGCAGACCAGTAGCTAGCTCTCTCTCTCTTGGTTCCTGAGTTTCTGAGGTTAGTATTAGAGAGGAGTGCAGATTAAGGCCATGTGTTGGAGAAGTAGCCAACATGGCAGAGTGCTGAGGAAGAAGCCAGTTTCTTAAGAATTTGTGCAGGAGGAGATGGGAAACAGAGATGAATAAGTCTGGTGAGCTAGAAACCTTTGATTCTAGGAAACTCGGATAAGTCAGTAGCTTTGTGAGCACTGAATGTGTGGGTTTTGGAGCCCAGTGTGTGTTTTTGCTTGCCTGCCAGGTGCAAGATAGAATTAAAGCTGATGGCTCACCAGTTCTTGGCTCCGTTGTTTTATTACCGACTGTACGAATCTAATGGGAACCTGCATGGGTCAGGCAGCTGTGATCCTGACCTTGGCTACTGGCTTTACAATATTGAATAGACTTGTTAAGTACTTCTTATTTTCACCAATGGTAATATGTGGCTGAAAATTAAAATTTCTTCCTGACCTGTGGAGACACAGTAGATAAGGAATCGATCTGGAATGCTGAGGTTGGTAGTTAAAAATGTTAGGCTTGCCTGGTCAAGGGACATATGAAAGTTGATACATATTGCTCCTCCCCCTTCTCTCTCTTTCTGAATTTCTCTCCCTCCTCTCTCACTAAAACTGAATAAATAAAATCTAAAAACAAGAAAATTAAATTATTTATTAATAATGGTATTTAATATTTTACTAAAATGTTAAATATATGTTTATGCATGCTGTAAAGCAAGTAGTCGCGGTCAGAATCACAGCCGCCTGGCCAGTGCAGGTTCACATTGGATTCGAACAGTCGGTAATGAAACACAGGAGCCAAGAACTGGTAAGCCATCAGCTTTAATTCTAACTTGCACCCAGAGGGCAAGCAAAAACACACACTGGGCTCCAAAACCCACACATTCAGTGCTCACAAAGCTACTGACTTATCCGAGTTTCCCAGAACCAAAGGTTTCTAGCTCACCAGACTTATTCACCTCTGTTCCCCATCTCCTCCTGCACAAACTGGCTTCTCACTCAGCACTCTACCTTCTTGACTGCTTCTCCTGGCCTCACGTGGCCTTAATCTGCTCCCCTCTTTAATACCTCAGGAACCAAGAACCAAGAGAGAGAGATCTATCTACTGGTCTCTCCCACTTTATAGCATAGACTCAAAACCTTTAATCCAATTATAAAAACAAGGAAGTCTCTGTATAATGGGATTCCTCAGGAGAGTGCACCACCCCATATCATCCAATCAGTCAAGGGTGTGGGGAAGAGCTTACTCTTAAGCCAAGCCTTAGGCTACAACGACCCGGCCTGCCTACCGCCTGTTCCAGAACACACATTAATATCAATGAACTTCCATGTGGGCAGGACCATCTTTAACAAAGTGAGCATAATATATTTCATCTGCCCAACAATCCACCCCTATGCTCACTTTACTACCCACAATCTATACCACCGGTATCCCTGTAAAAGGAAATTAGGCACAATACACAAATTACAACAACATGACAAATCATAAAATTTCAACAATTACAAAGGTACACTTCACCAGTCTTTGAGTACTTTACCAAAAGTGCAAAATGTCCTCGGCCTTTTCTCTAGCCATGGGAAAAGCTTCTTGGGGTAGGAGGGCCTCCAGCAAAGCCATCCACACACCCATCAGGGTACTTCACTGTTCGGCAAATAAAATATAATATGCTCACTTTGTTAAAGATGGTGCTGCCCACATGGAAGCCCGTCACCCAGGTGATATTATTTGCCCTTATGCTTGTGATGGCTGTGGGGGAAAAGTTGGAATGTAAGCAGGCCCGGTCATTATAGCTTAAGGCTTTGTTTTAAGAGTAAGCTCTTCTCCACACCCTTGACTGATTGGATGATGTAGGGTGGTGATGTAGGGAGGAATCCCATTATGCCTCAGATGGGTGGCTTTGTATCAGAGACTTTCTTGTATGTATAATTGGATTAAAGGTTTGGATTATCTATGCTATAAAGTGGGTGGACCGGTAGCTAGATCTCTCTCTTGGTTCCTAAGTTCCTGAGGTTAGTATTAGAAAGGAGAGCAGAGTAAGGCCACGTGGAGGAGAGGAGGCAGCCAAGATGGCGGAGTGCTGAGGAAGAAGCCAGTTTGTTAAGAGTTTGTGCAGGAGGAGATGGGAAACAGAGGTGAATAAGTCTGGTGAGCTAGAAACCTTTGATGCTAGGAAACTCGGATAAGTCAGTAGCTTTGTGAGCACTGAATGTGTGGGTTTTGGAGCCCAGAGTGTTTGTTTTTGCTTGCCCGCCGGGTGCTAGAATTAAAGCTGATGGCTCACCAGTTTGTGGCTCCTGTGTTTCATTACCGACTGTTCGAATCCAATGTGAACCTGCGTGGGTCGGGCTGCTGTGATGGTGACCCCGGCTACTGGCTTTACATTCACATTGTCCAAAATCCGTAAGTCCATTCAACAAAGGAGCTTGTGCCCATCCATTCATAGTCCAGAAAATCAGTCCACACACATAGGGCTTTAGCCTCCCGCCTCATTCCTGCCATCATGGCAAGTCTCACACTGTCCTAAAGAAAAGCATGTGGCAATGGCAGTCAGCATTTCCATCTCTGCTCTGGGGAGCATGATGGCACCCACCCCTATGTCCCAAAATCGCAGACCTACCAGCGTTGTAGTAGAAGCTCCTTACTGGAGGGCTCTCACCTTCTGGAGACTGCAGATTGCAACTCCAGCTGGATTCTCCTCATCCTCCAAAGAGGAACTGAAAACACCAGCTCCTGCTGCTGGGCTTGATCTCCGGGCCACCGCTGCCTTCTGCTCAGCAGGTCTTGCAGCTCCAACCCTGGCCTCAGCCCCGGTCCTGGCCTCAGCTCTGGCCCCAGCCTCAGGCCCGGCCTCATGCTGCTGCTGGCTCTCCACAACATCCAGGGCAATCTCCAACTCACGAACCTGTGATTCCTTCTCCAGCATCTGCTCCTTTTCCAGGTGAATCTCGCAAACCTGGTCAGCCTCCTCCTCCAGCGCTTCCTACAGCTCCAGGGTCAGCATCTATTTCTCCCACGTTGCCTCCAGCTCCTTCCACTGCTCGGTTTGCAGGTCCCCGGCAGCCTCTTCCATAGAGCTCTCGGTTTCCTCATGCATGACTGTAAAAGTCAGCCAGCCTACAGTCCCCCCAAAATCAGCTATGGGAAACGATAACAGCAGCCAGTTCTCTACTCCACTGCTCAGAGGTGGTGGCGGCTCCATGCCGATCTGTATTGAATCCTGCCACAGACCATGCCAAATGTAAATCCAGTAGTCGCGGTCAGGATCACAGCCGCCTGGCCAGTGCAGGTTCACATTGGATTCGAACAGTCAGTAATGAAACACAGGAGCCCAGAAATGGTGAGCCATTAGCTTTAATTCTAGCTTGCACCCAGCGGGCAAGCAAAAACACACACTGGGCTCCAAAACCCACACATTCAGTGCTCACAAAGCTATTGACTTATCCGAGTTTCCCAGAATCAAAGGTTTCTAGCTCGCCAGACTTATTCACCTCTGTTCCCCATCTCCTCCTGCACAAACTGGCTTTTCACTCAGCACTCTACCTTCTTGACTGCTTCTCCTGGCCTCACGTGGCCTTATTCTGCTCTCCTCTCTAATACCTCAAGAACCAAGAACCAAGAGAGAGAGATCAATCTACTGGTCTCTCCCACTTTATAGCATAGACTCAAAACCTTTAATCCAATTATACAAACAAGGAAGACTCTGTATAATGGGATTCCTCAGGAGAGTGCACCACCCCATATCATCCAATCAGTCAAGGGTGTGGGGAAGAGCTTACTCTTAAACCAAGCCTTAGGCTACAATGACCCGGCCTCCCTACAGCCTGTTCCAGAACACACATTAATATCAACGAACTTCCATGTGGGCAGGACCATCTTTAACAAAGTGAGCATAATATATTTTATCTGCCCAACACATGCCCTCTTTATAACTTTAGCATGTTTAATTAGATGTTTAATACTTTATGTAAACATTAAATAACTGCTTATGCATGCTGTAAAGCCAGTAGTCAAGGCCACTATCACAGCCGCCTGACCCACGCAGGTTCACATTAGAGTCGAACAGTCGGTAATGAAACACAGGAGCCAAAAACTGGTGAGCCATCAGCTTTAATTCTAGCTTGCACCCGGCGGGCAAGCCAAAACACACATTGGGCTCCAAAACCCACACATTCAGTGCTCACAAAGCTATTGACTTATCCGAGTTTCTTAGAATCAAAGGTTTCTAGCTCACCAGACTTATTCACCTCTGTTTTCCATCTCCTCCTGCACAAACTCTTAACAAACTGGTTTCTTCCTCATCACTCTGCCATCTTGACTGCTTCTCCTGGCCTTCATGTGACCTTACTCTGTTCTCCTCTCTAATACCAACCTCAGGAACTCAGGAACCAAGAGAGAGAGAGCAAGCTCCCGGACTGACCCAGTTTATAGCATAGAAAATCCAAACCCTTAATCCAATCTACAGACAAGGAAGTCTCTGATACAAAGCCACTCATCTGAAGCATAATGGGATTCCTAAGGAGAGTGCACCACCCTACATCATCCAATCAGTCAAGGGTGTGGAGAAGAGCTTACTCTTAAACTAAGCCTTAGGCTATAACGACCCGACCTGCTTATATTACAGCCTTTCCCCCACACCCATCCCAAGCATAAGGCCAAATAATATCACCTGGGAGACAGGCTTCCATGTGGGCAGCTCCATCTTTAACAAAGTGAGCATAATATATTTTATCTGCCCAACACATGCCTTTTTATGCACTTAGCATAGCTTTGCTTGGTCTTAACATTTCTTTTTTTTTCTTCTTTATTTTGTTTTTGACAGAGACAGAGAGAGAGAGCTGGAGAGAGAGACAGATAAGAACAGATAAACAGGATGGGAGAGAGATGAGAAGCATCAATTCTTTGTTGCGCCACCTTAGTTGTTCATGAATTGTTTTCTCATATGTACCTTGAAAGGAGGGCTACATGAGAGCAAGTTATTCTTGCTCAAGTCAGTGACCTTGGGTTCAAGCCGGTGAGCCTTGTTCAAACCAGATGAGCCTGTGCTCAAGCTGGCAACCTTGGAGTTTATAAGCCTGGGTCCTCCACATCCCCATCCAATGCTCTATCCACTATGGCACCACCTGGTCAGGCAGTTTTAACATTTCTAAATGATACAAAAGTGATTATATATATTGTACATACACACAAACACATTATATAACATATATGTAAGTTCTGTGAATTCCTACTTTTACATGGCATCATATTTTAAAATTTATTCATGGTTACAGATAATTATTAAGTTGAATTGTATTTCATTTTATGAATATGCTAACACTTTTTTATCCTATTAGCAAAGGTGTCTAAATGAGTTCCAAATAGTATGTTTTTTCTTTTTACTTTAAATTATATTTTAAAAAATTTTCAATTACAATTGACATACTATATATTAATTTTAAGTGTACAACACAGTAACTAAGCTGGAAAACACACACAAATTGAAAGTAAAGGGATGTAAATTTTATGTTCTAAAAAATGTTAGCACTAAACCATTTTTATAACTGTTAAAGATCCAGATTGAAGAAGAAGAGAGAAACACAGTTAAAAGTATAAAAAAAGGCAATAAATACATATTTATTTTTAAATACCTAAAATGTAAATGCTCCAATAAAATAATATCAAATTAAAATTTTTTCACACAGCAAAGGAAACCAGCAACAGATAGTGATTTGTCATCAGACACAGATGAGGACAAGTTAATGGATGGGAGTTTTGACAGTGATGAGGAGTTGTATGAATTTTATGATGGATAAAACTTGAGTTCAATATTTTATGTAATATACTTTTTTCAAATTTTGGGCACCAAAATTAAGGTGTATCTTATACATGGAGTACTTTATATTTGTAAGTCTGTGCTATTAGTCTATGTCTATTATTATAACAATATCAATATAGTACTTACTGAAGTTTTACAGGAAATATAAAACTAAATAGGATTAACCTTTAAAGTTTTTATACTTTTTAAAGTTAGTTTCTTTACATTTCTTCATATCCACAATTCTCCAGTATCCTTACAAATGTGATTTTTAACTAATATATGTTGCTATGATCTATGGACAGAAAACGGAAGTGAAATTTTAGATGAGGATTTCTTAAATAAGGTAAAGAAATGCAACCTTCAAAATTCAACTACACTAAGTCCCCAAGTTACAAACATTTGACTTATATACAACTCATACTTATAAACAGAGCACCACAAGGGTTATTGCACCACAGTTGCAGTTGGACATCAGTGAAAATGATATCATAGAGTTACTCAACTTCCATGGCAAAGAACTAACCATTAAAGACCTATAGAACTAGAGCAGCTGAATATATAGCATTTAGGAAAGAAAACAGATACCTATAAACTCAACTCAGGACCAGAAAGGTTTTCTAAAAAAGTGTTAGCTGATGCATTTTGTTTCATTAAAGAAGGAATGGCAAAGTTAGAAGAGCAAGATCTTTATACAGAGAAGTTCACTGTTTGCTGCAGTTATTGAAGGCCTGAGATGCCGCGAGACATTTATGATGAGAAAAATAAAAGCTCTGTACAAACCTCCCATGATGCCTACTTCAAGAAACTGACTCCATCTGCAGAATCAAACCCCAACTCTCTAACACCAGTTCTATCCTCATGTAATTAGAATAATGCATGTGAGCACTAGAAGATACGGAATTTATAGTTTGTAGAGGCAATTTTTTTCTTTTTTCAGGTTTTTTTAAATCACATTTATTGGGGTGACACTGCTTAACAAAATGATACAGGTTTCAGGGGCACATCATCTGTCCACTGAATTGTGTGTTCACTACCCCAAGTCAAATCTCTGTGCATTACCAGTTATATACCCTCTATACCCTCCTGAACTCCCATCCCCAACAATTACCACAATGTTGTCAGGGTCCATAGTTTTTGTTCTTATATTTTCTTTTTTGCTCAATTTTTTCACCCACATCCCCAGCCCTGTAACCAACCTGACATCTCTCAGCCTGCTCTCTATCTGTCTGTCTTTATTTTGCTTGTTAGTTAATTTTGTTCATTAGACTTCACATATTAATAAAATCATATGCTACCTGTCTTTATCTGACTGGCTTATTTCACTTAGTGTAATGGTCTCCACATACATTCATACTGTCGCAGAGAGTAAAATTTCCTTTGTTTTTACAATGTACTTCTTTACTCATTGCGCTATTTTTAATAAGTAAGATTTGGTAGCAACCCAAGTGCCCATCAGTAGATGAGTGGATTAAAAATCTGGTACATTTACACAATGAAATACTACAACAGGGTTAAAGTAAATACTCTGTACAATGACCAGATTTTAATGAGGGATGGTCTATTAAAGGGTCCTATCCATTGTTTAAATACAGACAATTAAATCAGTGCTGATTAGCACTGATTTTTATGAACATACAATGAAACCTTAGTTAAATTAAATTCTGCCACAGTAGATTTATATCAATTATATTGTCAATATTGCATTTAATAATTTCATTGTGGCTAAAAACTTTGAAAGATGAATACTTGTGGCATTTTTAAAATTAATACAATTTTATTTTTAGAGAAAGTTTACAGTCACAGCAAAATTGAGCAGACCATGCAGAAAATTCTCATAGGTTTCTTGCCTCCACACATGAACAGCTTCCCGTATTTTCAAAATGTCCCTCCATAGTGGTGCATTTATTATCATTGGTAAACCTAGATTAACATATCATTGTCACCTGAAGTCCATAGTTTACATGAGGGTTCATTCCTGGTGTTTTACATTCCATGGGTTTGGACAAATGCATAATGACATGTATCCACCATTGCAGTAACATACAAAGTGGTATCACTGCCCCCAAAATGCTCACACTCCTACCTATTCATGCTTTCTTACCTTTCCAAAAACCTGGCAACCACTGATCTTTTTACCATTTCATAGTTTTATTTTCTCCAGAATGTTATATAGTTGGAATCATACAAAATGTAGCCTTTTCAGAATGTCTTTCTTCCCTTAAAAATATGTATTTGCATTTTTCCACTATGTATTTTATGAATCGATAGCTCTTTTTACTACCTAATGATATTGCATAGTTTGGATGGACCACAGTTTATTTACCCTTTCACCAATTTAAGACACTTTGGCTGCCTCCAAAGTTTGGCAATTCTGAACAAATCTACTATAAACATTCATGAGAAGATTTTGTGTGGCTACAATTTTTCAAATCTTTTGGGTAAATACCAAGGAATATAATTACTGGATTGTATGGTAAGAGTATGTTTAGTTTTATAAAAAGAAAATGCCACTTTTTTTTTCAAAATATACCATTTGTCATTCTTACTAGCAATAAATGAGAGTTTCTGTTGTTCAACATTCTAAATAACATGTGTTGTTAGTACTTTGGATTTTGGCTGTTCTCATTGCTGTATCGTGGTATGTCATTGTCGCTTTAATTTTTATTTCTCTGATGACCAGTGATGTAGATCATCTTTTTATAAGCTTATTTGACATCTTTGGCTAAATGTCTTTTCAGATCTTTTGTCCATTTTTAAATTAAGATGTTTATTTTCTTGTTGTTCAGTTTGAAGTGTTCTTTCTGTATTTTAGATACTAGTATTTTTATTTGATGTCTCTTTTGGAAGTAAATATTTCTCCCAGGCTATAGCTTATTTTCTCATTCTATGGACATTGTCCTTTGCAGAAAGGAAGTTTTTAATTTTAATGAAGTTTAGCTAGTCAATGAATTACTTCAAGTATTGTGCCTTATTTTTGTAACTAAAAGTCATCACCACATCTAAAGATCATTTAGGTTTTTATTTTTCTGTATTACATTTTGAGAAATTTATTGTTTTTTATTTTACATTTGGTCTATGATCCATTTTATGTTATATTTGCGAGAGGTATAAGATTCATTTTTTAAATATATATGTATGTTTAATTTTTCTAGCACAAGTTTTTGAAAAAATTATATTTGCTCCGGACCTATATATTTTTTAACTTTTAGAGAAAGAAGATTTTTTAAAGTTCTAAATATTATCACCAGTTTTCTGTGTTTCTTAATCTTTTGTTTCCAAATTATTTTTGTAGAAGTTTTGACCTGCCTCAAGCAGTTGCTGAGCACCTATTATATGTTTAACCACTGTGTCAAGTATATTCTGCATAAATTACCAAAGACAGACTTCTACATAATGGTCTTAATTTTCAAGTTGATAAACAAGTGTATTATAAATGTATAGACATTCTTACAAGGGAACATTGATATGGTTTGGATGACTAAGTTATCAAGGTATTGAAATTGTATAGAAGACCCCAAGGAAGAGGGATTCTTACACAGAGTCTTGTAAGAAAAGAAAGGTTGATGAGTGAATAGGACAGAAAGAACCTTAAAATTTAGGTTGAAAGTATAGATTTAATGTAGCAGAGCAGACAAAAGATACAATAGTGTTATTTATTACACCAAAAATGAGATGTATTTTTTGACAAAGCTTATTTTTTACTTCTCTTTTTATTTTCAAAGAATTATAGATTCAAAGGAAGTTGTAGAAAACATTACTTAGAGGTTTTCTCTACCTTTCACATCAAATGCTAACAATTTACATAACTATAATACAATATCACAGTCAAAAGATTGACATTGGTACAATCTACAGACTTTATTTAGATTTTACCTAGATTACATAGACTTGTAATTTTATGTGTCTGTGTGTGCTGATATCCTATGTGATTTTGACATCTAGTTTAGTCCCAAATAAGAAATATTACTAGTTACTAAAAATATAAAAATCACTGTACACTAATCTTTTGACTCCATTTAGACCAAATTCTAAGATGTAGAAAATTTGAATCCAAAGTTGAAAACATATTAAGGTTTTTTATACATATTATTAAAATTATTTTTAAAACATTTGAACCAATTTACACATTCACTGGTATATTTGTAAATTACCATTTCTCATGCCAACTTCAACACACCATAGATGTAAAACAATATCCAGTTGTTTAATGTGCTTTTCTATTTTTAATTGTAAGACATAATTAAGACTGTTCTTCTTATTGTTGTTTGCATACTTGTAACATTACTTTGAATGTCTATAGTGTTTTTGCATAATTCTAAGATAATACAAGGTAAGCGAGTTAGCTAATATACTTTGTCTTGATATAAAACAAGAGCAAAGATCCAGGGCTGCCAAAATGTCTCAAACTTTATATTGTTTCCTGATTGCTATAGTTTTTAGCAATTAAAAACATACTTAATCTTTTCATGTATTCTAAAGATGAGCCAGTTAAACATGTATTTTAAAAGAGAACAAGTATGTGCTCTCACAATTTTTATTGAATGCTAGATTGCTAATTTTATAATAAATAATTTTTTAATATTTAAGTAGCACCCATTGACTAGTCTACTATATATCAGGCACTGAGTTAATTACTTTATGCATAATTATTTCAATTAATCCTACAAGAACAGTGCTAAGTATACATTATTATTACAACCACTGACTGATGAATAAACAGGTTAGAGTACAGAGGTACTTGCTAATTTCATACAGCTGGAATTCAAAAGAAATCTGTCTGACTCTATGATATAATGCTTGAAAAACAAAGATTATCATGGACATTCAAAACTATAATAAGCATCTTGTCAAATTTCCTACTGATAAGCTTGCCTTCCCACACTCTGATTATTATTACAATTTTGTAGTGGCTTTGTTATAAAAAGTTGCTTTTAGGTTTAAAGAGAGTTTATCTTAAAAAGAGGCAGATGGTTACTCTGCCACTGTTCTCCATCTACAGGGGAAGTGGGCCATAAAGTATTAAAATATTCCTCATCAGATGTATTCAACATCCTACATATATATATATGCTAGTTCTCTGACTGTACTTTGTTGGCACCAGGTAACAAAATGTTATATTTTAAAGGAGTTACAGAATTGCAAGTAATTTAGAAGTCCTTAACCTTTCCTGACTCATCACATGAAAAATTCTCTTTAATGACTCATCCCTTTTAATGGCAGAACAGATGACATTTCAAGGAACAGTCAGCAATACTTGATTCTAGTCATTCTCTACTCTGTGTAACTGTTGGTCAATTTTCTATTGGCAAAAAAGTGAAAGCAGACAGCAGAACTGTTCAGCTTGTCACATTAGTCTTGCCCAGTCACTGTACAACCTGATGATAATTTTTGAAACTGGAAAAGTTAGTTTTGCCACTCTTATTTTTGAAGAGTTTCATGGCACATTGTTTAGCAGAGGAAGATTGTCAGGGGAGGCACTTTGTGAAGGCTTCATCCTGGATCCTGTTTGTTCCACACCTGAACTTCTAGAATCCACCTAAAATACTATATTCCAAAAGCCTTACAATGAGGATGCTGTCAGTGATCATGACCCAGCTTGAAATCTGCTGACCAATTGCTGCATACTTTATAGAAGTCAGAAACTATACTAGATACAGAAGGTACTTTTTATGATGAAACCTAAATCTTTAATATAAAAAAGACCAGGGATAACAGTAATGCTCTCTTCCTCTGAACTTTGTGTTCTCTTAGGTCAGGATCTGACAAAGGGGTGAGGATGGCACAATCAGAGGCACAACATTGGAAAACACTCATCTCTTTTCTTCCTCTTTCCATGATAAAAGTTTATGTTCCTTTCTCTCTCAAAGTACTAGTAATGATGTGAAATCCTAGTAGTTCACAACACCCAGTTTGCACACAAAGATACATAATACCCCACACAGAAATAGTGCTGGGTAAGAGAGCATTTGTTTGTTTCGATCTTAGTAATGTGATGCTCAATGAGAGATCTTATCATAGTCTCTTAGGTTATACCTAGGGACACAGTTTTTTCCAGAAATCCTGACCTACTTAAAGTCAGTCATTCATAAGTAGCCATTCACACAAAAATAATTAAATGCTCAAGTCATAAATTCTTGCTGTGGCATCTTTTCAGTTAATTTTGTTGTCAGCATGTGAGGTAACCTGATTTTATAAAAAAGGTTGCCTACTGCTTTTTTTTCTTAATTTGATTTAATTTTCCACCCTATTTATTGTCATTATTGTGTTCAAGGTTAGGGCACATGCTAGCACTCTCATACTTATAGAAGAAACCAGAAGAAAAATAAAATGAGTAATTTTTTAAAAGAAACTAATGAAGGAAGAAAAAATAAAATTTAGATTTCTTGATGTTCACTAAGATTTCAAATAATGTCTTTTTAATAAATGAATGCTTTAAATTTTAGTATATAATTGGGCAATAAGAAGTTGCATGAGTAGATATTAGTCAGTTGAGGGGGAATGATAAGAATAATCTCCACATAAGAATTGCTTAAACCTGATCTTGAATAACTTTCTTTACTCTTCTTACTATCACTACACAAGGTTTTCCACTGCTCTGTGATGTGAGTGCTGTAGGTTAAAATAAAATAATAATAATAAAAAGGTTTTAGTAACCTCAATGTTGACACTTTTGTTGATTTAGATAAGCTGGTGATTTTTATCAGCAGAGTTCAGCTTTAAAAAAATGAGTATCTTCATTAATGGTGACTGAGAGCACATCTAGTTGTCACAGCATTTCTTTATTATCAAATAAATCATTATGATTTGTATTGTCTAGTTTCTCCCCCACCCCCTGCACTTGTATAAAATATGATTAATTCTCATAAAAAGCTATATTTGACCCTTGTGAGAGAAAAATCTAGAGAGCTTCACAAATCCCATATTCATGCAAACCTTGCTAGGTTATATTATATCCCAAACAATCCGACAATATATTTGTTTAAAGCAGGGTTTTATAATCACTGATGATTGAGCAAATACTAAATAATTTTGAAATGTCAATGTAGAATCGCTTGCCTCTATGTGACTTGCACCTCAACTCAGTATTCCAGAGTACTCTTTTTACATTTGTGTTGCCTCCAAATTACAAATTATATTATAGACATGGATCATTAATGAATATTTGAAACCTATAATTTAAAGTTATTAACATCAAAGGTCTTCTGTTTAACAATGGATTATCACATCCTTAGTGAAACTTATCTAATGTTATTGAAATAAAAAATGTAGTTCTCATAGTAATAGCATATTTACCTGAAAAAATATTGCATTAAATTTATTTATTTTAATGCCCTATGTTGTTAAATATTAAAGCAATTTGCATATTATATGATTATCAGTTTGAGATCAGATAGGCTGTTTATTAACATAGTAGTTATCATGGTTAATAACAATAGCTCCATTACAGTAAACCCTTTTTTCTCTTATTATATATAACAACATATAATATTTATTAAGAATTTTTTGCATTCTAATCATACATTTAGCTTAGTAATTAATGCTAGTTTGTGAAAGAAGGCACAGTCCTTGCTTTAAAGGACTTTAAATACAATCTTAAATACGGGTCTTATTTAAAACTTTTTCCCCTTGATCAGCACAGATAATAAATATACTAATTTATTTTATTTTATTTTAAAATATATTTTTATTTTTCAATTACAGCTGATGTACAATATTATATTAGTTGCAGCTGTACAACCCAGCGACCCCAACTCAAGCCAGAGACCCCACATTCAAGTTGGTGAGCCTGCACTCAAGCCAGGGACTTTGGAAATTGAATCTGGGACCTCACTGTCCTAGGTGAATACTCTATTCACTGCACCACCACCAGTTAAACAAGATAGAACTTTGAGTTCTTTAGAGGGGTACTTTAAATACTTTAGACTTACAACTAAAATTCCAAAAGGACCATATCTTAGGAAAAACTACAACAACCTTGGATAAAGGCAAAACTAATTCTGACAGAACAGATTGTAAAGTCAAACTTCCACAAGTATAAATCAGTATCTGTTAGAAGAAAGCTAATACTCTTCAGAAGATAAAAATAGGATTCAGACTTTTTACCACATATCATGTACAAGATCAAGAATATCGACCAGAAATAGCTAAAATAAAAAGGCAAAGAAGCTACTATAAAAATAAAAAATGATAATCAAATAAATGAAAATATTTTAAAAAGATGCAAATATTTTTTAAAAATGAAAAAAATGGCCTGACCTGCGGTGGCGCAGTGGATAAAGCGTCGACCTGGGAACACTGAGGTCGCCAGTTCAAAACCCTGCTCTGGTCTGGTCAAGGCACATATGGGAGTTGATGCTTCCAGCTCCTCCCTCCTTTATCTCTCTCTCTCTCTCTCTCTCTCTCTCTCTGTGTGTGTCTCCTCTCTAAAATGAATAAAATAAAAAGAAGTTTTAAAAATGAAAAAAATGACAATGGTAGATGTAAAAACACTAATGTATATTCCAAATTTAATGAATACGCATTTATCAGATAAACAATACACATAGATAAAATATATGTATAACAGTATTAACAGTAACAGATTGGAAAAGAAATAAAAGATCATTAAACTTCACAATAAATCAATATTTTCCAATCTGAATAACAGAGAAGTAAAACTGAGGCTTAACAGTTTATAATATAATATTACAATATCAAACAGCTTAACAGAAATTTAATTTGAATCTTAGAATTTGAGTAGAGAGATATCAGATAATCAAAATTATTTGAAGAAATTATGGCTGAACACATATTCCTAAAGCATCAACTTGTAGAGCACATAAGTTTAGCAAATCCCCAACTCAAAAAAAGAGATGCCATTAAAACCACAGTTAATAACCTTGCTATTAAATCACTAAAATGAAAGATAAAGAAAGACTCTTAAAAGAAGTAGGAGTTAGAGGTAGAGAGAAGATATATTATATATGGAAAGAATAATATGCATTAAGACTGACTTCTCAGAGATATGGGAGGCCAGCAAACAATAGATGGTATTTCAAAGTCTAGGAAAAATAATTGCTCTCATAAAATAAATTCATCTAGAGAAAATAATGTAAATAAAATAAAAACTTAAAAAAATAAACTATTTTTAAATCATTTTAGATTTACAGAACAATAAGATTTTAGTGAGTTTCTATACACCCTTTTACTCATTTGCCTCTATTATTAGCATCATATATTAACACAGTACATTTAATAAAATTATGGAAGCAATATTAACATAGTATTATTAATTAAAGTTTATACATTATTCAGATTTTCTTTACCTAATGTCTTCTTCTGTTCTAAGAGCCCACTGAAGATATCACATCACATTTAGTTGCTATGTCCCGTTAGGCACCATCTTCTTGGATGTGACAGTTTCTCAGAATTGGATACCATACAATTTTGAGAAATAGTGATCAGGTCATTGCAGAATGTTCCTCTATTGGAATTTGCCTGATTTTTTTAAAAGATTTATTTATTCATTTTAAAAAAATTAGAAAAAGAGAGAAAATGGGGCCAAGGAACAGGAAACATCAACTGGTAGTAGTTGCTTCTCATATGTGCCTTGACTAGGCAAGCCCAGAGTTCTGAACTGGTGACCTCAGCATTCCAGATCGATGCTTTATCTACTGTGCCACCACATTTTATGCTGAAAACAAAAATTTTTTTTTGACTGTGTTTCTGAGTTTTGTAGAAGAGGACAATAAAGGGCCATTTTTATTATATTGTATCAGAAATGCATCCTAAGCTTGGCCAGGCAGCTTAGTAAGAAAGACTTTGACCCAGCATGCCAGAGGTCTTGGGTTAGACCTTGGTCAATGCACACTGAAGAAGCAATAATGACGCCTGACCAGGTGGTGGCACAGTGGATAGAGTGCCAGACTGGGATGCTGAAGACCCAGGTTTGAGACCCCGAGGTTGCCAGCTTGAGCATGGGCCCGTCTGGCTTGAGCAAAAGCTCGCCAGCTTGGAACCAAGGTCGCTGGCTCCAGCAAGTGGTGGTTCAGCCTGCTGGAGGCCCGCGGTCAAGGCACGTGTGAGAAAGCAATCAATGAACAACTATGGTTTCGCAACGGCAACGAAAAACTAATGAATGATGCTTCTCATTTCTCTCTATTCCTGTCTGTCTGTCCCTATCTATACCTCTCTCTGACTCTCTCTCTCTAACCCTGTAAAAAATAAATAAAACATTAAATAAAAACTATTGTTAAAAAGAAGCAATAATGACTACACTACTAAATGAAACAATTAAGTGAAACAATGAGTTGATTCTTTTCTCCCCATCTCTCTTTCAAATCAATAGAAAAATGAAAAAAAAAATATATTACTGTTGAAATTACCCATGATCATTTGAGTAAGGTAATGTTTTTCTTTTCTCTTTTCCATACTCTCCTTTTGGAAGAAAGTCACTATGCACAGTTCAAACAAAAGAATTAGTGAGTCATACTTCCTTCTTTAAGGGCAGTGTGTGCAGATAAATGTTTGGAATTCTGATGATCTCACTCGAGCAATCTATTCAACAAAAGCTACAGCCTGGGCTTAAATAACAGAAATGTACACCTCAAAGTTCTGAAGGCTTGAATTTCAAGACCTCCAAACAAGTGTGAGTCAAGCCGCTTGGAACTTCTGAGACAAAACTACCCTCCAGAGCCATCCTGTATCTAAGAATAGCCAGCATTACTAATTCCACTATGCTTAGTCTCCCACAAGCTTGTTAAGGAAGAAAGCATGGTCTCTACATAAAAGGTGGCAGATTTATAGAATGTCAATTGACTTGAATTTCCTGATGAATATCATATAGATAAGAGCTATGCCTTTCTATAGCCACCATAAAATTGTTTGCAAAGGCGCTGGCCAGTTGGCTCAGTAGTAGAGTGTCTGCCTGGTATGGAGAAGTTCTGGGTTTGATTCCTGGTCAGGGCACACAGGAGAAGTGACCATCTGCTTCTCCACCCTTCCCTCTCCTTTCTTTCTGTTTCTCTCTTCCCCTCCTGCAGCCAAGGCTACATTGGTGCAAAGTTGGCCCAGGCTCTGAGGATGGCTCCATGGCCTCCGCCTCAGGTGCTAGAATAACTCTGGCAACAGTGGAACAATGCCCCAGGTGGGCATAGCATCACCCCCTGATGGATATGCCATGTGGATCCCAGTCAGGCACATGTGGGAGTCTGTCTGACTTGACTGCCTCTTGGCTTATAAATTCAGAAAAATACAAAAAAAATGCTTACAAAAACTTTCATATGATACAATGACATAAAAATATTTTTAGAGCAAGAAAAGTAAGATAAGCTGGAGATAAGATTAGTAAGCAAAATTTTGCCATAAAGTATAGGAAATAATATCATCAGTTATAGATTGTAGTTTGGCTAACAAATTAATATATATAAGTTGTTCAGAGGAATTAAACCTATTTCTAAAACTGAGATGAGATATAATCCAAACCATGAATTTTATGACTTATACCTAGTATTTCAAAAGACAAATGAAGTCAGTGACAAGTGTAACTTCCTTGATAAAATTAAGCAAAACTTTTGTTGACTAAAGTATGCATGTAACACATTTATAATTGTTTGATCTCACCCAGTAATAAGATTAATAGTATCCAAAGAAATAAATTACCCTACAAATGGTCTTCTATGATCAGTATTGAAAAATATTGTTTGGTAGTTGGAATATGTTTGTTTGGTAGCTGGTCTGTGTTACCAATTGAAATAATGTATGCCTGACTTTACCAACAGTCAAGTAAAGGTAAAAAACATGGCTGAACAATTCATCTAATCTTGGAAGAGTTGCAGAGGCAATATGGGTAAGCAAGGTGATTTTATAGTGACAGAGGAACAGGCTGACAGGGACAAGCAGCTGAGAAAAAGTGCTCACCCTTTCCCTTGGTGCCCAGGTTTGTGGCCTGAGTGCAGTGCACAATCCTACCCATGGAAGATGGGCAAAGGATGAAACTAGCTGAGATTTATACAGCCTGGCACAAAAGCATAGCCCCTCCCACAGAGGCGAGGCAGAGACCGCAGCAACAGCCAGCACTGGCAACACCCACACCCAACTGCCCTAGGCAGTGGCAGAGGGGGTGGTGGGTCTGCAGCCTACACCTAGGGAACAAGAGGAAACACTAATTGGACTCCAATAGCCAAACCATTCCTACACGCAGACAAAATAGGCAGACAGAGGAATGCAACCCAAACAAATCAAGAGAAATCCTCAGAAAAGAACCTGAATGAATCAGATATAACCAAACTACCTGATGCAGAGTTTAAAATAATGATAGTTAGGATGTTCAAAGAGCTTAGAGCAACAATGGATACTCAATACAAACACCTAAATAAAGAGATAGCAAGTATAAAAAAGGAAATTGAAATAATAAAAAAGAATCAGACAGAAATGACAAATACAGTATCAGAACTGAAGACCGCAATGGGAGGTATTAAAATCGGGATGGATGAAACTGAGGATCAATTAAGTGAGTTAGAGGACAAAATAAACAAAGGTACAGAAGCAGAGCAGAAAAAATAAAAGTGACTCCAAAATATGAGGAAACTCTAAGGGAGCTGTGTGACAACATGAAGAGAAATAGCATCCGCATCATAGGGGTTTCTGAAGAAGAAGAGAAAAAACAAGACATAGAAAATTTGATCAATCAAATCATAGCTGAAAACTTCCCTAAATTAAGACTGGAAAATGTTTCACACATTCAAGAATTACAGAGAACTCCATAAAAGAGAAACCCAAAATAATCTAAACCAAGATACATCATAGTTAAAATACCAAAGCTAAGTGATAAAGAGAAAATTTAAAAAGCTGCTAGAGAAAAAAAGGCTATCACCTACAAAGGAGCCCCTATAAGGATGACATTCAACTTCTCAACAGAAATACTTGAGGCCAGAAGAAAATGGCAAGATATATTCAAAATAATGCAGAACAAGAACCATCAACCAAGACTACTTTATCCAGCAGGGCTAACATTTAGAATTGAAGGAGACATAAAAATCTTCCCAGACAAAAGAAACCTCAAGGAATTCATTAAAACCAAACCAATTCTGCAAGAGATGCTAAGGGTCTATTGTGAACAGTTCAAAGGGGGAAAAGAATATAGTAAAAGAAGAATACAGCTTTAAAGCATGAAATGGCAAAAAAAAAAAAAAAACCAACCAAACAAAAAAAACACAAATCAATAATAACCTTAAATGTAAATGGATTAAGTGATCCAATCAAAAGACATAGGGTAGCTGCATGGATAAAGAAACAGGACTCATACATATGCTGTCTAGAAGAGACACACCTTAAAACAAAAGATGCACATAGACTGAAGGTAAAAGAATAGAAATAAATGTTTCATGCAAATAAAAATGAAAAAAAAAAAGCCATGGTAGCAATACTTATATCTGACAAAATGAACTTTAAAACAAAGGCTGTAGTAAGAGATAAAGAAGGACACTACATAATGATAAAGGGAACAATTCAACAGGAACATATAACTATTATAAATATCTACACAACAAACATAGGAGCCCCGACATACATAAGCAGACTATGATGGATATAAAGGGCAAGATTAACAGCAATACTATAATAGTAGGGGATTTCAATACACCACTGACATCACTGGATAGATCCTCAAGAAAGAAAATTAAAAAAGAAGCAGCAGATATAAAGGATACACTAGATCAACTTGATTTAAGAGATATCTTCAGAACTTTCCACCCTAAAGCAGTAGAATATACATTCTTTTCGAGCACTTATGGTACATTCTCTAGGATAGACCACATGATAGGACACAAAAGTGGTCTCAACAAATTTAAGAAGATTGAAATCATATCAAGCATTTTCTCTGATCACAATGCCATGAAACTAGAAATTAACAACAAAAGAAAAACTGAAAAATACTCAAACACTTGGAAACTAAATAGCAAGTTATTAAATAATGAATGGATTAACAATGAGATCAAAGAAAAAATAAAATAGTTCCTAGAAACGAATGATAATGAGCATACATCAACTCAAAATTTATGGAACACAGCAAAAGCACTAATGAGAGGGAGGTTCATTGCACTACAGGCATACCATGAGAAGCTAGAAAAAGCTCAAATAAGCAACCTGACCCTGCATCTAAAAGAACTAGAAAAACAACAGCAAATGAAGCCCAGGACTAGTAGAAGGATGGAAATAATAAAGATCAGTGCGGAAATAAGTGACATAGAGGCTAAGGAAACAATACAGATGATAAATGAAACCAGGAGCTGGTTCTTTGAAAAGGTAAACAAGAATGATGAACCGTTAACTAGACTCACCAAGAAAAAAAGAAGGAAGACTCAAATATATAAAATTAGAAATGAGAGTGGAGAAATAACAACTGACACAACAGAAATACAAAGTATTGTAAGAAAATGCTGTGAAGAACTATATGCCCAAAAATTAGACAACCTAGGTGAAATCGACAAATTTCTTGAATCATATAATCTTCCAAAAATTAATCTGGAAGAATCAGAACACTTAGACAGACCAATTACAACAAGAGATAGAAACAGTTATCAAAAAACTCCCCCAAAAGGAAAGTCCTGGGCATGATGGCTTCACAAGTGAATTCTACCAAAAATTCAAAGAAGAACTAACTCCTATCCTCCTAATGCTATTTCAAAAAATTCAAGAGGAAGACTTCCAAACTCCTTTAATGAGGTGAGCATAATTCTGATCCCAAAACCAGGCAGAGACAACACAAAGAAAGAAAATTATAGGCCAATATCCCAGATAAATTTAGATGCTAAAATTCTCAAAAAAATATTAGCCAACCGGATCCAACAATATATGAAAAAAAAATCATACACCATGATCAAGTAGGATTTATTCTGGAGAGGCAAGGCTGGTTCAATATTCGCAAATCAATCAATGTGATTCATCACATAAACAAAAGGAAGGACAAAAATCACATGATAATTTCAATAGATGTGGAAAAAGCATTTGATAAAATTCAGTACCCATTCATGATCAAAAGTCTCAGTAAAGTGGGAATACAGAAAAGAGTGCTTAACATGATAAAGACCATCTGTAATAAACCCACAGCAAACATCATACTAAATGGGCAAAAATTAAAAGCAATACCCTTAAGATAAGGAACCAGGCAGGGGTGCCCCTTTTCACCACTCTTATTCGACGTAGTTCTGGAAGTCTTAGCCACAAAAATCAGACAAGGAGAAGAAGTAAAAGACATCCAAATTGGCAAAGAAGAAGTAAAACTGTCATTATTTGCAGATGATATGATACTGTATATAGAAAACCCTAAAGTCTCAGTCAGAACACTACTGGACCTGATAAATGAATTCAGGAGGTGGCAGAATATAAAATTAATATTCAGAAATCAGAGGCATTTTTATATACCAACAATGAACTGTAAGCAAAAGAAATTAAGGAAACAATCTCCTTCACTATTGCAACCGAAAAAATAAAGTTTCTAGGAGTATATTTAACCAAGGAGATGAAGAACTTGTACTCAGAAAATTATAAAACATTGATAAAAGAAATCAAGGAAGATACAAACAAGTGGAAGTATATACCGTGCTCATACTTAGAAAGAATAAACATCATTAAAATGTCTATATTACCCAAATCAATTTATAAATTCAATGTAATACCGATTAAAATACCAATGTAATACTTCAAAGATATGGAACACATATTTCAAAAATTTATATGGAACCCCCCCAAAATACGAATAGTCTCTGCAATCCTTAAAAGAAAAAAAAAATCAGGAGGTATCTCTCTTCCAGATATCAAGGTATACTTCAAGACGATTGTACTCAAGACAGCCTGGCAGTGGCATAAGAACAGGCACATAGATCAATGGAACAGAACAGAAAACCAGAAATAAACTCATATCTTTATGGACAACTGATATTTGACAAAGGAGGAAAGAACATACAATTGTGTAAAGACAGCCTCTTTAACAAATGGTGTTGGGAAAATTGGACATCTTCCTGCAAAAAAATGAAACTAGACCATCAACTTACACCATTCACAAAAATAAACTTAAAATGGATAAAAGACTTAAATGTAAGCCGTGAAACCATAAGCATCTTAAAAAGAAAACATAGGCAGTAGGCTCTCCGACATCTTTTGCAGCAATATATTTGCAGATTTATCTCCACGGGCAAATGAAATAAAAGGCAAGATAAACAAATGGTACTATATCAAACTAAAATGTTTTTGCACAGCTAAAGACAATAACAGAATAAAAAGACAAACCAGACATTAGGAGACCATATTCAACAACACGTCTGATAAAGGGTTAATAATCAAAATTTATAAAGAACTTATAAAACTCAACACCAGGAAGACAAACAATCCAATCAAAAAATGGGCAAAAGAAATGAATAAAAATTTCTCCAAAGAGGACATAGAGATGGCCAATAGGCATATGAAAAAATGCTAAACATTACTAATCATTAGAGAAATGCAAATTAAAACTACAATGAGATATCACCTCACACCAGTCAGAATGGCACTCATCAACAAAACAAGACAGAATAAATGCTGGGTAGGATGTGGAGAAAAGGGAACCCTCCTGCACTGCTGGTGGGAATGCAGACCCAAGGTCTCCAGCTTCAGTGCGGGCTCATCTCGTTTGAGCAAGGCTCTCCAGTTTGAGCCGAAGTTTGCTGTTACCCCCCAGTAAAGGCCCATATGAGAAAGTAGTCAATGAACAACTAAGGAGCTGCAACAAAGAATTGAAACTTCTCATCTCTCTTTCTCTTTCTGTCTGTCTGTTCTTATCAGTCCCTCTCTCTGTCTTTCTCTGTCACAAAAATAAAATAAAATAAGTAAAAATAAAACATAAAAATAAACTTTAAGAACTTTATTAATTTTAGAAAGAAGAGCGAGAGAAGGAGGAGAGTAGCAGGAAACATCAACTCCCATATGTGCCTTGACCGGCCAAGCCCAGAGTTTTGAACTGGCGACCTCAGCATTCCATGTTGACACTTTATCCACTGCACCACTACATATCAGACCAATAAATAAATAAATAAATAAATAAACCTATGTTCTTTTAATATACTTTTTTTAGAATTTTTTTTACAAATTTTATAAAAGTATATATTCATTTTAGAGATGCAGTGGGTGGGGGAGAGAGAGAGAAAGAGAAGGGCAAGAGGAGGAGCAAGAAGCATCAACTCCCAAACATGTCTTGACCAGACAAGCCCGAGGTTAATATTTTTTTAAATAGCTGGAGTTGTTTTATTAATATCAGACAAAGTAGATTTCAGAGAAAACAATATTACAGAGAAAACAATATTACTGGAAATGAGGAAGCCTGTATCAAAATGATAAAAAATCAACTCACCAAGATGACCTTAGTCTGGTTCTTCATTTAATATTAAAAGTAAAAATACATGAAACTAAAATTGAACATGAAAGGGGACTAAATTCATCCATAATTATGTTTGTATACTTATTTTGTTCTTTAGATTTCACATAGAAGTGAAATTATATGGTGTTTGTCTTTCTATGACTGATTTATTTCACTTATCGTAAACATCTTATGTCTATTTATGCTATTACAAATGGTAAGATCTTTTTTTCTGGCCATGGCAGCTTTTTATCCACTTATCTATTGATGGGGACTTGAATTGCTTCCATATCTTGGCTATTGTAAACAAAGCTGCTATGGACATAAGGGTGTGTATATTCTTTCAAATTAGTCATGGGCACAGAGAACAAAATGATGGTTACCAGAAGGGAAGAGAGATAAAGAACTGTGCAAAAATGTTTAAATGATTAAGAAGTATTAATTAGTAGTTAAAAATTAGTCATGGAGATGTAAAGTACAGCATAAGGAATATATTCAATAATATTATAATAACTGTGGCAAGGGATGGGTACTAGTTTATGATTGTCTAAGCAATATGCTAATTCACCTGAAACTAATATAAAATAATATTGAATGTAAACTGCAATTGAAAAAAATATATTAAAAAGTAAAAAAATAAAAATACCCATAGTCTTTTAGGGTGATGAATAAATAAATGAATAAATAAATAAATTCATAATTATGTAAGACTTTGCAATACCACCACCTGATTTAATGAGTATACAGAAAGTTAAAAAGGATATAAAATATTGTAATCATATTATCAACCAACTTGACTTATTGATATTTACAAAATACCCCAACCTATAGCAGTTGAATAAAAAATGTTTTAAGTACACAAAAGACATTTAACAGAGAGAACATATTCTGATTAATAATGAGCCTCAAAAATGAAAGATCAGTTTTAAGAAGGTAGAGAACAGTCTCTTGCCACAATGGAATTAAACTGAATATAAATAAAATGTATATTTAGAAAAACCTTAAATATTTGGAATGTAAGTAACACTTTTCTAAATAAACCATGAGTGAAGAAGACATTAAAAAAGGAATTATTCTTACCAGAATGATATATCAAAATTTGTGGGATGCAGCTGAAACAGTAGTTAGAGAAAACTGATAACACTAAATGACTTAAATAATAGACAAGAAGTATTTCAAAACAATTACCTAAACTATTCCCATAAGAAACAAACAAAAAAGTAAAGCATTAAATTCAATAAAGCAAAAGAAAGGAAATAATAATCAGAGTATTAATTAATGAAATAAAAACATGAAACAGGCCCTGGCCAGTTAGCTTTGTGGAAATGCACCAGCCCTGCATGCAGATGTCTCCGGTTCAATCCCTGGTCAGGGCACACGTGAGAAGTGAACATTTGTTTCTCGCCCCCTCATACTCCCCGTTTTCTCCCTCTTTCCCTCCTGTGGCTGGTGACTCAATTGGTTTGAGCATCAGCCTTAGGCACTGAAGATAGCTGGGTTGATTCGAACATCAGGGTGAATTCTAGTTGGTTTGCATGTGGAACTCTCTCTATCTCCCCTCCTTTCACTAAATAAATAAATAATATTGAAAAAATAATTAAAGTAGAAATTGGTTCATTGGGAAGATTAATAAAATTGATAGGTCTCTAAGTTACCTGATCCTGAAAAAAAAGAAAGAAAAGACACAAATATCATGAGTGAGCTTGTAACCATCACTATAGATTCTACAGACTGAAAAGCATAACAAAGGAATATGCTAAGTAACTTGATGTCATTAAGATCTCCTAACTTAGATGGTATGGACAAAGTTACTAAATTATAAAAACTACCAGTTCTCCCTCAAGGAAAGAAACAAAAACAAAACAAAACAACAAAATACAAAAAAAAATAAATAAAACCAAAAACTTGAAAAGCTTGAAATCTACTAAATAAATTGTATTTTAAATTTTTCATTTGACAAAAGTACTGTAGGACCACAGGTATTCAAGGCGAATTTAATCAAATTTGAAAAAATAATACTAGTTATACTCAAATTGTTCCATAAGATTGAAGAGAAGGACATATTACCTGCCACATTCTATATCAAAATTCTTATATTCAAATCTATTAAAAACATTAAAAATAAAAAAATACAAATCTATAATGCTCATAAACACACACATAAAATCTCAATAAAATTTTACAAAACTGAATATAGAAGGTTGTAAACCGAAGTACAGTTTATTGCAGAACCACAAGGTTAGTTAAGCATTCTAAAATAACCAATGTTGACTTTATGATGTGGGCACATAATGCAATATACAGATCGTGTATAATAGAAATCTACACTTAGGCTCTGGCCAGTTGGTTCAGCAGTAGAGCATAGGCCATACATGTGGAAGTTCTGGGTAGTCCTGGTTTTTTTTTTTTGTTGTTGTTCTTTTATTAATTTTAATGGGGTGACACCAATAAATCAGGGTACATATGTTCAAAGAAAACATCTCCAGGTCATCCTATCATTCAACCATGTTGCATACCCATCACCCAAAGTCAAACTGTCATCTGTCACCTATCATCTGGCTTTCCCTGCGCCTCTCCCTTCTTCCATAACACACCCTCTCCTCCCTCCCAACACCCATAACCACCACACTCTTGTCCATGTCTCATAGTCTCACTTTTATGTCCCACCTATGTATGAAATCATGCTGTTCTCAGTTTTTTTTTCTGATTTACTTATTTCACTCCGTAAAATGTTATCAAGGTCCATCCATTGTGTTGTAAATGATCCGATGTCATCATTTCTTATGGCTGAGTAGTATTCCATAGTATATATGTACCATAGCTTTTTAATCCACTCGTCCTCTGACGGACACTTGGGCTGTGTCCAGATCTTCACTATTGTGAACAATGCTGCCACGAACATGGGGGCACATTACTTCTTTTTGAACAGTGCTATGGTGTTCTTAGGGTATATTCCTATAAGTAAAATAGCTGGGTCAAAAGGCAGTTCGATTTTTAATTTTTTGAGGAATCTTCATACTGTTTTTCACAATAGCTGCACCAGTCTGCATTCCAACCAGCAGTGCAGAAGGGTTCCCTTTTCTCCACATCCTCGCCAGTACTTGTTCTATGTTGTTTTGCAGATGAGCTCCATTCTGACATGTGTGAGTTGATATTTCACTGTGGTTTTAATTTGATCATGGTGTATGAATTTTTCATATATTGATGAATCCAGTTGGCTAATATTTTGTTGAGAATTTTAGCGTCTAAATTCATCAGGGATATTGGACTATAATTTTCTTTCTTTGTGTTGTCTTTGCCTGGTTTAGGGATCAGAATTATGCTCGCCTCATAAAAGAAGTTTGGAAGTCTTTCTTCCTCTTGAATTTTTTGAAATAGCTTGAGGAGGATAGGAGTTAGTTCATCTTTGAATTTTTGATAGAATTCACTTGTGAAGCCATCAGGCCCAGGACATTTCTTTTTTGGGAGTTTTTTGTTAACTGTTTCAATCTCATTTGTTTTAGTTAGTCTGTTTAGGTGTTCTGATTCTTCCAGATTGATTTTTGGAAGTTTATATGATTCAAAAAATTTGTCCATTTCACCTAGATTGTCTAATATTTTGGCATATAGTTCTTCATAGTATTTTCTTACAATGCTTTGTATTTCTGCTGTGTCAGTTGTTATTTCTCCACTGTCCTTTCTAATTTTATTTATTTGAGTCCTCTCTCTTTTTTTCTTGGTGAGTCTAGTTAAAGGTTCATCAATCTTGTTAACCTTTTCAAAGAACCAGCTTCTTGTTTCATTGATCCTCTGTATTGTTTCCTTAGCCTCTATGTCATTTATTTCTGCTCTGATTTTTATTATTTCCTTTCTTCTACTTGTCCTGGGTTTTGTTTGTTGTTGTTTTTCTAGTTCTTTTAGCTGCAGGGTCAGGTTACTTATTTGAGCTTTTTCTAGCTTCTTATGATATGTCTGTAGTGCAATAAACTTCCCTCTCAGTACTGCTTTTGCTGTGTCCCATAAAATTTGAGTTGATGTATGCTCATTATCATTCGTTTCTAGAAACTTTTTTATTTCTTCTTTGATCTCATTGTTAATCCATTCATTATTAAATATGCTACTTAGTTTCCAAGTGTTTGAGTATTTATCAGTTTTTCTTTTGTGGTTAATTTTTAGTTTTATGGCAGTGTGATTAGAGAAAATGCTTGATATGATATCAATCTTCTTAAATTTATTGAGACCATTTTTGTGTCCTAACATGTGTTCTATCCTAGAAAACGTACCAAGAGCGCTTGAGAAGAATGTATATTCTACTGCTTTAGGGTGGAAAGTTCTGAAGATATCTATTAAATCAAGTTGACCTAGTGTATCCTTTAAATCTGCTGTTTCTTTTTTAATTTTCTTTCTTGAGGATCTATCTGGTGTTGTTAGAGGGGTATTAAAATCCCCTACTATGATAGTAGTGCTGTTAATCTCGCCCTTTATATCTATCATAGTCCGCTTTATGTATGTCGGGGCTCCTATATTTGGCGCGTAGATATTTATAATAGCTATATCTTTCTGTTGAATTATTCACTTTATCATTATGTAGTGTCCTTTCATATCTCTTACTACAGCCTTTGTTTTAAAGTCCATTTTGTCAGATATAGGTACTGCTACCCCGGCTTTATTTTCATTTCCATTTGCATAAAATATTTTTTTTCATCCTTTTACCTTCAGTTTATGTGCATCTTTTGTTTCAAGGTGTGTCTCTTGTAGACAGCATATGTATGGGTCCTGTTTGTTTATCCATGCAGCTACCCTATGTCTTTTGATTGGATCATTTAATCCATTTACATTTAAGGTTATTATTGATATGTAGTTGTTTATTGCCATTTTGTTCTTTAAAGCTGTATTTTTTTTTTTTTTTTTTTTGCTATATTCTTTCCTCCCTTTGAACTGTTCACAACAGGCCCCTTAGTATCTCTTGCAGAATTGGTTTGGTTTTAATGAATTCCTTGAGGCTTTCTTTGTCTGAAAAGCTGTTTATTTTTCCTTCAATTTTAAACATTAGCCTTGCTGGATAGAGTAGTCTTGGTTGTAGGTTCTTATTCTGCATTACTTTGATTATATCTTGCCATTCCCTTCTAGCCTCCAGTGTTTCTGTTGAGAAGTTCGATGTCATCCTTATGAGGGCTTCTTTGTAGGTGATAGCCTCTTTTTCTCTAGTAGCTTTTAAGATTTTTTTTTTTTTTTTAATCCATTAGCTTTGGTATTTTAACTATGATGTGTCTTGGTGTAGATTTTTTTGGGTTTCTCTTTAATGGTGCTCTATGTGCTTCTTTAACGTGTGGAATGTTTCCCAGCCTTAATTTAGGGAAGTTTTCTGCTATAATTTGATTGAACAAAGTTTCCTTTTTCTGTTCTCTTTCCTTCAGGCACCCTTATGATATGAATGTTGTTTCTCTTCATGTTGTCACAGAGTTACCTTAGAGTTTCCTCAAATTTTTTGAGTCTCTTTTCCTTTTTCTTTTCTGCTTCTGTGCCTTTGTTTATTGTGTTCTCTCACTCGCTGATTCGATCCTCAGCGAGATTCATTCTGCTTTTAATTCCTTCCATTGTGGTCTTCAGTTCTGATACTGTATTTGTCATTTTTGTCTGCTTCTTTTTTATTATTTTAATTTTGTTTTTTATACTTGTTATCTCTTTATTTAGGTGTTCATAATGACTATCCATTGTTGCTCTAATTTCTTTGAACATCCTAACTATCATTATTCTAAATTCTACTTCTGGTAGTTTGGTTATATCTGGTTCATTCAGGTCCTTCTCTGGGGATTTCTCTTAATTCATTTGGTTTGCATTTCTCTGCCTGCCCATTTTATCTGTGTTTAAGCAAGTTGTGGCCACTGTAGTCAGTAGGTGTTTTTTTTGTGTTCTCTAGGTGTGGTCTGTCTGCAGGCCTGCCACTTCCTCTGCCTCTGCCTAGGGTGGTTGGGTATAGGTGTTGCCAGCGTCAGCCTACTGCGGCTGTTGCTGTGATTTCCACCTCTCTTCCATGGGAGGGGCTGTCACTCAAGCCACAAACCTCAACACCAAGGCCGAGGTAAGCACCTTTGCTCAGCTGCGGACCCAGCCTGTTTCTGGAAGGCTTACGCCCAGCACCCACAGTCAGAGCCTGCTTGCCACAGTTTCGCGGGTTGGGCGGGGCTTTTGACGTGCTCTCAGCTGTGAGCCTTTGCCCGGTCAGAATTTAGCCCCGCTCTCGAGGCCAGGGCCCTCCTGCACAGGGTCGCAAACCATGGATTATTGGACCGGGTGTGTTTGCTGGCCTGAGCTCAGCTGCGAGCTTCCGATCGTTCCGGACTCTACCCCGCCCCCACGTTTGGAGCCAGCTCGCGCACCTAAAATGGCAATGTGCAGTTTCTCTGGCCGGGCGAGGTTGGCAGCGTGAGCTCAGCTGCAAGCCCCCCGCCCATCCTTGGTCCTAGCTCCGTCCCCTCGGTCAGGGCCGGCTTGCGCAGGGTCACAGAGCAGATCTTTGCCCGGTTTTTTCCCCCGCAGATAGGATTACAGGTAGGCCTGCAGCTGTTGGACTGCTTTCGCGTGTCCCCTCCACCCCTGCTGGGCTAGACTGAGCTCACATTGGTTGTGCCTCCGCCCACGCCGACAGGACCGTGTTTCAGTGTCCTGCCGCCACCATCCCTTCAGCAACCCTCAGAGAGATGGAAGTGCCCTAATTCTCTACACTGTAGGCCTGGGAGCTCCCTCCCTCTAAGCAGCATTATTCTAATTGCCGCGGGAGAGCTTGTTTGGCTAGTGTCCTGTCTCCTTTTGCTGGTACTGCTAGTTCCAGGGGAAATATTCACTTTTGATTAGGGAAATGACTTAGCCCAGGGGTCAGGGTGGCTGTCCCTCAGAGTGTCCCTGTGCCTTCAGTCCACACTCTGTTTCTGCTGCTCTGTTCCTCTCCTCTGTCCCCATTCCTCGGAGCCCTGGGTACATGGTTGTGGGAGAGGTTTTCTGCGCTGTCCCTTTAAAAAGAATCTTGGGTCTGAGAAAACTGTCTCTTTTTCACAGACAGTATCCTCACTTGTTTCACAGCTTAATACTGTCCAAATGCCTCTTCTAGGCTCTGGGACTACAGGCTGGGGCTTGGTTCTTCGGACCCTGGTTCCTCCCTCTCCGCCAAACTCTCCTCCTGCCATGCGGGTCTCTCCGGGCTGCCGTTTGCTCCAGGGAGCTGGGCAGCCCTCTTCATGTTTTTGCTATTCCTACTAGTCTCAATTTGGCTTCTGCAGTGTTCCTTGGTTGAAGAGTCCCCTTAGTATAGTTCAAAGTTGGTTTATCCAGATGATGGTTCTTAAAATTGAGTTATAATCCACTTTGGTTCTGGGAGTTGGAAGTTGGTACGTCCACCTACTCCATCACCATCTTCATTCTCAAAATATTCGTTTTTGATTATAGAAGTGACCTAGCCCTGGGGTTAAGGTGGCTGTCCTTCTGAGTTTATCTCATTGTGGTTTCCAGTTTACTTTCTCTTCCCGCTGCTCTGGTCCTCTCCTCTGACCCCATTGGCAGGAGCCCCGGGTGAGTGGCTATGAGAGAGGTTTTCTGTGCTGTCCCTTTAAGAATCTTGGGTCTAAGAAAACTGTGTCTCTTTCTCACTAATAGTATCCTCACTTGTTTCACAGCTTAATACTGTCCAAATGCCTCTTCTAGGCTCTGGAACTGTAGGCTGGGGCTTGGTTCCTGGGACCCAGGTCCCTCCCTCTCCGCCAAACTCTCCTCCCGCCACGCGGGTCTCCCCAGGCTGCCGTTCCCTCCGGGGAGCTTGGCAGCCCTCTTCGCGTTTTCGCTATTCCTACCAGTCCCAATGTGGCTTTTTCTGTGTTCCTTGGTTGAAGATTCCACTTAGTTTAGTTCAAAGTTGCTTTATCCAGATGATGGTTCTTAAAATTGAGTTATAATCCACTTTGGTTCTGGGAGTTGGAAGTTGGTACGTCCGCCTACTCCATCGCCATCTTGCTCTCCCTCTTTTTCTTTTTAATTTGTTTTGTTGACATGATTAGATTCTGAGCGTCTTAATGACAAAGACCATTTATTTATTTTTGTGTCACAAAACGGTTTGGTTCTAAGCCGACCATCCACCACCACAAGAATGGCATGCCTTCTGAACACACTGTTATTCTCAGTAGCGGTGCATCGCCAACCACCATCTCAGCCGTCACCAGGGCCACCCAGGGTCCTCTGTCCCACATTTGCCTAGTCCTGGGTTTGATTCCCAATTATTGCACATAGGAGAAGTGACCATCTGCTTCTCCACTCCTCATCTCCCCCCTTCTCTTTCTCTCTGTCTTCCCCTTCTGTTGCCACGACTGAATGGTTCAAGCAAGTTGGCTCCAGGCACTGAGGATGGCTCCATGGCATTGCCTCAGGTGCTAAAATTGCTCTGTTGCCAATCAATGGAGTAGCAACCCCAGATGTGCAAGAGAATTACCCGGTACAGAGCTTATCAGGTGGATTCTCGTTGGGGATGCATGCAGAAGTCTGCCCCTCACCTCCCTGTCTCTCATTCTCTCACTTAATAAAAAAAAGAGAAAAGGACAGGAGAGGAGGGGAGGGAAGGAGAGGAGAAGAGTGGGGAGGGGAGAGGAGAGGAGAGTAGAGAAGAGAAGAGAAGAAAAGAAAAAAATGTACATTTGAAACCTACATATTCTTATTAACCAATATTATATCAATAAGTTTAATGAAAAATAAAATTAAAAAATAAAATCAATCAATGAAATTTATGATGTAAGTAAACTAAATAAAATATAATCTCATCATTTCAATAGATACAGAAAAAGTATTTGATGAGATCTAGCATAATTTCTGGTATTTTAGATAAACCCTTTTTTTTTTGGAAGAGGCTTTTATTGACCTAATAAAGAACCACAATGATAGATGGTGATAGAGGGAGACTTGACTTGGGGTGGTGAACATACAATGCAATATATAGGTGACGTATTATAGAATTGTACATGTGAAACCTGTATAATTTCATTTGCCAATGTCACCCCAATAAATTTAACAGAAAATAAAAAATAAGAACCACATGAAATAACCTTCAATTAACATCATACTTAATTATTAAAAAGCCCCTAAAATGAGGACCACATTAAGGATACTTGTTCTCACCACTTCTATTAAACAATGTCCAAAAAATTTTAGCTAGAGCAATAAGGCAATATAAATAAATATTCAGGAAAAACTATCTTCATTCACAGGCAATATAATGTTTCTGTAGAAAATCCTGTGGAATGCACAAAAACATCCACTAGAACTAAGCAGTAAATTTCAGAAATGTTTAGAATATAAAAATCAATATACAAAAATTAATTCTATATATATTGACAATAAATAATCAGAAATTAAAACCTAAAAATATTTCCAATAGTATCAAAATCTAAAATAGCTATAGTTAAGGGTGATTCATAAGACCTGTATATACTGCTCACAAAAATTAGGGGATATTTTAATTCTTCATAGTTATTTTGAAAGATCCTCTAATTTTTGTGAGCAGTACTTAAAATTAGGCAATATTACTGAGAAAAATTATAGGACATATAAATAAATGGAGAGATAAACCATGTCCATGGATTGAATAGCACAATAATGTTAAGATGTTATTTCTCTACAAATGCATCTATCTATTCAATCCCAATACAAATCTTACCAAGTGCTTTGTATAAAATGAAAATGTAATGTCTAAACCTATATTGTAATACAAAAGAACTAAAATAGTCAAAATAACAACAACAAAAAAGTTTGAGGATTTATACAGTAGCTAACACAATGTGGTATTGGCACAAAAATATGTTTATGGAACAGTAAAAGAGATATGGACTTAAAAGTTCACTTGATTTTTTGCTAGAGTTAAAAAGGGGTTTCATGTTACTTTTAGGTATTTACCTAAGAGAAGTAAAAACATATTCCTTTACATAGAGTTGAACATGAATGTTTATAGTAGTTTTATTTGTAATTATCAACAACTGAAAACAACCCCAACTATAGGAGTTGCCATGATATAGTAGTTGGTGTGTTGTGTCAACTTTATCTTCCCTTCAGTAGCACAACATACATTATTCCATGTACCAAGACTGTTAGCTACCGTAGACTCACTGCTGAATCCAAAACCCACATATTCCCAGGGCATGAGTCGAAAGTAGCTGTCTTGCCTCAGAAGCAGTCTAATTTAATAACTGGTTAATAAGAGGACTAAATGACTCAGTAGCTTTGTCTTAAATTGACACAAACCTTTAAAGCCCTGTGAACTCTAGGAATTCCGGGGATGTGCTGAAGCCTATGTTTTACATGTATGTTATTCTCCATCTGTTCAATCTTTTTTCCTTTATTTTTTCAGATTTTGTCCCTGAGAGGATCTTCCAAATAAATTTTCTACATTCATATATATCTCAGATTCTGATGAATACATGATTTTCTCAAATACCATGCTATATCAGGAGTTACTGGAGAATTCCCATGAGATTTTCACTGTCTCAGCTTTTTTCTACAGTCAGCCCATTGGCCAGGGTGGGTTTCATGACTTTTCCTAACAGCGAGTGAAATGGTGAGATGATGAATGTAAGTAAGAAAAGAAATGGTCAGTAAGCTTCTCTATATATATTATACTTCTTCGTGTCAAGGGACATTTGTCTTTTTTATTTTCCTTTGAGTGTTCAAATATCAAGGTGTAAAAACACTGCATAGTACATGATGGCCTAACCACTGTGCTGTACACCTGAAGTGAATACAAAATAATACTGAATGTAAATGGTAATTGATGTTGCTTCAATACATTTTATTTAAAAAATAAATAATTTTATCTTTCTATTACAGTTGTAATTCCTATTAATGCCAGATCTGTACTTCTTAATCTCTTAATTGTTTTTTACCCAGTTCCCCAATTCCCTTCTCCTCTAGCAACCAGCAACCTGTTCTCTGTATCTGTAAATTTGTTGTTTTTGTTTGTTTGTTCATTTATTTTGTTCTTTAGATTCCACATACTAGTGAAATCATATGATATTTGTATTTCTGTTTCATTCTCTGACTTATTTTACTTCGCATAATCCAGGGACAATATCCTGTTCCCTGTTGAATCTGGTTTATAGCCAAATGCCTGGCACTACTAGTCAATGTTCTGTGTATATATTCATTAACTAATAAACACAGAACTAATGAAAGTCATTTATCAATTCAGTCCAATGGACAAGTATTACAAAAAGCTGTGATGTTGCACACTACTGTATATAATTTTAAAAATGAAAAAAAGGTCAATTTAAAAAATATATAAATAATTTTAATCTTAAATCAGTAGAGCTGAGATACTGGCAGGCTATTTATGTAGAACTACTAGATTATATCTTGGGAGAAAGATCAGGAACTGAGGGTAAGTCTCCAAAAGATGTGACAATTGCAACTGTGGTAGATGTATTCAACTGCCAAATTTATAAAACTCACAAAAACCACTGGTTCACATACACTGTCAAGTGAAGCAGTTATTTGTACTTCATATTAGTCAGAAATGTATTAACTATTCACAAATGAAATATAATTTGGCTTTATTAAAAGTGATGAAGTACCCTTGAAGATGAATTCATCAGATACACAATATTTATTTAAAGAAAAAGATTTATCTTTAGCATTCCCGGATTAACAACACTTGACTGGGACCACTCCTTCATTCAATATTTTGAATACTTATTCTTTTTACCAAAACTAATTTGTACTTGTTTGTATATTGCTGGGTAAAGTGTTTTAAAACCATACCCATATGTGAAGTATCTACACAAAACTAGTTTTCAGTTTCTAAGAAACTCTTTTTTATTATTTTTCACTTTCATTCCATTTTAAATCTTACACCATGATTACTTTGTGCCAGATGCTATTCCAAATGATATTATCAGAATTATTATATCAATGTTAAATATTTATTTTTAAATATTAAGGGACACAGAAGTGGTGTGCCCTTCTCAGTGCATCTTAATAATATTAAGATGTACATGATGTTGGTACATTTTATTAGTTAATCTTGATCATCTCATTTGACTTTGGCTGAGTTTCTTCACTAAAAATATCTTATTTTTATCCATTGAAAAGAATAAATGATTTAAAAATTTGCAAAATTCCATCTTTCCTCAAAGTGTTGCACACTAATTTTGCTTTCATTGGCTCTGATCTAAAATAATTATTATTCTGGCATTCTAAAGTTGATTTTTTATTTCTTCTGCATTAATTAATTAATTAATATTTTATTAACTGAGAGAGGGGAAGCAAAAGGACATACTCCCACATGCACCAAACCAGGATCCACATGGCAGGTTCACTGGGGGCAATGCTCTGCGCATCTGAGAACACTGCTTTGTTGTTCAGTAACCATGCTATTTTAGCACCTGAGGTGGAGGCCATGGAGCCATCCTCAGCACCCGAGGTCAATTGCTCAACCAATTCCAACTGGGGTTGTAGAAGGGGAAGAGAGAGAGAGGTGGGAGTGGAGAAGCAGATGGTCACTTCTTCTGTGTGCCCTGACCAGGAATCCAAACTTGGTCTTCCACACACCGAGTTTATGTACTACCACTGAGACACCAGCCAGGGCCCCCTGCTGAATTTATTATTGAAACTCTTTGTAAGGAATAACTCTGTCTTATAGTTCAGTTATTTATTCATTCAATTATTTATTTCAGTATGGTATTGTAGATATTTATTTTATTTATGGGTTATAACCCAGTATTAATACTATTTTTTGTGTCCCCAAAGTTTCAGCTTGGGGCATTGAAAACTTTTTCAGGTTGTCTCACTTGCTCCTTTGAATATGTGCCATATTGTGTTTTCTTGTTTGTTTTAAAAGCATGTGTTCTTACTTTTTGGCATCACAAGATGCTGCAGGCTCACCTGCCAATATTTCCTGTTCAAGATTTGAACTATAATATTTCTTCATGTTTTTGCTTATTGGCGAATGAGACTTAGATCTGACAGCATCATAAGCTCATTGGTACTGAGGTGCCGTTGCTTCTGGCCTTCTTTTGTTGACAGATCTTAGGAAATATTTCTGTGTATACTAACCCATTTTTACATACATATACCACTAAGTATTTATTTTACATTTACATAGGTATATATGTATGTATCAATCTATCAATCTACCTATATATTCACCTGTTATTTTTATGTGTGTTAATTCTAATGCTTCTAATTTAAATCTAACATAAAGAGATCATTTTAGCCCTTAAAATTTTTTTTTTTTATATTTTACTTTCTTCTCCAACAGCAAAAATTCTGGCTCTAATTTCTTCAATGTATTTATTTAGTTGTTTAAACCTAGTGCCCCCCAACAAGTTTTAGAATCACTAACTTATACTCTGGTGTAAAAGTATTTTCTGACTTAAATAGATCACTTGTTTACAGTACATTTTGTCTTTAGCCTATCATTACCCAATCAAAATGTTTTCCAAAGTTATGCAGGCTATTTTCCTGACTACACCCTTCTTCTGTGAATTATTGTTATTCCTTTGTAACATAGTTCATTTAGTATAGTGTGTATTCTCTTGTGGGTTTTTCTCATATCCTACTTGATTTTTAAAAATGTATTTACAATAAAATTTGCTCTTGGTGATATATAGTTCTATCAGATTGAATAAATGCACCAAATTTTGAATACACTATCATAGTTGTGAATACTGTATAGTTCGACCAATTCAGTGTGTTCTCTTGTACTGCCTCTCTGTACTAAGCTTCTGTGCTCTCCAACCCTGAGAAACCACTGGTTCAACTTATTATTGTCTGTCCCATAGGTTTTTCCTTTCTAAATGTCATATTAATCGAATCATAAAGTACATAGACCTTTGTGTCTGGTTTCTTTGACTTAGCATTATGCATTTAAGAATCATTATTTTTTAACATACATCAACAATTTGTTTTTATTACTCAGTAGAATCCCATTGTATCATGTACCACACTTTGTTTTTCTGTTCACTAATTGAGGGTTATCTTGGTTGTTTCCAGTTTTTGGTGTTTATGAATAAAGCTGTTATAAACATTCAGTGTAGACATTCTTCATGACCACAAGTTTTCATTTCTCTTGGGAAAATGTCTAGGAGAGTAAGGGGTTAATCTTATGGTAATTGTATGTTTAACTTTTTGAGAAACTGTAAAACTACCTTTCACAGTGACTGTACCATTCCACATTTCCCCCAGAAATGTATGAGAGTACCAGTTGCATTGGAATAATTTATTTTCTAGAATTTTGTGATATTTAGAATGTTAAAGAATATGTATTATAATTAATTGAGTTTCTGAATCTTTGGTTAAAGTCTAAAAAATGAGGAGGGATCCTCCAAACTTAACATATATCCAGTCTTCAATATGGCAAATTATTGGTGAGTCTGCTTCTAGAATAACAAATTATGCCCTAGCAATTTACTGATCACATTCAATACCTAACCTGGGCAATGGCATCTGTATAGAGACAAGAAATGCTGAGAATCAACTAGATGAGAAATACTCTCCAAATGTATAGCTAAACCAGTCCCTGGGAAATGAATAATTTTGTTGAGACAATTTACTGACCCAAATATTTAATATTTGCATAGAAAAAAGGGTATCAAAAAGGTTAATTAATACCCAAAGCTACACATTTAAAAAGAGATAGTATTGAAATTGGAATTAACAGCTCTTTGAGAAACTGGGCATGCTTGTCTATTCTAGGCTTACATGGGCTCAAACTATTAAGTGATAAGAACTAGTAATTGCAATGATATTTTTTCCACTATTGTTTTATTCTGTTCTGGCAGCTTTCCAGCTGCATTCTGGCTGCTGAGTCACTTTCCCTGAGTATCTGAGTTTTAATACTTTAATATGGATTTTGATGTTTGTTTTGAATATCACTCCTGAAAAAATGACCAATGTTTGTCAGCATAATCAAGTTCTATGAACATATGAAAATCTGATGTCTGCTTAATTAACATGTTTCCCTGGTGCACAATAACTAAAAAATTCTATTGTATGAGTCAATCAGTGCTTTTTGAGTAGTAGCAATTGCTGAAATGAGAACATTAAAAATGATGCATTCTTGGATTCAAAGATAGATGAGCCCATCAGAGCTCTGACTTCCCTCTTTAATAAATGAAAGAAATTGAAAATCTCGTGCTGTTTATGTATGTCTCAAATAATTTGCAAATAAATTATTTTAGAAATATCTTATTATGGTGTTCCTCAAAATCCTGTTTTATAGAATTGTGCTATTTTCTTAGAAGACTTGAAATGCTACTTCAGTGTTTTAGAAAAAGTATATCTTCCTTCACTTTGAAATGGAATAAAATAAACTATCAATATTTGACATTTAGAAATGCTCCTTCTCTTGGCATGAATAACTATTAGTGTTAGTTATTTTATATATATAATTGATAAAATTGATGAGATTTAAGGACTATAGTGGTGAAGGAATGATTTCAGGGCATTAAAATTAAGTGGAGAAATAAGATTCTCAGGTAATTCAATCTGAAATGAAGAATTCTACAATAATTTTCCTCTCTTATTCTTACTAAAGAGATAAACAATTATCTGTGTTTTTCTTTCTCTTCATCTGCTTCTCAAAATATAACAGGGTTTCTCATCACAATTGCATTTCACAAGGAAAGGTGTGAAAATAAGTAAGTTACCATTTGTAAAACACTTGAAAGTCAGATGTGCTACATTCAATAATAGTGAGAAAGTAGAAGGAAAATATGTGACAAGTTGCTGAAAAATCTGTCATTGTCCATTTATAAATAACTTCAGAGTGGCTCATGAAAAGTCTTTACCCAAAGGTATCATGAATCTATTAGCACAAAGTAGCATGCTGATTATTGCATAAAACCCGACAAACACCTTTTATATCACTCTTTCAGAGTGGCAACAATAGCACAGAGGAATATAAGGAAGCCTATACTATTATGCTGACATACCTAACACAACTGAGAAAAAAATTATGCAGGGCACAATACACTTTTTTTTTTTTTTTTTTTTTTTTACAGGGACAGAGAGAGTCAGATAGAGGGATAGATAGGGACAGACAGACAGGAACGGAGAGAGGTGAGAAGCATCAATCATTAGTTTTTCGTTGTCATTGTGACACCATAGTTGTTCATTGATTGCTTTCTCACATGTGCCTTGACCACGGGCCTTCAGCAGACTGAGCAACCCCTTGCTGGAGCCAGCGACCTTGGGTCCAAGCTGGCTAGCTTTTTGCTCCTGCCAGATGGGCCTGCGCTCAAGCTGGCGAGCTTGAGGTCTTCCACATCCCAGTCCGACACTCTATCCACTGCGCCACCGCCTGGTCAGGCACAATACACTTCTTGCAATAAAAAAGAAACAAACACAAATACACAAATTATACTTTTTTAAAAGTATTGCAAATTCAGTGGGTCCCAATGTGACTTTTGCTCCTTCTCTGAGGTTCATCTTTTGAATACTGACTCTTCACTATACACTCAATCTTCCAAGTTAGACTGGAAGACTAAGTCACTACCGTATCACCAGTCTTCATAAGAGATAACTGCCAGGGTCTTTTGTGATATCTGGCCTGCAACTCTATGATAACTTGCTTACCTTTGTCCTCTAACTTTACAAATAAGACTGTCATCAAATTTTATTCTCCCACACATGCTTGTATATAGACACACATATGCCATTTCTGATACCATTATTTATACAAAAATGACTGTTGATGCTTTTTGCCACTAGGACCAAACTCAGGAATCTTAACAGTGCAGTTCCATCTCCTTAATCTTCCTAATTATTCTGTAGAATTTGATTTCATACTCCTCTCCCACTGTGGGCTAAAGAAAAATTTGCATTCCCAAATACATCATGCTTTGCTGGTATAATCATCTCCCATATTCACACTCTTTGTCTGCCTGTAATATTATTTTCTATTTCCCCAAGTAGAAAAAGAATAGCAATAACAAAAATTCTCATTCTAGTATTATCATTTTGTATAAGTTTGCAGGACTAACTATTCTTTCTCTACTTTTATTCATCTTCCTTTGTCAATTTGCTTGCTGAATTGTGTTGTAGTCATTTATTTACTTACTTATTTACTTACTTACTTGTGTAAATATTTATTTATTTACCTGGCTTGCCACTGTGAATTCTGTACCTCCAGGTATAACAAGGCTTGATACATAAATCACTCTCAATAAATATTTTAGAAAGAAAGAAAAAGAGGAAATAATTTCCAGGAAAAGACTAACAGGAATGAATGGAATAAATAATGGGGAGCTTGGAGGAAGGCTAGAAGATATATTTCCTTTATGACAATGCAACTAGAAATTCAAAGTGCATTTTCCTTAAGAAGCACCATTATTATGATAAGTTATCATGAGATTTAGACCACAACAAAATTCAGTTCAGAATGTTTCTTATTTTTAATACAATTTTATTTACTTATATTTAAATTATAATGTTTATGTCATTAACCATGTAAGAAAATACATCTTAAAAATGTTGTAAATTAGTCTAACCTGTGGTGGCACAGTGGATAAAGCATCAACCTGGAGTGCTGAGGTTGCCAGTTCAAAACCCTGGGCTTGCCTCGTCAAGGCACATATGGGAGTTGATATTTCCTGCTCCTCTCCCTTCTCCCTCTTTTTCTCCTTTCTCACCTTCTATCTCTCCCTCTCTTCCTCCCCTCCCTCCCTTCTCTAAAATGAATAAAGTCTTAAAGAAAATGTTTTAAATTAGCATTATATACATCAACCATATTAGTAAGTATGTTTAGAGCATGAAACATGTTTTTAATAAAAAAAATATTTTGAGAATTTTGTCACTTGTAATTTGCATGCAATAATGTAACCCACAAAAGCAGCTCTTTCTTACAAAAGAAATTCTAAACCATACGTGAGGCTCAAGATTCATCACTGGTTTGAAATTTAAGGTTGGGTAGTAAGAAGCTATAAGGAGCTTTGAGAGAAATTATTAGAATAGTATATATAAAGATGTTTCATTTTCACTAAGGAAAGTATTTCCTACTTTTTGTAACATGAAATCATGTTTTTTGTTGTTAGTTTTGGAAATAAACTGTACTTAACATGGTCAATGAAAAAAAACAACAACTTCTAAACTTATAAAATATTTGTACGGCCTGACCAGGAGGTGGTGCAGTGGATAGAGCGTCGGACTGGGATGTGGAAGACCCAGGTTTAAGACCCCGAGCTCTCCAGCTTGAGCTTGGGCCCATCTGGCTTGAGCAAAAGCTCCTCAGCTTGGACCCAAGGTCGCTGGCTCCAGCAAGGGGTTGTTCAGTCTGCCAAAGGTGTTGCATCGGCAATGAAAAACTAAAGATTGATGCTTCTCACCTCTCTCTCTGTTCCTGTCTGTCTGTCCCTATCTATCCCTCTCTCTGACTTTCTCTCTGTCCCTGTAAAAAAAAAAAAAAAGAAAGAAAGAAAGAAAAGAAATTTGTACGAATTTATTTCAGCCAAACTGTCGACAATTGCTGGGAAGCAAAGTCTCAATGGATTGAGAAAATGCTCCGGCAAATGAAGGTTTCATCACTTATTTTACACATTAGAATCGAAGGGAAAGATGTAAGGGGGTTATATGAAATTGACTAGTGATAGATTAGGAAGGCTGGAGAAAGCAAAGCGGGAAATCTCTGGGATTGGGTAAAAGTGAAAATATATACATCTCTTACAGAGGGAGGCACAAAACACAAACTAATTAACATGATAATAATAACAATGAAAGGGTGTGTTGGTTCCTGCTCTGGTAGGGTGCCTGCTCTGAGAGGGCAGAAAATAAAGATTACCTCACATCCCAAACACAAGTTATTGTAGATGCAAAAAGCAACAGGCTTCAAAGCAAACACTGACCTTCGTTCAGAAAGAGAATAACTCCTTAGGATATGACTACCCACCATGAACTGCTTTTATATACAGTGTGTCCGTAAAGTCATGATGTACTTTTGACCGTGTGACCAGTAAAAAGTGCACCATGACTTTATGGACACACTGTAGTTATAAAAGTTTGATTTAGACTATCCTGAGTTTACTGTATTCCCCTGGGTTTGCAAGGCCATTGTGTAGGCTTTCTCTGAGCTTGTAAGGTTCAGTTTGTGGCCATATCTTGATTATTAAAACAAAAAAATTTTTTTGTTTATACATGATAGTGATAAACTAATCTCTTAGAGTAATCAACTAAGGCTTTTTGGATTTATATGATGGAATATACTTCTTAAATCCAGAACAGGTAAAACACAAAGAACTAAACATATGCATTGTTTGAACTATATTTAGTTTTCCTTATTACTGGTCATATCAGTACCATCTAATAGAGACTTTTAATCTAAAATATGTAGACTATGGAATTAAAGGACCTTCGCATTAATGTTTATTATCAATATGTGAATCTGTTTTTCAGTAGCTATGTTCCTTTGAGGTTCTGGAATAACTGAGGTTAGATAATAATCTAACATAAAATCTAGGACTATTAAAAGTAATATTATATCTCTAGCAATTGGAGATAGTGCTCGAACTCTCAAAGCTACTTGCAAAATTAATTCTAGATAAAGTGTAGATTTTAAAAAAGCCTTGGCTCGTTTGCTAGGTACATAGAGCATTGGCTTAGTGTATGAATGTTCTGGGTTTGATTATTGGTCAGGGCATACAGAGAAAAGACCATCTGCTTCTCTCCCCTTCCCTCACCTTCTTTCTTTTCCCCCTCCTCTCCCTCTTCCCCTCCCACAGTCAGTGGTTCAATTGGTTCAAGCATCATGCCAGGCACTTGGGATAGATCAATTGGTCTTAATGTTGGGTGCTAAGAATAGCTCAGTTGGTTGGAGTACAGTCAGCCTCAGGCACTAAAAATAGCTTGGTTGATTTTAGCATCAGCCTAAGATAGAAGTTGCTGGTTGAATCCCAGTAGGGGCTCATGTGGGAGTCTGTTTCACTATCTTGCCTCCTCTCACTTAAAAAAATATTATATAAAAGAATAGAAAAAGCTCTTTTCCCATGTGACAGGTCACAGTCCTCTATTTTAAATCTCTGCCAACACTTTCATTCCAAGAAACTGAGACTAACTAGTCTACCACAATGATCTTTACATTTACATAGAAGAAATATATGAGAGGAAACCTCAAATAGTTCTCTTCTGAAGGCTCAACTTATAATAATAGGTCTCTTTCTCATGTCTGTTATAAAAAATAATGCAAAGTTTACATTAGAGTTTTAGGAAAAGTGAAAGAAAAATATTCTTAAGACAATGGGTAAGGAGTACTATATTGCATCACCCAGGAATCCAGGTGATTCAGAGAAGACATATCTTGATATTCCTCTGTCCAATCACAATGGTAAGAGCAGCAGTCTAGTAGCATGGCCTGACAAAGACTGGGTCACCTGAGGCTCATCCCACCAGGCAAAACACACAACTGGCAGAGGTGGCAGTGGAAGGTAGGTCAATTTAAAATAGTAGAGTGAGGAAGGAGGTAAGTATCTGGTTGTACAGTACAAGTGGTCAAAGCTATAGTTTACCCAATAAAACTTCTGTTTTTTATGTTACAGTCCTGGAGTAGCTGTTCTCAGAAGGTGGAGAGTGGGGAACAACATACAAGGTGAGTAGAATCAAAAGGCATGAACTGTACCAGATGATGTTGTGAAACTATAAGAGACCACCCATCTTTAAGACTGAAGCACTCCTTCCACCACCTGTCCAGACTGTTGTCTGACCTCTCTCAGCCTAGTTCTTCCTCCAGCCTAATTCTCCTTAACTGGAGGAAGCTGACTCACACGGGCCTCACCCTTCTTCAAAATCAACCCACATCCAAGGATTGTTTAGTTAAGGTGCATAGTCCTAAGCCCCTCTGCTCAATTAGAGACATCTCAGAAGGAATACTCCAGCTCAATTCTTACAGTGGGACTGACTGAGAGCTCTGCTGTGACTCCATGCTTGTTCTACCTTTTTCCCTGATCATCCTGATTTCCTCATTCTCCAAAAGGTCATGTACACACAAATCTTCAACTAAAAGTTTTTTTATGGGGAATCTGACTTTCAAAGGGAAATGGAGGTTGTTACCGACTGGCACATGCACAATGATGAAAAAGAAAAAAACAAACAAACAGAAAACATTAGAGAGTAATGTTTTATCATCCTTGATAAGTTCTATAAACTTAACTGAAATGATGTAGTAGAATTAAACTGATTTTACCATATGCTAGTTGACATAAACAAGAGTTAAATTGACGGCATCTCATCAATGGTTTAACAAAATGATGTTAAACAAAATTATCTTATTTGAAGACTTGTACATATTCTTATCACTCATCAAATTAGGGAAGAAAGATTAATTAGAGCACCTTTGATGCTGAACTTCTTCCTTTTATAATAAACCCAACTTTCTTATTCTGCAGAAAGAAAACTGAGTTGCAGAAATAAAAATAAGTTTTTATTTTACCCATTAAATTAGAGAAAAACTAGAACAAATTACAAGTTGTTTGTTTATTAATTAATTTACTTATTTATTTATTGACATTTAAAAATTCCTCTCTATACTGCTTTCCTTTTGTAGAAGGTCTCAAATCCAACTCTGCTTCAGAATCAGAGACCTGAGTTCTTTTCCTGTGGTTGTTCTTTTGTTTTAACATAGATTTCCAGACCCATCCCAAACACAGAATCAGAATCAGTTGTGGAAGTTTTCATCAGAACCTATATTTTTCAAAGTTGCACAAATAATTCTGATAATCAGTTAAGTTTGGAAATGTGGTCGAGAGTCTATATCTAGGGAGTGGTGTTGGTTTACTAGGGCTTCCTTAACAAAGTACTACAAACTGAGTGGTTGCAGAAATATATGTTTATTGTCTCACAGTTCTGGAAACTAGAAGTGTGAGGTCAAGATGTTGGCAGGGTTGGTTTCTCCTGAGGGCTGTGAGAGGTAATCTCTTCTATGCCTTCATGCTACCTTTGGAGGTTTGCAGATATTCTTTCTGCAAGTATACCTGCATTACTTTTTTTTTATTTTTTAGGCCCTGGCCTGTTATCACACTCAGTTAAGAGCATCATCCCCTGGTCAGGGCTCACAGTGAAAGCAACAACAACAACAATAATAAAAGCACAATAAGTGGAAAAACAAGTTGTTCCCTTCCCTTTCTCCTCTCTCTCCCTTCCTCTCTCTCTCTCTTTCTAAAAATTAATAAAAATTAAACCCTGGATGGATAGCTTGGTTGGTTGGAGCATCCTCGAACACAAAGGTTGCCAGTTCAATTCCTCAGTCAGGGTACATACAGGAGCAGCTTGATGTTCCTGTCTCTTTCTCTCTCTCAAAGATAAATTATTTTTTATAAGGATCCCAATCCTAGGGGGGACCTGTCTTTCTCCAGTATGGCTTCATCTTAACAAATTACATCTGCAGCAACTCTGTTTCCAAACAAGGGCGATTGTGAGGGTTATATAAATTTTACAGGGTCACAATTCAACTTATTAGAGGAACCTATAATTTACAACTATCCCTATAGAATTTAATTAAAAGATAAAGAAGAAATAAAAGAGAAAAGCTAAATTAGTAAGCTAAGTAATTGGAAATTGGTAGAGAAAAGGATTTCCTCTGTTGTACTAGGTCTTTGATATCAAGCTTTAGGTATATTAGTATAGGGTTGTGGGTGGGAGGGTTATATTCCATCTCCAAATAAGTTGAATTTAATTCTATTCTTTTACATCTTAGTGAGAATGTTTCACTCATTTCATTTTTGCATTCATTGTTATTACCATCAAAGAAGACTTCACTGCCAATTCTGTTATATCAGACCCCAAATGGCAAAGATTTTCTCACTTTGATTATTTGTATCAAGCTTACTCCTTTAACATCTTTTGAATCCCAATTTTTATGATGATTTTTATTATTTTTAGCACTTACTGATTATCCAGTGGTTAAAATCAGGCTATATAAATTAAGACAAGAATATAATATACTATCTCACCTTAGTCTACTTCTAGTTATTTTACTAACTAAAACAAAAGGTTAGAACCAATAAATATTTGTGTAGTTGCAGAACTGATATAAGTGATTACTAAGGTCACATAATAGTTGCTTTAAATAACTCTTAGATTTTTTTTCAGTTTTTTTGATATTTGTTTTTCTGAGCATCACAAAAAATAAGATAAATTTTCATTGCCTCTTAGACATGGTCTAATAAAAGATGATGCTATAATTTTAGGAACATGACCAATACACTGACATTTTTTAAAAGTGCTGTTTTATAGAGACTTAAGACCTAAATAAATAAACAAATTCTAACATGTAGTAGCATCTTTATAATTTAAAAATTTATTTTCCAAAGGATTTTCAAAGAGTTCACTTCAGTTAATGGCATATTAATAAGCGAAACACTGTTAAAGACCTTTCTAAGACTTTTGTGGGAGGAAATTGTTGACTTAATGTCTCAATCCTTGGAGGCAAGTAGCCAAATAGTGTTTAAATAAAAATATTAAACTGAAGGAGAATTTAAGAAACAAGTTTTGTTTGTTCTATTTATAGACAGCTGTGTGCATAAATGTTGTATTCTTATACAGATAGAAATCAGATTGACAAAAATCATTCTGGATTTCTTAAGAAGCATTTTTTTTTTCCTTTTTTAAGGTGAGAGGACAGGAGATAGTGAAGAAGACTCCAGCATGTGCTCTGACTGGGATCCACCCAATAACCCCATTTAGGGCTGATGCTCAAGCTATTTTTAGCACCCAAGGCTGATATACCCCAACAGAGCTATCTTCACTACCTGGGGCCACACTGGAACCAATTGAGCCACTGGCTGTAGAAAGGGAGGAGGAAAAGAAAGGAGAGAGAGTGGGAGGGAGAAGCAATTGATCACTTCCCTGTGTACCCTGACAGGGAATTGAAGCCAGGAGTTCATATGCCACCAACCAGGGTTCTGAAATATATTTTCAACATTTTATTTCAACATTGCAATAAATCTTTCCCATCTTGTCAATGATAGCAAAAACAATCCCTTTTGGGATTTGTCTAATTGGTCCTTCACTTGAATAGTTTTGTTCCCTGTTGACTGTCAGTGCAGAACTTGGTTTGTTATCAATTCTTCAGAATTAGTTCATAGTAGTAAGAAGAAAGATGTTAAACCTGACTAATTTTTCTCAGATTCAGAGGTGATTCATCTCCTGGGACCTCTTTTTAAGTGGAATTGGAATTGTAGAGGGAATAAAAACATCAGGGAGCTAATACTATCACCATTAAGATTCTGATTTTTATCACCATCCATATCCCTTCTTAACACAATTCCACTTTCTTTTTCTATAAAATTTTATAGTATGAAATAATAAGAGAAAAAAAGGTCGTTAGAAACAAAGGAGTAGTTTTCTCTGTCATTCTTTCCTTGATAATACCAGTTGTTTTGTGTGTATCAGAGCACTCAGATGAAGTTCTTTCACCTATGAATACGGTTTTCAAGGATAGTAACAGCTATTGTCCTTGCACATGGTCTTTGGCCTTCTGCTTAAATTTTTCAAATTTCTTCAGGGATGTGAAAACCCAGGGTTGCCAGAGGAACTGACATTCTTTTTTCCTTTTATGTGTTTACATCAATGGCTAAGAAATTCTTCCAAAAGCCTTCTTTATCCATTTAGCAAATCTGGTCATAGTTGGTATAAATGCAGGCAGGCTATGCAGGGATCTGAAGTAAAGATGATGAACTGTTTATTTCTAGCAAATGAAGATATGGGAAATTAGCTAAGCAGTGTTTGGGAAAATTTTCCAAAGTTAAAGGACTGTATAAGCCTTTAAGCCCCAATCTTGTAGCTAATAATATTAAAGAGATGGAAGCTGACAGAGCAACTCTTTTTGCAGAAAACAGCACTGTTTCTTTTGCATTTATTCCAGTAATTATTAGATCATACTTCCTAAGCAGGTAATCATTAGATCCAGAGAAAACTTACTTTTTCACCATGCATACCTCCTCAGAGCTCTAAGAGCAGAGAATAGCAATCTTCACTTATAAGACCATGACTCTTCTGATTGGGGTGTGTTGGGCAGATAAAATATGTTATGCTCACTTTGTTAAAGATGGCGCTGCCCACATGGAAGCCCGTCACCCAGGTGATATTATTTGCCCTTGTGCTTGGGATGGGTGTGGGGGAAAGGCTGTAATGTAAGCAGGCCAGGTTGTTATGACCTAAGGCTTGGCTTTAAGAGTAAGCTTTTCCCCACACCCTTGACTGATTGGATAATGTAGGGTGGTGCACTCTCCTGAGGAATCCCATTATACAGAGATTTCCTTGTTTGTATAATTGGATTAAAGGTTTTGATTCTACGGTATAAAGTGGGAGAGACCAGTAGCTTGAGCTCGCTCTCGGTTCCTGCTATCACCATTGCAGGGGCCTCCCTGATCCCTTGACCTCCATGGGAAAAGCTGGTTTTCTGCTTCTCCCTTGTCTTCTCTTGTGGCTTGCCTGTATTGGTGAGACACCAATAAACAGAATGGCCTACCATCCTCCGACTCTGCCATTTCTTCACCGTCAGCCCGAATCCAATGGGAACCTGCATGTGAATGGCCACGATGGCGGCTCCTGGCCTTACAGGGTGCATTTAATTTGGCAACTTAATTACTACCAGTAAAGGTTTCCTGGGTCTGCTAAGATGCCCCTATAACTTAGACAAATGAAAATTTCTACAGAAAAATAAGGAAGAGAATGGAAAATTAGTTTTTTTGAATGAGGCTGTCACAAACATTGTTGAAATGGAAGTCAGGACAATCTTAAAAGACACTAAATGTAGAAACTAGGTCAGAGAAAAAGGGGCAGGAAAATCAATAAACAAAAGATAAATAAATAAAAACAGCTACTCCAACATTCCAGAACCTTTTCAAATTTGGAAGATGGAAGTATTCTATTCCTTTGACAAATATTAGGTAAGTAAGCTAATGAAATAAATCAATCATCAATCAAATAACTGAGCTACAGTAGAAAAATGTTATATGGATGGAGACTTGACTTGGGTTGGTGAACACATAGTGCAATATACAGATGATTTGTTATAGAACTGTACACTTAAAATCAATATAATGGTATTAACCAATGTCACCACAATAAATTCAATAAAAATTAAAATTAAAAAATAAAATTAACACATATAATAATCTATATAAGTATAATTAACATTATTATGTACTTTATACATGTAAATTTATTTTTAATTAGTTTTATTTATTTCACTATTTTTTTAGTTTATTCTGTGGGTCTAATGTACTCTCCATATCTAGTAAATTCTAAGTATCTTTGTGTCATTTTTTTATTCACATGTTAAGCTGAGGTTGATAGTTTAAAAATAAAATATATAATTTTTATCTTGAGCAAGGTATTCAATCTAGTTAAATATACTTTTTTTCAAACTGAGAAAATCTAAAGAAAGCTTAGTTTGTGGCTCTCTCTCTCTCTTTCTTTTTCTCTCTCTCTCTGAAAAGGTATTCTTTTCTTTTTTCTGTTTTTATCTTTTCCCTAACATTACTGTGATATAATTGATATATGTTATAACATTATATACATGTAAAGTGTACAATGTGTTAATTTAATACACATATATTTAAAAATTATTACCAAGGTAGCCTTAGCTTACATTTCCATCATGTAATATAATTATGTATTTTCTGTGGTGAGAACACTTAAGATCTACTCTCTTAGAAATATGCAAGTATTTAGTAAAGTATTACTAACTATAATCACCCTGCTGTACATTAGACCTTTATAATTATTCATCTTATAACTGGAAATGTGTACCCTCTCACCAACATCTCCCCATTTTCAACAGTCCCCAGACCTCTTGTAACAGCCATTATACTCTCTGTTTCTACAAGTTTGACATTTTTAGGTTCCAGATATAAATGATATCATTATAGAGTATTTGTTTCTCTCTGCCTTATTTCATTAGCATAATGCCCAAGGTCCATCTGTGTGGTTAAAAATGACAGGATTTTCTTCTTACTCATCACTGAATAATATTCCATTACACACACACATATTTATCACATCTTCTTCATCCTTTCATCTGTTAATGGACACTTTGGTTTTGTAAATAGCTCTCTGAGATCCTGTTTTTGTTTCCTTTGGATATAAACCTAGAAGTGGGACTGCTGGATTATATAGTAATTCTACTTTTAATTTTTGAAAGACCATCTATACTGTTTTGCATAGTATCTGCACAAATTTACATTTCCAGCAATAGTGCACATGTGGCCTGACCAGGTGGTGGCACAGTAGATAGAGCATTGGACTGGGATGCAGAGAACCCAGGTTTGAAACCTTGAGGTTGCTGGCTTGCATGTAGGCTCATCTGGTTTCAGCATAGCTCACCAGCTTGAACCCAAGTGCTGGCTTGAGCAAGAGGGTCACTTGGTCTGCTGTAACACCCTAGTCAAGGCACATATGAGAAAGCAATCAATGAACAACTAAGGTGCCACAATAAAGAATTGATGCTTTTCATCTCTTTCCCTTCCTGTCTGTCTGTCCCTCTTTCTGTCTCTCTCTCTCTCTCTCTCTCTCTCTCTCTCTCTCTCTCTGTGTGTCTCTGCCACACACACACAAAAAAATAGTACACATGGGTTTTTTTTTCTACATCCACACAGACTGTTATCACTTGTCCTTTTGATAATAGCCATTCTAACAAATGAAATGGTATCTCATTGTAGCTTTGATTTGTATTTATTTTATAATTAATGCTGTTGAGCTCCCTTTCTTGTTTTTGTTGGTTTTTTGTCTGTCTTCTTTGGAAAATGTCTGTATAAGTTTATCTGCCCAGTTTTAAATCAGGTTTTTTGTTTCTTTGTTCATTTGTTTGTTTTGGTATTGAATTACAAAAGTTTTTTATATATTTTGTGTATTCACACTTACCAGATAGATTATTTGAAAATATTTTCTTCAATTTCATAGACTGCTTTCTAATTCATTTGATTGTTTTTGTTACTGTGCAAAATATTTTAAAATTAATGTAGTCCTATTTATTAATTTTTGTTTTTGCTGCTTGTGCTTTTTGTGTCATATCCAAAAATGGTTGTCAATCAAAACCATGTCAAAAAACATTTTTTTTATGATTTCTTCTAAGGCTTCTACAGATTCAGGTCTCATACTTAAGTCTTAAACCATTTCATGCTAATTTTTGTGAGTGGTGTAAAATTAAATTAAACACAAAAACATTAAAAGCATTAATAAATACTGAGAAATGGTATGGATGGACATACCCTGGTAGTTAGAAAAACGAGTTATTGTAATAATGTCATATTCAAGCAGACATAAACAAGTAGTTAGCACAAAAATGAAGTCATAAATTGGCCTATTAAATATGCTAAGTTTTATAATAAAGATAATATTAAAAATTATTAGGCAATTATAAACAACTCAAAAAGTTGTTTCAGCAACTGTATTTATACTAAGATAAAAAATATTAGAACCCTTTATTTTATCTATATCTGTAAAAGTAATGTCTTAATATATTAAAAAACCAAAAGAGTAGTAAGATAAATTATAAAGAAATATTTTATTATCTCCATAAGGAAGTCATAGTACAGATATTATAAAGAAAAGAAAAAGATTACCAGGTACAATTATATGATATTAAAAAACATGTATAACACAGCATTAAAATGTTCATAACTCAACATAATGTAAGAAATATTTGCAATAGATAAGTTATTAGTGTCCAAGTTAAAATCTTCAATATTAATATCAATATGATTAGCAAACTATGATATAAAAATTTTACAAAGTTTATAAGGTAGAAAACAATGTTGTATAATGAGTAAGCATAAGAAAAGAAAATTAACCTCAATAATCCTCAGTGGAATAGATTTTTTTCTGCATGAGATAGTCAATATCAAAGCAATATGTTTCACATGAAGAAATATGGCTATGTATTCTTATTTGTTATTGGTAAAAGAAAAATTATTTTGGTAGATACTTGGCATTATCTGTAATTTTGTAAAATGCATTAACTATGATTCACTAAACTCATTCAAAAATATTCACCAAAATGTTAAAAAAAATTTTTACTTCATCAAAGTTAAACATTTATGAGCAACACAGAAGTTAACGTACTTCATGGAGCATCCACAGTCGTTAGGAAGAATGAAGTAAACCACTGACACTAGTGTGTCAATGTGGACAGAGCTTCAGGATATATGTATTAAGTGATTAGAAGGCAAAGACTAGAAAGCAATTTAGTCTACCTACTTTATATATATCACATATAAATTCGTTGTCAAGGAAATAGGAAGATAAATACTAAATGACTGACTAATTCAGAGGTGGCAAGAGGAGTGAGAGTATATTTTAGTATATGTGCTGCTGAAGGAAGCATGAGAATATAAAAGAAGAATTATGTAGTACTTATATAATGTCTTACACATCAAGATCTGACTATATCAATTGTTTTTGGCAAAGCAATCATGAAAATTTAGTTGGGAACACGAAAGCTCAAATGTTGACTGAAAAATGAGTAAGAAAAAAGTCATTGGAGTTAATGAATAAAACAAAATTATCTGTAAAAGCAGTGATGAAAACACAGGACAGTAATTAATAGGCTTTATGTATTTGAAATGAAAAAAGAATATGTTTGATGTGTGTTTGCTTATATCGTGTTTTAAAGCTGAATATGTAAGTACACAATAAATGTTTATTATTGCTACATGCTCTAATTTAAACTAAAGAAATTTTCTTTACAATTATAAAAAATAGTGAGAACAGAGTATAGAAAAGTGAACACCAGATTTTTATCTACTACATTCAACCAGTAAAACAACAGAAACATACATAGAGAAAGTAACCCTGTTTAATGCCTGAATTTTAAACGCCTTATTTTTCTGACAGGCACTATCAATATTTCCTTTTAACTCTGATGCTAGATTACATAACTCTATTTTAACTTTCTTTCTCTGAAATCAAGCATTATTACAGTAGTGATTTCTCAATAAAGACTGGAAAAAATGACACTGAACATGTAATATTACTCTATGGAATGACCATGTCCCTGGGTCTTTGACATACGTAGGCTGAATGTTGTTCTGTATTTATAAAATTCTGTTGATCCCTGATTATTCTCTATTCTGAGCACAGATGTTTCCTTCTATTTAATATAAGCTTTGAGAATAAAAGGGATCATTTGTAGAGTAATTAGATTACCTCCAATTAATCTTATCTGGAAGATAAGCAGTTTAGTTCAGGTTGATGTATTTTTTGTTTGTTTGATTATGTTTGTTCTTGTTGCTTGCAGATACATACATTTGAAAAATATCTACCAAGAAATACACTCATGGTTACAAATAAGTGAATTAAAAAGCCAACAATAGAGATGTGAATAAGCAAAGAGTTTATATTTTAAGTTGTGGTTTTAATAGGACTAATTTGGTTATGTGTTTTCCAGACTCTTATGGATTATGTATGACTTGGATATTTGTTAGTGACATGAATTCTTCAGTGGCAATAACTGGATAATTAATGCAATAAACTGAAGATAATTAGCTGCAAGTGTTCTCTCAGTGTATTGGGTCACCTTTTTGCCACATGAAGCTACTCAGATAGTAACCACAAATTTATAAATGATGCACTATGCAGAATAGTATGGCTGCATTTTTTCTGTCATTCTTTGTGGCAAATTTTACTGTTTTTGCATAGGTGTAGCCTTTACTGTTTTTAGGCTGAGAACTTAGAGTTCCACAATCGGAAGTAAAGATAAAAATGTTTCCCTTGGGAGTAATCATCTGGCCTCCAGGCAGTTCTTTTAAACATAGCTTCTGCCTGCCTTGTGCCATTATTATCACATATATAATTCCCATCCTGACTGTCCAGAACTGAAATCAGTCTTCTGTATTCAAGAGCAGTTCATCTCTGCACAAGTTCCTTTTGAACTTTTATGTCATCTTGAGTTATTGATGCTTACATGAAGGTGTGTTATCAAAGTATAACTGACAAACATTATATTAATTTCAGATGGGCAACTTAGTGATTTGATATTTGTATATGCTGCAAAGTGACCACCATAAGTCCAGCCATATTCTGCCACCAAAATTACAAAAATTTTATTTTGTAAAGAAGACACTTAAGATTTACTTTCTCAGTAACTTTCAAATTTGCAATAAAGTATTACTGACTTGTTATCATGCTGTACATTACACCACTATGATTTATTTATTTTATGTATGCTAGTTTGTACCTTTTGATTCCATTTTATCCCCTACCCCAATATACTCCCCACTGGCAACCACTAATCTGGATTTTTTAAAATTCTTTTATTTATTATTTATTTTTTATTTTAGTGAGAAGAGAGGAGACAGAGAGCCCACATGCCCTGGACTGGATCCACCCATCAAATCCTCTAGGGAGTAATAATCTACCCATCTGGGGACATCCAGTACTCTACAACCAAGCTATTTTTAGCACCTGAGTCAGGGGCTCCTCAGAGCCATCCTCAGTGCCCAGGACCAACTTGCTGTAACCAATTGAGGGATGGATGCAAGAAAGGAAGAGAGAGAGAAGGGGAAGGGGTGGGGTGGAGAAACAAATGGTTGCTTCTCCTGCATTCTATGACCAGGACTCAAACCTGGGACTTCCACATTCTGGGCCAATGCTCTAAAACTGAGATAACCTGCCAGGGTCCAATCTGTTTTCTAGGCACTTGTTTAAGTATTGTTATATTTATCCATTTACTTTTATTTTTGATTTCACATATAAGTGAAATCACATAGTATTTGTCTTTCTCTTATGATTTATTTTATTTAGCATCATACCCTGAAGATCTCTGTTCATGTTGTTGCAAATGGCAGGTCTTCCTTATTTTTTTTATGGATGAGGAATATTTCATTGTATATAAATACCACATTTTCTTTATTTATTTATTCATCATTCAATGGACATTTAGGTTGTTTTCATATCTTGACTATTAAAAATAGTGCTGTAATAATCATAAGAGTGTATATATACTTTTAAATTAGTGTTTTGTATTTTTTAGACAAATACACACAAGTAGAATTGCTGGATTATATAGTAGTTGCATTTTTTATTTTTCAATAAATATTCATACTATTTCCCATAATGGTGGCACCAATTTATATAGCCATCAAAAGTGTATGAGGGTACCCTTTTCTCCATATATTCATCAACACTTTATATTTCTTGCCTTTTGACAATAACCATTTAAAGAGTGTTGGAGATGTAAGTGAAATGGGTAAAAGAAATAAAGAGGTACAAATTAGCACATATATGGTCATATCTCCTTTTCTTTTGATGTACATTTCTCTGATAAATAGTGATGTTGAACACCTTTACATCTACTTGTTGGCAGTGGTGGGATTCAAATAATTTAACAACCAGTTTTCTGCCCTAATAACCATTTTAAATATAAAAAGATGATACAGTGAAAGGTAGCTTATTATTTCATTCAGTTAATTCTTAAATAAGAACAATAAAGTGGTACACAAAACTAGATTATAAGAAAGAGTTTTATAACATTGATTAAAATATTAAATAATACACATAATAACGGGGGAATTTTGGGTGTAACAAAGTTGAAACAAATGACAGCTTGTTATCCTATGACTCTTTGGCACTTTTTCTCTTTACGTTATATGTTTGTTTAGAAATTAAAATGTAGTATTTATAAAAAATATAATGTTTTATGAAATAAATAAATAAATACATATTACAAGCATAGCTCTGTCAATTTTTTTTTACCTAAGGACAGAATGAACATTACTACAAGTGCTTAGAATATGATGTTGTGCAGATGCACGTTAAAAAAGAGTATGGGAAGAGCCCTGGCCATTTGGCTCAGTGGTAGAGTGTTGGCCCAGCATGTGGAAGTCCCAGGTTCAATATCTGGCCAGGGCACACAGGAGAAGTGTCCATCTGCTTCTCCACCCTTTCCCCTTCTTTGTTTTTTCTATCTCTCTCTTCCCCTCTTGTAGCCAAGGTTCCATTGGAGTAAAGTTGGCACAGATACTGAGGATGGCTATGTGGTCTCCTACTCAGGTGCTAGAATGGCTTCCGATGCAGTGGAGCAATGCCCCAGATGGGCAGAGCAACGCCCCCTGGTGGGCATGCCAGGTTGACCCAGTTGGGCACATGTGGTAGTCTATCTGTCTCCTTGCTTCTCACTTCAGAAAAATACAAATAATAAAGATTAAAGAATATAAATTTATGATTTCCACCTTGGGCAGCTGCCCAGGCGCCCAACTTAGAGAGAACCCTGATTACAAGTGCCATTTTAACAACTGGTTTGCAGAACTAAACAAAATAATTCTACCAAACTGGTGCAAACTGGATGAATCCCACTAATGCCTATTGGCCATCAGTAAGTCTCCTTTGGAAAAATTTATATTTTGACAACTTTGCCCATTGTTTCTTTCTATGTTTTTGCAATTAAGCTGTATAAGTTCTTTATATGTTTTGATTTTTTAGCCCGTTATCAAATATATAACTTGTAATTTAGTTGGGGATACAGAAACTCAATTGTTGAGAGAAGAATGAGTAGTGTAGGATGCTGTTTTTGTTGATGGTTTCCTTGTTATTTGAAAGTTTTGTAGTTTAATATAGTCAATTTTGTTTATTTTTGCTTTTGTTGCCATCAGATCCAAATACATACATACATATATATATATATATATATATATATATATATATATACACACACACACCCACACACATACACACACACACAGAGATTGCCAAGAACAATGTCAAGAATCTTATTACATATGTTTTCTTCAAGGCATTTTACATTTTCTGACCTTACATTAAAGTCTATCTATTTGAAGGTAATTTTTATGAAGATGTAATATTGTGGTCCATGGAATCAGGGAGCATGTTGCCTTGAGCATCTTTCTTTCTCAAGATTGCTATGGCTATTTAAGATTCTGACTCTTCATAAATTTTAGGTTCCTTCTATTTCTCTGAAAAATACCATTGAATTTATGATAGGGATTGCATTGAATCTATAGATTATTTTGAGTAATATAGACATTTCTACAATAGTAATTTTCAAATCTATGAGCATAGAATATCTTTTCATTTATTTGTGTCTTCTTCAACTTATTTTTTTAAATCAATATGTCAGTTTTCAGTGCGCCAGTTTTACCTTCTTGGGTAAATTTACTTCTAGGCGTTTTATTGATTTATTTTTTTGATGCAATTGTAAATAGGATTTAAATAATTTGTTTTGTTTTTCATTAATGTGTAAAAATGCAGCAGATTTGTGTATATCGACACTGAAGATTAAACTTTACTGATTTTGTTTATTGTTCAGAGTTTTCTAAAGACAATATCATGTCATCTTCAAATAGTGACAGTTTTATGTCTTTCTTTCTAATTTGGATGCCTTTTATTACTTTTACTTGCCTAATTGATCTGGCTAAGACTTTATTCAACATGTTAATATGACAAGCTTTGGTATCCTTGTCTTGTTATAAAGTGACAAGCTTTGGTATCCTTGTCTTATTGGTGATCTCACTTTAAAAGTTTAAGCTTTTCACCATTGAGTATGATGTTAGCTGTAAGTATGGGCTTGTCATATATGACCTTTATGTTAAGGTGTGTTCTGTCTATATTCACTTTGTTGAAAGTTTTTATCATAAATGAATGATAAATTCTGTCAAATGCTTTTTATACATCTATTGACATGATTATCTAATTTTTATATTCTCTATTTTGTTAATGTAGTGCCATGATGGCAAAACTATGACATGCATGCTGACACGTATAACCATTTTCGATGACACACGGCTGCATGCGGCCGCATACAAGAAAAGTATGAGGCCGCATGCCGAGAAAGACGTTTCATCCTCAGCTCCTGCACAGTCAGGTGCAGTAACCGAGGATTAAACATTTGCTGTAGTGTAGACACTCTGTGCCAGAGGTCTGTAGGCCAAAACAACAGAACTCCGGCACAGAGCGTCTAGTTCTGGGACTTCCGGTTAAGCCGTTTTTCTCAAAGTGACACACCACCCGAGTTATGCTCGATTTTTTTGGCGAATTTTAACACACCAAGCTCAAAAGATCACTGATGTAGTGTATCATCTTGATTAATTTAAAGATGTTGAACCATCTTTTAGTCTCTTGAATAAATCCTACTTAATCATGGTATATTGTCCTTTAATATATTGTTGAATTTGTTTTTCTAGTATTTTGTTGAAAATATTTGCATCTGTGTTTATTGAGGATATCAGTCTGTGTGTTTGTGTGTGTGTGTGTGTGTGTGTGTGTGTGAATATGCATATGTGTATTGTCTTTATCTGCTTTTCATATCAGAATAATAATGCTGGTCTTATAAAATAAGTGTGAGAGAATTTTCTCCTCAATTTTTGTGAAAAATTTGAGTAGGATACATATTAAATCTTCTTTGAATGTTTGGGAGGTAGTTCAGTGAAACCCTCTAGTCCCGGATTTTGTTTGTTTGTAGTTTTTTTTTATTACTGCTTTAATATACATGAGTAATTAGTCTATTCTGATTTTTATTTCACAATGATTTAATCTTGGGAAATTGTAAGCATCTAGAAATTTTCCATTTTTCAAGGTTGTCAAAGTTGTTGACATATAATTGTTCATGGTAGTCTCATAATCTATGTTATTTCTTTGCTATCATTTGTAATTATTTCTCTTTCATTTATGATTTTATATATTTGTGCCTCCTTTTGGTGAGTCTATAGGTTTGCCAATTTTGTTTATCTTTCCAATTGAACAATTTTTAGTTTCATTGAACTTTGTATTGTTTTTCAATCTGTATTTTATTTATTTCTGCTCTACTTTGTATTTCTTTACTCTATACATTGGGATTTGTTTGTTATTCCTTTTCTAGTCCCATTAAGTTAGAGTGTTTATATATTTCTTATTTCTTGAGGTAGGCTGTGTCACTATAAATTATCCTCTTAAATATTCTTTAGTTGTATCCATAGAATTTGGTTTGTTTATTTTCATTTTCATTTGGTCTCAAGGTATTTTTGGATTTTTAAATTTAATATGTCTATTGTTTTAATATATATATTGCTTATTAAGTAACATGCTATTGAACTTCTACATATTTGTAATTTTTACATTTTTTCTTTTAATTGATTTGTACCTTCATTTTGTTGTCAGTGGGAAAAAAAAATCTTAACATGATTTTAATCTTTAATTTACTGAGACCTGTATTGTGGCCTAGTATATAATTTATCTTGGAGAATGTTTCATGTACACTTGACAAAAATTTATTCTGCAACATTTTGATGGAGGTTTATATGTATGTTAGTTCTAGTCAATCTAGTGTGTTATTTTAAGCTGATGTTTCTTTATTGATTTTCTGTCTGGGTGGTCTATTCAAAAATTTCAGTGGGGGTATTAAATTCCTCTGCTATAATCAGATTGCTGTTAGTTTCTCTCTTTAGATTTAATATTAACTTTATATATTTAGGTCCCCTATTGTGGTTGTACAGATATTTGAAAGTGTTATATCTTCTTATTAAATTGATGCCTTCATCATTATGTTATATCTGTTTATATCTTTCATTATAGTCTTTGTTTTAAAGTACATATTTTTTTATATAACTAAAGCTATTTCAGCTTTCTTTGGGTCTATTTAATTGAAAAATCTTTTCCATCTCTTTAGTCTGTGTATGTCTTTACACATGAGATAAGTCTCATATAGGCAGCATATACATGCATCTTGTTTTTTATGTTAATTCATTTTGCCACTGTATGTCTTTTGATTGGAAAATTTAGTCCATTCATATTTAAAGCAATTATTAATATGTATGTACTTATTGTCATTTAAAAAATTTTTGGCTGTTTTATAGTTTTTCTGTTCCTCTTTTACTTTTGTCTTTTGTTATGATTTGATAACTTTCTGCCATGTTATGCTTAGATTTCTTTCTCATTATCTTCTGTGTATCTATTACAGGTTTTTATTTGGTGGTTATTATATGACTCATGACAACCTATGTGTGTGTATGTAAATGTGTAAATATATTTTAAATTGATAGCACTTTACATTTGAAAGCATTCTAACATTGCTTTTAGTATCACCATATTTAAAATTTTTAATATCACATTGTGCATCTTTTAATTCTGTGTATGTATCACTTAACTAATTTTTATAGTTACAGTCATTTTTACTATTTTTACCTCTAAGCTTCTTATTAGCTTTATAGGTAATCTCTCTACTTCCTTTAGTATATGTGCCTTTACGAGTGAGATTTGTACTTCAATCTGTTTTTTTGTTATTAGTTAATCCCCTTTTTAGCTTATAGAAGTCTCTTTAAAAATTCTTATAAGGCTGTTTTGGTGGTGGACTCCTTTAATTTTTGCTTGCCTATAAAACTCTTAGTATCTCCTCAGTTCTGAATAATAACCTTGGTGGTTGGAGAGTTTTGTGTTTTTTATCACTTTAAATATATCATGCCCCTTCCTTCTGGCTGGGAAGGTTTATGCTGAAAAATTGTTGATGGTGTTATTGGGGTTCACTTGTTATTTTCTCTTGCTCCTTTTAAGATCAAATCTTTATCTGTAATGTTTCATATTTGGGTCCATCTTATTTGGAACTCTCAGGACTTCCTGGGTCTGTTTCTTTTTCCTGGGTATGAGAGTTTTCAGTCATTACTTTTTCAAATAAATTTTATACTTTTTTTCTCTCTCTCTATCTCTCTTTCTCTCTTTTTTTTATTTGGGCCCCCAAAATAAGAATGTTATTCCACTTGATGTTTTCTATAGGTCTCTTAAGCTATCTTCACTTTTAAAATTACTTATATGTTTGACTTCTGTGTGTGTTTTACTTCCTTTTTTTCCAACTCACTGATATATTTTACAGCTTCATTTAGTCTTCTGTTAAACTCCTTTAGTGTATTTTTCAGTTTACTCATTGTATTCTTCAGCTCTATCATCCTTCTTTGGTACATTCTTATCTTCTCTCTCTCTCTTTGTGTTTGTCCATCCATTCTCCTCAGTTTGCCGAGCCTTTCTATGACTATTATTTTGAACTCTTTAGCTGGTAAGTTAATTATCTCCATTTCATTAAAATTTTATCTGATGTTCTATGTTGTTCTTTTGTTTGGAATATATTCCTTAGTTTTCTCATTTTGCTTGACCCTCTATATTTGTTTCTATGAATTATATAAAACAGCTACCTCTCACAGTCTTGAAAGAGGAGCCTTGTGTAGGAGATGAATGTTACTGTTAACCTTGCCCTAGTTCTTAAGCTTGCCCTAGTTGATTCTTCAACAGTATCTCTAATTGTTTCAGATATGTGGGGTCTAAAAACATAATCCTCTCTGCCCACCATGGTCTGGAGCTCAAAGGACATTCCCTGTGTATGTTTGTGCACCAACTGCTTTTGACAAGGGCGTGAGAGTGTTGCATAAAGGAAAGAGCTGCTCACCCAGTGTCTCTGGTTGGTACTGTTAGGAGCTGTGTGAAATGAAAGCTTGTGGAAGTGGCATTTAGTGTTGGGGTTACTGGTCACTTCCTTATACAGGTTTGCTTACCTGTCACTGCTAGAAGGATAAAGTGAGAGTGCAAAATTGGCATCCACCTTCACCGGAGCTAGCAAGGTAGGAGAACATAAAAACGGCACATATGTGCAACTTTGTCCCAATGGGAGTCTCAACAACCTTTTCCTTCCCTGGCATATTTATTAAGGTTAGCAAATGAATATTCTTCTCATATAGTTTAGGCTCTTTATATTTTGAGCTTGGTCCCAGGGCAAGTGAGTCTGTGAATGAGCCCTTTAAGAGAAGAATCTTGATTCCCTACAGCCCCATGGTTATCTGGGACATTAACCCCATTGACTGTCAATGCCACTTGTTTTGAAAGCCTGTCACTTTGGTGCAGATCCCAACGGTATGGGTGCCTGATGTAGAGCACAGACAACTCGTTTTTTAGGAAAAAGGTCCTTTTTTGTTTGTTCTTTTGTTTGTTGTTTTGAGATCTCTCCTAAATGTAGACTGCTGTGTCAGGTGTGAAGATTTGGGAAACCATGTCTCTAATTCTCCTACCAATCTCAGTGTGACCCTTTTATCCTTTGATGGGGTGTAGCTGATCAGAGATATTTCAGGTTCTTTTTGGTAGAAGTATTTCCATATATAGTTGTAGATGTTCTGTGTACATGATAAGAGATGCATTCAGGATTTTCCCACACTGCCATTTTGAACTGCTCCTTTCATCAAGTTTTTACTTTGGGTTCCTGATATAAACTATTTTAAAATCAGGCAATAAAAAGAATTTCTGTGCCACCTTATCTTACTTCTATGTACAATCTCTCTATCTCTTCCATGATTCCAGGTGAAATAAAAAACAAAAGGAAAGTTATTTTATTCACCTACAAAATATAAATATCTCATGGGGTTGTATCATTTGCACTTGTGTTTTAGCTGGCTCATTATTTGGTTAGGTATGATAGAGAAGAACATCTAAAACTGTGGGATTTTTGCCCGATCAGGCAGTGGCGCAGTGGATAGAGCGTCAGACTGGGATGCGGAAGACCCAGGTTCGAGACCCTGAGTTCGCCAGTTTGAGCGCGAGCCCATCTGGCTTGAGCAAAAAGCTCGTCAGCTTGGACCCAAGGTCGCTGGCTCCAGCAAGGGGTTGCTCGGTCTGCTGAAGGCCCATAGTCAAGGCAAATGTGAGAAACCAATCAATGAACAACTAAGGTGTTGCAACGGCAACGGAAAACTAATGATTGATGCTTCTCACCTCTCTCCGTTCCTGTCTATCTGTCCCTATCTATCCCTCTCTCTGACTCTCTCTCTGTCCCTGTAAAAAAAATTAAATAAATAAAATAAAACTGTGGGATTTCTACTAACAAGAAATGGTTAAATGAAGATGGACATACATATAAAAGAAGCTCATACAATTAAAAAATGGCACATAGCCCTGCCTGGTTGGCTCCGTGGTAGAGTATTGGCCCCGTGTATGGATGTCCCGGGTTCAATTCCCAGTCAGGGCACACAGGAGAAGTATCCATCTGCTTCCCCATCTCTCCCCCTTTCACTTTTTTCTCTCATTTTCTCTTCTCCTCCTCTCCTTCAGCCATGGCTCAATTCGACCAAGTTGGCCCCAGGTGCTGAGGATGGCTCCATGGCCTCTGCCTCAGGAACTAAAAATGGTTCTGGCTGCAATGGAGCAAGGGCCCCAGATGGGTAGAACATCACTCACTAGTCAGCTCACCAGGTGGATGTTAGTCAGGGCACATGCAGGAGTCTGTCTCTGATTCCCCTTCTCTCACTAAAAAAAAAAAAAAAAAAAAAAAAAAAAAAAGTTCACATTATGGTAAATAAATAATATATCAATATCAAGAAAATGGAGATTACTTGTTTCTTTTTAACAAATTCATCTAATAAAAATAAAAGTAACTAAAATTATAAAGATATAGTTTATTACTTAGTATTACTTAGTTATTATAAATATAATGGCAAGGTTACAATGACTATCAGCCAATAAAATTGCAATTTTTTCCCATTCAGTTTTGAATTTAAAAACTATAAAGAGATATTTAATGATTATTCAAGTCACAAGGTTACATTGTCTGTGTGCCTTATGACTAACAGAGTTACTGTATTTATAAATACTTTTACCTTTTATTATAACTAGCCTGACTTTTCTCAACTATTATTGTAGTTTAAACTTCCTTTATGGCTAAATGTCAGTGCCAGCAGAAATACACGCCAATGCCATTAAGGCAGGTAAATGATGTCAGTGAAAATCTTGAGTCTGCTCCAGATTTCTGGAGTATTGTATATCTTGCCAGCATCATTACTTTTCTTAGAACTCTCTTCCTTAGATTGAGTAACATTCATGGTCATGATAAGAACTCCTACCACTGCCATTCATCAATTAATTTACTCATGATGTTATCTTTTAATGTTTGTAAGTCATGTTTCAGCTGTGTGAAAGTGAAGAAAAAGGATATTGCAAGAAAAAACATAATAACAGTAGCAAATAGCAGACAAAAGAAAGGCCATAGCACAAAATTATGTGTAGGGAAGAAAATAATCTTTCACTCTACCACACTGCCCCTTTGACAACTTCATTAATATCTTAGGACATTTTTCAAACAAGATAATCAGATTTATAGATATTTTATTACTAACTTAGACTATGACAGGCTTTAATGTTTAATTTTTGTGTTCATTTTATTCATTCTAATATGATTATTATATTTTAAACTTTACTTTCCTCTTTCTTTGTTATTGATTTATATCTCAAATATTTCTATATTCCTACTTTGTGCCAGCTTTGGTAGAGATACAATGCATAATTTTAGTGCCTGTGTTAAAGGAGCTTATAGTTTAGAGAGGCAGATATGAATTTAATATTTATAAATTTGTATGTAATTATAAACTATCATAAATGTTATAAAAAAAGTCATAATAATATGTCTCTATATCAGTGGTAACTTTGTTCTTGCAGAAGTCAATTTTAAGTTGGGGTATGTAAAATGTACAATGATTGAGTAGAAAATGAAGTAAGAGAGAAGACAGTATAGGTCAAGGGAGCATCCTATGTGAACAGTGTTGGCTGGAAGGTAATATGTTCTATCAAGTAATAAAAAGAAGTCAGTGAAACTGGACCCAGATAGGAAAGACAAAGTCATGTGACGGGGCTAAAACATTAAGCAAAAGGTCGAGCACATAAGGCCTTATAAACCAGTGTATGAATTTGGTTTTCTTTCTAGATGTGAAGAGGTCATTCAGTATGAATTTTTTTTTATTTTTTGTGTTGACATGGTTTCAAGTGCCCCACTCAATACAACACCCTCTACATACTGAATCATGCTCCACCATGCCCCACCATGCCCCATGCAAAGTCTCTTTACACCTCCATTTTCCCTCTTTTGTCCCCCTCTCCCTACCTCCACCACTCCTTTCTCATTGTCTATTGCTACCTTGTTACCTGTATATATATTTAGTATATGTGACTTTGGCTAATCCCTTCTCCTGCTTTGATTACATCCCTTCTTCCCCCTTCTCTCTGACAACTGTCTAACTATTCCGTTACCCTCTTTTGTTTCCATTTTGTTCCTTGGTTTATTCAGTTCATAAGATTCCACATATAAGTGAGATCATATGGTATTTATCTTTCTGTGTTCAAATGGTATTTATCTATCACTTAGCATAATAATCTCCAGCTCCATCCATGCTGTCACAAAAGGTTTCTTTTTCTAATTATGCATAGTATTCCATTGTATAAATGGAAAAGAGCTTGTTTCTCTACGTATCCATTGATAAACACTTGGGTTCTTTTCAGATCTTGGCTATTGAAAACAATGCTGCAATGAACATGGAGGTGCATATCTTCTTTTGAATTAGTGTTTTGGGATTCATAGGATATATTCCTAGAAGTGGGAGGGCTGGGTCATAAGGCAGTTCCATTTTTAATTTTTTGAGGAAATGCCATATCATTTCCCACAGTGACCGCACAAGTCTGCATTCCCACCAGCAGTGCAAGAGGGTTCCCTTTTCTCCACACCCTCGCCAACACGAATGCATTTGTTATTCCTTAACTTTATCCTCTATCCACCTAAGTGGTAAGTTTATCACCACTTCAATTAAATTCATTATCTGCACCTAGATTTAAAAGAACAGTTCCTATTTTATTTTGAATTTTTAGTGAGACTTTAGTCAGTCTGCCTTCAAGTATACAGACATTTTCTTATGCCTTCCCAGAATATTTGTATTATTGGTCTTTGCTACTACTTTTACTTTAAAAATATTTTGTTTCAAATTTAATCTCATCAAAGATGTCATAGATTAATGTCTTCACATACCACTTCTTATGCTTCACAGAGTTCATTTACCTTTGTTTGTTATTGTTGTTGTTTTTGTGACAGAGACAGAAAGAGAGAGAAAGAGAGAGAGACTGATAGGGACAGCTGGACAGGAACAAAGAGAGATGAACAAAGAGAGATGAAAAGCATCAATTCTTTGTTGTGGCACCTCCGTTGTTTATTGACTACTTTCTCATATGTTTCTTGACTGGGGGAGGGGAGGGCTCTGTAAAGCCAGTAGCCACAGACACCATCACGGCCACCTGGCCCATGCAGGTTTGCATTAGATTCGGACAGTCGGTAATGAAACAACCGAGCCAAGAACTGGTAGGTCATTTAATCCTAGCTTGCACCTGGTGGGCAAGTAAAAACACACGCTGGGCTCCAAAACCCAATCATTCAGTGCTCACAAAGCTACTGACTTATCCGAGTTTCCTAGAATAAAAGGCTTGTACCTCACCAGTCTTATTCACCTTTGTTCCCTGTTGGGAAGATAAAATATATTATGCTCACTTTGTTAAAGATGGCGCTGCCCACATGGAAGTTTGTTGATATTAATGTGTGTTCTGGAATAGGCTGTGGGCAGGCTGGGTTGTTAAACCTAAGGCTTAGTTTTAAGAGTAAGCTTTTCCCCACACCCTTGACTGATTGGGTGATGTGGGGTGGTGCACTCTTATGAGGAATCCCATTATGCCTCAGTTAAGTGACTTTGTATCAGAGACTTTCTTGTTTGTAGATTGGATTAAGGGTTTGAATTTCTACACTATAAAGTGGGACAGACCAGTAGCTTGCTCACTCTTGGTTCCTGAAGTATTAGAAAGGAGAGCAGATTAAGGCCATGTGGAGGCCAGGAGAAGCAGCCAAGATGACGGAGTGCTGAGGGAGAAGCCAGTTTGAGCAGTTTGTGCTGGAGAAGGAGATGGGAAACAGGTGAATAAGTCTGGTGAGCTAGAAACCTTTTGATTCTAGGAAAGTTGGATAAGTCAGTAGCTTTGTGAGCACTGAATGAGTGGGTTTTGGAGCCCAGTGTGTGTTTTTGCTTGCCCACCGGGTGCAAGCTAGAATTAAAGCTGATGACTCACCAGTTCTTGGCTCCATTGTGTCATTACCATCTGTTTGAATCAAATGGGAACCTGCACGGGTCAGGTGGCTGTGATTCTGACCCCGGCTATTGGCTTTACAGTAATGAAACAACCACTGCAGGGAAACCATGGTTTCATTTTTCTACTAAGGACTAAGACTGTTTTATTCCAATCACAGTTACACAACTTGGATAACTCATTTACCTAAAATGAACTTAATTGGGAACTTGGATCTGTGTCTCTTGGGCTACAGTTCCTTTTGTTCAAATAAATGATTTTTATTCATTATCATCATCCAAAAATTAATTTTACTTAACAGCTGCCTTCCACAAATTTTTATTAGTAGTAGTTCAAAAGAGATGTTAAAGAATGTCTTACAAGTGAAAGCAAGGTGACACCAGATGGAAATATGTATCTATACAAAGAATGAATTATATAGGAAATGGTAACTATATGGGTAATATTTTTTAAAAAGGTATTTTTACAATCCCTTTAAAAAGAATTGACTTTTAAATATACAAGTAACAATATCATAAAGCCCAGGAGGAAAATAATGGTCATGTGCTATAGCTAGGTTCTTATGCTGTTCTTGAAGTGGTGAAATAATACTTAAAGACAAATAGTGATAAATTAAAAATGTATTTCTCAACTCCAAAAGTAATCAGTATAAACAAGCAATGATGTTTATTCCATAAGCAAATGAAATAATAGAATTTACTCAACTCAAAAGTAAGAGGAAAAAAAAACAAAAAGAAAACAAAGAACAGATAGTACAAGAAAAAAAAACAAAGAGCAAGATAATAGCTTTAAATCCAAATATATACTTGTAAATGGTATAGACCAGTGGTTCTTAACCTTTTTTGAGGTACCGAACCCACCGGTATCATATGCGCATTCAATGAACCCTTCTTTAGTGATAAATAAAATATGATTTTTTTTCCAAATTCAAGACATAGGTATATGATCTTTTACTGGTGCACAAAATGAGCCATGCACGAACATCACCTTGCTCAAAGAACAAAACCAACAAAGTACATGAACTCACAACAAATTACAGTATTACTTTATTCTGGCCTCCGCAGCAGAGGCTTCTCCGAACCCCTGAGAACAACTCATCAAATCCTTAGGGTTCGATAGAACCCAGGTTAAGAACCACTGGTATAGACATTTGATTAAAAGTGAGATTTTCATATGGGTAAAAATATGAGACTAAACTATGTGCTGCTATAAAAAATCTAGTCACATTATAAAAGTACAAATGAGTTAAGAATTAAAGGACATAGCCTGACCAGGTGGTGGCTCAGTGGATAGAGTGTCGAACCAGGATGCAGAGGACCCAGGTTTGAGACCCCGAGGTCAATAGCTTGAGTGCGGACTCATCTGGCTTGAGCAAAAAGCCCACCAGCTTGGACCCAAGGTCCCTGGCTCCAGCAAGGGGTTACTCAGTCTGCTGAAGGCCCACGGTCAAGGCACATATGAGAAAGCAATCAATGAACAACTAAGGTGTCGCATTGAAAAACTGATGATTGATGCTTCTCATCTCTCTTTGTTCCTGTCTGTCTGTCCCTATCTATCCCTCTCTCTGACTCTCTCTCTGTTCCTGTATAATAAAAAAAAAAACAAAGAATTAAAGGGTATAAAATAAGATATATAATTATAAAATACTTGGAGTCACAATATTAATGTCAAGCAATGTAGATTTCAGAAAAAAATCGGTCATTTTATAATTATACAAAAGTGAATTCATCAAATGAACATGACAATTCTGAATAACTGCTTCTTACCACAAAGTCTCTGAATACATGAAGCAAAAACAAATTTAAGTGTAAGAACTGAAATATTCACAGTTATAGTTAAAGATTTCAATATCTCTGCTTTAATACTTAATAAAAGGAGACATAAAATCAGTAAGTAAATAGAATACTTCAGCAATACAACCAAGTTGTGTCATGAAGTTAATGTTTGTGTTCTCCCCCAGATTCTTATGAGAAAGATAAAGAAATGGTATTACAGGACCAGAGAAGTGAGGTTGTATTAAGTTATGTTATAAATGATAAATAGAAAAGAGTCTGGAAGAGGTTGCAATGTGCTAGAGATTTGGGGAGCAGAAAAAGTGATGACAATACAGGATTATCCAAAACATCACAACATAGTGATTTATCAACTAGGTAGTGTCAGAGTATATAGTACAAGTCAAGAAGTAGCATTATGTTTGATGAAGAGATTAGGAAGTCATGGCATTTCTATTATATAATGGAAGAAAAAGACAAAGTTTTAGCATATGCAGTTAAAAAACTGACCTTTTAAGGAAACTTCCCAAACTCATAGTAATATATATATTGACATTATGGACTGAACAAATTATAGAGGTAGATTGGTTAACTGGAATGCACAAAATAAAATCTATTGATTTTGTGAATTATAAACAAGAAAAAATGGTTTTAAGAGAAGTTTTTTCTTTTTTAGATAAGAGTTGAGAAAGCAAAAAATATATATCTGACTTATTTACAACTATGTAGACACAATCTCATTCTCCAAACCTTGTACAAGATTAGTGTGTAGAAATAGAAAACACTCAAGGGCTTCTAAATGGGAATAAAATACAAGAAAATGCTACCATTGTTATTTTGTCTGAAACCCTAGATCAGTGGTTCTTAATCTGGGTTCTATTAAACCCTAGGGGTTCTATGAGTCTATCTGCCGCGGAGGCCAGAATAAAGTAATACCGTAATTTGTTGTAAATTCATGAACTTTGTTGGTTTTGTTCTTTGAGCAAGGTGATGTTCATGTATGGCTCATTTTGTGCACCAGTAAAAAAACATATACCTATGTCTTGAATTTGGAAAAAATAATCATATTTTACTTATCACTAAAGAAGGGTTCGGTGAATGCGCATATGATACCGGTGGGTTCGGTACCTCAAAAAAGGTTAAGAACCAGTGCCCTAAATAAAGAGTGACATGTATGTTGTAGATTATTAAATCAAATGCAATAAAATATAAGCTGCAAAGCCTAAAATTTGTAATTAATAAAATTCCAAAGTAGGTAACTACATAGAAAACTTATTTTTAAAATGTGGTTTCTCAAGAGCATTAAGGAAATATTCAAGACTGGTGAAAATAATTTTGAGAAGCTCAGAGTCATCAGATTGTGATCAGAAATATGGACTATTATTATTTCTAGTCCTTTAGCTAAACTGACTTTTATGTAATCAGTCTTAGTTTACAAGATACATTTGATAAAGTAAATCTATCTCCCTAAGAGCAATACATTACAAATTAACACGAGTGTATTCTTTGCTTTACATATACCTGATATAATTAAATATTAAAATATCAATTGTTTTCTTTTAATACTTCTGTACATAAAGACTGTACAAAATACATAATTCAAAATAATCTGTATCATAAAGGAGTTTATAATATTTTTGAAAAAATCTAATTTTTAATAAAGTATAACAATATGTAAATGTAAATGAGAAAATGAATTTATTGTTGTAACCATCAGAAGGAAGTAGATAAGGGTTTTATTTAAATGACTAGAAAGTCTAGCAAATATAGAACAAAATAAAGACCTTAGAAAGATTAGGAGTAAATATTGTGTGACCTAAGTTTATCGATAGTTTAATGAACTAAAACTGGGATCATTTGCATGTGTCAGGGTAAAGAGAATTTTTTTTCTTTTATATTTTCTGCTGTATTAGCATAAATGCATCATCCATTCTCATTGGCTGCTGCACTGGTGATTGATATAAGTCCAAATTTAAAGTTAGAATTAAAATTATCTGTAATGTACATTGTCATATGTCATATAGCATCTTACAATACATAAAATACAGAAAGAAAAACACCTGTAGTATGAGAAAACTACTGGCTTTTCTGTAATTGGTGGTTGCCTTGAGCCATTAATAATTTCTTTCATTGCATGTTCAAAATGTTCTTTCATTTGTGTATTCAATATTGCTGCAAAAATGCACCATAGTCACACATTAATGCTTGACCTATTCTCTATAGTACACCAATAGACTTTGTACTCCGGGACCAGAATATCCCTATGGTATATAATAACACAGCTGGTTATTCATGTGTAAAACTGAGGAAGATTTTTAATCGCAAATACAATTGGGTTCAAGATGAAAATACTCACTTTGTGCTTTTTAGGATTTAATTGCTGCTAAAAAGATGATTTTGCTTGTATTTTTAGGTGTTTTCTTCTAGCATAGCATGAGAAATATGAATTTTAATACTAGAAATACTTTGAAGTTAAGCAATCTCTCCTGTCTCTACCCTAGGTGTTCACAGAATTCTAAAGCACATTTTTGCAGTTAGTCTCACAGTGACCTACAAAAGAGAGAGTTATGGAAATCCAGACAAAGGCCATAAAACGGAGGGAGCCACAAGGTATAAAGAGTCAATGTTATTTTTCTTTAGCTTTAGAAGATCCTAGAGTGAAATTTGACTCAGTAAGACTGATGGTTACTGTTGTCAAATATGTTAGGATTAGAGTATAAGCAGCTTCATAGATTAAATCTTCATTAAAACATTTTTCTTAGATTAATAAAAAACAATTTTAAAATCCATCAGTATGTTTACAGCTACACATGATATAGATAAATGTTTTGACATTCCCTCTTCTCTCAGTAAGTGTATAACACATTACAGTATTATATAGATCTTGGGAAAAAACACTTACAGACAGATGCTGGAGCAGATGTGGAGATAAGGAATCCCTTATGCACGCACTGTTGGTGAGATAGTAAATTGGTGCAGCCACTATAGAAAACAGTATGGAGGTTCCTCAAAAAGATAAAAATAGAACTGCTTATAGGATTCAGCAGTCTCACTTCAGGTATATATTCAAAATAAATGAAAATAAGAATAATACTTAATTTCCCAGTAAATGCAGTATAAAAGTCATGATCATTCTTAATATGACTCAACTATTTATACAAATGAAAATATCCTAACTCCCTGTGCAAAATGATTTATAAACTACCATGTCTCACCCATCTTTGAGTGATTTGTCTTGTATCTGAATTATATTCTTTTTAGGATATCCTCCAACATAAATCTTGAGATGTAGAGTTAAATAATATCAATATATCTTATGTAAGGAGAGATGAGAGTGAAATTTTGGAAAATAAAAAGAATTGCATAATACATACACAAATGTTTTTGTTCCAAAATAAAAAGACAATAATTGTAACTTATTATAGTCCTCATTTCTGCACTAATGGCAGGTCACAGCTGGTATTTAAAATTCTCTTCATTTCTGTTCATTCATATTCCCCTTGCTTTTAGGAAGCAGCTGAGTGGTCAAGGTTTCTTGCCTGGCAAGGTATTTCAAATCTTCATTTATAAAGAATCTGAATAATTATAGTCCTTGTATATTTTTAACTTTTATCACAGAACATGGGGGTGCCAAAATATGCCCTAGAAGATCTTTTGCATTTAATACTAGTCTTTCTCAACCTTCATCATATTTCAGAAATCCAATTTCTTCTCTACAGCTGGGGATTAATTATGTTAATTATTAAAATAACCTTTCTTTGTGGTTTCACTGGCATGAAGAGTGCGGTGTAGCAAGTTTCCAAATTCTGCCTCCTACTGGTACTAGTTACATGGAACAACTACTGTGTATGTTTGGTAGTATTCTTTCTCCTTTCAGTACAGATCTATGGAGTGAGAAAGGGAAAAAAATGTTAGTGGATTACTTGTAGTAATAGAGAAAACGTTTCCATCTCCACCTCATTTTCCTAGGTCTATGAACTTGTTCCAACCTTGTTAACCCTCCAATGTAAAACTCAAGGAAGGTATTATTCTGGAAGGGCACCAAGTCAATTAAAATTTCAAACTCTTTCCAGAAGGATAGTTTGATTTCTTTAGACTCTAATAATTCAGTTTAATCTAGAGGTAAATATATTGGTTTCATGTTGATGGATAGAGACAAAGGGTGGATGAGTTTGAATTCTTCTGTCATTTTGCTTAGAATATGTTGATTAACAACTGATTTCTAATACACTCTTCTTTCCTAGTGCTTTCTTTTAGCACCAGAGAACTCCAAATTTACAATTTATTCATGGCTGCACCTATTAGGAGAATGCTTCCTGTTTCAACTTTAGCTTTTCCTGTGTCTTGAGTTGTGATTCCATCTCTATGGTTTCTATTTGTGTGTGTGTATTTTTAATCACTACAATCCAATTTGCCTTCTGTTTTCCAGAAATTATTCAGAATAGCTATTTCACTGGTACCTTTTTCTTCTTTTTTATCCATATTTTAACTATACTTTCTTTTCATACAAAGCTGCTGCCAGGGTTTGGGATTGCAACAACAACAAGGGCAAACATAGTACAATTTCAGTCAACCTGCTTAAATTATATGTGTGTATCCTTAATTTTGTAACATGGAGATGAAAAGAAATTTGAAATCATTCTGTACAACTTGTAAATTATGTATTCAGCAATATTTTTTCATGTTAGTACTGATGTACTTGAAAAAGTTACTTGCTCCAGAATCCTAAGTTTTCTTTGCATAAAAGTATATAAAATCCAGAATCCACTTATAAAGCCTTTGACTCTTGTTCAAGCACATTTTAATTTCTTATTTTTTTATATTTTCCTTCATGGATTCATGCACTTCAGTAAAATATTAAAGCATTTGCTTATATGCATTTTATAAATATGTGTATATTTTATTTCCAAATCCCTGTCAAAGTTAATCTGCTTATTTTCAAATGTGTTACTAAGAAATCTACTTGCTCTGGCAGAACATGTCATTCACTCTGATAACATTTATAATTTCTGAGATTTAGTATATCTCATTACCTAATATTTTGCATTTTCTGAGAAAACTTTGGGAAATAGAGAATGAATGACCAAGTACAAGAAGTTATATGACATTTTAGAGTTAGGAGAAAGAGAAATGTCAGTTCTGCTAGAATCAGTGATAATAATTAATAATGTGTTTAACTTATAGTTCATTTATGCTGTGAGAGCAGAAAGACAGAGACTCTCATAAAAATTCCATCAACTCTATGAAAACTTGAACATTTATTCATAGTGTTTTCAAAAAAATTAGACATTATTATGACAGTATTGCCAAGATTTTCTACTTATACTTCTGATATCAACTTTCTCATTTATTCCACACTCCCAAATAATGATCAAGCAAAGTTTACTTTCAAGCACCAATATAAAATTTGACCAAATTATTTTCTTCATATAGTTCAACTAAGCTGTGATTCTGTGGTATTATAACATTACACCCTTAAGTTTATTTTAATACTTAACCATTGTTTTTCACTGAAACATATATACTTTGTCATTAAAGCAGAATGTGTCCATCTTTTTGTAGGGCATGGCTTTCCAAAATATAAAGAATCACTATGGTTTTATATGGGGATTGCAGGACTGTATACTTTATGTCTTAACACCAGCTTTCACTGAGCCATTGGATATTAGATTTTTAAAGAATAAACAAGTTATGTTACAAGATAGTCAGTTAGTGTATCAGAAAAAACAACTATCAGTTTTAGCCTTTCATCAAATCCTAACTTTTGCCAAATTGTGCCTGCCACAGTTGCAGGGGATATAAAAATGTATCACTGAGTCAAGCTTTCACTTTCACAGTGCTACCATTTGAATTAACATTCCATAACACACCATACTTTTGTTTTCACAATCCCTTTCTTTGTTTCTTTGGTTTAGATAATATAAAGTAAAAAATTTGATCATTGGCTTTAAAATAAAAATATTAGGTAACATTTTTATTAATTAATTTTAGAAAGTGGCAGGGGGAGAGAGAGAGAGGAGAGAGAGAAAATGGGGGGGGGGTGAGAAATGGGAAGTACTGACTTGTAGTAGTTACTTCTCATATGTGCCTTGACTGGGCAAGTTTTCTTTTTTTTTAAATTTTATTAATTTAAAGGGGGTGACATTGATAAATTAGGGCACATATGTTCAGAGAACACATCTCCAAGTTATTTTGACAGTTGATTATGTTACATACCCATCACCCAAAGTCAGATTGTTTTCTGTCACCTTCTATCTGGTTTTCTTTGTGTTCCTCTCCTCCCCTCACCCCCATCCTCTCCTCCCCCCACCCCAGTAACCACCACACTCTTGTTTGTGTCTCTGAGTCTCATTTTTATGTCCCACCTATGCATAGAATCATATAGTTCTTAGTTTTTTCTGATTTACTTATTTCACTCAATATAATGTTATCAAGTTCCATCCATGCTGTTGTAAAAGATCTAATGTCATCATTTCTTATGGCTGAGTAGTATTCCATGGCATATATGTACCACATCTTCTTTATCCAGTCATCTATTGAAGGGCTTTTTGGTTGTTTCCATGTCTTGGCCACTGTAAACATTGCTGCAATGAACATGGGGCTGCATGTGTCTTTACATACCAATGTTTTTGAGTTTTGGGGGTATATACCCAGTAGAGGGATTGCTGGGTCATATGGTAGTTCTATTTTTAATTTTTTGAGGAACCACCATACTTATTTCCATAATGGTTGTACTACTTTACATTCCCACCAACAGTGGATGAGGCTCCCTTTTTCTCCACAGCCTTTCCAACATTTGTTATTACCTGTCTTGTTGATAATAGCTAATCTAACAGGTGTGAGATGGTATCTCATTGTAGTTTTGATTTCCATTTCTCTAATAGCTAATGAAGATGAGCATTTTTTCTGTTGACCATTGTATTTCTTTCTGGAAGAAGTGTCTGTTCATGCCCTCTTCCCATTTTTTTATGGAAGTGTTTGTTGAGTTTTATGAATTCTTTGTATATTTTGGATATTAGGCCCTTATCTGAGCTGTTGTTTGAAAATCTCATCTCCAATTTAGTTGGCTGTCTGTTTTGTTGTCAGTTTCTCTTGCTGTGCCAAAGCTTCTTAGTCTGATGTAGTCCCATTCATTTATCTTTGCCTTCTCTTCCCTTGCCTTTGGAGTCAAATTTATACAGAGCTCTTTATAACCAAGGTCCATGAGTTTACTACCTATGTTTTCTTCTATGTAATTTATTGTTTCAGGTCTTATATTTAGGTCTTTGATCCATTTTGAATTAATTTTAGTACAAAGGCAAGCTTTCAAACCAGCAACTTTAGAATTCCAGGTAGATGCTTTATCCACTGTGCCACCATAGGTCAGACAAGTAAAAATCTAATAATCAAATTATTTATTTTAAGTATAATACTTACTAGATCAGTCTCAAAAAATGAACAAAGAATATTAATTCAAGGTTAATAAGAGACATGAGGCCCTGACCAATTGGCTCAGTGGTAGAGCATCAGCCCGGTGTGTGGAAGTTCTGAGTTTGATTTTTGGCCAGGGCACACAAGAGAAGCGCCCATCTGCTTCTCCCCCCATCTCCCTCTTCTTTCTCTCTATCTCTCTCTTCACCTCCCACAGCCAAGGCTCCATTGGAGCAAAGTTGGCCCCGGGCACTGATGATGGCTCCATGGCCTCTGCCTCAGGCCCTAGAATGGCTCCAATTTAAGCAGAGCAACGCCCCAGCGGGGCCAAGCATCGCCCCCTTGTGGTCATGCTGGGTGGATCCCAGTTGGGTGCATGTGGAAATTTCTCTCTCTGACTCCGCCCACCCACTCCCGCTTCTCACTTTGGAAAAATACAAAAAAAAACCCACCCCAAAACAGAGACATGAAATTTAACGTTTCCTCAATATATTTCCCCCTTATCTCTAAATTAGATGCCCTAGTAAAATAATTATAATTATTGGTAACTATATAGGTACCAAGGTGCTTAGTTTTTTTTTTATTAATTTTAATGTGGTGACATTAATAAATCAGGGTATATATGTTCAAAGAAAACATCTCCAGGTTATTATATCATTCAATTATGTTGCATACCCATCAGCCAAAGTCAAATTGTCCTCTTCACCTTCTATATAGTTTTCTTTGTGCCCCTTTCCTACCCCCTCTCCCACCCCATAACCACCACACCCTGGTCCATATCTCATAGTCTCATTTTTATGTCCCACCTATGTATGAAATCATGCTGTTCTCAGCATTTTTCTGTTTTACTTATTTCACTCCGTATAATGTTATCAAGATCCATCCATTTTGTTGTAAATGATCCGATGTCATCATTTCTTATGGCTGAGTAGTATTCCGTAGTATATATGTACCAAAGCTTTTTAATCCACTCATCATCGGAAGGACACTTGGGCTGTTTCCAGATCTTTGCTATTGTGAACAATGCTGCCACGAACATGGGGGCGCATTTCTTCTTTTCGAACAGTGCTATGGTGTTCTTAGGATATATTTCTAAAAGTGAAATAGCTGGGTCAAAAGGCAGATCGATTTTTAATTTTTTGAGGAATCTGTATACTGTTTTCCACAGTGGCTGCACCGGTATGCATTCCCACCAACAGGGCAGGAGGGTTCCCTTTTCTCCACATCCTCGCCAGCACTTGTTCTGTGTTGTTTTGCTAATGAGCGCCATTCTGACTGGTGTGAGGTGAAATCTCATTGTGGTTTTAATTTGCATTTCTCTAATAATTAGTGATGTTGAGAATTTTTTTCATATGCCTATTGGCCATCTGTCTGTCCTCTTTGGAGAAATTTCTATTCATTTCTTTTGCCCATTTTTTTATTGGATTGTTTGTCTTCCTGGTGTTGAGTTTTATAAATTTTTTATAAATTTTGGTTATTAATCCCTTATCAGACATGTTGTCGAATATGTTCTCCCATTTTGGGGTTTGTCTTTTTATTCTGTTCTTATTGTCTTTAGCTATGGAAAAACTTTTTAGATTGATATAGTCCCATTTGTTTATCTTGCCTTTCATTTCATTTGCCCGTGGAGATAAATAGGCAAATAAATTGCTGCTACTGATGTCGAAGAGCTTGCTGTCTATGTTTTCTTCTAAGATACTTATGATTTCATGGCTTACATTTAAGTCTTTTATCCATTTTGAGTTTGTTTTTGTGAATGGTGTAAGTTGATGGTCTAGTTTCATTTTTTTGCAGGTTGATGTCCAATTTTCGCAACACCATTGGTTAAAGAGGCTGTCTTTACTCCATTGTATGTTCTTTCCTCCTTTGTCAAATATCAGTTGTCCATATAGTTGTGGGTTTATTTCTGGGTTCTCTGTTCTTTTCCATTGATCTATGTGCCTGTTCTTATGCCACTAACAGGCTGTCTTGAATACAATGGCCTTGTAGTAGACCTTGATATCTGGAAGAGTGATACCTCCTGCTTTATTTTTTCTTTTTACGATTGCTGAGGCTATTCATGTTCTTTTTGGTTCCATATAAATTTTTGGAATATGTGTTCTTTATCTTTGAAGTATGTCATTGGATTTTTAATTGGTATTGCATTGAATTTATAAATTGCTTTGGGTAATATAGACATTTTAATGATGTTTATTCTTCCTAGCCATGAGGATGGTATATGCTTCCACTTGTTTGTATCTTCCTTGATTTTTTTTATCAATGTTTTATAGTTTTCTGAGTACAAGTACTTAACCTCCTTGGTTCAATTTACTCCTAGGTACTTTATTTTTTTGGCTGCAATAGTGAAGGGGATTGTTTCCTTAATATCTTTTGCTGACAGTTCATTGTTGGTATATATAAATACCTCTGATTTCTGAGTATTAATTTTATATCCTGCCACCTTGCTAAATTCATTTATAAGGTCCAGTAGTTTTTTGACTGAGACTTTAGGGTTTTCTATATACCATATTATATCATGTGCAAAGAATGACAGTTTTACTTTTTCTTTTCTAATTTGGATGCCTTTATTTCATCTCCTTGTCTGATTGCTGTAGCTAAGGCTTCCAGAACTATGTTGAATAAGAGTGGTGAAAGGGAGCACCCCTGCCTGGTTCCTGATCTTAAGGGGATTGCTTTTAATTTTTGCCCATTGAGTATGATGTTTGTTGTGGGTTTGTCATAGATGGTCTTTATCATGTTAAGGAATGTTTCCTGTATTACCACTTTACTGAGAGTTTTGAGCATGAATGGGTGCTGGATTTCATCAAATGCCTTTTTTGTATCTATTGAAATTATCATGTAATTTTTGTCCTTCCTTTTGTTTATGTGATGAATCACATTGATTGATTTGTGAATATTGAAACAGAATTGCCTCTCCAGAATAAATCCCACTTGATAATGGTGTATGATTTTCTCCATATATTGTTGGATCCGGTTGGCTAATATTTTGTTGAGAATTTTAGCATCTAAATTCATCAGGGATATAGGCCTATAATTTTCTTTCTTTGTGTTGTCTTTGTCGGTTTTGGGATCAGAATTATGCTAGCTTCATGAAAGGAGTTTGGAAGTCTTCCCTCCGCCTAAATTTTTTAAATAGATTGAGGGGAATAGAAGTTAGTTCTTCTTTGAATATTTGATAGAATTCACTTGTGAAGCCATCAGGCCCAAGACTTTTCTTTTTTGGGAGATTTTTGATAACACTTTCTATCTCATTTGTTGTAATTGGTCTGTTTAGGTGTTCTGATTCTTCCATATTGATTTTTGGAAGATTATATGATTCAGGAAATTTTGTCCATTTCACCTAGGTTGTCTAATATTTCGGCATATAGTTCTTCATAGTATTTTCTTACAATATTTTGTATTTCTGTTGTGTCAGTTGTTATTTCTCCACTGTCCTTTCTAATTTTATTTATTTTAGTCCTCTCTCTTTTTTTCTTGGTGAGTCTAGTTAAAGGTTCATCAATCTTGTTTACCTTTTCAAAGAACCAGCTTCTTGTTTCATTGATCCTCTGTATTGTTTCCTTAGCCTCTATGTCATTTATTTCTGCTCTGACCTTTATTATTTCCTTCCTTCTACTTGTTTTGGGTTTTATTTGCTGTTGTTTTTCTAGTTCTTTTAGCTGCAGGGTCAGGTTACTTATTTGAGCTTTTTCTAGCTTCTTATGATATGCCTGTAGTGCAATAAACTTCCCTCTCAAAACTGCTTTTGCTGTGTCCCATAAATTTTGAGTTGATGTATGCTCATTATCATTTGTTTCTAGAAACTTTTTTATTTCTTCTTTGATCTCATTGTTAATCCATTCATTATTTAATAACATGCTATTTAGTTTCCAAGTGTTTGAGTATTTTTCAGTTTCTCTTTTCTGGTTAATTTCTAGTTTCATGGCATTGTGATCAGAGAAAATGCTTGATATGATTTCAATCTTCTTAAATTTATTGAGACCATTTTTGTGTCCTAACATGTGGTCTATCCTAGAAAACATACCATGAGCGCTTGAGAAGAATGTATATTCTACTGCTTTAGGGTGAAAAGTTCTGAAGATATCTATTAAATCAAGTTGATCTAGTGTATCCTTTAAGTCTGCTGTTTCTTTATTAATTTTCTTTCTTGAGGATCTATCCAGTGTTGTTAGTGGGGTATTGAAATCCCCTACTATTATAATATTGCTGTTAATCTTGCCCTTTATATCCATCAAAGTCTGCTTTATGTATGTCGGGGCTCCTATATTTGGTGTGTAGATATTTATAATAGTAATATCTTTCTTTTGAATTGTTTTCTTTATCATTATGTAGTGTCCTTCTATATCTCTTACTAGAGTTTTTGTTTTAAGGTCCATTTTGTCAGATATAAATATTGCTTTCCCCTGCTTTTTTTTCATTTCCATTTGCATAAAATATTTTTTCATTCTTTTACCTTCATTTTATGTGCATCTTTTGTTTTAAGGTGTGTCTCTTGTAGACAGCATATGTATGGGTACTGTTTTTTTATTTAAGCAGCTACCCTATGTCTTTTGATTGGATCATTTAATCCATTTACATTTAAGGTTATTATTGATATGTAGTTGTTTGTTGCCATTTTATTCTTTAAAGCTGTGTTCTTCTTTTGCTATATTCTTTCCACCCTTTAAACTGTTCACAATAGGCCCCTTAGTATCTCTTGCAGAATTGGTTTGGTTTTAATGAATTCCTTGAGGCTTTTTTTGTCTGGGAAGCTCTTTATTTCTCCTTCAATTTTAAACTTTAGCCTTGCTGGATAGAGTAGTCTTGGTTGTAGGTTCTTGTTCTGCATTACTTTGAATATATCTTGGAATTCCCTTCTGGCCTCAAGATTTTCTGTTGAGAAGTCAGATGTCATCCTCATAGGGGCTCTTTGTAGGCGATAGCCTTTTTTTTTTCTAGGAGCTTTTAAAAATTTTTTTATCACTTATCTTTGGTATTTTACGTATGATTTGTTTGGTGTAGATTTTTTTGGATTTCTCTAATGGAGTTATCTGTGCTTCTTGAACATGTGAAATGTTTTTCAGCCTTAATTTAGGGAAGTTTTCTGCTATGATTTGATTGAACAAAGTTTCCATTTGCTGTCCTCTCTCCTCTTCTTCAGGCACCCCTATGATGCGAATGTTGTTTTTCTTCATGTTGTCACAAAGCTCTCTTAGAATTTCTTCAGATTTTTTAAATCTCTTTTTTCTTTTTCTGCTCTGCTTCCTTGCCTTTGTTTATTGTGTCCTCTAACTTGCTGATTTGATCCTTAGCGTCATCCATCCTGCATTTAATTTCTTCCATTGTGGTCTTCAGTTCTGATACTGTTTTTGTCATTTGTTTCTGATTCTTTTTTATTATTTCAATTTTTTTATACTTGTTATCTCTTTATTTAGATGTTTGTAATGACTATCAATTGTTGCTCTAATCTCTTTGAACATCCTAACTATCATTATTCTAAATTTTGCATCTGGTAATTTGGTTATATTTAGTTCCTTCTTTGGCTATTTTTCTTGATTCATTTGGGTTGCATTTCTCTGCCTGCCTATTTTGTCTGTGTACAAGAAGGTTGTGGCCACAGAAGTCTAATGGCTATTGCCTCTGTGTTTTCTAGGTGTTGTCTGTCTGCAGACCCGCCACCCCCTCTGCCACTGCCTAGGACGGTTGGGTATGGGTATTGCCAGCACAGGCCCACTGTGGCTGTTGCTTTGATTTCCGCCTCTCCTCTGTGGGAGGTCCTGTGTTCTGGTGCCCAACTCTATAAGCTTCAGCCTGCCTGGACCTTTGCCTCACCCCCTCATGTTGGGTTGTGCACTGCACTCAAGCCACAAACCTCAGCACCAAGGGTAGAGGTGAGCACCATTGCTCAACTGCGGAACCAGCCTGTTCCTGGGCTTCCGCCCAGCCCCTGCAGTCAGAGCCTGCTCACTACAGTTTCTTGGGTTGGATGGGGCTGCTGACGTGCACTCAGCTGTGAGCCTTTGCCCATCCAGAGCTTTAGGTCCTCCCCTGAGTTTAGGGCCTGCCTGCGCCAGATTGCAAACCACGGTCTCTCAGGTGGAGCTGCTGGCATGCACTCAGCCATGAGTCTGCTTGTCCCTGGTCCTAGCCACACCCCTGTGATCAGGGCCAGCTTGCACAGGGTTCAGGGTTGCAGAACAGATCTCTGCCCATTCCTGGCCTCCTGCTTTTACCGCGCAGGTGCGGCTGCACTCAGACCCACGGCTGCCTGACCGCTTTTGCACGTCCCCATTCCTGCTGAGCTAGACCGAGCTAAAACCGGCTGGGCTTCCACCCCCAACAGAACCACAATTCAGCATCCCACTGCCACTGTCCCTCCAGCAAGCCCTCAGCAGTGTGGGTGGGTGCACTGCAGCTCAAACCCTAACACTTCATACTGTAGTCCTGGAAGCTCCCTCCTTCTAAGCAACTCTGCTCTAAGTGCCACGGAGAGCTTGTTTGGCTGGTGTCCTGTCTCCCTTTGCTGGTATTGCTAGTTCCAGGGGAAATATTCGTTTTTGATTAGGGAAGTGACTTAGTCCAGGGGTTAGGGTGGCTGTTCCTCAGAGTGTTTTTCCCTGTGCCTTCCAGTCCACACTCTCTTCCCGCTGCTCTGGTTCTCTCCTCTGTTCCTGTTCCTTGGAGTGCCGGGTGAGTGGTTGTGAGAGAGGTTTTCTACGCTGTCCCTTTAAGAAGAATCTTGAGTCTGAGAAAACTGTCTCTTTCTCATAAACAGTATCCTCACTTGTTTCACAGCTCAATATTGTCCAAACACCTCTTCCAGGCTCTGGGACTACAGGCTGGGGCTTGGTTCCTGGGACCCAGGTCCCTCCTTCTCCACCAAACTCTCCTCCCGCCACACGGGTCTCTTCAGGCTGCCATTCACTCTGGGGAGCTGGGCAGCCCTCTTTGTGTTTTTGCTTTTCCTACCAGTCTCAATGTGGCTTCTTCAGTGTTCCTTGGTTGAAGAGTCCACTTAATTTAGTTCAAAGTTGGTTTATCCAGATGATGGTTCTTAAATTTAAGTTATAATCCACTTTGGTTCTGGGAGTTGGAAGTTGGTACATCTGCCTACTCCATCGCCATCTTGCAGTCTCTCAAGGAAACTCGAACACCGCAACTCAGGAGCTAGCTCGCTGCGGAGACCATTGGCACTTCAGCTCCAGCCCCAGCCCTGGCAGCCACGGCAGCCGCCCCAGGGTGCTTATTTCGAATTCTAAGAGTTAAAAATGTTTAAAGTAATTAATCTAAATATCTAATTATTTTTGTGTGCAATACTAAGGTGGCCAAATTTTTTAAAATGAAAAGGAGGAGAAAAATAATTCAAAGAAAACAATATCGTAAATAAAAGAAACATTTTATTCATTGCAACAATAATACACTATAAAACAATAAATGCATAATAAAATATTTATAATATTTTATATTGCAATTATGCTTACATGCCTATTAATTTTTAATAATAATTTGAAAAAAAAAGTACGCATTTAGATACAAATATGTCACATCACACGCAATGGATCAACTCTGCATCGATCAAATGCGGACATTTACAGATTAGTCTTCCAATATCAAAAAGGAGGTAGGAGGACACTTTTTGAGAGAGTACGGAACCTACAAAAGAAGGACTGTTCTCCCTAAAGGAGGATGATTGGTCACTTTTGCAATACATATATATGTGAGAGAGTGATTTTTTTAATTCAGTTTTTAATTTATTGTGTTGACATGGCTTCAAGTATCTCATTCATAATAACACCCTCAAAACACTGCATCATGCCCCTCATGCTCCATGCAAAGTCTCCCTTCATTCCAATTTCACCAGCTTTGCTGCCTCGCCCCCTACCTCCATCCATATTTCATTCTGGGACTTGCTATCCTGTTATCTGTATCTATGCTTTAAGTATATATAATTTGTCTAATCCCTTTGCCTTCTTTGATCCCATCCCCTCATCTACCTTTCCTCTGTCCATTTGTTTCTTGAGACTCTGCCTCTGTTTGTACTATGTTCCTCAGTTTGTTGTTTGTATTAGATTTCACATATAAGTGAGATCATATGGTATTTGTCTTTCTCTGCCTGACTTATTTCACCTATCAAAATAATTTTTAGGTTCATCCATGTGTCACAAAAGGTAAAATTTTCTTTTTTTTCACAGCTGTGTAGTATTTTACTGTGTATATGTACCACACCTTTTTTATTCACTCATTCACTGAAAGACACTTGAGCTGTTTCCAGATCTTGGCTATTGTACACAATGCTACAATAAACATGTGGTTGCATATATTTTTTGAATTAGTGTTTTGTGATTCTTTGGTTATATTTCTAAAAGTGGAAAGGCTGGGTCATAAGGCAGTCCATTTTTAATTTTTTGAGAAACGTCATACAGTTTCCCACAGTGTCCGCACAAGTATGCATTCATTACCATACAGTACAGGAGAGTTCCCTTTACTCCACACTCTTGCTCCCACTTTGTTGATTCGTTAATGAGGGCCATTTGGACGGATATGAGGTGGTATATCATTGTGGTTCTAATTTGCCTTTCTCAGGTGATTAGTGGTGTTGAGCATTTTTTCAGATCCCTATTGGCTATCTCTGTATGTCTTCTTTCGAAAAGTGTCTATTCAGGTCCTTTGCCCATTTTTAAATGGATATTTTTTTACCACTCTGATACTGAGTTTTAGAAGTTCTTCATAAATTTTGATTATTAACCCTTACTCAGATGTATCAGCACATATGTTTTCCCATTGAGTGGGTTGTCTTTTTATTTTGTTAATGGTGTCTTTTGCAGTGCAAAAGCTTTTTAGTTTGATATAGTCCCATTTGTTAATTTGATCCTTTATTTTACTTGCTTTTGGAGATATATCAGCAAAAATATTTTTACAAGAGATATTGGAAAGTCCACTACTTACGTTTTCTTCTAAGATTTTTATAGTTTTGTGACTAATATTTAAGTCATTTATTCATTTTGAGTTTGTTTTTGTCAATGGTGTAAATTGGTAGTCTAGCTTAATTTCTTTGCATGTAGCTGTTCAATTTTCCCAACACTATTTATTAAAAAGATTGTCTTTACTTCATTGTATATATACTTTTGTCTCCTTTGTCAAATAGTAATTGACCATAAAAACATGAGTTTATTTCTGGGTTCTCAGTTCTGTTTTATTGATCTGTATACCTGTTCTTATGCCAGTACCAAGCTGTATTGATTACAGTGGCCTTGTAGTATAACTCAATAGCAGAAAGTATGATACCTTTCATTGTTTTATTCAAGATTGTTGAGGCCATTTAGCTTCTTTTTTGGTTTTATATAAATTTTTGGAATATTTATTCTAGATTTGTGAATTATTCAATTGGTATTTTAATGGGAATTGCATTAAATCTATAGATTGTTTTGGATAGCGTGAACATTTTAATGTGTTCATTTTTCCTATTCATGAACACAGTATATATGCACTTCTACTTGTTTATATATTCCTTGATTTCTTTTTTCAATGTCTTATATTTTTCAGAGTACAAGTTTTTACCTCTTTGGTTAAATTTATTTCTAGGTATTTTATTCTTTGGTTGTTGCAATAGTGAAGGGTATTGTTATCTTAATTTTTCTTTCTAACAGTTTGTTGTTGTGTATAAAAATGAAACCAATTTCTGAATATTAATTTTAAATTCTGCCACCTTGCCAAATACATTTATCAAGTCTAATAGATTTTTTGCTGAGACTTTAAGGTTTTCTATGTACAGTATCATGTCTTCAGCAAATAATGACAGTTTTACTTCCACTTTTACAATTTGGATGCCTTTTATTTCTTCTTCTTGTCTGATTGCTGTGGATAGGACTTCCAAAACTAAGTTGAATAAGAGTGGTGAGAGGGTACACCCCTGTTCCAGATCTTAAGGGGATTGCTTTTAATTTTTGCCCATTGAGTATGATGTTGGCTGTCAGTTTGTCATAGATGGCTTTTATTATGTTGAGGTATGTTTCTTGTATTCCCACTTTGCTGAGAGTTTTGATCATAAATGGGTGCTTGATTTTATCAAATGCTTTTTCTGCCTCTATTGATATGATCATGTGATTTTTATTTTTCATTGTGTTTATGTGATGAATCACATTTATTGATTTGCAAATATTGTGCCAGCTTTGCCTCTCCAAAATAAGTCCCAATTGATCATAATGTATGATACTTTCAAAGTATTGCTGAGTCTAGTTTGCTAATATTTTGTTGAGAATTTTAGCATCTATATGCATCAAGGATATAAGACTATAATTTTTTTTCTTTGTAGTGTCTTTACCTGGTTATGAAATTAGTGTAATGCTTGGCTCATAAAAGGAGCTTGGAAGTCTTCCTTCCTCTTCAATTTTTTGAAATAGCTTGAGAAAGATAAGGGTTAGTTTTTTAAATATTTGGTAAAATTCACATGTGAAGCTACCTGGTCCAAGACTTGTGCTTGCTGAGAGTTTTTTGATAACTGTTTCAATTTCATTTGTTGGAATTGGTCTACTTAGGTATTTTTATTCTTCCAGATTTAGTTTTGGAAGATTGTAGTTTTTTAGAAATTTATCCATTTTGCTTAGGTTGTTCAATTTTTTGGCATATAGATTACTATAGTATCTTCTTACAATCTTTAGTATTTTAGTAATGTCAGTTGTCACTTCTTCTCTGTCATTTCTAATTTTATATATTTGGGTCCTCTCTCCTTTCTCTTGATTAACCCAGTTAAAGGTTTGCCAATGTTGTTTACCTTTTCAAAAAAACAGCTCTTGGTTTCACTGATCTTTTGTATACTGTTTTATAGCCTCTAAGTAACTTACTTCCACTCTGTTCTTTATTATTTCCTTCCTTCTACTTCCTCTAGGCTTTATTTTTTTTTCTAGTTCTTTTAGGTGCAGGGTTAGATTGTTTATCTGAAGTTCTTTTTGCTTTCTAAGGTACATCTGTAATGCTATGAACTTTCCACCAGGACTGCTTTCACTGTGTCTCATAGATTTGGGGTTGTGGTATGTTTATTTTCTTTTGTTTCAAGGAAATTTTACATATATTTTCACTATCTCATTGTTGACCCATGTGTTATTTATTAACATCTTGTTTTGCCTCCAGGTATTTGAATATTTTTTTAGTTTTTCTATTTTAGTTGATTTCTAGTTTCATGCCATGTGATCAGAGAAGATGCTTGATATAATTTCACTATCTTAAATTTATTGGGACTTATTTTGTGTCCTAACATGTATTCTATCCTAGAAAATGTACCATGAGCACTTGAAAAGAATATATATTCTACTTCTTTGGAGTGAAATTTTCTGAAGATATCAGTTAACTTCAATTGATCTAGTGTGTCATTTAAGGCTGCTGTTTCTTTGTTGATTTTTTGTCTGGAGGATCTATCCTTTGATGTCAAGTAAGCTGTTAAAATCCCCTACTATTATAGTATTGCTGTTGATCTCTCCCTTTATGTCCATCAATATCTGTTTTATATATTTTGGTGCTCCTATATTGGGTGCATTAATATTTACAATGGTTATATTCTCTAGTTGAATTGCTCCCTTTATCAGTATATGCTGTCCTCCCATGTTCCTTATGATAGCCTTTGATTTCAAGGTTATTTTGCCAAATATAAATATTGCTACCCTATCTTTTTTTTATCCATTTGTATAAAATATTTCTTTCTATTTCATCCCTTTAAGTTATGTGCATCTTTTGTTCTGAGGCAGGTCTCTTGCAGACAGCATATATATGGATTAGTTTTCTTACCCATGTGACTACCTTATGTCTTTTCATTGAAGCATTTAATCCATTTACATGTATGGTTATTATTGGTATGTACTTATTTATTGCCATTTTATTCTTAAAAACGTTAAATCCTCTTTCTCTTGATTTTTTTTCTCATTTGTTTTTTTTTTCTTTTCTTTTTCTCTCTTTATAGCAGGTCTTTTAACATATTTTATAGGACTGGTTTGGTGGTAATGAACACCTTGAGCCTCCTTTTGCTTAGAAAGCTTTTATTTCTTCTTCAATTTCAAATGATAGCTTTGCTGGATAGAGTATACTTCATTGTAAATTTTTGTTTTGCATCACTGTATATTTCTTACCAATCCTTTCTGGCTTGAAGTATTTCTGTTGAGAAGTTAGATGTCAGCTTCATGGGGCTCCTTTGTAGGTTACTAATTACTTATTTTTTAATTTTGCAGATTTAAGTATTTTTTTTTTTGTCTTTGTGACAGAGACAAGGAGAGAAGGACAGATAAGGACAGACAAATAGAAAGGGAGAGATGAGAAGCATCAATTCTTCATTATGGCACCTTAGCTGGTTGTTCATGATTGCTTTCTTATATGTGCCTTGACCGGGGGCTACAGTAGAATGAGTGACCCTTTGCTCAAGCCAGCGACTTTGAGCTCAAGATGGTGAGCCTTGCTCAAACCAGATGAGTCTGCACTCAAGCAGGCGACCTCAAGGTTTTGAACCTCGGTCTTTTGTGTCCCAGTTTGATGTTCTATCCACTGCACTACCACTTGGTCAGGTTCCTTTTTTTAATTTTTTTTTTTTTGTCTCAACATTGGAATTTAATTATATGTCTTGGTGTGAGCTTCTTTGGGTTCATTTTTATTAAAATTCTTTGTGCTTCCTCAGTTAGTGTGATTTTTTTCTTTATCAATTGAAGGAAGTTTTCAGCTCTGATGTCTTAAAACAAATTCTCTATCCCTTAATCATTCTCTTCTTTGATGTGATGAACCCCTATGATGTGATGTTCTTTCTCTTCACATAGTCTCAGAGATCTCTTAGAGTTTCCTTAGTCTTCTTGAGCCTTTTTTCTTTTTGTTGCTCTGGTTCAGTGCTTATATTTATCTTGTCCTGAAAATTGTTGATTCAATTCTCTGTGTTCATCTAACCTGCTGTTAATTTCTTCTAGTGCAGTCTGCATTTCAGATATTGTGTTTATTTCTGACTGATTCTTTTTTATAATTTTAATGTCCTTTTTAATGCTTAATATATCTTTGTTTAAGTTCTCATTGTGATCATTCATTCTTCCTCTAACTTCCTTGAGCATCTTAATAAATATTATTTCAAAATCTGCATCTGGTAGTTTATTGATTTTCATTTTACTGAGTTCTTTTTCTCAGGATTTCTCTTGTTGATTTATTTGGGTCATATTTCTTTGTCTCCCCATTTTGTCTGTGTATTAGGTGGCTCTGCTCTTTTATGTGAGTCTTGAATATAGTTGGCCTTTTCTTGGGTGGGATTTCCTCATCAGTCTGGCTAGCTCTAAGGGTCAACCTTAATCATGTGTATTAGATGCTGTACAGTGTCTCTCCTGTTGAGTGTATTTATTTTCTGCAGTGTCTGCTGCCTGCTGGATTTCTTATTTGGGTGTCACTTGTGTAGCTAGCTGAGTCTAGTGTTGGTGCACTCTACCACCCACCACTAGTTGTGTTGGTTCTGGGTCCTCTTGAGATGAGTTCAGATATGTGTTGGCATCCACTTATTTTTTTTTTTTTGTATCCCACCATGTGCTACTAGTCTGGAATTACTCCTCTGTTCACTATTGGTTTTTGCATTTTCTATGCCTTGATAGTGTGGCAGGGCCCAACCTGTGTATAACAATTAGCTTCCTTCTGTTTAGAGTTGACAACAACTCCATAAAAGGGCCCAAGTTCCATAAGATTTGCCCCCACATTTCAGCTGCTTCACCTTTTCTTGCAGCTGCCTGAATTTCCCACGGAATCTTCTGCAGAAAACCTGTAGTGCAAGCAATGACTGTCCTCACCCTACAAACCCCTCTACAGGTTGTAAGTTTCATGGGTTAGGGCAGCTGAGGTTGGGAATACAAGGTTAGTGGGACACCCTACTTCAGGGGTACCTTGGTCAGGAGCTCATTAGAGGGAAAGTAGTTCCTACTCTAGAGGCTAATATTTCAGACACTGCTGGATACTCCAATTCTATTTCTCCCCAGAGAGGTGAGCAATAAGTTGAGGTTGGATGGGGCCAACTGTCACCTCTACAGAAAGTCTTTTAGCTAAGGAACTTTTCATTTCAGGGAGGAAGACCAAATGAGTCCTACACTTGGGCTGACTGTGCTCCTCTAGAAGGTGGCTAAGCCTTTTGACCATTCCCAACTATAGGCTCCAGGAAACCAACACTTGGAATGTCCATGTTTCAGGCCTCTCTCTTCTTCCTGTGGAATCTAGCCCAGTGGGGCAGGACCTTTGGGGCCCAGACTGGCCAATTGTGAAGCTCCAAGTTGTCCAATGTATGTGTGAGCTGCCATGCTGACCACACAAAGTGAAATTTTCCTCAGCTGGACCCGTTGTTTGACAAACCCTCTGTTGCACAGATGAAATATATTATGCTCACTTTGTTAAAGATTGCGCTGCCCACGTGCAAGTTTTAAGAGTAAGCTTTACTCCACACTGTTGACTGATTGAATGATGTAGGGTGGTGCACTCTCATAAGGAATCCTCCCATTATGCCTCAGGTAAGTGACTTTGTACCAGAGACTTCCTTATTTGTAGATTGGATTAAGGGTTTGGATTTCTACACTATAAAGTGGGGCAGAGCGGAAGCTTGCTCTCTCTTAGTTTCTGAGGTTAGTGCTAGAGAGGAGAGCAGATTAAGGCCACATGGAGGATAGCAGAAGCAGCCAAGATGGCGGAGTACTGAGAAAGAAGCCAGTTTGTGCAGAAAGAAGGAGATGGGAAACAGAGGTGAATAAGTCTGATGAGCTAGAAACCTTTGATTCTAGGAAACTTGAATAAGTCAGTAGCTTTGTGAGCACTGAGTGAGTGGGTTTTAGAGCTCAGTGTGTGTTTTTACTTGCCCACTGGGTGCAAGTTAGAATTAAAGTTGATGGCTCACCAGTTTTTGGCTCCATTGTTTCACTACTGACTGTCCAAATATAATGCGAACCTGCACTGGTTAGGCGGCTCTGATGGTGGCCTTGAACACTGGCTTTAAACCCTCCCTTCAGACATGCCAGCAACAAGGGTTGTTTGGTTCTGCTCTGACACTCTTTGGTGCTAGCCACTTGATGGGTTTCCCTAAATGGAAGCTGGTGCAGACCAGTGAATGATACTGCCTCTTAATGACTCTCAGCAACCTTCTTTGAGCTTGAAGCAAACCAGAGTTTGTGGCTGCCTCTGTTGGGCCCAGATACACATGAAAATACCAAGCCACACACCCTAGCTGGCTTTTAGTTACACTAAGCCTGGGGGCAAGTTAGCAAAAGGCCAAAGATTCTCTGATTACTGCTTTCTGCTGTCTCCCTCTGCTGGCTGCTTATTGGGCTCAGCTACTGAAAACAAAAACAAACAAACAAAAAACTCTGGTAGAGTCTAAAGCCTGGGGCAATTAAGGGATTAGAAAAGGTGGTCAGTATGCCTTTCATTTTATGACATCATAAAAAAAAAGTATGGTCCTGACTTTTTTCATAGACCTCAGTAGGTGAGTGTGGCCTCTGAGACACAGAAGTGTGGTCTGTCCACAGTCTGAAAAGTTTCTTCTGAATCTCTCATGAGGCAAAAGCATCAGTATTATTCTCAAGAGAGTTTGGGGGATAGTTCAGGCCTCAACACCAGTAAACTGAGTCCCTGATACACCTCTTGCTTTTTGACTTACTTCTCAGAACAACCCAGTCTCCAGAGGGTGGGGCAGGAGAGAATCCTGAGGGTGAGGCAGTTGCTTTCCCTGAAATTGATGCCACACAGAAGGGACTGCTCCACCCAAGAAAAAATGGCAACTGCAGTATTGGAGAAGACTCAGCTTAGGGGTTCTGATAGCTGTCCCTCACAGTGTCTCTTACTGGGGCACCAACTTCACACTGCCCTCATGCAGCTCTAGTCTTCTCAGCCCTTCCCTACTGGAGCCCTGGGTAACTTGATAATTGCGATTCTCTGCATGGTCCCTTTAAGATGAAGTCTGTGTCTCTGAGAGCTCAGTCTCTTTTTCACAGACAGAAAGCTCAGCTCTTTTCACTACCAAGGCTCTAGGTATCTAGGGTAGAGTGCCTGGTCTGGGGCTGAGGACCTTCCCCTCTCAGGGTGACCCTCTCCACAGTGAGAATACCTCCTGACCCTCTGCCCTGCTCACTCTTGGGAGCAGGTATCCCTGTCTGTTTCTCTGCCCTTCATGCTAGTCTTGGTGTGACTCCTGTGATCCTTGGTTCTGGACTCTTCTTTATTTAGTCCAAAATTGGATTTTTAAGCTGATTGTTTATAAATTTAGTTTTAATCCAATTTAGTCTTGGGAGGTTGCAGTTGGAACATTCACTTACTAGGTTGCCATCTTGGAATCTCAGTAATGATATTGTAAAAGTGTGTCTAGTGACAAAAGAAGTTATACTTTCTACAATACTACTAAAGAAGAACAAAAAACAGATTATACATATTATAACGCTATATATTGAAAAACTATAAACACAAATGCCCACATACTATCAAACATATTTTTATATATATTATTAGCAATTATTATTATTTTATCACTGTAAGGCCTGGAGCCGCCATCGTGGCCATTCACATGCAGGTTCCCATTGGATTCGGGTTGACGATGAAGAAATGGCAGAGTTGGAGGATGGTAGGCCATTCTGTTTATTGGTGTCTCACCAATACAGGCAAGCCACAAGAGAAGACAAGGGAGAAGCAGAAAACCAGCTTTTCCCATGGAGGTCAAGGGATCAGGGAGGCCCCTGCAATGGCAATAGCAGGAACCGAGAGAGCTCAAGCTACTGGTCTCTCCCACTTTATACCTTAGAATCAAAACCTTTAATCCAATTATACAAACAAAGAAATCTCTGTATAATGAGATTCCTCAGAAGAGTGCACCACCCTACATTATCCAATCAGTCAAGGGTGTGGGGAAAAGCTTACTCCTAAAGCCAAGCCTTAGGTCATAACAACCTGGCTTGCTTACATTACAGCCTTTCCCCCACACCCATCCCAAGTACAAGGGCAAATAATATCACCTGGGTGACGGGCTTCCATGTGGGCAGCGCCATCTTTAACAAAGTGAGCATATTATATTTTATCTGCCCAACAATCACAAATTATTAAACTGGTTAATGTTACATGGGTTAGACTGCAGAATAATTTTTTCCTTTTTTTTACATCTGGAATTATACTAGTAATAATAATCCTTTTAAAAGTTTATTTTTGATATTTTATATGGGTGTCTTTAGATTCTAATGACAAAACTACTAACATGCTTAGTATCATAATACCTTTATTGATGCTGAAAAATTACAGAATTTTATCTCTTTTATTGTGAATATGGCATAAAAGATAAAATATATTATGCTCACTTTGTTAAAGATAGCGCTGCCCACATGGAAGTTTGTTGATATTAATGTGTGTTCTGGAACAGGCTGTGGGCAGGCCGGGTCGTTATAGCCTAAGGCTTAGTTTAAGAGTAAGCTCTTCCCCACACCCTTGACTGATTGGATGATGTAGGGTGGTGATGTAGGGAGGAATCCCATTATGCCTCAAATGGGTGGCTTTGTATCAGAGACTTTCTTGTATGTATAATTGGATTAAAGGTTTGGATTTTCTAGGCTATAAACTGGGGCAGTCTGGGAGCTTGATCTCTCTCTCTCTCTCGGTTCCTGGGTTCCTGAGGTTAGTATTAGAGAGCAGAGCAGATTAAGGCGATGTGGAGGAGAAGCAGCCGAGATGGCAGAGTGCTGAGGAAGAAGCCAGTTTGTTAAGAGTTTGTGCAGGAGGAGATGGGAAACAGAGGTGAATAAGACTGGTGAGCTAGAAACCTTTGATTCTAGGAAACTCGGATAAGTCAGTAGCTTTGTGAGCACTGAATGTGTGGGTTTTGGAGCCTAGTGTGTGTTTTTGCTTGCCTGCCGGGTGCAAGCTAGAATTAAAGCTGATGGCTCACCAGTTTGTGGCTCCTGTGTTTCATTGCCATCTGTCCGAATCCAATGTGAACCTGCGTGGGTCGGGTGGCTGTGATGGTGGCCTCGGCCACTGGCTTTACAGATAGCCATGTGCACATGAAATTAAGTCAGCTGCATTCAAAGAATACAGAGTGAAATATTTACTTGTTAATATTTATTCACTCATTAAGAACAAAAAATAAAATGATATGACAGAAAACATTTAACATAAAGCCCTGGTCAGATAATTCAGTTTGTTGGAGCATTGTCCTGGAATGTGGACACTGCCAGTTTGATTCTCTAGTCAAGACCCATACCTGAGCAGTTTGAAGTTCTTGTCTCTCTCTCCAATAAATGAATAAATAAAGAAATATGATAAAAATATTTACATAGCAATGTTGTGATATTTAAGTATTTAACATTTTTCACCAATTATTAAAAAATTTGTATTTATTCATATTGTTTAGTATCCAGCTCTCCTAAAATAATTATGCTATATTTAATCAATGGTTACTAAAAGTTTTTTTTTTTTTCTAGAAGTAAAAAGTGTAAGATTGTGACACCCTATGGCATGACTTATTTTTGTTTAGAAAAGATTATTTCTCTTGCTTTTATTGAAAATTTATTTTATTTAAATACTAATATGTCATTTAAGGTGTATTTTCAAAAATCTAATTCTTCTTTAAAGCTTTTATTTTTGGTTATAACTCATGCTGCTATATTTTTTTATTATTATCATTAATTTTAATGGGGTGACACCAATAAATCAGGGTACATATGTAACATGAAAACATCTCCAGATTATCTTATCATTCAATTGTGCAACATACCTGTCACCCAAAGTCAAATTATCCTCAGTCACCTTCTGTCTGGTTTTCCCTGTGCCCCTCCGCTCCTCCCTATCCCATCCTCCCCTCCCTCCCCCCACTGTATAACCACTACTCTCTTGTCCATGTCTCATAGTCTCACTTTTATGTCCCACCTATGTATGAAATCATGCTGTTCTCAGTTTTTTTTTTTTCTGATTTACTTATTTCACTCCATATAATGTTATCAAGGTCCATCCATTTTGTTGTAAATGATCCGATGTCATCATTTCTTATGGCTGAGTAGTATTCCATAGTATATATGTACCATAGCTTTTTAATCCAATCATCTTCTGATGGACATTTGGGCTGTTTCCATATCTTTGCTATTGTGAACAATGCTGCCACGAACATGGGGGCGCATTTCTTCTTATCGAACAGTGCTATGATGTTCTTAGGGTATATTCCTATAAGTGGGATAGCTGGGTCAAAAGGCAGTTCGACTTTTAATTTTTTGAGAAATCTCCAAACTGTTTTCCACAGTGGCTGCACCAGTCTGCATTCCCACCACACTGCAGAAGGGTTCTCTTTTCTCCACATTCTTGCTAGCAGTTATTCTGTGTTGTTTTGCTGATGAGTGCCATTCTGACTGGTGTGAGGTGATATCTCATTGTGGTTTTAATTTGCATTTCTCTAATGATTAGTGATGTTGAGCATTTTTTCATATGCCTATTGGCCATCTGTATATCCTCTTTGGAGAAATTTCTATTCATTTCTTTTGCCTATTTTTTTTATTGGATTGTTTGTCTTTCTGGTGTTGAGTTTTATAAGTTCTTTAAAAATTTTGGTTATTAACCCCTTATCAGACGTGCTGTCGAATATGTTCACCCATAGTGTGGTTTGTCTTTTTATTCTGTTCTTATTGTCTTTAGCTGTGCTAAAACTTTTTAGTTTGTTATAGTCCCATTTGTTTATCTTGCCTTTCATTTCATTTGCCAGTGAAGATAAATTGGCAAATATATTGCTGCTACAGATGTCGGATAGCTTGCTGCCTATATTTTCTTCTAAGATGCTTATGATTTCACGGCTTAGGTTTAAGTCTTTTATCCATTTTGAGTTTGTTTTTGTGAATGGTGTAAGTTGATGGTCTGGTTTCATTTTTTTTCAGGTAGATGTCCAATTTTCCCAACACCATTTGTTAAAGAGGCTGTCTTTACTCCGTTGTATGTTCTTTCCTCCTTTGTCAAATATCAGTTGTCCATAAAGCTGTGGGTTTATTTCTGGGTTATATGTTCTGTTCCATTGATCTATGTGCCTGTTCTTATGCCAGTACCAGGCTGTCTTTAGTATAATGGCCTTGTTGTAAACCTTTATATCCAGAAGAGTGATACCTCCTGATTTATTTTTTTCTATTTAAGATTGCTGAGGCTATTCATGTTCTTTGTTGGTTCCATATAAATTTTTGGAATATGTGTTCCATATCTTTGAGGTATGTTATTGGTATTTTAATTGGTATTGCATTGAATTTAAAAATTACTTTGGGTAATATAGACATTTTGATGATGTTTATTCTTCCTAGCCATGAGCATGGTATGTGCTTCCACTTGTTTGTATCTTCTTTGATTTCTTTTATCAGTGTTTTATAATTTTCTGAGTACAATTTCTTAACCTCCTTGGTTAAATTTACTCCTAGGTACTTTATTTTTTTGCTGCAATAATGTAGAGGATTGTTTCCTTAATTTCTTTTGCTGACAGTTCATTGTGGATATATAGAAATGCCTCTGATTTCTGAGGATTAATTTTATATCCTGCCACCTTGCTGAATTCATTTATAAGGTCCAGTAGTTTTTTGACTGAGACTTTAGGGTTTTTTATATACAATATCATATCATCTGCAAACAATGACAGTTTTACTTCTTTTTTAATTTGGATGCCTTTTATTTCTTCTTTTTGTCTGACTGCTGTATGTAGGACTTCCAGAACTATGTTGAATAAGAGTGGTGAAAGTAGGCACCCCTGCCTGGTTCCTGATATTAAGGAGATTGCTTTTAATTTTTGTCCATTTAGTATGATGTTTGCTGTGGGTTTGTCATAGATGGCCTTTATCATGTTAAGGAATGTTTCCTGTATTCTCACCTTACTGAGAATTTTGAGCATGAATGGGTGCTGGATTTTATCAATGCCTTTACTGCATCTATTGAAATTATCATGTGATTTTTGTCCTTTCTTTTGTTTATGTGATGAATCACATTGATTGATTTACGAATATTGAACCAGCCTTGCCTCTCCAGGATAAATCCCACTTGATCATGGTGTATGATTTTTTTCATATATTGCTGGATCCGATTGGCTAATATTTTGTTGAGAATTTTAGCGTCTAAATTCATCAGGGATATAGTCCTATAATTTTCTTTCTTTGTGTTGTCTTTGTCCGGTTTTGGGATCAGAATTATGCTCGCCTCATAAAAGGAGTTTGGAAGTCTTTCTTCCTCTTGAATTTTTTGAAATAGCTTGAGGAGGATAGGAGTTAGTTCTTCTCTGAAATTTTAATAGAATTCACTTGTGAAGCCAGCAGGCCCAGGATTTTTTTGGGGGGGGGAGTTTTTTGATAACTGTTTCTATCTCGTTTGTTGTAATTGGTCTGTTTTGGTGTTCTGATTCTTCCATATTGATTTTTGGAAGATAAAATAATTCAAGAAATTTGACCATTTCATCTAGGTTGTCTTTTTTGGCATGGAGTTCTTCATAGTAGTTTCTTACAATGCTTTGTATTTCTGTTGTGTCAGTTGTTATTTCTCCACTGTTCTTTCTAATTTTATTTATTTGAGTCTTCTCTCCTTTTTTTTGGTGAGTCTAGTTAATGGTTCATCAATATTGTTTACCTTTTTAAAGAACCAGCATCTTGTTTCATTGATCCTCTGTATTTTTTTCTTAGCCTCTATATCATTTATTTCTGCTCTGATCTTTATTATTTCCTTCCTTCTACTGCTCTTGGGTTTTATTTGCTGTTGCTTTTCTAGTTCTTTTAGATGCAGGGTCAGTTTGATTATTTGAGCTTTTTCTAGCTTCTTATGAAATGCTTGTAGTGCAATGAACTTCCCTCTCAGTACTGCTTTTGCTGTGTCCCATAAATTTTGAGTTGATGTATTCTCATTATCATTTGTTTCTAGAAACTTATTTATTTCTTCTTTGATCTCATTGTTAATTCATTCATTATATAATATCATGCTATTTAGTTTCCAAGTGTTTGAGTATTTTTCAGTTTTTCTTTTTTGGTTAATTTCCAGTTTCATGACATTGTGATCAGAGAAAATACTTGATATGATTTCAATCTTTTTAAATTTATTGAGACCATTTTTTTGTTCTAACAAGTGGTCTATCTTAGAAAATGTACCATGAGCACTTGAGAAGAATGTATATTCTATTGCTTTAGGGTGAAAAGTTCTGAAGATATCTATTAAAACAAGTTGATCTAGTGTATCCTTTAAGTCTGCTGTTTCTTTATTAATTTTCTTTCTTGAGGATCTATTCAGTGTTCTTAGTGAGGTATTGAAATCCTCTACTATAATAGTATTGCTGTTAATCTCAGCCTTTATATCCATCAACGTCTGCTTTATGTATTTCGGGGCTCCTATATTTGGTGCATACATAATTATAATAGTTATATCTTCCTGTTGAATTGTTCTCTTTATCATTATGTAGTGTCCTTCTTTATTTCTTACTACAACCTTTCTTTTAAGTCCATTTTGTCAGATATAAGTACTGCTACCCCAGCTTTTTTTCATTTTCATTTGCATGAAGAATTTTTTTCCATCCTTTTACTTCAGTCTATGAGCATCTTTTGTTTTAAAGTGTGTCTCTTGTAGACAGCATATGTATGGGTCATGTTTCTTTATCCACGCAGCTGCTCTATGTCTTTTGATTGGATCATTTAATCCATTCACAATTAAGGTTATTGATATGTAGTTGTTTATTGCCATTTTATTCTTTAAAGCTGTATTCTTCTTTTGCTATATTCTTTCCTCCCTTTGAACTGTTCACTACAGGCCCCTTAGTATCTTTTGCAGAATTGGTTTAGTTTTAATGAATTCCTTGAGACTTTCTTTGTCTAGGAAGCTCTTTATTTCTCTTTCAATTTAAAATTTTAGCCCTTCTGGATAGAGTAGTCTTTGTTGTAATTTCTTGTTCTGAATTACTTTGATTATATCTTGCCATTCCCTACTGGCCTCAAGTGTTTCTGTTGAAAAGTTTGATGTCATCCTTTTAAATTTTTTTCTTTATCCATTAGCTTTGGTATTTTACCTATGATGTGTCTTGGTGTAGATCTTTTTCAGTTTCTCTTTAATGGAGTTCTGTGTGCTTCTTGAACGTGTGAAATGTTTTCCAGCTTTAATTTAGGGAAGTTTTCTGCTATAATTTGATTTAACAAAGTTTCCATTTTCTGTCCTCTCTCCTCTCTTCAGGAACCCCTATCATGTGAATGTTGTTTCTCTTTATATTGTCACAGAGCTTCCTTAGAGTTTTCTCACATTTTTTGAGTTTCTTTTCCTTTTTCTTTTCTGCTTTTGTGCCTTCGTTTATTGTGTGTTCTAACTCGCTGATTTGATCCTCAGTGTGATTCATCCTGCTTTTAATTCTTTCCATTTTGGTCTTCAGTTCTGATATTGTATTTGTCATTTCTATCTGATTTTATTTTATTATTTCAATTTCATTTTTTATACTTGTTATCTGTTTATATAGGTGTTCATGATGACTATCCACTGTTGCTCTAATTTCTTTGAACATCTTAACTATCATTATTCTAATTTCTGCTTCTGGTAATTTGGTTATATCTGGTTCATTCAGGTCCTTCTCTGGGGATTTCTCTTGATTCATTTGGTTTGCATTCCTTTGCCTGCCCATTTTGTCTGTGTATAAGCAAGTTGTTGCCACTGAAGTAGTATGTGTTGCCTTTGTGTTTCTAGGTGTGGTTTGGCTGCAGGCCCGCCACCCCCACTGCCGTTGCCTAGGGCAGTTTGTTATGTGCGTTGCCAGCACTGGCCCACTGTGGCTGTTGCTGTGATTTATGCCTCTCCTCCACGGGAGGGGTTGTCACTCAAGCTGCAAGCCTTAGCACCCAGGGTAGAGGTGAGCACCTTTGCTCAGCTGCGGACCCAGCCTGTTTCCGGGCTTTGGCCCAGCACCTGCAGTCAGAGCCTGCTCTCCACAGTTTTGCGGGTCGGGTGGGGCTTTTGACTTGCTCTCAGCTGTGAGCCTTTGCCTGTCTGGAGATTTAGCCCCGCCCTCGAGGCCAGGGCCCTCCTGAGCAGGGTCGCAAACCACGGCTTATTGGGCTGGGCGTGGCTGCAGGTGTGCACTCAGCTGAGAACCTCCACTTGCCCCGGGCTCTACCCCGCTTCCACCTTCGAAGCTTGCTTGCGCATGCAGGATGGTAAACCGTGGTTTCTCCAGCTGGGCAGTGCTGGTTGTGTGAGCTCACCCGCAAGCCCCTGCCCGCCCCTGGTCCTAGCCCCATCCCCGCAGTCAGGTCCGGCTTGCACAGGGTCGCAGAGCAGATCTCTGTCCATTTCTGGGCTCCCGCTTTTCCCCTGCTGGTGGGGTTACAGGCGCGCCTGCAGATGCTGGACCGCTTTTGCGCATCGCCTTCGCCCCTGCTGTGCTAGACCGAGCTCACACCGGCTGGACCTCTGCCCTGGCCGACAGAACCGCGTTTCAGCGTACTTCCACCACCAGCCCTTTAGTAACCCTCAGCAGAGTAGGAAGTGCCCTATCTCTTCATACTGTAGACCTGGGAGCTCCCTCCCTCTAAGCAGCTCTGCTCTAATTGCCACGGGAGAGCTTGTTTGGCTAGTGTCCTGTCTCCTTTTGCTGGTATTGCTAGTTCCAGGGGAAATATTCATTTTCAATTCGGGAAGTGACTTAGCCCGGGGGTTAGGGTGGCTGTCTCTCAGAGTGTTTTTCCCTGTGCCTTCAGTCCACACTCTCTTCCCACTGCTCTGGTTCTCTCCTATGTCCCCATTCTCTGGAGCCCCAGGTACGTGGTTGTGAGAGAGGTTTTCTGTGCTGTCCCTTTAAAAAGAACCTTGGGTCTGAGAAAACTGTCTCTTTCTCACAAACAGTATCCTCACTTGTTTTACAGCTCAATACTGTCCAAACACCTCTTCTAGGCTCTGGGACTGCAGGCTGGGGCTTGGTTCCTGGGACCCAGGTCCCTCCCTCTCCGCCAAACTCTCCTCCCACCACGCAGGTCTCTCCAGGCTGCTGTTTGCTCCGGGGAGCTGGGCAGCCCTCTTCGTGTTTTTACCATTCCTACTAGTCTCAATGTTGTTTCTGTGTTCCTTGGTTGAAGAGTCCACTCAGTTTAGTTCAAAGTTGGTTTATCCATATGATGGTTCTTAAAATTGAGTTATAATCCACTTTTGTTCTGAGAGTTGGAAGTTGGTACGTCCACCTACTCCAGCGCCATCTTGCTCCTCATGCTGCTATAGTTATACATTAGCAAATACCACCATTTCTAAAATTTTTTTTTTAATTTTATTCATTTTAGAGAGGAGACACAGAGTGAGAGAGAGAGAGAGAAAGAGAGAAAGGGGGGAGGAGCTGGAATCATCAACTTTCATATGTGCCTTGACCAGACCAGTACATGGTTTTGAACTGGCGACCTCAGTGTTCCCAGGTCGACGCTTTATCCACTGCATTACCACAGGTCAGGCACAAATACCACCATTTTTAACAGGCTATCATACATTTTATAAAATAATAAACTCGAAAGAGTTAAATATTAGATTCAAAACCATAAAAACCCTAGAACACAAGATAGGCAGTAAAATCTCAGATATTTCTTGCTGTGATATTTTTTCTGATATATCTGTTTTATTTATTTTTTATTTTTTTTAATTTTTCTGAAGTGAGAAGCCAGGGGAAGGCAGACAGACAAACTCCCACATGCACCTTACTGGGATCCATCCAGCATCCAACCAGGAGGCAATGCTCAGCTCATCTGAAACATCATTCCGCTGCAATCGGAGCCATTTTTGTGCCTGAAGAAAAGGCCATGGAGACATCCTCAGGGCCAGAGGGCCAACTTTGCTCCAATGGAGCCCTAGCTGCAAGAGGGAAAGAGAGAGATAGAGAGAAAGGAGGGGTGGAAGGGTGGAGAAGCAGATGGGTGCTTCTCCTGTGTGCCCTGACTAGGAATTGAGCCTGGAACTTCTACATGCCAGTCCAATGCTCTACTGCTGAGCCAACCAGTCAAGGTTGATATATCTCTTTAAGCAAAGAAATAAAAATAAAAAATAAACAAATGAGACTACATCAAACTAAATGTTTCTGCACAACAACAAAAAAACCATCAACAAAATAAAAATACAACCCCCTGAATGGAAGAACATATCTAGCAGTATATCAGACAAGGGGTTAATATCTAAAATTTATAAACAACTTATAAATCTTTCTTTTTCCTTCTTTTTCTTTTCCAAGTTAGAGAAGAATAGAGAGCCTTCTTTTTCTTTTCCAAGTTAGAGAAGAATAGATAGAGAGCCAGACTCCTTCCTGCATGTGCCCCGACCGTGATTCACCAGGCAACTGTTCTCAGGGGTAGATGTTCTGTCCATCTGGGACAATGCTCACACCCAAACTATTTTTAGTGCCTGAGGCTTCATGAAACCATCCCAACTCTGGGGCTAATGCACTTGAACCAAACAAGCCATGGTTGTGGAATGGGAAGAGAGAGAGAGAGAGATAAGGGGAGAACAAAGGGTGAATGAACTGATAGTCGCTTCTCTTGTGTGCCCTGACTGAGGATAGAACCTGGCACATCTCCATTTTGAGCTGATGCTCTATCACTGAGCAAACTGGCCAGAGCCAAACTTATATAACTACACACTGAAAAACAAACAAACAAATATTCAATTTAAAAAATAGGCAAAGGATCTGAATAGACACATCTCCAAAGAGGACATACAAATGGCCATTAGACATATGACAAAATACTCAACATCTCTAAACATCAGATAAATGTTAATTAAAACCACAATGAGCTATTACCTAACACTTGACCGAATAACGATAATCAATAAATCAACAACAAGTGCTGGCAAAGCTGTGAAGTAAAAGAAATCTTTGTGTACTATTGGTGGCAATGCAGATTGATGAAGCTACTGTGGAAAATAGTATGAAGTTATTCCAAAAATTAAAAATAGATCTGCTATATTATCCAATGATGCCATTTTTGAGAATTTATCTAAAAAAAAACCCAAAAAGACTAATTCAGAAAAATATACATATCCCTATGTTTATTACAGTGTTATTTACAGTAGCCAAAATTTGGAAGAAACCCAAGTGTTCATCAGTTAGTAAGTGGATAAAAAAGCATTGGTACATTTATACAATGAAATACTACTCAGCTATAAAAGTGAAGGAATTGCTACCCTTCAAGAGAGCAAATAAAACCAGATAGAAGGTGACGGAGGACAATTTGACTTTGGGTGATGGGTATGCAATTTAATCAAATGTCAAAATAACCTGGAGATTTTTTCTCTGAACATATGTACCCTGATTTATCAATTTCACCTCATTAAAATTAATGAAATAATAATATTAAAAAAGTGAGAGAGCATGGATGGCCGTGGAGAGTATTAGGCTAAATGAAGTAAGCCAATCATGGAAAGACAAGTACTTGTGATTTTACTCTAATGTGAAATCTAATGAACAAAATGAATTAACAACCAAAATAGAGACAGACAGACTCAAACATAGAGAGTGGGTTGCCACCTGGCAGTAGGGAAATGGTTAGGGCTGGATAATGGAGTAATAAGATTAAGCAAAAAAGAATTTTTAAAAAAAGAGAGAAAAACCTCACAAACACAGACAACAGTGTGGTGATTACTGGGCTAGGGAGAGAGATAAAGGTATAGTGGGGATGAATGATAATGGACAAAAATTTGACTTGGGAGGTGAACACACAATACAGTGTACAGATGATGTGTTGTAGAATTTTGAACCTGAAACATATAATTTTGTTAACCAGTATCACCCCAATAAATTCAATTAAAAATACATCATTGATTAAAATTGTCTCATTTAAAATCTTAATTAGTTACACACCATTAGTAATTTTATCTCATTTTTAAATTTAATATATTCACTTTTGTTTCAAAGTACTTCAATTATCTGAGTAATAAAACTTTCTAAGTACTTTAGTAATTCTTTTCTTTAATTTTGTATGGACTATTAAATTTAACAGGGTGACATTGATCAATAAGAATACATAGGTTTCAGGTAAACATTTCCACAGCATTTGAGCTGTTGATTATACTACATACCCAACAACCAAATTAAAATTATTTTCTGTCATCTTATATTTGTTCCTCTTTACACCTTTTTATCCAACCCCTTTCCCCATCTCCCTCCCCTTCCCTGGTAACCACTTCACTTTTATCTGTGTTCATGAATCTCAGTTTTATATCCCACCTATATGAGAAATCATACAGTTCTTAGCTATTTCTGATTTACCTGTTTCACTCAGTATAAAATGTTTTCAAGTTTTATCCATGTTGTCATATTGTCATAAATAACAATATGTCATCATTTCTTATAGCTCACATATTCTTTATTTAATTCTCTATCAAAGGACACTTTGGTTGTTTCCATGTCTTAGCCACTATGAATAATGCTGCGATGAACATGGGGGTGAATCTGTCCTTATGTATCAATGTTTTCAAGTTTTGGAGGTAAATATTTAGTAGAGAGATTTTTTTGCTTACATGGTAGTTCTGTTCTTAATTTTCTGAGGAACCATCATACTTTCTTCCATAATGTTTGGACTAGTTTACATTCCCACCAGCAGTGAATGAGAATTTCTTTTTATACACAGCCTCTCTAACACTTATTATCTATCTTGTTGATAATAGCCAAGCATAACAGGTGTGAGGTGTTATCTCATTGTAGTTTTGATTTGCATTTATCTAATAGCTAGTGAAGATGAGTATCTGTTCATATCTATGTTGACCATTTGTATGTATTCTTGGGAAAAGAGTCTGTTTAGGTCCTTCCCCCATTTTTTTAATTGACTGTTTGCTTGTTTGTTGTTGAGCTAGTGAGTTCTTTATATATATTGTGGATATTAGCTCCATACTGGAGCTGTTGTCTGTAAATATCATCTCCCATTTGGTTGGCTGCCTTTTTGTTTTGTTGTCAGTTTCTTTTACTGTGCAGAAGATTTTTAGTTTGATATAGTCACATTCATTTATTGTTGCTTTTACTTTCCTTGACTTAGAAATCAAATTTATAAACTGTTTTTATAGATAAGGTTCATAAATTTAGTACCTATGTTTTCTTTTATGTGACTTATTATTTCAGATATTATATTAAGGTTTTTGATCCACTTTTATTTTTAATTAAATAAAAGTGGATCAAAGAGTTAATTTTTATTTCATTTTTATTATTTTATTATTTTATTAAGTGAAAGGTGGGGAGGCAGAGACAGACTCCTGCATGTCCATGGCCACATTCCACATGGCCAGTCCCCTACCCACAGTGCTTTGCCCATCTGGGGCCTCTGTTTTATTGCTTGTCAACCGAGCTATTTTAACAACTGAGGTGAGGCATAGAGCCATCCTCAGTACCCCAGGTCAACTTGCTTATATTGTTTGAGCCATGTCTGCAAGAAAAGAAGAGAGAGAGAGAAGGGGACAGGGTGAAGAAGCAGATGGCCACTTTTTCTGCATTTCCTGACTGGGAATGAAACCCGGGACTTCCACATGCCAGGCTGACACTCTTCCACTGAGCCAGCTGGCCAGGGCCTGAGTTAATTTTTGTACAGAAAGACAATCTTTAATTAAGTTTCATCTTTTTACATGTGACTTTCCAATTTTTTCAGCACCATTTAATGAAAAATTAAGAAAAGTTCTAATGGCAGCAAGTATATATCAAACCAACACTAGTATAAATAGGTCTACATACACAGTGAAATGCGTATTCCTGAACATTGTCAAAATGATGGTAAATATGAAAGAATTTACTTAGTAGTAATTATTTACAAAACAATTGTTTTATCTAAAGCAAAAATAATATCAGTGTATCAATGCATATATACCTAATGACATATAAGAAAAAAAAAATCAATGGCAATAAAATTAATTACACAAAAGATCTACAGAGAGAATTCAGAATAAATTATAATAAGGGTTTAAAACTGCATGTGAAGCAGGGTAAAACTAACGTTAAACTGTTATTTAAAGGTGTGTGTTGTAAAACATACAAAGAACCATGAGTTCGATGGTGAAGAAATTTCTTTCTCTCATACCTGTGATTTTGCCTTTGTGTAATTAATATAACTGTGCCCTAACAAGAATATATATATTTACTGTATGAAAATAATACCTCAATAAACATAGAAAAAGTACAGTTTCAAAGAACATGTCTGATCTATACTCTCAAATATATTGTAGGGTTTAATATCATTGGAGGGTTTAGAACAGTGGTTCTCAATGTCTTTGCCAGGGTGCACTGGTATGCCCTAGAAGATTTCTACATGTGCCCTATAGTATTCCAGAGAAATATGTGCCTGTTGGGGCCCAAAAATCCAACAGGGTTTTTGGAGCTTAAATTTTTGGGGGACAGAGGTGTGAGGAATTTGTTGTAAGCTGACAGTCTGCTCAACCCCCCACCTCACTTGCCTGATTAGGTTTTAGAAGACTGTTAAACTGTGGTGTTAGATTGTTTACACTACCTTCTAAGTTCACTGGAAAGACTGGAGGCAAGTTTCTTCTATCCTTTGTTTGGTGTAAAGTTAAGGTTTGCTAATGGCCTCACTTTGCCTATAAATAAAGCAAGATGCGGTTTTGGGGCATGCTTTGTTCTTGCCAGAAGCAATTACAGAAACCTCCCAACCACATATTTTTTTAATTCAGCATATTTCCTTAATTCTGCACCATTTCCACTTCGAATCTGGAATTACTGGCTGCACTGGTTCACGGCATGTGCCCAGATACAAAAATATAGTTATTCTATTATACCATTTTATTACGGAAATACCGCTCTTTTTGTTAACACATCATTATTATATTTATTATTAACACATCATTATATTATTTTTAGATAAATACACCCAAATAAAATGGATAGATTTTTCAAAAAGAAGCATATTATTGAAAAACCTAAATCTGGGAGTGAGCAAAAGTTAAGTGCAAATAAAATAGGACTTGAAGGCTGACAGGTAGAATTTAATTTATAACATTTTCCATCACTTAACACTGAACAATATGATTGGGTTAGAAACCCATTGATTGAAGCTTCAAATGATTTTGTTTTAACATTAACAGAAGAAAAAGAACTGGCAGCTATATCCACTGATTGTGAATTGATGATTAAACATAAGGAATTCTTTCTTGAAGCCTTTGGATTTCTATAAAAGAATAGTATGTGGCCTGACCAGGTGGTGGCACAGTGGATAGAGTGTTGGACTGGGACGTGAAGAACCCAGGTTTGAGACCCTGAGGTTGCCAGCTTGAGCGCGAGCCCATCTGGCTTGAGCAAAAGCTCACCAGCTTGGACCCAAGGTTTCTGGCTTGAGTAAGGGGTTGCTCAGTCTGCTGCAGGCCCAGGGTCAAGGCACATATGAGAAAGCAATCAATAAACAACTAAGGAGTCACAACAAAAAACTGATGATTGATGCTTCTCATCTCTCTCTGTTTCTGTCTGTCTGTCCCTATCTTTCCCTCTGACTCTCTCTGTCCCTGTAAAAAAAAAAAAAAAAAAAAAAAAAAAAAAAAAAAAAAAAAAGAATAGTATGTGGCAATATGTAAAAAAGCTTTGAACATTTTACTACAATTTTCAACATCTTATGTATGTGAATTAGGATTTTCTACCCTCAACACAATTAAAAGTAAGGAGAAAGGAATTCGTTAATGTATTGATGAAAAAATGAGAGTTTGGCTTTTAAATATATGCCCAAACATTGAAAAAATTGCTAGGACACATCAGTCTCATGTTTCTCATAAACACAAGAATAGAAAAATAACACATTTGTGCTGGGACCAGCTGAACTTACTAAATCTTACTAAGAATGTATATATATATAACTCTTTTGTTGTTTGACTTAATTATTATAGCATATATCTTAGAAATTTGTATATAGTACACCTACAATTATTTGTAGAATTTTAAATGCACCCCAATTTCAAAATGTTCAAGAACCACTGGTTTAGAACTACTTTGATAATATTTATGGTCTTTATTGAAAAGATTTTGAAGTATAAAACATTCTACCTAGAATTTGGAGTCCAATATCCCAAGCTCTTTGTCAGATACACATAAATTGCAGAGGTTGCTGGTAGAGAGCCATGAATGACATAAGAAATCTTGAGAAGACATACGTCAACAACTTTTTAAGGTTCTGAAAACATATATCTTTACTTGATATAATATTAATAATTTTATGAGCCTACAAAAGCATGATTAAAATAAAAATATAAAATTAGACTACATCAAGTGGCTCTTATGGCAAGTACAATCCTTTTGGTTTCTCCATACTGGTTCTTCCACTCAGCTGTAGACATTGACAGAAAATCTTTTTTATAAAAATATATATATTTATAAAATTAAATTTAATGGGGTGACATTGATCAATAATAGTACATAGGTTTCAGATAAGCATCTCCATAGCATTTAAACTGTTTATTGTGTTGTGTGCTCATCACCCAAAGTCAAATCATTTTTTATCACTTCATATTTGTTCCTTTTTACTCCCTTCCTCTAACCCTCTCCCACTGGTAATGTCTTCACTTTTATCTATATCCATGAGTCTCATTTTTATATCCTGCCTATATGTAAAATCATAGTTTATAGCTTTTTCTGATTTACTTATTTTACTTTGTATAATGTTCTCAAGTTCCTGCTCACAAGAAAGTATGCAGGAGAAAAAAAAATTCTGAAAGGTGTGGGTGGAGTAGGAGAAAAGAAGCTAATGGAAAGTGATGAGTTTTAATTTTACTATGAGTCCTCTTACAAGCAATATGTTTTATTGAAGAAGTGCTATAAAAATTGCATCTTTAATTTCTCAACATTCTTGAGAATTAAATCTAACAGGTACAGTTTGATTAATATAGTTTAGCAAAAATGTTGTTTTCTTAACCTCAATCATAGTCACTTACCAGGGGTTCTGGGAGCGGGGAGCACTGAGAGGACTGAAGTAGTGAGAGGAGAGTGTCGTCTCAGGGGTACAAGGAGACACTGTGGGGAACAGCCACTCTGACTTCTGTACTGGGTCACTCCTCAAACCTAAAGTGGCCATTTTTCCTGGGAGAGCCAATGCCAGCAAAAGGAAGCAATTATCCTACCCACTAGAGGCTTTCCTGTTCCAGTCAGTGCAAAGAGTTGCTTAGAAGCAGAAGGAACATCAGGGACACAGGTTTTGAGTGCTGAGATCTGGGCTACACTGTCCCCCCCAAAATGCTGGGTACCCTCCCAAAGGCTGAGGGCTAAGCTGCAGTGGCTGCCACAGAACTCAGCCTGTGCAACAGCAAGAAGCAGAGACCAGTGACCTGTGCAGCAGTGTAGGGGAAAAATCCCCACGAGGGGTGCACCCCCTGTGCCCACAGAACATTTTTAGCAGTAGCCCATGAGCCCACATACCTGGCAGTGCTGGTGTCTGAGTGCCTGAGAAAACAGCAGCAGCAGTGGGCCCATGGACTGACTACACCTCGGGAATATAGAGGCCACACACACTGGCGAAGAGTAGATGAAAGCCGGCATAGAAGTACAGATGATATTTACAATGGCATCACGGCCCAGCAGATGAAGCCACAAATTCTGGATCGCCTGTAGCTCCAAGAAGGTTGCTAAGGGCCAGTCATAAGCAGTGAATCCCACTGATCTGTGGCAGATTCTGACCAGGGAGATTCAGGGCTGGCACATCCAGCAGCCAGATATGGAGCGCATCAGCTCATAACCTAACAATTCTAGTTAGAGTGGTATCTTAAAAAAGGGCTTCTCACTTTTGACCCAGCTAAAGCATAGAAAACACAGACTCAAATAGCAAAAGGAGCAGTAGCAGCAGACAAGTATCTCACAGTGGATTACAAACAACAACTGAGGACAATCCAAGAAGATCTAGAAACAACACAACTGAAAGCTAGAGGCAAACAACACCAACCCTATACTCAGTTAGTTACAGAAGCAGCACATCCAAAGAAGCAGTCTATACAGAGATAAAATGGGAAGACAGAGAAATGCAATCCAAATGAATCAGCAAGAGAAATCTCCAGAAAAAGAACTGAATGAGATGAAAATAACTAAAATACTGGATGCAGAGTTTAGAATAATTGTTAGAATGCTCAACGATCTTAGAACAACAATGGACAGACGTAATGAGCACCTAAATCAGGGGTCCACAAACTATGGGCCGTGGGCTGCATGCATCCCCCGAGGCCATTTATCCAGCCCCTGCTGCACTTCTGGAAGGGGCACCTCTTTCATTGGTGATCAGTAAGACGAGCACAGGATGCATCTACACCCATAGTTCCCATTGAAATACTGGTCAGTTTGTTGATTTAAATTTACTTGTTCTTTATTTTAAACATTGTATTTGTTCCCGTTTTGTTGTTTTACTTTAAAATAATATATGTGCAGTGTGCATAGGGATTTGTTCATAGTTATTTTTATAGCCCGGCCCTCCAATAGTCTGAGGGACAGTAAACTGGCCCCCTGTGTGAAAAGCTAGGGGACCCCTGACCTAAATAGATAACAAGAATCAAAAAACTTAAATTATAAAAGAATCAGACAGGCATGACAAATACAATATTATAAATGAAGATTACACTAGAAGGAAATAAAAGCTGGCTAGATGAAACAGAGGATCAAATCAATGATTAAGAGGACAAGATTAAAAAAAGCACTGAAGCAGAAGAGAAAAAAAAGAGGATTAAAAAGTCTGAGGAAACTCTAAGAGAGATCTGTGACAACATGAAGAGAAGTAACATCCACATTATAGCAGTTTCTGAAGGAGAAGAGAAAGAACAAGGGTTAGAGAAACTGATTGAAGAAATCATAGCTTTATACTTCCCCAAAGTGATGAAGGAAAAAGTCAAACAAGTTTAAGAAGCACAGAAAATCCCATTAAAGAGGAACCCAAAGAGACCTATAAGACACATCAAATTTAAAATACCAAAGCTAAAAGATAAAGTAAGAATACTAAAAGCTTCAAGAGAAAAGCAGTGAATCACCTACAAAGAAGCACTCATAAGAATGACAACCAACTTTTCAACAAAAACACTTGAGTCCAGAAGAGAATGGCAAGAAATATTTAAAGTAATGCAAAACAAGAGCCTACTACCAAGACTGCTTTATAGAGCAAGGCTATCATTTAAAATTGAAAGGAAAATAAAAAGCTTTTCAAACAACAAAGAAAAACACAAAGATTTCATTACAACAAAACCAGTGCTGCAAAAAATGTTAAGGGGCCGGTTATAAACAGAACAAAGGAAAAAAATAAATCTAGTAATAAAAGAATGTAGATTTAAAGAATAAATAAAGTGTCAATACATAACTAGATATCAATAATAACCTTAAATGTAAATGGATTAAATGCTCAAATCAAAAAAACATATGGTATCTAGGTGGATAAGAAAACAAGACCCATACATATGTTGTCTACAAGAGACCCACCTCAAAACAAATGATACACATAGACTGAAAGTAAAAGAATGGAAAAAATATTTTATGCAAATGATAATAAAAAATAGCTTGCGTGGCAATACTTATATCTGACAAAATAGACTTTAAAACAAAGGCTATATTAAAGGATAAAGAAGGTCACTACATAATATTAAAGGGAGCAATCCAACAGGAAGATATAAACATTATAAATATCTATACACCTAATATAGGAGAACCTAAATATATAAAGCAGATTTAGATGGACATAAAAGGTGAGATCAATAGCAATATTGTAATAGTAGGAGATTTCAATACCACACTAACATCAATGGATAGATCATTAAGAAGAAAAATTAACAAAGAAACAGCTGCCTTAAACAACACACTACTAGATCAAGTGGATTTAATAGATATCTTCAGAACCATTCACCCTAAAGCAGAAGAATGTACATTATTTTCAAGTGCTCATGGTACATTCTCTAGGATAGACCACATGTTAGGACACAAAATGAGTCTCAATAAATTAAAAAAAAAATTGAAATCATATCAAGCATCTTTTCTGATCACAATGACATGAAACTAGATATCAGATAAAATAGAAAAACTAAAAAACATTCCAACACTTAGAAACTAAATAAAATGTTATTAATGAGTGGGTTAACAATAAAATCAAGAAAGAAATAAAAAAATTCATTGAAACAAATGAAAATGAACATATAACAACTAAAAATTTATGAGACACAGCAAAAGCAGTCTTGAGACAAAAGTTTGTAGCATTACAGGCGTACCTTAAGAAGCAAGAAAAAGCTCAAATAAACAACTTAACCCTGCATCTAAAAGAACTAGAAAAAGAACAGCAAGTAAAGCCTAGAGGAAATAGAATGAAGAAAATATACAGAAGACCAATGAAAACAACAGCTGGTTCTTTAAAAGGGTAAGCAAGATTAATGAACATTTAACCAGACTCACCAAGAAAAAGAAAATAGAGAGAACTTGAATAAATAAAATTAAACATGAGATTAAAGAAGTAACAACTGACACAGCAGAAATACAAAAGATTGTAAGATAATACTATGAAGAATTTTATGCTAAAATATTAGACAACCTAGGTAAATGGACTAATTCCTTGAAACATATAATCTTTTAAAAATCAACCTGGATGAATCAGAAAACCTAAACAGACCAATTACAACAAATGAAATTGGAACAGTTATCAAAAAACTCCCAACAAACAAATGTTCTGGGCCAAATGGCTTCACTGGTGAATTCTACCAAATATTTAAGGAAAAACTAACTCTTATTCTTTTCATGCTATTTCAAAAATACAAGAGGAGGGAAGACTTCCAAGTTCCTTTTTTGAAGCAAGCATAATCCTCATTCCAAAACCAAGCAAAGACAACACAAAGAAAAAAGCTATAGGCCAATATCCCTGATAAATTTAGATGCTAAAATTCTCACTAAAATATTAGCAAACCAGATCCAGCAATACATGAAAAAAAAAAAAAACATACATTATGATCAAGTGAAATTTATTCTGGGGAGGCAAGTCTGCTACAATATTTGCAAAACTATCCATGTGATTCATCACATAAACAAAAGGAAGTATAAAAATCACATGAAAATATCAATAGATGCAGAAAAGCACTTGATAAAACCCAACAACTATTTATAATCAAAATTCTCAGCAAAGTGGAAATACAAAAAACATACCTATCTCAACATGATAAAGGCCATCTATGACAAACCCACAGCCAACATCATAATCAATGAGGAAAAAATTAAGAGCAATCTCCTTAAGATCAGGAACAAGATAGGAGTGCCCCCTTTCACCACTCTTACTTAACATAGTTCTGGAAGTCCTAGCTACAGCAATCAGACAAGAAGAAGAAATAAAAAGCATTCAAATTAGAGAAAAAGAAGTAAACTTTCATTATTTGCTGATGACTTGATACTGTACATAAATACCCTAAAGTCTCAGTCAAAAAATACTGGATAAAAAAAAAATACTGAATCTCATAAATTAATTTAGTAAGGTAGCAGGATATAAAATTAATATTCAGAAATCAGAGGCATTTTTATACACCAACAATGAACTGTCTGAAAGAAAAATTTAAAAAACAATCCCCTTCAGTATTGCAACAACAAAAAATATAAATTACTTAGGAGTAAATTTAACAAAGGAAGTTAAAGACTTGTACTCGAAAAATTATAAATCGTTGATAAAAGAAAAACAAGAAAGATACACGCAACTTTAAAGATATACGTATTCATGAATAGGAAGAATATACTTCATTAAAATGTCTATATTACCTAAAGCAACTTATAAATTCAATTAAATTCTTATTAAAATATCAATGGCATACTCTAAAGATAGAAAACAAATATTCAAAAATATATATGAAACCAAAAATAGAACACAAATAGCCTCAGCAATCTTTAAAAAAAAAAAGAAATAAAATGGGTCGTATCACACTCTCTGATATCAAGTTATACTACAAGGCCATTGTACTCAAAACAGCTTGGTACTGGCATAAGAACAGGCATATAGATCAATGGAACAGAACAGAGACCCCAGAAATAAACCCACACCTATATGGACAATTGATATTTGACAAAGGAGGTAAGAGCATACAATGGAGTAAAGACAGCCTCTTTAACAAATGCTGTTGGGAAAATTGGACAGCTTCCTGCAAAAAAAATGAAATTAGACCACCACCTTACACCATTCACAAAAACAAACTCAAAATGGATAAAAGACTGATATGTAAGTCATGAAACCATTAGCATCATAGAAGAAAACATAGGCAGTAAGCTCTTCAACATCTCTTGCAGCTTTATAGTTGCTGATTTATCTCCACGGGCAAGTGAAACAAAGGAGAGGATGAACAAATGGGACTCTATCAAACTAAAAAGGTTTTGCATAGCTAAAGACAATATGAAAAAAATAAAAAGTCAAACCACACAATGAAATAACATATTCCACAACATGTCTGATAAGAAGTTAATAACCAAAATTTATTAAAAAACCTATAAAACTCAACATCAGAAAGAAAAACGATCCGACCTAAAAATGGGCAAAAGAAATGAATAGACGATTCTCCAAAGCGGACATACGAATAACCAATAGGAAGATGAAAATATGTTAAACATCACTAAAACTGGGAAACAAACTTTTTGTTGCATCCACAAACACACTTGTTCTTACCTAACTCGAGTGTGCTAATCTCAAATCTGACATTAGTTATTCTCTGTAAGCTACTGTTTTTTGCAATTCAAGATTTTAGGTTTTCATCTTATTCTAAAATTTTCAACATTTAGTTTAACATAATGAAGTAGAATGTCTTTTTTGGCATCATCACTGTGAAAATATAATAATTTATATAACGCAGTAAATACAGTAATACACTAAATGATATGATTGTATTCGAACTTGTCAACAATTTTGAAATAGAACATATTAAAACACTTATTTTAATCATAAAATTTGTGCAAAACTTATTTAAATTCTATTCAGGCAAAAATTTGCGTTTGTAGCTCTTGCATTTGTGTACTTCTTGAGGACAATACCGTTTGATGCTCCAGCAGTAGTCTGCTCATCAGTAAAAGCTCCAAGATTTTCAGGAAACTTATCAAGGTGACTGTTCAGAAAGCAAATCTTAATGCTCATGTTACATCCAATGTTGCGGAAAGCCAACAACATTCTTTGAACCAGAAGTTCATAGCTTTTTGCTTTTTTGTTTCCAAGGAAGTTCTTTGTAACTGCCACAAAAGACTGCCATGCTGCTTTCTTTTCCTTATTCATCTTCTGGCAAAATCTTTATCACATATGAGGGTTTGAATCTGAGGTCTATCGAATACACCTGCTTTTATCTTCTCAAAAGACAAAGCAGGAAAAGCAGAAATAATATGTTGAAAGCATTCACTTTCTCTATTCAAAGCCTGAACAAACTGCTTCATAAAACCAAGTTTGATGTGAAGTGGGGGATGATCCTTTCACAATTAACTACAGGTTTATTCACAATATTTTGCATCCCTACTTCCAGAACTTTACATTCCGGCCACTCCTTCTGTGTTCAGTGTTTCTCCCGAACTTGGCTGTCCCACAAACACAGAAAGCAAGGATATTTCGTGAAACCTCTCTGTTGTCCTAGCAGGCAATTTACCATTTTAAGATCCACACAAATGATTCAGTTATGCTCCTCATATGTCAGTAAGTCGAAAAAAATTTTTATGTCATTAAAATCTTCTTGCAGATGAGTTGAATTACCAATTGGAACCACCGCATAAACATTACCACTGTGTAGGAGAACACATTTCAGACTTCATTTAGAGCTGTCAAGAAACAGCCGCCATTCTGTTGGACTGTAAGTGGTAACACCTAGCTGGCTGAGAAGACTACTGCTATCATGACAGTAAAGAAAGTGTCTTTGGAAAAAAAGTTCACAATAGTTTGTTCACACTTCCTGAAATGGGATACTTTAGCTGACCAGTGAAGTACATTCTTTTCTTAAAGCCTGGAGGCTAATAACTCAGCTGCTCTTTTTGATAGGCCCAAATCTCTCACTAAGTCATTCAATTCAGTTTGGCTAAACTGCTGAGGGGTTAATGACTGCTTGACATCAGAAGAAGACCCTTCAGATTCTACAACCATTTCCTCATGGATCTTATTAAAATACACTTGATTACTGTGTTCACTTTCTTCATCCTTAGAAAAAATAAAACCATTGAAAACTGAAATTAGGAGTGTCTCAGAGTGTGAGATAGGTTGTGGACAAGGCCCATTGGGGTAAGGATGATGAAGACACAGAGGCCCGACTCCAGGGACCAGGTTCAGTAATGCAGATCAGCTTTATTTAGGAAGCAAGCTAGCTTATATACACAGGTTCAACCTATAGGGTGTTACAGCGTGTTCTTCAAAGCCAATGGCTAAACAGAACAGGGAGCTGCCTGGTTGGCGCTGAATCACTTACTTACAGTGGGTGAGCTTTCCTCTCAGGTGTGCCTAGGAGGGTTTCAGGCACTGGTGTGTTCTCACAGTATTGCATCAGCCACAGCTGCTAGGAATGTGCTCTGCACTGTACCTACATTTCTCTCTTCTCTTTTAATTAGGGCCATTTGGACTTAATGAATAATAGCTTGCTGTTGTTGTCTCTATGGGCAGAATAACGCCAGGGTGGGAAAAAGCAGCCCAGACATGGGGGTCCACCCACATCTTGGAGTTAGTTGTCATTATAGCACACATAAGCAGGAACAGAGTACCAGGGCCTGGGGCCTGTCAGGGGTCAGTCTCTGGGCTTTCTTTGCTAAAGCCTCCACATTCCTCCAGGTGATGGGGTGCACATGGCAGGTGCAAGGTCTTCTTCAGGAGCCCTGAGGACCTCCTCCCTTCAGGCATAGTCAGTGTGGAGAACAAGGCCAGGACTATGGTTTTAGATGAGTAAAGACTGAACCACTTAGTGGATGCCCAAGAAACTCTGTCAAGCAGGTTGGGGGGTTCCTGGGATCCAAATTGGCTGAGGGCTGTTTTCTGGAAAAACACAAGCACAATCTCTCCCTTGAATTAGAAGGTGGTGTGGACCTTGCCACTGTGCGGTGGCTTGGTCCTTCAAACATCATTTCAGAGAGAGGAGTGGGGAAGAGAGAGAGCAAGGGATACAGAAAAATAGACAAGACAGACAGACAGACAGATAAATGAGGGAAAAGAAAAAAGACACATGGGGGCATATAGGCTGGTCGATGGGTCTACAGTGGGAACACAGATTAGGTTAATAGTCTGAGAAATTGTGGTGGGGCCTTGAGCCCCAGCAAGGACTGTGGAAGCAGTGGCTTCCACTTTTTCCGGCGGTGGAGCTGATAGTGCAGTTAGCAATTCAGTTGGTTTTATTTCTGCATGTTCAGCCGCAATTTTGTCAAACTCGGAGGCTAAACTACTTTCCTCCTCAGTGGAGGAGGGTGAATAGGGAGGTATGGGCTCCTCAGAGAGAGAGGTAACCTCTAATATTTTTGGAACTGGAGGAAGGTCCCCAGCAGGAGTACCGGTCAGGCAGGCATGTATCGCTAGCAGGGAAGGAATGAGGCTGAGAGGGAAGGTTTGTTTGTCTTTCATGTACTTCAGCCAAACAAACATGCTGTAAAGCTCGGGATTTCCCAGTAGGTACAAAAATCCTTTTCACTAACTTTAACTTGCCTATTCTGCAATAGGGCATAGAGGGCTTGAGCTTGAGGGCTTGGGAGTAAGGGAGAAGGTTTCCCATTGTAGAGGATCACTCACCTGCCAGTTGGATCCCCATTTGGGCACCAGTTGTGAACAAGGCCCACCACGGGTGAGGACAACGGAGACGCAGAGACCCGACTCTGGGGACCAGGTTCAGTGACACAGATCCACTTTATTCAGGAAGCAAGCTACCTTATATACACAGGTTCAGTCTATAGTGTGTTACATTGTGTTCTTCAAAGCCAATGGCTAAAAAGATCAGGGAGCTGCCTGGTTGGCCTGAGTCACTTTCTTACAGTGGGTGAGCACCCTCCCAGGTGTGTAGGAGGATTTCAGGTGCTGGAGTGTTCTCACAGGATTGCATCAGCCACAGCTGCTAGAAATGCGCTTTGCACTCTACCTACAATAGGTTGTATTGCTGAAGGAATATTAGAATATGCGATCATATGCCGTTTTTTCTTGCCAATGCCCTTTGTATGGATCAGACAGAAATAACAGTCACTGCTGTGGTCCTTAGGTTCACGCCAGATGATGGGGATACCAAAAGGCATTCTTTGCATTTTACTTTGTCCAGTCACAAAGCACTTCCTCACAATTATGACACATAATATGAGGAGCCCAATTCTTGTCTTGATCATCAGGGGAACTTGAAAATTGGCAATATATGCACGTGTCACAAATGAGAAAATATTGTGCCTTTGACAAAGTTGAAGTATGTAACAGCCACATATATAACAGAAGGTTTCAGGACTATTCTTACATTTATGCCTACTCGAAGAAGCCGTGATTCAATCTTAAAACAAAATAAGAGGGTGTTTTTTCAGATAATAATTTTTTACATTTACAAACAACTACAATTATGTAAAAGTGATGTTTGTAAAAACATTAATTGCCCTGTGGTTATGTTCAATCCAAGAGTCATTGCTCTTTAACTTTAATTGAAATATCAATGCATGCCATTAACTGTAACACAAAAAAAATTAAAATTGCATAAAAACTAGAGCATGCACCAAAAAATGAATTTCAGATTTAGAATCAGTGATGCAGAGATATAAAAAAAATAGTTCTAAAACTTCATGCAGTAGAAAATGAAAAAAAAATTGTTCCCCAGTGTAATCATCAGAGAAATTTAAATTAAAACCACAATGATCATATTGTCTTTAGCTGTGCAAAAGCTTTTTAGTTTGAAATAGTTCCATTTGTTTATCCTGTCCTTTATTTCCCTTGCTCATGAAGATATATCAGCAAATATATTACTGCGAGTGATGTCAGAGTGTTTATTGTCTATGTTTTCTTCTAAGATTCTTATGGTTTTCTGACTTACATTTAAATCTTTTACTCATTTTGAGTTTATTTTTATGAATGGTGGTCAATAAGCAGATGAAAGAATGCTCAACATCACTAATTATTAGAGAAATGCAAATTAAACCCACAATGAGATATCACCTCACACCTGTCAAAATGATGCTCATTAACAAAACAACACATACAAAGTGTTGATGAGGATGTAGGGAAAAGGGAACCCTCCTGCATTGCTAGTGGAAATGCAGACTGGTGCAGCCACTGTGAAAAACAGTATGAGAGTCCTCAAAAAATTAAAAATAAATCTGCCTTTTGATTCAGCCATCCCACTTTTAGGAATATATATTAGAAACACCACATCAATGATTCAAAAGAAGAAATGCAACCCCATGTTTTTGGCAGTTAGTTTACAGTAACCAAGATATGGAAACAGCCTAAGTGCCCATCAGTGGACAAGTGGATTAAAATATGTGGTACATATATATAATGGAATACTATGGGACCATGAAAAAGAAGAAAATTTTACCTTTTGCAACAACATGAATAGACCTGGAAACTATTATGTTAAGTGTAATAAGCCAGGCGGAGCAAAAAAAAGATCATATGACCTCACTCACTTGAGGAAATCAATGGACAAAGTAAACTGAGGAATGAAATAGAGACAGAGGCAAGATCAATGGGTCCAGAGGGAAAGTGAACAGAGGGAAAGGAGATGATGGGAAGGGATCAGAAAAGGGAAAGAGATTGGTGAAATTATATACACACAACACAGCATTATAGAGAACAGAAAAACTAATCCTGGAGGGAAATGAGGAGGGTGTTGTGGGGAGTGGTGAAAATAGCATGTTGTGGGGGTCATGGGGGAGGGAGTATGCATTTGGGGGGACTATAGAATCTCTGTAAACACAATAAATTAAAATAAAAAAGCTAATAAAAAGCATTTAGGTTTAATTCTTAATATTTTATAAGGTGCACCTTAAAACTGTAAACATTTTCTTTAAATAAAAACTATTTAAAAAAAAAACACAATAAGATACCACCTCACACCTATCAGAATAGCACTTATTAACAAAACTACACACAATAACTGCTGGTGAGGAGATGGAGAAAAGGGAGCTCTCCTGCACTGCTGGTGGGAATGAAGACTGGTGTAGCCACTGTGGAAAACAGTATTGACATTTCCCAAAAAATTAAAAATAGAACTGCTTTTTGACCCAGCCATCCCACTTTTAGAAATATATTATAAGACTAGCAAATCATTGATTCAAAAACACAAATGTACCCCATGTTTATTGCAGCATTGTTTACAATAGCCAAGATCTGAAAATAGCCGAGTGTCCATCAGTGAATGAGTGGATTAAAAAGCAGTGATACATATACACAGTGGAATACTACATAGCCATGAAAAAGAAGGAAATCTTACCTTTTACAACAACATGGATGGTCCTGGAAACTATTATGTTAAGTGAAATAAGCCAGACAGAAAGAAAAATACCATATGACCTCACTCATTTGAGGAATCTAATGAACAATGTGAACAGAGACAAGATCAAAGGGACCAGAGGGAAAGCAGACAGAGGGAAAGGGGATGAGAGAATGGGATCAGAGAAGGGAAAGAGATTGGTGAAATTATATATACATAACACAGCATTATAGAGAGCAGGAACACAAATCCTGGAAGGAAAGGGAGAAGACATTGGGGGAGGGTGCAAGGGGGATATCAAGGGGAGCATGGGGTGGGGGGGAGATATATTCAGTGAGACACTTGAATCTATGTAAATAAAATAAATTACAATCAATAAATTTTTTTTAAAAAAGTTGTTTTCTTGTTATCTTCTGACATGTAGAAGGCCCAACTAATAAGAAAAACTAAGCAGGTCTTTTATTAAAACAAATATTCTAGGTTAATCTTCCTGTCAAGGGAACAAATCTCAGGATAGATCACTATAGTAATCCCCCTTTATCTGTGGGGAGTAAGTTCTAAGACTCCTAGTGGATGCTTGAAACCAATGATGGTCTTAAACCCTACATGTAGTATGTTTTGCTTTTTTTACATATACATACCTATGATAAAGTTTAATTTGTAAATTAGGCACAGTAAGAATTAACAACAATAACTAATAATAAGATAGATGCAAAACAGTATACTGTAATAAAAAGTATGTGAATGGCTTTAGGGCCATAATTAAGTATATGGTTACCTGAATACTTGCACTGTAATATTTACACAAAGATCCACTAACCCAATGCCTACTAAGTGACTAATGGGTGCGTACAGTACACAGTGTGAATAAAGTAAACAAAGGGATAATTCACATCCCTGTGGGACAGAGGGAATGCCACAGAATATCATCACGCTACTAAGAACAGCACAAAATTTGAAACCTATGATGTATTTATCTCTGGAATTTTTTGTTTCACATTTTGAACTGCAGTTGACTGCTAGTCACTGAAATTGCAAAAAGTGAAACCATTGAAAGGATGTCTACTATAATTTGATTTCTTCTTTCTTTGGTGGGACAGTTGGCTTCACCTCATTTAGGGCTTGAGTTAGTCTCAGTGGAGGGAAGATTTTTATTTTCATTATTGTATCCTTAGTACCTAATAGTGTCTGGGACAAAAGACACATTGAATATATTTTTACAAATGAGTGACTGAATAAACAGATGGATGGATAAAAGCTACACTCATTTGGAGTATGGAAAACTAATAGTGGTGGGCACTAAAGAAAGGGTCATCTTCACCACATCCCTCATCATTGACTCTAAGTGTTTGGTGTTCTCAGTAAAACACTTGTAGGACACAGAGGCAGATGTCCTCAATAAAACCCTAAAATTAAGTCTCTAGTTATAACAGAATGTATGTCTCTAGTTATAACAATCAGATGAAAATTAATCAAATTGTTTTGATTAATTGATTACCATAATGGAAATATCTAAGTATTTATTGGTTCTCTTAAATGGACAGAGTAAGAAAAGGAGATCTTGGCTCTTGAATCAAACAGACCTAAATTCCAATCTCAATACAACTATTTACTAGTTACAAAATTATGAGCAAGTTATTTATCTTCTCTGGTCCTTAGTTTTACTCATCTATAAAATAAAATAAATAAAATCTACAATGCAATTTAAAAAGTTAGAAATAAATGATTAGAGTACTTAGAACAGAATCGAGATACTTTAGAATTGAAACTTGTAATTTCTATCACCTTTCCATCATTTAGTTGAGGGTCTGTGCTCCAAATATACTCCATGAGTGTAGAATTAAGAGTAAAACTGTCACCTATGACAGTTGAGCTCTGCAGCTGAAAGTGGTAATGATCAAATGGCCATATTCTGGTATAGAAAAATATGTAATAATCCTGCCATAGAAAATGGTAACAGAGAAAGCAAGAACATTGTTTGTCCTTCTGTAGGCAATCAACTGGTCACTGTAAGACTAGAATCTGATCACCCTTTTTTATAGCCTTAGTTTGAATAGTTAAAAAATGTAAGTGGCCATAAAATTATCAAGGTTTTTGTTTGCTTGCTTGTTTGCTTTTCTATTTTCTTTTTAAAATATTATTATTTAATTTATTGGGATGACATTGCTTAACAAAATTATACATGTGTCAGGTGCACAATTCTATAATACTTCATCTGTATATTGCATTATGAGTTCACCACCCAAAGTCAAGTTTTCCTCCATCACATATTTTCCCCCTTTAACTTCCTCCACCTCTCCACTCCATTTATTATTTCTCCTTCAATCCCCAAACTGTTGTCTGTGTCTATACTTTGCTTTTCTTTGCTTAATCTCTTCACCTTTTTTTAATGACAATAGTCTCAAGGGTATAAAGCCCTCATAAATCTTGACATAATTCTTTCACCAGAAATTTTCATTAGTTTCAAAATATTTATTCGGATAAGGAATGGATTCATTCTTAAATTACATTTCTTAATGTGTTCATCATGCTTATTCTATAAATACAACATGTAGGCCATGCTTTTAATATTTTTTAGAACAGCTACACATAAAAATATCTAATTTGATTTTTTCCCCTTGAGGTAAGAAAGAACTTCTATATTAAGTATATTTAAAATCTGTTGAATAGTTTTAGAGGCATGCTGTGTTTTTTGTATTTCTATGATATTATATGGTAGAGATAGAATGTAGTATGAAAGATAAAATATGGGAGACAAGATGGCAGCAGAGTAGGCAGACGCACAGACTCCCAGCTCACACCACCAAACTGGATTATAAATTAATTTAGGAACATCCAGCGTGATAAAACCAACTCTGGACTAAAAGAACTGCTCTCAAAAATCCAAGAAGCAAAGAAGAAGCTACACTGAGCCTGGTGGGGAATGCTGAGGAGCAGTGAGCCTCCCCTGCTTACAGTAACAAAGGGGAGGAGGGTGAGGATGAGAATCCAGAAAGGCTCCCAACTTAAAGAAAACAGTTGAAAATATCACTCACAGCCACTTGCCTGGGGACCTGAGAACAAGGTGTGTTGAAAGAGCTGGCTTGTTTTCCAAAAGAAAGGGGGAGAGAGAGACAGACAGTGACAAACAGTGGAATGCATGGGAGGACCTAAGCAGTGGGACTAATCCAGTGTGGAAGCAGCCATACCTGGGGGAGGTGCTGGAGGTGGCCATTGCAAAAGGAGGATTCTTCTACAGAACACAAGACTAAAGTGGTTCCAGGTCAGTCTTCTCAAGATATCTCTCTAGCTCCAATCAGCACAAAAAAGACACAGCTGAAAACTGAAAACAAGAAGTGGGTAGGAGAGACAGTAACTTAGGTCTCCATGGAGATCTGAGATAAACCTTCCCCTACTGGAGCAGAGAAAGCACCCCACCCCCAGAGAGAGTAACTGGCAGATCAGGTCTTTAGAGTCTCAGGTTGCACCCACTGCATTCCTGGATACAGTTTTAAATAAGCCCCCTGCTGAGATCAGTAAACAAGACTACTACTGAGTTAAGAAAACAGAAAAAAAAAAAAAACAAATCAAGACTTCAAAGGGGCTCTATTAGAAAAGCCAACTTCCACAGTGGATTACAAAAAATAGCTGAAGCAAACCCAAGAAGACCTAGAACTAATACAACTGAAAATTGGAGGCATACAACACCAAGCCTAGACTCAACCAGCTCTACAAACAACACACCCAAACACAGACATAATCAGAAGACAGAAAAGTGCAATCCAGATGAAACCACAAGAAAATCCTCCAGAAAATGAACTGAGTGATATGGAAATAACCAAACTCCCAAATGCAGAGTTTAGAATAATGATTGTTAGGATGCTTAAGGATCTTAGAACAACAATGGATGTTCATTATGAACACCTAAATAAAGAGATAGCAAGTATCAAAAAGGACATTAAAATATTAAAAAAGAATCATCAGAGATGACAAATACAATATTAGAAATGAAGAGCACAATGGAAGGAATTAAAAGCAGGATGGATGAAGCTGAAGATCGAATTAGCAAGTTGGAAGACAAGATGAACAAAGGCATAAAATCAGAGCCGAAAAAGGAATAGAGACTCAAAAAGTCTTAGGAAACTCTAAGAGAGTTCTGTGACAACATGAAGAGTAATAACATCCGCATAATAGGGGTCCTGAAGAAGAAGAGAAAGAACAAGGGATAGAAACTTTATTCAATCAAATCATACCTGAAAACTTTCCTAAATTGATGCAAGAAAGGGTCGCACAAGTTCAAGAAGCACAGAGATCTCCATTAAAGAGAAACCTACACCAAGACACATCATAATTAAAATACCAAAACTAAGTAATAAAGAGAAAATTATAAAAGCTGCTAGAGAAAAAAAGGCTATCACCTACAAAGGAGCACCCATAAGGATGACGTCCGACTTCTCAACAGAAACACTTGAGGCTAGAAAGGAATGGCAAGAAATATTGAAAATAATGCAGAACAAGAGCCTACAATGAAGGCTACTTTATCCAGCAAGGCTATCATTTAAATTTGAAGGAGAAATAAAGGGCTTCCCAGACAAAAGAAAACATAAGGAATTCATTACAACAAAACCAATGCTGCAGGAAATGTTTAGGTGCCTGTTGTAAACAGATCAAAGTGGGAAAAGAATATAGCAAAAAAAGGAATACACCTTTAAAATATAAAGTGGCAATAAAGAACTACATATCAATAATAATCTTAAATGTAAATGTAAATGGATTAAATGATCCAATCAAAACATAGGGTAGCTGCATGGATAATAAAACAGGACCCATACATATGCTGTCTACAAGACACACCTTGAAACAAAAGATGCTCATAGAAGGTAAAAGAATGGAAAAACATATTTCATGCAAATGAAAATGAAAAAAAGCTGGAGTAGCAATACTTATATCAGATAAAATAGACCTTAAAACCAATGCTATAGTAAGAGATAAAGAAGGTCACTACAAAATGATAAAGGGAGCAATCCATCATAAAGATATAAATATATAATCATCATAAATACTACGCACCTAATACAGGAGCTCCTAAATATATAATGCAGACTTTTATGGATTTAAAGAGCAAGGTCAACAGCAATACTATAATAGTAGGAGATTTCAATACCCCAATTACATCACTAGATAGATCCTCAAGAAAGAAAATTAACAAAGAAACAGCAGACTTAAAGGACACACTAGATCAACTTGAGTTAATAGATATCTTTAGATCCTTCCACCCTAAAGCAGTAGAATATACATTTTTTTCATGTGCTCATGGTACATTCTCTAGGATAGATCACATGTTAGGACACAAAAGCAATCTCAACAAATTTAAGAAGATTAAAATCATATCAAGCATTTTCTCTGATCACAATGGCATGAAATTAGAAATCAATCAGAACGGAATAACAGAAAAATACTCAAACACATGGAAACTAAATAGCATGTTATTAAATAACTAATGTGTTAACAATGAAATCAATGAAGACATAAAAAAATTCCTAGAAATGAATAATAATGAACATACAACTCAAAATTTATGGGACCCAGTAAAAGCACTCTTGAGAGTGAACTTCATAGCACTATAGGCATTCCTTAAGAATCTTGAAAAAGCTCAAATAAACAACCAAATACTTCATCTAAAAGAACTAGAAAAAGAAAAGCAAGTAAGGTCCAGAAGTAGTAGAATAAAGAAAGTAATAAAGATTAGAGCAGAAATAAATGACATGGAGGCTAAAGAAACAATACAGAGGATCAATGAAACCAAGACCTGGTTCTTTGAAAGGGTAAACAAGATCGATGAACCTTTAACGAGACTCACCAAGAAAAGAAGAGAGAGGATTCAAATAAATAAAATTAGAAATGAGAGTGGAGACATAACAACCGACACAACATAAATAAAAATATTGTAAGAAAATACTACGAAGAACTGTATGCCAAAAAATTAAACAACCTAGGTGAAATGGACAACTTCCTTGAAACATAAAATCTTCCAAAAATCAACCTGAAAGAAAACCTAAACAGACCGATTACAACAAAAGAGATTAAAACAGTTATCAAAAAGCTCCCCAAAAAACAAAACCCCTGGGCCTGATTGCTTCACTGGTGAATTCTACCAAATATTCAAAGAAGAAATAACTCCAATTCTTCTGAAGCTATTTCCAAAAATTCAAAAGGAAGGAACACTACCAAGTTTCTTTTATGAGGTGAGCATAATTCTGATTCCAAAACTAGGCAAAGACAACACAAAGAAAGAAAATTATAGCCTGACCAGGTGGTGGCGCAATGGATAGAGCGTTGGACTGGAATGTGGAAGACCCGGGTTTGAGACCCCGAGCTCGCCAGCTTGAGCGCGGGCCCATCTGGCTTGGGAAGAAGCTCGTCAGCTTGGACCCAAGGTCAGTGGGTCAAGCAAGGGGTTGCTCTGTCTGCTGAAGGCCCGCGGTCAAGGCACATGTGAGAAAGCAATTAATAAACAACTATTTATGGTGTCGCAATGGCAACGAAAAACTAATGATTGATGCTTCTCACCTCTCTTTGTTCCCGTCTCTCTGTCCCTATCTATCCCTCTCTCTGACTCTCTCTCTGTCCCAGTAAAAAAAAAAAAAGAAAGAAAAAAGAAAATTATAGGCCAATATCCCTGATGAATTTAGATGCTAAAATCCTCAACAAAATATTAGCCATCTGGTTCCAGCAATATATAAAAATAATCATACATCATGATCAAGTGGGGTTTATTCTGGGGAGACAAGGATGGTACAACATTCGTAAATCAATTAATGTGATTCACCACGTAAACAAAAGAAAGAAAACAAGCACATGATAATTTCAATAGATGCAGAAAAGGCATTTGATAAAATCCAGCACCCATTTATGATCAAAACTCTTAGCAAAGTGGGAATACAGGGATCATACCTCAACATGATAAAGGCCATTTATGACAAACCTACAGCCAACAACATACTCAATTGACAAAAATTAAAAGCAATTCCTCTAAAATCAGGAACAAGGCAGGGGTGTTCACCATTTTTATTCAACATAGTACTGGAAGTCCTAGCTACAGCAATCAGACAAAAATAAATAAATAAAAGGCATCCAGATTGGAAAACAAGAAGTAAAACTGTCATTACTTGCAGATGATATGATACTGTATATAGAAAACACTAAAGGCTCAGTCAAAAAACTACTGGACCTAATAAATGAATTTAGCAAGGTGGCAGGATATAACATTAACACAGAGAAGTCACAGTCATTTCTATACATGAACAATAAAATGTCAGAAAAAGAAATTAAGGAAACAATCCCCTTCACTATTGCAACCAAAAAAATACAGTACCTAGGAGTAAATTTAACCAAGAAGGTTAAAGACTTGTACTCAGAAAATTATAAAACATTGATAAAATAAATCAAGGAAGATACAAACAAGTGGAAGCATATACCATGTTCATGGTTCGGAAGAATAGTCATTATTAAAATGTCAATATTACCCAAAGCAATTTATAAATTCAAGGCATTAACAAATAAAATGCCAATGATATATTTCAAATATATAGAACAAATATTCCAAAAATTTATATGGAACCAAAAAAAACAAAAAAACAACCAAACACAAAATGCCTCAGCAATCTTGAAAAAGAGGAATAAAGTGGGAGGTATCACACTTCCTGATATCAAGTTATACTACAAGGCCATTGTACTCAAAACAGCTTGGTACTGGCATAAGAACAGGCATATAGATCAATGGAACAGAACAGAGAACACAGGAATAAACCCACATCTTTATGGACAATTGATATTTGACAAAGAAGGTAAGAGCATACAGTGGAGTAAAGACAGTCTCTTTAACAAGTGGTGTTGGGAAAACTGGACAGCTACCTGCAAAAAATTGAAACTAGACCACCAACTTACACCATGCACAAAAATAAACTAAAAATGAATAAAGGACTTAGATGTAATCCATGAAACCAAAAGCATTCTAGAAGAAAACATAGACAGTAAACTCTCCAACATCTATAGAAGCAATATATTTGCTGATTTATCTCCACAGGCAAAAGAAATAAAAGACAGGATAAACAAATGGGACTATATCAAACTAAATAGTTTTTGCACAGCTAAAGACAATATGTACAGAATAAAAGACAAACCACATAATGGGTGAACATAGTCGACAACACATCTGATAAAGTTCATTATAAACCAAATTTATAATGAACTTGTAAAACTCAACTCCAGGAAGACAATCCAATCAATAAATGGGCACAAGAAATGAATAGACACTTCTCCAAAGAAGACCTACACATGGCCAATTGGCGTATGAAAAACTGCTCAACATCACTAATCATTAGAGAAATGCAAATTAAAACCACAGTGAGATACCACCTCACACCAGTCAGAATGATGCTCCTTAACAAAACAACACATTATAGGTGCTGGCGAGGATGTGGAGAAAGGGGAAACCTCCTGCGCTGCTGGTGGGAATGCAGACTGGTGCAGTCACTGTGGAAAACAGTATGAAGATTCCTCACAAAATTTGAAATGGAACTGCCCTTTGACTCAGCTATCCCACTTATAGGAATATATACTAAGGACACCATATCACCGACTGAAAAAAAGAAATGCACCCTCCATGTTCGAGGCAGCATTGTTCACAGTAGTGAAGAGCTGGAAACAGCCCAAGTGTCCATCAGTGGATTAGTGGATTAAAAAGTGGTGGTACACATATACAAAGGAATACTAAAGCACCATGAAAAAGAAGGAAATATTAACTTTTGCAACAATATGGAGGGGCCTGGAAACTATTATGTTGAGTGAAATAAGCCAGACAGAAAAAGAAAAATATTATATGACCTCACTCATTTGAGGAATCCAAGGAACTTTGAGAACTGAGGAAAGGAATTGAGACAGAGGAGGGATCAAAGGGACCAGGGAAAAGAGGACAGAGGGAAAGGGGATAATAGGATGGGATAAACCTGAAGGGAAGTGGGAAGGGCACTGTAGGAAGGAGAGTAAGGGAGATGTTGAGGGGAATATGGGGGAGGGGGGATGCAGTCGGGGTCACCCTAGAATCTATGTAAACACAATTAATTAAATAAATTTAAAAAAAGAAATGATAAGAAAAGAAGATAAAATATGAAATATGTTATTCTTTCAACATTTTCTTATTGATCTGAGACAAAGGAGTATAATCCAGCACATCTTGAGGTGATAGTTTTATGTGGTTTACAGTCAAGTAATAATAATCCAGGTACACAATCTAAATGATGTAGACAAATAGTTCAACAGAATTTCTGTGTTGATAGAAAGATTGTAGGTGCTCTCCAATACAGCAGCCAATAGCTACATGTGACTAGTAGCACTTAAAATGTAACTAGTGTGACTGAAAAACTAAATATTTTTTCAATTAATTAAAATGTAAATAACCACATGTGGCAAGTTGTTTTATATAAGGTATCATAGTACTAGATTAACCTTTGTTTCAATATTTTTTATAAATCTCATATGAAATCAAATAAGAATTTAAGAGTTGTCTTCCATTAAACCTTACAATTCACTCAGAGATAGAAAACCAAATAAAAAAATAAATGAATGAATAAATAAAAATATGAATAAGAATGCAACTTCATTAGATACCACTGAGAAAACTAACCCATTGTTAATAGAAATATATAAAATTTACATTATTCCTTTCTTACTTTACATAAGATTCTGTGGAAGAATCTATAAAAACAAACATTAAGGCATAAGGCCTGCCTATGAAACATAAAGATTAGTAAAGAAACAAACAATTATACCGTAGAGTAATAAGTACAGTAGCAAAGCCTCAAACTCATAGCCGTTGAAATATAGACATATCATTTTGTCTAAAATTGGTAAGAAGCAGTAGTCGATGAGAAAACCTAGAATAATTGGGACAGCACTAGATGCTATGTTTTAATCCTCTGCTGACCAAATCATGCTCTAAAGCTTTGTTATTACTGAGTGTTTTAATGAGCTTTGGCCATTCAACAACTACATAAACATTGAAAATGAAAAAGGTGGCACTATTTTTATTCTAGATTATGAATCTATACTCCTTGCACTCACATAAGAGAGTGTATTGCTTAATGCACAATGAACATTTTAAAATAAGTTAATTGGAAAATTAAGCATTTATATATATACAATTTTAACAAACCAAAAACATCTACAACCATGCTAATACAAACACACATATTTTATAGCTTTATTGAGGTATACTACATATAACATGAAATAACACAAAATCCATTCCTTGTCAGGAAGCAATGCAAGTTTTTTAGTAAATTAACAGTGTTTTGAAACCATTAGCACAACCCAGATTCTGAACATTTGAATGAGCTTAAATATTTCCCTTAAACAGGCTTGTTTGCAGTCTGCCCCTATTCCTACTATCCCATATTAGATAATCATTGATCTAGTTGTAACTTTGGAGCATTTTATATAAGTGGGACTATTTTGGAACAACACTTGTACTGAAAATTGCCTTAATTGATTCAGAAAAAATAAAAAAAATTTTAATTTATTATTATTAATTTTAATGGGGTGACACCAATAAATCAGGGTACATATGTATAATGAAAACATCTCCAGATTATTTTACCTTTCAATTATGTTGCATACCCGTCACCCTAAGTCAAATTGTCCTCTGTCACCTTCTATCTGGTTTTCCCTGTGCCGCTCATCTCCTCCCTATCCAACCCTCCTCTCCCTCCCCGCACCCCGTAACCACAACTCTCTTGTCCATGATTCATAGTCTCAATTTTATGTCCCACCTATGTATGAAATCATGCTGTTCTCAGTTGTTTTTTTCTGATTTACTTATTTCACTCCGTATAATGTTATCAAGGTTCATACATTTTGTTGTAAATGATCCGATGTCATCATTTCTTATGGCTGAGTAGTATTCCATAGTATATATGTACCAAAGCTTTTTAATCCATTCGTCCTCTGACGGACACTTGGGCTGTTTCCAGATCTTCGCTATTGTGAACAATGCTGCCACGAACATGGGGGCACATTTCTTCTTTTTGAACAGTGCTATGGTGTTCTTAGGGTACATTCCTATAAGTAGCATAGCTGGGTCAAAAGCAGTTCGACTTTTAATTTTTTAAGGAATCTCCAAACTGTTTTCCACAGCGGCTGCAGCATTCTGCATTCCCACCAGCAGTGCAGAAGGGTTCCCTTTTCTCCACATCCTCCCCAGCACTATTCTGTGTTGTTTTGCTGATGAGTGCCATTCTGACTGGTGTGAGGTGATATCTCATTGTGGTTTGAATTTGCATTTCTCTAATGATTAGTGATGTGGGGCATTTTTTTCATATGCCTATTGGCAATCTGTATGCCCTCTTTGGAGAAATTTCTATTCATTTCTTTTGCCCATTTTTTTTATTGGATTGTTTGTCTTCCTGGTGTTGAGTTTTATAAGTTCTTTATAAATTTTGGTTATTAACCCCTAATCAGACGTGCTGTCGAATATGTTCTCCAATTGTGTGGTTTGTCTTTTTATTCTGTTCTTATTGTCTTTAGCTGTGCAAAAACTTTTCAGTTTGATATATTCCCATTTGTTTATCTTGCCTTTTATTTCAGTTGCGCGTGGAGATAAATCGGCAAATATATTGCTGCTACAGATGTCAGAGAGCTTGCTGCCTATGTTTTCTTCTAAGATGCTTATGGTTTCACGGCCTACGTTTAAGTCTTTTATCTATTTTGAATTTGTTTTTGTGAATGGTGTAAGTTGATGGTCTAGTTTCATTTTTCTTGCAGGTAGATGTCCAATTTTCCCAACACCATTTGTTAAAGAGGCTGTCTTTACACCATGGTATGTTCTTTCCTCCTTTGTCAAATATCAGTTATCCATAAAGGTGTGGGTTTATTTCTGGATTCTCTGTTCTGTTCCATTGATCTATGTGCCTGTTCTTATGCCAGTATCAACTGTCTTGAGTATAATGGCCTTGTAGTAAACCTTGATATCAGGGAGAGTGATACCACCTGCTTAATTTTTTCTTTTTAAGATTGCTGAGGCTATTCGTGTTCTTTTTTGGTTCCATATAAATTTTTGGAATATGTTTTCTATATCTTTGAAGTATGTCTTTGGTATTTTAATTGGTATTGCATTAAATTTATAAATTGCTTTGGGTAATATAGACATTTTAATGATGTTTATTCTTCCTAGTCATGAGCACGGTATATGCTTCCACTTGTTTGTATCTTCTTTAATTTCTTTTATCAGTGTTTTATAATTTTTTGAGTAAAAGTCCTTAACCTCCTTGGTTAAATTTACTCTTAGGTACTTTATTTTTTAGGCTGCAATAATGAAGAGGATTGTTTCCTTAATTTCTTTTGCTTACAGTTTATTGTTGGTATATAGAAATGCCTCTGATTTCTGAGTCTTAATTTTATATCCTGTCACCTTGCTGAATTCCTTTATAAGGTCCAGTAGTTTTTTGACTGAGACTTTAGTGTTTTCTATATACAGTGTCATATCATCTGCAAATAATGACAGTTTTACTTCTTCTTTTCCAATTTGGATGCCTTTTATTTCTTCTTCTTGTCTGATTGCTGTAATTAGGACTTCCAGAACTATGTTAAATAAGAGTGGTGAAAGAGGGCACCCCTGCCTGGTTCCTGAATTTAAGGGGATTGCTTTTAATTTTTGTCCATTTAATATGATGTTTGCTGTGGGTTTGTCATAGATGGCCTTTATCATGTTAAGCAATGTTCCCTGTATTCCCACTTTACTGAGAGTTTTGAGCATGAATGGGTGCTGGATTTTATCAAATGCCTTTTCTGCATGTACTGAAATTATCATGTGATTTTTGTCCTTTCTTTTGTTTATGTGATGAATCACATTGATTGATTTGCAAATATTGAACCAGCTTTGCCTCTCTAGAATAAATCCCACTTGATCATGGTGTATGATTTTTTTCATATATTGCTGGATCTGGTTGGCTAATATTTTGTTGAGAATTTTAGCATCTAAATTCATCAGGGATATAGGCCTATAATTTTCTTTCTTTGTGTCGTCTTTGCCCGGTTTTGGGATCAGAATTATGCTCGCCTCATAAAAGGAGTTTGGAAGTCTTCCTTCCTCTTGAGTTTTTTGAAATAGATTGAGGAGGATAGGAGTTAGTTCTTCTTTGAATTTTTGATAGAATTCACTTGTGAAGCCATGAGGCATAGGACTTTTCTTTTGGGGGAGCTTTTTGATAAATGTTTCCATCTCATTTGTAGTAATTGGTCTGTTTAGGTGTTCTGATTCTTCCATATTGATTTTTGGAAGATTATATGATTCAAGAAATTTGTCTATTTCACCTAGGTTGTCTAAATTTTTGGCATAGAGCTCTTCATATTATTTTCTTAAAATGCTTTGTATTTCTGTTGTGTCAGTTGTTATTTCTCCTCTGTCCTTTCTAATTTTATTTATTTGAGTCCTGTCTCTTTTTTCTTGGAGAGTCTAGTTAAAGGTTCATCAATCTTGTTTACCTTTTCAAAGAACCATCTCCTGGTTTCATTGATCCTCCATATTGTTTCCTTAGCCTATATGTCATTTATTTCTGCTCTGATCTTTATTATTTCCTTCCTTCTACTTGTCCTGGGTTTTATTTGTTGTTGTTTTTCTAGTTCTTTTAGATGCAGGGTCAGGTTTCTTATTTGAGCTTTTTCTAGCTTCTTATGATATGCCTGTAGTGCAATGAACTTCCCTCTCAGTACTGCTTTTGCTTGTCCCATAAATTTTGAGTTGATGTATACTCATTATCATTTGTTTCTAGAAACTTTTTTATTTCTTCTTTGATCTCATTGTTAATCCATTCATTATTTAATATCATGCTATTTAGTTTCCAACTGTTTGAGTATTTTCCAGTTTTTTCTTTTGTGGTTAATTTTTAGTTTCATGGCATTGTGATCAGTGAAAATGCTTGATGTGATTTCAATCTTCTTAAATTTATTGAGACCATTTTTGTGTCCTAACATGTGGTCTATCCTAGAAAATGTACCATGAGACTCTGAGAAGAATATATATTCTACTGCTTTAGAGTGAGAAGTTCTGAAGATACCTATTAAATCAAGTTGATCTAGTCTATCCTTTAGTGTGCTGTTTCTTTATTAATTTTCTTTCTTGAGGATCTATTCAGTGTTGTTAGTGGGGTATTGGAACCCCCTACTATGATAGTATTGCTGTTAATCTCACCCTTTATATTCATCAAAGTCTGCTTTATGTATGTCGGGGCTCCTATATTTGGTGCGTAGATATTTATAATATTTATATCTTTTTGTTGAATTGTTCCCTTTATCATTATGTAGTGTCCTTCTTTATCTCTTACTATAGCCTTTGTTTTAAAGTCCATTTTGTCAAATATAAGTACTGCTTCCCCAGCTTTTTTTTTCATTTCCATTTGCATGAAATTCTTTTTTCCATCCTTTTACCTTCATTCTATGTGCATCTTTTGTTTTAATGTGTGTCTGTTGTAGACAGCATATGTATGGGTCCTGTTTTTTTATCCATGCAGCTACCCTATGTCTTTTGATTGGATCATTTAATTCATTTACATTTAAGGTTATTATTGATATGTAGTTGTTTATTGTCATTTTATTCTTTAAAGCTGTGTTCTTCTTTTGCTATATTCTTTCCCCCCTTTGAACGGTTCACAACAAGCCCCTTAGCATATCTTTCAGAATTGGTTTGGTTTTAATGAATTCCTTGAGGCTTTCTTTGTCTGGGAAACTCTTTTATTCTCCTTCAATTTTAAACATTAGCCTTGCAAGATAGAGTAGTCTTGGTTGTATGTTCTTGTTCTGCATTATTTTGTAAAAATCTTGCCATTCCCTTCTGGCTTCAAGTGTTTCTGTTGAGAAGTCCGATTTCATCCTTATAGGGGCTCCTTTGTAGGTGATAGCCTTTTTTTCTCTAGAAGCTTTTAAAATTTTTTCTTTATCCATTAGCTTTGGAATTTTAACTATGATGTGTCTTGGTGTAGATTTTTTTGGGTTTCTCTTTGATGGCGTTCTGTGTGCTTCTTGGACTTGTGGAATGTTTCCCAGCCTTAATTTAGAAAAGTTTTCTGCTATGATTTGATTGAACAAAGTTTCCATTTTCTGTCCTCTTTCTTCTTCTTCAGGCACCCCTATGATGCGAATGTTGTTTCTCTTCATATTGTCACAGAGCTCCCTCAAGTTTCCTCACATTTTATGAGTCTCTTTTTCTTTTTCTTATCTGCTTCTGTGCCTTTGTTTATTGTGTCTTCTAACTTGCTGATTTGATCCTCAGCGTGATTCATCCTGCTTTTAATTCCTTCCACTCTGGTCTTCAGTTCTGATATTGTATTTGTCATTTCTGTCTGATTCTTTTTTATTATTTCAATTTCTTTTTTTATACTTGTTATCTCTTTATTTAGTTGTTCATAATGACTATCCATTGTTGCTCTAATTTTTTTGAACATCCTAAGTATCAGTATTCTAAATTCTGCTTTTGGTAATTTGGTTATATCTGTCTTTTTTAGGTCCTGCTCTGGCGATTTCTCTTGATTCATTTGGTTTGCATTCCTCTGCCTGCCCATTTTGTCTGTGTATAAGCAAGTTGTGGCCATTGGGGTCCAGTATGTGTTGCCTTTGTGTTCTCTAGGTGTGGTCTGTCTACAGGACCGCCACCCCCTCTGCCGCTGCCTAGGGCTGTTGGTTATGGGTGTTGCCAGCTCCGGCTCACTGTGGCTGTTGCTGTGATTTACACCTCTCATTCTGCGGGAGGGGCTGTCCCTCAAGTCACAGGACTCAGCGCATAGGATAGAGGTGAGCACCTTTGCTCAGGTGCGGACCCAGCCTGTTTCCGGACTTCTGCCTAGAACCCTTAGTCAGAGCCTGCTTGCCACAGTTTCGCGGGTCTGACAGGGCTTTTGACGTGCTCTCAGCTGTGAGCCTTTGCCTGTCTGGAGCTTTAGCCCCACCCTTGAGCCCAGGGCCATCCTACGCAGGGTTGCAAACCTCAGTTTATTGGCCCGGGCTGCCATGCACTCAGCTGCGGACTTCCACTCATCCCAGGCTCTACCCTGCCCCTGAGTTCAGAGCCAACTCGCGCACGCAGGTTGGCAAACTGCAGTTTCTCTGGCCGGGTGGTGCTGGTAGCGTGAGCTCAGCCGTGATCCCCCGCCGGTCCCTCGTCCTACCACCGTCCCCGTGGTCTGGGCCAGCTTGCGCAGGGTCGCAGAGCAGATTTCTGCCTGTTCCTGGCCTTTTGCTTTTTCCCTGCAGGTGGAGTCACAGGTGGGCCCGCAACTGCCGGACCGCTTTTTCGCGTCCTCTCCCCGCTGCTGGGTTAGACTGAGCTCATACCGGCTGGGCCTCCGCTCCCGCCAACAGAACCGCGTTTCAGTGTACTTCCGCCACCATCCCTTCAGCAACCCTCATCAGAGTAGGAAGTGCCCTAAGTCTCTATACTGTAGGCCTGGGAGCTCCCTCCCTCTAAGCAGCTCTGCTCTAATTGCCGCGGGAGAGCTTGTTTGGCTAGTGTCCTGTCTCCTTTTGCTGGTATTGCTAGTTCCAGGGGAAATATTTGTTTTCGATTAGGGAAGTGACTTAGCCCAGGGGTTAGGGTGGCTGTCCCTCAGAGTGTTTGTCCCTGTGCCTTCAGTCCACACTCTCTTCCCGCTGCTCTTGTCCTCTCCTCTGTCCCCGTTCCCCGGAGCCCCAGGTGCGTGGTTGTGAGAGAGGTTTTCTGCTCTGTCCCTTTAAAAAGAATCTTGGGTCTGAGAAAACTGTCTCTTTCTCACAAACAGTATCCTCACTTGTTTCACAGCTCAATACTGTCCAGATGCCTCTTCTAGGCTCTGGGACTGCAGGCTGGGGCTTTGGTTCCTGGGACCCAGGTCCCTCCCTCTCCGCCAAACTCTCCTCCCGCCACGCGTGTCTCTCCGGGCTGCCGTTTGCTCCGGGGAGCTGAGCAGCCCTGTTCGCGTTTTTGCTATTCCTACCAGTCTCAATGTGACTTCTTCTGTGTTCCTTGGTTGAAGATTCCACTTAGTTTAGTTCAAAGTTGGTTTATCCAGATGTAAAGCCAGTAGTCAAGGCCACCATCACAGCAGCCTGACCCAGGCAGGTTCACATTAGATTCGAACAGTTGGCAATGAAACACTGGAGCCAAAAACTGGTGAGCCATCAGCTTTAATTCTAGCTTGCACCCGGCAGGCAAGCAAAAACACACACTGGGCTCCAAAACCCACACATTCAGTGCTCACAAAGCTACTGACGTATCCGAGTTTCCTAGAATCAAAGGTTTCTAGCTCACCAGACTTATTCACCTCTGTTTCCCATCTCCTCCAGCACAAACTCTTAACAAACTGCCTTCTTCCTCAGCACTCTGCCATCCTGGCTGCTTCTTCTCCACATGGCCTTAATCTGCTCTCCTTTCTAATACTAATCTCAGGAACCCAGGAACCGAGAGAGAGATCTAGCTACCGGTCCGCCCACTTTATAGCCTAGATAATCCAAACCTTTAATCCAATTATACATTCAAGAAAGTCTCTGATACAAAGCCACCCATCTGAGGCATAATGGAATTCCTCCCTACATCACCACCCTACATCATCCAATCAGTCAAGGGTGCGGAGAAGAGCTTATTCTTAAAACAAAGCCTTAAGCTATAACGACCAGGCCTGCTTACAACTTTTCCCCCACAGCCATCACAAGCATAAGGGCAAATATCACCTGGGTGACGGGCTTCCATGTGGGCAGCACCATCTTTAACAAAGTGAGCATAATATATTTTATCTGTCCAACACCAGATGATGGTTCTTAAAATTGAGTTATAATCCACTATGGTTCTGGGAGTTGGAAGTTGGTACGTCTGCCTACTCCATCGCCATCTTCCTGTCTCCCAGAATGATTTGAAATCACTAATATCCTTAGGAAGCCATGGGATAAATGCAGTGACTTGAGGAAAGTGTCTTGAATTGGGAATGGTATGCTGCCTCTGGTCCTTCACACTTGGGGAAGGGCAGTTAACTTCCTCACCTGTTTTTTCTACCTGTGATTGTGATGACTAAGGTGCAGAGTGATGGCTCCTGTTCAGTGAGTGCTGCCCTTATTCTCAAACAAATGCTGTGTAATTAAGATGCTGTCCTCCTCTTTCCTGTTGGCATTTTTAGCAATCTCATCATGCTGTGTCAATAAGTAGTAACCAGGAGAAAAGAGTGGAAAACAGTAGTTTCCAGAGGTAGTGTGGCTTTCTCAGAATTCACTTACTTTAGCTATAGAGTGCTTTCTTTGACAGTGTCTTTTAAAAAAATTGATTACTTAAACTTTCATACATGGTCACAAAGATATAAAAAGTCAGGTGCCACTTTTGTAAGAATAGGGACTTAAAGTTCACCTGAGATTAATTTTTCTTCTCTTTTTTCTTTATTTTTTCTGCTGCTAAATAAAAACATATGAGATATGTTAAACCGTGGTGTGTCCTCCTGTGCATTTCCTTGCATTATTATTTTTATTTATTTTTCATTGATTGAGAGACATTGTTCTACTTAGTTGCTCCATTTAATTGTGTACTCATTGTTTGCTTCTCCTACGTGCCCTGAACATGGTGCACAGAGAGAGTGCTTTATCCACTAAGCCACTGGCCAGGTGCATTACTTTTTAAAGCCATTTTGGGACTGAGGAGAATATCATAATTAGTGATTTGTGATTTAGTTCCACGCTGATTGATGAGGATTTAAGTTGTTATTTTTGACATTATGAATGAAATGTCATAGTTCATTAGAGTGGAGCCAGTTCAGTCCATTTCAAGTTTATATCCATGTTTTTTATATTAAATCTTTTCCTTGGGATTTATTAACTTGGCATCAAGATGCCCAAGTGTATCATTTTTCAATTAAAGAAGAAAACATCAGAGCAGAACTTCCTTAAATTGCATTAATGTTTAAGAGACAGGTGCGAGCTAGAGAAGCAAAATGATCTTTTGATCCAATTCTAATGATTTTAGAAGAAACTTAAAATATAATATACTAAGAATTAGAAGACATAAGCCAGCTTTTGTTTGTGCTTGTAAGTGTAGGATAGGTAGATTACTTTTCTGCACCCCTCCAAAAAGTTGCTAATTTTGTGAGGCTGTACTATATTCCAAATTAAAATGTAAATGTAAGTCATATAAAATAATTTAAAGTGTTTAATAATATAATTAGCTGATTATTTATAACTGCATATTTTTCATGTACTTTTATAATTGTATGCATAAAACTATCAACATTTTAACCTGGCTGGCTCATACAAGGTGCTTGATATGTATTAGTGAATAAATTAGAAACTGTTAAGGATATAACACACTTCAGACTTATAATTTGAAGCTACTTCTCCAATTTATGTATAGTAACTATTATTTCTTTTCTTTTTCTTAAGTAAGAAGCAGGAAGGCAGAGAGACAGATTCCTGCATGTACCCCTACCAGGATCCACCCAGAAATCCCCTATGGGGTAATACTCTGCCCAGCTGCAGTCGTTGCTCCGTTGCTCTGCAACAGAGCTATTTTAGTACCTGAGATGAAGCCAAAAAGCCATGGAGCCAACTTATTCTAACCAAGCCATGTTTGTGGGAAAGGAAAAGAAAGATAGAGAGAGAAGAAAAAGGGGAAGCAGTTGCTTCTCCTCTGTGCCCTGACTGGGAATCAAACCTGGGACAGCCACATGCTGGGCCATATAGTAACTATTCCTTACATATTTTAGTATATAAAATTATCAACAATATTTTACTAACTTTTCTTTAGATAAAAGAAGCATTTGTGTAAATTCATAGAAATATAAAATACTTAATAACCTGAAAAAATATAAAAATGCAATCATGTGATTTTAGAGTATAATTAAAATGTGCAGAAAGATATTTTTTAGGAAAAATTGATAATCTGCTGATTTCTATAACTCGGCTTTTATTTTTAGGAAAACTCCAAGAAAGAATTTTTGTATTTACTCTTTTCAACATCTCATTTTATCTCCATAACATTTTTATCAGATTTTCATTCCAAATGCTTCTATCTAACTCAGTAAAGTCCTCTCACTTGGTAAAATCAATAGGCAATTTTCAATCTTCATCTTATTCTTGTATGTTTTACAATTGAACACTCTCTGTACTTGAAACACTTTTTTTTTTTACTTGGTTCCTAGGCCAATACTCTTTTAACATAGTGGTAGTTTTTTTGTTTTCTGTTTTAATGAATTTGGTATTGGTTTGGTCATTTATTTCAGATTTGTACATTTATGATCTACATATTTTAGTGTGTCCAAGTCATCCATTCTAAAACCTTTCTTTGCTATATTTTATATCATGACACAGATAATCTATCAAGTTCCAGTACATCAAATGCAATCCATCTTAATATTGCATATTGTTATGGGTTAAATTCTATTTCCCTCAAATTATATTTAAAAGTATATGACTTTAGATCAAATCTATATTTCTTTGCTAGGGCTGCCATACACTGGGTGACTTAAATCATAGAAACATATTGTCCTGCAATTTTTTAGGCCAGAATGTAATCTCATTTCAAAATAATTTTCTGCACCTCCAAAGTAAATTCTTAATTTTCCAAAGACACATTATTTTTAAATATGCTGGTTAAACTTTATGGGATCATTGCAGAAGTAATTAAGTTACAAATAAGGTTATACCGAAGTGATGTTCTTAATCCAATAACAAGTGTCCTTATAAAAAGGGGAAATTTAGACACAGACATACACACTGAGAGGAAACCAAGAAGAGATGAAGACAGAGTTAGGGGAGGCTTTCATAAGCCAATGAATACCAAAGACTGCCAGCAAACTAGCAGAAGCTGGGGGAGAGGCATGAAACAGGTTCTTCCTCACAACCTTCAGAACCACTTGGCCAAGACACATCAAGTTTGGACTTCCAGCTTTCAAAACTGTGAAACAATTAGTCTGAAGTCCTTCAGTTAGTGTTATTCTCTTGTGATTTCCCTAGCACACAAATATAAACTTAATCTACCTCAGTGGTTCTTAACCTTTTTTGATGTACCGAACCCACCAGTTTCATATGCACATTCATCCAACCCTTCTTGAGTGATAAAATATAATTTCTTTTTTCAAAATTTTTAAATTAATTTTAATGGGGTGACACCAATAAATCAGGGTACATATGTTCAAAGAAAACATGTCCAGGTTATCTTATCATTCAATTATGTTGCATACCCATCATCCAAAGTCAAATTGTCCTCTGTCACCTTCTATCTGGTTTTCCTTGTGCCCCTCCTCTCCTCCGTAGCCCACCTTCTCCTCCCTCCCCACCAAATTTAGTTTTGCCGGTGCAAGACTAGAGTTGCTCATCTTGGCATTGCATATCATGCAGATAGGACGCTGACTCCCATCCCGTTCCATGATACATGTGAATCCATGTTGTACATATTCGTCCGACCACTTTATTTTTTTGCTCGAATATTTAGTATGAATTAAAATATTAAGAAAGAAACCACATGACGTACAGCTATGACAGCCGTTGACTACTGCGTGCACTAAATTCCCCGCAGCACTGGTTGACCAAGCAATGTAAGGTGATCCTCTGCAGTAAGTGATGGACAAGCGGGGCATGTCATCATGACTTTACACAAGTGTGTCTTTACCTCTGCAGCAGAGGCTTCTCCGAACCCCTGAGACCGACTCATCGAACCACTAGGGTTTGATAGAACCCAGTTTAAGAACTACTGATCTACCTAAACTATATATCTCCAGCTCCATTACTCTCCTGAAATTTATATACAATTATCTACTTGGATTTCTCTTTGATATCTCCTAATCCTCTATCCCCACTTCAATCTTATTTCTCCCTAGTTATTCACACCTTAGTAAGTGACACTCAGCTGCAAGGGTAGAAATCTTGGAGTCCCACTATTCCAGAGACATCAAGAATTCTTACTGGTTGTAACTGTAAAAAGTATTCTCACTTCAGTGATGTCTAGTGGTTGCAGCATTATCATCACCTTTGTCATTGCAACTCAACGTCATCCTAGTTTACACACCATTTTGTTTACCTGAGTTCCAAAAAAAAAAAAGAAAGAAAGAAAGAAAGAGAGGAGAAAAAAAACACTTTCTGTAATTTTAAACTTGTTTCCACTGTTTATCTCCTATCATTAATTTTCCACAGAGCAACTGAGGCTATCTCCCTTTTTCTGCACAAAATTTACATTGATTTCCATTAAATTCTATAGCAGTAGTTCTTGACTGGGGGAGACTTTAATATTACTGCTTTCTCCTAGCTGTATTTCACAATGTCTGGAGACACTTTTGAGTACCACAACTTGAGGAAAGGGTGCTACTGGCATATAGTTAATATGTATAGACAAGAGCTGCTAATAAACTTCCTGCAGTGCACAGGACAGTACAAAATGTCAATACTGCTGACACTGGGAAATTCTGAGCTATAGAATCTGACTTTTTTCAGACTCATAGGCTATAAAGTTGTCCCTTGTCACCCTTCCTCCCATGTTTTATTCATTTATAATCACATTTTCAAACACATTCTTGCCATGAGGCTTTTGCACTTACTGTAGGTTTATTTTCTGTTTTGTTTTGTTTTCTGCAGTGCTCTCATCCTAGATCTCACATAGCTCACTATTTCATTTTATTCAGTTTTCTGTTAAAAGTTAACCCTCCAGAAAGAATGTCTCTTGATGTCCCCATCTAAAATAGAAACTTACTGACAATTTATCACTTGTCCTGCTTAGTTTTATGCCTATTATTACCTGATATTTTCTTTTTCTGTTTTACTTTTATTTAGTTTTTAATTAAAAACATTTTAATTGGGATATAATTTACATACAGCATTGTATTAAATTTAGCTGTAAATACCTTAATTTTTAATCTTAATTTATTGTATTGACCACCTCCATCACTGCCACTACCACCTCCCACCCTTCCCCCAGCTAAATGTAAGCTCCATAATTAATAGCAGGGATTTTCTGTTTTTGTTTATCACTCTACCCTCAGCAGCCAGGCTACTCAGAACAAAAAAACAAATTTTAAAATAAATAAATAAATAAAAACCTTTGTGAAATGAATGAATGGGTGAATTTAATAGTTGCCTAATATTCCATGGCCAGAAGTCAACAGATAACCCATGTTTGAAGTATGTCTTTTTGTCAATATATAAATCCCAGCAGAAATCAAATAAAAGAACCAGATCTTTGTGTGCAATTGACAAGACTTCCTACCTACACTTTTAAAAATTCATATCCTCAGATAATTATACACTTGGAAACCATTCAAGCTAATCTCATCACAGTCACCCCAAAATGTCAATGTATCCCAGAACATCCCTCATCATTCTATGTTCAAAAACTGTATTCAATCTCTGTTAAAAACCTAAATTCAACCCTTTTGTTAACTCCCATCTTCCATTTCTCCACATCTTTTGACACTTTTTCAGTGTATCTTGTATCTTCTGGTCAATAAGACCATTGATTAGCACCATTCAAAATGTCTTATTCTCTTTCTGAATATTCCTTTTCTTTCTGCAGCAGTTCATTTTCCTACAGTTCTTTCTTTCGTTCTTTCTTTCTTTCTTTCTTTCTTTCTTTCTTTCTTTCTTTCTTTCTTTCTTTCTTGCCTTCTTTCTTTCTTTTTGTGACAGAGACAGAGAGAGTCAAAGAGAGGGACAAACAGACAGGAAGAGAGATAGTTGAGAAGAATCAATTCTTTGCTGCGGCACCTTAGTTGTTCATTGATTGCTTTCTCATATGTGCCTTGACTAGGGAGCTACAGCAGACTGAGTGAACCCTGCTCAAGCCAGCGACCTTGAGCTCAAGCTGGTGAGCCTTGCTACTCAGGGTCTCGAACCTGGGTCCTCCGCATAACAGTCTGATGCTCTATCTACTACTGAGCCACTGCTTGGTCAGGCCCCACAGTACTTCCTTGCAATGAATATTTTCCTTTTCCTCTTCCCTTCTTACCTGATTACTGAAGGTCACAGGGTGTCTTCTTTCCTTTATATTGCATCTTGTGATCCCTCTTCTCTCCACAAGAACCAGCTTGGAATTTTATGTCATCTAATTACACTATACTTTGTGTTATCTTGTCGGGATGGTGCTCCAGGCTTTAGAAAATTTCCTCTACTTTAAAGAATTTAGCTTTTAACACAGTCACTCTCTTTGAAAAACTTCCTTTTATTACTCATTTACTTTCAGTCTTAATGTAGATTATCCTTTCAGTAAACCTGTCCTTCAGTTTCTTTACTTACCTTCCTTTAACTATACTTATTGTCACTAGTTGTTGAGGTTGTATATAAGGCTTATTATTATGAAAATATGCAATTTTGTAGCTTCAACTTCAAGCATCCCACTTTCCAAACAAGAATCTATTTTTTGTTTCCACTCCAACTTAATATTTTTAGTGACTCTAGCAAATAAATTTGGAGTTAACCTTGATTCTTTTTAGCATACCGTACAATTATATCCAGGATCCAACTACTGCTCATCACCTTCAAGTGTCGTTAATTGCTTACTGTTTTATAGTTTTTCTAATAGCATTCAAAGTAAAATAATTATTTAATTTGCACTGGGATGATTTAATTTTTAATGTTAATGAGTTATGCATTTTTATAATAATGTTTATACATTAGTTTTTAAAAATAATTCTTATAACCATTTTATAATAATGGTTATGCATTATTTTCATAATAATTTTTATAATCATTTTATAATAATGGTTATGTATTTTCTGTGATAAGTATAAACAAAGGGATGATTATGTAGAGTACATTTATGAGTATGAGTTCATGCATTAAATCTTACTGGATAAACAGAATATATTCAAATCAATGTCAGAACTAAAAAGAAAAATATATGTTGTGTTTAGAAGTTGGGTAGTTTTGAATGTAGGAAAAAGATATAGAACTCATTTCTAAAGTTGGGAATCATTTATGAAGTTGACTTTTATTGTATAATAAAGTATGACCAAAGTGTTATCACAGTTTATTTTACTTTAGAGCATTGACAAACATTTCTTTATGATTAATTTTTCAGAAACCTAATGACAGTCACAATCCTACATGACAAAGTTTTTTATTAATAGATATAAATAGCAAGAAGATTTAAATAATATTCTGAGAGTTTTGCAAGAAGACAACTGGTTGTTTCAAAAAAGAATCACATCGATTTCTCCTAGTCAATAGAGTAAAACAAATGGTGGCCTATTCTTCATTTAACAACTCAAAATTATTGGATGTGTATTAAAAGACCGACTAAGAATGTGGCTGTATATTAATATTATTTATAGTATCTATTTTAGAGCTTCAAAGCAATCATTAAAGGGTCAAAGCATATTTGAAAATCAATGGTAATTTTAAAATCATATGAGATGTTTGGCATTCTGTCTTTACTTCTCTATAAATTAATATAGGTGATTAATCTATCTCTTTGGTCTTGCTAGTTTTAATAAGACTTATCAGCATGATGAGATATTATAATATAATAATCTAATATGATTTTACCTTCTGTTACTATACACTTTCTCAAATTGTTTTTAACTGAACAGCTCAACAAACTATCACCAATACATTTAAAATCCAACATTTTAATCAAGAAATAATATCCCAGAAGACTCTTTCACACTCATTCCCAATTACTTAATGTTTTCTGACACAAGATATTGATCATGTTAAGTGCTTTTTAAATTTTCTTTATAATCTTACCTATAACCTTATAAGACATAATATTATACTTTAGTTTTGCCTGTTTAAAACTTTATTAAAATTGACCTGACCAGGCAGTGGCATAGTGGATAGAGCATTGGACTGGGAAGCAGGGGATCCAGGTTAGAAACACCAAAGTCGCCAGCTTGAGCACGGGATCATCTGGTTGAGCAAGGCTCACCAGCTTACACCCAAGGTCGCTGGCTTGAGCAAGGGGTCTCTCAGTCTATTGTAGTCCCCCGGTCAAGGCACATATGAGAAAATAATCAATGAACAACTGAAGAGCCACAATGAAGAATTAATACTTCTCATCTCTCTCTCTTCTTGCCTATCTGTCCCGCTCTCTGTCTCTCTCTGTCACACACACACACAAAAAAAATATTGAAATTGAATTATATAAAACATAATATGTCCTGATATTTATGGAAATTATTATTCACTTGGGAACTTAGTTCATTTTAATTTTTATGTAGTATTTTATTGTATGATTATAGAACAGCTTTTTACTGATGTTACATATTTGGATTTGTATCAATCAAGATTGGCTGGGTTATGACAGGAAACAAGTTATTAAAATTTCAGTGGTCTAACTCAACAAAGATTTATTTTTTCATTTTTGCTTCATGTCCACTGCAAATTAGTTGGTGACTCATCACTTAAATTATTATCCTTACTCCAAGATACAGTCATACAGAGCAGGTACTCTTTGTAGTTTTGCCTAATGCAGCAGTGGTAAAGAATGAGCAGAAAATTAGTAAAGCATACACTAATTCTTAAAGCTTCTACATGAAAATGACATATGTTTTTTCTAATCATATTCCATTGACCAAGACACTCACACAGCCTTGTATTACTTCAAAGAGCAAGGAAAGTGAAAAATTTTAAAAAAGAGATGAACTTGATATTGGAGAATAGTAAAATTTTCCAGAGTTCATACTTGATTTCTGCAAATTCTTGGATTATTCAAATTTATATAATCAGAACACATGCACTCTTACTCTTATGAGACAATTCAAGACTTATAAACAATCCATATTTTGTACTCAAAGTAGATCTCTGCATACTGTGAGTTAATTTCAATTTCAGGTCAGGTTATAGTTTTACTTCACATGAAAAACTAAAAAAAAAAGTTGTGTTATCCATCCAATAATAGCAGAATACATAGTTTTCTTAAGTATACATGAAACATACTCCAGGGTAGATTACAAAACAAGTTCTAGTAAACTTAATAAGACTATAATTATGTCAAGTATCTGTTCCAATCACAATGATATGAAACAAAATTAATAAGAGGAGAAAAACTGAAAGCTCACAAGTGGGTTAAAATTAAACATAAAGTCCTGGCTCTGGCCAGTTGATTCAGTGGTAGAGCACTGGCATGACAAGAGGATCTCCTGGGTTCCATTCCAGGGTAGAGCACACAGGAGAAGCAACCATCTGCTTATTCACCTTTCCTCCTGTCCCCTGTATTTCTTTCTTCCCCTCCACAGCCAAGGTTCCAATGGAGTAAGTTGGCTCAGGCTCTGAGGATGATGCCATGGCCTTGCTTCAGGTGCTAAAGTGGCTCTGATTGCAATGGAGCAACCACCCAGATGGGCAGAGCATTGCTACCTAGTGGGCTTGCGAGTGGATCCCAATGGGGCTCATGAGGGAGTCTGTCTCTATCTACTACCTCACTTCTCACTTAAAAATATATAAATAAATAGATAGATAGATAGATAGATAGATAGATAGATATTAAACACAAAGTCCTAAAAAATCAATAGGTTAGAAGAGAATTGAAGTAAAAAGAAAAAGAAATCTTGAAGCAAGTAAAAATGAAAATACTGCATATGAAAACTTATGGAATACAGCAACTGTAGTTCAAAGAAAGTACATAGCAAAAAATGCTTACATTAAGTAAAAACAAATCTTAAACAATTTAATTTTATATCTCAAGAAACTACAAAAAGAACAGCAGCAAAAGCCCAAAGATCAAAGGAAGAAGAAAATAGCAAAAATCGGAGCAGAAATAAATCAAATAGAGATAAGAAAAACAATAGAAAGAATTAATAAAATTAAGAGTTGAGTTTTAATAAAGATAAACAAAATAGATAAATTTTTATCTATGCTAAGAAAAAAGGCACAAGTACATAAAATCTGTAATTAAAAAGGAGACAATACACTTGATACCACAGAAATACAAAGGATCATAAAAATCTACTATAAAAATATATGTTAACAAATTGAACAACCTAGAAGAAATGGATAAATTCTTAGAAACATACAATCTGCCTAGACAAAATCATGAGGAATTATAAAATCTAAATAGACTAATAATGAGAAAAGACATTGATTCAGTAATCAAAAAAAACCCCCAGGACCAGATGGTTTCCCTTGTGAATTTAACCAAACATTTAAAGAAGAATTAATGCCAATGCTTCTCAAAATCTTCCAAATAATAAAATAATAAGAAACATTCACAAAGTCATTTTCTGAGACCAGCATTACTCTGGTACCAAAACCAGATATGGATCTTATAAGAAAACTACAGACCAATATCTCCTATGAATATAGATATAATAATTCTCAACAATATCTTAGCAAACTAAATTCATGTTGTATTAAAAGAATAATATCCTTGTATCATAGGGACAACTCTCACTTCCTCATAATTTACCATGATTAAGTGAGAGTTTTCCCTGTGATACAAGGATGGTCCAATAGATATAAATCAATAAATGTGAAATACTACATTAATAGAATGAATTATAAAAATTTATCATAATCGCAATAGGTGCAGAAAAAGCATTTAACAAATACAACAGCCTTTCATGATAAAAAAACACTCAATATTGGCTATAGAGGAAACCTTCTTCAATATATAGTGTGTCCGGAAAGTCATGGTGCACTTTTGACCATGGTCAAAAGTGCACCATGACTTTCCGGACATACTATATAAAGATCATATCTGACAAATCCACAGTAACACCATGTTCTATGGTGAAAGGCTAACAATGTTTCCTGAAAGATCTTGAGCAAAATAAAGATACCTTTTATCACCACTCCTATCAGCAGAGTCTGGGAAGTCCTAGACAAAGTAATCATGAATAAAAGCAATTCAAATAAAAAAAAGAGGATGTCTATAAATTGTATTTAATTATAGATATGTCTTTTTACAAAGAAAGTCCTAAACTCCACCATTCTGTAAATACAACTTGGTAAGATTTAATTCCTATAACAGTTAACTGTGGCTTACAACAATGGACATTTATTATGGTTACTAATTTTCTGATGGGTTTGGATGATTTGCATTAAGCTGTCGTGGGTATGCAAGTAGTTTTTAATTGTCTAGTGCAGTGGTTCTTAATCTGGGTTCTATCGAACCCTAGGGGTTCGATGAGTCGGTCTCAGGGGTTCCGAGAACCCTCTGCCGCAGAGGTAAAGACACACTTGTGTAAAGCTGTAATGGCACGCCCCCTGCTTGTCCATCACTTACTGCAGAGGATCACGTTACATTGCTTGGCCAACCAGTGCTGCGGGGAATTTAGTGTGCGCAGTAGTCAATGGCTGTCGTAGTTATATGTCGTGAATTCAAATTCTACATTATATCCTGTTCATTTCCACTCTATAGTCTTTTTCATTTTTTTTGTCCCATCACACTTTATTCTAATTATTTTATTCTGGTTTATTTTTTTATTTCTTTCTTTATCTTTTACTTTTTTTATTCTGTGTATACTTATCCACTAAAACTTGATTTTAAAGATTCCATTTTTTATTTCCACAGTTAAAACTATGTTATTTTTTATAGTTTTTATTTTTTGTCTAAAAAAATTAAGCCATATTTTTTTTATCCATTGTATTGCCTAAGAATAACAATTTAAAGTCTGAGTCTATCATTTTAATTTCTACAACTCTGAAAGATATGTTTGTATTGTATATTGTTTTTGCTATTTGTTCATGTTGTTTACCTTCTTGGGTATCTGGTTATATTATAAAATTTTCACATATTATATTTTAAAACTATGTTAGCAATAACTTGAAAACTGGGATAATTATTTATCTTACTCCAGAGAGTAAAGATATTTGTTTTTTTTTCAGGTACTGAAAAGTAAAAAATCTGGCTTACTTTCATTTTAGTTTAAATAGTGAAATGATTCACAGCAAAATGGTACTGACTCTAATAAGTTATGTTTTTCAGTGTAACTTGTGATCAGTGTTCCAGGTATTCTTAAACTTTCATGAGAGTGTTTGAAATTATCTGATAATTCACCTTTATCCCCACATAGAAGTAATACTAATGACTGCACATCTGGGGTCTTTGTACTGGTTTCAATTTTTGTTGCTTTTAAAAATATGTTTTTTTATACTAAACAAAACAAAGCAAAAAATACTCACTGTGGGAACTGAGCAGAAATGCCTCTATTGGATGGCATTCTCCCTGCAGGAAAAATATTTGCTATTCCATTGGTTCACTGTGAGGTTCATTTAACTTGTGTAGCAAATCCTTTTGTCCAGAGAAAGATGTGCAGAGACCAAGGCATATTCCTTCAGTAGAAAGATTTATAATAGTTTGGGATTTGTAACTCAATGAAGTAAAACCTCTCTCACAATACAGTTAACTGAGAACCAAGCCTACATAAATATGGCTTTCCTAAACGTTTCTTAATATGTTAAGACACATCATTACTTCAAAAATTTGATTTAGTAAACTTGGAGAAAAAAAACAAAAGACCACAAATTACACTTGGCACACAACTACTCAAAGAAATGAACAATGTCTGACTAAGGGATGTCCTTGTTATAAAAGACCAGTTTATCATTGAGTATACGTCAGAGAACTATAAACACTTCAGGACCCAGTAGAGCAATAGTCATTTTGATTTTATTTGATGTCTCCATCAGCTGGCACATAAGTAGATTCTGAACAAATATCAATGACTAGTAGGAATGCTTTACTACTATCTTTTATTTGCCAGGAAGAATAATAGTCTTCCCAATCCAGACAGAAGAGTGTCCTTATGACTTTTAAAGACCTCCAGGAAAAACATGACACTGCCACTCCTCAGAAAGTTTTCCATATTTCCCATAGTCCAACTGGGCCCCTGACTATGGTCTGTTCACCACTGCTACTGCCTCCACTGATCCGGCTAGAAATGCACTGGCTATTTTTCATTTTAGTAAGTTGCCTTTATAATCACTTATAGAACAGCAAAGGGGTGTTAGAAAAATCCTGTCTAAGCTTTGTTGCAAATATTTAAACATATCTAATTTCAAAGCATTGGAAGGTCAAAAACAAACCATCCATAAAACAATCCTTAAACAAATTTCACCTGATTATTTAGGCATATATTTTTACGATGAATGCAAGGAGATTAAAATAGTTTTTTTTTAGAACTTCTACCAAGACAGTAGTTTTCACACTAGTTAACATAATTATTTTCTCAACATTTTTTAAGGCAAAAGACATTTGTTATTTGAAGTTTAAAATTGAAATTTAAATGTACTATGTTATTAAGTTGATAATAGTTCTTAAAACTGCCTGTCCAGGCGGTGGTGCAGTGGATAGAGCATTGGACTGGGATGCGGAGGACACAGGTTTGAGACCCCAAGCTCGCCAGCTTGAGTGTGGGCCCATCTGGCTTCAGCAAAAGCTCGTCAGCTTGGACCCAAGGTCGCTGGCTCCAGCAAGGGGGTTGCTCGGTCTGCTGAAGGCCTGCGGTCAAGGCACATGTGAGAAAGCAATCAATGAACAACTAAGATGTTGCAATGGCAACGAAAACCTAATGATTGATGCTTCTCACCTCTCTCCGTTCCTGTCTGTCTGTCCCTATCTATCCCTCTCCGTGATTCTCTCTCTGTCCCTGTAAAAAAAAAAAAGAAAGAAAGAAAGAAAGGAAATAGTTCTTAAAAGTATTGTTTTGTTGTTGAAAATAGGAGATTCTCTAGCTATAAAATTCTGAAAGTCAACTTCAGGAATTTCAGATAAATAATTAATGTGTACACCTTAAAAGGATAATTGAGTTTAAAATTCTGAGTTACAAATTTCAAATCTGCAAAATTTATGTTTTACTGGTTCTATAACCTCTTGTTTACTCAAAGACACCCAAGAAAGTTTTATTGTGGAGTAAAATGATTAGTTTTAATAAAAATATTTTTAGTTTGTTGTCTTTTTATTATAAGATTTATGACTATAGGATTTTTGCTTTGTTTATTGATGTATCTCAAATTGCTAGAAAAATGCTGGGTGCATTGTTAGCTCTCAATACATATAGAACCCTGAGAATTTATTTCTCACAACTGATTAATTGAGATTAAACCTTCACTGTTACCAATCTCAAGAAGTAATTTTCTTATGATAAGGCTATGAGATATAGAAGTAACTTTAATTTCTTTTGTATCACAAAATTTTAAAACATTCTTGAACATTATTATGCCAGTAGCATAAGGACTAAATGTTGAAATACTTTTAAGAACTACGAACCATTGTACTTTCAAAGGTAATTGGTCTTTGAATTGATGGATCATCCATTAATGAATACTCTTGTCTTAGACAAAAACTTTTAATGGGAAAATATTATGTATTTATAACTGGTACATTGAGCACATAACTGTAAAATATGATAAACACAACTTTATTACCTAGTTGTCCCATTACTCCTTTTCTTAAAATCTTATAATAGATTTTATTTCAGTGATCCAAAGAACATAGCAAATGGAATCTATACTAATTAACATTAGACAAACACCTCTACCTGAAACTATTGTTAGTTCTTGACAGGTCTAAATCTTTACAACTTATTTAGGCACATCTTTGAATATCTTTGATGCTGATGTATGGGCTACGTTAAATTTTTCTTTGTGGCAGTTTACTAATGAGAATTATGTTCCCTGGCTAAATTCCATTATAACAAAAGTTTTTTAGACACTCAGGCTTCCCATGCTATCTCAAGATCATATTTTAGATAAATATTTAAGTAAATCATAGTATAGGGAAGGGAGATAATTTAGAAAGCTGAACTGTATTGTATGAACATTTATTCCATAGATTTTTTTTTCCAGAAATGATTGTTAAAACACTAGATAAGAAGGTATGTAGTTAAGTAGCAAAGTACTCTTCCCCCATTGCTGCCCATTCTCATAGACACCCAAAATGTGTATCAATGTTTCTAGAAATTTGAAGTAAATCCACAAAACTTACAGGTTTTACTGATGTGATCTCAACTGTCAAATTATAGAAAGCAGTCCACTTTACAAATTATAAGAAGCAGTTAATGGGACTTTGAAGGAAACATAGCTCTTCATAAAGTAATATTTATCTAGTAAAACTTTCCATTTATCTGTTATTTCTATAAGATTAAAATAGAAAATGCAGCCAAATACAGATATGACCCTCAAACCCCAAACCTATAAAAAAATTAGTCATTGTTCATTCTCCAATGACCAGGTAACCCAAGAGTGACAAATGTGAAATCCAGTTTCACATCATTTTACAAAACAAAAAAACAAACAGAAATCCCAAGAGATAAAGAGAATGAACTGAGTAAGCCAGTGGGAGAGTTGGTGCTAGAAACAGATTCCAACTTCCAGTCCCATTTCTTTCCATGTACCAAATGGTCATTTGCTATTAGTACAGTTTTTATGATAGTATTTTTGTTTACCAATGGTATTATGCCCCATTATGTAGCTATTTAAGAAATAGAAAAAAAAACCACCAAAATAATATTAGAGAAAATCAGTTTATAAGGAAAGAAGGATAGATTCACCATGTTGTTCTAAGATAGAAAAACATGCCAGTCCTAAAGAAATACAGGTAATTCTTTCAATCCATAAAGAAGTGCTACAGGTTGTCAGCATTTGCAATTTCACTTAGTGGGGAATTCTCCTAGCTTATGATTCATAAAAATTAACTGTTACAGCTTACTAGTAAAGTAGTATCTGAATATTAATCTGACTCTATCTTCCTTCCTCTCACTTAATAAATAAATAGATAGGTAGATAAACAAATCACAGAGGTACAAACTGCAGGAATGACTACCAGCATTTCTAGCTGAATGTATAAAGGGAACACCCCCCAAAAAAATGGAGATGCTTAGAGGAGAGAGTCTTGGCAAATGTGAAAGTCAGATTGTGAGCAGGTGTCAATTGGTCCGGAATTAATGTTTCTGAACTCAAGATGGGGCCTCAATAAGCCTCTGAAGAGGTGGCACTAGACGCTGGTTCTGGTTCCTCTGTATTAAAGCTCTTTCTGTAAGTGTTGAAAAAATATAAAAATAGTTACTATTATTACAGGAAATAACTGCTGAAGTAAAGAAGCAACACCATTAAGAGTAACCTCAAGCCTGACCAGGCAGTGGCGCAGTGGATAGAGCATCGGACTGGAATGAGGAGGACCCAGGTTCGAGACCCTGAGGTCTCCAGCTTGAGCACGGGCCCATCTGGCTTGAGCAAAAGCTCGCCAGCTTGGAACCAAGGTCGTTGGCTCCAGCAAGGGGTTGCTCAGTCTGCTGAAGGCCAGCGGTCAAGGCACATGTGAGAAAGCAATCAATGAACAACTAAGGTGTCGGAACGGCAATGAAAAACTAATGATTGATGCTTCTCACCTCTCTGTGTTCCTGTCTGTTTGTCCCTATCTATCCCTCTCTCTGACTCTCTCTCTCTGTCCCTGTGTGTGTGGGGGGGAGAGTAACCTCAAACAAGAAACTTATCTTCATACAACATTATGGTGGTTAACTCTTTCACGAATAGGTGCAAAATTTTCAAGTCATTTGTTAAATATTGCTAAAAGCAAATGGTCCTTTTAGCCAATAGTAATTTCATTTTACAGACTCTTTATGAGTTTTGAATGGATTTTAAATATCTATATCTATACATATAGACATACAGATATATATGCTATATATTTATACCATATTTCTCCATGTGTAAGATGCACCTTTTTTCAAAAACTTTGGGGGCTAAAAACTTGGTGCATCTTATACAATGGTTGTAGATTTTTTATTTGCATTTTCTGCTTTATGATAGTGATGAGGAGTTGTATAAATTTTATGATGAATAAAACTTGAATGCAATAACTTTATGTAATACATTTCTTTTTTAATTTTCGGCCCCAAAATTAGGATGTGTCTTATACATGGAGAAATATGGTATATCTATATCTATATATCGCCTTAAAAAATTAAAGGATGGTGACATTCGGGGCTAGGAAGCCATGTTTTTGCTTTTGAATAAAATTAATACAAAAACAGAAAGATAAAATGACAGTCTATTGAAAGCTTTAAATAAACATCTAAGAATTGTTTAAATATAATTTCCTTTTCTTCTGTAGATGTTCTTCTGGTTGATTATTTTGTTGTTGTTGTTGAACAATTAAGTATATTTCAAAAACCTCATGTATCAGTCCTTCAAGAGCTTCAGAAAAAAAATTCCCAGCCTTGCATTATGAAACTACGAAATATGGATTGTTCAGGAAAAGTTCAGATAAGCATCTGAACAGCGAGTCCTTATCCTACTGAAAATATTGCCATCTACCTGTCTCTTCTGCATGTGTGATGCAATGTGAAGTGTGCCTAAGGTGAACTTCTTTGAGTAATGAATAATTTCTTTTCATTTTGGTTCTCAGTGCTCATTAGTTCTTTCTACTCTGGCTTGTTGATACAAAGAACACCTTGACATAAAGAAAGCCTGAAAATATCTAGAAAAAAACAACAATGAACTATACAGTTAAAAAGAACAAAACAGATTTTCATTAGCACACTTTATATATAAACCCACATATAGTCCCAAGGAATGGATGATAAATTTAACTATGTGAGTTAGTTCATTTTAATTAAAGGGAAATGTAGCCTTTTGATCTATGGAATAAACAATCTAACAATAGGAAAAATGCAATCTGTCGAGACATATTTGAGTTATTTTGCAGTAATTGGCTTGGCAACAGCTTCAGTCACAGATTTCTGTTTCACAGATTGTCCTCAAATGAATAAAGGTTTACTTTGAAATGTAATTAATATTACGTTCAGCTGCAAGACATTTTCAGGTTGTCAAAGGAATTTGAAGGAGGTAGCTACCAAAAGTGAACAAAATAAAATGTGAAACTGAAAAGTAAATGAAGTCAAATTAGTGAACACAAAATAAACTGGACCGAAACAAAATGTCAGTGTCATGAACTAGATTATACCTTCAGTTCACTCTTGTACAGATATTAAAATTATGAATATGGATAAATAATTCACAGGCTATGTCTATTGACAACAATGACCTTATTATATCATTTAAACATGAACAAGTGTGGGTTTTAAAATATAAAAGCTATTCTGTTATCTAATGAGATGGGGAAGATCTGAAGGCATAGGGGCTACACTTAGAAAGTCAAGTTTCCTAAATTCTATACACATGGACTGGTACTACTTCTCTCACTGTAATAATTAATCGCCTACTTGCTGCAGTCTTTTACATAAATGTTAAATTTTACTGGTGAAAGTCATAAATCCTAGTTATATATATTTAATTATTAATACTATCATTACAATATATTTTCATATTTTCCATAAGCCCAACTTTTCTATGTTAGTAGGAAGCTATACAAAACAAATAGTCCATCATCCACAGAGATATGCTACTACCACATATATTTTAAACACCAAGGCCCATGATAAGCCAACAATTAAATACTATTTAAGTAATAAAAATTACACATGCTGATGGATTTCTGAATATCTTTTCTCCTCATTTTGATTAGTAAATTTGTAAATAAATTTGTATCTATTAGTATTAAAAAAGTCAAATGTGGCAGTAATATATATTCAAAAAAATAACATATAGTTTATTTAAAACTGACTTAATTTTTTAATTCAATCTGTTCTACTGGCATTAGAGAAATAATTTTTTCTCAGCCTCACAATGTACTTTAAAAGGTACAGTTGTTTCACAAATATATAGATTTGTTTTTTGTTCAGAGACAATTTGTATTAGAAAATTATTTCATTCTATGTTTAAATAGCTAGTGTTTTCTGTTCACAATTAATCCTGTCTTTTGGTGACATATGTATCACCATCATAATGTGACCTACAATTAGTTTCAATCTCTGATACCTGGAGAATTTGATAACACAAAGAAGTTTGGGAAGGATATTTTGAAAGAAAAGGAAAGAGAGAAGATTAAAAATTTGGCTTTACTGTATATCCTAAATCTGGCTGGAGGATCAGCTTTTAAACAAGCTGTTATTTTCCACATGGGAGTAGCATTGCTACAGTAAAATGCCAGATTTCATCCATCATAATGTCATGGCTCATATTAAAATGTCTTCAGGGACCAAAAGGAGGGATGGGCAAAAGACATCAAATCAATTTTCAGGCAATTGCTATGATTTTCAGAAGCTAAGCCCTATGTGATAGTGTTATGGCTGCACAAAGGGAGGTTATAAATAAGGTCCATACATCAAGGGAGAAAGTAATTTAGAAAAAGAAAGCTGATTTGACTTTTGCGTGAGTCTGAACATATGGTTAGGGCACAGCTGGGTTATCATTTTATATATTCTTACAAGAGAATGGAACCAAATCAGCACTTCGGAGAAATTAGCTCATCTTCAGGCTTGAAACCATACACCCTTCAGAGCAGTTGAAAAGACTTGAGGTTACTTGGTTACTTTTCATTTGTATAAATTATTATTTAATTACAAGAAAATCTAGTCAAGCATTATTATTTGGTGACATTGTAAGCTAAAAACTACCCTTTGTACAGAGATATCTTTTCCTTGGAGGATGAGGAAGAGCAATTCACCCCGTTAAGAGAACTGCAATGCATATAGCTTTTCATACATAAAATTAGTCATTGTATTTAGAGCAAGCTATTTTTAAATTCATAAGATATAAAGTGCCCCAACCTGTATTTGTCAATACTGTTTCTACCTGTAAACAGCCAGTCTTTGAAGAACTTAATCATCACTAAATAACCCTTGCATGGAAAAATTAGGAAGGGGCAAATGGGAAAGAACCTTGTTTTATTTTTATACATTAATAGAACTAAAATAAAAAAAAGACATGAATAATGATATATGACCTTTCCAGCAGAATAACAATTATAATCTAAGTATTTGTGATACTCTCATTTCCTGTAGAGATTTTATAAAACTATAGAAGATATCTTTCTTATAAGCTATAGAATCATGATAAACCAACATATAAAACAAAAAATATTTTTATCAATGTTCCTAACATATATTTTTTGCCATCTAATTCAAGAAAATAAAGCTTTGTCAAAGTTCTGATCTTCAAATGCTCAAATTGTTATGTATTGAAAGAAGTAGTGTTACAATGTCCTATCAAAATAAGTAAGTACACATCCCCACCTTAATGAAGAGATATTGTGGTAACATAGTGATGACATATTACTGGGTCCATAACACCATATACAATTATGAAAGATAAAATATAAAATATAGTGTACTGTTAAAAACTATTTGTGCAGAGATGATTAATACGGATCTAACTAGGGGAAGTAACAAACTACACAAAGATTGAGAAAATAAACTGCCTCAAAATATTATAATAAGCTGCTTAGTTGAAAATAGTTCTAATAATCAGCTGTGCTAGAAAAATAAATGTTTGACTTTTCAGTTATGCTTTGTTCACATTAAAAGCAGAAATTTCCTAGATTCCTACTCGTCAAAATCAGTTAAGAAAGTTAAAATAGCTTGAAGTCAATGTAAATGTCTTGTTTAACTGGACATAAACAAGATTGTGTAATTTATCAAAAATAATGTTTAATGCACCATTTACATTAAAGATGTTTGTGCTATGTTTAATAAAACAGTCATTTAATTTTCAATTTTAGTGGATTGATGCAATATAATATTAGCCTTGTGTTCAACAGAATAGATTTGTTCAAAACACAGTTATTATATACATGTTGACTATCAGCATAACCCAATGAGTTAGTTAAGCTTAAGCTACTCACTGGTTTAAGAAAAAAGAGTAATGGATGGGACAAAAACAGAACTATTTTCCAGAAGATCTTGATAAAATTCTCTGACCAGAGTTAAAATAAATCAACAAGGGCATGATTATTAGTTGTATAATTTTATTAGAATATGCATTCTAAGTTTTCTATAGGTAGCAGAAAACTCATAGATTATTGGAACTACCACCATTTTATTCATTCATTCTCTGCCTTACTTTTATTTTTATTAATTTTAATTTATTGTGTTAACATGGATTAAGGTGTCCCACTCAATATAACTCCCTCACCCCCACCCCCTTTTCCCCAATTACCCCTTTTGCTCCACACCCTTTAACATCCTCCCCACTTTCCTCTGAAATTTGCTGTCCTGTTATCTGTACCTATATGTTATGTATATACAATTTCACTAATCTATTCACCTTGTTTGATCCCATCCCATCATTCCCTGGCCTCTGTCTCTATTCCGTAACTCAGTTCACTTTGTTCATTTGATTACAAATATAAGTAAGATCATATGAAATTTGTCTTTCTCTGCCTGGCTTGCTTCATTTAGCATAATAATCTCTAGGTTCATCCATGCCATTGCAAAAGGTAAGATTTTTTTTATCACGGCCACATAATACTTCATTGTGTGTATGTAACACTGTTTTTTAATCCACTCATCCACTGATGAACATTTGGGCTGTTTCCAGATCTTGGCTATTTTTAAACAATGTGGTAATAAACATGGAAATGCATATCTTCAAAAGAATCAATGATTTGGTATTCTTAGGATATATTCCTAAAAGTCAGATAGCTGGGTCAAAAGGCAGTTCCATTTTTAATTTTTTGAGGAAATTTTATACAGTTCTCCACAGTGGCTTCACCAGTCTGCATTTCCACCAGCAGTGCAGGAGGGTTCCCCTTTCTCCACACCCTTGCCATCATTTATTGTGTGTTGTTTTGTTAATGAGTGCCATTCTGACAGGTGTGAGGTGGTATCTCATTGTGGTTTTAATTTGCATTTTTCTGATGATTAGTGACACTGAACATTTTTTCATATGCGTATTGGCCATCTGTATGTCCTCTTTGGAAAAGTGTCTATTCATTTCTTTTGCGCATTTTTTTATTAGAGTGTTCATCTTCCTGGTGCTGAGTTTTACAATTTCTTTATAAATTTTGGTTATTAACCCGTTATCAGGTATATTGGCAAATATGTTCTTCCATTGTGTGGGTTGTCTTTTTATTTTGTTCATGGTGTTTTTAGCTGTGCAAATTTTTTTAGTTTAATATAGTCCTATTGGTTTATTTTGTCCTTTATTTCATTTGTCTGTGAAAAAAAAATAGGCAAAAAAATTTCTGTGAGAGGTATCAGAGATTTAACTGCCTATTTTTTCTTCCAAGATATATATGGTTTCACAACTTACATTTAAGTCTTTTATGCACTTTGAGTTTATTTTTGGGAATGGTGTAATTTGGTGGTCTTGCTTCATTTTTTTGCAGGTAGCTGTCCAATTTTATCAACACTATTAAAGAGACTGTCTTTACTACACTGTATGCTCTTACTTCCTTTGTCAAATATCATTTGACCATAAAGGTGCGGGTTTATTTCTGGGTTCTCTTTTCTGTTCCATTGATCTGTATGCCTGTTCTTATGACAGTACCAAGCTGTTTTGAGTACTATAGCCTTGTAGTATAACTTGATATCACAAACTGTGATACATCCCACTTTATTCTTCATTTTCATGATTGCTGAAGCTATCCATGTTCTTTTTTGGTTCCGTATAAATTTTGGGAATATTTGTTCTATGTCTTTGAAGTATGTTATTGGTATTTGAATAGGAATTGCATTGAATCTATAGATTGCTTTGGGAAATAATATAGACATTTAATGATGTTAGTTCTTTCTATCCATGAACACGGTGTATTCTTACTCTTGTTTGTATATTTATTTCTTTTTTCAATGTCTTATAATTTTCTGAGTAGAAGCCTTTTACCTCCTTGGTTACATTTACTTCTGGTACTTTTTTGTTGTTGTTGTTGCAATAGTGAAGGGGATTGTTTCCTTAATTTCTCTTTCAAACAGTTTATTGTAGGTAAATAAAAATGTCACTGATTTGTGAATATTGATTTTATATGCTACCACCTTGCCAAATTTATTTATCAGGTCTAGTAGTTTTCTGACTGAGACTTTAGGGTTTTCTAAGTACAGTGTCATGTCATCAGCAAATAAGATAGTTTTACTTCTTCTTTTTAAATTTGTATGCCTTTAATTATTTCTTCTTGTCTGATTCCTGTGGTTAGGCCTTCCAAGCTATGTTGAATAAAGTGGTGACAAGGGGCACTCCTGCCTTGTTCCTGATCTCAAGGGCATTGCTTTTAATTTTTGCCCATTGAGCATAATGTTGGCTGTCGGTTTGTCATAGATAGCCTTTATCATATTGAGGCATGTTCCCTGTATTTCCACTTTGTTGAGAGCTTTGATCATAAAAGGGTGCTGGATATTATTAAATGCTTTTTCTGTATCCATTGATATAATCATGTGATTTTTATTCTTCTTTTTGTTCATGTGATGAATCACAGTGATTGATTTGCAAATATTGTACCAGCCTTGCCTCCCCAAAATAAATCCCACTTGATCATGTCGTATGACTTTTGAAATGTATTGCTGGATCTGCTTTGGTAATATTTGGTTTAAACTTTTAGCATCTATGTGCATCAGGAATATTGGTCTATATATTTTTTACTTGTACTGTCTTTACTTTGTTTTGGAATGGGGATAATGCTTGCCTCATTAAAGGAGCTTGGAGTCTTCCCTCCTCTTGAATTTTTTGAAATAGCTTGAAAACGATAGGTGTTAGTTCTTCTTTGAATATTCGGTTAAATTCACATTTTAAGCCATCCAGTCGAAGACTTTTACTTGTTGGGAGTTTTTTGATAACTGTTTCAATTTCATTTGTTGTAATCAGTCTGTTTAGGTTTTCTGATTCTTCCAGAGTGAGTTTTGGAATATTGTATGTTTCTAGGAATTTATCCATTTCACCAAGGTTGTCCAATATTTTGACATAGAGAATTTCATAGCATTTTCTTACAATACTTTTATTTCTGTGCTGTCAATTGTTACTTCTCCATTTTTAGTTCTAATTTTATTTATTTGAGTCCTCTCTTCTTTTTTCTTGATGAGTCTGGTTAAAGGTTCGTCAATCTTGTTTACCTTTTCAAAGAACAAGCTTTTGGTTTCATTGATCATATATATATATATATATATATATATATATATATATATATATAGCCTCTATATCATTTATTTCCACTCTGAAATTTATTATTTTCTTCCTTCTACCTCCTCTGGACTTTATTTGTTATTCTTTTTTAGTTTTTTTAGATGTAGGGTTAACTTATTTCTTTGAGATTTTTCTTGCTTATTATGGTATGCCTGAAAATGCAATGAACTTCTCTCTCAAGACTGCTTTTGCTGTATCCCATAAATTTTGAGTTGTTATATCTTTATTTTTATTTGTTTCTTCCTTATTCTTGTTGTTAACCCATTCATTATTTAATAACATGCTTTTTAGCCTCCAAGTGTATGAATGTTTTTTAGTTTTTCTATTGTAGTTGATTTCTAGTTTCATGACATTGTGATCAGAGAAGATGCTTGATATAATTTCAATCTTCTTAAATTTATTGAGACTCATTTTGTATCCTAACATGTGGTCTATCCTAGAGAATATACCATGAGCACTTGAAAAAAATGTATATTCTGCTGCTTTGGGGTCAAAGGTTCTGAAGATATCTTTTAAATTCAGTTGATCTAGTGTGTCATTTAATGCTGCTGTTTCTTTGTTAATTTTCTGTCTAGAGCTATCCATTGGTTGGTGAGGTATTAAAATTCCCTACTATTGTAAAATTGCTACCAATCTCACTCTTTATGTCCATCAAAAACTGTTTAATATATTTAGGTTCTCGTATATTAGACAAATAAATATTTACTATGGTTATATCCTCCTGTTGGATTTATCCCTTTATCATTATGTAGTGACCTGATTATCCCATACTATAGCCTTTGTTTTAAAATGTATTTTGTCAGATATAAGTATTGCTACCACAGAATATTATTTTATTTCCATTTGTATGAAATACATTTTTTCATCCCTTTGCTTTCAGTCTGTGTGTATCTTTTGTTCTGAAGTGGGTCTCCTATAGACAGCATATATACGGGTCCTGTTTTCTTATTCATTATGCAGCTACCTTATATTTTTTGATTGGAGCATTTAATCCATTTACAGTTAAGGTTATTATTCATAAGTATTTATTTATTGCCATTTAATTCTTTAAGTCTACAATCCTCTTTTTCTATATTTTTTTTCCTTTGCTCTTTTTTACAGTAAGCCCCCATAGTATTGGTTTGGTTGTTATAAATTCCTTGATTTTTTTTTTTTTTTTTTGTCTGGGAAGCTTTTTATTTCTACCTCAATTTTAAATGATAACCTTGCTAGATAAAGAATCTTGGTTCAGTGTCTTGTTTTGCATTACTTTGAATACTTCTTTCCAGTCCCTTTTGGCATCAAGTGGTTCTGTTGAGAAGTTGAATGTCATCCTTATGAGGACTCCTCTGTAAGTAATTAACTGCTTCTCTCTTTTGGTTGTTTTTAGTATTCTTTTTTTGTCTCTTAACTTTGGCACTTTATTTTTGATGTGTCTTGGTGTCAACCTCCTTGGGTTCCTTTTTAATGGGACTTTCTGTGCTTCTTAAACTTGTGTGACTTTTTCCTTCATCACTTTAGGAAATTTTTCAGCTATGTTTTCTTCAAACAGGTTCTCTAGCCTTTATCTTTCTCTTCTCCTTCAGAAACCCCTATGATTCGATGTTGTTTCTCTTCATGTTGTAACAGAGCTCTCTTAGAGTTTCCTCAGTCTTTTTAATCTTTTTTTCTTTTTGCTGCTCTGCTTCTATGCTTTTCTTTAATTTTTCCACTAAATCACTGAATCAATTATCTGATTCATCTAGCCTGCTGTTGATTTCTTCTAGTGCAGTCTTCATTTCTGATATTGTATTTGTCATTTCTGATTTGTTTGTTTTCATGATTTCAATGACCTTTTTGATGCTTACTATCTCTTTATTTAGGTGTTTATTACATCCATCCATTCTTGTTCTAAGATCCTTGAGCATCCTAAAATTCATTATTTTAAACTCTGCATTTGGTAGTTTGGTTATTTCCATTTCATTCAGTTCTTTTTCTGGGGATCTCTCTTGTTGATTTATCTGGGTCACATTTCTTTGTCTGCCCATTTTGTCTGTGTATTAGGTAGCACTGTCTGATTTTGAAATTATTGTGGTGTCTTAATGAAGAAGATGGGCTTGCTGGTACTGACCTTCAGGCCACGTGTTTTTCTTATTCTAGGAATGCTTCTTGAGGGTACTATTTTCCATCTTGTTGTATGTGAGTTTTAAATGTGGTTGGTCTTTTCATGGGTATGGTTATCCCCTCAGGCTGGCTGGCTTTAAGGTTCAACCTTGATCTTGTTTATTACACACTGTGCAATGTCAGTCCTGTTGGGCATATTTATTCTCCATAGTGTCTGGTACCTGTTAGACTCCACCTTTGGGCATGCTGCTTGTGTAGGTAGCTGAGACTAGGGTTAGTGCTATCTACCCCCACTATCAGTTGTGTTGTCTTTAGAGCTTCTTGGTTTAGCATCAGCTATTGTTTGTTTCCCACTTTGGCTACCTGTCTGTGGCTACTGCACTTTTTGCTGTTTGTGTCTGCATATTATGTGCCCATATAGTGTGGAAGGGTCCAAGCTTTGTATAAGAATCAGCTTCCTCCTGCTTAGAGATGACAGCAGCTATATAAAAGCCCCAAACTTTTGTAAGATTTGTCTCTACTTTTCAACTGCTACTCCTCTTCTTGCAGCTGCCTGGTATTCCCAGAGTCTTCTGTAGTAAAACTATAGAGTGGGTTCAGACTGGCATCATCCAACCAAGCCCTCTACCTATTGCACACTTGGTGTGTTAAGGCAGCTGAGGTTGTGAATGCAATGTTAGTGGGAACCCCTACTTCAGGGGTCTCTAGGTCAGGAGCTCAGTTTGGGGAATGTGGCCCCTACTTCAGAGCTTCATCCCTTATCCACTGCTGGATACTCAAATTTTATTTCTCCCCAACAAGGTGAGCAGCAGATTCAGACTGAGTGTGGCCAACAGTCCCCTCTACAGAAGTTCTTTCAACTGTTGCAACCCTGGTCTCAGGGAGGAAGACTGAGAGAGTCCTCTCCTGGGGCTGACTGCCCCCCCTCCCCGAAGGTGGCTAAGTTCCTTGACCAGATCCAACAATAGACTCACAGTGACCCACACACATTAAATGTCCATGCTCCAAGCCTCTCTCCCTTCCTCCTGTGGAATCTAACCCCGCAGGACAGGATATTCAGTACCCAGGCCAGCTGACTATGAAGTCCCACCCTCTCCAATGCACATGAGTAGCTCTGCTGGTGCTGATCATGGAGAGTGGAACTGGCATCAGCTGGGCCAGGTTGGAGGAACCTTCCTTTGGATACTACTCTAGCAAGGGTTGTTAGGTTCTAAACCAATGCTTTACACAGTTGGCCCCTGGCTGTGTGATCACTAGGCCTCCCTGGCAGGAACCCGGTGCAGACCAGTAAGATACACTGCCTGTGACTGGCCCTCAGCAACCTTCTTGGAACTGCTAGCAATCCAGAGTTTGTGACTGCCTCTGCTGGACCCAGGTGCACATGGAAATAGCAAGCTGCACACCTAGGCTGATTTTTACCCACACTGGGTCTGGGGGAAGGTCTGCTTAAAAGGCCAAGGTTCCCTGAGTCTCATCTTCTGCAACCTTTGTCTGCTGGCTGCTTGTTGGGTTCATCTCCTATAAAAAGCTTTGCTAGAGTCTATCACCTGCAGCAACTCAGAAATTAGGAAGGGTGGTGAGTGTGGTTCCACCTCTCAGTCCCAGGTTTCAATCTCTTCAGCCTTTTTTCACATACCTCAATAGGGTGTAGGAGCCCTAGGAGTCTGGTGGGTGTGACTTCTGGACCCAGAGGTGTGGTTTGCCTGCTCTGCAGGCAGTTTCTACTGAATCTTCCATGAGGCAGAATCACCAGTCTTAGAGTCAGAAGTGAGCATGTGGGGGAAAGCTCTGGTCTCGCCACCAGAAAGCTGAGTCACTGACATGTCCCCTGCTTCTTCACCTCTCAGAATGACCTGTTGCCATGACTGGGGTAGGACAGAGTCTTGAGGGTAGGGCAGTTGCTTTTCCTCAGGCTGATGCCACACAGAGGGGACGCTCTGTCCAAGAAATATGGCTAATGTAGTACTAGAGAATGACTCAGCACAAAGGTTGCAGTGTCCATCCCCCACAGTGTTTATCTCTGGGCCTCCAACTTTACACTTTTCTCATGCAATCTCAGTCCTCACATTTTTGCCTGCACTGGAGCTCTAGCTAAGTGGCTGTAAATGGGATTTTCTGCACGGGCCCTTTACAATGGAACCTGCGTCTCCGAGAGCTCTGTCTCTATCTTGCAGAAAGAAAGCATGCTCTTTGCACTGCCAAATGCTGTGTGGGCACCTGTTTAGGCTCTGGGGCTCTAGGCTGGGGCTCTGGGTCTGGGGCTGAGCACCCGCACCTTTTAGGGTGACCTTCCCACAGTGAGAGTTCCTTCAGACCCTAAGAAGCTGTTTGCTCCTGGGAGCAGAGCAGCCCTTCCTGCATTTCCACCCTTCCTATCAGTCTCAGTGTGGCTTCTTTTGTGATCCTTGGTTATAAACTACTCTTCCTTTAGCCCAAAGTTGGTTTTTCAAGATGACTGTTCTTAAATTAAGTTGTAATCCAATTTGGTCCTTGGAGGTGGCAGTTGGAACATCTGCCTACTCTGTCACCATCTTGGAATCCTCTCTGCCTTAGTTTTAAAACAATTAAGGAAGCATTGAGCCAGTAATTATTACAGGGTAATGTCTTATATGTGTTGCTTTCTTAAAATGATGAAACCTCCCTCACGTAAGTTGAAAACATTGTTTCTGTTTTTATATTATATCATTATTTTGTTGGTTTTAATTAATAATGTATACATATAATATAAAATTTATTTTGAAATTATGTGGGTTTTTTAGCAAACAATTATTGAGAATGTGCTGTGCAAGACATTATAATAAGTGCTGAGGGTACCATAAGAATAAGCAGTATTATTTTTATTACAGTTTAAATTTATTGAGCATAACAAGAATTTTACATACCAAATTTAGTTAATGTTTATAACAGCACTATGGGTTAATAACTATAATCATTCCCATTTTACATATGTAGAAAGTCAGCTTTTGAGAGCTTAAAGGATCTTGCCTAAAATTGCAAAGACAGTAACCAGAAAAATAAATCCAGAACATCCTGTCATTGAATACTTGGCTATACCAGCTCTCAAAAAGTCATGTGTAATGAATAAAGGTTATAAAAAAATATAATTCAAACTGGAACATCTTGGTAAACATAGTAAAAAAAAATCACATTGAATGTGGGTCATGAACTTTTAAATAAGTTTTCATAACTGTTACTGACATATCTTTGAGAAAACTCCATACATCTTTCTGTTTCTATTTTTCCACCTGATATATGGAAATGTTTCTTCTGTCTCTTTATTGTTGAGAAGAATGTTGAATGTTAAGCTGAAATTTTTCAAGTGCTTTTCTTTGTGATAAAAAAAAGAACATCTGTAATTCCTGGCATAAGAATGATCTTCCTGTAATAGTCCCATTACAGCTTCAGGACTCTGCTATGTCTTTACGCTTCTTAAGCAGCATGTAAAAGATATTTACCAATGTGGAGACATGCTGTGTCTTGCACAGATTTAAGTATATGACTTCTCTTGGGGAGTATAAAGTAGCACCACCTAATTACACCAGAAAATGGTTTACTGCCTATAATTTGCTTCAATAAGCATGTGTTCTGTTTGTATGGTCATTAGAATGAAGAATATTAAATTGGGAATCAAAACCAAATGAAACTATGACAATTTCCCAAAGCATGGAATGAATCAAGCATTGTATTATTCTTTGATATAATAAAATAAAGGTAGATAGGTGGTTTCTTTATTTTAATGATTTGGGATGTAAGAGAATGTAGCTAAGCAGTTAAGAAGGTAGAAAATCTAGAGTTAGATTATCTGGTTTGGATTTAAACTACATTGCTGGTTACTTAGGTAATCTTGGACAAATTTTTTGTCACTTTAACCTCAAAAATGTCAATATACAAAGTAAGAAAAAATAGTTTTTTCCTCATCGTTGGTGTAAGGATTAAATGAAATAATGTACACAAACTTTAAACGAGAGTCTGGAACTAACTTAACACTTGAAAAATAGGTAAGAGGTAATAACTATTCAAAGGAGTTGCTTATTGTGGCTTTCAATTATGACTTAAACACAATGTCAAAATTTGCAAGTATTTTATTAGCAGCCTTCTAGAAGGTTCAGATATTTATACAAATATTTAGCTAAAATCACTAACTTGAGAATTAAGCTATTTAATAATGCAAAAATAAGAAAAATAAAAATAAAAAAACAATACTTAGCAATATGAAGCAAAAATTTAAGTAAAAAGTTATAATATCTAGATTTACCTGATATATATGTTTAAAATAAATGGGTTTTCATCTGAGAAGCAGGAAACATACTTTGGTCAGTAAAAGGAAAAGGAAGAATAGATTCAGGCTTTCATGATATATCATTTGTGCCAATTAAGAATTTTAAAATTACATTTTACTCCTCTGAAACTTTTCTCTGTTTTATTTTCTTTTGTCTTTTCTGTACCTCATTCTTCTGTTGCTTCTTGTTTCTTTTTTTTTTTTTTTGCCTCTCTCTTACTTCTTTCACCTCTTTCTCTTCTTTTTGTCTTTCACTGTGTTTTAATATCAGTACATGTTTCTCTTTCTTACTCTAATTGTGTTTTATATCTCCTTTTTTTGATTTGCATCCTTTTTCTCTTCTCTCTATCCTTCCTTTATTCTACTTTAATACTCTTCTTTAGCTCTTTTTTATTATTTTTATGTATTCATACATGTAGTCAATCATATAAAGTATTTTGCTACTTTGGGAAAAGGGTAATACTTTTGAAGTGTTAACTCTGAATTAACATTACCTTTTTTGTTTATTCACTTATAGCTTGAGGAATTCCTCCCTTCTTAGGCACTATAGAATGAGAGACCCTTAAACATGATAAATTTTGTACTTTCTGGTTCAAAACTTACATTTAGTAGTAAAAGAGGGTGGGATTAAAATATATAGCCTTTGAGTTCTAGACAAGAAGCTCCATGCTGGGGGAGATGAGGAATAGAGAAGAAGCAAGGAAGTTAGGAGCTAGTGTCTGATAAAGGGAAGCTGAAAAAGATTGATAGATATTTTTTAAAATATGCACAGCCTAGACTAGAAGAGATTACATTTGCTTCCTATTTATGAATCTGGGAGGTTTCCCCTTTTTCCATGTGACCTATTTCATAATAACATGACTCACAGTAGAAAATTAATCCCTATCTTGATTTCAGAGACAGAATGGTGTTGAGGAGCCCCATCTTATCAGTGTGGTATTGTTGAGCAGCTTAACATGTCTAGTGTCTAGAAAGATAGACAAATATATAAGTAGAAAGAAATCACAAGAAAGCCATAGATCCAAAGTGTTGTCAAGTTAGCAAAGAGAAGATAAAATAGTAGGCTGTCTATTCAAGTGAGCATGGCAGGATTTGGAAATATTAGCCACTGTGAATATTTGTGCTAATAAACAAAGACTATAATGAAATAAATTGTACATCTCAGTGGAAGCTAAAATAGGATGGGTCAAGGTCAAACAGTGCTGTTTTCTTCCATGAGTGTCTTCACACTGCATACACTCCTGAGGTTAGAATTAATGCAAGAAGAAACAAATATGGGAGGATCATTGCTGAATCAGACAGAGCATACCAAGTAGTGTTGAGATTTTTAGTGTGAAGCTGAAATGGAGACTCTAACTGAAAATTAATGGAGTTGAATTCACACCAAGATTTGAGACTTTAGAAAAGCAAGACAGCTATAAGACTGTTTCCTATTCTTTTATGCTTACATTGCTTCACACTATTGCTAACTTAAATACTATAGTATTTGTTTATAGTATTCATCTATTTAACATGGGCTTTAGAATCAGAAAGACCTGGCTTCTAATAACCATTCTACTCCTTGCTAGATAATGACCTTGGGCAAGTCACTTATCTTTTTCAAACTTCACATTCTCTCTTTATTAATTAAGGACAATAATATATAACTTAGTGAAGTAATATGAGCAAGGTACAGCATCTTACAATCAGCACTTAAATGCTAGATCATTTTAATAGTATTACAAACATAATTCTAATTCTTTTAAATTAAATTATTAAGCTAACATTGGTTAATAACATGTAAGTTTCAGGGCCTGAACAGGTGGTGGTGCAATGGATGGAGTGTCGAACTGGGATGCAGAAGACCCAAATTCAAGACCGCAAGTTTGCCAGCTTGAGTGCAGGCTCATCTGATTTGAGCAAGGTTCACCAGCTTCAGCCCAAAGTCGCTGGCTCCAGCAAGGGGTTGCTCGGTCTGCTGAAGGCCCGCGGTCAAAGCACATGTGAGAAAGCAATCAATGAACAACTAAGGTGCCACAGCAAAGAATTGATGTTTCTCATCTCTCTCTCTTCCTGTCTGTCTGTTCCTATCTGTCCCTCTCTCTGACTCTGTTGCAAAAAAAAAAAAAGATAGCATGCAAGTTTCAGGAATATAATTCTGTAATAAATTATCTGTTAACTTTCAGGTGAGCAATCTTTAATATATTATCTGTGTCAACTTAAATAGCACTGAGTTTAGTGATGCTGACAAATGTTTATAATAAAATTCAGAATTATACCAAGATCTTAAATTTTCATGCAGTTCCCCTATTTGAGAAAGTAGACACCATTAATAATTACAATAATACAACTGAATAGGACCATTCCAGACATACCAGGATAAATGTTTGTCTTATGTTTAAGAATCATTTGCTCCATAAAAAATGTATAGTGAAGGTTTAAACACACAAAGAAATAGTTGTTGGTATCATGGAATAACAATCAATTTTTGTTAGAAAATTTTTGAATATTGTTTATACAAAAGTATTTTTTTATCTTGCTTTTTCTATTTTAAGAATATAAGATTTCAATTGAAATAATTATTTAAATTAAAGAATTTAATTTTTATTAATGGTTAAAAGGTTCTGTGCTAAGGAAGACATATTATAGAATAAAAAAACTTTCTACTATACAATATTTTCACCCTTATTAATGCAGAAACATCATAATTTAATTGTCCAAAATAATAAATATCTATTTTCTTATATTTTGTGTGCTTGTCTAATTTTTTGCAGTTTTAAAATAACATTTTACATTGTTATTTTTATTTGTAAGAATAATTTGAAATTTAATACTATATTTAAGTCTTTGATTCTTATAGATTTTTTTTTCTAAATAAGAGAAACATCTATTTGTGCCTTAAATCAGAATACTGATTGAAGCTACTTTACTGGGATGGTAAAGCATTTAAATATTCTTGTAGTGAATTATAGATTACCATAATTTTTATTTACACATTGTAACAATATCTTATTTTTAAGATCTTGACTAATATAAGTCCCCATCTATTTCTATATTCCAGTCATAGAAAAGATTGATTTGTATAGTATTTGAATGCATTTTTCATCATTATTAGCAAGATATTGGTTGCTGTGATAATAAGCATTTTAAAGAAGAAGGTATTTTATCACTCAGACAGTAAAGGTTTTTCTCATTTTACTAAAAGTTTCACTTACAACCACTGGGATAGCTGGGATAGGTTTTATAATATAATCTTCTTAATCTATGGAGAAGTAAGAAAATATAAGAATTACTGTAAAGCCAGTAACTGTGGCCACCATCACAGCCTCCTGGCTCTTTCAGGTTTGCATTTGATCTGGACAGATGGTAAAGAAACTGTGGAGCCAAAAACTGGTGGGCCATTTTTCTTTAATTGTAGCTCGTACCGGGCAAGTGAGTAAATACACACAATGGGAAAAGCACTCTCCTTTCCATTCAGGGCTTCCAAAGCCACTGACTCATTCAAGTTTTCCTTGAATCAAAGGTTTGTACCTCACCAGTATTATTCACCTCTGTTCCCCATCTTCTTCTGCGCAAACTGGCTTCTCCTTCACCATTCCGCCATTTTGCCTGCCTCCTCCACGTGGCCTCCTTGCCCTGCTCCAGCCTGGGCTCCTCCTCTCTACAAGAAGGTGGCCACTTGTTGGGCAGATGAAATATATTATGCTCACTTTGTTAAAGATGGTGTTGCCCCCCGTGGAAGTTCGTTGATATTAATGTGTGTTGGGGGACAGGCTGTGGGCAGGCTGGGTCATTATAGTCTAAGGCTGTTTTAAGAGTAACCTTTTCCCCACACCCTTGATTGATTGGATGATGTGGGGTGGTGCACTCTCATGAGGAATCCTCCCATTATGCCTCAGATAAGTGACTTTGTATCAGAGACTTTCTTGTTTGGAGATTGGATTAAAGTTTTTAAATCTACACTATGAAGTGGGGCAGACAGGGAGCTTGCTTGCTCTTGGTTCCTAAGATTAGCATTAGAGAGGAGAGCAGAGAAAGGACATGTGCAAGAGGCCAGGAGAAGCAGCCAAGATGACAGAGTGCTGAAGGAGAAGCCAGTTTGCGCAGAGTTTGTGCTGGAGAAGGAGATGAGGAACAGAGGTAAATAAGACTGATGAGCTAGAAGTCTTTGATTCTAGGAAACTCAGATAAGTCAGTAGCTTTGTGAGCACTGAATGAGTGGGTTTGGAGCCCACTGTGTGTATTTCTTGCCCGCCAGGTGCAAGCTAGGATTAAAGCTGATGACCCACTAGTTATTGGCTCTGTTGCTTCTTTACCATCTGTCCAAATCTAATGCGAACCTGCATGAGCCAGGTGGCTCTGATGGTGGCCATGGGCACTGGCTCTACGCCACTCTTTCCAAAATGGTCTCCAAGCTCCTCCTTTTAAAATATTTTAGTGTGGCCTAACCAGGCGGTGGTGCAGTGGATAGAGCATCGGACTGGAATGTGGAAGACCCAGGTTCGAGACCCCGAGCTCGCCAGCTTGAGCGCGGGCCCATCTGGCTTGAGCAAAAGCTCGTCAGATTGGACCGAAGGTCGCTGGCTCCAGCAAGGGGTTGCTCGGTCTGCTGAAGGCCTGCGGTCAAGGCACATATGAGAAAGCAATCAATGAATAACTAAGGTGTTGTGACAGCAACGAAAACTAATGATTGATGCTTCTCATTTCTCTCTGTTCCTGTTTGTCTGTCCCTATCTATCTCTCTCTCTGACTCTCTCTCTGTCCCTGTAAAAAAAAAAAAAAAAGAATGAAAAAATTTTTCAGTGCAAAAGCCATCCCCCAACACACATTATTATAACCAAGCCCCTTCCCAAGGAAGAAAGCAATCAGCCACCCCACTTGGGCAGTGGCCATCTTTAACAGAGAGCAAAATCTATCTTATCTGCCCGACAATGACATTCTCCCCAGAGAGCTGAAATGTCTATTTAATATAGAGAATTTATAGAAGACATTTCCCAGGTATTGTGTTAGCATAAGGAGTGGTTAATCAGACATGACTTAAAAAGGGAGGAAAGATGGTTTCTTTTGCTTATTGGTCATTGTCTTAAAAGGTGATGTTTGTAGGTGGGAGCAAATTAAAGTATTAAATGGGATCACGCTGGGAAATCTCATTAGAATTTGCATTTCAAAATCACAGTATCCCTCCCTTTCTCAGAATCACACAAAGTCATTGTGTGGTCCTCAGCTTGATGACTCCTCTGTTCTCTGTCCTTCCCAGCAGCATCCGCATGGTGGCCTGCTCCTTGCCAGTAGTTAGCTTTTATCCTTTGTGTTATTAGCAAAGTTATTTTAGTTAGTCTCTAATTGCACTGTATTCTCTCTACATGCTCTTTCCACCTAAATTTTCATCTACTTACCCTTCGAAGGCTTCTTTATATATTGCTGAGACCTATACTTGGCTGCACAGTTTGGAAAAATTTATTTTCCCTATCCTGCTATCCCGATCATGACTTAGTATGCAAAACAGGGTATAGCAATGAGGCTTTTACCATAGACCACTTAAAAGCATGCATATAGATTAAAAATAAATGCACCTTTAAAATGTGTTGGCTTTCTAAAGTTTTGAGTGGTCAAATCTGATCCTGTTACTCTTGGGATTAGAAAATTTGGTACACTGAGAATGGATTCTTAGCCAGTTGATTTTCTACCCCCTCTAACCTCCTAATCATTTTTTTTCTATTTTCATCTACCAAACCCTTTGCTCCCTATCATAATCTTTTAATATCTAAAGAAGAAACTGGATGAATTTAGCTTGAATGAATATTGATTTGAAGTTTGGGTGAAGAAACAAATTTTACACCTAGTTTTTGAAGAGCATCATTATATGTTATAAGACTAATGTTGGTCAAATAAGTTTGTAAAATATGATTTTTATGTTTGCTCGCTTATAATTTGTATTGGGGACTGGGCAGCACGAGGTAAATGTGGTCTGTGAAATTGCAAATTACCTTCGAGCTTGGGAGGGGCCATTGTCTTACTAATGTTTGCTGGAGGAGAGGTTTTCATGCCAGAAAGTTTTAAAGAGTGAGAGAGAGAAGCTTAGTTTGCAAAGTGAGAGCAAAAAGAATGCAGAGAGCTGAGAAAGAAGTCAGTTTTGCAGAGAAAAAAGCCATGTTGGCAAGGAAAGAGAAGGTGTGCAGATAGGGAACCAAAACTGAGGAGCTTTTGTGGGCCTCAGTGAGACTGGTGAGGCCTTTGATTCTAGGAGAAACCAGAGAAGATTCTTCTGGTTGTGGAACCAAAGAATGTGTCAGGGCTTTGGGAGCTCCTAATGAGTGAAAGGGAAGTGTTTTCATCGTGTGGTCACTCATTGGCTGGTGCAAGAACTTTAATAAAGAAATGGCTCACCATTTTTTGGCTCCGCTGTTTCTTTACCATCTGTCTGAATTCAATGATAACTCGCATGTGCATGGCAACAATGGCCGCAACTACTGACCATACAACTAAGTTTCTACTAGAATATGTTCCATGAAGTTTGGGCTTTTTGACTCATTTATTCACTGTCTGTCTTAGTGACTAGAATCCTGACTGCCATATAATAGTTGTTCAGTAAAACTTTGTTCAACAAATACATTTTTTTATGATATGCTTAACTGAAGCCATAAAGATTGCACACATAAATCTCAGTTAATCATGCCTTTCAAAAAATCATTACACAAAACTGTGTTTTAGGAATAATAAAAATTAGACCTAATTATTTTTTGTGTATTATCTGTTTACAAGGTAAAATGTACAATTAAATTAAAAATGAAAGGAAATTGGGAGCACTGAAGAAATAAAATAATTTTATAGAAATTTGGTAAAAATATAATTTACAAATGTAAAGGTAAATTTCATAAGGACATATGAAATATGAATATGTACCCATATCTACACAGGAAAAGTGAATGTGTTTTTTTTATTCACCACAATGGCTGAGACCCACTGAGTATGGTTCACGGGCCTCTAATATAGGATAAAGAAACCCTATAGGGAACCTCACCTCTTCTGTACTATTCAGTTTATTTTATTTTATTATTTTTATTATTTCTTTTTATTTATTTATTTTAGAGAGGAGACACAGAGTGAGAGAGAGAGAGATAAAGAGAGAAAGAGAGAAAGGGGGGAGGAGCTAGAAGCATCAACTCCCATATGTGCCTTGACCAGACCAGTGCAGGGTTTTGAACTGGCGACCTCAGTGTTCCCAGGTCGATGCCTTATCCACTGCGTCACCACAGGTCAGGCAATTCAGTTTATATCAGAGCTTAAAAAACAGAATTTGGCCCTGGATTGGCTTAGTGGTGGAGTGTTGGTCCAGCATGTGGATGTGTTGGGTTAGATTCCCAGTTAGGGCACAAAAGAGAAGCAACCATCTGCTTCTCTACCCCTCCTCTTTTTCCTTTTCTTTCTCCCTCTCTCTCTCTGTCTCTCTCCCCTTCCCACAGCTATGACTTGATCGGTTTGAGTGCATTGGCCCCAGGCACTGAGGATGGCTCCATGCAGCCTCTGCCTCAGGTGCTAAAAATAGCTCAGTAGCGAGCATGGCCCTAGATGAGCAGAACATTGACCCAAGATGGGGGTTGCCAGGTGGAACCCAGTTGAGGCACATGTGGGAGTCTGTCTCTTTATCTCCCATCTTCCCACTTGGAAAAGAAAGAAAAAAGTAAATTTGTATACATATATTACTAGTTATCAAAAAAAAGTCAATAGGGAAAAAAATCAGTATGGGCAATTTTATTTTTTAGGCAAAATTGTTGGAAGATAAGTTAATGTTTTGGCTCACAGGAAAGGAGAAAGTAAGCTAGCCAGCAGAACAGAAAATCCTTGGGTAGCAGAATGATAACAGTGGGGTTGGTGCTTGGAATTGGTGGAGGCAATTGTGGGATCACTCCAGTAGCACTCAACCACCTCAGTTTATGACAGTAAGAGAATTTGAAGGAAACCACAGGGCTCTCCTGAGTTACCTGAATGTTGCTAACAGAGATGATACTATTAGTTCTGTCTTATGAAAAGCTGACTCTTAAAATTAGCTCTTTATTTTGAACTTGCAGAAGTTTGTGGGCTTAATAAATCTTACTCTCCACAATAGTGGTCTCTATTCTGTCAGCAAAACCCTGTTCAGAGGACCTTAGGGGAGCAGTTCATGACTCAAATCTATTAAAAAATCGTGCCAGGCTCTTGATAAAGGAGACTGAAAAGAGTGAAGTCTTTCAAATATATGGCATTAATCTCATTAAATTTTCTGTTGCCAGGATATTGGTGTTAATTAGTTCCTTTTAAACAATGCTTTGTGGGTTTCAAAAGACTCAATAATGTGTGTGTGTGTGTATATATATATATATATATATATATATATATATATATATATATATATATATATGGCAATAGATGTATTTATTTTTACATGACAGGTATGTTTCTTTTTTTGAAAAGGCACACAGCTAAAGAGATTATGTTAGGTTTAATAACAATTGAAAAATAAAACTGGAAGTACATCCTGTTGTGAAGAAAAGATCCTGTTGTAATAAAAACAAACCCTCCTGAGCCACTTACTGGAATATTGATCCAAAAAGCATTTACTAGCCCAGTGGTTCACAAACTCATGGCAAAGAGCTTTTTAAAAATACTTATTTCCAGACCTCACCCTAAGCCAATGAAATTAAACCTTCCTGGTGTGAAGGCCCCAAAATAGTACTTTTAGAAGCTCATCATTTGTTTTGATGAGCAGCCTGAGTTGAGAAGAATTAATCAGATCTTTGTCTTTTTAGAATTACATGTATTGGGGTGACATTGGTTAATAAGATCAGACCCTTTTCTGATCTATAACTATCAAAGAAATAGTATTCCTGAATTTTATGGAGCAGTTGTTTGCATTTGGGGAACATTTTCTTAGATCAACAATATTCTATACTGTGGTTAATTCCCTAGGCCTTTCCTTAAAAGCCTAATTAAGTCCAATGTGTCTGAAGCTTAGTATTATACTAATGGAATTATAGAACTTAACGTGTATACTAATGTTCCTGCAAAAATAGACTTCAAATTCTAAGTGAGTGGAAAAGAATAAAAAACAGGTCACTGTCTACAGCCCAGCCAAGGCTGGGCTTACCTCTTCTGTCCTCTTCTGTCCCCTTCCCCCACCTCCTGCCCTTGTTGTATCCAATAGCTGTGAGAAGATTTGAGGACCCTAGCAGTTTGTATTTCTTGTCCCTGCTTTTCCTTAGTCAGTTAAAAATGGACCTGACAGCTTCCCTCCAACCACCACAGCAGTGTTTCTTCTGGCCAGGAATTCTTTCTTTCTTGTATGCAAGCATTGGATCAAATCCCCTTGTGAGGTGTGTGTGTGTGTGTGGCTATTTGTTTATATTTTTCTTCTCTACAGTTTTTAAAAGGATGGAGTTATTTTCTGCTAGCAGTGTGAAACAAAATAGGGGGAAAAAATTCCTGTGCTCATTCCTCCCCATAAAATTTTTCATGTATATGTTGTAAGTACAACACCCATACAAACAGTTTACCTTCTGAAATAAAAAAACTTTTGAAAGTAAAAAGGATGCTAACTAATTGCACTGATGTAGCAGAAGTAAACTAGGACAGTCCCTAGGTAAAAGGAATACTTATTCTCCCTGAAAATGGGCCTTTGGTCACTCACATGATAGAGACAAATTTGTTGTATTTTATCATGGTCACTTAGTGCTGGTCAGAGCTTTAAAATAAAGTATAGGAATGGGATTGAGAGGGGAGGGCCACTCTTATCAAAGGAGAAATTATACTAGCAATAAGCTCATCTTTAATTGTTTTTCATTTTTGCACCCAAATTGCCACCTTTGTTTGGCCTTGGTGTGGGGTGACATTCAGCAATAAGGTGCAGTGATTGGTTACTTTAGTGGGGAAGGAATGAGAAGACCCTACACAACTATAGTTGTAGTAAATAAAAATTAAGAATAAAATGTCTATAGTATTATGAGAGCAATAAATGGATTTTGGTAGTCATTGAGTCACTGAGAACTGTTGGCTATTTTAGAGGAGAGGAGCTACATTTTGTAAAGGATAAAAATGAGTTAGAAAACTCAAAGTAAATACTGTGTTTCTTTTTTAATCTTGAAATTTATTACCTTTTCAAAGGTTCAAGATTTTAAGAATGGCTTTGCAATAATATATTGACTCTACATATCATTCTGTTATTATTTTGAAGGTCATCAATTAGATAGACAATGTTTGAGTTCCTGTGTCTTCAATATCCACAATCTTATTTCTAATCACTATTCCTAATTTTTATATATTTTTGTGTGATTCTTTTGTTTTCTAATCATATGGCTGGCTATTTTTAGCCACATTTATTCTATTAGTTATTTTAATGTGGTTTTCAGGCCTAAAACACTTTATTTCTTTTTATTGCTTTCCTGAGTTCTGCCAGCTTACTTTTCATTTTCTGTTGTTAATCATTCCTTCCTTTAATTCTATTTTATAAATTTATTTTTGTATTAATTTTAATGGGGTGACATTGATAAATCAGGGTACATATGTTCAGAGAAAACATCTCCACATTATTTTGACATTTGATTATGTTGCATAGCCATCATCCAAATTTAAATTGTCTTCCATCACATTTTATCTGGTTTTCTTTGTGGTCCTGCCCTCCCTCCAACCCCTCCCTTCCCTTCCCTTTCTCCCACTCCCTCACCCAGTAACCAGCACAATCTTGTCCATGTCTCTGAGTCTCATTTTTATGTCCCATCAATGTATGGAATCATATAATTCTTAGTTTTTTCTGATTTACTTATTTCACTCAGTATAATGTTATTAAGGTCCATCCATTTTGTTGTAAATGATCCGATGTCATCATTATTAATGGCTGAGTAGTATTCCATAGTATATATGTACCAAAGCTTTCTAATTCACTCGTCTTTTGATGGACACTTGGGTTGATTCCAGATCTTCACTATTGTGAACAAAGCTGCCACGAACATGGGGGCGCATTTCTTCTTTTTGAACAGTGCTAGAGTGTTCTCAGAGTATATTCCTAAAAGTGGGATAGTTGAATCAAAAGGCATTTCGATTTTTAAATTTTTGAGGAAACTTCTGTTTTCCACAGTGGCTGCAACAGTCTGCATTCCCAGCAGTGCAGGAGGGTTCCCTTTTCTCCACATCCTCACCAGCACTTGTTCTGTGTTGTTTTGTTGATGAGCGCCATTCTGACTGGTGTGAGGTGATATCTCATTGTGGTTTTAATTTGCATTTCTTAAATGATTAGTGATGTTGAGCATTTTTTCATATGCCTATTGGCCATCTGTATGTCTTCTTTGGAGAAATTTCTATTCATTTATTTTGCCCATTTTTTGAATGGATTGTTTGTCTTCCTAGTGTTGAGTTCTATAAGTTCTTTATAAATTTTGGTTATTGACCCCTTATCAGATGTATTGTCAAATATATTTTTTCATTGTATAGATTTTCTTTTTATTCTGCTCCTACTATCTTTAGCTGTGCAAAAGCTTTTTACTTTGATATAGTCCCATTTGTTTATCCTGTCCTTTATTTCACTTGCTTGTGGAGATAAATCGGCAAATATATTGCTGCAAGAGATGTCAGAGAGCTTACTGCCTATGTTTTCATCTAAGATGCTTGTGGTTTCACGGTTTACATTTAAGTCCTTTATTCATTTTGAGTTTATTTTTGTGAATGGTCTAAGTTGATGGTCTAGTTTCATTTTTTTGCAGGTAGCTGTCCAATTTTCCCAAAACCATTTGTTAAAGAGGCTGTCTTTACTCCATTGTATGTTCTTTCCTCCTTTGTCAAATATCAGTTTTCCATAAAGCTGTGGGTTTATTTCTGGGTTCTCTGTTCTGTTCCATTGATCTATATGCCTGTTCTTATGCCAGTACCAGGCTGTCTTGAGTACAATGGCCTTATAGTATAACTTGATTTCAGAAACAGTGATACCTCCTGCTTTATTCTTCCTTTTCAAGATTGCTGAGGTTATTCATGTTCTTTTTTGGTTTCATATAAATTTTTGAAATGTGTTCTATATCTTTGAAGTATGTTCTTGGTATTTTAATAGGTATTGTATTGAATTTATAAATTGCTTTGGGTAATATTGACATTTTAATGATATTTATTCTTGCTATCCATGAGCATGATATATGCTTCCACTTGTTTGTATCTTCCTTGATTTCTTTTATCAATGTTTTATAAGTTTCCGAGTACAAGTCTTTAATCTCCTTGATTAAATTTACTCCTAGGTACATTATTTTTTTGTTGTTGCAATAGTAAAGGATTGTTTCCTTAATTTCTTTTTCTGACAGATTATTGTTGGTGTATAAAAATGCCTTTGGTTTTTGAGTATTAATTTTATATCCAGCTACATTGCTGAACTCATTTATCAGGTCCAGTAGTTTCTTGACTGAGACTTTAGGGTTTTCTATAAACAAAATCATGTCATCTGCAAATAATGATAGTTTTACTTCTTCTTTTCCAATTTGGATGCCTTTTATTTCTTCTTGTTGTCTGATTGCTGTGGCTAGGAATTCCAGAACTATGTTGGATAAGAGTGGTGAAAGGGGGTTCCTCATTTTAGAGAAATTGCTTTTAATTTCTGTTCATTGAGTATGATGTTGGCTGTTGGTTTGTCATAGATGGCCTTTATCATGTTAAGGTAAGTTCCCTGTATTCCCACTTTGCTGAGAGTTTTGATTATAAATGGGTGCTGGATTTTATCAAATGCTTTTTCTGCATCTATTGAAATTATCATGTGATTTTTGTCCTTCCTTTTGTTTATGTGATGAATCACATTGATTGATTTGTGAATATTGTACCAGCCTTGCCTCCCCTGAATAAATCCCACTTGATCATGGTGTATGCTTTTTTCATATATTGCTAGATTCAGTTGGCTAATATTTTGTTGAGGATTTTAGCATCTAAATTCATCAGGAATATTGGCCTATAATTTTCTTTCTTTGTGTTGTCTTTGTCTGGTTTTGGAATCAGAATTATGCTCACCTCATTAAAGGAGCTTGAAAGTTTTTCTTCCTCTTCAATTTTTTAAATAGCTTGAGAAGGATAGAAGTTAGTTCTTCTTTGAATATCTGGTAAAATTCACTTGTGAATTCATCAGGCCCAGAACTTTTCTTTTTTGGGAATTTTTTGATAACTGTTTCGATCTCATTTGTTGTAATTGGTCTGTTTAGGTGTTCTGATTCTTCCAGATTCATTTTTGGAAGATTATATGTTTCAAGGAATTTGTCCATTTCATCTAGGTTATCTAGTTTTTGGCATAGAGTTCTTCATAGTATTTTCTTACAATATTTTGTATTTCTGTTGTGTCAGTTATTATTTCTCCACTATCATTTCTAATTTTATTTATTTGAGTCCTCTCTCTTTTTTTCTTGGTGAGTCTGGTTAAAGGTTTATCAATCTTGATTACCTTTTATAGAACCAGCTCCTGGTTTCATTGATCCTCTGTATTGTTTCTTTAACCTCTATGCCATTTATTTCCACTCTTATCTTTATTATTTCCGTCCTCTTACTACTTCTGGGTTTTACTTGCTGTTGCTTTACTAGTTCTTTTAGATATAGAGTGAAGTTGTTAATTTGAGCTTTTTCTTGCTTCCTAGGGTATGCCGGCAATGCTATGAATTTCCCTTTCAGTACTGCTTTTGCTGTGTTCCATAAATTTTGAGTTGTATGCTCATTATTATTTATTTCTAGGAATTCTTTTTATTTCTTCTTTGATTTCATTGTTAACCCATTCATTAATTAATAACATGCTATTTAGTTTCCAAGTATTTGAGTATTATTCAGTTTTTCTGTTGTGGTTGATTTCTAGTTTTATGCCATTGTGATCAGAGAAAATGCTTGATATGATTTCAATCTTCTTAAATTTGTTGAGACTGCTTTTGAGTCCTAACATATGGTCTATCCTAGAAAATGTACCATGAGCACTTGTCGAGAATGTATATTCTGCTGCTTTAGGGTGAATGGTTCTGAAGATATCTATTAAATTGAGTTGATCTAGTGTGTCCTTTAAGTCTGCTGTTTCTTTCTTGTCGATCTATCTAGTGATGTTAGTGGGGTATTGAAATCTTCTACTATTATAGTATTGATATTGATCTCGCCCTTTATATCCATCCAAGTCTGCTATATATATTTTGGTGCTCCTATATTTGGTGCATAGATATTTATAATGGTTATCTCTTCCTGTTGGATTGCTCCCTTTATCATTATGTAGTGTCCTTCTTTATCTCTTACTATAGCCTTGGTTTTAAAGTCCATTTTGTCTTATATAAGTATTGCTACCATGGCTTTTTTTCATTTCCATTTGCATGAAATATATTTTTCCATCCTTTTACCTTCAGTCTAATTGCATCTTTTGTTTTCAGGTTTGTCACTTGTAGACAGAATATGTATGGGTCTTGTTTTCTTGTCTATGTGGCTACCCTATGTCTTTTGATTGGATCATATAATCCATTTACATTTAAGGTTATTATTGATATGTAGTTGTTTATGGCCATTTTATTCTTTAAAGCTGTATTCCTCTTTAGCTATATTGTTTTCCTCTTTTATGTGTTTACAACAGTCCCCTTACCATTTCTTGAAGCATTGGTTTGGTTGTAGTAAATTTCTTGAGTTGTTTTTTTTTTTTTTTGTCTGGGAAGCTCTTTATTTCTCCTTCAATTTAAAATGATAGCCTTGCTGGATAAAGTAGTCTTGGTTGTAGGTTCTTGTTCTGCATTACTTTGAATATTTCTTGCCTTCCCTTCTGGCCTCAAGTGTTTCTGTTGTGAAGTTGGATGTCATCCTTATGGGGGCTCCTTTGTAGGTGATGGGCTTTTTTTCTCTAGCAGCTTTTAAATTTTTCTCTTCATCACTTAGCTTTGGTATTTTAATTATGATGTGTCTTAGTTTCGATTTCTTTGAGTTTCTTTTTAATGGAGTTCTCTGTACTTCTTGAACGTGTGAGACATTTTTCTCCCTCAATTTAGGGAGGTTTTCAGCTATGATTTCATTGAACATAGTTTCTATTCCTTGCTCGTTCTCTTCATCTTCAGGAACCCTATGATGTGGATGTTATTTCTCTTCATGTTGTCACAAAACTCTCTTAGAGTTTCCTCAGACTTTTTGAGTCTCTTTTCTTTTTTCAGTTCTGCTTCTATGCCTTCATTTATTTTGTCCTCTAATTTGCTGATTCAATCCTCAGCTTCATCCATTCTGCTTTCAATTTCTTCCATTGTGGCCTTCTATTCTGATATTGTATTTGTCATTTCTGTCTGATTCTTTTTTATTATTTCTATTTTCTTGTTTATACTTGCTATCTCTTTATTTAAGTGTTCGTAATGACCATCTATTGTTGTTTTAAGCTCTTTGAACATTCTAACAATCATTATTTTAAACTCTGCATCTGGTACTTTGGTTATAGCTGTCTCATTCAGGTCCTTCTCTGGGGATTTCTCTTTATTTATTTCTCTGCCTGCCTATTTTGTCTGTGTATAAGAAGTGTTTGGCCACTAGAGTCCAATGAGTGTTACCTCTGTGTTCTCTATGTGTGGTCTGTCTGCAGGCCTGTCACCCCCTCTGTTGCTGCCTAGGGAATTCTGGTATAGGCATTGCCAGCACCAACCTGCTGTGGCTGTTGCTGCAGTTTCTTCCTCTCCTCCACAGAGATGGCTGTGTTCTTGAGCCCGGCTCTACAAGTGTCAGCTGATTTTGGTCTAAGCCCCACCCCCACAGGAGGGGTTGCACACTGCACACGGGCCACTAGTCTTGGCACCAAGGGCAAGGGTGAGCACCTTTACTCATCTGCGGGTCTCAACGTGTTCCTTGTCTTTCGCCCTGTCCTCGCATGCAGAACTGACTGCTGGTAGGGCCACAAGCCTCAGAGGCTAGGTGAAGCTGCACACCCGTGTTTCCTTGCTCATTGGCGGATCTCTGCCCAGTCCCAGGCTCCCGCCCTTCCCCCTCAGGTGGGGTTGCAAGCGGGGTTGCAGATGGGTCCGCAGCCTACCAGACTGCTTTCATGCATTCACTCACCCCTTCCGGGCTAAACTGAGCTCACACCAGCCAGCCCAGCTTCTGTCCCTACTGATGGAACTGCTCTTCTGTGTCCTGCTGCTGCCCGCCCTCCAGCAAGCCCTCAGTAATGTGGGTGGGGGCGCTGCAGGTCTGAACCTAACACTTCCTACTGTAGTCCTGAAAGCTCTCTCCTTCTAAGAAGCTCTGCTCTGAGTGTCGTGGGAGAGCTTGTTTGACTGATGTCCTGCTTCCTTTTGCTGATATTGCTGGTTTCAGGGGAAATATTTGCTTAAGATTTGAGGAGAGACTCAGCCTAGGGGTTAGGGTGGCTGTCCCTCAAAGTGTTTCTCCCTGTGCCTTCTAGATTACACTCTCTTCCTGCTGCTCTGGTCTTCTCCTCTCTCCCCATCTTCCAGAGCCCCGGGTGAGTAGTTGTGAGAGAGGTTTTCTGTCCTGTCCTTTTATTAGAATCCTGGGTCTGAGAAAACTGTCTCTTTCTCACAAACGGTATCCTCACTTGTTTCACAGCTAAATACTGTCCATACACCTCTTCTAGGCTCTGGGGCTGCAGGCTGGGGCTTTGTTTCTGGGGCCCAGGTCCCTACCCTCTGTACTAAACTCTTTTCCCACCACGGGATTCTCTCCGGGCTGCTGTTTGCTCTGGGGAGCTGGGAAGCCCTTCCCACATTTCTGAATTTCCTACCAGTCTCAATGTGGCTTCTTCAGTGTTCCTTGGTTGAAGAGTCCTCTTAGTTTAGTTCAAAGTTGGTTTTTACAGATGATGATTCTTAAAATTAAGTTGTAGTCCACTTAGGTTCTGAGAGTGAGAAGTTGGTATGTCCACCTACTCCATCGCCATCTTGCCGCTCCAAAGTAAATACTGTTGATAGAACCTAAATTTTAGAAAATATATACCACTAACTTCTGTTCAAAATTACTAAATTTTATTAAGTCACATTATTTTTGCTACTCTTCAGATATCTCGCCATTCTCCTTTCCAATTGTGTATTATTGGTTGACATCTACTAGTCAAACGAAGCTGGCAGTATCTAGTGCCCCAAACTGAACTGGGAGAGAGTCTAGTCTTTACTTATGTGAACATTTTTTGGAGGACAATCCTACTCCTTTCAACATAGCAAAGATGAAAAAAATAAAGGAGTCAGGAAAATCAGTTTGTGAAATTTCAACCTTATGGCACATTGATTTTTTGAATTAACTTATTTGTTGCATCTCATTCATATGCCACTTGGCACAATTACTTATCCAATCTTATGTACTGGAAATTTAAATGTGTTAAAATTTTTTAGCAGACTGGCAATATGTCTAATTTGATTGACTTGTTATTATTTTCTTTCGGCTTTAATTTATGATCTACTAGTCAATGTGGTCCCTAGGGAATGTTTGAAATTAAACTAATTTACACTATTTTTTTTGTCCAGTTTTCTCACAACACTCCTACTATTTCTATGATATCTGCCAACCAAATCATCTTTTGGCCAGTACAAAAATTAATTATTAATATTGGAATGGCTAGATACTATTATTTAATATGATGAAAAATAATTTGTTTTAAAAACCAAGAGTTTTGCTAACATTCTATTAATTGTATGAGATTTTTAATGAAAATATGTCTAATGAATACAAATATCCAAATAAACAGACTATACAATATTTATTAAAAAATTTATGAAGCCCATTGTATTTGGTAAGAAACTTTTTTATTTTAGGTGAGAAGAGGGAAGATAGTGAGGCAGACTCCTGCATGTGCCTTGACTGGGATCTACCCAGGAACCCCATCTTAGTCTGATGCTCAAACACCAAGCTATTTTTAGCACCTGAGGCTGACACTCCCCAAGGGAGTTATCCTCAGTGCCTGGAGCCATGCATGAACCAATCAAGCCATGGGCTGCTAGATGGGAAGAAGAAAACAAGGAGGAGAGAAAAGAGGGTGAAGCATATGGTAGCTTCTCCTGTGTGCCCTGACAAGGAATCAAACCTGGGGCGTCAATACACAGGGTGAATGCTTTATCCACTGTGCCACTGGTCAGGGCCTTGATAGCAATTTTATTCAGGGGAGAATTTCTGAAAGAGCCAGATTGTGACCATTTTAAAATGGGTTATTCAGGGAGTGATAATGTGTCTCATTTTAGATATAATAAGTTTGCAGTAATTTTTTTAAAACCTAAGAGAAAAGAAAAAAGCCTGATCAGGCAGTGGCATAGTGAATAGAGCATCTGACTGGGATGCAGAGGAACCAGGTTCAAAACCTTGAGGATGCCAGCTTGAGTGTGGGCTCATCCAGCTTGAGCATGGGATCACCAGCTTGAGTGTGGGTTCACTGGCTTGAATGTGGAATCATAGACATGACCTCAATGTCGCTGGCTTGTGCCCAAGGTTGCTGGCTTGAGCAAGTGGTCACTCTGCTCTGCTGTAACCGTCCTGTCAAGGCACATATGAGAAAGTAATCAATGAACAACAAATGAACTGCAACAAAGAATTGATGCTTTTCATCTCTCTCCCTTCCTGTCTGTCTATCCCTATCTGATCCTCTCTCTGTCTCTGTCACAAAAGAAAAGAGTACCACAAGTATTGGACATATGGTATAAGCTTTATTGAAAAGTTGTGATGGAGAATATAAATATGCAACTTATCTGTGTATTGATAGTAATTAAAGCCAAAAGGGTGAAAGATAGGCCTTATAGATGAAGAATGAAGTGAGAAGATAAGAGGGCCAAGTACTATGGTTAGAAAGATGTAAACATTTGATGTTAGGTGGTAAAGATAAAACTTAACAAAGGCAAAGAAAATGAGTGATTAACATGGTAGGAGACACCAAGACTGAACTGTAATGTAAACTGTGAACTTCAGGTGATTATGGTGTGTCAATGTTGTTTCATAAATTGTAACAAATGTAATACTCTGGTGGGCAATAGTGATAGAGAGGACACAGTTAGGGAACGGTGGGAGAGCAAAAAGCAGGAGAGGATAATGATTTGACTTCTGGTGATGAGAACACAACACAGTCAACAGTTTAAATGCCATGGAGATGTTTACATGAAACTTATATACTCTTATTGATATCAACCCATTAAATTTAATTTTCTAAATAAAAATTTAAAAAACAAATAAAAAAGAGTTCATAGTGTGTGTGAGCTGTTATTGAGAAATCAGGTGAACTGGGTATATAAATAAATTACCTGTTGAATGGAGTAATATGATCAGGTAGAGAAAAATACCGAGAATGTTAACAAATGCAGATTCAGTATATGTCTACTCACGTATTCTGAAAGTTTTATAAACTGCTTCATTATTTTACAATACACTTGTGAAGATATTCTCATGTTGTTAAATATTTTTCTAGTGGAGTGCTACCATAATTTATTAATTCCATTTTATGTTGTTGGCGACTTAGTTAGATTCCCTTTTTTTTCTTTTTGCTATTGTAAACAATCTTATTAGGAGAACCCTTTTAGCTCTGCTTTTATGAATATAATTATGTCCTTGGGCTATATTTCTAGAAGTAAAATTGCTAGGTTAAAAGTTGTTTTATTTTAGCCTGACCTGTGGTGGCGCAGTGGATAAAGCATCGACCTGGGAACACTGAGGTCACCAGTTCAAAACCCTGCACTGGTCTGGTCAAGGCACATATGGGAGTTGAGCTTCCAGCTCCTCCCCCCTTTCTCTCTTTCTCTCTCTCTCTCACTCTGCGTCTCCTCTCTAAAAAAATGAATAAAATAAAATAAAAGAAAAGTTGTTTTATTTTTTAAATATAAGGATAAATAATCACTGGAATGTTATTACCAAGCCAGTCTGAGGCTCAGGCCGCATAGTCTCCCAATGTTTTTCTTCTGAGGAATAGTGAAAACCTAAGTGATTTTTTCTCCTTCATTGATTATGTATATTTAGATTGGTCCATACATGACCTGAGACTCTATCCACAGAGCCAATGGTCAGGGCCTAAAATATATTTCTAAAATAGTTTCTTTAACATAATAATTGGGAAAACTTATTTCAAATACCACTATGACAAATTAGATTTTAAGCTCTTTATGATAATTATAGCAAAATGTTTCTGAAGTTAGCTCCTGAGAGATACCAATAATTGATTCGTGGTAAGATGCAATGTTTCACTGTATGCATTTCATTTTGATGTTATCAAAACTATCTCAGCTACACATTGTATCTCTCATCCTTCCATTCTGAACTTTTGGAAACTACTTTACTGGTTTGTTATTATTATCCTAGAAAAAATTGTTTTATTTGTTACGTGTTTCTGTGTTTACTTACTTGTTTTGATCCAGTGTGCTTCCCGTAGTTGTTTTTCTCCATAGGAATTTACATGTAGCATTTAGGAGCCATATAAAGTATAGGGCACCACTAGGTGAGATCATTTTTACCTGTGTGTTAAATAAAAGATTTTGATTAGCTGTTTTCTAATATCTTTTCTAGCTTGAAAATGATATGATTCTTATTTTTATCTCTTTGCACTTCTATTTTTTTAAGTACTGCTTTAACACTCATGATAAAAGTGCTCGGCATATAGTTCCCAGTGTAGAATTTCAGCTTGTTCACACCCCATTTAGAACTATTAAGGCTTGGCTGATTTGAAAAAAAAAAAAGTTTTTCAGGTATAACTCAATCAGTAATCGAAATTGAAATGTGGCTTCTGAATCTTATATAAAAGTACATGCAAGTAGTGCTCGACTTATGATCACGATTGGTTCCAACAGACCGGTCGTAACAGGATTTGGTTGTAATTTGAGTAGGCTATATGTACAGTACTGTGAGATGATGTTATAAAAATCTTTAAGTCATATTTTATTATAATTTTCTTTCATTATTGTTATATATCATCATTTTCTTTGTTCATTTTATGCCACTTGTATCATCTCTACACCATTTTGTTTCTTACTTTTGCATTCATCAGGTTTAAGTAAAACACTGCATTGCCAGTACAACTTGTTTACTATTTGCAAAACATACAAAATTACAAAATACAGGTGCATACAAAAATACAGGTATAAAAAATACCGTAGGAAACATTTACCCAATTGCAAAGTGCTGCCGGAAGCTGGTCCGCACTGTCATACACCCAGCTGGGCAATGTTTGCGCTGCCAGACACGGAGCAGTCATGGCTAGCGATTGTGGTCGTGAAGTCAAGTGGTCGTAAAGTCAAGTAGTCGTAAGTTGCATAGGTCGTAAGTCAATCAATACCTGTATTTCTTATACTAATACTAACATTATGAAAAAATGTGTGATTACTATACTTGTCCCACAGCTAAAAATCAGCCTGATCACACTATTGATATTACTTATTTACACATCAATAAAGTTATGAGTTACATTTAGCTTAGATGTTGCATTTCATTTGAAGGACAAATTTATTGTGGTTTGAATCACCATTTTCAGTTTGCAATAAACATAAATTGACTGTCTTTCATCTCTACATTTCTCTTGTGAACATTTGCTGTCAGAGGGTGACTTTCTTGTAAAAGTGGTTGGTTTGCTTCCAGATCATGCTCTATGAAACTGAATTTGATTTTAAAATTTCAAACACAAGCCTGACTAGGTAGTGGCACAGTGGATAGATCATTGGACTGGGATGTGGAGGACCCAGGTTCAAGACTTGAGGTCACCAGCTTGAGCGCGAGCTCATCTGGCTTGAGCAAAAAAAAAAAAAAGCTCACCAGCTTGGACCCAAGGTTGCTGGCTCGGGCAAGGGGTTACTCAGTCTGCTGAAGGCCCGTGGTCAAGGCACATATGAGAAAGCAATCAATGAACAACTAAGGTGTTGCAACAAAAAACTGATGATTGATGCTTCTCATCTCTCTTTGTTCCTGTCTGTCTGTCCCTATCTATTCCTCTCCCTCTGTCCCTGTAAAAAATAAAAAAAAATCAAACACAATAGAAATAAGGTGAAACTTATCTCCTCGACCCTGAGAAAACCGCATTTGCTAACCTGTGCTAGAGTTAAGTCAAAGGATTCAGACTTGGAGAAATTACAATTCTAGTGACTGGAAACATATTTTCATATTCTTTTCTGATTTCTTCTTCACTATGTTACTGACATTTTAAGCTGCCTAAAGTAAGTAATGTAAATGCATTATTTTCCTTAAATAAGTACTACCACAGAGCCTCACTGAGATTTGTGTAAGTTGTTAAGTTTTTGAGAGCCTTGTACATGGAGGATGCTTTAAAACTATGTTTATTATATATATATATATATATATATATATATATATATATATATATATATATATATATATATATATATATCAGCATTCAGAGGGAAAGGGGATGAGGGGATGGGATCAGAGAAGGTAAAGGATTAGTGAAATTTATAAATATATATTTATATATATATTTTTTTCTCACTCATTTTTCTTGTCACTTCATTTTACCTCCATGAGCTATCCTCCATGAAGGCAGTCTGTAAGTATTGTGAAAAATATAAAGTATGCCACAGGGGAAAAACTTTCTTAGTATTATTAATTTCTAAGGATAGTATAATTATTAAGAAAATCTATTAATGACTTTTTTAATGATTTTATTCAGTGAGAGGAGGGAAGGTATAGACAGATTCCTGCAAGTGCCCCAACCAGGATCCACACAGCAAGCCCATTAGGGGACAAGGCTCTGCATATCTGGGCATTGTTCTGTTGCTCAGCAATGAAGCTCTTCTTAATGCTGCAAGGGGAAGAAGCCATGGAGCCATCCTCAACACCCAGGGCAAATTGCTCCAATCAAGCCATGGCTGCAGGAGGGGAAGAGAGAGAATGAGAGTGAGAGAAGTGAGAGGAGAGGAAATAGAGGAGTAGATGGGCACTACTCCTATGTGCTCTGACAGGGAATCAACCCTGGAACATACACATGCCAGGCCGATGCATTACTACTGAGCCAACTGGCCAAAGCTATTAATGGCTTTTAGAATTTGAATTAGTGATTCTGGGAAAGGTTCTCCAGTAAAGAAGCTTCTTGTAATAATACCTCCTTTGGAAAATCATACTTTTATAGAGGATGGTGGTATCATTTTTATTTATTATTACATTTTAAAAGATTTTTATTAAAGCATAGTTATCTTTACAGTATTATATTAGTTTCAGGTGTACAACATACTTATTGAATGTTTATTTACCTTACTATGTGATCACTATAATAAGTCTAGTAATCATCTGTCACCATAACTATGTTCCGTGTGTTTTACATTACATCCACATGGCTTTTTAAAAATTTTTATTAATTTTAAATTTATTGTGTTTACATGGATTCAAGTGTCCCATTGAATATAACTCCATCACCCACCACCCTTGTGTCCCTTTTTATACCCCTTTGCACTCCTCCCCCTAACTCCCTCTTTCCTTCCCTCTAGAATTTGCTGTCCTGTTATCTGCATCTCTGTGTTATGTATATAAAATTTCACTAATCCCTTTACCTTCTCTGATCCCATCCCCTCATCCCCTTTCCCTCTGAATGCTGTCCTTCTTGTCCCTGTGACCCCGCCTCTGCCTCTATTCTGTTCCTCAGTTCATTAGATTCCACATATATGAGATCATATGATATTTTTCTTCCTCTGCCTGGCTTATTTCACTTAGCATATTAATCTCCAGGTCCATCCATGCTGTAACAAAAGGTAAAATTTTCTTCTTTTTCACAGCCACATAGTATTCCATTGTGTATATGTACCACTGCTTTTTAATCCACTCATCTACTGACTTGGGCGGTTTCCTGATCTTGGCTATTGTAAACAATGCTGAATTTTGAATCAGTAATTAGGTATTCTTAGAATATATCCCTAAAAATTGGATAGCTGGGTGAAAAGGCAGTTCCATTTTTAAATTTTTGAGGAAACTTCTGTTTTCCACAGTGGCTGCAACAGTCTGCATTCCCAGCAGTGCAGGATGGTTCCCTTTTCTTCACACCCTTGATTCTGTGTGGTTTTGTTAATGAGTGCCATTCTAACAGGTGTGAGGTAGTATCTCATTGCAATTTTAATTCACATCTCTCTGATGATTAGTGACCTTGAACATTTTTTCATATGCCTATTGGCCAGTTGTATGTCCTCTTTGGAGGAGTGTCTATTCAGTTCTTATGCCCATTTCTTAATTAGATTGCTTACCTTCCTGGTGTTGAGCTTTAGAAATTCTTTATAAATTTTGGTTATTAACCACTTATTAGATGTATTGGTGAATATGTTCTCCCATTGTGTCGGTTATCTTTTTATTTTGTTCATGGTGTCTTTTGCTTTGCAAAATAGTTTTAGTTTGATATAGTTCCATTTGTTCATCATATCCTTCATTATACTTGCCCATAGAGATAAATATTACTACAAGATAATTTGCGGAATTTACTGGCTATGCTTTCTTCTAAGATGTTTATGGTTTCACGACTTACATTAATGTTTTTTATCCATTTTGAGTTTATTTTTGTGAATGATGTAAGTTGATAGTCTAGTTTCATTTTTTTGTATGTACCTGTCCAATATTCCCAACACCATTTGTTAAAGAGACTGCCTTTACTCCACTGTATGCTTGAACACCCTTTGTCAAATATCAATTGTCCATAAAGGTACGGCTTTATTTCGGGGTTCTCTGTTCTGTTCCATTGATCTATATGCCTGTTCTTATGCCAGTACCAAGCTGTTTTGAGTACAATGGGCTTGTAGTATAACTTGATATCAGGAAGTGCGATACCTACCACTTTATTCTTCATTTTCAAGATTGCTAAGAGTATTTGTGTTCTTTTTTGGTTCCATAAATTTTTGAAATATTTGTTCTATATCGTTGAAGTATGCCATTGGTATTTTAATAGGAATTGCATTAAATTTATAGACTAATTTCATAATATACACATTTTAATGAAGCTTATTCTTCCTATTCATGAACACGGTATATGCTTCCACTTATTTGTATCTTTCTTGATTTCTTTTATCAATGTTTTATAATTTTTCAAGTATAAGTTCTTTATTTCCTTGGTTAAATTTACTCCTATGTACTTTTCTTTTTGTTTCAATACTGAAGGTTATAGTTTTCTTAATTTCTTTTACAGACAGTTTATTACACTGGGGAACAAATTTTTTGTTGCATCCACAAAAACACTTGTTCTTACCTAATTCAAGTGTGTTGATCTCAAATCTGACATTAGTTTTTCTCTGTAAGCTACAGTATTTTTTCAATTCAAGATTTTAAGTTTTTATCTTATTGCATAATTTTCAACATTTAGTTTAACATAATGAAGTACAATGTCTTCGTGGGCATTATCTTTGTGAAAATATAATAATTTATATAATGCAGTAAATACACTAATACACTAAAAGACATGATTGCATCAGAATTAGTCTACAATTTCAAAATAGAACATACTGAAACACTTATTTTCATCATAAAATTTGTGCAAACCTTATTTAAATTCTATTCAGGCAAAATTTGCATTTATAGAGGGGAGCAAGATGGCGACGGAGTAGGCGGACGTACCAACTTCCAACTCCCAAAACCAAAGTGGATTACAACTCAATTTTAAAACCATCACCTGGATAAACCAACTTTGATCAAAACTAAGTGAACTCTTCAACCAAGGAACACAGAAGAAGCCACATTGAGACTGGTAGGAATAGCGAAAACGCGAAGAGGGCTGCCCAGCTCCCCGGAGCAAATGGCAGCCCGGAGAGACCCGAATGGCGGGAGGAGAGTTTGGCAGAGAGGGAGGGACCTGGGTCCCAGGAAAAAAGCCCCAGCCTGCATTCCTAGAGCCTAGAAGAGGCGTTTGGACAGTTTTGAGCTGTGAAACAAGTGAGGGAGCTCCCAGGCCTACAGTGTGGAGTATTAGGTCCCTTCCTACTCTGCTGAGGGCTGCTTAAGGTTTTGGGGTGGCAGGATGCTGAAAGGCGGTTCTGTAGGCGTGGGCAGAGGCCAAGCCGGTGGGAGATCAGTCTAGCCCAGAGGGTCGGAGGGGACGCGAGAGCGGTCCGGAAGCTGCGGGCCTGCCTTTAATCCCACTTACGGGGACAAAGCGGGAGGCCAGGAACGGGCAGGCCCTGTGCAAGCCGGCCCTGACCACGGGGACCGGGCTAGGACCAGGGACGGGCAGGGGCTCGCGGCTGAGCTGACGCTACTAGTCCCCCCCCCCCCCGCGGCCGGAGAAACCGCGGATAGCATTCATACGAGCACGAGCGGGCTCCGAACGCGGGGGCGGGGTAGAGTCCGGGATGAGCGGAAGTACGCAGCTGAGCGGAAGCCAGCAAAAACGCCCGCCCCAATAAACCTTGGTTTCCGACCCTGCGCAGAAGGGCCCTGGCCTCGAGGGCGGCGCTAAAGCTCCGGACGGGCAAAAGCTTACAGCTGAGAGCACGTCAAAAGCCCCGCCTAAACCGCGGAACTGTAGCGAGCAGGCTCCGACTGCTGGTTCTGGGCAGAAGTCCCGAAATAGGCTGGGTCCGCAGCTGAGCAAAGGTGCTCACCTCTACCCTTGGTGCTGATCTTGTGGCTTCAGTCACAGACCCTCCCACGGAGGAGAGGCAAAAATCACAGCAAAAGCCACAGTGGGCCGGCGCTGGCAAAGCTCATACCCAACCACCCTAGGCACCGGCAGAGGGGGTGGGGGGCCTACAGATAGACCACACCTAGAGAACACAAAGGCAACACCTACTGGACTCCAGTGGCCACAACTTGCTTATACACAGAAAAAATGGGCAGGCAGAGGAATGCAAACCAAATGAATCAAGAGAAATCCCCAGAGAAGGACCTGAATGAACCAGATATAACCAAATTACCAGAAGCAGAAATTAGAATAATGATAGTTAGGATGTTCAAAGAAATTAGAGCAACAATGGATAGTCATTATGAACACCTAAATAAAGAGATAACAAATATAAAAAGTGAAATTGAAATAATAAAAAAGAATCAGACAGAAATGACAAATACAGTATCAGAACTGAAGACCACAATGGAAGGAATTAAAAGCAGGATGGATAACGCTGAGGATCGAATAAGCGAGTTAGAGGACACAATAAACAAAGGCACAGAAGCAGAGAAGAAAAAGGAAAAGAGACTTAAAAAATGTGAGGAAACTCTAAGGGAGCTTTGTGACAACATGAAGAGAAACAACATTCGCATCATAGGGGTGCCTGAAGAAGAGGAGAGAGGACAGGAAATAGAAACTTTGTTCAATCAAATCATAGCAGAAAACTTTCCTAAATTAAGGCTGGGAAACACTCCATACATTCAAGACGCACACAGAACTCCATTAAAGAGAAACCCAAAAAGATCTACACCAAGACACATCATAGTTAAAAAACCAAAACTAATAGATAAAGAAAAAATTTTAAAAGCTGCTAGAGAAAAAAAGACTATCACCTACAAAGGAGCCCCCATAAGGATGACATCGGACTTCTCAACAGAAACACTTGAGGCCAGAAGAAAATGGCAAGAAATAATAAAAGTAATGCAGAACAAGAACCTACAACCAAGACTACTTTATCCAGCAAGGCTAACGTTTAAAATTGAAGGAGAAATAAAGAGCTTCCCAGAAAAAGAAAGCCTCAAGGAATTCATAAAAACCAAACCAATTCTGCAAGAGATACTAAGGGGCCTCTTGTGAACAGTTTAAAGGGAGGAATGAATAGAGCAAAAGAAGAAACAACTTTAAAGAATAAAATGGCAATAAACAACTACATATCAATAATAACCTTAAATGTAAATGGATTAAATGATCCAATCAAAAGACATAGGGTAACTGCATGGATAAAGAAACAGGACCAATACATATGCTGTCTACAAGAGACACAACTTAAAACAAAAGGTGCTCATAGATGAAAGGTAAAAGGATGGAAATAAATATTTCATGCAAATGGAACTGAATAAAAAGCAGGGGTAGCAATACTTATATCAGACAAAATGGACTTTAAAACAAAGGCTGTAGTAAGAGATAAAGGAGGACACTACATAATGATAAAGGGAACAATTCAACAGGAAGATATAACTATTGTAAATATCTATGCACCAAATATAGGAGGCCCGACATACATAAAGCAGACTTTGATGGATATAAAGGGCAAGATTAACAGCAATACTATCATTGTAGGGGATTTCAATACCCCTCTAACAACACTGGATAGATCCTCAAGAAAGAAAATTAATAAAGAAACAGCAGACTTAAAGAATACACTAGATAAACTTCATTTAACAGATATCTTCAGAACTTTTCACCCTAAAGCAGTAGAATATACATTCTTCTCAAGCGCTCATGGTACGTTTTCTAGGATAGACCACATGTTAGGACACAAAAATGGTCTCAATAAATTTAAAAAGATTGAAATCATATCAAGCATTTTCTCTGATCACAATGCCATGAAACTAGAAATTAACACCAAGGGAAAAACTGAAAAATACTCAAACACTTGGAAACTAAATAGCATGTTATTAAATAATATATGGATTAACAATGAGATCAAAGAAGAAATAAAAAATTTCTAGAAACAAATGATAATGAGCATACATCAACTCAAAATTTATGGGACACAGCAAAAAAAGTTCTGAGAGGGAAGTTTATTGCACTACAGGCATATCATAAGAAGCTAGAAAAAGCTCAAATAAGCAACCTAACCCTGCATCTAAAAGAACTAGAAAAACAACAACAAATAAAACCCAAGACAAGTAGAAGGAAGGAAATAATAAAGGTCAGAGCAGAAATAAATGACATAGAGGCTAAGGAAACAATACAGAGGATCAATGAAACAAGAAGCTGGTTCCTTGAAAAGGTAAACAAGATTGATGAACCCTTAACTAGACTCACCAAGAAAAAAAGAGAGAGGACTCAAATAAATAAAATTAGAAAGGACAGTGGAGAAATAACAACTGACACAACAGAAATACAAAGCATTGTAAGAAAATACTATGAAGAACTATATGCCAAAAAATTAGACAATCTTGGTGAAATGGACAAATTTCTTGAATCATATAACCTTCCAAAAATCAATCTGGAAGAATCAGAACACCTAAACAGACCAATTACAGCAAATGAGATTGAAACAGTTATCAAAAAACTCCCACAAAAGAAAAGTCCTGGGTTTGATGGCTTCACAAGTGAATTCTATCAAAAATTTAAAGAAGAACTAACTCCTATTCTCCTCAAGCTATTTCAAAAAATTCAAGAGGAAGGAAGACTTCCAAACTTCTTTTATGAGGCGAGCATAATTCTAATCCCAAAACCGGGCAAAGACAACACAAAGAAAGAAAATTATAGGCCCATATCCCTGATGAATTTAGACGCTAAAATTCTCAACAAAATATTAGCCAACTGGATCCGGCAATATATGAAAAAAAATCATACACCACAATCAAGTAGGATTTATTCTGGAGAGGCAAGGCTGGTTCAATATTCGCAAATCAATCAATGTGATTCACCACATAAACAAAAGGAAGGACAAAAATCACATGATAATTTCAATAGATGCAGAAAAGGCATTTGATAAAATCCAACACCCATTCATGCTCAAAACTCTCAGGAAAGTGGGAATACAGGAATCATTCCTTAACATGATAAAGGTCATCTACGATAAACCAACAGCAAACATCATACTAAATGGACAAAGATTAAAAGCAATCCCCTTAAGATCAGGAACCAGGCAGGGTTGCCCAATTTCACCACTCGTATTCAACATAGTTCTGGAAGTCCTAGCTACAGCCATCAGACAAGAAGAAGAAATAAAAGGCATACAAATTGGAAAAGAAGAAGTAAAACTGTCATTATTTGCAGATGATATGATATTGTATATTGAAAACCCTAAAGTCTCAGTCAAAAAACTACTGGACCTTATAAATGATTTCAGCAAGGTGGCAGGATATAAAATTAATACTCAGAAATCACAGGCATTTCTATACACCAACAATGAAATATCAGCAAAAGAAATTAAGGAAACAATCCCCTTCACTATTGCAGTCAAAAAAATAAAGTACCTAGGAGTAAATTTAACCAAGGAGGTTAAGGACTTGTACTCAGAAAATTATGGAACATTGATAAAAGAAATCAAGGAAGATACAAACAAGTGGACGCATATACCGTGCTCATGGCTAGGAAGAATAAGCATCATTAAAATGTCTATATTACCCAAAGAAATTTATAAATTCAATGTAATACCAATTAAAATACCAATGACATACTTCAAAGATATAGAACAGATATTCCAAAAATTTTATATGGAACCAAAAAAGAACACGAATAGCCTCAGCAATCTTAAAAAGAAAAAATAAAGCAGGAGGTATCACTCTTCCTGATATCAAGGTTTACTATAAGGCCATTATACTCAAGACAGCCTGGTACTGGCATAAGAACAGGCATATAGATCAATGGAACAGAACAGAGAACCCAGAAAGAAACCCACAGCTTTATGGACAACTGATATTTGACAAAGGAGGAAAGAACATACAAAGGAGTAAAGACAGCCTCTTTAACAAATGGTGTTGGGAAAATTGGACATCTACCTGCAAAAAAATGAAACTAGACCATCAACTTACACCATTCACAAAAACAAACTCAAAATGGATAAAAGACTTAAATGTAAGCCATGAAACCATAAGCATCTTAGAAGAAAACATATGCAGCAAGCTCTCCGACATCTGTAGCAGCAGTATATTTGCCTATTTATCTCCACGGGCAACTGAAATAAAAGGCAAGATAAACAAATGGGACTGTATCAAACTAAAAAGTTTTTGCACAGCTAAAGACAATAGGAACAGAATAAAAAGACAAACCACACATTGGGAGAACATATTCGACAGCACATCTGATAAGGGGTTAATAACTAAAATTTATAAAGAACTTATAAAACGCAACACCAGGAAGACAAACAACCCAATCAAAAAATGGGCAAAAGAAATAAATAGAAATTTCTCCAAAGAGGACATACAGATGGCCAATAGGCATATGAAAAAATGCTCAACATCACTAATCATTAGAGAAATGCAAATTAAAACCACAATGATATATCACCTCACACCAGTCAGAATGGCACTTATCAGCAAAACAACACAGAATAAGTGCTGGTGAGGATGTGGAGAAAAGGGAACCCATCTGCACTGCTTGTGGGAATGCAGACTGGTGCAGCCACTGTGGAAAACAGTTTGGAGATTCCTCAGAAAATTAAAAATCAAACTGCCTTTTGACCCAGCTATCCCACTTATAGGAATATACCCTAAGAACACCATAGCACTGTTCGAAAAGAAGAAATGCGCCCCCATGTTCGTGGCAACATTGTTCACAATAGCGAAGATCTGGAACCAGCCCAAGTGTCCGTCAGAAGACGAGTGGATTAAAAAGCTATGGTACATATATACTATGGAATACTACTCAGCCATAAGAAACGATGACATCGTATCATTTATAACAAAATGGATGTACCTTGTTAACATTATACGGAGTGAAATAAGTAAATCAGAAAAAAAGAAAAACTGAGAACAGCACGATTACATACATAGGTGGGACATGAAAGTGAGGGTATGAGACATGGACAAGAGAGTGGTGGTTATGGGATGGGGGGAGGGAGGGAAGAGTGGGATAGGGAGGAGGGGAGGGACACAGGGTAAACCAGATGGAAGGTGACAGAGGACAATTTGACTTTTGGTGATGGGTATGCAACACAATTGAATGATAAGATAACCTGGAGATGTTTTCATTGTACATATGTACCCTGATTTATTGGTGTCACCCATTAGAATTAATAATAATAAAATAGATATTAAAAAAAAATTTCCATTTATAGTTCTTGCATTTGTGTACTTGCTGAGGACAATCTTGTTTGATGCCCCAGCAGTAGTCTGTCATCATATTTCTGTCCCATTGCCCCTGGTAAGACTCTTTCATTGTCTTCAGATCTGGATGAAAGCATTCTCCCTGATCATCACTAACAGCTCCAAGATTTTCGAGAAACATATTAAAGTGACTTCTCAGGAAGTGAATCTTAATGCTCATGTTACATCCATTGTTGTGGAAAGCCAACAGCATCCTTTGAACTAGAAGTTCATAGTTTTCTGCTTTTTTTGTTGCCAAGATAGTTGTTTGTAACTGCCACAAAAGACTGCCAGGCTGCTTTCTGCTCCTTATTCATCTTCCTGACAAATTCTTTTTCACGTATGAGGATTCAAATTTGAGGTCCAATGAATACACCTGCTTTTATCTTCTTGAAAGACAAGGCAGGAAAAGCAGAAATAATATGTTGAAAGCATTCACTGTCTCTATTCAAAGCCTGAACAAACTGCTTCATTAAGCCAAGTTTGATGTAAAGTGGAAGAAAAATGATCCTGTCTCAGTTAACTACAGGTTTATTCACAATATTTTGCATACCTATTTGCAGAGCTTCACGTTTAGGCCACTCCTTCTGTGTGCAGTGTTTCTCCCAAGCTCGGCTGTTTCACAAACACAGAAAGCAAGGATACTTTGTGAAATCTCTCTGTTGTCCTAGCAGGAAATTTACCATTTTAAGATCCACACAAATGATCCAGTTATGCTTCTCATACTTCAGAAAGTCATGGACAAAAATTTTTTCTTGCTTCCTGAAATGGAATACTTTAGCTGACTGGTGAAGTACATTCTCTTCTTGAAGCCTGGAGACTAATAACTCAGCTGCTTTCTTTGATAGACCCAAATCTCTTACTAAGTCATTCAATTTGGGTTGGCTAAACTGCTGAGAGATTAATGACTGCTTGGCATCAGAAGAAAACCCTTCAGATTCTACAACCATTTCCTCATGCATTTTATCAAAATACACTTGATCACTATGTTCACTGTATTCGTCCTTAGAAAAAATAACACCATTGAAACTGGAGCCGGGAGTGTCAGAGTGTGGGATAGGTCGTATTGCTGAAGGAATATTAGGGTATGCAATCATATGCCGTTTCTTCTTACCCATGCCCTCTGTATGGATCACACAGAAATAACAGTCACTGCTGTGGTCCTTAAGTTCACGCCAGACCATTGGAATACCGAAAGGCATTCCTTCACGTTTTCCTTTTGTCCAGTCACAAAGCATTTCCTCGCAATTATGACACACAATATGAGGAGCCCAATTCTTGTCTTGATTGCCAAGGGGAACTTGAAAATATGCAATATATGCACGTGTCACAAATGATGAAATATTGTGCCTTTTGTTGAAGTGTGTAACAGCCACATATATAACTGAAGGTGTCAGGACTATTCTTATATTTACACCTACTTGGAGAAGCCATGATTCAATCTTAAAACAAAATAAGAGGGTGTTTTTATTAGATAATAATTTTTTACATTTAACGACAACTACAATTATGTAAAAGTGATGTTTGTAAAACATTAGTTTCCTTGTGGTTATGTTCAATCCAAAAGTCATTGCCCTTCAACTCCAATTTAAAAACCAATGCATGCCATTAACCGTAACAATGATAAATTAAAATTGCATAAAAACTAGAGTATGCACCAAAAAAGAAATTTCAGATTTGGAATCAGTGATGCAGAAATATATAGGAAAAGTTCTAAAACCTCACACAACAAAAAATGAAAAAAATTGTCCCCAGTGTTATTGGTGTATAAAAATGTCACTAATTTCTGAATATTAATTTTATATCCTTCCACATTGCAGAATTCATTTATCAGGTCTAGTAGCTTTTTGACTGAGACTTAAGGATTTTCTATTTACAGTATCATGTCATCAGCAAATAATGATAGTTTTCCATCTTTACTTCCAATTTGGATGCCTTTTATTTCTTCTTGTTATCTGATTGCTGTGGTTAGGACTTCCAGAACTGTATTGAATAAAAAGTGGTGACAAGGGGCACCCCTGCCTTGATTCGGAACTTAAGAGTATTGCTTTTAGTTTTTGCCCACTGAATATGATGTTGGCTGAGGGTGTGTCATAGATGGCCTTCATTATGTTGAGGTATGTTTTCTGTGTTCCCGCTTTGCTGGGAGTTTTGATCATAAATGAGTGCTGGATTTTATTAAATGCTTTTTCTGCATCTATTGATGTTATCATGTGATTTTTCTCCTTCCTTTTGTTTATGTAGCAAATCACATTTGTTGATTTGTGAATATTGTACCAGCTTTGCCTCCCCAGAATAAATCCCACTTGATCATGATGTATGCTTTTATTTATGTATTTCTGGATCTGGTTTGCTAATATTTTGTTGAGAATTTTAGCATCTAAGTTCATCAGGGATATTGACCTATAGTTTTCTTTCTTTGTATTGTCTTTACCCGGTTTTGGAATGAGGATTATACTTGCCTCATAAAGGGAGCTTGAAAGTCTTCCTTCCTCTTGAATTTTTTGAAATAGCTTGAGAATGATAGGTGTTAATTCTTTTTTGAATACTTTGTAAAATTGCCTGTGAAGCCATCTGGTCCAGGACTTTTGTTTGCCGGGAGTTTTTGATAACTGTTTCAATTTTAGTTTTTGTAATTGGTCTGTTTAGGTTTTCTGATTCTTCCAGATTGAGTTTTGAAAGTTACTTATTTCTAGGACTTTATCCATTTCACCTACATTGTCCAATTTTTTGATACACAGATCTTCATAGTTTTTTCTAGTAATACTTCATATTTTTGTGGTGTCAGATGTTACTTCTCCACTTTCATTTCTAATTGTATTTGAGTCTTCTCTCTTTCTCTCTCTCTCTCTCTCTTTGATGAGTCTTGTTAAAGGTTCATCAATCTTGTTTACCTTTTCAAATAACCAGCTCTTGAATTCATTGATCTTCTGTATTGTTTTTATAGCCTCTATGTCATTTATTTTCACTCTGATCATTATTATTTTTTTTCTTTCTATTTCCTCTGGGCTTTATTTGGTGTTCTTTTTATAGCTCTTTTAGATGCAGGGTTAAGATGTTTATTTGAGCTTTTTCTTGCTTCTTAAGGTATGCCTGTAATGCTATGAACTCCTTTCTCAGGACTGCTTTTGCTGTGTCCCATAAATTTGGAGTTGTTATATGTTCATTTTTATTTGCTTCTAAGAAATTTTTTAATTCTACCTTGATCTTGTTTGTAACCCATTTGTTATTTAGTAACATGCTATTTAACCTCCAAGTGTTTGAATGTTTTTTAGTTTTTCTATTGTACAGTGGTACCTTGAGATACGAACAAACCAACATACAATTAAGATACGAGCTGTGACTAGGTTCATTTTTTTGTTCGAGATCTGAGCGAAATTCTGAGATATGAGTTGTGATTTGGAAGCCTGACACTACTTGGCACATTGGCTCATGGGTCCAGTATTGGCAGTTTGATATATGAGTTGACTGACTTACGAGCTTGGTTACAGAATGAATTAAATTCATATCTCAAGGTTGATTTCTAGTTTCATGCCATTGTGATCAGAGAAGATGCTTGATATGATTTCAATCTTCTTAAATTTATTGAGACTTGTTTTGTATTCTAACATGTGGTATATCTTAGAGAATGTACCGTGAGCACTTGAAAAGAATGTATATCCTGTTGCTTTGGGGTAAAAGGGTCTGAAGATATCTATTAAATTTAGTTGATCTAGTGTGTCTTTTAAGGCAGCTGTTTCTTTGTGAATTTTCTGTCTGGAGGATCTATCCATTAAAGTTAGTGAGATATTAAAATCTCCTAGTAACCTGCCCTGTGGTGGAGCAGTGGATAAAGGATTGACCTGGAATGCTGAGGTTGCTGGTTCTAAACCCCAGGCTTGCCTGATCAAGGCACATATGAGAGTTGATGCTCCTTCCCCTGTTCTCTCTATCTCTTCCCTCTCTCTCTCTCTCTCCTCTCTAATAAAAATCAAAAAATAAATTTAAAAATCTAAAGAAATAATATAAAATAAAATCCCCTACTACTATAGTATTGCTGTTAATCTGCCGTATATGTCCATCAAAATCTGCTTTATAATCTAAGTGCTCCTATATTAGATGCATAGATATTTGCAATGGTTATATTCTCCCATTGGATTGTTCCCTTTATCTTTATGTAGTGACCTTCTTTATCCCTTACCATAGCCTTTGTTTTAAACTCTATTTTTTCAAATATAAGTATGGGAACCCCAACTTTTTTTTTATTTCCATTTGCGTAAAGTATTTTCTTTTTTGCATCCCTTCACTTTTAGTCTGTGTGCATCTTTTGTTCTGAGGTTTTTCTCTTGTAGACAGCATATGTACATGTTCGTTTTTTTTTAATCCATGCAGCTACCCTATGTCTTTTTTTTTTTTTTTTTTAACAGGGACAAAGAGAGTCAGAGAGAGGAATAGACAGACAGGAACGGAAAGAGGTGAGAAGCATCAATCATCAGTTTTTTGTTGCCGTTGCGACACCATAGTTGTTCATTGATTGCTTTCTCACATGTGCCTTGACTGCGGGCCTTCAGCAGGCCGAACAACCCCTTGCTGGAGCCAGCGACCTTGGGTCCAAGCAGGCGAGCTTTTACTCAAGCCAGATGGGCCCGCACTCAAGCTGCCGAGCTCAGGGTCTCGAACATGGGTCTTCCGCATCCCAGTCCGATGCTCTATCCACTGTGCCACCTCCTGGTCAGGCTACCCTATGTCTTTTGATTGGAGCATTTAGTCCATTGACATTTAAGGTTATTATTGATATGCAGTTTTTTATTGTCATTTTGTTCTTTAAATCTATAATCCTCTTTTTCTTGATTTTTTTTCCTTTGCTCTTTTTATAGCAGGCATCTTAACATTTCTTGCAGTACTGGTTTGGTTGTAACAAATTTTTGAGGCTCTTTTTTTGGGGGGGAGCTTTTTATTTCTCCTTCAATTTTAAACAATAGACTTGCTGGATAAAGAAGTCTTGGTTGTAGGTTCTAGCTTTGCATCACTTGAAATATTTCTTGCCAATTCCTTCTGGCCTCAAATGTTTCTATTGAGAAGTCAGATGTCATCCTTATGGGGGCTGCTGTGTAGGTAATTAACTGTATTGTTGTTTTTTTGTGGGGTTTTTTTGCAGCTTTTAGTATTCTTTCTTTGTCTCTTAACTTTGACACTTTAATCATAATGTGTCTTGCTATAAGCCTCTTTGGGTTACTCTTTAATGGAACTCTCTGTGCTTCTTGAACTTGTGTGACTTTTTTCTTCATCCATTTAGGAAAATTTTTAGCTATGATATTTTCAAACAAGTTCTCTATTTCTTGTTTTTTCTCTTCTCCTTCTGGAACCCCTATGATGAAGATGTTGTTTCTCTTCATGTTATCACAGAGTTTTCTTAAGAGTTTCTTTCCTCAGTCTTTTTGAGCCTCTTTTCTTTTTCCTGCTCTGCTTTTGTGCTTTTGTTTATCTTGTCTTCTAAATTGCTTATTCAATCCTCTGCTTCATCCAGCCTGCTGTTAATTTCTTTCAGTTCTGTCTTCATTTCTGATATTGTATTTGTCATTTCTGACTGTTTTTTTTTTTATGATTTTAATGTCCTTTTTGATGTTTGCTATCTCTTTATATAGGTGCTCATTATGTCCATCCATTGTTGCTTTAAGATCCTTGAGCATCCTAAAAATCATTGTTTTAAACTCTCTATCTGGTGTTTTGGTTACTTCGATCTCCTTCATTTCTTTTTCTGGAGATTTCTCTTGCTGATTCTTTGGGGTTGCATTTTTCTGTCTTCCCATTTTGTCTGTCCATAAGTAATGCTGTCTGACTTTGAAATTTTTGTGTGGTCTTTACAAAGAAGATGAGCTTTTGGTACTGTCCTCCAGACCACTTGTTTTCCTTGTTCTAGGAATGCTTCTTGAGGGTACTATTTTCCCTCTTGTTGTATGTATTAGATCCAGTTGGCTTTTTGTGGGTACTTTTATCCCTTCAGGCTCCCTGGCTCTAATGGTCAACATTGATTATATGTATTAAACATTGTGCAATGTCTGTCCTGTTGGGCGTATTTATTTTTTACTCTGTCTGGTGCCTGCTAGACTCCACCTTTGGGTGTGCTGCCTGTGTAGATTGTTGAGTCTAGGGTTGGTGCTGTCAGCCACCCACTACCAGTAGTGTTGGCTCTAGTTCTTCTTGGGTTGGCGTCCACTTTGTTTGTAATCCACTGCAGACTACCAATCTGCAGTTACTCCACCTTTTGCTGTTTGTGTCTGCATTTTCTACGTCTGGGTACTGAGAAAGGGGCCAACCTTTGTATAAGAATCAGCTTCCTCCTGCTTAGAGATGACAACAGCTCAGTAAAAGCCCCAAGCTCTGTAAGATTTGTCTCCATTTTTCAGCTTCTCCTCCTACTCTTGTAGTTGCCTGATCTTCCCACAGAGTCTTTTGTAGTAAGAATGTAGTGTGGGTCTGGTTGGCTTCACCTAACCAAGCCCTCTAGAGTTTGCATGCTTGGTGGGTTAGGGCAGCTGAGGTTTTGAATACAACATTTATTTCAGGAGTCTCTAGGTCAGGAGCTCAGGACAAGGAATGTGGCCCCTACTGCAGAGCTTGATCCTTTAGCCACTGCTTGGTACTCAAATTTTATTTCTCCCCAACAAGTTAAGCAGCAGGTTCAGATTGATTGTCCCCTCTGTAAAAGTTCTTTTAGATGTTGAGACCCCGGTCTCAGAGAGAAAGACTGAAAGAGTCCTCTCCTGGGGCTGACTGTGCCCCTCCAGAAGGTGCCTAAACCCCTCAACCAACAATGGACTCCCAGGGACTCAAACTTTAAATGTTCATCCTCCAAGCCTCTCTCCCTTTCCCCTATGGAATCCAGCCTACCAGGACAGAATATGCAGTGCCCAGCTGGCTAACTGTGAACCTCCACCTTATCTAACACACATGAGTGGAGTGGCTGTGCCAGTGCTGATCACAGAGAGTGGAACTTGCCTTAGCTGGACCCGGTGTGAAGAGCTTTTCCTTATGATACCACTCTTGCAAGGGTTGTTAGGTCCTGAGCCAATGCTTTCTGCAGCTGGCCCCTGGATATGCCATTCCTGGGTCTCCCAAGCAGGAACCCAGAGCAGATCAGTTGGAAGACACTGCCCATGACTTGCCCTAGCAACCTTCTTGGAGCTACAAGCAATTCAGTGTTTGTGGTTGCCTTTGCTGGGCCCAGGTGTTTATGGAAATTCCAGCTGGATACCTAGGCTTGCTTTTACCCACTCTGGGCCTGGGGGTAAGTGGACTCAAAAGGCCAAGTTTCACTAGGTCTCACCTCTTGCAGCCTGTCTGCTGGCTGCTTGTTGGGCTCAGCCACTGAAAAAGCCTCTGCTAGAGTCTAGAGCCTGTGGCAATTCAGCAATTAGGATGGGTAGTGGGTGTGGCTCCATCCCTTGGCCCCAGGTGTCAGTCTGTCCAGACTTTTTTCTCAGACTTCAGAAGGGTGTGGCTTCTGAGACCCAGAGATATTCTCTGCCTCCTCTCTGGACAGTTTCAGCTGAGTCTCTTTTGATATGGAAGCACCAATCATAGACTTGAAAGAGTATGGGGTGAAGCTCTGGTCTCAACACCAGAAAACTTAGTTACTGAGTCCTGGCCTCTCAGAACAACCTGTTGCCATCCCTGGGGTAGGAGAGACTCCTGAGGGTGGAGCTGGTGCTTTTCCCCAGGCTGATGCCACTCAGAGAGGACTGCTCCACCCAAGAAAGATGGCTATTGCAGTACTGGAGAATTATTCAGCACAGGGGTTCTGATGGCCATCCCCCACAGTGTCTTTCTCTGGGCCTCCAACTTTATACTGTTCTCCTGTAACTCCAGTTCTCTCAGCTCTCCCCTGCCAGAGCCCTGGGTAAATGACTGTGAATGAAGTTTTTAGTGCAGGCCCTTCAAAACAGAGTCTGAGTCCAAGAGGTGTGTTTCTTTCTTGTGGACAGACACCTGGCTCTTTTCACAGCTAAATGCTGTCTGGGTGCCTCTTATAGGTTTTCTGGCTCTAGGCTGGGTTCCAGGCCTGGAGAGGAGGACCCACACCTCTCAGAGAAATCTACCCTACTGTGAAAGTCCCTCTAGGCCACTGCTTGTCCTGGGAGCAGGGCAGCCCTTTTTATGTCTCTACCCTTTCTACCAGTCTTGGTGTGGCTTCTTCGGTGATCCTTGGTTATAGACTTCTCTTAGTTTATCCAAAGTTGGATTTTCAAGATGATTGTTCTTAAATTAAGTTGTAATCCATTTTGGTCCTGAGAGGTGGCAGTTGGAACGTCCACTTACTCCATTGCCATCTTTGTGCCAGGTGTTTTGCACACCTCTATTCCCATGTGGCTTATTTTTATAACTGAAAATTTGTACCTCTTATCCTCTTTATCTTTTATACCCATCCTTTCCCAACAGCAACCACCAATCTGTTCTCTGTATCTTCTATGAGTCTGTTTCTGTTTTTATTTGTTTTTAGATTCCACATATAAGTGAAATCATAAGACATTTGTCTATCTCTGTCTGATTTATTTTACTTACCATAATTCCTTTAGGATGCTTAGCCTTATTGGTCACCTTGGGTAAATCACAAAGTGCTTGGCCATATGGATTCATCAACTATGTAAGACAAAGTTGAATGGCACTGGGATCTGTGCTCTTCTAAGTTGTGTGACAGGTAGAAATGAGGAGAACATCAAAAATACAGGAAGCAACACACATTCCAGCAGCAGCACCCTTGTCTTAATCCTGTAATCTGTAGAATTATTGTAATTGTGTTATCTACAGAAAAATATTTCAGATCCATGAGTGGTCACTGTGTGCCAACCATGTCCTGTAGGAAAAAGCCATTTTGCCACAACATTAAATGAATTATTTTCCTTTCTGATCTTACTAACCTGACAGAAGGGTTGGATGCTTTCATTCACTTCTTGGTCATGAAGCACAACTTTCTTTTTTTTTTTCTTTTCTTCTTTTTTTTAATGAGAAGAGGGGAGATAGAGAGACAAACTCCCACACGCACCCAGACAGGAATCCACCTGGCAATCCCTGTCTGGGGTCAATGCTTAGATCAACCAAGTTATTTTTAGTGCTTGAGGTTGGTGTGCTCAGATCAACAGAGCTATCCTCTAACCAATTCAGCCACTGGTTGAGGGAGGGAAAGAGAGAAGGAGAAGAGGGAAAAGGAGAGGATCATATGGTTGCTTCTTTTAAGTGCCCTGACCAGGTATCAAACCTGGGACATTCGTATTCCAGGCCTGTTGCTCTACCCACTGTGAAAACTGGCTAGTGATGGCTTTTCTGACAGTAGAGTCTCCTCTTCTGCTCTTAACTCTACAATTGCTCCTCCACAGGTTCTTTTATCCCTAAAGTCCATGTACTCTTCTCCTGCAACCTCATGCCCAAGGGATATGCTCATATGCTGCTGATAATTTCAAAACTGAGGCATACATTACAAATTCTTTTCTCCAAGTGAACCACCCATCCAACTTCCCACCCACTTTGTTATTCTGAAGGCACTTCAAAATTAAGGTGCGCAATAATGTAATCATATCTGCCTTCCTACCCCTCACCAATAATCAATTTGCTCTTGTACTGTGTATCCAAGTGAACTACCTTCCTCACTGCCTGACCACACAGACACTCATCTTTGTGACCTCCTTCCCCTTCTCTACCTACCACCTTGACCAGTCTGTCACTGAGTACTGTCAGTTCTCCTAAAAGCCTCTGGAAGGTGATCAAAGAAAGAAAGAGCTCTGGAACAAGACTCCCTGGCTTCAAACCTCAGCTTTAACCTTTTGAGAAGGTCTGAGTGTGAGTAAATTTTGTCTTTAAGCTCAAAACTTCTCAACTATAGAGAAATGGTAACTATAATATAAGAATTATGGATGTGTGACAATTTAATGAGATAGTGAAAATGCTAGGTCTAACTTGTAATAAACACTCAATACATGCGAATTATTCTTATCATTAGCCCCACCCTCCATTTTACACCAATCCTCCTCTCTAACAAGGACATTTCACAGAAGGGCCACATTAGCAGCATCTCCACTGACCCCACCCACCCACCTCAAGACTCCTCCAGAATCCTATTTCCCTTCTGCAGTCAGAGGGGTCTTTCTAAAATACAAGTATATCTGTGCATTTCCCTGCTTAGTACTCTCTTCATCATCTGACACTAGCTTTCCATTTTCAGCCCCTAGAAAGTGCCATGCTTTCTCTTTCTTCCCAGTCTTACACATGCTCTTTTCTGTGTCAAGAACATTTTCCTCACTTTTTCCCCCCTCCCAAGGCCAATTCTATACATCCTTACGTTTTGTTTCTTTCCCTAATTCCAATTAGGTGCCTCTGCTGCATGTTCTCTAGCACCAGCATTTGTCAGAGCACTTACTTTGTGGTTCTGGGATTTTTTTCTTTTTTTTTTTTAACAAAAAGCAACCTCTCTACTGAGACTCTTCTATTTCGCTTCTATTCCCTGTGTGTGACCACTGTCTTACACAAAGGAACGTTTATCTTATGCAGAATAAATGACCTCCAGGGGTACCATAATATGTTTTCAGTTTTTATTGGACTTTCAAGATGGAATTTCCAAAGAGGAGTCTTACATGGTATTCCCAGAAACATATATGCTTTTTCCACCTGAAATTTAAATATTTTGTTATATCTGTTATTTCTATCATTTTTCTCTTTTTCAAATGAAAAAACTAAGGAGCAGAAAGTTAACTGACTTTGAAACATTTATCTAATTGGAAGACAGTTCTCTTGTCACATATTTTATCATTAGCAAGGGATGGTGGGAGGAGTTTCAATTAATATAGCAGGAGATGAGGAACATGAGGAACCAAGAATACCCCTGTCCTAATAAACAGATTCTAACTTCAGTGTCTTATTTCTGAGTTTTAGAGTCTGGCAAGTAAAAGAGGAAGAGACAGCAGCAGTCTCATCCTGTACTGAAAATTTAAAAAATAAATTTTTCAAAGTGCCAAATTCAACAGCCTTTGCAAGTATCAAGGGAGGAAAAAGAAAATAGAATGGTCTTTTTAGCAGTAACAACACATGTATAGAACAGCATTGACACAAATGTCAAAAATGCAAGTGTTTTAACAGTGTTTTTCTCAAGAGATTACTTTTATATGTTTCAAATAATTTTAAAGTATAAAATAAAAGTTATGTATGAGCTGCATATTATGTTTTCTTTTTCTATAAATACTCTCAAACTTGATTTGAGGACAAACTGCCTTTTTTTTTCTTACCTAACTAGAAGAGAATATTTTAGATATTTTTCAGCTCTGTTAAACATCAGCTCTTACTAAAAATGTGTATGACTAGGTGGGTGTTGATTAATGGTGCTAAGAACACTTAGTGTAGGATTTTATGCTAATTACCCTTTATACCCTAACCCATGTCAATTTTAACAATCTAAATTAGCATTTTTCTCCAAGGACTCAGAAATGTGAGAATTGTGCAATTGGCTCAGTAAGCTGAGCTAGCAGTGAGAAAATTGAGATGTTTTATATTTCTATATTAACATCTGCTGCTTGTTCAAAGCATGATTCTTTCAAAATGTTGAAAATAATTAGAAAATGAGGAGAGATAGAAGAAGAATAGCATGTTTTATATTTTAAAAATTGTAATAAAGATATGACATTGTCATCAACAGTTCCATGTAATCATGGCTAGAATAATGGATTTGTGATATGCAATGTTTGAGAAATTGATTGCATGCTGCAGCTACAGATAGTTTAGCTTTGTTATTTTGGTACCTGCACACACTCTAAATTTGGTTAAAGAAAAACATTAGGTTAAAGCCTGCTAAAAATAAACTTTTGTTAATTTCTAAGTAACTCAAATAGGAAGCACAGGCATTTCCAGTTGGTTCTTTTTAAAATAAAAGCTTAATCTTTTGGAGGAAGATTTACAATAAACTTTCATCTCATAATATAGAATGTGGACTTAGATATTTAGAAAGAAGACACAGAAGTTGTCAACTGTATGAAGAAGAATATTATCATTTTAATTATCTATCCCACATTTGGAAAGTTACCCATTTTCTTATTATCATCCAATCTATGAGACTTAAGATACATAACAATGTTAAGGTGACATTTTATTTGGAGGAAGACTTTAGAGCTTCAGATGAACATTCATCTGTTAAGAAGTCATATATAGAGCCAAGTAATTGCTTTGCTGTGTACATATGGTTGATAAAATCCGAGCCATAGAAGAATTCTCAGTTCACACTTGAATGAGCCCCAAACACTGACTTGTTCCCCAAATCCAAAATCTGTCACTGCTGACAGTTAAAATTTGAAACCTGAATGCAGATGAATTTGAATTATTAATTAGTTGTGCTAGTTTCCCTAGCCTTCTGGGAAATATTTGAGTGGTGGGTCAAGACTTCTCTATATTCCACCAAGTACTAGCATTGGAAACAAACTTAAAAGGGAACAGACATCTCCCAAAACACTAGCCTAAGAGGTACTCAGAGAGGCTGCAGGGAAGCATTTATTTGCAAGGTTAATGTCTTCCTAAAATTTCCTAGAGATTGTACTGACTCAGTGACAGTAGTAGTATGGAATGCAAGCTCTGAGTGAAAGTGGGCAGGCCCACAAGATTCTCAGTTGTATTATATTATGGCATTCCTCATTAGCCTTCCCTTCTCAACAAAATCACTCACTATTTTACCTCTCTAGTCACAATGTCCTTGCAGTTAGATTTTTTTCTCACTTTTAAATTTATTTTATTTTATTTTATTCATTTTAGAGAGGAGACACAGAGTGAGAGAGAGAGAGAGAGAGAGAGAGAGAGAGAGAAAGAAAGAGAGAGAGAGAGAGAGAGAGAAAGGGGGGAGGAGCTGGAAGCATCAACTCCCATATGTGCCTTGACCAGACCAGTACAGGGTTTTGAACTGGCGACCTCAGTGTTCCCAGGTCGACGCTTTATCCACTGCGCCACCACAGGTCAGGCAGATTTTTTTCTCACTTTTAAATCATCTTCATAAACCCCAGGAATCTTGTTTTCATATTCCCATTAATAGTATTATAGAACAGTCACAATATAGGAAATTTAGGTCATGCAAAAACACTTAATTCAATACCAATTTTAAAAACTAAATGTGAGTTTGTGGGGAAAGTGGAAGTGGCTAAAGTATTTTAGAACCATATTAATTTTTAAATAATCCCACTTTAGGATCACATTTCTGCTATATTATGCTGGCCAAATTTTTATTTTACCCTTTGTTGATCATTTTTGCCTGCTTTAATGATATTTTTTATAAATGTAAAACTTTACTAGGTATAATATTGCCTGTTTTCTCAAGATTATCCCTAATATTTTACAGCATGCTTTTTAAAAATAAATTAAAAGCATATTATGGTAGTTTATTGGCCATCTTCTTAGTGTTTTTATGACTTCCAGCTTGTTTTTCACCACAAAGTCAGCCACTTAACTTATGTTTGGAAGATATTTTTATAAGCTATTAAAATATTTTAAATTATAATAACAGAATGTTAAAATAAGAGCACAATAATCACCAAAATAACTAAGAATTTTGATGTTGTTAACAACAGGATTTTTTATAAGATACTAATAATGGATGTTATTGACTCAAAATTTTATTTTCCTAACTTAAGTGTAACCCCAAAGAATGTAGGAATGGCTTACAATTAGCTTTGAAATTACAGAGGTCTTATTTTGTTTGTTTGTTTTTTAAGTGAGAAGCAGGGAGTTAGTGAAGCAGAAACCTGCATGCGCCCAGTGCAGATCCATCTGACCAACTAAGCTGTCCTCAAAGCAGAGGCCAGATGTTGAAACCAATTGAGCCATTAGCTACAGGAGGAGAAGAGGAAGAGAAGGGGGAGAAGGTGTGGGAGGGAAGCAGATGATCACTTCTTTTATGTGTCCTTACTGGGAATCAAACCTTGAACATCCATACACGGGGCGATATGCTATCCACTGAGAAAACCAGCCAGGACAAAATTACAGAGTTCTTAATTATAAAATATTATGAAATTTATAACTCAAATAAACCCATAAAATGATTATATAAATATTTTATGTAATACCATTTTAAATACTGGGAATAATAGTGAGAAACTGTGTAAAACACCTAACACTATACCTGCCATAAGAGATGTGGCCTAATATTGTCTGAGTTTCTTCTTCCACTGACACACTGGCTCTTTTTTTCTAACTGCACTTGCCTGCCCTTGAAACCAAATGTTTACATTTTTTTATTTCATCTTTGTGATTATACTTTCTTCCAATGTATCAACATTTTGGACCATCTCATCTAATTACGACTTCAGAAAGTTTAGTGTACCTGACCAGATAGTGGTGCAATAGGTAAAGCCTTGGCCTTGGACAACGAGTATCTAGGTTCCAAACCCCGAGGTCACTGGCTTGAGCACAGGCTCTCAGGTTTCAGTGCGGGCTCACTAGCTTGAGCATGGGGGGTGGATCGGGGGGGGGGGCGGGTGTCGCTGGCTTGAGCATGGGATCATAGACATGACCCCATGGTTGCTCGCTTGAGCCCAAAGATTGCTGGCTTGAAGCCCAAGGTTACTGGCTTGAGGAAGGGGTCACTGGCTGACTGGAACCCCCAATCAAGGCGCATAATAAGAAAACAATCAACAAACAACTATGAGTTGATGCTTCTTATCTCTCTCCCTTCCTGTCTAGCTGTCCTTCCTTTTCTCTAGCAAAATAAATAAATAAATAAATAAATAATGTGTATTGTGTAGGTGATTTCTGAAACTATGTTCTTGTAGACATCTTACTGGATTTCTTTTTGTCAACCCAAAACCAAGTGTTTTCATATAAATGGTTTTTAATTTTTGTCTTGATTTCCTATCTACGTGAGACCCAAATCCTATTACTCACGCCTCCTAAATGTCACTTGAACTCATCTTCCCCACTTTACTACCAACACCAGTGCAGACTTCTTCATCTTTTCTAGTTCATTAAAGCAGCCCCCTGAAAGGTCTCCCTGACTGTAAAGATCTCACTCTTGCTCTCACCACACCATCATCAGAATCATTTTGCAATATGATGCAAATATAACTATGTAACTCCTCTGGCTTAATTCATTTTAAAACTGCTCATTACTTCTATGACAGAATTCAGTCTCCTTTTTATATCATCTAAGACCCTTCATATTCATTCTCCATTCAGTGCCTTTGCTCATTCTTTATCCTGTACCTGAAACAAGCATTCTTCCCTACTCAGGCTTGTGAATTTTTGTCTACAAAGACTCAGGTCCTCTAAAGAGCCATCTTGATACTCCACAGGCACAATTGTGTCCTTTGGAATTTTATGCATTCCATAATTATGACATTTAGGCATTTGAAAGAGATATGTTGCAGGCAAATAGTTGCGATTGATCTGATAAGAGCACTTTGAAAGTGATAGCTATTTATTTTTTATTCTACTTTCCCAGAGTCTATAAAGAGTGTTGATTTGTTTTTGAATGAATGAAAGACAGAATGAATGAATGAGCATGATTCCTTTCTATCACAGTCCTGACAAGCTAAAATGCATATGCATATCTTTCTGTTTTTATGTATGTGCTTGCAGGCTGCTAAGTATTCCAATAGTAACAAGTTTGGCCCCTGATAATTCTTTCATTAAAATAAAGCAGGCTTCCTGCCAAATTTGATTTTAATCTTAAAAATCTCTGTCTTCAGAATAAACTTTTGCTCTCTCTTCTAGCTGGTAAAACTTCAATCGTTTTGCTTTTATCTTGAGGAAAAATCATGATATCATTTTTCATATATAAAGATTTCAAAACCTCCAATATCTTATTAAAAACAAGATCGTAGACTTTATAGGGGATTTAATAACTAAATTATCCCAAAATAAATGCAAAAATACTACCTAATTTAGGTATCCTACTAAGGCATCATAAATTAAATTTTTATTATATACACAAGAGACTGATACCTATACTGTGCCTAATGGCCTGACAAATGCAGGAAAATGACTGAATTACTCAGTAGGCCAAATGTATCTAATGATGAAAAGTTGCACATCTCCAAACTACATTTTTCATCTTTTTTGCTTAATTTAAACTATATTCAGAACTGTGCAAAGTATTGCCTTCATTTCTCTCATTGAAACCTTTACACATCTGAAGTCAAAGCTATTTTTTGCATCTTTATTAAATATATCTGATTTACGTTCTGCAGGCTTGAGAAAAGTCAGATTAATTTCATCATAGTTTCACTTTCCAGAGGCATCTGTTATGCAGCATGGTACTGCTGTTATAAACAAGGCTTTCTTCTAAGAAAAAACATAGTGTCTTAAATTATATTCAGCAGTAAAAAAAAGATTCCAGGTTCTATTCTAATCAGGCTCTATGTCTCTGTCATGTCCCAGATGGCTCCTTTAGAAATGTTCTAATATGTCTTTATATGTCCAAGAATTGTGCATCAAAATTTGGTTTACAAGAAAGAAATTCAAAGAACAGCACAGAAAATCACATATTTGCTAATGAGATAAAAGAAATTACAAGAATAAAATGGATTAGAATACTCCATACCCATATACATACAATTTGTGGTTTTGTAGAAATCTTTTTCAGTTACCTGTGCTTATCTACTGTAACCCATCTGCTTTGCCTAAATCATTAAAAGCCATTGAAGCCAAATGAAATGTCAAAACACTTTATGGGCTATGAATGATACAATGTAAGGATCCTATATTTAGAATATAACCAATAAAATTTCAAAGTGGGTATCAAACTTTAAAATGTTGCCCACTAATAAGTAGTGACTGGATTTAGAATTTTTTGAAACTCCAAATTAGTTTTTCTTTCATTATTATGTTATTTTTGTGTCACATTTTCTTACTGGTTGTTTTATTCATATAGATAAATTATGATATTTTTTATCTTGTAGCAATTTCATCATCTTACAAAACTAACATTTTTTGAATATTTTTCAAGAGATTGCCTTGCATGTTTTTAGTATCAAGAGACATCATTTGAAAACAATGTCAAATTTGTCATTTTTCCTTTCATCTTTTTAAATCCAATGTCTAGAACAACCAAAAATAATAATAAATGATAGTATTTAATAAAGGTGTTTTGTTCTTGCTTTAAACTGTAAATAAAATGATTACATCAGTAAATATACATTATACTTATAACTTTTGATAATTTTTTATGGAATAATTTTAAGGTCACTTCTTTCTATTCCTATATGCTCTTTCTATTCTTATTCTATTCCAAATTCCTCTATTCCTACATACTAAATTAAGAATGACTGTAAATTTTAGCAAGTGATTTTCAACAATTATTGTAACAGTATATTATTTTCCCTTTGACCAAAGAGCAAATATGTTTAGGGTAGAGAGGTTCACAAAAGAGGGCTATCTTCTATCTGGGAAGAAATGGTGGTTGTTAGGAAAACCCTTCATGTCAGTGATTAATTAGGTGCCAATTTCTTTTCCTAAATTAAATTTATTAGGATGACACTTGTTAATAATATTAATTGTATGATAGACAATGGATTTAAAAAGATGAAAGGAAAAATGACAAATTTGACATTGTTTTCAAATGATGTCTCTTGATACTAAAAACATGCAAGGCAATCTCTTGTATGAATTGAAACAATAAGTAATTTGCCTGGACAATGATCCCTTCTACTCTAATTGGTTTTCAGAGTAGAAGGAGACAAAATTAAAGGGGAAAAATCAGAAAAGTCTTGTCTAGTAAAATTGTGTTAATGTATAGAATTCAGAGCTCAGAAATGAGAATATCTCAATGACACCAAAATGTACCCAGAATACCTAAATATGCCACACATTTAACACCCTATCTATGCTATAAGCAGGAATAATGTTAAATGAAAATGAATTTCTGTAGTACTATGTCCATTTTTGAGGATAAGAATTGAATTGTAACTAGAAAAAAAAAAGAGGTCTTTGAGAATACAATATGGTTTGAGAGTTGAATCAGTTTTTTTTTAAATTATTTTTATTTATTCACTTTAGAGGAAAGAGAGAGAGAGAGAGAGAGAGAGAGAGAGAGAGAGGAGGGTGGAGGAGCAGGAAGCTTCAACCCCCATATGTGCCTTGACCGGGCAAGCCCAGGGTTTTGAACCTGCGACCTCAGCATTCTAGGTCGACACTTTATCCACTGCGCCACCACAGGACAGGCAAGAGAGTTGAATCAGTTTTTTAGAAAGAACGTTTGTCATGCTATTGGGTACTTTCAGTCATTCCCAATTATTTTTATGCCCAACAGATACTACAAACCAGAAAAGGTCATTTTTACTGCCACTTGACCAAAGTCTCATATAATTTGTTGCAACTGCCTAAGCCTTCATTTCCTCATAATAATGGGGTCTTAATCCTTCACAGGCGCAGTGGAAGTTATTTATGATTCCTAGAGCACCACTTCAAAGAAGATTCTAGAGAAATAAAAAGCTTTGAAAAAGCACTTGCAGACTACTTCCCAGACTTTATGTAGGACTTCCTTACCAAACTCCTCTACAGTTTTGGACTTACAGTATTTTTTCAGTAAGTTTTTCTGTTCAAGTTTGTTAGCGATATACATTTCTATTTATATACATACTTAAACTGTCTAATCTCATGTGTCTAATATAGTAATAAATGTGGACGCAAATTTGGGAAGCACATTAAGAATAATAGCATGGGTGTTTTTGAAATCCCAAAGTTAATAATGTGCAAGAATATAGCCAAAAATAGATTATAAAAATATTGGGCTCTGTTCATAAACAAGTTTTATTTATAAGTAAATCACTTCTGTTATTTATTCAAAATGAAATTAACTTGACTCTTGACACCTCATCCTTTAAGTTTTCAAGGATACTCTCTCTTATTATTGTGGTTTTCTCTTCCTAAAAAAGGTCAGACTCTAGGCCAGTATAGAATCTTAAAATGGGAAATGAATTAAATTTTCAGTTCATCATGCTTTCCAATGATAATCCTTTTTTTCATTTTTTCAACAAATATATTTAGAACCCATGAGTAAATAGCATAGAATTTAATAGTACAAATTCTTCTAGACTTTGAATCTAAACTCTAGCATAAAATAACTGGAAAGCCTTAGGAGAGTTATTGATTTTCTCTTTCTCAGTTTTAGTTAAGATAACCTAATGGTAAATTGTGAAATGTAATAATGTCACTCCTGTGGGCAGATGCCTTGTCAAGGGTATTTAAGGTTCATTTCCTGAAAACATCAGAAAAAAATCTTTATGGAGATGTAAAATTAGTGATGGATAGTGAATAAAAATAGAGTCTTTTTAATGGACAGATTTAGGAAACATTGTGTCACACAGAGAGAAGAGAACATGACAAACCTGACATGAAAAAGAAAATTAAGTCAAATGAGAGTGAAACGGTCTCAGGGTGATTGTGGAGAAATGGGCAAAAACCAAATCATGCAGGGACTTTAGGTAATGGTTGTATAATTTTATTTATTCATTTTCTTAATTTTAATTTTTAATTAAAGTTTAATTTGAATATTATTTTATATTATTTTCAGTTGTAAAGCATAATGGTTAGACAATTATCTAATTTACAAGGTAATCCCCCTGATAATTCTGGCTTGAGGTCCAACATTGCTGATTTAAACCCAAGGTTGCTGGCTTGAGCCCAAGGCCACTGGCATGAGCAAGGGGTCACTAGGTCTGCTGTAGTAGCCCCTTGGTCAAAGCACATATGAGAATGCAATCATAAACAACTAAGGTGCCGCAATGAAGACTTGAAGCTTCTCATTTCTCTCCCTTCTTGTCTGTCTGTTCCTCTCTCTGACTCTTTCTCTGTCTCTGTCAAAAAGAAAAGAAAAGATTGATTGAGGAGAGAACTGGTGGCGTGAAAAAAGGGAAGAATCAAGGACGTTTCCTAGATACTCATAATTGTTACTAAATGGACTGTAGAATTGAGACTATCAGTGAAAGTTGTCCTTTTGTGTGGAGGAGGAATTTGAAAAACTAAGTGTTCCATTAACAAAGTATCATCATTTATTTAAACCTAGAATCGCCCTTTGAAACTGGAAGTATCATTTTAGCTTTTGTGCTCTTTTGAGTGTAAAAATCTCTGAAGAGCCTGGGAACCCCAGGACTTTTTATCTTAACAGGATCTGGTCATGATTTTTATTAGAACCTTGCCAAATAGCACCATTGCTGGGGCCCCAAAGACCAGAACTCACAAACTGCTCCCTATTTCAACAGGAAGCACCTCTCTCTTCTTACTTTAGCCCATCAGTTTCTGCTCTCATCTTTACATGACTCAAGGGGATTTATGAAAAACAAAATATAGTTATTATAATAAATATGTGCCACATAGCTCCTTGATGCAATGACACAAAGTTCCTGTGATTTACATTGATATTCCTCTTGAATGGGAAGAAAGGAATTAGAAAATAAATATGAGAAAAGTAAACATAATATTGCAAAGACTATTCAGCTCATATAATTTTCTTTATTTTCTAAATTGCAGTAATAATACATATTACCTATGTAATTAAAAATGCAATTATTCTAAAGTTTTAAAATAATTTTAGAAGGCTGTAACAAGGCATTTTCTCTCTCTGTCTCTCACTCCCTCTCTCATACACAGACACACACACACAAGCAAAAATAGCAATAAATGTGCTCATTTGAAAACAAGCACTTATTGTCTACCAACTATATAGACAGAACTGAGTTGGCTAATAGGGAATGCAAAAGAATTATGAAGTGAATTGAGGAGACTGAATCTATGTATATAATTTTAAAACTTAGATGACAATTCAAAGTTTTTTCAATAGTTCATATTTGTGAGGGTCCTAATAGTGAAGACCAATATGTGAGCTCTGTTCTCATGAGAAACTGCAAGCAGAACTAGCTGCCCCAGCTTTCTGCGCAGCCTGCTTGGGTACCTGCCCCCAGGCAATTTGGGCTAGCTTAGCCTTGGTTCCCAGATGTTCCTAGGCAAGCTGCCCAGAAGACTACCTTTTTGAGTATAGGCTAGCAGGTTCAGCTAGTTGACATCACCACAATGATGTAATGGTTGATGTGATATTGGCCCCATGCCACTACTGTCCCTAAGTCCTGTATTTACCTGCTCTGGCACTGCTAAGGGTGAGATGGGAGACAAGAGACATCAGAATATGGAAGACATCAGAATTCGGGCGACAGGAGACATTAGGGTTCAGAAGATTGAGAAGACTTCAGAACTGAGAATTCAGGATAGTTGAGACTAAGGAGACTGGTGGGGGGGAGCAACAGAAGCAGAAATAATGGCAGCAGCAACAGGAGCAGCAGCAGCAGCAGAGATGAAGCAAAAATAAAACATTGAAAAATGTACCATCTTGCCTTCTGCTTCTCATGCGTTTCTTCACCTTGAGTATCTCACTGCTTAAATCATCACTTACAGAGCAGGTGTGCTCTGACAATGTTATTTATTTATTTTTTTTAGTGAGAGGAGGGGAGGCAGAGACACAGACTCTTGCATGCACTCCACCAGGATCCAACCAATAAGCCCACTAAGGGGTGATGCTGTGCCCATCTGAGGCTATTGCTCCATTGCTCAGCAACAGAACCTCAGTTTAGCACCTGAGGCAGAGTCCATGGAGCCATCCTTAGCACCCAAAACCAATTCATTCGAACCAATTGAGCCATGAATGTGGGAGGTAAAGGGAGAGAGAGATAGAGAAGAGAGAGTGGGGAGAAGCAGATGGTCACTTCTCTTGTGTTCCCTGTCCAGGAATTGAACCCAAGACATCCACATGCTTAGCTGATGCTCTACCGCTGAGATAACCGGCCAGAGCCCCGAGAATGTTCTTAAACACAGATGCTTTCTTTGAAAACTAAAATTACAAAGCAGACATTTAAAAAAAAAATTCAACGTCACAACTTGCCATTTCCTATCACCATAAATTAAAGGTTGCAAAGGAATTTTATAGCTATTCTTTTAAAATCACTTTCAATGCATTTAAGTCAAATGTGTAACATTCATTTTAAGTACTTGTCTGGCTTCTATAGTGATGTAGAACTCATTTCTTTCAAAAAAATTTTTTTATCAATGAATATAGTGACTACCCAATAAATTTATTTCACAGAAGAATAAAAGACCCAGTTTATTTCCACTGAAGCCCTTGATCAACATTTTTTATATCTATAACATTCACTAAATTAAAAATTCTAATTCTTGATATAAATTTTCTGTAGCTCAGGAACAATGTTGGAAGGTGGAATTCTCATTGGAGTTTCAGTTCAGTGTTTGGGGATTTAAGAAGATGGATTTACAATTCTGATCAAAAAAACTGAGATTTTAAGGCGTCGTTATCCCATTTGCTAAAGTATATAGCTGCAACTTAGTATTCCTATGGACAGTAACCTATTCCTGACTTCGACATGTACAGTTCCACTGAATTACTTTGTGCATCCTCAGTGATCTTTCTTTTTTCTGGAGCCCAACTCTCTCTCTTAGATTATCTCCTTAAAGGATTTTACCTATAATTTGCTATCAGTTTTAGACTTAGAACATTTTATTTTCCCTCTGAGCAAGACCCTTAAAATGTTGGTTCATGCACTAATTATGTTATGGAGTTATGTCAGGAGTTATGTAAATCAGTCTAGTTTATCATGTAGTGGCCACTTTGTACTCAGTAGAGTACTTGTTAAGTAAAAGTACTGCATCATTCTCCATGCTTACAATCTAGAAAAAGGAAGTAGAAATCATTTCAATACTAAGTGGTATAAAAGAAAGATATTTGGTGGTAAGAGAGCATATAATCAAAGGATTTGAGCAGTGTTGAGATGCCAGGAAAAGCTTTTTTGAGAAAGTGGCATTTGGATTTTGCTATATTTTAAATCTCAAGAGATGCCCAAATACAATATATAAACAGTTGAAACAAAGGCATTCAAAGTTATGAGTTTCTGGATTCAATTAAAAAAGCATAGGATGGCAGTCTAATTGAATAGGTTATTTTTGTGGCTTTAAAGCTGTGTGTCTTTGAGCAGGTGACTAAAGTTGTCTCAGTGTCCTTTATTCCTCTTTAAAAAAGAGAAAGGGTGGACTTAAAGACTAAATGAGATGATATGTCAAAAGCTCTGCACAGAGCTCAGAAGTTGTGGATGGAGGATGAATAGTAGTGTTTTTTTACTCCCTTGCCACTTTGTAGAACTGATACTCATTTACTAATTTATTCAACAACTACTTATGAATTCCAATAAAATGCTCCTCTCCATAGAGGCAGGGATCTGTGTATCTATTTTAGAATTCTTGACCAAGAATGGTGACTGGATTCTCCACATATCTGTTCATTAAATAGAACATAGTCAGGCACTTGTACTGAAGATGACATCTTGAAATGCATCACAGGAGAAGTAAAATACTGATTACATATTTCTAAGACAAAAGTCATAACAACAAAAGGGAAGTTGACACTTTAAAACAAGCTTAGGACATGAGAAACTCTGCAGAGGGATTGTTACGCACACCTGAATTGCCCTACTTTTGTTAACTGTGTATACTTCATTTTTAGTTTGTTTTGAACTGTTTCTTAATATTATGTGTGGTTCTGGAGCAGCTGCCAGGAGATCTCTGGGCCTGCTATTATATTTTCTATACTTACTGATTTCTAAATATTCTCAGAAAATGGGGCCCTTTTCTTAATATTTTGATAAATACTGGCAATGTTATTTTCTTCTGTGTTTACTTTATTGATTAACTGAACTATTTTCTACTCTTTTAAGTGAGGTTAAATAAAAACATTAGGGAAGAGGAACAGGGCAATTCAACAAGAATTTGTCATAGTTATCACTTTCTAAGAATAAGTAATATTAAGTAGCTATAATACAAAAGATTATGCAGCACCAATTTTTAAAATGATATGAATTCTTTAAGGTAGTAAAGGTGGCCACTGAGAGGATGGCTCTAACCGAAGTTTGTAGGTTTTATGTACAGTATATTTGCTTACTTCCAATTACATTAGTATAATGAGATTTATATCCTTAGAGATTGATCAAGTGTTTCCAAAAATCTAACTGAAGTTTACACTACATTCATGTGAGGCTCTTTTATTTTATTTTATTCCTTAAGGAAGTAGAGAAAAAGTGTCAGCACTTTCCTTAAAATACTCTTCAAAATGAATGTAAAAATCTCTATTTCTTTGATTGAAAACACTTTGGAGCTTCTCCATTTTGTCTTTTCTTCTAAATATGGAGGTTATAACAAGGTAGAGTATTAAACAGCATCTGTCCAGTATGTAGTCATGTAGATGGATGCTGAGCCCTGGGGACCTATGTCCCAAAGTGCCTGCATATATTACTGACTACTCCAGTAATATTCATATGGAGTATGGGCTTACCAGGATGTACACTGAATGACTCATATGGATTTGGAAAACTTTTTAAAGCTCTTTTTAAAAGGTATATTTAAATTATAGTTTGCATCATATAATTATCATCCATAAAAATGCACTCATATAATTTGAATAGTTTTGACAAATGCATATACTTGTAAAACACTCACACCTACCAAGATATCAGATATTTCCATCACCTAACAGAACTCCCTCTGCCCAAGTTCAGTCAGATATACTCCATCACAAGCAACGACTTAAAAGATGTATGATGATAGATTAGTTTGTTCTGTTTTCAAACTTCAAACATAGAACTATAGACTCCATTTTCTCTATGTTTTGCCTTTTCTTCTACACAGCATTTCTTTTTTGTCACTACTGTTGTATGTCCAAAGTTTTTTCTTATATTGCTGAATAGCACTCCATAATATGCTCTACTTGGTTATATAGCTATATGTATTTGTATTTATGTCTGCTATTTTGTTGTTTGATTTATGTTTGTCATATCTGCTATGTTTTTTTCTGTTTTCTTTTTTCTCTCTTCCAATGGGTGAATTAAGGTTTTACTGTTTGTTTGTTTTAACATTCTAATGTATGTCCTCTTTGACATTTTATAAATTTGGAAGTAATTCACAGAATGTTAAAAAAAATAGATCCTATGTAACCATAACCTGCTTCTGTAGAAAGAACATTTTATGTAATATAGCACAATATCAAAACCAGAAAGTTGACATTAGTCAATATAGTCCATTCATAGCCATATTCAGATATCAATTTTTCATGCACCTGTTTGTGTTTTTGTGTCTATGCAACTTTATCATATATGTACATTATTAATGACTGTGTTTTGTCATTTTAAGAATATTATCTAAATTCTGGCTGTCTAATTAATTTAGTTGATTAGAGCATCATCAAACACCAAGGTTATGTGTTTGATCTCCATCAGGGCATGTATGGGAAGTGATCAACAAATGTACAACTAAGTGTAACAACAAAGGAATGCTTCTCTCTCTCTTCTCCTTCCACTCTTTAAAATCAATCAATCAATAATAATAATAAAGAATATTATATTATTAAATAACCTAGTATGTAACCTTTTAAAATTTGACTTTTTTCTTCATCATAATTTTGTTATAATCTATTCAAGTTGTTGTGCTGTTGATAGTCCATTCCTTATGTTGTTGAGTAACATTTCATTGTATGCATGTGCCACTGTTTAGCTGTTTATCCTTTGAAGAACATTTGGGGCTATTATAAATAAAGATGCTATGAACATTAATATACAGGCTTTTGTGTGGACATACATTCTCATTTCCTAGGATAAATTTCCAGAAGCATAATTGCTCAGTTCTATGGAAAATTTAAAACTGCCAAACTATTTTCTAGAGTGGCTGTGCTATCTTAAATTTCTAACACTAATATAAGAAATAAAGATGTTCACATTCTCACCCAACTTGCTGCTAATGTACCTTAAAAAAATCAAGCTTTTCTAATATGTGTGTTGTAATGTTGCAGAAAACAAAGGAGGACAAAGATGCTCAGCCAAGTGCTGGAGGAAGGGGGCTTTATTTTAGCTGGCAGAGCAGTTTGACCCCAAAATGGCAACAAAACACGAGCTCCCCAAAGTTAGCTTTTCTGAGTCATATATCTTTACAGCTTTAGCTTTCATGTGACAAGCGCCTGATTTTTTTTGACTTCTTGTTTGTAGACCTACATGACTTTTGTGTGTCCAGGAGGGGAGGGTGTATGAGAGGATGTTCAAACCATTTGTCCTTGACTGTTTACATATCCCAGTTTTTGTTTGCCTGTGTTGCAAGTTATTTCAGGGAGCTTATAAAGAGCTGCACAGTTGTGGTTTGTTACTTTTCAAACCTTCTCAATCAGCCCTTCCAGTCCTGTTTCCTTCAGTGATACTTCATGTTATCTTAAATTGTATTTATTTAATGGCTAATGATGCTAAATTTTTGTGTGTTTATTTTCCATCTAAATATTCTGCTTAGTAAGGTGTCATTTCATGTCTTTGGTCCATTTTCTGATTTGTTTGTTTCTACTGCTATGTTCTTAGAGTTTTATATATATTCTTGATATAAGTCCTATGTCAGATATTTGATTAGCAAATATTTTATTCATTTTTGGTTTGTATTTTCATTATCCTAAATGGTATGTCTTAGAGCTAAAGTTTGTAGTTTTTGTAATGTTTGATTTATTGATGTTTTTTCTCTCACGAATTAGGGTTGTGGTGTCATGTCTTGAAATTCTTTACTGAATCTAGATCCTGAATATTTTCTGTATTTTCTTCTAAAAGTTTGATAATTTAATGGTTTACATTTAAATCTAAGATTCATTTTAAGTTAATTTTTGTAAACAATAGAAGGCTTAGGTCAACCCTTATTTATTTACTTAAGCCTTTGGATATCCAGTAGCTTTAGCACCATTTGTTGAAAGACCACCTTCCCTCCCTAGAATTGATTTTCCACTTTTGATAGAAGTCAGTTAATTATATATGTGCAGGTTTATTTATGGTTTTTCTATTCTGTTCTATCGATCTGTCACTCCACCAATATTACATTGTTTTGATTAATGTAACTAGAGTAGTCTCCACTTACTGTGCTTTGACTCTCTGTAGTTTCAATTACCTGCAGTTAACTGGAGTCTAAAAGTATTAAATGGAAAATTCTAGAAATAAACAATTCATAAGTTTTAATTTTCATGCTATATTGAATAACTGAGCCATGTGATAAAATTTCATGCCATCCCTCTGGGTTGTGAATTTTCCCTTTGCCCAGAGTATCTGTAATGCATGTATTACCTGCTCTTTTATCACTAAATAGGTTGAAAAGTTATCATATTTACTGTGGCAGTGTTTCAATGCTTGTATTCAAGTAAACCTCATTTTACTTAATAATGGCCGCAAAGTACAAGAGTAATAATACTGAAAATTTGGATATGCAAAAAAGAAGCCATAAAGCACTTTCTTAAAGTAAGTTGAGTATAGAAAAATAAGGCATTTGAGAGAGACCATAGTCATCTAACTTTTATTATAGTATATTGCTATAATTATTCTACTTCATTATTAGCTATTATTCTTCATCTCTCAGTATACCTAATTAATAAGTTAAACTTTATCATAACTAAATATGAATTAAAAAACATAGTAGATATAGAATTTGGTACTATCCATAATTTTAAGCATCCACTTTTGGTTTTGGATTATATCTGCTGCCAATGTGGGGGACTACTGCATATATATTATAATATATATATATAATCTTGATATCAGGTTTACTAATTTCTCTTACTTTCTTCTTTTTTAAAAAAAGTTTTATTTATTTTAGTTTTATGCCTTTCCATGACAAGCTTTAAATAAGCAAGCTAAAATAGTATAAAATAAAAAAATTAATTTGCCTATATGTACAAGACAATTTTGCTGAACTTGTGATAGGAATGGCAATAAATGAATACATCAAAATTAACATACTATGTCAATTTTTCACTTCATAGACATGTTATGTCTCTTCACTTATTTATATGTTCTATATTTTCTTCCTAAGCATTCTATTGTTTTTAGCATACTGGCTTTACATAATTAAGTGATTTTCTCTCTTTTTGTTTGTTTTCTATTTCACTGATTTGTACTGTGATAGTATTTATTTTTTCTGAATGCTTTGAGCTTATATTGCTTCTTTTTCTGGTCATTTAAGATAAAGGTGTAGATTATTATATTTAAATTTTGTTTCATTTAATATGTTTTCTCTTAATATCACATAAACTACATTACAATGTTTTATGCATGTTTTGTTTCTCTTGAAAGTTCCACTGTGACCTATGAATTAATTAGTTTGAAGTTTGGGATTATTACAAATAAAGATGCTATGAATGTTAACAGACATCCACATACAACAAATGAGTCTAGATACAGACATTATATCTTTTGCAAAAGTTAGCTTAGAATTGATTATTGGCATAATTGTAAAACACAAAAGGAGAAAATAACATATAGGGAGCTTTTTAATGAATGTGGGTTAGACAATAATTTTTGAAATACAACACCAAAACCATGGTCTATGAAGAAGAAACTAACTTGGACTTTATTAAAATTAAAATTTTCCACTCTGCTAAAGATATATATTGGGAGAAAATATTATCAGAGCACATTATAATAAAGTACTTGTATGCAAAATATACAAAGAAGTCTTAAAATTCAACAGAAAAACAACTCAGATTCTAAAATGTCACCATCTGTAAACCCACACCTCACCAAGAAAAACACGCAGATGGCAAATAAGCATTGAAGAGCTATGATATATCATATTTCAATAAGGAAATTCAAATTAAAAAAATAATATGATAGTACTATATATCTACTAGCATGGCCCTTTAAAACCCTCATATAGACAAAACCATCCTAAAAAAAAAGAATGAAGGCAGAGATATCACACTACATGACTTCAAATTATACTATAGAGCCACGATAGTCAAAACATCATGGTATCATCACAGAAACAAACATACAGACCAATGGAACAGAATCAAAAGCCTTGAAATAAAACTACATCTATATGGATAAATAATCTTTGAGAAAGGAGTCAAAAACGTATAGTGCAGAGAAGAAAACCACCCAATAAATGGTGCTGGAAAAATTGGAAAGCCTCATGCAAAAGAACAAAACTTAACTACAGTTTGTCCCTCTGCACAAAAATTAATTCAAAATGGATCAAAGAACTAAATATGAGACCTGAAACAATAAATTACATAGTAAAAAAGATAAATACTTAACTTATGGACCTTGGGCGTGAAAATATTTTATAAATTTCAGCCCAAAGACACAAAGAAGTAAAGAGAAAAATAAATAAATGGGACTATATCAAATTAAAAATATGCACAGCAAAAGAAATCTACAACAATACAAAAAGGAAGCCCATCAAATGGAAGATAATATTTGCAAACAAAAACTCTCATAAGGGGTTAATATCCAAAATATATAAAGAACTCACAGCCTGACCAAGCGGTGGCACAGTGTATAGAGCATCAGACTGGGATGCAGAAGACCCAGGTTGAGACCCTGAGGTCGCCAGCTTGAGCACAGGCTTATCTGGTTTGAGCAAAATTCACCAGCTTGAACCCAAGGTCTCTGGATTGAGGAAGGGGTTACTCAGTCCTATGAAGGCCCACGGTCAAGGAATATATGAGAAAGCCATCAATGAACAACTAAGGTGTTGCAACAAAAAACTGATGATTGATGCTTCTCATCTCTCTCCATTCCTGCCTGTCTCTATCTATCCCTCTCTCTGACTCTTGTCTCTGTAAAAAAAAAAAAAAAAATCACAAAGCTCAGCAACAAATAAACAATCCAAGCAAAAATTGGGGAGATGTTGTGAACAGATACTTCTCCCAAGGAGAAATACAAATGGCTAATAGATATATGAAAAGATGCTCATCTTCACTAGTTATTAGAGAAATGCGAATTAAAACTACAATAAGATCCTTCACACCTTTTAGATTGGCCATTATCAAGAAGACAACTAATCATAAGTGCTGGAAAGGATGTGGAGAAAAAAGCACTCATTCACTGCTGGTGGGAATGTAAACTAGTACAACCATTATGGAAGAAAAAATGATATTTCCTCAAAAAATTAAGACTAGAACTACATTATAACCCAGAAATCCCTCTACTGTGTATCTACCCCAAAATCTCAAAAAACATTGGTACACAAGGACATATGCACCTTCATATTCACTACAGCGGTTTTTTTTTCAGTGCTTACATGGAAACAACCAAGGTGTCCCTTGATAGAGGATGAGATAAAGAAGATGTGGTACATATACACAATTGACTACTACTCAGCCATAAGAAATAATAACATATTGCCTTTTACAACAATGGGTGGATCTTGAGGACATTATACTACATGAGATATGTATATTTTAAGAAAGCTAAGAACTATATGACTAAATGCAAACTTGTATAGACATTTTAGAAGACAGTTTGGCAGTTCCTTACAAAAATATAGTCTTACCAAACAATACAGCAATCACATTCCTAGGTATTTAACCTAATAAGTTGAAAACTTAGATCCACACAGAAATCTACACACAGATATTAATAACATCTTTATTTATATTTTCCAAAACTTGAAAGCAACTACAATGTCCTGTTTGGTGAATGGATAAACTGTGTTAGATCCAGACAATGGTATATACTACTCAGTGCTAAAAATAAATGATATCAATTCATGAAAAGATATAGAGAAATGTAAATGCATATTACTTAAATGAGAGAAACCAGTCTAAAATTTTTTTCTCCAGTTTTCCATCTGGGACATATTGCATCACTCCTAAATTTTTGAGGTCCCTAACCATTCTATTCTTTTCCCACATTTAAAAACCTTTCTGAGTTTGTTTTGCAATTATTTCTGGTTTACAAAAGTTGTTTAGAGTAGAGGGATGATTTATTCAACTTCTGTATAACTCAAAATTCTGAGCTCTTTCTATCATGAACTATGGAAAGCACAATTTTAGCATTAAGCTGTATTTTTTTTATATTTTATTATTATTAAGTTTAATGGGGTGACACCAATAAATCAGGGTACATATGTACAATGAAAACATCTCCAGGTTATCTTATCATTTAATTGTGTTGCATACCCGTCACCCAAAGTCAAATTGTCCTCTGTCACCTTCTATCTGGTTTTCCCTGTGTCCCTCCACTCCTTCCTAACCCACCCTTCCCTCCGTCCCCCCACCTCATAAACACAACTTTCTGTTCATGTCTCATAGTCTCACTTTTATGTCCCACCTATGTATGAAATCATGCTGTTCTCAGTTTTTCTTTATTTCTGATTTACTTATTTCACTCCGTATAATGTTATCAAGGTACATCCATTTTGTTATAAATGATCCGATGTCATCGTTTCTTATGGCTGAGTAGTATCCCATAGTATATATGTACCAAAGCTTTTTAATCCACTCGTCATCTGACAGACACTTGGGCTATTTCCAGATCTTCGTTATTGCGAACAATGCTGCCACGAACATGGGGGCGCATTTCTTCTTTTCGAACAGTGCTATGGTGTTCTTAGGGTATATTCCTATAGTGGGATAGCTTGGGTCAAAAGGCAGTTCGATTTTTAATTTTTTGAGGAATCTCCAAACTGTTTTCCACAGTGGCTGCACCAGTCTGCATTCCCACCAGCAGTGCAGATGGGTTCCCTTTTCTCCACATCCTCGCCAGCACTTATTCTGTGTTGTTTTGCTGATGAGTGCCATTCTGACTGGTGTGAGGTGATATCTCATTGTGGTTTGAATTTGCATTTCTCTAATGATTAGTGATGTTGAGTGTTTTTTCATATGCCTATTGGCCATCTGTATGTCCTCTTTGGAGAAATTTCTATTCATTTCTTTTGCCCATTTTTTGATTGGATTGTTTGTCTTCCTGGTGTTGAGTTTTATAAGTTCTTTATAAATTTTAGTTATTAACCACTTATCAGATGTGCTGTCGAATATGTTCTCCCATTGTGTGGTTTGTCTTTTTATTCTGTTCTTATTGTCTTTAGCTGTGCCAAAATTTTTTAGTTTGATATAGTCCCATTTGTTTATTTTGCCTTTTATTTCATTTCCCCGTGGATATAAATCAGCAAATACATTGCTGCTACAGAAGTCAGAGAGCTTACTGCCATTGTTTTCTTCTAAGATGCTATGGTTTCACGGCTTACATTTAAATCTTTTATCCATTTTGAGTTTGTTTTTGTGAATGGTGTAAGTTGATGGTCTAGTTTCACTTTTTTTGCCGGTAGATGTCCAATTTTCCCAACACCATTTGTTAAAGAGGCTGTCTTTACTCCATTGTATGTTCTTTCCTCCTTTGTCAAATATCAGTTGTCCATAAAGCTGTGAGTTTATTTCTGGGTCCTCTGTTCTGTTCCATTGATCTATGTGCCTGATCTTATGCCAGTACCAGGCTGTCTTGAGTATAATGGCCTTATAGTAAACCTTTATATCTGGAAGTGTGATACCTCCTGCTTTGTTTTTACTTTTTAAGAGTGCTGAGGCTATTCGTGTTCTTTTTTGGTTTCATATTAATTTTTGGAATATGTGTTCTATATATTTGAACTATGTCATTGGTATTTTAATTGGTATTGCATTGAATTTAAAAATTGCTATGGGTAATATAGACATTTTAATGATGTTTATTCTTCCTAGCCACGAGCACGGTATATGCTTCCACTTGTTTGTATCTTCTTTGATTTATTTTATCAGTGTTTTATAATTTTCCGAGTACAAGTCCTTAACCTCCTTGGTTAAATTTACTCCTAGGTACTTTATTTTTTTGACTGCAATAGTGAAGGGGATTGTTTCCTTAATTTCTTTTGCTGACAGTTTATTGTTGGTATATAGAAATGCCTCTAATTTCTGAGTATTAATTTTATATCCTGCCATCTTGCTGAATTCATTTATAAAGTCCAGTAGTTTTTTGACTGAGACTTTAAGGTTTTCAATATACAATATCATATCATCTGCAAATAGTGACAGTTTTACTTCTTCTTTTTCAATTTGGATGCCTTTTATTTCTTCTCTTGTCTGATAGCTGTAATTAGGACTTCCAGAACTATGTTAAATAAGAGTGGTGAAAGGGGGCATCTCTGCCTGGTTCCTGATCTTATTGGGATTGCTTTTAATTTTTGCCCATTTAGTATGATGTTTGCTGTGAATTTGTCGTAGATGGCCTTTATCATGTTAAGAAATGTTCCCTGTAATCTCACTTTACTAAGAGTTTTGAGCATGAATGGGTGCTAGATTTTATCAAATACCTTTTCTGCATCTATTGAAATTATCATGTGATTTTTGTCCTTCCTTTTGTTTATGTGATGAATCACATTGATTGATTTGCGAATATTGAACCAGCCTTGCCTCTGCAGAATAAATCCCAGTTGATCATGTTGTATGATATTTTCATATATTGCCGCATCTGGTTTGCTAATATTTTGTTGAGAATTTTAGCGTCTAAATTCATCAGGGATATAGGCCTATAATTTTCTTTCTTTGTGTTGTCTTTGTCTGGTTTTGGGATCAGAATTATGCTCACCTCAAAAAAGAAGTTTGGAAATCTTCCTTCCTCTTGAATTTTTTGAAATAACTTGAGGAGGATAGGAGTTGGTTCTTCTTTGAATTTTTGATAGAATTTTCTTGTGAAGCCATCAGTCCCAGGACTTTTCTTTATTGGGAGTTTTTTGATAACTGTTTCGATCTCATTTGTTGTAATTGGTCTGTTTAGGTGTTCTGAATCTTCCAGGTTGATTTTTGGAAGGTTATATGATTCAAGAAATTTATCCATTTCACCGAGATTGTCTAATTTTTTGGCATATAGTTCTTCATAGTACTTTCTTACAATGCTTTGTATTTCTGTTGTGTCAGGTGTTATTTCTCCACGGTCCTTTTTAATTTTATTTATTTGAGTCCTCTCTCTTTTTTCCTTGGTGAATCTAGTTAAAGGTTCATCAATCTTGTTTACCTTTTCAAAAAACCAGCTTCTGGTTTCATTGATCCTCTGTATTGTTTCCTTAGCCTCTATGGCATTTATTTCTGCTCCGATCTTTAGTATTTCTTTCCTCTACTTGTCCTGGGTTTTATTTGCTGTTGTTTTTCTAGTTTTTTTAAATGAAGGGTCAGGTTGCTTATGTAAGCTTTTTCTAGCTTCTTATGATATGCCTGTAGTGCAATGAACTTCCTTCTCAGAACTGCTTTTGCTGTTTCCCATAAATTTTGAGTTGATGTAATGTCATTATCATTTGTTTCTAGAAAATATTTTATTTCTTCTTTGATCTCATTGTTAATCCATTCATTATTTAATAACATGCTATTTAGTTTCCAAGTGTTTGAGTATTTCTCAGTTTTTCTTTTGTGGTCAATTTCTAGTTTCATGGCATTGTAATCAGAGAAAATGCTTGATATGATTTCAATCTTCTTAAATTTACTGAGACCATTTTCGTGTCCTAACATGTGGTCTATCCAAGAAAACGTACCATGAGCGCTTGAGAAGAATGTATATTCTACTGCTTTAGGGTGAAAAGTTCTGAAGATATCTATTAAATCAAGTTGAGCTAGTGTATTCTTTAGGTCTGCTGTTTCTATATTAATTTTCTTTCTTGAGGATCTATCCAGTGTTGTTAGAGGAGTATTGAAATCCCCTACTCTGATAGTATTGCTGTTAATCTTGCCCTTAATATCCATTAAAGTCTGTTTTATGTATGTCGGGGCTCCTATATTTGGTGCATAGATATTTATAATAGTTATATCTTCCTGTTGAATTGTTCCCTTTATCATTATGTAGTGTCCTTCTTTACCTCTTACTACAGCCTTTGTTTTAAAGTCCATTTTGTCAGATATAAGTACTGCTACCCCGGCTTTTTTTTCATTTCCATTTGCATGAAATATTTTTTTTCATCCTTTTACCTTCAGTCTATGTGCATCTTTTGTTTTAAGTTATGTCTCTTGTAGACAGCATATGTATGGGTCCTGTTTCTTTATCCATGCAGCTACCCTCTGTCTTTTGATTGGATCATTTAATCCATTTACATTTAAGGTTATTATTGATATGTAGTTGTTAATTGCCATTTTATTCTTTAAAGCTGTATTCTTCTTTTGCTATATTCTTTCCTCCCTTTAAACTGTTCACAACAGACCCCTTACTATCTCTTGCAGAATTGGTTTGGCTTTAATGAATTCCTTCTGGCTTTCTTTTTCTTGGAAGCTCTTTATTTCTCCTTCAATTTTAAATGTTAGCCTTGCTGGATAGAGTAGTCTTGGTTGTAGGTTCTTGTTCTGCATTACTTTGATTTTATCTTGTCATTCCCTTCTGTCCTCAAGTGTTTCTGTTGAGAAGTCTGATGTCATCCTTATGGGGGCTCCTTTGTAGGTGAGAGCCTTTTTTTTCCTAGCAGCTTTTAAAATTTTTTCTTTATCCATTAGCTTTGGTATTTTAACTATGATGTGTCTTGGTATAGTTCTTTTTTGGGTTTCTCTTTAATGGAGTTCTATGTGCTTCTTGAACATGTGGGGTGTTTCCCAGCCTTAATTTAGGGAAGTTTTCTACTATGATTTGATTGAACAAAGTTTCCAATTTTCTCCTCTCTCCTCTTCTTCAGTCACCCCTATGATGCGAATGTTGTTTCTCTTCAGTTTGTCACAGAGCTCCCTTAGAGTTTCCTCACATTTTTTTAGTCTCTTTTCCTTTTTCTTCTCTGGTTCTGTGCCTTTGTTTATTGTGTCCTCTAACTCGTTTTATTCGATCCTCAGCGTGATTCATCCTGCTTTTAATTCCTTCCATTGTGGTCTTCAGTTCTGATACTCTATTTGTCATTTCTGTCTGATTCTTTTTTATTATTTCAATTTTGTTTTTTATAACTTGTTATCTCTTTATTTAGGTGTTCATAATGACTATCCATTGTTGCTCTAATTTCTTTGAACATCCTAACTGTCATTATTCCAAATTCTGCTTCTGGTAATTTGGTTATATCTGGTTCATTCGGGTCCTTCTCTGTGGATTTCTCTTGATTCATTTGGTTTGCCTTCCTTGCCTGCCCATTTTATCTGTGTATAAGCAAGTTGTGTCCACTGGAGGCATTAGGTGTTGCCTTTGTGTTCTCTAGGTGTGATCCCGCCACCTCCTCTGCCGCTGCCTAGTACGGTGGGTATGGGTGTTGCCAGCACCGGCCCACTGTGGCTTGTGTTGTGATCTGCCTCTCCTCTGCGGGAGGGGCTGTCACTCAAGCCACAAGCCTCAGCAGCAAGGGTAGATGTGAGCACCTTTGCTCAGCTGCAAAACCAGCCTGTTTCCGAACTTCCGCCCAGCACCCACAGTCATAGCCTGCTTGCCACAATTTCGCGGGTTGGGCAGGGCTTTTGACGTGCTCTCAGCTGTGAGCCTTTGCCTGTCCGGAGCTTTAGCCCCTCCCTCGAGGCCAGGGCCCTTCTGTGCAGGGTCGCAAACCAAAGTTTATTGGGCCTGGCGTGTTTGCTGGCTTCCACTCATCCCGGACTCTACCCCTCCCTCGCATTCGGAGCCTGCTCATGCATGTAGGATTGGAAAACCGTGGTTTCTCAGGCCAGGCAGGGCTGGTAGCATGAGCTCAGCCGCGAGTTTCCGCCCGTCCCTGGTCCTAGCCCCATCCCCAAAGTCAGGGCCGGCTTGCGCAGGGTCGCAGAGCAGATCTCTGCCCATTCCTGGCCTCCTGTTTTGTCCCCGCAGGTGGGATTACAGGTGGGTCCGCAGCTTCCAGACCGCTGTCGCGCATCCCCTCTGCCCCTCCTGATCTAGACCGAGCTCACACCAGCTTGGTCCGCCCACGCCGACAGAGCCACGTTTTAGCGTCCTGCCGCCACCATACCCTTCAGCAACCCTCAACAAAGTAGGAAGGGCCCTAATAACCCACACTGTAGGCCTGGGAGCTCCCTCACTTGTTTCACAGCTCAAAACTGTCCAAACGCCTCTTCTAGGTTCTGGGACTGTAGGCTGGGGCTTGGTTCCTGGGACCCAGGTCTCTCCCTCTTCGCCAAACTCTCCTCCTGCCACACGGGTCTCTCCGGGCTGCCGTTTGTTCCAGGGAGCTGGGCATCCCTCTTCGTGTTTTCACTATTCCTACCAGTCTCAATGTGGCTTCTTCTGTGTTCCTTGGTTGAATAGTCCATTTAGTTTAGTTTAAAGTTGGTTTATCCAGATGATGGTTCTTAAAATTGAGTTATAATCCACTTTGGTTCTGGGAGTTGGAAGTTGGTATGTTCACCTATTCTGTCGCCATCTTGCTATATCAAAGCTGTATTTTTAAAGAAACAAGTCTCAAAGTCATTACATCATTTTCACCTACTTTGCTTTGGTCAGAGATTTAGTTCAAATTCTTGAATCTAACTCGGCAAATACTCTATTTTAAATGTCTAAAAAATAAAAACCATGTGGTAAAAATAGTCTTTTCTCTGCCAAAATTAATAATTATAATAATAATAAATTGGAAAACTATTCTTAACAATGATACTACATTGCTAATGTTATCTTTTTACTATGCAATAAGCCTCAAACTCTTTATATTAACTACCCTATTCTTAACATCTTTCTCTACCTTGTCTTTATATTATTATATTTTATGAAATAGTTAGCCCATTCTCTTTCACCATATACATAAATAAACTCAACATGAAATAAATATTTAATTATTAGACATAAAACAAGAAAAATTTTAGAAGAAAATTTTGGACATTTTTCATAATGATAATTTTCCTGATATAACCCCTTGGGCAAGGAAAACAAAGGATAAAATAAACAATAGAACTATATTAAACTAAAAAGATTTTGCACAGCATAGGAAACCATCAACAAATTGAAAAGACAGCCCACAGATTGTTAGAGCATGTTCACTAATACATTTGATAAGGAATTAATATCCAAAATCTATAAAGAAATTATAGAACTTAATTCCAACACACACACACACACACACACACACACACACACACACACACACACACACACATTAAATAATGAGCTAAAGACTTGACACTTCTCCAAAGAGGACATACAGATGGTTAATAAGCATATGAAAAAAAATGTTCAACATCACTAATCATTAGAGAAATATAAATTAAAGCCACAATAAGGTGTCATTTCACACCAGTCAGAATGGCTATCATCAATAAATCACCAAAGAAAAGTGCTGGTGAGGGTGTGGAGAAGGAGTACTTTCATGCACTGTTGATGAGAAAGCAAACAGGTGTAGCCAAGTGGAACGCAGTATGGAGTTACCTCAAAAAATTAAAAATGGAACCCCCTTGTGACCCAGTGATCCCACTTCTTGGAGTTTATCTGAAGAAACCCAAAACACTAATTTAAAAATATATATGCATCCCATGTTCATTGCAGTGTTATTTTCAATAGCCGATATTTAGTAGCAGCCCAATTGCCAGTAGATCAGTGGATAAAATATCTTTGATACATTTACACAATGAAATACTACTTGTTCATAAAAATGAAAACAAAAAAATTTATCCTTTGTGACTGCATAGATAGACCTGGAGAGCATTATGCTAAGTGAAAAAAGCTAGGCAAAGAAAGACAAGTGTCATGAGATTTCAAAACAGCCTCATAGATGGAGAACAGGATTACAGCTGTGAAGAAAGGGTGCTAGGTAAAGGGGGAGGTGGGGAGATTGAGAAAAAAAACTCATAGACATGTACAACAGTGTGGTGATTGCTGGAGGTGGGCGGGGTTGGGTGGAGGAGAGTATATGGGGAGTTTAAGAATGATGGACAGCGACTTTACTGGGGAGGAGGTGAACAAAAAATAGGTTGTACAGAGATGGTTTTGTAGAGTTAAATACCTGAAACCTGTATAATTTTGTTAATCAATATCATCTCAATAAATTCATTTAAAAAATAAAACTAATAAGTGTGGTTTTTGTTTTTGTATTTATGCAATTTCTATCTTTAAATTAATAAATCAATTCCTTAATTTAACAGTGTATTAATGGATGTTATTCTGATCTGTTAGTAAAATCGTAGAATAAATTCTAATTAGAACATTCAGTTTAATATATTGAACTACTTCATGGAGCAAATTTTACTTGTACTTATTTAACTAATATGCTCAGAATGCTAGGTGTTTTATTAGATCTATTGGGGTCTATAGCTGCCTCTGATTCACACTTGGAATTAATCAGCTTGTTTACTTTTGTAAATATTAAGATTTTTCAACCACATTGTAGCTCATTTATTAATCAAGTGCAACACATTTTAGGAAGAGATCACCATGATAGTTTTTTGGTGTGGAAATGTAGGTGAAGGCTACTTTGTGGATAGGTAATGTTGGGAAAACAACTGTGTTAGGCTTGCTTGCTTGTACTTTGCCTGATTATTGTGTGAGCATGTGGCAGCACCATATGTGTAGTCTAAGGAAGGCTGCAGGTACGTGTTTTTAGAGCGGATGGAGATTGCCTGCTTGCCTCTGTGAAGGACATTTTATTTTTAACTGTTTGTTTGCTGGCTGCCATCAGAAAAGGTTTTCCCTGCTGGTTTGCTTATCTGCTGTTGCGAGACTCTAGTAAATGGGAATGGCCCGATGCTTTCTGGCTCCATAGTTCCTCTACGACCTGCCTGAATTCAATGTGGACCTACCTGTCCTTGGTCACCAGCATCACAGGTAAAAGTACCACAGTCCATTGTTTTCTTCTTTATTCTAATAAAGTGTAAACTCCTAGAGAATAGCAGATCCCCTACAATCGTAGGTTTGTAAGAACTATCTAATGAATGGATGCTAATCTAACAAATGAATTCTTCATTGAGAATAATAATGAAACAAAAGAGGAGAGAAAAACTGTACTGTAGGTCAGGTTCCCCAAAATTGAACCTAAGAGGGAAAGTCATCTGAAACTGATTTATTAAAGATGTTCCGAGGATAACCAGTAGTGATAATTGGACACAAGGCAGGAGAGGAAAGGAAATCAGGTCACAGTAAAATTTCAGCCAAAATTCCAGACTGAATCAGGGAAAAAATAATCATAGATTAGTTTATAAATCATAGTTCAGAATTTTTCCTGACTGGAGGTAAGGATGCTAGGCTATCCTGCTCTAACTGAATCTAGACTCTAGTGTTGGCCAGCTCTTTAAAAGCTAGGTGTTTTCAATAGCTCAAGGCAAGTACTCCTAAAAGACTTTCAGTTGTGGGTTATTAGGAGCCAGGACATATAGGCACCAAAACAAAGTCTACAGAGTAAGGGTTTCAAAGAGATCAGGGCACAGCATAGGTTATATATCCCACAAGGACAATAATTACCTGGACCAAAACTGAAACAGATTAGATACTGTAGATGCCCACTGTGGACAACAGAGAGGACAGGGAAGAGTTTCGACAGAATGAAATGTAGGAGAAGAGGGGTCTTTGCAATGGCATGTCTAGTGTTATATCAGTATAATACAGAACTGACATCAATGACTCAGCAGCAGAAAGTGTGTACTTTGTTTTCTTTCAAAATATTTTTATATTCTTTATTTTTTTCAGGGACAGAGAGAGAGTCAGAGAGAGGGATAGATAGGGACAGACAGACAGGAACGAAAAGAGGTGAGAAGCATCAATCATTAGTTTTTTGTTGCTGTTGCGATACCATAGTTGTTCATTGATTGCTTTCTCACATGCACCTTGACCACGGGCCTTCAGCTGACCGAGCAACCCCTTGCTGGAGCCAGCGACCCTGGATCCAACCTGACGAGCCTTTGCTCAAGCCAGATGGGCCTGCACTCAAGCTGGCGAGCTCGGGGTCTCGAACCTGGGTCTTCCTCATCCCAGTCCGATGCTTCTTCCACTGCGCCACCTCCTGGTCATGCCAAAATATTTTTATATTCTTATAAATTTTCTATTCTTATAAATATTAGTAAAATTCTATTAAAATATTAGTAAAATTGCTTATAAAATTTGGGGAAAGCATATAAATTTATCTCATTGTCTGAAAAAGAAAATAAATTTGTCTTTGACATAACTAGTAAACAGGTTTCTCTCTTTACACATGCAAAGCTTTTAAGAGAGGAAAAATATCCTGGAGTAGACTCAATTCAAGTCAATTTCCAGTCAGCTTAGTTTTATACTTCTGTTTTTTTACTGGTGATGAGCTAATGCAATTAGGTGCCTGGAGCTTGTCATTTCTTTCTTAATAGGCTCTGGGTTTGCCTACAGCTTTCTTAGCTGGAGAAGATTAATTCACTTGACATCAGTGAGTTATTTATAAAAAATTGACTCAGAAACTGCAACCTATATAAAATGGGGCTCTTTTATTTCCTATATGAAGACGTGTTTGCTGAAAATCTGTATGTGTTTGAATTTTAAAGTGCAAGTTGATGTGCTGCTTTCCTTTACATAAGGTTAGTGTTCCATGCTCTGCAAACTAACTGTATGACAAGTTTTAACTCTCAAAGTTAGTTCTACCACAAGAAATTATAATTAGTTTTTTACTTTTTCCTTGTCACCTTTATTCTGACTCTCTATATCCTGTTACTTGTAGAGTTTTCCCCCCTTTTGAAGTCTAGCTCTTATTTCACATTTATCTTAAATACAGAATTGGGTGTGGCTCTTTGCTGAATGATTTTCTAAGTATGGCTGACCCATACTTGGAAAATTTACACTTGAGTTCCATTAACTGAACTGTTAAAATTCATAAAGTTAAGAATTAGTACCATTGTGCAGTATCTTCATTATGCCTTTGTATTATTTAAAGATACATTTAACGTTGTATATCTCAGGACTTAAAAACTTAATACATATTGTGTAAATTAAAGGTATTTTTGAAATCATAGGTTGATATTTTAGTTGGTTTTCTTATTTTAAGGGTTATCATAGTCATTAAAGTGAAACATTTTGCTCTTACTTTCAAAACATTTTTCAATCTGAAGTCAGATAATTTTCTCCTACCTTCTTTGTCTAAATGTACATAACATGTGCCTAACACCCATGAAAAAACTTTTATTTTCAAATTCCTATTAGTATTCATCTGATTTTGAGGCCCCATACATATTTTAGACTGTTGAAAAGATCTGGAGTCATTCTAGTCTCAAGTATAAATCTTGAATGTGTGCAAATATGAATATCCTCTCTCAGCCTAAATGTTCTTTTGTCTAGTTGAGTATAATAAAAGTTTCTTCCAATGGCTTTATAGAAACTAGTGAGATAATGTCTGTAAAATGCTTACCTCACAGATAGTAAGAACTCATAAATTGACACTACTATCATTCTAGAAAAATTCATCTTTTAATTAAAGCAAAATTTAAATTCTACTATTGATCTAGAAAGATATTTATTACCAGATATTAATAGTAAATACATCTTATTTATCTTCCCAAAGCCCAATGCCCTAGTGACCTCCTTTATTAAAGGGCAATCCATTGTATGTTTTCGGCTCCTTTGTCAAAAATTAGTTGTCCATATATGTGTGGGTTTATTTCAATTCTTTTCCATTGGTTTACGTTTTTGCTTTACTGCCAATACCATGCTGATTTGATCACTGCAATTTTATAGTATAATTTAAAACCAGGGTGTATGATACCTCTGGATTTATTTTTATTTTTCTCAGTATTGTTTGAACTACTTGAGGTCTTTTGTGGGTCCATACAAATTTGAGAACCTTTTTCTGTCTCTTTGAGAAATGCCATTAGGATTTCAATAGGGATTGCATGAAATCTATATATTGCTTTGTGTAATATGGTCATTTTAACAATGTTAATTCTTCCAATTTATGAGCACAGAATATCTTCCAATGTTTTTATTGCTTTAATTTTTTTCAATAATGTCATAATTTTCAGTGGATAGGTCTTCACCTGTTTAGTTAAGTTTATTTCTAGTTGTTTTATTCTTTTTATTGAAGTTGTAAGTGGAGTTGTTTTCTTCATTTCTCTTTCTGATACATCATTGTTAGTACATAGGAAAACAGTTTTTTTGTCAATTGATTTTGTACTCTGCAACTTTACTATATTCGTTTACAATTTCTAATATATATTTTTGTATATACAGTAAAATACTACCCAGCCATAAGAATATAAACTACTTCCATTTGCAACACACTGGATGAATCTTTAAGAGTGTTATGCTAAGTGAAATAAGTCATATGGATAAGGACAAAAAACATAATTGTACCTATATGTGGAATATAAAACAAATAAAAAGCAACAAACGAACAAACAGAGCAAACAAACAGATATAGAGAACAGGATGGTGGTTATCAGAGGGAAGAATAATGGGGAGAAGATGAAAAGGGGAAACAGGGTCAAATACAATGTGAAGAAAAGGAGACTAGACTTTGAGTGGAAAGCACAAAAAAGAGTATACAGAGATCATAATATAAAGTTGTAAAACTAAAATTTATATAATGTTAACCAACCTTATTCCAATAAATTAATTTTAAAAAGCAACCCACGCCTGACCAGGCAGTGGCGCAGTGAATAGAGTGACGGACTGGGACGTGGAGGACCCAGGTTCGAGACTCCGAGGTTGCCAGCTTGAGTGCGGGCCCATCTGGCTTGAGCAAAAGTTCACCAGCTTGGACCCAAGGTTGCTGGCTCGAGTAAGGGGTTGCTTGGTCTGCTGAAGGCCCGCGGTCAAGACACGTGTGAGAAAGCAATCAATGAACAACTAAGGTGTCGCAATGAAAAACTGATGATTGATGCTTCTCATCTCTCTCCATTCCTGTCTGTCTGTCCCTATCTATCCCTCTCTCTGACTCTCTCTCTGTCCCCGTTAAAAAAAAAAAAAAAGCAACCCACAATTTATACTCTGCCTATCTAGACTTGGACTACTCTGTTGGACTGCCTCATTGTCTGTGTGATCAAATTTTCTTTCTTGAGGAAGTGAAATGATTGAAGCTACACATTTTGGGTACTCTCTTGAATTGCGTAGTTTTTTAATTGTTGGGTGGACATAGGTGTGAGCATCGATAAATCTGAGTTGCAATGGGAGATGAGTAAAATGGGAGCACAGGGATTAGGTTATGAAGAAAGTCAGGTTATAAAGAAAGTACAGTATGTGTTGCTCATAGCTTTGCTGATTTCTTGTCTAGATCTTTCAGTGTGTCCTAGATTTCCAGAAATGAAGCACTCTGCTTCTTAAAAATGTACTCTCTACTATCAGTCTTTCCTTTTTTCTCCTTCTCTTTCTTTCCCTCCTCCCCTTCTTTTCCTTTTCTTTCTCTACCTCTTCTCTTTCAACTTCCTTCTCTCCCTTCTCTTCCTTTTCTTTTTTCTTCTTTTATCCTCATCCTCTTTCATCCTTTATTTATTTATTTTGTGACAAAGACAGAGAAAGGGACAGATAGGGACAGACAGACAGGAACGGAGAGAGATGAGAAGCATCAGTTCTTTGCTGTGGCACCTTAGTTGTTCATTGATTGCTTTCTCATGTGTGCCTTGTCTTGGTGGGGGGGAATTACAGCAGAGTGAGTAACCCTTAGCTCAAACCAGCAACCTTGGGCTCAAGCCAGCAACCATGGGGTCATGTCGATGATCCACACTTAAACCAGCAACCCCATGCTCAAGCTGGTGAGCCTCCACTTAAGCTGGCAACCTTGAAGTTTTGAACTTGGGTCCCCTGCATCCCAGTTTGATGTTCTATCCACTGCACCACCACCTGGTCAGGCTCTTCTTAATCCTTGTTTCTTTTCTCCTTCTCCTCCTTCTCCATCTTTTCCTTCCTCCCTTTCTCTCCTTCTCCTTTCCTAAGTCTAATTTATACATGTTTATGTTACTTGCAACCTTACAATGCACAAGAATTTAAGATAGGTATTTCTTAGTTAATCGAGATAGTTTGAAATTTTGCAAGTAAAGTTTTGGAGTAAGATAAATTAGATTTATACTCAAAACTAACCACACTAATTGAATGCCTTCTGTGGATTTTCATGTTTTAGTCAATTAACACTATTAGCAGCCATAAAATGGTGCCATTTCTATTTTGTAATGAGGAAACAAGCTCAGAAAGTTTAAGACTTTTTAAAAAAATTGTACTGATTGATTGATTTGAGAGAGAGAGAGAGAAACATTGATTTGTTGTTTCACTCATTTATGCATTCAATGGTTGATTCTTATATCTGTCCTTACTGGGCATCAACCGTGCAACCTTGGTCTATTGAAACAATGATCTAACCAACTGAGCTACTTGGCATGGGCTCTCAGTTCTTTTTCCAGGGTCACATACATGATATGTATGATTCAAATTCTGGTGTCTAAATTCTGTTTTTTTTCTGCTTAATTCTCTTACTCACTTCCCTCAAGGGCTCAGTGGTCCTAGAATAAGAATTTTGTAAACATATTTCTTAATTTTATATGTATAACACTTAGAAATGCCTATCATTCAAATCAAGTGGTGAGCACACCATTTTTATTCACTGAATTATAGAAAATATAACTTAAAATATTAATATTAAGTCAGTGTCAGTCATTGTCATAAAGCTGCCAAATCTCTTCTTTATTCTCTCTTGCTATTAAATTCCTCAGGATTATAACTGTTGTACTTGGCTGACCTTATAATGGTGATTCTTCTCTTTGGTTTGTGACTGCCAGAGTTTCATGGACCCAATAAATCAATGGACCCAGTCTGAGTTGTTTATTTATTTGTTTGATTATTTATTTCTATTTTAAACTATAATCAGGAAAATCAATCTGTTCTCCTTTGTTAACATTGACCATCTATTTGTTTAGAAAGTGCTAACAGTTAATAACTAAGCTATGTATAGAGCTTTCTTATAAATCTTAAATTTTATTAGGTTTTTTGATCAATCCTACTAAGGAAATGAAAATATGTCCAGCTGGTAATCAGGCTACAATTTTTCTAACATAATAGAATGATGTGTCCAGCAAGACTAATAGAAAATAGACCAGGCTTAAGCGTAATCTTCCAAATGAATAATGTTTTGAAAGAATACTACTATTCTTACCAATTATAAAACTAGCCCCACTTTTCTCTTTGCACCTCAAAAACAAAACTTATTGCAATATCATTACTAAATTGTTTCAGTCTCTGGACAGCATCCAATCCTGAGTAGGACTCCATTTTCCTAAGCCTTCTTCAGAATCATCTAGCACAGGGTGCCCACACTTTTTCAGCTTGCAAGCTACTTACTTCTAAGAACACCAACTCAAAATGATCTACCTACAATAAAAATGAAAAACATAAATTATTTCTTCTATATTATCATTATTTAAGTTACTATTATTACTATTTAATATTGTGTATTCTTCTTTCTCCTTTCTCCTTCTCAACTCTCTTTTCGGAGGAAAGTCAATGTCATAGTTTTTATGAACAGTCCAAAAAAGCCGCTCCACATTTCCCTTCTTTGGAATAGCAATGGCACACAGACAGATGAGGCAAATGCACTTAGAATATTACATAGTGAAAAAAATACCCTCCCATTCTGTATGAAAGTGGTAGGTGTTAGGCTTCTTACTTGGACCAGCTACGGCACTCATTTTTATACCCTTTGTTGTATTTAGTTTAAATAAATTGAAGGCTAACTATGCAGCAATGTAACTGAACAAGTTAGCGCGGTTTAACGCGTATGCGTAGGGTGTCAAAAGTTCAGATGTCAGATTAGCTACCCTGTATGCCAATCAAAAGCAAATGTCTTTTTAATGTCATGTGATCTACCCACATTTCCTTCGCGATCGACCAGTAGATCGTGATCAATGTATTGAGCACCCCTGATCTAGCAGAAGTCCAGACCTTCCATATACTATTTCACAAGTCATTCAACCCAGAGTCATGATTAGGCTTCATTTCTCTATTTATCTTGAGAAACTATTGCTGTGTCTGGGTACTGAATTCACACAGATACCCTGGGGTGGGAATAGGAATAGAATTTGAAAAGATATTTGAGACTATTTCCAAGTGTCCTAAAATTTGAGTTTGAGAGCTTCGAGAACTGAGTGACAGAGTCTTCAGGTTGGTTCCCTGAGATGAAATGTGGTATTCTCAATCAGCACCAGAATGTTGAAAGAAATTAACTAAGACATGTCTGCCATTCAAAATGACCATATTTCATCAATTCTAAATGCTATTATAAAATAAATTTCTCTCTTTTTCTAACAGAACTAATAAAAATTACGTGCTGCCAAACTATGGAACAAATTTTTCTTACTACTTCATATTTTTTATTCTATGCTTAATCAAAAACTATTTAATTTAGACATAGGTTGTTTATTATTATATCATTTTTGTATACTTAAATGGAAAATATAAGAATAGACATTAATAAAGGGATTCTCAAACATTTTCATATTCAAAATTCAACTTTTCTAAATCAAGTTCAGAATTAGAAGCACCAATATTAGTGGATTTTTTTTATCTCTATGTACTATAATTATAATTCTTTTTGCTATTAAGATCATTGGCGCAGTTTCTTAAATGTGTCTGCACTGTTATCACTAATTTACAGGCTGATGTCTATGCTACAAGCTGTAAAACTCACATCATTTTTTAAATTATGCCAGAATGTATTGATTATAATAGGTATATCCTGACTACAATCTAGTCCCCAGAGATTGTAAAATATGTCCCAACTTCAGAAATGTTACACTATTTTTAAAAGGTGTATTTTAGAATCAGTAAAATATAGTGTTAGTTTTTATTCCTGACATCTTTCCTATAAGGTGTTGTGTTTTAAAGATATGTTTTAGTCATGTGCACACATTTATTTAACATGTAGGCAAAGGGAAAACAAGCATAAAGAAGCCCTTTTAGATAACCTGAAGTCAGCTAACGTTCTTGTAGAAGTCATGAGACAAAATGCTCTAATAAGTAGTTACAGAGTCCACGGAAATCAGAATTCAACCTAGGTCTCCATTTCAAAGGTTAGAAAATATGAATCTCTTCTAGTCTCATACATTATTCAGACCAGGATAGTAGTATCTCTACTAAATTTTTATCTAAAACACATATCTTTACATCATTATATTTTCACAATTAAAAATCATCTAACATCCAGCATGCTAATAAAGATACTATAGATATATATATATGGGCCTTGGCTTGCATATATTAGAATAAAATGTTAACTAAACTCTCTACAAGGTTATAATTTAAAGACAAATTACATGCTATCGATGTGGGAAAATTGTAAGAAAAGTCACAGACAATGCAAAATATGTATAATTTCATCATTGTCTTTAGCAAAATGGAGATGTCTAGCTGTGGAAATGTCATTTTTTGTAGATTTGCTTCTCTAGTTTACTAAATGCTATCAAATGTTGAACAAAATGTTTAAAGAAATCTTTCTCTTTGACTCTTACTAATCTGAAGTCTGTATCTTAAGAAAATAAATTGGCCCTCCTTTCTTTGTATTTTATATAAGTACATAAAATATAAAATACATAAAAAAATCTATTTAGCATAAATAAATTCTAAATAAATAACCTAATATTATAAATTGCTTACTGTATAATCCATTCAAACAAAGACAAGTACAATATCAGTTCTCTTATATGTAGAATCTATTGAACAAAATTAACTAACAAGCAAAATAAAGAAACTCATATATAGAAAGCAGGCTGACAGCTATAGGGTGATGGGAGAGGGTACTGGGTGAAGAAGCTGGAGGAATGGAGCTAAAAAACAGAAAAAAAAACCTCATGGATACCAACAGCAGTGTGGTGATTGCTATGACGGGGTAGGTGGAGGAGGGTATAGGGACAAAAATGATAATGGATGAAGATTTGACTTGGTGGGCAGTGAACACACAATAAGATGTACAGGGTTATGTTGTAGACTTGGGCACCTGAAACCTGTATAATTATGTTAAATAGTGTCACTGTAATAAATTCAATTAAAAAAGAAAGAATTGGGGTCACAAGATGGCAATGTTAGATTTCTAAGATTTTCATCATTCCAATACTTCTCCAAAGTCATTTTATTTAATATCAACCACAGGGCTCTTGCACATGGACCATGCACAATAAACCAGAGAAAGTACTGGGAGCCAATGTGGTCTGTGACAAGAATTTTCTCTCTAAGAAACTAAAGCCTTCCAGCTCAGTAAGCACATATGACATAGGGTCTGTTGGAAGATCATTGTCATTCTAGCAGACCTGAAGAACACACTCCTCTTCCTTGCCACTTAGAAATGGGAACTACAAATCCTCTAGTCATGAACATGAAATATTTTCCCAAATAGCCTTATGTCATCTATATTAGAATGTTCTTAGGACACAATCATTTTTGACAAATTTCCGAACTTTTTTAAAACCAGTGTAGTAATCCAGGCCGGGGTAGTCCTTGGCTCAAATTTGAAGATGACATTACTTTTATGGATTTTCAGAAGAATAACATCATATAAATCATTGCCACTAGATATTTATTTCTAAGAAAAAAGCAAATATCCTCATTCAGAGAAAAACAGAGAGACACGTTCTTGTCTTTTTCTGCTCAGTAAACTTCTTTATTAAAATATTCTTGTTTTAATTACCAAAAATCAAAGGATTATTCATACATTCCCAATCTTCAAGTTCATTATATCCCACTTTGTAATAATTTCTGGGTTAACCATTCTAGTTATGGTTTGCCTTTAACTGGGCTACTCTCCATAATTTTCAGGCCTTTATCACATAGCATTTCACTCTTTACATCAGGGTTTTTTCCCCTCAAAATTGATATTTGTTAAACTACTATTTTTAGACATATTCTTATAAAGTTAGACTTTATAACAGAATTCCTTGACACTACTTCTTCCCACTAAGGTTTGAAACTACTCTACTATCCATTTTAAATCCATCAGGTGGATTATATATAGATTTGTAGTGTATTCTACCATCAAAATAAACCCTTATTCCATAACCTTCTCTGCTCATTTCTTGTCTTGTATCATCTACATTACTAAAGTAGTCATTTAATCCAATTTCATTTTTTAACATTCATTTTGACTTTCATCATTCCAATTCATTCATTAGCAGTGGTTCTAAACTAAGGATGATTTGTCCCCTCGGTGACATGTGATCATGTCTAAATATATTTTTGGTTGTCACAGTGGGAACTGTAGAGCCACTACTGGCATTTAGTGGGTAGAAGCTAAGAAGGGTGCTAAACATCCTACAATGCACATGATGGAACAACAATAAAATAATCCAGCCCAAAATGATAGTAGTGTTGAGGGGCTGAGGTCAGTGATCTTTGCTCTACCCTGTCAAACTTTCACCATTTCTCTGTCCACATCCACTATATCAGGTTTTTAAAATGGATCTGTCATAGTGGTCTGACTACTTTTGTTACACAATTTTTACAAAATATATTTTTAAAATATGTATTAATACGCATTTCCTTCCAGAATATGAACATTTGATGCCTCGTGATTTGTAAATTTTAGCTGCTTATTAAACTTTAATTAGATTAAGTAGACTAGGCTTATTTGTATGTTGTGCATGATTGTATATATTGGTAATTCAAAAGCAACAATATATATAAAAGTGACTCTAACCTTAGTAGCTCCAGAAATATTAATTCTGTTACACCCTGGAGAACCTCATAATATGTTTTTAAAATCTTCAAAAATACACCTTGTGTTTCTTTTTTTTCTTTTTTTTTTTTAATTCAGTGAGAGGTGAGGAGGCACTGACACACTCCCATGTGTGCCCTGACCAAGATCCACCAGTAAGCCTTCCACGGGGCTATGCTCTGCCCATCTGAGGTATTGCTCCATTGCTCAGCAACCAAGCTCTTCTTAGCTCCAGAAATGAAGACTATGGAGCTATCCTCAGTGCCCAGGGCCAACTCACTTCAATCGAGTCATGATTGCAGGAGGAGAAGAGAGGGAGAGGCGAAGCAAGAGGGTCAGGAATGGAGAAGCACTGGTTGATGCTCTACCACAGACCCAACTGGCCAAGACCACACTTTGTGTTTTATTGAATTACCATTGGTTATGTTTCATAATATCTCAGAATGAACAAGCATGCATCATAAGAATGTTATTTATCTATTACTTTATATGTGTGAGCACAGTTCATCTTCATTATAGATTGAAAACAATATTTCAAACTATTTTAGATCATTTCCACTTGAGTCAGACCTGCCTCAGTTCTGGCCTGAGAATCTGAATTATAGATAACAGACTTAGAAAGAACCTGTCCTTCCCATATTCTTGAGTGTCCTTGAGTGCATGGAAGTGAGGTATTATTATTTTTATTTCTTTTGTTTTAAAGACTTTATTTTTTTAATTTCTTTTCAGAGAGGAGAGAAAGAGGGGCAAAGAGAGAGAGAGAGAAAGAAAGGGGAGGAGCAGGTAGCATCAACTCCCATATGTGCCTTGACCAGGCAAGCTCAGGGTTTTGAACCGGTGACCTCAGTGTTCCAGGTCGATGCTTTATCCCAATGCGCCACCACAGTGGGCTATTTTTATTTCTTAAATGATGTGTCCATGAAAATTTACATACATTTCTAAGACAGGGTTTAAATTCAAACCCTTTACTGTATTTCATTTTTATAGAACATCAATGCAATTTTTTTTTCATTTGGCATGAATAAGATATAGTGCAAAGATATAGTGCAAAAGACTTTAGCATCAGAAAACCCTGAATTTGAAAGGTGGTTTTTACTGGGTGACTGGAGCAGAGATCAGAAAATTTTATTCTATAAAGGGTCAAATAGTAAATATCTTTGCCTTGCAGTGCCTGTAGTTTCCATTGCAAATATTCATTCTTACACTGTGAGAAGAAAGAAGCCACAGACAATATGTAAATGACTGGGCATGGTTGTGTTCTTATAGAAAAACAGATGGTTGCCAAATCTGCACCGTAGGCCATAGTTTACCAACTTCCGATGACCAGCAAATTACTATACTTTCTCATCTATAGAATGGAGGCACTAAAACTCAGCTCATAGGTGTGAAGTAACTCAAAGCAACTGAGAATGTGAGTAACGTACATATCAAAGGATGGAGCCCATTACAGGCACTAAATTTGGCTGTTGTTATATTGGAGTCAAACAAATTAATGTTCTTTAGGTAAGTCCATGAGAGAGAGAAAGAGATAATTAAGTAACGAAAGACAGATTATAAGGTAACTTCAGTGTTAATGATATTCATGTCAAAAGTTTTTTATTCAGTGCTTCACCTTGAAGTTTTGGTATAATTTTTTTCTACAAGAAGAATAGAAAATTTGAAATTATTGTATTAAGAAGATACTATAGAAAGCAATTGAATTCTCTAAATCCAAGTAACTTTCATCATTACAAAGCAGAAAAAAAGTAAAATTTATTTTATAAATTTTTCCACCACTAGTAATTACTGCTGCTTTTATAATGGCTCATAATAAATTCCATGCCTTTTCTAAGAATTATTTGACTCCCACAGTGGTGTGGATTAATTTATGTATATTTAATTTAAAAATTAGCATCACCTTGGGGATTTGTCTCTGTCCCCTCATTTCATGAATAAATCAAACAGCTTTTTGAAAAATGCATAAATATATAAAATATTCTTTAACACATTTGTTTTTGTAAATACATGACATTCACTGATAATGGAATTTTTCTTGACATCAGTTTGCCAAAATTTTAAAGAAAATTAAATGCAGTTGTAAGCCAAGTATGTGTATGATACTTTGTTCTATGTTTTTTTTTATTTATTATGTAGTGTGAATATGCATCTCTCTCAATTTAAAATTTATTTATTTATTATTTTTAGAGAGAAAGAGAGGGAGAGACAGAGAAGATGGGAGGAAGAGAAAATGTCAACTTTCATATGTTCCTTGACCAGGCAAGCTCAGGGTTTCATACCAGCGACCTCAGTGTTCCTGGTTGATGCTTTATCCACTGTGCCACCACAGGTCAGGATAAGCTTTTTTTTAATTTTTTTTTAAAAACAAATCTAACTGCATGACATTAATCAATAAGAGTACATAGATGTCAGGTAAACATTTCTATAGCATTTGAACTGTTGATTATGTTGTATGCCCATCACCCAAAGTCAAATCATTCTTCATCACCATATATATTTGTCCCACTTTACATCCTTCCTTTGAACCCTCTGCCCCACACTTCTCACCCCATGTCTCCCTCCCCCTGGTAAAATACTTCACTTTTATCAATGTCCATGAGTCTCAGTTTTAATTTCCAATTATGTGTGAAATTATATGGTTATTAGCTTTTTCTGATTTACTTATTTCACTCAGTATAATGTTCTCAGGGTCTGTGTTGGTGAAAAGTCAACATGTCATCATTTCCTATGGCTGAGTACTATTTGATTATAGATATGTGCAATGTCTTTATCCAATCCTCTATTGAAGAACGCTTTGGTTGTTTCCATGTCTTGGCCACTGTGAATAATGCTATAATCAACATGGAGATGCATGTGTCTTTATGTACCAATGTTTTCAAGTTTTGGGGGTAGATAGATACCCAGTAGAGAAATTTCTGGGTCACATGGTAGTTCTATTCTTAATTTCTTGAGGAATCAACATACTTTCTTTCATAATGGTGATACTAATTTATATTACCACCATCAATGAATGAGTGTTTTTTTTCCTCTCCAACACTTGTTATTACCTGTCTTGTTGATAATAGCCAATCTAACAAGTGTAAGGTGGTATCTCATTGTAGTTTGAATTTACATATCTCAAATACCTAGTAAAGATGAGCATCTTTTCATATATCTATTGGTCATTTGTATGTCCTCTTGGGAGAAGTGTCTGTTCTGGTCTTCTCCCCATTTCTTAATTCGATTATTTGCTTGTTTGTTGCTGAGCCTATGAGTTCTTTATATATTTTGGATATTGACCTCTTATCAGAGTTGTTCTTTGCAAATATCATCTCCCATTTAGTTGGCTACTTATTTGACTTTTTTGTCAGTTTCTTTTGCTGTGCAGAAGCTTTTTAGTTTGATATAGTCCCATTTATTTATTGTTGCCTTTACTTCTTTTGCCTTTGGGGTATAATTCATAAATTTTTATCTATGGCTAAGGTCCATGAGTTTAGTACTTATTTTTTCTTTTATGTAATTTGTTGTTTCAAATCTTTAGGTCTTTGATCCATTTTGAATTAACTTTGGTACAGGGGACAAACTGTAGTCATGTGGCTTTCCAATTTAACAAGTATCATATTTTGAGGAGGCTCTCTTTCATCCATTGTTTTTGTCTCCTTTATTGAAGATTATTTGTCCATATATATGTGGTCTTATTTGTAGGCCGTTGATTCTGTTCCATTCAGGTCTGTATGTCTGTTTTTCTGCAAATAGCATGCTATTTTGATCATGATGATTCTATAGTATAATTTGAAGTCAAGTAGTGTGATGCCTCTAGCTTCATTCTTTTTCCTCAAGATTGCTTTGGTGATTCAGGTTTTTTATGGTTCCATACAAACCTGGTAAATTTTTGTTCTATTTCTTTAAAAAGTAACATTGGGATTTTGATGGGGGTTGCATTAATTTTAATATTGCATTGGGAAATATGGCCATTTTAACTCTGCTGATTCTTCCAATACATAAACATAAAATATTTTCCCATTTCATTTTTTAAGGTACTTTCAATAATGTTTTGTAGTTTTGGTTGTGGGTCTTTCACATTTCTTGTTAAGTTTATATCTATGTATTTTATTTTTTTTTGTTGCAATTGTAAAAGCAATTATTTTTATAGTTCATTTTCTAAAGTTTCATCATTGGCATACAAGAAAGCAATAGATTTTTATATATTGTTTTGTATCCTGTGAGTTTACTGCAGTGGTTTATTGTTTCTAATAGTTTTTCAGTGGAGTCTGGGATTTTCTAGATACAGGATCATATCATCTGAAAATAGTTTTACCCTTACTTCTTTTTTCCCCAATATGGATGTCTTTTATTTCATTCTCTTGCCTGATTACTCTGGCTAAGACTTCAAGAACTATATTGAATAAGAATGGAAAGACTGGACAACCTTGTCTTGTTCCTGATTTTAGAGGAAAAGCCTTCATTTCTTTTACCATTTAGTGTAATTTTAACTGATGGTTTGTCATACACGGCCTTTATCATGTTCAAGTATTTTCCTTCTATTCCGATTTTATTGAGTGTTTTAAATATAAAAGGATGTTGTATCTTATCAAATGCCTTTTCTGAATTTATTGATAATATCATATAATTTTTGTTCTTTCTTTTGTTGATGCGGTGTATTACATTGGTCAATTAACATATGTTCAACCATTCTTGTGCTCCGGGAGTGACTTCCACTTGATTGTGATGTATTATTTTTTAATGTGTTATTGTATTCCATTTGCTAATATTTTGGTTAGGATTTTTGCATCTGTATTCATTAGAGATATTGATCTGTAGTTTTTGTTTGTTGTGTTGTCCTTGCCTGGTTTTGTTATCAGTTTTCTTGGCCTCATAAAATGTGTTAGGGAGTATTTCTTCTCTCTTTTGAAAGACTTTGAGAAAAATAGGTGTCAAATCTTCTTTGAATGTCTGGTAGAATTCATTATTGTAGCCATCTGGTCCGGGACTTTTTTGGGGGGTGGGAGGAGGTATGGTAGTTGTTTTTATTTCCTTTCTGTTTTTAGGTCTATTTAGGTTTTCCACTTCTTCATTACTCAGTCTAGAAAGATTGTATATTTTTAGAAATTTATCCAATTCCTCTAGGTTGTTGAATTTGGTGATATAATCTTTCATAGTATTATTCTATGATCATTGTATAACTATGTATCTGGTAATTTCTCCTTTTTATTTTAGATTTTGCTTATATGAGTACTTCCTCTTATTTGTTTTAGTGAGTCTAGTAAGTGGTTAGTCAATTTTATTGATCTTTTTAAAGAACTGGATCTTTGTTGTATTATTTTTTTCTGTAGATTTTTTTGTTTTCTATTTTATTTAGTTCTGCTCTAATTTTTACTATTTTCTTTCTTCTGCTGATTTTGGGTAGCCTTTGTTTTTCTTTTCCTAGTTCCTTAAGATGTAGTGTAAAGTCATATCCTTGAAATCTCTCTTGCTTCTTAATATAAACTTGTAATGATATAAATTTCCTTCTTATTACTGCTTTTTCTGCATCCCAGAAATTTGGTATCTTGTGTTGTCATTTTTATTTTTCTGTATATATATTTTTATCTCAGTTTTTATTTCTTGTTTGACCCTGTCATTTATTAGAGGCATGTTGTTTAATTTCCACATTTGTGGCTTTCTTTACTTCTTTTTTACAGTTGTATTCTAATTACAAAAGCTTTTGATAGGTTAGAGAATATGCTTCATAAAATTTCAATATTCCTGAGTTTTTTTTTTTTTTTATGTTATATTTCTTGCCCAGGATATGGTCTATCCTTGAGAATGTTCCATACACACTGGAGAAGAATGTATAATCTGATATTTTTAGATGAAATGTCCTGTAAATGTTCATTATGTCCATTTTGTCTACTGTGTCATTTAAGACCTATATTTCTTTATTGATTTTATGTTTGAATGATATATCTAAAGCCACCAAAGGTGTGTTGAGTTTTCCAAGTATGATTGTGTTTTTGTTTGCTTCTATTTTTGATCTATTAGATGTCTTTTGTTTTTTGGTGTCCCTGGTTTAGTGCATATATATTAAGAAGTGTTATATCTTCTTGATATAGTGTCCCCTTTATTATTATGAAATGTCCATCTTTGTCTCATGTAACTTTTGTTGTCTTGAAGTTAGCATTGTCAGATATTAATATGGTTACACTTGCTTTCCATGGATATTATTTTCTTGGAGAATCATTTTTCAAACTGTTATTTTGAGTATACTTTTCTCCTTGCAGCTTAGATATATCTGATGTATCCTCTCTCTCTCTTTTTTTTTTTTTTACATGGACAGAGAGAGTCAGAGAGAGGGATAGATAGGGATAGACAGACAGGAATGGAGAGAGGTGAGAAGCATCAATCATTAGTTTGTCATTGTCGTTGCCATTGCAGCACCTTAGTTATTCATTGATTGCTTTCTCACATGTGCCTTCGGCAGACCGAGCAACCCCTTGCTGGAGCCAGTGACCTTCGGTCCAAGCTGGCGAGCTTTTGCTCAAGCCAGATGGACCCACGCTCAAGCTGGTGAGCTCGGGGTCTCGAACCTGGGTCTTCCACATCCCAGTCCGATGCTCTCTCCACTGCGCCACTGCCTGGTCAGGCTAGATGTATCTCTTGCAGGCATCATATGGTTGGGTTTTGCTTTGTGATCCAATCTGCTTCTCTGTGCCTCTTTATTGGTAAGTTCAGTTCGTTTAGATTTAGGGCAATTATTTCCACTTGAGGATTTTTTATAGCTAATTTATGTTTTGTTTTCTTATAGCTCTGCGTCTTGTTTGGTTCTTCTCTTTTTTATTTCTGTCAGTTGTTTTTGTTTGGTGGTACTCTATACTTCTTTCTCCATTTTTTTTTTAAGCTATGTATTTTAGTAGTGACTTTTTTGTGGGTGTTTACTATTAGATTATTAAGAGAAAAATGTTCATATGTGCAAAAGTCCTTTGCATTATGAGTTCTTCTACATTCATCCTCCTTTGCTACTGCAGATCTTTATCCTCTCCCCTGTTATGTTATTGTTGTCACAGATTATCCTTGTTTTTATTGTGACCTTGTTGGAGCTTTTAGTAGTAGGTTTCATTTCTTTTGTTCGTTCTTTGTGTCTAGTCAAATAATGTTCTTTAGTATTTCCTGCAGTGGGGATTTTCTGGTGCTAAATTCCTTCAACTTCTATATGGCTGCAAAAGTTTTTTATTTATCCTTCATATTTGAAGGATAACTTTGATGAATATAGTATTGGTTGTGAATTCCTCTATTTTCAGTACTCTGAATGTTTAGATCCACTCTCTTCACATAGAGTTTCTGCTGAGAAGTTTGAGGATAACCTAATGGGCTTTCCTTTATATGTTATGGTGTTCTTTTCCCTAGTTGCCTTGAGGCTTCTTTTTTTGTCATTGATTTTTTAAAAATTATTTACAATGATTTGGAGAAGGTCTGTTTGTGTTGAGGTAACAGTGTTCTCTTTGCTTTTTGGATTTGAGGCTTTAACTCTTTCCATAGGATTGGGATGTTCTCATCAATTATTTGTTTGAATAGGCTCTGCATTCTCTTTTTCCTTTCTTCTTCTTTCAATATACTTATTATTCTTATATTGTTTTTTCCAATGGAGTCAGACAATTATTGCAGAGCTCTCTCATTTTTAAAAATTTTAAGTTTCTGTCCTCTTCTCTCTGAAGCATATCTAATTGCCTGTCTTTAATTTTACTGATTCTTTCCTCTATCTGGCTTGTTCTTTTAACTAAACTTGCTACCTCAGTTTTCAATTCATCTATTGAATTTTTCATCTCTATTTTTAAAGTTTTAATTTTTTTGGTGAGCTCATTAGGTTGCTTATTGATGTTTTCTCACATCCCTTTGAGTATATTTAGAACAATAATCTTGAATTCTCTATTATTTAATGCCAAGATTTTCATGTGATTGAGATTTTTTTCTGGAGTTCTTTTATTTTCTGTCTGAACTATCTCTGTCTTTTCTATGCATGGTATTTAATTTCTTATTCCTTGGTAACATTTGTGAGTGATGTTATTAAGAATTCTAACAAAAAAACAATTTAAAATAAAAAATTAAAATTAAAAAAATACTATAAAAGATAGGAAAATTAAAAAAAATAATGACAAGTAGAGAAGAAAAACCCAGAAAACAAAGATTAAAAACCAACAATAAAAATTAAAAACATCCCAGAAAAATAAGAAAAAAATATAAAAGTTAACAAAAATAAAATTCAAAAGAGAATAAGAAGAAAAAATAGGAAAAAATAAATTTTAAATTTGAAAGGTTACTGATTTTTTTCAGTAGATGTCACTGTATTACAAGTTTTAGGTCTGTGAAATTTCTTGTCTGTTTTCTGCTGAGATGTTGCCATCACAATGAGGTAGATGGGGCCACAGTCATTTTGGTGGGTGGGGTGTGTTGTGAGGACTTTATTGCTTTGACTTATGGCTTCAGCTCTAGTACTGGTGATCTCCAGGCTCTGTGTGCTCCTCCCCACATCACAACAGAACTGGGACAAGATGTGGAACACCACTCTTCTTCAGGGAATGGAGTGATTCTGGAGAGCTAACTCTAGGGTTGTCTGCCACTCTCCATACCATGTGGTGAGGGAGGTGAGATCTGTGAGGTTTGGGGGCAACACTTTAGTTTCCTCTGTCTCTTCCAAGTGCGGGCTGCAGGCAGACCATTGGAACACTGGCTGTAATCCCACACTCTGGCCTCTTTGGTTTAATTTCTCCCCCTTTATCCCTTTATCTCACTACTCATCCTGGCAGAAGGAGACCCAGTCTCTCTATCTTTGTCTTCTCTCTAGAGCCAATCATGAGTGCATTTTATCTTCCTCCCTTCTTTTCAATTGGTCCCATATTTCATTCATTTGGCATGGATTTATCATACCAGCCTGCAAGCCCAGCTGGGGTTTCTTTGCTGCATTGCAGTTGTTCAATTTTTTAAAATTTCATGGGGAGAGATCAAGAGTGTCTCTCACGCTGCCAGTACTCTGACATCATCTCTACTTAAAATTTAAAAATGTCCTATTACCTCTCTTACATTAAACCAATGGATAATTTTCAAAGTATATATACTCTTCTTTTTTTATTTTTAACTAAGTGAGAGGCAGAGAGGCAGAGACAGACTCCTTCATGTGCTCAAGAAAGATCTATCTGGCAAGCCCCTACCAGATGATGCTCTACCTGGCTGTGTTGTAGCTCCATTGCTCAGCAAATGAGCTATATTAGTGCCTGAGGCTAAGGCCATGGAGCCATCCTCAGCACACAGGGCCAACATTGCTTGAACCATTCCAGTCATGGCTGTGGGGGGGGGTAAAAGAGAAAGAGAGAGAGAGAAAGAAAGAGAGATGAGGGAGAGAAACAGATGGTTGCTTTTCCTGTATACCTTAACTGGGAATTGAATCTGGGACTACCACATACTAGGCCAATGTTCTACTGCTAATCCAACCAGCAAGGCCAGTAGATACCATTCTGAAATGGAAATAAAAAAGAATATAATTATTTTAAAGGATTCTATTCTGTGAACTCAATAACAATCTCACACATAAATTCTACAAAGTTTACTAATTGTATATAAATGTCTATTTTCAAAATGCTTACAGTTATCTACTAGATCAATCTAATTACAGTGATTAGTGAGGTGTGCCAACATTTCTAATCTTGTTTTAAGGGTGAGAAATGACTTTTTCAAGAAATATAATATTTTATTACATTTTCTGCTCATTAGCATGGAAAATATGGGTGGGTGTATAGATAGATAGTTTATATAACAAAAACAAAAAGTATTATACCATGGATTTGACTCTATTAGGGGTCCTTCCAAAACTGTGTGCATGTAATTATCTAAATTCCATGCTAATGATTTTCAAATTAAGGTTTTGTTCCAATGAAGACCTATTTATCTTGTTCTACACTAGGGAACTAGACTGGGCCACCAAAATCACTGATATCTTAACATTATAGTTCAGGAAAATAAGGAGAAAGCAGCATAAATTCTTGATTATATTATTTTATAAATTTAAGCTAAGATAAAGAAAACAAATAATCCTCAAAGCATGAGAGAGGTGAACATTAATTTCATGTCAATGTAATTGATCTACTTGATATCCTGTACTCAAATTATTTTATTTCTCACATCTTCTACACTTAAAACTCCCTGTAAATAGAACAATTATATTTTATCCTATATGTATTATGTAGAGTTGAATCAAGTAGACTGGAAGGAGCTCCAGATAGTCCTTATCTATCAAACATTACTCTTCTTATAATTTCTCTTTGAGTATCTAGTGATCCACAAAGATACTTTGTTGTCCTTATGGATTCAGGAACACAAGCCAAGAAATTTTCTAGAAAGTATACTTACCAGAGGTAGCTTAGAACTCATGGAATCCAACAGTTTCTCTTAAATTAGACAAAAAAAAAATTAAGTGTATGCTATAGGATATTATAAAATGTTCTTTGAATGACCAAAAATATTACATATATTTTTAACAGTCACAGATTATATTCCCTACAGAACCTGTTTTACTGTTCCCATATATGTGTATTAAGTAGGTAATTGATAGCCTTAAAACTTACTTTACATTCATTAACCTACTTTCATGGAAGTAAATTAAAAAAAAATTTAGAAAATTAAATTTAATAAAATGACATTGATCAATAAGAGTATGTAGATTTTGGGTAAACATTTCTATAGCAATTGAACTGTTGATTGTATTATGTGCCCATCACCCAAAATCAAATCATTTTCTGTTATCATATATTTGTCCCTCTTTACCGTACTTAAGTAGAGAGACTTCTTTGACTTTCATTCACAGAAAAACTCTAAATTACTAATGCATGTAAAACAAGACCCTTGAAAAATAATAATTTAGACACTATATTTAGCAATTTCACTATTTCAGTCCTCTAAAAATTAAGACAAACTCATTATGTTTCAGTAATTATTGACAACTTCCTTGTCAAATGTTATAGAAGACTTCATGTACACTGGTGATCCCTACTTCAAAGAATACAGCAATTCATCCAAATAAATTCTATTATAACATAAATTGAAAAATCTAATTATTTTCTCAATCACTTTTTTAATTTACATAATTTTTTCTTTGAAAAACTTCAAGAAACTTTAATTTTAGAGTTTCTTCAAAGCCCACTTAACAATTTTATATTTCTTCTGAGCCTACTTCTTTATTATTTCCTATCTAGCCATGATTATTGGATAATTGTTTTAGATATGAATAACAAACCATACTGAAATTAAATTGTTTAAGATAACAATAATCAGGGGTTTTTTTGGCTCACAGATTTTCTTTTTCTTAAATTTAATTTACTGGGGTGTCATTGGTTAATAAATTATATAGGTTTGGGTGTGTGATTCTATAATACATTATCTGTACATGTCCCTGTGTGTTCACCACCGCAAGTCAAGTTTCCTACTGTAACTATTTATCCCCCTCTTTACCATTTTTTATATTCCATCATCCCTTTTTCCTCTTGTAATTTATAACTAAGCCTTGTCGATCATCCAAAGACAGAGCCAGGTAGAAAGCTGTGCTGCTTTTCATGATCTAGATTTCAGTCACATAGTGATACTTCCTTTGTTTCTGTTAGTGGAGGCAGTCAAAAACATCTATCCAGTTTCAAGAGGAGAAGACTTAGATGCCACCACTTGATGTAGGCATGGCAAGGTTCTGAAAGAACCTATGGTATAGTAGGTATTATTATGGCCTTTGTAGGAAAAATCTGTCACACATTCGCTATTATTATTAAGGCAGTTGCTACCCTTAAGGGCAATTCATATGTTACATACAATTTGTTTCCAACTACTACACTCTGAATATTCCTGAACTTTTCTATCACCCAACTCTGGCCACTTAAAATATCTTTTACCAAAATAATCAGAGAGGTGTCGAGTATCTTTGTATAAATTTATTGGGTGTTCTAAAAAAATTTTGAGTAAGTATATAATGAAGCTATTATCTGTAGGCAAACTTTCTGTGAAGAGAAGAAAAGATTTTTTTTCCTGAATTTCTATTCTCTTATAATGAAAAACTATTCAAACAGCTTAAATATTACACTTACCTAAATTAATTAAATATCTTTTTCACTATGTTTATTATATTAAAAGAATTTAAATATCTTGAGTTTAGGGCTTTGTGTTGTTTTTCATGACTTGGTTTCCAAAAGCAGGGGAGGGAAGCTAGGGGTAATATTGATGCTTATCAAAATATAAATATTCTGTTATCAAAATACAAACATTCTGTTATCAGAATACAAATTCACATGACATTAGACAAAGCAGCTTTCAATTTTCTAATTCATTCAAGCAAACTCACTAATACCAAGAAAATGGCAAATCATATTTACAAAATGAACACACTATGCCCAGCTGTGCAAGCAATGAACTATCTCTCTAAATTGATGAGCTCAGTTTTGTCTCTTGATTTGGAGTCAATTTAATTTCTCCTCTGGCTTGGATTGCCTCTTTAGACCCAAACAACTTTGTAATTCAGTGTATGAATTTCTAAAGTGATAGCTAAGTACTTCAAAGTACCACTATGTTTGAAGCATGGATCTTCCTAAAATAAAGATATTTTCAGGAGAATTAAACAATAAATACATATAAATTTTATAAGGGAATTATGATTACAAATGTTGGTAGGTTTTTAAAGTAGAATCAGGGCAGAAACCCCTTAAAGGTATGAAATTTAATCGCCACCTATCATAAAATCCGCTTATTTCTCTTTAAGACACTATTCAGATTGTTCTAGACATCTTTCTTATGGTAGTTTCAACAAAGTCTCCAAGAATAATTTATTCCAAGCTAAAAAAATAACTATATTATTTACACTTTGAGACTATATATTTGTTTTCTTTGTAAAGAAAAGGCATGCTTCATATAAAGATTATAACTGATTTATTCTGGCCTATAGTTATGACATATATGTGAAGTATAAAGAATACTAATCAACAAATATATGTGCCTGAATTGCATGTAACTAATAAATAGAACATTCTCAATATTGTTAAAAATCTCCTATAGGTTTTTTTTTGTTTTTGTTTTTGTTTTTTGGGTTTTTTTTTTTTTTTTTTTTGTATTTTATCCTGGTTTCTTCTGCTCTCTCTGGAAGCAATTACTTACTATATTGATTTTGTGTTAATAATGGTCTATAAAAATTAATTTGATGACTTTTTGTTTAGTTTCACTCACTTGTGATGCAGGATGGGGCAAGAGTACATTTACAAGTTGTTTGTATGGAAAATAATACAATAATTAATAAATAATAATAGAATAAACTCACATACTGACAACTGTAAACCTACTTTTGCCACACCCTGTGTATACTTCTTTGACATCATAAAGTGTATAAGTATAATGTATTTGTTGTATCATATTCTGTTGCATGATTGCCAATTGTGCTATGGCTGGTATTTGAATTGTTCTTAACTTTTTGTTTTATAAATGATGTAACTATGTAGAATGTTCAATATGTCTCCTTGTGAAATAAATGTAAGTTTCTTTTCCTTTTCAGGGTGCACTTGGAATTGGAAGGCTTTATTGGTGTTATTCCAGCAAAGTGAGTACAACTTTCTCGCATTCTCAAGCTTCAAAAGTCTTTCCAGAGAAGGACACTGGTGTCATGGGTGTCCCATGGAAATTGATCTAACACTTAGAGATTCCTTGGTGGAAGTGACCTCTTAATTTGGTCTCTTTTTCAGAGGAGACACACACTGTGTCTTAAACTTTTGAGGTAAGAATTAAGCAAGGCTTTTTCTTTTTTCCAGTGAAACAAGACCTGCAAATTTTATTGTTTTTCTTTTCTCTCAAAAGTTAGTGACAGAATTATTCTCGATAAAGTTTTAACTTTTTATGTTGCTCAAAAACTGTTCCACACTCAGCTTCCTTTGTTAGGGTAAGTATTGGTTGGCATCTAGAGAGCAAATAATGAGCCAATATAAAATATCTGCCAATTTGTTCTTAAGATTAAAAGTGCATGAAATAAGTACAATAAGTTGTCATGCCTCTGGAACAGATGTCTTCTTGGGAAGCCTGGACCAGGACACATGGGCTATAAGTACAAGCTGAATGGTCTCCTCCAGTGAAGTTAAGTATGAATAAAGGTTTCCTTAGTGTATTCATCTAATAAATTGCTGGTCATAGAATGTATATATGCTCAGCTTTATTTAGTGATACTCAACTGCTTTTTGAAAAATATGTAATTCACACTCCTACCAATATGGTATATGTGTTGAATACTCTACCAAAAATTTATTATCATATGTTTGTTTTTGCTAATCTGATGTGCATCAAATTACAACATGTTGTTATTGTTGATTATTAATCAGGTGAACATTTTTCACATTGATTATTATCATATTCTTTTCTGCAACTGCTTAATTCCTTGTTGATTTTTTTTACTTATTTTTCTCTTTCTTATTGATTCATTGAAATTTATCAGTGTTTTTAATGAGGCTCTCTCCCAAAATTATAGCTAGTATTATCACCCTCTTTATGGTGATGATATATTTGATGTTAAAAAGATAGGTTTTAAGTTTCTTTGATAATTTAAAGTTTTGTTATTATATGTAAATAATTGCTCTATTAGGAAGCATAGTTTGAGGTACAGACTCAATTTCATGTTTTTCAATATAGATAACCAATGTTTTAGTAGCAGTTAAAAATAATTCTTTTGTTTTGCTCTTTGAAAAAAAAGTAGGTTTTTCCAAATATCAAACATGAAAAATCTATGGGTCTGTTTCAGAACTTTCTCTTAAGTTTCATCTTGTTTAACACTACTGCATGTCAAATTATCTTAATTATTTGAACTTTATTCATCTTAACGACTGTTAGGGGATATTCCACAGCCTGTTTTGTAGAGTGTTTTAACTATTATTGTAATTTTATATTTCCATATAAATTTTAGAATTGACTTATCAGTTTCTATGGAAATAGGGTGATTGTATTTAGATTAAAATTATATTGAATGAAGATCAATTTTAAGAAAAACTAACAGGGAATACATTTTTAATCTTCTTAGTCATAAGAATAGTTTTGGATTTTAGTTTATTTCTTGAGTATTTTTTAAAAAATGGTTTATAGTTAGATCATATATATAATATAAATTACATATTTGGTGCTGTTGTATATTTTATTAAAATCAAATTTTGGCTTAACCCATGGTGGTGCAGTGGATAAAGTGTCGACCTGGGATGCTGAGGTCACAGGTTTGAAACCCTGGGCTTGCCTGGTAAAGGCACATATGGGAGTTGATGTTTCCTGCTCCTCCTCCTCTTCTCTCTCTCTCCTCTCTCTCTCTCTCTCTCTCTCTCTCTCTCTCTCTCTCTCTCTTTCTCTTCTCTCTAAAAATGAATAAATAAAGTTGTTCTTTTAAAAATAAATCAAATTTTGTTGTTAAAAATTTAGATTACTTTAACATAATAAGCTAATACATAGCAACATCACCTAATTCTCTTTATAATTTTAATCATTTGTCTTATAGAATCTGCAAAGTCTCAAAGATATAGAATTCATATACAATTCTATGTAGACATATTATCTGCAAATAAAATCTAATCATTAGACACTTTATTTCTTTTAACTTAAGGAACTGTTTATTAGCTTTAGTATAATACAGAATAGGGGTAGTGATAGTAATTATTCTTATTTTATTTCTGATTTTAAATAACTGTCCAAAGATTTTATTATTGAGAATAATATTTTACTTGGTTATTTTATAAATACCTTTTACTGAGTTAAAGAAATTACCATTTTGTTTATCCCTTGAGTGGATAAATTTTACTGACTTTTCTGTTTTGTTTTATTTTTTAAAGCTTTTAAAAGGATTATATGTTGTAAGCTGTAATATGCTAATATAGTGAATTAAATTGATAAGTATTTTAATATTAAATCATGTTTACTAATAGGATAAATCTAACTTAGTCAATATCTAATTAATGCATTTTTAGAAAATGTTTTTTAACTTTAGTATTAATGAGTGAGATTCCTGTTTTTGTGGCAAAACAATTTTAATCTGATATCAAATTCAACAGCATCATAAATAAAATCTAGGAAAATACTTTTTAAAAATATTACTAACAAAATTATCTAGATTTCAATTATTGTTTTTTTTTCTTTTTATTTATTCATTTTAGAGAGGAGACATAGAGAGAGAAAGGGGGGAGGAGCTAGAAGCATCAACTCCCATATGTGCCTTGACCAGACCAATGCAGGGTTTTGAACTGGCGACCTCAGTGTTCCCAGGTCGACGTTTTATCCACTGCGCCACCACAGGTCAGGCAATTATTGTTGTTTTGATAGTATTAACCATCAACTGGATTTACCTTATATGTATACAATAGTTTATTCAACAACAAGATACACATTCATTATATGCTTACAAAACACAGTAAATAAGACAGTTCAAATTCTGGGTGATAAACACACTTTTATAAATTTAAAAGAATATAAATTATATAAAATACATCCTTAGATCAAAATGAAATTAAACTATATATCTATAAAAGAAACATAGCTGGAAAATCTCAAAATATTTGGAGATTGAAATACACCTTTGTATAATATATGAGTCAAAAAATTTTCACAAGAAATGTAAAAATAATATGAACAAAATGAAAAAATATTAATAATAAAAATTGGTTCATGTTAGTGAAAATTAAAACAAATTAATTGAGAAAAACAAAAGCTTAAAATGTTTTAAAATACTTAAAAATTTTGTAAAACTCTACACTCTAACAAAGAGAAAAAGAGAAATCACTATGACCTCATGGGCATTATAAAGATAATAAAGGAATACAACAATTTTTTTAGCCATTTGATAATATAGATGAAATGAAAAAATTTCTTGAAGAACACAGACTAGCAAAACTTACACAAAGAGAAAGAGATAATATGAAGAAAGCTTTATACATTAAATAAATTCATTGAATAATAACCTTACCAAAAACATTAAAAAAATAAATAACAGGTCCAAATGATCCAGACTTCACTGGTCATTGCTGCCAAGCATTTACAGAATAAAAAATAGCAGGACTCTACAGTCTCTTCTAAAAAATAGAAACATAGAAAACATTTTCTAAAATTTTATAAGATCACTATAAATGAGACATAAAAATATAAAAAAATATTAGCTAATCATATCCAATTTGAATTTATTCTATTTATGCAAGGCTGGTGCAACACTTGACAATTGGGTAATGTAACCATAACCTATATCAATAAATGCGGAAAAAAGTATTATACATAATCTAGCAAACATTTATGTTAAAAACTTGTAGCAAACTATGAATAAATAGAAACTTCCTTATCTTGATAAAGAGCATCTACTGAAAATGTTCAGTTAAAATCATAATTATGCAAAACTAGATGCTTTTCCTCTATCATACTGGATATCTTAGCTAGTTAATAAAACAAGAAGAAATAAGAGTATTTAAATTCAGAAGGAATAAATAGAATTGTCTCTGTTCACATGGTATTGTAGAAAATCCAAAAGGATCAACAAAAATACTCCTGGACCTCCTAAATAATTAGAGCAAAATGGCAAGATACCATGTTAATATACAAATGCGAGTTGCTTTTCTTTTTTCTAGTGTGCAAGAAAAGGATACCAACAGGCCGAGGTTGCTCAAATCCCACTTTCTTTATTAATTATTTTTATTTTCAATTAAAGTTTACATTCAATAATATTTTCTTTTACTTTCAAATGTACATCATGGGGGTTAGACAGTCATATACTTTACAATCTAGTCCCTCTGGTATTTCAAATACTCTCACCTAGCACTATACATAGTTATCACATTATTGTTGATTGTATTTTTATGCTGTAACTTACATCCTTGTGACTACTCTGTAACTACCAATTTCTGATTAAGACTGTCTCTAGAACTGGCAATTGCTTGAATCTTGGTGATGAGCTATGCAATCTTGAAATATTCTTTTCAATCAGAGTCTTTCTCTTATGACTGAGGTGTCTGGAGACATGCTACACTTATCAGATAGTTTATGCTAAAATGTGTTTTATTATGAATATCATTTTTTTATGTCTGAGGCTTTTAAGAAAATGGTACCAGCCTGACCTGTGGTGGCGCAGTGGATAAAGCGTCAACCTGGGAACAGTGAGGTCGCCAGTTCAAAACCCTGCACTGGTCTGGTCAAGGCACATATGGGAGTTGATGCTTCCAGCTCCTCCCCCCTTTCTCTCTTTCTCTCTCTCTCTCTCTCTCTCACTCTGTGTCTCCTCTCTAAAATGAATAAATAAAAAGAAATTAAAATAAAAAAAGAAAATGGTACTAAATGGATTAGATAACCTATGTTAACAAATGTGGTTAATGATGAACAATTATTTTGCTCAGGGGAGCAGGAGTCTGAGCAGCGAAGGTCAGTTTTACAGGTACTGCATGCGTATGTGAGTTAGCTCCAATAAAATACTGAACACCAAGCTTACTTGGTTGGCAGTGATTTGGACATATTGTCACACATTGTTGCTAAGAAAATTAAGTGCATCTGTGTGAAGAACAAACCTCTGAAGCTTGTGCCTGGTTTCTAACTAGTTGTGCACCTATGTACCTATGCTAATTTAATGTGTATCCTTTTCTGTAATAAATGATAACCGTGATTATAACAACTTTTCTGAGTCCTATAAGTCTTTCTAATAAATCACCAACCTTGAGTGACATTTTGTGAACTTCCAATTCAATTCACAATGAAAAATTAAAATATTAAATAAACAAAACACTATTTACATTAGCATTAAAAAGAAATATATTTAGGTATGACTCTAATAAATATATAGAGGATCTATATGCAGAAAACTACAAAGCTCTGATTATAAAAATAAACAAAGAATATGTAAGTAAATATTTCAAGAGATATATTTTTTCACAAATAGAAAAACTCAATGTTATTAACAAGTAATTTCTTTCCACTGGATCTATAAACTCAATGTAATCTCAACAAAATACCAGCATATTATTTCATAGGTATTTACAAACTGATTCTAACTTTAAATGCAAAGGAAGAATACTGACAACAGTCAATACAGTACTTAGGAACAGCAAATTAAGAGGACTGACACTACACAACAATAGGACTTACTATAATTATAAATAAAGACAGATTATATTAATACAGCATAAATCTGATAAGGGAGAATACGTAATAGAGAGCCCCAACATAGATCCATACTAATATAGTCAACTGAACTTTGGCAAAGTATCAGAGACAATGGAGAGAGGATAGACTTTCAAAAATAGTGCTAGAAAAATTGGACATCCATGTAAAAAATTAACCTTGACACTGAATTTATACATTTCACAAAAGTGAATGCAAATAAAATATAAACTAAATATTAAATATAAAACTAAAAGTTTTATATAATATAACTTAAAGAAAATCTAGATGATGTCAGAGTATTGGCGGCATGAGAGATACCCTTGATCTCTCCCCTTGAAATTTCAACAAATTGAAAAGCTATAACACAGTGAAGTTACAACAACTGGGCTCACAGGTTTGCAGGAAACATTTGCACACAAAACGGGCTAAAGGTGGGAAGTGTTGAGAAAAGGGAGCAGAAGATAAGGCACACTTGCAGTCAGCTTCAGAGAAGAGAGAAGCTAGGTTCTTGTCTACTGGGACTATGAAAGAGAAGGAAGCCCAGACTGTTTGGCTTTTTTTCTTCTGGGGCTCTGGAGAAGAAGAAAGCTCAGACTGTTTGGGTTTTTTGTTTGCTTGGACTTCAGAGGAGGGAAAAACTCAGAGTGACATAATCTCCTTCTGTCAAGAGGAGCGGTAAAATTCAAGGGCAGAGGTGAAGATAATAAACCAAACTGGTGGCAAAATGAGGATTCCTGGCCAGTGTTCCATGGTCTGCCAGCAGCTTGCACCTGGCACAGAGACAGAGAAAACCAAAATGTGCACCACAGCCTCCTAGATCCCTCACCACCTGAGTATAAACAGTGCAGAGAAACAGACTCCCACACCTAGCTCTCCAGAGCCACTCTCTTCCTGGAAGAAGTGTGCTCAGTGTCTTGACCCAAGTTTCTTGAGATGTGGTGAGCAGTGCCACCAAGCCTAAATCACCATTACTAAAGCTGTAAAGCCCTCACAACATGCCCCACCCATCATCAAAACTGTAGCCTCACCTATAGCATTGCAACAGCAACATCTCCATGGAGGATACCCCAGGAAATTCAAAGAAATAAAACTTGTAATACAGTGCCACCTACTGAAAGAAAACAGAAAAACATATTAAACTGAAATGTTTATTTCTTATTTTAAATTTCATTTTATTTAATTTTTATTCATAACTTTTGTGAGTGTTATTTTTTTATTTTTTCTTGATTTTTGATGTGTCTTATTTTTACTTAACATTAGTTTTAAAATTTTTATCTTTTTTCATTGTACTATTCACTTTTATTTAAAAATTTCAACTTGCTTCTTGTTAGTTTTCTTAACAATACCACTCTAAAATGCCATTGAGGATGAAGAATATGAATACCATGTCTATACAAGAAAGATACATAGTTCAGAAATAAAATTAAAAATTTCCAGAAAGTAACCTCAATCACATGGAAACCTTGGATTAGATGATAGAGAATTCAAAATTGAAGTTCTGAAAATTTGCAATGAGATGCGAGAAAACACTGATAGGCAATTTAATTAGGTTGGAAAACAAATTAATGAACAAAATGAGTACTTCACAAAAGAGATTAAAAATTCAGAAAAGAACCAAACACAGATGAAGAACTCAATACATAAGTGGAAACCTGAGGTATCAAGTTAAGCTAATAAAATAGGCCAGATAGAAAAGAAGAGGAGAATCAGTGACATCAAAGACAGGCAACTAGAGATGCTACAGAGAGAAGAAGAGATTTTCAAATTAAAAAATAAAATAATAGAACTGTCTACAAGAACTATCAAACTCCATCAAAAAGAGCAATATAAAATAATGGGTATATCAGAAAAAGAAGAGAGGGAGAAGGAAATGCAGAGCCTATCCAAACAAATACTTGATGAAAACTTCCCAATCCTATAAAAAGAGTTATAGCCTTGAATCCAAGAAGCAAACCTAATGCTGAGTTTCTGCACCCCAAACAGACCTTCTCCAGGGCACATTGTAATAAAATTGTGAAAAATAATGACAGAAAGGATTCTATAGGAGCTAGTAAAAAAAAAAAACACATAATATATAAAGGCCCATTAGTTTGTCACCTGACTTGCCAGCAAAAGCTCTACAAGCCAGAAGAGAGTGAGCACAAACATTTAAAGTACTGAAAGAGATAAATTACCAGCCTAGAATACTATATCCATCAACATTATCCTTCAAATATGAAGGAGAAATAAAAACTTTTACAGACATACAGAAGCTGAGGGAATTTATTACCAGAAGACACCAACTGCAGAAAATACTCAAGGAGATTATTTGAATAGTTACAAAGAACAAAACACATCAACACTACAAGTAAAAACTCCAAGTTACCTTAAAAACAAGGATGATCTATTACAACAATACATAAAAGGAGAGAGGATAAAGTTCTGCAAAAGCAAAGGTAGATACAGTGCAAAAGCACACATAAGACTAAGGACTCTTGTACATATGAACATTTTTCTCTTAATAACCTAATAGTAACCACTAACAAAAAAGCCACTAATGAAGTACACATCTGAAAATAAGAAGAAACAGGGGAAAGTAGTATGAAATACCACCAAACAAAAACAACTGACAAAAACTCAAAAACAAACTATCCAAAACACTGAGCTATCAGAAAACAAAACACACAATGACTATAAAAAATTATCAGAAATGAATACATGTAATTGCCCAAAGTATCAATGGAATAAACTCATCAATAAAGAGGCACAGTGTAGCAGACTGGATCAAAGAGCAAAACCCAACCATATGCTGTTTTCAAGAGACACATCTAAGCTGCAAGGACAAAAGTAGACTCAAAGTGATAAGTGAGAAACTATTCTCCAAGCAAATATTTTCCAAAGAAAAGCAGGTGTACTCATACTCATATCGAACAATGCTGACTTCAAAACAACAAAGGTAACCAGATACAAGGATAGACATTTCATAATGATACAGGGGACATTTTATCAAGAAGATATAACACTTCTAATATATATGCACTGAATCAGGGAGCACCAAAGTTTATAAGATACCTACTAACTGATCTAAAAATAAAATCAGACAAAAACTTAATTATACAGTGTGTCTTTAAAATTTATTTATTTATTCATTTTAGAGAGGAGACAGAGATAGAGAGAGAGAGAGAGAAAGAGAGAAAGGGGGGAGGAGCTGGAAGCATCAACTCCCATATGTGCCTTGACCAGACCAGTGCAGGGTTTTGAACTGGCGACCTCAGTGTTCCCAGGTCGACGCTTTATCCACTGTGCCACCACAGGTCAGGCCTATACAGTGTGTCTTTAAAGTCATGGTGCACTTTTAACCAGTCACCATGCAAAAGTGCACCATGACTTTATGGACACACTGTATTCAGAGATCTAAGCACCCCATTGATGACTTGAGATAGATCATATCAACAGATAATCAATAAAGAAATATTGTCCTTAAATGATGCACTGGACCAAATGGACATTATAGTCATTTGTAGGACATTACATCCCAGAACATCAGATTATACATTTTGTTCCAGAATGCATAGAACATTTTCAAAGATAGACCATATGTTGGGCCATAAAACAAACATCAACAAATTTAGAAAGTTGCAATTATACCATGCATGGTCTCCAACCATAAAGCTTTGTAATTAGAATTCAACTGCAAAAATAAAAAATAAAAAAGTAAAGAAAGCCACAAAAATGTGAAAATTAAACAAAATACTTCTAAAAATTGGTCAAAGAAGAAATAAAAGCTGAGATCAAAAAATATACATAGACAAACAAAAATGACAACATGACATGAAATTTGGGATGCAACGCAAGCAATAATAACAGGGAAGTTTATATCATTACAGGCATATATCAAGAAACAAGAGTGATCCCAAGTAAACCACTTAACACTCCAACTAAAAGAACTTGAAAAAGAAAAACAAAGGCAACCCAAAATTAGCAGAAAAAAGGAAATAGTAAAAATTAGAACAAATAAATGAAATAGAGAATAACAAACTATAGAAAAAATAATACAACAAAGAGCTAGTCCTTTGGAAATATCAATAAAATTGACAAACCCCTGGCTAGATTCACTAAGGAAAAAAGAGAAAGGACTCATATAAATAAAATCTGAAATGAAAGAGAAAAAATTACCGCAGACATCATGGAAATACAAATGATCCGTAGAATATGATGAAAGATTATATGCCACCAAACATAAGAATCTAGAAGAAATGGATAAGTTCCTAGAACTATATATTTTTCCAACACTGAATCACAAAGAAGTGAAAAACCTAAATAGACCCATCAGCAAGGAAGAAATAGAAACAACTGTCTAAAACTTCTCCCAAAATAAAGTCCAAAACCAGATGGCTACATTAGTGAATCCTAGCAAACAGTCAAGAAGATTTGTTACCTAAGAACTAAAAGACTCAAAGTCTCCCCAAAAAATAGAAGAGACACTCCCTAACACATTTTATGAGGCCAACATAATCCTAATACCAAGACCTGGCAAGGCCAACAGAAAAAATCTACAAATCAATAGCTCTAAGAAATACTAATGCAAAACCCCTAAATAATATATTAGCACATCAAATTCAACAAGATATCAAAAAATTAATATATCATGATCAAGTGAGATTAATTGCAAGAGCACAAGGATGGTTTAACATACATAAATCAATCAGTATAATGCACCACATCAATAAAACAAATAACAAATATTATATGAGCCCATCAATAGATGCAGAAAAGGCATTCCATAAGATACAATATCCATTTATATTTAAAACACTCAAAATTGATATAGAAAGTATCTCAACATAATAAAGCCCATATGACAAACCATCATCTAACATTATACTAAATGGTGAGAATATGAAAGCTTTTTCTCTAAAATCAGGAACAAGACAAGGTTGCCCACTCTCTCCACTTTTATTCAACATAGTTCTAGAACTCTTAGCCACAGCAATAGGGCAAGAGAAAGAAATAAAAGGCATCCATATTGGAAAAGAAGAAGTGATGTTATCTTATATATAGAAAATCCCAAAGACTCCACTGAAACACTATTATAAATAATAAACCAATACATTAAAGTCACAGGATACAAAATCAATATATAAAATCTATTGCTTTCCTATACACCAAGAATAAAACTTTAGAAAATGAACTAAAAAAATAATTCCTTTTACAATTTCAAGAACAAAATAATGAAATACCTAGGAAAGAACAAAGGATGTGAAGGACTACAAAGCATTATTGACAGAAATTGAAAGAGACACAATAAGGCCCTGGCGTGTGGATGTCTCAGACTCAATTTCTGACCAGGGCACACAGGAGAAATGCCTATATGCTTCTCCACCTCAATCCCCCTCTTGCTTCTGTATGTATGTATGTATGTATGTATGTATGTATGTATGTATGTATGTATGTATCTATCTATCTATCTATCTATCTATCTATCTATCTATCATCTATCTATCTATCTTCCCCGCCCCTGCTGCAGTTGTGGTTTGATTGGAAAGAGGTAGACCCAGGAACTGATGATGGCTTCATATCCTCAGCCTCAGGTGCTAATAAATGGCTCCAGTTGCAATGGAGCAAGGGCCTCAGATGGGCAGAGCATCGCCCCTAGTTGGCTTACTGTGTGGATTCCAGTTGGGGTGCATGCAGAAATTTGTTTCTGCATTCCTTCCTTTCACTAAAAAAAGGACACAATGAAATAAAATATATCCCATACTCATGGATTGAAAGACTCAACATAGTTAAAATGGCCATATTACCCGAAGCAAAATACAGATTCAATACAATCCTTATTAAAATCCCAATGTCAATTTTTTTAAAAAATAAAACAAAAAATTACCATGTTTGTATAGAACCATAAAAAAAGAAATAAAAACAAATAGCCAAAGCAATGCTGAGAAAAAAGAATAAACAAACAAACAAAAAATGACATAGAAACCAATAAAACAGAACCAAGAGCACAGAAATAAAATCACACATATATGAACAAATAATCTTCAACAAAGAAGCTAAAAACACACAATGGAGAGAAGCCTTTCAATAAATAGTGCTGGGTATATTGAAAAGCCACATGCAAAAGAATAAGATTTGACTTCAGTTTGCCTTCCTGCACAAAAATTAATTCACAATGGATTAAAGATCTGAATATAAGATATAAAACAATTACATAGAAGAAAACATAGGTAATAAACTTATGAATCTAGGTTTTAGAGGACAGTTTGTGAATTTAACCCCAAAGGCAAGGGAAGTAAAAGCAATAATAAATGAAAGGTACTATATAAAACTAAAGAGCTTCTGCACAGCAAAATAAACCAACAAACAAAAAGGCAGCCAACCAAATGGCAGATATTTACAAACAACAGTTTTGATAAGGGGTTAATATTCAAAATATATAAAGAACTTACAAAGCTCAGCAACAAACAAGCAAACAATCCAATTAAAAAATTGGGAGAGTACCTAAACAGACACTTATCTCAAGAGGACATAACAGATGGCCAACAGGTATATGAAAAGATGCTCATCTCTACTAGCTATTTGAAAATGCAAATCACAACTACAATGAGATATCACCTCACACCTGTTAGATTGGCTATTATCAGTAAAACATGTAATAACAAGTGTTGGAGAGGCTGTGGAGGAAAAGGAATCTTCATTCACTGCTGGTGGGATTTCAAACTAATACAACCATTATGGAAGAAAGTATGTGGTTCCTCAAAAAATTTAAGAATAGAACTACCATATGACCCAGCAATCCCTCTACTGGGTATCTACCCCAAAAAGTCAAAAACGTTGATATGCAAAGACACATGCACCCCAATGTTCACTACAGCATTATTCACAGTGCTTAAGACATAAAAACAACCAAAATGTCTTTCAATAGAGGATTAGATAAAGAATATATGGTACATATATTCAATGAAATACTACTTAAGCCTGACCTGTGGTGGCACAGTGGAGAAAACATCAACCTGAATTTTGAGGTCACTGGTTTGAAACCTTGGGCTTGCCTGGTCAAGGCAAAAATGGAGTTGATGCTTCCTACTCCTCCCCCTTTCTCTCTGAAATGAATAAATAAATCTTGAAAAAAAACCCAAAACACTTGACCTGTGGTGGTGCATCAACCTAGAATGCTGAGGTCACCCGTTCAAAACCCTGGGCTTGCCCAGTCAAGGCATATGCAAGAAACAACTACTACAAGCCAATGATTCCTGCTTTGTGGCCCTCCTTTCTTTCTCTCTCTTCTCTCTAAAATCAATAAATAAAATCTTAAAAAATAACAAATAAAAATATATTAAAAAATAGCAAAAAAACAAATGAAGATACCAGAAATGGTAAATATGAAGGGAAATAATGTATAGCAAACTATAAAAATGTATTTGCCCTCCTATCTTTCTCAGTTATTTAATAGATATAAAAAATATAAAGTGATGTATATAAAGTAATGTCAGGGTGTATCACATAGCATAGTGGATCATATGGTAGCTCTACAATTAATCTTTTGAGAAACTGAGTTTCTTAAAAGATTAATTGTAGAGCTACCATATGACCCAGCATTTCCAATTCTAGATATAATACTCAAGAGAAATGTAAACATGGCCATGGAAAAATTTGTACATAAATTTTCATAACAGTATTATTTATAATAATCAAAGAGTGGGAAAGACCAAATATTCATCAAGTGATGGCTAAACAAGCTGTATTATTTTGATATAATGAAACTTTATTTAGTCTAAAAAAGAAATGAGGTACTGATACATGCTAGGATAGGAATAAACATTGAAAATCCATAATTGAAAGAAACCAGTCACAGAGGATCACACACTATATGGTTTCATTTAACTAATATGTCTATAATAGGCAAATCTAGACAAATTGAAGTACATTAGTGGTTGCCTAGGACTGGGAGGGTTAGAAATTTAGGTTAAAGGTTTCAGGGTTGTTTTTGTTTTAATGATGAAAATATTCTAAAATTAATTATTTAGTTGCACAACCTCATGAATATACTAAAAGGCATTGAATTCTATACTTTAAATGACCAAATTAAAAGATATATGATTTATATCTCATTAAAGCTATTAAAAACTGTGCCAAATAATAGATAAAATCCATTTGAAATTATAATATGCCAGGCATACTCTCTGATGCTTATGTATATACAAATTTATTTACTCTTAAAATTTTTTATGAAATTAAAATTAGTATAATTGTTTTCTAAATAGAAAAAAATAACAAAACACAGATTGGCAAAAGAAGTTCACTGGTATATACAAATGATCATTATACCCAGTAAGGTCATTGTTTTCTGACTATCGTGCTATACCACCTGTTTTAAAGCTCTGGAAAGTTTATGTTAACTATGGAAATTATTTGCAGCACTAGTGATAGCCAAAGATATTGTATAATTAACCTGTAAAAAACTCTTATTTTTAAATAAAGGTAAAATAATATCCCAAATTTTAGTTGTATATTAAGGATCAGAAATTTTGGCTAAGTGTTGCAAAGCTTGTTTTTGAAATCATGAAAATAGTAGAAAGTTAACTAAAAGTAATATGCTGTTTTGCATATATAGCTGATAAATATTAAACAACAATATTTATCAGACTGCATTAAAATGGACTACTGATTAAAGTAATTGCCACAAACTTTCTAGAAATAAATTTATATATATTCATCAGAAGATTTAAATCAACATGACTTTTGACCAGATTTCTAATTCTTATAAGAATTCCTTATTATTCAGAATTCAAATAATAATTACACAAAATTCTATATATAACACTGGGGAACATTTTTTTTTTTCATTTTCTGTTGCATGAGGTTTTAGAACTGTTTCTATACATATTTTCACCATGATTCCAAATCTAAAACCCTTTTCTGATGCATGCTCTAGTTTTTATGCAACTTTAATTTTTTTAGTTACAGTTAATGGCATGCATTGGCTTTTAGATTGGAGTTAAAGGGCAACGACTCTTGGATTGAATATAACCAAAAGGCAACTAATGTTTTATAAACATCACTTTTACATAATTGTAGTTGTTTTTAAATGTAAAATATTATTATCTGATAAGAACACCCTCTTATTTTGTTTTAAGATTAAATCATGGATTCTTTGAGTAGGTGTAAATTAAAGAATAGTCCTGACACCATATGTTATATATGTGGCTGTTACACACTTCAACATCAAAAGCACAATATTTCATCATTTATGACATGTACATATATTGCCTATTTTCAAGTTCCCCTTGGAGATCAAGAAAAGAATTGGGCTCCTCATATTGTGTGTCATCATTGTGAGAAAATGCTTTGTGATCAGACAGATGGAAAATGCAAAGGAATGACTTTTGGTATTCCCATGGTTTGGCATGAACCTAAGGACTACGGCAGTGACTGTTATTTCTGTCTGATCCATACAAAAGGTATCGGAAAAAAAAAAAAAAAAAGAAAAAAGGCATATGATTGCATATCCTATATTCCTTCAGAATTATGACCTATTCCACACTCTGAGACACTCCATGTACCAGTTTTCAATGTTTTATTCCTCCTAAGGATGAAGAAAGTGAACATGGTGATCAAGTGTATTCTGATAGATGCATGAGGAAATGGTTGTAGAATCTGAAGGGTCTTCTTCTGATGCCAAGCAGTCATTAACCCCTCAGCAGTTTAGCCAACCCGAATCAAATGACTTAGTAAGAGATTTGGGTCTATCAAAGAAAGCAGCTGAGTTATTAGCCTCCAGGCTTCAAGAAAAGAATGTACTTCACTGGTCAGCTAAATTATCCCATTTCAGAAAGCGTGAACAAATTTTTCTGGACTTTTTTTCAAAAGACAAATATTTTGTTTACTGTCATGATATCTGTAGTTTTCTCAGCCAGCTAGGTGTTACCACTTACAGTCCAACAGAATGGAGGCTATTTCTTGACAGCTCTAAATGGAGTCTGAAATGTGTGTTCCTACACAACGGTAATGTTTATGCAGCGGTTCCAATTGGTTATTCAACTCATCTGCAAGAGATTTCAATGACATAAAAATTGTCCTTGACTTTCTGAAGTATGAGGTGCATAACTGGATCCTTTGTGTGGATCTAAAAATGGTAAATTTCCTGCTAGGACAACAGAGAGGTTTCACGAAGTATCCTTGTCTTCTGTGTTTGTGGAACAGCCGAGCTTGGGAGAAACACTGGACACAGAAGGATTGGCCGAAACATGAAGCTCTGGAAGTAGGAATGCAAAATATTGTGAATCAACCTGTAGTTAACCGCGACAGGATCATTTTCCCCCCACTTCACATAAAACTTGGCTTAATGAAACAGTTTGTTCAGGCTTTGAATAAAAAAAGTGAATGCTTTCAACATATTATTTCTGCTTTTCCTGCCTTGTCTTTCAAGAAGAACAAAGCAGGTGTATTCTATGGACTCCAAATTCAAATCCTTATATGTGACAAAGAATTTTCCAGGAAGATAAATAAGAAGGAGAAAGCAGTATGGCAGTTTTTTTTGGCAATTATATAGAAATTCCCTGGCAACAAAAAAAGCAGAAAACTATGAACTTCTGGTTCAAAGAATTCTGTTGCCTATCCATGACATTGGATGTAACATGAACATTAAGATTTACTTCCTGAACAGTCACCTAGATAAGTTTCTCAAAAATCTTGGAGCTGGAGAGAAGCAAGATGGCAACAGAGTAGGCGGACGTACCAACTTCCAACTCCCAGAACGAAAGTGGATTATAACTCAATTTTAAGAACCATCATCTGGATAAACCAACTTTAAACTAAACTAAGTGGACTCTTCAACCAAGGAACACAGAAGAAGCCACATTGAGACTGGTAGGAATAGCGAAAACGCGAAGAGGGCTGCCCAGCTCCCCAGAGCAAGAGGCAGCCCAGAGAGACCCGTGTGGCGGGAGGAAAGTTTGGCGGAGAGAGAGGGACCTGGGTACCAGGAAACAAGCCCCAGCCTACAGTCTCAGAGCTTAGAAGAGGCGTTTGGACAGTTTTGAGCTGTGAAACAAGTGAGGGAGCTCCCAGGTCTACAGTGTGGAGTACTAGGTCCCTTCCTATTCTGCTGAGGGTTGCTGAAGGGTTTGGGGCGGCAGGACGCTGAAAAGCGGTTCTGTTGGCGTGGGCAGAGGCCAAGCCGGTGTGAGCTCGGTCTAGCCCAGTAGGGTCGGAGGGGGACGTGCGAAAGCAGTGCGGAAACTGCGGGCCCGCCTGTAATCCCACCTACGGGGACAAAGCAGGAGGCCAGGAAAGGGCAGAAATCTGCTCTGCGACCCTGCACAAGCCGGCCCTGACCGCGGGGACAGGGCTAGGACCAGGGACAGGCGGGGGCACGCGGCTGAGCTCACGCTACCAACCCCGCCTGGCCAGAGAAACCGTGGTTTGCCATTCTACGTGCGCGAGTGGGCTCCGATGGCAGGAATGGGGTAGACCCCAAGACAAGTGGAAGCTCGCAGCTGAGCCCACACTACTATCCCCGACCAGGTGGAGAAACTGCGGATTGCCATCCTATGTGCTCAAGCGGAATCCGAACGCAGGGGCGGGGTAGAGTCTGGGATGAGCGGAAGTACGCAGCTGAGCTGAAGCCAGCAAACACACCAGGCCCAATAAACCTGGGTTTGTGACCCTGCACAGAAGGGCCTTGGCCTCGAGGGCAGGGCTAAAGCTCTGGATGGGCAAAGGCTCACAGCTGAGAGCACGTCAAAAGCCCCGCCCAACACATGAAACTGTGACGAGCAGGCTCTGACTGTGAGTGCTGGGAGGAAGTCCGGAAAAAGGCCGGGTCCGCAGCTGAGCAAAGGTGCTCACCTCTACCTTTGGTGCTGAGGCTTGTGGCTTGAGTGACAGCCCCTCCCGCGGAGGAGAGGCAGAAATCACAGCAAAGGCCACAGTGGGCCGGCACTGGCAACGCCCATACCCAACCACCCTAGGCAGAGGCAGAGGGGGTGGCAGGCCTGCAGACAGACCACACCTAGAGAACAAAAAGGCAACACTTACTGGACTCCAGCGCCCACAACTTGCTTATACACAGACAAAATGGGCAGGCAGAGGAATGAAAACCAAATGAATCAAGAGAAATCTCCAGAGAAGGACCTGAATGAACCAGATATAACCAAATTACCAGAAGCAGAATTTAGAATAATGATAGTTAGGATGTTCAAAGAAATTAGAGCAACAATGGATAGTCATTATGAACACCTAAATAAAGAGATAACAAGTATAAAAAAGAAATTGAAATAATAACAAAGAATCAGACAGAAATGACAAATACAGTATCAGAACTGAAGACCACAATGGAAGGAATTAAAAGCAGAATGAATCACGCTGAGGATCGAATAAGCGAGTTAGAGGACACAATAAACAAAGGCACAGAATCAGAGAAGAAAAAGGAAAAGAGACTCAAAAAATGTGAGGAAACTCTAAGGAAGCTCTGTGACAACCTGAAGAGAAACAACATTCGCATCATAGGGGTGCCTGAAGATGAAGAGAGAGACAGGAAATGGAAACTTTGTTCAATCAAATCATAGAAGAAAACTTCCCTAAATTAAGGCTGGGAAACACTCCACACGTTCAAGAAGCACACAGAACTTCATTAAAGAGAAACCCAAAAAGATCTACACCAAGATACATCATAGTTAAAATACCAAAACAAATGGAAAAAGAAAAAATTTTAAAAGCTGCTAGGGAAAAAAGGCTATCACCTACAAAGGAGCCCCGTTAAGGATGACATCAGACTTCTCAACAGAAACACTTAAGGCCAGAAGGGAATGGCAAGATATAATCAAAGTAATGCAGAACAAGAACCTACAACCAAGACTACTTTATCCAGCAAGACTAACATTTAAAATTGAAGGAGAAATAAAGAGCTTCGCAGAAAAAGAAAGAATGAAGGAATTCATAAAAACCAAACCAATTCTGCCAGAGATACTAAGGGGCCTGTTGTGAACACTTTAAAGGGAGGAAAGAACAGAGCAAAAGAAGAATAGAGCTTTAAAGAATAAAATGGCAATAAATATCTACATATTAATAATAACCTTAAATGTAAATGAATTAAATGATCCAATCAAAAGACATAGGGGAGCTGCATGGATAAAAAAAAAAAGGACCCATACATATGCTGTATACAAGAGACACACCTTAAAAAAAAAGATGCACATAGACTGAAGGTAAAAGCATGGAAAAAAAATATTTCATGCAAATAAAAATGAAAAAAAAGCAGGGGTAGCAATACTTATATCTGACAAAATGGACTTTAAAACAAAGGCTGTAGTAAGAGATAAAGAAGGTCTCTACATAATGATAAAGGAAACAATTCAACAGGAAGATATAACTATTATAAATATCTATGCACCAAATATAGGAGCCCTGACATACATAAGCAGACTTTGATGGATATAAAGGGCGAGATTAACAGCAATACTATCATAGTAGCAGATTTCAATACCCCACTAACAACACTGGATAGATCCTCAAGAAAGAAAATTAAGAAAGAAACAGCAGATTTAAAGGAGACACTAGATCAACTTGATTTAATAGATATCTTCAGAACTTTTCACCCTAAAGCAGTAGAATATACATTCTTCTCAAGCACTCATGGTACGTTTTCTAGGATAGACCACATGTTAGGACACAAAAATGGTCTCAATAAATTTAAGAAGATTGAAATCATATCAAGCATTTTCTCAGATCACAATGCCATGAAACTAGAAATTAACCACAATAGAAAAAATGAAAAATACTCAAACACTTGGAAACTAAATAGCATGTTATTAAATAATGAATGGATTAACAATGAGATCAAAGAAGAAATAAAAAAGTTTCTAGAAACAAATTATAATGAGCATACATCAACTCAAAATTTATGGGACACAGCAAAAGCAGTTCTAAGAGGGAAGTTCATTTCACTACAGGCATATCATAAGAAGCTAGAAAAAGCTCAAATAAGCATCCTGACCCTGCATCTAAAAGAACTAGAAAAACAACAACAAAAAAAACCCAAGACAAGTGGAAGGAAGGAAATAATAAAGATCGGAGCAGAAATAAATGACATAGAGGCTAAGGAAACAATATAGAGGATCAATGAAACAAGAAGCTGGTTCTTTGAAAAGGTAAACAAGATTGATGAACCTTTAACTAGACTCACCAAGAAAAAAAGTGAGAGGACTTAAATAAATAAAATTAGAAAGGACAGTGGAGAAATAATAACTGACACAACAGAAATACAAAGCATTGTAAGAAAATACTATGAAGAGCTATATGCCAAAAAATTAGACAATCTTGGTGAAATGGACAAATTTCTTGAATCATATAACCTTCCAACAATCAATCTGGAAGAATCAGAACACCTAAACAGACCAATTACAACAAATGAGATAGAAACAGTTATCAAAAAACTCGCAAAAAAGAAAAGTCCTGGGCCTGATGGCTTCACAAGTGAATTCTATCAAAAATTCAAAAAGAACTAACTGCTATTCTACTCAAGCTATTTCAAAAATATTCAAGAGGAAGGAAGACTTCCAAATTTCTTTTATGAGGCAAGCATAATTCTGATCCCAAAACCGGACAAAGACAACACAAAGAAAGAAAATTATAGGCCTATATCCCTGATAAATTTAGACGCTAAAATTCTCAACAAAATATTAGCCATCTGGATCCAGCAATATATGAAAAAAATCATACACCATTATCAAGTGGGATTTATTTTGGAGAGGCAAGGCTGGTTCAATATTCGCAAATCAATCAATGTGATTTATCACATAAACAAAAGGAAGGACAAAAATCACATGATAATTTCAATAGATGCAGAAAAGGCATTTAATAAAATCCAGCATTCATTTATGATCAAAACTCTCAGTAAAGTGGGAATACAGGGATCATTCCTTAACATGATAAAGGCCATCTATGATCAAGCGACAGCATAAAAAGACAAACCACACATTGGGAGTACTTATTCAAGGGGTTAATAACTAAAATTTATAAAGAACTTATAAAACTCAACAGCAGGAAGACAAACAATCCAATCAAAAAATGGGCAAAAGAAATGAATAGAAATTTCTCCAAAGAGGACATACAGATGGCCAATAGGCATATGAAAAAATGCTCAACATCACTAATCATTAGAGAAATGCAAATTAAAACCACAATGAAATACCACCTCACACCAGTCAGAATGGCACTCATCAGCAAAACAACACAGAATAAGTGCTGGCGAGGAAGTGGAGAAAAGGGAACCCTTCTGCACTGCTGGTGGGAATGCAGACTGGTTCAGCCACTGTGGAAAACAGTTTGGAGGTTTTTCAGAAAATTAAAAATCGAACTGCCTTTTGACCCAGCTTTCCCACTTATAGGAATATACCCTAAGAACACCATAGCACTGTTCGAAAAGAAGAAATGCGCCCCCATGTTCGTGGCAGCATTGTTCACAATAGCGAAGATCTGGAACCTGCCCAAGTGTCCGTCAGAAGAGGAGTGGATTAAAAAGCTTTGGTAAATATATACCATGAAATACTACTCAGCCATAAGAAATGATGAATCGGATCATTTATAACAAAATGGATGTACCTTGATAACATTATACAGAGTGAAATAAGTAAATCAGAAAAGAGGAAAAACTGAGAACAGCATGATTTCATACATAGGTTGAACATAAAAGTGAGAATATGAGCCATGGACAAGAGAGTGGTGGTTATGGGATGGGGGGAGGGAGGGAAGAGTGGAATAGGGAGGAGGGGAGGGACACAGGGAAAACCAGATAGAAGGTGACAGAGGACAATTTGACTTTTGGTGACGGGTATGCAACACAATTGAATGATAAGATAACTTGGAGATGTTTTCATTGTACAGATGTACCCTGATTTATTGGTGTCACCCCATTAGAATTAATAATTATTATATATATATAGATAGATAGATAGATAGATAGATGATAGATAGATAGATAGATATAGATAGATATATATAGATAGATATATATATATAAATTTTGGAGCTGTTAGTGATGAGTATACAATGTCCAGCATCAAACAAGATTTTCCTCAACAAATACACAAATGCAAGAGCTAGAAACACAAATTTTTGCCTGAATAGAATTTGAATACGTTTTGTGCAAATTTTATAATTAATATAAGTGTTTTAATATATTCTGTTTTGAAACTGTAGACAAATTCTGATGCAATCATATCTTTTAGTGTATTAGTATATTTACTGCATTATATAAATTATTATATTTTCACAAAGATGATGCCCAAGAAGACATTCTACTTCATTATGTTAAACTAAATGTTAAAAATTTTACAATAGATGAAAACCTATAATCTTGAATTGCAAAAAAACTGTAGCTTACAGAGTAAAACTAATGTCAGATTTGAGATCAGTACAGTTGAATTAGGTAAGAAGAAATGTTATTGTGAATGCAACAAAAATCTTGTTACCCAGTGTAATAGTTACTTATATTTATTAAATATAACTACACAGTTATTCAGCCTCAGTGTATATAAATAATTTTTAAGAATAGTTAAACCCTAGCCTGGTGGCACAGTGGTAGAGAGTTGTCCTGGCCTATGGAAGTCCTGGGTTTAATTCCTGGTCAGGGCTCACAGGAGGAGTGCCCATTGTCTTCTCTACAATTCTCTCTCTCCTTTCTTTATCTCTCTCTTCCCGTTCTGCAGCCAAGCTCCTCTGGAGCAAAGTTGGCCCCAGCACTGTGGATGGCTCCATGGCCTCTGCCTCATGTGCTAGGATGGTTCTGGTTGCAATGGAAGCAATAGCTAAGATAAGCAAAGCATTGCCCCTATTGGGCCTGCAGGGTTGGTCCTTGTAGGGCACATGAGAGAGTCTGTCTCTCTGCCTCCCCAATTACCACTTCAGAAAAATACAAAAATATATAATAAATAAAAATTGAAAAAATAATCTCGTGTAAAAAGTCAAATTCAAAATTTTATATAAACTTTGATAATATTGCTTTTTATGAGGAGAAAAAGAATTGATCAATTACTGTATAGAGAATAGAGTAGAGGAGTAGAATTATGTTTTATTTTTACTTTTCTTCATTTCAAAAACTTTCTAAAATCAGGGTGTGTTAGGCTTCCACTGAGCAACATGGCAGCATAAATGTAAAGTTATCATGGTGGCAGTATAAGTTCATTATTATTTTATGCCTACTACATATTTATAAATATGATAGAAAAGTGAAATATATCTCCCAACTATTCTAGTGGTTTTTTATTTCAAAATGTTTTTAAAAAAGTAAGAAGTTCACTGAATGAGAATTTATTAAAGCTGACATTATGCTGTGTGTCGTGGTGTGTATAAGTAGAAGGCTAACTTCCCCCTCAGTGATCTTATAAACTAGTTGTATAAGTAAGATTCCATGGAGAAAGCAGCTAAATGTCAATAGATTTAAATGTTAATGTGGGTGTACATTAGATGAGCAGCAATCATTCCGAAATGAGCAAAATATTAGGGGCTAGAATTTTGGACATTTTAAAAAAGTGTATGTCATTGAGGTGGAGAGAAATTATCAAATACCTGAATAGGTTGGCTATGCTGAAGTGGAATAGTGATTAATATCAGCAATAAAGGCTCAAATATAAGAGGGAGGTGTACTCAGCCCACACAGGGGAAGTACACTTCAAAGACCAGCTTGGGTCATCCAGGAGGCTGAGACACTGGACCCTACAGAATAACTACTACATTAAGCCACTCACTCTACCAATTCTGAGAAACATGGTAGCCCTATCTAATACATAGAAACATACACAAGGAAGCTGTCAAAATGAGGAGACAAAGAAATATGTCCCAAATGAAAAAAAAGAATAAAATTCCAGGAAAAGAACTAAACAAAATGGAGACAATATAACAGATGCAGAGTTAAAAAAATGGTTATAAAGATGCTCAATAAACATACAACATAAACAGTATAAAAAAGGACCAATCATAAATGAAGGATACATTAACTGAAAGGGAGATAATTTACAGGGAATCAACAGTAGAGCAGATGAAGCTCTTAAGCTAATCAATGCTTTAGAATATAAGAAATAACAACCATCCAGTCAGAAAAGCTGAAAATAAAAAAGAATACAAAACAAGAGGATAGTGTAAGAAGACTCTGGGGCAACTTCAAGCATACCAACATTTGCATCACGGCAGTGTTTTTTGTTGTTGTTGTTTTTTCTCTCTTTTTTTTTTTAACAGAGTCAGAGAGAGGGATAGATAGGGACAGACAGACAGGAATGGAGAGAGATGAGAAGCATCAATTGTCAGTTTTTTGTTGCAGTTGCGACATCTTAGTTGTTCATTGATTGCTTTCTCACATGTGCCTTGACTGCGGGCCTTCTGCAGACTGAGTAACACCTTGCTGGAGCCAGCGACCTTGGGTTCAAGCTGGTGAGCTTTTGTTCAAACCAGATGAGCCTGCACTCAAGCTGGCGACCTCGGGGTCTCGAACCTGGGTCCTTCCACATCCCAATCTGACGCTCTATCCACTGTGCCACCGCCTAGTCAGGCATCATAGCAGTGTTTTTAAGGAGAAGGAGAGAGCAAGAATTAAAAAACTTTAAAAAAAAGACAGAAAACTTCAGTAACTTGGTAAAGGTCATAAACATACAAGTCCAGGAAGTGTAGGGAGTTCCAAACAAGATGAACCCAAAAAGGCCCACGCCAAGACACATCCTAATTAAAATGCCACAGGTTAAAGATTAAAAAAAAATCTTAAAAGTAGCAAGAAAAAAGGAGTTAGCAATCTCCAAGTGAGCTCTCATAAGACTGTAAACTAATTTTTCATTAGAAACTTTAAATGCCAAAAAGCATTGGCATAAAATATTTAAAGTGATAAAAAGCAAGGACCTACAACTAAGATTACTCTACCCAGCAAAGCTATCATTTAGAATCAAAGGACAGATCAAAAGCTTCTCAGACAAGAAGTAGCTACAGGAGCTCATTACCACCAAATCAGTATCATATGAAATGTTAAAGAGTCATTTTAAGAGGAAAAAGAAAAATGATAAAATAAAATTTGAACAATAAAATGGCTATATATATATCAACTGAATATTAAAAAAATCAAATGAACAAGCAGAACAGAAGCAGAATCACAAATACAGAGAATATTTTGGAGGTTGCTAATTGGGAGGAAGCTTGGGGAATGAGTGAAAAAATGAGAAGGGATTAAGAAATACAAATTAATTGTTACAGAATAGTCATAGAATAAAAAGTAGAATACAGTAATGATAGTCAATAACATTTTAATAACTATGTATGGTGTCAGATGCGTGTAAGATTTATCAGGATGATCACTTAATAAGTTATGTAGTCTAATCACTGGAGCGTACAACTGAAACTACAATAATGTATGTTTACTTTAATTAAAAAAATAAAAATGATTTAAAAATAAAAAATATTAAGGAAGTGGGAGCCAATATAGTGTACAGAGAACATAAGGGAAATAGAACAGATTTTGAATTTATTCTAGAATTATTACCATTTTTATGCAAAGTTATTTATAGAGACTTGAGTGTCAGAATTAAGAAATTTATTTTTAAGATTATTGGTTCCTACATATGAAATAACCATATTCAATGTGATGGGGTTAAATTGATTGTGAAATATGCTAGGGATGCTTCTTCTTCATTTCTCTATGAAGTTGAAAAAGGAATACATTTGGGAAAGGTCATAATATTCATCCCTGACTAATCAAATCAATTTTAAGATAGAAAATATATCCTAGCCATTATCCATACTATTATGAATTACCAATCAGTAAAAATTAGGAAAGATTTAGTTATGCAAAGCCTAGTAACAGGATTTGAAATGTAAGGTAACACTATTTATAGACCAAACCAAAAACACAAATGTCTTCTTCATTTGTGTTTGACCTAGTGACCAACTCAAGAGCATAAGTACGATTTGTTTCTAGAGTTAGGAATTCCAGGTAAAATAAAGAATTTACAGGTATTTTTAATGCCATATAAATATAGCTTTATTATAAGTATGGTCTAAATATTACATACTTGTACTATATACTTCCAATATTTAATAAGATCAGAGCAAAGCAACTCTCTACAGTACTTTTAATAACATATCAATTTTCCTTATTATTTTTGTATTCTATCATACAGAGATCTTTGAGAACCAGGAAACCAGAGGAAGATAGAATAATTAACATATTCTTTATAGGTAATATTTTAACTGTATTATTGAATTGTTTTAGTACAAGCAGTGGATTGTGGAATGTTATGATAACTGCCACTAAGTTCTCTATAGAATTAAAAGGCATCAACAAAATATTTTTTCTGAAAACACATTCTGTAATCTTCAACAGTGTAAAGATATCTAGCCAATAGTTCAATTATACCTGATGACCATTTAAAATGTCTCCAAGAATAATTTTATTCTCTGTCTTCCATTAAATAAGGTAACATAAATTTTAAAAAGTTTGCTTTATATTGATTATATCGATAAACTTCAGTATGGACTTTTTATTTCTCAGAGACTTTAAACAAGAAATGTCAAAAGCAGTAAAATAAATGCTAGCTCCAATATGTGGCCTAGGTTCACCATACTAAAAATACTGTAACCTAACAGTTTCATCTTTAAAAATAAATAGTAATAATTCATTTTACTGTCTTATACTGTGCTGGTAGGAAAAAGAAATGTCACTAAACTGTATGTGTAAAGCCCTAAACATCACTGCCAAAAAGCATCATTCATATTTGTAATTCAGCTTTATGGTATCAATTTAGCTGAAAGAATTATCTATGTATATATCTTTTATGGCACTTTCACTTCAGAGAATTATGTATGACTTGTTTGAGTAATACTGATTTTAAAAATAAGGTACGTTTTGTTGTTGTTTTACTTTTTGGTTTACTTTTTTATAGTAAAACTTGCTATTAAGAATGCTTAATTTTGTAAGAAAGTATGAATTTTGAAGGTACCCAGAGAACAGCTCAGAAAAGGCAATATTATACTTGAAACTATATGGGGAAAATTTGTGAAATGTGAAACCAATTTCAAAAGCATATTATGAGAAAATGGAAAATATGAGTCATTTATTAGACCGCTAATGCCCTCTCAGCCACACAACAAATACTCATATATAGTGATAATTGCATGGGAATCTCCCATATGTTTTTATCCTGATTTTTTATGGTTTTTTTTTATTAAGGCTTTAAAAAATATCTGCCTTTTCTGTGTGCAGACAACAGCTACAGGAGATGCTAGTAAGCACTTGGTGTTGTCTCAAAGGTGTGTGGCACTTTCATTTTGAATTTAGACTTCTTTGTGGTCACTGAAAGCAACAGGAGATTAAGAACTGGTTCTGTGGAAATCCAGCCACAGTTTTATTTTACCTGTTTTTTGTTTGTTTTTTTATTCTGTGCTAAATTAACTTGTTTCCTTCTTTTTAAGTAATGTGGTTCTTACCTAAAACCTTGCCAAAGTTAAATGACAGACTCTCTGGACTTTTCTTGATATTATAACTTCCTTTTCTTTTAGATTTGTTTTTCATTTAAGTATAGTGGTGTACAAGCTTTTATTGATTATATTAGTTTCAGGTGTACAATATAGTGATTCATACTGTCATTAATTCTAGTAATCATCTGTCTCCATGATTTTTACCTGTGTCTTTGACTTTTCCTTCTCTTTCCAAGATTCTTCCTTGCCTCTGTGGAACTCTTGACAGCAAGGCTTGCTTGTAAGTGCTCTCCTAATTTCCCCAAATATTTGGTAGGGCCCTGGCTTTCTCAAAATGTTAATTGACACTAAGTAAAAAGGGTTTCAGGGCCAAATCAATGGGAGAAGTACTTGAAAATTTATCATGAGAATATTTTTAAATTACAGAATTTCTCAATTATGCAACTTTTGTATTTTATGTATTATATGCTTGATATTTTTATATTTTAATATGTTTTAAATATATTTTAATATGGTATATATAGTATATTTTCATTTAATTGCTTGTATCTTCTTAGGCAGTCACTATTCTGAAATTTCTATTTACTACTTGCCAGCTATTTAATAAAACAAGTTTACTAAATACTACACAACTTAAAATATATAAAATTTGATTTTGCTCATTTTCAGTTTTATAAAAATACTGAACAATAATAGTCTTCTGAATTTACTATTTAATATTGTTTTTCAACTATTGTTTTCAAGATTTAGTTTATTTCATGTATGAATGTATGCTCATTCTCTCTCTGCTATATAAATTTATATCAATTTTTAAACATTTTTATTATAAAGTATAATTTGGATGATCTTACATTTTCACTATTTCACATAACATTCTAAATACATTCTTGTATATATCTATAAATATAAAGTTATATAATAATGTTTAGAGTAGGATATATGAATATTCATCTTTAAGGTTCATTGCTTACAAAGAGATCTATGACAAAATTAAACTTTTAAAAATATAGAAAATGTATATGTGTAATAATTATTTGTCCTCTCATTTTTCTTTTTAAATTATTTTCTAGCAACTCTTCCTTATACTTTCAAATGAAGTATATAATAAACTTAATCACAAACATTTTTTTCTATAACATATTAAGAAAAGTATTTAAATGACAATGAGTACATAAGTACTGACATACTTCCCTCGTGGAAATACAAAATGGTATAATTTTGATTAAAAGAAATTGGTAAAATATAGCAAAACTGGTTTTGCATTTACCTTTTGGACAAGAAAAGTTATGTATAGAAATTTACCTAAAGATGTTTCTTCACAAATACAAAGCAATGTACGGGACATTACTTAATAAGCAAAATATTAGAGAGAGGCAGTAATTAAATGAACTTTGGTATATATCAACAATAAAATATGCAGCTATAAAGAGAGACATAGAATTATAAGATAAAAATTATCTCTATAATTTATAACTGAAACAGAACAAATGCAAAGTTTTGTAAAGCATGCTAAATACGTACAGAAAAGAGATTTAAAAATTTAAATTTACATTTACTTATATTGGTATAAAAAACAAAGATGTGAACTAATGAACCTAATATGAATGGTGACCTGTGGAGGATATATAGAAAAGAAATGTACAAATAGGGATGGGAGTGATTCCTTGATTAGTTTACATGTTCTATAGTTTTGAATTTTGAAACACATAAATGTTGACATATTTAAAATTTTAAAACATAAATTCTAAATATTAGTATTAAAATAACTGTTTTTGATCATGTTAAATTAACTGGCATCTCCTACCCTAGACAACTGATTATGAAAAAGTATAAAGTAATTATTTATAGAAATTAGAAAATATGCAGCTTAAGGTTGTGATCCTTGAGATAAAGGAAACAAATGAGCAACTGATATGATCACTTGATTTCTTCCTGGAAGCTTGATTTAGACTTGCTTGCAGAAGAAGAAGAATCTCAATCAGATCCTGATGATCTTAGTGCATTGAGGAGATGGAGCTTGTCTTTCCGGGAAGCTGAAGCAGATGGAATTTTCAAGGCAGAATACCAGAGAGAAATGAGCTATGCCCATAAATAGCTCTGGGCATCTGTGTAAAGGATCTTTTGAGTCTGTTGCTAAATATTAAGCTGCACTTGTGTAGAGTAAACCTCCAAAAATGTAGGCAAAGGACTATTTAAGGGCTGTAAGCCGAACAATTTTTAGAGATTTCATATGGCTCTGATACTTTGAGTTCAAACAGTCGAGATTGAGAAAATTCTGTGAATACCCCAGGTACTCAAAACACAATATAGAAAGGTCATGTAAAGCCATTGGCCAGGGCCACCACCACAGCTGCCTGGCCAGTGCAGGTTCACATTTGATTTGGACAGTCGGTAATGAAAAAATGGAGCCAAGAACTGGTGAGTCATCAGCTTTAATCCTAGCTTGCACCCGGCGGGCAAGTAAAAACACACACTGGGCTCCAAAACCCACTCATTCAGTGCTCACAAAGCTACTGACTTATCCGAATTTCCTAGAATTAAAGTTTCTGGCTCACCAGACTTATTCACCTCTGTTTCCCATCTCCTTCTCCAGCACAAACTCTGCACAAACTGGCTTCTTCCTCAGCATTCCACCATCTTGGCTGCTTCTCCTTGCCTCCCCCACGTGGCCTTTCTCTGCTCTCCTCTCTACTGCTAATCCCAGGAACCCAGAGAGCAAGCTCCAGGTCTGCCCCACTTTATAGTGTAGAAAATACAAACCTTTAATGCAATCTACAAACAAAGAAGTCTCTGATACAAAGTCACTTATCTAAGGCATAATGGAAGGATTTCTCATGAGTGCACCACCCTACATCGTCCAATCAGTCAAGGGTGTGGGGAAAAGCTTACTCTTAAAACTAAGCCTTAGACTATAATGACCCAGCCTGCCCACAGCATGTTCCCCTTACACATTAATATCAATGAATTTCCATGTGGGCAGCACCATCTTTAACAAAGTGAGCATAATATATTTTATCTGCCCAATAGGTCATGACTTAGTAGTAGAGATTAAATTTCCTAGAGTAAAGGCTAGGAAACCCTGACCTATGTATACTTAAAGCATGACTTGAACAGCTTGATCTTCAAGCAATTTAAATGTCTGACAAAAATCATTTTTCTTCTTTTTACCTTTGATCTTCTTTTCTCATTTATCCCACCCTTTCATCTCCTGTCTCTGGCAACCAGCAATCTTTTCTATGTATCTATGAGCTTAGGTTTTATTTTGTTTTGTTAGATTCCACATATAAGAGAGAACATATAGTATTTGACTTTCTCTGTATGACTAATTTCTCTTAGCATAATGCCCTTGAGGTCCATCCAAAAAATTATTTTATTATTCATTACAGGAAGACAAAAAAATATACAGATATTCAAAGAGGTAACAGTTTTAAAAATGTTTGGAAAATGTGACTCTATTTAGAAAAAATAAATGAAAAAAAAGAATAGGACAGAGATGATATACATAAAGGACAAGGATTTCAAAATTGCTACTATAAACATGCTCAAGGGGTTAAAGAAAAACATGAGCATGATGAGAACATCCGAAATGCAATGAAAATGCATTTAATGGGATTAAAATACAAGGAAATATTACAGAACCAAGGTCTTTATGTACACTTGTACACATAGCAATAGAAAAAAATCATAACAAACTTAGAAAAATAGAAGCATTTTTCTTTAAAGAATGGAACTGTATTAGAAATTAGTAACAAATTTCCTGTAAAAATTAAATATTCAGAAATTAAATAACACTTTTCTAAATAACCCAAGTAATTCTAAAACTATTTTATATGTATTTTAAGATATAGTGAAAAAATGAATAGAAAAATTCTGCTGTAAAAGAAGAAAAAATAAAAAGCGGAACACTGAGAACAAATCCTATGGTGTTGGATTTGAATCTAAAATATCAATATAAACCTGTAATCCCTTAAAACAGTATTTTGTAGCTCTATTTACAGAGCTCTAGTGTAATGTCATCACAGGTCATCAAATCTCAATCTTGTCTACTCAATCTACAAGATCTAACAAGCGAATCTAAATTTTGATATTTAAGTAAAAATTCTATTTTATAAGGAATCTGTGCTCCTTGGAAAAATAACTTGTTTTATGTCAAGTGGAATCTTGGACATCCTATTTACAATCGATGGGGGAGATGTCAAGGAAACATGTACCAGCAAAAGAATCTCTCAATGCTCAATTTATTGACAAATTGAGCATTAAAAAATATAGTATTGTGATATTAATGGAATATATAAAATATAGGAGTATACCAAGTGATAAAACTTATAGTCCCCTAGTCCACTGGAACTATCAGTGTTGCATGGGAAAACTGCTCAAGACACAAACTGTTGTCAAGAGAAGAGAAAGAGGCAGTTAAGAGAGACTAACCTCCCAAGTCTCCTTCTCCTACAGCAGTGGTTGTTAACCTTTTTTGAGGTACCGAACCCACCAGTTTCATATGCGCATTCACCGAACCCTTCTTTAGTGAAAAATAAAATATGATTTTTTTTTCCAAATTCAAGACATAGGTATATGTTTTTTTACTGGTGCCCAAAATGAGCCATGCATGGACATCACCTTGCTCAAAGAACAAAACCAACAAAGTGTATGAACTCACAACAAATTACAGTATTATTTTATTCTGGCCTCCGCAGCAGAGGCTTCTCCGAGCCCCTGAGACCGACTCATCAAACCCCTAAGATTCGATAAAACCCAGGTTAAAAACCACTGTATTAGATAATATTTTGTTATTGTTACGTATTTTGGTTGTGATAATGACACTGTGATTATGTAGAAGACTATCTTTATTCTTAGGACATACACTTTGAATTCTCTAAGAGCAAAGTATCAGAATATTTGAAGCTTATTTTCAAAGTATTCAGTTTTCCAATTCATGGGTTCTAGGAACATAGAAAAAGACAACCAATTTGAAATTAAGGGAATGTAGCTTTCTCCATGACTGCAAAAACATGTATGGGTGTTTTCTGATGTGTATGAATAATAAAGTTTTGTTTCAATAAATTAGATAATTTTATATTATATAATCTGCTGTGTTGAATAGTTTGATAATAAATATGAATAATTTGAAAGTCTATCTTTGGGTGGAGGGGGTTATGGTATTTACTATAGCCAGTGGATTGAAGTTAATGCACTTCACTATAGACCAAGATCCTCTTTAGTTTTACATGCATCCATTGAGTTTTACAATTTTTGCTTGTTCACCCCACCCTATTTGCTCTACCAGAAAGATTCCCTGTGTTTAAACTTAGTCCACATATAGTTTTCTCAATATCAATTAACTTTAAGTTTATCTTTACAGCGCACTGACCAAAATATTGCACTCTTTTTTCTCTATCAAACATACCCATTTGTTCATTGCTACATTCCTCGTATCTAAAACAACACTGACATATTAACAGGCACTAAGCAATAACTATTTAGTGAGTAAATAAATTAATTGAATGCATCAATACATGAAAACATTTTGTCTTTAAAATCATTATACCTGGAAGCCTATTGATTTTATGTATAGAAACAATCTTAAAATTGGACTATTAACTACTGTATATAGTAACAGATAATATTGCACTGTAGAATATACTAAAAGTAAAGTAATGTGTTTTATTTTTCACTTATTTTTATTAATAAGTTGTTAGAAATTAGAATGTGCATTAGTAAGAATTTAATAATAAAAAATTAAAAAACAGAGGGACAAATATTTTCAAGGCCATAATTGACCATAAGAAATTTACCTTGCCTAACCAGGTGGTAGTGCAGTGTGTAGGACATTGACCTGGAATGCTGAGGACCAAGGTTCAAAACCCCGATGTTGCTGGCTTGAGTGAGGGCTCTTCCATCTTGAAAATGGCATAGCTGGCTTGAGTGTGGAATTGCTGGCTTGAGCATGGGATCATAGACATGAGCTCATGGTCACTAGCTTGAGCTCAAAGATCAATGGCTTGAAGCCCAAGGTAGCCAGCTTGAGCCCAAAGTCATTGCCTTGAGCAAAGGGTCACTAGCTCAGCTGTAGATCATTGCCCTTGGTCAAGGCACATATAAGAAAGCAACCAATAAACAACTAAGGTGCCACAACAAAGAATTTATGCTTCTCATCTCTCTCCCTGACTCTGTCTCTCTCCCTGTCTCTGTCTCTCTGTCTCTCTGTTTTTCTCTCTCTGTAATATATATATATATATATATATATATATATATATATATATATATATATATATATATATATATATTAGCCAGAAAACACCAACAAGTATATATATATATATATATATATATATATATATACACACACACACACACACACACACACACACACACACACACCTTGTACGTTTTAAAGTCATAGGAAAAAAATAAATTTATACCAGTACTATGCCAGGATAGTTTAATAAAGAATTTTTGAAATTCATTAAAGGAATAGTTCTATCATTGATTTCATATATAATTACTGAGCACCTACTATGTCAAGTTGCTATTCTAGGCACTCCTAGTACAACGTAAATAGAACAGAACAATCTCTGAATAGAACAGAACAATCTCTGATTTCTCATAAATTACATTCTACTTTGAGATTGTCATTGCAGTGGTAATCATTGCAGACATGGTCCTCTGTTCCTAAAATAAATCACGTGTTACCAACTGAAAATAATTGTCACAAAATCATTATCTCTGTTATGTTTCTTTCTATATGAAGTAACACCAACAAGTATTATTAAAGAAAAGATATGTGTGTGCATGAAATACCAAGGCTTTCCAATTAGAGAAATAACTCTGGCTGGTGCACCATCAAATGAATACAATTATGTAAAACTCATCTTCCATAAACAAGTTATGGTGATTTTAAAATAACTTCAATTATAGACATTCTCTGAGAGCTTATGATAATCTCTCTGTCTCTGAGAAACTTGAAGAGTAACAAGTAATTCATCATCTTTCATTGAATGGGTCACCAAGCAAATGAGCACAGAGGCTCAGGGGCTGAGCCTGCCAGTCTTGTTAGAATGGTTCTATTGGCAGTGCCCTGTCACTGAAGCGCACCAGGTATTAGAATGTAACTGCAGTGAGGTTTCCTTGACAGCACACGAGAGAAAGAACATTTTTTACTAAAATGTTAAGCATTAGAAAATTTATTTTAAAGTCAAAGGCATGGTGTGTATAAAATTTTATTTTATTTAACTCTCCTGATGAATGAGTCAACACACATTGAAGTCATTCAACCATGAGAGACACCTCACACAACATAATAGCTAATATTGGTAGCATTTGGCAAATTTATATATATATATATATATATATATATATATATATATATATATATATATACATTTAAATCTAGCTTTTTAAAGGAAGAAAATTGTTTTTCTAAAATCTATGCCCTGCAATCTCAGCTGAGTTTTTCTTTTTTAGAAAAAAATAAGTTAAAAAATCAAATGTTACTCATGCTTGCAAATAAATTATTGCTACTACATCTGCCTGCTATTTCCTCATACTTTGAGAGCAATACAAAAGCATAACCTGTGCCTGAGCCTTGAGCTTGATATCCTTATGAGATGGTATTTTGTAGATGAAAAAAAATCTTTCTGAGAGTATTATGAAAAAAGGAGATTCTTACCTTTTGATATTCTTGGTGAGTCTGCAACTTTATAACTAAATGCTTTACTACAGACAGATGAAGAAAGTACGTATGTTTGACTGCAGAAAGATAGCCTAAGAATTGGAAGTAAAATGACATTTTGATGCATACTGACAAGACTGTGTCCATGGCTTTGTTAGGGTGTTCAGGTGTAACTTTGCAAGCTATTATATCTGCAAAACATATTTCCACAGACAAACAAACCTACTGAAAGAAACAAATTAAGAACATTTTGACTAGTTGTCTATTATACTTTTTAAAAGAGCAGATTGCTTTTGCCACCCAAATAAGAACTGAATTATTAAAAGAACACAGTTTCTTACCCAATAGAGGCTATAATTTTATGTTTTACCTGTTTTTTCACTGATCATTTTATGGAACTTAGTTTCAAGTTGTGATATGTAATATATGTGAAATATTCTGAAAGTGATTTTGATCCTTTTTTTGAGTGGTGGGTGGTTTATAAAATATCATGCAATCCTTCTCTTAAATAAGAAAAAAAGAACACAAAGAAAGAGAATGTAATTTTTTTTTATTTCCAAGAAAATGTCAAGAGAGACCAATTTTATTGCTATTAAATTGAAAGTCATGCCTTTTCTTGTACTATTCTGCTTTGCAAAACACCATGAAATTTATGTTGGCATCTTTGTATTGTAGGCATTTGCATAATCTCTTTTTAAATTTGTAGCATATACATTTGACTATAGGCTTAAAATGTATTGCAGAAAACCAAGAATTAATTGTTGTTAAATAACACATTTCTTACGTGAGCACTAGGTACCATATTTATCTGGTTGGCAAAGATGAATGATTACTTTAAGGGCTGGAGAAAATAAGGAGTGCCTTGTGCCTCCTGCAAATTCTTTCATTCAACCCTTAGTCTTACTGAACACAGAATGGAGAATCGAACTAAAAGGCTGAAGCTGCTTAATCTGCAGACCAGGGCGACGGAAGTTGCTCAGTAAGACTGAGCACAGTTATACAAGTAAGACTCAGTAGTTATGATTTGCCAGCACATAATAGACAGCATAACATATTGAATAACAGAAGAACTATCCATATATCTTATATCCAAAATATTCTGTGACTTTTTGCAAGTTACTTAATCTCCCTACTGTTCTGAGCTTTGTAATAGTAACATCAATGATTTCATTTTCAGTCATTTAAAAATTCTGGTATTTTTCTGAAAGTGCTGTTTGTTCACATATTTTTGCTTTAGCTATGCTATCCTTTTAGCTTAGAATCCCCTTCTGATAACTTTCGCTTTGTCATTTCTTTTCCTAAAATAATATTTGTAATACAATAAGTTTTAAGTAAATGTGTAGGAGATCCCATGAATAAATAAAAAATTATTGACCATCTTCATATTGTAAGGACTTAAACATGAGTTTTTACTGTGTGCAGCTGTGAACTCTGTGTTCAATGATAATTGTCAGCTTTCAAATCATCATGGTACGGAATAAAAAAGGTCATTTGACTACTAATAATTTTTCAGTTAGTCCTCAACCGCTAATTTGTATTTCACACTGATGTAGGTGGCTTCTCCATAGCACTATATACCCATCTCTGTAATGCCATGTACCACCCTTACCTTCCTATGGTAGTTTAGATTTAATTATGTGCTGCCTCCACTTTGATGCATTTATTTACACAAGTAAAACTCAGTATTTATAATTTGCCAGCACATAATAGACAGCATAACATATTGAACAGAAGAACTATCCATATATCCTATATCCAAAACATTCTGTGACTTTGTGCAAGTTACTTAATCTCTCTGTTTCAGTTCTTTTTTTCATCTTTAAGTGTGAATAATAGTGCATATTATCAACTTTTAGACAAAAAGGTAAGTTGGTTAGCCAGCAAAATTAAATTTATTCAGGAATGTTAATAATTACAATTTGGTATATACAAATTATGGTTAACCATAGACAAGTCCTTAGAACAAAGGGGAGGAGCTACTCTTTTAAATGAAAAAGAAATATGTTGAGAAGAGCTGTTTTGAATGACAGTTCATTGGAAGAGAGTGAGAGTTTAGACCTGTGGTGACTTCTCATTGCCTGGGTTGTTTTGGATTCTCATTGGCTGGATTGTTGCTGGACAAAATAGAGAAATATATTTCTTTCTGCTAGAGTATGAAAAGTAAGCTTCTTCTTGCTGAAATATGTTAACTAAATTTTAATGAATAGTACCTGAGTGAGAACACTCCCTTTACTGGTTCCTGGCTCCATTTTAAATTAGATTTTATTTATTCAAATTATCTTATACGTTTTGTCATGAGTAAATGAGAGCATAAATAATCTAAAATAGGGCTTTAAAAAGTTGTTAGCACTCAATGAAGGTTTTCTTTCTCTTTATTTCTGTGTCAGTGGTTCTCCATCCATAAGGGGATCTTTTTAAAAAATAGCAATGTTGGCCCTGGCCGGTTGGCTCAGTGGTAGAGCATTGGACTGGCCTGTAGATGTCCAGGGCTGGACACCAGGCCAGGGCACACAGGAGAAGCATCCATCTGCTTCTCCATCCTTCCCCCTCTCCTTACTCTCTATCTCTCTCTTTCGCTCTTGAAGCCAAGGCTCCACTGGAGTAAAATTGGCCTGGGCATTGAGGATGGCTCCATGGCCTATACATCAGGTGCTATAATGGCTCCAGTTGCAATGGAGCAACACCCCAGATGGGCAGAGCATCACCCCTAGTGGGCATGCCAAGTGGATCCAGGTTGGACTTATGCGGAAGTCTGTCTCTCTGCCCCCTGATTCTCACTTCAGAAAAATACAAAAAAAATAAAGAAAGAAAGAAATGTCCACAATCAAACAAAATGTTATCAAACTAGAAATTAATTTCAAAACCTGAAAAATACAAATACATGGAGGCTAAATAACGTTACTAAAAAATGAATGGGTTAACCATGAGACCAAGGAAGAAATAAAAAAATACCTTGAAACAAATAAAATTTTAATAACCCAAAATCATTGGGACACAGTGAAAGCAGTCCTAAGAGGGAAATTCATAGCATTACAAGTTTACCTCAAGAAACAAGAAAAATCTCAAACAGTATAATCTTACACATAAAGGCACTAGAAAAGAAACAACAAACAAAGCCCAAATTTAGTTGAAGAAAGAAAGTAAAGAACAGAGCATAAATAAACAAAATAGTAAAAAAAAAAAAAGTTAGAAAATATCAATAAAACCAAGAGCTGGTTATTTTAAAAGATAAACAAGATTGACAAAACTTTAACCAGACTCAGAAAGAAAAAAAAAAAAAACAGGACCAAAATAAATAAAATCAGAAATGAAAAAGAAGTGACAACTGACACCACAGAAATACAAAGAGTTATAAGAAAATATTGTGAACAATTATATACCAAAAATTGGATAATCTTAAAGAAATGGATAAATTCCTGGAAACATACAATTTTTTAGAACTAAATTAAAAAGCTAATTAACAGCTTCAGTGCCATAAAAATGTTTACCTGAAGCCTATGTACACATATTGATCAATTTTACCCTATTAAATTTAATTTTCTAATAAAATTATTTTTAAAAAGAACAGAAAATTTGAATAGACTGATTACAACCAATAAAATTGATTCAGCCCTGGCTGGTTTTCTCATTGGTAGAGGATCGGTCCAGCATGTGGATGTCCCAGGTTTGATTCCCAGTCTGGGCACTTAGAAGTGCCCATCTGCTTCTTGACCCCTCCCCCTCTCACCTCTTTCTTCCTCTCTCTCTCTCTCTCTTTTTCTTTCCTGCAGCCATTGCTCGATTGAAATGAGTTGGCCCCAGATTAAGAAGAACTCAGTTGCTGAGCAATGGAGCAACATTCAAGATGGGCAGAGCATTACCCCCTAGTGGGTTTTCCAGGTGGATTCTGGTCAGGGGACATGTGGGAATCTTCTCTGCCTCCCCTCCTCTCACTAAATTAAAAAATAATAATAATTGATTCAGTAATCAAAAAACTTTCAACAAAGAAAAGTTGGACCAGATGGCTTTACAGGTTAATTTTGCCAAAAGTTCAAAGAACTATTACCGACTCTTCTTACACAAGAAGAGAGAAGGTTTCCAAGTTCATTTCATGAAGCCAGCATGATTCTAATTTCAAAACCAGATAAGGACACTACCGAGAAAAAAAAGTTATAGGTGAATACCTCTGATGAACATAGATGCCAAAATCCTTCAAATAATAATATCAAACTGAATTCAGCAATACATTAAAAAGATCATACATTAAGTGGGATTTATTGTTTGGTTGCAGGGTTGGACAATATCTGCAAATCAATAATGTGATACACCACATAAACAATATGAAGGATTAAACATTATATAATCATATAAATAGATGCAGGAAAAGCATTTGACAAAATACATCACTTATTTATGATAAAATCTTAGCAAAATAGGAATACAGGAAACATACCTCAATATAATGAATGCCTTATATGAGAAACCAACAGCCAACTTCATACTCAACAGGGGGAAATTAAAAGTGTTTTCCTTAAGATTAAGAACAAGGTAGTAAGTAAACTCTTACTACTCCTATTCAACATAGTACTGGAAGTTCTAGCCACAGTAACCAGACAAGAAGAAAGTAAAGGCATTCAAATTGTAAAGTAAAGCTGTTATTTGTAGATGACATGATGCTGTATATAGATAACCCTAAGATACCACCTAAACTACTGGAACTGATAAATAAATTCAGTAAAGTAGCATGATGCAAAATAAATATTCAGAAATTTGTTGCATTTTTATACACTCGTAATGAACTATCACAAATGGAAACTTTGAACACAATCTAATATAGTATAATTGCTTCAAAAAATAAAATAAAATACCTAGGAATAAATTTGACCGAGGAGGTGAAAGACCTGTGCTCAGAAAATTATAAGAAATTGAAGAAAATACAAAGAAATGGACTCATATACCATGCTCATGGATAGGAATAATTAACATTGATAAAGTGTTTATACTACTCCAAACAATCTATAGATTCAATGCAATCGTTATCACTCTGGCATTTTTAGAGAACTAGAGGATAGGTATTTGACTTATCAGGGGTTGATTTCTTAAGTTTAGCGGTTGAACCTGTATATTACTCTTTCTTAAAAATTATTCTTTTGTAATTACAGTTTGTATTTAATATTAGTTTGTGTTAATTTTAGGTGTACAATATAGTGGTTAGAAAATCTAATACATTACAAAGTGATGCCCTTGATATTCCGAGTACCCACTGGACACTGTACATAGTTATTACACACTTATTGATTATATTCCCTATTCTGTATTTGACATTGTCATGGCAATTTTGTTAGTACTGATTTGATCTTCTTAATTCCTTCATCTTTCTTACCCAGCCTCTCAAAGTCCCTCCCCTCTAGCAACCATCAGTTTGTTCTCTATAAGACTGTGTCTATTTTTTAAAATATTTTCTTATTCTTTAGATAACACATATAAGTGTAATTATTTTGTATTTGTCTTTCTCTGTTTGACTTATATCACTTAGGATAATACCCTCTAGGTCAGAGGTCCCCAAACTACAGCCCGCAGGCCAAATTGCGGCCAACTGAGGCCATTTATCTGGCCCCTGCCATGCTTCCGGAAGGGGCACCTATTTCATTGGTGGTCAGTGTATGGAGTACTGTATGTGGTGGCCCTCCAATGGTCTGAGGTACAGTGAACTGACCCCCTGTGTAAAAAGTTTGGGGACCCCTGCTCTAGGTCCATTCTTAGATACTATTACAAATAGCAAAATTTTATTTTTAAAAAATATTTTATTTAGAATATTAAATTTAATGGGGTGATTTCTATCAATAAAATTACAAAGGTTTCAAGTAAATATTTTTATAACATTTGGACTGTTGATTATCTTGTATACTCATCACTCAAAGTCAAATCATTTTCCATCACTATAAATTTGTTCCCCTTTACTCTCTTCCCACACCCCCTCACTCACATCCCCTTCACCTGGTAACCACTTTACTTTTATCTATGTCTGTCTCAGTTTTATATCCCACCTATGTGTAAAATCATATAGTTCTTAGATTTTTCTGGTTTACTTATTTCAATCAGTATAATATTCTCAGGGTCCATTCATGTTGTTGTAAATGGCACTATGTCAACCTTTCTTATGGATGAGTAGTATTCCATTGTATGTACATACCACATCTTTTTTATTTAATCCTCTATTGAGGGACACTTTGGTTGTTTCCATTTCTTGGCCACTATAAATAATGCAATGAATATGGGGGTGCAAGTATCTTTATATACCAATGTTTTTTAGTTTGGGGAGTAGATACCCAGTAGAGGAATTGCTGGGTCAAATGGTAGTTCTATTCTTAATTTTTCTGAGGAACCCATCATACTTTCTTCGATAATGGTTGTACTAGTTGACATTCTCAACAGCAGTGAATAAGGGTTTCTTTTTCTCCAGAACCTCTCCAACACTTGTTATTAAATTTCTTGTTGATAATGGTCAATCTAACAGCTATGAGGTGGTATCTCATTACAGTTTTGATTCTTATTTTATATATATATATATATATATATATATATATATATATATATATATATATATATATATATATTAATTCTAATGTGGTGACACCAATAAATCAGGGTACATATGTACAATGAAAACATCTCCAGGTTATCTTATCATTAAACCGTGTTGTATACCCATCACCAAAAGTCAAATTGTCCTCTGTCACCTTCCATCTGGTTTACCCTGTGTCCCTCCCCTCCTCCCTATCCCACCCTCTCCTCCCTCCTCCCACCCCGTAACCACCACTCTTTTGTCCATGTCTCATATTCTCACTTTTATGTCCCACCTATGTATAAAATCATGCTGTTCTCAGTTTTTCTTTTTTTCTGATTTACTTATTTCACTCCGTATAATGTTATCAAGGTACATCCATTTTGTTATAAATGATCCGATGTCATCGTTTCTTATGGCTGAGTAGTATTCCATAGTATATATGTACCATTGCTTTTTAATCCACTCGTCTTCTGACGGACACTGGGCTGGTTCCAGATCTTCGCTATTGTGAACAATGCTGCCACGAACATGGGGGTGCATTTCTTCTTTTCGAACAGTGCTATGGTGTTCTTAGGGTATATTCCTATAAGTGGGATAGTTGAATCAAAAGGCATTTCGATTTTTAATTTTCTGAGGAATCTCCAAACTGTTTTCCACAGTGGCTGCACCAGTCTGCATTCCCACCAGCAGTGCAGAAGGGTTCCCTTTTCTCCACATCCTCGCCAGCACTTATTCTGTGTTGTTTTGCTGATGAGTGCCATTCTGATTGGTGTGAGGTGATATCTCATTGTGGTTTTAATTTGCATTTCTCTAATGATTAGTGATGTTGAGCATTTTTTCATATGCCTATTGGCCATCTGTATGTCTTCTTTGGAGAAATTTCTATTCATTTCTTTTGCCCATTTTTTGATTGGGTTGATTGTCTTCCTGGTGTTGAGTTTTATAAGTTCTTTATAAATTTTAGTTATTAACCCCTTATCAGATGTGCTGTCTAATATGTTCTCCCATTGTGTGGTTTGTCTTTTTATTCTGTTCTTATTGTCTTTAGCTGTGCAAAAACTTTTTAGTTTGATATAGTCCCATTTGTTTATCTTGCCTTTTATTTCAGTTGCCCGTGGAGATAAATCGGCAAATATACTGCTGCTACAGATGTCGGAGAGCTTGCTGCCTATGTTTTCTTCTAAGATGTTTATGGTTTCACGGCTTACATTTAAGTCTTTTGTCCATTTTGAGTTTGTTTTTGTGAATGGTGTAAGTTGATGGTCTAGTATCATTTTTTTGCAGGTAGATGTCCAATTTTCCCAACACCATTCGTTAAAGAGGCTGTCTTTACTCCATTGTATGTTCTTTTCTCCTTTGTCAAATATCAGTTGTCCATAAAGCTGTGGGTTTCTTTCTGGGTCCTCTGTTCTGTTCCATTGATCTATGTGCCTGTTCTTATGCCAGTACCAGGCTGTCTTGAGTATAATGGCCTCATAATATACCTTGATATCTGGAAGAGTGATACCTCCTTATTTTTTTAATAGCTAGTGAAGATGATTATCTTTTCATATCTTTGTTTACCATTTGCATATCTTCTTGGGAGAATTGTCTGTTCAAGTCCTCTGCTCAATTTTTTATTTATTTGTTTTTAATTTTTTTACAGGGACAGAGAGAGAGTCAGAGAAAGGGATAGAGGGACGGACAGACAGGAATGGAGGGAGGAGAGAAGCATCAGTCATTAGTTTTTTGTTGCCATTGCGACACCATAGTTGTTCATTGATTGCTTTCTCACATGTGCCTTGACAACGGGCCTTCAGCAGACTGAGCCACCCCTTGCTGGTGCCAGGGGCCTTGGGTCCAAGCTGGTGAGCTTTTGCTCAAGCCAGATGTGCCCGCACTCAAGCTGGCAAGCTCGGGGTCTCAAACCTGGATCTTCCGCATCCCAGTCCAATGCTCTATTCACTGCACCACCACCTGGTCAGGCATCATTTTTAATTCGATGCTTGTTTGTTGCTAAGCTTTGTAGTATTTTATATATGTTGGATATTAATCATTTATCAAAGCTGTTGTTTGCAAATATCTCCCATTTGGTTGGCTGCTTACATGTTTTGTTGTCAGTTCTTTTTTGCTGTGCAGAAGCTTTTTAGTTTGATATAGTCCCATTTATTTATTGTTGCCTTTACTTTTTTTTTGCATTTGGGGTCAGATTCAAAATTGTCCTCTACAGCCAAGGTCCATGAATTTAGTAGCTATGTTTTCTTCTATGTAACTTATTGTTTCAGATGTTACAGTTAGGTCTTTGATAGATTTTGAATTGATTTTTGTGCAGGGGGACAAACTAGTCAAGTTACATTCTTTTACATATGGCTTTCCGGTTTTCCCAGCACCATTTATTTTTTTCTCCATTGTGTTTTTGGCTCATTTGTCAAAGATTGTTTGTCCATATGTATGTGTTTTAATTTCTGAGCCTTCAATTCTGTTCCATTGGTCTGTATGTCTGTTTTTCTGCCAATACCATGCTGTTTTGATTATCATGGCTCTATAATATAATTTGAAGACATGTTGTGTGATACCCCGAACTTCATTCTTTTTTCTCATGATTGCTTTAGCTATTCAAGTTTTGTTATGGTTCCATACCAAACTTGGTAGTTTTTTGTTCTGTTTCTTTTTAAAAAATGACATTAGGATTTTGATGGGAATTTCATTAAATTTGTATATTGTTTTGGGAAATATGTCTATTTTAACTATCTTGATTCTTCCAATAAGAAGCATGGAATATTTTCCATTTCATTGTGTCTTTTTTAATTTCTTTCAATAATAATTTGAGTTTTCAGTATATAGGTCTTTCATATTGTTTGTTATGTTTATTCCTAGGTATTTTATTTTTTTGTTGCTGGAATTGTAAAAGAAATTGTGTTCTTTTTAGTGTTTTCTCTAAAATTTTATTAATATGTTGGCATATAAGAAACTAATAGACTTTTGTATATTGATTTTATATTCTGCAACTTTATGGTATTGGTTTATTGTTTCTAATAGTGTTTTTGGTGGACTCTTTGGGTTTTTGTATATACAGAGTTGTGTCATCTGAAAGAAGTGATACATTTACTTTTTTTCTGATATGAATGCTTTTTTCTTTTCTCATGCCTGATTTCTTTAGTTAAGACTTATAGAACTATGTTGAGTAATAGTGGAGAGAGGAAGCAACCTTGTTTTGTTTTTGATTTTAGAGAAAAGCCTTTGTTTTTTCACCATTTGGTATAATATTAGCTGATGGTGATCATATATGGCCTTTATTATGTTGTGGTACTTTCCTTCTATTCCAATTTTATTGAGTATTTTAAACAAAAAGAAATGATGTATCTTATTGAATGCCTTTTCTGCATCTTTGATAGGATCATATGATTTCTGTTCTTTGTTTTGTTGATGAAATATATTACATTGATCAATTAATATCTATTGAACCATCCTTGTGTTCTTGGATGAAACCCCCATGATAGTGATCAATCATTTTTTAATGTGTTGTTGTATTCAATTTGCTAGTATTTTGTTTAGGATTTTTGCATCTATATTCATTAGAGATATTGTTTTGCAGTTTTCTTTTTTTGTGTGTTGTCCTTACCAGGTTTTGGTACGAGAGTTATGTTGACCTCATGAAGTGTGTTAGGGAATATTGCTTCTTTTTCTATTTTTTGGAAGACTTTGAGAATGATAAGTAGCAAATCTTTGAATGTTTGGTAGAATCTTTTAATATAGCCATCTAGGGCTGGACTTTTATTTTGGGGAAATTTTTGGTAATTGTTTTTATTTCTTCCCTGCTTCTGTGTCTACTTAGATTTTTCACTTCATTATGACTCAGTCTAAAAAGACTGTATAGTTCTAAAAATTTATCCATTTCTTCTAGATTATTCAGTTTAGTGGCATATAAACTTTCATAGTTTTCTAGTATATATCTTTAATTCTAGTATATATCTTTAATTCTAGAATATATCTTTATATATCTATAATTTCTGTAGTAATTTTTCCTCTTTTATTTTGTATTTTGTTTATATTAGTCCTTCCTCCTTTTTTTCTTAGTGAGTCTAGCTAGGATTTGTCAATTTTATTGATCTTTTCAAAGAACCAGCTCTTTGTTGTACTAAATTTTTCTATAGTTTTATTGTTCTCTATTTTATTAAATTCTGCTATAATTTTTCCTATTTCCTCTTTTCTGCTGACATTGGGTTGCCTTTGTTCTTCTTTTTTTATTTCTTTAAGCTATGCTGTTAGGTTTTGCAGTTGGGATCTCTCTTGTTTCTTGATATAAGCCTGTAATGATATAAACTTCCTTCTTATTACTGTTTTTGCTGCCTAGTAATTTTGATATGTCCTGTTGTCCTTATTTGTCTTTATTTATCTTTTGATCTCTGCTTTTATTTGTTCTTTGACCTAGTCAATTTTTAGAAGTATTTTATTTAATTGTCATATTTTTGTGGGTTTCTGTACTTTTTTTTGCTGTTGAGTTCTAATTTCAAAGTTTTATGGTCAGAGAATATGCTTGGTATAATTTTAATTTTCCTAAATAAATTGATGTTAGTTTTGCAGCCCAACATATGGTCTTTCCTTGAGAATGTCCCGCACAGAGTGGAGTAGGTTGTATAATCTGATGTTCTGGGGTAAAATTTTCTGTAAATGTCTATTATGTTCATTTAGTCTACTGTGTTGTTTTAGGTTGATATTTTTTTTAATTTTTTTTGGATGTTTTATCTAAAGTTGTCAATGGTGTGTTGAGAATTTTAAGTGTAATTGTGTTATTGTCTGTTTCCATTTTTAGATGTGTTAGTAGATGTCATATATTTGGGTGCTCCCTGATTTGATACATGTGTATTAAGAAGTGTTGTATTTTCTTGATAGAATATCCCCAAGAAATGTCCATGTTTGTCTTTAGTTATTTTTGTTGACTCAAAGTCAACATTGTCAGATATGAGTATGGCTATACCTGCTGTTCTTTGGGTATTATTTGTTTGAAGAATCATTTCCAACCTTTCACTTTGAGTCTACTCTTGTCCTTACAGCTAAGATGTGTCTCTTGAAGGCAGCATATAGTTGGGTTTTGCTTTTTGATCCCATTTGTGCCCTATTATTGGTGAGTTCAGTCCATTTACATTTAGGATAATTATCAACACTTGAGAATTTTTTATAATCATTTTGTGTTTTGTTTTATGTTAGCTCTTTTTCTCCTTTGGTTCTTCTCTTTTGTGTATCTGTCAGTTATTTTTGTTTGGTAGTATTCCATAATTCTTTCCCTGTTTCTTCTTTTTTTTTAAGGCACGTGTTTCAGTAGTTGCTTTTTTTGTGGGTGACTATCATTAGCTTAAGAGAAAAAAAATTATATGTACAGGATTCCTTTTTCTTATGAGTGCTTCTGCACTCCAAATTTCTTTACTACTGAAGATCTTTTTCTCTCCACTTTTACGTATTGTTTTCAGAGATTTTCCTTGTCTTTATTGTGAACTTGTTGAAGCTTTTACTTGTAGTTTTTATTGTTTTGTTTGTTTTTTTGTTTTGTTTTTTTGTATCTGTTCAAAAAAAACCCTTGAGTATTTCTTGCAGTGGAGTTTTTCTCAGCTTCTGTATGTCTGCAAAAGTTTTTATTTCTCCTTCATATTTGAGGGATAACTTTTATGGATATAGTATTCTTGGTTAATAATTCCTCCTTTTTAGTACTTTGAATGTTTGGGTCCACTTTCTTCCTACTTGTAATGTTGCTGCTGAGAAGTCTGATGATAACCTAATGGGCCTTTCTTTATATGTTATGTTTTTCTTTTCCCTAGCTGCCCTGAGGATTCCCTTTTTGTCATTGATTTTTGACAATTATTTATGATGTGTCTTGGAGAAGTCTGTTTGGGTAGAGGTAACTCAGTGTTTTCTTTGCTTTATTTCCATAGGCTTGGGATGTTGTCATCAATTATTTGTTTGAATAGGTTCTGCATTCCCTTCTCCCTCTTTTTTGTTTCTGATATATTCATTACTCTTATATTGCTTTTTCTGATAGAGTCAGACAATTCTTGTAGAGCTCTCTCATTTTTATTTAATTTGTGTTTTATCTTCTCTCTGTAGCATATCTAGTTGCCTGTCTTCAATGTCACTGATTCTTCACTCTAGATGACCTATTCTATTAGCTAAACTTGCTACCTGTTTTCAATTCATGTATTGAGTTCTTCATCTCTATTTCTAAATTTTCAATCTCCATGGTGAGTTGTTTTGTTTTCTGAGCTTATTCAGTTGCCTATTTGTGTTTTCTTGCATCTCATTGCGTACTTTCAGAACTTCAATTTTGAATTTTATATCATTTAACTCCAAGATATTCATGTGATTGAAATATTTTTCTGGATATTCATTTTTTATTTGCAAAATGTTTCTATCTTGTGCAGTCATAGTTTTTATTTATCTTGATGGAATTTGAGAATGGTATTGTTAAGAATTCTAATAAAAAACAACTAAGAAAATAAAAAATAAATATATGAAGTACAAGAAAAAGTATAAAAATTAAAAATAATGACAAATAAAAAAATAATGACAAGTAAATAAGAAAAACCACAAAGAAAGAGCAAACAACAACAGTAACCTGGCAGACAAAACCCAGTCATTCTGCACTTCTCTTCTCTTAGTAGTCCTGGCATAAAAAAAGAGGGAAAAAAAACCCAGTCACTCTGGACTTCTCTCTGGAGCAAACTGTGAGTGAATTTTATCTTATGCATCCCTTCTCAACTGTTCCCACCTTTAGTCCTTTCAGTGGGTGGGTTTTAAAACCTACCCACAAGCCAGCTGAAGTTTCCTCACTGTGTTATAGTTGTTCAATTTGTTAAAATTTTAAAGTGAAAGATCAGGAGTATCCCTCACATTACCATTATTTTCTTTATCTTCTTTTTTTAATTAATTGTGTTTACATAGATTCTAGGGTAACCCCAACTGCATTCCCCCTCCCCCATATTCCCTTCAACATCTCCCTTTCCCCCCTCCCTACAATGCCCTCCCCCCTTTCATTCAGGTTTATTCCATCCTATCCTCCCCTTTCCCTCTATCCTCTTTTCCTCTGATCCCTTTGATTCCTCCTCTCAATTCCTCCTCAGCTCTCAATGTTCCTTGGATTCCTCAAATGAGTGAGGTCATATAATATTTTTCTTTTTCTGCCTGGCCTTTTTTACTTAACATAATAGTTTCCAGGTCCCTCCATATAGTTGCAAAATGTAATATTTTCTTCTTTTTCATGGCCCCATAGTATTTTATTGTATATATATACCACAGCTTTTTAATTCACTTGTCCACTGATGGACACTAGGACTCTTTGCTATTGTGAACAATGCTGCCATAAACATCGAGGTGTATTTCTTTTTTTCAGTCAGTGATATGGTGTCTTTGTGATATATTCCTATAAGTAAGATAGCTGGGTCAAAGGGCATTCCATTTCTAATTTTCTGAGGAATCTCCATATTGTTTTCTACAGTGGCTGTACCAGTCTGCATTCCCACCAGCAGTGCAGGAGGGTTCCCCTTTCTTCACATTCTCGCCAGCACCTATAATGTGTTGTTTTGTTAATGAGCTCCATTCTGACTAGTGTGAGGTTGTATATAATTGTGGTTTTAATTTGCATTTCTCTAAAAATTAGTGATGTTGAGCACTTTTTCATATGCAGATTGGCCATCTGTAGGTCCTCTTTGGAGAAGTGTCTATTGATTTCTTATGCCCGTTTTTTGATTGGATTGTTTGTCTTCCTAATGTTGAGTTTTACAAGTTCATTATAAATTTTGGTTATTAACCCTTTATCAGATGTGTTGTCAAATATGTTTTCCCATGTGTTGTGTGAGTTTTTATTTTGTTCATATAGTATTTAGCTGTGCAAAATCTTTTTAGTTTGATAGAGTCCCATTTGTTTATCCTGTCTTTTATTTCATTTCCTTGTGGAGATAAATCAGCAAATATATTGCTTAGATAAATGTCGGAGAATTTACTGCCTATGTATTCATCTAGAACGTTTATGGTTTCACGGCTTACATTTAAGTTTTTTATTCATTTTGTGTTTATTTTTGTGCATGGTGTAAGGTGGTGGTCTAGTTTCATTTTTTTTGCAGGTAGATGTCCAGTTTTTCCAACACCATTTGTTAAAGAGACTGCCTTTAATCCACTGTATGTTCTTACCACCTTGTTAAATATCAATTGTCCATAAAGATGTGAATTTATTTCTGGGTTCTCTGTTCTGTTCCATTGATCTATGTACCTGTACTTATGCCAGTACCAAGATGTTTTGAATACAGTGGCCTTGTCGTATAACTTGATATCAGGAAGTGTGATGCCTCCTGCTTTATACTTCTTTTTCAAGATTGCTGAGGCTATTCGTGTTCTTTTTAGGTTCGATATAAATTTTTGGAATATTTGTTTTATATCTTTGAAGTATGTCATTGGTATTTTAATTGGTATTGCATTGAATTTATAAATTGCTTTGGGTAATATCGACATTTATAGATGTTTATTCTTCCTAACCATAAACATGGTATATGATTCCACTTGTTTGTGTCTTTCTTGATTTCTTTTATCAATGTTTAATAATTTTCTGAGTACAAGTCTTTAACCTTCTTGGTTAAATTTACTCCTAGGTGCTTTACTTTTCTTTTTGTTTCAATACTAAAGAGGATTGTATCCATAATATCTCTTTCTGACATTTCATTGTTTATGTATAGAAATGCCTGTAATTTCTGTGTGTTAATTTTATATCCTGCCACCTTGCTGAATTTGTTTATTAGGTCTAGTAGTTTTTTGATGGAGCCTTTAGGATTTTTTTATACAGTATCATATCATCTGCAAATAGTGACAGTTTTACTTCTTCTTTTCCAATTTGGATGCCTTTTATTTCTTCTCTTGTCTGATTGCTGTAGCTAGGACTTCCAGGACTATGTTGAATAAGAGTGGTGAAAGAGGGCATCCCTGCCTTGTTCCTGATTTAGAGAAATTGCTTTTAATTTTTGTTCATTGATTATGATGTTGGCTGTGGGTTTGTCATAAATGGCCTTTATCATGTTAAGGTATGTTGCCTGTACTCCCACTTTGCTAAGAGTTTTGATCATAAAATGGGCGCTGGATTTTATCAAATGCTTTTTTCATCTATTGAAATTATTATGTGGTTTTTCTCCTTCCTTTTGTATACATGGTGAATAACATTAATTGATTTACTAATGTTGTACCATCTTTGCCTCCCAGAATAAATTCCACTTAATCATGATGTATGAATTTTTTTCATGGTTTGCTGGATCCAGTTGGCTAATATTTTGTTGAGAATTTTAGCATCTAAATTCATCAGGGATATTGGCCTATAATTTTCTTTCTTTGTGTTGTCTTTACCTGGTTTTGGAATTAGAATTATGCTCACCTCATAAAAGGAACTTGGTAGTGTTCCTTCCTCTTGAATTTTTTGAAATAGCTTGAGTAGGATAGGAGTTAGTTCTTCTTTGATTATTTGGTAGAATTCATCAGTGAATCCATCTGGTCCAGAGGTTTTGTTTTTTGGAAGCTTTTTGATAACTGTTTCAATCTCTCTTGTTGTAATCAGTCTGTTTAGCTTTTCTGATTCTTCCAGATTCATTTTTGGAACATTCTGTGTTTCAAGAAATTTGTCCATTTCTACTAGGTTTTTTAAATTTTTTGGCATACAGTTCTTCACAGAGTTTTCTTACAATATTTGGTATTTCTGTTGGCTGTTATTTCTCCACTCTCATTTCTAATTTCATTTATTTGTGTCCTCTATCTTCTTTTATTGCTGAGTCTCATTAAGTGTTCATTGATCTTGTTTACCCTTTCAAAAAACCAACTCTTGGTTTCATTGATACTCTGTATTGTTCCTTTAGCCTCTATGTCATTTATTTCCACTCTGATCTTTATTCTTTCCTTCCTTCTATAACCTCTGGGCCTTACTTGCTGTTCTTTTTCAAGTTCTTTAGATGAAAGGTTGGGTTGTTTATTTGAGCTTTTTCAAGCTTCTTAAAGAATGCCTGTAGTGCTATGAACGTTCCTCTGAGGACTGTTTTAGCTATGTTCCATAAATTTTGAGTTGTTGTATGTTCATTATCATTATTTCTAAGAATTTTTTTATTTATTCTTTGATTTCATTGTTAGCCCATTTGTTATTTAATAACATGCTATTTACTTCCATGTGTTTGAGTATTTTTAAGTTTTTCTGTTGTGATTGATTTCTAGTTTCATGCCATTGTGATCAGAGAAAATGCTTGGTATGATTTCAATCTTCTTAAATTTGTTGAGACCACTTTTGTGTTCTAACTTGTGATCTATCCTAGAGAATGTACCATGAACACTTGAAAAGAATGTATATTCTGCTGCTTTTGGGTGATATGTTCTGAAGATAACTATTAAATCGAGCTGATCTAGTGTGTCCTTTAAGTCTGTTGTTTCTTTGTTAATTTTCTTTCTTGAGCATCTATCTAGTGATATAAGTGGAGTATTGCAATCTCCAACTATTATAGTATTGATGTTGATCTCGCCCTTTATATCCATTAGAGTCTGCTTTATATATTTAGGAGCTCTTATATTAGTTGTGTAGATATTTATGATGCTTATATCTTCATGTTGTATTGCTCCCTTTATCATTATGTAGAGACCTTCTTTATCTCTTACTACTGCCTTTGTTTTAAAGTCCATTTTGTCAGATATAAGTATTGCTACCCCGGCTTTCTTTTCATTTCCATTTGCATGAAATATTTTTTCCATCCTTTTATCTTCAGTCTATGTGCATCTTTTGTTTTAAGGTGTGTCTCTTGTAGATAGCATATGTATGGGTCCTGTTTTTTTATCTATGCAGTTACCCTATATCTTTTGATTGGATCATTTAATCCATTTATATTTAAGGTTATTATTGATATGTAGTTGTTTATTGCCATTTTATTCTTTAAAGCTTTATTCCTTTTTTGCTATATCCTTTTCCCACTTTGATCTGTTTACAACAGGCCCCTTAACATTTTCTGCAGCATTGGTTTTGTTGTAATGAATTCCTTGAGTTTTCTTTTGTCTGGGAAGCTTTCTATTTCTCCTTCAAGTTTAAATGATAGCCGTGCTAGATAAAGTAGTCTTGGTTGTAGGCTTATGTTCTGCATTACTTTGAATATTTCTTGCCATTTCTTTCTAGCATCAAGTGTTTCTGTTGAGAAGTCACATGTCATCCTTATGGGGGCTCCTTTGTAGGTGATAGCCTTTATTTCTCTAGCAGCTTATATTTTCTCTTTATCACTTAGCTTTGGTATCTTAATTATGATGTGTCTTGGTGTAGGTTTCTTTGGCTTTCTCTTTCATGGAGATCTCTGTGCTTCTTAAACTTTTGAGACCCTTGCTTGCATCAATTTAGGGAAGTTTTCAGCTATGATTTGATTGAATAAATTTTCTATCCCTTCTTCTTTCTCTTCTTCTTCAGGAATCCCTATTATGTGGGTGTTATTTCTCTTGTTGTCACAGAGCTCTCTTAGAGTTTCCTTAGACTTTTTGAGTCTCTTTTTTTTTCTGCTCTGATTCCATGCCTTTGTTCATCTTGTCTTCCAACGTGCTGATTCGATCCTCAGCTTTATCCATTCAGCTTTTAATTCCTTCCATTGCAATCTTCATTTCTGATATTGTATTTGTCATCTCTGACTGATTCTTTTTTAATATTTTAATGTCCTTTGTGATACTTGCTATCTCTTTATTTAGGTGTTCATAATGACCATCCATTGTTATTCTAAGATCCCTAAGCATCCTAACAATCATTCTAAACTCTGCATCTGGAAGTTTGGTTATTTCTATATCACTCAGCTCATTTCCTGGCGGATTCTCCGTGGTTTCTTTTGGATTGCACTTTTCTATCTTCTCATTATGTCCGTGTGTTTGGGTGTGTTGTTTGTAGAGCCGGTTGAGTCTAGGCTTAGTGTTGCTGCCTCAATTTTGAGTTGTGTTATTTCTAGGTTTTCTTGGGTTGGTTTCTGCTGTTGTTTGTAATCCACTGTGGAATTTGGCTTTTCTAATAGAGCCCCTTTGAAGTCTTGATTTGTTTGTTGTTTTCCTCAGTTTTCTTAACTCAGTGGTAGTCTTGTTTATTGATCTGAGCAGGGGGCTTATTTAAAACTGTATCCAGAAATGTGGTGCATGTAACCTGAGACTCTGAAGACCTGATCTGCTAGTTACTCTCTCTGGGGGCGGGGTGCTTTCTCTGCTTCATTAGGGGAAGTGTATCTCAGATCTCCATGGAGACCTGAGTTGCTTCCCCTCCTCACCACTTCTTGTTTTCAGCTGTGTCTTTTTGTGCTTATTGGAGCTGGAGAGATATCTTGAGATGGCTTACCCGGTACCACTTTAGTCTTGTGTTATGTGGAAGGATCAATCACTCCCCAGCTATGGCTGCCTCCAGCACCTCCCCCAGGTATGGCACTGCATTAGTCCCCTGCTCAGGTTCTCCCATGTATTCCTCTGTTTGTCACCGGCTATCTCTATCTCCCTATTTTTCTTTGGAAAACAAGCCAGCTCTTTCAACACACCTCATTTCCAGGTCCCCAGGTAAGTAGCTGTGATTGATATTTTCTACTGTTTTCCTTTGAATGAGAGCTTTTCTGGGCTCTCAGCCTTACTCCTACCCCTTTGTTCCTCTAAGCAGGGGAGGCTCACCATTCCTCAGTGCTCCCCACCAGGCTTGGTATGGTTTCTTCTTTGCTCCTTGGATTTTGAGAACAGTTTTTGTAGTCCAAAGTTGGTTTTTTATGCTGCTTTTTCCTAAATTAATTTGTAATCCAGTTTGGTGGTGTGAGCTCGAAGTTTGTGTGTCTGCCTACTCCATTGCTATCTTGTGTCTCCTCACCATTATTTTCTTAAAGTCAGATTTTATCTTTGTTATGGCCTAGTAATAGTGTGTTGTATACATGTACTAACACTTTTTTATCCATTAGTCTATTGATGGGCACTTGGGTTGCTTTTATGGTTGGCTATTATAAATAACACTGCTATAAACATTGGTTGCATATGTTATTTCGAGTTACTTTCAGTTTCTTTGGATATAAACCGAGAAGTATAATCAGTGGATCATAAGGCAGATCCATTTTTATTTTTTTTAAAAAACCTTTATACTGGCATGACCAGGCAATGGTGCAATGAATAGAGCATTGGACTAAGATGCAGAGGACCCATGTTTGAGCTCCCAAGGTTGTCAGCTTGAGCACAGGCTCATCTGGCTTGAGCAATAATTTCACCAGCTTCGACCCAAGGTCTCTGGCTCAAGCAAGGGGTTACTCAGTCTGCTGAAGGCCCACAGTCAAGGCACATATGAGAAGGCAATCAATGAACAACTAAAGTTTTGCAACAAAAAACTGATAATTGATGCTTCTCATCTCTCTTTGTTCCTGTCTGTCTGTCCCTAACTATCCCTCTCTCTGATTCTCTCTCTGTTCCTGTAAAAAAAGAAACAAAAAATACCATCTATACCGTTTTTCATAGTGGTTGCACCAATTTGCATCCCACCAACAGTGCACAAGGGTTTTCTTTTTTCTACATCCTTGCTAACATGTATTGTTTGTTGATTTATTGATGATAGCTGATATGAGAGGTATGAGCTGTTATCTCATTGTGCTTTTAATTTGCATTTCTCTGTTAATTACTGAAGCCATTCATCTTTTTATATGTATGTTGGACAACTATGTTCTATTTGGAGAAGTTTCTAATCAGGTACTCTTTCCACTTTTTGATTTGATATATATATATATATATATATATATATATATATATATATATATATATATATATATATATATATATATATATATTTGGAGGGGGGTTATATGAGTTCTTTATAAATTTTTTGATATTGCCATTTTATTGAATGTATTATTGATGAATATGTTTTTTTAATCAGTAGGTTTGCTTTTTATTTTACTGAAAGTTTTATTTGCTACACAAAAAAACATTTTAGTTTGATGTAGGCCCATTTGGGATTTTTTTTTTTATTTCCTTTGCTTTAGGACAGGAGTAGTCAACCTTTTTAAACCTACCACCCACTTTTTTATCTCTGTGAGTTGTAAAATTTTCTAACTACCCACCGGTTCCACAATAATGGTGATTTATAAAGTAGGGAAGTAACTTTACTTTATAAAATTTATAAAGCAGAGTTATAAACAAGTAAAGGCATATAATAATAATTACTTACCAAGCACTTTATGTCAAATTTTTGCTATTTTTGACAGAATAAATCTTTATAAAACAACTTACTATAGTTAAATCTATCTTTTTATTTATAGTTTGGTTGCTCTGCTACTGCCCACCATGAAAGTTGGAATGCCCACTAGTGGGCAGTAGGGACCAGGTTGACTACCACTCCTTTAGGAGATATATCAGAAAAATATATTGCTAAGATAAATGTCTGAGATTTTACTACCTATGTTTTCTTCTAGGAGTTTTATGACCAGGCAGTTAGTAGTTCTAAAAAATTAAAAATCCAGCTAAAGTATAATGAGGAGATTAGGGGGTCATATACAGAGGGGCTTTATGAAAATGTGGTGTGCTATTGTGGCCTTCTTTATCTAGTAGAGTCTTGAATGTAAATGACTACAGTCAGTATGAGGAAGAAAATGCAGATGATACTCCCCTTCAGAGGAAAAGAAAAAGCAGGATGACTGTGATGATAACTTTGGAGATGACTTTATTCCCCATCCTTTATTTCCCAAATAGTTGGGCAGTATTGATGTAGAATAAAAATGATGACTGAGGAAAATATTCTGAAGAAGTGGGTAATTGGCATCCTTTGAAAGTGATTAAATATTATTTTAAACATAAACTCATAAAGTTTATTAAAATTTTTAGAAAAATCATAAAATGAAATTAATAAATCTCAGTGAATTTAATAAATTCCTGAACTTTAACTATACTAATATACTAATAGGTATTTTTTTATCAGAAAAAAATGTTTAGTACTTTATTTGTAAGGTCTTAGTCAATACTTAGGTTGATTGTATATATATATTCTGAACATAAAATTGAAATCCATAGAGTCATGATATAATTCTTTATATACTTATACTTAAGTCCAGGAGTTCAATTGTAAAATGGTTAAGAAAGATTCCAAAGATTTATATAAATAGGTATCTAAAAAATTTACTAAGTGATATATAATTTAAAAGTATCCACACCTTCTTTTATTGTTCTTTTTTATTTATCCTTATATTTCTCAGGGAAAATTTAATGAATATGTTTTAAAATTTTTTAGATAAATATAGAATGGGTAATATATTTTCCATGCTGAACCGACTTTGGGACAATTAAATTATATTTTTATCATTGGTACTTATTTCAAAATATAACTTCATTTTACTTAAATAAAAAGCCAAAATTGTTGATTTTCAGACCCTAGACCAGTGTTTCTTAACCTTTTTTGAGGAACCGAACCCACCAGTTTCATATGCACATTCACTGAACCCATCTTTAGTGATAAATAAAATATGATTTATTTTTCCAAATCCAAGACATAGGTATATGTTTTTTTACTGGTGCACAAAATGAGCAGTGCATGAACATCACGTTGCTCAAAGAACAAAACCAACAAAGTGCATGAACTCACAACAAATTACAATATTACTTTATTCTGGCCTTCTTGGCAGAGGCTTCTCCAAACCCCTGAGATTGACTCATCGAACCCCTAGGGTTCAATAGAACCCAGACCTAACAAGAACTGGTTCAGCAAATAAGCACTTTTAAAATAAGTATGTTGACTTTTTTTTTTAAAAGAGTAGTGAAATTTTATTAAGTTCTTTTGGATGAATGCAGTGACATTGTCCTGAAGTAATTGATAGTGTGGTGGAGGTTTTCCCAAGATTAATACTTTGTGTTAGATTATGTAGTCATGTCATGTGTTTATGTTATATAGTTTTAAGGTTACAAACATGAATTAAAGCCCATATAAAGTACAGTGGTGTAATTGTAAATGTGGAACAAGATTCATGGGGATATATATGTGTTATGGAATTAATATTTGTGTCCCCACCAAATTTCTATTTTGATAGCATTATCTCCAATGTGATGATATGTATAGTAGTACCTTGACACATGAACAGTTTAAATCACGAGCAATTTGAGAGACGAGCAGTCACTTATAGTTTTTTTGCTTTAAGTCACAATGAGATATTTAAATCACCAGCTTCTGCCACCCTTCGCTAGATGACCTGCCAAACGTTCTGAAAGTGAGGAAGAAACAAACTTCCACAGAAAGGTTTTTGTTGAAATGACCTCAAAATGAAAGCGAGGAAAATATGGTGAAAAAGTCAGTGAAGAAAATGATGATGATTAAGCAAAGTAACTAAATAGCAATTAAGTTTAATGATAAAGTTACATATTATACATAGTATGTACATTAAATTTTGCAATTAAATGCAGCATTAGGTGTGTACAGAGTAAGTTTTGTTAAGCAATAGCGCACAAAATGAAAACCTCCTCTGCCAGTCTCCTCCCTCTCTACCAGCATCTTCGCTTGACCTTGAAGGTAAATACACTTCATAAACTAGTTTATTTCTTTACATTCTCTCTTAATATATATATATATATATATATATATATATATATATATATATATATATATATATATATATATATATATTTGTTAATTATAAATTACATTTTCTTATTTAAAAGCATATAAAACAAAAAATTTGTGTGGTTTTTAGGGGCCAGAATGGATGGCTTAATTGCATTTCCATTAATTTAAATAGGAAAATTTGATTTGACACACATATTGAATCATGAGATCAGCCATGAAACAAATTAAACTCATGTGTCAAGGTACCACAGTATTTGGAATAGGGTCTTTGGGAGGTAAATAGGTCATGATGTGGGGGTGGCATTAGAGCTCTTATAAGAAGAGACACTGCTTCCTCTTTTTCTCTGTCCACCAAGGAAACATACAAGGTGAAAATAGCTGCCTGCAAACCAAAGAGTGCTCTTAGCAGACAGTGAATCTGCCAGTGCCCTAATCTTGAACATTACAGCCACCGGACTGTGAAAGATAGATGCTTCTTGTTTAAACCACTCAGTATGCAATGTTGTTGTCATAGCAGCCTGAGCTGACTAAGACATATTGCAAGATCTAAATTACCAACAAATAGAGAGATATCAATGGATACTTCAAGATAGTGTTATTTTGAGAACTCTATTAAGTGACAAAAGTATAAGCATAGTGCTAATAGTGACTCTTCCAACATTTTTTTGCAGACTTGAATAACATGGGAATGCCAGCAACCTCCTACTATTTTCAATTAGTAGGTTGAAAAAACGCCTCCCTGTCAACCATGGCTGAGACATTAAAAATAAAAATCAGAGTAATGAATTATATATTCCATGTCTAGATCCTCTATGAACTTTATCAATTCTATTTTATCCTGTCCTCATTTTATCTCAAACTCCCATGGTTGGTAGGATTATCTCTACTTTACAGCATAACAAAATAAGAAACACAAAAGCTGTGACTCAGAGAGGTTACATATCTTCTCCAAGATAATAGAATAATTAGCAGAGCCAAGATTCAAAACTAGAGTTTTCTAAATTTAAGTCCCATAGTCCTCAATCATTCCTACCACTTCTGCACTCCTTTGTCCCAGTTCTAACTTATATACGAGTTAATAATGTATGAGTCAGGCTAAGCTGTATGTGTTTTCCATCTATCAATTGTTCCAGAGGCCTGACCAGGCTGTGGCGCAGTGGATAGAGCTTTGGACTGGGACACAGAGGATCTAAGTTTGAGATCCTGAGGTAGACAGCTTGAGCACAGGTTCATCTGGTTTAAGAAAAGCTCACCAGCTTGGGCCCAAGGTTGCTGGCTTGAGCAAGGGGTTACTTGGTCTGCTGTAGCCCATAGTCAAGGCATATACGAGAAAGCAATCAATGAACAACTAGTGTTACAATGAAGAATTGATGCTTCTCATCTCTCTTCCTTCCTGTCTGTCTGTCCTTATCTATACCTCTCTAACTCTTTCTCTCTTTCTCTGTCTCTGTAATATATATATATATTCCAGAGATTTTGTATGGCAGGTTCTATTATTTGCCCCATTTTACAGATGAAGAAAGTAGAATTGAGGTACAGAAAGTTAACTTGGCTAAGGTTACACACTTAAAATGTGATAGAACTGTACAGTCCACTCTGTGCTCTTAACCACCATATGTTATGCCATATTTTTTACTTATTTATTTTATTTATTTTCTTTTTTCTCTACTCTGACTATAATGTATACTCCTTGAGGAGAAAATTTTGCCTTTTTATATAATTTATTTCTTTTTTTCAGGAATTAAAAGTATTTACCATATGGAGAGCTCTTAGTAAGTATTTATTGAGTAAATCATGCTGCCTCTGTTGGGGTATATCAGGCTGATATTAAAGCTGGGAATTCAAGATATCTCAACCTAGGATGTTTGTATTGATGTGTTTCCTAATTGCATGGGCTATCAAGTATTTTCTGGATGACCAAACAAGAGAATTCTTACACCATTGTTTATCTGCTGAGTATTACATATTCTGGTATTATCATCTAATTAAAAGAATCATAACACTGCCAACAGAAGATTTTGATGGGGCTCCCATATATCTTTCTCTATTGTGAAAGTCAACAAAGTGGCATACTATTAAGAATAAAACTTGTAGAAGCATCATTGCAATAACATGTCCTTCTCCCAGTGTATCACAATTTCTTCCCTGTGTGCATGTCTCTGTAGCCAAACTTCCCTTTGGTTATAAAGACATCAGTCATTGTGTTAGGGCCCATACTAAATTCAATATAAACACCTCATCTTAGCTTGATTATACCTACAAAGGCCCTATTTGCAAATGATCCCACCTTCTCAGGTTCTAGACATACATGAAAATTTTGCCTCCCCATTTTCCAATTTCTACCATCTTGGTATAAATATACCCCTAATGAAAATGCATATGGTAAGCAAAGTATAGTCTAAAGGTCAAATTGGACTGTTGCCTACTTTGTAAATAGTTTTATCAGAATACCACTCTTTTGCCTATTGTTTGTGGCTAAATCTGTGGTATATCGCTACAGAATTATGCCATTTTAATAGAGACTGTCAAGCTCACAAAGACTGAAATATTTATTATTTAGCTCTTTAGAGAAAAAAAAAATTGTTATGTCCAGCTTGAGAACATCAGGACTCAGAATTAGATGTAAAGAAGTATTTTAGTTCACAGAGTGACAGTCATCAGATAATATCTTGGCTTTATGATTTCATAATATTCATAGGGCCTATGGTATTATCCTACTGAGATGTTTATTAACAAGACAACAAAACAATGTCAGCAGAGGTCAAGCTAATTCTAGGAGGCTATTTAGGTGGAAGAGTATTTTCAGATATTATGAGCTTAGATGGAATTGATCAGGTCAAAGGCTTTAAATATCAGGAGAAGCAAACCAGTTCCACAAACCAAGGAAATAGAATAGAGAGTCTGAGTAGTTGCTTGGATAAGAAAGAGGAAAACTTTGCTTTAAAAAGGCAGGTAGACACAATGAAGCAACAATAAACTGATAATAAAATAATTGCTAAAAATAATTGTAACAGCTTATCATTATGTGCAATTGTATTTTTGCCTGGTGTTATCCTAAAAACTCTCAACATATTAACTCATTAAACCATCAAAAAACAATGAGTTGAATATAATTATAACAACAATATTAAAAATAATAATAGCTAAAGTTAACACTTATTGATAATCTGCTCAGTAACAAAACTGAACCTCAAAAATAACCCCTCAGTACAGACTGTTTATTTCCACTTTAAAAATGGAGAAACTGATGCATATGGAAGGTGTCTGCACAAAGATATATGTCACAGAGACACATTAGTGACAAAGTCCAGACTTCAAGCAAGGTCTGTGTGATGCTAAAGTTTTTCTAAAACAGAGATTCTTTTTCTTTTCATTCTTCCTGCTATCCTCAATGTTCTGCCTGGTCTTCTAAACTCACAGGTATGTGTTTTTATATACTGGCAAATTCCAATAAAAATGAGAAATAGAGGCATAAACTTCATGATGATTCTTACGGGTAGTTACAATTTTTTCACTTCTGAGTAAGTGTTGTCTACTGATAAGATTTTAAACTGATGAGAACTTTAACTGAAATTGAAATATGTGACTCACATTTCAATCTTATTAAGAAGAATATAAAACATTGACATTAAATTTAATTTATTTAACACATATATCATATCTGCACTGTGCCTGGTATCTGGTCCTGCTCTTCCTGTTACACAGGAGAATGCAGTCTCTGTGGGGCTAACTCACAAGGGATGGCAGAGTAAAAAGTGGGGAGGAGAAATAAGAGCTAAAGGAGCAAGTTGGGAAGAAACCAGTCAGAAAAACCAAAGTCAAGGGGAGTACAACACAAGCATAGAGAGAATACAGGTTAAGTGTTGCTATTGAGTCTTTTTGTTTATAATCTGAGCCACAACCAACTGTATCTAAATGTTCTATCACCACAGATTATCTTTTATAGCACTTATTGGTGTTTTCTGGCCTAGCAATGGCAGATAAGTGTATAAAAGAACAGTGTGAATACTGAAAAAGGTACAACTGACTCTTTCTAGAACAAAGAAAAATAGAAATCCATATTTAACTGTACTCAGAAAATGCTCTTTTGGGTAGATTATTGTAGATGGCACAAATTATAGATTTTCTGTTTGTGTGCTAATCCTTGAGTGCAGTAGACATTAATGGTCCCTAAAGATTTTCAAGTCCTAATTCCTAGACCTGTGACTGTGGTACCTCACATGGATAAAAGACTTAGTAGATATAACTTAGTTAAGAATCTTTAGATGTAAAGATCGTTCTGAATAATCAGTTGGATTTTATCTAATCTTAAGGGTCCTTACCAGAGAAAAAAGGAGTTAAGAGAAATCAAGTCAGAGGAGATGTAAGACAAAAGAGATATCTAAAGTGAAGCACCATGAGAAGGACTTGACAAGCCACTCCTGGCTCTGAAGGTAGAGGAAAGGGTCTTCAAGTTAAGGAATATGGGCATTCTCTTTAGATGCTGCCAAGGGAATGAATAATCCCCTAGAGACTCCAGAAAGTATGGAACCCTGTCAACATCTTGACTTTAGCCAAGTGAAACCCCTTTTAGACTTCCAACCTCCAGATAGTGAGGTAGTTAATGTGTGTTGTTTTAAGCCTGTAGTTGGAAGTAAGCAGACATAGGAAACTAATACAAGCTACCTGCCACCATGTCCCAGGGATGTCAACAGACTTAATATTCTCAGCCTTCTTCACTGTTCACCTAGGTGTCTCATAATTCTTCCTAACATCTAAGATAGGTGGAAGATTTTTCTTCACAACTCTAAATATAATTTATATTATCAACCTAGATTCTTTGAGTGCAAAACTTTATTATTATTATTATTATTTTGTATTTTTCCAAAGTTAGAAGAGGGGAGGCAGTCAGACAGACTCCCGCATGTACCCAACTGGGATTCACCTGGCATGCCCACCAGGGGACGATGCTCTGCTCATCTGGGGCGTTGCTCCCTTGTAACTGGAGCCATTCCAGCACCTGAGGTGGAGGCCATGGAGCCATCCTCAGCACCCAGACCAACTTTGCTCCAGTGGAGCCTTGGCTGCAGGAGGGGAAGAAAGAGATAGAGAGAAAGAAGAGGGGGAAGGGTGGAGAAGCAGATGGTTGCTTCTCCTGCATGCCCTGACCAGGAACCAAACCAAGTACTTTTACACGCTGGGCTGATGCTTTACCACTGAGCCAACCAGCCAGGGTCTAAGTGCAAAACTTTTGAGTAGAATTAAAATCTGCTATGGTTGAGATTGCCAGTTTTTTTTCCAAAGAGACAGTCATATAGTTTGTGTCCAGTAAAGTATATGGCACAGCTGGGAGCATTCACTGCTTTTGTGACTTGCCCTGAAGGTCTGCCACTATGCTTAATATTTTATAAACCTCTATTAAAATTCAGGATGCAGTGCTGTCACCCCACTTTCTCTTCAAACACTTCATGTTCAAACTTACAAATAAAAAGGAAATTGGAAGGCTGAATTAGGTAAAGATTAGAGTGTAGACAGAAGATATTTCAGCCTTGGCTTGTTGGCTCAGTGGGTAAAGCTTCAGCCTGGCATTTGAATGCCCCAGGCTCCCGGTAAGGGCACACAAGAAAAGCTACTATCTGCTTCTCTCCCTCTTCTCCTCCTGCAGCTAATGGCTTGATTGCTTGGAGTGTCTCCCTGGATGTTGAAGATAGCTCAGTTGGTCCAAGTGCATCAGCCCCAGGCACTAAAAATAACTTTGTTAATTTGAGCATCAACCCCATGTTGGCATTCTGGAAGAATCCCAGTTGGGGTACTTGAGAGAGTGTGTTTCACTATCTCCCCTCCTCTCACTTAAAAAAAAGAAAAGAAAACACTTTTCTGGAAGTTTTATGTTTATTTATCACAGCATGGAGATAGGTAAAAGTTGCATGGAATTTATAAATTTTTTTTATTTATTCATTTTAGAGAAGAAACACAGAGTGAGGGAGAGAGAGAGAAAAAAGGGGGAGGAGCTGGAAGCATCAACTCCCATATCTGCCTTGACCAGACCAGTGCAGGGTTTTGAACTGGCAACCTCAGTGTTCCCAGGGCGATGCTTTGTCCACTGTGCACCACAGGTCAGGTGGCATGGAATTTTGAGGTTTCTGTTTGGTGTATCCACTGTGCTCCAAGACTGTGGCAAATATTAAATAAAAGACAGAGCCTAAATCAATTAATTCCCGATCAAACAAGTTCTCTAAATCAGAAAATGTTGCTTTTAATCTCAATCCAGTCCATTTAGCAGAAATCCTTTCAGGTACTACCATAAGGATTCTTTTTTAGCCTTTGTTCCTAGTGCATCTTCATTCTTAAAAAAATGTTACAACTTCATTCAAGGCTGAAAGGTATATTAGTTACAGGAGACACAAGATGGAAGCGTAGTAGGCAGACAAACAGACTCCCAGTTTACACCACCGAACTGGATTACAAATTAACTTAGGAACAACCAGCATGAAAAACCAACTCTGGACTATAAGAACTGCTCTCAAAATCCAAGGAGCAAAGAAGAAACCTCACCGAGCCCGGTGGGGAGTGCCAAGGAGCAGTGAGCCTCCCCTGCTTACAGGAACAAAGGGAAGGGGTAAAGATGAGAGCCTAGAAAGGCTCTCAATCTAAGGAAAACAGTAGAAAATATCAATCACAGCCACTTGCCTGAGGACCTGGGAATGAGGTGTGTTTAAGGAGCTGACTTGTTTTCCAAAAGAAAGGGGGAGAAAGACAGCCTGTAACAAAGGAATGCATGGGAGAACCTGAGCAGTGGACTAATCCAGTGCCATGCCTGGGGGAGGTGTTAGAGGCAACCATAGCTGGGGGAGGGGTTGATCCATCCACATAACACAAGACTAAAGTGGTACCAAGTCAACCATCTCAGGATATCTCTCCAGCTCCAATAAGCACAAAAAGACACAGCTAAAAACAAGAAGTGGGGAGGAGAGGAAGCAACTCAGGTCTCCATGGAGATCTGAGATATACCTCCCCCTACTGAAGCAGAGAATGCACCCTGCCCCCAGAGAGAGTAACTGGCAGATCAGGTCTTCATAGTCTCAGGTTACACCTACCTCATTCCTAGATACAGTTTTAAATAAGCCCCCTGCTCAGATCAGTAAACAAGACTACCACTGAGTTAAGAAAACTGAGGAAAACAACAAACAAATCAAGATTTCAAAGGGGCTCTATTAGAAAAGGCAAATTCCACAGTGGATTACAAACAACAGCTAAAGCCAACCCAAGAAGACCTAGAAATAACACAACTGAAAACAGGAGGCAACAACACCAACCCTAGATTCAACCAGCTCTACAAACAACACACCCAAAGACACAGACGTAATGAGAAGACAGAAAAGTGCAATCCAAATGAAATCACAAGAGAATCCTCCAGGAAATGAACTGAGCGATATGGAAACAACCAAACTTCCAGATGCAGAGTGTAGAATAATGATTGTTAGGTTGCTTAAGGATCTTAGAACAACAATGGATGGTCATTATGAACACCTAAATAAAGAGATAGCAAGTATAAAAAAGGACATTGAAATATAAAAAAAGAATCAGTCAGAGATGACAAATGCAATATCAGAATTGAAGACCACAATGGAAGAAATTAAAAGAAGGATGAATGAAGCTGAGGATTGAATCAGCGAGTTGGAAGATAAGATGAACAAAGGCATGGATTCAGAGCAGAAAAAAGAAAAGAAACCCAAAAGTCTGAGGAATTTCTAAGGGAGTTCTGTGACAACATGAAGAGAAATACCATCCACATAATAGGGGTTCCTGAAGAAGAAGAGAAAGAAGAAGGGATAGAAACTTTATTCAATCAAATTGTAGCTGAAAACTTCCCTAAATTGATGCAATGAAAGGTTGCACAATTTCAAAAAGCACAGAGATCTCCATTAAAGAGAAACCCAAAGAAACCTACACCAAGACACATCATAATTAAAATACCAAAACTAAGTGATAAAGAGAAAATATTAAAAGCTGCTAGAGAAAAAAGGCTATCACCTACAAAGGAGCACCCATAAAGATGACATCCGACTTCTCAACAGAAACACTTGATGCTAGAAGGGAATGACAAGAAATATTCAAAGTAATGCAGAAAAAAAGCCTACAACCAAGACTACTTTATCTAGCAAGGATATCATTTAAAGTTGAAGGAGAAATAAAAAGCTTCCCAGACAAAAGAAAACTCAAGGAATTCATTACAACAAAACCAATGCTGCAGGAAATGTTAAGGGGCCTGTTGTAAACAGATCAAAGTGGGAAAAGAATATAGCAAAAGACGAATTCACATTTAAATATAAAATGGCAATAAACAAGTACATATCAATAATAACCTTAAATGTAAATGGAATAATGATCCAATCAAAAGACATAGGGTAGCTGCATGAATAAATAAACAGGACCTGTACATATGCTATCTACAAGAGACACACCTTAAAACAAAAGATGCACATAGACTGAAGATAAAAGGATGGAAAAAAAATATTTCATTCAAATGGAAATGAAAAAAAAGCTGGGGTAGCAATACTTATATCAGACAAAATGGATTTTAAAACAAAGGATGTAGTAAGATAAAGAAGGACACTACATAATGATAAAGGGAACAATTCAACGGGAAGATATAACCATTATAAATATCTACACAACGAACATAGGAGCACCAACATAAACAAAACAGACATTGATGAATATAAAGGATGAGATCAACATCAATACTATAATAGTAGGAGATTTCAATACCCCACTATCATCACTGGATAGATACTCCAGAAAGAAAATTAACAAAGAAACAGAAGACTAAAAGGATATACTAGATCAACTCGATTTAATAGATATCTTCAGAACTTTTCACCTAAAGCAGCAAAATATATATTCTTTTCAAGCGCCCATGGTACATTCTCTAGGATAGACCACATGTTAGGACATAAAAGCGGTCTCAACGAATTTAAAGAGAATGAAATCAAATCAAGCATTTTCTCTGATCACAATTACATGAAACTAAAAATTAACCAAAAAACCTGAAAAATACTCAAACAGTTGGAAACTAAATAGCATGTTATTAAATAATAAATGGATTAACAATGAGATCAAAGAAGAAATTAAAAAGTTCCTAAAAAGAATGATAATGAGCATACACCAACTCAAAATTTATTGGACACAGCAAAAGTGGTACCGAGAGGGAAGTTCATAGCATTACACGCATACCATAAGAAGTTAGAAAAAGCTTAAATAAACAACTTGACTCTGCATCTAAAAGAACTAGAAAAACAACAGCAAATAAAGCCAAGGACTAGTAGAAGGAAGAAATTAATAAATATCAGAGAGGAAATAAATGACATAAAGGCTAAAGAAACAATACAGAGGATCAATGAAACCAGGAGCTGGTTCTTTAAAAGGTAAATAAGATTGATAAACCTTTAACTAGACTCACCAAGAAAAACAGAGAGGACTTAATAAATAGAATTAGAAATGAGAGTGGAGAGAAAACAACTGATACAACAGAAATACAAAGTATTGTAAGAAAATACTAAGAAGAACTCGATGCGAAAAAATTACACAATCTAGGTGAAATGGACAAATTTCTTGAATTATATAATCTTCCAAAAATCAATCTGGAAGAATCAGAACACCTAAACAGTCCTATTATAACAAATGAGATTGAAACAGTTATATAAAAACTCCCAACAAAGAAAAGTCCTGAGTCTGATGACTTCACAAGTGAATTCTACCAAAAATTCAAAGAAGAACTAACTCCTATCCTTCTTAAGCTATTTCAAAAAATTCAAGAGGAATGAAGACTTAAACTCCTTTTATAAGGCGAGCATAATTCTGACTTGAAACCAGGCAAAAACAACACAAAGAAAGAAAATTATAGGCCAATATTCCTGATGAATTTAGATGCTAAAATCCTCAACAAAATATTAGCCAACCAAATCCAGCAATATATGAAAAAAATCATACACCATGATCAAGTGGGATTTATTCTGGAGAGGCAAGGCTGGTTCAATATTTCCAAATCAATCAATGTAATTCATCACATAAACAAAAGCAAGGACAAAAATCACATGATAATTTCAATAGATGCAGAAAAAGCATTTGATAAAATTCAGCTCCCATTTATGATCAAAACTCTCAGCAAAGTGCAAATACAGGGAACATACATACCTTAACATGATGAAGGCCATCTACCACAAACCCACAGCAAACATCATACTAAATGGGAAAAAATTAAAAGCAATCCCCTTAACTTCAGGAACCAGGCAGGGGTGCCCCCTTTCACCACTCTTATTCAGCATAGTTCTGGAAGTCTTAGCCACAGCAATCAGACAAGAAGAAGAAATAAAAGGCATCTAAATAGGAAAAGAAAAAGTAAAACTATCATTATTTGCAGATGATATGATATTGTATATAGAAAACTCTAAAGTCTCAGTCAAAAAACTACTGGACTTGATAAATGAATTCAGCCATGTGGCAGGATAAAAAATTAATACTCAGAAATCAGAGGTATTTTTATATACCAACAATGAACTGTCAGAAAGAGAAATTAAGAAAATAATCCCCTTCACTATTGCAACCGAAATAATAAAATACCTAGGAGTAAATTTAACCAAGGAGGTTAAAGACTCGTACTCAGAAAATTATAAAACATTGATAAAAGAAATCAAGGAAGATACAAACAAGTGGAAGCATATACCGTGCTCATGGCTAGGAAGACTAAACATCATTAAAATGTCGATATTACCCAAAGCAATTTATAAATCCATTGCAATACCAATTAAAATACCAATGACATACTTCAAAGATATAGAACACATATTCCAAAAATTTATATGAAACCAAAAAAGACCATGAATAGCCTCAGCAATCTTAAAAAGGAAAAATAAAGTGGGATGTATCACTCTTCTGGATATCAAGATATACTACAAGGCCATTGTACTCAAGACAGCCTGGTACTGGCAATAAGAACAGAATAAAAAGACAAACCACACAATGGAAGAACATATTTGACAGCACATCTGATAAGGGGTTAATAACCAAAATTTATAAAGAACTTATTAAACTCAACAACAGGAAGACAAACAACCCAATCAAATAATGGGCAAAAGAAATGAATAGACATTTCTCCAAAGAGGACATACAGATGGCCAATAGGCATATGAAAGAATGCTCAACATCACTAATCATTAGAGAAATGCAAATTAAAACCACAATGAGATATCACCTCACACCAGTCAGAATGGCGCTCATCAGCAGAACATCACAGAATAAGTGCTGGTGAGGATGTGGAGAAAAGGGAACCCTTCTGCACTGCTGGTAGGAATGCAGACTGATGAAGCCACTGTGGAAAATAGTGCGGAGATTTCTCAAAAACTTAAAAATTGAACTGCCTTTTGATCCAGTTATCCCACTTTTAGGAATATACCCTAAGAACACCATAGCACTATTCGAAAAGAAGAAATGCACCCCAATGTTCGTGGCAGCATTGTTCACAATAGCAAAGATCTGGAAACAGCCCAAGTGTCCATCAGAGGATGAGTGTATTAAAAAGCTATGGTACATATATACTATGGAATACTACTCAGCCATAAGAAATGATGACGTCGGATCATTTGTAAGAACATGGAAGAACCTTGATAACATTATACTGAATGAAGTAAGTAAATCAGAAAAAACTAAGGACTATATGATTCCATACATAGATGGGACATAAAATTGAGACTCAGAGACATAGACAAGAGTGTGCTGGTCACCCGGGAGGATGGGGGGAGTTGAGGGAGGGCATAGGGAGAGGGGAGGGCACAAAAAAAACAGATAGAAGGTGATGGAGGATAATTTAACTTTCGGTGATGGGTACACAATATAACCAAATGTCAAAATAACCTGGAAATATTTTCTCTGAACATATGTACCCTGATTTATCTATGTCACCCTATTAAAATAAAATAAAAAAAGAATTTAAATTAAAAAAAGTCTGAAAGTTATATCCCTCACTCACTATTATATCTGCTTAACCTATAGTTTACCTTGCTTTATTTTAATATATTTTTTAAATCAAGAAAAATATTTTTGTTCATAGCAAAATTTTACATAAAATATGTATTCTAAATTGTTAGAATTTGGGCCCTGGCAGGTTGGCTCAGAGGAAGAGTGTTGGCCTGGAGAATGAAAATATTAAGTTCGATTCCCAGTCAGGGCACACAGAAGTGACCATCTGCTTCTCCACTCTCCCTCTTCACTTTTTCTTTCTCTCTGCCTCTTTCTCTCTCTATTTTTTTCCCATAGCCATGGCTCGAATGGTTCCAGCAAGTTGGCTTCAGGATCTAAGGATGGCTCCATGGCCTTGCTTGCCTCAGGTGCTAAAATAGCTCAGTTGAAAAGCAATAGAGCAGCAGTCCCAGATGGAAAGAGCATCAGTTCCAGACAGAGGTTGCCAGGTGGATCCCGGTCAGGGTGCAAGCAAGAGTCTGTCTCTCTGCCTCTCTGCCTCTCACTTAATTAAAAAGAAAAATTAAAATTGGTCCATTTTGTTCTCTTATGTCTTTCTATAAATTCTATAGGCATTATTACATGGCTAACTTATTATCACATTCCTGTACTTAAAGCAAAATTAGATATATAGGAAGTTGATTTTGGATGGCTTCAAAAAGCTCTCATTTCTGCAGAAAAAATTTGAATCATTCACAAACAGATTAGAATTCTCTAATTTCTTTGTCGTGACTGTGGTGTGCCTGCCCATTCCATTCCATGTGACAGACTTTCTCAATTCTGATACAACTGACATTTTGAGAGAGATGGATAAGTTCTTGTTGAAGAGAGCTATGTTGAGTGTTTAGTAGAATCCCTGGCCTCCACCCACTGGATGCTACCCAATATGAAAACCAAAAGTGTTTCCAGACATTGACAAGTGCCCCTGGGAGGCAAATTTATCAATGGGTGAAAACCACTGCTTTATGAAAATTTGAATCAAAAGGAAATGTTAGTTCTAGGTCTTATTTCCATTCTGACACCACCTAAAAGGTATGTTATAAACAGAGAGAGAAAGTGCCTATGAACAAAATGAGAAAGTGTTTACTAAACTTTGTTAACACCTTAGGAACCAAACAACATTCCCCTGGGAACCATGAAGTGCTCAACACACAGGGGACGGGTCCATTTTCTTCTTACTTCACTATAGACTGAGAATAAACAGCTTCAGTGGACATAGTTGGCAGCAGAGATGTGGATTGTGGATTGTCATGACAGAAGAAGTGAGAGGTGGCTCAGGGTAAACTCTGGACCAGCTGCATCAGTAGGAATCAGCAGCAGCGAGTCAGAAGCTACAGAAGCATTAACAATGATGCTGGGATATAGCAAATAGCATACAGACAGAAGGTGCCTAAAGCTAATTTTCAACCCACCTACAAACAACAGTGGCTGGTCAAACCTTAAAATGGCCTAAGTGATCTGTGATTCCAAACAAAGCTTAGATCAGAAGACATGATTTGTAGGAGAAGCAATGCTAAAGGGGTTAAGGAGCGCAAATTCACATTGACACTGGGGACAGGTGACTCACCTCCTGAAATAACCCAGCTATATTTGAGGTGGTGGGAGAAGCCACCTTAGAGATGGCTTAAAACATGAGTAGGTAATCAGAGAAAATAAAATAGCATAACCATGCATTAAATTTAAAATAGGCTCATTTGAATCCATAAGCTAATGAAAACTAGGAAAAGTAGAATTATGTGCAAATCAATGACCTATCATTTAAATTGAGCATTTGTAGGCACCTTATGTGCTGTAAATATATGAGTAGTTCCCACTAGTAATAAAAAAATGAAGTTCTCAGAAAAATTTTAGTAGCTCATCACTATGCTTCATGACTACCAAGAAAAATTCAAATTTGATTAAGTCATGTTTTTTCCTCATTATAATAAATTTAATAAATTATGATAAATTTAATGAACTTATGGTTTTATCCCCTCAGTGTCTATTTGAAGTTCACTCAGTCCTTTGAAGGTACAGTGCAATTTTTATCAGTGATTACATTATTTATGAGGTTTGTCATACATAGTTTAATACATGATTAAAACACAATGATTTCAAACATGGAATATTAAGTAAATATACTGCAATGTTCAGATCAGGTAGGAAAATCATAGCTATTCAAGCTCACTTAGCATACAATATCTACTACTCAGTGGCCCAATAGGAATCTTAGCAACTAGTGCAAATCTTAAAGCTGCAAATGGTGGTAATGTGAGACTTCCTAATATGGCATAGTGATTGTACACATTTACTTTCTCTCAGTTAGTAAATTGTCATTAAAATGAGAGTAAGATAAAAAAGTCATAAATTTACCAAGGCAAATAGAAAAAAGGAAGAAATAATAGCATATGTGATTTTATCTGTATGCAAGATATACGTAAGATGGAAGAGCAACCACTTGTTTGCTTGGAGGAGGGAGTTATAACTTGGGTGACTACAGAGATTGATACCAGTAAGAGACTAATCTGCTTTCTTTCATAGAAGCCTACAAGTGCTCAAGAATTGGAGATCCATTTTACCTTTGGAGTGTAGGTCAGGTGCTAAATTAAAAACTGGTTGTAATGCTGGTGGCCAAAGCCAGGCAGGTCCACATTGGATTCGGGCAGATGGTAGAGAAACTGCGGAGCCAGAAAGGGTCAGGGCCATTCTGTTTAATAAAGTCTCACAACAGCAGACAAGCACACAGGCAAGGGGAAGCCTCTTCTCCGGCACACAAACAGCAAAAATGGCCCTTCGCAGTGGCAGGTAGGCAACCCACCATGCACAGTCTTCAATCTCTCTCGAGCTCAAGTACCCATAGCCTTATATAGGCCATACACACATGTGGTGCAACCATGCATTCACGTACCAATCAGACAAAGTACTTAAAGCTGATAACCCACACAGGGCACCTCTATCATAAGAGATACATGTGAATACTTTTCAAATACCTTTGTAGATTCTTAAAATGTTTAAGGGATATGTTATGTTCAACATTTATGACCTAGGTCATTTTCACCTACAGGCATTTGTATTACCAACAAAGACAGATTCTCATTTAGCCATAGAATTGCTGGAATATCCTGAGAAGAGACTCAGGACGTAAATTATTTCTCTAATGCAGTGATTTTTAACTGGTGTGCAGTGGTAGGCATATTGGTACATTGAAAGAATGTTTAAAACATGGAATACCTGACTTATCAGGGGCACTGACCTCTTTTTCCTTAGACTGCAATATAAAAAAATGACAAGTCAATAAAACAGTACCTGTCTGATTTAAAATGAATAAAAGTTATACCTATTTTCTGTCAGATAGGCAAAAAATATATATTTTTGGTTTACAGCAGAATTTTAGTAATTAGTTTGTATATGCTACAAGACGAAAAAGGCTGAAAATCACTGCTCTAATGTGATCTTTATGCAGATCAGACATAGTTGTACTTGACTTAACCATGACTGTACAAAATCGAGAACTCTGGGACACAAGGCTTCTCATAATAAGTATCAAGCAAGCACTTGATAATTAATAGATTTCCTGGATATATCAGGAAGCCCTTACCATCTGCCCCCAGAATGCAGTAAGCTCAGCAGGTTTCTGACCAACTGTGAATTAGAAGCCAGTCTCATGTGCGTCTGAGGAAACTGGACTATTGTGCAAGCTTGATCATTTCTGACTAAGCTAATTATGGAAGACCCACCCAGGACTACAGCAATGGCAATCTTTTGCAAAGAAGTTCCTCAAGTAGCCACTGTAGTTTTCCTCTTTAAGATACCTGTCTCCCTTAAGCTGACATTGCAACAGAAAAAATAAAATCTAACTCTTGGGAAACAGCTATATTAGGCTTGCTTGCTTGCATTTTGCTTGATTACTGTGAGAGCGTGTGGCACATGTAAGGCTACAGGTGCTTTGACTCAGGGCAGATTGAAGATCGCTTGCCTGCCACAGCGAGGGGCCATTTTGCTGTTCGTTCACCTGCTACCTGAGAAGCGGTTAACCCCTGCTTATTTGCTTGCCCACCATTGAGAGACTCTATTAATTGAGAGTGGCCCAAAACTTTCTGGCTCAGCAGTTCCTCTGCCTGCCAGAATCCAGTGTGAAACTGCCAGGCCTCAGCTTCCGGCATTTTATTAGGCTCACCCAAATTCAGTCAGCCTGTCTCTTAAGGGGGTTGCATTTCCTAAGAGAGACTAGATTCCTGTTCTTTAATGAACAGAAGAAGTAAACAGAAGATGTAAAAATGTCAGAATAGATGGTTGAATATAAACACAAGTAATACATCGTGTACTACTTGTACTTGCTTCAAGGCCATGTTCATTTACTATGACTGTAAATGAGAAAAAAGACTCAGTGGAGAAAAATGAACAAAAAATATGGGATTGATTGAAACATGGATATGAGATGATTAGACCAGACAATTACTGCTTATGTTAGTGAGAGACTGAAATAAATTGAATAAAAGACTGGTCCTTGGTGATATGATATTAGAGACAGGGTAGTGAGCAGACATGGGAGACAACATGAAGAGACAGGTTTTGAAAAAAGTAAGTAAAAATCTGCATAGGCAATTGGGCATTCAGCTCTTTTGCTCTACCTATTTCTAGAATACAACTGGTTAGGATTGTATCTCATTTTAAACAGGGCACAACATCTGAAGACTAAACTAAACCACCTCAGAATAAGAGACATCTATATATTAAAATGTGCTGGTTTTTCTCAGTAAAAAAGCTAGTTCATCATACATTTAAACTATAGTTAACCTAACAATAGATAAGCTTTGACTTTTTATACAAGAAGTTCAATCATATTTTTAATGTCTCACTCATTAAATGATTCCCCTTATAAAACTCCAGAAAGATAACATAGGAGACTTGCATGACCCTGGTTACAATGATATCCTTTTTAGCTAGAACACCAAGACACAATCCATGAAAGAAACAATTTCATTAATCAAAACCTTCTGCTATCTGATAGCGTCAAGAAAATTAGAATATAAGTTACATTTTGGGATAAAATCTTTGCAGAAAACAAATTTGATAAATAATTTTATCCAAATTATACAAAGAAAACTTAAAACTCAAAAATAAAAAAGCAAACAACCCATTTTAAAAATGGCTGGACCTTATGTAATACTGGTGGCCGCCATCATGGCCAGGCAGGTCCACATTGGATTTAAGCAGACAGTAGAGAAACTTCAGAGCCTGAAAGCATTGGGCCATTCTGCTTAATAAAGTGTCACAACTGCGGACAAGCACACAGGCAGGGGAAACTGCCTCTAAGGCAAACCAACAGCAAAATGGCCCCTCACAGTGACGGAACGGCAATCCAGGCATCCGCTATTCCCCATCTCTCTCAAGCACAAGCACCCATAGCCTTTTATAGGTCATACAAAGGTGGTGCTGCTATGCACTCATGTTCCAACCAGGCAAAGTGCTTGCAGCTGCTAACCCTGCGAGCAAGCCTAACACAGCTGCCACACACCTTAGCAAACAGTTCTGCAAAGAAGATATACAGTTAGAAAATAAGCATTTGAAAAGATGCGTTCTAGCATATGTCATCAGGAAAATATAAATTAATACAACGAGATGTCAGCTTGACCAGGTGATGGCACAGTGGATAGAGCATCAGACTGGAACGCAGAGGACCCAGGCTTGAAACTCCAAGGTCGCCAGCTTGAGCGAGGGCTCATCTGGTTTGAGCATAACTCACCAGCTTGAACACAAGGTCACTGACTTGACCAAGGGGTCACTTGGTCTGCTGTAGCACCCTGGTCAAGGCACATATGAGAAAGAAATTAATGAACAACTAAGGTGTTGCAATGAAAAATTGATGCCTTTCATCTCTCTCCCTTCCTGTCTGTCTGTCCCTATCTGTCCCTCTCTCTGTCTCTGTCACACACACACACACACACACAAAAAAAAAAAAACAGAAAGAAAAATAATGATCACTACACACCTATTAGAATGGCCAAAATCCAAAACACTGACACCATCAAATGCTGACTAGAATGTGGAGCAACAAGAACTTCATTCATTGCAGATGGAAATTCAAAATGATACAGCCACTTGAGAAGACAGTTTGACAGTTTCTTATAAAGCCAAACATACTGTTTGCATATGTATTGCCAGGGCCGAGGCCAGGCAGATTCACACTGGATTTGGGCAGACCATAGAAGAACCATGGAGCTGAAAGGTATTGGGTCATTCCTGTTTATTGTATTCTCACAGAGGTGAGGGAGGGAATAGGCAGGGCAAAACTGCTTCTCACAGCAGCAGATGAACAACGGAAAATATCACCCCTTGCAAGCAGCAGACAAGTGATCAGGAAAACCAGCCTGAGGGAAAAGTGTCCATAGCCTTATATAGACTACACACACATGGCTTTCTACCATGTGCTCATGTACTAATCATGCAAAGTGCTTGCAGCAGGAAAATAAGTAAGCAAGCCCCTGTAGGGACAGTGTTCAATCAAGAAATCCTGCTTCTTGTCATTTACTCTAAGGATTTGAGAACCTATGCTTACACAACCTGAACACAGATGTTTATAGCAACTTGTCAAAATTGAAAGTCACCAAGATATTCCTCCATAGATGAATGGATTAATAAACTGTGGTATATCCAGAACTCAAAGGTATATGCTCCTAGATTCCCAAGTTCTACAAGGTATTCTCATAATAAAAATAAAAAAATACAAGCCATAGTATATTATTATAAACTATCAGGACATCAGTTTACAGAAAAATAAGCACAATTATCTTATGAATGATACTGGAAGTTCATGTTTGCCTCACTTTTCTGAACTCTCAAGCAATTAAAATGGTTCAAATTATATTATTAACATATGTATGTGATAGATTTACTCCTGAATTTCCACATATTTTTCCTTTTCATGTAGTTATTTGAGTGTGAGATATAGTAGAACCCAGAGAATTATGTACAATAATTCTTAATACCTTGTGTTTAATAAACTTTCCAACAGGCCATTTTCCAGTTCAGTATTAACTTCTGTGGTTTTAGACTAGATCATGTGTAATACAGGAACAAATACTTTGTTTATAGATAACTCATTCTTTCTCTTCATTTTCTCTATCTTTTTTTTGTCTTTGGTCACATCACTATATTTTCTACATAATTTATCAACATTTATGTCATGTATTATTTTGTTATCTGGTAAAGTTTTGAAGGTACAATCTAACAAAAAAGAATAAAATTGAGAAGATAAGAAAAAAAAGGAAAAACTAAGTAAAGCTGATTTAAATAAAGAAATAAAATTAGAAATAAAAAAATATGGACTAACAAATGCAGGCTATTCTAGTATATATGTGAATACATATCTTTAAAACTAACAGTACAACACACTTCTAAGACTGTGTGTGATGCCAGTAGCTGAGGCCAACCAGGCTCACATTGGATTTAGGCAGACAGTAGAGAAACTGCGGAGCAGGAAAGGGTTGGACCGTACCCATTTACTGGAGGCTTGCAGACAGGTGAGCAAATAAACAACAAAAGGGAAAGAGCTAATAAACAAAGGACAATCTGCTATTCACAGTAAGGGGAAGAAAGCAAGGAAAGCCGCCCCTCATGGTGGCAGGAAAACCATCTGGGAGAATCAACGCCCAGGGGAAGCACCCATAGCTTATACAGGCCATGCACACGTGCCTCTGCCATGTGCTCACGCAATAATCAGGCAAAGTGCTTGCAGCTAGCTGGTAAACCCCCAAGCAAGCCTCACACAGCTTCCTCACACTGTATGATGTATTAATATTTTAATAAACAATTAAATTTGTCTATCTGCAAATAAAAATTGTTTTATATTCAAGTAATTAAAATTTAAAGCTTTAGCTAAATAGCATTATTTATGTCCAATAGTTACTGCCAAGAGTTCTGGTAATGCTATTTCGATCTATACAGTACATGTACATATAAAATATGAATATACAAGATTTTCACTACAGACTATTATAATAACAATGAGGATTTCAGTGTTTACAAAGCTAATAAGACCAATTTAAAAGCTTGGTAAATATATTTATGGACGCAATCAGGTTGCAATCTATATTGCAAACAGCAATTCAGTAAGAACTAATCGAATAAACTTTGAATGGGGCACATTATCTTGCTTTCTGGTATAATAGTTTAAACACCAGATTTAAAGATTTTTAAAAACATAAACATTCACAGAAAATTATTTTTTCAATTTGTGAAATGTATTCTTTAATAACTACAGAGGCCGTTACATTACATTACAATGATATGGGTTTTAAAGATTCTCTTATAACAAAAGGCAGTTAATAATTGGGAATATAGCCATGTGAAAACCAAAGTTAATTTAGCAACGAACTGTCACTAGTAACATTTAACAACTATCTCTAGATCACATAGTGGGTTTCTATCAGTCAGGATTAGAAACCAGAGTTCCTGTTAGCAAGAGCACTGTTTAAGTAAAACTGTTTTGTACTCATTTATAATATGTGTTCTTCACCTTTTATTTATTTACATTTTAGGCACTTAATAAGACTATATTTTCTACCTTTTCTAGCAGTGTGGTAAGAGAGATGACTAAATTTGAGAAATAAAATGTGGGTAGATGATGTAGACCATGAATAGGCTATTTCTTAACCCTTCCCAAATAGACTTCCTTGCTGCTGGCTGCCTTTCCCTGTAGAAAAGATAGCAGAACCAGTGGTAGGAAGAAGATGCCAGGGTGACTGTAGTTTTCTATTCACTCTGCTACACTGTAACCAACATTATACTCTGATGTGAGCAAGAAATAAACCTTTATTTTGTTAAGCCAAAATTAGTTTGAGAGTTGTCTGTCAATGAAGTTAGTCTAACCTCACTAGTAACCATCTCATTCTTTTTGACAGAAAAAATACTTTTAAAATTTTAATTGAAAATGAATACCTTAACACCCATTATGATGGGAAAGATGTAGAGAAGTTGCAACTCTCATATATTGCTGGTGGGGTAATAAACTAGTACAACTTCTATGGAAGACAGCTTAGAAGTTCTTCAGAAATTTCAATATATAGTTACACATGACTCAGCAATCACACTGCTAGGTATATACAAAACTTTAAAAACATGTCCATAGAAATAATTACTCACAGGTGTTTGTGTCAACATTATTCATAAAGCTAAATGATAAACTAAATATTATATACCCATACAGTGGAATAATAGTAATAAAATAAAGTATTCAATTTTGTTACAATATAGATGAACCTCAAAAATAATATGCTAAGTGAAAGAAGTCATCATATATAAAATGTTTGGAACAGGTAAATACATAGAGAGACTAGATTAGTGGTTGATTAGGGATGGAGGCAAGGGATAGGGGAGGAGAATGTGGGGTGACCCCTAATGAGTAGGAGTTTCTTTAAGAGAGATGAAAAGACAATGTTTTAAAATCAGATTGTAGTGATGGTTGCACATTAAAACACTGAACTGTATACTTTAATTGGCTAAATTGCATAGTATATGAATCTTATCTCAATAAAACCATTTTAAAAAAAGAGAAAGAAGATGGAGAGATAGTCATTTGGGTGATCAGCTGATCACTGGAATACATCATATTGCAAAGCTTTAGTTTTATTTCTTGTCTTAAACATGAGAGAGGATTTCCAATTTATAATCAGGAGTTTTCTGACTTCTATTAGTTATTCTATTTTCTGTGGCAACTTCTCAGGTGGGAAACCTGAGGAAAAACAAAAAGAAAAAGCAAGGTCTCAGTGAAGAGAAAGTTCAATGAACACGTGCTCATTGACAGTGTGTCCCGAAGTTAAGCCTTCAGAGTGGTGTACAGCTGGTGAGAAACTTTTTGTGGCAGTAACAGGTTTATTTGTAGCATCAGTAAGGTTGGAATTTAATTACCACATTCTTTGTCTGTTATTCTATCCTTAAACCTTCAATACAAGTGTAGTATTAATGGCACTCGATGATACTGAAGAAACAGTGGCAGTATTCCAAGAATTTGAATTGGTGACCAGTAGTTAAATAAAAGGATTTCTGACATAGAATTGAAAGCTATTATTGTAACTAGAATAGGATGGCTTTAAATTGAACTGACTCAAAAATAAATATAAACTGAATGTTTTTATAAGAAATGGGACTTTAAAATAGAATTATATTCTTCTAAGTAATATACTTTGATGGACTTAAATATGTATTTAATTCAAGCAGATTTCTGCACACAACCTACTCAGACTTATGAATATATTTACATGCTAGAAAATGTGCTATGCTGGGCAGGTTTTATTGGCTTTCAAAGATACTTGCTCTCTTTAATAGGGTACATTAACAGGAATTTAGCTGCTCAGCTGAAAAGTGATAAAATTAGAGCCTTTAATGGAATTTACCATACACATTAGGACATGTTATAGGCCCATTCTGAACACAACTGTTAACAATTCCTCCCTTCCCTGTTCATGCCTGCCTGCCTTTTTATCAAAAAGTGAAGTCTATTTCCCACCCCTTGAACATGGCCTGGAAATGTGACCCGCTTTGACAGTTTGAAGTAGCTTGGCAGTGTCTGCTTTTGCTCTCTTTGGCAAAGTGGTTCACCATGATGTAAAGAAGCTTGAAGTAGTCTATTCAATAATGAAACAGGAAGAAGAGAAAGTGAGCACCCACACCAAGAAGCATGAGGCACGAGGCCTGTAAAGAAGCTTTCACAGATCTTCTAGGCTGCTGCAACCACTGTCCCAGTGTAGCTGATGAAGTGCACCCAACCAATGCTGAGTGGACCTGAAGAATCACCCAACTGAGCATCACTTGAGCTTTTAACCCAAAGATTTGTAAGAAATAATAAATTATTGTGCTGTTGAAAGCCACTGTGTTTGGGGTTGTTTGTTACTATTGATTAGATAACTGGAAAAAAATATATACCAGAGATAGCTTGTCACCATAGCAAAATCCTAAAATAGGGTAGGGTTGGGGTAAACTCTGAAGAAAAGTGAGGTGAGGTTGACCAGGTGGTGGCGCAGTGGATATAGAGTCAGATTAGAATGCAGAGGAACCAGGTTCGAAATCCTGAGGTCACCAGTTTGAGCACAGGTTCATCTGGTTTGAGCACAGCTCACCAGCTTGAACCCAAGGTCACTGGCTTGAGCAAGGGGTCACTCGCTCTGCTGTAGCCTCCTGGTCAAGGCACATATGAGAAAGCAATCAATGAACAACTAAGGTGCTGCAACGAAGAATTGATGCTTCTCATCTCTCTCCCTTCCTGACTGTCTGTCCCTATCTGTACCTACCTCTCTCTGTCTCTGTCACCAAACAAACAAACAAACAAACAAACAAAAAAGAAAGAAAAGTGAGGTGAATGTTAGCAGGGAACTGGAATACAGTGAGAAAATTGCTGTTGGAGGATAGAGAAATGATATACCCCTGCTGTAACATAGAAATACAGAAGACATATGAAATGAGTGTGTGAATCTGGTTAAAGAGATTTCCAGGTAGCATGTATGAAGTAAACGATTCCAGCTAACACCACGTAGGGTATAAACTGTGCAACGCCCTATCTAAATTCCTAACCCATAGAACTATAAGAAAAATAATAAATTATTGTTGTTTTAGGCCATGAAGCATTGGGATTATTTGTTACATAGTATTAATAACTGACACAGACCATCAACAAATCCCTACTAAAATAATATTTTCAGATTGCTGGTCTCCAAGATTGGTCTTCCAAAATAGATGCATCCATGCATGCCCTCTAAGTTGTAAACACCGCCAAATACTTATAAGTTGCAAAACAACAAAAAGGCAACATAACATCTTACAAAGTGGAAATAAAAATGTGCTTTTGATAGTTCATACCCATTATCATGTTTCTTAGGTGACTTATTCATAGCAAAGTTTCTCTGGTTCTTCCTCTTTGAAAAGCTAGTGGAAAATATTTCAGGTACTCCCCAAGCCTTAGAAACATTTTGAAGGCCTTTGGAGCAGCCTGACTCTGTCTCATTAACATCTTGTGAAAATATTTCAGATTTTCTGTTTTCTTTGAGAAGGGAAAGAAGTGTTGTATGGTAGGTGCCTCTGGACATTCTTTTCTCAGGCAAAATGTGTGCCCAGGAATTTCTTCCTACAGTTGTGTTATATAAGTGAGTGTCCTAGATAATGATCATAATTTTCTCCATGATTGCTCTCACTAAAACAAAAACCAGAAGTTAAAGGATTTATCTAGTCTTCTCTAACTTATCATTTCTCTTGAAAGCTGAAATAAAAGCATGTTGCACATGACACCACTGTTACCATTTTCCATCAGATGTTCTTGTATTTTAAGTTTCGTAGCTGGATAAATTCAAGTGTAAATATGCCTACTCTGGAGAAAACAGTTGACTCAATGTTAGCATTTGTCACCACAATCTCATTTCTGATTCTGAAATTATGTTTCATTTTTATAAATGAATCAATGGGAGAACAAGGAAGAACAGTAGGAAAAAAAGGACATTGAAAGGAAAATATCCAAACACTTGGCTTACTTTTTCTCTTTGTGTTTGCATTTATTTAAATGAAAATTGGGTCCAGTGTTTATCTCCACAGTCTAATCACTGTTGGGAAATTGAAAAAAAAAATTTAAACTCCCATCTCCTCAGACTAGTCAGACATGAAGAAAGGCGATGAGAAACAGAGGAAGCCCAGGCTGCATTCTTGCTTCCTCTTTTATTCAGCTGGAGATTTTGAAAGGAATTTCAGGGAGCCTCAAAAGCATTGGTTCAAAAACTATAAAATTCTTATATGATGGCTGCATATCCTTCAAGTTGCACTTTTTCTTGTGATTTATACTCATATCAAAGTAAAACTAAGTTGCTCACAGTAGGAATAGAAATGTTTTCCTGCCTACAGTCCTCTCAAGAACAGCCTATGAGAGGTCTTTGAATACTTTGAGCTTATTGAGAGATCTTTTATAATAGTGTTTTTCATGTTAAAAAGAAAACTTCAAAAGAAGGTGTTAACTTAATTGAATTGGGATAAGTTTGACAGTAAGTGTTATTATCAGAGTTCTACTGACAGTTTATTGAAGTAAAAATAAAAATTCTTCCTACATAGACACAAAAATTCTTATGGTGTTTAAACAATTTTACCCAATATATTAATATTCTACAACTGCCCCTTCACTCTGAAGGTTACCCAAGTGAGATGGTTTTCATGATATTTGGGCTTTTTAAACTTGTGAACAAAAGTATTCAATACTCTCTGGTATTCAATATAGAGAAAATTCAAAAATATAAAGGATGGGATGAAAGATAAATATATAAAAGGACATTCTCAGGTTTGTCTTTTGAACACCAATGCCTCACCTTGTACACACTTTAAGATAAACACCCTCCACTTTGAATAATATGGCTGTAAGTAATATGAAAAGCATAATATACAAGAAGTCAAAGAAATCCCTGTAATTCAAAGCTTTCTTAAATTTAGCAGAAAACCAAGATGTGTTTTCAAAATAAATTGTTCTTAATTTTAGCCTTCCATAAAAATAGAGTACCACTTAACTGAGAGATCCATCACATCGACATACAAGATGCTAAGTCTCATAAATTATTTTTTTATTTTTTCTTCTTAGAGGTTTCTGAATTCCTGAGTTTTGCTTTATAAGTAAATTCTGAGTGTATATGTTCAATAAAGCAATGAGCGTAAATGTCCAAAACACAAACAAAATTAAGTATTGATGTGTTAGCAAGTAAATCTTTTTTTTTAAATTTATTTATTGATTTTAGTGAGAGAAGAAAAGAAAGAGAGAAAAACAGGAACATAGATCTGCTCCTGTATGTGCCTTGACGAGGGTTCTAACCAGCAACCTCAATGTTTAGGGCAGGGGTGCTCAATACGCGGATCGCGATCTACTGGTCGATCACGAAGGAAGTGTGGGTAGATCGCATGACACACGATTTTGATTGGCATACAGGGTAGCCAATCTGACATCTAAACTTTTGACACCCTATGCATGCGCGTTAAACCGCGCTAACTTGTTCAGTTACATTGCTGCATAGTTAGCCTTCAATTTATTTAAACTAAATACAGCAAAGGGTATAAAAAATGAGTGCTATAGCTCGTCCGAGTAAGAAGCCTAAAACCTACCACTTTCATACAGAATGGGAGGGGATTTTTTTCACTATGTCATATTCTAAGTGTGTTTGCCTCATCTGTCTGTGTGCCTTTGCTATTCCAAAGAAGGGAAATGTGGAGCGGCTTTTTCGGACTGTTCATAAAAACTATGACATTGACTTTCCTTCGAAAAGAGAGCTGAGAAGGAGAAAGGTGAAAGAAGAATACACAATATTAAATAGTAATAATAGTAACTTAAATAATGATAATGTAGAAGAAATAAATTTATGTTTTGCATTTTTATTGTAGGTAGATCATTTTGACTTGGTCATCTTATAAGTAGCTCACAAGCTGAAAAAGTGTGGGCACCCCTGCTTTAGGATGATGCCCCAACCAACTGAGCTATCCAGCTAGGGTAAGTAAATCTTGAAAGAAAAATACATCATTAAAAACAAAACAAAACAAACACCAAGAAACAAGAGAGAAACAGAAAACAACACCAAAATGAAATTATGTAAAAAAATTCTGCAATTAGACAGATTCTTATTTTTATGGCAGTATACATGGCTTTGAAATGTCAAGGGGAAAGAATTTAAATTTCAATAGGAAGTGAAAATTAGAAGTGTTATGAGAACAAAATTGGCTCAGTCATATTTTTCCCCACAAGCTGTATTTTACAAAGTATAAAAGTTAGTGAAAGTTAAACTTTTAAAATTTATACTGTGTATATAATTTCTAAATTAGATACATCATCATGAACTTAGATTTCACAGCTCTGAACACATAAGGTCAAAGCAGATACAAAAGGTAAAACAAACTAAAGAAAGTAAATCCATCTATTATGAGGTATAAGTTTCATTGAGTGGTTCAAAAATGTTATGGAAAGAAACAATTGCTTTGACATCATTTGACACAATATTAGAATACTTAATCTGGGCCTTTAGTTTATTAATATTTTCATCAGTCATAATATCTATGAGAGCAAGTACTCTATTATATTTTGTTATTTCCCAAATCGAGAAATGAATATGTACTTACTGATTTAATTATTGTCCCTCCTGGTCAGTCTTTTTTTTTTTTACCTGACTTTCCTCCCTGCTCTCACAATAAAATAAATATATCTGTGAAAATCATCCAAAACATCAGAATAATTCTCTAAAATAATGACTTCATTATCATATTTATTCATTAAATACTTATTGGTATTATTTTGGATCTAACATTTTGCTAGATGTTAGTCTTGCACATTATCACCCTCACAATAAAATTTGGGGTTAATAAATATAAAAAAGGTAGATAACACATGAAATAAAGATATTTAATAAGGGGACTACAATTCAGAAACAGAAAATTCTAGTAGTAAGGTTATATGTATACTGAGTTAACTAAAGAATGATCAGCTAAAATATTATGGGAATAAGTCAGATTTAGAGAAAGACACACAATTAATATCTGAAAGCATCAGATTGAGTCATAATTCTGCCATTTACTTCTGTGTAACCTTGTGCAAATAACAAAAATTCTGAATTTCAGTTTTTGATTGATCATGCTAGAATAAAACCTACTTCCCATGCTTTTCCTACTAAAGAACCCTTTTCTCACTAAAGAAACCTAGAAATGTTTTTTGTGCAAAATCTAGAAGAAGACTGCTGAGTTCTAGAGAAGCAAGTCTGACATTAGGGGATGACTTTTCCCCTGAAGATGTTTGTCAACCTGAAAAAGATCAATGAGTATCTGAGCACCTAAGAAGATTTTTTTGACATATTCCTAGTGTTAAGAAAACAAAAGTTTAAATAGAGAGCTAGCCAAAGTGTGGGTTATGAAAAATTTTATATACTTTGTGTTAGGACCATAAAAGTTTGATCATAAAAGAATAATAAAATAGAAAATAGAATTATTCTACTAGGGAATGAAACCCAATTTCAAAATCTTCTAATTCTAAAGGAAGAGAAGGTAATCTCTAATTGTTGGTGCCTCCAAGTGTCTGCTAGAAATACATCCAAATCTACCAGTCTTACTCTTAAATTATATCTAGAAACAAATGTTTCAAATAAATATTGTCAAAATAAGAAAAATATCTAAGTATATAAAAAAGTGAGAAAAGTGAACCATGAACAGGAATCCTACCAATACAGATCGAGACTTTATCATTATCAGGTATAATAATTCATAAAATAACATGCCTACTGTGCTTGAAAAAAAGGACAAGTTGAAAATTTCAGAATTTACTTTATAAAAAATAACATGGAAGATTCCTAGAAATAAATAAATATGTTTGAACTGAAAAATGAAGTAACCCAATATAGGATATCAAAGGAAGGCTTTAGCATCTGATTAAACACTCTTAAAAGAGAATTCTCAATCTGGAAATTAAGTCAGAAGAAAACAACTACAGTTAAATATGTGAGAGGATGAAGAAGAGATAAAAAGACATGAAAATATAACAAAAACAAGAGATAAAATATATCAAAAACATATAAATAGGGCCTTTTCTTGTTTTTATAAGCAATTTGATTAAAATTTTAATAAAGACTTGATGGGTTCATAGTGAGTTACTAATAAATAGAATATTTGATAAGGAAGAGGTACTTTTATATTCATTTTTCATTCAATCAATATATGTGAAGCTGTTTTAACAGCATCCAGGACTACCTCTTTTCATTTAGGTCTGGGAACCATCTCTTACTCTTTGTGTTTGTCAAATGGGTGGTTGCTGACTAACTTTGTGTCTTTCACTGTGAGAAAAATTTTAACACTAACTTTTGTCTTGGCTCTCTGGAAACTGACTGTATTTAAACAATACCATTTATTCCTTTGTATATACCAATTATATTTAAGTTGATATTTTAACAAATAAGAATATGAGCTAAGCTATTCATAGTGAAAATAAATAAAAAACCTATGTCTTGAAATATACTAAACATTTAATAAGGATTTTGTATAGTAGGACAATGTAATAAACAAATATAAAGATGGTTATAATATATGAACTCTAAGGACACTTGAATATTCTAAAAAATAACTTAATTTAAGTAAAAATTAAATTTTATGGACCTTGTATACATTTTATCATTAATTTTTTATTATAAGAAATTATAATTATTTGGAAGAATCTAGCAAGATTAATTGGAAAATATGGCATTGAAGATGGGCCTTAATGGAAGATTCAACTTGAGAATCAGAGAGGTATTCAGAGTATCTTCTAATAGAAAATGAAAAAAAATATGAGAGTACAAGTGAAAAGTCACTTGATGTCATAGTAAGAGAATGAACTGAGGAGACACAAATTTGATTTTGCAATACATCTAAGTTCCTGGAAAAGGATAATGAGAATTGTGGACCTAGAAAATTAATATGGTAGAGACACATAGGCTAAATGTGACTTATAAGTTATCAGAAATGAGGAGATGTATTAGAAATCTATTTCTTTTTTTCCAGGTGAGAGTAAAGGCTCCAATTGAAATAGTGGTAATGAATAATATTTTTTTTTAAAACAGTGCAGTTGAATAACATTCCCCCAAGCATATTCTCAGTTCTATAATTAATAAGTAGAATAGTGAAAACTGTGATTTTTTTTTTCATGGAGAGGTTAGAAAAACTAGTTTATATACCTAGTAATCCCCTAAGCATGGATTTTAGTGACAACTAAGAAACCAGTCTGAACAAATTGGAGCTTCAGTCTAATATTGCCAGTGTCATATATATATAGTTATGCCCTAGTTTTTCTCAATATTAGGTACTTTTTGGTTTACTAGTGTACATTAAAATTTTGAAAATTATTCTAACCTATAATCTTAGTTTAATTTAAGTAGCCTAAAAAAATATTTTGGACTTTGTCTAGAGGCCATAAAAACTGAGGTGTCTAAAAAAATGATTAAATGAGACAAGATATTTTCCTCAGATTTTCTACAGTTATAGCAGAAAAAACAGCAATGATTTTTCTTTTTAGTAGTAATCATTCAAATGAATAGATGCTGTCTTTTCTGATGGTGTCATTGCTAGTTATTGAGAATTTCAGTATTAGAAATAATTATACTGTCCTGACACAACTGAAAATACTGAAATGTTGAACCATATGGGGTCTTGGTTCAACCCCCCCAAAAAAATAGACTGTGTTAAGATATTTTTCAAAATAACAGTAAAAGTGTGTGTGTAGACACGTGGACATATATGGTTATATTTGTATATATATGCAGGTATTCAGATTTGATATATATTTTTGCTATCATCTATCTATCTATCTATCTATATTAGGAATTGATTATTTTATTGATATATAATTGACATAGAGCATTATACTAGTTTTAGGAGCATATTTGAATCATTAGAAATTAGTATATGTTGCAAAATATTCACCATAATAAGTCTGGTTAACATCTATCACCACACATAGTTGTAAATTCTTTTTCTTGTGCTGAACACTTTTAAAATTTACTCTCATAGAAACTTTCAAATATAGTGTACATTGTTGGTGAGAATGTCCATTGATGTAACCACTTTAAAAAAGAGTAATTTTTTGAGTAACCTCAAATATTATAAATAAAATTAATTTCATAAAAACTAAAACTATAATTACTATATGATCTAGCAATTCCACTTCTGAGTATTTAACCAAAGGAAACAAAAAAAACTAACTTGAAATACCCTGTGTTTATGATAGTATTATTTACAATAGCCAAGACATAAAAGTAACCCAAGTATCTGTGGATAAATAAATAAATAATAAATGTGGTATTATAAGCAATGGATTATTATTCAGTCATAAAAGGAGGAACTAGTGATAATTTTATTGATTTAAAAAAAATCAGTTTGGCCCTGGCTGGTGGGCTCAGTGATAGAGTATCAGCCTGGCATGTGGATATCCCAGGTTCCATTCCTGATTAGAACACAGAAGAAGTGCCCATTTGCTTCTCCACCCCTCCCCTCTTGCTTCTCTCTCTCTCCTCTCTCTCTCTCTCTCTCTCTCTCTCTCTCTCTCTCTCTCTCTCTTTCCCTCCTGCAGCATGTCTCAATTGGAGCTAGCTGGACCTAGGCACTGAGGATGGCTACATAGCCTCGCCTCAGGTGCTAAGAAGAGCTCAGTTACTGAGCAATGGAGCAATGGCCCCTGATGGGCAAGGCATCACCCCCTAGCAGGCTTGCTGTGTGCATCCTGGTCAGGGTGCATGCAAGAGTCTGTCTCTGCCTCTGCCACCCCTACTTGCACTAAATAATAAAGAAAGAATTAGTATTAATCATATTCAATCATTAAATTGAAATGAAAACATGTTTGGCTTGATAATTTATCAAAGAAATAGTAGCAGTAGTAGACAAAATATCAGAATTGGGAAGTACAAATGTTGGCAAAATGTGAAGCAGCCAGGAGTCAAATTGATAGTGAGTGTATAATATAAATTATATAATTATTTTAATGAACTCTGGTGGTATCTCTTAAATCTGAGCATATTCATATTCTACAACACTGAAGTTCTATTTTTAGGTATAAATATAGCAGAAATAAATGGAAATGTTCTTCAAAACACATGTAGAATATTTTTAACTAGTTTTAATAAGTTCTAACTTACCAAAATGCCTGATACTACCAAAATGCCCAATAACAATAGAATGAATAAACAAATTCTGCTTATTTTCACATAGTAGAATATTATTTGGCATTAAAAATGAATGGCTTGCAATTACGTGCAACAAGATGAGTGAATCTAACAAATACTGTTCAAACCTGACAGTAAAGAGTGGATGTTTATTTCACGTTATATTAAATAAACAAAAATAGAAAAAAGCAATTTATACTACTAAAAAAGTCAGAAATAGTGGTTACCTTCAGTGAACACTGACTGGAAGTAGTATGAAGGGGTCTTCTAGAATACTGGTAACAATTTGGTTGTTTTTTATTTTAATTTTTAATTTATTGTATTGAATTTATTGTATTGTATTTAATTTATTGTATTGTGGTTTCAAGAGTCCTACTCAATATAACACCCTCTAACCCCTCATGCCCCATGTAAAGTCTCTTTCCATTCCCATTTTACCCCTTTGACCTTTCTTCCCTTATCTTCATCTCCCTTTTTCCTCTGGAAATGGCTACAGTGTTGTCTGTATCTATGTGTTATGTATATAATTTGGCTATTCCCTTCACCTTCTTTGATCCCCTACCCTCTTACCCCTTCCCTCTGACAGCTGTCCATCTGTTCCCTGTGACCTTTTCTATTTTGTTTCTCGGTTTATTGTGTTCATTAGATTATATATATATGTGAAACCACATGGGATTTGTCTTTCTCTGCTTTGCTTATTCCATTTACCATGATAATCTCCAGGTCCATCCATTATATTGAAAAGGTAAGATTTTCTTCTTGTTTGTGGCCACATACTATTCCATTGTGTAAATGCACCAAAGCGTTTTTATCCACTCGTCCAATAATGAATACCTGGACTAAACTGCAATAAATTTGGGGGTTCTTATTTTCTTTTAAATTAGTGTTTTGAGATTCTTAGGATATATTCCTAGATTTTAGAAGTCGATAGCTGAGTCATAAAACAGTTAGTTACTGGTTTAGTTGAATCTCTTTAGCATACTATTCATTACTCATTTGTATTATTTTTCTGTGTGCAAATTGCCTATTGATATCCTTATATTATTTTCCTATTGAAGTACTCATTTGCTATTGCTTTGTGAAAATATTATATACTAAAGCTACTTGTTTATGTTTATTCATATTATATATATTTTTTTACTTTTTAATTTGTCCTTGATTACTTATATGATTCCTAGAAAATGTAAAAACATTATTTAGTCAACTATCCATCCTGTTCAGTAGTGGGATTCAAATAATTTAACAACCTGTTCTCTGATCTAATGACCATTTTGAGAATAAAAGAAAAGATACACCAAAAGCTAGTTTATTATTTCATGCATTTAAAACTTAAATAAAACAATAAAAGAGGTACACAAAACCAGATTATGTTATAAAATACTGAAAAAATATTAAATAATACTGACAAAAAACAATAAAACTGTTATTTAAGATATTTCCAATGACAGCTTGTCACCCCGTGGTTGTTTGGCATTTTGTAAGTTATATGTTTACTTAAGTAACAAACTTGAGGGAATTAAAATGTAGTATTTTATCAAAGTTATAATGAGTTGTATGAAATGAATAAATAAATATTGCAGACATAATTATATCAATTTTTTTTTTTTTACCTATGGACAGACTGAACATTACTAAGGGCACTTAGAATACACTGTTGCACAGATTAACATTAAAAAAATGTAAAGAATGTAAATTTGTAGTTTTCACATTAGGTGGCTGCCCAGGTGTCCACCTTAGAGAGAACCCTGATTACAAGTGCCAGTTTAACAACCAGTTCACCGAACTCAACAAAATATTAGTTATCGGTTCTGCCGAACTGGTGCAAACTGGCTGAATTCCACCACTAATCCTGTTTTCTTGGTCTCTGACTTAAGTGCCAAGTTAAAAACACTTTGCCCCCATCAAAATTATATATATAATCACAAATACTTAATCATTTTAATACTTTATTTTTATTTTTTGAATTTTGAATTCAGCATACATTTATTCTTCCAAAGTGTACTATAAAAATCTTGCTTTTTTTCTTCCTGAATGCTTAACAAGTTTTTAAATACTATTATTTTTAAACATCTGTCTGGAATGTCCAAAAGGTAATGTCAAATGCTGAATCTACTTTGTCACTTTAGATCTTTCTGTGTTCAAGTCAATGTGCCTATACTTTTGGAAGATCCTTCTCAGGAAAATTGGCTCAACTCAAAACCTATGAATTCCTTAACAATATATGTTTTTTCCCCTTTGTCCAATGGAAGAGCTAAATTTACTTTGAAACACACACACACACACACACACACACACACACACACACACACACACTTAGAAAGTTGACCTAGAAATGTGCTACATAGAAAATTTTATGCTCCTATTCTGGTTATTCATTAGCAATTTAGAATGTATCTTCACTCTTGGTGCATTTAGAAATTACTTTTCTTTGTTAAAATATACTTTTGTAGCTAAATAATACATTTTTTTTCATGATGGGATAAATAAAGATGTTTTAATTCCAAGGGTACAATGCAAAAGATATATATTTTAGCAGTTCTACTTAGAAAGACATGTCACATTCACAGTTTCCTTTATTCTCTTTAAAAGGTATGCTATTTGAAATTACACAATAATGCACAATAATGATAAATAGATTGTTGTATAAGATCCAAGAAATATGAAGGTGTGTAAAGTGGAATGTAAAAAGCCACCTCTTTTTTCTGTCCCCCTTCTTGGTTGTGTATGCCAAGTTCTTCATGACTAACATGCATATAAACACACTTGCATTTTTATATTTTTCCATCAATAAAATTGATGTGAATACATTTTTTTAGTCAATAATGTATGTTAAGGATTTAGTATATAATTAGAATAAATCTACCGTATTCTTTTTAATGGCCATACAATATTCGAGAGTATCATAATTTAAAGCTGTAAGGCAATATTAGTCAGTTTTGAAATACTGTTCTTTCTCTACTGTAATGTTGCAACAGATTTGCAAAGATGTTGAACTTCTTTTCTGATTAGCCTTTCTGAGACTGTTCTTGTTCCTCCAGCTTCCTTAACACTGTGGTCAAGTTGAACCTGCAGGAGCCTTATCTGAGCATAACTTCCCATGTCATTCCTGTAATGGCAGACAGCCCTGCATTGTGTGGATTTTCACTGCCTCTCTGACTCATCTCCTTTACTTCTTCTCTTTCAGCTGCATTGGTATTTTTGATGTTTACTATGCAACTCAGTCATGTTCCAGTCTTAGCATCTTTACCCATATTGCATAGAATGCTTGCATTCAATATCTAAATTATATTTACTCCTTTTAGAAGTTATTCTCAAATGGTATCATGGTGACACCTTAGTTGGCTATCTTATCTAAAATTGATACATATGTCCTTAATCATTTGTAACCTAACTCCCAGCAACATTATTTTTCTTCTTAGCACTTATTTCCTTATATATTGTAGGAAACATATGTGTCTTATTCATCTTGTTGACTGTCTGTTCCACCCAGGTAGAGGCAGAGGTTTCTCTGTTTTATTTCTACTGTACTTCTTCTGTATATCCATGTCCTCTAGAAACACTTCTAGTGTATACTCAGTGCTTGAATTTTGTTCATATGGGTTCATTTTCCTATAAAATAGATTTCTAAGACTAAAGTGTAATAAGAAAAATATGGTCATTTTAAATTCTGATTGTCTAACAGTGTAAGGTCAATTATATTTTCACCAATAGTTATGAGAATGAGCACTTCTATACATCCTTGCCATTAATGAATATTTATAATCATTTTAATGTTTATTTTACAAACATATAATATCATTGTTAAAATAAATATTTGATTACCTTTTTTAACTAGTTTTTTATTGAAGTGTTATACACAGTAAAGTGAACAAATACAGTTGAGTATTTACACATGTATACACCTACCTAAATATTTGGTTACTTATGAAAAGTATTTGTGATATAGTATAATTTTTTCAATATATTACCTTAATTGCTTATTTCTTTGCTTATTTTTTATTTAGAGATATTTGTAATTCATTTTTGTTATTGGAACTGTTTATACCTCTTTCAGTGTAATTCCTGTGGCTGACATATACATAGTTTGTAAATATAATCTCCCATGATGATGCATAATTTTACTTTTATTATGGTTTCTTTCTTCATAGAGAAATTTCTTCTTATTATTTATATTTGTATAAAGTCAATTTTGCATTTTCCTCAGAAAAGAGCCCCCAGTTCCAGAGATATATTTTATTTTATGCTTTTATACTATGTGTTTTGCATTTAGCTTTCACATATGCCTGGACTTGTTGCTTTGGGGAGGACTAAGTATATGAATGACAAGATAAGGCTATTTTGTTAAAATTTTATGATTGAATGACTATCTCCAAATGATACTTTTCCCTTAGTATGCTTAAACAATATCAGTTGTGACATTTCACAAAAAATGAAATATATTTCTGTTTAAAATGTTTGAATATTCTGATTCACTGATATTATATATAATGTGGTAGAAAAAAAGACATTTTATTTTATATAATGTTTTTTTCAATTTCTTTTTATTTATTCATTTTAGAGAGGAGACACAGAGTGAGAGAGAGAGAGAGAGAGAAAGGGGGGAGGAGCTGGAAACATCAATTTCCATATGTGCCTTGACCAGACCAGTGCAGGGTTTTGAACTGGCGACCTCAGTGTTCCCAGGTCGACGCTTTATCCACTGCGCCACCACAGATCAGGATTATTTTATATACTTTTAAAAATATTTTATTAAAATAGATTCTCTCTTGCTGGATATCATGCTTTTGACAGCTGAACAGAACTTTATAGAGCTAGACTGGCCACTGGTACTTTGATTTTCACAATGCCTTTTTTTATGTAATAGGCCTGAAATATTGATTAACATTTACAGATTCAATTCCAATTACTTGCCAGAGGTTAAGGAGAGCCCGGAGTGAGCTGCTCATGCCAGTCACATTCTGAGGTGTAATGAAATTCCCCACTGTGCCCGTCAACTTATCCTCTGCACAGGTCATTTCTCGCACAGTCTCTGGTGTTGAAAGAAGCCATTTTAACTTCAAATATTTCATAGACAATGGAAAACAATGACATGGCACTAATATGTGTTCTTTACCCTGCTGTGGAGAACTGAAGAGACCCCATTACATGGTAATGCTCTTTTGAAAGAGCATGGGCAACTCCAAGGACAGCCACGACATTTCAGGTGGATTGCAGCTTTTCACTCGTGTTTGCAACTGTTCTCATTTCTAAGTTTCAGGCACTGGGGATTCATAATTGACTAAATAAAAAAGTCCTGAGCATTTACTTCAATTTGTTGATCCTATACACTTACTGATCCAGTCATGTGGGGGATTGAGTTCTAGTTCCTTCTTTCTAATCAATTGCTTTTCAATTCCTTCCTGCCACTTTTAAAAGATGCCAGTGAAAAGACCTTAGAAACAAAGCCAAGACTTTTTTTCAGCCATTCTTAAGATCACTCTCTTATCACTGATTAGGGAACTACTAGTTGATTTTTTTCCTCCTCAAGAAATTGTATAATTTAAAACATGTTTCAAACATTTTCTTATTCTTTTTCCCTTAATGATATAAAAATATACATGTGAATAAATTGTGCAGTCCTGGTAAAAATGCTGGAACTCACATGGAGAGTGAACTAGTGAAGACATGGATCACTATTTGGGGTATATATTAATAACAGCAGAATTTCTATCTAAGAAGTAACTAATTAATGTCATACAGTGTGCAACTGAATAGAGTTGGCTAAAGAGCAGAGAGGGATTAAATACAACCCATCAAAATAAATTGGATTTGTTTTATAAGAGATAGGAGGGCATTTTTAATTTATTTTGGAGAATCAAATTAACTGCATTATTTTAAAGTATGTATGCATGTATTCATGTGAGTGCCACATCTACTTTCTGAAAAAATAAAACATTTAGAATGAGTCAGAACAGCTCTAAAATTGGTGTGTGCATCTTTACTTTTGCTCACTCTGCCAGTGAATTCCAGTATTTGGGGCTAGTGATTTTATTTGGCTTTTCTGGACTTGGGGTTGGACTGGATTTTTAAAGTTAGAGATGAATTATTGGTTCTCTGCTGGCACAGCTGAACAACGGTATTTTTGTTCATCAACCAAAGTTGTTCAGGTCTTGATAGATCTAAATATTCAGATAGCAGTATTCCAGGAAACTCAGAAAGTACAGAAATAGCTTCTGATGATACAATCCCACACAGGTAAAAACTAATAAATCAACAAAAAGATTTACCAGGGAGGCATGGGCTCAGTGTCACTAGCCGTTGCAAGGAAATGACTATGTATAAACCAGTTGAGCACCACTCTGGCATTAGATTGGAACAAGAATATAAGAAACACAAAACATTATGAATTTTCGAGAATAGGGCATACTTCCAATGTAGATCAGAGTAAGAGGAAAGCATGAAAAGTCATGTGTTGAAGAGTTATTCAATGCCAGCCCCTGAAATGTACATAGTTTCTTTCAGAAGAAAAGAATTATTTTGCCGGATTTCTACCATGTATGTTGGCAAGCCTGTCTTATTCCACTCCTTTTCCTCTATAATGTTTAGTATAAAGGGTCTCCAACTTCAGCTTGGGCAGCACTTCATAGAATTGTCTCCCAAAAAGCTAACACCGATAAATATTGACTAAGCAAAGGAGGTTAAAAATATTTCATTTTCTTTTATAAGTAAGAGAAAAGCATCCAAATATCAAGTTTTCTTAAAAACTGATTATCATGGCTCTGGCTATTTCGCTCAGTGGTAGAGCATTGGCCTAGCATGTGGATATCTCAGGTTTAATTCCTGGACAGGGCACACAGGAGAAGCACCCATCTGCTTCTCCACCCCTCCCCTTCTTTCTTCTCTCTCTCTCTCTTCTTCTCCTGTAACCATGACTCAATTGGAGCGAGTTGGCCCGGGGTACTGAGTATGGCTTCATGACGTCTGCAAAGTGTAGATTTCTTTCACTAACATACTTCTATCATAAAAAAAAAAAAATTAGCACAAGTATACACACAAACAAATAAGTAAAAACTATTAATCCTTTTCAAGTTATTTTTTTCTTCTGGTATTTTGCCTGCATAGTATTTGGCCTTGCTATAGTATAGCAACTTTAAGTATATTGACATAAGCAGAAACCAAGTCACCTCTGGCTACAAGTATGCTATGGGCATAATATTTTTATTTATTTATTTATTTATTTAGTTAGTTAGTTAGTTAGTTATTTAGTTAGTTAGTTAGTTAGTTATTTTTTCCATAAGCCAACTTCTTATGTATGCTACAATTAGATGACTTAGCATAGGTATATAAATCAAATACAATGAATGCAAATTGATAGTATCAAATGCATTTATTTAGGAATAGGATAAGGTAAAAAAAAGTTTGGTTTTGTTATTTTTAAGTCACTTTTCTTTGAGCTTTGTTTTGTTATTAACTAGTTTCAGGAATAAGTGAGTTCCCTTACCCCATGGGTGGCAGTGGCAGCAATAATGACTGTGCCAGGGGAAACTGGGTTTCAAGATGTATAATCTTCTTGCTACACTTACTCACTACTTATTCCTGTGGCCCAGGGCAATTACCTCCTCCTGTCCATATCTAAGTCTCTTCATGCCCATAATCATCAAAAGACAGAAATAGACTAAGAATATATTCTGGGTACCAGGGAAGCATAGGAAAAATAAAAATACCACTAGAGATGTTATTAGGAAAAAAGGCTTGTCTTTAATCTTCATCAGCTCTGCAGCACCAAAAAGTTAACTATTGTGAAATTATCACACTAGCACTGAGTTAGACATTAATAAGCAGATAAAGAGTATTCCTATTTAAGGGGACTGGTTATATGAGGTTACTTTTTGTTATTCAATGGACAGCTTTAATACATATTAAAATAAAAACAGTTTAAAGAAGTCTATTAAGTTGTCATTTTCAATTAGATTTGTACTTTTAAATGTAAGCCAAACCTTTGTCATAATGGAGGCAGGTTTCCACGGTAAAATATATGTGGATAATTGTTAAACAAATAAAAATATATTTCTGTAGGATTTCTCAAAGCTTTTAATATACCCTCTCTCTAAAAGGATATACAGCGTAAAGAATTTCCTTGTGACTATTTTGTAATTACCAGTTTGTACTTCTTAATCCCTTTACCTCTTTCTGCCAGTCCCCCAATTCTCTTCCCCTCTGGCATCCACCAGTCCGCTCTCTGTATCTATGACTCTGTTTCTATTTTGTTTGTTATTTTATTTTATTCTTTAGATTTCCAATATAAGTGAAATCATATGGTACTTATTTTTCTCTGACATATTTCACTTGTCATAATGCTCTCCAGGACCATCCATGCTGTTACGGGAAATACAAAGGAGAACACTATGTAAAGTATATAACTATATCACCACTATGCTGTACACTGGAAACCAATAAAAAATAATACTGAAAGTAAACTATAATTTAAAAATCATTTTATGAAAAGAGTTTCCAAAATTTGCCAGATCATGGAACATTTTTTTCCAGACAATATCTTTAAAAGATTCAAGGTGCATCTTTGTTTCACAGAGAAAAAATTAGGAAATGTTAAAAAGATTCATTTAACTACAAAATGTGATGAAATAGGGCAATGTTCCAACTGCCACCTCCCAGAGCCAAATTGGAGTTACAACTAAATTTAAAAACAATTATTTTGAAAAACCAACTTTGGACTAAATAAAGAGGAGTCCATAACCAAGGAGTCACAGAAGACACATTGAGACTGGTAGGAAGGGCAGAGATGCAAACAGGGCTACTGCGCTCCCAACAGTGAGTGGGGCTAAAGGTCCAGAGGAACTCTCACTGCGGGGAGCTTTGCCCTGAGAGGAGAGGGTCCTCAGCCCCCGGCTGGTGCCCCAGCCTAGAGCTCCAGAGCCGAGAAGAGGTGCCTACAAAGCATTTGACAGTGAAAAGAGCCTAGGTATTGGTCTGCAAGAAAGAAATGGAAGCTCTCAGAGATGCAGGCTCTGCCTTAATAGGCCCACACAGAAAAATCTCCTTCACAGGCACTTATCCAGGGCTCTGGTGAAGGGAGAGCTGAGCTCAACAAGCATCCAGCAGACAGAGGAAGCAGGAGGTGAATCTTAGGACACCTTGAACCTTTTGTTAGCTGACTTGCCCCCAGACCCAATGGGAGTAAAAACCAGCCTAGCCGTGTAGCTTGGCATTTTTGTATACACCTGGGCCCAGCAGATGCAGCCACAAACTCTGGTTTGTTTGTAGCTCTAAGAAGTTTGCTGAGGGCCAGTCATGCGCAGTGTCATGTGCTGTTCTGCACCAGGTTTCCTTCAGGGAGGCCCAGGGTTAGCACATATGTGGCCAGCTGCAGAGACCATCAGTTCATGACCCACCAACCCTTCCTGGATGCATGTTTGAAGTGAGGGCTTGTAAGACACCGGGCCCAGCTGAGGCAACATTTGCTTTCTGTGGTCAGAACCTGCATAGTGGCTCACACATGCATTGGACAGGATGCAGCTTCACAGTTGGCAAACTCCAATGATATTTTTCACCACAGGGCTGTCTCAGAGGGAAAGGGACTGAATTTCAAAAAATAAAATTGAAATAGTTATCAGAAACCTCTCAGCAAACAAAAGTGCTGGAACAGATGGCTTCACAGGCAAATTTTACAAAACATTCAAAGAAGAACTAACACTTGTTGTTCTCAAGTTATTACAAATAATTCAAGAGGAGGGAAGACTTCCTAGCTAATATTATAAGACAAATATTATCCTAAATCGAAAACCTGGTAAAAACACTAAAAGAAAAGAAAACTATAGGCCAATATCCTTGATGAACATAGGTGTTAAAATACTCAACAAAATATAATCAAACTGAATCCAGCAATACATTAAATAGATCATACATCATGATCAAGTAAGATTTATTCTGAAGATGTAAGGCTGGGACAATACTTGCAAATCAATAAACATGATTCATCGCATAAACAAAATGTTGGGTAAAAATTACATGATCATATCAATAAATGCAGAAAGAGCATTTGATAAAATCCAGCACCCACTTATAATAAAAACTCTAAGCAAAGTGGGAATACAAAGAACATACATCAACATAATACAGGCCATATATGACAAACTGACAGCCAACATCATACTCAATGGGCAAAAATTAAAAACAATCCCCTTGAGATCAGGAAGAAAGAAGGGGTGGCCCCTTTCACCACACTTATTTAACATAGTTCTGGAAGGCCTAGCCATAGCATTCAGATAAGAAGAAATAAAAGGCATCCAAATTGGAAAAAAAGAAGTAAAACTGTCATTATCTGCTGATGACATGATACTGTACATAGAAAACCGTAAAGTCTCAATCAAAAAGTTACTAGACCTGATAAATTAATTCATCAAGGTGGCAGAATATAAATTAATATTCAGAAATCAGTGGAATTTTTATACACCAACAATAAACCATCAGAAAGAGAAATTAAGGACATAATCCCCTTCAGTATTACAACAACAACAAAGAATAAAATATCCAGGAGTAAATTTAAACAAGGTGGAAAATGACTTGTACTTGGAAAATTATAAGACATTGAAAAAAGAAATCGAGGAAGATACAAAGAAGTGAAAGCATATATCATGTTCATGGTTAGGAAGAATTAATATAATTGAAATGCCATACTACCCAAAGCAATCTATAGATTTAATGTAGTTCCTATTAAAATACCAATGGCATATTTCACAGATCTAGAAAAAATATTCCAAAAATTTATATGGAACCAAAAAGGAACCAGAATAGCCTCAACAATCTTGAAAATAAAGAGCAAAGTGGGAGGTAATACACTTCTTCATATCAAGCTATACTACAAGGTCACTGTAATCAAAACAGCTTGGTACAAGCATTAGAACAAGCATATAGATCAATGAAACAGAACAGATAACCCAGAAATAAACCCATGCCTTTATAATCAACTTATATTTGGCAAGGAAGGCAAGAGTATGCAGTAGAGTAAAGACAGTCTCTTTAATAAATGGTGTTGAGAAAATTGGACAGGTACATGAAAAAAATGAAACTAGACTACTAACTTAAACCATTCACAAAAACAAACTCAAAATAGATAAAAGACTTAAATGTTAGTTGCAAAACCATAAAAATCTTGGAAGAAAACATAAACAGTATACTCTTTTATATCTCTTACAGCAATATTTTGCTGATATATCTCTACAGGAAAATGAAATAAAGGACAAAATAAACAAATGAGACTATATCAAACTAAAAAGCTTTTGTATAGCAGAAGATACCATTAATAAAATAAAAAGACAAAGCACTCAATGGGAGAACATATTTGCTAATTTATAAATTTATAAAGAACTTTTAAAACTCAACATCAGGAAAGTAAATACGTAATTCAATTAAAAATGGACAAAAACCTGAATAGACACTTCTCCAACGAGGACATACAGATGGCCAATAGGCAAATGAAAAAATGCTTAATGTTAATCATCAGAGAAATGCAAGTTAATACTACAATGAGATATCACCTCACACCTGCCAGAATGGCTTTCATTAACAAATAAACAAACAAGTTCCGGCGAGGGTACGGATAAAAGGGAACGCTCCTGCACTATTGGTGAGCATAGAGATTTTTGCAGCCCCTGTGAAAAACAATATGATATTTTTTCAAAAATTTAAATATTGAACTGCCTTATGACCCAGCTATTCCACTTCTAGCAATATATCTTAAGAATCCTAAAACACTAATTCAAAAAATATATGCACCCCATGTTTATTGCAGCATAGTGTATAATAGGCAAAATCTGGAAACAGCCCAGGTGTTTTTCACTAGTGGACTAGTGTATAAAAAAGCCATGGTATATTTATACAATGGAATACTACACAGTCATGAAAAAGAAGAAATCTTACTTTTGTATGACATGGATAAACCTGGAGATTATTATGCTAATAGAAATAAGCCAGGAACAGAAAGACAAATACCATATGATCTCACTTGTATGTGGAATCTAATAAACACAGTAAATTGAGGAACAAACTAGAGTTGAGGCAGTTTTACATGGACAGAAGTTAAAGGGTAGGGATATAGGGACATGGGATCAAAGGTGAAGGAATTAGTCAAATTATACATATATAACATATAGATATAGATAACAGGGTAGCAAATCCCAGAGAGATAGGAGAGGTGGATGTAAGGGGAGGGGGTAAAGAAGGTAAAATGGGAAAGAAAAGAAACTTTGCATGGGACATGGGGGTCACCATGTAGGGCAGGGGTCGGAAAACTATGGCTCATGAGCCAGATGTGGCTCTTTTGATGGCTGAATCTGGCTCACAGACAAATCCTTAATAAAAAAAATAATAACGTTAAAAATATAAAACATTCTCATGTATTACGATCCATTCATTTTCTACCGCTCATGTTCATGGTTGTGGGTGGCTGAAGCCAATCACAGCTGTCCTCCGGGACAACACCAAATTTTTATTGGATAATGCATAATGTACATGGGTTGTTGTGAGGTCAGGAAGTAAACTTCCCTCCTTGTAATCAAGTAGTCAGCTACCTAATTGCAGAAACCCTTTTGATGAAGAATATGGCTAAAAGAAAGATGAGGAGTATCGTACTTTTCAGCAGGAATGGACAGAGAAATTCACCTTTGTGGAGAGAGTAAGTTCTGCTGTGTGTCTAATATGCAATGATAAAATTGCATTGATGAAATGGTCAAATAGAAAGCGGCACTTTGACACACCCTGTACTGTATTTGCATCTAAATATCCAGTGGGGGACAGCAGGAAGAAAGCATGTCAAGAGCTACTGTGCTGAGTGCAAGCTAGTCAGCAGCAACTCCATGTTTGGACCCAACAAGGTGACTGGAATTCGGCTAGCTTTGCCGTTGCTTTAGCAATTGTGAGAAACAGAAAGCCATTCACAGATGGGAAGGATGCCAAAATATTCATGCTTGATGTTGCCAAGGAACTTTTCGGATAAAGACAAGATAATCAAACGACAGCCTCTTTAACAAATGGTGTTGGGAAAATTGGACATCTACCTGCAAAAAAAATGAAACTAGACCATCAACGTACACCATTCACAAAAACAAACTCAAAATGGATAAAAGACTTAAATGTAAGCCGTGAAACCATAAGCATCTTAGAAGAAAACATAGGCAGCAAGCTCTCCGACATCTGTAGCAGCAGTATATTTGCCGATTTATCTCCATGGGCAAATGAAATAAAAGGCAAGATAAACAAATGGGACTATATCAAACTAAAAAGTTTTTGCACAGCTAAAGACAATAAGAACAGAATAAAAAGACAAACCACATAATGGGAGAACATATTTGACAGCACATCTGATAAGGGGTTAATAACTAAAATTTATAAAGAACTTATAAAACTCAACACCAGGAAGACAAACAATGCAATCAAAAAATGGGCAAAAGAAATGAATAGAAATTTCTCCAAAGAGGACATACAGATGGTCAATAGGCATATGAAAAAATGCTCAACATAACTAATCATTAGAGAAATGCAAATTAAAACCACAATGAGATATCACCTCACACCAGTCAGAATGGCGCTCATCAGCAAAACAACACAGAACAAGTGTTGGCGAGGATGTGGAGAAAAGGAAACCCTCCTGCACTGCTGGTGGAAATGCAGACTGGTGCAGCCAATGTGGAAAACAGTATGGAGATTCCTCAGAAAATTAAAAATCGAACTGCCTTTTGACCCAGCTATCCCACTTATAGGAATATACCCTAAGAACACCTTAGAACTGTTCAAAAAGAAGAAATGCGCCCCCATGTTCGTGGCAGCATTGTTCACAATAGCGAAGATCTGGAAACAGCCCAAGTGTCCGTCAGAGTATGAGTGGATTAAAAAGCTTTGGTACATATATACTATGAAATACTACTCAGCCATAAGAAATGATGACATCGGTTCATTTACAACAAAATGGATGGACCTTGATAACATTATATGGAGTGAAATAAGTAAATCAGAAAAAAACTGAGAGCAGCATGATTTCATACATAGGTGGGACATAAAAGTGAGACTATGAGGCATGGACAAGGGTGTGGTGGTTACGGGGTAGGGGGAGGGAGGAGAGGGTGGATTAAGAGGAGGGGAGGGGCACAGGGAGAACCAGATAGAAGGTGACAGAGGACAATTTGACTTTGGGTGATGGGTATGCAACATAATTGAATGATAGGATAACCTGGAGATGTTTTCTTTGAACATATGTACCCTGATTTATTGGTGTCACTCCATTAAAATTAATAAATAAAAAAAAAGACATGCCTCTGTCGGCGAAAACTGTTCACGATCGTACCATCATGATGGCAAATCAAATTGAGGCAACACAAGTGAAGGACATAAATGCAGCATCATTTTTTTCTCTCACTTTGGATGAGTCAACAGACGTATCAACCTCTCCATGTATCCCAGTTCAGCGTGATTGCAAGGTATGCTGTCAGTGACACACTATGTGAGGAAAGTCTTGCTGTTTTGCCTATGAAAGAGACAAGAGGAGGGGAGAATTTAATCAAGTATTTCACTGAGTTCTCTAAAGGAAAAAAAATCTACCAATGGATAAACTTATTTCGGTACTGATTGATGGTGCTCCATGCATGGTAGGGAAAAACAGAGGATTCATAGCGCTTCTTCATGAACATGAAAAGAGACCCATTTTAAGTTTTCACTACATCCTACATCAGAAGGCATTTTGTGCTCAGATGTGTCGTTAGCAGCTTGGTGAGGTGATGTAGCTGGTCATTCAGGTGGTCAACATTATTGTTGCCGGAGCTTTAAATGATCGCCAATTTAAAACACTGCTGGATGAAATTGGGAGTAATTATCCTGGGCTGCTTCTGCACAGCAATGTGTGTTGATTTTCAAGAGGGAAGGTGCTCAACCGTTTTGAAGTTTATCTGAGCAAAAATACGGACTTTTCTTGAAATGAAAAACGTCGAGCATCCTGAGTTAGCTAACACTGAGTGGCTTCTGAAGTTCTACCATCTCATGGACATGACTGAACATCTGAACAAGCTCAATGTGAAAATGCAAGGCGTTGGAAATACAGTCTTATTTCTTCAACAAGCAGTGTTTGCATTTGAAAACAAGCTGGAACTCTTTATCACTAACATTGAAACAGGCCATTTACTACACTTTGAAAAACTGGGAGAGTTTAAAAATGCATGCACAGCAAGTGACCCTGCTTAACATCTTGATCTCCAGCAGCTAGCTGGCTTCACATCTAATCTCCTGCAGTCATTCAAAGTGCACTTTGGATAATTTCGTGAGCGCACTCATGTTTTTAAGTTCATCACCCATCCACATGAGTGTGCAGTGGACAGTGCCAATCTGAGTTACATCCCTGGTGTCTCTGTCAGAGATTTTGAGCTACAAGCTGCTGACCTGAAGGCCTCAGACAAAATAGGAACCGCAGGTAAAATTTAGAACAGGTTTTGTTTTATTGTTTAATTTATTCTATTATCTTTATTATTTTATCTTCACCTTTATCTTCTTTTTTTGGGGGGGGAGAGTAGATTCTTAAGTTACTTTTATTTTGTTTGGCTAAAAGTGGTTTTCAAATTTAAATGATGTTTTATTTATTTAAGAAAAAATATCACTATGGATTTTCCTTATTGGAGATATGTGAAGGGAGAATACTTGCCCTTGATTGTTACAGAGACCTAAAGGAATTGCATATGGAAATGCTATGGGTATCAAACTCTTAAAATGAATACTGAGGACAAAAGCAATCATTAACTATATCTATTTTTAGTAAACCCAGATGAATGATAACAGATGGAAACTGTATCAGTATTATATCTCTGATTTCATGCACTTCTTATATTCTCCAGCCCCATGACCCTATATATACACTTACCACATAATGAACTCTATCTAAACTTAACCATTTGCTGAATGCTGATTTCCAGTTGACTTCTTATTTGATAACTATTGCCTAAAGACCTTATAAAAGTTCACCATATTTTTTCCTTTTCTGTGTAGGATAAAAAGGGAAAGTATGAGAATAACTTAATCCAAGAATATTATACTAAAAAGCCATAAAATATGTTTTATTGAATGCTGTAGCATAACAAAAATTGTTTCACTTCAACAAGAATCTCTCTTAACAAACAAGTGACTAGGTGCCCATGGGAACCATTAGCATGTTACAGAAGACTGCCTATGCTCAAGTAGAAAAAAAAAATGTTGCTTTTGAGTTAGACAAAAGACAGCTGTGCTGGGCTAGGCTGGGCTGAGTGGTTACAGGGGGTTGCTAAGGGAACGATGCTTTTCTGCATCATGCATTTTGGTATACATGTGGATGTTTTCTGTTTGTCGATAAATGTTTTCTTTTATCAGAGAATTAATACTGTGTGTAACAGGATTCATAGTTATAAACTAACTGCAGACTCTTGATAAAAACAATTTGTGAAACAAAGAATGAAAATGATGTGATGGCTTATGTAGCCCCAAAACATGTTGGCATCACCATAGGAATAGATAGCTGTTGCGCCCTATCTTCTTCCCAGTTGGGCAGCAACCCTAAGCTGACTCTCAGAAGTCAGGTAGACATCTGCTCAAAGTTCAGTATGGCTCTGAAATATCTTTTTTGCTAATTTAAGAGTTACTAGTTGTTTTTATATTTGTTGTGGTGTCTAATACAAGGCTCACAATATAATTATTTAGTCTAAGTTACTTAAGTGAGACAGGTAGCCAAAAAAGAGGCTCAGGAGAGCTAATAATAAAAATGGCCTGATCTAGAATGAGTTTGAAAAAGGGGATTAAGCTTTCCAGATCATAGTTCTGCAAGCTGAAGGCAATCATTTCATTAGGGTCCAAGTCATTTGCATTAGAAAAATATTTTTATTTATTTATTTTTTTTTGCTTAAAGTCAAAATCACTTTTCAAAACAGGGAATGAAAGGTAGCATTGGTCTTTTTTGTTTTGTTTTATAAAATAAGAAAATGTTAAGCACTTGATTCTTAGTTTAACATGTAAATAATACATCTAGGCTTTATTAAAATATTACATACCTCTGTCTTATTTCTTCAGTGATGCTGTGCACATTTGAACATCCCAATGAAATAAAAATTAATTCCTGGAGAGGGGATGAGGATCCAGGGAATATGAGATGAGTAGATAGAGGAAAGTGTCAAGAGAAAAAGGAAGCCAACGGTCAAGGAAGATGGGATCAGGCTAGAATGGTGGGAGATTTCTCCTGGTTTATTATGATTCAAATATAATTACTATCTCTACTATTTTTGTGAATGCATTTTCCAAGTTACTTTAACTACTACTTTTATTCTTTTTAAAATAATATTTTTGTAATTCTGAAAATTTTTTACATATAGATTGGATCTCTATTTTATTTTGTACATTCCTTGCACATTCTCTTTATCCTTTTTCTGTAAGTTTCTGGTGAGGTTTTAAAGTTTATCATCCACATCAGTAATTATTTTCTCTATCACTTTTTGTTTGTCATGATATCCTTCCCAAGTTTTAATTTGCCAGTTGTGTTTCTCCTCTGTTCCAAATTTTAAATATTTTTTCTTTAAGATGAGGTAGTTGAATTGATGTATTTTTAAAAGATTTTAGAACTCATCTGTGAATTAATCTGTTTTCTGCTGTATCCAATAAATCTCTTGGAAAGAGCTGAATTCCTCATGTTTAACAAGATGGCCCCTTCTTTTTGGTTTACTTGACTTACAGATGCCATGAATTTTATTGTCTTCTCGTTTAGTGGGAAGCACGGCTGAGCTAGTTTTTAACAGAAACACTTTCAGAAAAAAAAGAATTCTGTCTGCTCTGTACTTTAATTTCTGACCTTCATCTAATCCTGAAAGACATCCCACAATGTAATTTCTTGATTACATTGTCACAACACACTCCAAGAACCATTCCAATATCTAAGTTTTCTATGCATGGTGGTGAAGGAAGCTTGGCTAGGCTTTCTAGCAGTGCATTCTTAAAGAAAATTTTTTTGTTTAGTTTCCTTAGTTCTTTATTCTTCCAAAGTAGTGGTGTTTGTGGAGTGAAGAAACTTGGTCTGTGTCAGCTCTACTTAGTTCCAGTTGGTCCTTCTCTAGAAGGCATTTTAAATTTCTGACACATTGTAGAAATTCTTTATTATAAGTCCTTCTTTGAGACTATGGGTCGCAGAGGAGGATATTGGGTGCTGAGGATGTTCTGGCTCTTGCTGGAATTCTTTGCTCCTGCGAAATCAGAGACCACTTCATTTATTGTCCCTCCACTTTCTCTAATTGCTCAGTTACAGATTGTCTGCTTGTGGCCCTGAAAATTCATATCCAGAAGCTCTAGTACCCATGTGATAGTATTTGGAGGTAAGGTCAGTAATTAATTTTAGATAAAGTCATAAGAGTGGGGCCCTCTTTCTCTGTCATGTGAGGTTATTTCAGGAAAGTCACCATCTTAAGCCAGGAAGAGAGCTTTCACCAGAACATGACCATGCTGGCACACTGATCTCAGACTTCTGGCTTCCAGAAGAGTGAGAAAAATACATTTCTGTTTTTTATCTGCTCAGTTTTTAGTATGCTGTTAGTGCAGCCTGAGATGATTAAGACTTGTTTTTTCTTTATCTCTTTTTTATTCAGGTAACAAATATGTGTTGAGCCTCAAGTATACCCCAAGACTTGTTTTAAGTGAGAAAGACAGTAGGAATAAAAAGACTAGTATTTATGAAGAATAAGTTGTAAGGAGTGCTATATAATATATTTTAGATAAGCTATGTATGCTATGAAAAATATATAGCAATAAAGGAAAACGGAAATTCAGAATGGAAAGTTGTTTGCTTTGCAAAGTTACATTTGCATGAGAAATGAAAGATTGGAAAGAATAAGGAGAAAGTTATCAAGAAAGAGGTTTCCAGGAAGACATAGCAGCATGGTTAAAATCTCAAACATAGAGGCTCTGGCCAGTTGGCTCAGTGGTAGAGTGTCGGCTCAGTGTATGGATATCCCGGGTTCGATTCCTGGCCAGAGCACACAGGAAAAGTGTGCATCTGCTTCTCCACCTTTTCCCCTTTCCTCTTTCTCTATTTCTCTCTTCCCCTTACACAGCCAAGACAACATTGGAGCAAAGTTGGCCTGGGTGCTGAGGCATTCTATGGCCTCCATCTCAGGCACTAGAATGGCTCCAGTTAACACAGAGCATGGCCCATATGGACAGAGCATAGCCTCTTGGTGGGGCATGGTGGGTGGATCCTGGTCAGGTGCATGCAGGAGTCTGTCTGTCTGCTGCCCCCCCTTCTCACTTTGAAAAATAAAATAAAATAAAAATCTCAAACATAGGAACATGTTTGATATGTTCTTGGAACAGCAGGGAGGCTCAGGGCTGTGCAGAGAAATGAGAGTAAGCAGTAGATGAGTTCAGGGAGGTACTTAGCACTAGAGTACCTTCTCTAAAACATAATAATGGCACCCCACCTTTGCTCAAAACCTTCAGTGGTTTGAAATTACCTGAAGAATATATTTTAAATTCTTTACCATGCATGACATTAAAAGTTTTTCTCAAACTAGAACTTCCCATGTGTTCAGTCTCATGTCTTCATCTTGTTTAATTCTCCACTCTGATTGCATCACATTCTCCCTCAATTCCATGCAGATTCCTAACTCTATGACTCGCCCATAATTCTCTTTACCTACCAAAGATGGTTTGATCCTCAAAGGTTTGGCTCAAATGTTACTTTCTTCTGCTTGGCATCTCCCTCTAATGACCCTACGTAGATATAATCAATTCTACCCCTGTTCTTTCATAGCACTTTGATTTTGTCTATATTGAAACATTTCTATAGTTATTACCTACAATTTAAATGACTAGTAGCATAGATGTTTCTCCTACTTAATTATTAACTTTCTAAGCCAAGGCCCACTATACCTCTAAAATATTTATTTTGTTGGTTATTCCAAGAGAAATAACTCAAACCCAATTATTTTTTTGTAATCTTTCATTAAAAAAATAGGCAAAATTTGTCCCAGATTATTTAAGAATTTATTTCCATAAACAAATGCATCTGTAATCAGTTGATATCTCATGGTTATTTCCATTATTACAGTGCTGCCTTCCCACAGACAATTGCAGAGATGTGATCCTGACTATAGATACAAGTTTTGGTGGTCAAAGTGATTCAGACTGAATAGCACACTGGATTTCAGAGTTTCCGTGGTAAATATGAAGACTGTTCATAACCCCTATCTTTTAGAAACCCAAATTAAAAAATTATGACATAACAAACTATTTGAAGTCCTCATCCTTTCTTTAATTAGTTTTTGAATTAAACTTATTGGGATGTCATTGATTAATAAAATTATATAAGTTTCAAATGTATAATTCTATGGTAAGTTGTCTGCAAATTGCATTGCTGGCTTACGACCTAAGGTAAAATTTTCTTCTGTCACCATATATTTGACCCTCTTTACCCTTTCCAACCTCCCCCTACCTTCTGGTAACCATCATACTATTGTCTGTGTCTTTGAGGGTTTTTTTTTTATTTGTTTATTTATTCTTCTTGATTGTTTGGTTTGTTGTTTTCAGTTTTATAGTCCACAGATAAGTGATATCATATGGCTCTTAACATTTTTTGACTTATTTCGCTTAGCATGATATACACAAGGTCCATCCATGCTGCTGCAAATGTCAGTCTTTCATCTTTTCTTATGGTTAGGTGCTGTTACATTGTATATATGGACCACATCTTTATCCATATGAACAAATAATTTTCTACAAAGAAACTAAAAATATACAATAAAGAAATTAAAACCTCTTCAGTAAATGGTGCTGGGAAATTAGAAAGCCACATGCAAAAGTATGAAATTTGACTACTGTTTGCCCCATATACAAAATTAACTCCAAACTGATTAAGACCTAAATATAAGACCTGAAACAATAAATTACATAGAGGAAACCTTATGTACTAAACTCATGGACCTTGTTCTAGAGAACATTTTATAAATTTGATGCCAAAGTCTGGGGAAGTAAAGTCAAAAATAAATAACTCAGATTATATTAAACTAATTTTTATTATAAGGAAATAGCTTCAGGAACTAGTACCTGAATTACTGTAACTGTGAATAACCTCAAAGGAATAATATTCACAGCTTTCAGGTAACTAAAGATACCAATAGTTTGAATGGACTGGAAATAATTGGCAACTCTAAAGAAATACTTAATTTACTGGAGAAAACACCTGCCACTGATCCAGGAGGAGAATATTTTCTGAAGAGTTCTTGCTTTCTGCCATTCTCACTTCTCCTGTTCCAGTTATTCACACAGAGAAGAAGATGTTCATGTCCTAGCAAATGCCTCTGTTCTAATGCGGAGAGAGTCATCTTTGGACGCTTTGGCACTGAGACTAGCAAAAACCACAACAAAACCATGCAATAATTTTTTATTTTAAAAACTTTTTCTAAAACCGGTATCTTTTTTATATGAAATTCTACCTCTGTAACCTGGATTGGACAAAGGGCAAGTTGCCCCTATCTATAAGTTAACTTATAGGGAGATGATGTCATTAGATGTTTGTCCACGCAGTTTGAGTTTGTATTTTATGTCACCCATTGTCCATTACTGCATGAGTCTAGCTCAAATTTTGTTTGAAAATATGACCAAATACCTAATTGTTTTATAGAAAAATCAAAAATTGTTTTAATATGATAACTTCCAAGAATAGTCAAATACAAAAGAAAAATAAAGCCACAAAAGAGACAGCATTGTTGCATTTCTCTGGCTCCTCAAAAATCACCTTCTTCTATCACCTTTCAATACACACACACACAGTCACACACACAATCTCTCATATACACAATCTCACACATTCTTTGAGTGACTAAGATATTTCACAAAATATATTTGAGATTCAGCACTAGTGGAAAAAAATGTGTTGTCTGAGATTTATATTCAGAGAGGTATTTGGTTTCTTCCACAGAAATATTAAACAGGCTTATGACAAAAAAAAACAAAAAACAAAACAAACAAACAAAAAAAAAACCCCATAAATCTATTACAGCAAACCCCCAAATTCAAATGTGTTGGTATCTCTCTACTAAAATTCCAGGAATAATAGTCCAATTTATATTTAAAAAATGAAAATATTACCTTTAAAATTAATAATTTAAAGATGATCATTATATACTTGAGCATTTGATTCTTAATTTGGGACCTAACACAAAAGAATCACATTCCTTTTCTAAAAGCCTCTCCTAATATTTTACACAGTGAATAATAATTAAATTGAACTTTTCAAGAATAAAGCTTATTGAAAACATTAAAAAGAAGCAACTACAAGGTAGGATTGCACCATTACAGGATCTCTGAACTGGAAATAGCTTTCATATATTATAGTGTTGTTATCCTCTATAACTTTCCTGGGTATCCTCAGTATCCTCTAAGAAGAGGTATTTGAATGAAATATTTTCTATAATTTTCTGAGCTCTGGAACTTTATTTTTATTTAATGGAGACATTATACACAATGCGAGATAATTATAGTAAGAGATACTCATAAGACAGTGGCATCAACATCATCTGGGAATTGTTAGAAATGCACATTCCTTGGCCCACTCCAGATCTGCAGACTCACACACTGTGTGGATGGGAGCCCACACTTCAGGTGTGACACGGCTTCAAGGTTATTCTCATGCGTGTTTACATTGAGACCCACTGATCTGATGAGCACATTTCCGCTTTCACATTATACAGTGCTAAAGTCACCATGACGTTCATTAAATAAGAAGAAGGTTCGTATTCATTCTGGGGTACAAATGAGATAGCTAAAGTAGACAGCAAAGAGCGGAGAAGCTCAGCAGCCCCTGGGATGAGAGACCTCTGGGCTAAAGGGGTTGGGCTGAGTAAATGTTAGAGATGATTTAGCAATAGACCTTATTCTTACTTCATAACGCACACTGTTCCCTGGTATTAAAAAAAAAAATTATTAATGTAGCACTAGAAGATTAGTTTTCTAAATGCAGTCTGAGTACCTATTTCTATTTTTAGTTTGGTCCTCAAGCAGATGTCACTATACTGTTAGATGTAGTCATTAATAGTTTATTCATATAGTTTTATAAATTATAGCAGCTCCTTGCATAACATCATTTTGTTAAACATTTTGTTGTAGTGTTGATGAAATGCTGTAAGAGTTGAACTCTTGTTTATAGCAATTAGCCTATGGAAGAACTGGTTTCATGATACAAGCTTACATCAGAGATTCTGTGGGTTTGGATCCAGACTACCATAATAATAAAGTTCTTGGCCAAACTTTTTGGTTCCCAGTGTATATAAGAGTCTTATTTACACGATACTGTAGTCCATCGTGTGCCATAACATTCTCTAAAAAGAATGATGTACATACTTTAATTAAAAAATAGTTTATGGGCAAAACATGCTAACCATCATCTGAGCTAGTTATAATATTTTGTAGAAAAGCACAATATCTGTGAAGCACAATAAATGAACACAATAAAACAAGGTAAGTCTGTATGTGGTTTTGCTGCAGTTCCAAAAACCTAGTGTAAAAATTATGTGAGAACTTACTGTAAGAGACCAATCTTGTTGAGTTCTCACCTGAGCATGCACTTAACCTGGGAAAGGATTTTGCTGGATGCAGACCAGTGAGGTGGTCCTGCCACTTCCTATGTCGGATCACTCTATTACTTTAAATTTTGCCCCTTTTAATGCTGGGTTTTGGTCTGATTAAAGAGCATTGGTTACCACTTGCTCAGTTTCCCACTTTGGACCAGGGCCTTATAAATATGTACATTCACTGTGCTTTCTGTGACTCCAATGTTGCTCATCTCAAACAGTACCCATGTTGCGTGACTACCTACAGAAGCCCGTTTGATCTGCTGAAATTTGTCACCCCAGTGCACTCCTTTCGCAGCTCCTATGAGCTCCCACTATACCTATCCAGGGGTCACAGATCCTCAGTGTTTCATTAGCCTCCCCACATTTTCAGACCAAAGCCTGTGGACTTCAGTCACGTTCCAGCTCACTTAGTGGCCCATGACTTTGTTCTTGGTGTCTGATTATTTTGTCAGTTGCACAAATTGAGTTCTGCAGATGGAATGCATGCTCCAACAGAAGTGGTTTTAAACCTATGCTATAAGCATTTACTTTGGGAAGAGCTGTCTACACCACCAGAGTGGTATTTCCTATTTCATGTGCATCATGGTTACTCAGGGGAAACTTGCTAATGTTTAGTTGCTCTGGGATTAAGAAAATAAAATATAGTGTGGTCAGCACATAACTATATCAGCTAAAGTTTATGAGTCTATATGTGTACATATTTTTCTTTCTTTCTTGAGAAGCAGCTAATAATAAGGCAATTCAAGATAAAGATTCTTTTGGAGGAAATAAAAGAGGCAAACAGTAATATCTTTTGTGAGCTACATTTACCCCGGGGCATTTATCATAAAATGCTCTTTCTTTCTGATTACATCACTCTGACAGCTGGAATGAGGAAGCAATGACATTGGTAAATTGTCAGACATTATCACAGGCTCTCTTTTGGCTTGTATTGGTTTTATCTTTTTTTCTGCTTCTGACCAGAAAACTCTTGGTTCAATTCCATTTGAAAGTCAACAATAAAATTATAGCAAAGTCTTTTATGAGCAAATGTTCAAACTTCAGGGGAAAATAATCAAAGAATTAGTTTTCCTATTTATTCGCCTAAAAATGTGTAACACTGTTTGATGTGCACATACAATTTAATATGACCTTCTACAAAGCTAAAATGATCAGAACAAGAAAACTCAGCATTTGAAATATTTGGAAAAAAAGTTTTATATCATCGTTTCATGATGTTAGAACTGTTTGTCAGGTTTTCTAAAACAGGCATCCAAATGTAACTTAAAGAAAATAAATACGACAGTCTTAGGTCATCAGTCATTTCTAATGTCACTCTGATTTTAACAATGAGGGAACAGAGACACAGGTAGGCAACAAGTCAGTTGACCTTATAAGTCAGTAGTACCAGATGGAACAAATTCCCAAAGGCCTCTTCTTTGTGGACTTCAGCTGCTAGCTTCGGTGAGCTTTTACTTTTAGTTGTGTTTGGTCTATACCTTTATAAAGCATATAATAGCATGTAACTCAACAGGGTTTGAATGTGATTAAACCGAAGTAAGGCACCATTAAAAACTGGAGACATATTAGAATGACATGACATTTTGAATGAGTGTCCAATGTAGACACCAGTGTGTTTGGCTTTGTATTTTACTTGTTTCTTTGATTCTTAAGCCAATTTCTTTTCAGAGGAAAATGTGCTTTCCTGAAACAGCTAATAGGATCTTTTATAGGTCACATGCTATTTTCAGGACCAGAGAACAGTGTGTGTTATGGATGAAATAAAAAAATATATATTATTGCTAAGTTTGCCCAGCTCTGTAAGGTCAGATCAAGGCATTATCTTTGATTTTGCTTTTCAGTTGTTCTTACGTTTTTTTTCTTTTTCCCTTTGTTGACTACCTTGCAGGTTTTCTTGAACAATCAGCCTTGATGTAGTCACCCACAATCTTTGTTTGCAATTTAAAGACGTAATGGGCTAATCAACCCAAAGCTTCTAATGATTATTGGGCTAAAACTTGGTTCTGTTATTCTAATCTATTTCAACCAATTTAATGCTATACACAAAGATCAATGCCAGCCACTGTTTGAAGGCTGTTTCTAAACTCTGTCTATAAATTATACCTTCCTCAAAAGCTCACACATTATATGTCCTCATCACATAAATGTAAATGAATGTATGATCATATTTTTTTACATATTTGCTTTATATTTTAAAGAATATAATTAGTTGAGCTGAGGTGTTTCAAGGCTGCATTATTATTGAAACTATTGACTAGACCATTTATAGTGTTATTTGTAACAATGTTACAGGGGAATGCAAAGGCTTGCCCATATTTTTACCTGGCTTTAGATAACATAAACATTTCTTTAATAATCAAACATTATGTATAAAGTTGTTCAAGAAAGACTAAGTGAAGAATTAGTTGACTGCTAAATTAACCATAAAGTTGCTATTACAATGCACTGTAGTATAATTAACTGAAACACACTGTTGGCATGTGACCAATAGCTCTAAAAGCCATAGCATGTTAAGGTTATAATTAGAGGAGGGCAACTAGAATTTGTTGACTATCTTTTATGTTCCATGTGGCTCTAGGATGCTTCCCTATAGAGATATTACATCCAATACCTATATTTTAGAGAGATATTAATAGTGGAGTCAAAAACATTGATTCAACTTTTTACACGTGAGTCAGAAGTGAAGCATGAGAATTCTTGATACCAATATAGTGCTCTGCTCACTACCATATGTGCTAGTTTTTTATCATCCCTGTTGTGGATGAGTCTAATGGGATTCTTCTTTTGAAACTTTCTTTTATAAATTTTTTCATCCACTCTGTCTCCAATTGAATATTTACTCGATCTGAAAATCACAGCTTTTAATTATTTGTTTTATTCAAAATAAATCATAATGACTTTATTCTGACTACTCACATGAAGATCAAAATTCTTATAAATCAGGCATCATGGAACTTATAAAACCCAAGGGAAATTCTTCATAGGTTATAGTGCAGAATATCACATTTTTGTGTGCAATTAGCACATATAGTTCTTCTTTGTAAGTGTAAAATGCTTCATATGTACAGAGAACTTGTCAGCTAAAAATGCTTGAGGTTTTGGTCTGCATTTCAACAGGATGTGTATGAGCAGATGTTTATTTCAACACTTCATTCGTTGAACCATCACTGTATATTTGCCTAAAGAGTAAGAAGCTAATGGCTGAAATGGATAAAGGAGTGAACAATGAAAGACACAATGTTACCCAGTTTGCTTAAGTAAATAAATGCCAAGGAAGTTTGCTAAAATGAGTAAAAGAGTGATTAGCAGTGCAATTTTTTCACGTAAGTAGAAATTCTCTTTGTGTTCCTATTTGAATAGTTGATTCTCTCAAAGAGTTCTTTGAGAAGAGAATGCAGTACTGATCTTAATAATCATATAAAGTAGTAAAAAAGTTTTAATTTTAAGATTCAGGAATATCAGACATATTTGAAAGAAGAGCTGTAACTGACTTGGAAGAAAATAAAAAGGAAGTAAACATTGCATACCTATGCCATGTTGGCTATATGCATAGCATCATATTTAACATTTATAACATTGCTGAAATTTTTTTGCTTTTTTTTTTTTAGTTATTTAAGTAGTTTAATTTCAGAAAGTTTAAATAGGTTACTCATGTTCTGGAAGCAAGTAAGATGCATATATGGGACTCCTCATTCACTACATCATGCCCCCATCAAACATTTTAGAGCTGGTCTTACCAAGAAGAGACAGAAAACTGCTTTCTTCTTTGAGAACAAGCTCGATGGGAAGAGCAGATAGAAAGAAGTAGAGAAAGCTGCAATTAGAGTCAGGGGTGATATTCTAAATACTAAATATTGCATAGGTTAACTTATCAGAAAAGATACTAACATCAACAACTATATTAACATCAAAAGATACCCGTGTCTTCCAGAAAAAGAGAGAGAGTGAGAGAAAATATCCTGAGATTCAAAATCATTGTTCAGCCTTTCATGAGCTTCTGATGATAAAATAACAGTTTATATAACCTGATGTTTTCCTTATTTTCCTATTTTTCTTTTCAGTGTTACTCGGTTTACTTACTTTGTTTTGTATTTATTTATCTCTACAAATATTGGTATTTTGTTAATTCCCAACCTCTGACCTCTTCATTTTTATTCTACTTACCTTCCTCACTTGGCAGGATACCATCCTTTCCTGAGGAAAGGTGATTCCCAACTCTTCCAATTCTTTGTTTCTTAAATCGATCATACCCACTTCTCACACTACCATGGACATAACAGACCTGCTCCTCTTCTATCACAATCTGCAGTAGTGTGTCACTTTATCATCCTTGACCCCTCTCTTACCTTCAGGTCCATTTCCTCTCCATCAACAATTACTCTTTTTTCTACTTTTCTCAATGTCTGCACTCAGACCTCTATATCTTTATTGTCGGAACTTGGAATATTTGCTTGTCATTGCCTACTTGAATAATTTCAGTCATCTCCTAATCTAGCTCATCGCCACTCTTGCTCAGCTCACTCAGTCTTCCATCCTTCTACAGCAGAGCTTTCTTGAGACCACAGAAACAATTAGATGACAGTCTTCTTTTCTTCTCACTTTTCTAACATTTACTGTGACTTAAAGGTGAGTTTGTTTAGGTTAGCTTCTTTCATTTCATTGGGAGAAATAAAATCAATTTTAACATGAAAAGTTATGGGTGATATTTCTGGATGGGTAAGGAAATAAGAATATTTTAAAAGCATCTGTCATATAAAATGCATCTTGTAATAGCAAAGAGAAAAAATCTTGCTTATAGAAGAAATTAATAAGGCCAAAGTTTTTAATAATTAAATGAGAAGCCTATTGCAGAGCTAAATTAGAAATCTAGTAAAAAAGGAAAAAATATGAGAAGCACCTTCTAAAGTAAACTTAATTGAACTAGATTAAACTGAATTCAAATTGATTAGGCCAAGCCTGATATCATTATGAATTTTAATAACAATTAATAATGTTTATTGTACACCTAGTTAACATAGAGTATGACACAGTTCCTTCCCCTGAGTTTGTCATCCAAATTGAGGAGGGAGACTAAAGGTCTGCTGAAAAGTAAAAAGGAGAAATAGACCTCAGGGAAATAAATTCTAATAGAACTGTCTTTATTATAAGAATAGCTTAGTGTTTTAATACAAGTAGGTAATCAAATAGAATGTTGGAGTCTTTGAAGGGGCAAATAAAAATAAGGTTCTGAAACTTCATTTTAAAATGATAGAGTCTGGCTCTGGCTGGTTGGCTCAGTGGTAGAGCATCAGTCTGGTGTCTGGATGTTCCAGGTTCAATTCCCAGCCAGGGCACACAGGAAAAGAGCCCATTTGCTTCTCCATTCTTCCCCCTCTCCTTTCTCTCTGTCTCTCTTCCCCTCCGGTAGCCAAGGCTCCATTGGAGCAAAGTTGGCCCAGGCACTGAGGATGGCTTCATGGCTTCCATCTCAGGCACTAGAATTGCTCCTGTTGCAATGGAGCAACTCCCCAGATGGGCAGAGCATCACCCCCTAGTGGACATGCCAGATGGATCACAGTTAGGCACATGCAAGAGTTCGTCTCTTGGCCTCTCTGCTTCTCAGTTAAGAAAAATACAAAGAGAGAAAAAACAAAAGGTAGAGTCAAATGAGGTGAAAAAATGTCAATTTTAGTAGAAAAAAATAAATGAATAAGATACAACATGTGACGAAGAAAGAAGAAAAAATGTATTATCATTTCATTTGGTGGGTAATTAATTGGTGGGTAACAAAGGTCAGTAACTATTAATAGTAATTTCTTACATTACATTTGCAATAACTTAATACCCTTAAACACTAATCATAAAATATGGTTGTACATAAATCCTTAAAATATTTTTCACTGAAACTTAATTTTCATAGCAGTTTGAAGTTCACAGAAAAATAAAGCAGAAAATACAAAAATTTTGCATATACTTCTTGCATAACACATACATAGCCTCCCACATTATCAATGTCTCCACCAGAGTGATACATTTATTACAATGGATGCATCTACATTGGCACATTATAATCACCCGGAATTTACAGTTTACATTATAGTTTACTCTTTGATGTTCTACATCCATAAATTTTTTATTTTCTATTTTGAATTTGAAAAAAGTCAGATTGGTTGGTTTTTGATTTTAGTTTTTAATACTAACTGTATCAATGTCTTTGTTTTTCAATAGTCGTTATTTTGAGGTATGATTAGAAGCAACTTGAATTGTTTTTCTTTTACCTCTTATCAGTGTCTTTAAAAGCATACTTCTAAAAAATAATTCTGATAGTATCTTGAGCAGAATCTGTAAAATAAGTAGCTTTTTAGAATACCACATTAAAAAATTAAGCTTATTATGCCTTATTACAAAGTCATAACTTATACAACCATGAACTTCCCAGGAATAGAAAATTTTCAATTGCTAAAGATGCCTCATTCTTTTTAAAGATCCTCTTTGTCACTAGAGGAATGAGCTTTTTCTTTATTAGTCTTGGTCTCTTTTCTTCATTAGTCATTTGGAAAGGAAGTCTATCCTCCCTTTCCCCAGACTTGGCTGATAATCTTCCAGCTATTCCTTGAGGAAGATATCAGCAGTTTATTCATTATTAGTGTCAATCATTGATTCAGGTAGAATATGTTTCCTACTTATAAAAGAAACCCTTCAATAAACCAGATAAATAATTATCATGTGTTCAATGTTATGGTTCTATAACAGGGACATTTCTTTTTTTCCCATAAAAATAAAGATATACTTCCCCACTCAAAAAAGCTTCCTTAATACTCAGATATATTACAAATTTAGGTTAGCAAGAGAAAAATATGCATCTCTTTTCAATAAACACATTGTGATTTTTAAGAGTAGGGAAATATATAGATCAGAAATGTTATAAACTAATCAAAATTGTATGAATTCAAGTATGTAAATCATAAACTCTTGCTTCTATTCTCCCAATGATATAAAAATTATAATTTTTTGAGATTAAAAAAATGCCAAAAAGTTACATAGAAAATATAGGGGATTTTTGTTTTGGCAATGATGTTATGGCACAACACAAAAGCCACACTCCATGAAAAATTGATAAGTTGTACTTCATCAAAATCAAATATGTCAGCTCTGTGAAAGACACTGTTAAGAAAATAAAAATTAAAACCATGGATTAGGGGAAAATATTTGAAGAACATGCATCCGAAAAATAATTCCACTTGAAAATATGCCAAGTCTGACGTGTGATATTGCTGTGGATAAAACTTGGACCTAGAATGCTGAGGTCATGGGTTTGAAACCCTGGTCTTGCCTGGTCATGGCACATATGAGAAGCAATTAATTGAATCTCCCACTCCTCCCCCCTTTCTCTCTCTCCTCTATCTAAAAATCAATAAATAAAATTCTTTTTTTTCTTTTTGCATGAGAAGAGGGTAGATATTGAGGCAGACCCCCATATGTGCCCTGACTGGGATTCACCTGACAACCCATCTGGTGATGATGCTCAAGTACTGAGCTATCTTTAGTGTCTGAGGCTGATGCACTCCAACAGAACTGTCCTCAGCACTCAGGGCCATGCTCGAACCAATCAAGCCGCTGGCTGTGAGAGGAGAAGAGGGAGAGAAGGGGGAAAAAGAGGGTGAGAAAAAGATGGTCACTTCTCCTGTGTGCCTTGATCAGGAATCAAACCCAGGATGTCCATATGCCAGGCCGATGCTTTATCCACTAAGCCACCAGCCAAAGCCAATAAAATCTTAAGAAAAAGAAATAGAAAATATGCTAAGAGTTACTAAAACTCAAAAATAAGTAAACAACCCAATTAAAACAAGCAAAATAGATCTGAACCCATAAATATAGGCAAATGCTAAATAAGCATATGAAAAGGTGCTCAACATAATATGCCATTAGGGACTGGAAGTTAAAACAACAGTGAGATACCACCACACATTTACGAGAATGGCAAAAGTTTAATACATTGATAACATCAAAAGCTAATGAAAATGGAACAACAGGAACTCTTACTCAGTGTAATAAAAGACAAATGACAAAAACAAGTTGGAAAGCTGTGTTGCAGTTTGTTGTTGTCGTTTTGTGATAGAAACAGAGAGAGGAACAGATAGGGACAGACAGGAAAGGAGACAGATGAGAAGCATCAATTCTTTTTGTGGCACCTTTGCTGTTCATTGATGGCTTTCTCTAAAGTTCTTTGACTGGGAAGCTACAGCAGATCGAGTGACCCCTTGCTCAAGCCAGCAACCTAGGGCTCAAGTTGGTGAGCCTTGCTCAAACCAGATGAGCCCATGCTCAAGCTAGCCACCTTAGGGCCTCGAACCTGGGTCCTCCACGTCCCAGTTCAATGCTCTTTTCACTGCGCCACCTCCTGGTCAGGCATGTTGCAGTTTCTTAGAAAGAGAAAAGAGACTTACCACACCATCCTGCAACTGTTCTCCAAATGATTTGACAATGTGTGCTCATAGAAAAGCCAGCACATGAATACTTACAGAAGCTTAATTTATAATAGCCAAACTTAAAAACAATCTAGATATCCTTTAATAGGTAAATAGATAAACAAATTATAGAATATGCATAGTAAAATATTATATTCAGTGATAAGGAAGACTTGGTCTATCAAGTCACAAAAAGACATGGAGAAACTTAAGTGCATGTTATTAGGTAAGAGAAGCCAGTCTGTTTGATCTCAACTATATTTCATTTGGAAAGGCAAAAGTATAGAACCAGCAAAAAGATCAGGTTTGCCAGGAGTTCAAGTGGGAAGGATGAATAAGTGGACATAGAATATTTATAGCATTAAAGCTATTCTGTTGGATGCTGTAATGTTGGATACATGACATTATACATTTGACAAAATTCACAAAACTTTGTAACACAGTAAAACCAAATGTGAACCATAGTCTTTAGTCAATGACTGTGTATCAATATTGGTTCATCAATTATAATAAAAGTACCATAAAATGTTAATAATAGGTAAACTGGAGGAATGAGGAAGAGGAATATGCAAACTTTCTGTATTTTCTATTCAATTTTTGTGTAAACCTAAAACAATAAAGTCTTTAAAAAATGCACTATCAGCTCCAATTCATGAAGAACCCTAATACTATCATATCCACTATTTCTGTGTATTCCTAAATCATGTATGTATATGAGGGTTCTCATGCACATAAGTGAATGTAGGGTAGGGTAAATATTCTTTAACAAAAATATTAGTGGTTTAGTGGAACAGCACATATTTTTTATTAAATATGGTTTTTGTTTTTGTTTTTGTTTTCTTTTGCAAGCAACAATGTGCCATTTAATCTGCTAAAACAGACACTTGTCAAATGTTTTTACCTACTGATTGTCAATGTATTCAAGACAGAGTATTGCGACACTAATGCAATGTATTTTGGTTAGGGTGGATTGCTACTAAAGTTGGTTTAGTACCCTAAATGTAGAATTGATGGGTGAGTGATCAATAGGACATACAAGTTTCTCAAAATGTGTAGCATCCAAACTGTTACATGGAGCTAGATTTACAGGAATAAAATCTATTTGCTTGTTGTTTTCTACCCTATAAATTGAGTTTACACTGACTTTACTTGAGTTACAAAAGGCAAAATTTGATGGAAAGATTTGGCAACATAAATATCATGTGAATCTCATAAGATGATTCCTCATAAAGAAATATGTAGATAATGATATAGATTAAAGATAAACTTTAAAATTACAGTAGCTTAATGAACTAAAAGTTTTTTTCTTACTCATACAATAAATATAATCTGGTCCTGGCCAGTTAGCTCAGTCAGTTAAGAGCATCATCCCAAAACAACAAGATTGTGGGTTCCGTCCCTGATCAGAGCAATACATGGGAAGCAAGCAAAAAATGCACGACTGAGTGAAACACTAATGCTTTCCTTCCCCCTCTTTCTCCTGTCCTTTCTCTGTCTAAAATCAATAAAAATTAAGCCCTGGCCAGATAGCTCCATTGGTTAGAATGTCATCCTGGATTGTGGAGATTGCCAGTTTGATCCCCAATCAGGGTACATTCAAAAGCAGCTCAGTGTTTCTGTCTCTCTTTCTCCCTGCCTCTCTTTCTCTCCCAAAAAGAAAAAAGGAAAGGAAAAAAAGAAAGAAAAGAAAAGAAAAAAATATATAATATCAGTGGTGTGCATTGGGAATGAGTTCTAAGATACAGTCATTCAAGGACTCAATACAATGAAAGGTTTGTCATTTTCAGGGTGTGGCTTCTACAGTCACCATGTATGTTGTTATTTGTCAAAAGGATAGTAAAAGAGAGAAAAAGTAACACATGGAAGTGATTTAGGGCATATCTATATTCCTTCTCCCCATATTTCATTGGTCAGAGTTTACTCATGTGGGCACATTTGAGTACAAGGGAGGTTGGGAAATATCAAAATAAAGGAAGTGAGTAGCATGTTGATAAATATAGAGAGATGCAGATAAAGATGCAATGTCCCAAGTACATAAATGTTATTCATTACATGCATTAACTAATTTTTGTGGTAAGTATATAAGAATGGAATGGCTTTGGGGTTATATAAAACTGGATTAATAAAACAAAAGTGAATTTTTCCACAACAGCATGTCATATCCTAAAGAATATGATCAACATACTTCTCTGTAGCTGAGATAAAAATACATATAAATAGAGAAAGTTAAGGCAATTCTAAAAATGTATAGATTTTTCTCTCAACCTGTTGAGAAGAAACATTTTAGGATTCTTTCTATTATTTTAAATTTCAGCAAAACTTCTTCTTTCCCAGGAGAGCTAATTTCTCACTGTAGTCTTGAGTCATGACAGATAATTAGGAAATCTGGTCAGGCCTTTGCCATGTCATATTCCTGCAATTTTTGTACTGTTATAAAATAGCTTCAGGGGAGACACACATGAAAATAAAAAAAGAATAATAAGGGTGGGAATGCATTAACCACAAGTATAATTTTATTGTTTTCCATCTGTTGTAATTATGAAAATAAACTCTTTTGTACTCTGATCAGAAAGATAAGTCATCAGAAGGATGCTGGTGTCTTGCTATGTATATTTTTACATGTTATAAATAAGAACATCATATCTGTATGGCTTTTTTTCTTTTTTCTTTAGAGCAGAACCATTGCAATCTTCCCATCAGAAGAGTCATATTTTTCCCCAAAACGAACATAGCTTGGGGGAATAGTATTTGTTTCAACCAAAATATTACTGCACATGGGATTTAGATTTGTATTTGCACATATTTCCAAGGTGACTGGAAAAAAGCATCATTTTAAGAAAGGAACAATTTAAATATCATAGATTGGGAGATATTTTTTTCTCTACATATTGATTAAGAATAATCTATGTGCTTTATGTTGAGAGTGTTAGAATACTCGAAGAGCATCACTCAACTAAATTGTACAGTGACAAACTGGCCAAGAAATATAAGCTCTATTCTTCCTCTCTCTCATACTCCTATTATTGAAGCTGATGAAATCTTTTCTTAAAACATGCACTGATTGATTACTTTAGATTATTAAGGATTGGTGCCATTTCACTTAAGATCAACTTCCTTAGCTGAAAGTTTATTATCTCTAACATAAGGAGGGGGCCTAACTTTGACACTGATGATGTAAAAAATAAAAAACATGGTTTTCCTTACAGCATCATTTTTATCATTCCCTAAAATATATCCTTTAAAAAATAGTGGTTATTTATTGACTCTTATTTTATTATACAATGCATGTTTCTTAACTGTTTATTTTATTAATTTTAGAAAGAGAATGGGAGAGAGCAGGAGAGAGAGAGGAACATCTGTTCCTGTATGTGTGCTGACCAGTGATGAATCCAGCAACCTCTGTGCTTCGAGACAACTCTCTAACCAACCTGCTCTCTAGCCAGGGCTCAATGCATATGTAATAAATTTTAATTTTAGGGCAGTTTTAAATTTATAGAAAACTGAGCAGAAGAGATTTCTCCTATACCTTACTCCCCAGACAAGCATAGCCACACCCTCATTATCAGCATCCCCTACCAGAGTGGCACATTTGCTACAATTGATGAGCATACAGTGATGTTATTATCACCTAAAATCCATAGTTTACATTATGGTTCATTCTTGGTGTTGTAGGTTATGTGGGTTTGAACACATGTGTAATAGCATGTATGCACTATATGGTATCATACAAGGTAGTTTTACCACCCTAAAAATTCTAGGTTTTAGCCCTGGCCAGTGGCTCAATGAATAGAGCATCAGCCTAGTGTATGGACATCCCAGGTTTGATTCCCAGTCAGGGCACAAAGGAGAAGCGACCATCACCTTCTCTCACCATACATTTTCTCCTTCTCTTCCCCTTCCCTATTCACAGCCAGTGGCTCAATTGGTTTGAGCACTAGCCCCAGGCACTGAGGATAGCTGGGTTGCTCTTAGTGCAACAGCCTTAGATGCTAAAAATAGCTCGGTACTCTAGCATTAATTGCAGATGGGGATGTTGTGTAGATTCTAATCGAGGTACATGCAGGAGTCTGCCTATCTCTCATCCTCTCATCTAAAAAAATCCTGGGGTTCTCTACCTATTTATCTCTCATTTTCTTCCAACCCCTAATAACTATTGATCTTTTTATTGTCTCCATAGTTTTGCTTTTTTCATGTCCTATTGTTAGAATAATACAGTTTTTATTCACTTAGCAATGTGCATTTCAGTTTCCTCTATGTCTTTGTTACTTCTAAGCTTTGGCAATTATGAATAAAGCTGCTATAAACATCTACCTGCATACAATATATTTTTTATTATTGGTGGGAAATGGATGTGGGGTGGCTAATAGGGGATGGTCATGTGGGGAACCCAAGCCCCCGGAACTTTGACTAGGGCTGCCCACACAACCAAGCACGCCAAAAGAAAGTTCCTAGAAATCCTTGGGAGATTAATTGTACATCAACCCGTGAGATTTCACTGTGTTCTAACTGCTCTCCTACCCTAGAGGACCCCTTTAAATACCTCTCATGCAATCTAATTGGCACGACTCAACTAGCCTCTGAACCCCGGGGCTGGGGGACATCATAGGGCAGGATGCACGGTACTTAATAAAGCTGTTTATTATTTCTCACTTTGTGGCTCCTGACCCCTCCCTTCCTTTTTTCTTGGTGGGGAAAAATACCTTACATTTTGGTGCTGAAACCCAAGAGGAGTCAGAAGCCTGATGGGGCCACTCCTCTGCCCATCGCCTCTGAGAAAGAAGCAGGATCCCAGGATCTCCGACCCTCCACCCACTTCAGAGCATAGTGTGGTAAATCCCGCCTTCAGGCTTTACCCCTCATTCTTTCTGCTGAGACTCCCTTTCTGAAACAGTAGCTACATCAGGGAAGCCTTTTCCATTCAAGTGCGTGTGTGCCCTGGAGACATCCAAGCACATCCACTTTCCTTGTTCGTCCATTGCCAGAGCTTGAGTTTTGTGACGCCAACCCACAATTCTGACAACCCCAAGAGCTGAGGCCGGCCGTGGGGGCACAGGAATCTTAAAACACTTCAGGAGTTGCCTTATCCAAAATCTCTCCCTCCCTAAAAAAAGAGGAAACTGTTTTTCTTCTCCACTGTGGCCAGGCCACAGAACCCACTGGATAATCGAACCAGATAGCCTCCTGAAGGGACTTTCAGTTTTAACACCCTCACCAATTTCACTATCGCCAAAAAAGCTAGGAACTGATTGAAAATCCCTTTACGTTCAGGGCCTCTAATTATTTGTGCACCCGCCCTTAATCTCTGTGCTACCTGTTATACCACACAGGCCTTTATTTGGCCAGAGAAAACTCTCAGCTTATAATTTTTCCTTCTCCGGGGACTCTCAACTTTCTCTCTCTCCTGCCTGACCCCTGAGGGCACCCCACTTTCTGGTCTTTTTGTGGACCTCTTTCACTCCAGTCTCTTCTCTCCAGAGAGCCCCCTCCCACTCCCTTTGCTAAATCCTGTTTCTCACTCACTTGCAAATGCCAGTCTCTCTCTTCCCTTGCTGGCCAGGGGCTCCTCCCTTCTACACTGTGTTCTTAAGTCCCTCCTCTGTCAGGCCATTCTCAGCCTGTCATTGACTCTTACACTGCTGCTGGATCCAGCATTTCCAGCTGGATCTGAGGGCCGGGCTCCCTAGGAGTCCTCCTCCATTTATTCTCAATACCCAAACCCCTATCCAGGATGTGTGAACATGGCATTTAAAGTTTTTCATGGTCATGGCTAGTAGGAATAGGCCAAGGCTGTTCACGAGGCCCACATGCAGCAGAAGGTAACATGCCAAACCCAGGCACAGGAAGTGCCCGGCCCAAGTCTGGATCCCACCAGCAGCTTGCTTTTAGTGTGGCAAACAGGGCTACTGTGCACGACAGGGCCCCTGCCCATGGCTTCCTACTAAGCCCTGCCCTAACTTCAAGCAGCCCAGCTACTGGCCACGAGGCAGCTACGTGGGCACATCACTCAAACTCCTAGAACACGGTTTGGACTCAGAGAACGCAGGGTATGCTACAACTAGTGGGTAAGTCCATCTCATTTCTTGAGCATACGAAAGCTGCCTTCTCTGTTTTGCCATCACACTCTGGACCTCTAGTTCCCTCACAGGTCTCAGTTATGGGGGTTGATGGGACCCCTTCTTCTCCTCTTCATACACTACCCCTAACATGCAGCCTGAATGGAATTCCCTTTTTTGCACTCCTTCTTAGTTATGCCATTGTGCCCTGTACCCCTTCTGGGTCGAGACATTCTACACAGTCTCGGAGACACTATCCAGCTGACAGCATCTTCCCACTTACTCCTGCCATTCCTCACTACCAAGAGCTCCCCCATAATTAATGCTACCCTCATTTCTAACCATGACTCTCACCTCAAGCTTGCTCCCATGCAGAATCATTGGCAGTTTGGAACCACTGGGCCCTACTCATCTGTGGCTGACCAAAAGGTTGGGCCCTGCAGACCCTCCTGTTGCTCCTGTCCTTCCCACCAGGAACCTGCCGCTGGAGTGAGCTGAAGCAGGGAGCAATGCTGTTTAGTAGGACTGGCCTGATGAAAGAAGCTTCAATCTCTTCAGCCATCTGCAAGCAAGAATCTCTTCTCCTACAACCTGCTTGACTCCTTATGGCAGACACCCATTCTTACCTGGACTGCCCCTATCCTAAATCTTTTAATTATCAGCATATAACTCATATTTGCTCTCCTCTTTTTTAAATTCTTACAGAACCGCATCCACAAAGTTTCTCAACTCATGGGCAAACAGATGTTCCTCCTGACACCCCTCAAAGCCACCACCAGCCGACCTCCTCTCCCCATGATATCCCTAACCAGCAGGAAGTAGCCAGACAAATACATGGTGCCCCAATTCTATTTAACAAAAAAGGCTAGAATGTGGGTGGCTAATGGGGGACGGTCACGTGGGGAACCCAAGCCCCGGGAATTTAGGCTAGGGTTGCCCACAAAACCAAGCAGGCCAAAAGAAAGTTCCCAGAAATCCTTGGGAAAAGATTGACTGTCCATCAGCCAGTGAGATTTTATCATGTCATAACTGCTCACCCACCCTAGAGTACCCCTTTAAATACCTCTCACACAATCTAATTGGCGTGACTAATTAGCCTCTGAACCCCAGGACTGGGGGACATCGTGGGGCGGGATGTGCAGTACTTAATTAAGCCACTTATTATTTCCACATTTTGTGGCTCCCGGCCCTCCGGTTTCTTCTATTTTGGCAGGGAAAAATACCTTACAATGGAGTAGATAAAACAAAAAAATTTTGAAGAGATTTAGAAATTATATAGGCCAGTGATTCTCTCATGTCTAATTTTCAGAAGTCTCTTGAGAAGTTTCTTATAATAGAGATTCCTCAAACTACTGCATAAAAATATACAGTAATAAGGCCAAGGAAAATATATTTTCAACAAGTTTCTTAAATACCTCTAGTCATCAGCCAGATTTGGAAACCACTGCTTCTTGCAACTCATTAAATTTAAAAAGGCATGACACAGAGAACTTAAGTCATACAGCTAGGAAGTTGCAGAGTCAGGGCAAAATGAAAACATGCTTTTGTTTTTAATCTCCACAATACATTAATTAGAACTGTAGAAGCAAGGGGTCTTTTTCTATTATGCATGATAAAAACTTCTTGACTTTATAGAAAAGTAGTAATGCACTTTCTTTATCATAACACTATGTGAAGACCCAACAAGGTAGTTAAAAATCACCCTTAATTCAAGGTGCCTGAATGGTCTTAATCTCTAGTAGAATAGAATAGTGTGAATATTCTTCCCTGGGCCTCTTATTCAATTTATGAAGAAAACCACATAAGTATTTTGATTTTTTCCATTTATTAATTTAGGGTATTTGAGCAAAGGGTGTCTGCCACTGTAATTCTCTAATGGCAGTGACATGAATTCACCTTCTATAGTAAAAATACAATCTTTCCTTTTTGAATGAATGACTCAATTTAACAGATTATATAGTAATTTATTTATGGCAACCAACACTTGACTAAAAACACTTTCTATACCTGCTTTATGATTTTAGACAATCTAATCTTTAAAACAATGCCAATTTTGATATGAATCACCTACAGTAGCAGGTTAGCATAGGGAGGCTTTCAGTTATCAAATTTTCTAGTAAAGCTTGTGTCTCCAGATTTTTTAGATTATGGCAGTTGTTTAAGCATAATAATTTTACATGAGAACACAAATTAAAATGAAATAAAAATATTTATGAAGATATTTGCAGTGTTCCTAGCAATGTTTGGTCTTAAAGACAAAAATGAGGGCTAACTGATATTGATTTATTTATGCACTTTCTTTTTTACACAAAGAATTGTTGGAGGTTTACAAAATTACCTTCCATAAATTGGAGAGCAATGACAACAGTCCTGTAGCAAAGAAATATAAACTGGGGGTCAGCTTTGCAGGTATTAGGTAGAATGCCATGAGAAATATTCTTAAGGAGAGTTTGGACAACTCTGAGCAACCACTGAACAAGATTTCAAGGTTGAATATATAGTGCCATAATTTCAAGTTAAGCCTAACAGATTTTATTTCCCAAATTAAAGTTTCATCAGTGTATGTAACAAAGTCATGACCGTACAGGCACTAACTAGTAGAATTTCTCAATTCATTTAGAAGATAGAGTCTCATTTTTGTTCTTGGTGGATTTGTTTAAGTTTTAATCAATGATATTCTTTGTTACGTTTATCTTTCAAATGGTGAGAACAGTGACAGCTCAGGTAGTAAACAATAGGACCAACGGCCATTTTATACCTAAGCTTGGTCATAAGGTATAAAAATCACTCAACATACAGTGAAAGGTCCTTACTAAAAAGTGATTTTCTAGTCACTAAACAGAAATGCTCAGAGAATGCCCCATAACTTTTTGAAAAGTTTTTTTTCAGCAGGTGATAAAGTGTCTCAACTATAGCTAAATTTTGTGACAAGAGAACCAGGTAAAAATTGACTAGCCTCAGGAAGGCTTGAAGCTCTTAATATAATAAGAGCTTTAAATTTTAATTTAAATACCATTAAATTTTAATTTATTAGAGTTAGCACAATTGGGTTAGAATGTGAACTACTATTTATACCAATTGCCAATGCCTGTTTTCTATCTTTCAAAATCCAGGGAGATGATTTGATGATGGTAGATCTTTGGGCACTATGACTAGTTAGATTAGGCAAATTTTGTTTGTTTGTTTTTCATTTGTTTGTTTTTTATTCAGTGAGGTGCAGGGAGGAAGAGACAGACTCTGGCATGCACCTTGACTGGGATCCACCTGGCAAGCTCACTAGGGGGAAATGCTCTGCCCATTTGGGGCATTGCTCCGTTGCTCAGCAACTGAGCTCTTCTTAGTGCCTGTGGTGAAGGCCATGGAGTCATCCTCAGATCCTGGGGCCAACTCACTCCAGTCGAGCCAAGGCTGCAGAAGGAGAAGAAAGAGAGAGAGAGAAGCGAGAGGGGGAGGGGTGGAGAAGCTGATGGTCACTTCTTTTGTGTGCCCTCACCAGGAATCCAAACTGGGACATCCACACACTGAGCCAGTGCTCTACCACTGAGCAAACTGGCCAGGGTCAGATTAGGCAAGTATTGTGTGAAGTAGTGAGTGACTTCGTTTGTTTGTTTTTGTTTGTTTATTAGTATCATGAATAGAGAATTCATGGCTTACATAGACAGTTTTGCACAAAATTTAAACAAAATTGTCTACACTATATTATAGCATCTTTCAACATACTTTCTTAGATAATGTTTTTACTCACCCAACTTACCTCGTTTTGTCTAAGTCTCCTTTACTGATTTCCTGAATCACCGTGGACTCAAAATCAGACACATTGTTTTATTCCTTAGAATCTTGTGTTTATGTTATAATTCCTCAGAGCATCCAGCTAAGTACAATGTAGAGCAGTAAGATCTGGAAAAGCTGTCAGATCTTGAAGTCATTTAAATATACTGGAAAGCAAAATAGAAGTCTCTCGATTTTTTTCTAGGTCTTCTTTGTCTGATACTAATGGGAAAAAAACTGATCCTGTAGAAATTCTTCCACAAATGACTTGGGAAAGGACACAACTAGGGTTCTTCTCTTGCAATATTACACTTCTCCAACCCATGCTACTTCTTGCTGGACTGAGAGAACAGCCCCTAGACACTGGATTTATAAAAAAAGAAAAATTAAAATCATGACTTGCATGTTTTACAAATATAACTGTAGAAAAGCAGAAAGGAGGACATTTATGTGTTCAGAACTGCCATAGCACCTGGATAGACCAGAGGTAGAAAGTAACCTGGGCATATATAGAGGCCTAAAAACAATCGGGCATATTTATTCTACTCCAAAAATCCAAAGACTATCCAAGTCATCTTGTTTTTTTTTTTTTTTTTTTTTAATATTGGTGGGGGTGAGGGGGGAAAGAGACAGACAGACAGGGACAGACAGAGAGGAAGGGAGAGAGATGAGAAGCATAAACTTATAGTTGTAGTACCTTAGTTGTTCACTGATTGCTTTCTCATATGTACCTTAATCAGGGGGCTCCAACCAAGCCAATGCCCCCTAGCTCAAGCCAACAGCTTTGCGCTCAAGCCAGCAACCTGAGGCTCAAACCAGTGACATTAGACTTCAAGCCAGTGACCATGGGGTTGTATCTATGATCACATGCTCAAGTCAGCAGACTCGCACTCAAGTTGATAAGCCCACGCTCAAGTTGACAAACTTGGGGTTTTGAACCTGTGTCCTCAGCATCCCAAGTCAATGTATCATCCACTGTGCCACTGCTTGGTCAGACCAAGGCATCTTAATTGAGGACCACTTTACTAGAAACAAGGTACACTATTCTCAAACTTTTAAAATATTTCATATAATAAACTTATTAAAAATAGGTCCATATTAGATTTGTGAACACTTATTTGTTCCTTCCTTTTTCCCTTTCATTCTTGTAATTTTGCTATACCATATATATCATCTATTTGTATTTATTTGCTATATAATATTAATATGTACTAATATATAATATTTGTATATTTGTGTATATTATGTAGAATATATCATATTTATATATATTTATTTAATATATGTATACATAATATATAAATATTTTATGATGAAGAAATGTAGGAACTAAATAATATATGTTATAAAAAGTTAAGGGGGGGGGGACAAGATGGCGACAGAGTAGGCGGACGTACCAACTTCCAACTCCCAGAACCAAAGTGGACTATAACTCAATTTTAAGAACCATCAACTGGATAAACCAACTTTGAACTAAACTAAGTGGAATCTTCAACCAAGGAACACAGAAGAAGCCACATTGAGACTGGTAGGCATAGTGAAAACGCGAAGTGGGCTGCCCAGCTCCCCGGAGCAAACAGCAGCCCGAGAGACCCGCGTGGCGGGAGGAGAGTTTGGCGGAGAGGGAGGGACCTGGGTCCCAGGAACCAAGCCCCAGCCTGCAGTCCCAGAGCCTAGAAGAGGCGTTTGGACTGTTTTGAGCTGTGAAACAAGTGAGGGAGCTCCCAGGCCTACAGTGTGGAGTATTAGGTCCCTTCCTACTCTGCTGAGGGTTGCTGAAGGGTTTGTTGGCGGCAGGACACTGAAACGCGGTTCTGTCGGCGTGGGCAGAGGCCAAGACGAAGTGAGCTCCGTCTAGCCCAGCAGGGTCGGAGGGGACGCACGAAGGCAGTCCGGAAGCTGCGGGCCTGCCTGTAATCCCACCTATGGGGACAAAGCTGGAGGCCAGGAACGGGCAGAAATCTGCTCTGCGACCCTGCGCAGGCTGGCCCTACCGCGGGGACGGGGCTAGGACCAGGGACGGGTGCGAGCTAGCGGCTGAGCTCACGATATCAGCCCCGCCGGGCCGGAGAAACCGCGGTTTGCCACTCTACGTGCGCGAGCGGGCTCCGAGTGCAGGGACAGGGTAGACCCCAAGCCAAGTGGAAGCTCACAGCTGAGCCTACCCTACTGTCCCCACCAGGCCGGAGAAACCGCAATTTGCCATCCTAAGTGCACAAAAGGGCTCCAAATGCGGGGGTTGGGTAAAGTCCGAGAGGAGCAAAAGTTCGCAGCTGAGAGGAAGCAAGAAAACATGCCCGGCCCAATAAATCTTGGTTTGCGACCCGTGCAGAAGGGCCCTGGCCTCGAGCGTGGGGAGAAAGCTCTGGACGGGCAAAAGCTCACAGCTGAGAGCACGTCAAAAGCCCCGCCCAACCTGCGAAACTGTGGCAAGCAGGTTCTGACTGCGGGTTCTGGGCGGAAGTCTGGAACAGGCTAGGTCCGCAGTTGAGCAATAGTGCTCACCTCTACACTTGATGCTGAGGCTTGTGTCTGGAGTGACAGCCCCTCCCACGGAGGAGAGGCAGAAATCACAGCAAAAGCCAACGTGGGCCGACGCTGGATACACCCATAACCAACCGCCCTAGGAAGCGGCAGAGAGGGTGGGGGGCCTGCAGATAGACCACAACTAGAGAACACAAAGGCAACACCTACTGGACTCCAGTGGCCACAACTTGCTTATACACAGAAAAAATGGGCAGGCAGAGGAATGCAAACCAAATGAATCAAGAGAAATCCCCAGAGAAGGACCTGAATGAACCAGATACAACCAAATTACCAGAAGCAGAATTTAGAATAATGATAGGTAGGATGTTCAAAGAAATTAGAGCAACAATGGATAGTCATTATGAACACCTAAATAAAGAGATAACAAGTATAAAAAACGAAATTGAAATAATAAAAAAGAATCAGACAGAAATGACAAATACAGAATCAGAACTGAAGACCACAATGGAAGAAATTAAAAGCAGGATGAATCACGCTGAGGATCGAATAAGCGAGTTAGAGGACACAATAAAAAAAGGCACAGAAGCAGTGAAGAAAAAAAAAAGAGAGTCAAAAAATGTGAGGAAACTCTAAGGGAGCTCTGTGACAACCTGAAGAGAAACATCATTCGCATCATAGGTGCCTGAAGAATAGGAGAGAGGACAGGAAATGGAAACTTTGTTCAATCAAATCATAGCAGAAAACTCCCCTAAATTAAGGCTGGGAAACACCACATGTTAAAGAAGCACACAGAACTCCATTAAAGAGAAACCCAAAAAGATCTACATCAAGACACATCATAGTTAAAATACCAAAGCTAATGGATAAAAAAAAAAAAAAAAAATTAAAAGCTTTTAGGGAAAAAAAGGCTATCACCTACAAAGAAGTCCCCATAAGGATGACATCGGACTTCTCAACAGAAACACTTGAGGCCAGAAGGGAATGGCAAGATATAATCAAAGTAATGCAGAACAAGAACCTACAACCAAGACTACTTTATCCAGCAAGGCTAACGTTTAAAATTGAAGGAGAAATAAAGAGCTTCTCAGACAAAAAAAGCCTGAAGGAATTCATAAAAACCAAACCAATTCTGCAAGAGATACTAAGGGGCCTCTTGTGAACAGTTTAAAGGGAGGAAAGACTAGAGCAAAAGAAGATTACAGCTATAAAGAATAAAATGGCGATAAACAACTACACATCAATAATAACCTTAAATATAAATGGATTAAATTATCCAATCAAAAGACATAAGGTAGCTGCATGGATAAAGAAACAGGACCCATACATATGCTGTCTACAAAGGACACACCTAAAAACAAAAGATGCTCATAGACTGAAGGTAAAAGGATGGAAAAAATATTTCATGCAAATGGAAATGAAAAAAAAAGCAGGGGTAGCAATACTTATATCAGACAAAATGGACTTTAAAACAAAGGTTATAGTAAGATATAAAGAAGGACACTATATAATGATAAAGGAAACAATTCAACGGAAAGATATAACTATTATAAATATCTATGCACAAAATATAGGAGCCCCGACATACATAAAGCAGACTTTGATGGATATAAAGGGCGAGATAATTAGCAATACTATCATAGTAGGGGATTTCAATACCCCTCTAACAACACTGGATAGAACCTCAAGAAAGAAAATTAATAAAGAAACAGCAGACTTAAAGGAGACACTAGATCAACTTAATTTAATAGATATCTTCAGAACTTTTCACCCTAAAGCAGTAGAATATACATTCTTCTCAAGTGCTCATGGTACGTTTTCTAAGATAGAAACATGTTAGGACACAAAAATGGTCTCAGTAAATTTAAGAAGATTGAAATCATATCAAGCATTTTCTCTGATCACAATGCCAAGAAACTAGAAATTAACCACAAAAGAAAAACTGAAAAATACTCAAACACTTAAAACTAAATAACATGTTATTAAATAATGAATGGATTAACAATGAGATCAAAGAAGAAATAAAAAAGTTTCTAGAAACAAATGATAATGAGCATACATCAACTCAAAATTTATGGGACACACAAAAGCAGTTCTGAGAGGGAAGTTTATTGCACTACAGGCATATCATAAGAAGCTAGAAAAAGCTCAAATAAGCAACCTGACCCTGCATCTAAAAGAACTAGAAAAACAACAACAAATAAAACCTAGGACAAGTAGAAGGAAGGAAATAATAAAGATTAGAGCAGAAATAAATGACACAGAGGCTAAGGAAACAATACAAAGGATCAATGAAACCAGAAGCTGGTTCTTTGAAAAGGTAAACAAGATTGATGAACCTTTAACTACACTCACCAAGAAAAAAAGAGAGAGGACTCAAATAAATAAAATTAGAAAGGACAGTAGAGAAACAACAACTGACACAACAGAAATACAAAGCATTGTAAGAAAGTACTATGAAGAACTATATGCCAAAAAATTAGACAACCTTGGTGAAATGGACAAATTTCTTGAATCATATAACCTTCCAAAAATCAATCTGGAAGAATCAGAACACCTAAACAGACCAATTAATACAAATGATATCAAAACAGTTATCAAAAAACTCCCAAAAAAGAAAAGTCCCGGGCCTGATGGCTTCACAAGTGAATTCTATGAAAAATTGAAGAAGAACTAACTCCTATCCTCCTCAAGCTATTTCAAAAAATTCAAGAGGAAGAAAGGCTTCCAAACTCTTTTTCTGAGGCGAACATAATTCTGATCTCAAAACCGGGCAAAGACTACACAAAGAAAGAAAATTATAGGTATATATCTCTGATGAATTTAGATGCTAAAATTCTCAACAAAATATTAGCCAACCGCATCCAGCAATATATGAAAAAAATCATACACATGATCAAGTGGGATTTATTCTGGAGAGGCAAGGCTGGCTCAATATTTGCAAATCAATCAATGTGATTTATCACGTAAACAAAAGGAAGGACAATAATCACATGATAATTTCAATAGATGCAGAAAAGGCATTTGATAAAATCCAGCACCCATTCATGCTCAAAACTCTCAGTAAAATGGGAATACAGGGATCATTCCTACACCTGATAAAGGCCATCTACCACACATCAACAGCAAACATCATACTAAATGGAGAAAAATTAAAAGCAATACCCTTAAGATCAGGAACCAGGCTGGGATGCCTCCTTTCACCACGCTTATTCAACATAGTTCTGGAAGTCCTAGCTACAGCAATCAGACAAGAAGAAGAAATAAAAGGCATCTAAACTGGAAAAGAAGAAGTAAAACTGTCACTATTTGCAGATGATATGATATTGTATATTGAAAACCCTAAAGTCTCAGTCAAAACACTATTGGACCTTATAAATGAATTCAGCAAAGTGGCAGGACGTAAAATTAATACTCAGAAATCAGAGGCATTTCTATATACCAACAATGAACTGTCAGCAAAAGAAATTAAGGAAACAATCCCCTTCACTATTGCAGCCAAAAAATAAAGTACCTAGGAGTAAATTTAACCAAGGAGGTTAAGGACTTGGACTCGAAAAATTATAAAACATTGATAAAAGAAATCAAGGAAGAAACAAACAAGTGGAAGCATATACCGTGCTCATGGCAAGAAAGAATAAACATCATTAAAATGTCCATATTACCTAAAGCAATTTATAAATTCAATGCAATACCAATTAAAATACCAATGACATACTTTAAGGATATAGAACACATATTCCAAAACCTTTTATGGAACCAAAAAAGAACATGAATAGCCTCAGCAATCTTAAAAAGAAAAAATAAAGCAGGAGGTATCACTCTTCCAGATATCAAGGTTTACTATAAGGCCATTATACTCAAGACAGCCTGGTACTGGCATAAGAACAGGCACATAGATCAATGGAACAGAACAGAGGACCCAGAAATAAACCCACAGCTTTATGGACAACTGATATTTGACAAAGGAGGTAAGAACATACAATGGAGTAAAGATAGCCTCTTTAACAAATGGTGTTGGGAAAATTGGACATCTACCTGCAAAAAAATGAAAGTAGACCATCAACTTACACCATTCACAAAAACAAACTCAAAATGGATAAAAGACTTAAATGTAAGCCGTGAAACCATAAGCATCTTAGAAGAAAACATAGGCAGCAAGCTCTCTGACATCTGCAGCAGCAGTATATTTGCCGATTTATCTCCACGGGCAAATGAAATAAAAGGCAAGATAAACAAATGGGACTATATCAAACTAAAAAGTTTTTGCACAGCTAAAGACAATAGGAACAGAATAAAAAGACAAACCACACAATGGGAGAACATATTTGACAGCACATCTGATAAGGGGTTAATAACTAAAATTTATAAAGAACTTATAAAACTCAACACCAGGAAGACAAACAATCCAATCAAAAAATGGGCAAAAGAAATGAATAGAAATTTCTCCAAAGAGGACATACAGATGGCCAATAGGCATATGAAAAAATGCTCAACATCACTAATCATTAGAGAAATGCAAATTAAAACCACAATGAGATATCACCTCACACCAGTCAAATTGGCGCTCATCAGCAAAACAACACAGAATAAGTGCTGGCAAGGATGTGGAGAAAAGAAAACCCTTCTGCACTGCTGGTGGGAATGCAGACTGATGCAGCCACTGTGGAAAACAGTTTGGAGATTCCTCGGAAAATTAAAAATCGAACTGCCTTTTGACCCAGCTATCCCACTTATAGGAATATACCCTAAGAACACCATAGCACTGTTCAAAAAGAAGAAATGCGCCCCCATGTTCGTGGCAGCATTGTTCTCAATAGTGAAGATCTGGAACCAGCCCAAGTGTCCGTCAGAAGACGAGTGGATTAAGAAGCTTTCGTACATATATGCTATGGAATACTACTCAGCCATAAGAAATGATGACATTGGATCATTTATAACAAAATGGATGTATCTTTATAACATTATACGGAGTGATAAGTAAATCAGAAAAAAAGAAAAACTGAGAACAGCATGATTTAATACATAGGTGGGACATAAAAGTGAGAATATCAGACATGGACAAGAGAATGGTGGTTATGGGATGGGGGGAGGGAGGGAAGAGTGGGATAGGGAGGAGGGGAGGAACACAGGGAAAACCAGATAGAAGGTGACAGAGGACAATTTGACTTTTGGTGATGGGTATGCAACACAATTGAATGATAAGATAACCTAGAGATGTTTTCATTGTACATATGTACCCTGATTTATTGGTGTCACCCCATTAGAATTAATAATAATAAAATATATATTAAAAAAGAAATTTAGGAAGCCTGACTAGGATGTGGCATAGTGGATAGAGCGTTGGACTAGAATGCAGAGGACCCAGGTTCAAAACCCTGAGGTGGCTGGCCTGAGCACAGGCTAATCTAGTTTAAGCGCAACTCGCCAGTTTACACCCCAGGTTGCTGGCTTGAGCAAGAGGTTACTCAGTCTGCTGTAGCCCCCCTCCCCACCAGTGAAGGCACATATGAGAAACCAATCAATGAACAACTAAGGTGCCGCGCAACGAAGAGTTGATGCTTCTCATCTCTCTTCCTTCCTATATGTTCCTATCTGTCTCTCTCTCTGTCTCTAACAAAAAGAACAACAACAACAAAAAGTTATGTAGACTTTTGGAGTCACGGCTCTAATAATTATAAGAATCACTTGGTTTAAGTATTGTGTCCTTTGACATTGTAAGCTATAAAGTAAATGTAATAATTCTGCTCAGAAATGCTTGTGAAGATGTTGGTTGCTACTATAGTCATTGGCATCCATGTTAAGCCCAATAAATATACAGAAGTAACAGACAACATTGGACGCAAGGATTTAAAGCTTATAGGGCTGTTTAAATAAGCAAATAGTTCTCTCAAATCTGTAAATACATGGCTTTACTTTTTTAAAAAATTATTTGTGTTTACACAGATTCTAGGGTCACCCCAAGTGCATCCTCCTCCCCCATATTTCCCTCAACATCTCCCTACCCCCTCTTTGTATAGCCCTCCCCACCTTCCCTTCAGGCTTATCCCATTCTATCATCCCCTTTCCTTCTGTCCTCTTTTCATCTGGTCTCTTTGATCCCTTCTCTTTCTCAATTCCGTTCCTCAGTTCTCATTGTTCCTTGGATTTCTCAAATGAGTGAGGTCATACGATATTTTCTTTCTTTGCCTGGCTTATTTCACTCAACATAATAGTTTCATCAAGGAGGCAGTCAGACAGACTCCCACATGTGCCCGACCAAAATCCAGCTGGCATGCACACCAGGGAGCAATGCTCTGCCCATCTGGGTTGTTGCACCATTGCAGCCAGAACCATTCTAGGCCCTGAGGCAGAGGCAATGGAGGTGTCCTCAGTGCCAGGGCCAATTTTTCTCCAATGGAGCCTTGGTTGCAGGAGGGGAAGAGAGAGACAGAGAGGAAGAAGAGGGGGAAAGGTGGAGAAGCAGATGGGTGTTTCTCCAATGTACCCTGACTGGGAATTGAGCCAGGACTTTCATACACCAGGCTGACGCTCTACCGCTAAGCCAACTGGCCAGGGCCCATGGCTTTACTTTTTTAAAGACAACAGAAAAGTTTCTAGAAAATAAAACTATGCATTACATGATGAGTGAAGAATACCTACATAAAATTCTATTAGCACTGAATTATTTTAAGATATAAATGTATTTACAAATATTATTTATATCAAAACTTAAATGTGTAAAAGAGTATTTTTATATTTATTAGAGAAGACCATTTCTTTTAATTTTATCAGAATACTAGTTATTTTGGGGAGCAAGATGGCGACGGAGTAGGCGGACGTACCAACTTCCAACTCCCAGAACCAAAGTGGATTACAACTCAATTTTAAGAACCATCACCTGGATAAACCAACTTTGAAAAAAACTAAGTGGACTCTTCAACCAAGGAACACAGAAGAAGCCACATTGAGACTGGTAGGAATAGCGAAAACACGAAGAGGGCTGCCCAGCTCCCCGGAGCAAACGGCAGCCAGGAGAGACCCGTGTGGCGGGAGGAGAGTTTGGCGGAGAGGGAGGGACCTGGGTCCCAGGAACCAAGCCCTAGCCTGCAGTCCTAGAGCCTAGAAGAGGCGTTTGGACAGTTTTGAGCTGTGAAACAAGTGAGGGAGCTCCCAGGCCTACAGTGTGGAGTATTAGGTCCCTTCCAACTCTGCTGAGGGCTGCTTAAGGGTTTGGGGCGGCAGGACGCTGAGACGCGGTTCTGTCGGCGTGGGCAGAGGCCAAGCCGGTGGGAGATCGGTCTAGCCCAGAGGGTCAGAGGGGACGCGTGAAAGCGGTCCGGAAGCTGCGGGCCCGCCTTTAATCCCACTTACGGGGACAAAGCGGGAGGCCAGGAATGGGCAGGCCCTGCGCAAGCCGGCCCTGACCGCGGGGACCGGGCTAGGACCAGGGACGGGCAGGGCCTCGTGGCTGAGCTGACGCTACCAGCCCCCCTTCCCCCCGGGCCGGAGAAACAGCGGTTGGCCAGTATACGTGCGCGAGCGGGCTCTGAGTGCGGGAACGGGGTGGACCCCGAGACAAGTGGAGGCTCACAGCTGAGCCCACGCTAATATCCCCGCCCGGCTGGAGAAACTGCGATTTGCCATCCCACGTGCACAAGCGGGCTCCGAACGCGGGGGCGGGGTAGAGTCCGGGACAAGCGGAAGTACGAAGCTGAGCAGAAGCCAGCAAACACACCTGGCCCAATTAACCTTGGTTTCCGACCCTGCGCAGAAGCGCCCTAGCCTCGAGGGTGGGGCTAAAGCTCCGGACGGGAAAAAGCTTACAGCTGAGAGCACGTCAAAAGCCCCGGCTAACCCGCGAAACTGTAGTGAGCAGGCTCCGACTGCTGGTTCTGGGCGGAAGTCCGGAAATAGGCTGGGTCCGCAGCTGAGGAAAGGTGCTCACCTCTACCCTTGGTGCTAAGTCTTGTGGCTTCAGTGACAGCCCCTCCCACGGAGGAGAGGCAGAAATCAGAGCAAAAGCCACAGTGGGCCGGCGCTGGTAACGCTTATACCCAACCACCCTAGGCACCAGCAGAGGGAGTGGGGGGGCTACAGGTAGACCACACCTAGAGAACACAAAGGCAACACCTACTGGACTCCAGTGGCCACAACTTGCTTATACACAGAAAAAATGGGCAGGCAGAGGAATGCAAACCAAATGAATCAAGAGAAATCCCCAGAGAAGGACCTGAATGAACCAGATATAACCAAATTACCAGAAGCAGAATTTAGAATAATGATAGTTAGGATGTTCAAAGAAATTAGAGCAACAATGGATAGTCATTATGAACACCTAAATAAAGAGATAACAAGTATAAAAAATGAAATTGAAATAATAACAAAGAATCAGACAGAAATGACAAATACAGTATCAGAACTGAAGACCACAATGGAAGGAATTAAAAGCAGGATGGATGACTGAGGATCGAATAAGCGAGTTAGAGGACACAATAAACAAAGGCACAGAAGCAGAGAAGAAAAAGGAAAAGAGAATTAAAAAATGTGAGGAAACTCTAAGGGATCTTTGTGACAACATGAAGAGAAAATACATTCACATCATAGGGGTGCCTGAAGAAGAGGAGAGAGGACAGGAAATGGAAACTTTGTTCAATCAAATCATAGCAGAAAACTCCCCTAAATTAAGGCTGGGAAACACTCCACACATTCAAGAAGCACACAGAACTCCATTAAAGAGAAACCCAAAAAGATCTACACCAAGACACATCATAGTTAAAATACCAAAGCTAATGGATAAACAAAAAATTTTAAAAGCTGCTAGAGAAAAAAAGGCTATCACCTACAAAGGAGCCCCCATAAGGATGACATCGGACTTCTCAACAGAAACACTTGAGACCAGAAGGAAATGGCAAGAAATAATCAAAGTAATGCAGAACAAGAACCTACAACCAAGACTACTTTATCCAGCAAGGCTAACGTTTAAAACTGAAGAAGAAATAAAGAGCTTCCCAGAAAAAGAAAGCCTCAAGGAATTCATAAAAACCAAACCAATTCTGCAAGAGATACTAAGGGGCCTCTTGTGAACAGTTTAAAGGGAGGAATGAATAGAGCAAAAGAAGAATACAGCTTTAAAGAATAAAATGGCAATAAACAACTACATATCTATAATAACCTTAAATGTAAATGGATTAAATTATCCAATCAAAAGACATAGGGTAGCTACATGGATAAAGAAACAGGACCCATACATATGCTGTCCACAAGAGACCCACCTTAAAACAGAAGATGCACATTAACTGAAGGTAAAAGGATGGAAAAAAATATTTCATGCAAATGGAAATGAAAAAAAAGCAGGGGTAGCAATACTTATATCAGACAAAATGGATTTTAAAACAAAGGCTGTAGTAAGAGATAAAGGAGGACACTACATAATGATAAAGGGAACAATTCAACAAGAAGATATAACTATTGTAAATATCTATGCACCAAATATAGGAGCCCCAACATACATAAAGCAGACTTTGATGGATATAAAGGGGGAGATTAACAACAATACTATCATAGTAGGGGATTTCAATACCCCTCTAACAACACTGGATAGATCCTCAAGAAAGAAAATTAATAAAGAAACAGCAGACTTAAAGGAGGCACTAGATCAACTTGATTTAATAGATATCTTCAGAACTTTTCACCCTAAAGCAGTAGAATATACATTCTTCTCAAGCGCTCATGGTACGTTTTCTAGGATAGACCACATGTTAGGACACAAAAATGTTCTCAATAAATTTAAGAAGATTGAAATTATATCAAGCATTTTCTCTGATCACAATGCCATGAAACTAGAAATTAACAACAAAAGAAAAACGGAAAAATACTCAAACACTTGGAAACTAAATAGCATGTTATTAAATAATGAATGGATTAACAATGAGATCAAAGAAGAAATAAAAAAGTTTCTAGAAACAAATGATAATGAGCATACATCAACTCTAAATTTATGGGACACAGCAAAAGCAGTTCTGAGAGGGAAGTTCATTGCACTACAGGCATATCATAAGAAGCTAGAAAAAGCTCAAATAAGCAACCTGACCCTGCATCTAAAAGAACTAGAAAAACAACAACAAATAAAACCCAAGACAAGTAGAAGGAAGGAAATACTGAAGATCAGAGCAGAAATAAATGACATAGAGGCTAAGAAAACAATACAGAGGATCAATGAAACAAGAAGCTGGTTCTTTGAAAAGGTAAACAAGATTGATGAACCTTTAACTAGACTCACCATGAAAAAAAGAGAGAGGACTCAAATAAATAAAATTTGAAAGGACAGTAGAGAAATAACAACTGACACAACAGAAATACAAAGCATTGTAAGAAAATACTATGAAGAACTATATGCCAAAAAATTAGACAATCTTGGTGAAATGGACAAATTTCTTGAATCATATAACCTTCCAAAAATCAATCTGGAAGAATCAGAACACCTAAACAGACCAATTAATACAAATGATATCAAAACAGTTATCAAAAAACTCCCAACAAAGAAAAGTCCTGGGCCTGATGGCTTCACAAGTGAATTCTATCAAAAATTCAAAGAAGAACTAACTCCTATTCTCCTCAAGCTTTTTCAAAAAATTCAAGAGGAAAGAAGACTTCCAATCTCCTTTTATGAGGCGAGCATAATTCTGATCCCAAAACCGGGCAAAGACAACACAAAGAAAGAAAATTATAGGCCTATATCCCTGATGAATTTAGATGCTAAAATTCTCAACAAAATATTAGCCAACCGGATCCAGCAATATATGAAAAAAATCATACACCACGATCACGTGGGATTTATTCTGCAGAGGCAAGGCTGGTTCAATATTCGCAAATCAATCAATGTGATTCACCACATAAACAAAAGGAAGGACAAAAATCACATGATAATTTCAATAGATGCAGAAAAGGCATTTGATAAAATCCAGCACGCATTCATGCTCAAAACTCTCAGTAAAGTGGGAATACAGGGATCATTCCTTAACATGATAAAGGCCATCTACGATAAACCGACAGCAAATATCATACTAAATGAACAAAGATTAAAAGCAATCCCCTTAAGATCAGGAACCAGGCAGGGTTGCCCACTTTCACCACTCTTATTCAACATAGTTCTGGAAGTCCTAGCTACAGCAATTAGACAAGAAGAAGAAATAAAAGGCATACAAATTGGAAAAGAAGAAGTAAAACTGTCATTATTTGCAGATGATATGATATTGTATATTGAAAACCCTAAAGTCTCAGTCAAAAAACTACTGGACCTTATAAATGATTTCAGCAAGGTGGCAGGATATAAAATTAATACTCAGAAATCAGAGGCATTTCTATACACCAACAATGAAATATCAGCAAAAGAAATTATGGAAACAATCCCCTTCACTATTGCAGCCAAAAAAATAAAGTACCTAGGAGTAAATTTAACCAAGGAGGTTAAGGACTTGTACTCGGAAAATTATAGAACATTGACAAAAAAAATCAAGGAAGATACAAACAAGTGGAAGCATATACCGTGCTCATGGCTAGGAAGAATAAACATCATTAAAATGTCTATATTACCCAAAGCAATTTATAAATTCAATGCAATATCAATTAAAATACCAATGACATACTTCAAAGATATAGAACACATATTCCAAAAATTTATATGGAACCAAAAAAGAACACGAATAGCCTCAGCAATCTTAAAAGAAAAAATAAAGCAGGAAGTATCACTCTTCCGGATATCAAGATATACTACAAGGCCATTATACTCAAGACAGCCTGGTACTTGCATAAGAACCAGCAAACAGATCAATGGAACAGAACAGAGAACCCAGAAATAAACCCACATCTTTATGGACAACTGATATTTGACAAAAAAGGAAAAAACATACAATGGAGTAAAGACAGCCTCTTTAACAAATGGTGTTGGGATAATTGGACATCTACCTTCAAAAAAATGAAACTAGACCATCACCTTACACCATTCACAAAAACAAACTCAAAATGGATAAAAGACTTAAACGTAAGCCGTGAAACCATAAGCATCTTAGAAGAAAACATAGGCAGCAAGCTCTCCGACATCTGTAGCAGCAGTATATTTGCCGATTTATCTCCATGGGCAAATGAAATAAAAGGCAAGATAAACAAATGGGACTATATCAAACTAAAAAGTTTTTGCACAGCTAAAGACAATAAGAACAGAATAAAAAGACAAACCACACAATGGGAGAACATATTTGACAGCACATCTGATAAGGGGTTAATAACTAAAATTTATAAAGAACTTATAAAACTCAACACCAGGAAGACAAACAATCCAATAAAAAAATGGGCAAAAGAAATGAATAGAAATTTCTCCAAAGAGGACATACAGATGGCCAATAGGCATATGAAAAAATGCTCAACACCACTAATCAGTAGAGAAATGCAAATTAAAACCACAATGAGATATCACCTCACACCAGTCAGAATGGTGCTCATCAGCAAGACAACACCGAACAAGTGCTGGCAAGGATGTGGAGAAAAGAAAACCCTCCTGCACTGCTGGTGGGAATGCAGATTGGTGCAGCCACTGTGGAAAACAATATGGAGATTCCTCAAAGAATTAAAAGTCGAACTTGCTTTTTACCTAGCTATCCCACTTATAGGAATATACCCTAAGAACACCATAGCACTGTTCAAATAAAGAAATGCGCCCCCATGTTCGTGGCAGCATTGTTCACAATAGCGAAGATCTGGAAACAGCCCACGTGTCTGTCTGAGGACGAGTGAATTAAAAAGCTTTGGTACATATATACTATGGAATACTACTCAGCCATAAGAAATGATGACATCGGATCATTTACAACAAAATGGATGGACCTTGATAACATTATATGGAGTGAAATAAGTAAATCAGAAAACAACTGAGAAAAGCATGATTTCATACATAGGTCGGACATAAAAGTGAGACTGTCAGACATGGACAAGAGTGTGGTGGTTATGGGGTGGGTGGAGGGAGGGGAGGGTGGGATAGGAAAGAGGGGAGGGGCACCGGGAAAACCAGATAGAAGGTGACAGAGGACAATTTGACTTTGGGTGATGGGTATGCAACATAATTGAATGATAAGATAACCTGGAGATGTTTTTGTTGTACATATGTACCCTGATTTATGGTGTCACCCCATTAAAATTAATAATAATAATAAAAAGCAGCTCTACCATGGCCTAACACAAATTTTCCAAAGTATTCTTCTGATGGACAAGCATGTTCAGATGATCAAATAATATGGAATCGAGATCAGACATCCTCATAAACTGAGACAAAATTATTTTTTCACTGTTATTACAAAATAACTTTGGTCACCTCAACTTTTTATTATTCCTAAATTATGTAAGACAAACAGTTGTAATTTGGTTGACACATTCTATGCATAAAGAGCAATAAATTAGGGTAATTTTTTCCTCAGTTATAGTCTACCTTGGCCCCTGCTTAATATATGTGACAGGTACATAGGCCTTGTTGATAGGTCACTTGAGAGGGACAAAAATAATTGTCATAAGCTTGTCAAAAATGGGAGGGAAAAGGTACTTTTCCGCACTTTGCTATTTGAACCAATATTTGAACTGATGAAATTCTTGAAGTTTTCAATAAAATGAAAAGTAGTTACAATTAAAAAAAATAGCTATGCAATAAAAAAATATTTCCAATGCTCATACTTTGTGATACTTTGGCTTAGTTAACACTACAGAAATGATAACCAGTCTACGACATTTACAGGAGAGAAGTAGATGTAAGATATGGAATATTATAAAACCTTATTATTATTTGATTTTTTTTCCTCTCAGTGGTCTCTAGATTTTAAAAGAGTTTATAGTGAGTAAAAATTTTAAAACTTTCTGATAGTTATTTTGCCTATATGGCAAGATTTTATGACCCATTCTTAAATACCATTTCTGGTGTTTGCATTAAAAGAATGATTCTTTAGCAGACACAAGATTTGGGAGACTGAGAAAAATTGAATGCATGAACTTACATGTTAGAATTCAAACAGCGCATATTTTTTGGATACTGGGAGGAACCAGCTTTCTGAGTACAGATTCATTACCATATTTTCCCATGTATAAGTCACACCCTTTCTTAAAATATTTGGGGTCAAAAAACTGGGTGCATCTTATATAGTGGTTGTGGCATTTCAAATGCCATAGATGGAACTGAGAACAAGGGAATATGTGAAGACAGTGATTCATCATCAGACACATATGAGGAAAAGTTAATGGATGGGAGTTTTGACAGTGATGAGTAGTTGTATAAATTTTAAGATGAATAAAACTTGAGTTCAATAACTTTATGTAATGCACTTTTTTACAAATTTTGTTCCCAAAATTAAGGTTTGCTTTTTAATAATTGTAGTAAGAATACACTTACATTTCAAGTTTTGTACTACTTTCCCTCATACTTATTTTATATTATTCAATACCTACTGAATTTATTCTAATAAGCAAAGCTAATGGAAAGAACAAGGAAAATATTTTGGAAACTATGTGAACACTAAATTTTACAACACATTACATTTGTTTTACATGATACATCTATGCTATGCTTAACCATGACTGTCTTTCTTTACTAAAAATGTGCAATCTGATGAACAATTATTTGTTTATTAAAAGTCATTTCCAAAGTATTAGTAAATAATAAAGCATGATACAATATACGGTTAATAAGAAATATTTAATGTAGATTGTATCATAACTTTCTTGTATGTAATGTTTCAGATATAATTTATATTTGTATTCATACCATACATTTAGTCATATTATGAAATCTTTTTCTCACTATGGAATTCTACCATTAGCCCACATGACTGAAGACTCAACATATTTTATCTCATTTGAAAAAATATTACTGCTATATGATATTGTATAGTGTTTAAGAACCATTAATAATGTCATTGTTGATTGTATTAAATAGACAATTATTAAAATATTCTGAGGGTTTAAACATCATAAAATGGCATTAAAACACCAAGACATTAGAAAGTATTGCATAAAAATATAATAACCATGCAAGAGGAAAATTTCAGAAGAGAAAATGAAGTCTGTTACTAGACTGTGCCACTGGAGTAGGCTGGCTTTATTCTTTCTTAAAGTATTTTAAAGCTCCCTGAAGAGCTATGAATCCTGGGTCTGCCAAAATAGATTAAGCAGTTGGTTCACAAGATAAGAGCTCTACAGGGAAAACATTGAGGGTCCAATTAACTTTGGATGTCCGCAGAACTAACTGGAAAGAAGGTCCATGATGCCAGCCAACTGGGTAGGATTTACGGTGATTGAAGATTGCTTGATAAGTGTTAAAATATCAGGTCATCTCTAAGACGTCTTCATCTGTGGGCTGAGTAGTCATTCAATTGCCCTTTAAGTGTCACCCAATTATTTTCATGGACTCTTAGAGCCCTACCAGATCATCTGGCTATCTTTTTAATAAATTTTAGTGTGTCCTTTCAAAATCCTGATAAAAGGTTCACCAGCATTTTAAAAACTCTTTTAATGATAGGGAACTCACTACTTTACAAGGCAAATTATTCATTTTAATCAATTTTAAAAATATTTAGTTTATATTGAACTGATTTTACTTATGTATTTTCCTGAACAGGATGTACCTTCAAGTTCAAACTAAACATCTTCCAACATAAATGAAGGCAATCCATACAGACATGAGAAGCTTTCAGATGTTTAGAGACATGCTAGGGTTGGAATTTTGGCTCCTCTGCTTGCTAGCTGTGTGAACTTGGGTAATTTTATAAAGAAGCCTTGTCTATATCTCCTCACTTTTAAAACAATAGAGAATAATAATAGTACTTATCTTATAGGACCAGTTAGAAGATTAAAAGTCTGACACATAGTAAGTATTTAACTAAAATATACTCTGTAAACTTAATCTTTCAATCTCTTTCACCTTATATCTGGTGCTATAAAAATAAAATTTCTCTAACCTTATGAAGTTTTCTTTATAATGAAGTCAAGAGATAATTATACAATAATAATAAAGAGTGCAGAGAACTCTGAAAGAAGGCATACAGTGCTGGGGCCTATTAACAAGACAACAAACACTTCAAATGAGAATCTAGGGACAGTTTCCAGCAGAAGTAATGTTCAAAGTGAGATTATAGGGATATTGAATTGATCAAGTGAAGAAAATAAAATTAAAAATTTTAGGTATATGTGAGCCATGTCAACTACTGTATTAATGAGAAACTATTAAAAAAATTAAACCATGATCAGATTAGTAGTAAGGAACTAACAAAGATTTTTCTAGATAGATTGATGCATTGTGAGAGAATGAAGTTGTCAAACTTCAGAGCTGTGGATGGTGCCCAAGTGGGATACATTATGGAACATTTTAGAACCATCACATACACACTATTATCTTTTTAATAAAGTGAATTATCCCATTTATCTCAGTTATTTTTAGGACAGTCTCATTTTACACCTGTAGTCAGAGCATAACTATCTATAATGTCCTCTTCTTGTTTCAAAATTGTCCCAAATTATCTAAAAATTACATATTCCTTTATTTTGCTAGTCCTTTATTCTCTTCCCAGTAAGCTATGAGGTGGAAGGTAAAGCTTTCTATGGTCTAGTAAACCTTTATTTGGCAATTAGATTGTCCTTCTTTTGAAGAAGTAAACTTCTCCTGTTTTGTTGTGTGAAAGCTATTTTTCTTTTTCATGTTTGATGCTGAGCTTCTCATATTAAAAAGTCTCACTTTCCTGAAGAACTTGGCTGTACTGAGTAATACTTCAGTTCAGGTGAGTTCAAATGTGGTCATGAGAGAAAGTGGCCAAAGCAAATGGAAGAGAAAATAATTGGAGAAGACTCTTTATTTTGTGTAGATATTGGATTGTTTTGGGATAATGACAAGCTTTAGGGTAGAAGAAAAACCAGAAATCTGATGCTGGAGTTTTTAATAAATAAAGAATGGTGAGTAAATTCTTAAAATCTCAGTAGTGAAAATGAATGGGGCAGTATACTAAACATGTGTACTACACAGATGTATGGCCAGTAACTGTGGCTACTATTTGAGCCGCCTGGCGCATGCAGGTTCGCATTAGATTCGGACAGATGGTAATGAAACAACGGAGCCAAAAACTGGTGAGCCATCAGCTTTAATCCTAGCTTGCACCCAGTGGGCAAGTAAAAACACACTGGGCTCCAAAACTCATTCATTCAGTACTCGCAAAGCTACTGACTTATCTGAGTTTCCTAGAATCAAAGGTTTCTAGCTCACCAGTCTTATTCACCTCTGTTCCCCATCTCCTTCTCTAGCACAAACTCTGCACAAACTGGTTTCTCCCTCAGCACTCCACCATCTTGGCTGCTTCTTCTGGCCTCCTCCACGTGGCCTTTCTCTCCTCTCCTCTCTAATGCTAATCTCAGGAACTGAGAGATAACAAGCTCACGGTCTGCCCCACTTTATAGTGTAGAAATCCAAACCTTTAAGCCAATCTACAAATAAGAAAGTCTCTGATACAAAGCCACTTACCTGAAGCATAATGGGATTCCTTTTGAGAGTACACTACCCCACATCATTCAATCAGTCAAGGGTGTGGGGAAAAGCTTACTCTTAAAACTAAGCCTCAGGCTATAACAACCTGGCCTGTCCACAGCCTGTTCCACAACACACATTAATATCAACAGACTTCTACGTGGGCAGCACCATCTTTAACAAAGTGAACCTAATATATTTTATCTGCCCAACAACAGACTAAGGAATTTTGCATAAGGATTAAGGAGAGATGATCTGGAAATAGAGGCCAAAGGTGAGGAATCCTTAAGCCAGGCCCTCTGTGAAGCATCTGTTCATTTCTCATGCTTGGCTCTGTTGGGCAGATGAAATATATTATGCTCACTTTGTTAAAGATGGTGCAGCCCACATGCAAGTTTTAAGAGTAAGCTTTTCCCCACACCCTTGACTGATTGGATGATGTGGGGTGGTGCACTCTCCTGAGGAATCCTCCCAGTATGTCTCAGATAAGTGACTTTGTATCAGAGACTTCTTTGTTTGTAGATTGGATTAAAGGTTTCAAATCTACACCATAAAGTAGGGGCAGACCGGGAGCTTGCTCTCTCTCTCTTGCTTCCTGAGGTTAGCATTAGAGAGGAGAGTAGATTAAGGCCACATGGAAGAGATGAGGCAGCCAAGATGGTGGAATGCTGAGAAAGAAGTCAGTTTGTGCAGAGTTTGTGTAGAGATAAGGAGATGGGAAACAGAGATGAATAAGTCTGGTGAGCTAGAAACCTTTTGATTCTAGAAAACTCAGATAAGTCAGTAGCTTTGTGAGCACTTAATGAGTGGGTTTTGGAGCCCAGTGTGTGTTTTTGCTTGCCCGCCGGGTGCAAGCTAGAATTAAAGCTGATAGCTCACCAGTTCTTGGCTCCATTGTTTCATTATCGACTCTCCGAATCTAATGGGAACCTGCACTGGCCAGGAGGCTGTGATAGTGGCCTTGGCCGCGACTATTGGCTTTATATCTCTATCATCTGTAAGAGATTCAGTGAGGTCAGCTGAGATGCAGAAAGCATTGGGATTCCTCTGAAATGAATGTAAAGCCTAGTAAATGAAGATGCAAGTTCTCCTTGCCCCTACGGAGTGAACAAGAGGCTGTTGGGGACTTGCCACAGAGTGAACATGAGGCAGGGGTAAAGGTTGGTAGAGTTTCAAAATTTATTCCTCTTATTATGTATATTTATGTGGAGCTTCGTACTTAATGGCACATTTATAGAGATTCCACCATTTAATTTTTACATATAAGTGTGAGGTTATATTAGGTGGTGTATGGCCAGGAGCCGCCATTGTGGCCATTCACATGCAGGTTCCCATTGGATTCGGGCAGATGGTAGAGAAACAGCGGAGTCAGAGGATAGTGGACCATTCTGTTTATTGGTATCTCACCAAGACAGGCAAGCCACAAGTTAAGACAAGGGAAAAGCAGAAAACCTGCTTTTCCCATGGAGGGTAAGGGATCAGGGAGGCCTCTGCAATGGTGATAGCAGGAACTGCGAGAGCAAGCTTCCAGTCTGCCCCACTTTCTAGTGTAGAAATTCAAACCCTTAATTCAATCTACAAACAAGAAAGTCTCCAATACAAAGTCACTCATCTGAGGCATAATGGGATTCCTCATGAGAGTGCACCACCCTACATCAGAAAGGGTGGGAAAGGCTTAGTCTTAAAATTAAGCCTTGGGCTATAACAACCCAGCCTGCCTACAGCCTGTCCCCTACACCCAATACAAACTAGAAGCGAGCAAGCATATATATCATATTCACAAACTTATTAGACCAGCAGGTGGCTAGCATTATTTACAAATGAGGAACCTAGATTTAGAGAAGGTAAATAATTGCCAGCTGTTGAGATGCAGTGAGAGGATTTGAACATAAATCTTCTAACTTTTGGTTCCGTGCTATTTTCATCATGATCGTATTACATAAATAGAAATGGTGGTAGCATTTTTGGTCCATGTCAGTTTTAGCTGACATCTAATGCACAGCATCTTCCCATGGGTGGTTGAAGCAGGTGCCCCAGAGGGTGGCTTTGCAATGATCTCTGCTGGTATGGCACCTCAGTGAAATTCTCTGCTACCCTGTGAGCTATAGAGCATCCCCTTGAAGACGGTTTGTAATTCAGTCCAAGGGTAACAAGAAAATTAGGGTAATGGGTTTTCATAGATTAGTTTCTTCCTGCATTAGGTAATTTGTCTGAGCCCTATGCTCTATGTTTATGACTCCTATATTTTTTAGATTTTTTATGCCTTAGTTAATATATTTTATAGTTAGTACTAATTTATATTAAAATTTTCTTATTCAAAGTAACGAGCAGTTTCTGGCTCTTGATCGGACCCTGTTGATAGAAGGGACCAGGGAGATTTTCCCACTTCCAGCATCCTCATTTAGACTGCAATTCTGCTCTGTTTGCTTCTAATACTTTGCTAATATCTGTTATGCAACTTAAGGGAATTATTATTTTTATTGTTATTATTGCTGTTGTTATTTGTAATACCTATCTGACAAATTACATAATGAGATTAAGAAATAAACTGTTTGAGTATGGAGAGTTCTCAAAAAATTAAAAATAAGCCCTGGCTTGTTGGATCAGCAGTAGAGCATCAGCCTGGTGTGTGAAAGTCCAGGGTTTGATTCCCAGCCAGGGCACACAGGAGTAGTCCCCATATACTTCCCCACCTTTCCCCCCCTCCATTTTCTTTCTGTCTCTCTCTTCCCTTCTCATAGCCAAGTCTCCACTGAAGCAAAGTTGGTCATGGCACTGAAGATGGCTCCATGGCCTCTGCCTCAGGCACTAGAATGGCTCAGATTGCAATGGAACAGTGGCCCAGATGGGCAGTGCATTGCCCCCTGGTGAACATGACAGCTGGATCCCTGTCAGGCGCATGCAGGAATCTGCCTTCCTGCTTCTCACTTCAGAAAAATACAAACATAAAATAAAGTAAAATAAATAAAAATTAAAAAATAGAACTACTCTATAACCCAATAATTTCACTTCTGGGTACATATTCCAAGAAATCCAAAACACTAATTCAAAAGAATATATTCACTCCTATGTTCATTGCAGCATTATCTATAATAGCTGAGATATGGAAGCAACTATTAATGGAGAAGTGGATAAAAGAAAAACTGTGGTACATCTGTACAATGAAATATTACTCAGCCATAATAAAATAAAGAAAGAAACCTTACCATTTGCAACAGCATGGATGGACGTAGAGGGTATTATGCTCAGTGAAATAGGTCAGTCAAAGAAAGACAAATGCCATATGATTACACTTATATGTGGAATCTAAAAAACAATATAAATGAATAAACAAAACATAAACAGATTCATAAATACAGAGAACATACTGAGGTTTGCCAAAGGGTATTTGGAGGATTGTGGAACTGGGTGAAAAATGTGAAGAGATTAAAAAGTAAAAATTGGTAGTTACAGAATAGTCATGGGGATGTAAAGTACAGAATAGGTAAATAATATTGTAATAACTGTGTATGGTGCAGGTGGGTACTAAAAATACTAGGGGAACAATTCATAAAGTATATGAACATTATGCATACACCTGAAACTAATATAGGATAATGTTGAAAGTCAATAATAAATTATTTCACACATAGTTGGGATATAAAACTAAGACTCATGGACAAAAGTGAAATGGTTCCAAGAGGGAAGGAGATATAGGGGAGGGAGTAAAGGGGGCCAAATATATGGTGACAAAGTGTTTTGAATTTGGGTGATAGGTACACAACACAATGAATAGTTCACATGCTATGGAGATGTATACTTGAAACCTATGTGTTTTTATGGACAAATGCCACCCTATTAAATTTAATTTCTAAATAAAAAATTAAATTAAAAAAGAAAACATTGGCTATGGCCGGTGATTCAGTGGATAGAGTGTTAACCTGGCACATGAATGTCCCGAGTTTGATTTCCAGTCAGGGAACACAGGAGAAGCGACCATCTACCTCTGCCCCTCTCCCCCTTATCTCCCTCATCTCCACCTGCAACCAAGGGCTCAATTGGTCCAAACATAGCCCTAGACAGGGTTGCCAGGTGAATCCTAGGAGGGGTACATGTGGGAGTCTGCCTTACTATCTTCCCTCCTCTTACCTAGAAAAAGAGAGAAATAAAGAGAGAGAGAGAGAAAGAGAGAGAGAGAGAGAGAGAGAGAGAGAGAGAGAAAGAAAGAAAATTAAATTTTAAAAAATGAACTGCTTGTGTTTGTCTTCATTTTATTCCCACTCATTCCCAATCCTGGCACCTAGCACAAAGCTGCATTCAAAATGATATTTTAACAAATATATGTCAATACAATAAAGAAGTGTTCCCAGAATTAATCTATAGCAAAATGGTCAAATTGATAATATACTTAAAAACTAAACATACTATTTCTAATATTGAGACCTAAGTTCATGGCTAACCATTCTGACTTCATACATAGCGCATTATGCTAGCTATACACATCTCCTGGACTTAATTCCATTCACACTGGTCTCTCCACAATGTCTTCATTTTAATATATAAAAATTAATACACTTCCCCCAAGAAGACATACAAATAGCCAACAGATATATGAAAAAATGCTCCTCTTCATTAGCTATTAGAGAATTACAAATTAAAACTACAAATGTGGTACCATCTTATACCTGTTTGATTGGCTGTTATCAACAAGACAGGTGATAACAAGTTTTAGAGAGGCTGTAGATAAAAAGGAACCCTCATTCACTGCTGGTGTGAATGCAAATTAGTACAACCATTATAAAAGAAAGTATGATGACTCCTCAAAATATTAAGAATAGAATTACCATATGGCCCAATAATCCCTCTACTGGATATTTACCTGCAAACCTCAAAAACATTAGTAAGTAAAGACACATGTATTCCTATGGTCTGACATGAACCTAAGGACCACAGCAGTGACTGTTATTTCTGTCTGATCCATACAAAGGGCAATGGCAAGAAAAAACGGCATATGATCGCATATCCTCATCTTTCTTCAGCAATACTACCTATCCCACACTTTGAGACACTCCCGATACCAGTTTTCAATGGTTTGATTTCTTCTAAGGATGAAGAAAGTGAACATGGTAATCAAGTGTATTTTGATAAGATGCATGAGAAAATGGTTGTAGAATCTGAAGGGTCTTCTTCTGATGCCAAACAGTCATTAACCCCTCAGCAGTTTAGCCAACCGAATTGAATGAGTTAGTAAGAAATTTGGGCTTTACAAAGAAAGCAGCTGAGTTTTTAGCCTCCAGGCTTCAAGAAAAGAATGTACTTCACTGGTCAGCTAAAGTATTTCATTTCAGGAAGCGTGAACAAATTTTTCTAGACTTTTTTTTCCAAAGACAAACACTTTATGTCACGATATCAACAGTCGTCTCAGCCAGCTAGGTGTTACCACTTACAGCACAACAGAATGGAGGCTATTTCTTGACAGCTGTAAACTGAGTCTGAAATGTGTTCTCCTACACTATTATAATGTTTATGCAGCAGTTCCAATTGGTTATTCAACTCATCTGCGAGAAGATTAAAATGACATAAATATTGTCTTTGACTTTCTGAAGTATGAGGAGCATAACTGATCATCTGTGTGGATCTTAGAATGATAAATTGCCTGCTAGGACAACAGAGAGGTTTCACAAAGTATCCTTGCTTTCTGTGTTTGTTGGACAGCTGAACTCAGGAGAAACACTGGACAGAGAAGGAGTGACTGAAACATGAAGCTTTGCAAGTAGGGATGCAAAATATTGTGAATGAACCTGTAGTGAATTGAGACAGGATCATTTTTCCCCCACTTCACATCAAACGGCTTAATGAAGCAGTTTGTTCAGCTTTGAATGGAGAAAGTGAATGCTTTCAACATACTTTTTCTGCTTTTCCTGCCTTGTCTTTTGAGAAGATAAAAGCAAATGTATTTGATGAACCTCAAATTTGAACCCTCATACATAATAAAGAATTGGCCAGAAAGATGATTAAGGAGGAGAAAGCAATATGGCAGTCTTTTGTGGCAGTTACAAAGAACTTTCTTGGCAACAAAAAAACAGAAAACTATAAAATTCTTGTTCAAAAGATGCTGTTGGCTTTCTGTGACATTGGATATAACATGAGTGTTCAGATTCACTTCCTGAACCTTGATAAGTTTCCTGAGAATCTTGGAGCTTTTAGTGATGAGCAGACTACTGCTGGAGCATCAAACAAGATTGTCCTCAACAAGTACACAAACACAAGAGCTATAAACACAAATTTTTGCCTGAATAGAATTTAAATAAGCATTGCACAAATTTTATGATAAAATAAGTGTTTTAATATGTTCTATTTTGAAATTAATTGTAGACAAATTCTGATGCAATCATATCTTTTAGTGTATTAGTATATTTACTGCATTATATAAATTATTATATTTTCACAAAGATGATGCCCAAGAAGACATTCTACTTCATTATGTTAAACTAAATGTTGAAAATTTTACAATAAGATGAAAACCTAAAATTTTAAATTGCAAAAACACTGTAGCTTACAGAGAAAAACTAATGTCAGATTTGAGATCAGCACACTCGAGTTAGGTAAGAACAAGTGTTTTTGTGGATGCACAAAAATATTGTTCCCCAGTGTAATAAAACGTAAAATGTCTGTACTATTATTATCTGGTGATGTACCTGAGATTTGTTTCCTTTACTTGGGAACCAGAAGACTAACTTATATTATTCAGAGGATCTTGTGAATACTGAACTGAAAGGTCTCCCAAATTACTACTACACTGTTGGAAATCTAGGGAAGTGGATGAACATGGTATGTAAAGAGTACTTAAAGTGTACAAAGTGCTATGCTATGGAACTTTAGGGAATATAACAACAAGTAATGTCCAGTCTTCCATTAGAAATTTATATTCTAGTAGGAGAAACTCAGTATAAACCTAAATATCTACAACTTAAAATAAAAAGTGGCGAGGTGCATAGTAAAAATAAATAAAGGGAGCTATCCCCCTGACTTGAGTTATTGGAGAAAAGGGATTTGCAGAACTGAGGTGACTGAGCCAAGTATAACAGAGGGAGAGGAGAACAGGAGGGAGTGGAGCCACTCTGTTTGAAGGCAATGATGAGAACAAATGCTTGAGTGGAAAGCACACTGTGCACTTAGGGAACAGCAAGTTAGTAAGATTGCTTGGAGTCTTATCATATAGAAAATGATGCTGGCAAATGTATATCATCAGGTGGAAGAGAAATGATGGATGACCTACAATGCCAGGTGAAGACATTTAGATTTAGTTTACTTGGCACTGTAGGGCCATGGAGTCTTACCAAAGTATAGCAAATATCCAAAATCTGTACTGTTAGCAGAGACTTGACTTATACCTCTTCTACAATGTCACATTTGGAGAAACTTAAAGTGAGAGATGAATCCAGTAGCCCAGGATTACCCACAATAAGAGGAAGAGGACCTTAAATATTCTAATGTATGATTTCTGTGTTCACAGTTTTTGAGAACAATCCCTAAGGTCCACAACTTATAGTAAATTGAAATTTTTATAAGGCACTTATTTTAGTCGCAGGTAGGGAAGCTCTGGTATAAGAAATAATTTCTCAGGATTTTTATCTCAACAAAACTTTAATTGTCTTAGTTTTTAACAACACAAAAAGATAAGCATTATTGTATCCATTGAGTAGCTGAAAGCAATATTTGCTATAGTGAAATGTGTGAATTTGGGTCTTGGAGAAGATCTTGAGTTAAGTTTCTGTGAATGTCAAGGAAATACTTTAATAAGTTTTGGGGGGTGACGGAAAATGACTTGACTTTGTGTGATGGGTACACAACATAATTAACAGTTCAAATGGTATAGAAATGTTTACCCACAACCTATGTAGTACTCATTGATAAATGTCATTCTTTTAATTAAATTTTCTAAGTAAAATTTAAAGAATAAGTTTTTGGTTCCCACTGTTATCTTTTATCACAATTTCTTCTTTGACCAGTTGTTCCTTAAGAAAATTAACTTCTCAGTGATGTGAGCCGGAAATTGGTGTTGAATGTGAGGGAGTAAAATAGGTACTTGATGTAGCCTGCTAAGGTACATAACAATGCCTTTGTTCATGCTGTGCTCTCTGCCTGGAATGCCTTTTTCATGAATTCACCAAATACACTCTTATTCTTCAAATTCAACTTTCTCCATTTTGGACCTTACCCTCTCCTTGAATAGCAGAATCCTCCAAAATAAAAAAGTATGTCTTAATTATTGTTGAATTCCCCCATTGCAGACCCTGTAACAAAAATTGAAGTCCAGTTACTTTATTTGAAAGGTTTATGAAATATCAGTGTGGGATTGGGGAAGAAATACAGAAACAGGAAGGCAGCCAATAAATGGTGTTTTTTGTTAAGGCAACTTCCACAATAGGTAATGGGAATTAAATCCCACAGGGCAATTTTAGGAAACATTGTAAAACATACTTCTTGGATTACACCCAATTCAGAGATTTGTGAGCTGAAATTTTATATAGCAATTTTCATCAGTTGCTGATTGAAGGTTATTCCCATACAGTGAGTTCCCTGGCACCTGGCACCAATGGCAGTACATGTGACCAGAGGATCTGTGGCAATGAAAATAATAACCCAGGCACAATATGCAGATTCTGTAGTTTGACATCAGGCAGATTATATACTCCCATTAAGGCTTGAGGAATTTGGGTGGGGCACAACAACCAACATCTATTACAGTGTGCGATAGGTGCTGGTTATTAGCATAACTAGCAAATAAATATAAAAACTGCAGGAGACTGTGGAACTGAAAGGAAGAAATTAGGACACTTGTCCTCAGGTAATGAGTCCTATGTCTCTGCTTGGGTGTCACGCTTCAGAAGTGAGAACCCTTGTGCAGAATACCGAAACACAATATGCCAGCAGCCTTTTTTGGTATGGCAAAGAATCTTCTAATCCACTTGTCAGCAGGACAAGAACATTGGGTTGTTTTAATAGTAGAGTTGATTGGTTTGTGTCGACTTGAGCACTCTCCCTGATCTTGCCACTGGACAGCTTGATTAATTGAACAAATGTTCACTGAAAAGTCAAACAAAAATGAAAGGGATGAGAAAAGCTAATTAACCATAAAGGATACTAAAACAGCCTGCAAATGAATATGACACTCCTTTTCCCCTTAAATAATAATCATTTTCATTGATTGAGAATTTCTTGTTACCATTCAGATAGTTAAAATTTAGGTTTATACCTTTTTTCTATTCATAGAAGTGTGCACAATAACTTCTTCAGTTCAACTGGACAAATAGCTTTTTAATCACTTGTGACTATTAAAATGAGGAAATGATAACTACTTTGCCAGTTATAATTATGAGTTTTGCTAAGCAGCGGTTTGAAATTTTACCTTTGATGTCAAATGGACTTAGGTTTTGATTCCTGATCCACAAATAAATTAGTTACTTGCTGTATAACTTTGGGAAAGTAACTCAAGCTCTATAAATCATGATTTTTCATCCATAAAATGAATAAAATGATGCTGATACCTATTTTATTGACTCATGAGGATTAAAGGAAATTATGAATATTGAAGATTATTGCCAGAAATAGAGTAAGAGCACAATAGGCTTAATGCTAAATTTTACATAGTTGTAATTGAGATGGTAGTAAGCATGGTTGTATTAATCATGATATTTCAAAGTGTGCCATTCTCTTCCACTGCTGAATGCACTGGAAAGAACATGGATTTTGAAGAGAAACAATCCCGAATTTTAATTCTATTCATGAATACAGTTGTATGTATGTTTGAATGTTTGTAAGAATCATGTTAGGAAACACAAAACACCAAGTACTATTTGGAACCGAATAAAAACTGAGAGTTCAATCCACATGGCCCCTCTTTATTTCAGCTTAAGTAGATCCAAAGGCAACTGATTACTAGAGACCATTTAAAAATGTATTCTTATTAATTTTTTGATAATTCTAGCATGAAAGAAATATTTAAAACTTTTTATATGTACTGTAAGCCATTTAACCATGTTATTGAGGCCAGCTTTTAAAACTAGTGGTGGCTCATTCACCAAAATAATTTAAGCCTCAGAGACAATGACTTTAGAACAAATTTGTGATTCTGCAAGGTATGACAAAACCCAAAATTTTATTAAAAAAAAACCATATAATAGATAAAACAATCTCACCACTATTATGGGAAATAAAGAACAGGTAAATACATGTAATTTGGAAATACAGTTCAAGGTAAGCTGAAAAAAATTTCATATCTAAAACCGTTATCACAATGTGAAACATGCTTTTTTCCTAATCTGTAACTCTTTGGATAGGAGAGTAGCTTTTGACTCTCATCACTTCATAAAACATAAAGAATTGTGAAGAAACAATGGCAGAAAAATTGTTTTGTTCATAATTACAGAGGTAGATAATGCTTTGTTAAAGTAAAAACTTTAATGATTCATTAAATGATGGAAATTCATACTTGGCTATGTCTAGTATATCCCATAATTTCAGTGTATAATTTATATGCTGTAATCAGAGTGTCTTAATACTTTCATAGTAGAAGTTGCTACCAATATTTACTTTAAGTTGGTGTTTTCTGAGAGATAAGCTTTATTCTTATGCATTTTTGATACAAATATTCTAAAAAATTTATTTTTTAATTAATTATGTTTTTTGTTTTTACAGAATATTTTACAGTAAATATTATTACACATTATTTTCACAGTATATTACAGAATGAGATCTTACTTTGAGTTAAAATCTTTTTTAATAAATGAACCTCAATTAAATATGAATAAATAGGCTGATATGGGATCTAATGGCCACCACTGTATCTCTCACACAGAATGTCTTTGTTTTGATGCTCAGTTTCCCCAGTTTTTCAATATTCTATAAAAAAGCTACCTATCAATTCAAAAAACTAGAACTAAAACTCATAATTGTTTCTCTCCAAAATCAATGTTTTTTCACCTGTACTAGAAAACTAAAGGAAATAGTTATGCTTTTCAAAGTCTTTCTAGGTATGTCTTTGTGTGACAGAGAAAGGCTAGGTAATATTCACAATTGAGAAAATTATACAGCACATGCTTGTGTGTTGTTTCTATCTGTATCCATACTAGGTAGGTATAGTAACATAAAAAAGCACACGTAAGGAACCGTGATGCCTTACCTCTATGGCATGCAAACATTGAATCAAAGTAGCCTATTTTTATTTACTTATGATAAATACTTTTGGGTTTTGGCAAATCACAGTTATATAGCATAGCAGGTATTACAACCATTCACCTCTGCTTTACTTCTTTCTTCTAGTGTATTATAAGTTTGTGCTTTCACATTTCCTTCCATATCCTGACCTTGACATTAGGCATAGCTATGAGACTTGCTTACTTCAATAAATATGAACGAAAATTATGTCTTTCACATTGGGGCAGAAGTATTTTATGGCTGGTACACAAATTTTCACCTCTCCTCTGCTTTTCCCTAGCTATCATAAATGCCTATGATGGCATGGGCACCACATGGAGGTCACCTGTTCTGGTGAGTGGCCTCAGTCCAAACAAATCTCACCTCTATAAGTAATTATTTAACATTGTTTTTAAATTCTACAGATTTTGAATTCTTTATTATTGCAGGATAATTCAACTGATCATGACTAATAAATATAGACATGAAATATGATGATCTGTTTATTGCCAAAGTAGCATTTTGAGTATTAAGTAGGCAGGTGCAGCCTCAACATTGAAGGATTGCAATAAAAATGTCAAATTCCATAGTTTTAAAATTGCCTATATAATCTCTCTCTTCAGGCAATATTCTGACTATAGAAATATGAAGGGCTATAAAGTCATGATTAGAGTTTCTCATCTCAAAGTGGAAGGATAACCCTCATAATGTGTCTCACAGGACTCCAAATAGATGAAAGGTATTTTTTTACATGATGAGAGTTAAAGAATGCTTCCATCAAATATTTAGGATTTTAGAATATGATTTCTCAAACATTCAATGTTTCATTTAATTTTCAATATGCAGATATTTTCATAACTAAAATTAAACTTCTGTGTATTTGTTACTATATAATATTAAAATGGTGGCTAGTTTTTTATCATATGGGAAAGTTGTATTTGGAATATTCTGTCTTAAGTAATAGATTATATATTTAATTTTTTTGTTATAGGTTTCTCATTACCATCTCAAAGATATAGACAGTACCCCCTTAAACCGCTAAAATTGCAGTACAGTGACATTGTAATACATTAAAACTCCCTGAAAAGAAAATATAAATAGTTATGCCTATTGTCCATTTGTATGTCCTCTTTGGAGAAGTGTCTGTTCAGTTCTTTTGCCCATTTTTTAATTGGATTGTTTACCTTCCTGGTGTTGAGTTTTAGAAATTCTTCATAAATTTTTGTTATTAACTCCTTATCAGACGTATTGGCAAATATGTTCTCCCATTGTGTGGATTGTCTTTTTATTTTGTTAATAGTGTCTTTTGCTGTACAAAACCTTTTTAGTTTTATATAGTCCCATTTGTTTACTTTGTCCTTTATTTCACTTGCCCTTGAAGATATATTGCCAATATGTCTTCAAGGGCAAGTGAAATAAAGGACAAAATGAACAAATGGGACCAATATCGCTCCCAAGCATACATGCAATAATTCTCAACAAAGTATTAGCAAATTAATCCAATATTGCATACAAATCATTGTACCCATAACCCAATGGAATTTATTTCAGATATATAAGATTAGTGAAATGTTTAAAACTTGGCCTGACCTCTGGTGGTGCAGTGGATTAAGTGTTGACCTGAAACGCTGAAGTTGTTGGTTCAAAACTCTGGGCTTGCCCAGTCAAAACACATATGGGAGTTGATGCTTTTTGTTCCTCCCTCCACATTCTCTCTCTCTCTCTCCTTTCTAAAAATAGATAAGTAAAGTCTTTAAAAATATAAATTTATAAGTTAAAAATGTTCAAAACTCAATTAAAGTAATATACCCCAACAGCCTAAATGAGAAAAATCATATGTAATATCAATTGATTTACAGAAAAAAATTTCAGAGTATCAAACAACTATTTATGATAAATAACATCTTTTTAAAAACCTGCCGCTAACATGCTTAGTGGTAAAAATTGAATTTTTTTAAGCTTGGAAGAAAAAATAGAATGATCCTATTCAACATCATACTAGAAGTCCTACCTAATGCAATAAGACAACAAGAAAAATGAACTGTTTACCAATTGAGAAGACATATTCCTTTTTTTAAAGCAAATGATCTAATAAAATAAAATAAAATAAAGCAAATGATTTGATTAGCTGTAAAGAACATACCCCAAAATATCAGAATAAAATCTTCTGGAACTAATAAGCAGGTATGGAAAAGTTACAGTATACCAAGTTAATATGCAAAAAGTCAATTGATTGCCTAAATAACAGCAACACATAATTGAAAATACAAATGAAAAACAAAATGTCATTTACATTAGCACAAATAAAATGAATTACTTACTTAGAAACACTTATGTATAGGATTTATATGTGGAAAATGTAACACTCTAGTGAAAGTTATTTAAAAACTCTAAATAAATGGAAGAATACACCTATATTGCCTGACCAGGCTGTGGTACAGTAGATAGAGCATCGGACTGGGACACGGAGGACCCAGGTCGAGACTCCGAGGTCACCAGCTTGAGCACAGGTTCATCTGGTTTGAGCAAGGCTCACCAGCTTGAACCCAAGGTCACTGGCTCAAGCAAGGGGTCACTCGCTCTACTGTACCCCCTGGTCAAGGCACATATGAGAAAGCAATCAATGAACAACTAACGTGCCTCAACAAAGAATTGATGCTTCTCATCTCCCTCCCTCTCTGTCTGTCTGTCCCTATCTGTCTCTCTTTCTCTCTGACTCTCTGTCTTTGTCACAAAAATAAAATAAATAAAACAATAAATAAATGGAAGAATATTCTGTTCATGGATTGGAAAATTCAATGTTGCTGAGATGTCAATTATTTGCAACTCACTTTATAGATTCTATGCAATATTGGCAGATTTTGCCAAATTTATTATAGCATTTTATCTTCTATATAGAAAAGCAAAAGACATAGAGTAAGTCTTTTAAAGACATAGTAAAGATCCAAGTTGGAGGACTGACATTATATGACTTCAAGAGTTACTCTAAAGCAATGGTTCTTAACCTGGGTTCTATCGAACCCTAAGGGTTCGATGAGTCAGTCTCAGGGGTTTGGAGAAGCCTCTGCCATGGAGGCCAGAATAAAATAATACCGTAATTTGTTGTGAGTTCATGCACTTTGTTGGTTTTGTTCTTTGAGCAAGGTGATGTTCATGCATGGCTCATTTTGTGCACCAGTAAAAAAACATATTCCTATGTCTTGAATTTGGAAAAAAATATATATTTTATTTATCACTAAGAAAGGGTTCGGTGAGTGCGCATATAAAACTGGTGGGTTTGGTACCTCAAAATAGGTTAAGAACCACTGCTTTAAAGCTACAGTAAACAAGACAATGTGGTATGACAAAAGAACAGAACAAAAAGCCTAGAAATAAACCCATACAAACATAGTTACCTGATCTTTGGCAAAGGATCAAAGGCAATTCAATGGAAAAAGACAATCTTTTCAAGGCAAGATGCTGGGACATTCTAATACAAAAATAAATAATCTAGACACAATTTTATACCTTTCACAAAAATGAACTAAAATGGATTGTACACTATATTGACATTCTGAAGAAACAGGATGAGCCCCCACTTAAAATTTGTTTTAGATGTCAAGATTGATGAAGGTTCACACACTCCAAGAGTATATGACAATATTTATTACTTACAAATGAAGCTTTTTGAGGGGAACATAACAAGCTTCCCAGATGGACCAAAATGACTTGAGAGAAAAGAGAAGGAATACAAGCTCGAGTTTGTATGGTGGTAGGGTATGGGTGGTAGGGTACGGTGATAAGGTCTGCTCCATATGAGCAAACAAGGAAGCTGAAGGAATGAGGCTTAAAGGCTGCCAGCAGACACCAAAAATTGGAGTCCAACTATTGCAACTTGCCCCAAATGTTTAACTGATGAATTAAATGTTTCATTTTTTATATTATTAAATTTGAACTTAAGTAAGCCTAGATGGTGCCCTATGATATCTATAGCTTGAAGCCATTAGGGAGGTTAAAGTTTTTTTGAATTCTTGCTCAAGAGCCCAGTTTATATATTCTGAGAAGCTAAATGAGTACCTAGGTCATTATCAGTAATGTCTGAAATGCCAAAATAGATAAACAAATATTTTTATGCAGCTTTATATTATAGCTTTAGTATATGTACAGACATGTATCCTTACTTACCTTTTGGGTATCAGTGTAGCAAGCATTTCTTGGAGTTATTGTCCCCAATGGTGGGGGGCAACTTTAGACAGGAATCCTTGTTACTCCTCTTGGCTGGATCAGCTGGCCAAACCACTGCCAATGTTCTAAGATAGTAAAAATGTGCAGATGGGGCTAAGTTTTAGCCAGGGCATCCAGTAATACATAGACTGCCTGATTTTGGGCTAGTTGTGCTGATGCTTGGACCTGATCCTTATTAAGTGCATCCTGGTTAATGAAGAAAAGCAGCTGTTCTATGAGCCTGTGAGCTCCGTTATAGGCAGTCGTGGCAACACTACTTGCAAAGTGGATAAATTTCCAGTCTCATTCACTCACTTGATTCTAAGGTGCTGCTCAAATAAACACCTGGTCTGGGAGGGAGGTGAGCTCCTCTAGCACCATGGCATTTGTTAAGGGTCTGAGGACAAGGAGGCCACCCAGTTATGCAAGTAGGGGAACTATGAAATATGAGAAAGGATGGGTGATTTCAATAAGAAAGTGTGAGAAAAAAAACTTTTGAAAGGATTTGGGCTTTTGTTATGTGAATTTGGTAAAGATTTAAGGAGGCAGGGATTTTCTTTGCATTGGTGATATCAAGAAACAGGGAGTGATTCTATTGTTGGATGTAGTTATCAATCTTATCTGGAAAAAAAAAAAAACTAAAGTGAGGTTGAAAGCTAATTGTACAGAAGCAGCAGTTCCTGATATCAGACAGTTGTCAGGGGAGAGTTAGTATTTTGAAATGTGGCAGTGTCCTTGCTTATGTCTGTTTAGACAAAAATATAGAGGATCTTGAGTTGGTTTCACTTTATCATGATTACACAATAGTCTTGTCTTATGTTGTTCTTTGAAATTGTATATGTTCAACAATTGAACATCAGAGCCTAACTGTGAGTGAAATGTGAAATATGAATAAAACACACATGTAATACACATTATCACTTGAAAATAAAAAACAAGCATAATGTTCAAATGAGGAAAGACATTGGCAAAGAATAGTTCAGACACCTTATTAGTTAAGCAACTATTAGTAGAAGATGTTCAGGTTTTCAGACACTGAAAATTCATTCTGTTACTGATATACAAACTCTATTATTTATCTTGCTTTCAATGTAAGAGACACAATCTATTGATTTTATTTGTTTTCTGAAATAGGCATGGCCATATTGGGAAGTTATGAGAGGTTATCGTAAGAAATTTTGAGTATCTTTTCAAAAGAAATAGAAAAAGGTGGACAAATTTTAATATATAAATGAAAATAAAAATGATTTTAGTTTGGAAAGATTCCTAGATAGTAGAAGAATAAGTTGGAATGGAGCAAAACCAGAAACAAAGGCAAAGTAGGAGCCTAGACATGATGCCCTATCAGTGGTACAGCAATGAGAGCGTTATTAGGTAGAGATAATAGGACATGAAAGATAGTTAAAAATGGGCAGAAGAGAAAGAAAAGACTTAATGATGTTTGCATTTTAACATTAGTCTATAAATATAACTTCATTGATCATAATGCTGAAGGTTATAGAAGGCCAGTGATAACTGTTATTTGAAGGCAGTATTGTCATTTTACCCCATTATTTCTTTCCTTTTTTCCATTCATGAGTATTGTTTCCTCACTTGTGACCAGTAAGTCATTTAAAGTCATCTTTAACCCTTTGAGTAGTGAGGTTTTTTCCATGCTTGCAGACCCCCAGGAGTGAGTTTTGTGTTTTTGGGTTTTTTTCAAAAAATAAAATTAGTTACAGTTAAAGTTTTATTAACTTAAAATCATGTTTGTTTGATAACCAATTTATGGAAACAAGAAGAACATACATTTTCCATTTTTTAATGTTCCTTTACACATACATGATCATAGTCTAGATGGTCAAGAGGCATGCGGATATACATGAACGTTCATACTACTCAAAGGGTTAAAATGTAGGTTGAGAATCTTCTGTTCCTTCTGACTCATGGATTAAACCAACATTGTTCCATTTATGCACTGAATGTCTTCAGTGCTTTTCTTATAGAAACAGGGTAATCTTCTAGCAGTATTATTTTTTGTTGAATAAATAGGTTGTCATCCAAAAGTAAGTGCAGCCCTGTCATAATTTTCATACTCAGAAATAAATGCCTTTTCCTTTCTCAGTGTTTAGTAAATTTCAATTTCTTTTTTTTTTCCTATTTAGTGGCTGCAGAAGAATGGTATAAATAAAAATAAGTAAATGAATAAATGTATCATTTGAATGGCCCCTTTTGAAAATATCTTATCTTGTCAATTTCTGGAAGCAGTAAAACAACCATCACCATTATAAGATTCAGTGTCTTTTCTTGAGCACTGAGCACCTCATTTAAGGGGAATGAATAGAGGCCCTGGTAAATAAGGAAGCAGTTTAAAAATCAGATCTCTGCTCTCAGAATTTTATGATAGCTGAGAAGAGAAAGACTAGCATCTCTCACAGAAATTACGTAAATCTCTATAAAACTGCCTTTCTAGAATTATGAAGTTATAATGTGCATCTCGGGGTAAAAACTGAACAAATAAACAAAGAGCTATTTGTAATTGACCCATGATCATTTAGGACTTTGAAATCTAGCTTCCTGTGAATAATAATTTAATTGAATATTGAATAAAAATTTTAGAAATCTAAGAGATAAAAGGTTATTTGTCTATTATAATAGCTAATTACAATAAAAGTAATAACAATAACTTCTATGGTGTGTTAGGCTGTGTGGAAAGCCCTTTATAGATGTGCTGCTGTAATTTTCCAGATAATCATGTATGGTTTCTTAGAAGATAAAACTGAAATTAAGAGAGGTTAAGTAGGCCGGACCTGTGGTGGCACAGTAGATAAAGCATCAACCTGGAATGCTGAGGTCACTGGCTTGAAACCCTGGGCTTGTCTAATCAAGGCACATATAGTTATGCTTTTTGCTCCTTCCCCTGCCTTTCTCTCTCTCTCTCTCTCTCTCTCTCTCTCTCTCTCTCTCTCTCTTTCTTCCCCCACCTCTTCAAAATGAATAAACAAAATTTTTAAAAAGAGAGGTTAAGTAAAGTTTTAATGTAAAGTTTACATAAGTAATGTTCCTATTTGATCTATACAATTTTGGTTCTAGTCTTTATTTTAATTAAGTGAGAAGTGGGTAGGTAGAGACAGACTCCTGCTTGCCCCCCCAGTTGGAATCTACCCAGAAAACCCACTAGGGAGTGATGCTCTGCCTATCTGGGTGTTGCTCCGTTGCTCACCAGCCAAGCTTTTCTTAGCACCTGAGGCGGAGGCCATAGAGCCATCCATCTTCAGTGCCCAGGGTCAACTTGCTCCAACTGAGCCATGGCTGTGGGAGAGAGAGAGAGAGAGAGAGAGAGAGAGAAACGAAAGGGTAGGGGTGGAGAAACAGAAGGTCGCTTCTCCTGTGTGCCCTGACCAACCAGAAATCCCATCCAGGACATCAACATCTCCTGCCTACGTTCAACCACTGAGCCAACTGGAAAGGCTTCTAGTTTAAGTTTATTCCAGTTTATTGGCATTCAGACAAATTTCACTAGAAGAGTTACTTAATTTAATAAATATTTATTAAACATAAAATTTATGCTAAGTAATGGTCACTAAGGATTTCTTAAATGAAGAGTAAGATGCAGAGACTAAAGCTGTCTCAATACAATTTTGTGAATAAGTGGGGCAATCATGTCTCAGATGAAATCATTAATGAAAAATCTGAAGATACATAAAATCTCAAACACAGGAAGTAGAGGCTTTGCTAGTTTTCTGACCAAATTCTGTTTTCCTTGTTTATTGTCTCCAATGACTCAGTTGTAATACATCAGATTTTATGTCACTGAGATGTTCCCTTTAAGAGATGGCAACAGAAGAAAAACTCCACACAAACAAACCAAACTAGTTTAGGGGCACAAAGTGTTATTTTTCCACACCCTAAAACTGATATAAATAACAATGTTTTTTATTGCTTTCATAAAGCTAAAAATTACCAGAATAAAGCATATTTGTGAACTAGAAATATTACTGAATAGAGTTTCAATGTAAGTTTATAATTAGATTTCCTCAGCTGTCATGTAACAATTCATTTTATGAAAGGGTAAGATGATACTGGAGTTTCTGATTTTCTTTCTATGAACATTACTGGTGCTGAAAACCAGTTTTGTGAGATTCAAATATCAGTCTTTTCACATCAGTGCTTTCCCCATTTTTGATCACAGAAACCTCAGAAGGCAGCGCTCCAGCTTCTCAGAGAAAAGATCACTTCTTCTGATCTGGCATTTTAAAGAGAAAGACATATTCCTTCACTTTCTAGTTTATTTCAAGATGTAGCATTTATATTATAATATAAAAGACAAGAGAGCTCTGATATGAATATTTCCCTCTCTGACATAGTCATCCTTTTATTGTTGGTGGCGATCATTCTTTTTACTTTCCTTATGTAATAAAAACAAATACCTGTCCCCCACTCCTCAAAAAACTAAGATTTGAATTACTATATTCTCAAAATGTTTTTTGAACACTTCTCTTATACTTTAATCAATTTAGAAGCTAAGAAAAATTAAAACTTTGATTTTTAGAGTGCCATCTTGAAAAGCCAATTTCTAACATTAAATGAAAATCATATCTAACATAATGGCTGGCTTAACATAACCTATTATGTTTTTTAGAAATCTCTATTATTATTTCAGCGGTCTATTCTAGTTTTATGTGTATGAAATATACACAGCATTAAAAACAACTTTAAAATTTCTAGATCCTACTAATTCTTAAAGTAAAATTGATCATTCTACATTCCTTGTTTTATTCATGCTTTTTTTGCAAAACTTTAATTTAAACACATATTGATTATTTAGTATGTTTTTTATACTTTGCTTAGATTTGACTACTAGTATCAGAAAGGTATTTCTAGAATGAGTAACAATCATGCTCATACATACGCATATTAAGATAAAGTATTTGATTTGTTTTCTTTTCATAGTTTACATTACAGAATTATTTGAATTTCAGTTTTGATTTACTATAGAATATATAACATCTTATTAATATTAGCTATTTTAATTCTATAGATATTTAGTAAAATCAATATACAATCTTTAGAAACATTTTATAGACAAAGAAATAAAGAAATACTTTCTACCTTTATAGCCTCATAATTTTTTTTTTTTTTTTTTTTTTTTTTTTACAGAGACAGAGAGAGAGTCAGATAGAGGGATAGATAGGGACAGACAGGAATGGAGAAAGATGAGAAGCATCAATCATCAGGTTTTTTGTTGCGACACCTTAGTTGTTCATTGATTGCTTTCTCATACATGCCTTGACCGTGGGCCTTCAGCAGACTGAGAAACCACTTGCTGGAGCCAGCGACCTTGGGTCCAAGCTGTTGAGCTTTTGCTCAAACCAGATCAACCCTTACTCAAGCTGGTGACCTTGGGGTCTCGAACCTGGGTCCTTCTGCATCCCAGTCCAATGCTCTACCCACTGTGCCACTGCCTGGTCAAGCAAGCCTCATAATTTTGCAGAGACAAATAATACACACACACACACACAACTGAACTGGTTAGGTTTTTTGGACATCTGCAGTAAAAATTAAATCAGGATAATATAATTATATATATATATACTCACACACACGCACATATACCATTTGGGGATAAATTTTATTATCAATTAAGGAAATGAATCACAAATGAAGAGCTCAGAATTCCCAAGAATGGGTTGGCTATTTTGTGTAGCAGTAATTAATGAATCATCTTTGTAGGCAGCTGCTAGGCTTAAACATTCTTTAAAAATTTTAATATCCTGATTACACTTACATTTCATGGACTTTATGTGTCTCTCTTCATCTTTTTTGCCCATCATTGGCCAAGAAAGTAAGGGTCTTATATTCATAGTTTCAACAAGAGTGCAAACCAGGCTTCAATTTTGACAATTCAATAATATCTTTTTTATATACAGTTTTATTTATACAATTAATTTTAACAGGGTGATATTGGTCAGCTAGAGCACATAGATTTGGAGAAAACATCTCCAGATTATTTTGACATCTGATTATGTTGTATACCCATAATCCAAAGTCAAATTGTCCTCCGTCAACCTTCATTTGGTTCTCTTTATGCCCCTCACCTCCCCCTACCTCCTCCCTCTTCTTCCTTTCCTTTCTCCTGGTAACCACTGTACTCTTATCTATGTCCATGAGTCTCAATTTTGTGTCCCACTTATGTATGGAATTATACAGTTCTTAGTTATTTCTGATTTACTTATTTCACTCATTAAAATGTTATCCAAATCCATCCACGTTGTCGTAAATGATTCTATATCATCATTTCTAATGGCTGAATAGTATTTCATAGTATATATGTACCACATCTTCTTTATCCAATCTTCTATTGAAGGGCTTTTTGGTTATTTTCATGTCTAGGCCACCATGAACAATGCTGCGATGAACATGGGGCTTCATGTGTTTTTACGTACTAATAATTTTGAGTTTTTGGGGTATATAAACAGTAGAGGGATTTCCGGGTCATATGGTAGTTCTATTCTTAATTTTTTTTATTTTTTTTTTACAAGGACAGAGAAAGAGTCAGAGAGAAGGATAGATAGGGACAGACAGACAGGAATGGAGAGAGGTGAGAAGCATCAATCATTAGTTTTTTGTTGCCATTGCGCCACCTTAGTTGTTCATTGATTGCTTTCTCATACGTGCCTTGACCACGGGCCTTCAGCAGACTGAGCAACCCCTTGCTGGAGCCAGCGGCCTTGGGTCCAAGCTGGCGAGCTTTTTGCTCATGCCAGATGGGCCCGCGCTCAAGCTGGTGAGCTCGGGGTCTCAAACCTGGGACTTCCACATTCCAGTCCGACGCTCTATCCACTGTGCCACTGCCTGGTCAGGATTTATTCTTAATATTTTGAGGAACCACCATACTTTATTCCATAATAGTTGTACTACTTTATATTCCCACCAAAAGTGAAGGAGTGTTTCTTTTTCTTTATAGGCATTCCAATGCTTATTACCTGTCTTGTTGGTATTAACTAATTTAACAGGTGTGAAGTGGTATTTCATTGTAATTTTGAATTGCATTTCTCTAACAGCTAATGATGATAAGCATCTTTTTATATATCTATTGGCTATTTTTATTTCTTCTTGAGAGAAGTGTCTGTTTATGTCCTCTTCCAATTTTTATTGGATTGTTTGCTTGTTTGTCTTTGAGTTTTGTGAGATCTTTATATATTTTGGATATTAGCCCCTTATCTGAGCTGTCATTTGAAAATATCATCTCTCATTTAGTTGGCTGTTTGTTTTTTTGTCAGTTTCTTTTGCTGTGCCAAAGCTTCTTAGTCTGATATAGTCCCATTCATTTTATCTTTGCATTTACTTCCCATGAATTTGGAGTCAAATTCATAAAATGTTCTCTATGATCAAGGTCCATGAGTTTAGTACCTATGTTTTCGTCTATCTAATTTACTGTTTCAATTCTTATATTTATGTCTTTGATACATTTTGAATTAATTTTCGTACAAGGAGACAAACCATAGTTGAGTTTCATTCTTTTATATGTGGTTCTCCAGTTTTCCCAGCACAATTTATTGAAGAGGTTTTCTTCATTGTGTGTTTTTGGCTCCTTTATCAAAGATGATTTGACCATATATATATGGTTTTATTTCTGGGCTCTCTATTCTGTTCCATTGGTCTGAGTGTCTGTTTTTCTGCCATTAACAAGCTGTTTTGATTATTGTGGCTCTATAATATAATTTGAAGTCAGGTGTTGTAATGCCTGCAGCTTCATTCTTTTTCCTTAGGATCACTTTGGCTATTTGGTGTTTTATAATTCCTTAATAACCAGATGATCTTTTTGTTTCATTTCTTTAAAAAATGACATTAGAATTTTGATTGGAGTTGCATTAAATTTATTTATTGCTTTGGGTAATATGGTCACTTTAAACTATATTTTTTCTTCCTATCCAAGAACAAAGAATATTTTTCCATTTTATTGTATCCTTTTCTATTTCCCCTAACAATACTTTGCAGTTTTCATTGTATAGCTCCTTTACATTCTTTGTTATGTTTATTCCTAGGTATTTTTGTTATTTCTTTTAGTTCACTTTTGTAAGTTTTATTTTTGGCATATAAGAAAGCAATAGACTTCTGTATGTTAATTTTGTATACTGCGACCTTCTGTATTGGTTTACTGTTTCTAATAGTCTTTCCGTGGAGTCTTTGGGGTTTTTTATATACAGGATCATATCATCTGCAAGAAGTGAAACCTTTACTTCCTTATTTCCAATATGAATATCTTTTATTTCCTTCTCTTGACTGTTCTGGCTAAAAATTTCAGCACTATGTTGAATAAGAGTAGAGAGAGTGGGCAGTCTTGTCTTGTTCCTGATTTTAGAGAAAAAGGTTTCGGTTTTTTGGCATTTAATATGATGTTAGCTCAGAGGTTGGGAATCTATGGCTCGTGAGCCAGATGTGGCTCTTTTGATGGCTGCATCTGGCTTGCAAACAAATCCTTAATAAAAAAATAATAACGTTAAAAATATAAAACATTCTCATGTATTAAAATCCATTCATTTCCTACCGCTCATGTTTATGGTTGCTGGTGGCTGGAACCAATCACAGCTGTCCTCCGTGAAAACACCAAATTTTTATTGGATAATGCATAACATACACAGATCGTTGTGAGGTCAGGAAGTAAACTTCCCTCCTTTCAATTAGCTAATTGCCAAAGCTCTTTTGATGAAGAATATGGCTAAAAGAAAGAAAGATGAGGAGTATTGTACTTTTCAGCAGGAATGGACAGAGGAATTCACCTTTGTGGAGAGAGCAAGCTCTGCAGTGTGTCTAATTTGCAATGATAAAATTGCATCAATGAAAAGGTCAAATATAAAGCGGCACTTCAACACACGCCATACTACATTTGCATCAAAATATCCAGTGGGAGACAGCAGAAAGAAAGCATGTCAAGAGCTACTGTGCAGAGTGTTAGCTAGTCAGAAGCAGATCAGTGTTTCAACACAACAAGGTGACTGGAATTCAGCTAGCTTTGCTGGTGCTTTAGCAATTGTGAGAAAAAGAAAACTATTCACAGATGGGGAGTATGACAAAACATTCATGCTTGATGTTGCCAATGAACTTCTTGACGACTTTTGGGATAAAGACAAGTTAATCAAATGAATAAAAGACATGCCTCTGTCGGCAAGAACTGTTCATGATTGTACCATCATGATGGCAAATCAAATTGAGGCAACACAAGTGACGGACATAAATGCAGCATCATTTTTTTCTCTCACTTTGGATGAGTCAACAGACGTAAGCCATTTATACCAGTTCAGCGTGATTGCAAGTTATGCTGTCCATGACACACTACATGAGGAAAGTCTTGCTGTTTTTCCTATGAAAGAGACAACGAGAGGAGAGGATTTATTCAAGTCTTTCACTGAGTTCACTAAAGAAAAAAATCTACTGATAGATAAACTTATTTCAGTGTGTACTGATGGTGTTCCATGAGTGGTGGGGAAAAACAGAGGATTCGTAGTGCTCTTTCATGAACATAAAAAGAGAACCATCCTAAGTTTTCACTGCATCTTACATCAGAAGGCGCTTTGTGCTCAGATGTGTGGCAAGCAGCTTGGTGAGGTGATGTCTTTGGTCATTCAGGTGGTCAACTTTATTGTTACCCAAGCTTTAAATAATCGCCAGTTTAAAACACTACTGGATGAAGTTGGGAATAATTATCCTGGTTTGCTTCTGTGCAGCAATGTGCTTTGGTTGTCAAGAGGGAAGGCGCTCAGCCATTTTGCAGCTTGTCTGAGTGAAATACAAACTTTTCTTGAAATGAAAAATATTGAGCATCCTGAGTAATCAAACACTGAGTGACTCCTGAAGTTATACCATCTCATGGACAAGACTGAACATCTGAACCAGCTCAATGTGAAAATGCAAGGTATTGGAAATACAGTCTTATCTCTTCAACAAGCAGTGTTTGCATTTGAAAACAAGCTGGAACTCTTCATCACCGACATTGAAACAGGTCTTTTACTACACTTTTAAAAACTGGGAGAATTTAAAGATGTGTGCACAGCAAGTGACCCTGCTCAACATCTTGATCTCCAGGAGCTAGCGAGCTTCACATCTAATCTGCTGCAGTCATTCAAAGTGTGCTTTGTAGAATTTCATGAGCACACTTGTGTTTTAAGTTCATCACCCATCCACACGAGTGTACAGTGGACAACTCTGACCTGAGTTATAACCCCAGTGTCTCTGTCAGAGATTTTGAGCTACAAGCTGCTGACCTGAAGGTCTCAGACATGTGGGTGAATAAGTTCAAGTCACTGAATGAAGATTTGGAAAGACTTGCACGACAGCAAGCAGAGTTGGCGAGCAAACACAAGTGGGGAGAAATGAAAAAACTTCAACACACGAACCAGCTGATTGTCAATACTTGTAAGCGCTTCCTGTCACATACCACACACTGCAATGTGTGAGTATTGCTGTACTGACAATGTTTGGCTGTATGTATGCATGTGAGCAGTCTTTATAACACCTAAAGAATGTTAAGACCAACCTATGATCACCTTTAACGGATGGAAGTCTCAACGCCTTCATGAAGCTTAACCTCACCACACATCAACCAGACTACAAAGCCATCAGCAAAACCGTGCAGCACCAGAAGTCACATTAATGGTAAGAAGTACTTTATGCAACAGCATAACAATGTTATTAAAAAGAATTCAGAGACTTATTGTACTTTAAAAGTGTTGGTCTTACATAAAATGCACACATTTACTTGTATTTAGTGTTAAACATTTTGTATGGCTCTCACGAAATTACGTTATAAAATATGTGGTGTTCATGGCTCTCTCAGTCAAAAAGGTTCCCGACCCCTGTGTTAGCTGATGATTTGTCATAAATGGCCTTTATTATGTTAAGGTATTTTCCTTCTATACCAATTTGGTGAGTGTTTTAAACATAAAATGATGTAGTATTTTATCAGATGCTTTACTGCATCTATTGATAGAATCATATGGTTTTTCTTTTTTGTTTGGTTGATATGGTGTATTGTGTTAACTGTTTTACGTATGTTGAACCATCCTTGTGATTCCAGGATGAAATCTACTTGATCATGATGAATTATTTTTTTAAGGTGTTGTTGTTTTCAATTTGCTAGTATTTTGTTTAGGATTTTACCATCTACATTCATTAGAGATATTGGTTTGTAGTTTTCTTTTTTTGTGTTCTCCTTGCCAGGTTTTGGTATGGTATGGTATGAGATGAGGGTTATGTTGATCTCATAAAATGTGTTTTGAAGTATTGCTTGTTCTTCAAGTTTTTGGAAGACTTTGAATAGAATAAGAACCAAATCTTTGAATGTTTGATACAATTAACTTGTATAGCCATCTGGCCCTGGACTTTTATTTTTGGAGAGGTTTTTGATAGTTGTTTCTATTTCCTTCCTGCTTATGGCTGTGTTTAGGCTATCTACTTCTTCATGTATCAGTCTAGGAAGATTGTATTGTTCTAGGAATTTATCCATTTCTTCTAGATTGTTGAATTTAGTGGCATATAGTTTTTCATAGAATTCTACAATAATTCTTTGTATATCTATAATATCTGTGGTGATTTCAACCTCTTTTATTTTGGATTTTGTTTATATGAGTCCTTTCTCTTTTTTCCTTAGTGAATCTTGACAAAGGTTTGTTAATTTTGTTGGTCTTTCTAAAGAACCAGCTCCTTTTTTTTTATTGATTTTTTTTCTATAGTTTTTCTGTTCTCTATTTTATTTATTTTGGTTCTGATTTTTATTATTTCCTTTCTTCTTCAGGGTTTGGGTTGCCTTTCATCTTCTTTACCTAGTTCCTTAAGATGTGATGTAAAGTTGTTTACTTGGCTGTCTCTTGTTTGTTCATATAAACCTGTAGTGATATGCACTTTCCTCTTATTACTGATTTTGCTGCATCCCAGAAATTCTGATATGTTGGATTGTCATTTTTGTTTGAATATCTGTTTTGTTTTTTTTTTATATTTTATTATTATTAATTTTAATGGGGTGACACCAATAAATCAGGGTACATATGTACAATGAAAACTTTTCCAGGTTATCTTATCATTCAATTGTGTTGCATACCAGTAACCTAAAGTCAAACTGTCCTCTGTCACCTTCTATCTGGTTTCCCCTGTGCCCCTCCCCTCCTCCCTATCCAACCTTTACCACCCTCCCCCACCCCGTAGCCACCACTCTCTTGTCCATGTCTCATAGTCTCATTTTTATGTCCCACCTATGTATGAAATCATGCTGTTCTCAGTTTTTCTTTTTTTTCTAATTTACTTATTTCACTCTGTATAATGTTATCAAGGTCCATCCATTTTGATATAAATGATCCAATATCATCATTTCTTATGGCTGAATAGTATTCCATAGTATATATGTACCATAGCTTTTTAATCCACTCGTATTATGACAGACACTTGGGCTGTTTCCAGATCTTCACTATTGTGAACAATGCTGCCACGAACATGGGGGCGCATTTCTTCTTTTCGAACAGTGCTATGGTGTTCTTACGGTATATTCCTATAAGTGGGATAGCTGGGTCAAAAGGCAGTTCGACTTTTAAATTTTTGAGGAATCTCCAAACAATTTTCTACAGTGGCTGCACCATTCTGCATTCCCACCAGCAGTGCAGAAGGGTTCCCTTTTCTCCACATCCTCGCCAGCACTTATTCTGTGTTGTTTTGCTGATGAGTGCCATTCTGACTGGTGTGAGGTGATATCTCATTGTGGATTTAGTTTGCATTTCTCTAATGATTAGTGCTGTTTACCATTTTTTCATATGCCTATTGGCCATCTGTATTGTATGTCCTCTCTGGAGAAATTTCTATTTATTTATTTTGCATTTTTTGATTGGATTGTTTGTCTTTCTGGTGTTGAGTTTTATAAGTTCTTTATAAATTTTAGTTATTAATCCCTTATCAGATGTTCTGTCGAATATGTTCTCCCATTGTGTGCTTTGTTTTTTTATTTTGTTCTTATTGTCTTTAGCTGTGCAAACCTTTTTAGTTTGATATAGTCCCATATGTTTATGTTGCCTTTTATTTCATTTGCTCATGGAGAAAAATCGGCAAATATATTGCTGCTACAGATGTCGGAGAGCTTGCTTCCTATGTTTTCTTCTAAGATGCTTATGGTTTCACGGCTTACTATTAGTCTTTTATCCATTTTGAGTTTGTTTTTGTGAATGTTGTAAGTTGATGGTCTAGTTTTATTTTTTTGCAGGTAGATGTCCAATTATCCCAACACCATTTGTTAAAGAGGCTGTCTTTACTCCTTTGTATATTCTTTCCTCCTTTGTCAAATATCAGTTGTCCATGAAGCTATGGGTTTATTTCTGGGACCTCTTTTCTGTTCCATTGATCTATGTGCCTGTTCTTATGACAGTACCAGGCTGTCTTGAGTATAATGGCCTTATAGTAAACCTTGATATCTGGAAGAATGATACCTCCTGCTTTATTTTTTCTTTTTAGGATTGCTGAGGCTATTCGTGTTCTCTTTGGGTTCTATATAAATTTTTGAACTATGTGTTCTATATCTTTGAAGTATGTCATTGGTATTTTAATTGGTATTGCATTGAATTTATAAATTGCTTTGAGTAATATAGACATTTTAATGATGTTTATTCTTCCTAGCCATAAGCATGGTATATGCTTCCACTTGTTTGTATATTTCTTGATTACTTTTATCAATGATTTATAATTTTCCGAGTACAAGTCCTTAACGTCCTTGGTTAAATTTACTCCTAGGTACTTTATTTTTTTGGCTGCAATAGTGAAGGGGATTGTTTCCTTAATTTCTTTTGCTGACAGTTCATTGTTGGTATATAGAAATGCCTCTGATTTCTGAGTATTAATTTTATATCCTGCCACATTGCTTAATTAAGTTAGCAGGTTCAGAAGTTTTTTGACTGAGACTTTACGGTTTTCTATAAACCATATCATATCATCTGCAAATAGTGACAGTTTTACTTCTTCTTTTTCAATTTGGATGCATTTTATTTCTTCTTCTTCTCTGATTGCTGTAGCTAGGACTTCCAAAACTATGTTGAATAAGAGTGGTGAAAGGGGGCACCCTTGCCTGGTTCCTGATCTTAAGGGGATTGCTTTTAATTTTTGTCCATTTAGTATAATGTTTGCTGTGTGTTTGTCGTAGATGGCCTTTATTATGTTAAGGAATGTTCCTTGTATTTCCACTTTACTGAGAGTTTTGAGCATGAATGGGTGCTGGATTTTATCAAATGCCTTTTCTGCATCTATTGAAATTATTATGTGATTTTTGTCCTTCCTTTTGTTTATGTGATGAATCACATTGATTTTTTGTGAATATTGAATCAGCCTTGCCTCTCTAGAGTAAATCCCACTTGATCATGGTGTATAATTTTTTTCATATATTGCTGAATCCAGTTGGCTAATATTTGTTGAGAATTTTAGCGTCTAAATTCATCAGGAATATAGGCCTATAATTTTCTTTCTTTGTGTTGTCTTTGCCCAGTATGGGATCAGAATTATGTTTGCCTCATAAAAAGAGTTTGACAGTCTTCCTTTCTGTTGAATTTTTTGAAATAGCTTGAGGAGGATAGGAGTTATTTCTTCTTTCAACTTTTGATGAAATTCACTTGTGAAGCCATCAGGCCCAGAACTTTTTTTGGGGGGGGGAGTTTTTTGATAACTGTTTTGATCTCATTTGTTGTAATTGGTCTGTTTAGGTTTTCTGATTCTTTCAGATTGATTTTTGGAAGGTTATATGAATCAAGAAATTTGTCCATTTTATCGAAATTGTCTAATTTTTTGGCATATAGTTCTTTATAGTATTTTCTTACAATGCTTTGTATTTCTGTTGTGTCAGTTGTTATTTCTCCACTGTTCTTTCTAATTTTATTTATTTAAGTCCTCTCTCTTTTTTTCTTGTTGAGTCTAGTTAAAGGTTCATCAATCTTGTTTACCTTTTCAAAGAACCAGCTTCTGGTTTTATTGATCCACTGTATTGTTTCCTTAGACTCTATGTCATTTATTTATGCTCTGATCTTTAGTATTTTCTTTTTTCTACTTGTCCTGGGCTTTATTTGCTGTTGTTTTTCTAGTTCTTTTAGATGCAGGGTCAGGTTGCTTATTTGAGCTTTTTTCACTGCTTATGACATGCCTGTAGTGCAATGAACTTCCTTCTCAGAACTGCTTTTGCTGTGTCCCATAAATTTTGAGTTGATGTATGCTCATTATCATTTGTTTCTAGAAACTTTTTTATTTCTTCTTTGATCTCATTGTTAATCCATTCATTATTTAATAACATGCTATTTAGTTTCCAAGTGTTTGAGTATTTCTCAGTTTTTCTTTAGTGGTTAATTTCTAGTTTCATGGCATTGTGATTAGAGAAAATGCTTGATATGATTTCAATCTTCTTGAATTTATTGAGACCATTGTTGTGTTCTAACATGTGGTTTATTCTAGAAAACGTACCATGAGCGCTTTAGGAAATGTATATTCTACTGCTTTAGGGTAAAAAGTTCTGAAGATATCTATTAAATCAAGTTGATCTAGTGTATTCTTTAAGTCTGCTGTTTCTTTATTAATTTTCTCTCTTTAGGATCTATCCAGTGTTGTTAGAGGGGTATTGAAACCCCCTACTATGATAGTATTGCTGTTAATCTCGCCCTTTATATCCATCAATGTCTGCTTTATGTATGTCGGGGATCCTATATTAGGTGAGTAGTTATTTATAATAGTTATATCTTCCTGTTGCATTGTTCCCTTTATGATTATGTAGTGCCCTTTTTTATCTCTTACTACAGCCTTTTTATTAAAGTCCATTTTGTCAGATATAAGTATTGCTACCCCGTCTTTTTTTTCATTTCCATTTGCATGAAATATTTTTTTCCATTCTTTTACCTTCAGTCTATGTGCATTTTTTTGTTTTAAGGTGTGTCTCTTGTACACAGCATATGGATGGGTCCTGTTTCTTTATCCATGCAGCTACCCTATGTCTTTTGATTGGATCATTTAAACCATTTACATTTAAGGTTATTATTGATATGTAGTTGTTATTGCCATATTAGTTTTTAAAGCTGTATTTCTATTTGGCTATATTCTTTCCTCCCTTTAAACTGTTCACAAAAGGCCCCTTAGTATCTCTTGCAGAATTAGTTTGGTTTTAATGACTTTTTTGAGGCTTTTTTTGTCTGGGAAGCTCTATATTTCTCCTTCAATTTTAAACATTAGCCTTGCTGGATAGAGTAGTCTTGGTTGTAGGTTCTTGTTCTGCATTACTTTGAATATATTTTGCCATTCCATTCTGTCCTCAAGTGTTTCTGTTGAGCAGTCAGATGTCATCCTTATGGTTGCTCCTTTGTAGGTGATAGTCTTTTTTTCTCTAGCAGCTTTTAAAATTTACTCTTTATCCCTTAGCTTTGGTATTTTAACTATGATGTGTCTTGGTGTAGATTTCTTTGGGTTTCTCTTTAATGGAGTTCTGTGTGCTTCTTGAACGTGTGGAGTGTTTCCCAGCCTTAATTTAGGGAAGTTTTCTGCTATGATTTGATTGAACAAAGTTTCCATTTCCTGTCCTCTCTCCTCTTCTTCAGGCACCCCTATGATGCAAATGTTGTTTTTCTTCAGGTTGTCACAGAGCTCCCTTAGTTTCCTCACATTTTTTGAGTCTCTTTTCCTTTTTCTTCTCTGCCCTTTCCTTGCCTCCCGCTTTGTACCCACAGGTGGAATTACAGGCGGGCCCGCAGCTTCCAGACCACTTTCGCACGTCCCCTCCTCCCCTGCTGCGCTAGACCGAGGTCACACTGGCTTGGCCTCTGCTCACGCCGACAGAACCGCATTTCAACGTCCTGCCGCCACCATACCTACAGCAACCCTCAGCAGGGTAGGAAGGACCCTAATATTCCACACTGTAGGCCTGGGAGCTCCCTCACTTGTTTCACAGCTCAAAACTGTCCAAACGCCTCTTCTAGGCTCTGAGGCTGCAGGCTGGAGCTTGGTTCCTGGGACCCAGGTCCCTCCCTCTCTGCCAAACTCTCCTCCCACCACGCAGGTCTCTCCGGGCTGCCATTTGCTCCCAGGAGCTGGGCAGCCCTCTTCACTTTTTCGCTATTCCTACCAGTCTCTATGTGGCTTCTTCTGTGTTCCTTGGTTGAAGAGTCCACTTAGTTTAGTTCAATGTTGGTTATCCAGATGATGGTTCTTAAAATTGAATTATAATCCACTTTGGTTCTGGGAGTTGGAAGTTGGTACGTCCTCCTACTCCGTCGCCATCTTGCTCCTCCTGTTTGTATATATCTTTTGATCTCTGCTTTTATTTCTTCCTTGACCCACTCATTTTTTAGAAGTATGTTTTTAAATTTTTACATTTTTATGGGTTTGTTTACTTATTTTTTGCAGTTGAATTCTACTTTCAAAGCTTTATGATCAGAAAATATGCTTGGTATAATTTCAATCTTTCTGAATTTGTTGATGTTAGTTTTGTGACCCAACATATGGCCAATTCTTGAGGATGTTTCATGTACGCTGGCGAAAAATGTATACTCTGGCATTTGGGGATGAAATATCTTGTAGATGTCTATCATATCTGACTGTTCTAGTGTTTCATTTAAGGCCAATATTTTTTTTATTAGTTTTCTGTTTAGAAGAACGATCTAGAGCTATCAACAGTGTATTGAGGTCTCCAAGTATGATTGTATATTTTTAGTTTTTATTTTTAGACCAGTTAATAGATGTCTTATATACTTTGGTGCTCCTTGGTTTGGTGCATATATATTAAGAAGTGTTATGTCTTCTTGATTCAATGTACCCTTCATCATTATAAAATGACCATCTTTGTCTCTGATTACCTTTGCTGTCTTATAGTCAGCATTGTTAAATATAAGTATGGCTACACCTCCTTTTCTTAAGTATTATTTGCTTGGAGAATCATCTTACAACCTTTTACTTTAAATTTGTTTTTATCCTTGTAGATTAAATGTGTTTCTAGAAGGCAACATAGAGTTGGATTTTCTTTTTTAATCCACTCTGCTACTCGGTATCTTTTTATTGGTGAGTTCAATCCATTTACATTTAATGTAATTATTGATACTTAAGGGTTTCCTATTGCCATTTTATATATTGCTTTCTGATAGCCTTTTGTCTTGTTTGTTTCTTCTCTTCTTTTTCTGTTGTTTGTTTCTGTTTGGTTGTATTCCATACTTCTTTCATTTGTTTCTTCCTTTTTTAAGCCATGTGTTTCTGTAGTGTTTTCTTTTTTTCAGGGGTGGTTACTAGTAGGTAATAAAAAAGATATATATCATTCATTGTTGTACATTATCTCATAAGTGCTTCTGCACTCCATCATCCTTTGCTACTGTTAATCTTTCTTCTGTCCTTTTTGTTTTTGTGGTTTTTTTGTCACAGATTAATCTTGTTTTTATTGTGATCTTGTTGGAATTTTAACTTGTTATATTATTTGGTTTTGTTCTTTGTATCTGATCAGATAACCTCCTTCAGTATTTCCTGAAGTGGGGGTATTCTGGTGATAAATTTTCTCATCTTTTCTATATCTGTGAATGTTTTTATTTCGATTAGGGAAATGACTTAGCCCAGGGGTCAGGATGGCTGTCCCTCAGAGTGTTCTCGTGCCTTCAATCCACTCTCTCTGTTCCCGCTGCTCTGTTCCTCTCCTCTGTCCCCGTTCCCTGGCTCCCTGGGTGCATGGTTGTGAGAGAGGGTTTCTGCGCTGTCTCTTTGAAAAGATTCTTGGGTCTGAGAAAACTCTCTCCTTTTCACAAACAGTATCCTCACTTGCTTCACATCTCAATATTGTCCATACGCCTCTTCTAGGCTCTGGGGCTGCAGGCTGGGGCTTGGTTCCTGGGACCCAGGTCCCTCCCTCTCTGCCAAACTCTCCTCCCGCCACACAGGTCTCTCCTAGCTGCCGTTTGCTCCGGGGAGCTGGGGAGCCCACTTCGCATTTTCGCTATTCCTACCAGTCTCAATGTGACTTCTTCTGTGTTCCTTGGTTGAAGAGTCCACTTAGTTTAGTTCAAAGTTGGTTTATCCAGATGATGGTTCTTAAAATTGAGTTATAATCCACTTTGGTTCTTGGAGTTGGAAGTTGGTACAACCGCCTACTCCATCGCCATCTTTGGAAACTGTGAATGTTTTTATTTCCCCTTTGTATTTAAAGGGTAGCTTTGATGGATATAGTATTGTTGATTGGAAGTTCCTCTCATTCAATACTTTAAATATTAGGGTCCAATCTCTTCGAACTTGTAGAGTTTCCACTGGGAAATCTGATGATAGCTCAATGGGCCTTCTTTTATATGTTGTATTCTTCTTTTCCTTGACTGCATTGAGGATTTTTTATTTCTCATTGGTTTGTGATAATTTCATTATGATATCCCTTGTAGTAGGTCTCTGGGGTAAGGTAACACGGTATTCTGTTTGCTTCTTGGATTTGAGGTTCCAGTTCTTTCAACATGCTTAGAAAGTTCTCATTGATTATTTGTTTGAATATGTTCTCCAATCAATTTTTTCTCTCTTCTCCTTCTAGTATACCAATTATTTTTGTGTTGCTCTTTCTGATGTAGTCAAACAATTCTAATAGGGATTTCTTATTTTTTTAAATTTGTGAGTCTTTCTCAACTTCTCTCTGTAGTATCTCCAGTTGCCTGTCTTCTATGTCACTAATTCTCTCCTCTATCTGGCCTGTTCTATTAACTAATCTTGTCTCCTCATTTTTCAGTACATGTATTGAGTTTATTGCTGTTTGGTTTCTTTATATAGTTTTACTTTCCTGGATGAAATATTCTTTTTGTTAATTAAATTGTTTTTGATCTCAATAAATTGCCTTTTAGAGGGAAGCAAGATGGCGACGGAGTAGGCGGACGTACCAACTTCCAACTCCCAGAACCAAAGTGGATTATAACTCAATTTAAAGAACCATCATCTGGATAAACCAACTAGGAACTAAACTAAGTGGACTCTTCAACCAAGGAACACAGAAGAAGCCACATTGAGACTGGTAGGAATAGCGAAAACGCTAAGAGGGCTGCCCAGCTCCCCGGAGCAAACGGCAGCCCAGAGATACCCGCGGGGTGGGAGGAAAGTTTGGCGAAGAGGGAGGGACCTGGGTCCCAGGAACCAAGCCCCAGCCTGCAGTCCCAGAGCCTAGAAGAGGCGTTTGGACAGTTTTGAGCTGTGAAACAAGTGAGGGAGCTCCCAGGCCTACAGTGTGGAGTATTAGCTCCCTTCCTACTCTGCTGAGGGCTGCTTAGGGGTTTGGGGCGACAGGACGCTGAAACGCGGTTCTGTCGGCGTGGGCAGAGGCCAAGCCGGTGGGAGCTCGGCCTAGCCCAGAGGGTCAGAGGGGACATGCAAAAGCGGTACGGAAGCTGTGGGCCCGCATTTAATCCCACTTACGGGGACAAAGCGGGAGGCCAGGAACGGGCAGAAATCTGCTCTGCGACACTGCGCAAGCCGGCCCTGACCATGGGGACTGGGCTCGGACCAGGGATGGGCAGGGGCTCGCGGCTGATCTCATGCTACCAGCCCCCCCCACCCTAAGCCAGAGAAACCATGGTTGGCCAGTATACGTGCGCGTGCGGGCTCCGAGAGCGGGAACGAGCTAGACCCCGAGACAAGTGGAAGCTCGCAGCTGAGCTCACGCTACTATCCCCATCCAGCCAGAGAAACCGCAGATTGCATTCATACGTGCACGAGCGGGCTCCGAACGCAGGGGCGGGGTAGAGTCCGGGATGAGCGGAAGTATGCAGCTGAAAGGAAGCCAGCAAACATGCCAGGCCCAATAAACATGGGTTTGCGACCCTGCGCAGAAGGGCCCTGGCCTCGAGGGCGGGGCTAAATCTCCAGACGAGCAAATGCTCACAGCTGAGACCACGTCAAAAGCCCCGCCCAACACGCGAAACTGTGGCTAGCAGACTCTGACTGAGGGTTCTGGGCGGAAGTCTGAACATAGGCTGGGTCCGCAGCTGAGCAAAGGTGCTCACCTCTACCCTTTGTGCTAAGGCTTATGGCTAGAGAGACAGCCCCTCCCACGGAGGAGAGGCAGAAATCACAGCTAAAGCCACAGTGTGCCGGCGCAGGCAACGCTCATACCCAACCACCCTATGCTCCAGCAGAGGGGGTGGGGGCCTGCAGACAGACCACACCTAGAGAACACAAAGGCAACACCTACTGGACTCCAGTGGCCACATCTTGCTTATACACAGAAAAAAATGGGCAGGCAGAGGAATGCAAACCAAATGAATCAAGAGAAATCCCCAGAGAAGGACCTGATTGAACCAGATATAACCAAATTGCCAGAAGCAGAACTTAGAATAATGATAGTTAGGATGTTCAAAGAAATTATAGCAACAATGGATAGTTATTATGAACACCTAAATAAAGAGATAACAAGTATAAAAAACGAAATTGAAATAATAAAAAGGAATCAGACAGAAATGACAAATACAGTATCAGAACTGGAGACCACAATGGAAGGAATTAAAAGCAGGATGAATCACTCTAAGGATTGAATAAGCAAGTTAGAGGACACAATAAAGAAAGACACAGAAGCAGAGAAGATAAAGGAAAAGACACTTAAAAAATGTGAGGAAACTCTAAAGGAGCTTTGTGATAAAATGAAGAGAAACAACATTTGCATCATAGGGGTGCCAGAAGAAGAGGAAAGAGGACAGGAAATGGAAACTTTGTTCAATCAAATCATAGCAGAAAACTTTCCTAAATTAAGGCTGGGAAACACTCCACACATTCAAGAAGCACACAGAACTCCATTAAAGAGAAACCCAAAAAGATCTACACCAAGACACATCATAGTTAAAATACCAAAGCTAATGGATAAACAAAAAATTTTAAAAGCTGCTAGAGAAAAAAAGGCTATCACCTACAAAGGAGCCCCCATAAGGATGACATTGGACTTCTCAACAGAAACACTTGAGGCCAGAAGGGAATGGCAAGATATAATCAAAGTAATGCAGAACAAGAACCTACAACAAGACTACTATATCCAGCAAGGTTAATGTTTAAAATTGAAGGAGAAATAAAGAGCTTCCCAGAAAAAGAAAGCCTGAAGGAATTCATAAAATCCAAACCAATTCATCAAGAGATACTAAGGGGCCTTTTGGGAACAGTTTAAAGGGAGGAATGAATAGAGCAAAAGAAGAATACAGCTTTAAAGAATAAAATGGCAATAAACAACTACATATCAATAATACCCTTAAATGTAAATGGATTAAATAATCCAATCAAAAGACATAGGGTAGCTCCATGGATAAAGAAACAGGACCCATAAATATGCTGTCTACAAGAGACACACCTTAAAACAAAAGATGCTCATAGACTGAAGGTAAAAGCATGGAAAAAAATATTTCATGCAAATGGAAATGAAAAAAAAGCCAGGGTAGCAGTACTTATAGCTGACAAAATGGACTTTAAAACAAAGGCTGTAGTAAGAGATAAAGAAGAACACTACATAATGATAAAAGGAACAATTCAACAGGAAGATATAACTATTATAAATATCTATGCAACAAATATAGGAGCCCCGACATACATAGAGCAGACTTTGATAAATATAAAGGGCGAGATTAACAGCAATACTATCATAGTAGGGGATTTCAATACCCCTCAAACAACACTGGATAGATCCTCAAGAAAGAAAATTAATAAAGAAACAGCAGACTTAAAGGAGACACTAGATCAACTTGATTTAATAGATATCTTCAGAACTTTTCACCCTAAAGCAGTAGAATATACATTCTTCTCAAGCGCTCATAGTATGTTTTCTAGGAGAGACCACATGTTAGGACACAAAAATGGTCTCAATAAATATAAAAAGATTGAAATAATATCAAGCATTTTCTCTGATCACAATGCCATGAAACTAGAAATTATCCACAAAAGAAAAACTGAAAAACACTCCAACACTTGGAAACTAAATAGCATGTTATTAAATAATGAATGGATTAACAATAAGATCAAAGAAGAAATAAAATATTTTCTAGAAACCAATGATTACAAGCATATATCATCTCAAAATTTATGGGAGACAGCAAACGCAGTACTGAGAGGGAAGTTATTGCACTACAGGCATATCAAAAGAAGCTTGAAAAAGCTCAAATAAGCAACCTGCCCTGCATCTAGAAGAACTAGAAAAACAACAACAAAAAAACCCCAAGACAAGTAGAAGGAAGGAAATATTAAAGATCAGAGCAGAAATAAATGACATAGAGGCGAAGGAAACAATACAGAGGATCAATGAAACCAGAAGCTGGTTCTTTGAAAAGGTAAACAAGATTGATGAACCTTTAACTAGACTCACCAAGAAAAAAAGAGAGATGACTCAAATAAATAAAATTAGAAAGGACAGTGGAGAAATAACAACTGACACAACAGAAATACAAAGCATTGTAAGAAAATACTATGAAGAACTATATGCGAAAAAATTAGACAATCTTGGTGAAATGGACAAATTTCTTGAATCATATAACCTTCCAAAAATCAATCTGGAAGAATCAGAACACATAAACAGACCAATTACAACAAATGAAATCGAAAGAGTTATCAAAAAACTCCCAAAAAAGAAAAGCCCTGGGCCTGATGGCTTCACAAGTGATTTCTATCAAAAATTCAAAGAAGAACTAACTCCTATTCTCAAGCTATTTCAAAAAATTCAAGAGGAAGGAAGACTTCTAAACTCCTTTTATGAGGCGAGCATAATTCTGATCCGAAAACCGGGCAAAGACAACACAAAGAAAGAAAATTATAGGCCTATATCCCTGAAGAATTTAGACGCTAAAATTCTCAACAGAATATTAGCCATCCGATTCCAGCAATATATGAAAAAAATTATACACCATGATCAAGTGGGATTTATTCTGGAGAGGCAAGGCTGGCTCAATATTTGCAAATCATTCAATGTGATTCATCACATAAACAAAAGGAGGGACAAAAATCACATGATAATTTCAATAGATGCAGAAAAGGCATTTGATAAAATCCCCCACCCATTTATGCTCAAAACTATCAGTAAAATGGGAATACAGGAAACATTCCTTAACATGATAAAGGCCATCTATGGTAAACCGACAGCAAACATCATACTAAATGGACAAAGATTAAAAGCAATCCCCTTAAGATCAGGAATCAGGCAGGGATGCCCCCTTTCACCACTCTTATTCAACATAGTTTTGGAAGTACTAGCTACAGCAATCAGACAAGAAGAAGAAATAAAAGGCATCCAAATTGGAAAAGAAGAAGTAAAACTGTCACTATTTGCAGATGATATGGTATTGTATATTGAAAACCCTAAAGTCTCAGCCAAAAAACTACTGGACCTTATAAATGAATTCAGCAAGGTGTCAGGATATCAAATTAATACTCAGAAATCAGAGGCATTTCTATATACCAACAATGAAATATCAGGAAAAGAAATTAAGGAAACAATCCCCTTCACTATTGCAGCCAAAAAAATAAAGTACCTAGGAGTAAATTTAACCAAGGAGGTTAAGGACTTGTACTCGGAAAATTATAGAACATTGATAAAAGAAATCAAGGAAGATACAAACAAGTGGAAGCATATACCGTGCTCATGGATAGGAAGAATAAACATCATTAAAATGTCTATATTACCCAAAGCAATTTATAAATTCAATGCAATACCAATTAAAATACCAATGACATACTTCAAAGATATAGAACACATATTCCAAAAATTTATATGGAACCAAAAAGGAACACGAATAGCCTCAGCAATATTAAAAAGATAAAATAAAGCAGGAGGTATCACTCTTCCAGATATCAAGGTTTACTATAAGGCCATTATACTCAAGACAGCCTGGTACTGGCATAAGAACAGGCACATAGATCAATGGAACAGAACAGAGGACCCAGAAATAAACCCACAGCTTTATGGACAACTGATATTTGACAAAGGAGGAAAGAACATACAATGGAGTAAAGACAGCCTCTTTAACAAATGGTGTTGGGAAAATTGGACATCTACCTGCAAAAAAATGAAACTAGACCATCAACTTACAACATTCACAAAAACAAACTCAAAATGGATAAAAGACTTAAATGTAAGCCGTGAAACCATAAACATCTTAGAAGAAAACATAGGCAGCAAGCTCTCCAACATCTGTAGCAGTAGTATATTTGCCGATTTAGCTCCACGGGCAACTGAAATAAAAGGCAAGATAAACAAATGGGACTATATCAAACTAAAAAGTTTTTGCACAGCTAAAGACAATAGGAACAGAATAAAAAGACAAACCACACAATGGGAGAACATATTCGACAGCACATCTGATAAGGGGTTAATAACTTAAATTTATAAAGAACTTATAAAACTCAACAACAGGAAGACAAACAACCCAATCAAAAAATGGGCAAAAGAAATGAATAGAAATTTCTCCAAAGAGGACATACAGATGGCCAATAGGCATATGAAAAAATGCTCAACATCACTAATCATTGGAGAAATGCAAATTAAAACCACAATGAGATATCACCTCACACCAGTCAGAATGGCACTTATCAGCAAAACTACACAGAATAAGTGCTGGCGGGGATGTGGAGAAAAGGCAACCCTTCTGCACTGCTGGTGGGAATGCAGACTGGTTCAGCCACTGTGGAAAACAGTATGGAGATTCCTCAGAAATTTAAAAATCGAACTGCCTTTTGACCCAGCTATCCCACTTATAGGAATATACCCTAAGAACACCATAGCACTGTTCAAAAAGAAGAAATGCGCCCCCATGTTCGTGGCTGCATTGTTCACAATAGCGAAGATCTGGAACCAGCCCAAGTGTCCGTCAGAAGACGAGTGGATTAAAAAGGTATGGTACATATATACTATGGAATACTACTCAGACATAAGAAACGATGACATCGGATCATTTATAACAAAATGGATGGACCTTGATAACATTATACGGAATGAAATAAGTAAATCAGAAAAAAAGAAAAACTGAGAACAGCATGATTACATACATAGGTGGGACATAAAAGTGAGAATATGAGACATGGACAAGAGAGTGGTTGTTATGGGATGGGGGAAGGGAGGGAAGAGTGGGATAGGGAGGAGGGGAGGGACACATGGAAAACCAGATAGAAGGTGACAGAGGACAATTTGACTTTTGGTTATGGGTATGCAACACAATTGAATGATAAGATAACCTGGAGATGTTTTCATTGTACATATGTACCCTGATTTATTGGTGTCACCCCATTAGAATTAATAATAAAAAAATATATATATTTAAAAAATTGCCTTTTAGAGCTTTCTTGTATTAAACTGAGTATTTTTAGGACTTCAGTTTTGAATTCCCTGTCATTTAACTCCAAGGTTCTCACATAATTGAAATTATTTTCTAGAGATATTTCATCATCTATCTGAGCTACATCTCTATCTATTGTATTTATAATATTTAATTTCTTTTTCCTTAATGGCATTTAAGAATTGTATTGTTAATAACACTAATAAGAGATGATTAATAAAATAAAGTTGAAAAAATACAGTGAAAAAATGAAAATTTTATAATGATAATTAGAACAAAGTTGAAAAAATAGGAGCAGATAATTGAAATAAAAGGAGCAGAAACTAAGAAGAGATGACAAATGAGAGAAAAAATGAAGTATAAAAACAGCAAAATGCCACAATGAAAAATATGAGCAAAATATAACAATTTGATGATAAATGACGAACAGATGAGAACAAAAAAGAGGAAGAAAAAATAAAGGAGATGAAGTGAGAAGAAAGAATAAAGAGAAAGAAAGGACAAAAGTCAAAGTACAAAACAAAGAGAAAGAAAAAAGAAAATAAACAGAAGTAAAGATTTCTGAAATGAATCCCTAACAAAAAACAAGAATGAAAAATGTAACAACTATGGATAATGCAGTTCAAAAAATAATAATAATAAAAAATAAGTAAAAATGACAAAAAGAATTTTAAAATATGTGAATTTTCTGGTCTTGAGAGGTAGCTTCTTCCTTTTTTTGGCAGGTGGCATTTTACTAAATTTTGCCTCTGTGGGGTTTTTGGGCAGAGGTCTGCTGGTGTGTCGCTATGGCAATGATGCAGACTGGGCCTCGGTCCTGTTGGCAGGTGGGGCTTGTTAAGGGTTTGCAACTATATGACTCTAGCAATGGCAGTCACAGTTTTCCCAGCACCTCTCCACACATCCCTCCCACTGGAGCTAACAGCCTAGAGACTCATCTGTGGGGTTCGCCTCAGCCACTGTCCTTGAAGCAAGGGAATCTATGCACAGCCAGGTCCCCCCCTCCAGCACTGCTCAAAGCATAGTTCTGGGCAAGGCAGTGGCAACCAGAGCTGCCAGTGAGAGCAGGCAGGGCAGGGCACAGACCAAGGACCAAGTGCCTTTTATATACAGGCAAAATTCTATGGGCTGGCGGGCATATCTAGCATGCCTCAGTGCACCACGGTTCTAATCTCCATGGGTTTTTCCCACTTGCACTGCTTGGCAGCCTATGACAGGCCATGTGTGTGCCCAGCTCCCACGACTACGGCAATGTACATAGACAGTTGCAGCGGCCGTTCACGCGGCCAGTGTGGGCAATCTCAGGCCAAGGGTCTTGGCCCATGTGTGTGCTTGGCTCTGAAGATTGTGGAGCCGGGAATGCCCAAAGAAGCTGGTGCCCACGCAGGTGCCTAACATTGATAATCTCGGGTTAAGCCCTCCAGTCCCTGCACACGCCCTGTGCTGGGGATCATGGAGCCGGGAATGCCCAAAGACGCTTTTGCCCACGCAGGTGCCTAACATTGGTAATCTCAGGTTAAGCCCTCCAGTCCCTGCACACGCCCTGTGCTGGGGATCATGGAGCCGGGAATGCCCAAAGATGCTGGTGCTCATGCAGGTGTCTAATGTTGTTAATCTTGGGCTAAGCAGTTCAGCCCACGCATGTGCCCACTTGCTCCCCATGCTGGTGATGCTAGGTAGAGCCACTAGCACAGCACCAGTGTCCATAGAGCTGGGAATGCACAAAATGTTGGCACTGGCTCATGCGGGCATCCTGTGCTGGTAATTTTAGGTGGATCCCACTGCCTGTGCATGTGCCCTGTGTCTGCGATCACATGCAGATCCAGTGTGGTCTTTCTTTTGTTTCAATGCCTACCCTAACCCAGCTCCTTTCCCACTAGCTCAGTCTCTCCTCTTTGCCTGGCTGCAAATAAAAGTACCCCTACCTCAGAGCAGTTCAGAAAGCAAAATGCCTCATTCTTCATCTTATTTATTCAGCCACTTTTCACCCAATCATACCTTTGTCTGGTGTGTGTAAATTCCAGGTGCTCCTAAGGTGTTTTTTCTTTGTGTCTAGTTGTATAATTTGTTAAAATCTCAAGGGGAGAAATGGTAGCATGAGAAATCAGTATTCCTCATGCCACCATTTCTCTGATACACAGTAATATCTTAGAAAAGATAAACTTCCCCAGTAAGATATTAAGTATAAGCAGAAATTGTATGAATGCAACTCTATCAATGAGACAGTATGCAGTGACAAATAGTGACTTGACTTTGGATGATGGGTACATAACACAATCAACAGTTCAAATGCTATAGAAATTTTACTTGAAACCTATGTACTCTTATTGAAGAAAGTCATCTTATTATATTATTATATTTGTCTAAATAATTTTTTAAAAGAAAGAAAATATTAAGAGTAGTTTTTTGAGTAGAAGGTCAGTTTTTGACAGCAAATGGTAATATAAGAAAAAATGAACTACAATTGAAAGAGTCGATATGCAGTTAAGTATAAATAAATATTGACTATGTAAACAACAATGATCTCTATGCGTTCTTTTTCTTTTGCAACAGAAGACAGAGAGAGGGACAGGTAGGGACAGACAGACAGGAAGGGAGAGGGATAAGAAGCATCAATTCTTTGTTGCGGCACTTTAGTTCTTCATTGATTGCTTTCTCATATGTCCCTTGACCAGGGGGCTACAGCAGATTGAGTGACCCCTTGCTCAAGCCAATAACCTTGGGCTCAAGCTGGCAAGCTGTGCTCAAACCAGATGAGCCCGCACTCAAGTTGGCGATCTCGGGTCTCGAACTCAGGTCCTCCGTATCCAAGTCCTATGCTCTATCCACTGCGCCACCACCTGGTCAAGCTCTATGGCTTCTTTAACAAGAATAATTGAGAACATATTGTAATTCTCAGAGGTCAGAGTTTGTAGAAAGGTATAACTAAAGAGTAGCTTGAGAAAAATTTTGTGATGTAGAATGATTCTATATTTTGAGTGTTGTGGTATTTACATGAATCTGTGCCTGGGTTAAAACCCATAGATATGTGCACAAAATATTTTCTAAATAAAATTGAAACAATAACTATTTTTATATAAGTTTTGGAAGTTAAAGAGAAATGTCAATTATAACAGAAAAGGTGGGAAGGAACAATGTAGATTAGAGTTCTAATGTTCACACATTGCCTGAAAAGTGATAAAAATACCAATTTATATTCAATTGTGATAAATTAAAAGTGTGTATTTTACCACAGCTTTTTTATCTACTCATCTACTAACGGATACGTAGGCTGCTTACAAATCTTGGCTGTGATAAATTATGCTAAAGTAAACATAGGGTTGTATATGTTCTTTAAAATTAGTCTTTTGGGTTTCTTCAGATAAACTTCTGGAAGTAGTATTGCTGGGTTATAAGGAATTGTGCACATGAAACATGTTTAATTTTGTTAATCAGGGTCACCCCAATAAATTTAATTAAAAATGCATATTGTAATCTCTAAGGTATTATGTAAAATAATAGTAAAATAAGTTAAAATCAATAAGTTAATAGAAGAAAACTAGAATAATAAAAGTAATGAGAAAAAAGGAGAAAAGAAAATGAAAATAAATGAGACAAATAAAAAGCAAATAGGAGAAAGAAATAAACTGAAATACGCCAGTCATAACATCTTGTGTGAATGAGACAGATAATCCAATTACCAAAATTATCAGAATGGATATTGTTTGTGAGAACCGTACCTCAAATGTAAAAACACAGAAAGATTAAAATAAAAGGGTGAAAAAGATTAAAATAAAAGGGTAAAAAAGATATACCAGGTAAACAATAATCAAATGTAATCAATGTCCCTATAGTAATAATAGGCACAATAAAATTTAATGTAAGAAACATTACTAGCGATAAAGGGAAATATTTTATAATAAAATTAAATTAACATACCAAGAAATTTGACAATTCTAAATTTTATTTACTTAACATAACTTTGATATATATACAGGGGTGGGAAAAGTAGTTGTGAGTACATAAAACAGTTTATTGTTACATTATTATTTATTAATACTATATTATTTTTAATATTAATGACTATAAATCTACTTTTGCCCTACATTTGTTTGTAAAACAAAGATGATAAAGGCAAAAACAAAATAACTTCAAACCGTAACAGCGGTGGAGACATTAACACACTTCTCAAAATGGCTGATAGAGTAAGTTGACAAAACTTAATGATATATAAGACCTGAAACCATGCTTAACAAATTTGACCTAGTTGACATACACACAAAAATGATTTCTGGGCACATTTACCAATAATCTCATTTTCCAGGATGCAATTTCCTGTAGAGTGCCAGGTTACCGTTTTCCAAAGAGAGCAATTTTGGGCGATTGAAATTCAGGAGTAAAAAAAGCCAATTTTTAGAAGATAATGACAATCAAGTATAACAACCTTTTAGATCTGTACACAAGTTTACATTTCACTGTTTAACAAATCATAAATATTTAAATAGTAATAGCAATTTTTCCTGCTCCAGGGCATTAGACTGAGGTTTTTATAAATTTTTCCAATCTTCATTCAGCTAACTGCTCCCACATTTGTGTAAAGCCTTTCCTCTTATTAATTCCCTGATTCTCATAATACTTTCCAGTAGATGCTGTTAATGCTCTGCTCAGATCCCCTTTAGAGTCAATGTACTCATTCCCGGATGCTGTGACTATTGGAGGCTAGAACACATCGCTTTGTCCTTCTCTGAAGAAGTGCCTTCATCTATGGATGCCATCTCACTCCAGTATTCTGGAGGTGGCCTTTTCCCAACTGATACAAGGAAACATTAACCTGGGCCTGTTAAAAGTGTACTTCTGTAGTATTACCCAGTACAATGTAAGTGCTAGCCATTACTAGAAAAGGATGAGCCACTTCTGCATATCCAGAAAGTCTAGGGGAATGTCAGAGTCAATACCCTCAGGGATATTCACCCAGATGGATTTACCCAAGTTTTTAGGATCCAAAGTTTTTCTTACCAAGCTTTAACCTCACATAACAGAACTGCCTAACCTGAGAATTCAAGCATCTCTGGAGCTCTGTTCTTACAATTAAATGTTCAGCTTGCTGTTCATCTGTGCTTGTCCTTCCATTACAGACAATGAGGGCCCTTTATATCTGCCACTGGGGCTCTCTGGCTCTAACACTGAATGATTAACAATTGCTTGTTTACATTCTCCAGTCTTTCATTATACCTTCTTCAAGGTGTCAACACAACTTGGCAGTAACAAGCCAAGTTCCTATATATCCAATGGTGGGATTCAGCAAGTTTGCACCAGTTCAGGAGAACCGATACCTAATTTTTTGTTGAGTTCAGTGAACTAGTTATTAAAGTGGCACTTGTAATCAGGGTTCTTTCTAAGGTGGGAGCCTGGGCAGCCACCCAATTAGAAAATCACAAATTTACATTCTTTACTCCTTTTTAACATTCATCTGCACAACAGTGTATTCTAAGCACTGTTTATTGTAGTAATGTTCATTCCATCCATAGGTCAAAAAAAATTGCAAGTGAGGATGCCAATCAAGAAGCAATAGGGGCCCTGGCCAGTTGGATAAGCGGTAGTTCACTGGCCCAGTATGTGGAAGTCCCAGGTTCAACCTCCGGCCGGGGAACACAGGAGAAGCACCTATCAGCTTCTCCAGCCTTCCCTTCTTAAAGCCAAAGCTCCATTGGAGCAAAGTTGGCCTAGGTACTGAGGATGGCTCCATGGTCTCTGCCTCAGGCACTAGAATGGCTCTGGCCACAACGAAGTAACGTCCCAGATGGGCAGAGCATCACCTCCTGGTGAGCATGCTGGGTGGATCCTGGTCGGGCACATGAGGGAGTCTGTCTGACTGCCTCCCTGCTTCTAATTTAACTTCCAAAATATATGAAAAAAGAAAGCAATATGGAAATATCTTAAATAACAGTTTTATTGTATTTTTTTCAGGTATTATTTAATATGTTTTTATTAATATTTTAAAGCTCATAACATAATCTATTTTTATGTACTTCTTTTATTATTCTTATTTAAGTATTAAATGCATAAAATAATAAACTACCTTTTGGTATATCATTTTTTTATACTTAAAATGGTCATTAGGGCAGAGAACTGGTTGTTAAATCATTTAAATTTCACTACTCCCTATGTCCATAGTTCCTTTTTTATGTATTTCCACTGCCTATATCATTGATCCTGCCACAGCATCCCTGCTCCCTTGAGTTAATTCTTCAGGTCACCACTGATAAAGTATTTGAAAGTGAAGTCCCTATTTTATCCTACTTTTATTCATGCCCCATTTCACCTTTGAGCAAAATCAAACACCCATCTTACTGGCTCTTTTCTCAGACCACTCTTGGCATCACTTATGTTAGCTCAGATCCTCTGAGAAGCAGGTTCCAAAATGAAATCAAATATTTGAGTGTTCTATTAGGTAAAAGGCCTCTGTGAGAAGAATTGGGAGGGAACCAGAGAAATTTGGGGAAATTGTCATACCAGGATGTAATTCTGAACCCCAGTGAAAGAGAAAGGAAGAAAGGTTGAATGGAATGACCTAGACTGCTGGCAGTCTCAGGAAAAAGAGATGGGCAGAGATATAAGAAAATGTTCAAGCCAAGCATGGCTGTCAGAGGAGTATCATGCTTGTCTCAGTATCCCTATGACACTCAGTCACTGACTGGAAGCAGCCAATGGGATGCATACCTGTGTTGTAAACAGTAATTGACTACGTTAAATATATGTACTTGCAGTACTGGGAGGGTAAGGATGGTTTTAGCGACAAATAATGCTGAATAAATTGAATCTCTATATGAAAAAAAATCACCTCTACCTCAATGCACACAGAATATTTCTCTCCAGATATAGTATATGTCTATAATATGAAAGATAAGACTATAAAGCACTTAGAGAAATATAATTGGCCAGAAGTAAGAACAATTGCAAAATAAAACACTAAAGAAAAAAAGTACTAATTTAAAGATAAGAAGTTCTTTTCATGAAGAAACATTATTGGGAGAGAAAATACAAGACAAAGAGTGGGAATGAATTTTTATACACTTATTTTAAAGGTTTTATATCTATATTATGCAAAAAATTATTTTTATGAATTAAAATATCTAATATGGACAAAATAATTTTAAATGATCAAAAGATATGAACAACTACTTTGCAAAATAAGGAAGAATATATGGATAATATGAATATTATAATACAGTGGTACATTGAGATACAAGTTTAATTTGTTCTGTAACCGGGCTCATAAGTCAGTCAACTCATGTATCAAACAAATTTCTCCCATTTAAAATAACTGAAATAGATTTAATCCGTTCGAGCCCTGTGAAACATCCCCAAACCATCCTAAATTATAAAAAAAGACATTTTTATTTAAGAAACACACATGTATACTTTACCAATGCATAACAAAATATATGAAATAAAAGAAAAAAAGTGTTATTTAGTACTGTATTCTCACCTTGGAGGTAGACGAGTGCGGTTAATGGAGGTGAATGGCAGAGAAGGGGGGGAGGAAGGAAGGGATGCAGGCACTGTAGACAAATAAACTAAAACTACACTCTCTTAATACTAAATGTAAACTAAAATTACATTTTCTTTACTTTAAATAAAACTAAAACTGCACTTTCTGTACTTAAAATAAAACCACAAAAACTTAATTGTAAAATAATGCACTTTCTTAACTTTAAACTTAACCTAAGCTTAACATTATGTATTTTTCATTTAATCATCACCTGTTTTTTTGCCTTTTTGGCTACATTTTCGGCACTTTCACTTGTAGGACTTTTGAATAAATATCTATCCAAAGAGATTTGCTTTTGCCTGCCTTTTAAAATGTTATGAAAATGTGACAAACAAGTGTCATTAAAAAGTGCTAAAGCACAAGCAGTTGAAACTTTTTCTGGATGTTTCTTTTCAATGAAACTTGAAAGCTTCTCCCACATTGCCAGCATTTCTTTAATTTCATTTATAGAAATCACTTCCTCCAACTCTACCTTCTCCTCACTACTAATCTCTTGCAGTAGCTCCATGTGTTGCATCATCTGTAGCTCCTTCAACTCCTCAGTTGAGAGTTCCTCCTCATGTTCCTCAATGAGCTCATTTACGTCACACTCATCTACCTCCAGACCCATTGACTTTCTGAGGGACACAATCTCCTCCAATGCTTCTACCTCAGTCTTGGTCTCGGGTTCAAATCTTTCGAAGTCCCTGTCTGCAACAACATCAGACCATAACTCTTTCCATGCCAAGTTCAAGGTTCTTCTTTTAACCTATTGCCATGCCAAGTCAATAATGCATAAACATATCATGATGTTGTAGGATTCTTTCCAAAACTCTCAAAGGGTTAGATTTGTATTATCAGTCACTTCAAAGCAGCGGCAGAACAAGTGCTTTGTGTAAAGCTTTTTAAAGTTGGAAATGACCTGCCGATCCATAGGTTGCAAGATTGAAGTCATGTTGGGTGGGAGGTAGAGGAATTTCATTAATTTGAACTCATCGAGAATGTCATCTTCAAGACCAGGTGGGTGGGTTGGAGCATTTTCAAGGAATAGTAATGCTTTCATCGGGAATTCATTTTCTTGAAGATATTTCTTTACTGCAGGACCAAAGACGAGATTTACCCATTCAATAAAAAAACTGCCGCGTAACCCATGCCTTAGCATTGGCGCATCACATAACCTGCAGTTTTTTTTTAAGAATCTTGTGAGTCCTGGGGGACGGCAAGATGGCGATGGAGTAGGCGGACGTACCAACTTCCAACTCCCAGAACCAAAGTGAATTATAACTTAACTTTAAGAACCATCATCTGGATAAACAAACTTTGAACTAAACTAAGTGGACTTTTCAACCAAGGAACACTGAAGAAGACACATTGAGACTGGTAGGAAAAGCAAAAATTTGAAGAGGGCTGCCCAGCTCCCCAGAGCATATGGAAGCCCAGAGAGACCTGCGTGGTGGGAGGAGAGTTTGGCGGAGACGGAGGAACCTGGGTCCCAGGAGCAAAGCCCCAGCCTGCAGCCCCAGAGCCTAGAAGAGGCGTTTGGATAGTATTGAGCTATGTAACAAGTGAGGATACTGTTTGTGAGAAAGAGACAGGTTTCTCAGACCCAAGATTCTTCTTAAAGGACAGCGCAGAAAACCTCTCTCACAACCACTCAACCGAGGCTCCGGGGAATGGGGACAGAGGAGAGGACCAGAGCAGCGGGAAGAGAGTGTGGACTGAAGACACAGAGACAAACACTCTGAGGGACAGCCACCCTAACCCCTGGGATAAGTCACTTCCCTAATCAAAAACAAATATTTCCCCTGGAACTAGCAATACCAGCAAAGGGAGACAGGACACTAGCCAAACGAGCTCTCCCACGGCACTTAGAGCAAAGCTGCTTAGACAGAGGAAGCTTCCAGGACTACAATATGGAGTGTTAGGGTCTGAGCTGCAGTGCATCCACACACACTGCTGAGGGCTGGCTGGAGGGACGGTGGTGGTGGGATGCTGAAATGTGGTTCTGTTGGTGGGGGCGGAAACCCAGCTGGTGTGAGCTTGGTCTAGCCTAGCAGGGGTAGAGGAAACGTGCAAAAGCAGTCCGGCAGCTGCGGGCCCACCTGTAGCCCCACCTGCAGGGGAAAAGCAGGAGGCCAGGAATGAGCAGAGATCTGCTATGCGACCCTGGACCCTGCGCAAGCCTGCCCTCACCGCGGGGGCGGGGCTAGGACCAAGGACAGGTGGAGGCTCGTGGCTGAGCGCATGCCAGTAGCCCTGCCTGGCCAGAGAAACCGGGGTTTCCATCCTGCAGTGTGAGTTGGCTCTGAACGCGGGGGTGAGGTTTGAGCCCCAGATGAGCGGAGGGTAGAAGCTGAGCACATGCCAGAAGCCCCGCCCGGCCCAATAAACCACGGTTTGCGATCCTGTGAAGAGAGGCCCTGGCCTCGAAAGTGGGGCTAAAGATCCAGATGGGTAGAGGCTCATAGCTGAGTGCACGTCAGCAGCCCCATCCAACCTGAGAAACTGTAGCGAGCAGGCTCTGACTGTGGAGGCTGGGAGGAAGCCCGGGAACAGGCTGGGTCCGCAGCTGAGAAAAGGTGCTCACCTCTAACCTTGGTGCTGAGGCTTGTGGCTTGAGCGCAGTGTGCAACCCAACCTGTGTGGGTGAGGCAAAGACCCAGGCAGCCTGAGGCTTGTTTATAGAGAGGGGCACCAGAACACAGCTCCTCCTACGTAGGAGAGGCAAAAAATCACAGGAACAGTCGCAGTGGGCCGGCACTGGCAACACCCATACCCAACCGCCCGCCCTAGGCAGCGGCAGAGGGGGTGGTGGGCCTACAGACAAACCACACCTAGAGAAAACAAAGGCAACACCGATTGGACTATAGTGGCCCCAACCTTTTTATACACAGACAAAATGGGCAGGCAGAGAAATGCAACCCAAATGAATCAAGAGAAATCCCCAGAGAAGGACCTGAAAAAAACAGATAAACAAATTACCAGATGCAGAATTTAAAATAATAAAAGTTAGGATGTTCAAAGAAATTAGAGCAACAATGGATAGTCATTAAGAATACCTAAATAACAGGATAAAAATTATACAAAAGGAAATTAAAATAATATAAAAGAATCAGACAGAAATGACAAATACAGTATCAGAACTGAAGACCAAAATGGAAGGAATTAAAAGCAGGATGGATGAGGCTGAGGGTCAAATCAGCAAGTTAGAGGACACAATAAATAAAGGCACAGAAGCAGAGCAGCAAAAAGAAAAGAGACTCAAAAAATCTGAGGAAACTCTAAGGGAGCTCTGTGACAACATGAAGAAAAATAGCATTCACATCATAAATTCAAGGTTCCTGAAGAAAAGGATAAAGAACAAGAATTAAAAACTTTGTTCAATCAAACCATAGCAGAAAACTTCCCTAAATTAAGGCTGGAAAACATTTCACACATTCAAGAAGCACACAGAACTTCATTAAAGAGAAACCCAAAGAAATCTACACCAAGACACATCATAGTTAAAATACCAAAGCTAAGGGATAAAGAGTAAATTTTAAAAGCTGCTAGAGAAAAAAAGACTATCACCTACAAAGGAACTACCATAAGAATAACATCCGACTTCTCAACAGAAACACTTGAGGACAGAAGGGAATGGCAAGATATATTCAAAGTAATGCAGAACAAGAACCTACAACCAAGACTACTCTATACAGGAAAGCTAATGTAAAAATTGAAGGAGAAGTATAGATCATCCCAGACAAAAGAAGCCTCAAGTAATTCATTAAAACCAAACCAATTCTGCAAGAGACAGTAAGGAGCCTGTTGTGCACAGTTCAAAGGAAGGAAAGAATATAGCCAAAGAGAAATACAGCTTTAAAGAATAAAATGGCAATAAACAACTACATATCAATAATAACCTTAAATGTAAGTGGATTAAATAATCCAATCAAAAGACATAGGGTAGCTGCATGGATAAAGGAACAGGACCCATACATATGCTGTCTACAAGAGACACACCTTAAAACAAAAGATGCACATAGACTGAAGGTAAAAGGATAGAAAAAAATATTTCATGCAAATGGAAATGAAAAAAAGGATGAGGTAGCAATACTTAAATCTGACAAAATAGACTTTAAAACAAAGGTTGTAGTAAGAGATAAAGAAGGACACTACATAATGATAAAAGGAACAATTCAACAGGAATATATAACTATTATAAATATCTACGCACCAAATATAGGAGCTCCGACATACATAAAGCAGACTTTGATGGACATAAAGGGGGAGATTAACAGCAATACTATCATAGTAGGGGATTTCAATATCCCACTAACATCACTGGATAGATTCTCAAGAAAGAAAATAAATAAACAGCAGACTTAAAGGATACACTAGATCAACTTGATTTAATAGATATCTTCAGAACTTTTCACCCTAAAGCAGTAAAATATACATTCTTCTCAACCACTCAAGGTACATTTCCTAGGATAGACCACATGTTAGGACACAAAAGTGGTCTCAAAAAATTTAAGAAGATTGAAATCATATCAAGCATTTTCTCTGATCACAATGGCATGAAAATAGAAATTAACCACAAAAGAAAAACTGAAAAATACTTAAACAATTGGAAACTAAATAGCATGTTATTAAATAATGGATTAACAATGAGATCAAGAAAGTAATAAAAAAGTTTCTAGAAACCAATGATAATGAGCATATATCAACTCAAAATTTATGGGACACAGCAAACGCAGTACTGAGAGGGAAGTTATTGCACTACAGGCATATCAAAAGAAGCTAGATAAAGCTCAAGTAAGCAACCTGTTCCTGAATCTAAAGGTACTAGAAACACAACAGCAAATGAAACCCAGGACAAGTAGAAGGAAGGAAATAATAAAGATCAGAGCCGAAATAAATGACATAGAGGCGAAGGAAACAATACAAAGAATCAATGAAACCAGGAGCTGGTTCTTTGAAAAGGTAAACAAGATTGATGAACCTTTAACTAGACTCACCAAGGAAAAAAGAGAGAGGACTCAAATAAATAAAATTAGAAATGAGAGTGAAGAAATAACAACTGACACAACAGAAATACAAATCGTTGTAAGAAAATACTATAAAGAACTCTGAGCCAAAAAATTAGACAACCTTAGTGAAATGGACATATTTCTTGAATCATATAACCTTCCAAAAATCAACCTGGAATAATCAGAACACCTAAACAGACCAATTACAACAAATGAGATCGAAACAATTATCAAAAAACTCCCAAAAAAGAAAAGTGCTAGGTCTGATGGCTTCACACGTGAATTCTACCAAAAATTCATAGAAGAACTAACTCCTATCCTCCTCAACCTATTTCAAAAAATTTAAGAAGAAGGAAGAATTCCAAACTCCTTTTATGAGGCGAGCATAATTCTGATCCCAAAACCGGGCAAAGACAACACAAAAAAAGAAAATTATAGGCCATTATCCCTGATGAATTTAGATGCTAAAATTCTCAACAAAATATTAGACAACTGGATCCAGCAATATATATAAAAAAAATCACACACCATGATCAAGTGGAATTTATTCTGGAGAGGCAAGGCTAGTTCAATATTTGCAAATCAATCAATGTGATTCATCACATAAACAAAAGGAAGGACAAAAATCACATGATAATTTCAATAGATGCAGAAAAGGCATTTGGTAAAATCCAGCACCCATTCATGCTCAAAACTCTCAGTAAAGTGGGAATACAGGGATCATTCCTTAACATGATAAAGGCCATCTACGACAAACCCACAGCAAACATCATACTAAATGGACAAAAATTAAAAGCAATGCCTTTAAGATCAGGAACCCGGCAGGGTGCCCCCTTTAACCACTCTTATTCAACATAGTTCTAGAAGACCTAGCTATAGCAATCAGACAAGAAGAAGAAATAAAAGGCATTCATATTGGAAAAGAAGAAGTAAAACTGTCATTAATTGCAGATGATATGATATTGTATATAGAAAACCCTAAAGTCTCAGTCAAAAAACTACTGGATCTTATATATAAATTCAACAAGGTGGCAGGATATAAAATTAATACTCAGATATTAGAGGCATTTTTATATACCCACAATGAACTGTCAGCAAGAGAAATTAAGGAAACAATCTGGTTCACTATTGCAACCAAAAAAGTAAAGTACCTAGGAGTAAATTTAACCAGGGAGTTTAGGACTTGTACTTGGGAAATTATAAAATATTGATAAAAGTAAACAAGGAAGATACAAACAAGTGGAAGCGTATACTGTGCTCATGGCTAGGAAGAATAAACATCATTAAAATGTCTATATTACCGAAAGCAATTTATAAATTTAATGCAATACGAATTAAAATACCAATGACATACTTCAAAGATATAGAACACATATTCCAAAAATTTATATGGAACCAAAAAAGAACACGAATAGCCTCAGCAATCTTAAAAAGAAAAAATAAAGCAGGAGATATCACTCTTCCAGATATCAAGGTTTACTACAACGTCATTGTACTCAAGACAGTCTGGTACTGGCATAAGAATTGGCACATAGATCAGTGGAACAGAACAGAAAACCCAGAAATAAACCCACAGCTTTATGGACAACTGATATTTGACAAAGGAGGAAAGAACATACAATGGAGTAAAGACAGCCTCTTTAACAAATGGTGTTGGGAAAATTGGACATCTACCTGCAAAAAAATGAAACTAGGCCATCAACTTATACCATTCACAAAAACAAACTCAAAATGGATAAAAGACTTAAATGTAAGCCGTGAAACCAGAAGCATCTTAGAAGAACACATAGGCAGCAAGCTCTCTGACATCTGTAGCAGCAATATATTTGCAGATTTATTTCCATGGGCAAATGAAACAAAAGGCAAGATAAACAAATGAGACTATATCTAACTAAAAAGTTCTTGCACAGCTAAAGACAATAAGAACAGAATGAAAAGACAAACCACACAATGGGGGAACATATTCGACAACACGTCTGATAAGGGGTTAATGACCAAAATTTATAAAGAACTTATAAAACTCAACACTAGAAAGACAAAAAATCCAGTCAAAAAATGGGCAAAAGAAATGAATAGAAATGTCTCCAAAGAGGACATACAGATGGCCAATAGGCATATGAAAAAATGCTAAGCATCACTAATCATTACAGAAATGCAAATTAAAACCACAATGAGATATCACCTCACACCAGTCAGAATGGCGCTCATCAGCAAAAACACAGAACAAGTGCTGGCAAGGATGTGGAGCAAAGGGAACCCTCCTGCACTGCTGGTGGGAATGCAGACTGGTGCAGCCACTGTGGCAAACAGTATGGAGATTCCTCAAAGAATTAAAAGTCGAACTGCCTTTTGACCCAGCTATCCCACTTATAGGAATATACCCTAAGAACAACATAGCACTGTTCGAAAAGAAGAAATGCGCCCTCATGTTCGTGGCAGCATTGTTCACAATAGCGAAGTACTGGAAACAGCCCAAGTGTCCCTCAGAGGACGAGTGGATTAAAAAGATTTGGTACATATATACTATGGAATACTACTCAGCCATAAGAAATGATGACATCGGATCATTTACAACAAAATGGGTGGACCTTGATAACATTATACAGAGTGAAATAAGTAAAACAAAAAATAAAAACTGAGAACAGTATGATTTCATACATAGGTGGGACATAAAAGTGAGACTATGAGACATGGACAAGAATGTGGTGGTTATGGGGTGGTGGGAAGGAAGAGAGGGTGGGAGAGGGGGGAGGGGAGGGGCACAAAGAATAGCAGATAGAAGGTGACAGACAACAATTTAACTTTGGGTGATGGGTATGCAACATAATTGAATGATAAGATAACCTGGAGATGTTTTCTTTGAACATATGTACCCTGATTTATTAATGTCACCCCATTAAAATAAATAAATAAATAAATAAAATCTAAATGAGCAAAAAAAAAAAAAGAAAGAATCTTGTGAGTTTTAAAGGCTTGAGGTTTTTCATAATGATACACCAGCAGTGGCTTTACTTTACAGTCACCACTAGTATTTGCACACAATGCAGGGTCAGAAGGTCCTTCATGGGTTTATGACCTGGCAGCTTCTTCTCCTTGGCATTGATGAAAGTCCTTCGGGGCATTTGTTTCCAAAACAATCAATCTTGTTTCATCACTGTTGAACACTTGTTGGGGGATGTAGCCTTCCTTTGTGTTAAGAGCAGCAAAATGTGTGATGTACTACTCCTCAGCTGCCTTAACGTCAGCACTCGCAGCTTCACCATGCCTCACCACTGAGTGGATGCCAGATCTCTTTTTGAAATTTTCAAACCAGCCGTGACTTGCCTTAAACATATCTTTTGCTGCCTCTTTTGAGGTTGATGGTTCTTTCTTCTTCAAGTCGCTGTAAATAATACATGCCTTTTTGCATATTACAGTCTCCATCGCTGTATCTCCTGCCAGCTCTTTCTTTTTCACCCACACCAGCAGAAGCTTTTTCATTTCTTCATGGATATTTGTCCTTAATTGGAGCAGAATTGTAGTTCCTTTCACTGGATTTGTGCTTTTGATGGCATTCTTTTGTTTAAAAATGTTACAAATTGTAGATATATTGCGGTCGTACAACCTTGCCAGTTCAATCCCTCGTACACCATGCTCATGTTTTTCTATTATTTCTTGCTTTACTTCTATTTACATCATTCTCTTATTCTTCTCACCACTGTCCTTTACACTCACTTTCTTCAACCCCATGATAGCACACAAAAAATGTTAGTAAAAAATGCAAATTGATGCAAGAACAAGTACAGCACACGAGATTCGACTTGATTCTGCGGGTAACACATGAGAAAGAACGAGATGCTGGTGTTGTGCTGCCAATACTTGACCCATGGCCAACACACCAACTAGTGGCAGCTTCCTGAATCATGACTTGTATCTCAGAATTTTGCTCAGATCTTGAACAAAAATACAGACCAAGTCGTAGCTTGTATCTTAAAAAAAAAATATATGTTGGTCTGCTCGTATCTCAAGGTACCACTGTATATAAAAAGGCATCATAGAAATATCGGTTCAAAGCACAACTATTTATCACTATAGACCCACCAAATAATTAAAATTAACTCTGACAATAACAGATTTTTAAAAATGTTTGGAACTCTCATACACTATTGGTAGAAATGTAAATTCCTCACACCAATTTGAAAAACCATTTGACACTATCTCCTAAAGCTGAAGATGCACATGTCATGTTACTAAGCATTTTTCTATTATAACTGCTGCATATAATTAACAAAAACATGTACCTATTTTACTAGAAAAGAAGTTCAAACATATTGACTACAATAATTTTTCTGTAAACCTAAAACTGCTCTAAAAAGTAATCTGTCAAATGAGAAAAGGCTATGTGGATTTAATCTTGCTGACTGACACTACATGTAAGCTATTTTAGCTTTTTCTTAATCTACCTACAATAATATTTTGCTGAAAGAATCCAGTTTAATTCTTCCCTTTCCTAAAACTAGAGGGATTCCACTCTTAACATTTTAAAAAATATTTCTATTATATTTCTATTATATTGCCTCCTTTAAGAGGAAAAACACCTACACTTCTAGCTTTTATTGATTAATGAAACATTTGCTTGATAATAACAGATAACTAGTAAAAATAAAGATATTAATTTGATTTATAATTAATAAATACATTAATTAAGTTTCTATTCTCTACATACACATAAGAAAGATCAAGGTAAAGATATTTAATATTAATAGTGCTAGTTATGAATACTAAATATTAGTATTGATAATGATGTTAGAATAACATGATAACAGTAGCCTCATAGGAATTTATAAACTAGTGCTTTTAGCAATTTTTAAGTCTTTAATTTTTCTTCAATTTATATTACATTTATTCAGTTTATTATTAAGAAAACTAGTTTATTGACCATTGAGACATACACGAGCAAATTTTATATTAGCATCTCAACAAGTTGATACCATTTTCTTATCTACATTTATAAATCATTATGACTAAAGGGGTAATTAAAACATTATTTAAAAATCTAACATTTAGGCCTTGACTGGTTAGCTCAGTCAGAGATGAGCATCACCTCAAATGACAAGTTTGCAGTTTCGATCCACGGTTAAGGCACACATGTGAGAAAACTACTGAACTCAAGATCAAGTAAAACAACAAATAAATGTGCCCTTTATCCCATGCCTCTCTTTTCTTTCCTCTCTATGTCTCTAAAAATAAATTAATTAATCCCTGACTGGATAGCTTGGTTGGTTGGAGCATCATACTGAGTGCAAAGGTTGCCAGTTTGATTCCCAGTCAGGACACATATAGGAGCAGCTTGATGTTCCAGTCTCTTTCTCCCTGTTTCTCTATCTCAAAAAGTTAAAAATTAAATCTACCATTTGCATCTATCAGTCTCCAAAAAAAAGTTTCATTTGAAATTCATTTTCCTTGATATTTTGAAAATTTTTATACCACAGCATGCAGTTTTAATTACTATTTATAAGCTTGGGTTTACATTGCATTTTAAATTAATTTGGCTTATTCTTGAAGTTAATTAATTAGGAGAATGGCTCTTGGTACAATTGAGATAAAGAAGCAGATGTGGAAATTATTGGCTTCTCTTAGAAGCATTCCAAACTTAGACATTTTCTCATTGCCATGCTTAACTAATCTTTAAAACCGTGTACTTTTTCAGCATGAGAGATATCACTAATGCACATTTACAGTGGACACTGAGAAAAAATCAAGATAGACAATTGTAATTTTATTTAACTTTTATGTTTGAGTTAATATTAATAGCACTATGTAAATTCTGTTATTGGATACTACCATTACACATGTAAAAGGAATATATGGGGACCATATTCTTATCTTAATGACATAAAGTAATATTTTTTTCTGTTCAGATTTAATATCTTATTCAATTATTCAATCCTAATTCCTTCAAGTAATAGAGACCTACAAAAGAAGGCTCTTGAGTAAAAGCAATGAATCCTATTATAAGAATGTTAATTACCACATATTTGACAACTTTCTTTGCAGATTTTAAATTTTTTCACTATTTTTATTTTCACTCTCAGTAGCCATCTCAGTGAGGTATAGGAGAGCAATATTTTAACTATACATGTTCCTTATTATTGAAAAAGCAATAAGTAAATGTTTATGTTGGCTTTCTTTATGATAGTTATACCACAAATTGCTTTACAGGTATTCTTTTATTTAACCCTAATAACAATACATAATACTATTTAATAGCTTCCTTTTTATACTTAAAGAAACTGAAGCACAGGGAAGATAGGTAATTTGTCCAAAGCCCCATAGGGAGTAAATATGTAAGCTAGGATTGATATTTAAGTAGTATGAATTCAGAGCCCAATAGCTTAAAAGTATATATTTAGGCAATCATATTTTGTAGGTATGAATAATCTTTTATATTCTGCTGTTTATACTTACAATAAAATAAGCATTCCTTAAATTTCAATAGTTTTCATAAAAATAATTTTAATAAATGCTTAATGGTTTACCAATATATATATATTAAATGGTTATATAAATTCCCCTATTATTAGACATTAGATTATACATACATACATACATAATCTCCACTATTTATGTATATAACTATCTTTATACAAATGAAGTTTTGTTTAGGTTGATGTATATTCTTAAAATTCTTCGAAGAGAGATTCTTAGAATCAAGGTATGACTATTTTTATGGACCCATTATGTCATATATATGTAATATATATGTGGCTCCTATAATGGGTGAAAAGTAAAGATCATACCATTTGTTAAAGAGTGAGGCATTTTAACTAAAATTACTACTGCATATGATGTAATTCTACATTTCAGTAATGATTCTCAATAGTTCAATTTCTATGCCAGAAGAAATGTGGCTTTAACACAGGAAGAACCATATATATTTGGCAGATCTAACACAGCCTAAGGACTTATGAAAGGTTTTTTAGGTATTAACAGTGTATTCCTAACAATGCCAAGACCATTGACAAATTGTTTAAATATTTGCTAAAAATTTTCATATATATATATATATATATATATATATATATATATATATATATAATTCTACTTTTGGTAATTACAAGCTCTTGTAGAGAAAAAATAACCTTTTAAAATGCTAGTATTGGGGAAAAGTGTAATGCTCATTATTTTTCAGGTGGAACCATTTACAGCAGATTTTTAACACGGGTATCTATTATTGATTAGCAGAAGCAGTTTGTTCTTTAGAATAAATAGGTATATTTATATGCTACAAATAATAAAATTTTATGTTTTGCCTGTGATTTAAAGTATAATGTATTAGTCACTGAGTACCTGAGAATGATATGAAGAGGAAATCTTCATTCGTCCTATAGCCACAACATACAAGCTAGTTATGTGAAAATACTGGCTTTTATTAGTTAATATTGCCTCTTAAACGAAGACACAAAAGATTTTTTCTCTCTGTAAACTAAAGGGCTTCATAAATTAAATATTCCAAGTTTTGCTATTAATCACTGAACCTAAAATATTTAGAATAGACCTTGGGAAATCAGAACCATGGACAGTGCACCCTTTTATGACTTTGTTATAAAGATGACTAAATGCCTCAGGGTGCTCTACAGCTCAGGTCATTTAAGTGCCAAATGAACATCATAATAAATTCATAAAATCCAGTGAAGAGTAGATACACAGAAAATAAGTCAAAAGTTAGGTAATGATGACCATTCAAATGAGTTTTACTTTTTTTCACATGCAATGCAAGCTCTCCTTCATGTCTCACTTTTTTTCCCACCATTTAGTATATGTGGTTAAATCCCTAATAAGTCACTAATACTGCAGCACAAGTTTCAAAGACTAGATCGTCGTTAGCCTTTGATTTTGTATTTGTAGCAGAAACAAGCTTATCAGTGGTTTGTTAGCCTGCTTTGATACTCCTGTTTCACTGACATACACTAGGCTGGCATCAAAAACATTTTTCTTGGGCATTCATGTGTATCAGGCTTACTACTCTTACCGTCAGCTTAATAGGCCTACTATATAGCTGGGCATTGATACAGAAGCAACTATCTGTTATTCCCTACAACTGGTTGGTGAATTTATTTGTACCATACTGGAAGACAACTAGTTTGGGAGGCAGTAATTATACGCAAATTTAATTGTCTTTTACCATCTTTAACTCCCTTTTACCATCAGCTAACATTTCTCTTCCTTTTTTTTTTTACCTTCTCTCAAAATATTTTATTTCAATTACACTTAAGAAAAAAAAACGTTTTTTCTATATATTTATAACCATTAAGTGAGCTTTACTTTCCTGAAAAATGTCTGAGTGTGTGTGTAGGTGTGTGTGTGTGTGTGTGTGTGTGTGTGTGTGATCAATCTTACAAAACAAGCAAGTGCATATAGCCACAAAGACTTGACTACATATTGTAAATTTTAGATAATTTAATAATTGTGAAGTGATTTTACAATACACTGTAACTTTACAAAGCATTTTATAATATTATACAAAATTTTTATTTATCTTCCAACACTGTAAAGATAATTTCAGCATAAATGTTAATTGTATTCATGCTGAGCATTTTATTATCAAATTTTTATATTTGTTCCCCATACTTGTTTAGTACACCCTGTGCCATTAAGTCTTTTTGCAATCTGTCACATTAGTTTGCACATGTTTGGGAACCAAGTTAATTCAAAAGGAATCATGTTCTAATCAATTACAAAATATCCTCTAAAGATTTTTGCACCTAATTAAATACTGAGTCATTGTAATTATGTAGATATTTAGGGCTCATACTTTCTTTCTAAGGCATAACAAAGAAAAATTTTGCACAGTCTCACTCTACACATTTTCTGAAGACTTAATTCAGAGTCAGAATATAGCATAACTCTCTAAATGAGTGACTCCAGAAGCTTATAAAAATAACTAATACATATTGAAGGTTTTTTCTTTCTTATTATATGTTATATATCATTGTAGAGTAGATATATGAAAGCAGGTTTGACCAGAAGCAATATTGGATATTTTCAAGGAAAGTGATTTAAATCTAACAAGTGTGGAGAAGTTGCTTAAGTTTTAAACAATTCAATTGTTTTATATTTGTGTGGGAAAACAGTACCTAATTCATTTTGAGAATTACTAAGTGAAATGACATGGCAAAGTACACATTAACATATTAGATACACTGTTATAACTGACTAAATTATAATAATAACAAAAATATGACTAGAATTAGAGTTATTCCCAGTAGTTCAGCCAGAACTGGACTATATAAGTATACTTATATGTAGTACATTTCTATGTACTACACATATAAGTATACTTTGCTAGAATCTATTCTTGAGATTAAGTGCATATTTTAGTAAAGCCAGACTGGAAACTGTTAGATAAACTGATTGCCCAAGTCATATAAAACATATCTAAACTATTTGGTTCCTAAAATTATATTTGGAACCATAATATATCAGAGATCATTTATCATTGGGGGGGGGGGACTGAGTTAAATGAAACTTAAGAATGTCATAAGACAAAGGCATAGAAAAACCACACTTGATGTTTTTTCTATGGATTTGGTATTTACCATACTATCTAAATACATGAGATAATTATTCAACAACCACAAGGCAACTAATGTTTTACAAACATCACTTTTACAAAATTGTAGTTGTTGTTAAATGTAAAAATATATTATGTGATAAAAACATCCTCTTATTTTGTTTTAAGATTAAATCATGGCTTCTTTGAGTAGGCATAAATGTAAGAATATTCCTCTGTAATATATGTGGCTGTTACACACTTCAATGTCAGAGGTACAATCTTTCATCATTTGTGACACGTGCATATATTGCCTATTTCCAAGTTCCCCTTGGCAATCAAGAGAAGAATTGGGCTTCTCATACTGTGTATCATAATTGTGAGGAAATGCTTTGTTACTGGACAAAAGGAAAAAGCAAAGGAATGCCTTTTGGTATTCCCATGGTTTGGCATGAAACTAAGGACCACAGCAGTGACAGTTATTTCTGTCTGATCCATACAAAGGGCATTCGCAAGAAAAGGGTATATGATTACATATCCTAATATTCCTTCAGCAGTATGATCTATCCCACATTCTGAGACACTCCGGCTTTCAGTTTTCAATAGTTTTATTTCTTCTAAGGATGAAGAAAGTGAACATGGTGGTCCAGGGTATTTTGATAAGATGCATGAGGAAATGGTTGTAGAATCTGAAGGGTATTCTTCTGATGCCAAACAGTCATTAACCCCTCAGCAGTTTAGCAAACCCAAATTGAATGAGTTAGTAAGAGATTTGGGCCTATAAAAGAAAGCAGCTGAGATATTAGCCTCCAGGCTTCAAGAAAAGAATGTACTTCATCAGTCAGCTAAAGTATCCCATTTCAGGAAGTGTGAACAAATTTTTGTGGACATTTTTTCCAAAGACAAACACTTTGTTTATACTGTCATGATTTCAGTTGTCTTCTTAGCCAGCTAGGTGTTACCACTTACAGTACAACAGAGTTGAGGCTATTTCTTGATAGTTCTGAACGTAGTTTGAAATGTGTTCTACACAATGGTAATGTTTATGCAGCAGTTCTAATTGGTGATTCAACTCATCTGCGAGAAGATTATGATGACATAAAAATTGTCCTCGACTTACTGAAGTATGAGTAGCATAACTAGATTATATGTGTGGATCTTAAATGGTAAATTTCCTGCTAGGGCAACAGAGAGGTTTCACGAAGTATCCTTGCTTTCTGTGTTGGTGGGACAGCCAAACTCGGGAGAAACACTGGACACAGAAGGAGTGGCCGAAACATGAAGCTCTGGAAGTACGAATGCAAAATATTGTGAATAAACCTGTAGTTAATTGAGATAAGATCATGGTTTACCCCACTTCACATTAAACTTGGCTTAATGAAGCAGTTTGTTCAGGCTTTGAATAGAGAAAGTGAATGCTTTCAACATAATATTTCTGCTTTTCCTGCCTTGTCTTTCAAGAAGATAAAAAAAGGTCTATTTGATGGACCTCAAATTTGAACCCTCATACATGACGAAGAATTTGCCAGGAAGATGAATAAGGAAAAGAAAGCAGCATGGCAGTCTTTTGTGGCAGTTACAAAGAACTTTCTTGGCAACATAAAAGCAGAAAACTATGAACTTCTGGTTCAAAGGATGCTGTTGGCCTTCTGTGACATTGGATATAACATGAGCATTCAGATTCACTTCCTGAACAGTGATCTTGATAAGTTTCCCGAAAATCTTGGAGCTGTTAGTGATGAGCAGACTACTGCTGGAGCATCAAATGAGATTGTCCTCAACAAGTACACAAATGCAAGAGCTAAAAACTCAAATTTTTTGCCTCAATAGAATTTATATAAGTTTTGCACAAATTTTATGATTAAAATAGGTGTTTTAATATGTTCTCTTTTGAAATTGTAGACAAATTCTGATGCAATCATAACTTTTAGTGTATTAGTGTATTTACTGCATTATATAAATTATCATATTTTCACAAAGATGATGCCCAAGAAGACATTCTACTTTATTATGTTAAACTAAATGTTGAAAATTTACAATATGATGAAAACCTAAAATCTTGAATTACAAAAAAACTGTAGCTTACAAAGAGAAACTAAAGTCAGATTTGAGATCAGAAAACTTGAAGTAGGCAAGAACAAGTATAGTTGTGGATGCAACAAAAATTTTGTTCCCCCAGTGTAATTATATATGCAGCAAAAGCATTTTCAGAAATAAAGATAAAGGCCCTGGTCACTGTTTCAGTGCATAGAGCATCTGCCTGATATATGGACATTCAATTCCTGGTCAGGGCACACGGGGGAAGAAACCATCTGCTTCTCGCCCCCTCCATCTCCTCTTTCTCTCCCGCTTTTCCTCCTGCATCCAGTGGCCTGATTTGTTTAAGCCTCAGTCCCTGGGTGCTGATAATGGCTTGATTGGTCTCAGTGTATCAGCCTCTGGCAATAAAATATAGCTCGGTACTCAAACATCTTCTCCGGATGGGGTTGCTGTGTGGATCCCGGTGATGGAAGATGCAGGAGTCTGTCTTATTTTTCCCCTCCTCTCACTTAAAAAAAATGAAGATAAAATGTAAACTTTCTCAGACACAGAAAAGCTGAATGAATTAATTACCACCAGACCTACAATATTCATCCTTGGTTGTATAGCTCAATTGGTAAAACTTCATCCTGAAGCTCAGCTGTAACTACAAAGGTGTGTGTGTGTGTGTGTGTGTGTATATATATATATATATATATATATATATATATATATATATATATAAAATTAAATAAATGTCAATGTCTTAGAGAAAAAATTAACTTTTTCAAACATATCTTTTAAAAAATTTCTTTATATTTATTCATTTTAGAGAGGAAACAGAGTGAGAGAGAGAGAGACAGAGAGAAGTGGGGGAGGAGCTGGAAGCATCAACTCCCATATGTGCCTTGACCAGACGAGTGCAGGGTTTTGAACTGGTGACCTAGGTGTTCCCAGGTCGATTCTTTATCCACTCCGCCATCACAGGTCAGGCGAAAAAATTAACTTTTTAAAACAAAATAACAATGTACTGTGGAGTTTAAAAATATGTACAGTATAAGTAAAATGTAGTCAAGAATACACAAAGATTAAATAGAGAGAAATAAAACATTTGTATTTGAAGGGTTCTTAAACTATATGTGAAGTGATATAATACAACTTTTGGTAAACTTTCATAAGTTAAAGATGCATAAGACAATAAAGAAGATAAAATAGAATCATAAAAATAATAATATGAAAGAAGGCAAAAATAAAGAAACATAAGGAGAAGCAACAGATAAAACAAAGAGATTAATCAAAGAGCAAGATAAAAAATATAATTCTGCTGGATGAACAATTACATTAAATGTAAATAATTTTTCCCAATTAAAGTCTGACAGTGAAAGATTGGATTTACAAACATAAAAGGCTGCTCAAACATATTATGCTTATAAGAAATTCACTTTAAATAAAAGACACAAATAGGTTAAAAGTGAAGATAGTAAAAGATATACTATGTTAACACTGTTCAAAAGAAAGAGGAAGAAACTATATAGCAGATTTTAGAGCAAAAATTATATTAACAGGAAAAAAGCATTACCGGATAATGATAGGAGTGTCAATTCACCAAGAGGAAATAATAATTCTAAATTTTCATGAACTTGATAATATAGCCTCAAAGTGAAAAATGATATAACATCAAAGTAAATAGATTAGCTCATCCTCTTCTTTCAATAATTGTTAGAACAAGTAGACAGTAAATCACTAAGGTTATGTAAGAATTGAACAACACTATCAATCAACTTAAACTAATTGGCATTCATAGAAGACTCTAACTAGCAACATCAGAAGACATGTTTTTTTTTTTCATGGGCACAAGGAAAATTTATAAAAAATGATTGACCATTTCCTGGACTATATCAAGATCTCGATCTTTAGAACATATATTTTATGATCTAAGTCATAAAATATATGTTCTATTATCATAGTACAAATAAATTAGAACTAAATTACAGAAAGATATTGGTAAAATCTCCAAGTAACACAATAACTAAATGTCACTTCTAAATAACTTCTAGATAAAAGATGAAAATGAGAATTTTGAACAAATGGAAATGAAAGCAGAACATAAAATTTGTGGAATGTAGCTACAAAAGTGCTTTGAGAAAAATTTATAACATTAAAAAGTTCATAATAGAAAAAGTAAAATTGCCTTAGTTCCCATCTTACATATTAAGAAAAAGGAATAAATGAACCCCTAAATGATCAGAAGAATGGAAATAATAATCGTAGAAAAAGCAATGAAATTAAAAACAGAAGGCAATAGAAAAAATAAATGAAATGGAAAGGTGGTTCTTTGGAAAACAAAAAATATGTAACCTCTACCAGGCTATTCAAGACAATAAAGGTAAAAATACATATTATTTATAGTAGGAAATAGGTGGGTGACATGACAAAAACTTCCACAGATGTTCAAAGAATAATAAGGAATATTATGAACAGCTTTCTGCCAATAAATTTCACAAATTAGATAAAATGAACAAATTCCTTGAAAGATGGGAACTACTCACTAAAGCAAAATTAGCCAACATGATGAGTTCCTCTTCTCTTAAAGACATTAACTTTGTTTTTAAAAAACCTTCCTACAGTGCCTGACTAAGTGATGGTGCAGTGGATAGGGCATCAGACTGGAACACAGAGGACCCAGGTTCAAAACCCCGAGGTCTCTGGCTTGAGTGCGGGCTCATCTGGTTTGAGCAAGGCTCAACAGCTTGAGCAAGGGGTCACTTGGTCTGCTGTAGCTCCCCAGTCAAGGCACATATGAGAAAGCAATCAATAAACAATTAAGGTGCCGCAACAAGGAATTGATGCTTCTCATCTCTCTCCATTCCTGTCTGTCTGTCCCTATCTCTCTCTCTCTCTGTCTCTGTCACACACACACACACACACACACACACACACACACACACACACACACACACACACACCACCTTTCTACAGCAAATCCTTCAGGTCCAGAGGGTATCAGTGATAAATTCTAAAAAAACTTTAAAAAATTATATAATTTCTATGCAAATTCTTTCAGAAAATTGAAGAGGAGGGAATACTCCCCCTACTTATTCTGTGAAGTCCATACTTTGAGACAAAAAGAAAAAAACTAAGGGCCAATATTCCTCATAAAAATAGATAGAAAAAATTAGCAAATTATAATTTGAGAATATATAAAATAATACATTATAAATAAGTGTTGTTTATTCCAGAAGTACAAGTTTCTTTATTTTTTAATCAATTAATATAATTAACCATATTAAGAAATTAAGAATTAACCATATTAACCAAAAAAGAAAAACATGTGAACTTTTCATGAGGCAGAATAAAAATTTGATAAAATCCAGCACTAATTCCTGGTAAAAACTATCAGCAGTCTATGAATAGATAGAAAGTTTCTTAATGCAATAAAAACATCCTCTAGAAACATAGCTAACAACATACTATTTTTTTATTTTATTTATTGGAGTAACATCGATTAATGGGCTAACAACATACTTAATAGCCAAAAACTGAATGCTTTTCTCCTATAATGTGAAACAGGAAAAAGATGTCTACACTAAGCATTTCTATTAACATTATAGTACATTTATAACATGTGTAATAAGACAAAAAATTAGAAAAGACATTTAAATTAAAAATTAAAAAATCTTTTTATTTTTTTATTTAGATAATTAAATTTAACAGGGTGATATTGGTCAGTCAGAGTACATAGATTTAGAGAAAACATCTCCACATCCTTTGGAGGGTTGATTATGTTGTATACCCATCACCCAAAGTCAAATCATCTTCTGACATTCTATATTTTGTTTCTCTTTAAGCCCTTCCCTTTAATAACTTATTTAACTTTGCATGCCCTATACCTCGTACATAGTCAACAAATATATAGTATGTTGAATTTGTTAATTCAATAGAGTACTTATGTGCCATTTACTCTGCTAGAATGCTCAGCTAGCTGGGAACAAATACAGTGTAAAAATGCCCACAGGAGCTCATTTATAATCATGGCAAAATAACTAGGAAACCAGACACTACTCAGTCTAGAAGTTCCTGAGTTCAAACTATTCACAGAAACCAAAGGTCCTGTTATTCTTTTATACTTTGCAACTATCATCACATCAAAAATGCATTTAAAGGTGTTCAGAAGAAGGTAAGTAAATGGTGAACTATTCTCAGAAATAAAGGACGCAAATCAAAATATGATTCCATAGGGGACTCAAGAATAAAAACAGCAAAAATTTTCTAGTTTCCCTGTTATTTTGTTATACTATTATTTTATATTACTTTTGTTTATTCCCATAGTGATTAGCAACAGGATACTTGAAATGAAAAAGGACTGAATGCTTATCATAAAAGATGGCAAGGAAGCTGGGGAAATAACTAGGTGTTTTATTCCACACCTAAGGTTGGGGAAAACCTATCATCACATCTAAAATCTAAAGGTGTTCAGAAGAAGGTAGATAAATGGTGAACTATTCTCAGAAATAAAGGGCGGAAATAAAAATATGATTCCATAGGGGACTTTAGAATAAAAACAGCAAACTTTTTTTTTTAACTCACTGGTTAAATCTCATACTGGTTAAATTCCTTCCCTCATTCCCCTCCCTTTACACCCTTTCTTTCCCCTGGTAACCACTGCACCCCTCTAGTCCATGAGTTTCAATTTTGTGTCCCACCTAAGTATGGAATCATACAGTTCTTAGCTTTTTCTGATTTACTTATTTCACCGAGTATAATGTTATCAAGGTCTAACCATGTTGTGGTAAATGATCCTATGTCATCATTTCTTATGGCTGAGTAGTACTCCATTGTATATATATACCACATCTTCTTTATCCAATCCTGTATTAAAGGGCTTTTTGGCTGTTTCCATGTCTTGGCCACTGTGAACAATGCTGTGATGAACATGGGGGTGCATGTGTTTTTACGTACCCATGTTTTCAAGTTTTGTGGGTATATACCCAGTAGAGGGATTGCTGGGTTATATGGCAGTTCTATTCTTAATTTTTTGAGGAATCACCATACTTTTTTCCATAAGGATTACACTAATTTACATTCCCACCAACAGTGAATGAGGGTTCCTTTTTCTCCATAGCCTCTCCAGCACTTGAGAAAACATCTTTTTTAAGGGGTATGAGTGTCTCTGTATAATATCCAATGTAATCTAGATTTAACCAGTGAGTTAATAAAGATTACACAATTCAATCAATATACAAAAAACATCTTTTTTTATTTTTTATTTAGAAATTAAAGTTAATGGGTGACATTGATCAATAAGAATGCATAGGATTCAAGTAAACATTTCTATAGTATTTGAAATGCTGATTGTGTTGTGTGCCCATCACCCGAAGTCAAATCATTTTCTATCATAATATATTTACTCCCCCGCTCTGGTAACCACTTTACTTGTGTTTACGTGCATGAGTTTCAGTTTTATATCCCACTTATCTGTGAAATCATATAGTTCTTAGCTTTTTTTGATTTACTTTTTTCACTTAGTATAATGTTCTCAAAGTCCATCTATGTTGTCGCGAATGGCAATATGTCATCATTTCTTATGACTGAGTAGTACCACATCTTCTTTATCCAGTCCTCTATTAAGGACACTTTGCTTGTTACCGTGTCTTGGCCACTGTGAATAATGCTGCAGTGAACATGGGAATACATGTGTCTTTGCATACCAATATTTTCAAGTTTTGGGGTAGATACCAGGTAGAGGGATTTCTGGGTCATATGGTAGTTCTATTCTTAATATTTTGAGAAACCGCCATAATTTTTCTCATAATAGTTATACCAGTTTACATTTTCACTAGCAGTGAATGAAGGTTCGTTTTCTCCACAGCCTCTCCAGCACTTGTTACTTGTCTTGTTGATAATAGCCAATCTAACAGGTACATGGTGGTATCTCATTGTGGTTTTAATTTGCATTTCTCTAGTAGCTAGTGAAGTTGAGCATCTTTTCAGATATATATTTGTTGTCTCTATGTCTTCATTAGAGAATTGTCTGTTCAGGTCCTCTCCCCATTTATTAATTGAATTGTTTCCTGTTGAGCTATGTGAATTCTTTATATATTTTAGATGTTAGCCCTTGTCAGAGCTGTTGTTTGTGATTATAATCTCCTGTTTAATAAGCTGCCTCTGTAGTTGGTAGTCAGTTTCTTTTGCTGTGCGGAGCTTTTTGCTTTACTTATTATTTTTGCCTTCACTTCCCTTGCTTTAGGGTCAAGTTTATAAAATGTTCTATGGCCAAAGTCTATAAGTTTAGTACCTATGTTTTTCTCTATTAAGATATTGTTTTATATATTATATTTAGGTCTTTGACGAATTTTAAATTAATTGTTGTGCAGGGGAGTAACTGTAATCAAGTTTCATTCTTCTGCATGTGACTTTCCAATTTTCCTAGCATCATTCATTGAGGAGTCTTTCTTTTCCCTATTGTGTGATTGTGGCTCCTTTGTCGAGGATTATCTGCACATATATAGGTGGTTTAATTTCTGGACTCTTGATTCTGTTTATTGGTCTGTATGTTTGTTTTTCTGCCGATAACAAGCTGTTTGGATTATCATGGCACTTTAGTATAATTTGAAGTCAGGTATTGGAATACCTCTGATTTCATTCTTATTTTTCCTAAGGATTGCTGTGGCCATTTGAGATATTTTATGGTTCTATACCAGTGGTTCTTAACCTTTTTTGAGGTACTGAACCCACCAGTTTCATATGCGCATTCACCGAACACTTCTTTAGTGATAAATAAAATATGATGTTTTTTCCAAATTCAAGACATAGGTATATGTTTTTTTTTACTGGTGAACAAAATGAGCCGTGCATGAACATCACCTTGCTCAAAGAACAAAACCAACAAAGTGCATGAACTCACAACAAATTATGGTATTACTTTATTCTGGCTTTAATGGTCTCTGAGACCGACTCATCGAACCCCTAGGGTTCGATAGAACCCAGGTTAAGAACCACTGTTCTATACAAATACTAATGTCATTTTTTTTAAAGAAACAGAAAAAATCACCAATTTTATTTTCATATGCCAGTAATGACCACTTAGAATTTTAATTAAAAAACATTACCACTTATAAGGGTAGATCTCTCTTACAATAAAAATAAAAAATATTAATCCACTCCTTGAAATATTTTAAATAGATATATTTCTACCATTGTAGGAGAAAAAATGTTGATTTTAATTTATAAAAATGTATTATAAAAATAAAAATTATATTACATAAAAAAAGCAAATCAGTTATAGTTACATCAAAAAATATCAAGTACTTGCCTGACCAGGCTGTTGAGCAGTGGACCGAGTGTTGGCCTGGGATGCAACGGACCCAGGTTTGAATCCCGTGATTGCTCACTTGAGCATGGGCCAACAGTCTTGAGTGAGGACTCATCAGTTTGAGTGTGGGATTGCTAATTTGAGCATGGGATTATAGACATAACCCCATTGTTTTGTTACTGGCTTGAGCCCAAAGGTCACTGGCTTGAAGCCCAAGGTTGCTGATTGAGTCCAAGGTCACTGACTTGAGCAAGGGGTCACTCTGTCTGCTGTAGCCCCCTGGTCAAGGCACATATGATAAAGCAACCAATGAACAACTAAGATGCTGCAATGAAGAATTAATTATTCTAATCTCTCTACTTTCCTGAACAGTAAAAAATTCCAAACACTTTTGAAAGAAATTTAAGAATATATAAATAAATTGACCGATATATTATGTTTATTAATTATTTAGTCAATATTATTTAGATGTAAATTCCCCAAAAAATATCTATAAATTTAATGTAATCACAATAAAAAATACAAATTGGCAAACATATTCTAATATTCATATGGGAATGCAAAGGATTTGAAAGAGCCCAAAAGATAGATACCAAAAGAGGATTCTAACTTCAAGAATTACAATGTACTCTTGACATAAAGATTGACAAATATATCAATGAAGAATTGAATCCAGAAACATACTTAGACATGAATTTGACTCATTTTTGACAAAGGGATATAGCATTTTAAGGAAAAAAAGGATAGTCTTTTCAACAAATAGTTCTAAAAAAATTTATAGTTTAACACAAAAGTTTTCAAAAAATTATCTATGCCTCTCACCACATAAAAAATAAACTGTACCTTTTACATATATATGTGTATATATATATATATATATGTATATATATATATATATATATATGTATCTCTCATATTATAAATACATATTTTTCTTTTTTGGTTTGGTTTCTGTGGAGAACTCTAATGCATTTCTGTGTCATCAGTTTTTCTGCTGCCTATTATATCATTTTTATAAGCACATAACCACACTATTATTTCCTCACATTAAAAAACTCTTTATCTTGACTTTCATCTTTATCTACTCCCCCATATATATGTATATAGTGGCTACCCATTTGAAATAAATTTGTGAAGGAGTTATCCACTCTTACTACCTGCAATTTTCTTTGATGCTCTCTTAAATCTATTCTAGTTAAGCTTCAATACCTATTACTACACTGAAAGTGTACTTGTCAAAATCATCAGTGATACCCACACTGATAGATCCAAGAGTCATTTTTCATTTCTGTTTCTTAATAAGTCAGCAGCATTTTACAGGAATTGATCCTGTTCTGGCTAGAGTTTTACAACTTAGCTTCCAGAATAATATTTCTCTATTTTTCTCTTATCCAGATTGTTTATTTTTTCTCAGTGTCCTTTGTTATTCTTTTCCTCTTAGCCCCAACCTCTTAGTATTGGGAGTATCATAATACTTAGTCTTCAATCTTCAGTCCCATTAAATGCTTTTAAATTCTAAGCATTTATTAACTGTCAGATGGCTCAGACTCTTTACTGTGGTCTAATTCATATATCTAATTGGACTGTTGCCCTTACCTTTTTATATTATTAAACATCTATAATTTGATATGTCTAAACCTGAACTTTTGATCTCCCACACATTTGCTCCACAGAGAGAATATTCTAAATCATTTCAGGGCAAGTATATTTCTTAGTTACTCAGGTCAAAAAACTCACATTCATCTTTGACTTCTCTATTTTATACCACATTCAGTCCTTTAGAACATCTTTTTAAATACAGTGTGTCTGTAAAGTCATGGTGCACTTTTGACTGGTCAAAAGTCAAAAGTGCACCATGACTTTATAGACACACTGTATATCATCAGGATATATGCAAAATCTGGCCTCTTCATAATATTTTCAATGGTAACCACTCTAGGCAGGCACTTATTTACTTAGTCTGATCTAGGTAATTTTTCTATATATCCCATGTAATAATAATCCTTTAATATTTTAATTGAAATTTTACCTATCAATCCCTCTACCTATCTCTATTTATGTATATATATAATTTTAATGGTTTCAAATGTGCTTGTAGCTTCCTTCAAGTTTTACCTTTTATGTCTTATTCAGAAAATATTCCTGTATCTGATTTATTAAAAATATTTTTCTGTGTTTTATTTTTCAGATTTTAAATGTTTGCTTTTTATAATTATGTCTGTATGCTATTTTGTTTGTTTGGTGTGAAATGGCACTTCCCCTACAAAAAAAAATGCATTTATTGAATAGTTTTTCTCTTCAATGTTATATTTTAATGCCACTTATAAGTTCTTAACTCAGACCTTCCAGAAAGCAAAGCCTGGGCCAGAAAAGGAGTAACACTTCTTTGCAAGATGCATGCCGAGGTAATAAGGGTGAGAATAAATGAAGTGAAGTGAGAAAAGATGTTAAGTAATGCCACATAACACATTATCATTTCAGCCAATGCTACTCTAAACGAACTGCTAAGACACACAGCTCCCTCCAGGCTTGTCTGACAATGGCTGCAATTTCAATTACCTTGGAATTGTCCACATGAGAGAGGAGGGAGAAGAAATATACTTGCCTGTCTGTTCCCGTTTTTTCTGTAGGTCCATTGGTCAATGCTTATACCACAGGGAGCTAACTGCCCCTTCCATGTTTGGGTTACATCTCCAAACCCTCAGAAACATCTCAGGAACTCATATTCTGTACTCCACAATAGGGTATATAATCCCTAGTACAAAGAGGCAAACTGGTGAGGAGAAGGTGCTATCAACCAATGAATAGAGAAAGGAAAAAAAAAGATAAAGTGGTTCTGAGAAGGCAAACAAGACTGACGTCAAATGCAGTAGTAATTCAAGGTATCTTATATGTTTTTTTCTTTCTCTGAGCTCACTATTCCATCTCTCTATTAATCTGTCCCTGGAGCAGCATCAAACTGATTACATACCATAACTTTACAATGAATTGTATGTCTGCAATCACAATACATCTTACTTTTTTATGGGCCAATCTTTCACATACATTTTAATCAGTTTGTTAAATTCTAGAAAACTAAAACTATTTAATATTAATTGATATTGCATCTTATTGTGATTGGAAAGAACCATCATCTTTATAATACAGAATCTTTCCATCCTTGAACATAATGTTTTAGTTTTTCTGTTGTTGTTAACATCTAGAATATTTAGGTTAGATTTATGCTTTATGAGTTTTTGCTGGTACTGGGAAGAGGATTCTTAACTTTTATTTTAGATTGTTATGCTGATATATTAGAATACTAATAATTTGTGTAGGCTAATATTTACTCAAGAAGTTTACTGAACTTGTAACCAGGAATAAATATATTATATTATTGATTTATTGATATTAGTCTGACTAACTGTAAAATAGAGCTAAATAAGAACTTGCTAACAAAGTAAGATTATATGGAGAATGTTTCCACCCTACATAGGCAATGAACAACTAAGGTGTCGTAACGGCAATGAAAAACTAATGATTGATGCTTCTCACCTCTCTCCGTTCCTGTCTGTTTGTCTCTACCTATCCCTCTCTCTGACTCTTTCTCTGTCCCTGTAAAAAAAATACGCTTCTTGGGGAAGAGACACTGACTCATGTTTCTAGAGCTTACTGTCTTGTAATAGCCGTTAATATTTATTTTTTGGTAATATAAACATTTTTTTAAAGCAGGTATTTAAACTTTTTGGAAGTGTTAGAAAATATCCTAGAACATACACATGTTCTCAATTTAATCCACACATATGAAAGCCATGGGAATGTGGTGTTTACAGCTCCCTCTGGAAAACTGGTATGAAGAGCTAGTTAGCTGACGGCCTTAAAATCCACCACCACATTCACATTACAATGGGCTCTTCCCATTGCCATCAAGCTCCCAGCCAATAACTGACTGTGTCAGGAGTACTAGAGTCTGGTCATTCCTATCCAACATGGGCTCATGTAATAAGCCATTTTTGCTTGGGGCTCACTAACCTGACTGAGACTTTCTCAGAGTTACACTGTAATCAGAGACTCTGCTTATCCATTCTTCCCCTTAGCTACTCCCCCAACATTCTCAGTTCCTAGCAGGGTGCCCTGCAGTAATGTGCACCCAATGAACACTTGTTAACTATTTAAATAAGGACTTTTATAGCTGTTGTGAAATATTTAAAAGACTGAACAATAAATGGTAAGCAGTCTTTCTGTACTATTACAAGGCGATCATTTATTAGTTACAGTACACCCTAAATTGCTTTAACAATAGTGTTTTAAAACATAGAAGATGAAACAAAGTAAAAGTTTATCTCTCTATCATCACAGGTAAAGCCTCCAGGATTGAAGGAACAACCTTTCATCTTGAATACCTGGCTTTAATTTCAGGGTCAAAATAATCCCTTCAATCTTTCAAATCTCTAGTCAGTAATATGGAGCAATAGGTACAAGACAGTACATACCCAATTGTTTAATGGCAAGACATGGGCATAGAACATATAATTTATTCCTCCTTCATCTACCTAGAATGTTGTCCTCTGGAGAACACCTTGCTAAAAGAGAGGCTAAGAAATATAGTACTCAGCCTGACCAGGCGGTGGCGCGGTGGATACAGCATCGGACTGGGATGCGGAAGACCAAGGTTCGAGACCCTGAGGTTGCCAGCTTGAGCGCGGGCCCATCTGGCTTGAGCAAAAAAATAAAAGGCTCACCAGTTTGGACCCAAGATCACTGACTTGAGCAAGGGGTTACTCAGTTTGCTGAAGGCTCATGGTCAAGGCACATATGAGAAAGCAATCAATGAACAACTAAGGTGTTGCAACAAAAAACTGATGATTGATGCTTCTCATCTCTCTCCATTCCTGTTTGTCCCTATCGATCCCTCTCTCTGACCTGTCCCTGTAAAATAAATAAATAAATAAATAAATAAATAAATAAATAAATAAAAAAGACATACAGTACTCAGCTACATGACCATGTATTTGGTTAAATCTCTTTCCTTTGACATTACAAAAGAATGAATATAGGGCAACCAATATCTTCTAACTAGAACTGAATAAGAAACAATATGTCAGATACAAATTTGTATACTACCTATACTTAATATATTTAAGCAGAAACATAACACACATTTGTAAAGATAACCTAAAAATCAATTAATTTTTTCCAGTGAGAGGTTCAAAAAGATGACTGTTCAAGACTACATTATATGATTTTATTATTCTATTTTAGTTTTTGTAACATGTAAGATGTATACAGGGGACACATATATTACCTGCATCTTCCCATACTGTGAACTCCGTGAGAGTAAGCACATGTATATATTAAAATCTCTTCTATGAAAGCACTCAGAAAAATATGTAGTAGCCTGACCACGCAGTGGCGCAGTGGATAGAGCGTGGACTGGAATGCAGAAGACCCAGGTTCGAGACCCCGAGGTTACCAGCTTGAGCGCAGGGCCATCTGGCTTGAGCAAAAGCTCACCAGCTTGGACCCAAGGTCGCTGGCTCCAGCGAGGGGTTACTTGGTCTGCTGAAGGCCCAAGGTCAAGGCACATGTGAGAAAGCAATCAATGAAAAACTAAGATGTCGAAACGGCAATGAAAAACAGATGGATCTCATCTCTCTCCGTTCCTGTCTGTCTGTCCCTATCTATCCCTCTCTCTGACTCTCTCTCTGTCCCTGTAAAAAAAAAATGTAGTAGATAGTAGACTGATGATATGTAAATATATATTAGTGAATAAATTAATAATGACTATTAAAAGCTATGGATTTGAAGCTAAAATAACTAGGGCACATACATCTGTTTCAACATAAATAGACACTCAACACTTAAAATGCTCATATTTTGTATTACAAGATATTTCATTTCATCTGCAAAAGGTAGTGCCTAAACATTAAACACAAATATATGTTTAGTGTGTTTTTGCCTTTTCTCAAAACTTATAGCAGTTTTTCTTTCCTGAAGCCACAAAAGTGATGAATGTTGTTTTTTTCAAATATGAAATGACTATAAACTCATTGTTATACATTACTATCCCTCACTTGAATTTTAAGTCTTTGTTCAGCTTATAAATTCAAATAGTTATTATGTAAATTAAAAGTAGACTTAAAGTAAATAACAAAATAATGTCAAATCCCTGGAGGAGAACATTTTTAAACTTCTATATATGAATCAATTCCTGGTAATTACACTGGGAATTGGGTGGCAGAAGATAAATATTCACTATTGCATATTCTCCATTCTTTTCCCTCCCCTACCCTGCTCTCTCACTCTCACATGTGTGATTCACACACACTACACATGCTCTATCTGTCTTTCTCTCTCTGTCCCCTACCCCTCTTTTCCTCCTTGTTCTTCCTACCCCTACCAAACCTTTTCCATGTATCCTATTTATATGCTATGTATAAATCTTCCCCTGAACTATTACCAGTATGTTTATGTTTCCTTATTCCATAAGCCTGAATTATTCGAGTTTACTCTATCGCTAAATATAACAGTAACACAATATACAAGCTATAAAAATTGTATGTAGAAGTAAGGAAAAGATAAAATAAGAGATCATGAAAAATAATATTTTTCTACATTTAAAAACTAATAAAAATATACAGAAACAATGTTCTTGGTAAAAATTTTCTCACTATTCCTTTTTCTACCTTTTCCTTACCTCCCATTTGCTTGATCGGGTTTTTAAAAAATGCATAGTTAAATTTTTATCAAGCATATTCTAGTGTACCATACACTCATATATTAATGCATGTGCTGTTATTATGTCATCTGTAACTCATAGATTCTGTTTTACAGTGATAGATGAAAACCAACTTCACTCTGTAATATTTTTTGAAAAATGCACTCTCTACACAAGAAGTAATATAGATTCAGATATATCCTGAAGCAGCAATTTTGATTTTTACGCTGGGATCTATTTAAGATTTTTAAATGACTTATCTCTTCCAGAATAGAATATTTGCTCATGTGTGAATAAAACAGAATAGTTATTGTAGAGATCCCTTGTGAAAAGCTAAGGGCTCACTTTGATGTCAGTAACATTTTGAGAAGTAGATGAAATCAGAGAGCAGAACATATCATTCAGTGATAGATTGAGAGGCTGCCTATGGCCTAGTGAGTAGAGAAATTGGTTATGTCATTTCATGTGCACCACTGATGTCCTAAGTCACTGTTCAAATAGCCCCCATTTTTCACCACGCTAACTTGACTCCTACACTTATTTGACTTTACCCCATCAAAATCAACACTACTTTTGTCAGATTTAACCCATTAATTTGATATTCCATATATATCAGTGGGAGAGTCATGTACATCATCAAGAATTGTTCTCAAATATAGTCTGCAAGAATATTTTTTGTCTAGAAGCAACACTTTGCTTCCAGTCTTTGTCATTTATGTGCCATATCTAGAAAATTTATGTAGACATAGGGCTACAGAATTCACTTTATATATCCAGCTGTCAAATAGCTCATCTGATTTTAGCTAAACTATTTAATTTTCCCAAGCTCAATCCCTCTTCCATTTAGTGAGGGAGTTAGACTAAATGATTGTTAAGATTCATCCAGCAGTTCCTTTTCTTAAATAAAAGCCCTGTAACAAAGGCCATGAAATGGGTCACATGTGATACACTTATTCCCCCAAATTACAAACATTTCTGTTGAATGAATAAGGAATGGAAGTATACTGTTATCTGATTTATAATCTCCCTGAGTCTGGAATAATAATGGCATGTAGCAGTTCAGAGAAACATAGAAAATGCAAAACTTCTCAGATTTATCTTACGGGTGGTGGAGTGTAGAACAATAAATAGCTTCTCCCTCTGAAATACTCCAAGACTAGTGATCTATCTCATCTCATCCCTCTTAAATGATTTTGATTAAAATGTCCTATCAATATATTCCCAAACCACTTGTCACTTGATCTTAGCATTATTCATACTATAGTGTAGTCTTTACTCATTTTTTATTGTGGTAAAACAAGCGTAAAACCTGACCAGGCAGTGGTGCAGTAGATAGAATGTTGGACTAGGATGCCAAGGTACAGGGTTTGAAACCTTGAGGTCTCCGGCTTGAGTGTGGGCTCATCCAGCTTGAGCATGGAATCAATGGCTTGAATGTGAGATCATAGACATGACCCAATGGTTGCTGGCTTGAGCCCAAAGGTTGTTTTCTTGAAGCCCAAGGTCACTGGCTTGAGTCCAAGGTTTCTGGCTTGAGCAAGAGGTCACTCAGCACCCCCCCATCAATCAGTGAACAACTAAGAAAACACAACAAAGAACTGATTCTTCTCGTCTCTCTCTCTTCCTGTCTGTCTCTATCTCTATGTCTATCGCAAAAATTAAATAAATAAGCATAAATGTACTATTTTAGTTATTTCAAAGTATTTTGTTTAGTGGTGGTAAATACTTTTATAACGTGCCACCATCACCACCATCCATCTTCATAATTCTTTTCATCTGTAAAATTTAAAACTCTATACCCAATTAAGAATAATTTTCCATTCTCTCTTCCCACAGCCTTTGATAATAACTATTCTACCTTCTCTATAAATCTGACTATTATAAGTACCACAGATCAGAGAAAATCATACAGTATTTTTTGTATGTATGGCTGGCTCATTTTACTTAGCATAACATACTCAAGGTTCATCAATGTAGTAGCATATTTTAGAATTTACTTTCCTTTTAAGACTGAATAATATTCCACTGTATATTCATACTACATTTTGCTTATCTATTCATCAGTTGATGGACACTTAGGTTACTTCCACATTTTAGCTATTGAGAATAATGTTATTAAGAACTTGAATATGCAAATATCTATTTGAGATTCTGTTTTCAATTATTTTGAATAGATACCCCAAAGTGCAATTTTTTAATGTATGGTGATTCTATGTTTAATTTTTGAGAAAATGTCACCCAGTTTTTCATGGTGATGTTCCATATTGCATTCTTACCAACAGTGCACATGGGTTCCAATTTTTCCACATTCTCACCAATACTTGTTTTATGTTTTTTGGTAATAGACATTCTAGGGGGTGTAAGGTAGTATGTCATTATAGTTTTGATATACATTTCTCTAATGATTAATGATGTGAAACATCTTTTTATGTGCTTATTGGACATTTATTTATCTTCTTTAGAGAAACTTCTATTCAAGTTCTTTGCCTGTTTTTTATTGGGTTCTTCTTGTTGAATTTTAGGAGTTTTTTAGTCTATATTTGAAATATTATTCCTTTATCAGACATAAAATTTACAAATATTTTCCCATAATTTGATTTGCCATAGTCTATTAATGTTATTTTTTAATACACATTTTTTTAAAACTTCCATAAAGTATGTCTATTTTTTTCTTTTGTTGCCTATGGCTTTAGTATCAGAGTAATTCTGGCCTCACAAAGTAAATTTAGAAGTGTTCCTTCTTGTTCTATTTTTCAGAAGAGTTTAAGAAGAATTTATATTAATTTTTTTCTTAAATATTTGGTAAAATTCACCTGTGAAGACATGTGGTCCTATGCTAATTTTATTGGGATGTTTTTTATTACTAATTCATTATCTTTGTTGTTGGTCTGTTCAGGCTTTCTATTTCTTCTTAATTCAGTCTTGGTAAATTGTCTACTTCTAGATATTTATTTATTTCTTCTAGGTTGTACAATTTTTTGGCATGTATTTGATCAGAATAGCCTGTTATAATATTTTCATTTCTGTGGCATTAGTAATATTTCCTCTTTAATTTCTGATTTTTTTAAATTTTATTTCATTTGCATCTTCACTCTTTGTTGTTTGGTTAATCTAGCTAAGGATTTGTCAATTTTGTCTTTTCAAAATAATAACTTAAATTTTTTTATTGTTTTCTATTTTCTATTGCATATGTTTCTGCTCTAAAAAATTGTCATTTTCTTCTTTTTGTTAACTTTTGGTTTATTTTGTTCTTTTCTATTTTCTAATTTCTTGAGATATCGGAGAGCTATTTTTTTTAATGTAGGCTTTTATCACTAGAAACTTCTCTCTTAGTACTGCTATACCCCATAGTTTGTATGTTGTGTTTCACTTCTCTTTGTCTCAAGATATTTTCTAATTTTTCCTTTATTTTTTATTTGAATTTATTAGGTGACACTGGTAAATAAATTACATAGGCTTCAAGTACATGATTCTATAACACATCATCTGTACATTGTGTTATGTGTATACCACCCTAAGTCAAGTCTCCTTCTTTTACCCAGGAGTGTTAAGAATATGTTTCTTAATTTTCTCTTTTCATTCTATTATTATTTCTAGTTTTATTTCATTGAGTCTAGAAAAGATACTTGAAAATATATCAATATTTTAAATTTGTTAAAACTTGTTTTGTGACCTAGCATATTATCTATCCTGAAGAATGTTCCATGAGTGCTTCAGAAGAGTATGTATTCTCCATGTGATAGGTGGAATGTTCTTTATATATTTGCTAGATTCATTTGGTGTATACTATTGTTCAAGTCTGTTTTGATCTTCAGTGTGACTAATTTATCCGTTATTGAAAGTGGAATAGTGAAGTCTCCTGCCCCTCTACCATTACTGCATTGCTCTCTATCTCTTCCTTATTATTTGTCAATATTTCTTTTATATATTTTAGTGCTCTGGTGTTGGGTGTATATATGTTTATAACTGTAATTGTCTAGATGAATTAATTCTTTTATCATTATGTAATGACCATCTTTGTCTTTTGTGATAGTTTTTAATTTAAACTTTAGTTTGTTGTGCATTTGCAACAGCATGGATGAACCTGAAAAACATTATTCTAAGTTAAACAAACCAGACATAGAAAGACAAATACTACATGATACTATTTATATGGAGGAACTAAAATAGTGAAATTCATAGAAGCAAAGTGTAGAATGATGGTTGCCAGAAGATAAGAGGAGGAAATAAGAAAGTATTAGTCAAAGAGCACAAAGTTTATGCAAGATGAATAATAAATTCTAGAGATCTACTCTACAGTAGGGTGCAATATCTTTAAAAAGTGCTAATAAAGTAAATTTTATGTTATATGTTTTATCACAAATAATAATAATAACAGAGTAGGAGGGAACTTTTGGAGGTGGTGGCTGTTTATGGCATAGATAATAATGATGATTTCACAGATGTATACTTATCTCCAAACTCAATAAATTGTATACATTAAATATGTACAACTTTTTATATGTCCATCATACCTCAATAAAGTGATTTAACTTGTTTAAAATAAATAAATAAATAATTAAAAATAATAAAAAAGATACATACATTACCATCCTCAGGGAATATATATATAGGCGGCTTTACTTTAGATAATTACGACTCTCATTAGTACCAGCAGTAGGTATTCCTCCAGAGGGGAGTAATGGGTTGGAGATGCCCTGAAATATTTCAGGTTTTATATAAACTTATATGGTTTGGTTTTGTTTTCCCCAAAGGAACTAAAAATGGACTACATTTCAAGTGTCCCAAAGGAAATATTTCCAGTGAGTAGCAAACATCATGAAACCTGAAGCAGCCTGTATTTCAGAGCTGATAGAAAAGGTAATTCTAGAATCACTCGGACCAACAGAGTAACATCTATAAAAGCATGGCACCAAACTGCCATTTATAAAACACAACTATTTAAGAGAACACTGGAGATAGGAGACAATTCTCAACAGGACACATATCTCAAAATCATTGAATATAAGAAGTAAAAAGGACCTGCAATTCACTTAGAAATGCCTCACAGTTGGGTGCAGACCATATGGCATATCAGGTAGATTCTCTATTTTTGCTATCTTCAGACCAGTTAGCAATTTATACAGATTGAGTATTTGATTTATTTGGTGCTTGGATTATTCTACAACATTCTTGAATTTACTTATGCTTTATCAATTAACTTTGTAGTTAATAAAAGTCAAAAAATCAGAATTAAGGGGAATTACAAAATACCAAGACATTATGCCAACTTGTTTGAGAATAACATCAAACTGTAATGCCCTTTTCATTAGAGTAAATTCTTCTGTTAATTTTTCAGAGTCTAGGACAAAACAAAAAATTCTAATTTTCTGCTTAGCAGTCAGATCTATGCTTTGAGTAAAAAATAAAACATTTATAATTTCTAGAACTAAGAAATGAAGTACTTATCTTTTGTTTCTAGTCAAGCAGTTCATTTTCTTGGGAGAATTCTAAAATTAAATTCCATCTAAAATATTATTAACTTATTAGTTGTTCTGAAAAATAGAACTTCTTAAGCAATTTGACTCAGAGAATTTTTTTTTTGACAGAGTCATGCCTCTTGACCAATGGTGGTCACAGACTCAAACTCCTGGTGCCCACCAAGCTAAAATGCATGCTCCAGTTTCTCTTGCATCCAGGTTTTTACTGTGGTATGTGTCACAAAAAAATAAAACAAAACCCAACAATGTATATCTTTTATTCTCTAAAAACTCAGACATTAACTAAAATTCCGAACATTTTTCTCTTTCTTTTTTTTTACACAAGACCTTCCTTTACTATCATTAATTTGTCACTCTCCTTGAGTCTTTTATTTAGGCTCTCTTCCTTCCATCACCAAAATCAAAGAAAGAGTTTCTTCCAAAGATGAATTTCTCTCTATATTGGAATGGCCCACATGCATTCCCTCTTTCATTCTAGCCATAATTTAAAATTCATAAGTTTTTCTTATTATTTGACAAAAACTAGTTCAAATCAGAAATATCAGGTATATTTGTGGAGAAAATTATAAAATAGCTTGGATGGTGTAAATCAATTCAAATTTATAGTCACATTACCTTTAGTGAGCTATGTAAGTGTGTATCCAGTTTGAATTTGGAAGTAAAAATACATCACCAATTCTCTGCAATTAGAGGCCTTCCTATTTTCTTTTTATACTACATAATAACACCTATTACACATAGCTCTTGTTATAGTGTTTTTTAAATTTAAATTTTTAATTTATTGTGTTGACATGTTTTCAACTGTCCCACTCAATATCACACCCTCTACACACCACAGTGTTTTTAAAAACATGCTGGCTATTTACTATCTTTTAAGTCATTAACCCGTATCGCTCTTTTTGTAAATTTTTAATTAATTATTTATTTTTTAAAGATTTTATTTAATAATTTTAGAGAGAGGAGAGAAAGATGGAGATAGAGACAGAGACAGAAGGGAGGGAGGATCAGAAAGCATCAACTCCCCTATGTACCTTGACCAGGGAAGCCCAGGGTTTTGAACTGGATACCTCAGTGTTCCAGATCGACACTTTTACCCACTGCACCACCACAAGTAAGGCCCATATTTCTCTTAAGCAGGTTTAAGATCATGAAGAGGGAAATAACACAGATATCAGATGCTGGAAATAGAAAAGTTTCTTTTTTTAATATACCTATAAACCATTCTGAATTTTCTGCAACAGCCATAAAACAGATCAGCTTCAATCCTTGGGACTGGCCTTTAAGAATCCATTAAGAACCCATTCATTTAAAAAAGAATGGTTAAAGGATGTAAACATTTTCTCTCAATTATGGCACATATTAAGTGTAAGAAGTCAATAGCAAGAAAGCTTTGCCAGAAACATATGGAAACAATAATCTTAACCTAGATGACATACCTTTTACATTATAATTAGGAACCAGGAAAGGCTGCCTGTTTTACCATGGTTACTATAAATTATACTTACAAATGTACAAAATGTTATAAAATGTAAAAATGAGATTTTTAAATGGCAGTTTTAGATCTAAAACTGGGATTTCTATGGTTGTGTGTGTGTGTGTGTGTGTGTGTGTGTATAAATTTACTTTTGGTGAATTCCATAAGGTAACTAGTTACAAAATCAATGTAAAATAACCAATAGCTCCCTGTAATCCAGCAAATCAATTGAACATATAATAGTAAAAGCGCATTGCTCAAAACAGTAACAAAATTATAAAATATATAAGGACAAAAATATCAAGAAATTTACAATATTTTTATAGAAACACATATTATGATTAAAGCCTATGAGAAAATATCTTGAATATATGAGAAGAATGTTCATGAATTAGAAGATATAATACATAAAAGATTTTTTTTTCAAATTAATCTGGGAATGCATTGTAATTCAATTCAAAAATTTCAAAACAAATTTTTTATGAACTTTCAAAACTAGCTCAAAAATTTGTATGGAATATTAAATGTAAAAACTAGCCAAAAATATTTTGGAAATAAAGTAAACCAATAATGACTCTATGAGATATGATATGTGTCATAAAACTATTTATGAAGAAATAGATATGTATATCACTGGACCAAAATGGGTAGTTCTTAAGTAAATGCACGTGTGTGTGTGTGTGTGTGTGTGTGTGTGTGTGTGTCTGTGTATATATATTTATAAGGATATACAAATTTGGAATAAAAAATAATGTCATTACAAATTGCTAAGAAACAATGACCTAGTGAATAAAAGGTATTCCCCCTACAAATGACCATTTTATGTGAGACAAAGATCTAATTTTATAGAAATTTTCTTCCAATGGCAAAAATAAATTACATTTAGATCTAAATGTATAAATGAAGAAGTTAAAGCAAATAAGATAAAAAAGTTATGATATCATTATGAATAAAATATGGGATATCCAGAACATGAAATCCATAAGGAAAGGACTGAAACATTTTTTTATTCTTAGTCATCTCTAATCATCTGATACATTTGACAGCATCAAAATATAAAGATCTTTGTAACAAACTATGTCATAAAATATAAGATACAAGCTGAGAGAAATGCCTATAACATATGAAACAGAGGTAAGATATTGTAAATACATAAGTTAATAGTTTTATATATATATTACTTATATATAAAAATATATAAATTAATAAACATTTTAAACATCAAAGCAGAAAATATGGTAAATATATATTAAGGAAAATTGGAAATAATAATAAAAATAAGTCAACTTAATTATTAAGAAAATATAAGAACACTAATAAGTATCAACTTAAAAATAAATTGACATTTTCAAAAAGTGGATAGTAAATGAAGTTTTGTGGAAATAAATCTACATTATGGAAAGCTATGCAGCAGTCTTAAAGACTGAAGTAGTTCTATACATTTAAACATGGAAAGATCTCAAGGACAAATAATTTAATCTAAAATTAGTCTGATTCAATATATTTCAGGTGAAAACTTTTTAAAGTATATTATATTAGAAGTCTGAGCAAAAAAATGCAGGAGCTCAGAGGACGGATTTTAACTCCAGAGGACTGCAGAAGCAGAACCTTATAGCCCTTTGCTTAGATATGAGTGAATATTTGACAGACAGAAAATGGTGAATAGGAATTCTGGCAAGAGGCCATCCTCTGAATCCAAACTCTTTATAGTTGCTTCTTTAATCTTCCCTGTCAGTCCAGTTAGCTCATCCATAATCAATTCCCAGCCACCATCTTCTTCAGGGTTATGCTCTTTCATGCCTTCTTGCCTTGTTCCAATCTATTTTTCTCTACTTTATATAACCCTCTGTCTCTTTCTTCCTATTTGCCTGGTTAATTCCTTCTACTTATCTATGCCTTTTATCAGAAAGCTTTTCTTGAACCCCATCAACTCTCTCTGAGCTTTCTTAGCTCCTCAAGCTTATTTTTTTTGTAGACTGTATCCAACTGTTTGAGATTCCAAAAAAAAATTAGATTAGATTGATTTTTTTTAGTAAAATATTGACAATAAAAATTAATTAAACTCATTATATAGCATTTGTGTGGCTGTGTTTTAATGAACAAATCTGGAAAGTGAAATATCAATAAAAGAACCTGAACAGTTCTGTAAAACTCAAGTTAATTATTATGCAAATTATGTCATGTCAGTATTAGTATAGAAACATTATTAAGCACCTAACTTTGCACTTGAAGTAATTCCACATAAAGGCACACTTTTTGATTGACAAACATAGTTGTAAAGATTATTTTTATTCATCTTCTGGAAATTCTGGTAGACTGCTAATGTCTCTTCCTGTTGTTACATTTACAAATTTTAAAAAAAGTAAAAGTAGGACAATGTATAAGATAAAAATTACAGATTTGCAATATCAAGAACAACAATTTAAAAAATACTGCTATTCTCCCTTGGGCATTAGACTGTGAAGTTAAGGACAAGAATATTCTATAAGTTTAAAACAAATGACAAGCAGATCAGTACCTTTATTTTCTCCTGTTACCAAGACTTGAAAGAAGTGAAATCTATTGCTGAATTTAAGAAAAAGAAGAAAGGAAAGCACTATAACTTTAATAGTTACTGAAAATATATTAATCATTTATAATAATGTATGTAATATATTTAATTATTATAACATTATATCACCACTTAGTAAGGAATATTTTCAGTAAGCAAGGGGATTTCAAAGCCCCAGTGAATTGTGACGATGGATGACAAAGCAAAGAAGAAAGCTACATGAAAGAAAGAAAAAAGAAATTTGAATGTTGGAATGGCTCATTTATTTTAAGCATTATCAGTCACTTTTAGCTTATTCAGTATATTCTAGGTTAATGGAGACACTAATGTCATCTATGTGAACTAGGACCACTGTCATCAGTTAGGGGTGTGGATAGATGTGATACCTAAACTCTGAAAATTTAATGACTCCCTGTTCCCTCATGCTCTCTTTATGAGAAATAGAATAAAATTCCGATCCTCATCTCACAGGAAATAGCCACCAATTGTGACAACATTGACTAGATTTAGATGATTAATTGCTGCACACAATCATATTTTGGGCTTGTCAGGTAATACCTTAAAGCACTTGTATTTGTTTAATATGTTGGAGGCATTATCAGAGGCAGACTGGTCTTGAAATAAGTTTTTCCACAATGTTGTGGAAAAGGAATTTCCCAGACACCCGAGTAGGATTTGAACAACAGTGGCAAGATTTATTAGAAGGCCCTTGAATACACTGTGGCACCTGACAAGGCATTTCCCCAGCAGATCCAGCATCTGAAGTTGATGGACATTTTCAATCTATCCCCAAGATATACCATGCTCAATGTCTCATCCACAACGTGGTGGTTCAGCTCTGTCTTGCTGTGGGAGAAGTCCACACTGGGCCCACCAGGCTCAGGAGTGTCAACAGGCTCAGAGCTGCATCACTCAGGCACCCAAGGCTGACCTTAGGCAAGTTACTTAACTTCCCAGTCCTCATTACCTATCTGCATGTCGCTGCCAAGAATGTATGGCACCCAGGTCACAACTGCAGTGCAGGGCCTATGGCTGCTAAAGAGTTCCTGAGGCTTTTAGTAAGCTTCCCTATATTTGCTTGGGCTTGGAAGAAAGCAGTCTGTCTTTCTAACTATCCAATCTCTTTCCTGGCTTTTCCTAGGCTTGTGTCCTTATCCTATGCAATCTGTTTTCCAGATTTTCTCAGTTTTGTCTTTTCCCTTTTGTGGCCATTATTTTGGTTTCTACTACATGCACACAGTAAAGGAACTTCTCTCTCACTTTTTCACCCTCCTATCAGTGGGAACTAGCTGGTTATTTCCTGGGGTGATTAGAAAGTCTCTCTTTCTAACACTCCGATGTTATTCCACTTGGCAAAGTGATTCTGGCTATTCCCTGGTGTATCTCTGAGACTCTAGTTTTCCAATTTAACCAGGTTCAGCCAGTTTTCTCCCTTCTTTTAGGTTCTTCAATTAATACATCACTAACAGAAACCTTTCATCCAGACAAATAGGAAATTAACATGTTGCTAACTCAATGACAACAAGAAAAACCTAGTAACAATTTCAAAACAGTGATTTGAACGAGTTATATATCTATTTCTGTTGTTAAAGTGGATTCCAATGTACAACATACTAACTCAGAAAAAATCAATAATTCCTTTCACTTCACAGTGTGCCTTTATAAACATCACTCTGCTTTTCAAAGATCGGATGTTTAATTCAGGACACGTTTCTAATAGTTGCTGCCTTAGTTAAGAGGATACAATATACATTGGCAGAATAAACAAGGAGAGATTCTAATTAATGGTGATGTTTGTGCAGTCTAAGATCTAGTCATTAGGTTAATTCAGGTAGTGAAAGGATAAATGAAAACTATTTAAAGCTAACATTTTCTTTCACTCCCAAGGTCCAAGTTATGTGAAAGTGTCAACCTTTAATATAACATGGATTTGTCATTTTTACTTTTAATTTTGTGGGAAAGCTAAAGAATCCTTAAGATGAAGCTTTTTCTTTATTATTTGACCATTAAAACACCAGAGAAATCAATAGCCTCTGCCTGACTGGAAGCTTCACTTACGTTATAATAAACTTCTTAGAATCCCACCTGGTTTTAGTCTCATGCCCATTGCCTAACTCCTATTATAGAACGAGATTAAATAAGGCTCTTTTTTATTTTTATTTGTCATTAAGTCTTTCTCCTTAACCAAAGGCATTATGCAAATAAAACTTGTTTATGGAAAAGTACTTTAGTATCACTAGCAATTATGTTTATGCATTATCAGAAATAGTTACTTGTTTCACAATATATCTGAAATGTCATTTGTAAGGTCAGTGGATAATGGGGATGGCCATGTGAGGAACTCAGACCCGGGACTTTTGATGAGGGCCTCTCACACAACCAAGCGCACCAAAAAGAAACTTCCCTGAAGTCCTTGGGAAAAGAGCAACTGTCCATCAGCCAGTGAGATTTCACCACAACATATTAGCTCACCCACCCTAGAGGACCCCTTTAAATACCTCTCACATGGTTTAATTCTCATGACTCCTCTGGCCTCTGAACCCCAGGACCAGAGGACCTCATCGGGCAGGATGCGCAATACTTAATAAAGCCTTTGCTATTCCACACTTGGTGGGTCTGGCCCCCCTTCCTTCTTCCTCAGTGGGGAAAAATACCTTACATTTGGTGCCGAAAACCGGGGAGGAGTTAGAAGCCCACTGGGGCTGCTCCTCTCCCCATCCTCTCCAAGAAAAAAGCAGGATCTCAGGACCTCCAACCTTCTACCCACTTCAGTGCACAGTGAGGTAAGTCCCTTGCCTCCAATCTTCCCTTAGTTCTTTCGCAGAGATTCCCTGTCCGAAACCATAGCTACGTCAGGGAAGTCTTTTCTGTCCGAGTGTGTGTGTGCCTGTAGAGATGTCCTGAGTACATCCACTTTAACTATCAGTCAGAGGCCAGAGCTTGAGTTTTTGAACACCAATTCTCATCTCTGACCACTCTGAAAACTGAGGGTGGCCGTAGGGTCACAAGAATCCAAAAACACTCCTGGAGTTGCTTTATCTGAAATCTCTCCCTCCCTAAAGAAGAGGAAACTGTTCTTCTTCACCGCTGTGGCCAGGCCACAGAACCTACCGTATAATCGGACCGGGTAGCCTCCTGAAGGGACTTTCAGTTTTAACACCTTCACCAATTTAACTATCGCCAAAAAAGCTGGGAGCTGATTGGAGATCCCTTACGTACAGGGCTTCTAATTATTCGCATGTCCATCCTTAGTCTCTGTGCCACCTGTTCTACGCGCAGGACTTTTTTAAGGCCAGAGAAACCTAAACCGTCCACTCCTAATCTTTTCTTCTCCATGGACTCCCAACTCTCTCCCCTTCCCTTTGCTAAATCCTGTTTCTCATTTACCTGCAAATATAAGTCTCTCTTTCTCCTCCCCTACTGGCCAGGAGCACCTCCCTTCTCCACTGCGTTCTTAAACCCCTCCTCCATCATAGCATCTTTGCCTACCATTGGCTCTTACACTGGTTTGCAGGACACCCAACCCCAATCTGCTTGCAGAAAGTTCTGACCCTGTCCTGCCTCTAGCTCCAGTGTTTTCAGCTGTATTTGGGTGCTGAGCTCCCTAGGAGCCCTCCTTCTCTTATTCTTAACCCCAAACCCTTATCCAGGACCTGTGAATATGGCATTTAAAATTTTCAATGATCGTGGCTAGTAGGAAATGGCCAAGGCTGTTCACCAGGCCCACATGCAGCAGAAGGTAATGCTCCAAACCCAGGTTCTTGTGGCAACCCTGATGCTGACAGAGCAACAGGGGCAAGGCACAAGAAGTGCCCGACCCAAGGCTGGACCACAGAGAGGAATCCCACAAGGAGCTTGCAGGCAGGACCATTGTGATTGACAGGGACCCTGCACATGGCTGCCCACTGAGCCCTGCCCTAACTGCAAGCAGCCCAGTTACTGGCAGAGCAATTGCCCCTTTGAGCAACAGGCTTTTTCCTCAACACCTCTGCATGGAGGATGAGCCAGCCATGTGGGCGCATCGCTCAAACTCCTAGAACATAGTCTGAACTTGGAGAACCCAGGGTATGCTGCAACTAGTGGGTAAGTCCATCTCATTTCTTGTGGACATGGGAGCTGCCTTCTCTGTTTTACCACCACACTCTGGACCTCTAATTCCCTCACAGGTCTCGATTATGGGAATGAATGGGACCCTTTCTTTTTCCCTTCGCATGTCACCCCTGACATACAGTTTAAATGGAATCCCCTTTTTTGCACCCATTCTTAGTTATGTCATCATGCCCTGTACCCTTTCTGGGTTGAGACATTCTTCAGTCTTGGAGCCACTATCCAGCTGACAGCATCTTCCCACTTACTCCCGCCATTCCTCTCTACCAAGGGCTCCCCCATTATCAATGCTACCCTCATATCTAACCATGTCTCTTGCCTCAAGCTTGCTCCCATGCAGGATCACTGGCAGTCAGAACCACTGGGCCCTACTCGTCTGTGGCTCACCAAGAGGTTGGACCCTGCAGACCCTCCTGTTGCTCCTGTCCCTCCCACCTGGAACCTGCCACCAGAGTGAGCTGAAGCAGGGAGCAATGCTGTTCAGTAGGACTGGCCTGATGAAAGAAACTTCAATCTCCTCAACCATCTGTGAGAAAATTAAGCAAGAATCTCTCCTCCTACAACCTGCTTAACTCCTAATGGCAGCCACCCATTTTTACCTGGGCTGCCCCTATCCTAAATCTTCTTCTAATTATCAGTGTATAACTCATATTTGTTTCTCTTTTTTAAATTCTTACAAAACTGCATACTCAAAGTTTCTCAACTCACGGCCAAATATATGTTTCTCCTGACTCCTACCTCTCTTCCCCATGATACCCCTAACCAGCAGGAAGTAGCCAGACAAATAAATGGCTATTCGTCTGGCTATTCTATTTAATACAAAAGGTCAGAATATAAAGTTGGTGGATAATGGGGATGGTCATGTGAGGAACTCAGACCTGGGACTTTTGGCGAGGGCTGCTCACACAACCAAGCGCACCAAAAAGAAACTTCCCTGAGGTCCTTGGGAAAAGAGCAATTGTCCATCAGCCAGTGAGATTTCACCATGACATATTAGCTCGCCCACCTTAGAGGACCCCTCTAAATACCTCTCATATGGTTTAATTCGTGCAACTCCTCTGGCCTCTGTACCCCGGGACCAGAGGACCTCGTCGGGTGGGATTTGCAGTACTTAATAAAGCCTTTGCTATTCCACACTGTGGCTCCAGCCCTTCCTTCTTTCTCAGTGGGGAAAAATACTTTAGATCATTTAGTGCTAAATATGAAATATAATTGAGAATGTTTATTTTTATTATTTATTCAAGAAATACTATAAACCATCAGTTTTTAAAATTTGTCACAATTTCACAAATTTAAAAATACATTTTCCTTTTTCTTTTCTGCCAACTCTGGTACTTTTCATTAAAGAATTTAAAAAGGACAATCTAATCACCCTGAAGGAAATGTGTTTTATTTTTATCTACTCTACAATCTAAAAATTCTTTCAATTTTTCTCCTGCAAGGAAAGTTTAATGAGGCATATTTGCTTGTTTCCATGGTATTTCAAAGGAGGATTACTAGCTGAAGGCAAGAGATATAAACCAAAAAAATATAAAGCCTTTGCAATAAAAAACTTTACTTTTCAAATAAATTTCATAGGATAGTATTTACTCATTTATTTTATGGAAAACAATGCCAATTATTTTGAATGTTATTTAAAGACAAGATTTTATATTAAAAAGTAATAACACTTTTATTGTATCATTTAATCTTATAACACAATCTGTCACTACAAAATGCAAAAATATCCCATTTTAGTAACCAGCTTGTGTTGCCTTTGATTTGATAACTAAGTATACTGAGCTTTTAGTGTGTTGCAGAAATTGTCATTACCATGTTGTGTTAACTTTGAACTCAGACACTTACAAATATAATTATGCTTGAGGGAGATTTTTCAAGGAGCAATCAATCAACATATATTGTGCTACTCAGGCTCTCTTTTACCTCCCAAGAATATATTGGTGAATTGCTTTATAATTTTATAAGTATTTTTATAAAGTTTCTGGAAGGTGATCAAATATCAAGGAAGGAGTCTCCATAAACTGACTTAGAATTCTTGTTAAATTGAGCTATGCAGACCCAGTAATAATGGGAATCAAAATTGAGGCTTAGTTGAGGAAAGGGCTCAGAGGAGCATGACTAAAGCTTTGTCAAGGAGAGAGTATATCAGCAACAAGCAATGTGCACAAAAGGACACATAGAAGCACATGAATCACTAAGGTCAGTCACCTCAATGAGAGGAATTCCAACCTCAGAATGGAAACTGAAGTTGTTTTAAGAATGGGTAAAAAAAGCCAGCAAATATGTAGGTCTAATAAGAACTATACACAGCAAACATATAAATAAAAATATGCTGTGATTGTCATTGTTGTTATATTTCCATGGCAGAAAAAACAATTTTTTGTGTGTTTTACATCAAGTGTCCAAATTAAACATTTAGATTCCAGAAACTCTCTGTAGAATAAACCTGTGCCCATTTGAATATTTTATATACTTTTTTTAATGCTAAGTTTTTCTTGGTTGTAAAAATGTTCTGTGGAAAAAAGAAAGAGAAAAACTTATCCAATTAAAGTGTTAAACGTCCTCGTCCTCTACTATCTAGAGCTAGCAACTTCTCTGCATGGGTTGAGCTGAATTTCAAAACCACTGTCATTCCTGAGACAACCTACAGTTTTAAATGACTAGCCTGTCAGCCTTTCAGCTCTCTGCATCTGCCTTTTCAGCTTTAGTGAATAGTAACAATTACATTGCAAACAGCAGGTTATTTCCAACTGTTTTTTTTACAGAAATCTTTGTGTTACAAATATTGCAAACCAGTTAGTTTGCATGATTCATTTTTTATGTAAATCTTAATAGCTGAGATATTTTTAAGGCTTCAATAATTTTGTTCTTTAAAATAGTATTGACTTTTTTTTTTTTTTACAGGGACAGAGAGAGAGTCAGAGAGAGGGATAGATAGGGACAGACAGACAGGAACGAAGAGAGGTGATAATCATCAATCATTAGTTTTTCGTTGTCGTCGCAACACCTTACTTGTTCATTGATTGCTTTCTCGCATGTGCCTTGGCCGCTGGCCTTCAGCAGACTGAGCCACCCCTTGCTGGAGCCAGTGACCTTGGGTCCAAGCTGACAAACTTTTGCTCAAGCCAGATGGGCCCCTCGCTCAAGCTGGCGAGCTCGGGGTCTCAAACCTGAGTCTTCCGCATCCCAGTCAAAAACTCTATCCACTGCGCCACCACCTGGTCAGGCAGTATTGCCTTATTTTTATCACATTAAAAAAACTTGATAAACAGAATACTTAAAAGTGCTCATATAAATTAGGAAATAAATTTTAACATACAATTGTTAGGCTCATATGGCAAGACTTGGTTAGAATTCATTGATTTGAGGAAATGATGCAGTTTGGAAAAGAGAACCAGGGAAATTATAATTTATTTTCAAAGAACTTGTTGCCATGTCTCCATTCTTAAAAAGGACGGACTGATTTGTCTTAGATACGATCAACTGAAAATATCTCTGAAAGACGACAGACTTTAAGAAAGAAAGAATTTGTGCATTATAAAGTATAGTAAGTTTGGGAATAGCATTAGGATAAACCAGATCCTTGAAAATATTTATTTTTTAGCTTGATTTAAATGTTTAGCAACAACTGATCTTTCAAGATTTAATTTAAAACCAGTAGTATCAAAGCCTATGTTCTGGTTTTACAAAGTACTCTTAAATGTCTAAAACAGACTCTCCTTAGCACAAGTGCATTGCATTTAGCTTTTGTAGTATATGTGTAGTCATCTATATACACTAATTTATAATTCATATATTTATATAAAATTGATGCCAAGTAAATAGAGCTCTTTCACAGAGTGGTAAAGAAAGCATTTTAGAGACCCACCCATATGGGGATAAGCTTTGTGATAAGATTTATTCAAGGTTGAAATGGAAGGCTACTGACAGGTTTCCAATGTCTCATCTTTGTCCATACTGCCATAGAAAAGGTCCAATCTAGTCTTCTTCATCAGGCCCAATACAAAGACCAGTGTCCAGATTTTCTGTGTTCAGTTCAGTTTGTCCTCATCTGGCTAGCATAGTCTGTCACTGGCTGTTCTCTGGCTGGCATTGCACTGAGGCTCATACTTCGATCCTGTACTTGGGAGTCCTTGCAGCTACCAGCCTGTAGGATTCCTAGGGCTGTATGGTTACTAGGAGAACACACAAGCAAATGGAGTGAGTGTGTTTTACTAAGCAAGAGAGAAGAGAGAGCTAGCTCTTTGTTGAGTTATATTATCTTTAGTTCAGGAGACTAGGCATCCTTTAATCAATCAACTTCCTAATCTTTCCAGGGCTATACTAGATCCTCCCTTTAACCAATCCAATCCTTTTTCTAGATTAGACTGACAGGCCTTTATGACTGCCATCTTTGTTCCTACAGGCATGCCTCAAAGTGGAAGCATCTCCCTCTGTGCCTTCTTGCTGTTATTTCTCCACACATAGTCTGGGTAAGGATCAGCTATATGCAGGGGTGATTGAAAATCTTCCTCCCTGGGGTTGGGAGAGCAGTATGGAATGTTAATCTTCTTATCAGGGCAAGGCTGCAATCTTCTAGGGTGTCTGAAGCTGTAACTTCCTAGGAAAGCAAGCTGCTTTTTACTGTCTTTTTGTTTGTTGGTTTTTGGTATTTTTCCGAAGTTAGAAGCGGGGAGGCAGTCATACAGACTCCCTCATGTGCCCGACCAGGATCCACCCAGGATGTCCACTAGGGGGTGATGCTCTGCCCGTCTGGAGCGCTGCTCTGTGCAGCCAGAGCCATTCTAGTGCCTGAGGCAGAGGCCATGGAACCATCCTCAGCACCTAGGCCAACTTGCTCCAATGGAGCCTTGGTTGCGGGAGGGGAAGAGAAAGAGAAGAAGGAGAAGGAGAAGGGTGGAGAAGCAGATGGGTCCTTCTTCTGTGTGCCCTGGCTGGGAATTGAACCCAGGACTTCCTCACACAGAGCCAATGCTCTACCGCTTAGCCAACCAGCCAACCAGCCAGGGCCTGCTTTTTAATGTCTTGTAGCAGGAATCAAGGGGGACAAAGATGTCCAGACAAGTTGATAAGTTGATGAAGGAAGTAGGATTTTAATAGTCAGCGGAGCAGCATGACCACAAAAGAGACAATAAACCATGAGCTCCCCGAAGTTAGATTACCTACATCTTATATATATATACCTTTAACAGAATGCATGTGTTCATGCAAGGGGCTCATGATCTCTTTGGAGGTAGATGTCACTCTTATGACTTCAAGAGTAGAGGGTAAGTTTCAGTGGGGGAAGGGGTTTCCAGACCACTGTCTCAGCTATGCTCAAGTCCTGTTCTTCTTGCCTTGTTTTACAACCAGCTCCAAGAAACCTTTCAGAGAACTGTAGTTAATCCATAACTGGCTGACTCAGTTACCCTTCCATGTTCCTTTCCCTTGCATTCTTTTCTTCCTTCTCAGGGCATGGGGAAGCCCTGCCCCTTGATTCCCTTTTCTTCCTTTCCTTATTAATATTTAGCTGTCTACGCTAACTAAATGAGGAGATATTGGATGTATCATAAAATCTTTTCCACCTTTAACATTGTGGTTCTAGTAAGTGGTTCTAGTGTTTACTGAGCACCGGTTACATGACATTGCTCTTTTCAAAAAGAGGGTAAGCGGTAAGTACAAATGTTTTGGCCATTGACCAAGAAGGCTTTAAGATTTCCCTCATCTTGACTAAACTTTAGAAAAGTTTCTTCCAGATTATAGGCTGCTGACCTGTCTTTTTAATTACTGCATTTGCTTTAGCAAATTCACAATTGTAAATTCTTTTACTGGCCTTTTGAGATGTAAGTATTTTATCCACTTTAAGTTTTATAACCCAAGAATGCCTTTTTCAAGGACCTGGAAAACATTTTTTTGAAATGTAATTATGAAAAGAGAAGACATCCTTTATAACTGTTTTGAAGTCTCTGTGGGAGGGTAGGAGCCCAGTGAAATTCTAAACCTAAAGAAAGCTTAAAGAGTTTATTTAAGCCAAAAGCTAAGGGCCAGACACAAAAACAAAATCTTAAAGAATTGAGAAGACTGCTTTTAAAACTTCACATGACTTTGTCACACTATTATACCATAAACTATACTTATCAACAAGGCCTATCAACAGAACCCCCAACCACCGATAGACCCACTGCTTGCAGACACCCTCAACCAAAACCTCATTAATATTCTGCCTTTCCCTTTTCTCTTCAAAGAAATGACTAAGAATATAATGGAGGAAATGGTCTCTTAGACAAAACTCAGCAATAAATTTAGATTTGCTTTACCAACAAATTGTTTTGATGGTCTTTTGAGGGAATCTAAGTAAGTATACTAAAGACTCGGACCTCATCAATGCTTCTTGACCTAGGTTCCTGTTGTGGCCACTGTGCTAATCCTCTGACTTCAGTTTTTTATTCTCCCAGATACTTTGCAAACTACAGGTAGATGTATTACTCGAGCAATTGGGAGGTCTTTAGCCACCAGACAAAATCCAATTTTTGCTGTCTGACTTGAAACATATCTCAAGCTTCTTGTTCAGATGTGTTTTCTAGCATTCATGATAGTCAAATTCAATTTTAACCAGAACAGTTTATTCAGTTTTTTCTGTCTCTGTCCTCCTTCTCCTAATTTTCTGACTTTTTTTTTGCACTATTTCATCTCAACCCTTATTTGTATAAATTTTACTCAAATTTCAAACTGAATTTATATTTAAACTGATAAATCATATCTCATTTTATCTGTTTACATTTTCTATGATCTGGCTTCTCTACCCTTTTTGAAAGTCTTGTATGCCAGTCATTCTTGTCACATAGTTAACCCTAATTTTCTTTACATAAATTTTATATTTTACTTTTATCTGCCCAGATTGAATGATTTTTTGCAGGCATGAATGAAGCTTTGCATTGTTTTTCAATTTTCTATGACAAATTAGCACAGCGCTGGAAATACTAAAAACATGGTTATATTGTCACTGGTAAAATAGTTTTTGTCCCCCTCAGGACAGAAATCAAGAGAGGAGGCAAAGCAAATTTTAAAAAAAAGAAGGAGGGGGGTATGAGAAACAAGGTGGAGGAAAAGGAGAATGAGAGGGAACTTGATTTATCAAGAGAGTACATGCTAATAAAGAGAACAGTTCCTCAAACTGCAGCTGGAGTCTGACTTATAAAAGGCTGGGTTCTTCACACAGACAGAGTACAGATTTCTTTGCTTTTGGGTTTCTACCATAGGTTAGCCTTGAAGGTGAAGGCACAGTGTGGAGATCTTTGGGGAGTGACTGAAGAGAAACTTTAAACTTATCTGTCAGAGATTTTAAAAAATAACAGAAGAGCATTTATCTGTTTAAAAGAGGCTCAGCCTGTTTTGATATCCCCAAATGATTTCTTGACCCTTACCTACTTGTAACTGTAAGGTATTTTCCCCGCCAAGGAAGAAGGAAGGGCGTAGACACAAAGTGTGGAATAGTACAAGCTTTATTTAGTAGAGTGCTTCCCCGAGGATGTTTTCTGGTTCATGAGAGGGGGGCCAGAGAAGTCGCAGTGGGGGGTAGGGGGTAGAATCCGCCTGGGGGAATTTATAGGGTCATTAAAGTGGGTCAAGGTGATATGACAGTGGCAAAATTTCATTGGCTGACAGAAGATCGTTATTTTTCAAAGGGCTCCTGTGAAGTTTCTTTTGGTGCGCATGGGTGTGGGCGGTTCCAGCCAAAGTTCCCGGGGCCTGGTTCCCCAGGTGACCTTCCCCCATTGCCAACTGACCTCACAGTACCTTCAATATTGTGTAGTTTTTTTCCATCTTAGTTGAACTCTTGGTACTGCTTATACAAAGATTACTCATAATCGATCCCTATTGCTGGCAATGTGATCTTACTTGCTCTGTCATGCCAATTATTACCAAACCCCTGAATGATGCAGAAGTAGGTAGTTCCAAAGCTAATTATTTATTTTATTCAGGTCTTCTAATAATATTTTGGCAGTTTTACATAATAAATAGTATGTATTTAAATTGAACAGTGTCAGTTTTAACATATGAATACATCTTTAAAACCATCATTATAATAAAATATTAAATGTATCTGTTGGTCAAATAAGTTTGTAAAATATGATTTTTATGTTTGCTTGCTTATAGTTTGCATTGGGGGCTGGGCAGCACCAGGTATATGTTGTCTGTGAAATTGCAAATTACCTTCTTGCTTGGGAAAGGCTATTGTTTTGCCAATGTTTGCTGGAGGAGAGGTTTTTTGTTTTTTGTTTGTTTGTTTGTTTGTTTTAAACTTTTTTTTATTATTCGTTTTAGAGAGGAGACACAGAGTGAGAGAGAGAGAGAGAGAGAGAGAGAGAGAAAGGGGGGAGGAGTTAGAAGCATCAACTCCCATATGTGCCTTGACCAGACCAGTGCAGGGTTTTGAACTGGCGACCTCATTGTTCCCAGGTCAATGCTTTATCCACTGCGCCACCACAGGTCAGGCTGGAGGAGAGGTTTTTGAACCAGAAAGTTTTGAAAAGAAAGAAGGAGAAGAGGCAAAAAGAAGCCATGTTTGCAGAGTGAGAGCTGAGAGAATGCAGACTGCTGAAGAAGAAGCCAGTTTGTGGAGAGAGAAGGTGTGCAGATGGACAACCAGAGCTGAGGAGCTTTTGCTAGCTCTGCTGAGATTGGTGGGGCCTTTGATTGTAGGAGGAACTGTAGAAGATTCTCTTGGTTGTGAAACCGGAGAATGTGCCAGTGGCTTTGGGAGTCCTGAGTGAAAGGGAAGTGTTTTCCCTATGTGTTGCTTGTCAGCTGGTGCAAGACTTAATAAAAGAATGGCCCATCATTTTTTGGCTCCACTGCTTCTTTATGTCTATATAAATTCAATGGGAACCTGAATGTGAATGGCCATGATGGCAGTTGCCACTGACCATACAGTATCCATCATTTTAAAGTTCCTTTGTAATCCTTCTCTACCATTTCTCTTCATCCTCTTGTAACTATTGACCTACTTTTTGTAACTATAGACAGGTTTGCATTTTCTAGAAATTTATATAAATGAAATCAAAACAATACTTTTGGGGGGACTAGTTTATTTCACTCTGCAAAATTATATGAGGTTTATTTATTTTGTTTTATGTATCAATAGTTCATCACTTTTTACTGCTAACTAGACATTTATGATATTTATTGATATACCCGCTAGTTTTAGCATTGACCTACTACTGATGGACACTTGCATTATTTGCAGTGTTGAACTTTTGCAAATTAAACTGCTGTGGTTATTCTTGTGAAAGTCTTTTTGTGTACATATACCTTTATTATTCTTGGGGGACAACTAGGAGAAGAATGGTCAAATCACCTGGTAAGTGCATATTTAATGTTTTAAGGAACTGCTAAACTACTTTCAAAGCAGTTGTATCATTTTCCATTCCTGCAAATAGGGGAAAAGCATTTCAGTTCATCTAAATTCTCACCAACACTTGGTATGATCCCAGATTTAAGTTTCACCATTCTAATTGATGATTGGTATTATCTCATGGTGATTTTAATTTACATTTACTCAATGACCAATATGATGAACATCTTTAGAAGCATTAATTTGCAACTAATATCATTTGGTGCAGTGTCTATGTAAGACATTGTTATATGTCTTAATTGAATTGTTGCTGTTATTATTGAGATTTGAGAGTTTTATATATATTCTGGTTATGAGCTCTTTATCATATGTGATTTATATTTTCTCTTACTCTATAATTTATCTTTCTATTCCCTTTAGCATTGTCATTCAAAAGCCAGATATTCTAATTTTGAAAAAATTCAATTTATCATTTTTTAAATGTGTTGAACATATTATTCTTTTCAACTGAGTTGCATTGGCACATTTATCAAAAATGACAATATGTGTGTGGATCTGTTTCTAAATTCTTTTCTCTTTATAGCCATGCCACACTTTCTTGACTAATATAGCTGCTTTGTAAGTCTTGAAGTCAGGTGATCTATTTCTTCCAGCTCTGTTATGGTTTCTCAAATGTGTATTGACTGTTCTGGGCTATTGTCATTAACATATAAATGCTATTACTTGTTTGTCAAAAGAGGTACAAAAACCCACTGAGATTATGTTCATCATTGCATTAAGCTGGTAGATCAGTTTAGAGAGAATTGAAATATTAACATATTAAATTTTCTGATATATGGATAAACTATTTATTGAAGTCATATTCTCTTTCAACATTTTCTTTTTATTTTAGTGTATAGGACTTATACATCTTTATAAAATTTTTTTCAAAGAGTATTATGTTTTTAAGTTCTATTTCAGATGGTATTTTAAAATTTTTATTTCCAAATTTTAGTTGCTAATATATAGAAATATAAGTCTGTGTATTTATCATGTATCTTATAGCATTGATAAACACATTTACTAGTTATTATAGTATTTTTGTGATTCTGTAGAATTTTTCTACATATGACCATGTTATCTGCAAACAGACAAAATTTATATATTTATTTTCCAAATGGGATATTTTTAATTTAGTTTCTTATTTACACTTGCTGGAACTAGAAGTGGTCAGAATGCTGTGTCTAATGTTAGGGGATATACATTCAGTCTTTTAATATAAAGTATATTGTTAAGTGTATGTTTTTCTGTAGATACTCTTTATTAAGTTGAAGAAATTTGGCATTATCCCTAGTTTAATGAGAGTTTTTTTTTTCAAAAGTAGACATTTATTTTACTAATATTTTTCCTGACCTCTAGAGAAATTCACATAGTTTTCCTTTCTTAATCTTTTAATATGGTGAATACATTGAGAGATTTTGGAGTGTTAAGCCGAACTTGTACTTTTGGGAGATGCTCCCACTTTATCATGATATATTAGTATTATTATATATATTATTGGATTTGATTTGTTATGATTTTGTTTAAAATTTTTACATCTATGTTCATGATTAATATTGGCCTACAATTTCCTTTTTTGTCATGTTTTTGGTTTTAGAGTAATGCTAGCTTGATTAAGTGAGTTGAGAAATATTCTGTCCTCGAATTTCTGGAAGTATTTGTGTACAATTGGTAATATTTTTATCCTTAATATACAATTCACAAGGGAAATCATCTGTGTCCACAATATTCTTTCTAGGAGGTTTTTAAAATTCAAATTTAGCTTCTTTAGCACAAATGAGGCTATTGTGAATGTCTTTCTTCTTGATTGAACTTTTATAGTTTAATAAATTCAAGGATTTTTTTTTATTTTATCTATGTTGTCAAAGTTATTACCAAAAAGTTGTTATTTCATAGTTACCTTTTTTGTATCTATGATTCTGTATGGATGTCACCACTTTCACTGCTGATACTGATAATCTGTCTACTGTCTTTGTGTTTACCACATAGAAGTTGATTATTTTTATTGATCTGATCAAAAAAACAATTTTTAGTTTCGTTCATTTTCTCTAATGTTTTTCTGTTTTCTATTTAATTGACTTCTTCCCTGATGTTTACTATTTTCTTTTTCTCATTTCTTAAGATTTAATTTACCTTTATTTTTGCTTCTAATTTGACTTCAGGTAGAAGCTAAGGATATTGCTTTCAAACTTTTTTAAAAATAAGTATGTTTTGTTTTAATTTATATTAGCTTTAAAATAGTTTCTAATTTGTATTTTGAATTTTTGACTTTTAAATTATTTAGAATTTTGTTAAATAGCTTCTAAACATTTCAAATTTTCTTTTCCATTATTTATTTCTAATTTAATGTAATTGTGGTCAGATGACATATTTTATAAAATTTGAGTATTTTTACATTTACTGAGATTTGTCTTATGAACTACACTACTTTGTTTTAAGTAAATGTTCCATGTGCATTTAAAAACAAATCAATCCTTGTATTCATCAGTTCTGTTTTTTGGGGTGGGATATTCTGAAAACATTAATTAAGTCAATTTAGTTATTTTTCAAGGCTTTTATATTTCTATTTATGGCCTGTGTATTTATTTTGCCAATAGTTGGTAATCAGTTATTAAAACTCCTTAATGCCTGACCCGGCAGTGGTGCAGGGGATAGAGCATTGGACTGGGACACTGAGGACCTGGGTTTGAAACCCCAAGGTTGCCAACTTGAGCACGGGCTCATCCGGCTTAAGCATGGGCTCACCAGCTTGAGCACCAGGTCTCTGGCTTGAGCGTGGGATCATAGACATGACCCCATGGTCAGTGGCTTGAGCCCAAAGGTCACTGAACTGAAGCCCAAGGTCACTGGCTTGAGCAAGGGGTAACTCACTCTGCTGTAGCCCCTTGGTTAAAGCACATATGAGAAAGCAGTCAATGAACAACGAACGAGCTGCAGTGAAGAATTGATGATTCTCATGTCTCTCCCTTCCTGTCTGCCTGTCCTTATCTGTCCCTTAATGGCATTGTGGATTCACCTATTTATATAGTTCTCTTTATATTTATATTTCTTTTAGTTTTTATTTAATGACTTGTGGCACTCTGTTATTAGTTAATAATCATTAAGACTGTTGTCTCCTCTAGATGAAAAGACTCCTTTATCATTTTGAAATGACCATATTTATCCTTAGTAATATTTACTCTAAAAGCTACTTTCTCTGATATTAATAGGGTCATTCCTGCTGTTAGTGTTTTGTTTTGTCTTGTTTTTTTAAACTGTGAGCTTTTTTTCCCAGATTTTATTTATTCATTTTTAGAGAGAGACAGTAGTGAGAAAAGAGAGAGAGGAGACTGGGAGGACCAAGTAGCATCAATTCCCGTATGTGCCTTGACCAGGTAAGCCTTGGGTTTTGAACCAGCAACCTCAGCATTCCAGATTGATGCTTTATCCACTGCGCCACCACAGGTCAGGCCCTGCTGTTAGGGTTTTATGGTACATATTTTTTTCTTACTCTTTTATCGCTTCATATGAAGTGATAAAATATCCCCTAATTTTTGTGAACAGTAAACTTTATTTGCGTCTTTATATTTGAAGTTAATTTTTAATAGAGTCTTGCTTTTTTAGACAGTTATCATTTCTGTCTTATAATTGGAATATAGATACAATGTCATATATTATGATTATTGAAATCGTTGCATTTAAATTTTTCTATTAGTTTTAATTTTCCCTAGTTTTTCCTCCTTTTTGAACTTCTTTGAATATTTTTTTATAATTTTTTGCTTTATTTTAAAGATTAATTTTGGATTTGTATTATATGTAATTTACCTGTCATATTTTGTGGTAAGAAATCACTAGACTGTATTCCAAAATGGCATGAAGCATTCTCACTAGCAATAAATAAGTTTTTTATTTCACATCCTTGCCAAAATTTAATGTTGTTCGTGTGTTAGGTTTTCGGTACTCTAATAGGTGAATGCTAGTGTTACATTGTTGTTTTAATTTGCTATTTTCTATTATCTATAATATAAATCACCTTTTCATATGGTTATTTGTCACTCGTATATTTTTTTTGGTAAGGTATCTGTTCAGATCTTTTCCACAAATATTTTTTTTTTCCATTCTGTGGTTTGTCTTCCCATTTTGGGGATCCATTCTCTTATAGAGATTAAATAATCACTGATGGCTTTTATATTTACCAATGTAATTACCAATTTTGCTGTTTTTTATTCCTTTGTATAGATTTATATTTTCATCTTTTAGCATTTGTCTTCCAGCTTTACTTTTTTGTACAGTGTAACTTCTGTTGGTATTGAATTCTTTCAGCTTTTTTAAGACTAAAAAAGATTTTGACAAAATTTTCTTTCTTTGTTTTAAATAATCACTTCAGTGCTTTGAAATTGTTGCTCCACTGTCAATTGACATGTATTATTTTTTTTGAGAAGTCTGCTATCATTCTGATAATTGTATTTTTTTGATCATTGAAGTTTTTGAATCTGTGGGATAATTATTTGTGTTAATTTTGGAAATTCAGGGCATTGTTTTTTTTGACAGAGAGAGAGAGAGTGAGAAAGGGGGACAGATTGAGACAGACAGACAGGAAAGGAAAGAGATGAGAAGCATCAATTTTTCATTGCAGTTCCTTAGGTATTCAGTGATTGCTTTCTCATATGTGCCTTAACAGGGTGGGGGTTGGGGAACTGCATCAAAGCGAGTTACCCCTTGCTCAAGCCAATGACCTTGGGCTTCAATTCAGTGACCTTCGGGCTCAAGCCAGTGACCATCGCGTCATGTCTTTGATCCCATACTTAAGCCAGCAAATTCTTCCTCAAGCTGGGGAACCTATGCTCAAGCCAAATGAGTCCATGCTCAAGCCAGCAACCTCAAGGTTTTGAACCTGGGTTCTCTTCATCCTGTACAATGCTCTATCCACTGCGCCACTACATGGTCAGCCAGGACATTGTTTTCTAAAATATGAATATTCTCAAACACTTCCTGAGTTGTTTTACCATATTAAATAGTTATAACTATTTTAATGTTCCTGTCTACTTAATCTATTATATGTCACTTCTGAGTTGGTTTTCATGGACTAGCATTTCTCTTAATTATGAAAATGTTTTTTCTATTTCTTTGAATGTCTAATTATTTTTTAATTGGATTCCACTTATGTGCTCAATATCTTTGCATTTCTATAAATATTCTTGAAAAATTTTAGGGAGATTTGGTTAAGTTGCTAGGAAATTAATCCTTTCATGTCTTGCTTTTTCATGTTTGTTGCATGGGACCAGAGCAGTATTTATCTAGGACAGTGGTTCTTAACCTTTTTTGAGGTACCAAACCCACCAGTTTCATATGCGTATTCACCAAACCCTTCTTTAGTGATAAATAAAATATGATTTTTTTTTCCAAATTCAAGAAATAGATATATATTTTTTTACTGGTGCACAAAATGAGCCGTGCATGAACATCACCTTGTTCAAAGAACAAAATCAACAAAGTGCATGAACTCACAACAAATTACAGTATTACTTTATTCTGGCCTTTGTGGCAGAGGCTTCTCCGAACCCCTGAGACTGACTCATCGAACCCCTAGGATTCGATAGAACCCAGGTTAAAAACCACTGATCTAGGATTAACTTTATCCACTACTGAGATAAAGCTTTTCTGAGTGCTTTATGTGATCCTCTGTGAATTATGAAGAAACCCTCAACTGTAGAGATTATTACTTTTGCTATTTTTAAGTAAGGGTAGAAGAGATAGAGAGACAGACTTCCATGTATACCCTGACTGGGATTAACCTGGGAACCCCCATCTAAAGTCAATACTCGAATCAACTGAGCTATCCTTAATGACTGAGGCTAACACTCAGATCAAGCAAAAATGCTAGTGTTTATCGCATTTGTTTCTTGTCTCTCATGTATCATTGTCCTGTTGCCTGATATACAGATTCTTTAAAATCATTTTTCTTACATTTTGAACATTTTATATTCTTAATTGTCTCTTGTAAGATGGTAAAGTCTGACCTGTGATTTCATCTGAGATGTAAAGATAAATGCACATCTTATTTTTAAAACCAGTTCAAATTGTGTTTTTTTCATTCCATGCTAACTATCTAAGTTTGGTTAATATTGTGCTTAAATATTGATGTGAACAGAAAATATTAAAATTCTAAAAATGCAACATCTAAACATATAGTACTTCACTTTCAAATCCAGTAACCTACACTTTTTAAAATGAACAGTTATATGTCTTTAAAAAATTACCTAATACAAAATATAAGCACTTGTTTTTTTTCAATGTAATATTAAAGAAATAATAATATCTGATAGGGTTGGGAAGTGTTACAGGTGTTTACTGAAGGATAGGTTAATTGATTTTCTTTTGAATGGAATAATTTCTATAAAGACTTTTCTCAAGACTAATGACTTTTAGGTCCTATCCAGGATCTTTTACACTCTGTAATAATAAAACTTGCCCTTGTTGCTCATTTTTATACTGTCATATATAATTTTTCTTTGCCATAACAACTCTAATACAATACATTTTTAAGTTTTGTCTAGGTTTACATAAAACAGATGATTCCAAAATTTTACCTAAAATTGTTATACTTTCTTGAAAAATATTCTCATTACTATTGGACTTGCAAATATATTAACAATAGTGGAAGAGGCTTCAGTAGTCGAAAAGTCAATGTCCAAAAATATCTCCCAATAATTAAAATATAAAAAGGCATCCAAACCACAGTTTCCATTTAATAGACTCTAGATTGACAATAGACTCTAGATTAACACAGAATACAAATTGACACTTAAAAGTATTCTGATTGCACAACCAAATCAGCTTCACTGATTCATTTTTCTTCCTTCCTTCTTCCCTTCCTTCCTTCTTTTCTTTCTTCCCTACTTCCTTTCAACCTTAGAGGGATGTTGAGATAATGATGCTGAATTATAATGATGAATGATAATAGTAAAGTGGTACCTAAGATTTGCATTATAAGACAAATAAAAAGAGGAAAATATTTACTTCAGATGATTTCTTTCTTTTTTTCAATTGATAGTGCTAAGAATGAGTTTAGATTCCTCCTGGTATATACTGTAAACAAAATGAAAATAAATTTAAAGCAATTTTTTAGATAATCAAGACCTTAAAATTCCTAATTTTAAATAGTATTTCAAGATAAAAAACAGTTTAAAATTGTTTTTGTTTAAAATATTAAAATTTATTTCTCTTCTGGACTGTACTTTATGTATAAATATACATAGATTGATTACATATTGGGGTCCACTTTTACTCCAGTCTGGTTTGTTTTCTAATTGATTTGACTGGAAATCTCATAAGTGCATTTATGTATTTATACCCAGATAGTTATCAGGTACCAAAATAAAGTTTGACAAATAAAAAATCTGAAAACTATTTTTTCTTAAATAGTGGTTAAGCTGAAACAGACTTGTGGATTATATTAGCTCTAAACTTGGTGTAAATATGTGTATGCATGCACACATTAATATAGCTACATAGAGAATCTCCAGTCTTATACATTTCTCAAGTTTTCATTCCACCAAGATGCTTTATGAAATAGATGTTGTTTATTATTTCTTTGCCTTCTCCAAGTTGATGTCAATTTTAGAAATCAATGAGGAACAGGAACTCTAAAAGCTAAAATCCTTTCAAATTAAATGTGGCAAAGAAGACATCAGGATATTACAGGTCTATTGTAACTATATCTGCTCATTGGTTCTTGTATAGTCTCCTTTCTGTAGAGATCTATATTTATACACATTGCTTGTTTATTTTCTTAGAAATCTATAAAATATATCTATATCTGTCAGTCTGACAAATGTATTACCTTATACACCAAAGGAGAAATTTTTTAGGAGAATTTTAATGGCCTGTAGCTATTGAACACAGCTGGAGACAAACCATTTCTTCTCTTACTAACCTCAGCTTTCAAAGAGTTTTCAAAACAGCACTTAAAGAAATCAGAAAAATTGGGTACAATGTATTTGTTTGTTTAAAATAAGGTACTGTTTAAAGAATAAAAATGCTTAATTTCAGCTTTATTACTGATTTTGAGTTGCAATTAATTAAGAAATAGCATAAGTCTGATATATAACCATCTGAAGAAATCTTAAATTTAAGTATACAAAAAGATGTTATAAAATTATGCCACTCAGAAGTAGAAGAGGCTAAGCAACTCTTATTACAACCCTTCATAGTTAAAGTACAACAGAAATCTCAGTTTCCCCAAATATTTTTCTTCACTATATGTATAGTTCTTTAATATGTTGTTTAATCTTGACATACACACATATACAAATCCATGACGTAGGTAATTTTAACAATGTTCTAATAACAAGAAAACTAAGCTTGGGTAAAATAGGTATATGACCAAATATATACAGTTGACATTTGAACTAGTGTTATCAGAGCAAGCTGGGGTTTGTGTTGCCCATCACCACAGAGCTAATCACAGAGATGAGAATGTAGTGAAATATGAGTGTCTTTACTCAAATTGCCAGCAACCTGAAAGTCAGGGACTTTAGTTCCAAAGAACTTCCTTATCATTTTCAGTTTGCAAACCTCTTTTATAGGATTCAGGGGCTGTTAGTAATGGTGCAAGGGGCAAAGTCTGTGCAGTTAGTCGTCTAGACAAGGGGGTAGTAAGGTGCTCTGTTCTTGAGGTAATGAACCATCTATCTTCTTTCTCTATCTTTGCATTCCTCCTATGACAGAGTGGTTCAGACTGACTGTCTCCTTTTCTAGCTTTCAGCCACCCCCACCCCCCACGTACTTCCTAGGAAGCTTCCAAGGATATGTCCCTGGCCCTCCTGCAAAGATAAACTTCTTGCAGCATTTCAAGGGGAAGGTCAGGGAACTATTAATAGAAAATAGCAAGCAAATTAAGTATTTCCTGACCTTTATATAATCTCCTACTGGTTACAATTAAAAGCTACTATTACTAAAGCCAAATTTCTAACTCTTGGATTCCCCTATCACTAGGACATTTCTACTAACAAAGCAATATATATATATATATAATTACACAATATACTCTCAATTAAGTAGTAGAGGATGATAATATACATGAGAACTTTAATTTGGTAGTTTGTGAAAAACAATGACAAGTATTTCTTGGTACATATTTAACATTAAATGAAATAATAAATAAATTGAACATTAAGAGGAGGAGATAAAAATTTTTCATAAAGTTTTTTATTTTTTTTCTCCTTTTGCCTTTTTACTCTATAGTATTTAATAGTTTATCATTGTAAGAAAGTAAAACTAATGTAAAAGTTTATAATAATAATGGTTAACAATAGTTAATATGCACCCTATGGAGCAAAAGTTATAAACCCATTTTACTTCAGAATATTTTCAAACCACTATGCTTGACAAATCACATTGCATTTTTACAGTCAACAACTAAGAAAGTTTGTTCTAAATTTTTATGTTAAAATGCCATTTAAGTGTTCACCATCAACTGGAACATTGCCCTGAGATTTTAGTAATATAATTTGTTCTTATTTTTTATTATATTCTCAGAATGCCTTCATTGAAATTTTATTATTACCTTCTTGAAATTTGGTTCAAACTAGACCTCTAAGTCTGCTGTGTTAATCAGAAGTGCTACCAGAGGCTGGAAGCTGGCTGAAAACATGTTTCAGAATTCTGAAGTAACAGGTTTTAATTCAGGTTCTGCCAAGAAGAGTCATATGCCCAATTTTTCAAAGTAGAAGAGAAGCAAAAATCATCATTGTGAATATATGGGTTTTGCAAATGACAGACATGAAGTTTAGCCAGTGGTTTCCTGGCATTCTATTATAATTGTGCACTTTAGTGCTGAATGCAGTTGAATCCTGATTTTTCTATTGTTGCAATTTTCTCATTTACTTAAGTCCTTAACATAATGAATTACCTAACCTTCAGTTTCCCAGACTTTTAAACATTTTTAACCCTTAATCCCTTCTATTAAATATCCTTCTGTATCATAATTATAAAATTTTTTCCCACTTGGTGATTCCTCAGTTTTTTCTATATCAATTTCATTTCATATACTTATAGTATCCTTTGTTTTTAGAATTAGTTCTTAATTTCATTTAAGATTGAGTTTATTTCCTGGTTCTGAAACTTTTAAAAACTATTTATTTTAACAATGATATATTCAGTGGTTAATTGAATACCAGCACTGTGCCAACTACATGAGCATTAAAAAGCTGAAAGCCATTTGATTACTCACTGTACTCATAAGCCTCACATATAAAAAATAAAGGAGTAGCTGACAGACAAGATGGCAGTGGAGTAGGTAGACGCATAAACTCCCAGCTCATACTACCTAACTGGAATACAAATTAATTTAGAAACAACCAGCATGAAAAAAACAACTCTGAACTAAAAAAACTGCTCTCAAAATCCAAGGAGCAAAGAAGAAGCCACACTGAGCCTGGTGGGAAGCACCAAGGAGCAGTGAGCCTCCACTGCTTATAGAATAAAGGGGTGGGGGTAAGGCTGAGAGCCCAGAAAGGCTCTCAATCCAAGGAAAACAGTAGAAAATATCACTCATAGCCACTTACCTAGGGACATGTGAACAAAGTGTGTTGAAAGACCTGGCATGTTTTCCAAAAAGAAAGGGGGACTGTTGGGCAGATAAAATATATTATGCTCACTTTGTTAAAAATGGCACTGCCCCCATGGAAGTTCGTTGATATTAATGTGTGTTCTGGGACAGGCTGTTGGCAGGCTGGGTCATTATAGCCTAAGGCTTAGTTTTAAGAGTAAGTTCTTCTCCACACCCTTGACTGATTGAATGATGTAGGGTGGTGCACTCTCCTGAGGAATCCAATTATACAGAGACTTCCTTGTTTGTATAATTGGATTAAAGGTTTTGATTCTATGGTATAAAGTGGGAGAGACCAGTAGCTTGATCTCTCTCGCTTGGTTCCTAAGGTATTAGAGAGGAGAGCAGATTAAGGCCATGTGCAGGAGAAGTAGCCAAGATGGCAGAGTGCTGAGGAAGAAGCCAGTTTGTTAAGAATTTGTGCAGGAGGAGATGGGAAACAGAGGTGAATAAGTCTGGTGAGCTAGAAAGCTTTGATTCTAGGAAACTCGGATAAGTCAGTAGCTTTGTGAACACTGAATGTGTGGGTTTTGGAGCCCAGTGTATGTTTTTGCTTGCCTGCCGGGTGCAAGCTAGAATTAAAGCTGATGGCTCACCAGTTCTTGGCTCCTGTGTTTCATTACCGACTGTTCGAATCTAATGTGAACCTGCCTTGGCCAGGCTGCTATAATTGTGGCCCCAGCTACTGGTTTTACAGGGACAGACAGACAGCCAGTGACAAACAAAGGAATTCATAGGAGGACCTGAGTAGAGGGACTTATCCAGTGTGGGAAGCAGCCATACTTGGGGGAGGTACTGAAGGTGGCCATTGCAAGGGGAGGGGTTGATCCTTCCACATAACACAAGACTAAAGTGGTTGCAGATAAACCTTCTTAAGATATCTCTCCAGCTCCAGTCAGCACAAAAAGACACAGCTGAAAACAAGAAGTGGGAGGAGGGACAGTAACTCAGGTCCCCATGGATATCAGAGATACACCTCATCCTACTGAAGCAGAGAAAGCACCACGCCCCCAGAGAGATTAACTGGCAGATCAGATCTTCAGAGTCTCAGGTTACACCCACCCCATTCCTAGATACAGTTTCGATAAGCCCCCTGCTGAGATCAGTAAACAAGACTACCACCAAGTTAAGAAAACTGAGAAAAAAACAATCAAATCAAGACTTCAAAGTGGCTCTATTAGAAAAGCCAAATTCCAAAGTGGATTACAAACAACAGCTGAAGCCAACCCAAGAAGACCTAGAAATAACACAACTCAAAATTGGAGGCAGACAACACCAAAGCTAGACTCAACCAGCTCTACAAACAACACACCCAAACACAGACATAAAGAGAAGACAGAAAAGTGCAATCCAAATGAAACCACAAGAGAATCCTCCAGGAAATGAACTGAGTGATATGGAAATAACCAAACTCCCAGATGCAGAGTTTAGAATAATGATTGTTAGGATGCTTAGAGATCTTATAACAACAATGGATGGTTATTAAAAACACCTAAATAAAGAGATAGCAAGTATAAAAAATGACATTGAAATATTAAAAATGAATCAGTCAGAGATGAAAAATACAATACCAGAAATGAAGACCACAATGGAAGGAATTAAAAGCAGGATGGATGAAGCTGAGGATCGAATCAGTGAGTTGAAAGACAGGACGAACAAAGGCATGGAAGCAGAGCAGAAAAAAGAGAAAAAACTCAAAAAGTCAGAGGAAACTCTAAGAGAGCTCTGTGAAATATGAAGAGAAATAACATCCACATAATAGGGGTTCCTGAATAAGAAGAGAAAGAACAAGGGATAGAAACTTTATTCAATCAAATCATAGCTGAAAAGTTCCCTAAATTGATGCAAGGAAATTTCTCACAAGTTCAAGAAGCACAGAAATCTCCATTAGAGAAAAACCCAAAGAAACCTACACCAAGACACATCATAATTAAAATACCAAAGTTAAGTGAAAAAGAGAAAATATTAAAAGCTGCTAGAGAAAAAAGGCTATCACCTACAACGGAGCACCCATAAGGATAATATCCAACTTCTCAACAGAAACACTTGAGGCTAGAAGGGAATGGCAAGAAATATTCAAAGTAATGCAGAACAAGATTCTACAACCAAGACTACTTTATCCAGCAAGGATATCATTTAAAAATTGAAGGAGAAATGAAAAGTTTCTCAGACACAAAGAAACTCAATGAAATCATCACAATAAAACCAGTGCTGCAGGAAATGTTAAGGGGCCTGTTGTAAACAGATCAAAGTGGGAAAAGAATATAGCAAAAGAGGAATACACCTTTAAAATATAAAATGGCAATAAACAACTACATATCAATAATAACCTTAAATGTAAATGGATTAAATGATCCAATCAAAAGATAGGGTAGCTGAGTGGATAAAAAAACAGGACCTGTACATATGCTGTCTACAAGAGACACACCTTATAACAAAAGATGCACATAGACTGAAGGTAAAAGAATGGAAAAAAAATATTTTATGCAAATGGAAATGAAAAGAAAGCTGGGGAAGCAATACTTATATCAGACAAAATAACTTTAAAAGCAAGGCTATAGTAAGAGATAAAGAAGGTCACTACATAATGATAAAGGGAGCAATCTAACATGAAAATATAACCATCATAAATATCTATGGACCTAATATAGGAGCTCCTAAATATATATAGCAGACTTAGATGGATATAAAGGGGAAGATCAACAGCAATACTATAATAGTAGGAGATTTCAATACCCCACTTACATCACTAGATCCTTAAGAAAAAAAATTAACAAAGAAACAGCAGACTTAAAGGACACACTAGATCAACTGGATTTTATAGATATCCTCAGAACCTTTTACCCTTAGGCAGCAAAATATAGATTTTTTTTTAAGTGCTCATGGTACATTCTCTAGGATAGATCACATGTTAAGACACAAAAGCAATCTCAACAAATTTAAGAGGTTTGAAATCATATTAAACATTTTCTCTGATCACAATGGCATGAAACTAGAAATCAAACACAACAGAAAAATTGAAATATACTCAAACACATAAAAACTAAATAGCATGTTATTAAATAACAAATGTGTTAACAATGAAATCAAAGAAGAAATTAAAAAATTTCTAAAAACAAATGATAATGAACTTACAACAACTCAAAATTTATGGGACACAGCAAAAGAAGTCCTGAGAGGGAAGTTCATAGCAATACATGCATTCCTTAAAAAGCTTGAAAAAGCTCAAATAAATAATCTAACCCTTCATCTAAAAGAAATCAAAAAAGAACAGCAAGTAATGCCCAGAGGTAGTAGAAGGAAGGAAATAATGAAGATCATAGGGGAATTAAATGACATAGGGGCTAAAGAAACAATACAGAGGATCAATGAAACCAAGAGCTGGCTCTTTAAAAGGGTAAACAACATCGATGAACCTTTAACATGACTCACCAAAAAAAGAAGAGATAGGAGTCAAATAAATAAAATTAGAAATGAGACTGAAGAAATAGCAACCAACACAACAGAAATACAAAATATTGTAAGAAAATACTATGAAGAACTGTATGCCAAAAAACTAAACAACCTAGGTGAAATGGACAAATTCCTTGAAACATATAATCTTCCAAAAATCAATCTGGAAGAATCAGAACACCTAAACAGACCAATTACAACAAAAAAGATTGAAAAAGTTATCAAAAAGCTCCCAAAAAACAACCCCCCTGGGCCAGATTGATTTACTGATTAATTCTACCAAATATTCAAAGAAGAACTAACTCCAATCCTTCTCAAGCTATTTCACAAAATTCAAGAGGAGAGAACACTACCAAATTCCTTCTATGAGGCGAGCATAATTCTGATTCCAAAACAAGGCAAAGACAACATAAAGAAAGAAAATTATAGGCCAATATCCCTGTTGAATTTAGATGCTAAAATCCTCAACAAAATATTAGCAAACAGGATCCAGCAATACATGAAAAAAATCATACATCATGATCAAGTGGGATTTACCTTGGGGCGGCAAGGATGGGACAACATCTACAAATCAATTAATGTGATTCACCACATAAACAAAAAGAAGGAGAAAACCACATGATATTTTCAATAGATGAAAAAAACATTTGATAAAATCCAGCACCCATTTATGACCAAAACTCTTAGCAAAGTGGGAATAAGGGGAACATACCTGAACATGACAAAGGCCATTTATGACAAACCCACAGTCAACATCATAATCAATGGACAAAAATTAAAAGTAATTTCCCTAAAATCAGGAACAAGGCAGGGGTGTCCCCTTTCACCACTCTTATTCGACATCGTACTGGAAATCCTAGCTACAGCAATCAGACAAGAAGAAGAAATAAAAGACATCCAAATTGGAAAAGAAGAAGTAAAACTATCATTATTTGCAGATGATATGATACTGTATATAGAAAACACTAAAGGCTCAATCAAAAAACTACTGGACCTAATAAATGAATTTAGCAAGGTGGCAGGATATAAAATTAACACACAGAAATCACAGGCATTTCTATACACAAACAATGAAATGTCAGAAAGAGAAATTAAGGAAACAATCCCCTTCACTATTGCAACAACAAAAAAAATAAAGTACCTAGGAGTAAATTTTAACAAGAAGGTTAAAGACTTGTACTCAGAAAATTATAAAACATTGATAAAAGAAATCAAGAAAGATACAAACAAGTGGAAGCATATACCGTGTTCATGGTTAGGAAAAATAAACATCATTAAAATGTCGATATTACCCAAAGCAATTTATAAATTCAATGCAATACCAATTAAAATACCAATGACATATTTCAAAGATATAGAACAAATAATCCAAAAATTTATATGCAACCTATAATGAACACGAATAGCTTCAGCAGTCTTGAAAAAAAAGTATAAAGCAGGAGGTATCACACTTCCTGATATCAAGTTATACTAAAAGGCTATTGTACTCAAAACAGCTTGGTACTGGCATAAGAACAGGCATATAGATCAATGGAACAGAACAGAGAACACAGGAATAAACCCACGTCTTTATGGACAACTGATATTTGACAAAGGAGGTAAGAGCATACAGTGGAGTAAAGACAGTCTCTTTAACAAATGGTGTTGGGAAAACTGGACAGCTACCTGCAAAAAAATAAAACTAGACAACCAATTTACTCCGCGCACAAAAATAAACTCAAAATGGATAAAGGACTTAAATGTAAACCATGAAACCATAAGCATTCTAGAAGAAAACATATGCAGTAAACTCTCCGACATCTATTGAAGCAATATATTTGCTGATTTATCTCCACAGGCAAATGAAATAAAAGACAGGATAAACAAATGGGACTATATCAAACTAAAAAGCTTTTGCACAGCTAAAGACAATATGAACAGAATAAAAAGACAAACCACACAATGGGAAAACATATTCAACAACACATCTGTTGAAGGGTTAATAACCAAAATTTAAAATGAACTTGTAAAACTCAACACCAGGAAGACAAACAAACCAATCAATAAATGGGCACAGCCTGACCAGGCAGTGGCACAGTGGATAGAGCGTCAGACTGGGATGCGAAAGACCCAGGTTTGAGACCCCGAGCTTGCCAGCTTGAGCGCGGGCCCAACTGGCTTAAGCATAAAGCTTGTCACCTTGGACCCAAGGTCGCTGGGTCCAGCAAGGGGTTGCTCGGTATGCTGAAGGCCTGTGGTCATGGCATATGTGAGAAAGCAATCAATGCACAACTAAGGTGTTGTGACGGCAACGAAAAACTAATGATGGATGCTTCTCATCTCTCTCTCTTCCTGTCTGTCTGTCCCTACCTATCCCTCTCTCTGACTCCTTCTCTGTCCCCATAAAAAAAAAAAAATGGGCACAAGAAATGAATAGACACTTCTCCAAAGAGGACATAAAGATGGCCAATAGGCATAGGAAAAAATGCTCAACATCACTAATCATTAGAGAAATGCAAATTAAAACCACAATGAGATACCACCTCACACCAGTCAGAATGGCACTCATTAACAAAACAACACATTATAGATGCTGGCGAGGATGTGGAGAAAGGGGTACCCTCTTGCACTGCTGGTGGGATTGCAGACTGCTACAGCCACTGTGGAAAACAGTATGGAGATTTTTCAAAAAATTAGAAATGGAACTGCCCTTTGACCCAGCTATCCCAGTTCTAAGAATATATCTCAAGGACACCATATCACCAACTGAAAAAAGGAAATGTTTCCAGCCCAAGTGTCTGTAAGTGGACGAGTGGATTAAAAAGCTTGGTACATATATACAATGGAATACTATGGCGCCATAAAAAAGAAGGAAATATTACCTTTTGCAACAATATGGAGGGACCTGGAAACTATTATGTTGAGTGAAATAAGCCAGGCAGAAAAAGAAAAATATATGACCTCCCTCATTTGAGGAATCCAAGGAACATTGAGAACTGAGGAAAGTAATTGAGACAGAGGAGGGATCAAAGGGACCAGAGGGAAAGGGGATGAGAGGATGGGATAAACCTGAAGGGAAGGGGGGAGGGTGCTGTGGGGAGGGAGGTAAGGGAGATGTTGAGGGGAATATGGGTGAGGTGGATGCAGTTGGGGTCACCCTAGAATCTATGTAAACACAATTAATTAAATAAATTTTTTAAAAAAGGAATGATTAGAAGTTAAAAAAAATAAAAAATAAAGGAGTAGATTAAGTAACAATTTAATTAAGTACCAAAGGAATTTAAGAGAAAATAGAAGTCAGTATGCTCAATATATCCTCAGGGGACACTGCAGAGAACAGCTATGACTCAAACCGGACACTTAATAAAAGTACTTTTGGGATAGGGGAAGAGAAGAAAGGGCATGAAAGTGGGAAAATATGAACAAAGAGTTGGAACTAGAAGTAATTATAGTAAGTTAGGAATGTTAAGAATGAGATGGTATGAGAATTAAATGCTAGATTACTTAGATATGTGAGCACAATATTATTGATGGGGTGAGAAACCAGGCCAAAAGTATTTTTTTTCTCCAAAAAGGAAATTGAGGATTATTAATCAGAGTAGATGGAATGATATGTGTATATTTTGAGAAAACTGGTTTAGTCTATGAGTTAGTTGGCACTAGTGCCAGCTACTCATCAAAGTCACTGGTTTCATTTTAAAAACATTAAAGTTAATTGCCAAGAAAGAAGCATAACTAGACAGGGTGGGTCAGATATGTAATAAAATGTGCAATGAGAAGGTGGGTAAAAAGAAGAACAAAAACAAAGACATTTGTCTTACTCTAAGCAACCAATAACATATCCAAAAAATCTATGGAACTTCAGAAACTGGAAGCTAAAATTTATTATAACTTTGGTTCTTTACTGCCATAATGGCTACTATACTAGCTGTTTCTGTGGTGTCTTTTCAAAATAAGCAACTCTGTACTCCCTAACGGACTACTCCTCTGTCCCTAAAGAATGCTCTTTAGTGTCTATGAGATTTATAATCATCAGTACCATATTTACTAACACAAAAAATAGAACACACAGAGCATCCTAATCACAACTCCTGTTAGGAACTCAGGAACAAAAATCAAAAGGAAAAGAGATCTGTCAAAGATATTACAAGAACTCTAGATAAGAATGAAAAGAACAGGCAAACTAGAGATACAGTTCATTGAAGGATGAGGTCCTACATTTAGTTTTACCATGTCAACTCAGAAATTTTAGGTGATAAAAATATTTCTAATTGTAATCCTTTTTACCTTTGTCCTAGAAGTTGAAAGAAATAATGGAAGGAAATATTGGGATAGGTGATGAAAAGAAATTATTCCAGAACAGTGATTCTTGAAGCTATACTGCCCAATGTTTCCTTTTTTAGAGCAACTATTTTGTAATGCCTATTTACTATCCTGAGATGAAATCTATAATAACGTAAGAAAACTTACCTATATCCATTTTAACATTAAAGTAACTATGATATAAAATAGCACTAAAAAATTAGTAAGTGTTTTCACATGCAAATGCTTAGGCAGACTACTTTGGAAAACACAGGAAATATTCAGGTTACTTGCATCTATATGTAGAATAACCAGAAATGTGGTAGCCTCCTGCAGGCAGATACAGGTATGTTATTTTGGTTACTTAAGTGTCATGAGTGTAATTATCATAGCTGGCATAATTTTCTGGAAATGGACAACAAGTCTTGATCAAGTTCCAAAGAAAAACATTTTTTTTCTCAGTTCACATATTAGTTGCATTTTTGTAAACTGCAGTGTACAAGAAAAGCATATAATAAGAGTATTTATATGTAAATGGAGTTAGATTCTCAAAATAAATTAACTTTGCATTTAGATAAATATTAAGAAGAACATGAGAATGTCTTCCATGATGTGGGAAACCATGTATTTTAAAACATCTCACATTACTTTATGACCTATGTAATGTAATTATCATTGATGACAAAAATAAGGATAATAAAAAAGTCTGCACAAGTTTAAAAATATTTCAGGGGAGTGGTACCACTTGAGTTATAAATTTCTTTTTGAGACATTGGGAAAGTGGAACAAAGATAAATGTGATTAGATCCAGAAAATGCTTAATATGATTATTTATCCTTAAAGCCACATTCTCTAAATTATTTTTCCTGGTATAATTGTATTTTCTTTTTTCTAAAGTTCCTTTACTCACATCATTTTTATCTCTCATATAATATTTCTCAGGTTTTACATTTAATTTAGAACAAGTGCACAGTAAAAGAATTATTGAGTCAAAGAACATTGAAGTTGAAGGGTCATTAGAGATGACCACATTTAGAACCAAAGAAAGCAAATCTGGAGATGATAGAGTTTGCCCGTTGTAGGCAGAATTTCAAGTGGAAGAACTCCATTATTTTAGCTGATGGTTCATGGCATTTTAGACACATATTTATTTTTTCTTTATTACCTTTTTTATTAAATGTTTATATTTATTGCATTACATGGATTCAAGTGTTCCACTTGAAATAACAACCTCAAGCTCCTACCATGTGCCCCCCATTATACCCTTTTTACCACCCCTCTCCTTATGTCCCTCTCCACTTTCCTCTTGGGACTTGCTGTCCTGTTATCTGTATGTAAGTGTTATGTATACATAATTTGACTAATTTATTCTCCTTCTCTGATTCTGTCCCCTCATTCCCTTTTCTTTGACAGATGTACCTCTGCTCCCCATAATCCCACCTCTGCCTCTATTCCACTCCTCAGTTCACTGTGATCATTAGAATCCACATATTAGTGAGATCATATGTTATTTGTTTTTCTCTGCCTGGTTTATTTTACTTACCATAATAATCCCTAGGCCCACCCATGCTATCACAAAAGTGCCGAGACCAGCTCAGCAATGAGTGTGCATGAAAGGAAGGCGCTACAGGACTTAAGAAAAAACACATGAGACACAACATAGAGAAAAGATGGATACAGGGGACTCCCAGACTCTAGGACTGAGAGTCCAGATCTCTGCAGCCTCATCATATTTATTGGTGTCTTTGCTCATCAATCAGATTAGCAGAGCCTGGGTCAAATTAGTCTAGAATGAATTCAGGTGCATAACTAATAATGCCTATCAGGTATGCAGGAAAATGGCTATAGGGATCAGCTGCTTCCTTTGAACAATCTTATCAGTGCTTGCCATAACAGCGTTCTGCCCCCGCAGGATTTGGCATTCCGAAGTCCTCGCCAAAGACTTGTCTCAGGGTTGCAGTCTCCAGTCATTTTTCTACAAGTAAGGTTTTCTTGTTTTTCATGGCCATGTAGTTTTCTATTGTATATATATATACCACTGCTTTTTATTTCATTTGTCCACTGTCAGACACTTGGACTGTTTCCAGATCTTGACTATTGTAAACAATGCTGTAATAAACAAGGGGGTGCATATCCTTTTTTTGAATTAGTGTTTTGGGATTCTTAGGATGTATTTCTAAAGGTGGAATAGCTAGGTTAAAAGGCAGTTCCAGACTGACTAGGCAGTGACACAGTGGATAGAGCATCAGACTGGGATGCAGAGGATCCAGGTTTGAAACCTCAAGGTCGCTGGCTTGAGCATGGGTTCATCCGGTTTGAACGTGGGCTCAACAGCTTGAATGCAGGGTCACTGGCTTGAGCGTGGGATCATAGACATAACCTCATGGTTGCTGGCTTGAACCCAAAGGTCAATGGCTTAAAGCCCATGGTTGCTGGCTTGAGCAAGGGTCACTCTGTTCTGCTTCAGCCTTCCCCACCCATCAAGACACATGTGAGAAAGCAATCAATGAACAATGAAGGAACTGCAAGGAAGAATTGATGCCTCTCATCTCTCTCTCCCTGCCTGTCTGTCCTTATCTGTCTCTCTGCCCCTCTCTCTGTCTCTCTCTCTTTCTCTGTCACACACACACACACACACACACACACACAAAAAGGCAGTTCCATTTTTAATTTTTTTAGGAAATGCCATACTGTTTTCCACAGTGGCTGCACAAATCTGCATTCCCACCAGCAGTGTAGGAGCACCCTTGCCAGCATTTATTTGTTGATTTGTTAATGAGAGCCATTCTGACAGGTGTAAGGTGGTATCTCATTGTGGTTTTAATTTGCATTTCTCTAATGATTCATGACATTGAATATTTTTTCATATGCTTATTGGCCATCTGTATGTCCTCTTTGCTGAAGTGTCTATTTAGGTCCTTTGCTCATTTTTAAAATTAGATTTTTTACCTTCCTAGTTTTGAATTTTAGAAGTTCCTTATAAAATTTGGTTATTAACCCTTCTCAGACATATCAGCGAATATGTTCTCCCATTGAGTGGGTTATCTTCTTATTTTGTAAATGGTGTCTTTTGCTGTGTAAAAGCATTTTAGTTTGATATAGTCCCATTTGTTTATTTTTGTCCTTTATTTCACTTGTCCACAAAGATATATCAGTAAAAATATAGCTACGAAAGATATTGGAGAGTTAGTTCACTGCCTATGTTTTCTTCCAAAATTTTTATAGTTTTACTACTTAAATTTCAAGCTTTTTATCCATTTTGAGTTTGTTTCTGTGAATGGTTTAAATTGGTAATCTAGTTTCATTCTCTTTGCATGTACTTGTCCAGTTTTTTCAATAACAATTTATTAAGAGACTGTCTTTACTCCATTGTATACTCTTGCCTCTTTTGTCAAATATTAATTGACCATAAAAGTGTAGGTTTATTTCTGGATTCTCTGTTCTGTTCCATTGATCTGTATACCTGTTTTTAGCTGTTTTGATTACAATGGCATTGTAGTATAAGTCAATATCAGAAAGTATTATACCTTCCACTTTGTTTTTCATATTCAAGATTGCTGAGTCTACTCCGATTCTTTATTTTGGTTCATAACATTTTTTGGAATATTTCTTCTAGATCTGTAAAATATGCCATTGGTATTTTAATAGGAATTACATTGAGTCTATAGATTGCTCTGGGTAGTATGGACATTTTAATGATGTTAATTTTTCCTATTCATAGACATGGTATATACTTCCACTTGTTTGTATTATTCTCAATTTTTTTCAATATCTTATCATTTTCAGAGTACAGGTTTTTATTTTCTTGGTTAAATTTATTTCTCAATACATTATTTTTGTTGTTTTTGCAATAGTGAAGAGATTGTTTCCTTAATTCCTCTTTTAGACAGTTTATTATTGGTGTATAAAAATGCCACTGATTTCTAAATATTAATTTTATATTCTGCCACCTTGACGAATTCATTTACCAGGCCTAGTAGTTTTTTTGGCTGAGACTTTAGGGTTTTCTATATATTGTGTCATGTCATTAGTAAATAATGATAGTTTTACTTCTTCTTTTCCAATTTGGTTGCCTTTTATTTCTTCTTGTTGTCTGATTGCTGTAGCTAGGACTTCCAGAACTATGTTGAATAAGAGTGGTGAAAACGGGCACTTTTGTCTTGCTCCTGATCTTAAAGGACTTGCCTTTAATCTTTGCCCATTGCGTATAATGTTTGCTCTTGGTTTGTCATATATGGCCTTTATTGTATTGAGGTATGTTCCCTGTATTCTCACATTGCTCAGAGTTTTGGTCATAAATTGTGCTGGATTTTATCAAATTATATTTCTACATCTATTAATACAATCATGTTATTTTTATACTTCATTTTGTTTATGTAATTGATCACATTTAATTTGTGCATTTTGTACCAGCCTTGCCTCCCCAGAAAAAATACCAAATGATCATGATGTATGATTTTTTTAATGGATTGCTGGATCTGGTTAATATTTTGTTGAGAATTTTAGCATCTATGTTCATCAGGGATAATGGCCTATAGTTATCTTTCTTTGTAGTGTCTTTACCTGATTTTGAAATTAGGATAATGCTTGCCTCATATAACAAACTTGGAAATATTTTCTCCTTGAATATTTTGGAATAGCTTGAGAAGGATAGATGTTAACTCTTGTGAAAGTTTGGTAAAATTTGCCTGTGATTGTCCAGGATTTTTGTTTGCTGAGAATTTTTGATAATTGTTTCAATTTCATTTGTTGTAATTTGGTCTGTTTATGTTTACTGATTACTCCAGATTCAGTTTTAGAAGACTGTATATTTCTACAAATTTAACCAGTTAGCCTAGGTTGCCCAAATTTTTAGCATCTAGATCTTCATATATTTTCTTATAATTCTTTGTATTTCTGTGATGTCAATTGTTACTTCTCCACTTTCATTTCTAATTTTATTTATTTGCATCCTCTATCTTTTTATTTTGTTGAATTTGGTTAGAGGTTTATCAATCTTGTTTATTTTTTTAAAAAAAGTTATTTGTTTCATTGATCTTTTGTATTGTGTTTTTAGGCTCTTTGTCATTTATTATCAATCTGACATTTATTATTTTCTTCTTTTTTACTTCCTCTGGGATTTATTTGTTGTTTTTTCTCTAGTTCAGGGTTAGATTGTTTATTTGAGCTTTTTCTTGTTTCTTAAGGTATGTTTGTAATGCTATGAACTTCTTACTCACAGTGCTTTCACTGTGCCCCATAGATTTGGGTTGTAGTGAGTTCCTTTTCATTTGTTTTAAAGAAATTTTTTATTTCTTCCTTTATCTCAATATTAGCCCATTCATTATTTAATAACATAATACTTAGCCCCCACATGTTTGAATATTTTTTAGGTTTTCTATAGTAGTTTATCTCTAGTTTCATGCCATTGTAGTCAGAGAAGATGCTTGATATGATTTTTATCTTATATTTATTGAGACTTGTTTTGTGAGCTACATGTGCTCTATCTTAGAAAATGTACCATGAGCACTTGAAAAGATTGTATAGTCTGCTGTTTGGTATAAATTTTTGGAGGATATCAATTAAATCCAGTTGAGCTAGTATGTCATTTAAGGCCAATATTTTTTTCTTAAGTTTCTATCTAGAGGATCTGCCCATCAATGTTAGTGGGGTATAAAAATCCTTTAATTTTATACTACTGTTGTCCATCGTGCCTTTATGTCCATCAAATTTTACTTTATATATTTAGATGATTCTATATTGGATGAATAAATATTTACAATGGTTATATACTGTTGTTGGATTGCTCCCTTGATCATTATAAAGTGACATTCTTTGTACCTTACTATAGCTACTATAACCTTTGTTTGAAAGGCTGTTTTGTCAGATATAATTATTGCCACCCCAGCTTTTTACAATTTCCATTTTCATGAGATTTTTTTTTTCTATCCCCTCACTTTCTATGTTCATCTTTTGTACCGAGGTGGGTCTTTTGTAGACAGCATATATATGCATCTTGTTTTCTTACCCATGCACACAGAAGAAGCATCCATCTGCTTCTCCACCCTTCCCCCTCTCCCTTCTCTCTGTCTCTCTCTTTCCTTACAATAGCCAGGGCTCCACTGAAGCAGAGTTGGCCCAGGTACTGAGGATGGCTCCATGCCCTCTGTCTCAGGCACTAGAATGGCTCCAGTTGCAATGGAGCAATGCCCTGGATGGGCAGAGCATCAACCCAAGTGCAGCTACCCTGTTTTTTGATTGGAACATTTAATCCATTTACATTTAATGTCAGTATTGATATGTATTTATTTATTTATTTTGTATTTTTCTGAAGTGAGAAGCAGGGAGGCAGAGAGACAGACTCCCACATGTGTCCAACCAGGATCCACCTGGCTAGCCCACTTCATCAAGTTTTTTAACTATAATGTTTCTAAACAACATCTCTAACCTCTGTTTGTTCTCTTCTTCAAGAACACCTATGAAGCAGGTGGTTTCTCTTCATATTGTCACAGAGGTCTTTTAGAGTTTCCTCAGTCATTTTGAGCCACTTTTCTTTTTGCTGCTCTGTTTCTGTCCTTTTGTTTATCTTGTTCTTTGAATCGCTGATTTCATCCTCTGCTTCATCCAGCCTGCTGTTGATTCTTTCAGGAGCCATCTTAATTTCTCACATTTTATTTGTCATTTCTAACTGGTTCCTTTTTTATAATTTTAATGTTCTTTTAATGCTATTTCTTTAATTTTTCATTTTAATTATTCATTGTTGTTCTAAGGTCATTGAGCATTCTAAAAACCATTATTTTAAACCCTGTTTCTGGTAGTTTGGTTACTTCTATTTCATTTAGTGCTTTTTCTGTGGATTTCTCTTGTTTCATTTGGGTCATATTTCTTTGTCAACCCATTTTGTCTGTGTAGTAGGTAGCTCTACTGTGACTTTGAAATTTGTTGTGGTGTCTTTATGGGGGAGATGGGCTCAGTGGTACTGACCTCTGGTCTCCTGTTTTTCTTGTTCTAGGAAAGCTTCTTGAGGCTTATATTTAGCCTCCTGTTGTATGTGATTTTTGAATGCATTTGCCATTTTCATGGGTGGGGTTATCCCTTCAGGCTGGTTGGCTATAAAGGTCAACCTTGATCATATGTATTAGACATTGTACAGTGCCTGTCCTGTTGGGCATATTTATTTTCTGAGGTTTCTCGTGCCTGCTGGGCTCATTCTTTGGGCATATATCTTATGTATCTAGCTTAGTCTACTATTAGTGTGGTCTGCCACCCACTACTGATTATGTTGGTTTTGAGTCCCCTTGGGTTGGCATTAGCAGTTGTTTGTTACCAGCCATGGGATATCTGTCTGGAGCTACTGCTCTGTTCAATGTTTGTGTCTGCATTTTCTGTGCCTAGGTAGTATGGGAAGAGTCAACATGTGTAAAACATTTAGGTTCCTCTTGTATAGACATGACAGCAGCTCTGTAAAAGCCTGAAGCTCTGTAAGATTGCCTCTACTTTTCAACTGCTCCCCATCCTCTTGCAGCTGCCTGGTCTTCCTAGAAAGCTCTTTTGTAAAAAGGCTATAGTGTGGTCTTAGAATGACCTCACCTCACCAACCCCTCTACAGGTTGCAAGCTTGGTGGGTTAGGGCAGCTACAGTTGGGAATACAATATTAGGGGAGACCCATACATCAGGGGTCCCTTGTTCAGGAGCTCAGTATGAGGAAAGTGGCTTCTAATCCAGGTTATAATCCCTCAGACACTGCTGGATACTCCAATTCTATTTCTCCCCAGCAAAGTAAGCAGCAGTATCATATTGGGTGGGACCAACAGTCACTTCTGTAGAAGTTCTTTCAACTGAAGTGGTCCTGGTATCAAGAAGGAAGACTGAGATAGTGCTATCCTGGGGCTGACTGTGCCCCACCCAAAAAAGTGGCTAACCCCCCTGACTGAAACCAACAATAGGCTCCCGGACACCTACACCTTGAATGTCCATGCTCCAAGTCTCTCTCCCTTGCCCTATGAAACTTAGTCCAGTGAAGCAGTGTTGTACTAATATAATTTTATAGTAATTAAATATATAGAAATATATAAAACAAAAATATGGAAGATAAATAAAAGTAATTAAGATATAATATTAAAATTAATTAAGGAAATTAAATAAAGTTGTGCTGTCTGGATAGGAATTAATATATTGTATGCAGATGTGATAAACAGACTCTGACTTTTGAGTAGGGCCCAGTTAATGTGTGTATAAAGTTATACATAGATAAGAAGTGGCTTGATGTCATAACTTTGTAAGTTAACATAAATAAGAAAATTCCCTAGGAACATCTTAAAAAGTGGTTTGATGTAACATTTTAATAGATTAATATAAAAGCGGTTCCCTGCAAGGAATTCCCAAAAAGGTGGTTTGAGGTGATAATCCTATAGATTGACACCTGTTAGAAGGCGTTGGCCAAAAAAGGTACTAAAGCTGAGGGGCCCCATGCTGCAGTAGTCGCCCAGACTCTAACATGAACGTGGACTGTCTTCATACCGCTCTAAGCTCTGACCAAAGATAGCAAGAGGAGCACGCTGACAGGGCTCCCTTAAGCTTTACCCAGGCATGCCAAAAGGATTTGTGAGTAATAAATTACCTGTGTGATTCTTGCAACTAACTCTGTGTGTCAGTCTTGTGCTTTTCCTCCAGTGGCAGTTAGTGTCAGCACTGATTAGTAGCATCCTCATAGCCACCTCAAGAGTAGTCTCAAAGGGGCTGCCAGCCTGCTGATAAGCAGAAGTGTCCCACTGCACAGGGAAGTCAAATCAGGGACACTTGATTGACATAGAGCTTGCGCTCTACTGGGACAACTGGTGTAGTTGGCACTTAGCCTTAAAAAGGCAGTTTCAATTGGAAATTTCTGGTTTAAAACCAGAGGGCAGAAGTGCAAGGAAATTTGTAAACTCCATATGGTTTAGTGGCCATCTGCCAATAGCTGAGTAAATCTTTTGACCTCATCCAGTTTTAAGGCCATCCACTGGAAGCTGAGGAAAACGTCTTCCAACTCCAGGTCAGACCTAGTCGAGGGTATATACTGACTGGCCTATACTAAGGATAGCAAATATCCCAAGGTGAACTCAGCAGATGGTTGTCACTTTTGATAGACAACTCTGAGAAAACCATTCTAAAGCCCACAAATTATAAAAAATATTAAAAAGAGTATCTATAAAATAAGCTCCAGAGCAAATTTATGAAAATATTATATTGCTTAAAGTTAAAACTAAAGACCTACAAGAGTGCTGGAGGAAGTATAAAGAAGAAACTAGTTTCAGATATCCACATACTAATCCAAAACAGTTTTACCCATTTGGAAGATATGAAGTAGGAATTAGCATTAAGAAGGAAAATGGAAAATATTATAACTTTCTTTAGAAAAATCTTTAAGAAAAAAAAGAACCCCTATAACACCACTTTAGAAAGTCCTTGGAGGATGACAGAGGACTCCCTAAGTAAAAGGTTTAAGGTTCCAGTCACAGAAAATATCTCATGTGACCTTAAAAACCCAAACAACTTAAACCAAACCCTAATATAGAGAGTGCAGAAGGAAAGGAAATGACAAGAACTCTTCTCCAAACCATCAAACAAATAGATGCACTTAGATACAAAGGCAAGGAATTAGCAGGGAAAGTATTAGCAAGAGTAAAATTAGACCCAGTAATAATAAGAAAGAAAACTATTAAACAAGAAGATGTTAATAATGAGGAAACTATTGGATTTAATTCTTATACCTGAACAGAGCTGGCAGATTTAAGAAAAACATTAATTCAAGAAAATAATACAGATATAGACTGGCTAATAAAATTTATGAACAGGGAGGAAATACAACCCTTCTATCTACAGATGAATTAAAAGCAGTTATAGATGCAATTGAAAACCCAAAAATTAAACTCTAACTTGAATTGCTAGTAGACAAAAATAAGGACAGAATAGCATCAGGAGCAATATCAGCTAGATGGACAGAAATAAAAGATTTAAAGATACAGTTAAGAAAGCTAGTACATTTACTAAGTATATATGAGATCCTCTTGGAAAAATAAAATACATCAGGGATTATCAGAGCACTTATACCTGGAGCCCCCGAGAATTATAAAATACCTTTACAAAACTTGTTATAAGGGGCATCCATAGCAGAGGGCATTAGAGAAAGGATACAATTACATGAGGACTTAAATGAGGAAAATCAATTTACATATTTTACAACTATGCCAAACCTAGGGAGATGAACCACAAATAGGTTCCAATATAAGAGAATAAATAATGAAAATAATAACTTTAAATCATCATACAGGGGCCCTATTAAACAGGGAAACCCCAACTATTTAAAAAACCAAGGCCCTTATTGAAAAAGAAATAATCCATTTAATCAACAAAATCAAAATAACCCTTTCAAATTTAGGGAACAACAGGGAAATAAAAACCAATGTTGGAGAAAAAATAAGAATAATCTTTTCTCCAATCAAAATGAAAATATAAATAACCCATTTCAGCAAAAACAGTCAAAAGCTGGAATGGCCACCTGAAGAACAATAAGGGGGACCAGAAATGGCAAAGAAATTAATAGTACAATTATACATAAACCATGAGATAACAGACCTTATGTTACCCTTGATGTAAAATTTTCAGATAGTGGTAAAAAATTTCAAACACAATTCCTCATAGACACAGGTTCCCAAGTCTCATTATTAAGGGAATTATACATAGCTAGTGCTCAACTTACGACCATGATTGGTTCTGACAGACCGGTTGTAATACGATTTGGTCGTAAATTGAGTAGGCTATATGTACAGTACTGTGAAATGATGTTATAAAAATCTTTAAGTCATATTTTATCATAATTTTCTTTCATTATTGTTATATATCATAATTTTCTTTTTTCATTTTATGCCATTTGCATCATCTCTACACCATTTTGTTCCTTATTTTTACATTCATCAGGTTTAAGTAAAACACTGCATTACCAGTACAACTGGTTTAATATTTGCAAAACATACAAAATTATAAAACAAAGGTGCATACAAAAACTTCTCCACACACGGAGCAGTTGTGGCTAGCGACTATGGTTGTAAAGTTGAATGGTCGTAAATTGCATAGGTCATAAGTCGATCAATACCTATAATTCAAAAAATTAACTGGAGTTGAAGGAATAATGGGAGATTCATTAATAGCAGCAGCAAGAGATGGAATTATATATTATAAAGAATTAACAAAGGAATTTTCAAAATATTATAGGAATGGATATATTATTATATTTATTAGAATTAAAAATATATACACCCAGATTACATAAATTTCAAATTTAGCACAGTTGCAAATAAAACCCATATTTTTACCAGAACCTTTAAAAGCCTCTTTTACCCCATAATACCCTTAAAAGGTGAACATCAATAGTTGACAGAGGTCATAAATAAATTAATAGATGAAGACATATTTGAGGTGAGAAGATTATATATGTATGTGTATATATATATATCTCCAGTGTGGCCAGTAAAAAAGCCAAATGGAACCTATAGAATTACCATAGACTATAGAAATATCAACAAAAATTCTCCTAGTATAGATGGAACCTTACCTGATGCACAATAAGTAATTAACATTTTACAAAAAAAAATCCAAAATTTATGGCAGCAATTGATCTCTCGGATATATTCTTTGCAGTACCCATTCATGAGGATTTCAGACCAATTACTACCTTCACGTGGCAAGGAAAGCAGTATCAATTTAAAAGGCTGGCACAGATATATAAAAATTCACCAGCAATTGCACATATTTTATTAGCATCTAGCATAAATTCAAAGGATTACCAATCCAAAATTATTACATATATTGATGATATAATAATATATAGTGAAGACAAAGAAAACCTTCAGAAAGATTTAAACAAACTGCTAGAACAATTGAAAAAAGTAGGATGGACAATAAATCCAGAAAAAGTACAACCCCCAGGGACAGAATTAAAATTTTTAGGAATTCAATGGAGCAGGTGGTAGGAAAATACCAGAAAAGGTAGGAAACAAAATACTTAGCATTAAGGCCCCAGCAATAAAAAGGAAGCCCAACAGTTAATGGGATTATTTGCATACTGGAGAAATCACATCCCATACTTATCAGTATTAGCAGAGCCAATATGTAAAGTAACTTGGTAGGTAATAGATTTTACATGGGGGAAAGAGCAACAAGAAGCCTTAGAACAATTAAAAAATATTTAGAGAACCATCAAAAATTAGTGACACCAAAATCAGGAGACACAATCACATTAGATATAATATTCACTGAAATTCATGAATGTTGGGGCCTATATAAAAAAGGACCAAGTGATAAAGAACACTAGTAGGTTTCTGGTCCCAAAGATTCCCATACTGCCACAATAAATATTCACCCTATGAGAAACATATATGGGTACTATATGCAGCACTCCTCCATGCAGAGCCACTAACAAGTCAAAAAACAATAATAGATCCTTACTACCCCTCAAAACATGACTTAAAATGTCGGCCGAGGAATTGGCAGGTACCGAAATTGAGGAGAAAGTGCTGGCATGGAAATGGTACATAAACTCCAGAGAAATAATGAGCACTGACAAACCAGCCCTTCTCACAGAGGAGGTCTCCAAACTGGAGAAAGACCCTCTAAGACTTAGGTGACCAGACGTCCTGCCTTTGGCGGGATAGTCATGATTTTTAACAATTTGTACCGCATCCCATGGTGTTTTAAAATAGTTCTGATTTTTGGAAAGAATGAAAAAACAGCTAGGGAACGGAGGGAGAACAGGAAGGGGATATAGAGTTTTCAGTGGGGAGACCCCACCTCGACCTGGAAGCACCTGCACTGCCGCAAAAGCTGGCTGCCCCTTGTAGGGCCCTGAAACAAAGAACTTCGGGCAGGACGTACCTGATGGAGCTGCGGCTGTCAAGTCCTCTAACTACCCATAGGCCCGCGTCCTGGATGCTGGCGTGCAGTTCCGGGCTCTGCGAAATGCAAGCCGCTTGATCTCCAGCCGGTGGCGGGGCTGGAGCAGGGAGCGCGACTGTGTAACCTGATCCCTCTGACTCACTCAAGATTTCCCATATAGTAATATTTTCAAAAATGATCTTTTTAATGAGGTATCATTATTAAAAAATATATTGATAAGGAAAAGGTTAAATCTTGGGCATCAGTAAAAATCACAATAGAGAACAAATGGTTAGAAATATTTCATCATTTGGAAACAAATCATGTTCCATACAATAATGCACTAAAAATTGTGGAATATGTGCTGTCTTTACCAGGAACTAATGCTGCGACTGAACATGGTTTTTTCTACACTAAATAGTGTGGACATCAGAAAAATCAAAATTAAGTGTTGAGACTTTGAAAGACATTTTATGTGTGAAATATAATTTAACAAATTCTTGTGAAAAATTTTATTACCTTTTAAACAAAGACAGCAATCTACTAAAAAGAATTCACTCAAATGAGAAATATGCCAAAGAATAAAATAATACTATACATAATGTTTAATGTATTATATTTGTATATTGTACTTATGTTGAAATTTTTAAAAAATATATTACAATACTATTTTTGCATTCTATGAAAATTGTTTTTGCTCCATATAGACCAAATTTTTAATCAAGACCCCCCCATTACCCCCCCATCAATGGTGTCTCACTTTACCAATTTTAAAATCTGGTCACCTTACCCAAGACAGATTGTTGAGAACCAAAGGATACCTGAGAATCTAGGGGTGGTAGGGCCTAAATATAGACCCTCACTGAAAAGTGGCTGGTTTACAGATGGATCAGCCCCTGTAGCCAGTGACTCAACCAAATAAATGGAGAGCAGCAGCTTTCAATTCAGCAACAAATAACAGCACTAACAAGGGAAGGTAAGACTCACTCTGCTCAACATGCAGAGTTAATAGCAGTCCTTCTGGCAGTGGAATATGCTATGGAGAAGGGGCTGCCCAAAGTATATGTTTTTACTGATTCAATGGCAGTATATAAGGAAATAACAGAATGATCAGGAAAATGGAAACAAAATAATTGGCAAATTAATGGAAGGGACATCTGGTCCGGAGGACACTGAGAAAAACTAGATAAATTAACATCACACATAAAGCTCTATGTAACCCATATATCAGCTAATGCCACAAATACATTTTCCAACCACACTAGGAAATCAAATAGCACATATGCTAGCAAGAGGAATTAAAGTAGGTGAAGAAATTAATATTAGGGATACAACAAAACCATATGGGATAAAGTTAAGGTTGGAAAAAGATGAAGATACAGGAGAATATAAAATACTCCCAACACCTACAATTAAGTTAAAAAGGAAAGGGGATAAATATAAAATACAAGAGGAATACTTGGATTTCTCAACAGAGTTTATAAAGGAAATTCATATTCACTTAGGACATCCAGGACAAACAGAAATGATAGAATGGTTTAGAACCAGAAATTTAAAGGAAAAATAGAAGGCATAAAGAGAGGCATTAATAGATGTATAGCCTGTAAAAATATATATACATTCCAGACAACAGAGCCACCATGGTTAGATAGACCCCAAATTCCAAATTTTCAAGCCCAAACTTATTTTACTGGACCCTTGCCATGGCCTTTCCAACAAAAGAATGCATGTACGATGGTTGACGTACATACAGGAATAATGTTCACCTTGGCAGCAAAACACCCATCAGCAGCCACTACAATTAAGACATTAAATATGTAGAAAACATTTTTTGGAACTCCTAAAATTATAGATTCAGATCAAGGAACCCCTTTTTACAGCCAGCCAAGTACAATCTTTTGATGCTATAAATAATATAGATTGGAATTTTCATATGCATATAACCCAACAGCATCAGGAATAATAAAGAGACATAATGGACTATTAAAAGCCAAATGTCATACATTATTAATAGATAGAAAATTTAACAATTTACAAGCACTTCTTAATGAAGCAGGTTTTACCCTAAATAGTAGGCCAAGAGTAAACAGAAGTTCTCCTCTGGAAGAACTGATTAAACCCCATTTAGAACAAGCAGAAATTAAAATGGGAAGTGTACCTAAAATTAAGAAAAACCCACCCTATAAAATAAGAGTAAAATCCCCTAAGAATGCATCTCTCCGAACAGGAAATAATCTGCAATGCAGGATACAACACCATGTGGAGAGTAAATAAACAAGGACAAACACAACAGATCAAAGTAAATAACCTCACATCAAATGACTATGAATGTGTAATTTAGTAAAACTGTTCATCTGGGTCCTAGTACTCCTTATGATCATACTGTATATGATTAGAATTCTTCATATACACAGCAGACAAGCAAACAGGCAGGGAAGACCGCTTCCCTCTCACTCAGAGCTCCCAAAGCTCTTACGCATTCTCTGGTCCCACAACCCAGTGAATCTTCTCCAGTTCCTTCTGGAATCAAAGTCCCCCACCAGCCTCATTGGTGCTCCCAAAGCCCCTCAGGTCTGGTTCTACATCTGCATTCCTTCTCCTCCCTGAAAAATAAGCTGGGGCAGTGGTTGGCAAACCACTGCTCGCAAGCCATATGTGGCTCTTTGGTCCCTTGAGTGTGGCTCTTCCACAAAATACCACATGTAGGCGCTACCTCAATAAGGAATGTACCTACCTATATAGTTTAAGTTTTAAAAATTTGGCTCTCAAAAGAAATTTCAATCGGTGTACTGTTGATATTTGGCTCTGTTGACTAATGAGTTTGCCCACCACTGGGCTAGGACAACAAAAACCCCTTCTACAGCAAACATTAGCAAAAAAAAATGGCCCCTCCCACACAAGATAGTAATCTGCAATTTGTAATCTGCCCCCTTAAGGACAAGCACTGCAGCCTTTTACAGACTACATACACATGGCGTACTTTAGGCCAATGCAAAATATAAGTGAGCAAACCTAAAAAACACATTTTACAAACCTATTTGCCCAACAGCCACTGAAATGGACCTCTTGTAGAGTCTAGAACCTGGGGCAGTTCAGGGATAATAAAGGGTGATAGGTGTGGCTCCCACCCCTTGGTCCCAGGTGTCAGTCTGTCCTAACTTTTCACTGACCTCAGTAGGATGTAGCCCCAGTAGTCTGGTGGGTGTGGCCTCTGAGACCCAGAAATTTGGTCTGCCTGCAGTCAGGACATTTTCTACTGCCTCTCCCTTGACAGAGAAGCACCAGTTTTAGTAGTCTCGGGAGAGTGTGGAGGGGGGAAGCTCCAGCTTTAACACCAGAAAACTGAGTGACTGACACACCTTCTGCTTCCTGGCCTACTTCTCAGAACAACCAGTCTTCATGGGGTGGAGCAGGAGGGATTCTCCAGGGTGCTACATTGCTTTCCTCCAGGCTGATGCTGCACAGAGAAAAATGCTCTACACAAGAAAGATGGTGATTGAGTATTGGAGAATGACTCAGAGCAGTGGTTTTGTTTGTTAACCCTCACAGTGTCCCTCCCTGGGCCACCAATTTCATAGTCTCTTCATTCAACTCTCCTTTCACCAGAGCTGTGGATAAGTGGTTGTGAATGAGATTTTCTGTACCGGCCCTTTAAGATGGAGCCTTTGTCTTTGAGAGCTCTCTGTCTTTCTAACAGACAGAAACTTCAGCTCTTTTCACCGCCCAGTGCTGTGTGGGTGGCTCTTCTAGGCTCTGAGGCTCTAGGCTGGAGTGCTGGCCTGGGGCTGAGAACCCTCACCTCTCAGGGTGACCTTCCCTGCACTGAGGGTCCCTCCAGACCCTCAGCTGCAGCTAGCTCCTGGGAGCGGGGCAGTGCTTTCCCCATCTACATCCTTCCTACCAGTCTCTGTGATCCTTGGTTATAGACTCCCCTTCGTTTAGTCCAAAGTTGGTTTTTCAAGATTATTGTTCTTAAATTTAGTTATAACTCCGGTTTGGTCCCGGGAGGCAGCAGTTGGAACATCTGCTTATTCTTTTGCCAATTTGGAATCTCATAACCCTATGATTTTTTAAATGAATGTGGTATACCTCTAGGTATTTCAGAGCTTCTTGAACTTATCTATACTTAGAACAAAAATCCTATTTCATTCAAAGATTAGAACATTCTAATGGTGAGAGGAGAATGGGTAATACAAATGTTTGTCTGCTGTCATCATTATAGCTTTCTTGTCTGAATATTTAAAACATTGCAGTCATTTCCCAAGACATTTGAAAAAGTCGACGAGAGATATGGTTATATAAATATGGTTCTCAATATACTAATCTCTCACTTCTTTTATTTATTGGTCATAACAGGCAATTAGCCCATTAAGGAGATGTCTTTCATTTCCTTATTTGGAAATGTGAGCTGCTTACTTTCTTCCCTCTATCTTATTAAGTCAAAGCTGCACCAGACTCAGAATCATTGCACCTGAATCCAATCGGCAGAGCCCTTTTAAGTTTCAAAGTGAAATGGTTTAGTGTTCAGTTTCTGAACTTAAAAGTTCTGTGTTCTCAATTTAGAGTGTCAAAAAAATATGGCTAATTATTCTCATAGCAACAATAATAACACCAATTATGATTCTTAAAAGAACTGAAAAGACAAAAAAGTAAAGATAAGGCTCACAAAGACAAGTTAGGGGAGAAAATTCACATGTTAAAACCTTGAACCTTCACAGTCTTTTCATTTTGAAAAGAATGTCAATTAAAAATGTATGAAAGGATCAAATTATCCCCATTAAATTGATTGAAAGTGTGTGAGCTATCGTTTGTATCACCAAGGTTATTCCTGCTCCTGAGAACCACTGCCAGCTTCCTGCTTATAGCTATCAAACTGTCTTCTTCCTACTTCAAAATTAAAGAAAAATATATTAGCAGTAACTGTAGAAAAATGAAAATTATAAAGAAAAATATTTATTTAAGAAAATTTAGCTTTAGGTAACATTTTGAAAGCTAACGTTAGAGGGAAAGCATCAGTTGTAGGTAAATGCTTTTATCCACAAATGAACATAAACATATTTTTTTTTTATTATTTTACTTTGAAAGTCAGGCAGAACTTGTATTGTGCTGCATGAGTAATAGTAACACAAAGAAAATTACCTAGATTTTACTTCTAATCTGTTTCTCAAATATTTGATAAATCAGTAAGCAACTTTTTTTTATTTCAAAGTGGTACTTTATAGTTTATGTGAATTATAGGGGTCAAGACAGGGTTGGATTTAATTTACAGTCTACTACTGTGATGATGAACATATGACACATGTGTCAGCACTGACACTCGTAGCCATTTTTGAAGACACGCAGCTGGAAGTATGGGGCCGCATGCCGAGAAGGACGTTTCATCCTCAGCTCCTGCACGGCCAGGTGCAGTAGCCGAGGATAAAACATTTGCTGTAGTGTAGACACTCTGTGCCGGAGGTCTGTAGGCCAAAACAACAGAACTCCAGCACAGAGCATTTAGTTCTGGGACTTTGGTTAGGCTGTTTTTCTTGAAGTGACACACCACCCAAGTTATGCTTGGTTTTTTGGAAAATTTTGACACACCAAGCTCAAGAGATTGCACATCACTGTTCTACTAAGTTTGAAAAAAAGATTCATATGCATACAATTCTGTACTAGAGTCTAAGTACTAGGAAGAATCAATGAATATGAAGATGATAAGCTTGATGAAGCAGTGGAATATATTAGCAGGAATGAAAATGTTTTTCCTTACTGTTTCTTCTTTATTTCTATAGGAAGATGCTCATTCTCAGTGATTTGAGGAAACTGCCATACTAGAAACTAATTACTAGAGAGAATAGACTAGATAAAAAGCAGTAGGAATGTGTGTTCCTTGGTCTTAGTCATACAGGAACAATATACTGTAAACTGGGTGGCTTACAAACAACAAGGGGTGTTTCTCATACTTCTGGAGGCTAAAAGTCTGAGATCTGGGTATCAACATGGGATCCTGGTGAGAGCTCTCTTTTGATTGCAGACTGCTAACTTCTCACTGTATCCAAACCACGTGTTAAAAAAGAAAGCTAGTTTTCTGACAGTTTCTTAAAACGACACTAATCCCACTCATGAGAGTTTCACTCTCATGACCTAATCACCTCCCTAAGACCCCAACTCCAAATAACATCACTTTGGGTATTAGGATTTCAACATAGGAACTGGAGTCAGGGGAGACAGATATGCAGTCCATTCACTTTTTTGAATAAGGTATAAGATGCTCAGCATTATTGTTAGGGATTTCTGTAAAAGAACTAAGTAGTTAGTTCATTTAGGCAAAAATGGGCAACTTCTCTATTAAAGCTGCAATGATTTCATCCCATTTTCTTTTCATGCTCTGGCTCCATTCTGGAAATAATGTCAAGGGACTGTGCTGCCATATGGCTGAGATACAGACCCTTCCAAGAGTGTCACTCCAAGGAGTTTCCTGAGGACCTGGTTGTGGGCACACCACTTTTTTCTTTCTCTCCACCTGCTTCTTCATTCTCCCACATGCCCACCCTCCCACCACTCAGCCTCAAATGTTCTATAGCTGTCAGCTTTCTTTTATAGAAATAAGTGAAATTATAATGAGACAGAGTTAGATGTGCAGGAGATAAAAAGAAAGACTTTAAGGGGAAAAAAAGGGAATCGCTGCACTCTTTGAAAGCTTTAAGAGGAAGAAAGAGATTGATGGAGGGGCTTATTCTGCTCAGGAAGCTCTCTCTGCACATTTACCTTTCAAAATGTCTCTGATCATTTTTCAGGGAGCGGGTACCAAATTAAACTGGGTCCAAACAATATTTCACTGTGGGGGCTTGACCCAATGGAGTCATTATGAAAAAGGTTGACAACCAAGGAGTCATTCCTTCTGTCCTGAATTGGTATCACCTCTGAGTTGTAGTCATGACTCCTGACCTCTTCATGAACAGAAACTGTAGTCGTGTACGATGAACAATTCTTGAACTCTATGTGCACTATAATAACTACAGTGAGTAATAATGTATAGTGTACTGAAAATTTGCTGAAAGAGTCTATTCCGAGTATTCTTACCACACACAAAAAAAGGTATGTGAGAAAATGGATAAATGCACAAGCTATTAGCATATCAACTTTCTCATCTTTAATAACTAGAAAGAGAGAGCAGACCCCTTGCCACTGTTTGATTTCTGTAAGACAGCCAGTGGTTTGCTGTCTTCATAAAGGGTAACCTGGCTCCAATTGGTAACTGAAACCACTCCTTTCCACACTCAGAGAATCTGAGTGTACGAGCTTTAAAAGGACTCAGAAATAATAGCCACAGTAGCAAACATTTGTTAAGTGCTGTATACCTTACAAAATGCATTTGTTTTAATTGCCTTTGATTTTCGCCCAAAAAACATTATAAACCTTGTGTCATTATTATCATTTTACAGATGACAAAGTAATTACTGGCATAGTAAATGGTAGAGCAAGATCTGAAACCTAGTCCTTCTAATTTAAAATCTCCCATCCTATAGGTGATACTATTTAGGCTATAGAAGATTAAATGACTTGCATAAGGTCTTATGCCTAAATTTAGAGGCAAAGTAGCACCAGAACCCCAGACTTCCTCCTGATCCAGATCTGGCAGACATGCTTCTAAATTCTGGCTCCAGCGATTGTTCTGGAATGACTCTGCATGCGGTTCACTGAGATGAGGAAGATTTGAAGTGGAAGATTACAGGTTTAATTTTGAATATAATGCAGTTGACTTGCTTGTACTAAAATTAAATGAAATTACATCAGGTATGTGGAACTAGTGTTCAAGGCAGATACTTGAGCTGGAGACAGAGACTGGGAATTCATGAGAGCTGAAAAGAAATTGAATTCAGAGGGATGGATAAAAATACTCAAAAGGAGTTCACTGAGTTGAAAGGGAAATGGGTCTAGAATTCAATGATGGGAAATGATAGCATGGACAGGAGGTAATCCGGAGGAAGTCTTTGAATAAGAATGGGAAGAAATAAACAAATAGTGGCTAAATTTGAAAAGAGTCTTTCAAATTTATTCAATTATAAAATTAAAAAATATATAATTACAAATTAAGTTTTAGGAACTCCTTTGGCACCAAAACCTTACCGAAGCTGACATGAGTAATACATGCTAAATTCCAGGGCTTTTTCTTGATTTATCATAATGAAAAGATGTACCTGGAAAATAACATAGGATTGTAATACTGGACCATAATTCTATGCTGTTCTCAAATCTATTCATCATATGCACCAACCCAACTAGACTCAAATGGGTTGTGATTGTTTTAGCCACCCAGCCTCTAACAAGACCTAGGTGAGGACACTGCTCTCATTAGTTTCACTCCATCAAGTATTTTTTTTTTTTTTGTATATATCTGTATCTTTCTATCAGAGCTCCTTGCTGAAGAAATCAAAAAGCGATCGCTGAAGGTAGCACTTTCAAATCTACACATAGAAACTCATGATATTAAACAGAAGAAGGATTTGAGACACCCCTAACCCTATTGTGAAGTTGAATTTAGTCTATGCTTTTTTTTAATCAAATGACTCCCTTGAGTCACACCTTTGTACATAGATCATAGTAGAAATCCAGATCCCCAAAATTGAGTGTTAGTCCAGAGACATACTGAAGAGAAAGCTCTGACTGAATATTTCCCTCATTCTAGTATCTAGTTATCCTGGGTGTTACTCATGGGTTTTACAGAGACCTTACTAAAAGTTGCTGGGACCCTCTTCTTTTATTTTGGGCTTGCCACAAGCCCAGAATAAAACTGACTCATGTCACAAAATTAAATGAAAAGTTACGACTTCAATGAGGTCTTTTAAGCCAGGCTATTTTTTGGCCAACCTAGAATTTTATCTTTACACAAAACTTGTAGAGACACCTCATAGATCCCATGAGCATATAGTTACAGGCAGGAAAGCGCTGGGCTGCTGCCCATCCTGCTCACCACGCACCCCTTTTCTCTGCCACTTCAGTGACAGTGTTCAGATCTTACTGTTGCCTCTGAAATTCAGAGAACTCATTTTACAAGTAATACCCCTATTCCACAGAAGCAAGAACTTCCAATACACCCATGAAATTCTCCCAAGAGAGCTGGCTCACTGCCATCACTGTTCACTATTTACTTGGAATGGATCTATATCTTCAATTCTTGCAGGGGCCATAGACTGATCTCAGGTGAGTGAGGAGATAGGCAATGATAAATCATCCTATCATTCTCTGTGTATATGTGGATAATTTCTCCTATTATATTTCAAAAGATTTATCGCACATTGTCTTCACTGAGACACTTTGAAAAAATGGAATTTGGGTTCACATAATAAAGACGTGCTACAGTTTTGGTGGAGCCAGATTCTGTGATGTCATGCCTTTTTGTATTGGGTATGGGCACCTACCTTGATGAGAGTGTACACCAAGTTACATTGAGCCAGGAAGCTTATTAAATTTGAGCAGTTGGCTTTAACCTGCAACAATTTGGGTAAGAGGTTTTAAATCAGCCACAGATACTTTGACCTTAGGGTCTGACTATACTTCATCATCCACAAATAAGTGCCTATTTCTGTACAAGAAGAGATTTAAGTAAAGACCCTTGTGCTCTTCAAAGCACAGATCACAGATCAGAGCCAAAAGGCAAGTTGTCTAAGTCAGGAAAGGGATACGAGAGAAGGCAATGGTGAAGACTGATAAATAAAATGAAGCCACAGGGTCATTAGCAGGATTGAACCCCTTCTTCAGTGTCAGCACTCCAGAGGAAAGCTGTCTCAGCTTATTACGTTACTTTTCTTTAAGGAGATATACTTAGGGCAAATAGGTATTTGGTATCCAGAGTGAATATTATATTAATACCCCCTTCTCTGCATGACAAAATTATTTTCTGCAATAGCCATGTAATAATCAGTATAATAACTATCTTTGTTCTTTACTTGTAAAATAATTAAATCAAAAGGAAGAAAAAATTCTACTTTAAAGATATTTAAATTCAGAAAAAAAGTTTGTAGATGAACTAAGGTTTAGACTTACTAATCAAAAAATATTACATCTCAGAGTTGGTATTCTTTTTCATTCCTGCAAACATTAAACACAAATGAAAACTTAAGTGGTTGAACAATAAGAAGAAACTAAATTTAGTCTCTTTGTCTTTGCAATCACTGTGTCATTATGTTTATCTGATATTGTGGTTTTAACCACAAAAGCATATAGAAGTACAAATTGCACCTAATACAAACTTGAACAGTTCCAAATATTTACATACTTGCTTTTAAAAGGAATGGATTTGAGTCTGTATTGTCAGTGGCTAACCATTTACATGGGGTGCTCAGAATTACCTTCCAGGTAGCATGCAATGTTTGTTACAGAATAAGACTGCAAATGTTAAGCTTATATATTATTAAAATGTTTTTTATTTTAATTAAGTGACAGGAAAAAAGCAGAGACAGACTCTCACATGCACCCCAACTGGGATCTATCTGGCATGCCCCCTGTTGAAAGAAGCTCTGCCCATTTGAGGCTGCTGCTCTGTTGCTTAGAAACTGAGCTATTTCAGCACCTGAGGTAAGGCAAAGAGCCATCCTCAGCACCCAGAGCCAACTTTGCTTGAACCATTTGAGCCATGGCCGCAGGAGGAGGGGAGAGGGAGAGAAGGAAGGGAGAAGAGGAGGGGTGGGGAAGCAAATGGTCACTTCTTGTATGCCCAGACTAGAAATTAAACCCAGGACTTCCACATGCCAGGCCGATGCTCTACTGCTGAGCCAACTGGCCAGGGACTAATTATTAAAACTTAATGGTAGCAATTGCCTCAAACTTAGATCATCAAAATATTTTATCAGAAAGGAATATTTTATTACTGACATTGCTTAGAATTGCTGATGAATGGTAATAATAAAAAGCAGGCCAAGTCTTAGTAAGTTTTATTAAGGCTCTTAATTTTCTTGAAGCATCTTACTATTGTTTAAAGCCAGGCAGACTGACCCCACCACCCTGTTATTAGTATGTCAGTAGTTAAGCAAGAGCTTTGTAGTAAGGAAAGAAAAATATTATAAGTGTTTTAAACATTAAGAATGAGAAAAATTATTTGCTATTTTTAAGTTAGTTTGTGTGGCTGGATTGTGAATACCAAAGTAAAAATAGCAGAGCTGTAGTTTGAAATGATTAATTCCTAGCCTAGGTAGGAAGCGTGATGAGAGAAAGCTTCTGGAGGTCTCTCCTGATCCAGCACTGCTGTGATTATATGAATAAGTTTTACAAGTCTGGGGTTCAGTATTAGAAAAAATCCCTGGCTAATTGACCTACATCTATATCTTCCTAGGGACATCTTATCAGTTCACCACCTATTGAGATAGGTCATATATTTGGTTCCAACATTACCCTGTGTTTTCTTTCTGGGGTTATCCTTCAGCTAGGCTGGAAAATCTGGTTCTATTTAGGCATTCCCTTCAGAAGCATAGTCACCATTGCATCCAGGATTCATTCAACTAACCATGTAAACTATGTAGAATCTGCTCTGTCTACTCCAGTTAGCACAACCCAATCAGGATTCCCTGATTCATGAATCTCTATTAATAAAGTTAGCCTTTAACTTTAATAATAATACTTTACTCTTTTTGCTTGAATCTGTTTTCGAATGTATCCCCTATATTTACGTGGAAATAAAAAAAAAATCTTCTCCTCAGGTGTAGTCTGCATTTGTGCTACTCCTGGCACATGCTGGGGTCTGGTCTTAATCATTGACTTGAAACAATGAGAGCTGGTTACCACCCAGGGCATGAGCAGAATTGGCTTCCCCTGCAAGTGACCAAAAATAATATCATTCCTAGTATTTGGAAGGATAGATAAATCATTCCAGACAAGAGAAGAGATGCTGCTCATTTCACAAAAATAATGAATGAGTGTTTGGGGCTGCCAAGCATGGGGGAAGGAATACTGTGGGGAACTCTAAATTTTTAAAAATTTCCTTAGGATACAATTCCAATTCTCAAAATCATATACTTTCCTAGTAAATTTCCTAAAATTGTCATGTCCCAAAATTTTCACCTTATAAGACTGTAAATTTAATCAAGCTTATAAGCAATGGAACCCATTGAACCAGCCTTTCTGGGGCAGCAAATAAAAAGATATTTCACTCTCCGAGTGGAAAGAAGTGAGAAATTCTTTTAACACAGTGACAAAAAATAATTTCTTTTAGCACAGTCATAGAAAATTAATCCATAACTTTCTTGGAGGCCTTAGGAACTTCCGGTTGACAGGTTATTTTTGTTTTGTTTTGTTGGGTTTTTTTTCTTTAGCTTTTCAACACTTTGTTAGAAACAGCCACCCATATCCACAGTCTAATTCAGCCATTCCTTCCTGGCAGAGTACACTCAGTTCCCCAAAGCTTCGCCTTTGATGGCATTTCATTTCAGGTGACTGCAAGTGATAACTAAATTCTTTCTTCACTAGTGCTTGCCATGAAGTGCTAAGGTCGGATTCCTTAATACTAGCTGATTTTTATTGCCTTTAGCTCTAACCAAGCTAGAAACCAATTCCAGCTCTCCTCCAAAATGGTTTGTGTGTGCAGCCACTCCCGGAACCAATTTCTGTGTCAGCCTGAAAAGAGTTTTTATGGCTAGCAACCAAGCCAACTTGGATCATTCAAGCAGAAAATAAAGGTTTCAAAAGGCTTTTAGTGTGTTCATGGACTTCCTGGGAGTACTGGAGAGCCAGCCAGAGAAAAGTAGAGAAAACAGACAAACAAACACTTGATGAAAATACTGTCCAGGTCCATACTGGTGGGACACCTCTGCTGCCCTTTCCTGAGAACAGGATACCGTAGCGTGCTCTGTGGATGTCCCAGCGGAGACTTTAGAGACCTCTGCTGGCACTCCTGACACTGCTAGATCTTGTTGTCATGTATCTCAAGCTCAAATTCAAAGTTTTTCCATTTAGTCTAAACTAAAACCCAGGCATATATGGTCTTCTGCTCACCACCTTATATGATGTTGGCATAGAGAAGCTGCAAAAGCAAGATATTTCACTTCTTAGTTTCCTTAGCAAGAGGCAAATTCTGCTCCCCACCAGACCGTGCAGGGCAAGGAATTCTGTAAACATTAGGAAGAGGGCTGTGAAAACCCAGCAGTGTTTACTATGCCCTCATTCTCTGAACTAGCCATGCTGGTCACTTCATCACTATGAATTACAGAATAATTTATAAAGAGATATTTAAGGTCACAGGACACTAATATTCCTGCTCTTTGGGCTCTAGGAAGTGACCTCTACATTGCCTATGTGGCAATGTTGGTGGATACCTGTTCGCGATTCTGACTTGGCACTAGATTTGATTTTGAACACCATTATGTCTAAATGCTATTTTTCAACATTCATTTCCTTACTTGTGAATAGTAAAAGGAATCACTTTCTAGAGGTTTCCTCTTTTAGAGAAGTACTCTCTATTAACGAGAACCAGGTAAATATTTTAGATTTCCAATCTGGAACTGTTTTGTCAGCTGCTATGCAGTCAATGTTATGAATGGAGGCAATGACATCCCCTTTTGATCACTGCTTCATTCAGCTTTGACCCAGGGGAGGCTTGCCATCATCTGTGGAAATTTCTTCTCTTTTTGTTAGCTCTGCAGAAAATCATCTCCATTCTTATTGCTTTGCTTTATCAGTTATTACAAGTTGGCCCCTGATGTCACTGGAATAAGTTCCTGATCAGCTGTGGTTGATTAGCTTCCAGGAGGAGAGGGGTGAGGGCAGTGTGAGCCACTCTGGTTTTGCTTTCAGAGGGAGGCAGCCGGGTTCTGCTACCAATTTGATAAGGAGCAGAGAACTGCGCACCATCTGAGCAGAAAACTCAGAGTCCTAAAGATCTCTAAGGCAGAGAATGGCCTAAGATGCATGTGACTAGTTCTGAGAACAGGGGCTCAAGTCAGAGAAGAAAATTTTAGATAAAACTGTTTTCTTGTGCCAATTAGAAATCCTTATAGCATTCATTTGACTGAAACTTGTATTACTTGATATTTTTAAAATGCATATCTCTCTCATATGGCATATTTTTACCCTTATATTCCCATTATCTCAAAAGGGAGGTTTTAAATATAGAACTATAGCAATGTTTCTGGGGTAAAATTTAGTAATTCTGAGGCCAATTCTCTTTTGTATTTCTTTATATATCATCCCCTACTTACTCCACTGAGACCTTTGACCTATCTTCCTTCTTATCTGCTCCCAATATTTGTAATTATTTAATTAAAATTATCAAATTCACTGAACATGCATCAAATGGCCTTTTCAATGGGATATAAAAAGGAAAGGATTGTTGTAGTTCACTTGCATGCTGCAAAGTTTTCAAAGTGGTGAAGCCCAAGAATACTATAAACCTCTACCACTTGCTGTTATTTTAAAAATAAAAACCTAAATGGACATGAAAAGATACATTGCCCCTCCAGACATGAACTCTGTGATAAAACTGTTCAACTCAAAGCTACGTCATTTATAACATTAGTATTTTGTGGTTATCTTTACCACAAAACAAACCACAATTAAGTAATCTATTCAATTTGCTGCAGAAACACAAACAAAACTCAGTCAAGCTCCTGGGGGACCCCTCCAGTGTCACATTAGTTCTTCAAGGAGATGCTGACTCATCACTGCCAATTCACTCCTGTGGCTCGGGCAGCTTTCAGTCAAGGCTGCATCCAACCTGGATGCCCCTGACGGTCCTGTTCTCTCTTCTAAGTAGTTTTAATTCACTATTATTGATATTTATCTGAATTGTTCCATATGTGTTTATAAAAGCTATGCTCCTCTGTGGGTTGCTCATTCTCTGGGTTGTGGGAACAGAATTGGGAGGTATCTCAGGAGCCCCGTTTAGAGCAGGAGAGATGAAGTGCAGGCTGCTTTCATGCACTTCCAGCCTCAGTGCAGGGAAGCACAGCGGCCTCCCTCCTTCCCATTAGGCTAATGGAAAAGTGGTCTATAGCGTCAGGTAAGACCTCAGTGTCTAATACTGACTGCCAGGTTTGACTCCAACTCTACTGCCTTTGCGTTTAGGCAGGTTACTTGAACTCTATGTGTTGCAATTTTCTAAAGTAAAAAATGAAGGTAATAACAATAGAAACTATCTTAAAGTTAGGGTGTAGAGTGAGTTAAAATATAAAAATGTTTAGACCAGTTCCTGGTTCATGGTAAGCACTAGGTGTTTGCTACTATTATTATGTAACATAGCAACGTTTTAGTTAAGTTAGTCACTCAAGAGCAAGAGTTGCTTTGAAGTTCATACTTTGTATGAACTTATCGTGAATAGACATTTTATTCCATTTGTACTATGACTGTAAAGTTAATAGGAAAATAATATTGCCCCATTTTACACATAAAAATATTCCTAACTGTAAACTATGAAGTTAAATTAAGTAGTAAAAATATATATTCAAGTTTATTGAGTGTCTACACATAGTCACACTTCCAAGGATTAGAACTAAAGAAGCTATTCTGCAGTGTATGTGCTTAATAATTGTATGTTAATTAGAAATACATAATATAAGCAGATATTATATTGAAATTCATGTGAGTTAGCAGTTGTTTACAATAGTTATGGTTCAATAGAAAATGGTAAAGGGATGCCTGACCAGGCGGTGGCGCAGTGGATAGGGCATCAGACTGGCATGCGGAAAACCGCGGTTCAAGACCCCGAGCTCGCCAGCTTGGACCCAAGGTCACTGGCTCCAGCAACGGGTTGCTTGGTCTGCTGAAGGCCCGCGATCAAGGCACATGTGAGAAAGCAATCAATGAACAACTAAGGTGTCGCAATGGCAACGATAAACTAATGATTGATGCTTCTCATCTCTCTCTATTCCTGTCTGTCTGTCCCTATCTATCCCTCTCTCTGACTCTCTCTCTGTCCCTGTAAAAAAGAAAAAAAGGCAAAATGGCTCCTGCCCAGGTATGTGATCTTTGAAACTGCTAATTACCTTCCTGCTTGGGATGAGCCATTGTTATGCTAATGTTGCTGGAGGAGGGTTTTTCACACCAAGAAAAGTTTGTGAGGAAGAGGAGAAGGAAGCCAAGATGACAGTTTTCTGAAGGAGAAGCCAGTTTGTGCAGAGCTTTGTGCAAAGATGAGAAGGGAGAAGTTGTGCAGATAGGGAACCAGAGGTGACTGAGCTGGTGGGGGCCTTTGATTCTAGGAAAACCTAGTCAGTAGCTTTGTAAGCTCTGAATGAGAGGGTTTTGGAGCCCTGTGTGTTTTAACTCTCCCACCAGGTGCAAAGCTAGAATAAAGGAATGGCTCACCAGTTTTTGGCTCCACTGTTTCTCTACTGTCTGTCAGAATTCAATGTGAACCTGCATGTGCCTGGTTATAGGGCCACTACTTCTGGCTGTACAAGACCCAAGAAGGTGAATGACTTCCTTACAGCTCATGGGATCATCATGGTGCTGAAGGACTGGGCACTGTTTCTAGCCAAACTAATTAATTCATGGGAAGAGCCCTGTTCATTCATTCCTGTAATCTCTCATAATGTTCTCTAGCAAGGAAAAATATATTTACACTAACTTCAATCCCAGCAAAAGACAGCAAGGGAATAGAGTAATCTCATATAAAACAATGTGTAACATTAATCATAACAAATTTGACTGCAAAGACTTTAAGGCATTATTATTTTTTTTTTCCAGGTTATCTTATCATTCAATTGTGTTGCATACCCATCACCAAAAGTCAAATTGTCCTCTGTCACCTTCAATCTGGTTTTCCCTGTGTCCTTCCCCTCCTCCCTAACCCACTCTTCCCTCCCTCCCCCCATCCCATAACCACCACTCTCTTGTCCATGTCTCATACACTCACTTTCATGTCCCACCTATGTATGTAATCATGCTGTTCTCAGTTTTTCTTTTTTTCTGATTTACTTATTTCACTCCGTATAATGTTATCAAGGTACATCCATTTTGTTATAAATGATCCGATGTCATCGTTTCTTATGGCTGAGTAGTATTCCATAGTATATATGTACCATAGCTTTTTAATCCACTCGTCTTCTGACGAACACATGGGCTGGTTCCAGATCTTCGCTATTGTGAACAATGCTGCCACGAACATGGGGGCGCATTTCTTCTTTTCGAAAAGTGCTATGGTGTTCTTAGGGTATATTCCTAAAAGTGGGATAGCTGGGTCAAAAGGCAGTTCGATTTTTAATTTTCTGAGGAATCTCCAAACTGTTTTCCACAGTGGCTGCACCAGTCTGCATTCCCACCAGCAGTGCATAAGGGTTCCCTTTTCTCCACATCCTCGCCAGCACTTATTCTGTGTTGTTTTGCTGATAAGTGCCATTCTGACTGGTGTGAGGTGATATCTCATTGTGGTTTTAATTTGCATTTCTCTAATGATTAGTGATGTTGAGCATTTTTTCATATGCCTATTGGCCATCTGTATGTCCTCTTTGGAGAAATTTCTATTCATTTCTTTTGCCCATTTTTTGATTGGGTTGTTTGTCTTCCTGTTGTTGAGTTTTATAAGTTCTTTATAAAATTTTGTTATTAAACCCTTATCAGATGTGCTGTCGAATATGTTCTCCCATTGTGTGGTTTGTCTTTTTATTCTGTTCCTATTGTCTTTAGCTGTGCAAAAACTTTTTAGTTTGATATAGTCCCATTTGTTTATCTTGCCTTTTATTTCAGTTGCCCGTGGAGATAAATCGGCAAATATACCGCTGCTACAGATGTCGGAGAGCTTGCTGCCTATGTTTTCTTCTAAGATGCTTATGGTTTCACGGCTTACATTTAAGTCTTTTATCCATTTTGAGTTTGTTTTTGTGAATGGTGTAAATTGATGGTCTAGTTTCATTTTTTTGCAGGTAGATGTCCAATTTTCCCAACACCATTTGTTAAAGAGGCTGTCTTTACTCCATTGTATGTTCTTTCCTCCTTTGTCAAATATCAGTTGTCCATAAAGCTGTGGGTTTATTTCTGGGTTCTCTGTTCTGTTCCATTGATCTATGTGCCTGTTCTTATGCCAGTACCAGGCTGTCTTGAGTATAATGGCCTTATAGTAAACCTTGATATCTGGAAGAGTGATACCTCCTGCTTTATTTTTTCTTTTTAAGATTGCTGAGGCTATTCGTGTTCTTTTTTGGTTCCATATAAAATTTTGGAATATATGTTCTATATCTTTGAAGTATGTCATTGGTATTTTAATTGGTATTGCATTGAATTTATAAATTGCTTTAGGTAATATAGACATTTTAATGATGTTTATTCTTCCTATCCATGAGCACGGTATATGCTTCCACTTGTTTGTATCTTCCTTGATTTCTTTTATCAATGTTCTATAATTTTCTGATTACAAGTCCTTAACCTCCTTGGTTAAATTTACTCCTAGGTACTTTATTTTTTTGGCTGCAATAGTGAAGGGAATTGTTTCCTTAATTTCTTTTGCTGATATTTCATTGTTGGTGTATAGAAATGCCTCTGATTTCTGAGTATTAATTTTATATCCTGCCACCTTGCTGAAATCATTTATAAGGTCCAGTAGTTTTTTGACTGAGACTTTAGGGTTTTCAATATACAATATCATATCATCTGCAAATAGTGACAGTTTTACTTCTTCTTTTCCAATTTGGATGCCTTTTATTTCTTCTTCTTGTCTGATTGCTGTAGCTAGGACTTCCAGAACTATGTTGAATAAAAGTGGTGAAAGGGGGCAACTCTGCCTGGTTCCTGATCTTAAGGGGATTGCTTTTAATTTTTGTCCATTTAGTATGATGTTTGCTGTCGGTTTATCGTAGATGGCCTTTATCATGTTAAGGAATGAACCCTGTATTCCCACTTTACTGAGAGTATTGAGCATGAATGGGTGCTGGATTTTATCAAATGCCTTTTCTGCATATATTGAAATTATCATGTGATTTTTGTCCTTCCTTTTGTTTATGTGGTGAATCACATTGATTGATTTGCGAATATTGAACCAGCCTTGCCTATCCAGAATAAATCCCACTTGTTCGTGGTGTATGATTTTTTTCATATATTGCTGGATCCGGTTGGCTAATATTTTGTTGAGAATTTTAGCGTCTAAATTCATCAGGGATATAGGCCTATAATTTTCTTTCTTTGTGTTGTCTTTGCCAGGTTTTGGGATCAGAATTATGCTCGCCTCATAAAAGGAGTTTGGAAGTCTTCCTTCCTCCTGAATTTTTTGAAATAGCTTGAGGAGAATAGGAGTTAGTTCTTCTTTGAATTTTTGATAGAATTCACTTGTGAAGCCATCAGGCCCAGGACTTTTCTTTTTTGGGAGTTTTTTGATAACTGTTTCGATCTCATTTGCTGTAATTGGTCTGTTTAGGTGTTCTGATTCTTCCAGATTGATTTTTGGAAGGTTATATGATTCAAGAAATTTGTCCATTTCACCAAGATTGTCTAATTTATTGGCATATAGTTCTTCATAGTATTTTCTTACAATGCTTTGTATTTCTGTTGTGTCCGTTGTTATTTCTCCACTCCTTTCTAATTTTATTTATTTGAGTCCTCTCTCTTTTTTTCTTGGTGAGTCTAGTTAAAGGTTCATCAATCTTGTTTACCTTTTCAAAGAACCAGCTTCTTGTTTCATTGATCCTCTGTATTGTTTCCTTAGCCTCTATGTCATTTATTTCTGCTCTGACCTTTATTATTTCCTTCCTTCTACTTGTCTTGGGTTTTATTTGTTGTTGTTTTCCTAGTTCTTTTAGATGCAGGGTTAGGGTGCTTATTTGAGCTTTTTCTAGCTTCTTATGATATGCCTGTAGTGCAATAAACTTCCCTCTCAGCACTGCTTTTGCTGTGTCCCATAAATTTTGAGTTGATGTCTGCTCATTATCATTTGTTTCTAGAAACTTTTTTATTTCTTCTTTGATCTCATTGTTAATCCATTCATTATTTAATAACATACTATTTAGTTTCCAAGTGTTTGAGTATTTTTCAGTTTTTCTTTTGTGGTTAATTTCTAGTTTCATGGCATTGTGATCAGAAAAAATGCTTGATATGATTTCAATCTTCTTAAATTTATTGAGACCATTTTTGTGTCCTAACATGTGGTCTATCCTAGAAAACGTACCATGAGCGCTTGAGAAGAATGTATATTCTACTGCTTTAGGGTGAAAAGTTCTGAAGATATCTGTTAAATGAAGTTGATCTAGTGTATCCTTTAAGTCTGCTGTTTCTTTATTAATTTTCTTTCTTGAGGATCTATCCAGTGTTGTTAGAGGGGTATTGAAATCCCCTACTATGATAGTATTGCTGTTAATCTCGCCCTTTATATCCATCAAAGTCTGCTTTATGTATGTCGGGGCTCCTATATTTAGTGCATAGATATTTACAATAGTTATATCTTCCTGTTGAATTGTTCCCTTTATCATTATGTAGTGTCCTCCTTTATCTCTTACTACAGCCTTTGTTTTAAAGTCCATTTTGTCTGATATAAGTATTGCTACCCCTGCTTTTTTTTCATTTCCATTTGCATGAAATATTTTTTTCCATCCTTTTACCTTCAGTCTATGAGCATCTTTTGTTTTAAGGTGTGTCTCTTGTAGACAGCATATGTATGGGTCCTGTTTCTTTATCCATGCAGCTACCCTATGTCTTTTGATTGGATCATTTAATCCATTTACATTTAAGGTTATTATTGATATGTAGTTGTTTATTGCCATTTTATTCTTTAAAGCTGTATTCTTCTTTTGCTCTATTCATTCCTCCCTTTAAACTGTTCACAAGAGGCCCCTTAGTATCTCTTCCAGAATTGGTTTGGTTTTACTGAATTCCTTGAGGCTTTCTTTTTCTGGGAAGCTCTTTATTTCTCCTTCAATTTTAAACGTTAGCCTTGCTGGATAAAGTAGTCTTGGTTGTAGGTTCTTGTTCTGCATTACTTTTATTATTTCTTGCCATTTTCTTCTGGCCTCAAGTGTTTCTGTTGAGAAGTCCGATGTCATCCTTATGGGGGCTCCTTTGTAGGTGATAGCCTTTTTTTCTCTAGCAGCTTTTAAATTTTTTTCTTTATTCATTAGCTTTGGTATTTTAACTATGATGTGTCTTGGTGTAGATCTTTTTGGGTTTCTCTTTAATGGAGTTCTGTGTGCTTCTTGAAAGTGTGGAGTGTTTCCCAGCCTTAATTTAGGAAAGTTTTCTGCTATGATTTGATTGAACAAAGTTTCCATTTCCTGTCCTCTCTCCTCTTCTTCAGGCACCCCTATGATGCAAATGTTGTTTCTCTTCATGTTGTCACAAAGCTCCAGGGACTGCGGATGCTGCTGGTCTAGGGACCACACTCGGAAGGAAAAGGGAGAAAATGAACTCTTGGTTTCTTGCCAGTGCTCACATTTTTTAAGTCTCTTTTCCTTTTTCTTCTCTGCTTCTGTGCCTTTGTTTATTGTGTCCTCTAACTCGCTTATTCGATCCTCAGCATCATCCATCCTGCTTTTAATTCCTTCCATTGTGGTCTTCATTTCTGATACTGTATTTATCATTTCTGTCTGATTCTTTTTTTCATTATTTCAATTTCATTTTTTTATACCTGTTATCTCTTTATTTAGGTGTTCATAATGACTATCCATTGTTTCTCTAATTTCTTTGAACATCCTAACTATCATTATTCTAAATTCTGCTTCTGGTAATTTGGTTATATCTGGTTCATTCAGGTCCTTCTCTGGGGATTTCTCTTGATTCATATGGTTTGCATTCCTCTGCCTGCCCATTTTTTCTGTGTATAAGCAAGTTGTGGCCACTGGAGTCCAGTAGGTGTTGCCTTTGTGTTCTCTAGGTGTGGTCTATCTGCAGGCCCCCCACCCCTTCTGCCCGTGCCTAGGGTGGTTGGGTATGAGCGTTGCCAGCGCGACCCACTGTGGCTTTTGCTGTGATTTCTGCCTCTCCTCCATGGGAGGGGCTGTCACTGAAGCCACAAGATTAGCACCAAGGGTAGAGGTGAGCACCTTTCCTCAGCTGTGGACCCAGCCTATTTCCGGACTTCCGCCCAGAACCAGCAGTCGGAGCCTGCTCACTACAGTTCCACGGGTTAGGCGGGGCTTTTGACGTGCTCTCAGCTGTAAGCTTTTGCCCGTCCGGAGCTTTATCCCCGCCCTCGAGGCCAGGGCTTTTTGCGCAGGGTCGGAAACCAAGGTTTATTGGGGCGGGCGTGTTTGCTGACTTCCGCTCAGCTGCGTACTTCCGCTCATCCCGGACTCTACCCCGCCCCCACGTTCGGAGCCTGCTCGTGCACGTATGAATGCTATCCGCGGTTTCTCCGGCCGGATGGGGATAGTAGCGTGGGCTCAGCTGCGAGCCTCCACTTGTCTCGGGGTCCACCCCGTTCCCGCGCTCGGAGCCTGCTCACGCACGTATACTGGCCAACCGCGGTTTCTCCGGCCCGGGGGGTGGGGGGACTGGTAGCGTCAGCTCAGCCTCGAGCCCCTGCTCGTCCCTGGTCCTAGCCCGGTCCCCGCGGTCAGGGCCGGCTTGCGTAGGGCCTGCCTGTTCCTGGCCTCCCGCTTTCTCCCCGTAAGTGGGATTAAAGGCGGGCCCGCAGCTTACGGACCACTCTCGCGTCCCCTCCGACCCTCTGGGCTAGACCGATCTCCCACCGGCTTGGCTTCTGCCCACGCTGACAGAACCGCATCTCAGCGTCCTGCCGCCCACCATACCCTTCAGCAGCCCTCAGCAGAGTAGGAAGGGACCTAATACTCCACACTGTAGGCCTGGGAGCTCCCTCACTTGTTTCACAGCTCAAAACTGTCCAAACGCCTCTTCTAGCCTCTGGGACTGCAGGCTGGGGCTTGGTTCCTGGGACCCAGGTCCCTCCCTCTCCACCAAACTTTCCTCCCGCCACACGGGTCTCTCCGGGCTGCCGTTTGCTCCGGGGAGCTGGGCAGCCCTCTTCGCGTTTTCGCTATTCCTACCAGTCTCAATGTGGCTTCTTCTGTGTTCCTTGGTTGAAGAGTCCACTTAGTTTTGTTCAAAGTTGCTTTATCCAGGTGATGGTTCTTAAAATTGAGTTGTAATCCACTTTGGTTCTGGGAGTTGGAAGTTGGTGCGTCCGCCTACTCTGTCGCCATCTTGCTCCCCCCCCCCCCCCGAAGACATTACTTTTTTCAGGAAGGAGTTGGCTTCCATTCTTTCATAGCTAATATTAGTGAGTCTCTATTTAAATCTATCTCTAGCCTATAATATTTGAATAGACCTGATAATCCAACAGAATACTATCAGCAGTCAGCAGTTCTCTTTGAAAGAAAATGTTTGTATCTGAAACATTCTGTCCATCATGGTCTCCAAAGTATTTTTCAACTCATACTTCTCCAAAAGCAGAAAGAAGACCAAACCATTTTGGAATTATTTTTAAAACATCAAGAAAATTGTTACTCTCCTGATTGTCAGTGCTTAAGAAAACCAAGGTTGAGTTTTTTTAAAAAAGGTTGTCTACTCTAAGTTATTTTGCTCCTTTATTCAAGAAGGAAAATGCATTTATCTTTTATCTAAATTGACACGTTATAAACACCTAAATTTCATAGGTGACCTTACAGTTCTCTCTTGGTGCTTTATGGCTTTGTATAAATATATAATAACATGTGTCTGTCATTATATATCCATACAGAGTATTTTCACTGCTCTAAAATTTTTCTATGTTCTCCCTATTTTTCTCTCCTACCATCACAAGCCTTGGAAATGATTAATATTTTTATTATATCATAGCTTTGCCTTGTTCAAACTGTCATATAATTGGAATTACAGAGTACATAGCATTTTGGTTTTTGTTTTTAGATTGGTTAATTTCAGTTAGTAACATAAATTTAAGCTTCCTTTATGTTTTTTTTTTTATTGTTTGTTTGTTTAATAGGTCATTTCTTTTTACAGCTGAGTAATAATTCATTGTATGGGTATACCATAGTTTATATATATATTCACTTACTGAAAAACAACTTGGTTGTTTTGAAGTTTTAGCTATTATGAATAAAGCTGATATAAATACCCATGTGCAGGTTTCTATGTGGAAATGCTTTCATTTTATTTAGATAAATACCAATGAATACTATTGCTGGATTATATAGTAAAATTATGTTTAGTTTTTTTAAGAAACAACCAAACTGCCTTCCTTTTGCAGTATCATTGGCTGTATCATTTTGCAGTATCATTTGGCTGTATCATTTTGCATTCACACCAGCAATGAATAAAAGTTTCTGTTGTCCTACATCCTCATCAGCATTTTGTGTTGTCAGTGTTCCAAATTTTGACTATTCTAACACATGTATAATAATATTTAAATGTTGTTTTAATTTTCATTTCCCTGATGACATGATGTGGAGCATCTTTTTTACTTTGCTAATTTGCCATCCGTATATGTTCTTTGGTGAGGAGGTATCTATTAAGCTCTTTGGCCTATTTTATAATTGGGTTGTTCATTTTCTTATTGTTGAGTTTAAGAGTTCTTTGTATATTTTGGACAACAGTCCTTTATCAGATGTTTCATTTACAAACATTTTCTCCTGTTTTGTGGCTTGTCTTCTCATTTTCTTCATATTGTCTTTAAAAAACAGTATTTGATTTTAATAAAGTCCAGCTTCTCCATTATTTCTTTCATGGATTGTTTTAGGTATTGTACCAAAGGCATCACCATACCCAAGGTAATTTTGGTTTTCTTCTATGTTATCTTCTAGGAGTTTTATAGTGTTGCATTTTATCTTAGGTCTGTGATCTACTTTGTGTTAATTTCTGTGTAAGTGGTAAGGTCTTTGTCTGAATTTATGATTTTGCATTTGGATGTCCAGTTTTTCCAGCACCATTTGTTGAAGGGACTATCTTTGCTCCATTGTATTGCTTTTGCTCCTTTTTCAAAGATCAGCTGACTGAAGTTATGGGAGTCTATTTATGAGCTCTCTATTCTGTGCTATTGATATATTTGTTTATTCTTTCACCAACACCACATTGTCTTGATTACTATAGCTTTACAGTAAGTTTTGACATCAGGTAATATCAGTTTTCTAAATTTTTTCTTCTCCTTTAATATTGGGTTGGCTATTCTGGGTCTTTTGACTCTTCAAATGAAATTCAAAATAAGTTTGTTAATATTGATGGAATAACTTGCTGGCATTTTGATTGAGATTTCTCATGATTTTTTTTATCCTGATTACCACTGTGCTGTCCCATACAGTGGGCTAATATCAATTTGAAATGTATCTGGTTCAAATTGATATATTATGTAAGTGTATAAAATGCACATGGAACATTGAAGGTCAAAGATAAAAAATAACAATATATTATTGTTCTTTAAATTGATTACCTATTGAAATTATTATATTTGATATATGTTTATATAATAAGATATATTAAAAATAAAGTTTAAATTTCTTTGGCTTCTATAAAATGTAAAATTACTTATGTGGTTCACATTTTACTTGCATTAGACCAGAATGCTTTAGAGAGCCTAGAAAGCAGCTGTACATTGCTTTCATTACTAATGCTCTTAACAGCTGATTGATGTGAACATCAAAGATAGTTTACAAAAAAATACCTTTAGCATAGACCTGGATATCCTTCCAGTGCTTCTAAATAACCTAAAAGAGTCCTCAAAAATATTTTAGTTAATTCTGTTTGAATTATCTTCATGACATGCAGACATCTTGAATCCCTAGTCTAAGGCGTTAACTATCATAGACACTATAGACTGTCTTACTACACTTACACTTTCAATTCTCAGTTCATGCTTTAAACTTTCAAGTCTAAATATTTATAAAACTCTCTTTCTCAGGCTCCTATTGAAGTTCTGTATGCCCAAATTATACAGTTTTATCCAATGAGACATAGCTGAAGGCTACTGAAGTATATTTTAGTCAAATTTTTGGTTTTCTGACCTAAAAAGGACAGTTGCTAATAACCCTTTTCTCCTTCATTCTTTCTCTACTGAAGTTGTGTTGCCAACACTTTTATATCCAAGTTGGGTCTAAAAAGGAAAGCCCAAGAGAATCACACAAATCCTGCGTCTCTCTTTTTGTTGAGCCACTGAGTCAATATCAACAGTCATGCAACTTCAGACTCATTGCAATATATGAAAGTATGTAATATACTAGTTATAGAAACTTCCATAAATTAGGTTTTCAGTTACTTGCAGCTGAACATATTTGCAACTGATACATTGACGCTATTAGTCCTTGAATGTCCAGGCTCAGAATGCTAGTGCCATCATCGACTACTTCCTCTTCACCAAGTAATAAAGCCTGTCACTGAGCCCAGTGACTTATGTACTTTGTTATCTGTCTCAGACAATCCTACCTTTTTAATCTCATTCTTGGCACTGTAGTGCAATTCCTCATTATATAATTCCTAGATCAAATTAGGAATGCCACTTTTCTCTTCAAACCTTTCAAAATGATTCTCTGTTCACAATCAAATCAAGGGAAAATATCCTATCCTGGCAAATAATTTCAGGTCTTCTACAGTCTGTTCATAATTTACCTTTCTAGATTTAGCTGTCCCCGTTAGCATACATATACTTTTTATCTCATTCCCACCTTATTTTGTAAGAGTATCCATAAATATTTATGTTACTCTTCCACATCTTTAATTGTATCTCTCTGTCTGTCATGGGTACTTTGCTTTTCCATGACACTGTGGAAAGCCAGTCCATATTTTTAAAAAAACAGGTGATTTGTTACACCGCCCTATTCACATTCTCTGACCCCTCTCCAGTTAAAAGTGCTCTCTCCCTTCACGTAGATCTTTTGATCAGTCATGCATGAATTTTACTAAGGACCAGGAATATGAAACAAGTACTGTCAAGGCATTAGGAATCAAGTAATGAGTAAGACACAATCCCTGCCATTGATATGTGAAGGAGACATAAAAAATTAATTTTAATATACAGAGGCCACTTAGTACGACTTTGGAAGGTCCATTTTTGAGTAAGTGATGTCTGAGGCAAAATAGAGAATTAGTAACCAACTGAAGAAGCAGGTAAGGTCATTCTAGACAGAAGAAACAGTATGAGCAAAAGCAAAGGGACAAGAAACCCCGTGATGGGTTGACTGGACTCTGAGCTCTTTGCTGGTGCTGAGGTTTTCTTTCCGTCAAGAAACGAGCTTTGTAGAGATAAAGGGCAACAGGGTGGACAAAAATGTCCTCAGATTTGTTTTGGTGGCAAAGATTTTTATAATGTCACAATTTCCCTTAGGACAGGGCTATTGGCAATGCTTAGTTTAATTTTTTAAAATAAAAATAAAACACAAAATGACCAGTACATGTAATTTGGTAAAACTGTCAATCTCCTTTTTCTTTTAATACCATTCTTCTGAATGCTCTATGAAATTCAGTCTCTGGTGGATATTTGTTATAATGAAACAAGAAAAAATATATACAAATATGTTAATTTTTATTTACTAAACTATGTGATGATAGAATATCTATGTATTATAATGAAGCGATCATCTGGTTCAATTCTTATACTGTCATGTGAACTTGTTATTGAGAAATGAATTGGTTCATTAAGGTTAAATGAACTGTTGTAACAGATCAAATCTAAAATCTCAGCTGTAGCACAAGTAAAGTCTGTTTCTAGTATATTAACAGGCCAATATGAACCTTTCTGCTTGAATAGCTTTCCTTCAAGTAGTGATTTGTAGATTACTCTCACTCTATATTGGGGCTCCATCTTCTTCATTCCCAGGATCACCTTTTCAGTATTCTCACTGTTTAGAAAAGAGAAGGGCATAGGAATCTCGTGTAGGTGGTCACTTCTACATGCTACATCATTTCTGCTCACATTGCTTATGTTGGAACTCTTTAAGTGTAAGGAAGGTTTGGGTAAGTGATTTTGTTCTGTGTCCTAAAAACATAGAAAGTGAGTTTGTCAATCAGTAAACAGGCTAGGACACATGGGAAAATTAATGGGTCAATTAATTTGTCCAGAGAACATATAATGAGTTTGTGCTAAAAATTAAAGGATTAATATATTGTATTAGAAGAACAAAACTATATATTTTACTTGTATTTTTATTCTCTTCTAAAGGCATTTAATTTTACTCATTTATTGATTTACTCACTTGTTAATTTCAACAAACATCCACTTAACACTTAACATAAACTAGGCATAATATCAGGAGTATTACAAAGAGACACATGTCAGAGATATTGATATTGAATAAATTGTCTTTCCATCTGCTAGAGTGCTTGTCCCAAAGTAGGTTCTCACCAACTTTATCTATTTGTTGAATTACTTATTCAATAATTTATCAATCCAACATTACTAAATGCACTATTATAGGGCTGCAAAGATTACCACAGTAGTGACAAAGCTAATGATATTTTATATTGTATTGGTCTGTCTAAATTCCAAAAAGCTGCCATGGGTGTATTTTGGCTATTTGTTGGAAAGATAAAAACCTCATATACTGATTTGCTTCCACTGTTTATTAATTCCTTAGCTAAATACAAAACCTGGAACAGTGCCAAATACCAAAGGAAAATTCACTAACAGGCTATTTAGTGGGGGTGATGACAATAAAAGTTACAAGTCTGGAAAACAAATAGCAATGCTATGATCCCATTTTAACAATCTGGATGACTTCAAAATTGCTACATTTAGAAATTGGACGTTTACTCTTTTTTAAGAGTATTTTCTAAAGGAATCAGAGAATTGTAGTCATCTAATATGACAGTTATAATTATTCTATTGATAATAGAGTTTCTGAAAGACATATTGGTATTAGTGAGGTAAGCATAAAGAGAAAAATCTGTGAATTTGTGGCAAAAGAGTTTAGATCAATCAATTTATCAGCTTACAGAATTTATAGACGCAGGAAATATTGTGAAAGTAATGCATTACAAGAAATATTTTTTATAAATATGGCACAGTAAATTTATGCTTTGACATACTCTCCTGACTGACATAAATATAGAACCATAATAGATACAATCTAAATGAGATAGATAATAGGATATCTCCAACCTCATAAATAAGATAGACATTTCTGTGAATGCAAAGATGGCTGAAAACTGAAAGCTATAAGAATGGCAGGCTGTGGCAGCTAGCAACTTGGCTTCTGCCAGGAAACAAAACCTGAGTGTTTTATACAAGACGGCCCAAGAAAATAAAGACCTACACTTAAAGCCAGGGGTTGGGGTTGTCCAGAGCAATAGATAATAAAGGCTGGATAACTGTCACTGCATAGAACCATGACTTCTTAGGAGATTCCAGGCCTAAGTAGGTCAGAAGACAAAGGTGAATTCTAATAACAAGAAAATGGGACACAATAGCATTCACTCCATGAAGAGATTTTTAAAAATCCCAATATCTTTGCAGAGAAAGACCCTAAACCTTAAATCTTCCCTGGGGGCTACAAACAATCAGGTGGAGGAAGCATCCAAAATTTTAGCTAAGAAAGGGAATAAAACAGACAAAACTTAAAGCATAATTTTTCACTTAAAATTAATTTTTAGGCCAAAATTTCAAATATGTGAAAAAATAGCAAGATATAACATCACAAAATTAATTTCAGATACATTTTATTTACATGATTTAAAAAACTTTAAAATCAAATGAAATGTAATGCTCAAAGTGAAACAGTTTTTTAAAATAAATATATATAAAGTAATATTTTATATCTTAAAAAAAGCAAAAATCATGGAACAAAAACAGAAATTTTACAAGAACTGAAAAAAATTTGTATGTTGAAAATGAAAATGAGTCTTTGAAATTTGAAAATATTAACATAAAACTATGTGTCAAAGAGAGTATTCATCAATTGGAAGATTCACCCATCCTGAATAATTAAAATAAAATTAGAAATATAAAAGAGTAATCAATCTCTATGGAGAAGAGAATAGATTAAGATATTCCAGCACAACTTTATTAGATTTGCAGAGAGAGTGTGATGGTTATGTGTCAATGGCTATAATATCCAGTTATATAATCAAATACCAGTGCAGAATTTGCCATGAAGGTATTTTGTACATGTGATAACATTCATGATAATATGACTTTAAGTAAAGTATGTTACTTCCAAAATATGGGTGGACCTTGTTTAGTCAGTTGAATGACTAACAGAAAAAACAGGTTTCCCAGAAAAGAAGGAATCCTTTCTCAAGACTGCAAGAAAGAAAATCTACCTGGTTTCCAAATTGTTTTTCTACCCTATGTATTTTGGATTCAGGAGTACAATAGCAATTCTCACCTGAATTTTCAGCCAGCTACCCTGCCCTAAATTTCTGATTTTAAAATAAATCTTCTTTCTGGACATATGCTATTTACTCTGCTTCTCTGAAGAACCATAATTGATAGAAATAGAATGGAGAAGATAAAGTAAGATCAATATTTAAATATCTGTGTAAAGCATTTTCTAGCTCTTAGAGAAGAAATGAATAAAATCAGTAGAGAAAATCAGCAAAATCCAAAGCTGGTTCTATGAAAAAATAAATAAAATCAATAAGCTTCTCCCTAGCCAAGCAAAGTGAGTAAAGAAAGTAAAAAAGTAAGAAAAACACCAAAAACGTAAGTTACTCATATCAGAAATTAAGGAGGCAACATCACTACAGATCCCATGGACATCAAAAGAATAAAAAGAAAATATTATGAATAATTCTATGCCCACAAATTGAATAACCAATATGAAAAGACCAATTCCGTGAAACACTGTGCCAAAAATCACATGAAAAGTAATAGACGATCTGAATAGACCTATAATTATTAAAAAATAAAGTTGCTAAGTAATAGCTTTCCAGAACAGAAAGCAATAAACCCAGAGGAATTCACCAGTAAATTCTACCAAAATTTTAAGGATGAAATTATATCCATTATCTGCAATCTCTTCCAAAAGATGGAAGCAGAGTAAATTCCTCTTAACTCACATCTATGAAACCAGCACTACCCTATTAACCAAAACATGACATTGAGACTGAATATTTTCATAACTTTCCCAGTGTCACATGGCTGATAAGTGGTAGAGCCAGGATTTGAATTTGAATCAATCCATTTTCAAACTTGGTGTTCTTTTCTGGATACCCAGCTGTATGACAGTCAGATTTGAGATCTCCAGGCGTTCTTTGCTCTTTTAGCATTTTGCCTTTCTGATTATTGAGCCCCTGAGATTAGAGCCAAACCGTTTTTTACTTTTTTTGATCTGATATTTTTCAACTAAATGTTGAAAAACTCTGGCAATCTGCATTTATGAACTCTTTCTGTTTTCTGCCTCTGATCTCTCAAAAGTATTCCCCAGTTTTCCTTTAAAAAATTTTTAAAGTTTGTAATCTTTGCCTATGAGTCTACCCTGATGAAAATTAGTCCAGGGTGGGTGTTTTGTTTTTTGTTTTTGTTTTTCAGATGGAACAGTATTTGCAAATATGAATAGCCAGAATTAATAGTACATTCTGTTGGTGAGAGCCAGAGAGAAAAGGGGTTCCAAGCAGGTGGAGAAGGGCAAAGTGGGGGGAAATGGGGAAGAAAGAGACTTTGCTTGGGGTGATGGGTGCATGATGCAGTGTGCAGATGATGTTTTATTGACTTGCACACCCAAACCCACACCCCAATAAATTCATTTAAAAAGTAAAAGAATACATTCTGTGACAATGTAATCAAGTTTCAATGTGTGCAGATAAAATTTTATTTTATTATAATGTTCAAGCTCAAATAAAGGATTAAACCTTTCACCTTATTTGTGTTATTGTTAATGCCAATAATCTCACTAAGCAGTTTGAAATAAATATTATTAAAAACTGAGGATTTGGGCATAAATATAATACCATCCTAAAAAATGTATATGTGGGTAGTTCTAAATTCAGTTAATATATGCCAAACAGAAAGGGAATGTAAATGACCATATTTGGCACCTTTGCTAGTGTATACTAGGATCAATTTTTGCATACATTTTTTCCTGAAAAAATATTTTTATTATGTAAGATATGTTATTACTACTATTATTATCACCATTAATAACTCAGAAAATGATTTCAAGTAAAAGTTTCAATGGAAATAATTACTCATTATATTTAAATCAGTGTCGTTTTGAAGTGCAATCTAGTTTATGATGAAATACATAGACCTCTTCTAAATCTAATGAAATACAAATGGTCCTTTTTTTTTCTTCTCCTTTTATGAAAACAATTATCTAACATTACCCAATAATAACCTTTATGTCACATCTCATTGCCACTTACTTCTTTATAATTTTTAGCAATTATATTGAAATAAAGTAACTCAACAGCATATGCCTCATCAAAACATACATTTATTAATAAAATTTTGCTTTTGGGGAATTTTTCTTAAAATATAATCTTCAAAAACCAGTTTGCAATGCACACCTAGTAGAATTACAAGCAGTCTTCATGTTATGCATACGATAGATTTCTCTGGGTTTGAAAATGTGTAAGTATTTATATGCTCAGAAAGGTAAAAATAAATATTATGTTAAGACACACATCTGTCTTAGCTGCATTTAATAGGTAAATGTACCTGTCCCAACTTACATATAACTTCAGTTTAAGAGCAAACCTTCAAAGTCTATCTCATCCGTAACCTGGGGACTGCCTGTATCTGCATGGCTTAGAAAGAAATTTGACAAAATCAAGTATTGTTGTAGATACAAAACAAGTAAGTTTTCACAGTCTGCTGGTTGGAATTTAAAATGGTAAAACCACTCTGAAAACAGTTTGACAGTTTTTTATAAAAATAAATATACACTATCTTTATGGCCCAGCAATCCCTCTACTAGGTATTTACCCAAAAGAAATAAAAACATGTCCACAGAAGAAACATGCAGACCAACATTTAGAGTGACTTTATTCATAGTTGCCTCTAAACAAAGGCAACCCAAATATTCAAGAATCAATCATAGTATATCCAAATAATGAAATCTTATTTAGCAGTAAAAATGAATGAACTGCCAATACATTCAATAATAAGAATAAATTTTAAATGCATGTTAAGATAAGGAAGTCAAATTCAAAAGGTTGTATAAGTATGGTATAATTTTATTTATATGGCATTCTGAAAAAGAAAAACTAAGGCAACAGAAAACAGGTGGTTGATTCCTAGAGCTTGGCCTGGGGGTAGGAGACTGACTGCAAAGGGGCATTGGAGAATGCTTTGAAGGAGAAGGAATTAAGGAGAGTCTGGTAAAAGAACACAAGCCTTCAGTTATAAAGTGAATAAGGTATGAGAATTGAATGTACAGGATGATAATTATAGTTAATAATACTAAATAGTATAAATAAAATTTCCTAAGAATGTGGAACTCAAATTTTTTTACAAAATAAATAAACAGGTATATCTATGAGGTAATCAACACATTGTCCACATAAATATGTTATAGTTTTATTTCTCAGTAAGTCTGAGAAAAAGTTTCTGTGCTCAATACTGACATGAGCCTTGCCATGAGCAGGTGACATATGGGATGTTAGGGTGTTTCTTTGTAGCTAAATCCTGTCTCAGAAATTAAACTCAAATTTAAATTTTGACATGAAAGTTATGACTGCACTATTAAATACCTAAGTCTTCAGACTTTATTTTGGAAAATATTGACACTGATCTAATGGAATAAGTTAAAGAGAGGATGTTTACCCATGGGTGTCATAGTGAAAAACTGGGCCAAAGAACATAATTATCACAGGTTCCTAGTAAAATGAATTTATCTTTTTTATATATATCTCATATGTGTATAAGGCTTCACCTCTTGGAAATCTGTAATTTATGCCAGGAGGTAAAGAATAATATTTTGTTTTCATGCGTTCATTTTATTCCTTATAAAAAAATTACAGTGCCAATATGAGATTTGCTACTTCAGCATTGTTACCATTATGATAAATACGAAAACACTTATTTGTTTTATTACTGGTAGAAAAGTAGTACTAGAAAAAATGGCACTAATGCTAAAATAGACTAACATGATTACTTGCTAAGTTCTGTAATCATGGACATATCTTGCAAATAAAAGAGGCCTTGCAATTTACTACTTAGGTTGAATAATGAACCCAAATCCTAAGAAATGGTCATTTCATTCTCATATATTCTTGTTTCTCATTTCCTGTGTCTATCTAGAATCTCAGTTGTACATTACACTGGAGAACAATTTTTTTTTTCATTTTCTGTTGCATGAGGTTTTAGAACGTTTTCTATATATGTCTGCATCACTGATTCTAAATCTGATCTGTTTTTTGGTGCATGCTAAAGTTTCTATGCAATTTTAATTTATTTTTGTTACAGTTAATGGCATGCATTGGTTTTTCAATTGAAGTTAAAGGGCAACGACTCTTGGATTGAACATAACCACAAGGCAATTAATGTTTTACAAACATTACTTTTACCTAATTGTAGATGTTTTTAAATGTAAAAAAATATTATCTGATAAAAACACTCTCTTGATTTTGTTTTAAGATTAAATCATGGCTTCTTCAAGTAGGCATAAATGTAAGAATAGTCCTGACACCTTCTGTTATATATATGTGGCTGTTACACACTTCAATGTCAGAGGCGCAATCTTTCATCATTTGTGACATGTGCATATATTGCCTATTTTCAAGTTCTGCTTGGTGATCAAGACAAGAATTGGGCTCCTTATATTGTGTGTCATGATTGTGAGGAAATGCTTTGTGACTAGACAAAAGGACTACTCAAAGGAATGCCTTTTGGTATTCCCATGATTTGCCGTGAACCTAAGGACCACAATAGTGACTGCTATTTCTGTCAGCAAGAAAAAACAGCATATGATCGCATATCCTAATATTTCTTCAGCAATATGACCTATCCTACACTCTAAGACACTCCTGGTTCCAGTTTTCAATGGTCTTATTTCTTCTAAGGACGAAGAAAGTGAACATGGTGATCACGTATATTTTGATAAGATGCATGAGGAAATGGTTGTAGAATCTGAAGGGTTTCTTCTGATGCCAAGCAGTCATTAACCCCTCAACAGTTTAGCCAACCCAAATTAAATGATTTAGTGAGAGATTTGGGCCTATCAAAGAAAGCAGCTGAGATATTAGCCTCCAGGCTTCAAGAAAAGAATGGGATTCACCGGTCAGCTAAAATATCCCATTTCAGGAAGCGTGAACAAATTTTAGTGGACTTTTTTTCCAAAGAAATATATTTTGTTTACTGTCATGATATCAGTAGTCTTCTCAGCCAGCTAGGTGTTACCACTTACAGTCCAACAGAATGGCGGCTATTTCTTGATGGTTCTAAATGTAGTCTGAAATGTGTTCTCCTACACAACAGTAATGTTTATGCAGTGGTTCCAATTGGTTATTCAACTCACCTGCGAGAAGATTATGATGACTTAAAAATTGTCCTCAACTTTCTGAAGTATGAGGAGCATAACTGGATCATTTGTGTCGATCTTAAAACAGTAAATTTCCTGCTAGGGCAACAGAGAGGTTTCATGAAGTATCCTTGCTTTCTGTGTTTGTGGGACAGCAGAGCTCGGGAGAAACACTGGACTCAGAAGGAGTGGCTGAAATGTGAAGCTCTGCAAGCAGGGATGCAAAATATTGTGAATGAACCTGTAGTTAATTGAGATAAGATCATGTTTTACCCCACTTCATATCAAACTTGGCTTAATGAAGCAGTTTGTTCAGGCTTTGAATAGAGAAAGTGAATGCTTTCAACATATTATTTCTGCTTTTCCTGCCTTGTCTTTTGAGAAGAAAAAAGCAGGTGTATTCAATGGACTTCCAATTCAAACCCTCATACGTGATGAAGAATTTGCTAGGAAGATGAATAAGGAGGAGAAAGCAGCATGGCAGTCTTTTGTGGCAGTTACAAAGAACTTCCTTGGCAACAAAAAAGCAGAAAACTATGAATTTCTGGTTCAAAGGATGCTTTTTTCTTTCCATGACATTGGATGTAACATGAGCGTTCAGATTCACTTCCTGAACAGTGACCTTGATAAGTTCCCCGAAAATCTTGGAGCTGTTAGTGATGAGCAGACTACTGCTGGAGCATCAAATGAGATTGTCCTCAAGAAGTACACAAACACAAGAGCTACAAACTCAAATTTTTGCCTGAATAGAATTTAAATAAGTTTTGCGCAAATTTTATGATTAAAATGTGTTTTAATATGTTCTATTTTGAAATTGTAGATAAATTCTGATGCAATCATCTTTTTTAGTGTATTAATGTATTTACTGCATTATATAAATTATCATATTTTCACAAAGATGATGCCCAAGAAGACATTCTACTTCATTATGTTAAACTGAATGTTGAAAATTTTACAATAAGATGAAATCCTAAAATGTTGAATTACAAAAAAACCCCTGTAGCTTATAGAGAAAAATTAATGTCAGATTTGAGATCAGGTAAGAACAAGTGTTTTAGTGGATGCAACGAAAATTTTTTTCCCCACTGTTATTAATAAAAGTTGGATTAAGAATTGATAATTACATTAGGTAAATAACTCCTGAGGTTAAACATCACTTCAAGAACTAATGTCACTTTGAGATAGTTTTAGTTTTAGTACTGCCAATATTTCAATTTCTAAGACTGAATAATTTACACTACAATTTTAAAACTGGCCATCTGAGTTTATAGGTATGTATGACAATGCAAGTAGACAGTTGACAGTTTCAATGAATAGAACGTTCTTGTTTCTTCAGTAAAATATAATTTTTTTCTCTTACTATGTACTTTTATCAGGCTATTTTTTCAGTTCATTGTTTTTAATATTTTAGATCTATTATGAAACTAGTCACTGAGATTTTAATTTTGATTAAAATTTTCACTTTTTTATGTTTGTTTTTTTAAAATAATTTTGGTATTTTGATAAGTTGATTATTTTTCCTCATGTTATAATAATAATATATGTATTTGTCATTTATTTATAATATTTTTAATGTTTGCATATATGAGGTTCTTTGGTATAATGATGTTTTTAATGTGATATCAAGTTTACGTAACTCTGAGGTTTGGTTTGAATGTGTTTCTCTTTTCATTTGCTTTTACCAATTAATTCAGAGTTATTTCAGCCTGAGACTACTTTTCAATGTTAATTTCCAGCCCAAGGTTTTCTGTAACTTAAAGGTAGCAAGTATGGCAAGATTAAAATCATAAACCTTTTTGATGACTGGTCTAAGACCACAAATTCTTAATATAGACCATTTTATTCTCACGAACAAACCTGACCAAGATAGTCATGCTTTTCTATTGTATTTATCTATTTGACTAATGGACACCTTTTCTAGTTCATCTTTTCATTGAGGATATTGCCATAAAACCCTGGAATTTTGGGGATAGCTGTCAACTTTTTTCTCACATAGGACCATGTATTTATCTTTGTTATCCATGGTCATTAAAACTCTAACCCCTTGTTAACCAAGGTCAGGAATCTTCCCATGAAAACCTCTTTATCAGCCCATTTTGCTACTCTTTCCATTTTTTACTCTTGATTTTACTTAATTATATGGGAGCTTAATATGCATCTTAATGAATGTTTTATTTATTCAAAATTCCTTTGCTTTGTAATTAGAATTTTATCAAGTTATATTGTATAAACATAATCATGTCCATATACACCTATCTAGTCATAAACAAAAATATATTATTTAGTAGAAACATTCCAATATCATTCTTATATAGTTAGCTTCTCATAGCCTGATGTCATCTCATCTCCTAAAATGTCATGCTTTCCAGCTTCATCATTTTTCTATGGTAATGCAGTTTTTTTCCTTTTTGGACCCTGGATAAACTTATTTTATTGAAAATATAGCATTCATAGATACTTTACCTATATCCATAGATGTAACAAAAAGAGTATGATTTTAATACACATATAATGAATATTGAGCTTCTTCATTAACATAACACATTAAAATAATTGAAAATTATAACACTGACTTTGAATCATTTACTTTCTTCATCTGAAATTCCAAAAAGTACTTATAGCACAACATTCTTGTAATGATTCATATGTTTCTTGACATTTTTTAGAAATGCCACCCAAATGATTCATGCTAAATATATTGTTGCTGAAAGAAAAGCAAAGTACACATTGAATATCAAGCTCCTGATGCTTTAAATAACATGACTTAGGATCTTCTTGGTAATTGCTATTGAAATTAAATTGGTCAAAGAATTCATTCAGAGATTGTCATAATGGTATTTTCAGTTTTTGGCCATATTTCATGATCTTATGAGCCATAAACACACCTATTTGAACAGTGGTATATATGGCATATTAATAATCATTGAGAGCCAGAGACAAAAAAGGTTCACTGAGATTCACAGACATACACTGCTGTAAAAATAGTGTGAGTGATAAAGAGGAGGAAAAAAATGTAATGTGAGGAAAATGTGAGTGAAGGTATCAAGTGGAGGCTCAAGTGGTCACATCTATGTCAGAGTTCAACAACAACATGAGTAATAATCAACTGGCCATACATTGCACAGGCAACGCCAATCAGAGAATTAGCATCACAATAGAGATTCGGCTCAGATTTCAGACTTTGTAAAAAATAGAAAAATAAGTAGGAGTAACATTACATCTAGGTATTGACTATTACATGCAAGGGAATTAAAGAAATATTAAATAGAGGTCAAAACACAGTTGACTTGGAGTTGAACTGGCAAAAGCTTTATTGAAAATATTGGTGGACATCTCCACTGTAGGCTTACTCTTTGTATTTTATTTGTTGAAAGCCAAATTGATTACAAAAACTAAGATAAATCTGATAGTTATCTGTGTGTCAACAGAAGTAAAGAGCTGAAAGGACAAAAGGCATGGCTATGTAGATACAGAAAAATGCATTGGAAGTACTCAAAAAAGTTAATCATACAAGGTACTGGATCAGTAGAGTTTGTTAGTCATGTTGAATATATGTATAATCCTAACACATATCAGTACATGGAGTTTTTAAAAATTTTTATTTATTAATTTCAGTGAGAAAAATATAGAGCAAGAGAAAGAGAGAGAGAGAAACATAGAGTGTCTTGTATGTACCCTGATCAGCAATCGGACTGGCAACCTCTGTGCTTTGAGATGATTCTCTAACCAACCAAACTGTTTGGCCAGGGTTGTACATGGAGTTTTAATGTTATAATTAACTCATTCAGTTTTGATCCACTTAATGTTAAAAGAATAAATTTTTGTTAATCTATTTTGATGATAATTATGACAAAGCACACACTGTAAATGAATTTGTTTATTGGCGGTGAAATATGATTTCAATAATAGCTATAGCTCATTCTTACACATCAAAAAAATATACTTAGGATTATTAGATAATATGGTCTTAATCAAAAGTTTCTCAAGTTTTTAATAAGCACCTTTTTATGGAGTCTGATGTTATTTATGTTGTATATATTTATGTTATATAAAATTCATTTTTTATTATATTGTACAACTTACACTTTTCAAGATTCTGCCACAATTATTTTTGCTTCTTATAATTTTTTAAATTATATATGAAACTAAAGTTGTATAATGGAACCTCACTTTTGTAAAACTATACCCAGAACACTCTGGAAAGTCTTTAATCCTACAAATGTAAATGAACAATTAATAATCAATCTTAAAACAAAGGCATCGGTCCTACATTTATTTAAATAACATGTTTTCTGCATTGTATACCCAATGTGTCCTTCTCAATGGGAAATAGAAATCTCTTTATCCTCATGAACCATTGTTACACTTTTATTTCCTTTTTACCATTGATTATTAATTAAAATTAGCATATAAATTAGATTACTAATAATATAGAAGAATATTGACATTTATATTGTTAGTCAAAGCCTCAATTTTATTCACAATGTTCTTTCTAGAAAAGACCTATAAAATCATCAAACTTGGGAATAAAGATTTCCTAAATTCTCTTTTGTCTTGCTCTGCACATTTCAAGCATTTCAAGTATTCAACAATCACTATCTACCAGGCTTTTAGCTACCTTTAGGTTTTTTACTTACTGTCTACTCAAAACCATTACTGTTCTTAGTGAATACTATGTGATTCACACAAAAAAAGTTTATACTGAAAAATAATTATATCTTTTGTATATATGACATTTAATGTCACACATTCCATATTTAATACCAGATTTTCATTAGTTTTTACATTTGGTAGAGATGGTAGATGTGTAAGAAAAGCCAAAAAAAATGCCCTATGTTGTATTTTTATTTAGGTTTGGAGTCTGTAAATTTTATCAAAGGATAATAATTGTAGACAATTGTATTATTCTTTCTCATTATTTTTTTGTGAAAGTTTATATTTTGTGAGATTATTTGTTCTGACATAACATATAATGCAAAAATAATTTCAGACCCAACTTAGTGAGTTGAAAGACTGCCTTTTCCTATTTTATGTCACTATGAAAGAGTAGTTCTAAAAGAATAAAGATTGAACTTGCCTTTGGACTTTAAAATAAGCTACTATGCTTCAATTGAATGGTTTGAGGCACAGTGAATTAAGCTTAATAAAGGCTTTCAAATCCATGGTGTACAAGTAATGAGTGTGCAGGAACATTCTAGTGAAGGGCAAATTTATGTTCAAAACAACCTTTCTTCCCTTTGGGATTTGAATTATTTTCAATTGTTGTGGTGAAAATAAAAATACCAGAAAAAATCATGTTTAGCTTGATTCTGGAATCATGTTTAGTTTGGTATTCTGGAAACCATGGGACTGATTAGCAGAATTTCTTTTCTCCTGAAGAATGTCACATACCCATATATAGTGTATACAAAATTGCCTCTTCTTTCATCTTTTCTACTCCTGAGAAAAATGGGGTAGGTGATGGGGTCAAATGTAATTAGATCTTCCTGCAAAGTTCTTTTTGGAAGGTCTGATAGAGCCCTCTGGGGTGAAGTTTAAGGCTCACTGGCATGGGGCTGACTGCTCCAAGATGTAATAGAAACATTTTGGTCCTAACCAAAAGCAAATAAAATGTCTTATCACAAAGGTATTACAGTTGAGTATCCTCTGTGATAAGTACTACTATTTAATAAAATCTAAACTATGAAAGTAAAGCTTAACTATTTGTCTCCTTAAAATGAGAATTCAGAACTTTTGTGAGAATGCTTGCAAAATCCTTTTGCTATTTCCAGCCTCTTCCAGCATACCTTATTACAACATAAAATTTTCAAGAAGAGAGGGCAGGATTTTTGAGTGGAGACTTACTCTTATTCAGCCTTTATCCTAAAGTATTCATGCCAACCCAGTGCTCTTTTTGTGAAAGTTCTCTTTATGGTTGACTTCCCTCTGGAGGGTACCAAACAATGTGGTTTACAAATCATGTGTGGGAAAATCTATAAGGCAGTGGTTCTTAACCTGGGTTCTATTGAACCCTAGGGGTTCGATGAGTCGGTCTCAGGGGTTCGGAGAAACCTCTGCCGTGGAGGCCAGAATAAAGTAATACCGTAATTTGCTGTGTGTTCATGCACTTTGTTGGTTTTGTTCTTTGAGCAAGGTGTAGTTCATGCACGGCTCATTTTGTGCACCAGTAAAAAAAACATATACCTATGTCTTGAATTTAGAAAAAAAAATCATATTTTATTTATCACTAAAGAAGGGTTCGGTGAATGCGCATATGAAACTGGTGGGTTCGGTACCTCAAAAAAGGTTAAGAACCACTGGTATAAGGTATTTCTACAAACAATTGTTGACACAAGCACATATATCAATAAACATATAAATAGTGGAGAATTACAAGTGACTTTTTGGCCTTCAAATGGCATTATCTTATCAATGCTTATTAATAGCTATTAAAAATTAGCAAAAATAAGTAAAAAGCCTAACTATCTCTTATATCTGTCTTCATTACCAAAACTGAGATTTCTCACCCCTGAGAAAAAAGGATAGGTGAGTCAATATTTTTCATTTTGCTATTCTACACCCTCTAAAATAGAATCTATCTCATTTGTTCTTCATTCTTTCCCTACATACCTTTCTTCTTAAATTTAGCAAATTTTGCTCAATTGGCTAATAAATATAATACACTGTATTTCACATTGGAAGAAATACAAAAGCAAATATAAAGTGGTATCTTCTATATAATAATTCACATTCATTGGCAGGCTATTTATGTGAAATCTTTTTCTATGATGGAAAATAACCATGCTTACCTAACTTGTTCAGTTATCTTGCTTTTAATTTATTACAAATGCCCACCTGTACATTCTTGAGTTTATTATTTATTCCCCTTGAAGTGTCCTAAAGCTGTCCAAGTCTTATTCTTTCAAATGTCAACTCAAATTCACCATCTCTGTGAATCTTTACTTACCTGCACCAATCATATCTTTCTCTTTTCTACAACAGAAAAAATAATTTCAGTATCACTATACTCTGCATTATTTTATTTTTATGTATAGACTGTATCTATACAAAATAGTTATTAATACTTACAAGTAACACTAATTTTTCCCTTGCAAATTTTGAACAATGGAAGAAAATTTAATAATAGAAATTTGAATAAAAGAGTGCAAAACGTATGTGATACTAAATTATGCTTCCTTTTCATTCACTTTTGGCTGGTAACAGAAATGCTTTGTCCATAGATTTCAGATTCCAATGCATACATGTGCTGTTGTTTTACAGTTTTATACAAGTTTTTAAATTAATGCTTAAAAAACAAATGTAAAATTTTAGCAACCTGTCACCAGGTGGTGACAAAGTCACAGTGGTGCATAGCTTCAACAATCCCAAAAGATAAATCATAAACACACTTGAATGCCTAACAATATTATACAGTCATAAGCACTTGCAATTTCAGATTTCTTTTAGCCACTTTCTCTTCTAAATTCTGAAAGAACACATGCAATCCTGCACTCAGGTTGGAAGAGAAAGACTATTCTCTGGCTGTGTAAGATGCACAGCTCCTGTCTGTGCCACTTTCTCCTATCGCTCAGCTTTTAGAGAGAACTAGCATGTCAAAAGCTGAGCCTCCATTTTTCCTCTCAATTAAAAATACTTGCACATTATGGATTCTTGTGAAAAGTCTCCCTCCCTTCTTCAGATGCCTGAAAGAGAAAGGATAAAGAAAATTCAATAAATATTCAAATTTTTAAATAATTTTAGACTTCACAAGTTATTTAACAATTAAAAGAAGAAATTTGGCCTCTGGTTTAAGGCCTCTAATGGTTTTGTCTCACTCGTTCCAACCACCCTCCACACTGCAATGTCATATAAGTCAGTTAATATGGCTCCAGTTGCTGTACTCTAAACATATCGCATATTTTCCAGACTTTAACCTTTATGTTCATATACTTCATTTTTCTATGCCAATCATAATCTTACCATCATTTCAGGTACTGCCCAAATGTCACCATCTACATAAAACTCCCTGATGTCCACTTCCCTTTGGGAGTCTTCCCTCTCTTAAATGCTTGTAACCTTTTCTTCATTTCCTTATGGCACTTATGACAACCTAGTATGGGACTTATTTTCATAGCCCTGTTTTGAAAGTTTCTGTTAAACTAGAAGCAGTTTCAATCATAGTCAAAGCTAATTATTTCTATGTTCCTGATAATCTGATAGATTTCTCTGTATCTGCATTCATCCTGTTTATCTAACAAGAACCTATTGATTTGATATGAAAAGAATTTATTATTCTATATACAGTATTATTTAGCTCTTGAGTCACCTTTGGTTATAAACAGAAGTTTTTTTAAAGCAACATAATCAAACATTTTTAAAAAATTAGAGAAGTTTTTATTATGTGTCACACACATTATTAAACTGAATCTGTTCAGATATTTTGGGGGCAACTATTTTAACATTTTTAAATGTTTTATACTAATCAGAAAAAGAGAGAGAAAAGAGATCTTGATTTTTATGTGTTAGGCTAATTGTAACTTTATTAATGATTGTTTTTTCAAATAGAATTTAGAGGATATTATGTCAGAGATCAGAAAATACAACAAAAGGGCATGAAAAGAAATCTGGGGAGCCTGGGGGGAGTAAGTAAGCACTGAGTGATAGACTAGATAGAAAAATGAAAAAATGTTTATAGAAATACATTAGTAACTGAAGTAAATTACTAAGTATAAACTTCAGAAGCTTCCATTTCATTATATGTAGAAGACAAGTGGGTGCAAGAAAAATGATTCAAAGAGAAAAATTACATGAATTGAGTGGAGAGGTGTGTGATTTTATGGTAAGTTCTTTTAAGTACATAGAAATGAAAGAGATGAAAAAGTCATATATAGCTACAAAAGTAAAGATGAAGTTCACTTAATAAAAATGTGAACAATCACACACATAAAATAATTTATTGCAGAATGAAGGGTGAGCCATGGATCTCTAACAGTCATTTCAGTATGTTGACCTTTGTAGATTGAGGAACAAATAGAAAATGTCAACGGGGCATCCACAATCAGCACAAAGAGAGGCTTAGTTATTATAAGAGCCATAGATTTAGGCTACTATTGCACAAAAACAGCTTTAAATGACAAGAGCCATAGCACTAGGAATAATTTTTTAAATAGCTAAAATTATATGCATCTCCACTGTAAAATTCTTCAGGACTCTGGGAACCAAAGAATATATCTAATTATTATCTTTTTTAAAAGTCTTTTTATTGCCATTAATATATTTAAAAATTTATATTAGCAATTACATATTTACATTAAATATTAGAATGAGACTGATCTTTATTTTAATCACAGCTTAGTCACCTTCTATTTTTGTGATTATGGTCAAACCACATAAATTTCTCTTTTTATTTTCTTAGTTGGTAAATACGAGTAGTACTACTTACAGATAACAATACTTAGAGGATCAGTGAACTGAATCAGGTGAGATTGAACACAGAATTTGTCAACAAGTAAATCTTCAGTAAATTCAATTATATATTGTGGGGTTTCATAATTAATACTCATTCACACTTTGTAAAAAGAGGTTTTACTTGACTATTTAAAAATGTGTTAATTTTTCAATATGCCACAAAGGTCCATGCCTTTTGAAGTTTAGTTCAAATTTAGAAACTAAGCTTTCTATTTATTTTTATTGTGTGTAAGAGAGAAATAAAGAGACAAACAAGAAGGAAGAGAGATGAGAAGCATCAACTTGTAATTGCATTACTTTAGTAGTTTATTGATTGCTTCTCATATGTGCCTTGATAGGAGGTCAGGAGGTTCAAGCCAAGCCACTGACCCCTTGCTTAAGCCAGCAACCTTGGGCTCAATCCAGTGACCTTTGGGCTAAAGCCAGAAATCATGGGATCATTTTGATTATCCCATGCTCAAGGCCACAACCCTGCACTCAAGCTGGTGAACCTTAATTTATGTCAGCAAGCTTGAGATTTGAACCTGGAGCCTCACCATCCCAGGTCAAAATTCTAGACACTGCTCTGCGACTGGTCAGGCCTAAAATTTTAATGGTCTAGTTTCTTCAGCAATCTTATTCCATCTTCTATATATCATTTCATTCTCACCTCCAAAACAACCTCCACACTATCACATCCAATATTTCCATTAATTAGTGAAGAGTAGAGTTTTGTTGTTTTTCTTGTTTGTTTGTTTTTTTTCAGAAAATAATGGTAGTTCTAACTGAATAAGGAAGAATCCAAATAGGACACATATTCAGCAAAGCAAATAAAGCAAAATGAGATCAACCAGCACACATTTTGGCTTTCAAAGTCTATATAAGATGTTGTTGAAAACCTATGGTGTATGTGTGTGTTTAGACTCTGGTGAAATGTAATTGTATAAAAGTTAAGTGCTTAAAGCTTCAACATGCAGCTGCATATTTGAACACCAATAAAACTAATATAATACTCCATAGTTGCTATGGTTTCTAGTTAGGCCCAAACAATTGACCCATTAGAATTTGTTGAACCATAACTTAGCAGCTGGGATGCCTTCTTGTGAATGCTTCAGTGATTCCATAAACAATATTTACCTCCCTTAACTTTCTTCTTTCAAATGTGTTTTTTTTTTCTAAATGACATATGGTAAATACTCTAGAGTGTAATTAAGATGAATAATGGGAATTAAAAGAGCTAAAGACATTGTTTAGAAATTCATGTGCTTCAGAGATTCCAAATAACTTCAATTTAAGTGGATATAATTCTTGAAAGTTCTTTGGTAGCTATTATTTACAAAGCATTCTTATAGATATGATGGGGTATACAGATATAAGAATCATGATATCCTTGTTTAGAGTTAAAATTTTACTTAGTAGTAAAATTCTTCTACTACTACTAATAATACTATATTATAACCAAGTAGGTTTAATTGAAAGAAATAATGAAAGTATTTTTTATTAGGAGACTGAAGGAGTAAAACTGTATGATCATATAATACATATACATAAAACTCAACTCATATTTTAAAGGGAATTACTTAAATTGGTAATAATCAATAACAGAAATATTTGACAAACATCATGTTTAATATTAAGCATCAGACTTGTTTAAAAACTGGATAATAAAAAATGTCTGCCCTCAGGGTTGCTTTTCAACACTACTGGAAACATTTAGCCAGCACTATAAAGAAATTACTAAAATGATGATAAGTGGAGAGGAAAGAAGCAAAGTGTCAAGTTTCCTAAATAAAAAATCAGGGAAATTATTAGAATTAATAATTTTTGAGAAAAGGGAAGAAATAACATAAGCTTACAGCCTAAAGAGAGTTTACAGAAATCAAAAAAGGAGATGGGGAGCCAAGCAGATCTCAGCACCTTCCCTGAGTTGAAGACAAAATTGGGAGCTTAGTTTAATCAATACAACTGGAGATTGTGAGGCTTAGTTGCAGAGAAGGGAGAGCTGCAGAAGGAGCTCAAGGCATGCAGAGGATCAATGTTAATTGTCCATGTAAGTGGTTATCAGTATAAGTTTGTAAAATCACTATCTCAAATGGGATAAGAACCATCTGAAGAGAGCAGGTTCTTACAAAAGTAGTTTGCCCTGGACCACAATGGTGGAGGAGGTGTGGGAGGGGAGAAAGAGTATAAATGATGATGGATGGAGACTGAACTTGGGGTGGTGAACACATAACACACTGTACAGATGATGTGTTGTAGAATTGTACATCTGAAACCTGTATAATTTTATTAACCAGTGTCACTCCAATAAATTCAATAAAAAGAAAAAAAACAGAAAAAGAAAATGTTTCTAGAAAGCACGTAATACATAGAGAATCCAGTAGAGTAGTCAGTAGTGAGGAAAAAATAGCCTTAGACTGAAGTCTTCTCTGATTCATCTGATAAAGCTTAAAAACAGACATCAAAAAGACTAAGCTCTTTAGAAGTGATTTACCAATTTGACAGGAAAAATTTGAAAATGTTAGAATAACCATAATTCAACAATAAAACATCTACATCTGTCATCTATTCAAAAATTAGCAAGCATGCAGTGAAGTAAAAATATATGACACAATGAAGAGAAAAATAAATCAAAACTAAGCCAGACTTTTTCTGGTTTATCATGTAATGAGCTTGAAACTGACAATAAGCATGCCTCTGGATTCATTAGAGAGCTAAGGTCACTGGGTTAATTTATATCTCCTAAATGGGAAAACAGATGAATATATAGAATTACAGTTTACTAGAGCAGAAGTTCGGGAATAAAAGCCCACCACAAGAGCCAGTACCAGATTTCTTTTAACTAGAACAGAATTTCCAGCTGGCCACAACACATTGACAAGGTATATATTATAGACAAAAGAACTCAATTTAAAGATACAGAAATAGCATTAGAACCAGATTCAGATATAAAGGATATTAAAATCAGAGAAGGTAAAAAACAAAAACAAAAATACAGTGGAACAAAACCAGAAAGAGAAACAAAAAACAGAAATAGAAAACTGTAACATATATGGTAAAATAAATTTAACTATATTAATAATCAGTTTAAATGTGAATAGTCTGAATATACCAATTAAAAGGCAGAAATGATCAGAGATGAGAGTGTATTAAAAAATCTCATCTATATGTTGTTTACAATAATACACTTTAATTTATTTTTATTTATTCATTTTAGAGAGGAGACACAGACTGAGAGAGAGAGAGAGAAAGAGAGAAAGGGGGAAGGAGCTGGAAGCATCAACTCCCATATATGCCTTGACCAGACCAGTACAGGGTTTTGAACTGGCGACCTCAGTGTTCCCAGGTCGACGCTTTATCCACTGTGCCACCACAGGTCAGGCTACAATAATACACTTAAAAAAAAAGATTTAAACTAAAGGGAGAGACAGTGATATGGAATGACACGTCATACTAACACTAATCAAAAGGTAGCTGGAGTAGCTGCATTAGTTTCAGAAAAAGCAAACTCAGAGCAAGGTAAAGTATAAGGAAAATGAAAGGCATTATATAGTGATGGAACCATCTGTCCAATATGCTAAAAATCTTTAATGTGTATGTCCTTAACAGAAGAGCATCAAAATAGAAAAGGCAAAATGGGCAGTACTGCAAAGAGAACTAGATGAATACACTATTATAATCAGAGTCTTCAATGTTCCTCTATCAATATCTGACATATTGAGGAGGCACAAAATTAGTAAGGACATAGCTGAACTAAACAAAATCATCAATCAATCAGATATAATGGACATCTAGAGATTACTACAATCAACAACAGCAGAATACACTTTCTCTTAAAAGTCACATGAAACGTAAACTAATACAGACTACATTCTGGGATGTCAAATGTACATTAAATATGTAAATATATAGTAACCATAAAATTATGATCTCAGATAATAATGGAATTGAGCTAGAAATTGATTTAAAAATAGCTGAAATTCAAAATTATTTGAAGACTAAACAATACACTTGTAATTAACACATAGGTCAAAGAAATCTCAAGAGAAATCTAAAAATATTTTAACAAAGTGGGAATGAAAATAAAATATCAATTTTGTGTGATATTGCAAAATCAATACTTAAAGGTAAATTTATAGTATTGAGTGCATATATTAGGAAAGAAGAAAGATCTAAGATTAACAATCTAAGTTTTCACCTTAAGGAACTAGAAAAAGAAGAGCACATTAAATAACAAATAAGCAGGAGAAAAGATATACTAAAAATCAAGGTAGATATCAGTGAAATTGAAAACAAACTATAAAGAAAGTAAATCCAAGAGCTAGCCCTTCTCTTTAAAAAGAGCAATTAAATTGATAAACTGATAACTAAAAAGAAGAAATGAGGCATATATTAGTAATATGAGAAAAAGAGTTATTATTAATGACTGATCCCTTGGAGATCGAAAGGATAATAGAGTAATGTTATGAACAACTCTATGGCAATAAATTGATAATCTAGATTAAAAGGATCAATTCCTTAAAAAAATAGAATCTACAAAAACTCACACTAGAAAATAAAGGCCATCAGAATAGACTTTTATCTATTAAAGAAATTGAATCAATAATTAATAACCTTCCAAGTAGAATTATTTGTGAAGCACTAGGCTTAGATGGGTTCACTGGGGAATTTACCAAATAGTTAAGAAAATAATTATGAGAATTCTCTACAATTTGTCACAGAAAATAAAAGCTGAGGAAATGCTTTAAATCATTACCTGAGACCAACATTGTCCTAATAAAAACATAAAAAAAACTATAGAATGATATCTCTCATGAACTCTGATGCAAATTTCTCAACAAAAATTATTAAATTGAATTCAACAATATAAAAATAACCAATTAGAATTTACTCCAGGTATGCAAAGTTGGTTAAACATTTGGAAATTAGTAAGTAAAATTCATCATATTAACAGCTAAAGAAGAAAAATATTAACAAAATAAGGATTTAACAAAACCCAGCCCTCATTCATGGTAAACCCTGTCAGCAAACTAAGAATATGTGGGAACTTCTTAGCTTATACTCAAAGTCTTAGCTATACAACAAGATAATAATAGGACATAAAATGTATACAGATTGAGAAGGAAAAAATACAACTAACTTTGTCTGTAGATGGTGTGATTTCCCAGGTAGAAAATCCCAAAGAATTAACAACAACAAATAAAACCCTTCTAGAACTAACAGATGATTAAAACAAGGTTGTAGGATATGAAGTTAAATACAAAAGGCAATTAATATTTTTTACACTAGCAATAAAATTTGGAATTAGAAACACATATGTTACATTAACACTTAAAATGATATACTTACCATAGATATAAATCTAACAAAATATGATCAAGATTTAAACAAGGATAATTGCAATGAAACAAATCAAAGAAGAACCAAATAAATAAATAAATATTCCATGTTATTGAATAGGAAAATTTTATGGCAAGATATCAATCACTTACAACTTGACCTATTATAATAAAAATCCCAGTAATACTCTCAGAAAGTTATTTTATACAAATTTACAAATTGCTTCTAAAGTTTATATGTAAATGCAATTTCCAGAATAGCCAAGACATCACTAATGGAGAACAGTCAGAGCACCAACCCTATTTGACTTAAAAGGTTATATAGTAGTATATTCACTATGACAGTGTGGTATGGCAAACGAATAAACAAATACATTAATGGAACAGAATAGAAAGATATATACCCACACAAATATAGTTGACTTATGTTGGATCAAGGAGCACAAGCTATTTAATGGAGAAAGGATTGCTGGAACAACTATACATCCACATGTAAAAAAATGAACCTAGATACACTTGCACCTTTCACAAAAATTAATTAAAAATGTAAATTAAAACACTATAAAACTCTGAGAAAATAATAGAGGAGAAAATTTAGGTTTGGCGATGATTTTTTAGATACAATAAGAAAAAACAACTCAATTTTTAAAAAAAGGGTATAATATTTATACAAACACATAAACACATCACCAAATATATACAGATGCAAAATAAACATAAACATATGCTTAATATCATATTACACTAGGAATTACATATTAAAAAAAAACAAGGAAATACAACTACACCCCTATTAGAATGGCTAAAAATCAAACACACTGACAACACCAAATGCAGGTGAGGATGTGGAGCAACAGGAACTCTCATTCACTGTGAGTAGAAATGCAGAAAGGTGCAATCACTTTGAAAGAAATTTTGGCAGTTTCTTACAAGCTTAAACATGTTTTCATACAATTTGCCTATCATGCTCTTTGGTAGAACCCCAAATGATTTAAAAACTTATGTTCACTCACAAACATACACATAAATCTTTTTAGCAGCTTTATTTACAGGTGTCAAAACTTGAAGGAAATCAGAATGTCCTTAATAGGTGAATGAATAAGCAAACTGGTATAATCAACTCAATGTAATATTATTCAATGTTAAAAGGAAGTGAGCATTTAAACCAAGAAAAGGCATGGAGAAAACTTAAGTGCATAGCGCTGAGTGAAAGAAGCCAATCTGAGAAGGCAACATACTGTATGATTTTAAATATATTCTATTCTACCAAAGATAAAATTACAGTAACAATGAAAAGATCAGTGGTTGACAGTAGCATTTGGAGAGAGAGGAAGGGATCGATATAAAAAATCACAGGGTCTTTTTAGGACAATGAAGCTATTCTCTATAATGCTCTAATCATAAATTCTTGTCACTGTACATTTGTCAAAACCCATAGATTGCACAACACACGAGCAAACTTAATGGTAACTATGGGATTTATTATATAATAATAATGCATCAATACTTTTTACTCAAATTTTCTTTCAATCAAAATCCACCCTAAAAATAGTTCATTTTTTTAAAAAAACTGACCCCAATATACCATAAATAAAAGGATTAGTAGACAAGAACATTAAAATAGATATTATGGTTAAATTTATGTTCATAAAGATAAATATAGATCTTCATCAACTAGAAAATGAGATTTATTGTACAGCATTAAATTTAACTCTAACAGATAAAATGCAATGCCTGAGATAAACAAATATACTACTACAAGAAATAAGCAAAACATTAGATACTAGAAATGAAAAGACTAGTATACTTGAAGACATAAATAAACATTATTTAAAATTAAACAAGAAAACAAAAAATGACAAGGAGAACTTCGTATATATTAGGTATTATAATGGGGCTTAGAAAATAAAAAAGTAAACAGAAGAAAATTTAAAATAAAATTGGAAATGATAAAGCAATATCAGGATGCTACTGACATGTCAGGCCCAAGTTTTGCCCAAGAGGTTCCAAATACTCATTTCTTTCTCCCACTTTCTCAAGATACTGTAGTTTCCCCTGCAAAAAAGGTATTAACTGAATCTATTTTAAGGAACCAACACGGAGGGAGAAATTGTCTTATGTCCAATAAAAAGGAGTCATCCATGACTGAAAAGTGTTGGCTGTGCTTCTGCTGATAATAACTAGTGGATATAGGAGCGGGAGCAAGAAATGCAAAAACTAAAATAAAATAAAATTGGTGATATAGACTTCAACTTCCAAAATTTGAACAAGGTTGCTTTTCCCTGCATGTTTCCAAAGTGATTACAAAACGGAGTCTACTTTTTTATTTTGTAATTTATTCTTTGATATTCACTCCCGCCATTCTCTAATTGGATAAAAGCCATTTTCTTACTGAGAAATGCTTAGTTTAGTAACCTAAATAACATTCAAGTTCATGGTTGTTGACTCTACCGCAATTTAAAGAACTCTTTAGCAGCAGTACTTTTCCTATTTTCTAGTGATAGTGTGATCTACTAGTGATACATATTTCTGATAGTATTATAAATTCAGATAGACATGTACTTTGGCAAGATTGCTACTGTAGATGTTTTATCATTTACAATATTAAATTTAGAAACAGATATGACAAAAGGTAAGGTCCCTGAGAACAGCATGAAAGATTTAGCATGTTTGTTAAGATTACATTATTTGAGAAGATAGACATCTGGGGAATATTTACTGATGGAAGATGTGAGAAATTTATGGAATGTACTAAAATTTAGGAGGCACGTATGATGTGATGAGTCTAAAAAAGAGCACAGATTTAAAAGAATAGTGTTAGGAAGGGTAGAGGCAAGACTATGCTTTGAAAAATGGGAAAGTTTATTTAGAGAAAGAAAATCTCAAATGATTGAATGTCACCTTCTGCCAATTTTCAAACTGGAGCTAAAACGCAATACCAGTATGTCCCCTTAATTTCACTTACCTCTATATTACTTAATCATTATTTTCTTTCAGCTTAAAAATGTTTCCTTTTAATTTTTAAAAATCCAACTGTCATAGTTATATTTAAGATGCATATTAGCAGAGTCTAATGTATGACAGTAAAGCAGAATTCTGATAACTGTCCATTAGTCTTATGGCTTCAAAACCAGCCTCGTTATAGTTTCCCAGTGCATCTCTCTCAAACTCAAATCCAATATATCATTTCCTCCATGTAAAAATATGGATAGCCTTTTCTCTTTCTTGAAAATTTACTTCTAAATCCATTATGTGTAACCCAGCATGGAGAGAATGTACGGGAAGTAGAGAGACACGAAAGAAGGGTGGGAAGAGAGAGGGAGTTGAGTGACTCTAAGGCAGTGGTTCTTAACCTTTTTTGAGGTACCGAACCCACCAGTTTTATATGCGCATTCACCGAACCCTTCTTTAGTGATAAATAAAATGGTTTTTTTACTGGTGCACAAAATGAGCCATGCATGAACATCACCTTGCTCAAAGAACAAAACCAACAAAGTGCATGAACTCACAACAAATTACAGTATTACTTTATTTTGGCCTCTGTGGCAGAGGTTTCTCCGAACCCCTGAGATTGACTCATCGAACCCCTAGGATTCAATAGAACCCAGGTTAAGAACCACTGCTCTAAGGGGAAGTTAAAGACAGAAGGTGAGGGTTCGTTGGAGCCATGGGGCAGCCTGCTGTGGGATATCAGAACCCGGAGGGATGAGGGAGGTATCCATGTAAGGTATGGGGCCAGGGCCAGCTGTTCAAGCCAGGGCACAGTGAGGAAAAGATCTGTGTGGGTCTGGGAGTGGGAGGGATCCTGTTACATGACTCGGAAAATAGTAAGGATGGTAACCCTGGGGAAGGCTGTCCACCACAGAAATTTAAGCTGAAGAAGGGTGACAGGAGCTTTCTAATCAGGGATTAGGCTGGCCCTGTGTTTTTGAACCCAGGCAGCGTGAGGAGGACTTTATGCTCATGGGTGCTGGCGGCGGACCCTGGAGGGTGTTAGAGACAGAGTAGAGTAAGGAGATTGCCAGTAAGTTTGGTGTGGGCAGGCTTGATGGCCCATAAATAAATAAATAAATAAATAAATAAATAAATAAATAAATAAATAAATAAATTGAAACATAATAGAAATATTAAACAAATAAGTAAATAATGAGAGTTATGCTTATTAATACCAGAGAATTACAAATAGAGGAGGACACAATAAAAGAAAACAGAATGAGTCCAATAATGCTAACTGGTGTTGAAGGTATTGGTGTGAATTTAACATGCATGTGTAAAGGATTGAAATCTAAATGTGTGTGAGTACGCACATTTGTACATTCATGTACATATATAGTCACATATTTTTTAGCTCTGTCCAATGAGAGGATTTAGGAGCAGTGGCATCTCTGAGTAAAGCCTATGCTTGAATCTTGGTTCATACATAATGTCCTGCTCTAAGAAAAACTAGGTTGATTCCAGGTGTGGAGCAGGAAAATTGTAAGATGGTATTAGAATATCATGTTTCTAAAACTATGGAGGTGTGTTCTGAAAGAATGAAAGAAACAAGTAAAAGAACATAGGTGCCAGCCTAAAGGAATTCCTCCTGGTTGGGCCATCAAAATAAACAATAACAGGAAATTATAACTCGCAAAATACAACTGCATAAAACTGGAATCCAGGCACAAATGAAAATTTGATGAAGAATGGGAAACATACATGTACAAAAACACCTTTCCTATAAAATATGGATTAATTACATAAAATGAAAAAGTAACTTTATAGCAGAAAGGCTTGGTAGGTACCACATAAATGAAGTGATCAAAGTTAATATCCCAGTTTGAGGATAAATCAAAATCATGTGTGTCAGGTGATAAGATACAAAGAGAAGAACAATGTAACTGAAGTAAAATTTCTGTCAACGATGCATAGCCTGACTATAATCCTTAAGGAACATCGGGAGAAAGCAGCTGAGAAACATTCTGCACAGTTACTGTACCGTAGTCTTCAAAAGTGTAAGATGAGGAATGAAGGAGAGACAAAGGAGTTACTTTTTATTATACACGTGCATTTTAAAAAATAGCCATTAACCCTGATATTGCATTGTAATACAGTAATTGGTTTATGGCTTGTTTTTTCTCTCCTAGCAAATAAATGTATTTAATTGACACTGTTCTATTTCCAGTGCTCACTGCCTGTAAAACCTGACATGTAGCATGTTCTTAAATATATTTTGAATAATTAAAGAAATATTCTGTGTCAACCAAGTGTTTCATACATTACAGCTATCAGCCCTTCAGTTTTTGCTAGCAATATTTTAATTAGATGAATAGATAGACATACTTCTGAACAAAGTATGGCTGTCAGTAAACTTTTTAACATACATAGAAGAGATTTTATAATATATTTTAGTGCTTTCTGGTTGAAGATCATTAGAAAATCCACTGCTTTGTCTCTTGGCCTGCTACCAACAGCTGCCATCTCCTAGACTATGCCTGCAGATATTGTTGAGGTTATAAAGGAGAAAATTAGGGTTAATAATGAAAGCATTAAATTCCATCTGCATTCTCGAGAGTTTTTTGAGCAATGCATTTGTTTTTTCTCTCCCTGATTATGGTGAAACCAGTGTAAAGAGTATAGCAATTGATAGATTTACACACTGACTGGCCTCAACTCTCCTACATGATGCTGTATGTAAAGATGCTTTTTGGAAGCAGGGTTATTGGTATTACAACAGTATTGTTTTTAAGAGTAATGCATCACAAAATAACTTTTGCTGGACTAAAGAGAATAATCCCTTTTTGATGTTACAAACAATGTTGAAAAAGACAGTCACTTGATAGATTTTTCCTCTGAGTCATCTGTGAAACTATCTGACCCATCGATTATAGTATAAGTTCATTAACCTAAGATTTATTCATGAGGTATAGTGGAATGAGCTCTCAAATTGTATGAGTTATTGAGATATAAGTTTCTATAAGCTCATTAATTTTCAAAAGTTATTTAAAAGCCTCCAGGGGCTTCATTAAGCTCACTCTTTAGCCATTTCTTATGGGAAAGGAGTAGGGAGTGGGGAGATTACTTTTATGTATATAATTTAGAGGTTTGGTGTCAGCCTTCAGTTTAAAGTCCAACCCTACTCATTATTATGAGTATGAATTTGTTAGAAGAGCTCTGTGCATCTGCAAAATTTAGAAAATATTTCTCTTTTTAAATTTTATTTAAAATTACATTTAGAGGGGTGACATTGATCAATAAGACTACATAGGTTTTAGGTAAACATTTCTATAGTATTTGAACTGTTAAGTATGTTGTATCCAGCCTCAAAATCTTAGTGACTTAAAACATTAACAATTTATTTTTTGTTCTCGGTCTTCTATTTCATGCATATTCTGCAGGACAGACCTTCAGTTTTGTGTCCCCCTGTCATTTTCCCATGTTGGTACGTGCATGCACAATCTCTGACTCAATAGAAGAGAAAGATGGAGAATTACTTATCAGCACCCACATCTCAATGTAAAAACAAGTCACATGCTCACTTATCCTCAAGGGATCAGAGACGTACAATCTTTTGTGTCCAAAAATGAAAAAACCAGCAAACTTGCTGAGTAGCACTAAGGATGACCAGGATGACCATTACAGCCCAGACAGTTTTGCATCTTCAGTGTCATCACAAACTAGTAGAATAGGCCATCTGTCATAGGATCAACTTGTCATTTGTGTAATATTTATCCTTATTTTATCTCTAATTGTGAATTCAATTGAAGTGATGCTTTGTTGCATTTAGCAATAACTTCTGAACAAAATTATTTACTTTCTCAGAAGACCTTCTGAATGAAAATTTTAAATTGTATTGAATAATTCTACATATACTGAACATTCATTCTACTAATATTAAAAATCTCCTATAATGATTTATTTTCAATCTTCACTGTTATTAAACCAAAACAAATTCTAATTTGGGGGTATTCTATTCTTTGAACAATAATAGAAAAACAAAAGAAATCTCAAACTTTACAAATATATTGCCAAAACTTTTAAGGGTCAACCTGATTGACAGAACTATAGTTTATGTAACTGCTGCTTATATGGAGAATATATACTTTATTTCTTAAGCATCATTTTCATGAAGAAAAATAAAGGAAGTAAATTGTAGGCTTATTTGTTAAAATGTGAACATTTGAAGTGATTAACAAATTTTCTTCTGAATGCTTAACTTTATAATTTATACCAACATAGATATTAAAAATAAATATAAAATCTACTTAATTAAAATATTTATTTCTTTATGAGTACACATCAGTGTCTAAAAAATGAGTGTGATTTTTCTTTTTCAGATTATCAAATAGAAACACTCCTAGTATCAATACATTTGTTAAGGAATGTTTTGAGAATAATAACTAAGACAAAGTTACTTTGATTTACTGAGAGTTTATGGGTTTATGAGGCTAATTGCTGTACTTTTTAAAAATATTGACTATGACAATAGATTTCCAAATTTCAAATTTAGGAAAACCACAAAGTCTGCTTGTTAATATTCTTTATTCTTCATTCTGTTAAATAAACCAACATTTCTAGAATGTCAAAGGAAAGACTTGAGCGCCTACCTATATTTGCCAAATATTTTTTAAATTTTTTCTTTATTAATTTTAGAGAGAGAGGACAGGAGGAGAGAAGGAGACAGAAACATTAGCTGTTCTGGTATGTGCCCTTACCGGGGATCAAACCCACCACCTTTGAGTATGGAAATAATGCCTTAAGCAACCAGCTATCCAGACAGGGCTAAATATTTTAATATATTAAAAAATATTATATAGCAATGCTACTGTTTTTATGTTAATTTCTTCTTTTTTATATTCATAAATTACATTCCTTGTAAATCATTTGAAAATCTTCAGAATTGCTTGTGTATTAATCTTGAAATAAACCATTTATAAACTCAGGATATGTGTATAAATCAGATCAGAAATTTTACAATTTATTTTTGAAAGCTGCAGTCTTTATGCTCTACTGGCATTAGAAGCAAATCTTAGCGTAGTCTTTCAATGGTATGAAAGCAGCAGAACTTAGATTTAAGGAATGGTGGTAACAAGATCAATCAGAAAACCATAATTACATTTTTGTTCTAGATATATTTTCCTAAGTCCTCTCATACTGCAAAGGCATTTCTAAGTCTTTGTCCATTTATTCAGAGAGATAAGATGGCTCAGGGGTCGGAAATAACAGGCTGGATGATCAAGGACTGTGAGTTCTAAGATTACATTGGAAAAAAAAATGTTTGGGTTTCTTAGATACCTTTAAAATTCTTCTTTAATATTGTGTTCTATTTCTTCTTTCCTTTTTTGTTATTGTTCAGGTGGCATTTATCATATGGGTCATGGATATGAAAGTAAAAGTCAAGGCTGCCCCAATGTCTAAAAGACAGCGTAGAAACATGTATGGATGGATCTTGTGGATAGCAGCCATGTCCTTGTTGGATTAACACCTGAAAGATTCTCAAAAGAGTGGGAAAGTAAATTTGGCTTAATAGAGGAAACAGGATACAATTAAGAAAAAAGGATTAGAAATCCATGGTAAAAACAGTGGCTTATTGAGAAATAGAAACAATGGGGATATTTATGTAATATTAATTTAAAATGGGGTCTAAGAATTTGCCCTATTAAAGCTATCCATTTCCTTCAACATTCCTCTAAAATTGTATTAATAATTCATTCAAATATTGTTTCCTTTTCAGATCATATGCAAATTTTAGTATGTTTGGCTGAGCTATATCTGTAAACATACATCTTTTTTTTTCTTTTTGTGCTTGATGTTGGCTTTCATCATTCTTTTATGAAATTAAAAATAAATGCTTCAATAAAGGCAAAATTGAACAAAAGCCAAATAAATGCTGAGTAGAAATGAGCGTCAGTGGTTTCTGACAGGTGAGACTTGGAACTACTCTGATTTATAAGGCAAGGCCAAAGCACTCTCTCCTTGTAACAGTTTTTATGGGTAGTGAAAATTATTTACAAAACCGCAATATTCATCTTGCAAATATTTTCTATTACTTTTGAGGGCCTTCTTTATGACCCTAAAATATAATTAAGCTCAATTAAAATCATATATTTATCTGTCCTAGACTGATGTTTTATTTTATAGAATGTATGATAAAAATTTTGGTGTGATTTCAAGTGTTATATGTCATGGGAAAGAATTCTATTAAATAAATATGATATAAATTACAAATAAAAACTTTGTCAGTGTAACACTATACGTATATTATTAAAAGTAAAATATTTATATGACCCAGTTAGTTTTTTAATTCCCAAAAAGTTATTTTATAATGTTAAAAGAAACTCTAATCTGAAATAATTTAGGAACTTTCATCAATAGGAAAATAGATTATCATATTTATGTAAGCACTATAATTACCATGTTTGGGTCAGCCTCCTTCAGGAAAAAAATCAGTTGGTTTAAAGAAATAATGGATACATTTTATTTATTTGGTTTCTAGTCCCAGGAGAATCATACCAAACTTCTCAGTTAGGAATATTTTGTAAATGTGCCTGAATTTTTTAATTTTACCTTATCAGAATAAATGTCTTATATTGGTAATAGTTCACCAAAAAAATTAATGCCATTTTATAAAATTTAGTCAAAATTTTAATCAATGAATATCCATTGCAGAACAGACTTCTTTTTCATGGTCGATAACTGTCCCAGAAGTCTTAAAAGATTCAAAGTATTTTTGCTTGTTTGTTTTTTGTTTTGTTTTTTATTATTAATTTTAATGGGGTGATGTTGATTCATTAGGGTACATAGATTCAGAGAAAACATCTTCAGGTTATTTTGACATCTGATTATTGTATACCCATCACCCAAAGTCAAATTGTCTTCTGTCACCTTCTATTTGGTTTTCTTTGTACACCTCCCTTCCCCCAGATTCAAAGTATTTTTATGAGCAATTTTAAAATTACTAATACTTGCATAGTTACAAAACAGATTTCATTGCTTAGAAATGCCTAAGTCATGAATCTTCATGTTTAAATTCATAGAAATTTTGTAAGACAGCGAAGTTTGAAATAAATTCTTGTTAATGAAGTAATTTTATGTAGTTTAGGCAACCATTGCCATCACAGGATTTAAAAAAATCATTAATGATAAAAATATTTTTAGAATAGTAAACACTCAACAATTATTTTCTATTTAAGCTCAGGAGAAAACTGATTAACTGTCTTCTAATCCAATACTGTTCTAGAGCTAGTAATTTTATTGCAACATCTCTGATAGCTATCTTAGAAATCAAAGGCATTCTGGTTCATTCTTCTTGTTTTTGAAATGGAAAACTCTGGTCCTGTTGAAGTGATTAGATCAAAATTGCATATATAATAGCTGAAAGAAGGCAAGAATCTAAGTTTTTTTTTAACCAAATCTACAATGCAAATAGATTTTCAAGTCTGATGATACTGTGTCCTTTATTTTTTTAAATATTAAAATAACTGAAAAAACCCTATGGGAACTAATGTCACCACATAGAAACAATGATCTATGTTTCATTTTTATTATAAAATGTATATACTGCCTTTTTCAGCATTTGACAAGAAATATCTTTATACTGATGCTGCCAAACACACACACACACACACACACACACACACACACACACACACACACTTCAGCACAGGTTCATATGATTTCTTTATACAAAGGTTGTAATAGCCTTCTTATAACTATATTTAAGCTCATCATACTACCCTTCGTGGTTTTTGCTCTCAGTTAGCTACCAATAAATTCTTTCCCCACAGTACTTCCCATTTAATCTTTACAGAATAAAAAATTTACCATGTTTTTCCTCCAATCAAAATTCTTCAAGTTTCACACACATGGCATATACCATTCTTGCTGATAAGTTTATTACCATGCTGTTGAACCAAACTTGGTTCCATTCTCTCTTCAATTCTTTTAAAAGAAATTTTTATTTTGGAATAATTTTTGATTTACACTAAAGTTGCAATGATAGGACAAAAAGCACTTGTAGACCCTCAACCAGTTTTCTCTAAGATAAATACCTTACCTTAACAAGATATAGTTAAAAAAAAAAAAAAAACTAAGAAACCAACACTGATGCATGACTATGAACTACATTCCAGATTTTATTCAGATTGTACTAGTTTTTAACTAATGTCATTTTTCCATTCTAGGATTCAACCCAGGCCACTATATTGGATTTTTTCATCATGAATCTTTAGTCACTTCTGACTTGAGTACTATTCAGGTATTTATAAGATGCTCCTTGACTTGGGTTTATCTGTCATTTTCATCATGGTTAGATTGGGGTTATAGGTTTGGGGAAGAACAACAGAGATGAAGTGTTCCTCTCATCACATCATATCTGGGGGTTCATGATATCAACATGGTTTTGTTAACCTTGGTGACTTAGTCAAGATAGTGTTAGCCAGGCTTCTCCACCATAAAGTTACTGCTTCTCTCTTCCCATACTCTATCTTTGGAAGTTGGGGAGTGTAATTGTCCATATAGGGTGGTCCCTTTTCTAGTCTATGGAATTCTGAATGTAGGAGCCCTATATTACTATCTCATTACTCAAGGCTTGATAAAGTGGTAATATATTGTCTCTGGGAAAGCCTCACTTCATCTCAGCATTCTGTGGTCCTCAGAGTGAACAAAAGGGCCTCATTTTTTCCTATGGCTCCACCTGGGAGTCCATAAGAAGATATGGACATTCAATGTATGGCTGCTCGTTGGCTGCTCAGACAAATAATGGGAAACCTAACCTGGACAACAAATTAGGAATATTTGCTGCAAGCAGAGAAAAAGAGTGTTCATGCTGTTTCTCTGAAGAGGGGTTTCTCAGAAATAGAGATACAGAGTGAGGTTGAATAAACCTCCCCCAAAATTTCACATATAACACTCATCACCTACATGAAAAGAGTTCTTGCACTAAAAGCCATCAGTACCAGATGGTACCAACCAGGCCAGCAAAGTCAACTACATGAGGGACCTCCATCTCCCCAACTATCTGGCGTATACCCCAGCCAAAGTTCTGTGAGCACCAATTCAAGCTGAGCTCAGGGAAGAGAAGACCTGGAGTCTAACCTGATTATTGCACAGAAGTTTTAAAAATGACAGGACTCTAGGGTAAGACATCAGCAAAATAATTACACTTGCAGATTTCCCCACCAACCTTGGAGTTAAATCCTTGGAGTTAGAAACTATAGTGTTTATTTTCTACCAAAAGCCTCTTTTAAGACTTCTCAACCTGAAGGTAAAGAGCTGCGTCTTTCTCTTCCAGAAGGTTTAAAATGAATTAAGGTTCCTTTGGTAATTTTTTTTTGGTTGTTGTTGTTATTTATATTATTTTCCATTTAGACTGTCACAATGACTGAAGACTGCTCAAGGCATTTAGTTGGTGGGAACCAATAATTCTAAATAGCCTGAAAAATCATGCTGCAGAATGGATGAATGAATGAATAAATTTATCTGTTGTTTATATAATAATTGCTAACAAATTTTTCAGATGAAAAATATGGTTTTCAGAGCAAATGAATAGGATTTTAAAATCTTAAAAATTTAAACATTAATAAGAAAATAAAACCATACTTTGCATAGAACAAAGAAGTTATTTACCATTTTCTATAGTTCCACTTTAATGTAAATTTTGTTGATTTGCTTACTAAAAGACAGATCATATTTTTAAGCAGCTAAAATTACAGATTTTCTTCTTTAAGTGTACCTCCTGAAGAATCTCCCCATAGTATAGTTTACACACACACTGTCCTAAAATTGGAATTGCTACCCAATGCGCCCCTTTCTTTTCTCTAACCTATTTCTTGTTATCACTTTCCCCTTTTGCCCACCCCCCCCCCATCTTCAATGCTATCTTCAACCATCCAAAATCTAACGCTACTGTGTGGTTGCTATTAAGAAGTATGGATCCAAATAGAATGTGGCTCTGTATTTTATTTTTGTTACCCAATGTACTCAGCTCCATGCCTGCCGGAGCCTCTGAGAATGCTGATTTTTAATCCTGTACTTCGTAAATGCACTTAAGAAAGGATGTGGTTGCCCTACCCTAAAATGATAGGAAGGAGTCAGAAGCTGAACATGCTGACATTTTTTTAAACAAAATCACTGTGATCTTCTATTAAGTGTCAATGGCTTGGTCTTTTTTTTCTGTGAAAATTGTGCATGTATGTGATTCCAGCTTTCTTTACAAGGGGAGCCATAACCCCCATAGGGTTTCCATCTGTCTTCTTGGAGCAGGTGGTGTAGCAGTTCACCGTGGTTATAGCTCATTAGAAGATGTGCTGACATTGATTTCAGGTCTTCATATTCAATTATTTTCTTTAACCTTATTTACCTATGCATTGAGGGAATCTGTGATATAATAAAAGAAATGAACATTTCTCTATGCTTAAAATATGCTGTTACATAAATGTTAACTACTTATATCCAGGGATATCGAAGGTATGACTTCTGAAGCATCGCTTAAATAGAGAACAGTCTATTTGAAACATTTCTATAATAAAAAATAGTCAATAAACTTTTTACTTTACCAGTAGCTACCACCTTGAACCCCAAATAAGTATTTGGAAATCCTTCAGTTCTTTCTTCTTTTCTTTTCTTCCCCTTCCTTCCCTCCTTCCTTCCTTCCTTCCTTCTTTCCTTCCTTCCTTCCTTCTTCCTTTCTTTCTTTCTTTTTCTTTCCTCCTTCTTCCTTTCTTTCTATTTCTTTCATTTCTTATTTCTTTATTTTCTTCCTTCTTTTCCCCTCTCCTCTTCTCCTCTCTTCCCTTCTCTAGCTATCTTTATTTCTTTCTGCTAGAACCTAAAAGTCTATATTCTAAGTCAAATGTAATTCAAAACATGACTAGAAATAACATGACTACTGGCATATTGTGACATTATAATTCCAAAAAGTTCCAGCTGGAATTTCAGAAAAAAAAAGAAAAGAAAAGAATAAGCCATGGGTGCTGGTACTTCCCCGGAAATGTCATAAGTTTCAGTGCTGAAGTAGAGAAATGAATGGAGACCCACCGCCACCAAAACAATAACAAAAAACAGCTATTGAAATGTTTTAATATCTAGGGTTCAGCTTTTTATTTTTCCAGTTGCAGCAGAACAGTCTCAATGTCATAGACTACATGGGGATAAATATTGATTTGGAGAAAGGTGGAAACTTTCTTATTTCATGGTTGAAAAAGCAGCAACAACGGGAATATTTTGCATTATCCTAAAACCTTTGATTCTCTGCCCATATCTGCCAGATGCCCCTCACCAGTGAATTGGCATTGCCACTTGGAATAGACAGTGTGCAAATAGGGCTTCCCAGACACATTTCCTCCTTTGCAGACCATTGCACTAAAGGAAGGAAGCCCAGTGGTAGTCTAGTTCACAGCTGGAAATGCTCTTGTCACAATCTCATGACTGCTGGCTATTCTCTGTGACCCTGACAAGTTTATATCTGGAGTATTTTAAGAACCTAAGTTTTTAATACTCTGTTCTCACTGTTCAAAATTACATTTTCACTTGGTGTATCACAAGCCCTAATTCATTTCTTTTCTTTTTTTTTTTAAATGAGAAGGGGGAAGGAAGAGAGAGACTCTGGCATGTGCTCCAACTGAATCTACCCAGCAAGCCCCCTAGTGGGACCATGCTCTGCTTATCTGTGGCCACCACTCCATTGCTCGACAACTGAGCCATTTTAGTGCCTTAGGCAAGGCCATTGAGCCATCCTCAGTGCCAGGACCCAACTTGCTCCAACTGAACCATGGCTGTGGGAAGGGAAGAGAGAGAGAGAGAGAGAGAGAGAGAGAAGGAAGGAAGGGGGGCAGCAGTAGAGAAGTAGATGGTCGCTTCTGTGTGCCCTTACCAGAATGGATCTGGGATGTCCACAAACCAGCTCTACACTCTACCACTGAGCCAACCGTCCTGGGCCTTATTTCATTTTCTACATTAGAATTTTATTCATAGTATTTATATCTAATTCCTTGTCTACTTGAAATGCTTGGAAAACCTTTCAGTATCATTTTTCTCTGAAAGTTTACCTTTATATGTAGTCCTGTCTGTCTGCTGTCTGTGTGTGTGTGCACGCGCGCACACGTGTGTGTGTGTGTATGTTTAGGTGTCTCTTTGTGCCTGTCTGCATTTTGTGTGTGTGTGTGTGTGGCAGGAAATAGGGGATATGGGACTGGGGATAGGACATGAGGATGTAAACCACATGGAGATGTCACAGGAGTTTTCTGAATGATTGGTCACCTAAAATCACAAAGCTCCCCAAACAGATATTCTTCTCCAGTCAAACACAGAAAGAAATGCTCAGCGAGGTGCTATTTTCTCAGTCTAAAGGAAGGCTAACATTTCCCAGTAGGGTATATAGTAATGAATCAGATGACAATATGGCACAGTGGTTTTCTTAGGAAAAATGCTCTGGAAAATTAACACTTTTTGACAATATAAAGACTAACATCCTTAATCCTTGCCCTAGAAGGGCATAGGAACCCAGCATGCACATGGGCTGCTCTAAATCTCAAACAATGATCTCTCTGAGGTGGTAATATTGCTGCTACCACGCACTCAAGAGTGCAGGGCTAATTGTATGGTGTCAGATGGTAGGTGTGTCGGTGGTAACATTTTAAGAGGCACATCAGCTATGCTTTCTACAGCATAATAGGCCCTGATTAGGCAGCCATGTGGGGAGGAAGCAGTGTATTTCACCACCGACTGATAGCTGCAAGTGCTGAGGCCAACATGAACTGAAGAAAAACACAATGTTTCTCTGGGATAAGGTGGCTGCCTCTCTCATATTTTTCACAGGGTTTAGCAATTGCTCTGGGAAAAGATGGGGAGAGCAACACAGCCAAATACACCTGGCAGGTTTCTGAGATACCTGCTTGTCTCATTCTGATCAGCTGATTGAGCAGAGAGCCCTTTGTTTACTGGACTTCCTGAGGCAGGCAGTGCTGCACATAGATAGGGCCCTATGAGACTGTCCAGCCCAGCCTCCTGTTTCCAGGCAGGACTGTAGAGAAACCACCCTAAGTCTTTGACAGATGTGGAAAGCAGGGCTGCAGAGTTTAGTTGTTGCTGCTTCTATCCCCAGACAACATTTCCTGACTCCTTAGTATTATAGTACCCCCATCCAGCATGGAGCCAGGACAGTGTAGATAGGGGCTGACTTTTATTCCTTCCCTATCCTATATGTGATGTCACCCAGCTGTGCACAATGCTCCCTTTGTGAGCATTTCTCCCTGGTTCACTCCAAGATTTCCATGCCCAGTGTTTTTCCCCTGAACTAGGCCCTCCTGCCTTTATTCCAGGATTCTAGGCCCTAAAAATCAGTTAAACTAGAACCTACAATTGCCAGAGCAGAGTGCCTTAAACAGCAGGTGTCAAATCTGCTTCCTCTGCATTTCAGGCTGTTCATCAATTATCCACCCCCCTCCCCACCTCTGCTGCCTCATCTCTCCCTAATTCCCCAAACAGAGCATCCAATACTGATAAGCCAGGCATCTTCCTCTCTGGTACACATGGCTTGCTTTCTTTTAATGTCTATGCTCTTGCCTCTCCAGTCCAAAGCTGAAATATTTGTGAGTGAAGGACTTAGCACAGAGTAAGTGTTGGAATCACAGAAACATAGTGGACTTAAAAACAGATAGTCTGGTTTTAGAGTGCATAACTGGTAGGTGCATAGCTAGTACCTAACTAGATACAATATAAAGCAAAGTAGATATAGTAGGTATAATATGAAGTGTTATCAAATTTAAATTTTAATTGATTCCATCTCTTATGTCATAAATAATTTAATAATTTCACAGATAAGTCATAGGAAGTCATGATTATTATGTTTGGAGAATGCCTTGTAAACTTTGATATAGTAGAGAGCTTTAGAAAAAAATATTGAGATATTTAGGAAGAAAAAGAACTTTAATTTGTTTTCTTTGTTATTAAAATCAGCCACTTAGCTTGATGATAAGTGATAAAGTTCATTCTTCAAATAAAGAAATAATAGGAATCTCTTAAATTGATGCTTTATTTTTATCAACCAATTTTCTTTTTTTAAATAGATTTTTTTATTGATTTTAGAGAAAGAAATAAAGGGGAGAGGAGGAAGGTGGGAGTGGGGAGGAAAGCCTCAACTCATACTTACTTCTCATATGTGCCTTGACCAAACAAGTCCCAGGGTGTTGAACTGGCAAGCCAGTTCATTCCAGGTCGATGCCTTATCCTCTGTTCCACATGACAGGCAACCAATTTCCTTTTGAAAATTTTTTTTCTATGGCTGAATCCCACAAAAGTACCAATAATTGCCTCCGTTTGTTTGTTTGTTTGTTGTTGTTGTTGCCTATCCTCATTACTACTTCATATACTTCATTGGTAGCTTGTATTGGTTAGGATAAACTAAGGTAAAGTTACAAAGAGACTAAGACATGGAACTAGTCAGGATGAGAGAAATGTACTCCTCCATGAGATCATACAAGATCCTAGCTCCATACATTTTGTGGTTACTTCTGTAAGAATAATTCATGGTGGTCCACAATCAGGGTGTTTTTTTGGACCAGACCTACCTAGCTGTGGCACATATCATTCTTGTTTACACCCCATTTGAGGGCACTAATTCAGATGAACACATCTAACTGCATGGAAGATTTGGATATGTAGTTTAGATTTAGGCCCAAAAGAGCAGCCAATAATTTTTGGCTAGCTATCTACTAGACGCTGTCAAGTCATCTATAATGTTCTTGTAATCTTTTTAATACTCCAATTTCTCTAAGTTATGATCCATATCCTTCTTAACCTTATTAGTTTTAGACAAATTTCAGAGGTCTTTCTGCACATATATAAAGCTTCATTTAAATGTCTACGTGAAAAGTTGTGATTCTGACACAAGCAACTTTTGCTGCCCTTCTCATCATGACCAACTATTGTATTTTTTTGAGAAAGTTGTTGCAGAAAAACAGGTGTATTTACAAAGAGTACTCATTTAAAGATGGTTACATGACCATAAAGGAAAAAACTTTAGTTCTCCTTTGTATTGACCATGGTTATTCTTCAGGATATTTTTAAGGTACCAATATGATCATGGCCCTTTCAGGTAGAGACTATTTCCTTATTATCACCAGAATACCTTGAATATTGTAGTTGTGTGTGAATGAGTAGAATGAACATTGGATTACAAATTAGAAAAAGGAAAATTTAGTTTCAAATCTGCTACTTTTTTGTCATGGAAATATAAAAATGTCATTGATCTTTTTAAATTTATGTTCTCTCATCTGTACACGGGAATCTTGCCCCTTTAGTTTCACAGTTATGGTGGGCAAGCTATGTGAATGTGCTTTGAAAACCATGGCTCAGGTGCCAAGGGTAGTTAGTTATCTTTGTTATAGTCACATGAAAAGATAACAGATCAACCTTAATTGAGCTCCTATTTGTTCAGTTTCTGTCAAGGCACTCTAGAATGATAAACATGAATTAGGAGCTATAAATTAAGTGCTCAAAGAAAAGCACAAAATATGATAAAAGTTAAAACACAGAGGCTCAAAGAAAATATAAAAGCAATTGCAAACAAGAACAGGTTGACAGAGCTTAATGGGTACTAGAGCTAATCCTTTATCAGTATGGTTGGGATGAATTAGGAAAACCTCTCTGATCACCGCTGCTGCCGTTTGTGATCCATGCCTTGAAATAACCAACATTGCTGAAGTTACTAGTCCCATATCACATTCCCTGTGTTGCATAACTTGGTTTTTACAAAGCCAGTAATAGTTTCCTTAAATGATCCAGACCCTGAACCCTCAGTGAATTTCATCAGGACAGGGGTGAGGACAACTTATTAATGTGAAAACTATATTTCTGCTATAACTGAGAGTCCATATATTTATACCAAAAACTTTTAAGACATCTATGGACCTGCAGAGGTCATATGGCATTGTGATGTGTGTGGTAAAACTGGCTTTGCTAATGAATTAAGAGACAGTTCACATGGTTCACAGAATGTGCAATAATTTGCTTCCTAGGAAAATATGGAAGCAAAGTGAGGGAAGTTACCAGGATTACTCAAAGAACTATATAGGGCTAAAGTATGACCAACTAAATAGTGCAATACCGCGTGGTTTTATAGATGCTAGGGCAGTGTTACATTGCACGCATGAGTGTACTGTAATTATTGCTGACTTGTGTTTTGGGGGCTCCTTTAATTTTTTAAGTGTACTACTAAAACTTTTAGTATTTAAGTGTTCTGGCAATACAGAAAGCCTGAAAAGAACAACAGATATTAGAATAAAGTGGTATTGGCTAACATTTAATAATATTTTATAGGTTAGGCTAAAGGTAGCTGGGCCAAATGTATACAGAATGGGGCAAAAGTAGGTTTAAAGTTATATGTAAAACAAAGTTTGTCCTTGTATTATTATTTATTATTTATAAATTAGTGTATTATTTTTTCACAGACAACTACCCCACCCTATGAATATATTTATCAACACAACTGAGGTTTAGCTCTTACATACTGAAAGTCCACTGGTTACTACGATGGGATGTGAACTCTGTTCCAAGTGGCTATTTAGGTATGCAGGCTGTTGAAGATTATTGTTTTAAATACTTTTAAAATATTTTACTAATTTATTGGGGTTGCACTGGTTAATGAAATTACATAGGTTTCAAGCATATAATTCTATAATTGACCATCTGTATTGTGTATTGTGTGCTCACTTCTTGAAGTCCAGTCATCATTTGTCTTTTTTTCCCCTCTTTTGCCTGCCCTGCCACCCTTTGTCTCTTCCAGTCAGCACACACTGTGTTTATGAGGAGTTTCTCTTGCTCCCCAACTCCTCCCCACACCCTGACAGCTATTAGTCTATTCCCTATTTTTTCAAGTTATAGGTTCCAGTGATATTCTGGACATTAACATCTAACCAGTTTGTATGGGATAGTCTTTTAATCAGACCCAAAAGTGCTGTCTGTCACTTTTTATCCATCCCATTGATCATAACTCAGACATATGACCACATCAGACATGAAAGGATGCTTTGAAATATTACATATCTGTGTGACCAAAAGGAAGATAAATTTTTTAAAGATAAACTAATTAATGTTCATTTGACATAGGAACTAACATTTATATGTCCTTATACCATTATAGACCTCTTTCATATACTTTGACTCTTTGGATTACAAATGAGTCAAAATTCCCAGTACAGTATTTCAAACTCAAGTCTTCTAACTCTAACTCCAAAGCCTGTTTTCTTTCTTTGTACTGTCCCCTGCACTCCACTTTACCACATGCTCTAGCTGAAACAAAAGAAAACTACAAGAATTAATAGATCCTGCCTTAAGATTCCTTATAAGAAAGCACATAAATAAAGCTGCTTAGGAATAATTACAGAGCCATATATCAATAAGTGCAACTAATATATTTAGAGGTTAAAAACAATGCAATTTTGTCAGGTCATCTAAGGCAACACTCATATAATATTAACTTTGCTGAAACCTGGGATTTCTTTTTAGGTTTTCAATAAGGTTTCTCGGAATGGAGAATGCTCTAAATACAACACTAAAAACTATTTCTCGTCATAGTCTTGAGAACAGGTTCCACCAAAAACTGCTTTCATTCTTGGGTTCCACTCTATCCTCAAACAGTGTGTCATAGAGCATGCTAAAAGAAAACAGTTCTGGGGAAAAAACAAATGAAAAAAAAACATAAAAACCTCATGAGAAAAAGAAATGGGTTTAATAGTTTTAGATTCAACTGACATATATTGAGTTCCTTATAGAAACTATACACTGCAGATGATTTTACACATACTATTTTGTTAGTTCAAATAAAATTATGTAGAAGCAAAATAGGATTTGTATTGTCTGGAGATACAAATTATTTATGTTACCCTTGGATCTTTTTAGTATGGGCAAATGATATTTGGCTTTAGTATTTTTTGCTGTTTATTGCAAACCTTCCAAAAGTTGCTGTAATTTTTAATAAAACCATAGATCATGGAGCACGAAGAAATACAAAAAGCACATCTGCTTTACCCGTCTACCTTCAAGAAAGAGTAGTGTGTCTTTTCTTACTGTAGCCATGCATGAGTTGTGTTTTTAAACATTGAGATCTTCACGTTCTGGTGCCAATTAACTGTAAGCCTCAAATGTGAATTGTATGTTCTAAAACTGTAAAGCATTGTGTAGATACCAAGTGGTATCTGACCACCAATGGCCAGATGAGACCACCACTGGCCAGATGAGACTAGTGAGCCTCATAGCAATAACAGGACATTTTAGGTGTCAGAGACAGGTAGGAGACTGGAAACTTACACGCTTCACTTTTAGGACCACCCTATTTTTGACCTGAATTCTAATTGTTTTGCATTCAAAATTCTTGGACAGAATACAGACTATTCAGTTTCTTTTGTATCTTTCCCAAGATTAAAGTGGACAAACTACAACCAGAATCATTTTGTTCACTGGATAAAAGAAGCAGCAGCAGCAGCAACCTTCTTTATTATACTGAGCAGATGACCCCATGAACAAATGTTTGTGCATTTAAATCCCCAAAATTTCAAGGGGCTCCACATTAGCTCTATTTGGTAAGAGCTTGAACAGGACACACACATGTGTTATTTCAGAAACTGAAGTCCATGCATCTTTTATCACAATTGGTAAAATGGCACCAATTTGTTTGAGGGTCAAATTCTAGGGATTACTATGGTATGATTTTTTGTACTGTGGCAAAATAAACATCAACTATCTCTTATATTCTCATTGCAGTAAGTGTAAGAAATGCATATCGGTGGGTCAGCTTTGGGAGTTCACTTCATGTTCTGGTAAGAATGAATCAGTGATAATTTGGAACACATAATTTTGGCTGAACAAATAGACACTCAAGGCAAGGCTTTTAAATAAATGGGGGAAATAGCACATTGATAAGTGTGCCCACTCATTGGGGCATTAGGTGCATTTTGATCATTTGAAATAACAAAGCAATTAACACCTACTGTGTTTGACAGCAGGGAATATGGTAAAATTGCCATTGTCTTGGAAGTCTCTGCCTTCCACAGATGCTATATTTTAGAATAGACATCGCAAAGACCAAAGTGCTTGCATGCAGCTCTCTTACAGAAAAAAGGGGGGGGGTGCTGTAAAATCTATCTGCTAATTTAAATATACCTTTATATGTATTGTTACTCTCTTCCATAAAGATTTAGGTCTCAAACGATGACATTTCAAGCTAAACCAATTAATACTTTGTTCTGCTGGACATTTTGTCTCTTAGATGTAGCATTTCTATTAGTTTAAAAGAAATAGACATTTCTTCTATGTCAGTAAACAGTGTTCCTCAAAAAACTGATGCTCTGGACCCCAAATTTATATGTTGAAATCTTAACCCACAATATGTCAGAATGTAACAGCAGAGGGTAGAAAAAAAGTAGGTTATGAGTTATGGGTATGTGAAATAGCTTATTCTTGTATTATTATTGACTGTTGTATTATTGTATTATACAGTGTGTCTGTAAAGTCATGGTGCACTTTTGACCGGTCACAGGAAAGCAACAAAAGACGATAGAAATATGGAAATCTGCACCAAATAAAAGGAAAACCCTCCCATTTTCTGTAGAATGATGTGGCAGCATGTGCACATGCACAGATGATGATGTAACACCATGTATACAGTGGAACAACCCACGGCCATGCCAATGGAGATGTAGACGGTACAGAGGAAAGCTCAGTGTGTTCTGTGGCTCGCTAAATTAGAATCCATGACCAAAATGCAACGTGAATATCAGCACATTTATAATGATGTGCCACCACATAGGAATAACATTAATCGGTGGGATAAGCAGTTGAAGGAAACCGGCAGTTTGGTGGAGAAACCCCGTTCTGGTAGGCCATCAGTCAGTGACGAGTCTGTAGAGGCTATACGGGATAGCTACCTAACGAGCCCTAAAATATCTGTGCGTGCATGTGCTCAACAATTACGCCTAAGCAAGACTACAGTTCATAAGGTGTTAAAGAAATGTCTCTATTTTACGGTGTACAAATTGTGGCTGTTGCATGCTATCAAACCAGTAGATAGACCCACACGATGCACGTTTGCTACAGATATGCTTCATGAGATCAACAATGATGCAAGATTTTTGCAGAAGATTGTGTTTAGCGATGAGGTGACCTTCCATATCTGTGGACATGTTCATCACCATAACGTCCGAATATGGGCTGCTGAACATCCTCATGCCTACATTGAGTATGAATGTAACACCCCTAAAGTGAATGTGTGATGTGGCCTGATGCATGATAAGGTGATAGGCCCATATTTTTTTGCAGAGCAGTCTGTGACGGCAAATACCTATCTTGACATGTTGGAATTGTATGTAGTGCTACAATTTCCAGGTGTCATCTTTCAACCAGACGGTGCTCCTCCACACTACGTCATCATTGTCATGAGTTTCTGGATAGAACATTCCCCCGGCGGTGGATAGGCAGGGGTTCTGTCAAGCCATAGCCACCACGATCCCCGGATCTGACGCCCTTAGACTTTTACTTTTGGGGTTATGTGAAGCAACATGTGCACATTGAACGTATCAATGACATTAATCACTAAAAACTGAGAATTACAGACATCACTCTGTTACCCCAGACGTTCTTACCCGCGTGTGGCAAGAACTTCACTATCGTTTGGATGTGTGTAGGGCAACAGATGGAGCCCTCATCGAACTGCACTGAATAGGTATGAAACTGGAAGTGTTTTCCTTTTATTTGGTGCAGATTTCACATTTCTATCGTCTTTTGTTGCTTTCCTGTGACCAGTCAAAAGTGCACCATGACTTTACGGACACACTGTATTATCTACCTTTTTCTTAATATTATTTTGTTTTCTTATGATTTATCTTTTAGGTAATGATGGCTGGTAATTTTACCTACTTTTTATCCACCCTTGTGTTTGGACTTAGGAGTCTTTAAAGAGATAATTAAGTTAAGTGAGGGTTTGGGTGGGCCGTAATTTAATAGGACCGGTGTCCGTAGGAAGGGAAATAAGAATAATACAAAATTATCAATTTTATTAACAAGCAAAAGACTGGATTGTGCATTTGGGTTGAAAAAACAGTGCTTTTAATCAGGAAAGCTTAATTTTTGCTTGGAGTCTAGAATTATATAATTGTTTTTAGATAATATTTTTTATCTCTATTGGGCTTCACTTTCCTCTCAGATTCTTCAAACTGATGGTCTTCAATTTCTGGTTTTACCCTCTTTTATTCAAGTGTATGTTTTGAATAATAGGTTTAAGTTTGTATACTATTACTGCATACTTGCTAGTCTACTTGGAGTACATGGCAGTATTCTTGAAACATGAGGGTTCAAATGGGGTCAGTGAAGTTTAAGTGGAAGTAGGTTGTGTTTCTATCAATATGTTTAATTTCAAGAATATAACTCAACAAAACTCTTTGCTTTCTTCCATGAAACTGGCAAGGATTAAGATAGTGCCTGTTCTATTAGCCTGTGTACTAGATTTTTATTACTCTAACAAGTCATCATGCACTTGACTTCTTTAGACAACACAAATTTATTCTCTTACAGTTCTGAATGCCAGAAGTTTAAAATAAGTATTACAGAACTATAAATCAAGATTTTGGCAGAATCATGCTCCCTCTGGAGACCCTAGGGCAGAATTCTAGATAATTAACCCTTGCCTTTTCCAGAATTTATTGTTGCATTCCTTGACTCAATATTTCTTCCTTTATTTTCAGGACCATCTGCAAAGCATCTTCTCTCTCCAACTCTGCTTCTCTCTGTTTTTGTCATACCACCTTCTCTTCTGTCTATAGTCATATCTCTATTTCCTCTGATAAGGATATTTATGATTTCATTTAGGTACCACCTGAATAATCCAAGAACAATCTCCGCATCTCAAAATCCTAAATCACATCTACAAAGACCCCTTTTCACATAAGGTACCATTTACAGAATTCCAGAGACTTGAATCTGGATAGCATTAGAAGACATTATTCAGGCCACCATGGACATGCATTGTGAGCAATATGAAAACCTATATTTCTATAAGCCACTAGGTTTTTGAGAGTTTATTGTTGTTATCACAACATAGGACATACTGACTATTAAACGTGTAATTTATTATTTTTTTATAATTTTACTTTTAAAGGCTGAATCTTTTAAAAATATTTCCATAGAACTATATCATAGTTAATTTAGGAATATTCTTTTGGGAATTTAATTTTGTTTAATATGTTGAAGAATAATAGATAAATTATTATGCACATCTTTTATTGCCCTTTTAGAGAAAAGTTCTGGATAATGAGCTATTGGCTCAAAGGCTATATTTAGTTTGAGGAATGTTTCACTTATAGTTAACAGGCTTCCAGAAATGTTAAGCCCATTAACACCTCACCTGTAGCCCTGGAATAGAACCACTATTTTTCACACTCTCTCAAGCAAGATTTTTGAAAAACAACATGGCAAACAGCCCATAAGAATTTTAATTAGTGCCATAAGATAAATTTGGAAAATGTATTGTTCCTATGTGAGCTTGTCCAATTCTCTTGTTGATTAGACTAAATAAGGTGTGTGTGTGTGGTTCTCTTTCTAAAAGGGCCTATCCAGTATGTTTTTTCTGTATATAGAAATGTGAGGAGTATTAGGATAAAGAGGATGGGTGAGGGATTGAATACCGAATAAAAATTACTGAGTATATAACCTTCACTCAGAGAGTCTGATTGAATGGGAAAGCAGAGAGCTACATATATTGATCATTATTTTTTTTAAAAAAATGGGGAAAACCTATGTTACAAATGTCACCTATGTTTTCACTGACTTCTGTTCTTTCCCTACTTCTTTGTAACTCTTGAATGCAATCCACTTTTGTTTGCAGTGTCAGTTCTCTGATAGGAGAAAGCGAACACTGTTGGGCCATTGGAGTGATGCCTTTCCCCTCACCCCATCAGTCATCAGGGTGGAGCTAACAAAGCACAGCAACTCAGCCTCCATTCCAGTAAGAACTAAGTTATCATCTGCCCAAACACTTGATCTTCACTTGCTTGTGCTGAGATAATCCAAGAGCCCTAGGAAGGCAGATGTCAAAAGGACATACTGCCCTGTGGAGATGGCAATAATTTTTCCATAAATTGACTATTTCTGCTACCGTCCACCTCCCCCTCTTCTGTCATACTTTCCAGTACTATTAACAACAGTCTTTTCAGCCTCAGTCTGTTTGATCAGCTGCCCCTTTTGTCAGACCTGGTGAGCAACTTGTCAGGGATGTCAAGGGCCATCTGTGCTGTTAGAATGAAGTTTACCTGTCTCTCTCATTCCAGAGATTCTTGGCTTAAGGAAGCCAGGTGTCTCACTTTTCTGGGATTGTTGCCACCAAATCTTGGGCCGGCCTTTCAGGTAGGAGAATCTATAGGGGATTATATTTTCTTGGCAATTTTCTTTTCATTTCCAGAATACTGAAATTTTCTAGGCTACTTCTTCCTTGACTTGATCTAATGAACCCTCCACTGATAAAGATAAGCTCTTATCCTAAAAATCTGGTTAACCAAGGCAAGTGAGATTTTACATAATCTGAACAATAGAAAGTGATGAATGGACTCCTTCCCATTTTATGAAAAAACATATAAATCCATGGTGATGAGTGGAATTAAAATTATTGCACAAAGGATTCCAGAATTTAGAATACTATTAACAGATACTCAGGCCTATAGAATACCCTCAATTAAGTATGAAACACTCACACTTTTTCCTGGGTCACATATGCTTTCATTTTATGTAAAAAGCATACTTGGAAAACCAAAGTCCTTCATTTGTGGAACAAATATAGGGGAGCCTCTTTCATAGAAATGCACCACCCGGGAAAAATGATCCCTATATAACTCAGAAACTGCATGAGTTCAGCAGTTTTCTACCATGGACTGATTTTCTTTAAAAAGAAATATTTCCAAAGATCAGTAAAATTAGTGGTTAAATTAGAATATTTTAAAATCTAAAGGCTATTTGGTTGAAGTGAGAGCACAACACAAAAATAGCTTTTTAGGGAAAAACACAGTTTCCAATCTGGGTTCATGACTTGTCTATACCTTATGAGTGCTCTTAACAAGTTCATTAGAGCTGTATGTCCCTTTCTTCATTTACACGTAAACCAGGGGCAAATAGTATTTGTCTTTTTCCTAGCTCATAGCAATATAATATGCATAAATGGAATGAATAATTATGAAGGCTATTGTAGTATTATACAAATAAAAATAAAATGTAATAAATTTTTATACTTTTAATTTAGAATTTAGTGTAATGTAGAGGTAATACACTTCTGAAGTTTACATTTATGTTATATGGGAAAAAGTAATTTGCAATTGAAAGGATAAACAATTGTTAGGAGAATATGTTTAACAGAAATATATAATTAAAAGCTTTTGAGTAATTATTTTAAAGTAAAAATGAATATATTCAGATTAACTGCCTATTAACACAACCATACCTTAGAAAAAAACAATTCTTTATTTGAAATAAATTAGTAAGGTATTGCATTAGTCCTAGACATTTTAAAGTTTTTCTTATTTTTCCCATCTCCATTTACAAGTTGGCTATAATGTTACTAAAAATTATATTTTTATTTTTTTTAAAGTGCAAAAAAATCATGGCTCACATCATAATGAAGGGCTACCTGTAAACATGCAATGAATATGGTTGTAAAATAATGTTATGGTACTATGGAAAAGGGAGCATTTAATTTTCACTAATAGCATTTAAATTGGAATTTAGAAATGAGTAGAATTCAGTCACATGGAAGGGAAAAATAGCTTTTTGAGGGGACTGCATAAAAAGAAAGCATGTAAGTGCATGATATATTCAGAAACTGCCAAATAAGTAATCACTGTTGAAAAATAAGGTACAAAAACATAAATAATCAGGAGTAACTTCAAAAAATAAAGCATGTTGTATGGACCTGCTTTCAGTCCAAAGTTTAGAGTTTATTCTATAAACATGAGAACATCTGTGTATATTTAGCAAGGGGGGTAATATAATGAGATACATGATTTTGAAAGAGCTTTCAGGATAAGACATGAATATTACTTCAGACATGGAAAGGAATATGAAGTTCATGATAGAGTAGGGTGTGGGAAATCAGCAAAGAAAAATACTGCAGACTTAGCTGGGTAAAGTTTAATGGTCTGCTTCTGAAGCCACATCAAAGAAGCCTTAAGATGAAGCAGTCTATCAAAACAACAACATCCAAATTTCATGTTTCAAATATTGAACACTTTTTCAAATAGTTGAGAACTTGTCTATGTAGAAATAAACAAAACTAAAAATAAACTTGAAAAAATTCTCAATGTCACTAATCACCAGAGGGTTGCAAATTAAAAATACACAGGTCAGAATGGCTATAATCCACAAATCCACAAACAAGTGCTAACAAGAACGTGGAATAAATGGAAACCTCCACTGTTGCAGCCACTGTGGAAAAACAGTGTAGAGATTTCTAAAAAAAATAAATAAAAGAAATAGATCTGCCTTGATTCCAAGATGAAGACAGAGAGGGCAGATGTTCTAACTGCCATCTCCCAAGACCAAATTGGAGTTACAACTATATTTAAGAACAGTCATCTTGAAAAACCAACTTCGGGCTAAATGTAAAGGAATCCATAACCAAGGAGTCACAGAGCTACATCAAGACTGGTAGGAAGGGCAGAGAGATAAACAGGACTGCCTGCTCCCAGGATTCAGTGGGGCGGAGAGTCCAGAGGGAATTCTCACTGCAGGGATGTTTGTCCTGAGAGAAGAGGGCCCTCAGCCCCAGGCCAGGCACCCCAGCCTAGAATACCAGAGCCTAGAAGAGGCACCCACAGCATGTGGCAATAAGCAGAGGCAATGTTTCTGTCTGCAAGAAAGAGATAGAGCTCTTGGAGACAGGCTCTCTCTTAAAAAGCCAATGCAGAAAATCTCGTTCACAGTCACTTACCCAGGGCTCTGGCAGGGGAGGTTTGAAAAGACGAGAGTTGTATGAGGAGAGTGTGAAGTTGGTGGCCTAGGGAGAGACACCATGGGGGACAGCCACCAGAACCCCTGAACTGAGTCATTCTCTAATTCTACAGTAGTCATCTTGTTCAAATGAGAAGAAAAATACAGTTGAATGGTGATGTATTAGTCAGTTAGGTAAGGTTATGCTATAGAAACAAATATCTCCCATTTGTAAGGTCTTATTACAAAAAGCTCACTTTTCTCTTTCCCAGTGTAGTTATTGGTAACTCTCCAGATCAACTTCCCTTTAAGTGGCAACTAAATTTAGTACTTCAAAAATGTATACAAAAGAAATGAATAAATCCATCATTAGAGCAGAGCTTATATACAACTGAATATCTTGCTCTCAAACACATTTTCACTTACTCCATAATGGTAAACTATGCTTGGTGTGCAATGATCAGTAGTGAAAATAAGCTTACACCTCGACAATTATGTCTCCTCTTTCCAAACACTAGAAAGCTACCCTACTAAGTTTTCATATGAAAGCAAAGTTTCATTTCTCACAGTAACAAGCTGGTGAAATTTTGCATTAGAAAAGTGCAACTATATCTCATATGCTTTTGCAGTGCAGAGAATATACTAACTTTCTTGCTCTAACAAAATATGTACAGAAATCAGATGATACATTGCATTTCAATCAAGAGTTTCTCAGAGCCTCAGAGACACAATAAAAACAAAAGTACTTCAAAAACTCTTTGTTTTGAAGTTAAATGCAAATTAAATGGGACCTACTCTACTCAACCTTTATCCAGTGCTACTTGCTATTGTATCTATAAATTTAGTATGATTATTTAGCATTTATATGACACATTCTATCTGCTCTTTTAGAAAAACATTATGCATCATGTCCCCAATGCCTCATGCAAATTCTCTTTCAATTCTCATTTCATTCCCTTCGCCCCCCTTCCCTTACTTCCCTCTCCTTTTCCCTCTGGGACTTGCTTGCTACCTTGTTATCTTCAGCTATGTGTTATGTATATATGATTTGGCTAATTCCTTCACCTTCTTTGATTCAGTCCCCTCATCCTCCTTCCCTCTGACAGCTATCTATCTGATCCTTGTGACTCAGCCTTTGTTTCTATTTTGTTCCTCAAATTATTGTGTTCATTATATTCCACATATAAGTCAGATAAAATGATATTTGTCTTTCTCTGCCTGGCTTATTTAATTTAGGATTATAACCACCAAATCCATCCATGGCATCACAAAAAGTAAGATTTTCTTCTTTTTCATGGCCATGTAGTATTCTATTGTGGAAACAGAACATGGCTTTTTTATCCACTCATCCATTGATGGACACTTAGGCTGTTTTCAGATACAGGCTATTGTAAACAATGCTGCAATCAACATAGGGGTGCATATATTCTTTTCAATTAGTGTTTTGGGATACTTAGAATATATTCATAAAAATGGGATAGTTAGGTAATAAGACAGTTCCATTTTTCATTTTTGGGGGAAATGCCATATTGTTTTACACAGTGGTCACACACGGTCTGCATTTCTAAAACAGTGCCGGAGGATTCTCTTTTCTCTGCACCCTCTCTAGCACTTGTTTGTTGATGTGTTAATGAAAGAAATTCTGAGAGGTATGAGATGGTATCTCATTGTGGTTTCAATTTGCATTTCTCTGATGATTACTGATGAACATTTTTTTCATATGCCTATTGACCATCTGTATGTCCTCTTTGGAGAAGTGTCTATTCAGGTTCTTTGCCCATTTTTTTTTTTTTTTTTGACAGGGATAGCAAGAGAGTCAGAGAGAGGGACAGATAAGGACAGGCAGACAGAAAGGGAGGGAGATAAGAAGCATCATTCTTTGTTGTGGTACCTTAGTTGTTCATTGATTGCTTTCTCATACGTGCCTTGATCGGGGAAACTACAGCAGAGCTAGTGACCTCTTGCTCAAGCCAATGACCTTGGGCTTCAAGCCAGTAACCTTTGGGCTCAAGTTAGCGACCATGGGGTCACATTTATGATCCCACACTCAAGCCAGGGACCCCACACTCAAGCTGGTGAGCCCATGCTCAAACCGGATAAGCCCATGCTCAAGCCAGTGACCTCAGGGTTTCAAACCTGGGTCCTCCACATCCCAGTTCGACTCTATCCACTGCACAACTGCCTGGTCAGGCTCCTTTGTTCATTTTTTAATTGGATTGTTTACTTTCCTGGTATTGGGTTTTAGAAGTTCTTTATAAATTTTGGTTATTAAACCCTTAACAGATGTATCAGCAAATATGTTCTTCCATTGAATGATTTGTCTTTTTATTTTGTTAGTGGTGTTTTTGTTGTGCAAAGCTTTTTAGTTTGATATAGTCCCATTTGTTTATTTTGTCCTTTATTTCACTTGCCCATGGAGATATATCAGCAAAAATATTGCTACAGGAGATATTGAAAAATCTATTGCTCATATGTTTTCTTCCAAGTTATTATGGTTTTGTGACTTACATTTACGTCTTTTATCCATTATGAGTTTGTTTTTGTGAATGGTGTCAGTTGGTGGTCTAGTTTCATTTCTTTGCATGTACCTGTCTGATTTTCCCAATACCACTTATCAGACTGTCTTTATTTCAATATATATTCTTGCCTCCTTTGTCAAATGTTAATTGACCATAATGGTGTGGGTTTATTTCTTGGTTCTCTGTTCTGTTCCATTGATCTATATGCCTGTTCTTATGCCAGCACCAGGCTGTTTTGATTACAATGGCCTTGTAGTATATCTTGATATCAGTAAGTGTGATACCTCCCACTTTGTTCTTCATTTTCAATATTGCTGAGGCTATTTGGGTTCCTTTTTGGTTCCATATAACTTTTGGGCCTGACTTGTGATGGCACAGCGAATAAAGTGTCAACCTAGAGTGCTCGTTGGAAACCCTGGGCTTGCCCAGTCAAGGAACATATGATAAGAGAAGCAACTACTATGAGTTGATGCTTCCTGCTCCTCCCCTGCCTTTCTCTCTATTCTCTCTCTAAAATCAATGAATAAAATCTTTAAAGAAATAAATTTTTAGAATATTTGTTCTAGATCTGTAAAGTATGTCATTGGTATTTTAACCCTTTGAGTAGTATGAACATTCATATACATCCTTGTGCCTCCTGAACATCTAGAGTACAATCATACACATGTAAGGCAACATTAAAAAAATAAAAGTGCCTGATCAGACAGTGGCACAGTGGGTAGAGCGTCAGACTGAGATAAGGAGGACCCAGGTTCGAGACCCCAAGGTCACCAGCTTGAGCATGGCCTCATCTGGTTTGAGCTAGGCTCATCAGCTTGGACCCAAGGTCACTGGCTTGAGTAAGGGGTTACTCTGTCTGCTGAAGGCCCACGGTCAAGGCACATATGAGGAAGCAATCAATGAACAAGTAAAGTTCCACAACAAAAAACTGATGATTGATGCTTCTCATCTCTCTCCATTCTGTCTGTCTGTCCCTATCTATTCCTTTCTCTGACTTTCTCTCTGTCTCTGTAAAAAAAAAAAAAAAAGGAAATGTATTTTCTTTTTGTTTCCATAAATTAGTTATCAAACACACATGATTTTAACTTAATAAAACTGTAACTGAAACTATTTTTATTTTCTGAAAAAAACTCATTCCCAGAAATCAGTGAACATAAAAGAAAACCTCACTACTCAAAGGATTAATAAGTATTGCAATGATTTTATATGTTCCTTTGAGTAGTATGGACATTTTAATGATGTTAAAGTCTTTCTATCCATGAACATAATATGTGCTTCCACTTGTTTGTATCTTCCTAGATTTTTTTTTTAATATAATCTTTTGAATAGTACCTCCTTGGTTAAATTTATTCCTAGGTCTTAGTTTTTTTGGTTGTTGCTGCAATAGGGGAGGGTATCGTTTTGTTAATTTCTCCTTCTGATATGTTATTGTTAGTGTATAAAAATACTGATTTCTGAATATTTATTTCATATCCTGTCACTTTACAGAATTCATTTATCAGGTCTAGTAGTTTCTTTATTGAGACTTTAGTATTTTCTGTGTGCAGTATCATGTTGTCAGCAAATAATGACAATTTTACTTCTTTCTGGACAATTTAGATGCCTTTTATTTCTTCTTCTTGTCTGTTTGCTGTGGCTAGGACTTCCTATACTATGTTGAATAAGAGTGGTGAAAGGGGGCACTCCTACCTTGTTCCTGATCTTAAGGGGATTGCTTTTAATTTTTGCCCATTGAGTATGATGTTGGCTGTCAGTTTGTCATAGATTACCTTTATTATATTGAGGTATATTTTCTCTATTCCTATTTTGCTCAAGGTTTTGATCATAAATGGGTGCTGAATTTTATCAAATGCTTTTTCTGCATCTATTAATATGATCATGTATTTTTACCCTTCATTTTGCTGATATGATAAATTGTGTTTATTGATTTGTGAATATTATACTAGCCTTGCCTACCTAGAATAAATCTTACTTGGTCATAAAGTATGATCTTTTTAGTGTATTGCTGGGCCTGAGCTCTGATGACACAGTGCATAGGGCATTGACCTGGAATACTGAGATCTCCAATTCAAAACCCTGGACTTGCCCAGTCAAGGCAGAAATGAGAAACAACTACTGTGAGTTGATGCTTCCTGCTCTTTCTCCTCCCTTTTCTATCTCTCTCTCCTCTCTCTAAAATCAATAAGTAAAATCTTAAGAAAAAAAGTGTTTCCAGAATCAATTTGCTAATATTTTGTTAGAATTTCAGCATCTGCATTCATCAGGGATATTGACCTATACTTTTCTTTCTCCTTAGTGTCTTTTCTTGGTTTTGGAATTAGAATAATGCTTGTCTCGTAAAATAAGCCTGGAAGTCTTTCCTCCTGTTGACTTTTTTTGAATAGCTTGAGAAGAATAGGTGTTAGTTCTTTAAGTATTTGGTAAAATTTACCTGCGAAGCCATCCGGTCCAGGACTTCTGTTTGCTAGGAGTTTTTAATAACTGTTTCAATTTCGTTTGTTGTAATTGGTCTATTGAGGTTTTCTGCTTCTTCCAAATTCAGTTTTGGATTGTATGTTTCTAGGAATGTGTCCATTTTAACTAGGTTGTCCAATATTTTGGCATATAGATCTTTATAGTATTTTCTTACAATCCTTTGTATTTCTGTGATGTCGACTGTTACTTCTCCTTCATTGCTAATTTTATTTATTTGGGTCCTCTCTCTTTTTTCTTGATGATTCTATTCAAAGGTTCACCAATCTTGTTTACCGTTCCAAAGAGCCAGCTCTTGGTTTCAGTGATTTTTGTTTTGGGGGGTTTTTGTTTGTTTTAACATCTATGTCATTTAATTCCACTCTGAGCTTTATTATTTTTTTCCTTCTACTTTCTGTGGGCTTTATTTGTTGTTCTTTTCCTAGTTCTTTTAGTTACAGCATTAGATTGTTTATTTGAGCTTTGTTTTGCTTGTTACTGTAATGCTATGAACTTCCCACTCAGGACCACTCTTACTGTGTCCCATAGATTTTGGGTTGTTTGTTCATTTTCATTCATTTCAAAGAAATTTTTTATTTCTTCTTTAATCTTATTGTTAACCCATTACTTATTTAATAACATGCTATTTAGCCTCCAAGTGCTTAAATGTTTTTTAGTTTTTCTATTGTAGTTGATTTCTAGTTTCATGCCATTGTGGTCAGAGAAGATTGATATGATTTCAATATTCTCAAATTTATTGAGACTTGATTTGTGTCTTCACATGTGATCTTTCCTAGAAAACATACCATGAGCACTTGGGGAAAAAAATGGATATTTACTGCTCTAAGATAAAGTTTGCTAAAGTTATCAATTAATTCCTGTTGATCTAATATGTCATTCAAGGACACTGTTTCTTTGTTGATTATCTGTCTGATGGATCTATCCATTGATATTAGAGGGATATTAAAATTCCTTCCTAGTATTGTATTCCTGTCAGTCTTGCCATTTTTGTACATCAAAATCTGCTTTATATATTTAGGTGCTCATATGTTGGGTGCATTAATATTTACAATGATTATATCCTCTTATTAGATTGCTCCCTTTATCATTATGTAGTGACCTTCTTTGTCCCTTACTATAGTCTTTTTTTAAGGCTATTTTGTCAGATATAAATATTGCTACCCTAGCTTTTTTTTCATTTCCATATTTATTAAATATTTTTTCCATCCCTTCACTTTCAGTCTATATGTTTTTTATTCTTTTTCTTTTTTTTTTGAGGTGGGTCTCTTGTAGACAGTGTATGTATGGGTCTTTTTCTCTTATTTATGCAGCTATCCTATGTCTTAATTGGAGCATTTAATTTGTTTACATTTAAGGTTATTTTTGATACATACTTATTTATTGTCATTTTATTCTGTAAACTTATAATCCTCTTTCTCTTGATTATTTTTTTCTCCATTTCTCTTCTTATAGCAGACCCTTTAAAATTTCTTGGAGTACTATTTTGGTGACAATAAACTCATGAGCTTTTTTTCTTTTTTTTTGTCTGTGAGCTGTTTATATCTCCTTCAATTTTAAATTAAAGCCTTGCAGGATAGAGTAGTCTTGGTTGTAGGTCTTGTCTTGCATCACTTTGAGTATTTTTTATCAATACCTTCTAGCCTGAAGTGTTTCTGTTGAAAAGTCAAATGTCAGTCTCATGGGGGTTTCATTGGTAGATAATTAATTGCTTTTCTCTTGCAGCTTTTAGTATTCTTTCTTTGTCTCTTAGCTTTGGCGTTTTAATTATGATATATCTTGGTGTGGTCCTTCATGAGTTCATCTTTAAAGGGACTGTCTGAAGTCTTGAACTTGTGTGACTTTTTCTTCATCAATTTAGAGGAGTTTTTGGCTATGATTTCTTAAAACAAGTTCTCTATCCCTTGTTCGCTCTCTTGTCTTTCAGGAATCACTATGATGCATATGTTATTTCTCTTCATGTTGTCACAGCCTCTTAGAAGTCCCTTAGTCTTTGCAAGCATCTTTTCTTTTTCCTGCTCTGCTTTCATGCTTACATTTATCTTGTCCTCTAAATCACAGATTTGCTCTTCCACTCATCCAACCTGCTATTGATTCCTTCTACTGCAGTCTTTATTTTAGATATTGTATTTGTCACTTCTGACTCATTCTTTTTTATATAATTTCAGTGTCCTGTTTAATGCTTGCTATGTCTTTGTTTAACTTCTTATTGTGATAATCAATTCTTCTCTAAGATCCTTGAGCAATCCAATAACCATTATTTTAAACTCTGTGTCTGACAGTTTGGTTACTTCCATTTCATTTAGTAATTTTTCTGGGGATTTCTTTTGTTGATTCATTTGGGTTATATTTCTTCATCTGCCCATTTTGTATGTGTATTAAGTAGCTCTGCTGTGACTCAAATTTGTTACGGCATCTTTATGAGGAAGGTGGGCTCAGTGATATTGATTTCCAGGCCACCTAAGTTTCTTACTTTAGAAATACTTCTTTTTTTTTTTTCAGGGGCAGAGAAAGAGATAGAAAGGGACAGACAGACAAGAACGGAGAGAAATGAGAAGCATCAATCATTAGTTTTTCATTGCCATTGTGACACCATAGTTGTTCATTGATTGCTTTCTCACATATGCCTTGACTGCGGGCCTTCAGCAGACTGAGCCACCCTTTGCTGGAGCCAGCAACCTTGGGCCCAAGCCGGCGAGCTTTTTCTCAAGCCAGATGGGCCCACACTCAAGCTGGAAACCTCGGGGTCTTGAACCTGGGTCCTCCACATCTTAGTCCAACGCTCTATCCACTGAGCCACCACCTGGTCAGGCAGGAATTCTTCTTGAGGGTTATAATTTACCTTCCTGCTGTATATGAGTCTTAAATGCAGTTGGCTCATTTATGGGTGGGGTTATTCCTTCAGGCTGACTGGCTCTAATGGTCAACCTTGATCATGTGTATTAGATGCTGTGCAGAGTCAGTCCTGTTAGGCGTACTTATTCTTCACAGTGTTTGATGCCCGCTACACTTCTCCTTTGGGTGTGTCACTTCTGTAGCTAGCTAAGCCTAACATTAGTGCAGTCTGCCACCCACTGCTGGTTGTGTTGTTTCTGGGTTCTCTTGGATAGGGTTCAGGTATGTGTTGTTGTCAACAGTTGTTTGTAACCCACTGTGAGCTACCTGTCTGGAATTATTGCTCTAATCATTGTTTGTGTCTGTGTTTTCTGTGCCTGGGTGTGTGTGTGTGGTGGGGGGCAACCTGTGTGTAAGAATCAGCTTCCTTCTGCTTAGAGCTGTCAGCAGTTTTGTAATACGGCCCAAGCTCTATAAGATTTACCTCCACTTTTTAGCTGCTTCGCCACCTCTTTTAGCTGCCTGGTCTTCGCACAAAGTGTTCTGTAGAAAGACTGTAGTGTGGGCTGATTGGCCTCACCCCAATAACCCTTCCACAGGTTACAAACTTGGTGTGTTAAGGTAGCTGAAGTTGGGAATACAACATTTGTTGGAGGCCCTACTTCAGGGGACTCTTGTTCAGGAGCTCATTATGGAAAATGTGACCCCTACTACAGAGCCTAATCCCTCAGACACTGCTGAATACCCAATTCCTTTTTCCCCCTGCAAGGTGAGCAGTAGGTTCAGATTGGGTGAGGCCAACAGTCCCCTCTGCTGATGTTCTTCCATTTAGGCAGTCCCTGGTCTCAGTGAAGGGTTGGAATGTTTCCTAAAGAAATGTGTATAAAATAATTTCAAAGGTGTTTGTTACATTATTATTTAAAGGAAAAACATGTTGGAAACAATTTGACTCAGTAAATGGTAGTACATATAAAAAATGGAATATTATTGGGCCTGGCCAGTATTAGAGTGTTGGCCCTATGTGTGGATGTTCCTGGTTCGATTCACAGTTGGCACATAGATGTGACCATCTGTTTTTCCACCCCTTCCTATTCCCTTCTCACTGTCTCTTTTGCTCCCACAGACATGGCTCGATTGGCTTGAGTGAGATGGCATTGGGTGCTGAGGATGGCTTTAGGGCCTCTACCTCAGGTGCTAAAAAAATGGTTTGGTTGCTGAGCAACAGAGCAATGGCTCCAGATGGGCAGAGCATCACCCCTTAGTCAGCTTGCCAGTTAGATCCCAGACAGGGTGAATACAGAAGTCTGTCTCTGCCTTCCTTCCTCTCACTAAAATAAAAAAAGGATTACTATGAGGCTCTCAAAATTGTATGGGTAAACACCATTAAGAAAAAAAGCCAGTCGTAGACTGGGAGATAACATTCATAATACAAAGAAAAAAAATTAATAGCAAAATATTTGAACACTTTGAATAACAATTATTTTTAATTATGTTCTAACTTATTAAAAAAATGCAAGATAAAAACCACAATGTAATACCACAACACACCTGTAAGAATGACCAAAATTAAAAAAATAAAATCCCTAATATCAAATGTTAGCAGCATGCAGAGAAACTATAACTCTCATACATTACTGGTATGAGCGTAAAATGATATACCATATTTCCCTATGCATAAGACGCACCTTAATTTTGAGGCCCGAAATTTGGGGGAAAAAAAATGTACTACATAAAGTTATTGAACTCAAGTTTTATTCACCATAAAATTCATACAACCTCTCATCACTGTCCTCAGTTCCATCTATGGCATTTGAAATGTCACAACCACTGTATAAGATGCACCCAGTTTTTAGATCCCAAATTTTTCAAAAAAAAAATACATCTTACACATGAGGAAATATGGTAAGTCCTTAGCAAAACTACTAGGAAGTTTTTAATAAAAGTTAATTAGACAACAATGTTAAATATAGTCATCATCATGTTGTAACATTATTTTTTGATTCTATAAATGAAAGTCTGTTCCTTTTGACCTCTTTCATTCAATTCTCTCATTCCCTTGTCTAATATTAATTGACTATGTATGCATGGGGTTTTTTCTGGGCTTTTATTTATTTTTCATTGATTTCTGAGCCTGTTTTATGCCAGCATCATACTGTTTTGATTAGCATATCTTTAAAATATTGACTTGAAGTCAGAAAGTATGATGACTCCAGCTTTGTACTTATTTCTCAGAATGATTTGTCTATTCAAGGTCCTTTGTGGTTCTATGTAAATTTTAGGATAGCCTTTTCTACTTCTTTTTAAAGAAGTGCCACTAGACTCTTTATAGGGATTGCACTGAATCTATAGATGGCTTTAGGTAGAACAGGCAGACATTTAAACAATATTTATTTTTCTAATCCATGATAAGGGGATTTATTTATTTATATCTTATTTTATTTATTTCATGAATATCTTATAATTTTCAGGGCACAGATATTTCACCTCCTTAGTGAAAGTTATTCTGAAATTGTTTATTATTTCCCAGGCCATAGTATTGGACTGTTTTCTTTTCTTTTTTATTTTTTTCAGGTAATTTGTTATTACTATATAAAAATGCTACTAGTTTTTGTATGTTAATTTTATATCCTACAACTTAATTTAATTTGATTAAATAATTTTTTTATTTTCTTTTTTATTTGTTGACATCTTTGATATTATTTATGTATGAAATCATGTCATCTGCAAATAGAGATGAATTTACTTCTTTCTTTCCTATTCTGATGTCTTTAATTTTTTTTCTTGATTGCTCTGGCTAGGACTTTTAGTAATATTGAGTAGCAGTAGTACAAATGAGCACCCATGGTCTTGATTCTAGAGAAAAACATTGCAATCTTTCTTCATTGAATGTAATGTTAACTGTGGGCTTGTCATGTGTGGCCTTTATTATTTTGGAATACATTTCTTCAATACCTAATTTGTTAAGAGATTTTTTTATTATGCACAGATATTGAAAATTGTCAGATGCTTTTCTGCATCTATTTAGATGGTAATATGATTTATTCCATTCTTCTAATCAGATGTATAACAATTATTTTTTGTGTGTATGTTGAACAATTCTTGCATTCCAGAGATAAGTCTCACTTAATCATGGTGTAATTACTATAAATTTTTTTCTTTGTGGTTAACATGAGGCTTACAAAAAATATCTTAAAATTTTATAACACACAGGCCCTGGCCAATTGGCTTAGCAGTAGAGTGTAGGCCAGGTGTGTGAAAGAACTTGGTTTGATACCTGGTCAGGGCACACAGGAGAAGCGCCCATCTGCTTCTCCACCCTTCCCCCTCTCCTTTCTCTCTATATATCTCTTCCCCTCCTGCAGCCAAGGCTCCATTGCAGCAAAGTTGGCCCAGGCACTGAGGATGGCTCCAGTCCAGTTGAAACAGAGCAACGCCCCAGATGAGCAGAGCATCACCCCCTGGTAGGTATGCTGGGTGGATCCTGGTCAGATGCATGTGGGTGTCTGTCTCTCTCCCTCCCTGCTTCTCACTTCAGAAAAATACCAAAAAAAAAAATATTTATAACACCCTATTTTAAACCGATAAAATTTTAACTGTGATAACATTCCTAAATTTTATACTTTTACTTTTATTTCTTTCACATTGTATTGTAGTTTTAATTCCCTGTTTATAGGCAAAAATTTACCAAAGAAGATATTGCAAATTAAATGAGCTTCACTTCATAAATTTTTATTAAGCCAAAGACTCGGGACCTTTACAAATATACACATGAAGAAAGCTAAGCCAATGTAGATACCAGTTTATGAGAATTATCTCAGCAGAGTCATTATAAGGGTCGCTTTTAGATCCCACTTTCTATATAGGGATGGAAAAGTTGGCACCCATATATGTAATTTCATGTGTTATTGTTAAATAAATAAAATTTACTGTCGTTCAATTATACCTTAATGAAACTAGGGAAAGAAATGCCAAAGATAAAATCGCCTACAAATGTGCCCCTTTTCATAACTTGTACTTAAAGTTATTCTTTATGTAGGTATTATTTATTCAGTCTCTACTATGCTCCAGAAAGTATCCTCCTTGCTGGAGATATGGCCAAGACTGAGACAGTCCCTCCATAAAGCTCTAGCAGGGAAGGTCAAGACAGAGCAAGTAACTACAAATGGCTAAAAAAAAAACATTGGGAGTCTATAGTGATGATTGGTTAAGGCTAGAAGATAAGACAAATTTCTAGCCAAAGAACCTTAGTTGTTTATTGATTGCTTTCTCATATGTGCCTTGATTGGGGGATTACAGCAGGCCAAGTGACCCCTTGCTCAACACAGTGACCTTGCTCAAACCAGATGAGCCTTGCTCAAACCAGTGAGCCTTGCTCAAACCAGATGAGCCCATGCTCAAGTCAGCGACCTTGGAGTTTCAAACCTGGGTCCTCTACGTCCGAGTCTATCACTCTGTCCACTGCGCCACTACCTCATCAGGTTAGGTGGACATAGGTTTAATTTGTTGATATATGAGTGATGCATCTTTATAGATCTCTATTATCTCACATATTTCTCCCATCTACTAATAAAATTACTAATTTCTTGATGCTTTTATGCTCCTTTGCATGCCATCCCCATGAGGAGGGTAACATATATACTGACTAAAATAGTATAATGTCTTGTATTGTTGATCCTTAAAATATTTTAGCTTCAATTGATGGAATACTATGAAAGCCTGTTTATCTTCTATTTATGCCCTTTTTCCTTATACTCATATTATGTCAAAAATCTTGAATGGATGTGAGCACCTCTTAATTGTGTAACTATGCTTTGTTCTTTCTTCAAGTTTTGGGGGAAGCTAAAAAAAAGTGTCCTGTCCACAAAGAGCTACTGAGCACCCTGTAGTCAATTACATCTGTAGTAAAGCTGATACGGAGAAATGGCTGCTCACTGCCAATTCCTTCCCTTCTGCCCTTTTCTCCCTCTTCACTTTCCCTACTCCTAGTCCCTTCAGTACACTCCAAATCATCTCATTCATAAAGGGGGAGGTAAAAGGGTAAATATAAAACCAACTTAAGATTGTAATTCATTATAAGTATTTGATATGAGTGCCAGTGATGGACTAAAATGACAGAATTCATGATGATCAACTTGGTGAGTGAATTGTCAGTGCTTGCTGCCCATTCCTGTTGGCATTTCAAACTTCTGTTTAATGATATTCCAATATGATCTGAAATAGGAAAAGTTTTGGTTGCACACAAATTATGGAAATTCTAAAAATCTATATATGTTCTCATGCATATTTAACTGTTTAACATACGGCATTGCAGGTTATTTCTAAAGAAATAATACATAATCAATATTAAATAAGATTAGGATAAATTAGTAATTAGAATATTTTGTGGCACAGCTTGTTAACTGTGTTTTAACCATTTAGTGAATCATTCACACCCAATTTGAAAGAAATTGGGTCTTATCCAGTGTGGAAAAAATTAAGAAAATATATGTTGTGAGAACATTCTAATTATACATACAGTGTGTCCGTAAAGTCATGGTGCACTTTTGATCAGTCACAGGTCAAAAGTGCACCATGACTTTACAGACAAGAAAAATTACTATCACTATACTGCTTTTGTTGTTCCAAATTCAGAATATTTATCATGACCTTAGCTTCATCCCCATAAAACTATGTATAAGATGGGAAAAGACAGTAAAACCTACAAGATTAGGAAAACTTTTCCCCAAACTAATACTTATAACTTTTTTGATTGCTTTGAAAATTTTGTAACCCAGCAAAAGGCTCATTCATAAAATTTAATATTTGTGAAGGGTATACTTTTTTGTGTTTTGTTTGTTTGTTTGTTTTGGTTTTGGGGAGGTGGTTTTGAAAAGAGGAAGAATAGTGACTATGAACACAAATACGTTTTCAGGCAGTTTAGAAAAGAAGATAGATTTGTTCATCAATAAGGGGATTTTACCACTTGTTAAGTATTATCTTTCCTAACTGCACATTTTAAAATGGGATACAGACTTCAGATAAATCTGTTAACCCAGTGGATACATCAAGAAAGTCAGGTCAGAAGCCTGTTTATCACTCACCCTTGCAAAGTTTTTTCCTTGACTGATAGACTTCCTTAAATTTATTACCAGCTCAGATTCAGGATCTACTTACCCCAAATATTCCTGCTTCTTTTTCAAAAAGGCAGTAATTCATGCTAACTGCTCCAGTTATCTTTGAGAAAGGAAAGGAGGAGGACTGACAGTGCACACTGTGACTGCACAGCAGGGTACGTCCTCAAGAGGACATGCCATCATCCTGTCCTGCAGATGATGTCTGCCGAGCTTTCCGAGGATGGCAGTGTTCTCTCACTGAACATGGCTCTATGACTCTGAGAAAAGTGTCCTTTGAGGCCTCCCAGGAGATGAATGAGTCAGTCACACATTAGAAATGTACTCCAACATTCCTGTTTCTTTAAGCCTTTAGAAACATTTCTTTACATTATAGCAAGGAAATCACACATCTCAATTTTATTTAATGTTGACATTATGACCAGTGGTTCAAGCTATGGAATCCAGAATCTTTATAAATATACTCATATTGGTATTTTTGACAATTCCAATTTTAATATTTTCCACCTTGGAAATATACGTATATTCCATTTCTACCCATATGTTAATTTCTGCTGATGTAAACTAACCAAATTTAGTAATTTTTTTTTCAATGCGTAAGTTGACTTTTCTTATGTTCTTTGGTTAGGTTAGATTTGACTCATATGGATCTGGAAGCCATGAGGAATGATAATGTGGATTCTTTTGGAAATGAGCATTCCCTTGCAATAGAAGATTTTTACAATATCCTCATGCTAGAAACTACTGTCTTAGAAACAGGAAGAGGAGTGGTACCTGTTGGTGAGGAAGGCATAAAGGAATTAATAGGAAAGTCAAGATACTTGGATTTATCTGAATGTATCATCATTTATCTTTACTTCAGTTCTAAGGATACCATTCTTATCCTATCAATGCTATAACATTCACATAAGAAATTTGATTAGGATGAGAAACTAATGAGTCATAACTTAGAGATAAAAGAGATTATGTTGTGGTAATCAAAGATCTCTTTCCCAGATCTCTCAAGTATGCCTGGAAGTATTCATGTTCATTCTACCACTTCTCCTATGCAATAAAAAGTGCTATGCATGCTCCGCCAGCCTAGCAGCAATATTCCCATAATAATAGTCTTTTGAATCAGTCTTTCTGTTTTCCAAAATCTTCTCTTTGATAGAAACATTCTATAAGGAAATATTTTGGGCTTATGCCTTCAGAAAATTGCCCATTATAGACATTATAGTAGGTTTTGGTGGATAATTTAAACAATGAAGTAGATGCTAGTGTTCTTTACTCAAACATTATCTACCTCATTGTGTTGGGTTCTGGAAGCAAATTTTTATTAGACACTTGGCTTAAAATTCAGGGTTTTTCCACCAAGTAATTAGACATCATCTTTGAAGAGGCTCAATATAAATTCTTTGACTAAATATAAATATCAGAGGCAGCCCAATCTAGCACATAATTCAGTTTCTTATATTCTGATTATAATGCATTAATTAAAACTACGCTGTTATTTTAAGAGCAAAATCACAATTACATGGGCAAAAGAGGGAGTTCAAACAAATGTGTCTTGTTATTCTCTAGAATCATCTATTAATATTCCATGAAGCTCTGAGTTTTTTGTGCTCTCTGTCTTACTCCATCAGGTTCTATTTCTGGCCAATTTAAGGTTTTAATAGATTATAAATAGAAAGAAGATATTAATTTTCATTGTTGGCATTTTGAATTATCTCTGGAGTCATTGCCCATTCACAGCTGACAAGGAATATAAGACTGGGTTTTTACTAGAAGTACCTGTCCTTTGTATCCCATCTCTGTTTTCTTTGCATTTCTTGGTGAGAAAAATAGTCAATATGTTCTTCTTGCTGAATAAGTGGAAAAAAATGTACAGATGTTTCCGTAGACTTGATTTCCACATGGTAGTCTCTTGCAATCAAAAGGGACTTTCCTTGTAAACAACTCTGATAAGGTCATTATTCATAACATATGACCCCACCAATGACACTTTTACATAGGTTATATTTTTAAATTATCCACCAAAACCTACTATAATGTCTATAATGGGCAATTTTCTAAAGGCATAAGCCCAAAATATTTTCTTATAGAATGTTCCTATCAAAGAGAAGATTTTGGAAAACTTTTACATAGGTTACTGAAGAAAATACAACATGTAGTCAACTACCTCCAAATAATTTTATTTTATCAATTAGGTTTCTGGCCAAAGGTCAGAAACAATTTTCTCCCTTTTATAATTAAAAAGTAATTAAAAATAAAATAACAACTTATAAACAAAGAAATAGAATTCCTTTGTCTAAAATGGAAAATATCATGCCAAACTTTAAGATAGACTTGTATGAAGAAAAATCCAGAACAAATTTTTTGTGTATAATGTATTATGACTGAAGTATTGTCTTGAATATAAAGGAAAAGCTTTCAATATCTCATAATCTAGGACATGATGGTCAGCCAATACTTATTTAATATAGTCTTAGAGATAAAATCATAAAACATCTTTGACAAATTTATAAATACAGTCTTGGAAAAAAGAGGACATGTTGCAAATAAACCAAAAATAAATATTCTCACCAGTTAATTTTTCACTACCAAATGCTAGACTCCAGTTTTTTTCTTTCCTTTTTAACAAAGTATGGTTTCAGTGAGCCTGGAATTTTAATTTTTTTCCAACATATTTTTCTGGTTTAATTAGCATTCTGTAAAGTCCTTAAATGTATAAGAGCAGTTTGGTTTTATGTATCTCCTTCCAAATCCAGGGACATAATACCATCTTTAAACACATTTAAATATAATTTAAATACTTTAAAATTTACAACCCAAACTGTATGTTTTTAAGAGCTGCGGGTAATTTAAGAGGCTTTGTCTTAAACAGATGCATGAGGACAATCTGAAAAGGAGTAGGTTTAACAGTGAAACAGCGGATGATGAAATTGTGTATTTATTTATAGTACTTACATTGTTCACCAGCTCTTTATATAACTACCTTTTCACTCTGAGAGTTTTTCGTGGTGTATGTTGTGATCCTATCTGTTTGCATTTCTTTTCTTTGGGGACAATGGATTATTTAGTATCTCTTTTTAAAATGTGTTTGGGGTGTGCATTTTAATAGCCTTTTTCTAGTTACTTTATTTGCTTGATTTCCTCCCTGTAACATCTTTCCCTTATAAAGCAAACAAAAAAAATAATTTGGGGTTTTAGTATAAAAGAATCTTGTGATTTGAATAGCTATACGACAAACCAGGAGAAATTTTAAGTATCTTAAAAGAGTTTTATCAGACACTCTTGGGTTTTTTACTGATTTATCATAAAATTAATAATATTAGAATTACTAATAGAAATCAATTATTATTTATTATTATAATAATTTAAAATTATGGCAATAAATTATAAGCCTTTATTTTGAAGAAACTATTCTCAGTGCTTTATACATATTTACATACATACACATTATATTTAAATCCTTACAGACTTGGAATGCAAATGCTATTATTATCTTCATCTCCAGGTGAAGATGAATTAGACATATATGTATTAAGCATGGTCAAAGCATGAGAGAGCTGAGAAAGTAGCCCCATTCTCTTTGACAGAGAACCCTGTGCGATTTATCACAATCACAACCTGTGGCGGTAAGGAGCAAGAGTTAGTTCATATTTTGCAACAGTTATAGGTAGAAAAGGAGACAGTGGTGAAAGCTGCAACACCAGTAAAAAGAGTAATTACTACACTATTGCCATTAGGATCAATTAATGGTCAGGAACCAATCTAGGGACTTCACATAAAGTATATTTATTTTCCTCAGGACCCTGAGCAATGGCATTATTATTTTCAGTTTAAGATCACAAAGTTAAAGTCAGAAAAATTAGGCATTTCATTTAAAGTTACATAGTTAATATTTTACAGATACAAACAGGTAACTGACATACATGTCCCAAATTCTATCCTTCACTTTCTATCCCACTGTGAGCTGCCTTTCTTATGTACTTCTGATCTCATCTCAGAAAATCATCCTGCTGAAAGAATTCTTTTTTAAATGCTAGAATAATGTGAAATTTGTATGGCACAATAATCGAAGATATTATTATATTTACAGACCTATTCATCTGAATCAATTCAGTTAGAAAAAAAAAAACTCTGAAAATAGGGGAGAAGGGCTTGCCACAGGTATGGAAATCTACTATAAGCTCCAACTCCCTTAAGGATTGATAATATTCTCAATGGACAAGTATAAAAAGTATGACATTAGGTCACCAAAATTTTGAGACTTCTCATAAAACTAACAGAAAATAAAATGAAAGAAATGTAAAGTTATCACTAACGACCCCATCTACAGGCAGATTTTAATAATACAAATGGTAGCGAGCAGACCAAATTATTTGGTAGCAACCTAATGACGGGACCAAAATTCTGCCTCCCTGAAACTGCTTATTGAGATATTGATTTTAAGTTGTTTATTTAAAAAAAAAAAAAAAAAGACGCAGAAAGAAACTTTGACTCCCTGCACCCAAATCCCTGTACAAGAGAGTCAGACAGAGAATCTACTTGAGGTAAGGAAGGAGAGTTCAGTGCCTTTGCCTAATTTGAATTCAGTCTGGTAAACAAAAGGACTTCAGTCAGGGGCCTGCTAGTTAAGTAGGCACTATGTTCCATTGTTTCTGAGTCACCTAGTAAGGATTTTCCTGACATGTGTTTCATTCTTCATCAACTACCTAAAAGTCGCCCACTTTCACTTATGAAATCTAGGACCTGTCTACCCCTTTCTTTTTTGTCCACAAATATCTTTATTGTCTGGTGTTGCTTCACTATCTTTGGAATATTTATGGAGTCATTGTGCCTATGTGAATTTCCTATGCATATGTGTTAAATTTTGATTTTTTCCTGTTAATCGATCTCTGTTAATTTGATAGTTGGCCCAACCGAAAGAAGTTAGAAAGTGGGAGGAAAAGTATTAATATTGTTTAGCCCCTGCACTAGAAATACTGGAGCTACCAAGGCTCAGGATCTGAATCAAGAAGAAACAGGCTATTTTTCTAAACCTTTCTTAGAGGTCCAAAGGAAAGAATCCTGCGTTGTAATGTTAAATGTTTGCATAAAAATTTCATCAGGTTGCGCCTGACCTGTGGTGGCGCAGTGGGTAAAGCTGAGAACACCGAGGTCGCCAGTTCAAAACCCTGCACTGGGTCTGGTCAAGGCACATATGGGAGTTGATGCTTCCAGCTCCTCCCCCCTTTCTCTCTCGCTCTCTCTCACTCTGTGTCTCCTCTCTAAAATGAATAAAATAAAATAAATACTAAAAATTTCATCAGGTTGCACTGTAAAGCTTTCTATTTTTGGTGAAAGAAAACTATTTTCATTTGTGCATGTGAGAGTGTGTGTATGCACATTTGTGTGTATGTATGCTGTATTACCACTCTGGCCAGATGCTCAATTGACCGAGTATTGGCCAAGCACAAAAGTTGCTGGTTCGATCCCTGGTCAGGGCACATACATGAACAGATCATTGTTCCTTTCTCTCTCTCTCTTTTCTTTCCTTCTCTTAAATCAATCAATAAAAGAATTAATAGCCTGACCTGTGGTGGCGCAGTGGATAAAGCGTCGACCTAGGAACACTGAGGTCGCCAGTTCAAAACCCTGCACTGGTCTGGTCAAGGCACATATGGGAGTTGATGCTTCCAGCTCCTCCCCCCTTTCTCTCTTTCTCTCTCTCTCTCTCTCTCTCTCTCTCTCTCTCTCTCTCTGTCTCCTCTCTAAAATGAATAAAATAAAAAAATAAAATAAAATAAAAAAATAAAAAAAGAATTAATAAAAAATTATATCTATAATTTTTATTTATATATTATTTATTTATATATTATTATTTATATATTATATATATTATTAGTCTGCTATGGCTGCCACAAGGTCACAGGGTGGTTTAAACAACAGAAATTTATTACCCACAATTCTATAAGCTTCGAGGGTCAAGACCAAGATGCCGTCAAGGTACATTATATTCCAAGAGTTCTCTTGGCTTGTACTTGGGTGCCATTTCCCTATATGCTTTTATGGCCTCATCTCTGACTTCTCAGCTAAGAAGGGCACTAATATCATCAAGAGAGCCCCATCCTTAGCGTCTCCTCTAATTCTAATTACCTCCCAAAGACCCCATCTTTAAATACCATTATGTTGGGTGTTAGGTCTTAAATATATGCATGGGTGGTGTCCACAAACTGTGAGTCCTTATTCTTCTGGCCTCTAAAAATTTATATTCTCTCACATGCAAAATGCATTTATCATGTCCCTACAAAACCAAAAGTCTTTGTTTATTCCAGTGTCAACTCTAAAGTCCAAAATCTCATATAAATATTATCTAAAATCAGGTATGTTTGAGACTTGAGATACAATTTATCTTGAGGCAAAATTTCTTTTCAACTGTGAACCTGTTAAAACAGATAAGTTTTATGCTTCTAAAATATGAGTGGCAGGTATAAGAAAGACAATTCCATTTCAAAAGGGAGAAATAAAAAATAATAAGGCCTGACCAGGTGGTGGTGCAGTGGATAGAGTGTCAGAATAGGATGCCGAAGACCCGGGCTGGAGACCCCTAGGTTGCCAGCTTGAGCACGGACCCATCTGGCTTGAGCAAAAGCCTACCAGCTTGGACCCAAGGTCGCTGGCTCCAGCAAGGGGTGGCTACGTCTGCTGAAGGCCCGTGGTCAAGGTACATGTGAGAGAGCAATCAATGAACAACCATGATGTCGCAACGGCAACAAGAAACTAATGATTGATGCTTCTCACCTTTCTTTCTTCCTGTCTGTCTGTCCCTGTCTATTCCTCTCTCTGACTCTCTCTCTGTCACTGGAAAAAAAAAGAAAGAAATATAAAATAAAATAATAATGAGTGATGGGTCCAAAGCAAGTCTAAAATCTAAAAACAAATAAGGCCAATTTCATTAAGTTGTAAGGCTTGAGAAGAATCCTCTTTGGTTTGATTTTCTGCGCTCCAGACCCATTGGCTCATTTAGCTCTTCTTGACCCATCTTGTAAAATTCAAGATGTCTGACAACTTTTCTTCATTCTGTCCCACCACTTCTGTCCCCTTTCATTCAAACTGGTAGTGTTTCTGTTGATATAATATTATCTCTATTGTTGGTTTATTAAATTTATAAGTTAAACTCATGATCTCTTTATCAAAATGTTTTCAACTACATCTTTAGTATTCTCTTCAGAACATGTTTTCTCATTTTTTTATTTTTATTTTTGTTTTCATTTTTATTATTTTGCTATATGGAGAGACTGAGAATTTCCCAAATCTTCATGTTCTGATTTGTTTGTGTGTAACAGATTTTTTTTCAAATCATCTTTCCCTTTTCTCATTTTACATTAAGCGTTTAGGAGAGAACAAGGCATACTTTAAATACTTGTTTATAAATCTCCTGAGCTAAATATCTTATTTCATTGCTTACAAGTTCTCCCTTCCACAAAACACTAGAATATAGTTTAGTTGAGTTCTTTGCTACTTTATAGCAAGGATCACCTTTCTTCCAGTTTTCAGTAACATGTTTCTCATTTGCATCTAAGACCTCACCAGAATTCCCTTTAATGTCTATATTTCTAGTGTACACCTCAAAATATTTTGGCTTCTACCTATTACTCAATTCCAAAGCCACTTGCACACGCTTAGATATTCATTTCAGCAGCACTCCAGTTCTTCACATCAAAATCTGTCCTAGCTTAGGTTTCTATAACAAAATAGCATAGACTGAGTGGTTTAAACAACAGAAATTTATGTCTTACAATTCTGAAGGCTGAAAGCCCAAGATCAGGTGCCAACATGGTTGGATTCTGATGAAAGCTCTCTTTCTGGCCTGTAAAGGGTAACCTTATCACTGTGTCCTATATGGTGGTAAGAGAGAATGAGCAAGCTCTCTGCTGTCTCTTCTTATAAGAGCGTTACTTCCACAATGAGTGCCCTCCCTTTTTGTGACTCCATCTAAACCTCATCACTTCCCAAAGGCCTTTCCACCAAATACAACTACACTGTAGATTTAGAGCTTTAATATATTCCGTTTGGGGGAGATAAGTATTTAGTTCATAATATATACATATATACAAACATACATATATATGTTGATAGATTTTATTCTCTAACTGCATATTTTCCTAACTATAGATGCAGAAAGAACTAGTAGAATCAGACATAAAAATAGAAGTGATGACATTTCCTTTTACTCTTTACTTTTATATAGCACATAAGCTGTTTTTGAAACACCTGGCAGAAGTGTTACTTTTTCGCCTAGTGTGAAACTTAGACTTAGCGTGGTGACATCAGCCATTTGTTCCTAATCAGCATTTTAGATGGCTGACAGCAAAAGTACCCAAAATTGAATCTTCTGTTCCTCCTTAAAGACTAAGTAATACCCCAGAGCATTATCCTAAATATTACATTTGACGTCCATTGGCCACTGTTGAACCAACTCTCTCAGTTTTTTAAAATGCGTTAGATAATAATTTCATTTCCAGAATGCTTTTATGGAAGTAATTATGAATGTATTAAAATGTATATCTCTCTATGCCCATTCTAGTATTCTCTACATAGTAAAACAGTTGATAAATCAAATAGTAGAGAATAGGCATACATATATAAGTTTAGTTAATATCCTTTTTAATTAATTGAATGTACTGGGGTGGCACTGGTTATCTAAATTATACAAGTTTTAGGTGCCAAATTATACAATATAGCTTTGTACACAGTATTGTGTGTTCTCTCCCGCAAATCAAGTCTTCATTTACCCTTTAATATCCTGTTCCACTCCCACTCCACAACCCTGGCAATCACCACAGTGCTGTTCTTGTCAAAGATTTTTCTGCATCTATTTATATTGTCATATTATTTTTATCCTTCATTTTGTTTATGTGGTGTATCACATATATTGATTTGTAAATGTAGCAAACTTACATCCCTGGAATAAATCCCACTTGATCATGATGTATGTTCTTTTTGATATATTGCTGGATCCGCTTTGCTAATACTTTGTTGAGAATTTTAGCATCTGTGTTCATCAGCAATATTGTCTAATATCCTGAGATGTATGAAATATATGGAAATTTAAACATGTTTTCAAAATAAAATCTTAGTTGAATGGCTGAAAAGAAACAGTAATAAACCAGCCAATGAACTAGAATATCAAATAAGATATTTCTCCAGAATGTAGACATCTACTATAAACATTAAGTATAAAACAATAAAGAAACATGTAGGATATATATATATATATATATATATATATATATATATATATAAATTATAACCATCAAAAGCAGAATATTTTGAGAAACTAAATTTATATGTAGATATAAATTTATTTATATATAAAGGCATAATGGATAGACTGGAAATATTACTTTAAAAAATAGAATCTATAGCCTGACCTGTGGTGGCACAGTGGATAAAGCATCGACCTGGGAACACTGAGGTCGCCAGTTCAAAACCCTGCACTGGTCTGGTCAAGGCACATATGGGAGTTGATGCTTCTAGCTCCTCCCCCCTTTCTCTCTCTCTCTCTCTCTCTCTGTCTCCTCTCTAAAATAAATGAATAAAAAGAAATTTTAAAAAATAGAATCTATAGAAGATTATGGAACTATTTTAAAAGTAGTAAATAAAACTTTGGGGAATAAAAAAATAGATTGTAAAAGTTCAATGGCTCAATTAAATCCAAGATAAATACATGTGACAAGAGAATTAGAAAACTGAAGGATATTACCCAAGAACGGTATTCTAAAAAGGCCCAGGAAAACAAAGAGATGGGGCAGGGTGGAGGGTGGGGGAGAAACAACTAACACCAAAAGAAAAGAATAAAAGAAATAAATGTTTCAATATTGTTACTACTATCTTTATGCAGAATAAATATAAAAACTAACTGTTTACTTTAAATTCTGTAGCCAAAAATAGTATCTTTTGATTATGAGGGTAAAGCAAAGGAATTTCCAAACAAAAACTGAGAAATTGATTACCCGCAGAGTTTCAACTTCTATAAGTCTAACATGCAAAAGGAATGATGATCAAAGATGTTGGAAAATCTTTAGGGAAATAAAAAAAAAATTGACTACACTTTAGAAGAAAAAAATTTAGACGACAATATTACACAAATTAGGAATTGTGGAAATTGGAGCTAAAGCTTTTTAAAGTCTTTGAACTAGATAAGAATAAAAATACATATAATATTTAGATTTAAAATCTGTATAAAGGGGTAGCCTCCAACTTCCAAATATATAAAGGAATAGGAATATTAAACAAGAAGAAAATTGACACATTATAATGAAATAAAGCAAAAAAGATAAAATGAGAAAAAGGAAAAGAAATAAAAAGGTAAGTTGATGGAAAATAATGAGGAAGAAAAAATGCTCATTCGATCAGAAGAAAACTCAAAGGAAGTAAGGGAGTGTCAGGACAAATAGGAACTATGTAGAAATAAAGCAGAAATCAAGTAAATACAAATCGATTAAATAAACGAAAAAACAAATATTTTCTGAATGAATTAAAAATTAATAATTGATGTGTCCAAATGCTCATTGCAGGGTTTGATATGCTATTTATTTATGGTGTTTTATTTAAATCTATGTTTATGAGTAGAATCTCCAGAATGTAGGTTTTTTTTCTTCATACTCTTCTTACCTGATTTTCTTAACAAAGTTGTATTAGCTTCGTAAAATGGGATGAGAATGTGCCCCGTCCTCATTTTGTTCTTGCTCTTGAGAATTTATATAATATTTGAATATCTCTTCCTTAAATACATGGATTAAGATGCCTGAAAAGTCATATGGACCCTCCAATGTGTTACTATTTTTTGTTGTTGAAAAATAAATTCTTATCAGTTGGTTGAACTACTTTAATTATGAGAAATCTCTTCAGGTTTTCTATTCATATGTGATGGTGACTTATATTTTTCAAGAAATGTCTATTTTTCAAGAAATGTCTATTTTTATCTGTTCAAATTTGTCATAAGGCATTTTTGTATTTTTCATATAATATTTAAGAATTTTAAAATTAATCCTAGTTATAGGTAATTCTCCTTTGCATTTCTCATATTCTTTATCTGCGCTTTATTTTTACCCTAGATTTGTTACACCAAAGATTTATCTACTTTATTAGTCTTTATAAGAATTAGTTTTCTTGCCTGACTAGGCGGTGGTGCAGTGGATAGAGCATCGAACTGGGATGCAGAGGACCCAGGTTCGAGACCCCAAGGTCGCCAGCTTGAGCACCGGCCCATCTGGCTTCAGCAAAAGCTCACCAGATTGGACCCAAGGTCGCTGGCTCCAGCAATAGGTGGCTCGGTCTGCTGAAGGCCCGCGGTCAAGGCACATGTGCAAAAGCAATCAATGAACAACTAAGGTGTTGTAATGGCAATGAAAAACTAATGATTGATGCTTCTCACCTCTCTCCATTCCTGTCTGTCCTGTCCCTATCTAACTCTCTCTCTGTCCCTGTAAAAAAAAAAAAAAAAAAAAAAGTTAGCTTTCTTGTCCATCCTTTCTATTACATATTTATTTTCAATTTAATTAACTTCTACTTGTATCTTTATCATTTCTTCTCCTCAACTTTTGTAGACTTGACTTTATTCTTTCACTGAGAAGGAAAAAACTCAATAAGGATAGGGAAACCAAATCTAGTCTAGCTCTGCAATTATGTAAATCTTCTGAAACTAGATATCCTCATTGGACAGAAGAGTTTGCCATTCCCTTCTTTTTATGTATTCATGTTTAAACGATCACAGACAAATATTATGAATATATCTGGTATAATAGTTTCCTGTTTTAAAACTCTAACTTGGAAAAACAACTAGAATGTGTATACATTTTCAATCAGCTTAAGCTCACCTATAAAATTGATCAACCTCAAAGTGCCTTTACTAAACTTTATTATTGCTTAAAACTTTTTTAAAAAGCCCTTTTACTACTAATTTCAAAATTAATTTATATGGATTATATATTCAAAGAATTTCTATTGTCTTATACTAAAATACTGTAGAATTATGTATATTTCAAAAAGAAGTTATATAAATATAAAGAGAATAATCTATTTCTATTCCATAAAAGAAAATTAAATGTTTGGTTGATAATAAAATTCCTGGCATGATATTTTTGCCCCTCCCTAGAAAGATATTTTATTAAAACACCATACAAATTAAATTCTTAAATTAACATTGATAACCCTTCCTTAAGGGAAGTATATTTAAAATTAAATTTGTGTGTGATTGCCTCAAACATAACCTTATTAACAGCAACCTAGATGTTTGTGGATATTCATGCATTAAATTTTTGTTTCAAATTATTCACGGTTTGTTAATTGGTGTGATATTTGATGAATATTGATGGTGCGTACTGTGGAAATAATTTCCATATGAAAGGTTGGGGAAGAATTTCCTGCCCAGGCAAAACTTTGGAAATAAAAATAAAAGAATTCTAAGGACTGAAGTTAGAATATGAGTTGACCCTTTTATTTATTTAACAGTTAAGAATTTTCTATAACCAGGCATTACAAAAATATCATATCAGATTATAGCTGAATATTTTAATAGTATCCAGAACAAATTAGAAAATTAGATGATTTATTAAGGCCCTATTTACATCTAATGTATAGGTTAATTTTTTTATCTAGATGAGATGTTCAGGCTTTAGAAAAATCTACTAGATATAAATTAACAATCTAAAATGCCATGTTCTAAGAGTGTTTAAATTTTTTATTTATACCTTTTATAGTAGACATATAGATTAAACCAATATTATTGCATAAGAAAGACATTAATCAATTACCAGGTTCTTCTTTAGCTAGCATAAAATATTATTTCTCAAGATGATGAATCCACAGATTGCTGTATTTATAATAAGTATTATTGCAAATTTAATGAAATTAAAGTTTCCCCAGTGTCTATGACACATTATATGCTCAATAAATACTTTTAAAATTTTTCTCTCTTTAACATATTTTTATATGTTAGATACTACTTAGACATTCTCTTATTTAATCTTAATCACTTCCCTATAAATTTGTATAATCTTAAAATTGCATATGAAATCCTAAGACTTGAGAAATTAACTTGCTCATTGTTTTAGTTCCAGGATCATCTTATTTAAGCTACTATAACATTCTTAAAATTATTAATAACATAAATTGAGATATTCTGAAGGTATCTTAGTTATTTCATCTCAGATAATTACAAGGACAAATAAGTAGATTATGATATGACACAGTCCCAACAACCTCTTTCCTTAAAATTGGATTATAGGCCTGAGCAGGCAGTGGCGCAGTGGATAGAACCTCGGACTGAGATGCAGAAGATGCAGGTTTGAGACCCCGAGGTCGCCAGCTTGAGCGCGGGCCCATCTGGCTTGAGCAAAAGCTTGTCAGCTTGGACCCAAGGTCGCTGGCTTCAGCAAAGGGTTGCTCGGTCTGCTGAAGGCCCACGGTCAAGGCACATGTGAGAAAGCAATTAATGAACAACTAAGATGTTGCAATGAAAACCTGATTATTGATGCTTCTCATCTCTCTTCATTCCTGTCTGTCTGTCCCTATCTATCCCTCTCTCTGACTCTCTTACTGTCCCTTAAAAAAAATGGATTATAGTTCTAAAATTCCATTTTTTAAAATAAATTACTTGTAATCTCATGTTAATTTTGTATTTTCAGCTACTCCATAAACTCATAGAAAAGAGAGTTGATGGCAATGAAATAAAAGGAGTCAGTGGAGAAAAAAAATGTGTATTAAAGCCACTTTCTAATTCTTGGATACATTTTGGCAGCAAGACTCTCTCTTCTAGAGCTATGCTTCATTTATGGCTAATTTGCATTGTTTATCTTTGGCCTCCCATTAGTTCTGGTGTCCTTTTATTTTTTATTATATGTCAGTGCTTTGCCACTTTGTGTACTGTCCACTGTGTGAACAAATAATAATTAGTTCAATTAATTATACCCAACATAGCTATTAAAAAGTTGTCCAGGACTCAATTTTTAAGTCTAATTCTTTTTCAAACAGAAAAGTACTCAAGTTCAGTCCTTTGTGGTCTAAGCATGTGCATTATTCTTGCTAGAAATATAACTCACACTTGTATTTTTAATAGGTAATTAACACTGACAAAAAGGCTAGAACATTGTACAAATCTTGAAATAATACTGGATTTGAAATAATTTAAGTACTCTAGACAGTATTCTGAATTCCAAACATATTCTTCCCCATTCCCATCATGTAGTAGCCACCCAATTACTTCTGGAAAGCCAAGTTTTCATCAGCCTCCCCTGTCTTGCTCAAAAGACTCATGAACAAAGTGGTCTTGATGGTATTCAAGCATAGCAACATGGGCTTTGCTTTAATTATTCAAAACTGGTCTGGATAGAGCCATCTCTATGTGTCTCACTTGCCAACAGCAGGAACTAAAACTAAATATCCAATATCCATTCTCTGGGATCACCAGCCAACCAGTTAGGACAGAATAATTACTTTCAACTACTTCCATCATGAAAGAGGAAACTGTTTACTCTCGCTAGAAAGTCACTCTAAACACGGGCTTAATTTGCCTTCTGGAAACTTTTCTGCAAAAAGAACCATTAGTGGATTTATAGAAGGCCATGATCCTGGGCATAGTATTTCTTACTTCTGATGAAGCAACTCCATTGCTAATAAGCCAATTCAACTCTTAGTGGTTTATTAAAATAATTATTTTATTAGCTCTAATGATGGTGAGATTTATTGCTTAGTAGGATAATTCTGTTTTAGTGATGTCAGTTGTTATTGCAGTCATAATACATCTTAACAAGGCTAGAATATTTAAGCTGTTTGTCACTTATGTGGCATATTTTTTAAAGGCGGGGACTACCTGGTATGCCTGGGCTTCTCTTTCTGTATAGTTACAATGTCTTGATTCTTCATGTGGCCTTTCTATTTTTTCTGTCTTAAAGGTAGTCCAATTTCTTAGATGTTAACTCAAGACTCAAAACAAAACAAGAAATAGGAAAAATTGTCTGGTTTTATTAAGGTTCAGACCCAGAACTACCTCAGATTGTTTAAAGCATTTACATGCCAGAAGTTTCAAGGGGAGGGAATTTTGGCTCTAGGAGAAGTAACAAGGGTGAAAAAAAAATTTTAAGCCATCGCAGTGAGGAAGATATTCAAGGCGGAATCAAGGAGGACCTGAAGATGGCAGTAGAGTAGGCAGATGCACAGACTCCCAGCCCAAACACAAAACTGGATTACAAAGTAATTTAGAAACAATCAGCATGAAAAACCAACTCTGAAGATCAGAGGGCACACCAAGCCTGGTAGGGAGTGCTGAGGAGTGGTTGGTCTCCCCTCCTTACAGGAACATGGGGAGGGAGGTGAGGCTGAGAGCCCAGAAGGACTCTCATTCCAAAGAAAAGTGTAGAAAATATCACTCAGAGCCACTTGCCTGGGGACCTGTGAACGAGGTGTGTTGAAAGAGCTGGCTTGTCTTTCAAAAGGAAAGGAGGCAGAGACAGGTGGTAATAGGCAGAGAAATGCATGGGATGACCTGAGAAGCTGACTCACCCAATTCTGGAGGCGGCCATAGCTGGGGGAGGTATTGATCCTAACACATAACACAAGACTAAAGTGGTTACGGGTCACCCATCTCCAGATATCGCTCCAGTTCCAATCAGCACAAAAAGACACAGCTGAAAACAAGAAGTGGGGGAGAAGGGGCAGTAACTCAGGTCTTCAAGGAGACCTGAGATACACCTCCCTCTACTAAAGCAGAGAAAGCACCCCACCCCCAGAGAGAGTAACTAAGAGATCAGGCCTTCGAAGTCTCAGGTTACACCCACTGCATTCCTGAATACAGTTTCAAATAAGCCCCCTGCTGAGATCAGTAAACAAGACTACTACTGAGTTAAGAAAACTGAGAAAAAAACAAACAAAACAAGACTTCAAAGTGGCTCTACTAGAAAGGCCAAATCAAAGAGTGGATTACAAACAAAAGCTGATGCCAACCAAGAGTACCTAGAAATAACACAACTGAAAATTGGAGGCAGAGAACACCAAGCCTAGACTCAACCAGCTCTACAAACAACACACCCAAACACACAGACAAAATGAGAAGACAGAGAAGTGCAATCCAAATGAAACCACAAGAGAAACGTTCAGAAAATGAACTGAGTAATATGGATATAACCAAACTACCAGATGCAGAGTTTAAAATAATGATTGTTAGAATGCTGAGGGACCTTAGAACAATGGATGGTCATTATGTACACCGAAATAAAGAGATAGCAAGTATAAAAAAGGACATTGAAATATTAAAAAAAGAATCATTCGGAGATGACAAATACAATATCAGAAATGAAAAACACAATGGAAGGAATTAAAATCACGATGAATGAGGCTGAGGATCAAATCAGCGAGTTAGAGGACAAGATGCACAAAGACATGGAAGCAGAGCAGAAAAAAGAAAAGAGATGCAAAAAGCCTAAGGAAACTCTAAGAGAGCTCTGTGACAACATGAAGATAAGTAACATCTGTATCATAGAGGTTCCAGAAGAAGAAGAGAAAGAACAAGGGATAGAAACTTTATTCAATCAAATCATAGCTTAAAACTTCCCTAAATTGATGCAAGGGAGGCTCTCACAAGTTCAAGAAGCACAGAGAACTACATTAAAGAGAAACCCAAAGAAACCTACACCAAGACACATCATAATTAAAATACCAAAGCTAAGTGATAAAGAGAAAATATTAAAAGCTGCTAGAGAAAACAGCTATCACCTAAAAAGGAGCTCCCATAAAAATGACATTCGACTTCTCAACAGAAGCACTTGAGGCCAGAAGAAAATGGCAAGAAATATTCAAAGTAATGCAGCACAAGAACCTACAACAAAGACTACTTTATTCAGAAAGGCTATCATTTAAAATTAAAGGAGAAATAAAAACCTTCCCAGACAAAACAAAAAACAAACAAACAAACAAAAAAACTCAAGGAATTCATTACAACCAAACCAATGCTGTAGGAAATGTTAAGGGGCCTGTTGTAAACAGATCAAAGTGGGAAAAGAATATAGAAAAAGAGGAATACACCTTTAAAGAATAAAATGATAATAAACAACAACATATCAATAATAACCTTAAATGTAAATAGATTAAATGATCCAATCAAAAGACATAGGGTAGTTGCATGGATAAAAAAACAGGACCAATACATATGATGTCTACAAGAGACACACCTTAAAACAAAAGATGCACATTGACTGAAGGTAAAAAGATGGAAAAAAATATTTCATGGAAATGGAAATAAAAAAAAACTGAGGTAGCAATACTTATATCAGACAAAATGGATTTTAAAACAAAGGCTATAGTAAGAGATAAAGAAGGTCACTACATAATGATAAAGAGAGCAATCCAACAGGAAAATATAACCATCATAAATATCTACACACCTAATATAGGAGCACCTAACTATATAAAGTAGACTTTGATGAATATAAAAGGTGAGATCAACAGCATTACTAAAACAGTAGGGGATTTTATTACTCCACTAACATCAGTAGATAGATCCTCAAGAAAGAAAATTAACAAAGACACAGAAGACTTAAAGAACAGACTAGATCAACTCGATTTAATAAATTTCTTTAGGACCTTTCACCCGAAATCAGCATAGTGAGCACATTTTTTCCAAGTGCTCATGGTACATTCTCTAGGATAGACCACATGTTAGGACACAAAAGCAGTCTCAACAAATTTAAAAAGATTGAAATCATATCAAGCATTTTCTCTGATCACTAGGGCATGAAACTAGAAATCAACCACAACAGAAAAACTTAAAAATACTCAAACACATGGAAACTAAATAGCATGTTTTTAAATAATGAATGGGTTAATAATGAAGTCAAAGAAGAAATTAAAAAAATCCCTAGAAATGAATGATAATGAACATAAAACAACTCAAAATGTATGGGACACAGCAAAAGCAGTCCTGAGAGGGAAGTTCATAGCAATACAGGCATTCCTTAAGAAGCTTGAAAAAGCTCAAATAAACAACCTAACCCTTCATTTAAAAGACCTAGAAAAGGAACAGCAAGTAAGACCCAGAAGTAGAAGAAGAAAGGAAATAATAAAGATCCGAGTGGAAATGAATGACATAGAGGCCAAATAAACAATACAGAGGATCAATGAAACCAAGAGCTGGTTCTTTGAAAGGGTAAACAAGATTGATGAACCTTTAACGAGACTTAACAAGAAAAGAAGAGAGTACTCAAATAAATAAAATTAGAAATGAGAGTGGAGAAATAACAACCGACACAACAGAAATACAAAATATTTTTAGAAAATACTACGAAGAACTGTATGCCAAAAAATTAACCTAGGTGAAATGAACAAATTCCTTGAAACATATAATCTTCCAAAAATTAATCTGGAAGAATCAGAAAACATAAACAGACCAATTACAACAAAAGAGATTGAAACAGTTATAAAAAAGCTCCCAAAAAACAAAACCCCTGGGCCCGATGGCTTCACTGGTGGATTCTACCAAATATTCAAAGAAGAACTAATTCCTATCCTTCTCAAGCTTTTTCAAAAAATTCAAGATGAAGGAACACTTCCAAGTACTTTTAATGAGGCGAGCATAATTCTGACTCCAAAACCAGGCAAAGACAACCCAAAGAAAGAAAATTATAGGCCAATATCCCTGATGAACTTAGATGCTAAAATCCTCAACAAAATATTAGCAAACTGGATCCAGCAATATATGAAAAAAAATCATACATCATAATCAAGTGGCATTTTTTCTGGGGAGGCAAGGCTGGTACAACATTTGCAAATCAATCAATGTGATTCATCACATAAACAAAAGGAAGTAGAAAAAACACATAATAATATTAATAGATGCAGAAAAAGCATTTGATAAAATCCAGCACCCATTTATGATCAAAACTCTTAACAAAGGGGGAATACAGGGAACATACCTCAACATGATAAAGGCCATCTATGAAAAACCCACAGCAAACATCATAATTAATGGATGAAAATTAAAAGCAATTCTTCCAAAATTAGGAACAAGGCAGGGGTGCCCTCATCCATCACTCTTATTCAACATAGTACTGGAAGTCTTAGCCCCAGCAATCAGACAAGAAGAAGAAATAAAAGACATCCAAATTGGAAAAGAAGAAGTAAAACTATCATTATTTGCAGATGATATGATATTGTATATAGAAAACCCTAAAGTCTCAGTGAAAAAACCACTCGACCTAATAAATGAATAAAGCAAGGTGGCAGAATATAAACTTAATACTCAGAAATCAGAGGCATTTTTATACACAAAGAAGAAAATGTCAGAAAGAGAAATTAAGAAAACAATCCCCTTCACTATTGCAACCAAAAAAAATACAGTACCTAGGAGTAAATTTAACCAAGAAAGTTAAAGACTTGTTCTCAGAAAATTATAAAAGATTGATAAAAGAAATCAAGGAAGACACAAACAAGTGAAATCATATAGTGTGTTCATTGTTAGGAAGAATAAACATCATTAAAATGACTATATTACCCAAAGCAATTTATATATTCAATGCAATACCAATGAAAATACCAATGACATACTTCAAAGATATAGAACACATATTCCAAAAATTTATATGGAACCAAAAAAGAACACAAATAGCCTCAGCAATCTTGAAAAAGAAGAATAAAGTGGGAGGTATCATACTTACTGATATCAACTTATACTCAAGGCAATTGTACTCAAAACAGCCTGATACTGGCATAAGAACGGGCATATAGATCAAGGGAACAGAACAGAGAACCCAGAAATAAACCCACATCTTTATGGACAACTGATATTTGATAGAGGAGGTAAGAGCATACAGTGGAGTAAAGACAGTCTCTTTAACAAATGGCGTTGGGAAAACTAGACAGCTACCTGCAAAAAAAATAAAACTAGACCACTAACTTACACCATGCACAAAAATAAACTCAAAATGAATAAAGGACTTAAATGTAAGTTGTGAAACCATAAGCATTCTAGAAGAAAACATAGGCAGTAAGCTCACCGACATCTATCGCATCAATATATTTGCTGATTTATCTCCACAGGCAAATGAAATAAAAGACAGATAAACAAATGGGACTATATCAAACTGAAAAGCTTTTGCACAGCTAAAGACAATAAGAACAGAATAAAAAGACAAACCACACAATGGGAGAACATATTCACCAATACATCTGATAAAGGGTTAATAACCAAAATTTATAAGGAACTTGTAAAACTCCACACCAGAAAGACAAACAATCCAATAAAAAATGGGCAAAGAAAGAAATAGATACTTCTCCAAAGAGCACATACATATGCCAATAGACAGATAAAGAAATGTTCAACATCACTAATCATTAGAGAATTGCAAATTAAAACCACAATGAGATACTACCTCACACCAGTCACAATGGCTCTCATTAACATAACAACACATGATAGATGCTGTCAAGAATGTGGAGAAAGGGGAACCCTCCTGCACTGCTGGTGGGAATGCAGACTGATGCAGCCACTGTGGAAAACAGTATGGAGATTCCTCAAAAAATTATAAATCGAACTGCCCTTTGAACCAGCCATTCCACTTATAGGAATATATATCCCAAGGACACCATATCACCGACTGAAAAAAAGAAATGCACCCCCATGTTTATGGCAGCATTGTTTACAATAGCGAAGATTTGGAAACAGCCCAAGTGTCCGTAAGTGGATGAGTGGAATAAAAAGCTTGGTACATATATACAATAGAATGCTATGGGACTGTGAAAAAGAAGGAAATATTACCTTTGCAACAATATGGAGGGACTTGGAAACTATTATGTTGAATGAAATAAGCCAGGCAGAGAAAGAAAAATATCATATGACCTCACTCATTTGAGAAATCCAAGGAACAATGAGAACTGAGGAAAGGAATTGAGACAGAGGAGGGATCAACAGAACCATAGGAAAAGAGGACGGAGAGAAAGGAAATGATAGGATGGGATAAGCCTTAAGGGAAGGGGAAAGGGCACAGTAGGGAGGGGAGCAAGGGAGATGTTGAGGGAAATGTGGGGGAGGGGGATGCACTTGGGGTAACCCTAGAATCTATGTAAACACAAAACATTAAATAATAATAATAATAATAATAAAGGCAGAATCAAGAGAGTGTGCCTAGATTCTAAGGAATATTGAAGCACCTTGTGTTTGAGAGCTGGAGTGCAAGAGGTGAGGAAAAGAGTAGCATGATATGAGGATGGCCCAGAAAAATCCTAGTCTTAACAGGTTTCATTGAGTCTGTGGCTACTTCAAAAGATATTTCAGGAATATAATCAAGAGGATTTTATGATTGATTAAATTTGAGTATTACAATCTCTGGCTTAAATCACTAGATAGACGGTGGCTCAATTATCACGACCGGAAACCTATAAAAGTAGGTTTGAAAGAGAATAATTAAATTAGTTTTGTTTCAGATTTGTTGAGTTTAAGTTCCTGTGAGATATCTAGATGAAAATGTTAAAAAGGAGGAATATACTTTGATGTGAAGTCCAAAAGAGATATCTAAGGGTTTAGAGTTAGTAAAATTGTGAATCATAATGATAATTACAGTAATGTTGGTAGGTGAGGCCACTTTCTATCTGGAGAATACAGTGGGAGAAGAAAGAGAGTTTACATCTGACACACTGGAAACCCAGTCATTTAAAGATTTGGTAGTGGGGTGGGAGGAATCCATAGACACTTAAAAAGCAAAAGTCATAAAGATTAAAATAAGCTCCAAGGTAATATGTCATAAATTCTAAAGATAATGATCTAAGAACATGAGTCTAAGAGAAAAGCAAAAGATGTTTCAGGAAAAGAGAGTTGAGTTATGTGAGCAAATGGGAGTACAGATAAGTGACAAACAGATTAATAACTATTAGAAATGGTGTCAACATTTGCATAGGTTGTGAGATTTTTATCTTGCATATACCATAACAAGTTCACATGTCACAGTTTCATGCACACTAACTGAAGACATTAGATACTTCAACAAAGATGAATATCGTGGTCATCACACTTGCATCAGTCCTCTGAGCCCCAACTCCCACAGGTAACACTCTTTTCACAGTGTTTCAGGATAAGAGTCCTGAGCTTAGGTTACTCTAATCTTTCTTAATAGGCAGTAAGCATGCTTGTTCTATGCTCTGAAAGAAGAGGTTATCTCTATCTTCTAAGATTATTTCCTATATAACCATCCTTATAAAGATAGTCTGGAACAAAGTCCTCTGCTCCCAAAACATTTATAAACACAAGAGTCACATGAAGAATTATCTCAACTGAGGTAGCCTAGGACATTGGTGACTGGCTGAGTAAAACAGACTTAAGGAACATTTAGTGTTGACAATCTTTTTCAGAATTGTGGGTATTGGGACCCAACAGAATTCAGATTAGTTAAGAAGGTCCCCTAGTTATAATACACACATATATATTTTAATTTCTATTTGGTCACAAAGTGGTCAGCTGTAGTAAAAACAGCAATGACTGGTATCTGGAGAGGCATATAGGTTGGGTTGCAAAAAAGTGGTTAAGAGCACTATTTCTGGAGGCAGACTGCCTGGAACCAACTAGCAAATTTTATTTCATCTAAATTAAGGACTTTCTTTAAATAAAGAACACCAAATGAGTAATCAATTGAGATACATGTGTTTTTATATGTTCACATATAAAATATGTTTCCATATATGTGTTCTTGCATATACATTTAAAACAGCAGAATAGATACCTTTAAGAGGAGGAAAATAAAAGAAATTGGGAAACCTAGGAGAGGGGAATATAATCAAATCAGAAAGGAACTCATGATAAAACCAAGCTGAGACTTAAAAAATGACTTACTTAACTCAATGATGGTGATGTTTGTTTTTTTATGAAAAGAGAAATAGAGAGGAGCAGAATGATAGAAAAATATGGACATGTCTCAAACAAGTAAAGATATCCAAGAAATATTTTTCTAATTACTTTGAGGAAGATCACACACTTAAGAAACATAGGAGTAACATGGGACTTTCTGGATGCCATTTTTGTCAGAGCTCCTCAGTCATCCTTCTGCTTACAGAAGGATTGATTCTTGCTTAAGCATCTTGTTAGTATTTGGTTTATACTATGGCTGAATCACAGAATATTGGAAATGTGGAAGGGAGATATTGCTGTTCTCCAATGTTCAAACCATCTACCTCATCTCATTTTGCTTATTTCATCTGCGCATGTATTGGTTGCACATGAATTGCTTGCTAAAAATATTGCTCCCGGAGTTTGGAGGATAGGGTGAGGAAAGGAGACTTTTCATTCTAAAATTAGTGCTGCTGTTTTGCTTCTTCATACATAGGCACTCGAAATTGTCACCCAGCTTCTCTGAGTATTTCAAGAACTACTATAATTATTTTGCCAGCATTTTTCAAATTTGCATTTGTTCTGCTGTTCCCTACAATGTGTGAAATGTTATCAGAACAAAAAATTCCCTTCAAGACAAATGTGGTCCATGCATCCTGATCCACTGGTGAGATGCCCAGTGATTTTTGCCAACTAAAAACTAAGAAAAATTTTGATGGCTTTACAAGATCTATAAAATGAGCTTTGTGTTTTTTGTTTGTTTGTATGTTTGTTTTTTGTTTTGAGAGGAGGAATCCCTTTATAATCTTTTAATCAAGGTTTGCAGACAATACCTCCCATGTGTCAGAGAAGATCAAGTCAAGGACTCTTGATTAGTGTTACATAAAAGTTCAGTCTAGGAGAGACAAGATGTCACCTTTCTAGTGAAAACAGGTCTTCCTTTACACATACATGGTCCTTGAGAAGCCAGTATGTTTATATTCTATACAGAACTCTAAGAGAGAGCTATTTCTAGGGCAGTCTCCTGCAAGAACAGAAAGCTGTTCTAAAACTGAGAAGGATATCCATGATCAGTTAAATTGTTACAGGAGTTTAGGGCTTTCATGGAAGAGCTGTAATATGCATGTTGTTCTTTTTCATAGCTACCATATAATAATCATAGTGCCCTGCATAAATTACATTCACTACTCCACCTCACACAAGTCCTTTAAGAAAAGGATGTATTTTGTGCCTGATTTGACACAGGTTCTATTTTCAAGAAAATTAAAAGAAACTTCTGACTAACAAAGATAAGAGAACTTCTTATTGCTTTATTGATGTAGTAAAAGACACATAAAGGGTAAACCATGGGGACATAACCACAAGAATATAGGCAATAATATCAGAGCAACTTTGTATGGTGACAGATGGTAACTAGGACTATTGTGCTCACATCATAAATGTTGAATAACTATGTTGTGCACATGAAACTAATATAATGTATATCAACTAAACTTTAATAATAATTAAAAATAAATTTAAAACAACAGCTAAATTGTCCTTTTATAATTTATCCTTGCCCTGACAAATTAAAGCATTTTTCAATAACTCAAATAAAGGAAAAGAAGGACCTCATCCTCAGTCACAGGTGTGAACAGCATGAGCAGGTGAGCAGAAAGTTGAAAAATCTAAATCTCAGCAGGACTATTTCTCTGAAATAACTTGCCCCAGGACATGGGGCTGCTGTCAGGGATATAGAAACGTTTTAGGACGAACCCTAGTTCTAATCATTTATGTTTCATGTCTCTAAAAATTTAGTCTCAAAGCTAATTTTTTTTTTTTACTTGACATAACCAAAATTTATTTGTTTAACTTAAATACTCCTTAGAAGACTTTTCTACTGTTTATTTATTACACATAGAATAATCCGAGACATTAGGAAAGCATTAGATTAATCCGTATATTTTTTTAAATTAAGAACAGTTTATTTAATTCAATATATTTGAAATATTAATATTTCAACATGTAACAATATAAAGTTATTAGTGAGTTAATTTGCCTTTTTTTTACTAAGTCTCCAAATCTAGTGTAATTTTTGTACCTATAGAAAATCTTAGTTCAGACTGTAGCTACATTTCAAGGACTCAATAGTCATGTTTGGCTAGTGGTTTCTGTGTTAGCACAGGTCTATAGAATTTGAATGATATAGTGTCTAAATATTACAGTGTTTGTTTTTTATTTTAATTTATTGTATTTACATAGATTCTAGTGTCACCCCGAATGCATGCCCCCTCCCCTGTATCCTCCTTCCCTACAGGTTTATCTCATCCTATCATCCCCTTTTTCTCTATCCTCTGGTCTCTTTGATCTCTCCTCTATCTCAATTTTGTCCCTCAGTTCACATTGTTTATTGGACTCCTCAAATGAGTGAGGTCATATAATATTTTTCTTTCTCTGCCTGGCTTATTTCACTTAACATAATTGTTTCCATATCCATCCATATTGTCACAAAAGGTAAGATTTCCTTCTTTTTCATGGCCCTATAATAGTTCATTTTATATATGTACCACTGCTCTTTAATCCACTCATCCACTGACAGACACTTGGGCGGTTTCCAGATCTCTGCTATTGTGAACAATGCTGATATAAACATGGGGGTGCGTTCCTCCTTTTGAAACAGTGCTATGGTGTTCTTGGGGTATATTCCTAAAAGTGGGATAGCTGGGTCAAAAGGCAGTTCTCATAGCTAAAAATTTATGTTTTAAAAAATTCCTTCAGCCTGTTAAAATTAATTCCTCTGCCAAAAGGTCAGTTGCCATAAAATTTTAATAAGCCCAGAATGGCCTCATAATTTCCCCCACAGAGAACATTAGACACTTTAGAGAGACAACTGCATATCCCAAAAAGAACCATAGTTTGCAGAAAATGGTACTCCCATAAAACTCATTTATGCTGCTATGAGTTATATAAATATAGACAAATATTTAAAATTTTATGAGAGTCTCTGTTTCTACAAAAATAAAAGCCTATGTCTCTTAACATACAGCAGACTACTGGGCTCATAGTAAGGTATTCAATAGTTATTTCTTCTTTACTACTGCCCTTGTAGGAATTAAAGCCTTCATTCCTATAGGCTAACAGCATATTATTGTTCATGATTTAGTTCCTTATTATCTTCTGTCTTCCTCTTAATCTTTTTAAAATTTATTTTTATTGTTTATTTTTCTTAAGTGCTAAGCCGGGAAGCAGAGAGACAGACTCCTACATGTGCCCAACCCAGATCCACCCAGCAAGCCCCCTATAAGGCAATGCTCTTTCCATCAGGGTTGTTGCTCCATTGCTTGACAACTGAGCTATTTTAGGGCCTGAGGCAAGGCCATGGAGCCATCCTCAATGCCTGGGGTCAACTGGTCTAATTGAGCCATGGATGCAGGAGAGGAGGAGAAGTGAGAGGGGGAGAGATAGAGAAGCAGATGGGTACTTCTTCTGTGTGTCCTGACTGGGAATCAAACCTGGGACATCCACATGCCAGGTGACACTCTACCACTGAGACAACTGGCAAGAGTCTATCTTTTTTTAAATAAACCCTTTATTCATTACATTTTAAATTTTATTTAAAAAATTACATGTAATAGGGTGACATTGATCTATAAGAGTACATAGGTTTCAGATAAACATTTCTATAGCATTTAAACTGTTGATTGTGTATCCATCACCTAAAATCAAATAATTTTTTGTCATTGTATATTTGTACCTCTTTATTCCCCATCCCCTTTGCTCCTCCGTGGTAACCACGTCACTTTTATCTATGTCCTTGAGTCTCATTTTTATCCCACCTATGTGTAAAATCATGTGCTTCTTAGCTTGAGAACATTAAACTAAATGAAATAAGCAGATCATAGAAAGCTAAGAACTATATTAATTATTTTATGGGAAGCAGGCCATAGTATCTTTCAACACTAACAGAGAATGAGTATTTTCTGTTAAGAATTTTTTGAATAGCCTATGCCTTTTTAAAACCATAGTTACTCTGCAGGTGTACTGAAATAATTATAAAAGTTATTCCACAATACACAGATTGAAGAATGTAATATTTCTTCTTTATTTATTTTTTCTCCACCAAATTTAATCAACTCTGTCTGAAACTGTACTCTCCTGGATGAGAAAAAAAATGTAATCTCTGTCATTATCTAAGTGCCTTCATTCCTTCTATTGTATGAAACAAGAATCCTGAACTTAGATTGCTAGGGTAGGGGCCAGGTCCTGCTATGCTGCCCGTTCTCATCATTACTTTATGAGGCACTGGCTCCACCTGTCTTCCAGGACTGGTTATCTGAGTGAACTCTTCCCCACAGGCTTCTGTACCAGTATAGCTTCTTCTGTGTAGAGCAGAACTCACCCAACTGCTCTCAACACAGCTATTATTTTGGGGAAATGTGAGAAGGAAAATACCTCCCATCTTTTCCCATTCCTTCTGACATTTTAAACAAAAAGATAGTGTAAAAATTAGTCTCTCAATATCTTAGCTGACTCTTTTTTGATAACCTCTTTAGTGTGGTATGCAAGTGAGCTTAGTACATAACTTATAATATATTAAATCAAACTCCCTGGTAGTTTTTTCCCCCTCAATATTTTAAGGTTGAAGAAATTGAAGTTCAGAGGCTTTTAGTGATTTACCACAGTTCACAAATCTAGTATACAATAGAACAAACATTTAAACACAGGATTGCCTACTTATAAAAAAGTTTACTCTTTCAAATGTATCATGCTATGTCCCTCCAAGAATCATTATGCCCATCATCTTTTTAATGTAACATTTTATGTAGATGCATCAGTGGCAGAAAGTTTTAGATTATTTCAGGTATGGTTCTTTTAGGTTTCTTTTTATTGAAACCACATAGTCAAAAGCTTGGAAATGCACCCTCACTAGTTTTAACAGACTTCACTTTAAAACAATATGACTATAATATTTTAAAGGGCACTGTAATTTAAAGAAAGGAAAATAAATAGCAAATGGTTTATTTATTCTAAAATAATTTTTCAACATCACCCAAAGAATGGCTAAGTCATTTACAAATAAAGATTGTATCTATCCAGACAACAAGTGTATATTCCATTGTCCTTTAATGGAATGGCTAATTTATGATGAGTTCTATACAGATGCTAAGCTACCATTACTTCTGGCTTAGTTTGTCATGCTATACTGGTGGTGTGTTGGGCTAATGTCTGATGAGTATATCTTATATGTTCCATATTTTCAATTTAGTGTTCTGTGGCCACCATAAATGGTAGGACTTAAGTACAGTCTATGAAGTACCTCTACTCAGAAGGCTGAAATTAGGGTGCCTAGATTGTAATTTTGGTTCTACCACCAGGTTGGTATTAGATTAAATAAATTACTAAATATTCTTTAGCCTCCATTTTATAACCTTTAAAGTGATGGTAATAAAATTGATTACATAGAATTGTGTGAGGGTCAAATAGAGTAGTGAATGTAATTTATGCAGGGTGCTATGTTAGCTATAAATAAAAAAAGGAACAACATACATGTTACAGGTATTCCATAAAAGCCCTAAGATCAGCTTTCTCTCCTTTCAGGAAATACTACCTAGAAATTATTACCCTAGAAATACTTCTCCCTAGAGCTCTGTATAGAATGTCAACTTACTGGCTTCTCAAGAATCATGTGGAAAAGGAAGACCTATTTTTACTACAAAGGTGACATCTTGTCTGTCCTAGACTGAAATTTTTTGTACTACTATTGATCCTTGACTTAATCTTTCCTGACACTTTGGATGTATTGTCTTCCAACCTTGATTAAAAGATTATAAAGAAATCACCCCCCCCCCAAAAAAAAAGAAAGCTAATTTTGTGTATCTTGTGAAGCCAGTAAAATTTTCCTTAGTTCATATTAGCCTCTGCACTGGGGTTCATTATGCAAATTTAAATGACTTACACACAACCCAAATCACCTTAGCTTACACTAATGACTTCTAGTAAGAAAGAATAAACAGAAAATTTCATCAAGGGTATTTAGGAATAACTGCCCAACTGAAAAAAATAACAATGTAAATTGTCAAGAAAAACTATCGCCTGACCAGGCAATGGAGTAGTAGATGGAGCGTTGGACTAGAATGTAGAAGACCCAGGTTCAAAACCCTGAGGTCACCAGCTTGAGTGCAGGCTCATCTGGTTTGAGCAAGACTCATCAGCTTGAACCCAAGGTCAATGGCTTGAGCAAGGGGTCACTCCATCTGCTGTAGGTCCCCGGTCAAGGCACATATGTGAAAGGAATCAATGAACAACCAAGGTGCCACAACAAAGAATTGATGCTTCTCGTTTCTCTACTTTTCTGTCTGTCTGTCTCTCTCTCTCTGTCTCTCTTTGTCTCTGTCACGAAAAGAATAAAATAAAAAAACTATGAACATCTTGTTAAAATAATATACCTACAATTATTTTTTAAATATGATCACCAGCAAATATAGAGTACTTCTGAACTGTGTGTGTGAGCAAGAAACCTTCCAGAATATTAGGCAAATGTTAATTTTATTAGAAGAGGAAATTCTGTCTTTCCCGGCACTAGTCTTGAGGACAGGAGTTCCATTCTACCTCAAAATCTGCAAAGTTGGTGACTAGAAATGTCAGTGAAATATTTCACTGTACCTAACAGAGATAAAACTACTCAAAGAACTGCCTCTTCTAGCAACATATAACTTCATCAAACATATAAGACACCCTGGCCATATGGGAATTCAGACCTAAATGAAAGTGCCAAGGACCACCAAAAGCAAAAGGAGCATATGCTGTAGTTATAATAAAATGCACAGGGTTTTGTAGAAGCATGTCTCTTCAGGAATTCTGTTTGGAGGTCTATTTAATGTCCTATTAGGAAGGGTTCAATTTCTAAGAAAAGAACCTATTTTAGATAGGTTAAGCAGAAATAAATTTATTTTAAAGGAAGTTTGTGGAGAAATGATATTAAATCACTTAAAACTAATGTAGAGGGCATGGAAACAAACTTAAAGTAAATTTTCAGAAATTACTTCAAAAGCCACATTACAGAACTAAATCTACAGAGTGCTACTTCTTCCACAACCAGAATGCTTTGAAATCAGGCAACTGTCAGGATATCTTCTGGATTCAGAGCATCACAGTTTCTGACACAGTCCAGTCTAAAGACATGCCCCAAGTAGTCATGTCTCTGACCCCAACTGACTCCTTCAAATCCAGAACTCAGTGGAGAGAATCTGATGACCAGGACCTCAACCATACCTGTGAACTCCAGCTATAGGAGAATGTTAAAAATAGAGTTTCTAGCTTGTCAGGGTCTATGTACTAATAGACCACTATAATGTGTATTGAATGAGCAAATTTATAGTTTTTGCCAAAATGCCATTGAAAATCTCAGATGATCCTGATCTTTTAGAGTATGAGTCTAAGATAAAAAGGAATGCAACTGAAATCTCTTGAGGGAAGGAGAGTATGGAGGGGGGCATCCATATATGAGAGAAAGGTGTATTTACCTAATGACTCTCTCTGAGTTTGTCCTATTGCCAGTTGTGGGGCAGTATTTGGGTGCTTGCTAGACCTGGCAAAAATAAATTTAACTTCCATCCCTACCAATAATGACCTTCTTGCTGTGCCAATATTCATAAAATGGTCTTTATAAGTAGTTCCTTTAGAAGTTTTTGCAGAAAAGCATGTTTGGGCACAAGAAGAAGAGGGGAGGGAAGGCATTAAGAATAAACACTATAATCATGTAATTGTTTCTATTTCTTTTAAAATTAAATGTAACGAATCAACCTTATAATAGAAATAGAGTGCTGAAGCACATCAAATAAGCTGAGTGGTTATAATAATAGTAGCTAATATTCTAAGCAACTGAATATTATAGAAACATCTAAGTCAGTGGTTCTTAACCTGGCTTCTATCGAACCCTAGGGGTTCGATGAGTCGGTCTCAGGGGTTTGGAGAAGCCTCTGCCACGGAGGCCAGAATAAAGTAATACCGTAATTTGTTGTGAGTTCATGCACTTTGTTGGTTTTGTTCTTTGAGCAAAGTGATGTTCATGCACAGCTCATTTTGTGCACCAGTAAAAAAACATATACCTATGTCTTGAATTTGGAAAAAAAATCATACTTTATTTATCACTAAAGAAGGGTTCGGTGAATGCGTATATGAAACTGGTGGGTTCGGTACCTCAAAAAAGGTTAAAAACCACTCATCTAAGTGAAAATTCCATTCTAAAGTTGGCTCATAAAGTTACAATTAAGTGTAGTCAAATTAATCTTCAAAATTTTCAAGTTACCTGTAAAATGTAGTATAATGTATGGAATAATTATTTGTATGCTGACCTAAGATGAGTATCAACTGAATTTAAAGAAAAGAAGAAATGAAAGAAGGCTTCAAGATGTCTGGGCATTCAGTAGTGAGTTTTGGGAAAATAATCTAATTCTTTTTCTTTTTTTTTTCTAATTTTTCTTAAGTGAGAAGCAGGGAAGCAGAGAGACAGACTCCTGCATGTGCCCTGACTGGGATCCACCTAGCAAACACCCTACCAGGTGATGCTCTGCCCATCTGGGGTGTTGCTCCATAGCTTAGCAACCAAGCTATTTTAGTGCCTGAGGCAAGGACATGTAGCCATCCTCAGTGGCCAGGGCCAACTTGTTCCAACTGAGCCATGGCTGTGGGAAGAGAAGAGTTTGAGAGCTAGAAGGGAGAGAGGGAAGGGTAGAAAAGCAGATGGTCACTTCTCCTGTGTGCCCTGAATGGGAATCGAACCTGAGACATCCACATGCTGGACCAATGCCAGCCAGAGACAAAATAACCAAATTCTAAAAAGTGGAGATTAAACAAAGAATTTACTCAAATTGTTGTTTTTTATTAAGAATAATAATTATAATATGTATATGTTACAATTTGTTTTTTAGAAGGACTAATATATAGACAGCTATTAAATCTTAGAAATAGTACAAAATCAGCATAAAATTATTATGTGCTGTGTAAAACCACAGCTATTTACAATGGAAATGGAACTTAAAATGTTTAAATATTATTCCTGATTTTATCATTAATAATAACCTTACATCAAGACACTCCCTTTAGTTTTTCATATCACAGCTTTCCTTTTGTAAAATGGAGTTATAACCATAGTTTTATCACTTAATATGTTATTTGAATAAATTTTTTTTGAGAGAGTCTTTTTTATTATTATTATTCATTTTAGAGAGGAGACACAGAGAGAGAGAGAGAGAGAGAGAGAGAGAGAGAAAGGGGGGAGGAGCTGGAAGCATCAACTCCCATATGTGCCTTGACCAGACCAGTGCAGGGTTTTGAACTGGCAACCTCAGTGTTCCCAGGTTGACGCTTTATCCACTGCGCCACCACAGGTCAGGCTATTATTTGAATAAATTTTTAAGCTCTGGCCAGATAGTTCGATTGGTTGAAGCGTTGTCCTGAAGCATAGAGGTTGCCAGTTGGATCCTCGATCAGGGCACATACAGGAACAGCTCTATGTTCCTGTCTCCCTGCATCTCTGTCTTAAAAAAAAAAGAATAAATGGAATAAGTTTTCAAATCCTCCTGTCTGCAAGACCTTTTCCAACCTGGCCATTTCATGAAGTTGTTCTCATTCTTTATTATTTAGCTTAGTATTCACTTCTCCAGGCAACCTATATCTAAACTGATCCTGTAGAACAGACTGTAAATACCTATTAAAGTGTGAACTATTTGTTATTTTTAATTTTAAAAACTTATTAGAATGACATGGTTTGCCTTATAGGTTTCAAGTGCACAGCTCAACATAGCACCATCTACACACTGCATCATGTACCCCCTGCCCCTCATTAATTGTTCACTTGTTTACGGTTAGTCTAGAAAGTTTCTTGTGATTATTATCTGTTTCCTACTTCTTATTACAGTGCTTGGTTAATATAAATGCTCAATAACATTCAAGAAATAGAAGAAGAACAGATAGAATCTTAGGAATGAATGGAAATAATTTTAAAATTTCTTATTCAATATTGGAATTGCTTTATAATATTCCTAATACACAGAATTCAAGATTTTTTATTTAATGAAATGAAAGCCCATATTCTTATACAATGGTGCCTCCCTCTAATTTCAAAAATTACTATTTATTTAAGAAGACATGATTTTTAGTTCAATTTTATTATTTTTTAATATGAATTGTTTTTATTAATTTTAATTGGGTGCCATTGATAAATCAGGGTACATATATATGTTCAGAGAAAACATCTCCAGGTTATTTTGACATTTGATTATGTTGCATACCCATCATCCAAAGTCAAATTGTCCTCCATCACCTTCTATCTGGTTCTATTTGTGCCCGTCCCTTCACGTGCCTCTCCTCCCTCCCTTCCCCCAGTAACCAGCACACTCTGTTCATGTCTCTGAGTCTCATTTTTATGTCCCATCTATGTATGGAATCAAATAGTTCTTAGTCTTTTCTGATTTACTTATTTCGCTCTGTATAATGTTATCAAGGTTCTTCCATGTTGTTGTAAATGATCCGATGTGAAAATTTCTTATGGCTGAGTAGTATTCCATAGTATATATGTACCAAGGCTTTTTAATCCACTTGTCCTCTGACGGACACTTGGGCTGTTTCCAGATCTTGGCTATTGTGAACAATGCTGCCATAAAAATGGGAGTGCATCTCTCCTTTTGGAAAAGTGCTATGGTGTTCTTAGAGTATATTCCTAAAAGTGGGATAGCTGGGTCAAAAGGCATTTCGGTTTTTAATTTTTTAGAGAAATCTCCATACTGTTTTCCACAGTGTCTGCACCAGTCTGCATTCCCCCCCAGCTATACAGGAGGGTTCCCTTTTCTCCACATCCTCGCCAGCACTTGTTCTGTGTTGTTTTGTTAATGAGTGCCATTCTGACTGGTGTGAGGCGATATCTCATTGTGGTTTTAATTTGCATTTCTCTAATGATTAGTGATGTTGAGCATTTTTTCATATGCCTCTTGGCCATCTGTAGGTCCTCTTTGGAGAAATTTCTATTCATTAATTTTGCCCATTTATTGATTGGATTGTTTGTCTTTCTGGTGTTGAGTTTTACAAGTTCTTTATAAATTTTGGTTATTAACCCCTTATCAGACATATTGTGGAATATGTTCTACCATTGTGTAGTTTGTCTTTTTATTCTGTTCTTATTGTCTTTAGAAAAACCTTTTCAGTTTGATATAGTTCCATTTGTTTATCCTGCATTTTATTTCACTTGCCCGTGAAGATAAATTGGCAAATATATTGCTGCAAGAGATGTCAGAGAGCTTACTGCCTATGTTTTCTTCTAAGATGCTTATGGTTTCTTAGCTTATGTTTAAGTCTTTTATCCATTTTGAGTTTATTTTTGTGCATGTTTTAAGTTGGTGGTCTAGTTTCATTTTTTTGCAGGTAGATGTCCAATTTTCTCAATAATTTTATTCCATTGTATCCTCTTACCTCCTTTGTCAAATATCAGTTGTCCATAAAGGTGTGGGTTTATTTCTGGGTTCTCTGTTCTGTTCCATTGATCTATATGCCTGTACTTATGCCAGTACCGGCTGTTTTGAGTACAATGGCCTTGTGGAATAACTTGATATCAGGAAGTGTGATAACTCCCACTTTATTCTTCCTTTTCAAGATTGCTGAGGTTATTCATGTTATTTTTGGTTCTATATAAATTTTTGGAATATGTGTTCTATATCTTTAAAGTATGTCATTCGTATTTTAATTGGTATGCATTGAATTTATAAATTGCTTTAGGTATAATATAAACATTTTAATGATGTTTATTCTTTCTAACCATGAGAACGGTATATGCTTCCACTTGTTTGTATCTTCCTTGGTTTCTTTTATCAATGTTTTATAATTTTCCAAGTACAAATCCTTAACCTCTTTAGTTAAATTTACTCCTAGGTACTTTATGTTTTTGGCTGCAATAGTAAAGGGAATTGTTTCTTAATTTCTCTTTCTGACATTTTATTGTTGGTATATAAAAATACCTCTAATTTCTGAGTATTAATTTTACATTCTGCTACCTTGCTGAATTCATTTATTAGATCAAGTAGTTTTTTGATTGAGACTTTAGGGTTTTCTATATACAATATCATATCATCTGCAAATAATGACAGTTTTACTTCTTCTTTTCCAATTTGGATGCCGTTTTCTTTCTTCTTGTTGTCTGATTGCTGTGGCTAAGACTTCCAGAACTATGTTCAATAAGAGTGGTGAAAGGGGACACCCCTGTCTTGTTACTGATCTTAAGGGGATTGCTTTTAATTTTTACCCATTTAGTATGATGTTTGTTTTGATTTTGTCATAGATGGCCTTTATGATGTTAAGGTATGTTCCCTTTATTCCCGCTTTACTGAGAGTTTTGATCATGAATGGGTGCTGGATTTTATCCAACGCTTTTTCTGCATCTATTGAAATCATCAGCTTCATCCATCCTGCTTTTAGTTCCTTATATTGTGGCCTTCAATTCAGATATTGTATTTGTCATTTCTGACTGATTCTTTTTTATTATTTCAATTTCCTTTTTTATATTTGCTATCTCTTTATTTAGGTGCTCGTAATGACCATCTATTGTTGTTTTAAGCTCTTTGAACATCCCAACAATCATTATTTTAAACTCTGCATACAGTAATTAGGTTATACCTGACTCATTCAGGTTCTTCACTGGGGATTTCTCTTGATTCATTTGGGTTGCATTTCTCTGCCTGCCTATTTTGTCTGTGTGTAATAAGGGTTTGGCCACTGGGGTTCAATTTGTGTTGCCTCTGTGTTCCCTAGGTGTGCTCTGTCTGCAGGCCCACCACTCCCTCTTTCAGTGCCTACAGCATTCGAGTGTTGGCTTTGCCGGTGTCAGCTCACTGTGTCTGTTCTTGTAGTTTCTTCCTCTCCTTCACAGGAGGAGCTATGTATTCATGCCTGGTTCTACAAGCCTCAGCCAGCCTTATCCTTTGCCCCCCCCCCCATGAGTGGTGTTGCGTACCTCACATGGGCCACAAGCCTCGGCACCAAGGGCTGGGGTGAGCATCATTGCTCAGCTGCAGGTCTCCGCCTATTCCTCGGCTTCCACCCTACCCCCGTGGTCCTAGGCTTGTGTGCCTAGGCTCCATGGGCCAGGTAGGGCTGCAGGTGTGTGCTCAGCTATGGACCTCTGCCTTTTCCTGGGCTTTTGCCCTGCCTCTGCGGGTGGAGCTAGCTCACGCTAAGGCTGCAAGCCTCCAAGGCCAGGTGAGGCTGCACACCCATGCGCCATTGCTCAGTGGTAGATGTTCACTCATTCCTGGGCTCCTGCCCTTCCCCTCAGGTGGGATTGCAGACCTCCCGCAGCCCTGCAGGACTGACTTTGCGCATCCCCTCCGTCCCCGCTGGGCTAGACTGAGCTCACACCAGGCTGGCCCGGCTTCTGCCCCTGCCAACAAAACCACACTTCAGCGTCCTACTGCTGCCTGCCCTCCAGCAAGCCCTCAGCAGTGTTGGTGGGAGCGCTGTAGGTCAGACCCTAACATTTCATGTTGTAGTCCTGAAAGCTCCCTCCTTCTAAGCGGTTCTGCTCTGAGTGCTGCAGTAGAGCTTGTTTGGCTGGTAACCTGCTTCCCTTTGTTGGTATTGCTGTTTCCAGGGAAAATATTCACTTCAGATTTGAGGAGTGACTCAGCCCAGAGGTTACGGTGGCTGTCCCTCAAAGTGTTTCTCTATGTGCCTCCTAGATTACACTCTCTTCCCACTGCTCTGGTCCTCTCCTCTCTTCCTGTCCCCCGGAGCCCCAGGTGGGTGGTTTTGAAAGAATTTTTCTGTGCTATTCCTTTAAGAAGAACCCTCAGTCTGAGAAAACTGTCTCTTTCTCACAAATAGTACCCTGACTTGTTTTGCAGGTAAATACTGTCCATATACCTCTTCTAGGCTCTGGTGCTGCAGGCTGGGGCTTTGATCCTTGGGCCCAGTCTCTCCCCTCTCTGCTAAACTCTCTTCCCACCATGCAAGTCTCTCCAGGCTACCATTCACTCCAGAGAGCTGGGCAGCCCTCTCCACATTTCCGCTTTTCCTACTAGTCTCATTGTGACTTCTTCAGTGTTCCTTGGTTGAAGAGTCCTCTTATTTTAGTTCAAAGTTGATTTTTCCAGATGATGATTCTTAAAATTAAGTTGTAATCCACTTTGGTTCTGGGAGTTGGAAGTTGGTACGTCCGCCTAATCCAACATCATCTTGCCACCCCCCCTTTAGTTCTATTTTAATAAATGTATATTTTAGTTCTATTTTAGTTTATATCTTAGTTCTATTTTATTTAATGTAAGACTTCATCTCTGATTTCAAAAAGTTCTTAAGTTACTAGAGAAAACAAACATGAACAAAAGTAACTATACCATTTATATTTACCAAGCATGATATAACTCATAAACTAAGGTCTGTGCTATAAGACCAAGGAGTTGCTTCAATATATTATTTCCATATCACACAGGCTTATGTACATTATGTAGTAACTTTTACCAGATGGCACTCCAAATGTATCACAGAAGAATAACAATAATAGCTATGTTTATTATATGCTAGGCACTATTTGAAGCAATTTATATCATAAAATTATTTGTACTGACACAGCACAGTGAGGTTGGTACTGACACACAAGCATGCAGCAGGGCCAGAGTCTCCATGGAGGCAGTCTAGCACTTGAGTTCGCACCCTTAGTTACCATGTCAAACTGCAAGAGAGAAATCCTTTCCAATTGAAGTATCATAAAAAGAAAATGTCGTTTGCTTGAATTCTGCTACTAATTAAGCAAAAGAAAAGTAGAGAAGCAATATCTGGAATGAAATAAATACAAATTTTATATGTTGGAAGTTTGAACAATTATATGAAGATAGAGATAATCTTTGGATCTGGAAGAAGATGATTCTTGAGTGTGTGTGGGTGGGTGGGGGTGTGACCATTTAATACTATCATCAATGTAAGACCTCACAGAAGAGAAACTAAAATAGAATTCAACTGAGGGAAGAAGAAACTCTGGACATAACAGGACCACACACAATCCATAAATTACATCTATTAACTGGTTGTATTAGTTAATTGGTAGAGACAAAGTAGGATGCATATGGATATTCCTTACACATATACACACAATATATATAAAAATTACATCCATTATCTTGAAAAATATGTATCGAATATTTTACCATGTTAGTTAACTAATAGCTAGGGGAAAGGTCAGCATCAAAAAATAATAGTTATTTAGTAGCAGTCAAGATTCTGGTACCCAGAAAGGACAGAGCAAGTAAACAGCACATTTCATTAACTGATGCTTGAATACAGTCTTTCTTCACGCATCGTGTGTCACACATTATGACAACACATATCACACTGTGTTTATATGACATTACAGAAACAGAGAGAAGGCAGGAACCACTGGGATCTACATAGAAAATCAATGCATTTTTTTCATGATGGTCCTTCAAATATTAATTTCCCTAAGGCCTTTCTTCTCCAGATTAATTGTTCTCTTGTCATAAAGGTTTATCCTTGACAGACATGATTTCCTGGCCTTTCACTATCCTATTCATCCTTCTCTTAATATGTTCTCATTGGCAATATCTCTCTTCAAACAACCCAGAATTGAATGCAATACTGCAAATGTTATGTATTCATGGGAAGTACAAAAGCCTGATTTATCTACTTACCTGGAATCCCTTACTCAGTTCTATGATTATAGCCTAAGTTGGCATTTGCTGTTGCTATCTGATGCATTTCCTGTTACAGTATATTGACCTTATAGACATTTTTTGTATGAATTACTATTAATTTAGATCTCCTCTGTTCTGGAACTTATTTAATCTTGTTAAGGGTTAGCCTATCTTTATAAATCATGTGATAATAGGGGGTTGGTTGGTATCTCTTTATAGCAGTTCTATCAGCAAATCAAATCAATAACCTCAGATTTCAGTCATTCATAAATTTAATAAGTAGAATATTGCTATGAGTAAAGTTGTTACTAAAAATATTAAGTGAGATAAATAACAAAATAAACAAATGGGACTATTTCAAACTAAAAAGTTTTGCACAGCAAAAAACACCTTTATCAAAATAAAAAGACAACCCACACAATGGGAGAATATATTCATTGATATGTCTGATAAGGGGTTAATAACCAAAATTTATAAAGAACTTCTAAAATCCAATACCAGAAATGTAAACAATCCAATTAAAAAATAAGCAAAGGAACTGAACAGATACTTCTCCAAAAAGGACATACAGATGGCCAATTGGCAGATGAAAAAATGATCAACATCACTAATCCTCAGAGGAATGCAAATTAAACCCACAATGAGATACCACCTCACACCTTTCAGAATGGCTCTCATTAGCAAAACAGCACACAATAAGTGCTGATGAGGGTGTGGAGAAAAGGGAACCCTCTACACTGATGATGGGAATGCAGACTGGTGCAGCCACTGTGGAAAACAGTATAAAATTTCCTCAAAAAATTAAAAATGGAACTGCCTTTGACCCAGCTATCCCAATTTTAGGAATATATCCTAAGAATAACAAATCACTGATTCAAAAGAAAAAAGCACTCCTATGTTTATTGCAGCATTGTTTACAATAGCCAAGATCTGGAAATATCCTGTGTCCATCAGTGAATAAGTGGATTAAAAAGGAGTGGTACATAATGAAATGCTATGTAGCTGTGAAAAAGAAGGAAATCTTACCTTTTGCAATGGCATGAATAGACCTGGAGATTATTATGCTAATAATAATCACAATAAGGAAGCAGCAGCTCTGCAGCCTTTGGCGCTAACAAGGGCGAGAAGCTCCTAGCAGCCACACAGAGAAAGAGAGTCAGAGAGAGGGATAGAAAGACAGGAACAGAGAGAGTGTTGCAATCACGGCAAATGACAACAATGAAGAAAGACGGTTGGCTCTTTTGGTCTCTTCTCAGCACTATTGAAGGTTTGGAGATTCTCCAGGAAGGCTATAGGTGAAAGAAAAAAGGGGAAGATGGCGATGGAGTAGGCGGACGTACCAACTTCCAACTCCCAGAACCAAAGTGGATTATAACTCAATTTTAAGAACCATCATCTGGATAAGTCAACTTTGAACTAAACTAAGTGGACTCTTCAACCAAGGAACACAGGAGAAGCCACATTGAGACTGGTAGGAATAGCAAAAACGCGAAGAGGGCTGCCCAGCTCCCTGGAGCAAACGACAGCACGGAGAGACCCGCGTGGCGGGATGAGTTTGGCGGAGAGGGAGGGACCTGGGTCCCAGGAACCAAGCCCCAGCCTACAGTCCCAGAGCCTAGAAGAGGCATTTGGACAGTTTTGAGCTGTGAAACAAGTGAGGGAGCTCCCAGGCCTACAGTGTGGAGTATTAGGGCCCTTCCTATTCTGCTGAGGGTTGCTGAAGGGTATGGTGGTGGCAGTACACTGAAACGCAGTTCTGTCGGCGTGGGTGGAGGCCAAGCCAGTGTGAGCTTAGTCTAGCCCAGCAGGGGCGAAGGAGACGCGTGAAAGCAGTCCCGCAACTGCGGACCGCCTGTAATCCCACCTGCGGAGACAAAGCGGGAGGCCAGGAACGGGCAGAAATCTGCTCTGCGACCCTGCGCAAGCTGGTCCTGACCGCGGGGACAGGGCTAGGACCAGGAACGGGTGGGGGCTCGCGGCTGAGCTCACGCTACCAGCCCTGCCCGGCCAGAGAAACCGCGATTTGCCATCCTGCATGCACAAGCGGACTCCGAACACGGGGGCGGGGTAGAGTACGGGATGAGCAGAAGCTCACAGCTGAGCGGAAGCCAGCAAACACGCCCGGCCCAATAAACCGCGGTTTGCGACCCTGCGCAGAAGGACCCTGGCCTCGAGGGCGGGGCTAAAGCTCCAGACGAGCAAAGGCTCAGAGCTGAGAGCACATCAAAAGCCCCACGCAACCTGCAAAACTGTGGCGAGCAGGATCTGACTGCGGGTGCTGGGCGGAAGTCCGGAAACAGGCTGGGTCCGCAGATGAGCAAAGGTGCTCACCTCTACCCTTGGTACTGAAGCTTGTGGCTTGAGTGACAGCCCCTCCCACAGAGGAGAGGTGGAAACCACAGCAACAGCCGCAGTGGGCCAGTGCTGGCAACGCCCATACCAACCGACCTAGTAAGTGGCAGACGGGATAGCAGGCCTGCAGACAGACCATACCTAGAGAACACAAAGAAAACACTTACTGGACTCCAGTGGCTACAACTTGCTTATACACAGACAAAATGGGCAGGCAGAAGAATGCAAACCAAATAAATCAAGAGAAATCCCCAGAGAAGGACCTGAATGAACCAGATATCACCAAATTACCAGAAGCAGAACTATGAATAATGATAGTTAGGATGTTCAAAGAAATTAGAGCAACAATGGATAGTCATTATGAATACCTAAATAAAAAGATAACAAGTATAAAAAACGAAATTGATAAAATAAAAAAGAATCAGACAGAAATGATAAATACAGTATCAGAACTGAAGACCACAATGAAATGAATTAAAAGCAGGATGAATCACGCTGAGGATAGAATAAGCAAGTTAAAGGACACAATAAACAAAGGCATAGTAAGCAGAGAAGAAAAAGGAAAAGAGACTCAAAAAATGTGAGTAAACTCTAAGGGAGCTCTGTGACAACCTGAAGAGAAACAACATTCGCATCATAGGGGTGCCTAAAGAAGAGGAGAGAGGACAGTGAATGGAAACTTCGTTCAATCAAATCATAGCAGAAAACTTCCCTAAACTAAGGCTGAGAAACACTCTACATGTTCAAGAAGAACACAGAACTCCATTAAAGAGAAACCCAAAAAGATCTACACCAAGACACATCATAGTTAAAATACCAAAGCTAATGGATAAAGAAAAAATTTTAAAAGCTGCTAGGGAAAAAAAGGCTATCACCTACAAAGGAGCCCCAATAAGGATGACATCGGACTTCTCAACAGAAACACTTGAGGCCAGAAGGGAATGGCAAGATATAATCAAAGAAATGCAGAACAAGAACCTAAAACCAAGCCTACTCTATCCGCAAGGCTAACGTTTAAAATTGAAGGAGAAATAAAAAGCTTCCCAGAAAAAGAAAGCCTCAAGGAATTCATTAAAATCAAACCAATTCTGCAAGAGATTCTAAGTGGCCTGTTGTGAACAGTTTAGAGGGATGAAAAAATATAGCAAAAGAAGAATACAGCTTTAAAGAATAAAATGGCAATAAACAAGTACATATCAATAATAACCTTAAATGTAAATGGATTAAATGATCCAATCAAAAGACATAGGGTAGCTGTGTGGATAAAGAAACAGGACCCATACATATGCTGTCTACAAGAGACACACCTTAAAAAAAACGATGCACATAGACTGAAGGTAAAAGGATGAAAAAAAATATTTCATGCAAATGGAAATGAAAAAAAAGCCGGGTAACAGTACTTATATCTGACAAAATGGACATTAAAACAAATGCTGTAGTAAGAGATAAAGAAGGACACTACATAATGATAAAGGGAACAATGCAACAGCAAGATATAACTATTATAAATATCTATGCACCAAATATAGGAGCCCCGACATACATAAAGCAGACTTTGATGGATATAGAGGGCAACATTAACAGCAATACTATCATAGTAGGGGATTTCAATACCCATCTAACAACACTAGATAAATCCTCAAGAAAGAAATTTAATAAAGAAACAGCAGACTTAAAGGATACACTAGATCAACTTGATTTAATACATACATTCAGAACTTTTCACCCTAAAGCAGTAGAATATACATTCTTCTCAAGCGCTCATGGTACGTTTTCTAGGATAGACCACATGTTAGGACACAAAAATGGTCTCAATAAATTTAAGAAGATTGAAATTATATCAAGCATTTTCTCTGATCACAATGCCATGAAACTAGAAATTGACACAAAAGAAAAACTGGAAAATACTCAAACACTTGGAAACTAAATAGCATGATATTAAATAATGAATGGATTAACAGTGAGATCAAAGAAGAAATAAAAAAGTTTCTAGAAACAAATGATATTGAGCATATGTCAACTCAAAATTTATGGGACACAGCGAAAGCTGTACCTAAGCGAAGTTCATTGCACTACAGGCATATAATAAGAAGCTAGAAAAAGCTCACATAAGCAACCTGACCCTGCATCTAAAAGAACTAGAAAAACAACAACAAATAAAATCCAGGACAAGTAGAAGGAAGGAAATAATAAAGATCAGAGGAGAAATAAATACATAGAGGCTAAGGAAACAATACAGAGGATCAATGAAATAGAAGCTGGTTCTTTGAACAGGTAAACAAGATTGATGAACCTTTAACTAGACTCATCAAGAAAAAAAGAGAGAGGACTCAAATAAATAAAATTAGAAAGGACAGTGGAGAAATAACAACTGACACAGCAGAAATGCAAAGCATTGTAAGAAAATACTATGAAGAACTATATGCAAAAAAATTAGACATCTCGGTGAAATGGACAAATTTCTTGAATCATATAACCTTCCAAAAATCAATCTGGAAGAATCAGAACACGTAAACAGACCAATTACAACAAATGAGATCGAAACAGTTATCAAAAAACTCCCAACAAAGAAAAGTCCTGGGCCTGATGGCTTCACAAGTGAATTCTATCAAAAATTTAAAGAAGAACTAAGTCCTGTCCTCCTCAAACTATTTCAAAAAATTCAACAGGAAGGAAGACTTCCAAACTCCTTTTATGAGGCGAGCATAATTCTGATCCCAAAACCGGGCAAAGACAATACAAAGAAAGAAAATTATAGGCCTATATGCCTCATGAATTTAGACGCTAAAATTCTCAACAAAATATTAGCCAACCAGATCCAGCAATATATGAAAAAAATCATACACCATGATCAAGTGGGATTTATTCTGGAGAGGCAAGGCTGGTTCAATATTCGCAAATCAATCAATGTGATTCATCACATAAACAAAAGGAAGGACAAAAATCACATGATAATTTCAATAGATGCAGAAAAGGCATTTGATAAAATCCAGCACCCATTCATGCTCAAAACTCTCAGTAAAGTGGGAATACAAGGAACATTCCTTAACATGATAAAGGCCATCTACGACAAACCCACAGCAAACATCATACTAAATGACAAAAATTAAAAACAATCGCCTTAAGATCATGAACCAGGCAGTGGTGTCCCCTTTCACCACTCTTATTCAACATATTTCTGGAAGTCCTAGCTACAGAAATCAGACAAGAAGAAGAAATAAAAGGCATCCAAATTGGAAAAGAAGAAGTAAAACTGTCATTATTTGCAGATGATATGATATTGTATATAGAAAACCCTTAAATCTCAGTCAAAAAACTACTGGACCTTATAAATGAATTCAGCAATGTGGCAGGATACAAAATTAATACTCAGAAATCAGAGGCATTTTTATATACCAACAATGAACTGTCAGCACAAGAAATTAAGGAAACAATCCCCTTCACTATTGCAGCCAAAATAATAAAGTACCTAGGAGTAAATTTAACCAAGGAGGTTAAGGACTTGTACTTGGAAAATTATAAAACATTGATAAAAGAAATCAAGGAATATACAAACAAGTGGAAGCATATATGGTGCTCATACCTAGGAAGAATAAACATCATTAAAATGTCTATATTACACAAAGCAATTTATAAATTCAATGCAATACCAATTAAAATATCAATGACATACTTCAAAGATATAGAACACATATTTCAAAAATTTATATGGAACCAAAAATGAACACGAATAACCTCAGCAATCTTAAAAAGAAAAAATAAAGCAGGAGGTATCACTCTTCCAGATATCAAGGTTTACTACAAGGCAATTATACTCAAGACAGCCTGGTACTGGCATAAGAACAGGCACATAGATCAATGGAACAGAACAGATGACCCAGAAATAAACCCACAGCTTTATGGACAACTGATATTTGACAAAAGAGGAAAGAACATACAATGGAGTAAAGACAGCCTCTTTAACAAATGGTGCTGGGAAAATTGGACATCTACCTGCAAAAAAATGAAAGTAGACCATCAACTTACACCATTCACAAAAACAAACTCAAAATGAATAAAAGACTTAAATGTAAGCCGTGAAACCATAAGCATCTTAGAAGAAAACATAGGCAACAAGCTCTCCGACATCTGTAGCAGCAATATATTTGCCAATTTATTTCCATGGGCAAATGAAATAAAAGGGAAGATAAACAAATGGGACTATATCAAACTAAAAAGGTTTTGCACAGCTAAAGACAATAAGAACAGAATAAAAAGACAAACCACACAATGGGAGAACATATTCAACAGCACATCTGATAAGGGGTTAATAACTAAAATTTGTAAAGAACTTATAAAACTCAACACCACGAAGACAAACAAGCCAATCAAAAAATGGGCAAAAGAAATGAATAGAAATTTCACAAAGAGGACATACAGATGGCCAATAGGCATATGAGAAAATGCTCAACATCACTAATCATTAGAGAAATGTAAATTAAAACCACAATGAGATATCACCTCACACTGGTCAGAATGGCACTCATCAACAAAACAACACAGAATAAGTGCTGGTGAGGATGTGGAGAAAAGGGAACCCTTCTGCACTGCTGGTGGGAATGCAGACTGGTGCAGCCACTATGGAAAACAGTTTGGAGATTCCTCAAAAAATTAAAAATGGAACTGCCTTTTGACCCAGCTATCCCACTTATAGGAATATACCCTAAGAACACCATAGCACTGTTCGAAAAGAAGAAATGCGCCCCCATGTTCGTGGCAGCATTGTTCACAATAGTGAAGATCTGGAAACAGCCCAAGTGTCCATCAGAAGACAAGTGGATTAAGAATCTATGGTACATATATATATATATATACTATGGAATACTACTCAGCCATAAGAAATGACGACATCGGATCATTTATAACAAAATGGATGTACCTTGATAACATTATATGGAGTGAAATAAGTAAATCAGAAAATAAAGAAAAACTGAGAACATCATGATTTCTTACATAGGTGGGACATAAAAGACTATGAGACATGGACAAGAGAGTTGTGGTTACGGGGTGGGGAGGGGCACAGGGAAAGCCAGATAGAAAGTGACAGAGGACAATTTGACTTTGGGTGACGGGTATGCAGCACAATTGAATGATAAGATAACTTGGATATGTTTTCATTGTACATATGTACCCTGATTTATTGGTGTCACCCCATTAAAATGAATAATAATAAAAAAATAAAATAATAAAAGACTAATAGGAAATGAATTGAGCTAATGAAAAGATACATTAACATTAAAAAAAAATAATCACAGTAAGGCAGGCAGAGAAAGAAAACTATCATATGATCTCACTCACATGTGAAATCTAATAAACAAGGTCAATATTCAATACATAACCACTCACTATAGAGGTAACTGTGTCCCCAAGAAGAAAGATTCTACAATACTGTAACAAACCTATATGTTCCAAACCTATGGCCATCCCGCAATTGAGGGTGATATTGCTGGGAATAAAAGAGTAGCAGTAGCTCCACAAACAACAGTGAAGACTTTGAAGCAGTCCACTGAGGGCGGTGAGGTCAAGAGGAGAGTGGTTCAAATCCTCATGCACCAAGGAGGCATAGAAACCAGCCAATCCCAACAAGGAGAGACTGTGGAATTCAATGTGAGAAGACTAAGAGAAAACACAGCACCATTATCTCCATTTTCTACATGGGGAAACAGACCCAGAAAGATGAAGTGACTGGTCTCCTTCACATCAATGAACCTAGGGTTGGTGCTCACACACTTCTCCACTGGGTTCTCCAGGTTGCCCATGTCCCTGATTTAAAATATTATTTGACTCAAGAAAAAAATCAAATAAATCAAATCTGTTATAATTATTACAAACATTCTTTTGAACATTTGAAGGAAAATTTGTAAGTAAAAGGCATATTTTTGTGTTTAACATTTAATGTTATTAATATGGTAAAGTTAAATCTACTATGTTATTATTTTCTCTCTGAAATTTGTTTTTTATTGTTTATTTTCTGCTTTATTTCAGTTTATCAAATATATTTAGTTAATTCTAATTCTTCTACTGGCTTTTTATCCAAAGTACTTTGTATAATTTCTTGACCTAGTTTCTTTGAGAATACAGTAAGTATGTGTATGGATATATATTAGGACTATACTACTTTGTGATTTTATTATTGATGTGTTGACATGGTTTCAAGTATCCCACTCAATATAGCACCCTCTACACACTACATCATACCTCCTATGCTCCTTACAACTTTTTTTAAGCAAACTGTCCTTTATTATCTCTTAAAAACTCCTTACAACTTTCAAATTAAAAATTAAATGAATAAAATTTAAAAAGAAATTTTGTTATGACCTTTTCTTCCTTTCTTTATACTCTTGTGTATGTATGTGTATATACATACATATATATTTATGTATATATATACATATTCATAATTTCTGTAGATTTAGTGTATTTATTATAGATTATATTAAAAAATCCTGCCTAAAAATGTATATGTACTGTACTTCTGTTGGTCTATTTTTGCAGACTAGTTTTATTTTTATATCTTCTTTGAAAAAAGTATGGATTATATCTTGTTGAGACTCTGTATTCCATTATACTTGTCTAAGGAATCTAAAATATTGTATTCTAGTATGCAGTTAAATTGCTCCAGATCAACCTGATAGAAGTTTGGCTTTTAAACTTTGTTAAGGGGTATTTGTTTTAGTTTTGTCTTCTAATCTTAAAGTGAATACCCTAGTCCTCAAGTATTACTCTTACCACCTTGGGGGTTTGAATGAAAAGCCAAAAATATTTACCAAGTTCCTATAACTTGATGATGCCTGATTCAGTCTTCTATGTGGTGTCTAGCTGCTGAAACTCCTGTCAACTCTTGCAGCTTTAAACAACTGTTACCCTTTAGATCTCCTTAGTGATTTGACTCACACATACACCATTCGAAGTTTGCAGTAAGGAGTTTATCTACCATTTTGGGGGCTGCTACTTCAGTGGTTCTATTCTTTGGGAGCATCCTGTATCTATCAGTTTCCAGCCACTCTGCTTTTCCAGACTCTTATCTTTTTTCACATCAGCTAATTAAGCTGTATCTTCCCGTTTGATTGTATCTACCCCCTCCCCCGGCTAGGAGGACTAGGGATTTCCTTTAGAAGAAAACCTAAACAGCAGTCTCCCTTATGTGTGGTTTTATTTTCCATGGTTTGTTACCCTCAATCAACTATTTTATGAAATATTACATGGAAAATTCCAGAAATAAACAATGCATAAGTTTCAAATGTGCAGTGTTCTGAGTAGTATGGTGAAATCTTGCTCAATCCTGCTCTGTCTCTCCCAGGATGTGAATCCCTTTGTCCAGCGTCTCCATGCTGATGCTGTGTATGTTTGCCGCCCTTTAGTCACTTAATCACTCAGTAGCTATCTGGGTTATCAGCTCAGCTGTTTGGGGCATCACAGTGCTTATTTCCAAGTGACTCTTCTAGTAGCCTAATATCACGGTATCTAGGGCATTCTCCTCACTTCATCTCATCATGTAGGCACTATGTCATCTTAGAGCACCACACACACACACACACACACACACACACGTGAGCACAGCACACACAATAAGATATTTTGAGAGAGACTACATGCACATATTATAGTATATTGTATTTGTTTTATTTTATTATTAGTTACTGTTGTTAACCTCTTACAGTGACTAATTTAAAAATTAAACTTTATTATAGATTAGTACATATAGGGTTTTGTAGCACCTGCAGTTTCGGGCATCCACTAGGGGTTCTGGGAATGTATCTCCTATGAATAATGGGAACTACTCTATTACCTGGGTCTCACCCACTGTGGTAACCCTTTCATCGATAAATGAAACCCCTCTGGTTTTACTCTCCAGAACTATCAAGCACCTTTTTAAATATAACTGTTATCAGTAAAATAACTGGTTCAATGCACACTGCTTTGCAATTACTGAAAACAGAACCCCAAGATATACTTAAAATATAAATTCATTTTTATCTAAAAGAATTAATTATATTTTTAGAGAACAGAAGTAAGTATGTATAATGGAAAGACCTGGCTCTGAATCACTGTGCTAACTTGGATTACATCTGTGACTACAGGCAAGTTGCTTGGTCTGTAAACTTAGTTTCCCTCAACTCTAAAAATGACTCTTTTCTCTAAAGAAAAAGTAAAATCTGTTTCTCATCCCATCCATCAACTTTGAGGGAGAAGAGAGCTCTAAGAGTTAATATAGTTGCCCAGGTCACCTAAAGGATGTGACAGCGGAGTATGTGCTGTAAGAATTTGACTCATAAGTTCTATAAATAACAACTTATAGCCTTACTAATTTCTTATTCTTGGTCTTGACTTTCTTCCTTCATGGGAAAGGGGGTAGGAGCTGGGAGAGATCAAAGTAAAAGTTGCTTTTTCTAATAATTTTTAACAGTAAGTCGAAGTGATGTTGCTGGTATATTTGCTCTCATTTTCATTGAGTCTTCTTTGAGAAATAAGTTAACAAAATAGAAATTAGTGAATGTTTTTGAAACAGCATGGTCACAGAAAAAAATTGTGACAGTGAGATGTTTAAAAAGAGGGAAGAATTTCTTTCTGTTTGTATATATTGTAGAAGAGAATTGGTATACATTGACAGAGGCCAATAAGTATACCATGAGACTCCTTAAAAAGCTGCTTTTCAACCTGTGTATTGTGGTCATTTTTAGTCCTCCTACTTTTTTCTCTGTATATATAGTATTAGTAGATCTAAATCATATGTATTATTTAGAGATATGACTTGTGAAATGTTTAATACTGAAGCTCATAAGCCAGAATTTAAATTTGAAATACAATCCACATTCCTAAAATTTTTACTTTCCTATTCTATGAGTTTATTTATCTTTATACTAACTAAACAAAAAAAACTAAAATTAAGATGAAAACTGGGAACAAAGCATGTAAGTTCCCATACTAATATTTAGAATTTATGCTCAAGTTTGACAGGAAGAAGTAAGGGGATCGGGATGGGAGCCCTAACATGATGAACTCCATACTAAAAAGAGGGTTTTCACCTTTCATCACAGAAAGAAAAAGCAGTGATAGCTCTCAAAAGTCTTTTTCACACACAAAAATAATTGCTATACTAAATAAATTACTAAATATTAGGTAGAAAGGAAGGTACTTCAGGCAGGAGAAATATACATGTGCAAAGAGATAGGAAGGGAAAGAGGAAGGCAATGAGGGGAAAATAATGAAGACCACAGAACACCAGATTTACAAAACTACTGAAATACCAAGAAGGAAACATCATTATATCATGAGACAAGGTTCTGTCAAAGAAAACCAGTAGTTAGAAAGCTAGCTGGGTGTGAATTTTGAACTTGCCTAATTCTTCATGTAATTACTAAAATTAATTTACTTCTCCGAGTTGAAGCCTTCTCATCTGTAAAAATAAGAATAATTTTCAAATATTTTTGTATACATTTCAATGTTATCATAAGGATTAAATTAGTTAACTGATGTGAAAGTACTTCCCACAATATTATAATGAGACAATCTCAATAAGTAGAATGCAAATGAGTAAAACAAATCAGTAAATTCAAACTCCTTTCCAAATTCATTCCTGTTTAGACATATACTTTTGATATGTTTTTTTGAGACAAGCAGAATGTGTATTATATATTTGTCTCTATTGTTTTTATAAATTGCTTTTGTCTAATATATAATTATCCTGCACAGTACAGATATATTACTAAAGTTATTGCAGCATTTTATGTTCTCCAATGAAAGAGTTAGAACTTCAATTTCTAAATTTTAAAGAGCAGGTTGAAAACCTAGTGCAGTAAAATATATTCTTGTAATTTTGTGTTTTGAAAAGGTTTAGAGCTAAAAAGATAGCTACAGTTATTAGTATTCAAAACTAAGTGATGTTCCAGGTGGTAAAACAATTCAAGAGCTATTAATTCACTGATTGCTTTGATCAAAGCTCTGGATTGTTTAGTAGCAATTTTCACTTGAGATGACCTCATGCAGACTGCAGCTACCATGTTCATCTTTTCTTTATCTTCATTTTACCAAACATTTATTGACCTAAATAATTTTATCCACATAATCACTTTATTACTAATTTTAACGGGGAGACATTAATTAAAAAAAGGTACATATGTTCAAAGAAAACATTCCCAGGTTATCTTGTCATTCAATTATATTGCATACCTATCACCCAAAGTCAAATTGTCCTGTCACCTTCTATCTGGTTTTCTTTGTGACCCTCCTCTCCCGCCTTTCCCTCCATCTCCTCCCTCCCCTCACCCCCTAACCACCACACTCTTGTCCATGTCTCATTCTCGTTTTTATGTCCCACCTATGTATGAAATCGTGCAGTTCTCAATTTTTTTTCTGTTTTACTTATTTCACTCCGTATAATGTTATCAAGGTCCACCCATTTTGTTGTAAATGATCCGATGTCATCATTTCCTATGGCTGAGTAGTATTCCATAGTATATATGTACCAAAGCTTTTTAATCCACTAGTCCTCTGATGGACACTTGGGCTGTTTCCAGATCTTCGCTATTGTGAACAATGCAGCCACAAACATGGGGGCGCATTTCTTTTTTGCGAAAAGTGCTATGGTGTTCTTAGGGTATATTCCTAAAAGTGGGATAGCTGGGTCAAAAGGCAGTTCCATTTTTAATTTTCTGAGGAATCTCCAAACTGTTTTCCATAGTGGCTGCACCAGTCTGCATTCCCACCAGCAGTGTAGGAAGTTTCCCTTTTCTCCACATCCTCACCAGCACTATTCTGTGTTGTTTTGCTGATGAGCGCCATTCTGACTGGCTTGAGGTGATATCTCATTGTGGTTTTAATTTGCATTTCTCTAATGATTAGAGATGTTGAGCATTTTTTTCATACGCCTATTGGCTATCTGTATGTCCTCTTTAGAGAAATTTCTACTAATTCCTTTAGCCCATTTTTTGAATGGATTGTTTGTCTTTCTGGTGTTGAGTTTTATAAGTTCTTTATAAATTTTGGTTATTAACCCCTTATCAGACGTATTGTCGAATATGTTCTCCCATTGTGTGGTTTGTCTTTTTATTCTGTTCTTATTGTCTTTAGCTGTGCAAAAACTGTTTAGTTTGATATAGTCCCATTTGTTTATCCTGCCTTTTATTTCATTTGCCCATGGAGATAAATTGGCAAATATATTGCTGCTACAGATGTCGGAGAGCTTGCTGCCTATGTTTTCTTCTAAGATGCTTATGGTTTCTCGGCTTATATTTAAGTCTTTTATTCATTTTGAGTTTGTTTTTGTGAATGGTGTAAGTTGATGGCCTAGTTTCATTTATTTGCAGGTAGATGTCCAATTTTCCCAGCACCATTTGTTAAAGAGGCTGTGTTTACTCCATTGTATGCTCTTTCCTCTTTTGTCAAATATCAGTTGCCAAATAAAGATGTGGGATTAGTTTTCACTTCTCTGTTCTGGTCCATTGATCTATGTGCCTGTTCTTATGCCAGTACCGGGCTGTCTTGAGTACAGTGGCCTTGTAGTAAACCTTGATATCTGGAAGAGTGATACCTTCTGTTTTATTTTTTCTTTTTAAGATTGCTGTGGCTATTTGTGTTCTTTTTGGGTTCCATATAAATTTTTGGAATATGTGATCTATATCTTTGAAGAAAATCATTGGTATTTTAATAGGTATTGCATTGAATTTATAAATTGCTTTGTGTAATATAGATATTTTAATGATGTTTATTCTTCCAAACCATGAGCATGGTATATCCTTCCACTTGTTTGTATCTTTCTTGATTTCTTTTATCAATGTTTTATAATTTTCCGAGAACAAGTTTTTAACCTCCTTGGTTAAATTTACTCCTAGGTACTTTATTCTTTTGGCTGCAATAGTGAAGAAAATTGTTTCCTTAATTTCTTGTGCTGACAGTTCATTGTTGGTATATAAAATGTCTCTGATTTCTGAGTATTAATTTTATATCCTGCCACCTTGCTGAATTCATTTATCAGGTTCAGTGGTTTTTTGACTGAGACTTTAGGGTTTTCTATAAACCATAACATATCATCTGCAAATAATGACAGTTTTACTTCTTCTTTTATAATATGGATTCCTTTTATTTCTTCTTCTTTTCTGATTGCTGTGGCTAAGAGTTCAAGAACTATGTTGAATAAGAGTGGTGAAAGGGGGGGTGACCCTCCTCTTGACCCCATTCCTGCCTGATTCCTGATATTAAGGGGATTGCTTTTAATATTTCTTCATTTAGTATTTTGTTGGCTGTGGGTTTGTCGTAGATGGCTTTTAACATGTTAAGGAATATTCCCTGTATTCCCACTTTACTGAGAGTTTTGAGCATGAATGGGCGCTGGATTTTATCAAATGCTTTTTTCTGCATCTATTGAAATTATCATGTGATTTATGTCCTTTCTTTTTTTTATGTGATGAATCACATTGATTGATTTGCAAATATTGAACCAGCCTTGCCTCTCCAGAATAAATGTCACTTGGTCATGATGTATGATTTGTTTCATATATTGCTGGATCCGGTTTGCTAATATTTTGTTGAGGATTTTAGCATCTAAATTCATCAGGGATATTGACCTATAATTTTCTTTCTTTGTGTTGTCTTTGCCTGGTTTTCAGATCAGAATTATACTCACCTCACTAAAGGAGTTTGGAAGTCTTCCTTCCTCTTGAATTTTTTGAAATAGCTTGAGGAGGTCAGGTGTTAGTTCTTCTTTGAATTTTTGGTAGAATTCACTTCTGAAGCTATCAGGCCCAGGACTTTTCTTTGTTGGGAGTTTTTTGATAACTGTTTCGATCTCATTTGTTGTAATTGGTCTGTTTAGGTTTTCTGATTCTTCAGGATTAATTTTTGTAAGATTATATGTTTCAAGGAATTTGTCCATTTCACCTTGATTAATTTTTTGGCATACAGTTCTTCATAGTATTTTCTTACAATACTTTGTATTTCTGTTGTGTCAGTTGTTATTTCTCCACTCTAATTTCTACTTTTATTTATTTGAGTCCTCTGTCTTTTTTTCTTGGTGAGTTCAGTTAAAGGTTCATCTATCTTGTTTACCTTATTAAAGAACCAGCTCCTGGTTTCATTGAACCTATGTATTTTTTCCTTAGCCTCTATGTCATTTATTTCCCTCTGATCTTTATTATTTCCTTCCTTTTACTAATATTCTTGCTGTTGTTTTTTTATTTTTTTAGATGCAGGGTCAAGTTGCTTATTTGAGCATTTTCTAGCTCCTCATGGTATGTCTGTAGTGCTATGAACTTCCCTCTCATACTGCTTTTGCTGTGTCTCATAAATTTTGAGTTGATGTATGCTCATTATCGTTCATTTCTAGAAACTTCTTTATTTCTTCTTTGATCTCATTTTTAATTCATTCGTTATTTAATAACATACTATTTAGTTTCCAAGTGTTTGAGTATTTTTCAGTTTTTCTTTTGTGGTTAATTTCTAGTTTCATGGCATTGTGATCAGAGAAAATGCTTGATATGATTTCAATCTTCTTAAATTTGTTGAGACCACTTTTGTGTCCTAACATGTGGTCTATCCTAGAGAATGTACCATGAGCACTTGAAAATAATGTATATTCTACTGCTTTAGGGTGAAAAGGTCTGAAGATATCTATTAAATCGAGTTGATCTAGTGTATCCTTTAAGTCTACTGTTTCTTTATTAATTTTCTTTCTTGAGGATCTATTCACGGATGTTATTGGGTATTGTATTCCCCTACTATTATAGTAGTGCTACTAATCTCACCCTTTATATATATCAAAGTCTGCTTTATGTATTTTGGGATTCCTATGTTTGGTGTGTAGATACTTATAACGGTTATATCTTCCTGTTGAATTGTTTCCTTTATCATGATGTAGTGTCCTTCTTTATCTCTTAATACAGCCTTTGTTTTAAAGTCCACTGTGTCAGATATAAGTATTGCTACCCCGGCTTTTTTCATTTCCATTTGCATAAAATATTTTTTTCCATCCTTTTACCTTTAGTCTATGTGTATCTTTTGTTTTAAGGTGTGTCTCTTGTAGACAGCATATGTATGGGTCCTGTTTCTTTATCCACGCAGCTGCCCTATGTCTTTTGATTGGATCATTTAATTCATTTACATTTAAAGTTATTATTGATATGTAGTTGTTTATTGCCATTTTTTTAAAGCTATATTCTTCTTTTGCCATATTCTTTTCCCCCTTTGAACTGTTCAAAACAGGCCCCTAAGCATCTCTTGCAGAATTGGTTTGGTTTTAATGAATTCCTTGAGGTTTTTTTTGTTTGGGAAGCTCTTTATTTCTTCAATTTTAAACATTAACTTTGCTGGATAGAGTAGTCTTGGTTGTAGGTTCTTGTTCTACATTACTTTGAATATATCTTCCCATTCCCTTCTGGCCTCTAATGTTTCTGTTGAGAAGCTGAATGTCATCCTTATGGGGGCTCCTTTGTAAGTGATAGCCTTTTTTTCTCTAGCAGCTTTTAAATTTTTTTCTTTATCACTTACGTTTGGTATTTTAACTATGATGTGTCTTGGTGTAAATATTTTTGGGTTTCTCTTTAATGGAGTTCTCTGTGCTTCTTGAACGAGTGAAACATTTTCCAGTCTTAATTTAGGAAAGTTTTTAGCTATGATTTGATTGAACAAAGTTTCTATCCCTTTTGTTTCTTCTTCTTCAGAAACCCCTATGATGTGGATGTTATTTCTCTTCATGTTGTCACAGAGCTCCCTTAGAGTTTCCTCAGATTTTTTGAGTCTCTTTTCTTTTTTCTACTCTGCGTTTGTGCCTTTGTTTGTTTTGTCCTCTAACTTGCTGATTCAATCCTCAGCTTCATCCATCCTACTTTTAATTCCTTCCATTGTGCTCTTCAGTTCTGATACTGTATTTGTATTTCTGTCTGATTCTTTTTTATTATTTCAATTTCCTTTTTTTATACTTGCTATCTCTTTATTTAGGTGTTCATAATGATTATTCATTGTTGCTCTAAGCTCTTTGAACATCCTAACTATCATTATTTTAAACTCTGCATCATGTAGTTTGGTTATATATGATTCATTCAGGTCCTTCTCTGGGGATTTCTCTTGATTCATTTGGGTTGCTACACATTTTGTCTGTGTGTAAGAAGGGTTTGGCTACTGAAGTCCAATGGGTATTGCCTCTGTGTTCCCTTGGTGTGGTCTGTCTGTAGGCCCGCCACTGCCTCTTCCGCTGCCTAGAGTGCTTGGTTGTGTGTGTTGCCATTGCCAGCTGCTGCAGCTGCTGCTGTGGTCTCCGCCTCAACTCCATGGGAGGGTCTATGTTCTCGTGCTAGGCTCAATAAACCTCAGCCTGTCTCTGCTGTCACCCCTCTTCCACTGGTGGGATCGCGCACCACCCTCGGGCCAGAAGCCTGGGCACCAAGGGAAAGTGTGAGCACTTTAGCTGTGCTGCAGGTCCCTGTCAGCCTGTTCCTCTGGCCGGGACGGGCTTCTGATGCATGTTCAGCTGCAAGCCAGGCTTCCGCCCCGCCCCTGCCAGCCTCGGCTCCTTGGCCAGGCTGCTGGTGTATGCTCAACTGTGAGCCTGGGCTTCCACCCCACCTCCGCAGGCAAAGCCAGTTCATGCAGGACTTCAAGCCTTGGAGGCTGGTTGAGGCTGCGTGCCTGCTTGCCCCTTCCCAGCGGTGGAACTTTACCTTTCCTAGGCTTCCACTTCTCATCCACAGGTGGGGTCACAGGCAGGCCCAGAGCTGCTGGACCACTTTCACGTGTCCACTTCACCCCTGCTGGGCTAGACCAAGCTCACGCCAGCTGGCTCGGCATCTGCCCCCACCAGTGGAACCTCGCTTACACTTCCCGCCACCCCCTGCCCTCCAGCAAGCCCTCAGCAGTGTGGGTGGAGGCCTTGCAGCTCAGACCCTAACACTCCATGCTGTAGTCCTGAAAGAACCTTCCTTTTAAGTGACTGTGCTCTAATTGCCACAGGAGAGTCTGTTTGGCTAGTGTCCTGATTCCGCTTGCTGGTTCCAGGGGAAATATTGTTTCAGATTTGTGGATTCACTCAGCCCAGGGTTTAGGGTGGTTGTCCCTCAAAGCTTTTTTCCCTGTGCCTTCCAGACCGCATTCTCTTTCTGCTGCTCCAGTCCTCTCCTCTCTCCCTGTATCCCGGAGTCCCGGGTGAGTGGTTGTGAGAGAGGTTTTCTGCACTGTCCTTTTAAGAAGAATCCTGGGTCTGAGACAACTGTCTCTTTCTCACAAATAGTATCCTAACCTGTTTCACAGCTAAATACTGTCCATGCACCTCTTCTAGGCTCTGGGGCTGTAGCCTGGGGCGTTGTTCCTGGGACCCAAGTCCCTACCCTTCCGCTGGCCTCTCTTCCCACCACAGGAGTCTCTCCGGGCTGCCTTTCACTCGGGGGAGATGGGCAGCCCTTTCCACATTTTCACTTTTCCTACCAGTCTCAATATGGCTTCTTCAGTGCTCCCTGGTTGAAGAGTCCTCTCAGTCCAGTTCAGCATTGGTTTATCCAGATGATGGTTTATAAAATCAATTTATAATGCACTTTCGTTCTGGGAGTTGGACATTGGTACGTCCGCTTACTCCATCACCATCTTGCCCCTCCCTATCCACATAATTATATATAGCTCTGTGAACAGCCCTCTGAGGTGGACACTATTTTCTGTATTTCACAAAAATGGCTGCTGAGGTTTAGTAAGAATTCCCAAAGTTACACAGCCAGCAAGAGGCAAAGCTGGATACAAACTCAGACCTCTGAGGATCAGATCTCCACCATTGCATACACACACTTCAAGTGGGCAGTCTGTAAGTCTCAGTGGTTTCTACAATATATTGGGTAGGAGATCAGAGAAACACACACTGTGTTTGCTCTAACCCTCCCACCCTGGCCCTTTCAGAGTTGTGTAAGTTGGAAATGTAAAAAAACAAACACAGAGGGATGAGAAAGTAAGCCACAAAGGACAGCTCTGTGGGTGAGTGACTGTATACATGTTCTCCTATCTGTAAATCAGAAAAACTATGTTTTGCCACATCCTTGTTTTTGGGATAATTGTATATATACTGTGTATATCTTAGGTGTTTTTGCTCTTGTAACAGCCACTAGATAGAAACCACATGCTCACTTGTCCCCCACATTCTCTTCTCTCCATTGCTACCTGAACACATTGACTAAAAATCCTGCGTCTCTGCCCAGCTCTCTGAGGTCAGCAGTATGGGAAATACCCCAAAGTACCTGATCTCAGAAAGTCTCTTGAGAACATTAACCAGAGAAAAGTTGTGTGCACATCATTAAACAAATGATTTCAAAAGAAGACTGGTATTCTAGAGAAAATTAATCGTTAGAATAGACACCAGATAAATGTTTCAAAGAAAAGAGGGATTTCATTTGAAACACTGGGTAAATATTGCCTGTGGATATGAATATATATGGGTTTGTATCATACTGTTAAACTTTCAGCAGGTTATACTCACCTATATTTTGTGACCCCACTGGCTCCCTATTTTACTTGAAGATTTCATGTTATCCAATATAATTGTGAAACCAAAGGAATTCTGGATGCCTCCATAAGGTTAATTGGAAGCAACTGGATTTTTATAAATGGAGGCTGGATGGATGGAACTAAGTTTCCAAAGACTTCACAGGAATACCATGAAGAAAGAAGCTAAAGATTTCTAGTTAATGGTTTGTTGTACGTAGTGATCCAGCTTCATTCATCCACAGTTCAATAAATATTTGTTGAGCATGAAACAGTAAATGAAATGATATGGATTAGCCCTCTCAAAATGAGTAAAGTCTAGTAAATAGGCAATTACAGAGCATAGGATATAGCAATTAGTAATCAGCATGCTTTGGCCCATAAGAGGGGCAGCCAACTTGAGAAGGTTAAGGAAGACTTTTGGTGGAGTTATCATAATGGATTAGTGGAGGGTTTACAGAGAAGAATCGATGGGGAGAAACACTATGGAAGAATGTGAGTTCTGCTTTGCACATGCTTTCTAATACAGTGTGTCTATAAAGTTATGGTGCACTTTTGACCTGTGACCGGTCAAAAGTACACCATGACTTTACGAACACACTGTATATCTCAAATACAATCTAATAATAGCTAACATTTCCACTGAGTGCTGGTAATGTGTCAGACAAGTTTTCAGTGTTGTCACCAGTGCTCTCAGAACTACGATGAAGTAGATTTTTTAAATTTCTTTTTACAATTAGATTAAAAATAAATATTTGTGAGTCACTAGTGTGCTGGTAGTAATTGAAGCCATCGAGGGTTTGAGGTAGAATGGGGAAGAAGAAGAAGAACGTTTGTAAAAGAATCAAAAATATTACAAAGAATGCAGAGAGTAAGTGTAAAGATGTAGAGAAAGCATCATAAAATAGAAACAAAGAAAGAGTTCACATGGTCAACATGCCAGAGAAGAAGCCCATGACTATGAAGACTGAGTGTCTTGACAGGCACCATCTTGCAAGGAGCTGAAGAGAGAACAGAAAGTAAAGAATTAGAGACAGTGAGGAGAATAAAGTTTATTTAAATACCAAGCTGAGAAGAAATGACAGTATAAAAATGGCACATTGGCTTGGTAGCTTTGTTTATTTGAAGGCATGATACCTATTGAAAGGTGTCTAGGAGAGCTGAAGAGGCTGGGAATTGAATCCAAAGAGGCATTTACATGGCTGGGCTGAGGTACATTTCTTTATAATAGCAGGAGGGAAAGAGAGAAGGTTTCCTGTATATATGGGTAGGTTTATATATTCTACATTCTCTGTTATAACTCCTGGTCTTCGTGTAGACTGTACAACTAAATTCAGGCAAGTAATGAATTAGTCAACCATATCCTCCCAGTACAACTGACATTCATGGAGGCATTAGGTTGTGTTTATCTGCTTCATGTTCAAAATCAGTCAAATACTAGTTAGTATTTACTTTCAGTTGTAAGGAACATTTTTAAAAATAAAGAGTGAGCATAAAATTATGTATTTTATGCTCATGTATTTACTTTTTCAATTTGGTCACTGTTCTAAAACATTAGAAAATGACTGATAAGATCCCCTGTCCATGTTAATGTGTTGAATTCAGGGGTAGATAAAGAAGTTTGGTGACTTAGAAATAGCTTCGAAACAATCACGTCTACACCATTTTGGTTCATATATTGGAATCCTTTTTGTTCAGCACTGCCACTAAAGTTATTTTCAGAACATCATATGGATTTTTTATTGAAAGATCTCTGTTAACTTTTATTATCGCTGGCCTGCTTTGTAATTTTGGAAACAGATATAAAGAACGAGCAACCCAAAGCACAGTAATATAGTGGGAAGCATCCTTCATAAGTCAATTGAGGAATTTAATAATCTCTTTAGAAATAAGCTCTATAGCTATGAGAAAAATGTGTGGGTTAAAGGCCTTCCAATTAAGAAAGGTTTCTCTGTGGATTTATAGGCTGGTGGTTCACTCTTCCTGTTCATGTTTCCATAGCAACTGTCAGGTAGATTTTCTGCAACTTGCTAGGAAGTTGGAAATGTTGAGTCTGGTTGAGCCTTTTCAATTCAGTGATGCTTAAATGAAATTCTTTGCAGGAAACTGACATTTAACTTGGGTCATTTATTTATATCTATAAGAAAAAAAATCAATTAAATAATCAAATGTGCAAATTTTTATTGGGATTATTTTTGGTACATATTTTGTGCTGTAATCTCTTCTTAATGCCAGGGTACTATAGGTTTGAAGGAGCTGCAGCTGGCCCCTTCACTATCTGATGGCTTGTGGCTTTAATTACAGCCCAAGACAGAAGTAGGCATACTCTCTTCTGGTTTACTTCTGCAAGCTGTAATAACCCCTGGTGATATTCAGAAGCAGAATAGGATCCCGGAGACTCATTAGGTTGAGACACCTATACTGCATGAAACAAAATGTGCAACAATTTATCCTTTTACTTTTCCTGTCTTGTTAGTTACTTGAATTACAGCCTGGTAAATCAATCATTTATATGCTATTATTTTAATTTCTTAGGAGTATAGTATCTTCATTTTTCCTTTGGATTAAACTGACTTGGACATAACCTATTATGGTTTATGTCAACCCACATTGACTGATATCTGACAGCTCCATGTAAGATGTCCTTTATTTCTTAAAAAAAATTTGTGTGTGTGTATGTGTGTGTGTGTGTGTGTGTGTATATATATATATTATATATATATATATATATATATATATATATATATATATATAATATATATATATATATATATATTTGTGTATATACACACACACACAAACATATCAAGCATGTAGCTGGGCAAAGTGAGCGCTCATTTCATTACTCTTTATATAACATATAGTATATAACACATGAAGGACAGACATCCAAGGGGCGTGACTTAGGGTTTCTTTGGTTAGCATTGTGGCTCACTGTCACAGAAAGAACCACTTCTACAAAAAATAAAGCACAGTCCTTATTTCACACTGTGATTCTATTTATACACCAGCTCCCTTGAGGACATTTTTAATAAGATATATTATTTACAACAATGGTTTTGGATGCATATTTCAGTTCATTTTGTTCCATTCCTCTTCTTTCTTTTGTCATTTGTAGATCAGACCCTTACCTATTATAGTGATACTTCATATTATATACAATTGATTGTTGGTAATAATACAAATAAAACAAAGAAGGGAGAGGAGGAAAAAAAAGAGAGAAAGGGAGGGGAGAGTGAAAAGATTTCTTTTTAAATAAGTCAAAGCTGAAATGTCTTTTACTTACTTGCCTTGCCTTGTCTTATTGTCTTCTTCTTTGGTCTAGAAACTGTGTTTTCTTCCATTAAGCCAAATAAAAACTATCTGAGAAAAGCAATTGAAGCTGAAGGAAGCTCACATTTTAGTTGTTTTACTAGGAAGTGGAAATGAAGTCTCAGCCTGCTCTCAACTTTATTTACTGTAAATGGTGGACAATTTTCTCTTAAAATAAATTGTACTTGGAGTTGCATGGCTCCATCAGAAGGAGATACACCTATAATCCAGGACACACAGACATAGTAAAGTGAGATTCTGAATGTTTGTGGGGATTTAGAGAGTTGGAAAGGGAACAAACTTGCTTAGGTACAGAAATATACTAAAATATGTAGCTGCATGAATGGATAAATTGTTTGATCACAGACATCATTCTGACTCTTGCTTTGATACTTATAAACTGAGGCATTCTGGGTAAAATAATAAAGGAGAGGCATTATTGCTTTGCAGGAGCAGCAAGGATTAAATTTTGGCTGCTACTACTCAGGGGAAGAAGAGAGACTATCTCTGTTGCTGGCATTTGGACATTAGTCTAGAGGTAGAGTACCTTTTCTTCCTCCAAGGCAGAAAGGGAGAAAGAGGAGTTGGAGGTAATCATCCCCTTGGGTCTAGCATGTGACCAGGCTGAGCACCCACTTGACAAACTGTTGAAGGGGTCACTTGACTCACCTTATGTTAGTCCTTGGCAGAGTGTGGTTTTATTCAGTTGATGGGCCTTTATAGGTCCTCCTTGCCCTTGAATTCAAAGTCCCTATGCCCAGTCCTTAAGGCCATGGCTTCTACTAGCAGCCTCCAGCCTGGCCTGAGCTCTCTTCTTCCAAATCTTTGCTTGAAAAAACAAATGAAGTATTTTTCTGAGTGGGTCTCCGACCCTCTTCCTGGGCTTCGCAGTGACACAGCTTTCCTACCTGTCCAGCTCCCTTCTATTCTATTCTCCAGGTAATGGCATGTGCCTTACTCAATGGCTAGGATATCTTTTCTTCTCCTCCTCACCTCCCCACTTTCCAATCTTCACCTCCATTATTCTATCTTAATTTTTCTTGCTTCCTTCTATTCAAGCCTGTTGCCCAATCCTTCTGCTCTGGGTTAGTATGTTCTTCATTTCCTCTTCTAACATCAGCCAGTGTCCACAGTGTCCATTCTCTACAGCACAGGATACCACTACCCTGCACATCACACACCTCCACCCACACACATGAAGGCTTAGCTTAAATATGAATCTAAATGTTAGTGAGAATCTCCATTTAACCCTGGCAAGCTTTGCTCTGATTTGTGTGTGTGTGTGTGGGGGGGGGGATTGTTTGTTTTTTGAATTCAATTACTAGTTATGAGATCTTAGACAAGTTACTTAACTTCTCTAAGCCTTGGCTTCTGAACCTCTGTAATGGCTACATTTGTACCCATATATCATAAGATTTCTATGAAAATTAAATTAGTTGATTTATGTAAACTCTGTTGAACAGTGGGTGGCACCAGAAAGTTTTTCATAAATATTAGCTTTTCTTGCTTCATTGTTGGGAATTTTTGGTTGTAAACAACTAAAGCTTTACAATCATACAGATCTGTGTTTGACTCTCTTCTCCACCATTTACTGCTTATATGACCATAGTATATTTTAAAGATTCGTTGAACTTGTTTCCCTTCTAATAGAATGAAGAGAATTATAGCCACCTCCTAGAACTGTTATGAACATTAACTGACAGGGGGATTTTTGACATCCCAATGTAATGTCTGTCTCACAGTAATAGCTTTCTCTCCTTAAGCATGTTGATTTTCTAAAATTTTGATCAATTATTCCCTTTATCTGTGTGCCTAAAATACTAACTCATAATCTTTCTTCCTCTTATTGCCTCCTTTCTTTAAAATGATCCTTTCTTCTCTCACACTAAGAAAACTTTATTTCCTCGAGGTCACAGATTTTAGATTACCAGAAGGCAAGTGATCTGTCCTCTAACTCTTCCCCTCTTACAAAGCTCGATGAGTATTTTTAAGAATCTGATTCTAAAAGCAAAGGAGAATTTCTACTCACCTGGGTAAGATAGCAAGTCATGAAAAGAGTTTGTTTTACTAGAGTGCAGGGTGTGGAGATTAAGAGGGGTGTCTTCTGAGCATCCCCCCAACACCAAGGGGCCCACTCCTGAGTCCAAGCATAAAGTTATCCTGCTGTTAGTGTTGTGAAGCATGGGGGGTATTCTATGTCCAATTAATGACAGCTTTATCTCACTTTTATATTTCAATTCTTTTCAATTATTTCATCAATCTCAGATGTGATCCTAATACCCATTGTGTTTGCAGTCTATATTAAGTGCAAAATTTGAAATTATTTTCGTCAAATCTGCCCCTTCCAGATTTGCTACTTGAAGATCAGAGCGTTCTGCAGAAGAAAAGACTTCCTGGCTCAATGTGTCAGTTCCTTTTCATGTAGCTGGATCTTTCAATTTGTAGCAGAACCCCTGCAGCACTATAAAGAAAGGATGATATGTCTGAAATGCAGAACTGAGGTCACCTCTGTCTACCATTATGTTTCCACAGGCTTTCTATAAAAAGTTGCAAAACCAAGGGGTCTGAGATCTGATGCCTGAAATGGCTGCAATCACTCAAAGGCATCCCTTTTCCTGTCTCTTGCTGATTTACCCTATCCCGTTGTGCCTTTCAAAGCACAGCCCACAAACTCTATAGTTAGGGCAAGATCAGCCATGTACACAGGCTCCAAACATACCTCACTCCCCTCTTGGACAGCTTCCCCTGTACATTTGGTGTTAGACTCAGAACTATGTTTCTATCTCAGCTAGGCCACTTATTGTGATATTATACACTTTCCCAGAGTGTTCTGAGATTTCATACCTTATAAAATAATAAGCAGTAGTGACAGCTAATATCATTGAATACTTGATGTCTGCCAGATATTATTCTAAGTATTTTTTGTGTGCCTGGGTGGGTACATCTATGCCTTTGAACTTCACCACAATTTTATAAATTAGATCCTTTTGTTAGAGAAGAAATTGAAGCCCAAAATCTCCCAGGTGGTAAATGATAGAGCTGGGATTTCAACTCATCTAGTCTTGCTCCAGAGCACAGGTGCTTAATCATAAGCTACTTATTTGCAATACATAAAACTACAGTCAATTCTACTTACCCACAGTAGTTACAGTCTATAAAAGCATCATAAACATTGTCCCAAATATTTGCTTAACTCAGAACCTCATGATTCTCCAAACTAAAGATCAGAAGATTTAGTAAAAATTTCCCCCTTTTCCAATTAATCCCTCCTCTCTTCAGTTTCCCGTTCTGTACAATAACGGGAAAGAGCAGTCACTGCTCTTCCACAGACTCTAGGTGAGAAGCAGGTTGGGAAGTGGCAGAGTACTTCAGAAGCAGAAAATGCTATACAAATGTAAGTTATTTTTATTGCCGTTACTACCAAGGATGACTCATAGCACTAATGCTCTAAAAATCAGCAATGTACTAATACACAGAAGAATAAATAGAAATATGGTCATTTTCAGACAGAAAAATTTTTTTTTGGTATAACAAGTATAATATTTCTATAATCACCAGTTGGAATCTAGTTTGAGGTTTTTGAGATTCACTGAATGTGCTTGGATAATTTTTAAAGGAAATGTCATACTTGATATTTACAAAACCATCACAGGGACCGGCCAACTCTCTTAATGCCTCTTTCCAAGTTGCTTTTGGAAAGCACAAACAGCTGTCACATTAAACAGGCAGTCACAGTCCTGCCCTGCACACACAGCACTATGTTCTTCAAGCAAGTTTATGAAAGGCTGTAGCAGATAACTTCAACTCCTCATATACAGAATCTAGTTTTCCCCTTTTTTCAAAGATTAAGTAAAATGTATGTCATTTGGGCAGCCCTTGTCTGAATAGATACTGAATGTTTTATCCCACAAAGTACCCATATGAGCACTTAACCCATATTGGTTAATGACCAGAGGGATCCTCAGTGCCTAAGTGATTTCCTAATTGTAACTAAGGTGTTTGGTGGGGCATACTTATTCATCCGAACCATTAGAATTCAATTTAGTGCCTTTCTGCTCCTGGAGCAGAATGTAACTAGCACATCTGGCCATGTCTGCTCCAACACTGAATGGTGCCCAATGGAATGAAAGCATGATGGAATGTGCTTTCCTATTAGTAGAGAACAGGCTAGCAAACAGTGGGTTCATCATGGGAGATAACACAGCCTCAAGGTTGTTCTTTGTCTCTTTCCCTGATACTGAAGATATCCTTTATTAGATAATGTCATGTGGTTCTGGGACTGTGTTCCTGCCCAGCCTGTGAATTTTTCACCTGGGAATGCTGGTGCTCACAGAAATAGCATCCCCAAACTGTTCTCATCTGTTACTTAAGAAATGGGTGGATGGCTTTTGATGTCATTCTTCCTCTATTGTTCAGATTCTACACTGCTTTTTTCCCCATGCTTCTATTTGTTTTCTTTTTGTTTTAAGTTTGATTCAATATGGGATATCTGGTAAGAACTTTGGAAAAACATGTCATACCAGAAATAACAATATCACATTTATAACCTTAAATTGCACTATCTGATATTTAAGCCTTCTCTCCTCAGGGAAGCTTCGTGCCAGGCACTGAGAACTCAGAAGGGAAAAAAGACCTGTCCTGACCTTAGGCAGAGGGTAGTTTCCACAGGATGATGAGTTCTTTATCAAAGGTTAGTAGCAATCACTTTAGAAGCAGAGAGGAAGAGAACCAGCCTGAGACCCCAGAGAGGCTTCCTGGAAGAGGCATTGCCTATATATTAAAAGAGTGGATAGGAATTTATCAGATAACAGAGGTGGGAAGGAAAATTCCAGAAAAAAGGAATTGCACAAAGGAAGGTACAGAGGTGTGATGAACCCAGTGAATGCCAAGCAGCTTAGACTCACTGAATGACTAGCATTGTGGGAATAGAGATAAATGACAGTGCAGGGGAGGGTGGTAACCAGGTAAATGTCATGCAGGAGTTTCGCTTTTATCTTCAGTCAGTGGAGAGGGGGTTGTTTAAGAGGTTTGGGTGTGAGGAAATTAGAGAATGGGAGTTTGATATTATAGTTAGTGCTGCTCTACCATCACTCTGAAGAATATGAGGATGAGAAGCCAAAACCAGAGGGAGGAGAGCCAGGGGAGTGAGCATTGGGGGAGAGAAATACAAGTGAAGAAACTATTGTAGTCACTCAGATAGGGGAGAATGGGGGATTCATCTAGGAAAGCTGTAGATGGAGCACCAACAGATTCAGGAAATAACTAGGAGGCAAAATCATCATCAGTTAGGAGAAGTTGATTGGATGGTTTTGAAGAAGCGAGAAGGGAGTCCTGAAGGAGAGGGTATAAAATGGCCATGATGTTTCTGGATTTTTGAGGTAGGTGGTACTGCCATTTATGGGGTTAGGCTAGAAGAAAAATCTGTAGGTGTGATTGGAGAGCATAACTTCATCTGCAGAACATGTGAAACATCCGAACAGAGTTACATATTTAAGTGAAGTTCAATGTCTAAAGCTCAAGAGACAAACATAGAATATAATTTTAGGACATTTTTTTAGCACATTAATGCTTGGTGACTCTCCATTTATGTTCTGCATGTTTCAATCCAATATTTAAAGAAATACTTTAAATTTCTCATTTACCAGTTATAATAATGGTATGGTTATCATTCTAATAGCTGTAATTCTTGTGGTTTGTTGAGGTTTTCTCTCTTGTTTACTTCAATGGTTAATATTTTGGCAATGAAGTAACTTTTGGTCATTGATTTTTTTCTTTTTAGATTTTATTTACTAATTTTTAGAGAAAAGAGAGGGAGACAGAGAAAGAAGGGGCAGAAGTGAGAAGCATCAGCTCATAGTAGTTTCTTCCTGTATGTGCCTTGACCAGGCAAGCACAGGGTTTTGAATCAGTGACTTTAGCATTCCAGGTTAATGCTTTACACATTGTGCCACCACAGGCCAGGCAATACTGATTTCTTATTTGCTTAAAAATGTAAAATATACTTATTTGTAATGGGAAATTATATATAAAAAGGAAAGCATTCAGCATGCTAAAGTTAACATACATATTTCTAAGTTTCAGATATTGTTCCCTTAGAACAAATCTGACTTCCTTTCAGATCCAAATAGCAAAAACATAATATTATTCATCTTACACTAGAAGGTTTCATATTATTTGGAAATATGTGTCACTTGGTGATTTTTTGTGAATATTTTAATGACTTTTTATTAAGAAAGAATCTTCTATTCCCATTTGATCATATTTTTTCAAATATCTTAGATGATTGTAAACATATTATTCTAGACAGTGATGGAAAAGTGTACTTTAAAGTATCTCAGCTTTTGCTTATTTTCCTTATAATACAAAAATAAGTGAATCTATATCCATTGTTGCTATGGTAACTAACATTTTCTTTATACATTGAAAAAGAACATGAACATTTCTAAATGCATTTCCATTCTTCTGATATATGTCTCTGTATATACAAAAGTATATACAGGTACTTGAGGTGACTTTAAGTCCAGAAGACTTCAGAATAGGCCCTCTTATAGCTATTCTTTACATCAACTTTACATAAAAACAGATGCCATCAACCTGGGTCTTATTTAGCTTGGTGGACACAAACTGTTCACATTATATAAGAAAGCAATTGATCACTATTATTTTTTAAAAAGATTGAGAAACATTTCTATTGTGCTTCAGCTGTTTACCACATTCTATAAATATCTCTAGGTTCTATTTTAAAAAGGTTTCAAATCTGAAAATCATTAGTAAACCACCTATATGCCCAAGTCATAGATTAACTCTAAATTAGGCACATTGTATGTACATTTATTTCTTAACAAATATTTATGACAAGTTTCTAAGTTTACAATCTCCACTAGATTAATAATTTAGAGGAAATAACAGTCACATACCATATATTTATACAAAATATTCAAATGATATGTGCCAGGAGGAAAACATAAATAAGGTCTCATAGAACCAGTGTAGGGTCAACTAAATTAGCCTGAAGGCATCAAGGAAAATTTGAAGGAGAGGAGAGAAGGATGCATGAATAACATCTTAAGGAATGTCTTGCCCTGTAAGACATTTTAAAAAAATGTTATTGAATTTATTAGAGTGACATTAGTTAATAAAATGAACCAATAGGACATTTTTAACTAAAAATATTAATATTTATGTAGACAACCAAGCTAACATATAACAAATAGCAAAAGGATATTCATTATGTACTTATAAACTAGTTTGTGTGTATGTATAAGAAAAATTAAATCAAAGCAGTTCAGTTTACTTTAACTATATTTATTGAACCTCTATTATGTGTCAGAAACTGGCTAGATTCAGTGGTGACTCCCAAGGAGTTTACTTTTGTGAAACTTAAACAATGTACAAAGGTTGGATGGAGCAGTTCCACCTCTTGGAATGTACTCTAATTAAATAGTTAAATGATCATGAATGTGTGCACAAAGATGCAGTTACTAGGATTGTTTTAGCAGAACGCCATTATTCAAGATGAAAAACACCATTGCCCAAAATGTCCTCAAAGGAGGAATGATTAAATAAATTATAATATACAGTGTGCATTTTTGTTATAGAATAAAATTTCTTATTTATTTTATAGTTTTTATTAAAATATTTAATAATATTTATTCTCATGGGATATTTTCATTGAAAAGTTTTAATGAACTAACCAAGCCCAACAGGTATAATGTGGCTATGTTTTTGAATTTCCTAAATTCTCTACTACTCAGAGGTAACTTTTAGTGACATTACCTATATTGTATTTTGTTCTTTTAAAAATGCATGTTGTATATAAAACTAAATTGAAATATAGAAACCAAAACATGATGAAGAAGAGAACAAACAAGGTTTGAACATGTGGCATGCTAGGAAAGAAAGATTTAGCAATGGGTAACGAGTATCTTAGAAAAAGAGAATTCAGCTTGGATGAGATTGAAAACTGGCATAAGAATGCTAGAATAAGTTACAAAGAATTAGAATAAATCAGCAGACAGTAAGAAAACACAGCAGAAAAAAGACAAAGAACAGGATATCAGGAAGAAGAACATTAATACATTGATTATTCATCTAAGATTTCTGGTTTTGAAAGTCCACTGTGAGTTAGAAAAACTAATCAGGAGAACAAAGATGGAAGCTCAGACAGAGAATAAACACTTTCTGAGGAAATGAAAACAGAGTGCTATTGAGCCTCTAAAACAGTGGTGGGTAAACAGTGGCCCGCTGCTTTTTGTAGAAATCATGAGCTAAGAATTTTTAAGTGGTTAAAAGAATATTATTTCTTCACATGTGAAAACCTGAGATTCAAAGTTCAGTTGTCAATAGATAGCTTTATTTGCACACTACTATGCTTATTTATGTATCACCACAGGTATGCTTTTTATAGCATAAGGCAGAGTTCAGCAGTCACAACACATAGCCCATAAGGCTTCAAATATTTGCTATCTGGTTCTCTACAGAAAGTTTTTTGACCCCTGACCTAAAAATTAAAAGAGACAAGAAGGAACAGGAAAATATTTAAGAAAGACATTAAATAAGGATTGCTTGCTTGAAGTCAAGAGTAAAAGAGAATTGTGAGAGGTTAAGTAATTGTAATTTGTGATTTAGAAGGTATGGAAGATTAGAACTTTGTTTCATACTCAACCCTGTTACCCACTGGCTCCTCACCCTGATGCCATAAGCAATCCCACACTGTCTCAAGGGTCTTTAGCTCTATTTACTTAACTAAATCTTCAATATGATCAAGGCCCTTTTGATTTCAAGAATCATAACTCTCCTAACTAGCTCCAATGAAAAGTTAAAGTCATACAAATGCTTTAGAAAATAAAGTTCAACTGGACCTTCAAGGAACATGTAAACCACCAGGTTCTAAGGGCCCCAGTTCCTCTATCCCCTTCCCTCAGGGTCCTGTATTTTCTCTTTCTTCTCTCATCAAAGACTGACTTTCCCTGTTTATTCTCTTACTTGCATATGGCTAAAGATGGTAGCCAACTCATTGTCTCTATAGCAACCTCTCTGCCTTAGAATCCAGCATTGAAACTGGATTGTCCTTCTGCATCTCTCCTCTTTCAAATTAATGGGAAAAGATGAAGGGCTTTATCCCAGTCAGTTTCTTAATTGCATTGGTGAAGGTGTATACCTCTGATCTAATCAATGGTGGTGGGGCTGGTAAGTTACAAAGCCTGCTGGACATCTACTAGGGCCTTTCAGTGGGTAAATAATGATAACTAAAGGGGAGAAAAGATTAAAATGCATACTACATACATAGAGAGAAAACACTTCTTCAAACTTCATCTCTTCTGAGAAACCTTCATTTACTATGCAGTCTGATTTAATTGCATTTTCTCTGCACTTCCAGAACACCTTGGTCATACCTCATACTTTGTCAGACTTCATTAAGAGTAAGGTTGCATCTTTATCATTTGGGTCACTCCCACATTTCCAAAATATAATATGTGATTAAAGCTGAAATGATTAATTAGTATACAAATGAATACCAAACATTTGTGTGAACAAACTCAGGCAAGGTGAATTGAGATAGGACTAGATATTTTGAGGATGTTCTAATTTAATTTATTGGTTGTGAGCTATTCTTTATAAACCCTAAATATACATGATGTTAAAAAAAGAAAAAAATAGTGAAGATAAAAAATAATTTTGATTAGTTAAATTGCTACACTGTAATTATTAAGTCGCTTCAACACTCAAAATCAATCATATATAATATATAATTTACCATAACAATAAAATTAAGAGAAAAAATATAACCATCTCAGTAACTTCCAAACTCTTTCAGCAGATCAGAAGTAACTGGGAATTATCTTCACCTGATAAAGGATACCTATTTAAAAAATATCTGCAGTTAACAAGGGGAAATACTGAATAATTTTCCCTAAGATCAGGAACAAGACAAAAACATTCTCCTAACACTCCTATTTAAAATTATACTGGCAGTCCCAGACAATGTAATAAGACATATTAAAGACTTCTAAAAGAATCTACAACAGCACTTTGAAAACTAATGAGTGATTTTTTGAAAAGTCATAGGATATAAGGTCAGTATACAAAGATCAATAGTATTTCTATATACTAGTATTAATATACTAGTAAGTAACATTTACAGTAGCACTAAAACAAAGCAATAATAAGGTATACATCTAAAAAAATTAAATGCAGGATCTATATACTAAAAACTATAAAAACAAAGATATCAAAGATCTAAATAACTAGAAAGTGATACCTTGTTTAAGAAATAGAAATATCAATATTGTTAAAATACCAAGTCGTACCAAATTGAACAATAGTTTTAGCCCAATTCCATTCAAAATCTCATCAGCATTTCTGTGACTATCACCAGCTAATATTAAAATTTATGTAGCAAGGCAAAGGAATCAAAATAGTAAAAACAAAGAACTTTTACCTAGATAGAGTATAGGAAGAACTCTCAAAACTCAACAGGAAAATACCACACAAACATAAATCTTAATTTAAAAAGTTGGCAAAATATTTGATCAGACACTTAACCACAAGAGACACTAAACCACAGATGGCAAATGACCACATAAAACAGATGCTCAAAGTCATTAGTCATTTGGGAAATGCACCTTAAAATCACAATGAGATAGCATTATAAATATATCAGAGTGGCTATTATCAGTACCAATATGTTGACAAAACGAAATGCTAACAAAGATTTAGAGCAAATAGAATTTCCATACACTAGTGGTGATCATGCAAATAATACAGCAACTTTAGAAAATAGCTTGATCAGACTCACAGACGTAGAGAATATTCTTACTGTTGCCAGATGAGGTTGGTTTGGGGGATGGGTGAGACAAGTGAAGAGATTAAGAGCACAAATTGGTAGCTACAGAAAAGTCATGGAGATGTAAAGTACAGCATAGGGAATATAGTCAATGATACTTTTTATTGAATTTGTTGGGGTGCCATTGATTAATAAAACTATATAAGTTTTAGGTATACAATTCTATAATACAGCATCTGTTTATTGTATTATGTATTCACCACCCCAAGTCAAATCTTTGTCCATCACCATTTATCCCACCTATTCCTTCTTCTACCCCCTCTTCTACCTGATAATCACCATACTGTTCATACTGTTGTCTGTGTCTCTGCGGTATTTCAGGGGAGTTTTGTTTTGTTTTGTTTTGCTTTACTTAATCCCTTGTAACTATGTATGGTGTCAGATGGGTACTCGGTTAATCATTGGGTTATCACTTTGTAATTATATAAATATCTAATCATGATGTTGTTCACCTAAAACTAATATAATATTATAAACCAACTTTAATTAAAAAATAAAATAAAAAAGGAGTTTGGTAATTTCTTTTCGTTCTCTTTTTAAATTTATTTTTTTATTTTTAAATTAAATTTAATGGGATTACATTCATCAACATGAGTACATAAGGTTTTAGTGAATGTCTCTATAGCCTTTAAGCTGCTGACTGTGCTGTATGCCTACAATCCAAAGTCAGATCATTTTCTGTCACCATTTATTTGTCTCTCTTTTTTCTCTCCCCCCATCGTCTCCCCCAGGTAACCATTTTACTTTTATTTATGTCCATGAGTCTCAGTTTTATATCCCACCTATGTGTGAAATTTTATAGTTCTTAGCTTTTTCTGATTTACTTATTTCACTTAGTATAATGTTCTCAAGGTCCATCCAGTAGAGGGTTTGCTGAGTCATATAATATTTCTATCTTAATTTTTTAAGTAACCACCATACTTTCTTCCATAATGGCTGTGCCAGTTTACATTCCCACCAGCAGTGAATGAGAGTTCCTTTTTCTCCACAGCCTCTACAACACTTGTTATTAACTGTCTTGTAGAGATAAGAGCCAATCTAACAGGTGTGAGGTGATAGTTCATTGTACTTTTAATTTGCATTTCTCTAATAGCTAGTGAAAAGGAGCATTTTTTTATATATCTATTGGCTATTTCTGTGTCTTCTTGGGAGAAGTGTCTGTCCTCTCCCCAATTTTTAATTGGATTATTTGCTTGTTTATTGCCGAGCTTTGTGAGTTCTTTATATTTTGGATATTAACCCATCATTAGAGCTGTTGTTAGTGACTATCATCTCCCATTAGGTTGGCTGTCTGTTTTGTTCTTGATTTCCTTTGCTGTGCAGATGATTTTTAGTTTGATATAGTCTTATTCATTTATTATGGCCTTTACTTCCCTTGACTTTGAGGTCAAATTCATAAAATGTTCTCGGTGGCAAAGGTCCAAGAATTTAGTACCTATGTTTTCTTCTATGTGATTTATTGTTTCAAATCATATATTTAGGTCTTTGATGCATTTTGAATTAATTTCTTTCATGGGAACAAACGTAGTCAAGTTTTATTTTTTTTGTATATGGCTTTCCAATATCCCCAGAATCATTTATTAAAGAGGCTTTCTTTTCTCCATTGTGTGTTTTTGACTCTTTTGCCAAAGAATATTTGTCCATATATATGTGGCTTTATTTCTGGACTCTTGATTCTGTTTCATTGATATGTATGTCTGTTTTTCTGCCAATACCATGCTATTTGGATTATTGTTGCTCTGTAATATAATTTGAAGTTAGGTAGTATTATACCTCTAGTTCCATTCCTTTTTCTCACGATTGCTTTTGTTATTCAGGGTTTTTTATGGTTCCATACAAATCTGGTGATTTTTTGTTCTATTTCTTTTAAAAATGACATTGGAATTTTGGTGGGAATTGAATTAAATTTGTGTATTGCTTTGGGTAATATGGTATTTTAACTTCATTTATCCTTCATATCCATAAACATGGTATACTTTTTCATTTATTGTGTCTTTTTCAACTTCTTTTAATACTGCCTTGTAGTTTTCAGTATATAGGTCCTTTACATTCTTTGTTAATTTTATTCCTAGGTTTTTGTTTTGTTTTGTTTTCTGCAATTGTAAAAGGAATTGTTTTATTTAGTTCATTTTCTGAAGTTTATTGTTGGTGAATAGAAAAACAATAGATTTTATATCCTTCAACTTTACTGTATTGGTTTATTGTTTTTAATAATTTTTGATGGAGTCTTTGGGGTTTTCTATTTCCTGGATCATGTCATCTGCAAAAAGTGATACCTTTACTTTTTCTTTCCTGATATAAATGCCTTTTATTTCTTTCTCTTGCCAGACTGCTTAGGCTAAAACTTCTAGAACTATGTTGAGTAATAGTAGAGAGAGTGGACAACCTTGTCTTCCTTCTGATTTTAGAGGAAAAGCCTTAATTATTTCATCACTTAGTACAATACTAGCTGATTGTTTGTTATATGTGGCCTGTATTATATTGAGAGACTTTCCTTCTACTCCATTTTTATTGAGTGTTTTAAATATAAAGGGATGTTGTATCTTATCAAATGCCTTTTTTTTTTTTGCATCTATTGATAGGATCATATGATTTTTGTTCTTTCTTTTGTTGATGTGGTGTATTACATTGATCAATTTGCATATGTTGAACCATTCCTGTGCTACTGGAGTGAATCCCACTTGATCATGATGTATTAATTTTTTACTGTGTTGTTATATTCAATTTTCTAGACTTTTGTTTAGAATTTGTGCAGCTGTATTCATTAGAGATATTGGTTTATAGTTTGTTTTTTGGGGGTTTTTTTGTTGTAGTTGTTGTTTTTTTGGGGGGGGTTGTTGTGTTTTTTTTTTTTTTTTTTTTTTGTGTGTGTGTGTGTGTGTGTGTGTGTGTGTGTTTTCTTTGCCAGGTTTTGATATCAAGATTATCTTGGCTTTATAAAAGTGGTAGGGAGTATTGCTCCTTCTATTTTTGGAGAATTTTGAGAGAATGGGAGCCAAATCTTTGAATGTTTGGTAGAATTCACTGGTGTACACATATGGCCCTTGAATATATTTTGGAGAAGGTTTTTAAAATGTGCTTTTATTTTTATTTTATTTTATTTTTTTTCAGGGACAGAGAGAGAGTCAGAGAGAGGAAAAGATAGGGACAGACTGATAGGAACGGAGAGAGGTGAGAAGCATCAATCATTAGTTTTTCATTGCCGTCACAACACCTTAGTTGTTCATTGATTGCTTTCTCACATGTCTCTTAACAGCGGGCCTTCAGCAGACTGAGCAGCCTCTTGCTGGAGCCAGCAACCTTGGGTCCAAGCTGGTGAGCTTTTTTTGCTCAAGCCAGTTGGGCCCGCGCTCAAGCTGGCAAACTTGGGGTCTCGAACCTGGGTCTTCCGCATCCCTGTCCGATGCTCTATCCACTGCGCCACCGCCTGGTCAGGCCGAAATGTGGTTTTATTTACTCTAAGGTTTCCACTTCTTTGTGACTCAGTCTAGGAAAATTCTATACTTCTAGGAATTTATCCATTTCTTCCAGATTGTTGAATTTTGTGGTATATAATATTTCATAGTATTCTAATGTGATCCTTTGTATATTTATAATGTCTGTGGTAATTTTGCCTCTTTCACTTTGGATTTTGTATATATGAGTAATTTCTCTCTTTTTTTTTTAGTGAGTCTAGCCAGGGGTTTGTCAATTTTGATTCTTTCAAAGAACTGGCTCTTTGTTTTGTTAATTTTTTCTATAGTATTTTTGTTCTCTATTTCACTTAGTTCTCCTCTAATTTTTATCATTTCCTTTCTTCTGCTGACTTTGGGTTGCCTTTGTTCTTGTTTTTCTCATTCTTTCAGATGTGACGTTAGGTTGTATACTTGCGATATCTCTTGTTTCTTGATGTAAGCATCTAATAATATAAACTTCCCTCTTATTACATCTTTTGCTGCATCCCAGAAGTTTGATAAGTTGTATTGTCATTCTTGTTTATCTGTATATATCATTTGATCTCTGCTTTTATTTCTTCTTTAACCTAGTCATTTGTTTAGAAGCATGTTGTTTAATTTTTACATTTTGTATGGATTAATTTACTTTATTTTTATAACTTAATTCTAATTTCAAAGCTTTATTGTCAGAGAATATGCCTGTTATAATTACAGTCTTTTTAAATTTGTTGAGATTGGTTTTGTGGTCCAATATATGATCTATCCTTAAGAATGTTCCACACACACTAGAAAAGAATATACAATCTAATGTTTGGAATGAAATATTCTATAAATGTCTATTATATCCATATATTTATTTGTGTCATATAGTACCAACATTTTCTCATTGACTTTCTGTGTGGATGACCTATCTAACACAATCAATGGTGGGTTGAGATCTCCAGCTATGATTGTATTTTTGTCTTTTTCTATTTTTAAATCTACTAGTAGATGCCATATATATTTTGGTGCCCCCTGTTTTGGTGCATATATATTAAGAAGTGTTATATTTTCTTGATATAGTGTCCCCTTTATTACTATGAAATGTCCATGTTTTGTCTTGAAGTTGGTATTGTCAGATATAAGTATGGGTATACCTCCTTTTGGGGGGTATTTATTTCTGTAGAATTGTTTTCCAGACTTTCACTTTGAATCTACCTTTGTCCCTGAAGCTAAGATGTGTCTCCTGAAGGCAGCAGATGGTTTGGTTTTCCTTTTTCTCCAATCTGCTACTCTGTGCCTCTTTATTGGTGATTTTATTCCACTTACATTTAGGGTAATTATTTTTATTCTTATTAAGTGAGAGGCAGAGAGGCAGAGACGACTCTTGCATGCTTCCTAACCAGGATCCACCCAGCAAACCCCCTACCAGGCGATGCTTTTCCCATCTTGAACTGCTGCTCCCTTGCTTGGCAACTGAGCTATTTTACTGCCTGAGGTAAGGCCATGGAGCCATCTTCAGTGCCCAGGGCCAACTTTGCTTGAATCATTTGACCTGTGGCTGCTGGAGGGAAGAGAAAGAGGGAGGGGTAGAGAAGCTGATGGTTGCTTCTCCTATGTTCCTTGACCAAAAATAAAACCTGGAACTTCCACACACCAGGCTGATGCTCTACCCCTGAGCCAACCAGCCAGGGCCACGTCTCTGTTTACAAAGTTTCAGTTTTCTTGGTGAGGTATTCACTTTTTTTCTGATCTTATTAAGTTCCCTATTTGTGTTTTCTCACATATCATTGAGTATTTTCAGAATTTCAATTTTGAATTCTCTATTGTTTAATATAAGGTTTCCATATGATTGAGATTGCTTTCTGGAGATTTTTCATTTTAATTCTGAACTGTGTCTTTTCTTGGGGGTAGTCAAGGTATTCTTTCTTTTCTGCTTCGAGGGTATCTGAGAGTGGTATTATTTAAAAAAATAAAGCAAAGAATAACAACAAAAATAAAAGTAAATTTAAATGAAAGGATTGCAAAAAACAAACACCAAGAAAAAAAACTTAAACAATACAACAAGTACCACAAAAAGAACTAAAAAAAAAAATTAGAAGAAAATATTTCTGACGGGTTTTTCTATCTTTTTCCAGTAGGTGGCACTGTATTACAAGATTTTGCTCTATAAAATCCCATGCTGGGTCCTGGCTGGCTGGCTCAGTGGTACAGCATCCACCTGGCATATGAAAGTCCCAGGATTGATTCCCAGCCAGGGCACACAGGGGAAGCACCCACCTGCTTCTCCACCCTTCCCCTCTCCTTTCTCTGTCTTGTCCCCTCCTGCAGCCTTCGGGGGGGGGGGCTGTACTTTGTACTTTTGTGTCTTTATCTAAGTTTAGACATGGAAACACTGGTGGTGACCTCAGGCTCTGCCACTTTGTTTCAGTATCACACTAAGTTTCTCCCAATCTCTCTGCTCCTCCCAGCAGAAGAAGACTCAGTCATCCCGGATTTTCCCCTCCCCTGCAGACAAAAGCTAGACCGGTCCAGCTCTCTGCCCTCTCTGAGTGAACAGCAAGTGTGTCTTATCTGCCAACCCCATTTCTTTTACCCTTCCCATCTTTAGTTTATTGGGTGTGTAGGTCTTTCAGGCAAGACTGTGAGCCCAGCTGGGGTTCCTTAACTATGTTATAGCCATTCCACTTGTTGAAATTTTAAGGGGAGAGATCAAGGATATCTCTCAAACTGTCACTACTCTGATGTCATCTGACAATTTTTCATTAAGCTAAATATGTATTCATCATATAATCCAGCAAGCCTAGTCCTTAATATTTACCCTAGCAAAGGGAAAACTTAAACATTTCCATAAAGAAATGTCAATGTGAAGTCAGTATCATAGTATCATAATTTGTGAATGTTTAAATTTGATCAGAATAAATAAAATACTACATAAAGAAATAGTTTAATTGATTTAAAGAGTTAAATGCAAATTTCTTAAAAATAGGAGGTAAATTTTGGTTTGTGTATTTAGCATAATAAAAATTGAAAATAATATTTATACTAATATTAAAATTTCAAATTCTCAAAACAATTTAAATTTAAAATTAGAAGTTAAAATAAAAAGTATAGAAATTTATTCAGCATAGCAAGAAAACAAGTTAATTTTTGGTCCAATTGTTTAGATAATGTCATTGGCAAAGTAAATTTGAGTCAAATTTCAAAATTTCCAGTCTTTCACATCAATTATATTGTAAAATTGTGAGGATTGTTTACTATTTATTTCACGAACAAATAGGCTAAGAGTTTGATCATTGTTATAGAAATGTGCACTGATTGAGAGATTTTTGGCCCTACCTACAATATAAAGCATTGTTGTAAAGACTTTATAAATGCTTTAAACTGTACCCAGCTGAATTTTGCAGAATTGAGTATGTTCCACCTGCTAGAACCCTCAGGAGTTTACTATAGTTGTTTGATTTATGGATTATCAGTCTGTCATTAGGGTTGACAAGGCTAATATTCCACCATGGGTTCTTTTGCTGTCCTCAAGAGATTATAAAATGATGTTCAACAGATTTTAGATGTTTAAACCTGCTGATACAGTTAATATTATTTTCTTATCCAGTAGCAGAGCTAACTGCATAAAAATTCCCAAGACTCTACCTGGATTTCTATAAAACAATGAAACAAGAATTTGCTTTTTTTCTCCCCTCTATCCAATACTCTTATCCTGTTTAACGGTAAAACTATCCTGTACACTGTGTTTCTATTTATTGCCCAGACAATTTAACTCCAAGCAGGTGGCTCTATTGAAAGATAAACAAACTTGTAACAAACCCCTACTGGTTCATAAATGGCCACCTGTGCTGACATGGCAGATTGCAGGTGACTGAACCCATAAAGGGATGTTGGTCATTTACTGTAAGGCTGGGGATCTCACAGCATCTTTGGCCAAGAACAGCTGGTGCTCTCAGCATTTTTCTCTCTCAACAAAACTCAAAATCAATGATCATACAAACTGGTTAATAGTATCAAGTGGTGTGTCATCTAATATACCAAACTTCTAAAAATGTCATCTTTACTGCCTTTGCCTAATGTGCTTATTGATCGCTGAGGATTTTAGAGGATTTTTTTGAAAAGTATTGCCTTTGAAATGAGGTTTTGCCCATTTATAGTGACCTTGTCTGTCTCAGAGACACAGGCCTTCTCACGTTTTCCCTTATTGCTTGTTCTTCTGTCTGCCCACCATGGGGATGAGATCTTGTGTATTCTTACATAAAAGAAGTGGGTAAAGGATGACAAGAATCCCTCTTCCAGAAGTGGATTTCTACATACTCTTAATTTCCCACTCCCATTCATGGTTTCATTGTATTTTATACCACCCAGCTCATGAGCTGTTATTGGGTCCTCTTACCTTCTAATTAAGTTTACCACTATAGTATGAACTATTTTTTGTTGTCACTAATCCATTCTTCACCATTATATTTTGGCTGCTTTCATCGGATGCTTCTCCTCCTGTTTACTTAAGTATCAAGAGTGTCTACTGGCAGCATTTTTCCAACGTGTGACCTAATCAGATGCACAAACAATTATTGTTCCTCAAGGAAATGGGGACACTGCCCATGAGAAACATAAAGGGGAGATAAGTAGACAATTACAATGTAGATGGTATGTATAGATATGGCACAGAAATGATACTTTGTGGTGCTGAGGACATTTTTAGACATGTAAGCGACAAATTGTGGAAGCAGATGAGCCTGGCAAAGTGCTTTAGGAGGCAAACACAGAGGAATTTACAGAATGATGGTGGAGCCTCTGAATGTTTTTTTTTTAATTTTTTAAATTTCTTTTTATTTTATTCATTTTAGAGAGGAGACACAGAGAGAGAGAGAGAGAGAGAGAGAGAGAGAGAGAGAGAGAGAGAGAGAGAGAGAGAGAAGGGCGGAGGAGCTGGAAGCATCAACTCCCATATGTGCCTTGACCAGACCAGTGCAGGATTTTGAACTGGAGACCTCAGTGTGCCCAGGTCGACGCTTTATCCACTGCGCCACCACAGGTCAGGCGCCTCTGAATGTTTATAGCAGAAAAAAAGAGGCTCATCAGATTATTTTTATTTTAAGAGTGCACTCTAGTAAAATTATGAAAGCTGAGTTTGAGGCATATGAACATTTCAGCCAATAAGACATGATATTGGGTTGCTGTTGTCATTTAGAAAAGAGACATGTCAAGAGCAGTGGATGTAAGAAGATGTATCTGAGAACTTCAAGAAGTATGTTTTAAATCCCAGGTTCTCAGCTCCAAAAGAAGTATAGATTGGTAAAACAGACAGCCTTAAATCCCAGAACAAAATCTGTCATTTCATTTTTGCTTAAAATCATTAGGATTATTATCTGGAGATAATAGGCAGTTTAGTGATGATACACAAACACAAAGTGAAAATAAAATTAATACTAATTATTGTTGAATTAGTGTAGCTCACAATGGGGGGAATTTAGGTAGAATCTAAGATTGAAGATTGAATAAAATTTTCTTACATTTTAATCACCAATATTTTTGAACAGTAGGTTGTAAACATATATAGGCACATAATTTATTTCCTATCAGGATGTCTTACATTTAGATTTCTATGAGTAAGGGCAAGGTAGCCTACCAAGTCTACTCTATTATATTTCAAAATAGAAGAAAATGAGTTGCATGTTTTCTAAAGACAAATTTTTTTACATACACTTTTCCTATTTTCCAGAGAGTAAGCTTATTTACTGATTTACAATTTTATGCTCCATGTTAAGTTTACATGTGGTCATAACTTTCTGTGTCATGGTAGTCAGCTGCAATTTCTTTATAAAACCTTTATAGCTGGAGGTTTCATGGGCTAAGAAAAGATACTACAAAGCCATAATCAGCAAGCATCATCTTCTTGCACTATTACCCATCTCAGTGTGCTCTTACCATTGCTTGTATTTCTGCTTGTCTAGGTTGTTTGTCCTGTGGAATAATCCAGACTCATTTCTCAATTATCTGAGTTACTATGCACTCCTTGAGTTGTGATTGTTTCACTTAGCCATTCATAGCTATTACCACGCATGGAAGCACCAAGAGGTGCCCCAGTAATTCCTGCAGGTTATAGACATTCTTATACCTGCCTTCATTATATAGAAATAATCTTACATATTCATGACAGCCAGAATCAATTACTCTTACCAGTAAAGGAATTCTTTTTATGACTCTTGGACTACTGGCATAAGGAGCACAAAATGACTATGTGGCAGTTATTGATTTAGATTTATTAGAATACTTTTTGATTCCGCAGAAAGAAATTTCTTTCTACAACAATTGGTTTATGTTAATGAGGTGTTATATTAATAAGGTGACTTTTAGAAAGCACCTTTGGTGGGGCTGGTTTCCAGGAGAATCAACCACATGATTGCTAAGTTGGAACTGTCAGTTTTGCACCCTTGACTTCCTGAGAGGAGAGGGGGGCTGGAGGTAGAATCAATCACCAAAGACCAATTATTTAATTAAGTGTGATTGTATGATGACACTTCAATAAAAAACCCAAAAGGATTAGGATTGGGAAATTTCTGGTTGGCAAACAGATGGAAATGAAAACTCCCTGCCCTTTTTCCCATGCCTTGCTCTATGCAGCTCTTCCACCTGGATGTTTCTGACTAATATGCTTTTGTAATAAACCAGTGATCTAGTGAGTAAATTATTTCTCTAAGTTATGTGAGCCTCTCTAACAAACCAGTCAAATCCAAATAGGAGGTTATGGGAACCTGTGATCTTTAGCTAGTTCATCAGAGTATAAGAGACTTGGACTTGTGATTGGCATCTATAGTTTCCAGGTGGATAGTGTGAGAACAGAGTTTACCGTAGTTCTTAGATAATCTGCTGGTGTCTGAGAATTGCTAGTTGACTCTGGGGAGAACTCACCACCACAAACATTGAAATTTTTCCAGGATCACCTTTTAATTAGACAGAATTATCTAAAGATAATTCAAATCTAGTTACCATAAGAACTGGTTATTTCCTTTTCCCTACTATACTCTGTTAAATGGCCTTAAGAAGGAATGGAGGAAGTGCAATTGTATTGTATATACTTTCTGTGACATTTCAGAGCCCTTTTTCAGAGGCTCAAATTCTCTTTCAATAGATGGGCTTTGATCTGAGAATTTGGTCATCTCTAGAATAGGTGGAAGGGATCATGGTTTTCCATTGCAATGACACCTACCTTCTTCCTTGCTCTTGATTTCTGGTTATTGTTGTTGTAAATTCAAGTAGGACCCTTGTTACTGGCTTAAGTATCTCACACCATAAGTCTTTGCAAGCCAAGAAACCCTGGTTGTCATTCTCACTTTGCAGCGTGTTATAATAATTATGTTCACTCTGCTTCAGATGGTTACATGCTGTCACTTGGCCTTAAATAATCTAGAATCCTCCCATATCAAAGACACTAAGAAGCCCAAGTTCAAATTAGCCTCTCCCCCTTTCAAGCTTGATTTACAAAGTATGGTCACCACTGAGCTTTCTCCACGTATAAAATGAGATTGAAATCAAAGAGATACATCACTGGCTGACATTTATTTTACAAAGACAAGATTAGAACATTCGACTAAGTGGGGAGAAAGCAATTCATTGTGTATTACAAAGTGAGTTGTATGTGCTTCTATTCCATTTCTGATTTAAGGAAGAGAACATATTCCTCTCCACTGAAACCATGAGGAAGTTCTTGCCACCTCTCTTCATTTGCTAGCTAAAGATCACGTTTTCCTTCCCAAGTGACATCCAACTAGTAAAATATATAGTGATAAAATTGGTGATATATGGAGTGTGAAAGCAATTTTAATATTGAACTTATTTAGTTCAGAACATGTCTTTTTGTACCTATAAGTGCAACTTAAACAAGTCAATTCCATCTGATTAAGCTCACTTTACATGTTTAATGTACCGTGGAACACTCTTTCTCCTCCAGTGCTTTTCCCAAAGATCACAGTGAGAGCATTTAGATGTTCGCTTTGCATGTCACCCTGATGCATGCAAAATCCAATAGCTTCATGAGGAAAACTTGCATTAAATTAATTCAGCTTGAAGTTCAGAGGCTCATCATATGTGATAAACAAAACCAAAAGAAATGTAAAGACGCAGTGTCACATTTTATGTAATGTATAAGTCCACTCACAACAAGGTACTATCTAATTCTTCGTAGCCTTCCTGTATGCTTATATGGCATAGCTCCTTAGGGAAAAAAAAAAAAAAAGCTTAAAGAACCTGAAGTTGGCTACTGTAATGTGAAGTTATAAATGATTAAGGGCAGTGGTTCTCAACCTTGGTTATAATTTATAATCACCTAAGGAACTAGCAAAAGTCCTGGTTCTCTGGCCTCACCCTACATTCATTAATTCAGAATTTCTGGGGTTAATACCCAGCCATCAAAGCTTTTTTTATTTGTTTGTTTGTTTTGTTTTGTTTTACGCTCCCCAGGTAATTCCTATGTGAAAGCAAGGCTGAGATCCTATGATTTAGAGAGTGGTTCTTAAAGGTTCACATGCTTCAAATCACTTAAAAGGCTTGTTAAAATTCAGCTTACTGCCCCCCCTGCCTCCCTCCCCCCCCCCCTGCCCAGAGTTTCTCAATCATTAGGTTTAAAATTTGCATTTCAAAAAAGTTCCCATATAGTGCTCTTGTTGCTAGTTCAGGGACTATACTTTGAGAATCACTGCTTTAGAAGGACTCAGGAACTTCAGCTAAGAAGTGAATCCTATGAAGTTGCTATTGATAGTCCTAGAGATGGGGGGCGGGGGGAAGTGCCTCTCAGTAATTCTATTGACAGAAGGGAACAGAAATCTCTACTACTTCTGAGTTCTGTAGGAGAAGATAAACTGATCAATGTAAATGTCATAGAAACCTGAAGTTTTATAAAAGGAAAAATTCAAGAAGCATGAGAACTTAAATATGAATGTGAGACTGAAGAGAACAAAAGAATATGTTTGTGATTTCAAATATTTGGGCCAAGGCCCTGGCCATTTGGCTGAGTGAATAGAGCATCAGTCCAGAGTATGGATGTCCTGGGTTCAATTCCCAGTTAAGGCACACAAGAGAAGCAATGATCTGCTTCTTTTCTCCTCCCTCTCCCTCTTCTTACCCTCTTTTTCTCCCACAGCCAGTGGCTTGATTGGTTTGAGCATGGACTCAGGAACTCAGGACACCTCAGTTGGTCCCAGTGCATCAGCCTCAGGTGCTAAAAATAGCTCAGTTGGTTAGAGCATCAGCCCAAGATGAGAGTTGCCAGTCAAAGTGCATGCAGGAGTCTGTCTCACTATCTCCCGTTCTCTCACTTGAAAATAAAAAAGGAAATGTTAAGGCCAAATAAGGAAAGGACAAAACTCTAAATCTAAATTTTTACTTAGGCAAACTCAGGAACAAATTGTTTTGCAGGTGGCTTTTATTACCAGATTAAGTGAACAATGCAAACAAGAAAATATATCTCGACTAATGATAATGTTTATAAATTTGAATTGGTTTAGAATGTATTTCACATAATATATTATTTTTAGGTATTTATGTTCTGCAAATTTGACATTTCATACAGCATAACTAAGAATCAGAGGAGGATCTATTTCAATTTTTGTTCATTCCCTATGCTGATAAAAATATTGGGTAAAATTTCAATATAGTTTCTATATATATTCTGAGATTAACAAAAAACATTTTATAAATTATTCAGTCTTATGTGTTACATAGTTATGAAACTGAAAACATACCCTAAACCATTATTTGTGTTTCTCTATGGGGAAGAATTTTAGGAGAACTTCAGTTTCTATATTTTTTATTTTATATTTTTTATATTGTTTACTACAGAATTTTTACTTTTACACTGCAAAAACAATAAACACAACTACTAGGACTACATTAAGGCCCGGCCAGTGGATAAGAGGATAGATCATTGGCCTGGCATATGGATGTCCCAGGTTCAATTTTTAGAGCACACAGGAGAAGTGACCATCTGCTTCACCCCATTCTTCTTCCTCTCCCATAGGCAGTGATTTGATTGGTTTGAGTGTGGCCCCGCATGCTGAGGATAGCTTGATTGATTCAAGCATTGGCCCCGGGTGGAGGTTGCCCAGGGGATTTCAGTTGGAGTGCATACAGGAGTCTGTCTCACTATCTCCTCTCTTCTCTCAAAAAAAAAAAAAAAAAAAAACATTAAAAAATTGATAAAAATTAAAGGTAATGATAAGTTGAGAATACTGTTGCCAAAAAATAAAGACTACATTTCCCAGCTCCCTTTACAAAGAATTAATTATAATCGTGTATTATAAATTGATCAAAGAAATGTAGACACGTGTTATGTGCGCCTTCCACTAAGTAGATTTGAAGGAAAGGGAGTGTTGTTCCTCTCACCTTTCCTTCCTTTCTTTTTAATTGAGAGTTTATTTTTTTTAAGATAAGTTTTAAGTTAATGAAAACTTGAGAGGAGAGTCTATAGATTTCCCACATACACCTTGATCATACAGCCTCCACCTTTATCAACATTCCCCACCAGAGTAGTACACTTGCTAAAATTGATAAGCCTATAATTGACATTATAATCATCCAAAGTCCATACTTTACATTATTGTTCACTCTTAGTACTGTACATTCTACTAATTTGGACAAATCTACAATATATATTCATCATTACAATAGTGTATAGAGTATGTATACTGCCCTAAAAATCTACTGTGCTCTGCTTATTCATCCCTTCCCTTAACCCTTAGCCTTGTCAATTGCTCATCTTTTTATTATGTCCATAGTTTTGCCTTTTCCAAAAGGTCATATAGTTGAAATTATACTCTATGTAACTTTTTCAGATTGACTACTTTCACTTAAGTAATATGCATTTAAACTTCCTCTATACCTTGTAATGATTTGATAGTTCATTTCTTTCTTAGTGCTGGATAATTTATTGTCTGGATGTACTACCCTTTATCTATTTACCTACTGGAGAACATTTTTTTTCCCAAAGTTAGAAGGAGGAAGGCAGTCAGACAGACTCCCACATGTGCCCGACCAGGATCCACCTGCATGCCCACCAGGGGGCAATGTTTTGCCCATCTGGGGCATTGCTTTCTTGTAACTGGAGCCATTCTAGAGCCTGAGGTGGAGGCCATGGAGCTGTCCTCAGTGCCTAGGCCAGCTTTGCTACAATTGAGCCTTGGCTGTAGAAAAGGAAGAGAAAGATAGAGAGGAAGGAGAAGGGGAAGGGTGGAGAAGAAGATGGATGCTTCTGCTATGTGCTCCTGACCAGAAATCAAACCTGGGACTTCCACACACCTGGCCAATGCTCTACTGCTGAGCCAGCTGGCCAGGGCTCCTATTGATGAACATGTTGATTACTTCCACATTTTGGCAATTATGAAAATAGTTGCTATAAATATTCATGAGCAGGTTTTTGTATGGACATAAGTTTTCAAGTCTTCTCAGGAAATATTAAGAAGTGCCATTTCTAGATTTTATGATACTAATATGTTGTTTTGTACTGCCAAACTGTCTTCAAAACTGGTTGTACCATTTTGCATTACCACCAGCAATAAATGAGAGTTCTAGTTGCTCCACATCCTGTCAACATTTGGTGTTGTCATTGTACTAGATTTTGGCCACTGTAACATGTGTATAGTTATATATCATTCTTTTTTTTTTCAACTACAGTTGACATTTTATATTATTTTATATTAGCTTCAGGTGTACAACATAGTGACTAGAGAATCATATAATTTATAAAGTGATCCCTCTGATATTTCAGGTACACACTGAGAACTACACTTAGTTATTACAATATTATTGAATATGTTCTTTGTATCCCATGACTGTTTCGTAACTACCAATTTGCAATTCTTAATATCTTTATCTCTTTCACCTAGATTCCCCAAACACCTTCATTTGGGCAACCATTAGTTTGTTTTCTGTATCTATAAGTCTGTTTCTGGTTTTCATTTATTTTGTTCTTTAGATTCCATACCTAAGTGAAACTATACAATATTTATCTTTTTTTTTTACTTAATTTCACTTAGCATGATAGCCTCTAGGTTCATCCATGCTGTTGAAATGATAATATTGCATTTCTTATAGCCCAGTAATATTTTATTGCATATATTTACCACCACTTTTTTTTTATCCATTTGTTGATGAGCACTTGGGTTGCTTCCATATCTCGGCTATTGTAAATAACTGCAATGAGCACAGGGATTCATATATTCTTTCAAATTAGTGTTTTGAGTTTCTTCAGATATATACCCAGAAGTCCTCTCTAATATTAAAAAAAGTAATTACTATTTTGAGGGTCCTAGTTATTTTTTTTCATGGTAGTTGCACCAATTTACAATCCCACCAATAGTGCACAAAGGTTCCCTTTTCTCTACATCTTCACCAACATTCGTTGTTTGCTGATTTATTGATGATAACCATTCTGACAGGTGTGAAGCAATATCTCATTATGGTTTTAATGTGCCTTTATCTGATGATCAGTGACATTAAAATTTTTTTAATATATTTGTCTATTGGCCAGTTGTATGTTCTACATGGAAAACTATCTATGTCATTGTTTTAATTTGCATTCACCTAATAACATATGATGTGGGCATTTTTAACATATTTATTCGCCATCTGTATATCTTCTTTGACAAGGTGTCATTTAAGATGTTTAGCCCATTTTTTTACTGGCATTTTTTATTTTCTTATTAAATTTTAAGAGCTCTTTGTGTATTTTGGAGCAGTCTTTTATCAGAAGTGTGTTTTACAAATACTTTCTCCTAGTATGTGCCTTACCTTCTTCTTTTCATGGTGAGTTTTGAACAAAAACTTCTTTAATTTTAAAAAAAGCTTAGCTTATCTATTATTTTTTTCATGGATCCTGCCTTTGGTGATGTATCTGTAGAAGTATCACTATCCCCAAGACCATCTTGGTTTTCTCCTCTGTTAACTCCTAGGACTTTTATAGTTTTAAGCTTTACATTTAGGTCTCTGATCCATTTTGAATATAATTTTGTGAAGAGTATAAGGTCTCTGTCTAGATTTCTTTATTTTTTGAATGTGAATATTCAGTTGTTTGGGTATCATTTGTTGAAGAGATCATCTATTCTCCATTGTATTAACTTTGCTCCTTTGTCAAATATCAGTTGACTATATTTTTAAGGATCTATATCTGTGTATTATTCTGTTACATTAATGAATTTGTTTATTTTTCTTCAATATTCCTCTGTCTTGATTATATAGCTTTATATTAGGTCTTGAAGTCAGGTAGTGTCAGTCCTCTTTGTTCTTCTTCCTCAGTATTGCATTGGCTGTTCTGAATCTTTTTCTTCTCCATATAAACTTTAGAATCAGTTTGTCAATATTTACAAAATAACCTGAGATTTTGTTGGGAATGAATTGAATGTAAAGATCAAGTTAGAGCGAACTGACATCTTGAAAATATTGTCTTTTTATTCATGAGCATATAAATTCTCTTCATTTATTTAATTTTTAATATTTTGTTTATCAAAGTTTTATAGGTTTTTTTTGCTTTTACCTACTGTGTGTGGAGTTTGTAGTCAAATGAAGCTGATTCATATTGTTACTGTAGACAGTCAGGGAGTCTCCCCCCTGCACCCCCATCAACCAAGATGGCTCGGAAATGTTCTTACACTGAATATCGCAAAAGCTAGAAAGATGGGTGTATAGAACCCCAGCACCCATCGAAAGTTAGCAAAAAAATCAGATGAGAGGAAAGAATCATTTTTTCCCTATCTCTAAAAGAACTGCAGGTTTGAGCAGAAAGATGAGATGGTCTTTGAGATGGTGGTCCACCATTATCCTAGGTTATGGTGCCTGAATGGACTTCTCTCCTTTTGTACCAGCACTTGACTCATGCATTTGGCTTTCATTCCAGCAGATATTAGAACCTGCATTTTTCAGTTACAGTATCCTAAACATTACAGTAATGGGGAATAAGTTATATATTTCAAAATTTGGTTTTTAGGAGGATGTTAATGGAATAAACATAATATATAAGGATATCACAATTAGGGTGTGGCTTCTGTAGGAAAAGATAAACAATCTGTGGTAATTTCTGAAGATTTCTGAAGCCCTATCAAGACTCTGAGGATCCCATGACTGTTTACAGAAAAAAAAATCTCACTGATATCATGACAGAGTAATTTGGAATTATCCCTAGTGGAGTTTTATTCCAGATGCAGAAAGTGCTCATTAAACAAGTTGTATTAACTTCCTAGAAAACCAGAAAATTTATACAGAGTAGAGGAACCTATGTCCCAGTGAAAATACATTAAATAGGTAGAATATTTAAACTTATTTTCCTCGCTTTACTCTTTTAGTTGATGGCCTTCTGAATAGCCATTACAGCATCTTAACAAGAACATGCAGAAAATCAATAAACTGAAAAGTTCAATGTGGTATAATATGACTGAACTTATAAATATTGTGCAATATAGCACTATAGTGAGCTAATCCTACCAGATTTTTTTCTTGTTACTACAACCCCTTTTAATGCCTTGAAATCCTCAGATAATGTAACTTTCATTTTGAAGTGAAGTCATTTCTGTACAGCAAGGAGTCATCCCTCGAAAAAAACTTGACCTGAAGATTGTTTGCTTTCTTAAAGCGAAATGAATGTCAAGTAAAGTATTGCAATAGCCCCTGAAAAATCTGGATTCGTTTTAGTAAGTCCTTTGTATAAAATCAAAAATTAGTGAAAACATAAAACATTATAAACAGCAGCGCTCTTTTTTGATTGGTAAATAAGTTTTGCAAAGCTGAGATCATTCTGAAGTATAGCACTGTGTAGATATTTCATTTCTTTGAAAAAGAGCGATCTCAAATTTAGGGGAGAAGGTTTTTTTTAATTTTCTTCAAATTTGTCAAATTACCTTGCCTTTAAAATGTGTATGCTTCCCAATATATTTCATAATTGACTCTGAGTAACTGTATATTCAAATGCTCTTACAAACCATTTCCTTCTGGTTTCTCAAATATGAATACAAGACCCCAAAATGTTAAGAAACTATTGAACTATTTTATTAAAAATGCACAACCATTTGCAAGTCAGTGTAGTTACTAATAGGCCAGTGTAGCATATCTCAGGGTTGTTCTGCGTCACTTGGCATTGTGTTCCTAAATGTGAAATGGGGCAGAGAAGCCAGGGGTTTCCAGGCTCACCTACTAGGATGAGTCAGGAACTAAAGTAACTGTTCCTTCTTTTGGAACTGACAACAAAGAAGGCACAAGGGCAAAAATACAGAATGCATGGCATATGGCTGTGTCAGAATGTGATCATCACTGGGTCTCTAATATGTCAAGCAAGCAGAAACATCTGGAAGCTGGGTTCTGGCAAACAGAACCAGAAGAAAAAGAGTACATAATGCAAAGTGTGCGGTTATTTTGAATTATGGTTGTTGCTGGCAGAATTCAAAATTGTGCCTTGTGTGATTTGAAGTCAGAAGTAGTTTTCCAGGACCTGGAAAGTAGACTGAAAAGAACAAGATAATAAAAGTGTTACAAGACACGTATTCTTAGGCAGCATCAGACAGATGCTCTGGAACATGGCAAGAATAAATTCTTGTTTGAACTCAAATGGTTCAAGTTGAAGAATTCTGCTCCAAAATCTTCATCATCAAAATTGAAGTCAGCTTTGGCTAAGAAGCAAGAAGGACCTCAGTGGAAACAGAATCCTTAGTCATAGAACTAAATCTAAAAGGTTAGTGATCAACAATAAAAAGAAAAGAAGAAAAAAGTAGAGGAGAGAAGAGGAGAAAGAGTAGGGTGGAATATAAGGAAAGAATGAGAAAGTTGGAAATATTTTATGAAACTTTATTCTGTATCAGAAACCCGTCTTCAAATTCTACCTGCATTTACTCATTGATTCCATACAACCCTAATTGTAGTGGGTTGAATGATGGCCCTCCAAAAAATGTATTCTTTACCCCAAACTTTGAATATTATCTGATTTGAACAAAGTTTGCAGTTGTAATTAAGATAAGGATATTGAGATGAGATTATTTTGGATTGCCCATAGGGCCTCAGTTACTTAAGGGAGATACAGAAAAGGCAGACAGAAGAGGAAGAGGGAGTGTAAAACTGGAAGTAGAGATCAGAGTAATGAAGCCACAAGCCAAAGAATGCTAAGGACCAACACAAGAGCCAAGGAATAGAATCTCTCTTAGAGCATCTGGAGGAAGTGTGCACCCTCTGAAACCTGAATTTTGGACTTTTGATTTTGACATCTGTGAACTGTTAAATTTGTCATTTTAAGCAACCAGGTTTGAGAAGATTTATCACAGCAGATGCAGAAAACTAAGACACCCATGAAGTAGATTCCACCATTGTTCACATTATACAGATGAGGAAGCTAAGCCTTAGAAAGTATGGGACAGATACTCAAGATTACCTAGCTAAGCTACCAGGCTGCTGAGCAAGTACTGGAATCCAAGCATTAAAGCCCACATCCTCCATCTCTATATTATATCACCAGTTTACAGAAACATGATGATTGCTCAGTAAAGGAGGCTGGGGCTGCTTTTTGACCTTAATCAAAGGTCAGGAAACAGAGCAGCCTGGAATTTGCAAGTTATCAGTGACCATAGCTGTGAGAAACCAGGAAAATAGAAGATGAGGAAATGATGTAGGAGCTACATACTGCTCCAGTAATTAAATATCTGTTAGGTGCTCTTATCTTATCTGGGTCACATAAGTAACAAAGATTTAAAACCAAGAAGCATGGTTTTAGGAATGTAATAAGAAGCTGGAAAATGACATATATATATAATGGAAAGTTTATAACTATCATTAAAAGAAAGTAGTTATAGAGATTTATCAACTCCTTAGCCAAAAATACAGTTTTGCTTGGTAACATCACAGAATTGGCTGAGGAAGGGGTAAAAATATCTGTTATTTCAGTTACAAAGTAGCAGTAAATATTAGAAAAAATATGTTTTGGTAGAACTTAAGCAGTTGAGCCTGAGTTTATGGCCCACTAAGAGCCAAGATTTCAAGGTCTGAGCCTAAGAGTCGGGAGTCATAAAACAACATATAGCGCAGGGGCGCTCAATACGTCGTTTGCTATCTACTGGTTGACCGCAAAGGAAGTGTGGGTAGATCGCATGACATTAAAAAGACATTTGTCTTTTGATTGGCATAAAGGGTAGCCAGTCTGACGTCTGAAATTTTGACACCCTACGCATGCGCGTTAAACCACGCTAACTTGTTCAGTTACATTGCTGCGTAGTTAGCCTTCAATTTATTTAAACTAAATACAACAAAGGGTATAAAAATGAATGTGGTAGCTGGTCCGAGTAAGAAGCCTAAAACCTACCACTTTCATACAGAATGGGAGGGGATTTTTTTCACTATGTCATATTCTAAGTGTGTTTGTCTCATCTGTCTGTGTGCCACTGCTATTCCAAAGAAGGGAAATGTGGAGCAGCTTTTCCAGACTGTTCATAAAAACTATGACATTGAGTTTCCTCCGAAAAGAGAGCTGAGAAGGAGAAAGGTGAAAGAGGAATACACAATATTAAATAGTAATAAGAGTAACTTAAATAATGATAATATAGAAGAAATAAATTTATGTTTTGCATTTTTATTATAGGTAGATCATTTTGACTTGGTCATCTTATAAGTAGCTCGCAAGCTGAAAAAGTGTGGGCACCCCTGGTATAGAGTGAGGTCATGAAACATAATTCTCATCAGAGATTACCTGGTCCCTTGAGATTTTTGACCCTTTATTTCTTTGCCAAAATGCCCTGATCTATCTAATTTATCTCTGTAAATTTTTTCACTTAAGTTAGGGGAGTAGACAGTAGTTACTGGTACATAATTAACAGCCTGCTTTCCACAAAAATGCCCTATTTATAGCACTTGCCAGTATTTATGGTGTAAATACTCCCATTGTGGCCAATCTCTAGCTACCAAAATACCATTACTAAATCTGGAGTAGGGAAGAGATGCTCAATCACATACCATTATATTGTATTTCCACCAGAGTGATACAGTAGACATAAATAACCTCAAGTATATAGATACTATTAAAAGGTGGTAGAATTATTCAGAAGTGATGTTTTAAGTATTTATTACTTCTGTTTTGAATTAATTAGTTATATTTCTATTATTTACCTTTTTAAACATTTTAAAACTTTATTTACTTATTTTAGACATAGTAATAGGATGGGAGAGAGAGGAAGAAAGTGAAAGAGAAAGAGAGAGAGAGAGATAAAGATTGATTTGTTCTTCCACTTATCCATACACTCACTGTTTGACTTCCATATGTGCCCTGACTGGGGATCAAACCAACAACCTTGATGTCTCAAGACAACACTCCAACAGCAGAGATATCCATCCAGGGCTAATTTATTTTTAATAATGCCTATGTTTAAGAAGAATCTCACAAAACTCCTGAAAGCTTAACAATAAATTCTCTTGAACCAATACAAGCTAGCTCTGGTAGCCACTGGTACTAGTATATGTGTTCTTAATTATCTCTGTCTTTAAACTCTTATTTCTGCTCAATTTAGAGTTTGGATTAGTTTGCTATTCCATGCCTGCTGTTCCTTTGTAACTTCATGCAGAGCCCATTCTGAATACTACTTCAAGTCTTTATTCTCTAAAATATGATTGATGGAATAAATATTACTAATAGGTGTTTACAGATATTTGAGAATTATTGAGATTTTTATATTGAAATACCTGACACAAGTAGTTGATATTAGAATGTCTTTAGTCTACAACCTGAATGAAATTTCTCTCTGATCACCTATTTCTACATACTTCTATTTTCTTCTGCTTGATTCATAGACTACTTCTTTCTTTTTTCTTTTGTTTATTACTAAGAAATCCTGTTTACTGATTATACAAGATATATTTCTTAGTACTCTTCCCTAGTCACATTTCAGGACAGGCCCCACAAGCTTCAACATATTATATCTAAAGTTTATCAAGGTATTGTTTTAACATAAATCATCCTCAATCTAAGTGAAATTGTAGAGCTATTTAATAAGTGACTATTGCTGATGCTTGCAACATCAACAAGCAAAAGTAAGGACAACTTCATTATCAGAAACCATAATGAGGTGGTTCATTAGAGACCTTGCTGGTCACAACAGCAGTTAAGATATTCAGAATTAACGGATGCTGGGGAAACCCAGAGAAGGAAAGAAGAGCAGAAGGTGCTTGAGTTCACATAGACATCAACATCCAGGAGTCTATGGGGTGACCTCAAAATAGATACAAGTTTCTTATCCAAGAAAGCATCTCTAACATGCTTCCTCTTTCATCACAAAGTAAGTACAACCCAGCCAACAGAGAAGTAAAAATCAGAGCCAAAAACATGTGTAGCCTTTGAAAAGAGAAACTGGTATGTTCATTACATTTTTCTAGAAGTTAAGCAATGCTATTCTCTTTGTTATCACCCATACTACTCAGTACAGAATATTTAATAACTCTAGACTAATTTGGGGTAAAGTAGTTTAATCGAACATTCAGAATAGCTCCGGACACCACAAAAATACTGCCTTGCCCTACTTCAGGTGATGCTATTCACTTTGGGCATGCTGCCATTCATCATATTGAAAAGTTATATAAAACCCCAAATTAACAACATATGTAATTTCTATTGCCTTAACTATAATGTATAACTAAGTCTTTGTGACATAAATAATAATATTTCTGCTGTCAGATAGTATAGGAAACCTACAGTATTCTTACACTGTATTAAAATACCCCATCACTTATAATTTAACCCAAATTCTTGTTTTCTGTATTATAATTTCAACCACGTTTATCTTATGTCATTGAGTTAGTTCCAACTTTTATATAAAAATAAATTAGTACTCCTTATGAAGTACATGTGCATTTTTGTAATCACAAAGTATTACAGAATATAAGCATATTACCTGATTTCTGTGAAAATAATTCTGTCTTATTATATTTTACGTAAGAGAAGAACATGCTATATTAAACATGACATAATAGGCCTGTTAGCTTGAAATCCAATTTAGGTAAAATTTTTATTTTACTAATCTTAGTGAGATACCAAAACTGCTACAATGTAGTCAAACATAATCAAGATAAAAGTTTGTTTTTAAGACACACACATGGGAGAATCTATTTATTGGGTCTTTTTTTATTTGTTTACATAAAGCAGATATTTAATGAACATTTTTTTTACAAATTGGCTCTCTATGCCAAGAGGAGCATATTATGGTCTTATAAACTGTATTTCCTAGGAGTAAAATGTATTTGCACCTATATGGGCCTAATTTTCTCTACTTGTATTTGAATGTTTGAATGTAGTATGAGAGATTTTTAATGAAATTTCATGGTATCTGAAATGCACTTGTGTTATTAAGTGTACTTTTTAAATGTGTCCATTACTTAAATTTGTTCTTATATAAAGCATGCTTCCCATATTTTGCTGTAGGTTGTGAGCTTTTTGAAAGTAGGAATGTATCTTATTGTTCTTTCTATAGAAGCAAACCTAGATATTTAATAGATATTCATAAGTATCTATTGAATAAGAAGGATTATAATAAGTCTGATCATTACCCCAAATGCCAGAAGTATTTAGTAGAAACTGAAAAATCTGATAAGGTTGCAAGGTCAAAGTCAACAACTGAATGTGAGAGCATTGATGGAGAGATAAAGAATAATAGAATGCAGCAGCAAGCTTTAGAGAGAAAACCTGAAGTAGACTGGTGTCCAAGTGGTGCAATATTAGTAAATGCAACTCAGTGAAAGCTTTCCTGTAGACCAGGCAGAGGCCATTGGAGGCATTGCAACTTCTCCCCTAGGACTGGCCTTTCCATAATTTGATTTTTCCTTAGACCAACCAGCAACTCTCTTATGTGATCTGAGAAATTTACCCTGAGTTTTGCAAATACCCCCATCTCAGTCTTCTTTATTTATTTCCTGTTACATTTTTATTTTACCCTGTGTCTTCCTAAGATCCCAAATCTCTCACACAAATCCAATGAAAATGAAAGTGTCAATGCAATTGCCAACCTGTGAAACAACAGATTCTCCTCCCATGGGTAGTATTCTTATTCAAAAATAAATATATGAAGGGAGGAAGAAATGAAGGGAAGGGGTGAAGGAGGGGATAAGAAGGAAGGAAGTGAGAAAGAAAGGGAAGGAATAAGGTAGGGAAGGAGTGAGGGAGGGAGAAAAGAAAGGAGAAAAGGAGGGAGGAAAGGAGGAAGGAGAAAGAGAATGGGGAGGGAGGGAGGAAGAGAAATTAATATGCTAAATGATAGCCTGACCAGGTGGTGGTACAGTAGATTAGAGTGTTGGCCTGGGATGCTGAGGACCCAGGTTTGAGATCCCAAGATCGCCTGCATAGGCTAATCTGGCTTGAGAGCAGACTCACCAGCTTGAGCACAGGGTCACTGACTTGAATGTGGGATCATAGGCATGACCCCATGATCACTGGATTGAGCCCAAAGGTCAATGGCTTGAAGCCCAAGGTCGCTTGCTTGAGCCCAAGGCCACTGGCTTGACTCCGCTGAAGGCCCGCAGTAAAGGCACATATGAGAAAGCAATCAATGAACAACTAAGGTGCCACAATGAAGAGTTAATGCTTCTCCTCTCTCCTTTCCTGTCTGTCCCTGTTTGTCTTTCTCTCTCACTAAAATAATAATAAATAAATAAATATGCTAAAAGATAAAGTTTGGAGAAAAATCTAAATGTAAAAAAATTTTAAATTTCTTATTGTGAGTGCACATATAAACATGTTTGTTCATAGAAATTTATTCTCTGCTTAATCATAAATTTGTGAACAAATTAATTTTAAACAGAATTTATTGCATTTTATAACACTATCTCTTTTCAAATCTAATGCTGTTGATTTTTTTTCTCACACTCAATGCCTATAATTAGGTCACTAAAGTAAAATTGAATGGCACTTATGGAATCAAGGGTAAATAAATTATCATGCATTGTCAAAAACATAGATAATTAATCAAAGGATTTTTAAATTCCCAAATATATTACCTATCTTAAATGTAATCAAACATGTTTTATATCTTGAATTATGTAGTGCTGATTTTTTTAAAATTGCAATTATTGATCATAGGATAAATTAAGTAATTTTTTTCTTAGTTATAAAACTAAAATTGTAGAATACCTCTTAAGACTTTATCTTCAATTAAATATCACTTTTATCTATTTTATTTAATTTATTCAATAACCATATATAGATGTTTCTGTTTAGGGCAATGAGCTCAGCATGAGAGTTACAGAGATGAAAGATATGGTTCCTGACTTGGATGACCCCACACTCTAATAAGGAAAATGACAGATCAATAAAAAAAGATCACAGCCTGAAGAAATCAGGGAACATTTCTTGGGAAGAGAGGATGTTGGAATGACCTCTTATGTGTGTGTTGGGGAGGAACAGTAGTGGTTAAAGCCAAGTGAAGTAAGTTATAATAAAGGACCTTACATGCTAATTATTTGACATATTTTAAAAGGGGAATATTACTTTTTTACATTTGCTCATTTGATGACTGTGGTGAATTAGATGGAGTATGAATCTGTGATGAACAACAATAGTTAGGAGGACCAGTTAGAGAACCATTGCAGTTATCTGAGTGAAAATCATGAGGATCTGAATCAAATCAGTAACAGCAGGAAGGGAGGGAAGAGAGGGTAATATGTTAGCCATCAAGGTGCCACTTGGCTTTGTTTTCAAGAAATAATTTCATTTTTCAGCTACAAAAAGTGGTTAAACAGCCTGACCTGTGGTAGCGCAATGGATAAAGTGTCGACCTAGGAACACTGAGGTCGCCAGTTCAAAACCCTGCACTGGTTTGGTCAAGGCACATATGGGAGTTGATGCTTCCAGCTCCTCCCCCCTTTCTCTCTTTCTCTCCTTCTCTCTCTCACTCTGTGTCTCCTCTCTAAAATGAATAAAATAAAAAAAAAGTGGTTAAACAACTTCTAGCTGCAATGCTTTTTATTAAATTTATTGGGGTGGCTTTTTTAAAGATTTTATTTATTCATTTTAGAGAAGGGAAAGAGAGAGAGAGTAGAGAGAAAGGAAAAGAGGAGAGGAGCAGGAAGCATCAACTCCCATGTGTGCCCTGTCCAGGCAAGCTGGAGATTTTGAACCAGCGACCTCAGTGTTCCAGAATGACACTTTATCCACCTCGCCTCCACAGGTCAGGCCTGGGATGACTTTCATTATAAAATTATATAGGTTTAAAGCATACAATTCTATAGTAATATCATTTGTATTGTGTGTTCACCACCTAAAGTCAAATCTCTGTCCATCACCATTTATCCCCCTTTACCCTCTTCTACCTTTCTCCACCCCTCTTTCTCTCTGGTAATTACCATGCTGTTATCTGTGTCTACAGATTTCTTTTTCTTCATGGTCTGCTACACTGCTTGAATTGAAATCTCACTTATCCTGAGTAGTCCCGGCCAGAGATGAGCATAGCACTAGGTTTTGGTCATTTCTGCCAACATGGGACCCTTCTTATAGTCAATTCCTAGTAATGAGTTCCCTGCTAAGCTGATTTAGACTTTGTAAGATCTGCCTTGTCTGAAACTCCCTGCCCAAACCTGTTTCCTTCTCCTTTCCCATTCATGGGTATCAGATCTGCAACACAACCCAGCAGCACTTCCTGTCCAATTCTGCTTCTTTCCCTTCTTATCTCTCACAGGGTTACACCCAAATAAACTACTTACATTCATGTCTTCAGCTCAACATGTACTTCCAGAAAATGATTTTATAGCTACAAGGTATTTGAGAAATAATTAGATGATAAAATTTACAGAAACTTTTATTGATTGGACATAAAATAAATCAGAAAAAATATTCAAAGACAACCTAGCATTTTTGCTTGGTTGTCACTTCAGTCCACTAAAACATGGTTATAGGAAGAAGAGCATGTCTGGATGTAGTGGGGTTTAGATATGGTAAAATTAAAATTTCTGTGGGACATGCAATAGTTTGGCCCCATAAGTAATTGCATACATAGATTTAGTGATCAGAGAGTTCTCAAGTTTGTCAGTATGTGCTAAGGATTCGTGTCTTGTAGTCATAAGCATTTTGCTCAGCAATCCTGAATAATTAATAAAAATACAAGTTTAGAAGGTAATAATTTTACAATTCTACCATTAATTTGAGTAAGTTTTTAAATATTTGTGATTATATTGTGACAAACATACATATATGTGTTCTACCATAGAATCACAAACTGGTCAACATTAGTTTGGTTTTACAAACTAGGGTAAACAATTTTGTGTCTCAGGTTTTTTAATTGTACAATGGGATCAATAGAGTACTAATCTCATAGCCTTCTTATGACACTGAATGAGAAAACAAATGATAAGCCCTTAGACTAGTGCCCGAATGCAGCTATTTTTCTACAAACAATTGCATGCTTTTGTATCTCTTACATTGCCAGCAGAGTAATTTTTATTTAGTCCCCATGTACTACACACGTGTCAAGATAATTGCTGAGATACAGGTGAAAAGAAAAAAATATTATTGATTATCATACACACATTCACTAAATAAAAAGAATTGACTTGTAAAGGTCAAAGTAAAATCCCAAGGGACTCTGCCACATCCTTTTCTGATATTCCAGAGTTCATAACAGTAATGAGGGCAAAGTGCTAAATTCTCTCTAAATGACCAAAGAACATTATTATCAGAATCAGTCTGCTCCCTCCCAGACCCTTTAGAAATTTTACAGTCATCCATTACAGGCCTTACAGGCCTTTTCAATAGAAATCTTAGGCCTCAAAAGAAATAAAAAAGCCTGACCAGGTGGTGACACAGTGGATAGAGCATCGAACTGGGATGCGGAAGACCCAGGTTCGAGACCCCGAGGTTGCCAGCTTGAGTGCGAGCCCATCTGGCTTGAGCAGGAGCTTGTCATCTTGGACCCAAGGTTGCTGGCTCCAGCAAGGGGTTTCTCGGTCTGCTGAAGGCCCGCAGTCAAGGCACATGTAAGAAAGCAATCAATGAACAACTATGGTGTCACAACGGCAACAAAAAACTAATGATTGATGCTTCTCATCTCTCTCCGTTCCTGTCTGTCTGTCCCTATCTGTCTCTCTGACTCTTTCTTTGTCCCTGTAAAAAATAAATAAATAAAAAGTTGTATTTTGGCCCTGGATGGATGGTTCAGTGGATAGAGCGTTGGCCCAGCATATGAATGACCTAGGTTTGACTCCCAGTCAGAGTATGCAAGAGAAGTGACTATCTGCTTCTTTTCCCCTCCCTCTCCCCCTTCCTCTCCCCTTTCTCTCCTTCTTCTTCTCCAGCAGCCAGTGACTCAATTGGTTTGAACACTGACCCCGAGTACTGAGGATTGCTCAGTTGGTTCAAGCATATCAGTCTCAGGTGCTAAAAATAGCTCAGTACTGGAGGGTTGGCCTCCACGGGGTTGCAAGTTGGACACCAGCTGGGGCATATATGGGAGTCTGTCTCATAATCTCCCCTCCTTGTACTTAGGAAAAAAGGAAGTTGTACTTTTTGTAGATTAGTACTGACATTCTTCTAAGAATAATGAGTGAGTCACTCTCAAGTCATCTAACCACCATTTTTACCTGTAAGTTATTATTTTTGTCACAATTAATTAATATAATTAATTAATATGTCACAATTAACTATAGCTGAGTATTTTTGCAAATCAATACTAACTATAAGGGATTAATTTTTGTTCTAACTATTATATTAAGGATCTTAACTTTAATGCCAGGGAGGTTTATACATTTACCTCTTTGTCTCACTCTTGAAAATCAAATCTAATCATTGATGATATTAAAATCATATTATTGTATTTTTAATTAAGCTATTGACATATACATGATATTAGTTTTAGTTGTACAACATAATGATGTGCTATATGTATATATTGCAAATCCATCACCACACATATTTATAATATTTATCCTTGTGATGAGAACTTTATGACTTATTCTTTTAGCAACTCTCAAATATACAATACAGTATTCTTAACTATAGTCACCATGCTGTGCACTATATCCCTAGGACTTATTTATTGTACAAATGGAAGTTGGTGCCTTTTGATCACCTTCACTGATTTTGCTCTCCTGCCCAGTAATATTTACTCCTTATCTATAAACTTGGGGGGGGCTTAAAGGAGGAAGTTGGGGTATTTTATATTTGAAATATGAGATTATATAGTATTTGTCTTTGTCTGATATATTTAACAGCATAATACCCTCAAAGTCCTTCCATGTTGCAAATGTCAAAATTTGTTTTATGGCTCAGTAGTATTTTGTGTGTGTGTGTGTGTGTGTGTGTGTGTGTGTGTGTGTGTATCATATTTTCTCTATTTGTTCATTTATCAGTGGACATTTAGGATTCTTCCTTCCATGTCTTGGCTATTATAAATAATGCTATAGAGATGGGGGTAAAGAATGGACTAACAAACAAAAGAGAAATGAACTCATAGATAGAGAGCAGGTTGACAACTGTCAGGGAGGTGACTAGGCTAGAGGGTGGAGGAATTGAGCAAAAAAGAAAAAAACTCGTGAATACAAACAGTGTGGTGAATGCTGAGGGAAGAGGGGATGAAGTAGGAGACAGTATGGGGGGATAAATGGTAATAGATGGAGACTTGGGCTGATGAACACACAGTACATTGTACAGATGATGTGCTGTAGAGTTATGCACCTGAAACCTGTATAATTTTGTTAACCAGTGTCTTCCCAAAAAATGCAATAAAAAGAAAAAAAAGAGATGGGATCCAGACATTTTTGTTAGTGTTTTCCTTTCCTTTGGATGAGTACCCAGAAATGGAGTTGCTGGATTGATTATATGGTACTTCTATATTTAATTTTTGAGGTACCTCCATATTATCTTCCATGGTGGCTGTACCAATTTACATTTCCACCAGCAGTGCAAATTTTCTTCCCTTGTCTCCACATTCTTACCTTTCCATTTCTTGTCTTTTTGATGATAGCCATTGTAACAGGTGTGAGTAATATCTTATTGTGCTTTTGATTTGCATTTCCCTGATGATTAGTGATGTTGAGCACCTTTTCATGCACCTGTTGGACAATTGTATGTCTTCATTAGAAAAAATGTCTATTCAAGTCTTCTGACCACTTTTTAATTGGATTTTTTTGGTTTTCTTTTTTCTCTATTGCGTTGCATGAGTTTATTTTTTACCATGGTTTAGATATTAACCCCTTACTAGATATGTCACTTGCAAATATTTTCTCTTTCAATAGTTGCCTTTCCATTTTACTGATATTTTGTAGAAGCTTTTTAGTTTCATGTAGTCCCACTTGATGATTTTTACTTTCATCAGTTTTACTTTGGTGTCAAATCTAAAAAATTCACCACCAAGACCAATGTCAAGGAGCTTACCACCTATGTTTTCTTCTAGGAGTTTTACAGTTTCAGGTCTTACATTTAACCCATTTTGAGTTATTTCTTGTATGATGCAAGAAAATGGTCCTGTTTCCTTTGCACATGGCTGTCCAGTTTTTCTGACACCATTATTGTAAAAATTGTCCTTTCACTACTGTATATTTTTTGCTCCTTTTTAATATATTAATTGAGTATGCATATATGAATTTACTTCTGGGCTCTCTGTTCTGTAACACTGATCTACATGTCTGTTTTTATGTCAATATTATACTGTTTTGATTACTGTAGCTTTGTAGTATAGTTTAAAATAAGGGCATGTGCCTGACCAGGCGGTGGCTCAGTGGATAGAGCATCGGACTAGGATGCAGAGGACCCAGGTTTCAGACCCCGAGGTTGCCAGCTTGAGCATGGGCTCATCTGGTTTGAGCAAAGCTCACCAGCATGGACCCAATGTCACTGGCTTGAGTAAGGGGTTACTTGGTCTGCTGTAGCCCCCCCCCCCCATCAAGGCACATATAAGAAAGCAATCAATGAACAACTAAGTGTCGCAAGGAAAAACTGATGATTGATTCTTCTCATCTCTCTTCATTCCTGTCTGTTTGTCCCTATCTGTCCCTCTCTCTGACTCTCTCTCTGTCTCTTTATAAAAAAAATAAAATTCAGGGCATGTGATGACTTCAGCTTTGTTTTTTCTCACTATTGTTTCAGCTATTTCAAGTCTTTTGTGGTTCCATAAATATTATTAAATTATTATATTTTGAAATAACTGTCATTGGAATTGTGACAGAGAATACATTGAATCTGTAGTTTGTTTTGGGTAGTATTACATTTAAACAATATTACTTCTTCCAATCCATGAGCACACAATGTCTTCTATTTTTTTCTATCTTTTTCAATTTCTTTCATCAATGCCATATAGTTTCAGTGTAAAAATATTTTATTCCCTGGTTAATTTATTCTGAGGTATTTTATTTTATGATGCAAATATAAATAGAACTGTTTCTTAATTTCTTTAATTATTTGTTATTAGTGTACAGAAATGAAACTAATTTTTGTATATGAATTTTTATATTCTACAACTTTACTGTATTATTTGTTCTAACAGTTTTTTGATAAAATTTTTAGAGTCTTCTATATGTAGTATAATGTTGTCTGCCAATAGAGACCATTTTCCTTCTTTTTCCATTTGGACCCATTTTCTTTCTTCTTCTTCTCTCACTGCTCCTGCTAGAACTTCCAATACTATGTTGAAAAAGAGTATAGAGAGTGGACAGACATTTTGATTTGTAACTGATATTAGAGAAAAAACTTTCAGCTTTCACCAGTGAATATGATGTTAGCTGTGAGCTTGTCACATAGGACCTTTATTATGTTGAATTGTGTCCCCTCTTTACCCATTATACTTTCTCTGTTGAGACTTTTTATTATAAATGGATATTGTACGATCATATTTTCTAAACCCTCTGTTAGAACATATGACCTGATAACAATATTTTGTTTCATTTATGAGTGCACATAGATATTCTAGAAAAGGCAGTGAAGTTTTGTGGTATTTTAATTTGTAATAGAATGAGTAAGTAATATATTTGAATGGAAGCCTATCCCTAAAGTAAATGACTGTCTTAAGTATGGTATATGTTCACTAAGAACAATAATACAATACTAAATTATTTTATGTGAATAAAATTAGAGCCTACATAAAAACATAGAGGTAAAAATTTGTATTATCAGAAGCTACTGAATAATATATAAAAACACTAGCTGCAGAAAATAAGGTTTTAATGTTATTCAAATAGCATACATATTACCTGCAAGTTAATTCCATGTTTATTCATATACCAACCCTGGATGATTGTTTTTTGTATATAAAATTTAAATATAACTTGGCATTAACAACCATTACATTGCTTTATTTCAGACAGTAGGTGTATTACAAGTTTAAATGCAAAATTATTATGTATTCTGAATAAAACATTGTATCTGTTTAGAAGTTTAATTTACATAATATTTACTATAGCTGTATTTTTTGTTATAGTTAGTTTCTCTCTGGTATCCAAAGGCATCAAGTTCATTCTTATATGTAATTTCAGGTCAATATAGTATGCTTAAATTAGCAACTAGTTGAACTAGTAGCATTACAAAACAATTCCACTCTAACAGTTTTAAAAGCCATAATATTTCATACATAGTTGGCTCATAGAAATGATACCTGATAGCATCTGGCTCAACTTTCAACACAAAGCTAAAATTTTTTGACAATTGGCCATGTAGCTTCCACTTAAGCTCAGTGATGGAATTCTCACTACCTAATGAGATTGTACATTTTATGGCTTGACAGATCCAGGTTTTCGATAATCTGACATTTAAATGTTCAAACAGATCAGCATATATCTTAGAAATTAACTTCTATCAGAAATAAAATTATTTCTAATAATAAAATAATAATATTAATTCTCTTTACATAAATATGTATTTTATAAGAGAACATAAGCTATATAAATAAAGGTTATACTGTGTGTCACATTAGGAAGGACAAAGCACCGATAATTGCCCCCAAGAATTAAAACTAACAGACATTGCCTTTTCAATCCTAGTTCAAAGGTTCATGCTTATATCTCAAAATTTCTAGCCATTAGCTCCTATGTTTATGTCCCTAAACATTCAACTGATGTTTGCGAGTATTATATTATATACAATAGCTAAATTGCCTCACCCCTGACCCTTGTCCCAAGTTTGGTGGTATGACCTCTTTTGGGTTATTCTTATTTGAGGATTCAAATATACCACCTTGAAATTATGTATCCTGGGTTTATTTTAATTTAATTTATTGGGGTGACACTGGTTAACATAATTATACAGGTTTCAGGTACCCAAATCTACAACACATCTCTGTACTCCATATTGTGTGTCTACTCCCCATGTCAGTATTTGTCCATCACCATTTATTGATCGATTCCTGGTTCTGCATAAGAGACTCAAGGCTTTCTGCTGACCATCTTTGTAGGTAGCCTATTAATGATTTACAAACAAAAAAAAACTTTAAAGAAATGTTCAGAAAAGATATAAGACAACAAAGGAGAAAGATAGAAAGGTTAAATCAGCTAACTAACTGCATAGATAAATATGAATAATGTTAGCCAATTCTTACTGTTTTCATTTAAACTTACCACTTTTCTCCTTAAGTGAGCAAATGTTGGATTGGAATTATGTAAAAGAAAAAAGGGGCATGCCTGGAATATTGTGTGCGCTTCCCATGTTAATTAGATATCCTTAATATTTCTTAGCTGGAACTTTAGTCTCAGAAATAAAGATCAAGTACATAGATGCCCATGGAGGCATGGGTGGCCCTGGAGTAGGTGGGTGTCTCCAGAGATCATTATCTGGCTGTAAGTACCTTAAGAAGAATGTCTGTGGCAGAGATCTAAGGAGCTCACAAAATTCAAAGCAAAGTGTCTGAATCTCTATTCAAAAAATTTTGACAAATGCTTCAAGTTGCAGAAGCAAGAATTACAGAGATCCCGTTTCTCAGCTTCCCCTGTTGCCTTGCAGAGCGTCCATTGATTTCAAAGACTTGCCAGGCTTGCATCAACTCTGTGGGGCATGGACCCAGGTGTTAAATGGACCAAGGACACGGCATAAAGAAAAGGTTGAACAGGGGAAAAGAAAAGTTCTGTGGATAAATTTTAGTACAAACTGTGCCCCTTTTTTCTGACCCACATGAGTGCTAATGCAATAGATATAAGCATCCATCATATATTTTAAATGCATGTTTATATAATAGAAATTATATTATATGTGGCCCTGGTCAGTTGGCTCCTTGGTAGAGCATTGGCCTGGCATGTGGGTGTCTTGGATTTGATTCCCAGTCAGGGCATGCAGAATAAGCGCCCACCTGATTCTCCACCCTTTTGTCTCTCGCTTCTCTGTCTCCTCCAAGCCCCTTCTGCAGCCATGGCTCAATTAGAGCAAGTTGGCCCTGGGTGCTGAGGATGACTTCATGGCCGTTGCCTCAAGCACTAAAAAATGGCTCCAGTTGCAACAGACCAAGGGTCCCAGATAGACAGAGCATCGCCCCCTAGTGGGCTTGCTGGGTGGATCCCTGTTGGGGTACATGCAGGAGTCTGTCTCTGCCTCCCCTCCTCTCATTGAAAAAAAATTATATATATATATATATAAATTATATCATATGTAAGATATAGATAACCATCATTATGTAGCATATACAGAATAAAGAAAATGTACATATTCTTTTTTTCAATAAAAAGATTATTTATTTATTTTTAAATTTTATTTAGTCAATTAATTTTAATGGGGTGACATTGATCAATTAGAGTACATAGATTCAGAAAAATATCTCCAGATCATTTTGACATTTGATTATGTTGTATGCCCGTCACTCAAGGTCAAATTGCCCTTCATCACCTATTTGGTTTTCCTTATGCTCCTCCCCTCCCCCCACCCCCTCCCTCTTCTCCTTTCCCCTCCCCTTGGTAACCACCACTCTCTTGTCTATGTCCATAGGTCTCAATTTGTGTCCCATGTTTGTATGGAATTATACAGTTCTTAGTTTATTCTGATTTACTTATTTCACTCAGTATAATGTTATCAAGGACCATCCATGTTGTCCTAAATGATCCTATGTCATCATTTCTTATGGCTGAGTAGGATTCCATAGTATATATGTACTACATCTTTTTTATCTAGTCATCTATTGAAGGGCTTTTTGGTTGTTTCCATGTCTTGGCCAGAGTGAACAATGCTGCAATGAACATGAGGCTGCATGTGTCTTTACATGTAGAGGGGTTGCTGGGTAATATGATAGTTCTATTAATTTTTTGAGGAACCTCCATACTTTCTTCCATAATGGTTGTACTACTTTACATTCCCACCAACAATGAATGAGGGTTCCTTTTTCTCCACAGCCTCTCCAACACTTGTTTTTACCTGCCTTGTTGAGCTAATCTAACAGGTGTGAGGTGGTATCTCATTGTAGTTTTGATTTGAATTTCTCTAATAGCTAGTGAAGATGAACATCTTTTCATATATCTATTGGCCATATGTATTTCTTCCTGGGAGAAGTGTTTGTTCATATCCTCTTCCCATTTTTTTATTGGATTTTTTGCTTGTTTGTTGTTGAGTTTTGTGAGTTCTTTGTATATTTTGGATATTAGGCCCTTATCTGTGCTGTTTTTTGAAAATATCATCTCCCATTTAGTTGGCTGTCTGTTTGTTTTGTTGTCAGTTTCTCTTGCTGTGAAAAAGCTTCTTAGTCTAATGAGGTCCCATTCATTTATCTTTGCCTTCACTTTCCTTGCCTTTGGAGTCAAATTCATAAAATGCTCTTTATGGCCAAGGTCCATGAGTTTAGTACCTATGTTTTCTTCTATGTAATTTATTGTTTCAGGTCTTATATTTAGGTCTTTGATCAATTTTGAATTAATTTTGGTAAAAGGGGGCAAACTGTAGTCGAGTTTCATTCTTTAGCATGTGGTTCTCCAGTTTTTCAGCACCATTATTGAAGAGGCTTTCTTTTCTTCATTGTGTGTTGTTGGCTCCTTTATCAAAGATTATTTCACCATATATATGTAGTTTTATTTCCGGGCTCTCTACTCTGTTCCATTAGTCAGAGTGTCTATTTTTCTGCCAATACCATGCTGTTTTGATTATCGTAGCTCTATAATATAATTTGAAGTCACGTATTGTAATGCCTCCAGCTTTGTTCTTTTTCCTAAAGATTACTTTGGCTATTTGGGGGTTTTTATAGTTCCAAATAAACCTGATGATGTTTTGTTCCATTTCTTTAAAAAAATGACATTAGAATTGTGATAAAAATTGCATTAAATTTATATATTGCTTTGGGTAATATGGTCATTTTAACTATATTTATTCTTCCTATCCAAGAACAAGAAATATATTTTTTCATTTCATTGTATCTTTTTTGATTTCCCTTAACAAAGCTTTGTAGTTTTCATTATATAGGTCATTTACATCCTTTGTTATGTTTATTCCTATGTATTTTTTTGTTGTTGCAACCATAAAAGGAATTATTTTTTTGTTTGTTTTCTGATGTTTTATTGTTGGCATATAGAAAGGCAATAGACTTCTGTATATTAATTTTGTATCCTGTGACATTACTGTATTGGTTTATTGTTTCTTAAAGTTTTTTTGTGGAGTCTTCAGGGTTTTTGATATACAGGATCATATCATCTGCAAGAAGTGAAACCTTTACTTCTTCTCTCCCAATTTAAATGCCTTTTATTTCATTCTCTTGTCTGATTGCTCTGGCTAGAACTTCCAGCACTACGTTTAATTAGAGTGGAGACAGTGGGCAACCTTGTCTTGTTTCTGATTTTAGAGGAAAAGTTTTCAGTTTTTGCCATTTAATATGAGGTTAGCTAATAGTTTGTCATAAATGGCCTGTATTATGTTGAGATATTTTTCTTCTATACCCATGTATTGAGTGTTTTAAACAAAAAATAATTGTATTACGTTAACTGTTTTACATATGTTGAACCATCCTTGTGATTCTGGGATGAATCCCACTTGATTGTAATGAATTATCTTTTTAATGTGTTGTTGTATTCGATTTGCTAGTATTTTGTTTAGGATTTTTGCATCTGTATTCATTAGAGATATTGGTCTGTAGTTTTCTTTTTTGTGTTGTCCTTGCCAGGTTTTGGTATGAGGGTTATGTTGGCCTCATAAAAGGTGTTTGGAAGTATTGCTTCTTCTTCACTTTTTTGGAAGAGTTTGAGTAGAATAAAAACCAAGTCTTCTCTGAAAGTTTGATAGAATTCACTAGTATATCCATCTGGCCCTGGACTTTTATTTTTTGGGAGGTTTTTGGTAGTTGTTTCCATTTCCTCCCTGCTTATGGGTCTGTTTAGGTTTTTAACTTCTTCATGACTCAGTCTATAAAGATTGTATTGTTCTAGGAATTTATCCATTTCTTCTAGATTGTTAATTTTGGTGGCTTATAGTTCTTTACAGTATTCTACAATAATTCTTTGTATATCTATGATATCTGTGGTGATTTCTCCTCTTTCATTTTGGATTTTGTTTATTGAGTTCTTTCTCTTTTTTCCTTAGTGAGTCTTGCCAACGGTTTGTCAATTTTGTTGATCTTTTCAAAGAACCAGCTCTTTTTCTTATTGATTTTTTTTATAGTTTTCTGTTCTCTATTTCATTTATTTCTGCTCTGATTTTTATTATTTCTTTTCTTCTGCTGGATTTGGGTTGCCTTTGTTCTTCTTTTTCTAGTTCTTTAAGAGGCGAAGTTAAGTTCTTTATTGGGCTCTCTCATGTTTGTTCATTTAAGCCTGTAGTGATATGAACTTCCCTCTTAATACTGCTTTTGCTGCATCCCAGAGATTCTCATATGTCGTATTGTCATTTTCATTTGTCTGTATATATCTTTTGATCTCTGCTTTTATTTTTTCTCTGACCCACTCATTTTTTAGATGTATGTTGTTAAATTTCCACATTTTTGTGGGTTTGTTTACTTCTTTTTTGCAATTAAATTTTAGTTTCCTGACCAGGCAGTGGCACAGTGGATAAAGCATCAGACTGGAAAGCAGAAGACCCAGGTTCGAGACCCCAAAGTCGCCAGCTAGAGCATGGGCCCATCTGGCTTGAGCAAAAGCTCGCCAGCTTGAACCCAAGGTCACTGGCTCGAGCAAGGGGTTGCTCAGTCTGCTGAAGGCCCACAGTCAAGGCACCTATGAGAAAGCAATCAATGAACAACTAAGGTGTCTCAACAAAAAACTGATGATTGATGCTTCTTATCTTTCTCTATTACTGTTTGTCTGTCCCTGTCTATCCCTCTCTCTGACTCTCTCTCTGTCCCTGTAAAAAAAAAAAAAAAAGTTTCAAAGCTTTATGGTCAGAGAATATGCTTGGTATAATTTCAATCTTTCTAAATTTGTTGGTGTTAGTTTTGTGACCCAACATATGGTCAATTCTTGAGAATGTTTTATGTACACTGGAAAAAAATGTATACTCTGGCATTTTGGAATGAAATGTCCTATAGATGTCTATCATATCCAATTTTCCTAGTGTTTTGTCAACAAATCGTGGCTCTTTGGTCCCTTGAGTGTGGCTCTTCCACAAAATACCACATGTGGGCGAGTACTTTTATTAAGTTAATAACAATATACCTACCTATATTTAAAAAATTTGGCTCTCAAAAGATATTTCAATCATTATACTGTTGATATTTGGCTCTGTTGACTAATGAGTTTGCCGACCACTGATTTAAGGTCCATATTTCTTTACTGATTTTCTGTTTGGATGAACAATCTAGAGCAGTGGTTCTTAACCTGGGTTTTATTGAACCCTAGAGGTTCAATGAGTCAGTCTCAGGGGTTCAGAGAAGCCTCTGCCGCGGAGGCCAGAATAAAGTAATACCATAATTTGTTGTGAGTTCACGCACTTTGTTGGTTTTGTTCCTTGAGCAAAGTGATGTTCATGCATGGCTCATTTTGTTGTGCACCAGTAAAAAAACATATACCTATGTCTTGAATTTGGAAAAAATATCATATTTTATTTATCACTAAAGAAGGGTTCAGAGAATGCGCATATGAAACTGGTGGGTTCTGTACCTCAAAAAAGGTTAAGAACCACTGATCTAGAGCCATCAGCAGTGTATTGAAGTCTCCAAGTATGATTGTATTTTTGTTGGTTTATATTTTTAGATCAATAAATAGATATATAAACTTTGGTACTCCTTGGTTTGGTGCATATATATTAAGAAGTGTTATGTCTTCTTGATTCAATGTCCCCTTTATCATTATGTATGGAATACAACAAACAAATGACAGAAAACAAAAAAGAACCAAACAAGATACAGCGCTATCAGAAAACAATATATAAAATGACAATAGGAAACCCTCAAGTGTCAATAATTACATTAAATGTATATAGATTGAACTCACCAATAAAAAGATATAGAGTGGCAAAGTGGATCAAAAAATAAAATAAAACTGTATGCTGCCTTCAAGAAACACATCTAAGCCACAAGAATGAAAAAAAATTCAAAGTGAAAGGTTGGAAAATGATTCTCCAAGCAAATAACATCCAAAGAAAAGCAGGTGTAGCCATACTCATATCTAACAATGCTGACTACAAGACAGCAAAGACTATGAGAGACAAAGATGGTCATTTCAAAAAAATTTAATGTGAAGGAAACCTGTATAGGAAGAGTAAGGATAGTAGATAATGCCATCATAAATCCTAGCATTTTTTTTTCTTAGCACTTAACCACAGATGCCTATTTTTGCATCAGTGAGATCATAATGAGAGATAGCTCATTATTCAAATTGATGTAGAGTCTGAGTAATAAAAACTTAGAGTAACAGATTTGCTGGGTAAATGTGTTTATATGAAGACTAGAGAATGAGTATATCTCTATTTCCTCTGGAAGTCTTAAATAATGGCATTTATTCTTGTGTATGCTGTGGCATTGGGAATCTATTTTTAAACTTTTATTTAGGTAGCAATTTGTCCCAAATTATTTAATAGGTGACTTTCTTTTCCCAGTCATGTATAATAATTCCTGTATCATATTAAGTTTCCTATCTGTTTTGGTCCATTTCCAATCTCTCCACTGAGTGTCATTTGTCTACCTTCTACTCTTATGCTAATACTAAATTACTCTATGTGTTATAACTTTAAAGTAAATATTGATATAATGTAATAGCCTATATACAAGCACATGTCTCTTCTTTAAAATTGGCAGTATTTGTTTTGTCAAGTAAATTTAGAATCAGAGGGTCAAATTCTACTAAAACACTATAGGGATTTTACATTAAAGTACACTTAAATTATAGAATAATTTACAGTTTGCTCCTATGTATGCACATTTTTGTTTTCATATCTATTGCTATACAATAAGAAGAGAATTTTCATAGATTCTAAACAGCACATCTACTCAGCTACCAATCATAGCATCACCACACTCTATGATGCTATAGGTGAACCTTGCTCCCATCTGAAGCCAGTTATGTCCATTTTGTGCTCTTTGGCTTTATCAAGCACATCTCTCCAGCACTTCCATTTCTTCTTTAATTTTTAACATCTCTACCAGATTATCCCCATTTATTATATAAATATGATACTATTTCTGCCATCTTAAAAAAATACCTTCTCTTGGCCTCATTTCTCTCATCAGTTCCTTATTTTCCTATGACCCCAAATTTTTCAAAAGCATTGTTTTTGAATAATTCCAATTTCTCTCTTTTTAATTGCTCTTAAACTTTTTTTATTATTTAGAAAATAAATTTAATGGGGTGACATTGATCAATAGAGCACAAAACTTTTAGGTAAACATCTTTATAGCATTTAAATTATTGATTATGTTGTGTACCCATCACCCAAAGTCAAATCACTCTCCGTTACCACATACTTGTCCCGCTTTACTCCCCTCCCTAACCCCTGCTCCACAACCCCCTCTCCCTAGTAACCACTTTATTTTTATCTATGTCCATGAGTCTCAGTTTTATATCCCACCTATGCATGAAATCATATAGCTTTTAGCCTTTTCTGATTTACTTTTTACCCAGTATAATGTTTTCAAGGTCCAACCACGTTGCCGTAAATGTCAATATGTCATCATTTCTTTTGGCTGAATAGTATTCCATTGTATATATGTACCACATCTTCTTTATCCAATCTTCTATCAAAGAACACTTTGGTTGTTTCCATGTCATGACCACTGTAAATAATGCCACGATAAACATGGGGTTGCATGTGTCTTTATGTACCAATGTTTTCGAGTTTTGGGGGTAGATTCCCAGTAAAGGGGTTACTGGTTCATATGATAATTCTATTCTAAATTTTTTGAAGAACCACCATACTTTCTTTCATAATGATTTGACAGTTTATACTTCTACTAATAGTGAATGAGGGTTCCTTTTTCTCCACAACCCCTCCAACACTTGTTATTACCTGCCTTGTTGATAACAGTGAATCTAACAGGTATGAGGTGGTATGTCATTGTGATTTTAATTTGCATTTCTCTAATAACTCATGAAGATGAATATTTTTCATATATATATTGGCTATTTGTATGTTTTCTTGGGAGAAGTGTCTTTTCAGGTCCTCTCCCTATATTTTAATTGGATTGTTTGCTTGTTTGTTGCTAAGATTTGTGAGTTCTTTATATATTTTGGATATTAACCCCTTATTGGAGTTGTTGTTTGCAAATATCATCTCCCATTTGGTTGGCTGCCTATTTGTTTTTTCATCAGTTTCTTTTGCTGAGAAGATATTTTTTATTTGATATAGTCCCATTCATTTATTTTTTTCTCTACTTCCCTTGCCTTTGGGGTCAAATTTATCAATTGTCCTCTATGGTCAAGGTCTATGAGTTCAGTACCTATGTTTTCTTCTATGTAATTTATTGTTTCATATTTTATATTTAGGTCTTTGGTCCATTTTGAACTAATTTTTGTGCAAGGGAACAAACTGTAATCTAGTTTTATTCTTTTGCATGTGGCTTTCCAATTTTTCCAGCACCATTTATTAAAGAGGTTTTTTTCTTTCTCCATTATGTGGTTTCGGCTCCTTTGTTAAAGATTATTTGCCCATATATATGTGGTTTTATTTCTGGACTCTTGGTTCAGTTCCATTGGTCTGTATGTCTGTGTTTCTGCCAATACCATGCTGTTTTGATTATTGTGGCTCTCTGTTTAATGTGAAGTCAGGTAGTGTGATACCTCCGGGTCTATTCTTTTTTTTCAGGATTGCTTTGACTATTCATGGTTTTTTATGGTACCATGCAAACCTGGTGATTTTTTGTTCTATTTCTTTAAAAAATGCCATTGGGATTTTGATATGGATTGCATTAAATTTGTATATTGTTTTGAATTTTTGCATAAGGCCTGAGGCTGGGCATTGATATCACTTATGGCCCAGTCTTTGGATAAGATTGCCCTGAGTACCATGTTGGTGGATTGGCAGACTCAATATTTTTAAATTTCTTCCCAAATTAATCAATAGATTTAGTGCACTTCCAGTCAGTCCCAAAGTGTTTTTTTATTTATCTTTTGTTTTTCCTTGTTATGTGAAAATTGATCAGCATCTTCTAATATTTATGTTGAAATACAAAGAGCCTAGAATTGCTAAGCAATTTTGATGAAGAAAGGCAAAGAGGAATGTTTTATACTAACAGCTGCCAATAATTATTTTTCAATTATAGTAATTAAAATACAGGTTACCATCAGGGAAAAGGCAAATACCAAAAAAATGAAACATAACTGAAAGTTAACAAGCAGATGCACGATTACAGTCAATTGATTTATGACAAAGTTGACAGTATAATGTGGTGAGGAAAGAATTATCTTACAATAAGTGTATAAGTGGATTAAATGTCAGTATGGGGATAATATTATGAGCCTTACCTCCTATCATATATAAAATATCAGTTCCTGATAGATTGTACATCTAAATGTGAAAGGTAAAATATAAAAATTCTAGAAGATAACATGGAAGAATCTCTTCTTGACCCCGAGGTAGGCAAAGTTTTATTAATCAGGATATATAAAGCATCAATTATAAAGGAAAGTTTTGATAAATTGGACTACATTAAAATTAAGAACTTCTGTTCAAAAGACAACAATAATAGGTTAAACAGCAAACTACAGTGAGTAAAAAAGTAGTCAATTCTTACTATATATGGGTTTCACATTTGTGAATTTGCTTAATGCTAATATTTATTTATAAGCCCAATATCAACACTCCCAGTGCTTTCATGGTCATTCACAGACATGCAGAGTGGCCAAATTTTGTGTCACTCACAGTGCAGATTCCCAGCAGTGATCAAACAAAGTGACACTACCTTCTTGTTTCAGCTCTCGTAATGTAAACAAATGTCCTTTTCTTGGTATATTTAGTATCATATTTTGTGCATTTTCAGGCTTGAGGTTTTGTTTTTGTTTTTGCTGTTTCAAATGGCCCCAAAGCATAGTACTAAAGTGCTGTTCACTGTTATTAAACACAAGAAGGCCATTCTGTGCCTTACATTGAAAATGCATGTGTTCAAGAAGCTTCATAGGCATGAGTGATAGTGCTGTTGACCATGAGTTTAATGTTAATGAATCAAAATATATATTAATATATATTTAAAGACATTTTATTAAAGGAAATACATAAAGTGAATATTTTTAAAAATCTCTTTATTGATTGATTTTAGAGAGAGAGCAAGGAAAGGAGAAGAGAAAAACATCAATATTTTCTTCCATTTATTTATGCATTTATTGGTTAATTCTCATATGTGCCCTGACCAGGAATCAAACCCACAACTTGACATATCGGAACAACACTCTAGCCAACTTTGCAACGCAGCCAGTGCTAACAATAAGGTGACAAATTGATCAGTTGACAAAAAATATTGTGACCAGAGGATTGCAAGAACCTAACCCTGTATTTCCCATAGAAATAATGGTTTATTATTCACCAATTTAGTATTCATGATGACTTTATAGAACATAATTATTGCAAATAACAAGAACTCATTGTACTTATAATACACAGGTTTTGCAAAGGACTCATATACCTAATATATAAAGAAGTCTTATAAAACAATAAGAAATTAACAGGCAACCCAGTTTAAACATAGGCAAAAGCTAGACAAGTAGTTCATATAAAGAAATATCCAAATGGTGAATATAGTTATGAAATGGTAGACTCAAATAGATATGCTTTATCTCTGCTCTGCCCTTTAGTTTTATGCCCCAAAATGATCATCTATAATTAGGGTAATATAAAGTTATTTTAAAATAATGATTTTAATTTGGTGGGCTCTTAAAGCAAAAGTATTGTGTCATCTTTATAGTAGTTTGCTCTATAAATGATGGGGGAGCCACGGTAATAGTCTCAACTGATATAACAAAAAACTAACCATATAACTATAATTATTTAAAGTCAACCAAATATCACTTGAGACTATATTTATTTTAAAATCATAAAAAATGTCTGAAAGGATGTTTGTTGGGATTCATATAATAATTAAACATACGGGATTTTAATTCAGGGTCTTAGTATTTTTCTGAAGAAATAAAATAAATTATAAAACTTCTTATGCAAAAACATAAATAAATAAGTAAATAATTTTAAGATTATTAAATTCTACCTAAATAGTACTGTCAGGGTCTCTTTGAAACTGCTATTTGCTTTGCCACTGCTGGGTCTTTTCTCATGGATCTCCCTGTATACCTGTGCTTATTGCAGTACTAACTCTAACTCGCTGCACAGTTAAAGATGCTGCCACTCCTTGCATTCTTCTGGTTTCTCCAGGAGTAATTCCTTCTTCTTCTTAACTTCCATTGAACTTTTCAGACATTTAGCCCTTTCCATTCTGTATGACAAATACACACAATTATTTATGTATATACTTTATCATCCACTCTAGATTTTAAAACTCATCCAGGGTAAAGACAATGCACAGTCCCTATGTGAATCCCCATTGTACCAATTTCACACAGAGACTTAAAACTTGAGAGGCATTCAATAAAGATGTAACAACTTAAAAGAAAAGTTACTCACTCTATATAATAAGGGTTTTTTGTTTTGTTTTGTTTTGTTGTATTTTTTTTACTTTGTCTTAGAAATTAAATTTAATGAGGTGACATGAATCAATAAGAGTACATAGGGTTCAGGTGAACATCTCTATAGCATTTGAACTGTTGATTGTGTTATGTACCCATCACCCAAAGTAAAATCATTTTCTGTCACTATATTTGATCCTTTTTGCTCTCCTCCCTAATAACTCCCTCCCTCTGGTAACCACTTCACTGTTATCTGTGTCCACAAGTCTTAGTTTTATATCCTACCTATGTGTAAAATCATATAGTTCTTAGCTTTTTCAGATTCACTTATTTCACTCAGTATAATGCTCTCAAGGCCCATCCATGGTGTCATAAATAGCAATGTGTCATCATTTCTTATGGCTGAGTAGTACTCCATTGTATATATGTACCATATCTTCTTTATCCAATCCTCAATAGAGAGATACTTTGGTTGTTTCCATGTCTTGGCCATTGTAAATAATGCTGCAATGAACATGGGAGTGAATGGGTTTTTGTGTACCATGGTTTTTGAGGTTTTTGGGTAGATGCCCTATAAAGGGATTGGTAGGTCATATGGTAATTATATCCTTAATTTTTTGAGATACTACCATATGGTCTTTTATAACGGCTATAACAGTTTACATTTCCACAAGCAGTAATAAGTTTCAATCATCATTTTCTAGGGAATGAAAAATAACCAAAAGAATGGAGAGAGTATATAGGACAAAAGCAAATAAAAATCTCAACAAAAGAAAATAAACAATGCAAAGTTGACAAAATCAGTTAAGGACAGTGTGTGATCAGGTAAAATAAGTTCCTTTTCATTTCACTTTTTCTTTCTACGTCCAGTTCTTTCTAGTTTTTTTGTTTTTTTTTTTTTTGGCTTCAATTCTACCTTTCACTCTGCTTTGCCTTCAAAGTTCTGCCTTCCCCACCCTTCAAGGCCCATCTGGTTTAGGCTCATGCCTGTCAGAGTTAAGCCTGACTATGGTTATGGCCTGACCTCCAGATCTATATGCTTTAATCATTTTCACACTGCTTCTCCACCGCACCATAAAGTTTAGTACCACATGAGCTTCGGGAGAACCTGACCACTGTACGATGAGACAAAAAATGTTTCCTGGATACCTTAATCAGGTAGCCACTTTAAAAAAATTTTTTTGATAGATATTTGACTGAAAAACAATTCTAGATAATGCTAACTGAAAAAACTATCTAATGTGAGGAAGTCAGTCAACAGGTTGCCAATAAGAACACTGTCTCCAGAAAACATTTAAGCATTCAGAGCAATTTGAATCACATTTCTTATATTTATCCCAATAGATTAATCTTTTATTTTTTGTAAACATCAGTAAGCATATTATTGGAAAGCTTTACGTTTTGAACTGGATGAGGCCCAGTTGTCTACTGGAATAGAGAAGAAATAAATAAATAACACAGCACCTGGCTGAGTGGCTGAGGCAAAGGATAATTAATGTTAGTGGATAATGATGTTTAAAGCAATCTTGTCTTTCTCCTCAGTTTTGAGGGAATGCACTATCCTAATACTCTGGAGACAGCTGTCTTTCTCATGGCAACAGCTGGAGCTATGGTACCCCGTGGGTAGCATCAGATCACTGCATGTACCGTGTCTTTCCCAGGGGAGACTAGTTAGACTCTCACTACCAACAAAGGACACGTCAAAAAAAATGACACAACAGGACAAAAAATTTAATGAAGCGATCCAAATTGTTTTAGACCTAACCTCAAAAAAATATTCAGCCTTACCTAAACTCTGTCACACTGATAAAATACACATTTTATTAATGATTCATCATCATTAACACTATAATTACTACCATTATCAAAGACCTGGAATGAATAGCTGCAGTCCAGGGCCAGATGGTATGCTCAGGGGGCACCCAGCCTTCTCCCCTGAAACTTCACAGTCACATTTCTGATGGTCTACTGGGCAGTTGTCTCAGATGTCGCTGCAAGTAGAAATATGCAAAAATTTAACATCAAAGGTCTAAAATAAACTTTTATTTTATTTTATTTTTTACAGAGACAGAGTGAGAGAGAGGGATAGGTAGGGACAGACAGACAGAAACGGAGAGATGAGAAGCATCAATCATCATCAGTTTTTTGTTGTGACACCTTAGTTGTTCATTGATTGCTTTCTCATATGTGCCTTGACTGTGGGGCTACAGCAGACCAAATAACCCCTTGCTGAAGCCAGTGACCTTGGGTCCAAGCTGGCGAGCTTTTTGCTCAAACCAGATGAGCCCACGCTCAAGTTGGCGACCTCGGGTTCTCGAACCTGGGTCCTCTGCATCCCAGTCCGACACTCTATCCATTTTGCCACCATCTGGTCAGGCTAAAATAAACTTATTTTTCTTTCCATTAAGTTTTTCTACTTCCTATTTCATTCCTTTCATTTTTAATGGCAGCAGCATTCACCAAGGTAACCAAGATACATATGTGGACATGATTAGATGCTTGCCCAATTCCCATACCTCTCATTGACCAAGTTGTTTAGGTTATGTCATGTAAATAGTTCTTTATGCCCAATTGCCACCTCCTTAATCACTTCTTATTGAATTTACTGCAAAAAAATACCTTATCTTGACCTATTCAGGCTGCTATAATAAAAATGCCATAGACTGAGTGGCTTAAATAACAAACATTTACCTCTCATAATTCTGGAGGCTAGGAAGTTCAAGGTCAACCTGCTGGCTGATTCAGTGTTTGATGAAGATCCATTTTCTGGTTCATAGACATAATTTTGCTCTGTCCATACAAGGTAGAAAGGGTAGGAAAGCTCTCTGAGCTATATTTTATAAAGTCATTAATCCTACTCATGAGGATTCCATCCTCAAGAACTAATTACCTCCTAATACCACCACCTTGGGGGTTAGGATTACAATATGTAATTTGGGGTGAGAACACCAACATTCATTCATACACTTTCATTTCTATCATCCACCAATCCATTCTTCACACTTCACCAAATATAATAATTTCCATTGCTGAGCTATACAAACCATTCTATGACTTCCTTTGGCCTTGGAATAAAATACAAATTCTTTAGCATATTATACAAAACCGTTAATCATCTGAGTCCAAGCATCATCTCCTGCTGATTTTTACCATTTTATGCTTTACTGCTACTGAATGCCTTTCATTTCTCTAAATGAGTCAGATATTATATGATTCAGTCCTTTGCACATACTTTCCTTCTATCTGAAATGTAATTTTTCTCTCCCCCCACCCTTGAGTAAGAAACATCACTTTATCCCTAGCCTATCACAGATGTCACATCTCCAAAGACTATTTCCTGACACCGCTTGCTTCAGCCCTGCTATTTGTTACTTTGGCCTTCAGTGGTCACTCTTATGCTACTATACTTGAATCGAATGCCAGCTTCCTCATCTATATATTATACTGTTTACTGGAATCCAGGACTGTGTATCTAGGTACTTAGGTATTTATCATCAACACCTCACACAGTCCCTGACTGTGATAGGTACAGAATAAATATTTTAAACTGAGTGGGATTGAATTGAGTTGAATTACAATCTGGTGGCTAAGGGAGCACATGCAAATAAAAAGATTCAAATACAAAGTGCCAAATGAAGGTTTATAACTGCTCAAAAGAAAGAGCAATTATTCTGGGCCAGGGAGAGTGGATGAGGAAGGACATTCAATAGTATCAGTATTGCATTTTATGGGCTCTTATGTTCGTTTATTTCAGTCTCCACAGAGATACAGTCAGTGTGGAAGTGGCTGGTTCAAAAACACAGAGATAATATCAGCAGGTCCCTCCCTGGTGTGTAATGTGTTCCTTAAAGCATTTGGAAAGTCAAACAATAGAAGTGTCTGTACATGCTTCTGTGGGGAAAGGAAGGATAGTTTTATTTCCACAAAAGTGGAAAACTAGAAATTCTTTTCATTTATTTTTCTTCTGTTGTGACAACTACTGCTCCATTCCCCCATCATGGGACATAATTTTATAGGTATAAACAAAATAATTACTATCCCTATCGGAAGTACACTCCTATGGATCACTTTGCCAATATCCAGCATTAATCTAAGCAACATATGCAGAAACTTGTCTTGCATTGTCAGACCATGAGGGTAGCCCAGAGTAACTTCTGCCAGACCCAAGAGTCAGCCTGCAAATCAGATGGCCACTTCTGTCTATAAAGCATTAAGACACATTTTTATTGCAGTTTTGGAAAAACATTTTGTCCCTTTTTCCAGCCTTCAATTGTTCAGTAATGCTGAGTTCCAACTGCAGAGCATCCTGTTGCAAAATAAATCATTTTAATTGCCAAAAGAAAAACATGAATATTTCTATTTCTGATTCATTTATTTATCCTTGAACCAGAGAACTAAATAATGGATGGCCTCAAACAATTTTTGACACCTGTCAATCTACAATGATAGTTTATTCAGGCACTACCTCTCTTTAAACCTAGGCAACTCTTAATCTAATCGAAAATGCCACAGATGCCAATCAGACCAGGAGGCTGCTCCCAGCTGTCCCAGAAAACTAGGAATTCTGAATATCTTGTGCATCTCCACTACCGTTCCTGCCCATAACAGCTTCTAATTTTTATACCTGTCCCCCGGGTGCTTCCCAGTTCCTGGAATATGAGGGAGAAACTGTCTTTCTTGGTTATACTTCCTCAGTAGTTGACTGAGACTATAATGGCCAACTCTCCTGAATTCTCTTGAATAAATAACTGTGTGGCTGCCTGAGTGAAGGACCCCAACTGACTTCTTTCCCTGTCATGGGCTGTGTCTAGTATAGCTGGAAGAGGAAGTAGGAAGATATGAACCTCTTGTGAGGAGAGGCAAACACCACAGAACTCAACTTGGATGAAGCCAGTTTCAGACCATTATTCGTATGGGTTTGTGTTAGGGGCCCTCATCTTTCAGGAGAGGAAAACACAGATTTAACCATGCTCCCATTTTGTCTTCCTGCATTCCTCAGGACCAGGACTCAGCTTGGTAAAAATAAAATAAAACCAAACAAACAACAACAACAACAAAAAAAACAATCGTTGAAGCTGAGACTTTTCTCCCAGAAAAAAAAACACACAGAGCTCCATTAGAAAGCCTGAAATGTTTATTTATTAATAAGCCCTAATAACTAATTGATGCAAAAGAAAGGGGGCACAAGAGTGCCAGTACCTATATGAAGTGGGGAGTTACATGAAAGTTAAATGTGGAACAGTCACATGCAGTGTGCACACAGTTTTCTTATAAAAATTTCCTTCAATATGAAAAACACATGTTGCATCATCCTACCAACATAACCCAGGCATGGGAAGCCCTTCCTTTTTTTTTTTTTCTTTTTGTTGTGACAGAGACACAGAAAGAGAGACAGATAGGGATAGACAGACAGGAAAGGAGAGGGATGAGAAGCATCAATTCATCGTTGCAGAACCTTCAGCAGACTAAGTGACCCCTTGCTCAAGCCAGAGACCTTGGGCTCAATCAACCTGGTGAGCCTTGCTCAAACCAGATAAGCCCACGTTCAAGCCAGTGACCTCAAGCCTGGGTGCTCTGTGTCCTGGTCCTATGCCCTTTCCACTACGCCACCACCTGGTCAGGCGGAGCCCTGACTTTTTCTGCCAGGATATTCGATCTTGCAGTCCTGACACAAGGAGGCAGAGTCATCTCTACTGCACCAGATCTTGCTTAGTAGTTATTTATTTACTGGGAATGGGGGCAGTGGATTTTCATTTCTGTCGGGGCCATGCAAGATGACAGAGATAGGAATCAATCACCTTCTGTACCCAAATATATCCTGCTGTTCCAGTTTTGCTCAGACTACACACAAAGCATATTCTACGGAAGGACATAGACTTTTCTAGTCAACAGTCAAATAGACTTTCAAGATAGGACTGTGTAAGGTATATATGATTTCTATAACATTAATTCATATATGTATTATTTTATATACATTTATAGTAACCTTAGTTCAGGCTGCTATAACCAAGTACCATACACTGGGTAGTTTATCAACAATAGACATTTATTTCTTACAGTTCTGGAGGCGGGAACATCTGAAATGAGGGTGCTTCATGGTCCGCTCTGCTGAGGACCCTCTTCTGGGCTGCATAGAGTTGTCTTCTCATTATGCCCTCACAAGGCAGAAAGAGGGAGAAGGAGCTTTAGTGTCTTTTATAAGGGACACTAATTCCTTTCATAAGGGATCCACCCTTATAACTTCATTACCTCACAAAGGCCTCTCCTCCTAATGACATCACCTTGGAGTGTTGGATTTCAGCAAATGAATGTTGGGGTAACACAATAAGTCCTCAATAGTTATGTATATTTTGTGAACTAAGGAAGCTGTATTTTGCATATTTAGTTTCTTGTACCAGGCATCAGGAGGGTTAGGTTTTCTAAGACATAGGCTTTCTAAGAAAGGTGATCCCTTTTTTTTTTTTTTTGAGACAGAGACAGAAAGAGGGAAGAGGGACAGATAGAGACAGACAGACAGACAGGAAGGGAAAGAGATGAGGAGCATCAGTTCTTTTTTGCTGTTCCTTAGTAGTTCATTGATTGCTTTCACATATGTGTCTTGATCAGAGGGCTACAGCAGAGTGAGTGACCCTTTGCTCAAGCCAGTGACCTTGGACTCAAGCCAGGGACCTTTAGTCTCAAGCCAGTGACTATGGGGTCATATCTGTGTTTTCATGCTTAAGCTCGATGAGCCCACACTCAAGCTGGCAACCTTGGGGTTTCAAACCTGGGTCCTTCACATCCCAGTCCAATGCTCTATTCACTACACCACTGTAGCAAGGCCAATGCTGGTCATCTCATCAGCTGACTGCAGAGCTAGCGCACCTCAGGAGGCCAGTAATGTATTTCACCAAAGAAAGCACCACCTGACCTCACTAGAGATGAGTCTATGCCTCCTGTTAGCGTCATTCCAGATTCTTCAAAAACAAAATTACAATAATATTCTACCTAAAATTGCTTATTTTGGGGGCCTGTCTTACCTTGAGAGAATCCCCACATAGTTTCCAGTGGCTTTTTCCTTGATATCAAGATTGGAAGTATGAGCTCTGATTTAATTCTTTTTAATCCAAATATGGCTAACCTACATTCCTCACAACATTCCCAAATTAAGAGGAATGTCTAGATTATTCTACCATATTAATTTAGTACAAAAGAATATTTTTTTAAATTTCTATTAGTATATCTAAAAACTATGTGATTGGGTCAATATATTTGAGTTTGCATGCATGAGTCCTGTAATGAGTATCATTTTTATCTTGTTAAAAGCCATGTAGAATTGTGCTTTTTAGCTAACATTTCTAGTCTGTGAAATGCTGGACTTGTATTTTCATGTCATGAACATATGGACAACCTAATTTAGAAGAGCTCAGAATAAAGAGTCCTTATATACCAACTCCCAAGGGGAGTGGTGTTCTGTAGATCAGGAATTCAGGGACATTATTGTCATTTAGTAAGAGAATTTAACTCTTAGGTGACTTGAATGGGAATCAAATGGAAGAATATATATAATAGGAAAAATGTGTTAAGACTATTTCTCTTAGAAGAATAAATGTATAGCCAAAAAAAGAAGTTTATTTACTTTTTATCAGGACAAAAAACATTACCTTATTAAGCATATGGTGCTTTTACAAAGTACTCTGTGAACACTTTCCTCATCTTTCAAGTATTGTTTTAAGGAAATGAGGGCATGTGTTTTGTTTTCCCCTAGTTAAAAAATAAAGTAAATCAATCAAGGATGAACATTTTGAACTGCAAATGTAACATTGAACTCATGGTTGTGAAAGTGGACCTTAGAGTCATAGTGAGTAACATAATTTTAAGCACAGAATTTGAATAAAATCTAGCCTCTCAGAAATATTTCATGAAATTCTATAGCTGTTCTAATGCCAGATGAGCCAACTTCACCTTTTATTTCTAGTTATTTATTATTAGAGTATTTTGCAAGTTATTTTCATTAATAAACAAATAAATGCACAAGTGAATGAAAACTTAGATTAGAGCTTTTAAAACTAATGTTCTAACTCCTCATTTATTCACTGATTGAATAGATGTTCTCTTAATATCTTTGATGTTCAAGGTCTATATCAGGTTGATAGCAAGGAGGTAAAGGATGCAGGAGAAAGTAAAAGGGAGTAAGAGACTAGTCCCACTTGCAAAGTTCTTACAAAATAGTAGAGGAAATTATAGTTATAGAATTAAAATATGAGGCAGAATGTCGAATGTTCTATGAGAAACGCACTGAAAATCCATGAGGGTTTAGAGAATGGGTCCTTCATACCTAGTTACTGAAATTAAAGAAGACAGTGCAGGATGTCACATTTGAATTGGATCTCAGAAAGTTATCGGGTTATGTTGGAAAAATGTAGATTATAGAATGGTATGAAAAAATATACTAAAGCAGTAGAGTGCAGGGTACTTCCATAGATCCTCAGAGAGTCTACATATCTACCTAGAAAATTCAGTGTGTAATTTCTCCATGGGGAGGACCCCAGCTTTTATAACAATCACAAAAAACATGTTTGGTTTTATTTGAATATTAAGATTATATAGGATCATCAAAATAAAATTTGTTTTGTTCTTTGGTAAAACAACAACAAAATTACATAAGAGGTCATGTTTAGGAACTTTCTGATACAGATCATGAGCTGGGAAAAGCAAGAAATTTGAGTTCTTTAATACACAATACACATGTTACCCAATGAACAGTTAAGTTTCAACCCCTTCATTTTTTTTATTTATTTTATTTATTATTATTATTATTATTATTAATTTTAATGGGGTGACACCAATAAATCAGGGTACATATGTACAATGAAAACATCTCCAGATTATCCTATCATTCAATTGTGTTGCATACCCGTCACCCAAAGTCAAATTGTCCTCTGTCACCTTCTATCTGGCTTTCCCTGTGCCCGTCCCCTCCTCCCTATCCCACTCTCCCCTCTCTCCCCCCACCCCGTAACCACCACTCTCTTGTCCATGTCTCATAGTCTCATTTTTATGTTCCCACCTATGTATGAAATCATGCTGTTCTCAGTTTTTTTTCTGATTTACTTATTTCACTCCGTATAATGTTATCAACCCCTTCATTTTTAAATTAAGAAAATGGAACTTTTGAAGGTGCTGGATTTGATCATAACTATTACAGTTATTACTAGATAGAAGTAAGGATAATTTTTAGAAAGCCCTTCTTAAAAAATATGTGAAGAACAGACTTTTATTTATTAGGCATTCAAGAGTCATCAAACTGTTTTTGGTCAAGGGGTATGTTTAGATGTGTCTGACAGAACTGTTATTTTTAACAGAGAGGGCAGAACTAGACTCAAGAAGAATTAGGCCCTGACCAGCTGGCTCAGTAATAGAACATTGGCCTAGCTTGCAGACGTCCCAGGTTTGATCCCCAGTCAAGGCACAGATGAGAAGCAACCATCTGCTTCTTTCCCTTTTCCTCTCCCCCATCTTTTCCTCTTTCCTTCTCACAGCCTGTGGCTCAGTTGGTTCGAGGGTCAACTTCAGGTGCTAATGATAGCTCAGTACTCAAGCATCAATCCCCTAGATGGAGGTTGCCAGATGGATCCCACTCAGAGCATGTGAGAGAGTCTGTCTCTCTATCTCCCCTCCTCGCTTAAAAAAAAATAAAAATTAATTTTAATGGCTCAAATAGGAACTAAATATAGTCTAATTTATAATGGCAGCAGAGAATATGAAAAGGAGGTAACAGAATAAAAAAACTTAATGATGGTTACTACCACAATATTCAGAATGGAAAGATACAAATAGCAAATGGGAGGTAGATACCTAAGATGGCTCACAGATTTTGGTCTTGTAAACTGGAAGATACTTTTATAAATTTTTTTAATTTTAATTTATAGTTTATATTCAATATTATTTTGTATTACTTTCAGGTATACAGCCTAGTATGTAGATAATTATATACTTTACTAAGTGTTGTCCCATCCCCTCACCCATGATATTTCCAGTACTCTTTAAATAGATAACACATGAGAGAAGAATCAGTTTCAGGAGGAAGGTAATATTTAGTTTTGGATATCAATGGCTTGATTAACAAAATAAATTATGCCAACTTTCTAATAGAAATTATTGCTCTACAGTTAGTTTTCAAGAGAAAAATGGCACCAGTCAATGACAGTTTCATGGTCAGAGCTGACCTCCATTTATGGGCCACATACTTACTAAGGTAACCACACCATGTGAAAGTAGTAAAATTCAATTAAAAGAGTATATCTTGTGGGCATCATATGGAATAGTTATAGGAAAAAATCAGAATAATTTTTATATTGCCCATAGCTTATGAATATTTTTAATATAATTACATTAATCTGCACAGCTTATAAAAATCATGCTACTAATTTAGTAAGTATTTAATAAGCTCCTATGATATACCAATGATTGTATGAAGTATTTTTAAGGAAGCGTTAAAGAAAACAATAAGACATAATCCTGAACCTTAAATGATGGGTATTTTAGCTAGGATTGTAAGAAATAAATATAGTCACTTATTTTCCACTGACACCATATTGTTTAGACCTAAGATGCTAGAAGCCTTGTAAAATATGCATATCCTTTTTTTTCTTCCCTTTTAAAAAATTTTATTCTTCTAAAATTTGAAGCTTGGTAAGGATCAGCTGAAAAGCCAAAACAAACCTTGTCACTACTTGATACAAAAAACACATGCAGTCTTCTTCCTTTAGCTTTGTACTTCTTCATGAAGTTGACAGTGGCCTTTGGCTGTCATATAAAAAGAATCCAGTTTCAGCCCATGGGTGTGTGTTCTGAGTTCCAGCAGTAATCCATATGGATCGTCCCGGCTCTGATTATTCGTAGGTCTATGTCTGTGCAAACACATAAGACTTGACAAGTTCACTCCACCTTTTTTTTTTTAATTTTTCTGAAGTGAGATGCGGGGAGACAGACATTTAGACTCCCACATGCACCCGACCAGGATCTACCCAGTATGCCCACTAGAGGGTGATGCTCTGCCCATCTGGGGCATTGCTCCATTGCAACCGGAGCCATTCTAGAATGCACCTAAGGCAGAGTCCATGGAGCCATCCTCAGCACCTGGGTCTTCCACACACCTGGCTGACGCTCTCCCACTGAGCCAACCAGCCAGAGCCTCTTCAATACTCTTAAATTTTGACTTTAGGTCAAATTTTGACTTTAGGTCTTTTTCTCTGCCCAAATTTTTTTCACTTTCCTATCCTATTGGCTATAAAAGTTTTACCATTCTTTTAATACGATATTTTTAAGGTCAGAGTGAAACTAAATGATTCAAAATGAAATGGTAAAACCAGAATGAGTGCCAGTTTCTTAGAACTCTCCTCCCATCATGCCTTTTGTCCTCCCTCAAGCTGCTTGTTTCTCTGAAGATATTCCAGCATTCGTTTGAAACCCTTCAGCTCTGGACCAGCAGCTGGCATATGTTATAATTACTTTAGAGTTGAACTATTCTGAGAACATCAAAAAATAATGAGACTTGCCTGAAAAATTATTATTAACACATCTTAAGGACTTAGATCAAGGTTGGCCAGTTCTTATATAAAAAGTGTTAAATATGTTAATAGCATGGCTTGCCAGGAGAATTCTCTTCCTGCAAGTGTGAATGGCACAGAAATCAATGGAAGTAGTAACATCTGAACTGTGAATATATGTGTTGCCTTCATTGGCAAGTGGAGTTGGTTTGGGAGGAGAAATGACCACTTCCTGATGGTTGAACTGACAATAGAGGGTTATGTATCAGGGGACTAAAAGAGCTTCAAAAGTAAATCATACCTGAAACTGTAAATTAATTCTCTTATTTTAATACCCCTTCTTACTGAGGTTTTTCAGTAGGTAAGGCTTTCCTCATAGGAGCAAATGGCTTGGTGGGAAGCATCTTTGCCTCTCTGAAGGCAGTGGAATATAATTACTAAACAAGTTAGTGATCTGGAATTAAATAATTTTAACTTGAATCAAACTTCACTTGACACTTACTAGTTGCTTGACCTTAAGCATCATTTAAGCCAAGTTGTCTTCATCTGTTTCATGAAAGCAATGATCAGCTTTGCTTACAAGGTTTTTGTGAAAATTAAATACATTTAAATTGCTTAGCAGACTGCCTGGCTCTTAATTAATACTCAGTGATGTTTCTAATGTTGTTGTTCATCCTAAATTTCTTCAAGGGTATTCAGCCATCTCTCCATGAAATGTCTCCCCTAGTGACTCAGTTCTGTAACCCACCTGCCATATTGATTAATCTTTCTTCTCCAATGCTCTGCTTCTATATGTTGATCTCAAAGTCTTTTGCCACCTACTCATACCTACCTGAATCCTACTACCATGACTGTGTAACATGTAATTTGTGATTAACTGATTGGCTCACCCTCTTCTATTTCTGAGATTTGTTATGTCTATCTCAGAGCTTTATCATTTTCAACATCAAGTTCTGAGAAAAAATCAACTTGTATATGTGCTTTCCTCTGCCAACAGGAAATAATTCTTTTCTATGTCAGTCTCCTCCTCTGTTAAGTTAAAAAATAGTTAGAAAAGGGAATCTACAAAGACAATACTTGGGAATATGTTTAATTTTTTAATTTAAGGGCATAATTTGCTTTTAGACTTATAAGGGGAAAACATTCCATTTTAATAATTGCTAGTTAACAAAAATAGATAGAAAAGAGGAGTTTACAAAAAAATATGTCTAGGGGGGAAGCAATATGGCGATGGAGTAGGCGGATGTACCAACTTCCAACTCCCAGAACCAAAGTGGATTATAACTCAATTTTAAGAATGATCATCTGGATAAACCAACTTTGAACTAAACTAAGTGGACTCTTCAACCAAGGAACACAGAAGAAGCCACACTGAGACTGGTAGGAATAGCAAAAACATGAAGAGGGCTGCCCAACTCCCTGGAGTGAATGGCAGCCCGAAAAGACCCACGTGGCGGAAGGAGAGTTTGGCGGAGAGGGAGGGACCTGGGTCCCAGGAACAAAGCCCCAGCCTGCAGTCCCAGAGCCTAGAAGAGGTGTTTGGACAGTATTGAGCTGTGAAACAAGTGAGGATACTGTTTGTGAGAAAGAGAGAGTTTTCTCAGACCCAAGATTCGTAAAGGGACAGCGTAGAAAACCTCTCTCACAGCCACACACCCGGGGTTCTGGGGAATGGGGTCAGAGGAGAGGACCAGAGCAGAGGAAAGAGAGAGTAAACTGGAAGCCACAGGGAAAAACACTCTGAGGGACAGCCACCCTAAACCCTGGGCTAAGTCACTTCCCTAATCAAAAACAAATATATCCCCTGGAACTAGCAATACCAGCAAACAGAGACAGGATGCCAGCCAAACAAGCTCTCCTGCGGCACTTAGAGCAGAGCTGCTTAGATGGAGGAAGCTTCCAGGTCTATAGTATGGAGTGTTAGGGTTGAGATGCGGGGCTTTTTCTCACTCTGCTGAGGGCTGCTGGAGGAACGGTGGCGGCGGGACACTGAAACGCGGTTCTGTCAGTAGGGGTGGAGGCCCAGCCAGTGAGAGCTCGGTCTAGCCCAGCAGGGGTAGAGGGGACTCGCGAAAGCGATCTGGCACCTGCGGGCTCGCCTGTAGCTCCACTTGTGAAAAGCAGGACGCCAGGAACGGGCAGAGATCTGCTCTGCAACTCTGTGCAAGCCAGCCCTGACTGCAGGGACGGGGCTAGGACCAGGGTGAGCGGAGACTCGTTGCTGAGCACAGGCCCGCAGCCCCAACCGGCCAGAGAAACCGCGGTTTGCCATCCTGCATGTGCGAGTTGGCTCTGAACGTGGGGGCGGGGCTAGAGCCCAGGACAAGCAGAAGTACTCAGCAGAGTGCATGCCAGCAGCCATGCCTGGCACAATAAACCGCGGTGTGCAATCCTCTGCAGGAGGGCCCTGGCCTCAAAGGGCAGGGCTAAAGCTCCAGACGGGCAAAGGCTCACAGCTGAGAGCACATCAGCAGCCCCGTCCAACCCGAGAAACTGTGGCGAGGAGGCTCTGACCGCGGGGGCTGGGCAGAAACTCGGGAACAGGCTTGGTCCAAAGCTGAGCAAAGTTGCTCACCTCTACCCTTGCTGTTGAGGCTTGTGGCCTGAGTGACAGCCCCTCCCATGGAGGACAGGCGGAAATCATACAACAGCCACAGTGGGCCACCGCTGGCAACACCCATACTCAACTGCCATAGGCAACAACAGAGGGGGTGGCGGGCCAGCAGACAGACCACACCTAGAAAACACAAAGGCAACACCTACTAGACTCCAGTGGCCACAAACTTCTTATACACAGACAAAATGGGCAGGCAGAGAGATGCAAACCAAATGAATCAAGAGAAATTCCCAGAGAAGGACCTGAATGAACCAGATATAACCAAATTACCAGATGCAGAGTTTAAAATAATGATAGTTAGAATGTTCAAAGAGCTTAGAGCAACAATGAATATTCACTATAAAAACCTAAATAAAGAGATAACATGTATAAAAAATGAAATTGAAATAATAAAAAAGAATCAGACAGAAATGACAAATACAGTATCAGAACTGAAGACGACAATGAAAGGAATTAAAAGCAGAATGAATGAAGCTGAGGATCGAATCAGTTAGTTAGAGGACAAAATAAACAAAGGCACAGAAGCAGAGCAGAAAAAGAAAAAGGACTCAAAAAATGTGAGGAAACTCTAAGGAAGCTGTGTGACAGCATGAAGAGAAACAACATTCGCATCATAGGGGTGCCTGAAGAAGAGGAAAGAGTACAAGGGATAGAAACTTTGTTCAATCAAATTATAGCTGAAAAATTACCTAAATTAAGGCTGGGAAACATTTCAAACATTCAAGAAGCACAGAGAACTCCATTAAAGAGAAACCAAAAATAATGTACACCAAGACACATCATAGTTAAAATACAAAAGCTAAAGAATAAAAAAAAAAATTTTAAAGCTGCTAGAGAAAAAAAAAGCTATCATCTACAAAGGAGCCCCCATAAAGATGACATCTGACTTCTCAACAGAAACACTTGAGGCCAGAAGGGAATGACAAGATATATTCAAAGTAATGCAGAACAAGAACCTATAACCAAGACTACTCTATCCAGCAAGGCTAACATTTAAAATTGAAGGAGAAATAAAGAGCTTCTCAGACAAAGAAAGCCTCAAGGAATTCATTAAAACTAAACCAATTCTGCAAGAGGTACTAAGGAGCCTATTGTGAACAGTTCAAAGGGAGGAAAGAATATAGCAAAAGAAGAATACAGCTTTAAAGAATAAAATGGCAATAAACAACTACATAGCAATAATAACCTTAAAAGTAAATGGATTAAATGATCCAATCAAAAGACATAGGGTAGCTGCGTGGATAAAGAAAAAGGACCCATACATATACTGTCTACAAAAGACACACCTTAAAACAAAAATGCACATAGACTGAAGGTAAAAGGAAGGAAAAAAATATTTCATGCAAAATGGAAATGAAAAAAAGCAGGGGTAGCAATACTTATATCTGACAAAATGGACTTTAAAACAAAGGCTGTAGTAAGAGATAAAGAAGGACACTACATAATGATAAAGGGAACAATTCAAAAGGAAGATATAACTATTATAAATATTTACACACCAAATATAGGAGCCCCAACATACAAAAAGCAGACTTTGATGGATATAAAAGGCGAGATTATCAGCAATACTATAATAGTAGGGGATTTTAAAACCTCACAAACAACACTAGATAGATCCTCAAGAAAGAAAATTAATAAAGAAAAAGCAGACTTAAAGGATACACTAGATCAACTCGATTTAATAAATATCTTCAGAACTTTTCACCCTAATGCAGTAGAATATACATTCTTCTCAAGTGCTCATGGTATATTTTCTAGGATAAACCACATGTTAAGACACAAAAATGGTCTCAATAAATTTAAGAAGATTGAAATCATATCAAGCATTTTCTCTGATCACAATGCCATAAAACTAGAAATTACCACAAAAGAAAAACTGAAAAATACTCATACACTTGGAAACTAAATAGCATGTTATTAAATAAGGAATGGATTAACAATGAGATCAAAGAAGAAATAAAAAGTTTCTAGAAATGAATAATAATGAACATACATCAACTCAAAATTTATGGGACACAACAAATGCAGTACTGAGAGGGAAGTTCATAGCACTACAGGCATACCAAAAGAAGCTAGAAAAGGCTCAAGTAAGCAACCTGACCCTGTATCTAAAAGAACTAGAAAAACAACAGCAAATAAAGCCCAGGACCAGTTGAAGGAAGGGAATAATAAACGTCAGAGCAGAAATAAATGACATAGAGGCTAAAGAAAAAATACAGAGAATCAATGAAACCAGGAACTGGTTCTTTGAAAAGGTAAACAAGATTGATGAACCTTTAACTAGACTCACCAAGAAAAAAAGAGAGGACCCAAATAAATAAAATTAGAAATGACAGTGGAGAAATAACAACTGACATAGCAGAAATACAAAGTATTGTTAGAAAATACTATGAAGAACTCTATGCCAAAAAATTAGACAACCTAGGTGAAATGGATAAATTTCTTGAATCATATAATCTTCCAAAAATCAATCTGAAAGAATCAGAACACCTAAACAGACCAATTACCACAAATGAAAACGAAACTGTTATCAAAAAACTCCCAACAAAGAAAAGTCCTGGGTCTGATGACTTAACAAGTGAATTCTACCGCAAATTCAAAGAAGATCTAACACCTGTCCTCCTCAAGCTATTTCAAAAAATTCATGAGGAAGGAAGACTTCCAAACTCCTTTTATGAGGTGAGCATAATTCTGATCCCAAAACCGGTCAAAGACAACACAAAGAAAGAAAATTATAGGCCTATATCCCTGATGAATTTAGACGCTAAAATTCTCAACAAAATATTAGCCAACCGGATTCAGCAATATATGAAAAAAATCATACACCATGATCAAGTGGGATTTATTCTGGAGAGGCAAGGCTTGTTCAATATTCGCAAATCAATCAATGTGATTCATCACATAAACAAAAGGAAGGACAAAAATCACATGATAATTTCAATAGATGCAGAAAAGGTATTTGATAAAATCCAGCCCCTATTCATGCTCAAAACTCTCAGTAATGTGGAAATACAGGAAATCCTTAACATGATAAAGGCCATCTATGACAAACCCACAGCAAACATCATACTAAATGGCCAAAGATTAAAAGCAATCCCCTTAAGATCAGGAACCAGGCAGGGGTGCCCCCTTTCACCACTCTTATTCAACATAGTTCTGCAAATCCTAGCTACAGCAATCAAACAAGAAGAAGAAATAGAAGGCATCCAAATTGGAAAAGAAGAAGTAAAACTGTCACTATTTGCAGATGATATGATATTGTATATTGAAAACCCTAAAGTCTCAGTCAAAAAACTACTGGACCTGTTAAATGAATTCAGCAAGGTGGCAGAATATAAAATTAATACTCAGAAATCAGAGGGTTTTTTTTATATACCAACAATGAAATGTCAGAAGGAGAAATTAAGGAAATGATCCCCTTCACTATTGCAACCCAAAAAATAAAGTACCTAGGAGTAAATTTAACCAAGGAGGTTAAGGACTTGTACTCGGAAAATTATAAAACATTGATAAAATAAATCAAGGAAGATACAAACAAGTGGAAGCATATACCGTGTTCATGGCTAGGAAGAATAAACATCATTAAAATCTCTATATTACCCAAAGCAATTTATAAATTCAATGCAATACCAATTAAAATAACAATGACATACTTCAAAGATATAGAACACATATTCCAAAAATTTATATGGAACCAAAAGAGAAAACGAATAGCCTCAGCAATCTTAAAAAAAAATAATAAAGCAGGAAGTATCACTCTTCCAGATATCAAGGTTTATTACAAGGCCATTATACTCAAGATAGCCTGGCACTGCCATAAGAACAGGCACATAGATCAATGGAACAGAACAGGAACCCAGAAATAAACCCACATCTTTATGGACAACTGATATTTGACAGAGGAGGAAAGAACATACAATGGAGTAAAGACAGCCTCTTTAACAAATGGTGCTGGAAAAATTGGACATCTACTTGCAAAAAAATGAAACTAGACCATCAACTTACACCATTTACAAAAACAAACTCAAAATGGATAAAAGACTTAAATGTAAGCCGTGAAACCATAAGCATCTTAGAAGAAAACATAGGCAGCAAGCTTTCTGACATCTGTAGTCGCAATATATTTGCCGATTTATCTCCAAGGGCAAATGAAATAAAAGGCAAGATAAACAAATGGAACTATATCAAACTAAAAAGTTTTTGCACAGCTAAAGACAATAAATACAGAATAAAAAGACAAATCACACAATGGGAGAACATATTCGACAGCACGTCTGATAAGGGGTTAATAACCAAAATTTATAAAGAACTTATAAAACTCAACACCAGGAAGACAAACAATACAATAAAAAGATGGGCAAAAGAAATGAATAGAAATTTCTCCACAGAGGACATAGAGATGGCCAATAGGCATATGAAAAAATGCTCAACATCACTAATCACTAGAGAAATGCAAATTAAAACCACAAGGAGATATCACCTCACACCAGTCAGAATGGCGCTCATCTACAAAACAACACAGAAGAAGTGCTGGCGAGAATGTGGAGAAAAGAGAACCCTCCTGTACTGCTGGTGGGAATGCAGACTGGTGCAGCCACTGTGGAAGACTGTATGGAGATTCCTTAAAAAATTAAAAATCGAACTGCCTTTTGACCCAGTTATCCCACTTATAGGAATATACCCTAAGAACACCATAGCTCTGTTCGAAAAGAAGAAATGTGCCCCCATGTTCGTGGCACCATTGTTCACAATAGCGAAGATCTGGAAACAGCCCAAGTGTCCATCAGAGGATGAGTGGATTAAAAAGCTTTGGTACATATATACTATGGAATACTACTCAGCCTTAAGAAATGATGTCATCTGATCATTTACAACAAAATGGATGGACCTTGATAATATTATACGAAATGAAATAATTAAAACAGATAAAAAACTGAGAACAGCATGATTTCATATATAGGTGGGACAAAAAAGTGAGACTATGAGACATGGATAAGAGTGTGGTAGTTACGGGGTGGGGAGAGGGAGGAGAGGTTGGGGTAGGGAGGAAGGGAGGGGCACAGGGAAAACCAGATAGAAGGTGACAGATGACTATTTTACTTTGGGTGATGGGTATGCAACATAATTGAATGATAAGATAACCTGGAGATGTTTTCTTCGAATATATGTACCCTGATTTATTGGTGTCACCCCATTAAAATTAATAAAAAATAAAATCTATGTCTAGGTCCTAAAGGTAGATCATTATCTCAAAAGTTGGATCATGGAAGTTTACATGTTTGCATGTAATATGTTTACAAATATTGATTCCTTCCTAAGCAGTTTGTAATCTAGTAGGAGAAATCATGTGTATGTAAACATTTCATAAGGTAATAAAATTGGTTATAGAAGATGTTTAGGTAAAGTACCATGAAAATTCTGTGGATAAAAAACCAAACTTCCTGATGTAAAATTAGAATCAGCTTCTCAGATAGAGGATGAGCTGTCTCTTTAATAATTAGGTTGTGTGATTGTGTCTCGCTTATTCGTTAAGCGTAGTACAATCAGTGAGTTTGTCTGTAGTTGACTTTTAAGCTCCCTCTTAACCTATCATGCATTTTCTAATTTATTCTCATCTCTCCATCCCAAATATTCTTAAATGAACTGATTATGGCCTCACTTTTTGGTCACCTTCTTTGGTCAATAATAAAAGTCTGCAAGAATTTTCTCTAGAGACCCAGATAATAAATATTTTAGCCTTTGCAGTTCATATGATTACAACTATTCAATTCTATTCTTGTAACATAAAAGCAGCCATAGACAAGATATAAATTGCTTTGTTGGAACAAAACTGCGTTTACAAAAACAGGTGCCAAGCCCAACTTGTTCTATGGAGGGGGTAAGGTGGATGGCAGGTTACCAATCTGTGGTATAAAGCCTAGGCTTACTGATCAGTCCAAAGAAAATATATGTTATCTAATATTCATGCAAATAATACTATAACAAGTAGGGAATCAGCATTCCTACTAGCCCAAACACCCACCTGTCAATAACAGTAAAGGTTCTGGTATTTTACTCTGATTGCAAGTGAATATGTTAGCCTGACACCTTTTTAAAGATGTTGGCATAAGGCACAAGATTCCTGGGTCAGAAACAATGGAAACCTTGTTACACATAGTCATAGCAGAGTCAAAGCATCAGCACTTCTCATGACTCTTTTCCATGCTTGAATTCCCATGGGGCAATACCAAAAGAGCCAGATACATACAGTATTTTGAATTATTGGGTGAGGGTAGAGTTTAGAGAACGCGGATCTTTTATAATGGGCAACAAGCCTGCCTGACATTTGTGCCGTGATACTAACTTTATTATACTACTCATTAACTATGCCTGTTTTTTGCTCTGGAGAGAAACACCATCCCTAGTTTTCAAGGCTGTTTAGCATACATACGTGCTTGAATAGATAAGCAGAACAAAAGCAGATAGTGCCTTTATTTGTGAGATGTGCAGATGCCAAAGACTAATGGAGCATTGTCTATCAACACCAGCCTCCCCATATTCTTACGAATTCTGAATGCTTTGATGGAAATGCAGGGTTAGCCTAACCAGGCAGTGATGCAATGGATAGAGCAGTGGTTCTTAACCTTTTTTGAGGTACGAAAACCACCAGTTTCATATGCGCATTCACTGAACCCTTCTTTAGTGATAAATAAAATATGATTTTTTTTTCCAAATTCAAGACATAGGTATATTTTTTTTACTGGTGCACAAAATGAGCCGTGCATGAACATCACCTTGCTCAAAGAACAAAACCAACAAAGTGCATGAACTTACAACAAATTACGATATTACTTTATTCTGGCCTCCGCGGCAGAGGCTTCTCCGAACCTCTGAGACTGACTCATCGAACTCCTAGGGTTCGATAGAACCCAGGTTAAGAACCACTGAGATAGAGCATCGGACTGGGATGCAGAGGAACAAGGTTCGAAATATGGAGGTTGCTGGCTTGAGCACAAGCTCATCCAGCTTGAGCATGAGATAGCTGGCTTGAGTGTGGGATTATAAACATGACCCCATAGTCACTGGTTTGAGCCCAAAGGTCACTGGTTTGAATCCCAAGGTCACTGGCTTTAGCCCAAGGTTGCTGGCTTGAGCAAGGAATCATTCTCTCTGCTGTAGCCCCCAAGTCAAGGCACATATGAGAAAGCAGTCAATGAATAACTAAGGTGCCGCAAGGAAGAATTGATGCTTTTCATCTCTCTCCCTTCCTGTCTGTCTGTCTCTAACTGTCCCTCTCTCTGTCTTTGTCACACACACTAAAAATGTGCAGGATTAAACTAAACATACTTAAATTTAAATGTCCACAGAATTTATCAAAACTAGAACACGGGAAAAAGCAGTTGGTACCTCTTTAATTTAAGACCCCGGCTAATTTACAATGGACATCAGCTCTTCTTCAATCCCATCTCTGGAACGAGATTTCTTTAGAGGAGATTACATTAAAATTAAACCATTTCAATGCCACTTATTTCTACTATTATTTTTAAAGTTTTATACATGTGTATATGGGTTTACATATGTGTGTAACATGTATGGAGAAGTGTCCTTTTTGTACTTATCAGAGGTTACAGGAAAAAAAATATTAAACTAAAAATGTTAAGATGCTTCAAATTTTATATAAACAGACTAGAATTTAAAATGGTTTTATGAGAATCACCCTCTCAGAATTTTTAAATTTAACTTAGAACCTCTATAATCACATTGCTTGGTAGGATGACCTGTGCGTTTTCCAATCTGCAATACTGGGAAATAGCGGTATATATGCATAAAATTAAGCTGACCAAGGCTGACAGGCAGAGTGGAAACAAAGCCCTAATTTATTTGTTTGTTTGTTTGTTTATTCTTTTCAGTGAGAGGAGGGGAGGCAGAGAGACAGATTTCTGCATGCGCCCCAACCAGGACCCTGCTATTGATTTGCCCCTGTCATGTGTCATGGAAATGCCAGAGAAGATTTGCTGGTGACAAATACAACTGTCGCAGGCACCAGGCTTTAAGTTTTACTTGTACCATGCATGTACTTTGTTCTGCTTTTAGTAGCAACATGATGTCAGTCACATTTAAAGCAGATAAAAACCTGAATTTTCATATTAATTAAAGTTCAATGTATTCTTTATAAAAAACACATAAAAATATTCGTAGTGATGGAGATGGGAGAAAGTCACGTGGGGTGGATTTTCTGCAGATTAACTGTGGCTGAGTTGAACTTCTTTTTGGGTTTTCTGGACTGGTTCCAAATTTAGAAAGAGATTGCCAAACAAAATTACTTTATCCTGCATATTTTTTTCTCTTGTGAAGAGGAGCATAAATAAAGAGAGAAGAAAAATGCTTTTAATGAGTAATGATGTGGACAAGATTGTAAATGTGTATATGTGTGTGTACTATGGTTCTCATGAAATATCACAAATTTATACAAAAAAAATAGCTGCTCTATTTGTATATCTAGCAGTGTAAGACAGAATACATATTAAATCTTACACCCCAAAACTTCCTATTTCAGCTGTTAACAGTTCCCGTGACTGCAGCCTAAGGATTCAATTAAAGCAGTAACTGCTCAAGTTTCCATATCATCTCCACGTATCCAGTTAAATCATCTGAGTTTAATTATTTATAGTCTAACTTGTAAATGGAGATTTTTAAAACTATTACTTAACAAAGGCATAGATAAGGCAAGAAACACTATGTAGATGTTTACAGTCTTAACAAAACTAAATTTGAACTCAAAAGAAATTCATAGCTATAAGTCTCATGGAACTGCCTGTGGCACATTCTGAACATTTATAAAATTTGTCACTCTATGAGAGTAATATAGTTTTTGTTCTTGTTCTGGTCTCCTTGGTTTCCATCTGTCCCCACCCTGTCAGCTATTGTCTTCCCATGGGCTTTCCAGAAAGATCCTGACTATAGATTGCACAGAGATTCTCTACCCTTATGAGCATCAGATTCCTAGTGCCTATGGCTTTCCACTTTAACAGTTACTGCTGCTTCAGTTACTGCTGTATTATTACTATTAATGTGCCTACTTTATCTCTCTCTTTGTATTTTGACTGCTGATAATAAAACAATCATCTCTAGTTAAAAAACCTAAATTATTCTTTTAATCTTTCACATTTTTGCTTTCGGTACACTGCATCAGTCTGTGTGATAACCCCTCTTTCCCACATTGAATTAATTCTTCTTGTGATCCTATTTAAATCTCCTATCTTGAGGCTTTGCTTGCTATTTGATCAGTTAGCCTAATCAAAGTCAAGTTTAACATTTTCACTTCTTAGGACACAATATATTTCTTAACAGTGATTTTCCAATTATGGAACAAGAACTGGTAATAATACACAAAAATAAACCAGTTGTGATGGAATTTACATAGTCATTAGTGGGGCATTAACAAAAAATCACATTAATATATGATTACGTTAGTCCTTTTTAAAAAAGAAAAACAAAAGCTTAGGTTTCTATCATGGTAGAACTGAGATTCTTTGATGTAGTGACTAGTTAAACTAATAAAATATAAAAGTTAAGAACTATAACCTGACCAAGCAGTGGTGCACTGGATAGAGCCTTGGACTGGGATGCAGAGGACCCAAGTTCAAAACCCCGAGATCGCCAGAGCGGGCTCATCTGGTTTGAGCAAGGCTCACCAGCTTGAGCCCAAGGTCGCTGGCTTGAGCAAGGGGGTCACTCAGTCTGCTGCAGCCCTCAGGCACATATGAGAAAGCAATCGATGAACAACTAAGGTACTGCAATGAAGAATTGATGCTTCTCATCTCTCTCCCTTCCTATCTGTCTGTCTGTCTGTCTCTCTCTCTCTCTCTCTCTCTCTCTCATCTCTTTGTCACAGAAAAAAAGAAAAGAAAAAGTTAAGAACTATAATTCTGGTCACTGAGCAGTGTGTTTTTACTAGATCCATCTGCCTTTTTACCATCATATCCTCACAGATTTAATTGTAACTCTATTGTCATTTAGTAGAAAAATTTTTTTATCCTGTACTTGTGCTTTTGATAAGAATAAAATGAATAATTTCCAAGGACAGTGCCTCTATGAAGTGTTTCTCTTCTGGAAACCACATAAATTTATCTCTGCTGGTTTTTGCTATTTTTTTAAATACCCCAAACCTCCATGCAGTAGTAGTGCAATAGGTAAAATGTTCATGTGAATATGTGTTTAAAGAGCTCTCATAATAACAAAAAATATCTTTTAAATATTTTACTTTTTTATGTCTCTGCATTATAATAGTACATCATTGAATTACCAATAGCAAATAAGTCAACTATTGGTAGGGCTTAATGGAGCATGTTGTTATTCACAGTTCTTTAAATTGTTGGAGGAGACAAGGACATTTTAAAAACTAAATGAAACATGATCTAATACTTATAAGTTTAAAATAAAGAAGAAAAAAATACATAAAAGACCAATAAAGTAGGAAAGGAGTTTGGTAGGATATATGAGAAAAAAATAAGTGGCATTATATATTACAATAATGCAGCTTGGTTGCAAATAATATCTTAAAGCACAGTTAATAATTCACATGATATAAAATCTGCTATGCTAAATAATTAGAAAAATAAAATTTTGTGGTGTTTTATCAGCAGTGCATATTATTTGAGAAATAAGATAAAAACTCATTCATGCTCTTCCTCTTGGTTACACCTAACTTGGGTACTCTGCCATCTTAGTTACCACTTAGTGAAATAGACAAGTAAATAATCGTAACTGAGCCACTTCATAAATTCTATAGAGATAAGACTTATATTTTTTAAATCTGATGGTCAAAATATGTATTTCTATCATAAAAATAAATTTAACTCAAAAAACAGTTTTGAGTGCTTGTTATGTGTCTGTGACTAGTCTGTACTGGCATGTTGTTAGTCAGCAAAATAAGGTTTAACTCTCCAAGGAATAATAAAATTAAAATATGTGGAAATTGGGTATTCATAGTGAACATTTGAACCTTTAAAAATCATTATGGTTTGTTTGTACTGATTTATATAATAAGAAATAAAATAATTGTTTTCAAAATTATTTTTTAGCACTCAATCATAAAGTTGAATAAAGCTAGCCATCATGAGTGTAAAAAACTTGCTATGAATCACAACTGGAACACTTATGCCTTTCTTGACTTGAACAGTAAAAGACATGACTAAAATGGTTTATCTGATAATAATTGCAAAACCTTGAAATTGAGTAAATTTATTTTCTAACATGAGACATTTTTATGGAATGAATACAATATCTTTTCTAATCCATCATTCAAAAGCTATTTTCATTAATCAACTTAGAATGTACTTTTCTTCTTAACATTGCTTTTTGAAAGAAAAAAGAGAGAATAGAAAAATTCTTAAAATTGCATACGTATTTTCAACTCTGATTGTTTGACCAAAGAAAAATGTGTTTTTATACTATTTATTATTTGAGAAGTAGGGGAAGCTAACTTATTCTCTCTTGTTTCCTTTCTCCTATGGACTGAATGTTTTTGTCACTTCATAATTCAAATATTAAAACTTAACCTCCAATGTGATGGTATTAAGAAGGGAAGCATTTGGAGGTCATTAAATCATGAGGGTGGAATCATCATAGTGACCTTATAAAAGACACAGTATAGAATCCCCTGGCCCCTTTCCTTCCATGTGAAAACACAGTAAAGATGGTCTTCTATGAACTTGGAAGTAGGCTCTCATCAACAGGCAAAGCCTTGATATTGAACTTCTAGGCTCCAAAACTGTAAGAAATAAGTTTTTGTTGTTTGTAAACCACCCAGTCTATGGTATTCTGTTTAGCAGCCTGAATGGGCTAAGATAACTCCTTATGTAATATATATATATATATATATATATATATATATATATATATATATATAGTCAAAACAAATAATCAAATAATAAATTGAAGAATTCATCCCTGCTGACAGAGTACATTATTAAAAGGAAACCAAGTCCTGACCAGATAGCTCAGTTGGTTAGAGCATCATCCTGATAAGGAAAGGTTGCTGGTTCAATCCTCACTAGGGTACAATCAGGAACATATCAATGTTTTTATATATATCTCTCCCTCCCTCCCTTCCTTTCTCTCTACCCCTTTCTCTCTCTCTAGAATCAATAAATAAAAAACTTGGGTAGAAGAAAACAGAAAAATAAAAGAAAACTAAGGCCTTGACCAGAAAACTCAGTTGATTAGAGTTTAGTCCCAAAGTGCACAAGTTGCCAGTTCTATCCCCAGTCAGGGCAAATACAGGAAAATGTTGGTCTCTCTCTCTCTCTCTTGCTCTCTCTTTCCCCCATTCTTCCTGCTTCCCTCTCTCTAAAATTAATAAGAAAAATTTTTTAAAACAACAAAAAAATTTTGGGTGATTTTCAGCAATTATCCACAGGAAACCAGAAAATTGGAGCCTCTCAGATAAAGCCTTCTTTAGTGTCACCGCTCTGAAAAGGAGTCTATCTTTTGCAGCCTCTGCTCTCAGAGTGGATGATAAGAACAACAAGATGTGCTCATATACAAATCACTAATTCAAAGGAATATTTGGGAAAGGAGAACAACTTTTCTTTCATTTGCAATGAAGGAGCAAAAACTCTTTACACAAGATTTGAATGAATCAATTTATTTGTGAAAACTTTTGTGGGGGCCAAAGAGAATTTCTATTCTTGTTGGTAATACCAGAGAATAACAATTGCAATGTTTATTTATTACCTACTTTGTAACTACTATTTTGTGTCCTTGTCTTTAATTCTACAGTCAACTTTCAAGCCAGATTGTATTATTATGATATAGAAATGAGCAAAACAATACGCTGGATGGGTAGCTTAGTTGGTTGGAGCATCATCTCAATATTGATCCCTGATCAGGGCATATATGAGGATCAACCAATGAATGCATGAAAAAGTGAAAGAACAAATTGATGTTTCTCTCTCTTTTTCTCTCTCTCTCTCTTCCTGTCCACCTTCCTCTCTTTCTAAATCAATCAATCAAAACTAAACAAAATAAATTTTTTTAGAAATGAACAAAATAAGATTTGAGGAGGTTAAATGATGCAGTCAAAGACAATTAGTAATTTTTAAAGGCAGGCTTTCAATAGAGCTAGGTTTTTCTGTTACAACATGAGAACTATAATAAGAGTCTTTATATTTTTTATTTATGTATATATATATACATATTAATATTTAGTTTGCAAGTGATAAGTTTTGCTTATATAAAAAGGGGGTAGGTAGATATTATTTTTAAAATATTCTGCTATCCTATGAAATGTATCAGAACTGTCTTCATTTCAATGTTATTGCTCCTTTCTAATTTTTCTTCTCTTTATTTCTCCATCTCTCTTTCTCTCTCTCTCTCTCTCTCTCTCATTGAAGACATACTACCTTTCTTTTTCTACTTCATATGACAAGATTCAGGATGAGCTGTAATACTGAAGCTGTTTTTCTTACAGAAACAATCTGGATTCTAAATTCACCTGCATCCTAGAGGACCTAAAGCTGTAGCCAGCATGACTCAGATACCTTCTTCTGAATCAATCAGCTGTGTCACAGTGTGAACATTGTTATGTGTACAAAAGGGATCAATCATAGTGGTATTTATATGAATAAAAGTTGTAAATCCCAAAGTTGAGGTGCACATCTCTAAGTAAAAGCTCATAAATATCACTATTCTATATATTTAAATTACTTCTATATTGTCATCATGGATAGTAATCACATTAACTTATTTTTCTGCTTTTCAAGAGCAGTCCTACTTGACCCACCACAAATCAATAATCAGTTTTAAATGTTTTCAGGTTTTGGACTCACGAAGCATTTCAACTGTATTTGGCACAAGTAATTGAGTACACTTAGAGAAGCTGCCAAAATGTTCAATATCTTTGGCAGAAGAAAAAAACAGATGGTCTCATCAAATGGATCACATTCATGGACATTAAATTAGATTTGAATAGAAAAGAGTGATATCTCCCTGAGGAGAAGTTTTCAAGGGTTAAGTAGCTCTGTTATCATAAGCTTGTACATAAAACTTCACGAGACTGATTATGAATTTGAGCATAAAGAGTGGATTCCAGATATTGAAATAGTGGCAGGAAAAAATGTTTTATGATCAGAAACACTACAACAGAGCTGCTGGGAGCTGTGAAGAGGTTGATGAATTACACTGGCAAAGAGAGTGAGACATGGGCAAAGCCAGTGTGAATAAAAACATCTGTGAAAATTCCACAAGACAGGAGAGCAGAATTTCTTAGGACTAAGGTAGGCAAGCAATATTTATAGGTTTCCACCAAATGCTTAGACTTAAAAAGATAAAGAGAAGTTGGAGATCCTTCAGTCTGAGCTCTTCATTTGACAGTGAAGATACTGAGGTCAAAGGAAGAAGGAAAGAAGTGTTTAGCAACAGGTCTCTTAATGAGAAGGATTGTGTTCTTCTTTCTAGTATTAAACAGGAACTTGGGAGTTAATAATCAAAAAGGGAAATAATCTACTGGGCAAGAATATCATATGAACTTATCTAGGACTGATTTATCTAGTAACCACTTTGCTTCTCGCATGCCCTCTTGTTTTAGACATTCAAGTCATAAATGGAGGAATACTGTTATCAATTGTGTGGTGGGACTCAGCCAAAAGAAAGTTGATAAAAACTCATGTGTGGGAAAGTCATTTAACAAAGACAAAATGATCTGAGCATTAAAGGAAAAATCTAACACAAACCTCCTCTACTTTCATTGATATATCAGGTGGGTCAGAGTTGGCTGTTGGCAACCATACTTCTCCATAACACAGAGTCACTTTGAAGAGTAACTTCTCATTCAGGAACTTTAATTCTCAGCTTCTCTTGCATTATGACCAGATTGAGAACAGAAGTGATGTGTGTATGTTGTGTCCAGCCCAAGACGATTAAGAAATAGTGCACTTTCTCCATACTGTTTCCCCCATCCATTGGCTAAAAGCAAAGAACTCTAAGACCCTGAAGGATGGTGGCACTACAAGTGGGAAGGAGCATAGGTCCCTATATTGCGGTATAAAACAAGGTTTTCCAGAGTCCAGGAATATCTGTATTTCATTGTTCTTGAGCAGAAAACCAACTTCATCAGGATTGTACTACTGAAAATATGGAGTTATTTGTTAAAGTAGCTAAAATTACAGCAATTGATACAATAAACTATTTTCTTATGTGGATGCCATGTTGGATATTTCTGAAAATGCATAATAATAGGCCATATTCCTAGTGGGATATATTTGAATGAGTAGAACTATTAGAAATGCATAATGCACAGAAATTATAGGCCTGAGCAGCTCTTATGTTTCCCAGCATTTCTTTAGAGCTTCAGAGCTAATTGGTCTCTTTGTATATCAGAAAATAAAGTTTTACTTTAAAATAATGACTTATACTTTGATAGCATGACTTGAGTCATAGAATATTATTAGAGTGAGATTCCCAAAGAACTATTGGGAATTACATAAATTGGAGGAATTTCTAACATGCTTCTCTGAGTCATACCCTTTAAGGTCAAAACAGCCTGATTTACTTGTGACAACAAAAGAAATCTCAGAGAAGATGACCAAGGCACTTAAGTATCCTAACAAGTGGAACACAGCCTCAAGGAGTATAAATAAAGTAAAAAGTATACAGAATATCATATCACAACAGGACCCTAACAATCATATTGCTTTCACTTTCCATAAGAGTAAACTGGCTTTACTTTTTAATGTCACTCAGCTAACAAATGACTTACAAATTCTGAAACCCCTAACTTTTACTAGAACACTAGAGAGATTTTCTCTAAAAAAACATTGTATCTAATTTGAATTTATCACAAATCATATATTCTTTTTGTTATCTCTTCTCTCCTTTGTTTCTCATACTGGTTTCTTTCACTGCGTTATGTACATGGGGGACTTATCACACCCAACACTGAGATCTTTTATAAGTACATAAGCTTTATATAACAATGTTTATTTCTTAGAGCCTTCAAAGCTAGTATAGAGAAATATGATTTTCCTTGCCACCAAATATTCCTTTGAATAGTGTAAAAGCATGACTTCAGTTTATCCATATTGTAGTGAGTAAACCTTTGATGGTGCACAAGAATGTTGGCAAGCCTGACCAGGCAGTGGTGCAGTGGATAGAGCATCAGACTCGGATGCAGATGACCCAGTTTCGAAACCCCAAGGTCACCAGCTTGAGCACAGACTCACCAGCTTGAATGAGGGGCAGAGGTGGATTAAGGTCGATTGAGGCCCCAGGCACAGGAGAAAATATTGGGCCCCTTAAAAATGGAGACAGGGAAAATAAAAATACATGTTAACCATATTTTTAAATAAATAAAAAATATTATGTACTATTAGTGTTAAAATTGCACATGTGAAACCAAACTTGGTGTCATTAGAAAAAAATGTGAAGTTGGGGTTTTGCAGGGCCCTTCAGAAGTCGGGGCCCAGGACATGCACCCAGTGCACCTGCTGTTAAGTCTGCCTCTGGAAAGGGATCACTGGCTTGAGCATGGGATCATAGACATGGCCCATGGTTGCGGGCTTGAGCCCAAAGTCGCTTGCTCTGCTAAAACCCCACTCCCTGGTCAAGGCACATATGAGAAAGCAGTCAGTGAACAGCTAAAGGTGCCAAAATAAAGAATTGATGCTTCTCATCTCTCTCTCCTCCTGTCTGTCTGTCCCTCTCTCTGTCTCTCTCTGTCTCTGTCAAAACGAAAAAGAAAAGAAAGAAAAACTCTGCAAGATGCTTTTAACATCCACTCTGTGAGAAATGAGATGACTAGCACAAAACTTCTCTAAATTGGAACAGACACCTAGAATTTTTTATTCTATGTCTTGTACTTAGTTGCTTAAGTTAGAGGAAACTCTACTTATATTCTAACCATATCATTCAGTATTTTTTTCTGTTAAATAAAGCATGTTTGAGCATTGATGTCACCTTTTGCATTAAAAGCTCATAATTAGTTGTGGAGAAAAATATATATAAATTTACAGTTTTGTTTTAATTCTAACCTGAAAGATACCATGTTCTGATCCCAAGGAGAAAAGAAATAAGAATTGTGCTTAATTCATTAAGTAAGAAGCATGAATTCTTGAACTGTAGCAATGACTTGGCTGTTGGGAGGGGCCTGGAAACAAAAAACAAACAAAAATATAAAAACAAGAACAAAATGAAAATAGTCATGTGATGGATCCATGAGTGTAGGGGTAATCTAAACTTACCAAAAACAGGGACACTCAACAACTATAAAGATTGTGTTTAGGGATGAATATCAGGTAGACCCTATCCTTGACCATCTCATATTTGTGCATAATTGACTCATAAATAGAGAATTAATGACAGAGATGAAGTCTGTGCATGAGCCCACTGATTTTTTTATAAAATTTATTGGAGTGACATTGGTTAATAAAATTACATAGTTTTCAGGTGTACAATTTTATAATACACCATCTATATATTTTATTATGTATTCATTTCCCCAAGTCGAGTCTCCTCCCATCATTATTAATCCCCCCTTTGCCTTTTCTACATCCCCTCACCCTCTTTTCCTTCTAGTAATCTCCATACTGCTGTCTGTGTCGATGAGTTGTTTTTTTCTTTGTCTAATCCCTTCACCTTTGTCACCCAACCCACTGACTTTTTTCGCCAAGGCTCTTTCTTACTAAAGTTTACCTGTTTTGCTGTTAACAATACTCAACCATTTCAGCATCAAAGACCAAACCTGAGCTCTTGATATGATACCGTCATGTCAGGGGGTAAGCTAACTTTGGGGTAAAACATATTACATTAGACCCCTCCTATCTAAGAACTAACAATCAGCATGTGGACTTTTCTTACATACTATCAGTGCTTCTACAAGCACCAACTTTGGAGGGCTTGTAGACTGCTTGATTACTGACAGAATATAAGCTTGAAATAAACGACATATTTTACAAAGTTTGTGTGAAAATAAACATTAGTTTCCATGGCTGGATCTATTTCTAGGCTATGTTAATCTATTGATCAATTTCTTTATATCTTGGCCAATACTATACTGTCTCTTGATTTACAGGTTTAGATACCTTGTAAAGCAACCCTTCACACATATGTACATTGTATTCTTTGTTAGAAATTTTTGGGAAGATTTTGGCCTTTGAGAATTCTATAAATTTAAAATCAACTTATAAATTCCCACATAATGTCCTTTTGGAAGTTGGATAGAAATATCATTGAAAGTATAGATCAATTTGAGGAAAAATTAAATACTTATAATAATGAGCCTTCTAATTCATGAATATAAACCTATTTATTTAGTTAGTTAGTTTTTATCAGTTCTCAGTATCTCATTTTGCTTCATTCCTGTATAGCACAAAATTTTACTTATTTTTTTCCAGTTTAATTTCCAAACATCCTATTGTTGATAATAATAGATAATTTTCATTTTCTTCATAGTCACTCATGTCTTCTGTGACTAAGAGAATTTTTTTTCATTCTTATTTCTCTGCATCTACTTCATTTTCAATTTTTAGGGTCTAGGGCATGCAATACAAAACTGAAAAGCTAAAAAGCTATGGAAATATTAGATATTTCTTAGGAACTTATTTTTTAAAGTTTCACCATTAAGAATAATATTTTAAGTTATCTTTTATCAGATAGTTATGCCTTAGTTTTCTAAGAATGTTAAACATGAACTGGTGTTAAAATTTATTTTTATATTTGTTAAGGGGGTCATGTAAATGTCTTTAAGTCTATTAATATGGGAATTACATTATATATACACATATATCTAAATGTAAACTTGTTTGAAGCTTGGTAATATATGGTGATGAAAGATGGTTTGACTTTGGGTGCTTGGCACACAATGCAATATACACATCATGTAGCATGAAGATGTACACCTGAAACCTATATATTCCTATTAACCAGTGTCACCAGATTAAATTTAATAAAATAATAATTAAGAAAAACAACTTGGTCTGTTTTATACAATATGGAATTAGAATTTTTTAAGGACTTTCGATATATAATCACAATTGAGAGTGGACTCAAAATTTCCTGGTTTGATGTAGTAAGTTGGAGAGTATATTCACATTCAACCATTTTCTAGAGGAGATAGAATAAAAGTTTAATGTTCTTTTCCTTCAAAATTTTTAGTGTTCACTGTGAAAATGGACACCAGTGTCTATGCATGATTGGATTTTTTTCCAAGCTCTCTGTGTTGTTCTATCAATAACTTTCTCTATCTCTGGGCCAATTCCACACTGTCTCTACTACTTAATAATAGTTTTTTACATGTTGAAAAACAACCCTACACACAAATGCATATCATATTCTTAGTTCAAATTTCTTTTTAATTTTATTAAAAATCCTTTTTAGCCGGGTGACTTTCTTGTGAGATTTCATGAGAGCATTATTCATCCTAACTTTATTGCTGTCATTATTAGAAGACTGCTTGTTATTTCTTTTTTGAGCATTCTGCAATAATTTATATTTTTCTAAAAATGTATCTATTTGTTCCAAGTTTTCTAATTTAATGGTATTAATTTGCTCATGATATTATCTAAATATATTTTAAATTTCCCATCTCTAAATACATCCTCTTTTGTTGCTAATATTGCATTTGTTTTCTTTGTTGTAATTTTATTTAGAAAAATTAAATATAATGTGGTGACATTGATCAATAAGAATACATAAATATCAGATAAACATTTCTATAGCATTTGTACTGTTGATTATGTTGTGAACTCATCACCCAAAATAAAATCATTTTCTGACACTATATTTGTCCCTCTCTTCTACCTTTTCCCACAACTCACTCCCTCTGGTAACCACTTTTATCTATGTACATGAATCTTATTTTTATATCCCCCCGAAGTGTGAAATTGTATAGTTCTTAGCTTTTCTGATTTACTTTTTAACCACAGTATAATATTCTCAAGGTCCATCCATGTTGTCATAAATGGCAATATGTCATCATTTCTTATGGCTGAATAGTATTCCATTGTATATATGTACCACATCTTCTTTATTCAGTCCTCTATTGAGGGACACTTTGGTTGTTTCCATGTCTTGGCCATTGTGAATAGTGCTGCGATGAACATGACATGAAGGTACATATGTTTTTGTGTAGCAATATTTTCAAGTTTTGGTGGTAGATATCCAGTAGAAGAATTTCTAGGTCATATGGTAAATGCACTCTTAATTTTCTGAGAAACCACCTTACTTTCCTCCATAATGGTTGTACCTGTTTAAATTCCCACCAGCAATGAATGAATGTTTCTTTTTCTCCACGGCCTCTCCAACACAACACGTATTACCTATCTTGTTGATAACAGCCAGTCTAACAAGTATGAGGTAATATCTCATTGTGGCCTTGATTTGCATTTCTCCAATAGCTAGCGAAGATAAGCATGTTTTTATATAACTGCTGGCTATTTGCGTACTTTCTTGAGTGAAGTGTCTGTTCAGGTCCTCTCCTCATTTCTTTTTTTTTTTTTTTTTTTTTTTTTTACAGGGACAGAGAGAGAGAGAGTTAGAGAAAGGGATAGATAGGGACAGGCAGGAATATAGAGAGATGAGAATAATCAATCATCAGTTTTTTGTTGTGACACCTTAGTTGTTCATTGATTCTTTTCTCACATGTGCCTTGACCACGGGCCTTCAGCAGACCTAGTAACCCCTTGCTCGAGCCAGCAACCTTGGATCCAAGCTGGTGAGTTTTTTCGCTCAAGCAAGATGAGCCCACGCTCAAGTTGGCTACCTCGGGGTCTTGAACCTGGGTCCTCTGCATCCCAGTCCGACGACGTTCCATCCACTGCTTCACCGCCTGGTCAGGTTCTCCTCATTTCTTAATTGTTTTGATTGCTTGTTTGTTACTGGGCCTTCTGAGTTCTCTATATATACTCCTCAAAAAAATTAGAGGTTATTTTATAGCTTCAGATTCATTTTGAAATATCCCCTAATTTTTGTGAGCAGTATATTTTGGATATTAACCCCTTATCAGAGCTGTTGTTTGTAAAATATTATCTCCCACTTGGTTGGCTGCCTTTTTGTTTTGTTGTTAGTTTCTTTCACTTTTCAGAAGAAGCTTTTTTGTTTGATGTAGTCCCATTCTTTATTGTTGCCTTTACTCCCACTGCCTTTGGGGTCAAATTCATAAATTATTCTCCATGTCAAAGGTCCATAAGTTTAGTACCAGTGCTTATTTCTATGTAATACATCGTTTCATATCATTTTTAGGTCCTTCATTCACTTTGAATTAATATTTTTTCTGAGGGACAAACTGTAGTCAAGTTTCATTCTTTTGCATGTGGTTTTTGAATGTTCTAGCACCATTTATTGAAGAGGCTTCTTTTCTTCATTGTTTTTGGTTCCTTTATCAAAGATTACTTGTCTGTGTATATGTGGCTTTATTTCTGGGCTCACAACTTTGTTTAATTTGTCTGTATGTCTGTTTTCTGCCAATACCATGCTGTTTTGATTATCATAGCTCTGTAGTATAATTTGAAGTCAGGTAGTGTGATACCTCTGGCTCCATTTGTTTTTTCTCAGGATTGCATTGGCTATTCAGGGTTTTTTATGGTTCCATACAAACTTGGTGATTTTTGCTTTATTTCTTCAAAGAATGACATTGGGATTTTAATGGAGCTTGCATTAATTTTGCATTTTGTTTTTGGGAAATATGGCCATTTTAACTATGTTGATTCTTCCAATCCATGAACAGGGAATATTTTTCCATTTAATTGTGTCTTTTAAAATTTTTTTTAGTAATGCTTTATAGTTTTCAGTACATAGATCCTTCACATCCTTTGTTAAGTTTATTCCTAGGTATCTTATTTTTTTGTTGTATCTGTAAAAGGAAATTTTTTTTTAGTTCATTTTCTGAAGTTTCATTGTTGGCACATAAAGAAACAGTAGACTTTTGTATATTGACTTTGTATCCTGTAACCTTACTGTATAGGTTTATTGTTTCTAGTAGTTTTTTTGGTGGGGTCTTTGGGGTTTTCTATATACAGGATCATGTCATCTGCAAAAAGTGATATCTTTTCTAAGTTCTGATATGAATACCTTTTATTTCTTTCTCTTGCCTGAACACTCTGGCTAAGACTTCCAGTCCTATGTTGAATAAGAATAGAGAAAATGGGCATACTTATCTTGTTCCTAATTTAGAGGAAAATTTTTCAGTTTTTCATCATTTAGTATGATATTGGCTGATAGTTCGTCATATACGGCCTTTATTATGTTGAGGTACTTTCTATCTATACCCATTTTATCGAGTGTTTTAAATATAAATGGAGCCTGACCTGTGGTGGCGCAGTGGATAAAGCATCAACCTGGGAATACTGAGGTCGCCAGTTCAAAACCCTGCACTGGTCTGGTCAAGGCACATATGGGAGTTGATGCTTCCAGCTCCTCCCCCCTTTCTCTCTTTCTCTATCTCTCTCTCTCACTCTGTGTCTCCTCTCTAAAATGAATAAATAAATTAATTAATTAAAATGGATATTGTATTTTATCAAATGTCTTTTCTGCATTTATTGAGAGAATCGTGATTTTTGTTCTTTGTTTTGTTGATGTAGTGTATTACATTGAACAATTTATGTATGTTGGACCATCCTTGTGCTCCTGTAATCAATCCAACTTGATCATGATGTATTATTTTTTTAATGTATTGTTGTATTCGATTTGCTAATATTTTCTTTAGAATTTTTGCATCTGTGTTTATTAGAGATGTTGGTTTGTAGTTTTTATTTTTGTGTTGTTCTTGTTGGTCCTGGTATCAGGGTTATGATGGCCTCATAAAATATGTTAGCACATATTGCTTTTTTTTCTATTTTTTGGAAGACTTTGAGAGGATAAGAACCAGATCTTTGAACGTTTGGTAGAAGTCACTAGTGTAGCCATCGGTCCTGGACTTTCTTTTGGGGGTAGGTTTTTGTTAGTAGTTTCTATTTCCTCCCAACTTAGGGGTCTATTTAGATTTCTACTTCTTGGTGACTCAGTCTAGGAAGATTGTATTGTTCTTATCCATTTCTTATAGATTGTTGAATTTGGTGATATATATCTTTTATAGTATTCTAGTATAATCCTTTGTATATCTATGATGTCTGTGATATTTTCTTCTCTTTTATTTAGGATTTTGTTTATGTGAATCATTTACATTTTTTCCTTAGTGAGTCTAGCCAGGGGGTTGTTTATTTTACTGACCTTTTCAAAGAACCAGCTCTTTGTTGTGTTAATTTTTTCTTATCATTTTTTGTTCTCTATTTCATTTAGTTGTGCTCTAATTATTGCTATTTTCTTTTGTTTGCTGACTTTGGGTCACCTTTGTTCTTCCTTTTCTAGTGTATTTAGATGTAATGTTAGGTTGTCTACCTGGGGTCTCTCTTGTTTTCTAATATAAGCCTGTAATAAAATAAATTTTTCTGTTTTCGCTGTGTCCCAGAAATTCGAAATGTTGTGTTGTCATTCTTGTTTGTCTGTATATACCTTTTGAGCTCTGCTTTTATTTCTTCTTTGATCCAGTGACTTTTTTGAAGTATGTTGTTTAATTTCCACATTTTTGTGGGTTTCTCACTTCCTTTTTGGAGTTGAATTCTAATTTCAAAGCCTAATGATCAGAGAATACACTTGATATATTTTTAACCTTTTTTAATTTGTTGAGGTTAGTTTTGTGGCCCAGCATATGATCTAACCTTAAGAATGCGCCATGTACACTGGGAAATAAAGTATGACCTGATGCTCTGGAATGAAATCTTCTGTGAATGTCTATTCCTTTATTGATTTTCTGTTTGGATGATTTAGTTAAAGCCATCAGTGTTAAAATCTCCAAGTATGATTGTATTTTTATTTCTTTTTTTAGATCAGTTTGTAGATACCTTCTATATTTTGGTGCTTCTTGATTTGGTACATATATATTAAAAAATGTTATGTCTTCATGATGTACTGAATCCTTTATCATTATGAAATGCCCTTCTTTGTCTCTTATTACCTTTCTTGTCTTATAGATAGCATTTTCAGATAGTAGTATGATTACACCTGCTTTTCTTTGGGTATTATTTGCTTGAAGAATCATTTTCCAATGTTTCATTTTGAGTCTACTTTTGTCCTTGCAGCTTAGTTGTTTCTCTTGAAGGCAGCATATGATTGAGTTTTGCTTTTTAATCCATCCAATCTGCTGCTCTGCCTCTTCATTGGTGGATTCAGTCCATTTATATTTAGGGTAATTACTGAGTATTTCCTATAGCCATTTATATTTTGTTATCTGGTAAATCTGTGTCTCCTTTACTTCTTCTCTTTTGTGTTTCTGTCAGTTGTTTTTGTTTGGTAGTATTCCATATTTCTTTCCCATTTATTTTTAAGCTATGTGTTTCAGTAGTGACATTTTCATTAGATTTTTAAGAGAAAAAAGTTCTATATGTACAAGAGTCCTTTTATGAGTGCTTCTGCACTCCATCTTTCTTTGCTACTGCAGATCTTTATCCTCTTTCCTTTTATGTTGTTGCAGATTATCCTTGTTTTAATTGTAACCTGGTTAGAGCTTTCATTTGTTCTTTTTTTGTTGTTTTGTTCTTTGTATCCAGTAGTCTAACCCCCTTGAGTATTTCCTGCAGTTTGGGTTTACTGGTGCTAAATTCCCTCAGCTTCTGTATGTCTGGGAAAGTTTTTATTTCCCCTTCAATTTTGAAGAACTTGGATGGATATAGTATTCTTGTCTGTTAATTTCTCTCTTTCAGTACTTTAACTATTTGGGTCAACTCTCTTTTTGGCTTGTAGAGTTTCTGCTGAGAAGTCTAATGATAGTCTTATGAGCCTTCTTTATATGTTATGTTCTTCTTTCCCCTAGATGCCTTGAGGATTCTCTATGTGTCACTAATTTTTGACAATTTTTTGTGATATGCCTGGGAGATGGCCTGTTTGGGTAGAGGTAACTAAGCATTCTGTTTGCTTCTTGAATTTGAGAATCTAACTCTGTCCATAGACTTGGGAAGTTCTGATCCAATTATTAGTTTGTGGAGAATCTGCATTCCCTTCTGCCTCTCATCTTCTAAAATACCTGTTATTCTTATATAGCTCTTTCTGATGGAGTCAGACAATTCTTATAGAGCTCTCTCACTTTTTTAAATTCCTGATTCTCTCTTTTCTTTCCTATATATCATCTCTAGTTGCCTGTGTTTGATGTCACTGATTCTTTCCCCTCTCTGGCCCATTCTATTAGCTAAAATTGCTAGCTTATTTTTCAATTTATGCATTGAGTTCTTCATATATTTAATAAGGTTTGGTTTCTTGATAAGGTACTTATTTTGTTTTTTGAGCTCATTAAGTTACCTATCAGTGTTTTGTTGCATCTTGTTTAGTATTTTCAGAACTCAATTTTGAATTATCTATTATTTAATTCCAAAGTTTCCATGTGGTTGAGATTGCTTTCTGGATATCTTCTATTTCCTTTCTCAATGATAACTCTTTCTTATGTAACCATGGTATTCGATTTCTTCTCCCTTGATGGCATTTGAGTAATATTTAAAAATCTAACAAAAAACAACTTAAAAATTAAAAATACAATGAAAGTAAAAAAGTTTTTGAATAATAAAAAGTAAAAGAGAAACCCACAAAAAGAAGCAAAATAAAAATTCCCACAAAAAAATTTAAAAAAAATTTAAATTAAAGAAAATAAAATTCAAAAGAAAAAGGGATTTCAGTTTTGAGAAGTTTTTCTTTTGTTTTCTTCCAGCAGGTGGCACTGTATTACAGAATTTAGCTCTGTGAATTTCTAGGGTTGACATCTACTGAGATGTTGCTGTCACAGTGATGGAGGCAGGGCTACAGTCATGATGATGGATGTGTCATATTGTGAGGGCTTTGGGGCTTTAATAATGGTGATCTCAGGCATCAGGGTGTTTCATCCCATGTCTTCAGATCTGGAGGTCAGGCACAGAGAACCTCTATTTTTCAGGGGAGAGAATGGCTCTAAAGAGTTAACTGTGGGGTCTGTCTCTACTATTCTTTGTAACCCGTGAGATGAAGGAGGCAAGATCTGGGAGGCTGTGGGGGCATACTTTGTTTTTCTCTGTCTCTGTGCTAAGTGTGGACTGCTGGCCAATAGAACACTAGCTGTGACCCCTCATTCTGCCACTGTTTCATTTAATATCTCCCTCACTGCTCCTCAATCTCTCTGCTCCTCCGGGCAGAAGAAGACCCAGTCACTTTAGGTTTCCCTCCTCTTCAGAGCTTGGGCAGAAAATAACACAGACCATTTGGGCCTCTCTCTGGAGCTGACCATGAGTGTATCATATCTTCCATCCCCCTTCTCAACCCTTACCACCTTTAGTTGATTCCACATGTGGATACCTTCAGGAATGCCTGTGAGCCTGTCTACATTTCTTTCACTGCATTGTAGCTGTTCAATTTGTTGAAATTTCAAGGGGCAAGATCAGGGTATCTCTCATGCTACCATTATTCTGACATCATCTTAATATTGTTAATTTTCAAGTGGTTTGACAATTTCATTATTCTTTTAAAAGAAACAATTATTGAGTTTTTTAACAGCTAGAATATTTATGTTCTATTTAGTTGTTTCTAATCTTTGGTTTATTATTGAACTTTTATATTTATTTTGCTTTATTTATCTCATTAAAAACATTCATGACTCTCAACTTTCCTCAACTTACTATTATCACTACATTCAACATGTTTTGATTTATAATTTTATTTTACTCCATTATATTTTCATTATATTCAATTCTAATTATTTATAAATTTTATTGTAATTTTAAAAATATTAGTTACTTAGGTGTATATTTAATTTATAAACATATGAAAATTATTATATAATCTTGCAATGGTAAAAGACATTTCAACATAATGAAAGAAAAAAATAATATTTGAGTACATATAAATTCTAAATTTCTTAATAACAAAATTATAGATGGAATATAAGAATCACGGACATAAATAAAAGTGAGTTGGTTAACAGGCGGAGGGAGTTGTGAGACAAGGGATTGAGGGAGGGAAATAAAGAGGGATAACTATATGTGACAGAAAATGATTTGACTTTGGGTGATGGACACAGAACACAATCAACAGTTCAAATGCTGTAGAGATGTTTACCTAAAACCTATGTACTGTTATTGATCAATGTCACTCCATTACATGTAATTTTATAAATAAAATTTTAAAAATAATAATAGTAAACTTGTCTATAAGAACACTTAAGTTATTTGAAAACTTGAAATAAAATTTACAAACTATAAAGTTCAATATCTTTAATGAATGAAAGCTCTCACAAGTCAAAAAGAACATGAGCATTCTAACAGGAAATTGAAAAAAACATGAGAACAAACTCCCAACAATTTATATAAATTACTAATATGAATAAAAAAAGGCTTACTTACATAATCTAGAAATAAAATTAAATTGTATGTAATTATTATAATTATCTATCAAATTAATAAAGCCTTGGGGTAATAGGCACATGATGCAGTGTGCAGATGATGGTTTGTTGAGTTGCACACCTGAAATCTGTCCTCCATTAAATTTAATTTTAAAAAGTTATCTAAAGAATTCTCATATATCAATAATTGATTGTAAATTAGTTTAATTTTCTTGGAAGTAAATTTAGTAATACATGTAATATATGTCAAAACCCTAAAAATTGTATATAACTTCTAAGTCAGTAATCTCTCCTTATAAATTTAAGGCAAAAATAATAATGAGAAAAGATGTTACGGGCAAATGTGTCCATTACTGTATTTTTAAAACTATGTTAATTTATGCATACAATTAATGTTTAAAAATATTAAAATATTTTACAACGTAAATTTACCCAAGCTAGGACTCAAGCTCATGTCTGAATGACATCATCGGCATTTATTTATCATTAGAATGAACTGAATATTAAAAATAGTTCTATTTATTTTTGTATTATATTTTGGGGTCTATTTTATAAGATGCATTCAAGTTTGCAAAGCTATAACTTTCAGGTGAATTGAATGTTTTATTATATAGTGATCCTCTCTATCTTCAATATGTTTTATCTTAAAGTGCATTTTTATATGAATCTGGACATTCAATTCTTATTGTTAGTTTCTGCTTTCTTTAGATATCTTTTTCTATCTTTTTACTTTCAACCTTTTTATTTTGTACATATACCACTCATAATGGGATAGAGCTGTAACTTTGAAATTCCATTGAAAAACCTTTTTATTAACATTTTTTCTAATTATTACTATTTTGGAATTTCTTCACTACCTCTTTTAAATTTATCTTTGTTCTACTTTTTGGGGAGATAAATAAGATATTGATTCTAAAAATGAATTTTGTAGCTTAGTTCTGAATTCTCACTTAGTAGCTTTATGAAATTATGTGTTACACTCACCTGCTCTATAAAATGAAGATGGGGATGAAACCATAAAGTTGTGGTGAGGGATTTAGTTAGTTGATATGTGTAAAGTTGTTGAACTGTGCCTGGGTTGTATGAATCACTATATAAGTTACAGTTACAATTCTTTCTCTTATTATAGCCTTACATTTTGTGTGTTTGCCTGTTTTATTTTCCATATTTTTCTCTGCTGATTGGAAATTTAAGCTCCCTATTTCTATTTTTTTTTAGGAACTAATGCTAAAAATTTCCATGGCTGTTTAACTTAATAAAAGTATAAACCAAATACAGCCATTTTATCAAATAAGATTTATTTCTGGAAACAAGGTTTTATAAAGACTTTCCCCTGAAATACCTATTGTTTTTGTCTAATATTTAAATTTTCACTTTTGATGAAAATCTCAGTAATTGAACATTAATAATATGTTATACATAGAGAATTTAAGTTTATATATTTTTGTTTAGAATATTTTTGTGTGTCTTAAAGTTAATATTTCACTTCTTCTGACTTACATTGTTGTATTTAAAGTATATGCAGTTATTTCAATGGTTCCTTTGTAACTATTCTACCTATTCTCTGTTTTCTACAATCTTATTTAAAAACCTTCTCATACAAAATATTCAAAAATGAACATTGATTTAAGTGTACATACAGTTCAATGATGTTGCAACCACTCCTAAAATTTTCTTCTCATAAAGTTTCCATCATACCTTTTCATTCATTTCCACAACCCTATCCATGTGACTATTAATCCGATTTCTATCATTATTAATGAGTTTTGGTTATAGAACTTTATATTAAAATAAATAAACTTTATCTATTACTTTACATTTGACTTCTTTCACTAAATATAATACCTATGAGAGGCAATTATGTGCTTGAGGGTATCTTTACTTTTATGGCTAAGTAGTATTCCATTTTATGAATCACCAAAATTTGTTTATCCATCATCTGTTAAGCATATTCTTATTTCTAATTTCTGGTTATTGTGGAAAAAATCAGTTATTAACATTAAGTATAGTTATTTTGGGAATATGTTTTTATTTCTGGGAGTTGTATTGAAGAGCAATTGGGTAGAAATATATTTATGTCATAAGAGATTTCAGAGTGCACATTTTTTCTTGTAATGTCCATATCAAGCTTTGTTATTATAGTTACAATAACCTCATAAAATTAATTGGGGAGTGTCCTGTTCTCCCCATTTTTAAAACACATTGTTTAAAAATGGACATGATTTATTTAATAGCATTCACCAGTGTATCTGAGTCTGGACTTTTTTTTTTTTTGCAGAAAAATATAGTATTACACATCTAATTATTTTAGTAGTTTCAATAATAAAGTTTTCAGGATTTCTATTTCTCTTAGTGTCAGGCTAATAGAAATAGAATTTTTAAAGAAAATTGTATGATTTTTTTTCTAATTTCTTACTGACATTGAGTTTTAAACAATATATCCTTATTCTTACAATATCTAGTAAATATGTACTGATCCCTCCTCTTTTGTTTCTGATACTGGTAAATTTTTCTACATTTTCTCATCTTTTGAAATACATTAATTTTTCTTTTATAGCTCAATATACAGTAAATCAGTGACTGTTCCGTGTACCCTTGGGGGAAAAAAAGAAAGTGTTCTTCAGTTACTGAGTATAGTATTCTGAGGTCAGATATCTTCTATATCCTTATTGATTTCTTGTCTACTTGTTCAAAACATTCTGAGAGAAAAGTCAAAATCTCTAACTCTAGCTTTGGTCTATTTCTTTCTCTGGTTCTGTCAGCGTTGCTTCATATTTTTTTGACGTACTGTTATTAGGCACATACACACTTAGGATTATATGTTTTCCTGTTGAGTTTATTCTTTTATCTGTATAAAATTTCTCTATATGTTTCATGACTTTTTATATTTAATGTTTATATAGTATATCTTTGTCATTCCTTTAAACCCAGTTGTATGTTATTTTAAAGCAAATTTCATAGATTCCTTTTTGTTGGTTCTCACTTTTATACAGTCTGATAATCTCTATTTTTTAATCTGAGTGTTTGATTCATTTACATTTAATGTAGTTATTCATATATTTGGAATTAATTTAGCCATCTTTCTATTTGTATACTCTGTCCCATCTGTTGTTACCTTATTGTTTCTCGTTTTATGACTTCTTTTGGGTTAAATAAATATCCATATTTAATTTCTTGCCTATTATAATGTCCATGGAATATGCAAGAATGCTGATTAGTGTGGGCCATCAGTTGTAATCAGTCTGGATTAATATCTTTTTTTTTTTTAAGAATTTGAGTCTTAATATAAGACAAAGTTAATTTATCGGCATCTTTACTCAATATTGTTGCAGCTTACTTTTAGGCTTTGTTAAGAAATATTAAGCCCTGGCCAGTTGGCTCACTGGTAAAGTATTGGCTGGGAGTATAGAAGTTCCAGGTTCAATTCCCTGTCAGGACACATAGGAGAAGCATCTATTTTTCCACTCCTCCCCCTCTCCTTCTCTTCTCTGTCTCTCTCTCATTCTCTTTCTCTCTCATGGTTCGAACAAAGTTGATCCCAGGTCTAAGGATGGCTTCATAGCATCACCTCAGGTGCTAAAATAGCTTGGTTGCTGAACAATGGAACAGTGCCCCAGATGGGCAGAGCATCACCTTATAGAGGGCTTGCCAGGTGGATCCTAGTCGAAAGGCATGCAGGAGTCTGTCTCTCTGCCCCCTCTTCTGCCTCCCACTTAATTTTAAAAAAAGAAATATTACAGTAACTTTGGGACATGATTTTTACTCCTAAGGTATAATCATGCTGGTATTATCAGTTGAACTTGTAGGGTGTTAACAAGGTCCTTTTATTATAACTGGGTCATAACTAAAAAAAAACATGATAATGAACTGTATTCTTAGCCTAACCTGTCAGTGAGACCATGATGCTCTGCTTTAGTTCTACTCTTCTCTGCTTCATTTGGAAGACTTGCCCTAGGCAGAAAGCTGGGGTAAATATGGCACTCACTACGTATTTCCCTTTTTTCAAGGATGACAGTTGTGAGCTGCCTGTGGTTTAGTGTCTGCACGCAGTTGTTTTATACATTTACCAGTTTTATAATTGTTCATGATGAAAAGCTAAGTGCAACAGTTAGTTCTTGAATCACAGCTAGAAGTTGAAGCCTTCTTTAAAATGTTTTCTCTTTTTGTCTGCATTTTGTATCATTAGAGAATTTATCATTTATTTCCTTTGGATGCTTCCTGAAACTGTGGTTTTATATTTTTCATCATGAAATACGTTGAAATTTTTTGTATATTACTCCTTCAAATATTGTCCCTCATTGAATCTTTCTATTCTTATGTCCTGGGACTCTTAAAGTATATATGTTAAAATGCTTTCCCCTCATTCAAATTTCAACTGATCTATGTTGCTTGCTCAGTCAGCATTACCAATGCTTTCACACCTGAGGGGTCTGAAACTTTTATTGTCTTGCCCTTGTCTTGCTGTGGTTACCTCAATTGTTCATTTACTCTATTGTGAATATGAAATGAATACTTATCAGGCTTGATCCTATAAACCAACAATATAGTTCTTGGTATCTACTGTTTAGAAACTAAAAGAAGTATGTAACAGAGTGTGCACTTTCTTATAACAGAAAAATAACTAGAAATGTGGAACAGATAATAGATGATAAAGAAAGCAAAGGCAAACAAAAATCTAGAAATAACTCAAAATATATCAATGGTAAAGTAGAAAAATAAATTGTGTTGTATGGACAATGAAATATTCTACATGAGTGACTATTATCTACAGCTATATAGCTGCATGATTATTAGAAAGTTAAATGAAAGTGATAAATTATTTCAAAATTCAAATATAGTCTTTTCCACTGTGTCATCCCCTTTGATTTTCTTCCTACATCTAAAATATATTATGTTAATACTAAGTGAAACAACAAATTTCAAAGGAGACCAAATGCAGAACGATATCATTTATATAAAACTAAAGAAAGAAAGGCAAAAATAATCTTATATTTTGAAAAAGATTGGTTGGAGGTGTCCTTAGCCCTCCAACCCTCATACTGAGAAGACTATGAAGAATCAGTTACACTATAAAATTAAAACATTTAAATATACAAAAGAGTTGTAGAAACAATATAAACCACTCTCATATGAGCTATCTTACACTTCAGAATTGAATTCACTCGTAAAGTATAGTTTATTTGTGATGTGTTCGCCTGTCAATGTAAGAATATGGCAGCAAGATAGAAATCATCTATGAAATTTTATATCAATGTTTTTCTCTTTGTTCTATTCTAAGTTAAGTATCAGTTTCTGAGGCAATCTGATTATAATTTATATACCCAGACTATACTGTCCACAAACCCGTATGTACTTTGATTCCAAAAATATAGTATGATTATGAAAACCTCATAATATTGAGAATTCTATGTGTGTGTATATTTTAAATTTTTATTTTTCTTGATTTTTTAAGAGAGACACATTGATTTGTTGTTCCACTTATTCATGCATTCATTAGTTGATTCTTGTATGTGCCCTGACCAGAGATAGAACCTACAACCTTGGCATATTGGGACGGTGCTCCCAATATCAACTGAGCTACCTAGTCAGGATGTGTGTATTTATGACAGCAGTGATATAATTCTGGTTATTCTGTTTTAAAAAGGTTCATTTTGATAGCTAAGTATTACAATTAATGTAATTTCTAAGAGTTCTATTGAAATTTTAAAAACATTACTAATTGACTATTGAAATCATTAAAACATCAGGGTGATAATATATCATTCACTAGGCTGTGTTTTATTGCCCCAAAGACAGAATAGTAAAATCACGCAGAAGACAATTGATTTCAAATGAGGAAGACATTTATCAAAAAGCAATAATATAATTTTAAAATATGCAATAAGCCTGACCTGTGCTGCTGCAGTGGATAAAGCTTCGACCTGAAACTCTGAGGTCGCTTGTTCAAAACCTTGGGCTTGCCTGGTCAAGGCACATATGGGACCTGATGCTTCCTGCTCCTTCCCCCTTCTTTCTCTCCTTCTCTCTCTCTTCTCTAAAATAAATAATTAAAAAATAAAAATGTAAGAAGATAAAATAAGTTTGAAAAATATTTATTGTCAATTGTAACTGAAAAGATATAGTATATTAATTTGATATACTTAAAAACACCATTTTTTAGCTCTACATGTTTTAGCTCTACATATTTTCTTCTACATATTTTTTCTTTTTTTTTTCTTCTATATATTTTTAGTTCTACATATCTTTCTAGAATACTTTAGAAGAGTGCTCGCTTCGGCAGCACATATACTAGAATACTTTAGAAGAAAAGGATTGAGAAAATACCACTTGAAATGACAGAATGCTTCAGGAAAATAAAATCTGTCTTCAATCTTTTGAAAACTTGATGCATAACACTTCTCCAGCCAATGCCTGGATTGGTTTTATTGCATTTTATGTTTTGACCAAGTACCATAATCAGTACATTTATGTAATTTACCACCACTTCATTAAATCTGATTGCCTAACTACCTGGAAGTTAACATGGCTCCTGAGTGCTTGACCTGCCTCATCTTTCTACACTATTGCTGTTTGTGGAGTCCAGTGAAGGCATTCATTGTTGAAAAATATAATCCTGATAAAGGTTATAATAAGAGAAAAATATGTCATTGTGCTCTTTGCCTCCTTGGTCCTTTTAATTTTTAGTTGATTTGGTTTTATAATGAGACCTGGATAGCTGGCAAATCATTAGTTTGTTTACCAATATGGAAAGATAAATTATGTGTATTTAATTTATATTGTTAATTATTTCTCTTTTAGAAACTCTGACTTAAAATATTAACCACACAAAAGTCCATTAGTCATGTCCATTCTAGGCTTTCCAGGGTTCTACAAGTTATGCAGAAATTGTTTAGTTCATTTAAATGGCTTGAGGGAGGGATAAGAAAATATTTTTAAAAATTATAGACACTAAGAGGCAAAAGTGAATTAAATAGTGTCATATCAACAAGTAACTTTCAGATATTCAGCCACTGATGAAGTACCATGTACATTTTAACTTTTACTCATCATTCACCCCACCCTCAACTTTGTGACAAGAAATAATTCATCAGCATGGTACACGTGTTAGAGCAATAGGATAATTTAAGAAAAATTCAAAACTTAATAGAAGAACCAATGATATATTCCATTATAGAATCAGTGCTTCAGATAAAGAGGCAAACTTTATAGAAAATGCATACTGCATGCAGGCTTAGAATAATTCCAACACCAAAGTAGTCTATAACAGCCTCATTTGAAAAGCACATTTAGAAAACAACAATTAAAAAAAAATTGTTGTAAATTCTGGGTAAGCTATTTACATTCTGACAGAGAAATGGTGGACTTTATGATTTTTCATAATTCCTCTGCTACCAGCTGACAATGTGCTGCACATTAAGTAGCAGTTATATTTTTGTTGCTAAAATTAACGTGTTTTTCTATAGGACACACCTTAAGTTAAAATTGAAAACTAGAACACATTTACCTCTATGATTTTTAGCTCTTTGCCCAAATCATAAAAATGAAAATGAACATTTTGAATTTGGTTGCAAGGACTTTTTGCATTAATATTTCATCCTTAGAAGTTTCTATGTATGGAATCTTCTTCTTAGGCCCTCTGTTTCTTGAATAATTCTGAACACTACAGGCTTTAAAAAATCAAAAGAGAAGTAAAAGCCCTGGTAATATTGGTATTTCTAAAATTCCTGGAAATTAAAGACAGGACAGAATGTGTCTTGGAGAAGAGGACAGGACACTAAAGAATGCAAAGAATAGCACTAAACAAATAATAATAGTAAAATACAGAGAATAATAATAACTATTATTACAAATTTTTAGAAAAAGAAAAATACCGAAACTATAATCAAAACCCATCACCATGAGCTATGGTGAATCAATTAAAATGAAAGAATTACATGCAGATGCTTCAAATAGAAAATATAAAATACCTTTCCACTGATGATTTTTAGTTGTCAGAACAAGTGAGACCCAAACAGAAGATAGAATGGTCCCAGCATGCTTGTTGCCTTTTTTTGTTTGCACAGTAGCTGTCAATTCCAGGCTTGCAGGTAGTGGAACCCAGCAGGAAGAAGGGGCGGGACCCAGCGATGCAGGCTGCACTGAGAGCAAATTTAAATTACTGAGCCTTTTTTCCCTTTTCTTTTTATTTTTCTACTCTGCGACAAACTGAAAAGATTTCAGCACGCTAATTGAACCACCCTGCTTCTTCTTCTTCTTCTTTGCTTCCCCCACCCCTGCTTCCAGGATAATTAAAAGAGAAACCTGTAAAGGCAACATTCCTGCGTGCGAGTTGGTGCTGCAACGTGCTGGTAAGAAAATGAATTTAATTTTTTAAAATCTTTTCCTTTTCTTTTTTTATTTTTTATTTTTTTGGCATTTTCTTTTTTAAAAAAGAGCTGGAGGCTTTGTCTGTCTAATGCAGTTATAAGCGTGGCTTCCCTGCCGTGAGGGGTTAGCATGCAATGAAAAGGTGTAATTGCCTGATATGTGACCTTCGCGTCATACTTATAATGGGTGATAACAGCATTCCTGTGTACCCTGATGATGCTTCTCTCTGCGAATTGACTAGTTGCCCAGTTGCAACAGGGCTAAGATTGTCACACTATGTCAATGAGTTCTTGATCGTTTAGGGTTGGTGTTTCCGTGTCCTGTCAGGGAGAATTCTTGAGTTGTCCAAGTTTCTCCCTTGCAGGGGTGTTATGGGTTTTAATATGTTTGTCAGAGGCAATAACTGTTTTGCTATTTACTTCCCAAACAGGAAGTATAATCATGAAACTTTTTTTAAGTAACACTGTAATTACTGTAGACTTCCTGAGTCCAGATAATGAAACAAACTAAAATGAATACTGAGTAAAGTTATTTTAATCCCTTTCATCTGGAATGAGCCAGGAGTTGGTTAGATAGTCAACTGTGGAAAGCCTATATCTTTTGTGGACTTTGTACTTGGGATTCTAACTTTATTCTTCAAAAGGACAAATTTTAATTCAACCCAATTAAATTCAACAAGTATTTCTATACACTCTGCCCCGCACTGGTGCTGACCATGTGCTTGCCTGTTCTGTTATGAGGAGAAACTGAAGCTTCAAAGGTGTAAATTTTCAGCAACCAACTATTTTTACTGCTATTAAAACTGATCAAATCACTGAAGAAACATTTCAAAGTGCATGACTGTTGACTATGAGATAAAGTTCACCAGGTTAAATCTCCTACAATCAATATACTTCTATTCCTTTCATGCTTGTAAATTTTGTTGATGTCAATTTGCAACTATATGGTCAGTACATTTTCAATTTCATTTTAGTATTATAAAAAAGGAAGAAAACATAAAAATCTTATCTTTTCTTGCAAACCAAACATGTCATTTGAGAATATATCTAATGTAGCAATATATTTTCCAGCTTACCCAGATTCTAGCTTGCCTTAGAAGCTGGAAGACACATGGAAAGGTTTAAGCTGGTCAATAAGTTTGCTTAGTTTGGGTCAAGAACCTTAGAAACAAAAAGATATTTCTATCCTTCTTTTCTTTTTTTTTTTTGAAACACAAAATATCAAAGGATATTCTCTGCTGTTCTCCAGTGTTGATTATCAGCTATGAGAGTGTTTTAGAGTTATTTTGTTTGTTTGTTTTTGGGGGGTTTTTTTGGCTTTAGTGTTTAATAGATAAGTAAAAATATAATAGAAGATCATCAAAAAAGAGAATGTAGTTGCCAATGTCTATTATGAGTGTTATCTACAGTAAATTTTGATGATTGGATGCCATTTGCATCTGATAGAGAATGTGGCATTCCATATGCTGGTAAAATTTGGTTTCTAGACTGTAGCTATTCTAATTGTGTAATTTCTATATTTAACAGCTTTGAACAATACCCCCCCCCTTGTGTCCTCTCTAATGTCCTCAGATAGATTTAGATATCTAAAAAGACCTTTGAACTTTAGAAAATGTCAATTGTTAGAATAATTTCTGCCTCATACAACAAGAGATAATAGTATGGATTTAATAGTTCGTTTATAAAAATCTGTTTTTATCTACCAATAACTGTCCTAATATTAGGGACATTTCAGTTATAATTGGAATAAATGGTTGCCCAGTAACAAGCAAGTAACTGTGAAGCCACTTTCCATAGAATCAGTGACTAGAAATAGCTACAAAAAGCTAAATGCAAGTCAAACCACAGCACTTTGCTTTCTTATTTTTTTAAAAAAAGATTAATTTCATGATAATTTTACCTTCCTACTTAATTCGTAAATGTTTTACTCAAGTTTCCTATTCTTTATTAATGTCTAATTGATCAAAATTTTGTATGTAAAGAATAAAGACTTTTGGGGAGAAAAAATCTTCCTGATTCAAACTAAGATTGAGAGAGGATAAGCAGAACCTCCCAGACCAGCTGTGTTAACAAGATTCTGGGCTAGCAATATTATGATACGTGAAGAACTGCCCTCATCTATTACAGAATATAATGTGAAATTATGGTTTTCATTGTAGGACTCTGTCATTTGAACCAATAATCAGTCCATAATTCTATAGATTGCTGCAGTTAAAATTATCCTTTCACCTATTAATAAATATTGTATAACACTGAAATTACTTTAGATATTTACCCTATTTTTTTTTCAATAGAAAAATAACCAGTAATAAACCCAAATTCTGATACCTAAGCATTAAAAAATATCAGAATGTCTTCTTCTTCCCTCGCTCAGGTGCTATGATATTACAATTTCAAGAGAAAAATTCTTTCACAATAGTTCTGCATCTGCCATTTAGCTCCTGTGGTGGTGGGGACTAGTTTTAAACTTATAATTGCACATGTGTTGAAACAGAATATACCTTACAGAGAGAGTAAACACTGTTATTTTACACACAGACATACAAACAGACAAAATTTCATGTGATTCCAGAATGAAAATATAAGTCACCATAAAAATATAAGTAATGCTTTCTGAAAATAGGATATTGGTATTTACTCATCTATTTTAAATGTTTACTGAGTATCAACCATGCTAATCTAAAGAAAATTGAAAAATGAAAAAGCCATATATAGTGTCATAATGACCATGTATTGGAAGTTCAACTGGTAAACTAGAAAGTGTAATTTAATTAATTTGCCCATGATGAATATAGCATCATGTTAGGCTCTCAGGATCATGAGTAATTAAAGCATGTTGTTTCTAACCTCTTAAAATGACCATATTTTTTACTTTCAACTTTTGCTTCAATTCTTTTTCAATAACGGCATATTTGTTTTCTTTTTCTTGTGTTTTTAAGAAAAGTTATTATTGTTCATATAAACTGTATTAATACTTGTATTTTTATTTATAATAAAAGAAAAGAAGCAAGAAGCTTCATTATCAGGCAATAACAATTGTAATGACTAATTATCCACTGACTTTGTTAATCTTCTTAGGCCTCTGTCTCCTCTTTACAAACAGGAAGTGGCCCCAACATAAAATGTTTTGATTCCTCCTGAACATGAGTAATTTTCAAAGAAGAGAAAGAGGAATGTTACTTATGACCAGCACTGTGGATCAGTGGTTTAAACAAAATACAAGAACATTATCAATGAATAAACTACAAATCATAGCCTCTGCATTTTGCTGAGTTGATATGTGTTATGACAGTCATTGAGTCTGTTCCCTCCCTCTTTACTGACTGGTCATGCCCACCGTTAAGAGAAAAACATTGCAGTAAAACAGTGAGTGTATATAAAGACTGGAGAGGGCTCCTAAAATGTATAGCAATGATTTTCTTTTTTATGTAAACATTGGTTAATAACATTATATAATTCTAGGTGTACAAAACTATAATTTGATATCTGTAGCCTCTGTTCTATACTTACCACCAAAAGTCTAGTTTCCATTCACTACCATACCTTTGACCTCCTTTACCCATTTTGCCCTCTTCCCATCTCCTTTCTTGTCTCGTATCCACTGTTCAGTCATATCTATGACTTTTCTTTGGGGGAGGGGGGTGTTCACTTGTTACTTTTTGTTTAATAATCTACATATGAGTGAAATCATATAAGTTTGTCATCTTATATCTGACTTATTTCACTTAACACAATACCCTCAAAATCCATCTATGTTATTGCAAATGGAAATATTTTATCTTTTTATGGCAGAGTAGTATTCCAAGCAATGCTTTTCTTAACCACATAAAAATATTCTTAAAAGTATATTAGTACTTATTTCTGACACTTTTAGAGTAATGAAATAATTTTTAAATGTCACTGTTTATAACCTATTCATTAATAATATAAAATATAAGTATAAATTTAGATTATTTCTGATGTCTATTTTAAAAATAATTCTAATATATTCATCTATATTACTTGAGTAAATATATAAATGCTTACTTATACTTTATCTCATAAGCCTTTTGTTTTCTTCCTGACTCCATGGTTTTTTAGTATTTTTACAAAAAAAGATGAGAGATACACAGAATATATGCATATGAGAAACTAGTTTACCTATTTTCCTTTATTCTCATCCAAATATTAATTAATCCTTTAGAATCACAAGTTGATGGGAGAAGGCAGAGAGAAGACTCATTGTTAGATTATTTCTATCAGGAGAGGAGCAAGACTGAAGGACTCCTGATTCTTCATTAATTCATTTATCTATTCTTTCAGAATTTGTTCTTAAATGTCAATTTTATACAAGGCACTGGTATACCCTTTATTAAAGAGAAATATGGTTTCTATTCTCAAGAGGCTTAAACTCTGAGACATTTTTAAACAAATGACCATAAAATATATAGTTATAAGTGGTGTTAAGTGCTATTAAGAGAAACTTCAAGTACTCTGATAAAAACTATAGAGGAGATGAGTGAAGATCGGTGGGTACAGGGAAAACTGTTCTAACCCAAAAATATATATATAAATTCTTTCTAAAGTTAAAAAATACATATTTTTATGTAGTAGAGTTAAGGAAATTCTTTGCTTACATAGATTATTGTAATCACTTTCTAAATGTCCATATGCTTCTACCTGAGCTTCTTTTAAATATAGCAGCCTGAATAGTTCATTAGAAATAGAAGTCATACCATGTCACTCCTCTAGTCACAACACTGAAATGAAGATAAACTGTTCACAGTGTTGCTTGCAGGAAGGAAGACTGGATGCCTGGGCTCAGGGGTAAGAGGAAGGGCTTGCATTTACTCTTTTGCAATTTTTGAATTGGAAAATATTCATGTATTACCAATCTGATTAAATAAATTATTTTAACTTAACTGACATTTTACAAAAATCTTTTCAATGTTTCCCATCTTATTCAGAGCAAAAGTTAATTTCTTATAAAGGTCTGAAAGGTCTATTTTAAAGTATGTACATATATAATTTTTCATTTAAATATGGATACTTTTTAAAGAAGTGAAAAGTGATAATATTAATAATTACCATGGGACAACCATCACAAAATAGAGTTGTCCAGGGACAACATAAACCTAATCCTGCATGTCTCCTTGACTATCTCTCCTTTTTCCTAATACCCCCTGGACTTCAGCCATGTTCACGTGTGCAGATGAAGACACAGAGATAAGTGAAAGCATGACCATATCAGAGGTGATAAAATCTAACAGGTGGGTTTCATAAAAGATATGACAAGTGAGGACAGTTAAGGAGAGGTTTTTGATGTTCTGTCTGTGTGTAGAATCTACTAGAATATGGGCTGGATCATCTGGAATAAGTTAGATTCTTCTTAGATTTCTTAATGCCTTCATTAGATTTCTGGAAGACTTTCTTTATGAACTAGATGACTTGAATAGTCATGAGCTGATCTAATAAGTGATAGTCATCTGAAAGAAATTAAATTTCATAAGAGCCCTGGGGCAGATAGCTCATTTGGTTAGAGCATCCTTCCAAGGCACAGAGGTTGCTGGTTTGATCCCTGGTCCGGGCACATACAGCAAAAGCTTGATGTTCCTGCCTTGCTCTCTCTCCCTTCCTATCTTGCTGAAATCAATAATTTAAAAAATATATATATATATATTTTTTAAATATATCTTTAAAGTTCAAAAGAATTGAGAAAAATTTTACTAAAGTTTTTATAACTACCTCGTATAATGTGTCATTTTCTATGTACTTTTTAAAGTAGCACTTGAGCAATACATTTAGTATTCCTGAAAATCTACTAGGATGATATAAGTAGGACATGGAGAAATGAACAAACCAAGTTTTTTTGTTTATCTTTGGTTCTACAATATTTGTGTATAAAAACAGCCATTTGTTTTGAAGACTATGTTAAAGGGAGACATCGCTCTCTAAATATTCATCTTTGGTAAAGGTTATTATAAGAAAAAAAGGGTGTGATGCCATGCTTTTCTGACAAGGAGAAACATCTGAATATTTTTATTATGTTAGGCCTTTTATCTACCTGACCTATTTAGTGAGGGGCTGGGGATGAAAAAAAAATACCTTCCCTAATTATGAAAGATATTTGATAGGAATTGTAATAAACTAAATTGATTTGTAATTTACATGCAATGTGCTACATCCATAAGCTTCAATTTGGAGTTGTCATTGATGTGCCTACCTGTGAAACACCTACAGCAATCAAGATACAGACATCCCATCCTTACAAAATTTTCCCATAGCCCTATGCAATCCATTTATCCTCCACACCTAGCCTTTAAGCAACCACTGATTTGCTGTCAGGATAGATTAATTGATGCTTTATAAACTTCTGTGTAAATGGAATCATACAGTATGTTCTCTTTAGTGCCTGTCATCTCAAAACATTACCATTGAAGTTTATATGTTATGTACATCAGTAGATATTTTATTGCTGAATAGTATTCCATTGTATGAATATGCCATTTGGGAACTATTATGAGAAAAGTTGTATTCATATTCAAGTCTTTTTATAACCACAGGTGTTTGTTTTTCTCAGGTAAATACCTATAAGTGAAAATGCTGGTCTTATGTAGGTGTATGTTTGACTTTATAAGGAAAAAACAAGCAGTTTTATAAATTGTGTAAAAATTTATGCATCCACAAAGAATAGAAGAGAGTTCTAGTTGCTGCACATATAATGGTTGGTACAGTGTTGCCAGTTTTTCCATTTTAATCATTCTAATGTGCATATGGTGATATCTTACAATGGTTTTAATCAGCATTCACCTAAGATGTAATAATATGGAGTATCTTTTCATTTCTTCATTGGCTTATTGTGAAGTGTCTGTTCAAATTTTTTGTCCATTTCTTATTGTGCTGTGTGTTCTTTTATTATTGAGTTGTAGTTTTATTTTCATACCTTTTTTATTTGATGGTTCATACTTTTCGTGTTCTCTCTGAAAAAATTGGCCTATTAGAAGACTACAAGGATTTTTTACTTGTTTTTTCTAGAAGTTTTATAATTTTAATTTCTATCCTTAGTATGATAAAAATAAATTTTAATTTATTACACAAATATCCAATTATTTCAGCATCATTACTGAAAAATGCACTCTTTCCCTCAATTAGTAACATTGGACCATTTACCAAAAATTAATTGATCATATATACTGGTCATTTTTTGAAATCTCTATTCTGTACCATTCAGTTACTAACCTATGTTTTCACTGCACTGCAGACTGGTTACCCTACCTAGTAATCTTAAAAACAGGTAGTGTAAGTTCTCTAACTTTGTTTTTCCTTTCAAAATTTCCTTGGCTATTCTAACTTTTTCTGATTTTCATATAAATTTTAGAATTAGCTTGCAATTTTATTTCCCCAAATAAAAGACTGCTGAGCCTGACCAGATGGTGGTGCAGTGGATAGAGCATCAAACTTGGATGCAGAGGACCAGGTTTGAAACCTCCAGGTTGCCTACTAGAGCACAGGCACACCAGCTTGAGCACAGGATCATAGACATGACCCTATGGTCACTGGCTTGAAACCAAAGGTCGCTGGCTTTAGCCCAAGGTCGCTGGCTTGAGCAAGGGATAACTCCCTCCGCTATAGCCCCCCAGTCAAGGCACATATGAGAAAGCAATCATTGAACAACTAAGGTATCGCAATGAAGAATTGATGCTTCTAATCTCTCTCCCTTCCTGTCTATCTGTCCCTAGCTGTCCTCTCTCTCACTAACTCTCTCTCTCTGTCCATCTCAAAAGAAAAAAAAAGAGAGAGAGAGACTTATGAAAATTTTATTGGAGTTGCATTGACTATATAGATCAATTTGTAGAATTGACGGTTTAACTACATCGAGTCTTCCATCCATAAACTTTTATTTAGTTGTTCTTCATTTATTTATTCTTTAGTTTTAGAAATGGATTGTAGTTTAGAGTGTATAAGTATTTTAACATTTTTGTTAAATTTATTCTTAAATATATAATATTTTTAGATGTTAATTAAGAGAAATTGTTTTCTATTTCATTTTTCAACTTTGGTTGCAATTATATGTAAATATTATTGGGTTTTGTATATTGACCTCCCATACTGATATCTTAAGAAATTCATTTATTAATTCATATATATATACATATATATATATATATATATATATATATATATATATATATATATATTTCTTAAGAGTTTATAAATACCCTACTACTTTTTGATCAAGACACTCATCCTTTCCCATCTATATTTATCTCATTTCTTAACTGTTTGAAATAGGTAGGATATTCAGTGAAGTATTGAATAGAAATACTGAGAGTGAACATCTTTGACTTAAATCCAATTTTAGGGGGGAAATTCGGATTTTCACCACAAACCATGGTTTTAATTGAGGGCTTTTCATGCATGTCCTTTATCACATAAGAAAGTTTCTTTCTATTTTTAGTTTGCTAAGAGTTTTTACATTAAAAGGGTGTTGTCTTGTAAAATACTGAAGATTTGATTTGCTAATATTTTACTGAGGATTTCTGTGTTACTGTTTATGTGGCATACTGGTTTGCACCTTTATGTTATTGTAATGTCTTTGTCTAGTGTGCTTTCAGAGTAATACTGATCTCATAAAATATATTTGAAAGTTTTTTTTTTCTAATTTTTGGAAAGATATTTTATAGGATTAGTATTTTTTTTCTTTCTTAAATGTTTTGATAGATTATACCAATATGCTAGCTGTATTTTTTGTTTGTTTGTTTGTAAAGAGTTTTAATTACAAATACAATGTCATTTGTAGGTATTGCATAGAGTTATTTAAATTTTCTAATTCTTCTTATGTTAGCTTCAATAATTTGTGTTAATTAAAGATGTTTGTATATTTCCTTTGAGTTATTACAATTGTTACCATAAAATGTTCACATTCCCTTATTCTCTGAATGTTGTAGCATTTGTACTGTATCCCCTCTATCTTTCTTAATATTAGTAGTTTCTGTTTTCTCTTTCTTTAAAAAAACTCAATCTATTTGTTTTCTACTCTACTATAGAAAATAGCCACCAAACAGTGGCTTAAACAATATAAATTTATTATCTTATATTTCTGATTATCATAAACCTGACACTGATCTCAGAAGACTCAAATAAAGCATTAGCAGAGCCACATTTATTTCAGGAAATTCTGCACAAGGATCTATTTCTCCACTCATTTGAATTGTTGGAAAAAATTTATTTCCTTATGGTTGTAGGACACAGATTCTCATCTCTTTGCTGGTTATCATGAATTGACATTCTCAGCTTTTAAAAAATTATTTACATTCCTTGGTTTATGAACTCCTTTCTCATTCTTCAAGCCAGCAATCTTGGGTCAGGTCCATCTTATACTTCAAATTCCCCTTCTTCTTCTATCTGATCTCATTAACCCACTATTAAAGGTTCTTCACTTTTAGAAACCCATGTAATGAGACTGGGCCCACCCAAATATTTCAGAATAATCTCCCCATTTCAAGGTCCATACAATTAATCATATGTGTTAAGTTTTTCTTGCCATCTAAAGACATATACAGGGTGTGTCAAAATGCTAAGTGAAATAAGCTAGTCAGAGAAAGATTAAGTACTATATGATTTCACTTATATGTGGGATCTAATGAACAAAATAAACTAACAAACAAAATAGAAACAGACTCACAGATGCACAGAGCAAACTGACAGCTGTTAGAGGAGAAGGAGGTAGGGGCTGGGTGAAAAAGGTGAAGAGATTAAACTGAAAGAAATATTGTAGACATAGGTAATAGTGTGGTGAATACAGGACGGAATGGTTGGTTGAGGAGATAGAAAAGGGGAAAAGGGAGATAAATGGTGATGGAAGGAGACTTATCTTGGCGTGGTGGACATGTGTTGCAGTATACATATGCTGTATTATGGAATGTTATACCTGAAACCTATGTAATGTAAATGTCAGTGAGAGTAGGGGAGGCGGAGACAGACTCCTGCATGAGCCCCACCGAGATTTTCTGCCCAAGCCCACTAGGGGGCAATGCTCTGCCCATCTGTGACACTTGCTTCCTTGCAACCTGAGCCACATTTTAGTGCCTGAGGTGCTCCAATCAAGCCATGGCTGGAGGAGGAAAGGAGGAGAAGAGAGAGAGAGAGAGAGAGAGAGAGAGAGAAGTGAGAGGGGGAGGGGTGGAGAAGTAGATAGGCGCTTCTCCTGTGTGCCCTGACCAATAATCTAACCTGGGACTTGCACACACTGGACTGATGCTCTACCGCTGAGCAAACTGGCTAGGGCATGGGTGTAGTTTTCTATAATTATAATTTAGATTAGTAGTGTCCTCCTGATTTAATAGTTTCTTATTGATTTTTTAATTTGCTTTATCAATTACTGAAAGCAGGGTAAAGTCTCCATCCATGATTGTAATTTGTTTATTTCTCCCCCTTAGTTTTTTTTAGATTTTACTCCATGTATCTTGAATCTTTATTAGATGTATATACATTTATAATTGTCATATATTACTATTGCATTGACCTTTTATATATGAAATGTCCTTCTTTTCTCTAGAAGTACTTAAATTTTATTACTTTTCTCTTTTTCCATTGCTTTGTATTAATCAGATGTTTTGAAATTTTATTTATTGACTTACTAGTTGTATTTCTCTTAATTACCCCATGATTGCTTAGGAATTATGCATTTTAAATGTAATATTGTTAATACTTCAGCACTACATTTACTTTTTGAGCTAATGTCATATATTACACTTACATTATAAACTTATTGATAATTTGTATTTGTTTTTGCTTTATACAACCATTTTTCTTTTTAAAAAATTAAAAGAAGAAAATATGTTTATAAAACCTAAATATCTTTTTTTTACACTACTTCTTATATAATTTTCCTGGTATTTTCTCACTTTCTATTTATCTTAAAATGTTTGATTTTTATGTTTATTTTCTTAGGATATAAATAAACATAAAAAATATAGAATTTATTATGGGCAGTATCATTTTCCTTTCAACATTTTTATTGTATCTTCTGGCCTACATTATTTCTGAGTAAAAGCCAGTAAGTCATAGCATTCTTTACCTGTTCTTAATGTGTATGTTTTCTATGGCTGAGTTCAAAATTTTTATTGGTAATTTCAGATTTCAGCCATTTAACTACAATGTGTTTAAGAATGCTTTTTTTTTTTTAAGGTATATTTTTTAAGATTTTATTTATTGATTTTTAGAGAGGAGAAAGAAAAAGAGATTGAGAGAGAGAGAAGATAAGCAGCAAGCATCAACTTGTAGTAGTTATTTCCTGTATGTGCCTTGACCAGGCAAACCCAAGGTTTCAAAGCAGCAAACTCAGTGTTCCGGGTCTAAAATTTATCTACTGCACAAACACAGGTCAGGCAGTAATGCTTTTTTTATTTAATCTGTTTTGAAGTTATTAAGTTTCTTGTAACTGAACTTAATGTTTGCCACCAAATCTTGGGAATATTCTACCATTACTCATTTAAATGTTGGGTTTTTTTGTTTTTTTCCTTTTTCTTTTTCTGCTCATTTTTCTCTCTCCTTTCTTTTGGGGAACTCCAGTTACATATTTGATACCTTGGTTGGTATTCTCTTCAGCTGCTCAATCTGGATTCATTTCCCTTTAATCTTTTTTTCTCTATTCTTAAATTGGGTAATTTATATTGATCTATCTTAAACTTATTGAAACTTATATTCTACCATCTCCAATCTGTTGTTGATCCTATCTAATTAATTGTTTTTAAGTAAGAGTAGAGGAGCTAATAATACACTCTGGCATGCACCCCAATCGGGATTTACCAGGCAACCTGTCTTGGGCCTATGCTGGAATCAACCCAGCTATTTTTAGTGTGTGAAGCTGATACTCTCTGACCAACTGAACTATCCTCAGCACCTAGACCCACGCTCAAATCAGTCAAGCCAGTGGCTGCAGAAGGGGAAGAAAGAGAAAAGAGGAGAGAGGGGGAGAAAAGTAGATGGTTATGTCTCTTGTGTGCCCTGACTGAAAATCAAACCTGGGAAGTCCATATCCTGGGCCAACACTCTCCCCACTGAACCAACTTGCCAGGGCCACCATCTAGTTATCAGTAATTTTTAAAGTTTTTTGAATTCTTCATTATCAAATTTCTATTTTATATAGATTTATTTCAAAAAAATCTTATTATTTCACTTATTGCTTTCATTCTTTGAACTTATTTATAATTGCTGCTTTAAAGTTTATATCTGTTAAAACTAACACCTCAGATCATTGAGAATCAATTTATATTGATTATCTTTGTCCCTGTTTATAGGCCATATTTTCCTGTGTCTTTGCATGTTTAATATTCTTGGTTGTAAAATGGACATAAAAATAATACTTTTTTTTGTATTTTTCTGAAGTGAGAAGCAGGAAGGCAGAGAGACAGACTCCCACATGTGCCCCACGGGACCCACCAGGCATGCCCACTAGGGGGGTGATGCTCTTCCCATCTAGAGCATTGCTCCATTGCAACTGGAGCCATTCTAGCACCTGAGGCAGAGGCCATGAAGCCATCCTCAGTGCCCGGCCAACTTTGCTCCAATGGAGCCCTGGCTGCAGGAGGGGAAGAGAGAGATAAAGAGGAAGGAGAGGGTGAAGGGTGGAGTAGCAGATGGGTGCTTCTCTTGTGTGCCCTGACCAGTAATCAAATCCAGGACATCTACACACTACCCCTGAGCCAACCAGCCAGGGCGATAATACATTATTGTGCAATGTATTCTGTTAAGTTCAGAAAACATGATGTTTTGTTGCAATATTAAATTAATCTACCTGGACATTGACTACAATCTTTGTCTTCTCTGTGGTATGCAGTTACTGATATCTCTGGTCCGTTCTTATAGCTTTCAAATTTAGTCTGACATCCTGGAAGTCTCCCTGTGCCTTTGTAATTTGACAAGTAATGATTGGGACAAATATTTTACTAATATTTCAAGGTTTACTCTTTCTCTGGTTTCTTCTAAGAATTTTTTTAAATCTAGCTGCCATGGCATATCCTTAGTATCTCACCTCTAACACTTCAAATTCCTGAGACTTCAGCTTTCTGGTGATATATTTCGTATAACCAGAAAATATATTCATCTTAAAATGGAGCAAAATTATATATCTTGACCCATGCCTCTTTTATCCTTGAAAAGTTTATTTCTTTCTGACCTATTTCTGGTTTTACCATGCCCTTTAGAATTTTCCCTCACCAGGCACAGTTTATCTGTCAGCAGACACTGTGGGTTTTTGGTCTTTTTCCTCAGCAGAATTATTTTTTTTTTTATTTCAGGTGTTTTTTCAGCCCTGAACTCTGATTTTTGCAAACATTTGTTGACAAGGTTGTGTTTTTCAACCACTGTTTTCTTCTGCTATAGTCATAGGAATTGAGAAATAAATAATACTTATACTTTATAATTATTTTCTTTAAATTAATTTTCTCGAGCCTTTATCTACATTTGGATTCATCCCAGTGTCTTTAAACTATTAGTGTCTTTTTATGTTTTATCCATTTTTTATAATTGTTTTCTGTAGGAGGGTTTTCACTCCACTTAACTCTACTGCCATGATTCTAAGTTTCTTTTGTGGCATATTTATACATTTTCTGTGTATGATGTGTCACAGAGACTCTTTATAAAATAGATAATAAACTATCCAAAGAGGAAATCTTTTTCTATTTTTATGTATGTCTATTTTAAACCTGCATTTTAGTTATTATACTCTTATTAAATAGTTAATACATTCACATCTCACTCATTTTAAGAACCGGAAGCATTGAATTTTATATATTCTGTGAATAAACAGCATTTTGTGACATATTTGCCATTGCACTTTTGGGTACTGTTGTGGGTGGTATTATGTACACCCCCTCAAAAAAAAAACACATAAGTTGAAGTCTTAATTTCCGGTACCTCAAAATGTGACCTTATTAAATAGAGTCCCTTCAGATGGTATTGGTAAAGCTATGATGAGGTAATTCTAGTATAAAGTGGACTCATTATTCAGTATGATTGGTGTCTTTACAAAGATGGTGATGTGAAGACAGAGACATACAGGCAGAACACTTTGTGACAATACAGGCAGACATTAGAGTTATGCAGCTGCAAATCAAGGGATATAAAAAAAATGGCTGGCAAACCACCGGAAGCTAGAGAGTCACGAAGGATTCCCTTACTGGTTTCAAGAGGAACACAGCCCTGCTAGCACCTTGCTTTCAGACTTCTAGTCTCCATAACTGTGAGAGAATAAATTTCTGTTGTTTTAAGCCACCCATTTTGTGGTAGTTTATTACAAAACCGTAGGAAATTAATAAAGGCACCATTGCTAGAAATGCATTTTGCAGGTTTTAGTAGAGATAGACACTTTTCTAAGGAAAAACCTTAATAATAAAATCCTGGTAAGGATGAAATAGGCCATAATGTGTGGAAAAGGTGTTTGGTGGTTCTTGCTGTTCTTGAGGCAATATTTTTAAATGTAATGATTAAATGCCTATGTTTCATACCATATTTATTATGCAGCTCAAGGGGAATAATTATTAAGTCATTGAAGAGAAAATTTAGGCTTCTTCTTCAAAATTCTTTATCCAGAGTCCCATACTAAGCCCGTGGAAGAGCTGGAAAAGAGAAAAGCATGTCATTTTTCACTCTTAACTGTCCTCTACATCTCATTGAATATCAAATATTGGATATTTAATACTGATTTTTAACAATTAAAACATTTAACATCTAAAAGGGAAAGAGTTTGAACTCACACAAACCAGGAATCATATCTTAAAAAATTATTGCATTAAAAATTATTTTTAACAGCACTATTTTCTATAAGATTGTTAAGGAAGACCTCTATGAGAAAGGAAACAAATTCTAGAGTGATATGAGAGAGAAAGTCATGGGATTTCTGGTAAATAGTATCCCAGAGCCAAAGGAAACAGTATATAGAATAGCACTGTAGCAAGAGCAAACAAAAGAGAGTAATCTGCCAGCATGTCTGGAGCAGAGTAGCAATGTGAAGAGCAGCAGGAAAGGAGAGGGGTCATGTCTTGAGTGCAGAGGTTGGTAAACTTTTTCTGTAAAAATGCTGGATATTAAACATTTTAGGCTTTCTGGGCTATAATATTTATGTAGCAACAACTCAACTCTGCATTGTAGTTGAATAAAAGCAACCATCAACAGTATGCAAATGGATATATATGACTATATTTCAATAAAACTTTATTGACACTAAAATTTTAGTTACGTACAATGTTCATATGGCAACTATTTAAAATGTAAAAACTATTTTTAGCTCATTGGCTGTAAAAAAATTTATTTGCTGCCATATCCTGTGGGGTGTTATAAGACATGGTGAGGACTTAGGATAAAATTATCTGCATGAGAAGGAGTCATTGGGAGTGTTTTGAAATGAGGAATGACAAGTTACAATATTTACTTCTAAAGGATGGTAGTGGGTACTGTATGGGGAATAGACAGTTGGGGGAAGACACCTGGCAGTAAACAGAACAGTTAGGTTAGTCATTAAGAGATGATGAGGCCAAGATAGAATGGCAGCTCTGGAGGTGGTCAAAACAGGGAAACCTTAGGAAGTGATTCAAAAGTAGATCTGAAAGATGTTTTTCATGAATAAGGAATGGTGCCCCTAACATAGTGCTTTTATATTGTAAAGGATGCTTATGAGCTATCTTTGCACAACTCCCTACAGTTATATTTCTGGAGCACTTTCCTATGAACACAGTAATGACTGCCTTATGCATCTCTCTGAGTTGGATAGGGTAGTTATTATTATAACCGCTCTAAAAATGAAGCTGCTGGGTACAAAAGGATTACTGAAATTTCTCAGAAGCATGCAGTAGGTGCCTATGGCTCTCTGGTTTCATGTTCTCCGACACCATGACTGGGACATTTTCTATCACATCAATCTGGCTCTGCCTAAGTCAGATGTAGATATGCAAAATGGCAACAATATTGAGTTATCAATGTCTCAAGTCAAGTATTGGCAGAATTATTCAAATTCTTGTGCTTGCACACTCACAGAAACAACAGAAAAGTAATTTTCTCTTTCTGCTACCAGATCAACTATTCAGGGTGGCATCATTACCTAGGAAGAAACAAAAATGCAATTATGTAATTTGACATTCTCTTTCTGGGGAACAAGTGTAATTCAAACCATTGGTGGAAAAAGAATATAGAATCCATTGTTCCAAAATTAAAATATTTTGCCCCTAACTCATTTGCTCAATATATGTTCTCATAGGTATTCATTCTGTAGAATGAATGACAAAGTTTTGCAGCTCTATCGCTTAATGGTTTCTTAATAAAAGGAATATTAAATGAAAGTAATAATAATTATTATTTACAATTTAACCCTGTCCACCTTCTTTTGTGCAAAGAAAGCTTAATTGTGTGTGAAACATATTAACCAAGCATAATCAAGCTTGACGTATAGATTTGACCTGGTTCCCAAGGTCCCTCCTATAATATCTGGCACCTAGAATCTTTGTGGACTCTTGACCTTGCCTGGTCCATAGAAATATAGTTCCCAGAACTTTCTCCACTGCATAATTTAAAGGGCTTTATCCTTTCATAAACAACCTTTTTCTGAGTAATATCATATATGTAACCCCAATATATAAACAGTAAAAAAAAGAGTTACTCTCTAGTTTACACAGAAATGGAACCCAAATTTGCACCCAACAGGCCTGAGTAATGTTGAAGCACCCTAGACTTTCACTAATTTCCTTAGAAAACCCAAGTGTGGTGAATCTCCTTGACCGTAGCTCAATGTACAGGTACACTGAAGAACAAGCTCTCCCACTGCCTTACTTGATTCCTTTCTTTGCATGCAGGTACCTACAGCTCAAGCTCTGCTGGTCCAGCCTATTGCTCCTTCAGTTTGAGATTAAGGCAGAGCAATGCTGGGAACTACTCTATATTAGAATCATTGGAGGTACAGATAAACTATTTGTATTTTAACTAGTTTCCAAAGTAAGTGAAAGGCTCCTTCATATGATAATCAGTGCTATAAAAGACAAGGTCACAGATTTCCTAACTCCAAAATTGAAGGGAATAAACTCCCTCGATGTGGAGCTTAAGCATTTGAAGATGGTTGTTAAACAACTGCTTTATCTATATCCCAATAAAATGTTCTTTTAAGACTTTTTTCTAAAATTTCATTAGTTTGTTTTTTATCTCCAAATACTATTAATCATATTTTATTATTTACACATCAATATTATTCAGATGTTTAAGAATCTTGCCTAATATATTTTGAAAGAAAAAATATTTGAGTAGAATGCTTTACCCTGGCTGTTTCTTGTCATTCAATTTAAACTGTAATCTCCTTTAGAAAGTCCTTTCTTGCCTGACCAGACAGTGGTTCAGTGGATAGAGTGTTAGTCGGACTGGGACGCAGAGGACCCAGGTTCGACACCTAGAGGTCTCTGGCCTGAGTACAGGCTTATCCAGCTTGAGTGGGAGCTCACCAACTTGAGTGAGGGGTCACTGGCTTGAGCATGGGATCATAGACATAACCACATGGTCTCTGGCTTGAAGCCCAATGTTGCTGACTTGAGTCCATAGTTGCTGGCTTGAGCAAGGGGGCACATGCTCTGCTGGAGCCCCCCAGTCAAGGCACATGTAGAAAGCAATCAATGAATAACTAAGGAGGTTAAAGAGCCACAACAAAGAATTGATGCTTCTCATCTCTTTCCCTTCCTGCCTGTCTGTCCCTCTCTCTGTCTCTGTGTCACAAAAGAAAAGTCCTTCCTTGACCACTGAATGCATAGTAACCAATAAAATATTCACCTTCACATCAAAATTTTTATTTTCTCTATATCACATTTTGCTATGTATTTTAATGTTTTTTACTTATGACATTGTTTATCTATGTATTGATTGTTTCCATTTTTAGTATTTGCTCCATGAGCATAGGGACTTTGCCTTCCATCAAGTGCCTGATCATTTTGGTTCATAGTAAATTCGTATTGAATGAAGAATGAATTAATAAACTAAGGAAGTGAGCCCTTGCTTTTAACTACCATAAAAAAATTTTGAGGGGGTGAGAAAGGCATAAGAAAGAAAAAAAATTATGTTAGCAACAGTGTAATTCCAGCTGAGGTAATGGACTTTCTCACTCTCCATTTTCCCCCTTTTGAGTTGGGTCACTTTAGACTCAAAGATATCATCCCTGCCACAGATATTCTAGAAAGATTAAAAGATTGCCAGGACTTTTTTCCATTTAAGTCATACATGATCCTATTGGAAATTTTACAAATGGGTCAGCAAAGCTTGAGAAGATGATGAAGACAACAGCATCATTTTTTTGTTTTCAAGATTTTATGTGATGATTCTTCCCCTTTTAATTGTAAATTGTAGACACGATTCTGTAGTATAGAAGAAATCATGCAAATGTTATGCTTCATTTTCTTTCTAATAACTCAAAATAATTATTCACTGGCAGAAACATGGGCTTAGTAGCACATGAAATAATACAGCATTAGGTCTCATTGCATATGGAGAAGGTCCAATTTGGGCAAAAGTTATTTCTAGCAATTCATGATTCTGAATCCTCAATGACCACGTTTTGGATCTTCTTAAATTTATTAATGTTAAGAATCATTTTTCTTATTTCTTTAAGCAAATATAAGAGTCAGCATTGTAGGAATTTCTATAAGTGGATGAACAATACTTACTTGTACATATACTCAGAATAAAGAATTGCAAGTGGTTTGCACATTCAATGTCTTTAAGAAAATGAATTTATTTTAGAAATTGTTGGTTGTAGTCATACCTTTTATTTTATGGGGAAAATCTCTGTTTAGAAGGATAATTATTCCAAAATATCCCAATATATATGGTGAGTTTTGAAGCACAAATTATTGTCCATACACAGAGTGTGTGAAATATGTGGGTATTCATTTATTTATTTATCTATTGTATTATTTTGAAGTGAGAAGCGAGAAGGCAGAAAGACAACTCCCACATACACCCAACTGGAATCCATCCAGCAAGCCTACCAGGGGATGCTGCTCTGCCCATCTGGGGCATTGCTCCCTTGTAACCAGAGCCATTCTAGTGCCTGAGGTAGAGGCCATGGAGTCAACCTCAGTGCCCGGGCCAACTTTGCTCCAGTGGAGCTTTGGATGCGGGAGGGAAAGAGAGAGATAGAGAGCAAGAAGAGGGGGAAGGATGGAGAAGCAGATGGGCTCTTCTCTTGTGTGCCCTGGCTGGAAATTGAACCCAGGACTTCCACACCTTTGGTGATGCTCTACAACTGTGCCAGCCAGCCAAGGCCATATGTTTTGATTAACGTGCAACAAAAGATTTATAAAAACCATGGAATTTAAAATATAAAAAGAATAGTGTTAAAAATGTTGTTTTGTAACATTAATGTTCTGCTATATGTCAATAGGAATTGGCTCAAGGGGTCAAATTAATTAAAGGAACTCTGAGTTAAACACTGGTAAAAAGGTTACTTAAATATGCTAATCGACATTGTGAATATTCAAGTCAACTATAAAGTTTGTATGGTTTACCAGATTCACACCAAAGACAGTTTTCTTTTTCAAACAACATGTTTTTTGTTGTTGTTATTTGTATTTTATTATACTTTGACATCTTGGGGGTCTTGGTAATTCTTGACAGACTGATCCTCCCAGGCTAGCTGATTCTTTATGACAGTAAACCTTCTAGCCATCTTAGGCCACTTGGGCTTCTATAACAAAATACTCAGACTGGGTTGCTTATAGTCAACATAACTTTATTGCTTATAGTTTAGAGGTTAGAAGTCCAAGATTAAGGTTCCAGCATAATCTTGTTATGATGAGGACCTTCTTCCTTCTCAGCTAGCAATATCTTCTTCCCTGTATCCTCATGCTGTGGGAGGAAATAGGGATCTCTCTGGGGTCCATCCTATAAGAACACTAATCCCATCCATGAAGGTTCTGCTCTCATGACCTAAAAACATCTCACAAATGCCCCAACTGCTAATACAATCACATTGAATGTTAGGATTTCAACATATTAATTTGGGGAAAACACAAACATTCAGACCATCTCACCTGCAAACACCTGAAAACCACAGGCAAACCAAGCAATCAGCAAGCAGTCTACACTCTTGACTGCCTTCCCTTTCTAACTCTCACACATCAGGTCAATTTGGAGCACCCCTGCTCCAAATCACCCCAGGACCAGGTACTGGGTAACAAGAGCCCCCCCTCCGATAGCCCACTGAATTATTTAAACTATCCAATTCTAATGCTGTGCTTCTGCTTAACCTGTGTTTCACCTTCCCATGGAAAAAATTTTAGGCACTGGGCTATAAACTTATTTCACTCCTTCTTCCCCCTGACCAGACCTGGGACTTCCCCAGATATACCCCTACATAGCCTGGTGTGCCTTCTTCTTTGGAAACTATAAGTAATAAAAATTTACTTCCAATGGCTTTACCTCTATATGCTGTCACTCAGTCACCTTTATACATTTAAATCTCATAGGTTGCCTGAGATAGTTTGGTAAACAGATAAAAAGGAACATAAACTTTGGACTCACACTTAGGTTCAAAGCAGGCCCTGTTAATTCCTACCTAAAATATCAGAGAAAACTTCTTCAAATGTTTATTTCCTCATTTGTAAAATGGAGAAGATAGTAATAATCCCTCAAAAGGTACTTTGAAGATTTCATAATATAATAGGACATGTAAAACACAATCCCTGGTAACAGATAAGAGTTTAGTGATGATGTATATACTCAAATTCAGTTTATATATGGAGAAACACACATACATAAGAGTGAATACAGTTTTATACTACCCAGTTTTACCCTCATGATATGAAAACATTTTTATTTGCCCATAAATAAAATCAAGTAGTTTGATAAAGACCATTTTAAGATCACTCTCTGTCTTTGGCTTTGATTCACCTTAGTTAGATAGTGAAATGAAAATAGAAGTCAGGGCTTCCTAAGATCAGTTTTATTCTTCATCCATTCCATATACTAGGCTATTCCCTACACTTTAGTTTGTCCAATGAGAAAATTTAAGGAGGACTCCAAAATGGCAGCAAATTAAACAATTCAAAGTATTCTATAAAGAAAATGTTTTCTCCTTAACTCTACAAGCTATAAATATTTATTTCTCAAAACAGCTTTCAACTAGCCTACTGTTGATCCTTGGTATGTTAGAAATACAAGCCATTCCCCATCTATAAGCAACTAGCCATGTTTGTACATTTTAATGACCAAAAAAGTAACTTGACTTCCAAAACATGAAGATCTAAAAATTAAACATACCAAATAAAACACTGACATAAATCATGTAAGGTCATTCATAATTAATACACCTAATAATTAGACAGAGATTATGTCTGTTTTCCTGGATATGGGTTTGTTTTAAAATTGTGCATTCCAAATTTGTCATGAGGAATAGGGTATTTTCCAATGGAGTTATGATCCCTTTTGTTTAATAGTTCTTTTTAAGTGGCTTTTTGATGATGCTTTATGGTCAGCCTGTACTTTATATCTCTTTATATACTCTTTCTGATGCTGCCAGGCATTGGCCTGTAGGGACACTATGACATTTCACTGGGGCATTTGAGTAATATTTTTTATGTGGTCTGTTAAGGGGATTGGTCTCTCATAAGAGTCAATTCCTTAACTCCACAGAATCATTGACAACAGATGTAATTACGTGAACTGCCATTTCTGAGCCTTATTGCTAAAATAAAATTCATGTTGTTACAGCACAATCTTTATTAAAATGTTAAAAACAATAATGAATAATACCAAGGACCTGCATTTATAAAGTATAACTGTCCACAGGCAACATGTATTTTTTTCTTTGCTCAGTGGATATTCTCTGTAAAGAGTTCTACCTCTTTCTATTTCAGTATGCCATATTAATCTCTTCCAATTGGGTTTTCAGTAGAAAGTGCCTGCATATGTAGAAACTTTGATGCTTGGGACATTTCTTTAGTTCTGAACAAGTCTTCAGGTAACATTTGTGAGTCATCAAACAAGTACATATAGGCTGGCATGCACAAAGCAACCCAACAGCTAATTCCCTTTAAGAAGTGTGAGGGGAAAGTTGTCATTTCTCATGCAGTGAAAGAGAGCCCTCTCTGTTCTGTTTGTGGCACTGGCAGCTTTGTATTAACTAGGTTCACAGTATAGCCACCTCATGAAATGTTATAAGGATGAATCTGACCATTTTTGCAGAATGCTTTGTGTTTACCTAGCACTTCTTCCCAGCATACACCCAGGAGAAGTGCAGCAGTTATCACTGAAAGGAACTGTCTCTGCCCTGTCAATCTCCCAAAGAGATGGAAAAAAATGTAGAGCCTCAGTATAATCAAGTTGAATAGGAAGCTTATTTGTGTAAAAAAAAATCTGAAGATTTCAATGTAGGGAAATACAGGAGAGCAAGTGAAATCACCCGCATAATCGTCAGTGTTTATGATCAGAAACTTTAGTTGCTATACTTGGCAGTCATGTGAAGAAAGACACCATTTTAAAATGAGTTAATTGCATTCATTAGAGCAGAGAGAAGAATTAGAATCAGAGAAATGTAGAGTAGCACCATCTGGAAATTGAAGAATCCTTATAGCTTCTGCAGGATTATCCTCTTTATTCTCCTAGAAAGGTCAAAGAGACTCCAAGAGTGTTTGGATGAGCTGGTAGTGGAAAATTCAGGGTCCTAATCTTCTTGCTGCTAAATTTGGACTAGACAAAGCAGTAAGAAAAGCCATGAACAGATACTGTGAACACAAAAGCAAAACACCCAGACCTTTCCATTTTCTGACTAATTAGTTAAAGCATACATGGACACACACAAACACATATACACACACAGAAAAGCTTAGATACTGGCCTCTCTGATGACCTTTTAATACCATAATTTAGTTATTTGTGATTTAGAGACAGCCACAGCTAAACATCACAGCTCACATGAGTCTTTCATTATAAACTCTATTTTTTGTCTTCTATGCAAAAGTAGCATACACATTTCACACCACTGAATCCTATTTTATTTAATGTTTACTATCTTTATACCAATATGCTTAAAAATAATTGAGGTAAACATGGCTGAGTTAGTTTTCCCAGGGTTTAAACATGAATTTAAGAGTCTGTTGCCATAAAGTTAAAAGCAGAAAGATCCTATAGTAATAAGGAAAATTAGCTGAAATTCAGTAAAAAAAAAAAAAAAGAGAGGACTTATTATAAAAAACTCAAAGCAAGAGGTTGATAAATAGGTCAACTATGTTTTCTGTCCTTCCTTCCCTCATTCCCTCCAATATGAAATGAAAAATTTTTTTCCATAGTATATGTCTAGGGGTGTTTTTCTTAGGGGATGCAAAGGCATTTTCCAGTTAAAGTTGTCAGGATGAAACTGTTGCAGAAATGGAGAGTATTTCTTCCATGTTCTCTGGAATGGCTCTCAGAGCAACATAAGGGTGTACAATGTCTTATTTTGATCTTTCCAGATGCCTCTCTTTGGTTTTCATTTTCGATTTTATTATTATTATTATATTATTATAATACATGAATTGCCAGTGTCTCAGTCAAAGCACAGGTGCAAAGTGCCAAGTGACCATGTGAGAAGTCACAGCCACATTAAGGTTGGGTGGTTATTGTCAAAACACTTTCCTTTCTTATATGTCAGCTATTTAAAAAAGCCAAACTGATAATTTTCCTTTCTTATTGGTTTGTCTCACATGGATTGGAGTGGTTCTGAAGGTTTGAATCTTAACCTCCAGATTTTTAATATAAACACACCACAGAATATTGGTTTGATTGTTAACTGTAGAGAGTTGTAGACCAGATTTTCATGATTTCTATGGTCACACCCTTCCATTGGATATTATACTACTACATATGCACTCTGAAGAAAGAAAAATGCTTTGGTTCTCTCTTTAACTTTGGCTATTTTGTAAAGAAATAAACATTACACTTTGATGCGTATTTGAGAAGATATTGAAATAACAATAGACTATTGAACTGGTAAATTATAATGATATAATTTAGAAATAACACATTATATCCACATTTATATCAAATTAATTCATCATAATTAAAAGTTTTCTTATTAATTTTAATGGGGTGACATTAATAAATCAGGGTACATATGTTCACAAAAACATCTCCAGGTTATCTTGTCATTCAATTATGTTGCATACCCATCACCCAAAGTCAAATTGTCCTCTGTCACCTTCTATCTGATTTTTTGTGCCCCTCCCCTCCCCCTCTCCTTCTCTCTCTTCCCTCCTCCGACCCCATAACCACCACACTCCAGTCCATGTCTCATAGTCTCGTTTTTATGTCCCACATATGTATAAAATCATGCGGTTCTCAGTTTTTTCCTGTTTTACTTATTTCACTCCGTATAATGTTATCAAGGTCCATCCATTTTGTTGTAAATGATCTGATGTCATCATTTCTTATGGCTGAGTAGTATTCCATAGTATATATGTACCAAAGCATTTTAATCCACTCGTCCTCTGACAGACACTTGGGCTGTTTCCAGAATCTTCACTATTGTGAACAATGTTGCCACGAACATGGGGGCGCATTTCTTCTTTTCGAACAGTGTTCTTAGGGTATATTCCTAAGAGTGGGATAGCTGGGTCAAAAGGCAGTACATTTTTTAATTTTTTGAGGAATCTCCATACTGTTTTCCACAGTGGTAGCACCAGTCTGCATTCCCACCAGCGATGCAGGAGGGTTCTCTTTTCTCCACAGCCTCGCCAGCACTTGTTCTGTGTTGTTTTGCTGATGAGCGCCATTCTGACTAGTGAGGTGATATCTCATTGTGGTTTTAATTTGCATTTCTCTAATGATTAGTGATGTTGAGCATTTTTCATATGCCTATTGGCCATCTGTATGTATGTCCTCTTAGAGAAATGTCTATTCATTTCTTTTGCCCAATTTTTGATTGCATTGCTTGTCTTCCTGGTGTTGAGTTTTATAAGTTCTTTATAAATTTTGGTTATTAACCCCTTATCCGACGTATAGTCGAATATGTTCTCCAATTGTGTGGTTTGTCTTTTTATTCTGTTCTTATTGTCTTTAGCTGTGCAAAACTTTTTATTTGATATAGTCCCATTTGTTTATCCTGCCTTTTATTTCATTTGCCCATGGAGATAAATCGGCAAATATATTGCTGCAACAGATGTGAGAGATCTTGCTGCCTATAATTTCTTCTAGGATGCTTATGGTTTCACGGCTTACATTTAAGTCTTTTATCCATTTTGAATTTGTTTTTGTGAATGGTGTCAGTTGATGGTCCAGTTTCATTTTCTTGCAGGTAGATGTACATTATTCTCAGCAACATTTGTTAAAGAGGCTGTCTTTACTCCGTTGTATGTTCTTTTCTCCTTTTTCAAATATCAGTTGTCCATAAAGCTGTGGGTTTATTTCTGGGTTCTCTGTTTTGTTCCATTGATCTATGTGCCTGTTCTTATGCCAGTACCAGGCAGTCTTGAGTACAATGGCCTTTTAGTATAGATTGATATCCGGAAGACTAATACATCCTGCTTTATTTTTTCTTTTTAAGATTGCTGAGGCTATTCTTGTTCTTTTTTGGTTCCATATAAATTTTTGGAATATGTGTTCTATATCTTTAAAGTATGTCATTGGTATTTTAATTGGTATTGCATTGAATTTATAAATTGCTTTGGGTAATATTGACATTTTAATGATGTTTATTCTTCCTTACCATGAGCACAGTATATGCTTCCACTTGTTTGTATCTTCCTTGATCTCTTTTATCAATGTGTTATAATTTTCCGAGTACAAGTCCTTAACCTCCTTGGTTAAATTTACTCCTAGGTACTTTAATTTTGGTTGCAATAGTGAAGTAGATTGTTTCCTTAATTTCTTTTGCTGGCAGTTTATTGTTGGTATATAAAAATGCCTTTGATTACTGAGTATTAATTTTTTATTCTGCCACCTTGCTGAATTCATTTATCAGGTCCAATAGTTTTTTTACTGAGACTTTAGGGTTTTCAATATACAATATCATACCATCTGGAAATAATGACAGTTTTACTTCTTCTTTTCCAATTTGGATGCCTTTTTTTCTTCTTCTTGTCTGATTGCTGTAGCTAGGTCTTCCAGAACTATATTGAATAAGAGTGGTGAAAGGGGGCACCCCTGCCTGGTTCCTGATCTTAAGGGGATTGTTTTCAATCTTTGGCCATTTAGTATGATGTTTGCTGTGGGTTTGTCATAGATGGCCTTTATCATGTTAAGGAATGTTTCCTGTATTTCCACTTTACTGAGAGTTTTGATCCTAAATGGGTGCAGGATTTTATCAAATGCTTTTTCTGCATCTATTGAAATTATCATGTGATTTTTGTCATTTCTTTTGTTTATGCGATATATCACATTGATTGATTGGCGAATATTGAACCAGCCTTGCATCTCCAGAATAAATGCCACTTGATCATGGTGTATGATTTTTTTTCATATATTGCTGGATCTGGTTGGCTAATATTTTGTTGAGAATTTTAGCATCTAAATTCATCAGGGATATTGACCTATAATTTTCTTTCTTTGTGTTGTATTTGCCTGGTTTCGGGATCAGAATTATGCTCGCCTCATAAAATGAGTTTGGAAGTCTTCCTTCCCCTTGAATTTTTTGAAATAGCTTGAGGAGGATAGGAGTTAGTTCTCTTTGCATTTTTGGTAGAATTCACTTGTGAAGTCATCAGGCCCAAGACTTTTCTTCGTTGGGAGTTTTTTGAACAGTGTTTCGATCTCATTTTTTGTAATTGATCTGTTTAGGCGTTCTGATTCTTCCAGATTGATTTTTGGAAGATTATATAATTCAAGAAATTTGTCCATTTCACCTAGGTTGTCTAATTTTTTGGCATAGAGTTCTTCATAGTATTTTCTTACAATACTTTGTATTTCTGTTGTGTTAGTTGTTTTTTCTTCACTCTCCATTCTAATTTTATTTATTTCAGTCCTCTCTCTTTTTTTTCTTGGTGAGTCTAGTTAAAGGTTTATCAATCTTGTTTACCTTTTCAAAGAACCAGCTCCTGGTTTCATTGATCCTCTGTATTGTTTCCTTAGCCTCTATATCATTTATTTCCACTCTGATATTATTATTTCCTTCCTTCTACTAGTCCTGGGCTTTATTTGCTATTGTTTCTCTGGTTTTTTTAGATGCAGGGTAAGGTTGCTTATTTGAGCTTATCTAGCTTCTCATGGTATGCCTGTAGTGCTATGAACTTCCCTCTCAGTATTGCTTTTGTTGTGTCCCATAAATTTTGAGTTGATGTATGCTCATTATCATTTGTTTCTAGATACTTTTTTATTTCTTCTTTGATCTCATTATTAATCCATTCGTTGTTTAATAACATGCTATTTAGTTTCCAAGTGTTTGAGTATTTTTCAGTTTTTCTTTTGTGGTTAATTTCAAGTTTCATGCCATTGTGATCAGAGAAAATGCTTGATATGATTTCTATCTTCTTAAATTTGTTGAGACCACTTTTGTGTCCTAACATGTGGTCTATCCTAGAGAATGTACCATGAGCACTTGAAACGAATGTATATTCTACTGCTTTAGGGTGAAAACTTTTGAAGATATCTATTAAATCGTGTTGATCTAGTGTATCCTTTAAGTCTGCTATTTCTTTATTAATTTTCTTTCTTGAGGGTCCATCCAGTGATGTTAGTGAGGTATTGAAATCCCCTACTATTATAGTATTGCTGTTAATCTCACCCTTTATATTCATCAAAGTCCGCTTTATGTTTCTCAGGGCTCCTATGTTTGGTGTGTAGATATTTATAATGATTATGTCTTTCTATTGAATTGTTCCCTTTATCGTTATGTAGTGTCCTTCTTTATCTCTTACTACAGCTTTTGTTTTAAAGTCCTTTTTGTCAGATATAAGTACTGCTACCCCGGCTTTTTTTTCATTTCCATTTGCATAAAATATTTATTCCATCCATTTACCTTCAGTCTATGTGCATCTTTTGTTTTTAGATGTGTCTCTTATAGACAGCATATGTATGGGTCCTGTTTCTTTATCCATGCAGCTACCCTATGTCCTTTGATGGGATCATTTAATCCATTTTCATTTAAGGTTATTATTGATATGTAGTTCTTTATTGCCATTTTATTCTTTAAAGCTGTATTCTTATTTTGCTATATTCTTTTTCCCCTTTGAACTGTTTACAACAGGTCATTTAGAATCTCTTGCAGAATTGATTTGGTTTTATTGAATTCCTTGAGGTTTTGTTTTTTTTTTTTTGTCTGGGAATCCCTTTATTTCTCCTTCAATTTTAAACATTAGCCTTGTTGGATAGTGTAGTCTTGGTTGTAGGTTCTTGTTCTGCATTACTTTGAAGATATCTTGCCATTCCCTTCTGGCCTCAAGTGTTTCTGTTGAGAAGTCGTATGTCATCCTTATGGGGGCTCCTTTGTAGATGATAGTCTTTTTTCCTCTAGCAGCTTTTAAAATTTTCTCTTTATAACTTAGCTTTTGTATTTTAACTATGATGTGTCTTGGTGTAGATTTTTTGGGTTTCTCTTTAATGGAATTCTGTGTGCTTCTTGAACATGTGAAATGTTTTCCAGTCTTAATTTAGGAAATTTTTCAGCTATGATTTGATTGAACAAAGTTTCTATCCCTTGTTCTTTCTCCTCTTCTTCAGAAACCTCTATGATGCGGATGTTATTTCTCTTCATGTTGTCACAGAGCTCCTTTAGAGTTTCCTCATATTTTTTGAGTCTCTTTTCTTTTTTCTGCTCTGCTTCTGTGCCTTTGTTTATTTTGTCCTCTAACTTGCTGATTTGATCCTCAGCTTCATCCATCCTGCTCTTAATTCCTTCCATTGTGGTCTTCAGTTCTGATACTGTATTTGTCATTTCTGTCTGATTCTTTTTTATTATTTCAATTTTGTTTTTATACTTGCTATCTCTTTACTTAGGTGTTTGTCATGACTATCCATTGTTGCTCTAATTTCTTTGAACATCCTAACTATCATTATTTTAAACTCTGCATTAGATAGTTTGGTTATATCTGATTCATTCAGGCCCTTCTCTGGGGATTTCTCTTGATTCATTTGAGTTGTATTTCTCTGCCTGCCCATTCTGTCTGTGTGTAAGAATGGTTTGGCTACTGGAGTCCTATGTCTTTTACCTCTGTGTTTCGTAGATGTGGTCTCTCTGCAGGCCCATCACCCCCTCTGCCGCTGCTAGGGCATTTGGGTGTGGGTGTTGCCTGTGCCAGCCACTGCTGCTGCTGCTGCAGTCTCTGCCTCACCTCCACAGGAGGAGCTATATTCTCTTGCCAGGCTCTATAAGCCTTAGCAGGTCTCTGCCTTCACCCCTCTCCCACGGGTGGGACTACACACCACACTTGGGCCACAAGCTTGGGCACCAAGGTCAAGGGTGAGCACTTTTGCAAAGCTGCGGTTCTCTGTCAGCCTGTTCCTCCAGCTGGGAGAGGCTTCTGGGGTGCTCTCAGGTATAAGGTAGGCTTCCGCCCCACCCCACCAACCTCACGTTCTCGGCTGGAATGGGCTGCTACTATGCGCTCATCCGTGCTCCGGGCTTCCACCCTGTCCTCGCCACCCTTGGTTCCTCAGCGGTCGGGTGGGGCTGCTGCTATGCACTCAGCCACACCAGGCTCTGCCCCACCTCCATGGGCAAAGCCGGTTCGGGCAGGGCTTCAAGCCTCAGAGGCCAGGTGCGGTTTCATGCCTACTCAACCCTGCCCAGCAGCAGATCTCTGCCCATTCTGGGCTCCCTCTTTTCCCCCACAGGTGGGGTCACAGGTGGGCTCGGCCTCTGCCCCCACCAGCAAAACAGTGCCTCCACATCCGGCCACATCCTACCCTTCAGCAAGCCCTCAGCAGTGTGGGTGTGGACTCTGCAGCTCAGACCCTAACACTCCATACTGTAGTCCTGAATGCTCCTTCCTTCTAAGCAACTGTGCTCTGATTGCCACAGGGAGCCTGTTTGGCTGGTGTCCTGCTTCCCCTTGCTGGTTCCAGGGGAAATATTGTTTCAGATTTGTGGAGTGACTCAGCCCAGGGTTTAGGGTGGCACTCCCTCAACGCTTTTCTCTCTGTGCCTTCCAGACTGCACTCTCTTCCCACTGCTCCAGTCCTCTCCTCTCTCCTTGTCTCCCGGAGTCCTGGGTGAGTGGTTGTGAGAGAGGTTTTCTGCACAGTCCCTTTAAGGAGAATCCTGGGTCTGAGACAACTGTCTCTTTCTCACAGACAGTATCCTAACCTGTTTCCCAGCTAAATACTGTCCATAAGCCTCTTCTAGACTCTGGGGCTGCCAGCTGGGGCTTTGTTCCTGGGACCCAGGTCCCTACCCTTCTGCTAGCCTCTCTTCCCGGCACACAAGTCTCTCCAGGCTGCCTTTCAGTCTGGGGAGCTGGGCAGCCCTTTCCACGTTTTCACTTTTTCTACTGGTCTCAATGTGGCTTCTTCAGTGTTCCATGGTTGAAGAGTCCTCTCAGTCCAGTTCAGCGTTGGTTTCTCCAGATGATGGTTCTTAAAATCAAGTTATAATCCACTTTGTTTCTGGGAGTTGGAAGTTGGTTTGTCCATTTACTCCACCACCATCTTGCCCCTCCATAATTAAAAGTTTTATACTGAATAAAAAATGAATCAGTAATGACTATTTTTATGCCTAAACATTTAAATTCTACAAAAATATATTGGTAGCAAAATAAGAGTGAGAAATTGAAGTCAAGTAAATTGTATTTGTAATACACCAATAGCAAACTTTTATTTTTGATCTTTTTAAGCCCCTTTTTTAGTATAACAATTTTTATTGCATTATTTATTTTATATAATAATGAAAGCCAGTATATCATTTATTACATAAGTAAAATTATTTTTTAGTTTTGATTTGCACCTTTATTTTGTTTTACTTAGAAAATTAAATTTAACAGGGTGACATTGATCAATAAGAGTACATATTTCAAATAGTTTGCAGGAAGACTAACATCCCCAAAGTAGTAACAAACAAGTTAGAATCTACTTCTTACTAAACATCCATTTTAGTAAGTCAACTTGATTTACTATTTTTTTTAAAAAAAACATTTGGTAGTAGTATTTTCTTATTCTATTGCCTATCTATTAAATTAAGTGGAGTTGTTAATCTTAATTTTCATTCTGAAGGAAACATACAGTCACCAAAACAAATGACTAAACTATTCTGCTCACAAAAATTAGGGGATATATTTTTGCTTCATATTTATTTTAAAATATCTCTTTAATTTTTGTGAGCAGTATAGTTAAAGAATTGAAAAACATGGGCCTAGAGGAAATTTAGTGTATGACCTGGTCAGATTTTCTAACTTTTCAGTTCCTCAGTTTTGTCACCTATAAGAAAGGAACTAAAAATACTTCATGGACTTCAGAAGCAAAGTGTTCTGAAGCAAATAAGATGGTTTGTGGAGAGTGCTTAGCCTGGTGCCTGGGATCTAGATCTTTTGAATTTTACTGAGCACTTGGCTATGTACTATTAGGTACTACATGTGCACTTTATATGTGTTTTCTCATTTAATCATCACATAGTTACCAATATCCCCATTTTATAAACAGAAATTAAAATACAATGAGATTAATTACTCAATAAATGATTGGTGGTATTATTATTACTATTGTTGTATTTCAACATTTTTATTATTTTAACTATTGTCTCAACATAGAGGTTTATTATTATGGAAATACCATATTAAGAAACTGAACAGATATATTCTTGGAAATATGTAATAATTTGAACTAAAAAATAACTGTAAATACTAAAGTAAGGGTTGTGTTTAATATCAAATCTTTCAGTTCTCCTTTAAGGATAAAAAGTATATAGTAGAGTGAGAAGGAGTTTGGAGTCAAAATCACAGAGATGATATACCTGAGCAGTCTCCCCTTCTGAAAGTGGCAAAATTAGGAGTAGGGAATGGTGATGGTAGCAAAATTAACATGCAGACAAAGTTGTGGGGGTCTTCTGTCCATCTTTGTTTAATCTTCAGAGACTAAACACAGTTTCAAATGGAGCCCAAACACCCGGTTCTATAATATGCCTAGGATCTCCATAACATCTCAGTGATGAGTAACTTATTTTCATACCAACTCTTTCATCAAAAGTCCCCTTCACATAATCCACACTCTACAGAACATGAATATTGAAGGATAAAAATTCAACCTAACATGAATGACATCTAAGCTCCATAAAGCACCTCTCTTACAAAGAGTCAAAACATGTTAGGCCTGTCAGTTTTTATCCAGAATGACAATCGGCCCCAGGATTTCAAAATTCTAATTAGAAAAGTCTATGTATACTTATAGTACACTGAGAATCCTCACCACCAATCACTTAAAAATAGACAAATATTTTAGTGACAGCTCAGTCTAGCATTTATTGTTTTGACAGCATCTAATCACGTATTTTGTTATTTATTTTATAAAAGATTTTATTGATTGATTTTACAGAGATAGAGGAAGTGGGAGAGAGAGAGAGACATTGATTTTGTGTCTCATTTATCTATTCATTGGTTGATTCTTATATGTGTCCTGACCAGGAATCAAACAAGCAACCCTGGCATATTAGGATGATGCTCTAACCAACTGAGCTGCCTGGCCATAGCTGTTGCATTTTTCAGGTATCTTCACTCATTTTTTAATTTCCATTATTTAATCATTTTAATTAAGGTCCCTCTATTATTCATATAATTCAAGGAATACATAGCATGTATGAGAAATACTCTAAATTTTATTAAACTTTGATTTTTACCTAAACCAGTCAAGTAAAAATAGTAACTCTAATTAAAGATTATCATCTCAGCATAAGAGACCAAAAATTTTGCCATTTTTGGGACAATATTTTGGATTTTGAATATGCTGAAAACATTTTATCATAAAGTAGACCATGGATTATTTGAGAGAAATTTGTGCTAATATGTTTGCTATGGCTTATCATTAAAAATTAAATGTTGGAAAAGTCAGCAAAATGGCAAAATTTTAAAAATCATGTTGATTTCAATTCAGTAACCTCATGAATTCTATAATTTTAGCAACATAATACTTCTTTTTCCATTTGTGTTCTTTAATTTTAATTTTTTAATCTTCATGAGTATATTCTAGATTTTGGGAGAAGGTGTAGCAGATTTATCTTTATACATATATTTTTGACACGTCATTATTTAGAATGAATGTTCATTTTTGTACCCACTTGGTAAAAAGATTCAGGGGCTCTGGGGAGGATTTCACGTGTTTTATAGCATGATTTAACATCTTACAAACCTTTATTAGTTAGTTATCTAAAAATTATATCTGATGATTCTTGCATTAAAATTCTCTGGAATATCATGGAGGGGGGGGGGGAATCACTCCTGCCATGTTATAAGAACACAAAGCTGTTAAAAACACACACTTGCATTTAAGTAGATTGTTCAGCATTTCTTGGGCTGACATCCATTTGATAGTAAGACATGGATACATGAACCTTTGATTTGCCTGATTATCAGATAGCAGAATAAGTCAAACTTGCCCAAATTGGAAACAAACCTATTATTAAAAAATATGGAGGGTGGGAACTAAAGATAGAAATTTTGGTTTTAAAACTTGAAAAATTGCTGTGAGCAGAAATCATTTTTACCTTTTATTACATGATATCTGCCAGTTATTCTAATTGTACTATTCTCTGGAAAATGTCATCTGACCCAGAGAGTTTTATAAAAGTTACCTTTTAGACTTCACTCAACCAGTACACTAATGGTTCATTCACCATGAAGTCAAACCTATCTTTAATGATTTTGGAGAAGAAGAGATATTTAAAAAAAAAATGGAAAAGAAATGAAGTGCCTTGCCTGTCATCACAGAGACTATAATCTATAATGTTTCTGTCCTAGGAGAAAGCACATACACAACAAGTTAAAATTGTTTATGCATACACATATACATTAAATTGTAAAATAATAGATGGTAGATAGATAATAGATATACAGTGTGTCCATAAAGTCATGGTGCACTTTTGACCGGTCACAGGAAAGCAAGTGCACCATGACTTTATGGACACACTGTAGATAGATAAAATATGGAATAAAGAAGAGGAGGCAGAAGTGAAGGATGTACGAATTTGTGGGTAGATGATGAATTAGTTCAAGAATCTGGACTGAGAATGATCATCTCATTCCTTTCTCTGATCCTATGAGGTAAAACGAATTGTCAACATGTGGAAACCAAGAAGCTGAAATTGACACATCTTGCCCAAAAGAATTAAGACTGGCTACTTAGAAGGGAAGACAGACTTTTATTTAAATGGAAGAGTCTTAGAATTGGATATATTTCACCTACAAAAGATGACCTTCCAAACTGAAAATAAGAAGGTCAAATAAAAATACATTATTTAGGCAGATGGTATGAAGTTTTCACAAAATTAGTCATCATTTGCTCTCTGGTGGCTATTGTAAGAAAAAATCAATACATACTGTTTAAATGTCTATAGGGGACAAGCTAAAGAAAACTTAAATCTCATCACAGTTAGAAAACCACTTGATTTCTCCTCCTCTGAGGCAGTTTATCTCCCTAGGTCAAGGTTAGAGGAACTTCCTTGGCAAGGAAATATACCCAACAGAGTATACAAATAAGTTTAGGTACTTCTTTCTAGCCACATTCAGTAACATTACATCTATTCAATATACCATATTTCCCCTTTTTCAAAAAATTTAGAGTTTAAAAACTTGGTGCATCTTATATAGTGGTTGTGGCATTTCAAATGCCATGGCTGGAACTGATGATAAGGCAATATATGAAGACAGTGATTCATCATCAGACACAGATGAGGACAAGCTAATGAATAGGAATTTTGACAGTGATGAGAAATTGTATAAATTTTATGATGAATAAAACTTGAGTTTCCTGACCAGGCGGTGGCACAGTGAATAGAACATCAGACTGGGATGCAGAAGACCCAGGTTCGAGACCCCGAGATCTCCAGCTTGAGCACGGGCCCATCTGGCTTGAGCAAAAGCTCACCAGCTTAGACCCAAGGTCGCTGGCTCCAGCAAGGGGTTGCTCGGTCTGCTGAAGGCCTGTGGTCAAGGCACATATAAGAAAGTAATCAATGAACAACTAAGGTGTTGCAACAAAAAACTGATGATTGATGCTTCTCATCTCTCTGTGTTCCTGTCTGTCTGTCCCTATCTATCCCTCTCTCTGACTCTCTCTCTGTCTCTGTAAGAAAAATAAATAAATAAAATAAAAAAACTTGAGTTCAATAACTTTATGTAGTACATATTTTTTTCAAATTTTGGGCCCAAAATTAAGGTGCATCTTATACATGGGAATGTCAAATACATGGAGAAATATAGTATTTTCTTCAGTTTGCTTCAAAAAATTCATCCAGACACATTCAATAAAGGCGAAATATTTTGCATTGCATAGTCACTCTGTAATATGACTAAATGAGGTTCCAGCAGCATCTGCACTAGACATACCTTTGACTCACTTGCTAATCTTTTGCTCTTTCTCTTCAATATCTTCAGGAAGATGATCTTCATTCTAATTGCTCTTAAAAACATAAAAAGAAAGCTCTGTGTGTCTCTGAATATGAGCAGCAACAGCCCTGTATTTCTAAATTTAGGATTTTCTCAGCTGAACTACCAGTCCATTGCCCTAAACTCTTTATGGTGAGTTTCTGGCTTTCGTGATGGAGTATTTGTGAATCATTTTGAAAACATTTTCTATCTCCAATCTTTGAAACAAAAGTGTGTTTTACAGTTACACACAAAGCCAGTGTGATATTTTTGCTCCATTCATTAGGCAATGTAGTTACGCCATAATAATACAAGTGATTAAATTAGCAGGACATTCCCAGAACTATCCTATTTGAGAAACATTTATACCTCCCTGCCTCTTGCTTTGTCCACCATTTCTCAAGTACATCGTAATAAATTTCTAAAAATTTTTTCTGTTGCATATAAGCCCATATGGTCATCTTTTCATGAACATATATATCAGCTCAGTTTCTTCATGTCTTTTTTTCCTTTTTCCTTGAATTCCCTCATCCCACTCTCTCCATCTCCTCTATTTTTATCCCTTTTTTTCTTTCTTTCTCTCACTTTTTGTTTACATTCTCCACCCTTTTCAAGGTAATGCAAACACTGAGAATTTATTTTTCCTTAATTTTTCCCATGGGAAGAAATTTTTATCAGTGATACAATTATGGCATAGCTTCATTAAGCAGTTGATTGCACTTATCAAAAAAATCTCTGCAAATTATCTATTTTTTAATCTTTATTGAATTTATTGGGGTGACATTGGTAATAAGATTATATAGTTTTCAAGTGTACAATTTTATGATATATCAGCTGTATATTGTATTGTGTATTCACCACCCCAAGTTGTCTCCTTCATTCCCATTTATCCTCCCTTTACACTCTTCTATCTCCCCGCACCCCTTTTTCCTCTGGTGATTACCATATTATTCTTTTCCATATAAGACCAATCTTAGTTCACATCCTCCTTATCTCCAAGCTGGTTACATGAGAGCCTAATTCCAGCCTTCCTGTTTCACATCCATTTTCCACATAGCAATAAGACAGTGAGTTCTCTAAACCAAACTTATCAATCTCTCACTAGCTTAAAATCCTGTAAATATTAAACCTCATTTGGCCATGTAAAATTTTGCATCTGCTGTGGAAAACAGTATGTCAGTTCCTCAAAAAAATTAAACCAAAAAATAATTAATATGTCATCCAGCAATTCCACTTATGAGTTTATATCCAAAGGAAACAAAATCACTATGTTAAAGAAATATCTATACTCCCATGTTTAGTGCAGCATCATTCACAATAGCCAAAAGATGGAAAGAATCCAAATTCAATCCAGAAGAATAAACAAAATATTATATATACATACAGTGAATATTAGTCATTATTAAAAAGAAAGGAAATTCTGACACATGCTACAGCATTGATGAATCTTAAAGCATTGTACTAAGTGAAATAAGCTAGTCACAAAAGAACAAATATTGTACAATTCCATTTATATGAGGAAACTAGAACAGTCAAATTTATAAAGACAATAAAATAGAATGTTGCCAGGAGCTGGCGAAATGGAGATTTATGTAATGGGTAAAGAGTTTCAGTTTTTCAAGATAAAAAATGTTCTGGGGATAAATGATAGTGATAGTTGCACAGCAATGTGAATGTACTTAATGCCACCAAATGTATGTTGGTGAATGCATGTGTGGATGGATAAAACCATGAAAAGTTGATGCTTCTTGCTCCTAAGCATGTTAACAGACAAAAGGAAAGAGAACATATTCATTTATTCCTATTACACCAGATAAAAACTGAGGGTCTTTGATAAACAATACTGAAACAGGTTCCCCATGGATACCATCAGCTCTCTCTTGCTCCTCTTACTCTGAATGATCTGGAGAGTATAACACCCCTAACCACTGTCGGAGACCTGTCATAGTATAAGAGGACAAAAGCGGTGACCATGCATTAGAGGCTGGAGTCAATGGCCAAGGAAGCTGAGATGGTAAAAAAGAGGAAAGGGAAAGGAATATAATAAAAACTGAGAGCACCAAGAGAAACTCTTGGGACATGCCTACATTTAGAAAGCAGAAGGCAAAGAATGGAGAGGACCCAACAAACAAACAGAGGCACAAATGAAGAGACACAGAAACAGAGAAAATAACCATTAATTAGTTCATGCAAAAATACTTAGTGCAAGTCCACTATGTGTCAGGCTCTAGTCTGAGTACTGAAAACAGAGCAATGAAAAACAACCAAAAATATCTGCTCATTGAATGTGCAGCCTAGTCGAAGAGAAAAACTTTAAATAAGATGAAGTTAAATATATGCTCTGTGAAATAGTGAAAAGTGCTATAGGATGAAAAATAAAACAGGAATGGGAGAGAGGAAGTGTCAGGGATGCGGGTTTTCAGCTTCTACATAGGTGGCATGGGATGACCTCAGATAACTGCTGAAGCCTGGCAGAAGGAGGCAGTCAGTACCCTGCACCATGGGAAAGAGCATGTCAGCGAGAAGGAACCAACAGCAAGTAGGTGGCCCTGATGCATGAGTCTGCGTGGCCTAATCTAGAAGAGCAAAGGCAATGTGGAGAGATCTGAGTAGAGGAAGGAGGAATATAGATGGAATGAGCCAATGGGCAAGCTGCCACAAGGACTGCAGAGCAGGTAGCTGTTGGAGGGGTTTGAGCAGAGACTTGGCCGGCCCTACATTCTCACATAATCACCCTGGCTTTTCTGTTGAGAATAAATAGATGAGGGGCAAGGGCAAAAGCCAAGAGACAAGATAGGAGAATACTGCAGCAATACAGTCAAGAGGTGAAGGTGGTATGCATGGGGGTCGTGATGATGGAGGTGTTAAGAAGTGTTCAAATTCTACATGTGTTTTTAGAGAAAACAAGCAGGGTTTGGTTATGGGCCAGATGTGAGGAGGGGGATGAAGAGGGGTCAAGAATTACACTGAAGTGTTGGATCTGAGCAAGTGGAGCTGCCATTCAGTGAGATGGGGAAAGCTGCAGAAGGAGCAGGTTTGTGGGAGTATCAACAGCCAGTTACGTGTGTATTAAGCTTAAAATGTAAATGACCTATCAAAAGAGCTAAGTATAACCAGACAGCTTGCACCCCCATATTAATGAGAACCAGGGGAGGGCAGCCTTCATGAAATTGGGCAGCAGAATGTCAAAAGTAAGAAAGTGGGTGGGTAGGCCAAAAGCTACAGATCGACTAACAATGGAGAAACTGGGCCACATCTCTTGGGTTTGATTAGGAGAGAGCACTTGGAGCTCAGTTACTAGGGGCAGAACTCTGACTGCCAGTGGTTGAAAATAAGTCAGAGGTGAGGGGGGAAAGTGCAGCATAAGAAGACTGCCGTTGGGTGAGCAGAACTAGACATATATAGTGCATGGAGCCTTCTAAATTCATGAGACAATGAATGCCTTTTTGACAAGTGGTATTTTGCTGAGTGTAAATCAAGCTTCACCTTCCTCTAGTATCTTGCCCATCACAGAGCCAATAACTAATGCAGAGGCAGGCTGATGGAAAGCACCATGCAACAACAAGTCATGTGAGATAGAGTTATAATCAGTGAAAATTGGGGAATAGAAATTTGTAGCTCAAATTTGATTATCTCATTTCTTTAAAAGGACATTTACACATAAAACAGTGTAAAACAATTTATGCTCTCATTAAACTATTTACTCACAAATTTGAGGAGTATCACAGGTGGGATAGAGCTGGAGGCAGAAGGGAGGGTAGGTCAAACATACACTTTGGCATTTTTCTACCCTGCTTTATTATCTTTCACTAAAATCCTAAAACAAAAAAGTTAGAGACTATATTTTCCCTTCTCTACTCCTTTACAACCCCTATACCCTTCTGAACAACAGAATCTCCCCAAGGATTTCTACCAACAGGAGAGTAATTTAAATTATTATTATTTTTTTAAAATAAAGACATGCAGAAGGAGGATTACACTTACTGGTAATTCACACTGGATTATGTACTACTTCGATAAATTTGTTTAGTAGCTTGGATTGGTGAGTTAGGTTGGGGCAACAGTGGGAAAGGAAGGAAAAAGCACTAATACGAGTCTTTAAAATGGAAGCAGGCTAAAATGGCGCTGTGCAGAAATGAAGATCCTGCACCATTAATGGTGGTATAAAGCACCAGAAACCATGACTAGGGCAAGAGACACATATGGAGGCAAGGCAAAGTCAGTCTTCATTTCACTTTTGCTAAATGTAGTTTCCATGGAACATGAGGATAAGATACAGCTTCACCATGTAAGCAAGAAAAAGGAATAGTGTTTCAATAACATTTACTGGAGTAGTGGGAACTGCAGCCTGTAAGGAGAAGCCTCTGACTATCTCAAATCTCATTTGGGCATGACATAATAGTGGTGTGGCATTTATTTTGTTGCCTGAAACATTATGACTTATTGTATACACTTAGTTTTTTATCATTTAATTGAACTTTTAATTAATATTGTTGTAGATTCATGTACACTTGGAATAAATAATACAGAGAGATCACATCATATTCTTTACTCAGTTTCCACAAAAGGTAACATCTTGCAAAACTATAATAGTATGTTACAAATAAGATATTGACATTTCTATCACCACCAGGATCTCTCATGGTACCCCCTTATATCCACACTCCCTTCACTCCATCCTGTCCTTAATTCTAGACAACCATTAATCTATTCTATTTCTATTTTTTTTATTTCAAATGATTTTATATAAGTGAAATCACAAAATCCCTTTTAGGGATTGGCTTTTCTTACTAGCATAATTCTCTGAATTCTTCCAGGTTTTTGGAAGTCATGATAGTTCATCTCTTTTTATTGCTGAGTAGTCCATGCTATGTACTAAACTGTCCACAGTTTGTTTAACCATTCACCCACTGAAGAACATCTGAGTAATTTTCAGCTATTAATGCTGCTATAAACATTTTTTATACAAGGTTTTGGATTCATTTAGTCTTTATTTCTCTATGATAAATGCCCAGGAGTGCAACTGCAAGGTTGTATGGTATTTAAATATATAGGTCGTTTAAATAAAAAAAATAAAATCTAACTTTTCCAGATTAGCTCTAGCATTTTACAATCCCCCAGCAATAGAAGAGTGATCCAGTTTGTTTTCATCTTTGCCAACATTTGGTTTTGTCACTATTCTTTTAATCATTCTAATAGGTATGCAGTGACACCACTTTGTGGTTTTAATTTGCATTTTCCTACTGACTATTAGTGTTGAATATCTTTTCATGTGCTTATTTGACATCTGTACATTCTCTTTCATGAAATGTTTTTACCTTAAAAATAATGGAATTTTGGGTTGATTTTGAGAGTTCTTTATATATTTTAAATAATAAATTTTTCTAAGATATGTGGTTTCAAAAAAATTTTTCCTTCTCTGTAAGTTGTCTTTTCATCCTCAAAAGGATCTTCTACAAACATTTTAAATTTGGATCAAGTCCAGTGTGTCAGTTTTCTTTTCTTTGGATTATAAATAATCCAATTCATACTGAATCTGTGAAGGTCCTTAAAATCCTTTTCAAATAATACCAAATGTTCCTCAAACATTTGTTGTTCTTCAAATAATACCAAAGTGTCATACCAGAAATAACTCAGTAGAGCTTGAATTCCAAAGACAATCATCATACTGACCCACCCTACTTTCTATTAAGGAAGAAAGAAGGTTCCAGAATGTGAGGGAACTTAAGGAAGAGAGGAGACTTCCCAACTTAACCTTGGAAAGCATTAGTTCTAATCCTGGGTTGTGGGAGAATACATACATGGAGCACCTATCATGTGCCACACCACTCCATGTCCTGTGAAAATTAGATTCATCTTCCATAATGAAGGTCCAGAAAGGACTGTGCTATGTAGGCTGGATGGTAAGGATTTGGCGATGTTTGATGTTCAGTTTATAGGATTAGCCAGAAGTAATCCACTTATTTATTTCAGTTGTGCCTACCTCAAGTTTCAAGGACTTCAATATTACCTTAAAATAAAACTTTTTCTTTCCTTCTTATTTTTCAGCAGCCTAACTGTAGTTATTTGCTGTTTCTATAACACTCTAAGGCCAAAACATGAAAGGCAGCATCTAAGCCTATCTCTATTAACATCTAGAAATATCTAGATATACTTCAGGGAAACAATTTTGAAAAACAAAATATCCGAAAGCTTTTTACTGACACTACCACCAATTTTACAGTCCTATTTGTTTTATTTATTTTTATTTCAAGCTGCACTGTGTTAAGTAATGGAATTGCTTTGCCAACCCCCTGTTGGGACAGAGATCATGGAAACCATTTGCCAAAATACATGGGCCAGACATTGTATATTTTCTAGGTCCCATTTTACAGTTGTCAACATGAAAGAGAATAAGCATCCATTTCATCTTCTCGAACCACTTTCTGTCCCTGTGATGACACCATTTTAGTATATGTTATCCGAGATACAGGACATACTTGGTTATCATCTTTTGGAAAATTTAAACTCTGAGTATAAATGAGATAACTTAAATAAAACAAGCTGGGAAACCACTAAACTCTGTGCCTAATTGGGAAAGATTGTTCTCAAAGTCTCAAAAGGTCAGCTGCAAATGCAAATAAATAAATAAAAGGAAAAAAGAAAAATAAAGCACAAATATTGAGAATCATTCCTGGGATTTGGAAATTCTGATAGCTGCACAATCTAGAGGATATGGTACTCTTTAGTATAATCCCATGCAGTTACCTACCAGGTTGGAAGGAGTCAACTCCTATTCCAAGGATACAATTTAATTTAGTCTCAATCAGTACTGGACTGGTGATGAAATTTAATAGAAATAACTAGCTTTTCATTGTGTTTACCTTTCGTTTTATGTATTACAGAAGGTACCAAGGGAAAGAACACTTATAAAAATACTTAAAAAAATAAAAAGCCTGAACAACTTGGGAATAATACCTAATCTTACACTGGTCCAAACTGGAACTCCTAGGAGGTCTCTGTGCTGTCTCACACAGAAAATAAAAAGTTCACATGGTTTGCAATCGACAGCCAAATTGTACATCCTGCCTCCAACTGATAAGCCTTGACGGTTGTGTGATACTGTCTAGCAGGTAAAAGGAAAACCACTGACCCCACTGAGCTACTTGCAATACTACTCAAACATGAAAATACCAGATGGATTGAAAGTGACAGACCTAATAAGCAACTTCCCAAATCTGCATGAACCTAATTGCAGAAAATCCTTAGTGCAGCTGCTTCTATTTGTTTTCTCAAGTCCTTAAGCCAAGCAACTTAGATCAGAGAGCCTCAGCATGCACTTGAACTGCCCAAGCTATCTATAACATACTGTCAGATTTCTCTGAGCTATATCTCCAATTAAGAATTATTCAGGGAGATTTTCTAATATTCCACAGGGAGGAATATCAGTCGGGAATATTGATTATGTCTGGATCTAATTGTTTATAGTGTCGATACTATAGCATATTTTTAATTAATAACATAATAATGATCAAATGTCTTGATTCCAAAGATGTCTGTATAGTTGAGTAAGATAAGAACATTCTTTCACTGAGAAATATATAGTTGTTTTTTTTTTCAGAATTAGACAATTCAAGGATAAAGATCTCTGTTTAACTTTATTTTTTATTGTTTTAATTCCTTTTTTTATAAATGATTTCATGTACTAGAAGAATCAAGAGGTGGTTGCAATGAGATGGTCAGAAATGAATTCACTCAGTCTTCTTTGAGTAAACTGTCTTATTTCCATCATGTCTGCTGATGACATTCTACTACAGAAAAATTCCCAGCCTATCCAAGAGAAAACACTTTCATTCTAGAGAATAATCTTTGAGACTTGCCTGTCATCTTTTAGCAGACTTTCTTTGAGATTAACTGTATGTCCTGCCAAGCCACTATTTTGGCTTTGGTGCAGTCTTGAAAAACTGGTTCAGTGTTCACTGCAATTCCACTGTAGAAACCCTGTTATCTTAAAAACACATTGCTGGATGACTCAAAGAATTAGGTGTTGTTTTCAGTTTCCCTATTAACATGCACCATAGTGAGTTAGAAGGTAGAATGAACACTGGAGACACTGCATTAATCTTTTTTTAATTTAATTAAGTGTGTTTACATAGATTCTAGGGTCACCTCGAATGCATCCCCCTTCCCCATATTACCCTCAACATCTCCCTTGTCCCCTCCCTATAGCGCACTTCACCTTTCCCTTCAGGTTTATCCCATCCTATCATCCCCTTTCCCTCTGTCCTCTTTTCCTCTGGTCCCTTTGATCTCTCATCTGTCTCAATTCCGTTCCTCAGTTCTCATTATTCCTTGGATTCCTCAAATGAGTGAGGTCATATAATATTTTTCTTTCTCTGCCTGGCTTATTTCACTCAACATAATAGTTTCCAGGTCCCTCCATATTGTTGCAAAAGATAATATTTCCTTCTTTTTCATAGCCCCATAGTATTCCATAGTATATATGTACCAAAGTTTTTTATTCCACTCGTCCACTGACGGACACTTGGGCTGTTTCCAGATCTTCACTATTGTGAACGATGCGGCCATAAACATGGGGGTGCATTTCTTTTTTTCAGTTGGTGATATGGTGTCCTAGGGATATGAACAGAATAAAAAAACAAACCACACAATGGGAGAACTTATTTGAAAATATGTCTGATAAGGGGTTAATAACCAAAATTTATAAAGAACTTATAAAAGTCAACACCAGGAAGACAAACAATACAATCAAAAAATGGGCACAAGAAATGAATAGACACTTCTCCCAAAGAGGACATACAGATGGCCAATAGACAGATAAAAAAAATGTTCAACATCACTAATCATTAGAGAAATGCAAATTAAAACCATAATGAGATACCACCTCACACCAGTCAGAATGGCGCTCATTAACAAAACAACACAGAATAAGTGCTGGCGAGGATGTGGAGAAAAGGGAACCCTCCTGCACTGCTGGTGGGAATGCAGACTGGTGCAGCCACTGTGGAAAACAGTATGGAGATTCCTCAAAAAATTAGAAATGGAACTGCCCTTTGACCCAGCCATCTCACTTATAGGAATATAACCCTGCATTGATCTTACCAATGAATTTGACTTGTGCTCTTTCTACAACCAAGGTTGAACATCTGCAAAGGCATTTCTATATGACCAAGGAAGAATTTGGCTTCTGAACCTGTGTGTCCTTGCCCACCCATTATGCAACTAGATGCTTCCCCCTTTTTCTGAAAAATAAATTACACTTATCTGAACCATAATTGCTGTTAATATTAACTTATTAGATATTTCTTGGTTGGGATTTATTTTAGTGATGATCCCTCTGGATCCATGTTTCATTATGATATTCACTTCCTATTCACATACTTCAAAGTGCTGTTACTCTGAATAACAAGTAGACATTTTCACTGATGAAAAGTTTTCCTTTGAAATTTGATTCATAAAGGCACCTATCTCTCTAGAAAAAGAAGTTCTGAGCCAAGCTCTTTTTAGGTTGTACTATTTAGAGATGCGGTGCTGAAAACATGAAAATGAGGGAAAATGTATGTAAAATATCAAAATTTTTAAGCTTATTTTTACTTTGACAAAAAGTTTATCTTCCCTGAAGTAATATTTTGTCAATTTGTTTATTTTGTCATTTATTTATTTACCAAATACTTATCGGAACTAACAATATATGAGGCTGTGTTCTTGTCACTGGTATTACAGCAGTAAACAAAACGAATGCAATCCCACACTGCTTGGGGCTTGTATTTGAATAGAAGTGACAGACAATGAAAAAGCACATAAAAAAAATTTAAATAGTGATAATGTCATAAAGCAAGTACCAGTAGTAAGAGAATGTGAGGGTCAGGTGATGGGATGAACATTGTACATTGTATCCAAGGAAGTGACATCTGAGCAGAAATCTGATTGAAAAAGGAGTGAGCCACGCACACAACTTGGGTACAAGCTTTCTCAATAAAGGGAAGAGCAAATGGACAAGGCTTGAAGAGAGAGTGAGCATGGAATGTTCCCAGGTTGTAAAGGCCAGTGGCACTAAGGGGCAAAGGATAAAAGAGAAAAAGGGAAAGAGAAACTCAAAAGAACATAGAGGCTGTGTGAACCTGTGAAGGAGTTTTATAGAGTTCTGCATGAAATAGGCAGCAGTACAAAGGTTTTCACCCAGATCTGTTTTTAAAAACACATTACTCTGACTGCTGATTGCAGAACAATGTATAAAGTAGAAAGAACAGACAGACCCTCATAATAAGTAAATAAACTGCACATTTGAATCCCCCTATAGCATGGGTCTTTTTGTCTGGGGGACTCTGTGTGTGTGCGCGCGCGCGCACGCGTGTGCGTGCGAACGTGCAGTGGTGATCAATACAGACCTGCAACTGTTCTTGTGATCTGGGGTGCTGCTTCTACCATAAGACCTTGAATAAATTATAACAACTTATCTGTGCTTAAGTTTTCTCATCTATAAACCATCTCCTACTCCAAGGGTTATTGTAAGAATTAAATGAGCAAATATAAACCACTTAGAATAGTCGACATCTCACACTAAGAACCATACAAAGGCTTGCTATTATTATTTTCTTTATGGAGATTAATGCTTTGCACTCATGGTTTCTATTTTAAAATTGATTAAAAGATTTTTCAATTCAAGAACGATGCCTTATTCTTCTGACTATTTTTTTAGCTCTAGTAAAAATTTGCAATTGTTAGAACTTCAGTAAATAGTTATCTGAAGAATTGAATTATTGTAGCCCTAAAACACATGGATATTGATGCAGGTACACTGCTCAAGGACCATGGGAATCTGGCAAATTTACCCTTATTTTTCTTTTTGGTTATTCAATTTTTTATAAACCAATAATCTCCTTGTTTCAGGGTATGATTAAAACAAGCAATTTAAGATGTTCTGTGATTGAATAGAATGCCTCCTCTTCTCTCTCTCTCTTCTTTTAATTGGAACTCATAAATATTTGTGTTTCTGATGGCAACACTTATAGAGACAAGATTGTGAACACAGGACACCAAGTGGCAACAATCCCATGCCCCGGCATCAGAAAAAAATTATTTCTTTACTATCAATGTACATTTAACATCAGATCTTTCTTCAGAAAGGTGCAGTATAGATATCTTTCGGAACTCTTAACAGGATCATTTAAAGACATTTTGGTTTCTGCTGCTTGGAAGGTCTAACCCTCCTGTTAACCCATAGTTTCTTCTTGGAATTTTTTTTTTTTTTTTTGTCATCAGAAGATAAAACCATCAGCTATTTGCCTTAGTAGGTGGTCAGATCAACACTCTGTCCTCCATATCATGCTTAAAAGAAATTCTCTTCTGATTATTTTAGCCAACTTCTTTATGAGAAACTGCCTGTTACATAAAGGGGAGGTCTACCAGTTCAATAATTCATCTGACAGAGGGACAATGATGTAAAAGTGGTTGTTTTCTGGAGATACATAAGGTCTCCAAGGGTACCCACTCTTTTGCTTACTGAGTGTAATACAATGCTAGTAATCAGTGTCCACTAAATAATCAAGTTAAGCACGAATAATGGAGCAAATGGTGTGTACCAAAACACATTAACAGTTCAGGAGGCACTGAAGATTTTTGTTCCTTTCTTTTCTCATGAATTTGCTGTGACATACTTAATAAAGGACATCACATACCAGCTCTAGCTATTGAAGGGTAATGATGTCACAACCAGAACACCCTCACAGCTAGTCCTATCAGTCCTGATTTGCTGAGAAGACAGCATTTTTCTTTATCTTTATTTGGTCAACTTGTTACTGTCAGAAGATTTTCCGCTTCCTTCTATTTCAAAGCTCTTTAAAAAAGAAAATAAGCCTGACCTGTGGTGGCACAGTGGATAAAGCGTCGACCTGGAATGCTGAGGTCGCTGGTTCAAACCCCTGGGCTTGCCTGGTCAAGGCACATATGGGAGTTGATGCTTCCTGCTCTTCCCCCTTTCTCTCTCTCTCTCTCTCTCTCTCTCTCACTCTCTCCTGTCTCTCTAAAAATGAATAAATAAAATCTAAAAAAAGAAAAGAAAAATTATTTAAAAAAAGAATAAAGTCGATCAACTCTTAAGAGTAAATATTTTTATCCAATTAAATGAAATTGTCATTCTTCATTCAGTATAAAGAGAGAGGGAGACCAAAAAAAAAACAACAAAAAATAAAAAAAACATGTAATGCCAAATATCAGAGTAATACAGGATTTCAAGATTGTTCTACCCACTGATAATATTTCAAATTGTAGTAACAGAGCCAGGACGAGAGCATCATATTGTCTAAAACAGGGGTGCCCACACTTTTTCAGCTTGCGAGCTAGTTCTAAGATGACCAATCAAAATGATCTACCTACAATAAAAATGCAAAACATAAATTTGTTTCTTCTCTATTATCATTATTTAAGTTACTATTATTACTATTTAATATTGTGTATTCTTCTTTCACCTTTCTCCTTCTCAGCTCTCTTTTTGGAGGAAAGTCAATGTCATAGTTTTTATGAACAGTCCGAAAAAGCTGCTCCACATTTCCCTTCTTTGGAATAGCAATGGCACACAGACAGATGAGGCAAACACACTTAGAATATGACATAGTGAAAAAAATCCCCTCCCATTCTGTATGAAAGTGGTAGGTTTTAGGCTTCTTACTATGACCAGCTATGGCACTCAATTTTTATACCCCTTGTTGTATTTAGTTTAAATAAATTGAAGGTTAACTACGCAGCAATGTAACTGAACAAGTTAGCGCGGTTTAATGCACATGCGTAGTGTGTCAAAAGTTCAGACGTCAGATTGGCTATCCTGCATGCCAATCAAATGACAAATGTCTTTTTAATGTCATGCGATCGACCGGTAGATCGCAATCGACATATTGAGCACCCCTGGTCTAAAAGATATATCATAAATCTAAGTTATAAAGCATGTACTTTCTTTAAAGACTTTTAATTTTTAAACCACAAACATTCAGATTTCACTTTGCTGACCCTTTACTCTCTAAATTAGCTCCAAAAAAAGGACAAAAGTAATGTATGGAAGCAAAGACTAGATTTCTAAACAAAAGTCTAGGTTCTTCCTCCTGCCAGCATACCTCCCACCTGCCATCAACCTACTCAAACACCCTAAAGCAATCCACTCCTGATGGTTGCCTTCCTGACAGGTTCATTCACATTCATTGCCAAACACACAGAACCCCCGAGGGCTTTAGAAGATGTTATCCCTAGGTCCTCAAGGGATGTTTGAAAATATAGAGTTCTTGATTTCACCTATTCTGGAGTGAGAGATGGTAAAACTCAGTTTGGAACAGTGGAAATGGAGAAATTTAATAAGAGAAATAGCCCTACACTAGCTGTAGACTGATTTTATTCATGGGATACAGCTGACCTACTGATGGATAATGATTAACGGGATCAAATATAGCTTTCATTATGAATTAATAGTTATTGAGGAGGATCAGTATGTTTCTCAAAATCTAGGCAAGGTAGAGAATAAAGGAAAATAAAAGACATGGTCCACCCTGTTCCTAAGTAACCAACCCATTTAAAGAACACCATCACAAAAAGCACAAGACAGAGATGATCAAGTTCTGGAAACTTCACAGTCCAGAAAGTGCCCTTAGGTTGATGCCCTGTGTCTTGGCTGAGAGCAGAAGCCTTAGGAGAGATTCAGTAAACTTGTAGATTTAGCACAGGGTGAGGGGAGAAGCTGGTGGGATTGAAAATAGCTGGAAGCCCAGGATAGTCAGATTGGCAAGTAGGATGATTTTTGGAAACTTTTCCAAAGAAAACAAGTAGCCAGACATTGTTTAATCCACAAATTAAACATAGAACCACGGAATCAAGAACATGAGTGTTAATTCCTGAAACTACTATTGTGTCACCATTGGGTGTGATTCACATTATTGCCCTTCATTTCCTCAGCAGCCAAGTCAGAATGACGTCGGGGTGCCTCACAAGGCACAACTCAGTATCATTTATGACAAACAAGGAGTTACATAGAGGTTATGAACATGTGTAATAGCAGCAAGGACCACAATGCTTTGCCTGTAGCATTTAACTTGAAAGAAGATATAAAAATACAAAATAATAATAATAAAATCAAAAAACCACCAAGTAGAGTAAGAAGGTATTGAACATATGAAACACCCTCTGTATTATCTATAGGGATGCTGGACTCTACAGTAGTATCTCATCTAAGGTGACCAGATTTTAAAATTGGTAAAGTGGGACACCATTGATGGGGGGGGGGGGTTCTTGATTAAAAATTTGGTCTATATGGAGCAAAATAATTTTTCATAGAATGCAAAAATAGTATTGTAATATATTTTTTTTAATTTCAACATAAGTATAATTTACAAATATAATACATTAAAAATTATGTATAGTATTATTTTATTCTTTGGCATATTTCTCATTTGAGTGAATCATTTTTAGTAGATTGCTGTCATTGTTTAAAAGGTCATGAAATTTTTCACAAGAATTTGTTAAATTATATTTCACACATAAAATGGCTTTCAAAGTCTCAACACTTAATTGTGATTTTTCTGATGTGCACACTTTATTTAGTGTAGAAAAAACATGTTCAGTCGCAGCATTAGTTCCTGGTAAAGACAGCGCATATTCCACAATTTTTAGTGCATTATTGTATGGAACATGGTTTGTTTCCAAATGATGAAATATTTTTAACCATTTGTTCTCTATTGTGATTTTTGCTTATGCCCAAGATTTAACCTTTTCCTTATCAATCTATTTTTTTAATGATACCTCATTAAAAAGATCATTTTCAGAAATATTACTATATGGGAAATTTTGAGTGAGTCAAAGGGATCAGGTTACAGGGTCGCACTCCCTGCGTCCTGCCCCGCGCCTGTTGAAGACTGAGCGGCTTGCGCCTCGTGGAGCCCGGAGCCACACGCTGGCATCCAGGACGCGGACCTATGGGTAGTTAGGGGACTTGACAGCGGAGGGCCCAGCAGGTACGTCCCACCCAAAGTTCTTTGTTTCAGGGCCCCTACGGGGCAGCCAGCTTTTGCAACAGTGCGGGTGCTTCCAGGTCAAGGCGGGGTCTCCCTGCTGAATACCGTATATTCTCTTCCCGTTCTCCTGCCGTTCCCTAGCTTTTCATGCATTCTTTCCAAAAATCGGGACTTTTTTATCGGGACTGCCCCGCCAAAAGCGGGACGTCTGGTGACCTTAATCTAATCACATTTTACAGACATCATACCAAGTTCTCACAATTGATTCCATATATGTAATGAACCTGACATATACTAGCCATGTAAACTCAGCCATATTCATACAATGAGACCATCCAAACTCTTTATTGAAGTCATATTATGTATTGTCTTAATTGATTTGACTGAAATCATTCATTTGAGCTGAAATTTCTCCTACTACAGCACAATTTTCAAACACTAATATACAGTAGTTTAATATTAAATTTAATAATTAGGAAAAATAAACCTCATTCAATCTGGTAAAAAAAATAAAAATAAAAATCAAGTGACCTTGAAAGGAGCAAACAGGATCATTCAAATTCCAAACCCTTTATAGCCCAGTATCCCACTGTGCTTTGAAAATACTCTACATATTATTACCACTGTTTATTTCACTTTAAACAAAGAAAAAAAAGTAGCGCAGGGAAAATTCATGACTAATCAAGGTCACAATGATGGACAAACCAAGTTGGGAAAAACTGTAGAGTCAGAAACAGGAGACTCTCGTCTCCTATTTTTGCCACTTAGTGGCTATGTGAACTTTGATGAGTCTCTACTAGTTTTCTCCTCTGAAAAGTAGAAATGTCATATTTCAGGAATTCTGAGATTACATTTTTTTCTCATTGAACCTTTCTGTGACTGGTAAACATCTTAATAACTACTGGTGTAGCATATTGTAGTGGACAGCACTTTTTTTTTTTTTTTTTTTTTTTGCTTGGTAGTAAATGAAATGATGCTGGCTCTTAAAATCCATGCATCTTAGATTTGGTAAGCAACAGAAATACTAACCAGGTTGGTGAAAATATGTGAAAGAGTTACAAACATGGAAAATAACATGTATGCAGATCATAAGAGTGAGGAAGCCGCTCCAACCAAGGAAATTTACTCAGTGACTGATATTTGTTAGGTGTATAAAAAGTTAAGTTTAAATAAAGTCCTCACATCTTGGTCTAGCACTAACTTTTAGAGTGCATAACTATTAAATCTGACACTCCTCAAATACCTGGCCATGAGTAAGAAACAGGCATTGCTTGGTCAGTGCAAGCAATACAATCAGAAATTTCATGGAATATGTCTAAAAAACATATCATTTAAATCTGAATTCCATATTAGTTTATCATTTCGATATGTTGACAAGTGCATGTAAGGATTTTGTCACTAAGGAAGTTTCTAATATACTTCTATTATATATAAAAAAATAAATGTAAAATACATAAATGTGTTTCTAAGTTGCTACTGTTTATTTTAAGAAATAAAACATTCATCATCTTCAAATTCTGTACTTCTGTACACTGATTGCTACGTGGTAAGGGTGAGGGTAGCAGCAAATTATAGTCAACTTGGCAGCCCAGATGAACTGCAGCTGTTTTCAGTTCTGTTTCTGCAACATCCGTAGTGGATTTCAGAATTTACTGAGAGCTGGCTTTTCTCATTTTCCTGGCAAAGGAATTGCTGGCTTAATTACCCCTTGGGGGTCCTGTGCAAATTATGTTCATAGATGTGGATAGAGAAGATGGCAGAAAATAAATATTCAACAGCATTAAGAGAGAGAGGGAGAGAATTTCACTTGTGCTGAGCATGCATTTCCTCCCTTGACTTCTCTGAAGCTTAAAAGGGGACAAGTTCTCTCCAGTCCTGTATAAAATCATCATTTCTGACACAACATACTCATCTCAGAAGTAGCTATCTCAGCCTAGTATCTAGAGTCACCATCACCAAACAAACCTGGTCTTGCATGACATTTACCTCCATTATCTAATACAGGCTGACATTCCCACCCTTGGAAGAACCCCATGATCTTGTGTCTGACCTCACTCATTGTCTAAAGCTAAAACTGCTAGAGAGCTGCATGAAAACATTTATGAATGAATTAAGGTGAATTAATTTTTTCTATGGAATAACCACCAGTGACAATAATATTTAACATTTATTGAAAATGTGCTCTCTGCCATTTATCTAAGCCTCACAGTCACTGTGGTCATCAGCAGGTGTTACTGGGGGTAGTCTTCATTCAGTGATTGAATTTCCGAACAGCTTGAGGAGAACAGAACTAAAACACCCACATCCCAGGCTGAGTGGTGACTTGGCAGGAAGCAGAAAGAAGCGGAGCCAGTTTCCATCCAAACCCAGGTTGACCCTTGAACTCATTCTTTTAGCCAATTTAGGCAAATTTGCCTTCCTGGTGTGAGAATTCTAGGCATAAAGAAAGAAACTGATGTATAGTAAGAAAAATGGGAGGCTGTCACCCTTCACAATCTCGACTATGGTCAGCTCAGCATGTAAAAGAAATACAGTGTTTTGACATGTGACTCTATCCTGGAGTTTAGGCTGACACTCAGAGCCTGTATTTTACATTTGAGGCCAGGATCCCTTAGTCAAGTGCATTGAAGACATCATCAAGGTCTACTGCCTCATGAAATAAGCCCCGTTTTAGGGAGCAACTTTGATTGGCACCACTATAACGATGAAAGGAGCAGGATGAGGGCGTGGTCTCACTAGGTGCAGAAATGCTGTCATGAGGCTCAAACAAGAGCTTTGAAGTTCTTCCAAAAGCAATCCCACTCCGCAATTATGTGGGAGAGGGCTGCACTGCACAGTGCTCACGATCCTGCTGAGGAATTATGCAGTTAATGTGCTAGAAAATCCTTTCGAAAATGCCATTTCCTTTACTGGCTTTCTAGCCGCCCACACCTGGAGTGTGCCAGTTTTTGTACAAATACAATGGCCTCGCTGGCACTATTGTATTTCATTTCCATTGACAAGGTGACAAATCATGTCATAACCACCCCGCTATTTTCTTGAAACCCACCCAGCTCTCCGGACCCCCAGACATGCATGGTGTCTCCTTCATGTTGTTAATAAGAGCCAGGGTGGTCTCAGCAACAGCACCCAGGCCATCTTCTACCATCGCCCCAAAACGATGCTTCCCTTGATGTAGCTTGTTTTTCTTTCACTCTGATCTAAATGGTATTGTCGTAAGCAGTATGAGAAGATGATTTTTTCTCTAGAACAGCACTATATCTAGAAATATTGCCCTTTCTCCAGACGAGATTTCATGCAAACATGTGTGTGCATTTATTGTGACTGATAAAAACAACTGTAATAAAGGAAAACAACAATAGAAAGCAAGAGATTATGGGTCAGCTTTTTGGATTGCCACTTTGTGACTTCAGAGAATTTACTTAACCTCTCTGGGCTCTAGTCTTCTCATAGATATTGAAAGAGGATTGCACTGGAGAATGTTTATGCACTCTTTTATTATAATGAATCTATAATTCCAAATACTACAAGAGTAGAAATTCTCTCTTATTATATTAAGCTGCAAAGTATTAACCAAAACTCAGTAAAATTCTTAATTAAGTACTAAGTAGTGATGCTTTGGATCTGAAAGAAACTAAGTGTTTGAGCCCAATGTTGGCAGGTACTTTTATCTGGTGGACGTCAGAATAGATACAGCAAACCATAAAATGGTGAGAGAAAAACAGCACCATCCTTAATAGGAAAGAAACATCTTTTCAGGGCCAGCCTCTTAGTGACCCATGCCCCAGAGGTGCAGAAGAGAACAAGGGGACTGAGAGACCACCATCTAAGACTGATTTCTCCAGGTGGATAGAGAAGCACCTTGCTGGAAGCCAGACACCTGAGGTGAGACCAACCAAGTTTTCCAAATGGGCAAAAATTTGACAGCATTTCAATCCAAAAAATAATCAGGAAGGGGATGAATAAGAGCCAACTTTTAAGAAAAATAAGCAGAGTTCCAGTAAGTTCAATCAAAAAGTAAAATAACATCAAATAGGATGATTGGAGGCTCGATGTAAACACCAGGCTGACAGCCGCCTGGCATGGATACTTGGGGAGATAGACCAAGTAGCAAACTAGAAACACAGTTTCGCATAAAGGAAACTGCTAAAGTGTCAGGATAGAAGTTGGGCAGGTTACTTGGCTGCTTGGAGGGGTAAGTTCTATGTGTTTATAAAACAGAACTTCTAATGATCTCTAGAACCACTTCTTGTAAAGGGTCAGGCTCAGATAATCCTGTTAAAACAGGAATGTATGAATACTTTGGATCAATCTTCTAAGAAAATAAATGCACCTTAATATAAGGCTAAATCAAAAAAATAATTGAGACTATGAGTGAATGAGTTGGAATTTTAATAAATGAAATGACCCACAACATTCCTTTTGACAGCTTTTGTTATCATATGTAAGATGTGTCTGCTTTATTACCATTTAGGATAACATTATGGAAGCTTTGGAACTTCACAAGTCAACAGCTAATCTGACTTTCTAGTGGGAGAAAAAGAAAGGAAAATAATACTGACAGATGTATTCCCTGAAAGCCAAGTGCTGAAAATTAAAGAATGCCTACGATGTTTCTGTCAGGCCTCATTCTCCTCAAGGAAATCATCTTATAGGTGAACAATTTCAGGGTTTTTTCCACTTATAAAAACCATGTCCCAGATGCCAACTTAGGCCAAACCACAAGGCCATTGCTGTGCACAAAGTCTAGCAAGAACACGGAGTTGGACCTTATGGCTTTCAGTTGTGTTTACTGTTGAACCAGCAAACATTCAGTTCTGGAGATACTCATGGGATGCAGGTGAATAGAAGAGGCTCTGTGCCTCCCAGTTATACTCCAGACTGCCAGACGGGTCAAGGAAGGCAAGTAAGGAGCCCTTCAGTTTAGATGAGCCCAGACCCTCCAACTGGTAACTGTATGTGAGCAGGTTAAACAGGAGAGGGACAACAGCTACCCTTGCAGGTCCCCCTCTTATTACCAAGTAAAGAAATCTGCACCACAATTACTGACCTCACTGCTCTATATTTCACTTCATAATTGGGTCTACTAAATTTTTCAATGCACTGGGTCATGCAACAGACAAAATATTTGAGTTTGTTCTATATTTTAAAGATGTGACAACATTAGACTGTCCCCAGACAACTTTATAAGCAGTTATTTAAAGACCTATTGAGACAGAGTGTCAGCCTGGTCTGTGGAAGTTCTGGGTTCGATTCCCAGCCAGAACACAAAGGAGAAGCACCCATCTGCTTCTCCACCTTTCCCCCTCTCTTTCCTCTCTATCTCTCTCTTCCCCTCCCGCAGCCAAGGTTCCATTGGAGCAAAGTTGGCCTCCACCTCAGGCGCTAGAATGGCTCCGGTTGCAGCGGAGCAACACCCTAGATGGGCAGAGCATCGCCCCCTGGTTGGCTTGCCGGGTGGATCCCAGTGGGGCACATGTGGGAGTCTGTCTTCCCACCCCGCCTCTCACTTCAGAAAAATACAAAAAAAAAAAAAAAAAGACCTATGGAGAAACTCTACCAATTTTCATGGAAGTAAATAGGGCCAGAAGAACTGGTATAAAGAAGCCCTTTTGTACCTGACCCTTTGTCCTACTTTCCCTGAAGCCAACAAAGGCTATTACTGAAGACATTAGTTAGCATACCTGGACCAGGCCCAAACACCAAACTTGCTGGGTCAAGGTAGGTTGACTTTCCAGAACATACTGGAATATTTCAGATTTTGTGCTTAGCACTAGATACCATAAGAGCCAAATATCCCTGTTCTCCAGTGCATGAGATCTTATCCTCCAGCCTTCACCCAGCCAGCGATTCTAAGGAAAGCAAAACCCACGCTGAGTGTTAAGCTGCCAGGAGAAAATGACATGCAAAGGGAAAGTGAGGGCACAGTGCTGAAGGCAAGGGTACAAGAATAGGGTATGTGTAATAAGGGGACAACAGCCGGAAAGCCAAAGCACAATATGAGATGCAACTAGCAAGAGAAACAAAGGGCAGCCAGACAATATTTCACAAATACATTAGGAATAAGACAAAGGAGACTGTAGACCCACTAATTAGGAGGGAGGGAAAACAAATAGCAGATGCATCAGAAGGCTTGAGCTTTTAATACCTATTATGCTCTAGGCTTCACAAAATGGTTAGCTATCATCAGAAGCTGAATATAAACCACAGTAATGAGCACATGGGTTGGGGGCAGAGAAGTTTAAATGGAAACCAAACAGATTAGTAACTACTTAGTCAAGCTCAATGGTTTCAAACCTGGCTGTGATAAGAGCCAGAGCTCTGTAGTAATATAACTAGCTTCTGAAACGCAAGTTCCTGTTGAAGGAGTGGGAAGATTATAGATGGCCAAGTCTGAGGCAAATGCAGGGTTAGCACTGAGCAAGAGGAAATGACAGGTGGTTAGAAACAGAATCATTGACCCTAGAAAGGGGCATGGCTATCCCCACACAGTGACACTCAAAGTGATTAAAAGAGATAAACTCTTTGCCCCAGACTAAGCACAGAAGTGAAGGAAACTCAATTGGCTACTGTACACAGACCTTGGGATGAGGCCCTGGAAGTATCACATTCCAAAATAGAATTGTCTTGTCTTTTTTAAAATGTCAGGCACTTGACCAAAGAAGGTTAAAATGGAAGCTGTGAATGGACTTGGGAAGCTTCACATGGAGAACATACATGGGGGAAGAAGGCCTGGCTTTCATTTTCAGATTAACATAGCTAAAATAGTTTGCATCTCTACTTTGTGTCATGCGCTGTACTAAGTACTTTCTGTGCATTTTTTAATATTCTCAATAACTTGATAAGATAGGTATTGCAATGATCTATATGTATAAACTCTAAACCTTCCTAGACCTCAGATCCTTCATGTAAATGATCTAAATAATGGTGTAAGAAAGGCAAGTGGCTGCCTTTATCTGTTTATTTGCTCACTGTAAGCTGCATATTCTATATAACCTCTTTGATTTATAAACTAAAGCAAATATGTGAAATTTAGTTTATTATATGATTTTGTCATCTACATGTAATTCCTGGGGCTTTTTTAAGGTGTCCGTGCTACTTTTTTTTTTTTTTTTAAAAAGCCATACACAGATGTGTCACTTTATTTTTCCATTCTTTAATTGAATTTATTGACTAGTTAAAATTATACAGGTTTTAAGTGCACAATTCTACAACACATCTCTGTACACCATAGTGTTCTCTACCCCAAATAGAGTCTCTGTCCATCTCCACTTGTCCCCCAACTCCCTCCTCTTTCTCCCCCCCAGATATCACCATACTGTTGTCATGTCCATGAGCTCCTTCTGTTTTTTGTTTGTTCATTTGTTTGTTTTTTTGCTCAATCTCTCCACCTCCCTTACTCAGCCTCTTCCCCCTGGCAGCTCTCAGTTTGCTATCTACAAATCTGTCTCTATTTTTCTTTGAAAGAGAAATAGGAGAGCCAAGAGAAGCATCAACTCTTAGTTGCTCTACTTTAGTTGTTTATTGATTACTTTTAATATGTGCCTTGACTGGAAGGCTCAAGCCAAGCCAAGATTCCCAGAAGTGGATAGATTTCCAGAAGTGGAATCACTGGGTCATAAGGCAGTTCCATTTTTAATTTTTCAAGGGAATGCCGTATTGCTTTTCATAGTGGCTGTAACAATCTGCATTCTGACAGTGCATTAAGGTTCCCTTTTCTCTACACCCTCACCAACACTTTTTGTTTATTGATATATTGATGATAGTCCTCTGACAAGTATGAGGTAATATCTCATGGTGTTTTAATTTGCATTTCTCTGATTATTAGTGACATTGAGCATCTTTTAATGTGTCTATTGGCCATCTCTATGTCCTCTTTGGAGAAGTGTGTATTCAGGTCTTTTGCCCACTTTTTAAGGATTGTTTGGGTTTGTGTGTGTGATTTTGGTTTTATAAGTTCCCTATACATTTGGGTATCAATCCCTTATCAGATGTGCCAGCAAATACATATGTTCTCCCATTCGGTTGGTTGTCTTTCCAGTTTGTTGATGGTTTCCTCTGCTGTGCAAAACCTTTTTAGTTTGATATAGTCCCACTTGTTCATTTTTCTTTTGTTTCTCTTGCTCAAGAAGATATATCAGGAAAAAAAATGTTGCTACAAGAAATATCTGAGATTTTACTGCCTGTGTTTTCTTCTAGGATTTTTATGGTTTCAAGTTTAATATTTAAATCTTTAACCCATTTTTACTATATTCTTGTGCATGGTATAAGAAGGTGATCTAGTTTATTTTTATTTTTTGCACATATCTGTTTAATTTTCCACAAATCATATATTGACTATTTTACCTCATTGTATCTTTTTGCCTCTATACTGTTCCATTTTTGTATATGTCTGTTTTTATGCCAGTATCATGGTGTGTTGATTGCTATGGGCTTGTAAAGTAGTTTTATATGAGCTCTTCAGGCTTATCACTTCCTCCCCTAACTACCTGGTAATGAAAAATAAATAAACGGGGCAACTGGGTGGTAATGGCTTACATTTGGCTATAGTGAATGAAAGAAAATAGCCACAGTCCAGTCAGGATCTTGGTGAGGTTACTCTTACCTGAGGGCAAGGGTGACAAAAATGAGCAAGTTCCTCATATTTGCTGCACCCTTGGCAAATATTGCAAAATAATCCAGAAAGCACTCTTTTAGAGCCCATGGGCCCCTGAAGTTCTTCTCGACACACAATACAATATTCTGTTTGCTAAAATACCTACAAGTACATGATAGAGTAGTTCTTGATATCAAGGTATCTTGGGCATCAAATTAACTATCTGTGAGATGTTTGTTGAACATGGACATAAGAAGTAGAGTACCTAACTTGATTTTTAAGAATTAATTAATTTAAGAAACACTAGTAAATTTGGGCTCAAACAGACACAATAGATTTCTTTACCATGTCACTTCTCAATCTTTGACATGCTGATTTTAATTTTAAGCCTACACACATTGGACATAGCATACAGCATTTCTCAGACGTGGAGACGATTGGAACCATCGTCCTACAAACCATGTATCATCCTATAGGTAGCACTCCACAGTCCATATTTTTGAAAGGTTAATAACATATTCCTGTTGGAGAACCAAAGGTTATAATTTTTTGTTTATTTCTTGGATGAAATTAGCACAATAATCAGACCTGGATTAAGTTTAAGACAGAGCCACGCACACAGCAAATATACTCATACTTGAGGTCCAAACTAAAGGATCAGAACTCTTTTAATATCCCCTGCTGAGAATAAGGATTGATTCTAAGGTCTCCTTCAGAACAGTGCCTGCCTATGGAAAGTAAAGAAGTCCACCTTTAGAAGATGAATCATGGAGGAGCTAACAGCCAACAGTGACCTAATGGATAAACCCTGACAAATTCATATTATCCAATTTCCCTTTTTGTATGTACCATGCAGTTACTTCAGGCCACTGAGGGGTAATGCAATTTATTGGATTACAATGTTATTTAATAACAATCTACGCTTGTTTGAATATACATATGTCTTTCAATGTATATCTGGGAACATTGCAGATACTTCAACTAAATGCACATAAACCATTTTTAAGAGTGGGTTAGTCTATAGATGGCTGCTTATATCCATTGTACTTCAACTTCTATTAATCAGTAGTCAGAAGGTGACTTGTCCCCAAAATTTAGAGGCATCTTATTAGAGTGATGTACACACTTAACTATATGTGGCTGGTGATCCAGTGAAACTTTGTTAACTTAGAATAAAACCAGTATAGAAGACCCCTTATCCTCTACAACCAAAACTGTTCTTCCCCAGTGTCAAAATAAGAAGTGTATCCTTGTGATTGGGCTGGGGACATTATAGATCATCTGATCTTCATTCAGCATTCACTCACTTATCAAATATTTATTGAGCACAATTCTTCATTAGTGATAGAGATGCAACAACCAAACATATGCAGTCTCTGTCCTCACAGAGATGATGGTCTTAGTGCACTTTCAGTATTGGAGCTGTGGAGGAGTGAGGATGGAACCTTTGATGGGATAGCCAAGGAACTATCCACAGTTTTCATTTAGTACGTGAACAATTTTATGCTTCAGTCTGATTGGTCACACAAAACATCAAGGTCATCTTAAACTTTTGACCAGCACCATCGACCTTCCAGTGCAACTCTTGCAGCCAGCAAAGTTGCTACAAACTTTGATTTCTGTATTTAAATTGTGTTAATGATTAAGGTAGATTTAGATTCAATCTTGCACACACACAAATCGATATGTAATCTCTATCTATCTACATATCTATTTAGCAGGAGGGACTTTCAGTGAATGACATTTAAGGTAGAAAGTTGGTACTTAAAATAATAAGGAATGTGGAAAGATAAAAATAAAAGAAAATGGGAGGAATTAGAAAAAACTAGAGTGACAAATTCTATGGGAACCTTAAAAAGTATTTGCTCTTGAACTAAATGTGTTTCTCAGAGGGCAGGGTTCATCAGAGAAATTTGAAAAACTATGTCTCTTCTGTCTCTGTGTGTGTGTTTACATAAATTCAAAGAAAAAAATAATCTTCTAGGAGATTCAGAGATCTTGATGCCCAATCAGTTTCTGCTTTGTATGAACACAAGATGGACAAACTTGAATAGAAGGTCAATTATTGTTAATACAGGGTTGAGATTTGGTTACTGTCTTCATTTGTATACACACAAAACTGCATTGAAAGCAACTTATGACCTTAATTTTAAGTTTCTTGAAAGGAGGTTTTACTTTCAAAAAATAATGATTTAGCATACAACTTTTAGGAGTGATAGAACTTCACTCAGCGATACCTTCAGAAATGGGTAAATGGTCTTCTTAAGAGATTGAAAACAATATTTTCTACTTTCTATTACAACAGTATTTAAATTATGACTCACATTCTGAGAGTGTGAGCATATACTTTCAAGCTAATAAATTAACAAGGTGGTTTTCAAAAATTTGGATGTAACTACAGAGCTTTTGTTTAGAAGTATAAGTTGTATATTTCTTGAAAACAGGAGCATCTACCACTTATTTAGATAAGTGCCTAGAGTCCTAGAAAGATCTCCTATAGACAGTAAGAGTTAAATACTTGTGCTTGTGAATATGTGCATATATTCTTGATAACATTATTGTTCTAGTCCTAATAATAGAGGCTTCTGAAATGGTGTTATATTCTTAAATTGTTCATCTTTTTTAAAAAAAATAGCTTTTAAAAGAAAGAAAAATATCCTATCATCTCACATATATGTGGAATCTAATAAACAAAGTGAACTAAGGAATGGAATAGAGGCAGAGGTGGGTCACAGGAAGCAGGGGGACAGCTGTCAGAGGGAAGGGGAATAAGGGGATGGGATCAGAGAAGGTAAAGGGACTAGTGAAACTATATATGCATAACACAGAGATATAGATAACAGGACAGCAAATCCTAGAGGAAAGGGGGGAGGGAGTTGGGGGGAGGGGAGCAAAGGGGGTCTAAAAAGGGACACAGGGTAGGGGTGAGGGAATTATATTCAGTGGGACACTTGAATCCATGTAAACACAATAAATTAGAAATTTTAAAAAAATTAAAAATAAATAAAATAGCTTTTAAAAGGTGCTTAGTGCACATAGATTTTTTATCTAGTTATAAACCAAGTTACAGTGCATCTGTAAAGTCATGGTGCACTTTTGACCGGTCAAAAGTCAAAAGTGCACCATGACGTTATGCATACACTGTATTTACCCCTTTATTCTCTCACTACAAAGACATCATAGAATAAAATATAATAATAAACTTTAACATGCCAAACAAAATTCTTATTAAAAAATCATTGTGATTTAAAACATACAAATTTCCCTAAAAATCTGTTTTATGTAATCAAACTTCAGATAAATTTACATGGAGAAACATCACAAGTAATGTTACAAAAGAGCAAATGGGACTGGTCTTCTTGCCTGTCTGATGACTTCTTAGCTCTTTCTATATACCTTTATTTTCACTGTTTGATAGGCTTTCCTCCATCATCATTATTTGCCAACCTCATAATTGTTCAGGGTGACTTCACACACAGAAGATATTAATGGCTTCCAAATCAGCTTTTAGGTCCAAACATGAATGTCCAGCTACCTGCTGGAAATCTTTTGGACAACCACCAGACATCACAAACTCCACAAGTCTATTCTGAGCTCATCACTCACTACCCTTACACTTTTCTACTTCTTATTCTTCTTTTCCTAAATAAATGTTTGCTGAATAAATGAATTAATGATTTTTTGGGGACAGCAAGATAGCAATGGAGTAGAAGGATGTACCAACTTCCAACTCCTGGAACCAAAGTGAATTATAACTTAATTTTAAGAACCATCATCTGGATAAACCAACTTTGAACTAAACTAAGTGGACTCTTCAACCAAGGAACACTGAAGAAACCACATTGAGACTGGTAGGAAAAGCGAAAACGTGGAAAGAGCTGCCCAGCTCCCTGGAGCGAATGGCAGACTCGCGTGGTGGGAAGAGAGTTTAGCAGAGAAGGAGGGACCTGGGCCCCAGGAACAAACCCCCACCCTGCAGCCCCAGAACCTAGAAGAGGCGTTTGGTCAGTATTGAGCTGTGAAACAAGTTAGGATACTGTTTGTGAGAGACAGTGTTGGCAGATAAATTATAATATGCTCACTTTGTTAAAGATGGCACTGCCCACATGGAAGCCCATAACCCAGGTGATATTATTTGCCCTTATGCTTGGGATGGGTGTGTGAGAAAGGCTGTAATGTAAGCAGGCCTAGTCATTATAGCCTAAGGCTTACTTTTAAGAGTAAGCTTTCCCCCACACCCTTGACTGATTGGATGATGTAGGGTGGTGCACTCCTGAGGAATCCCATTATGCCTCAGATGGGTGACTTTGTATTAGATACTTCCTTGTTTGTACAATTGGATTAAAGGTTTTGATTCTGCACTATAAAGTGGGGCAGGCCAGGAGCTTGCACTCACTAGGTTCCTGCTATCATCATTGCAGGGGCCTCCCTGATCCCTTGCCCTCCATGCGAAAAGCTGGTTTTCTGCTTTTTCCTTGTCTTCTCTTGTGGATTGCCTGTCTTGGTGAGACACCAATAAACAGAATGGCCTACCATCCTCCGACTCTGCCATTTCTTCACCGTCACCGAATCCAATGGGGACCTGCATGTGAATGGCCACGATGGCGGCTCCTGGCCTTATAGACAGTTTTCTCAGACCTAAGATTCTTCTTAAAGGGACAGCACAGAAAACCTGTCTCACAACCACTCACACAGGGCTCCGGAGAACAGGGACAGAGGAGAGGACCAGAGCAGCAGGAAGAGAGTGTGCACTGGAAGGCACAGGGAGAAAACAAATATTTCGCCTGGAACTAGCAATACTAGCAAAGGTAGACAGGACACCAACCAAACAAGCTCTCCAGTGGCACTTAAAGCAGAGCTGCTCAGAGGGAGGGAACTTCCAGGACTACAGTATAGAGTGTTAGGGTCTGAGCTGCAGTGCCCCTACCCACACTGCTGAGGGCTAGCTGGAGGGATGGGGGCGGTGGGACGCGAAAACATGGTTCTATCGGCGGGGGAGGAAGCCCAGCCAGCGTGAGCTCAGTCTAGCCCAGCAAGGGCGGAGGGGATGCGCAAAAGTGGTCCGGCAGCTGTGGGCCCGCCTGCACCCCAACCTGTGGTGAAAAAGCCAGGAACGGGCAGAGATCTGCTGCTGAGCAGGGCCCAGTGGACACACTACATAACCAGGCATCCGAGGTTTGCAAACCTGTGCGAGCCGGCCCTGAAAACAGAGGCGGGGCTAAAGCCTGAGACAGGCGGAGGCTTGCAGCTTAGTGCACACCAGCAGCACAGCCCAGCCCGAGAAACCTCGGTTTGCGATCCTGCGCCAGCCGGCTCGAACCGCGGGGGCTGGGCAGAAGCCTGGGAACAGGTGGGGTTGGCAGCTGAGCAAAGGTGCTCACCCCTACCCTTGGTGCCGAAACTTGAAGCTTGAGTGTGGTGCGCAACTGCACCAGTGGGGGCAAGGCTAAGGACCAGGCAGGCTGAGGCTTGTAGAGCAGGGCATGAGAACACAGACCCTCCAGCAGAGGAAAGGCAGAAATCACAGCAACAACCGCAGTGGGCCAGCACCAGCAACTCCCATACCCAGCCCTAGGCAACAGCAGAGGGGTTAGTAGGCCTGTAGACAGACCACACCTAGAGAACACATAGGCAACACCCATGTGACTCCAGTGGCCACAACATTCTTATACACAGACAAAATGGCCAGGCAGAGTAATGCAACCAAAATGAATCAAGAGAAATCCACAGAGAAGGTCCTAAGTGAACCAGATATAACCAAATTACCAGATGCAGAGTTTAAAATAAGGATAGAATGTTCAAAGAGCTTAGAGCAACAATGAATAGTCATTACAATCATCTAAATAAAGAGATAACAAGTATAAAAAATGAAATTTAAATTATAAAAAAGAATAAGACAGAAATGACAAATACAATATCAGAACTGAAGGCCACAATGGAAGGAATTAAAAGCAGGATGGATGAAGCTGAGGATTGAATCAGCAAGTTAGAGGACAAAATAAACAAAGGCACAGAAGCAGAGCAGAAAAAAAAAAGAGACACAAAAAATGTGAGGAAACACTAAGGGAGCTCTGTGACAACATGAAGAAATAACATCTGCATCATAGGGGTACCAAAGGATGAAGAGAAAGAACAAGGGATAGAAACTTTGTTTAATCAAATCATAGTTGAAAACTTCCCGAAATTAAGGCTGGAAAATGTTTCACACATACAAGATGCACAGAGAACTCCATTAAAGAGAAACCCAAAGAAATCTACACCAAGACACATCATAGTTAATACGAAAGCTAAGGGATAAAGAGGAAATTTTAAAAGCTGCTAGAGAAAAAAAGGCACACCTACAAAGGAGCCCCATTAGGATGACATCCGAGTTCTCAACAGAAACACTTGAGGACAGAAGGGAATGGCAAGATATATTCAAAGTAATGCAGAACAAAAACCTACAATCAAGACTACTCTATCCAGCAAGGCTAATGTTTAAAACTGAAGGAGAAATAAAGAGCTTCCCAGACAAAAAATATCTCAAGTAATTCATTAAAACTAAACCAATTCTGTAAAAGATGCTAAAGGGCCTGTTGTGAACAGTTCAAAGGGGGGAAAGAATATAGCAAAAGAAGAATACAGCTTTAAAGAATAAAATGGTAATAAACAACTACATATCAATAATAAACTTAAATGTAAATGAATTAAATGATCTAATCAAAAGACATAGGGTAGCTCTGTGGATAAAAAAACAGGACCCATACATATGTTGTCTAAAAGAGACACACCTTAAAACAAAAGATGCACATGGATTGAAGGTAAAAGGATAAAAAAAATATTTTATGCAAATGAAAATGAAAAAGTGGACGAGGTAGCAATACTTATATCTGACAAAATGGACTTTAAAACAAAGGCTGTAGTAAGAGATAAAGAAGGACACTACATAATGATAAAGGGAACAATTCAAACGGAAGACATAACCATTATAAATATCTACGCACCAAATATAGGAGCCCTGACATACATAAAGCAGACTTTGATATATTAAGGGTGAGATTAACAGCAAAACTATAATAGTAGGGGATTTCAACACCTCACTAACATCACTGGATAGATCCTCAAAAAAGAAAATTAATAAAGAAATAGCAGACTTAAAGGATACACTAGATCAACTCGATTTAATAGATATCTTCAGAACTTTTCACCCTAAAGCAGTAGACTATACATTCTATTCAAATGCTCATGGTACATTCACTAGGATAGACCACATGTTAGGACACAAATTTGGTCTCAACAAATTTAAGAATTTTGAAATCATATCAAGCATTTTCTCTGATCACATTAGCATGACACTAGAAATTAACCACATAACAAAAACTGAAAAATACTCAAACACTTGGAAACTAAATAGCATGTTATTAAGTAATAAATGGATTAACAATGAGATCAAAGAAGAAATAAAAATATTTCTAGATACCAATAATAATGAGCATACATCAACTCAAAATTTATGGGACACAGCAAAAGCAGTACTAATAGGGAAGTTCATAGCACTACAGGCATACCATGAGAAGCTACATAAGCTCAAATAGCAACCTGACCCTGCATCTAAAAGAACTACAGTAACAACAGCAAATAAAGCCCAGGACTAGTAGAAGGAAAGAGATAAAAAAAATCAGAATGGAATTATATGTTATAGAGGCTAAGGAAACAATACAGAGGATCAATGAAACCAGGAGCTGGTTCATTGAAAAGGTAAACAAGATTGATGAACCTTTAATTAGACTCACCAAAAAAAAAAAAAAAAAAGACAGAGGACTCAAATAAATAAAATTAGAATGGAGAGTGGAGAGATAACAACTGACACAACAGAAATACAAAGTATTGTAAGAAAATACTATGAAGAATTCTATGCCAAAAAATTAGACAACCTTGGTATAATGGACAAATTTCTTGAATCATATAATCTTCCAAAAATCAATCTGGAAGAATCAGAACACCTAAACAGACCAATTACAACAGGGGAGATCAAAACAGTTACCAAAAAAACTCCCAAAAAAGAAAAGTCCTGGATCTGATGGCTTCACAAGTGAATTCTATCAAAAATTCAAAGAACTAACTACTATCCTTCTCAAGCTATTTCAAAAAATACAAGAGGAAGGAAGACTTCCAAACTACTTTTATGAGGCGAGCATAATTCTGATCCCATAGCCTGGCAAAGACAACACAAAGAGAGAAAATCATAGGCCAATATCCCTGATGAATTTAGACGCTAAAATTCTCAACAAAATATTAGCCAATCGGATCCAGCAATATATGAAAAATATCATACACCATGATCAGGTGGAATTTATTCTGAAGAGGCAAGGCTGGTTCAATATTTGCAAATCAATCAATGTGATTCATCACATAAACAAAAGAAAGGACAAAAATCACATGATAATTTTAATAGATGCAGAAAAAGCATTTGATAAAATCCAGCACCCATTTAGGATCAAAACTCTCAGTAAAGTGGGAATACAGAGAATGTCCCTTAACATGATAAAGGCCATCTATGACAAACCCACAGCCAACATCATACTAAATGGGCAAAAATTAAAAGCAATCCCCTTAAGATCAGGAACCAGGCAGAGATGCCCCTTTTCACCACTCTTGTTCAATAGAGTTCTGGAAGTCTTAGCCGCAGCAATCAGAAAAAAGGAAGAGATAAAAGGCATCCAAATTGGACAAGAGGAAGTAAAACTGTCATTATTTGCAGATGATATGATATTGTATATAGAAGACCCTAGAGTCTCAGTCAAAAAACTATTGGACCTGATAAATGAATTCAGCAAGATGGCAGAATATAAAATTAATACTCAGAAATCAGAGGCATTTTTATATACTAATTATGAACTCTCAGCAAAAGAAATTAAGGAAACAATCCCCTCCACTATTACAACAAAAAAATAAAGTACCAAGGAGCAAATTTAACCAAGGAGGTTAAGGACTTGTACTCGAAAAATTATAACACATTGATAAAAGAAATCAAGGAAGATACAAACAAATGGAAGCATATAACTTGCTCATGTTTAGGAAGAATACAAATCATTAAAATGTCTATATTACCCAAAGAAATTTATAAATTCAATACAATATCAATTAAAATACCAATGACATACTTCAAAGATATAGAACACATATTTCAAAAATTTATATGGAACCAAAAAAGAACACAAATAGCCTCAGCAATCTTAAAAAGAAAAAATAAAACAGGAGGTATCACTCTTCCAGATATCAAGATATACTACAAGGCCATTGTACTCAAGACAGCCTGGTACTGGCATAAGAACAGGTACATAAATCAGTGGAACAGAACAGAGAACCCAGAAATAAACCCACACCTTTATGGACAACTGATATTTGACATAGAAGGAAAGAACATACACTGGAGTAAAGACAGCCTCTTTAACAAATGGTGTTGGGAAAATTGGACATCTACCTGTAAAAAAATAAAACTAGACAATCAACTTACACCATTCACAAAAACAAACTCAAAATGAATAAAAGACTTAAATGTAAGCCATGAAACCATAAGCATCTTAGAAGAAAACATAGGCAGTAAGCTCTCCGACATCTGTCATAGAAATATATTTGCCGATTTATTTCCACGGGCAAATGAAATAAAAGGCAGGATAAACAAATGGGACTATATCAAACCAAAAAGATTTTGCATAGCTAAATACAATAAGAACAGAATAAAAAAGAATACCACACAATGGGAGAACATATTCAACAATACGTCTGATAAGGGGTTAATAACCAAAATTTATAAAAAAAACTTATAAAACTCAACACCAGGAAACAAACAATCCAATAAAAAATGGGCAAAAGAAATGAATAGAAATTTCTCCAAACAGGACATACAGATGGCCAATAGGCATATAAAAAAATGCTGAACATCACTAATCATTAGAGAAATGCAGATTAAAACCACAATGAGATATCACCTCACACCAGTCAGAATGGTACTCATCAGCAAAACAACACAGAATGTAAGTGCTGGCAAGGATGTGGAGAAAAGGGAACCCTACTGCACTGCTGGTGAGAATGCAGACTGGTGCGCCACTGTGGAAAACAGTATGGAGATTCTTCAAAAAATTAAAAATTAAACTGCCTTTTGACCCAGTTATCCCACTTATAGGAATATACCCTAAGAACACCATAGCACTGTTCGAAAAGAAGAAATGCGCCCCCATGTTCTTGGCAGTATTGTTCACAGTAACGAAGATCTAAAAACAGCCCAAGTGTCCATTGGAGGATGAGTGGATTAAAAAAGCATTGATACATATATACTATGGAATACTACTAAGCCATAAGAAATGATGACATTGGATCATTTACAACAAAATGGATGGACCTTGATAACATTATACGGAGTGAAATAAGTAAAACAGAAAAAAACTGAGAACGGCATGATTTCATACATAGGTGGGACATAAAAACGAGACTATGAGACATGAACAAGAGTGTGGTCGTTACGGGGTGGGAGGTGAGAAGAGGGAAGGAGAGGGGGAGGGGAGGGGCACAAAAAAACCAGATAGAAGGTGACAGAGGACAATTTGACTTTGGGTGATGGGTATACAACATAATTGAATGACAAGATAACTTGGAGATGTTTTCTTTGAACATGTGTACCCTGATTTATTAATGTCACCCCATTAAAATGAATAAAAAAGAGAGAATTAATGATTTTTAACAATTACTAAATGAATGTCATGTGGAAGACAAGTTTTTATTTCTATATATAATGAGACTTAAATTGGATGGGAATCTTTCTAAATAAAGTTGGTTCTCCTACAATTTTTGGAAATCACAGGCTAGATAAATACTCGAAAACTGAACTTCTAATCATCTGAGCAAAGAATTAAATTGCAGACTAAGGCCAGAGAGGGCCACAATTTATAAAACATCTGTGGTGTTTTTTGTTTATATTTGACTCACTGAGAAAAATATTATAGTTTCATTTCAAGCAAAAAGTGTGTGTGTATGTGTGTGTGTGTGTGTGTGTGTGTGTGTGTGTATCCAGATGATCCAGATGTGTTAATTTATGCTCACACTTACTGTAAGGCCAGTGGCCAGTGCAGGTTCACATTAGATTCAAACAGACGGTAATGAAAAAATGGAGTAAAAAACTGGTGAGCCATCAGCTTTAATTATAGCTTGCACCCAGCAGGCAAGTAAAAACACACACTGGGCTCCAAAACCCACACATTCAGTGCTCACAAAGCTACTGACTTATCCGAGTTTCCTAGCATCAAAAGGTTTCTAGCTCACCAGATTTATTCACCTCTGTTTCCCATCTCCTTTTCTCTACACAAACTCTGCACAAACTGGCTTCTTCCTCAGCATTCCGCAATCTTGGCTGCTTCTCCTCTCCTCCACGTGGCCTTAATCTGCTCTCCTTTCTAATACTAATCTCAGGAACCAAAAGAGAGCAAGCTCCCGGCCTGCCCCACTTTATAGTGTAGAAATCCAAACCTATAATCCAATCTACAAACGATAAAGTTTCCAATACAAAGTCACTTATCTGAGGCATAATGGGAGGATTCCTGATGAGAGTTCACCACCCTACATCATCCAATCAGTCAAGGGTGTGGGGAAAAGCTTACTGTTAAAACTTGCATGTGGGCAGCGCCATCTTTAACAAGGTGAGCATAATATATTTTATCTGCCCAACAATCCACTCCTATGCTCACTTTACTACCCACAATCTACACCACCGGCATCTCTGTACAGGGAAATTAGGCACATTACACAAATTACAGAAACAGCACAAATTATATAGTTTCAACAATTACAAAGATACACTCATTTACCAGTCTCTGAACACTTTGCCAAAAGTTCAAAATGTCTTCAGCCTTCTTTCTTGCCATTTGAAAGGCTTCCCGTTCTGTCCCACTTTATAGTGTAGAATCAAAACCTTTAATCCAATTATACAAACAAGGAAGTCTCTGATACAAAGTCACTTATCTAAGGCATAATGGAAGGATTCCTCATGAGAGTGCACTACCCTACAGCATTCAATCAGTCAAAGGTGTGATGAAAAGCTTACTCTTAAAACTTGCACATGGGCAGTGCCATCTTTAACAAAGTGAGCATAATATATTTTATCTGCCCAACATTTTCGTAAAAGGAATAAAAGTCAGTCAATATTTGGCTAACCAGCTTCCATCACTGTGGTACTAATGGTGTCACACTCCAGTAATATTTGAAGCTGTGAATCTGGACTACTCTTAATTCACCAACCTACAGGTTAGAATATTGTACTAATGAATGATTAATGAATGATACTCCTTTTAAGATAATACACAGCACAGAATATGTGTAATTATTGGACTCATCTACCTCCAAATACCTGAGGTTTTCTAAAAGATACTTATATATTTTTATGAGTCTTTAACTTCTTACTTGGCTAGAACCCAAGAAAGCATTCTGGCTAACATCCAGGGAATCTCAAACAGAAATTGAGGACCAACTATTACTTCTAATGTGAAACAATAGTTCTTTACAATAAAAGGAGTACTGTTGCTTACATAGCTGTTATTGTCAGGGTTTTGACATCCTCAGGAGTAAATATATGAACATGATCAAACTATCATGAAGCAGTCATTACAAAGAGTCCTAAGTGGCCAACACTCCTTTGACGTATCTTTATAACCTTATTCAAGAAAAGCGTTCATTTCAGGGAAGGCAGCAAATTGACTCTATGACAGGTATACAGGCTTTTCTTTTAGTTTTTAAAAATTATTTTTTTAATTTTAAAATTAAATTTAATGGGGTGCCATTGATCAATAAGAGTACATAGGTTTCTGGTTAACATCTCTATAGTATCTGAATTGTTGATTGCATTGTATGCCCATCACACAAAGTCAAATCATTTTTGTTACTGTGTATTTGTCCCTATTTTCTCCTCTCCCCGAAACCCCTCCTTCAGGTAACCATTTTGTTTTTACCTATGTCTATGAGTCTTAGTTTTATATCCCACCTATGTGGGATATATATTTCTTTCAGTTTGATACTTTTTTTAAAGTGAAAGGAAGATAGTGAGATAGATTTCCACATGCACACCCATCGGGATCCACCCAGCAATCCCTGTCTGGGGCCAAGGCTTAAACCAATCAAGCCACTGGCTATAGGAGGGAAAGAGGAACCTAGGAGGAGAGGGAGGGGAAGAGAAGCTGATAGTCGCCACTCCTGTGTGCCCTGACCAGAAATTGAACCCATTACATCCATACATCAGGTCAACACTCTATCCACTGAGCCAATTGGCCAGAGCAATAAGATTTTTTCATGTTATCTTATTCTGTCCCCAAAGAAATTAAACAATTTGTCCAAGATCACAGTTAGTAGACATCCTCAAATTAAAGCCCAGGTTTCACATGTTTAGTTCATTGTGCAACATCCCTAAACAAACCACCCAACTGGATTTAATTTTAATTCACAGATGCTTGAATTTTTAGTTCCACACATACCTATTTTCTTTATTGGCACAAAGCAAATGTACCAGGAAGGAGTAAGGGAAATCACCAAATGCTCTGGGAGTAGATGATGATAACATAAAAGGCATAGGGAATAAAAGGAACAAATTGCTAGAGGGGTAAAAGGAAAGCAGGTGTGAAGGCTTAGAAAGGTGATCCTACAAAGTCAGACACTCTTCCTCACTATCATGTCTGTAGCTGGTTGACATTGACATTTATTTAGTATTATTGTGGAAAGTTTCCTATAAAATGAACATTATCTGTATATCATAATGAAGAAAGCCTCAAGCCTAGAGTACTGACTCTTGACCTAAGGAATTAATATATTAATCTATCTTTCTAAATTGGCAGGAGAATTTTGGGATGAGGAATTCTATAAATTTGGGATGAGGATCAAAGTCTATCTGCACAGTGGGTTTGTGCCAAAGCTGAATTGATGTTAAGCCCACACTCATTGTGGTACATTTTTCTTTATTTACTGAGTGTTGATAATTACTATGGTGCTTATACTCCTGAAAAGCATTGCTGTTCTATCACATACGGCAATGGTTATTTAAGATCCTTGATCACCAAACAAGTGAATAAAGAGTGCAAATAGTTCACTCAGGACTCATTGGTATGGAAGGGACTTAAAGGAGTGTATGTCATCTTAAAATTATTTTTTTCCTGAAAAATGTTATTAGTAGTAGTATCAGTTTAATTTTGACACTGATTTTACCCAGGAATATTTATCACAGCATAGCCAAGAATGGTAATTGAATGAGAAATTGATTTTTATTATAGCTAATAAAAAGCAACTCTTACTATCATTACAAATTGTCCATAATTAATATTGTCTAGAGACTGTTTTATCAGCCTGAATGGAATAGAAATAAGATATATGTACAATAGTACTTCCTTGCTGTGAGTTAGATATGTATGCTCATTACTGGCAATGTAAATTAGCATTATAGCAAATTTCATCTATTTCACTCTGCTGGACAGAGTCTAATACTGCTGATGAGAGATATTTAGTAGACATGTCATTTATTTCCATTCTGTAACACTCAGAGGTATATAAATGATGGCCCTGGTCTGTTCTTTCTAGTTAATGGAGATTCTGTCAGTCTTCCACATCAGGGCTTGGTTCATAAAATATTAAGCAGCTGTCATACTTTCTTTGTACATCAATCTTGAAGATTAGTAAACTATTTACTAGCCATATTTTGGAGATCACCTATTTCATGAACATTTCAACCAGCCATCTGCACATCTGGCTCCTTGGTGGACAACTAATATAATGAGATCTACTCCATCTCAGTTGAAACTAAAGAATTCCAATGCAAAGACAACAAATCATTCTATCCCAGACTCTTCATTATTAATTCTGAACCAGACACCCAAGCAGTGCCAACATTACCAAGCTGTGTTTTAGCAAGAATTTAAGGATTATTGTCCATTATCTCCATAACACTCAAGCCTTGTAGAAGCTGAGCAATTTGTAGTGCTTTTCTGCTGCCTTTATAGTAGATGAGATAGATGTTTACCTTCTTTCCCTACTCAACCCTCCATATAGTACATACTTATATATACACACATACACAAATACACACTTACAATCCAGGAGACCTCTCATTGGGTGTCTAGAAGTCCTCTCTGCCTGTCAGGCTGAGGATTCAGGGAAGGGAGGGACTATTCCTAGTTCTTAAACTATCACCTATTTATATCTAGTTATTTACAAAGTTGTCTGAAAACAGTGAGTGCTGAGATGGGCTCGGTGTTTTAAATAAGAAAAAGTTTCTAAAACAGAAAATACAGCATACTATTCACTAATTCTTATTAAAAACTATTTTCAGTGTTGGATTAGTATTGTTTTATTATCCTAGATGCAGAAGAATGGCTTCTTCAATGTCATATCTTTAAATTACATAGAAGTAAACCAGAGGGTGGACCTACAATTGCCGCTGATGACTGTTCATAGTATTCATAATGCAAAATTGCTAATTAATATGATGGCCAAGTGGTAGGGTTCTGCTGATATTAGCACAGAAAATCATAGTTGTTTTTCTATTTGTTTTTACGCTGCACAGTATCAGCAGACTAAAAACTAATGATTAATTTAAACACCAAAAATTTTAAAAATGAGTTAGCCACATCTAAAAATGCATTTGGATTGGAATTCACTTTTAATTATATATCACCGCAGTCTAAAGTAATATTCCTTTATACAACAGTCTCTCAAAGTATGATGTGTGCAACACATATATCAAAATCAATCGAATACATTTATTATTTAAATACTGAGTCCTTGATCTCACTCTGGACGTACTGAGTTAGGTTCCAGGAATCTGCATGTTACCAATGTCCCCCAGGTGATTTTAATGGAACAGCATGCATAAGAATCACTCTCTAAAATAGAATAAGGAGAGTCCAAGATAGTGACTGAGTAGGCTGACATTCCAGTTGCCACCTCCCGGGACCAAACTGAAGTTATAACTAAGTTTAAGGACAATCATCCTAAAAAATCAACTTAGGACTAAATAAAGAGGATTTGGTAACCAAGGAGTCATAGAAGAAGCCACATTAAGACGGGTAGGAAAGGTGGAGACACAAAAAGGGTTATTCCACTCCCAAAAGCAAGTGGTAGCTGAGAGTTTGGGGGGTTCTTAGAGTGGAGAGGTTCACCCTGAGAGGTGTGGGTCCTCAGCCCCAGGCTGGGCACTGCGCCTAGAGCACCAGAACCTAGTAGAGGTGCCCACAGCATTTGGCAGTTTAAAAGAGGTGAGGTTTCTGTCTGTGAGAAAGAGATGGGAGATCTCAAAGACTCAGGCACTTTCTTAAAGGGACAACACAAAAAATATTTTTCACAGCCATTGACCCTGGGCTCCAGCAGATGGAGGACTGAAAGGACTAGCATCACGTGAGGAGAGTATGAAATTCGTGGCCTTGTGGAGAGACACAGTGGGGGACAGCCATCAGAACCCTTGTGCTAAATCATTCTCTAATACCACATTTGCCACTTTCTAGGGTGGAGCAGTCTTCTCTGTGTGGCATCAACATGGGAAAAAGAAAATGTCCCACCCTTAGTAATCTCTCTTGTACCACCATTTGGAGAGTAGGCTCTGCTGAAAAGTAAGCAGCATTGGCCAGGAAGCAGAGAGCTGAAAAGACTCATAGGCTGACAATGACTCAATCGCCGGGCATTGAGGCTAGAGCTTTTCCCCCTACTTTCTTGAGAATGTGACTGGTGCTTCCAACTCACAGGAGATTCAGTAGAAACTATGTGAACTGTGGGAAGGCCAACCAAATCTCTGGGTTTCAGAGGACTCACCAATCAGAATCCTAATGACCACACCTTACAGAATTTTGTAAAAAATTTAGGATGGGACTCACACTTGGATCTCTTGGATGGAAGCCATATCACCACCTTTTCTAGTCCCTGAGCTGCTGCAGCCTCTAGACTCTACCAGAGGTTTTTTCAAGGCCTTATTCTAACAAGCATCCAGCAGACAGAGGCAGCAGGAGATGGGTCTCAGGTAATCTTGGTTCTTTTGCTGACTTGCCTTCAGACCTAGAGCTGGTAAAAGCCAGCCTAGTTGTGAAGCTTGGTGCTTCCATATACACCTAAGTCCAACAGAGGCATCCACAAACTCTGGTTTGCTTATAGCTCCAAAAAGGTTGCTGAGGGCCCATCACAGGCAGTGTCTTACACTGGTCTGCATCACATTCCCTCCTAAAGGCCCAGAGCCAACAAATCCAGTGGCCAGCTACAGACTACATCAGAGCAGGACCCAACTAGCCTTTCTAGCAGCATATCCAAAGGGAGAGCTTATTAGACACTAAAACCCAGCTGAGGTGATTCTGCTTTCTATGGTCAACACCTGCACAGCAGCTTGCACACATTGGTTGAGGTAGAGCTTCACAGTCAGCCAACCCAAGTCCTGCATATCCTGACCTGTTGGGCTAAATTCCACAGGGGGAAGGAGAGAGGCTTAGAGCACAGACATTCAAAGTGTGAGTTCCTTGGAACTTCTTGTTGGGACCAGTCAAGGGGATTAGCCACCTTCTGGGGAGACACTATGCTCCAATAGAAGAATCTTTCAATCCTCCTCACTGAAACCTGGGGCTCCCCAGCTGAAAGAACTTATGCAGAGGGAATGGTCAGCCCCACACAATCTGAACTGGCTTGTCATCTTACTGGGGAGAAATAGAATTGGAGTATCCAGCAGTGTCTGAAGGATTAGTCTCTGAAGTAGGGACAACTTTCCCTGTACTGAGCTGCTGACCAAGAGACCACCAAATTAGGGGTCTCACTAACATTGTCATTCCAACCCCAGCTTTCCTAACCCACAAAATTTGCAACCTGTGGCAGGATTGGTGGACTGAGGCCAGTTTGAGCCCAGATTATACTCTTTCTACAAAAGAACCTGTGTAAAGATCAGGCAGCTGCAAGATGAGGGGGAGAAGCTGAAAAGTTCAAGCTAATCTTAAGGAACTTGGGCCTTTTTATAGAGCTGCTATCAGCTCTAAGCATGAGGAAGCTGATCCTTATGCAAAGATTGGCACCTCCCACAAACACCTAAACACAGGAAATGCAGACACATACAGCAAACAGCAGTAACTCCAGAGAGGTAGCACACGATGAAATAGAAACAACATATGACATCAACCCATACCCAAAACCCACCCAAGAGGATCTAGAACCGACATAACCAGTAGTGGGTGGCAGACCACACCAATGCTAAACTCAACTAGCCACACAAGGGCCACACCCAAAGAAAGAGTCCAGCAGGCACCAGACACTGCTGAGAATAACTATGCCCCATAGGACAAACTCTGCACAGTGTCTAATACACATGACCCTTAGAGATAGCCAGCCTAAAGGCTTAACTCTACCCACAAAAGGCCAATAGCATTCAAGACTCACATACAACAGGAGGGTAAATATAATCCTCCTTCTTAGAGCAAGGAGCTCTTGTGGTCTGGAAGTTGGTATCACTGAGCCTACCTTCCTCATAAAGATGCCACAACACATTTGAGAGCTGCCTAATACACTGACAAAATGGGAAGCCAAAGAAATATGACACAAATGAATCAATAAGACAACCCCCCAAAAAAATAATTAAATGGAGGTGACCAAACTACCAGACTCAGAGTTCAAATTAATGTTTATTAGGATGCTCAAGGATCTTAGAATAAGAATGAATGATCACATGGAGAACTTACATAAATATATAGTAAGCATTAAAAAAGGACATTGAAACCCTAAAAAAGAGCTAGTCAAAAATGGCAAATACAATATCTGAAATGAAGACTTCAGTAAAAGGAACCAACAGCAGGCTGAATTAAGTGGAAGATCTTATTAGTGATTGGAGGATAAAATAAATGTAAGTATGGAAGCAGAGCAACAAAAAGAAAAGAAGCTCAAGAGGATGGAGGAAATGCAGAAACCTCTGTGACAACATGAAGGGAAACAACATCTGCATCATAGGGGTTTCTGAAATAGAAGAGAACAATCAAGGGATAGAGAACTTGTTTAAAGAAATCATAGCCAAAAGCTTTCCTAAATTGATGGAGAAAAGAGTAACACAAGTTCAAGAAGCACAGAAAATTCCATTAAAGATGAACCCAAAAAGGCCCAAACTAAGACACATTATAATTAAAATGCCAATGCTAAAAAAAAGAAAGAATACTAAAAGCTGCAAGAGAAAAGCAATTAGTTATCTACAATTGAATCCCCGTAAAGCTGACATCTGACTTCTCAACAGAAACACTTCAGGCCAGAAGAGATTGGCAAGAAATATTTAAAGTGATGTAAAACAAGAACCTACAACCAAGACTACTCTGTCCAGCAAAGCTATCATTTAAAATTGAAGGAGAAATCAACAGCCTTCCACACAAAATCAAAAGTTCAAGACTGTAATTACCACCAAACCAGTACTGCAAGAAATTTTTATGGGGCTGCTATAAAAAGAGGAAAGAAAAAAAGAAATTGAGAGAAAGAGGAGTATATGTTTAAATATCCTGTTTCCCCAAAAATAAGACATCCCACAAAGTAAAACCTAGTGCAAAAATTAATATAAGACACTGTCTTATTTTTGGGGAAACAGGGTAGATTGTTGTACATGGAAATAGAGTCACAAGAAATTCTTGATGGCATTCAGAGTTTGGCTGGTTATGCTGATGTTTGTGATAACATGACTACAGTATATTAATAAATGTTGATATTTTGTTCAACAATAAATGTGAATTCTTGTTCATGGAAAAATAAGACATCCCCTGAAAATAAGACCTAGCACATCTTTAGGAGCAAAAATTAACATAAGACACTGTCTTGTTTTGGGGGAAACACAGTAATGAAATGACGATAAATAAGTACATATCAATAATAACCTTAAATGTAAATGGATTAAATGTTCCAATCAAAAAATATAGGGTAGCTGCATTGATAAGAAAACAAAACCCATATATATATATATATATATAGATAGATAGATATAGATAGATAGATATAGATATAGATATAGATATATAGATATATACACACACACACACACACACACACACACACACACACACACACACAGTCTACAAGAGACCCACCTCAGAACAAAAGATACATATAAACTGAAAGTGAAAAGATGGAAAAAGATATTCCAAGCAAATGGAAATGCAAAAAAGGGGTCGCAATACTTATATTTGACAAAATAGCCTTTAAACAAAGGGTATAGTAAGTAAAAAAAAGGTCAGTAGATAATGATAAGGAAAGTAATCCAACAAGGGATAAAACCATTTTAAATATTTATGCACCCAGTATAGGAGCACCTAAATATATAAAGCATTTTTTTGGTGTAAAGTGAGAGATCGATAATAATGTGGTAAAAACAGGGGAATTTAACACCCTGCTAACATCAATAGTTAGATTCTTCACAGAAAAATCAACAAAGAAATAGCAACCTTAAATGACACACTAGATCAACTGGATTTAATTAATATCTTCAGCACATTTCATTCCAAAGCAGCAGAACATACATTCATTTCACGCATTCATGGTACATTTTCTAGGATAGACCACGTATTAGAACAAAAAACAAGTCTCAATAAATTTAAGAAGATTGAAATTATATCAAGCATTTTCTCTGACCACAATGACATGAAACTAGAAACCAACTACAAGAGGAAAACTGAAAAACATTTAAGCACCCGGAGGTTAAATAGCATGTTATTAAATTACAAATGGGTTAACAGTGAGATAAAGAAAGAAATAAAAAAAAACTTTCTTGAAACAAATGAAAATGAGCATACAACAACCCAAAATCTGTGGGACACAGCATAAATCAGTCCTGACAGGGAAGTTCATAGCATTACAGGCAAGCCTTGAGAAGGAAGAAAAAGTTCAAATAAACTATCTAATTGAGAACCTAAAATACCTAGAAAAATAACTATAAACAAAGCCCCAGGGAAGTAGAGGGAACGAAATCATAAAGATTGGAGCAGAAATAAATGACATAGAGACTAAAAAGCAAAATAAAAGATCAATAAAACCACTGGTTTTTGAAAAGGTAAACAAGGTTGATGAACCTTTAACCAGACTCATCCAAAAAGAGGTGGGGAAGTGAGGGAGAGGACCCAAATAAATAAAATTAAATACAAAAGAGAAGTAACAACTGACATCACAGAACTACAAAGGATTGTATAAAAATACCAGGAAGAACTATATGCCATAATATTGGACCACCTGGGCAAATTCATAAATTCCTAGAAATATACAATCTTCCAAAACTGAACCTGGAAGAATCAGAAAACCTGAGCAGACCAATTAAAACAAATGAAATTGAAAACGTTAACAAAAAACACACCAGGAAACAAAAGTCCTGGACCAGATGTCTTCACATTCAAATTTTACCAAACATTCAAAATAGAACTAACACCTATTCTTCTCAAGCTATTCCAAAAAATTCAAGAGGAGGCAAGACTTACAATTCATTTTATAAGACAAGAATTATCCTAATTCTAAAACTAGGTAAAAACACCACAAAGGAAAAAAACTGTATGCCAATATTCCTAATGAACATGGATGGTAAAATTCTCAACGAAATATTAGCAATCTGGATCCAGCAATATATTAAAAAGATTATGCACCATGATCAAGTAGAATTTATTCTGCGGAGGCAAGGCTGGGACAATATTTCCAAATAAATAAATGTGACTCATCACATAAATAAAATGAAGGATAAATGTTACATGATCATATCAAAAGAACGCAGATAATCTCAGCAATCTTGAAAATGAAGAACAAAGTGGGAATTATCACACTTCCTGATATCAAGGCTATTGGATGAACCTGGAGATTATTATGTTAATTGAAATAAGCCAGGCAAAGATAGACAAATATTATGTGATCTCATTTATATGTGGAATCTAATGGAGGCTATAAACTGAGGAACAAAATAGAAACAGAAGCAGGGTCACAGGGAACAGAAGGACAGCTCTCAGAAGGAAGGGGGAAGAGGGCATGAGATCAAAGAATGTGAAAGGATTAGCCAAATTATATATACATAACACGTAGATACAGACAGCAGGGTAGTAATTGCCAGAGGTAAAGTGGGGTTGGAGGTCAGGGGAGGGGGTAAAGGGGGTAAAGTTGGGGGGAAAAGACTTTCCATGGGTCTGGGGGGGATACAATGTGGTGTGTAGATGGTGTTATATTGAGTGGGTCACTTGAAACTATGTCAACACAATAAATTAAAAATAAAAATGTTTAATTATAAAAATATTATACTATTAATAAATAATAATACAAGATTTAAAAAACAATAAAACAAAATAGAATAATTGACCAAAGCATTATAGTGCATTCAGGATGACAAAATAACCAGCATCTACAGCCCTATAAAAGGAAAACACTGTTTACCAGCTCTGATACATGACCACATGTTCCAGACCCTGACCTTGGATCGTTTCCAAATCCCTCTGTCTGGGACCTCTTCTGGTGGTTGGGAACTACAACATCAGCTACTCCTGAACCTCCCACACTGAGCCAGCTCTGCCTAGTACATGGGCACCAGGCAAGGCACTCTTTTCACTTATGGTTGAGATATCCTTTTCCATGAACTCTGAGACTCATAGGAGAGCCTGAGCTTTATGTTTCTTATTTTCAATTGTTTTTTTCATTTCTTTCTTAATAAATTTTAAATATTTATTTATTTATTTATCTATCTCATTTTCGAGAGGAGGGGAAGAGAGAGAGAGCGAGAGAGAGAGAAAGGGGGAGGAACAAGAATCATCAACTCCCATATGTGCCTTGACCAGGCAAGCCCAGGGTTTCGAACCCATGACCTCAGCATTCCAGGTTGAAGCTTTTTCCTTTAAGACATTTTTTTAATTGGAAAGATGGTAGTTATCACCCTTTAGTCCTGTGGAAGTCCCCAGTATGTCAAAGTGTTCCAACCCTACTCATGGTATTACAATCGCATTAAATGGCTGCATCCACTCTACCTAAAGGGAAAAGTAGGCAAGCAGAGAGTTGAGTGTGCATTTGGAGATCACTAGATAAAAAGGACTAAGAGAAAAGAAAATACACAATATTTTGCCTTAAGTGTTCTGAATTTACCTGATATCCAATGTAGTAAAGGTCCCCCAAATCCTCAAAAGACAGGCAACATCTTTTCAATTCTTATTGCACCTCTGTGATTGAGAAGTGCTTAATTGGATGTGTCTTCACAATAAAGTTCAGCTGATGCCACTGTAAAACTCCTTAGTCATGCATTTGGAGAATTTTTAGTAATCGTTTGTTCCAATAATTTAATTAAAGTATAAGCCACACATCTGTTTGAAAACATATCTGCAGAGATAGAGGAGCTTGTTCTTGGGATGGTGATTGACAGGAAGAAACAGATTGACTTGGCATGTATGTAGAGCTCATTAATCTTCTTCAAGTACATTCTGGGGAATCATGGAGTTCTCTCAACAACTGTTACAAAAACAGCATTTTTATTTACGCAGTTGGAATTCTAACAGTTTAAGTGGAAGTGACGAGGGAGAGAGAAATACTCTCCTGTGATTCAGTTTTCCATGATTATATGACCTAATAGTGTAAGCAGGACAACACGAGTTAAATATCACAGCCTTTTTCCAGTTGCTGCAGTTTTAGTATCTAAATAAGATACAGCCACTTGTAAGGTCAGTCATTTGATAAATGTTGATCCTTGCATGTTGGTGAACTTTGAAAATCCTTTAGGTATCAATATTTGCATTTCAAAAATAATTATGTACTCAGTAGAGATCTGGGAGCTTTCTGAGCTATTCTGGTATATCATTGGGAGATTAGCTGCTACAATGACACAAGAGGGAAAAAATTAAAATATAGCTACCATTTTCTTGAAGAAGGAAATTAGTCAAACTGAAACAATGTAGAACATTTAACCTCAAGTAGACACCCTCCAAATATTAGCAGGAGATTTAGGCCAACAGAATTTTCTTTTCTTCCTTCCTCTTTCCTTCTATCTTTCCTTCTTTCTTTTCCTCCTTCCTTCCTTTCTTTCTAAGTGAGAGGAGGGGAAATAGCGAGGCAGATTCCTGCATGTACCCAACCAGGATCCACCCAGCAACTCCATATAGGGCCAATGCTCGAATCAACCAAGATATTTTTAGCACCTGAGGCAGATGAGCTCATACCAATTGAGCTATCCTCAGCACCCAGGGCTGACTCTCAAACCAAGGGAACCACTGGCTATAAGAGGGGAAGAGGGAGAGAAGGGGGAGAGTAAAGGGGGATAAAAGCAGATGGTTGCTTCTCTTGTGTGACCTGACCAGAATCAAACATGGGACATCCATATGCCAGGCTGACACTCTATCACTGATTCAACTAGTCAGAGTAAATGGAATTTTCATAACTTAGCTTTCTGGCTTTCTCTGAATGCTGTCTCTGCAGATTTAAATCCATCTTACTTCAGAATGCTGGGTTTGTAATTGAGTAGAAATAGTGCAGATGGCTAAATTATCCTCACTTGTTCAAAACCATAACAACTTACCATAATATAGCTTTAAGCACCTGAACTTAATTAGAGTACATTTGAATGTGAAGAACTTGATTTACAGTATGTGTTTTAATACAGAGAGGTATTTTGATTTCATGTTATCAATTATTGCTTGAGATATAAATGTTGATCAAACAGAATTTGCTTTGTCTTTTAAAAAAGACTATTTTAAGGGATAGTGAGAAGAGTTATACTGTCTAATATATAAAGCATATAAATTTAGAAAGAAACAGAACATTTTCTTATAATCATGATACAAACCTTTACCGTTTATTATAGAGGTAGGAAAGTATATTAACAATTTAAGTACCTACCAAGGGTCATTAAAAATTTTAAAGTTATTAAGTCTTTTCTTAATGTCAGATATATTGAGGTATAATTTACATAAAGAAAAATCATTTTTTAATGTACCTTCCAATGAGTTTTTTTAATTACAGTTGACACTCAATATTATTTTATACTAGCTTCATGTATACAACATAGTGGATAGACATTTATATAATTTACAAAGTGAATTTAAACCCTGATAAGTCCCGTATTCACCTAACACCATACATAATTATTACAATGTTATTGACTACATTCCTTATGCTATACTTTCTATCCCATGACTGTTTAATAACTACCGATTTGTACTTCCCAATCCCTCCCCCTTTTTACCATGTCCCCAAAACCTTCCCATCTGGCAACCATCAGTTTGTTCTCTGTATCTATGGGTCATTAATTTTTTATGGTAGTACTCCCTGAACTTTATTTAGGCCCCTTATAAACTGAAACTAGGCCTTATGAATTTCTTTACCTCTGATTAACTTATAAGGGAAAAAGCATAGTATGTAGTGCAGTCAGACAAACTGTGCTTTGAATCTTGACTCCATAGCTGACTAGCTGTATTACATTGGGCAGATGGCTCAACCACTCTAACAGAGAGAGAGGATTCCAAAGAGAGAGATATAGAATCTGAGATAATGGGACAAAGACTATGCCAAGACAGGGCACTCTTTTTGAGGAAATAAATACAGACAGTCCCAGGTGATGAATGAGATAGGTTCTGTAGGTTTGTTCTTAAGTTGAATTTGTATGTGTCTCAGTAGAGCCCAAGCTCTACGTTGATCAGACTTCCCTGAGTTGACTTCCCCATGCAGTGGGAAACTCCTGCTTATCAGCAGGGCTGGCAGCCTCTTCGAGACTACTCTTGAGGCAGCTATGAGGATGCTACTGTTAAGTGCCACCGGAGGAAAGACACGACCGACACACAAATTAGTTTCAATAATCACACAGGCAATTTATTACTCACAAATCCTTTTGGAGTGCCTGGGTACAGCTTAAGGGGGCCCTGTTGGCGTGCTCCTCTTGGCTGGCTTTGGTCAGAGCTCAGAGCAGCGTGAAGACAGCCCACATCAACGTTGGAGTCTGGGCGATTACTACAGCACGGGGACCCTCAGCTTTAGTACCTTTTCTGGCCAATGCCTTCAAACAGGTGTCAATCTATAGGATTATCACCTCAAACTACCTTTTTAGGAGTTCCTTTCAGGGAATCCCCTCTATGTCATTCTACTGAAATATTTACATTAAACCACTTTTTAAGATATTCTTATTTTCATTAATTTACAAAGTTAATGTAAATAACACCAAGCCACTTCTTATCTATGTATAACTTCACACACATACTAACTGGGCTCTGCTTGAAAGTCAGAGTCTGTCAATCACATTACAGAGTTATGGCACTAAGCCACTATATTAATTCCTATCCAAATGGCATAATTTATTTAATTTTAATAATTATTTTAATATTCTTTTAATTACTTTTATATATCTTCCATATTTTTATATTTCTATATATTTAATTATTATAACCTTATATTACTAAAATAGTATGTAAGGTTGAACAGGCACATTTACCTATTAAATGCAACTTAGACAGATGTTGTTTTACCATATGTAAGGCCAGTGGCTGCCACCATTGTAACCATGCACATGCTGGTTCACATTGGATTTGGGCAAACGGTTAAGAAACAGAGGAGCCAAAAAGTGGTGGGCCATTTCTTTATTAAAGTCTCACACTGGCTGAAGAGCAACACACAGAGCTCCCAAAGGCACTGACTCATTCTCTGGTTCCCCAACCAGGAGAATCTTCTCTGGTTTCTCCTAGAACGAAAGGCCTCATCAGTCTCAGTGGAGCTCAGAAAGCCCCTCACCTCTGGTTCCGCATCTGCACACCTTCTCTTTCTCTGCCATCATGACTTCTTCCTTAGCACTCTGAATTCTCTCTGCTCTCACTCTGCAAACATGGCTTCTTTCTGCCCCTTCTCTCTTTTTTCAAAAGTTCCTGGTGCGAAAACCTCTCCTCCAGCAAACATTAACAAAACAATGGACCTTCCCAAGAAGAAAGGTAATTTGCAATTTCACAGACCACATATACCTCGTGCTGCCCAGCCCCCAATGCAAACTATAAGCGAGCAAACATAAAATTCATATTTTACAATCTTATTTGACCAACACCATCGTATTTATTTTTACCTTCTGTGCATTTAAATACTTAAAACATTTTCAAACTTACAGAACCTATCTTGTTTGCAACCTGGAGACTGCCTGTAATTAGTTAGGGTCTAGGTATTCTAGGGGCCAGCAGGCCATCCAGGAAAAGGTATATGGCAGGTAGCGGGGAATGGGGTTTCATGAGAAAGCTGGAGCATACAGACATACACTTGGTAGTCACTGACAGATAATATTTGAATTTGTGGAAGTTAATGAGATTACCAAAGAAAAGAACATTAAAAAAATATATATTTAGTAATATCCTCGGAAAATTGAAAGATCACTGATAATGAAAGAAACCAAGAAAGAACAATCTGAAAATAGTAAGAAAATCAAGACACCACCACTTCACAGAGCATTTGAATGGGAGAAAGTAGGCCACAAGATCAAATGCTTTCAAGTGGTTAAAAAGATCAGGACTGGGAAAATAAAACATAAGAAGTTAGCAGTAGGTATAGTAGGAAAAAGGCAGCACTAAATATAGATATATGCTTTTAAGAAGTATAGAGTAAAAGAAGAGGGGACAAATAGCAAGATGGTTTGAAGCAATCCAGATAACTTCTTTTCAAGTTGGGAGTCCAAAGTGTGTTTGTTGATGGGGCAAAGAACTCAGAGAGAAAGAAATTGATTGATAAGTTGCCGGTGAGCCAAAGAAGAAATAAGGTAAGGGACAGAGGGTCACCTTGAGACAGAGAGAATCTATCTCTGAGTCAAAGAGACAGGATGAAGGGAGATCCAGGTAAATGTGATGATGGTTCACTAAACTGAATTTCTCTTCCCTCACTTCTCTGCTATTCAACTAAAATTCTATCTTTGAGAATAGAATGCATTAATTTTTAAGAAATGGTTAACATTAGGTCATTGAGGCATTTCTAAGAACCCAGAAGTCATACTAACACATCACTGTGTCCTGAAAGAACTCATGCCCATGGATAAAGGGGACAACTTAATTCTTACCCCTAGCAGTGTTTGCCCTGGGTCTCTATGGGGCTGGCTAGTATAGAGGAGGGCCCTTTGTTCAACCAACTTCAGAGGAAATCTCTATGGATTTCCAAGAACTAGAATGCTCCCTCTCTGTGCTATGTTAGTAATTTACTTCTCCATTAGAATTTCACTCATCACCATTCCAGCAAAAGAAGTTGGGATAGGTATTTCTCCCCCACTATCAGATAGAAAGTTGAGACACTGAAGGAAACACTCCCTAAACTAGGGCTGTATTTTTCCTGGCTGCCAGAGCTACACAGTAAACTGAACTACAGCTCTTAAGATATCGTTTTTATTTCTTCACTGTGCCATGATTTTACTCAGCATGCATTGAGAACGTCTCCCAGATAGAAATTTTACCACCAGGCATTAGAAGAACTATGTGCAAATGCCATCACTGAAAAAGGTTGAGCCATAATAGAAGACATTTGAAATAGTTCAGCAAGTGCACATGTTTAGTTACAGAAGCTTTCAAAGTCAAAGATTTGGCTAGTTGCAGTAGAAAGTAAGACAATAAGCCAGGCTAAGTAAGGGAATCCTTTCTAGATTTTTCTCTTTCCCCTCTGGTACTCAGGGAAGAATGCCAGGTATAGTTCTAGCAAATTTAAAAAACAGATGATTGCAACAGAGGTAGAGAGAAAACTGGACCTGCCTGGCTCCCTTGTTTTTTAATCGTTTTTGTTTTGGGGGTTTTTGTTTGTTGTCTGTCTTCATTTATACTCCAACTCTTTCCAAACGACCTTGAGACAATAATTATTCCTTTCTGTATCTCAATTCTGAATAGCAGAGTTGGTATTAAGAGCCCAGTGAGTTCTCAGCTTTTGCTGGAAGCAACCTTCCTCAATTAGGTAATGAAATTCAAGGTAAAGTTTTAATTTGGTGTCACAATACAAGGTGTTTAACTGCAAAATCTGGAAGCACACATGTCAGTACACACAGCATAATACATCGAACCCCACACTGAAATCCCAAAGACTGAGTTCACTTAAATGTGATACAATAGACTGCATGCTCCTGGCTTTCAATACCCACATTAGCCTTATTTCCTATACACAGTTCTGGGCTCAAGGCTCTGGCACTGAGAGTGTCTAGGAACATTTTGCTTTGGGGGCTGTTCACAATAGCCATCAGGAGAACTCTCATAGATTGACTGTTTTCCAGCCAAATATCTAAGTTGGGTTTGCCTTCGACAGGAATAAAAGAAGGTGGCGACTTTTTCAAATTCCTAAGCTCTTAAAGACTTGCCTGCCCACACAGTGATTCATGACTAAACAGGAGGAGGTTGCAGAACAGCAGAGAAGGAGTGTTTAATCCTTCAGTACAAACCAGCGAATGTTACCAACAATAAAGTCTTCAGGTAACTTCCTGATGACCAGAGATGAAAACTCTGCACAAGGAGCACCGCTTCCTTTCAAGGAAGGGGTCCATTTACTTACACTAATAATTGAAACATACAGGGCAACCAGGACTGTGTCCACTATGAACATCCTGACCTCATCAAAAGGGTGGATTTTGTGATGCTGGTGTCCATTCTGCCTCCTCTCTGATGACCATGTACACATCCTAGAATTCAGTGTCTTTTTACCATTCTTGCCCCTTTGGTGTTCATCTGACACCCACTGAATTTCCTACCCATCTCACAAGCCAAAGACCCACACATGGGAAGTCTTTTTAAGCCCTGCAGATATCAAATTTCAGGATAATTTCTGGGTTAATAAATATTATATACTGATTCAGGTAAACTTGTGAATAAATGCCAACAGTTTCAAGCGCTGCCTCTCCAGATAGAATTTACATATTAATAGGTTTTATACCTGATAATTCAGGTCAAAGAATCAGGTCAGAGGACAATAGACTTAATTATAACAGGGCTGATTTTTAAAAAAGCTGCCAATAGTACTTAGAATAGATAGTGTCTAGCTGCTTAATGGGTATTATGTCATGTACTTCACATCTACCTAATGATATAAATCCAGTTATCATCCTCATTTTACAGATGATAAAACTGACACACAGATGCTTAAGTAACTTACGAAATCTGCACAGCAGCAGTGTAAATATCTGTATTCAAATACAGTACGTCTAGTTCTAGAGCACCATCCATAACTGCTATACGGCATGATGGGAAAAAAACTTTTGAGTCATATGGAAACAAATGAAAATCAAGCCAATAAAACCAGACAAAGATTCTTTATTGATCAATGTAAGTATCAATAAATATCTATGTTAATAGAGTTGGTCACCATTTCTTGTGTTTTGGGCTAAAATTCAAAGACAGGGAGAGGAGTAAGAAAGCTTTCTAGGGGAAAAGGAGAGAAGGCTTTAGGGACGCCCTGACTGGTGGCCATTGGCGCAGCAAAGCTTTTTAACTAGAAGTGGGACTTCCTATGTGATTAGTTAGAGGTACATATTTGGCTCTCTTGTTGGCCCTAAGTTGAAGCTGACACAAAAATTAGGAAAGCTGCCACTTATTGGTCAAATCCTGGTTGTTTTAGGTCAATTGTTGTAAGGATTATTGTTTGACTTCCCGGATGATGCTCTAGAAATAGTAGCTTGACTTCTTACAAGTGTGACCTATGGAAGGTGGCTTCCTGAGCCCTTATTGAAGATAAGAGGTTGATTTCCTGAACTGGTTGCTGTAGATAGTGAGTCAGAGTTCTATTTTGTACATAATCTGTCCATTGTTACTTTGTATATTTAGTCTCTCAGGCAGAAGAATCTTCTGGAATCACTCATTTGCCCCCAGCATGGAAGGAAGCCTCCTTCTGGAAAGGGGTCTTCCTGCTGACACCGGATTTTTTAACTGAAACAGATTTGTAAATTAGATTAAAGTCTTGATTTCTGGCAAACAGGTAGCTGTTGAGTTCCCTTGTGAGGATCTCTCCTATGCTACCTAATATTTGCCTGGTGGAACCAGGCAGGAGCTAAAAGGCAGAGAAATTGTTACCCTTAATTATGCTCCCAAAGTAAATGTCAAAGGTTGGCCAAGGTCTTAGCTGGTAAAGAAGGAGGGAAGAACATTCTTTTTTCATTTCCTCTAAGTTAAAACACAAATCTCAAAATTATGACCCAAGTGTACTGGAGGTGAACAAATTTGGTCAACTTACTTGCTCCCAAAGACTACAGCCCTTTGCAGCAGCTGGTCATCCGTGCAGCAGCCCATGACCTTTAACTAAGTTAACAGATGGTTCTGATTGCAGGGGGACCAGGATTACCCAGAGAAACCCAAATATGAAAGACACAGTTAGATGATAAATGTTTTCTGAGCACATACTCTATGTTCACTGTGATAAAGGAAGTAGAATATAATGCCTCTACCTTCATAGGTTCCTACAGCCTTTCTGTGCAGTACCATTTTTCACTGACTAGAGCAAATGATAAACAAATTCAGCACTATGAATCCAGTGAGTTTTGCCTTGAGAAATATACGAGCCCCTAATGAGATATGGCTCTAGCTGTGATTTTATTGCTTCTTTCTAACACGAAGTTAATATGAAAGTGCTTTCATTTGTGGACATGAATCAATTACATACCCACAACAACTACAGATGTATGTTCTAAAGACATTAAAGGTATGCCAGCATGCTGTCTATTATGAATTTTCTGATGTAACAAACGACAGGGACCAGCGTTAAAATTAGAATCTAATACAAAATAAACATTATGCCACCAGGTGAGCATAAACCCAGAGAAGCACATGTCCCATTGGCAATGTAACTTTCTCACCATTAACTATGGAGACAGATATTAGAGAAAGAAGCATTTTCCTTTTGGAATCCACAAATGTTAACAGAAAAGGAAGTGTAAGAGATTGCCTACCAGCCGGTAATGAAAACAATATAGACATTTCTTCCAATGGCATATGTAAAATAATTCTCTAATTTGATATTCTGTTGGTGAAAAGTAACAAAATAAACTTAGTACAGCCTTTCTGGGACCCTTGAATGAATATCTAGGTTTCCATGGTGAAAAGAAAAGATTTTGTCCAGAGTCATCTCTGTGAATCTTAAGCCTAAAGTGCCTGGCTTCCTAATCATTGTAATGCACATATCTCAATGAGTTTTCTGCTTCTCTTTTGATAAACACATAGTCCTAAGCAATCAGCCCACAAAATATCTAAGCTCTCCTTGAACACTTGAAGAATGAAATGAAAGAACACAATAAGACCTGTAAGATTATGTTTTCTATTTTTAATGTAAAGATTCCTGTTTCTTTTGTGATTTATTTTGATGCATGTAGGCAGTTGTGTGTGTGTTTGTCTATGTGTGGGTGTAAAGAAGTGCAGTTACATGTTCCCACTCAGGTTACAGTGGTTACTCTTACATAAACATTGCACTTAAATCTAGGATGGCTAGTAATCCTGTAACTGGATGGACTGGATTTCTGCCTAACAGTCAAAAGAAATCCAAACAAGGACCACTTCAAAAGAAATGACACCAAGTACATTTCTCTAAATAAGAAAAAGGATGCTTTTATTAATGAAAAATAGTTCCATTATACAACCAATCATTGATCACCCATGGCATTATTCTCAACAATGAGCCTGAAAAAATAAGTAACAAAGCCTCAAAGTCATGCTCTTGTTACATATCTTAACTTCTAAGTATAATTTCTTATGGGACTGATTATTATCATCAGAATAGAAACATATATGTGTAACCTATTTATGTTAAGAAAGATTAAGCCTTGAAATAGAAGACTTTTATAGGAGAGAGAAAGAGAGAGAGAAGTTCAATACTTTTGAGATGAGCAAGATAGCAAAGCCACATGAGGAGGCATCTGGCACTGCACTGAGAAATAATAGCAGCAGATGCATGAGTTCTGGCAGAAGCAGCTCTTAAATGAAGAGTGTATCAAAATAAGGCCATGCCTATGGTTAAAGCACTGAGACAAGTGGGAATATGCTTGTGGAGGAGTGTGATTTTGGCTGTATTCCTGGAAAAAAGGTACCAACTCGATGAGAGCTTTAGAGAACAAACCATGTGCCAAAAACCCTCAAGATATAGGATGACTCTGATAACAATAACCAGGGAAAGAAATTAGACAAGCAATTTTTAAAAATGATTCATGTCTAAGGTACATGGTATGAATAATCCACACAAAATAGCTTTAGAAGTACTAGGGTTATAATCGTTTTTGGGTTTATTTTATTAAATTTAGAGAAGAGAGGAAGGGGGAGAGAGAGAAACAGGAACATAGCTCTGTCCCTGTATGTGCCCTGACCAGGGAATGAACCAGCAAACTCTGTGCTTTGAGACAATGCTCTAATCAACTGAGATATCTGGCCAGGGAATAGAGAAGTACTGGGGTTATAACCTAATGTCAGTTATCTACAAAATTGCTGCTAAGCACTTAAACCATTGCTACAGATTGTCACACAGTGGATGTATGAAAATTCACACAGTGGCACTCATCACCAAATGATCCCTATATTGCTAATTATACTCACCAAATTTTGGTAAAGAATCTATAAATAGTATAACATATACCTTTGTTCACGGTGTTTAGATAGATATCTTTTTCAAGAGCTCATTTTGTTTTGGTTAATTGGGACTGAAACAATGCAGGCTGTGAAGAGAGAGTTCTCACGGTCATTGGTGAGTTAAAGTCCAGAACACTTAGGTAGAACCCTGTATGGTTAATGGTATACTGGCCATATTGTAAATAAAACTGGGTATCAGTGACTGAGGGAGTCAAAGCGTGCTCCACTGTTCCTATCAATGGCCATGAACTGTGAGGTGATGAGCCCGCTCCTCCAGACAGTCACATGCCTTCATTACACTCTGGTCAAGAACACAATGCATTAGAATGGATTTGTATGTTATAGGTAAATTGTTCTGTAAGAGCACTTGACACAAACCTTCCAAAAAGAGAGAGATCCCTGGTCGGATAGCTCAGTTGGTTAAAGTATTGTCCCAAAGCACAGAAGTGGCCAGTGCGATCTCTGGTCAGGGCACAAACAGGAACAGCTTGATGCTTCTTTCTCCCTCTCACTCCCTCTTCCTCTCGCACTAAAAGCAATAAACAAAAATTAAGAAAAAAAATAAAAATAAAAGAGAGAGAGAGAAAGAAAGGAAGAGCAAGCACCTACTAGACATCCCCCCCATAACTGTTCCTTGAAACTTGATTTTCAAAGAAGCACCTATGAACAAAAATGACCTTGTGTGTGTGATGAGAAGTGGGGATCTTGAAGATCCCCAGTTTGAATCCTGACCTGCCTATTAAGAAATATCCATTGCAAACTTGTGATATTTTTACCAGAGCGACAACCCACCTGAGGCTATCTGACCAGCCACACTCTATAGTGGGTTACCACATCACAGAGTAATTACCTTAATTGGTGTTACAAATGTCAGAAACATGTTTTGGACAGAAAGAGATTTTATTTCCACTGATGTTTTCAGCAAAGGAGTGAACAAACTAATGTTGGTTTGCCTTACAAATGGATAACACAGGACACAAAAAAGCAAAGCACAGAAAAAGGAGGTCCTGCACTTTATACCTCAGTGTCATTTTAATATGCAATTTCTTCTTTAAGTATATAGAGCAAGTTGCCTCTTATTTTCACAGGATGTCACCCATGTGAGAGCCACTTGGTCTCTGTGGAAATGTCACCACTGTTGGTCCCTTCTCCCAAGGAATATCACTGCCTTTGTTCTTAGAACACCCAAGAGTACAAGTAGCCTCATAGTGCAAAAAAAATTTTTTCACCTCAGTGAAAAGCTCTATTTTAATGTCCATTTTTCTGAACAGCTGATTCATCAAATCAGTGAAATTATCAGGCCTGTTGTTCTCTAACCTTTACTATTGAGCAAGTTTTGCTCTGTTCTATATTAAGTATTTATGATTCCACTCTTGAAAAGCTAATATTTTATCATGTGACATAAAATACAGGCCTATGCACAAATTAATCCCATTTACAACCTACAGAGATGAATATCATTTATAAAAGGCATGGCTCTATTTAAAAGCTTATTTTTGGAGTTTAGCTTCTATAGAAAGAATAGGCAGCAAGCTACTTGTGCTATTTCTCTGAGGATTTTTTAATTATAAAAATATTTTGCACAGCAAGAAAAAATATGAGAGAAAGAAAGAAAAGGAAGCAAGTTGTAGGTGAGAGAACTGTGGATGATTAGCCAGGGGCTACTTGTTCCAGCACTAATGATCTTATGACTGACGCATCATTTAATCATTCTGGGTCCCTGTTTCCTCATCTATTAAGTGGACTAGAGAGTCTCCAAGGTCCTTCTTAGGCTAATATGCATTCCAGAATCATTCATTGTCAACCTCCATACTTATAATTACTACTGCAACATGCGTTTGCTAGTCATTGTTTCTTCCTAGACGAGATTTGTCAGTCTCAGCTTCAGATTTCGACCTTCTACTGCCTGAACATGAGATAACTATTCAGCCTTTCCAAGTGCAGAGAGTAACTCAAGTTAGAGAGACAAACCTTTAAGTCATTCTTGGAGGATTTCATTTTTTTAAATGTATATTCTAATAAGTATCCTGAGAGTAGAAATAATTTGGTGTGTTTGACATATTTGAACTTAGATGACTTAAACTAAAGTCATTACTATTTTATGGCTAGAGGAATCAGTATTTTACAAAATTAAATATAAATAGTTTTTATCTTCTGGGGTGGATCAACAATTTATCCTTGGCTAAGGATAAATTAGATCATGATTTCTCATTTCTTAGAAAATTCATCAAAGTTTACTTAATGTCTCTTTTGAGATTGCTTTTGTGTTATTTTAGTTTTCCCAAGTAAATGTCTACTGTATATGTTGGAATTTTTTTTCATGCCATGTATTGCCTTGAATTGTAAAGTATGGTTCGTGTGAGGAAACATGCATTTTTCATGATTAGTAAAGTAAATAAATAGCAGTTTATGACTTGTTCCTCTTGATTAACCCCAATTAAAAGAAACTTTTATTCTGGACAGAGGTTAAATGACATTGAGTGTGAATTTGTTTCTGAGACTCTGTTGGGAGGCTTAACAGTTGTTACAAAGGAATCAGAAGGTGATAGTAAGAAGTTTGGATCTCATATCCTATAGCTCTGTCATCTTAGGGCAGTCATTTAACCTCTCAGTCCCTCGGGGTCTCGTTTATAAAATGTAGAGACAGAGACGGAAAAGATATCTTAGGTGGTGGTATTAATTTGCTAGGGCTTCATAGGAAAACAAAATAATTTTGTGGTTCTAGAAGCTATAAGTCCAAGACCAAGGTGTGGGGCATGGCCAGTTCCTTCTGAGGCATCTCTCCTTGGCTTGCAGATGGCTACTTTCATTTGTGTTATGATGGCTGTCACACTGTGTGCACATATCTGGTATCACTCTCTCTCCAAAACTTCCCTTCTTCTAAGGACATGAGTCCTATTGAATTAGGGCCCACCTTAGAGACCTCACTTTTACTAAATCACCTCTTTAAAGAACTTACCTTCAAATACAGTCATATTTGGGTAGGTAAGGACTTCAACATATGAATTTGGAGGGAACACAGTTTGTAACATGTGAGTTCCTTGGGTAACTGATTCTAAGATGCTATCTGCATGCTGCAGATTTACTGGGGATAAGGGAAAGTCTCAGAAAACATATCATAAAGAAGCAAGTGAGGGAAGCAAGAATGGGCAGTGGGAGAATTTGAACCACAATAGAGTCCTGACAACTCTGCACTGATCCCACAGAGAGCTCTGGAGCTAGGATGGTCCCTCAAAGTCTTCCTGAATTTGAGGCAAGGGGGCTGGGTCTTTGTACCTTGACACTGACCAGGTCCCTCCAGGAAAAGGAAAGCCACTGGGAAGGAAAGGAGGAGTATCCTTGAGCCAGGAAACTCCCTTCAATTGAAGATCATTCATGTGAACCTTCAACTTGGCTCCTGCAGGCTAAGAGCCTCAGACCTGAAAGTGGAAAGTGGACCGGTGACTCTGGCGTACACTGGAGAGCTGAATGCCAATTTCATCATTGTACAGGGATCTGATGAGGACTGGCTGAGACAAGCATAGTCCCTGGCACGTAGTGGGTGCTCTACTGATTTTAATCCCCTTCCATAGCCCTAACCTGCAGGGTGCACAAGGCCCTTCCTTAAGAGCAAGAACCTCAAGTGGTGAGGCCTCCTGGCCTCCCACACACCTCTACTTAATGTGTTTCTGCTCAGATAGAAACAGAGTCTGTGAAAACTGGTTTTCAGGTACTTTCCAGTGTTGATATTTAACTTCCCTCCCCTCTGACCTTCCTTCTGTAATTGGAGAGCTCGACCCAACAATGTGCAAACCCTCTGAACTCTCTATAAACGGGGCTCTTTACGGAGCTGCATGCTGCTCACGTACAAAACTCAGTAATTTCCAGGGTGGTTTCTTCTGATTATTTTTAATAATAACCTATATTTAAAGTTTCCCATCTGCAGAGCGAGCGACAGAGAAGAGCATGTGGGACATAATTGCATTGAGCACAGGAGGAAAACAAAGGAGGAGTGGGTGGGTTCAGACAAAGAGGTGGCCTTGTATCTCTGACAGGCTTTTGTGGTGCTTGTTGATCAGTTCAAATGAAAGTCCATTTGGGAGAATCACATGCCTCTCAAAACTGTCAAATAATACTTCATGGCGGAGAGTCCTTGGCTGGAGGAACAGTTAGGCTTAGAGAGAAGCTAAATGGCAGCCCATTGTTATAGAAAATGTAACCTAGCAATGAATGGATAAGGAGGAAGAATTTTAAATAAAGAAGGGCAATGTGTGTAAGGGAAACAAATACACTATATCCTTCTGGTGTGCAGCCTTTCCCAATGGAGACTAGCAGAAAGTAAATGGGGCTTTGCTCCCTATATTCTTTTAAGGACAAGACATCATGTGGCTTGTTCTTCAGTATCGCCTGGACATGGATTCTATTTCCAGGTGTAAACTCACACTCACTAAGTAAGGAAGGATAGAGAAGCAAAATGTTTCAGTCCATGAAAGAAAACAGTTTGTTCTGATCAGAGTTTAGTCCTCTGAGTGTTTTGTGGAGTAGCGTAAAATAGTCACATGTTGTATAAGGGACAGACAGGAAAAAAGCTGTCTCACATTAAGTGAATCAAGGATCAGAGACAGATCCCAAGGGAGCACTTGGCTTATTGGGTTGCCATGTCCCTTCTGACATTGTTCATTAATTCTTCATTTAATTAGTCAGCTCGGCTGCCATAACAAAACACCACAGACTAGGGAGCTTAAAAACAGACATTTAATTTTCGTAGTCCCAGAGGCTGGGAATCCAAGATCAAGGTGCCAGCAGATTCTATTCCTCATCAAATGCCCTCTTCCCAGCTTTCACATGGCCATTTACTAACTGTGTCCTTACAAAAGTTCAAAGAGAGAGAGAGGTAGTAGCTCTATAGTGTCTTTTCTTATAAAGGCACTAATCCCATCAAGAGGATCCTACCTCATGACCTCATCTAAACTTCATTACCTATTACCTCTGAAAGGCACTACCTCCTACTTCTATCATATTTGGGGGGGGGGGGGCTTCAACACATAAAAATGGTGAGGGACATTGTAATGTAGATGCCCAAGGCCAGGCAGGTTCACATTGGATTCAAGTAGAGGGTAGAGGACCTGTGGACCCAGAAAGCATTGGGCCATTCCTGTTTATTAGAGTCTCACATGGGCAGCTGAGCAAACAGAGAAAACCACTTCTCACAGCAGCAGGTGAGCAAAGAGGAAAATCACTCCTCATGGCAGGAGGCAAGCAAACAGGAAAATGGCCCCTTACAGTGGCAGGCAAGTGATCCACCATCCATGATCTGCCCTGAAGGAAAGAACCTATAGCCTTATGTAGGCTACATACACATGGCTCTGCCATGTGCTCACACACTAATCATGCACAGTGCAAGCGAGCAAGCCTAGCACAACTGTTTGCCCAACACTCCACCCCTTTAAGGTTGCTTGCTTCACAATCTACATGACAGGCATCTCCTCAATGGTCCCTGTGTGAGGAGTGAGGTGTATTATATCACAGGAACAGAACAGACTACAGCAACCAAATTACAAAGGCACAAGCTATACCAAAAATGACAATAGTTACAAAGGTGTCCTTCACAATGTCTCCCTGAGCACGCTGCCCAGGGAGCTAACTGGAAGTCCACCTTTAAACCCCTAATCCATGATGCCAACAAGGCCACCCATTATATGTTGGGGAACTGTATAGTCCAGTGCCATGGCTATTGAAGAAAGTGTTCTTGGTGTGTCTGCAACTGGATGGGAGCAGCTGCGCAGTACAGGAGGACCTCCACAGGTGCCAGACCCCCTGGCAGGGTCTCTTATTACTGTCCAAGCGGTGTTTCTATCCAGCAAGAGAATCCTTGCCACCCTCTTGTCACCATCCCTGCTCCAAGAGTCCATTATATCATTCAATGATCAGTCCATGATAGCCCAGCTGTCTGTACAAATCACCCAAGGTGATCAAATCACCCAAGATCGAGGTTTATTACAGGAAACTAACCATACAGCTCTTTATTAACGGACCTCAGTGCCTTTTCATAAGCACTCTTTCCATTGCCACAAGCCCCTTCCAAACCCCGCAGCTCACAAGGCCTGGCAGGATCAAACACATTCAAGTCCTGTGCCACCTTGACAGTTCTCTTAGCTGCTGCAAAAGCACCTATGATCTTCTTAGGCCAATACCTGCTGCACATTAAAAGGGGACTAGTGGATTGTCAATTCCACATGGGGCTTCCACCCCTGCCCATCCCTGTTAGATGGGTCCCTTGGCCTTCTCCCTAACAATGGGATTTGGGGATCCTCCTCTTTCTCACTGCCTCCAATGTGTAAACTTACCTCCACGCTGTGTAAATGCCAGCCATTTTCTTGGCAGTTGCTGGGGCTACCCACCTTCCTGGCTTTTTCAGCAGCTGAAGCCTCTGTTCTGGCTTAAGCTGCCACCAAACTCTAACAGGACTCTATTAGACCTACCATACAATTTCTCTTTATCTGCCCCAGCTTCAATCAGCTACCCACATCTGTGTTCAGGTAACCTTTATAGGTCTGTTTCTCTTGTTAGTTGAGGGGCAGCGCAGTCAGCAGCCCACCATACTGCTTCTGCCTCCACCAAATCTGCCACCGTCCATGTATCAGCATTGATGGGCTACCCCACATAGAGGCACAAGATAATCACTAGTGACTTAAAAAGGGCTGACAATGTGCTACAGAGAATAAGGTCCCTCATCTCTGCCATAAACACTTCCTCATCTCGCCCACGAGACCTCAGGGTGAAAGCAGCATTCCTTATACCTAGTACCCGGAGGACCTGCTGCAACTCACTGTATGACTGCCACCTTCTCACTGCTCCTGCAAGTCTCTGCCATTCTGCCAGACAGTACAAATGGCAGCCATCACCCATTCTAACATAGTAAGGTTTCCTGGGTCATTGTGGCAGTTCTGAAGGTTCTGCCTCAAGTAGGAGTGTTTGGTAATGGTGACTAATTTCTCCATCTCTGTTCTAGAGAGCACAATACCATCCACCCCTCTGTCCCACAAGCACAGCAACCAAGTGGCCAGGAAATCAGTGGGTTTCTGCCTAAATTTTACCCCTAACTCCATCACCTCTTGTCTGAGTGTTAGGCTGAACCACAGAATGCTCAATTACTTGCAGAGAGGGTTGTTCTTACCCCTTGCGGCACTATTGGCTGCTGGATTTTTAACTTCTGGGTGATCACTGGCCAGGCTCTGAGTCTGTGGATGGCAGTTTCAGTGTGAACCTCCTCCTCCTCCATGGAGGAGAAACGACTACAACTGCTGACTCAAAGTCACTTCACCAGCACAAATGCAGCTCCTTCTTCAGTGATTGCTTTGGCTCTTGTGGGTGCTGGGTCTCAGCCTGAAAATGAAATTGGAGCTCTTGAATCCAGAGCTATTTCTCTAATAACTGCCATTGCCAGCATTCAGCTTCTAGTACAAACTGGAGCTCTCGAGCTCATAATTACTTCTCCATCAACTGTTTCAGCTCCTGCCGCTATCAGCGCTCAGTCTCAAGCTCACACTGAAGTTTTCAAACCCAGGCAGCCTCTTGCACAGAGCTTTCAGTTTCTGCTCGCTGAGCTGTAAAAACCACCCAGCTCATGGGCCCCAACAGGGTAACCACAGGAAACCACATGCTCAAGAACAGCCACTCCTCTATCCCACTCTGCAAGGGTGTTGGTGGCTTCACACTGATCTTATCCAAATCCTGCCCACTACACCAGATGTAATTTTCGTAACCAAGGCCAGCAGAGGCAGACTAAGGTCAGTTGAGGCCCTGAGTACAGAAGAAAATATTGGCCCCTTAAAAAGAGAAAGAAACAAGGAAAATAAAAATAGATGTTGACCATGTTTTTAAATAAATACAAAATATTATGTACTATTAATGTTAAAATTGCACATATAAAACCAAACTTTTTGTCATTAGAAAAAAGTACGAAGTTGGGGTTTTATGGGCCCTTCAGAAGTCGGGGCCCAGGGCGTGTGCCCAGTGCACCCGCTGTTAAATCTGCATTTGTAGTTCAGGCAGGTTCACACTGGATTCAGGGGTATAGTAGAGGAACTGCAAAGCTGGAAAGCATTGGGCCATTCCCTTTATTAGATTCTCTCAACAGCAGAAGAGCAAACAGGCAGGGAAAAAACACTTCTCATAGCAGCAGATGTGCGAAGAGGAAACTCACTCCTTGTGGCAGCAGGCAAGTGAACAGGATAATGACCCCTCACGGTGGTGAACAAGCGATCCACCATCCATGATTCACCCTGAGGGAAAGTACCTGTAGCCTTATGTAGGCTACACACATGTGGCTCTGCCATGTGCTCATGCACTAATCATGCACAGTGCAAGTGAGCAAGCCTAACACAGCTGTTTGCCCAACAGATATGATGTAGTCCACAACACCTACGCCATGGAGAGGAGGAAGTGAGGATATCATCTCTGCTTTCAAAGATCAGGATGAAAGAGAGAGATGTTTAGTTATGGAAGTCAAAGAAAACTTCTCCAAAGAAATGACTGAGCCATGATCAGAGAGGTGAGCAGAGGTCATCTAGGAAAGAGCATTTGAGGCAATAGGACAGTGTGAGCAGAGGCCCTATAGCAGGAAGCAAACATGGCAAATGCAAAGGCTGAAGAGGGGCAGTGTATCCGTAGCAGAAAGAGCTCCAGGAGAGTGTAATAGGCAAGTGGTGGTTGGAGAGATCAATGGGGTCCAGACCAGGCAGGGACTGGCCAGGCCAAAGTGATTCCTCTGAAGGAATTTAAACAAGGTGGCATTGTGATCTTCCTTACAGTTTGAAAAAATTATCCTGCAAGCAGTGTGTGAAATAAACTTAAAAAGTGGCCTGAACTGGAACAAAACTGGTTTATGGGTGGAAGTAATTGCAGAAATCCAAGCAGGAGATGACGTAGATTGGAGCAGTAATGGTAGGGAAGGTGTGTGATCTGATCCAGCAGCTACTGAAAAGGAAAAGGCAACAGGATTTGGCAATAGATTAGATACAGGGGACAAAGGAGGGGGGAATTAATGGATCCCATTATCCTTGACACCTGACAGAAGAATCTGGCCCAGATGTCAGCACTCAGTACATTTCAAATCTTATAGCACTCTGACTTCACATGGAGCCCCAGGGTATACCTCCCATAATTAGAAAGCACACATTTCCCACAGCCTCAGCGAGTCCTTAGCCAGTTTGTTCTCAGGCCTCCTTCTGGCCCTTCTCCTGCTCAACTGCAGAAACAGAAATTGGCTCTGCAGTCTTTGTTTTCCAGGCCTAGTTCTGCCTGGTTATGGCCACTGGGAGGCACTACAGAGTAGAGAGCAGGAAGAAGAGGGAAGAAGGTGTACAGAAAAAGGCTGCAGTTAGACTTGCTCTCTTGTTTTCTGGCTGAAACCACTTTGCCTAATTAGTGATGTACGCACGTTGCAAAAAGCCACTGTAATGTACCTAGCCTATGGAAGGTCACAGGTACTTTCCCCATGGGGCAATTTTTTCCTGTTTGCTTGCCTGCCACCTCGAGAAGCAGTTTTACCTGCTTGTTCACTTGCTAGAGTGGTAATGGTAAATCACTTGCCCACTTCTGAGAGAATCCAATGCATGGGAATAGCCCAATGCCTTTTAACTCCATGGTTCTTCTGTGGTCTGCCTGAATCCAGTGTGAACTCCCTGGCCTTGACCCTGCATTACAGGGGGTACATCTCTGTCTCAGGAATTATCCTCTGGGGTTCCAGCTCCTGCAGAACAGGTTTGTCTTGATAGCCTAACCCTCTGCACTGAGGAAACTACTTGTTCTTACTGTGCCCCCAGTCATAGTGGGTGTTGTTGTTGTTGTTGTTTTGTTTTTGGTGTATATGTGTGTGTGTGTGTGTGTGTGTGTGTGTGTGAGAGAGAGAGAGAGAGAGAGAGAGAGAGAAAGAGACAGACAGACAGACAGAAAGGGAGAGAGATGAGAAGCATCAATCCTTAGATGTTCATTGAATGCTTTCTCATATGTACCTTGACCAAAGGGCTACAGTAGAGCTAGTGACCCTTTGCTCAAGTGAGCAACCTTGGGCTCAAGCTAGTGACCTTTGGGCTCAAGCCAGTGACCATGGGGTCATGTCTATGACCCCACATTCAAGCCAGCTACCCTGCGCTCAAGCTGGTGAGCCTGTGCTCAAGCTAGATGAGCCCATGGTCAAGCCAGCAACCTCAGGGATTTGAACCTAGGTCCTCCACATCCCAGTCCAAAGCTCTATCCACTGCGCCACTGCCTGGTCAGGAGAGTCATAGAGGTTTTCTATAGTTACCAATCTCTGTGTGATCTCACTCTCCTCTGTTTGGCTTCACAGATCTTGAATTGCTGTATAACTATTTCCATAAATTAAGTTCTATCTGTTTGCCTGGTTTAACCTTGTTTCATGCAGTTTTCAAAATCACTAAGTCTGGAAATACATCTCTTCCAAATATTTATCAATGCTTGAAATTCATTTGTTTCCTTTCACCATGAAAAAGAAGGCTTAATAGGCAACTAATCTGAGGAGACTTTACAAATTGAATTAGACACGGGACATGGTATTCCCTGCCCCTGAATTAGTATGTGTTTGGTGTAAGAAAACAACAGGATGCAGTGAGATGGGGTAGAGGAGCACTACCAAGAATCACAGGGAGAAAGTCAGGGACTGAGGAGTTCAGGGGAGAAAAGTGAAATGTGCTAAAGATTGACTTGGTTCAAAATTTGCCAGGGCTAGCCACAGGGTGACTGACACCAATGCTGAACATATATAGGAAAGAATGCTACCCAAACATTGCATGAGTTATAGCAAAGGATTACTAACAATTAGACAACTATATGTAGGATCTCAAGAGGAATAATTATAAAGCTCCATTAGTAAAGAGAAGCGTGGGAGAGCAAAAGTCTACTCTGTTTTTTACTCTCTCTATGGTCAGTTCAAAGAATTTCTACCTGATGACTATACCAAGCTATCAAGCTACGATAGATGTTCAGTTACCATTCTATATTGAATGCCACTTACCCAAAAAAAGAGAAAAAGTGTTTGTATACTCTACATATTATTGATAAATAAATGGCAAACATACTGGGGCAGAAAAAAAGCATGAATTAGGGGTTTCTTTAGCACTATAACCTTTTTACACTCATGAGGATAATTCCAGTGTAATACAAAATTGGATTTACTCAGTTGTAAGCATAACTTGTGTATCAGCAATTTATGCTATGAATGACCCAGATTGTGGTTTTATAAACAGTTCAATTCAATGCTGGTGGCCTAGGTCTGGCAGGTCTACATTGGATTTGGGCAGATGGTAGAAAAACTGCGAAGCCAAAAAGTGTTGGGCCATTACTGTTTAATAGATTCTTTCAAAGGCAGATGAGCAAACAGGCAAAGGAAAACCTCTTCTCAGGCCCCTCACAGTGGCGGGCAGGCAATCCACAATCTGCCATCTGCAATCTTCCCTGAGCACAAGCACCCATAGCCTTACATAAACTAGAGACACATAGGTGCTACAACGTGCTCATGCACCAATCAGGCAAAGCACTTGCAGTCAGTAAACCAGTGAGCAAGCCTAACACAGCTGTTCTCCCCACACTCACATTGTTTGGTATGTAGTGTACCCTGTAAAATTAATATATAAAACAAATTAAATTCTATAATCTCGCTCCCTTCCCTTGGGGGGGACACACACACAAACACACACACACACACACACACACACACACACACACACGCGCGCGCGCGCATGCGTGCACATGCTCTTATACCCATGTTGCAAACACTGTTAACTAAATATTTTAAAGTGAAATTCAGTGAACTACAACAACAAGTGCCTTACACACATGAATGAGAGCGTTACCTGTCTCTCCACAGTTGCCCTGACTCTGGCTATTCCATTTCAAAGTTTCCAGGACTTATGTGGTTGTGTACAATTCTTCTCTCTCAATAGAGAGATGAAAGATAGAAGAGAGATGAGACAGAGACATGTGTATAGGTACTTTATTACATGTATGTATAGTAGTTTACTGAAATCAGTGGTAGTACTTAAATATGCCAAATAAAAGCCTTTGATAAATAATTATTAGGCCATACACTTTTTAATGGACCACATCATTAATAATTAATAATAAAATAAGGTTTCTATATCTTCATTCCTGTATTGGTTTTTATTTTCATTTACTCACTCATTTCTTTATAAAATATTTATATGCCAAATGTGGAGTGGGACCCCTCTGAGCTATTCACGGCACCGGCAGCGTATATCTGTGCTGTCTGAGATGGTAGTCGCTGGCCACATGTGGCTGCAGAGCACTTCCTCTAGCTACACTGAATTGAGATTGCTGTAGTGTAAATGAATGTTGGATTTCTTTAAGACTTAGTACAAGAACAGTATAAAATAGTTCATGAATAATATGTATTTATACTGATTGCATATTGAAGTAATAATATTTTAGATAATTTACATATACTTCAAAAATTAATATCAATAGTTTCTTTTTACTTTTCTAAGGTTGTTACTAGTAAACTAAAAAAATACACATGTTGCTTAGGGCAGTTAAAATAAATAATCACCATCTAATGACAAATTGTAAGAGAGATTCAAATCCCCTTCCACCACCAACATTAACAATGTCTGACTGTCTTATTGTTGATTATGGAAATGTAGCATTTCCTCTGGGCAGTATGAAATATAAACAGAGAAATGTGACTTTGAATCTACTACTCACTAGCTGTGTGGTCCTTTAAAAGTTACTAAACTTTCTGGGTTTTAATTTTCTCATCAGTTTAGCACCCCACAGGATGATAGAAATATTTAGGACAATGAGTGTAAAGTACCTAGCTCAGTGCTTGACATAAATTAGTTGCTCAAAAATAATACCAATTACTTTGCTTGTTTTTTTAGTCAAGTATGCAGAGGGACAGGTGAGAAATACACCTAATTTCACAATAGTATCACTATACAACTCAAGCAGCATTAATGGTCCTATCATAAAGTACAAATAATACACCAATACATATTGAGGAAAGGGTGCCACCAGCTAAGTACTATTTGGTAAGGGCTCATTTGACCCTTTGTTGCTTCAAACCATATAAATCTCCAACCCATTTAAATGAACTACCTGGGAATTCCAAAGTAACATTTATGCCAAGGGCATAATAAGAGACACAAGCAAGATACAAGTCCCTCTTGGGCTGTCTCTACTGCCTCCCACATTCTCTCCATGTGACTAATGCTTTCATACTCTCAGCCATGATATTTGGTGAGCCACTCTAGGAGTATAAAAATGTGCACTGAAATCATCACTGAATGCAAATTTACCATTTGATGAAGATTTAGAAGTCTGAGATAGTTCTCTATATTTCTAAAAGATATATTACAAGGCCATCTGCACAGTGCTTTAGGTTGTCTTACCAGCCAGTCAACCAAGTAAAAAAGGAAATCTAGAATGAAGGCTCAATGTCATAAAATCATCAGTCTGAGTTATATCAATTGTCACTCTGGATAGGTTTCCCAAAATTTAGGTCAGCTTTCCAAGAATAGCTGTTTACTTAATAGTAATCTACAGCCTATTCAAAAGAGAATTTGATTCTGAATCCATTCTTTCTAAGCTGTGTGGTTCTCCTCTTCTTTTTTCTTTCCCAAAGAGAGAAAATACATATGCTATGCTGTTTGAAACATAGTATTTCTATTTCCACGTTGCCACAATATTTTGTGTGCCTCTGGAACTATATTGCTGACAGAGAGCCTAACCATTTACTGTTTCCATGGGAAAACGAGTCCACAGCCTATCTATAGTGCAGCATATACTACTTTGTACATAGTTGGAATCAGGAATATAGTTCTCTCACTCGTGACCCCCTTTTTTGATTCTCTCACTTGTTTTCTCTCCTTGTAAAGAAAATTTTAGCCTCTTCTCTCCTCTATACACTCACTCACATCTAATTGCTCTTTCCTCCTCCTAGTTACCCTGGAACCCGATCCCAGTAGGAGACTTATCTCATCAGTGAGCTTTCTAGGACATTTGTCATTTCGGGGGTTTATCAGTTACATGGGTTACGATGTTTAAAGAGGTACTCAGGGGGATGCATTCGGGGAGACACTAGAATCTATATAAACACAATAAATTAAATTTTAAAAAAAGAGGTACCCAGACATGCTCTATGTTTTTTTTTCCGACTTTGTTATTCAACAAATATGCATTGAGTATCTTCTTTATCCAAGATACTGTTATAGTTGCTGAGATAAATAAATGAATAAAACAGACCAAATGTTCTTTCTTAATAGAATTTATATTTTAGTCTTGAGTAATCCTCAAACAACAAGATAAGTAATGTAAAAATTGAATGTATCAGATGACAATAGTGCTAAGGAGAGAGGTAATGCAGAGAAATGGAAGAATTCTAGCAGTTGCATTTTAAGTCAGGACATATGAGGACAAAGTCATGGAGAGGCGGCATTATGATCTAGGACTTAGATAGAGATGCAACCATCTTGCTTTCACTTTGTCTTTGACTTCATTTCTTCATGTGGCTGGCTAGAGTGGTACAATCTTAAGAGTAAATTCTGCAGATAAAATCTAAACTGTGTGCTCCAATTCCACATTACCAGAGGGCTTCATATCTACCAATGTGACGAATCAATTCTGCTGGTCATTGCCTAGAATCTCCTTGGGGATTTCCCCAATGTAGAGGTTATTAGCAGGGCAGGATTTTTAAGTTGCTGGAGTTTCAGCTGTAATCACCCTAAAATAGCACTAAAACAACACTCTCCTACTCTGGGACCCTTCTTTCTCATCTTTCTTCGGCTCCTTAAGGAATAGGAAGGGAGAGCCGAATCCCGATTTAAAACTGTGAAGGATGACTTCTCCCGCCAGGCCTGGGTGTCTAGTTCAGTGAAGAATAAAAAAGGAGAAGTTCTATGCAATTTCAGATTAATAATCATATTGATATTTTATTGATAATTGATGTTTTATTTAAAGTCCTATGTTCTACAACATTTTTAAAAGTTTACATATATGTTATTTAATATTCACAATAATTTTGTTGTGTGTATATAATTACGCACTTGAGGAAGCTGAAGCATAAAGGAGCTAAAAAACTTGTAGCTAGAAATGACCAATCTGAGACCCACACCTAAGTCATTCGACTCCAGAGCACTCATTTAGAAATCATGCAGAATTTGCACTGAAATACCACAATGCGGTGCCTTGAAAGGAAAGGCTCTCATGCATTGGTGGGATTCAAATAATTTAACAACTGGTTCTCTGTCCTAATGACCGTTTTAAATATAAAAAAAGATATACCAAAAGGAAGTTATTATTCCATGAATTTAATACTTAAATCAAAAAAAATAAAAGAAGTACACAAAACTAGATTATGTTATAAGGAAGATTTTTAAAACATTAATTAAAAAATATTAAATGAGGAGGGAAGATGGCGATGGAGTAGGCAGAAGTACCAACTTCCAACTCCCAGAACCAAAGTGGATTATAACTCAATTTTAAGAACCATCATCTGGATAAACCAACTTTGAACTAAACTAAGTGGACTCTTCAACCAAGGAACACTGCAGAAGCCACATTGAGACTGGTAGGAATAGCGAAAACGCGAAGAGGGCTGCCCAGCTCCCCAGAGCAAACAGCAGCCTGGAGAGACCCGCGTGGCGGGAGTAGAGTTTGGCGGAGAGGGAGGGACCTGGGTCCCAGAAACCAAGCCCCAGACTGCAGTCCCAGAGCCTAGAAGAGGCGTTTGGACAGTATTGAGCTGTGAAGCAAGTGAGGATACTGTTTGTGAAAAAGAGAGAGTTTTCTCAAACCCAAAAATCTTTTTAAAGGGACAGCTCAGAAAGCCTCTCTCATAACCACGCACCCAGGGCTCCGGGGAACTGGGACAGAGGAGAGGAACAGAGCAGTGGGAACAAAGAGTGAACTGAAGGCACGGAGACACTCTGAGGGACAGCCACCCCGAACCTTGGGCTAAGTCACTTCCCTAATCAAAAACGAATATTTCCCCTGGAACTAGCAATACCAGCAAAGGGAGACAGGACACTAGCCAAACAAGCTCTCCTGTGGCAATTAGAGCAGAACGGCTTAGAGGGAGGAGCTCCCAGGCCTACAGTGTGGAGACTTAGGGCACTTCTATCCCCCTGAGGGTTGCTGAAGGGTGTGGTTGCAGCAGGACGCTGAAACGCGGTCCTGTCGGTGTGGGCGGAGGCACAAGTGGTGTGAGCTCGGTCTAGCCCTGCAGGGGCAGAGGGGACGTGCAAAAGCGGTCCGGCAGCTGCGGGCCCTCCTGCAAATCCCTCCTACAGGGAAAAAATACGGGCAGAGATCTGCTCTGCGATCCTGCGCAAGCCGGCCCTGACTGCGGGGACAGGGCTAAGACCAGGGACGGGCGAGGGGCTCACGGCTGAGCTCACGCTGCCAACCCCGCCAAGACAGAGAAACTGCAGTGTGCCATTCTATGTGCACGAGCGGGCTCCTAACGCGGGGGCGAGGGAGACACTGAGACCAGCGGAAGTTCAGGGCTGAGCTCACGCTGCTCGCCCCGCCCGGCGGAGAAACCGCGGATTACCATCCTACGTGCCCGAGATGGCTCCGAACGTGGGGGCAGGGTAGGATTCAGAACGATCGGAAGCTAGCAGCTGATCTCACGCCAGCAAACACGCCCAGCCCAATAAACCGCGGTTTTCGGTTTTAGACCCTGCGCAGGAGGGCCCTGGCCTCGAGGGCGGGGCTAAAATCTGGACAGGCAAAGGTTCACAGCTGAGAGCACATCAAAAGCCCCGCCCAACCTGCGAAACTGTGACAAGCAAGCTCTGACTGCGGGGCTGGGCGTAACCTTCCGGAATCGGGCTGGGTTTCCAGATGATCAAAGGTGCTCACCTCTGCCCTGGGTGCTGACGCTAGTGACTTAAGTGAAAGCCCCTCCCGCGGAGGAGAGGCGGAAATAACAGCAATAGCTGCAGTGAGCCGGCGCTGGCAACGCCCACACCCAACCGCCCTAGGCAGCGGCAGAAGGGGTGGCAGGCCTGCAGACAGGAAACACTTAAAGAACACAAAGGCAACACCTACTGGACTCCAGTGGCCACAACTTGCTTATACTCAGATAAAATGGGCAGGCAGAGGAATGCAAACCAAATGAATCAAGAGAAATCCCCAAAGAAGGACCTGAATGAACCAGATATCACCAAACTACCAGAAGCAGAATTTAGAATAATGATAGTTAGGATATTCAAAGAAATTAGAACAACAATGGATAGTCACTATGAGCACCTAAATAAAGGGATAACAAGTATAAAAAATGAAATTGAAATAATAAAAAAGAACCAGACAGAAATGACAAATACAGTATCAGAACTGAAGACCACAATGGAAGGCTTTAAAAGCAGGAAGAATCATGCTGAGGATCGAATCAGCGAGTTAGAGGACACAATAAACAAAGATACAGAAGCAGAGGAAAAAAAGGAAAAGAGATTCAAACAATGTGAGGAAACTCTAAGAGAGCTCTGTGACAACATGAAGAGAAACAACATTCACATCATAGAGGTGCCTGAAGAAGAGGAAAGAGGACAGGAAATGGAAACTTTGTTCAATCAAATCATAGCAGAAAACTTTCCTAAATTAAGGCTGGGAAACATTCCACACGTTCAAGAAGCACACAGAACTCCATTAAAGAGAAACCCAAAAAGATCTACACCAAGACATATCATAGTTAAAATACCAAAGGTAATAGATAAAGAAAAAATCTTAAAAGCTGCTAGAGAAGAAAAGACTATCACCTACAAAGGAGCCCCCATTAGGATGACATCAGACTTCTCAACGGAAACACTTGAGGCCAGAAGGGAATGGCAAGATATAATCAAAGTAATGTAGAACAAGAACCTACAACCAAGACTACTCTATCCAGCAAGGCTAACGTTTAAAATTGAAGGAGAAATAAAGAGCTTTCCAGACAAAGAAAACCTCAAGGAATTCATTAAAACCAAACCAATTCTGCAAGAGATTCTAAGGGGCCTGGTGTGAACAGTTCAAAGGGAGGAAAGAATATAACAACAACAAAAAAAAATACAGCTTTAAAGAACAAAATGGCAATTAACAACTACATATCAATAATAACCTTAAATGTAAATGGTTTAAATGATCCAATCAAAAGACATAGGGTAGCTGTGTGGATAAAGAAACAGGATCCATATATATGCTGTCTACAAGAGACACACCTTAAAACAAAAGATGCACATAAACTGAAGGTAAAAGGATGAAAAAAATTACTTCATGCAAATGGAAATAAAAAAAAAGCCAGGGTAGCAGTACTTATAGCTGACAAAATGGACTTTAAAACAAAGACTGTAGTAAGAGATAAAGAAGGACACTACATAATGATAAAGGGAACAATTCAACAGGAAGATATCACTATTATAAATATCTATGCACCAAATATAGGAGCCCCGACATTCATAGAGCAGACTTTGATGGATATAAAGGGTGAGATTAACAGTAATACTATTATAGTAGGGAATTTCAATACCCCACTAACAACACTGGATAGATCCACAAGAAAGAAAATCAATAAAGAAACAGCAGACTTAAAGGAGACACTAGATCAACTTGATTTAATAGATATCTTCAGAACTTTTCATCCTAAAGCAGTAGAATATACATTCTTCTCAAGCGCACATGATACGTTTTCTAGGATAGACCACATGTTAGGACACAAAAATGATCTCAATAAATTTAAGAAGATTGAAATCATATCAAGCATTTTCTCTGATCACAATGCCATGAAACTAGAAATTAACCACAGAAAAAAAAACTGAAAAATACTCAAACACATGGAAACTAAATAGCATGATATTAAATAATGAATGGATTAACATTGAGATCAAAGAAGAAATAAAAAAGTTTCGAGAAACAAATGATAATGAGCATACATCAACTCAAAATTTATGGGACACAGCAAAAGCAGTACTGAGAGTGAAGTTCATTGCACTACACGCATATCATAAGAATTTAGAAAAAGCTCAAATAAGCAACTTGTCCCTTCATCTAAAAGAACTAGAAAAACAACAACAAATAAAATCCAGGATAAGTAGAAGAAAGGAAATAATAAAGATCAGAACAAAAAAATAATGACATAGAGGCTAAGAAAGCAATACAGAGGATCAATGAAACCAAAAGCTCGTTCTTTGAAAAGGTAAACAAGATTGATGAACCCTTAACTAGACTCACCAAGAAAAAAAGAGAGAGATCTCAAATAAATAAAATTAGAAAGAACAGTGGAGAAATTACAACTGATACAACAGAGATACAAAGCATTGTAAGAAAAGACTATGAAGAACTCTATGCCAAAATATTAGACAATCTAGATGAAATGGACAAATTTCTTGAATCATATAAACTTCCAAAAATCAATCTGGAAGAATCAGAGCACCTAAGCAGACCAATAACAACAGATAAGATCAAAACAGTTATCAAAAAACTCCCAAAAAAGAAAAGTCCTGGGCCTGATGGCTTCACAAGTGAATTCTATCAAAAATTCAAAGAAGAACTAACTCCTATACTCCTCAAGCTATTTCAAAAAAATTAAGAGGAAGGAAGACTTCCAAACTCCTTTTATGAGGCGAGCATAATTCTGATCCCAAAGCCAGGCAAAAACAACACAAAGAAAGAAAATTATAGGCCTATATCCCTGATGAATTTAGATGCTAAAATTCTCAACAAAATATTAGCCAACCGGATACAGCAATATATGAAAAAAATTATACACCGTGATCAAGTGGGATTTATTCTGGAGAGGCAAGGCTGGTTTAGTATTCGCAAATCAATCAATGTGATTCATCACATAAACAAAAGGAAGGACAAAAATCACATGATAATTTCAATAGATGCAGAAAAGGCATTTGATAAAATCCAGCACCCATTCATGCTCAAAACTCTCAGTAAAGTGGGAATACAAGGAACATTTCTTAACATGATAAAGGCCATCTACGACAAACCCACAGCAAACATCATACTAAATGGACAAAAATTAAAAGCAATCCCCTTAAGATCAGGAACCAGGCAGGGTTGCCCACTTTCACCACTGTTATTCAACATAGTTCTGAAAGTCCTAGCTACAGCAATCAGACAAGAAGAAGAAATAGAAGGCATCCAAATTGGAAAAGAAGAAGTAAAACTGTCACTATTTGCAGATGATATGATATTGTATATTGAAAACCCTAAAGTCTCAGTCAAAAAACCACTGGACTTTATAAATGAATTCAGCAAGGTGGCAGGATACAAAATTAATACTCAGAAATCAGAGGCATTTCTATATACCAACAATGAACTGTCAGCAAAAGAAATTAAGGAAACAATCCCCTTCACTATTGCAGCAAAAAAAAAAAAAAATACCTAGGAGTAAATTTAACCAAGGAGGTTAAGGACTTGTACTCGGAAAATTATAAAACATTGATAAAAGAAATCAAGGAAGATACAAATAAGTGGAAGCATATACCGTGCTCATGGCTAGAAAGAATAAACATCATTAAAATGTCTATATTTCCCAAAGCAATTTATAAATTCAATGCTATCCCAATTAAAATACCAATGACATACTTCAAAGATATAGAAAACATATTTCAAAAATTTATACGGAACCAAAAAAGAACACGAATAGCCTCAGCAATCTTAAAAAGAAAAAATAAAGCAGGAGGTATCACTCTTCCAGATATCAATTTTTACTATAAGGCCATTATACTCAAGACAGCTTGGTACTGGCATAAGAACAGGCACATTGATCAATGAAACAGAACAGAGAACCCAGAAATAAACCCACAGCTTTATGGACAACTGATATTTGACAAAGGAGGAAAGAACATACAATGTAGTAAAGACAGCCTCTTTAACAAATGGTGCTGGGAAAATTCGACATCTACATCCAAAAAAATGAAACTAGACCATCAACTTACACCATGCACAAAAACAAATTCAAAATGGATAAAAGACTTAAACATAAGCCATGAAACCATAAGCATCTTAGAAGAAAATATAGGCAGCAAGCTCTCCGACATCTGTAGCAGCAATATATTTGCCGATTTATTTCCACGGGCAAATGAAATAAAAGGGAATATAAACAAATGGGACTATCAAACTAAAATGTTTTTGCACAGCTAAAGATGATAAGAACAGAATAAAAAGACAAACCACACAATGGAAGAACATATTCAACAACACGTCTGATAAGGGGTTAATAACCAAAATTTATAAAGAACTTATAAAATTCAACACCAGGAAGACAAACAATCCAGTCAAAAAATGGGCAAAATAAATAAATAGAAATTTCTCCAAAGAAGACATACAGATGGCTAAAAGACATATAAAAAAATGCTCAACATCACTAATCATTAGAGAAATGCAAATCAAAACCACAATGAGATATCATCACACCAGTCAGAGTGGCACTCATCAGCAAAACAACACAGAACAAGTGCTGGCGAGGATGTGGAGAAAAGGGAACCCTTCTGCACTACTGGTGGGAATGCAGACTGGTGCAGACACTGTGAAAAAAGTTTGGAGATTCCTCAAAAAATTAAAAGTCAAACTGCCTTTTGACCTGGCTATCCCACTTTTAGGAATATACCCTAAGAACACCATAACACTGTTCGAAAAGAAGAAATGCGCCCCCATGTTCGTGGCAGCATTGTTCACAAAAGCGAAGATCTGGAAACAGCCCAAGTGTCCGTCAGAAGACGAGTGGATTAAAAAGCTTTGGTACATATATACTATGGAACACTATTCAGCCATAAGAAATGATGACATCGGATCATTTACAACAAAATGGATTTACCTTGATAACATTATACGGAGTGAAATAAGTGAATCAGAAAAAAAAAAACTCAGAACTCAGAACAGCATGATTTCATACATAGGTGGGACATAAAAGTGAGACTATGAGACATGGACAAGAATGTGGTGGTTATGGGATGGGGGGAGGGAAGGGAGGGTGGGATAGGGAAAAGGGGAGGGGTACAGGGAAAACCAGATAGAAGGTGACATAGGACAATTTGACTTTGGGTAATGGGTATGCAGCACAATTGAATGATAAGATAATCTGGGGATGTTTTCATTGTACATATGTACCCTGATTTATGGGTGTCACCCCATTAAAGTTAATAAAAAAATAAAAATAAATAAATAATAAATATTCAATGATACCTGACAAAAAACAATAAAACTGTTATTTAAGATATTTCCATATTGCTTCTTGATTGGTGTCCTCAATTGCAATTGTTTTCACCTATGGATGGAATGAACATTGTGAGCACTTAGAATACTCTGTTTTACCGACAAACATTAGAAGAGAGTAAGGAATGTAAATTTGTGATTTCCACATTGGGCAGTTGCCCAGGTATCTACCTTAGAGAGAAACGCGATTACAAGTGTCATTTTAACAACCAGTTCACCGAGCTTAACAAAAAATTAGATATTGGGCCTGACCAGGCGGTGGTGCAGTGGATAGAGCATCAGGTTCAAGACCCTGAGCTCGCCAGCTTGAGCGCGGGCCCATCTGACTTGAGCAAAAGCTTGCCAATTTGGACCCAAGGTCGCTGGCTCCAGCAAGGGGTTGCTCGGTCTGCTGAAGGCCCGCGGTCAAGGCACATGTGAGAAAGCAATCAATGAATAACTATGGTGTCGCAACGGCAACAAACAACTAATGATTGATTCTTCTCACCTCTCTCTGTTTCTGTCTGTCTGTCCCTATCTATCCCTCTCTCTGACTCTCTCTCTGTCCCTGTAAAAAATAAAAATAAAAAAATAAAATTAGATACTGGTTCTGCTGAACTGGTGTGAACCGGCTGAATCTCACCACTTCTCTCATTGTTGAAGTTACCCACAAAAGCTTTGATCCCTCAAGGTTCCCAAAAGTTTGTTGTTTCTTTCCCTCCCTTCTCTTCTCTTCCTTTTTCTTCCCTTTCCATTTATTTCCTTTCTTTCATTTCTGGACCTGATATTGGCTTTAAATCTTAGCCCTCCACTGCTCCTTCCAGCCAAAGGACACTTCCTTCTCAGACTCCCCATAGAACAATAATTACTCCTTCTCTAGGCAGCACCAACCTTTGGGAACTCTTTGTAATGCTTTTTCTAAACACCAGTTACAAAGACAAAGAACCAGAATGCAGAGATTTCTTCCCAGAACCCTTCCTCCTTATCAGCTTCTCTCTTAAATTCTCTTGAGAAGGACAAAGTTACAACTGTAGAGAAGGGAGGAAATATTTTCTTTTCCTCCCACCCTCCTAGGTTTTTCTATGGAAGCCTCTAAATTGGACTGACAAAAGACAGATGAACTAGAGGAAAACAAGTTTAACATGTGCGTCATACATTGGAATAGCAATACCCATAGTGAGTAGTCAGGGGAGGGCCAATACCTAACTTAGTGGACAAGGGGAGGAGAGAAAGTCCCTTATGGAAAAGCCAATAACTTTCTGGAAAGATAAGTGAGCCTTTAAGAAAATAAATGGGCAACCTGATAATTTGTGACAATGTCTGGATGAGGTGCTAGAAGTTAGAGTGCCTGGGGAGGGCATTTATGACAATTGAGTTCTTTGAGGGAAGTTCTGCTTTTAGGAAAATAAGGGATTTCAGGGATTCAGATGCCTCAAAGTCATTCTTATGCTAAGTGGCATAAATTTGGGGGTCTTAAGCCCTTTCACTATGTAAACAAATGTTCAGGAAGTAGCTTCTATCCAAAAACCCAGGTATGAGTCCCACAGTGTCTCTGGATGGGGTCATACAAAGATGACAAAGCTCAAGGATCTCACAATCCAGATAAACCTAATAATTAATTTCCTTAAAAATATTTAACATTCTCTCTTGTTGAGGTTGGTGAGATGTGAGTTAAAAATGTTGACCTCAATAGAAACGCATCACAATTACACTCCGTTCAACAGATAAGAAAAAGCATTGCTCAACGTTTAGTGCTTAATGCAAAGCATTTTTGATCATTTTTCATTAAAAAGTGCAAGTAGAAGTATAACATATTAGGTAGTTTATTTACATTAAAAAATCTTTACTCCATTCTTTGCCCCCACACCTTTTGCCTCCAATATCTCTGTGTGAATATGAACCACTTCCAAACAAGTTAAACTTGAAGACCTACTTAGTTTCTCAGGCTCATTACCAAGGATTTAAAATCTCTCTATTCATTCAGCAACAATGGTTTCCATGGCAATTACTGCAACACATGACATCCCCTGAAGCTCTGCTTAAAAATACACCAGCAGAAATGGCTACACATCAACACACATATATCAGGAAAAGCTAGGCGAAGCAGGTCTCCTCACTGGCACTGCATGTAAGAAATTAATTTTATTAAGACAAATTAATCGTTTTGATTTTTTTGTGCAATATTGATTTTCTGCTATTTATTTCAACCTATCATACCTGTGAAAATATGATTGTACCAAATCACCTGAATTACATTTACATGAAAGTAGTCAAGAGTGAAGAAAAAGTGTTTACCATAAAGTCCATCACCCTTTATCCTCTGCATCTGTTTCTGACTCTTTTGTCATGACCCCTAGCCCTTTCCCTTCTGAGAGAGATGTAAATTCTGAATAAATAAGTAAAGTGCCAAAGTAGAAACACAGATCTAGTCACACTCTACTCCATACTTCCTGTCTTCCACCAAGAAACACAAACAAAAGGTGAACTCAAAATAATCCATGAGGAATAACTAGTCAAATGAATACACAGTTCAGCAACATCTGTTTTATAGAGCACCTGTAATAGGCAGATGCCATGATAAAAGGTCTACATGAATCACTTCATTATGATCTGTGAGGTCTGTATTTTGACCATTGTACAGATTAAGAAATGCATGTTTAGAGACGTGCAGAGAGTTCCTTATGATCATGCAAGCAAATGAATCAGAACCAAGATTTTTAAAACCCAATTGGCCCAGCACCAGAGTCCATGCTTTTGAATTATTTCACAAAGAGACTTATTTTCTCACTCAGGTTTTAAAAAAGATAAAGGGGGTAGAGAAGTGTAATCAAGACATCCAGGCTATTATCAGAGCTCTTAGGAGTCCCTAGACACCCTTTCGGACCATTCTAACTAAGTCTCTGCAGCCTTACTCCTTCGTTTTATAGGAAATGTTAATAGCAATGTTGACCTGCTTCCCTGGGTTATGTAACAAGAGACTGTAAATAAAGAATAGGTGAGAGTTTTGAAATGCTAAGCAATGATGATGGTGATTGGAAACTTACAGAGATAGACATATGCAAAGGAAAGATAGAGTGGAAATGTATACAACAAGAATGCTTTCAAATGAACAGGGGCAGGGGCTTGCCCAAAGAGAATGAATGGTGTAATCTCATTACCCTCATTCTGTCAAGCCCTAAGCAGATGTATTGGATGAGAAATACTGCTTCTGGTTCTTATTTCTGCAATACCTGGCTCTAGACGTGTAAAGGGGCCCCATGAGGAGACTATCTAGGTCACTTCTGACTGTTTCTGGTCCAAGAATATATAAGACCCCAGAAGACTGTATGTGTGTGCATTAATTTCTCCACAAGGAAGAATTTTGAACTTCAAGGTTTTCATTTAACAAGCACGGTGATAATGTAAATACCAGTTATCTTCAGCTTGGGAGCCTATGTGTGTAATTATTAAATAAGGAGTTATATTAGCTTCATATTAAGGTAATAGCTATGCTTATCGAATTTTGCATTTGCTTTACTTAGGCTCAGTCCTTCATAATGTATGATACCTTTAATTAAGGGTCAGCAATTAATGAGGTAGTCAAGGCTACCATACTTGACTTTCTGTTTTAGTTAGCAGAAATTAAATATGGCGGTAACTTTGCATTATTTTCTCCTTTATCTTCACTTTAGATGCTATCTAAAAGACTGCTCTAGAAAGAGTACAGAACTCTGTCCCAACTCATAGTCACCCCTATATTTATGTGACAATCCTGAGAACACAAAACTGAACCTGCACCATTTCTACCCTCAAGGAACTCAGAGACTAGATGTAACCATATACGACTTTCACAGACATCATTTAAAAAGAAGGCCCCAGGGAAATGTGAACTATAATCTCCACAGAAGCCAATCAGACTGAGGCCCAAGGACCTACTGATTTCACTTAAACAGAAAATATATAGGAAAAATATGTCTCAATTGCCAATGATTGTGCCAAGCCTTTCTAAGGAACTTCCATGACAGTATAAAATGAGGCACTTGGGAATTTTAACTTTAAGAAAATAATTAAGCAATCACATTTTACAAATTTTAAGGTGGATCATTTTTGTTCATAATTTATATAAATGGATTATAACTGAATTCTGTGTTGAGTTCAAAAGGCTTTAACTTTTTACTATTTGGGGATTTTTTAAAAAGCACTTTAGGAAATTTATTTAGCTTCTTGGATATAACTCTTCTAGAATATGTTTCTTATACATATGCCTGCTTAAATGTTTAGGTTTCTATAAATTATATAAGCTATGGCCAAAAAAATAAATGGCATTTTGGCTTCCAAAGACATTCATGTTTAAATGTAAATATGAATAAATATATATATTTAAACATCAATCACATCTGCTATGAAAAGTGAGGAGGGTCATCATAAAGAGGACTGTGATCATTTGGAGAAAATAATCTTGATTTATAAAAGAGTAAAATTTCTAGGTAGATGTATTCCAAACTAAGTGATGGATGAAATAAATTTGATGGGCCAGATAAATATTTCTTCTATTGCTCAAGTCAATTTTAATGTTAAAAAAGGGTTGAAGAAAGAAAATTGGTAAAAGTTTATTCTAAAGATTTTTCTTATTTTATTTATTTATTTTTAAAGAGAGAGAGAGAGAGAAGGGGTAGGAGCAGGGAGCATCAACTTCACTATATACCTTGACCGGGCTACCCCCGGGGTTTTGAACCAGTGACCTCAGCATTCTAGGTCAATGCTTTATCCACTGCACCACCACAGGTCAGGCAAGAGAAATTATATTTTAAAATTAAAGAATTATGTAAGACTTCTAACAAACAAACAAGAGAAAGTGCATTGTGCCGGACCAGGTGGTGGTGCATTGGATAGAGCATCAGACTGGGACACAGAGAACCCAGGTTCTAAACCCCCAAAGTTGCCAGCTTGAGCACAGCTCATCCAGCTTGAATGCAGGTTCACCAGCTTGAATGTGGGGTCACTAGCTTCAGTGGGGAATCATAGATATGACCCCACAGTCACTGACTTGAGCCCAAAAATTGCTAGCTTAAAGCCCAAGGTTTCTGGTTTGAGCAAGAGGTCATTCGCTCTGCTATAGCGCCCGGGTCAAGGCACATATGAGAAAGCAATCAATGAACAACTAAGGTGTCGTAATGAGGAACCGATGCTTTTCATCTCTCTTTCCTCCTGCCTATCTGTCCCTCTGTCTGTCTCTGTCTCTCTTGCTAAAAAAAAAAAAAAAAAAAAAAAAGGCATTGCCTACAATTCAGGAGAAATTGAGTTGAATCCCAAGTTTTCATTTACTATGATTCCCTCATATCCTCAGGGGATATATTTCAAGAATCCAATGGATTCCTGAAACCATAGATAGTACTGAACCCTATATATACTATATATATATATATTATATAATATTATATATTATATATAATATATATGTATATATATATACACACAGGGATGCATATACATATAAGAAAATTTAATTTATAACTTAAGCACAGTAAGAGATTAACAGTGACTAATAATAAAATAGAAGTATTATAACAATAAAATAAGGGCTACTTGAATACAAGCACTGTGAATATTGCAACAGCCCATCTGATAACTCAGAGAACTACTAGAAGTCTGCTGACCCCTGGTTAAGAGGAAACAAGATTGAATGGGATCCAGTGCAGACTTGACAAAGCCCTCCTTGAATAGAGAAGGTGCCCTTTGGGGATATAATAGAAAGAAAGTGAAAAAATGTCCACACACAGGCAGACAAGTTTGTAAATTTAGTGATGAGAAAAAAAAAAGTTCCATTTTGGTGGCTTTTAATTTCTCAGTGACAAATAAGAGTATGAAGGAAGGAGTTAGGAATATTTGAAAAGAGGAGAGATGTTTTGAAGATTTTGATTTGGAGAATAAAAAAGGTTCATTTACTACAGAAGTACAGTAGAATCATAAGAGGTGGTATTTAGTACCCAACTGGATCTACCAGTGGCAGCCATAATTTAATGTAAACCCAATTTTAAAAAGTGCTACTAGTTACAATATTATAATAAATTTATGCTTTCTCACTCTCCTCCACCTATAGCAATGAGAAATAAAATATAAAATTAGTAAGACAGGTCAAAGGTACAAACTTCTAGTTATAAAATAAATAAGTCCTGGGATGTGATGTACAGCATGATGACTACTGTTAATAATACTGTAGTACATATTTGAAAGTTGCTAAGAGAGTATATCTTGAAAGTTCTCATCAAAAACACATACACAAAATTTTAACTATGTATAATAGTTTTAAAAGTAAGAGAATAAATAAAAAAGACTTGCTGATCTTAGAAGAGAAGCATCTCCATATTCCTGAAACATGGCAGAAAAATAGGGCAGTAAGTGCAGTGAAAGCAATGGGTTACTGGCAGCCATTGATGGTTGAAAACTTGGGTTCCTCAAGGGTAAGTGATAAAATATGTTTCGTTTAAGGCTCATTCTTGAAGCAGGAGTTAGGGTGTATTGGTCAGGTCCAACAGAAGAAACAAAAAGCACTCTAGAAATTTGAAGCATGGAGGAATTTAATACATTGAATCAGGTGCTTACAAAACCATTGGAAGGGTTGAAGAAGTAGGTTTCAGGTTGAATGGGTGTATGGCCAGCAGTTGCTGCTGTTGCAGCCATTCACATGCAGGTTCTCATTTGATTCAGGCAGAAGGTAAAGAAACAGTGGAGCCAAAAAATGGTGGGCCATTCCTTTGTTAAAGTCTTGCACCTGCTGACAAACAAACACACAGGGAAAACACGTCCCTCTTCATTCAGAGCTCACAAAGCCCTGACACATTATCTGGTTTCACAACCAGGAGAATCTTCTCTTGTTCCTCTTAGAATCAAAGGCCCCTCCAGTCTCAACGGAGCTTGCAAAAGCCCCTACCTTTGGTTCCCCATCAGCACACTTTATTCCTTCTCTGCCAACATGGCTTTTTTCTCCAGCACCTTGCAGTCTCTCTGCTCTCACTCTGTAAATGTGGCTTCTCTCTCTCCCTCTTCTTCTTCTCTCTTCTTTCAAAACATTCTGGTGCGAAAACATCTCCTCCAGCAAATATTAACAAAATAATGGCCCCTCCCAAGCAGGAATGCAATCCACAATTTATAATCAATCACCCTGCTCTGAAGGCAACACACATGTAGCTGCCCAGCACCATTTTTAACAATAAAAGTGAGCAAACTCAAAAAACACAAATTTTACAAACTGATTTGCCCAACAATGGGTATCTTGGAATGACTTCCAGAATACCATGGATGAGCAATAGGGGCTACAATTTCAGCAATTTTAGGAACTTTCTTAGGCCAATAGCTGAACCAAACCCTGGATACCAGGAGAATGTTTTCCATAAACTGCCTTAGAAAAGTAAATAAACAAACAAACAAACTGTACTCTTGCTATCCTCAGGGACACAGGCTTCAAGAAGAGTACTTCTATCTCACTTGTACTTTCCAAGTCTAGCATGGATGTACTTAGTTAGCTGGATCTAAATCTAAATCATAACCTCTTCAGATAAAAGGAAAAGGAATTGGCAAGTGAGTAATCAATCTGGTATTCTTCATGATGAGGTATCATAATGTGAAAGGGTTGCGGACCTCAGAGCTATGGATCTGTTGGGGTGTCAGGGGGAGGAGAAGGCCCCAGGGACAGAAACTGAATTAAGTAACCTCCTGGATGAGTAAATGGTCTGGTGAGCCCTAAATCACCATTGAAAGACTTGTTTCTAAATTTTGCATCCAAGAAGCAAGGTGGAGGCAACTGCTAGGTAGAACTAGGGATGAGAAAGTGAGAAACAGAAAAAAAAAAACAAAAACAAAGAAACTTCAATTCAAAATGAACTTAGCAACCTAAATTTTTTTTTTAATTATTTATTTATTTTAGAGAGGAGAGAGAAGGGGGGGAGGCAGAAGGGGGGACGGGGAGGAACAGGAAGCATCAACTCCCATATATGCCTTGACCAGGCAAGCCTGTGGTTTTGCACTAGTGACCTCAGCGTTCCAGGTTGATGCCTTATCCACTGCATCACCACAGGTCAGGCAAATTTTGTCTAAGAAAATTAGCAACAAAATCAACAATTAGAACACAGATTCCCTCCTGGTGAAATTAATGTTATGTGTTTAAATAATTCCAAGAGACAAATGAAAGAATTTCAATTTTAGAAGTGTAACAATTTGTAAAAGAAAAATAACTAAAAATAGGAAGAAGAGAAAGGCATCCACTTGAAATATATAAATTTAAAATATGATTGATAAATTTCTTTTAAAAAATCAATAGATTCCATAAGTAGAAAATTAGCATAGTTAGGTAGAGATTAGTAATTTGGAAATAGTTTGAGAAATTCACCTGGAACACTAATAGAGATTTTTAAAACATAAAAAAGAAGCTAGGCATTGTGGAAAATAGCTTGAGAGGCTTTGACACATATGCAAAGGGAGTTTTAGAAGTAGACAATGCAAGAAAAAATGGCAAAACAACATTTGGAACTTCATAAATTTTTGCAAAAGGTAAAGAGATGTTCATAGATGAAATGTGTACTTGTGAATATGAGGAAGTTCCAACAAAATAAAGCCACACTGAGATAAGTTGTAATTAAATAAAAACACATTAAGGTTAAAATCTTAAGAGCTTCGAGAGAGAAAATAAAGATGACAAAAAAAATAAACAGACAGGTACACTACCATCAGAATTCTCATCAACAGTAATATAATGTTTTCAAAAGTAAATCTCATGCTTGCTTATGAGGACTGGAAAAACATAAGTGCAAAACAATCCTGTTCCTAAATTGACTAGAATGTTTTTAATGACAGCAAAACAAAATATTCAGACACTCAAAGACAGTGTTGGCCACCACAGATCTTTACTAAAACTATTACTAAGGAATATACTACAGCAGAAATAAAAAGTGAACATGTTCAGTTGGCATGAGAAAAAAGGAAAAAGTGCACATATGACATTGATTCAAATGTTAATAAATATTACTCACTGTTGACAGTAAAAAAAGAAGTAATTCAGTCAGCCAAATAATATATATTTTTCTCTAAAATTTAGGCATTTTAAACAACTCAGGTGTTGGCATAAAAAAATGTTAATAGTTGGGCTTTTACTACATAAATTCAAGAGCAGGAGAGAGAGGTGAAGTGGTGTATACCAAGGAGTAAAAATAATGGCGGACCATGACTTGTAAATGGGGTTATAAAGAAAGTGAAGGCATCTTAGAAATGGAAAATAATGCAAAAATGGTGGAATCATTAGGAATTCTTAATGAGGTCAAGGAAATATGGCAGTCAGATTGCTGGTAGAATAAGATGTAAGGCTGGGTCAAAGAATGGATTCTTGCAATCGATTTCAGAAGTATTGTTCTGATGGAGTGACAATAGATATGAGTCATAAGGTGAGGTAGAGGGGGAAAAGTTAGAAATGAGATATAGAAAGTGATAGAATTTTATCATTTCATCCCTGGCCTGTGGCTCACTGGGTAGAGCATCGGCCCATTGTTTGGATCTCCCAGGTTCAGTTTCTGGTCAGGGCACACAGGAGAAGTGACCATCTGCTTCTTCCCCCTCCCTCTCACCCTTCTCTCCCTCTTCTCTTCTGCAGCTAGAGGCTCGATTTGCTCAAGTGTGGCCCTGGGTGCTGAGGGTAGCTCAGTTGATCCCAGTGTATCAGCCTCAGATGCTAAAAATAGCTCAGTCCTCTAGCATTGGCCCCAGATGCAGTTACTGGGTGGATCCCAGTCAGGACGCATGTGGGAATTTGTCTATCTCCTCTCCTCTCACTTGGAAAAAAAAGAAAAAGAAAATAATTAAAAAATAATTTTATCATTCCTCAGAATGAAGTGGAGTAGGGATAGAGGAAAGCAGAGGGTCAAATCTCCAATAAGTGAGAAGAGTGACAATGCGTTCTGTAAATTACAGCAATAAGGAGAAGTAGGTGGAATAGCCTGAGGGAGTAGGATGTTGAAAGAAATCAGTTGCGGCCGTGAAAAGTACAGTATTTCTTGAAAGGATAATGTTTCAGTTTGCTCTGTGTAAAGCCAGTGGCCAAGGCCACCATCACAGCCACCTGGCCCATGCAGGTTCGCATTAGATTTGGACAGTCGGTAATGAACCAATGGAGCCAAGAACTGGTGGGCCATTATCTTTAATCCTAGCTTGCACCTGGCAGGCAAGTAAAAACACACACTGGGCTCCAAAACCCGCTCATTCATTGCTCACAAAGCTACTGACTTATCCGAGTTTCCTAGAATCAAAGGCTTCTAGCTCACCAGTCTTATTCACCTCTGTTCCCTGTCTCCTTCTCTCTGCACAAACTCTGCAAAAACTGGCTTCTCCCTCAGCACTCCACCATCTTGGCTACTTCTCCTGGCCTTCTCCACATGGCCTTTCTCTGCTCTCCTCTCTACTGCTAATCCCAGGAACTGAGAGTGCAAGCTTCTGGTCTGCCCCACTTTATAGTTTAGAAATCCAAACCTTTAATACAATCTACAAACAAGGAAGTCTCTGATACAAAGTCACTTATCTGAAGCATAATGGGAGGATTCCTCATGAGAGTGCACCACCCCACATCATCCAATCAGTCAAGGGTGTGGGGAAAAGCTTACTCTTAAAATTAAGCCTTAGGCTATACCAACCTGGCCTGCCCACAGCCTGTCCCCCAACACACATTAATATCAACGAACTTGAACGTGGGCAGCACCATCTTTAACAAAGTGAGTATAATATATTTTATCTGCCCAACACTCTGTAGAATTAGTCTTTTAAGAGTCCCTAGTTGCAAGGCTTAAATTAGATATAAAGGGAATTTGAAAATTTATTTTTTATTGTTAAGGTCAATTTAATGACTACTGAGTTCCCTTGTTCTTTCTAGAGGTCACTAGATTAAATCGTATGACTTAATTTCAGAATATTTTGAAGGGAAATTTTGCCTTATTTGCATTGTCTTACAATTCCATACCCAAAGGTATGGAATTATATATTATTCTTTGGGAAGCTAATCTATATACCAAAGACATTTAGAATTCTCTTTGTCAAGAAATTTATAGTCCAATAAAATAATAGCAGAATACATAATTATGAGTAATGCACTTGCATTTTTATTGCTTTATTGATTATATGTTGATTATTAATAAAATATGCAGACATTGCATATATAAAATCTATAATATAAATTTCAGTCTGTAAATAATGCTAAGATTAAACAAGGTACAAAATATTCTGATTAATCCAGTATTTCAGAATTCATGTGACTAAAAATAGTCAAGCAAAAATATTGAGCTCCTTGCATATTTGTGATGTTTTCAGTGACATAGGTGATACAAGCAAGTATAAAATAATGTTTCTGCTTCCAGAATTTTAGTTTATATATTTTAAATATATATAATATTCTATAAAAACCATAAAACCATATTATATCAAAATGGTCAGATCTGGTCAACAATACCTCACAGAAAGCTTGTATTTTAAAGAGAAAACACAAAGTTAAAAATGCATTGAATACAAATTTTGAAACAGAATGTAGAAGACATCTTTTTTTTTTTTTGTATTTTTTCATAGTGAGAAGTGGAGGGGGGGAGCGGCAGATAGACTCCTGGGTGCGCTGGTCTGGGATCCACCCAGCATGCCCACCAGGGGGCAATGCTCAGCCTATCTGGGGAGTTGCTCTGCTGCAACTGGAGTTATTTTAGCGCCTGAGATGGAGACCATGGAGTCATCCTCAGCTCCTGGGTCAACTTTGCTCCCATGGAGCCTTGACTGCAGGAGGGGAAGAAAGAGAGAGAGAAAGAAGAGGGGAAAGAGTGGAGAAGGAGATGAGTGCTTCTTCTGTGTGCCCTGGCCGGGAATCGAACTCAGGACTTCCTCATGCCAGATTGACACTCTACCGCTGAGCCAACCAGCCAGGACCAAGACATATTTCTTAACCCAACATTCTTACATAAAGGGTTTTTGTGAGGACCTAATCCGAAATAAGGATTACATGGGAAAGGGCTTTGAATGTCAAGGACATTAGTTTATAGACATCTGGGGCTAATGATGGGTTTGGGGGCAGGTAGATGACCCTGGAGGCAGTAGTGTAAGACCAGTTCCTGATGACAAAATACAACAAGGGCTTTATACCAGAGGCATGAAGCCCTGTTAGGGGGGTAGTGCAGTGTTCAACAGAAAGACATTCAGGCTCACTCTATAGATAAGGAAAGAAGTGAATAATTGGGTGAACATGAAAGGCATTATGATCAACCAACAGACTTAGTTACTAATTATTAGCAGTGAGGTGACAACAAAGAATAAATCAAAAACTCAAAAAGGTCCAATGAGAGTTCAGTTTAATCAAGAAAATTATGGTATTTTTTTGTGAAAATAGTTAAAAATAGGAAACAATGTTATTTTAGTTCAAACTAAGTATTCATGTATTTGTGGAGAATAGTATCTACAAGCAACCGAAAAATGAATCACTAACAGTGTGTATGTCAATGTTTTATCTCAAGCAAATAGATTTTTATTTTGTTATTATTAGAAATGCTAAGTACATTTAATAACTTAGAAATAGCTTTAAAAGTGGAAGAATAAATGGCAGCACGATTGATCAACATGCCAGGCACAGTGTTTTACTGAGCCAGTGCTTCTAATACTTGCAACAAAAACATGCAAAAACAAACACAAAAGTAGCCATTCATCATTAGCTAGTTCTTAAGGGACACTAGGCACTAAGGAAATGATCAAATATATATAAAAAGCCTGATATTAAATAAGGTCCAAACCCTGGAAGAAATCTTAGCAAATCCATGCTGTGTGTTTAGGTTATAATTTTCTTCTTATTTTGCTTAATTAACAAAAGTTGTAGGCCCTGGGTAACTAGTGTTTTATATAAATTAAATTAATGACCAGAGTTGCTTCCTGTTGGAGATTCATTCTTGTAAAGAATTTTTTGTTTGCAAAATATCTGATATAGACAGGTTTTCTTTTGTTGAATGTGTTTTATAGAACATATCAGAACTTTTTCCCCAGTACAGGATCCATTATACCACCATGCAAAAGGAATATTCTCTCCCTCTGTGACTTCTCTGTCTGACCAAACATCAAATAGCTACAGCGTATTCTGAGAATTGAAAGCCTAGTTTTCCTTTGACTACTAAGGTCATGTGTTTAATATTTTAGGTCACCACATCCAATTAAAACAGGTTCAATACAGAATAGACAAAAAAAAAAAAAAGGTGGAAGGTTTTCAAAAGACAACATATTCACTTGTCTAAAGTTATATAAATAAGGGGGAAATGAAAATTTATTACTGGTTTCTGCTGTGAGTGTCAAGCATTATAACTAAAATTCAATGACTCAAAAAAATTTTATTCAAGATAGCATCAAAGAAATTCCATGGACTCTGGCAAGGTCAAGTATCATGAACAGGCATTATCTCTAGATTTGTAGGAGTAAATCGTATCAAAATGATTTTAAATCAAATCAAATGGACATTTTATCAATCTCATGGACTAATGTAAAAGGTTCTGCATTTTGAATCTTTCACAAAGCCTGTAAAGCACATTTACAGTCATCCAGCACCCTCCTGTCTCTTTTTCTGTCTGGGCCTCTAGCCCAGAGTTTTCCTGTTTCTCCCATGCCCAGAACCCCAAGAACCCTGTGCCATTCTTATAGGGAGACAGAGATCACATCAGGGACTTCAAGCTGTAAGAGAAGTTAAACAACGTTTCAGATGGGTCAGATAACTGGGCATAGCTAACTTAAATATATTACCCATTTCCTCTTTCTCTGTAGTTCATAGTTAACACACCGTAAGAGACTGCCAAGATTAATATTTTTTACTTTTTTTTAAACAAAATTCTTGATGAGCACAAGGATTTTTTTTCCTCAGACCAAGTTTTGACATTTTATATACCCATGAAAAAAGAAATCAACCCCAGAAAGGGCTTTTAATGCTCTCAGTTAGCTAGTCGATGTATTATTAACTATGAATTCTCAGTGGATAGGTAGGGGAAGTGATGTGTCTTCACAACAAGTACATGGACTCCCTTGAGTCATATGGCTTTGTGTCTTGGTCCTGATACTTAGAAACGTATGAACTTGAGCAAACTGTTTAAACACCATAGGCCTTGGTTCCTCATCTCTAAAAATAGTGTCTGCTGCAAAGAGTTCTTTCCACATGCTCAATAAATGTCAGCTGTTATTATGTGGTTACTCTGTGAGCCTATTTTAGCTCACAATGAAAAGTTGATAGTGCCGCAATGATACAGAGTGTCCGTAAAATCATGGTGCACTTTTGACGGGTCAAAGGAAAGCAATAAAAGACTATAGAAATGTGAAATCTGCACCAAATAAAGGAAAATTCTCCCAGTTTCATACTATTCAGTGCAGTTTGATGTGGGCTCCATTTGTTGCCCTACAAACATCCAAACGATAGTGAAGTTCTTGCCACACATGGGTAAGGACGTCTGGTGTAACAGAGTGAATAACGTCTGTGATTCTCTGTTTAAGTGATTAATGTCGTTGATACGTTCGATGTACACATGTTGCTTCATATAACCCCAAAAGTAAAAGTCTAAGGGCATCAGATCTGGGGATCTGACAGGGTTAACAGAACCCCTGTCTATCCACTGCTGGGGGAATGTTCTATCCAGAAACTCACGAACAATGGTGGCGTAGTGTGGAGAAGCGTCGTCCTATTGAAAGATGACACCTTCTGGAAACTGTGGCACTACATACAGTTCCAACATGTCAAGATAGGTGTTTGCCGTCACAGACTGTTCCGCGAAAAATATGGGTCTATCACCTTATCGTGAATCAGGCCACACCATACGTTCACTTTAGAGATATTACATTCGTACTCAACGTAGGCATGGGGATGTTCAGCAGCCCATATTCAGACATTATGGCAATGAACATATCTACAGTATGGAAGGTCACCTCATCGCTAAACACAATCTGCTGCAAAAATATTGTATCATTGTCGATCTCATGAAGCATATCTGTAGCAAATGCGCATCGTGTGGGTCTATCTGCTGGTTTGATAGCGTGCAACGGTCACAATTTGTACCCCATAAAACAGAGACATTTCTTTAATACCTTATGAACTGCAGTCTTGCTTAGGGGTAATTGTCGAGCACATGCATGAACAGATTTTTTAGGGCTCCTTAGATAGCTATCCCGTATAGCCTCTACAGACTCGTCGCTGACTGATGGCCTACCAGGACAGGGTTTCTCCACCAAACTGCCGGTTTCCTTCAAATGCTTATCCTACCGAGTAATGTTATTCCTATGTGGTGGCACTTCATTATAAATACGCCAATATTCACTTTGCACTTTGGTCATGGATTTGAATTTAGCGAGCCACAGAACACACTAAACTTTCCTTTGTACCGTCCACATCTCGACTAGCATGGCTGTGGGCTGCTCCACTGTATACATGATGTTATGTCATCATCTGCTCATGCGCACATGCTGCCACATTATCCTACAGAAACTGGGAGGGTTTTCCTTTTATTTGGTGCAGATTTCACGTTTCTATCGTCTTTTGTTGCTTTCCTGTGACTGGTCAAAAGTGCACCATGACTTTACAGACACACTGTACTCTACTTTGTGCAATTATCTTAATTCCCTGGGATGACTTGTGTATTCCCGCCATTGTCCCTTTACTCATGATATCTCCCTAATTTGAACTGTCTATTAACCATCCCTCCACTAAACTATAACACTTGGCATAAGATGCATCTCTTTTAGGATGCTTTCTCACACCCAATGCTATCCCGTCTGATACTTTCTCTCATGCCTCATCTACCTAAGAGCTATTTATGCAAGGTATGTTACATTATCCTGTATAACTTACATAAAGTAAACTGACACTGAGGTTACTCTTGCCATTAGCATATTTAATTGTGTTGTAATAAAAATATAGTGTTGCTTATGCATATTTAAGTGAGAGATCAGTTTTCATTTTAGAAACCAAACAAGAAGAGGCTATTCTCTCCCCAAAGGGTTCTATAAATCTATTTCCATTACCACAACAAAAAGAAAAACTGATCACACAAGGAGAAGACAGCTATCAAAGCAGAGGTCTCATATCACAGAAAAGCGGAACTCAGAGGCAGAATACTATACTTTGAGCAAGTTCAAAGGCAAAGACTAAAGAGGGGCCTCAAACAAGATGCAAACTACCTTGGGACATTAGTAAATGATGCGACTATCTCAGGACCTGACCAACTTGCTGGCCTCCACACTGTGGGTTGGTTACCTTTTCCTTAGTGGAAAGGCATTTGACACACCGAAATTACTTAGTCAACACTTCAGGTATTTTCATTAGAAGTAGAAGTCTATGTTGTTCTAATTGTGAAATCAGGCTTCAGTTCTCAACAAATCAATTTATTATTTTTCATGAGTACTTCAATTTTCATACATCAGAGAAATAATCTAATTATGCAAATATTTAGGGTTTGCCCTCCAGGACTATTTCAAGTAGAAGATTAACTTACAAAGTGGACAAGGTACCATATAAGTATACTCAAACCACAAAGTATAATTGTCTGAATGAGATATGCTTCTCTCTGAATTCTTTGATTGCAATTGTACTTATCACTAGAAGGATGTAAGTTGCCCATGCTTTATATATATTTGTTTCTTTCTTGGGTCCAGACACTATTTAAGCATTCAAATCTTTATATTAATTCTTCCTGTAAAAACTAAGACTAATTTTATTTTACAGTGATTACGTCAGTACTCAGTATTTTATATGTTATTAAGATTAAGAAGTTTTACAACCATTAGCTGTTTATCTTGTACCTGTCTTGGCTCTTCAATGAAACTGTGATCTCTAGGTCTAGGACATAAAAATTCTATTTCCTTATATTCAAAAATTCAAAATGGCTGAAATTACTCTACACATAGTAGAACATACATTTTAGTGTAATAAATAATCAAAGAAACAAATGTATAAAAAGACAAATAAGTGTGGTAAAAAGATAACAAGGTTCTGATTTCTTGGAATTTCAAACTGGGCATCTAGATAAATTCACATCTCATCAAGATTTTTCAAGAAAGTGTTTGTTATGAATTTCAGATTGTGGTTGAATAATGCTGAAAATGTGTGACTTAAATTCATTAGGAAACATACACATAAGAGCTGTTTTAATTCACTGTCTTTCAATGTTCTTCATGTCACTGTCTTTCTCCATGGACAGAAGGAAGCCTCATTTGGGCATGGTCTGAGTAAATCCTCAAGGATCAGTCTAGATCAGGGGTCAGAAACCTATGGCTTGTGAGCCAGTTGTGGCTCTTTAGATGGCTGCGTATGGCTCTCAGACAAATCTTTAATAAAAAAAATAATAACGTTAAAAATATTAAACATTCTAATGTATTACAATCTATTCACTACCTACCGCTCATGTTCATGGTTGTGGGTGGCTGGAGCCAATCACAGCTGTCCTCCAGCACAACACCAAATTTTTATTGGATAATGCATAACGTACACAGGTCATTGTGAGGTCAGGAAGTAAACTTCCCTCCTTTTAATCAAGTAGTCAGCTAACGAATTGCAGAAACCCTTTTGATGAAGAAGATGGCTAAAAGAAAATAAGATGAGAATAATCGTACTTTTCAGCAGGAATGGACAGAGAAATTCGCCTTTGTGGAGAGAGCAGGTTCTGCAGTATGTTTAATATGCAATGATAAAATTGCACTGATGAAACGGTCAGATATAAAGCGGCACTTCAACACATGCCATACTACATTTGCATCAAAATATCCAGCGGGGGCCAGTAGGAAGAAAGCATGTCAAGAGCTACTATGCAGAGTGCAAGCTAGTCAGCAGCAACTCCGTGTTTGGACCCAAGAAGGTGACTGGAATTCAACTACCTTTGCTGGTGCTTTAGCAATGGTGAGAAATGGTAAGCCATTCATTCACAGATGGGGAGTATGCCAAAACATTCATGCTTGATGTTGCCAATGAACTTTTTAACAACTTTTGGGATAAAGACAAGATAATCAAATAAATAAAAGAGATGCCTCTCTCGGCAAGAACTGTTCATGATCATACCATCTTGATGGCAAATCAAATTGAGGCAACACAAGTGAAGGACATAAATGCAGCCCATTCTTTTCTCTCACTTTGGATGAGTCAACAGACATAAGCCATTTATCCCAGTTCAGTGTGATTGCAAGATTGGTTGTTGGTGACACATTAGTGAGGAAAGTCTTGCTGTTTTGCCTATGAAAGAGACAACAAGAGGGGAGGATTTATTCAAGTCTATCACTGAGTTTTCTAAAGAAAAAAAATCTACCAATGGGTAAACTTATTTCAGTGTGTACTGATGGTGCTCCGTGCATGGTGGTGAAAAACAAAGGATTCGTAGTGCTTCTTCGTGAACATGAAAAGAGACCCATCCTAAGGTTTCATTGCATCCTACATCAGGAGGCACTTTATGCTCAGAAGTGTGGAGAGCAGCTTGGTGAGGTGAATGTTGCTGGTCATTAATGTGGTCAACTTTATTGTTTCCTGAGTTTTAAATAATCGCCAGTTTAAAACACTGATGGATGAAGTTGGGAATAATTATCCTGGTCTGCTTCTGCAAAGCAATGTGCATTGGTTGTCAAGAGGGAAGGTGCTCAGCCATTTTGTGGCTTATCTGAGTGAAATCCGGACTTTTCTTGAAATGAAAAATGTTGAGCATACTGAGTTAGCTAACACTGAGTGGCTCCTGAAGTTCTACTATCTCGTGGACATAACTGCACATCTGAACTAACTCAATGTGAAAATACAAGGCATTGGAAACACAGTCTTATCCCTTCAAAGAGCAGTGTTTGCATTTTAAAACAAGCTGGAACTCTTCATTCTCAACATTGAAACAGGTCGTTCACTATACTTTAAAATACTGGGAGAGTTTAAAGATGCATGCACAGCAAGTGACCTTGCTCAACATCTTGATCTCCAGCAGCTAGCAGGCTTCACATGTAATCTCATGCAGTCATTCAAAGCACACTTTGGAGAATTTCGTGCATGCCCTTGTCTTTTTAAGTTCATCACCCATCCACATGAGTGTGCAGTGGACAGCGCCGACCTGAGTTTCATCCCCAGTGTCTCCGTCAGACATTTTGAGCTACAAGCTGCTGACCTGAAGGCCTCAGACATGTGGGTGGATAAGTTCAAGTAACTGAATGAAGATTTTGAAAGACTTGCATGACAGCAAGCAGAGTTGGCGAGCAAACACAAGTGGGGAGAAATGAAAAAACTTCAACCTGCAAACCAGCTGATTGTCAAAACCTGGAACACACTTCCTGTCACATACCACACACTGCAGCATGTGAGTATTGCTGTACTGATAATGTTTGGCTCTATGTATGCATGTGAGCACTCTTTCTCACATCTAAAGAACGTTAATACCAGCCTGTGATCACATTTAACGGATGGAAGTCTCAACTCCTGCATGAAGCTTAACCTCACCACATATCAACCAGACTACAAAGCCATCAGCAAAACCATGCAGCACCAGAAGTCACATTAATGATAAGAAATACTTTATTCATCATTGGTTAGCAATAACATAACAACATTATTAAAAAGAATTCAGAGACTTATTGTACTTTAAAAGTGTTGTTCTTACGAAGGGGGGTGGGGGAAGTTGGCAATGGAGTAGGCGGGTGTACCAACTTCCAACTCCCAGAATCAAAGTGGATTATAACTTGATTTTAAGAACCATCATCTGGATAAACCAATGCTGAAGTGGACTGAGCGGACTCTTCAACCGGGGAATCTGAAGAAACAACATTGAGACTGGTAGGAAAAGCAAAAACACAGAAAGGGCTGCCCAGCTCCCTGGAGTGAAAGGCAGCCTGGAGAGACTCGTGTGGTGGGAAGAGAGGCTAGTGGAAAGGTAGGGACCTGGGTCCCAGGAACAAAGCCCCAACATGCAGCCCCAGAGCCTAGAAGAGGTGTATGGATAGTATTTGGCTGGGAAACAGGTTAGAATACCGTTTGTGAGAAAGAGACAGTTGTCTCAGACCCAACACTCTTCTTAAAGGGACAGCACAGAAAACCTCTCTCACAATCGCTAACCCGGGACTCTGGGAGAAAGGGAGAGAGGAGAAGACCGGAGCAGCGGGAAGAGAGTGCAGTCTGGAAGGCACAGGGAGAAAAGCGTTGAGGGACAGCCACCTTAAACCCTGGGCTGAGTCACAAATCTGAAATGATATTTCCCCTGGAACCAGCAAGGGGAAGCAGGATACCAGCCAAACTGGCTCCCTGTGGCAATTAGAGCACAGTCGCTTAGAAGGAAGGAGCTTTCAGGATTACAGTATGGAGTGTTAGGGTCTGAGCTGCAGCACCTCCACCCACACTGTTGATGGCTTGCTGGAGGGCGGGCACCGGTGGGACGTGGAAGTGCAGTTCCATCGGTAGGGACAGAAGCCGAGCCGGCTGGCACAAGCTTGATCTAGCCCAGCGGGGGGGAAGGGGACGCGCAAAAGTTGTCGGGGGGCTGCAGGTCCGCCTGCAATGCCACCTGTGGGGAAAAAGCGGTAGCCAGTTCAGGCAGAGATCTGCAGCGGGGTGGGGGCGAGCGTGTGTGCAGCCGTACCCAGCCCGAGGCTTGAAGCCCTGCATGAACTGCCGTATCCTGCAGAGGTGGGGCAGAACCCTTGGGATCACAGTTGAGAATGCACCAGCAGCCCAGTCAAGGAGCTGAGTTTGGCAGGGGAGAAAGGCGGAAGTGTGGCTCGCTGCTGAGTGCGCAAGAGCAGTCCTGCCTGGCCGGAGGAACCGGATGACAAAGACTGGGAGCTGAGCAAAAGTGTTCACCCTTGTCCTTGGAGCCAGGGCTTTTGCCCCTAGTGTGGTGTGCAATCCCACCTGTGAGAGAGGGGTAAAGGCCAAAACCAGCTGAGGCTCATAGAGCCTTGCACAAGAACACAGCCCCTCCCGTGGAGGCGAGATGGAAACCACCGCAACACCCATACAGAACTGCCCCAGGTAGAGGCAGAGGGGGTGGCGGGCCTGCAGACAGACCACACCTAAGGAACATAGAAGAAACACCCATTGGACTCCAGTAGCCTAAACTTCTTACACACATAAAAAATGACAGCAGAGAAATGCAACACAAGTGAATCAAGAGAAATCCCCAGAGAAGGACCTGAATGAACCAGATATAACCAAACTACCAGAAGCAGAATTTAGAATAATGATAGTTAGGATGTTCACAGAAATTAGAGCAACAATGGATAGTCACTATGAACACCTAAATAAAGAGATAACAAGTATAAAACACAAAATTGAAATAATAAAAAAGAATCAGACAGAAATGACAAATATAGTATCAGAACTGAAGACCTCAATGGAAGGAATTAAAAGCAGGATGAATGACGTTGAGGATCGAATCAGCGAGTTAGAGGACACAATAAACAAAGGCACAGAAGCAGAGCAGAAAAAAGAAAAGAGACTCAAAAAATGTGAGGAAACTCTAAGGGAGCTCTGTGACAACATGAAGAGAAATAACATCCACATCATAGGGTTTCCTGAAGAAGAGGAGAAAGAACAAGGGATAGAAACTTTATTCAATCAAATCATAGCTGAAAACTTTCCTAAATTAAGACTGGAAAACGTTTCAAATGTTCAAGAAGCACAGAGAACTCCATTAAAGAGAAACCCAAAGAAATCTATACCAAAACACATCATAGTCAAAATACCAAAGCTAAGTGATAAAATTTTAAAAGCTGCTAGAAAATAAAAGGACTATCACTTACAAAGGAGCCCCCATATGGATGACATCCGACTTCTCAACAGAAACACTTGAGGCCAGAAGGGAATGGCAAGATATATTCAAAGTAATGTAGGACAAGAACCTACAACCAAGACTACTCTATCCAGCAAGGCTAACATTTAAAATTGAAGGAGAAATAAAGAGCTTCCCAGACAAAAAAATAACCTCAAGGATTTCATTAAAACCAAATCAATTCTGAAAGAGATGCCAAGGGCCCTGTTGTGAACAATTCAAAGGGGTAAAGAGTATGGCAAAATAAGAATATAGCTTAAAAAATAAAATGGCAATAAACAACTACATATCAATAATAACCTTAAATCTAAATGGATTAATTGATCCAATCAAAAGACATAGGGTAGCTGCGTGGATAAAGAAACAGGACCCATATATATGCTGTCTACAAGAGACATACCTTAAAACAAAAGATGCACATAGACTGAAGTTAAAAGGATGGAAAAAAATATTTCATGCAAATTGAAATGAAAAAGAAAGCAGGGGTAGCAATACTTATATCTGACAAGATAGACTGTAAATCAAAGGCTGTAGTAAGAGATAAAGAAGGACACTACATAATGATAAAGGGAACAATTCAACAGGATGATATAACTATTATAAATATCTACACACCGAACATAGGAGCCCTGACATACATAAAGCAGACTTGGATGGATATAAAGGGCGATGTTAACAGCAATACTATAATAGTAAGGGATTTCAATATCCCACTAACATCACTGGATAGATCCTCAAGAAAGAAAATTAATAAAGAAACAGCAGACAACTTCAGAACTTTTTACCCTAAAGCATAGAATATACATTCTTTACAAGCACTCAGGGTACATTCTCTAGGATAGAAAACATGTTAAGACACAAAAGTGGTCTCAACAAATTTAAGATTGAAATCATATCAAGCATTTTCTCTGATCACAATAGCATGAAACTAGAAATTAACCACAAAAGAATAACTAAAAAAACTCAAACACTTGGAAACTAAACAGAATGTTATTAAATAATGAATGGATTAACAATGAGATCAAAGAAGAAATAAAATATTATCCAGAAATGAATGATAATGAACATATATCAACTCAAAATTTATGGGACACAGCAAAAGCAGTACTGAGAGGGAAGTTCACAGCACTACAGGCATACCATGAGAAGCTAGAAAAAGCTCAAATAAGCAACTTGTCCCTTCATCTAAAAGAACTAGAAAAACAACAGCAGATAAAGCCTAGGACTAGTAGAAGGAAAGAAATAATAAAGATCAGAGTGGAAATAAATTACATAGAGGTTAAGGAAACAATACAGAGGATAAATGAAACCAGGAACTGGTCTTTAAAAAGGTAAACAAGATTGATGAACCTTTAACTAGACTCACCAAGAAAAAAAGAGAGATGATTCAAATAAATAAAATTGGAAATGAGAGTGGAGAAATACCAACTGACACAACAGAAATACAAAGCATTGTAAGAAAATACTATGAAGAACTCTATACCAAAATTATAGACAACCTAGGTAAAATAAACAAATTTCTTGAAACATATAATCTTCCAAAAATCAATCTGGAAAAATCAAAACACCTAGACAGACCAATTACAACAAATGAGATCAAAACAGTTATCAAAAAACTTCCAACAAAGAAAAGTGTTGGGCCTGATGGCTTCACAAATTAATTCTACCAAAAATTCAAAGAAGAACTCCTATACTTCTCAAGCTATTTCAAAAAGTTCAAGAGGAAGAAAGACTTCCAAACTTCTTTTATGAGGCGAGCATAATCCTGATCCCTAAACCAGGCAAAGACAACACAAAGAAAGAAAATTATAGGCCAATATCCCTGATGAATTTAGATGCTAAAATTCTCAACAAAATATTAGCCTATCGAATCCAGCAATATATGAAAAAATCATACACCATGACCAAGTGGCATTTATTCTGGAAAGGCAAGGCTGGTTCGATATTCGCAAATCAATCTATGTGATTCATCACATAAACAAAAGGAAGGACAAAAATCACATGATAATTTCAATAGATGCATAAAAAGCATTTGAAAAAATCCAGCACCCATTCATGATCAAAACTCTCAGTAAAGTGGGAGTACAGGGAATATACCTTAACATGATAAAGGCCATCTATGACAAACCCACAGCCAACGTCGTACTAAATGGGCAAAAATTAAAAGCAATCCCATTAAGATCAGGAACCAGGCAGGGGTGCCCCCTTTCACCACTCTTATTCAACATAGTTATGGAAGTCTAAGCCACAGCAATCAGACAAGAAGAAGAAATAAAAGGCATCCAAATTGGAAAAGAAGAAGTAAAACTGTCATTATTTGCAGATGATATGATATTGTATATAGAAAACCCTAAAGTCTCAGTCAAAAAACTACTTGACCTTGATAAATGAATTCAGCATGGTGGCAGAATATAAAATTAATACTCAGAAATCAGAGGCATTTCTATATACCAACAATGAACTGTCAGCAAAAGAAATTAAAGAAACAATCCCCTTCACTATTGCAGCCAAAAAAATAAAGTACCTAGGAGTAAATTTAACCAAGGAGGTTAAGAACTTGTACTCGGAAAATTATAAAACACTGATAAAAGAAATCAAGGAAGATACAAACAAGTGGAAGCATATACCGTGCTCATGGCTAGGAAGAATAAACATCATTAAAATGTCTATATTACCCAAAGCAATTTATAAATTCAATGCAATACCAATTAAAATACCAATGACATACTTCAAAGATATAGAACACATATTCCAAAAATTTATATGGAACCAGAAAGAACACGAATAGCCTCAGCAATATTAAAAAAATAAAATAAAGCAGGAGGTATCACTCTTCCAGATATCAGGGTTTACTATAAGGCCATTATACTCAAGACAGCCAGGTACTGGCATAAGAACAGGCACATAGATCAATGGAACAGAACAGAGGACCCAGAAATAAACCCACAGCTTTATGGACAACTGATATTTACAAAGGAGGAAAGAACATACAATGGAGAAAAGACAGCCTCTTTAACAAGTGGTGTTGGGAAAATTGGACATCTACCTGTAAAAAATGAAAGTAGACCATCAACTTACATCATTCACAAAAACAAACTCAAAATGGATAAAAGACTTAAATGTAAGTCATGAAACCTTAAGCATCTTAGATGAAAACATGGGCAGTAAGTTCTCTGACATCTGTCGCAGCAATATATTTGCCGATTTATCTCAATGGGCAAATGAAATAAAAGGCAGGATTAACAAATGGGACTATATCAAACTAAAAACTCTTTGCACAGCTAAAGACAATAAGAACAGAATAAAAAGACAAACCACACAATAGGAGAACATATTCGATAATACATCTGATAAGGGGTTAATAACCAAAATTTATAAAGAACTTTTAAAACTCAACACCAGGAAGACAAACAATCCAATCAAAATTGGGCAAAAGAAATGAATAGAAATTTCTCCAGAGAGGACATACAGATGGCTAATAGGCATATGAAATAATGCTCAACATCACTAATCACCTCATACCAGTCAGAATGGAGCTCATCAGCAAAACAACACAGAATAAGTGCTGGCGAGGATGTAGAGAAAAGGGAACCCTCCTGCTCTGCTGGCAGGAATGCAGACTGGTGCAGCCACTGTGGAAAACAGTATGGAGATTCCTCAAAAAATTAAAGGTTGAACTGCCTTTTGACCCAGCTATCCCCCTTTTAGAAATATACCCTCAGAACACCATAGCACTGTTCGAAAAGAAGAAATGCGCCCCCATGTTCGTGGCAGCATTGTTCACAACAGCAAAGATCTGGAAACAGCCCAAGTGTCTGTCAGAGGACGAGTAGATTAAAAAGCCCTGGTACATATATACTATGGAATACTACTCAGCCATAAGAAATGATGACATCGGATCATTTATAACAACATGGATGGACCTTGATAACATTATACTGAGTGAAGTAAGTAAATCAGAAAATACTAAGAACTATATGAGTCCATACATAGATTGGACATAAAAATGAGATTCAGAGACATGGACCAGAGTATACTGGCTACCTGGGGAAGGGGGAGGTGAGGGAGGGGTGGGGCACAAATAAAACTAGATAGAAGGTGACAGAGGACAATTTGACTTTGGGTGATGGGTACGTAATATAATCAAATGTCAAAATAACCTGGAAATATTTTCTCAGAACATTGCCCTGATTTATCAAGTCACCCCATTTAATTAAAAAAAAATAAAAATAAAAAACTATTCAGGATGTCAAAAATAAGTGTTGGTCTTACATAAAATGCACACATTTACTTATAGTTAGTGTTAAACATATTGTATGACTCTCACAGAATTACATTTTAAAAATGTGGTGTTCATGGCTCTCTCAGCCAGAAAGTTTCCTGACCCCTACTCTAGATTGTTAGGTGGTTGTTTAAGATAAAATTTCATTGTGTTGCATTTGTTATTGGCTTTAGAACTTCCATTCTAAGCTTTGGGCATTGAACCTCTGTCCTAAGCCTTGGACTTTGGACTTAGATTCTGGATAGTTTTATGATTAATATAAAAATAAAACATATAACCTAGAATAAACACTTCCCCACCTTGAAGAGGTGACATCATTGAGAGATGGTAAACATTGGCAGTCTCTTAACACAGCAATGCTTCTCCAGAATAATTAGAATATTTATCTTTTGGTGCCACGTTGTTCCCTTCAGAATACATTCAAGGAATGTTTGATCACTTCTGGGCAACATTAGCTGTCTGATACTACAGAACACTTAAAAGTTCCAAATACTTGGAAAATAAGATTGTTTTTGAGTGGGAGCTGCAAAGCAAAAAAGATATGGCCAGAACACATTGAATGTTAATGGAATGGCTTATAAATAGAATACAGATGGGAAAAAAAAAAGAGATTTGAATTCTAGGAAAATATAACACAAATATGTGTTGTGTGGACTAACTTATAGAGATTCAAGAACACTTCGAAAAGGGTTTCCATAGTTTATGTTCTCCCACTACACAGCAATCATAGTTGCCACACACAATAAAGTACATTTAAATAAAGCTTTTTCCTTAAAAGACAGAAAAACAAAATGTGTTTCAATGTAGACTTTAAAATGAGAGAACAAGTTGGCAAGGTCAAGCCATTTGAGAGGCTTCACTCTTGGAATCGGTAATGTGAGGAGAACCTTATGCAGGGGAAAGGAGAGAGGGAGGAAGGACCTGTTCTTCCCCAGAGTCATTTGTCTAATCTTCAAGAGTTAGTTTATTTAATGTTGCTGTTCATTTCTGAACCATGCTGGTTCTAGAACTCTGACTTTAGTTAATTAGTACGTAGCACAGATCATAATACATGCAAGAAAGTAGACTCTAGATCATTATATTTCCCAGTTTCAAGCTTTTTTCTTGGCAATTCTATCTCCTGAGAGTCAGAGACAAGGCAATAAAAATGGCTAACCACACTGTATTCCATTGGATTGGAAAATATTTACAATATGATTGAGTCAAGAGTGAATTGATCTCATAGTGACTGCCTAAACCCTATGGAAGTCAATAGAATTGACTGAAAACATAATGCAAGTAGTAAAGAATAATTTCCATTTATAAATTCCTCTTCCTTGGGGTAATTTCATGGGGAGATTCTAACTTTAGAGGAATGGATTTTTTTTTTCAGGTCACAATTCCACTTCCATAGTTATAGCTCTTCGTTGTTTTTTGCAGTTTAGTGTGGTTATTACTGCCTGTATGTCAGAGATAATATGTTTTTACTTTTTAAATGTTGGTGAACTATGCATATTTTGAATCTCCTGACAAGGGTAAAATATCAGTATGTGCACATAATGATTGTTGTGAGAGGTATGTAGTATTTACAAGTTAACAAATGGGTAGCATTCACAAACTAAACAAAAGAAGTAGCTCTATTCATTCAACTTGGTAATAGTTGCTCTGCAGATATTAGTTTAAATATAATCATTGCTATAATTTGTGTATTTAAAACAATTATAGAACTAGCCAATTATCTGAGTCAAGGAACAGTCTATGAAAGCTAAGTTGAAAATAGTGCCAATTTTGATCCATTTACTCTCAAGAGGTTACATTGATAGGGAAGTCTGAAATGCTGGAACTTGGAATGGCCATTGCAGATAGGAGGTGACAGTCAAGATGAGAGGTGATGAGAAGACTTTAGCAGGGGTGGAAATTGCATCAGTCAGTACTCAGAAAAGCTGACACACTGACACAAGTAACAGAAAAAGACTTCTCTGTTTCCCTCCAATGTTCATACAGACATTTTAGTCACATGACACTTCAACAGGAAGAACTGAATTGGAGACAGGAAGCAGGCAACAGCTGCCATGATCATCTCAGAGACTACTTTTACAAAACCATATTCAAATTCTTTTGAAAAATCAATAAAATATCAAGTCTAAAGATTTGGTAATTATTAAGATTCCTTCCTATACTAAAAGACAAAAGAGTCACATATTTCAACCAGCAGGAGCAAGATGAACTCATTCCTGAAAACATTTCCCTGTTTCTATCTAAAAGAACTCCATGAAGGTTCTTTTGCAATCCAATTTAATTTCCAGTTGTCCCAATTTTACAGTATACTACCCTATGTTTGTGAATCACAACTCGATTACTAAAGTATTTTAACTAATTAATGTAATGGTTCTGCAGCAAATCTCTTACAAGACTTTAAAGCTTGTATCAAAATTGAAATGTATTGATGAAATCAATTGTGAGATACCTTTGGTTATGGGTCCTTGGTGAGACTTTTAATCATTTCGAGCTAACTAGAATATGAGAAAGTTTTCTGGTATTTTTGCTAATGCCTCACATAGATTCTTAGAATTCAGGTTTTTTAATAGAAATACATAAATTAAAGATAGGCAGGAATCTTAGTGATTATGGGGTTCAGGCTTCTTACTTTAGAAATGAACATAATCTTCATTATCTAGATTTTATTTTTCTAGCCAGGTTTCCTAATCCTTTCCAAATCCAGTGAACAACCATATTACAATATTACATTTATTTTGTAATTTCTTCAGTTATGCACATTCTATCTTAGACTTTCGAGCAATCGATAAGCATTTTGTTGAGAAATCATCATATTGTTTGAGCTATGCTAACTGATCTAAGGTGTGTAGTTGAACTATTTTTATCATGGTATTTTTCTAAAATTATTTAACTCTAAGAAAACAGGGTAAAATTAATGAAAGAGCAGGGATCACTGGGTCACAAGCTTCTCCTATATTTTGCCAGTTTCTGCCTTCAACAGAAGTGATGGCAACATCTCAGATTTGTGTTAATAAAAGTTTAAGACTTAGAAAGAATAAAGTAATGCTGTTATTTTATTCAAGGATGATCAAACCACATCTGGAATAAAATGTTCAGTCTTGAACTTCAATTTAAGAGGAATTAGACAAGCCAGAATGTGCTCAGAGGATAATGAACCACTCCAAGATCATGTAGCATAAAAAAAAGATTGAACAATAGTATCGACTTTAACCTAAAAAAGAAGAGGATATAGGAGGATAATGAAAGCTGTCTTCAAATATTGTGCAGTGCAATTGTATGAAAAAGGATTGGAGTGTATTTATCTACCCCACCTCCCTGTACAACTGCAGGGTTTTGCCCCACACTTTAGTGTTTGTTTTTTTTTAATATCTGAAGGAGTTTATTTTTCTTTTTTCTTTTTCATTTTTAATTTATTGTGCTAACATGGATTCAAGTGTCCCACTCAATATAACACCCTCTACACACCATACCATGCTTCCATGCCCCATGCAGTGTCTTTACACTTCCATTTCACAACTTCCTCCCCCCCATTCATTCCCCCTTTCCCTTCTGGGATTTACTGCCCTGTTACCTGTATCTGTGTGTTATGTATTATGGGATTTAGCTAATCACTTCACCTTCCCATCCCCTCATCTGCCTTCCCTCTGACAGCTGTCCATCTGTTTCTTGTGACCCTGCCTCTGATTCTATTTTGTTCCTCAGTTTATTGTGTTCATTAAATTATGCATATAAATGAGATCATATGTTATTTGTCTTTCTCTGCCTGGTTTATTTCACTTAGCATAATAATCTCCAGGTCAATTTATGCTGTCACAAAAGGTAAGATTTCCCTCTTTTTAAAAGCTGCATAGTATTCCATTGTGTATATGTACCACAGCTCTTTGATCTGCTTGTTCACTTATGGAAACTTAGTAGGTTTCCAGATTTTAGCTACTGTAAACAATGCTGCAATAAACATGGGGTGCAAAACTTCTTTTGAATTAGAATTTGAATTTAGGATTCTTAGGATATATTCTTCAAAGTGGAATAACTGGTTCATAAGGCAGTTCCATTTATAATTTTTTGAGGAAATGCCATACAGTTCTCCACAGTGGCTGCACCAGTCTGCATTCCCACCAGCAGTGCAGGAGGGTTCCATTTTCTATGCACCCTCACCAGCACTTGTTTGTTGATTTGTTAATGAGCACCATTCTGGCAGGTGTGAGGTGATATCTCATTGTAGTTTTAATTTGCATTTCTCTGATGATTAGTGGCATTGAAAATTTTTTCATGTGCCTATTGGCCATCTGTATGTCCTTTTTGCTGAAGTGTCTATTTAGGTCCTTTGCCAATTTTTAAATTGGATTGTTTACTTTCCTGGTGTTGGGTTTTAGACATTCTTTAGAAATGTTGGTTATTAACTCCTTATCAGATGTATCAGTGAATATGTTCTGTCACACAGTAGGTTGTCTTCTCATTTTGTTAATGGTGTTTTTTTGCTGTGCAAGAGCTTTTTAGTTTGATATAGGCCCATTTGTTTACTTTGTCCTTTATTAAGTTGCCCATGGAAATACATCGGCAAAAATTTTGCTATAAGAGATATCGAAGAGTCTACTGCCTATGTTTTCTTTCAAGATTTTCATGGTTTCACAACTTACATTTAAGTCTTTCATTCATTTTGAGTTCATTTCTGTGAACTGTATAAGTTGGTAGTCTAGTTTATTTTTTTCTTTTTTGCATGTACCTGTACAATGTTTCCAACACCACTTGTTAAAGGGACTGTCTTTACTCTATTGTATACTTTTGCCTCCTTTGTCAATATAAATTGACCGTAAAGGCATGGGTTTATTTCTGTGTTTTCTGTTGTGTTCCATTGATCTGTATGCCTGTTCTTATGCTGGTACCAGGATGTTTTGATTACAATAGCCTTGTAGTATAACTTGATATCAGGAAGTGTGATACCTAACACTTTGCTCTTCATTTTCAAGATTCCTGAAAGTATTCAGGTTCTTTTTTGGTTTTATATAAATTTTTGGAATATTCTAGATCTCTGAGGTATGCCATTGGTAAGGGTTGCTCAATACGTCGATCGCAATCTACTGGTCGATGGCGAAGGAAGTGTGGGTAGATCACATGACATTAAAAAGACATTTGTCTTTTGATTGGCATGCAGGGTAGCCAATCTGACGTCTGAACTTTTGACACCCTACACATGCGCGTTAAACCGTGCTAACTTGTTCAGTTACATTGCTGCGTAGTTAGCCTTCAAGTTATTTAAACTAAATACAACAAAGGGTATAAAAATGAGTGCCGTAGCTGGTCCGAGTAAGAAGCCTAAAACCTACCACTTTCATACAGAATGGGAGGGGATTTTTTTCACTATGTCATATTCTAAGTGGGTTTGCCTCATCTGTCTGTGTGCCATTGCTATTCCAAAGAAGGGAAATGTGGAGCGGCTTTTTTGGACTGTTCATAAAAACTATGACATTTACTTTCCTCTGAAAAGAGAGCTGAGAAGGAGAAAGGTGAAAGAAGAATACACAATATTAAATAGTAATAATAGTAACTTAAATAATGATAACATAGAAGAAATAAATTTATGTTTTGCATTTTTATTGTAGGTAGATCATTTTGACTTGGTCATCTTATAAGTAGCTCGCAAGCTGAAAAAGTGTGGGCACCCCTGCCATCAGTGTTTTAATAGGAATTGCAATGAATACATTGCTTTGGGTAGTATAGACATTTTAATGATGTTAATTCTTCCTATCCATGAACACAGTATATGCTTCTATTTGTTTATATTGTTCTTAATTTCTTTTTTCACTGTCTTATAATTTGTTGAGTATAAATCTTTTGCCTCCTCAGTTAAATTTATTCCTAGGTACTTAATTTTGTTGTTGTTGTTTTTGCAATAGAGAAGGGAATTGTTTCCTTAATTTCTCTTTCTGACAGTTTATTATTGGTGTATAAAAATGCCACAAATTTCTCTATATTAATTTTCTATCCTGCCATCTTGCTGAATTCATTTATCAGGTTTAGCAGTTTTTTGGCTAACACTTTAGGGTTTTCTATGTTCCATATCATGTCATCAGCAAATAAAGGTAGTTTTACTTCTGTTTTTCTACTTTAGATGCCTTTTATTTCTTCTTCTTGTCTAAGTGCTGTGGCTAGAACTTCCAAAACTATGTTGAATAATCTACACCTTAGATTTATCCCTGTATGTCCTCAGGGTATTTTCTGATTTGTCATTATTTGTTTTCTCATGTCCTCTTCTGCTCTCCCCTCCATTACCTGATGATGAAAGTACTTCCCATCTATCAATGCTGTTAGTGGAATCACTATTTCTCTACAAGGATGTGATCTCTTGATATTCCAGGGTTTTAAAACCATTCAAGTGCAAAAATTGATGAGCAACAAAATTTCCTTCTGTGTTGCCCTATATGAGGAGACAATCCTCTCTCCCTCTAAAGCACAAGACCTAGTTGCTGAGACAAAACTGGAGACTAGATTCTCTCCTATCACACCCAGCAACTCATAAAAAAATCTCTTTTCCAAAAGCCTTCCATGAAATATACTCCTAGATTATGACACCTAGATAAGAGGACTGTGGCCAGCATGAGCTTTACACTTCCAAAGGCAGGATTGAGCTCTGACCAGAGAAAGTTGGAACTGATGGCAGGAAGCTACTAGGAGATGCTTCAGTAAGAAAAAACTAGTCAATAATTGGAGATTTTATCAGATCTAATGTGCTAACTTGAGAGAATTTTCCCTATCACTATTTCTGTTAAAATATATACTCCATGAGCATTGTTGTGGGTTGTCTGGAAAGGATTCAACCAGCAAATGAGTTCTTGGACTAGATAACTTTGAAGATTCTTTCTGACTCCAAGGCTGTAGGAGTCTAAAACTGTCTACTCACCTTGGACACTGAGCTAGGATGTTGGTGATGGAGACTGATCAGTGGGCAGTAATAACACAGCCATTACCATAGGCCTAACAACAAATGCAACACAAGATGTCAAAGTATCTTTATGTCCACTTTTACGTATTAACTCTAATGCTGTTTCTTCAAGTGTGATGTGTAGACCCTGTATCAGAATCACCTGAGATCTTATTAAAATTTTAGATTCTTGAGATGAAAGCCTAGAACTACTCTTTAAAGTAGCCCTATCCAATAGAACTTTCTGCAGTGATGAAAATATTTCATATCTTCAGTTCAGTAACCACAAACCACCAGAGCCTGTTGAGCATTTCAGATTTGGTTGGTGTGACTAAGGAAATGAATTTTTACATTTAGTTTATTTTAATCAACTTAAATTTAAATAGCTAAATGTGGCTAGCAGCTGCCATTTTGAACAAGGCAGTTCCCAAGTCTTAGAAGAAGGAAGCTTAGAGATAATTAAGTTTGTGATGCATAAAAATAAAGGTGGGCAATTGAAGCAAAAACATGAAATTGGATAAAGGAAGCAGTTGAAATCAAACAAATAACAGGAAAGAACCTTAGAGATCATTTAGTACATAGCTCATATTTCCCTCCCCCTTTTGCAGTCTGGAACCCTTTGAGAGTTATTGAAAGCAATGGGTATTCACAGTCAGTGAATTTGCTCATTCTAATTCATATGATAAATTATATGAGGTTTTAGAGGAAGAGACTTAGCAAAACTCTAAAGCTCATCCACTGTCTTCTTTCCAAACCACAAATCCCTAACTGAGAATTCCTGATATGATAAAACACCTTTCTGTCCATAGACAGAAAACTTAAAACACAGACTCTCAGGATTGGCCCAAAGTCATTCATTTTTCTTCAAACTTGGTTTTTGTTGTCTCCCCCTTTAGCCCTTTGTACATCTTTCTTTATTCTGGGTCGTGTAAATGTCACATTTTTGTATAAATAGTAGAACTGGCTAAGATTTAAACACAAAAATTGGGAGTTTCTCTGGGTGTGCTGGAATGAGCATGCTTAGATTTAATTGGAAGTGCAGTGGGTGTTTTTGTTTTGTCTTTGGTTTTGTTTTTTGGGTTTGTTTGCTTGTTTGTTTTTTGGAAAAACTTAACCATGCCCTCCTGTTTTTGGAAATGAAGTTACTAAAAGCTCAATAGTCTAACTGCAGGAAAAAAAGAACAAAGTGCTTTTGATTATCTTTCCTTTCTCTTATAAGAATAAAATGCGGTGGTTAAAATGAATCAATAAAGAGAAGCCTTGCTTCTCAGTGTTTGATTAGGGGACCCTTTATGCAATTCATTTTCCAACCTCTTACTCATATTGCAGAACGATCTCCAAACATTTCAGTAGTATTAACTGTTAAAAATAGTTTTCAGTTGCTGGGAAAATACCAATGTGCAGCAATAGGAAAGAAAAATTCAGTGTACCTATTTACATACAGTATAGAGAGAATGTTAACACCTTGAATTCTCTGTTGTTTGATAGCATATGTGAAGAGAGAAAAACCGATGCTTAATACAACTCTTGGAACTCACATTTGCTATTGTATGTTCATAAATATTAATCAAAGCAGATAATTAGCTTTATAAATTTTACAATTAGCCTTTCAGAAAAGAAGTGGATGCTGATAAAAATAAGGCATGCTTTTAAGCTTCTCCATTGCAAATGTTTTTATTCTAACAACTCAGAGACAGGGACTGTCTTTGTCTAATTTTTTCCTGAAATAGGCATTATTTACACTTATTTCTTCTCTCCCTTGAGACATAGACTTGCAACAGGGAAAATAGATTTTTTATTCTTAAAATCTAGTTACCATCTATTTTTTAAATCTTTTTTTCTTTTTTCTCCAAAATATTCAGGAATAAAAAGAAAGATCATGGTTTGCCTCAAATTCAGACCATCTGAAATCTACAAATGTGTGTTGCTTAGGTGAAATCAATTATGTTTGTGTTTGTGTGCTCTTCTGCATGTAGCGATTTTTAAGTAGTACTCTAGTTTTTGAATCTGATTGTTAAATCCTGAAATTTAATGTCAGTCATAAACTAGGAAGATGTTGGTTGGTCCAAAAGACTTTGTCAATGCCCCCTTTTAGGAACTAAACAGTATAGTGGGAAAACTATTCAACTGGGTGTCAGCCATGATGAATTCTAGTCTAATTAATATTGACTAACTGTGTAAACTTGGACAGATTGCATAATATTTTCTTCAAAATTAAGAGTGTTAGCTTGGTTAGTGGATTCCTAATCTGCCTATACATTTGAATCTATTAAATACAGATCCCTCGGCCCCTCTCTAGCACTAATAAGTTAGAATTTCCAAGACATGGGCTCATGAATTTTTTTTTAAGTAAGAAAGTTCCTCCAATAGTTCTCAGATACCCAAAGGAACCGAGTAGATTGTATGTGGCAGCTAGGGATCTCAATGGTTTTACTGTTACTTTCTGTTCTAAATGTTTGTGATTGAAATGTGCCCAGGAATTGGTGCAGGGGTCAGGACTATGTAAAAGAGAAGTTGCTAACCTGGGTCATGCAAATTAAAAAATAAATGCAAGCAGGATAAGAGGTGGGTTGTGGCCTTAACTATTCACTCAAGGCTCTTTCTTATAAGATATTGTTATAAAAATTTTGTAAGGTTGGTCAAAGTTTTCCTTCAAGTGAACCTACAAAATTACCAGGTTGGGGAATAGTTTCTTTGTGTCATGTCAACTCTGATTGATGATGAAGCCTAGAACCACGTGTTAAGAAGAACAATAAAACTAAGTCTAGGGTCAGCTGAGAAAGACCACCACAAAGCATGCTTAATGCAGGTGTGGTTACATAAACCTCACCTGCTGTCATTGCAGATCCTGAAAGAGGTCTGAAACCCACAGGCTCCTCCTGAGTTAGGCCTAGATTCAAGTCTAAGCTTTATGATTCATGGCATGCCCTTGTGGAGGTCTGCTCCCCTGTCTCCACGTTCATTAAGAAATAGGGATAATAAAACTTAGAAAGTAGTTTGAGGACTAAATCAGTAATTTTTGAAAAGTTCATCACATACCTGGCACTTGAAATGTAAAAAAAAAAATTACAGTTCTTCGTTCTGCACTTCCCTCAAGCAAAGGATTTATATAGAACCCATCCATATAGCTCCCTATTAAGCCAGTATAATACCTGGAATTGGAGAGGTGCTTTAATAATACCAATGGATAATGAATAGATAATGACAGAAAACAAATATGTGATGCTTTATGTGTACGTGGCACTGGTCTAAGCTCTTGATAAACTTGTTTATCTTTGATATCAGCCTTTCTATAGATGAATGAAGCAGAAGCACAAAGAGGTAAGTTAACTAGCCCAGACATATACAGTTAATAATCGGTGTTCTAACATCCATGCTCCTTACCACTTGTTATGCTACTGTCTAGAGGAAGGGGGGAAAAGAAAGGGAAAGGGATCTCACATCACTGGGTAGCATAAGAAGGAAACAGGTTCCACCAAGGGCAAAGTGCACATCTTGTGTGGCTTGCATTAGATTTATTAAAAATTTGATGTGACAACTATAAGTAGGGGATATATATATATATATATATATATATATATATATATATATATATATATATTGCTCTAGTCTTACCACTTTATTGTCTTATAATCAACTGCCTCACTCATTTCATTTATATATGTCCTCTGGACCCAGAAGTGTTTGAGTTTGAGATCACTCTTACAGCAACTATGTAAGGCCTGTGAAACCCTTACCAAGAAAGTGTCTGTGTATAACAGGTGAGTCCTTGTTACTCAACTAAAAGTTTGAAAACCCTCCAAAATAGATAAAATTGAGAAAACCTTCCAAAATCAAATTTTTAATTTAAAAATAAAATAAAAAGAAACAAAGAAGTGATTGATTCTGGGGATTCATTTCCTTGTCTCTTTTCAAAGTAAGTTTTTAGGGACACAGAATTACAGAACTATCTAATTTATTTTCAATCTTGCATTCTGAGATTGTCAGCTTATTTTTTTTCTTGTTCTTTTGTTGTTGGTGGTAGTTTTCCCCTTCATACTTTTCCTACTGAAATTCCTGAATTAGCAAAATTCAAGAGGAGTAATTAAGACTTGGATGATATGAAAACTAGCTATGGCTTTCTGGGCATCCTGGAGAAGATCCTATGGCATATTATGAATAGACTTTGCAAGCCTGACCAAGTTTCCAAGGCATCCCAGGCTAAGCACATGTTAACTGGCCCCCACTCACCCTGAGGAGGAATTTGGAGAATTCAGCTTCAATTCTATGCTTTTTACCTAACACAGAATATTTACTTTTGAGGATAAAGATGTGACCCCCACCCTCTTCTAACAGATTACATGTTAAAAAATTATAATTATATGTTCATGAACTGAGCCAGCAGAACAAAAGTTGTGGGTGTTTTGCAAGTGGCAGTTTCTTCATGGGCTGGTGACTCTGTGAGCCATTCACGCCCCTCAATCTTGGGAGGTTTTAAATCCCTTGGGAGTCTCCCAAGTATTGCTATTGGAACTTTGAGCCACAGAGAAAAATTGCTTCCACATTGAATGGATGGACTTTGAGAACATTATACTGAGTGAAATAAGTAAATCAGAAAAAACTGAGAACTGTATGATTTCACACATAGGTCGGATATAAAACTGAGACTCATGGACTTAGATAAAAGTGAAGTGGTTACCAGAGGGAGAGGGATGTGAGGGAAGAGGGAGGGAGGGAGGGGTGAGGGTAAGGGTATAAAAAAGGACAAATAGAAGGTGACAGAAAATGATTTGACTTTGGGTGATGGGTATACAATATAATCAACAGTTCACATGCTATAGAAACATTTACCTGAAACCTATGTATTCTTAATGATCAATGTCATCTTGTTAAATTTAATTTTCTAAATAAAATTTTTAAAAAAGTAAAGAAAATTTTTAATTAAAAGGAAAAAAAAGGTCAGTGAGACGAATGACCCTGGCTCCTACCTTGTTCCTAACTGCCTTAGCAGGCATAGGGACCTTATGCCTATCATTTACTTCTTTAAACCTCAGATCAGCCTCACAGCTTCGGCAGTCTGTGACTGGGACCTTAGTCCAGACCACCATTGTGCCATCCTGGGATATGCAGAAGCATCTGAAAGAACGGGGGCTATTGTCTTAGGATTTACCCCAGAGCAGCTATGCTCAAGAGGCAGCCCTTGAGGATTTAGATTTGGACATGATAATTAACATGTTTTGACACTTCACACAGCATTAACCCTCTGAGTAGTGAGTTTTTTCACACTCACTGACCTTCCAGAGTGAATATTTTTTTCAAAAAATGAAATTAGTTCCAGTTACAGGTTTTTTTATATATATATTTTATTATTATTAATTCTAATGGGGTGACACCAATAAATCAGGGTACATATGTACAATGAAAACATCTCCAGGTTATCTTATCATTCAACCGTGTTGCACAACCGTCACCAAAAGTCAAATTGTCCTCCGTCACCTTCTATCTGGTTTTCCCTGTGTTCCTCCCCTCCTTCGTATCCCACTCTTCCCTCCCCCCCGCTCATAACCACCACTCTCTTGTCCATGTCTCATATTCTCACTTTTATGTCCCACCTATGTATGAAATCATGCTGTTCTCAGTTTTTCTTTTTTTCTGATTTACTTATTTCACTACGTATAATGTTATCAAGGTACATCCATTTTGTTATAAATGATCCGATGTCATCATTTCTTATGGCTGAGTAGTATTCCATAGTATATATGTACCATAGCTTTTTAATCCACTCATCTTCTGACGGACACTTGGGCTGGTTCCAGATCTTCGCTATTGTGAACAATGCTGCCACGAACATGGGGGTGCATTTCTTCTTTTCGAACAGTGCTATGGTGTTCTTAGGGTATATTCCTATAAGTGGGATAGCTGGGTCAAAGGGCAGTTCAATTTTTAATTTTCTGAGGAATCTCCAAACTGTTTTCCACAGTGTCTGCACCAGTCTGCATTCCCACCAGCAGTGCAGGAGGGTTCCCTTTTCTCCACATCCTCACCAGCACTTATTCTGTGTTGTTTTGCTGATAAGTGCCATTCTGACTGGTGTGAGGTGATATCTCATTGTGGTTTTAATTTGCATTTCTCTAATGATTAGTGATGTTGAGCATTTTTTTATATGTCTATTGGCCATCTGTATGTCCTCTTTGGAGAAATTTCTATTCATTTCTTTGCCCATTTTTTGATTGGGTTGTTTGTCTTTCTGTTGTTGAGTTTTATAAGTTCTTTATAAATTTTAGTTATTAACCCCTTATCAGATGTGCTGTCGAATATGTTCTCCCATTGTGTGGTTTGTCTTTTTATTCTGTTCTTATTGTCTTTAGCTGTGCAAAAACTTTTTAGTTTGATATAATCCCATTTGTTTATCCTGCCTTTTATTTCATTTGTCCGTGGAGATAAATCGGCAAATATACTGCTGCTACAGATGTCGGAGAGCTTGCTGCCTATGTTTTCTTCTAAGATACTTATGGTTTCACGGCTTACATTTACGTCTTTTATCCATTTTGAGTTTGTTTTTGTGAATGGTGTAAGTTGATGGTCTAGTTTCATTTTTTGCAAGTAGATGTCCAATTTTCCCAACACCATTTGTTAAAGAGGCTGTCTTTACTCCATTGTATGTTCTTTCCTCCTTTGTCAAATATCAGTTGTCCATAAAGCTGTGGGTTTATTTCTGGGTCCTCTGTTCTGTTCCATTGATCTATGTGTTTGTTCTTATGCCAGTACCAGGCTGTCTTGAGTACAATGGCCTTATAGTAAACCTTGATATCTGGAAGAGTGATACGCAGTTACAGTTTTATTAACTTAAAATCATGTTCGTTTGATAACAGATTTATGGAAACAAGAAGAACATACATTTGCCTTTTTAAATATTGCCTTACACATTTTTAAAATAAAACTTTTTGTTATCTGGATGGTCAGGAGCCACAAGGACATACATGAACATTCGTACTACTCAAAGGGTTAAAGAACTACATTAGACATATTTTTATCAACAGTGGTCATGGGTTAAAAAGGCAGAGAAACATTACATCAAAGCTATTCCTGGAACTGTGAACCATCTGGCTGTCTTCAGGATATTCTAGGCTTTGATCACCTGACTCTGAAACATACCCCCATTCTGGTGTGAATACTGATATTAGCAGGGCAGTACCCCCTACTACCAATATGCCAATTCAAAATCCCCCTGCTGCTTTCAAATTTATGAACTCAAACTTCCCCTGGTGCCTTCACGAACATTAATTTACAGGATTCCTACACCTTTCCATCCCTAGTGTTAAGCAGTAACACCTAATACTGTAAACCCCATTTGACAGAACATGAAACCAATGCTTGTAGATGTTCCATGGCCACTTTGGGACTGAGCTAGGTCCTGGCCCAGCCAGCATGGCAATCTGTCCCTCTTACCACACTTGAAGACAGAAGTCACTGTCACTGTCTTCATTGTTCAGGGAGAAAAAATAAGACCCAGACAAATCAGTTGAATTCTCAAAAGTTATTTAGCCTGTCAGTGACTGAAAGAAGGATAACAATCCAGGTTTTTGAAAGAGTTTTATATTGTTTTCTCAATATCTGCCGCTTCTACGACACTGACTACAGTCCTAGACCTCCCTTGGACAGGAGGAACAGTGTCCTTAGGACATGTGAGGCCACTAAGCTGGGTGTTTGTTCACCTCCAGGCTATAAAACCTCTCTCTGACCGAAAGTGTGAAACATGGTGGCACAGGCAAACACACACACACACACACACACCCTTCTGTAACCTCTTTCTATTTGGGGTGGAAAAATGGGAGGAAAAAACTTTTTAAAGTGAGTTTTACAGAGGTCAAAGAAAGATTGGTTATTTGAAATCCAGACATAATCCTTAACCCTTTATTTTAGACATTAGTTTTTAACATTTCACAGAATTACTTATGAGCAAACTCACTCTAGAGCAAAAAGAACCAGGAACCAGAACAATTCACAAACTGAGTATTTAGCCACAACTGGATAGTAAATTATATGATAAAAGGCAGAGTTATCAGCTCCAAATTGAGAGTAAGCAGCATGAGGAAGGCAGAATTTCACTAGGCTGTTTCCATCTCTGCTTCTCTTTTGGTAAAGTTCTTGCACTGTTACTCCCACCAGCCCTAAAGGAGCCCAGAGCTTCCTTGTGCCACCTTCAGCCTCATTCAGTATCCCATGCCACAGACCCAACTGGGCTGTTCTTCCAATGAAAGCCCCGCCCCACTCCTGTTCCACATAAGATCTACCTGCAAAACTTTTAGGAAATACCAAGGTCTGACCCCTCCATAATCAATTCAGTCTAAAATCTTCATAAAGTCCTCAATATCAGAAATGATCTATGGTTTTTTCAGTATCTAAGAGTTAAAGAAATCATGTCAAAGCTACATGAAACCCACTTATACAATTAATTAATTAGTTCATTAATTTTAAAAGTGAAACACTGAATAATAATAATGGGATGGTTAAAGATAACATAGTTGACCCACACTCTGGAATAATTTCTAATCATTAAGTGTTATCTGTAAAAAGGTAGATAAAATGGGGATATTAATATTAGAGAAAAAAGATATGAAGTTATAAATATGAACATTTAGATGTCTATGTAAACACATACATATAAGTTTAAAGAAAATATAGGTATATAAAATTTTTAGTGGTTATTTCTGGGTGGTGGAATTAGAGCTGATTTAATTATTTCTCTTCCTTGATGTCTTCATTTTCTACATGCTCTGACAAAAAAAAAAAAGTTATTATAACCAGTAAAACATAAGCATGCATTTTTTTATTATAAATTGCTGTAGAATTGGCAATTTGAAGATATTTGAACTTTTTCAGGAACCTGCCCCTCATTAGGACAGAGGGTTTCCATGTGTTGAAGTGTGTGGCAGTTCATTCAGACAGAGAGGATTCAACAGAGAAGGTATTTTCCAGCCTCTCCACCACCACTGCCAGGAGAGATTCTTCACAGTGGTTTGAACACAAACTCTATCCTATGTTCACTGTCAGACATGGAATTCTGGTCAGACGTGGAATTCTGGCTTAGTGTGTGAGACACTCTCGCACATGCACACATATCCTCTTGTACTTGAACATATATTTGTTTCATTAAACTCACCGAGTCAGCAGTTTCTGCTCTAAACAGTCCCTGGGGCCGAAAAGAAAAAAAAAATCAGCAATCAACATAATTCTTTCAAGTACAGAGTACCAACCTATTTATAAAAGGAAATTAAGTAAAACCAGTAATTATAACTAGCGTACAACCTTTCAACATAGTCAATGAGAAATTCAATTTGCTTAAAATAATGAGATACTCTGGCAGGAACAATCTGTTCATGTGCTGTTCCCAAGAGCCTCAGGAGGGAAACAAGCCCTGCCTCACATTTGATACTGTCTGTCAGTTTATCAACTCAGTCTCAGGGTGGGTTTTGCTGTGATGCTAGACCATTTGGAATAGAGAAAAAGAGAAAAAAAAATCTATTTTTTCTCTTTTATCCGTTTATAGGAAAGTGGTTAGAAAATGGATTAAAATGTCTATTTTGAACATACGAAGAAGTAAAATAATCTCCCTCTAATCTACTTAAGGGTGGATTTAATCTGACTACCTTCCACTCTTCTTCACCATCATCCAGACCCACAGTTGACATGTCTAAGATATGTGCTGCACTCACAATCCTCTTTGCCTAAAGTTTATTTGGCGTTTTCCTGCTGAGTTCATATTGTATTGAGATAAGACAAAGATATATAGAAGTTGAATTAAACAGTGTCAACACAAACCAGTATCTACTGATTTGGTGGCCTTTCCCTATTACCTTCATTCCTTCTTTCATTCATTCAGTCAGTCAACAACTGTTAGTAGCTACTATTAAGTGTCAGCCCTTCTGCTAGGTGTTGTCAGAAAAAAAGAGTGAACAAAGTGTAGACTGTATTCGCAAAAGCCCCATTATCTGGCAGGGGACTAGACCCATAAACAGGACACTTGGAAGCCTGTTTTTGGAAGCACAGTGAGAGGTGATTTTGAGAATGATTGGAAGAGTTACCTACCTAATCCAGCCCCATAAGGAAGGGTTAGGAAAACTTTCAAGGAGGAAATAAAAAGATAAAATCTAAACTACAGATGTATGGCATAGTGATTCAATAGTTGTATATATTGCAAATAATCACCAAAAGAAGTCTAGTTAGCATCTATCACCCTACAGTTTAAAATATTTTCTTATTGTGATGAGAAATTTTAGTTCTACTCTCTTAAAAACTTTCAAATATAAAATATAGTATTATTACTTATAGTCACTGTACTGTAAACTATATCCCCGGGACTTTTTAATATAATTAAGATTAACTCTATATATGTAAACAATTGATACTAAACACTGTTTAAAGTACTCATTAAATTAAAAAATAATATTTCAGTTATAAAAATAAAGCTCAGTGGATCACTCAGACTAAAATTTGTAAAGACCACATTTTCTGATGGTACAATAAAACTGAAAATGTTTTTCTTAAAATTTTTTTTCTTATAGAAGATCTTAAAAATACTTTTATTTTTTACATTTTAATTATATTTATTGGGGTGGCACTGGTTAAGAAAATTATACAGATTTCAGGTGTACAATTTTCCTACACATCTTCTGTACACTGTATTGTGTACTCACACCCAAGTCAGGTCTCCATTCATCCCCCATAGACCCTCTGCCACCTCCCCCTTCCCAGGCAGTCACCACACTTTCCTGAGCACTTGTTTTATAACTGGAAGTTTGTACCTTTTGGTCACCCTTCACCTATTTTGCCCTCCCTCCACCCTCTACTCCAGGGAACCAACATCTGTTTTTTTAATCAAGCTCAGTTTATTATGTTTCTTATTTATTAGGTACCCAATATAAATAATATCTTACAGTTTTTGTCTTTCTTTCTCTGTCTGATTTATTTCACTTAGCATAATACCCTCACAGTTTATCCATGTTAGCAAAATTTCATAATTACACACACACACACACACACACACACACACACACACACAAAGGCATTACTTTTTTTATTTACTCATTCATCAAAGGATGCAGGTTGTTTCCATAATTTGGTTGTTGTAAATAATGCTGCAATAAACACAGTTGTGCATATATCTTTTTGAGTTAGTGTTTTCATCTTTTTGGAATAATTGCACAGAAGCAGAATTGATGGATGTATGATAGTTTTATTTTTAATCTTTTGGTGGAAACTCCTTACTATTTTTTATAATAGCTACACCAATTTGCACTTCTACCAGCAGTGCACAAGGGATTTTCTTTTCTTCACATTCTTGCCAACAGTTATTTCTTGTTTTATTGTTTCTTTGGGTTTTTTTATAATAGCCATTCTAGCAGGTATAAAGCAATATCTCATGGTATTTTTTGCATTTCTCTGATGATAGTGATGTTGAGTATCTTTTTTTTTTATTAACTTTAATGTGGTGACACCAATAAATCAGGGTACATATGTACATTGAAAGCATCTCCAGATTATTTTATCATTCAATTGTGTTGCATACCCATCACCAAAGTCAAATTGACCTCTGTCACCTTCTATCTGGTTTTCCTTGTGCCCCTACCCTTATCCCTTTCCCACCCTCCCCTCCCTTCGCCCACCCCGTAACCACCACACTCTTGTCCATGTCTCATAGTCTCACTTTTATGTCCCACCTATGTATGAATTCATGCTGTTCTCAGATTTTATTTTCTGATTTACTAATTTCACTTCATATAATGTTATCAAGGTACCACCATTTTGTTGTAAATGATCCGATGTCCTCATTTCTTATTGCCGAGTAGTATTCCATAGTATATATGTACCAAAGCTTTTTAATCCCTTCGTCTTCTGACAGGCACTTGGGCTGTTTCCAGATCTTCGCTATTGTGAACAATGCTGCCACGAACATGGGGGTGCATTTCTTCTTTTCAAACAGTGTTATGGTGTTCTTAGGGTATATTCCTAAAGTGGGGTAGCCAGGTAAAATGGCAGTTCAATTTTTAATTTTTTGAGGAATCTCCATACTGTTTTCCACAGTGGCTGCACCAGACTGCATTCCCAACAGCAGTGCAGGAGGGTTCCCTTTTCTCCGCATCCTCGCCAGCACTATTTCTGTGTTGTTTTGCTGATGAGTGCCATTGTGACTGGTGTGAGGTGATATCTCATTGTGGTTTTAATTTGCATTTCTCTAATAATTAGTGAGGTTGAGCATTTTTTCATGTCTTTTGGCCATCTGTATGTCTTCTTTGGAGAAATTTCTATTCATTTCTTTTGCCCATTTTTTGATTGGATTGTTTGTCTTCCTGGTGTTGAGTTTTGTAAGTTCTTTATAAATTTTAGTTATTAACCCCTTATCCGACGTGCTGTCGAATATGTTCTCCCATTGCGTGGTTTGTCTTTTTATTCTGTTCTTATTGTCTTTAGCTGTGCAAAAACTTTTTAGTTTGATATAGTCCCATTTGTTTATCTTGCCATTTATTTCATTTGCCGATGGAGATAAATCAGCAAATATATTGCTGCGACAGATGTCGGAAAGCTTGCTGCCTATATTTTCTTCTAAGATGCTTATAGTTTCACGGCTTATGTTTAAGTCTTTTATCCATTTTGAATTTGTTTTTGTGCATGGTGTAAGTTGATGGTTTAGTTTCATTTTTTTGCAGGTACATGTCCAATTTTCCCAACACCATTTGTTAAAGAAGCTGTCTTTACTCCATTGTATGTTCTTTCCTCCTTTGTCAAATATCAGTTGTCCATAAAGCTGCGGGTTTATTTCTGGGTTCTCTGTTCTGTTCCATTGATCAAGGTGTCTGTTCTTATGCCAGTACCAGGCTGTCTTGAGTATAATGGCCTTGTAGTAGACCTTGATATCCGGAAGTGTGATACCTCCTGCTTTATTTTTTCTTTTTAGGATTGCTGAGGCTATTCGTGTTCTTTTTTGGTTCCATATAAATTTTTGAAATATGTTTTCTATATCTTTGAAGTGTGTCATTGGTATTTTAATTGGTATTGCATTGAATTTATAAATTGCTTTGGGTAGTATAGACATTTTAATGATATTTATTCTTTCTAGCCATGAGCTAGAAACATTTATCAATGTTTTACAATTTTCTGAGTACAAGTCCTTAACCTCCTTGGTTAAATTTACTCCTAGGTATTTTATTTTTTTGGCTGCAATTGTGAAGGGGATTGTTTCTTTAAGTTCTTTTGCTGACAGTTCATTGCTTGTATACAGAAATGCCTCTGATTTCTGCGTATTAATTTTATATCCTGCCACCTTGCTGAATTCATTTATAAGGTCCAGTAGTTTTTTGACTGAGACTTTAGGGTTTCTATATACAATATCATATCATCTGAAAATAGTGACAGTTTTACTTCTTCTTTTCCAATTTGGATGCCTTTTATTTCTTCTTCTTGTCTGATTGCAGTAGCTGGGACTTCCAGAACTATGTTGAATAAGAGTGGTGAAAGTGGGCAACCCTGCCTGGTTCCTGATTTTAAGGAGATTGCTTTTAATTTTTGTCCATTTAGTATGATGTTTGCCCTGGGTTTGTCGTAGATGGCCTTTATCATGTTAAGGAATGTTCCTTGTATTTCCACTTTACTGGGAGTTTTGAGCATGAATGGGTGCTGGATTTTATCAAATGCCTTTTCTGCATCTATTGAAATTATCATGTGATTTTTGTCCTTCCTTTTGTTTATGTGATGAATCACTGATTGATTTGCGAATATTGAACCAGCCTTGCCTCTCCAGAATAAATCCCACTTGATCGTGGTGTATGATTTTTTTCATATATTGCTGGATCCTGTTGGCTAATATTTTGTTGAAAATTTTAGCGTCTAAATTCATCAGGGATATAGGCCTATAATTTTCTTTCTTTGTGTTGTCTTTGCCTGGTTTTGGGGTCAGAATTATGCTCGCCTCATAAAAGGAGTTTGGAAGTCTTCCTTCCTCTTGTTTTTTTGAAATAGCTTGAGGAGGATAGGAGTTAGTTCTTTGAATTTTTGATAGAATTCACTTGTGAAGCCATCAGGCCCAGGACTTTTGTTTTTGGGGAGTTTTTTGATAACTTTTCGATCTCTTTTGTTGTAATTGGTCTGTTTATGTGTTCTGATTCTTCCAGATTGATTTTTGGGAGTTTATATGATTCAAGAAATTTGTCCATTTCATCTAGATTGTCTAATTTTTTGGCATAGAGTTCATCATAGTATTTTCTTACAATGCTTTGTATTTCTGTTGTATCAGTTGTTATTTCTCCTCTGTCCTTTTTAATTTTATTTATTTTAAACCTCTCTCTTTTTTTCTTGGTGAGTCTAGTTAAAGCTTCATCAATCTTGTTTACCTTTTCAAAGAACCAGCTTCTGGTTTCATTGATCCTCTGTATTGTTTCCTTAGCCTCTATGTCATTATTTTCTGCTCTTATCTTTATTATTTCCTTCCCTCTAATTGTCCTGGGTTTTATTTGTTGTTGTTTTTCTAGTTCTTTTAGCTGCAGGGTCAGGTTGCTTATTTGATCTTTTTCTAGCTTCCTATGATATACCTGTAGTGCAATGAACTTCCCTCTCAGTGCTGCTTTTGCTGTGTCCCATAAATTTTGAGTTGATGTATGCTCATTATCATTTGTTTCTCGAAACTTTTTTATTTCTTCTTTGATCTCATTGTTAATCCATTCATTATTTAATATCATGCTATTTAGTTTCCAAGTGTTTGAGTATTTTTCAGTTTTTCTTTTGTGGTTAATTTCTAGTTTCATGGCATTGTGATCAGAGAAAATGCTTGATATGATTTCAATCTTCTTAAATTTATTGAGACCATTTTTGTATCCTAACATGTGGTCTATCCTAGAAAACGTACCATGAGCGCTTGAGAAGAATGTATATTCTACTGCTTTAGGATGAAAAGTTCTGAAGATATCTATTAAATCAAGTTGATCTAGTGTCTCCTTTAAGTCTGCTGTTTCTTTATTGATTTTCTTTCTTGAGGATCTATCCAGTGTTGTTAGTGGGGTATTGAAATCCCCTACTATGATAGTATTGCTGTTAATCTCGCCCTTTATGTCCATCAAAGTCTGCTTTATGTATGTCGGGGCTCCTATATTTGGTGCGTAGATATTTATGATAGTTATATCTTCCTGTTGAATTGTTCCCTTTATCATTATGTAGTGTCCTTCTTTATCTCTTACTACAGTCTTTGTTTTGAAGTCCATTTTGTCAGCTATAAGTACTGTTACCCTGGCTTTTTTTTCATTTCCATTTGCATGAAATATTTTTTTCCATCCTTTTACCTTCAGTCTGTGTGCATCTTTTGTTTTAAGGTGTGTCTCTTGTAGACAGCATATGTATGGGTCCTTTTTCTTTATCCACGCAGCTACCCTATGTCTTTTGATTGGATCATTTAATCCATTTACATTTAAGGTTATTATTGATATGTAATTGTTTATTGCCATTTTATTCTTTAAAGCTGTATTCTTCTTTTGCTATATTCTTTCCTCCCTTTGAACTGTTCACAACAGGCCCATAGTACCTCTTGCAGAATTGGTTTTGTTTTAATGAATTCCTTGAGGCTTTCTTTGTCTGGAAAGCTCTTTATTTCTCCTTCAATTTTAAACGTTAGCCTTGCTGGATAGAGTAGTCTTGGTTGTAGGTTCTTGTTCTGCATTACTTTGATTATAACTTGCCATTCCCTTCTGGCTTCAAGTGTTTCTGTTGAGAAGTCGGATGTCATCCTTATGGGGGCTTCTTTGTAGGTGATAGCCTTTTTTTCTCTAGCACCTTTTTTTAGATTTTTTCTTTATCCATTAGCTTTGGTATTTTAACTATGATGTGTCTTGGTGTAGATCTTTTTGGGTTTCTCTTTAATGGAGTTCTGTGTGCTTCTTGAACATGTGGAATGTTTCCCAGCCTTAATTTAGGGAAGTTTTCTGCTATGATTTAATTGAACAAAGTTTCCATTTCCTGTCCTCTTTCCTCTTCTTCAGGCACCCCTATGATGCGAATGTTGTTTCTCTTCATGTTGTCACAGAGCTCTCTTAGAGTTTCCTCACATTTTTTGAGTCTCTTTTCCTTTTTCTTCTCTGCTTCTGTAACTTTGTTTATTGTGTCTTCTAACTCACTGATTCGATCCTCAGCGTGATTCATCCTGCTTTTAATTCCTTCCATTGTGTTCTTCAGTTCTGATACTGTATTTGTCATTTCTGTCTGATTCTTTTTTATTATTTCAATTTTGTTCTTTATACTTGTTATCTCTTTATTTAGGTGTTCATAATGACTATCCATTGTTGTTCTAATTTCTTTGAACATCCTAACTATCATTATTCTAAATTCTGCTTCTGGTAGTTTGGTTATATCTGGTTCATTCAGGTCCTTCTCTTTGGGGATTTCTCTTGATTCATTTGGTTTGCATTCCTCTGCCTGCCCATTTTATCTGTGTATAGGCAAGTTGTGGGCACTGGAGTCCAGAAGGTGTTCCCTTTGTGTTCTCTAGGTGTGGTCTGTCTGCAGGCCTGCCACCCCCTCTGCCGCTGCCTAGGGTGGTTGGGTATGGGTGTTACCAGCGACAGCCTACTGCGGCTGTTGCTGTGATTTCCACCTTCTCTCTGCCTGAGGGGCTGTCACAAGCCTTAGTACCAAGGGCAGAGGTGAGCACCTTTGCTCAGCTACGGAACTAGCCTTTTTCCGGAAGGCTTACGCCCAGCCCCCGCAGTCAGAACCTGCTCTTCACAATTTTGCAGGTTGGGTGGGGCTTTTGACAGGCTCTCAGCTGTGAGCCTTTGCCCGTCCAGAATTTAGCCCCACCCTCGAGGCCGGAGCCCTTGGCGTAGGGTCGCAAACTGCGGTTTATTGGGCCGTGCGTGTTTACTGGCGTTAGCTCAGCTGCTAGCTTCCAATCGATCAGGACTCTACCCCGCCCCTGCGTTCGGCGCCAGCTCGCGCATGTAGGGTGGCCAGCCGCGGGGATTTCTCTGGCCAGGCGGGGCTCGTAGTGTGAGCTCTGCCACGAAAGCCAGCTCGCACGCGCTTGCACGATTTCAAACCACCGGGTTTCTCTGGCTGGGCGGGGCTAGTAGTGTGAGCTCAGCCGCTCGCGCGCACTCTCGCACGATTTCAAACCACCGCGGTTTCTACGTCTGTGCGAGGTTGGCAGTGTGAGCTCAGCCGCGAGCCCCTCACCCGTCTCTGGTCCTAGCCCCGTCCCCACGGTGAGGGCCGGCTTGCGCAGGGTCGCAGAGCCGATCTCTGCCTGTATTTTTCCCCACAAGTGGGGTCACAGGCGGGCCCGCAGCTTCCGGACTGCTTTCGCGTGTCCCCTCCGCCCCTGTTGGGTAGACCGAGCTCACATCGGTTGTGCCTCCGCCCACACCGACAGGACCGCGTTTCAGCGTCCTGCCGCCAACATCCCTTCAGCAACCCTCAGAGAGATGGCAGTGTCTTAAGTCTCCACACTGTAGGCTTGGGAGCTCCCTTCCTCTAAGCAGCTCTGCTCTAATTGCCGCGGGAGAGCTTGTTTGGCTAGTGTCCTGTCTCCCTTTGCTGGTATTGCTAGTTCCAGGTGAAATATTCGTTTTCGATTAGGGAAATGACTTAGCCCAGGGGTCAGGATGGCTGTCCCTCAGAGTGTCCTCGTGCCTTCAGTTCACTCTCTGTTCCCGCTGCTCTGTTCCTCTCCTCTGTCCCCGTTCCCCAGAGCCCTGGGCGCGTGGTTGTGAGAGACGGTTTCTGCGCTGTCACTTTGAAAAGATTCTTGGGTCTGAGAAAACTCTTTTTCACAAACAGTATCCTCACTTGCTTCACAGCTCAATACTGTCCATACGGCTCTTCTAGGCTCTGGGACTGCAGTCTGGGGCTTGGTTCCTGGGACTCAGGTCCCTCCCTCTCTGCCAAACTCTCCTCCTGCCACGTGGGCCTCTCCGGGCTGCCGCTGCCATTTGCTCCGGGGAGCTGGGCAGCCCTCTTCGCGTTTTCGCTATTCCTACCAGTCTCAGTGTGGCTTCTTCTGTATTCCTTGGTTGAAGAGTCCACTTAGTTTAGTTCAAAGTTGGTTTATCCAGATGATGGTTCTTAAAATTGAGTTATAATCCACTTTGGTTCTGGGAGTTGGAAGTTGGTACGTCCGCCTACTCCATCGCCATCTTCCCCCCCTTGAGTATCTTTTTATGTTCCTCTTGCCCATCTGTATGTCATTTTTGTTGTTTTTGTTTATTTTTTTATTTGTTTTGTTTTGGAAAAATATGACTATTAAGCTCCTCTGCCCATTTTTTAATCGTATTGTGCTTTACTGCTAAGTTGAGTGAGTTCTTTATATATTGTGGATATTAGCCTTTATCTGATACATAATTTGCAAATATTTTCTCTTGTTCAGTTGGTTGCCTTTTATTTTGTTGATGGTTTAATTTGCTGTGCAGAAGCATTTTAGTTTTATTTAGTCTCACTTGTTTATTTTTGCCTTTGTTGCCTTGGGTTTTGGTAGCAAATCTGAAAAATCAACACCAAGACCCATGTCAAGGAGCTTACCACCTATGAAGTTTTATGGCTTCAGATCTTATATTCAAGCCTTTAATCCATTTTGTGTTAGTTTTTGTGTATGGACTAAGACAGTGCTCCAGTTTCATTCTTTTACAACATTATTTATTAAGAGGCTGCCTTTACCCACTGTATATTCTTGGCTCCTTTGTTGTAATTAAATTAATTACATATGCATGTGTTTTTTATCTGGTCTCTCGTTCTGTTCCATTGAGCTGTATGTCTGTTTTCATGGCAATACCATACTGTTTTGATTGCTATAACTTTGTGTAATAGATTTTTAAATCAGGGAACATGATACCTCCAGCCTTGTTCTTTTTACTCAAGATTGCTTTAGCTATTCAGGCTCTTGAATTTGCATACAAATTTTAGAATTGTTCCATTTCTGTGAAAAAAAAATGCCATTGATATTTTGATAGGGAGTGCTTTGATTCTGTAGATTGCTTGGTTAGTATGAACCTGTTAACACCATTGATACTTCCATTTATGCGTATGTGGTATCTTTTCATTTATTTGTGTCTTCTTCAATTTCTTTCAAGAGTCTTATTGTGTTCAGTGTACAGTTCTTTCACTTCTTTGGTTAAATTATTTCAAGGCATTTTATTCTTTCTGATGCAATTGTAAAAGGGATATTTTTAAATTTATCTTTCTGATAGTTCATCATTAGAATATAAAAATGCGGCAGATTTTTGTATAATCATTTTGTATCCTGCAACTTTACTGAGTTTGTTTATTAATTTAAATAGGGTTTTTGTTGTTGTTGTTGTTTTGTGGAGTCTTTAGGTTTTTCTATATGTTAATATCATGTCATCTTCAATTAGCAAGTTTTATTATTTTTTTTCCTTTCTGACTTGTATGCCATTTTTTTCTTTTTCTTGACTAATTTGCTGACTAGATTTTCAATACTGTGTTGATTTAAAGTAGAGAAAGTAGTCCTGCCCAGCTGGCTCAGTGGTAGAGCATTGGCCTGGTGTGTGGAAGTTCCAGGTTTGATTTCTGCTTTGGGCACACAAGAGAAGCAACCATCTGCTTCTCCTTCCCATCCCCTCCTTCCATCCCATCTCTCTCTCTTCCTCTCCTGGAGCTATGGCTCCATGCAGCAAAGTTAGCCCCAAGCACTGAGGATGACTCCATGGCCTCCCCTCAGGTGCTAAAAAAACCCGGTTGCTGAGCATGGAACAGCAGCTCCAAATGGGCAGAGCATTGCTGGTAGGGGAATTGCCAGGTGGTCCTGGTCAGGGTGCATGCAGGAGTCTGTCTCTCTGCCTCCAATCTCTCACTTCATAAAATAAAAAGTGGAGAAAGTAGGCATCATTGTCTTCTTAATCTTAAAGGAAAAGTTTTTCAAGTTTTAACCAACTGAGTATGTTAATTATGGGCTTATCATATTTATATTTTATGTTTTATTTCATTTAAGGGGACAAATCAGGAAACTATGATCTCAGAAATATCACAGATTCTGTAATAAAAGATAATTCTTTGAAGACCGACTGGCCTCAATTTGTATCCTGTTGCCACCACATTCTAAATATGTGACTTTGAGCAAGTTTCTTAACTTCTTCTGAAAGCCTCTGTTTTCTCATATGTCAACTGGAAATAATAACAACAAATGCCTACCCCATAAGGTAGGTTATAATGAGGATTACATGAGATAAGGCATATAAAGCACTTCAGAATAGTCTAAAGCTTGTATAAGCACACAATAAGCCTTATTGTTACATTATTATTATTATTATTATTATTATTATTATTATTGATTTAAGGAACACTTAGTACCCAGATATACAAGTTCAGGTAAGAGATGATAAAAGCTTGAAATAGGCAATAGTTTTTGAGGCAGAGAAGAGATTATGGATTTGAGAAATTTGGAAGTTAACATTGGAATAAGAAAGAAATTGATTATATGTGGAACCCTAAGGAAAAAAAGACTCAAGAGAAATCTGTAGATTTTCTAGCCTAGGTTATTGAGGAGATTGCTCCTAAAGATATAGCTAATATAAGAGAAAAAGCTTACTTCTAAGGAAAAATGATAAGTTGTATGTGAGGTGAGTTTGAGATGCCTGTCAAAGTTTAGGCTAATGGACACCCATTGGATAGAAACTGTGAGTTTAGTTTCAAGCCCACATGTACCCAGCCATGAGATTATAGAATATCACACACACACACACACACACACACACACACACACACACACACAGACACACACACACACACACACACACAACTCAACCTTTAAACTCGAATTATGCTTGTAGGTGAAGGTTCTTTCTTTTAGATGTGAATAGAACTTTATTTATCCATAAAATCCAAATCTTAACAAACAAGTGTAGGTGGCTTGTATTCCTTGTCTTGTTTACCTTATTTAACTGACAGCTTCCCTAAAAAATAAGACAGTGCTTACCTCATCATTTCATCAGAAGTCTCTATTGGAAGATGCTAAGCTAGGTAAAAGCTCATAAGCAAAGAAGATCAAAATGAGGGAAGGGTATCAGGAACCTGGGAAAAGAGGGAGAAGATTTTGCCTCCCCTAGGAGGGAACAGCAATTCAAGACTGCTGCAAACAAGGACACTGCAAATTCCCAATCAACTGATGAGATTCAAAGGTCATGAAGCAGGAAGAAAAAAGAACCACAGCTTTGCCTAAGAACTGTAAAACTTTAACTGGAAGAGTATTGGGCACCAAGTGAGTTCTTTTAGGAATTCTTTCAACCTTTAATTCTCAGAACTTTAGTACAATTAGAACTCCATCTCTTTCCCTGGAGGAGGTCATAAAGTCTTCTGGGCAGAAGAGATTTCAGAGGGTAGACTCCTTTGATATCTGGAGGATTTCTCCCAGACAACTTAATGGAAGTCGCTAGTACCTCTCTGTCCTTAACCATAGGTAGACAGACAGTTTTCAAACATGTTAATGGACAGGACAAAGGATCTAGAAATATTGACCACTAGGTCATTAGTTCTTAAACTGATGAAAACCATGAACCGTCTCTCCATGAAAAATTCACATTTACACTCAATTACCCATATAATCTCAAGACTTTTAAAGCCAATCCATCAAAAATCTGAAGATCAGAGCATCAGAAGCTAACAACCTGACATAGAAAGGGGGAGCACATGAATCACCAGGTAATTGCATCCTCATTTAGAAGAATGGTGCAGGAAACAGGTCAGGCAGGGCGAGGATATACAAGAAATGCACAACTTCACTATGGTGTTAGCTGGGATAACTGAGAGATGTGGTAATGGCATGCTGAAAGTTGTGACTGGAAAACAGCAGCACCACTCCACTGAGTGTTGTGGGTATTGAGGCCAATAGAATTGAGCTTGGTGAAAAAACAAGGAATTTTGGAATTTAAGAAAGGATTCCAACTTCTACCTGTACATAAATTAGCAATACCAAACTCACGTCTTCATTGTAATATTTTCTTTGGAAGAGGCAGTTAAGAAACTTAATTTTCACTTTGGGGAATGTTTAGACTATCATTCCAGGGCAGTTCACCCACTCTGTATATTTGTTTCAGATTTGCACTTGTGGCTCAATGTCCTTCCAGGGAACATTGCATGCATTAGGTTTGAGTCTGCTTAGCTGTGGTGGGTGGGTAGCAATATGTGCAAGAGGAGACCCAGTTGCTACTGCAAAAAGCATAGGTGTCCCAATAGCCTCAGAGAGTTCTGTGTTACCAAGCAAATAGGAGCCTAGAAGATAAAGTTTAAGTTCTCTCAAGCTACTTCACTACTTCCAGTTTTAAATTAAGAGTTTAAAGTTCTCAGTTCTGAGTTCCTGCTCAGAATCCCCATGTGTGTACATTTGTCAGCTTACTCTTTACCAGTTTTCAGAAGGGAGGTCAGCCATGATCACAACTGTCCTTTTTTCATCCTGTTGAGCATTTCCCACTTTTCCCCTCATAAGGTTGAACTATGGCATTGAAAAGTGGGAAGGCAGCACAGGATTCAGGCATAAGGGCTTCAGCCTCATTGTGAGTGTAGATCTCCTCTTCCCTGTGCTAGCTCTCTAACTTTCCTCCGATTCCCCCCCCTGGTACTTCTGCCTCCTCAGTCCACTGAATACAGTTGTTCCTCAGAATTCACGCAAGAGACCAATGCTTCTCAGACATTCACTACTGCCAAAACACCAAAGCTATGTCTAAAGCCTACCCATGTTGCAGTCAGCTGTTTGATATCCCAGAACATCTTTTCTCCGGATTAGAATATTAAACTTGATTCTTCTCCTACACTCAAATTAAATCTGAGTTTCTTAAGTGTGTTGATCAAGGATAGTAAGAGTATACTTAAAATAACTTAAATTTTAGAAGAAAATAGATGAATCAATGTAAGAGAATCAGAGGTCCATGTATTGCATGTAGAAATTCAGTGAATTATAGCTGTCCACCTTGAGCTCTGAATGATGGTACATTTGGAAATGCCATTCTGAACAATGGGAATATTTTAAAATAAGCCTTGAGAGTATAATTTCTTTTTGTGTTATACTAAAAGCTCCTAGAAGGTAAACTGAAGTAGCACACTTGAGCCTGCTGTGGAAGGAGGACTCAGAGCCTTAGGTTTACTGAGTAATGAGGACTGACCAAGCTTCTAAGTCCTTTCCATGCAGGCACAAACATGATATAGATAAGTCAACTTTAATGAACAAGAGGCTATTTTGTATAATAACCTTTTGATATTGCATAGTAATTATAATTAATTTCAAAGGACTAATGTGATACCCAGTCCTCTCAAAAATTCTTGTAGTCGATTCCAAGTTAATGGTAAGATGGGACAAATGAATGCAATTCAGTGTGGCGACATTAAGAAATATCACGTTTCAAGCGGCCTTGATCCCTAGGCCTCTTCTACCACAAAGCTCAATTTTTTTCGATCTTTCTTAAGTGCTTGTTGTAATGACCCTGACACACTTGTCTTTAAATAAAGCAATGTATTGTCCAAGTAAATATTTTCTCTTAAATATTCTCTAGTGGGCTCAAAAAGAATATGGTGTCTAGTATTACCACATAAATATTGCTTCTTTATGAAACCTAGGCGAAATCCCTTTATTTTAATGAATCCAGTTTGAGGAGACACCTTTGTGTGCAAAGAGGATATCATTTATCAACACAATGCTCTCTGGTTAAAGGGAGCCCCTTGGTGTCTAGACTAGAAAGCATTTCAAATAATACTATGTCTTAATCTGATAGAAACCTTGTGTCCTGAGAGGGTTGGTATCTTAATGAATAGAGCGCTTCTAGAGCATTTTATTTCAAATCTTACATTCCACCTGCATATTTAGTGTGAGATGCTGATATGCCCAACGATGGTAAACTGGAGCTTCAGACAGGCATGAATAAAATATGAACATACTTATTACATGTGGTCTCCGTCCCTTCTCATGAAAGATTCTTTATAGATCTATTTCACTCATTATCTTTTCAGACGAGCTTCTTAAAGTTTTACCACAGTTCTTTTGGGATTTTGCAATGGGTTATGTAAAATGACTGTGACTCATGTTGGACAGCTGCAATAATCAATACCAAACACAAAATCCAGACACTGCAGCAAATGTGTTGCCTCGTGCAGTGGGGATGTGTGTGTGTAGGGGAGGCGGGGAGCAGCTGGCGTCTCTAACCTGACAGCACATTGCTCAGGGCCACAGGTTCCAGTTCCAGTCACAACACATATGAATATGGTTGGGAGGAAATTTATATCTATGTAAACTGTTGTGAATGTAAACGGATATTCAGAGCACACTATGTAGATTAACTCAACGAAAGCAAAAAAAATTAGGCATGTTGAACCATCTGTGGGATTTTGTCAACTTTTGACAACTATTGAAAATCAGGGTTGAATTTCTAAATTGTGCCTAATTTAGCATTTTGCTTGTCTTCCTTCCCCACAGCTTCTTTTGGGACTGACTTTTAAGCTGACTGGTGTATTGATGAAAATTATTAACTAATTTAAATTTGAGTAACAGTTATATGGTCTGAATATTTGTATCCTCCAAATTTCATTTGTTGAAATTTTTAACTCCAAGATGATGGTACTTAGGCATGAGGCCCTTGGGGTATAATAAGGTCATGAGTGTAGATCCCCCTTGAATAAGGTTAGTGCTCTTAATGCAAGAAACCCAGAGAGCTCCCTAGCCTCTTCCAGCACTCAAGGTTATAGTGAGAAGTCGGCAGTCTGCAACCAGAAGAAGACTCTCACCAGAGTCCACGCAGACCAGCATCCTGGAGTCTTGGATATTCAGACCCCAGAACTGTGAGTAATAAATTCTGCTGTTTAAAAGACACCCAGTCTTTGGAATTTTGTTTTAAACAGTCCCAACAGACCAGGATAACAACACAGAAGTCATTAAGGACAATGATTCTGGATAAGATTTGAACTCAAATTTTTGTTCTACCCCTTTATGAACTGTGACCTGAGCCTGTCACAGTCTCTAACCTCTCGTAGATTCAAGTTCCTTACCTGTAAAATGGAGGCAGAAATAGTATATTCCTCTTGAGTTACTGAGGTGATTCAATTAGGTGATATACAGAAGCACTTAGCACAGTGCTTGGATCAGATTATGTATTTAATACATATTAGCAATCTTGCTGCTTAATGGAAATAGACAAAGTCATATTATAAAGGATTTATTCTGTTTCTGAATTCCAGCTGACATCATTAAGAGTGCCATCAAAACTATAAACTATGGGAAGTTGACAGTAAGAGAAACATTAGCTTTGAAGCTGGTAGGCATGCAAAGGAGAAAATAGAATTGCATGCCTTAAAAGGATGAAAAGATTATCACAATGCTCTTTGCTGCCAACCACCTGGATATGTTTTTTAAATTTTTTTCTGTTGTCTACATTGTTTAGTCTCTGCCCCTTTTCTTTCTCTGTTTTGATGCTGATTTCCTGCACATGCATAATATTAAATTCTTAGCAGCTATTACCAGCTGATGGGATGGGGTTTAAGGAACACTGAACTCTGTCATCAGGAAGATGCAGAGTAATTCATGCATCTCTGGAGGGGGGTACAAGGAAAGAGAAAGTTGGTTTATGAATTTGAAGATATAGGATTCTGCATAGTAAGCTTTCATTTAAAGGTAATTTTCTCAATTGTAATTCATAGGTAGTCAATACCAAAATATATTTTAAAACTTCTTAATAAGAATCTGGTTTGGTCTGACCTGTGGTGGCGCAGTGGATAAAGCGTGGACCTGGGAACACTGAGGTCGCCAGTTCAAAACCCTGCACTGGTCTGGTCAAGGCACATATGGGAGTTGAGCTTCCAGCTCCTCCCCCCTTTCTCTCTCTCTCTCTCTCTCTCTCTCTCTCTCTCACTCTGTGTCTCCTCTCTAAAATGAATAAAATAAAAATTTAAAAAAAAATAAAAAAGAATCTGGTTTGTCTCTGAAGTCATTTTGAATGGGACCCATTATTTGTAATGAGTCCAGTTGCCATTCTCCTTAATACTCTTCATTTTTTTATTTAATGGAAAATTTTTTTTGAAAAGCAGGAAGAGAGAGAGAGAGAGAAAGACAAGAACATCAAGCTGCTCCTGTATGGTCCCTGACTGGGGAATCGAACCTGCAACTTCTGGACTCCTGGACGATGCTCCAACCAACTGAACTATCCAGCCAGGCCTTAATTTTGATTGATTTTTAGAGGGACAAAGCAGGAAAAGGAGAGAGAGGGGGAAGGGAAGCATTTGTTTTTCCACTCAGTCATGCATTTTTTGGTTGCATTCCATGTATGCCCTGACCAGGGATCAAACCACAACCTTTGTTATTTCGGAATGACGCTTTGACTGAGCTAACCAACCAGGACTCCTTAGTATTCTTTTTTGTTTTTTTAAGTATGAAGAGGGGAAAGAGACAGACTCCCACATTCACCCCAACCAGGATCCATCCAGCTACCCCTGTCTAGATAAGGCTGATGCTTGAATCAACCCAGCTATCCTCAGCACCAGGCTGAACCAATTGAGCCACTGGCTGCAGGAGGGGAAGAGAAAAGAAGAGGATAAAGAAGGGGAAGAGAAGCAGATGGTCCTTTCTCATGTGTGCCCTGACTGAGATTGAACCTGAGATGTCCACATGTGAGGCCAGTGCTCTATCCATTGAGCCAACTGACCAGAGCCTTAATATTCTTTTAATTGAAAGAATAAAAGGGAATTTTTGCTTGTAGTAGTTTTAAAACAGAGACATGGGAGTTGACTGCATGGTGATGATATTTGTAGCCATGGAAACAAAATCCCAAAGTAGAAGAAGCAGCATAAAATCTGGGTGCAGATCTTTGTGAAAAGCATTTGTTCAGATGATGGATGGAAGAAAAATAGATAAACCTAATCTAAAAGGGAGAAAAATCAATATATTTAATTGACACATTAAGCAGGAGAGGGAACAAAACTTGAACAGAAATTTTCAAACTGTTTTTTAGACACAAATCTTTCTTCTGAAGGGATTTTACACGTAGTTCAATAAATAAACTAACAAGGGCAAAATGGTAGGACTTATGTGGCATTTTGAAGCATTCTATATAAAGTCACTTATTTAAATTTTGTGCAAGCCTATAAAATAGATACTATTATTGCTTTGTTATATTTGCTTATTTAATAGATAAGCAAACTGAAGCCCAGAAAGGGGAAGTAACCTGTCCAAAATCACACAGTCTTTAAGGAGTGTATCTAGAATTTTTATCCAGAGGAATGACTCGTGGATGCGGAAGGTCTGGGAAGATATCATGGAGAAGGAGAAATGGGTTTAAAGAGTCCAGAGCAGCAGTCAGACTAGGAGAAATGGGGGAGAATAGAGAACAGGAATCTCTTAGCTCCAAGAACTTCAGCCAATATCTTAGCTATTAGAACTCCCTTTTTTCTTAGTTGTTCACAACCAAATAAGGTTTTAATTTCCCTGCTGATTCCTGGGAAAAATAGTCCCAGCCTCTCCATAGTGGTTCAATCCAAATCTCAAAAAGAAAAATAAAGTTTCAAGAGCAATGGAAGGAGATAGAGAGAAAATCACTTAAAGTCATTGCTACCCTGGCAAACAGCAGAGATGGAGAGTAACAGCAGAGGAAATGAAATGAAAGGAAGATTTTAATGGTGCCATAAGAATTGTAGTGCATCTCCAGGCGCGCAGTGATAGGATTTAATTAGGAAGGACAAAGACCTTTTGATAGCCCCAAACCTGTATTGCACTGCACAGCAAAAAAAAAAAAAAATACATGTGTAGGTGGAAAACAGACTCTACTCATTAAAATTTGGCCCGGGAAAACCCATAGCAAACAAGGCACATTTAGACTGCACTTGGTTTCTCTTCAAAACATTCTGTCTCTAACCTTTTAAATGTCAAATTTACTGCATTGTAAATCTAAGGAATGGCCCATCTGTGCTCTATTCCCTCTTACAAACAAAAAACAAACTTAGCTTCTATATTTTCTTTGTCTTAATAGCAGTTTGGCTTAAACATCGGGTTTCTTGGTTCCTAGGAGTGGTGGCTGCCCCCACTGTGACAGGCTGTGTACCTGGGTTTCCCCTGAATTCCTCATGGCTTTGCTGACCTAACACAGTTTTACAAAGTCACTGAACCTTGGCTTCAAGTCTGGGCTTCTTAAATACAGACACTCACTCTTACTCATGCCTGTTCACACCCCTTCCCTCCCAAAAAAACCCATCACATGTTTATACACAAAGTTGATGTAATCACTTAAAAGAAATGGAATAGAACTAAATTGCTTAGAGTAATATTAGGACCTGGATAAACAAAAAGCAGCAGGTACTGTGACTTGAAAATTGTTTATATTTATGTAAATTTATTCCCATTTCACAGATATTTACTGTCTATTATATGCCAAATTTTAGATTTGGTGATAAGATTTCAAAAATTAATTAAAATGTTATAATTTGGACAATGATTTTTCTCTCCCCAAAGCTGGAGGAAGATAAGAGAATTTTATTTTCTAACATGATTTTCAGCTGTGGTGTGACTGATTGACATTTGGTGAGCACATATCCATTTATAACACATAGGCAGGCATGGCAGAAGGATCTGTGATGGCAGTAGAGAGCTGGTGTTTTGTTTTCATCAGCTTGTCACAAATGAGCCACAAAATGGATAAACTATAGGTATATAATTTACAGATGATTTTTTCCTGTCTTTTTCTGACTGATATTGTTTGGTGGATTGAGAATTACCTCTAAAACATGAGAGGATGTATTTTAAGAGTTGCACAAAGAGGGAAAATGCATTTGCATGGAAAAAATATTTTGGATCTTAACTGCATCTTTGCCAAGTAGTCATATAGCTGCTCTTACACAAGTATTTGTATCAAATCATGCAATAGCCATAAATCTTTAATTTCATTTTCTGTTAACTCTAACTCAAAGGAGAGTCAGATAAAAAGTGTGCATATTGAAACACCTAATAGATCTCTACTAGTGCCCTGCTCTGTTGAATGGAGAATTGGAATTCAGTCTTGTAGGGTACCTAAGTCTGCTTTAAAGCAATGTTAAGCACTGAGAAGGCCCAAAATAGTTCCATGTAGCTTCCAAATGAGAAAGGTAGCCAGGAGGACAATGAACTGGAGATAGAATTATTTTCCATATATTTTGCAAATCTAGCCAATGCATTCTCCATTCAAGCCACAAAATCATTGAAAAGCTAAGGAAACAAGCTAAAGATGAGGGCTCCAATTGCTTTTACCTTGGGGCCACTGTCTTCTGCCTCTTGGCATGCATTTTAATATAAATTCTCTGCTTATAATGGGAAGAATGGGAAGGAAAGGAGGCTAATTGTCATAAAAGTATATTTGATTGCTAATTTTATCACCAGAATTGAGCCTCAAACCTAAAAAAGATATTGGAATAGTTTATTGTAAAAGAATCCATTATCTGAATGAAATAAGTATAAATGTCTTTTCTCAAATAGTCTGCTAATAAATCTCTAAATCTTTAGAATTATCGTAGAAAGTAGTCAAACCTCTTACTACCCAAAGACACACAGAGAAAGGAAGAAATAACTGGGATATTCTCACAAAAAAAAAAAAAACAAGAAGAAGAAGAAAGAAAAAATGATCTCATCCTTTAAAAGAAAACTTTTAACTTATAAAATTAATATATTTCATGCTATAAATGATAAAGGTTGGAATGCTTCAGAGAAAAATAAAATTAGACTATTGTTTAAAATATTTACAAAGATAAGTTAACTCTCATAAATTAAACAAATTGGCTTAAAACTCCATATATTAAACATTTTTTTTGTGGTTCACTAAGAATTAATGAATCAAATATTGGGCAATTAGAAGTTTGGTGGATACCAAGTCTTGGCTAAAAAGATAATAGTTGTTGAAATGATTAGATTCTGTGGATTTACTTCCTGTAGACTGAGTGAAATGTCCTCTAAGATTCTTGATAGCAGTAGCAGTAATAGTAATAATTCACTGGGTTATTATGTAAGTTACAGTGAGTAAGCCTTAGGAAAATTTACTTCATTGTTCTTTCTACAAAGAGCCACTCCAATAGATTTGGCTAGGATTATCTACCTACTCCAGCCAGCATCCAGTTAGCAGCACAAAAGTCTTGATCAGATAGTAAAATAAAACACTCAAATAAACCTATCTAACTTTTTTGTTGTTAATACAGTACATGCTTTATTCAAATTAATCATTACTGATGAAGATGCCTTTACCCTTGTATAAAAAATGGAAATACTTTATATCTATCCTTTACATATGTATATTTTGTATAACAATTTCATTACTATTTTTCTAAGAACAATGTTAGAAAAGGGAAACTTCTTGCACTGTTGAAGTTACCACAAAAAAAATTAAAAATAGAACTGCCTTATGACCCTGCAATTCCACTTCTGGTAATGTATCTGAAGAAATCTTAACCACTAATTTGAAAGAATATGTGCACCCCTATGTTCATTGCAGCAATTTGGAATCATAGCCAAGATCTAGAAGCAGCTCAAAGTGCCCATGAGTAGAGAGTGAATAAAAAAGCTGTGGGGCATTTGCACAATGGAATACTACTCAGCAGTAAAAAAAGAAAAAGAAGGAAATCTTACCTTTTGCCACAGTATGAATGGACCTGGAGAGCATTATGCTAGGTGAAATAAGCCAATCAGAGAAAGAGAACTACCATGTAATTTCACTTATAGGTGAACTCTAATGAACAAAATAACTAACAAACAAAAAGAAACAGACTCATAGATATGGTGAACAGATTGACAGTTGTCAGAGAGGATGGGCATTTGGGGGTTGGGTGGAAAAGGTAAAGGAATTAAGCAAAACAAAACAAAACAAAAATCTCAGCCTGACCAGGCAGTGGTGCAGTAGATACAGCATTGAACTGGGACACAGAGGACCCAGGTTTGAAACCCCGAGGTTGCCGGCTTGACTGTGGGCTCATCCAGTTTGAGTGTGGGATCACTGACTTGAGCATGGGATCACAGACATGACCTTATGGTTGCTGCCTTGAGCCCAAAGGTAACTGGCTTGAGACCACGATCGCTGGCTTGAGCAAGGGGTCTCTTGCTCTGCTATAGCCTCCCCAACCCCCACCCCCAGTCAAGGCACATATGAGAAAGCAATCAATGAACAACTAAGGTGCTGCAATGAAGAATTAATGTTTCTCATCTCTCTCCATTCCTGTCTGTCTGTCCCTATCTGTCTCTCTCTCTCTCTCTGTATGGCAAAAAAAAAAACTCAGACACAGACAACAGTATGGGAATTTTAAAGGGGAAAGGGGATGGGGGAGATAGAAGACTGTATAAGTGGGATAAAGGGTGATGGAAGGAGACCTGACTTGTGGTAGCAAACTTACCGTGCAATGTACAGATGATGTGTTATAGAATTGTACACCTGAAACCAATGTTACCCCAATAAATTTAATTTTAAAAAATCGTAAGTCCAACTATAAAATGAAGCTTTGGATTTTCCAAATGATCAAGAAAACCTCTGCCTTAATATGATTACTCTTTTGGCTGACTTATTGGTCAAATCAGAGGGCATGGTTGATTTTGTGGTTTACCACAGAGTCAAACATGAAGTCAGCTTAGAGCATTGACTGAACCGCACCCTGGCCAATTTGAACACATTGTACAAGCATGCTTACTCTGGAAAGAGTCCAGAAAATGGAGATCATGTGGGTTTGTTAAATGTTCTGTAAAGCTCTATGTAAGAACATAAGGTCATATCAGCCATGTGAGAAATAGAAAAGTCATATAGCAAGTGGAACGCTTGCTTTTGGAAGGTTTGCTTTAATCAGTCCAAGGGACTTAATACAGAAAGAGAATACAATGAATTATTTGGAACGGCACTAGAGCCTCATCAATTGCTAGCCTGTAAACGTGAGCCAAAAAGCATTTGCTTCATGTGCCTGAAATGCATGATCTATGCTAAATGTTCTGCCAACATTTCCAGGGCTATAAGTCACTTTACAACCTGCCATGTGACTCAGAAAGTTGGAAAGCACTGGTGTTCTGTTGTGCTCAATGCTTCTCCTCATTCCCCTCCCATTCCTCTCTGTCCCAACTTTTTTTTTCCCTTTACACTATGTAGACATGGTCTTGGTTTGCAGAGATTTACAGAGGGACTGCTAGGACTCACCAGCAGTGTTGGGTTCTGCAAGTTAAGATGTATTTAATGGGTATCTGCAGCACCGAGATATCTGTATTTTAGTCAAAAATAAAAATCTGTGACTTAGAAATGTGGCTGGTTTTACTCCCCTAGGAGTGCTTGGGAGGTTGTAGACTCTGATGGAAAATCCACTGGACAGAAAATGAAAAAAAAATTTCGTTCCAGTCCTGAAACTAATGGCAATTGCATAATTTTTTGAATACCAATGACCTTTATAAATCAACATAGTGCTACTGACTCATAGTTAGTTGAAAATGAGTTTTCAATGGACATGATTTACTAATGATAAATTGAGTAGAAGCAGGCACCATGGCCACTCCATGGCTAATGGCACATATTTTCACAAGTTACAGGTGTCTGTAACAGTCATGAAACTAAAAATTAGCATTGTACGGGATTCCAATAAACAAACTGGGTTCCTTGTAACATATTCTAACCAACTGAGATTTTGTAAAATAAGTTCTGTTGGTCCCTTTCTGAGATGTATGTACCTTTAACTACTCTAGAGTAGCTAGAGTAAAATTAGAATACTGAAATAATAATTTATTTGATAAAATTAGGATGGGCTAACTCTGATAAGAACAGGAAAAGTCTGGTTTCCTCATTTACCTAGAGCTGCAAGGCTTTGTGGAATGTCAAAACTGAAAGATAACAGATTAGGGTTTTTGACGGTGTCTGTTAAGAATCAACTATGTAAACTAGGGAAAGGTTATACATACTTTATTCTAAAGATTTTTCTATACCAGAAATTCATGATTATTTTAATCAAAGGAGATATCAAGAAAAAAAATATTACTGAGATTGTCTTTAAACAGATATGCAATTACATACTTCCCATAGATATTTAAAAGCTATTTAATACTGGAGGGTGATCCTTGAACTAGCGCAATTATATTTCCTTCCTCAGTGTATAACCTTAATAATACTCTTAACACTGAAATATTCAGTGAAGATCACACATCAGCCAACCCCTTGAAATGAGTAATTTAAGTGCTCTTTGGTGCATCTCATCATGTGATTGTATTCAGGTGTTTCATTTTTCACAGTGTTACATTTTATTTATGTAAAGAGAATGTTAAAAAATAGGAAACAGCAGCAAAATGAGCTAACTGACAGCCTAACAAAATGCCCGCCACAGGAATTGTGACTTCCATTTGTAACTTGTGGGCTTAAACTACCAGTACTGAAATTAGAGTTTTATTCTTTGGTAGATCTCATAGCCAACCATGGGTAGAATCCCGTTCCGAAAAGCAGCAGGTATTTCCCCCTCATCATGATTGGGAGCCCCCAAAATAAAAACATATTAAAAAAGAACATTGTAAAGAAAGGCAGGGGAAGCCTTAAATACTGTTTCTCTGTTCATTTTTAAAGAAGATCACAGGGTAAATTTTTTTCCTTAGATAAAAGGTATCAGTGGAGAAGTAAAACTTTAAAACTAGTGTTGACTCACTACAGTTGGTGACTCATTGTTTAGCTCCCTTCTCAAGATCACTGCAGATGACAGTCCAACATTTTAAAGCAACATAAGATTCTGTTTTCTTGGATACCAACAAACGAAAGGTCTAAATAGTTGAATAAGGAAAAGCATTTGTTATAATTTTGGTTATATCCTGGAAATCCATAGAATTACGCAAAAGGGATTTAGTTTGGGGATTTCCAGCTTAAAGTAACTTTTGATTTAGATGAGAGGAATTTTGAACACCAGATGTGTTTACATTCAGACAACTAGATTAATACTGGCCTGGGGACCCAAAATCATTCATCCTTACTGACTGTCTATTACTTCAGGCAAAATGACATCCTGGACTTAGTGCATCCCACAGGATACTTAATTAGTTCCAAAGACAAAATTAGACACTGTTGATGCCTCTGCAATTTTATCTTAGAGTTGGAGGGGTGAATGGATCTGGGAGCCAGACTATTTCATCATTTTTAATGGGTGTTTTTTAAGGGAAGATTAAAACTCTATCCAGGTTGAATTGGAGGCAAGGGAAAAAGATCTGGATGAAATCAAAGCAAATGATGCCTGACTTCATATACTGCACTCAACTTGTGTTCTACAAGCAATACTTTCCCAGCTCTCAAACTCTCCCCAGCCCCACCACTTGCCTAATGTGTAGGTCCAGACTCATGCTGAGACCACATATACTGCTCACAAAAATTAGAAAATATTTCAAAATAAATATGAAGCTATAAAACATCCCCTAATTTTTGTGAACAGTATAGATGGCATGAGTTAAGGAGTCTCAGGAAAGCTTTGACTCTGCCAAATATCTTTCCCGTTTTCCAGAATTCCTTGGTATATAGCAATAATTCTTAACCAGAGCTACCTATCTAGAAGTACCTATCAAAAACACCTCAAGGGCTTTTAAAAATATATGTATAGATACTCAGGGGACCTCTTGAATCGCAGACTTATATTAGAAATTTTAAATTCTCTGGGGATGGAAATAACTGTGAGTTATGGTTAGAGCTGAGAACATTGACCTAAACGGGCCGGGACTGAAAAGCAGTCATCTTGCAAATGTGATCTCCACTAAGAGAGCCATCAATCTTTCCTACCTTAATTGAACAATTTCAATTACATTCTCCTAGAATTTGAGAGTCAGTGCAGTCTGAGTTTTCATCTAATCTACTTTGTCTTGCCTATATTCTAGGTAAAAGAAATAAGTTTAGAGAGAAAAAATACATATTAACCAAGGTCACCCAGGTTTAGTGGCAATAGCCAAAGCCAGACCCAGTTATTTTATTTCTGGGTCAGTAAACACTTTACTTTGCCACCACTGTCATCAGCATCATCAATTTGTTTATGTAGCATCCATCATACATGTCAAGAAATATGGTCCCACTCCAGTAAGTTGTAGTGAATGAAGCTGGAATGAGAAAATGGTGTGAAGTTCCCAGAGCTGCATCTAGAACAGGGAAAGTAGTTAATAAATGTTTCCTTTATCAAGGATCCCTTTAACCACCTGCGTATCTGCACCTCCCTCTCAGTGTTACAGTGAGGGCTTCAAATAACTGCTTAGAATATGGTGCTTGGACACAAGAGGGACAAGTGAGATGGCTGGGTGTGTGGCAGAAGAGGAAGTGCAGGAGTGGGGAGACCTAGGCAAACTTTGCTGGAGCCAGTTCTCTCCATATTGACAGAATCAACAGACTCTTCTAACAAAAGAACAGATAATTGGCTCTCAAAATCTTTTAAAGAACAGATGGGAGGTAGGAGTTGCAAACTCTATTCTGGGATTGCAGTCATCACTGTAGATGCTCTGGTTTTGCCAAATCACCCAACTGGCTTGTGACTCAGTTCTCTCCATCTGCTAATGTGCTAAAATACTGAGCTGCACCATCTTCTGCACCTACTTGCCTCACAAATATGCTTTGAGGAACAACATTTCAAAGCTGCTCAGAGACTTTGGATTAATTTAAAACTAATCAAGATACAAGGAACCCAACCAATCAGTATTGTGAAGAGAAAATTAGTTTTAACTTTTGGAGTCAATGAGTTTCGGTGGTTCTTTCTAAATGTGAATATGATTTTTAAAATTTACTTTATTTTTATTTTATTCATTTTAGAGAGAAGACACACAGTGAGAGAGAGAGAGAGAGAGAGAGAGAGAGAAAGGGGGGAGGAGCTGGAAGCATCAACTCCCATATGTGCCTTGACCGAACCAGTGCAGGGTTTTGAACTGGCGACCTCAGTGTTCCTAGGTCGACGCTTTATCCACTGCGCCACCACAGGTCAGGCGTGAATATGATTTTTAAAAAAGCAATTGATCTTTGACCTATTTGTGTGGATCAATATATTTTGATGTGCACCATATTAATTAAGATAACTAGTACTGGCTGAAATACCCTTTAATATTGTCATCAAAACTAAACTGCAGCAACAATATGAACCTCACTTAGCTTCAGTCAGTTAAATAAGAGCTATCAAAGTGAATATGCTATGAGCTTGACTGAAGGTGCCCCCGTGCCCAACATTACTAATTAGAGCTATATCTTTAAGATATTCATGGTTTTTAAAAAATGAAAATATTCTTGTTGTACAACTAAAGATACATCTTCATGTTTCTTCTCCTTCAATACTGCCTTAAAATGATGCCAAACAAAATTTTTCATTCTAAATTTTAAAACATGAGTGAATATGATTTTATTCTGTGAGTGGCTGGTAATATTTTTTTAGAGTTGACATTATTTGACAGTTCATTTAGAATGATTATTGATCCAAGTTGTTTTTGCTAATGTAAGATAACTTAAAATTTTTAAATTTGTCTTTAGACAAACTTACACATTTTTTGAGATAGAAGTGACAAGTTTGAAGAAAGGATTTTTTTCCTGGATGGAACTCCTCTTACCTTAAAGGAAATTGTTCTCTTGTGCCTATAAAGATTTATGTTTGTATGATGCCAAAAAAAGCAAACAGTGGATTCAGAAAGGTCAAGAAAAAATACTTTGATAAAAAGAACACCAGGTAATTGGCTTGGAGTCTCACATTTAGACCATTTATAGTGGTTGGGGGAGAGAAAATGGTAGAATTCTGGATTAAGAAAGATGACAGTGTCATTTCTGTCCATGTCTAATTTGATTTCCTTGTTTGATTAGAGATTAATGACAATAACACCAGACACACATGAGGCCCTTTAATTATATACAAGCAATTAAGCATGCATATCATGCATATATACATATGTAATATTATATATATACATATGTAATCTTTTTTTATAATTCTATTTTATCAACAACCAACTATCTTAAAAAGACAAGCTACTTGTGAGAAAGCAGACTGGGCATGAATTTAGTGCAACCCATCATAACTGGGGGAAGAATAACAGCAGGGATTCTGTATTCATTTGCACATTATCTAAACATTAATCCTGATTCTGAGGAGAGGTATTATTCCAGCCTAATGTTAATTTGAAGGGGGATGAGAAGCACACTATCTACTTGTTATGGTATTGTGTAGCAGAAACAATCAGTTGGAAAAATGAAAAATTCCCTTTCAGTCAAGTTATTGCAATAGTACGTAGACCCACCATAAAAAAATATGGCAGTCCTTCTACGGTTAGTGGTGTTTCCACAAAAGTAACAGCTTTTTAAAAAGTCTCATTATGCCCTGGCCAGATAGCTCTGTTGGTTGGAGCATCAGTTGAAGCACAGAAGTTACCAGTTTGATCCCCAGTCAGGGCACATACAGGAACAGATTGATGTTCCTCTTTCTCTCTCTCTCTCTCTCTCTCTCTATCTCCCCTCTTCTCTGGCTAAAATTAATAAACAAATTTAAAAATAAATAAAAAATAAAAAGGTCCCATTTTATATACTGTATGATTACAACTATGTGACATTTTGGAAAAGGCAAAACTATGGAGACAGTAAAAAAAAAAAAAAAAAAAAAATAGTGATTACCAGGAGATGGGAGGAGGAAGGAATGAATAGATGGAGCTCATAGAATTTTAGAGCAATAGAAGTACACTGGAGAATACTGTACTGGTGGATACAGGTCATTAGACATTTGTCCAAACCCAAAGAATGTACAACACCAAGAGTAAACCCAAAGGGAAACTATGGACTTTAGGTGATTATTTGCATCAATGTAGGCTCATCAGTTGTGAAAAATACATCACTCTGGTGGGGTTCTATGGGAAACCTCTGTACTTCTGCTCAATTTTTCTGTGAACCTAAAACTGATCTAAAAAGTAATTTCTTGCCCTAGCCAGTTGGCTCAGTGGTAAAGCATCAGCCCAATGTGTGGATATCATGGGTTTGATCCCCAGTCAGGGCACACAGGAGAAGCAACCATCTGCTTCTCCACGCCTTCCTCTCCCTCTTCTCTGTTTCTCTGTCTCTGTCTCTCCCACAGCTGTGATTTGAGTGCATCCTCAGTTCTGGGTGCTGAGGGTGGCTCTATAGAGCCTCCATCATAAGTACTAAAAATAGCTCGGTTGTGAGCATGGCCCCAAATGGGCAGAGCATTGGCTCCAGACAGGGATTTCCAGGTGGATCCTGGTCAGGGCACATGCCAAAGTCTGTCTTTGTATCTCCCCTCATCTCACTTGGGAAAAAAATAAGAAAAAAAGAAAAGTAAAGTTTTTTGTTTATTTATTTTAAAAAGGCCCAATAGAGGGGGGTGACAATTTATTTATGGGTTAATCCAATCCAGTTGTACATTTCATCTTCCTTGGTCACTTTCCCCAGAAAATGATAAAATGGAAAGCTTTTCTATAAAATATGTGAAGATGAGGAAGCACAAAGTAATAGGGAAAAAATATACACATGAGTAAATGAGAATTCTAATCTCAGATCTGTTTCTAATTGGCTGTATGACCTTAAGCATCCTATTGGCAAACAATTAAGAATTCTATATGCTACGAACTTTGCTAGATGCAGGAAAATACAAGCCAGAAAGAGAAAAGTCAAAATAAATCATTCTGATTAACAGAGACAAATTTCTGATAGAAGCAAGTGACTTATTCTTCCTAGACAGAGGGACACTATGTGTAAATATATAAAAGTTCTGCAACAGAAGATACTCATAGGATGACAGAAGATGGGTGAGCCATGATGAGCAAGCTTCTTGATTTCTCCAGACTTCAGTCACAAGACTTTTAAAGTCATTGTTTGTATTAGACGCCCTTCTTTCCACCAACCCTATGACATCCTTTGTTATTCCAGGTTAGGGCCACCACATCTAATTAATTTACAGGAACTTTCAGAGCCAGATTCTTGTATTGGGTTTTCTTGACTTAGCAAGAGTAACTGATCACTTTTTTCCAATAAAAAGTGTTGTTTTCTACATGTAGGAGGGTCTTTTTATATTTCTGTTGCAGGAGCAGAGTTTTAGCTGGACACTTCCATCAACAGTCTTATTAGTGTAATTGTTTTAATTATCCAATTAACATGAAGTGACAAGTTTATGGGAAAATACAATTAATATGAGAAGTGAAGCAGTGTAATAAAGCTTGCACCAATGTCAAAATTCAAACTTTCTTAGCTTATAAAGAAAGTATTAACTTTTAAAAAGCAAAATTTTTTTTTTGGTATTTTCTTTTCCACAACTCATGAATCAAATGTCAAGTGGAATTACAAAGGGTGTTATTTCTCTTGGTAGTGGAAGCGAGGGTGGGCCATGGGGAGAAAGGAATATTACTGTTGCTTGACAACATTATGCTCAGAATATATCAAAAAGCAAAGAGAGTTTAAATGGATATTTATGTATAATATCCATGCATATTTACATTTAATATCATATTGGATTTAATCTTATTGCTTTCTGGAAAGCAGTTGGGAGAAAAATAAACAGTGGAATGTTATCTCATTGCCATGCAGAATCAATATAATCACATGGCTAATATAAACTCATAAGAAAATGCTTCTGACATTTCATCTGAGCTTCTTAATTTAGTATTTACAATGTCTGTGTGAAATGATATAGTATTTTATTGTTTAATTATGGAGATAGCAGAATGTAGCCAATTCCTGACTTATTTTCCCCTTAGTTACTATTAACTAGTTCTCAAACCGTTGAATGCAGAAGGCTATAAGTTTTTCTCCTGTTAGGGTTGCTATCACTCAGATTTCAAATAATTTGCAATCCTCCCTGAAACTGTTCTGTAAAAAAGCTTTTCCTCTTCAATATGTGGACTTTTATTATGAGCAATAATGCAACACAAGGGTATGATTATGGTGAGATAATCACAGTGCAATATAAAAACGATGCTTCGGAGTACCATAACCTGCCTGAAAGAATTCTTCATCTTGCTGATGTCCCTTAGATTTATTGTTTCTTCCCGTTAGGTGATCATGTTTCTGAGAAACAGAGGCTGAATTTTTTTTTTATTATACTCCATGTGTATGATTTTTAATGACATTATTTTCACTAGCAAATATATAATAGAAGGAAAGTGAGAATGAGGGATAAACAAGTGCCTTGGCACTCTCCTCTCCACAACTCATACCGAATTCATGAGCCTGGGCTCTAACCCAGAGCAATGTCTGTGGAAAGGACACTGAGCTTGTGTTTCTGAGGTAATTTGGATTTGAGGAGCTGGGCTAACTGATCTTTAGCATTGATGAGGTTAACCAGATATATCCTTTTTCCTCCATTGCTTCTTTTAACAATTTTTATTATGCCCTTTTGGCACTGAGTAGATGTCTTTTAGTATTCTTACACTGCTAGAGTAATAGAAATTTTACTTCCTCTACCCTACGCTCGTATTTCCCTCCAAATAAGCATTTTTTTTTTCATTTCTGGGACATAGACCCTCACTCAGAAGCCAATGTGAAATATAAGGCCCTCCTCCAGCAACCACTTCCATAAGGCAATCTCCATAGATGTTGTTTTTTTTATTTTAAAGGCAGATCTATCTTAGTGGAAAATGGCTCCATTTAAACAAAACAAAACAAAAGTTATAAAATTCCACTTTCTCCAAAATTGAGAGATAGTGATTAACATTCTCCACGACTTCAAAGAGGTGGCCACATGGAACTTAGCAAGGGAGAATGGATTGAGTTGCTTATTCAATAATAAAAATGAACAGGGTGCCAGGCCTGTTCACAGGGGAAGAGATATGAGTCTGGCCTTATCTTCATGTGATTGCCCTTGCCAGTTGCTATCACACTATTAAGATAAAGCACATCACACAGGTTTATAAGCCACCGATTGGAAGTTGGATAGTGAATTAAAGATTTTTCTCTCTGAAAATTTGGTTTAGCCCAAAGGTGAGTGGGTAAATAAAAAATATATATTCCATGGGAAACAGACAGAAGGAGAAAACCAAAGCATGTATGTAGCCAGTCAGAGCTTTTATCAGATACAGTGGTGGGTAATGATCAAGTGATAGGAACTGGTGAAGAGGGGAGCTCTGATGAGTTTGATGGGATCTGTAGGCTTAATTAAATGAAGGTTTAATTTAGTCAATCTGACTTCCATTGCCCAGCCCCTAGGCACTCTCTTCCCATCAATAAATAAGGTCTACTAAGTTCTAATCCTTGTTATATATCCAATCTATTCTCTGTTGTAATTTATAAAACCATAAAGTAAAGATAAAAATACTTAATGAAATTATTGGGGAGATAAGCTCTGCATAGTCCATCCCCTTTCTTCATTGATTTCATATTTTCCACTGGCCTACTCACTAAAATTCTTTGTAACCTTCACATCAGTACTTGCAACACTTTTGCAGTCATTTATGAGCATGTAGAGAGCTGCAAAAAAGCTTCAGTTGCTAGATGTACGTGTTCCCAGCTAAAGTGTATCAAACTTTCACTGTGCCTTCTTGTCTTAGCTCCCAGACTATAAACCAGTGTAGTCTTACCAGTCTATTGTATGCCACATTTTCTGCATGTTTGTGCTTTTTGTTGGTGAGTTTGCTGTTTAGAATGCCCCCCAAGCATAATGCTGGGGTGCTGTCTTAGTTTCCTGAGTGCAAGAAGTCTTACAGAGAAGACGTGTGTTAGGGCAGATCAGCCTCATTCAGACATGAGTTATGAAGCTGTTTGCCGCAACGTCAATGTTAACAAATCAACAATACATAGAGAGTGTGGTGTCTTTAAACAGAAAAACAAATGTCTTTAAACTTTATACACATTAGACAAACTTATGTATTGGTTGGTTCATGAAAATGTGACCTAAGACTCACAGAAACTAACCTGCTTGACTCTGCCCAGGTCCCTCAGACCTTTATTTCCACCGTCATCTTGTGCTTGAATTACTGCTACAGCTTCTCTGGTTCCTAGACTTGAATATTTTCAATCCATTATCTGAAATCAAGCTTGAAGGATCTTTTTAAAGTATAAATTTGATACTTAAAACCATTCAATGACTCACAGTTATCCCTAGGAATAAACCCATTTCAAAATGCATAATGAACTTGGCCTTTCTTTCTACTCAGTTTCTTCTGCAACTTTACTACTCTGGCTTAATGCTCCATGTTTTTCCTTAAAACATTGTATGCTTCTTTTAACCTTAGGACCTTTGCACTTCCTGAACCTTTGGCCATCTGGCTTAATATAAAGCTTGCCTCATGGAATTCCATTTGTCTTTAGCATATCTGGTGAGTTATTGCGTCAGCCAGGCATGAAAAGGTTTCTCACAGTGCACTGTACAAGCCCTTTACCCCTCATTAGACTGCAAGTTTCCTGAGGACAGGAACTTTGCCTTGTCCTTCACATTATCCTCAAGGCCCAACATGGGGCTTGGCGAATAGTATAGAATTTCAATAAGTATTTGTTAAGGTATTCTGCCCCTTACCAGCTGTGGGAAAACCACTTGGATTTTGAGTATGTTTCAAATGTGTAGAATTGATACCCACAAATCTTCCAAAACATTTTGCACAGGTAGTCACTGAGCTAACTTTAATCCACAGATTTGTTTTATACAGGCACACGGTGTTGCTTCTAAAGATTGATGTATATTCCTCAGGCATATCATGTCTCTCCAGGTCACTTCCCATTTCTCCACTCTCTGTAGTCTTACTTTCCTGGCCACTGCCTGCTCTTGAAGGCATTAGAGTTTTTGACCACTGATTTATAGGATGTTTGAAATGAAAGAAATTTAATGAGAAAGAGAATATGCTATTATCTAAACAGTTAGCTCCTGAATACCTTTTAATGGGAAAATTGTTTTAGCTTGGTAAACATTTTTATAAGAGTTTGGGGTAAAAGTTGAGATCCCAGGGGCTTAGGCACCATATAATGCCAAAGTTCTGTGGGAAAAAAAAACAGAATTTCACCATATAGGAAAAATAAAAGAGAATTTAGGGTTATTATGATGACAGGGATGAAGAATAGAATTGACAAAAGAACAAAAAGATAAGAGAGAAAAAAACCCATAACACATCAAAAAGAATACTCTGCGGCAAGGTTGGCATTTTTTTTACCAGAGGCCAAATTAGTTTTTGTTTATGTAATAAAGTTTTATTGAATACAGCCATACAGTTTCCATATCATCTATAGCTGCTTTCCTACTGGAAGGGCAGAGTTGAGTAGTTATGACAGAGACCATATGATCCACAAAGCCTAAAATAGTTACTCTCTGGTCCTGTTCTGAAGTTTATCAAGCCCTGATTTAGGGAAATAGCCAATGGGCTAACCCTCTGCTTGTTAGAGTGGTATACAGAATATTTCCAATCAGAAAGGACTAATGTATAGTTGAATGTGCAGTGTGAACATTCTCAGCCTCCTTAATTCTTTGGGAAGAACTAGTTTGTGCATGAAGCATTTATTGACAGGACTTTGTATGACAAGCTTGAAGAAAAGTTGAATTTCACATCCAGAGCAAAGTAGCATATTCTTATAAATAGAAACAGTTAATGCAACCATGAGACCTGTGATTTATGCTCAGAATACACAGAAATCCCTGAGATGTATTTTCTGGTAAGGAACTGAGTAGGCTTTAGATTGTCCTGGAAGAATTCTAAATCCAAATTAACCCCCTTCCTGAGGGAGGAAAGGACTACTGACATGAGTTACATAGGTAAATGCCCAGCACAGTACCAAGTTCATAGGGCATTCAAAACACAGTAGGGATTATTATTATTATTTAGCACATTTCATCTTTAAATTATAGTTGAGAAAACTGGAGGGCAGAAACAAGAAACAGCTCTGTGAAGAATCTGAAGAAATTCGCAATGAAATGTATAGCTGTCCCTGAAAACTGCAAGGATTAGAAGCACTGAGTTGAAAATCTTTGTATAATAATTTTTAAATTTTATTTAGAAAATTAAATTTAACAGGGTGATATTGATCAATAAGAGTATGTAGGTTTCAGGTAAACGTTTCTATAGTATTTGAACTGTTGATTATGTTATATACCCATCGCCCAAAGTCAAATCATTTTCAGTCACCATATATTTGTCCCTCTTTACTCCCTTCCCTAACCCCTTCCCTACCTTTCAACTCCCCCAGAATTTAACTACAAATATTCTACCTTTGACCAGAAACAGAAACACTTGTATTATGATTAACACATATTTATATATGTGTTATATACTGCACTTTCTTAATAAAATAAGATACAGAAAATGTCATTAAGAAAATCATAAGGAAGAAAAAATATATTTAAAGTGTTTATTTTAAAAATGCATGTATAAGTGGACTCAGTCAATTCAAACTCATGTTGTTCAAGGCTCACCTGTATAAATAAATTATTTATGAGAGATATTAAAATTAAATCCAAAAATATACTTGCCATGAGAATTAAAATGGCCTCTGTGATTGAACCTTATATTTACTCTAAGCTTTCTTATACGAAGTATAATAAGAAAGACACTATATTATAAGAGTCTCTCTATTTAGAAGAAAGAAAGCTGAGTCATTATTAGAAACAAAAAGTCTCTTCAGTCCTAAATTCTAAAAGGCATTTCTCACATTGGAACATCAGAGCATATGGAGTGGTCAAATGGAAAGCAGAGTAGTTCCCAGGCTGACTGAGCAATGTAAGTCACGTGCAGTTCTCTGAAAGTGCCCACCCCTCGGCCTTATGCCTACCTGTTGACCATCTATCTCTAGGGCTGAGGCCGAGGCGCCTTTGGTAAAATCACCATGGGTGATTCTCAGGTGCAGCCAGGACTAAGCATAACAAAGAAAGCACACTCTCTGACTTAGAAAATTGTATATTGTTCACAAAAATTAGGGGATCAGGGAACGTGTGGATACTCTAGTACTTTCAGCCTTTTGTATAGTGCATTTTCACCAATAAAATAAAAGTTGGTTTTGCATCTCATCTGCATAATCAAACAACTTTTTTGATTTGTCATTTGCTTTTCTGATGTTCCTATTTAATAAAAAAAAATCAAATGCTTCTTTTAATTGCTTCATGTTAATTTTGAAATATCCCCTAATATCTGTGAGCAGTATAGAAGCAGATTTCAAATCAATATATTTTTGGTTCTGAGACCTACCAAATAATTAAAAAGTAGGAGACATTTTAAACATTTTTTAATGTTTTAAAAACTTATTTTTCAATTGCAGTTGATATATTATTATATAACTTTTAAGTATATACCATAGTGATTAAACATTTATATAACTTGTGAATCAATCACCTTGGTAAGTCTAATATTCATCTGACACCATTCATAATTACTACAATATGATTGACTATAGTCCCTATGTACTTTACATCCCCATGACTATTTTTATAACTGACAATTTGTACTTCTTAATCTCTTCATCTTTTTCACCCATCTCCTAGCCCCGCTCCCATCTAGCAACCATCCATTTGTTCTCTGTATCTATGAGTTTGTTTCTGTTTTGTTTGTTCTTTTTTTTTTTAGACTCTACATATAAATAAAGTTATATGCTATTTGCCTTTTTCTGTCTGACTTATTTTACTTAGTAAAATGCTATCTAGGTTCATCTATGTTGTCACCAATGGCAAGATATCAATCTTTTCATGGCTGAGTAATATTCTATTGTATGTATGTACCACATCTTCTTTATCCATTTATGTATCCATGGACACTTAGGTTACTTCCATATCTTGGCTATTTTATTGTCAACAAGATGGCAATGAACATAGAGGTGCATAAATCTTTTCAAATTAGTGTTTTGGATGTCTTGAGATAAATACCCAGAAGTAGAATTACTGGTTCATGTGGTAGTTTTACTTTAACCTTTTTGAGAAGTGTCTCCACTCTTTTCCACAATGACTATACCAGTATACAGTCCCATCAGCAGTGCACGAGGGTTCCCTTTTCTCCACATTCTCATCAGTGCTTCTTTCTTTGTTAGTTCATTGAGATAGCCATTCTGACAGGTGCAAGATGACATCACATTGTGGTTCTAATTTAGATTTCTCTGATAATTAGTGATATGAAGCATCTCTTTATATATCTGTTGGCCATCTGTATGTCCTCTTTGGAGAAATGTCTGTTAAGGTCCTCTGCCCATTTTTTAATTAAATTGTTTCTTTTCTTGGTGTTATGCTGTATGAGTCCTTTATATACTTTGGATATTAACACCATATCAGAAGTATTGTTGGTGAATATCACCACCCATTCAGTAGGTTGTCTTTTTGTTTTGTTGATGATTTCCTTTGCTATGTAAAAAGTTTTTAGTTTGATATAGTTTCATATGTTTATTTTTTCTCCTCTTTCACTGGCCTAAGTAGACATAGCCAGAAGAAATATTGCTAAGAGTCATCTCAGATAGTTTACCGCCTCCATTTTCTTCTAGGAGTTTTATGATTTGGGATTAAGCATCTGAAAGGTGGAGTCATTCTTTAAAAATGTCAAGGTTGCTGTCATGAACTGGGAAAAAAAATGAGCATTTTAAAATTGAGATACAGATTTGTAATGGGGCTAAGAAGTGGACTCCAGTCAGGATATATGCTTGTGTACCTGGTTTCAAAATAGTGGCTAGAGCCCTCTTTGTGACCATAAACAAATTTGCTTTAAACAATCTGTTGAAATGTTTTCACTCAACTGGGAGACGCAGCCTGGGGAATCAGCTCTGATAAATAATAGCGTGGGTGTCTCTAATTTGAAACTTACCTATAGAGAGAATCTAGAGCAGGCTCCTCTTATCTCCAGAGGGCAGCAAATGTGGGTAATCTGTGTCATCAACACACATCAGAAAAAAGGTTCGTATTTTATTTTACTAAAAGTAGAAGGACAGTTGGCAAGTTGATTGTAGTGTAATCATTTAATTTCCTCTGAGCTATCTCTGCTAATACTCTATTCTGATTCTGCAAAGATGCTAATCTTAGCAGTAGGAAATTATGTCATGCTGGCAGTATTTTAATAGCATGAAACCTCGTTCCCTTGGGCAGAGTTGGCTATCACTGCATTTTCCCTGGCCGGTATGTAACACAAAACCACTGCATTGGGAGATCCCTGGAGGTAGCATGTCAACCCCTTGGCTTCTGGGTCTTAGAGGAGGCCTTAGTATTAATAAGGAGGAGCCAAGACAAAGCAGAGATGATGAAGGGGTAAGGCAGCCTGAAATAATGAGGATGATGAGGATAAAAGAAAGTTAATATTTATTGAGGATTTATAATGTGCCAGATACTGTACTAAGAGCTTTGTATAATTTTAGTTCACCAAATGCTTAATGTGATTTTATGAGATAGGTCTATTATACCCAATTTACTGATTAGAAAGTTAAGATTCAGAGAGGACAAGTGAATGCTCATGGTCAGCCATTGGGTAAAATTGGTACACTTGGCCAAGAACCTAAGCAGTCTGATGTGCTTAACCCCACACCAAAGAAGATGGAGTATCCATCAAATAAATCTGATAAAAATGTACTCTGCTAGTCTTTCTGGATTGTGCTGTTGTCTCTGAATTTCTATCGACTATCCTGTGTTTTTTCATTACTTTTCTCTGACTTAGAATAAAAAAGAACAGATTGTACCAGGCAGCACTAGTGTTGTGTACTAATGTTCCCATGGCCAACAAACAGATCCTTCTTTCCATGGCCTTTGCTTCCTTTTTTGCATCTCCTCTACTTTAGTGATTATTGTCTTGATTCCTACCTGAGCTTGTGTACAAATGTCTACAATATATACCAGAAATCTGCTGTGTTAATTTCTAAATCAGAAAGTCTTTTAACCACCTTTAACCTTTCACCTTTGTGAGCTGCCCTGGAACAAAGTCACTGCATATATATAATCGCTCTGTAATGCATTGCATTATTCTAGCCACTTAAAAAACTTGGTCTGCATTTACACAATCAAAACAATAGTTGTTTCAGTATAATCAATTAGGAAATCTAGCTACCTTAATCAGTTAATATCATATTTAACCAATTTGGTCAATTGATGCATAATGGCTTGTAAAAATGACCCAGATTAATACTGCACCATGTTTTCAGTATGTAAACCTAGTTCTGTTTTTGTTGTATATGTTGACTACAGAATACCCTGGGAGACAGTCTGAAATCCCAATAGATCTAAAAATCTGTGAAAAACACACTATACTTAGATGTTTTCCTGGAATTTGACAATTAAGACAATCATACTCAGCACTGAGATTTTTTTAGAGAATTCTGCACCACTGAAATAACTAGTGAATAATTATCTCCCTCCAGGGAATGAAGGGAGAAAGAGCAAATTCAGTATCACAATGAGGCAGATGGCAGGATGAAAGGTCCTGGTTCTACCACTTCTGTTGATAGAAAAATAAGATGTCACACAGACACATATATTCACTCGGCTAATGGCCTTGACCCATAGCACCATTACTAAGTCTTAGTGAGTGAGAATATTTTTTCAAGGTTACCCCCCAAAAAATAAAGTACACAAGTAGAATAAACAAAGTAACTAAAAAATTCAGACTGCCCTTTTGTGACTTCCTTTTCCCTTAAAGTTTTCCTTGATGAGTTTTCAGTTTAATTTGATAGCAACTGAGTAAAAATGTAGATAAGGTGGGAAATTTTCCCTTATCCTGCAGATACAGTGTTGAGAAAAGAGACATTAAACACTTCCCCCATTTGGCCATTAATCAATTTGCTGTGTTATCATTTGCCTGCCTTCTAAGTGTAGTGACTGAGAGTAGTTCTTTCTATGAAAATATGGCCATAATAACCAGAAGAATAGTATCTATAGTTCATTGGCTTTGCACTCTGTGAAGCTGCCATTATAAATTATTTTATTTAATGCCCATGGCAAGCTTTTATAAGGTACTTTAGTGGGTGCTAATATCAATCCCGTTTTACACATGAGACAACATTGTATAAGTTGGAAGCAAAATAATAATGTCTTACATTTTCATAAAACAAAGAACATCAGGCTTTGCTTGGTCAACTGGAAATATAGTAAAATTTCAAAACTTCAAATCTTGATGCTCTGAACAACAAGATGTCCCCATAATGATATAACCTAAGGGCCAAAGTAAAAGCCTCCAACTTGGTCATTTATAACTCAGGCTGAATTTAGAAAGTGTCCTTGTAGGGCCAGCTTCCTTGAACTGTCCTTTCTTCACTGCAGCTTTGCTTTGATTTGTCACTCAAGCTCTCTCTCCATTTGGACTTTTCTTTAGAGATCTGCAGTGATTTTACTTTTATTTCCTTCACTTTAAGCCAATCATGAAATGCAAAAGACACAAGGTAGGTACACACAGCATCATCCTGAGCTGCAGAGGATCCATGTGTTCAGGTGTCTCTGAGCTAGTACCACTTGGCTCATCCTCTTCAATTCATTTTGTTTTGAATGCTTAAGCCAAGGCTCTATTTCATGTGATAGTTTTTCTTTCTCTAAGATACTGAATTGTCCGCTACCAAGAGTTAAGCGTAGGACAGTGCATTTACAACTAGTTTTACCTTCCACTGGAGTTCTACTTTCACCTCGGTATTTGATTTCACTTCGGCATTTACTTTCAACTTGAGCCAAACTAAAAAGCTAATATAAGCCCTGGCCAGGTAGCTCAGTTGGTTGGAGCATTGTCCCAATTCACCAAGGTTGTAGGTTTGATCCCAAGTCAGGACACATACAAGAATCAACCAATGAATGCATAAATAAGTGGAATAACGAATCGATGTTTCACTCTCTTTACTTTTCTCTCTCTCTAATATCAATCAATAATTTTTTTAAATAACACCTAATTTTGACTCACCTTAAATTTATTTTCACTAAACTGGTATACTTGCATGCCTGTACCCTGTTGTGAAGTGTGTTTGTTGCTTTATTAATGTACAGTATATTCCAGGTTTGGAGCTGCAGAGTCACACCTTCTCCAAACAGCTTAGGAATTGCATCAGGGTTGTCATTCATACAAAGCGGAAGGGTTATTGTCAAGGCAAGACCTGCGTATTCATGTTAGAATGAATTTGTATTAGTAATAGATGTGGAGTAAATGAAATAAGACTGATCTAAGGTGGTAAATCTGCCAGACTTAAGTGAGTTTCATATGAAGTTAACAGCATGTAAATTTCCTAAATGCGATTAACAGCTTCTTCAGGCCTATGAGACCCATCAGACGCTGACAAAGCTTTCATTAGGGCATGGGGGGAAAAAAAGATTACAAATCAACAGATTTTCTTGAATTATATCTCTAGGGTTTTGTATTTTTACTATAGATTTTTATTCTCTCTACTTCTTTTCTTATTTTAGAACTTGATGTGTAATTCTTTTAAGGGTTCCCATATTATGGAGTGGAAACAATAATTTTTCAGCTGGCTAGCTCTGACAGCACACAGCGGCATATTTTCTATTTAGGGTAGGTACTTCATTGGCAGCTTATTAAAATGTGTTCTCTCTCATGTATACTAATTGTGTAGTCCTGAAATCCTGAAAAAAATCAATCCTTAATCACCTGTTTGCAGCAGAATTTTAAGACACTGAGCATTTTTCTCTGTCAATACCACTGATGTACTAATGTCATACCAAGTATTATAGGACTCAGGGGACTATTGGGTTATTTAATGGGTTTTGGAGTTTTTTCATTTGTTAGTTTGCTTTTGCTTTGTTTTCAGCATTCCTTAAACCCTAGCATAAGACTTGGTGAAATAGGCATAAGTTGTTGGAGAGTCTCTCTAATTCCAAGCTCTAGGTTTCTGTCATTTAAGAAGCCACTACTAAGTGGCTCTTGTAACTGAATTTATCAGAGGACTTCAAGTCACAGAATCACCCAATAAAAATATACATGGGACCTCCACAGTTCCCCAAAAGAGCTTCATTTTATACTTGAAAGAAGGTGAACAAACTTGCTTTCAGAGCAAGAATTACTAGAGAGCCTGACCTGTGGTGGTGCAGTGGATAAAGCGTCGACCTGGGAACAGTAAGGTCGCCAGTTCAAAACCCTGCACTGGTCTGGTCAAGGCACATATGGGAATTGATGCTTCTAGCTCCTCCCCCCTTTCTCTCTCTCTCTCTCTCTCTCTCTCTCTCTCTCTCTCTCTCTCACTCTGTGTCTCCTCTCTAAAATAAAGAAATTAAAAAAAAATTTAAGAAAAATAAAGAATTACTAGAGATAGGTTCATAAGACTTCACATCGCAGGGCCTTGCTCCTTCCAGTAAAACCTATGAAGAAACATATATTCCTTTGGAGGGAAGGAATATACTGCAGATTTGGGGGGGGCTTTTAAGAGATAAGAATTAAGATAGTTATGTTTCTATGTCATCTCTTGTTGACTGACATTAACTAAGTGAGTGGTCTCAGCACTTCCTCCCACAGTTCTCACTGTGCCTAGGAAGTTGATAATGAGAGCAAGGAGAAATACGACTAGAAGTCAGAGCTGCCTAGGGGCTGGGCCAGCAGAGAGCTGAGGCAGAGTCCTAAATAACTCAAGTGCTTTGTTCCTGTCTAGCACTGTATATGTTACAAAATTCTTTCATACATGTTTCCTCATTTGTGCTTTGCCACCTTCCTCCAAGCAGTTGATCTCGGTAGACAGCAACACGTGGGGTAGCATGCTGAAGGGACCACGTTGCATGAGGGAGGAACAGATGTGATGCATCTGACATCTCACCATAAACCAAACAGACCAGCATTCTTCCTGGCCTCCTAGGTCTTTGGAAGTCTCACAACACTTCTGCATCTTCCCTTTGCAGGAAACTTTCTACAAAACCTCTAAAAAATGGGATTCTTTCTCTTTCCATTAAATATAAACTTCAAAACAGGAGCACTATTGTACATAATTTCTTCATCACTGTATTCTTAGTGTTAACATATTTGGGATGTTGTGGGTGCTTAATATTTATAGAAACAAATATATATTTTATTATGTAGATTAAGCTGTTCCCATTCCAGAAAGAGAAACACATGAAGGGAGAGAAAGAGGCTCACATACAGACCACCGACCACATGCCAGCTGCCCTGCGAGATCCTTTCTGTATGTGTTCCACAATCCTTCCAAAAAGCAGATGAAGTGAGGACCATGGTCTCTATTTTGAAGATGAGTAAATGAAGTTTCAGGGACATTCAATAGCTTCTCCAAGACACTGGGCTAAAAGTAGAAGAAACCCATATTTACACATTTGACTGTGAAATATTTCTCTTTAGCAGTCTGCCTTCCCATAAAGTCATGTCTATAGAAGATCTCCAAAAAAGGATCATGACTATAAATAAGAGTATCATCACATTCTAATTTCAAGACCCCAAAGCATCTAAACAGTAGAAAGAGCCCACATTTTTAATCCAATGGCATTAATAGACTATGATGGAAAATTGGGATATTTCATTTTTCCTAGAAAATTGGTTAATGCCAAATTTTCCAGTTCCTGGACTCTGGTGGGTAATTGCCCCAAACTTCTCTATTACCTTGACTTTGCATCTCTGCCTCAAACATTCCTTGATTCTGATCTTTCTTGTCCTCTTATCCTGGTTTATTCTCCCATCCTCTGAAAGTAACCTCAAGTCGATGTTTTTCCCCTTTGGTTTTAGAAGGAAATTGTGAAAGGAATCCAGCTTCAATTTATTAAACTAATGTGTGCATTTGCTTTTAATGTTAGGGTCCTTATCGTCCCTAGAAAATGTCCAAACTGTTTTTAACCTTCATTTTTATGTTTGATTATTTAAAGTTTAATAATTAAGGCTCTCTTTCCATCATCTTAAGATAATGTCTTAGCTATCATGCTTTCTGCAACAGAAATTTCCAAATCATTACTACTTGAGCTACATTCTTTTTGGATCAGATGGACCAACATACTTTGGAAATAGCAATTTCTCCAGTAAAAGAACCAGTGTGCTTACAGATAGCAGAACTCTTCCAGGGAAATATTTTCTAGTGAGAACATTGGAGTGCCCAGTGTACTCAATTTCAAAATACTAATTGGAAGCATTTATTTTAAAAATCTGGACACATTGCCCATGATGTCATATTATGCAGTTGCTCTTTGCATAAGCAAACCATTGCAAAGTAGAAATGAAGACAAAATATCAAGCTTTTATAAAGCTGTTAAACAATAATTTATTAGTTGTCTTCACCCTGAAGGAGTTTTACCTGATGTTTTATTACTGATCTGTACCTACTATTATTCTATGTGCTCCCATTTCAGAAGTTAGATAATGAAAGAATAATGGAATAATATCTTGCCAAGCAAGACACTCCATCTGCTTTTGTTTGTTATTTTTTCCCAACGCATTGCCCACTTTCCCCAAATGCTTCCTCTAACATAATAATTTTGTTTAACACAGACCTATGATTTTAATCAGCCCATCTGTGTGGCTCTGTATGGGCGAAGGGATTGACGAATAAGCATTTATTCATTTCACATTTTGGATGTAAGGACACTCAAACTACACTGTTGTCTTCAGTAACTCAGAGCTACAATTATAAAGACCATCCAACATTCTGCAATCCTCACCCACTTTTTCTTTTGCTCTGTTGGGGTTGTGCTAAATATAAAGAACGGAATTGTGTATCATCTGGGAAGAGGGATAATTCCTACACCACTGTCTGGATTGGAGACCACTCAGGTCTCTGTTCAATTGTGACTGGTCCCCCAGCTGTAGAAAGACAGAAGCCCAAATTATGAGTGAATGTGACAGGACTCTAGTGACTAGTTGAAACCAGATCCATTCAGTAGAGAATGTCACTAGGTGCTATAAAATATTTTGTAGCCATTAAACCAACAGCTCATAAAAGTGAGTGAGATTTGAACAAGTATAAACATGGGACCTGTTAATAGCTCCAGAAGATCTTATGGGTTAGAAGGGAAATTAATAAAATGGAATGGAAAAATAAATTGACATATCACTATAGCACTTAAAGCATATGAAATACATTAGAATTATTGAACTATAAGAACCATAGAAAATATAGCTGCTAATAAAACAACTGCATAGTTTAAACATTATAGCTAAGATTTCAAAGAGATGATTCCCATTCCACCTTTATCTTATTCCCCCTACACATGAATGTGCTGTGCAGTGCACAAAAGAGAACATTTTTATGCCTCATTAGATAAAATGTGATGTTACAGAGTGACAGTTGCCAGGGGAACTCTAATTTTGAATTGCCAATGTTATACACCTTAGTATTTCTCAACTAGAATGCAGCATAAGAACTCTTACTGAATTTCTTTAATAGAAAACACAGCTGTGAGCATCCAGTCAAATATGTACTTACCATGTTTTCTTCCTATGAATAATCACTTCCAGATTTAGCCCGACATTTGGAACTTCATTACTAAATGGAAAACTTTCAAATTAACAAAGGTACCTTTCTTCATTAGAAACAAAGCCAAACTCACTGTGAATTTGAAAGCTAACAATAATGCTAGTTCAAAAGTGTGTACACTTACCATGGAAATTGTTATTTGGACCTAATACTCTTCAATGTGTGCACAGAAGCAACCTAAAGGGCTTAGCCCTAAACTGCTATCTCTGATGCAGAAAAATACTTTACATCTGACTCTACAGGTTATGCCAATAAGAAGAATATTAGCTTTAGAAAATTCTAGAAGCTCTCAAAAAGCAGGGGTAAAGAACAGGCATCCTAGAATTAACCATACTGTTTAGAAATGACTTAAAACTTGAAAATAAAAATACCTAAGGTACTTAATAATAAGGTACATAAAATCTTACTTTATTTGAAGGAAAGATGAGAAAAACTATAAATTCCTGGAAAATAAATGAGTTAAAATTTTAGTAAGCCTTAGCCAGGTAATTCAGTTGGTTGGAGCATCATCCCAATGCACCAAGGTTGCAGGTTCAATCCCCAGTCAGGCCACATACAGGAGTCAACCAGTGAATGTATGGATGGTCTCTCTTTCTATCCCTTTCTCTCTCTTTCTTTCTAAAATCAATTTTTTTAAAATACAACATTTTAAAAAAAGATTTTAGGGAATCTCTCTCTCTCTCTCTCTCTCTCTCTCTATATATATATATATATATATATATATATATCCATTTGTAAGAGCACATTTGACTTTCAGATCCTCTTCTGAGTTCTTAGCATCAAAACTGTCTCAGATATAGGTGAAATTGTACTAATGAAGGAAGAATGACCTAAAAAAAGTGAGATAAGAATATAGGAAAGTATTAAACAAAACTATTAACTAGTGGTCAAAGCTGTGATGTAGGGTAAATTGCAAGAAGTGGGTTTGAAACTTCGTTTGCCTCTTACAAGCTGCACAAAAGGATTTTAATGATACATGCCTCTTAGTGTTATTGTGAGGAATGAATAAAATATCGATGTGGAATACTTAGCACAATGCCCCACACAGCAGGTGTTCTATCAGTTCTTTTTTGCTCTTACATACCAACTCATTCCCATTCCAGCTCTCCCCTTCTGCTTTATTTTCAAATGCCAAAATGTTTTAGGCTATAATCTCATAACTAAAAACAAAGTAGGGAAGTTATTATTTCTGAATTTATTTCAAGACATAAATATAACTATACCTTTCATGCATTGGAGCAAGCAGATGGTGCATTATTTTTTCTTAAAAATATAGATACAAAGGGCATGGTACAATGAGTGATGAAATGGGTTTTATATTCATTGTTTAAAGTTGTAAGTAATCACCTGGCCCAATCACCAGTGATTTCTTTGACATTCACACTAGTTCTAGAAGCCTCACATTCTATATTCTGCAAGCCCAATTTTATTTCTAATTTCTCCCTATAAATTAAAAAAAAAAGTATTAGATTCTAGTGTATGGAAGAGTAAATAATCTAGGAAAGGTGAAAGTAGAGTGGGAGTGCCATTGTCTGGCAATTAGATTATTTTGAATAATCAACCCTGAAATACAATTTGTCTTTTACAGTTCTATTAAAATTGCTAACACAGTACTTATTGAACCTTATCTTTACATAAACTCTCTAAACATTCTTTTTGTTAGTGTTTGCCAGTCTTTCTTTTAAAAATTATTTTAATTACTTTAGTACATAATAAAAATGATGAAATTCACAAGATAGTAAGGAATCTTCTTTCTGCCTTTGAACCTAGTATTTCAATTCCTGTTACTAAAGGCAACCTTTATTACCAAGGCTCTATGATATTTTTTCAGGATAATACTATGCACACAAAAAGGTAAAAGTGTATATACATCAACATTGGCATAAGATGCACACTGTTCTGATCTGAGCCTTGCATTTCTCACTTAACAATATACTTACCTTGTAGCTTGCTCCATATTAGTCATACAGAGATGCCTCATACTTTATCAATGCTGTATAGTATTCCATTGCATGGATGCACCAAGCTTTTCTTTAAACTAGTTCTCTCTTTAGAATCATTAAAGTCATATTACAGTCATCATCATTCTCACTATAATTCATTATTACATGAATGATTTGCAGGTTATATTTGAGCCTAACTCAATTCACACTTGAGTATATCTGTAAAACAGATTTATAAAAATTAAACTAATGGCTCAAAGTTATGGGGATATTTTTTAAAGGTGGATACTTAACAAATTATTCCCACAGAAGTTTTGTCAGTAACATCATAAAAAATTCAGGCAAGTTTCTATTTCTTGATATCTTATCAACACTATTTATAGGTTGGTTTGATCTTTGCTAATCTGTGAAAATAATCTCTCAAGGCAGTATTTGCTTGCATTTCTCTGGTTTTGTATCTTTTTGTATGTTTCTATTCCCTAGTGAGTACTTTATTTTATATCTACTGCTCATGTTCCTATTGGGGTGTTGATGTTTATATTAATTTATGTCTTTTTATATTAAAAATAATAACTCATATGAATTGAAACTAATTTTTTATTGTTTCCCATTTATTGTTTGTTACTTTTGGCCATCTAAAAATCATGTTTTATGTAGTTCAATTTTTTATTTTCATCTTTTATATCTTCTCAGCTTTGTGTGACATTGAAAATCTCTTTCCAACTATGAGATTTTTTTAAGTATATTAATAATTTTAGATCTTTTAACCTTTAAAAATTGGACTTTTCTACTATGTATATTTGTGTAAGGAGTGAGATAGAACTCTAATATTTTCAAGATATCTAGCCAATTGTTATTTAAAGAATATTACATCTTTTTCCACTAATTTAAAATATCATTTTTATAATATATTAAGTCCCTCTATGTATTGGGCTTATTTTCTAAATTTCTACTCTGTTCCAGTTATCTGTCTGCCTATTCAACCACTCACATCACCAGTTTTTGATTATTGTAGTTTTATAATATATTTTAGTAAGTACTAAGGGTAGTCTATTTCTAATTTCTCTGAACAATATTTCTGGAATTCTTGCTTTTACTTTAACTATATATACTCTGGAAAAAGTTTTTCTTGATATTTTAATTAGGTCATATGAAATTTACAAATTAACATAGAAAATTCTTAATTCTTTATAATGCCATATCTTGCGTCCAAGAACATGACCTGCTTTTAAATTCATTCAAGTTTTCTTTTGAGTTTTTAGTAATATTTTAAATTTTTTATGTATATTATGCACATCCTATTAATTTCTAGGTATGTTCTTAATTTGGGTGGTGTACTGTAAATAGAGATATTACTTCTACCACACTTTTATATTTATTATAAATTGAATATATGAAGGCTATTCACTTTTTACATTAATTTTCATCATTTTACTGAATTATCATACTGTTTATAGGAGTTTGTCAGGTGATTTCCTGTAGTAAGTAAATAATATACTAACTGCAAATCTTTTTTCTTAACTTATTAGGTTTTACTGATCAGGATATGCTAGATGTGGTGGTGCAATACTGAATATCTCCAAACACTTGGAGATTTAGTACAACAAAAGTTTATTTCTTGTCCAACTAAAATCTGCTGTGAGTGCAGGTGACTCTCCTTATCCAGGACAGCAATACTCTATGTATTGGCTTGACCCTCCAAGTGACATGACCCTGATAGCACCTTCATATTAGCTCATGCCTCTATGGAGACCATGGAGCAAAACAGATGGACCTAGAGCCAGGTATCAGCAGTTAAACCTAATAGGCACCTGTGTCACCCTGAGCACATTTTATTGCTCAAAGCAAGTGACACAGCTACACTCAAATCCAAAGGGTAGGGAAGTATAATCCTACCATATACCTGGAAGTAGAGGCAATTAGGATACAATGCAATATGCTTTCTCCTGTCATTCTGTTTTCCAAGTTAGCAAATTGTCCAATTACTGCCAGCAGAATTAGATCCTTAATTTATTTGTCATTCTGTAAGTAAAAAAATTACATATGAAGGTTTCAAAATTTTACTTCAAATCTTGCTAAAAAAATTCTCATTCAAGCCCAAAAATACCTGAGACATTATTCCAAGCCCATTTTCCTTTCTGTGTAGAAGGTCCGTACACCAGTTTATCCATGTTTCTACCAGAGGGCACCCCATATTCTAATCTTATCCTACTGTAGGGTTTATCTCTTTGACTTTTTCTTCTATGTTTTAGCCCTTTAATTCTAAATTAACTCTCTACCTCTGGGGATGCAGGGAGGCAAGAGAGATACTTTCTTCCTTTAAGTACTATGTGTTATATAAGATCTTTGTAAAAGTTATGAGTAGAAGAGGGATGGATGAATGTGTATATATACATACACCTTTGCCTATTCCATATGCTTTCCTCAAAACTCAAAACACCAAAAATAAACATATTTAAGTTATTGTTAAATAATTAGCAAGCTAAATAATCTTGTCATAGGAGAGGAATGATACTACATGCCTCTGAAAGGATTTTTAGGCATTATTTCCTTCAAATTCTATCTAAAAACAAGGTATTCACTTGACTGATAAACAGATACCATCAGTATGACCTTTAGGTCCTTCCTTCTTAGTGGTTGGGGTGTTGACTATGATAATATGATTTCTGCCAATTTATTTTTTTAGTGCTTCATATCTATTAGAAAAATCCCCCTTTTTTCCCACACTCATTTGTGTCTGTCAAAACATATGTGACAAATATTCTGAAGAAAAGATTATTGGGCAGAAGTCTTTTTTTACATAAGAAATATGTCAAAGAACCTAAAAAAGTACAATTTTGACACTTCCAAAATACCATCTTAATGGCCAGTTATTCAAAGTTTATATTTGAATTATTTCCTTCTGATCAATAATATAAGCACAAGAAAATATGTTTTAAAGAATTCTCTACATGATCGAAACAATATATAATTGCTATTTTACTTGACTTCCTTTGGAATAGAACTAATATTTGGCTTTTCAATCTATAATAAACACTTTCTTCTCTATTCTCTTCTGATTGTGCCATAATTTACACCAGGGAACAACTTTGACGATATATGACAGATAATTTTTTAAAATACTTTCTGCTGCATATATTAACATTTTTCTTTCTACTTTTTAAAGTAGCCTTGAGTTCAGCAATAAAATGAGATTCAATTTTTTCTTAAATTAGTAGCCCCATGCTAGCATAGAACATATCATTTCAAAGGAAGCCAGTGAGTTACATCACAACATTGTGTGTTTACTGGCATAGGCAATTTAAGTAGAAAAGATGCTATGGAAATACAGCATCATCAATCTTACCTATGTAACCAAGTACAGATGTAGAAGTTATATCCAAGTCAACTAAAAATAATCCTTTAGATTAGTCTTCAATACTCAGTTTCTTTCTAATTTCTGAGAGAATGAATATGCCCGTGGCTTGATAATCTTTATCCTAATATCATTGGGCTCAAGCATTTAAGTATATCTATTATGAAGAGAAACTTCCATATAAGACATACTTTTTAAAAAGAATTTGGGGTCTAAAAACTGGATGTGTCTTTATACAGTGTTTGTAGATTTTTTTACTTGCATTTCCCACTTGTTCATACTTGTTTTTGCACTCATTGTTGAAGACAGTGATTCGTCATCAGGCACAGATGAAAACAAGCTAATGGATGGGACTTTTGACAGTGATGAGGAGTTGTATGAATTTCATGATGAATAAAACTTGAGTTCAATAACTTTAAATAATACATCAAGTTTCAGGCCCCAAAATTAAGATGTGTCTTATACATGAGAGCATCTTATACATGGGGAAATATGGTAATATATAAAAGAGATTACAAAGGGAGTGTCTAACCACATTATGGAAACCTAGACTTGTGAAACTTTTAATGCATCCCAATAAAATTATTAGGATAAATAGAAACAAATGCTATTTTTATGTTAGGATATAAATTCTTAAACATATTTTTTCCTAAGAAAACTATATAGGTATAGCATATTACCAAGTATACAAGTCAAAAATTATTTCAGGGTGATATCATAATGATTGTGTAAATGAGGGAACCAGGGCTGAGAGAGGTCTGATAGTCACACAGCTTGTGGACAGTTATGCTCCCATTACTGCTCACTGTCCTGACCTACCTACACTCACGTTTTTTCCCATTCTACTGCATGAATGAATTAACTCCTGGTAAATTATTAAGAGAAAATTATAAGTGTTGGACTAAACTCTATATCATGTAGGAGTTTACTGTGCCCCCTCAAAATATACTGTAGGTCCCAGAACCTAGGCACAGAGATATGAAAATAATGTATTTTTCCAGCCCAAGGACTGGAACTGTAACCCTGGGCTTCCCAGATCCCGGGCTAGTGTAGTTTTCCCAACACTGGGCAATCATCCTTCCACCACAAAAAGCTTATGCTTTTCTCAGAGCAGGGAAAACATTCCAATCAGCACCAGCTCTGATAAAGGGTGATCAGAGAAGAATCTTGTTGCCATCATTCAAAAGTTAGAGAATACAGTACTTCAAAATGGGAAACACCCAGCAAATATAACTGTGCAAAAATGGCTCTACTTCAGTGGACATGGATACATTTATCTAAAACAATCTGATTTCACCTCTTAATTGAGCACTGAGTTTCAAATAACTTGTAGTTGTCATAAGATCTCTGCTCTGCTCATATAACCAGAGTAGAACCTCATTGGCCCTTTTTGGTCCTTTGTATCAAAAGCTTCATGGTTGCACCTACTGTATATTTCACATCCTGAATAGGGGTTAAGTAGATTTTCTGAGGTCTTAAAACCTATCATCATATTTAAAGAACTCAATAATAGTTAAAAATTATACTTCCTTTTAAAAACAGGGGAAAAACCCATAAGGTTATAATGTATGATTTCCCTTTTAATTAAGATGATGAATAGTTCATCAAAAACAGAATCTTAAGAAATATTCTGTTTAAGGGCATTGACATGAATATAGTGAAGTATCTTTAAATATTGTAAACAGTGTTGTCAGTGTCTTTCTGGTTCACAGTATATAAAACCCACTGAGCTGTTTTTCTTCATTTATATAAATTAATGCAACCAAGTAAGTATCATTGACAGTTGATTACTGAAGGGCTTCGACTTATATAAATTCATAGATGCTTTTGGTTTCTATATCCTCTGCTCCAAGCCTATAGTCAATTTTACCATCAAAGGCTTCATTCATTAATAAATTCCTACATGAACACATTCATTCACTCATCCATCCATCCATTCATTCAGTTACGAATGAAAAATAAATGGTTATGTTGTGGTATAATAAGAGCTTGGAACTAAGAAATAATCTGTACAATATCTAATGAAAGGTCATGAATATCATGAGTAAGATTAGATACAGATTCTCTGTTTGAGACAGTAACAGAAAAGAAACATAATGTTTGCTCCTCTGAGATTTGATTTAGTATTCAAAGAGATAACTCTCAAAAGCTATAATGGCATTTTTGGTATAGTCTATACTGGAAAATATTTCTTTTGTCATAATTAAAATACCATATGCCACAAGCTGACAATAATATTAGCTATTGAAAATACTCAAAATACTTTGGATTTGGATTTTGCTAAAATCCAAAAGAGAGCTTTTAATAGACTTGGGCTATACTTTATGACAGTAAGACAAACTAAGCTATAGCTTGGAAAAATGTGCTGTTGTTCTGGATTGTATGATTAATATGAACATTATAAAATTCTTCTTAAGTAATTGAATACCCTAAGTGTTTTTGTGCCCCTAGCAATGATTTGACCATATTAGGTCTTTAGTAAATGCTTGGTTTCAATCATTTTTGCAATTATTTGAAAATATTCTCTTTCTCCCCTTTATGCCTTTGTCCATAGTGTTATTCCCTCTGCCTGGGATAATTCCTCCCAAGCTCTACTCCTTTCTCTCAATTTTCATACTCATGCATTAGGACCTCCTGAATTGTCATGTCCCTATAGTAAGCCTCCTCAGATGATTATTTTTCCCAGCACCAATGTCAGGAAAGACTTGAGTCTCTCCTCTGCACTTCCATAGATGTCTCTATCTTCCTCAGTCATAGCAAGGATTGCCTAATCTATAATGGCTTGTTTTAAAAGTGATCTTGCTAAGTTGCATGACCTGTGATGGCACAGTGGATAAAGCATCACCTGGAATGCTGAGCTTGCTGATTCAAAACTTGGGCTTGCCCCATCAAGGCACATAGGGAAAGCAACTACTATGAGTTAATGATTCCACTCCTCTCTTCCCCCTTTCTCACTCTCTCTTCTCCCTAACATCAGTAAATAAAATGCATAAAATAAAAATAAATAAATAAAAGTGGTCTTACTCAGTAATTTTGTGAGTTCCTTGAGAACAAGAATCATTTCTAGCATGTATGAATTTCTAAGGCCAGCAGAGTAGGCAGTCAATAAATTATGAAATGGATAGACGGATGGATTTTAAAATGAAATTTTGTTGGTTTGTCATGCATCTTACTTTCATTCTTATATTATTTTCTTTAAAAAAAAAAAAAAAAGGAGACCCAACAAAGAAAAGTCCTGGGCCTTATGGCTTCACAGGTGAATTCTACCAAAAATTCAAAGAACTAACTACTATCCTCCTCAAGCTATTTCAAAAAATTCGAGAGGAAGGAAGATTTCCAAAGTCATTTTATGAAGTGAGCATAATTCTGATACCAAAATTGGGCAAAGACAACACAAAGAAAGAAAATTATAGGCAATTAGATGCTAAATTCTCAACAAAATATTAGCCAACCAGATCCAGCAATATATGAAAAAAATCATACACCATGATCAAGTGGCATTTATTCTGGAAAGGCAAGGCTGGTTCAATATTCACAAATAAATCAATGTGATTCATCACAAAACCAAAAGAAAGGACAAAAATCACATAATAATTTCAATAGGTGAAGAAAAAGCATTTGATAAAATCCAGCACACATTCATGATCAAAACTCTCAGTAAAGAGGGAATACAGGGAATATACCTTAACATGATATGGGCCATCTATGACAAACCCACAGCAAACATCATACTAAATGGGCAAAAATTAAAAGCAATCCCCTTAAGATCAGGAACCAGGCAGGGTTGTCCCCTTTCACCACTCTTATTCAACATAGTTCTGGAAGTCTTAGCCACAGTAATCAGACAAGAGGAAGAAATAAAAGGCATCCAAATTGGAAAAGAAGAAGTAAAACTGTCATTATTTGCAGATGATATGATATTGTATATTGAAAACCCTAAAGTCTCAGTCAAAAAACTACTGGACCTGATAAATGAATTCAACAAGGTGGCAGGATATAAAATTAATACTCAGAAATCAGAGGCATTTCTATATACCAACAATGAACTCTCAGCAAAAGAAATTAAGGAAACAATCCCCTTCACTATTGCAACCAAAAAAAATAAAGTACCTAGGAGTAAATTTAACCAAGGAGGTTAAGGACTTGTACTCGGAAAATTGTAAAACATTGATAAAAGAAATCAAGGAAGATACAAACAAGTGGAAGCATATACCGTGCTCATGGTTAGGAAGAATAAACATCATTAAAATGTCTATATTAACCAAAGCAATTTATAAATTCAATGCAATACCAATTAAAATACCAATGACATACTGCAACGATATAGAACACATATCCCAAAAATTTATATGGAACAAAAAAAGAACACGAATAGCCTCAACAATCTTAAAAAGAAAAAATAAAGCAGGAGGTATTACTTTTCCAGATATCAAGGTATACTACAAAGCCATAGTACTCAAGACAGCCTGGTACTGGCATAAGAACAGGCACATAGATCAATGGAACAGAACAGAGAACCCAGAAATAAATCCACAGCTTTATGGACAACTGATATTTGACAAAGGAGGAAAGAACATACAATGGAGTAAAGACAGCCTCTTTAACAAATGGTGTTGGGAAAATTGGACATCTACCTGCAAAAAATGAAACTAGACCATCAACTTACACCATTCACAAAAACAAACTCAATATGGATAAAAGACTTAAATGTAAGCCGTGAAACCATAAGCATCTTAGAAGAAAACATAGGCAGTAAGCTCTCTGACATTTGTCCCAGCAATATATTTGCCGATTTATCTCCACGGGCAAATGAAATAAAAGGCAGGATAAACAAATGGGACTATATCAAACTAAAAACTCTTTGCACAGCTAAAGACAATAAGAACAGAATAAAAAGACAAACCACACAATGGGAGAACATATTCGACAGCACATCTGATAAAGGGTTAATAACCAAAATTTATAAAGAACTTATAAAACTCAACACCAGGAAGACAAGCAATGCAATCAAAAAATGGGCAAAAAAAATGAATAGAAATTTCTCCACAGAAGACATACAAATGGCCAATAGGCATATGAAAAAATGCTCAACATCACTAATCATTAGGGAAATGCAAATTAAAACCACAATGAGATATCACCTCACACCAGTCACAATGGCACTCATCAGCAAAACAACACAGAATAAGTGCTGGCGAAGATGTGGAGAAAAGGGAACCCTTCTGCACTGCTGGTGGGAATGCAGACTGGTGCAGCCACTGTGGAAAACAGTATGGAGATTCCTCAAAAAATTAAAATTGAACTGCCATTTTACCCAGCTATTCCACTTTTAGGAATATACCCTAAGAACACCATAGCACTGTTCGTAAAGAAGAAATGCACCCCCATGTTCATGGCAGCAGTGTTCACAATAGCAAAGATCTGGAACCAGCCCAAGCATCCATCAGAGGACGAGTGGATTAAAAAGCTTTGGTACATATATACTATGGAATACTACTCAGCCATAAGAAATGATGACATCGGATCATTTACAACAAAATGGATGGACCTTGATAACATTATACGGAGTGAAATAAGTAAAACAGAAAAAAAGTGAGAACTGCATGATTTCATACATAGGTGAGACATAAAAACAAGACTATAAGACATAGACAAGAGTGTCATGGTTATGGGGTGGGGAGCAGGAGGAGAGAGAGGGAGAGGGGAGGGGCACAAAGATAACCAGATAGAAGGTGACAGAGGACAATTTGACTTTGGATGATGGGTATGTGTAAAGCCAATAGCCAGGGCCACCATCACAGCAGCCTGACCCATGCAGGTTTGTATTAGATTTGGACTGTCAGTAGTAATGAAACAATGGAGCCAAGAACTGGTGAACCATCAGCTTTAATTCTAGCTTGCACCCGGCCGGCAAGCAAAAACATACACTGGGCTCCAAAACCCACACATTCAGTGCTCACAAAGCTACTTACTTATCCGAGTTTTCTAGAAACAAAGGTTTCTAGCTCACCAGACTTATTCACCTCTGTTCCCCATCTCCCTCTCTCTGCACAAACTCTGCCCAAACTGGCTTCTCCCTCAGCACTCCGCCATCTTGGCTGCTTCTCCTGGCCTCCATGTTGCCTTAATCTGCTCTCCTCTCTAATACTTCAGGAACCAAAAGAGAGTAAGCTCCCAGTCTGTCCCACTTTATAGTGTAAAATCAAAAACTCCAATCCAATTACACAAACAAGGAAGTCTCCAATACAAAGCCACCCATCCGAGGCACAATGGGATTCCTCAGGATAGCGCACCACCCCACATCATCCAGTCAGTCAATGGTGTGGGGAAAAGCTTACTCTTAAAACTAAGCTTTAGGCTGTAACGACCCAGCCTGCCCACAGCCTGTCCCCGAACACACATTAATATCAACGAACTTCCATGTGGGCAGCGCCATCTTTAACAAAGTGAGCATAATATATTTTGTCTGCCCAACAGTATGCAACATAATGAATGACAAGATAACCTGGAGATGTTTTCTTTGAACATATGTACCCTGATTTATTAATGTCACCCCATTAAAATTTTTAAAAAAGAACATCAGAAAAGCAAAAAAAAAAAAAAGAGGTGATATTTGACTAAACATATTACAGATTCTTTGACTTCATATTCCTTCTACTTCTGCTACTTATTACATAACTATATTGACCCAGTTATGGCAATGAGCGGCTGGCCGATCTCACAGAATTCCTTGTATTCTTTCATACTTTCTCTACCACTTAATTTCATCTACTTGGCTTTAGGAACAAAGAGAATCTAACTTTCTAGAAGCCAATTAGGTGAGTATAATGTATCTTCTTTAAAGGAAAAAGTAGTTTTAAAATCTCTGACTAGAATATAAAAGACACTATTGAGACCCTGTACTACACCAATCTCAATCATGTCTTACTGGAAATTCTGGATCAATACAAAATTTCACCAACAACCCATACTCTGAACTCATCAACAACACTATTGATATTTATTTGGATGGCAGCATGTGACTTTGCAAAAATTTATAGACTTTATATACAAGCAGACCAATTTTGAAATTATAGAACTTCACTTTCTAGCAGGACCTTAAACAAATTACTTAGCCTCAATTTTCTCATCTGTAAAATGGAAATAACATAGTACTTTGTCATATTGTTCTTAGAAAGTAAACATATATGTCTGTCCTTGGTACAGTGTCTAGAATATACTGAGTATTCTTTTCTTCCCACTACTGATACAGTACTAAAAAGAGTTTTTAAAACTGATTTCTCATCTTCTCTTCTCTCTCACATCCCTCACCGCAAACCCCTATTTTCATTTTTAGATAAAAGTTGGTTAAAATAAATATCAATATTCAACTCAGTTACCCTCAGACCCTATTAAGTCTCCCTCCTTCTTCTCCTCACATTGTGTGTTGGTCAAATCAGTTTGTGAAATGTGATTTTTATGTTTGCTTGCTTACAGTTTGCATTGAGGGCTGGGCAGCAGCACCAAGTATAAGTGGCCTGTGAAATTGCAAATTACCATCCTGCTTGGGAGGGGCCATTGTTTTGCTAGTGCTTGCTGAAGTTTTTACACCAGAAAGTTTTGAAAAAGAGCAGAAGAGTCAAAGAGAAACCATGTTAGCAGAGTGAGAGCAGAGAGAATGCAGGGTGCTGAGGAAGAAGCCATGTTGGCAGAAAAGGGAAAGAGAAGGGGTGCAGATGGGGAACCAGAGGTGAGGGGCTTTTGTGAGCTCCACTAAGACTGGTGAGGCCTTTGACTCTAGGAGAAACAGGAGAAGATCCTCCTGGTTGTGGAACTGGATAATGTGTCAGTGGCTTTGTGAGCCCTGAATGAAAAGGGAAGTTTTTTCCCTGTGTGTTGCTCATTGGCCGGTGTGAGACTTTAATAAAGGAACGGCCCACCATTTTTGGCTCCACTGTTTCTTTACCATCTGCCCAAATTCAATAAGAACCTGTATGTGCATGGTTGTGACAGCTGCGACTACTAGCCATACATTGTGTATTTTCTGCTCTTGTATAATTTTTCACACTGCTTATGTTATAAGCCTTCAAACCAGATCATACACCCCTGGAGAGGAAGGACAATGCCTTTATTTCTGATTCTGAGTGGCCTGCAAAGACCTGACAGTAAATAGTCAGTAATGATTGGTTCACTCATTCATTTATTCAATAACCAATCAAGGCCATCTTTGAATAAATAAAAGAAAACAGTATGCCTGCTACATGTAGACAGAAGAGCCAAAACAGGTGATTCCCTTTGCCTGGCGAAGATATTTATGAAAGTCCCAAAATCTTTGGCTTTGCTTTTTATGATCTGAGGCAAGTTTTTCTTTCTCTCACACCATTATTGCCCCATATCTTGTCACTGTGGTGGTGAAGGCACACAGTGGTAACACCAACTATCCTGCTCTTAATCACTTCTCCAGCAAGGTTCCAAAGCCTAACTCAGATTACCTTAAACACCTGCATTACCCAAAAGTCTGGGGTATTGCATGGTTGCCAGCATTGAATAATGATGTCACTGCCAAACTAAGGGTGCTTTTCTAAACAAGGAGAAATAGGAAAAATAAAACAAGTAGAGAGAGAAAGTGTTTATTGAAGTGCAAATGAATTCTTTGTGCATTTGCTTTAGTGCTTCTGAAAAGGAAAACCTGTTAGAAGATATCAGCATTTGTGTTGCTCCCTCCCATGCTTATCTCCACACTGTTATAGGGAACTAATAATACAAAAATATGTAAGAATTTTAGAGAGGGAATACTTACTTTTAAAATGCATACTTCCTCTAAAAATAGCAAAAGGGATAGTAAGAGTTCCCAGAAGAGTAAATTAATGTTGGTTCAAAATCATTCTTTTTCTCAACAGACAGCAGGGGTGCTGGTGGAACCCAGCCCCCTCCTTCAAAGCCATTGGTGGGAGAGCCTGTTGACATCACCAGGCCTGGAGGGCCATCTGACCTGGTTGCTGTCACTCCATATGGATTGCCTCTCAGCCAGCCTGGCAGCTGTTCCCCCTTCTTAGAGAGCAAGGACACTCCTCATCTGCATCCTGGTAAACAGCAGTTGTTGTGAGAATTGGAGCTAGCACAGCCCTTTGAGTTCTGCAGATGAAAAAGCTCTCTTGAAATGCAAAATATTAAGAAATGTTTTAAGCATCACAAGGCGACATTCACTGTGAGTCTGAACAGGGCTAGTCAAGATGTATGTTTCATTATCTCAGTTGAGTGAGACCTTTGCAGGGTCATATTTCTGACAACTGGTATGTAATTCTTGTAAACATAAGATTTTGAGAAGTTGTACACAGAATTTTAAATATTTTCTCATTTATTCATGACCTTGTAAAATGCTGTAAAGCCAGTAGCCACAGCCACCATCATAGCCACCTCGCCCATGCAGGTTTGCATTAGATTCGGACAGACGGTAATGAAACAGTGGAGCCAAGAACTGGTGGGCCATTACCTTTAATCCTAGCTTACACCCGGCGGGCAAGTTAAAACACACACTGGGCTCCATAACCCACTCATTCAGTGCTGACAAAGCTACTGACTTATCCGAGTTTCCTAGAATCAAAGGTTTCTAGCTCACTAGCCTTATTCACCTCTCTTCCCCATCTCCTTCTCTCTGCACAAACTCTGCACAAACTGGCTTCTCCTTCAGCATTCTGCCATCTTGGCTGCTTCTCCTCTCCTCCATGTGGCCTTTATCTGCTCTCCTCTCTGCTCTCCTCCTAAAACGTAATTCACTGGTAGTCAACCTGGTCCCTACCACCCACTAGTGGGCATTCCAGCTTTCATGGTGGGTGGTAACGGAGCAACCAAAGTATAAATAAAAAGATTGATTTAACTATAGTAAGTTGTTTTATAAAGATTTATTCTGCCGAACTTAGCAAAAATCCAACATAAAGTACTTGGTAAGTAATTATTATATGCTTTAACTTGCTGTAACTCTGTTTTATAAATTTTACAAAGTAAAGTTACTTCCCTACTTTATAAATCACCATTACTGTGGAACTGGTGGGCAGTTAGAAAATTTTACTACTAACAGAGATATAAAAGTGGGCGGTAGGTATAAAAAGGGTGACTACCCCTGATGTAATAAATCCTTCTTTTCCCAAACAACAACGCGATCTCTCCTTTTAAAACCTTTTGGTGCAAAAGCCCTCCCCCAACACACAATAACATAATCACACCCATCCTAAGCAAGAAGGGCAACTAATATTATCACCTTGGTGACAGGCTTCCCCATGGGCAGCACCATCTTTAACAAAGTGAGTATAATATATTTTATCTGCCCAACAAATGCTCACTGTTATTTATCATGGACCCTGTTGGACCAACATCTAAATATTGGTTTGTAGAGTTTCTTCTGCAAAAGGGTTTTCTATCAGTCTACCTAAACTCTTTCTGAACCTGGAATTGAATATTACTCTTTCATTTTGTCATTATATAGCCTCTGAAAATTCTAAATTTATCAGTCTTCATTGTCAATTTCTTATTCTCCATTTACATTTTGAACATCTGACAGTTACAATGGAATGGTTTTTGAATAGTCAACTTACGTAGTTCCTGATCAGAGATCATTTATTTCTTCTTATCTTCTGCGAGATAATTTCCTAGGTATTGCCTTAGATCTGAAATAAATATGCATGATATGGACAGCCTCCATCCCTGACCCCCAAGCCCAAACTTTGCTTTGTTTTCAACCAGGTGACCAAAGAGGTTTACCGATGGCTGATAAGATGATGCTGCAATTTAAGCTTTTTTCACAAAATCATGTCTCCTCTCTTCTCCCCTATGATAAATAAGACTTTTCTGCTTGACACTGGTGAACAAAGGGTGAACTGGATATTAGAAAAATCTCATTTATCTTCTGCTTTAGTTCTTGATAGGGGTCCTTGTGACTGTGGCTATTGTGACCAGCTCTGGAAAGGGCAGCTCATTAGTTTTTCTTATCAAGATAGCAAGGTCTTTTAAAACAGCAAAGCACTTGCATTTTAGATTCAATTAAGAAACTGCAGAGCATGTATGTGTGTGTGTAGACGGGTGTGCACTTCAGAGCATCTGCTCTGAGACAGAGTAGTGTCTGCTTTATTCTCACAGATTTGGTGTCCACCACAGTCGGTATCAGTGGCCTGTCACAGTGGACCACACACTGGAACTCACTGTCCACCTTCTGAATGGAGGCTGGTCAGTCCACTTTTAGTGGCTTTCACAGTTTTGTACGAAGCAGGGTCAATCTGAGCAAGGTATGGCATATTGAGAAATGTTCATGAATTTCTTTAATGAGGGCACCCTGGGCCCTCTTGACAAGTGTGCTTTTTGGAACATCTCAGAGTTGCCACCTAAACAACTGGGAAAATGTCAACAAATCAGCAGTATTTCTAATATGTCAGATGGATTCAACCTTTTCACATCGTTTCACAAATCTTACTGACAAGCAGATGAAGTGGGACAACTGAACATCAGGGCACTCTTTCGTAAATTTAGCCAGCACACTAAGAGAGAGCTCCGCTCCACCAGCAGCTTCTAAAACAAACTCAAAATGGAAATATCCTGCCAGGGTTGTGAATGATCTCCTGGGGATGCTAGCCCCTTCTGAAAGCACAGTGATTTCTTTCCAAACAGTAGGAAGCCATGTAGCTAGCTCACTTGTTGAGTGGATATGATATGTAATTAGCTTGCAAGGTAGAATCGCCCCTTGTGGAATGCTGTTGAATTTCCTCTTGTTGAATGGGTGTTTCAAAAGAAGGTCTATTCGCTTGCCTTGGAATAGATTCACCACTCATGACTCACACATCTCATAATTGTGATGCAGAAATGTTTTTTCTTGATAGCAAATAAGTTTACAGGGTGCTAGGCAAGTGTCTCATTTATTGTGTACCTCCTGTGTCTAGCAGGAGCCTGATGGAGAGCAGGCATTCAAAATTTCTTTTTAAATGGATGAATGACTGAGGGAAAGTATGTTCCTGTCTAAACTTTCTCTCCCTTATTGAAAGTGTGAGATCCTATTAGGCTGCCATGGAGGGTAGCTGAGTCCTGGTGGGCTTTGGGAACTGATAATCAGGACTCTAACTTCCCAAGGCTGCAGTTTATTTTCATATGAAAAGGGGTGTTAACTCAAACCTTTCCCGATGTTCTAATCCTAGTCACTTGATTTAGAATCCTGGGGAATTTGACAGTTTTCTCCTAATTAAATTTGCAAATTTGCAAAAAAAAAAAAAAAAAAAGAGCTAATACTTGAGGTTGCCAACAATTTATTACATTGTGTTAGTCTTATTTTTTCCTATCAGACAGGGTATCTGAGACTATCTAAAAATTCTGAGCACATACAGTAAAGGAGCACAAAGAGTGGGAGGTCTTGAGTCAGGATAGAAAAGAAGGTAGAAAATCACCCAAACCAAAATTCACCTACGTTATAATTTCCCAATTGTCAATCAGTAAACACCTATAAATAAAGGCAGAGTCTATCCCTGGGAACCATGAACCCAACAAACTGCAAATGAAAGCCATGTGTAATTGATGCTAATCCACAATTTTTCCATAAAACATGGGTATGTCATGTCACCCCATAAAGAGTGCTTGGTTTCCTGTACATTGTCACTTGGTCCCCTACCTTGCTCTCACATTATTTAACCAAGTCTCTTCCGCTGCTACAACACTTGACAGTGTTAAATATTAAAACAGTTACATCCATCTTCATGCATAATGAAAAAATGGATTAGATGCTTTGAAAATTAAAATCATTGCTATAACTTCCAAGGCTAGAAAAAAAAATCATCCAAATCCAGCATTACTTTCTGAGTTTTGTTTCATGGAATATTTATGACAAGCTGTGATAAAATATTGAACCAGGCTGTTCTGAATAGAAACAGGTACCATCAAGGTGCTACACCATTATGTGGAACTTTCATAGCACTTGTTTGCAAGATGCCCTCTCTGATAATCAGCTTTGCTTGGTACTTACCTTACCAGCTCTGCTCTTTCATTGCTACCAGTGAAGAAAAAGACTCCAGAAGTTGAATGGTTTGCACTGCATTAATGAATTATGCCTGTCCTTCAGTGAGCTATACATGCCCTGCCCATTTTATTTGCCTTTAAGCCTTCTCATTGGTCTAAGTAGCAAGTATGAAGTGAAGAATATACATGATTCCTGCCATCTGATATCTCCATTACCTTACAAGTAAGACCATGAGGACATGACTTCCCCCTGCATCTTGGATTCTATCCTGAAATCTGAGTTTGACAACTTACTTCCCCTTCTGTAACTCACAGCCTGTCCCTTGCACTTTTATCCCATTTGTCCTCCAAGCTAAACCCTCAGCTTCTTTCAGGGCTTGGCTAAAGACAACCTACTGTTAAAATTTTCTTGCTACCATGGTCTCTGAGGTTTCCTGTCCTTTGAGCCCATTCCTGCATCTACCCCATGTGTGGGTATGCACTAATATCACTGCCTATACCTAATAGCTGCTTTCCGAATCAATCTCAACTCTTCTGTATGTTTTGGAGCATTTGAGACTGATGTGTAAATGCAAATATAAATGTGGGTAGGATTTAGCCACCAAATTCCAAAGACATTATTTTTTCTATGGTTAAAGTGTAGCTCTTGCTTGCTGAGGATTTAGGTGACTTGTCCATAAATGATGATAACAAATCAAGACCATCCTTTGAATAAACCCTACTTTTTACCCAGTGCCTCCATAACCAGCACTTTGCAAGCTTTTCCTCCTCGCCATAGTGGGGGGACATACCAGGGTGTGGGGATACAGACCAAAGAGGCAGATAGCATAAAACATTACATCTCTTGCTTTGTGTTAAACCTTCACATGAACATTTTATCTTTAATAATAAACCTTCTGGTTTTAAATCTTAATAATTTTTAAATTACTTACCATTAAGTAAAAATACTAGTCTAAAAGAGATCTCATGGGCCTAAAATACCAGATTGAAAAACTAGGATGGAATCAAACATGATCCTTTTCACTGCTCTGTAAAAGAGGCAAGACATTTGTTATTAATTCGTTGTTATAAGAGAGTAAATCTTCCTCTTAGTCACAGATTAGTGACATGCCAATATTCAAACCCAAACATGCAAATTCCAAATCTCCTGCAAAACTGTCTTTGCGCTTCAAAAAGCTTTGAGTGTCACTGCCCTATTCATATATGAAAGTGTGTCTTTTACCTAACACTGGCTACTTATAGGCAATGAAAGGAAAACGCCCTGCCCTGGCATTACTGTCCGTGTCCATGTTGGCTCACTCCACTGGAGACTTCATAGACTGCTCTCGGCCCGATCCCACCCACAGCCACATCCGGCATCCAAACTAGAAACCCAAGCAAACTCAGCAGTCTCCCTGCATATTCACATCTCATAGCTCCCTGGAGCACTTCGTTGTCCTCATTACTATCATACATCTGTTATTTTTTACTAAGCTATAAAGTCTTGGACATAGTAATCATCTCTTCTTCCTCTTAGTGCTATTCCTCACTCAGCTCAGAGTCTGGCTTTCCCTAAGTGCTTTTCTGTACATATTTATCAAGTGAATGCACTTGCTTCCTAGTTTCCTGAGACTGGGCAGTGAGTTGGAGTGGGTTAAAAAAAAAGAAAAAGAAAAAGAAGAAAGTACCATTTCCCCAAAAACCAAAGCTGAAGAATAACTACAATGAACACATGTAGCACCGTGTTGCTCCATGCCAGGCCCAGCTTTCCCTCTCTACTGGATGTAATGACATTCGGCGTTCAGAAATAATGGCCTATCGCTTAAATGGGCCAGGTATAGGTTCTGATTTCCTCTTACTGCCAGGTGAAAAATATTTTACAGTGTTGTAATTTTGTTTCTTAATATCCAAGATGGTTGACCATACTACTGTGCAGCCTGAAGAAAGACACCCTTAAATGTCATGATTATTTATCCCCAAATATCAGAACAATTGTATTTGAAATTTGATCTTCTCAAAAATACCCCTATAACTGTGTTCCATTTGATTCAATGACTGAAACAGGAGGGAGGGATGGGTTGTTGCCAGGGCTGAGCTTTTTCCTATTACTCCATTTCTCTCCCCCGAGAGCCATGGAATTGAAATGTTGCATGTTCCTCATATTTTCATATGATATATTGTAACTTCTCAAGGCTTGAGATTTCAATCCTGGATTTTCAGCTGATAAGCTAAAACTGATTTCCCATCTATTCCTCTTTGAAAGAGGTACTATGTCTAAAGAAACCATTATCCTCTGATATTTTCACTCTGGTGAAACCATGGATCCTTGCCAATAACCCTACATACACTTACACACTCTTAGGAATCAAGAATTACCGGTGAGGATTTCTAAATGACCTAATCAATCAAAGGTAACTATTTTCTGAAGTTACTCGCCTTCACAGTCTTAGAATAAAAAGCAGATATATTTTTCTATTGGGAAGCTTGGAAATTGTTATATGTACTTGAGGGATGCATCTTTCCTTTAACATTTTACTTTTATATTTGCTTGTATATTACTCAGGTTACTGTAACCAACTATTTTGTTTGGGGAAAAATGAGCTGGACCATCCTCACACTGGTTTTTATATGTTTCACACTTAGATACATCCTATAGAGCATCACATAGCCCAGAGGCCACACAGCTTGTCTTGGATGACAGTTTTAATACACAAGCATCACCTCTGTGTAATAATAAACTTGCACAGTGGATCTAGAGGTATAAGAATTCACAATTCTAGGAGAAGCAAGCAGATTCCCATACCCCAGATACCTCTGGAGTTCTGGAAACTCTGAGTCATGACTGCACACTCACCAGCATTAAAAAGACCTACCATGCAGTGTAGATAAGCTAGACATCTCTGATCATGTCCACTTGTTTTGGGGGATGCCCTAACTCCTGAGAGTGCATGCAGATCCCCTGGATTGTGGTAGTGCTTCTGCTCATTTCTGCCACATCTGTATTGATGTCTGAGGGAAAATGATTTGAGTGGCCATTTAGATCAATTGCTGAGACAGCCCAACAAAGATATCCACCCTGCCATAATCGGCTCATTCTCTATGGATATATGTGGGCTTAGCTCCAAGAGCTCCAATTGCATTGCAATCTGCTGAAGACTTTCAGACAATTTAATGAATGCTCTACAAATGCTTCTTGAATCCAAGGAATAATAAAGAACAAAGCAAAGTACAGCTTTGTCCCTTAGTAGTATTTTATTAAAGCTTAAATTTGAGGTAATAAAAGGGAATTGAAAATAAAAAGTCAAACAAACAAACAAAGCACAACAAAAATCCCCCTGTTGAAAGTATTGTGAGCATTCAGTCAAAGCATTCACTTGTATAAAAATAACTTGAGAAGAGGAAGACATCTCAGTAAAGGAATCAAATTATTTTCATTGAGCATATTTAAACTTCTGCTATTTATCTTTTTTTAGAAGTGTTAAGTCTATTCATTTTAGTCAAATTCTTAGTTAAAAGTTACCATATTTTTTTAAAAAGTTGAAGATATGTATATCCTGAATACACTCCTAAAGGTGAACAAAGAAACCTGTGTAAAATATATATACAACATTATTTATAAGAACAAAACAAGAAATAACCTAAGTATTCATTGACAGTAGAATGGATCTTGTTAAAGAAAATTGAAATACTATATACCATTTAAAGATAAAATAGCACCACAAGATACCACTTCACATTCCTTAGGATTGCTAAAATCAAACGAACAGAAAATAATAAATGTTGGCAAGGATATGGAGAAAGTGGAATTCTCATACATTGTTGATAAGAATAGAAAATGGTGCAGCCATTTTAGAAAACAATTTGGGAGTTTCTCAAAACGTGTAACGTAGAATTACCACCTGACCCAGCAATTCCAATCCTAGGTATACAATCAAAGGAAATGAAAACATATGTCCACTCAAAGACTTATACAAGAATGCACTTGGAAGTAATATTCATAATAGTGAAAAAGTGAAAACCATACAAATGTCCATTTACTGATGAATGGTTACATAATAGTGGTAATCCATGCAATGGAATATTATTGCATGGATGTAAATAGGAATAAATTATGGATAGATGCTACAACATAGATAAAACTTGGAAACGTTACGTTGAGTGAAAGAAAGTAGATAGAAAAGGCTAAATAATGTATAAGTTCACATATCTGAAGAGACAAATCAGTACAGACAAAAAGTTAGATGTTATATATAGGTTTGTCAGGAGAAGCAGTGATTGCTAATGAGTACAGAATTTATTTTAAGGAGCGATGAAAAGGTTCTAAAATTAAATGATGGTGATAGTTGCAAATCCCTGTGAATATACATTAAAAAATTGAACTGTATACTTTAATTATATCTCAATAAAGCTAGTTTTTAAGTTACAAAAGAAAAAATGAAACTGGCAAAGTTATCAACATTATAAATTTCTGCAACATAATTTTGAGTAAATAAATAAAAAAAAGGCATGCAATATGATCTCATCTATATAAAATATAAACCTATACCAAACAATACTACATTTATATGAAGTATAAATATGCATATGTAATAACAGAAGGGCTAGAGGAGGGGAAAGGAGGAGCTGCTCTGGGAGAGTCACAAAACGTCTTCAATTCTATTTGTTTTTATCCCCTTTCCCCTAACCTGGTTTAATTAGCTTTTAAGCAGAATAATCTAAGCATTATGTGATACACTCTAATTTAGGGTCAAAATATATAACATGATTTACTAAAAATAAATTTAAAAGTTTCCGATCAGAGGTTTTGTTTGTTCATTTTTTAAAATCACAAATGTAGTAAAATGAAATTCACTCTTGCTAGGAAGGCTTTTAACATTTCATAATTCTTCAAAATCACATTGTTTTTATTTTTTAAATTTTATTTAGAAAATTAAATTTAACAGGGTGACATTGATCAGTAAGAGTACATATGCTTCAGGAAAACATCTCTGTAGCATTTAAACTATTGATTATGTTGTGTGTACATTGCCCAAAGTCACTCTGCATCACCATTTACTTGTCCCTCTTAACTCCCCTCCGCTACTCCCCTCTCACAACCCCCCCACCCATGGCAACCACTTCACTTTTATCTGTGTTCTTGAGTCTCAGTTTTATATCCCACCTATGTGTAAAATCATATAGTTCTTAGCTTTTTTTGATTTACTTATTTCACTCAGCATAATGTTCTCAAGGTCCAAGCATGTTGTGGTAAATGACAATATATCATCATTTCTTATGGCTGAGTAGTATTCCATTGTATATATCTACCACATCTTTATCTAATTTCCTATCAAAGGGAACTACCCAAAAAACTTGAAAATATTGATACACGAAGACTCATGCATCCCTATGTTCATTGCACCATTATTCACAGTGGCCAAGACATGGAATCAACCAAATTGTCCTTCAATTCTATTTGTAGTATTATATTTAAGTTTGGTTGAGGATATTATACATTCATTATGATATCCTTTATGCCATTTTAATTTTTGAGCAATATTATAACAGAAATAATAATAATTTCTAATAAGTACATTCATGCAGTAAGGGCAGCTGCATTTTATTGGCACCTTCTTTTTCCTATTATTAGCTTTCAGTTCCCCTTAGGTTTACACTGAATTGTAAAATCAAAGAAAGTTATATTTTCTATAATGTTTTGGTTGCAACTTTAATTTTCTACCATAAAACTTGGAGGAAATTAGCAAATACATACCCACACTTGCCTTATAAAATGTCAAGACTTAAAGTTATTATCACTATTTCTTTTTTGAGAGTGATTACTGAAAAATTTCTATCTAATTATGTCTTTTCTAAAATTCAAACCCCAAATCTTTGAAATTGTGGACCACTAAGATCATTGTGAACTTCCCGCCACCCACACCATAATTTTCTTATTTTAATCTTCTGTTATTTGGCCTTACAAAGTATATGACCTACCTAAGTTCACTCTTGCTAGGGGAGGCTTTTAACATTTCATAACTTTTCAAAATCACATTGTTCTTATTTTTTAAATTTTAGTTAGAAAATTAAATTTCTAAATTTATTTGTTTTAATTTTTTAATTTTTTTTTGGAAAATTAAATTTCTAAATTTCTGGTGGAGGTGAAGTGGGTAAAACATTGACCTGGGACACTGAGGTCCCAGGTTCAAAAGCCTGAGGTCACTGGCTTGAGCGTGGGCTCATCTGGCTTGAGAGTAGGCTCACCAGGTTGAGCAAGCGGTTGCTGGCTTGAGCATGGGGCCACAGACAGGACCCCATGGTCTCTGGCTTGAGCCCAAAGGTGGCTGGCTGAAGCCCAAGGTCACTGGCTTGAGCAAGGTGTCACTGGCTCAACTAGAGCCTCATCCTAGTCAAGGCACATTTGAGAAGCCATCAACAAACAACTAAAAAGTGCTGCAATTACGAGTTGATGCTTCTCATCTTTCTCTGTTCTTCTGTCTCTCTTTCTCTCTCTTTCACACATACACACACACAAAGAAAAAGAAGTATATGATCCAATACAGATTGTGAAACAATTGCTTAATCATTTTTATTTAGACCACATCTTCACTCTTTGAGATGATATTAAATTTCAAATTTGGAATCCAAAATAATATTGAAATTATTATAATAACTATCATCCACTAGCTACTTAATGTATATGGTTTGTTTTATTAAGAAAAACCATCGTGGCCATGGTCAGTTAGCTCAGTGGGTAGAGCATCAGCCCAGCATGTTGACATCTGGGTTCCATCCCCAGTCGGGGCACACAAGATAAGTGACCATTTGCTTTTCCCCCCTCTCTCTCCCTTTCCCCCTGCTCTCTCTCTCTCTCTCTCTCTCTCTCTCTCTTTCTCTCTCTCTCTCTTCCTCTCTCACAGCCAGTGGCTCAACTGGTTCAAGCATCATCCCCAGACAGGGGTTGCTAGGTAGATCCTTGTTGGGCACATACAGAAGTCTGTCTCACCATTTCTCCTCCTCTAAAAAAAAAATTAAAGAAATAAAATCGGCCCTGGCTGGTTGGTTCAGTGGTAGAGCGTCGGCCTAGTGTGTGGATGTCCCGGGCTCAATTCCTGGCCAGGGTACACAGGAGAAGTGCCCACCTGCTTCTCCACCCTTCCCCCTCTCTTTCCTCTCTATCTATCTCTTCTCCTCCTGCAGCCAAGGCACCACTGAAGCAAAGTTGGCCCAGGCGCTGAGGATGGCTCCATGGCGTCCACCTCAGGTACTAGAATGGCTCAAGTTGCAACAGAGAAAAGCCCCAGACGGACAGAGCATCGCCCCCTGGTGGGCATGCCCTGTGGATCCCGGTTCCGCACATGCAGGAGTCTGTTTCTCTGCCTCCCCACTTCTCACTTCAGAAAAATAAAAAATAAAAAACAAAACAATAAAAAGAAAATAGGGGTATATCTGCACATGCTGGATTTAGAACCAGATCTCTTACAAACTCTCCAAGTGACTTTGTACATTTATCTAATAAGAAACCAAAATCTTGGTGTGGTTGCCAATTTTTATCAGTGTTTTTATCATTAAGGTATTTTAAGCGCATTATGCATTTTTCCAAAATTTTGCTGTAGAGAAACACTTATATTCAGGAAGTTTAAACATAAAATATATTTTATATTTTACAGTTCCTGCATATATTAGTCTATACAAATATTTTATGTTTCTTTTCCAAGTCAAGTATTTAACATGCTCTTTCCAGAGTCATAATGGTTAGAACTTGTCATGTTCTAGGACTTTGTCCATCTTGCATGAATAATACAGAGAAAATGTTGAAGTCTCTTGGAGAATTATACAACCTTCAAGAGAGATGAATGAGCATTTTCTGTAGTTTGAGGACATTCTATAGCTTCTATAGCATCTTTAAGGTAATGAATATTCACCAGAAGAATGCCTAAAAATCATGTTTGACTTCTGATTACTAGGAAAAGCAAGTACAGTATGATTCCTAGTCCCTTGCTGTAACAATGCTGTTCAGATTATTTTATTAAATAAAAATGACTTCAAGAGCTTGATAATGAGGTATTTTGTCCTTTAATATCTCTTGACCTGTCTAATCACTCACTTCATAAAGATCAAAAGAGCCTATTAAAAAGATCATGCCTGTATACAAATAATTTGTCACTGTTTTTATAATGCGAGAATCATCTTCCAATTGGGTTACTCATTGAATTTTTGATTTTTAATAAAATATTTATTTTTAAGTTTAAAATGCCCTCAGTGTTGTAATATTTAAATTAATTTCAAAGTGAGTACAGTGGTCCCTTGTCTATCATGAGGGTTAGGTTCCAGAATCCCCCACAACAGGCGAAAATCCACAAAGTAGTGACATTATATTTACTTTATTATTTATATATTTTTAAGGCTTTATTTATATTTAATATTCTTTTAATATGTTTTCATTAATATTTTTATATTGGTTTCAATTTTTATGCTAAAAAATGCTTATTTTACCACAAAATAATTAAAATAATAAGTATATTAAAATACCTATATACCGTAAAATCCCTTAATATAGCAAAAAATTTGTGATTCAAAATTAGATATATACAATTTAAAAATCTGTGATACAGACTGACCAGGTGATGGCCCAGTGAATATAGCATCGGACTGGGACATGGAGGACCCGGGTTCGAGACCCCAAGGTCACCAGCTTGAGCGCGGGCTCATCGGGTTTGAGCAAGGCCCACCAGCTTGAGCCCATGGTCACTGACTTGAGCAGGGGGTCACTCGGTCTGCTGTAGCCCCCACCCCATCAAGGCACATATGGGAAATCAATCAATGGACAACTAAGGAACCACAACAAAGAACTGATGCTTCTTATCTCTCTCCCTTCCTGTCTGTCTGCCCCTCTTTGTCCCTCTCTCTGACTCTCCCTGTCTCTGCCACAAAAAAAAAAAAAAAAAAAAAAAATCTGTGAGACAGCCAAAAGTGAACCACGATATGGTGAAGGATGGCTGTAGAGTCATGCACTCCATTATAATGTTTTGATCAATGACAGATCACGTATATGATGGTGGTCCCATAAGGATAAAATGCAGCTGAAAAATTTCTATCACCTAGTGACTTTGTAGCATAGCATATCATTCACATGTTGTGGTGATGCTGGTGTAAGCAAACATACTGTACTGCCAGTTATATAAAAGTATGGCACGTACAATTGTGTATAATGTATCTTATTTGATAATGATAATTGCTATATTACTGGTTTATGTGTTTACTATATACACTTTTATAATTATTTTATAGTATACTCTTTCTATGTATTAAAGATAAATGTCTGCTGTAAAACTGTAGGCTATATTTTGCCAGCAGGAGCTTCATACATCTTGTTTGCCACATCTCTTGACTACACCATTTTCTCTTGTGCTTGATTAAAACCTGAACTTTGTTCATCATGGTCTCTAAGCATACAAAGCTCACTGCTAATGTCGCAAATAAGAGGCCATTTCGAGTACTTGATCTGGAAATAAAATTAAAACTGATTAAGGTCAGACATGGAAAATCAGTGATGCTCATTGCTCACCCGTCAGGCATGTTCCATCCCGCCAAAACTACAATCTTGGACAATAACTACAAAGTGATGAAAGCTATTGAAGAATCTGCCTCATTGAAGACAAAGAGACTAATGGATCTTCAATAAGGGCCCATATAAAACATGGAGAAACTTCTAGTGACGTGGATTGAAGACCAGATATAGAAGCTCTCCCTCTCAGCACCACAATGATTATAGCCAAAGCAAAAAAAAAAATGCTTGCCATGTTAAAATAAAAGACTAGACCCAACTACAATGTTTAGTTTACTGCTACATCTGTGTGGTTTAAATGATTCAAGAGTCATTGTTCATTACATAAAATGAAAGTGACTAGTAAGCCAAGGGCTGATGTATAGGCAGCTGAAGAATTTTTGAAAACTCTAAAGAAGCTAATTGTGGAGAATTACTTGCCAGAAGAAATATTCAATATAGATGACAGCTCCCTTTTCTGGAAACGATTACTGAAAGGACTTTCTTCCGTAAAGATGCCAAATCAACTACAGGTTTCAAGGCATTTAAGGACAGGATCACAGTCTTGCTTGGGAGCAATGTTGCAGGCTACAAACTAAAGCCCTCTGTGATGAGGCCAAGTGAGACCTCCAGGGCCTTCAAGCGCATCAATAAGCCCACACTGCTACTGTATGACCAATATGTCATGGAAAAGTTACTTTCCTTCAATGACTACCTATTCTGACAAAACTCTGAATAAAAGAAATCCATGGTCTTCCTACCCTTCTCCTCTTCTTCTTTTCTTCAAATCTCCTCCCTAGTTATGAAATTTAAGGATATAATCTAACTTGGGCAAGATTAAGAAACAGGTGAACTTTCTAGTTCATACTTTACCTGGTCCATTGCAATAAATTAAAGGGCGGCCCTGGCTGATTGGCTCAGGAGTAGAGCATCTGCCTGGTGTTTAACAGTTCCAGGTTTGATTCCCTTAATTTGATTCCCAGGTTTGATTTGTTAGAAGAAAATAAATGAATGATAGAACTTTTCATGTTTTTTTCAAATCGTTATAAAAAAGTATGGCTTATTTTGTTTAAGCAATTTGGAGAATCAATTCTCTCTGGCTCCCCTCTTCTCTCTCAAACTGAGATAAACTTAAAGTAAATGTGAACCTAATGAACACTCAATACTCTAGAGTAAATGCATAGGGATGCTAAAATATTGCAACCAATTTATATGCATTTTGAAAATTAAAGTATAATTTTTATACAGTGAAATTCTCAGATGTTTATTGTATTCTCCCACCAGTTGTAATGAAGGCAAAACAAGGTAAAATATTTTTATCAAAATTTTATCAAAAAATTTCTACTTGCTCCTTTCCAGTCACTTTCATGTCCTCTCCAAAATAATCACTGATCTCATTTCTACCACTGTAGATTAGTTTTGTCTACTTCTAGACATTCATTTAAAGTGAACCATTCAGTGTGTACTTTCTCATGTCTAGCTTTCTCCACTCACCATAGTATTTTTGACATTGACCCATGCTGGTACATTGATCAGTATCTCTTTATTGCTGAGTTGTGTTCCATTTTAGAAACACACCAGTTTATCTTTCCATTTTTCCATTGATGAACATCTGGGTTGTTTCGAGGTTTTGGCTTTTATGAATAAATATGCTGTGATTATTCTTGTGCAAAGCTTTGTGAGCACATATTTTTAACCCTTTGAGCAGTGAGTTTTTTAATACTCGCTGACCCCCCCGGAGTGAGTTTTTTTTCAAAAAATGAAATTAGTTCCAGTTACAGTTTTATTAACTTAAAATCATGTTTGTTTGATAACCAGTTTATGGAAATAAGAATAACATATATTTGCCTTTTTTAAATGTTGCCTTACACATTTTTAAAATAATAATTATTGTTATCTGGATGGTCAGGAGGCACAAGGAAATATATTAACGTTTGTATTACTCAAAGGGTTAATTCTTCTGGATAAATACCTAGGAGTGTAATTGCTGGTTTTCACGTAAACATATACTGCATTTTACCAGGTGAATTATATACATTTGCATGTTAAAAATGTTCAAAGACTATATAAATTATTACAGTTGTTCTATGAATGATAGTGCGTTGCAATAGTAGACTTAGTTGTTATGTGTCTTGGGTCTTGTTCCCTTGTAGCAGAGGCAAAGACAGTGATTCTTGTGGGGGTGATATACTGAGAAAATGCTTATGAGAGAAAACCATGAGGGAAGCATTGTAGGGCAGGAAGAAGCTAAGCACAGAGGTGGTTTTAGTTGATGCCCAACCTCATCTTTATCCCACAGAAAGTTCTGGAGCATCCTCTTAAGGTAGGAGAGCCAGGCATTTCTACTTCAGGTGGTTGTTTGTTGAAGACAGCCCCCATCCAGGTGGGTGGAGTTTGCATGTGGGAAATAACTTCCGGCATCTCTTTGCTGTAGTGACTTCTGTGGGCATCAAGAACAATTCATCAAAGAAGAGAAAAGTTGTGAGCCCTAACATCCAACACTCACAACAACTGGGGGATGAGAACACAAGCCTGACTAAGGGCATCTGCGTGGAGCTCTAACAGCAGCTACCCTACTAGGTCAGTCACTAGAATACATAAATTCTCTCCATGCCACAATTTACCTGTGCTTGTTAAAGATAAAATTTTCATAAAAAAATAGTCACTTAGACACTAGTTTGAAGGATGTTCATGGTCCAGATCTGATAACTCATGACAGATAATCTGTCCAAACTTGGTATATACCTGAAGACCTGTATGGCTTCTCAAGGAGCAAAAGCCAATAGTGGCTGTCAGTCTTTGAACTTCATCCTGGTGACCTTGTACATCAGAGATGGTGTGGCTTCTCTCTGAGATCTTATAGCACTGACCTAGGTCCTACTAATAGCCGCTCACCTCTGTATCTTGGTGCTTTAGTCATCGCTTAATGTTGTAGATTTGTAGGGCTAGCAGGCTTGGCATTTGTATGAGAAAGGATATGACTTATAACCTGAAGGAAATTTATCTGCCTGAGAAGTTTCATTTTGCACTAAAACTGATCCCTTTATATACCTGTCTTTGGAGCAAATGTTGTCTTCCTGTGAGGGATATTTGAATCCTAAATGGACAGAAATGAGATTAAAAGTAAAAAAAAAAAAAAAAAAAAGAAGAAGTGATAAAATAGTAAAAAATTAATTTATCTCCTTTTCAGCTGAACCAGTAGTAGTGAAGGGATCACTAGGCAAAGGGGATTTAGAATATGGCACAGCATCTTTGCTCTCTGACGTGTTAACTGGGGTGCACATTAACCACTGCCTAAAGAGAAGAATGTCACTACGTCATAATTCATCCATAGTAACTCAATGTCAAGATGTCTTTCCATGACCCTTGTGGCACTTTGTATGATGACAGGCTCATTTCGGCTCCTCAGTATCACTACTATTCTGGAGGATCTTACTCTCAGCAATATAAAGAGCTATTGTTCCACTTCCTAGAAATGAGACTGTGGTAGAAACAAGAGCTGTTATTGCAAACTCATCATAGTTTATTATTTCCATCAAAGGAAAGGAGAAAGTCCTCAGGCAGGCTTAGCTGAAATATTACAGGGGTCAGAGGTGAACTTGAGAAATCTTTCATTTTAAGCTTGCAGCTGCTGTGTACATTCAAAATACTGTGGGGAAGAACTCGTTTAAGAATGATAACTATGAAATTGAACAATGTTTATAAATCTTTGGTTATTTCTCTGTAGTTATTCAAGAGCAAGCAGCCACAAGTTAATATTTAGGGCCACTCAAGTGGAATAGTCTCTTAAGTTGTGACTTCTCTCCAGTTTATCCAAAAGAATAAAAACACAAGAAAAACCTAGGGTATTCACACACTGATTAAGAGGAAGTGATCTTTCGGAAGCCACTCAGATTCTTTAATTTTTGATCATTCTCAAAGTTCTGTGACATTGATTTTGGCTACTCACACTGTCTAGTCCATTTGATAACTGTGGCCCAAAGAATGTCTCTGTCAGCAGCTGCATCAAGGGGAAAGCAGGCAGGAACTTATATCTAAGGTTCATTATTTCTCATGTAATGCCCAGTCATCAGAAAAAAGAGTAAGTTCATTTATGTATACAGGAATTACATGATAAGATGATAAGAAAAGCTTCAGATGGCTAGCCCATTGAAAAGCCTTTTAAGGCTGACTTAATGTTTCAAGTGACTGATTACTGAGATCAGAGACTCATGATCCTGACCCTGAATATCTATCCTTTCCCTGAGAGATGAATCACATCATGTAACAGAAATATTATTATATTTCTAACTCAATAGTAGCAACATGCTACTATTGAGTTAGAAATACTACTAATGGAATTAGAGCACAAATAGATTCTTCAGTGTGTCATCTTCAGTTTACTACCAGTAGTTAACCTATTGGAACAAAAGTAATTCATTTTGTTATAAGTGACATTTTGAAAGAGATATTGACTTTGAAAAACTTACATTTATTTAGCCTTCTGGAGCTTATCTCAAAGAGCTTTGAACTCTCACAGCAAATTAGCTTAAGAATAAAAACCATTGAAAGTCTATGCATGTTAACATACTTATAGTAAAAATAATTATGAATCCATTCAAAATCTGGATTAAGGATGGGTAGGCAAAAGTACAAAAACACAGGTCCTAGCAGATCGCAAGCTGAAGATAAATTTTCAGCCACTAAAAATGTTTGCCATATTTAAATAATGATTTTAACAACAACATTTATGTCCCTAACATGATATGAGACAGGAAGAAACCACTACTCAATTTTAGTATTTATTATAATGTTCTTTACTGCAACCAGTTTGGGGCACAGGTTTTAAAAAATGGATGTAGACCAGTGGTGGTCAACCTGGTACCTACTGCCCACTAGGGGGCATTCCAGCTTTCATGGTGGGTGGTAACGGAGCAACCAAAGTATAAATAAAAAGATAGATTGAACTATAGTAAGATGTTTTATAAAGATTTATTCTGCCAAACTCACTGAAAATCTGACATAAAGTACTTGGTAAATAATTATTATTATATGCTTTAACTTGCTGTAACTCTGCTTTATAAATTTTATAAAGTAAAGTTACTTCCCTACTTCATAAATCACCATTACTGTGGAACCAGTGGGGGCAGTTAGAAAATTTTACTACTAACAGAGATAAAAAAATGGGCGATAGGTATAAAAAGGTTGACTACCCTTGATGTAGACCCTTGCTGGATAACTCGGTTAAAGTGTCTTACTGATACACCAAGTAAGGTTGCAGGTTTGATCCCCCACCAGAGCTCATACAAGAATCAACCAATGAATTCATAAATAAGTGAAACAGTAAATCAATGTTTCTCCCTCACTCTTCCTTCTTCTCTTTCTCTCTCTAAAATAAATAAATAAATTTGTTTAAAAAATGGATATAGAATATAAACACAGCTCTAGTCGGTACGCTCAGTGGTAGACTGTCAACCCAGTGTGTGGATGTCCCAGGTTCGGTTTCCAGTCAGGGCACACAGGAGAAGCGCCCGTTGGCTTTGCCACCATTCCCCCTCCCTGTTCTCTCTCTTTCTCTCTCTCTTCTCCTCCTGCGGCCATGGCTTGATTGGTTTTATAATAAATACTTGAGAGCATTGGCCTCAGGCACTGAGGATAGCTCCATGGAGCCTCTGCCTCAGGCACTAAAAATAGTTCAGCTGGGAGTATGACCCCAGACAGGGGTTGCCAGGTGGATCCCGGTGAGGGCACATGTGGGAGTCTGTCTCTCTATTACTCCTCCTCTCACTTGGAAAAGAAAGGGAAAAAAAAGAAATATAAACACAAAGGACTATGAAACAAACTCTATGATGAAAGATTAATGATAATAGAGGTGTTTTAAACTGGAAAGTGAAGCTAAAACAAGCTACCTTCACAACACTTGGGTATTTGAAGCAATAGTATAGAGAAAATACAAGATGAAGTTTCTTTTCTTGCTAAAAGAAACAAACCAAAGAGAAAGTATTAGAGTAGAGTTTGGCTAGAAATTGCTGCACATATTTTTTTATTTTAACACTGGGATGGGCTATCAAGGGAAAGTTTGGGATCCTAGAGATCTTTTAAAATAGCTTGATAGAAAACAGAACAGAATGGAAAACCATCTGTACCATTCATCTTCAGTTCTGCAAAATATACAGTAAACTGAAGAGAATTTTTGGGTTCATCTTCATGGGAGTCGCCCCAGGTGTGTGGTTTAGGGGAATCTCTCTTCATACCCATATCTTGTACTTGGATTCTTTCCCTCACGGAGTTAGATGTGAGTTGTATAAAAAATTATTGAAACAGTTAAGACATTTGTTGCAACGACAGGGAGAGATTCACATGAACTACACAAGCTAAAATCACCATTCCAATAAATCAAATGTACCCAAAGAAAACAACAATGCCAACAAATGAAGCCAGTGTGAAGCCACTCAGCACTGTGGTACTGGATTAATCACATTGCTTTTTGAGAATTTAAATCTTTTAATCGTGTAGTGCTCCAGTCTTTGGTTAAAATTCATAAGCATTTTATGGGTTTATTTTGGCCCCAGGGCCCCTGTATTGCTTCACTAAGTACAATGAAAACCAGTTAAGAATAGAGAATAAAATTTAATGTCAAACTGAATAAAGGAGCTAAAAAGGTCAAAACTTATTCCTGGGGTCAAAAGAATATGCCTGCCTGTGGAAAAGACCACAGTAATCAAAATTAAATACAAAGCTTATGCCCATAAATTTGTGGAAGTAGCAAAATTGTCTGCAAATGGGCTTTCCAATAGCTCAGTGTTACAAACACATAATATTCATACCTCTTATGAATACTGACATATGTAGTTTCAAGAAAAAAATTTTAATTTTTCCTTGGAATCCAAGTATCTTGAAATAGCTCTTTAATTATCAATCCTAAAGAAGATGGAGAACATGACCCTTAGAAGATGCATGTCTACTCTGAATGTAGAAACCTACTCCCAGCAGTTATTAAAATTTTAGTATCTAATAATCTAATAGGTATTTTATAATTGAAAATAAACATAATACTGATATAATGCAAAATGTATGATTCTATTTCTTTATTTAATCCCAATGTCATTCCATTACAAATTGTTAGGTATGCATACGCACACACATATGCATATACAGGCAGAACATACCTTCGTAAACCAGGGTTCTTCCAAAATAAGTCATATGGAAACATGATGGAGGAGGGGAATAATAGAAGAAAAATGAATATGCAATCTGGTCAATTCAAATAAATCCATTTCATTTGAAGGTGTTTGTAAGATGGCAGGTTGAAAGGTACCATTACTATTTGAATAAATGAATTGAACCACAGGCATTATGGCTGTCACACAGTTACTATTTCTCAAACAGCTGATACACTCAAGACAGATGTGTGGAATAAGGTTCTTATTTTAGTAACTGCCTATACCAGTGGATGTTGTGAAAAACAACTAAACATTTGTTTTAGAGAAAGTAACATGTTCAAAATGCATTCTTACATATAGCTCCTTTCAAGTGAATGAAAAAAAGTGTCTGTTTCAGTGACTGTCGGCTAATGTTTCAGGTAGCAACGTATTGAAATAGGATTGTTTTGAAACCCAAAAGGCCACAGGAATAGTTGTGAATCTAGTCACAACTATAAATTGGTGTTGAAATATTTCCTATTATTTAAAGAGCATGTAAGCAGGAGTTATTGAATATGTTCCCCAAATTTCAAGGAGCCTTTTTATGTTTATTATCTGCAGGAGCAATATTATACTTATTGATGGGTCTTTAAGCATTCTGCAGTGTGTGGGCTTATGCAAATTACATTTTTCAAAGATGCCTCTTTGAGTGCACATGCATTAGCCCTCAATCTGCTGGAACACCCAGGATAAGTAAGTGCACAGGTGGAATCAGATGAAGGTCAGATTAAAATAAAATTGAGCCTTTCCACTTGCTCAAGGCATAGCTTATACCATTTTCCAGTCAGGAGTATTCTGGGCATCTCAGAATGGCAGTTCAGTTTAGCCTTTTACCCTTAAACCTCACCCCGTGATTCTCTGCACACCCTTGCCACTAGCACATCCTTCTACGTTAGCTGCTCAAATTATGTATCTCAAAGAGGCACAGATGCACAAAAGCATCCACGCTAGTCCTTCAGTTTTTTATACTATTCAAAAGGATGAAATGGACTATTCAGGCAAAACAGCAGCTTAAAGGGACAAACGAAGACACCCAGATATTGAGAATGAGTATTTCTGTAATTTTTAAAACTGCTTTCACATTTTTAACAGTTTAATTGCAGGATAGTTAACTTCAATAAACTGTACATATTTAATATGTACAGTTTGCTGAGTTTTATCATATTCATGAGACTGTCATCACAGTCAAGATAGTACTGCCCAGTCGCATGGGAGTCCTTTCTAACCCTTCCATCCCATGCTCCCTGAATTCCTCAACCCATTCCACAATTTATGACCTTAATCTGTTAAGGAGGCTAAATTAGGTGTCCTGGCCCACCTCTCGATTGGACTGGTGGCTTCTTCTTGGTGTCATTTAGTATATTCCTCTATCTCTCACATTTCCTATTAAGTGGAAGGTATATTTAAAGGCCTAATGAAATCATATTGTGCATTTGGAACTAAACACAGTGTATCTATTTCATGAAACTCCACATCAAAGACACTTAATATCTGGTTGACCCAACTATTTCTGTTTTACCTTCTCTGATACCAGTTTTAATTTGTTGTATTTTTATTCTTTGCTTTTAATGATTTATTTATTTTTTCTCTTTTTTTATTTTATTTTATTCATTTTAGAGAGGAGACACAGAGTGAGAGAAGGGAGAGAGAGAGGGAGAGAGAGAAAGAGAGAAAGGGGGGAGGAGCTGGAAACATCAACTCCCATATGTGCCTTGACCAGACCAGTGCAGAGTTTTGAACTGGCGACCTGAGTGTTCCCAGGTCGACACTTTATCCACTGCGCCACCACAGGTCAGGCTATTTATTTTTTCTTAAATGTCACATACAAAACCATCTAGCCACATGAATGTGAATGTGTTATAGTAAGAGAGTTTTAAGGTTGCCTACATTGCAAAGATTTTTACATTCACGCTAGTCACTCCTCACTGTGAAGAGAGAAAGCTTAATACACAGTAGACATAAATCGTGGCTCTCTCATTGAAAGCAATGTGGCTTACACAATTTACATATTTTTCCTCTGAGCTTCAGTTTCCTCGCCTACAAAGTAGAGATTAAAATGTCAGCCCCAAATACATGAAAGGTAACACATGGGCTGTAGTAAAGAGTGAAGCCCTAATCAAATAATAATTTTATTATGCTGACATTCCTTTGAGATAAGAAGGAATTCTAAGTATTATATTGCACAGGTGGAGAAATAAAAACACAGAGAGAGCAAGTGACTACAAACCCAGGGAACAGAACATTATCTTTCTGGCTCCTACCACTGCAGGGGATCCTGATTTGAAATTAGCAATGCCTCAGTAGGAGTCAGAACTCAAACTCATAGAAGGAAAACAGCCTACAACTCTATCTCTGCTATCACTCCTACAATGCAATCTATAACGCTCCCAAATTGGATTATCTATTTTCTCAACACACCCCTACCTTAATTGCCATTACTAATGCCATCTCTTCCATGATATCATTTATCCTCACAAGATATAATTTCCTTGCCTGCTGAACCATAGACAATTTAAACTAAATTCTTAGAGTTCTACACATTTTACATAGTATCATTGCTACTTATTTATGATCGCATGCCTCTTGCAGATAAGAACTGAGTTACATACATGCCTTAAACATAACATATATTCAACATATATTTGTTGAATTAAATTAAACTGACTTTCATTCTCAAACTGAGTTCCCAGTGAGACTACTTACATACTTACTGATTGACCAGCCCAGTTATGTCCATTAAAAAAAAAAAAAAAAAACAAATCACTTACCAAAAACAAATTATGATTAAAAATTGATAAAAATATTTAAAAACTAAAATAGGTTGTTTAGATCTTAGAGTTTTAATAATTATGAGTGCCAAATTTAAATTGGGGGAATTAAATCGATACAGTCTTTATTATTAATCATTATTCTAAGGGCTAGATAAGCTAAAAATTAACCTTTAAGGGCTTCCATTTATTAACAACATAAAGTCTTTTAATATAGTCCTCCCTCAAAAAAAAGAAGCTGGCCAATTTGGCCCAGCTGTCTGGTTTTATTGGACAGTTGTAAAGTAATGACAGCTGCAGCATCGCATGGTCTGGGGAAAGAAGTCTGCCAAGATTCTTCTCTAGGGACCTTGGAGTATCCATTTACATGATGTTACTAAAGTACTTCAGAGGGTCACATCAATATCTCCTCAAAATTATATAGAAACAAAGTAAGTACCATTTATACAATGACCAAGAGAGTCATAGCTTGTGGACAGGGTCATTGGGTGCAAATTTCTACTGGGTAATAGAATGTGTGGCTATTAAAAAGTCCTGGCATTAAGAATATGAATTATATGGGGACAGTAGAAGCCAATAGCCCTCTTCAGAAGCCTAGAAGCAGTTTTGTTTGGGTTACAGGGCAAAGAGAAACTGAGTGTTTCTCCAAGGTTCTCTGAGACCATCAGTATGAGAATGACTTAGGGTATTTACTGAAAAAGAATAATCTCGGGGCCCAACACAGCATATTGAATCAGTCTGTCTGGAGCAGGACTTAGGAGTCAGATTTCTATACAAGTCCTTTTAAATTATTGTTATGCACAATAAAATTTGAGAGCTGCCTTTTGTGTGTTCTAGTTCTGCCTGCAACAGTGTGTGGTGGTACCAAGCGGCAGTGTGCTCTCCACAATTATATTCTCTACTGGGGAGCAGATTCATGTTTAGTGCTTTCAATGCCCCAAATGTGGACACCTCAGGCTTTGGGGGATCAAAACTGGTATCTGTGAATCAATGAAACAAGTTGCCACAAGGTCAATTTGATTGAATTGTTCAGTTGACCAGAATAAGCCAATGAAAAATGAGTAGCCTAATTATTCAGGGTCATGTGAACAATGGAATCAAGTTAAGCCAGGTAATGCAATTACCAGGAATTGATTTATGACAGTCAATCCAGATGACTTTTAAAAGGCAGTCACTTTATAGAATGACCCAGTGAGTTTGTCTTCAGTACATACAAACTCATTGGGTCATTTTATATATATATATATATATATATATATAAAAAATCTGTCTGAGCAGAGCACTGATGAAGGAACATCTATAGCAAAATTCTAAGCCTGTGTCATATTTGACTATTCTACTTATCTGGTTACATGCCATCTTAATTATCATTTTCCCTTTGTGACCTATAATTATTTTATAGGAGTTACCCATGTTTCCAACTTCTGGCAAAAATGTTTTCAACCTGGGTTGATTTGTAGGTTATTTGTAAAGATCAATAAATTATATCTGATACCATAAGTTAAACGAATCCTTAAAATCATTTCCCCTTACTCTGACTATATTGCAACATCTCTATTCTTGGGCAATATTCACCTCTGTTAGATAATAAACAATGACAATGGCTACAGAAGTTCAATGATCTGGCTGTTAGGAAGCATGAGCTTTGTGTAAGCTGCTCTTCCTACGTGGAAGATGTAGGAAGGTGGTCTTCTATGTGTATTTTGTAGACACAAAATGATGATAAAAAGTTTCAATACTGGGCCTAACTAGATCTCCATGGGTGCAGGGCAATGATTGTTGATGGATTCAAATCCTCCTTAGGGTCAATCAATGTAATATTTTTTACATTGTTTATTACAATGTAATATTTTTTACTAATGGGTGTTTACTAGGCACCCATTAGTCCCAGAACTAAGAGAGGTGTTAAAAAGGGGACAGATAACCCAGTTCCCATTGTGGAATAAGTTACTATCACTGCTTTGAGCATATGTGACTCTACTACATAGCACAAATTTTAAAGTCATTGGATCACATCTATACAGACAGGGTTTATTTTGCTGCAACTAAGAAAAAAAAGAGACATCACACATGCTATTCCAAGGTACACATATAAAGCAATGGGACAGAATTTCCAAGACTCCAGAAGATAGCAATGAAAACCAATATTTTATTGCACTACCATGAGAATTGTGATTATAATCTTTGAACAAGTAAGTAACTTACTCCTTCAAGAAAAATAGGTAACAGTTCTTGAGCAATAAGACTAAGGACAAAATAACAATCTTTTTTCTAGCCAAATACATTGCTACCCTGTATGGTATGTGTGTGTGTGTGTTTATCTAAAGTAATGTGCACTAGGTAGAGTTGTTTTCCTCTTTTGTAAATACTGAGGTAAAAACAGAAGTGTACATAAATGTATATGTTCTGCTTAAAAATAGCTACATGTTGCCTGACTAGGCAGTGGCACAGTGGATAGAGCGTCAGACTGGAATGCGGACGACCCAGGTTCGAAACCCCGAGGTCGCCAGTTTGAGCACGGACTCATTTGGTTTGAGCAAGTCTTACCAGCTTGAGCACAAGGACACTGGCTTGAGCAAGAGGTCACTCAGGCTGCTGTTGCCCCCTGGTCAAGGCACATATGAGAAAGCAATCAATGAAGAACTAAGGTGCCACAATGAAGAATTGAAGCTTCTCATCTCTCTTCCTTCCTGTCTGTCTGTCCTTATCTGTTCCTCTCTCTGTTTTTCTTTGTCTCTGTCACAAAATAATAATAATAATAATTACATGTTAATATCTATTTAACCACCATCAGATAAAAAAATATATAATACTGCTGCCATCCTAGAAGCCACATGTTATACCCACCACCCAAACCTGGTAAACACTAGCATGATTTTTGTTATATAAATGTATGTATGTGTAGATACAGATAAAAAATGTATATATGCTGAATTTTTCAGGGGTTCCCCAAGACCACCCTCACTTCTGACACAGGTTGCAAGTTAGGGGTTCCCTAAAAAAAGCCTCAGTTTCTATAATTTCCTAGAAGATTCACAGAACTCATCAAGAGTATTTTGTTCACAGTTAAGTTTTATTACAGAGAAAAGGCACAGATTAAAATCAGCCCAGGGAAGAGTTCCATAGAGCAGGGTACAGAGGGTTCCAAATGCAAAGCTTTTAGTGTTCCCCTCCCAGTGGAATTATGTGGGCAGTACTTAGTTCGCCCAGAAATGATAGCAGTTTACATGCAGTATCGCCAATCACAGAAACTTACCCACGCCTTGGTGTCCAGAGTCTTACTCAAGGCTGTAAATGTCTCCAGAAATCAGTTTGATACTGCATACTCCAAAGCCCCATCTAGGGGCAATAAATCACATTGTTGGCATAGATTAGCTGCTACAATCCAAGATCCCCAGGTAAACAATGACATTCTTATCAGACAGGATATTATAACAGTTCAAAAATTATCTCCCAGGAGCCAAGAACAAAGGCCAGACCTCTCTTTTGGCAAAGATAATTATTTATTGCACATATATAAATATATCCTATTACTAAAAATATAGTTGTTTTTTGCCTGATTTTAATCATCAAATAAATGCTTAAGTATTATATGCATTGTATGCATACTTCATATAAACATGTAAACCTTTTAGACTTCATAGAAATTATTTCATATGTATTTGCATATTGTTTTGCTTCTTTTGAGAGTTGATTCTTATTGCACATTGAATGAATGTTCTTGACATTCTTATAAAATATTAAAGAGAACCTTAAAGTCTTATTTTACAATAAAAAGGAAACTTGATGTAACTATAGTACAGCAATGAAGCCAGCCTAGAACTTGCTGCACAAAGAGCCAAATATTCCACATATCCATTAGCAGGCCCCCGTGGTCTGCAGGGAGCAACCTAAATGACTCCAGAATGAAATACAGTCATTTTTATTTTAATGGCCTGAAAAGCTATCACTCACCTCTCTATATTGATCAGCCTCAACTGTTAGGATCTCATCACATTAGCCCCCAAGACTCCCAAATGAGATGAAATCAATTACAGCCTAAGCCAGGGTAATACTTTTTTTCTTAAGGGACCAGGTGGTACATATTTTAAGATTTTCAGACCATATTCTTTGTGTTCTAACTATTCACCTCTGCCATTATGGAATGAAAGCAACCATAGACAACATATAAACAAATGTGTGTGTCATTGTTCCAATAAAAGTTTCTGAACACCAACATTTGAATTTTTAATAATTTTCACATGCTATAAGATAGTATTCCTTTTCTGACTCTTTTCAACTGCTTAATAAGGTAAAAACCATTCTTTGCTCATGAATCTTAAAAACAGGTAGCAGACTGGATTTGGTTCCTAAGCTATATAGTTTATCAACCTCTAACTAGGCCAATCAAATTCCCCAAGATAACTTAGACAAATCCTAGTAAAATCTCCTTGGTGTGGATATGACAGAAATCAGAAATCAAATAATGCAGCACTATCATTTTATTCTGATGAGGACTGAACAAGTCCCCACAAGTAAATTTCACTCCTGTTCTCACTTTAGGTCAATGATCATAATGAGTAATTTGCAAGAACAATAGAACAATATTCATCTCACTTGCTAAATTGTTATAGATCGCTTTCATTTTAACTTTTTAACAAATAAATAAGTTTTAAAAATTATATGTTAGCCTAGAACATCTTTCTCAGATTAAAGGACTGAACTTAATTACTTCTCTTTTTTTTTTTTTTTTTTGGTCTTTAGGTCTACAGAACTTTAAAAGAAGTGATCCAGCCAATAAGGTAAGAGCTTGCTTCTTTTGCAGACTTGATGTGGATTACGTACTAGAAGGTAGTGATGCTGGTTTAATCATGTGGATGAGTTTTCTTTTATGATTCCAGTATATAAGTATTTCTAATGTTTCCCTTTGGCTTTTACTCTCCCAGATTTTATTTACTGTTGAGTCTGATTCATTGTCTCTTTGGAACATGTTTATATCTAAGTTTACCTATTGGTGGATATTGGCATTTCTGTGTGATCATTTGATTTCATGTTCCAATTGCTTTTGCTTTATTTTGTTTATTTAAAACATTGGTTTTTAAAAAATATATGTGTTTGGCCCTGGCTGGCTGGTTTAGTGGATAAAGTGTCAGCCTGGCATGCAGATCACCTGGGTTTGTTTTCTGGACAGAGCACACAAGAAAGAGACCATTTGCTTCTCTCCTCTTTCCTCTCCCCCTTCTCTCTCTCTTCCCTTCTTGCAGCCAGTGGCTCAATTGGTTCTAGTGTCACCTCAGGCACTGAGGATAACTGGGTTGGTCAGAGCATCAGTCTTAGTTGCTAAAAATAGCTCAGTTGATATGAGCATCGGCCTAAGACAGGAATTGCTAGGTGGAACCCTGTTGGACGCATGCAGGAGTCTCACTATCTCTCTTCCTTTCACTTAAATAAATGAATAAATAAATAAGGTTATTAAAAAAATGTTTTAAAAATTACATCTGTTTGCATAGTTCTGAGTTTACCAACTTCATCACTTCTCAACTGACAAAATAGCACCAATGCTCAATGATTCTCAATGTCATCTACTGCTTGTTCATACCACTCAGTAGGACTCTGTGGAAAGAAATAATACTTCTTTTTTTTTCTTTTCTGAGATTTTGAATATCAAAGTAACAATACTCAAATTTAAAAGAATAGTTAGTTCCTCTTCTTAAATAATTTAATACAGGACACTTTCCCTTCTATAAAATTGCTATATTCATACCTAGTAAATATTTATGCACTGCCCATTTTTCAAGACAGCTTGGAAAATACACAGAAATTAATCAGCCATTTTCCAGTCATCCTCACAGATAGGCTATTCAGAATATTTTATGCCTTTCTTTTAGTTTTTTAAATGTCATTGCAATTGAATTTTAAGGACCTGAAATTTTGTTGTTGATAAATGATTCCTATTAATAGCAATTTCATTTATTAGAGCTTTTTAATTTACTTTGGTTTTGTTGGTTTTTATTCCTTTGTTTTTCATTTTTTCAATACATTCCATTTTTCTGTTTCAATGTTTTAATCCAATTACCAGCCTGTAAACAGGCATTTGCCACATCTACAGTAGGTGCACTGAACTGTGAGCAGAAGTGATTTCTGATTACAGACAGGCTAATTTTCAAGGGACAAGTGGAACAAAATGCAGTGAACTGCATAAAAGAATAATGGTAAATACCTTGTTAGGTGACATATGGCACAGATTTAGAGCCCAGATGGGGGAAAAAAGTTACTTAATCCTAAAATACATATGCATTGCATGAATAGAAGATGCTATCTGGCTCCTCTATGATCTGCTTGGTTATTAAAGGAAAATATATTTTATACATTATATTGCTCAGGAGTGTTCTTTAGTATTAGGATCAGCCTTTCTAATTGAAAGCGTGACAAAAGCAGTTTAGATTACTTGAAACCCTAGAGTTTTTTCAACCTGGTCAATGACAAAGGCCATTAGGCAAGAGTATCTCCAGAATTTCTGTATTTTCAATTTCTTATCCTTGTGTTTGTTTTTTAGTCTCCTTTCTTCACCCCTTTTAGAATTTCTACCTAACACACACACATATACACACACACATGCAGATGTACACACACAAATCTCACTTCCTGAACTTTCATATATGATTATTAATTTCTTAGTGAATTACCTTTGTTACACTCTTCACACACCACCTGGCATTTATGCCTTAGAATAAAGGGAGGAAGCACTGATGCTAGAAGATTGTGATTGTTTTTAATATGAGCTAACAGAGGAGCAGGTATTTTGGGGAGTAATAGGACTGTCACTAGTCCCCTAAAATCATGAAGTCTCACTTCATAGTGGGTTCATCCTTCATCAATGTGAAATTTGACCAAGATTATCTGCTGGAGGCAGAATCAAAATAAAGTGAGTATGGATACTGGATGCCACTGTTATATGGGCCCATTTTTACCTGGAATATGAGTGATGGGTTTGGGGGTGGGGATGAGAAGCCCTTTTCATATAAGAGCACTCAGTCAAGCAAAACTTTAAAGAAACAAGAGTTATGTTAAATTAGGCCACCTTCCATCACAAGAATAGAATGTCCTATTTTGAGGCTCCTAAATCAGAGAAACAAGGTTCATGGGCTTTAGTCTTCAAGAGAACCAGCAGGTACCTAATAGTCATAGCTCTAGAAACTATTCCATTGAGCCTTTAACCATTGTGAGTTAAAATTTCTACATAATGATCATTTCTTGTCAGTCACAACAATGCTAACAGAGACAGGAGATTGAACCACAAATGACCACCAGATACCAAAAAAACAAGTTCTCAGAAAAAGAAAAAAAGAGCTTGAAAGAGTTGTCAGACCAAGTTAAATGCAGTGATGGGAAAGCACATAAACTCTTAATAAACTCTATGCATGGTGTAGATTTGATGAGACTCTGGGAATGGGGCATCCAGAGGTAGAGAGATCCACTCAAAATTTGACCATGCCCTCCTGTTCTCAGTGGCCAAAGGTAACTGGATCAAACATCTGCTTTCTGATGCTTTTCTACAGCATCATCTGACTCCACTTAGTAATGCAGCTTAACACACATTTTTAAATTCTTTAAGCAAACATTAAATTATGAAACCTCATACAGTATTTAAGAGACATTTAGCTGCCAAATGATGAATAAAATGAGTGATTTAGACATTGAATTCCAAAGCTTGATGTCACTTTAATCATCTTGTTCCATTATATACTATAAAATATGGAGCTATAACTTACAATGACAATGGCAATCACACACAATGTATTCTGTAGATTCATTTCTAGTACTAACAGAATATATTTTAGACAGACTATATAGTGTACATACAACTAGACCACAGGACTCTTGGCTTTTGTTTCAAAGGTTTTACATGATGTCTCAGTGGTCTAGACCTAAAAACTCAGGAGATGTTCATTAGAGTTCCAACTTAATTTGAGCCTGACTTTATAGCCAAGAGCCCCTATTGATAAAGAAGACTGTTGAGGATATGGGTTTGAAGCAGTCTGTTTTCCAGTAGACCAAGGGCACTTGTATGAATGAGGTAAAGATTAGAAACATAAGTAAGACTTTGGTAAATAAAAACTGACATTTAGAAGTTGAATAATCTAGTTTAGTTTTCTACATTGATCAAATTCACTGAATAATTGTTCAGCAGTGCTTTTCCCTTACTTCAGGGCTGAGACAAAAAAGGCCAGTTCAAATGGCAATGGCAGACAAGGGGTGAATTGTTCTATGTGCCTTTCTCTGTCACAACTGTCGCAGCAATCTTTGTAAGCCATGGTTACATATTTATACCCCTTCTGCAGAATGTGACAGGGAGTGCTATTTATGATCCCTCTCTCAACATGGTGACAATACTGTTGGCACAAAGTATTATATTATTTCAATTTGTTGGTAAGATGGGGGGAGTGTTTGACATTGCATGGTGCTATGCTATTTGCAGACTAGCTGAAAAGGAGTTGAAGTTATCACCATGGAAATCTAAATCAGGTAGCTTTAACAGGAAACTTAATTTCTGGAAAATAACATTGAAAGAGAGAGAGAGAGAGAGAGAGAGAGAGAGTGTTTCACATGTCTTGTTCACTCATCCCTTCTCCAGACAAAGCAGTGCAAACTTCCCATCACATGTTCATGGTTGGTCACCTCCAATACTCCTGTGTGGTGCCTTCCTCATCTGAATTTGGGACACTGAATTTGCCTTGATTTCACATTCTTGATTAAACCTCAAATAAGAGTTCTCCTACCTAAATTCCTGACCTCTTACAATTATATACAAGATACTGAGACTCTCACCTTTCATCTATTTAAGTTCTCTTTTCCTAATCCTGATTTATGCCTGAGGACCATTGTTCCTTCCCTATTCTCAAGCCCGTGAAAACACCCTGTGCTTAAATTCTAAGGCCCTTTTTTCCATTTCAGTATTTTACAGAAGATTATCTTTTTGAATTGCTGTACAGAATGGTGTCGTTACAAAACACTGATACTATGGATCTGCACTGCCTTTTTAATGGATGCCTGCTGTCTGTTCCCGAAAGGGCTGCAGTGGAAACACTAGGGGTTAACTTTCCTCCACCTCATACTTGCTACTGAAATTAGCAGAGCTCACTTGGGAGATAAATTTGCTCTTTAAAAATTTATTTCCTCTGCATTCATTTCTCTTTCTATAAATGGGAACCAGGGATCTCATAAAGCTGAATTAAAATTATCAAATACTATTGAATCAATTTAATGAAAATTTTAACCAAAAGTCATTGTAAATTGGGTAGGTACTATACTGAGAACACAAGTCTTTGTAAAGTAGATTTTGTTCCTATGTAAACCCATGAATGGGAACTTTCTTAAATAAATTACTTCTTAATAATATCAAAGAGTCATTGGCTGGGTAAATATCTCCCTGGAGTATTCACTGAGATTCTTGAATTTAAATGTTCAATAGAATTTCATATTTGTCACCATTACTAACAAGTTTTTCTTTATAAAATCATTATTAGCATTAAAAAGTTCAATTTTGTGTCCAATTTTTGGAATTAATACCATTTAAAAGACCTCAAGGGGTTGAAATTTGTCCTCCTCCTGGAATGCAACATTTACATAGTTTCTATTGCCTCAACACTTCCTCTCTCCAGTCCACTGTCAATTTGCGACATGAGGCAGGAGGGAGAATAAATGATCAGAACTACAAGAGTCTGAGAATTCCTTCTAAGAAGAGCAATGAGCCCCTTAGAGGTCCAGATAACTAAATCATATCTTTCATCTGAGCATGTGAATTAAGCATCTAAAACCTTTACTGTTCTTTCTAACCACATATTTCCAGCAAGGGCTATGGTGGCTGCTATACCTATAACACTACTGAACAAGTTTATCGGTATGGTTCAATGATCCCTGATTGTAAGAATTGACTTGATTATGGTCACTCTGGAGTTTCATATATTTGGATTAAGAATTTCACTTGAATTTCTTTTATGTCAACAAGGCAGAACATACACTAAGTGTTTTCTTATCAAGACAAGAACTGTAGGTCCTGTTCTTTCAGCTTGGAATGATCTAGATACCCCATTCTGCAGAACCCCGTAAGGTAGAAGATGAGATGCTTACTTATAAACAAACCTGAACTGTGGCTTCCACAGATGGAGCAGCGAGGCAATGCCATGAAATTCCACAGATGCCACTCCATGACCACTCAGAAAGAAAGATGAAAACAGATTATAATCACTTTTCTCCTGTGCTGCCCAGATCCTACCCAGGCTCTTACTGTTTGGGGCAAACTATATTCCCAAATTTACAGGTGACTTTATATTATAATGGACTTAAGCCAATAGGATATTTGTTACCTGTCTAGTACAGAGAAAGTTCTGGATGCCACACAGGACCTTCAGCGCATTGCTCCCTGACTACTAAGTGTTTACAGCACCTTTATAAGAATTACAGCATTTAGCTTCCCTAAAAATTGAATCATCACCTTATAACTAATCTATGGTGACCAGATTGTAAGAAAATGAATGGCACCCTTTCTGAGTGTCATATTTTGTATCACCTCTGCAATAAATCAGGTCAAAAATATACATTCAACAAAATCATAACATAAGTAATTAAAACTAGTATTTAAACATCCTTTATGTTGCCAAACTTTTTAACACATAGGGTACTAATAACAGAAAATGCTCAAAGACAATTTTAATGCCAATTTGCTCCTATGAAAACACCCAGGAATGTTGAAAATCACCATGCAAACACAGATTTGCAAAGAACCCAGATTAACAAATAACTGAGTGTATACCCCAGCCTCTACAAAGAAACCCTTATGTTCAGCCAAAGATTTTAAACAGAAGTGAGTATTTTCCACATCATGCTACAGATTCATTGAAATACATATATTCTAACAAAATTCTATATATACACATAATATTTTTCTATTAAATTTTAAATCAACTCAAATCATATATGACTGAAATCAAATATCAAATCCCATAGAAAATGTTTCTTGGCTTCATTCATGCAACAAGTATGGGTTGAAAACCATCTAAATGCCAGACAGATGTTAGTGGCAAGAGTCAGAGTAGGGGAGATTGAGAATGAGGTTGAAACATTGACCAGATCTGCCGAGCAGGGGTGGCATGCACACACGTTTGCTGCCTGGTCAGTGCTGTGGTTTGTCTTTGTATCATTTCTACAAATTCTGAACTCTCTCTTCTTCATTATCCTCCAAGACTGTAGAGATTTTCTTCATGCCAGAAGATTCTCTCACCTTTTATTTGAAATTTCCAGACCTTTGTAACTTCCTCTTTTTTCACTGGTTCCTTGCAATGTCTGCATTGCAGGTGTCACCACTTAGGGTAGTCCAAAATTGCCTCATGTTTGAGACTTTAGTTATGCAAAACAAGTATGTTTCATGTTTATCAATTCTGTATAATTGAAATTGTCTACTTATCTTATTTAATGAGTTATCCATGTCTGGGATATAGTAGTACTCTAAATATAATATATTGATTAGACAATATAAAAGTAGAAAATTAAATCAAGAAAATCTGCCGCCTGACCAGGCAGTGGTGCAGTAGATAGAGCATAGGACTGGGACGTGGAGGACCCAGGTTCGAGACCCCGAGGTCGCCAGCTTAAGCGCAGGCCCATCTGACTTGAGCTAAAGCTCACCAGCTTGGACCCAAGGTTGCTGCCTCGAGCAAAGAGTTGCTCGGTCTGCTGAAGGCCCGCGGTCAAGGTACATATGAGAAAGCAATCAATGAACAACTAAGGTGTCGCAATGAAAAACTGATGATTGATGCTTCTCATCTTTCTCTGTTCCTGTCTGTCTGTTCCTGTCTATCCCTCTCTCTGACTCTCTCTCTGTCCCTGAAAAAAAAAAAAGAAAGAAAATCTACTGCCCCCATTAAACCTCCCTTCAGTATATGCCCTATAGCAGTTAGCAATAGTGCAGGCCTTACCGACAGAACACCAGGATGCAAAATCCCAGATCAACCTCTGCAAAGCTGTGAGTACTTGGGGAAATTTTCCTTTGTCTATATTTTCTTTACAAAATAATGTAGAATCACAGTATTTCCTGTCCCATAGTGTGGTTTTTATGGTTTAGGCATAAAGTATATCTAAGATGCTTGGTATCATTACTAAAACATGTTATTATGACATCCTGCCTTAGAACAAGGCAAAAGAAATAACTATCAAGTTGGAGCAAGCATCCGCTCAAGTTTTGAAGGAAGTTAAAGACAACACCTGGTTATAGAACATAATAAATGATGAGATAGGAACACCAACAACAAAGCCTGGGAATCATCAACATGGTAGTGGTTCTGCAGGAGGTTTCCAATAGGACAGAGGTGTGGAGAACTGGTGATAAATTACCAAAGCAGCTCTTGAATAACATCTGTTCATTTCAAGAAGGACCACAGATAACCCAGCTCACTAAGAGTGCTCCAGCCTGACCAGGTGGTGGCGCAGTGGATAGAGCGTCTGACTGGGATGCGGAAGGACCCAGGTTCAAGACCCCAAGGTCGCCAGCTTGAGCACAGGGCCCATCTGGCTTGAGCAATGCAAAAAACTAATGATTGATGCTTCTCACCTCTCTCCATTCCTGTTTATCTATCCCTCTCTCTGACTCTAGCTCGGTCCCTGTAAAAAAAAAAAAAAAAAAAAAAAAAAGAGTGCTCCAAACACTGCTTAGGGTAGTGCTAAGCACCCCAAGACAGTAAATCACTTTAACTGGAAAATGGCTCATGGAAACTATCTTAAGCCAATAAAATTATTTAGGGAGCTCTCAGTGATAGAATGGTACTACAAATCAAGCTCTACCTGTTACGGTATCCTTAATTGAAATCTTTGCTATAATATATCAATAACAGTACCATTAAACAACAAAGATAAAATATGGAATTGCTGAGCAAAGTCCTACATGCGAAATAAATGACACACATATGTAACATTGCTTTCTTTGTTTTTCCTAATTCCATCTACTTAGAAAAGGAGAAACACTATGTTTTTGCAGAATTACATGCCCATTAGTTCTCAGGATAATCCATCCAAACCATGTAGCAACCTTCTCAGTAAACCACAGGTTTACTGAGAGCTCATGTCCAACAATGTGCTTGTGCAACAAATGCATTTTTTAGCTCAACTCCTCCTAACTTCTGTTTTATTCTATCTCACTTTACAGAAGAGATAGCAAAGAAAGACTTCTCATATCATTCATCAATTTATTATCAAGGAAAACAGCAAAAAACTTTGCAAAAATTAAACAGCCATTTTCACACACACCAACACAGAAGGAAGGGTGATCTGAAGACAATCTTTTCAACAACACCCACTCACATAGATCTATCTTCATCTTAACCATCACTCTTAAATATTTATTTTTAGATTTTTATTTATTAATTTTTTCAGAGAAAGATAGGAGAGAGACAAAAAGAGAGAGAGAGAGAAGAGGAGAAGAGCAGGAAGCATCAACTCCCATATGTGCCTTGACCAGGCAAGCCCAGAGGTTCGAACCAGTGATCTCAGCATTCCAGCGTGATGCCTTATCCACTGCACCACCACAGGTCAGGTTTAAGCATCACTCTTGATTATAAAATTCAGCAGTGGACCCTGAATGGTGGCTCAGTGGATAGAGAGTCAGTCCAGGGGATGAATGTCCCAGGTTTGATTCCCAGTCAGGATACACAGGAGAAGTGACCATCAGAAGTGCTTCTTATCCCCTCTCACTCCCCTTTCTCTCCCTCTTTCCCTCCTGCAGCCAGTGGCTTAATTGGTTCCAGCATCAGTCCCAGGTGCTGAGGATAGCTTGGTTGGTCTGAGTACATTAGCCTCAGGTTCTAAAAATAGCTCAGTACTGGAGCATCAGCCCCAGACAGGGTCGTCCGGTGGATCCCACTGAGGGCACATGCAGGAGTCAGCTTCACTATTTCCCCTCCTCTCACCTATAAATAAATAAATAAATAAATAAATAAATAAATAAATAAAATTCAGCAATAAATGATGTCCTTGCAATTAGCATACAGTATGGTTTAAGGTATATATATATAATAGGCTGGTAAATTTATATATATATATATAAAATATGTAATATCTCTAATGTATATTTAACATATAAGTATAATATACGGGTAAAATAGTATCTATACAGTATATATACATGTATCTTATATACTACATATATACTAGTATGTACTATATCTACTCTAAACTCTAGTATATATCTACTATACTATATTATGTATCTACTCTACACTATAGTAGATATTTACTATTACTATAGTAGATATCTGTTACATCCTACAGAAAGATATCTATACATATTTTAAGTTCTTTACAATAAATGCCTTACTTTCCTCAGAGATTTCTGATCAACAAATATGATAGAAGAAACAAAAGATTCTTTGAAAAACTAAATATTATCCCAATTATGTTGCACATTTCTTTGTGTATGAATATATATACATATATATCAAACTTACCAAAAAAATTACTACGTTTTGAAGACAGTTCTGTTTAAGTTACTTCTTTTCTGATCATTGAATTAACTATAATGATAATTATCAGTCAGGATAGGAAGGAATTTGTACAAAGCTTTTCAGGGCCTCAGTATAATTTGTCAGTCCTGTAAATAAACTTGTTAATATCACAACTACTTCTTACTGCAGCCCCTGAGCCAAGCCTATGCTAGGGAAAAGAATGTCAATGGAGAGTGATTCATATGCAGCCCTTGTCTTTGCTGAGATGGGTACTTAGACATTTAGTAAACAATGCACAAATAGATGAATAATTGCAAATTGTCTCAGCCCACTAATGGATGAGAATAGAGCACATAACAAGGGGATGGAACCTAATCATCAAACCATTCCCTCAGGAAGTGACATTCACTTCAATATCTGAAGGGGAACTTGTAGTCATCTAGATAGAAAGGTGGAGTGGGGGGTGGAGAGGCAGTGGGAGGGGAGGATGCCCTTCCAGGCAGAGGAAGCACCAGGCATCATCTTTTGTTGGAGGAGATAGTTGTTTGAGGATGAGTGGTTGCATGGTGGATGAACAGAAGGCCCACTTTAGGGGAGCTCAGAAAGCAACAGGAAGGCATATCGACAGAGAAGGCTGGAATCTCCTGAGATATTACTGACCTGACATCATAAGGATTTTGGTTTTTATTCTAAGAGCCATGATAAACTGCTTCTGACTTTCCATGAGAGTGGAGATATCCGTGTTTTCTAAAGAGCAGCTCTGGCGAGTGATTATGAAGAATAGAATGATGTATTCAAAATATTTTCCAGATTTCACATCTTTACTTTCACCTTAAGGGAGATTAGTCTTAAATATATACAAATGGATTCTAAGTAATTAAATGTGGACATTTTAATAATTAAAAAATACTTTAACCTTCACCTTAAACTGAAATCCCCACTCCTGCTGGATATCAGAAATTCCAAACAAGGGGTCTTGTCCTTTGATTCAAATGCTTTATTTCTATTAAAATGCTAAAATAAGGAAAGCTTTTAAAAGATGGCACATAAACCCCATCTGTCAATTATACTTCAGTAAGGACCATTGACTCCTTTTATGGGAAAAGGTTTTGCTTAAGAAGAGACAAAATAAAAACCAGGTATAGGGAAATGGATAGGGTGGAGTAACAGCTGGAGAAAGGAAAAGAAGACAATAAGAAGAACCAAAACCAAATTCACAGTCTGTCCTGGTTATTCTGATCACCAACCCCCTTGTGTGAGGAAAGTTTGCAAGAAGCTTTCAAATTCCAAGAGCTGGCATCATCATTCCTTCTGTTGTAGCTCAACTCACGGGGCAGATCTGGATGTCTCCCTTTTTCCTACTGTAATAATAACTCTGAAACCACTGTTGATTTATCAGTGGCATTCAGGTATAGCAACTCATAAAATCTCAAAGTAGTCTTTGCCTTTTTCCTGGAATAGAAAAGGGAGGAGGGCATTTGGGAGCCTTCTGCCGATGAGCAGGCTGCTTCCCCACCTGCTCAGAAGGATTAGACAGACAAAACCCAAACACAGAGAAAGATACAAATGTCCCCAGAAACCAGGACACGTATGAGCCTCAGCTCCAAACATCAATTACTGGAAATCTCCAGAGCCTGGTTAAAAATAGATATGCAGGTTTCTTTGTTCACATGTCAGAAAGGGGCATCTCATCAAATCAGATTCCCATCACTCTCTTTTCACCCAATAGCTGAGTGTCAACCATTTGCAACTGTAATTCTTAGTTACAGTGCTGTCACAGAGTCCAAATTAGCATGCGCCCTTTCAATTATATCCATATACTAGCATCTCCAGGTTTTCACAGGATGTGCATGATATGGGGATGCACAGAGACATAATATGTGTTAGCAGTGCTATAACCAGCCCCTCATCTACCCACCCAAATAGCCTCTATATATTTCTGCAAAGAGAGAGAGAGAGAGAGAGAGTAGGGGCAGGGAGCAGTCACAAACTGCTGTCAGGCAAGTTAGATGAGGAGAGCCACATTCCATTTTCTATTTCTGCTGCCACCTCATGCTATATTCTTCCTCTTCTCCGTACTTAGGTGAATCCCTCGCTACTCACCTTTGCCCAGGAAATACTGTGCAAATGAATTAGACTTAGACTAAATAACTCATGAACTTCTCCTGCTAAAAGTACTTAAATTTGCAGTCAGCTCCAAATTAGACTTGGTAATTTAAGAAGCTGCAGTACAGATATCCCCAAATAACAGACAATTTAAAAGCCATTTTGACTTGATTCCAGTAGGCAAAGTTTGATTTTTGAGAGGAGCAGAGGATTTACTTCCCTAATTAGTTGTAGCTTTAGCCAGTTTTAAACTTGTATGTGTTCTGTTTTGTGAGCCCTGCCAGGCTTGAAACAAAAATATACGGAATAGGAAGGAGATGCCCAAAATGTAAATTTTGCCATTAAAAGGGGAAATATATAGCAAATGAACAAGTTACAAATCATCTATATGCCTAGGTTTAACTTTAGGGAGAGGAATGGTTGTGTATACTTCATTTGTGATTTTTGCTAGAAGTTTCATTTTCACATGATAGATTCCTTTATGCATCTCACCTATAAGTCTTTAAAAGCGAACCTTGCTAGGAGGTCCTCACCCCACTCCCACTGGTCCAAATGAATCACTCTGATCGTGTCAATGTTTGGGACATCTTCACCAACCTTATTACATCTCTGCAGTAGTTCCTTCCACAGATAAGCAAGCATAATCTTTCCTCAATAAACCATCGCAAATCCATTTTTGGTGATGAACCGAAATGTGTGTGTGTGTGTGTGTGTGTGTGTGTGTGTGTGTGTGTGTGTGTTTCCAAAGTGAGAAGTGTGGTGGGGGGAGGAGGGGAGACAAACAGACTGACTCCCTTATGTGCCCAACCGGGATCCACCCAGCATGCCCACCAGGGGGCAATGCTCAGCCCAGAGCCATTCTAGCGCCTGAGTTGGACGTCATGGAGCTATTCTCAGCACCCGGGCCAACTTTGCTCCAATGGAGCCTTGGCCACCAGAGGTGAAGAGAGAGATAGAGAGAAAGGAGAAGGGGAAAGGTGAAGAAGCAGATGGGTGCTTTCTCCTCTATGTCCTGGACGGGAATAAAATCCGGGACTTCCACACGCTGGGCCAACACTCTACCACTGAGCCAACCAGCCAGGGTCATGAATAGAATTTATGAGAGCTCGGGTATACCATTTTAAATAAAAGTAATTTTATCCCCCTGATCATTTTCTAACATAAATTTTCTTTCCCAAAATAGGTACAAAATAAAAGATCCACTAAAACTGACTATTCCAAACTGTTCATGGTGTGTACCCAGAAGGGCCATCCTGTTCTTCTTGACAGCTCTCCACAATTCTACTGTTTCCTGGGGGCCCAGCCAACCTTCTCAGAACCTTTGGACATTATAAAGAGATACCTTATAACAACTAACAAGTTTACAGTTCTTGCTAAATTATCAGAACTGAGCCCTTCCTGTAGATTCAGTTAATCATGATTCCATAGGTATTTTTATTGTGGGGTATTTCACAGATGAAGAAAACTAAGTAGCAGACGAGACATAAATATCAGTACAGAGCACAGCTAGTGAGGGGTACAGTGATAAGTCAAACCAGCACACTGATTCCAAGGCTCATGTCTCTTCTCTATACCTCTGACAGTGAAACTGTCCCCTACACTACCCCAAATTTACACTTATCTTCTCTGCAGTGGCTCAACTAAGGACCCAGACTACAATTCTGGAGATTCAGCTCAAAACAATGCATTATATGGGTCCTTCCCACCATTAGTTGTCTCGCAAATGGCTCTCAATCGTCAATTATGGCAGAACATCTATAGATGTGGAAGAGTGTGTTTAAATAGCTATGGAGGTGGTTCTGTAACGGGAAAGCAGACCTGTCCCTTCAGGTCTGCCTGGGCCGGCCTTTGTGCGTTCTGGACTTCATGCAAGAAAGATTTCACAGCATGCGTTCCAGGTGATTTTGAGAGTATGTTTATTAAAGCCGTGGACAGTGAAACAAGGAAGGGCCTAGAATAGAAGCCACAGAAGAGAGCCTAGGAAGAACTGCTTTGGCTCTCTGAAAACCTTATGGGAAAGAAATGAGCCTACACTGGGAAGTCAGAGAAAATGGGGCATTGGAGACAAAGCTCAGGGGGCTAGCTCAGGATGATCTGAGGCTGCCTATTGCTCCCCTAGTTGCAAGTCTCGTGGGAACCCTTAGTTTAGGAGATGCATGCTTGGGAGAAAAAATGAGAGTTGGGGAAGGGAAAGGCATGACAGCATACTGGGTCCCTTGTTTTGAGTGTTTTTGAAGACTGGGAGTTTAGGGGAAGAAATCAATAGAATATCCATCAGCTTTCCAGGTGTGCCCTTTCAGGGTCAAGGTGTCTACTGATTGGTCAATGCCTGGGAAGGCAGTCATTAGTCATTGCAGCTGGTCTTGTCTGGTTGTGCTGCTTTTCTGAGCCTGGAGCTAAAATACACCTGAGGCCGGAGATGTTATCTCCAGGTTGGTGACCTTCTGTATCTCGCTGTAAATTGCTCAGCCAGTTTATTCTGCTACCTGTCTGCTTTCCGGTTCTACTTGCCAAAGAATTTTCCTAGCTTTTTACTATCCTGTTTTCACTCAGTGTACAGCCAGGGTTGACAAACATTCATCAAGATTAATAGAAGGGAGAGAAGGAAGGGATAATAGAAATTGATCAGCAAAAAGTAGTCTGGGAATGCCCTGGTTGAGGGTAGCTCAGTTGGTTAGAGTAAGGTGACCAGTTTTTAAAATTGGTAAAGCAGGACACCATTTACCGGGGCGGAGGGGGGGGGGATTCTTGATTAAGAATTTGGTCTATGTGGAGCAAAAAAAAATTTTCATAGAATGCAAAAATAGTATTGTAATATATATTTTTAAATTTCAACATAAGTGCAATTTACAAATATAATACATTAAAAAATTATGTATAGTATTATTTTATTCTTTGGCATATTTCTCATTTGAGTGAATTATTTTTAGTAGATTGCTGTCATTGTTTTAAAGGTCATGAAATTTTTCACAAGAATTTGTTAAATTATATTTCACACATAAAATGGCTTTTAAAGTCTCAACACTTAATTGTGATTTTTCTTATGTACACACTTTATTTACCGTAGAAACAACACGTTCAATCGCAGCATTAGTTCCTGGTAAAGACAGCATGTATTCCACAATTTTTAGTGCATTATTGTATAGAACATGGTTTGTTTCCAAATGATGAAATATTTCTAACCATTTGTTCTCTATTGTGATTTTTGCTGATGGCCAAGATTTAACCATTTCCTTATCAATCTATCTTTTTAATAATACCTCATTAAAAACATCATTTTCAGAAATATTACTATATGGGAAATTTTGAGTGAGCCAGAAAGATCGGGTAACACGGTCCCGAAACTGATGCCGGAGCTGCAGGAGTGGACTGGAGCCGGCAGGACAGCGCCACCAGTGTGCTCCAGGCCCAGAGCTGTACGCTGGCGTCCAGTACGCAGGCCTATGGGTAGTTAAGGAACTTGACAGCTGCTGCCCCAGTAGGTACATCCCACCCGAAGTTCTTTGTTTCAGGCGCTTCCAGGTCGAGGCATGGTCTCCCCGCTGAAAACCGTATATTCCCTTCCCATTCTCCCGACGTTCCCTACCTTTTCGTGCATTCTTTCCAAAAATCGGGACTATTTTAAAATGCCGCGGGACGCGGGACAAATTGTTAAAAATCGGGACTGTCCTGCCAAAAGCAGGACATCTGGTCATCTTAGTTAGAGACTCTTCCTGAAACACCAAAGTTGCAGATTCAATCCTATGTCAGGGCCCATGTGGGAAGTGACCTATGAGTGCACAACTAAATGGAACAACAAATGAATGCTTCTCTCTCTCTCTCTGTCCCTAAAATTAATCAAAAAAAATTCTAGGTGCATTCGATTCTGAATCCTGGACCTTAGTTCCATTCCACACATAAAAATGTGTAACCTTTTCTCAGGTAAAAGAGAATTGCATATAATTAAATGGGACTTCTTTCTATCTTGATGGATAAAAAATCCTGCCTAATAAAGCAGTGTAGTAGATTAGGAGACTGCGTAAGAAAACATAATTTGGATCTCTTCTTTGAAAGACCTTTGCTTGCAGAGAAAAAATATTATGCTAATGCTAAAATGGCAACCAGAAGATGAATTAGGCTATCTTTTTACCTCAGTTCCTCACTTTGCATTTACAGTAGAACTTCCTTGGTTCTTGCTTTAGTACTCTGTAAGCCAGATAATTATTTAAAACCTCCTTCAGTCCAAAAACTATCTCTGGGCAAAGATTGAATGTCTGAGTTCTATAGTGAGATTTCTGATTGCCCAGACTTCATTATCTTTATGAAACAAGTAACAACCCATTTGCTGATGTACAGGAAAGTTTTATCATAGACTGTTAAGTCTAACTACCATTGTCTAAACAAACGGATAGAGCATATTGTATGATTTACTTTTTTTTAATTTTTGTTCTGTTTACCTACCCACTCATCTGAAAAATGTGGTAATTCACAATGGGGCCCTCTGTCATTAGTCTGAATTAGTAAGTTCCTACTGTATTTTAGAAATCAAATTGAAGTCCTCAGGAGGTTGAAATGCTGGAAATTATCTAAGTGATTTTTATTATTGAAGCTCAGATTTTATTAAATATGTTATTACTTTTCAAAAATAATAAACAATAATATAATAATTAATAATCAAACATCAGGAGGTACTTGATTTCATACTACAAAGTGGAAAGGCTGATGTACAGCAGTGTGGCCATGGAGGATCGTCTCTGGTCTCTGCAGTCTGCCATGCTGCAGAGTCTGGGATGAGCTGTCTCCTCGGCTGGCGCACTGCCTTCTCTGCCTGCTTTCTGTCTGCACTGATGTCCTGGTGCTCTGTGCATGTTGAGTCCCAGCACAGGCTCTTAACCATGAAGAAGAAGGCCAAACAATGTTCATAGTATTTAGTGGTAAAATAATGCCAGCATCCCCTTTCAAATGCCCTTCAGACTGTACCAGAGGACATGAAAAAGCTTATATAAGAATTCATGTCATTTTTCTTTCCCCTCCAATTCATCCAACCCGACTGCCCTGCCAGACTCTTTTATGAGTTAACAGAAAGTTACAGAATAAATTGGTGAAGCTCTAACTGTGTGGATGTGTAAGACCCATTTTCTTCTCTTTGCTCCTTGTCCTCAGCACCCCTGAAATCACCATAGTATAGAAAGCTCTGCCTCTTTCTCTGTAGAAAACTTTTCCATAGGAATGGGATAACTCTTCAGAACATGTGCATTTGTGTTATGAAAGGAAAGGCTATATTTGAACTTTAAGGTGGGAGGGGGCATGGTAGTGCAGGGCAGAGAAACATATACACAAAATTGTAAGGAGAACCTCAGGCTTCTTGCTTACTCACTTAGCACTTTGGGCTCATATTCTCCTCCAAAGCATCTTGGACTTCCTCTTTCACTTCCCTGCTGAAATTAGGATGAATTGCTTTTTTAAAATTTTTTTAAATTTTCCAGTTATTCTAGGTGTTGTCTTTCCTCCCTCCATTCCTCCTCCCATGCCCCAGCCTTGCTATTTTATCCTCATCAGTTTCCATAGTCTGACTCTTCCTCCAGGAAGCCAAGCCTGGGCTGAATTCCCTTTTTAGTGCACATTTCCCAATGGTATTTAATGAGTCATGTTGCTTTGATGGCATCCTCCACATGGAGCACACACTCTGAGGGCAGGAACCTTATTTGCTGGTTCATCTTTATTCCTAGTACCTAGCATAGATGGATGACTGATACAGAGAAAGTTTGTATGATTCCCTCTCCCTCTCATATGACCACCCTTGCTGCAGACAGCCCTGCAGCCCTTCCCATCCTGCTGGAGCCCTCTGTTAATATACTTTATGTACAGTATCTTAATGCAGAGTGTTTTCTGTAGGAAGCTAGGCCTCCAGCCTTCAGAACATTCAGGGATAGGAAGGAAAAGCATGTGCAGAAATGGAAGGAATCTGTCCAATAGAAGACTATGGTAGAATTTCTGTGAAATGGGAAGCAAGATCCCGGCCAGATTCCAAAGAGCCGGCTGTCAGTATCAAATGATAAAAACAATCTTAGTGGAGGGAGAGGAAAAAGCAAAGAAGGGGAACTAGCCCATATGTAATGCCAGTGGCCACCACCATGACCATGCAGACTCACATTGGATTTGGGCAAACGGTATAGGAACAGTGGAGCCAGAAAATGGTGGGCCATTCTGTTTATTTAAGTCTTGTAACATCAGAAGAGCAAACAGGCAGGAAAGACCTCTTCCCCTTCTCTCAGGGCTCCCAAGGCCCTCAGCGCTCTCTCTCTCTCTCTCTCTCTCTCTCTCTCTCTCTCTCTCTCTCTGAACTCTCCAGCAAAACAGGCTGTAGGGAAAAAAACTCTCCTGCAAACAATGGCCCCTCTCAAGCAGGAAGGCAATCCACAATTTGCAATCTGCCACCCTGAGGGCAAGCACCCTCAGCCTTCACACTCATGGTGCTGCCCTGCGCCAAAGCAAAATACAAGCAAGCAAACCTGAACACAATTGTTTTATACCTGAAACACATTGGTTTGCCCAATACCATAGAAATAGGGAATTAAGAAAAATTAGGGATAGTGGCACTGATTATATATATTTGAAAAACTGAACAAATGAGAAACTATATATTAAACACTTGAAATATCTATGTGGCTATAACACAAATTGCATTCATTTCCATAAATTGCTTGCAAATTTTGTCTAAACATGATGCACTAAAAGAACAATTTTATTTATCACAATATACAAGTCAATATTTATCCTTGTGGTCAACCTTTTTCTATTGAAATGGCAAACCCAGCACATACTAAATACACATACTTCTTGAATTATCTATGTATTTAGCTTGGCAACTCTATGCACATGTTGAATTTCTGAAAGTCATTAAATTTTTTAAATAATGAAAAGTAGCTTTGTCTAAACAATTTATCCATTAAGAAATAAAGCAGTAGCAATTGTCAAAACATTATTTTTTAAATCAGGACCTACCTTTAATTCATCTAAATTTGATTCAACCAAAATTAAATGAATACTTTTCATGTAACCAATTATAAAAATGTCAGAAAGAACTTTGGTCAAGTTTCTTACCCCAACTAGATCTTTTAGAAAAACGAAGCCCAAAATTAGCTAGGGCCAATCACATAACCAACGAACAGTCAACCATCATCAACCTCAACCCATCAAATTTATACTAAACTCTCAGCATTTAGAACACCACTCTCTTTCTTATCTTTACAGTGCTAAAAGTCATAGGCCTCAATCTGGAATGGAAAGAAGGTACCTGAATCATAAATAATATTTAACAGGTTCTCAAACAAAAGCAACCAAACCTTTAGTTAATTCCTGATAATGTGAAGCAAGTGGGCATACGTACTAAAATTCTCAAGTAGTTCAAAATCCTTCCTTAGGTATATTACTATTGAGCATAAATGGATCTTTACAATATCCAACTATATCATCAAAGAATAGGTATTAGAAAACTAAGAACCAAAAAACTCAAGTGAATTGTCAAAGGTCATGGAAGCAGTTAGTGGCAAACAAGAATGCTACTCAAGTCCCAAGATACATAGTCCAGTGACCTTTCTCTGCCTAGACTTTACAACTTTAAACTTTATAGTTTCACCAAAACTATAGGCAGAGAGATCTTCCAACCATATAAATATTCCTTCTCTATGGGTCTTCTACTAAAAGGAAAGACTAAGCAGATGAAAATGTCAAAGAAAGCTTAGAATTTTTTTTTTTTGAAAGCTCAGAATTTTACAGGTAAGGGGGCAACTGGTTCACCAAGGCAGGCCTAAAGTCAGACTTTGATCTTCCAAAAACATGCCAGTTTTACAATAAAACTTCAATCCTTGGAGTCAGCACTATAATCATGACTTCTGACATTTGGGGTGATGACTCTCCTCTGATATATCTATTTGGGTTAAATATTTAATTTCATTTGAAATGCTGTCTGTTTTATTATCACTCTCTAGTTAAAATTTAAATAATAACTCAGTTTTAGATTTCAAGTTACGGAAGCCAGACTCTATAATCAGTGCACAATTTGACCTAAAAATCCTCCAAAGAAGTATATACCCTCTGTCTAGATAGATACTTTATTAAATGTCAGCAAAATCTGAGACATTTGATACTAGTAGGGGCTTTTGATTACATCAGGTAGAATAAAAATAGATTTCTTTCCTTTATTTAAGGTAGAAAAACATTGGTCAACCAAATGAGGTTAAGATCAGATAATGTGAAATGATAGTTGTCATTAAATACTTGAATGGTGACAATGTTAGATGAATTCCTTGTTAATGTAGAAGCAAAATTATTTTAAAAGATGGCTGAAATACTGGGAGACAAATTTGGGGTTCATGTGGAGAACACAATCCCTTTTTATACGAACTATTCAACAATATAAATGACCAGCCTCAGGAATATATAAGCAACTGCTCACTGCTAAAGCAGAAGCAGACTGGATGACCATCTGCCAAGGTAATATAAATGGGATTTCTGAATTGAGTGGTGAAATCAAACAAGAAGGTGTTATTTTTTTTTAAATAATTCCCTTCTTATAGCAGGCATTATATAATTCAGATTTTATAAATTGATTTTAATAAGGTTTAGAGTACTAGTTTAAATCAACTATTACTAAGTATGTAAATTTAGATCCTGTACAGAGAGAACTTCAAGGACATGGACCTAAGCCTAGCAAACTTAAATACATGTATGTACACAAATAAGGAGATAGGTATGATTTCACATGTTATGCTTTTGCAGATGACCTGAGGGAGAGAAGTCATGAAAACTTTTAGTATTTGAATCAGGTAGCAAAATTGAAGTGCATACAAGAAGAAACATCAATGCATTGTTACCTTTTCATATTGCACCACATTTTATAGCACTGGTGTTGTCCACAGCCAAGAAACACAGGATCCCATTTAGAAACTATAATGAATATATGTTTTAAATAAATATGTAGGTAAAATCTCAGAGCTAGAACAGACTCTCATATCCCATCATCTTTCTTTGCAGATAAGAAAATTGAGAACTGTTGGGCAAATAAGTTTGTAAAATATGATTTTTTGTTTGCTCACTTTTATTGTTAAAAATGGCTGCTGGCTTGACCAGGCAGTGGCGCAGTGGATAGAGCGTCGGACTGGGATGCGGAAGACCCAGGTTTGAGACCCCGAGCTCGCCAGCTTGAGCGCGGGCCCATCTGGCTTGAGCAAAAGCTCACCAGCTTGAAACCAAGGTCGCTGGCTCCAGCAAGGGGTTGCTCAGTCTGCTGAAAGCCCACAGTCAAGGCACATGTGAGAAAGAAATCAATGAACAACTAAGGTGTCACAACAGCAACGAAAAACTGATGATTGATGCTTCTCATCTCTCTGTGTTCCTGTCTGTCTGTCCCTATCTATCCCTCTCTCTGACTCTCTCTCTGTCCCTGTAAAAAAGAAAAAAAGGCAAAATGGCTCCTGCCCAGGTATGTGATCTTTGAAACTGCTAATTACCTTCCTGCTTGGGATGAGCCATTGTTATGCTAATGTTGCTGGAGGAGGGTTTTTCACACCAAGAAAAGTTTGTGAGGAAGAGGAGAAGGAAGCCAAGATGACAGTTTTCTGAAGGAGAAGTCAGTTTGTGCAGAGCTTTGTGCAAAGATGAGAAGGGAGAAGTTGTGCAGATAGGGAACCAGAGGTGACTGAGCTGGTGGGGGCCTTTGATTCTAGGAAAACCTAGTCAGTAGCTTTGTAAACTCTGAATGAGAGGGTTTTGGAGCCCTGTGTGTTTTAACTCTCCCACCAGGTGCAAAGCTAGAATAAAGGAATGGCTCACCAGTTTTTGGCTCCACTGTTTCTCTACTGTCTGTCAGAATTCAATGTGAACCTGCATGTGCCTGGCTATAGGGCCACTACTTCTGGCTGTACAAGACCCAAGAAGGTGAATGACTTCCTTACAGCTCATGGGATCATCATGGTGCTGAAGGACTGGGCACTGTTTCTAGCCAAACTAATTAATTCATGTAAGGGCTCATGTGTTGAGACACAAGACAATAGCATTAAATAGTTCCAAGAAAGGAAAAGCAAACAAATGACTTGGCACATATAATATATCTTCAAATTAAAACATAACAAAAATCATGTCAGTGAACATAACTCATAAGAAAGAAGAAAATATTATAAAACTTCATGATACAAAAAAAAAGTCATTGACTCAAGAAAGAATAAGAAATCATAGGAAAGAGGTTATAGATGTTCATTTTGGAGCTATTTTTCTTGTTGTTTTTTTTTTTTATTAACTCTTTGTGGTATCTTTCCTTGTATTCTGATTAAATGGTATTATTGAGCCAAGAATAAAGTCTATCATACATGATTGGAAAAAGATACTTAGAGTGGTGAAAATGATACATAAGTTAAAAAATAATAATTATGTTAGCATATTGATTTCACTTTGAACCTTACACACTTGCAGGGTACACTTTTATCTAAAAATGAAGTCATCGTTACATAAACTCTCCAAAGGCAAAGACTATTTCTGGCCTGTGGTCTTCGAGTGACATGTCCTGCAAGATATTGTATATGTAATATATGCTTAATAAATACTCATATGTTAAAAGGATGATGATGATAACAACCTTTGCCAAATGCCAATTATAGGACTTCCAGTCAAAGCTTCATGGTTCAATACATCAGCAGAAAGGAAGCAGCAAATGGAATTAAAATAATGTATCTGTTTGTTCATTGTTAATGGCTGCTATGCATTTGAATTAGGCCAGTAATTGCTTCCCTGATATGAGAGCAAAATGCCAAGGTAAAGACTGTAATTAACATTCAGAAGGAATGTGGGCCCTGAGTATGGGGACGCCTTTGAAAAGAAATCTCCAGTTTCCTCTGTCCCTCTTTCAAATCTCTTCGTAATTTCTTCGCATTCTTTTGCTCATCAAAATTCTCTTATTTTTGATGCCTCTCCTCCGCTTGCTTTTAACTATTATCTCCAACTCTGATGCCAACAAAATTTCTGTGTATAAAGAATGTCACTTCATTTCCGAGAAGAGTTTGGAAATAGGAAGTGTTAAAAAACCAACTTTGTAAATTTGAAGATCTAATTGCTTTATTCAGTGATTCATAAATCAGACAGCATCCTATCTAGCAAATAAAAAGAAGCTCCCAAGAGCTCTTGAATAGGAAAGGCTTTTTTTAGAGCCTGTAAAGGGAGGGATAGGACAAGGAAGTTTTCTAGCAAAGGTGCAGAAGTGGGTTGTTTCGGGTTTAGATTACTTTCCTGTGGGGGATGAAAGGGTCAGTCAGACAGATTACCTCACTTCTGCTGACCAGGTAACTCCAAATTGACTGGCTAAAGATTACATTCCTGGGAGAGGCTAAAACTACAATTAGGTTAAGTATTAAGTCGTGGTTTGCTGATGTGAGGCTTAGCACCAATGACTTCATTTGGGGCCTATTGCTTCTCTTTTAACTGCCCCACCAGCAATAATAGGAGTCCTGATGAGGAGAGTGTGGGAAGGCCTCCGAGATACTCAGTTAAAAAATAAATAAATAAATAAAAGACTTACTGTCCAATGGGAGACAAATTGTTCCTTTTCTTATATCTGATCACTGTTTCACAGAAAATGCAAGAATATGGCTGACCACATTATGTCCAAAGAAAACCAATTGACATAGTTACATCAGCAAGAAATAAATAATAGTAATTATAATAAAATTTTGAAATCAAGCCCTCAGGTTTTTCTGATTCCCATCAGTTAGGATCAATCTATGACCCTTACTTCTTGTACTGGTTTGGAATGTGATTGTTTGATATATGTTAGAACATCCTTAATTTCCTCTCCAAATGACAGGATTCTGGAAGGAAGATCAGTCTCCCCAAGGGAAGCTGATGGCTTAAGGCTTGAGTGAATAACAAGGATAAAAGTACTTGCTTCCTTCATTGCTTTCTTCATGGCTCCTGGCTCTGTGCTGGATACGTCTTCCCTGTAATAATGTTTTGATGGAGGGCACCACAATACAGTCATGAAAACTCACAAAGCCCCACCTACCACACTGAAAAGACTCAAAATTCAGTAGCACTAAAAGAATGCTTTAAATAGGAAATGGAGTCTGACCTGTGGTGGCACGGTAGATAAAAGGTCAACCTGGAATGCTGAGTTTGCTGGTTTGAAACCGTGGGCTTTCCTAGTCAAGGCACATACAAGAAGCGACTACTATGAATTAATGCTTCCTGTTCCTGCCCTCTTCCTTTCTGTCTCTCTCTCTCTCCTTTATAAATAAATAAATAAATAAATAAATAAATAAATAAATAAATAAACCATTAAATAGCCCATGGAAAATAGTTTCTCTCTAGGGTATGGGACACAAGAACAGTATATTTGAAGCAGAATGGTGGGTGGGTAAATGCATTTCTCAAAGTAAAATCTTCAAGCGGGTTGAAGTTGTTACAATAATAAAGTGGGATATAGAAATAGATGTGGGTCTGACCTGTGGTGGAGCAGTGGATAAAATGTCAACCTGGAATGCTGAGGTCACCAGTTCAAAACCTTGGGTTTGCCTGGTCAAGGCACATAAGGGAATTGATGCTTCCTGCTCCTCCCCCCTTCTCTCGCTGTGTCTCTTTCTCTCTTTCTGACTCTCTCTCTCTTTCTGTCTCCTTCTCTCCTCTCTAAAAATGAATAAATAAAGTCTTAAAACAATAGAGAAAGAAATAGACTATCCCCCATTATCTGGGGATAATTAGTGTCCCAGGCAAAACTTTCCTAAGACTCCTAAGACTAGAATTTCATATCTAAGTAGAAATAATTACAGGGAAACAGGAAGCACAATTTAATCAGTGAATTTTGCTTATTTAAGAAACCTGTACTAAGGATATGCTGCATGTATAGCACTGTCTTATAAGCATGACCGAGCCCAGTAGAAGTGTGTTTTTAGTCTTATAATCTGATTGAAGAAAGAATTACTTGGTTGCAAATCAGTTTAACTGTACACTCACTATGTGGTGAGCTTCAAATCTGAATTTTCAGTTTTTGTCTTTGTTTTTGTTTTTTTTCTATTTTGGAATGACTTTAAAATGTCAAATTTTGTCTCAGGAGCAGTAGGGGTTTATATGTAATACTAGTGGCACAAAAACTTCACAAGAAATGCTAAACTGCATTAATGGAATCAGTAGAAAGCTATTTTGTGGACTTCTAATGGAATGCCTTTCTCATTTTCTTTTTTCAAAAGTGAAACCAATGGCATCAATTCAAGACATCAACATTGTATATGGGTCTGTCATAAAAATTAACTAACAGGATTGTACTCTCAATCCATTTTAAAATTAAGACTAATGTTGAGAATTAAGTATGGTTTTTTACTTTTCTTTCTATCAGAGTTTTTCAACCTCGACATTATTGGCATTTGGGGTCAGATAATTCTTTGTTGTCAGGGACTGTCCTGTGGGTTGGAGGATATTTAGCAGAATCCTAAGCCTCAACCCTGCAAATGCCGCAGCAGCCTCACCAGTGACAACCGAAAATGCTGTCTCCAAACATTACCAAATGTCCTCTGGAAGGCATCCCATCCTCCCCAAAAAAAACCTCTACTCCTTATTGTCATCTAACTGTGTGAGTTCCTATTGGCCAAAAGAGATAATTTTGAAGTCAATACATCATGGTTGCTGTTAAGTTTAACCAAGAAATCACATAGATAGTAAGCTATGATTTTATGAAATTTATCCTGCTATTGATTCACGGGTTTCTTTTCCTAAGAAAAAGATGAAAGGCATTGTGTGTACTGGTTTCAGGGCTGTCTTTCTGAGTCACAGTGTAGCATCTGATTCCTGCATGCCCTGTCCACTCCTAAACTTTCCTGAGTGAAGATATCCTGAAGCAGTCTTTCTAATTTGCTCACCTTGGGGTTAGTATTAATAACTAACCATTTGTACCATGAGAATAGAAGGGAAAATAAATGTCTTTTTTCTACTATCAGTTTACCTGATGGGAGGATGCCAAACTGTTTACCTCTGGATTTCCAAGGAAGGGAACATAAGTATACTAAGTTTAAGCAATCTTTAACTTTTCAAGGCCTCCTTTTCCTGTTTATAAAACAGTTTCGTGGCACTTGATTCTCTGACTTTTCTCATCTCAAAATATTTTAGCATGTCTCTGTAGTTTTATGGAGTTTCTTGGAGGCTGGTAGGATATAACTACAATGAACAGGAATCTATCATGACAGGGAAAGTGCAATGATTTTTGATGGCAAGTCTGCTAAAGCTCACATTATAGATCACCCCCCAGATAATCCACTAGATAAAATTTGCATTTTCACAAGATATAAGAATTTTCAGAGTGGACACTTCTTAGTATTTCAACAGCTTTGTCATGTTTGAGTAAGTACCCTCTTCATCTCTAATCATTTTATTCTCTTGACTTGCATGAGCTATATTTGCCTAGTTTTCCTACTACACCGCAGGTCCTTTTCTTCTAATCTCCTTGACTGAATCCTGCTTCCTGCCAAATCTATTTTAAGGGTTTGCAGGATTCTGACTTCAGGCCTCTCGTATCCACTCCACCTGTGTGATCTCAGCCAGTCCCATGGTTTCAAATGCAACCCATGTGTGAGTAATTTATTTCCCCAGCCTAGAGGTCTGTCCTCTTTCATCCAACACCTACTTGGCATCTTCGTCTAACCACCTAGCAGGCATCCCCAACATAACTGGGCCAAGGTACAACTGTCAGTTTTTTATACTCACTTCTGCCTTCTAGTCCAACAGGGCAAGTCCTATTTCTCTCCCAAAACTACAAGTCATCCTTCCTTTGCTTCACACTCAAATCTAGCTCTCCAAAATATTCTCAATCCAATTACTGCTCAGGCACCTCTCCTCTGGATCAAGTTCAAACCTCAGGCACCTCTCCTCTGGATTAAAGCCATAGTCTTCAAATTGTCGTTCTGTCCAAAACTTATTTCTAAAATTGTAAATCTTTTGTTTCCCATTATATTTAGAATTAAATCCTACCCTTACTAATATCTGAGAGGTCTTCAAAACCTGGCCCTTACCTCCCCCATCCCTCCCCTCATTCAAAACACAACTGTCACACTGACCTTACTTCTGGCACACCACATATCTGGTTTTGACCACAAGGCCTTTTTGCTTGATATTCCTCATGTTTGTGACACTCATTTGCCAAATACTTATAACGTGTCCTCCTCTCATCATGAAGATCCCAATTCTAGTAGTCCCTCCTCAAAAAGTCTTTGTCACCTGTGAAAATTGCTCTCACCTCCTATCATATGATTGGAACATTCATCTTTTTTATCTTATTCATAGCATGTGTTCCTGTATCCTGAAATTATCTTATTTATTCATTACATGTCTATTGTCCACTCTGATGGGTAGAATACATGTCCCTAGCTGGTAGTGACCCTATTTATTTCATTGCTATATATCAAACCTATATCAGTGCCTGACACATAAAAAAATTGAACACTTGTGGGATGACTATCTAGATATAATCTTGGAAAACCTTATGAAAAGCTAAATGCTATCTAATAAGCCAAATGCTTTGCTCTATCATATGTCTTCCTACCTACCAGCAGGATGCATTGATCCATCTTAAGATCTGCAGGTAATTCGAATTGTCTATAGTCACTTTAAGGCCCATATATTAACTAATCAGGTAAACCCTTGTTTCCAGATAGCTTGCTTCAAATGCTGGTATGTCATACAGTTCTGCTTTCATAATGTTTGTTACCTTTAAGACCCAGTGATACCAGTACTCTTATACAATTTGCTCAAGCAAAGGATGAGTCATCGTGAATAAATTGAACTACATAGCACCAAAAGAAAATATGGGTATAGCTACCTTAAAAGCAAAGAAGTCTACTTTCAGACAATATTTAGATGGTGATTAAAAATGTAAGTCCCAGCCCTGACCAGTTGGCTCAGTGGTAGAGCATCGGCCCAGCATGTGGATGTCTCAGGTTTAATTCCCAGTCAGGGCACACAAAAGTGACCATCTGCTTCTCCACCCCTTCTCCTCTCGCCTCTCTCTCTCTCTCTTCTCCTCCTGCAGCCATGGCTCAATTGGAGCGAGTTGGCCCCAGCACTGAGGATGGCTCCAGTGGCTTTGCTTCAAGGGCTAAAAAATAGTTCAGTTGCTGAGCAATGGAGCAACACTCCAGATGGGCAGAGTATTGCTCCCCATAGTGGGCTTGCTGGGTGGATCCCAGTCGGGTGCATGTTGGAGTCTGTCTCTGCCTCCCCTCCTCTCACTGAGTAAAAAAAAAAAGTAAGTCCCCCTCCAATATTAAACATCTTTGGACCAGTAGGAATTATAAAATTTCCTTTAAGAACAGCCTTTAAATTGAGACAACCTACTGAAGCTCATTTTTTACATTTATATCACTATTATTATGTCAATAATTATTTTGTTGTTACCAATATCATCAACATTATTATTGGTAAAGAAATTGCAGACTGAAAAAACAAAAAGAGTATGTGGTACAATTGCCAATATTGACCTGAAATATATAAAACAAGATTATAGCTAAATTATAACTATTTAAGACTAGTCATCAGAATTAGGAAGCCCTGTCGGTCAGACAGGTTCAAATTTTTTTTAAAAAGTGTGATCTCGGGTCGGAGAAATCACAGAGCCTACCTTGCATCTTTCCATAGTTTGGCAGTTAAATGAAATTCACACCAATTGAGAGAAAACATGCCTGTACACTGTACACTCCCACACTACAATAAAAGACAGCTTCATATGCCCGATGACATGTTGACAGAATTACAATCATTTTGATACTGGAAAGACAGGAAATTTTTGACGAGTTTCTTCATAAGGAAAATAATTTCTCCAAAATATAAAACTGGGCATGTTGAAATGCTTACTTTTTTATCTACATACTTGTATTTTAATTGGCAAATAATCATGTTGGCTTAGATCTACAGCATGTTTTTCCTCTTCTTATCCTCATACCATACGAACAAAACCATTTAAAAAGCCATAGATTCAAAAAAATATCTAACTTACTGAAAATACTTTATATTACTGTGGGGAGTAATAAACTTTCCTCTACCCTCAAGGTTCATCTGGCTGACCTAATAATCAAGTAGGCATGAGAGAGATTAGCAAGAGAAACTAACCAAATCTAATTACATATATATGTACAGGAACCCCACATACAAGGGTGTCAGAGACACCCCCACTCCCATGCAGAATAGGTTCAGAGGTACAAAGAAAAATTGAAGTATATAAGACATTCTGAGCTAGGGATGAGGTAATGCACCTTGGAGACTCCAAAGGGTCATAGCAAACCATAAGAAGAGCAGATATTTTAGTAAATAAAATTTTACCCTGCCATACAGGTAGGTTGAAAAGGTTATTGCTGATCATCTCTTATGTGCAAAATCCCTAATTCAAGTTCTTCTAGGCAGTTAAGGGTGAAGGGCTGAAAATTCTGAGCCTGTGACTAAAGTTCGATTTAGCTCTCAAACCAGTCTGCATACTGCAGAGGCACATGTGGGTGACTCATTCTGGACTCCCACACTACAAAAAGGCTTTATTTCCACCATATAAAAGATTCACTATGGCTGACTTTATAAAGAGCACTCCTGTGTTTTTAAGTGCTCAGTTGGAGATTATGACTGAACCTAGATGACAGAAAGAAGGAAATTTAAAATTCACATTCTAGAAGCCATAACCAATTGAAGAGCTATCAGAAATAAAAATAAAGCATCTATGAAATTATTAAATGTGTCATAGGAAAGTAAGTTAACATTTTAAGAACTTCATGGATCATTTTAAAGAACAAAGATATGATATAAAAAAGACATTGGTAGTTTATCAAATACCAAGAAGGAGAGAAAATGGACCTTTGCTTTTTCAGGAACTAGAAATAAAATCTTTTCCACACTATCTCAATAGAATTTTCAGTACATAAGCCAGATTCTCAAATTGTGTATATGAAATAAGTTTTCATATATCAAAACTCTTTGGCTCAGTGTTCAGCAATCTCCTTTTACTTTTAAGTGGCTAAATTTTATTCTTGGCCAAAGATTACTTTTTATTGTTTTATGAAAGCATATTTTTCAATATTTACCAATAACTACCTTTATAATGAAAAGTCTTAAATATAATTTTCTTTATTAATTTGTTACATAATATTGTGAATCAGATAGTGTGTATAAATCACTATAGCATTGTTCTATGAAACCAAACATACCTGACACATTTCCCAAAAACTCTGGTAGAAGAGCTAATGACCAGGGTTGAATTTGAGTTCTATTACCTAATCATCATTTCCCCAGCAGTAAAATAACTTATCTATCAGCTTGCCTGATAATGACTATAATGATTCGATGGGTTGAGCTCTCTGAAAACTTTCTGAGAAGCATAAATACCTGTACACAAAGCTCGTAGAAGTAGTGGTATTTAACAATAATATGGCATTTGCGTTTATAAGCGCTGAATGATTAGAAAGTTCTTCTGTGCTGTCCATTGAAGATTAAACCTTCTGGCATGTCTTCATTTATGATGAAGGTTCTCTATTTCTGCCATGTGACCTGTTCCTTTAAAATCAGTTAGAGTTAATATAGTTCAGATATGGTTTGCTCTATATTTTAAATACAAAATTTATTACTCATCAACAGAACCCATGTGAAAGAAAATAAGAATTGTATTCAGCTGATTTTCCTAGCTAGCCCATGTATATGAACATTCTATCACTACTCTCAACAATGTTCTTATATTAATATTCAAAAGATGTAGATCATAGTTTATGAAAGTTTTATATTATACACACCTTCTATTTTCAAAAATTATTAACACCAATTATTAAAAAAACTACTGTTTCAGGGGGATTTATTTCTTTTTGTTTTTAATTGAGTCAAAGCTACTTTTGTTTATTTCCATGTTCTCTTCCCTGTTTTTATTTTAAGCCCAGGAGGTCACCATATCTGATTATCACAGACCAAAATGGTCAGTTCCAACCAAAGCACTGGCAAAGAAGACCTGTTGTTGGACCATTCTTAGTTCCTGCAGCATTTTTAGTTTCTTTTTTTCTTTTTTTTTGCTTTTATTGCCACACCCCCAAGTTTGTACCTAAATCTCACTTGACCCAGATGTTTTAATTAGGCCTACCATAACTAATCAATATCAGTGAGATGGGTCCATAATTTAATAAAGCAGATAAAGCCTGGATTTCTACAGATAAGGATAAATCCTGGGAGCATTTGAACCACAGTTTTTACCAGAGACCCAGTGGGATCGTAATGTGTTCTCTCAGTCTGTACGAAATGTAGTAGCAGGAAGCTATTTTATAGATTTCTTGGTAATCTGAGCTGATGCTATACCTGTTACAGGACTCTTCCATTAAAATAGAAACACAGCAGGATAAAATAGATACAAATGGTGATTTTGTAACAGTCAATAAAAACATAACTCTATAGTAATGGAAAATTTGTTCATGAATTGTGAAGTATCAGTGGCTCAGTTGGTGTGGTAATAAAATAATTTGTGTCCTGCCGCCAGAACTTTTTTTACCGTGCTAGCATGTACCTTTAATTTACTGTTTTTTTCCTCCCTTTGAGAAAGGAGTCACCAAAGGTAATGAAACTTATTTAAAAAATAATGTATCTTAGTCAAACACATACACCTAATCAAAACAGACTCTTAAATGGCTTTTTAAACTACTTTAAAGGCCATTACCTTTATTTATGAAAGAAAATTTCAGCCCATTATGTGAAAAATAAATTTATATTTAGTTCTTTCATGGCAATGAAAATGACTGTTTTATGTAGAAAAGTTAACCTCATACCTTCCGAATTAAGAGCTATCATTACCTTTTGAGTCACATGTTGACCTATAGGAAGCAAAATGCAGAGAGAATGAATCACCACTTTAAGTGGTGATTTAAATGAAAATAAGAAAAATCTGAGAGAAAGGACTCAGGATCATTTGGAGAAAGAGGGCAGAAATAATATGAAATTCTATTTGAGCCATCAAAGTACGTTCTATCCAAAAGATTTATTTTAATCCTCTCCAAAGGGAATGCTATTGTACAGGTTTCTGTTAGTGTCTTTGTGGATATTAATTTGCTAGAAAAACTTGATTTCCCCCCACCTTACCCCATGGTTGCCAAATTATTACAAATAATTAAAGTAATGGAAGAAATCTTTTTTTAGAGAGAGAGAGAGTCAGACAGACAGGAACGGAGAGATGAGAAGCATCAATCATCAGTTTTTTCGTTGCAACACCTTAGTTGTTCATTGATTGCTTTCTCATATGTGCCTTGACCACGGGCCTTCAGCAGACTGAGCAACCCCTTGCTCGAGCCAGCAACTTTGGGTCCAAACTGGTGAGCTTTTTGCTCAAACCAGATGGGCCCATGCTCAAACTGTCAAGCTCGGGGTCTCGAACCTGGGTCCTCCGCATCCCAGTCCAACGATCTATCCACTGTGCCACCACCTGGTCAGGTAAAAGAAACCTTTTTTTTTCTTTATTTTTTTATACATATATATTTTTTATTATTATTAATTCTAATGGGGTGACATCAATAAATCAGGGTACATATGTACAATGAAAACATCTCCAGGTTATCTTATCATTCAATTGTGTTGCATACCCATCACCAAAAGTCAAATTGTCCTCTGTCACCTTCAATCTGGTTTTCCCTGTGTCCCTCCCCTCCTCCCTATCCCACTCTTCCGTCCCTCCCCCCATCCCATAACCACCACTCTCTTGTCCATGTCTCATACCCTCACTTTCATGTCCCACCTATGTATGTAATCGTGCTGTTCTCAGTTTTTCTTTTTTTCTGATTTACTTATTTCACTCCGTATAATGTTATCAAGGTACATCCATTTTGTTATAAATGATCCGATGTCATCATTTCATATGGCTGAGTAGTATTCCATAGTATATATGTACCATAGCTTTTTAATCCACTCGTCTTCTGACGGACACTTGGGCTGGTTCCAGATCTTCGCTATTGTGAACAATGCTGCCACGAACATGGGGGCGCATTTCTTCCTTTCGAACAGTGCTATGGTGTTCTTAGGGTATATTCCTAAAAGTGGGATAGCTGGGTCAAAAGGCAGTTCGATTTTTAATTTTCTGAGGAATCTCCAAACTGTTTTCCACAGTGGCTGCACCAGTCTGCATTCCCACCATCAGTGCAGGAGGGTTCCGTTTACTCCACATCCTCGCCAGCACTTATTCTGTGTTGTTTTGCTGATAAGTGCCATTCTGACTGGTGTGAGGTGATATCTCATTGTGGTTTTAATGTGCATTTCTCTAATGATTAGTGATGTTGAGCATTTTTACATATGCCTATTGGCCATCTGTATGTCCTCTTTGGAGAAATTTCTATTCATTTCTTTTGCCCATTTTTTGATTGGGTTGTTTGTCTTCCTGGTGTTGAGTTTTATAAGTTCTTTATAAATTTTAGTTATTAACCCCTTATCAGATGTGCTGTCGAATATGTTCTCCCATTGTGTGGTTTGTCTTTTTATTCTGTTCCTATTGTCTTTAGCTGAGCAAAAACTTTTTAGTTTGATATAGTCCCATTTGTTTATCTTGCCTTTTATTTCAGTTGCCCATAAAGATAAATCGGCAAATATACCGCTGCTACAGATGTCGGAGAGCTTGCTGCCTATGTTTTCTTCTAAGATGCTTATGGTTTCACGGCTTACATTTAAGTCTTTTATCCATTTTGAGTTTGTTTTTGTGAATGGTGTAAGTTGATGGTCTAGTTTCATTTTTTTGCAGGTAGATGTCCAATTTTCCCAACACCATTTGTTAAAGAGGCTGTCTTTACTCCATTGTATGTTCTTTCCTCCTTTGTCAAATATCAGTTGTCCATAAAGGTGTGGGTTTATTTCTGGGTTCTCTGTTCTGTTCCATTGATCTATGTGCCTGTTCTTATGCCAGTACCAGGCTGTCTTGAGTATAATGGCCTTGTAGTAAACCTTGATATCAGGAAGAGTGATACCTCCTGCTATATTTTTTCTTTTTAAGATTGCTGAGGCTATTCGTGTTCTTTTTTGGTTCCATATATATTTTTGGAATATGTGTTCTATATCTTTGAAGTATGTCATTGATATTTTAATTGGTATTGCATTGAATTTATAAATTGGTTTGGGTAATATAGACATTTTAATGATGTTTATTCTTCCTAGCCATGAGCACGGTATGTGCTTCCACTTGTTTGTATCTTCCTTGATTTCTTTTATCAATGTTCTATAATTTTCCGAGTACAAGTCCTTAACCTCCTTGGTTAAATTTACTCCAAGGTACTTTATGTTTTTGGTTGCAATAGTGAAGGGGATTGTTTCCTTAATTTCTTTTGCTGATATTTCATTGTTGGTGTATAGAAATGCCTCTGATTTCTGAGTATTAATTTTATATCCTGCCACCTTGTTGAAATCATTTATAAGGTTCAGTAGTTTCTTGACTGAGACTTTAGGGTTTTCAATATACAATATCATATCATCTGCAAATAATGACAGTTTTACTTCTTCTTTTCCAATTTGGATGCCTTTTATTTCTTCTTCTTGTCTGATTGCAGTAGCTAGGACTTCCAGAACTATGTTGAATAAGAGTGGTGAAAGTGGGCAACCCTGCCTGGTTCCTGATCTTAAGGGGATTGCTTTTAATCTTTGTCCATTTAGTATGATGTTTGCTGTGGGTTTATCGTAGATGGCCTTTATCATGTTAAGGAATGATCCCTGTATTCCCACTTTACTGAGAGTTTTGAGCATGAATGGGTGCTGGATTTTATCAAAAGCCTTTTCTGCATCTATTGAAATTATCATGTGATTTTTGTCCTTCCTTTTGTTTATGTGGTGAATCACATTGATTGATTTGCGAATATTGAACCAGCCTTGCCTCTCCAGAATAAATCCCACTTGATCGTGGTGTATGATTTTTTTCATATGTTGCTGGATCCGGTTGGCTAATATTTTGTTGAGAATTTTAGCGTCTAAATTCATCAGGGATATAGACCTATAATTTTCTTTCTTTGTGTTGTCTTTGCCCGGTTTTGGGATCAGAATTATGCTGGCCTCATAAAAGGAGTTTGGAAGTCTTCCTTCCTCTTGAATTTTTTGAAATAGCTTGAGGAGAATAGGAGTTAGTTCTTCTTTGAATTTTTGATAGAATTCACTTGTGAAGCCATCAGGCCCAGGACTTTTCTTTTTTGATAACTGTTTCGATCTCATTTGCTGTAATTGGTCTGTTTAGGTGTTCTGATTCTTCCAGATTGATTTTTGGAAGGTTATATGATTCAAGAAATTTGTCCATTTCACCAAGATTGTCTAATTTTTTGGCATATAGTTCTTCATAGTATTTTCTTACAATACTTTGTATTTCTGTTCTGTCAGTTGTTATTTCTCCACTGTCCTTTCTAATTTTATTTATTTGAGTCCTTTCACTTTTTTTCTTGGTTAGTCTAGTTAAAGGTTCATCAATCTTGTTTACCTTTTCAAAGAACCAGCTTCTTGTTTCATTGATCCTCTGTATTGTTTCCTTAGCCTCTATGTCATTTATTTCTGCTCTGACCTTTATTATTTCCTTCCTTCTACTTGTCTTGGGTTTTATTTGTTGTTGTTTTTCTAGTTCTTTTAGATGCAGGGTCAGGTTGCTTACTTGAGCTTTTTCTAGCTTCTTATGATATGCCTGTAGTGCAATAAACTTCCCTCTCAGAACTGCTTTTGCTGTGTCCCATAAATTTTGAGTTGATGTATGCTCATTATCATTTGTTTCTAGGAACTTTTTTATTTCTTCTTTGATCTCATTGTTAATCCATTCATTATTTAATAACATGCTATTTAGTTTCCAAGTGTTTGAGTATTTTTCAGTTTTTCTTTTGTGGTTAATTTCTAGTTTCATGGCATTGTGATCAGAGAAAATGCTTGATATGATTTCAATCTTCTTAAATTTATTGAGACCATTTTTGTGTCCTAACATGTGGTCTATCCTAGAAAACGTACCATGAGCGCTTGAAAAGAATGTATATTCTACTGATTTAGGGTGAAAAGTTCTGAAGATATCTATTAAATCAAGTTGATCTAGTGTATCCTTTAAGTCTGCTGTTTCTTTATTAATTTTTTTTCTTGAGGATCTATCCAGTGTTGTTACAGGGGTATTGAAATCCCCTACTATGATAGTATTCCTGTTAATCTCGCCCTTTATATCCATCAAAGTCTGCTTTATGTATGTCGGGGCTCCTATATTTGGTGCATTGATATTTATAATAGTTATATATTCCTGTTGAATTGTTCCCTTTATCATTATGTAGTGTCCTCCTTTATCTCTTACTACTGCCTTTGTTTTAAAGTCCATTTTGTCTGATATAAGTATTGCTACCGCTGCTTTTTTTTCATTTCCATTTGCATGAAATATTTTTTTCCATCCTTTTATCTTCAGTCTATGAGCATCTTTTGTTTTAAGGTGTGTCTCTTGTAGACAGCATATGTATGGGTCCTGTTTCTTTATCCATGCAGCTACCCTATGTCTTTTGATTGGATCATTTAATCCATTTACATTTAAGGTTATTATTGATATGTAGTTGTTAATTGCCATTTTATTCTTTAAAGCTGTATTCTTCTTTTGCTCTATTCATTCCTCCCTTTAAACTGTTCACAAGAGGCCCCTTAGTATCTCTTGCAGAATTGGTTTGGTTTTTATGAATTCCTTCAGGCTTTCTTTTTCTGGGAAGCTCTTTATTTCTCCTTCAATTTTAAACGTTAGCCTTGCTGGATAAAGTAGTCTTGGTTGTAGGTTCTTGTTCTGCATTACTTTGATTATTTCTTGCCATTCCCTTCTGGCCTCAAGTGTTTCTGTTGAGAAGTTCGATGTCATCCTTATGGGGGCTCCTTTGTAGGTGATAGTCTTTTTTTCTCTAGCAGCTTTTAAATTTTTTTCTTTATCCATTAGCTTTGGTATTTTAACTATGATGTGTCTTGGTGTAGATCTTTTTGGTTTTCTCCTTAATGGAGTTCTGTGTGCTTCTTGAATGTGTGGAGTGTTTCCCAGCCTTAATTTAGGAAAGTTTTCTGCTATGATTTGATTGAACAAAGTTTCAATTTCCTGTCCTCTCTTCTCTTCTTCAGGCACCCCTATGATGAGAATGTTGTTTCTCTTCATGTTGTCACAAGGCTCCCTTAGAGTTTCCTCACATTTTTTAAGTCTCTTTTCCTTTTTCTTCTCTGCTTCTGTGTCTTTGTTTATTGTGTCCTCTAACTCGCTTATTCGATCCTCAGCATCATCCATCCTGCTTTTAATTCCTTCCATTGTGGTCTTCAGTTCTGATACTGTATTTGTCATTTCTGTCTGATTCTTTTTTATTATTTCAATTTCATTTTTTATACTTGTTATCTCTTTATTTAGGTGTTCATAATGACTATCCATTGTTGCTCTAATTTCTTTGAACATCCTAACTATCATTATTCTAAATTCTGCTTCTGGTAATTTGGTTATATCTGGTTCATTCAGGTCCTTCTCTGGGGATTTCTCCTGATTCATTTGGTTTGCATTCCTCTGCCTGCCCATTTTGTCTGTGTATAAGCAAGTTGTGGCCACTGGAGTCCAGTAGGTGTTGCCTTTGTGTTCTCTAGGTGTGGTCTATCTGCAGGGCCCCCACCCCCTCTGCCGGTGCCTAGGGTGGTTGGGTATGAGCGTTGCCAGCGCCGGCCCACTGTGGCTTTTGCTATGATTTCTGCCTCTCCTCCGTGGGAGGGGCTGTGACTGAAGCCACAAGATTAGCACCAAGGGTAGAGGTGAGCACCTTTCCTCAGCTGCGGACCCAGCCTATTTCCGGACTTCCGCCCAGAACTAGCAGTCGGAGCCTGCTCGCTACAGTTCTGCGGGTTAGGCGGGGCTTTTGACGTGCTCTCAGCTGTAAACTTTTGCCCGTCTGGAGCTTTAGCCCCGCCCTCGAGGCCAGGGCCCTTCTGCGCAGAGTCGGAAACCAAGGCATATTGGGGCGGGCGTCTTTGCTGGCTTCCGCTTAGCTGCGTACTTCCGCTCGTCCCGGCCTCTACCCCACCCCCGTGTTCGGAGCCCGCTCGTGCACGTATGAATGCTCTCCGGGGTTTCTCCGGTCTGATGGGAATAGTAGCGTGGGCTCAGCTGCGAGCCTCCACTTGTCTCGGGGTCCACCCCGTTCCCACGCTCGGAGCCCGCTCGCGCACGTATACTGGCCAACCGCGGTTTCTCCGGCCGGGGGGTGGGGGGTGGGGGGGGTGGGGGGGGACTGGTAGCGTCAGCTCAGCCACGAGCACCTGCCCGTCCCTGGTCCTAGCCCAGTCCCCGCGGTCAGGGTCGGCTTGCGCAGGGCATGCCCGTTCCTGGCCTCCCGCTTTGTCCCCGTAAGTGGGATTAAAGGCAGGCCCGCAGCTTCCGGACCGCTTTCGCGGTCCCCTCTGACCCTCTGGGCTAGACCGATCTCCCACCAGCTTGGCCTCTGCCCACGCCGACAGAACCGCCTTTCAGCGTCCTGCCGCCCCAAAACCTTAAGCAGCCCTCAGCAGAGTAGAAAGAGACCTAATACTCCACACTGTAGGTCTGGGAGCTCCCTCACTTGTTTCACAGCTCAATACTGTCCAAATGCCTCTTCTAGGCTCTAGGACTGCAGGCTGGGGCTTGGTTCCTGGGACCCAGGTCCCTCCTTCTCCGCCAAACTCTCCTCCAGCCACACAGGTCTCTCCAGGCTGCCGTTTGCTCCGGGGAGCTGGGCAGCACTCTTCGCATTTTCGCTATTCCTACCAGTCTCAGTGTGGCTTCTTCTGTGTTCCTTGGTTGAAGAGTCCACTTAGTTTTGTTCAAAGTTGGTTTATTCAGGTGATGGTTATTAAAATTGAGTTGTAATCCACTTTGGTTCTGGGAGTTGGAAGTTGGTACATCCGCCTACTCCGTAGCCATCTTGCTCCCCAAGAAACCTTTTTTTAATTTTATTTTTTTTTTATTAAAAACATCTCCAGGTTATCTTAACATTCAATTGTGTTGCATACCCGTCACCAAAAGTCAAATTGTCCTCTGTCACCTTCAATCTGGTTTTCCCTGTGTCCCTCCCCTCCTCCCTATCCCACCCTTCCTTCCCTCCCCCCGCCCGAAAACCACCACTCTCTTGTCCTTGTCTCATAGTCTCATTTTTATGTCCCACTTATGTATGAAATCATGCTGTTCTCAGTTTTTCTTTTTTTCTGATTTACTTATTTCACATCGTATAATGTTATAAGACCATCCATTTTGTTATAAATGATCCGATGTCATCATTTCTTATGGCTGAGTAGTATTCCATAGTATATATGTACCATTGCTTTTTAATCCAGTTGACTTCTGACAGACACTTGGGCTGGTTCCAGATCTTCGCTATTGTGAACAATGCTGCCAGGAACATGGGGGCGCATTTCTTCTTTTCGAACAGTGCTAAGGTGTTCTTAGGGTATATTCCTATAAGTGGGATAGCTGGGTCAAAAGGAAGTTTGATTTTTAATATTTTGAGGAATGTCCAAACTGTTTTCCATAGTGGCTGCACCAGTCTGCATTCCCACCAATAGTGCAGAAGGGTTCCCTTTTCTCCACAACCCCGCCAGCACTTATTCTGTGTTGTTTTGCTGATGAGTGCCATTCTGACTGGTGTGAGGTGATATCTCATTGTGGTTTTAATTTGCATTTCTCTAATAATTAGTGATGTTGAGCATTTTTTCATATGCCTATTGGCCATCTGTATGTCCTCTTTGGAGAAATTTCTATTCATTTCTTTTGCCCATTTTTTGCTTGGATTGTTGGTCTTCCTGTTGTTGAGTTTTATAAGTTCTTTATAAATTTTAGTTATTAACCCCTTATCAGACGTGCTCTCAAATATGTTCTCCCATTGTGTGGTTTGTCTTTTTATTCTGTTCTTATTGTCTTCAGCTGTGCAAAAACTTTTCAGTTTGATATAGTCCCATTTGTTTATCTTGTCTTTTATTTCAGTTGCCCGTGGAGATAAATCGGCAAATATATTGCTGCTACAGATGTTGGAGAGCTTGCTGCCTATGTTTTCTTCTAAGATGCTTATGGTTTCATGACTTACATTTAAGTCTTTTATCCATTTTGAGTTTGTTTTTGTGAATGTTGTAAGTTGATGGTCTAGTTTCATTTTTTTGCAGGTAGATGTCCAATTTTCCCAACACCATTTGTTAAAGAGGCTGTCTTTACTCCATTGTATGTTCTTGCCTCCTTTGTCAAATATCAGTTGTCCATAAAGCTGTGGGTTTATTTCTGGGTCCTCTGTTCTGTTCCATTGATCTATGTGCCTGTTCTTATGCCAGTACCAGGCTGTCTTGAGTATAATGGCCTTATAGTAAACCTTGATATCTGGAAGAGTGATACCTCCTGCTATATTTTTTCTTTTTAAGATTGCTGAGGCTATTCGTGTTCTTTTTTGATTCCATATAAATTTTTGGAATGTGCGTTCTATATCTTTGAAGTATGTCATTGGTTTTAATTGGTATTGCATTGAATTTGTAAATTGCTTTGGGTAATATAGACATTTTAATGATGTTTATTCTTCCTAGCCATGACCACGGTATATGCTTCCACTTGTTTGTATCTTCCTTGATTTTTTTTACCAATGTTTTATAATTTTCTGAGTCCAAGTGCTTAACCTCCTTGGTTAAATTTACTCCTAGGTACTTTATTTTTTTGGCTGCAATAGTGAAGGGGATTGTTTCCTTAATTTCTTTTGCTGACAGTTCATTGTTGGTATATAGAAATGCCTCTGATTTCTGAGTATTAATTTTATATCCTGCCTCCTTGCTGAATTCATTTATAAGGTCCAGTAGTTTTTTGACTGAGACTTTAGGGTTTTCAATATACAATATCATATCATCTGCAAATAGTGACAGTTTTACTTCTTCTTTTCCAATTTGGATGCCTTTTATTTCTTCTTCTTGTCTGGTTGCTGTGGCTTAGACTTCCAGAACTATGTTGAATAAGAGTGGTGAAAGGGGGCAACCCTGCCTGGTTCCTGATCTTAAGGGGATTGCTTTTAATTTTTGTCCATTTAGTATGATGTTTGCTGTGCGTTCGTCGTAGATGGCCTTTATCATGTTAAGGAATGTTCCCTGTATTTCCACTTTACTGAGAGTTTTGAGCATGAATGGGTGCTGGATTTTATCAAATACCTTTTCTGCATCTATTGAAATTATCATGTGATTTTTGTCCTTCCTTTTGTTTATGTGATGAATCACATTGATTGATTTGCGAATATTGAACCAGACTTGCCTCTCCAGAATAAATCCCACTTGATCGTGGTGTATGATTTTTTTCATATATTGCTGGATCCGGTTGGCTAATATTTTGTTGAGAATTTTAGCGTCTAAATTCATCAGGGATATAGGCCTATAATTTTCTTTCTCTGTGTTGTCTTTGCCAGGTTTGGGGATCAGAATTATGCTCGCCTCATAAAAGGAGTTTGGAAGTCTTCCTTCCTCTTGAATTTTTTAAAATAGCTTGAGGAGAATAGGAGTTAGTTCTTCTTTGAATTTTTGATAGAATTCACTTGTGAAGCCATCAGGCCCAGGACTTTTCTTTTTTGGGAGTTTTTTGATAACTGTTTCAATCTCATTTGTTGTAATTGATCTGTTTAGGTGTTCTGATTCTTCCAGATTGATTTTTGGCAGGTTATATGATTCAAGGAATTTGTCCATTTCACCAAGATTGTCTAATTTTTTGGCATATAGTTCTTCATAGTATTTTCTTATAATGCTTTGTATTTCTGTTCTGTCAGTTATTTCTCCACTGTCCTTTCTAATTTTATTTATTTGAGTCCTTTCACTTTTTTTCTTGGTTAGTCTAGTTAAAGGTTCATCAATCTTGTTTACCTTTTCAAAGAACCAGGTTCTGGTTTCATTGATCCTCTGTATTGTTTCCTTAGCCTCTATGTCATTTATTTCTTCTCTGATCTTTATTATTTCCTTCCTTCTACTTGTCTTGGGTTTTATTTGCTGTTGTTTTTCTAGTTCTTTTAGATGCAGGGTCAGGTTGCTTATTTGAGCTTTTTCTAGCTTCTTATGATATGCCTGTAGTGCAATAAACTTCCCTCTCAGAACTGCTTTTGCTGTGTCCCATAAATTTTGAGTTGATGTATGCTCATTATCATTTGTTTCTAGGAACTTTTTTATTTCTTCTTTGATCTCATTGTTAATCCATTCATTATTTAATATCATGCTATTTAGTTTCCAAGTGTTTGAGTATTTTTCAGTTTTTCTTTTGTGGTTAATTTCTAGTTTCATGGCATTGTGATCAGAGAAAATGCTTGATATGATTTCAATCTTCTTTAATTTATTGAGCCCATTTTTGTGTCCTAACATGTGGTCTATCCTAGAAAACGTACCATGAGCGCTTGAGAAGAATGTATATTCTACTGCTTTAGGATGAAAAGTTCTGAAGATATTTATTAAATCAAGTTGATCTAGTGTCTCCTTTAAGTCTGCTGTTCCTTTTTTAATTTTCTTTCTTGAGGATCTATCCAGTGTTGTTAGAGGGGTATTGAAATCCCCTACTATGATAGTATTTCTGTTAATCTCGCCCTTTATATCCATCAAAGTCTGCTTTATGTATGTCGGGGCTCCTATATTTGGTGCATAGATATTTATAATAGTTATATCTTCCTGTTGAATTGTTCCCTTTATCATTATGTAGTGTCCTTCTTTATCTCTTACTACAGCCTTTGTTTTAAAGTTCATATTGTCAGATATAAGCACTGCTACCCCGGCTTTTTTTTCATTTCCATTTGCATGAAATATTTTTTTCCATCCTTTTACGTTCAGTCTATGTGCATCTTTTGTTTTTAGGTGTGTCTCTTGTAGACAGCATATGTATGGGTCCTGTTTCTTTATCCATGCAGCTACTCTATGTCTTTTGATTGGATCATTTAATCCATTTACATTTAAGGTTATTATTGATATGTAGTTGTTAATTGCCATTTCATTCTTTAAAGTTGTATTCTTCTTTTGCTATATTCTTTTCTCCCTTTAAAATGATCACAGCAGTCCCCTTAGTATCTCTTGCAGAATTTGTTTGGTTTTTATGAATTCCTTCAGGCTTTCTTTTTCTGGGAAGCTCTTTATTTCTCCTTCAATTTTAAACGTTAGCCTTGCTGGATAAAGTAGTCTTGGTTGTAGGTTTTTGTTATGCATTACTTTGATTATTTCTTGCCATTCCCTTCTGGTCTCAAGTGTTTCTGTTGAGAAGTCCAATGTCATCCTTATGGGGGCTCCTTTGTAGGTGATAGCCTTTTTTTCCCTAGCAGCTTTTAAATTTTTTTCTTTATCCATTAGCTTTGGTATTTTAACTATGATGTGTCTTGGTGTAGATCTTTTTGGGTTTCTCTTTAATGGAGTTCTGTGTGCTTCTTGAATGTGTGAAGTGTATCCCAGCCTTAATTTAAGGAAGTTTTCTGCTATGATTTGATTGAACAAAGTTTCCTTTTTCTGTCCTCTCTCCTCTTCTTTGGTACCCCTATGATGCGAATGTTGTTTCTCTTCAGGTTGTCACAGAGCTCCCTTAGAGTTTCCTCACATTTTTTGAGTCTCTTTTCCTTTTTCTTCTCTGCTTCTGTGCCTTTGTTTATTGTGTCCTCTAACTCGCTTATTCGATCCTCAGCGTGATTCATCCTGCTTTTTATTTCTTCCATTGTGGTCTTCAGTTCTGATACTGAATTTGTCATTTCTGTCTGATTCTTTTTTATTATTTCAATTTTGTTTTTTATACTTGTTATCTCTTTATTTAGGTGTTCATAATGACTATCCATTGTTGCTCTAATTTCTTTGAACATCCTAACTATCATTATTCTAAATTCTGCTTCTGGTAATTTGGTTATATCTGGTTCATTCAGGTCCTTCTCTGGGGATTTCTTTTGATTCATTTGGTTTGCATTCCTCTGCCTGCCCATTTTTTCTGTGTATAAGCAAGTTGTGGCCACTGGAGTCCTGTAGGTGTTGCCTTTGTGTTCTCTAGGTGTGGTCTGTCTGCAGGCCACCCACCCCCTCTGCCGCTGCCTAGGGTGGTTGGGTATGGGCGTTGCCAGAGCCGGCCCACTGTGGCTTTTGCTGTGATTTCTGCCTCTCCTCCGCGGGAGGGGCTGTCACTCAAGCCACAAGCCTCAGGACCAAGGATAGAGGTGAGCACCTTTACTCAGCTGCGCACCAGCCTATTTCCGGACTTCCGCCCAGAACCAGCAGTCAGAGCCTGCTCGCTACAGTTCCGCGGGTTAGGCGGGGCTTTTGACGTGCTCTCAGCTGTAAGCTTTTGCCCGTCCGGAGCTTTAGCCCCGTCCTCAAGGCCAGGGCCCTTCTGCGCAGGGTCGGAAACCAAGGTTTATTGGGGCGGGCGTGTTTGCTGGCTTCCGCTCAGCTGCGGACTTCCACTCGTCCCGGACTCCACCCCGCCCCTGCGTTCGTAGTCCGCTCGTGCACGTGGGATGGCAAATCGGGTTTCTCCGGCCGGGCGGGGATATTAGCGTGGGCTCAGCTGCGAGCTTCCACTTGTCTCAGCGTCTACCACGTCCCCGCGCCCGCTCGCGTAGGCAGAATGGCAAACCTTGGTTTCTCCAGCCGGGCGGGGCTGGTAGCGTGAGCTCAGCCGCAAGCCCCCCGCCCGTCCCTGGTCCTAGCCCAGTCCCCGCGGTCAGGGCCGGCTTGCGCAGAGTCACAAAGAGAAATCAGCGCAGAGCTGATTTCTGCCCGTTCCTGGCCTCCCGCTTTGTCCCCGTAAGTGGGATTAAAGGCCGGCCCGCAGCTTCCGGACCGCTTTCACGTGCCCCCTTCAACCCTGCTGGACTAGACCGAGCTCCAACCAGCTTGGCCTCCGCCCACGCCGACAGAACCGTGTTTCAGCGTCCTGCCGCCCACCCTGCCCTTCTGCAACCCTCAGCAGAGTAGGATGGGACCAAATACTCCACACTGTAGGCCTGGGAGCTCCCTCACTTGTTTCACAGCTCAAAACTGTCCAAACGCCTCTTCTAGGCTCTGGGACTGTAGGCTGGGGCTTGGTTCCTGGGACCCAGGTCCCTCCCTCTCCGCCAAACTCTCCTCCCGCCACGCGGGTCTCTCCAGGCTGCCGTTTGCTCCGGGGAGCTGGGCAGCCCTCTTCGTGTTTTCGCTATTCCTACAAGTCTCAATGTGGCTTCTTCTGTGTTCCTTGGTTGAAGAGTCCACTTAGTTTTGTTCAAAGTTGGTTTATCCAGATGATGGTTCTTAAAATTGAGTTATAATCCACTTTGGTTTTGGGAGTTGGAAATTGGTAAGTCCGCCTACTCCGTCGCGATCTTGCTCCCCTCAAGAAACCTTTTTTATAGTGAGGCTATGAGATCAAATTTATGAACTATGATTATTCTTCCTTGGTTATCAGATGCATATATTTAAATTATGACTTTATATTTGATATTAAGAACAGGGGAAGAAGACAACTATTATCTCTAGAATATTGGAAATGAAATCTGGAAGGGAACAGAAGCCCTTTATAAATGCTTTCCTGCCTAATAAAGTAATTCAATTTTCTTTTAATTTCTACGGTTTTAAATAAATGAATCTGAGAGCCATATTTTAAAAAATGGGTGCTATCTTGTTTTTAATAGGAAGCAAAAGAACACTAATCATTTTGAATCAAAGCTCCTCTATTCTGTCTCCTCATTGCTCTGTTGATGACTTTCCTGCCCATGAACCTAGAACTTTTACCAAACATCTTCGTGTGATGGAAAAGCTTTAAGTGCCCAGCAGCATAGGTCATGAAGATGCCGCCATCAAATTCCACTCTCCACTGCACTGTATACTGCTGGTCCGTATCCCAGTCCTGTTCAGTTGCTCTGCTTAGTTTGTTTTCCTTCCCATTGGCATGTCTCTTTCCTTCTCTGGGCTGGTTGCAGAGTGAGGTTCACCTCTCCTACCTGCCATCCCAAGGGGACAGGAGTAAAATTGAAACCCCTGCACTCCAGCTGGTAGTGTTTGCAGGGTACCAGAGGTGGAGTAGGAGCAGTTCTGCCTTTGATTGCACAATTAACACAATGTTAAATGTGCAAACAGAGCTGGAGTGTAGACAACATGCTGCTGCAATCACAATCATGTCACTCGAGAACTCAGTGTTGCCTTGCTCCAAGGAAATGATGGGTTGGTTTTCCCACCTTCCATTTACTTAATTTTGAGAAAACAGCTGTATGGGTGGCTCACCATATGCCTGCTGAAGAGTTTGGCTGAAATCTAGATGTCATTAGGAAATCTCCTCCAGGAAGCCAACCAAAGTTAGGCCACCAGATGCTATGCCCTGTGCAGCTCTTATAGTATCCTCCTCTCATACAGGAATAGGGCTGCACCAGTGGGTTTCCCATAAATGGCAGTGAATTTGTCACCCTGGGACAGTGACCCTGACTGTATACCAATTCTCCAAATTTCTTTATACTAATTTATACTATCTAAGATTTTTTAAATTTTAATTTTTTAAATTATTTAAATTTGCCTGACCAGGTGGTGGCCTGGGACACTGAGGACCCAGGTTTGAAACCCCGAGCTCTCAGGCTTGAGCACAGGCTCATCCAGTTTGAACATGGGCTCACCAGCTTGAGCATGGGGTTGCTGGCTTGAGTGTGGGATCATAGACATGACCCCATGGTCGCTGGCTTGAATACCAAGGTCACTGGCTTGAGCAAGGGGTCACTGACTTGCTGGAGCTCACCCCTCCTAACCCGTCAAGGCACATATGAGAAAGCATCAATGAACAACTAAGGTGCCTCTACGAGGAACTAATGCTTTCATCTCCCTTCCAGTCTGTCTGTCCCTCTCTGTCTGTCTGTCTGTCTCTCTATTTCTGTCTCTCAAAAACAATTTGTTTAAATTTAAGTAATTATTTAAATATTCCCATTGATTTCAAGAAAGCCTGACTAACTTCTTTCCAGAATAATGGATTACTGGAGTCTTTATTTTGCATTTGTATATTGTATAATAGTGGACAAGTGCTCCCTTCAATTCTCTGAACTGAATCATGACACAGAGCCAAGTTGTCCAGAGCTCTTTTCCAGATCATTTATTTTTAGCTGTGCAACCTTAAAGAATCTGAGTCTCATGTAATCTGTAGAGGACTCTATGAAGTCCCTATTCTATTAACAGGGTGGTTAAAAGGATTTTAAAGAAATAAAATAATTAGTATAGCATACTGTAAGCCCTCATTAAATGTTTGCTATTGATTATGATTTTGGTGGTGCAGATTACAGCAATCTATAACCTAATTTGAAAAGGACAGTTGTTTGCCGTCCAATGATAGCCACCCAGTTAGTCAGAGTTGCAGGCTAAGTATTAGCCCAATCATCTGTTGGAATTTCAGCATTTTGGGGATCTTGTTCAATTTCAAGAGGATACAGTTTAGTCCAGTTGAGTGGATGCAGTCAGGCTTCTTTTTATTGAGAGAGACAGGAAACATGATGGTGAGTACTGGGTCCTGGGTAGTCAGAGGCCCTGGGCCTCTAGCTTGGGCTCAACCACTGGGTAGAACATGTGGCAAGTAACTCACTTGTGAATAAGGATAGCAATAATCCTACATATCCATAGGGTTAGTGTAATAAATAAATTAGTAAAGCATGATTAAATTTACTATAGAACACTAGGCAAAGATAAAGGATTATTGCCACCTTCAATAGTGTGTTCCCTGCCCATTAATTTGTCTGTTTCTCCCTGCTTTTGAAATTGCCCTCAACACCCAATGCCTTGAGGTAGTCTTCATTGCCAACACCCCCCTCTTGGAAACCCTACTAAATAATAAATGATTACATGGGATCACTTTTATAAAGCAACTAACAAACAATAGGATAGCTTTTTATGATACTAGGTCTCTTCCCTAATTCATTTGTCCACCTATACTTGTTTCCCTACATTGAGAGAAATACTGGGATAGAATCTGGGGCACACAGATCTTGAGAAGACATGGGCAATGCCAAGGATTAGATCATCATAGTATGTAGTGTTGACTGGGTATTCTTGGTTAAAAAAAAAATACAACAGAGAAATTCAGAGATAATATGAGAAGCTGAAAAATACCTTGAAGTCTGCCTATCTAAATTAGGTTCCTAGGCCCAATTCTAAGGTGGGGAGTGAGGGGGAAGTTTTCCCACACATCTACCAACAATTCCCAGATACCAGCATGGTAACCAAGACTTTAACTCTATCCTGACACTATCTACCCTGAGATAGACTCAAATTCTACAGGTTAATGGTTCAGTCCTACAAGGCCGCCCCTTCTCCCCAACACACCCATACAAGCCCAGGCTTCTGGCTATAGATTGGAGTTTCCTAAAACCCCTTACTTAGGTTCAATTAACTTGCCAGAATAGCTCACAGAATTTAGGAAAACTAATCTACTGACTAGATTACCATTTATTAGAAAGGATATTAAAGGATTCAAGTCAAGAGCCAGATGAAGAGATACATAGGTACATAGGACAAGGTGCTGAACAAAGGAACTTCTGTCCTTGTAGAACTTGGGGCCTGGGGCAGTGTCACATGGAAGCATTCTGGTTCCCCAACCTAAAACTCTTCCAGCACCCTTCTTTTGGGTTTTTTATGAAGGCTTCATTACATACGCATGATTCACACTCATTGGCCATTGCTGACTGACTCAGCTTCCAGCCCCTGTCCCCTCATTGAAGGTGGTGGTGAGGGGATGAGACTGAAAGGTCCAACCTTCTGCTAATCACATGGCTAGTTCTTCTGGCAGCCAGCCCTTGTCCACAGGCCAGTGGTTCTCAAACGTTTTGAAGTCAGGGCACATTTAAAATCTTACAAATAGTTGCAGGCACACTATATACAAATATCTGAGAAACATGTTATAATAATTAAGTCAAAATATTAAAGAAAAAATATATATAAAGTCCAAGAGTGCTTTTATGGTAATTAAACAAAATAAATATGACAAAATTAAATTTATTCTGACATTAAAAAACATTTTTATGTTACATTTTTTGAGTTATGCTTTTTAGAATTTGTAAAAAAAAGGGATTAAAAAATAGAAAAATGACAAAAAAGTTATCTTTATATATATAGAGAGAGAGCCTGATTTGTCCGAGTGATTTCTTCAATGTTTGGGCATATATTTGAAAGGCAAACTCTCATTTCCTTGTCAATACATTGAAGAATTCCTCTCTTTTTACTCTTGTGTTGAGGGCAGAAAACCCGCACCATACATATCATCTTACCTTTACATCAAACGAAGGATAGAAGAAACTTGCCTCAGTCTTTCTGGGGAACATGGGGGGGGGGGGTAGTGTAAACACTCCAGCACCACAACTTAACAGCCTTTTGCAACCTAATCAGGCAAGTGAGGTGGGCGGTTGGGCAGACTGTCAGCTTACAGCCAATTCCACACCTCTGTCCCCAAAAAAATCTAAACTCCAAAAACCCTGTTGGTTTTTTGGCCCGCAACAGGCACATATTTCTCTGGAATACCACAGGGCGCACCTGGAAATCTTCTAGGGCGTGCCAGTGCACCCTGGTTGCACACTTTGAGAACCACTGCCTTAGGTGCTTTCCAACATTCACCTCATTAACATAAAAAACCTTGATTTCTTTCAGCACTTAAAAAATTCCAAGCTGTGTGCCAGAAATTGTGGACAAATACAAAATATATATGAGAAATATATTGTAGTCATCAGAATGAATAAATAGCAATATTACACTATCTAAACCTCCTTATCCAAAGTAGCCTTTGTTAATCATGGGTCCAGTCATCATTTCATCATTTGATCAGGGCTCAAGTAATGTTTCTTTTTTCTTTCTTTTTTTAACTAGTTACAATTTATTGAGAACCTATTATGAGCCAGGTGCCATATAAGAATCTTTGCACATAATCTTTCTCATCCACACAACCACACTTGGGGTTATATATTGTCTCTAGCCTATAGACGAAGAAACAAGGCTTAGGTGCAGAAGCTCACCCAGCGGGTGAGTGGCTCAGCCTGTATTTAAACACTGGGCACAGAAACCCAAGCTCTTCCCCAGTGTCAGAGCCTTCACTGTGGAACAGCAGGTATTGGGCCCAAGTTGCCTTGATGAGCAACTGTTGCCAAAGCACAATAAAATAAGCAGAAAGAAAAGCTTAGGAAAATCAGTTGGAAAAAGAAACAAATGCAAATCCTAAAACTATCATTTAAAACCCCACTAGATGAACAAAATGTTCCACCTGGTAACAGATTAGTAAAATAATTAAGCCATGTTAGACAGATAATGTTTTTATCAATTTAGTGTGGGTAAAGCACTCTCACACAGATTGCAATTTCTGTTCAGCAACTATAAACATTTGCATATTATGTGTTTTAAAAAGCACATCTTATTTTAAATTCAAATCCTTGATATCACATATAAATGCATTTGATGCAAAGTTATTTCTGTGCCATTCAGAAAGAGAACCCAAATACAGGGTTTTGGCGGAGGTTTTGAAGTAGAGCGAGGTCAATCTGTAAAAGTAGCCAAATAGATCTAGCTTGAAATATTAATCATTTATTTACCCCTACTTAGTGCATTTTACTTCTATTAAACTACATTGAAATCTTACTTGGAATTTAACAGAAATCTATACCCAAGCATCAAATATTTAGTGTCTGTTTAGGAAAAATAATTGGTAGAACTCAAAGCTGCTATTTGTTCTGTTTGATTAATGTTTACCAAGTGGAAATTTTGTGCAAAATAATACATCAGTGCTCCACACTCACTGATGCTTCCTCTGCTCCTCAACGCCTTATCTCCCGATCCTGCTTTGTGCATCATCCTTTGAAAATGGAGCACAAAGAATATTTTCTCAAATTAATTTTTAATTTCTGTAAAAAAATTGCATTTCCCCTGGACGACAGATGTATCACCTTTTCAAAATTCACTCTACATAAACTAATAATATATCCACTTCTCTCCACATATTTGCCTTCTCCCAGAATCACTAACAACAGTCAGTTACAGCAGAAAGCAGCATTCCTCCCTTCCTCGTTGCATTGCTTCAGGTGAAGGCTACCCTCTCTGGGGGCAGCAAAGTGCCTAGCATGTGATATGGGTTCAGGGTTTGATGAGTGAATTAATGAACATCCTCATTTGTATATTGATGATAATAGAGTCCAACCAACCTATTGAACAGGTAGTTTCAAATATTAAGCAAGGCATAGTCTAGGCAAACATTTTTAAAATAGTGAAATGATGTATAAACATAAAGTATTAAAATTGCAGGCCTTTGAATAGTACCTAGTAAGAAATATTTGAAAGAAATTGAGGAGTAGTAAATACCTGTAGGCTCATAGAAATTTGCATAGCTGAAATAACCTTGTTCCTTAAAAATAAATTAGTGCAGTTTTTTCAAAGCCTACACTGAAAAATTGAAAACAAAGCAATGCCCTTTCTTTTTCTTCTCTCCACCCTGACACACAGCCAAGCTTTCATGACAAAATTATTTTTGTGAACAAAAATTCTTTTGACAAGCATGGAATTTTGCAGTTTAATGCTTAAAAGGCATCCATGTAAGAGGTTCAACAGGGAAAGTTTCTGCTGTGTGAGAAGCATAAATGACATCTGGTCTGCCAGGACCAGTCATCCTATAATGACTAAAAACATTAAGAATAACTTGTGTGTGCAAATTGAATGTCTTCACTGTATTCCCAGAAGCAAATGTTAGCATTTTCTTTTACACAACCATCTTGATTATCTTGACTTGAGCAAGGTGACAGCAATAGTGAGACTTAGGGACTAAACAAACTAAGTGATAATAAAGCAAGGCCCTTCCCATCCTGCCAAGGAAATGATACTTCTCTTCCTCAATTTTGGATGTTAATATTAATCTTATTTTGATTCTTCTAAAAGGAAATACTGAAGTCTTCACTGTACAATAGATTCTTTCCTCATGAATATTTCTTAATTTTTATTTTTTTATTTTTTGAAGTGAGAAGAGGGGAGATAGAGAGGCAGACTTCCACATATGCCCTGACTGGGATCCACTTGGCAACCCTCTTCTGGGACCAATGCCCTGCCCATCTGGGGCCATGCTCCCAACCAAGCTATTTTTCACACGTGAGGCTTGATGAAGTCATCCTCAGCTCCCAGGACTGACACGCTCAAATCAATTGAGCCATGGCTATTGGAGGAGAAGAGAGAGAGAAGAGGTAGGGGAAAGCAGATGGTCACTTCTCCTGTGTACCCTGACCGGGAATCCAAACCTGAGACTTCCACACACCAGGTTGACACTCTACTGCTGAACCAACTGGCCAGGGCCTTCCTCATGAATCTTTATGTACTATAAAATTCATGTATTTCATCTTTTCTCTGAATTTTAATTCAGTGGTATCTATGAGGAACAATAATTTTTGACCCAGTTATAGTCAATTGGAAATACTAAATATTCCTAAATTGATCTTTTTTTAAAAATTGTTTTTTATTTTATTCATTTTAGAGAGGAGACACAGAGTGAGAGAGAGAAGGAGAGAGAGAGAGAAAGGGGGGAGGAGCTGGAAGCATCAACTCCCATTTGTGCCTTGACCGAACCAGTGCAGGGTTTTGAACTGGCAACCTCAGTGTTCCCAGGTCGACGCTTTATCCACTGCGCCACCACAGGTCAGGCGATCTTTTTTTTTTTAATATGACTATGTGCCTTGGTTTGTGCTTTCTCAAAACAGCTGTTCTAATTGTTGTTGTGTTTCTTGAGTGAGTGGGGGGAAGAATTGCATAATGAGTATATAAAAGTGAGTATGGTTCTCTCAAAAATATGTCAAATATTTCTTGACTTTTGATAAACCAAAACAAGAACTGCTGATTCATAAAATTTTCTAAGCAATGTCTCCAGCATCCTAGAAAGGAAATTACAAGTGACTACTTAAGTAGATCTGATAAAAGAAAGATTCTATATCAGAGACTAGTAAAGACTCCTCAGCATTTTGCAAATTATGTTTTCAGTTCCTAGTTAATTACCATTTGAATAATGTTTGAGTTGCTAGAAATTGTTGCAGAAATTCAATAACAATTAGAATTTACCTTGAAATGTGAGTCAGTTTTTTGAAACATGTTTAAACCATCTAGATCATGGGTACCCACACTTTTTCACCTTGCAAGCTACTTATAAGATGACCAAGTCAAAATTATCTACCTACAATAAAAATGCAAAACATAAATTTATTTCTTCTATATTATCATTATTTAAGTTACTATTATTACTATTTAATATTGTGTATTCTTCTTTCACCTTTCTCCTTCTCATCTCTCTTTTCAGAGGAAAGTCAATGTCATAGTTTTTATGAACAGTCCGAAAAAGCCGCTCCACATTTCCCTTCTTTGGAATAGCAATGGCACACAGACAGATGAGGCAAACCCACTTAGAATATGACATAGTGAAAAAAATCCCCTCCCATTCTGTATGAAAGTGGTAGGTTTTAGGCTTCTTACTTGGACCAGCTATAGCACTCATTTTTATACCCTTTGTTGTATTTAGTTTAAATAAATTGAAGGCTAACTACGCAGCAATGTAACTGAACAAGTTAGCACGGTTTAACACGCATGAGTAGGGTGTCAAAAGTTCAGACGTCAGATTGGCTACCCTGTATGCCAATCAAAAGACAAATGTCTTTTTAATGTCATGCGATCTACTCACACTTCCTTTGCGATGATCTAGATTGTCCTATGTCTTATATAGTCCTTGTTTTTTAAAGCACAAAACCATACTACTAACATGGGAAAGAGAATCGGTGTTGTGAGGGAGGTTATAGGAGAAAAGCATAGAGAGCTCCTAGAAAGTACTTGTGTGCCATTCTTGGAGGAGAGAAAGCGAATTCCAGAAGAGGTGGACGTTAAAAGCAGTAGTGTATATTTTAAGAACAGCCAAGGCATTTGCAAAAGATTAGTTACATTTATTAAAACCTCATCTCACTGGCAGTATCCTTCACTTCTTGGTTAGATAGTTGTTCTACATATTATTTTAAGGATGGTAAGAAGACAAGGGTATTTTCTTCTAAAGCAAACATGATACTTAATCTCTAAAGAGGCAGTAACATTACATATCAATCTATTAAATCAAAACAATCTAGAATTAATAAATTTATATATTCAGAAACAATTTGAGTTCCTCTCACTTGTGTCCGAAGCCCCGCCATAAGGCTGACTTGGCTGGAGAGAAATTGAGGCCCCACCCTTGAACTTTACAACCATGGTAAATTACCTCATCTCTGTATTTTCAAAAAAGTTTAATTCCTCTTATTTTGAATGAAAACAATCAAAAACAAAGATAAAAACACCTGCATAGTAATCATAATACATCCTTACCCCAATGTCATCTCTAGGATGTACAAATTTGGGGGAATCATTTCACCTCTCTTAACTTCAGTTTCTTCAACTAAAACTTGAATTTATAGTTTAATCATGGATTGTTTGACTCTTTTTTTGCTTTAAAATGGTGAGATTATACTATAATTATGTGCCTTTTTGTCAGTTAGACTCTTCAGCATGTCATTCATATTGAAAAGATACCAATTGTTCATAATATCTTTCTCTCTAGGCCTTTTCTCTGAGCTAAGAATTGGAATGTTTCTAGCCTATGAGTTTCTATATAAATGGTTCAAAATAGTCCTATGAAATTTACTTAAGGATTGTGTCTTTTTGGATATTTATAAGCAATATTAATTTTTATGTAAATTTAGAAAGCTCTGAAGAATGTATAATTTTTTTTATTTTTTATTATTATTAATTTTAATGGAGTGACACCAATAAATCAGGGTACATATGTACAACAAAAACATCTCCAGGTTATCTTATTATTCATTTATGTTGCACATACCCATCACCCAAAGTCAAATTGTCCTCTGTCATCTTCTGTCTGGTTTTCCCTGTGCCCCTTCCCTCCTCCCTATTCCACCATGTCCTCCCTCCACCCACCCCGTAACCACTACTCTCTTTTCCATGTCTCATAGTCTCACTTTTATGTCCCACCTATGTATGAAATCATGCTGTTCTCAGTTTTATTCTGATTTACTTATTTCACTCCATATAATGTTATCAAGGTACATCCATTTTGTTGTAAATGATCCGATGTCATCATTTCTTATGGCTGAGTAGTATTCCATAGTATATATGTACCAAAGCTTTTTTAATCCCCTCGTCCTCTGACGGACACTTGGGCGGGTTCCAGATCTTTGCTATTGTGAACAATACTGCCAAGAACATGAGGGCGCATTTCTTCTTTTCAAACAGTGCTATGGTGTTCTTAGGGTATATTCCTATAGTGGGATAGCTGAGGCAAAAGGAAGTTCGATTTTTAATTTTTTGAGGAATCTCCATACTGTTTTCCACAGTGGCTGCACCAGTCTGCATTCCCACCAGCAGTGCAGAAGGGTTCCCTTTTCTCCACATCCTCACCAGCACTTATTCTGTGTTGTTTTTCTGATGAGTGCCATTCTGACTGGTGTGAGGTGATATCTCATTGTGGTTTTGATTTGCATTTCTCTAATGATTAGTGATGTTGAGCATTTTTTCATATGCCTATTGACCATCTGTATGTCCTCTTTGGAGAAATTTCTATTCATTTCTTTTGCCCATTTTTTGATTGGATTGTTTGTCTTCCTGGTGTTGAGTTTTAAAACTTCTTTATAAATTTTGGTCATTAACCCCTTATCAGACGTGCTCTCAAATATGTTCTCCCATTGTGTGGTTTGTCTTTTTATTCTGTTCCTATTGTCTTTAGCTGTGCAAAAACTTTTTAGTTTGATATAGTCCCATTTGTTTATCTTGCCTTTTATTTCATTTGCCCATGGAGAGAAATGAGCAAATATACTGCTGCTACAGATGTCGGAGAGCTTGCTGCCTATGTTTTCTTCTAAGATGCTTATGGTTTCACGGCTTACATTTAAGTCTTTTATCCATTTTGAGTTTGTTTTTATGAATGGTGTAAGTTGATGGTCTAGTTTCATTTTTTTGCAGGTAGATGTCCAATTTTCCCAACACCATTTGTTAAAGAGGCTGTCTTTACTCCATTGTATGTTCTTTCCTCCTTTGTCAAATATCAGTTGTCCATAAAGGTGTGGGTTTATTTCTGGGTTCTCTGTTCTGTTCCATTGAACTATGTGTTTGTTCTTATGCCAGTACCAGGCTCTCTTGAGTATAATGGCCTTGTAGTAAACTTTGATATCCGGAAGCGTGATACCTCCTGCTTTATTTTTTCATTTTAAGATTTCTGAGGCTATTCGTGTTCTTTTTTGGTTCCATATAAATTTTTGGAATATGTGTTCTATATCTTTGAAGTATGTCATTTGTATTTTAATTGGTATTGCATTGAATATATAAATTGTTTTGGGTAATATAGACATTCTAATGATGTTTATTCTTCTTAACCATGAGCACAGTATATGCTTCCACTTGTTTGTATCTTCCTTGATTTCTTTTGTCAATGTTTTATAATTTTCCAAGTACAAGTCCTAAAACTCCTCGGTTACATTTACTCTTAGGTACTTTATTTATTTGGCTGCAACAGTGAAAGGGATTGTTTCCTTAATTTCTTTAGCTGACAGTTCATTGTAGGTATATAGAAATGTCTCTGATTTCTGAGTAATAATTTTATATCCTGCGACCTTGCAGAATTCATTTATAAAGTCCAGTAGTTATTTGACTGAGACTTTAGGGTTTTCTATATACAATATCATATCATCTACAAATAATTACAGTTTTACTTCTTCTTGTCCAATTTGGATGCCTTTTATTTCTTCTTCTTGTCTGATTGCTGTAGCTAGGACTTCCAGAACTATGTTGAATAAAAGTGGTAAAAGGGGGCACCCCTGCCTGGTCCCTGATCTTAAGGGGATTGCTTTTAATTTTTGCCCATTTAGTATGATGTTTGCTGTCAGTTTGTCATAGATGGCATTTATCATGTTAAGGAATGTTCCCTGTATTCCCACTTTACTGAGAGTTTTGAGCATGAATGGGTGCTGGATTTTATCAAATACTTTTTCTGCATCTATTGAAATTATCATGTGATTTTAGTCCTTCCTTTTGTTTATGTGATGAATCACATTGATTGATTTGCGAATACTAAACCAGCCTTGCCTCTCCAGAATAAATCCCACTTGATCATGGTGTATGATTTTTTTCATATATTGCTGGATACGGTTGGCTAATATATTGTTGAGAATTTTAGTGTCTAAATTTATCAGGGACATAAGCCTATAATTTTCTTTCTTTGTGTTGTCTTTGTCCGGTTTTGGGATCAGAATTATGCTCGCCTCATAAAAGGAGTTTGGAAGTCTTCCTTCCTCTTGAATTTTTTAAAATAGCTTCAGGAAGATAGGAGTTAGTTCTTCTTTGAATATTTGGGAGAATTCATTTGTGAAGCCATCAGGCCCAGGACTTTTCTTTTTTGGGAGTTTTTTGATAACTGTTTCGATCTCATTTGTTGTAATTGGTCTGTTTAGGTGTTCTGATTCTTCCAGATTGATTTTTGGAAGGTTATATGATTCAAGAAATTTGTCCATTTCTCTTAGGTTGTCTAATTTTTTGACATAGAGTTCTCCATAGTATTTTCTTACAATGCTTTGTATTTCTGTTGTATCAGTTGTTATTTCTCCACTCTCATTTCTAATTTTATTTATTTGAGTCCTCTCTCTTTTTTTCTTGGTGAGTCTAGTTAAAGGTTCATCAATCTTGTTTACCTTTTCAAAGAACCAGCTCCTGGTTTCACTGATCCTCTGTATTGTTTCCTTAGCCTCTATGTCATTTATTTCTGCTCTGATCTTTATTACTTCCTTCCTTCCACTGGTCCTGGGTTTTATTTGTTGTTGTTTTTCTAGTTCTTTTAGATGCAGGGTCAGGTTGCTTATTTGAACTTTTTCTAGCTTCTTATGATATGCATGTAGTACAATGAACTTCCCTCTCAGTACTGCTTTTGCTGTGTTCCATAAATTTTGAGTTGATGTATGCTCATCATCATTCGTTTCTAGAACTTCTTTATTTCTTTTTTGATCTCATTGTTAATCCATTCTTTATTTAATATCATGCTATTTATTTTTCAAGGGTTTGAATGTTTTTCAGTTTTTCTTTTGTGATTAATTTCTAGTTTCGTGGCATTGTGATCAGAGAAAATGCTTGATATGATTTCAATCTTCTTTAATATATTGAGACCATTTTTGTGTCCTAACATGTGGTCTATCCTAGAAAACTTACCATGAGCACTTTAGAAGAATGTATAATCTACTGCTTTAGGATGAAAAGTTCTGAAGATATCTATTAAATCAAGTTGAACTAGTGTATCCTTTAAGTCTGCTGTTTCTTTATAATTTTTTTTTCTTGAGGATCTATCCAGTGTTGTTAGGGGGGTTTTGAAATCCCCTACTATTATAGTACTTTTGTTAATCTTGCCCTTTATATCCATCAAAGTCTGCTTTATATATGTCAGGGCTCCTATATTTGGTGCGTAGATATTTATAATGGTTATATCTTCCTGTTGAATTGTTCCCTTTATCGTTATGTAGTGTTCTTCTTTATCTCTTTCTACAGCCTCTGTTTTAAAGTCCATTTTGTCAGATATAAGTACTGCTACCCCGGCTTCTTTTTTCATTTCGATTTGTATGAAATGTTTTTTCCATCCTTTTACCTTCAGTCTATGTGCATCTTATGTTTTAAGGTGTGTCTCTTGTAGACAGCATATGTATGGGTCCTGTTTCTTTATCCACGCAGCTACCCTATGTATTTTGATTGGATCATTTAATCCATTTACATTTAAGGTTATTATTGATATGTAGTTGTTTATTGCCATTTTATTTTTTAAAGCTGTATTCTTCCTTTGCTATATTCTTTTCTCCCTTTGAACTGTTAACAACAGGCCCCTTATTATCTCTTGCAGAATTGGTTTGGTTTTATTGAATTCCTTGAGGCTTTCTTTGTCTGGGAAGCTCTTTATTTCTCCTTCAATTTTAAATGTTAGCCTTGCTGGATAGACTAGTGTTGGTTGTAGGTTCGAGTTCTGCATTACTTTGAATATATCTTGCCATTCCCTTCTGGCCTCAAGTGTTTCTTTTAAGAAGTCAGATGTCATCCTTATGGAGGCTCCTTTGTAGGTGATAGTCTTTTTTTCTCTAGCATCTTTTAAATTTTTCTCTTTATCTCTTAGGTTTGTTATTTTAACTATGATGTGTCTTGGTGTAGATTTTTTGGTTTTCTCTTTAATGAGTTATGTGTTCTTCTTGCAATGTGGAATGTTTCCCAGCCTTAATTTAGGGAAGTTTTCTGTTATGATTTGATTGAACAAAGTTTCTATTTCCTGTTCTCTCTCCTCTTCTTCAGGAACCCGTATGATGCGAATGTTGTTTCTCTTCATGTTGTCACAAAGCTCCCTTAGAGTTTCCTCACATTTTTTGAGTCTCTTTTCCTTTTTCTTCTCTGCTTCTGTTCCTTTGTTTTTATTGTGTCCTCTAACTTGCTGATTTGATCCTCAGAGTCATTCAACCTTCTTTTAGTTCATTCCACTGTGGTCTTCAATTCTAATACTGTATTTGTCATTTCTGTCTGATTCTTTTTTATTATTTCAATTTTGTTTTTTATACTTGTTATCTTTTTATTTAGGTGTTCATAGTGACTATTCATTATTGCTCTAATTTCTTTGAACATCCTAACTATCATTATTCTAAATTCTGCTTCTGGTAATTTGGTTATATCTGGTTCATTCAGGTCCTTCTCTGGGGATTTCTCCTGATTCATTTGGTTTGCATTCCTCTGCCTGCCCATTTTGTCTGTGTATAAGCAAGTTGTGGCCACTGGAGTCCAGTAGGTGTTGCCTTTGTGTTTTCTAGGTGAGGTCTGTCTGCAGGCCCGCCTCCCCCTCTGCCGCTGCCTAGGGCAGTTCGGTATGGGCGTTGCCAGTGCCGGCCCACTTAGGCTGTTGCTGTGATTTCCACCTCTCCTCCACTGGAGAGGCTGTCACTCAAGCCATAAGCCTCAGCACCAAGGGTAGAAGTGAGCACCTTTGCTCAGCTGCGAACCCAGCTTGTTTCCAGGCTTTCCCCCAGCACTCGAGATAAGAGTCTGCTCGCCACAGTTTCTCGGGTCGGACGGGGCTTCTCACGTGCTCTCAGCTGTGAGCCTTTGCCCGACAGGAGCTTTAGTCCCACCCTCGAGACCAGGGCCCTCCTGCACAGGGTCGCAAACCAAGGTTTATTGGGCCGGGCATGGCTGCTGGCATGTTCTCATCTTCAGACTTCCGCTCATCTCAGCCTCTACTCCGCCCCCGCGTTCAGAGCCAACTTGCTCACGCAGGATGGCAAACCATGATTTCTCCGGCAGGGCATGGCTGCTGGCGTGAGCTCAGCAGCGAGCCCCCGCCTGTCCCTGGTCCTAGCCCCGTCCCCGCAGTCAGGGCCAGCTTGTGCAGGATCACAGAGCAGATCTCTGCCCGCTCCTGGCCTCACACTTTTCCCCCGCTGGTGGAGTTACAGGCGGGCCCGCAGCTGCCGGACCACTTTCACGCATCCCCTCCGACCCTGCTAGGCTAGACCAAGCTCACACTGGCTGGGCCTCCACCCCCGCTGACAGAACCGCGTTTTAGTGTCCCACCGCCACCATCCCTTCAGCAACCCTCAGCAGAGTAGGAAGGGTCCTAACACTCCATACTGTAGGCCTGGGAGCTCCCTCCCTCTAAGCAGCTCTGCTCTAATCCCCGCAGGAGAGCTTGTTTGGCTAGTGTCCTGTCTCCCTGTGCTGGTTTGCTAGTTCCAGGGGAAATATTCGTTTTTGATTAGGGAAGTGACTTAGCCCAGGGGTTAGAGTGGCTGTCCCTCAGAGTGTTTGTCCCTGTGCCTTCAGTCCTCTCCTCTGTCCCCGTTCCCCAGAGCCCCAGGTGCGTGGTTGTGAGAGAGGTTTTCTGCGCTGTCCCTTTAAAAAGAATCTTGGGTCTGAGAAAACTGTCTCTTTCTCACAAACAGTATCCTCTCTTGTTTCACAGCTCAATACTGTCCAAACACCTCTTCTAGGCTCTGCGACTGCAGGCTGAGGCTTGGTTCCTGGGACCCAGGTCCCTCCCTCTCCACCAAACTCTCCTCCCGCCACGCAGGTCTCTCTGGGCTGCCATTTGCTCCGGGGAGCTGGGCAGCCCTCTTCGCGTTTTCGCTATTCCTACAAGTCTCGATGTGGCTTCTTCTGTATTCCTTGGTTGAAGAGTCCACTTAGTTTAGTTCAAAGTTGGTTTATCCAGATGATGGTTCTTAAAATTGAGTTATAATCCACTTTGGTTCTGGGAGTTGGAAGTTGGTACGTCCGCCTACTCCATCGCCATCTTGGTCCTCTAGGATGTATGATTTTTAATTGAATCCTAAAATGTACAGCTCTACTTAAAACAGTTCATCCTAATTAATGAAACTCTTTTCAACCTTTTGTTTGTTTGTTTGATTGTTTGTTATTTTAAGTGAGAGGAGGGTACATAGACAGACTCCACATGTGCCCCAACTGGAATCCACCCAGCAACCCCTGTCTGAGTCCAATGCTCTGACCATCTGGGGCCAATGCTTGCAACTGAGCTTTTTTTAATGCCTGAGGCAGAGGATCCATGGAGCCATCCTCAGCACCACAGGCCACTGCACTCAAATCAATCGAGCCATGGCTGCGGGAGGGGAAAAGAGACAGAGAGAAAGAGTAGAGGGGAGAAGTCGATGGTTACTTCTCCTGTGTGCCCTGACTTAGAATCAAACCTGGGACTTCCACACACTAGATCAATGCTCTACCACTGAGCCAACTGGACAGGGCTTCAATCCTGTTTTATGCTGCTTTAGAAACATGTTCAATCTCAGCACTAACTTTTGTGAATTATTCTCAGGCATACTTTTGCTTTTACCAGAAGTCCAATCCTTAGCTCAATTATTGACTATAATTTCCCTAAGGGTGACTTTCTTTCTGTATTACTGAAAAATCAATTTTTTTGTTTCTGGATATGAATTGAAAAGTGACCCTAATTAGCTGCCACTAATGGGAATAATAATAGTAACTGCATCTTTAAGTGCTTTACATTTATATAGAATATTATTTTTATCAAAGGAGGATAGAGTCCATCTCTTATTTGACAGAGTGATACACTGAATTGAAATGATGGATTTAATTTTCTAGGGTGAATTTTAGTAGCTATTAAATAGTCCTCAGCAAGATTGAAGGGTTAAGAATAAAAAAAGATTTCTTTATTTATTGCCTTATGGAACATATATTCACTGCTGCTGGTCCTTCTTCAACTGCCAGAGAAAATCCCAACTTGCTTGTAACAAAATTCAGCACTAGTAACTTGTATTTCTGTAGTGAAAGTAGTTGTGTTACGCTTGCTTGCTTGCTGGTTTCCTGACTACAAGCACTTTGCACAATTAGTGTGTGAGCATGTGGCAGAAAGCCACATGTGTAGTGTCTATACTAAAAGCTAAGGCTGCTTTCCCTTGGTGGCTATTCTCCTAGATCGCTCGCTCTCCCACCACTGCGAGGTGCGGTTCCCTGATTCCCTCAGCCATCACCGCCACTGTGAGGGCGGGGTTCCTGATCCCTGCCCTCCCCTGTGAAAAGTGATTTTCCTTTGCTTATTTGTTCGCCCATCTCTGCGAGCCTCCAATAAATAGGAATGTCCCGACACTTTTCAGCTTTGTAGTTTGTGGGGCCTGAGTTCGGAGGCAAGAGACAGAGGCTTGGGGGTGGGGTGGGTGAAAAAAGATGCTTAGAGCTAGGCACATAGGACATACTTCATTGGCGGCAGCAGCCACATGTAGTATGGCAGCCGCAACAGCAGCAGCCTGAGGCAGTGCGCAGGCATTTTATTAGTAAAATAACACAAAAGTGGAACCAAGCCATGATTACAAAAAGTGGGGGTAACATTATCAGTTATATAAGGCGGGGGTGCATGCATACCACCCCGGCCTCTTTCCCTTAGTCATGCAAAGCTGGGTCTGAACTAAATGACCACACTGAGTGAATCTTGTGCCGGCTGTTTACCAATTTTTGGGAGACCAGCTTCCCCACACAGTTCCTCTACCATCTGCCTGAATTCATTGTGAACCCGCCTGGTCTCAACCACTGGCATTAGTTTCCATCTTGGATGCAGTACTAAAACAGTGTGTTGAAATGAGACAAGCATGGGCTTAGAGCCTGATGGACTCATTCTCTAACTCCATTTCTGCCACTTGCCAACTCATTACAATAATACAATCTCTGTGAGCAGCACTGTCTTCGTGTGGTAAATGGAAGAAGAGATGATGACTCTCTTGATGGGATGTTTTAACTATTAAGTGATGTATAATATTTGGATTGCCTGGTATGTATTTTGACACTTCACGTGTAATAATTACTGAGGAGGAAAGTAAAAAATTAGTATCCAGGACTGAGAGTGTGGCAATGACTCTTCTCCATTGTGTCTGGCTGGTGACTGTTTACAAGTTTTTGTCTTGGAAATTTGCCCTCATCTTGGTCTTTTGGCTAGAAAAAGGAACTTTTTTCTAACATCTTTAAAACAATATTTTCTGAAGTATTTGCCTTGTTTCTACCTTTATAAGGGTCTTATCAAAAGGCAGAAATTAATCTTCTTATAATTAATAATAATGCTACATTGCTTACCGTAACTGCATAGTATAGTAGATGCAGAAGCTGAAGGGGAATAGCTCCCACTATAAATGGAATCCAGAGTTACTTTCAGGCAAAAATAAGGTCCCTCTAGTAGTTAAATCCATTTTGCTTCCACTTTTCTATGCCACTTCTGTTTTATATGCAGCCACCTATCCTAACATTATCAGAGGATTTTGTTACTCCTTCCTGATACACCCCACGTCATTTCTAAATTGCTCCACTATATACTGATATTGAATAAACTCCTACCTGGCTTTATAAATCCTCATCAGCAAAAACACAGAATACCTGCCCTTGATTGCTTTATAAAGAAAAACAGTGTTCCATTGTAAAGATTCCTTTGTGCTACACAATAACTTTGTCAAATAGGAAATATTTTCTATTTAATCTAATCCATTGTTATTGAGCACTGCAATAAGCCAGGCACTGAGCTGCTAGGGACACAAAGATGAATTAAATCCTCCCCCAAGTTGTTGGCAGGGGACTGAGGAGGACATACACACGTAAGGAGAGGTGAAGATGGCATGACTAATGCTGTCTTGGGTTGGTAGAAGGGTGTGGGTAGGGCTTTAATCTGGATCTAGAGATGTTTATTTGTTAGTTGGTTTGTTTGTTTCAGAGAATAAAGAACTAGAGAAAAAATACTAGCATGAGCACAGGGACATGAAAGCACCAAGGGATGCCCAGGCTTGGCACAGTGCCTGCTGCTCTTGAGGCTCTCAGCAGGTATTTGTAGAGGTATCAATTAAGGTTGCATGGTGAATAGGAGAGTGTAGGAGACAGTTAAGGGGCTTTTGAAATATTTCTTTTTTTGTCATTCTCTATTTTATTAAACATCTTTACTGTTTTCTTTCTTTTCACCTGCCTCTGGTATGTAGTGATAATATACACACATTGCAAACTGCACAAAGTGAGAATTGACTCTCTTAGGAAAGCAGACCATAAGTAAGTTTCTCTCTTTCCCTTTTGTTTTAAGCCTTAAGAACATGAGCTGGTTAAATTATTTTGCTGCCTCTAAATGTGAAATATAGTCGAGTTCTGGAGGGGAAAAGAATTGATTGCCATAACAAGGTCTACTGCTAAACTGAACATATGTTGCTCATAATGTCACTTTCTAAATCAATGAAATTATCATTATAGAATATGTCGACAAATTAGACATGTAAAGTGCTGGCTGTATTTGGGAGAGATGTAATTTGGCTCCATAAAAAGAAAATTAAACAATAAAATATCATTGACAGATGTAGTTAGCTAAAGGTTTTGAGGTTTAAATACCAATTTGTGGGGAAAAATTATGCAGAAAACTGAGGGTACCAGATAAAAATACCAATCTTTATGGGAAAGGAAAATTCAGTCTTTTGACCAGATGTTCTAAGACCTTAATTGTGACCTTTCTTTAACAGATGGGTATGCTGACAGTTCTTAAATTTTTCAAATTCAAATAAAGTAGGTTAGTGATGATAAAAGAAATGAAGCCAATTGTATATGTAACTCATGTCTCTGATTTGAACAAGTATAGTAGATTAGGTTAGATTAGTGATGCCCAGGTTCTTCCTCACCAGGGCTTCCTCAAGCAGAATTTGTCTTGTGTTTCTCTCCTTAGAAAACGTGACAAAAAGCCACAGGTTCCAACATTTTTGTAGTTGTGGTTACTCATTCCTAACAATAATAGCATTATGGCATTATGTAAGAGTCTTAAAGATAGGTATAAAAAATAAGGAGCACAATTATCAATAATAAACTGATTGTTATTACTATGGAAGCTGTGTATTACAATTTGGATAGTAAAATACATGAAAATTAATCTTTTATACTCCAATTACAATGGTTATTCCAAGTGGGTTTCAGATTTATAACATCAGTGATTGGAAAAGTAGACAGACCCTCACTTTTCTCAACATTAAAGGCTGGGACAGAGTAATGGAATATTAGCAGTAAAAAACACTTGGTGATGACCTTTACAAAATATTCATTCAGCATCACCTATAGACTAAGAGAGTAAAGGTAACATATACCAAGATTAGAGAAATATTAAAACATTTTAATATCAATAAGATTTACTGAGGGACTTCTCCAATCTCTTCTAAACCCTTTAATTGATTTTTTTCCACTAGGTCCACTAATCTTGGGAAGCAATAGTGGGTTCATCATTCTGTTCCCTAGCATTTAGCACAGTAACTTCCACAGACAATAACTAAATAAGCACATGCTGAGGTAACTTACAGATGGATAGATGCAGAAATGAAAGAAGATAGTTTAAAATATTTCCCACATGAGAACAATCCTGTTTATAAAATAATTCTGCCTTGCATGTCCCAGGCACTTAGGAGGGTTGTAGTCCTGGCCCCAATTTGATGATTGGAGCTATGTGAGTCGTACTTCTACCAAACGGTTGTAATGAGTTGAACCCTCTAGTTGCTAGAGGGAGAACCAGCAGAGTGTTATGTCCCTTTCTCAGTGCTTATGTCAGCTTCTCTGTCAACCTCAATCCCAGGTTAATTACAACGAGAACAGTCCCAATGTAACCTGTGGACATCATGTGTGATTGAGAAATAACTGTTTTTCCCTGAGATTATGCTGGACAATACAGTAGGCAAAGATAGAGTGGCCACTAATATTTCCCAAGAAACATTGCTTCTCCTATGGAAATGTCATGTAATCTATATCTTTGCAAATGTATCCTACCTTCACTCCCAATTGCCATCACATTTCCAAAGGGTCAGGTTTGATTGAACAGTGAATATTGCAGTAGTCCATACCTAAATATTTTTCTCCAGTGGGAAAAACTCCTCCAAAGTAGGTTATCTGCTAGGGAGACAAGGATGATTGTGCAGAAAATCACACATATACACAGACACACACATACATAACCTAAGTAACTTTATTAATGCTTTTCTTAGCCTAAATAGAAAAACATGACTGGCTATAGTAGCGGGATTATCATGGTTGTTCAGGTACATATTATTTTGTTGAATTCCATATCTAATGTTATTAAATTGATGGTTCCATTATATTTCATACAACATAATTAATTTAAAAAATGACAGAAAATTTTTATAAAGCAAGAAGAAATGAGGATTTAACATAAATGACATTTCCATCTGAAAGTTGTGGATAAAAACTTCTCCAGCATCTGTTATGGAAATATGGAAACATATTTTTAAATGCAGTGTGAAATGTAAAATAAGAGATAAAATGTGGTGAGTCCATATTTGAGGATCCTTGCTTGTCAAAATAACACTTCCAAAAAGAAATCTATTTCAAAAGGTTACCCCTCAGAATACTGCCACTAACGGTGCTATTTTCAATAAATGGTATATTTAATATTTCCATATAATATTCCAGCACCACAAACCTACCACCCCAAGACAACCCAGAAGAAAGAATGTACCAGTACAGATATGTAAAGTTCAGATTGTGTGAAGGGAGCCATATTTCAGCAGGGAGATTGGAATTGGGGATCCCATACCCAAACTCCCCATGAAAAGAAAGAATTTACAATGGAAGTCATTTCACCAGCAATGGAAATTAAGAAGGAAACATCAAGCAATAAGAAATGTGATGTAGCATAGAATACAGTTGAACTTTGAACAGCAAACAAGTTAAAACACCAATCCCCCATGTAGTCAAGAATGCATGTATCACTTTTGACTCCCCCAAAGCAGCCACTAATAGTGTTCTGTTGACTGGAAACCTGGCCAATAACAAACAGTCATTTAAAACATATTTTGTGTTATATGTATGACATGCTGTATTCTTACAATAAAATAAGCTACAAAAAAGAAAATGTTAAGAAAATTATAAGAGAAAATACATTTATAGTATTGTATATATTTATCGGGGGGGGGGGTCTGTATAGAAATGTTCCCACACAGTTCAAACCCATTGTCCAGGGATCAACTATAATTATCTCCTGGAAGTTTTTAAAATTTCAAAATACCATCAGAGTGCAATCCAATGACAATGAACCAAACCATGGAGACCACACTCCTCAGGGAGAAAGTGAGCTCCCACTAAAGCATGTTTTCACACCTGTGGCTGCTTGCCCACAGGAGGAGTGTGTGTCTGCTAGTTTCTCTGAGATTTGCTATTCTTATTTGGATCTGCATGTAGCAATCCATAATCACATCTATAACTTATTTTTTTCTTCATACATTTTCCTCCATCTGTCAATAGAGATAAATGTTCCAACTTCAGTCATCAAAGAAATCAACTTTAAGCAGGTAAAGAAATGGAAAGTGTGCCCAGGCCCTGGCTGTTGCTCAGTGGATAGAGCATCGGCCCAGTGTATGGATGTCCTGGGTTTGATTCCCAGTCAGGGCACACAGAAGAAGCAATCATCTGCTTCTCCCTCCCATCTCTCTCCCCCTTCTCTCCCTCTTCCCATCCCACAGCCAGTGGCTCTATTAGAGTGTGGCCCTGGCACTGAGGATAGCTCCGTTGGAGCACATCAGTCTCAGGTGCTAAAAATAGCTTGGTTGATTGAAACATTGGTCCCACACGGAGTAGCCGGGTGTATCTCAGTCAGGGCACGTGCTGGAGTCTGCCTCACTATCTCCCTTCCTCTCACCTAAGAAAAGAAAAAAATAATTAACTATGCCCAGGGGAGGGCACAGAAAGAGGACAGCATTTCACCTGAGACCTAGATCATCCAGGGAAAGCCAGGATGGTTCTAGGTTTTGTAGGACCTAAAACTTAAAGTTGGTAGGCCCTCTTTAATAATAATACAAAATTACAAAAACATAGCTTTTTAAAAAGTATTTATTTAGAAAAAGAAATCATAGGAAGTTACAACTTTTATAAAACATTAAAAATACAAAAAAGAATATACATGTATTCATTAATAACAGTTACACATACTTCAATTATACCATTTATCCTGTATGATTTTTTTGGCTGCATAGATTTTGGTTACCTTTTGATATGGTAACAATCTTGTGTGTTCTTTTTCACAAAGAAAATGCAAACATATTCAATCTTCCAGAATGACTGATCACTGTGAGTTCTTCCAACTTCACAACTTGTTGTTGGTAACAGCATGTATCTATTTAGGATTGTTGTTAAATTTGGGAGAACCTCTTTAATTTCCTTTCTTCAGGAGCTGCTAGATTTGGAAGAATTCTCTATTGCAAAGGCTCTGGAAATATACATTTCACATCCTGGTTTTTCTTCACTTCTCACATACTTCCGGTGCAGAGTGCTATTAGGAAATATTTATGTCACCATTGGACCTCTGTTCCTGCATCAGCATGTTGCAGTACAAGGTGAATTGGCCACGTGGGCATAGGAGCAGTCCTAGAAGCCTTTCCTACTCTGGGATTGTTAGCAATCTAACTGTCTGCAGAAGTGGCTACAAATTACATAAATATGGTATAGCCCTGTAATTGCAGCTCAGTCTCCCCTTTACTGGACCCACAAGTGTGTTTGAGCAACACAAGTGGAGGGAAGATAAAAGAGAAGGATATATGAGTAGGAAAAGGAAGCTCTCTCCACCATTGTCACCATAATATCTCATTTAAAATAATTTTTTATAAACATGTGACCCTTCATAATAGGGTGGCAAACCATCTCAGTTTACCAGGACAGTTCTAGTTTTGGCACTGAACGTCCTGATTCCCAATAAACCCTTTAGTCCCAGGCAAAGCAGAACAGTTGATCCCCCTATTTTGGAAACACATCTCCAGGGCACCTCCCAGGGCCTTGGGGATGGGGGTGGGCTATGTGAGTGAGGGGTCCAGGAGCTCAGACTCTACTAGCCTCATGGTCAATCATCAGTGCTCCAAATCTTGTCCTGCCAGTTGTTAGGGTGCAACATTGGACAATGTACTTTATCTTCTCAATTGTCTTCTTTTAACAGGTATAAAATAGGATTTCTTGAGATAATTGCAAGAAGTTATAAGTATAACATATCTTGCACAAAGTGGGATTAGTATTGACAATTATTATTACAGCCTACTATTAACATCAGGGCCCAAATGACTTCCATGGGTATATGGTTTCAATATTTTAATGTGAAATCAGTAGTTAAAATCAAAAGGGTAAATTCTAAATTTAACTTTACAGCAAACTTTTCAGAATCTCATCCATGTCTTATTTCATGAACTATTTCTATATAGCAGTATGCTGTGGGGGGAAATACCAATATAAATACAGAAGTACAACAGCTAAATTGTTTTTATAAAATTTAGCATTTTAGAGAAAGCAAGCATGATATGCTTTATACCAAAAACAACCTTTGAACTAAAGAAATTTGTGTTTCGAAAAGGGAACTCATGCAAAACAAAATAAATAATTTTCAAGAAAACAAGATTTAATGACTGATGAATATTTATTTAATTTTATACTATCAACAAATTCCCTTGGTAATTTTATTGCTTAATCACCATGGCATCCAATAAGTTGTTTCTTATTTTTAACTGAACTCTATTCTGCTGTAACATGAAGCCATGTGTCTTGTTTGCATCTCCACAGTGACCATGCATGGCCAACATCTTCCTCAGAATCTTTCACACCTTTGTAGACAATTACTGCCCCTTTGCCTTTCCTAGTCTGAGGGTAATGTTGTATCTTTTTATCATTTATTAGAGAAGCAAGGTACAGCCTGAATATAAGCTGCAAGACAGCTTGCTTGCCACTCTCTTTTCTGTGCCTTAAACTCAATAATGCTTGATACACTCCCAATGTATAGCCAATAAACACCCGCTAAGTGAATAAGCCTGCCAATATCTCAGTGTATGAGTTTAGATAAGTCACCAAACCAAAATAAACTTAATAATTCTCATCTTTAAAATAAGAAAATTAGACTAGATTTTCTTAAGTGAAAAGAGGGGAGACAGACTTTCACAAACACCCTGACCAGGATCTACATGGCAAACCCTGTCAAGGGTCAATGCTCAGACCAACTGAGCCATCCTAAGCAGGGTGATGTTTGAACCAGTTGAGCCACTGGGTGTGAGAGGGGAAGAGAGGTGGGGTGGGGGGAAGGAAAGAGAAGCAGATGGTCGCTTCTCCTGTGTGCCCTGACCAGGGATCAAACCTGGACATCCACACACCCGGCTGCTGCTCTATCCAAGAAAGATGCAGCCCAATATACTGGCAGAGTTTTAACCTTGCCTCTTGTCTTATTTTCTTATAAAATCTCATTAAAACATGAATGAGATTTGAATCTCATTCAAATAAAAGTGCTGGGAATACAGTCCACTCTCTAGCTCAGAATTTCTTGCTCTAAAATCATTTCTATATTTTTCTTTTGCCAAATCATTTTTATATTTTTCTTTTGCCAATCTGCTGTTTTGCATACCTGGTGACAGAGATGTATTAATCAGGTCAAATTGGTAAAATCTAAATATATGTAAGTTAACACCTGATAAAATACTTCATAGTGACAAATAATAAAAAGAAATATACTGAGTTTTCGTGTTTGCTTGTTTTTGACTCACAAACCCATACCTATATAGTGAGATGATTGAATTGGAGGAAAAGAAAGAAAAAGAAAAACTTTAAACCCAGTCTTTTCAGTAGCCGAAATATGCTGATCATCAATTTTCTTGGATTCAGTTTATAAGATTCTTTAATCATTTGAGAAAAAAAAAAGAGAGACCACTGAGATCAAGCAGTTAAGTAGTTTTATCTGAGTATTGATTAGAAGTTCTGATCATGATGATATAATACCTGACATACAAGTTTCTAATACTCCAGGGAATGAAAGGGTCAATGTGGAGCGAGTTGAGGGCAAGCTGAACAGCCGCTCAACAGGTAAGACAGGAAGCTCCTGGTCCTGTGTTAGAGGTCAAGGAAAACCTCACTGCAGCCTCACTTGTTCAGACCATAACTGGAACACTTAAAAATTCTTCCCATCAAAAGGTATCAGGAATGAAAAATCTAAGAAACGTACTGACTCCTTCAAATAAGTTCCTGTACCCACAACACAACAGTTTAGCACATGAGCTAGTTTATTTGATCATCAGGCAATCATACTCACACTAACACAACAGAGAAAGATGTCTTTGTCAATGTTTTTTACATCATGTATTATGAAATTGTGAGCCACAATGAACTTTTTTTTTTTATTTTATTTATTCTTTTTAGAGAGGAGACACAGAGTGAGAGAGAGAGATAAAGAGAGAAAGGGGGGAGGAGCTGGAAGCATCAACTCCCATATGTGCCTTGACCAGACCAGTGCAGGGTTTTGAACTGGAGACCTCAGGGTTCCCAGGTCGACGCTTTATCCACTGCGCCACCACTGGTCAGGCCCACAATGAACATTTTTAAGGCAAAATAGAATAACAGATATCAAAAAAAGGTCAATGTGCCTTTCAAAATAGCACAACTTAATTCCACAGAGAAAATTACTTAAGTGGGATGAGCTGCCCCTATCTGTGTAATTATAAATTATAAATAAGTAATTAAACATTAATTCTAAATCTCAGTAGGTTTTCTGACAGATCGGCCATCTGGTTGTTCCTGAGATATTTAAAGAACCCTGGTACTTATATGTCCCAATCAATGGCAAGACCTTTTAGAGAGAAAATATACAAGAAGTTTTTAGCATCTTGTTCTTTAATCTATTTATTTGTCCCATCTAAGTATTCTCTAAATATTCAAAGTTTTCTGATGGGTCTGTTCAATGGCTCATTGAAGAGTCTAGTACTTTACATCAGCCCTTTGTCTCCTCAAGTGTGACAAACATCTTTGCATGAAGAATTACTAAGTCATACCAAAAGATAGATGTAGTATCTCACACAGAATTCTCCCTGAAATGGCCCGTTCCAATGCTTCCTTATATTTTCCTTATCCTGGGTCGTGTATTTCTGCCAGGACTTAAAACTAGCAGAAAACTGTCAGCTCTCTGGATGCTGTTACATCTGTCTCCCCATTGCTGCTCATGTCAAGGTAGGACACTGTGTACAGCAGGTAAGGTTCAGTCCATTAGCACAGTCATTCAGACAGCCTTCAGCAGTGCAGATGGTCTTCCCATTCTTTGCCCCACCCCACCCCCTTACCCAACCCCACCCTCAGAAAAAATTATCTCGGTACTATCTCTTTTTCTACTAGTCTTACAGTCTGCATTTTCTTATCTCTTGGCAAGCTAGAGTGGCATAAGAAAGAATGGCAAGTCAGCTCCATTTTGCCTTTTTATTTTGACCTTGAGCAAAAGTTAAAAGACAAACACCCAGCCATAATCTAATGGGCCATTTTAAGAAATGAAGACATGACGTATATGACATTAAAAAGATTGGATCTCTCTCCTGCTAGCAAGCTTCCAATGGCCTCCCACTACACTGAGAGTAAAAGGAAAACAGCATACCCTGCACAATTGGCCCTCTGTGCACCCACCACTCCAACATAGTTTTACATCACCCACAGCACACTCGATCACTCCCCTGTGCAACAGTGGTGTAGAGAAATGATGGTCTCTCGGTAATGAATGCTTGCTGATGAGGTGATGGTTGCCATCTATGCTCTGGAGATCTATTTTATACTATGTATTAAAGGCCTTGCTGTTCATCTACAATTATTCAACAATTCACTCCTTGCTTTTTTATCCTAAAGAAATAATTAGTGACACATGAAGAGATAAATGTTTTAAGTTAGTATTTATTGTAAGGTTTTTAAAAAATAATTAAATACTTAAAACCCTCTGATCTCTACAAAATATATTTAAATAAACAGCAATATGTCATAATTCTGAGGCCATGAAAATTAAATTGTATCTTTCAGTGTGGGATGTGGGTTGAGACTTTCTTCCAAAATGTACCATATGAAAAAATGGGGAAAAGAGTAATTTTTACAGTAAACAAGGCTGATGAACTACAACACCTCAGCCATGCAGTCAATATCAATATCAACATGTTGATATGAATCATGTTGATGACATGTATTCTTGATATGATGTTATAAGAATGGCAATTGCCATAGTGTCTTCTCCAAGATAAGATTACTATTCCAATCTTATCTTGAGAAAACAAGTTCCAATGGAGGGACTTCCTCCAAAATACCTAAGTACTTCTCAAAACTGCCAGGTTCATCAAAAATAAGTAAGTTTGAGAAATTGTCACAGTCTAGAGGAGCCTAAGGAGACATAACAACCCAACCAGATGTAATGTGGTGTTCTGGAGGGGATCTCTGAACAGATAAAGAAAATTAGGTAAAAATAATTTGTTTTTTAAATCTGAATATGGTATAGTATTTAGTTAGTAATGATGTATTGGTTCATTAACTGTGATAAATATACCATGCTAATGTTAGATGTTAATAATAGGAGAAATAGGGTGGGAAGTATATGGAAATTATTTGTATTATATTCTCATTTTTTTCCATAAATCTAAACAATTCTAGAAAAAGGTCTATTTTTATAATTTTTTAAATCGCAGTTGATATACAATATTATTTTAGTTTCAGGTGTAGAACCTAGTGATTAGACATCTATAAACCTTATAAAATCATCATCCTAATAAACCCAGTACCCATCTGATCCCATACAAAGCTATAAGTGTTACTGACTATATTTCCCATGCTGTACTGTACATCCCTGTAACTGTATTTATAACTGGCAGTTTGTACTTTTTAAGAAAAAGGTGTTTCTTCTCCCCAATTTATATACAGTGTGTTCATAAAGTCATGGTGCACTTTTGACTGGTCACATGGTCAAAAGTGCACCATGACTTTTTTTTTTTATATATATATATATATATTTTATTATTATTAATTCTAATGGGGTGACACCAATAAATCAGGGTACATATGTACAATGAAAACATCTCCAGGTTATCTTATCATTCAATTGTGTTGCATACCCATCACCAAAAGTCAAATTGTCCTCTGTCACCTTCAATCTGGTTTTCCCTGTGTCCCTCCCCTCCTCCCTATCCCACTCTTCCCTCCCTCCCCCCATCCCATAACCACCACTCTCTTGTCCATGTCTCATATTCTCACTTTTATGTCCCACCTATGTATGAAATCATGCTGTTCTCAGTTTTTCTTTTTTTCTGATTTACTTATTTCACTCCGTATAATGTTATCAAGGTACATCCATTTTGTTATTAAATGATCCGATGTCGTTTCTTATGGCTGAGTAGTTTTCCATAGTATATATGTACCATAGCTTTTTAATACACTCGTCTTCTGACGGACACTTGGGCTGGTTCCAGATCTTCGCTATTGTGAACAATGCTGCCACGAACATAGGGGCGCATTTCTTCTTTTCTAACAGTGCTATGGTGTTCTTAGGGTATATTCCTAAAAGTGGGATAGCTGGGTCAAAAGGCAGTTCGATTTTTAATTTTCTGAGGAATCTCCATACTGTTTTCCACAGTGGCTGCACCAGTCTGCATTCCCACCAGCAGTGCAGAAGGGTTCCCTTTTCTCCACATCCTTGCCAGCACTTATTCTATGTTGTTTTGCTGATAAGTGCCATTCTGACTGGTGTGAGGTGATATCTCATTGTGGTTTTAATTTGCATTTCTCTAATGATTAGTGATGTTGAGCATTTATTCATATGCCTATTGGCCATCTGTATGTCCTCTTTGGAGAAATTTCTATTCATTTCTTTTGCCCATTTTTTGATTGGGTTGTTTGTCTTCCTGGTGTTGAGTTTTATAAGTTCTTTATAAATTTTAGTTATTAACCCCTTATCAGATGTGCTGTCAAATATGTTCTCCCATTGTGTGGTTTGTCTTTTTATTCTGTTCCTATTGTCTTTAGCTGTGCAAAAACTTTTTAGTTTGATATAGTCCCATTTGTTTATCTTGCCTTTTATTTCAGTTGCCCGTGGAGATAAATAGGCAAATATACTGCTGCTACAGATGTCGGAGAGCTTGCTGCCTATGTTTTCTTCTAAGATGCTTATGGTTTCACGGCTTACATTTAAGTCTTTTATCCATTCTGAGTTTGTTTTTGTGAATGGTGTAAGTTGATGGTCTAGTTTCATTTTTTTGCAGGTAGATGTCCAATTTTCCCAACACCATTTTTTAAAGAGGCTGTCTTTACTCCATTGTATGTTCTTGCCTCCTTTGTCAAATATCAGTTGTCCATAAAGCTGTGGGTTTATTTCTGGGTCCTCTGTTCTGTTCCATTGATCTATGTGCTTGTTCTTATGCCAGTACCAGGCTGTCTTGAGTATAATGGCCTTATAGTAAACCTTGATATCTGGAAGAGTGATACCTCCTGCTTTATGTTTTCTTTTTAAGATTGCTGAGGCTATTCCTGTTCTTTTTTGGTTCCATATAAATTTTTGGAATATGTGTTCTATATCTTTGAAGTATGTCATTGGTATTTTAATTGGTATTGCATTGAATTTATAAATTGCTTTGGGTAGTATAAACATATTAATGATGTTTATTCTTCCTAGCCATGAGCACATTATGTGTTTCCACTTGTTTGTATCTTCCTTGATTTCTTTTATCAATGTTCTATAATTTTCCAAGTACAAGTCCTTAACCTCCTTGGTTAAATTTACTCCTAGGTACTTTATTTTTTTGGCTGCAATAGTGAAGGGGATTGTTTCCTTAATTTCTTTTGCTGATATTTCATTGTTGGTGTATAGAAATGCCTCTGATTTCTGAGTATTAATTTTATATCCTGCCACCTTGCTGAATTCATTTATAAGGTCCAGTAGTGTTTTGACTGAGACTTTAGGGTTTTCAATATACAATATCATATCATCTGCAAATAGTGACAGTTTTACTTCTTCTTTTCCAATTTGGATGCCTTTTATTTCTCCTTCTTCTCTGATTGCTGTAGCTAGGACTTCCAGAAATATGTTGAATAAGAGTGGTGAAAGTGGGCAACCCTGCCTGGTTCCTGGTCTTAAGGGGATTGCTTTTAATCTTTGTCCATTTAGTATAATGTTTGCTGTCGGTTTATCGTAGATGGCCTTTATCATGTTAAGGAATGATCACTGTATTCCCACTTTACTGAGAGTTTTGAGCATGAATGGGTGCTGGATTTTATCAAATGCCTTTTCTGCATCTATTGAAATTATCATGTGATTTTTGTCCTTCCTTTTGTTTATATGATGAATCACTGATTGATTTGCTAATATTGAACCAGCCTTGCCTCTCCAGAATAAATTCCACTTGATCGTGGTGTATGATTTTTTTCATATATTGCTGGATCCGGTTGGCTAATATTTTGTTGAGAATTTTAGCGTCTAAATTCATCAGGGATATAGGCCCATAATTTTCTTTCTTTGTGTTGTCTTTGCCCGGTTTTGGGATCAGAATTATGCTCGCCTCATAAAAGGAGTTTGGAAGTCTTCCTTCCTCTTGAATTTTTTGAAGTAGCTTGAGAAGGATAGGAGTTAGTTCTTCTTTGAATTTTTGATAGAATTCACTGTGAAGCCATCAGGCCCAGGACTTTTCTTTTTTGGGAGTTTTTGATAACTGTTTCGATCTCATTTGCTGTAATTGGTCTGTTTAGGTGTTCTGATTCTTCCAGATTGATTTTTGGAAGGTTATATGATTCAAGAAATTTGTCCATTTCACCAAGATTGTCTAATTTTTTGGCATATAGTTCTTCATAGTATTTTCTTACAATGCTTTGTATTTCTGTTTTGTCAGTTGTTATTTCTCCACTGTCCTTTCTAATTTTATTTATTTGAGTCCTCTCTCTTTTTCTCTTGGTGAGTCTAGTTAAAGGTTCATCAATCTTGTTTACCTTTTCAAAGAACCAGCTTCTGGTTTCATTGATCCTCTATATTGTTTCCTTAGCCTCTATGTCATTTATTTCTGCTCTGACCTTTATTATTTACTTCCTTCTACTTGTCTTGGGTTTTATTTGTTGTTGTTTTTCTAGTTCTTTTAGATGCAGGGTCAGGTTGCTTATTTGAGCTTTTTCTAGTTTCTTATGATATGCCTGTAGTGCAATAAACTTCCCTCTCAGAACTGCTTTTGCTCTGTCCCATAAATTTAGAGTTGATGTATGCTCATTATCATTCATTTCTAGAAACCTTTTTATTTCTTCTTTGATCTCATTGTTAATCCATTCATTATTTAATAACATGCTATTTAGTTTCCAAGTGTTTGAGTATTTTTCAGTTTTTCTTTTGTGGTTAATTTCTAGTTTCATGACATTGTGATCAGAGAAAATGCTTGATATGATTTCAATCTTCTTAAATTTATTGAGACCATTTTTGTGTTCTAACATGTGGTCTATCCTAGAAAATGTACCATGAGCGCTTGAGAAGAATGTATATTCTACTGCTTTAGGGTGAAAAGTTCTGAAGATATCTATTAAATCAAGTTGATCTAGTGTCTCCTTTAAGTCTGCTGTTTATTTATTTTCTTTCTTGAAGATCTATCCAGTGTTGTTAGAGGGGTATTGAAATCCCCTACTATGATAGTTTTGCTGTTAATCTCGCCCTTTATATCTATCAAAGTCTGCTTTATGTATGTCGGGGCTCCTATATTTGGTGCATAGATATTTATAATAGTTATATCTTCCTGTTGAATTGTTCCCTTTATCATTATGTAGTGTCATTTATCTCTTACTACAGCCTTTGTTTTAAAACCCATTTTGTCAGATATAAGTATTACTACACCTGCTTTTTTTTCATTTCCATTTGCATGAAATATATTTTCCATCCTTTTACCTTCAGTCTATGAGCATCTTTTGTTTTAAGGTGTGTCTCTTGTAGACAGCATAGGTATGGGTCCTGTTTCTTTATCCATGCAGCTACCCTATGTCTTTTGATTGGATCATTTAATCCATTTACATTTAAGGTTATTATTGATATGTAGTTGTTTATTGCCATTTTATTCTTTAAGGCTGTTTTCTTCTTTTGCTCTATTCATTCCTTCCTTTAAACTGTTCAAAAGAGGCCCCTTAGTATCTCTTGCAGAATTGGTTTGGTTTTTATGAATTCCTTCAGGCTTTCTTTTTCTGGGAAGCTCTTTATTTCTCCTTCAATTTTAAACGTTAGCCTTGCTGGATAGAGTAGTCTTGGTTGTAGGTTCTTGTTCTGCATTACTTTGATTATATCTTGCCATTCCCTTCTGGCCTCAAGTGTTTCTGTTGAGAAGTTTGATGTCATCCTTATGGGGGCTCCTTTGTAGGTGATAGCCTTTTTTTCTCTAGCAGCTTTTAAAATTTTTTCTTTATCCATTAGCTTTGGTATTTTAACTATGATGTGTCTTGATGTAGATCTTTTTGCGTTTCTCTTTAATAGAATTCTGTGTGCTTCTTGAACATGTGGAGTGTTTCCCAGCCTTAATTTAGGAATGTTTTCTGCTATGATTTGATTGAACAAAGTTTCCATTTTCTGTCCTCTCTCTCCTCTTCTTCAGGCACCCCTATGATGCGAATGTTGTTTCTCTTCATGTTGTCACAAAGCTCCCTTAGAGTTTCCTCACATTTTTTGAATCTCTTTTCCTTTTTCTTCTCTGCTTCTGTGCCTTTGTTTATTGTGTCCTCTAACTCGCTTATTCGATCCTCAGCGTCATCCATCCTGCTTTTAATTCCTTCCATTGTGGTCTTCAGTTCTGATACTGTATTTGTCATTTCTGTCTGATTCTTTTTTATTATTTCAATTTTGTTTTTTATACTTGTTATCTCTTTGTTTAGGTGTTCATAATGACTATCCATTGTTGCTCTAATTTCTTTGAACATCCTAACTATCATTATTCTAAATTCTGCTTCTGGTAATTTGGTTATATCTGGTTCATTAAGGTCCTTCTCTGGGGATTTCTCTTGATTCATTTGGTTTGCATTCCTCTGCCTGCCCATTTTATCTGTGTATAAGCAAGTTGTGGCCACTGGAGTCCTGTAGGTGTTGCCTTTGTGTTCTCTAGGTGTGGTCTGTCTGCAGGCCACCCACCCCCTCTGCCGGTGCCTAGGGTGGTTGGGTATGAGCATTGCCAGCGCTGGCCCACTGTGGCTTTTGCTGTGATTTCTGCCTCTCCTCCGTGGGAGGGGCTGTCACTGAAGCCACAAGACTTCGCACCAAGGGTAGAGGTGAGCACCTTTGCTCAGCTGCGGACCCAGCCTATTTCCGTACTTCCGCCCAGAACCAGTAGTCGGAACCTGCTCGCTACAGTTCTGCGGGTTAGGCGGGGCTTTTGACGTGTTCTCAGCTGTAAGCTTTTGCCCGTCTGGAGATTTAGCCCCGCCCTTGAGGCCAGGGCCCTTCTGCGCAGGGTCGGAAACCCAGGTTTATTGGGCTGGGGGTGTTTGCTGGCTTCCGCTCAGCTGTGTATTTCCGCTCGTTCCGGACTCTACCCTGCCCCGTGTTCGGAGCCCGCTTGTGCACGTATGAATGCAATCTGCGGTTTCTCCGGCCCGAGGGGGATAGTAGCGTGAGCTCAACTGCGAGCTTTCACTTGTCTCGGGGTCTAGCCCATTCCCGCGCTCGGAGCCTGCTCATGCACATATACTGGCCAACCGCGGTTTTTCCTGCCCGGGGGTTGGGGGGCTGGTAGCGTTAGCTCACCCGCAAGTCCCTGCCCGTCCCTGGTCCTAGCCCGGTCCCGGTGGTCAGGGCCGGCTTGCGCAGGGCCTGCCCGTTCCTGGCCTCCCGCTTTGTTCCTGTAAGTGGGGTTAAAGGCGGGCCTGCAGCTTCCGGACCACTTTCGCGTGTCCCCTCCGACCCTCTGGGCTAGACCGATCTCCCACCAGCTTGGCCTCTGCCCACGCCGACAGAACCACCTTTCAGCGTCCTGTCGCCCCAAACCCTTAAGCAGCCCTCAGCAGAGTAGGAAGGGACCTAATACTCCACACTGTAGGCCTGGGAGCTCCCTCACTTGTTTCACAGCTCAAATCTGTCCAAACGCCTCTTCTAGGCTCTGGGACTGCAGGCTGGGGCTTGGTTCCTGGGACCCAGGTCCCTCCCTCTCCGCCAAACTTTCCTCCCGCCCCGCGGGTCTCTCCGGGCTGCCGTTTGCTCCGGGAAGCTGGGCAGCCCTCTTCGCGTTTTCGCTATTTCTACCAGTCTCAATGCGGCTTCTTCTGTGTTCCTTGGTTGAAGAGTTCACTTAGTTTAGTTCATAGTTGGTTTATCCAGATGATGGTTCTTTAAATTGAGTTATAATCCACTTTGCTTCTGGGTGTTGGAAGTTGGTACGTCCGCCTACTCCGTCGCCATCTTGCTTCCTAAAAGTGCACCATGACTTTACAGCCACACTGTATTTATATTGGTATGAACTTGTGCCATTCTGTGGGTTTTTATCCAACACTATTGCTCAAATTGTTCCAGACGTTACCATTAGAAACTCATTTGGGTTGACTCCTTTGTCCTGTTGACATGCTCTTGTCTGTTTTGGAGCAACTGCTTACTTATGACACCATAAGATGTTCCAGGCTCCTCTTATTTTTTTCCTGATCCAACCCTAAAACCAGCTACCTTTCCAAGGATCCCTGGTTTCATTTATTGAAAAATGATGTTTAGAAACCATAATCCAGACCCAAGATATGCTCTTAATACTGGAAAATCATTCCTTCTAGGACCTCTTAACAAAAGAAATATATATATATGCAAACCAACCCACCTGTACACACAAACATCTATACTTCTGTATCCATCAGTTGCATAGAGAGAGAGAGAGAGACCAATGTAAGACCACAGAATTATTTCACCGTTCTTGCTTAAAATTTTTCTGCAATAGTGAAAAATCAATAAATTCTATCAAAAAGCAAAGTGAAGGTGTAGTTTTGATAGTTATTGCCAAAGCCCCTCAATCGTTTTCGTATAAGTTTACATTACTACCAGTAATATATGACAACAGAAATTGTAATTACATTCTTAATATTTGCTGATCTAATAAGTGAGAAATATCTAAAACCATTTTTAATTAAAATTTAATTTAAAATTTAAGATTAAATGCAATGTTTATTCACATGTTTAATAACCTTTTTATAGGTTTTTCATGAATTTTCTGTTTGAATCTTCCTTTCTTTCTTTCTCCATTGGGTTTTTGATCTTTTGTTCTAAATTTTTAAGTGTTTTTTACAATTTAAGGATATTGCCATTTGTCTGTGGTATATGTTACAAAGATTGTCTCCCAGTTCATCAGTTGTCTTTTAACATAGTTTATGGGATGTTTTTGCCATGCAAAATATTTTAATTGTTATGTAGTCAAATGTATCAATCTTTTATTGCCTCTGGATTTTAAGGCATAGTTGAAAAACCTTTCCCTACCCAAAGCCCCAACTTTGAAGGGCCCCGCAAAACCTCAACTTTACACTTTTTTCTAACGACACCAAGTTTGGTTTCATATGTGCAATTTTAACATTAATAGTGTATAATATTTTTTATTTATTTTAAAATATGGTTAACATGTATTTTTCTTTTTCCTGCCTCTCTCTTTTTGTTAAAGGGCCCAATATTTCCTTCTGTGCTCAGGGCCTCAACAGACCTGAATCTGCCTCTATCCCTACCCCAAGGTTAAGAATGACTTTACCCATATTTTCTTCCAATGTTCATATGGTTTTATTCTTATAGATAGTTCCACAATTGCATATATATCCATGTATGGTCACACACCCCTTTCCTCACTATCTCTTTACAAGGACATTTTCACTCAGGTAAAATAAACTTGGACTAAATCAGGTTAGAGGAAAGGTGGAGCATTAGGTTAGTTATGAGAAAGAGAAGAACTCTAACTTGAAATCTATTAGAGGCAAAGCCAGTGCTTTATACCACACAGTATGACTGGGTCCCTCTTTGCCTTTCTAGCCCCCTTTCTCTACAGCCAGAATCATTTCTCTCCCTTAGCCAAGGCCTTGTACCTCACTGGAAATGTACATTATGGCGAGATTTATTATCTCTATTATCAGAAAAAAGAATGGCAGCTTCTTGTGAAGTAGAAAGTCAAATTTATGATCTTTGGCTTGAGGTTGGAATCTTAACTTTATGGTGAAACATTTTCGAAAACATTCAGTAGGCATTTCTGTCCTTGCTTCATGATATCTACTGCTACATTAATTTGTTCATTGACTTAAATACTCTTTGAGAATCTACTATGTATCCAAGACGGTTGCAGTTTCTGGGTAAATGGTGAAAAAAAATAGTCTTAGCTCCATGGAATTACCTCCTAGTTTAGAAGGCATTTACAGAGTTCCTAGAGTTCTCTGATCTCTTAGTATTGTTAGTCTTTACCCCAAAAAAGTTCCTCCAAACTTAGAAAGCATCCAGGATTCCCACTGGGATTAGTGCAAATACAGCTGACAGCCTCCCTTGAATGAAAGGTGGTCTGCAGAGGCAAAGAAAGCTTCTTTGGACTGAAAGAAATTTGGACATTTTGGATGAAAAACAAAAAACACATATTACAGATATATAGAATAATGCAGTTTTTCTGTAAAGTGTTTCATGTTATGCAGCCAGATAGTGGACTGCCCTTTGAAAAACTGAGAATAGCTTTAATCTCTAAATGGCTACATGTAATTGGCCCATTATCACTCCTTACAACATCTGCCCTAAGTTACATTTGAGGATTCCCTCACTGACTGGCTACTTACAAGTACAATGAATTTTTTAATTGAAAAATACTACTGTTCCATTTTGTCTATTTCCTACTCATTTTTCTAATGTACAAGCAGCATTTTGTCTTCATGATGTTTCATTCCTGTTGTTTATTCTAGACCTGAAGTCTCTATCCTTTCTGTGGCATTTTAACCCCTAAGTGGTTGCTATGGAAATGATAAGAATGTCACACACAAAGGAATTATTATCTTTGATTGGCTAAAAGTGACCCAAATTTGCTCAGAGATACTCTAAAATCTCAAGTCCATATAAGTATATGCAAATATTATCAACTCACTCCTCTATCTACATATTGAGAATAGTATAAGACGCTACACTCTTCTAAACATATATTTTTCCTCTCTCCAAGTTAAAAAGAAATCAGTATTATTTCACATCCTGAATCATTCAAATGCATATCATTTCAGTGCCGAGAAATTTTAGGTGTGATTACTAACATTTGATAGAAACATGAAGAAAATTTGTGGTCCTAAATTAGCAATAATCATACATACAATTTAGTACTTATTTATATTACTGCATTTTCAAAGTAATTAAAGAGTACTTTTCAAAGCCATCCCTATGATATTTACTTGTTCCCAATTAAAGAAAAGTTTGCACAGTAATTATATTTTTCCTAAGCCATACCCCCATATCTAGCCATTCAGTAACACTGTGGGTGGCATACATAGCACATCCCATTACATGCCTATGGTGCTAGTAAACATGTTTGCATTATTTTTTTCAGCAACTATTTATTGAATACCTACTATGAATTGAGCCCTTTATAGTCTGACATTTAGTTGGCCAATACAACTGTTAACTTACCTCAATAACCCACTTGTAGCCAAACATAGCCAGAGTATCAGGGCTCAGGAAAGCCAGCTCAGAGGCATGAATATGAGTTTATTCCTGTGGGAAGAGCTTCTTCCATAAAAAATATGCCAAATATGCTTGCTGTCAAATCCGTCAAAACAATGCCGTGTAAAGCTATAGGGGGAGGAAAAGAAACTGATAAAAACTAAAGAGACATGTGCAACGAGGCCTGTTTTGCAGACATAGCCTACTTGTGATTTCTTCTTTTTCCCCCATCATCACTGAGCAAGCAAGCAGAAAAGTTAGGGAACTGGGGTTCAAACTCACACAAAAATAACACTGTATTGGTCAAAACTGGCGCATCATCACATTGATTTCTTGCTAAAGTATTTTCCCTTCTTCATTCATATCCTTTTTTATAGTTTTCAAAGCAATTTTCTAGCTCATGTGAATTTGTTCAATCACTGTTCCTAGATCCATATAAACATTTTCACATGTTCCTCCTAATTCTTTGTCCACACCCCTACTGAGCTCTCTTTGAAGTGGAGAACCTGGCAGATCCTTCCCAGCAAAGCTTCATGCTTCCTCCTGGAGGGGTTGAGTTGTGGTGTGTGTGTGTGTGTTCTCCTAACTGGCCTGCTTGCCAATAGTTAGTATGATTTTAATCAGTCTCATTCCCCTCCAGTAGATATATCTATCCTCACAAGGAACACCTATCTTGGTTCTGTTTGACTATGGATTTTTTTTTTCTGATGGCCTCTGTTGAATGGAAGAGGACCCCTCTATGGAACTGCCTGATCAGCAATGTCCCCTATCTTTGATCTTGACATAGGTAATTTTGGGTAAGTCACATAAGCCTTGGTAATTTCTCAATACTCCTGCACTTGAACACAGATGATATTCTGGTCATCCCATCTATTTTGTGCTAGAGGAAAGCAACACATTTTTTTAATGTTGCCTGCATCATGTTAATATTATTTCCAGCCTGTTATTCACATTGGATGACATAGAGATGGAAATGAACATTCTCAAAACAGTGTCCTTATTTTGAATATGGGCCTGATAATTAATTCCCCAAACTGCTTAGCTTCCACCTATGCCTTTTGTCAGTTTAATTAGAGACTCTAGTCCAGGACATGAATCCTTGTGTCACCTATATTTTGAACATTTATTGAAGGCAACTCAGCTGCCTTGCCTTTCACTGCTTTCTTTCGTTCTCTTGCTTTTCAATCTTGCAGCAGGATTGGTCATCATGTAAATGGAATAGTCTGTGTTCTTGGAGGGCAACAATGAAATCCACAGAAAACCAGGGTGATAGAGAATATGGTCCATATTGATACAGACTTTGAAAAACATATATTTAACATTCAATTATGTGTCTACTTGACAAAATGTGCTATAATCATTCCAATTGCAAACGGAAAATAGAAGAATCTGACTAGTGCTGGCAGCATCTTGGAAAGATGCTATGTCGAAATGCTCAGCCAAAAGAGAGCTGTAGATTTGGGATTGATTTCCATCCCATATAGATATCTAATTCAAAAATTTTAGAAGTTTAAGCGAATTATTTTAACTTGAGCTTCTGAACAAGGCCGAACCCAAAAAACAAGTTCCAGTGCATATAATAAGGGGATTTCTTTTATCTCCTGGTGTCTGTTTGCTTAGAACTGAACAAAAAGCAACAATCACTGTGAAGCAATATTTTAAAATTGTATTTAAATCTGTTATTAAATCTCTTAGACCTTGAAACTGGAGAATTAGATGATAATGATTTTAGAATTACTATTCTTAATAAAATAATTATATTATTATTAAAGTATTAGAATCATAATTTAAATATCTCACACACACCAAAATTAGGTAACTATCACATCACCACTGAATCGCATTTCTTCACAGTGTTACAACAGAGAGTTTGATGCATGGTGTCACCATGTACGAGACAGGGAAGTACGATAGATGCAAATGATGGTGTTAATTTCTCAGTGAGAGCTGGGCAACATCAGAGTACCTTCATAAGCTATGGCTCTATTCAAGTAAGTGTTTAGAAACTATTTGGATATATTAAATGGTAATCAAGATTTTTTTCTGGGAGAGAATTATTTTAGGGAGCCTTAAAAAAATAATGAAATGGTTCCTAGTGCTGCCCAAGTAAAACAAGATCCATCTTTTGGGAGCAATAGATGGATGGACCTATAGAAGGTTTGTTCTAAGTTATCTTTTCAGCATCCTGGGGTGATGGGTCATGGCTCTTTCAGCAAACATCCTTAAAGGGTCTGCTATATACCATGTACTGTGATAGGCATTGAGTAAAACACTAGAAATAAAATAAATAGTATGGCCCTTGCAGTTTTCAGTCAAGTGAAGAAGACAAAAAATAAGCAAGTAAGCCAATAAAGAAATATATTTGCAAAGTATGGTAAGGGCCATGATGGAAATGAAAAAAGCACATTACTGGTGTTGGGTATTGTAGAAGGTGGCTTGTGCTTAGACCTGAAATAAGAGCAGGATCAGCTTTGTGAAGGCTAAGAGTGAGGGGGTGATACAGAGAAAAAATGGACAGCTTAGGTGGACACTCTGGGAAGGATATTAAAGGGCCAGTGTACAAATCAGGCCGTGCCTTATGAGCCATGGTAAGGAGTTTGAGTTTGTGTTTTATTAAAAATGCGAAGTGCAAAGGTCAGTGCTGTATTGTCTGCAAAAGAGGAAGGGCATGATCCTTGAAAGTGAATATCAAAGGATTCTCTGGAAATGGCCAGTAGTTGAGGTAGAAAGGCCAGAAAGAAGGACTCACCAGTGATCTGATGGGGGCTTGAGTCAGGGGGTTGGCTGAGGTGATAGAGAGAAGTGGGTGCATTGTAAGGGGTTCTCTACAGGAAGTAACAAGACTTCCAAGTGAGGGAAGTAAGAGTGTCAGAGCCACAATTTTCTGGCTTGAAAATTGTGTAAATTGTGACCCAATTTGCTAAGATGGGGACGAGAAAGAGAGATGAGTGATTTTTTGTTTATTTTATGGAAGATTCATGCTGCTATTAAGAGTTTAGTGTGTGGTTGTGCGAAGTTTGAAATGCTCTAAGATAATCAAGTAAAATGTCACATAGGCCCTCTCTGGATAGCTCGATTGGTTAGAGCATCATTCTGAAGCACAGAGGTTGCCAGTTTGATCTCCAGTCAGGGCACATACAGGAACAGCTCAAAGTTCCTGTCTCTCTCTCACTCTCTCTCCCTTCTTCTCTTGCTGAAATCAATAAATAAAATTTCTTTAAAAAATGGATTAAAAAGCTTTGGTACATATATACTATGGAATACTACTCAGCCGTAAGAAATGATGACATTGGATCATTTACAACAAAATGGATGGACCTTGATAACATTATACGGAGTGAAATAAGTAAAACAGAAAAAACTGAGAACAGCATGATTTCATACATAGGTGGGACATAAAAGTGAGACTATGAGACATGGACAAGAGTGTGGTGGTTACAGGATGGGGGGAGGGAAGAGAGGGTGGGAGAGGGGGGGAGGGGAGGGGCACAAAGAAAACCAGATAGAAGGTGACAGAGGACAATTTAACTTTGGGTGATGGGTATGCAACATAATTGAATGATAAGATAACCTGGATATGTTTTCTTTGAACATATGTACCCTGATTTATTAATGTCACCCCATTAAAATTAATTTTTAAAAAAAGCAAACACTTGGATATTCAGTTTACACAGTCATTCAATGCTTACCATGTGTCACACACTCTTCTATTATGATGAAGATAAGTGAATCTGCATCTAGGAGAAGTTTGGGCTTGGTAAAAAAAATCAATGCTGACTTCATTACAGAGTGCACATTGCTTTCTGCTGCCCCTCTAATAGGCCATGACATGAGTCATGTCATGACCAGCTGAGAGTTAGCACTCAGAGAGAAAAAATTGAATTACAGCTTTATATACTACTCATCAAATTGTAGATTAAATAGCACCTGAGTGACAGGAGTCCGTCAACTTTGTTTACTAATACTCAATGTGCAAAGAGTATTGTCATTTATTTATAATAGCAAAATATTGATACACTCTAAATGTTTAACCAGAGGGAAAAGGTAAATAAGATATATTCATATAAAAGAATGTTAATCAGTCATTGTAAAAAGCCATTTGGAAAATATTTAATGACATGAAATAAAATATTTGATGGCATGAGGTAATATTTTTAAATATAAGTGAAAAGTAGGCTAGTAAGACATATTTATAATGTGATTTCAGTTTTCTTTCAAGACAAATTAAAATATGCATAGGAAAAAGATGAAGAAAATGAGTAAAAATGTCACTTGTAGTTATCAATAGGTGGGAAAATTTTAGTATATGTGCTGCCGAAGCGAGCACAATAGGTGGGAAAATTTTAAATGATTTTTATATTTTCTCCATGCTTATAAGTATTTTCAAAATATTTTATAATGAACCTATTCTACAGTGCTAAGTTGAAGGTGGTAGTAATTATTTGAGAAAAAATAGGACCATGGTAGAAATTCTGGAGAAATAGGAGAAACAAGCCAATAGGACCCCTACCTTAAGTTAAATATATAGAATAGATCTATGAAAAGTGAGTTTATTACTTCCCTTTAAGTCACTGAAATGATCAATACTTCTGTTATTTCTAACAAAGATATATGGAGAGAACTTATAGAGAAAGTGTGCAAAAATTGGAGAGGTATTCTCCATAGGGAGAGAAAATCAGATAGCATTTAATTGTTAATTAACACTTATTGTGCACTTATATGTGTCAGGAAGGAACTCTTTTTAAGTATTTTACATTTAAGAGAAACAATTGGAGAATGGTAAGTGTACACTAAGTTAATTTGGAATAAACACCATTCCTTCCTCTTTAATTGCTCTGATGGAATACAAAATGAAAATTTTAAGTTTGATTATTAAACAAATATGTACATGCAAATATATGTGTGTTCCATCTAAATATAAAGTTAATTAAGACAATGTTAAAATTTAATTAAAATTTTTGTCACTAATTCTAGCTGCAGTGATAAGGTGGAAGAATATAATGGCTGCCCCCTGTCTTTCTGTTGATTTATCGTTAATTAAAGCCTAGCTGGTAAAGGTGTCCTTGAGACTGAAGTGGTGAGACAAGGCTCTGAGGCAGTTGCCATGGGTGCAAGTAGTGAGGTCCCTAGAGTCACTAAATTCATTCCATTCTTATTCCAACTCAAGATACTAGCTCTATAAAATCCAAATCCCTTTGTTAAAGCATATATACAGATCTACAAAAATAACAAACATCGCATTTCAACATAATTGCTTCGAAATTTCAGACACATTTCAGAGATGTCTGGAAATCCCTGAATATTTTTTGTGCTCTATATAGAAACTAGCAGGCTTATGAGCCCATTGTGCTAAAAATATCTCCTTCTCTAAGAAATATTGGTGTGTTGAATTTGTGGGAAATTTTTCTATAATCTCATAATAACAGTTTGAGTGTTCATTTGTAAATCAGATTTTCTGATAGACTCTCTCCCTGACCCTTTGTTTAAAAATAGGTATCACTGCTTTACAAACAATTGCAGCAAATGGAGAAACTGTCTGCTGTGCTTTATGAGGACGCTTGCTATAAAGCAGGGTCAGCTGACTGTAGTCTCAAGGTGGAGGACAGAACATTCTGGAAAGTAAAAGGACATAATTCCAATTCAGATATATATCTATGTCTGAGACAGAATCAAGTTTGCATCTGAGAAGAATTTCTTAAAGGGTAAACTAGAACATCACAGAGCCGTTATATGTGTCAGCCACTTTGTAACTCCATCCAGATGGTACCTTTTGCCTTTTACTTCCATAGTTCTATTTTATAGAGCTTCATGCTGGTGAGACGATATTTGCATTCAGTCTCAGTATTGATCAGTCAAATTACCTTCCTTTCAGGGCTGTAAATCTCATGACTAAGCTTTATTAATTGTTACCGCCTGCTCAGAGAGGAATAAGGTGAAAATAGAGATAGATCAGTACAAATTTTGCACTGAATTGAAAAAATATGCTTAATTTTATACTTAATGAGTCCAATTGGTGTGTTGATAAAATCTATATTTCCAATTTGTGAGAGGAAACTTTTTTAATTGAGTGAGAATCAAATAGTCAAGTGTTGTTTCCAGTACTGATACATTCTTCTGTTGACAAGCTCTTCAGATCTCATTTTCTTTGATTAAATGTAAAATACATCCTAAATCAGAGGTCAATAGTGTTGCTGAGGAAAGATGCACTAGTAGCAATGAGTTATGACGTCTTTAATTCATTGAATGGACAAAGGTAAGGTTTTATCTAAGCCACTGGTGCTCTAACTGAAAACACTCAAGTAGATGAAGGCAAGCATTGATTTCAGCATTTACAACAGTAGGGCATGTAGCAAAACCAAACTCTACTTCCATTTGACTTGTGCTCCTCCTGGAAGAAACTCTGGCCTGAAATCCAGTGAATGAATACTTCTGGATGTTACCTGTCACTATCAACCACTGCTAATTGATCCATCACATTGCAGAATGTTTCTCATGCTCTAAGATGCCACTAAAAACAAGGGGACAGCTGGAGCTTTTTAATAAAGTTGGTTCTAGAAATAAGACTTGGCAGGAATGAACTGCTTCAGTGTTTCTTTACATTTCAAGGTATTTCTGTAGTCTAAAAGAATTCAGGCTAAATAATCTACTGATATTACCCAGGGCGGGGGGGGGGGGGGGTGTATACTGGTAGTAAAAATATTTCCACCACAATAAGCATTAAAAATGAAACAGGGTCTCAAAATTATCCTATTGGTAATCCCTAATTCAGAAGACTTTTAGTTCACATATTAACAAACCAGTATTACATGTTTATATATATATTATAGTTGTCCACAAATAATGTACCTAAAGATAGTGTTTTTCAAGTGATGTGACAAATTAGCGAGCTATAAAATCAATACTGTGAGCAGCAAATTTTTCTTTTTTATTTTTAAATGGAAGGTTTATAGAATTAAAATTTATCAGAGTGTCTCTCAAATTTAAAAAAAAAGCAAGTATGGCTTAGTAAAATGTTTGTTTCAGTTTGTGTGTATCTGGTGCGTTTGTATATTATATGGCAATGTGACATAAAATTTATAGCCAATGTCATAAGAAGGTTATGTTTCCTTGATAATAGTCACACTCTTTAAAATTTCTCTCTAAAAATTAATTCTCATTTCCAAAGCTCTTTGTGTGTGCTTGTGTGTGAAAGAAAGATTCTGCAACAATTGGTCAACAATATAGTAAATATGTCCCCTCAGAATTCCAATGATCTCCATAACACTCTAATCCTGTCCACTTAGAAGTAGTAGAATAGTCTCTTCTCTTGCTCACTGGTGGCAATTAAGAAATTTGCTAATGAACAGTGTTTTGTGAAAAGTGAACCCATTCCCCCCAAAAAATGTTTCCAAGGATTGGGAAACACAATACCATTTAATCGATTGATTGTAACTTTTATTCCTGGGCAACTAAACAAGAGTAGCATTTGTTACTTTTCTTTCTTCCTTTTTTTATTTTTTTAAGTGAGAGGAGGGGAGATATGAGACAGACTCTTGTATGCACCTGGGACCAGGATCCACCCAAAAAAACCCTGCTTAGGACCGATGCTCGAATCAACCGAGCTATCGTCAGCACCCAGGGCCAATGCTTGAACCAGTCAAGGCTCTGGCTGCGGAAGCAGAAGAGAGAGAGAAGAGTGAGAGAGAGGAGGAGAGAAGCAGATGGTTGCTTCTCTTGTGTGCCCTGACCAGGAATTGAACCCAGGACACCCATACATATGGGCCAATGCTCTGGACCTGTATTTGTTTCTTGCGTAAAGAAATCCACAAGTCTTGGTGCATCCACTGTGGAAAACAGTATGGAGATTCCTCAAAAAATTAAAAATCGAACTGCCTTTTGACCCAGCCATACCACTTTTAGGAATATACCCCAAGAGCACCATAGCACAGTTTGAAATAGAGAAATGCACCCTCATGTTTATGGCAGCATTGTTTACAATAGCCAAGATCTGGAAACAGCCCAAGTGTCTGTCAGTGGACGAGTGGATTAAAAAGCTGTGGTACATATACACAATGGTATACTATGCAGCCATGAAAAAGGAGGAAATATTATTCTTTGCGACAACATGGATGGATCTGGAAACTATGATAGTAAATTAAATAAGCCAGGCAGAGAAAGAAAAACATCATATGACCTCGATCATTTGAGGAATCTGACGAACAATATGAACTGAGGAGCGGAATAGAAACAGAGGCGGGATCAAAGGATCCAGAAGGAAAGTGGACAGAGGAAAAGCGGATGATAGGGTGATAGGATGGGATGAGAGCAGAAAAGCAAATCCTGGAGGGAAGGGGGGAGGGCGTTACGGGGCGGGAGACAGGGGGAATGTACTGGGGAACATGGGTCACATTAGAATATATGTAAACACAATAAATTAATAAAATAAAATAAAAAGACCATACTTCAAAATAAAGAATTACCAAACTTAAAAAAAAATAGGGAATTCACAAGTCTTTTGGAAGAACTCCTAGTATGAGCAGTTGACTTTAGAAACTAAAATTTTTTGTGAGGTCCCTACCTTGGGGAGGCAGCCAAATGACTCTGACTTCTCAAATTACAACTAAAGTTATTCAATGGACTGTGCAAAGAACATAGGACCTTCCTAAGTTATATACATTATTTCAGAGCAAAGTTTTAGACATCTAGAAAACAAGCCACATTGCTTAACATAGATGCTTAATTTGAATTTTTTAATATATACTCACAGGTAAAGGTTTATTATGAACAGGATGTTCATTGGGTCAAATGTGTGGACGTAATTACATTGCTACTTATTGAGACATGTTTTGTAGTTCTTGTTATAAGTACATATAAATAAAGGTTTGAAGAATTTTGCTTTTTAAAATATTTGACTTGAAAAATAATATTTGACTTGAAAAGCAATTTAAATTAACTATTTAAATAATAAAGCAGAAGCATTCTTCCTCATCTTCTTTAAGATACTAGAGGAGAAATGAACACATAAGACCAATTTCAAGCAACGGACACAAATAAGCAGGATCATAAAGAAATGACTTTGAAGTGAATTCAGCTGTCTTAGAATTTGATGATCTAAGGGGTGTTTAATCATAGGTCTATTTTTGTTGTTCACAAGGTTAAGCCCAGATTCTTTAGATCTTTTTCTCTAGACTTCAACCATTTTTTTCCAAACTTAGTTTCCTGTAAATTCTAGCCCAAGCTCTCCTTGCAGATCTAAACTACTTATTCTTTGAAGCCCTAACAAGTCTCTCTGCCACTCTCAAACCTCTCCTGCTTATCAAAACCTTAAATGATATCACCTTCTTAAATTTCTGAGCCATGAATTATCTGCTTCAGTCAATTTGAAATAAAAATATACTTTGTGTATTTTGTTAGTATTACTGTTTTTTAAAACTTAGATACTCTGTTTTCCTAAACATATTAATTCCTTCCTTCAAGCAGTGACCATCTTCACTGGGTTCCAAGATGACACTAATCAGTAACATTAAATTTATTCTAAGGTCATGTCTACAAAAGACCAACACTGGGATAAAAACTGAAAAGAGAAACAGAGATGTTAGTTTTTCTTTGAATGTTCAGTAAAATGTACCCATGAAGCCATCTGGTCCAGGATTTTGTTTGGTGGTGTTTTCTGATAACTGTTTCAATTTCATTTGTTGTAATTGGTCTGCTCAGGTTTTCTGATTCTTCCTAATTCAATTTTGGAAGATTGTACATTCCTAGGAATTTATCTATTTTGCCCAGGTTGTCCAATTTTTTTGATATATAGTGCTTCATAGTATTTTCTTACAATCCTTTGCATTTCTGTAATGTTGGTTGTTACTTCTTCTCTTTCACTTCTGATTTTATTTATTTATTTTCTTTACTTGATAAACCTGGTTAAAGGTTCATAGATCTTGTGTACATTTCAAAGAATCAGCTCTTGGTTTAATTGATCTTTTGTTTTTTAGCCTCTTTGTGATTTATTTCTGTTCTGATCTGTATTATTTCCTTTCTTCTACTTCCTCTGGGCTTTGTTTGTTGTTCTTTTACATTCAAGGTTAGATTGTTTTGTTTTGCTTTTAAGTGAAAGGAGAAGAAATAGTAAGATAGACTCCTGCATGTGACCCAACCAGGATCTACCCAGCAACTCCTGTCTTGAGCTGATGCTCAAATCAACCAAGCTATTTTTAGCAACTGAGGTTGATGTGTGGCCTAACAGAGCTATCTTCAGCGTCCAGGGCTGATGCTCAAACCAATCAAGCTGCTGGCTGTGGAACAGAAAGAGGGAGAAAAAAAGGAGAAAGAGGGAGAGGAGCAGAAGGTTGCTTCTCTTATGTGCCATGACTGGGAATCGAACCCAGGAGTCCATATGCTGGGCTGATGCTCTATCCACTCTGCCAACAGTCCAAGGTCCAGGGTTAGATTGTTTAAGATTTTTCTTGCTTCTTGAGGTATACTTGAAATGCTATGGACTTCCCTCTCAGGATTGCTTTTGCTGGTAGTTGTATATTCATTTACATTATAACCCAGCTATCCCAAAACACCAGTTCAAAATAAGACATGCACCTTCATGTTCATTGCAGAATTTTCTTTTTGCAATAGCCAACATCTGGACACAATGCAAGTGTCCATCAGTGGACAAGTAGATAAAAAAGCTATAGTGCATATACACAATGGAATAGTATGCAGTAATAAAAAGGAGGAAACCTTACCTTTTGCAACAGCATGGATGGACCTGGAGATTATTATGCTAAGTGAAATAAGCCAGGCAGAGAAAGATAAATATCATGTGATCTCATATGTGGAATCTAATGAACACAACAAACTGAGGAACAAAATAGAAACAGAGGCAGGTTCACAGAGAATAGATGGACAGCTGTCAGAGGAAAAGGGGGAGAGGTTACAGGATCAAAGAAGTTGAAGGGATTAGCCAGAATCATTTATACACAACACATATATACAGACAGCAGGGTAGCAATAGCCAAAGAGCAAGGTGGATAGAGGTAACTGGAGGAGTGGAGACAAGGGGGAGAAATGCAGGTAGAAAGAGACTTTGCATGGAGAATGGGGGGCACAATGAGGTATGTGGAGGGTGTTATATTGAGTGGGACATTTGAAACCATGTCAACACAATAAATTAAAAATAAAAAATAAGTGATAAAATATGGGTTTATAATCTCAAAATGCCATAAAAATATTCATATTAGGATATATGAAGAATTTATAGGTAATTAGCAGATAATTAATATATCATTTTACACCAGATACTTGGAGTTAGAGTGAAAGTATGTGTTTCTTCCATTCTCGTAGTTATCTTCTCTCTTCTTCATAGTATACTAATATTCTATTTAGGATGACTCTAGTTGAAAGTAATAGAAAACCCAGCTCAAATTCGTGCCAACAATAAAAACATTTGTTGGCTTAAAGCACTGACAGTCTGGAGGTAGGGCAGTTTCAGTTTGCCTTAATCTACTGGCTCTGCTCCACTTTCCTGAGAGTCATTTGGTTCTGCCCTCCTGTGTCTGTTAGCTTTCTCTTCAAACTGTCTTCAGATGGTGGCAATGGTACTATGGCCAGTGTTGCATGAGACAAACTGTCCAAAGGAAAAACAGAAAGGGACATTTTTATAATCTTTCCCAGAACAAAACGGAAGAACTTTCCAATGGTGATCCTGCACGTGATGTTCCTATGCTAGTGTGTCAGGTCACAACATGTGATCCCTCCTGCGAACTGAACCAGACCAAGCATGCCCACTCTTGTAGCTGTGGGTGGGCTCTGATTTACCTAAGACACCTGAACTGAGTGAAAACTAAGAAGATATGTTAACAAAATTGGGGTTCTCTTGGAAAGAAGAAGAGAAAAAGATGCTAAAAAGGCATCCAAAAATCAACCCCTACTCCAACTTTTCAAAAAAAATTTTTTTTCCAAGTAGAAACAAATCATGCTATTCTAATGACCATCTATCTCTCTGATGCTCAGTGTATGTGTTGGCTTTGTTAAATATAAATGCTTCCTGGAGATAGTCTGTATTTCCCACAATAATTTCACAGCTATATTCTTGGGGAAACTAATAAAGATTTAATTATTCCAGATAAGTTCATTTTATATAACATCAAGAATATTTTTTCTTTTCCATGCTGTATATCTAAAATAATACTAGGAATATGGTGACTCACCAAAACTGCTGATACCATTCCTATGTGTTTTCTCTTGCAAAATCACTATATTTTGCAGATCAGTGAATATTTTGATGCAGCAAACCTATCAAAGTTACTCAGTCTGTATTTTAACGTGTGTAAGAAAAAAATTAATGCACTGATTACTAATGATGAAAGTAACCTCTCACTATTGCCGTGATAGTTTTTCATAGTAAGAAAATTTCATTTTTATCTCTTTATTTATAAGTTATACAATAAGAAAATACCTATGCTTATAAGTATTAATGATAATATCTAATAGTCACATTATTAGGTATTTAAGATAAAGTAATTATGTTTAGGGTACATTATTTTTCTCCTGAAAATAAAAGCATCCTCACAATTTTCAGCTAGATATTTTACTTTCACTTCTCCTAAGTTAATATTATATTACACCTTGACTTATAAAATCTATATTATATTTCATAGATTTATTTTCTATATTTTAGAATTTTTGGTGAACATCAGCAGCACCTCTGTGGAAGTAAATTCCTATTGAATATGTCTCTCTGATATGTTGACTTTTAATGGCTCAGTTATATTGATTCAATTAAATTAACTGGTGATAATATTCTTTTTTATTTTTTTTTTATTTTTTTTAATTTTATTTATTCATTTTAGAGAGGAGACACAGAGTGAGAGAGAGAGAGAAAGAGAGAAAGGGGGGAGGAGCTGGAAGCATCAACTCCCATATGTGCCTTGACCAGACCAGTGCAGGGTTTTGAACTGGCAACCTCAGGGTTCCCAGGTCGACGCTTTATCCACTGCGCCACCACTGGTCAGGCAACTGGTGATAATATTTTTATTGATTTTTTTTATTTTTCTTTTTCTGAATTATCATTTTATTAAATTTTATTTATGAGTAGTAATTTTTTAAGGATCATCGTTCTAGCACAGTATGTATATCAAGACCCTATAAGTCAGATTGACTTAAAAAATCAATAGTTTTTGTTAATAACTAGACAAAAAGCCAATATTGATAATAATAATAAATAAAAACTTCTATGAATTCATTGAAATCAGCAATAGTAACAACAAATATACATACATGCATGCATATATGCCTGTCTGTCTGTCTGTCTGTAAGTTTGTATATAAAAGTCCATAAAACCAAATAAGCAAATGAAAAGGAAAAGGGAGATATTCAACAGTCTAACAAAGAGAAATATCTGTGAAATCACTGTGAACTATTTTCTAAAAATATAAGAATAATTGAGTTATCCTTATATTTATGAAATTGAATATACACAAGTAATATAAAACAATAATGCATAATGGCAAATCACTTTTTTAAGCATAAAGTGAAAGAACTGTAGAGAGAAATAAAATATACAGTTCTTTCCCTTGTTATCTTGCCATTGACACTATTTCCATTTCATTTTATATAATTTAAAATGTGTAAAGAATTCTTTAATAATAAGGAAGCAAAGTTTATAAACTAGGCCCATTATAGACCCAAAGTGTTTGAGCCCCAAGACTTTTCATTATTGATTGGCCAGATTCCTACACCCTTCCCATAGGCACCACGAATAAAGTGTTGTTAGCAGTTGAATGATATTGACAGAGCTATCAGCAATCTGTGGATTTTCATTTTGAACTGTGGCATCCTAAAATAAGTTGAAGCAGAAATAATATCTCTGTGTTGAAAGCTTTCAAATTCTTTTTATTGATAGGTGAAGTACTGGGCTAGAAATAAGTGACTGAAGAATGCTTTGACAAGGCAGAATAACAGCTGGATGACTGACTACAATTGTGGGAGGGGAAAACAAGAGGGTCGAAACAGAAAATAGCCATGTATTGGTGTGTTAAGCTTCAATTCACCTTAGGCTCTTTATCTACTTTTCATCAGGTTTGCCTTTCTGCTTCATTCTTTTCAGAGCTCTAGAAGAAATTATGATCACCTCAATCTTTTGGCAACATTTAGTGAGAGGTCCAGGGAGGTCAGCAGTATGAGCCAGTAGAGTGACATTTTTTTTTACCTGGAACAAAGATAACATTCATACCTATTTAAGTAGATACACAATGTTGCTAGACAAAACCTCAACCATGGATGACATCAATGTTTCAAAGGGAGTCAGCCCTTGTTCCAATGTCCACCAGGAGTGAAAATCTTAAGGCTGGATAGTGTGAACCTTGGTAGAACTTCAGGCAAAATTAATGGACTAAATCAGTTGGTTAATTATCATTGATCTTGTTGCCTTAATGGGAAAAGATAGGTCAGACATGGTGACTGTACACAAGGAATTACAATGTGGCATTCAAACTAAAATTGACGGACTTGAGTGCATTTAAATAATGTGGAATGAAATAATCCACCCATTCCAATATAAGTATCTCTGTTTTCTTTCTTTATTTCATACTTTTCTTGTTATGACATATGCCTCATTCAGTTTCCCTAAGATCAATTCAATGTGCCTTCTAACTTCATTTGTCTTTTGATTAATACTGTCGTTGTTGAACAAACGTACTCATAAAGCTTCCTCTATGCCCTAAGCATCAGACAGTAGTCTGAATGCTGATAACCTTGCCAAAAACTGATGTTCTCCTCAGTAGTCTTTGCTTCACAGCAATATGAAAGATCTAATCATTGATTGCCTCATAACACAGTTTTTGCGATCCAGTCTCCAAGTCTGGGCTTAACATACAAATATATCATTGACGCCAAATCTCAAAGATATAATACTCCATGAAACCAAGATGAAACAAGAATATAGAGATAAAGATGCCAAGCCCAATACACACACCCCTACAATAAAGCAGGTATCAGTGAGTATGGGCTGAACTCAGTGACCTCACTTGGCAACCCCCATGGTTCACACGGGGCGTCACCCAGAAATGGAGCCACATTGCCTTAGCAACACATAGAAGAATTACCATTGTCACAAAAAGTTCTCTTAGTATTTTTATAAGTCTATTATGTCCTCTTCATAAAAAGTAAGATATCAATATGAGATACCTTGTTTTTCCTAAATATATGCCTATTGGAAAATCATACAGAGCAGACAGATTATATTCTTTAAAAGAGGTGCTATTTCGGGGGTTGGCAAGATGGCAATGGAGTAGGCGGACATTCCAACTTCCAACTCCTGGAACCAAAGTGGATTATAACTTAATTTTAAGAACCATCATCTGGATAAACCAACTTTGAACTAAACTAAGTGGACTCTTCAACCAAGTACACTGAAAAAGCCACATTGAGACTGATAGGAAAAGCGAAAACGTGGAAAGGGCTACCCAGCTCCCTGGAGCAAAAGGCAGACTCACGTGGTAGGAAGAAAGTTTAACGGAGAGGGAGGGACCTGGGTCCCAGGAACAAAGCCCCAGGCCACAGCCTCAGAGCCTAGAAGAGGTGTTCGGACAGTATTGAACTGTGAAACAAGTGAGGATACTGTTTGTGAGAAAGAGACAGTTTTCTCAGACCCAGGATTCTTCTTAAAGGGACAGTGCAGAAAACCTCTCTCACAACCGCTCACCTGGGGCTCCAGAAAAAGGGGACAGAGGAGAGGACCAGAGTGGCGGGAAGAGAATGTGGACTGGAGGGCATAGAGAGAAACACTCTGAGGGACAGCCACCCTAACCCCTGGGCTGAGTCTCTTCCCAAATCGAAAATGAATTATTTCCCCTAAAACTAGCAATACCAGCAAAGGGAGACAGGACATTAGCCAAACAAGCTCTCCCGTGGCACTTAGAGCAGAGCTGCTTAGACGGAGGAAGCTATCAGGAATACAGTATAGAGTGTTAGGTCTGAGCTGCAGTGCCCTACCCACACTGCTGAGGGCTTGCTGGAGAGATGGGGCAGCAGGGGCGGAGGCCCAGCCACGTGAGCTCAGTCTAGCCCAGCAGGGGCAGAAGGGATGCGCTAAAGCAGTCCAGCAGCTGCGGCCCACCTGTAGGTCCACCTGCGGGGGAAAAGCGGGAGGCCAGGAATGGGCAGAAATCTTCCACTGAGAAGGGCCCTGTGGTGTGCAGCATCACCTGGCCCCCAAGGTTTGTGACCCTGCGCAAGCCAGTCCTGACCGCAGGGGAGGGCTAAAGCCCAGGATAGGCAGAGGCTCACAGGTGAGCACACACCAGCAGTCCCACCCTGCCCAAGAAATCGCGGTTTGCGATCCTGCATGACCCGGCCCTTACCACAGGGGCGGGGCTAAAACCAGGGACAGGCGAAGGGTCACAGCGGAGCACAAGCAAGCAGACCCATCAGCCCAAGAAACCGCAGCTTGCAATCCTGTACGAGCCGGCTCTGACCGTGGGAGCTAGGCAAAAGCCCAGGAACAGGCGGGGTCCGCAGCTGAGCAAAGGTGCTCACCCCTACCCTTGCTGCTGAGGCTTGTGGCTTGAATGCAGTGTGAAACCCCACTTGTGGGGGTGAGGCGAAGGCCCAGACAGGGTGAGGCTTTTTGAGCCCAGCACGAGAACGCAGCCCCTCACGTGGAGGAGAGGCAGAAATCACAGCAACAGCATAAGTGGCCCAGTGCCAGCAACGTCCATCCCAACAACCCTAAGCAGCGGCAGAGGAAGTGGTGGGCCTGCAGACAGACCACATTAGGGGGCACAGAGGCAACACCCATTGGACTCTAGTGGCCACACCCTTCTTATACACAGACAAAATGGGCAGGCAGAGAAATGCAACCCAAATGAATCAAGAGAAACCCCCCGAGAAAGACCTGAATGAACCAGATATAACCAAATTACCAGATGCAGAATATAAAATAATGATAGTTAGGATGTTCAAAGAGCTTAGAGCAACAATGGATACCCATTACAAACACCTAAATAAAGAGATAGCAAGTATAAAAAACAAAATTGAAATAATAAAAAAAAATTAGACAGAAATAAAAAATACATTATCAGAACTGAAGACCACAATGGAAGGTATTAAAAGCAGGATGGATGAAGCTGAGAATCGAATCAGCAAGTTAGAGGACAAAATAAACAAAGGCACAGAAGCAGACCAGAAAAAATAAACTCAAAAAGTCTGAAGAAACTCTAAGGGAGCTCTGTGACAACATGAAGAGAAATATCATTCACATCATAGGGATTCCTGAAGAAGAAGAGAAAGAACAAGGGATAGAAACTTTGTTCAATCAAATCATAGCTGAAAACTTCCCTAAATTAAGACTGGGAAACGTTTCACACATGCAAGAAACACAGAGAACTCATTAAAGAGAAACCCAAAGAAATCTACACCAAGACACATCATAGTTAATACCAAAGCTAAGGGATAAAGAGAAAATTTTAAAAGCTGCTAGAGAAAAAAAGGCTATCACCTACAAAGAAGCCCCCATAAGGATGATATCCAACTTCTCAACAGAAACACTTGAGGCCAGAAGGGAATGGCAAGATATATTCAAAGTAATGCAGAACAAGAACCTACAACCAAGACTACTCTATCCAGCAAGGCTAACGTTTAAAATTGAAGGAGAAATAAAGAGCTTCCCAGACAATAAAAAACCTCAAGGAATTCATTAAAACTAAACCAATTCTGAAAGATGCTAAGGGGCCTATTGTGAACAGTTCAAAAGCGGAAAAGAATATAGCCAAAGAAGAATACAGCTTTAAAGAATAAAATGGCAATAAACAACTACATGTCAATAATAACCTTAAATGTAAATGGATTAAATGATCCAAACCAAAGACACAGGGTAGCTGCTTGGATAAAGAAACAGGACCCATACATATGCTGTCTACAAGAGACACACCTTAAAACAAAAGATGCACATAGACTGAAGGTAAAAGGATGGAAAAAAATATTTCATGCAAATGGAAATGAAAAAAAAAGCTGGGGTAGCAATACTTATATCTGACATGATGGACTTTAAAACAAACGATGTGGTAAGAGATAAAGAAGAACACAACATAATGATAAAGGGAACAATTCAACACGAAGATATAACCATTATAAATATCTATGTACCAAACATAGGAGCCCCGAAAACGTAAAGCAGACTTTGATGGATATAAAGAGCGAGATTAACAGCAATACTATAATAGTAAGGAATTTCAATACTCCACTAACATCACTGGATAGATCCTCAAGAAAGAAAATTAATAAAGAAACAGCAGACTTAATGGTTACACTAGATCAACTCAATTTAATAGATATCCTCAGAACTTTTCACCCTGAAGCAGTAAAATATACTTTCTTTTCAAGCACTCATGGTACATTCTCTAGGATAGACCACATGTTAGGACACAAAAGTGGTCCCAACAAATTTAAGAAGATTGATATTATATCAAGCATTTTCTCTGATCACAATGCCATGAAACTAGAAATTAACCACAAAAGAAAAACTAAAAAATACTCAAACACTTGAAAACTAAATAGCATGTTATTAAATAACGAATGGATTAATAATGAGATCAAGAAAGAAATAAGTTTCTAGAAACGAATGATAATATGCATACATCAACTCAAATTTATGGCACACAGCAAAAGCAGTACTGAGAGGAAAGTTCATAGCACTACAGGCATAACAGAAGAAGCTAGAAAAAGCTCAAATAAGCAACTTGACCCTGCATCTAAAATAGTGGTTCTTAACCTGGGTTCTATCGAATCCTAGGGGTTCGATGAGTCAGTCTCAGGGGTTTGGAGAAGCCTCTGCCACGGAAACCAGAATAAAGTAATACCGAAAATTGTTGTGAGTTCATGCACTTTGTTGGTTTTGTTCTTTGAGCAAGATGATGTTCATGCACACCTCATTTTGTGCACCAGTAAAAACACATATACCCATGTATTAAATTTGGAAAATAAAATCATATTTTATTTATCACTAAAGAAGGGTTCAGTGAATGCGCATATGAAACTGGTGGGTTTGGTACCTCAAAAACGGTTAAGAACCACTGATCTAAAAGTAATAGAAAAACAACAGCAAATAAAGCCCAGGACTAGTAGAAGAAAGAAAATAATAAATATAAGAGCGGAAATAAATGACATAGAGCCTAAGAAAAATACGGAGGATCAATGAAACCAGGAACTGGTTCTTTGAAAAGGTAAACAAGATTAATGAACGTTGAACTAGACTCACCAAGAAAAAAATGAGAGGACTCAAATAAATAAAATTAGAAATTAGAGTGGAGAAATAACAACTGACAAAACAGAAATACAAAGTATTGTAAGAAAATACTATGAAGAACTCTATGCCAAAAAATTAGACAACCTAGGTGAAATGGACAAATTTCTTGAATCATATAATCTTCCAAAACTCAATCTGGAAGAATCGGAACACCTAGTCAGACCAATTACAACAAATGAGATAGAAACAGTTATCAAAAAACTCCCAAAAAAGAAAAGTCTGGGCCTGATTGCTTCACAATAGAATTCTACCAAAAATTCAAAGAAGAACTAACTCCTATCCTTCTCAAGCTATTTCAAAAAAATCAAGAGGAAGAAAGACTTCCAAACTCCTTTTATGAGGCGAGCATAATTCTGATTCTGAAACCAGGCAAAGACAACACAAAGAAAAAAAATTATAGGCCTATCTCCCTGATGAATTTAGATGCAAAAACTCTCAACAAAAATTTTAGCCAAACAGATCCAGCTATATATGAAAAAAATCATACACCATGATTAAGTGGGATTTATTCTGGAGAGGCAAGGCTGGGCTGGTTCAATATTCGCAAATCAATCAATGTGATTCATCACATAAACAAAAGCAAGGACAAAAATCACATGATATTTTCAATAGATGCAGAAAAGGCATTTGATAAAATCCAGCACCCATTCATGCTCAAAACTCTCAGTAAAGTGGGAATACAGGGATTGTTCCTTAACATGATAAGACAAACCCACAGCAAACATCATACTAAATAGGCAAAAATTAAAAGCAATCCCCTTAAGATCAGGAACCAGGCAGGGGCGCCCCCTTTCACCATTCTTATTCAACATAGTTCTAGAAGTTGTAGCCACAGCAATCAGACAAGAAGAAGAAATAGAAGGCATGCAAATCAGAAAAGAAGAAGTAAAACTGTCATTATTTACAGATGATATGATATTGTATACAGAAAACCCTAAAGTCTCAGTCAAAAAACTACTGGACCTGATAAATGAATTCAGCAAGGTGACAGGATATAAAATTAATACTCAGAAGCCAGAAGCATTTCTATATACCAACAATGAACTGTCAGCAAAAGAAATTAAGGAAACAATACCCTTCACTATTGCAAACAAAAAAATAAAGTACCTAGGAGTAAATTTAACCAAGGAGGTTAAGGACTTGTACTTGGAAAATTATAAAACATTGATAAAAGAAATCAAGGAAGATACAAACAAGTGGAAGCATATACCGTGCTCATGGTTAGGAAGAATAAACATCATTAAAATGTCCATATTACCCAAAGTAATTTATAAATTCAATGCAACACCTATTAAAATACCAATGACATACTTCAAAGATAAAGAACACATATTCCAAAAATGTATATGGAACCAAGAAGAACACGAATAGCCTCAGCAATCTTAAAAAGAAAAAATAAAGCAGGAGGTATTACTCTTCCGGATATCAAGGTATATATACTACAAGGCCATTGTACTCAAGACAGCCTGGTACTGGCATAAGAACAGGCACATAGATCAATGGAACAGAACAAAGAACCCAGAAATAAACCCACACCTTTATGGACAACTGATATTTGACATAGGAGGAAAGAGCATACAATGGAGTAAAAACAGCTACTTTAACAAATGGTGTTGGGAAAATTGGACATCTACCTGCAAAAAAATGAAACTAGACCGTCAACTTACACCATTCACAAAAACAAACTCAAAATGGATAAAAGACTTAAATGTAAGCCGTGAAACCATAAGCATCTTAGAAGAAAACATAGGCAGTAAGCTCTCCGACATCTGTCGCAGCAATATATTTGCTGATTTATCTCCACGGAAAATGAAATAAAAGGCAGGATAAACAAATGGGACTATATCAAACTAAAGGGTTTTTGCACAGCTAAAGACAATAAGAACAGATTAAAAAGACAAACCACACAATGGAAGAACATAGTCGACAATACATCTGATAAGGGGTTAATAACCAAAATTTATAAAGAACTTATAAAACTCAACACCAGGAAGACAAACAATCAAAAACGGGACAAAAGAAATGAACAGAAATTTCTCCAAAGAGGACAGACATATAGTTGGCCAATAGGAATATGAAAAGATGCTCAACATCACTAATCATTAGAGAAATGCAGATTAAAACCACAATGAGATATCACCTCACACCAGTCAGAATGCACTCATCAGCAAAACAACACAAAGTAAATGCTGGCGAGGATGTGGAGAAAAGGGAACCCTTCTGCACTGCTGGTGGGAATGCAGACTGGTGCAGCCACTGTGGATAACAGTATGGAGATTCCTCAAAAAATTAAAAATCGAACTGCCTTTTGACCCAACCATCCTACTTTTAGGAATATACCCTAAGAACACCATAGCACTGTTCGAAAAGAAGAAATGCGCCCCCATGTTCGTAGCAGCATTGTTCACAATAGCGAAGATCTGGAAGCAGCCCAAGTGTCCATTAGAGGACAAGTGGATTAAAAAGCTTTGGTACATATATACTATGGAATACTACTCAGCCATAAGAAATGATGACATCGGATCATTTACAACAAAATGGATGGACTTTGATAACATTATACTGAGTGAAATAAGTAAAACAGAAAAACACTGAGAACTGTATGATTTCATACATAGGTGGGACATAAAAACGAGATTATGAGACATGGACAAGAGTGTGGTGGTTATGGGGTGGAGGGAAGCAGTAGAGGGAGGGAGAGGGGGGAGGGGAGGGGCACAAAGAAAACCAGATAGAAGGTGACAGATGACAATTTTACTTTGGGTGATGGGTATGCAACATAATTGAATAACAAGATAACCTGGAGATGTTTTCTTTGAACATATGTACCCTGATTTATTAATGTCACCCCATTAAAATTAATAAAATAAAGAAAAAACCTCAAAGGAAAAAAGAGGTGCTATTTCTAGTTGGAATGATAGCTGAAATATCTGTCATCTTTATCATTGTTCACCAGACTCTGGCCCTTTCTTCCCTGGCACATTCAGACTTCCTCTTTATCCTGAGAATGAGGGACTCTAGGTGTCATCTGCTTTTGTTTTATGGATCCCCCAAGTGATTCACACTGACGCTTGGATGGGGAAGAGAATCTGCTACTGTGACTTGGTTTGGTATCTGGATGTATAGGTAGAGCCAGCCACCTCATTGGTTTATTTATTGCATTCATTTGTTTAGTAAATTATTATTCACTTATTTACAAAATGGCACATGCCTTGTATGAGCCCCACTTAACTTACAAGATGCAAATAATGTAGATGGATAAAACTTATGTCCTGATGTGAGAGATGGGTATTAAGTATAATTACAGAAGCAGTAAGTTAATGATGCCTATGATTAGAGCTGTGATGGAGAAGCAGGGGTGCTGGGAGCCTGTGAGTGCGCACACACCTAATCACAGAACTCAGAGATTTCGCAAGGGAAGTGACACATCAGCTGAGTCCTGAAAGCTGTACAGAAATTGTGCAGGCAAAGGCAGGAAATGGCCAAGAGTGTTCTTAGCAGAAAGAATAGGTCTGTAACATGTTGAAGAGAGAAGGATCCCTGTGTGTGGGAGGAACTGAGAAAAAAAAAAAACTCCCAGGTAGGCACAGGTAATGGGAATGATAGACAAGATAAGGCTAATGTTGGCAAAGGTCACATCATGCAAGGCTTCCTCCCACTCCTCAAGAAATTTGGATTTATCTTAAGAGTGATGATAAGCCATAGAAGAATTTTAAGTTGATGGTTAATGTGACACAATGAGCATTTTAAAAGATCTCTCAGTGATTTATGCTATGAGCTTGGGTGGTGGGAATTAAAAGCCTGCAGACTGGTTAAGTAAGAGCAGGGGTCCCAAAACTACTGCCTGCCCGCAGGCCACATGTGGCCCCCTGAGGCCATTTATCTGTCCCCCACCGCACTTCCGGAAGGGGCACCTCTTTCATTGGTGGTCAGTGAGAGGAGCACAGGATGCATTCGCACCCATAGTTCCCATTGAAATACTGGTCAGTTTGTTGATTTAAATTTACTTGTTCTATATTTTAAATATTGTATTTGTTCCCGTTTTGCTTTTTTACTTTAAAATAAATATGTGCAGTTTGCAAAGGGATTTGTTCATAGTTATTTTTATAGTCTGTCCCTCCAATGGTCTGAGGGACAGTGATCTGGCCCCCTGTGTAAAAAGTTTGGGGACCCCTGGAGTCCTAATAAGTCATGCCTCAGACTACTTTCATTTGACATCAGGAGTCTTAATATTATAATGAACTGAATTAAGTAACAATAGACATGGAAAGACGTTGGCAGCTGCAGTAAATAACCAGGAACTGAAATTGGCAGAAATTTATGATTTGGGGAATGTGGGAAAGGGAGAAAAAAAAAAACAATTCTCATGTTCTAACATAAGCAGTTGAATGGGTAGTGATATCATTTTACAGTTTTGGGGAATACTTGGCAAGGAATAAATTTCAAAATGATGATACATTGATTTTTTTGATAGGTTAAATTTGAGGGACTTATGTAAACTCAAAATAGACATAGTAAGTAGGTCATCAGAGGTCTAAGTTTCTGAAAAGTTGTGATGGTTAATTTTATGTGTTAACTTGCCTAGACCATGGGGCACCCAGATATTTGGTCAAGCATTTTTCTGGGTGCATCTATGAAAATGTTTTTGGATGAGGTAAATATGTGACTTGGTAGACCAAATAAAGCAGATTTCACTCCCAAATGTGAGTAGGCCTCATCCTGGTTGAAAGTCTAAATAGAAACAGAAAGGCTGACCCTTCCATGAGAAAGAGGGAACTCTTCCAATCTGAATGCTTGAGCTAGGTCAGGACATTAGCCTTTTCTTGACTTTAAACTTGAACTGAAATATCAGATCTTCTTGAATCTTTAGTGCTTGCACCATTGGCTCTCCTGGCTGGAATTACATTATTGGGGGTCCTGAGTCTCCAGATTCCCAACTGCAGATGGTGAAACTTTTCAGTCTCCATAATCACATGAGCCAATTCCTGATAATAAACCTATTCATTTGATACTAACTTGAACTTAAAATTTTTTTAGCATACAGATGGTAAATAGGTCCATTGGAACTGATGAGGTAGCCTAAAACTGGGAGAGAGGGAAAAGATCTTAAAACTGAGCTCTAAGGTATTTCAACATTAGAAATTAGGTAAGAAGGGTGATCATTCTATAAAGGAGATAGAGAAGGAATGACTTAGAGAGGCAGGAGGCAAATTAAGAGACTGAGCCATCATGGAACGTAGGAAGAGATGCTTTAAGAAGGAAGTGAATGGGTGTACTCTACAGTAAGTGTAAAGAAGTGACCAGGAATTATTTATTGTGTTGAGTAATATGAAAGTCAGTGCTTGGAAGAGTATCTGATTATGAACTGTGGTTTATTATAAAAAATTTGCTCAAGCCTGACCAGGCGGTGGCGCAGTGAATAGAGCGTCGGACTGGGATGCGGAAGACCCAGGTTCGAGATCCCGAGCTCTCCAGCTTGAGTGTGGGCCCATCTGGCTTGAGCAAAAGCTCATCAGCTTGGACCCAAGGTCGCTGGCTCCAGCAAGGGGTTGCTCGGTCTGCTGAAGGCCCGCAGTCAAGGCACATGTGAGAAAGCAATCAATGAACAACTAAGGTGTCGCAAGGGCAGTGAAAAACTAATGATTGATGCTTCTCACCTCTCTCCGTTCCTGTCTGTCTGTCCCTATCTATCCCTCTCTCTGACTCTCTCTCTGTCTCTGTAAAAAAAAAAAAAAAAAAAAAAAAATTTGCTCGTGAGATTATGGAGTCCGAGAAGATCACACATAATAGATTTTTACGTGATCAAATAAAGATCAAACTAGTGCTCGGGAAATGAGACAACATTCCACAATATTTGAGAAAGCTTAACCTCTAGCCTTTTTGAAAAGGTTCTCAGGTCTCAGGAATATTGGATTCACACACAATATCTATGCCAATGAGCTTTTATGTGAGTACAATAATTTACCCTCTCTAAATAAACATTTTCAGAAAAATAAAGCAAAGAAAGGTTTAAAATAAAACTTTAAAAAAAAGAAAAACGTTTTTTTAGACCTATAGTTTTTAGTTTGTACTAGAACTTCATGTTAGAAGTTATAACTTACATTAGAAGTCCTAGATTTTTTTTTTTTTTTTACAGGGACAGAGAGTCAGAGAGAGGGATAGATAGGGACAGACAGACAGGAACGAAGAGAGGTGAAAATCATCAATCATTAGTTCTTTGTTACCATCGCAATACCTTAGTTGTTCATTGATTACTTTCTCACATGTGCCTTGACCGTGGGCCTTCAGTGGACGGAGCAACCCCTTGCTGGAACCAGCGACGTTGGGTCCAAGCTGACAAGCTTTTGCTCAAGCCAGATGGACCCGCCCTCAAGCTGGCGAGCTCGGAGTCTAGAACCTGGGTTTTCTGCATCCAGTCTGATGCTCTATCCACTGCGCCACCGCGTGGTCAAGCAGAAGAAGTCCTAGATTTTAATCCAATATTTTTCATATACAATCTCTTAACCTCTCTGAGCTTTAGTTTGCACATTAAAAAATGTACTTGATGATACTTGCTCTGTGAAACTTAGAGAGTGGTGTGGGTAGCTGCTGGGATAGTGTACAGGAGGTTTGTTAAGTATGAAATGCTGGCCTGATTTGCATTTATGGAGCCACTGCTTTTCTCCTATGCACAAGTCATTGGAGCAGTTCCAACAGTTTCCAAAAGATTTCAAACCTCCCATTTAGTGTACAAAAATGCAACCATTTCCCTGATAGTGAACCCCACGAAGCTGCTAATGAAAGATATTTATTTGAAAAGGAACCTGGAAATTGAGATTCCTAAAGAGTCCAAGAGGCTGTAATTATCAGAGGGAGGTCCCCAGCTCACACACCCTGGGCAGGCTCCCTAGGTCAGAAAACTCCTCTTAGAATGGTTTTAGGACTGAATAGCCCTTTTGTAAAAGATCTGGCAACCTCTATAGAAATTGCCCTAAATATAAAAGAAAAGGGAGAGGAAGAAGAGGCAGAAAGGTAGATAATGGCAGGCAGAACTGAAAAGTAACATGTCTGTCTTTTGAGTGGTTTTTACAATTGTGTGGTTATTCAAACTGTGGAGCTGTTTTAGATAGCATGAGACTTGATCTGGACTCCAGAGGGTCAATGCATCCTCAGTAGGCAAACATATAAAATTTAGGTGGAAAAGACAGCTGGAAGGTAAGAAAGGAGGAGAATGACTAGAAATGCAAAACAGAAGGAGACTATCTCCTCTAATATTCATTTGTGACAGGTAAGCCAGTCTATCATCTCATCTGAACCATGGAGAATTGTGCTATTGTATTAATTACTCTCTTTAGTGACTCTCTGAGCTTTGGACTATTTAGCTTCCAGGATGAGAGAGCGCTAATGTATATGGCATTGTAGATGTAATGAATCAGGATTTCATGCTGTGCTGCTGTTGGAGGGTTTTAAATGGTAACCCACAGACTAGCAGCACCCCATGCTTTTAGTGTTCATTCAGCCATTCCTTCCTATTACTAACAGAGCAACTCTGAGGTCATGTGAAAATTCAAAAAGAAAGAAAAGGAAAGTAGATGTCAGTGGGACACTTCAGGAAGTTTAACATGTTTTTCTGTGAGGCTATTTATGAATCACTGCATTGTGTACATTAACAATAAAACCCCAATAGTTCATATTTGAAAGGGAAGTCATGTGTCCTTGGAAAATTCCAAATCAAAACTGCTTTGATGGAGTTCTTTTAAAATGTATACTTTCCACAAAAATTCCCTTTGGCAAACTGGCACCAATCGCATACTGGAACTTTGCACTTAGCCATTTCCACCCCCCTAGCCTGGGCTTCTACATGCATCACAAGAATAAAATGACCTGCTTATAGCAGAACATTTCAGAGGTCCAATGCAAATGCTCATGAAAACCGAATCAGACAACCAGGAACACGGTACACGGCACAGGTCTTACAAGAAGAGGCTGGGTCAGGGTCTCCAGGAGGAGGAAGAGAGCAGAGAGCAGGGTCTCAGGAGGGCAGGGTATCCAGCTCAGGGCTCCATGTCAGAAAAAGCACGCAGAAAACATGTCTCAAAATCTCCTAATGTTTTTTATAGTATTATAAATGACCATGCAAATACTTCTTTTCAATTTCTTAAATTGGGAAGCACAGTCAAGAAGAAGGCATCCCCAGCATTTCAGTCATGTCTGTTCCACCCCCACTGCCTGTTAAACATCGGCTTCTAGATCTTCTGTACAAATTAAATATCTGTTTCAAATCTCTGCATTCTTATTTCAATTCTACTTGGCCAAGCTCCCCAGAAAGCAAAGCCTGAGGCAAAACCACATGTGTAGCATTGTATTAGGGAGCGCAATCCCAGGAAAGCAGGATTCAGAGAATAGAAACAAAGGCAGGTGATCATTACCCAGCTGGCCACATTTGGAGATCGAGTGTCACTGATTGCTTTATCTTATAGGTCTGGTGTCCAAAGAGTCATATGAACAGTTGTAACTTCAGACGTTGTGTCTGGGAGAGGAAAAAAGAAACATTTATCTGTCAGCTCTCATTTCCTATTGGTCAATGTTCACTTCTTGGGATAACTGCCCCCTAGTTCTGACTTGCACAAGTGTAGCACTGAGCCAACCTCAAAGCTTCTCTTACTTCAGTTTATACAAAAATAGAAGGCAGGGCAAGAGGCAAAAGTGCTTGGTACAATGATCAAAGGTGCTATTTGGTTCTACCTGCATGAAGTTGGCTAGAATCCAACCAAGGAGGGCTGATGATACAGTAGTAGGTAAGCCAGAGCCAGTGGCCTGGGCCCCAGAGATAGGCAGCCTGTCTGACTTATCTGTGCCTTTGCCTTTTATTGATTCCACTATTACAATCTGGGCTTCACTTTCCCAAAAATGAGATGCCCTGAGAGCACATACGAAACCAATCAGTCACAGTGTCCCTTCCAGGTAGCAGCCAGCCTCAATCAGTGAGGACCTCAAATTAAAAGGTGGATGAAGCTAACTACAAACCTCACTTCTGCACTTGGTCTAGAAGCCACAACCGATCATCCCTCTCCACCCATTCTACACTTCCCTTCTGCCCGGCCAGAAGTGAGGCTTGTCAGTGTTGCTTACCTGAAAGACAGACCCGCACTAGGTGTCTTTTCCTTGTCAGGCTGTAGTTGCTGCAATTGTCCATTTCTCATCATCATCTCTCAACATCAAAGCACTGCAAGATACGCTAGTGAATCTTGGATTCCAAATAAACTTTCCCTACTGCATTACACAAGAGCCCTTCTATATCCTCTTCTAAGATCGAGTTACTGATTTGGAGTAACTGCTGTGCTGGCCTCTGGCACGCTGGCCTCTGGCACACTGACCTGAGAAACCAAGTGCCCTTGTGAGTGTGTCCCAACCACCAGTCCTGGAAAACAGAACTCCTAAGATAGTAGAAGCTAAGACTGCAAGGACAGGAAACATAAAACTCCATAATGTGTCCATTGGGTGATGCCAGGAGGAGCCAATCTTATTCTGTCCCTTTGGTTCCAATAATCATATATTCTAACTGCTGAGAATACAATATATGTGACACTGGTTAGTAAGAACTGCATGTACACTAATGTTTCTCGGATCACACACTGACCTATGAGATGTTCCCCAAAACAAGATGCCTTAGTTGAGCCTTTAACAGGCCGGTCCTATAAGGCCAGCTTTTTGGGTGATGAGTCACAAAGGATACTGAGAGGGTTCTCTAGCTACATGTTTATCATTATGCTTTCTTTGTCATAAGATGTGTTTGAGATGACGATGTGTGGGATAGGCCAATAGGTTGAGGCCGTGAAAAGCAGGAATGTGAATCAGATATGGAGAATATATGGGTTCTGAGGAGGGTAAGCTGCCATCTCCATCAGGATGAAAGGGTCTGGTATAAGTAACCCACACTAATGTCAGATGAGGCTCCTTGAGGAGAAGGTGCATGTGAGGACTTAGCCTCAGTCTCCGCTGCTAGAAGGCTAGTGCTTGGCAGTTGCAGTAACTAGATCAGTCTTTTTTTTAAAATAGAGTATATTTTTTTATTTTTTTAGATTTTATTTATTCATTTAGAGAGAGAGAACAGGGGGAGGAGCAGGAAGCATCAACTCCCATACGTGCCTTGACCAGGCAAGCCCAGGGTTTTGAACCAGTGACCTCAGCATTCCAGGTTGACAGTTACCCACTGCGCCACCACAGGTCAGGCACTAGATCAATCTTGGTGAGAGACAGCCCATGCCATCAGACTCATGTTTAATCTCCATCTCTGTCACAATTCCCACTCTATTCATGAGCCCATTACACCTACACTGGGGTTGCCAAAGATGCAGATGTTGGGTAACATCACAGAAGGCATCTCCCTGCTCCCTGATTTTTGAGATGCTGTCTCATGGGCATGACCATTAGACATGAAGGTCTGCATGCTTTGTGCTCACATACATATGTTCATCTACATGTGTCTTCCCCAAAACTCCATGTCCCTGATTATTCAACTTTTTCCTTCTAATCACTTGGCTATCTAACCAAGTTATCTGCCTTTCCCAAAGGCCTATTAGTATCCATATCTCATGCCACCTCTCCATCAATAGAACAGGAACAACTCAGGGTAGTGCAAGAAGCTCTGTACAGTTCTGTAGCCAGGTTATTTCTCTTCACCCTGTCTTTTGGGGGTATGCTTGATTAGGGCTGAAATGTAACACTAGTCCAATTTTGGCTAATACCAATATATCATGCTGACCTAGCAATAAACTATAAATTACTTTTAACACATTTAGCCGATCTTAAGTGCCACCATCACCATGGCCACAATGCCTGAGCTGTAGATATATGTTGAAGGAAAGGTATTTGCACTTCAGAAGTGAATGACAAGGTTGATTGGGCCATCTCTTTATGTAACTTATTTATGTCTTCTGGATTTGCTTAGGCGCGATCCCAAGTCTAGAGTTTCTTAAATGCCATCCTGATGGTATGTTTTCAAGGGCCAAGTCAGGCACCAACTGTCTCATCTTAGGTCCTCCAGAATGTACAGCCCAGATTAAAACAATAATAATTAAATAAATGTAAACTTATATGTGACTGCTTTAGTAGGGAGTACAATGGAAGAGACGTAAGATGAGAGAAAGAGGAAATAAAGCAGAAAAAAGAAAGAGCCTACCCAGAGGGTGTTAATCAGCAGCACAGCACTGCTTGGTCTTCCGTATGATTGATTACTCAGTCTAATAGGAGTACTTCCAAAGGGGATGTATGAATTGTTTCATCTTCAGATAATCTATCTCTGGAGGTAAGTCTTTATCTGCCATTCCACATCCAGTTGGTCAAAGATTTGTCCCATATGGCAGTTGTTTCCCAACCTCTGGGGTCCACAGGCATGGGAGTTACACGTGCATAAGTCCTTAATGCATGAGGATACTTTGCACCTCAGCCCCAGGGTGGGGAAAAGAGGTAATGTGCTAGGACATGAGGTAAAGTTCTAGCAAGGTGAAGTTCCATGAATTTGATTGGAGCTCATAAAGCATTTACTGAAGCAGCAGCTGGGCAAAAACAAGTGGCCAAAGGCCCTAGAAACCTGTAAGATTAAAAAGCTTTGAAGACAGTGCCTGTCTGATACAGGATCTTTCCACCTTTGTCATTTCCCTTGTCCAGGTCCTGATTTTTTTTTCCTGATTTTTGTTTTCTAATAGTCTATAACCCTATATATTGCTGTTATCTACAGTGATAGTAATATACTTTCCCTTCCATCCTTTCTTCTACACACCAAATATATGCTCTATTATATACAAAATTATGAAATAAGCAGAGAGGTTTTGCCTTATTCCCACTTCTTAATTTTCCTGTGTTCTCTTCATCCTTTTGGGGTTACCTTGTCAAGATGTGTACAACTCAGAGCAACAGATATATATCATAAGCTTATTATAAGCTTGGTGTTTGTGCTATGGAATGAGAATGTAGAAATTAAAGATGTAGGGCCTGACCAGGCAGTGGCATAGTGGATATAGGATCGGGCTGGGATGCGGAAGGACCCAAGTTCGAGACCCTGAGGTTGCCAGCTTGAGCACGGGTTCATCTGGTTTGAGCAAAAGCTCACCAGCTTGGACCCAAGGTCGCTGGCTCCAGCAAGGGGTTGCTCTGTTTGCTGAAGGCCTGTGGTCAAGGCACATATGAGAAAGCAATCAATGAACAACTAAGGTGTTGCAATGGCAACAAAAAACTGATGATTGATGCTTCTCATCTCTCTCTATTCCTGTCTGTCTGTCCCTATCTATCCCTCTCTCTGACTCTCTTTCTGTCCTTGTAAAAAAAGAAAAGAATAAAATAAATTGAAGATATAGGATTGGTCGGTTTACAGTCTCTGAGAAGAGACACTACAAAAGTGGGACACTTTTCCTAACCTGGAAGACTAACCACGCTTTCCTTGAAAAGATGACTCCTGAGCTGAGTCTTACAGGATTAGTAGGAATTGGTCCACCAAAGAACAATAGAAATGAATTCCAAGGACAGAGGATCACTTGATCAAGAAGGTAGCACAGGGTCAGAGAAAACTTGAATCAGTTCTATGCTACTTGCACATAAAATATGATACAGTGGCTGGCTAATGGGTAGTAGATGGTAGGGGGTTTTTATATCATAATAAGGAACATGTTCATTCAGTAAGTCATATCAATTCACTGTTCAATTTTAAACAGAAAGGGTAACAAGAGTTTTGAAGGTCAGAAATGAGTAGAAATGTGAGCCATAAACAAGAAGAGGATGAAGTGAAGATAAGTAGGAGTTCAAGCCCAGATTCAGATAAATTTGATATTAGAATCAGGCAGGTTGGCCGCAGTTTTCTCAGTAAAGTGGGGAGTAAGGCATATGATGGACATGAGGGTTGCATGGGTAGCTTGATGAGAACAGGGCAGGTATGACTTAGTCTCTGGTGGTAATAGGGTGAAGTGATAGCATGGCAAATTGAAGGTTGGTGGATAGCCTTGTGGTCAAGCAGATGATTTGCCTAGTTAGGGAGGAGATTGAGGCCAGTATGAATTTAGAAAAAATTAAGAAATCATGACCTAGAAGATGAGACTGAAGAGAAGTTATAATAAAATGATGACATGGAAAAGCTGAAATAATAGCCTGTGGTCAGAAAATTAAATAAGAGTTTAAGATCATTCTTGCCCTGGCCAATTGGTTCAGCAGTAGAGCATCAGTCTTGTGTGTGGAGGTCTTGGATTCGATTTCTGGCCAGGGCACACAGGAGAAGCGCCCATCTGTTTCTCTACCCTTCCCCCTCTCCTTTCTCTCTACTTCTCTCTTCCCCTCCCACAGCCAAGGTTCCATTGGAGCAAAGTTGGCCTGAATGCTGAGGATAGCTCCATAGCCTCCACCTCAGGCACTAGAATGACTCAGGTCGCAACGGAGCAATGCCCCAGATGGGCAGAGCAACGCCCCCTGGTGGGCATGCCAGATGGATCCTGGTGTGGGTGCATGCGGGAGTCTGCTTCTCACTTCAGATAAATAAATAAATAAATAAATAAATAAATAAATAAATAATTCTTAACTGGAGGAGGCCCCACTGTAATGCCACACCCAACCTCTCCACCCCATACCCGAGGCCCTATTAGTTCCTCTTTTCTTCTTCATCAAATTGTACCCATTCTGTATTACATGTTTTTGAAATCCAGCTCAAAGAATTAGGCTAATTTGGTTAACTAATTCATTATTTGATATTTATGGCTGATGAATGCTTGATATCCATCACAGAAAATAGAATCCTAATGATAATGACTTAAAACTGTGGTTCTTTTTTTATTTATTTTTTATTTTTTTGTTTTTGCCTTTATTTATTCATTTTAGAGAGGAGAAAGAGAGAGAGGGAGAGAGAGAGAAAGAGGGAGGAGCAGGGAGCATCAACTCCCATGTGTGCCTTGACCAGACAAGTGCAGGGTTTTGAACCGGCAACCTCAGTGTTCCAGGTTGACACTTTATCCACTGCGCCACCACAGGTCAGGCCAAAACCATGGTTCTTAATTAAAGATGTAGCAGAGAGTCCCCTGTGATGCTGTTTCAGTAACATGGCCTTCATCCCCCAGGCTCCAGCCTAAGAAATTCTGATTTAATCGCTCTGGAGTGAGAACTGGACACAGGAATTTTTGCTAGCACCTCTATAAAAGAAATAGGTCAATGAAAAAGCAACTGGGAAGTGGATAAGCCTTCTTCCAGCTCCTCAAATCAATAACTTCTATGTGTAATACTTTGGTAGTTGCCATTCTTGTCTCTTCATGAAGTTTTCCTATGCTCTATCCTCCAGTTTTTCATCCTCCCTTGACCCAACTGCAGTAGACTAGGCAACTTAGGTATTCTTTTCCTCTGAACACGAGACATACAATTTAAGCAAAGTCAGTCAGAGATACATTTTGTTTGTTTTTCTGAGGTTCAGAAATAGATTTGGAAGCCATTATTTACAGCGGTGGTGCTAATCTAGTGTAAATCTCAGGTCACTTAGGGCCATCTTCTCAGATATTAGTAGGAGTCTGGCTATAAAACGAAGCCAAGCAGAGGTAAGCAAAAATGACATCTGAGTCCCTATTCTTGGCCCTGGTTCTGGTTCTTGAAGTTCTTCCTTTAATCCTGTGTGCTGTCTCAATATTCTTCCCAGTTTTAAGAGTCAAAAATATCAATTTTAGGCCCTGGTCAGTTGACTCAGTAGTAGAGCATCAGCCTGATGTGTGGACGCCCCAAGTTCGATTCCCTCTTGTCCAGCGCATAGAGGAAAAGCTCCCAGCTGCTTCTCCACCCTTCCTCCTCTCCTTTCTCTCTATCTCTCTCTTTCCCTCCCACAGCCAAGGCTCCATTGGAGCAAAGTTGGCCTGGATGCTGAGGATGGCCCCAAGGCCTCCACCTCAGGCACTAGAATGGCTCATGTTGTGGTGGAGCAACACCCCAGTCGGGCAGAGCATCGCCCCTAGTGGGCATGCAGGGTGGATCCCGGTCAGGCACATGCAGGAGTCTGTCTGTCTGCCTCCCCGCTTCTCACTTCGGAAAAATACAAAAAAATAAATAAATTTTAGTCAACTGCAACTGTAAGAGCTCTGATTAATACATATATGTACAAGGCAAATCCTTTCTAAGTACTTCATTGCCATTCATTTATCTGGTTCATTTATCTGCATGGGAAGGGAGACTTTTACAATTACAAGTCCTACTAGGGCAAAAAGAGTAGACCTTTATTAATGTGAGTAACCAACAGGAAGGGAAATTAGGAAGAAGTTCTAGATTGTGAATGTATTTTGAGTATTATACAAAACAACTGGAATTAGCATAAAAGTTTCTTAAAGACCTGTTTTTAATGAATAAATAGGAAGGTAGTGTGGCATGGTAGTGTGTTTGGAAATTTGCTGACTCGTCTTGATTTTGCTATAATACAGATAAATAATCTTTGGTAAACCTTTTGAGCTCTCTAGTTTCAACTATAAAATGTAAATTATGTGAGTCTAGATTTTTTTTAAATCAGCTTTAAACTACTAAACATAAATTATATAAATATAAACATTAAATAACTCTGTGTTTAAAGTTGCATAAAGTTAAGTTTGGTTTCCATTCACATCCTGTGTCTTTTATCTTTTTATATTTTATTCATTTGCTAAGCAAACATTTGTGATACTCATGTCATATACGTCAAGCTCATTCCAAGCTGGACCTTCACAAATTAGGGTCTGAATTGATGAGCTTGGGATGTACCCAAGTGAACAGGTGGAATTAGTGCCGTCATGGAGGGAACTGTGAAAAATCTCCATCAACGGCCAAAAGCTATAAACTCACCATTGCTTCTTATTTCTCCTTAAGGCAGAGTTAGAGAAGAGATACTCTGGATTTCCCTTTAAATTGTCCCCATGAGATAATTAAACACAGATTCTTTATTTCCTAGGAAGTCTCCCATCTGGGTAAAAGATGTGAAAGATCAAGGCAACATATGTGAAAATGTGCCAAGTAAAAAGAAAACTCACTTATTTGAACATCTTTAAAAAGCAAGATAAAAAAGAGAGTACCCAGGGAGTCATAAAAAGTTAGCTCTAAGCCAGAGAAATGTTGCTTTTAATTTCTATACAGTAGGAGAAAATTGAGCACATGAATACCATTTCATTAAAAGGCATACCTTTAAAGATTTATATGATCAAATTTGAATGGGGGAGACAACATAAGGTAAACCATCTGACACATGCTGATTTAACATTTATTCAGTAAACAGAATCTACCACTTGCTGTAAAATATATAGAATATCTCATTAAACACAAATATGGTGTAGATCTCAAAAGAATAGAGAACAAAGGAGGGAAAAATAACCCCCCACCTTTAGTTTTGCCCACTCTTTAAACTGTTCATGATCAGGTGGCTGATTGTGTCTCACATGCCTAAACAAGTCTCTCCCAGGAGCCCATCTCTGCAGGCATTACTACATACATAAGGAAAGATATGAACATTGAAAGTGAGAAATTGTCCTACAGCTTTTCAAATGGAAACACATCAACTGAAAGTCTTTTGCCTCATTTTGTAGTTCAGGCTCCAGTATTATTTTTGCTGGTTTGGTTTAGTTAACAACATTGAAAATTCCTATAGGCGTTTTTATATATATGGGCTTGTTCCTTTGATTTAAAGCTTTGCATGTTGCATCAATAAAAATAAGCCATTGGAACCATTTAAGGCTCACTATTTGAACAGCATGCTGGGTTTGAACTTGGTCAGTCTGATATATTTCTTCCCTGACTTCAGTGGTTTTTCAAACCTGGCTGGGTATTAGAATTGAGTGAGGAACAAACATTAATGTTTATTAAAGCCCAGCCCCCGCATCCTCCCATTTTGTGATTCTTCATTTTTAAATTTGACTTTTCCCATGTCGATAACTGCTCTCTGTTTCTTTTCTCCTCAACATGACCCCTCTGCCCATTTTTCCCATCACTTATCTCCCAAGAGTTGCAACAAAACTATACTTTCAGTTCAGTCCCACACTGACCATGTTCTACTCTCATGGAGGGAATTAGCCAAGATCAGTGCTTCTAGTGATTTATAACAAACTTGGCCTTCAATACTACCTGGCTTCTTTTAAAAAATGTCTTTATGTGTTGTTTCCACTTTTCAATCAACCAAGAAATATTCATTAAACATATACATGGCATTGTTTTAGGGGCTGAGAAAATAATTTTGAACACAACAGAGAAGTTTATACTTCATGGAGGTAAATATAATGAACATAGACAAATAAATGAATTGCTGATCTGGAGAGCTGATGCACACTATGAAGAATCTAAAATAGCATCATTGTTTGGTAAAAGGGTGACAGTGGATTGTATATGGGTGGTGTGTCTCCACATTGTTCAGGGAAGGTCTTCCAGCTGAGGTGACTTTTAGTTAAGAGCTGAAATATGAGGAGACAGGCCTAAAAATATCTGGAGAAGAGTGTTCTGGGCCAAAGAGCAACAAACACAAAGGCCCTGGAATAGGTATGAGCTTGGTATGTTTAAAGAACCAAAAGAAGGCTCCTGTGGTTACAAGGTCCTCATGGGAGAAAGTAGGGAAAATGCCATCATAGATATAGACAAGAACAGATCACAGAGACGCTTCAGGTCACAGAGAGAATGTCTGATTTTTTTCCCAATATATTGAGAGACCCCGGAGGTCTTGTGAGCAGGGCCTCCACATGATCTGATCCTTTATGTCTCATTCACTTTTTGGTCTCTGACTGTTCTTCTCACAATAATTGATTGTTCTTCTCACAATAATTTGATTGTTCTTCTCACAATAATTTGGCAAATGTCACTGAATCCTCCTTGAGGCTAAGCCTACCATGTTCTCTTCACTTCTACTCCGCAACCCTTGTCCCAGTTACCCAATCCTTTCCTCTCGAAGTCTCCATCCCATAAGTTTCCTAAAGTCTCCATCTCATGAGTTCCATAACATCCCTCTCTCTAGATTTAATTCATTCATACTGTCCACTGTCTGGCTCCTCTGTTTTGTGGAATTCTCTTTCCTAATCACCCTTAGTTCCTCAGTATTGTGTCCTGGGCTCTAATTTCTTCTTGCTTTTAAAATATCTTCTATTCCACAGGCTTTAAATATATCTCTATGCTAATGGTGCCAAGTCATAGCTTCAACCAAGACTTTTTTCCTAAGTTCTGGTCCAATGTGTACAATTGCTTCCTCTGCCTTTTCACATGGATATCCCCAGTATTACAAATTCTCTGTGTCCCAAACTGAATTCATAAGTATCTCTCCAAAGCAGAGCCTCCTTCTACACTTTCTTAAAGAATGCCACCCCATCTAACAGGTTACTCCAGCTGGAACTGAGAACGTCATACCTGACTCCTCTCTCTCACTCACCTTTGGCATCTGATGAGCCACTCAGTTCAGTCTGATCCTACCTACATAGCAACTTTCTATTCAACCTCCTGTCCTCTTCCCACAACTGCCTCAATTCTTATCCTCTCTCATCTTCTGTCTGTGTCACCCGTGCTCCCTGAATGGTCTTCCTGCCTCAGGTCTTGCTTCCTTTTAGTCTATTTCCCAACTGCAGTAGGGTGGCGTTTCTAAAGTACAAATCAAGCATGCACTTAGCTGCTTAAAAATCTTTAAGTGTTCGCCCACCCTAGCCCCCTTTCTCTTCAGAATGAACCAAAATACCAAAATATGACTTCATAGCCTTTCATGATCTATCCCCTGCCAAACCTTCTTCCCAGATTTATTTCTTATTACTCCTGCCTCAAACTCCACACCCCAGCCATAATTAGCCATCAGTAGTCCCTTGACTTCCTCCCTCTCACTTCCCTCGCAGATCTTCTTTCTGCCTGCAAGGCAGTCTTTGGATCACACCTCTTTTCTCTTTGGCAACCTTATGTCTCAGCCTAGAAATACTTCCTGCAAAAATTCTTCAAACTCATCCCTGGCCTCCACCCTTAGTTTCCCCTCACCCCTGTATGCTCATGTTATGACCAAATTTTTTAAATAAAAAATGAAAATACCTCCCCTCCTTATTTACACCATCATCCCCCCAAATCTGCCTCCCAATGAGAGCAGATTTTGAGAGTGATGTTGGCACAGCCAAATTAGCACAGCTAGGTCCATTCAGAGAGAGAGACCTTGTACCCCATTTTAAAAGAACCAAGCATAGTAGTAGCAAAACTATGATTGAGTTTTTGAGACTAAAGAGGAAGTAAGGGGTGATGGGGCATGGAGACTGTATCCTACTTTCTTTGTCATAGCGATAGTATGGGGTCAAATTCCCAAGGAAGATTTGACAGAAATTTTAAGCAAATAAAGTGACCTGAAGAGGAAACTATCAAACCTGGAGCAACCAGGTAGGCAAGAATGTAAAATAAGTAGGTACCCTCCTGCATGGATGTCAAAGCACACACATGCATAGACAGATAGCTCAAGCAGCAGGTGGTGACTCTTCTGTTTCTAAAACATTTGTAAATTGTATGTTCCCAGAACTTAGACCAAGTCTAGGATAAGGGGGAAAGATTATGAGTTAACTGGTATTTAAATGAAAGTTAACTGAATTGCCCTAGTGAAATAGGAGCTCAAAAATAAAAAGCAACTTAAAGAAAAATAAAGACATTTCTTGCACACCTGAGTTATGAGCTGAATCACTCTGAATACTAATCACCTGTTTATTTGTTCATCTTTCTAGCTAGATCATAAGTGACTTATAGTGTTATATCTTATCCTTTACTCAAAGCATAGAACCTGGCTAATAATGGGTGATCAATAAATCTATGTGAAAATATTAAACAAATGAATACATGTTTTAGAATAAAAATTAGTCATAATTAAAATCTCTGAGAATCCCAGTCAGTTGGCCAGAGAGACAGGATACAAGTAACTATTCTGCATCTAGTGAAGATATATAAACGAGGCAAAGGGAAAACTAGAAGGAACAACTGAAATTCTTGCTAAGAGTCCAGGAAGGCTTCAAGGAGGCAATGACATTCGAGCTTTGATGTGAAGGTAGACAACAGGCCTTGATAACTGATTCAAACCCATATCAGGCCTAGGTCATGAAATTGCCTGTTTATAATTTGGATGGAAAGAACAAAGATGGGTCATGGAAAGCACAGAGTACAGACCCCAAGAAGAGGCATTTGGAAAGAACCTAACAGAATAATGTACATTTGACCAAGCATATCACTCTTTCTTTGTTTTCACCTACCTCCACTCACCATCTCTGCATAACTTACATTTGTGTCTGGGCTACAGTTCACAAACTGTTTCTTTTACATTGCCATATCATAGAATTTTGCTAAAGTTTAAATGATAGATTCAATTCTCTGGAGACAGAAATATTTTAGGCTAGTTTCACCCTAGTTTCTCTCCCATAATCTTTGCCTATGAGTGTGAAGAATAAAAATGGGGCCAAGCAGTTGGCAGATGTAAAATTCTTAATCCAATCAAGGCCTGACTTGAGAAGCGGCAGGCTCCTTTATTCTTTGGCCCCTTTTTCTCCACCTTTGTAAACCTTCCTGTCCCTCCTTCCTTCCTTAGCCTTCCGTCTTGTTCTCTTCTTTCTTTTTTTCTTAATGTTTCTTCAGCCTCTGTACCTCTTGCTTCTTGGGACAGCATGAAGTTTACTGTTAACAACCATTGCTGTCCAAAAATTGAATGATCATGACCATCTAGCCCAGTGATTCTCACACTTTATTGTCATCGGATTTATCCAAGGATAATTCTGAGGGGCAGATGTTCATTCCTCAAGAGCTTTACATTCAAAAATTCTAGGCTAAAACACAGACATCAGTATTTTTAAATGCTTCCCCAGGAAATTCTAAAGTGCAGTCAGGGTTGAGAACCACTGATCTGAATTCTCCCTCCATACCTTAATTTCCTTTTCCATAAAATGGAACCATTGGCCTGAATTATACTTAAGAAAACTTATAACATTCCAGTATACAATGTCCCTCTCAAAGGCACATACTGGTGGACCCCTGAAGAAAGGTGTGGTCAGAATAGGGAGTTACAGAGTAGAGAGTAAAGTTGGTCTTTGGTGAGACGAGAAAAGAAGATGCACTTTGATAACTTTTTTGTCCATCTTGATTGAGCCCTGATATTTTTGATAGTAGAGGGTTTTGTGTTTTTGTTTTGCTTTGCTTTGTCTTTTTTTTCTTGAAAGGAATAACACGCACTTCCTTTGAAGAAAGTGCCGTTTAAGTCATATATTTGGACATCGGATATGATTTAAATAATTCAGCTCTTTGGGGTTTTTTGTTATTGTTGTTTTGTTTTAACAGAGTATAAAGCCAAATAGCCATTAGGTGGGACTTCTTAATCCCACCCAAGTTCTGTGTATGTGAATATCTGGCAAGAATCAAAGATCCTAGGAGGCGCTTACTCTGGGCATTTTAAATAAGAAACTAGATGCTCAATGCTTCTCAGTCTTCACAGATCAGCAATCCAGCTCAGTTACTCTAGAGATCTCATCACTTCCTGCCCAAGAAAGTGTTTTATAGTAGAGGGAAACACTTAGAAAGCCAAGTATCCCAAACATCTCTGGCTGTATTTGCAAGGGTTTCTATGCATGACAGCATTATCTAGAATCCTTCAGTCAACACAACCCTAATCAGTTTAACTTGTCAATGGGATACAGATACTGAATAACTGTTCCACTTGGGGCTCAGCAGGTTTCAAGCAGCAGTACACCTTATTGATAAAACATTCTACTCCTTTTGAGTCATCATAGAAACACTAAGAAATCAAATAATTCCATCAATGAAAGTATTTTGAAAAAATGAACCTGCTTACCAAAAAAGCTGGTCTTCAGTGTCCTTCTCCCCTTTGCCAATAAACAGTACTTATGGGAAGCCCATAAGATTGTAGCATTTGTTTTTCTTTTTTCCTCAGTGTCTCACCTGGAATTCTCCATTTTCTGAGGGAGAATATATTTACTTTCTTTGCTTTCTTGCAATCAGACGACCATTCAGGTTCTTTGTGACATCAGCTCAATAAACCTGAGGATTTGCAGCCATGGTGCCTTCAGGGCTGTGATGAGTCAGGTTGAACCCTTAATATATTCTGGGAGAACAGTAAGTATGGGTGGAGCTAGATGATGGAACTTCAACCTAGGAACCAGCCCCCCCCCCATTGTTATTTGTGTGACCACAAGGGTTTAATTAAACTCTCTTGATTTTAAACTTATTTAGTAAATCTAAAGGACCACTGAGAATATCAGAAGTTAGGGTGTCTATGAATATGTTATAAGCTTTAAAATCTTATGTACCTTTAAGATACGGTTATCTTCTTTTCAGAAAAATAAGAAGTTTTCTCTCATTAGAAATATTTGTAATTTCTGGTTAGTGGGAACTTCTTTCAGTTGGCACAGAGTATTTGTTATGGGTTGAATTATGTCCCCTTAAAACAAATTAAAGTCCTAACCCCCAGGACCTGTGGATATAGTGTCTTTGTAGGTGATCCTGTTAATATAAAGTCATTAGGATGAGCCTGACTCCAATAATCCTGTGTCCTAATAAAAGGGGGTAATATAAAAAAAAGGGGAGGGGTAATATAAATATAGAGATAGAGACATATGAAGTGATAAGACAGCCATCTACAAGCCAAGAAATGCCTGAGGCTACCAGAAGCTGGGAGGGAGGCCTGAGACAGATTGTCCCTCTCACCCCTCAGAAGGAACCAACCTTGCTGACACTTTGATCTGAAACACTTAGTCCCCAGAAATGAATCAATACCTTTCTGTTGTTTAAGCCACCAGTTTGTGGTGCTTTGTTATGGCAGCCCTAGGAAATGAACTCGTGATTATTTCTGGAAGATTGAAATGCCCTGCAACAGAAGTTGTAGATAACAATCTTTTCAGTTTTCAGCAGGGCACAGTGTTCAGTTTCAAAGCACAATAAGAACTGGAGGTCAGGACCTCAAATTGGCTACCTTGGGGCCATGTCTCTGGGTTTTAGACGGGTTGAGATATTTAGCTAAACACACTGGATGCATTTCACCTGCCTTCCAAGTACCCTCACTGCTACCACCAGATGTCAAATTGGCAGGCTTGGATCTGTGAATACACACAACCAAAACTCAAAGTGCTTAAGTGCATTACTTCCATTTTTTAAGTAGAATTCAACTGCACTTGCAAACTGAAACCATTGCAAAGGATTACTGTCAAATATGAAATTTAGATTCACAAAACTCCTCTGTGCACTTGACTCAAGTGTGAATTACAGCCTGTCCTCATAGTGACTCCTGTGGTAGTCAGTGAAATACATGTAGCATAGTGTCATCAACCCACCCACACATTAGCATGACCTGCAAGGTTTTTTTTAAAAATACTGATGATTAGATGGTGCCACCCTTAAGAAATTATATTCCAGTTTCATCTGGAGGGTGTCCTGATGTTAGATTTTTAGAGCTCCCAGCCAAAGTGTATTATCAAAACACATTAAAGGAAAAGCTATAGAGTAATCTTCCCCCATTTTCATAGCAAACCAATCATCTCAAGAAACCATTTTCAAGTATTAAAGTGAGTAAATTTCATATACATACTTTTCATAGAGAGTAAACATGAACAAAATGGGGCAAGAATTACATTATGTGGTTTGTGTTATAAATTTAATATGTGTTAAATATTCAGTTATAAAAAGCTCCTCCTTGCATTTGTAATTATAAACTGACATATTCATTTAAGCATTGTCAACGAGACATCAGAATTCTCACTTTTTAATGCTTCAGTGGAAAGAAAGCCCTCAAGGTTTAATATCACACATTTAAAAAAAATAGCATTTCTCATTTTAAAGGTTATATCAAGTCTTTCTTTGAAAATGAATTACACTATGTCCTGGTCCAATAACATCAACCTAGCAGCTAGATTCACTTGTTTTGATGCTATAATAATTTAAACAATTTTTTTTTAAATTTTTACTTAATACTTTGAAAAACACAATATGCTTCTAGTCAAATAGAGGAGTTAGGGGGGAAAATGGTTGAATAAAAATAAAAGCCAGATTTTTCTCTTTGTTTTCCCATTTCTCATAACATAAAACCTTTATACACAAGAAAAATGGTAAAAAAAAATCTTGTTTCCAAGAAACCTCACCCTTTAAGCATAAGACCCCTGAAGCTGGGGTATATAAAGATTGTCATGTGTGTGCAGCTGTGTACTGTCATTAATTTGTTGTGAGCTTTGTGAAAAGCATTCTTTGTCTCTACATAAAGAAAGGGCTTTGTAGTTTTCACCAGTTATTTTATCATAACTCTCCATCAGCTGAATCTATTACATTTTTTGTTCTAGATTAAGTACTGTACTTGTTGCCTACATTCCTTTTTTTTAAATCCCCTTTTGTAAGGTGACTATTCAGAAAAGCCTGTGACTAAGAGATGGCATGACGATGCTTATTAAACCTTAAAGCTTTCTTTTTTGTTTCAAAAGCCACACCTTTCCAAACAGTTAAGGGATGTCCTAATGTTTTAAATAATAAAAGACACTTTAGCAAGTTATATGCCAAAATTGTACCAGCCATGCACTCTACCACTAGATTAAAAAAGGGTTTAGTATCACCAAGCTATAATTGAGTAGGGAGATAGGATTTAAAGAGGAAAAGAAAAACGCAGCTGAAATTGGGCCAAAATTATTAGGTTATGCCACAAGAGAGTAAAAAAATTAAGACAAAATTTTAGACTCCTGTTTTTCAAAGAAGCTTCTGACAGCTTAGAAATAATGATTTTATAAACAATAACATGATGTATAACCATGTAGATGGGTGAATATATTTAGAAATACCAGATCAGAGACAAGCTACAGAATAGGAACCTTCATTTAAAAAAAAACTTTATATTTTCTAAACATATCAGTAAGTAGATAAAATAATATGAGAAGAGATCATAGTGTTCTGATTACAAAAAGTAATACATAGAGAGAACTTAGAAAATAGAAAAAGTGTGGAGAAAATCAATTGATTTGACTTTGGGTGATGGGCACATAACAATCAACTCTTCAAATGCTATAGAAATATTCACCTGAAACCTATGTACACTTAGTAATCAATGTCACTCTGTTAAATTTAATTTTCTAAATAAAATTCAAAAATTTTAAAAAGCAAAAATAAAATAAATTAAAATGATTGAAATTATGCAATAATGTATCATTTTTGTATTTTTATTTCCAGTCATTTTTCATTTTGCAATCATAGACATAAGCATGAACATTGGAAGTTACAAACTTGAAGCTCCTTAATGTGCTTTTTTTGGTCTTCACAATGTGTATGTGTATATATATATTTTATGTACATAGATTGATATATAAAATGTTGAAACAACAATTAAAAATCAGAATTCACATAAAAAATAAGAATAAAGCATAGGATTTGGCCACATTTGGACTCCACTTTGCCATGGCAAAAATAGATTAGAACCAGACAGGCATCTGTCCTCAGAGGGCTTCTTTCTCCAGTTAGCCTCACTCCTACCTCTGCATCATATTCCTTAATATGATGCTGAATGTCCATTGCCAGTAATTATTCTTTCTTACTGTAGTGATAACTTTCTTACAGTTGGGTGGGGGTAGGGGTGAAGATGAAAGAATTGTAAAAGAGAAAGCTAGACCAAGAAGGCTTAATGATTTCTGAAAAACTAGAGAAAGGAAGATTATTGAATTTAAAAAGGTATCTTCCCTGCCAGCATTACTCACTATGATACCCAGTGGGCTCTTGGCAATTGAGTTTACAATCCCCAGTAGCAATACCAAATATTGATAATATATCATATACAACATGTTTTTATCACTTATTTTATTGTGAAAAATCTTTCAAACTTATTCCACCAAAACATGGTTTTATTTCATTTCATTGTATTTCTTTTTCCAAGTGAGAGGAGAAGAGATAAACAGACTCTTATGTGCCCTGACTGGGATCCACCCGGCAACCCCCATCTGGGGCCAGTGCTTTGCCCATCTTGGGCCAGTGCTCTTCCCAATCTGGGGCCGTGCTTGCAAATGAGGTATTCTTAGCATTCGAGGCCGAGGCTCCACAGAGCCATCCTCAGCACCCCGGGCCAATGCCCTTGAACCAATTGAACCATGGCTTCCAGAGGGGAAAAGAGTAGGGAGGGGGAGGGCAGGCAGGTAATGGTGCAGAAGCAGATGGTTGCTTCTCCTGTGTGCACTGACTGGGAATCAAACCTGGGACATCCACAGGCCAGTCCAGCACTGTACCACTGAGCTAATAGGCCAGGGCAACATGGTTTTAATAGTTCCATAATATCCTATTTTATATTTATCACATTGTATGCACATATGTTTTTAATGCACCTTTAACTGTTGGAAATTTAAGCTACCCCTATTAGTTCATTAATAGAACTAGCACAACCATGAATTATCTTCTATATCAGTGGTTCTTAACCTGGGTTCTATCGAACCCTAGGTGTTTGATGAGTCGGTCTCAGGAGTTTGGAGAGGCCTCTGCCCCGGAGGCCAGAATAAAGTAATACCGTAATTTGTTGTGAGTTCATGCACTTTGTTGGTTTTGTTCTTTGAGCAAGGTGATGTTCATGCATGGCTCATTTTGTGCACCAGTAAAAAAACATATACCTATGTCTTGAATTTGGAAAAAACATCATATTTTATTTATCACTAAAGAAGGGTTCGGTGAATGCGCATAAGAAACTGGTGGGTTCAGTACCTCAAAAAAAGTTAAGAATCACTGTGCTATATAAATCTTAAAAACTTTTAGAAGTGGAATTTCAGGGGCAAATGGTAGAAATATTTAAAAATATTTAATACATACCATCAAATTGCTTTCTGGACAACAATTAAGCATTCATACATGACCGAGCACATTTAATTCTATCTCATTCTGCCATTACATATAATCATTTAAAGATGTTTTTTGATTTGATGGGTAAAACAGTATATCTCATTTTAAACTATTATTTCTGTGATTTTTATAGAGATTTTATATACATGTTTTCATTTGAATTTTTTCTTCTGTACATTTTTGTTGTTGGCATTCACTCACATTTTTCAATATTGAATCCACAGGGTTTTGTTGTGTTACAGATGCATATCTTTCTTCTCTTATTTTGTTTTTCTCTTTTGCTCAATCGAGCCCACCAACCCAACCCACCTCCCAACAGCTGTCAGCCTACTATCTATGAGTTTGTCTCTATTTTGCTTGTTTGTTTATTTTGTTCATTAGATTCCACATAAGAGAGAAATAATATGGCATTTCTCTTTCTCTGCCTGGCTTAGTTCACTTAGCCTAATGTTTTCCAGGTCCATCCATGCTTTTGCAATGGTAAGATTTCATTCTATTTTATGGCTGAGTAGTATGCCATTGTGTATATGTATCATGCTTTTTTTATCCACTGAGGGTCACTTGGGCTGCTTTCAAATGTTGGCTATTGTAAATAAAGCAGCAATGAACATAGTAGGGTATCTATGATGCATATGTTTCTTTCTCTTTTTTTTGACAGAGACAGAGAGAGAGTCAGAGAGAGAGAGGGATAGATAGGGACAGACAGACAGACAGGAAGGGAGAGAAATGAGAAGCATAAATTTTTTGTTGTGGCACTTTAGTTGTTCATTGATTGCTTTCTCATATGTGCCTTGACCATGGGCTACAGCAGACCAAGTAACCCCTTGCTCAAGCCAATGACCTTGGGTCCACACTGGTGAGCTTTGCTCAAACCAGATGAACCTGCGCTCAAGCTGGCGATCTTGGGGTCTCCAACCTGGGCCCTCTGCATCCTAGGCCAATGCTCTATCCACTGCGCCACCACCTGATCAGGCCGTTTCTTAATTTTTTATACTTTAATGTTATGTAAGATGTTTTTGATAATGGAATTTTATGGTCTTAATGTAAAACCTTTCTTCATGCTTTTAATAATTGCTCTTATTTAAAATTTTTCTTTATAATTGATTTTATAAAAGCAGAGAAATTTATCAAGACAAAGATTTGTCTCCCTTAGATTACCCTCTAATTTTCTGTAGTTTGACTTTCTACCTTTAGTTCTTCAACTTATCTACTATTTATTTATTTGTTTCTAATATAAATTGAGGGCCTAATATTTTTACCTCCATAAAGTTTCCACAGTTTTATGATATTGGTTGAGTCATTATTTTAGTTTCACTGTTATGCTTTCTTTCATCTATTATTTTTCTAGTCAAGGAAAAGTATAAATATTATGTAAATTTTGTGCCAATAGAATCCTACAAAAATTATTGTCTAAATATGTCTCTTTCCTTCTTCCCACTTAAAAATATCTCCTTCATAATTGTACTTACATGAATGTAGGTTTTAATTTACATATAGCAAATAGTAATTCTCCTTTGAGCACCTGAAGTGCTAGATGGCTTTTGTTGCCAATACACTCAAAGACTTCGATCCTTTGTAAGCTCTGGTTGAGAATATATAGAGTATATAAGAATTTATATATATAATATATATAAGAATTAGAGCAGGCATTGTTTTTCCTTTAAAGAACCAATTAGGGATGAATGTTTACACAGGAAAGTATAAAGACAAGTGAGTGGTCATCATATTACTATAGTTACCTTACTCAGAATGAACACTTTTAAGGGGAGGTGAATGGATGATCAATATAGCTTTGGTGATCTAAAAAGAATGAACCTATGGTTTTGGCTTTCTGCCTTGATCTATGAATTAAATGTGTCTATGGGCAAGTTTTATTTAAATCACAATGCTCATTAATTGAATCATCTAGTGGAACTGCATTTATTATTTGAGAATACTTTTCCCTTCTTTCTGATTGTCCATAAGAAAATGATCCTCGTGTGTATGACAGTATGACTCTAAAGCCAGACTGCTTCATTTCAGATAACACCTTGGCCACCGACTCACTGCGAAAATCATTTACCCTCCTTGTATTTTAGTTTCCTTGTCTATAAAATAAAAATAGAGTTTGCCTCACAGGGTGTTATGAGGATTCTGTGACTTAATTTTTGTAAAGCTTTTAACAGATCCTGATTCATAGTAAGTGCTATGTGTTTGTTAAATCAATGAAATTTTTCTTTATTTTCTACTTATAGCTGTGCCTCAATTGTTTAGTGATATAAAACAAAATGCTTAAGTCCACCAGAGGAAAATAAATAGATTAGGAACCCTCCAAAATATTTTATAATCTAATAATTTTGAGGGGTCAATGCATTTGGATGTTTATGTATTGAGTTATCTTAAAATGTTGCAAACTGCAGTTTTGTGTTCTCTCTCTAATGTAGAATAGGAATAAATAAATAAATACAGGTTTAGAGGAACCAGTTGAAACTGTGTCACAGTTACTAATTACCCACTTTACCAGTCAATGAAGAAGTGTTTTCGGTGACCTCAAGTCCCAATTTAATAATAAATGATTTGAAATTTTTTTATTAAATGATGAATTTAGAAATTTTGGGTATCAAGTAGCTTTTAAGTTCATTGATTTTAATTTTTCATTTTTTACTAAAATAGTGTGTTTTTTCTTTGTGTCAACAGTATAAATGGGTACAGTTCCTAGTCATCTAGTCCAATACAGATATTTTTGTGTGTGTGACAGAGACAAAGAGAGGGACAGATTGGGACAGAGAGACAGGAAAGGAGATGAGAAGCATCAATTCTATAAAATTACATCTTTGTCCTGGTTATTGTTTTGTTTTGTTTTTTTATTTTTTGGCTTGATGGCTGATTTGCAAGATTTGTATTTACCAGATGCATATTTACCAATTCTTGTATTTCTTATCTGTCAGGACCACTTAGTTTTTGGAGGGTTTCTTGTAAGCAACATAAAGTCGAATTTTATTTCTGAAACCAATTTGAAATTATTGGTCCTTAAATAAGCTGGTTTAACCCATTTACAATTTTTATCATAATTGATGTGTTCTAACCTCTTTCTGACAGTTTGATATTTTCTTATCATTTATTTGCTCTATGTAGTGTGTTTTATTTACTTTTAAATTTTACTTTTAATGCTTTATTAAGGTTATCTTGAAAGAAAATTTAATTATTTTAACTTTTACTACTTTCTGTCTTTAAATTGCTTTAAAAATTGTTCTTTATGTTTCTGAAATTTTCAAAATCAAGAATTAAACTATAGCCTCCCAATTCCCTTATAAATGAGAAAGTTAGCATAGTTTTATACTTCCCCTTATCAATTCCCCATTTTTATTTATATAAACTTAGATTTAAGCCTCATATTATTGCTATTTGTCATGTAACCTTTTTATTTCCTTTAAGTGAGAGGTGGGGAGGCAAGGAGACAGACTCCAGCATGCACCCTGACTGGGATTCAGCTGGCAAGCCCCCTACCTAGTGGTGCTCTATCCCCTAGGGCTGCTGCTCCGTTGCTCAGCAATCAAGATATTTTTAGCATCTGAGGTGAGGCCATGGAGCCATCCTCAGCACCAGGGGCTAACTTGCTCAAACCAATATAGCCATGGCTGCTGGAGGAGGAGTGAGAGAGAGAGAGAGTGAGTGAGTGAGTGAGAGAATGGGGAAAGTGAGGGGTGGAGAAGCAGATGATCACTTCTCTTGTATGAATTGGCCAGGAATTGAACCCAGGACTTCCACTCACCAGCTTATGCTCTACTACTGAGCCAACACACCAAGGCCTCACATAACCTTTTTAATTTATGGATATTTTTGCATTTGCTTTCTTTTATTAACAAATTTTCAACAGTTATTTAATGTAATTAAAATGTATAACTTATTTCACTGCTCATTGCTAATCCTTCAAAAGCACAATAAGGTAGTTCCAGGCTTATTTCTTTATTTCAAGTAATTTCTCATTTGAAATGAGTGTGTCTTTAAGCAATTTTTAAAAGATCTGTTCTGGGGAAATATATTTTCTAAGGACCTTCATATCTGAAATTAGCTTTGTGTTATTTTTGCACAGGAAAGACAATTTATCTGGGCATTACATTCTGGATAGAAATTATGTCTTAAAAAATTCTGCAGATGTCTTTTTTGCCTTTATGGAATTTACTATGGCAAAGGAGAAACCTGTGTTTGAATATTTTGAGAGTAAACTTTGCCTACTCCCACATAGTCTACTCTTTTCTTTTTTTATGTGTGACAGAGACAGAGAGAGACAGGCAGGAAGGGAAAGAGATGAGAAGCACCCATTCTTCATTGCAGCACCTTAGTTATTCATAGATTGCTTTCGCATATGTGCCATGACTGGGGGCTACAGCAGACCGAGTGACCTTTTGCTCAAGCCAGTGAGTTTAGGCTCAAGCTGATGAGCCTTGTTCAAACCAGATGAGCCCAGACTCAATCTGGCAACCTCTGGGTTTTGAACCTGGGTCCCCTGTGTCTCAGTCCAATGCTCTATTCACTGCTCCATCACCTAGTCATGCTCAATATAGATCTTCTTTTTTTCTTTCTTTCTTTTTTTTTTACAGGGACAGAGAGAGAGTCAGAGAGAGGGATAGATAGGGACAGACAGACAGGAACAGAGAGAGGTGAAAAGGTTCAGTCATTAGTTTTTCATTGCCATTATGACACCATAGTTGTTCATTGATTGCTTTCTCACATGTGCCTTGACCGCGGGCCTTCAGCAGACCGAGCAACCCCTTGCTGGAGCCAGCAACCTTGAATCCAAGCTGGCGAGCTTTTTGCTCAAGCCAGATGGGCCCGCACTTAAGCTGGCAAGCTCGGGGTCTCGAACCTGGATCTTCTGCATCCCAGTCCGATGCTCTATCCACTGCGCCACCACCTGGTCAGGCTCAATACAGATCTTAAAGCTATTCTTTGTCTTGACCAGTTGGCACAGTGGTAGAATGTCAGCCTGGCATGTGGAAGTTCCAGGTTGGATTCCCAGTCAGAGAACATAGAAGGAGTGACTATCTGCTTCTCTACTCCTGCCTCTTCTCCTCTCTCTCTCTCTCTCTCTCTCTCTCTCTCTCTCTCTCTCTTTCTCTCTCACAACCATGGTTCCAACAAGTTGGGCCCAGGTTCTGAGGATGGCTCCATGGCCTTGCCTCAGGCACTGAAATAGCTCAGTTGCTGAGCAACAAAGCAGTAGCCCCAGTTGGGCAGAACATTGCCCTGTAGGGGTTTTGCCTGGTAGATCCCAGTCACTGTACATACAGGAGTTCTGTCTCTGACTCCTTGCCCCTCCACCTCTCACTTAAAAAAAATTTTTTTAAGCCTCAATAGATTGTTTTTTTATTGTTGTTGAATGTTTTTTATCAGTACTCCATAGAGTGTAGAAAGCAGACCAATGCTGATTTGAGAATTGTCTATAACAAATTATAAACAGACTTATAATAATCAGGAGTAAGGTTTAGACACACATAGCATTTTTATGGAGTAATTTTATGCCTATTAATCCAATGACTTTAAAAATTGTTGGTTATTCATATGAATTTGCTCTTTTTTCTTTTAATAATTCAGTTGTATTGTATTTTACAAAAGTGTTGGTTATCAACATATGGGAAATTTAAAAGGAAAAGGAATGTGGTTCTTCCCCATGGTGAGAAGCACTGCCTTATCTATTAGACAAATTGGAAAATGTTTTGGCAAATTAATGGAGCATTTGATTGCCAAATAAACACTTCATACTGTCAATCAATTTTTGTTGCAGTAGTGGTTATCACTTTGAATTAAATTAACAAGTCATTAAGTATTTGAATCTATGTCTTCAAGTGAAATTGTTGCACACTTCAATTACACATAGGTATTTCTTCCAGGGTAATAACAAAGACTTATCTTTTCCTCTTAGCAATTCAACACCCTTTTTTTCGGGTAGGCAGGCCTTCCTCAAGAGCAGATGTTGGCTTTGTTGCTCTGACTGGAAACTTGGCAATATTGTTTGACATTGCTCTAAAACTCAGATTTCCCTCTTCAAACTCTGTGTACACAAACACCCAAGTAAACTGTCATTTAAAGAAAAAGAAAACAAAACAAAAGTTTATAAAATCAATGTTGCAGGTTTTATTTCCTGGCCTTGGATGGGAGGACTAGCTGAAAAATGGATCTTCCTTCTGGGCATTCTTTTGTTCCTCTTGGTGAAAGCCTTGTGTGCTAACAAAAAAACCCTGAATATTAGGAGAAGGATATCACATAGTTTTGAAAAAAATCTCATCTTCCTTGGCAGTACAGGAGTTAAAGCTCCATATTTTTTTTTTCACTGTATGTACCAAATTTGGCCTGTGATTCCTTTGAATGGCATGAAAAGCAGCAGGCTGAATGTGAGTCTCCTCTCCTCTCTTGGTTCTCACTTTTAAAATATGCCTGGCAGAGACCCAGCACTCCCCCTCCAGCTTGCATCGTTTTGGCCTCCTGTTCAGCTGACTAAGACTACAATGGAAGATGCATTCCTTCCCAAAGTTAGGAGGGCTTTCGCCTAGTAGAAAATATTTCATACATGTGTAGATTCTGAATAACACATTTGGTCTTTCCCGATGCTTAACAGGTTTTGTAGCTGTCTTTCAGAGACCCTGTAGATTTTTTTTGTATTTCCATAATAGCAATTCTTTATTAGTGTCCCCTAATAGCAATTCTCAACTCACTGACAAAGCACCAAAACACAGATCTTTGTTCAGAGGATTTTCATGGTATCAGGTGTTGTGAGGCAAACACAAAAGCACTTGAAACCCCATTAAAGTTATAAATTAATGCATTTATTTAAAGGGGGGAGGGAAATGACCATCTCTGGAAGTAGTTTGTCTCTATAGACATCCTTAATATGAGAATACAGTATAATACACATTCTATGTAACTGAAGATGAATGGTTAACTATTCAGGTGCAGATTTCTTAACAGTGTGAGCTGGTGAAAAGAAAAAAAAAAGAAAGAAAAGAAATCACAGCAGCTGAGTTAACTGTCAATTCACTTAATAAAATAAATGCAATATAGAGATGCTCCCTAATTTTAAAAACGTCAGCTTCAGTGACGTTTTGTAAACACATTAATCTGAAAAATGCAATCAACTAGCCAGTCTGAAGATAAGAAGGTTGTGTGCCGTTTCCTAACTTCCAATACTGGAAGATATAGAAATTCTCTAATCATATCATTGCTTTGTTGAAAAAACAACTTGAAATGAGGCTTTTTATGTTTGGTTTATAACAGCTAATACAATTTAAAAAAAAAAAAGCTTTAAGATGCGTTTTGATGCCCAGTCAGTGACATCAAGGTGTCTTCAAGCAACTCCATAAAAAACATATTATGATCACAGTGATGGTGTTATTTTTATCTAAAAGTCAATCTAGCATAAGGTTGCCAGATCTGGCAAGTAAAAACACAGGAAATAGATTTAACATTGAAGTTCAGATAATAAGCAAATTACTTTTTAGTTTAAGTATGTCCCATGCACTGTTTGGGGCATACTTGCACTAAAATTCACTTCTTATTTTTCTGAAATCCCACTTTAACAGAGTGCGCTGTATTTATCTGGCAACCTGTGTCTGCCATCCTTGCCACACTGTGCTTTGCTATGAAAAGTATGCAAAGCTGGATCCTATTTCCAGGGTCAAGAACAAGTGCTAGAGTTTCTGAGCTCACTCCATCTGCCAACTTTAAAAATCTGGCACATGAACAAGACCAGAAACGCTTCTTGAACGAAATATAATGCATTTCCAATTAGTCATTTCGGTTTCTTAAAGGGAATGGGAGAACTTACCCACTTAAGAAGAAGATTAGAGCTGCCAAATAAGAGAAAGAAAAATCTGAATCCAGCAGGAGGGGAAAGAATTTTTATCAGGAAGTAACAGAGTTGGGCACAAGTAAGTTTGAGGCAAGAAAACAAAATATTCAATATAATCAGATTCATAGGAATCAGAAATTGGAGACAGAGAAAATAAAAACGAGAAAATTAAAGCAATAAAATTGTGTATTTTTTCCCCCGAGGAAGCCTGCTCTTTTTTTTTTTAATTCCTGATGATCAGAAAGTTAGACATTTTGTGGGAGAGAAATTTCCTGAGATATCATACCCGTGTTTCTGAATCTCCATTTAATAGTTGGTCCAACTGGCCACTGATAAAGAACAATTGTTTTCCTTCTTTCTTTGGCTAATTCATGACTCCAGGTGCTTCCTGCTCCTCTATATCGATAAGATGAGCTCCCAGAGATCTGCACCTCTGGCTCCAATGACATTGCCCACCACTATATAAAAACCTGCCTCGGATGCTAAATAACCAAAGTAGATTCTGCTTGCTGATTCTCTCTTAGCAAGCATTTGCCAGGGTGTTCTGTGAGTACCTGGGTCTGCTGGGAAACACAGATTCCTTGCCCCACCCCACCCCCTCCTGTCTCCTCACTGGTATTCTGCATTTCAATTTGCTTCCTGGTGACTATAATCCTAATTCATTTGAAATTCATAGGCTCATAGGGCTTGTGGTTTGGGGTTTAGGGTATTGTTTGTTTGGATGAAAGAGGTTTAAACAGTGTGGTTGATTTTGGTTTGGATTTGGATTCTGGTTTTAGTTTCTGTACTTGAAGAGAGGGAAGGCTATCACAGAAATTTTATTTATAGAAAAAGGAGAATTATGAGTCTTATTACTGATAAGAGTAAGACAATCGTGAATCTTGGTTTGAATGGATTCTTTTTTTTTTTTTAACAAACAGGGATCATTCAGAAAAGCCAACTATTTAGGAGCCGTTATAAACAGTAAAAAAATATTTGATTTTTAAAGAGTGTAAATTTATCAAAGTATGAGACAAAGAAGACAAATGAAATAAAATATTTTAATTCATACCATGATATAGAGGAAAATTATATTTTTTTAATCCAAGTTTCTCAAGTTTAAACTTAACCTCTGGGTTCTATGTATATAAATTACATTATTGCCTTTCCTGAGTTACACATTAATAGTTGGCCCAGTTTTGAACAAGGCGGTATTTTTATTTGTTCTTAGTGAGCATCCTCATAGTTGAAGGTAAATGAATCATTCTGATTGCCTTTTTCTTAGTAGGAAATAGATCCATTTGATGTGAAGCTATTCAGAATCAGGGAATGCTAAAAGGAATGGGAAGAGGAAGCCTGTGATATGTAAAGCATGGAATTAACCTACAGTGTATTAAGAAAACACTTGATCCTCAAAATTAAAAAGAGCAAAATATTCAGCCCATGTTAGACTCAATATAACATTTAAAAGATCATTTAACTCCCTTGTCACCAAATACTTTCAGGAATTTGATTTTAAAGTGTGTTTTCCTAAACACAAGGGTTTCTCTAGGGTACCATAGGAGTACAAACATGAGACTCACATAATCTGTTTTATTCACCCCTAACCTGATCCCAGCCTAGTTCTAACCCCAAACAGATGCAGTCACTCTGCCTGAACAGTTCTCTCTGCTGGAAGGGGAGTGCCCTGCAGCGGTTGCTCCAGTGGGGAACTGTAGGCACACTGTCTGGGTCCCACACATACTCCTAGCAGATGTCTAGTCCAGTGAGCTCAGACCCAGAGGCAGATTAAGGTCAGTTGAGGCTCCTGGGCACAGAAGAAAATATTGAGCCCCTTAAAAAAAACATGAGACAGGGAAAATAAAAATACATGTTAGCTATATTTTTAAATAAATAAAAACTATTATGTACTAATAATGTTAAAATTGCACATATGAAACCAAACTTGGTGTTATTAGAAAAAAGTGTAAAGCTGGGGTTATGCGGGGCCCTTCAGAAGTCGGGGCCCAGAGCACATGCCTAGTGCGCCCACCCTTAAATCTGACTCTGCTCAGACCGTTGCTTTCTTAGGCGTGCCCAAACGTCTTTATGTGTGTTAACAAAATGGGGGTATCACTGGTAACTCACCTCATTAACAAGTTAGCTATAGGGACTGAACCAGTTAACACACCCAAAGAAATTAGAACTGTGCCTAGTACCTGGTAATAAACTTACGCTGTTATTTGTGTCTATTCTTGGACATAGTAGATTTTATTTAAGGGAAAGTTTCTACTGCCCTTAAAAAGTTTTTGGAAGGACTAATGCTTCAAAACAGTATTTCATGCTTTTGTCCTTTTGTCCTTTGGCTGAAAGCCAAGTCCCTCACCCTTTTATCTATTAACCCTGAACTATAAGGGCTAAAGATTTATCCCCTTCCTTTCCCAGATCTGAATTTAGGGGTGTGACAGCTAATGATATAAGAATGATGTCATTATAGTCACAGAAGCAATTTTGTTATAATCTTTGTTTTTCTCTGCTAACTTTTTAAAGGGAGAAACATTTTATTCTTATCTAAGCATTTGGAATCCTCTGGAGGTACCCTCTACACAAATGCTGTTATTGTCCCCCATATTTGGTGAACTGCTTGGGGATTAGAAGTGTTGTGTAAATGTTTACACATTATTACACTTCGGCCCAAGATCCACAGTGGGACAGCAAAAACAGCCAGGGAAGAAGCATGAAGCCCAGAGAGGCAATGGTTTCTGTAAAAGGTATGAAATTCTCTTTAATTTTAGCATAAAGATAGCTGCATTTCTGAAGAGAGTCATTTACAGCCATTAAGGAAGTATATATGGCCTTACAAGAGGAAACACATCTAACCTGAGGGTTTGCTGCATATTTTAAGACCGGGGCTTGTAGAGAAAAGTGTAATCGAGAATGGATTTAAAATGCTGTCAGGGGCATTTGGTATTTGTAAAGCCAGTTGTTGGGCAGATAAAATATAATATGCTCACTTTGTTAAAGATGGCCCTGCCCACATGGAAGTTCGTTGGTATTAATGTGTGTTGGGGAACAGGCTGTGGGCAGGCCGGGTCATTATAGCCTAAGGCTTAGTTTTAAGAGTAAGCTTTTCCCCACACCCTTGACTGATTGGATGATGTAGGGTGGTGCACAGTCCTGAGGAATCCCAGTATGCCTCAGATGGGTGACTTTGTATCAAAGGATTCCTTGTTTGTAGATTAGATTAGTATTAGAAAGGAGAGCAGATTAAGGCCACATGGAGGAGAGGAGGCAGCCAAGATGGTGGAATGCTGAGGAAGAAGCCAGTTTTTGCAGAGTTTGTGTAGAGAGGAGATAGGAAACAGGGGTGAATAAGTCTGGTGAGCTAGAAACCTTTGATAGGCGGCTGTGATGGTGGCCTTGGCCGCGACTACTGGCTTTACATCAGTAGTCAGGGCCACCATCACAGCCGCCTGGCCAGTGCAGGTTCACATTAGATTCGAACAGTCAGTAATGAAACAACGAAGCCAAGAACTGGTGGGCCATCAGCTTTAATTCTAGCTTGCACCCAGCGGGCAAGCAAAAACACACACTGGGCTCCAAAACCCACTCATTCATTGCTCACAAAGCTACTGACTTATCCAAGTTTCCTAGAATCAAAGGTTTCTAGCTCACCAGACTTATTCACCCCTGGTTCCTATCTCCTCCTGCACAAACTGGCTTCTTTCTCAGCACTCCACCATCTTGGCTGCTTCTCCTGGCCTCCATGTGGCCTTACTCTGCTCTCCTCTCTAATACTAACCTCAGGAACCAAGGGAGAGCAAGCTTTCGGTCTGTCCCACTTTATCCAAACCCTTAATCCAATCTTCAAACAAGAAAGTGTCCGATACAAAGTCACTCATCTGAGGCATAATGGGATTCCTCATGAGAGTGCACCACCCTACATCAAAAAGGGTGGGAAAGGCTTAGTTCCAAAACTATGGGCTATAACGACCTGGCCTGCCTACATACAGCCTGTCCCCAACACACATTAATATCAACGAACTTCCATGTGGGCAGTGCCATCTTTAACAAAGTGAGCATAATATATCTTATCTACCCAATAGTATTGACTAGAAGAACTTCCTTACAATAAAGGCAGCATGTTTCTCAAAGCTGTCACCACATCCTTTCCGGTGGAAGGAATGTATTCTCTTTCTTGGTAGTTTCTGCCTAAAGGCAAAAACTTCCTCCCAGTTTAGGATTTCAGGCAGTAAGGCCATTATAGAACATTGAATCACATCACAGTCTCTTTAAATCTCTGCTCTTCCTCGTGGAGAAAGTCTCTGGTTGGTGCAGTGTGCTTAACACCCCTACCACTTGCTAAACTCTTTTAAAGACCTAGATCAGTGCTGTTGGCTGGTCTGTGTGTCTAGCTACGATAATAATTGTTTTGTTAGAGCAGTGAAGCGAATTTTCCATTTATGGTAATGATCTTAAAATTTCCTTTTAAAATAAATGTGAGAAAAAAAGGTATTTGATATAAAGAGGATACCAAGTAAAGCTCCTATCGCAATAAAGAAAATCATGATGACCCCAGAGAACATGGTCTGCAAATCCTACTAGATGAGCTCCAGGTCTTCTAATGGGGGTGTGGGGGGCAGACACCACGCTTGAGAAGCAGTGCTTAGGGAAATCAGAGTTCTGTGCACTCACAAAGGACCTCCAGCAGCACAGGGAGAAGAGCTGTGGACACTATCCTGCTCTTGATAGCTAACAAATACCAGCTCTGAGGTTTCAGATAACTATTGAAGGATGTTCAGTTTTAAATAAGATAAATATATATATATACAAGTTGAGAGAGAAAAGCCTGCACTTTTTTTTCTTAATGTTTAAAAAGGTTCTACAACCCCCCCCCCATGTTATTAAAAACAAGAAAGAAAGGGGGGAGCAGTATAGCAAAATCTCTGCCAGAAAACGCACAGTAAATTCTAGCTTGTTAGCAGCCCGGCTCCAAATGATTTTTAAACAACAAATCCTAACAGTCTTGTAGTTACAGCCTCTGAGGGAAGCTCTAAGCCCAACGCTGGTGTCCCAGAACCCAACACACACACACACACACACACACACACACACACACACACACACACACACACACACACACACAGAGCAGGGGGCGGGGGTAATGCGGGTGGGGTAGAAACCTAACCAGTCTTCTGACAGAAATATGAAAGCAAAGTCTCCGAGGCAGCAGGAATGCCCCAAAGGAGGTGAGGGCTGCAGTTGCAGTAATCTGTAAATGATTGTGGGTAAAGTCTGGAGGCTTCAGACTTGATCTGTGTTTGTTCCAAAAGAAAGCCAAGGAAGACGGTGTTAATAAAGAGAGATTTAACGGAGAGCTGTGCTTGGAATAAAGTGGGCTACAAAAAGGTCAAATTTGATCAGTTGGAGCAGATTACAAGGGTTTTAAAAGGTAGTGTGGAGAAATGAGCCGGGGCTGGGAAGGAATAGAGCGCAAGATTGATATGGGGGGTGGAGAAAAGCCAGGACAAGTGCTTATCAATCCTAAAAGTAAGAAGAGCTGTTCTGGGCGCCCCGTCGCGCTGGCCTGAGCCAAGAAACAGGCTGGCGGCTCCTTCCCCTGCACCCACCCCCTCGCCCCTCCTCTCGGATTGGATTCGCCTTCAGCTGCTTCTTAAACAATGGTTTCCTTAATCTCTGACTTGGATCCACTCAAAGACTGGAAAGTTTTAAGGTAGGCCTGCTTTCTTTCTCTCCTGTGCTGTTTCAGTTCATGGCCAAGTTCCTCCCAACCCCACCCCAATTAAGGGGCGCTGGAGGCAAGTAAAATGCCTGTGGTGGCTTTCAGTGACAAGCAGATCTGCGTGCAGGAACACCGTGTGGGCAGGGCGGCAGGGCGGCAGGGTAACAACTCCAGCAGTTGTGCAAAGCCAGGCGTAAGGAATCCTCAGTTTCACTCCAAGAGAGGACTGCGGCGCATTTTAATGAGTGTGCACAGTCTTGCTGAGAAGGTTTCTGACACCAACTCACAGAATCCGTCCTAAATATCTGTTATTGTATTCCATCGGACCCTGAAGAGATTAGACAGGATCGAGCAAACGTTTGGGGACTTCAAATTAAAGAAAAAAAAAAAAAGGCGAGCTCTTTCCAGAAAACATTGTTCTTGCTCCTCTTTTAACAATCTGTAGAAATGTTTTCCTTCTATGACTTCTCCTTCTCTCCAGGTCAAATTTGGAAAGTTAGAAAAACTCAGCCGACCTTAAAACTGAATGAGTAGATTTTATGAAATAAAGTCTCTGAGTGCTCCTGAAAAGGTGAACTCTGACTTTTCCATCCCTCAGAAGCCCAGGACAATTAGAACCAAGGAGCTCAAAGTGGCAAACTTCACATGTTCCCTCCCCCTGAGTCTTAGCTGACTCTTGGTAGAGTTCACAATGAACTCTGGTTAACATAACCCAGATGGCATTTTCGAGCACAAAGCACTTTTGGCAAGTTTTAAAATATAAAAAAAAAGTGAAATTGAGGGATTTTTTATTAAAAGTGATTCTATAGAATGTCAAATTGTCCTCAATATCTACCCTAAAACATAGTTCCATTGAAACTAAATATAGAATACAAGTAGAAGTATGTGTGTTACTAGCACCTCTTTTTCCTAACACTTCTTGTATCAATTAGCTATTACTTATTTCCCTTTTATGAATTCTGCCTTTGTGTTTGTCTACTTCATTTGTTTTTAAATGCAACAATATCATCAAAAAAAGCAAATAGAAGAAAATATAGCCAAATCCATCAAAATAATTTCCTTCTTATAAATTGTTGCATCTTGCTTTCTAGAACTTTATGTGTATATGGGTTGTACATCACATTGTATGCGCCATTTAATAATCTGCTTGTTTTTCCACGTAAATATAAAACATATTTTCATGTTTCTGCCTATCATTCATAATCAAGGTTTTAATGGCTAAAGAGAGTGCCATATGTTAATGTACATTATTTATTCAATTATTTATCATTTGTTGAAAATTTAGATTGTTTCCAGTCCTTGATTTGTATTAACAACAACATAATGAACATCTTTGTGCATATAGATTTTTGCTTTCATTAAATAATTCCAAGGCTTTCTAGATGAAAAGTCACAGTTTATTAGCCTGTCAGTGATAGTTTCTTCTGTTTGTATGTTTAAATTTTATTTGTAATTGAAAGATTACTGTGTACTTCTGCAAATGTTCATATGATGCTGCTCTTAGAATGAATTTCATTCTTTTCTTTCACCTGATTTTTTATCTACTTCTGAAATTGAAATATTTCTTGAGTGCTTTTAAAAAATTGTTTTGGGTGATTAACTTATTAATATTATTGCACAAGTGTATAAGGTGGGCCCTAGTTCTAAGAATGTCTGTGACAACTACAAATTTTGAAGATATAGCCGTTCAAAGGCCAGTTTTGAAGATATTCCAAGTCTTAACCCATTTAAAAATCAGTGATAATGTTGCCTTTCCCCTAAATGTGCCCCTAACATAAGTGAAGTTTACTTTATGGCTAGAGTAAGTAAAGCTTCCCAAACTTGGACTGGCAAGCCCTGGCAAAGAAGTACATTTTCACATATACCACGTTAGGTATGCCAAGTTCATTCTGTCCTCACCTCTTCTTGGCAAGCATAGTTTCAACAGCTTTTTAACTGTTTGTAATCCTTTCCTCAGGTAAGGAATTATAGAGGGGGTACTATTTTTAAATTGCACTTGATATTTCTTAATTGTTTAAAATGACGCACTTTTTTTTTGGCTAATTCTGATTCATTGAACCTCTCCATCATGGACAGTAAGTCTCTGCCTATAGTATGTGAGAGAAGCAAAGATATAACATGACCTTATAAATGAGACAACTAGCAGAAGAATGATGTATATATTGATGCCCTCTAGGTTTGTATGTGACATGAGTTGGATCAATAAAATGCTTTAGAAAGTCAGAGGTGAGAGACCCCATTCCAGTAAAGAAAAGAAGTTCTGTTGCTGCCCTTGTCTAATTAACAAATGAGCAGAATGCTTAATTTATAACAGTGGAGAGGCTTTCAAACCTGCATTTCAAACGTTGGAATGTTTTCAGATGTTTGTTCCAGGTATGCAGCCTGGAGTTCTGCCAAACCTGTTGCTCATAAAAAGTGATCACAAGAAACAATTTTTAAATCTACTAACACCATAATTTAGTGTTTTAAGATGCGATCTGCTGCTGGGATACAAGTTTAGGTCATAACCCTTTCTTGAGAACTGTATATCTGACATCATCCTAGCTATACTTTGTCAAATGAAAAAATCAAGGCAGTGAATGGTGCTATTGGCTGTTTTAATTTAATGTCTATGTTAAGGGGCATAAAAGAAATCTAACTTCCTCCCAAAGACACACCAACAATTTTAAACAGTAAGACTCCCCCCTTGACCATTGGAAAAGGACAAAAAGGGCAAACACAAAGGTTTCACTCAAAGAAAACATTCAAAATCAGCTAAAACATGAAAAAAATATTATTAGTGAGCAGAAGAAAAAGGAAATGACTATTTAGTAGACCTCCGATAAAAAGAATAAAAAGCACACCTGGAAGTATGAGTATTACAAGATTTGTGGCTGTAACAGTGAGGGGCAGACCTCTGAATACCTGGCCTTTGCTACCCCCTTACCCAGCCCTGCATCACCTCTGTGCAAGAGCCTAGAAAACCCCAAATTTGGTTTAATGCTACCACTTAGTGATAAAGGAATTGAGCACAGAAGATGAAGTGACTAGATGAGGTCACAAAATTCCTTAAGAGGACAAGTTGCCGCTACTACGCCCTTCTCTTGAACTCCGTCTGTCTGCTGAGGTATTTTATTCACCTTCCCTTCTCTTTTCCTCTCTCTTCCCACGATTTAAGACAGCTAAACCCAGACCTGTTCTCAGAGTTTCCAGACTTCTCAGCACAGCCAATGGTGTCTTAAAGATGACTCAAGCTCAACAGGTTGTAAACTATTTCTATAATCTCCACAAGACGTGGTTCCCTTCTGGTGCTCACAAGCTTATGAGTCACACAGCTATCCAGCCAGGTATACAAATTGGAAAGTTAGGCATCCTCCCAAGTACCTTATTTTCTCTCTTAATTACACCCACACTGTCTCTGTCTCCTGTTGATTGCAACTCCTAAATGGCTATGAGCTCTTTGCTTTTCTCCACCTTTCCTTGTTAGCATCTTGTTTTGCTCAGAACTCTGTACGACTTCCTAACACATCTCTGCTTCAGTTCTTGCTCTCACAGTCTATTTTCCACACAAGAGGAATGAAAACACTTCAAAAGCCATAAATCATATCATGTGACTTTTCTATTTAAAAGCCTCCCATTACTGTATAAATAAAAGCCAGAATCCTTATCTAACCTAAAAGACCCCATCTGACCTAGCCCTGACTACCTCTCCAGCTATATCTCCTCCCTCTCTCCCCACAGACCATGTTGCTCCAGCCACTCTGGTCTCCTGTCTCTTCCTCAGATAAGCCAAGCTTATTTTAGCCTTAGGATATTTGCACAAGCCACTCCTCTCCCAACCTAGAAATCTTTGCTATTTGCAGGCCTGGAAGGCGCTTGTCATATAAGTCTTAACTCAGATATTACTTACTCAGTGAAGTCATCCCAGACCCCACAATTTAAAGTCACTCAAAAGCCACTCCCTAGCATATCTCCCTGATACACTGAGCCATATAAAATGACCAAAATTCAACCATTTTTGACCTATTAAAAAATCTCAGTTTCATATGGCTTAATTAATATTCTAATCATAGCACTTAGCAATACCTGTTATTTTTACATGTGCTCATTCATTTATTATCTATTTCATTAGAGTAAATGTTTTGTTTGGTAAACTGGTATCTATCTAGTACCTAAAATATTTCTTGCACATAACAGATAATGAATGAGTGAATGAATGAATGAATGAATGAAGCAATCACTGTCTCTCTCATCAACTTTACACTCCCTAAGGTCAGAGGCTTTACCTATTTTGTTCATACTGTAACACTGGTATTTACTACAGTAGTGGTGGTATATTATGTGGGATGAAATAATAAATAACTCCTAACTCCCAGTTTACTAATTCTGTCTCTAGGTCCTCATATCTGTTCCAATGAGCAAAGTGTCTGAATTTGATAACATGGAAATTTTTAAATTCTCTAGGCATCTGAAAAACACCTATTATTTAAGAATTCATTTCTTCTGCAGCCTGACCTGTGGTGGCGCAGTGGATAAAGCATCGACCTGGGAACACTGAGGTCGCCAGTTCAAAACCCTGCACTTGTCTGGTCAAGGCACATATGGGAGTTGATGCTTCCTGCTCCTCCCCCCTTTCTCTCTCTCTCTCTCTCTCTCTCTCTCTCCTCTTTAAAATCTCTCTCTCTCTCTCTCTCTCTCTCCTCTTTAAAAAAAATGAATAAATAAAAAAATTTTAAAAAGAATTCATTTCTTCTGCATATGAGAATGATCTAGATAAGGCATTGACAAATTACTTCTAAAAGGACAAGATAGTGAATATTTTAGTTTCTGATGGCCACAGAATCTCTATTGTAATGATTCAATTATGCCATTTAAAGTGAAAGTAGCAACTATGTAAATGACTAAGCTTAGATGTAAGTCAATAAAATTTTATTTACAAAACAGGCAACGGGCTGGATTTGATGCATGAGTCATTGTCTGCCTTTCATCTATTATCTAGGAAGGCTAATGATTTGAACAACACCAACAAAAATAAAATAAAAGTGTTTGTGGTGTATAGTTAGAGATGTTTTAAATGTCATATGACAAAGAGCATTTTATAAATTTGCCTTATTGAGGAAAAGTTTTTTAAAGATCTTGGTAATATTTCAAAGGTCAAGGATGTTTTAGGTCATGAGCACTTTATCTCACAAAGATCATAGTCTGGAGAAAATTTATGGCTTATTACATCCCTGAAACGTTTGGATGAACCTTTAATACTATATAAGAAAACACACTTTGGCCTCTTCCCTTTCTGAGTGTGTGAGAAACTTCCATTGATGAGAACAGCACATGTTGTTGGACAAAATAGACCAGACCCTGACATGTTTGGCCTTTTTTCTTTCTTTTTCATTGCTTTCTATAGCTCCTTTAGGAGACATTTTTCCTCCCACATGCCTGACAAATCTCCCAGGTTGAATCCTAAATTCACAGAGGAGAGTTTGCTGTGTAATTTTGAAGGAATGCCATGTGTAGATACTCTTCAGCTCACATTACATGACATCTTGGAGTAAAGAGAGGTTGTGTGGAAGCTTATTAGTGTCCCCTGAGGGTAGGCTGCCGTCTGAAGTTCAGGTGCTAGTCTTCTTAGAAGACAAGTTAAGAACTATGAGTGCTCTCTATATGCAGGTATTATGCTAAGTGCTTTATACTTAATATCTCATATAATCTTTGCAACACCCTATGAAGTAGGTGCTCCCATTTGCTACTTGATTTTTATTAACTGAGCCACAGCACTTAAAAAGCAATGGTGTATACTGTTCTGACATAGAACCTTTCCTTGGTACATCGGTAACCTGACAGAGCATGTGCCTTAACTATGCCTCAGTTGGGAGAAATTTGCACCAAATTATTCTTCCTTTTCCCACAGGGAAGTTTGAAGAGCCGTGACCTACTTAATGCTAGTTACTTTTAAAAAACCTTTGCAATAGCAGGAGGAAAGCAGGCTATGAGAATATAGAGAAAATCCTGTAATGATTCTCTTGGTAGAATGAATTACTGTATATATTTATGAAAGTGAGGACCTCACATACCTCATTATATTAGAAAATAATCTACTTTTCACAAAGCATGACTAAAGTAGAATAGTATATGACTAATAATGACAAAGGTTATTAGAAGATAATTAAAAATTTCATTGTATTTTCATCTCATTCCAACATTCAAAAAACAAAAATATCAATTCCCCAGCCAAGGCACACACAGAAGTAGCTCAATGTTTCTGTTTCTCTCTCTCCTGCCTTTCCCCAAAACCAACCAACCAACCAACCAACAAAAACACCCTCATGAGTTTTTTCCACTCCGTTGACACAAATAATCAGTAGAAAAATATTCACGTAACAATGATTGTCCCCTCTCCTGAATGAGTCTGTTTCTCTAGTGGGCTGACACAGTAAAGTATCAAGGACAAAATCAATATATCCAGAATATTTGAAATCTCTGTTAGGAGAACCAAGAAATTCTTCATGTAATCAGGTAAACATCTCCCAAAGGTCAGAGATCACAGTGAAGCTATTTTCCCAAAAAATAGAGAACCACCTGCCACTTTTAACTCACCATTTGGGAATAGAAAACAGAATGTGCCACCTGCCGCCCTACACTCCTTAAACATGTGTTCAGCCTCAAAGTCCCAGAATACTAGAATCATGCCCTATAGTGTGTGCTATATAGGAGAGGGCTCCATGTGCAGGCTTCCTGTCTGTTCTCATGCAGAGTCCTGCTGTTTGCCTCCTCTCTGCATTTTAATGCAACAGAAAAAGGTACCTGAAGAAATCAACTAACCCATCCTCCTTTCCTCAATTCCATGTTTAAAGAAATCTCCATTTCTGATACACCGTATGTGTCATGAGTACATGTACCATCTGTCTTTATACCACTGTGTCTCCAGCACAGTCTAGTCCTGACCCAGGTTTGCTCCTTCCTAACTTCAGCTGAGAACTGTTCACTAACCCTTCCTTGCTGCTATCTCACCTTCCAAAGCAAGGGAAGGCATTTCCCTTCCCTGAATGCTCATGTCGCTGCATCCAAACCTGAGATCCCCAAATGTAAGTGCACATTTTCTTCTTTGTAATATTTCTATATATCTTCTTTCCATTAGGAGGTTATAAACTCTCTAAAGATAGACAAGGTCCATGTCCAATTCATCGCTGTGTCTACTTACATATCAACAGACACAACATTTTGCTCAGCCAGTATTTGAATGGACACCAACACATTCCTCTTTGTAAGATGAGAGATTGACCCAGATTCTATACCTAAAGATCCCCATTCATTGAATTATATGATTAGTGTGAGCTAGAACAAAGAAGCACTCTCCCGCAGATCCTGAGCTCCACCTCTGAGCCTCACCACACATCCTTTGCCCACAAGGTAGAGTTTTTCTAGAAGCAAAGCAGTTCTCTTTATATTGATCTTCATTTTCCTTCAAGGATCTTTTATTCCATTTTTCTGTAGAGTTGACAGACTGAACTACCGACCTTTTTTCGGATGTTCTGTCTCTAAACTAGGGTGACAATGTAAATCAGCTGTTGCAGGGATGCATTCTGCAGGCACATATTGAAATTGGTAGTTGTGTGACTCTTCCTGTGTGGCTGAGTATTGCAGTCTAACCAGATTGCAGGTGTCACCCTTAACGATGGCTTTGGAACTCTATTTTGGTTTTCATTGTACTACTTTTACATTCTTAAGGAGACATGAATGCCTAAGCCAGAAAGAATTGTTAGAGGCCCATGGACTTGGTAGTTTTATATATTTTATCATGTTTTCTGGTGGATAAGTGAAAGATCTGTAAACTGGAAAAATGTTGTTCAAGTTTGACATTTACAAATAGAGCATAATGCTTCTTTTGAACCTTCACACATGACTTCCCACTACCATTATCTTTATTAATGACCATAACACCATTAGTGAGTGCTCAAAAGCTGGAATGATCCTCCCTTCTTCATGAAAACACATGTTTAAAAGGTTTTTTCTAACCTGAGCTTCTCAGTGTGACTTTGCCTGACAACCCTATTCAGATAGGGACTTGTCTCACTGCAACTTTCTCAGCACTTAGTTACCATTCGACAGAGATATAGTTTAAGTAACTATTTGGAATGTGAATTGTTGTTTTCAGATATAATTGACATATAACGTTATCTTAGTTCCAGTTATACAACACAATGATTCGATATTTCTATATATTGAGAAATGATCAACACAGTAAGTTCAGTTAACATTCATTACCATACATACTTACAAATTTGTTTTCCTTGTGATGAGAACTTTTTCAAAATAAATTATTGACTGATTTTTAGAGAGCAAGGTGGGAGAAAGAAGAGAGAGAGAGAGAGAGAGAGAGAGAGAGAGAAACTTCACTCTGTTCCTGTATGTACCCTGATCAGGGATTGAACCTGCAACCTCTGTGTATGGGATGATGCTCCAACCGTGGTATCTGGTCAGGACATAATAAGAATGTTTTTAAGATTTATGCTCTTAGCACCTTTCAAATATGCAATGTAGCATCATTAATTATAGCCACCATGCTGTACATATCCCAGGACTTACTTATTTCATAACTGACAGTTTGTACCTTTTGACCCTCTTCACCCATTTCACCCACCGTCCCCCACCTCTGGCAACAACCAGTCTGTTTGCCATATCCTTGAGCCTATGAACTCAGTTTGTTTTTTTATTGTTGTTTGTTTTAGATTCACATATAAATGAGATACCACAGTGTTTCTCTTTCTCTGTCTGACTTATTTCACTTGCCATAATGAGTTCAAAGTCCATCCATGTCATTGCAAATGGAAAGAATTCTTTATTGTTGTTGTTTTTTAACTAATGAATACTATCCCATTGTGTATTTATACCACATCTTCATTATCCATTTTTCTGTCAATAGATAATGTAGATTTTTTTCATATCTTGGCTATTGTAAATAATGCTGCAGCGAACATGAAAGTGCATATATCTTTTTGAGTTAGTGTTGTAATTTTCTTTGGATAAATACCAGAGCATAATTACTGGGTTATATGTATGGTAGGCCTATTTTTAATTTTTGAGGATCCTCCATACTGTTTTCCATAGTGGCTATACCAATTTACATTCCCACCAACAGTGCACAGGAGTTCTGTTTTCTCCATATCCTTACCAACATTGCTTATTTCTTTCTGAAAATAGCCATTCTAACAGGTGTGAAATTATACCCCATGTGGTTTTAATTTATATTTCCCAGATGTTAGTGATGTTACATTCATTTTCATGTACCTGCTGGCCATATGTATATCTTCTTTGGAGAAATGTCTATTCAGATTATCTTCCCATTTTTTAATAGTTTGTTGTTGTTGAGTTGTATGAGTTCTTTATATATTTTGGATATCCTATGTTTCGTATATTATCAGATATATGATTTGCAAATATCTTTCTCCAATTTGGTTGGTTGCTTTTTCATGTGGTTAATGGTTTCCTTTGCAGTGCAAAATGAAATGTTTTTGATTTACTTATCTATTTCTTTATTTTTAAATTTTATTTATAACATTAAATTTAACAGGGTGATATTGATCAATAAAAGTATATAAGTTTCTGGTAAACATTTCTATAGCATTTGCACTGTTGGTTATGTTATTTACCCATCACCCAAAGTCAAATCATTTTCCATCACCTTATATTTGTCCCTTTTTTTATACCATTCCTCCTCCCCCTTGCCCCACATCTCCATGTCCCCCTCCCCCTGGTAACCACTTCACTTTTATCTATGTCCATGAGTCTCAGTTTTATATCCCACCTATGTGTAAAATTATACAGTTCTTAGCTTTCTCTGATTTACTTATTTCACTCAGTATAAGGTTCTCAAGGTCCATCCATGTTGTCATAATGGCAATATGTAATCATTTCTTATGGCTGAGTAGTATTCCATTGTATATATGTACCACATCTTCTTTCTCCAATCTTGTATTGAGGGACACTTTGGTTGTTTTCATGTCTTGGTCACTGTGAATAATCCTGCTATTAACATGGGGGTGCGTATGTCTTTATGTACCAATGTTTTCAAATTTTAAGAGTAGGCACCCAGTAGAGGGATTGCAGGGTCATATGGTAGTTCTATTCTTATTGTTTTGAGGAATCACCATACTTTCTTCCATAATGGTTGTACTAATTTGCCTTCTCACCAGCAGTGAATGAGGGTTCCTTTTTTTCCAAAGCCTCTCCAACACTTGTTATTACCTGTCTTATGGATAATAGCCAATTTAACAGGTATGTGGTAGTATCTCATTGTAGTTTTGATTTGCATTTTTCAAATAGCAAGTGAAGATGAACATCTTTTCATGTATCTGTTGACCATTTGTATGTCCTATTGGGAGAAGTGTCTGTTCAGGTCTTCTACACATTTTTAAATTATATACTGAAAACAGTAAAACATTATTGAAAGAAATTGAAAAAGGCACAATGAATTAAAAAAATATTCCATGTTCATGGGTTGGAAGAATCAACATAGTTAAAATGGCCATATTACCCAAAGCAATTTACAAATTTAATACAATCCCCATCAAAATTCCAATATAATTTTTAAAGGAATAAAACAAAAAATCACCAGGTTTGTATGGAACCATAAAAAACCCTGAATAGCCAAAGCAATCCTGAGGAAAAAGAGTGAAGCTGGAGGTATCACACTACTTGACTTCAAATTATACTATAGAGCCATAATAATCAAAACAGCATTGTATTAGCAGAAAAACAGACATACAGACCAATGGAAAAGAATTGAGAGCCCAGAAATAAAACCACATATATACAGACAAATAATCTTCAACAAATGACCAAAACACATGATGGAGAAAAGAGCACCTTTTCAGTAAACAGTGCTGGCAAAATTGGAAAGCCACATGCAAAAGTGACTACAGTTTGTCCCCGTGCACAATAATTAATTAAAAATGGATCTAAGATCTGAAACAAAAAATTACATAGAAGAAACATTGGTAGTAGACACCTGGACCTTGCCCATAGAGGTCAATTTATAAATTTGACCCCAAAGGCAAGGGAAGTAAAAGCAAAAATAAGTGAATGGGACTACATCCAACTAAAAAGCTTTCGCACAGCAAAAGAAACTGACAACAAAAAAAATAGGCAACCAGCTAAAGGTGAGATGATATTTGCAAACAACAGCTCTGATGAGGGATTAATATCCAAAATATATAAAGAACTCACAAAGCTCAGTACCAAGCAAGCAAACAACCCAATTACTTATCTATTTCTTTGGGTTGCAAAGTAGCTTTCATGAAAGCAGAAACCATTCCCCTATTGGAAGACCCACTATGATATGGTGTTTAGAAATGTGCACATTTGAAAGACATAATTGTTTTACACACAGATGGAAAGTACAATTGGGTGCTATTAAATGGCATTATGCCCAGGGAACTCAAGAATATTTGGGTCCTGATGTAGATGCCTCGTGTACAGGTTTCCAGAGAAATTGAGGTTGGAGGGACCAAGATGGGGCCCATCAGTTTTTTTACTGAGGATTCTAAAAACCATTTGTTTGGGAGTTCCTGGAAAGGCTGGAACATTTTATAATACCTAACAGGCCTTGCCTACTAATAGTTCTGCCAAACCTAGACCCTCATTCCCTGAGAGAAACAATGACAAATTGAAGCACAGTAATAGTATATAATTAAATGTGCATTGGTTCAAAACCCTAAAATATATAATTCTAATGAGTTGGGCTGGATTATTAGGACACCCACTTTTTTTTTCTAATCCAGTCTAGATTGTCCCAAATAACTTCTGCTGTGTTTTACATTGAAACTTTTGTCTGTTAGTTAGGAATGTTTCAGCTGAACATAACCGAATATAGAATATTTCAGGTCCATTTTAAATGTTCTAAACCACGAGTTCGCAAATTTTTTTTCTACAAAGGGCAAATTAGTAAATATTTTTGGCTTTGCTGACAAAACATATGGTCTCTGTCACAAATACTTAATTTTGCCATCATAGCAGAAAAGCAGCCAGAGACAATATATAAATTAATGGGCATGGTGGGATTCCAATAAGGCTCTGTTTACAAAAACAGGAAGAGGGCTGAATTTGGCCCACAGGACACAGCTTACCAACTGCTATGTTAACCAATGGACCATATATGCTCCACTGATATTTAGACCTTTCAGAGACAAAGCCAGGTCATCAATAGAAAAATTAAACCATAGAGAGCAACAAGAGAAAATGTTATCCGTATGTTAAATTTTGAGCTCTCCTAAGCTGTATTGAAAAGAAGATAGTATACAAAGAGTGAGGGAAGGGTAGTAAGGCTTTCTCTGACCCAGGGTCACCTTTCACTTGGGCTATATTGAGGCAAGAGCAGAGCATACTACCTTTTTAGGACAACACAACACTTCTAACCCACCTGAGCTTGACAATTACCTGAAATCTCATCTAGTATAGTAGAAACTCATCCCACTGGGGAAGGTGGACAGATTATGAAATGAGACCAATGGAGAGAAGGAAACAGGATTCTTGAAAAACTTGCCCTACAAGGATTGTAAGAGCTGTGGAAGGAAGGCAGCTGGGGTAATTTATTGCCCAATGCCTAAGAGAGCCAGAAAATGACTTCTGAGGAAATAAAACTTGATTCTCTGTGCCTCTTGTCTGTATCCACAATTGCTGTCTTCATTACCACAAATTCACCCTCTTCTTTAGGATGTGGTCAGGCATTTTATTATTAAACAAAAATAAAGCTCATTCTTGGATTGAATGCTAGACTGAAAACATGCAAGATCATGACAAGGAAAGAGATTTAGTGTCTCATAGACGCCCCCTTTTTCTGCTTAGAGCAGGTACCTCTTTCCCCCTACAGTAATGGGCCATTCAGAACAAAATTAGTATTTTTGAAGAGATTTAGGATTACAAACTGGCCCCGGGCCAAATGAATAACATGGCTGTTTCAGCTTTCTCCTACATTATGAGACTCTTCAATCAGTTATAGCTTTCTATGAATTAAAACCAACATAATTTGACATAAAGGAATTTACTTTTTAAGACTTATTTCTAGCTATGCAGTGTAGACTGGGGAGGTTGGGGAGCTGAATAATTCAGCTACTAGGAGAAGCTGGATGAGGCTCTCAGTGTCGCTGCCCCCCCGGGTTCCGCCTCCCAGGCCCGGGTCAGTAACACTCAGGTGTGAGCCGAGTTCCTTCCTGAGTAGGAGAGCTTTCTTGACTCTTGAAACTTAATAAATTATCACTTTACAATAAATTGCCCTTAAATTACTAGATCAAAAGAGTCAGTTTCTTTTGTCAAAGAACTAGAATTATACAAGAATAGGACTTAAATAAAATCACTGGAGAGAAAAGTGGTTTAAGGTAGAATTTCCTTCTTAAAGACTAATATTATTATAACATCTTCCTCAATGGGAAAAAAGAAACACCAGAAAAAACCAAAAACCTCTTGAACACCTGCCCTGGCCCAGATTCCAATCAGGTGCCCTCCTGACTGCTGCCTTGTGTCACCCCCTCCATCCACCCTGTCCCCTCTACCCTGAGGAGCAGGAGGCAGATTTCACCTCTGGGCATCTGGCCCCGGTGAGGAGCTGCATTAGACATGATGTGCTCAGTTAGTATTTCTGTGGGAAAGGCAGGAAAGATCTTTATTTTTTCCTGGAAAGCAGGGCAAGAGTAGTTGAGGAAACAGCTCCTGAGGACATGGATTTTGTTTTATTAGAATCCACTAACTGGATTGGAGAGTAAAACTTGTGTCCTAGTTGCTGGGTGAGCATTTGCCTCCCTGTCTTCTCTCACTGCAGAAAGCAGGCATCTAAGGTGTTTTAAGATACGTATATTGAACGTATCTTGGACAGAGCTCTTATAACAGAACTAGTTTACTGTGCATCTGAAACCTGGCTTCATGTTCTGTCTGCAATCAGGCAGAGCTCTCTAGAGGAGAAAGCTATATTAAGCTTTAATTATCTAGTTAATTTTTTTGTTTGTTTGCTGCTATAAAGTTGGTTTCCTTGTTTTTTGCTTATTCTCTTCAGGTCACCATTCAGTAAGTCAGCAATATCTCCAGCATTCTCAAACAGCCCATTAGTTAGATGAGGATCAGAGAGAAATGTTTTGCATATAAACCTGCATCATCATAATGTAGAAGAAGAGAATGTAAGAGGATTTGAAGTCCTGGATTCTGTTTCTTAGCTTGGGTGTTTTGCCCGGTAATTGGTTTTAAATCCCTTTTGAATATCATTTCTTATTCTTTTGGCAATGTGTTTTTGTTTTGTTTTATAAAAACAGTGATTTTTTTTTTAACTTGAGGTAACAGCATTCTCTCACATAGATCTTTTACTTCCATTGACCCCTGCAACTAACTGTATTTGCTTGAAACTTTAATCTCCAAACCATAAAATAAAAGTTTAAACCACATCTTGAGACTGTAAGTTTCTGCCTTTGTCATTGGTACACTCAGAGGATTTGTTAGTGAGAGCTTGGATGAGGGGAAAATAAACCTGCTTTAGAAGGTCATGAAGGATGCCCTCATGTTTCACACATTGAATGCTTTACATTTTGACTTCCCTTTATATGTGATTTATAAAATGAATCGAGGGCAAATTTAGTTAATTTTGTGTTATAAGGTGATTCTGAGAACTGCCTCTCTGCTTCTGACTTTAGAGAAACCTCTGTTTAAAAAGACACTTGTTGAAAACCTAATCTACCTGATTATAGCAATCAAGATGTTTGGGGGATATTGAAAGTATTTTGCAAATGCATGGTTTAATTATGACATTCTCTGTGTCCCTTTTCCTATAATTATTTTTCTCTGTCTTATGCACATACTGAATAGCCAGGAAAATGTCTGTAAGGGGGGAAATAAATAAGTGGAAAATTAAATGTCCATTTGAGTAGTGACAAGTCTCTGTACAGATACTGAAAACAAGTCATAACTTAAAAATACAATTCATTCTTCTGAGGAGCCCTGGATAAACAAACTTAGTATTACTCAAGCTAATCATATGGTACTAATTTGCTGCCTTGCTTTTCCATTATACTCTCCCCAGGTGATTCCATGTAACATTTGGGTTTGGAATATTCCAGATTTAAGTAATGGATTAAAGTTAAGCAGATATTCTTTTTAAAAGAGCATGTAACCATAAGGCTGTACAGAATTTTCAACATGAAAACCTCTAGTATGGGAAAGATAAAATATGTTAATAAGCACTATTTTGACCCTTTCTTAAGAAAGAAAGTTGGGAGTTGGAAAAAGAAATTGAAAGTCCATAAGTCAGAGTTATGTGATGTCAGCAATTCAGACAGGTACTTGGAAACTGGTTCTAGAATTTTCCAGAGGGTATACAACAATCATCGCAGGCAGGAAGCAGGGAGAGGTTGCATGAAGAAAACTGGCGCTTCACACAAGTCTGAGGGAATGGACACCTCTGTCTTTATCGGGCTTTCTTTGTCCTGAATTTGGGGTATTAACACTATTATGTAGTAAAACAGTGCTAGAGAACCTGCTCCCTTCCTCAGCGTTTCTTATTCTAATTTGTTCCTGAGGCCCAACATGTCGTGGGAGAATGGCCTTCAGAGCAGAAGAGACCCAAATTCAGATCCAGTCTGCCACTTAATAGCTCTGTGACCTCAGGCAAGTATCAGTCTTGAAGGTTTGCTGTTAATTCACAGGTGATCTTTATAAAACCCCTGGCACTGAGTTCTTACTCACTCGTTCAATAAACAAGCTAGTGGTGCTGTCAGTATCACTTATACATGAAATCAAACTTCTAATCTTCCTGGGGTTTTTACTCTAGGGTAAATACAATTGTTTAGGCAGCATCTATTTGGAAACTGTTTTTTGAGGCCACAAGCAAAATTTTTAGAAGTAATCATATGCCGTTAGTTTTGTGTTAATAAGCAGTCCTGAGACCTATTGGAGCATGCTCAGTGACCCTCACATCTCATCTGCCAGAATGAGATCACCGTGTTGCAGGCATGGGCATACTAATGATGTGTACCAGGCTCCAGGAGCAGGGAACTCGGGCAGATCCAGTTTCCTCACCACTCAAGTCATACGTCCAGAAGAAGGGCCTTCTCACTAGAGATGAGGTTCAGCTTCCCTTAAAGACATGATTGTAGAAACTACAGAGGCAGATTTTAAAAAATAAGTAACACTGCTCACAAAAATTAGGGGATATTTTATCATTTCATATTTATTTGGAAGTATCCCCTAATTCTGCTCACAAAAATTAGGGGATATTTTATCACTTCATGTTCATTTCGAAATATCCCCTTATTTTTGTGAGCAGTATAATTTTAAAGGTAGTTAGTCTATTTCCTGGAGTCTGAAGAAGGTCCCAACCTTCAGAGCTCTAATGAGAAACATGCCTTTTTTCATGTGTTAAGTTGATCTTCTGAACCATGGTTAGCTTGGCTTGCTGTGGGTGATGGGAGGGGCGGCAGTTTCCTTTGGTAGAGGTATGTTTGGTTAATAGCATATCACCAAATAGACTGCAATCAGCAATATGGGAGGAGGCCAGATTTGGGCTAACTGTGGTTGGAGCATTTAACTGATTGTGTAATCCCTAATACGTACATGATCTCCCTGAGCTTTTCTATTCTTATTTATAAAATTGGGATAATACTTATTCTAATATACCTCTCCAGGTTGTTGGGTATTCAAATGATAATAATATGAAGCATATTCAAAATTATTGTTGCTCTGATTTCATTTTAGTGGTACTTTAAATTTTATTTTGATTTTAAAAATAACGTTAAAGGAAAATGTGAAATACTTATGTTTAGCAAAAGGGGACCTGAGTAAACTAAAATCAGAACCAACACTCTGTGGCAACTAGGTCTATAGAAAAAGTACCCAAATCAACCTGGCTCAAGAGCTAGAAAGCATGGATTTTAACATGAGTTTAGATGAAACGGCTTTTACTGAATTCTGATGGCCAAATCCAGTGGCCTAATTTTAATCCTCACTGCACTTCAACTCTCAGAAGCATTAACACTGTTGATTCAACCCTTTTTCCTTATGATGTTCCATCTTGGCTCCCAAGAGATTATGTTCTACTCATCTCTCTTCTATGATCTTAACTTCTTTCTCTGCCTCGCTGGCTGCTCCTCTGCATACCTATGCTTTATCTTTGACCTTCTGGTCCTTCATTCCCCATGATGTCAAACAGCCCTCCAAGAGGGCTGAATGGAATTTACAGAAGTGTTTGTTTTGCTACCAGGATGTTTTGTTTTAATCTGTACACGCTTTACAACCGAATATGCACCCTCCTGTTTGCACCACAACCCCCACTGCCTCCTACTGTATCTTTCTACGTGTGCCTTTTCTGGGTGGTCTCTGGAGGCCCTTTAGCTCACAGTTTTTCTCTGTACCTGCCCCCTTAGCATTGCGATGTTTCAAGTACATATGCACAATGACTTCCAGTTTCAATTTCTCTCCGGAAAGAGTTTTGTATATTGTATCACCTACCTTGGTGTCCTATCTAATAATTAAGTCTAAACATGTCCCAAACTGAATTCCTCTGCCCAGCTTTCAACATTGTTCAACTCTTCTCAACTTTGATCAATTACTTCATCCATTTCCTTGTTCTTCCTCATTAGAAACCGTGGACTGGTTCATTTAGTGTGTTTTTATTCAAACATTTATTGAGCACCTAATATGTCCCAGGCTGTATACTAGAAAATCCAGTGGTGAACATAGAGACCTGGTCCCTATTGATTGGGTTGCAGTCAGGGTCCCTAGCCCCCTCCTCCCTTAGTACATGAAAACAATTCTAACAAATAGGGTGATCTGGATCACCACCCCTGACCTCCAGGTCACCTAACCCAGACATCTGAGTTGACTAACTCAGATGTGAGACTTTCCAGTTACCCCTCACAAGTAAAGCTTACGTCAATGGCCAAAACCACCTTTTCCCATTCTTCTAGTGGCTGTTAGCCCCCTCCCGATGGTTCCCTGTTTAACCCTGCATGTTAGAGAGATCGCTGCTGACCTCCACCTTAGGAGTCAGCCTGGCAAATAACCAACCCCTCAATAAACTTTTCTTGCCTGAACTTGGGGGTCCTCCTTTGGCCAACCTTTCACCTACATCATGGCATCTAGTCAGAGAAAACAAATTTGTAAGATAACATAAAATAAACACAAAATTACACCTTTGCTAAGTGGTAAATAGAGACTGCCTAGTGTTATAAGAACTATATATTGGTCTCTGACTTAGTAAGGGATAACAGGAAAAACATTCCTGTAGAAAGCTGAAATCAGAATACAGTTAGGACTTTAACAAAGAAGGCAGTGAAAGGTGTTAAGACACATTCTAGGCCACATGGAGGATTTTGTTCTTTCAGCTTAAGAGCAATGGAAACCATTTTTCAACAGGTAGGGTGCCATGAAGGAATTTCTGTTTCCCAAAATTTATCACCACAGTAGCAGAGGCAGTGAGTATGGATGTGAGAGATATTTATTTTATTTATTAATTTTTTTTATTTTGCAATTACAGTTGACACACAATATTATATTAGTTTCAAATATACAACATAGTGATCACACATTTATATAACTTAAAAAGTGCTCACCCCTTACTAGATAAGTTTAGTACACACCTGACACCATACAAAGTTATTACAGTATTACTGACTATATTCTCTACGCTGTCACATCCCGTGACTATTTTGTAACTACCAGTTCTTCATCCTCTCCCCTTTTCACTCAGCTCCCCAGCCCCACCCACCTCTGACAACCATCAGTTTGTTCTGTCTATGGGTTTGTTTCTATTTTGTTTGTTCATTTACTTGTTTTTTAGATTCCACATATAAGTAAAATCATATGGTATTTCTCTGATTTTTTCACTTAGCATAATACCCTCTAGGTACATCCATGTTGTCACAAACAGTTAAGGTTTCATTCTTTTATTACCAACTAATATTGCATTGTATGGAAGTATGAACCACATCTATTGATGAACACTTAATTGCTTCCATATCTTAGCTATTGTAAATAATGCTGCAGGCCCTGGCTGATTTGCTCAGTGGATAAAGCACTGATCTGGTGTACGGATGTCCCAGGTTCTATCCCCAGTCAGGGCACACATGAGAAGCAACCATCTGCTTCTCTTCCCCTCACTCTTCCTCTTCCCTCTCTCTTCCCTTCTGACATCCAGTGGCTCAATTGGTTCAAGTGTCAGCCCCAGGCACTGAGGATAGCTCGGTTGATCTGAGGATTCAGCCTCAGGTGCTAAAAATAGCTCAGTTGATTGGAGCATCAGCTTTAGATGGGGTTTGCTGGGTAGATCCCAGTCAGGGCACATGAGGGAGTCTGTCTCTATCTCCCCTCTTCTCACTTAAAAAAACTAATAAATAATAATGTTGCCAAGATCATAGGTGTGCATATATCTCTTCCAGTTAGTGTTTTTGTTTACTTCAGATAAATACCAGAAGTGGCATTGCTGGGTCATATGCGGTAGTTCTATTTTTTTCTTTTTTATTGGTTAACAAAATTATACAATTTTCACATCATCTGTACACTGCATTGTGTGTTCACCAACCCAAGTTAAGTCTCCATCTGTCAGCATTTATCACCCATTTACCCTCCTCTACTACCCCTCTCCCCTCACAGCCTCCCTCGGTAATCACCACACTGTTGTCCATGTCCATGAGTATTTTTCTATTTTTTTTTCATTCAATCCCTCCACACCTCTCACCCAGCATCCCCCACACCAACAGCTGTTAGCCTGCTCTCTATCTATGAGCCTTTCTCTTTTTTGCTTGTTAGGTCATTTTGTTCATTACATTACACATATAAGTGAGATCATACAGTACTTGTATTTCTCTACTGATGGGCAATTGGGCTGCTTCCAAATCTTGTCTATTGTAAATAATGCTGCCGTGAACATATGGGAGCATATACTCTTTCAAATTAATGTTTCAGGTTTCTTTGGATACATTCCCAGAAGTGGAATTGCTGGGTCATGAGGCAGTTCATTTTTAATTTTTTGAGGTAACTCCATTCTGCTTCTCACCGTGGCTGTACCAATCTGCATTCCCACCAACAGGGCACAAGGGTTTGCTTTTTTACACACCCTCACCAACACTTGTTCTTTGTTGATTTATTGATTGTCATTCTGACAGGTGTGAGGTGAAAAATACAACAAGATATCACGTCACGCCTATAAGAATGGAAGGAGCATTTTGGAGTTTCTTGCGAATGTCTAGGACAGAGAGAAGACAGTAATTTGGGGTGAAATAGTAGCAGGAGGACTAGAGATAAATGATATTTAGGAAACAAAATCTAAGGATTTAGAGTGATATTGGGGTTGGGGATGATGAAAAAGAAGTGTCAAGGGCAACACGTGGAATCCTGGCATAGTGGAGATGCCATTTGCTGAGATTGAATCCTGCCAGAGAACCAGATTTGGGGTTGATTTTGGACATCTGGGTCTGAAGTGTATATACTAAACCTAAGGAGATATTTTAGCAGTGGGTTGAATGTATGGATCTGGAATTCTAAGGAGATGGCAGGAGAAATCTATGCAGTGGTGGGATTCAAATAATTTAACAACCAGTTCTCTGTCCTAATGACTATTTTAAGTATAAAAGAATGACATACCAAAGGTAGTTTATTAATTTATGCATTTAATACTTAAATAAGAATAATATAAGAGGTACTCAAAACTAAATTATGTTATAAGAATGAGTTTTAAAATATTAATAAAAAATATTAGACCCTGGCCGCTTGAGTCAGCGGTAGAGCATCAGCCCAGCATGTGAAAGCCCAGGTTCAATCCCCAGTCAGGGACACAGGAGAAGTGTCCATCTGTTTCTCCACCCCACCCCATCTGGCTTCTCTCTCTTTCTGTCTTCCCCTCCTGCAGCCATGGCTCGAATGGAGTGAGTTGGCCCTGGGTGCTGAGGATGGCTCCATGGCCTCTGCCTCAGCCGCTAAGAAGAGCTCAGTAGCTGAGCAATGGAGCAACACCCCATATAGGCAGGGCATAGCCCCCAGTGGGCTTGCCAGGTGGATCCTGGTCTGGGTGCATGTGAGGAGTCTTTCTGTCTGCCTCCCCTCCTCTCACTGAATAAAAAAATATATACATTAAATAATACCTAACAAAAAAACAATAAAATTGTTACTTAAGCTATTTTCAATGACAGCTTGTCACCCCCTGGTTGTTCAACACCTTTTCTCTTTATATTACATGTTTGTTTACTGAAGTTACAAATGCAAGGAATTAAAATGTAGTATTTCATCAAAGGTATAATGAGTTTTATGAAATATTTAAATAAATATTACAAGCATAATTTCATCAATATTTTTTCACCTATGGATGGAATGTACATTTCTGCAAGCACTTAGAATACACTGTTGAGCAGATAAACATTAAAAAAGAGTAGGAATGTAAATTTGTAATTTTCACATTGGGCGGCTGCCCAGGTGCCCACCTGAGAGAGAACCCTGATGACAAGTGCCATTTTAACAACTAGTTTACCTAACTCAACAAAAAATTAGGTATTGGTTCTGCCAAACCAATGCGAACCACTGAATCCCACCACTGTATTTATGATTTATTTGTGGAGAGGGAGTAATAAAATGCAGATATGGTGCTTGAATGCATATACAGTATGTGGCATTGGAATGGAAAGAGAAGACAGAGACTTGAAAATGCCAATCTCCAATGGCTTAGGTCCTGTCCCTTGCTGCATACATTAAACTGTCATTAATCCACATTCTTCTTGGAAGCTCCTCCTGAGTTAAGCTGCTTCTCATCCTCCTGACTCTCCTGCCATAATGCAGGTCCTTATTGTTTCTTTCAAAGGCTGTTAGATTATAACAGGGCTTACCAGCACTTTCCTTCCAGACTCCAGAGCTTCCCACACTGCTGTGCAGTTATTTTCTTAAAGGACTAGTATGATTTGTTTCTTCACTACTCAAAGTTTCTGGGGCTTCCTGTGCTCTCGAAGCACACTATATATCTGCCCAGCAAGAATAACATTGTACAATAGCTACTTAGTTAAGAGCCTTTGTTTCCTCTCCAGCAACAATGCAAGAAGCTCTCTGACAGAGGCAGCTGGACTTCACCCACCTTTGCATCTGCAAAATCTAAAAAGGCATTTGGTACCGAGGAAGTGTGCAGTGATGTGAACTCTGCTGCCCTCTGACTTCAACCAAATCAAGTCCTGTCTTCTGCTTCTACCTTCATTTTCCTCTGCACAAATGTAGATAACTATTGGCTCTTACCTGCTACCTGAGAAGTACATTTTGCTGCAAGTTCAAGAGCCCTCCCTGCCTAAAGGAGAGGAGTTACAGAAGCACTGCTTACAAGAAACAACAGTAATAGATTTGTAGTCTTGAATTCTTTTAAGTCAATAGTTAAAACTGCTTTACTGGTTTAGGCATATTATTTTTACTCAAAATAAAATGCCCTTAAAACACCATCAGATTAAATCCCACAGATTAATTATATGTCTTCGGTGAGAAAAAGTTGAAAGTTTAATTTGAAGAACCTCAGGAAAAAAGATGTCTTTTTAAGCAATTAACTATATTTGTGTGTAGACCTGATTTACTATTTTTCTCCAATTTAGGTTCTTTGTTTATTCTCTTTCCATATGAAAGAGACAGAAATAGAGATAGAGAGAAAGATAAATAACATATTTTTGAATACATTTTAAAACCTAGTTATTTGGAGTAAAGAAAATTAGATTACTTATTACAGATTTTCATTTTTTTTCATCTTGATTAGAAAACAGCTGACTTACTTACCCTAATAGCTTGCCTAGGATTGATGCACTTGGAAGAACCTACTTAAAAAAAATTTCTATACATTCCTGCGATTTTCACTTCTGAGGCAATGAGGTATACAGATAAATCCAAAATGGAATTTTTAAAAATTAGTTACTTAATAAGAGCTTAAATGTATGTGGTCTCTTGAAAGTAAGATATTTTCTTGAGTTGGAACAAAAAGACCTGTAGAAACGGCATAGGAAATTATATTCTTATGGTTTCCTTGAAAAATAAAAATCACAATTAAAAAGCACTTTTTAAAGTGTTTTTGGTACACAAAAATATAGAAAAAGAAATATATATAATATGTATAGCCACGATTCCTCTCAAGTTATGACCTTTCAGACCTAAGATTTCCCTCTTCCTCTGCACATAATGTTTTCTAAACTATAGGCAGGAGTGATAAAGTAAGAAACTTTGTTAACTGAGCTGTATGCGTGTCTATGTATGTTTAGTTTTTTTTGTTTTAAAAACAAATGTTGGCCTGACCAGGTGGTGGCACAGTGGATAGAGCGTCGGACTGGGATGCGGAAGACCCAGGTTCGAGATCCCGAGCTCGCCAGCTTGAGCGCGGGCCCATCTGGCTTGAGCAAAAGCTCGCCAGCTTGGACCTAAGGTCACTGGCTCCAGCAAGGGGTAGCTCGGTCTGCTGAAGGCCCGTGGTCAAAACACATGTGAGAAAGCAATCAATGAACAACTAAGGTGTCATAATGGCAATGAAAAACTAATGATTGATGCTTCTCACCTCTCTCCGTTCCTGTCTTTCTGTCCCTATCTATCCCTCTCTCTGACTCTCTCTGTCCCTGTAAAAAAAAAAAAAGAAAGAAAAAAAATATGTTGGCCCTGGGCGATTGGCTCAGTGGTAGAGTGTTGACCTGGCATGTGGATTTCCTGACTTCAATTCCCAGTCAGGGCACACAGGAGAAGCAACCATCTATTTCTCCTTCTTTCCCCACCCCCTTTCTTTCTTCCCATCCCACAGTCATGGCTTGATTGGTTCAAGTGTCAGCCCCAGGTGCTGAGGATGGTTCCATGGAGCCTCCGCCTCAGGTGCTAAAAATAGCTCATGTACGAGCATTAGCCTCAGATGGGCAGAGCATCAGCCCCAGATGGGGTTTGCTGGGTAAATCCCAGTTGGAGCACATGTAGGAGTCTATCTCCCCTCCTCTCACTTAAAAAAGAAAAATAAAGAAAAACCAAATATTTGTGTGTATGTTCCCACAGACAAAATATTGGAGTGGCTGAGTTGTGTTAAATGTATGTAAAAACTATCAACACAATTTTATGCATTTAAAAAATACTAAGCTAGTCCTGGCCAATTGACTCAGTGATAGAGTGTCAGCCCGGCATGTGGATGTCCCAGGTTCGATTCCTAGCCTTGGCACACAGGAGAAGCTCCCATCTGCTTCTTCCCACTTCCCCCTCTCCTTTCTGTCTATCTTTCTCTTCCCTTCCTGTAGCCAAGGTTCAATTGGAGTAAAATTGGCCCAGGTACTGAGGATGGCTCCATGGCCTCCGTCTCAGGTGCTAGAATGCTCCAGTTGGAATGGAGCAACGCCCCAGATGGGCAGAACATCGCCCCCTAGTGGGCATGCCGGGTGGATCCTGGTCGGTAGCATGTGGGAGTTTGTTTCTCTGCCTCCCTGCTTCTCATTTCAGAAAAATACAAAAAAAAAAAAAAAAAGCTAAGCTAAATGTGATGGAGATATTAATACTAATAATCAATCCTTTATCATTATAGTATCACCTGCCTTTTAAATAATCATATGCTAAGCCCTGTTCTAAACACTTTAAATCTTTTATCTCATTTCATCCTTGCAACAACCCATGAAGTGGGTACCATCATCCCACTTTATAGATGAGAAAAACAAGGTACAGAACTTGGCCATATTCATACCTTAGTGGATATACTTATTTCAGATCTTCTGACAAATGAACAATAACTCCATTTAGTGGTTTATTGGCTGATAGAATAAAACTCACCACAACTGAGAGCTTCAAATTCATTTCATCTTCAAGTACAATTTAGAATTTATTCCTATTAGACAAATAATTCTAGTTATTAAAGTTTAAAAGTAGAAAATCTAGCATATTAAAATTTCTATAAGAACTTTACAAAAACCCTTTGTTATATCATCTAAATAATGAGCTGTGTCCTATGGGTCACCCACACTAAGGAATGCCATTCATAGTGTATAGTTGTTATTTATTTATTTATTTGGCAAGCAAAAGGCAGGTTTTCCAGAATTTTCTTTTTGTCTCATCTCACAATATTTCTCACCTCTCAGTTTTATCAACAGAACTCCAAAATTTCAAACTCATATCTGGAGCCTGACCTACTCTGCCAAAACTCTGAAGAGAAAAGAAGAAAACTAAACTAAATTGTGGATGTTTGAAATTCTTGTCAAACCAGTCTTCACATCACAGAGATTTCTGCTTCCTTGGCCCCACATGACTTTAGGAAAATAATTATGCACAGTCTCTAACTGGAGCATTAACACTATTAAAGATAAGCCATACTTTAATAAGAATGTAAAGTGTAAACCCACTTAAAATGACCACTTTCTTAAGCAATGTCAAAAATATTTAGTTTCTGTTGCTGAACAGACTTCTAGCCAACCTCAGCCAAAGGAGGTCAGCTCAGATATGTGCCTATACATTCAAGCTGCCAAAAAACATAAGAAAATGTTTAAAGCAATGAATTGTAAGTGGAAGGTTTCAGCTCATAGAAAGTTTCTCATAGAAAGTTAACTCTCTAGCAATCACTCATACCTCTGATTAAGAGGGAAACAGGGAAAGATCATGAAATAGAGCCACCTAATGGAAATATTTCATCAGCAATGACCTTTCTGTTTGTCATTGTTTGTCTTCTCTGCTTTCTTAGGCATACTGTTTCAATAAGCATTTGTAATTTTAATCTGCACAAGCATTTTTAATAGTTTCCAAAGAGAGTCAGATACTCATTTGAGCTGTGTCACAATTAGAAATTAGTGTTTATTTGGAAATGGCTCTAGTAAGACCATTAGTTTCAATCCCTCTGGTGTTCTACTGTGTGATTTCGGTGGGTCTTTTTGGGGAAAGATGTCAATGTTTTATGCTTCCAACCATGATAGTAAGATTTCTGTGTTCCCATAAACTTTCATAATGGCACAGTTAATATTTGCACATGAGTTGAATATGCCTGGCATTTTTACTTTGTAAGGGGAACTACTTCATGAATCATGTCACTTATCTAGATATCTAGACTGTTAGTGTGTCTCTCAACAAGGCTGTATGGCACAAGAGCAAAGAGCATTGAGGACACCAAGCTATGCATCTACCTAGCTGGGAAACTTCTAGTAAATCACTCTATCTGCTCAAGTTTCAGTTCTACCTGTTAAGTGATGAATTCAGACCAGATCAACTCTCAGATCTGGAGCTCTGATTATATGATGCTTGTAAATCTATCTCTAAAGAATATCTTAGGGTTCAGGGGTAGGTTGCTCATACAAAGATGTTTCAACAATAACAATAACATTATCTTCCTCTAATGAGCATTACTCTGCACCAGGAGTCATACAGACCTTGAAGTGCTGTTGCTAATATTAATCCTTACAGATTCAGATTAAGGAGCTCAATTAAACAAATGCCAGAGTAATCAAACCGTAAGAGGTTTGGTTTCTGATAAATTAAAACCTCTCATTTGAGCATTAATTTACTATTAAAATTAAACAGCTTATTCCTACTTTCACGGAATAAATTTTATGCAAATATTTAACAAATATTAATTGGATGGGGAAAAATCATAGTCTTTCCAGCATCCCCATTTATCTTGAGCTGGCCCTCCTCTGAGAAAGATGGTCATTATTCACATTTGACAGGCAAGGAAGCCAAGAAGCACAGAGGTTGTGTAACTTGCTCAGTTACCCATGACGTGTGGCCAAGATGAACTTCATACCCACAGGACTTATGCTCTCAGGGTTATGAGATTTAGCAAGCAAAATTGTAAGACATCAGTTAAATTTGAAATTCAGATTAGCAATTAATACATTTTTAGTATAAGTATGTCTCAAATATTGCATGAGGTATACTCACACTAAAAATATTATTTGCTATTCATCTGAATTTCAAATTGAACTGGGCATCTTGTGTCTTTATTGGGCAGCCCTATCTATGAGAGAATTCTGTGATAGAATCTGATTTCTATGATTTTTTAGATGCACTGGGGATGAATGAGCAGGAGGAGGCCCTGTGTCTGGGAAGTTTGGAATCCAATGATGAAACTGAAATCATAAACAGAGTGAACAAGGGAGTATCTACAAAAGCATCTGAATTGCCTCAGAAAATAAACAATGCTGTTTTGCCTTAGGAGCCTTGTTTTGGATTTTTGCCTTCAGGGTCTATAATTTGCATTACCATAGGCACCAGGGCCGTTTGTGGAAAATAATCACGAGAGAAGCAGATTATTAGAATTTCAGTGCTGAGAAGTGGATGGTTGCAAGAATCCTTAGGTTCAGATCACTTATTTTATAGATGAGGACACAAACTATCAAAAGACAAAGCTAGTTGGGACTGAAACAGTGATCTGACTCCCTTCCCTTTCAGGGAATGGCAAGTGAAGGAATATTCCAGGAGGCATAAGACTAATTGGATAGAACTAAATAATGACATGGCCTCCTGGAAATGTCACTGTGATCAAACTTTTTGTAGGCAGTTAGGCTGAGAATTCTACTATCCTAATCCAGATCTCTGGGCCACTGAGGGGCATGTTTTTATCCATTTTGCAAATATTTTTTGTATTTTCATGAACAGTTGCTACTGTCCACCCATGAATTTTCAGGAGCTAAATACCTAAATATCAGGTTACCCAGGGATTGTTGCCTTTCTTCCCTCATTCTACTAATTTGCTAAGAATTATTTTATAGCTTATGTTCTAACCTCTCAGTAATGTAGCCTTCAGAAAATAGGGAAAAGTGAAAATGTAAATCATTTACTTTGCAATTTGAGAACAGACTACTCTACTCTGGAAAAGCATTAGGCAAAAAAAAAAAAGTGTTTAAAGAAATAGCCAAACAGGATTTATCCATAGATTTTAATAATTTGTCAAGTTCTTGGCCCTAGCGACCACAGATGATAGAGTAGACTGTGGGGATGTTAGCCCTTCACTGGACACAGAAGTCCTCATGTTCCCTAAGGTATGTGTCACGGTGGAGCTGGATAGCTCTGAAGAATCACAGTTCTTAAAACATTTCTCAAAAGTACTCATGTGTCATATCTAGCATTGATTTTATTTTTCTGTATGCAGAGAATGTTGTTACACAAAAAATGAATGTGTGTTTTAATGAATATGAATGAGTTTATTACAAAAATGAAATGATGAAAGCAGAGGATGAAAATCATGAGTAGAGAGGTGCGAATTATAAATCTCATTTGTTACTAGTGTAACTGTCTCTCCCGAGCAGAATAAAACACCTTTGAGAATAAAACTAATTTGGATTAGGGAAATACAAAACAAAACCACAAGATACCACCTTACACCCATTAGGATGGAATTTTCAACAAATATAGCAAGTATTGGTGAGGATGTGGAGAAATTAGAACCCTTGTGTGCTGTTAGTGGGAATATAATATGGTGCAGCCACTATGAAAAACAGCATGACAATTCTTTAAAAAATTAAAAATAAAATTACCATATGATCCAGCAATTCCACTTCTGGTTTTTACCCAAAAGAATTGAAAGCAGGGCCTGAAAGAGATGTTTCTATACCCATGTTTATAGCAGCATTATTCACAATAGACAAAAGTTAGAAATAACCCAGGTATCCATCAGCAAATGAATGGATAAACAAAATGTAGTGTGTATACACAATGAAAATTCAACCTTAAAAAGAAAGGAAATTTTGACACATGCTACACCATAAGTGAAACTTTAGGATATTATGCTGAGTAAAATAAGCCAGTTACAAAAGGACAAACATTGTATGATTCCACTTATATAAGGTACTTAAAATAATCAAGTTCAAAGAGACAGAAAGTAGAATGGTGGGTGCAAGTGGATGCTAACAGAGAAGAATGGAAAGTTGTTGTTTAATGGGTACAGAGTTTTAGTTTTCCAAGATGAAATGAGTTCTGGAGATTGGTTGTACAATACCTTGAATAAACTTAGTGCTACAGAACAGTATGCATAAAAGTGGTTAAGATGGTAAATTTTATGTTATGTATATTTTATAATAAATATAAATACGTGAATAAGTAAATAAATCTAATGTTATCATTTACTAATTTACTAAACCAATATTTATTGAACATCTGTTATGTTCCAAACAATATTCTAGACCAAGAATGTCCAGTGCTAAGACTGATATTCTAAGGTACTATGATGGGCATTTAGTAAATAACTGCAGAATAAAATGAATGAATTAAATAATTAGTAAATGCACAGACCTACTGGAAATGACACTGTGTTCATCATGGGTGTGAGGAGAAGGGGAGACTGGAGAAGTATGACACTTATTATGTATTTGCCTTCCATCACCATCACTGAATCACAAAAGGAAAGGTAGCACATGCCTCCAAGAGCTCAAAGTCTAGAAGAGGAGGTAAAAATTGAAATAAAAGATTGTAAAGTAAATTTATAAGTTGTGATACTCAGAATTAACTCATAACAATGTTTGAGGTATTAAGGGATGGTTAATTATTATCAATCTCATCTTCTTTTGTTATCTTTCAATGGATATGGACGAATATTTATCTTAAATATTGACTATCCAACCTGCCTGTGCTGTCCATTTTTTATACATTTTGATGAAAGCTAATACAAGCAAGGAAAGAATAATATGATTAACAACAAAATTGTTTAAAAGTACTTTTCATTGGAAATCAATCCCTAAGTCAGGAGTAAGAAAACCTTTATCTGTGCCCCAACCTAATTATTAACAAGGTGCAGACCTTGACTGAATATCTCACATTTTCTCTGAGACTTGTGTTAGTATTTAGCATGTCCTTAGACTTCTGAAGAAGAGTCTTTCCAAAGATGAATTTCTATTAGTTAGTGACTTTGAAATTTTTGTTGATACTAACAGTTTGTGCATAGACATGTATAACTTTTGAATCCTTAATCATTTTATGTAATTTGGATTTAAATATCTTCATTACTTTTTCTTTAACATTTTTTAAATTTTATTAATTTTAATGGGGTGATATTGATAAATCAGGGCACATATGCTCCGAGAAAATATTTCCAGGTTATTTTGACATTTGATTATATTGCGTACCCATCACCCAAAGTCAAATTGTCCTCAGTCACCTTCTATCTGGTTTTATATGTGTGCCTTCCCTCTCCCTCCACCATCCCTCACCTCCACCCTCCTCCCCACACCCCTACCCTCTGTTAGGCAGCACACTCTTGTCCATGTCTCTGAGTCTAATTTTTATGTCCCATCTATGTATGGACTCATATAGTCCTTACATTTACTGATTTACTTACTTCACTCAGTATAATGTTATCAAGTTCCATCTGTGTTGTTACAAATGATCCGATGTCATCATTACATATGGCTGAGTAGTATTCCATAGTATATATGTACCAAAGCTTTTTAATCCACACGTCCTCTAACAGACACTTGGGCTGTTTCCAGATCTTCGCTATTGTGAACAATGCTGCCACGAACATGAGGGCGCATTTCTTCTTTTCAAACAGTGCTATGGTGTTCTTAGGGTATATTCCTATAAGTGAAATAGCTGGGTCAAAAGGCAGTTCGATTTTTAATTTTTTGAGGAATCTCCATACTGTTTTCCACAGTGGCTGCACCAGTCTGCATTCCCACCAGCAGTGCAGGAGGATTCCCTTTTCTCCACATCCTCGCCAGCACTTGTTCTGTGTTGTTTTGCTGATGAGCGCCATTCTGACTGGTGTGAGGTGATACATCATTGTGATTTTAATCTGCATTTCTCTAAAGATTAGTGATGTTGAACACTTTTTCATATGTCTGTTGGCCATCTGTATATCCTCTTTGGAGAAATTTCTATTCATTTCTTTTGCCCATTTTTTGATTGGGTTGTTTGTCTTCCTGGTGTTGAGTTTTATAAGTTCTTTATAAATTTTAGTTATTAACCCCTTATCAGATGTGCTGTCAAATATGTTCTCCCATTGTGTGGTTTGTATTTTTATTCTGTTCCTATTGTCTTTAGCTGTGCAAAAACTTTTTAGTTTGATATAGTCCCATTTGTTTATCTTGCCTTTTATTTCAGTTGCCCGTGGAGATAAATAGGCAAATATACTGCTGCTACAGATGTCGGAGAGCTTGCTGCCTATGTTTTCTTCTAAGATGCTTATGGTTTCACGGCTTACATTTAAGTCTTTTATCCATTTTGAGTTTGTTTTTGTGAATGGTGTAAGTTGATGGTCTAGTTTCATTTTTCTGCAGGTAGATGTCCAATTTTCCCAACACCATTTGTTAAAGAGGCTGTCTTTACTCCATTGTATGTTCTTGCCTCCTTTGTCAAATATCAGTTGTCCATAAAGCTGTGGGTTTATTTCTGGGTCCTCTGTTCTGTTCCATTGATCTATGTGCTTGTTCTTATGCCAGTACCAGGCTGTCTTGAGTATAATGGCCTTATAGTAAACCTTGATATCTGGAAGAGTGATATCTCCTGCTTTATTTTTTCTTTTTAAGATTGCTGAGGCTATTCCTGTTCTTTTTTGGTTCCATATAAATTTTTGTAATATGTGTTCTATATCTTTGAAGTATGTCATTGGTATTTTAATTGGTATTGCATTGAATTTATAAATTGCTTTGGGTAATATAGACATTTTAATAATGTTTATTCTTCATAACCATGAGCACGGTATATGCTTCCACTTGTTTGTATCTTCCTTGATTTCTTTTATCAATGTTTTATAATTTTCCGAGTACAAGTCCTTAACCTCCTTGGTTAAATTTACTCCTACGTACTTCATTTTTTGGTTGCAATAGCGAAGGAGATTGTTTCCTTAATTTCTTTTGCTGACAGTTCATTGTTGTTATATAAAAATGCCTCTGATTTCTGAGTAATAATTTTATATCCTGCCACCTTACTGAACTCATTTATCAGGTCCGGTAGTTTTTAGACTGAGACTTTAGGGTTTTCTATGTACAATATCATATCATCTGCAAATAATGACAGTTTTACTTCTTATCCAATATGGATGCCTTTTATTTCTTCTCCTTTTCTGATTGCTATTGCTAAGACTTCCAGAACTATGTTGAATAAGAGTGGTGAAAGGGGGCACCCCTGTCTGGTTCCTGATCTTAAGGGGATTGCTTTTAATCTTTGACGATTTATTATGATGTTGGCTGTGGGTTTGTCATAGATGGCCTTTATCATTTTAAGGAATGTTCCTTGTATTCCCACTTTACTGAGAGTTTTGATCATGAATGGGTGCTGGATTTTATCAAATGCTTTTTATGCATCTATTGAAATTATCATGTGATTTTTGTCCTTCCTTTTGTTTATGTGATGAATCACATTGATTGATTTGCGAATATTGAACCAGCCTTGCCTCTCCAGAATAAATCCCACTTGATCCTGGTGTATGATTTTTTTCATATATTGCTGGATCCGGTTGGCTAATGTTTTGTTGAGAATTTTAGCATCTAAATTTATCAGGGATATTGGCCTATAATTTTATTTCTTTGTGTTATCTTTGTCTAGTTTCGGGATCAGGATTATGCTCGCCTCATAAAAGGAGTTTGGAAGTCTTCCTTCCTCTTGAATTTTTTGAAATATCTTGAGAAGGATAGGAGTTAGTTCTTTTTTGAATTTTTGGTAGAATTCACTTGTGAAGCCATCAGGCCCAGGACTTATCTTTTTTGGGAGTTTTTTGATAACTGTTTCGATCTCATTTGTTGTAATTGGTCTGTCTAGGTGTTCTGATTCTTCTAGATTGATTTTTGGAAGATTATATGATTCAAGAAATTTGTCCATTTCACCTAGGTTGTCTATTTTTTTGCCATAGAGTTCTTCATAGTATTTTCTTACAATACTTTGTATTTCTGTTGTGTCAGTAGTTATTTCTCCACTCTCATTTCTAATTTTATTTATTTGAGTCTTCTCTCTTTTTTTCTTGGTGACTCTAGTTAAAGGTTCATCAATCTTGTTTACCTTTTCAAAGAACCAGCTCCTGGTTTCATTGATTCTCTGTATTGTTTTCTTACCCTCTATGTCATTTATTTCTGCTCTGATCTTTATTATTTCCTTCCTTCTACTAGTCCTGGGTTTTATTTGCTATTGGTTTTCTAGTTTTTAGATTTAGGGTCAAGTTGCTTATTTGAGCTTTTTCTATCTTCTTCTGATATGTGAGTGGGGCTATGAACTTCCCTCTCAGTACTGCCTTTGCTGTGTTCCATAAATTTTGAGTTGATGTAAGCTCATTATCATTGGTTTCTAGAAACATTTTTATTTCTTCTTTGATCTCATTGTTAATTCACTCGCTATTTAATAACATGCTATTTAGTTTCCAAGTTTTTGAGTATTTTTCAGGTTTTCTCCTGTGATTAATTTCTAGTTTCATGTCATTGTGATCAGAGAAAATACTTGATATGATTTCATTCGTCTTCAATTTGTTGAGACCTCTTTTGTGTCCTAACATGTGGTCTATCCTAGAGAATGTACCATGAGCGCTTGAAAAGAATATATATTCTACTGCTTTAGGGTGAAAAGTTCTGAAGATATCTATTAAATCAAGTTGATCTACTGTATCCTTTAAGTCTGCTGTTTCTTTGTTAATTTTCTTTCTTGAGGATCTATCCAGTGATGCCAGTGGGGTATTGAAATCCCCTACTATTATAGTATTGCTGTTAATCTCGCCATTTATATCCATCAAAGTCTGCTTTATGTATTTCAGGGATCCTATGTTCAGTGCATAGATATTTATAATGGTTATATCTTCCTGTTGAATTTTTCCCTTTATCATTATGTAGTGTTCTTCTTTATCTCTTACCACAGTCTTTGTTTCAAAGTCCATCTTGTCAGATATAAGTATTGCTACCCCGGCTTTTTTATCATTTCCATTTGCGTGAAATATTTTTTTCCATCCTTTTACCTTCAGTCTATGTACATCTTTTGTTTTAAGGTGTGTCTCTTGTAGACAGCATATGTATGGGTCCTGTTTCTTTATCCACGCGGCTACCCTATGTCTTTTGATTGGATCATTTAATCCATTTACATTTAAGGTTATTATTGATATGTAGTTGTTTATTGCCATTTTATTCTTTAAAGCTGTATTCTTCTTTTGCTATATTCTTTTCCGCTTTTGAACTGTTCACAATAGGCCTCTTAGCATCTTTCAGAATTGGTTTAGTTTTAATGAATTCCTTGAGGTTTTTTATCGTCTGGGAAGCTCTTTATTTCTCCGTCAATTTTAAACATTAGCCTTGCTCAATAAAGTAGTCTTGGTTGTAGGTTCTTGTTTTGCATTACTTTGAATATATCTTGCCATTCCCTTCTTGCCTCAAGTGTTTCTGTTGAGAAGTCGGATGTCATCCTTATGAGTGCTCCTTTGTAAGTGATCGCCTTTTTTTCTTTAGCAGCTTTTATAATTTTCTCTTTATCACTTAGCTTTGGTATTTTAACTATGATGTGTCTTGGTTTAGATTTCTTTGGGTTTTTCTTTAATGGAGTTCTTTGTGCTTCTTGAACGTGTGAAACATTTTCCAGTCTTAATTTAGGGAAGTTTTCAGCTATGATTTGATTGAACAAAATTTCTATCCCCAGTTCTTTCTCTTCTTCTTCAGGAACTCCTCTGATCCGAATGTTATTTCTCTTCATGTTGTCACAGAGCTCCCTTAGAGTTTCTCACATTTTATGAGTATCTTTTTTTTTCTTCTCTGCTTCTGTGCCTTTGTTTATTGTGTCCTCTAACTCGCTGATTCGATCCTCAGCTACATCCATCCTGCTTTTAATTCCTTCCATTGTGTTCTTCAGTTCTGATCCTGTATTTGTCATTTCTGTCTGATTCTTTTTTATTATTTTAATTTCATTTTTTATACTTGCTATCTCTTTATTTAGGTGTTCGTAATGACTATCCATTGTTGCTCTAAGGTCTTTGAACATCCTAACTATCATTATTTTAAACTCTGCATAAGGTAGTTTGGTTATATCTGTTTCATTCAGGTCCTTCTCTGGGGATTTGTGTTGATTCATTTGGGTTGCATTTCTGTGCCTGCCCATTTTGTCTTGTGCAAGAAGGTTTGGATACTGGAATCCAATGGGTGTTGCCTCTATGTTCCCTAGGTGTGATCTGTCTTTCGGCCTGCCACCCCCACTTCTGCTGCTTAGGGCAATTGTGTGTGGGTGCTACCGGTGCCTGCGGCTGCTGCTGTGGTTTCCGCCTGGCCTCCACTGGAGGGGTTATGTTCTCATGCCATGCTGTATAAGCCTCAGCTGGTCTCGGCCTTCACCCTTCTTCCACGGTTGGGATTGTGCACCACACTCGGGCCACAAACCTGGGCACCAAGGCAAGGGCTAGCACTTTTGCTCAGTTGCCCATCCCTGTCAGCCAGTTCCTCTGCCCGGTAGGGGCTTCTTGTGGGCTCAGATGTGAGCTGGGCTTCTGCCCCACCCCCGCCAACCTCGGCTCCATGGCCGGGCTGCTGATGCACGCTCAACTGCAAGCCCAGGCTTCAGCCCCGCCTCCGCTGTCAAAGCTGGTTAGTGCAGGGCTTCAAGCCTTGGAGGCCAGGTGAGGCTGCGCACCTTCTTGCCACTGCTCAGTGGCGGATTTCTGCCCATTCCAGGCTCCCGCTTTCCCCCCACAGGTGGAATCGCAGGTGGGCCCACAGCCGCCGGACCACTTTTGCGCATCCCCTTCACCCCCACTGGGCTAGACCAAGCTCACGTCAGCCAGCTCGACCTCTGCCCTCCCCCCAACGGAACTGCACTTCCACGTCCTGCCACCACCCGCCCTCCAGCAAGCCCTCAGCAGTGTGGGTGGGGGTGCTGCAGCTCAGACCCTAACAATCCATACTGTAGTCCTGAAAGCTCCTTCCTTCTAAGCGACTGTGCTCTAATCACCGCAGGGGAGCCTGTTTCGCTGGTGTCCTCCTTTCCCTTGCTGGTTCCAGGGGACATATTGTTTCAGCTTTGTGAAGTGACTCAGCCCAGGATTTAGGGTGGTTGTCCCTCAAAGCTTTTCTCCCTGAGCCTTCCGGACCACACACTCTTCCCGCTTATCCAGCCCTCTCCTCTCTCCCTGTCTCCCGGAGTCCCGGGTGAGTGGTTGTGAGAGAGGTTTTCTGTACCATCCCTTTAAGAAGAATCCTGGGTCTGAGAAAACTGTCTCTTTCTCACAAATAGTATCCTAACCTGTTCCACAGCTAAATACTGTCCATATGCCTCTTCTAGGCTCTGGGGCTGTAGGCTGGGGCTTTGTTTTTGGGACCCAGGTCTCTACCGTTCCACTGGCCACTCTTCCTGCCACACGAGTCTCTCCACGCTGCCTTCACTCCGGGGAGCTGGGCATCCCTTTCCGCATTTTCGCTTTTCCTACCAGTCTCAATGTGGCTTCTTCCGTGTTCCTTGGTTGAAGAGTCCTCTCAGTCCAGTTCAACGTTGGTTTATCCAGATGATGGTTCTTAAAATCAAGTTATAATCCACTTTGGTTTTGGGAATTGGAAGTTGGTACATCTGCCTACTTCATCGCCATCTTGCCCCCCCCCCCCCACAAATATCTTCATTTCTTAGCAGAAGTTAACCCAAGGCAATTGCCCTGTCAGATTTATAAGTACAACAGGCTTTGAGATGTCAGGTACAAGGATTTTTTTTCTGGCTACCCTTATACTGAAAGCTTTTAAAATTTAATTTCACCTCTAAGCCTTGTGCAGCCAACATCACCAGAGGTAAGAAGCAAAAGGGAGAGTCCAAGGTATGGTGGACAGAGTGGCCCAGGCAGAGTTCAGATGGTTTATGGTTGGCCCTGCAGAGATTGACTTCTGCGGACGTGACGGTAATGTTCTAGTGGCGTCCTCAACTTTCCAAGTGATTGATTAATCTTTGGAACCATGCAATATCATTTTTAACATACAATCGCCTTTTGCAAAATACAACAGCAGCGACCCATTACTCACTGGACAAGTTGTTTGTTTCTCCCCGTCATCATGTTAGGTCTTCTATCATATTTACTTCTCCACCTGCCTGGAATCAGTATAGAAAGGTTATTGAACTATAGCCAGACAAGGACAAAAGTTGGTCAAGATACAGAAATTTCCACTGAGAAGTTTTATAAGATTCCTTTATTAAAACTGCATGGTTGATAAACAGTAATAGAAGTCTTCCTGCTTGGCTATATAAAAGTAATTGTTTAGCCTTGGCTGTGAAATGTCTTCCAAAGGGTAATAGGAATTTTGGGCTCTTCAATGCCATGGATTAAAACGAAGAAAAGATCAACAGGAACATATTGCAGACTTTGAATAATCATACAAACCGATTGTTGCAGCCTGAGTTACAGTGTAATCATAGCTATTTTATAGCAATAGTCTTTATTTCAATGCCAGTTTATTTCCTGAAAGCTTTTTTTAAAATGTAACATAGTTCCTACATTATGTGACCCCATAATTAAGCCCAGCAAAATTGACTCCTCATTTTATGTTATTCTTCCTTGGGTCCTTGAAGGATGATTTTTTTTTTAATTAATACCTCCCAATCAACTCCCTTTCTCCCCTTTTGCAAAACTTCCCACTCCTTACGCCCTCTGGGAAAGACTAACTGAGGGAAAAAATAAACGGACTGTGGGAGAGAAGTAAGTCAAAAACAAGCCTTCTAAACTCAAGAGGCCTTATTTCTTTTAGTTTTTTTCCTCTTTACATGGAGAATATTCACTAAAGAAATCAACAGATTTATAATTCCCATAATTTCACTAGAAGCAGCACAGAAGTACATACTTCCTGTGTGTTAGTCATTATGGTTGCCTAGCTACAAAACACAAATATATTGCAAAACTATTTTTCAACAAAATTGTATTCATCTGTCAAAGAATCTACTCCCATAACTTGTTTTGTTTAATATGTTAAAAACAATAGACATCACCATATCAAATTCCAAATTTTTGATTGCTGCAAACTTGCTTAACTCTATGTTTGATCCCTTATCTAGCTTAAATGTTGGGTTTGTCTGAGGCAACATAAGAGAATTGCATAAAATAAACCAGAAGTCCTAGCAATGAGCAGTGGTGGAATCTTGAAAGAACTTGTTTTCCCTGAAGCCAGTAGAACAAAGAAATAAATGTTCTTATATGCTGAGATGAATTAAATTCCCAATTGCAAATTTCAAGTATGTTAGCATTATTCTAGAACAAATTGCTCCAGTGTTGACTTCTGATGGTGTAATGAGTATTCTGAGATACTTGACTGTGATCCCAGATTCCCGGGTGTTTACCCCCTCAGGGTTAGCTGAGGGTCATGCTAACACCAGGGCAGTAAGGGCACTTCCTGAACAGGGTTTACAGAGGCATTGTCTTCCCTGTGCCATGTGGTGGCCCAGTCTGACATGTGCCAGCTTCTTACCAGGTCCAGGGCCTGAATAGTTGATTCAATAAATCCTAAAGTAAGATGCTGGAGGAAGAGTTAGAATGTGATAACAAGCTCAGGTTCCTGGGACTTATCCTGTCCACCAGGAGGTGTTTAGACAACTCTTTATTCTACCAATTCACAAAGCACATCAGGAGCCCATGATATTGTACTTGAAGCCCAACCTCTATCTAGACGACCTGTCCCATATCAGTGTCTCCCCAAGAAAATTAGTACAATGCCTGATATATAGTAGGAATTCAATAAACATTTGCTAAATGTACAACACTTTGGGAAACTTTGTGCAAGTGAATTCAACACAGGAATTCTACAGCAACACAAAGGCAGATTTGAATGTACTGGGGGCCTCTTGTAAGATCCCAGACATGAAGATAAAAAGGATCATCTGCAACAAATCATTTTCAGAAGCAAGAAAATAGTTGCAAGGATCTTCTTTTGCAGTGTTAGGTTGGACTCAACTACTTGACAAATGTCATTTTTGACAGTAGATCAAAAGAGAGAGTAACCTTTCTGGGCCTGATTATAGCTTTGTGATGGGCAGGCAGGTGAATCAGTTCAATAAAACAGTGATAATCAATCGGTCGATTACATAGTCAATGATTCAAGGTCATGGACTTATCTTAATTTCAGGATCTCCTCTCTCGGGTCTTGCTAATAATTCAAAAGTTACTTATTCCTTCCTTAGTACTTTGTTTTTAACATGGAAATGTTTTAAAAAAATGAAAAACTGCAGTAGACAAAATCAACCTCTGAACATATGCACTTATGACACTAGAATTGGTACAGAGAAAAGATGAAATGCAAAATCAGCTTATTACTTAAAAATAGTAAAGAATATGATGCCTGGATGATAATGACTAGTTATCTCAACTATCTAGGACTCATCCTAGGACACAATTTTAGAGTTCTCAACTATCTAGGACTCATCCTAGGACACAATTTTAGAGTTCCCCATGCCAGATATATTAACAATATATCAACTTGTGAAGTTTTTAGCCTAATATATAAACAGAAGTATATAACTAAATGTTTTTAATGTGAGTCCTACAAAGCAAAAATTGAACAAAGAGAAAAAGTGAAACCACTTCTTACTTTTTAGAGTTTTGAGGATACATTTTCGTGCATAAAACTTTTATGATAATGCCTTATGTTTGTGGTTTGTCTTCTTTCCAAAAAGCTTTGTGTCTTTTCAGAATTGTGGCATGTAGCCCATCCTAATCAACCTGGTTAATGTAAATGAAGCAATAGCAGACATAATTCAAAACCACAGATAATTCTAAAAGGCATTTATGCTGGATTCTGCACATGGTACTTTTTCTTCCCAGTTGTGTTTATTAGACTGATGTTCAGTCTGAACTCCTTCATAACACAAAGCAACATAACATAAAGACGCTGCCAAGATATCTCCTAGGGCCAGGCTGGGGCCAAACCAAAATTAAGAACTTGCTGTAAATAAGCTACAAAGTGCGTAATTAGGAGCAGACAGCACTGTCTCATTTGTTTTTATACTGCCCCTTGAAAGTAGGTAGAAACAGAAGTGGGGATTTTGAATCACAAAGATCAAGGAAAGTATGAGAACAGACTTGAATTAAAAAAAATGAGGGATGGGTTGGACTGTAAATATGCAGGGGCCATGTCCCCTCCAGACCAGATATATTACCTAATTTTAATTTTCACAGCAGGGAGTAGTTGTCCCCATTTTACAGAATATTCCAAGCTTTTGAAAGGTCAGTTACCATGCCAACAGCACATCTACCTAGGCAGTGGCAGATCTGGGAGTTACACCTAATTTTTTACTTGACCTCCAAGCCTTTTTTCTTTTTGTATAAGAACTAAGAAGCTTACCAGACATCTTTAACATCATACTGAAGAGATAAATATGGTTTCCTGTGTTATATAATAACATTATAGAATTTATTAACAGCCCAAAAAGAAACATGATATTTATAATATATTCTTAATGGTTCCTATCAGATTCCTAATAGGCAAACAGTTCAGGGTGCTTTTATCCTGCTTTCTCTCCGGAGCCTTATCTCTGCAATTAGCCAGGACATCTGCCCAGCAGCCCCCCACCTTAGAAGCATCATTGTCCTTTCTCTTCTCTTTCTTCCAACTTTATCAAATTAGTAACAAAAGTCTGTTTAATCTTCTTAATGTCTCTCACATTTGTGCTCCTTATACAAGTGGCTGGGGTAAAAGTCAAGGGATATGGTGCCAGGGCTATTGTATTAGCTTCCTAACTTTAGCTTTGCATCTTGAAACTACCTCTGTCTTGTGGCCAGATTAATTTGTAAATATTTTAGTCCTGCCCATGCACAGAAATCAGCTTATCTGGCTGCACACTGATGGACAAAGGGAAATGTACCATCATATGGGATAGAAACAGTGAGCATGGGTCCAATCATGCAAGGTTTTGTAAATCATGTCGGCACTTTTGTGTTCTGTTCCGTGTGAGAGGGAAGTCATTGATGGTAAGGGTTTCTGTTTGATGAGATCTGTATTTTAGGTTCTGAAAGAAAGCTGGTGTGAGTGTAGTATAAAAAGCAAAGGAGAATGTGCAGCAAGGTGAGGCCAGAGGTGGGGATGGGGCAAGACGAGGTAGGTGCATTATGTATGATGACTTTTATCTAAGGAGCTACAAGAACCACAGAAGTATTTTCTATGGCAGACAAATGGACCAGATTTGGTATGGCAGAGGAAAAGGACTGAGGTAGATGAGAGAGATGACATAAGAACAGTTAGGAGGCTGTTTTAGGAGTTCATGCAAGAGATAACATAATGGCTTAGACTAGGACAATATACAAGAATAGACAAATTTAAAGTAATTGAACAAATTTGTTATTTACTTATTTTTAATATTTTTTTTCTTTTGTAGTAAGCATGTAAGATAATATCTACTCTCTAGCAAAATTTTAAGTATACAGTACAGTAAAGATATCTGTATGTCCTATGTGTACTTAATATATCTCTAGAACTTATCCATGATGCATTAACTAAAACTTGGTACCCTTTGGCCAACACCTCTGCATTCCTCCCACCCTCAGCCCTTGGTAACTACCATTCTATTCTCTGGTTCTGTAATCTGACTATTTTAGATTCCTCATATAACTGAATCATGTAGGATTTGTCTTTCAGTGCCTGGATGCTGAGGCAAAGGGCAGAATCAAGGATGATGTCCAAGTTTCCATACAGAACTAGGAGGAAGGTAGTGCCATTTATGGAAATGTGGAAGAGAGGCAAGAATTTGAAAAGGAGGAAGGGATGATCATGAGACCAACTTTGGACGTGTAAAATGTGAGCTGACTCTTACGTAAATCCTAGGTATCCACTCAAAGGTGTCACATAGGTAGCTGTTATCTGTCGAATGGAACTCAGAGAGTAATCCTGGGCTATTGTGGAACAAAAATCAGATGGAAATGAACCCCACCACAGGAATAAATGGGGTCAAATAGGAAGAGAATATAGAGAAAAGAAGAAAACTGAGAGGGTGGACCAGAGGAACCCCATTATTTAGAGTTTGGATTTAAAAACAAGATTAATCAAAGAAGAGTAGCTAGAGAGAAAGAAAAAATCAGGAAAGGGTGGAGCTACAGAAGCTAATAGAAAACATTGCTTCATGGGGGAGTGATCCATAGCAGGGTTAAATGCAGCTGAGAAACTGGAACTAAAACTATAAGTGTGATTCATTAGAAATAACACTGAGGTAGATTAATGACCAGTGGAGAGGCAGAAGCCAGTCCGGAATGGACTTAAATGTGAAAGAAGGAAGGAGAGACCATGTGTGCAGGCAAATCACTACTTAAAATCCTATTTAATTCTGTAGTGAGAAACTACAGATAGCTCCCTACTTACTGCCTGTACAGAAGACCCACATTCCCCCGCTTCATCTCCCATTTGCCTTCCATAAGAATACTCCATTCCAGTCAATCTGACTTCTTTCCTCTCCAGTTCTGCCCACATAAGCTCCTACCCCAGAAAGTCTCCGCTCACTTCTGTGTGACCTAGCTGCTGCATGGGGTCTTTCCTGATCATCCTGAGCTTTTCTTCTTCTGAATTTTTATAGCACACTCTGTCTATTACCCCTGTTGTAGCATTTATCAAATATTGCTCTTATTTATCTTTCATGCCTTATCTTACCAGTCAGATAACAATGGGTATTACATTTAGCATTTTCACAATGCAAAAATATTACACATATTAATACACATAATAATTGTCTGAATGGTGGTGACGTTTTCCACTCAATTCCTAATTTTGGAGTCGATGTCAAGGAGAACTACCCATACACCTCCTAGAATCTGTCCCAAGGGAAAAGGCTGAAAACGTGGCAAGATTCTGATCCAATGGCCATATTTTGTTTTGCTTTTAATAAACTCTTTTAACTTTAATTAGTTTTAGATTTATAGAAAAATTGTCAAGATTGTAGAGTTTTTATAAATGGCATATCCAGTTTCCACTATTATTAGCATCTAGTATTAGTATGAAATATTTGTTACAATTAAAAAGCCAGTATTGATACATTATTATTATTATCTAATGTTCATACTTTATCCTGATTTCCTTAGTTTTTGTTTTGTTTTGTCTTCTTTACCTAATGTCCTTTTCTTCTTATTATGTCCCATCCAGGATATCACATTGCATTTAGCCATCACATCTCCTTAGTCTCCTCTTGAATGTGAAAGTGATTCAGATGTTCTTGTTTTTAATGACATTGGCAGTTTTGAGGTGTACTGGTCAGGTGTTTTGTAGAGTAACCCTAGGGATTTGTCTGGTGTTTTTCTCATGATTAGAATGGGATTATGGGTTTGGGGCAAGAAGACTACAGAGGTAAAATGCCACCATTCTCTTCACATCATATCAAGTGTACATACTTCACCTAGTGTTTGCCACACTTCTCTGCTATAAAGTCCTTCTTTTCCCTCTTTCTATTCTGTACTCTTTGGAAAGTTGTTACAATGTGGAGCCCATACTTAGGGAGTAGAGAGTTAAGCTCCACCTACTTGAGGTCAATGTCTCTGAAAAAAATATTTGGAATTCTTTTGCATGGGAGATTTGTCTTTTATTCTCTATTTAATTAGTTATTAACCTATTTCTTTATATCAGGATGGACTCGTGGATATTTATTTTATACTTTAGATTGTAATCCAATATAACCTTATTTTGTTGCTTAAATTGTTCCAATTTTGGCCACTGGGAGCTCTTTCAGTTGTCACGTATATCCTTTGACATACCTTCATACGCGTGGGGTTTTTTGGTTATATTTTGGATGCTTCTTTGTTCAAAAATAAGATGTTCCATCTGTATTGCACTTCCTGCCCCCATCCCAGAGTCAGCCATTTCTTTAAGAATTCCTGGTTCCATTTATTGGAAAATCATATTAGGAACCAAGATCAGGGTGCTAAGTATGATCATTGCTATTGTACTATCGTTGCATGTAGGTCCTCTCAGCTGACGGCAAGAAAATCTGTGTGTAAATTCACCCATGCATATATCTGAATATTTTTATAGGAAACTATGCATATCACTAGTAAGCTAAACAGAAGTTCATATTGATGTCTCCAACTCTAATCCATTACTTCTCCCCTTGTTTATTTGCAAATTCCCGCTCTAGCAGTGAGTGAGACACCTGGCTCTCAATTTATGCCTTCCATTTACTTAAGTGTTCAATTTCACATGATTAGTGGTTTTAGAGTGCCAGCACATACTTCTACTCCATTGGGAAACAACTATATCAACTATAGTATCATGCTTCTGTAAAAATCCCTTTGCCTATAGTCGTACAGACTCCATTCATTTCTACAATTTCTTAGGTCAGAATCTTTTCATCTCATGGTGAGGCTGTTTTATGTGTATGAATACATTTAGGTTATTTTTGTCATATTCTGAATTCCATCCAGGATCCCCTAAACTCCTGTGATTTTTAAAATTTGCATTGATTAAGGTTCACTTTTTGAATTGTAAATTTCTAAGGAATTTGACCAAGGTAGTGTCATGCACCCATCATTACAGAATCATGCATTATTGTTTGACCACTCTAAAATTTCCTCTGTGCTTCACCTAGTCAGCCTCTTCACCACAGCCCCTGGGCAACTATGGATATGTTTGCTATCTCTATATTTTTGGGTTTTTTCATAATATTACATACATAGAATCATACAGAGTGTAGTCTTTCAGACCAGCTTCTTTCAGTTTACAGTATGTATTTGAGATTCATCCATATATTTGCAGGGCAACTTGACGGCTCATTTCTTTCTATCACTGAGTAGTATTCCAGTACATAATTATACCACAATTTATTCACCTTACTTAAGGACTTTTGGTTACTTCCAATTTTTGCCAATTATGAATAAAGCTCCTATGAACATTCATGTGGGCATGAATTTTTGTATCAGTTGGGTAAATACCTAGGAAGATGATTGATGGATTATAAGCTAAGACTATGTTTAGCTTTGCAAGAAACTAACAAACTCTCTTTCAAAATGTTTGCACCATTTTGCATTCCCACAAGCAATGAATGAGAGTTTCTGTTGCTTCACATCCTCACCAGCAATTGGAAATGTCAGTTCTTTGGATTTTAGTCATTCTAAAATATGTGTAGTTGTATCTCATATTCTTTAATTAACATTTCCCAAATGACAAATAATATTGAATATCTTTTCACATACTTATTTCCCATGTGTAGATATTCTTTAATGAGGTATCTATTCAGATCTTCTGCTCTCTTATAATTGGGTTGCTTGTGTTTACTGCTAAGTTGTAAGAGTTCTTACCTATTTGGATGCAAGTCCTTTAGCTGATGTATTTTAAAATATTTTTTCCCAATTTGTGGCTTGTCTTTCTATTCTCTTGACAGGATATTTCCTTTTTAAAAAAAATATTTATTGACTTTAGAGAGAAAGAGAAAATTGGGGGAGGGGAACAGAAAGCATTAACTTGTAGTTCATTCCAATATGGGCCTATGATGAGGCAAGCCCAGGGTTTTGAACCAGCGACTTCAGCATTCCAGGCTGACACTTTATCCACTGTGCCACCACAGGTCAGGCTGACAGGATCTTTCTTAAACTGGAAGTTTTTAATTCTAATTAGGTCCAAATTATTCATTTTTTTTTTTTTGCAGCTTAATTTTTATGTTATATATATAGATAACTGCTCACTATCAAGCCCAAAATTGTATAAATTTTCTCCTATATATTCCTTTTTTTTTTCTTTAGTGAGAGGAAGGGAGGCAGAGACAAACCCCCGCATAACTGGGATACAGCTGACAAGTCCACTGGGGGCGATGCTCTGCCCATCTGGGGCCCTTGCTCCATTGCAACCGGAGCCGATTTTTAGTGCCTGAGGTGAAGGTCATGGAGCCATCCTCAGTGTCTGAGACCAACTTGCTCCAATCGAGTCCTGGCTGCAGGAAGGGATGAGAAGAGAGAGAGAAGCAAAAAGCAGACGGGTAGAGAAGTAGATGGGCACTTCTCCTGTGTACCCTGGCTGGGAATCAAACCCAGCACATTCACACACTAGGCCAGGCCAACACTTTACCACTTAGCCAACCAGCCAGGGCCTCCTATTTATTATAGAAGTGTTACAGTTTTGTACCTAAGTTGATTTTTTGAGGAAGCTATAGAACTAGGTCTAGGTTCATTTTTGTGTATATGGATATTTAATTGTTCCAATACCATTTGTTGAAAAGATTCTTTTTTCTCTATTGAATTGCCTTTGCACCTTAAAAAAAAATCTGTTGACTATATATGTGTGAGTCTATGTCTGGACTTTCTATTCAGTTTCATTAATCAGTGAGTCTTTTCTTCCATTACTACCATACTATCTTTTTTGTGTATGTGTGTGACAGAGACAGAGAGAGACAGAGAGAGGGACATATATGGACAGACAGATATGAAGGGGGAGAGATGAGAAGCATCAGTTTTTTGTTGTGCTACCTTAGTTGTTCATTGATTGCTTTCTCATATGTGCCTTGACGGGGGGCTACAATAGATCAAGTGACCCCTTGCTCAAACCTGCACTCAAGCTGGCAACTTTGGGGTTTCTAACCTGGGTCCTTCGCATTCCAGTCCAATGCTCTATCCACTGTGCCACCACCTGGTCTGGCCATAATATCTTGATTATTGTAACTTAGTTATGTTTTGAAATTGGGTAGTATGAGTCCTCCAACTTTGTTTTTCCTCTTCAATGTTGTTTGGCTATTCTAGGTTTTTTGCCTTTTCATATAAAGTTTAGAATCATTTTGTTGATATTGCAAAATAACTTGCTAGGATTCTGATTGGGAATACATTAAATATATAGATCAGGTTGGGATTATTTGACATCTTAATATTGAGACTTTCAAACTATGGCCCCAGACTGTCTATTGATTTATTTAAAATTGTTATTTCTTTTCATCAGTGTTTTATAGTTTTCTTAATACTGGCCCTATATGTGTTTTGTTAGATTTCTATTAAATATTTTCTTTCCCTTGGTACTATTGCAAATGTTTGGTTTTTTAAATTTTAAATTTTAGTAGTTTATTACTGGCATATAGAAAAAAATGACTTTTGTATATTGACCTTATAGCTTGCAATCTTACTATATTTGCTGATTAGTTCCAGATTCTTTTGATCCTTTCTAGTTTTCTACATCAATAATTGTATCATCTGTGAATAAACAGTGTTATTTCTTTCCTCTGGTTTGTATGCCTTTTATTTCTTCTTATAGTGTTTTTCCCATTTTTCTCTATTTCTCCTCTCTCTAAAATGAATAAATAAAATTAAAAATATCTAAAAAAAGTTGATTAAAAAATTATTTAAAAATTGAATGATGTTAACTGCAGGGCTTTTTGTACATGTTTTTTATATCAAGTTGGGGAAAATTCCCAATATTTTTTAAGAGAGTTATTTTTTAAAACATGAATGGATGTTAGAATTTTGAAATCCTTTTTCTGCATCAATTGATACAATCATATGATTTTTCTGCTTCAGCTCTTTAATATGGTGGAATACATAGATTGATATTTTTAATGTTGAGCCAGGTTTGCAAACTTAAATCCATTTGATCATGATGAATATTTTTTATACATTGTTAAATTTTATTTATTAATATTTTGTTAAAAATTTTTGTATTTGGCCCTGGCCAGTTGGCTCAGTGGTAGAGCATTGGTCCGGCTGTGTGGAAGTCTTGGGTTTGATTCCCGGTCAGTGCACACAGGAGAAGCACCCATCTGCTTCTCCCCCCTCCCCCCTCTCCTTCCTCTCTGTCTGTCTCTTCCCCTCCCGCAGCCAAGGCTCCATTGGAACAAAGTTGTCCAGGGTACTGAGGATGGCTCTATAGCCTCTGCCTCAGGCCCTAGAATGGCTCTAGCTCCAAGGAGCAACGCCCCAGATGGGCAGAGCATTGCCCCCTGGTGGACATGCGGGTGGATCCCGGTTGGGTGCATGCAGAAGTCTGAATGCCTCCCTGTTTCCAACTTTGGAAAAATACAAATAAACATTTTTTTGTATTTATTTTCATGTGAGCTATTGATCTTTTATGTTTCTTATTATATGTTTATCTGGCTTTGATATTACGATAATGCTAACACCATAAAATGAGTTAAGAAGTGTTTCCTCTGCCTTTATTTTTTGGAAGATAAGGTGAAAAACTAGTATTATTTCTTTCCTAAATATTCAGTAGAAGTCACCTATAGAGACACTTGGACCTGATACATTTTAAAGATTATTTATTGATTAATTTTTTTTAATAAATGTAGAACTAGTTAGGTTGGCTATTTCTCATGTGAGTTATAGTAGTTTGTGTCTTTCAAAGCGTTAGTTCAGGTTGACTGGTGGGGGCACAGTGGATAGAGCATTGACTTGGGATGCTGAGGTCCCAGGATAGAGACCCTGTGGCTGCTTGCTTGAGTGTAGGCTCACCAGCTTGAGTGCAGGGTTGCCAACTTTAAGCACAGGGCCACAGGCTAGCACATGAGATCATCAACATTATCCCAGGGTCATTAGCTTGAACCTAAAGGTCACTGCTTGGAAGGCCAAGATCACTTGGCTTGAGCCCAAGGTTGCTGGCTTGAGCAAGGGGTCACTAGCTCAGCTTGAGCTTCCTGGTCAAAGCACATATGAGAAGCAATCAATGAGCAAGTAAGGAGATGTAACTATGAGCTGATGCTTCTTATCTCTCTCCCTTTCTGTGTCTGTCTGCTGTCTCTCTCTCTCTCTCTCTCTCTTTCACTCTGACTTATACACACACACATCCAAAAAAAGTTGGTTCATTTCATCTAAGTCAGTGGTCAGCAAACCACTGCTGGCAAGCAACATGCTCACCCAACTGATGCATGAATTGTGTGCACCTCCCCCCCTTTTATCCTTGGCGCGCTTCCCAGTCACCTGACCCAGCGACACCCCCAAACGTACCTGCATGCCCACGTGTGGTATTTTCAGATAGAGCCACACTCAAGGGACCAAAGAGCTGCATGTGGCTGGCGAGCTGCAGTTTGCTGACCACTGCCCCAGGGAAAGAAGCAGAAGGTATTTTGTGGTTCCCAACCTCTCTGGGCCTTGTTTTCCCCACCTGAAAAAATGAAGAATGTGAAAGCTGAGGCTGTGATTACCTTGGAGAGGAAAGGGAAAAGGGGAGGGGGGAAGGAGATGGGAGGAGGGAAAACGAGGGGAGGGGAAAGGCGGGAGAGGAGCCACAAGCTCACTCAACTCGTGAATGAATCACATGCACCTCCCCTGGCTGTTTATGCTGTTTATCCTGCAGCCCATCTTCCAGTCACCTGACTAACCTACACCCCTACCCCCACCCCCACCCTCGCTCACCTGTGCGCTCACACGCGTTATTTTGTGGAAGAGCCACACTCAAGGAGCCAAAGAGCTGCCTTTGGCTCTGAACCCCGGTTTGCGGACCACTGATCTATCTGAATGGTAGTCATAAGATGGTTTGTAATATCCTTTTAATATAGATGGGATCAATCATGACGATCCATCTTTCATTTTTGATATTGGCAATTTGTGTCCTCTTTTATTCTACTTAGCTAGTGGTTTATCAATCTTATTTATTTTAAAAATACAGATTTTGTTTCCATTCATTTTCTTTATTATGTTATATTTTCAGTCATTGATTTCTGGCTGAATTTTTAAATTATTTCTTTTCTTCTCCTTTCATCTTAAATTTCTCTTTCTTTAATGTTTTAAAGTGGAAGCCAGTTACCAATTTCAGATCTTTCTTCTTTTTTAACATACATATTGGATACTATAATTCTTCCTCTAAGCACTGTTTTTGCTGCATACTATGAATTTTTTCTCTTTGTATTTTTCTGAAGTGAGAAGTGTGGGGGGGGCAGTAGACAGACTCCCGAATTCGCCCCACTGGGATCCACCTGGCATGCCCACCAAAGAGCAATGCTGGACCCATCTGGAATATTGCTCGACTGCAACCAGAGCCATTCTAGCACCTGAGGTGGAGGCTATGAATCCATCTTCAGCGTCTGGGCCAACTTTGCTCCCATGGAGTCCTGGCAGTGGGAGGGGATGAGAGAGATAGAAAGGAGAGGGGGGAAGAGTGGAGAGGCAGATGGGCACTTCTCCTGTGTGCCCTGGCCAGGAATCAAACCCAGGACTTTCACACGCCAGGCCAATGCTCTACTGCTGAGCCAACCAACCAGAGCCTACTATGAAAAATTTTAATTGGTGTTTTTATTTTTATTTAGCTGAGATTATTTTAAAGTACTCTTTAGGCTGCTTATTCCTCCCATGCCTTATTTAGATGTGGGTTTAATTTCCAAATAGTTGGGGATTTTATAGTTACCTTTTGGCTATTGATTTATTTTAGTTCTACTGTAGTCTAAGAACATACTTTCTATAACTTTTATTCATCTAAGTTTGTTATGTTTTATAGCCTAGAATGTCATCTATTTTGGTAAATGTTCCATGAAAGTTTAGGAAGTGTATTCTGCTGTTTCTGGATGAAATATTCTTTAAATGTTAATTAGATCCAGTTGATTGATAGTACTGTTCCAATCATCTATATTTCTTTATTTTCTGTTTAATCTACCAACTATTGACAGAAAAATATGAATCAATGACCACACTTTGATCTATGAAACAAAGTCACCCCCTCAACATTGCAGATCCAACTTCTCTTTGGACCCACTCAGTTGTCCTCCAATGAATTATAAAAATTAGTATCCTTGAAAAGTGATGATAGTAAATTCCTTGGTATAAGGATTATGAACAACTACTTATAGAGGATATTGTGGGACAAAGGACAAAATTAAATTAGATAATTTCTTAGATCTCTCTGACTCTTGAGATTCTGGATTCTCTTAGTGATATCTCTTACTTGACTTTACTACTTCTTTGTTCTCATACTTGTTGCTGCCTCATATTCTTGCTTTTTGTCTTCAGTAATATAAATTATTTGTTAAATAAAATGTAATCTGTGACCTCTGACTAACCTACAAGAGTATATTTATTGGGGGGACATAATGAGTCAAATGTTTTTCTAGGGTTTTTTTTATATGAGTGCCTGTCTGAAAATATCCAATCAAAGGGAAAGCATTCCATAACTTCCTGTGAGCCAAAGTGGCGAGTGTGAAAAGTTAGAGAAAAATGAGTCTTTATTAATACTTCTGGCCCAAACTGCTCCTTTCTCTTGGAATTGGGAAGGGAAGGGAAGGGAAGGGAAAGGACTCTTTAAGACACCTGAACTTTTTCTGTAGAAGATTCTGCTAAGTGAGGAGAAACAGTCTAAGATAGACTTGCTCTACTGTAATTTGCACTACTGTCCCCAGAGAAATGAGGAATCTAGGGAAACATTGACAAATAACTCTTTTATAATGTCTGTAAATGTCATACAAACTAGCATATGTCTTACACCTAAAGAAATTCCCTAAGCTTTTTCTCTGTAGGTACTCTTTATTGAGTTTTGTTGGGATTCTCTGACTTTAGATAATCTGAACTGTTTTAGGTCCATTAAGAAGAGGAGTTTGGTTAGGGTTACCATAAAAATTTGGCACAAAGCCTGACATTGACTTGACAAAGGGAAAAAATATTGTCATCAGAATTGTCTTGGAAACTGAGGAAAGTACAGGTGCTATTTACTGCTCACCTCTCTCCCACAAGGACTTCCTTCTGAGAAAGAACCTGGTAGCTATTCATTATTTCTCAGAGCTTCATGCTGGATGGATGAATGACCAGAACTTTCAGTGTATTTTTGTAGACAAGAGAGGAAAACAGCAAGGTTTTAATTATTTTTTCAAGGATATAACAGTTCTTCTAATTCCAGTTCCTGATCACTGCCTAAGCAGTTTCATAGTCTGTAATATTTAAATTGCTGCTTAAAGGTTTTATTAAATGATGAGTGGCTTTTGCAATCATAGATAGGAAATAGCTTTGGCTATTTTCTTGCTTGAATAACCAGAGTTTCTGAGAGGGCAAGCTTATTGTTTAAGGGCCTCAAATGAGAAATCTATTTTGAACATCTGTCCGAGTGCAAATTAGCTTTCTTAAAAGGAAAACCCAGTTTTTTGTCCATTAGCCTTCAGCTCATTGCTCCAAAGAAAACGGGAGTTGTTTTGCAAATAACACTATATTATTGTGACAATATTTGTGGAAACTCATTAAAACTTTACAACAAATAATATAATAAAAGAAAATAACACACACACACACACACACACACACACACACACACACAAACACACACACACACACACACAAACACACACACACGGAGTTGTGGCCAAAAGTCAGCTATGCATTTCTGAGCTATTTCCTCCAAGAGAAATACCACCTTGAGAAGCAATGTCAAAGAGGGGTACTAAAAGCAGAAGATAAAATTGGATATTATCTAACCATTTAATTCAGTGATGAGCAACTCAGTTCAATAGAGTAAGTCAAGTGTGTCTATGCGTCTCGGTTTCCCCATCTGTAAACTTATTCATTCTGATATGAGCAGATCCTCCCATGAGAGCTAGCATTTCCTTGGACAACCTTTAGGACTAGTCACAATGGGAGATTTGCTCTCACTTCCTCTTCTGCTAAGACCGGGCATTTCCATTATTGATTATATAAAGCACAGCCTTCTTATATTCTGAGGTTTCAGTGCTTTTCCCCAGCTTCTTTGTGCTTTCCAGGACCTGGCTGTTTCTCAAGCATTTGTGCTGACAGTGAGATCTTCCACTTACTCCCCAGTCTTTCACAGATGTTCCCTGTATCAACAGAGCAGCAGCTGCTGCCCAGTCAGTGTGAGTCTAAGGAATCTGCTGGTGTCTTTTCATCTTTGCAAATATTGTTCAGATAAGCAAATAACTTTCCAAAAACCCCAGAAGAATCTGCGAATGTGATCATTTCTTTGACATTTTCTTTTCAGGAACTTGTCTTCATTTTGATGATTTTATCACCTAGGATAAAGATTTAGAAAGAACTTATAAATTGTGAGAAAAAAAAACAATACATTGCCTTCAATGTTGAGTGTAACATGCTAAACCAGGATGAAATCTTGAACGGTTCAGAGCTGTGGTGGATGCTTTCTACCAAGTCTACGTTAACACAAAGCAGAAAGACACTTGTAGGTCTGCCTGCAAGCAGAGCTGTATATATGAAACTTGAGATCAAGGTCTATTTTGCTGAAATGAGGTTAGAAAACGATCTAAAAAAAAAGTTGTTTTCCTAAAATAAAAATTGATTTTGGGATCCAAAGTATGTACTGTTTAAATAAAATTTGAGTATTTTCAAGTGGTTGCAGCTTTTGGTTTTCTGTTTGTAATTCCATCTTGCAATTTCTTCATACCTGCTCGCCTAAAGTTAAGAATGATACATCTGATGTGACTTTTTTTTTATTGCCTACGTATTTGACTTACAATTTTTACAGCTAAGTCCATTATTAATCTTGAAAAATGCAATCTATAAGTAGTACCTTAATATTTTATTTGCATGGGATGTATATATATTATATATGTGAATATATATAAACAAAAATGGAAGATAGTCATGTAGTAATATATAAATATTATATAGTATATATTATCTAGTATATATTATATAAAAATAGTGTTATATATAAATAAATATATATATATTTGTATAGAGCAGTGGTTCTTAACCTGGGTTCTATAGAACCTTAGGGGTTCGATGAGTCGGTCTCAGGGCTTCGGAGAAACCTCTGCCGCGGAGGCCAGAATAAAGTAATACTATAATTTGTTGTGAGTTCATGCATTTTGTTGGTTTTGTTCTTTGAGCAAGGTGATGTTCATGCACGGCTCATTTTGTGCACCAATAAAAAAACATATACCTATGTCTTGAATTTGGAAAAAAAATCATATTTTATTTATCACTAAAGAAGGGTTTGGTGAATGCGCATATGAAACTGGTGGGTTCAATACCTCAAAAAAGGTTAAGAACCACTGGTATAGACGGAGAGATGAAGAAAAGCATTGCAATAGATGCAAAGTAAACTATGCTAAACCTGTCACAAGATCATTTTAAAATCTCATTTAAATTCACCCTCATCAGTCTGTAAAATAATGCTGACAGCATCTGACCTACTACTTACTTCTTAGGCTCAAATGGGAGAATATTGCAGGGTGAAATGTAACTGTAAAGTTTGGGCGGGACATCCCGTGAGGTGCGCGTGTGAGGAAATGCATGACCCTTCTGCTCCAGGCTCTTCCCTCCGTATACAGTCACGTGATCTGAATCAAATACAATGTAAAGAATTGCAGATTCACATTTTTACAAAGAAGGATAGCTTGTTGGAAAAAAAAAGTATAAATATAGAATAATTCTCACTATCAAGTATTACTGAATTTTGAAAGGTTTCCATTTTCAGAGCATGTCTATTGTAGAAAGCAGAGTGTATATTTTAAAACAGGGGTTCTTGTCCTTCCTTATTCCACAGGCTCATTTGGGCCAGAAATTCCCAGGGACTGGGTCTCAGCTGAGACTCAGATAAGTTATAGTTTTCAGTTCTTTCTGGATTCTACTGGGCAGCCAGCTTTCACAGCGTTATCTCTGAATGTGAAGTACAATATCTAACACCCATTCAGGAAAAAGGTACTACATTGAAATGACTACATTCAAATCAGTATTGTAAGCACTGACTTTTAACTAGTAGGAGAGACTATCACAGCACATACTATATAAGATGGTCTCTTCCTCTTTCTCTCCTTCTCTCTCTCCATCTTTTTCCTTTTTCTCACCCTCAAGGTATATAAATCCATCAGATAGCTGGGGTTTACAATATCCTGCCATATTGTGCATATCAGTTCAGACTAAATCCTTTAGAAGAAATTTTATTTCCTTTTCCTATATGAAATTGCCCTTTTAAATAAGTGCATTTTAGGTCAAAGCTTTTCTATTTGATCTGTCCACTACCTCTTTATTGCAATAAAAATAGTGTGGTCCTGAATAAGTTTGAATGACCTTGAGTTAGGGAGTGAAACCATTTTGTATACCTAATGTTCATTCTGATTCCTTTCCCCCTTTGTGTATTGCAAGCTTTAAAATTAGCAACATTTCCTTGAACATTGAGATGAAATTATTTTATGTATCACACTTTTTAAAAGCATGGCATGTGAAACTTAACTATTAAAGATGAAAAATATTGGTTTTCACCAGAAGACTCTTCATGAGGAATTAAAGTTTGGCTTAAGTTTATGAATGAAGTTAAGACAGAAGTCTTTAATTAAAGCGGTTCAGAGATGCACATAACAGAAGGCTAGCTTTGGCAGGAGTTGTATTTTCTCCCACTTTCTGGAAGGCTCCCATGGTGTTGTGGGATCTTGCTGGTCTCTTTCCTTCACAGTAGGAAGTGAAGTGTATGTTTGGACTTCTTGTGGCCTGAGTCATCCTCCCAGGCCAGTGTGGGAGGCAGAATAGAGACATCAAAAGAGCATGTTCCTATTCCTGCCTCTGTCAATCAAGTAAATTGAAAAGGCCATTTCATTTGTCTCTATCAAGTTTCTTCAACCATCTTGAACAGGGGTCAGGAAGCTTTTTGGCTGAGAGAGTCATGAACGCCACATATTTTAAAATGTAATTCCATGAGAGCCATACAACTACCTGTGTACGTTATGCATTATCAATAAAAATTTGGTGTTGTCGTGGAGGACAGCTGTGATTGGTTCCAGCCACCCACAACCATGAACATGAGCAGTAAGAAATGAATGGATTGTAATACATGAGAATGTTTTCTATTTTTAATGTTATTATTTTTTTATTAAAGATTTGTCTGCGAGCCAGATGCAGCCATCAAAAGAGACACATTTGGCTCGCGAGCCATAGGTTCCCAACCCCAGCTCTAGAAAATCGTGATTATAATCACCATGTCTTGAGAGGAAGTCTGAGAGGGGATGCCACAATGTTTCAGGTAGCATCTGAGTTCCATTTTTAAGGAGTACCTCTCTTTTCCAGTCCATGTCTTTAATCCTTTTTATTCATTTTTATAGAGGTGGGGGGGGCGGAGAGAGAGAAAGAAAGAGTGGGGCAGGGGGAGGAGCAGGAAGCTTCAACTCCCATATGTGCCTTGACCAGGCAAGCCTAGGCTTTCGAACCAGTGACTTTAGCATTCCAGGTTGATGCTTTATCCTCTGCACCACCACAGGTCAGGCCTCTAGTCCATGTCTGTTGACTGCCCTCACATGGTCTAAGGACAGATTGCCCGGATATGGGTGATGAAGGGGGGAAATTATGAGAACAGTCTTCCTCTCTGCTGTAAATGGAATGTCTGTGTGCCACCCCACCCCCAATCCATATGGTAAAGTCCTAATCTCCCATGTGATGGCTTTTGCAGGTGGGGCCTTCAGGAGGTAATTAGGATTAGCTGAGGTCATAAGGTTAGGAGTCCCCGTAATGGCATTATTAACTTTATAGGAAGAAACCAAAGCTTGTTCTCTCTCTCCACTAACTGAGGACTCCGCAAGGAGGAAACCTTGAGAAGAAGAGGGTTCTCACTGAACATCAAATCTGCTGGTGCCTTGATTTTGGACTTCCGACCCAAAACTATGAGAAGTAAACTTCTGTTGTTTAGTAGCCCAGACTGACTAAAACAGTTTCTATCCTTGACTCCTTGTTATTATTCTGCATTAGTAGAGTTGATAATTGCAAACAAAATCCATTTTGGCTATATTTTTCTCTTTATTTGATTTTTTTAAACAATTTTAAACTTGTAGAAAAATCACAAGGCTAGTACAAAGAATATCATATACCTGTCTTCCAGGTTCCCTATTTCTTAATACATAGTTGTGTCATATTTGCTTTACCACTTTCCCATACATATATGTTTTCTGAATCATTTGAGAATAAGTTACAATCCCAGTTCTCTTTATTCCTAAATTCTAAAAATAAGAATATTTTGTTATATAACCATAGTACAATTATCAAATTAGAAAATTAATGTGAAGCAGTACTATGATACAGCCCACCTCAAAATTCTCCAGTTGTCCCAACAATGTCTTGTGTATGTAAAAATATCTTTTATCTATTATATACAGATAAAAATATTTTCTGTATGTCTATATGTGAATATGTCTACAAATATTGATCTTTTTAAACCATACACACACACACACACGCACACACACACAGATACATATTACTTTTTAAAATTGGCTAATTTAAGTGGCAAGGGAAATTATTAAATAATAGCAGATAGTTTGATAATCTCCAAAAATTCCAGACAGCTATAATCTGAAGATATATAATGAGAAAAAAATACCCAAACAAAAGTCAGAGCTTCCTCCAGGAAAGATAACATTGCTTCACTGCTTGGTACCTATGCACTTGGGACTGAATTCTATGGCTAACCCCAGAAGATTTCTGGAAGAGTGAATTGCTCATTCATGGCCATTTGCTTTTATTTCTCACTTCTGAATCCAAGGCCTTCATTGCTATGCCTGATTGGTAGAACCTAAATCACGGGTCATTACCCTAGCTTCAAGGAGAGATAGGAATGCAAATTTTCTGGCTTCCTGGAATCTCATAATGTGGGAAATTATCAACATGTAGGAAGAATGTTCGAAGATGTTGGATAGTGACAAAAGATAATGGTAACAACACCAATTGTAAACAATAACAGCTAATGTTACTGATCATGTCTTACATACTAAGCCTTCTTTTAAATATTTTGCTTTTTAATTGCATTGAATTTAATTGAACTTAATTGCATTGAATCCTCACCACAACCCAATGAAGTAAGCAACAGTATTGTCTCTAGTTTACCAGTAAGTTAACTGAAGCACAGAGATATTTACTAAATTGCTCAAGATGACTAATAAGAAGCAGAAACCAAATTCATACAAGTTCTGAACCTGCATATCCTCCTTTTAAAAAAACACACAAGAAACTAGTCAGGTATTTTTTGATAAAATTCAGCAGTTGCATTCTTGGGCATCTATTCCAGAGATAAAAGTTCATACAGCAAATATTTAGAGCAGCTTTTTGGTACCAGACTTGTCATCCCACCATAAACAGCAATACATCCATATGTAAACAAATGAACTATGATCATGCCAAATTTTAAAACATTAACTCAAAATTTTTACAGACCAACATATAAAACTTAAACTATAAGACTTCTAGAAAAGGGTGTCAGAAAAATCTTTAAGTTTTTGTATAGGCAAAACTTTCTTATATGACTGTAAAACCATAATCCAAATTGGTAAATTGAACTTTATTAAAACAAATGTAACATAAAAAGTCTTATTTTTGAAAGTTATCATTAAGAGAAGGAAGAGAAAAACCATAGAATGGGAGAAAATATTTGTAGGTCATATCTTTGATAGATGAATTATATCCAGATTATATAAAGAACTCTCAAAGCTCAGCAATAAGAAAACACATAACCCAGTATTTAAAAATAGGCAAAAGATTTTAACAGGCATATATCCAAAGAAAATAGTCTCAACATTATTAGTCATTGGAAAATGCAAATTAAACCTAGAATGAACTACCCTGCACACTAATTAGAATGACTACCGTTAAACAACTGGCTATTTCAAGGATTGGTGAGGATGTAAAAGAACTGGAGCTCTCATACACCATTGGCAGGAATGCACAATGATACAGTCAGTTAGAAAAATTTGGTAGTTCCTTAACAGGCTAAATGTACAGCTACCATCTCATGCAACCCTCTACTCCCAAGATTTAACTCAAGAGAAAGAAATTTATATATTTCCATACAAAAATATGTACTTGAATGTTCACAGCATTATATAATCATCAAAACTGAAAACAACCTGAATGTCTTCCAACAGATGAATGTTTAAATCAACTGTAGCACACCCATACCACCACATACTACTTACTATTCAGCAACAAAAGGAAATAAACTATTGACTTGCACAACAAACTTGAATGGATCTCAAAGGAATTATGCTGAATGAAAAAGGCCAATTCCAAAGGTGATATGCTACATGATTGAATCAATGTAAAATTCTTGAGCTGACAATTATAAAATTGAAGAACAAATTGGTGGTTGCCGGTTAAAGACAAGGAGGCATACGAGAGGTGTGTGCTTTTGAAAAACAACATGAAAATTCTTGTGATGGAACTATTCCGTATCTTGACTATGGTAATGAATATACAACTCTTCACAGGTGATAAAAATGCATAGAACTAAACATACACACATAAGTGAGTGATATAAACTGGGGAAATCTGAATAAGATCTACAGATTATATCAATGTCAATATCATGATAGTGATATCATGCTACCCAGTTTCCCTGAAAATAAGACCTAGTGCAATTTTTTTCATGCTTAGAAATATATGGCCTCCCCTGAAAATAAGACCTAGCATGTTTTTAGGAGCAAAAATTAATATAAAAAAGCTTTGGTACATATATACTATGGAATACTACTCAGCCATAAGAAATGATGACATCGGATCATTTATAACAAAATGGATGGTCCTTGATAACATTATACGGAGTGAAATAAGTAAATCAGAAAAAAAGAAAAACTGAGAACAGCATGATTTCATACATAGGTGGGACATAAAAGTGAGACTATGAGACATGGACAAGAGAGTGGTGGTTACGGGGTGGGAGGAGGGAGGGAAGGGTGGGATAGGGAGGAGGGGAGGGACACAGGGAAAACCAGATAGAAGGTGACAGAGGACAATTTGACTTTGGGTGACGGGTATGCAACACAATTGAATGATAAGATAACCTGGAGATGTTTTCATTGTACATATGTACCCTGATTTATTGGTGTCACCCCATTAAAATTAATAATAATAAAATATAATATATATATATATTTTTTACACCCATGTTCACAGCAGCATTATTAAAAATAGCTGAAATGTGAAAGCAACCTGAAAAAAAAAAACAAAAAAAAACCAGTCTTATTTTTGGGGAAACGGTAGATTGTTGTACATGGAAATAGAGTCACAAGAAATTCTTGATGGAATTCAGAGTTTGGCTGGTTATGCTGATGTTTGTGATGACATGACTACAGTATATTAATAAATGTTGATTTTTTGTTTAACAATAAATGGGAATTCACGTTCATGGAAAAATAACACATCCCCTGAAAATAAGATCTAGCGCGTCTTTAGGAGCAAAAATTAATATAAGACACCGTCTTATTTTCGGGGCAACATGGTATAAGGTTTGCAAGATCTTACCATTGGGAGATAATAGTTAAAGGATAAAGGATCTCTGTATTAGTTCTTATAACTAAATATGAATCTACAATTATTTCAAACAATTTAATTAAAAGAACACACATACATATCCAAACAGCAGCATGATATGAAGACTTTTATTCATGTCTTCAGTTTTTAAAAACTGACATTGGAGGCAGGACAGAAGACATACAATTTATATTTATGTATTCATTTTTTTAGAATGCATGATTAACATTTCAGTTTTACTTGGATGCAGGATAGTTTGTGCATACATAATGCAACTATCAATCATTGTTTTAACTTTGTGTTTTTCAACTTTATCAGTCTTGGATTCTTGGTTACAGTAATAAGAACAAGCATAATTATCAGGCAAAATAAAAAAAAGATATTAAGTGAAAGGATCTAGTTAGCTCAGAGAACCTTCTGGAAGGCCACAGAACCAGTTTCTGCTCTGGAAATGAGCAGAAACAAAAGCAGTTCTGGAGTCTGAGAAACAACCTCATAAATAGAGTGGTGTCATGGTGGGAACAGGTAGCTGGGGTGGCATGGTATCTGAGAAAAATGTGCTCCAATTAGTTTCAGTTGTAACAGCGCTTACTCATAGGTCAAAGTCTAGCACAAAATCCTTCTTATTGAAGGGCTTCCATCATGTAACTTCCCCCTGGCCATATGGAGACAAAGAGACTAAGGAACTGGTCCTCTTGGTCTCCTTAGCAAGGAGTGCACACCAGAATTTAACCTGCACCAATATCCCACAGTGTAGGAGGGGTGGCTTTTCCCTAGAAACAATCAGGAAGTGATTAGCAAGAGAAATGAATGGTGGCTGATCACATGACAATGAATGTCTGCCTCAATAGGATATTAAAGGGGAGAACAGGGCGTACACATTTATAAAAGGAGTGTGGTATTTAAAGAGTGTTGGGAGGCAACTTTTCCGTGCCCCAGATTTATTCATTGTGTGTTTTCTAGAATTCCATCACTTTGGGATATTTTCCTGTTAAGCATCAGCTCTCATCCGAAAATTCATTTAAAATACATAGTCTCCTGCTAGAGGCTAAATGCCAAGTCACAAATATTTAAATATTAATATCAGGTTGGGAAGTCTTAGGAGTGCTCATCTGGAATGTGAAAGTTAGAAAAGAGGCTGTGTCTACTCTAGTTTTGTCCGGAGCTGCCCCACTTAAGGAACTGTTTATGGCAGTGTATTTGTTTTAGGTGTTGTCAGCCCCAGGCTATGAAAAGCTACAACGTAAGGCAGAATCAGGAGTCAGGCTCTGTATATGTGATGTGATTACGAGCAGGATACTGTGCCAAACTTAAAAATGGCTCCTTCTGAGTGACCATTTACTCTAGAAATGAATATAGAGGTCCAGTCAGCTAAAAGGCCACAGATAAGAAATAGATTCAGTTCTATCATAACCCAAATAAACCTCAGGGTCCATGTAGTCTTTTCTTGACACAATAACTCATTCAAAGGAACACAGTCCATGAACCAAAAATAATTACTGGACAAATGATTCCAGTTTTATCTGCATTTTTTTCTCCAAAAAAAAGTTAAGTGAATTGTGTTCAGTTCATGAACCACAACATTTCCCCAAGGCCCAACCTTTGTTTCTCTCCTCTACTTTTCTACTACTCCACTAACCCGAGGACACTTTCTCTCACAGTTAACTCTCAGTTCCAGACTTGTTTTCATCTCTCATCTCTCTGTCTACTGATTGTGCTCTTTTCATATATAAATATTAAAACATCTAAATGCAAATCAGGTATCACCACTCCTGGCCTCATCCCCACCTGAATCCAATAACTGACAGCCTTTATCTGCTTGAGGGCCCAGGACACTTGGGGGACAAGAAAAACAAAGAGCCTTTTTCACTTATAATAAGTTTGGGTCCTAATACACAAGATTTCATTACAAGCATGTGGGCAGAAAGTAGGTTCCTGCTAACAAGAATGCTAACAGCCATCCTCCTGTCCATCGTGTGTGAGTAAGTTCACATCAGCAATACAATGAGGGTCAAACTCTTCTGAGCCAACGGAAGTCTGTCAGTCATCTTCCCTTGACAGAAAATATCATCTTTTGGTTATATGTGTAGGTCCACCTGCCTCTGTCTGGTTCCTGAATTGTTACCACTGGATTCCAGTCTCAGTGAGAATCTGTGCATGATGCACAAGCTTTATTTATTTTCACAGAACTCACATTGAGGGTCTTCAGGCCCCTTCTGCACATCAAGATGTCTACTTGGCATCTCTTCTCCTAGTCACTTCCTCCAACCTTATAACTCAGAGATGATCTTGGCATTTCCATCTGCAAGTGTGATCAGGTGTAAAAGAGGATGAGATACCAAAGTGACACTGCTGTCACCTAGGATGGACTTCCTGCAGCTGACACGTGTACACACAACAGTTAGGTGCAGTCTGCCCATCTAAATTCATTGGTGCCAGGATGAGAGCCAAGGACAGGGGCTCTGATAACTAGAAATATAGTGCCCTGTCATCAAAGACTAGCAGAGCACAGAAAGATTTAATCCTTTCAATATCCCTGGCACATAAATCCTACACAGATTGTGACTTTAAAGGTTTAGCTACCAATCTTGGATAGAGCCTGTCTCTGACATATGGGAAGAAAGAAAGCTTCGCATTCATTGTATTAAGGAAGGCTTCAAAAGAGAGCAAAAGAAATCCGGGTGGTTAACTTTAACTCAAGTATTTCCATGACAACAGTTCCCAAAATGTGTTCCATAAAATACTTAGGTATTAACAGGCACTAATGTTCAGCATTAATTACAAGTTAATATTTACTGAGTTCTTTTCCTACTGTGTGCTAGGTATGATTCTAGGCTCAGAATATCCATCAATTAACAAAAAAAAACAAAAATAAGGAAAGCTGATAAGAAGATCTCAGTTTGGGGAAACTGGATCTAAGAACAATTCTAATAAAGGTATTTTGAGGAAAAGAAAACTATTCGTTAGGCTTCTTTGATAGATGATATCTAATATTGTCTTCCTACTTAGTTAATCTTTCCAGAAAACTTGAAATTTCTAAATGCAAGACAGAAGTATGTGAGCCAGGACTTCCACTACTTAAGGAGGAAAAAAGAAAGAGGTTGGCATTTCAGTAATAACTATGATTGGCAAGCTAATTATATTTTATTTACCTTAACACTAACCCTATTATGTGGGTATCGGTCCCATTTTATATACAAAATCCCATTGGTTTTTCATACTAGAAAATAATAGAGTGCTCATATTTTATTTTTAAAGCAACCAAATGATCAGCATTAAAGCCCAGAATTCATCCACAAGTCATTCATACATAGTATTTTTAAAATCTTTTATTTGATCCTTCTGGATATAGAGATCCTCAAAAGAAAGTTTCTGCACAGTGCAACAGAGATTAAATATTTAAAGGCTTCTAATTGGGGAAGGAAAAAAATGACTTATTTTGACCAAAGGTAAAGAACAAATATGTTATTATACAAGGTGGGCCGAAAGTAGGTTAACAGTTTTCACATGAAAATAATACCATAATAAATAATAATACAAGAATAAACTGTGCTTCATGCACTTTTGCCTTACCCTGTATTTGCTATTCTGCTCACTCAAATTATTTGATCAAACAACAAATAATGGAAACATATTTTCATTGCATACTAATTTTTACTTTATTATTCTGACTTTATTTGCAACTTTAAATTTATTTTTATTTATTCATTTTAGAGAGGAGACACAGAGTGAGAGAGAGAGAGAAAGAGAGAAAGGGGGGAGGAGCTGGAAGCATCAACTCCCATATGTGCCTTGACCAGACCAGTGCAGGGTTTTGAACTGGCGACCTCAGTGTTCCCAGGTCGACGCTTTATCCACTGCGCCACCACAGGTCAGGCTTTGCAACTTTAATAGGTAAAATCCCATTCTCTATATTAAAGCCAACACCTGAATTTATGTATTTGTTTACACCTATTCTCACATTGTCAAAAAATTAGTCTCTGAAATATTCCTCTCAAATATCACCAGATTTCCCTTCTTAATTGAATTATTTTCATTGGTATATTATAACATTACTATAATATCTTCCATCTTCAAATAAATAAATTATAATGTTTTAAACTTTCTCTTGCATACTTAAGGGGAAATTAGTGTTGGACTTGGCCTCCCATCATAAACAATTAGAAAATTGGACAAAATAGGCAAAATATATAAATCGAATTTGTTTGGATACTGGACAACTGGCACCATGGGATTCTAATCCCTTAGAGGAAGGAAACAAATTACGTAAACCCCATTATCACCCCAGGTTTCTGCCTGGAGGCACTTTTGGGACTACAGCACAGAAAAGGGGAAGCCAAGCAAAGACCAGTAGTCTCAATGTATGGAGAAGACAAAGATTTTAGTTCAGAAAAGTATAGGTACCTGGCATTGGGGGAGACAATAAAAAAAGAAGAGAAAAAGCTCCAGAAATTAATGAAATTGCCTTGAGTCTTTGGCTGAATTCTAATCCTTTTATGCATTGGGTGAATCTCTACAAGCCTGAGTAAAGAAAACCTAGGGATGGATATTAAAAAACTAAAAAGTTTACAGAACTCTTAGAACACTGGCAGTTGTCTGAATTCCAACCAGATAATGTGGAGAGACCTTGTTGAACACTCAAACCATTCAAAAGATACCCCCAAAGGGTTCCATCTTAGTAGCAGGACTAAACTAGCTCTGGAGTAAAAGCTACTGTCGATTCACCCTAATAAACCTAAACAATAAATATTAAAGGATTAAGCAGCCCCGCAAGTAACTGTCCAAAAAAATACACTTTAAACGAAGACAATAGTATAATATTAAAATGTCCAACATTCCATAAACAATTACTAGATGTACAAAGAGGCAGGAATATGTAACCCATAAGCCAAAAGTAAAAAGTATCCAATAGTAGAAGACCCAAGAAAGACAATGGTGTTAAAATAAGCAGGAAAGGACTTTAAAATAGCTATTATAAATATACTTAATAACTTAAAGGAAAACATGATGGTAGTAAGCAGAAAAATGGAATATGTAAACACAATCAAAGGGCATCTAGATTTGGGAAATACACTTTCTAATTTTTTTTTAATCACTCAATGGGTTTAATAGTAAATTAGAAACTATTGCAGAAAATATCAATAAATTTAAATGCATAAAAACAAATTATCCAAAGTGAGATAGAAACTCAGACAGAATAAATGCTTGAGGGGGGGGGGGAAATGAACAGAACCCTACTGAGCCATGGACCAATTTTAAGTGGGCTTAAATATAATTTGGGAGCCCAGAGGGAGTGACAATAGAAGAAATAGTTGGTGAAATAAGTGAAAAATTTCAAAACATGATAAAAAACCCACAGATCAAATGTTTCACAAACACCAAGCAGAGATAGGGGGGATGCCTTCGACCTCTGTCCATATGTTCTCTCATCAAGCAGTAGAAGGCTATCCCTAGCTATCCCAGGCATAATGAGAGAAAGAATGTGTGGCCATTTGTAATCTACCCAGCCACTCCATCTGAGAAGCCTCCTGACCATCCTATCTAGGTACCCTTCCACATTCCATCACATTTTTGTTCTTGTTTCATTTTTCTGCCTCACACTTACAAGTAATCAAAATTATATTAAACATTAATTCATCTACTTTTTAAGAACATAAAATCTATAATATCCTGTTTTTTCCAATGCATTATTGCTAGTGAAGGCACATAGTACATAGTCAATGAATACTTCCTGAATGAACAAATGAATACAAGATAAATATATATTTTTAAAAGTACATAAAATGTACAATCTGTGCTTTTCAGGAGGACACAAAATAACATCATCCCTTTAATTAAATTAAAAGATTTAGAAAGCCAAAAAGTTTAGAAACCAAACTTAGGTTAGGACCATGTGGTCTCTTTATTTTTTGTACAATTATGTACCCACAAAGATGCTCAATAACTAACAAATAATAATAAATATATGTTTATTTTTCTTTGAAGGATTGATGTTCAGAGAAAAAATTCAAAGTCATGAGCAGGCACTTGAAGAACTGGGCCTTCTCAAGTAATCTCAGGACAATGATGTGGGTTATTATTTTTATTTACCACACTTAGTCACCTGGTTTTTACTACAAATGTAATTTTAAAGACCTGAAAGCAAGTCATTAAACAATAAAAAACAAATTCCCTTAAAACTCAATAATTGGAACAAGAATTGGTTGAAGGCTCAGGTTGGTCAGGGTGACTAATTTTATTACCCTAATTAGAATTGAATTTCAGGATTTCTTAATCAAAGTGATTCAGTATTTTTAACACAGCATTATAGAGAGCAGAAAAGCAAATCCTGGAGGGAAGGGGGGAGGGCTTAGTATGGAGGGGGACAAGGGGAATGTTGAGGGGAACACAAGGGTGGGGGGATGTATTCAGTGGAACACTTGAATCTATGTAAACACAATAAATTTAAATCAATAAAAAAAGTGATTCAGTATTCTTGTCGGTTAAGGGGAGTGTTAATAACCCTTTGGAACAAAAAGAGCTGACCATTTTTCATATTACCTATTTTGCTAAGCAAACATGGACACTGAATAGCCACCACAGCATGACTCCCTTAACTGGTTTTAAAAGAGAAGGGGAGAGAAATTTAGAGAGAAGAGAATGTATTTCTTCAATGATAGTATTTTATACAGAACATTTTTTTCTAGTTGATCTGCCATCCTATCAAATAAACACACACACACACACACACACACACACACACACACACACACACACCTTTTTAAACAAGCCAGAATTCTTGATTCAAAGAAATCCAAGAACCTGTCTGTTGACTAGTTAGGCCACACATTACAAAATAATGTTTCTTATTCTTACTAGAATTTTTGAGATTTTCAGCATAACAAACATTTAGATATTTATGGTTTTGATTTTATAAAGTATAAATGTTACTAACTATTGTCAGTAAAATAATGTTTATTTCCTAAAATAAATTTCTAACCAAGAAATTCTCAAGTTTTTTTTCAGTACTTTTTTACACTTAAAATAATTTTGAAGATCCCAAAGAGTGTATGTTTATGTGTTCATTGTCAATATTTACCTTAGAAATTAAAACAGAAAATTTTAAATTATGTATTAATTTATTCAACATAATAGATCCATTACATGTTAATATTTTAAGAAAAAGTATTGTTTGTTAATAATTGTATAAAAGTTTTATTTTACAAAAAAAATAGTGTTAGAAGTAACATTATTTTACATTTTTGCAAATCTTTTTGATATCTTACATAATAAAACTATGGGTTGTCATGTATAATTCTGAATTTGATCTGTTGCAATATCCACCATGCAGCTTCTAGAAAACAACACAGTGTGCTTATGACAGAATGAGATGAAAAACAGCAAATAAAGTCTTAACATTATTATGAAAATATTTTGACTTTACAGACATCCTAGAGTGATGTCTGGGACCCACAAGCATCTTAAGGCCACACTTTCAGAATGTCTGTCCCAACCAGTTCAAAGAACTTCTCCCTTTGACTGTAGTCTCCTCATGACAATTGTATGACTCATAAAAAAAAGGAATGAAAAGTTATCAAAAGTATAAGAAGAAAGTAAATTTTATTTCTTTAGTTTCTTTGGCAAATGTCAATTTTAGTTCAGTTGACAAATTTTATATAATGAGGTTGGTACATTTTTATAAATGAAGAATATATTTGCATGGTGTAGTGGAAGTCAATGGTCCCTAGAATGTTTCTCAGCTTTGAAAGGCTCTATGGGTAAGCCCATCAGAAGAGTTCACCTCCAGCCACTTCAACCCCCAATCGACAACTCTGTGCTTTCTCAATCCCCACTCTTATCTGTATATACCAAATATCCTTTAAAATTGGAATGTCTTACTTTAGAAATTATCAAATTGTTTCTTTTTATAAAGTAAAAAGTGTTCAAATTTTCTCTCACATATTTTGGTTCTCTTAGAACACATATGCAGAGCAAATAAAAATTACCTCATTGAGTTTGTGAAACTAAGAGAAAATTAATATGCTCAAATGTAAGAAAAAGGTTCTTGACTTCCTAACTATTATTACTTAAAAATAATCTTTACAACACAATAGGTCTAATGAAAGGAATTCAAAGAGTGAATCTACTTTTATTTTTATTCTCATTATGTCTAACTCTCCTAAATTCTTACAGTAAAGGTTCTTGGGACATTTTCATGAAAATAAAGTTAGCTCTTTATATTAATACATGACTTCTATCCCTAAGAGTATACTTCTTTAGAAATACTAATATATAATTAGCTAGGCTGTCAGTTAGACCAGATGACAGTGAACAGAAGACATTTAATCATGTACTGGCTCTGACATCCTGTGTTCTTATCACCAAGTTTAGCAGCTTAAAACAATCGTTTTATTTTGCTCACAATTTTGTAGGTCAGGAATGCAATTAGGACTTGGCTGTGCAATTTTCAATGAGGGTTTCTCATGTGGCTGGGCTGTAACATGATCTGAAGGCTCAACTGGAGTAAAAATCTAATTTGCCTGACTAGGTGGTGGCACAGTTGAGAGCATCAGACTGGAACACAGAGGACTCAGGTTCAAAACCCCGAGGTCGCCGGCTTGAGAGGGCTCATGTAGCTTGAGCACAGGCTCACCCGCTTGAGCACAGGGTTGCTGGCTTGAGTATGGTATCACAGACATGACCCATGGTCACTGGCTTGAGCCCAAAGGTCGCTGGCTTGAGCCCAAGGTCAGTGGCTTGAGCAAGGGATCACTTGCTCTGCTATAGCCACACACACACACCCTGTCGCCTAGGTCAACGCACATATGAGAAAGCAATCAATGAATAACTAAAGAACCACAATGAAGAATTGATGCTTCTCATCTCTCTCACTTCCTGTTTATCTGTTCCTATCAGTCCCTCTCTCTCTGTCTCTCTCTCTCTGTCTCTGTCACACAAAAAAATACAATTTGGCTTGTTCATCTGTTGATGCTGGTCAACTAGAACTCAACTAACTTGTCAATCAGAATGCCTATGTGTGAATTTTCAAGTGTGACAGTTTTAAACTTCTTCCATGACCTTGCCTCTCCCCCAGAACAAGCATCTAAAGAAAATGAGGCAGAGGCTTCTCAGCTTTTTCTGACCCAGCCTCAGAAATCCCTTGGCATCACTTCCATAGTATGCTATTGGTTATAAAAGAGTCATTAAAATCACCTCAGATTCAAGAGGAGGGTACATGAACACTACTTTTCAATAGTTTGCAGACATGCTTTAAAATTGATACATCATGTAAGAGTGAGAGTGCCTATTTTAATATTTTCAAGTGAAAAGGATAATTTTCCATGAAGACTATGTAATATCAGTAAAATTCATTATATCTTTATTATAATTAAAAACATTTATGCAATATTTATGTTCAAAATTCTTCTTTCAGTTCTGTTAGTCTATGTAAAGGAAGCAGCCATTTTCAAAAAACGTTCTAAAGGATTCTTTTTTTCTGAAGTTAATTTGTTAGAAGTTGCAGATTGCTGGGCTGTTGTTAATAGAGTTACTATTAACTTTAGCATTATTGTATTAATAATTGTTCAGAAAAACTCTGAGTCAGGAAACTGGCGAGGGAAGAATATTTCACTTTTCTGAATGGTATAAACATGAAGGGGATATTTGTATATTCTTAACAAAGAATTAGTCAATGTAGCCTCATTTTCTATATGGATGTAAAAATGGACAGTAAAGAAAACATTAAAAAAAAAAACCTCTTTGCAGAATTACAAGCACTTTACTAGTGGGCAATGAATGAAGAAGCTTGTAAACCTAATTCCCAAAACTAAAAATAAGCATCACTTATGAGTTCAAAGAAACTGTAAGGGCTTGTACAATGGGTTGTCCTGATGTTCAAGAGTTGAACCAGATCCAGAGCAAATTTACCATGGAGACAGAATTTACAGTAAATTTAAATAAAATATTCCAATTTAGGACTAAGAATTTGTTGAACAAAGTAAAATTAAGCTGAAATTCATAGTAATTTAAAGAGACAATATGATACTTCTCTTTCATTTTTGATGCAGAAATTTTACATCATAAGAAAAAGCTTGAAAACAAAACCCCATGTGAATTTTAGATAGAACGTTTCTCTTTACTTTTGTCTGGATTCTTGCTATCACCTTCTAATTATGCTCCATGCTTTTACCCTTGGCAACAAATTTATTCTTTTAAAGCCTAAGTCAGTCTCACAGTTTTCCAGGTAAAGAGCAAAGGCTCCTCATGATCTGCCACAATTTCAGTAGACCACTCTACTGAAATCACCCACCCAGGAGCAGTGTGTATACATATTATGCGAACAATATGTGAGTTAGTGTTACTTTTCTTCAGCATTTTTCAGCTGTTCATATCAACCTAAAAAAGGAGAGAGACTAAACTTATATACAGTTGGCATTTTCCATTGTCAAAGAACAAAGCAAATTATATCAGGGCTTTAAAAAGATGCAAAGCCCATTGTATTAACTTTTAGTGCAAGAAAACATACACCAGTGAAGAAATACTCTGAGAGTAGTTAGATGAAAGAAAATGTCAGAAGTCATTAAGTGGGATCATTCGTAGTTATTATGTTAATTAAAAATGGAAAACTAGGCACTCTAGATAGAATGGAATTAATCTGCAGGTCTGTACAGAGTTTATTTTAAAAGGTTCATTGCTTCTTAGTCAAGAAAAAGATTTCAAGTAGATCCAGTAAAGTCTGTTGTTCTATGTCACTCAAAGTTTGTTATCAGCTTCAGCTGTTAAGAACCAGTTGTAATAGGACACAGCACTCCATTTTGATACCTCCTAGGCAAGGGCTTCTGTAAGAAGGAAATTTTCCCATCTGCCATGTAGAGGAGAAGGAGAGGGAAAGACAGATAATGATGCTGGTGAGGGACCATGGAATGTAAACTGACTTAACAGGAAAGTGAGATAAGAGGCTGAACAAGAATGCATCCAGTGTGTTGGGCAGTCGTTCACTACCCACTTTCAGGGCAATGTCAGTGGGCTCTATGAGCAAGCAGGCTGGAAGGAGAAGAGGCTGTGAGTAGGTAGTGAGGAGCAGGAACTTATGATTGCAGGTGTGATGGCAAAGTCATGGGTGTGATGGCAGGCTGGAGATAGGGCAGCAAAGCAGGTGATTAGACAAGATCTGAGAATCAGAATGTTGGATGTATCATCTGCATAGACTTTTGAGCTCCTTAAAATGATGGCAACAGCTTGGCTACTGAGAAATGAGGGCACCGGTTGTCGTGAGAGTCTGGTGTAGCAGCTGCTCTGAGATGCAAAGCAGCCAGGGGTTTGCAGTGGTCTAAGAAGAGTTTGGATGATTTTGGAGGATTCTCATTTTTTTTCTCCTAGTGAGGCCACATAGAGTAAGAGAGCAATATTTTCATTACAGTCACGTTAATCCTCACACCAACCCTCTGAAGAAGTTATCACCCCAAGTTTACTGGTGAGATAATACAATTTGTATATTTTCATGTATATTAATATGTGAGAAGGTGATAGGGATCAAATTATAAGTATTTGTGTATGATTTAATTTCTTCTGAGTTGTTTTACATGTCTTACCTTCCAGAAACATTGATTTGTAAGTTATCTGGTTCAAAGTCCAGCTCTAATTTTTCTAGCTATGTGACCTTCGGCAAGTTAGCAAACCTCTCTAAGGTCCAGTTTTCTCATCTGTCAAATGGAGCCAGCGTGACTGTGAGACTAAAATTAGATATTCCTGTAAACATTTATGATAGTAGTTAGCACATAAGAAGGGCTCAAAAAATACTGAATGACTGGGCAAAAAAAATGTGTTTATTCATATAAATACACACACATACACAAATACATACACGCAATCTTGCCTAGTATTCTGGTTCTTCCACCAACTGTTTTTTTGACCCTGGACAAATCACTTTAACATCTGGACACAGTTTCTTCACCTAGTCACCTATTAGATCTCAGAGAAGAACGAGTTTCTTATCATTGCATTAGCACCTCATGTGTGCTTCTGCCGCCGTACTCACTGCAATTAATTATGTGTGTACTTCTTTTCCCCTCTAGACTGAGCTCTTTGAGGGTAGAGACTGTGTATTATTAGTTCAGGCTACCTTAAAATACCACAGCTTGGGTGGCTTAAACAACAGATGTTTATTTCTCACAGTCCTGGATGCTGCAAAGTCCAAATTAAGATGCTCTCAAATTTAATTCCTGGTGAGAGTTCTCTCCCTGGCTTGCAGATAGCTGACTTCTCACTGTGTCCTCACATGGAGGAAAGAGAGTGTGAACAAGCTCTCTGCTGTCCCTTTTTGTAAGGGACACTAATCCCATCATGAAAGCCCCACCCTCATGACCTCATCTAACTTTAAATCACCTTCCAAAGACCTAATCTCAAAATACCATCACATTGGGGGATAGAATTTAAATATATGGATGTGGGAGGAAATAAGTGATTCTTTTGTGATAAACTAGCTTTAATTTCCATGTCCGCAGGACTCCACGTGTCATATGTTCCTCAGGAGAAACTTGTGGAAATTTTAAAGCCCCATCTGGTCTCCAAATTCTATCATCTAAAAGTAATGAAAAAATACATATCCACAATAGGGTAGTTTCCCTTTATAGAAAATAAAAGAACCTAGGGTATTTTCAAAATATCATCAAGTGGTGTTGTTTTGATATAGAAAGCTCAATTTGCTGTATCATTGCATAAAAATTCCATTTTATTAAGTGCTCATGGAAGGAAAAATTAGAGAAATTATTTTTTCATGTTAGATGATTTTTGTGCACTAAACAGAGTAACCATTAAACAAAATTCATCATGTACCTCACCTTCATCTGTTGTTTCCCACTGTATTCAAAAAAATATATGGAAGGAAGGCTTCCACTGACTAAAGTAACACCTGCAAATGTTTAATGGGATTATCACCTAAGTACCTACATAAAGAATGTCACAAAACAGAGTTCAAGTGGTATGGAGGTTTTGTTAGTGCTTTTGTTTTGTCTTAAAAATATCAGCCTGCATTTCAACAGCAAGTTATTACATAGTCATCTCTTTTAATCCTCCCCAAAACAAAATACATTAATGCATTCCCATTTAATAGCAACAGAACAAGCTAAAATGCTTCTAATTTTAATAAAACCTTTCAAATCTATATGGCAATTCTAAGATGAGTCACAAAGAGCTTTATTATCCATTATATTCTCATCTAAGTCATTCTCCCTGAGTTTTTATTGTGTGACTGGAAAAAATATTAATATAGTTTAGTATACTAAGTAACAGCTCAAAATCCCCCAGTTTGCACTGCCTAGCAGAGAACATTTAGTCTTATTTGAAACTTACTAGGTTGAAGTCCTTTCAGAAATATGTTTTTATTCATATTCCCAGTAACCTTTTCTTCTATTGTGATAGCTCATTAATTTTTGTTATTATTCTACAGCAAAATGAGGGAGAAAGAGCAATGCAGACAGTATTTGAAAATTGAACTGAAAAAAAAACACCCAAAAGATTAATTGGGAGAATGGGCCTATGTTGGCCTTCAATTGTAATTGTAATATACTAGCTACACTATTGGGCAAATAGGAGAGGTTAATAATTTTTTTGGAGTGGCTGATTTATTTAGCATTCTTTTCAGTGCCTATATGATAGTGTTTGCAAACTAAAGACAGAAAGAACAAGGACATTTTGGGGTAGATTTCACGTCCTGCAACTTGCCAGGAGAATGGGTGGTTGCTCAGTGCCTCTTCACCACAAGCTGGCCGGGAAGAGTGAGGGGAGAATGCCAGCTTTCCCCTCCTATAATCCTCTCACAGTTAATCCTTTTTTCAATTCCATAGTCATTACAGGACCTCCATCTTAACACATAGCTAAACTTTGCTTACTTCAGCTTGTTTTGTTGCCTTTTTCCTTCAGTCTTGGAATGTTCTGGCATAGGCGAGAGGGCAAAGTCTGTCTTCAGTATAATAAATCATTTATGTTGAATCCAACATTTGTGCTTCATGCAGCTAATAAAGTATGGTGAAATCTACTCATGTCCTTTGCAAAACAGTGAGAAATGTAACAATATTAAATTTTCTGCTTGTGGTAAACTGAGTATAGCCAGGGAATGGAAAGTGGCTCTCTGGGCATCAAAAACCTTGATGTGTAGTGTCTGCAGATTTCTGTGGTGTCACTGTACCACCATGGCCTGTTTCACCCTATCACAGGACATCGCTGCCCACAGATACAAAGAGAAATGTTCACAACTAGCTCTCAAACGTGGATATAAGCCGTCTGCAGCACACCACTGGACAGGCAGAACCTCCACTTAACCCTCAATTACTTCCCACTTAGGGAGGTTTACAAATTACTGACAAGTGGAAATAACTGGTTTGGGTTTTTTAATTTAATAGTCTTTCAATGCTTTATAGGTAAAACTCTTAATCCCTAGTGAGATTATAAAAACTACAAACATATGGAAGAATTCAATAGTATACTATTTTTGGATCTCTCCAAGTTTCTCAGTCCCTTCTCACATAACTCATCTTTTGACCTCAGATTTCTGCAACTTCTTTTTTTCACTTCTATTATCGGGTCTCTTCTGGTCTCATTTCATTTCCCTACACAGGCTAAAATCCATAGCCCATTGCTTCAACTAAACCTACCAAAACCCACAGCTATCTCATTCTCTCTTTCCTCACCACCTGGTTTTTAAAATTGCAATTCAAGATCAGCTCACTCATATGGTTTCTCTTCTCCTAACCTAGACAGCTGAGTACATACTGAGAAAAATCCAACCTTCAAGCAGGTGTTATTCTTCTGATTTATAACTTACAACATCAGCATGACCTTCAAATATATCAGTGAACTTCTGCTGGGTTTCATCTCCAATTACACATAGCTGATATTCTAAATATTTATCCTTTTTTAAACACACTACCCATATTTTTCTTTTTTCTTACCAAACAATATTGCTTCCAAATTCTAACCTCTCATTTCTCACACATTTAATCTGTAAATGTATCTATAATCTTGCTTGTTCTTGTCTCTTCCCCGCCTTCCGCCTGTCAAAGCCAAATTCCTCTGTTTAGGCACTGGTTCCAGTTATCTGTTCCTTGTTAACAGATCACTTCAAAAGTTAGTGGCATTAAAACCAGTTGTTCCCTCTTGTGGTTCTATGGGCTGACTGGGTTCACCTGGGCATTTCTCACTGGCTCTCTCATGAAATTGAAGTCAGATGTTAGATAAAGTGTAGAAAAGGCTTTGTGGTATAGGAAGAAGGTTCATGTAAATATAAGCTATTTGATTTCTATTATCGTTCCAATGAAGTTAGGTAAAATAATATCCTCTAGAAGTCAAAATAAAGATGGTCCTGAAGATATATTTTAGGATAGACTTTCTCTCATTCAGGAAAGTAGGACAGAACGTTTTCAAATCTCTGGTTTTAGGAAAAATTATCAACGAGACCGTCTTTGGCCTCTTCCCTCTTTCCCTCCATGTCCTGCTCACCATTATCCACGCTGTATTTTTTCACCCTGCTTTTTTGCACAGTGGGTCTCCTAAAAACTCAGATATTGGTCATTGAGATCATTTCACCCTGAGATTTAAATATATGAGCTGTCCCAGGATATGTGCATTTCAATTTCCTCTATAATTATATAGTATGTTTTCCCTCACGCTGAAGCAATCTCAGAATCAGGGCACAAAGATGCATCTAGAAAAAAAGTTGAGATGCTGACCCCCAACTCCAGATGACAAGTGAGAGGAGGAGAGATGGTGAGACAGATTCCTCCATGTGCCCTGACCAGGATCCACCCAGCAACCTCTTTTGGGTGGATGCTTGAATCAACTGAGCTATCCTCAGCACCTGAAGTTGACACTCGGACCAACCGAGCCACTGGCTGCAAGAGGAGAAGAGAGAAAGAAGGGGGAGAGGGTGTGGGAGAGAAACAGATGGTTGCTTCTCATGAGTGCCTTGATGGGGAATTGAACCTGAGATGTTCGTACACTGAGCTGACACTCTATCAACTGAGCCAACCAGCCAAGGCCAATAAATTTTTATATAATCTAAAAATAAAATAAAAAAAAAAGAGAGAAAGTTCACAGTTCACTCTATTGACATGCTACTGAGGTCCTCCATGGGGCTCTGCTTCTGTGATTTGCAAAAAAACAGTAAATCACTGAGAAGCATTACGGAACCAACCCTGTGTGAACCAGTCAGATCTTTTGATTCTCAATGTAAAGCTCTTTCAACACTGAAGTTTTCAAATTAGCAAAACCCCTTATATAAATCCTTGAATACCTTTTTATTTCCATCTTCAAAACTTCAACCTTAAATCCACCTTGTCCTTAACCCCTTACCTGCCCTTCCCCAGCCAGGCATAGGCACATATCTGCCGGATCGCAGGCAGGGCCAGAGCACAGTGGCAGCCCTGCTAGCCTGAACACAGTCTCCAAAGAGTGAAGTGATTTACTGCCTCTTAAAGTTAATATATATTGGTTGCCTCCAGCCTTGTTATTTTTCTCTAGACATTACCGGACTTAGGAAAGTAGTGGCCTGGAGTAGACAAGAGGCGGGATGCACTGCACCCCACCCCCAACTTGCAGAGAAGAGCAACTCCCTGCTATTGCACCATAAATAATTTAAAAATCTCTTCCAGGCAACACAGTCAAGATGCAGATTTAATTTATTCCCTGGGAGGGCTAGAGGTGGCTACATAGACCCAGTTCATAGTCAAGCTCAGTTGCGGACACTAGTTTCTTTCAAAATGTGTCAAATTTACAGAGTGTATGCCCTCAGGTCTAGCACTGGGCTTCTTGTGAGGAATAGTTGAGTTTTTTGTTATTTATTTATTTATTGCTTTGATTTGGTTTTCCTGAGTCCTCACCATTACGGAAGGAAATTGTTCTACAATAGAGAGGGAAATAATACTGATGGAACTGCATATATATATATATATATATATATATATATATATATATATATATATATAGCACTTTGCATATATATATATATTCACAGAAAAATGTAGGCACAAATTCTAATGTTGACTGGTGACAGTTGGGATGGGGAGCACAGATTAACTGGGGGTGGGAGGACCAAGAATAATGGATACACAACTAAAACATCCAAACATACTTGGGTCACTATTACATACAAAATTGAATAAATTGATTTCTACACATTAACCTTCTATCCATGTTTTATAAAGATATTTTGCATTTCAAAGAAGCATATATTTTAAAAATCTTCTGGCCTGCCTTTTAATGCCTCACTTTAAAAAATGCTTCATGGTTTCCATGTGAAGTATTTTCTTTTTAGAAAGCATATGTCTTACTCTTCCTCTCTCACTCACCATTCACTATGAGGGCATTTGCAAACTATGGAGAGAGTGACTGGAACCTTTCTGACAAGTACTTATTAATATCAAGCTTTGTTTTCAATTCTGGGTTGCTATGATTATATTCCTAAGGAAGCTTGTTCATTTTGGAAAGACTGTGTAACGCAGAGGCCTGACCTAACCCTCTGACTTCTGAGGTGATTTGAGGAAGTGACTTCAACAAATTAACTTCTCAATTGTTTCAAAATGACTTTGAGATACAGAGTGAAGAAATCACTGCAGAAGCTCAAAGCGGTGACGAATGCTTTATAAAATTTTAAGTAAATTTTTCCAAATTATGGAAAAATCATTCCAAATAACAATATCTGATTCACTTCACAGAGCCGTCAGTTGATTGCAAGCATTTATGGTTCCCATTAAGAGCTTAGAGGAACAAGATAAGGGTTACTTATGGTCTGTCTACACGGAGAGAAGTCCAAGGCTGTGCTGACTCTATTATAAACATGTGAAATAAACCTGCAGAAACAACAAGAACAATAACAACAAATTCTACCAAAATTTTAAAGGCTCTCGCATAGACTGGTTGGCTTTTTGGCTTTCTGAGCTCATGGAGTGAGAAAAGAGGAGAATTTTGTCCTTTTGGTGAAAACTCTTGCCAGAGAGGACTTATAACATGGAAAATTATGCTATTTCTGCAGTGGTATTATACTTTGTATTACACAGAATCAGAAGGAGAATGCCCTTGGTGAAGGGTTCTGATGTCCCTTCTTACAGGTTGCTTACTTTAATAATTTCTGGGTGACTCTTTTTGTTAGTTAAAATACAAACTTAAACTGCTTAAATTTCTCATTTCTCTCTCACTTGCGTTGAGTCAGCTCTTCTAAATCAGTGTGTATTTGTATAAATGTGCACATGTCCACACACTGCAGTATGCACACACATATATTGTAACAAGCTGGCCAATACAATATTTATGTTTGTACTTTGAGCTGCCTGAGATTTTGTCATAAAATCTAAGGCTGCTGTAGGGGAGAGAGCACATAAAAGTTTCATGACTAGTATAAAAAATACAAAATGTTAGCATTAATATTTAATAAAATTTGCAGCAGTCAATGAGCAAAATCAATGTTTTTTAATTAAGTTATTCATTTGTAATACGAGCTATACCTTGTTGTGTGTTAGCATGGAATTTAGTAGGTTGAATTTAAAATAAATAAATAACCCTAATGTTATAGCCCTTGGGATGACAGTATTAGTAATAAAACCATTAATTGGTCGCCTTTCTCTGATAAGCAAACAGGGTTTCTTCAGTGACAACATCTTATATTCCGAGGTGTTTTACGACTCTCAGCTGGCTGCTGGCCAAGGTGTTTAGTAAGATGAATTGTAGTTCAGACTGTTTGTAACAAGTACCTCCTTGCTCCTAGAGTATTGTCTGTTCTCACCGGGTCTCTTTTATGAGGAATTGGGACAGCTGTGGGGCAGAAGTGTATACAGCATGAGTGGGATTTTAACCAAGGTTTCAGAGTCATCATATGTTAAAGAAATAAGCAGTAAACTAAAGATTTGTTCATCTCTCCACTACTTCCTTGCTTTGACATTAATTTTTACAACCTGTGGTCTCTGTCCTATTTACCTTACCTCATCGTTGATTATTGGACCCTCACTATTTTGTCTGTCCTTCTTTCTGAGGCTGTGGAGGACATGGTTTTCCAGAACACAGTTTGTCTGGACAGGTGGTACAGTGCTTTTCTTTATGGCCATTCAAAATGCAGGTTTGATTGACATGATGTTCACCCAGCCTCTCTGCATTCCCTAAACCTAGTTGATATAAATAACCCATTGAAATGGTATATTAAAAATCATACTATTGCATTTACAATACACTTTACCAAGATTGCAAAGGAAAGAAAACAGCTTACCAATAGTATACAATGGTGTCCTTACTAGTTGTTAACCATGAGTTGAAAACAGACTAAAGACATCTAACACAAGCTCTTCAAGGATTTTAAGAGAAAAGGGCATTTTTTTAAATCAACCATAATTATTAAAGAAAACCAAATTATTGGTATAATTTCTAAATGCAAAACATTTAGACCCTAGCCATGAGCACGGTATATGCTTCCACTTGTTTGTATCTTCCTTGATTTCTTTTATCAATGTTTTATAATTTTCCGAGTACAAGTCCTTAACTTCCTTGTTTAAATTTATGCCTAGGTACTTTATTTTTTTGGCTGCAATAGTGAAGGGGATTGTTTCCTTAATTTCTTTTGCTGACAGTTCATTGTTGGTATATAGAAATGCCTCTGATTTCTGAGTATTAATTTTATATCCTGCCACCTTGCTGAATTCATTTATAAGGTCCCCCATTAAAATTAATTTAAAAATATTAAACAAAATAAAACTTCATGAAGCAAATGGTAAAAAAAAAAAAATTAGACCCATTTTATCATACATTACTGTTGTTTAAATATAACTGACGGGTGCATTGCAAAGTCCCTGAAGGCTCCCTGTGAACAAAATAGTTTAAAATATAAATAATATACATTATTATGGTGTGGCATGTGGAATTTGGGGTTAACTTGATAACCTCTAAGGAATAAGCGAAACGAGACATGTATCTTGATAAATGCTCCATCTAAACTGGTACAGCCACTATGGAGGACAGTATGGCATCCCTCAAAATATTTAGAATAAAGCAGCTTATGAACCAGCAATCCCTATACTGAGTATCTACCCAAAAAACTTGAAAATACTTGTATGCAAAGACATAAGCAATGCACTCCTATATTCATAGCAGCATTATTTATGATGGCCAAGACATGGAAACAACTAAAGTATCCTTTGATAGAAGGTTGGATAGAGAAGATGTAGTACATGTATACAATGGAATACTACTCAGCCATAAGAAATGGTGAAATATTGCCATATGTGACCTTGAGAATATTAGGCTAAACAAACTAAATGAATCAGAAAAAGCTAAGAACTATATGATTTCATACATAGGTGGAACATAAAATGGAGACTTGTGGACATAAAAGCAAAGTGGTTACCAGAGGATGGAGATGGGTGGGGGGATGGCAGTAAAGGGGGCCAAATGTACAGTGATAGAAAGTGTTTTGACTTTGGGTAATGGGCACACAATGCAACAAACAGTTCACATGTCATGGAGATGTTCCTGAAAGCTATGTTTTCCTATGAACCAATGTCACCCCATTAAATTTAATTTCTAAGTAATTGAAGCTGTGAGGGACTAAGCACATTTATTAGAGAAGCCACAAAAAAAGGGCTTAATTTTGATTTAAAAAATCTCAAGAAGTAAATATCAGGTGTAAACTGGATTTAACTAGATTGATCAATGATGATTTCCTGATGAGAATTATCAAGAATAGTTAATAAGGGACCCTTTGGGGGTTATGAGAATGTGGGAAGAAAGTGTGCTAGTTTACCTTATACTCATTCAGATGTCTTAGTTGTTTACTGAAATGTGTCAGCTTTGTTGTTAATATTTCACTGATGGTTCATTCTTCATTTCTTCAATATAGAATTCAATTTAAAATAAAACCTGATATTCCATCTGAAAATTTCAATTCCCACTAGAAGTATAATTCAATTAAGTTTCAAATATTTCTTTAAAAAATACAAAATAAAAATAATTCTTGCTACATATGCTATTTCTGCTCAGTTCCAAAAGGATAAGAAACTGCATTTGTTTCATTTTGGTTCATCTATCACTTTGTACATTTTTATGGATTTTTATGTGTAATCACATTTTCAGAGGGAATTTTTATAAAGTCTGCTCCATTTCTGCAGAGTTATTATCTTTCAGCCTTAAAATTATAAAAATTGATACACAATCTTTGGTTTCTCTCTCTTTGGCAAAGTGATAGGTAGCCATTCATCATTTACTGTGACAGGCTAAACTCGCTTTGTTTGCTGTAGTAAAAGATGGCTTTTATTCCTGTTTCTCTTCTTCCTCTGTTCATCCTAACAATGGTGGTTGTGATCATAGTGGTTTTGATGTTTGTATTGGAGTGGGAGGTTGGGGATAGCACCTTATTTCTAAGCCTCAGAAATAATCTGCATCTTTCTAAAAGCTCAATAAAACATGTCATTTAAAAGGAATTTATAAAAAGAATTCAGACTTCCATCTGCCTATACTGTTGAGGCCACTCTCCATACATCTCTTCCCCCTGCCTCTCTCTACCAATTTGCTCTTTACAAGATGACGGCTCTATCACACATAAAATGCTGCCTTTTTCACTTAACTATGCAACAGCCACTCTTGTAGTTCTAGGGCAGATTTAATGGTGCATTTATATTCCTTTCAAACTTGAACACAGCAAGAGTAAACCTACCCACAGGGATCATAAGTACTGGTGGCATTTGTAGAGATCTAAAAGCTTTGCATATTTACCTGAGCCATTCCAAAGTGTTATCATTAATACACAATTATGCTTTCTAGGTGTCAGTTGGGCATGGGTGAGGTTAAGAATCATTTTTAAACCCCTTCCACATGGCTAACATAGAGGCTCATTTAATTTCTGTGTTGCAGCAAAGGGCCAAGCAAGCAAACAAACAAAATACCATAGCAAATGGGTGGGAAAAAATAGGTTTACAGTTGTAATACAAATAAGTATACAATAATTAAATAATTAAAGAATAAAGCATTTCATGTACTCAAACTCTAAACTTATGTTTGCCCCCCCCCCCATATATCTGTCTCTTAGAAGTGAACCAAATGTCAGTTTCCACTTGAATACCAACTGCCTTCTAGAATAATGATAGAAGAACCAAGCGGTAAGAAGCAGGAAAACTCTTTGAGGAAAGTTCTCACCATGGGCCACGCTGGTGAGATGTCATTCAACCATCACAGTTATATGCTCAGAGACAGTCACCGGCTTACCCAAGAGCTCTGCCACTGATTAGAATGTAGGTGCAATGTAAGAACAGTCTTTGAATTTTTTCTCTCACATAGCTGAGACTTTGACATGTGAACAAGCAGGGCTAGAGTTTTCTAACCTTAACTTTCACACACCAATCTTATATTATTATTTATTTTTCTAGTTTCCCTTTTGTAATGCCAGTAGCTGAGGCCAGGCAGGTCCACGTTGGATTCAGGCATATAGTAGAAAAATTGTGGAACCAGAAAGAGTTGGGCCATTCCATTTAATAAAGTCTCACAACAGCACACAAGCACACAGGCAGAGAAAACCACCTCTCAAACAAACAGCAAAATGGCCCCTCACAGTGGCGGGCAGACAACCAGCCATCTACAATCCTCCATCTCTCTCCTGAGCGCAGGCACCCATAGTTTAAATAGGCTATGCAGACGTGCCTTTGCCACGTGCTCACGCACCAATCAAGCAAAGTGCTTGCAGCTGGTACACCAGTGAGCAAGCCTAACACAGCTGCCTCACACCTTTTTAAAACATCTCACATTAGTTAATATCTGTTTTGGCATTATATGTTTATTTAGTTTAATTAATAAGTGGAATAATTTAATGTTTCATAAAAAAGGGGGGGGGGCTGCATTTTAGGAAACTGATCAGTTTTAAGATCATTTGATGACTCAGATTATCTGATGGCTGAAAGACAAAATTTGAAGTATGAAAATTACTCTTTACTGACGCAAGTCCTCACTGTTTGTTGGGTTTCCCACTCTGTGAAAGGGATGCATGAAGATAAAATTTCAGATATAAATTAAGAGATGCCTTTTAAAGCATAACAGTGTTTAGTCAGTGTATGCTTACACACAGGCACATGTGCTTGCTTGTGTGCAGGTAGAGGTTGAAGAGTTTACCTGAAATTCTGAATCACATTCCCTCAGCTAAATGGCATCTGGAAAATTTACACTACTAATAAATTAGTGGTTTTACTTCTTTTTTTAGAAAAGTCCTAAGTCTTTGTCCATCTAAAAGTAACAAATTTGGCTCAATAAAAATGAGTAGCTAATATAGATTAGGCATAGGCAAAGTAGAGGTGTGGGACTGCCGTGTTAGGGTTGCTCGCCGGCTTACCAGCTGCAAGCACTTTGCTTGATTGCTGTGTGAGCATGTGGCAGAGACAGGGGTGCATAGCCTATATAGCGCTATGGGTGCTTGCGCTTAGGGGCATTGCAGATGCGCGCATTGCCTGCCCACGTAAGGGGCCATTTTGCTGTTTGTTTGACTGAGAGGCGGTTATCCCTGCCTGTGTGCTTGTATGCGTTGTGAAACTTTATTAAATAGAATGACCCAACCCTTTTGGCTCCGCAGTTTTTCTGCCGTAATCCAATGTGAATCTGCCTGGCCTCAGCTGCTGGCATTATGGGGGGAAGGCTGATCTAGAAAAGACAACAATAGACAGGGGCTTCCCCCTTCTTGATAGGAAGCTTGACGTAGTCAACTGCACACAAACATGATTCCCACGAACTACATTCCAATGTGAGGATCCCAGAAGCCTCCCCTACCCTGACCATGTGACTTTATTGTGATCCTCTATCCCTAAACTGGAAGGAAGTATATTACTTCCAATCTTACTGCCAATCATTATGAGCTCAAGAGCTGTCCTATTATCTGCTACCTTGAGGGTTCATTCTGAGATAATCTGGTAGCCAGCCACAGATGGCATATTAACCCAGTTCCCTTTAATACGTACACCGATACCCTTTAACGAAACCTCGAGTCTAACTTAATCTTCTGTGCTACATACTGCCTGCTCACCTTCACAAGTCTGAGATTCAGGTTCCTGTGCCCTCTTTGAGTAGATGGTACATAAACATCTTGTATGCAAATGTCCAAATGGGCCGGCCTAGACCAGAGCATCTGCCCTATAACCACTGTCTGCAGTTTTACAAATGCCCTCAACTTGGGCCGGAGATGTTAAGGATCGTGGTGCGTGCTGACCAGACCTTCATTATCTTAGGTGAGTGGAGAGTTTTCTGAGTAACAATACATAACTCCTTGTGAAGGAAAGAGTGTCTGTTTCCAATTAGAACTGAGATCACATAATTGTTTATGACACAAAACATGATTTTCCCCTACAAATGAAAGCAGCTTTGTCCAAGTATCTCCTTGTCTCTTTCAAACTCTGGGTGAAGATCAGGATCAGGGGAAATGAAGAGCTATGACTAGTTTGCCATTGATTCCCTCAAATGCACTGTCTTGAAAAACAAAGATTTTATCCCTTTTCAGGTGCCTAACTCCCAGGACTATCTCATGTTTGTTTTGTTTTTGCAAGGATGCACAAGGGGTCATTAATTGCTTATCTCTCTATATTCAGGGGAATAACTGGGAAAATTGTACCCACAGGTAGATATCCTTTGGTAATCAAATGAAAACAGTTAATTCTAATCCTGTGCAGTAGTATTCTTCCTCATAATGGAAGGTAAACACTGTGTGACTTTTCTAACACAGCTGAACATTTTCAAAAGAGACGGGCAAATCCAATTCCAGGCATCTAGCAAGGACAGGAAAACAATGCTGGCTGCTCCTGCCTCTCCCCAGGCACCTACCCCTCAACACTTCTCGGATCTATAGAAGAAGGAATGCTAACGCTGGCTAATATTTTTTAAATGCAACCTGGTTAAACTCAGACAAGAATCTTGATTGAGCATTCCACTTTGGCCTATCCACTAAAAAGAGGAAATGAAATTGGTTAGAGCTTAGTTGTTGCAAAGCTCATGCTTGACATTGTTCCTGTCACAGATTCTCAGCAGTATAAATAACACATGGTGTTTAATTTACCAACATCCTCCCAGGAAGCCCAGTATTTAAACCACTTTGAATGGATAGGTGGCAATTTTGTTGTAAAAGCTCTCTAGAAAAAGAGTCCATGAGGCAACTACCTAAATCCTTTGATACTGAGCTCAAAAATCTCTTCTTCTGCTTGCTATGAATTCTTTCCAATCATACAAAATCCCTTATCTCATGTTCCATTCTTCCCTCTACATGAAAATAAAGGCTGCTTCTCTCCAACCCTTCAATATCTGTAATTCTTTTCCTAAGCTTTCTCTTCACCAGGCTGAATATTTTCAAATAGTTGTTCTGCCCCCCTCCTGTCCACCACCTTGCCACCGCACATTTTGTGGACTCTCCTGTCTAGCCCAATGGTAATGGCACCATAGAGATGACCATCTTCCTAATTAGAAAACATGACATCTAACCTCCTGAGAAATATGACATGGAGTGAATGCAAGCAGTTCAATTTTCATTTTTAAATCCATTTGTCAAATATTTATTCAACCTGCTAAATAGAATAAAATGTGCTCAATCTAACGGAAGTCAGGAAGGGTGAGATAATGTTCCTATCTTCAAGGACCATAAATCTTAAGTCGGTGAATGGCTAAATAAAAGAACATGGAAATGAGAAGAAGAAAATGCAGGTTCATATTCATTGAAGAAGGATTGGTTTCCTACACATCTATCCCATGGTGACCGTCAAGGGCTGGGCATCCCAGGGAGAATAAATATGGTATTTGGGTTTGTGAAGAGTTAGATTTTCTTCCATGCCAATTGGTAATGGGGCACATATAATGGTTTCTTCTGTTCCTTAACTCGCAGGTAAGTGAGTGAAAAGATGGGTGCACTTGCATTATAGGCCTGAATATTCATTGCAGAAAGACAATAGGGGCAGCAAATGTACTCTAGAAATTGTCAGGTCTTGTTTCTTAGGATAGTCAAATAAAGAAGGATTCAGAGGCGCACAGCTCCTTTTCCATATCCTTTTACGAAACTCTTACCTTAACCTGAAGCTGGAGCATAAAGAGCAGACTGGGGAAAGAATAAAGAAGACACATCCCCAACACAACCACTCTTCAGAGAAGCTACAGCCAGGCCAAAGCCAACAGAAGTAGAAATAGGTCTCTCTGCTCAGTCAGGGCTGTGAGGGAACAAATGCCTTGGAAGAGGAGGAAATGACATTTGCTCCTGACACCACACACACAGATCAGAATAACACCTCCTGTCCAAACAGGGTGACTGCCAGGGAAGAACTGTGGGCAAAGCAGCATGACTTTGGGGACTGAGATAGTTATATGGCTGTTCAAGACTAAGAGCGTTCTTGCAAAATACTGATTTTAAATGCAGTACTTCTGATGTTTGTACCTAAACTAGATAATGATTATTGGTTTAAGATCTATAGATAGATATTAAGGAAGATTAGTTTTGATCCCATTTTACCTAACACTTTTTAATATCTGTTTATAGAATATATAAATGAATAGATTACCAAATATAAACATCCTTACCTCTTGATGGCAAACCCTATGACATCTTAAGATATATATGATTTATGATTCCTTTCATGTACACTAAATGTGATTTCCTGTGATTTTACTTAGAGTATTTTTATATCTATCCTCATAGGGGAAAGGTCTTTAATTTCCTTTCTTTCAGATTTTGATAGTAGAGTATGCTACATTCACCAAATAAACTGGTTATATTTTACATTTTCCTATTTCTAGAACAAATCATATAATAAGGACTGATCACTTCTCTTTTTTAAAAAAAAACTTTCTTTTTAAAAATTTTACTGACTTTATTGGGGTGGCATTGGTTAAAAAAATTATACTGATTTCAGGGATACAATTACCATATTTCCCCATTTATAAGACACTCCCATGTATAAGACGCACCTTAATTTGGGGGTTTGAAATTTGAAAGAAAATGTACTACAAAACGTTATTGAACTCAGTTTTTTTTTCATATACAACAATGAGCACAAAAACAAACACAAAAAAATGGAAAATGCAATAAAAAAAATACTGCAACCACTGTATAAGACTCACCCAGTTTTTAGACCCCAAATTTTTCAAAAATAGGTGTGTGTTATACATGGGGAAATACAGTATGTAATACATCATCTGTTTATTGTGTTGTGTGTTCACCACCCAAACTTGTCTCATTCTGTCACCATTTATTCCACATTTACCCTCTTCTGCACTTCCCCACCCACTTTTTCCTCTAGCAATCAATATGCTATTGTCTGTGTCTATGAGTTTTTATTTGGTTGTTTATTTGTTTTGTTTAATCCAGTGTTTCTTAACCTGGGTTCTATCGAACCCTAGAGGTTTGATGAGTCAGTCTCAGGGGTTCGGAGAAGCCTCTGCCGTGGAGGCCAGAATAAAGTAATACCGTAATTTGTTGTGAGTTCATGCACTTTGTTAGTTTTGTTCTTTGAGCAAGGTGATGTTCATGCACGGCTCATTTTGTGCACCAGTAAAAAAACATATACCTATGCCTTGAATTTGGGGAAAAAAAATCCTATTTTATTTATCACTAAAGAAGGGTTTGGTGAATGCGCATATGAAACTGGTCGGTTCGGTACCTCAAAAAAGGTTAAGAACCACTGGTTTAATCCCTTCACCTTTATTTTCCCCAGACCCCTCTCCCCTCCCCTCTGACAGATGTCAGTCTGTTCTTTGTTTCTATTTTGTTTGTTTATTTTGTTCATTAAGTCCATCTATACTTAAAAGTTTGGTTTTGTTAAAAGTTGAACATTTAAGGAAAAGAGAAAAATCTCATTAGTGAAACTGACATGAGAGCCTAAGAAGGACATTTTTCGTACTTCTTTCTTGTTTTCTTTTTCTTTTATTTATTTTAGCTTCATTGAAGTATAATTACCAGATAAAATTGTAAGATATTTAAAGTATACAGTGTGGGGATTTGTTAAACACATATGCTGAATTATTTAATTCGGCCATCACCTCATATATCGTCTCCCTCCGCGAGAAGATTCATGGTAAGTTCTACACTCTTAGTAAGTTTCAATTTTACACTAGATCCTCAGCCCTTATTTATGTTATAATAATATGAAAGTTTGTTTCCTTTTACCAACTTCTATCTATTTCTCCCACCCACACTCCCAGGCAACTGCTTATCCACTGTCTGTTCCTATGTGTTCAATTTCTGTTTCTAGGTTCTACATATAAATCATACCACACAGTGTTTGTCTGGCTCATTTTACTTAGCATACTGTCCTCCAGGCTCATCAATGTTGTTGCAAATGGCAGCATTTTCTTCTTTTTAAAGGCTGAATACTATACCTTTGTGTATATATTACATCTTAATTCATCCATCAACAGACACTTAGGTTGTTTCCATACCTTGGAGATTATGAATAATGCTGTTATAAACATGACAGTACAGATATCTTTTATTTTTTTTCACTGTAATTTATTTATTTATTATTAATTTAAATGGGGTGACATTGATAAATCAAGGTACATATGTTCAGAGAAAACATTTCCAAGTTATTTTGACATTTGATTATGTTGTATACCCATCACCCAGAGTCAAATTGTATTCCGTCACCTTCTATCTGGTTTTCTTTGTGCTTCTCCCCTCCCCCCACCACCTGCCTTCCTCCCCCCCACAACCCAGATATCTTGTCAAGAGAATGATTTTGTTTCCTTTGGATAAATACTCAGAAGTGGGATTGCTGGATAATATGGTAGTTCTATTTGTAATTTTTTGAGAAACTGCTATACTGTTTTCTATAGTGCCTATACCAGTCTGCATTCCCACTAACAGGGTACAAGGGTTGTCTTTTCTTCACAACCTTGCCAGCATTTGTTAGCTCTTGTTTGATAATAGACATCTTAATTGGCATGAAAGAATATCTCATTGTGATTTTGATTTGCATTTCCCTGATGATTAGTCATGTTAAATACTTTTTCATAAACCTTTTGGTCATGTATGTCTCCTTTGGGGGCAGAAAGATGTCTATTTAGGTTCTCTGACCATTTAGAAGCCAAATTTCTGGTCTAAAGTTCTAGGTTTTCCATTTATTAGTTATTTAGCTATTGGGACTCAGATTCCTTATCTATGAAATGGAGAGCATAATGGCACCACGTGGTCTGAAGATCAAATGAATTAATACACACACAAAGGAAGTGTTTATTGTTTGCTGTCATTGTCATCATCATCACTGTCATTGTCATCATCATTATGAAAACTATAGACTATGGAACTTAAGGAAACATGGGTTTTATAAAATATAAAAGATTGAAATATTGGAGGGGAAGGAATCTGGTTAAGGTATAAAAAGACAACTGACAGAAAAGAAAGTCATGTACGAAAGTAAACACAAATACCAGAGTAAATAAATGTATATTTAAGGCAATGAACAAACAGAACTGACAGAGTAGGAAAACACACTGATGCTGAGAAAAAAATATAGATAATTGATAGGAAAGCAACAAATAAGTAAAATATATTACATAAAAACCTGATAATTCTTTAAGTAGCAAACCCACATTCCCAAGAAAGAATCAGAAAGAAAACAAAATGGATACATAATAACACATTTCTGTGATGCCAGTAGTTTCCCCTCTTCTGCATACTTCTTAATAGTTCTGAAAGCTGAGGCTATCTTCTTATGTGTAATATATACGTGTGTGTGTGTGTATCACACATTTAAGTAAATATATACACATATAATTAAATCAGTGATGTATATTGCAGTCAGTGGAATCTTAAAATGAACCAAACAATTCTGTAAGCACTTTTTTGAACTAAGAAAAATGAATCATCAGAAAAATATTTATCTGTGTTCCAGAAAAGAAAGTCAAATGTAAAGGGACACATATTTATACACATACTACGATTTTTCAGATATCAAGACTAAAGCAAAATATTACAATAAAAAAATCAGGTAAAAAATTTAGTTAACTCTTAACATTTAATTTCTTTAAAAAAAGAAACAGAACTGGATTATATATGAAAAATATTTAATTATATTAAATATGGATGATGAGTTTACCTTTGTCTAATTTTACTAATCTTTGGACAGCAGTTTGAAATATTTGCTTTTTTTTTTTAACAGGGACAGAGAGAGAGAGAGAGTCAGAGAGAGGGATTGATAGGGACAGATAGACAGGAACGGAGAGAGATGAGAAGCATCAATCATTAGTTTTTTTGTTGCCGTTGCGGCACCTTAGTTGTTCATTGATTGCTTTCTCACACGTGCCTTGACCACGGGCCTTCAGCAGACCGAGTAACCCCTTGCTGGAGCCAGTGACCTTGAGTCCAAGCTGGTGAGCTTTTGCTCAAACTAGATGGGCCCGTGCTCAAGCTGGCGACCTCAGGTTCTGGAACCTGGGTCCTTCCACATTCCAGTCTGACACTCTATCCACTGCACCACCGCCTGGTCAGGGAAAATATTTACTATTTTAATGAAAGAAGCCCTCTTTTGCTCAAACTTCTGTTTTTCAACTGCAAATTTCAGAAAAAAATATAATTAAGTCAAACTTTCTTTCTGAAGGAAATAAATGGTTACTCATGAATTCTGTACACAGCCAGATGGCTTTCAGATTTCAAAGCAATAGTAAGTCTTACTTTGATATGCATGGTCTCTGAAAATATATCATCCATGTACCAGTTCTAAAAATTTATGCAAATCTATTCTAGTTATAAGTGAGATGAATCTAAGGCAGGAAATTCAGCATGAAAAAATCAAGGTGTGTATAAACTGTGGTAAGCAATTAAACAAGTTTAACCCACAGAAGTGAAATAATAGTTATAAATAAAGTTGCAAAATTAAATATGAGTGTTTAAAGTAGTTTTTGAAAAAAATACATTTACTGTAACAATTGTTATGATGGAGTTACTATCAGGGTCTGGAATTCTATATCACACAAATATTAACCAAAAAGTGAGTGGGAAAAGTAAAAGCACTGTAGATTCCTTCTCATACATAAGGAGAAATTAAGATAATGGTTCCTGAATCAGGCCACTAGAGTACATCAAGCTTTTCTACCCACCCTTCCACCCCATCCCCAGTAATATACCTTCCTTATCACTGGCGGGGAAAGACAGAAAATTATTGAAGACTAAGGCACATAAACATGGAATATATAAAATTACACAATAGAAGACTGTTCAAACATTTTGCTTAACACAGAAAATGCACGTTTGAACAAAATCTGAGATGCCCTTTTACAATGAAGACTCTAGCCTGACCAGGCTGTGGCACAGTGGATAGACTGTCAGACTGGGATGTGGAGGACCCAGGTTCAAAATGCCAAGGTCTCCAGCTTGAGCATAGTATCATAGACATGACCCTATGGTCACAGGCTTGAGCCCAAAGGTCGCTGGCTTGAAGCCCAAGGTCGCTGGCTTGAGCAAGGGGGTCACTCACTCTGCTGTAGCCCCCCGCTCAAGGCACATATGAGAAAGCAATCGAGGAACAACTAAAGTACTGCAACGAAGAATTGATGGTTCTCATCTCTCTCCCTTCTTGTCTGTATGTCCCTCTCTCTGACTCTCCCTGTCTCTGTTAAAAAAAAATGAAGACTAAGAATTTGTTAAAAAAAAATCCAACTATAAACTGTTTTTAAGAGAAACAAAGGGAAGATAAATGTTTAAAAGAAAAAGAAAAAGGAAGGATAAGTAATATGTGCTGGGCAACCAGACATAAAAAAATAGAGGTAAAATAATAATAATAATAATAATAATAATTTAAGCTAAATCTTAACTCAGGACAAAAAGACATTAAATAAGAACCTAATTTTTATTATTAAAAGTTAAAATCCTAAAAGAAATTTTCAAACACATAGATGACAAGTCAGGCAGCCTTTCAATAAATCAAAAACTAATATAAATAAGAGAAGTGAACAAAAACAAAATTCTGTGAGAATTAGATCTCTCTCAGTTTTTGACAGATGAAGAATTTTTAAAAAGCAAAGAAATGATCTAAATATCATAAAATAGATAGAACAGAATAAGTGTACTCCTGTCCAACTTTATACTATATATACTATATAATAACAATTACAGAATTGTTGCAAAAACCTTGATCTGATAATATATTATCAAAAAACTTTAAAAAATAATTTAATGAAGAGAATTTTTGTTTTGTTTCTTCAAACTGATTCTCCAAAAAAAAAAAAAAGAAAGAAAGAAAGAAAGATGTGTCTATACCTACTTCCTGTTTGCCTGCTGACAAATTTATCTGTTCTCAGACTCTAGCTGGTGCTGCTAGAACAGTGGTTCTTAACCTGGGTTCTATCAAACCCTAGGGGTTCGATGAGTCGGTCTCAGGGGTTCGGAGAAGCCTCTGCCATGGAGGCCAGAATAAAGTAATACCGTGATTTGTTGTGAGTTCATGCACTTTGTTGGTTTTGTTCTTTGAGCAAGGTGATGTTCATGCACGGCTCATTTTGTGCACCAGTAAAATAACATATACCTATGTTTTGAATTTGGAAAAAAATATTATATTTTATTTATCACTAAAGAAGTGTTCTGTGAATGCGCATATGAAACTGGTGGGTTTGGTACCTCAAAAAAGGTTAAGAACCACTGTGCTAGAACGAACCCCTTTTTCAGATCCTGAAGCTTGATAGAAAGTTACTGGTATATGCCACACATTTCTGCAGCCTAATTTATCCAGTATGATTCTACTTCCTTGAGGTTCAGAAGTCTAGGCATGACTGAATATTATTCCTTCTTCAATATGATACACCTCTTTTTCTGTTGAGTCAATTTTTCCTAATGATCAGTGATATTTTAAATTGATAGCTTTCTTTGCTAGGGCTACTGATCTTTAGTATATTTTAATGTGTTTTGAAGGGCATTGCAGAAAAAAGAAAACAGGCAAAAAGTGAATCTGGCACAGCTAGCAGGTCACCATTATAATTCTGAAGATTACAATTATTGTTTCCAGAGCTATCTATTTGGCTGTATTTTCCATTTCTCCCAGAATGTTCATCAACATAGTTTAGATTGTTATTAGCTTCCATCTGATTACTCACAGTTAGTCTTGTCTCATAAAATGAAGCCATGAGCAAGAAAAGGGAAGAAAATCAGGTACTTAGAGATGAATGTAGAAAGCACAGAATCTGTGGAGTAATCCTTGCTTCAATTCCCACTGTGCAGTGGAGTTGAAGTATGGTTTTCCTCATAGTTTGTTTTCTTAAATTCACCTCTAATCTCATTACTTGAAGGCAAAGGAGAAGTGTTCTGTTGTCACTACATTACTTGCCTGAACAGAGAAGGTAGTATATATTCATTTAATTCTCATTCATAGCTACAAAACTGTGTCCTCTCTTTCTCATGAAATTCAATTCATTATTGCAAAATCCCACTGCTAACATAAATTGAATTATTCCGTTGGGTTTTATTGCTCTAAAAAGCTATTCCTTCCATTGATGGAAAAACTATAATATACTAAAAGAGAAAAATACCATAGTTAATGACAAGGATGCTCTATGTGAATATCCTCTTCGAAGGCTTTCTTGTGATTTGAGCCCTTGATAAAAATAATAAAATGCATTTCATGATTCTACTCTTATTATTTTATTATTAATTATTTTGAATTTTACAATATTGAATGAAAGCCATCATGTTCTGGGTACAACACTAAACTTTGGACCATTCTCTACCCCTCAATGCAATCTCAGGCTACATGATCTTGTCGTGACTGCATAGTAAAGCTCCTTTTTACCTCTAGTTTAAAAACTCTGGATATGGGAGGATGGCAAAATGCTTATTGTCATTCTCACTGTCTCTTGAAATGTTAGTTTCACACTTTTTAATTAAGATAAGATGACATGAAGTAAAAAAGTAGTTTACTTTTATTTGTATGTTTGGAATTCCTTGTGGAAGCCTTCCATAAACAAGTTTGAGTGTCATTGCATTAGAATATTTACTGAATACTTCAAAATCCAGTCTTATGGCAAAGTGTTGACAGAGCGGCTGCTCTCCTGATACTTACACTTCTTGACAGATAAGACTGTTGCAAAGAGATCAAGAGGAGCTAGACTACCAAACAAGCATTGGCTATTTCTGTACATTAAAAAACTAAATGAATAACACATTGACATTATCTATGAGCTGTGTGGCATGTCAACCAAGGAGCTGTCACAGAAACTGCATTTCTAGACAGGGTGGGATTTGCAAGTGGGCGTAGGACACAGATTTTTGTCTGGATATAATAGCTTCCTGAATTTGCAGTTTAGAATAGATGCCTCTGCAGCCTCTCTTAAGCCTGGAGTTTCCCTGTCGCCAGGTCTAAAATAACTGGGAACTGACAGAATCCTGGAGCTATTCCTTGCCAGATTTGTAGCATTGTTATTTTTTTTTCTAAACTCCAGTTGTAGAGTGTTGAATGCCAATCCAACTGGCAAAGGCATCTATCTGATAAGAGCACATCATCCCCAAAGTATTTCTGACAGTCAGTGTCACTATGCATCTTTTTTATCACCCTGCTTTTTACAAGGTATCACAGATAGCACACGAAGTTCAACTGTGATTAATAGGACTCTCTCACCATTGACTTCACTGGGCTCCAGCCTACAAAGAAAAATGTGGCTGCTGATAAATCTCATATGATGAGAGCTGTGTTATGTAAGCAGTTTGGGCAGGCATTTCAGTGCACACTATGATATGGTGGTCGTTTGCAATCTTCAGTTGAATCGACAAGGCCACTTGTTCCATTGATTTTGCTAAGCTTCTGTACAGTGAGGCTAACAAATACTTCTTTCTAGTCATGTAACCCATGTGCACATAATAGACACTAGCCTGTTTGCCACTGGCACATTGTTTTTTTTGGAAGCACTTCTAGAGTATTATATACACATTGAAAAGGTTTTCCTAAGTGTCTTTTTATTTTTTCTTAGAAATTATTAATGCATCAAAGCTTCTGGTGGAACATAAAGTAAAAAAATTAAAAACTGTCTAGGACCTGACCTGTGGTAGCACAGTGGATAAAGCATTGACCCTGGAATGCTAAGGTCACCAGTTCAAAACCCTGGGCATGCCCGGTCAAGGCATAATGGGAGTTGATGTTTCCTGTTCCTATGCCACTTCTCTCTCTCTCTCTCTTACTCCTCTCTAAAATGAACAAAGTCTTTAAAAAAATAACTGTCTAGAAAAGTCCTGGGAGCAAAGACAGAGTGCTATTGTTCTGTTTCAACTTGTGATGCTCTGTCTGTTCATGGGCGGGGGGGCGCTGTTTGGCATGTCATGTTGCAGATGTGCTTGAAATGGCAAATTATTCAAGTTACTAAATTTCTAAATGACAAGAGATTTAAATGGTAGAATAAAAACACCTTGGATTTATGTGAGCATAAAGAACATTCCTTCAAGGCATGACTTGTTTACTGGAAATGTTCTGAAGGAAATTTAATTGTGCACACAGGGTATTAAGGGGACGGAGAAGACTTTTCAGTGAATTGAAGTCTGTTGGGGAGAAAGTTTGGGGAGCAGTTTTCCTCTCAAACTATAACTTTAAGCACAGCAAAAAATTGTTTGGTTAGAGAGCAGCATGCAATTGTAAGTACCAGTTAGGTGAGTGAATTCTGAGGTTAAGAGGTGGAGAGCAGAGCCTTTTATTTGAAAGGCCTCCTCCAGCCCCTCACATCTCTGTTCCATGAACTCATGACTGAAGCCACCCTGGAAAGCCTGCATCACCCACACTCGAACTTCTTCATGCCTCCATGCCTTTGCTGGAGCTATTCCCTTTGATCATCCATTTATATTTCAACCCAGAACAAACACTCATCACCACCTCTCATTAAAAGCAGTGAGCATCCCTTTTTTGTAATCCATTAACACATTGTACATACATCTTTTATGAATTCATTGTAATTTATCTACAACATGGTCTGTTCTCTACCTCTTTTCCCCCATAGATTATGAGCTTCTTGGACACTTGACCCCTGCCCCAGTGACCTCCACCTTTGTATTCCTTCCCTGCCCAAGCCAATCATAGATTCCTTGTGAGTGCTTATTCAATGATGGAATGTATTTGTGCCCAGAGAAAGGACACCAGACCCTCCAAGGGCAGCCATCACCCTCGTATTTCTTAGTCAAAAAATACAAAACTCTTAATGTGAAATCTCTGATGAAGAAAGCAGAAAAAGGTGGTGAAACTTAAAAGCCTCTAAATTAAAATATTCATGTGGGCAGATCCTACAGAGAAGACACTGAGCCTAGGAGATTTTCACTCCAAACGCCATGGATTTGCTTTCTTGTTGTTTCTACCTCTTCCCAGTAATTCCATGTGATGGAGGCATTTTGCTGGGGTTAGTATACACATAATGAAGTTTCAAAGACCTTGTATACTGTACTGCCTTATGGACCCCCAGGGGTCCCTTTCTTAGGTGGCACAATACAAACAGTACTAAATACAGCTGACGTGTATCACTGTAGGTGATACTTTACCTTTTCTGGCCATCCCCACAGCAAGTATATGTTATTAGGAGTGGTTTCTTCTCTAAAATGAAATACTTTGCACATATTCTGGCAAAACTGGAGAATTTTTTATAAACAGTAAAATAAAAGATCCAGGTAAAAAGTTTCCTTTCAAAAGACCTCTCTTGGTTTCTGGCTCATGTCAATCTGACCATTGCTTTCAAATAAAACTCCTGAGCAAATCTCCAGGTTTTGCCTCACCTGCGGCACTGAGATCAAGAAGTCAGCTCTGCACCGTCCAACCATGGAGTTGTCATATGCTTTCTTTCTGGCCAAGAAAGCATACGGCACCTCTCCCCTCTGGATTTGCAGCAGTAAAGTTTAACACGGAGAGACCCCCAAAGTAAGTTGGTTCTGATTGTGAGAAAATTTCAAACGTGGTTCTGATTGTGAGAAAAGTAAACAGCCCATCTGAAATCCTCAATAGTTGCTCAGAGAATGTAGAATCTTTTCTATACATGATAAATTTAAGGAAGTTAGAGCAATGGGAATCTAACACAAATGCTGATCAACTTTGAACTTAATCCTCTTGCCTAGAATGAGAAGAGTATAGATTCTCAAGATGTAATGAATGGACCAAAGTGATGAGAAGAAAGTTTGTTTTCTTTTGTTTGTTTTTCCAAATCTTAACCAATAGAATTTTAATGATATATGAATGTGGTTAATTTTCATGACTTTGTTCTGCCGGTTTCAAAATGAAAGTAAAATTAATAGTTAAAGAGAATGTGAATGATGACATACTGAGATTGAAAAGCATTTAATCAACTATTGCCCAGATTTCTGGAAATCAGTAGGTGAATTATTCCCATCATGAAAATGGAGTATGGAGGTAGGACCACAGATTTGGAATTTGAGGATGTAGAACTCACATCCTCTCTGCACTCCCAGCTGCAGTGTGCTAAGCCAATTTATAAGACTGGCTGAGCTCCATAGGATATCTTGGAAAAAGTGCTTTGTGAGCATAATATTAAAAGTGCTCTGTAAGCATAATATAAAGCATTCAGTTGTTCATAATTGCAACTAATCCTTAAAAATGCAGTTTTATAATTCTACTGATTTTTCAAGCCATCTGATTAGCACAAATGCAATTTTGTTTACTATTTGTTGAAAAAAAACCCTTTGAAGCACTAAGCACCTCTCTTTATTGAAAGATGGGATGTTTACTGAGAGAGGTGAGCTATCGTTGCCGTTGCTCTGCACAACATTGTGCAAGGTGGCACCTTCCATTTCCACAATAAAAAAAAGGAGAAGAAAATGATGAAAGAAAAGAGCATAGTGGAGATGCTTGGGATTCAGGGTGACTGACTTTCTCTTTGTCTAAAAATATTTCTAGAAGATTAGACATACATACTTTAAGTGAGAGCAAATGTAAATAACTTTTGGATTGTCTGTTTAGGATTATTCATAGTACTTTTTCTGTACACTAGAGAGAACTGGGAACAGACTGTGGTGTTAACCCTCACTGATAGAAATACTTCACCAAGGCATGTCATTTTTATGGGGAGCAAACAGGACTTATCTGTCCTGATAGTCACTCAGTATGGATGAATTGGTGCTCCCTCCCCTAAAAGAGGTTTGAGAACAGCGGTTAGTGTTAGAAATTGAAACCTGGAAATGACAAAATCCAAAAGCTCTTTCTTTCATCATCACCAGTAAAAATCATCCTCATAATGATGATGATAAGCAACTTTTACTAAATTTCTCCTATATGCCAGACACCATACCAAGTACTTACATACATTAACACATGTAATTTCATCCTTACAACCCTGAGCGGTATGTATTGTACTTCCCATTTATCCAGTGAACAAACAGCAGCTCACATTATCGGCATAACTCGGACAGCTTTCTAAGAGGCACAGTTGGGACTTCCACCCAGATCCAACTTCAGGCCTCACTATATTCTACCGCTCTGTGTTGCTGCTCAGTGTCTATTAGCTAGATGAACTGGATGGACGGATTTACACAGCTATAGGGCTTAGGGTCAAATAACCCCTGGCTTTACATCTCAGTCTGTCACTTATACTGCTGTGGTCTTGCAAGAGTCTGTTCATCACACTAAGCTTGTTTGTCTCATTTGTGAAGTGTTACTATTGGGCCTTCAATCCTCATAGGATCATTGGGAAGATCAATTGTCATAATATATACTGAGTGCAAAATAGATGTAAGATCTCCTTAGGAATCTTCCCTCATAGTGGTATTGTTCGCAAGGCTTATTCCTAAAAATACGTTTGTCTCAAGGTTTTGTCTTATGCTCAGACATGGGCATTTATCAAGTAGTGGAATCAATGACATGCAATAACACTTATAGCAAATTAGAGCCTCCATAAATAGGAACTCTTAATTCCCTACATTTTTTTTGTTGCTTCCTTGAAATCTACTTTTGAGAGCAAGACACAATTATTAAGAAAATAAGTGCTCTTTGACCCAGCTATCCCACTTATAGGAATATATCCCAAAGACACCATTTCACCAACTTGAAAAAAGAAATGCACCCCCATGTTTATGGCAGCATTGTTCACAATAGCGAATGACTGGAAACAGCCCAAGTGTCCATCAGTGGACGAGTGGATTAAAAAGCTTTGGTACATATATGCAATGGAATACTATGGGGCCATGAAAAAGAAGGAAATATTACCTTTTGCAACAATATGGAGGAGCCTGGAAACTATTATGTTGAGTGAAATAAGCCAGGCAGAAAAAGAAAAATATTATATGACCTCACTCATTTGAGGAATCCAAGGAACATTGAGAACTGAGGAAAGGGATTGAGACAGAGGAGGGATCAAAGGGACCAGAGGAAAAGAGGACAGAGGGAAAGGGGAGGATAGGATGGGATAAACCTGAAGGGGATGGGGGCAAGGGAGATGTGGAGGGGAATATGGGGGAGGGGGATGCAGTAGGGGTTACCCTAGAATCTATAAAACACAATTAATTAAATAATTTTTTTTTTAAAAGAAAATAAGTGAATATCAGTGGTTTGCTAAAAATCCATACAGCTTCTCAGGTATTTCTCGGGTCACAAACATACACTGTCCAAGCAGGAAGGTCCCTAGAGACCTCAGATGTCCAGTCTCTTGTCCAGTGTCAGTTCCCCCACTGAAAGCCTGGAGTTTGGATTCCTGTGCTCTTTCTATCATGCTCCCCATGTTTCTATCTCTCTCCTCTCCTTGTCTTGATTTAAGCCCACACGGATGTTCAGAGTGAGAGCTCTCCACATCCTCTCCATCCACATGGGAAGGTGGAATTTTTTGTTTCTGTAGATTGTAGTTATTCCTGGTGACTTGGCTCATTGTAAAAACACTTTCAACCACAAAGGCTGGAAATAGAAATTTCAAATTATCAAAATGTTCCATGCTTCAGAGTCTTATTAATTTTTGTTGTTGTTTGCCTTATATAATAGTGGCAAAACAAGTTCACATGGTGATTTGAACGGTGTGGGACACATAGTGAACTTGAACTAGTCATTCCCATGATCCACTGTTTGGCTCTGCATATTGCCCAAATTCACCAGAAAACTGCCAGTCTCGCCCCTAAATGCTATAGCTCCATCACAGAGGGAGCCGTTGTGCAGGATTATAGAGGATAAAAAGCAACATCAAGATGATTTTCATTGTTGCTATGAACAGCAAACACAGAAAAATATTGTGTTTGTTGAGGAGGGTTAGTTCTGCTCATTCTTTACTTTAAAGTTAAGGGAATAGTACTTGAAAAAACAGAAGTGCCAAAAAGTAAAATGTGGATGTCCTTTTTTATGGTCTTTATTTTCTTATAATTGTTCCCTCTTGATTATTTCTTTTCAAACTCTGACTCCTTTGGGCCATCCTAGATAGCAGGAGAACAGAACATTCTAACATTTTGCTTTGAAGCAGGATTAGAATGAACTGCCCTTTAAATACAGCAATAAATTAATCCAGCCCAACTCCCAATGAGAGAGGTCAGTCAAATTCTTTTTTTTTTTCCCAGATGCGGGCATTTCACACAGAGACCCAAGAGAGGGTAAATTACTTGCTCAAGGCCACAAAGCCAGTTACTGAGTGGCTTGGAAGCAATTACACATGTAGAAAGGTCTTAATTAATTGAGCCCTAAGATGATAGAAGTGCCATGATATCTGAGGCATCCAGCAGGTCTCTGCTGTCCCAGCAGTTGCCATATCAACTGCCATTAGGTTGGAAGCTACTAGCCTAAGCCCAGGAATCAGGCAAGAGGAGAATGAAAGATTTATAAGGGTCCCAAGAGCCTTCTCTATTCTCGACCAGAGCTGCAGGACCTAAAACCGTGGTCTGGGTCTAGTGCACAGGGTTTCCAGAGTAAACGAATCTAAGAAGGTAAGCACTGAGTGCACTCTGTGTTTCTAGAATTGGAGCTCTTGGACCAGAATGACTGCATGAACTGTAATGAATGTGAGTTAGAGCCAAAGATAATTTTAACAAAATATGTTTTTAACCTGGTTGTCATAGGGCAAAGAAAGTGCAACTGACAGATTTTTCATTTGGAGCTAAATAGAATTGGAGATAATCTGAGAAGTTTACCTCTTTGGGCCACAGGTCAAAACTTGCAGCTCAAAGAGGAGTATAATGTGAGCTTTAAAATGGATTATAAAGAGCCAGATAGAATAAAGCTGGGGTCTGAGTATGAGTCAGTAACATGTTACTGGGTTTCCTAAGATGAATCATCTGACCAGTTCAATAGCACCAACACAATGGCATTAATGTAATGTCTAAAATTGCTAAGCTTTGATATTGTAAATAGCCTGACCACATCGTGAGAGGCTAAGAGTAACTTGATTTTGCTGGTATTGTTCTAAAGTGGATCCTCTTTATCAAAGCCACAGATACACGGGGCAGTTCAAAAGATAATGTGAAAATTCCTCTAGCTTAGAGATTTCACAATTACTAGTTTATGTCATCAATTTTCAATCATCCCAGAAGTCTACTTGATAGAAGTTAGTTATAAAGGACTTCTCTGAACTTAGGAAAGGGATGATTAAACTAGAAAGATCAATAATAAAATGAACCACCTGAAAAAACTATGTATGAAATAAATGGGCAGCTGTCAGGCACAATGTTCTTACATGGTACTAAGTCCATTTTCAAACTTATTCTGCATGCTACTTTGTGGTGAATCCCCTATCTTACCCCTGGTGAATTCACTCTGATGACAGATCCACTGGAAATCTAATATGATTTTATATTCTCTCAATTAGCTGGAAAATATCTGTCCATTGAGAATCCTGAAGCCATACTTTTAAAGAGTTTCTCCTACATTGCTAATACCTGTAGCCTTCAGGGAATACTGCAGAAGTAATCATAATGGCTAACATTTATTGAGAATTGAATGCTGGTTGCTACATGCCTAGCACTGTGCTGATTTTATTAACATATGATATTATATTGAATCCTCACAAGAGTCCAGATTTATCTACATATTACAGATGAGGAAAATGAGATCCAATGGTGAGGTAACTAGCCCAAGGTCACAGCTGATGGGAGACACAACCAAGATTTGAATCCAGGTGGTCGACTCTTGACCAACACTACTGTGCCATCTCCTGTCATCCTACATGGACTTGCCCTATGAAGCTATGTTCCTAACCTAGAGATATTAATTATTTTGATGTGAATTTGACAGTGATAATCATGCTACCCATTTTATTCTTCTTTTTCCAAGTGAGAGGAGGGGAGATAGAGAGACAGACTCCTGTATGCACCCAGACCAGGATCCATTGGCAACCCCCGTCCAGGGCCAATGCTCTGCCCATCAGACGCCATACTCGCAACTGAGCTAATTTTAGGTCCTGAAATGAAGGCTGAGGTGGAGGCTCCACCAAGTCATCCTCAACATGGGGGTCCAATGTCCTTGAAACCAATCGAGTCTTGGCTGTGGGAAAGGAAGAGGGTGGGGGAAGGGGGTAGAAAAGCAGATGGTCATTTCTCCTGTGTGCCCTGACTAGAAATTGAACCCCAGACTTCCACATGCTAGGCAATGCTCTATTCACTGAGACAACCAGCCAGGGCCTCGTGCTACACATTTTAATCTTAACTGTAACTGTGAAATTCAGATCTTATTTTCCAATGGAGGGGAGTAAAATGAGACAAATACAAATCTCACATAGGTAGGATACAAAACGGAGACTCATGGACATAGCTAGAAGTGAGATAGTTATCCAGGGGAGGGGTAAGGAGAGGGACAGAGAGAGTCAGAGAGAGGGATAGACAGGGACAGACAGGCAGGAACGGAGAGAGATGAGAAGCACCAATCATTAGTTTTTTGTTACCGTTGCGACACCATAGTTGTTCATTGATTGCTTTCCCACACATGCCTTGACCGCGGGCCTTCAGCAGACCGAGCAACCCCTTGCTGGAGCCAGCGACCTTGGGTCCATGCTGGCGAGCTTTTTGTTTAAGTCAGATGGGCCTGCACTCAAGCTGGCAACCTTGGAGTCTTGAACCTGGGTCTTCCTCATCCCAGTTCAATGCTCTATCTACTGCGCCACCACCTGGTCAGGCTAAAAAAAATTTTTAAATGATAAAAAGATAAGTCAGCAGGAGAATTGTTGCCTCTAACCAATATGGAGTAATAGCCTGGATTTACCTTTCTGTCTGATGAAACAATTTTAAATGGAGAAAATATATTTTATAAAGAAAAAAATTAAGTGTATTTTTGGAAAAACAAACAAACAGTGTGCAAGGCTCTGGACACCAGACAGTGATGGACAGTGATCCCTCAGGAATGGAAAACAGATGGGGTAGCAGGATGAAATGGAGGAAGACTGTCAGACTCCCGGGATTTTACAAACAGGAAACAGACCAATAGAGCTACTCAACTGCAAACACACTCTACTCTTCAAATAATAGAGGAATGCCTGAGGATTCAGCTACCAGAGGAGTGGTTAGTGGAGTCTCCAGGGGCTCAGAGATGGGTTCATGGGATCTCTCAGCCCCAGAGGCAAGAGCTAGCTCAGCCTTCATGGGTCCAGAAGATGAATCAAGCCACAGAGAATTATTTTTAGGCCCTAAAACCTAATGGAACTTGCCTTGATGGGTTGCAAACTTATGTAGACCAATAACCCCCTTTATTCCTTCGATTTTCTCTTTTCTTTTTTGTGGTGGAAATGACTATCTTGTGCCTGCCCCACCATTGTACTGTGGAAGTAGATAACTTATTTTCTGGTATCATTGGTCCACACATGGACAGAAATTTCCCAGGATGGATCATGCCCAGAATCTGACCTATACCTAACTTAGAGAATTTATATGAAGATATTTGGAACCTTTTTGAGGTGATGATACTTAGATACGATTTTAGATTTCAAGTTAATGCTGGAATGGGTTAAGACTTCTGGGGGTTTTGAAATGAGTTGAATATATTTTTCAAGTGATATAGATGTAAATTTGGGGTGTCCAGAGGGAAGACTGTACTTGCCTGAATGGTATCCCCCTAAAAGCATGTCTACCAAAAACCTCACAATGTGAACTTATTTGGAAATAGGATATTTGCAGATATAACTAGTTAAGATAAATTTACACTGGATATGTGTGAGCCCTAAATCCAATATGACTTGTGTCCTTATAAAAAGAAGAGAAGCAATACAGAGACATAAACACAGGGAAGATAGACATGTGAAATAGAGGCAGAGACTAGCATAATGCAAGTCAAGGTATAACAAGGATTGTTGGCAACTACTAGAAGCTAGGAAGAGGAAAGGAAGGAGTCTCCCCTAAAGGCCTTAGAGCAGTGGTTCTTAACCTGGGTTCTATTGAACCCTAGGGGTTCGATGAGTCGGTCTCAGGGGTTCGGAGAAGCCTCTGCCACGGAGGCCAGAATAAAGTAATACCGTAATTTGTTGTGAGTTCATGTACTTTGTTGGTTTTGTTCTTTGAGCAAAGTGATGTTCATGCACGGCTCATTTTGTGCACCAGTAAAAAAACATATACCTATGTCTTGAATTTGGAAAAAAAATCATATTTTATTTATCACTAAAGAAGTGTTCAGTGAATGCGCATATGAAACTGGTGGGTTTGGTACCTCAAAAAAAGGTTAAGAACCACTGCTTTAGAGAGATCATGGCCCTGCTGACATGTTGATTTTGAACTTCTAGTCTCCAGAATTGTGAGAGAGTACACTTCTCTTATTTTCAGCATATATGTATTTATAGTATTTTTTTACATCATCCTAATATACTAATATACCATGGTAGCACTAATCAAAAGAACATTGGAATGGCTCTATCATTAGTAAGAATACAAGATATAAAGAGGGTCATTTAATTATGATAAAGGGGCCAGTTCATCAATTGATCAAGAAGATACAGAGATCCTAAACTTTTATGCATCTAATAACAGAAGTTCAAAGTACATGAAGTAAAAACTGATAAGATAAATAGATCCACACTCTTCAGGTAGTTCAGCAATCCTCTCTCAAAATTGATGATAGAATAATAGACAGGAAATCAGTGAAAGTAGAAGAGATGTGAACAACACTTGAACCAACTTGACCTAATTGACATGTATAGAACATTGCACCAAACAACAAAATTTGTATTCTTTTCTATTGCATCTAGAACATTTAACAAAACAGACCGTTCATTCTTTGGACCATAAAACAACTTTCAATGAGTTTAAAACTATTCAAGTGGTGATACAAAGTGCACACTTTAACAAAGTAGAACTGAATTGGAAATAATAACAGAAAATCTCCAAATATTTGAAACTAAAGTATTATCCTTCTAAATAATGCATGTGTCAAATAAATCAAATAGAAAATTAAAAAGTATTTTAAACTAAATAAAAATAAAAACACAACATACCAAAATTTGTGAGATGCCACTAAAAAAAGTATTATGAGGAACTTTTTAAGCACTAAACCACTATATTAAGAACAAAGTCTTCAATGTATGAAGACTAAATGTGTACAATTTCCACATTAAAAAAACTACAAAAAGAAAGCTAATTAATCAAAAAATAAGGACATTGTGAACAACTTTAAGCCAATATATTTGACTACTTAGATTAGGGCTCAACAAATGTTTACTGTAAAGGGCCAGATAGTAAAAATTTTTGTTGTTCAGTGCCCCATATGGTATATGTCATGCATTTATTTATAAAATTTTTAAAATTGTAAGAAGTCATTCTTAGCTTGCAGGATGTAGGCCAACTGCTGACTTAGATCAAATAGATGAGGTCCTTGAAAGACATATTACTCAGGCTCACTCAAGAAGAAATAACCAACCTGATGAGTCCTATATCTAATAAGAACTGAATTTATAGTTAAAAATTTTCTCTCTCTCTCTCTCACACACACCCCCCCACACCCACACCCACACACACACACCACACACACACACAAAAACAAAAAAACCCAGACCCAGAAGGCTTTCCTGGTAAATTCTACCAGATATTTAAAAAAGAAGAAATATAATTCTACACAAACTCTTCCAGGAAATTAAAAAGGTGGGAATACTTTCCAATTTATTCTGAGACTAGCATCACTCTAGTACCAAAATCATACAAAGACACTACAAGAAAACTACAAATCAATAACCATGTGAACATTGATGCAAAAATTCTAAACAGAATTTTAGCATATTGCCTCCAACCATATATATAAAGAAAAATTCATAATGATCATGTGGATTTTAAGCCAGGCTTGTAAATTTCAAACTCATTTAGTATAATTCACCATGTTAACTAAATAAAAGAGAAAGCTATATGACCATCTAACAGGTACAAAAAAGGATTTGACAAAATTCAATCATCATTCCTCAAAGGAAAATAAAAATTCTCTGCAAACTAAGAATAGACAGAAATGTCCTCAATCACATATAAAAAATTCACTGCTATTATTATGCTTAATAATGAAAGACTGAATGATTTTGTCTAAGATCAAGATCAAGACAATGATGTCTGCCTCTCCAGTTCTATTTCACATTATACTGGAGATTCTAGCCAGTGCAATCAGAAAAAATGTGCTATGAAAGAGCAATGTAAAGGATACCTATATGGAAAAGAAAGAAGTGAAACTGTCTTTTCCAAAGTAACATGATTGTCTAGTGTAGAAAATTCTATAGAATCTACAAAGAAGCTACTAAAACTAGTAAATAAGCTTAGCAATTTAGCAGGATATAAGATCTACATGTGAAAGTAAACTGTATTTCTCTGAATTACACCATTTATGATACCACCAAAAATAAATAAATGTCTGAAAATAAATCCAACAAAAGAGGTAAAATGCTACACACTGAAAACAACAGAAACTGTGGAGAGAAATTAGGAAAGGCCTAACTAAATGGAGAGAACGTCAGTCAGTTTCTGGGTCGAGAGGCTCAACATTGTGGTGCCAGTTCTCTCTGAATGTATCTATAGATGTAATAATGTAAAACCAATCCAAATCCCAGCAATCTTTTTTCATAAAAATGGGAGGAAATTCATGTGGCTTTGGAAATAACCTAAAATAACCAAAATAACTTTGAAAAAGAAAAAAAGAGTTAAAAGGTTAACACTACATGATTTCAGGGCTTATTACCAAGTAATCAAAACAGTACAATATTGACCGATGACAAATAGGTGACGGGCACAGAAAGAGAGCCCAGGACAGAGACCTACACATATAGTATATGGACAACTGATTTTCAACAAAGGAGCAAAGGCAATTTAGTGGGAAAATAATAGGTTTTTCAACATATGTTGTTGGACCATATACAAGTAATTCAAAATTTTCACAGGACTAAATATAAAATTCAAAACTATAGCACTTCTAAGAGAAGAGAGAAAATCTTTGTAACTTTGGTAAGAAGATTTCTTAGATATAATTCTAAAAAGAATGATCCAAAACCTGATAAATTTGATTTTATTAACTATTTAGGAATTTTAGGGATTAAATTTCTTTTTATTTAGAAAATTAAATTTAACAGGGTGACATCAATCAATAAGAATACACAGATTTCAGGTAAACATTTCTGTAGCATTTGAACTGTTGATTATGTTGTATACCCATCACCCAAAATCAAATCATTTTCCTTCACCTTATATTTGTTCCTAAAAAAATTCTTCTTTTTGAGATAAATCATTACAAGAATGAAAAGACAAGGCCCAGGCTAAGAGAAAACCTTTGTAAATTATAAGTTGAGAAAGAACCCTGAAAACACAATAAGAAAACAACTCATTCTTTTTAGAAATTGTGTAAAATATTTGAACAGGTAACTTCTCCAAAGAAGACATACATCTGTCAAATAAACACATAAAAATATTCTGAACAGTAAGTATTAGTTACTAGGAAATCCAGATTAAATCTTAAATGAGCTACCACAATAATCTATTAGAATAGTTAAAGTTTAAAGGACTGATCATACCAAATTATGGTGAATGGGATAGTACTGGAACTGTCAGAAATATATTCTCATACATTGGTGGTAGAATGTGGAATGTTACAATTACTAGAAAATAGTTTGGCAGGTTTTTAACATGTTAAATATACACTCACCACATGATACAGCCATTCCACTCCTATATGTTTACCCAAGAGAAAAGAAGGTATACAATGTTCATTCAAAGATATGCACATGAATGTTTTATACCAACTTTATTTGTGATACCTAAAAGATGTAAAAAATCCACCTGTCTATCAAGAAAAGAATGAATAGCCTGAGCAGGCAGTGGCATAGTGGATAGAGCATCGATCTGGGACACTGAGGACCCAGGTTTGAAGCCCTGAGATCGCCAGCTTGAGCATAAGGTAACCGGCTTGAGTGTGGGATCATAGACAAGACCCCGTGGTCGCTAGCTTGAAACCCAAGGTCACTGACTTGGGTCCAAGGTCACTGGTTTGAGCAAGGGGTCACTTGCTCAGCTGGAGCACCCCCAACTCCATCAAGGCACGTATGAGAAGCAATCAATGAACAACTAAAGTGCCGCAACAAGTTGATGCTTCTCATTTCTCTCCCTTCCTGTCTGTCTGTTCCTCGCTCTCTCTCTCTGTCTTTAAAAGAAAAAGGAATGAATAAACACACTGTGGCATATACATACAATGGAATGCTACTCAGCAATAAAATAGAAATCACTATTGTTGATTTAGGCTACAAGATGTACAAATCTCAACATTATTATGCTGAGTAAAAGAAGACAGACCAAGAAAAGTATGTAGGATTCTATTTATATCAAATTCTAGGCAATGCAAACAATGTAGAGTGACAGAAAGCAGATCACTGATTACTTAGGATGAAGGAGGAAGGGATTTCAGTGGGGCAGAAAGGAACTCTGGAGTTTGATGGGTTCATTTATTAAGTTGATTGGAGCAATAGCTTCATGGGTATATACTTATGTTGAATTTGACCAATTCCTACACTTTAAATATATGCAGTTTATAGTATGTCAATTATACCTTTAAAAGGCAGAGAAAAACCTTCATAGAGGAAGAGGAAGAAGCAGGTCTCACAGAAGCAGTCTAGGGGGTTAGGTTAGGAACAAGAAAGTGACACTTTCCTTTAAGCTCCTGCTATCGGTCCTGACTGTGTATCAGCCAAAAGTCATGTTGCACCGGGATGTTTGCTCAGATGTTTTTACTTGCATTTGCTTTTACAACTTTTCTGTAATATTTGTGGATCATCAGGGTCAACCAGTTCTCCTTTTCAGAAGAAAACTATTTTTTCCATTCCAGGATGTTAGATAAAAATGTGAATGGCTACATATAGAACCCAGGTCACAGGTGTCATCTAGGATTTATTATTTTATTAGGAAAATACTGCTTACTTTTTACTTAATCCTTATTGCAGAGAATTTCCAAAAAGTAAACTCAATTTATAAAAACACAAATTTATAAAACAAGTGAGAAGTTGATAACATTCCTTACCGAAACAGTCCCCAAAGGGCTTCTTTAAATAAGAAATCTTCTTGAGGACACCTAAAATTGATTCAATGCACACACTTCAGGAAATTATCTACATATTTTATGGAGGGAGGGGGATGCTGTTTTTATTACCAAGTGGCCCATATAGTTGTTAGGAGTTAAAAAGACATGAAAGTGGCTTAAAAAAAATAAAGATTATGTCAGAGACAGAAATGACATATCACAGATGAGAATAATGCTGGCTATCTATTCAAATTCATTACAATTACTATGTACATACTCTTAAACCGGCCTTACAAAGCAAAATATATTTTTTGAATAAGGAACATTTTCTTTGAATGTGCCTCTCTGATGTCGGCCTCTACCCTACATCCCCCCCAACACCTCCTGGCAGCCCTTGTTGAAGGTTGACCTCAGAGCAGAGCTATACCTTCCGTCCTGCGGAGCCACCTGCAGAGGGGACTCCCAGGGTTTCCACGGACCCCAAGCAGACAGGAAGCCTGCTGCAGAGCTGTTGGGAAAGTGCCCAAGCCTCACTGTGTCCTTGGCAGGGGTGCTCGCTCTGACACAGTGAGCTACCCACCTGTGCTGGCTGGACCTAGCTCAGCCGTCCCTTCCCTAACCCCACTGGCTAATGTCACAGGAGGAGGCAGGGTCCACATAGAGCATGATACTGCCCTCTGTGCCATCTTGGGTCAGAGCCAGCAGACCCTCCCACCGCCTGGGGAACCAAACAGAGTCAGTGCCCAGCTCCCAGTGTTCTTCCAGAGCTGCTGTGATCAGCTCTTGCGTCTCAGAGGGCCCTGGAACTTCTGTCCCTGGACAGCCGGAGGCTCTGCTGCTGCCCTGGAAGTGACAGGCCGCCCCCCCCGACCCCCCAGGCCCGGCCCTCAGGTTGGCTGGGTACCCATTTAAAAAATAAATTCTATGTGTAAGACTGAAATTCTAGTCCCATCACCCACCTTTCCTCAGGGGCACCACCTACCCACCTGCTGAATTTTCTTCCAGGCCTGTTTCTATACATTTCTTACCTAGCTGTACCGTGGAATACTTTGTTTTTGTTTTAAAACCTCAATTGCGTAAAACCCAAGGTATATTCTGAAACATTTTTTATCATTCAACATGGCTTAGAATTCTATCTATTTTAGAGCACAGCCACTTCATTCTTCCTAACTGCTCCACAGATGCTCCTCTGTGTGGATATAGATCAGCTTATTGAGACATTACCTTATCTGTGGGCACTTAGATTGTACAGTTACACACAGCACTATGATGAATGGCCATATTGTGCCTTCCGGCGCATTTGGGTGAGGATGGATACCAGAAGTAGCTTAAAGGAACCCTTAACCTGAACCTGAGAAATAGCATTTGACCCTCATATGTGCCTTCAGTGCCTCCTTATTTCTTTCATTTGGGCTGTTTGATTGCTATAGAGCACCATGTAGATTATCATCCTGTTTTGTTGTCTTTTGACCATGATTAGCCATGTTTTGTTTTGTTTCCTTGTTTTGACCATTTATTTTAGAGTTGGATAGGCCAGGGTTTGATTTATGTGACTTCTCTAAGCCTTAGTTTTCTTATCTGAAAAATGGGCATTATAACTATTATAACTATCTAACAGTTGTAGAGAATTTAATTGAACTAATGGCTAAGCAAAACAATTAAAAATAGAAAGTAGGTAGTGATTGATGGCTGTTATGGGATAAATGATACATTTTTATAATATAAATCATATCCAAGTCTATTTCAGAATTGTAAATATTGAGTTGTTTTTTGTTTAAACAGAAAGTTTCTCAGTGTATTAGCATCTTTTATACTAATGGGGAATATTGCATTTATCTATACCACACACAACTAACTATACAGGCCATTTTAGGTTTATACTTATTGCCTCAAAGATGTGGTCTAAGCTTGTTAAGCTACTCGATAATCTCAAGGTTGTAAAGACCTTAAAGACGATATGTTCCAAACCTCCACGCCATTCCCATGTACACAACCTTTGTCTAACAGTTTATTTCCCAGGACAGCTAATTCAACCAGAGAAGTGGTGAAAATATCCTTAATTTCCAGGATTACCTAATTTTCTTCTATCTTCAGAGTCATCCAGGTGATTAATTTTCAATTATTCCCAAAATAAGTGGGAAAGACCTGAAAAAACCCTCTTCATTGGTCCAACATATTCAATTTATTTAGCACTTTATGACAACCATTCTCTGTTCTAGGTGCTGGTAATGGAGAAGGATGAGAGATCATCCCTCCCTTATGGACTTTACAGTCAACCAGTAGAGACAGGGATAAAGTGGCATTGAGTCAGAGTCTGGATTTATGAGAAGGTAGTATTTCACTGATTCTAATTAGATACTGTTCCTATAAGGCTGATATTGACTTTCCTAAATGAGAGACAGATTTGTCACAATCAAGGGACTTCTTAGTTTTGGCACTGCATAGTTTGGGCCCTCAATAAATATGTAGTAAGTTAAAAAAGAGACAGCCTGACCAGGTGGTAGCGCAGTGGATAGAGCATTGACCTGGGACCTGAGACTCCAGGGTCATGGGTGTGAGCATGGACTCACCAGCTTGAGCGTGGGGTTGCTGGCTTGAGCATGGGATCATAGACATGACCCATGGTCACTGGCTTGAGCCCAAAGGTTACTGACTTGAATTCCAGCGTCACTGGATTGAGCAAGGGGTCACTGGCCCTCCCAAACCCTTGTCAAAGCACACATTAAAAAGCTATCAATGAACAACTAAGGTGTTGCAACAAAGAATTGATTCTTTTCATCTCTCTCCCTTCCTGTCTGTTCTTGTCTCTCTCTCTTTTTCTCTGTCTTGCAAAGAAAAATAGAGAGACAGAGATAGTGTTCTGTAATATAGAACTATAAAACATGCCCTTCTAACACAAGCAGTTTTTATCTTTTTGCTAAAAATTTTGAGCAAGAAAACATACTCTACAAATATGGCGTTTCTTTTTTATTAAAAGACACCCCATGCACAAGCACATATATATATATATATATATATATATATATATATATACACACACACACACACACACACACATACACAACTAAAAGGAAAAGATTTTTATAGCTTGCAGCAGGCCTACAAATTTAAATACTAAAACCTTCAATTTGTAACAATAATTCATATACAGCTATATGAGGTGAAAAAGGTTAATGATGGAATTTTTAAAGTATGTTCCATTGACTATAAATGGCATATCTGACAGTTAAAATGAAAATTGCTCCTGAAGAAACTTTACTCAAACTAATTATTGGAGAAGTTATAAGGATGTATAATTATATTCTTCACCTTTAAAAAAAGTTTTATTACAAATGTGCTTTTAAAGAACAAGTAGAGAAATAAAAGCTGTAATTGTTCTTAATTATAGCTAGCTGTAATTGCACTCAATTGCAATATGCTGAATATCCCCAATGGCTAAAGAAATCTTGGCATACAGACAGTGCACCCACTTTCATGTGATGAGGTATAGTTTTATGAATATTCTGTTATCTATAATTTAGCTCTTTTACTGTTGATTCTATTTTTGTTGGTTTTATTTTATTTATTTTGTTTAGTGATTATAGAGACAATTGTCATCTATGAATGTGTAAAAGGTTGGAGATTTTCATCTAGGGTTGGTTCAAAATTCCCATTGACACAAAAACAACATATAGGCAATTGTTAAATGAGTAACAGGAACATGGCCCACCATGGTTGAATACACAGATTTGAATTTTCGGAGATAGGGATGAATATCACATTTAATTTACCCAGCAGGGTACAAGAAGCAACCTGGAAAATACAAAGATCTGAAATAGCATTAACTATGGCTCTCAGAGTCATTTTATTTAAAGTGGGTAAAATTAAATAGGATTGGGTCCCATGAATGGGAGAGTTTTCATCTCATTCTTCCTTTGTGCTCAGAACTCAAATTGATTTTTGTGTTCTGCCTGTGCTTCTGATGTTCCTACCTGCCTTTACGGTGAGGAAGGCTTGGCCTGCGTCCCTGAGCCAATGTTGTATCAAAAACTCTTGAACCTCATGGCATACCACTTTACTCTTCTGTGAAGATGTGAGGTGATAGTGCTATCCTTTTCTTCACTGAGAACTATTAGAGGGATTGGGGGAGTTGTTTGTTTTTTTAATGAATATACTATTGGAGAAAAATAATTTTTTCAACTTTAGGAGAAAGGGACATTTTGTTATATGTTATTGTCACTGTTCTGAAAAGTAAAATATAATGAACAAAAAAACAAGATTCAACCAAATCACATCAGAACAACTTTTATTACTTTTCATTTTCATGGAATGGCTACTATGAGCTTTCAAATCCATAGCCAGAGTCAGCTTTGACATAATTCTGGTGCAATTTTGAATTTTAAAAAATGGGGGAGAATGCTCAGTGCCTTAACCTGAGTACCATTCCTGATTGCAGGTTGGAGGTCAGGACCAGGTAGAGGGAAGCCCTCTGAGGAAATGTTCTTTTGAAGAGGTCAAAGCTACCCTACTCCCCAAACAGGATCATGTATGACCCTTACTTTGAGTGTCAGATGGAAATTAACAAGAGTCTGAATTTCCAGCTTGTATTTCTCAAAGACTTACAAGATCCAGTAAATGCAGGGCCTACAGGGAAGGGTCCATGTTGAGTTATTCTCTGTTGAACCTCCAACACGTGGAATCTGGCACATAGGAGGAGCTATGGAAATATTCATTGGGCAAATTAATAAATAGATGATAATGAATTCAATACCAATCCTTCTCAGTTGATGGATTAAACCATTAGTCAAATATTACATTGCAGGCTGGTATTTGCAAATACCTCTTTGATTGAGAAATTATCAAGAATGAAGATGATTTTCTCTCATTAAAAGAATTTATTGGTGATACTGTGTCCCTGGGAGTTAATAGAGAAAAATTATTCTTTATAGCAAAATGAGCCCCCTTTTAACAATGATTTATCCAAGAAAAAAATGTATTTTGATTAATAATCTTTTGATATATTTTCCTTTATGAAGTCCACTTATGAATTATAAGACAGTGTTGAGTGCAATAATGGAGCAATAATAAATGCAGAGATCTTTCAGTAACCTGATACTCTCTCCCTCTTGCAGAAACATAGTATTTGAAAAATATATACCCTTTTATTTTTATTTTTTGGAGTGATTTTTTTTAAACAAAGTTTGAAAAGAAAACACACATTGTTTTTTAATTATTTTCGCTTTTGCTTTTCTTTCTCTGAGAGCACAAGTTGGTAAAAAAAAAAAAAAAAAAGGTTATGTGCCATTTCTATGGTCTGCAACTGTCCCTCAGGGCTGATTATATTTGCCCTTGTTAAAGTCTAAATAAGTGAGTCTTACAGTCTTTTTTTTTTTTTAAGCAAGAGAGAGACATGATGGGAGAGAGATGAGAAGCATCAGTTCATAGTTGCAGCACTTTAGTTGTTCATTGATTGCTTTCCATAAGTGGGGGGCTCCAGCCGAGCCAGTAACTCTTTGTCCAGGCCAACAACCTTAGGCTCTAGCCGGCAACATTTGGGCTCAAGCCAGCAACCATGTGCTTAAGCTGGTGAGCCTGTGCTCAAGTCAGATGAGCCTATGCTCAAGCCGTTGACCTCAGGATTTCAAACCTGAAACCTCAGTGTCTCAGGTGAGTGTTCTATCCACTGCACCACTACCGGTCAGGCATAAGTGAGTTTTAATCAGCAGAAATTGTTCCTAATGCCCAAATCCAGGTCCTTCCTGATCATATCATTTAGCTGTAGTAGATTCACAGAACATGAGCATGGTGATTAATAGGTAAACTCAAGTGTACACAGAGGCATAGTTCTCTCTTCCTAATGCCAGCAGCAGTGTCTCCTCTTCAGCTGCATTTCCAACCTAAGTGTCAAGATGACATTTTTGAAAGAAAACAAAAGCCCTTACACCACCTGGAAATGAGGAGACAGCAGTGCAATTTAAACAGTGGCTGCCCTCACAAACAACAGTTGAGCCAGATGCGCTGTTTTACACAGTTGATTAAGAGAAACCTTTGGCGATTTTATTGTCAAGGCCGTTGAGCACAAGAACAGAGATAAAGACACACAATAGTGACTGTTTTATATGTAAGGAATATTAAAAATAGTCTAAAGAAATGTTAAGTTAAATAAAATCTCAGCAAGGACTCTGAAAGGACTCTTCAGAAAGAGGCTGGATATGTCAGTGACTAGGTTAAATTAACCCTAGTGCAGCAGGCCTGACACTCTGAATCACAGACTGGCTGGCTGCCTTGCAGGCCACTAGTTCTAAATACCGGCCCCTCCCCCAGTACATTTCTGTCTTAGAAGGACTTGGTAGATGACAGGTCCTCTCTCCCCACAGTGGCAACCCTCATCCTGAGCTAAACAACAAAAGCGGTTTAAAGAGAAACTCGACCTTATAATCTTAATTTCTTAACTGAGAGGTATGAAAAGGAACCTGGAGGGGTCTGCTTATGAACTTGGTCTGCAGGCAGGGCCATGGCTGTTTATGCCTCTGCCTGATAGTTCATTCACTCCCACACAAGAGTTGATTAGAAAGGCTGCCTGCCCTCTGTAGCGATGTGAAGTATCTCTTGTCAAAACCTACCTGAGGGCGTTGTCTTCCCTTTTGGTTTGTCAGCATTTTGAATATATAGATCCAGATCTATCATTTTTTTAAACAGCAGCAGCCCCTAGTAGTGTCTGGTCCACACAGTGGGCACTGGGGGATACTAGCTGAAGAGTAAAATGCAATCATGTAAAGGAAAGAATCAGGCATGAGGAGTTGAAGGGGGATAAGTGTTTGTCTTTCCTGCAGGCATGTATTTACTCAGTCTCCTTATCAGAGAGCCATTTCTGACCACTGCTGAAAAATAATAGCCCCTCTATAACCCCCACTATTCCATCCTAGCCCCTACCTTGCTTTACTCTTCTTCCTAACGTATACTATGAATGGCAGTAATAAATATCAATTGACTTTTATTTTTGCGTCTTTCTTTCCCTTCTAGATTTTAAAGTTCCTCATAGGGCCATGGTTTTTGTTGTTGTTCACTGCTCTAGCATAGAACCTGGGCAAATGAGTGAAGTGTAGCATATTTATTATATCTGTAGCTTGTATATATTCAGTAGCAGTGTAGAATAGTGATCAGAAACAAGGGCTCTGGGGCCCAGATACTTGGGTTCAAGTCCTGGCTCCATCTGGCACGAGCTGTGTGGCCTTGGGAAGCAATTTAACATTTTTTTGTCTTGTTTTGCTCATGTCTATTATGTTTCAATAATATTGACAATTCCATGAGGCTTTTATAGGAATTAAGTCAGTGGCCTAGAATAGTGACTAGCAGTAAGTGTGTATGCGTTTGTGTGTGTATGTGTTTAAGTGTAGATTTCACCATGTGAAAATAATTGCTTGTGTCATATACAGACATATACACACAGACACAAAATATTTTAATCATGTGAGTGAAAATCAAGGAAAGATAAAAGCATGAGAGAGTAAGCAAAGGACAACCAAAATAAAGAGAACAGAAGGACAAATAGATGGTCAGAGAGAAAGTGGGAACAAAAGGAAGGAGTAAAGTTGTAGCTCTCTCTAGCAGAGAATAAACTTCAGCCCCTGAGGTGTTTGGGATTTCCCAAGGCTCAGGTTCATGCATATAAGAAAAAGTTAACTGTCCTAAATCAATGTATTGAATTGTACTGATGCCTTTAAGCTAATCTTCTTGTCTACATGTTAGTTGGAAATAGATCCAACTTTAAAGGCCCATAATTTGTCCAAAGCCTGGTGACAAAAGAAAAGAAAAAAGACACCTGCTTGATTGTAATATTTTTATTCTTAATTAAGATAAAGAATATCTCAGTCCTTCTACAACCAGAACATTAAATCATTTGCAAAACAGGCAATAAAAAAAATGTATCTTAACATTTTTAAAAGTCTTCGTACTTTTAGAGGACTCAAAGTTACCACTGGAGAGAAACATTCCAGATCTTTAAATAATATTTATCAGATAAAAGTGAGACTATGAGACTATGAGACACGGACAAGAGTTTCGGGGTGGGGGGAGGGAGGAGAGGGTGGGAGAGAGGGGAGGGGAAGGGCACAAAGAAAACCAGATAGAAGGTGACAGAGGACAATTTAACTTTGGGTGATGGGTATGCAACATAATTGAATGATAAGATAACCTGGAGATGTTTTCTTTGAACATATGTACCCTGATTTATTAATGTCACCCCACTAAAATTAATTTTAAAAAAAGAAAGAAAGAAAGAAGAAATGGAAAATCTGAATATAACAAGTTCAGCTTGAGTTAGTAATAATAATAATAAATGCATAGTGAAACTAAAAAAAATATTTATCAGGTTAACATGCAATTATCATGGGGGCTTATATCTGGGAAGGAGAGGAGCATGATGGAAGAACACTATTTCAGACAGCTGGTCAAGACCGGCATCACTGTGCACCAGCGAATGGTCTACACATTAAAAATTAAAGTTTTTTTTTTTTTAAATGTTAATAGTCTACAAAAACTGGGTAATACACATGGGACACTTGTCTATTTTTAGAAAGGTATTTGTCTCTTCTGTTTTTTAACTTTGATAAAATTGAATTTATAGCACAACTTCACATATGCACAGAGCTTTCCTCTTTGTTCCCATTAATGGTTGACCCTAGGTTAAAGCGCAGCATAGTTTTTATATTCTGGGACTTAGAGATCCAAGAGGCAGAAGGAATTGTCCAAGGATATGCAACCTATCAGGAGTGCGCACCCACCATTATTTTGTTCTGCTTCTTAACCCCTAGGACATCTCTATTTCTCAGAACATATAATTTCACTTTGTCATTTTTTCATCATTACTTTCATTCAGTGTTCAGCATTCTGCTCTCTCTCTTGAAATCAGATCATTTGGGCAGGAAATGGAAAGGAAAGGAAATTAATACATTAAACTTTGAATACTGCTGTAATTACAACAGGCATTTAAAAAATAATAAATTTAGAAGATTGGAATTCCCTTCAAGTAGAGAATGTTTCATGGTTCTGTTTCACTCATGTTTATTGAGTGTCTGGTATGTGCAAGGCACTGAGTATTTAAATTTTTGAACAAGATGTGGTTTTTGACTTAGAAGAGTTTCCAGTTGTGGTAAAATGAAAAGTATGCACCATTTCATACCTCATGTAACATCCTTTCATGGAGTGTGAACACCTAGAAAAAAGGGTTAGGATATGATTCATTTTGGTGCATTTCTAAGCACCAAGCATGGTTTGTGCTAAACATACTCTGAAGGCTCAGTGAATATGTTAAATGAATAAGTATTAGTGCTGAAGGCCATTTAGGTTTAAAAAGCTATGTTAAAAATAGACATTGCAACCTATAAAAATTCATTGAAAAAAGCATGGTCTTTATACACTTTATTTTTTAGAGCAGTTTTATGTTCACAGCAAAACTGAGGAGAAGATACGGAGATTTCTCACGTACCCCCTGTTCTTACACATACACAGCCTTCCCCACTATAAACATTCCCCATCAGAATTGAACCTTCATTAGAATCAATGAACCTACATTGATACGTTTCACTCAAAGTCCACAGCTGACATTAGAGTTCACTTTTTTAATAGTGCTTAGACATTTGTTTAACTTACAAAGTGATCACTCCAATAAGTTTAGTCCCCATCTGATATCATATGTAGTTATTACAATATTATTGAGTATATTCCCTATGCTGACTTTACATCCCTGTGACTATTTTTATAACTAGCAATTTGTACTTTCTAATACCTTTACCTTTTCTTTATTTTTTATTAATTTAAATTTATTGTGTTAACATGAATTCGGGTTCACTCTTGGTGTTGTACAGTCTATGTGTTTGGACAAATGTATAACGTCATATATCCACGAGTACATTATCATACATGGTAGTTTCACTACCCTAAAAATTATCCATATGGCACCTTCTGTAAGTTCTCTCAGTTGCATTATAAAGGAGCATTGTCTAGGTGAAACATGGCATCTTCTGCTAAATTTATTTTCCTCAAGTTTCTTTTTTTAATAAAAAGTATACATTTGTGAAAACATGGATAATTCAGATTATTTGTTAGCAATAGTAAATAGGTAAAAATGAACAATCCATCATTTTAAAAGCTCTAGTGCTTTGCTGATCTCAAAAATGGCTGTTGGAGCTCCAATAAGGAGTTAATATCCAAAATATATAAAGAACTCACAAAGCTCAGCAACAAACCAGCAAACAATCCAATTAAAAAAAAGTGGAAAGAGGACTGAACAGACACTTCTCCCAAGGAGACATACAAATGGCCAACAGGTATATGAAAAGATTCTCATCTTTGCTAGCTATTAGAAAATTTCAAATCAGAACTACAATGAGATACCACCTCCCACCTATTAGATTGGCTATTATCAACAAGACAATAACAAGTGTGGGAGAAGCTACAAAGAGAAAGGAACCCTCATTCACTGTTGGTGAGAATGTAAACTGGTATAACCGTTATGGAAGAAAATATGGTGGTTCCTCAGAAAATTAAAAATAGAACTACCTTATGATCCAGCAATCCCTATACTGGGTATTTACCCCAAAAATCTCAAAAACATTAGTACTTAAAGACACATGCAGCCCCATGCTCATCACTGCATTATTCATGGTAGCCACAACATGGAAACAGTCAAAGTGTTCTTTGATAGCTGATGGATAGAGAAGATGTGGTACATATATACAATGGAATACTACTCAGCCATAAGAAATGATGACTTATTGCCATTTATGACAACATGGATGGGCCTTGAGAACACTATAATGAGTGACATAAGTAAATCAGAAAAAGCTAAGAACTATTTGATTTCACACATAGGTGGGATACAAAACTGAGACTAATTGACGTAGATAAAAGTGAAGTGGTTAACACAAGGAAGAAGTTGTAGGGGAGGGGAGTAAAGAGGGAAAAATATACAGTGACATAAATGATTTGACTTTGGGTGATGGGTACATAATATAATCAACAGTTCAAATGTTATAGAAATGTTTACCTGAAGCCTATGTACTCTTTATGATCAATGTCACCCCATTCAATTTAATTTTCTAAATTAAAAAAAGTGGCTGTTGGTTGGTGAGTTCTAACTGCATTGGTCTAGTGAAATACAGTTGTGCTTCCTTTGTATTTTTTTTAAAGCAATATGCTCCAATGGAATCATCTTGTCACAAAAACTATGTTTATCCATTCATTTGCATTCACCAATACTTACTTTTCTCATGAAGTAATATCTATAACTCTCATGTAACTTTTTGAGTACATGGTTGTATAAAACATAATTTTCTCCTGTTTATACTTACTATGTGGAGAACACAGGGGTTTTGCCAGCCTTTGTCTTTTGCTCTAAAACTCATGCCAGCACCTTTCCTTTGCATGTGTGGACCTACTGAGTGAAGTTAGGCATTGCCTTTCTTGCATAAGTCAAATTCATAATTTACCACCTAGGCATTTCTAGCTTATTTGTTAAGAGGAACAAAAAAACAGAGACTTGTGAAAATCTTGTTCTTTCCCCCAGTATTTATAGTTGTCTTGCCTCTAGAATTAATTCAACATTAGTTTTTCTTAAAGTGCTTATTATTTTTAATCTTTTCAAAGAATCCATTTTATTTCTTTTTGTTTCTTTTTTTTTTTTTTAGGTGAGAGGAGGGAAGAAATAGTAGGGAGACACTCACATGTGCCCCAACCAGGATCTACCTGGCAACTTCATCTGTGGCTGATGCTCAAGTACCAAGCTACTTTTAGTGCCTGAGGCTGATGTCCTACAACTGAGATATCCTCAGCACCCAGGGCCATGCTTGAATCAATTGAGCCACTGGCTGTGGGAGGGGAAGAGGGGAAAGAAGAGGGAAAAGGAGGGAGGGTAAAGCAAATGTTTGCTTCTCCTTTGTACCCTGACCTGGAATCAAACCCAGGACATCCATATACCAGGCTGAAGCTCTACCTATCGAGCCACAGGCCAGGGTTCTGATTTAGTTTTCAAAGAAACAAAAACTTTCATGTTCATAGTTCATCATTTTTACATCATGTTTAATTAGATTTAAAAATTAGAATGAGTACCACTAACATTAAGTGGATCAAGGAACCAATATAACATCTCTTGGAAAGTATGCAAACTTAAGTGGCAGAAACCAAAGTGAGACAGGTATTCTTGAGAGGGCTGTCACTATGTTTTTTCATGAGAATGAAGAATTTTGGTTAATTAATTAAGGCTTTGAAACAGAAGTCAGTTATGGATGCTAAATTTTATTGTTCTATTGCAGTGGTTCTCCATTAAAAGCAGTTTTGCCCCTAGAGGACATTTGGCAATGTTTAGAAATATTTAGATTGTCACAAATGGGAAGGGAGGCAGGTAGATACTACTGGCATTTAGTAGGTAAAGCCCAAGAATTCTGTTGTACACCCAGCTATGCACAGAACAGCCCCTCACCACAAAGGAATACCCTGCCCCAAATGTCAGTATAGTGCGAGGCTGAGAAATTATATAAGTGAATTTATTATAATGTTTGTCCAAAATAATTTTAAAAGATACTAGAGGGACTCATAGTATTAAAATGTGGATAATCTGGAAAGCAAAAATGAATAATTGAAGGATTAGAGAAGAGGAAAGGTAATTGTACCCCAACCCTAGGTTGCTGCTGTTACTGTGGTCAAATTTTAAACAAAGATCTAGCACTGAAGGAGAGCAGGTCAGAAAAGTTCATCAATTCATTCCTCACAAATTGTACAAAGATTTATTGAGTATTATTTTGGCTTCAAGTGACAAAATGAGAAATAATGAAATTTAAAAGATATTTCTGTTGTGATTTCATAAAGGGAGACAAGAGAAAGGGGTGCTTTTAGCTGGCGTATCCACAATCCCAGGTTCTGTTTGCAAATAGAAATTTCTTATGCAGGCACTGAATTCTTAGAAGAGATGAATACGTGTGAAGCATTCAGCAGTGTAGTGGACAAAGCTCTCAGTTGTGTTTTTTGCTGAAGGAATGATAACCTTTCAAAAGCCAGGTTCTGAACCAGTAAAAACTGAAAGTTTAATATTGTATGGTTTTTTAGGAGAGAACATTTCTATGGGAGCTGAACTTAGAATCACTCACTCATTTAAGGCAGGATGGCTCTATGGGAATTAGCATGTCCCTACAGTACCCCAGTACCATCACAAACAGAGAAAATTCTAAAGGACCCGGGGTAGTTCATGGAGTTGAAAGTCCTTTATTTGAAGTGATAAAATGAATAAAGACAATATGAGTTTAAAGCTGAGATTCCTAATGCAGGGTAGACATATTTACTTTGGGAGGTCAATAAACCATCAACATCTGCACACCACATTTTGTTTGTGTATGTATAGGTATATTGTTATTTTTTTTCTAGGTTAGGTATTTATATTTTTAATGAGATTTTTAAAGAGATCAGATGACCAAAGAAAATGGCTGCACTGCTATTCTAAAAAATTACACTTTTTTTTTTTTTTTACAACACAACCATCAAAGATAATTTTTATTTTATTGTTACAGGAAGAAAGAATTCAGAACAACTTTACATGGTGTGATATAAAAATGCATATAAGCATAAGTATATAGAAATAAACACTTAGAAATACATTAGAATTCTAGCTTATTAACTATAGGTTATATTTATTTTCTTTAGGAGGTCTTTCTGTATTTTCCAAATTTTCTACAATAAACATAGATTACTATATAATTCAAAATTATATTTGGATATTGAAAAGTAATATAAACATTTTAATTGCAAATAACATTTAAAGAGCACTGTCCAAGGAAAGTGGACATAGTGCTCACTCTCAGCTGCCCAGTGACAAAGCCTTAATTCCTGGAACAGAGCAAATTTCCTTTCTAAACTTGTGACTCTGCATGACTGTGCAAATGATACATAGGATTGCTCCTTCCACATTTTATTCTCTACAACAAATGACTTTTAGAAGTCCTTTCATTATTGTTTTCTTCTAAGAAAGTTTTTATAAGAGTAAATGTCAATTTTATTTTGGGTCTTCATCTTTCCAGAAGGCTTAGGAAGTTAAGAATATACAACCTAACTATCGTCTTTCTTCTCTTCTCTACTCTCCTTCCAAATCTCTCTCCCTCTCTCTCTCTCTCCTTCCCTCTGTCTCTTTTATAATGTCTAGGTGTGTCTATTAAATATTGCCCTTAGACCGAGATGATAGCACTTTCTTTCATTTCTTCTGTACTTTATATAATGTTCAAAGTAGCACCCTCTATTCAAAGACAACTTAAAAGTTTCAAAAATACAACTCATTTCAATTGCACTTTTAAGATATCTTCAAGCACCATAGGAAACAACTCCATGTGTGATATCACACACACACACACACACACACACACACACACACACACACACACACACACACACACACACACATACATGATAAACAGTATGTAAGAAGTCAATATGAGCCCTGTCCAGATAACTCGGTTGGTTAGAGTATTGTCCCAAACCACAGAAGTTGCTGCTTTGATGCCCAGTCAAGACATATATGGGCACAGATTGATGTTCCTGTCTCTCTTTCCCTTCCTCTCTCACTAAAAGTCAATAAGTAAACGTTAAAAAAAAGGAAAGAAGTCAAAATGGTATTGATTCGAAAGGACGTGATGAACTCTTTCTGAGCAAATACTAAGTCTATGCTGGGGCTGGGCAGGAAGTAGAATCTGGCAACATCCTACCACAAGAGAGGGGGCAAAAAAGAAAGTGATTTAAATTCATTAGCCATTTTTCTTTTCTGTCTATTAGTTTTGAGGATATCTTGTGGGACTGACAACAGAGAACAACTATACATGGATTGGGAGCAGTTTATAAGGATGTTTAGGGAGCACATCAGGATGACCTTTACTGGTAATATTCAGGCACTGAACATTTTGTCAAATACTTCCAAATCAAGATCTAGATCTCCACATAGGACCTAAATCCAGATTATTGATCTTGGCCTTCAGTAATCCCAACTTGTAGAACATTGTAACAAAGAAGTAAAAGACAATAATTTGCTACTGGAAGAACTTGATTTTGTGCCATTCATGTTCCTTTATAAACCTCAGGTGACAGAGGGCATTAGCACGAAAACACATTCTCTAAAGAACTTGTTCCTGATTCTTGGAAAGAGAAGACAGATGCTTTGTTTAACTAGAAACAGTAGTGTAGGAATATTTTTCCTCTTATTTTTCTTTTGTATGTTGTGTATTTTTAAATTTTGACATTTTAAACTCAGTTAAGTTCTGCAACCAAGAAGCTTAGGCAGACATTTTGCATGTGTATAAAATTTCCTTTGTAAATAACCATAGAAATGTTTATGGGAGTTAATCAGAAATGTGATTAGCCAATGTTAAATTTCTGAATAGCTACATATATGGTACCTTTTGCACATATATGATACAGTTATGCCTTAGCACATTATATTATGGTTTTCTTAGACACATTTTTAGAATTTAACAAAATACTCCTCTTCTTTTCCTCTCCAGAGAGACGACCACAGAGTTAGCTGGAAGTCTACCTAGGTGAGCAGACATGCTTTGCTTCTTCTATGCATGATTTCTGATATACCCAGTAAGAAATGCTGTACGCTCTTAGAAAGGACTTTATTTTCTCTTTCTCACATCAGATTTTAAGACCTCCTGTTTTGCTATGTAAATGCCAAAAACTGTGTATGAATTACATAAAAGTGATACAAATAAAAAGTGATGAGGGTGATGTCTACATACAATGTAGAGAAATTCTCATTCCTTTGAATTTCTACTCTGTATCTGGGGATGTATAGATGAGCTATACTCTTCACAGAATTCATCAACATTTTGTTTCCTTTTTTACATTCATAGAAATTGGCAATATAAAGATGCATGGAGCTCTTTTGTTTTTCTTCAGTATATTCATTATTGTTACTGTACTTAAGGAGGTGTAGATTTATGAAAGAATCCTGAGCTTCCCCTAAAATACTTACATCATAATTTTGATAATAATATAGATATATTGGTATTTCTTATCATCGTAGAAATAAATACTTGGTAATACTATATCACCAGGAAAAGAAATCAATGTATAAATCGATCATTGTACTTTATATATATTTTATATTTTGCCATTTTATGAAATAAGATATGATTAACAGGATCCAAGTTATAGAGAACTAGCCATCAAGAATGATTACCACTACTTAGTAGAAGAAATAAAGAAAGAAAGGCAGGGGCAATACTTTAAGAGATACTTTGCTGGGCATTGTGTACAGCACCTAGCATCATGCCTTAGTCTTTGAAGGTGCTCTACAACCACTCATGAACAAATATGTAGGGCATTGGGTATTGGGAACTGTTGGAAATGGAAATCAAGAAAATCTTATGAACAAGAAAAAGAAGTGCAAACGAACTATGATAATGAACATCACTAGGAAATAGGAACAGTACATATCATCACCATCTGTTACAGGAGATAAGCACATTCAGTTGTTTGTTGTTTTTTTTTTTTTAGGTAAAGAAAATCTTTGCTTATAGGATCATGATTAATATTGCCAAAAACGGTTTACTGTAATCCAAATATTTAAATTACTCCATGTCTTAATTCTTTGGATAACATCCCAAAGAAACATTTCAAGTGTGTGCTGGTTTACAGGGTTTAGGCAGATGTGCTTTCTGGTGTATGTATCCCCTCTGTTAGTTTGTCATTGTGCCTTCACTCTGGAGAAGGTCCACTCTGACAGATTAAGCATCCCATCATATTCAGGGAGAAACAAAGTTGTGTATCTGACCGTGTTTGTGGTGAATAAGTTAATTCCCAAATAATATAATAAAGAATGACTTTCAATTTTTTTTTAAATGGCTAAGGAGCAGACCACCCTCAGATAGGACCCACACAGAGCTGTATCCTACAGATAAAAATTACTCAGACGTCTGAAAAATTCTAGTGTGCACCCTGAATTCTATTAAGTAGCAATGCTTATTATTGTGAAACCAGGTGGCATTTCCTGTATTCATGGTGAATGATCTTCTGTTGAAGCTAGTTTATTACTCCAGGGAGAGTTCTTTTTCTTCTTGAGTTCAGTGGGAGATATTTTAGTAACAAGCTTACTTATTTTTTAAATAAATTTTTGTTATTCTAATATTGTATCATGTTGAAAATAAATATGACAATAATTCCATTCAAATTGCAGTTCTCAGTCATGGTAATGGTGTGGCAATAAGGGTGTGAGAAATATATCAGTTATTTCTCAATTAGCTTCTAATAGAGCCTCAGGTATTTTTTTGACTTTCTCCACAGATAGTTTAGAATATATCCATTGCCAGTTATAACCCTTCCTCACAGTAACATGAAATAATATAATTAATTATTTGATGATGAATACTTGTCTTGGTATTCAGAATATTTCTTTAGCTAACATTTCTTTGTTTGTACACTCTTGTAAAATTCCATTCAGTTATTCATTTTTCAGCCTCTTTTTTTTCCAAATCTCTTCAGCCTGTTACTTGGAAAGTGCAAGTGAGCCCTGGAACCTGGGTGCTATTTAGAACAAAACACCTGTAGTTATTTTGTTTGCTTGTTGGCTAATGGTTAGTGAAACATGACACTGAAGTTTTTATCCTTTGAGTCATAAAAGCATGTTTATGCTGTGACTTCTAGGAAAACCAGAACATTGCAATTCAGGCAACTGCTAACTAGTGACAAGTAGCTGGGAAGAAAGACAATGGCATTTTATGAGTTTTATGGTTTGGTTTTCATTGGCTTTGACTGTCTTGAAAAATTCCAAAAGTCCATTTGCAATTGCACAAGGGTAGAGTATTTCATCTTTAATTGCCTTCCATGCCATTAATTTAGATTAGCTGGTCACTGGTTGATAATATTCTGTGGAAGTGTTCAAATCATGTAGCAGAGGGTCGTGTCCTGGTGGTTAGAAACACTTTGAAGTTGAAATGAGATGTGTGCTCAAGGTGCTTGAACAGGCAGCAGGTTGGTTTTTTATTACTAATGATAACCTAAAGTGCTTCTGAATTCTTGCCATTGCTGAAATTAAAATACAGTAATAATATGTCACCACGAAAATATTAGATTCTATGAACAACATGCACTAAGCATTGTAATTATATTATAAATATTAAAACCAATGATCTTGTTGAGATTAAAATAAATATTTAGACTGGCTCCAGATACTATTTGTGCTGTCCTCTTTATCTGGAAATGTGTGGAAATGGGATGTATGGTTCCATTTCTTGAACTGGGGAAATGATCATTTTCAATCTTACTGTAATTCCTTTCCTCTGTTTATGCTGTAGCAAAGAACAATTTAGCAATCTAAACAATTCTTGGGGTTTTCCCCCATTACAAGCATGTCTTTCAAGAGGTTTTACTTTAATGGCGAGCAGTATTTAGTTCACATAGATGTATTTTAATAAAATAATGGTAAAATCCCAATTGTTCAAATGAAATGGAGGCACTAAATTAGTTTATGAGCTGGGTATTTTTGTGCTGTTTTGTTTTGTTTTAGAAGAGATGGAGAGACAGAAACAGGAAGAAAGAGAGAGGAGAAGCATCAACTCGTAGTTGTTGTACTTTTGTTTGTTCACTGATTTCTTCTTAGATGTGCCTTGACTGGGGGGTTTCAGCTAAGCCAGTGACCTTTTGCTCAAGCCAGTAGCCTTTGGCTTCAAGCCAGCAATTATTGGGCTCAAGCCAGCAACCATGAGGTTATGTCTATGATCTCACACTTGGGCCTACAACCCTGTGATCAAGCCAGATTAGCCCACATAGGAGCTGAGTTTTTAATGTAAATGATGCCTATACAGATTACAACTTTATTTTGGATAGCAGAGTCAAGGTATAAACAAGGTTTATATTAAAAGAAGTTTTAGTGTAATTATGCAATTAGTGTCTGTTTTTGAAAAAGAGAGAGCATTTTAATTTCTTATTAACATAGTCCACTGTTTCTCAATGTAAACTAAACCGTATGGAAAATAAAGTGGCTTAATATACCTTAATAGAAGTAGTTTAAATACTACTGCAGAGATTCACAAGCTGGTTCTTAAAGCACTACCCCAAAAAGTCACGGTAATCTTTGAAGAACATGAAGTATCAGTAAATGAAGCTTAAAATAATTAAGTATATAAATCAGATGTTGTCTTTTACTAGATTTTAGCATAATAGTGAAGGCAGGGCCAGAGATTAAAGTTATGGAAGAAAAAATGACTCTTTTGTTGCATTTTAATCCAATACTTTATATCTTTTCCTATGTCTTCTTTGAGGGGTTGAGGGAACATAAGTATTCAGTATAAGAAATGGAACCACGAATACCTAGAATACCTCACTATTCACCGTAAGATTATTATTTGAGATGCTCTACCAAAAAGATAAGAACCGCTTGCTTTCTGTGACTAACAAAGATAAAAGTCATTAATTGCATTGCAGTTTCACATAAGCAATTTTTGTCATAAATTATCAAAATTTGCTATCCAAAATTTGAATTGAACAGATTTCATGTAGTGAAAGGGCAAAAGTGAACTTTCTGACTGAGCACATTTCTCAGTGATGAGTGTAACTGATCAGTTAGCAGCAAAGGGAAAAGGTGTAGGCAGGGGAAATCAAAGCAAGCTCTGCCCATTCAGCTGGCCGCTCGCTCACTTCGGGCTCTGGAGGCTGTGAGACATTCAGTCTCCTGTGGAGGGCTTTAGTAGCTAACATAACCTCATTGTCCTCAACATGAAAAGCTAACTTCTGAAAGACCTTCAGAAATTAGAAGCTAAAATGCTGGTAACCAAAGGCAACAAAAACAAAAAGAAACAAGGGGGACTACACCGAGCTAAAAAGCTCCTGCAAAGCAAAGACCATTAACAAAATGAGAAGGGAACCTAGTGAATGGACAAAATATCTGCGAGTCATATATCTAATAAAGGATTAATATTTAAAATGTATAAAGAACTCACACAACTTGAGAGCAAAAACGCAAACAATCTGATCAAAATGTGGGAAGAAGACCTGAAATTATCGGGGAAATGCAAGCCAAAACCACATAAGATACCACTTCGTACCTGTCAAAATGACTGTCACAAGGATGTGGAGATAAGGGAATCCTTGTGCACTGTTGACAGGAATGTGAATCAGTGCAGCCACTATGGAAGCAGTATGAAGGGTCCTCAAAAAATTAAAAATAGAACTACTATAGGCTCCAGGGTTACCACTTCTGGGTATTTACCCAAAGAAAATAAAAACAGGATATGGAAGAGATAGCTGCACTTCTATGTTTATGGCAGCATTATTCATAATAGTCAAAATATGGAAACAACCTAACTAGCAGCGGATGAATGAATAAATATGTTACATATATATACAATGGAGTTTTATTCAGTCGTGAGGAAGAAGGAATTCTGTCATTGCGATAACATGGAGGGAACTTGAAGGCATTATGCTAAGTGAAATAAACCCAACAAAAAAGACAAATACTGCATGGTATCACTTATATGTGGAACCTAAAAAAAATGTCAAACTTATAGAAATAGAGAGTAGGAAAGTGGTTGCAAGAATGTGGGTAGAGGAAATCAGAAACAATAAAACAAAAGTACAACCTTTAGTAGTTCCAGGCCAACCCCTTACTAAGTAATTTAAAACTGATGAACTTTTTTCTCGCTTCTTATAATCCCTAACAACAACAACAAAAAAACCAATACCTTCAACTTTCATGGATCCCAAGTCTAGTTCAATATATACAAAATTTATCATTGACTCATTAACTCAACAAATATGCATCGAGCACGAGCTATATACCAGGGGTGATTGTAGGGTCCAGTGTAGAAAACAAACAGAATTATCATCTTTTCCCCTATGTAGTCTGGTCCAGTGTAGCAGATACAGACAATTATAGTGCTAGGTGAAAGTACATAATGGCTTTTAAAAAATAGAGAGACACATAAGTTAAACTAAAGTCACTAAGGGATTTCAGCAATGAGATGAACCATTTTGGATTGGAGGAAACAAGGACAGCATTATGAATCAACTTTATGAGCAAATGGGTCAGGTTTAAGCATGTGGTAGTAGAGGGGACTGTGCACTCCACACAGAGAGAGTGTCATCGTTGACACCTATAGGAGGTGTGCAGGGAATGTGTGTAGCAACAGGAAGTGGTGTCATCTTGTTGGATGGAGTGCAGAGGCAAGAAGAAGAACTTGGAAGATGATTCATTAGATTATGTGAAGGGTTTAGACACCAGTCTAAGGAGCTAATATTTCCTTGGATGCTGTTCATCCAGAGAATGTGCTAAGCTGTCTCTTAAGAAGGGTAATCTGAGCAAATCAACTGAATGGATCTGTGGAAAGAAAAAAAAGGCTTGAATTTCTCCAAATAGAAGCTGATAGTACCCAGAGACCTTACCATCATCAGAGCCTGTCTCTCTCAGATTTACTACTCAGCTAGCAATGAAAAAACAAGCCCTCTTGCCTAAGTGATTGGGTTCTAAACCTTACACTATCCAATTTCATGCTTCCAGCACCCAACCATCATATTACATACTGACTCTGATGCCACAGCCACAGTTGGTAAGGTGTATTATCTCTTCTCCCCTGCCTGGACCCCCACCTCCTGACCTTATACAATGCATCCTCCACTCCTGGTCAGTAACTAAATTAGTTCTTCCACTAGCCTTGCTCTAAATATATTTAAATCCATCTAAAAGGCTCTATAGCTATATCAGGCCATAAAAATGGAGATTGAGTTTGTAGGTATAGTTCAAGAGGTTGGAGAAGACCCAAAGTTAATTCAGCACCCTGGCACATTTCCTTTTTATCTTTTGCCTTCCTCAGTATGATTAGATATGGTGTGTTTCATGCTCACAATATGCTTGCAGCTGCTCCAGCCATCACATGGAGACCTGACAACATCTAGTGAAGAATGGCATTTCTTCTTATGTATCTCTATTTTAAGGAATAATTTCTTGCCCATGCCCAAGCTCTCATAGAAGGAAAATTGGGCTTCTGGTATTTGCAGCCTTTATAATGAGAGGTATATTCTGCCATCAAAGAACAAAGTAGGAGTTAAGGTAGGGGAAAATGGCTTGTACATACTTAAGGAATGATATCTGCCACAAGGCTCTTTTTTCTTTTTCTTCTCACCCTATTCCAGACAGACTTCTGATTCTGTGATTGTGCTAAACAGGCCTGGTTAAGGTCAACAGCAGCCTCCATCTAGCTAAAATCAAAGACTGTTTATCTATTCTCTTATTTGGCTTCTTATTCAAGATAGGGACTTCTTCATTCTCCATGAAATGCTTCTTTAGTTTCTGAGATATGAAACTCTCCCCATGTTCTTCCCCTTTCACTGGCTGTCCTTTCCCTGTCATCCTACCTATTCTTTCTCTTCTACATGACTCTACATGTTAAGGCATCCAGGTTTCCCTTGCCCATTTCTCTCTTCACTTTAGAGAGGATGTGGAAAGGGATTTTACTTAGTTTTGTAATTTTAAAGATCATCTTGAAGTGAGTAGTTCCCATTTTTATTTCTCCAGCCTCAACTTCTTCCCTGAGTTTTAAATCTGAATACCCAGCTGTCAGTTTGACATTAATACTTAGATATAAAATCATAAACTTGATGTGATAAAAAAGAACTTTTGAATCCTACCCATATCCACTTTGCTACCATGTACCCAAATGCTCAAACAAGAAAACTTGATTTATTTATATTGCTTTTTTTCCTCACACTTAGCAAACCTTCCATCAGCAAAACCTATCAGTTCAACCTCCAAAATTTATCTCTAATTTGTCCATTTCCCTATCTCTCTCTACGCCATCATAAAGCCCCATCTGCACTATTAAAATGGCCCCTCAACTGGTTTATCATCTCCTCTGTTGCAGTGCAGTTTCCAGTAGCAGCCCAAGTGATCTTTGAAAAGTCATCAATCAAACTAAGTGTTCTCGCCTGACCAGGCGGTGGCACAGTGGATAGAGTTTCGGACTGGGATGCAGAAGACCCGGGTTCAAGACCCTGAGATTGCCAGCTTGAGCTCGGGCCCATCTGGCTTGAGCAAAAGCTCACCTGCTTGGACCCAAGGTCACTGGCTCCAGCAGGGGGTTACTCGGTCTGCTGAAGGCCCGCAGTCAAGGCACATGTGAGAAAGCAATCAATGAACAACTATGGTGTTGCAACGGCAACGAAAAACTAATGATTGATGCTTCTCATCTCTCTCCGTTCCTGTCTGTCTGTCCCTATCTATCCCTCTCTCTGACTCTCTCTCTGTCCCTGGGGAAAAAAAAAATAAAAAAACACAAACTATGTATTCTCTTCTTATAAGGACTCTAATTCCATCTTGAGGACTCCCTTCTCATGACCTTATATAAACCTAATCACCCGAAAGGCTGCATCTCCCAATTACATTACATTGGGGGTTAAGTCTTCAACATATGAATTTGGGAGTAGGAGTGCACACAAACATTCAGTTCTTAACAGGAATGGAGGGAGGGAGCTTTGAAGAAACCTCCTCCCAAAGAACCAGTGGTAGACCAGATATATAATTTCTGTCTTCTATCACCTTTCTCATTCTGTTCACAGCGTTATATACTTGGTACCCAGAAAAATTTATCTTATTGGCTGAAAGTTATTAACCTAACATTGTTACCAAGTTGTTTAGAGCCATTATTATTGAGTGTATATTAGCATTAAGATTAAGACACTGGGCTTTTGACTCAGACACCTGAATCTAGTGTCTGCCATTTCTTAGTCATTTGACCTTGAACCAGTTAATTAATATCACTGTCTCCATGTTTCACTTGTAAATTTGGGAAAATTGTGATATCCATCAATAGTGTCATGATGAGAAGATAAACATCTTAAATATTTAGCTCAGAGCATGGCAAACTAGCAAATTAATCCATGGGAGCTATTATAGTTACTCATTCAAAGATAGCTTTATGTTAATTATTTTTATCAACGGTTGGGTAGTGTCCATGTTCAAGGGAAGACACCTTATTGCATTATAAGAAGTAGCCAAGTGAAATAGTTCAGCACAAATGCCCTGAAGCCAAACTCCAGCATGGGTAACATCCCAGTTTGACCAATTACTGATTCTGTGACCTTGGTAAGTTTCTTAACCTCTCTGTGCCTCATTTTCTCCATCTATACAATAAAGGGATGGGGTGAGGGGTTAATACAGAACCAATAGTACTGATAATGAAATTAAGTGATACATATAAACTGCTCAAAACAGTGCTTACTTTGTTATTTTATTATAAGGAAATTTGAGGTAGGGAATGAAAGAATGTCATACCATAGGCTATATAAACCTCTAGTTCAGATATTAATTATTCAATGGCTAGATTTTTGCTTTGCTATGAATGATTAGTGATTTAAAACAAAATACCCAAACATTGAATATAAAATTCCCTTGACCTTGCTATAATACATGAAAATAACAATTACCGAAAGAAATATTTAAGCAAATACTCCCATCTATCATATTCAGCTCTATCAGGAACATGGTTTTCATTAATTCTCCAAATTACCTAAATCAAAATATTTCATTCTTTATACATGTATATGAGTCCATAGTGACTGAATTAAATTACACTTGTTTTATAATATAGTGTTCTGATATGTAACAGACTATCAAAGGAACAATCTTTACAAGAAAAACTTTAGAATATTGTTAAGTTACTCACTGCATGACCTATTTAAACTGCTCAGATTCTTCTTGTTGTAGGCTGCATAATTAAATTTTAAATGGAACATGATAAAGAAATTATACTGGTGATCTCTGGAGATTTTGATACCCTGTTTGGTTTTTATAAGAGTATAGCAAAGGCATACTTTAAAATTTAATAAAGGCCTGCCCTAATTTTTTCTTTTAGATTTTCCTTATCTGCTCAGTAATGCAAAGCTATACCATATTATTCACAAGTGTTACCTGAAATAAATGATCAAAATAAAGATTCTTAAAGACACATTTTTGCCAATTTGAGAATTTCATTATTTGTGTTTGAGATCCTTTGTGTAACAATTGAACTCATTTAAAATAAAACCTGCCACTTTCTGAATTTGCCAGCATAGAGAGTTAGGGCTTAATTCATTCTGTTTGTGGAAGCATTCATATCTTCAGAGCTTCTAAAGCAAGAGGGTAAAAGACGGTTTCTGTGGGAAATATAATTTCACAATCAGAACTCCTTATTGGCTATTCAAAAGTTGCATGTCTTGAGAAGATGGAAAGGAACACATGCATACATGCATGCGGGCACACATGCAGCCCACAGAAAGCAGAGCCAATGGCAGAAGAAAAGAGAATTCCTGGCTGCAGTGTCCTGAGAGCCATTACAGCCTCTTGGATAAATAATTTTGTGGCATATCTTCCTATGATTCATTTTCTTTTGTATTTAAAGGGGCATTGCCAAGTTAAAATTATATGTTAAATACAGCTATTTTATATTTACTTAATACCACTTTGTTGCATAAAAGCTTCTCTGGCCTCCCTGAGGGTTTCCTATTTCGCTGTCCACTGAGCTTTGACAGAACACCAGGTGGGACAGCTTCTCTCCCTGTTCAGGGTTGGTTTGTTTTTTATACCATCTTAAACATTTGCCTCCATTGATGTTTGGAATTGTCAAACTACCAAGAGCGTATAAATTATTAAAATTCATTCTCTTTCATACATACTTAATTTTAAACCTTGTAAACCATTCTTTTCAGATTAGGTTTTGTAAATGTTTCTATTATGTATTTCCCTTTTCCCTCTTCCTGGAAAAGATATAGATTTTCTTTGCAGCCCAAACCACTCAAGCATCCTTTGTTGTTTTCATTTTTCAAATAAGCAACATTAAACTCACATAACACTATATAAAACCAAACTGAGGCAATGACACAAGCCAGCAGAGAAAATAAATTCACCATTTAGCCTGACTATTCATCCTTAACCCTCTACTGGTATTGGTTCATCCTCATTCATTGCTAACCCGCTACTAGATATAACTTTAAGGAGTGATGCCGAGCTACATAAAGAATTATAAAGAGAAATCCGAACAGGAACATGGTTATCCAATGACAAAGTGGAAATTCTGTTTACTATCACATTACAGCATATGAGACCTTCTCTCACCAGGTTCAGACTTGTGGGTCTCAGGCTGGAGTCTATAAGCATGCCACCTGGCAGCTTACAAATTATAGTGCATGAAGCTCTTGTTGCAAAGTAAGGGGAAATCATTCCCAAATTACACTTTTGGTGAAATATGTTTCTATGACTAGCTCACAACTTATATAAATATTTAATAAATAATGAAGATACTTATGGGCATAATAAATAATGAACCGTTAAAGAATCTGCAGATATTAACAATATCATTGTTACTAGTTGCATCTCTGAGAACCCGTATGAACAAGGAAATATGCAGAGGATACAAAGTACAGTGACCCCTGTGTTTAAGAACCAAAAGAGTTTAAAAGTTTGTTTTTCCATGTATCCCAGTGCAAGCACAATGTCTGTCACATGATTAGGTTAAAACATTTTATTGAGTACATTAAGTACCAGATAAATTGACTAAATATTTAAGTCCACAAGAGAGAAAACATTTTTTGTCTGGCAATTAGAAAAATATCACAATGGAGGATATAGATCTTCTGGGGAAAAATAGTTGTAACAAAGCAAAGAGCAAGGAATATGGAGTGTCCTAAAATAGAGGTTCAGCCAGCTGGTTTCAACCAGATGGTTTGTTGAAAGAATAATGAACTATGAGATCAGTGAAGTCGGGTGGTTGCCAGCTTGCAAACTTTAAAATGACATGGTACCTCTACTTTTGGTTCACTTTTTTTTTGGGGGGGGCGTAGTGGCATTGGAGCAGAATGAATATATGATTCAAAGAGTGTGCTGGCAAGGTTAATCAGATGCTGTCCTGCAGAGTGCAGGACACTCTTCCCATTGCAATGGGAAGTTCTCCCAGTCCAAAAACTCCCTAAGGACTAGATCCAAGTCCATTTTGCTCACCGTTTCATTCTCAGCACTTAGTACAGTGGTTATAGCACAGAGGAGGTGCTCAAATATGTGACAAATGAATTCATGAGTTCCTGAGAAATTAGCCTTCTTCTAAGAGTCTAAATGATGATAGTGAGCACATGAAGTAGACTGGTCGTTGCAGAAAGAAAAGAAGCACTGGTTATAGAAAATAGTGGGAAAAGCACCGATTATAGAAAATAGTGGGAAAAACAAATCAATAAAATTTAGGCAATGAAGGAGAAAACAGTCCGTGTGATCAAGTTTCCAGTTTGGAAATGTCATAATAACACCACCACAAATCAGGGCAGTCTGCAGGAAAAACTTGTTGGGAAATGTGGAACTAGAAAGAGAGTTATTTTATACTGGGTTAGAGACAAAGGCCAGAAATCTAGATGAACATTGCTGGGGGTGTGAGGAGCACTGGGACTTGGAGCTGAACACTTGAGGGTCTGGGAATAAAGCATCTTGGAAGTTGTTTGCGTGGAAGTTTTGTTGAAGTCATTTTGTTCACACAAGTGGGTTTTGCAGTCATCTTTCATGGTGGCGTCCTTTGCCAAATGAGGCAAGATTCAAATTTGGGAGTCGTTGAGGACCAATCATATTGAAGCAGAAATAAATGCAATACTCAAATGGCTTCTAGTTCATCCTGGCAATTTCTCAGGAGAATATAAAATAAGTTATGTGGGGTGACTTACTTCTCTTTTAAACGCCCACCTCAATTGGATCTTGTTCTGACCTTCACTATGAAAATTCGGTACATGACACTGTTAACACAGTGCTGCTGGCAACAGAATTGTGTTTGCTGCCTGCTCTCCTGTGGCCTTTCTCATCTTGGCCTGGTACTTCATAGCTAATGTCCTGTCAGAAGTTTCATGTCTTCTGGGTTCTTGCCTGAAGATCTGGCAGCTGACAATGTTCAGCTGAGAAAGTCCTATTCAGGTTCAACTTCCATGATGCAAGAGTCTGCCTTTAATACCAGGGTCAATTGAAACCTAAGTTGAATGCAACATTTTAGCTCTTCATTTTGTGAGCTAGTTCCAATTTTTCTTAAATATTATAAAATAAAATTTCCTATTAAAAAATAAGAGATATTTTGGGAATGCTTTGGAACAACTTTACATGTAACAGTTAAGGGAAAATAATTCATAAAGCAGCACCTGGTAGCTTATATAGCATAATAGCTTAGGGGCTGTTGAGCTGTTGTAGACTTTAAATTCTGTTGATGTGCGTGGACAATCACACAGGGATGCTTGTAAGGATGGAAATATTACCCTCCTATTCCTAGCTAGAGTAAAGAACAATTGTACTTTAGAATTGGAAATGAGAGCCTGTGAAGGAGCTAAGGACTGGAAAACAGAATGAAGTCACAGTGGTTGCCTTGAATTCTCATAACCGGCGACTTCGCAAAGATTTCTGACATGTTTCACTCTCTTTCTCTTCCGTTCTCGTTGGAGCCTCTCCCTTCTCTGATACACATGTGCGCTGTAGCTGATATTTTTAAAGTAGAAAGAAGCAATAAGACCTTTAAAAGGAACAAAGGTAGAGAAATGGTTACTCTCACTCAATTAAAAAAAATAATTTCAAATGCTTTTTTTTTTTTTTACAGGGACAAAGAGAGAGTCAGAGAGAGGGATAGATAGGGACAGACAGACAGGAACGGAGAGAGATGAGAAGCATCAATCATTAGTTTTTTGTTGCCATTGTGACACCATAGTTGTTCATTGATTGCTTTCTCACACATGCCTTGACCACGGGCCTTCAGCAGACCGAGCCACCCCTTGCTAGAGCCAGCGACCTTGGGTCCAAGCTGGCGAGCTTTTTGCTCAAGCAGATGGGCCCACACTCAAGCTGGCAAGCTCGGGGTCTCGAACCTGGGTCTTCCACATCCCAGTCCGACGCTCTATCCACTGCACCACCGCCTTGTCAGGCTAAAATACTTTTTAAATAAATAAATGTTTTTCCTAAAAAGAGGAAATGTGACTTTCAGTAAAGTAATAGTTACATTTTAATATAAAAGTTGTCCATGAGAATTGTGCATATATTCTTATCTGAATGTTCTCTTCCAATATAACCATGGATTTATTTTTTTTTCTGTTGAACAGTAGTACTTTAGAGCTAGATGAAACTTATTTTATATCGTCCTGTTTTACAGATGAACAAACTGTGCATCAGAGAGCCAAAAGCAAATCCTTATCACAACACAGTTTGCTTTTGCTGGACAGACTGACATTTGCTTGTTGTGGGTGGAGTCCAGTTACTATTTTAGGGATGATTTGGGGGCCATAGAACCAATCCTTTAACTACTCTCTTGTTGTATGTAGCTCCTCAACTTCTTTGGTAACTTCACTCCCTCCCACACCTGCCCCTGGGGACAAAAACTTTATTTCCAGTATTCCCACCAAAGCCTTGTTCTTGCTAAATGAAAGCAAAGTGCTAAAACAGGTGTTGGTGGTAGGTATACTGTATCATGATGTGCAGTAGTGCTTCTCAAATCTCAATGTGCATGTCAGGCATCAGAGGATTTTATTGAAATGCATGTTCTGAATCAATTGGTCTGGGTGCAACCCAAAATTCTCCACTTCTGACAGCTCCCATGGGAGTTTTGAGAATTCTGGTCTTAGAACCACTTTATGAGCAAGAAACAGACTATGGAACCACCAGCCATATTTTGTTTAAAAGACATAACAGTCGCTTTCCAAGTTCAACATCCATATCTTTAGGAATATGATCCTTTTATTTATGTTATCCTGCCTTACATCTTTGGCTTGCTTGTTACTATGTACTTTTTGAGGAGATGCTACAAAGCATTTTGGAAACTGCCACTGCAGGAGTAATTTCTTTTCAAACTCTGAGTTACTATAAACCTGCTGTAGAAGTCTGTGGATTGAAAAGAACTCTATAAAGACAATACTTATGTTATTGAGTTTGTACAAGTTTAGAATATGGTATCAAGATTTTACTTTCAATTCTAAGTCTATGATAGGTAATTACAGTATCATTAAAGCAGAGACCCAAGTTTGGCTATTGGAAAATTGTGTGTGTGTGTGTGTGTGATATGTGTCATATATATATATGAAGTCATATTTGTGTCAAGTAATTGAGTTCCCAGATTTTCCCATTCTGCATCTGTGACTGTAGACAGACAGTATTCGTCTTGGTGGTATGACAGTATGAATATATATGTATATTCATATTCAGGAATCAGCTTCAGAGCTATAGTCAATTCACAGGTTATGTAGCTGATTCACGGAAGCTGACATTCATGGACTGCATGAATGTTAAAATTATCTTTGTTTTATTTATTCTGTATGAAAATAAAAAGTGTTTTAGAAGCAATATTACTTCCCTCCTTTCACCTCTATTCCCATTTATCTCATCCTGTCCCCTCTACTAATGTAAACTGGGGTATCTTGAATATAGCAATCTAATTTGGAATGACTCAAGAGAGATAGAAAGAGAGTCAGGTAACATTGAATATTCAGAATTCAGTAATGAAAAATAATTACTTTAGTGAAAATCCAACTGTTCTTTGTTTTCTAATAGGCATGTGATATTGATGAAAAAGAACATTCAAGTAAACTTTACCAAGTAGAATTTGTTTGATTTGGTGTATTATATTATTTTGCAGAATAGAAAATGTTATTTAGGTTTAACAAAAGGCTGAACAGTACAGCCAATTCAAAGACCCAAATACCAAAGCATTATCTTTAAATTTAGAGAATAAAAAATACTAGTGCATTAGATTTAAGGCATTATATGATAATTCTTTCAAGGAATATGCCTGTGTTTTCTACATTTTTCTAGTTTCATTTGAATAAATGCTTTATCGGTTTTTGTTACTCTTAGTAACATGTTAAAATGCCATTGCAGCCTGACCTGTGGTGGCGCAGTGCGATAAAGCATCGACCTGGAACACTGAGGTCACCAGTTCACAACCCTGGGCTTGCCTAGTTAAGGCACATATGGGAGTTGATGCTTCCTGCTCCTCCCCCTTCTCTCTCTCAATCTCTCTCTCTCTCCTCTGAAAATAAAGGAATAAATAAGATCTTTAAAAAAATAAAATACCATTGCAAACATGCCAGGCAACTTAGGTTTAGATGATTCTTGATTTGAATTATTTCATTTTACTATTTTCTTACTTGGAAAAAAATAGTTTTGTGATAATTTGGAATTACTTTTCTGTATCTTCCCAATGAATTTGTAAGTTCAATGAGTTTTCCCCAAAGCAGACCCTGAGACAATAATTGGAGTTCCAGGACATGAGGGAGTAGGGAAGTGGAGCAGGGAGGGAGAACCACCAGGAAACACATTCCCGAGTGACTTACTGTCTGGGCAACAGGGACCGAAGCCCCCTGGGACCCTGTTACACTGAGGCAAACAAGCTACAATAATTTCGATTATCCCTTATCCTTCACTGGTTGACTCACGTCAGGCACATTTGCTCTTGGTCATACTCTTTTCCCATGCTCAGGCCAGGCACTCCTAGGGTTATAGAAAGCCCTCACTGAGAGGCTAAAACAGGCAGTAATCCATAGACTTCTAGGGATGGATCTGCAGGTGGTCTTCATGGCAAACTCAGGGCATAAAATAATAGTATTGACAGTATCTGTCTTATCAGTGCAGTCACATTGTATAGCCAGCACCTCTTACAGTGCCTGGTGCCTAGCAGATGCTAGTATTTATTCAGTGAATGAAGGAATTGGAAAAGCCAGCATTGGCTTCCCATTGGCCAACAAGTATGTTAACTTCATAATGTACCATCAGGGTGGTTTTTTGTCCTCTTTTCTGGGGCCCAAGTGATGTTCTAGCAAAATTACAGTAGAAGAGGAAGGGGCACCTGAGAAAGCAGCAATAAGCTTTCAGAGTTTAAGAGTATCAGCGAAGGGTTAATAAGTTAGAAGTGTGTATTCCTTGTCAGAGACATGAGTAGAAAGAGCTTGGCAATGAATACTTCTTTTGTCCTGGAAGAGTAGAGAAATGTGCTTGTAGGGTCACTGTGGACCCAGAATACAGAAGGCTTTCATGCCCCAGAAGCCTAATGCTGTCTCTGTCCTGGACCACCCCATGGCCTCAACACTGGGGGGCAGGCCAGTCACAGAGTGATTTGGAAATTTATCCATAAACACTTGCTTTCTTTAGCAGGACTCCTAGCTCCTGACAATTTCCTCATACTGATTTATTGATTTAATTTTTTGTTGGTGTTAGTTCTAGTTATAAAGTAAATTTACCCCAGGGAAAAAAAAAGATATTTGGGGAATTCATTAAAGCCAACATTGTACTTAGATGTTAGACTTGCTTTACAGCTGCCCAAAACAGCTACATAAAGGAAGCAAGTGACACCAAGCAAGCCACAACGAATTGTCTCCTTCATTTGTTTTGTTGGGATGGTGGCAATTGAAGGATATGAGTGTCATTTTTGTCTCACTAGTTAACCTTGGAAATCAAAAGTTAAAAGTTAAACCACAAACACCACCTTGTCACCATGTTTGAATTTCAGCCATGCATTTCTCTTTTTTTCATTTTAATTTAGGATTCAGAAAGAAAAAATGTCTTGAATTATATATTTTTTCTACTCTTGACCCTGTTTTTATGTAACAAATTACCCTTAAAATTTAGCAGCTTGAAGCAACAAACATTTGTCATCTCAGTCTCTCTGGTGCAGCCATCTGGGTGTGCCTTTGCTGAGGGCTTGTGCTTCCAGGTCTCTCACAAAGCTGCAGTCAAGGTTTAGGCTGGGGCTGCAATCTCATATGGAAACTCAATTGGGGAAGGGTCCACTTTCAGGCTCATTCACATGGTTGTTAGAAGGAGTCACTTCTCACAGACCGTTGGACTGAGGACTTCAGTTCCTGATTTTCTGGGTACTGGGGCTGCCCCTACTTCCTTTCCTGGTAAACCTCTCCACAGGAAAGCTGGCTTCTATTGTAACAAACAGGAGTAAAGTAAGATAGGGCCAGCAAGATGGCAGTCAGTCTTTTTCTTTTTTTAACCAAATGTCATAAGTGACATCTTGTCACTGTTAGTGTGTTCTCTTTATTATAAATGTGTCACAAGGTCCAGCTCATACTCAGAGAAATGATAATACAGGGACTTGAGTAGGAAGTGTGAGGATTATTTGTGAGGGTATCATTATAGAGGCTGCTTACACAGATATAATTCTAAATTGCAATTTGATGGAGAGCTATTTTTGCTCCAGTTAAATGCTGTGTCCTAAGGCAACCGCTCAGTTATTTGTGGTGCTGTGGATTAATACCTTGACGGTGAAGATCACAGGGCCATGAACAGTGTGGTAATTATTTCCTTAGTACTTGGAAATTGTCCCTTCATGGCTAAGAAGGAACCAGTGTTCAAGCCCAGGGTAGGTTCAAGGCAGGCACCATATGTCTGCTTATGTGGGTGAAGAGACAGGTGTTACTCTCAAATTACTGCCTGCAAGAGGCGGAACACCCACATGGGGTTGAAGGAAGAGTTGGGTAAGTTTTGAAATGTGGCTCTTGGACTTAGATCAGAGGGCAGGAGCAGAATCTTAAGTGTGCACTTCTTAGTAGAATGAGCAAATTATGACAGGGAGCTAACGGGTGACTGACTTAGGACTGGACTTAGAAAGAGTAGGATGCTCTAGTAGGACTCTAGAGCCCTGGGTAAACTCTCTTCGCAATGAACTGGTTTATCACCTACCCAAGATGGCTCCTGAATGGTTTGACTCTGAACTTGACCATGGGCAGGTGGGCTGGCCATGCCTTGAAAGAAGTGTTCCACCCACAAAAGAGGAAATATCAGTCTGTACTCACTAGGAAACAAGAATCAGTGTCTTTGGCACATATTGAACTGGTAATTAACGGTTCTTGTTCTAGTACTGGATCTATCTCGATGGGCAACTTCAAACCTATTCAGTCACTCGGCCTTACTGGGTGCAGGCAACTGAACTGCAAACTGAGAGCTATACTCCTTCCCGCAATAAAATTTTACAAAGGTTACCAGTGACCCAGGTATAGCTAAATCCAATCCCATGTGTAGACACATCAGTGCATGTACTGTTTAGTCTCTCAGTCATATGTGATGCTGTCCGCTGCTTTGGCAACTCAGTAATTACATGCACTAAGGAACAGTGAAAAGATGTGTTCAGGAGAATTATTGACCTGAGAGGTAAGAAAGTAGCCAAATTGGCATGGACTTAGACATAAGTTGGAAGTGAATAAATCTAGATGATTTATTCCAGAAGCTCGGTTTCAAAGGGGGCAAGAGAGAAGAAGTGGGGACTGGTGGGAAAAAATGGACTTTGAGGTAGGCTGTTTCTTAAAAATGAAAGAAACACATGATAAATGCATACAAAGAATCAGTAGAGAGGTCAGGAAAAGGAGAGCAGCCCACAGTCCCAAGAAGGTAAGAAGGCTTGGGATGCAGAGCACTGAGTCAGAGTAGCCTACACCAGGAGAGGAATGCTCCCATTTAAACAGGATGGAAGGAAGCACAGATGTGTGTGGATTCAGGATAAATCTATAAGACTGGTGGTCAGTAGATCTGCTAGGCATTCAGCCTACGAGGAGAGTGGAACCATAGGGAGATGGCCCAGGAGCAGGGGATGCTGTCCATGAGCCTGACACTGGGACAGGGAGAACAGGGTAGGAGAGTGGTGGATGGTGACAGCAGATAGCATCTCCACACCCTCCTACCTTTGCACTTGGCCACCTGCACTTGTACAGTAAGCTATGGGATCATGAGCATGCAGCAGCACATATTAGAGGAGAGGAAGAGGGGAAGTAATTCCTAGTGGAGCCAGGAAGAGAGCAGTTAGAGTTGGTCAGTCAGGAAAGGCTTCATGGAGGAGGTGGAACTTGGCCTGGGCTTTGGAGGATGCTTGGGATTTAAATGTTCAGGGGATAGAGGAAAGCAGATAACATGTGCTGCAAAACTGCACCCTGCCAAACTCTGGCACATGTCATCTATCTGTTCATCTGTCCTCACAATAACCTTTTGTCAGAGCATTGAGGAGACTTTCCTGAAGTCAGTTAGCTGTTAGGAGGAGGAGCCAGACCCAGACCTGAGGCCACTGCCTTGAGGGCCTTGGGCAAGTTGAGAGTGAGGCTTGGACATAGCTAGGCTCTCCAGAGCAGCTTTGACAGTGGTGAAACCTGTGCCCAGCTGATGCAATGGTGCCGGTAAGCCAAGGAATGTCTCTCGGGCTAACCTCTGTGTGTATCTGTGTGGCAAATGGTGTTCCTACAGTCCCTGGCATTGAACCCTGCAGAACTGTGGATGCTGCATACCTGATGTCCAGGAGTTGGTGACAGCAAGGGACTGTCAGCAGCATCAGCAGCTGCTCCAAGAGAGAAACTCAGGAAGGTGGCAGTTAACCATGTTGACAAATTTCTGATGAGGCTATTACAGTATGTTAATGCACATTCTCAAACAATATGTTTCCATCTTTCCCCTTTCCCCCTGCTGGTTTGATTGAGAAAACCTTACCAACCAAAAGTGCAAGATTTATACAGATAACATAGCAGGGGATTGGGTTATGAGCAGAGGGAGCCCTTTGGGAGGAATTTACCTTTTAAAACGAGAGGGGGAACAGGTGCTCTGGAAATGGCTTGTAACTGCATGAGGGTGGGGTGGCATTCCTGGAGGGAAAGGTTACTAAGATTAACAACACTCTGCTGAAAATGATGACATCCTGGCTCTCTCATTAAAACAGGTGGCTGTCATTATGGCTGCTTGCTCGTAATGGGAAGATAATACAGGCAGAGGGAGATTTATATAGGCCCCAGAAAGATGAAATTGCACATAAAGGAGGAAACAAAGCATACAGAGATCCAACTGGGGGGGTTCTCTTCCCACAGGACTACACGTGACACTCATTAATGGACTAGCATTTGTGTCACTCTCTCCAGAGGCTTACATTACCGACCGAGCTTGCATTTCTTCAGGTTTATTCAAATATCATTTGAGGAGAATTTTTTTCTCTTCTTTGAATGTTTTTCTTTCATTTACTAGAGTAGTAAGTATAAAAATTGACTGTATATGACAACAATTACCTCTCTTCTTTTCTGACAAATCATGTTGGCCTCTCAGCAGATGGTTGGAAATTGGGGTTTGCCTCCTGATAATGATGAGGTAATAAAGGTTCCCATACCAGGTGAAGTTACTGGTGGGCCAACATGCCCTATTTTTCTTATTTTAGAAAGGAGATAAAAAGATAAAGTATAAAAAATATTTTCTACTTTAATAAACACTTATATGGTGCTAGTTATTGCCAGGTACTGTTCTAAACATCTTATAAAGTTTTAAGTCATTTAACACTCACAATAACACTTTTAAAGTAAATACTGTCTTTTTCTCCATTTATAGTGACTTGTCCAAGGTCACGCAGCCAGTGCACATGGAGTTGGGGTTCTAGCCCAGGCAGGCCTTTTCCAGAGGCCGTGCTCCTCACCACTCCAATGCAGTGGCTACACTAGACACATTTTGTTCATTTTCAGTTTTTTTTTGTTTTGTTTTGTTTTGTGGCAGAGACAGGGAGAGTCAGAGATAGGGATAGGAATAGATAGGGACAGACATACAGGAAGAGAGAGAGATGAGAAACATCAGTTCTTCGTTGCGGTTCCTTAGTTGTTCATTGATTGATTTCACATATGTGCGTTGATTGGGGCTCTACAGCAGAGCGAGTGACCCCTTGCCCGAGCCAGTGACCTTGGGCTCAAGCTGGTGAGCCTTGCTCAAACCAGATGAGCCCACACTCAAGCTGGCGACCTCGGGGTCTCGAACCCAGGTCCTCCACATCCCAGTCTGACGCTCTATCCACTGCACCACCACCTGGTCAGGCCATTTTCAGTTTTAAGGGTCATTTAAACTATTCCTCTGACCCCTCTCTCAGTCTCTCTTCTGGTAAGAACACATTTTAAAATCTCAACCTGTTTGACGTTGTTGCATTAAAGGTCGGTAAGATACGAGAATCGCACTTAAACTTGAATGGACCGTGGTATTCTTCATTTCATGGGGCATCTTTAAAATGTGTGGTGCATGTCACAGTCAGACCTTCAGAGCCCTGCTCTGCTTGCTTTGTGTACAGTCAGCAGAGGTGAGGTAACCTTTTAAATCCATTAGAAGTGCATGCACTCTCTCTCTCAAACATAAAAGATCAACCCAAAGTCTCAGATATGCTTCCACGCTGACTTCAACCAGCCCCTTTCCTGCTTCTCCATGCACAGTTGAGAGGATCTTTCCTTGGCCACCCTGAGCACATTTTTCCTGGAGATTTAGAACTGAGTGGGTGCAGATGGAGGCAAAGTAATTTACCCTTTTCCTCCCACTCCCTTTTCACCATTTGACACAAGACAGGAACAGCTCTTTCGCCTTACAATGCCTAGCTAGATTGCCAAGTAATTACCTTGATTCATGAAGACGGTAGTAGAAAGTAGCGCAAACATACTTGTTAGCTAAGGATGGTCAGATTATCACTCCCATAATTTGTAAATCATTTTACGTTGTGTTGGACACCTAACAAGCAGATTGAAGAGGCAATGGTGTCTTATAACTTTTGTGGCCTCAGTGCCTAGAACATTGTTTTTTAATATTTGTGGAATAAAGAAATTAATGAATAAATGAGTACCTAGCACCTAGCTCCCTAGCACCCAGAATACTCCTTTCTGGAAGAGATTTAAGAATGCCTTTCACTTCCTGCTTTTCGGGCAATAGTAATATAATAAGACCAAATAGACATCTGTATCGCAACTGCCTAAGAGAAATGTGGCGTTTTAGAAGAGCAAGGAAATGCTTTCAATTTGGAGGACTAAGAAAGCCTTTCTAAGGAGGATATTGGAGAGAACTGGGAGAGGACAGGTGAGACTATAAAAGCATGAGACAGAGATGCTAAGAACATGATAGAAAGTTTGCAAGTGATTGGTTGGAGTTTTAGCATTTTAGCTATGTTCAGGTTATACAAGGTAATAATGAAGCCAGAGCCCGGTTTTGACACATTGTAGGGCATGGTAACAACAAAACTGGGGTGCTTGTGTCTGGGACAGCAAGCAACAAGGAACAGTTGAAGATTTTGAAGCCAAGATCACAACTTGCTTTGACAAGGTGAAGCTCGTTAAAATCTGGAGAGAAGGGCAAATCTGGAAGCTGAGTGATCAGTGAGGGGGCTATTGGAGTTGTCCTGAGGAAGGAAAATTAGAATGACTATAGCAGCTGTGGGTATGAAAAGAAAAGATGTCTCAGAGGCATAATAGGAATCGAAAGTATTTGGTTAACAGCAAAAAACAGAGGATTGAGTTACATCTAAAAGCCTGAACCAGGGTACTGGAGGTCAAGAAATAGGGCGACCAGGAAGGAAGAGAGGAGAAATAGCAGAGTTGAGTTTGATGAATGGAGAATAGGATAGTGGTGGGATTCAGCGGTTTGCACCAGTTCAGCAGAACCGATCCCTAAATTTTTGTTAGTTCAGCAAACTAGTTGTTAAAATGGCACTTGGAATCAGGGTTCTCTCTGAGGTGGGCTCCTGGAGAGCTACCCAATGTGGAAATCACAAATTTACATTTTTTACTCTTTTTTAACATTCATCTGCTCAACAGCCTATTCTAACTGCCCGTTATAATGTTCATTCATCCCTAGGTGAAAAATTCTGATGAAACTATGCTTATAATAGTTATTTATTCATTTCATAAAACTCATTATACCTTTGATGAAATACTACATTTTAATTCCCTTGTGTTTGTTACTTCAGTAAACAAACATACCGTAAAGAGAAAAAGTGTTGAACAATCAGGAGGTGACAAGCTGTCATTTGTTTCAGCTTTGTGTTACACAGTATGGAAATAGCTTAAGTAACAGCTTTAATGCTTTTTGTCAGGTATTATTAAATATTTTTCATTAATGTTTTAACACACTTGTTTATAACATAATCTAGTTTTGTGTACCTCTTTTATTCTTATTTAAGTAATGCATAAAATACTAAATGACCTTTTGTTATATGTTTGTTTTACAGTTAAAATGGTTATTAGGGCAGAAAACCAGTTGTTAAATTATTTGAATCCCACCACTGAAGTAGTCATCCATAAAGTGCACTCTTGGAAGACAGAGAAGTATGGGCCCAAATTATGGAGCTCAAAAGTCATCTCCATGGAAGGAAGAAATAAAGAGAGAATGAGTCACGACCCTGGGGGAAAATAAGTTACATGTGGTATGTGAGAAAGGCTTATACACAAGTCAACAAGAATAGTAGTCATTAATATCTGTGAGTACAAGGCAGCCAAGGACAGAAACTCATACTTCTTCAATGGTGACCAGAATATATTCCCATCTTCCCCAGTGAGTTCGCAGATCCTCCCACTGCCTAGTGATCTAGTGACAATGGTTGGATTCATGGTTGTTAGAATTCAACAGTCTTCTCACTGGTTTCCCTGATTTTACCCTAAACTTAGTCTCTTCCAACACAGCAACAAGAATATGATGTCAATATAAAATTTAGACCAAATCACTCCTCCCCTCAGTCTCACTAGACTAAATGCCACAGCACTTCTAAGCATTGTGGAGCCCTCTGCAGTCTGGCCAGGAAACTTGGCCTCATCACCTGCTGGTCTCCCTTGGTCACCCTGCTCCACCTTGGCCAGCCCCTCTGTCCTCCTTGCTCCTCTCTCACACCTGCCTTTGAGTTTTTACAATGGAATATTCTTTGGTCAGGGAGACTTCTGTCTCTCATCTTCACCCCTTTACAGGGTTTTGCTCAGATGTCACCTTTGTGGGGACTTTCCATGAAGTCCCATTTAAAACCACACTCCCACCCCAACCTGCCCAAGCATTTCTCTCTTCTTCTCCCCTCCCCCTCTCCCCTTCCTCTGACAACATAGCAATAACTGAGAGCATGGATGCCAGTCAGACTGCTCAGGGGGGAATCTTGGCTCTTCTGTTTCCAAGATACATGACATCAACCTCTTGAAGCCTCTGTATTCTCATTCATAAAATGGGGATATAATAATAATAAGGTTGTCGTGAGAACAGGATAGGTTCACATATAAAAAGTGCTTAGGACACTGTATGAGACACAGAAGCTCTATAGAAAGGGTAAGTTATTGTTCCATACCATTTACCACCAGTGAGCACATTAAATATTTGCTAGATAATTTTTGTTCATTGGCCTATCTCTTTCCAGTAGAATGTTAACTCCACTAAAGCAAAATTTTTATCTTTTGTTCTGTCTTGTTTCCCCTGGGCCTAGAATAAGACCTAGCATATAGTAAGTGCTCAATATATATTTGTTGAAATAATAAACATCATTGTTGTTTTCTCATTTTTGTCTGGTTAGCTTGACCTTGGCATTAGGAAGAATAGAATTCATAAGTTGACAACATCTATTGATTCTGGGTCAGGATTTTGGTATTAGATTTTTTTTTTACTAACTTTAATGTGGTAACACCAATAAATCAGGGTACATATGTACAATGAAAACATCTCCAGATTATCTTATCATTCAATTGTGTTGCATACCCATCACCCAAAGTCAAATTGTCCTCTGTCACCTTCTATCTGGTTTTCCCTGTGCCCCTACCCTTCTCCCTTTCACACCCTCCCCTCCCTCCCCCCACCCCGTAACCACCAGCTATAGCAGCACAATTCTTTCTCCGAGGTTCCTCCAGACACTAAACTGCTTCCCACTTCTCAAAACACATTTCTGTATGTAATACAAAAGGCCCTTTGGTTTAAGTCAGTTCTGGTGCTTTGATCATTGGGTCCACTAACTTTCCAAATGCCATATCTCAGCTCAATGCTCCCCAGTGGTTCTGAGAAGCAGTAAACCTTCTCAATCACCTGTCTTTTTGTGGGCCGTTTTCAGGCCATAAATGACGTCACTGAGCTTGTTAGCAATCATTTTTATTTTTATTTATTTTATTTTTTTTACAGGGACAGAGAGAGAGTCAGAGAGAGGGATAGACAGGGACAGATAGACAGGAAGGGAGAGAGATGAGAATCATCAGTTTTTTGTTGTGACACCATAGTTGTTTATTGATTGCTTTCTCATATGTGCTTTGACCGCGGGCCTTCAGCAGACTGAGTAACCCCTTGCTGGGGCCAGCGACCTTGGGTCCAAGCTGGCAAGCTTTTGCTCAAGCCAGATGAGCCCATGCTCGAGCTGGGGTCTCGAACCTGGGTCTTCTGCATCCCAGTCCGACGCTCTATCCACTGCGCCACCGCCTGGTCAGGCATTAGCAATCAATTTTTATAGTACTCATCGATCCCTCAAACAGCAAATAGTTGCCCATGGTTGATGGGATGGGCCAGAACATTAGGGCAGAAATAGATTCTGGATCTGTGGTTCCCTTTGTGAGTATGTACTGAGTCCATCATCCGCCAAGGTGCCACAGAACTGACACATATCCAGAAACATCCTCCTGTAGGACAATCCAGTACCTGATAAGACACCATTACTTATGCTCCCTGAAAGCCCTTCTAAATATAATATTTTGTCAGAGAACATAATCACCTTCCAGTAGTTCATTTTCCCAACGAGAGGCTGAAAGGTGGTGTGGACCATAAGGTCTGGTGAGGCATCTTCTCAAACTGGAAAAATTCCACATGCAGAGCACTAGCCTTTTCTCTCTATTTTTCTCTGCCCACCCCTCAACATCACACAGAAGACCCTGACTCTGCACAAGCTAGTAATGCAGTATAACTGCCACTGCTCTAGAACTGACCAGCTGGGGCAGGCTAGAAGACAATTCTCTTTGCTCCCAGCCTCTGTCTAGCTGTAGGTGAAGGCATATAGGATATGCAGTGGAAATGAGCACTATGCTGGTCACTGCTTGACATAGCTCATGCTAGGATAATGATTAGAAGGGGCTAGCTTGTGCAGAGTCAGTGTCTTCTGTGTGATGTTGAGGGGTGGGCAGATAAAAATAGAAAAGGCTAGTGCTCTGCATGTGGAATTTTTCCAGTTTGAGAGGATGCCTCACTGGATCTCATGGTCCACACCACCTTTCAGCCTCTCATTGGGAAAATGAACTACTGGAAGGTGCTTAGTATGGATCTAAGGTTCTGACTCGTTACCACTGTGGTGCCCACTTCACTCAGTTCCGACTGGGGATGAGTTTCTGCATGTTACCAAAAACACAAGAAAGTGGGCAAGTGAATGCATGTGGAAGGATTTATGGGACCATTTCCAGAGCACAGTCTGGCTGCACCCTCCTTGCCTATGATGCTACAATTCTGTGTTCTTGGACTAGCCTAAATAACCCTTGCTCCCAAGCACAGCTCATGCTGCTGTGGATTTCTCTACCACCAGGAAGTGAATGAGTTTTACATCTTGCCATTAAATGTCTTTCTTAGCCAAATTAAAAGCAGGAAATGGAATAGCCTCAGAAGGATGCTCTGTGAGTTAGATCTGAAACTGTGTATCTTTGAAAGAAACACTTGTATTGTTCCTACACTTTGGGGCTGCCAGAACCTCACACCATCTTGTGATGGCACCTTCTATCTTGGCCGTAGAATTATATTCTGCTGTTCTATCAAGCTTTTTATAGCGTTATGGGCTTCATCCCTTTCTTCCTTCAACTGAACTAGCTGTTTTCTGAACATTGAGGATGTTCAGAGACCAAGGCTAAGTCTGGCCATCCTTCATTTGGGAATAAGGGATGCATTCTCTGCACCAGGTTCCACAGCTTACTTTGTGCCCAGTGGTCTGAATCTCTCAGACCCCCTCACTCTCTATCTGTCCACATCCCTCACTAAGACAAGCAAACTGTTTGACCTGTGGTGGTGCAGTGGATAAAACGTCGACCTGGAAATACTGAGGTCGCCGGTTCAAAACCCTGGTCTTGCCTGGTCGAGGCACATATGGGAGTTGATGCTTCCTGCTCCTCCCCCTTCTCTCTCTTTCTCTCTCTCTCTCTCTCTCTCTATCCTCTCCCTCTCTCTATTCCCCTCTCTCTCTTCTCTAAAATGAATAAATTTTAAAAAATTAAAAAAAAAGACAAGCAAACTACCTTTACAAGGCTGTCATGTTTTACCTTCTAAATCATAGACCCTTGCAAACTTCCCACGATCCTTCTTAATATGATCAAACCCCTGTTTAAAAACTCCTTTTGTCCCAGGCATTAGCTGTAAATATTCTCAGTTGCCTCTATACTTATTTAAAAGCAGAGGTATCTAAAAGGGAAGCATATTCTCTATGTATTCTAAATTCTGCTTTGACCTCACTTCCCCCAAATGAATACATACACAGTAGGTAAACCAGTATTTATTCAAAGAGAATCAGAGTGGGAGGAGGGACAGTCTTCAAAGGGAGAAGGAAATGTGGGGTGAAAAGTGCTATGTGCTATGGCCTGAATACTTGTATCCCCTCCAAAAAACTTTTGTGTTGAAATCCTAACCCCCAAAGGTGATGCTAATAGTGGGTGGGGTCTTTAGAAGGTGATTAATTCATGAGGGTGGAGCCCTCACGAATGAGATTAGTGCCTTTTTAAAAAGAAGCTTCAGAAGGACCCTTAGCCTCTCTTGTAATGTGAAGACACAAGGTCAAGATGCCATCTATGACACCAGGAAGAGGAACTTTAAGAAAACTTGGTCATGCTGACCCATTGAAAGTGAACTTCGCAGCCTCCACAGTGGTTCCTAACCTGGGTTCTATTCGAACCCTAGAGGTTCGATGAGTCAGTCTCAGGGGTTCTGAGAAGCCTCTGCCACGGAGGCCAGAATAAAGTAATACCATAATTTGTTGTGAGTTCATGCATTTTGTTGGTTTTGTTCTTTGAGCAAGGTGATGTTCATGCACGGCTTATTTTGTGCACCAGTAAAAAACATATACTTATGTCTTGAATTTGGGAAAAAAATCATATTTTATTTATCACTAAAGAAGGGTTCGGTGAATGTGCATATAAAACTGGTGGGTTCAGTACCTCACAAAAGGTTAAGAACCACTGCTCCAGAACAATGAGAAATAAATTCCTGTTGCTTATAAGCCACCAGAGAAATACCTGGGGTATTTTATTATAGCAGCCGAAACAGACTAAGACAGCATGAGAAGGTTGAGGGGGCAGAACTGAGGGATGCCCCATATAAGTGTTCTCTTCTTCTCTAAACCTGCCTCATCCAGTCTTCTCCAAACTCATCTCCTTCCTATAATCTCTTTCTTTTTAAATCTCTGTTCAGCTCCCCAAACCCTTGCATTTTCTAGAATAACCTTTCAGTCCCGATAGGTTGTGACTCTAAGGGGTCACTTCCAAACCTTGTTTCACCACTGTGGACAAGAGAGGGGACACTGAGTATAAAGCACAAGACAGGATGGTATAGAAAGGGGATGGCAGAAGGAGTTTCACTTAGGGGTACAGACAGTTCTTTTTGTTTTTTAATCCCACCAAGAAATTCACTCTGATCATACCATAAGGATCAGCTTCTAGCTGAATGCCTATATAAAAGCCTCACATTCTTCTGGTTGACAAAACTTTGACTTTTTTATGTTGAGAAAGCATTTCTCCTTTTTCTGACCCTGGGTTGCTTGAGGGCTTTCTCTGATGACCCTGACAATGCAGGGAGCCTGCATCACCATTCCAGAGTGTATCCCCACCCACAAGAGGGATGTAGGGGAGCCCTAGGGGTGAGCCACTAGGCATACTTTTCCATCTTAATTGTTTACAGGCTCCGTGTGCATCTATCTGCCTTCCTTCTGTTTTCTTGAACAGAGTTGAGGCTTGAGCTGGGGAAGGACCATGGTCTGAATGGTAATTCAAGTGTTTTGTGACTTTAAATTGCCTGACCCCCAGAGAACATTACTGAGGGAACACAAGAAAGTATCACAGGTGGCTTGAAGCCCTTTAGAAACATCTGTTTCTGTCCATGGTACGAGCAAACACTGGATCTGAGTCGCAAGAGGCTTCATTCAACCTGCTGAGATTTCAGATGGGAGCCAGGACAAAGGGCAGAGGAACTACATGATGTTCTCATAAAAAATAGCAACCCTGGGGGAGATGTGTGTAGTTGGTGGGGTTGGGAAGCATGTATGATTTCTTCAATACTAGTAGGCCACCCAGCGACTGCCCTTTGCAGGGAAGTGTGGAAGAATTGCAAGGATCTTACAAGGGAGATATGAAGAGTGACTATTTCTATGATTTCCCACTAATACCATCCTATTTTTTGGAAATTGGATAGCATTTTATTTGTCATTTTTGCATGTAAAATTGCAACTTATGTAATTAAATTGCTTCAGGCAAGAAGTACAAAGCATAAAAGTTCAATTGAAATATATAAGACAGAACAGCAGCAGCTATCAGCACATAAGAAAATGCCTATTGTTAAATATGCCTGTTATGAAGGTAGGTCATGCATGGTGGCCCTCCATCTAGGCCTGTGCTGAACAAAAGTAGAATTTCCATGAACAACTCCTTGTCAGTCAAGTTTGAGAATAGTCAGATTTTAGCTTTGTATTATGAGTACATTGCAGCAGTTACTCTCTCTCTCTCAATAGTATATGGAAACTGGTGAAAACAGCTCATGTCCCTTGCTGGCCTTCTGTATTTCATGATGTGTTATTTAGCTAGACCTTTGGTGCCTGTAAAAGCCAGTGACCAAAACCATTAGGATAAATTCTTCAAGCTTACTGAGAGCTCACCTTGAGTGCCAAATAGTTAAGCCCTAATTTTAATGAGTTTCTGTTCAGTGCACAGCCACCAGCTCAGGAGAAGGGTGATTGGGTGGGTGAGCCCAGCTTCACACCTGTGCTCTTCTGAGCACATGAGCTGTGAAGGTGAAAACCATAGCCCTCCCCAATTCCATGCCTTCTGTTCAGTCTTTCTAGTTGAGCTGATATCTTCCCTAAAAGCCAATTCTTTTGCTCTTGAGCAAAGAGGAAAGAGGCCTCTTGTGCTTTTCCATTGAAATTGCGCACTAGGGGCCTTGAGAGAGAAGGAAAAAATAAAGAGGCTGTCTTCTGTTCTTTCTCAACCCTGCACCTGCCCCTTTTGGAACAGCAGGTGAGCTGTAATTAAGGCACCACTAAGCAAACACGAGCAGCAAAGAGGAAAAGGCACTCTGTGTAAAAAGATGTCTAGGTCCACTCTCCAAAGTACCGGATTCCCCCTTTGTGCTCTGCACTTCAAGTTTCTGAGGTTGTCCTAACGGCCAGGTCTCTGCCCTCTATGGAGAGGAAGGAGAGTGGAGGGCAAATACAGTCAAGTTAACACCAAGCCAGAGCAGTTTTCTGGGTCATGCCAGGTGTGTGGCTGTCCTCAGGCATGGGAGTAATGGCCCCAGAGCTGCTCTGCAGGCATCCAAGGAGAATATCTGTGGACATTTTTACATGCCAGATAATAGCAACGGGGTGTTACTGTGCCTGAATTACTGTCTGGATTGTACATTCCAAAGAAAGAGCTATGTCATAAAATACTCTGAATTCTTACCTGTCAGAGTTTTCACCTATTATTCACTTTTCTCATCACAGCTGTGCAATCCAGACCAACTCAGAGAAGAGGCAAGTTTCCATCCCTTTAAAAAAAAAATGGAGTATTGGATCATACCTCAAAGAAAGGAGCTACAGTTGCACATGGCTTTGAATTTGGAGCCTCTTGAGGTGAAGAAGCAACTGTTAGAGAAGAAAGAGAGGGAAGAAGAAAGACAGGGATTAGAAAAGTGGCAGGGCATACTACCTTGCGAAGTGACCTCTCCAGGGGGATCCCAGAAACTGTTTATTGTTCTTTTCTCTACATTAATATTTTAACATTTATTTCTGTCTAGCTACATCTATTTATTTATAAAGAAATAATGAGTATAAGATAGTTAAGATCAAAAAGGATTAGTTGTTTTAAGTGGCAACTTTAAAGTTATTTTTTAATCAAGCATTTGTAAAGCATAATTATGGCCTATGGCTTCATGGGAGAAAAGTATAGTTTTAAAAATTAAGCAAAGAGCCTGACCAGGCGGTGGCGCAGTGGATAGAGCGTCAGACTGGGATGCCGAGGACCCAGGTTTGAGACCCCGAGGTTGCCAGCTTGAGCATAGGTCCATCTGGCTTGAGCAAAAGCTCGCCAGCTTGGACCCAAGGTCGCTGGCTCCAGCAAGGGGTGGCTCAGTCTGCTGAAGGCCCACGGTCAAGGCACATGTGAGAAAGCAATCAATGAACAACTAAGGTGTCGCAACGGCAACGAAAAACTAATGATTGATGCTTCTCATGTCTTTTCATTACTGTCTGTCTGTCCCTATCTATCCCTCTCTCTGACTCTCTCTCTCTCTGTCCCTGTAAAAAAAAAAAAAATTAAGCAAAGATAGAATGGAGAAGTGATGCACTGACTGCTGTTCCCCATTTGGTCCATGTTTTAATTAATTTACCTCATTCTCCCAATAATCAGACATCCAAATAATCTCTACATTTTTCAAGGGCCCAGGTTTGGTAGTAGTAAAAAACAATGTTAGAGAAAAACAGATTGTTGAGTTGTTTCAGATGTCTGCATAATAGAAAAACATCAATAAAAGTGCCATCACCTACATATTGTAGGAAGATAGAATGCAGTACTCATCACAGATGAATGGTTAGTCTCATTCTGTCCTGGAGCCATAATCAATTGTACATCATTAACAAGACACAAAATCTCTACTAATTAGCTTTTATGATTATATTGTTATTGCACTGAGGCATTTAAAGCATTGGAGTTAAAGGAGATAAGATGCCCACAAAAAATAATTTTTGGGGGAAAATGGGGGAAATAATGTCTATCACCCATATTATCTTCAGAAATTTTCACTCTCTCACTGTTATTTTTAATTCACTTCATCTGTAATTTTTAATTCACTTCACAATGAAGATTAATATTTTTAGTAAATGAGTGACAACTGTTAAAAAGAGCTAGAAGAATATCAAATATGCTTTCATGCCAGGAAAACAGAAAGAAATTCAGCTGTTGAAGTTATCTAACAAGAATAATTGTTCATCTTCTCTTTGCTTGAACTCTTCAATTCTGTCTTTTTCCAACCGTATGTATAACTTCTTATAAACTGTTCTTCTCTAAATATATGAAATAATATTCAGCCAATTAAAAAGGAGTTAGATTTAGACCTTCCACCAGGATCTATATCCAATGGATCAAAGATTTAAATACAAAATATAAAACAATAAACTTATCAGAAGAAGCCATGGAAGATTTTGGGGTAACATCAAAAAGAGAAAGCCTTTTTAAAACCATAATATAAAACCCAAAGCCATTAAAGAAATATGAGAAAAATTCAACTCCAAAAAAAGAAAATTCTTCATGGCAATCTATGTAGCAAATACAGAACAGAACAGCAATAAGAAAAGTCAAAAATAAATGACAAGCTAGAAAAAAATATTTGCAATTCATATCACAGACCAAGGCCTGCTATCTCAAATATATAAAAAGCTGCTATAAATCAAAATGACAAAGACCATCAAACCAATATACAAACAGGATCCAAAGGATATGAATAATCATTTCCCAGGAAAGGGTAGTCATATTGTTTCAAAACGTATGAATATATGCACAATTGTTCACATAATAGGGTGAATGCACATTAAAATACATGGAGATACCACTTTTGATTATCAGATTGGCAAAGATCAGAAAGTTTGACAAGAGACTGTGTTGATGGGGGCATAAGAAACAGGCTCTTGCATTGCTGATCTGAATATAAATTGATACAAAATCTATGGAGAACAATTTAGCATTTTCTAACCAAATAACAAATGTACAAATCCTCTGATCCAGCAAGTCCATTCCTATGAATTTATCCCACAGACACATTTCTATGAAAAGATTTATTTAACTTATCCATTCTTGCATTGTTTATAAAAGAAAATGCTTGAAAACAACCTACATGCCCACAGTGGAGAACTGGTTAAATCATAAGGCATCAACTCAGTGCAATAGTACATTTCTGTCAAATAAAAATAAGGATCTTCTTTATGTACAGATTTGGAAAGAATCCCCAAGATGTATTGTTAAATGAAAAAATAAAAACAATATGTAGTGAAGAGTACATAAATATTTTGTTCAAAAGGGCAGAAATACCATATAGAGCTATTTGTTGCTTTAAAAAGGTAAATACTAGGCCCTGGCCAGCTGGCTCAGTGGTAGAGCGTTGGCTTAGCATGTGGAAGTCCCAGGTTCAATTCCCAGTCAGGGCACACAGGAAAAGTGGCCATCTGCTTCTCTCTCCTCCATCTCTCCCTCCTCTCTGCCCCTCCCCAAGCCATGGCTTAAATGGAGCAAAGTTGTCCCCAGGTACTGAGGAGAGGCCTTGGAGCCATGGCCTCTCCTCGGGCACTAAAATAGCTCAGTTGCCAAGCAACAGAATAGTGGCCCAGACTGGCAGAGCATTGCCTGGTAGGGGGCTTGCCCGTTGGATCCTGGTCAGGGTGCATACAAGAGTCTGTCTCTGCCTCCCCAATTCTCACTTAATAATAATAAATATAAAAGGTAAACACTAATTCACAGTTCTTAAAAGATTAACACCCCTTTTCAAAGGCTCCAAATAGCCAGCATTTCTCTATTTCTATTATCTTTCCTCCTGGCTTCAGCAATGTATACAAGGTTAAACATACATTTTTAAAGCATTGTTTGTTGATTGCCTGCTAGAGCTTTCATAGATCTATCTTTAAATTACAAAAGGCTTTCAAAAAGATGGTATTATCTCCCCTTTACAGATAAGAAAACTGAGACTCAGAGAAGATAAATAACTTGCTCAAGGCCACATGGCTAAGAAATCGCAAAGTCAGTGTTTGAACCCAAGTCTGTCTGGGTCTAAGCATATGTGTGCCTCTCACTCAACCATAGGAGGAGCCCATGTGAACTGAGAAAATGCGTTTTTTATCTCTGGCTGGTGGACTTTGCAGCTTCCTAACACCTGTCCCAAATCTATTGATCCAACCTGCCAGAATAGAGCCTTTCTGTGTGGGTTTTGCAAAGCTACTTGGATGAGCCCCATGTAAAGAAGTTCAGAACCACTGCCACTCAGGAGCTGCCACATGCTCACTCACAGTCAGTCATTTTATTGTCAGACAATCATGTGAAGGAACTACTGTCCCAGACGCACTAGCCTGTCCTCAGAGAGAGAGATGAAAAAATCAGCCCAGGTCATACAGCTAGTAATGGGGTTGGGGCTGAGATTTAAGGCTGAGGCGTCTGACTCCCAGGTTGTTACCCTTTGCTATCTTCTTAGCCTTATACTGTGCTCCTATACAGGAATCCCATAAAACAAGGCATTGGAATATTGTTGTTAGGACACGATGATGCTCACGTAGTTCAAGGTATAAGGGACCACAGGGGTTTCTTCCTATTCTTCAGGAGTAAACCAGGCTCAGAGAGGCAAAGGTGACACAAGTTTAAATACTTAACAGAACTCCTCACTTCCTGCCAGGTCTATCACTGCAAATCAGGTCATTACTGGAATTTTCAGACTTACGTTAGGAAAATTACACTTGTCAGAAAGAAATGGGAAAGGGCAACTGAGAACGTATTTGCCCTGGCATCTAAAGTTGCTTTCTGTAGATGATCAGTTTACAGACATTTTTATCACAAAGTCCTTCTTCCTTATTTTCTCTGTGTTTGATGGGGAGCTTATCAGATGTCGAAACAGAGTTATTTTACTTTATGGCTGTCACAAAACTGCTCTTAATAAGAATTGAACAAAAGATGAATGAAAGCTTAGTCTCTCCACTCTATTTTAAGAGAGGCCCATATTCAGTTTTAAGATTTTTTATAGAGAAAATACTTTGCTGTCACAAACAGTGTTCCAGGTGCCATATTTACCTCTATATTTTTCTCCCTTTTTAACAGTAATTTCCCCCTGGGTGGCAGCCATGAAATGGGTCCAGTCTTGGGAATAGCCGACAGTTGGATCAAATACCATTTCTGCCTCTTAGAAGCAGTGTGACCTGAAGAAACTGTCTTAACTTCTCTGAATTTCGGTTGTTAAAATTCTCTGTCATGGTGTTAAATGGTATCTTCTGGGCAGGATTGTGAGGCAGGCAGTTCAGTGTACTGCCAACTGTCAGGTGCCACCGAAGTGCTTTGTGTATGGTTGATGCCCCTTGAATTTTAGGTCCTCTTATAATGAAACAAACTTAGTGACTGGCCCCAGCTCCATTCTCTAACTAAGCACTCAGGACCAAGTCTAGAATCTTCTGCAGGGCCACTCTCTAGGTATTTAAAAGCAGGCTTTTTCTTTGACTCTTCTCTGAAGTTCTTGACTTTTCCACATAAGATAATTCTTAGTCTCTATCATTTAACCAGTTTTCTCACTCATTCACACAAACTGGTTTATGTACTTAGCTATGACCTAAGGTACTGGTAAACTTACTGAAAGAAGTCAATTACTAGTAATGGTATATTAGGGCTGTGATAGAATTAGTGTTCTTTTTGTGTGTATGTGTCCTCAGGGAGCCATTCACTCTCTGAAGGATGATCCCACAATGCCTTTTGTTTGAATGTAAAAGGATGAATTCATTCACATGTGAAGCAACGTGAGCTAAAACAGTGAGAAACCCATTGGGATTAACCAGGTTGTGCTTTAAGCAACCATTCAGTCCTAGTGAATTGTCGAATAGCGCCCTCTCTATCTTTTTTGCTTTCTCTCACTGTCTCCTACCTCCCTCCCACCCCTCCCCCTCTCTATCCCTCTCTCCCTAGGAAGGAACAAGACAGGTCACAGGTCAAGATCAGTGTGTGAACTCTGTGAGGGAGAAAAAAAATAATTTTCCTTTACCCTTCTAAGTTTTCTGGCTAGCCAAATTGACATGAGATAGACTAACAGGAGAAAATAACCAAATTTATTACATATATACATAAATCAGGTAATTGAGGCACATATGCCTTCTTGAGCTAAGGAGAGAGAGGGATGGTGTTTTGGACTTTAAAGCCATGGTAGACAATTCACAGACAGATGAGAAGGAGCAAACATTTGCTAAACAAATTTTTGCCCAGTCACCAAGAAACAATGAGACACAGGGGGATGCAATAAACAGACTTGGCTAGGTTCCTCCTGTCTGCCATACTTAGTTTGTATTATGCTAAAATGATAACACCCCTCCTTTAAGTAGGTTTTCCTGTCTGAATTCTTTTCAACAAATAAGGGGGAGGGCCTTTCTGAGTCTTTTGTTTTTTAAAATAATTAGTATTGCACCTTACCTCTTACCTGGAGAATACTTGAAGCAATGACTTCTATTTCCCACCTATTAGTAAAATGACTGAGAGTTGACTAGGTTGTTCAGCTTTTATCTGTATTCAATACAGTTTTTCAAATATGTTTGTAGCTGGGAGACAGAAACTGCTAGAAGGTCAGAACAGACATAAACCTTTCCTCACAAACTAAGTTTGGGATCATGTCTCTACTGCATTTACTTTGCATGCCATGGTGATATTATGAAACTAAACACTAGAATCACTTCAGATGGCTCAGAAGAAAGTCATTTTGTGAAGTATTGTTAGTGTCGCTCTTCTTGTTATCTGTTTCAGAGGTGTGCGGGGACTTGAGGAATGTTTATGAAGTGTTCGCAGGCTGGGATGAAGTAGAAAGATTAAATGTGGGTGACTGTTGAGGAGTAAGTCATTGAGGCTGGATGAAAGCTGTACTCCATCAAGGAAATGTTTAGACCCAAATAAGCATGTATCTGTCTCTTTGTCCAGCTGTCTAGAGAGTAGGCTGTACATAGAGAATTGAACAAGTTTCAACAAGAAAGAGAAGCTTGTTGGAGCATGAGGGAGATGTTTCACTGAAAACTGCGCTTGGCATCTTCCCAGTCAGTGCTTTGCAGCTGAATTCTCAGGGATCTCTTCTTGGAAGTAGTCTGTATACCAATTCATTTACTTCTAGAAAGAACCACATTTTATAAGGGGAACATAGAGCACACAATGGAGCCACGGAGATGAAAATGAGAAACCCAACCAACTGCCCAAGATATTTTGCTCTCCAACCTTAAGTTCTTCAGTGATAGCACATGGAAAATTGAGCATCCTAATAGAACTATGAGAGAAAGCCCCTGATTCCAAACTGCCCTGCCCGCCCTCCTCTTTACAGTGTCTCCTCATTGCTCTGTCTTGCAAATATGCTGGAAAACAAAGAATAGGGCCACAACAGCACTACAGTGTGTGTGTGTACTATGCTTGGTCAGCATGTCAAAAACTGGGCCAATACATTTTTCTAGTCCCAAGAAGTCCCATATCCAGTTTAATATGCCATGGACTAAATGTTTCTGTCTGCCCAAAATTTACATCTTAAAATCCTAATCCTCAATATGGTGATATTTGGAAGGGGGGTCTTTTGTGAAGTGATTAGATAAAGGGCTCGTGGGCCGGATGCGGTCCCCTGAGGCCATTTATCCATTCCCCCCGCCGCACTTCCGGAAAGGGCACCTCTTTTATTGGTGGTCAGTGAGAGGAGCACAGGATGCATCCACACCCATAGTTCCCATTGAAATACTGGTAATTTTGTTGATTTAAATTTACTTGTTCTTTATTTTAAATATTGTATTTGTTCCCATTTTATTTTTTTACTTTAAAATAAGATATGTGCAGTGTGCATAGGGATTTGTTCATAGTTATTTTTATAGTCTAGTCCTCCAACGGTCTGAGGGACAGTGAACTGGCCCCCTCTGTAAAAAGTTTGGGGACCCCTGGATTAGATCATGAGGGTATAACCCGCTTGAAGAAGAGATGAGAGAGATGATCTCTCTCAGTCATGTTAAGACATGGTAGAAAGGCAGCCTTCTGAAAACCAGGAGAAGTCCCTCACTAAGGACCTGACCCAGCCAGCAGCCTGATTTCAGACTTCCAGCCTCCAAAACTTTAAAAATAAATGTTAGTTGTTCAAACTACTTTATCTGCAGTATTTTTGTTAGAGAAGCCCAAACAGACCAAGACAAATAAATACCTTTTGATGCACTTCACAATTATGGTCTGCTGCATGTCAGTCATCAAGGTCATCCATTTTGTTAGGACCCACTAGTTTCTTTCTTTTTATTTATTTATTTGTTTGTTTGTTTGTTTGTTTATATTTTTAGCAAGAGACAGACAGACAGACAGAAAGGGATAGACAAACAAGAAAGGAAAGAGATGAGAAGCATCAGCTTGTGGTTGTGGCACTTTATTCATGGCTTTCTTATACATGTCTTATTGGGGGAATGCTCCAGCTGAGCCAGTGATTCCTTGCTCAAGCCAGCAACCTTGGGCTCAAGCCAGAGACCATAGGGTCACATCTATGATCCCATCTCAAGCTGGCAACTCCACACTCAAGCTGATGAGCCTGTGCTCAAACTGGAGACCTCAGGATTTTGAACCTGGGTCCTCATCATCCCAGGTCAACGCTCTATCCACTGCACCACCTCCTGGTCAGGCCCCACTAGTTTCTATATGATGTTTCCCTTTAAATGGAAGACTGTGGTCATCTTTCATAAATATTTACTGAACAATTAAAATACTTTGAATTCTACTCAAAGGAAAACAATTTAAAAAAATTATTACATGCATTTTACAAGTCATTTCATGAGACTGCTAAAACTCCAACTGGGTGTTTTGTCCAACGTGGAGAACAAGCTAAGATTCCAGGAATGTTCTTAAATTTCCAACCTGTGCTATTCAATGCAGTTCTCCCATCTTCCTAAGATTGAATATTGCATCTTTCCTCCTTGGATAACGTTTGTCCATCTGCAGAAGGTGCTGTCATTACATAGTTATTGTCTGGCCTTTTCAGAAACAGAGAATGACTCCAAGTTTCAGAGGGAGTTACCTTAGATTATTTTCTTTTGTAGAAAATGCTTTTCAGTCTTCTGGATGAAAAAGCATGTGGTAGGAGCAAACTGTTACAGCACTGAATTATCATTTTCCATTTCAATTAGCACCAGAAGCTGTCACCTTGTGTGACCCAAACTGAAAAAGGATTATCATCAACATGCTTTTATTCCGTCACAGCCATTACCTACATACACATGAAGCTGTCAGGATTCCTGTTACCATCTTCAAAGCTTTCCCTCCAACCCTCAAGATGGCTTTAAAGTGTATTTTAGATTTTGTAGCCAGATTGTAAACTCCTTAGCTTACCTTTAAGCCTGTGCCATACCCTTCCTGGGGGATACTGGAGCCCTAGAAGCAGATGTTTACAACTGGAAAGCTTTCTGTTAAGTGTGCTGCGGAAACAATGGTGGAAGAATTGAAAGTAAGTCTACTTCTGTCTTCATTCTCACCCATCTTTAGTGGCAGAGTCTTCTTTCCTCAAATCTTTATATCATCCAAATCACTTGCAGCCAGTACTCCTTGAACTAAGGGACTGCAAAAACTGCAAAGTAAAAAAAAAATAAGAAGAAAAAAAGAAAACCCAACTAATTGGTATTTCTGTTTTGTCGAGTACCCACACAGTAGGAACAATGTATGGTTAAAGCTAGTGAGTTGTTAGAACAGTGTCTGTCAGGTGGAATTCTCTATTAATTGATATAACCAGACTTCACTGGGGATAATGAAAACTGAGGCCCATTATAGTGACTTGGAGGACAGGAAATATTCACAAATGTCTTCAGCAGGGAAAGATTAAAATATGTCTTAGTGTTGAGTGTATTTCATTGTATTCCACATCTTACAAATTGATCATGCATACCTAGTGTTTTTGATAATACCCTGTTAAGTAGAATGTTTGATTTGATACAACATCTCATTTATCTCAAGGCAAGTTAGGTCATTCTTATTTTTTATAAGGAACCTCATAGGTATGAGTTAGACTCCTTTTTCTTTTTAATTGGGTATTAGCTTTATAGATTTACAAACATTAGGTATATTTTAAATGGAAGTATTGTAAGTAGTTGTGCTCCTGGGCAGATGACTCTCTGCTCTTAATTTTCTCAAAGTACAGCATTGTCTTTGGCTAATGGGATTAAAGGGAACATAGCAAGGATGGGAATCTCTTTCATTGTTCTATCTCTGCCTGTTTCTTCAGCACAGCCCCTAGCTGCTCAATGGACTTTGAATTCCAATATGATCCTCTTACAAGTAAGTTTTTAGGTTTGAGGAAGTACAAAGAGTTATTTTGGAATTTCGAGGCTTTCGTTCTTTTTCCTAAAAAAGAGAAGTAAGTGCTATAAGTAGGTGAGGGGATTTTGGGGGGAAGGGGAGGGAGATAATGATCTCAAGTTTCAAAGGAGACCCAAAGGAAAACTGACCTCATTTTATTGACAGAAGATTACACTGTGTATTTATAGGTTGTGATATTGACTTCTTGAAGAGAAGAAACAAAAAATACATTGTGAAGTGGTACTGTGTTAAAGAAAGAGTGCCGCCCTGGCCGGTTAGCTCAGAGGTAGAGTGTTGGCCTGGTGTGTGGAAGTCTCCGGTTTGATTTCTGGTCAGGGCACACAGGAGAAGCACCCATCTGCTCCTCCACCCTTCCCCCTCTCCTTTCTCTCTATCTCTCTCTCTTCCCCTCCTGCAGCCAAGGCTCCACTGAAGCAAAGTTGGCCCCAGGCGCTGAGGACAGCTCCATGGCCTCCACCTCAGGTACTAGAATGGCTCTGGCCGCAATGGAGCAATGCCCCAGATGGGCAGAGCATCACCCCTATTGGGCATGCCAGGTGGATCCCAGTCAGGCGCATGCAGGAGTCTGTCTGACTTTGTCTCCCTGTTTATAACTTTGGGGAGTTATAAAAATACAAAAAAATATATAAAAATACAAAAAAAAAAAAAAAGAAAGAAAGAAAGTGTGCCTGACATTCCCACCTAAGTAAAGTTTTTCATTTGACTAATTAAACAGTGGTTCCAGTAACTGAAAATTTAGTTTAATTTTCTTTTTTCTTTTTTCTTTTATTTATTTTTTAAAATTTATTTATTTATTCATTTTAAAGAGGAGACACAGAGTGAGAGAGATAGAGAAAGAGAGAAAGGGGGGAGGAGCTGGAAGCATCAACTCCCATATGTGCCTTGACCAAACCAGTGCAGGGTTTTGAACTGGCGACCTCAGTATTCCCAAGTCGACGCTTTATCCACTGCGCCACCACAGGTCAGGCTAATTTTCTTTTTTAAAGACGTTTGAAATTTTTTCCATGTTATTTAATTTGAAATTTTTAAGTTCTTTCATTTTCTTCCTAAATAGATTTTTTCTCCCCTTTTCTTCCCCAACTCAGGTATAAATATAACAAAACATCTAATCAAAAATTAGATAAGGCTTTTTCTTTTCTCTCCCATTTTAACCCACAAGCTTCATGGTATCACAAGGCAGAGATTTCAGAAGAAACAAATGAGGTGCTAGGTACCAATCCCTTAGACCAATACATAGTCCTGCTCTGAAGAGTTCTTGGATCCACTGCTTATTTATAAGATAACATCATAAGTCTGCCAGAAAAGGCTTTTTGATGGAAGTAACAGACAAAATATGCTATGATAAGAAATCCCTTTTTCAGCAACAAGAATGAAAATATGGTGGGATGAGAGGAGATAAAAGGGGAAAAGTAAGAGACAAATTTTATATTTCTTTTGAACCCTCCAAAAGTAAGCCAAACCATTAGCTAATGCTAGAGTAGTTTCTGCTCTGTTGGATGGCCTTCTGAACCCTGCATTTCAAATGTCATGTCTTCATCAAATATGGAATACCATCTTGGTAAATTAAATTAATAAAACTTCTCTATAACTAAATTCTGTTTTAGTCTACACAGAAAATAAAATTTTCTTCTATTTCACACTTAAAAATTATCATCTTTAACCCTATTTGCTTAATGAGGGCCTTTAATATTTCTTACTATCGAGGGTTAAAATTTGGCAGAAGTGTATATACAAGCAATCCATGAAGGTGAAACTAGAAAAACTTATGTGAAAAATTGGAGGGAAGCACACACTGGCTAGCTTTTGCCTGACAGTGTGAAATCTCTGTATAGTTCCTCTGTGTGCAGACCTCTATTTATAAGTCCACTGTATCTTATATACATGTATACATTTGGTATATGATATGTACTATATATAGTATATAGGTATATATATCTGTGTGTGTATAGGGAGAGAAACAGAGAGAGAGAGAGAGAGAGAAAGAAAGAAAGAAAAAAAAGAAAGAAAGAAAGAGAAAGAATATTAATTTTAGGAAAGCTTTTAATAAGACTGGGGAACAAAATTTTGTTGCATCCACAAAAACACTTGTTCTTACCTAACTCGAGTGTACTGATCTCAAATCTGACATTAGTTTTTCTCTGTGAGCCACAGGTTTTTTTTGCAATTCAAGATTTTAGGTTTTTATCTTATTGTAAAACTTTCAACGTTTAGTTTAACATAATGAAGTAGAATGTCTTCTTGGGCATCATCTTTGTGAAAATATAATAATTTATATAATGCAGTAAATACACTAATACACTAAAAGATATGATTGCATCAAAATTTGTCTACAATTTCAAAATAAAACATATTTTAATAGAACACTTATTTTAATCATAAAATTTGCGAAAAACTTATTTAAATTTTATTCAGGCTAAAATTTGCATTTATAGCTCTTGCGTTTGTGTACTTGTTGAGGACAATCTCGTTTGATGTTCCAGCAGTAGTCTGCCATCATTTAGAGCTGTCAAGAAATAGCCGCCATTCTGTTGGACTGTAAATGGTAACACCTAGCTGGCTGAGAAGACTATTGATATCATGACATTAAATAAAGTGTTTGTGTTCATAAAAAAAAGTCCACAAAAATTTGTTCACTCTTCCTGAAATGGGATACTTTAGCTGACTGGTAAAGTACATTCTTTTCTTGAAGCCTGGAGGCTAATAATTCAGCTGCTTTCTTTGATAGGCCCAAATCTCTTACTAAGTCATTCAATTTGGGTAGGCTAAACTGCTGAGGGCTTAATGACTGCTTGGCATCAGAAGAAGACCCTTCAGATTCTGCAACAATTTCCTCATGCATATTATCAAAATACACTTGATCACCATGTTCACTTTCTTGGTCCTTAGAAGAAATAAAACCATTGAAAACTGGAACCGGGAGTGTCTCAGAGTGTGGGATAGGTCGTACTGCTTGAAGGATTATTAGGATATGCGATAATATGCCGTTTTTTCTTGCCAATGCCCTTTGTATGGATCAGACAGAAATAACAGTCACTGTTGTGGTCCTTAGGTTCACGCCAAACCATGGGAATACCAAAAGGCATTCCTTTGTGTTTTCCTTTTGTCCAGTCACAAAGCATTTCCTCACAACTATGACACACAATATGAGGAGCCCAATTCTTGTCTTGATCACCAAGGGGAACTTGAAAATAGGCAATATATGCACATGTCACAAATGATGAAATATTACGCCTTTGGCGTTGAAGTGTGGAACAGTCACATATATAACAAGGTGTCAGGACTGTTCTTACATTTACACCTACTTGAAGAAGCCATGATTCAATCTTAAAACAAAATAAGAGGGTGTTTTTATCAGATAATAATTTTTTACATTTAAAAACAACTACAATTAGCCTGACCAGGTGGTGGTGCAGTGGATAGAGCGTCGGACTGGGATGCGGAAGACCCAGGTTCAAGACCTCGAGCTCGCCAGCTTGAGCGCTGGCCCATCTGGCTTGAGCAAAAGCTCGTCAGCTTGGACCCAAGGTCGCTGGCTCCAACAAGGGGTTGCTCAGTCTGCTGAAGGCCCACGATCAAGGCACATGTGAGAAAGCAATCAATGAACAAATAAGGTGTTGCGACGGCAATGAAAAACTAATGATTGATGCTTCTCCCCTCTCTTTGTTCTTGCCTGTCTGTCCCTATCTATCCCTATCTCTGACTCTCTCTCTGTCCCTGTACAAAAAAAAAAAAAAACTACAATTATGTAAAACATTAATTGCCTTGTGGTATGTTCAATCCAAGAGTAGTTGCCCTTTAACTCCAATTTAAAAACTGTGCATGCCATTAACTGTGACAAAAAGAAATTAAAATTGCTTAAAAACTAGAGCATGCACCAAAAAAACAGATTTCAGATTTGGAATCAGCGATGCAGAAATATATAGAAAAAGTTCTAAAACCTCATGCAACAGAAAATTAAAAAAACAAGTTGTTCCCCCATGATTGGTTTATTGGAAAATGATTGGGTAGCTCATGATCTCAGACTTAATTTATGAATTTTGGGTAAGAGTGCTGAACTGAAATCATAGTGTATGTCACATAAATAGGTAAAGGTGCCCATTTAAGTGAAGAACAGGGTTTAGCATTTTGAAGCTGTCACCCTAATCATGTTGATCCCAATTTAATGCAGCAATGAGTTTTCAGTTTTTCCTATCCTGATGTACTCTCTTTCCCCTTAGAGACTCCTCATGAACAAGGTTAAGCTCCTATCATATTCACAGCTGTCTGTAAAAATTCAGAAAGATTCTCACCTACACCAAAATCTAAATTTTAAAACCATATGCCCCCACTCAGCCTGAAAGCAGAAATTAAATCAAGGAGATACTAAACTAGATGTCTTCATTAGCATCATAAATAATGCCCAATAAAAAAGCATGATTTGAATAATATTATTTGTAATTATTGGACACATTTATAATCAAAATGTTTGAAATCCATGATATTTCTTCAGCTTACTAGGGAAATTCTAGTCTTCTCTTCAGGCTCCCCCTTCCTTATCCTAAATGCAGTATTAAGGGTGAATTTGATAATGTCTTTTAAAGTGCTTTATGTTTATCACAATCTAGTGCTAAAGAAACTAAAGCTATTTGGACTGATGTTATCAGTAATTAAGGAGTAAACTGACCACTTTTAAAAAGTGATTTAACAAAAAAAAAAGTGATTTAACACTTTCAGAGCTTTAAGATGTCACTTAGTGCCTTGGAAAAAGGTGATTTAGTAAATGGTACTCTTGTACTTAAAAGAATTAATGACCACCAAAACTGAGCAAATTATTCTTTTTTTAGTTTTACAACCAGGCCTATAGAAGTTTCTGTAAGGCCCTCCTCTTTTCTAAAAGGTTTGATTTTATGTCATTTCAGCAACTTAAAAAATATCATCTTGAGATAAAAAAAATAAAGCCTGGGGTTTTTGATTTTTCTGTTGTGCATTTTGCAAGCACATCTAAAGAAAGAATAAGAAAATTGATATTTTTCAAATTTTAAACTGAATGTGAATATCCCCTTGTCCTATTGTCTCTTTAGAATCAACAAAATCATTAAGCCACTCATGCAGAAACAATGCAACTCTTCAGACCAAACAATAATAATAGCAATAATAACAGATATGTAACTTTCTTTTATAGGACGTTTTTACATCCCAGTGCCAATTATTAGTTAACTATGAAGAACTTTTTTTTCTTCTGGTAAATAAGAAAAGATTTTGACTAGGCATGGAAATACTCTCTTAGCTCTCACAGTGGTATAATACTGGCCTGGATTCCTGAGAAAGGCAGTGGAGACATTGTCTTTGATGATGAAAACAAAATGCATTTAGACACACAATTAAATTTACCCCTACTCAATTATTAGGACCCAGGAAAAATGGCTTTAGCCTCTTATTTATCATTTACTAGAAGAAAATCTTACCTTCCCATCAATATTAATTATATTTTATAAGACAAATGTTGAATTATACCCAAAAATATGAGTCTAATGAGTATTGTCCTCTCTCTTAAATGTCCTTCCTATGGTACTGTTGGATTTGCACAAATTTCACTATTTATTATCTAACGGTTTTCTGTTAATTTTATTGTTTTGTTTGTTTATTTTTACAGAGACAGAGAGAGAGTCAGAGAGAGGGGTAGGTAGGGACAGACAGACAGGAACACAGAGAGATGAGAAGCATCAATCATCAGTTTTTCGTTGCCCTTGCGACACCCTAGTTGTTCATTGATTGCTTTCTCACACGTGCCTTGACCGCAGGCCTTCAGCAGACCGAGCAACCTCTTGCTGGAGCCAGCGACCTTGGGTCCAAGCTGGTGAGCTTTTGCTCAAGCCAGATGGGCCCACACTCAAGCTGGCGACCTCGGGGTCTCGAACATGGGTCTTCCGCATCCCAGTCCGATGTAATTTTATGTGTGTGAGTTTCTCCAACTTGATGGAAAACTCTTATAAAATAAGATCATTCTTGGAGCTATTTTTGTACTCTCCACAGGGATTATGATAAATGGGACAGCTTTAATTGACCCATGATTGATACAACCTCTGGCCCAAAGAGAGTAAATACATGAGATCAATGGTTCCCAAAACTGCACATGGATCAGAGAGCTTGTTAAAACACAAATTTGGGCCCCACTCTCAAAGATTTTTATTTAGGAAGTATAAAATTTGGCTGATCACTTGAATTTCTAATGGCTCTGGGCAAAGCTGATGCTACTGGTCTTAAGATTGCAATTTGAGAATCATTGCAACAGATTCATGATAAAGTCCCAAATTTTATTTGATGATATTTAAGATCTGTGCCAATTTGTAATTTCAATTCAGGAGCACATAGCAACATGATTTATATAAATAAATGTTATATACAGTTAAACCCACAAGTTAAAAGTTAGGAACTTATTGCTAAATTCACAAGTTAAAAGACCTAAAAGAAATTAAGCTGGACCTCCAATATATTAGGCTATGAATGAATAACTCTAACTGATTAATGATAATTTACTAAATGAGGATGTATCTCACATCATTAGAACATCTATTAAACAATTTATGAATGGATCATATTCCACAGTTTATTTGGGGTCTGCTGTTTGGAACTCAAATGCCATAGAAGAATTTTGATAAGCAATCATCAGAGATGTCTCTCTGCCTTGTAATTTATCCAAAGATAATAGTACTATGGGTCCTAAACCTAGATTTCTAAGGAGAAAACTTTAGGATTTACAGGTTTATATCACCAGCAACTAAATAGGGTTTACCAGGGAGGACAGGGTAGACCAGGGAGGAAGGAGATGAAAGTTCCATTTCAGACATGCTAAGAATGAGTTTTCTTTGGCACATCCAGGTGATGTCCACTATGCAGTATTATAGAGATACAGAGTCCCCTCACTGCAGGTTACTCGCAGTTTCCATTCTTCCTTCTCTTTTTGTTACCTGAGGTGATGGGAAGACTGGTGGTGGCTTTCTTCCCTGGCCGGGTCAATGAGTGTAGTACAGAGGATCTGAAAGCTCAGGGAGAACTGCATCTCACGTGGCACAAACCAGTGAAGATACTTCTGGTCTTCTTTTTCATAATCCCTATATTGCCTTTGGAGGTCCAATAATGGCAGGCTTACTAAGATATTTCAGCACCATCAACTATAGCTTTGCTCCCTCTCTTACTTTCTTCATAGGTTCCTACAAGACCCTTAGTCCTTCACTTTATCTTTTTTTTTTTTTTTACAGGGACAGAGAGAGAGTCAGAGAGAGGGATAGATAGGGACAGACAGACAGGAACGGAGAGAGGTGAGAAGCATCAATTATTAGTTTTTCGCTGCCGTCGCAACACCTTAGTTGTTCATTGATTGCTTTCTCACATGTGCCTTGACCGTGGGCCTTCAGCAGACCGAGCAACCCCTTGCTGGAGCCAGCGACCTTGGGTCCAAGCTGAAGAGCTTTTGCTCAAGCCAGATGGGCCTGCGCTCAAGCTGGCGAGCTCAGGGTCTCGAACCTGGGTTTTCCACATCCTAGTCCAACGCTCTATCCACTGCGCCACTGCCTGATCAGGCCACTTTATCTTTTCTTATTCAGGTTTACAAAGGACTTAGAGCAGATAAAGATGTTTTGGAAATACCCATTCACCTCCATTATAGGGGAAAACCCAGCTCACCTGTATCTGAGCAGACATTCTACACTGAGAAGGAGCAGGGTGTTGGGGATTAGGGAATTGAGTAAATGTGCCAAGTTCGGATACAGAGAGGGATGGGACAGCTGCTGGGAGTTAGCATCGCTCCTGTAGCCTGCATCACTGCATGAATCTTCTCAGAACGCAAACTGGATCCCAGGGAGCGGCCGGTTCTCTATCATTTTAAGGGAAGGAAACAGAGTAGAAGAAAGTATCACTGTTGTCAAATCAAAAAGAAAGAAAGAATGCCTCTAGTTACCTTTTTTGTACTATTTAGGGTGAACTAACACTCATCTATTACAAGATGGCCATTTATGAGCCAGGGAATTCCGGAGTAAACACACACACACACACACACACACACACACACACACACACACACACACACACACACTCAGTGAAATACCTGAATAGATTTCATTGATTACTGGTTCATACTTTCCTATGCCTGATTTCACATAGAATTATAGACTGTATGAGTCTGGGTGCTTTGAGAATTAAGTACCAAGAGGCAAATAAACATGCAAGGATTGTATTAAGGGAGATACCAATGAAAGAAAGTGAGTAGGAAGCCAGAAAAGACTGAAAGCGTGGCCGGACAGCAGTGCCAGACCCTGCAGGAAGGGAAGGGTGGATGGAACGTCCCAAACCAAAGTGCAGTCTGAGAAAGATTGCTCAAGTCCTTGAGCAAACTTGACCACCAGAGCTATTGTGTGTCACCCAGGAATGGGCCAGCCTTCGTATCCCTTCCATGCTCATTAGTGGTTGGAGTAGCCAGTGGGACACATGACTAGGAGCAAAACTGCTGATGGGCCATGGCTGGGTAGCTCACTTTGTTAGAGCATCATCTCAGTACTCCAAGGCTGCGGGTTTGATTCTCAGTCAGGGCACATAAGAATCAACCAATGAATGTATAAATATGTTGAACAACAAATCTATCTCTCTTTCTCCCTTCCTCTCTCTCTCTAAAAATAAACAAAAAACAGAAAACCACAATCAATAAAAAAAAATTTTTTTTTTAATGCACTGATAGATTTCAGAGCATAGTAATCAGGCTCCTTGTCAATCTGCTTCCTACAATTGTAGTTCTGTGAGGTGTGTGTCCTTCACACATACCAATAGCCAGTGTCTTGGGTAAATGTAAAAGTTGTGTTTTGCAAGAAGAATAGATGATAATGGTTATTAAAGAAAGAAAAAAAAAGATGCTTCATTATGTTTAGTACTTAGAAAGTAGAGAGCATACATCATTAAAATCTGCCGTGATCTGGAAATTTTACATTAAGCTTGCTGCTTCACCCTATCTGTCCCTTCAGACTGGTATTAAGAGCTGGTAAAAAGAGCAAGATGAGCCTGACCAGGTGGTGGCGCAGTGAATAGAGCATTGGAGTGGGATGTGGAGGACCCTGGTTCAAAACCCCAAGGTTAGAGTGTTGGTGGTATAGTGGTGAGCATAGCTGCCTTCCAAAACCCCAAGGTTGCCAGCTTGTGCGTGGGTTGCTGGCTTGAGCACGGGGGGTTGGGGGTGAGGCTGCCTTGAGTGTGGGATCATAGATATGACCGCATGGTTGCTGGCTTGAGCTAGAGGTCATTCGCTCTGCTGGAGCCCCCCAGTCAAGGCACATATGAGAAAGTAATCAATGAACAACTATAGAAGACTAAGGAGCCACACCAAAGAATTGATGCTTCTCATCTCTCTCCCTTCCTGTCTGTCTGTCCCTCTCTCTGTCTCTGTCACACACACACACACACACACACACACAAATTAACTGCCGTAGCCTCACTTTTTTCTCAGTGCTTAAGTAAAGGGCAACCAAGTGCCACAGAGTTATAAGCAAGGGGAGGGACTTAGCATGGGGGAAGAAGAGGGCTGGAAAAAGCACCAATGCAATGATTACTGCTTGATCAAGAATTGGCAGTGCATTTTTTTTTTTTTGATTGCTAAAATTTTCACTCTTTTGACCCAGAAAAAAATCTTGGCCTTTAAATGTGGAGCACCTAATTTTTCACTTTATAAATAATCTGTGTTCTGTTCCACTGGGTAGAATGCATAATGATGTTTAGAATACCAGCTGCCACCTAGCAATGTTCCCTAAGTGAAATATACATATATCCTGCTGGATTTTAAATTATGTAAATAATTTGCTTTCTGTATCTTCTGATGTTGAAATGGAAAAATGAAGAGTTATGTTTTCCAAAACCCAATGGGTATTGTATATTTTCTACTGTTTGTAAGAGGTGGAGATGCACAGGAAGGAGGATTTCTCTGAGATAATTTTTGAAAAGCTTAACTAATGGGAAAGTCCCCATGATGACGCATGTGCATTATATTCTGATTGTGTCACACTGCACTCTGTGTTCGTCTAGGCTTGGGAAAAAAAATGACAGTATATCAATGAATTTTGCTGAAGAAGTGATAAAAAGACACTCAGCCATCAGAATGGGACAGTTGCCTAATGTTTAGTACTACTTTTTTTGGTAACAAATATACAGATAATTTGCCCTGGCCAGATAACTTGGTTGGTTAGAGCATCGTCCTGAAGCAAAGCACAGAGGTTGCAGGTTTGATCCAGGTCAGGGCACATACAGGAACAGCTTGGCATTCCTATCTACCCCCAACCCCCTTACTCTCTCGCTAAAATCAATAAATTAAAAAAAAAAGATTACATACAATTATAGGACTGGAGTTAAAATTGATACTAAGATAATGACTAAAAATAAAAACCCTTTGTTTTCCATGTTCAGAATGAAAACACATTAACCAGCTCTACTAATACACAAATGAGATTAACAAAGACCTTGTTGTTGTTGTTTTGAGATGGAGAATAGCTAAGATAATGCTGATGACTATGACAAAAGTATCCAGGGACAGTTTCAATATGTGGCACTTGGGCAAACCCCATAAGGCCTGGAGTGAGTTCCAATAAGTTACAGGCTACAGATTTGCAGAAGCAGTGAGATGTCTCTAAAAACTGTGGCGAGGAAGGGCATCCAGTATTTTAAGAGGTTCATTTTCTTACATGAAATGGAGACTTAGCCATTAAGTAGAGAAATTAATTAACTGTAGATCAAGCAGGCCATCCCCTTAGTTTATATAACAATAATGAACAAACTGCAACCATTCCTATTTGGCTATGCACACAATATTGCTCTCTCTCATATGAGCACACACACTTTCTCTCACTCACAGACACACTCTTTTAGGCAGTCACTATAGAAAGAGAATGGGCCCTGGCTGGGTAGCTCAGTTGAGAGCATCATTCCATAAATTAAGATTATAGGATTCTATCCCAGTCATGGCACATACAAGAATTAACCAATGAATACATAAATAAATGGAACAACAAATAGATATTTCTCTCTCTCTACTTCTCCCTCTCTCCCCTCCCCCTAAAGTCAATAAATACTTTTAAAAAAAAAAAAAAAAAAGAAGGCACGAGCTCTATACCTCTTTGCCTCAGAATACATATGAAATAGTTATACCTCTAAATTAATCTATTGCTTTATATAAGCTTTTCCCACATACAAGATGCTTACCCTTAAATAAGCTTAATTGTCTGCAGCAATTTAACAGTTTTGTTTTCAATAGGATATTGGCTGGTGCTGGTTATAGGTTACCAATTTGCCACCTGACAATTTTTGTTTAAATACTATTTGGGATGGGCGCAGCTTTCCCCAGTTGCTAGTACAGACTAACAAGGAGGCATCATCAAGCTGCTGAGTGGGGCAGCTTTCTAATTAAACCTGATTAAAACTACATCTTTAGAATTGAGTAAGTTTCATTCCTGTTATTTTTTAATGTGACTTTAGCTAAAGAATTGAAATGTAATGTTATAGAGGGAAACAGCTGAGAAGCTTCTGTTATGCAGTTTGCTTAGAACAAAATGTTTTGCAGAAATGTGATTGAATATGTTCAAACCATAGAATTCACGCTTTCTCCAAAAACAGGAGGTAGCTTGTAGATTCCTGCTTTGAATTGCACAGACAAGAAAGCTTCTTAAAATAATTGTTTTTAAGGCTATTACTAAAAATACTGATTATTTCATACCATTAAGTGGTAAACAATAATCACCAAGAACAACTCCCACTTTGTTGTCAAGAAAAGGATATGATTTCAACAAGGGGATAAACACCCTCTTGTTCAGATTTATTCCACACTTTCTGTTCAAGATTCTGGTCTTGCATAAGTCCCTTGACTCAACTCTGAGTTCAAGATTGGCAAAATGAACAACACGTCATTTCATTACTCAAGATTTTGGTTTGTCTTGGCTTGACTCGTCTACTTACACTCTTCAATTCACCAGAATTTAACTGTTTCTTTACTCTTTTTAATAGGAAACTTGGGTTGTATAACTTTAGATCTCAGGAATTAAATAATAATAGAGCCCCAAATTACAAATGAACTGATGAATCAGGCACATCATTAAGGATCCTGTAGTCAATTTAAACATCGTATTTGGTGGAACCAATGACATGCAATGAGAAGAGAACTGGCTAAAAGTGAACATGCTTGGGCAGTCGCATGTGTCTTTCCTTGTGCACACTCTGTTCTTTAACACCTCCATGCCTTTCCCTGTGGCTCCTGTTCCTTCGCAGTGGCTTTCATTTCCTGCATGACTTCCTTCTCTGGTCCTCTGCTCCTTCCAGGCCCAAGTCAAAGGCTACCTCTTGTAAGGAGCCTTACCCACTGCCCACAACCGATACTGGGCTCCTCCTCTGTATTCTCATAAGTAGGTACAATTTTTTAAATGATCAATATATACAGATTTAATATTACTTAACCCTTCCTCTAAAAATAGGTACATTTTTTTTATGTGAGTACTTCTTGTCTTCCATCTTAAGTCTGCTTTCTTTCCAGATCTTCAGTACCTTGTTCTAGCACTTATCCCTTCCACTCCACCCACTCACCCCACATATTTTTGGCTTTTCTCTCTCTCCGTTTTTTGTGTGGGGGGTGTCCTTTCAGCCTATACATTTGTATAAGGCTCACTCATCCTGAAATGTCCTACTGCCACTACATCCTCTCTACTTTCTGTCACGTGTGTCTTTCAAACCTGTCTCTTGAAAAAGTAATCAACATGCCCTGTTTCCATATCCTCACTTCTTATTAGTCAGTCCTTTGCCACCTTGCCTCTGTCCTTACTGCTCCACTAAAACTGCTCTGATTAAGGTAGTCAGTGACTTGTTCATTGTTAAAATGCAGCCCTCACTGAGTCCTCGTACATTGGCTCTCTCTGTGGTACCAGTATCACAGACCATTTCTTGTTTAGGGAGAATCATGCCAGATTTTCCAAAAGGAAGCTCCGGGGAATGTCAGTTTTAAATGATAGGAATAGTTGTTGTTGTTGTTATTGTTGTTTTGTAAAATGAAGAGTTCTGTGGTCAAATCATTTTAGAAAACTCTACATACTATAATCCCTTTTAAAGGTTTCAATACAAATCTGCAAGTCAGTTTTACTGTAATCTGTAAAACTCATTATACAGCTAAGAATACCCTTTGGGAAATGTTGCTCTTCAAACTTGATTCCTTCATTTCTGTTCTCTCCTGATTCTCTGATTTCTGGCTGTCCTCCTAATTCTCCTCTTTTCATTGGTATTTCCCAGCATTCTACTTTGACCTGCTACTCTTCTTCCTATTTATCTTCTCCTTGGTTGAGTTTATTCATTCCCTATGGTTCTAATTATTTCCTAAATATTGATATTTCCCAAACCAGGTCTTCTGTTTCTGAACCCCCATGTACTTCAGATTCATACATCCAATGTCCTGACCATACAGCTCCGCTGGGATGCTCTTGGGGACTTTCTTTACCTGGATGCTCCTCAGGCCATTCAAACTCAACATGTCTCAAGTTGATATGATTCTTTTTACTCCTACCCTTCACTGTTGACCTGTTTCTGTTCCTGGATATGTTGTATCTGTTAATGGCACCCACAGACTCACCCTCATCAGAAACTAAGGGGCACAGTTAATTCTGTCTGTAACTTTACTCCCGATTCAGTCAGCACTGCAAGGCTGTCACTACAGGATGATCATGTGATCAATGGAAAGATGATACCAGAAAATGGAGAGTTTCTTTAATGGCAACAAATATAGAAACCTAGGGAAATAATTAGACAAAGCAGAAGAAAACAGAACATACTCCCAGACAGGATAACTTCAGGGGCCCCAGCTCACCATGACATGCCATCTCAGCAGAGTGCACATTCCACTCAGTGTAAGATTTTCACCTGTGACATTTTTAAAGGGTATTATAGCCTGGCACCCACCCACAATGGCTCTTCTAGAGACCATGCCTATAAGCCTGCCTACTTCTCATGTGGCTAAAGCATGGTGGGAGTAGGAGGATCAGCCACCAGCTCTTTAGAGACAGGCTTGAGAGGAAATCATGACAGTCTGACCCAGGCTTTCTTCTTGGGTTCCTGAGCCACACTGCCTTCCTGATTTGGGCTTTCACTTTAAAATTCTGTATTTGGTGCTTTCCCCATATTTCTGTTTTATTTTCTCATTAGACATACAGTGATTGTAGGTCTTTATAGACAAATGGGACCTGGACTTGGATTTAGACACATGGGTGTGTAAATCCCAGACCTCCCACTTCAGCTCATGTGACCTTGGACAAGGCATTTAGAATTCTCTAAAGTTGGAAGCCATTAGGACTGAATGAGATAATTCATAGTAAGTGCCAAGCAGATGGTGGTCATTCAGTACTTGGTGATTACTATCACTTAGTATGTTGGATTCACTTCCTGGACTGGATCTTTTCTATACCCCTACCTTTACTAGTATTGGCAGATCACATATATAAGCAATATAGCTCATGATTCCACCAAAATATTCTCTTCTTATTTAAAATTTTTCACATAACTTCATAAGTACTAAGAAGTTATTAGAGACAGTAAATCTGATTCAATACTTACATTAAAAAAAAATACAAGGTATTTAGTTAGAGTCTCCATAAGATAAACCGGATTTGGGTTATAAAGTCTTATTTGAGTTTCGCACATAATAAAAAAATCTATGAAATGTAATTGATCAAACTCAAGGAGATGAAGAGTCATATGGACTCTGCTGGGATTTTAAGCTGAGGTTTTAGATAGCCTAGGCATAGCAAACCTGAAGCTTAATGCACTAAGCCATACCCTCTGGCTATGTGATTATATGTAGTGATTTACTGTCCACAAAAAGAGAAAAATGTTTGCTGCTTTGCTCTTTTCCTTAGACCCACCCCTCATCTATGGTAGCTAAATTGAAAATACCATCTTAAAGAAACATTGGGTCCTGCCTAGTCAAATTCTCATGAACCAATGCTTCTATTTTTATCATAAAGACAAAACATATAGTGATTTTAAAGTGTTATGATGCAAAAATTTATCTACCCATATTCACAGAACATTAAATAGTTATCTAAAAATGAGTAAGAGTCACTTTTTTATAATTAACAATAGATTAAGGGAGAAGAAGAAAGGCAGCAATTTTTAGTTTCCACTGATAAGAAAATGTATACACAATGCTATCACTTAACTGCTTCTCACTTTGTGACTTTGGAGACTTTACTTAAATGATTTATTGTCCCCAATGAAAAGTCCTAGTGATCAGGAGTTCAAAGACCTCATGTCTAAAGTCAGGCCCACTAAGTAACCACTTAATTTCAATATGCCCTCTTTATAGCACGGGAAAAACATCTAACTCATGGAGACCTTAGAATTGAATTTGTTATACTAAAAAACACGTGTAGGTAATTGACTAAAAGGAATCTGATTCTAATTTTAAGTTAACATTTTTCCATGTCTCCTAAATGCCAAGCAATACCATGTGCACTGATGGATACAGAAGAAGGCAGAGCCTATTATTTCTATTTTGTAGATAAAGGCACACAGGCTTGATACAGTCAAGTGACAAGGCTAAAGTTACACAGTTGGTCACTTACTGAAGCGTGTCTATAGTGTACGTCTCCTGACTACATTCTAATGCTTCTTCCAAGCATTGTAAGTCTATGTTGCAGGTAAAATTTGTGTCTACATTTATCTCTGTGAAATAAATATGTCTTATCTCATGTCAAGCTTGGTGTTTCTTTTTATGTTAAGCTATGTTGCCCTTCCCCTTTAGTTTCCGGGAGAGGAACTTGAAATCACCTTTAAATTTGTTCCCTTTTTCTTCCCTTCCCTTATCTGGGTTCAAGAGTTGGGGTTCCAGTCTAGGGTTCCTGATAGGCCCAATGACAGTGCAGCTAATGAGGTTTATTAGATTGCAGAGTCTTTGTAGACACAAGGTATTTATCATCAGCATTGTGGCTAACACTGTAATTATTGAATGTTATTTTCTCTCACCTTTTACTATCTGGCTTCCCTTGAGGAAACTTAAAATGCTGTTCATTTGCTACCCTAGTTCTCTCTCCTGGCCCCCGTTGTGTATGTGTCAGTCTCATCATTTACTGTGCATTTTCCAGGTGACTGGTCTTTCTGTACTGCTCAGCTGTAGTATTTTCTGCTGTCCCATCACTGTTATTTTTGAGTGCAGATTTCACCTACAGATCTGTGCCCTGGAAAGACACTAAAAAGTTCCCGCTGGTTAAATTCCTTCTGTCAGGAGCATTGCCCTGATTTGGACCAACTCTTGACAGCTTCCCATGGGCAAACACCTGCAGAAACTTGCCTGTAGCCACAGGTGGATTCCAATATATGTACAAGGTCTAATGCCCCTTTTGGAAGTTCAAGTGAGGAGGAAAACTCATCCATTCTTCCAAAACCGTTGTGGAAAAGTGAGGGGAATCTCAGCTCCCCACAAGTCATTTTGTTATTCGAAGGGAACAGCATCAAAAGTCCAGAACATCTGTTGTTTCTGTGGCGTTTACACAGACACTTAGTGATGCAGCAGGTCCGATGGTGTTTGCATGTGATTTCCAAAGATTGTATCAGTAAGGAGTATTTTTAGTCTCTGGTGAATATTGTACACAGTAGACTCATCATTGACATCTGCCTGGTTCATATGCAACCACAGAGATCTTTCAAAACAAAACTGTTGCAAAGGATATTTAAACCAAAAACATCTCTTGGGAATAAAATGTTCCCTTCTCTGTCTTTCCTGGTATGAAATGTACAAATTTTAAAGATTAGCAGTGAGCCAATTTAGATACACTGAAGCACAGAAATGGAAAGAAAGCATTTTTTCTGAATGTCATCCTCTTCTGAAATTATGGGGGAAAACTTTGCAATTTTTCTTAAAGGAAAAATGGAAGGATTTTATACATTGTTTTCTTCGAGCTTATTCAAGTACATCAGCTATGTACTTGGCAGTTCTGTGCTGTGTGCCCTGGAATTCGCTGAGACTGCAACTCTGCCTCTACTGCTTCAGGGGTGGATGGCCTCGAACACAACATCTAAATCCTCAGAGCTCGGCTTCCTCCTCTGTAAAATGGTGATGTCGATAGTCTCCATCTCCTGGGACTGTTGTGAGGAGTAAAATTCTTACCCACAAAGAGTAAAAACCAGTGACTGGTGCAGAAAATGATCAAGAAATGTTAGGTACTATTATGCTATTTTTGAAAGTAAATATGCAAAAGAAGGTATAAGTGATTTTTTTTTTGAAAGGTGGTTAATTTTAGATTTTATTTAAAGATGATAATAGATTTGCAAATATGTTTCTATGAAATCATCATACTTGACTCATATAGAAATTATACGATTCAAACATCAAAACAGAACACCACTCTCAAAACATTTCCAGACTTCTCAAGACACAGTTTTACACCATTGTTCAATTATTCAGGAAGCAAACATCCAATTTTACTCTAATGTTTAGCAAAATTCACCTGGCAGAGTTTAACTATTTTACTATCTACTTGTAGCTTGATAATGGAAGCCTTGGAGAAAAGAAATCAAAGGTTAATCAGACGTGATTTGCTTCTTTCTAAATAGACGTGTTAAAAGGTCGACTAGCTCAAGATTTTTTGTTTGTATCTATGTTTATATTGATGCCATTGATTGATAGCCAATTAAGGATGCAAAGATTGAAGCAATCTGTATAGCCCTTAGGTCTCTGAAGCCTTTGTATATTTTCAGGACACAAAGGTGAGAGCAATGGTAACTACAAGTGAATCAGCATCTAGAATAATTGACTGAATTAGAGCTCAAAAAGTATACATCCATGCCAAAAATGCAAAAAAAAACCCATTTGGAATATTATAGTAGCTTATGAATGGAATGCCAGAGCCATATCTAGCAATTGCCTAGGAAGAGGAGACAGGAAGAATTGGCAAGACCCAACAGCTCCCAGTTATGTTGAAGGTTGTTACCCTAAGCCTGGAAACAGAATATGAAGAGAGGAGAAAAAGAATTACAAAAATAGAAAGAGGCCTGACCAGGTGGTGGTGCAGTGGATAGAGCGTCGGACTGGGATGCAGAGGACCCAGGTTCGAGACCCCGAGGTCTTCAGCTTGAGCGCGGGCCCATCTGGCTTGAGCAAAAGCTCACCAGCTTGGACCCAAGGTTGCTGGCTCGAGCAAGGGGTTACTCAGTCTGCTGAAGGCCCACGGTCAAGGCACCTGTGAGAAAACAATCAATGAACAACTAAGGTGTCGCAACGAAAAACTGATGATTGTTGCTTCTCATCTCTCTCCATTCATGTCTGTCTGTCCCTATCTATCCCTCTCTCTGACTCTCTCTCTGTCCCTGTAAAAATATATATATATATATATATATATATAAAAATAGAGAGTTTTCAAAGCCACTATCTAATAATACCAGTATTACTGATGCATAAGAGGAAATTAACAAAAATATTCATAAGCAAGGAGAGCCTTGTGTAAGCATACCTATTTCCTGCCTTTTGAGAAGTCAGTCACCAGACAGGTCGGCTTCCTGACTGGATTCAGTTTGCAGTTTCTTCGTAGCACGTTCGAAGGATTCCAAGCCTTCTTATTTCGCAAATCCCGGAAACTGTATTCCAGCTTTCAAGTTCCACCAGTGTTCTGCTCTTGAAGTTCCTCCATGAATTCTTGGGCCCAGGCTTGGTCACCGATTTTCAGGAGAAAGGTGATTGAAACACAGCCTCCTGAGAGCAGGGCAGATGGAGTACATTCGGGGTCCTCCTGACACCCACATTCCACACACAGTGAGTGGTACCATTTCTGTTCTCTTAGCTCCAGGCTTGCGCCTTCCAACTGTGCAGATGGAGTACATTCGGGGTCCTCCTGACACCCACATTCCACACACAGTGAGTGGTACCATTTCTGTTCTCTTAGCTCCAGGCTTGCGCCTTCCAACTGTCCCAATAATATCAGTCCCAGAGAGTCACTGCTGGCAGACTTCTGATGGTAAATACAAGAAGGCATGATAGGGGAGAGCCGTGGGACTTGCTTAAACAATCATTAATGATAATAACAATTATAATAAAAAATTACATTGAATTTTAACTTTATAATTTAAAATAAAGTGCTTCAGCGAAAAAGTAAATCAAACTTTATGGTGCCTATTAGAGCAGAACATCAGAACATATTTGTTGAAACCTCTGAAATGGAGGGAAATAGAGTATTGATAATAAACTGAAAGAGGAAAATTCTGTAACTGCAAAGATTTTAGTAACTATGTCTCTGGCCCATTTTGATAAAAAGAAATTATTATTTTTTATTTTAGCAAGTTGTTCTAAGAAAGTGAAAGGGCATTGTTTTCAGAGAGAATGTTGTCAACTTGCAGAGGCAAAGCAGAGGTGATGAATAAGGCAGTATGAAGTAAGCACTCAGCAAACCAGGACACGAGGACCCATGATTCAACTAAAACACCTCTGGCTTTTTTTCTAATACATTGCTAAAAACAGAGGGAAGAGAGAAGAATACAAGGACAGAGAAAGAGAAAATTGCAATAGCTTCAATTGTCAAAGAACAGTAGGCAGAAGAACCTTCAAGTGTACAATAGAGTGCTGTTAACTATAGACACAGTGTTGCACAGCAGTTCTCTAGAAGGTATTCATCTTGCATAATTGAAACTTTATACCCATTGATTAGCAACTTGCCATTTCTTCCTCCCCAAGTTTCTGAAAGCCATATTTTACTCTCTCCTTCTAATAAGATATCTAATACAAGTAGAATCATGCAGAATTTGGCCTCCTGTGACTGGCTTATTTCACATAGCATAATGTCCTCAAACTTGATTCAAGTTTGAATCCTGCATACTGCAAGATTCTTTTTTAAGGCTGAATAATATTCTATATTGTGTGTGTGTGTGTATGTGTGTGTGTGTGAGTGTGTTTGCATGTATACACATTTTCCTTATCTAGTCATCCATCAATGGACACTTAAGTTATTTTGGTATCTTGGCTATAGTGAATAATACCGCAGTGAACATGGGAATGCTAATATCTCTTTAATATGCTGATTTCAATTATTTTGGACATATACCCAGAAGTGAGATTGCTGGATTATATAATGCTATTTTTAATTTTTTTAGGCTCCTCCATACTGTTTTTTATAGCAGCTGTGCATTTGGCATTCCCACCACTAGTGAACAAAAGTTACACTTTTCCACATTTTTCTCATTGCTTGTTGTTTTTAAATTTTTTTATATAATGACCATACTAAAGTGTGAGGTAATATTTCATTGTGTTTTGATTTGCATTTTCCTGATAAATGACACTGAACATCTTTTCAGGTACCTGTTGACCATTTATGTGTCTTCTTTGGAGAAGTAACTATCCAAGTCTTTAGTCCATTTTTTAATCCAGCTATTAAGGGTTTTTATGGGTTTTTTTATACTTATTTGATTGTTTTCTTGTCTGTTTGTTTTTTTGGCTATTGAACTGTAGGTGTTCCTTATATATTTTGTAAATTAACTCCTTATGAGACACATGGTTTGAAAATACTTTTCTCCCATTCCATAGGCTGCTTTTTCACTCTATTGGTTGTTCCCTTGGCTGTGCAGAAGTGTTTGGACCTTTACCTTACAGCAGGGGTCCCCAAACTATGGCCCACAGGCCACATGCGGCCCCCTGAGGCCATTTATCTGACCCCTGCTGCATTTCCGGAAGGGGCACCTCTTTCATTGGTGGTCAGTGAGAGGAGCGCAGGATGCATCCGCACCCATAGTTCCCATTGAAATACTGGTCAGTTTGTTGACTTAAATTTACTTGTTCTTTATTTTAAATATTGTATTTGTTTCTGTTTTGTTTTTTTACTTTAAAATAAGATGTGCACAGTGTGCATAGGGATTTGTTCATAGTTTTTTTATAGTCCGGCCCTCCAACAGTCTGAGGGAGAGTGAACTGGCCCCCTGTGTAAAAAGTTTGGGGACCCCTGCCTTATAGCATACACAAAAGTCAATATAAATAGATTAAATACTTTATCACAAGACCTGAAATGGTAAAAGTCCTGTTACAGAGCATTAGAGAAAGACTTCATGACATTGGTCTTGGCAGTAATTTCATGGATATGACACAAAAAGTAAAAGCAACAAAAACAACAATAGACATGTGGGACTACATCAAGACTTGGCTGAATTTCATTTTCTGCCTTTTCCGATGTCTTTGTTGGTGCTCTATTTTGTTGTACATTAGTTTCTCTTCCAAAACTATAGTTGTATCTTTACAAATGTCATTGTTTATTTAAAATAAGCTGGGTTTGTTTTTATTTTTCCTTTTCTCTCCCAAGATGGGGTCCATCTTCTTTTATAGGGAAATTATCTTCAAAGCCCTTCTTAGATCTTAGACTCTGGTATATCTCTATTTTAACTGTGTCCCAGGCTGTCTGCTTTCTCAGTAGCCCACTTCTTTTAGACCACACTCTGCCAGCTGCCTCTGCTCAGCTCTGCTGGCCGTCCTGCTGGTTCTCAAAAACCACCAACGTGATCCTGCCACAGGAGTCTGTGCTTGCTCTTCCTACTGCCTGGAATGCTTTTCCCATGGTTCATGTGCTCCCCCCCCCACAATTGTTAGTCAAGTATCTGCTCTAATGTCACTCCTTCTGAAATGCTTTCTTTTATCAGCATATATAAAATGTTACTTAAGCTACCCCCACTCCCTCTTATTATTTGCTCTTCTTTTCTCTTTTTATTTTAATTCCACTACTCATTTATTACCTGTCATGAGATCACATATTAATCTATATATGTGTACACATAGGTTTTTATAACAAAGTTTGTCATGGAATCCTGATGTACTAGCTCATGGGCCGCTGGGTTAGCAGCACCTCAGGGCCCTCGTGCCCTTGTGATTTATCAGCTGAATTCCCAGAGCTGGTATATATTAGGTGCTCAAGAGATGTTGTTGAGTGACTGAATGAATGTTGCCCACTTATTTTTCTCTTCTTTCAGTTTGTTATATGACCTTCTATAAAATACCTGTAATCAAGGCCTTTTTTCCTTAGGCAGTGTGGGTGTTAGAATGACGTGACTGGTTGAGAGGCTGAGTGAGGAGTGAGCTCACTAGACTGGACCCACCTGTCAAGACATTCATTGGTTTTTCACACACACTTAGCAACCGCCTACTGAAGCTGCATTTTGAGAGCACTAAAAGGTAATAGAAGGAGGAGGATGCGTATAATCCAGTACCTTCAAGGTTGGAGAATCTGCATTTACAGTAATTTGTCCAAGTTAACACATAGTTCACGGGTTGGTATCTATTTTTTTAAAATACTGAGTTTCTATGCCTGTTTCATAAATAACAATATATACGAGTGGTCTATTGTTCATACATGTATTGTTTTCACTAAGACTCTTATAAAAAGTGTATATTTTGACAGTGCTGGCCATACCTACTTCCCTTCCTAGGACTTTGCTATTTTTACTACATTTAACACTAATCCTTTCTAACTGATATATTATAGAAATAATAACTAATGTTTTCATGTACTTCTTATGTCTCAACTTTTGTCCAACCTCTTGTTATGCATTTCTTTATTTAATCCTATTAGGCAGGTAAAATAACATTATTCTCATCTTAGGAATGATACAACTGACACTTAGAGAGGTCACACAGATACTCCAGATTTAAACCTTTTGTCACAATTTTAAGCTTCTGCTCCCAAATGTTCTTCTGTAGGTCATCTCCTCTACTTCTGGGACTTGGCAATCAATGCTCTTGGAGTCGCATAGAAGTCACAGGTAGAGTTGTTGTAGGAGGCCTTACAATGACCCAGAACAACCCAGATGCGTGCTGCTTGTGCTAGATTCTAAACTGACAAAAGAAAGCCAGCTTCATGCTAACCTGGGAAGTGACTCATTAGCTGCTACAGAAATTTCTGAATCTGGCACAGTTAAGGTTAACTCAGCAACTCAGGGTCCTGTGGAAAGAGAGGGAAGAACGGAATTCAACCCTGACAGGATAGAGGCCCCCAAGGAGGGAGGTGTGGCCAGAGTAAGTAGGAGTGAGAGGCCCAGGAAAGAGCTCCTCATCAGATCAGAGGAGGTTAAGAAAGAATATATAACACCTTGTTAGCCTTTGATCTGAAGAAAAGAAGTTGGTTCTTCTCCAGGCTAGATTCATTTTATGACTTGAGGCATATTTATTCAGGCAGCTTGAGTGTTACGTTTTCCCACAGCTATTTTAAAGCTAATTAATTTATCAAGCCCTTGCAGTTTTCCCATTCTTGTTCTTAACTACCTCAAATCTTCAATTTCTAAAATGATTTTGGTTTTGAAGTTATTTTCTTTACTCATGGCCCACTAGAGCTTTCCTCACTTTTTTCATGTCTGAAATTTTATGGGAATACTGTTCTAGGTTTATTCATTTTAATTGTCAAAAGTATCTTGTCAGGTTGAAATTAGAAGAAGTCCTTTACCCCAGCAGTGTGGGGCATTAATGAGATTATAAACCCTTCATGGACTTCAGGTTCTAGACATCTGTTCCCTTATTTTATCCTTGCAACATTTATGTAAGATATGCATTATCCCCAATTTACAGATGAGGAGATAGGTTCAGAGAAGAAACTTGCTCATGGAATCTCAGAGGGTCATGAGTGGGAATTTGACTCCAAGCTCAAACTTATTCTAAAACCCTCTTCTTTCCAGTGTACTTCATATTCAATCATAAAATATAAAATGAAGATTTGGTAGCTGTTTAATAGAAGCAATGAAGGTGGCTGTAAAGCCAGTGCTCAAGGTTACCATCACAGCCACCTGGCCAGTGCAGGTTCACATTAGATTCAGACAGTCGGTAATGAAACAATGGAGCCAAGAACTGGTGAGCCATCAGCTTTAATTCTAGCTTGCACCCGGCGGGCAAGCAAAAACACACACATTGGGCTCCAAAACCCACTCATTCAGTGGTCACAAAACTACTGACTTATCTGAGTTTCCTAGCATCAAAAGTTTCTAGCTCACCAGACTTATTCACCTCTGTTTCCCATCTCCTTCTCTCTGCACAAACTCTGCACAAACTGGCTTCTTCCTCAGCATTCCACCATCTTGGCTGTTTTTCCTCTCCTCCATGTGACCTTAATCTGCTCTCCTCTCTAATATTAACCTCAGGAACCAAGAGCGAGCAAGCTCCCGGCCTGCCCCACTTTATACTGTAGAATCCAAACCTTTAATTCAATCTACAAACAAGGAAGTCTCTGATACAAAGCCACTTATCTGAGGCATAATGGGAGGATTCCTCATGAGAGTGCACCACCCCACATCATCCAATCAGTCAAGGGTGTGGGGAAAAGCTTACTCTTAAAACTTGCGTGTGGGCAGCGCCATCATTTTTTTTAAATTTCTTTTTATTTATTTATTTTAGAGAGGAGACACAGAGTGAGAGAGAGAGAAAGAAAGAGAGAAAGGGGGGAGGAGCTGGATGTATCAACTCCCATATGTGCCTTGACCAGACCAGTGCAGGGTTTTGAACTGGCGACCTCAGTGTTCCCAGGTCGACGCTTTATCCACTGCGCCACCACAGGTCAGGCTGGGCAGTGCCATCTTTAACTAAGTGAGCATAATATATTTTATCTGCCCAACACTGGCCAAATAGAATAGTTAAGAGTTTAAAAGTAGCTATTTTGCTTTGACTATTTTGCTTATTTAACTGTCTATAGCTACAAGTTAAATGGATAATTGTAAAGTGCCTAAATTATTTTAGGATATGTGGACATAAGCCTGATGCGATTTTATTCTGACTCAAATTATATTTTAATTTTAGATTCCTAATAGCTCCTTGTCTTGCTGGTTTCCCAGAGGGGATGCTTTCAGTTGTGTGTGTTCAGTAGTCCTTAGAGCTGAACAGCTAGCTATGTTCCCCTTCAAAGAAACTCCATTGAGGAAAGTCAGGTTTACATACACTAGGAAATAATAATTTGCTGACAGAACCACTATTCTTTCTTAAAGGCATTCACCACAGATTTCATTCAAGTAGTAAGACCCTCTAGTATATTTTAAATATTATTATAATATGTGAACAACACTTTTTTTTTAAATATACCTGTTATTTCAAATCCTCTAGAACTTTGGTACAATATGTAATATTATGTTGCGCCTACTTCTTTTCTAACTTCTGAAGAAGCATTTTGACAGGATTAGATAAAATTTATTTTACATATATTATACATAAAGTTGTTTAAACTGTAATTGTGAGTAATTTGAAGAAAATGTTCTTTCAATGGAATGAAGATTGAACTACTCAGGATTATTAAAATGTACAGGGGTTCATACTTTTATGATAATATTTTATCATTTTAAAAACTTATTCTTAATGGACCCCCACATCACATTTCAGTAAAGTGGTTTCATTTTCTTTAACAACCATTAATAGCTATTAAAGGTAAAAAAAAAAGAAGGCTTTATATAGATCATCAAAGGACACTTAAGTAATTTGAAATTGACAATTAAATCAGCATGGCAGTGCATTTTCATAAGTTTGATAGGTCTGCCTTCTTAACAAGTGCTGAGAAGAAAGGACCCCTTTGTAAGGTACCCCACTACAGACTATTCTTGCATTTTAATTGATTACAAAGAGAACATTGTCTCTGTATATGTGCTTGCTATTCATCTTTTATACGTTTCCTTTTGTAAAGATGTTGATGCTGTGTGTGGGAGTTTGGTTCATGCTAGAAACAGTGTCCTTGATGAGATTTGGAATGACCACCACTCACCTTTTGATCTTTCTCTTTGCCATTGTCATAATAAATAAAATGGTTAGAGCTTTCCACTTTGAAAGCCCAGGTTCCTCATTTTTCCTTTCCTTCTCCTTTTCCTTCATCTCTTCAAAGACCAATGAATGTGTACTAGGGAGGCTACATATCATTGTTACCATTGGCCGTAGTGTGCTGATGGCCACACTGATGACGGTATGGTCCATTTCTGGTTAGCCAATGGGCATTGCCCTAATCCTGTCAAACCGTAAAAGAAGCATGCAGACTGTGGTTTGTTTTTTTTTGTCAAAATTGAACTCTTCCTTTTTCTTGGAAAATCTGTGGACTTAGCATCTAGAAATTATTGTCAAAATAATTTCCATGTTTAGATAGAAATATAGAAATATAACTTCATTAGAGATGGAATGCTAATTATTCATATAGTTTTCCTTCTCAGGTGAAATTCTAAAAATTTTATAGATAATTGATTAATTGCAACTTTTCTTTATTTCCTTAAACAATAGAATAACTATGGGACTATCCATTTAGCATAAATCTTAAAAATCACAACATATGTTCTCTGTATATTTTAAACTATAAAAACAAAAAATTAGAAATGTTAATTTCCAGAACAACTATGGTGTCACAATGGCAATGAAAAAATGATGATTGATGCTTCTCATCTCTTTTTGTTCCTGTCTGTCAGTCCCTGTCTGTCCATCTCTCTGACTCTCTCTCTCTGTACCTGTAGAAAAAAGAAAAATTAATTTTCATATAATTTGCTACACTCAGAGACAGGCCAAAGTACCAATAGAGCTTTTTCCTTCAAATATCTAAGAAAGATATTTTATAATATGGACATAGTAAAGTTTTATGTGAGGTTGATTACTTTTATAAAGATTTATTGGCCTTATTACATGTTCCTGCTATTGTTTAACTTATAGATTTTATGGGTCCTCATGTGATATAGATGCTTCATATTAAAGGTAGATAGCATAATGGATGATTTTTAAGTAGCTTTTAAAATTAGTTAGATATTGAAACCAAATTAGTAGAAATTAAAATTTTGATATAGCCAGAAAGGAGAAAGGAGTCTTGCATAATCCAACTGAGTAGTTTATACTGTAGTACATTTCTATGCACACAACAGCTACTCAATGATTTTTTAAAAAATTGAATAGAATTAATGAATTCAACAGGTTCAAATCACATTTAGAGTGTAATGGGTAATTCAACAGATCTCTCCACACCTACCTCACTGCAGTGAGGCCAGACTCGCAGGGAGGAATGAATCAAACAAGTGTTAGCAGTCAGAACCACATGGTCATGTATTCCCATTCCCAACACATATAAAATGGGTAATATGAGCATATAAAAGGGGGACATGGCACTCAGAGAAGGCCCTGAGAACTTCCAGTGGCAGTAGGAAGGTACAAATTGAAGAGATAGCTGATAAAAACGTTAAGAGAATGTTGTAGAAGCATATAAATTGTTTATTTTACGGGAGGAAGCTATAGGTCACTGAGAGATTTTCTGAAGGTCAGCCACAGACAGACTTCTTGGCAGAGGTGATCTTTAATTTTCAAATCTTGCCATCTCAATTTGATTCTACTACTAGAAACATGCTTCAAAGTATTAATGAAAGAAATGAAGATTGGCAAGGCTGTCGAGACTCCTGACTACAAAAACCAGGCAGCAAGCTGGCTGGTGACTTTAAAATATCTGGTCAGGCAGCAGTGAAAACTTTATAACAGATCTTCAGAGATTCGCCCCCCCCCATCTCTGATAGAGCACTAAAAATGTCACTAATTCAAAACAGTCCCCTAAAATTGGAGAATTTCCCAAACGTAAACTATTTTTATAAATATTGTAATAAACTAAGGCAAGCATTTACTACTTAGTTGAATTAAGTATATTAAATTGAAACAAATATGTCAGAGCAGAGCTATATCAACCATGTTTCCTAAACTTTAAAATATAAAGTTACATCATTTACAATACTTAACATTTTATTCAAAAATTATAAGTTCTTTGGGATTTCTAGTTAAGATGGTGTTTTGATTATAGCCCTTAACATCATTCAAAGATAGAATACATGAAAAGAATCATTCTCTACAACTATTTATGGTTTATACCAAGAATAAAAAGTTATTTTTTGTTTTGGAAAATACATTTATAAAATGCATCACCTTGAGATCGATAAGAAATGAAAAGATCTCAAATGATACTTTATTGAATAAAAAGATATTTTATTGAATAAAACTCAATCCTTATTTCTAAAAGGGGGAAATAACTCTTAGAGAACTAGGAATACTAAGGAACTTTCAATAAATAATAAAAGAGAACTACTGTATCTTAAACCAACCATTGGATGAGAGATGTGCAAAGGTACAAATCATCATCATTCATTAAATTATATCTGGAATCTCTGGTTATTGTAGTAAGATAACAGAACTTAAATAACAGATATGCTCATTGGAAACACAAAGATAAACAATTGAACATTACACATGATATGATATAAACATGAAAAGAAAAACAAGATAATCAATTAAAAATCTCTAAGGATTTAAGTAGTGTAAAATAAAAAAAAAATGTTCCTTCTTTTCCAGTGACAGGAGGAGAGATAGAGTGACAGAGTCCCTTATGCACCTCTACCAGGATCCATCCAACAATCCCCATCTGGGGCCGATCCTCTGCCCATCAAGGGCCATGCTTGCAATCGAGCTATTATTAGCACCTGAGGCAAGGCTCCACAGGTGCCTTCCTCAGCATCCAGGTCTAATGCACTCGAACAGACCAAGCCATGGCTGCAGGAGGGGAAAAGAGAGAGAGAGAAGGAAGGGGATGGAGAAGCAGATGGTCGCTTCTTCTGTGTGCCCTGACCGGGAATCGAACCTAAGACATCACATGCCTGGTCGCCTCTCTTCCACTGAGCCAACTGGCCAGGGCATAAAAATGTTTTAGATCAATAACTTTCTTTTAAATCAGTAATAAAAGATGTGAAAACTATTTGAAGAAAACATTAAATCCTTCCAGAGAAAGAAAGAAATTAAGAATTTAGTAAACATAAGCCAGGCTTACAGGTTGAAAGAGCAAGTACTGTACAGATGTTCAGTTTTCCCAGATAAATCCAAGTATTCAATTAAAATGCCAGTCACAAAGTAGACATTTTATTTTGAATGGACAAGGTTATTCTAAACTTCAACCTGAATATCCCTTTGCTAGGAGAGAGTAATATAATTAATTTGCCATACTAGAAGCACAGTTACCAGTTTTCCTACTTGAAACAATGAGATACCAACATAAATAACAGAGAGATTCAGTAGCACTGAGTCTAATACATCAGGATACACATCATACCCAAAAAAACCACGGGAAAAGAATGGATCACCTAATAAATGGTACTGCTTCTTTGTGAAAGAGGGCCATCTCAGGTTGGAGCTTCCTATCCAAAATAATTCTAGATAAATCAAATAATAAAAGTAGAAACCAACAAAATACAAAGGTAAAGTTTCAGGGTGAGCAAGACCTTTCTTTGATGTAAAAAATAAAATTATAAGGGATAATATTGAAATAGATAAAAATTTGAAAGTCAGTAACAGAAATATTTTTAAAAATTAAAGTGAATGATTTTGAAAAAAAATTATAATTTTAAAAATTCTTTTTTTAAGAATTAAAATAAAAAATATATAGAACGGCTACCACTGAATTAAAAAATCACTAGTGTAGCCTGACCAGGCGGTGGCACAGTGGATAGAGCATCAGACTAAGACTCAGAGGACCCAGGTTCAAAAGCCCGAGTTCGCTGGCTTGAGTGTGGGCTCACCAGTTAAAAAGCGGAATCACCAGCTTAAGCGTGGAATCATAGACATGACCCCAAGGTTGCTGGCTTGAGCAAGGGGTCACACTCTGCTGTGCCAGCCCTCCCACCCCATCAAGACACATGTGAGAAAGCAATCAATGAAGAATTAGGGTGACACAATGAATTGATGCTTCTCATCTCTCTCCCTTCCTGTCTGTCCCTATCTGTCCCAGGCTTCCACGTTGAAAGAGCAAGTACTATACAGATGTTCAATTTTCCCAGATAAATTCAAGTGTTCAATTCAAATGTCAGTCACAAAACAGACATTATTTTTTGAATGGACAAGGTTATTCTAAACTTCAACCTGAATATCCCTTTGCTAGGATAGAGTAATATAATTAGAGTAATTTGCCATACTAGAAGCACAGTCTCTGTCTCTGTCACAAAAATAAATAAATAAATAAATAAATAAATAAATAAATAATAAATAAATAAATAAATAAATCACTAGTGTATGGCTAAGGCACATAACCTGACCATTCATAAAAGGAGAAAAATGAAAATGGACATTGGGGAAAATATTTATCTTCCTTAAAGAAATGAAAATCAAACAGTGAGGTAACAGGTTTCATTCCTTACATTTGTAAATTTTTTAAATGATTTTTATTTATTTATTCATTTAAGAGGAGACAGAGAGAGAGAGAGAAGGGAGGAGAAGCAGGAAGCATCAACTCCCATATGTGCCTTGACCTGGCAAGCCCAGGGTTTTGAACCAGCGACCTCAGCATTTCAGGTCGATGCTTGATCGACTGCACCACCACAGGTCAAGCGCATTTGTAAATTTAAAAATAAGAAAAGTCACTATGTTTGAGAGCAGGGCAAATCACACGGTCTTGTCCTGTTGGGAAATGACAACTGTTACCAGTCTTCTGCAAAGCAGTTTAGTAATTAATATATGTTGACTTATTAACCTTGTTCTTTTCTCTCAGAAGAAAATATAATAAATGAAAACTGTTATCTCACTGTATTATATGTATTTCTTCCAAATGAAGATGAATATTTTCTCCAATGCTCACTCTCAATTTTTTTTTTTTATAAATGGTCAGGTTGTATACCACTATGCTGTACACTTGAAACTAATACAAAATAATATTAAATGTAAACTGTAATTGAAAAAAATGAAAAATAAAAATTGATAAATAAGGAAAGAATTTTCATCTCAATGTTATATATAAAAGTAAAAATTAGAAACACTACTATCTAATACTAGGGAAGTACTTAAATAAATTGTGGGACAATCATTAAAATGAAATAACATGTAATACTTGGAAAACATTTTTTCAAAAATAATTTACTTATAGGAGAAAAATAGCTCATGTTGTTTCAAAAAAGGGACTAAAGCACTGGCTGGATGGCTCTGTTGGTGAGAGCATCAGCCCGAGACACAGAGGTTGCCAGTTCGATCCCTGGTCAGGGCACATGCAAGAGCAGATCGATATTTCTGTCTCCCTCTCTCTCTCCCTCCTCTTCCTCTTTCACTAAAATAAAAAGAATTTTTTTAAAGGGACTAAAAAGTATATGATCAATACAACCCCAATTTTATATAAAACGATGAAGTTTATGCATTGAAAATGACCGAAAGGAAATATACCAGTAGTTGAACAATTCTTTTTTAGTCAGATTTAGTTAGTAATAATTTTTGTTTATGCCTATCTGTATTTCCCAGAAAAATTGTGAATATGAATTGCTTTTATAATCATCAAAGAAAAAAATATGTTTTTAAAGGATCATATACTATGTCCAAATTATCACTAAATCTGAGTTAATTGCATCTAAATTAGAAACATTTTAACAGTACTAAAGTTTTAATGGTATAATGTTATATGCTCAGTGGGAATTCAGTATAGTATTACATTGATAAGTTTTATTTGAACCAAGATGCTAAATGTAGGCTAACACAAGACAATTATTTCCCAAAGATATTTGGATAAATAATTGTTATAAAGCAAGTCTTGTTTCAGCCTGAAGCAGCCTGGAAACAGGATTCAGTAAATCGCTCACAGATAGCCCAACTGGCACACTTGTCTACATGTTTCAGCATGGGTATTATTTGGGGTGGTTTACATCCCCAATGGCTTTGTTCAACCCTAATGGCTTGGCCGATGTTCTGCTGTTGAAGCTTTACTTATAGATTCCTTGGAAATACTTTTCTCATTTATAGAAATAGGAAAGAGCAGGTACTTGTAGCACTTTTTGAGGTGTGTCTATGTTGTTTGTGTGTGTGTGTGTTTCTTATGAAACATTTCTTTTGAAGTTCAGAGCTTAGGCAGGGAAAGCATGAGTTTGGTGTGAGTAACTTTCAAATGCATACAACAGCACCTTTAATCTCATGTTATGACTGGCACCAAACAATATGCAAGTATCCTTTTATTTTAGTCTCCCAAGCACAGTGGAATGTGTGTGTTTATCTGTGGTGTTGGATGTGCATGTGTACATGTGTGTATGTGTGTCATTTGCTAAGTGTAAGACAAAGGTTTGAAATGTTCAATTGTAAACACTGATGAATTTGGCATCCTTCAAGCTGTGTCTCATAAGGAGCAATTCTAACGACAGGCCCACAACACATGCTCTACAGGGAATGGAAGAGTGATCTCAGCTGGGAGGACTGCTACTGCCTCGACCTGCTTTAATTTTCCAAGTGTGTGTTGCCCAGACTGTAGACCTTTGGCAACTGGGCTGGGAGCTTCAGAGATGGCATCACATCAGCCTTTAGACAACAAAAACTGGTGTGTGGGTCACGGAGGCCATAAACTATCCACGTCAGATTAGATGATTACAGAGATTAGATCACCTGAAGGAAGAACAGGAAAGTTTTACTTCCCAGTAATTTTGTTTTCTTGATCTTTTCTGGAGATTCAGTCTTTTCCATTCTTGTCAATTTCCCTAATATTATACGTGGCTACAGACAGGCACTGCAGCTTCTAATGCCAGCTGCCCCCAAAGATTCATGCAAGTTCAGAGTACAAAAAAATGGCTTACTGAAGGTTACTGGAGTCATATGGAATCTTTGTGTCCTTTTGAACATTGATCATCAGATAATAAAGACAGCTAGCATTTTACTGCTTGACTGTACATGGACCACATGCTGTTTATACTTGTTTTCAGACGTAATTCCCTCATTCCCATCCTATGCACCTCTGACAGTTCCTTCTTCATAAAACCCCCTGTGCCGTGCCTCCACATGTGTTTCTTTTATCAGTAGGTCATTTGTTGATTTATTCTAGTATGCAACACTTATTGAACACCTACTATGTATCAGGCATCTTAGTAGGCATTAGAGAAACGGAAATTGTCATTGTGGTCCCTGTTCTCAAGGAGTCAGCACTCAAATTGGGGCACTGAAAAGAAATTTACTAATCAGTGGCTTGCAACAATACACACTTATTCTTATACTTGTAAGTCTGCGGGTCAATTGTGGTTTTGGCATATTAGGTTAGGAGGCTCTCTTTAAGGCTGTGACTCAGCTGTGGTAAGTTCCAGACTGTGGGTTGGGCTCAGATCTTTTCTGTGTGTGTTTGTTCTGAAGCCTTGGTGGAAGAGGTGCATTCCCTGGGGCATGCTTTTCTCCTGGCAGGTCATGAGCATAAAAACCCAAACTAGACCACATAGCACATTTGATATAATGCCTGCTAACTTTTTAACCACTGAAGCAAGTCATATTGTCAAGCACACTGTCTAAAGCGTAGAGAAATATATTCCATCTACCCTAGTGCACTACAAGGTCACATGATAGGGGCAGGAAATGAAGAATTGGCAAGATAATATACCACACAAATTATGACAATAAAGTATAGTAATGGTACAAGGGAAGTATATTTAAGGTTTGGAAAAGGTACAAAGACTTATCTCAAAGGGGCTAGTTCAGTCAGGGTCAACCAGAGAAGCAGCAGTAGAAGGATAGATAGACAGATGATGGGTTTGTGGGTGGGTGGGTGGATGGATGATAGATAGGTAGGTGGGTAGGTAGATAGGTTGAATGACTAATTGATCAATAGATGATAGATAAATAGATAGATGATAAATGATGATGATAGATAGATAGATAGGGTTGTTATTGGGATTTGACTTTATATAGTTGTGGCAGTAGACTAGGAAGTATCTGTAAAGTTTTCTCTTCTGCATCTGATGCCAGAAGTTGATGTCCACAGGCCAAAGAGTAAAGAAAAGAAGATAGATGTAAAGTGTGGTGATCAAGATTAGCTGGAACTCAGGAACATGAGCTAGAACCCCTCAAAGATGGACTAAAACACATCTCAGCTCTTGTTGTCTCTGCCTTGGGGACCTTGGTGGTAGAGGTAAACACACACACTGGTCCAGAAGTCAGAGGCACACAGGAAGGATCACGGGAAGGTAGGAAAGTTGCAGGCCCAGCACACCAGCAACGATGGCGATTGTTTCACTTTCATTCTTCACCTCTCCTGGGAATCATCCTTGTGGCATAAGCCTCACCAGAAACATAAAAGAATAAAAATAAAGGAATAAAGTGAATTCTAGGATATGTAATTTAGCCTAGCCAAGTTGACACATTACAGAGCCTTCACAAAGAAAATTTAATTACAGTATGAGGAAGAGTAGAACCGGAAATGCTTTTTCCTGAAGGGAAGATGATATTTGAGCTGAATCTTTAAGGATGAGCAGCAGGTAACTAGGAAAGGGGTTGGCAATCAGGAAGGCACAAAGCATGGGAAAGGTGAGCCTCAAAATGTGGAAGATGCTGTTGTGGAAGTTCAACAGCCAAAGCCACAAGAACACTCCCTGAGTCAAAGTCATGTGTAACTTGCTGAAGCAAAGGAGCATGCCCAACAAGGGTATGATGGTGCCCTTAGAACAAGAAAGTGGGCAGGGACTTAGTATAAATATAAAGCTTGTGCACATGCTAAGGAGGTTTTAAGAAAGTGGAAGTTAGTTCTTGATCATTGTTTTTAGGAAGCACTGGGTGTTATTATGGACTGAATTATGCCACCCTCTTCCCCCACAAATTCACATATGAAAGTCCTAACCCCCAATATATCGTAACGTGATGATATTTGAAGGGCTTTTAAGAAGGTAATTAAGATTAAAGAGGTCATAAGGGTTATAGAACTGGGTCCTTATAAGAAACGAAGCCACACCAGGGGCATATTTGCACAGGGAAAAGGCCATGTGGAGGCACAGGGAGAAGGTAACTGTCTGCAAGCCAAGGAGAGATGCTTCAGGAGAAACCAACCCTGTTGACATCTTGAACTTTCCACCTCCAGAACTGTGACAAAATATATTTCTGTTATTTAAGCCTCCCGGTCTGCAGTATTTTATTAGAGCCGCCCAAATTAACTAATCCAGGCATTTTGGTAGTTTCATCTAGAGATTAGAAAGATTAAAGTAGAGCCAGATATCATTGGGAAATAAGCAGTTGGAAGGAGGGATATTTCATTATTTTGTATTTGCAAAATCTTTGTCTTTCCCTTCTACGATGGTTTCAAAGTCTGCAAGTGAGGTTTATAACTTGGAAACATCATGGCCTACCTGTCAACTACCGGCGGCTGGAGCTGTTCCTAACTTTCTTATTGGCACAGTTGGAGAGCATTCTCATTTACTGATTCAGAAATTATACTGACTCACCACTGCTTATTATGTTGGATCCAGACTCCTTTGCTCAGTTTACACAATTCATAACCTGGCCTCACTCTTCCTAGTTTTTTTATTTTCCCACATTTGTCAATACTTGTGCTATTTTATTCAGACTTTCTTTTCACTGTCTCCCACAAAAACTAACTTCAGTCTGGTCTCTCTGGCTTGGGGTGTCCCCACACTTACGCTCTGTGGCCTTTGCAAATGGAATCATACCCTTCAAAACTGCCTCAAATCTTCTTCCTCTGTGATGGATTCAGATTACCCCAGCCAAGTCTTATCTCTCCTTCCTTGGAGCTCTGATGGCTCATAAACTACTACAGCAGCAGACACTGTATTGTTTTTGGTTTCCTATGGGTAAATTCTATCTTTTTAACATGATCATATGTTCCCTGGGGGCAGGAGCCATGACTAGTACCTCTTTTGAATTCCTCTTTAGATAACTAACATTGTAGTCCCTCAAAAAAAAAAAAGTGGTTGATCTGTTTCATCAAAATTTTTAAAAATGGGCCCTTATTCTGACATCTTTGTGTTTCCTTTGCTACTGAGGTAATGTCCTTGACTTATTCATGCATTCAGCCAGCCAGCCAGCAAGTATTTTTGAGCATGTATTTTTGTGCTCAGCACTTGACATTTAAGCTGAATCCTGAAGGGTATGCCGAAATAAATCTGTAGGGGCTGAGGTTACTGGGAGAGGTTTGCACAAGTAGGAAACAGAATGAACAAAAGCACAGAGGAAGGAGTCCTCAGGTATATGAGGACTTGAAAGAGGCTGATGGAGAGAGAGAATAGTGTGCCAGGTGAGAACACTCGTGAGATGATGTGGCGATGTGGGTAGGTCTCGTGAACCAGATTATGTGGCTTGGACTTCATCTTCAGCGCAGGTGGAAAGCTCTGATGGGTTTAAGCTAGAGGCAGTCATGACCATATTTCAGTAACAGAGACATAACTCTATAGATGTGTGTAGCATTTATCTGAGGTAGCAAGACTGGAAAGACAGAGAGAGACTCCTTGAAAACACTGAGAGCCTGAATCGGGATAGCGTCGGTGGTGAAAAGTAGGTAGGTTCCAGAGAAAGTATTGTTCCTCTGACTCTCATTATCTCTCAGGCAAATTTTACTCACAAGCATTCTAGTTCCTATATATTTATATTCATTAGGTCATGCTTTGGTTATGGAATTGAAAACATAACCAAGAAACATACCTATGGTTTTGTTGATCTGGGTGGGAGTATTCCTTCTGTGAATATAGTTATGGGTACTTTTCTCTAAGTGTATGATGCTTCACTGAAGAGTTGAAAACAGTGGACCCAGGAAATGTTAGCCAAGTCTAGAGTTTATAATTCCTGATAACTTTGGGAATCCTTGTGTGGTGAAGTTCACAAAAACCTTCAAAAACAACCTCTGGTATTGCCCTCTTGAACTCATGGGTCCAGTCAGCCTTTCAGAAGTGTAGGAGCTTGTTCTGCACTGTCACTTCCCTGTCCTGCAAGCTGGGTGAAGGCTGCAGGTGTGGAGGCAGCCTGCGTCCTTCTCAAATGAGGCTGCCTTCTAGAGGAATTGCCCCAGCTCCTGCCTGATCTGTAAAACTTGCAGAACCTTCCTGCCTCTTATTTTTACTGCCTTGCTTTTTCATTTAGCATCCAAACAAATAATTCATGATGTCATATACAGAAAGGTAGCTCAACACTGAGTATGAATATGTTTTCTCCCCCCAGCTAACTTTGAGCCCTTGAGCGATGTGTTCGGACCTCTCTGTCACTGGAGGACCCTTCTTTGCCTCCTCCTCAATTTTTGATTTGCCCTGGGGTTCTGGTCTTGGTTTATTTCTCAGTTTCCACCCTCAGTACCCCTCCTGGGTGGCCTCACCAGGCAGGAAGTACTTCTAGCTGCCTCCTCTGCTCAAAGACCTGCCTGCGGGCATCTCAAACTCCGTTCATCCCCAGTGGAATCAGTTATCATCCCATCTACGCTATTTTGCCTTCTTTTGTTATTTGTTTTCCATCTCAGTTAGCTGTGCCACCATTTGCCAATTGTCCATATTAAAAACATCAGAATTATCTTTGACTTTTCTGTTTTCTCAACTCCACCTATTCAGTTGTCCATATAATGGTTCTACCACTAAAATATAACGTACCCCCCCACACACACACACACCACTGGGGCACAGTGAAGAGAGCTAAGCCTGACTACCATCTCTCCACTTCCTGCAAGTCAGCTTGTGCCTTTCTTCGTCTTCCAGGCCCCCCAACGTCCTCCCTTCTGTAATGTGGATGATAATATTGATTTTATTAGACTACTCTGATAATGGAGTGATTTAATCTTATATGGAGCATCTCAAACAAGGCCAATAAGTAGGCAGTGGTCCATGATTAGAAGACCACAGGCCACATCATCTCTAGTGTGTGCAATGGCTTCCCTGTGGCCGCCCTGACTCCACACTCCTCTCTGTTCTCAGTTCATGCTTCATGACGAAACCAGAATTAACTTTGTAGAGCTGCTTTAAAATTTTTTCTGGCTTCTGTTGCCAGCTTTAGTGTAGATTGCCATGTCCTTTCCCCCTCAGCGCCAGGCTACTTTCTGCCTCATCTCTATCATCCCTTTGCCCCCTAGAAACTTCTTTTTGAAGATCATGACTTGTTCATGTTATTAGAACATTTTCCATCTATAATATAACAAATTCGTGTGTGTGTGACAGGAATAGAGAAGTCAAAATAATGTTTAATGTCTTGCTCTACAATGTAAAATAAAATAAAACTAATCCATTTTTAAAAGTGAAGATACTGTACATTAGGAACTGACTTAAAATAAATGTGGCATTTAATAGTGTTTGCTGTTTTGTTTTGTTGTTTTGAATACAAGCAGGCAGATGATGGAGCTAATAAGAAGAATGCTTGCTGTAGGTCCCTGGGGAGGGCAGTGAGGTGAGAGGGAAGCAAGCAGGACTTCCCAGAGAGAAAGGAAATGGCTCACTAACTTTTGAAGCTATGACACAGTTAACTAAGGACTTAAGTACATGGAGTAGATCTACTCCTGAAAATGAATGAAGCAAAAATCAGATTGACTTCTTTTTTATTTTAATTGATTTTAATTTATTGTGTTTACATAGATTCAAGTGTCCCACCGAATACATCCCCCCACCCCTGTGTTCCCTTTAACATCCCCCTGACCCCCTTCCCCACTTCCCTCCAAGATTTGCTGTCCTGCTCTCAATAACGCTGTGTTATGTATATATAATTTCACCAATCTCTTTCCCTTCTCTGATCACATCCTCTTATCCCCTTTCCCTCTGGCCGCTTTCCCTCTGGTTCCTTTGATCCTGCCTCTGCCTCTATTCCCTTCATCAGTTCACATTGTTCATTAGATTCCTCAAATGAGTGAGGTCACATGATATATTTTTTTCTCTGCCTGGCTTATTTCACTTAGCATAATAGTTTCCATGTCCATCCATGTTGTCACAAAAGGTAAGATTTCCACTTTTTCACGGCCGCATAGTATTCTATTGCGTATATGTACCATGGCTTTTTAATCCATTCATCTACTGACGGACACTTGGGCTGTTTCCAGATCTTGGCTATTGTGAACAATGCTGCAGTAAACATAGAGGTGCATTTCATTTTTTGAATCAGTGATTTGTTATTCTTAGGATATACAGTGTGTCCGTAAAGTCATGGTTTATGGTCGACCGGTCAAAAGTGCACCATGACTTTACGGACACACTGTATTTCTAAAAGTGCAATGGATGGGTCAAAAGGCAGTTCCATTTTTAATTTTATGAGGAATCTCCATATTGTTTTCCACAGTGGCTGCACCAGTCTGCATTCCCACCAGCAGTGTAAGAGGATTCCCTTTTATCTAAATCCTCGCCAGCACTTATTATGTGTTGTTTTATTAATGAGCACCATTCTGACTGGTGTGAGGTGGTATCTCATTGTGGTTTTAATTTGCATTTCCCTAATGATTAGTGATGTTGAACATTTTTTCATCTGCCTATTGGCCATCTGTATGTCCCCTTTGGAAAAGTGTCTATTTATTTCTTGTGCCCATTTTTTGTTTGGATTGTTTACCTTCCTGGTGTTGAGTTTTACAAGTTCTTTATAGGTTTTGGTTATTAACCCCTTATCAGATGTATTGTTAAATATGTTCTCCCATTGTGTGGTTTGTCTTTTTATTTTGTTCATATTGTCTTTAGCTGTGCAAAAGCTTTTTAGTTTGATATAGTCCCATTTGTTCATCCTGTCCTTTATTTCACTTGCCCTTGGAGATAAATCAGCAAATATATTGCTGCAAGAGATGTCGAAGAGCTTACTGCCTATGTTTTCTTTTAAGATGATTATGGTTTCAAGACTTACATTTAAGTCTTTTATCCATTTTGAGTTTTTGTGAATGGTGTAAGTTGGTGGTCTAGTTTCATTTTTTTCCAGATAGCTGTCCAATTTTCCTGACACCATTTGTTGAAGAGACTGTTTTTACTCCATTGTATGCTCTTACCTCCTTTGTCAAATATCAATTGTCCATAAAGGTGTGGGTTTATTTCTGGGTTCTCTGTTCTGTTCCATTGATCTATATGCCTGTTCTTATGCAAGTACCAAGCTGTTTTGAGTACAACGGCCTTGCAGTATAACTTGATATCAGGAAGTGTGATACCACCCACTTAATTCTTCTTTTTCAAGATTGCTCAGGCTATTTGTTTTCTTTTTTGGTTCCATATAAATTTTTGGAATATTTGTTCTATATCTTTAAAGTATGCCATTGGTATATTAATAGAAATTTATTAATTGCTTTGAATTTATAAATTGCTTTGGGTAATATAGACATTTTAATGATGTTTTTTCTTCCTATTCATGAACATGGTATATGCTTCCACTTGTTTCTATTTTCCTTGATTTCTTTTATCAATGTTTTATAATTTTCCAAGTACAAGTCTTTAACATCCTTGGTTAAATTTACTCTTAGGTACTTTATTTTTTTGGTTGCAATAGTGAAGGGGATTATTGTTTTAATTTCTCTTTCAGACAGTTCATTGTTGGTGTATAAAAATGCCTCTGATTTTTGAATATTAATTTTATATCCTGCCAACTTGCTGAATTTATTTATTAGGTCCAGTAGTTTTTTGACTGAGGCTTTATGGGTTTTCTATGTACAGTATCATATCATCAGCAAATAATGATGGTATTACTTCTTCTTTTCCAATTTGGATGCCTTTTATTTCTTCTTCTTGTCTTATTGCTGTGGCTAGGACTTCCAGAACTATGTTGAATAAGAGTGGTGAAAGGGGACACCCCTGCCTGGTTCCTGATCTTAAGGGGATTGCTTTTAATTTTTGCCCATTGAGTATGATGTTGGCTGTGGGTTTGTCATAGATGGCCATTTTCATGTTGAGGTTTGTTCCCTCTATTTCCACTCTGCTGAGCATTTTGATCATAAATGGTTGCTGGATTTTATCAAATGCTTTTTCTGCATCTATTGATATTATCATGTGATTTTTATCCTTCTTTTTGTTTATATGGTGAATCACATTGATTGATTTGTGAATATTGTACCAGCCTTGCCTCCCCAGAATAAATCCCACTTGATCATGATGTATGATTTTTTTTATGTATTGCTGGATCCGGTTTGCTAATATTATGTTGTGAATGTTAGCATCTATGTTCATCAGGAATATTGGCCTATAGTGTTTTTTTTTCTTTGTATTGTCTTTGCCTGGTTTTGGAATGAAGATTATGCTCGCCTCATAAAAGGAGCTAGCAAGTCTTCCCTCCTCTTGAATTTTTTGAAATAGCTTGAGAAGGGTAAGAGTTAGTTCTTTCTTCTTTGAATATTTGGTAGAATTTGCCTATGAAGCCATTTGGCCCGGGGCTTTTGTTTGTTGGGAGTATTTTGATACCTGTTTCATTCTCATTTATTGTAATCGGTCTGTTTAGGTTTTCTGATTCTTTCAGATCAATTTTTGAAAGATTTTATGTTTCAAGGAATTTGTCCATTTCACCTAGGTTGTCTAATTTTTTGGCATCAGACTGACTTCTGATTCTTGTTTCTTGCTTATAAACACATTGGCTTTCTCTAAGACATCACAAAAATCACCCTCCAACCTGCATTACCCTTCATTCTGGAAGTTTTATCTATTCATCTCATCTTCAGTGTCTAGTCCTACCTACCACAGTTCATCAGCTCCCAAACTCAGCATTATGGAAAGTAGTGAGGGAAATATATTCATTTATTACTTCATTTTCTGTGTACCAATATAAATGGTGCTTTAAAGTTAAAAAAAGTAAAGTAAAATGACAAGCTTATCATTCCATCTCAATGAGTGTGTGAAGTCCTTGAAGGAAGGAACAGCATCTTCCTGATCTTTCTGTCCCTTGGACGTTCTAGCCTAATGACTGTTCATAGCTGAGTATGGTAAGCGTTTCACCAGTTGTGTTATGTAACTGGAAGCCACTGAGATTAGGTCACTTAACAAAAAACAGAAACAAAAAAAGTCTTCACAGAGAAATCCAGCCATTGAACAAATGTTTATTAAGTGTCTACCATATGCCACACATTATTCTAAAGTGGTGATAAAAAGGGATAATTTCCTGTTTTTATGCAACTTAGATACAAATGTAGGAAAGAGACAACAAACAAGTAAAGAGGAGAGGAGAGGATGTAATTTCAGAGGTGATACATACAGAAATATAACATTTAAAGCACCTGTTCATTTGACAGGAGCTGTGAGCATGTTATGGTTGTTGTGAAAGCATCTTTCCCAGGCCATCTGGGCTTCTCTTTCATCTCTGTTATAGAATCACATGAATTTTTATCTTGATCTCACTTTTTTGTAAGGAAGACTTGTCTTCTCTACCCATGGCCTTCATTACACTTGTGCCTCTTGACTTCCTAGGTTCCCTAAGATCAAAACCACTAAGAAAGATGGATTCCTATGTGTACCAAACTCTCCATGTCCATGGAGAACTCATCAAGTTACAGAATCCCTCTGACATGACAGTCTGAGCAGGCAGAAAGGCAGCTGTGTGTGCACGTGTCTGTCTAAATATAGCAATAATAAATCTGGTCCATCTCCATGCAAATGTTAATGCCTAACTTATATATAGTCACCTGTGTCCTTCTCAAGATCTCTCACCTTCCCAGGGGTGGCCACTGGCTAAACTTCAGGCCAAAGTAGTCGCTCAATTGTGAACAGTTACTTCCTAAATGGTGAGAGTTCACAGAACAAATTAGTATTTTATCAAGTGGGCTCTTTTCATGGGAAATCCTATACTTTCTCCACCCTGTCTGTGACACGCCTTTCCCCACGTACACAAACAGAGACTCCAAACACACTTCATGGGGTCTGTTTTCATCACTTCTTCATAGCAAGCAGTCATTATTACTCTTTATGTATAATAATGCCTCTTAAATTTATCTAGTGCCTATTTTCAGGTAGCTTCTTGGAGCTCTAAGTACTTTGTGGTTTATTATTTATACCTACTTGTTGATAAAGATGACACTTTAATTTTAAGAGCTTTACAATTATTCTCGTTAACTGTTCACCCCCATGCCTCACTCATCCTAAAACATCACTGTTTTGAAGGTAAGTCACCCCATGGCTTACAGAAGAAATGTCTGTTTGAAATGTAGGGCCCTTGGATTAGTTCTGAAGTAGTGATCACCTGCTTCTATAATGTGACTTGGAGGTAATTATTTGAGTGCTCAAGTGCAAGGAACTCCTGTTACATAGATCCTTAGATTTCCATCAAACCCTCTCTTTACTAACATTGCTGAGATTTTACGTTAAGCCAACTGTCAGTTTTATGTTTCGGGTTCTGATTTGTGTGATCCCTAAGTCTTTTTGGCTTTGGAGGGTTTTCCCCTTGAGGTGAGGGGAAGCCTAGCCCTGGAGTCTGGAAGAACAGGATTGCTTCATATTCCACCATATTTCACTCATTCCAGCTCCTTGCGAGTGCCGCTCTGGGCTTGCCTGGTGCACAGGCTCCACCGCCTTGCTTCAGCTTTCCCTTTGAGACCCTCCCCTGAGGCTGTCAAAGATGGTCAGAGGAACTTGGTATCTTCTGCTTGATACCGACTCTGGTTGGAAATTCATCCACTCACACGCAGACTTACTAGCTTTACCAAGCATCTACTGTGCACGCACACTGAGTATGCTAGAAATCCATTTTTTGTGGACCTTGGCCATTCCTTCAAATTTACTTCATGAATTAATTCTCTGTGTGTTCTTTCCATCTTTCATAACAATATGGCATGTTTCTTAATTAAATCTGGCAATTTTTGGTATCCGCAATGGTCTGAATGTGTGTCCCCCAAAATTCCTACGTTTCAATCCTAGTGCTTTGTGCAATGGTATTAGAAGATGGGACCTTTGGGAGGTGATTAGATCATGAGGGCAGAGCTCTCATGACTGGGATTAATGCTGTTTTAAATGATTCCCCACAGAGCTCCCTAGCCCCTTCTGCCATGTTAGGAAACAACAAGAAGGTTCCAGCTGGCTTGGACTACCAGCCTTGCTCTTGGACTTCTAGCTTCCAGAACCATGAAAAATTAAATGCTTGTTGTTTATAAACCACCTAGTCTGTGGTCTTTTGTTATGGCAGCCTGAATGGGCTAAGTCAATATCTGAAACTAACAACTAAATAGACTTAGTATCCTTGGTACCTCTACATCAGGGGTCCCCAAACTTTTTACACAGGGGGCCAGTTCACTCTCCCTCAGACCATTGGAGGGCCGGACTATAAAAAAAAACTATGAACAAATCCCTATGCACACTGCACATATCTTATTTTAAAGTAAAAAAACAAAACGGATATTTAAAATAAAGAACAAGTAAATTTAAATCAACAAACTGAACAGTATTTCAATGGGAACTATGGGTGTGGATGCATCCTGTGCTCTTCTCACTGACCACCAATGAAAGAGGTGCCCCTTCAGGAAGTGCGGCGGGAAACAGATAAATGGCCTCAGGGGGCCGCATGTGGACCGCAGGTGTAGTTTGGGGACCCGTGCTCTACATTCTAAGAGTGTTCTTTTAGGATGGGAATCCGAGAGGCATGCTAGGTTTCTGTAGTGTCCCATCCTTCATCAAAGAACTAATCTGTGCTTCACGACCTTATATCTCCAGCACACCTCATGTTATAACTTTCCATTGAAATGGTACTTTCTATGACTGTGGTAATGTAAATGTCCCAATGTGAAGACAAAACAGCCACACAAAGCACAAAAAAGTTGATGTCATTAATATTGCATTTAGTACTTTAGCTTTTTATTATAGAAAGTACCTACAATATATAAATGCACCTATAACATACCTTTAAAAATGCTTCAGGAAGCAAGAAATCTAGCTGATTCTCAGCTCACCGCTGACGTCCCACTTTGCAGCACTTGTTCAGTTTTCCCTCATCAAGTTTGCGTGACTAGCTGTACATTCAATTTATGAAGGTAAAGACATCTTTTTGGATATAGAGAACTTTGAGATAAACTGAGTTTTTATTGTTGTCTTTGCTAATTATTCCTGTAATCCTTTTGAAAAAAATTTCCCTATCAAGATTGTTAAAAATTAACTGCTATTATAGATAACTCCCAAATAATAATAATTTCCCCCCCAAAGTGCTTAGTCTGTCTAGTTTTTACTCAAACTTCATTTGAAATAACTTTTTGAAAGGAATTGATAGATGCTAGTACATTTAATACAAGTTTTGTATTAATTTACTATCTATCCTCTAAGTTTGTTACTCACATTAGAAAAGGGCGAGGTTCATTACTCTACACTCCTAAAACCACGCCTTGCTTGAGTGTCTGTGAGCTCTGGCACTGCGGCAGCCTGAGTCGCGCTGTGTGCAGCAGGAAGAACGCAAGCCCCTGGGTCTGTAGACCGACTTCTCCTGCCCAGTCACTATTGCACCTTCTATGGGTGAGTGGCTCCATCTTTCTGCCCTTGAACTTTTTCAGTCGAGAAGTAACAGTACCAGACCTAATAGCCCCACAGTGTTGTTGTGGGATTAAATGAGCTGATACATTTGAGAGTCTTGACATTTAAAACATAATGGCATGTAAGGAATTCTCAGCGTTGTCCCCTATGCCAATTGAATGCCTGAATTCAAATAAAAAGTGTTTTTTTCTTCCTACATATTTGTTGAGGAAACTACATAAAGAAATTTTGAAAATAAATACAGTTGACCATTGAACAATGTGAAAGTTAGGGCATAGTCAAAAATATATGTATAACTTATGACTCCCAAGAAACTTAATTACTAATAGCGTACTGTTGATAAGAAGCCTTACCAATAACATAAACAGTAGATTGACATATATTTTGTATGTTATACGAACTAGGTACTGTATTCTTAAAGTAAATTAGGAAAAAGAAAATGTTTTTTAGAAAATCATAAGGAAGAGAAAATGCATTTACATTACTGTATTTATTGGGGGGGGAACCTACACATAGGTGGACTTATGCAGTTCAAACCCCTATTATTCAAGGGTCAACTGCAGTCCTCTCTCCACAGTTCCAATAGTTAAAAATAAATGTATTTCTTTATTTAACTAATATTCATTAGATACCAACTAAGGGCAAGTTGTTCGATTGGGTAGATTAAGAAGTACAAAGATTAATAGAATCTGCATTTGGAATCAAAGACTTAAAATACAATATGTAAATGGTAGAGATAACATCCCTATCTCTATTCACTCATCTTTATAACCACAAGCTCGGCACATACAACTGGTGGCTATAAGGCTTTCAATCTGTCAACAGTGGAGTTTGGATAGGTACTGCACTCTTACTTCTATATTCTCATTATTTAGGTATCAAAACTAAAAAGAAGGTGGAGAGAAAATAAAATATTTAATCATTTGATGCAATTCTTGTTCCTCATACATTGAACACAGAATTCATTTCACTATAGGAATAGCCCTGAATACGGCAGCTCGCTTATAGTGCTAAGAATCTATTTATGGATAAGCAAAAGCATTATTGTTATATGTTAGGACTTGCCTCAATAGTCAGTCCACACTAGAAGTTAGATGGAAAGGTGGGGAAAAGGGACTTCTGTCTAAGCAGTGTATTTTTACCTTTCTCTAGCAAGACAAAACCATGGCCAGTGGCAGCTCACTCATTCTGGTTTTTGTTAATATCGTCAGTGGCAGAATACACCCAGTTTTATTACAGGCTCTTCAGGTGTTTTCAAACATATTAGCATTTGTCCCCCCTTTTCAACTGCAGGGGCAAAGAGAGCTACAGAGAGGGGAAGTGACCTGCCTCAGCACCCATCATAAGTCCCTAGGGGAATGGCTTAAACTCTTTAAATCTAAGGCCTCTCGGGTTCTAAGTTTATTTACATGATGTGTATCTGTCTCGAAAACATCTTAGACTCGGGAGCCTGTGATGAGCTGGAGGGGTCCCAGGTGAGAGGTCTCTGAAAAAACTGGCTTTCGGTGAGTGAGGTCCTTCTTTGGGGTCATTTTAAAAATCATTTAAAAGCCAGGGAGAAGCAAGATGGCAATGAAGTAGGTGGACATACCAACTTCCAACTCCCAGAACCAAAGTGGATTATAACTCAATTTTAAGAACCATCATCTGGATAAACCAACTTTGAACTAAACTAAGTGAACTCTTCAACCAAGGAACACAGAAGAAGCCACATTGAGTCTGGTAGGAAAAGCGAAAACATGAAGAGGGCTGCCCAGCACCCCAGAGCAAATGATAGCCCGGAGAGACCCGCGTGGTGGGAGGAAAGTTTGGCGGAGAGGGAGGGACCTGGGTCCCAGGAACCAAGCCCCAGCCTGCAGTCCCAGAGCCTAGAAGAGCCGTTTGGACAGTTTTGAGCTGTGAAACTAGTGAGGGAGCTCCCAGGCCTACAGTGTGGAGTATTAGGTCCCTTCCTACTCTGCTGAGAGTTGCTGAAGGGTTTGGGGCGGCAGGATGCTGAAACGCGGTTCTGTCGGCATGGGCAGAGACCAAGCCGGTGGGAGCTCGGTCTAGCCCAGCAGGGTCAGAGGGGACGTGCGAAAGCGCTCCGGAAGCTGCGGGCATGCCTGTAATACCACCTATGGGGACAAAGCGGGAGGCCAGGAACGGGCAGAAATCTGCTCTGCGACCCTGCGCAAGCCGGCCCTGACCGCAAGGACCGGGCTAGGACCAGGGACGGGCGGGGGCTTGCGGCTGAGCTCACGCTACCAGCCCTGCCCCGCGGTTTACTATTATACGTGTGCGAGTGAGCTCCGAGTGTGGGAATGGGGTAGATCCCGAGACAAGTGGAAGCTCGCAGCTGAGCCCACCCTATTATCCCCGCCCGGCCGGAGAAACCGCTGTTTGCCATCCTACGTGTACGAGCAGGCTCCGAACACGGGGGCGGGGTAGAGTCCGGGACGAGCGGAAGTATGCAGCTGAGCGGAAGCCAGAAAAAACATCCGGCCCAATAAACCATGATTTGCGACCCTGCGCAGAAGGGCCCTGGCCTCAAGGGCGAGGCTAAAGCTCTGGATGGGCAAAGGCACACAGCTGAGAGCATGTCAAAAGCCCCGCCCAACCCGCGAAACTGTGGCGAGCAGGCTCTGACTGCGGGTTCTGGGCGGAAGTCCGGAAACAGGCTGGGTCCACAGCTGAGCAAAGGTACTCACCTCTACCCTTGGTGCTGAGGCTTGTGGCTTGAGTGACAGCCCCTCCCGCAGAGGAGAGGCAGAAATCACAGCAAAAGCCACAGTGGGCCGGCGCTGGCAACGCCCATACCCAACCGCCCTAGGCAGTGGCAGAGGGGGTGGGGAGCCTGCAGACAGACCACACCAAGAGAACACAAAGGCAACACCTAATGGACTCCAGTGGCCACAACTTGCTTATACACAGACAAAGTGGGCAGGCAGAGGAATGTAAACTAAATGAATCAAGAGAAATCCCCAGAGAAGGACCTGAATGAACCAGATATAACCAAATTACCAGAAGCAGAATTTAGAATAATGATAGTTAGGATGTTCAAAGAAATTAGAGCAACAATAGATAGTCATTATGAACACCTAAATAAAGAAATAACAAGTATAAAAAATGAAATTGAAATAATAAAAAAGAATCAGACAGAAATGACAAATACAGTATCAGAACTGAAGACCACAAGGGAAGGAATTAAAAGCAGGATGAATCACGCTGAGGATCGAATAAGCGAGTTAGAGGACACAATAAACAAAGGCACAGAAGCAGAGAAGAAAAAGGAAAAGAGACTCAAAAAATGTGAGGAAACTCTAAGGGAGCTCTGTGACAACCTGAAGAGAAACAACATTCGCATTATAGGGGTACCTGAAGAAGAGGAGAGAGGACAAGAAATGGAAATTTTGTTCAATGAAATCATAGCAGAAAACTTTCCAAAATTAAGGCTGGGAAACACTCCACACATTCAAGAAGCACACAGAACTCCATTAAAGAGAAACCCAAAAAGATCTACACCAAGACACATTATAGTTAAAATACCAAAGCTAATGGATAAAGAAAAAAATTTTAAAAGCTGCTAGGGAAAAAAAGGCTATCACCTACAAAGGAACCCCCATAAGGATGACATCGGACTTCTCAACAGAAACACTTGAGGCCAGAAGGTAATGGCAAGATATAATCAAAGTAATGCAAAACAAGAACCTACAACCAAGACTATTTATCCAGCAAGGCTAATGTTTAAAATTGAAGGAGAAGTAAAGAGCTTCCCAGACAAAGAAAGTCTGAAGGAATTCATAAAAACCAAACCAATTCTGCAAGAGATAATAAGGGGCCTGTTGTGAACAGTTTAAAGGGAGGAAAGAATAGAGCAAAAGAAGAATACAGCTTTAAAGAATAAAATGGCAATAAACAACTACATATCAATAATAACCTTAAATGTAAATGGATTAAATGATCCAATCAAAAGACATAGGGTAGCTGCATGGATAAAGAAACAGGACCCATACATATGCTGTCTACAAGAGACACACCTTAAAACAAAAGATGCACATAGACTGAAGGTAAAAGGATGGAAAAAAATATTTCATGCAAATGGAAATGAAACAAAAGCAGGTGTAGCAATACTTATATCTGACAAAATGGACTTCAAAACAAATGCTGTAGTAAGAGATAAAGGACACTACATAATGATAAAGGGAACAATTCAACAGGAAGATATAACTATTATAAATATCTATGCACCAAATATAGGAGCCCCGACATACATAAAGCAGACTTTGATGGATATAAAGGGTGACATTAACAGCAATACTATCATAGTAGGGGATTTCAATACCCCACTAACAACACTGGATAAATCCTCAAGAAAGAAAATTAATAAAGAAACAGCAGACTTATAGAAGACACTAGATCAACTTGATTTAATAGATATCTTCTGAACTTTTCACCCTAAAGCAGTACAATATACATTCTTCTCAAGCGCTCATGGTACGTTTTCTAGGATAGACCACATGTTAGGACACAGAAATGGTCTCAATAAATTTAAGAAGATTGAAATCATATCAAGCATTTTCTCTCATCACAATGCCATGAAACTAGAAATTAACCACAAAAGAAAAACTGAAAAATACTCAAACACTTGGAAACTAAATAGCATGTTATTAAATAATGAATGGATTAACAATGAGATCAAAGAAGAAATAAAAAAGTTTCTAGAAACAAATGATAATGAGCATACATCAACTGAAAATTTATGGGACACAGCAAAAGCAGTTCTGAGAGGGAATTTTATTGCACTACAGGCATATCATAAGAAGCTAGAAAAAGCTCAAATAAGCAACCTGACCCTGCATCTAAAAGAACTAGAAAAACAACAACAAATAAAACCCAAGACAAGTAGAAGGAAGGAAATAATAAAGATCAGAGCAGAAATAAATGACATAGAGGCTAAGGAAACAATACAGAGGATCAATGAAACCAGAAGCTGGTTCTCTGAAAAGGTAAACTAGATTGATGAACCTTTAACTAGATTCACCAAGAAAAAAAGAGAGAGGACTCAAATAAGTAAAATTAGAAAGGACAGTGGAGAAATAACAACTGACGCAACAGAAATACAAAGCATTGTAAGAAAATACTATGAAGAACTCTATGCCAACAAATTAGACAACCTTGGTGAAATGGACAAATTTCTTGAATCATATAAACTTCCAAAAATCATCTGGAAGAATCAGAACACCTAATCAAACCAATTACAACAAATGAGATAGAAACAGTTATCAAAAAACTCCCAAAAAAGAAAAGTCCTGTGCCTCATGGCTTCACAAGGGAATTCTATCAAAAATTTAAAGAAGAACTAACTCCTATCCTCCCCAAGCTATTTCAAAAAATTCAAGAGGAAGGAAGACTTCCAAACTCCTTTTATAAGGCGAGCATAATTCTGATCCCAAAACCGGGCAAAGACAACACAAAGAAAGAAAATTATAGGCCTATATCCCTGATGAATTTAGACGCTAAAATTCTCAACAAAATATTAGCCAACCGGATCCAGCAATATATGAAAAAAATTATACACCATGATCAAGTGGGATGTATTCTGGAGAGGCAAGGCTGGTTCAATATTCGCAAATCAATCAATGTGATTCATCACATAAACAAAAGGAAGGACAAAAATCACATGATAATTTCAATAGATGCAGAAAAGGCATTTGATAAAAATCCAGCACCCATTCATGCTCAAAACTCTCAGTAAAGTGGGAATACAGGGATCATTCCTTAACATGATAAAGGCCATCTACGATAAACCGACAGCAAACATCATACTAAATGGACAAAAATTAAAAGCAATCCCCTTAAGATCAGGAACCAGGCAGGAATGCCCTCTTTCACCACTCTTATTCAACATAGTTCTGGAAGTCCTAGCTACAGCAATCAGACAAGAAGAAGAAATAAAAGGCATCCAAATTGGAAAAGAAGAAGTAAAACTGTCACTATTTGCAAATGATATGATAATGTATATTGAAAACCGTAAAGTCTCAGTCAAAAAACTACTGGACCTTATAAATGAATTCAGCAAGGTGGCAGGATATAAAATTAATACTCAGAAATCAGAGGCATTTCTATATACCAACAATGAACTGTCAGCAAAAGAAATTAAGGAAACAATATCCTTCACTATTGCAGCCAAAGAAATAAAGTACCTAGGAGTAAATTTAACCAAGGAGTTTAAGGACTTGTACTCGGAAAATTATAAAACATTGATAAAAGAAATCAAGGAAGATACAAACAAGTGGAAGCATATACCGTGCTCATGGCTAGGAAGAATAAACATCATTAAAATGTCTATATTACCCAAAGCAATTTATAAATTCAATGCAATACCAATTAAAATACCAATGACATACTTCAAAGATACAGAACACATATTCCAAAAATTTATATGGAACCAGAAAGAACACGAATAGCCTCAGCAATATTAAAAAAATAAAACAAAGCAGGAGGTATCACTCTTCCAGATATCAAGGTTTACTACAATGCCATTATGCTCAAGACAGCCAGGTACTGGCATAAGAACAGGCACATAGATCAATGGAACAGAACAGAGGACCCAGAAATAAACCCGCAGCTTTATGGACAACTGATATTTGACAAAGGAGGAAAGAACATACAATGGAGTAAAGACAGCCTCTTTAACAAATGATGTTGGGAAAATTGGACATCTACCTGCAAAAAAATGAAACTAGACCATCAACTTACACCATTCACAAAAACAAACTCAAAATGAATAAAAGACTTAAATTTAAACCGTGAAACCATAAGCATCTTAGAAGAAAACATAGGCAGCAAGCTCTCCGACATCTGTAGCAGCAGTATATTTGTCGATTTATCTCCACGGGCAAATGAAATAAAAGGCAAGATAAACAAATGGGACTATATCAAACTAAAAAGTTTTTGCACAGGTAAAGACAATAAGAACAGAATAAAAAGACAAACCACACAATGGGAGAACATATTCAACAGCACATCTGATAAGGGGTTAATAACTAAAATTTATAAAGAACTTATAAAACTCAACACCAGGAAGACAAACAATCCAATAAAAAGATGGGCAAAAGAAATGAATAGAAATTTCTCCACAGAGGACATACAGATAGCCAATAGGCATATGAAAAAATGCTCAACATCATTAATCATTAGAGAAATGTAAATTAAAACCACAATGAGATATCACCTCACACCAGTCAGAATGGCACTCATCAGCAAAACAACAGAATAAGTGCTGGCGAGGATGTGGAGAAAAGGGAACCCTTCTGCACTGCTGGTGGGAATGCAGACTGGTGCAGCCACTGTGAAAAACAGTTTGGAGATTCCTCAGAAAATTAAAAATCGAACTGCCTTTTGACCCAACTCTCCCACTTATAGGTATATTCCCTAGGAACACCATAGCACTGTTCCAAAAGAAGAAATGAGCCCCCATGTTTGTGGCAGCATTGTTCATAATAGCGAAGATCTGGAACCAGCCCAAGTGTCCGTCAGAAGACTAGTGGATTAAAAAGCTTTGGTACATACATATATACTATGGAATACTACTCAGCCATAAGAAATGATGACATCGGATCATTTATAACAAAATGGATGTACCTTGATAGCATTATAAGGAGTGAAATAAGTAAATCAGAAAAAAAGAAAAACTGAGAACAGCATGATTTCATACATAGGTGGGACATAAAAGTGAGAATATGAGACATGGACAAGAGAATGGTGGTTACGGGATGGGGGGAGGGAGGGAAGAGTTGGATAGGGAGGAGGGAGGGAAGAGTGGGATAGTGAGGAGGGGAGGGAAACTGGGAAAACCAGATAGAAGGTGACAGAGGACAATTTGACTTTTGGTGATGGGTATGCGACACAATTGAATGATAAGATAACCTGGAGATGTTTTCATTGTACATATGTACCCTGATTTATTGGTGTCACTCCATTAGAATTAATAATAATAAAATATATATATTTAAAAAAAGAAAACATCTTAGACTTTATATACTAGCTTTTCCTGGCAAGGCCATTCATTTTTGTATCTACACTCTATAACTTTCATATGCTATCATGAAGAAAGGAACTGTAAACATATAGTGGTAGGGACAGGGCTCTCATTTCATTATTTGACCTTTGTCAAGCTGCTCATCATGTTATCTCACTGCCTTCCAGAAATAGCCATGGTAACTGCCATCAGTCACCTTGGTGTATTGTCCTCAATACAGTTGATAGTCTAAGCAAGATCACTGTGCAGTGGAGAGCATCACCCTCCAGAAGTTCCCCATTTCTCTAGTTATGGGTCAAGACTAAGTTCAGAGATCAGAGATCTAGCAAGATGTTGATGTGTATTCCCTGTCTTTACTGGAAGGAAGTGGAGCACACCGTTATTTTCCCCGCCCTACTATTATTCCTACAAAAGCTTTAGCTCCAGGTTATTACTGGGGAGCTTGGTTGTGTTGATGCAGGACAGGTGAAGTGCTTAGAGCCTGGGAGTGAGGAAACCAGTATTCAGTGATTGGGATCTGTTTCAGGCTGTGTTCTGCATTATTCAATCCAAGCTGAGAACATTTTTGGCTTCTTGTTGGTCCACTCCTCCTGGATGGTGCCTTAGTCTGCACTTTTGGACAACTGCCTATTCTGTCTGTAGCATCTCGTCTTTTCTGTGTGTGTTTAACTTGCTGTTTTACTTGGCTAATCTGCACAGAATTCTTCTAATTCCAATAAACAGAAGTACAATGTGTATTTGCCTGGCTGACTATATGCTAACCCAGTGAGTATAATGAAGTAGGGAAGCAGGATTTTCTTATTTTGGAAAAGAGCACTTAGTTGGTGCTTTGAGAAAAATGCTCCAGTATCAGTTAGGACTTCAATGTGACCAAGCAATCTTTGCATTGCCTACCTCCTTGGCGTGCCCTCCTTCAGGCTGCCTATGGCTCAAATCAGCAGGAACTCTGGTGCCCACAGAGTTAAAATATTACCAAGTTTCCAATCTCTGTCCTTTGCATCCAGGACCCAGGATGGGGCTAATGGTCTCGACGCCTTGACCTTGTCGTCTTTCTGAGGACAGGGGCAGAGTAATTGATGAATCCAATTGTGAATTCAGTGTCCTAAAAAAAAAAGAAGCAAAAATTCTTTCCAGCAACCAACGTATGCAAAGCTTTTCTTAATCATCTGTGATGCCTGCTGATAGGTGAGAGCAAAAAGAAAATGTGAAACTGACTTTGCTATTTAATGTATAAGAGAAAAGTAAAGGAGTCCCTATTTTTCTTTTCAATTTTTTAAGATGGCAATTAGGAGAACTAACTCCAGCCAGGCTTGAATAAATGCGAACAAGACCCCTATAGGCAGCACAGTGTATTAATGTAAAAATATGCCTAGACAACATAACTTGTCAGAGAAGATTATTTCTACTTAGTGAATCTGCAGAAACCCCTCTGCTCCACCATTCAGAATTGGCCAAGAGAAGAGAGTGGGGCAACAGAGAGAGAGGGAGGAAGAGAGAGGGTGCGTGCATTACTGAGCAGCTACCGTGCCATTGATGTTTGAGCGCACTTCTGAACCGGCTTTGTTGGGACTATCAGTGTCTCAGTGCAGAAAGCATGCGCTGTCCCAAATCCGCTGTTACTATGAGAAATGAGGAGCTGCTTTTAAGGTATGTAGTGGTGGCCTTTGTTTTAATGTGTGTTTTTCTCCTTTCCAGAGCTGGCTGAAACAATAATCATGGTCTGAAGCAAGTAGCTTCATTATCTCTGAAGAGAGAGAGAGAAAAAAATAATCTAGAGAGAGAGAAAGACAGAGGGAAACAAATTCGAGACCAAGAGATTGAGAGAAAGAGAGAGCAACGAGAGAAAGGAAAAAAACTGCTGTGTGCGAGTTCTATTTGCACGAGTTGCCTTTTAAAGCATATCAGGTTTTTGCTTGCTGAGATTTGTGAGTGGCCAGTGGCTCATTTTAAAGATTCTGAATCTGGCTTTTGGTCTGTCTTTTCCTTTGCAATATCTAAGCCTCTTTCATTATTATACACTCTGCATGGAATAATCACAGAAAAAGGAGCCAAGGAGACCCCATATTAGACTTGTGTTCCAAATACTGCTCTAATCTGGGCTTAACCTACCTTGATAGTCCTTCTGTGTTACCAGGTTTGGGTCATTTTATCCTGTTTGCCAAAATGTGTACCTGTCTAAAGACCTCTGTTTGTGCATAGCGTCCTGGGTCCCTATGTATTGAAATCAAATATTGGTTTTGTGCATCTATGTTAGGGTTCTATTGCATAGCAAGAATGAGCCACCACTGACCTTTGAGGAAGCAAAGAAAGAATTATAAGAGAATTTGCATCCTGCTTTGAAAAATGTAGTCTTTTGTTTATTTGCTAGCAGACATTGTAGCACTGAATACATCTTTGGGTCTGACAATGGGACCGGTTGAACAATGGAGCTGTCAAACTAGCTTAATGCATGTCTGGTCTTTTTTTTTTTTTTTTCTTTTTTTCTTCTTTTCAAAATCCTTTTTATCTGCTATAATCTTGTTTGTATAGACTATACAGAATGAAGAGTTTTTAGAACTGCTTGTTTGTGATTTTGTGCTTTTAAAAAATTTAATATCTGCTGTTCATAGAGTTTTTTGCATTTTGCAGCTATTTTGGTGGGATTAAGTTAGAGATTTATTGCTTACCTCCCTGTTAACTACAGAAAAATACGTATTGATTGAGACTGCTTGTAATACCATTATCATTCTGACGAATACCTTGTTATCAGACATGCCTGTACAGTATTTATGCTTGGGGTTTTAAAACTTGCCTACTTATTGGACTTACGAAATGTAGCAAGAAAGAGAAGTTAAAAGGAATATTTCTGTGTTTAAGTGAATTATAATTCTGTGTTAAGTCAATGTAGTCTCTGGCTCCTCTTTTGGCATTCAGAAAGATAAACAGTTTAGTAATTCAAGGACAAGTGAGAACTTTTGCCCTTATAATTTTGGTCACAAACTATTATTATATAGCTTTTTAAACTGTTAAGTTTAAAGGTCTCTATGGAACATATTGATTTCTGATATATGGTTATGTGTTCATAAAATACATTTTCACGCAGGGATAACATTTCTCATGTCTTCAAAAATCTTTTTTTTTATAATATAATTATTGGTTTCTAAGGTGAAAATGGTGAGACTTCAAAAAAGAAAAAGGAAACTTCTCATAATATTGAAACTATTTTATTCTCATACTAGATATAAAATAATGGACCCTATAATATTAAATGGTAATTGATTTACATGAAAATCATTTCTTTGAGGTTGTTTTTTTTTAAGGATAATTTTTACCTAACATTTTAGTGTTTTGCTTTAATTAGCTGCTTGTGCCAGAGCAATATTTTGAAAAATCTTAGTAAATTTATGGAGAGGGATTAGGACCTACTTTTAAAAACAGAAGGGGAATCATTTTGAAAGACCAAATTTTTAAATATTTAGTAAATATTACCTCAGATTATATTATGGTTTAAATTGGTGATCTTACTAGTAAATAAGGAACAAGTTATATTCCTTATGAAAACACAGTTATGAAATACTGAGTATTTTTTAGAGTTTGGACATACATTTTAATTTTTAAAGTTAAGTTGAAATATTACAAAATAATGCAGAATTCAAATTAGTGCTACAGGCTAAATAAATTGCCTTCTCAAGTATAGATTTTTCTATGGACAATGTATTCAGAGCCTGGATGGACCCAAAGCATATTTGCAGTATAATGATATTTTTTAAGTGATCCATTGTGAATAGAGTAGATTTTAAATGCATACTTATTATGTTCTCTTACTTGCAATGGGATCTGAATTGCTCACTCCATTGGGTATGCCAATAATTGCTTTTAGGATGAACTCATAGAAGGTAATTGGTGAAGCTTTATAACTGAAGCTGGCCCACTGTTACCAGCACACCTAGATCCTGCTTTCATGGGAAATTTTCATTCCAAAACAAAGGTTGCAAAGCAATTTTTTGTGGTTTGGAAGAAAAGTACTCTCTTGTGCTCACTAGCCTGTCAGCAACACACTGAAATAAAGATATAACTTGGGAACCTCCATGTTGAATTTTTTACTAAATTATAATTATTTACCTGAGATCTGTTCACTTGGATTTCAACATAGTCTTAGGCCCGAGAAGGGGGGGAAATTCTGTCTCGCTTTGTTTGTTTCTCCTGTGGTTCGATCCACTTACCAGCTGGAATTCAGAGACCCCATTTCAAGCTTTCCACATACATATTATTTTTTCCTTAAGCCTGATGGGGAAGTTATGAGATTGCCTGAAGTTGGCACACTTGTCTACATCTATTTTCACAACAGTAACAAGTTATGTAATCTGTATCCTGCCATCAGTCTCTATGTGTGATGATTCCCCTGGATAGTAACCTAAACAAATGTCAAAGTAAATATTAATTCTAAGTCCAGACTTGCAGGAAAAGAACAGCAAAAAATTGAAACTGGGAAAATGACTTCTTTTGATAAAGTAACGATTGCACCCTGAGTCCCTTCACATACAAGTCTTTGCATTACCAGCATAGATGTGATCAGCAGACCACAGGCGGAGATTTGTTGTCAATATATTATTATTTCTTTATTTGTTAAAATAAAACCTCCTAGTTTCTTCTTTCTTTCTCTCCTTTTTATTTTAAATGAGTATGTACAATTGCAAAATATCCCCCTGGGGCTGAAAAACAAAGAAGATTATTTGATCAATATTCATATCTGGAACTTTACAACAAGTACAAATTGTGCTTGAATATGTAGGAAGTCATTCCAAGAGTGAATCAATACTAATTATTGTAATCAGGGGGGTTAATTAGGTGAAAATGTGGCTGATGGAAAGTTCATTGCTCACTGCCCTGGAAACACCACGGTTGATGAGAAGAAAGGTAAAATGCACAAGGAGAAGTGCTGTGTAGAAATGATTGCTCCGATTCAGAGGGTCAGGGTTTGTAGATGAAGAACGTGGTTTGATTTGCTATAATCGTAGCAGTGAGAAAATTAGAAATCTTCAACTGTGGTTCTGGTATAGAGATTTCTGTAAAAGTCATTAAACCTGTGGTTCGTTCAGCGGCATCGCGTTCAGCTCCATGACATCTTTCAGCATCTCTTCAGTCACAAGCATAGTCTGTTCAGTTGCAATAATGCCTTCAATCATCCTTATTACCCTTCGTGAGTTTCTTTTGATATTTTGGTAATTCCTGGGGGATTTCCCCTTTCAGAAAACTATTGATTGTGTCTCTAATGTTTATTGGCTTTGGGAGTGTTTCTGAACTCACAGTGACTTTTATTCTATAGGAAAGAGGAGGCAGCAGTGGTTTGGAGGGGATTGAAATCCTCTGTGGCATTTTCCTTAACTGACATTGGGGAGAGGGTGTCAGAGGAAGGAAAGCATATGTGAGGTTTTAATGTTGTAGCCCATTAAGACTCGAAATGAAGTGTCCTAGAGCTGTAGCTCCTTTCTGATTATATGGTATCAGTCTACAGAGATCAAACTAAGAGGGAAGACAGACGTGTGTGTGTGTGTAAGAGAGAGAGAGAGAGAATGTGTGAACTTCCACTCAACTCAGAAATGTGCTGGTTAACCCTGATCTGGAATGAGGTATGCTTTGTTCCCAAACGTGGTCTTCTGTTTCACGTGATATCTTTAAGGATTATCATGTACAGGTATGTCTGTCTTTTCCATTGCATTCTTCGCACTGTGTGACTAAGCCCAAGCTCATTTTCTTGTATGTCAAGACTGTCAGAGTTAACGGGAAATGGCACCTGTGCAGAGAGGATGACACGGGCTCAGAGTGACATGTATTACTGGGACAGCTCGAGCTGCCACCTCAGCCCATTCTGAGTTGACCTGCCCATGATTGGCTGCTTGGGATTGTGATGAATCACTGGAGTTTATGAAGCAGGACTTGTCAGCATGCCCTCAGAGAAAACAAAACACTAGAATTTTCCTATAAAATCATTCAGTTAAACCAGCTTTGTTGCCTTGGCCAAGAAGAGCCTGAGGTTTGAGGTTATAAGGCTGATACACCTACAATATTTGTGGCTTTTTACATGCCTGTTTTGAGAAAGGTGGCAGCTGCAGCCGGTGAAACCCAGCTGAAACCTCTGCATGGCATTGCTGGCTTCTAGCTGGCATGTGAATGACCAGAACGGCACGGTTGTGCCTGATGCAGATGTTGGTCGTCAGATGCTCCACTCCTCCTGTGGAGCTGCCCATCTCAGTAACTCAAGGGCTGAACGCTGTGGGCCCTGCAATGTGATAGTCTGTCATGGTATGCTTTTTTAAAATATCTTGGTCTGGGGCCCCAGCTCTCTTTGGGGTTCTGTGTGATGGCTTACTGCTCATTCAGAAGTGGTTGAAGAAGCTCCCCTGTAAAGGAAAGAGCACCAAGTTGGAGGTGGGTAGCATGAGTTCCTGGCAGCAGCAGTTAGGGTTAAGTTTTTTCTACTCTTTGGAAACTGACTTGATAAAAAGGGATGAGGACCTAATTCTAAGCCCCTGGCTGTTCAGAACCTGCTCTCCATGAAGCAGAATCTTCTCCTTCCCTCTGGCCTAGGCTGCCGCTGTGGAAACTCTAATGCTATAGAACAATGAGATTAAGACCAGCTTTCTCTTCTCCTTCCCACCTGCCAGTTCCAGGGTTTAAACAAAGATTGGAGGGGGGAGGGGGGCGTGTTATGATTGGAGGTAAGGAATACCATCAAAATTCATTAACAGTTAACTCTATGCCTGGCACCACACTAGATGGTGCCTTTTATCTAATTTAATTTCCACAGATATCTGAGATTTAGTGGTAGTTCTGTTATTCCCATTTTAAAGATAGAAAAACAATGAGACCGAGAGAGGTAATGTAATAGGCCTAGAGACACACCACTCATGGTGGAAGGATTCTAACTCAGGGCTCAACCTCCTTCCCTGGCAGACTTGACAGTAAAATGGTTTGACATTTGACACTTTAAAGTCAGATCTTCCTCTGGGGCTGCATTTCCACCATGGACTTTGATATGTACACGCCTCCTGGTTTTGCCCCGATGTAAGCTATGCAATAAGAAAGGGGGGGAAAAAAGAAAAATCTCAGTAGCTTTTTGTTTCTGAGTTCTCAACTTCCCTTTTTGTCCCTATTTGTTCTTGAGGTCTTTGAATTAAAGCATCCTAAGTCCCACTCTTTTTCAGGCTCTAATCTGTATAATGGGAACAGATGTTGGAAAGAATAATGGAGTATATTAAAACTTCATGCAATTGTAACATGACTTTTTATCTGTATAAGGGGCCAAAATCCATCATAGTGCAATCACAGCCAATCTAGCAACAAAGATATATTATGCTTTATACAGGACAGTCTCAGCCATCAAGGAGCTCACAACAGTTGTGAAACAGAAAGAACAGTGGGTCAGAAGGTACCAAATGGTGTAATGCAGAAGAGGAGGCCTTTAGCTGGGCCTTGAGGGATGGATGAGTGAGGAGAAGAGGGAAGGTGTTCTTAGAACACCTTAGGCTTATCTTGCTATTAAAAAAAAATGCAAAACTAAATCCTCAACCTCATCCCCCTTCTTTTTCAGAGCCTCAAGGTCATTGACATCTCTCTTCTCTAACCTTGCCATATTCTTATGAAATGGGGCAAATGGAGCTATTAGCCTCCAGAAAGTATGGAGAGAACAAGCAATGAGAAACACTCAGCAAAAGGTTTACACTTGGCATCAGAGATAAGACAAGAGAGGACACATTCCACTTAGCTTGGGCCACACCATTTTCCATGAAGGTTTTGGGTAGTATTTCTAAGAGAAAGGTATTTTTCCCCCTAATGAACTTCATGGGAATTAGCATCAAAAGCAAATTTAAATAAAAAGTCATTTGGGATTTATAAAACCTCTATCATAAGCTAAAAATGACCAGAGGTTTAAACCATATTATAGGAAAAAAATGAATTTCCTGTGCTCAAAACCTTAGTGTATTTCCAACCACCATGTCACTTTAATAGCTTGTTTATATAATTGCTGTAGAAATAACTAAGTTGACACACTGTACTCCTTATCTGAGGATCAGGCTAGGTTTTAATTTTTCAGCCTCTCATCTCTGCAAAGAAATGATGGCCACACATATGACAAAGGTCTAGCAATGAGTCAGAAAATTAAATGATGTGTTCTCAGTGACCACCAACTCTTTGGCAGCATCAAATGCGGAATCCAACAGGTGTGGTTCTTAAATCTTGTGATTTTTTTTCACTCAGTTTGAAAGTAGCATTTGCCTTAAAGAGTCTGGTCTGCACACACCATATCAGATGACTTCTGATCCTTGTAACCAAAAGCTCTTTGATGGGGCTCCGTCATCATAGGGGGTAAAGTAGAGTTATGCATTTTGTTTTATAGAACCCTAGGCTTTTGCTCTCTTAATCCTCACTATGATTTATTTGTTCAGGAACAGAGAGAAATTCAGCAAGTGCGGCTGTCACCCCTGCAGAAACTTCCTCTCCAGTTGAGATTTTGATTCTTGCCAAGGTCTGCCTCCCCCGCTAAAACTTCCACTTCTTTTTCTTTCCCCCCACCTGTCGCTGCTTTCTCTCTGGACCTAGAATTATGCCTGCTACTGTATCCGCCCAGCTGTTGTCACGCAGCTGTTGTCGTTGGTCAAACAGTCCTTTCTCCTTTTTTAATTTAACAACACGTGACAGTAAGACGAGAACTTTGGGCCAGTTAGGGAAACACTTTGTGGGGGTGGCAGTGTTGAAGGGCAGATTGCCAAGGAACTAAAAACCTCATTCGTGTAGGTATAAATTTTGTGCCTGCCGCCAGGCTGGCACCAGATAAGGGTACCTGGTATAGTTTAACAAATCTCGGCATCTTCAACAAGCCACTGAAGCATTCCTTAGGAGGCTTTCTCCTGAGTGCCTTTGTGTCCAAATCGCCAAGCTGGATAGACAGGCCTTTTTCATCTCCCCATCCTTTCTCCATTCTCCTTCCCAGTTTCCACATTCGATTTACTCACGTCATCGGGGACACCGTCTTACCCCTCCCGCCCCTCTGGGAATGTCTGGAAGGAGGCCCAACTCCAGAGCAGCTGTTCCTTGGTCAGAAATCAGCCTTTACAAGGCAGAGGCAACCTTGATTTCTCTAGCAGATAAGCAACCAACAACTCACTTCATGTGTGTAGTCATCTACCTCTTCAGGCAGGCAGCTGGAGAGGGAAGCTTCTGGCATTGTTAGGCTTCCATCTGAGAGAGAAACGGGGGGAAGGAGAAGGAAAGAGAAAGCTGAGAGTGTGGGGAGCAGAGAAGGCAGCAGCGGTGTAATGGAGAAAGTAGGGAAAAGGAAAGGCAAGTTAGAGAGGGAGGTGGTGAGCTGGCTAGGCTCTGGAGTTGACAGAGCCACAGTGCTAACCTTTCATCCCCTTGGAATGGAGGCTTCTGCAAACTCTAGAGGGGCACCCCATTTCCGAGCACGAAGGTATGTACGCGAAGGACGATCTCCAGTCTGAGGGCCTCTTCAGAAGGGAGATAAATGCACTATTATGTATTTTGCTCTATTAAAAACAGATTCAGAAAAATACAAGATTGCAAAAGCCAGTAGCAGCTGTTCTCAAGGGAGAATGACTACTTAAAATTCCCGTAAAAGTGTAAAATATGAGTTTAATAACGATTTCATCTTTATTGGCATTTAATTTCACTTAAGTCATTTTTAAGACGGTGATAAAACCTCCATTCCAGAAGTCTTTCAGAAATGGGTGAGTAGAGGGAATAATAAGGTGATCATTTTAAACTTATGATTGGTGATCTAAGTATTTATTTTTTAAATGATACTTTTATGGAGCTAAGAAATATATATTTATAATGTATCACTTTAGGATTTTTTTTTTCCTAATGAAACTGGGTAAGCCAAGAACAACCACATGGCCACAAATTCATATACTCTCTTAGGTACTTAAAATTCATGTGGATTTCAAATTTATTGGCTGGAAACAATGGGAAATCCCCTTATAGGTCCTGTATTCCTTGCTCTAAATGGCTCTGAGCACACAGGCCTTTTCTTTTCTTTTCTTTTTTTTAACCATACAGCCCTCTAAATAAAATTTGAATTTAAAAATGTGATAGGGAAAAGATGTTTTGTATTCTAGTTTGTAACGATAAACCAGAAGTGAGAGAGAAACACCATTTTGTGAAGGCGGCTTTCTGAGTAGACGGAAGAGTGTTGCATCTATAGTCATAGAGCTGATAGTCTGCTTTCAAAGAGATTATGATGCATAAAGTTATGTATAGGAACCCTTTTTTAAAAAATGAATATTTGTCATAAAATATACAGGGTTGACTGCAGGAGAAGAAATTGTTTGGTTATAAACATCAGTTGCTATGTATCCAGTACCAGTCTCTAAGTTATAGTATAAACTTTGTGCAGAGATGTTGAAAGATCTGTAGTTGAGGGATTGATTATATTATGGTTTATAGATTAACTGGGGTGACAGGAATAGGATTGTTTGATTTCAAGCAGTGCGTACTCTATGTACAAATGCATTTTTTAGCACTCTTTCGGTTGAGGTGTTGTTTTTTTTTAATGCCAGAGAGAATTCAGTGCTCAAACAATCACCATTGGACAAAACTCCATTTGAGATGATGCATGAGAGGGAAAGGAGTTTGCTGGGATAGCAACAATGCTCCTGATAGCCTGCCTTGGAAGGCCACATCTAAAAATGAGGTCACTCAGAAACTTTCCCTTGAAGTGCTTCCAATTCTTGAATTGCCTTTTGTTTGGGAAATGAATAGCAAGTTGAATTTTTTTTTAAGAAGACAATTAGGGAAGGTAGGGGAATGGACCTAGGGAAGAGCTCAAGGCTTTTCTACAATGAATCTGAAACTATGAGGAAACATCATGGTTTCCAACAGCCTGGTCCTTAGTGGTGTCACCAACCAGGTGGTATGCACAAGAGGAGCCCACTGATGGCCCCATCCTCTTTCACTGCTGTTGGTAACCTGGTCCTTGGCTATAAAATACTCATTGACCCCGAGTATTCAACAGTAGCCCAGTAGAGCTGTCTGCCAAATAACTCCAACTGCCAAAACATGATACCTGATGGCTCATTACTGCATGAAAATTAAAAATGAGCCCCACTGAGTTGTTTTCAGATTTTTTTTTTTTTTTTTTGCCTTCTGTTGAAGTGGTGAAATGAGTAATTTAAGCTTTTTATTAGATGGTATTCGGTTAGATGTTTTGTTTTCATTTTTAGGTCAAGAACTTCTGAAATTTGTGTACATGTACTGCTATCATGGAAACAAAACCCTATGGTGTGTGTGTGTGTGTGTATATGTATGTTTTTGTTTCTCTCTGGTACTTACATCAAGTGCCTATACTATCTCTACATTACTTATGGATTTGGCTGCCAAACTAATTAAATTCAACTGTGCCCAATAAGCATTCCTTGGTTCATGTCGTCACTGTATCCCACGTAAGAGTGATCTTTTATCTTTAACCTCAGTTTTGCTTTTTACTTTAAATGGTAAAGCAAATGTGCTTTGAAAACTCTGGTACACTTTAATTGTTAAATAAGGCAATAACCTATGCACTTGTAATTCTTTCTCTATGACCTACTTACACACTACTTCACTCTCCTTATAGTATGATTAAAAGCTGCTTTGAATCCACGATCGCCTCCAGGGATTGCAGGCGAGAATTTAACAAACTGCTGAGAAGGCTTAAGTCAGGAAGAGGGCTTCCCTACAGCTTCTCCCAACTAATTCACAGGCAATTAAAGGAAAAATAAATATTTCAGAAGTGTACATGTTAATGAAGATTTTTCTATCTTATAGAATGTAGACATAGTTGTAGCTTTATTCCATAGCTAATTTGAAAATATTTTTTCTTTTGATTAATGCAGTTGTGCTCTGCTTCTGCGGTGGGGCTGGTTCTGTTCATTTGTTTGAAAATAAATTTGTTATACAGTCAGCTCATTATATACATTTGGGGTTTATGTAAATAATGTGTGGAAAACCAAGAACTGTCAAGGTTTGTCTCATTTATTCAGCTAATTATTAAAACTATTGAAAGATAAAAAATTTATGATTTCAAAGGTAGCTGAGGTAGGGAATAAATGTAACCTAGTATTCTTAGGAAAAGTTTGGGCATTTTGAATATCAGAATTCATTTTATTGTACCTGTTTCTCAATTCCTTATAAACCTAGACTTGGTTTCTCAGAAAGGCAATGTTATCAAATGAGGGTTAGTCCTACTATCCCTACCTCTGTCTTGAAACTAGAATTATCTTGATCAAAAGCCAGATATATTGTTCAGCTGAAGAAAGAAATTAAGTGAATTATGTATGGTTGACTTTGAGTACTCCAGGCCTGTTACTCTATATTGCTCAATGTATCAAGCCTGGATTTAAAATTGATATGTGAACTTAAAGTATCTGTTTTCTTTCATAACCTCTAAAAATGGCCAGTTCTCATTATCACACAAGAAATTGGTGAGAAAAAAATACTTTTTTCTCCATAGTGTGGTGTCTGATACATTTAGCTACCCATGATACATGTAACTATACATTTAGCTACCCATGATACATTTAATTATACATGGTACGGTAGCCAGGGGGTTGTTTAACCCCTTGGTTACCCTGCTTACTAAGAGGCAAAGTATTAATGTCTGCTCTGAAATTTATGATGTTGCTTTAGAATGTGAAATAGTCCATGAAGTAGTTTTACATACTGGGGACACTGAAAAGTTCAGTTTCGTCCAAATAACCAAACGATAAAATAATGAGAATGCTAAATTAGAATGCCACCATATAAATTACTTGTCTATCAAGAATTTGAGCAAATCACCTGGGAAAATCAAACTCACCTGCTTGTTTATTTGTAAGAGTTTTGTCATTTTTCTCAATTCCTACCAGTAAATCAGTCACAGATCTTAAATGGGTATTTAAGCTTCATGAACATTATAAACCAATACTCTTTCATGAAGTCACTGTTGGTTTTTAATTATTGTATTAAATACGAGAAAATGACAAATTTGTGATTTATCATTTTTAATTTAAAATTTTATTTTTAATTTATTGTGTTGACATGGTTCAAGGGTCTCAATATAACTCCTACATTGTGACTTATCTTGTTAAAAGAAAACATGATTTATTACTGTTTCTTATTTTCAGTCCCTTATACTTCTTAGTGTTTTCAAGATGATACAAAAGGACACATAACTGTGCAGATATAGATTCATCTTTCTCCTTAAAACCCTGAGATAAGTTCCTAAATGTCACTTGGGCCATTTATGAGATATTTACTTTGGCTAAACCACGAATCCTATTTCAGTTACTGTATCATAGCTAGTTCATACACTGGCACGCAAACCACACCAGAACATTTAAACAAATACTTGGGATGATTCTGTGGCTTTGGAAATTTGGTTTTGAGTGGGAAGTAAACTAGACTTTGGCCACACAGTGGCAAGAAATCTAGCCATGGAAATGGGGCATTGAGTGGAACAGGGCAGACTCAATGCCGTAAGCTTTAGGAGGATCCTAGGAAATGTCGGCTATTAAAAAAAAAACAACTCATTGATTTGACGGGTAAAAGGAGGGAGACAGTGATGAGAGAGAGAGAGAGAAAAGCATCAACTCGTTCACTTAGTTGTGCACTCATTGATTGCTTCTTATATGTGTCCTGACCGGGATCACTCCCCCCAACCCCCACCCCCAGCGCGCCAGAAGGACGGTCTATCCACAGAGCCTTGGGACCAGAACAGAGTCGGCTTTTTTAAAAGCTGGTGGGCTCAGGTGCCCAGCCGCCCGCCTGGGGCAGGTCCGCCTGCCCCCAGGCCCGCAGGGGTTAAGCAGCGGCGCGCGGGTGCGCAGCTCCGCCTCCGCTCCCGCACCTGGTGCTCCGCAGACCGCGGCCTAGGCGCTGAATTTCGGAAGAGGTTGGCGGAGCGCGGGAGGGGAGAGAATGTGACAAGTGCCCACGCCGGTGGCCGCCGCGGGGAGGCCGCGCGCACCTGTCTCTGCCCATCTCGCCGCCCGCGGCCGCTCGGACGCGCGCACCGCCGTCCCCGCCCGCCCTCCGAGCGCCGCGTGCGCTGCGAACATGACTTCTGCCTTCAAGCTGGATTTCCTCCCGGACAGGATGGTCGAGGGCCGCCTGCTAGTTCCCGACCGAATGTGAGTAGGGCCCCGGGGGAGACGTGCGGCCGCGCGGGAGCTCTCCACGCGCTCCCTGGCCGGATGGCTGCTGCCAAGTCGCTTCCCGGGAGCCCTGAGGAGGGCGAGGCATGCTCCTTGGCGGCTCCACCATCCCGAGAACGCGGGTGGCGGTTCAGGATCAGCGGCTTCCCCTGGGCTTTCAAGCTGGCGCTGGTCGCGGGTGGAGGAAGTGTCCTGACCTGCTGGACGACGCGGGGACTGGCGAACGGGGCGCGGGGACAGGAGTCCGGAATCGGGTCGAGGACTGGCAAGTCAGGCCATCCGGACGTGAGCGGGGACCGAGCAACGACAGGGTAGCGGGGCTCGGTGTCTGGAGGTCTGGGTTTGGGGACAGCCAGCGGGGCGCGGCGTCCGGGGGTAGAGTGCGCGCGTGCACGCTCATGTCATTGAAATGCGGGGCTCTTGTTGATCTGGTGGCCCATTTAAAGATCCCTTTTTACCAAATAACACGCTCATCTGACTTTCTGTTTGCAAAGATTTCTTTCCTGTGGTGGGAGAGTGGAAGTAGAGAAGAGGAAAGAAAGGGGGGGAAAGTGTTTGTGTGTGTTGGGGTTGGGGGAAGAGGTTATTTATAAATCATCACAACAGCTAGATGTGCTCTATGGCAGAAATTAGTGGTAATTTTTACGTAGTCATGGTGGTTTTGTCAAATACGCAGCCTATAATTTATTAATGAATGTGCTTCTGGTTATTTTACATGTCATCAAACTAGGGTAGAGAGTTTATTGGGAGAAGTAGAGAGCTGGGATTCCTGAGGAAAGGAAAGTATGTCTCATTTTTGTCTGGCTGGTTAGTCTTGATAGTGTGTGAGCTGGTAAGAGAAACTTTCTATCACCTCAGTAGGATCTGTGTGTCTGGCGTGTTGTGAAAAGAAAACCTGGCGAGAGAAAAGGGGTTCCCGGGATTGTGTCTGAAAGGTCTGTGTCTATTTTAGTTAGACATTGAATATGTGGAATTGTCAATTATCAGGCAAGAATTTTGATAGTTCATCTAGGCTACAGTTAATCTAGGAAAAAAAGGACTGCTATTCTTGGTAAGAATCCACATTAAAATGTTTACTATTCTGCACACTGTAAGACTTAACATTCATATTCTTTCTGGCATATTACTGTACTCTTAGCAATTTTGATGCCATTCTGAGCTTTATGAACTATTTCCCAGGCAACTAACTTTCCCCTACAGTGCTAGAATCTTTTTCTTGAATGTCAAATGTTAAGAGTTGAGAGATTCTTGAGAAACTTCACAGTGGCCAATTGTTTAAGCCCCTACGAATTTTTTTTTTTAACGCGGGACAGGGATGATAAAATTTGTTAAATGCAAACTGTCCTTTCAGTCGATATTAAGAATATTAAATTGCCTGTACATGCTATTATGTTCATTTTCTCAACTAAGACAATCAGATAAAATAAATTAAAATATTGAATTTTCTTTTGGCAGTTTTCTCAGAGAAATTAATCTTGGTTATAACGTTCCCATGTTATTTGTTTTAAAAGGTCTCTGTCCTGTTCTACTTAGATCCATTTCTATCTATCTATCTATATATAACACACATATGTAGAGAGAGATATGTCTATAGATATATTACATGTTTGCACATTAGCTATTGAAAGTTTTGTGTGTTTTCTCCTCTAGAGGAATGTCAGGGTTGAACTGAAGACTGGCCTGGTCATGATTTTGAATTTATGGTCACCTGCTATGTAAGTTACCATAATATATCTAGCTAGTGTATGCTATGTGAATTTAAAGTGTTAGTGACCCCTGAAAAGGTGCTGTGTCTTGTCAGTTAAATTATTGCAGTTTAATTAGTCCTTTTCATTAGACGAATGATTGTGACTTGTGCAAACTCTTAGCTCTGAATAAAGCCTTTGTATTTTAGCCACCGAATAGCCATACAAATCCTAAAGTAACTTCTACCCCACTTCCCTTCCAGATGTTAGTTATTTACAAATGATGTCGTTTGGAATCCAACTTAAATTGTTTTCAGTGTTTGTTAACTATTGCTAAATTGACCTTTTATAAAAAGGGAAAAGTAGAGGATTTGTAAACGATCATCTTATTATTTGTCTCCTTAGCCCTGAGAATACTGTAGTGTGTTTTCCAAAGGAGTTTGCAATTAACTCATATTAGATGCTAACTTTGGGGGACAGAGAGATGTGTAAGATGGCATGTGACCAATTGAAAATACTTGAAACCCACCTACCAGCATATCTTATCTCCATATTCATACAGTTGAGAAGATAACTGTGGGTTTAATGTTTTCCCTGGCAATACATTTTACCAGTCTGTACAGTGTATTGCTCTTTGCATTAAATTTCAGTCGGCTAGATATTGGCCAGATCCTAAAAGGAACTTAAATAAAGCATAAAAGCTTTTCTGGTGTTGATTTTTTTAAAGCAGTGGGATGTATTTTCAATGTCATTTCTCCACAAGAATATATTAGATAAGTTTGTAAGATGTGATCTGTTTAAGTCCTCAGGGCAGATGAACAAATAACTTTGGAGATGAATTATTTTGCTTCATGGCCACAAAAACCATCCAGTGTTTACGATGCCCAGGTTACTGAAGGCTTGATAGTGGTATAGAATGATTAGGACATAGGCTTCTAAATCTTGGGGTTTTAAATATTCATTAATAAAACTGTAAGTGGAAATGGACCTTTTAAATCATCTTAGCTATTAAAGGTTTGTTGTCTTTGTGTTACTATAGAATATCATTTGCACCAAAGTATGGTGAAAATAAAGTGAACTGATTTTTTTTAACAAAACCTGTTTTAAATTGGGGTAACAGGTTTAGATTGGTGTTGGGGCTGTGTATCCTTCTTTGTCTTACCTTTTTAATGCTCAGATATGCATTTAGGGCTTTATATATATTTTTAAATCTTTAAACAAAAACTTAAATATCTTGGAAATGAGAAATTACAGGTGGAAAAATCTATAAATGCAACTGTGAAAGTATTCATATTTGTGAAGTTAAAATAAAGAGAAGTTACCAATAAATTAAAATAATTTTTTTTCACAATCAGTAAATAACCTTAGTGAAACTGAGAAAAGTTATCTTGAGTTCTATTCATCAACTTAGTGAATTCTTCTTCAGTTCATTAAGTTCTCCCAAGTTGGGATAACTAGAAATATCAATCAGTGTCTAATTGAACTGAAAGTTGGTTCTAGGGACGTCATTGTTAAAGTTGAAAGGGGTATTAGAATCCATCTCATAAGACCTTGTTTTATAGATTAAGAAATTATTAAAGGGGCAGTGGGACTAGTCCAAGACGGCATCATAATTACTGCTTTCCTCTTTCTCCCCTAACATGACAAAAATATGAGTCATAATTGGAATGCCTGATGTATCAGGACACTTTATTTATTTACAGTCCCTAACCTTCACACTAGATCTTCAAGGGGGTTACTATACCCATTTTACAGGTGATGCTTAAAGAGGTTACATGCTTGCCTGTGCCATGTAGGCAGGACACAAGAAAGCTGTGGTTGGCGTGTGTGTGTGTGTGTGTGTGTGTGTTATACAAATGCATGTTAATAGGAGAGAAGAGAGATCTGCGAACTAAATATGACAATTTTTTCATTAGAAAAGCAAATTGGTGCCACATGGGAAAATTGAGCATTATAGGAAATACAAACAACCTTTTCAGACTTGCCTCTCTAATTTGATTAAAACTGAGTCGATCACTCTCTGATTTGACTAAAATTTACATTGTTATTCCATATTTCAGTTAACTAGAGAACATATATTTTAACTGAAAATGTTTTTTGGCTTACAGTGTACCAGCAGAATGAAAGCCAGATACTGTTTTGTTTTGTTTTTTTAAGACATTTAAAATGTTTTTCAGAAATGGCATTACAAATAATGAAGTACAGAGACAATGGATTTATCACCTGATTCTGTGATGGTCATGAGAAATAATTAAAATGAGGAGACCCTCAAAGGGCTATGTATATTGTTCTTTAAGGATTTTTAAAAATATATTTTCAGGTGGGGTTTCTCAGTTAAAACTGCATATTTTAGTATCAGCTGCTCCTTAAGATCCAAAACTCATCTCACCTTGATGTAGAACACTAATGTTATCTTTGATCTGGGTTAGAGGTATTATTTTACTTGTTAAATCTTGCTATTTAATTGTAATTTGCTGAATTGGGATTACTTTGGCATCTGTTATGGAGATGCAGTGAACTGGGGGGAACAGGAGCCTTGCAAAATAGGATAACGGAAACAGCTTTTTCAGCTATGAACTAGTTATTAAGATTTCATGGGATCATTTAGAATGTTCTTCTTTTTAAAAATTTATTTTTAATTTATTGATTTTAGTGCAAGAGGGAAGGAGATAGAGAAAGAGAGAGACAGGAGCATCCATCTGTTCTTCTATGTGCACTGACTGGGGATCAAACCGGCAACCTCTGTGCTGCAGGATGATGCACTAACCAGTGAGCAATCTGGCCAAGGCTAGAGTGTTTTTCGCTTCAATATTTTCCCCACCTATTATTTCCCAGAAATAATAAAAGCATATTTGGCCTCTGATAAAAGACTGCAATCTCTTCTCTTCCTGCCCCCCTTCTTTTATTAACACAAATCCCAAAACTTTCTCTTTACCCCTTACTTGTGGTTTTGTTTCTTACAAGTTAAACACTCATTCACTTCTTATAAAAAGGTAATGTGTTGGCATACAAAATAATCTAATAAACTTTTAGACAATCAGCACACACATGATTGAGGAATTATGCCAAAATTTGGGTGGAGTTCCTCGCGGAGGCTTCTATGTAGGCTTGGGAGACCAGGGATCAACGAGGGCCTGATGTTCCAGTAGTGAATTAAAAACAAATCTCGCAATTGCTCAGTAGTTCTATCAGCATTCCTTGTCATATATGCATTTCAGTGAAAACTTGCTGTTTTCAAGTGTTGCAAGGAGTAGAATTAGTCATTCATGTGTTGTACTTCCTGTGCTCAACTTCACCCAAACTTAGTCTGTATTTCCAATTTAGAATGTTCATACCAAAGGGTTCTGATTTTTGGGGGGAGGGTCCCATTTTGTTTTTTCTTCTTGGGTTAGGACACAACAAAGGAGTCAGCCATTTCTCAGTGTAATATTCTAGAAAAGTGCCGAAGGGAGCATTGAGAGGGCTCTGAGGTTTTTCAGTTAATCAGAACCTCTACGTTCTGGTGCCGTCCTGTCCATGCCCAATGTCGGGGGGGGGGGGGGACGGGGGACGGGGAATCGAACAAAGCCAGCGGCAGCTGTGTGCTACTTGTGCAGCAGTGCAGAAATGTATTTTTATTTTTCCTTAAGAGAAAAACTCTTGCTCAATCTAAGAGAAATGGAGATGTGCACTCCTGGAAAAAACCTTTGAGGGAAACAAAACCCAATTAGCGTAGTAAATGTGATGCTCTCAGGTAATTGTCAAATAATTATTCCCCTTCAGCGTCATCCCTGTTTAACTGTGCCATCCAATATCCTCCTGCTCAAAATGTGGATGTGAAGCGATGGTAACCTTGCTGCCCTCCTGGGATTTCCTTTTTCATTTACTGAGAGCCTTAGACTCCTCCTAAAGGACTTTTAAAAAAGAGAGGGGGAAATGTGGAGGGAGATTTTGAGCCACTTCCCCCTTCCCATTTGTCCTAAATCACAACAGAAAGTGATTACTCCAACTAGCGTTATCGAAATGCAGCTCCAGCTATGCAGTTGCAATGCCAGTGAGCCTGTTTGAGCTTTCTACTGTTTGAACTTTATGAATGGTCTGTTTATGAAGTGAAGGTCGGATAGTATGTTCTGATACTGAGAGCGATGCTTTCAAATCAGCTGATAATTTAAAATGGAATGCTAATAAATATGTAATCATATGGCTCTCAAAATGACAGATGAGTACAAATTTGGTATTGGGTTAAATTTTAATTACTTGGAATGAATGCCTCGGAGGTAACTTGCCAGCAAATTATTAAACCCATTTCCCCTCCTCCTGAAGATATATGTAAATTAAGTTTAGGCAGTGTTTAGACTAAAATACTTTGGTTTATTATTCTGGATTTTTCTGCCAACCCTATGGCCTTGTAGTAAGGTCAGATTTTAAATAAATCTTTTCTGAAGGTATCTCAATTTAAATGATCTGTTTTCCCTTTTTGTAAGAGTTGTACAGATAGATAACCAATACAGAGAATTTTTCAGCAGTAATAGCGCCTTAAAGATGGGGTAGATAGAATGTTTTGACTTGAAACCTTAACATGAAAGAAGTCAATGAAGTTTTTTCCTGTTTAATGAAACTGTTTGTGGCTCTCTCCATCATAACCCCAGAAATAAGTTGCCACAACCCACCAACTGCTTTGTCTGACATTTATAGGCTCAAATAGGACTGAAGAGTTCCTGCCTCACATATGATGTGTTGATTCACTCCTCAGAGAGAACACAGTTAATTTCAGCTGGTTGAATTAATATTTTGACATAACCTTTCGACAGCTTAAAACATTCTTATTTTGTACCATAGATGTGAATAGTTCTTCAACTTCCATAGTAGGATATAAAATTCTATCATGTTATGCTGAAAGACTTACTTTCATTGCTTTTTTAAGAGAAAGTTCATAGCTTGACTTAGGCTCATTAAAATTTAAGGTGGTACAGTATTTTATATCCTTTTCCATGAATTTGTATCTTTATTTCTTAGTCTCCCCCTGTAGCAGGGAGGTTGTACCACATTTATCTAACACAAAGCCAGTTGGTTCTGTAGGCTAAAAGAGCAGATTATTTTGTTATTTACCTGGCTCTGGTCAGTCGGCATAAAATGTGTGTTTGTGTATGCACACTCATACATATGTATATATGTGGTAAAATGTATGAAAAACTATCTTAGTGGACATAATTCTTTCTTGAAATATTTTACATTTAAATGGTCTTTGGCTACAAAAATTATGAAATTATTGTACAACATAATAGTCTGTTTAAAGATTATTACCTTGGCAACTGAAAAATTAAAGAATTAGAAAGGTTTAACATCTTAACCGAAGACAAGCTTCAAGTGAGTGATCCAGCAGAAATCGGCCTCAGGACTATGTTCTGACTGTTCAGTCCAGAACCTTGGAGTAGCTTCTGTTATAGGTGTGAGAAGACGTTCATTCTAATGACTCTGTCGTACCCGAATGGGTGACAAGCTGAGACCCCTCCCACTGTAGCAGCCCTTCTGTCCTTGCTGAAAACTTCCTGGACCTGGGGACCTGTTCTGTTTCTCAGTTACAGTGAGATGTTGCTACTGTCAAGACCCTTTAGGTTTAGAGTAGGAAGAAATACTCTTCACAGGAAAATCTGGACAGTAGACCCTAAAATGATATTTTCTTGGGAAGACACAGCTGCTCCTGGCCAGACCAAAAGCTTTCTGTCACTGTTGAGAGGAGTCCTTGAAATTGTGACTATGCCTAATGGGCATCCAGCTCATAAACTCACCATGTTTCTTAATTGAGTTTAAAGAGAGGAAGAGAGAGAGAAACAGAAACGTTGGTCTGTTTTTGTATGTGCCCTGACTGGGGATCGAACTGACGACCTCTGTACTCCAGAGCCACTCTCTAATCAACTGAGCTGTCTGGCCAGGGCTAAACTGAACACCTTAACAAGATTAAAGTTACAGGAGACTGATGGACCTATATGGGGGTAGTTTGGTGTAAACCAATTTAAACATACTTATTCACTCTCACACTCTTGTTTTCTCTTTGCATCTCCAGAGTAAGACATTGGGTGTCACGCAAGTGAGCAAATACAGGTTGAAATCTGACATACCATTTTTCTCTTTGAAAACTTTTAGAGGAATAGTCCAAGGGAAAGATACTGTGAAATAGCATAGGGATGGAGAGCTTTCGGCATAGAGGATGTGTTTCTATTTTGTTAGGCAGCTTTTTCTTCTTCCCTCTTGATTCTTTGTACCACAATCTAGATTCTTTAAGATCATGCACAGTGTAGCTGTTTGGGAAGTTTTCTTTCTGCCTTTTTAATATTTTCCTCCTTTGTATCTTTTCAGTCATTTTCTCTTAAATTAAGTGGGCTTCTCTAAGGCTACTTCTAAATTTCAAGAGAAGGGGCCACATCTGTCCACAACACAGTTTTCAGAGTCGGGTCACAGAGAGGAGGGTGCTGTTAGAACAGCTTTGTCATCTCTGGTATCAGATTCCACCGGAGCAGCTGCGCGTCTCTGTGCATAAAATGGTATTTGACTTCTTCCTACAGTTATGGAAGGGGTGTTGGATCTTCTGGTTGAGCATAAGGGCAGCATGTTTCAGAATGATTAACTTTATGTCATTGTCGTGGCCAGCTATATTTGGTGCTGCTGCAGCTGTGTTTGCTTTCTCAAAATTGTCCAGGAGGCCTCCAACTGCAATTATTCCCTTCAGTCCGTGCTGGTAACATCTTTGTTTGTGACTCCCATTGTCCGCCCAGCCATCTTTTCCAGGTGTCAGGATTTAAAGGCAGCACACAAGTATAATACTTGGAGAAGCCCAAATGCTGGCTAAAGCTTGATGGTGGCTCTATCTCAAAGTGATTTTTTAATATAAAGTCATCTTTATTTTACATCACAGTGCTCCCTGTCAGGATTCTTTTTTCTCTCCACAAAAGCGCGGATTTCCCTGACTTATCCCTCCTTGCTTTTCTCTTACTCTTAGTCTCTTCCAACATCTACTGGTGGGCAGTCGTTATTCCTCTCCTCTTCTGTGTGCCCAGAGCACCTGGAGCACGCGTTCACCTCTGATGCTAAGAGGCTCCTTACAGACCCTTGTGTTGGGGAAGAGGTTAAGGCAAAGCAATTTTTCCTCTTCACTGAGCACTTGCCACAAGACTTACTTTCTCTCTGGAAGAATATAGGAAACTTTCTTTTTTTCTTCGTACAGAAATCATTTTAAGTCAGTGGGCTGTTGGGCGGGATTTTTTGTTATAAATCACTTCCTCTTGGATTATGTCTGCTTCTCAGGACCTCTCACCCTGCCTCCAAGTTTGCTTGTGCATTCCAGAGTGGACTCACCAGGATTGCTGCTCCAGGGCTACTCCAGCAAAGGGTCAGGGGCAGCTCCTTAAGGCTAAATGCCCTTTACTCAGCAGCAGCCTCATTTATTCCCCTGGCTCATCTGTGATTTGTTCCATGTCCCCTTCAGGTATCAAGTGACTTGTCAAGATTCCTCATCTAGAAAATAAGGATAATAAGATATGCTTCTTTCCTGTGCCATGGTGTTACTGTGAAGCTAATACTAGGAAAGGAATGACAACCTAAATATTTTATAGCTTCATGGTACTTAAAACTGACCACAAGTTCATCTACATTACCTGGGAGAATCCAGTACAATGGAACTTCATTACAATTGGCCAGCTAATGTTTCCTCCCTCAGAACATTCATGCTTTATAAAGCCTCAGCCAAAGACCCATAAAACAGTATTGCTCCCATATAAATTTTCATAAAATGCTTCGTCCCCGGGATAACATTAAGAAAATGGATTTTCTTTTCTTTCCTCTTTCTACATGATGGTTGGGAAATGAAATGCAGTTCATGGTCTAATGACTGTGAACCTGTGGTCGGACCTTCCCTTCTGGACTGGGGTGAAACAAAAAGCAATGCTTCCATCCAGTATTCCCATATGTGGTGTGTTCTGATAAAGGCCCATCTCTGGCCAGTTGAAATCAATTTTTATTTTCTTATGTGATGAGAATTAGCCACATGATATGAAGGCTGGTTCTCACATAATGGAACTCAACCCTGCAGAAACCTGACCATTAAAAAAATTTTGATGGTTTGAATGTGGAGGGGGGAATATTGTAGATTCTGCTGTCCAGTGACTTCGGGTCATTGGGTGCTCAGGTCACAAAATGAGGAGAAGGAGGAAAGTGTCTGAGGAGGAAACCATTTGGAGAAAGAATCAGTGATTTTTGCCTTAGGAGATGGCATAGTGGGTATAAGATGTGTATCCAGGTGGGGCCCGGCTACAGGACATGTCCAAGTTATTCAGTTCTTGTGTTTTAATATATAGGCACTTATTTCTGCTGACATAGCTGGTAGGGTCTGTGAAATCTAAGAGAGCAGAGCCACCAAAGCCAGTTTGAAAATTTGCTTCTTACGTTGAAAATTACTTGGTTCATTAAAATCAGACATGATGAAATTCACTTGAGAAGCTTAAGGCCTGACCTGAGCCCATTGGTTGAGGAATGTCTTTCATGAGAGGCCAGGGGAACACTCAGCGTCTACTCTGGCTAAGAGAGTGCTGTTGACTCTGAGAAACTTAACGCCGTGAATATGACCTCCAAACTGAAGGATCCCTTGCCTCGTGGAACAAGACCACTTGTTGTCCCTGAAGGCAGTGGAGACTTAAGCAAAATCAGAGATTGCTGCTGTTTCTGAGAATCCTCAGGAAAGAAAAACAAGCAAAATTGGCCACACACTTACTGCAAATGTTTCTGTACAAATTAATTGCTATTTTGTAATCTGCACATTTCATTTTCTCTGTGTCAAAGAAGTCTCACTTTATAAGCAGCCATTCAGGTGGGCTGAGATTATTTTGTCCAGATATTATAAGTGGTGACTAAAATGGGACTCTGGTCAGCCTCAGAGCCACCTGTAGGCCTTTATCTTGTCTCTCTGACTTGTTTTCCAGGTCTATTCAGAAAGTGCTACTTTTAATCCAAATTGATTTCTAGTTGTTCAATAAAATCATATATACCCAGAAACCAAAAAAATGTTTCTAGCATCAACAAAACTAATTTGACAACCAAATATTTTTTAGTGTGTGTGCTTCTCTTAATTCGGATTAATAACACTTTAAAGGCTGCTGCCTTCCTATGGGTACATTTAAAAAAATATTTTATATTACTTGTTCTTGATTTAGAACATACTGTGGGACAGACATTGGGCTATGGGATTTACATAACTTATCAGTAATTTTCAGAAACATTTTCCAAGGTAGGTTGTACCATTCCTAATTGAGTTCTAGAAGGTGGTGGTCTACTGAAAGTTCCAGCCTGTCTCTGTCTCTTATGTTTGAAAAGCCTGAGATTGCAGTTTGGCCCAGGAGGGTGTTTTTGAGTCTTTTAAAACCATAAACAGGTTGAATTGGTAGATAGGTTGGCAGGTGAATATGTGGATTTGAGTGTGAAATATAGTTTCTTAGCAGTGTCCTAATAGTCTGCTTTTTCAGTACTCTTTCACATAAGTTGCTTGTTCTTGATTTTATTTCATAGCCAGACCAATTTGAGTCTAGAAGGCGCAAGTGTTGTAAGAGATGTCAGTTGAATGGGGCACCTTAACGATGTGGTGTCAAGATTTCCTAATGCCTGAGGCAGATTCTCATTTATTGCAGAGATAGAGAAGCAATTAACATTGAATGTTAAGGTGAATCGCCATTCTTCATTTAAGGCTGTGGTTCTTAACCTGGGTTCTATCAAACCCTAGGGGTTCAGAGAAGCCTCTGCCGAGGAGGCCAGAATAAAGTAATACCATAATTTGTTGTGAGTTCATGCACTTTGTTGGTTTTGTTCTTTGAGCAAGGTGATGTTCATGCACGGCTCATTTTGTGCACCAGTAAAAAAACATATGCCTATGTCTTGAATTTGGAAAAAAAAAATCATATTTTATTTATCACTAAAGAAGGGTTTGGTGAATGCTCATATGAAACTGGTGGGTTCGGTACCTCAAAAAAGGTTAAGAACCACTGATTTAAGGTAACTGTATATTTTTATTTGTTTGTTTTTTTACAGGGACAGAGAGAGTCAGAGAGAGGGATAGATAGGGACAGACAGACAGGAACGAAGGAGAGAGGTGAGAAGCATCAATCATTAGTTTTTCGTTGCCGTTGCGACACCTTAGTTGTTCATTGATTGCTTTCTCACATGTGCCTTGACCGCGGGCCTTCAGCAGACCGAGCAACCCCTCACTGGAGCCAGCGACCTTGGGTCCAAGCTGACGAGCTTTTGCTCAAGCCAGATGGGCCCGCGCTCAAGCTGGCGAGCTCGGGGTCTCGAACCTGGGTCCTCCACATCCCAGTCCGACGCTCTATCCACTGCGCCACCGCCTGGTCAGGCGGTAACTATATATTTTATGAAGAGGTTTCTTTTGAGGATTTCACTAGAAACCTGGCATTTCCTCCCATTTACTTCCCAGGTCTTAATTTTTGCATCTGATTTAGGTTAACACTCAGCCTTTCTCAGGTGCCCCCTAGCCCATAGCTTTCTTGTAAATTAGAAAAAGGCTTTCAGATGGTGTTTGGTCTGATTCACTGTCCCCATCAGTTGGTGACTTTATGGAGTATTCTTTCTAGATTTACATGCAGCTCAACTCCCTACTTCATAAGTGAGCCAAATAAGTAGGCAATAGAATAAGTGTGTCTTTGAGCAAGATGACAAGTACAGTTTAGATGATTGACAGTTGTGACCAACTCAGTTATGCTATCTAGTCCATTTCAAGTGTCAATACCCTTTCTACCTCTTCATAGCTATTTGTTCAAGTGCATACACATTTGATAGGATTCTGGGTTTTCAGCAAATAATAGATATTCGTTTCATGTGTAGATACCCAGTATAAAGGAAGGGATACTAGAAAAGTTAGTAGAATTCATGCATGGGTTGACCTCACCCGCAAACTATTCCATACCCAGTATTAGCTTGTTGAAATGCCTTTACTCTTGGCAGCAGACAAGCGTTGTAACCTAAGAGGATGTGATTTGAGTGGAGTTTTTATGCCCTGTGTGCTTACTGTATTCTTGCTACTGATGCAAACATTATCTATAATTACATTTTCAAGTGACTGAAAATTGCAGGCTTTGTTGAACAAAAAGAATGGAATGTATATCCACTCCACCCTCATTATAAGGCTTTTAGAAATCAGATTATAAGGCCCAATACCATGTCTCCTAGCTGCAGGATACCAACTCCATTCTCTGATGTTTGAACACTTTATGGAAGTCTAGGATTCTCAGTGAAGATCGTATAATTGGAGGAAGATGCTATTATTCTTTCAACACTTTGCTCCATTGTCAACTTGGTCACAGTGGCACCTCCTCTCAGAAATCCTTTATTTTCAGGATGTAAAACAGAAAACCACAATTTGATTTAGATCCAACCATGATGGGCCAAGTTGTGAGAGAGTTGGTTGAGACCCAAACACGGTCAGCATCCTGGAGTGGGTACTATTAACCCCATGACCTCATGTTATCTTCATGACCCTTTACCTCTCATCACAAGAGGGATTAAAGAAAAAGGATTGTGCCTGTGAAACTGTAAGATGAACTCTTCCCTTGGTCTTAAATTCTCGCTATGGGACAAGAAAAATGTCCTGGCCATTTTTTTTCTAGTAGACACTTGATAAGTTCCTATTTCTAATTTCAGAGCTTAAACCACTTGAAATTTTTAAAGAGAGAGAACCTCAGATGTTATACTTTGGTGTTTTGCTCATCATTGATTAGCATTTTAAAATCCAGGGATTCCATGCAATAGAAAAATGCTCCTTGACTTTTTTTTCTTTGAGAGGCAGGAAGGCAGAGAGATGGACTCTCGCAAATGTCCCATTCAGGATCCACCTATCAAGTCCCCTACCGGCGATGCTCTGCCCATCTGGGGCCATTGTTTCGTTGCTCAGCAACTGAGCTATTTTAGCACCTGAGGAAGGACCATGGAGCCATCCTCAATGCCCAGGGCCAGTTCTCTTGAACCAATCAAGCCTTGATTGTGGGAGGGGAAGAGAGAAAAAGAGAGAGAGAAAGAGAGAGGGAGGGAGGGTTGGGGAGGGGTGGCAAAACAGATGGTCACTTCTCCTGTGTGCCCTGATGTGCAATTGAACCTGGGACATTCACACACTGGGCTGGCGATGCACTTCTACTGAGCCAACTGGCCAGGGTCACTCCTTGGCTTTGGATGGAAAGCAAATGGGGGGGGGTAGTGAAGGAGTGATGATGACATTATTATTCCATTTCTGAGGTATTACATTTGTCACATGTGAAGGTTCACAATGTTACAACTCATTCTTCAGGATCTGGTAAAGTTCAACTCTGACAAAAACTAAAGAAAAATCATTGTGAAGATTTAAATTAGAATAGAAGCAGAACCTTATTTGACTGAGGTTGCTCAGAAATCCCCCAAGCATCTCAGATTCCACTGAGCCCTACCCTGACAGGGAGGGCAAATGTGTTAGCAAACAAAGAAGTCTTCATTGTAACTTGGAATCCATTTAGGTATATACCTTCTTATTCTTTAGTGGTTTTTTTTAGCATAAATGTGGTTGGGGTTTTGACAGAGCCTTTGTATGGTATTATCAAAATTACCAACTATATTCAGTATTTGTAACATTCATAGATAACTAGATAATTTTGGGTTCCAAATAAAATGTGTTCCATTTAACACAACACATCAACAGAGGTTGTGGGTTTCTTTCTTTTTATTTTTTTAATGTAAATGGATTGTTGGAGCTTTTGAAACAAGACGTCTGCAGTGGAAATTCTGAGACATAGCCAGTCTCCATACTATAATATAATTGCCCAATTGTGAGGTATAAATGAGGTATAAATAAATGAGGACAACTTAGTTTGTGTGTTTTATGAATTCCCTCTGTGAATTCCCAATACTTTATCTTACATTCAGGATATATTTATTTTTATTTTGACAGGTTATCTGTTTATGTGTCTAAGAGCCTGGGCTTTTGATATCTTGGATTCTTAATTATCAGCTCATTTTAAGAAATGTAATTAGCCAAGAACCAAAGTAAATTAGCATGTCAAGTTATCTAACTCGGGATTTCTTGTTGGCTTTCCCAATAGCAAATTGATTATACCCCAGTATAGTAAAATACTGCTCAAGTCCAAAAGCCCAGGGCAGTTATACAGTTTGAAGCACCGATTCTATAGTTAAAATTAGGTTGGACAAACTGAGGAGTTTAGGATTTATGAGTCACAGCTGACCTGTTATTTGGCTGAATCGATTTGTTCTTCTACCATCATGTGGAAACCACATAAATATTTTCAGTAGTGAAATCCATGTTTGTTTTTTCACTGTAAAGTGCCTGCCAGTGAACAACAGTTGCACCTTATATTAAGCACCATTCTCAACACAAATAGTTAAAGAATCATGATATATAGGTTGCTGCCTATGCTAGGTGTCAAAAAATTTTATAAAGTGTTAACAAAGTAGTTCTTTAAGTCAAACATTTGTTACTCTGAGCTTTAATACTATTACTATTGACAGCCTATTTCTTCTCTGAGGAAACACTGGTTTAAAATGTGGATCTGACTCTTGTGTTGTTTTGGGCTGTGTAGGATTTAATTAAGGATTTAATAAAGGATTTTCTTGTTCTTGAAACGGAGAATGTAACTGTTCTCTGCCATCTTTCTAAAGGCCTTCATCATGTACATTGGATGAGGAGAATATTACCGTGTTGCCTTGTTAATTATTTTGACATATCTAGAGCCTTCCTAGATGCCTTAAAATAACACCTCATGTGTTCCTTCTTTCTGAGAACAGAGTGGAGGATATGTTCTCTTGGTGGAAATGTGTGTATTTATTAACACTTTTACAATCTTGGCCACTTTTTAAAATTATTAAGCAAGGTCTCAGTTTTAAAAAATGTTTATTGATTTCAGTGAGAAGGAAGGGAGAGGAGGAAGGGAGAAAGAAAGATAAAGAGAGAGGAGACAGACAGGAACAACAATCTCTTCCTATGTGCCCAGTCCAGGGATCAAAACAACAACCTCTGTGCTGTTGGATGCAGTGCTAATGAACCAAGCTACCCGGCCAAGGATTGACCATTTGGATTGTAGAATCCAGGTAGCTTGAGAAATGGGAGAAAAATAAACATTAATCAAAATTGGTAATATTACAGTTCTTTCCCATCTAAAAAGCTACCAGAGTAATAGTGCTCTACTTTGTAGGTCAGATTGGCCCTGGTGTGATCCACGGACTTAACTGTGCAAGCAAAGAAATCTAGATTTTTGTCTAGTCTACCTTTGGTCCACGAATTTCCATTAAATGAGTTCTTTAATTTATACTAGATTTAGAATCTTGAGAACAAGTAGGGATGGAGGGTGAAACTAAGCCGATGGGTAGCAGCCACTAGACTGGCATTGCAGATAGGACCTCAAGCTCTTGTTCATGCTTTTGGTACTCAAGATATGGTGAGTATGTGCCCTAGTTTGCTGGAATACTTTCTAATCACTATTGTCCTGGCATCATTATTAATGTCCCCTTCATTCTAAAAAGGGAATGGTAAACTATATGGCCCTCTTTCTCATGTCTGATCTTGTATCACTAGCTTCCTTAAATACAGGATGGGGCAAAAGTAGGTTTACAGTTGTTTGTATGGAAAATAATACAAGAAAAAACTCTGTTTCGTGAACTCACAACTGTAAAGCTATTTTTGCCCCACCCTGTATAAATGTGTTTGCCAGCCTTTAAAAGATTATACATAGGACGAACCCAGGCCTTTCCACAAACATGGTTCTCCATGCTTTTAGGAAAAGCAGTTTCTAGCCTCTTCTGGCTCATTCCCTTACCTAAATCCTTGTAATAGAAAAGTCACTCAAAATTTAACAAAAGTTTATTTGGTGTTTCTAATGTGTTGGCACCTTGCTGAGCACTTGGGTTGTGCTAATTAACTGAAAATTTCTGTCTAGAGCTTTGTCTGAACACTTCCCCAGCACATGGATTCAGTGTTGGAGGATCCTGAGATGAATCTTTCAGGGCAGCCTTTTTATTCAATTCATTTACATTCATGAAATAACTTTACTCCGTTCTGGAAAGCTCACATAGGAAGCTCCATTACTTCTGTTAACTTTGAACTGCAGTGTGACCAGAGCTAGAAAATGACCTGATGATCCAGCCTTTGTTCTCACACTGCCCTTTGTGAAACAGTAACCCGAGAGCCCAGCCGAGGTATTATGACACTAGGGTGTTGTAATGCCAGTGGTGGAGGCCAGACAGGTCGACACTGGATTCAGGAGTTGCGGAGCCAGAAAGCATCAGGTCATTCCCATTTATTGGAGGCTTGCAGAGATGGATGAGCAAATAAGCAAAGGAAAACCACTTTTCACAGTGGAGAACAAGGGATCAGGAACACTGTCCCTCACAGTGGCAGCCTCGTGGTGGCAGGAGAGCAGTCTTGGAAAATTGGCACTGAGGAAAAGCACCCATAGTTTTTTAGAGTATACACACTGGGCTGTCTGCCACCTGCTTGTGCACTAATCATACAAAGTGCTTGCAGCCAGACAGGTGAGCAAGACTTACCGCATCTGTTTTCCCTACAGGTGCCCAGGTAGGTTTTTAATTTTTAATTTTTGGCTACTTTTACACTGTTCATTGCTCATTGCTCTTTCGCATCCAGTGCTAGAATTTCAGTGGATTGGTAAAATGTGTGTGTATAAAAGCGATTTCCTAATTTTTACATTTATACCCAGCTGTTTGTTTTTCAGTGCAGCCATTAGCATCTGAGTCTCAGGGGACCATGTAATGTGCACCTGTAGCCAGATGTAATGCTTCTGCTCTCAAAATGTTTCCAATAGAAGCTTAGAAAGACAGGCTAGAGCAGACATGGCCAACATACATCCTGTGGGCTGGATACAGCCCGCGTAATGAGATTATGTGGCCTGTAATTAAATTTTTAATATTCTCCGCTACTTTAAAATCTCAGCTACTTAGAAGCGGAAGCGTCTTTGATTATTGGAAATCAAGATATTTAAGAAGATAGTAGTATGCGGAAAAGAATTCCGCATGTGACTAATCTAGGGTTAACTTCCAATAATTGGTTGAATGGATTCGTGAGACTTCTTTATTTTTTTTTAAAAAAAATTCCATTATAAAGATTTACAACTTTTATACTCATCTGTACTCGATATGAACTGTTTGAAGTTTAGCGGTGATGTGAAACTGCTAAAAAAAATTTTTTTTTTTTTTTTTTACAGGGACAGAGAGAGAGTCAGAGAGAGGGATTGATAGGGACAGATAGACAGGAATGGAGAGAGGTGAGAAGCATCAATTATTAGTTTTTCGTTGCCGCTGCAACACCATTGTTGTTCATTGATTGCTTTCTCACATGTGCCTTGACCGCAGGCCTTCAGCAGACCGAGCAACCTCCTGCTGGACCCAGTGACCTTGGGTCCAAGCTAGCGAGCTTTTTGCTCAAGCCAGATGGGCCCGTGCTCAAGCTGGAGACTTTGGGGTCTCGAACCTGGGTTCTTCCACATCCCAGTCCGACACTCTATCCACTGCGCCACCGCCTGGTCAGGCTGAAACCCACATTCTTTTAGGCGGAGTTGCCAGTGCTCACCCAAGGTCAAACAATTCATTATTTTTGTGGTCAAGTGTGCTGAGTCAAGTGGCATTGTAGCATAGACAATAGCTGCAGTTGATAACTGAAAACGTATCCTGGCTGTTTGTAAAACGAAATAATTGTTTTATTTGTAATATAACCCCTTCAAGCTCATTCTATTAATTATTGTTTCGATTGATTTCAATACAGTTTGTATTTATATGGTATGTAATATTTTTATTAAAATATATTTTTATTAAAATAATGTTGTATATTAAACATTTTTTCTCTCACATTTATTCATAAACAAATTACATAACAAAATTTTGTTTATTTAAATGAATCATTTTTGTATTTAACATTTTTTAATTTTAATATTTCATTCGGCCAGTCAAAAAAGTTCTTTCTAATCTGGCCTGGGGGCAAAAACTGTTGGCCACGCCTGGGCTAGAGACTGCTGATAACTTTGTTGCCTGCATTCATTTACCCTCTGGAGCTACACAAGCTCTGTTTGGTAATTGTATTTCATGACCAACAAGCAGAGCAATGTTTGTGATCTCTTTCCCTGGTAGTAATGTTGACATTGTATGTATCAAGTATATCTGCACTGTTATGAAAGGTACTGGTACCACTAATTCAGACCACAGGAAGCTGTCTGACCAGCAAGCTTGTACTCAAGCTTGTACTCAGCCAGGATTCGTATCAGATCTTGGTCTACATTAAACTGGGTTCATAAACTAGCCATTTGAAGAAATCATTTCTAAAGAAAAATAACTTCAGGATCCTCTCTGGTAGGTCTGTAGTCAAACCTTGTTTCTAATCTGCGTTTATTTTTCAGATCTGTGTTTCTTTTTGTATTGGTGTGATGTATCTTTGTTTAGAGGTTACAGCTTCTACTAAATTAATTCCCTTCCAGGCTTTAAATTGAGGGCAGCTTCTGTTAATTGCTAATTACTTTCCCTGCCATTTACATAGCAAAGGTGTAGTTACTAAGTGAGGGTCTCTCTGTACAATGACAAGAGACTTCTTCACTTTTAATGCTTACTTTTGGGGATCGATTTTTATTCTAATCTCATCTTTTATTAAACAAAAGTAGACACTCCAGTGATACATTGGTTATTCTTGTGATCTGTTGTTAGAGATCCTAAAGAAATAAATGGGAAATCATATTTGGCTCTGTGTTGCCATCTGGTGGTGTCTTGATCTCTTCTAGCCTCCTTAGACCAATTTCTCATAGGAAGATGGTACCCCTGGGTCTGTTGGCTTTGCCAGTTTTACCCCACAGCCTCTCTGGCGATTTACAATTAGCCTCATTCCTCCCTGGCCCCTGAGGGAAGCATCAGTATGGCCTGGTGCTTTCATGCCATTAAGTATCCATTGCATGGATGCTAGACATTTGGCAATTTTTTTGTTTTGTTTTGTTTTTTGTTTTTTTGTGACAGAGATAGGACATATAGGGACAGACAGGAAGGGAGAGAGATGAGAAGCAGCAATTCTTTGTTGCGGCTCCTTAGTTGTTCATTGACTGCTTTCTCATATGTGCCTTGACCAGGGGGCTACAGCAGAGCGAGTGACCCCTTGCTCAAGCCAGTGACCTTTGGGTTCAATCCAGCAACTATGGGGTCATGTCTATGATCCCATGCTCAAGCCAGCAACTCCTTGGTCAAGCTGGTTAGCCTATACTCAAGCCAGCTACCTCAGGGTTTTGAACCTGGGTCCTCCGTGTCCCAGTCTGACATTCCATCCACTGCGCCACTGCCTGGTCAGGCAGACATTTGGCAATTTTGACCTCCTTAAAACTCGTCACTTGGCCTCTGTGTTATGTGATTCTTTTTCCTTTTTGTTTTTTGTTTGTTTGTTTGTTTGTTTATCTATTACCTTGTCATCTCCCCACGGCTGATTCTTCCTGCCTCCTGACTGTGGGCACCTTACAATACTCACTCTTTGGCTCTCAGTTTGTTCTTCTCAACCTCCTCCTTCTAGAAGCTTATATCCTCAATTACCCTTTTAGGCTGATGGGGGTAGAAAGCTATGTCTCAATGTTTGATTGTTATTTCTGTATGAATATGTTTCGGCCTCAGTAGCCTGGGCTCAGAGGCAGTCATGGAAAGTGGTAGAGCCTGTCCACTCACTGATGGCTACTTCCTGAGTGCTCTTGGGTTGGCCATGGTCCCTTTTCACAATTTATTAAGAGCATTATGAATCCAATGAAGGGTTCTGTAATTTACAGAAAGAACAGTAAGAGTTGTTTCTACATTTATTTATTAAACTCAGTATTTCACAAGATGAAGTTGCTTCCCAGCCCAGTTTGCGCTATTTAATTTCTTCCTGACATTTTAATCTTTGCTTTGAAATGTATTTGCTGATAGTTGGCTTTTGGGTTGCAATGTACTTCTGTTCCATACTGCTAAAACTTTTAATTTAATTTAAAAAAATCATAAACACGTGAAGAGCAAGAATCAGGATATAGATCAAGTTGATGAATAGTGGCAAAGTGAACAGCTTTAGCCACCTTGTAACTGGGAAGTTTAGGTTTAAAGCACAGTCACAGTGACTTGAGTTTGTGGTTTTTATTGGGTTTTATAAAAATGCTCTACTATGCCTGGCACTTCAGGTAGGTAGCCATGTTAAATTATAAATCTCCTATCTCTGATTGTAATAATGTGCAGAGGAGCAAAAGCCTGCATGGGCAATGCTGTGTGTCTGTCTGTCCCTGAAAGTGGTTTCCTCTGAGAATACCAACCCACACTAGCAAGGATGAGCCCTGGCTGTGGGTCCAGGAGGGACATTTCAGCCTCATTTGAGAAATGATGTCTCTCTTTCCCAGCTGTATCCAGGCTCCTCTTTGTGGAGTCTTCTTGCATAGCCCCGGCCTGTCTTCTTAGAGAAGAATGCTTCTCTTCTGAAAAGAACCTATCAAAGGTGGTTTGCACTGTGTTACATGTCTCTGGGTTGTGTTGATGGAGGTATGTGGCGTGTGAAATTGAGTGGTCTTTCAGACTCTGGTGCTTATTAGGTTAGGGATAGATTGTTGTTGACTTCGGCAAGGTGGAAAGATAATCCTATTAGAAAGTGATTACTCTTCTACCAAATGCATTAAAAGACTAGTGATTATGGTGCTGGGACTGGAGGAATTCTGACAAGATTTCTGGGATGATCCAAATATTATGTACTATACAGCTATAAAAATGAATTTTGGAGTGAAACAGAATATCCATTGCAGCACAACTTTATATATATTAAATACATAAATTTACTTATCATATATCAATTACAAACAAGTAGGATAAGACACTCTTTCTCAAGGCTTATGGTTTTAAAATGTGCTTTATATAACCTTTGTATAAATATCCCACATAAAACCTTTAATATTTGGAACCCCATATTTGCACTTGAAATTATGATAATTATTTTAAATTATACAGGTTGGGTTCATTTTTATTAAAACATTCTGGCAGCAATAATACTCATTTATTAAATGTAGTTTTGGAATTAAAAATGGAAAGCTTTACAAATTCTTTAAAATGGAGGAAGGTAGGACCTTCTGTGGGAGGCCTTGCCTTCTCTTTCCAACTCCCTGCCCACACCCCCAGAGTTGAGTGCTCTTGTGCTCCCACGTGGCCTCTGTGTGCACACATGCTCACATAAACCACACTGCTTTTCAGAGCATGTACCATGCAATAAAAGCATCCTCAGTCCTGTTCATTCTCTCCCATTAGACTTTAGGGCCCTGAAAGAAGAAACCAAGATCCAGTGAGCCTTATGACCACAGCAGCTAGAGTTCCACATGGCCCACAGTGGGCACAGAGTTTTTAATTAAATGAAAGAGGAAGAAAAGTCGAGAGCTAACGTTGCTAGTCTTAAAATGAACTGAGCAAATAAAAAAAAATGAACTGAGCAACTTCTCACGGAGCACCTACTATATGCCAGATGTAGGACATAAAGACGAAAAGCATGTCATGGAAGCTGACATCAGTACTTCCTGAAATCCTCAAGTTCAGACTCTGAGAGTGGGCAGCTCTAGTCATGGGTAGACTGAGGGCCCAACACTGGACTTCAGTGCTTAAGCTGCGGCCTTCACTGTTTACCTCAAGAGGCACTACTTTGCTTGTTCTGTATTTATCCACGTACAGGTTTTATTCCTTATGTAAGCTTTATAAGGTTCTAAATACACATTTTTAAAGAAAAAATTCTGAGTCACAAGCTTATTTTTTTTCTTTTCATTCAATTTATTGGGGTGACACTGGTTAACAAAATTATATAAGTTTTAGGTGCACAATTCCACAACACACTGTCTGTACACTGTATTGTGTATTCGTAAGTCAAGTCTCCGCCCATCACCATTTTCTCCTCCTCTACCCTCTTCCACCTCCCCCTCCACAGTTACCACACTGTTGTCCAAGTCTATGAGTTTTATTTTCTTTTTTGCTGAATCTCTCCACCACCCGCCCCCCACCAACCGTGAGAAGCTTGCTCTTTCTCTATGAGTCTTATCACACTATCATAAACTTGTTTTTAAAACTTTATTTAAAGTCACTCAGTGGTAAATAAATGTTAACTGTGCTTCACAACTTTGGCCACTGAAGTAGGAACTTATGTATTGGGTTCTTTTGGGACTAGATTTATAACAAAATAAGAAATAATTATGTATTCATTACATTTTACACTTTATTCCTGTGCTCCTGGAGGTGACCATGGGCCCAAGTCATTCAGATATTCAGAAAGATATACATACATTCAAAGTCACTTTGAATTAGAAAATAAATACCTGTTGGTGGCTGGGGTGGGGAGGACAGTAGTGTTGTTGTCTCTAGTATGCTCTTTTCAAGCTAGTAGTGTGTCACCTCTACAGAAAGGATTTCAGAAACATCCTAAGCATTGAGAAGAACAAAATGTGTTAAGTCTGTATGTATTTGGACTGTTACAAATTGACTTTTAATTGAAGACTTCTCATTTCCTAAGAGTTCAGTGTCTTGTGGGAAAATGATAAACTTTTAAAAATTTTATAATTTTTTATGTCATTGACTATGGGACTGTGTTATTCTAACAGAAACTGGAAATGAAAGAATTTCTATGCCAGTGAAAGACAGAAAGAAAGGGTAGCATCCAACGTGTCTTCACTATGGTCTCCGTGTGATTTGTTTCCAACCATATGAAGTTAATTCAAAACAAACATTAACACAACTTAGACACAGAGTGTTGTAGGAGAAATAAAATAGGTTCTCAGTTATATAAACACCTTTACTTATGTTTAGTGCTTGATAAGATCTTAATTTTCTATAATAACATTTTGCATCATGTAATAAAAGAAACAATAGTTTACAGAAACTTTAAAGGTATAATTTGTATGGAATTTTAATTATGGAGCAACGGAATTCTGAGCCACCAGGAAAAACCCATTTTGTGCTATATTTCCTGTGTAGTAACTTATTTTGTTGTAGTTATTTATTGTTTTGGTCTACTTGATCTCTTCCTTTTCCCAATATGATAATTTTAAGTTGTTATTCCTTGATTCGGTGAACTTATAGTAAATGCCTGCTTATATGCCAGTTACTAATCTTTTTGTTGTTGTTGTTAAGTGAGAGTCGGGGAGGCAGAGAGACCCAGTTACTATCTTAGTTCTTAGTGCTGGGAAGACCCTGTATCCTCAAGGTTGTATCCACAACCTGGAAAAGATAAATCTGTACTTCGCTCCTATTTTGTGTGTCTGCCTCTTCCAAATATTTCACCTAGTGCCTCCTGTCACTAATAGTGTCTTCATCTATTTAGGCAGCTAAAAAATACCATTGTGTGAACAGCTTATACATTTGTTTCACACAATTCTGGAGGCTGGGAAGTTCAAGATCAAGGTGTCTGCAGATTTGATTCTTGGTTAGGGCTTGCTTTCTGGCTTACACACAAATACCTTTTGCTCTATTCTCACATGGCTGAGAGAAGACACTTTGGTCTCTCTTCCTTTTCTTATGAGGGCACCAGTCCTATTATGGGCACCCCATTTTCATGACTCATCTAATCATAATCACCTCCCTAGGGCCCCATCTCCCAAACCCACCACTTTGTGGGTTAGGGCTTCAACATATGAGTTTGAGGGGAACACGAGCATTCTGTCCATAATGATTAATGAATGATACTAACAAGACACAGAAGCAGACCCCAAGAGAGAGGTGGAGGAACCACAATCTTCACTCCTAAGCGGAATGGAGTTAGGACAGTGGTAGTATAACATCAAGACCCACTAGTTATGAACAGTGCTTTACTCTAAACACATGTTCTTTGGGATTTCCCTTTCAAGCTTGGAGCAGAAGCACTCAGAAAGCCATGCCAGAGAAAGTTCCCAAACTCTCTTAATTCATGAGACGAAGAAAATAACTAAAATTGCAGATAAAGATGGTATCACCATTGTAAGATTTTGTGTTAAATATAGGTCTTGTATTTCTTAGTTCTGTCAACACATTTTAAATTTCTGCTCGATCAAATTTCACAGACTTTTTTTATTTGGTTTTTAAGACCATTTTCTTGAGAAAATTTCCTTATGTAAAGATGAGGGCTTTTCTCAAGATGTTTACCCAGTGGGATTTCTGTAACCTTTTCATTGAAACATAACAGTAATCCTTTTGGAATGGAATACATCCTGGAGAGCTTACATTGAGTAAACCAATATGTTTGTATGTTCGTAGACCTGTTACTCTATATATAAAAGGAATTCCGTCAGGATTATTGGGATTTTCATATATCGGTATGTCTCTAGCTCTAGCTCTCTGTGATTAGTCCCTTTATTCTCTCTACCTTGAATTTAGTAAAATTAGTTATATTATGATTGACTCACAGGGGACACAGTTATTGGGACACAGTGATGGGTAGACTCAGGATAAACTAGAATTTTTGTGACAAACTATCTTTGTATAATAATTTCACTAATAAAATGAAGTGAAAAGGAGAGCTGGGGGCTTAGTACTGTTTTTTATTAATTTAAATTTTAGTTTTTGATTACAGTTTACATTCAATATTATTTGGCTTAGCACGATGTTGATACATTTGGAAATGACCACGGGGCTGGTTTTCTGTTGGAAAGAAAAAAGAAATTTTATATTTATGTGCTTTCCTTTCATACTTCTGTTTTTTTTCCACAGCATACACTATTTAATTTAGGACTTTTTTAAAGCCTGGTACCATTGCTTTAAGTTGGACAACTTTAAACTGGGCTGTCAAAGGTTCAAGTTCTCTGCAACTGAAGTTCATAATCAAGGTAGAAATGAGAACATGACTGGCAGGCACCGTGGCCATCCCAGCGTACAAATGATTTTACAGTCCCTCTTGACTTGGAAGAGTCACATTGATGTTTCTCCTAACAACACATTTCAGCCTGGTGTTCTTTTCTTTTTACCTGAGGAACTGTGACTGGCTTTTCTTTTTACCCCCAGGATCATTCTTATTTGTTTGGTTGTTTTTTTTGTTTTACAAAGCTATAACTCACATACTTTCATAGCCACCCTTCTGAAGTGTACAGTTCATTGGTTGTTAGGATATTCACAGTGTGTAACAGTCCTCACTATTTTCAGAACGCTTTCATCAATCCCGGAAAAAACTCCACACAGCCCTGCTTACTTTTCACCTCCCCGGGTTCACTCCCATTCCACTGGTTCCTGGGCACCCACTCATCTCTTTCTGTGTCTATGGATTTGCCTGTTCTGCACATTTCACATAAATGAAATCATGTAATATATGGACCTTAGTGACTGGCTTCTTCCACTTTGCGTGTTTTCAAGGTTCACCATGTAATATAGCACTTAGGACTGAACATTATTACATTATATGTATATACCCCAGCTTGCTTATTTGTTCATAAGTTTGTGGATATTTCGGTTGTTTTGACTATTACAAATAGTGCTGTTATAAACATTCATGTACAAGTGTTTGTGTGTGAACAGATATTTTTAGTTCTTGGGCATATGCTTAGGAATGGAATTGTTGGGTCAATATGGTAATTCTGTATTAACTTTTTGAGAATTGTCCAACTGTTTTCCAAAGTGAATACACCATTTTACCTTTCTACCAGCCGTAAGGTTAAGGTTCTAATTTCTCCATACCTTTGACGAGAGTTGTTTTCTGTTGATCATGTTGATCATTCTTAGTTATGTTTATTTTGTAGATAAGAGGGGTAGGATAGCAAAGATAAACACAGATTGTCACAGGCAGGGTCAGGGATAGAATTCATGTCTCCTGGTTATACCATTCTTTCTGCCACACTGTTTCAGGAAAACTGGATGAGAAAATAGTAATAAAAAATTGTTATGGAATTATATATTTTTATTTTCTCACATAAGAATAGAGCTGGTGGGCCCTGGCCAGTTGGTTCAGTGGTAGAGCATCAGCTCAGCATGTAGAAGCCCGGGGCTCAATTTCTGGTCAGGGCACACAGGAGAAGCGCCCACTGCTTCTCTACCCTTCCCCCTCTCCTTTCTATCTCTGTCTTCCCCTCCCACAGCCAAGGTTCCATTGGAGCAAAGTTGGCCCAGGAGCCGAGGATGGCACCATAGCCTCTATCTACCTCAGGTGCTAGAATGGCTCCGGCTATAATGGAGCAATGGCCCCGATGGGCAGAGCATTGCCCCCTGGTGGGCATGCTGGGTGGATCCCTGTCTGGCACATGTGGTAATCTGTCTGGCTGCCTCCCCACTTCAAGCTTTGGAAAAATACAAAAAAAGTAAAAGAAAGAATAGAGCCAGTGGTGTGTCTCTAACCACAGGCTTTTCTCTCAACACCAACACATGACTAGCCACCTGCTTCCTCCCATCTCCACTTTGGATGTAGATGAAGCATCTCAAACTTGTCCTAAACCAAACTCTAGATCTCCTGACTCCATCTCACTAAATGGTACCTAACTGCTCTGTGTAAAAACTTACGATGGTTTTTAATTTCTCTCTTCCTCATTTCCCATATCTAGCTCATCAGCAGGTCCTGTCAGATCTGTGTTCATTCCATAGTCACTCCTTTTCAGGCCATTTCTTCTTCATTGCCCTGACCAAACCACAGTCATCTCACCTGGACTTCAGATCATGCCGGTCCCCTGCTCAAACCTGCGTCCCCAGTGGCGTTCTTGAAACCTAGAAAGAAATTAGACATCCTTGCACTGTCCCAAGCCTCTGACTGCCCCACTGTTCTCAAATCCTGCCATTTTCTACTCACTTCACTCTCACCACTCTGGCTTCTATGCTCTCTAAAGATGCTAGCTTCTATGGTCTCCTGTCAGGCACTTTGCACTTACTGTCCTTTCTGACCTGACCCCTCATCCCCGAGATGTTCTACCCTGGCTTGGACCCTCCCTTCCTGTAAGTGTCTACTTCAAGTGTCACCTCACCATGGAAAGGATGTCCCTGACCTCAATTATAAAAATAGCAACACTACACATTTCTAGCTTCTCACCCTCCATGACCTTTCCCACTGTTTGATAACAAAAGCAATAAGTTTATTTGCTAATTTGCTCATTATCTGTCTCATCTACTGGGAAGTAAGCTCTGAGATGGTAGAGCATCTGCAAATTTGGTTTATTGACATCTTCTCGTAGCCTGGAATGGTACTTACTTAGCACATGCTGGACACTCAGTAAATTACTGTCAAATTACTGAAAAATAAGCTTATCTTATTTTTCCTGGCATCATTCAGAATCTTTTTGCTGTCAACTATATTGGGTAAGATTCTAATCCTTCCCATATTTTGCCAAAGACTTCAATGTATTTATATGTACATTTGTATAAGCCTTTTGGTTGCACAGTTTTTCATGTATAAATTTGCAATAATGCTAGGCAGGTGCTTTGAGGCCTTCTCTGAAAAATGTTTTCCCCACAAGTCCCAAAGATTATGATTGTATTATTGTTATTTTTATTTCTCAATATGGGTTTAATCCATTATAATAGTATGGACCCTGTTAGCTAAATACATGATAATAACCTTATATTATAATACCCTAGGATATAATGCTGTAATGTAATAACATCTTACTACTGTGATTCTACTAATGAGAGTGTCACTTATATAAACATAGAGCTCTGGTAGTTTGATAATAAATATCCAGAGTAAGAATCTGCTGTTGAGAATCTTTTGTAAAACATAAAATGCCACCACAAGGTATATCACAAAAATATACCCTGATAGTTAAGTTGTGCATTCGTGGTTCTATTCTTTCTTCTGGCTGTCTTGCACATCGTTACCTAAAACGCCAGATTGTTCAAGTGCCTTCCACCTTTCCTCTTGTCTGTTTATTCTGTTCTATGAAATTGCCAAAAATAAGTGAGGCTAATGTTAACTTTGGTGAAGATAATGATTGAGTGCCTCCCAGTGCACTAAATAATTCAAGACAATTGGCCTGACCTGTGGTGGCCCAGTGGATAAAGCATCGACCTAGAATGCTGAGGTCACCGGTTCAAAACCCTGGGTATGCCTGTCAGTGAACATATGGGAGTTGATGTTTCCTGTTCCTCTCCCCCCTTCTCTCTGTCTATCTGTCTCTCTCTCTCATTGAATAAAAAATAAATAAAATAAAGAAAATAGGCAGTGGTGAGTCCTTGCTCTCTACAGTCTGGTTTACCTAAGTTTGAATCTTAGCTTGATTGTGCCCTGTGTATCAATGAAGCACACTTTCTGGTTTTTATCTTCAACTTCTCACCTGTAAAGTGGGATGAATCACAGTAGCTACCTTGTAAGTTACATGGGAATTAAATGAAATTATTTATATCAAGTACCTAGCAGTTAATAACATGTCCAATCAATGTTAACTGCAATGATTATTACCATTAGTATCTTAAAACATTTGTAGTGTCTTAAAACATTAGTACACTATGTGTGAAGAAATGTTCTTTAGCAAAGTGATGCTAGAATTACTATCAGGTAAAGAGTAGTAAGTAAAAGAACTTTAAATAGGACAATAAAATGCAAATGTGCTGCCATTTCTCCCCAGAACTGTATTTCATTCAGCTGGTTGGGAATAACAGATTTTACACAGATAGAGACCCCTTTAAGGCACCATATATGTTTATAGCCTATTTAAAGAACAGAAATGGATCTTTCTGTAGCAGTGAATCTTGGTCAAGACACTTAGAATACTCATTAGCTTCCAGCGCACTGGTTTAGTTGTTATAGTGGAAGTTCACATTCTTTCTTTTTCTTATGGAAGCCTCTGGGTTGGAGGTGAGAGAAACAAATAGAATTTAAACTGCCTTTGGTTTGTTTGAAAGGCAGTAGACTGATCAGAAAGAGTTTATGTGTTTGGTGAGATTGACGGTGCTCTAAACTTTCTGGCTGTTTTGTTATTGCTGCTGTTAAATGATTTCATGTCTTCTCAACTAGACTGGATGCCAGTGGTTCTCAAACATGACTGTGCCCTAGAATCACTACAGGGCTTGTTGTTTACCCCAAGATGAGCTGATTCCCTGGGTTCAAGGAGGCGGGCTGAGAATTTACATTTTCGATGAACTCCTGGCTGATTCTGCTGCTGGTCAGGAAGTCAGGCATTGCAAACTGTGCTGCTCACAAACTGAGATCTTCCCAGAGCACTGGGCCTGGACCTGGGCACAGAGTATGCATTAAGTAAATACTTGTTGGTTCAGTGCTTCTAATGACACCAAAATGAAATATAAAGGGAAGATAAAGTATATTAAGGTTTTCATTAGGCACACTGCCTGATTCTCATTAAGACTGTCCTGATTTCTTTTATGTCCTGGGCATGTAGGCTCAGTGCTCATTTTCATGGCTCCTGCATCCCTGCTGTACTATCATTTTCATCTACTCCACGTTTCTCCTCATTGACCCTTTCTTTTCTTGACTCATTTTAGACCGAACGGAATTCTCAGGACTAATACGTGAACGAGAATCCTTATACCTCCCAAGTGTCTTCATCATGAATCTTACTTCACTCGGCCTCTGCACCCTGTTAACATACAGCTGAAACTCTGGGCTTGTTGCTTTACTCTCTAAAATGTTCAGTGTGATTGCAGTTGGCCTTCACTAAGCTCACATGTGACTGAGTCACTGGGGAGAAGAGAAAGATTTCTAGAGAAGCAATACAAAGCAAATTGGACTTGTAGAGGAAGGGTTGTTTGGGATTATTTTATTGCCAAATTCATTGTTTATTTCACCCACATTTTTCTGAGTATGAGCACTTGGATATTTCTTCACCAGAGAAGAATTTGCTGGAAAGGGGGCAAGGGGTGTGTTGCACATGCTTTAAAGGCTTCCTGTTTGAACATCAACAAATTTTAGAAGAAAGTAATGTTTGCCTTGTGAAAGTAAAAAAAAAAAAAGTTTCTGTAAATTTGTTTTTACTGACCCTTTGTTAGTTATAAGGGAGCCTTTTATGCAAAGATTTAAAGACCTTCCCGTACCTTTTCCACTACCTTTCTGAGTCTAATTTTCAATTCTTGCTCTCAGACAATCTGTGTATTCAGTATTTAGATTAGTGTTTTCCAAAGAAGATTCATGGAAGGCAAGGAGGATAGTAAATGAATGAAAAGGATTCTGTGGCAAAAATAAAGAAAGCTTACAGACATGGCTTTAGGCAAAGTAAAACAGGGGTCTTTAATTCTTTAATTCAGTCTTTAATGTGACTTTCAGGCATTGTGAATGCAGAAGGAGTGGTGCTCCTAAACTCTCTAGTCCTGGGAGCTTTGGCAGAGCCTCTTGGTATCAGAGCAGACAGCTTTGGGAGGTGCTGTGTGAAAATCCTTGTGATGATATTCTACTGTCATCATCTTTGATTCCTAAAGAAGCCTCAGAGGTATAGAAAGCTCCTCTTTTCGGTGCAGTCAAATATGATGGACATCATTTTGGTTTCTTTCCAAAGCAGAAAAAGAAATTCTTTTTAGAAAATTTAAAGTACTGAAAAGATCTCATTTGTCAATAATTTTGTCACTTCTAAAGTTGTCCATGCCTCTATTGAGGGCTGATTTCAGGTTAAATTTTCCTGGAATAGATATTTACCTTCTATATTTAGGCAAAATTTCACCTCCCAATTCACCCAGCAATGCCAAGTGTATTATACGGGTGAAGTACTGGAGAAAGGTCATGTTTTTGTTTGTTTTATTTTGCCAAGTGTCAGTTTTCAAAATTATGGAAAATTCAATTTAGCATTAATTTGAAACTCAGTCATTCATAATTTATACAAGCCCATGAAGCCATATATCCTAATGAAAGAATTGCTGCCTTCCTGTTTTTACTGTTGCAAGTTTGTTTTTCCCATACACCCCTCCCCCAAGCCCCCATGGGCTGTGTTCCAGTTAGCAGTACTCTGCGTCTCCTGTCACTTTCCTCAGTCACCAGAAAATGTCAAGGAAGTGTAATTTGAGTGGTGGATGCCGTTAATCTCCAGTCATTGTCAAAGAAAAGAGTAGTAGAGTTTTATAGTTGCAGGTTACTCACATTGTTGACAATAGAAAAGTTGACTTTTTTTCCTTTGCATTTTGGCTGTTACTGCTTCTTTTTTAATTGGCAACAAACAGAATAGCATCTGTAGCTGTTTCAACAATGCAAATAGAGGTGGTGAGAGATGAATCCAAACTTACACTTTATAGTGAGATCATTGGCTTTCTGAACAGAGCGCATTCTCGGCTACCTCGTGCAGTCTAACTTCTCATTTCAGGGTGGTTATTTGTGACAACAGGTGTTTCAGTGCCACCAAACCCTTGTTTCCGTGTTATCCCCACCTCCAGCCCCACGTAATGAATATTGACATCTGGGAAATAGATCAGCCCCATTGACAGCAATATTATACTTGTTAAGCTCCCCTGAACTGTGAAAACACATCCATAAAACATCAAAGGTAAAACTTAAGAACACTAGCTCCTTCTTCTCTCTTCTCGAGGGGCAATCCAAATTTTTTTTAACATGATATATTACAGAGCACTGTCATTTTCTGCTTCAGCCAATCTGGATCTTATTGACTGTAATTACACATGTAAGTATATAAATTATTTGCTTAAAAGCTACAAAATGCGCACAGACATAAATATGTTGCATGTGGATGTTCTAAGTACAGAATACCTAATTCACATGAATGACAGGGAGCACAGCATCGCTGAAGTTGTCAGGGAAACAGAAATTAGGTGCTATATAGCCCTTCTTTGTCTTTGCATTCTGCCTTTGCATATTACACACTGGAGGAATGGCAAAATGTCTAGAAGTCAGGGAGTTACTTGGATGTAACCTATTACCCAGAAAAATTTGCAAGGAGGAAGTCACTTCTTGCTTTCTGTGTGTTATGTAACTGTGAACAAACTGTTCTGATGTGAATATCTTTACTTTTCCCCTTGCTGGAAGAAGAAAATCAAACTTCAGCCTTATCTGATAACTGCACTGGTTTGAGTGCCTTCTTTATTTTTTCTGAACTGCATCCCTCTGTATGCTTTTCCCTCAACAACTTCCCAAGTGTCAGATTTCAGATGTGAGTCTACAGCAGCTTGACTTTCCACAATATTTTATATTTAGAAAATTGTAGTGTGTTCAGATGTACTGGATTCCACCATTGCTTTACTGCTGCATTCTGATGTCAACTGGATTGTGCTGGTCCAGATGCCCTGTTCGTACCTAATTATTTATGGCAAAATGGAGAGAGATTACAGACATGCTCTGTGAAAGCACAGTGAGCCAGGCCTTGATTTCCCTGAGCCTAAATCACTCAATACACTGTCTTTATTTGATGCTTTTCAATCCCTTTTCTTTATCCTTCCAAGTTGACCTCTTTTCTTTTTGGTCTTTCCTCCTTTTTGCTTCAGTTACAATCTCTTCATTCTTTTTCCTTCCCAACATGATAAAACTCACTATCAGCTGTTTCTGCATCTCTGCTTTTCTGCACCAGCCCATGCTTCCAATACATGCTCAGATTCTGAGAAGTGACACTAGAACTGCCTTCTTCTGGCGGTGGGGTTTGTTTTACCTTCCCCTCTCCTTTGAATGGGTTGTATATGTACTCTGGAAATTGTGGGGAGAAAAATGCTGAATGCGACAACCTTTACAGACTATCTCTGCACGATTGGAAGGAGAGAAGAATGTCATAAAGGGAACCTCTCAAGAACACGATCAGTCTAGTGAACTGGTAATGTCCTCATGGATCTCGGTAGTTGTGAGTTGCCTCCGAGGTGTGTGAAACGCTTGCTGGCCCCTGCCACACGCCACCTATGGGTCTGGAGCTTAGGGGGTGGGGCTGCAGAGCGGGCTTCATCAGGTTCTGCAGCTCAGTTGCTGCCACAGTTCTCTCTGTCCCCCCCTCAGGGTTTCCTGACAAACTGACCTCCTGCTAAGGGCTGGGAACCGCATGGCAAAGGGAAGAAGGAGTTGAGGAGCCACATTTTCTGTCTCAAACTCTTTGTTCTTGAATTTTTCAGAGAAATCTGGTGTAATGAGCTTAAAACCATCCTGCTGTGTTGATCTCTTTTGAATGGTAAAAGAAAACGCCCCATTTAAAAACCATTGTTTGGACCTCTTGTTGGTGTCGGGCTTCAGATACTTCTGGGTCATGCATGAGATGCTCAACATTACAGAGGCAGAAACGGGGATGTAGGAGACAGTTGTATTATGGGGACTTGGCCTCGCTTGAGCACAGGTGTTAGGTCTGAACTGGTTCTTCTGGACTGGGTCAGCTGCCATGGGTCTAGTTCTCACTGACTTATAGCTGTGTGCAGACACTTTTGTACGTTCTTACTGCGGCCTTTGTTTCTTTAGTATTGGGTTGAGCACTTTGTTCCATAGGCCTGTGTCTTATCATTCCTCACCTTCCTGTTCCAGCATCATCATTATGTCCCCTCGACTGTTGTGCCCATCACTGTCCCTGCCACGCAGCATGGCCAGGTCACCCACCTAAAGGCTGTCTGCTGGGGCCGTGCCTCTTCTCAGAACACCAGTGGTTGCCCTGACCTTTGACACTCGCAGCTCTGCCAGCTACTGTTTTTTTTTTATCCGTCACCTCTTTACCCACTAACCCAGTGAACATGTCTCTTTCTTGCCTCCCGGCCCTGGTCTGGTCTTGACTCTTGAGTAAAGTTTCAATCTGTGAGGAAGGGAGAGCTGAACAAAACCCTCCACCATGACAGAACCTCGCCTGTTTCCCATGACAGTGTCTCCCCTCAGCAGCCAGACCTTGACCTGGGATGGCTGAATGAAGACGCCACATGGTGGACCAGCGTTGTCTTCTGTAAAGCATGAACAGTTCTTAACTGCAGGACGGGAAGGGGCTGGGGGAGATGAGGGTTCTGAGCTCAATCTCTGGCGTCCTTGGTTTCTAGTTTTCTTCAAAAGATTACTCTTCTCAAAAAAAGTAGACCCTTGGTTTATATTAGTATTAGTTTAAATAGGAGCTCTACAATGATGTATAGTGCTCAGTGGAAAACATCCTCTCTACTCTGTTTCACATTAAATGCTTACTCAGAGTTTGAATATTGAAAACAACTAAAACATACACAGATCTCTTTCAAATATGTTTACTTATGGAAAATATTTAAATCCAGCAGGGTTCTAGCTTATATTCTTTCATATTTGCCTCTCCAGCTTAGCTGACTTTAATAAAACATAATAATAACCTAACTAAGCGGTGTGCAGTTATGAAACACAACCTGGTATCTCCCTGATTAGGTACTGCTTGCACTTTTTCCTTCAGTGTATATTGAACACCTACTCAGTGACAGGCACCGCACAGCGTGTCAGGGTTTCAGAACATATACGGTGACTGCTTTCATGGAGCTTGCACCTGAGAGGAAGCCCACTATTAATAATTATACAAATAAATAGTTACAAACTAGTTTCATGTGTATAAACATGAAATTTGATTTTATTGCTGTTGGAGCTGGTGAAGGGATGGCATGTTTAAGCGTCACATGAAAGAGTTTTGTGTTGTCTACAATATAGGATTGCCATGCAGTTTAATGGCACTGTCTGCTTTCTAGACTTGCAAGATTTCTGATCCAACCTTGTTTGATCCAGACCCCAAAGATAGACTTTTTAATACCATACCAAACTCTAGGTTGTTTTTTGGTACAGGAACCATCAGGCTGGAGTGCTGATGCACGTCCATGTTTCCTGAGGAGATGGTCATTGTTGCAAGGGCTTTGGGGGCTGTCCTGTGCTTATCAGATGGGGTCTTTACCCTGTTCAGAACAAAGTGGTGCCATTTTTAAAACAGGAAAAGCAAATTGCAGATGTGTAAAATACAATTCATTTATATAATTTGTTGGTCTTGTTAGTAGGCTCTTCTCTGGATCCTTATGTTTCTCTGACAATTACAGTACTGGACATGTTCCTTTACGAAGAAAGCTCTTTCACAACCAGCACTTTGCTTGATCCTAGCAACCACTCTGTGAATTACACAGTCCTGCTAGTCCAGTGGAATTTACAGGATGAAACTGGAGCCCAGGAAGATTAAGTGGATTTAGGTGCTACAGCTAGTAAGTCCTGTGGCAGAGGTCCTCTCATTTCAAAATCTAGTATTTTTCACACGTATCACACAGCCGCTCTGCCCTAACTCTTCAGAGTTTGTTACTGTCCTTAGAGTGAAATTCCATATTATCTTATGTCAGTTATCTACCGAGCGAACCCCGAGTTATTTAGTTAAATGTTGTCTTCATTATAATCATGTGGAATTGGTTTGTTTCAAAGATTTTTCTTTTATGGAAAACTAGGATTATAATAGAGTAAGTTGTATTCTCACAGGTTGGAAGAGTTTCTAAGAAGAACCCATTTCATCTATGCCTTTAAGTTATCAACCATAGCACTGCAATTATGTGACACATTCTCTGGACATTAAGTATTATTGATATTATTATAGTCATTTTCCCAACAAATTGTCACACAAGACCATTCTTTTGCTGCTTAGAGCTAATTTTCATTAGTTTTTCTTGAATCAACCATCTGTTCAGTTGAGTAGATGCATTCTCTGGTCTTGTTCATGATTTTCTTGTTCATGGATTATTTCCTAAAATCACCATTGGTCTTTTTTTCCACCTGAGAGAGAAATGAAATATATTCAAACACATTCAAAGTCAATTTCAACTATGTCTTGTGACTGGATTAGGATGAAATATTTCATGTTTTTATCTTTTTCCTTTCCTATTTGTAGGCTTAACGAATTTCTTTTACATCCACAAATTTTCATCATTTTTGTTCTAAGAAACATATGTTAACCAATTTATTTTGAGTATTCAGAGCCATACTCTGATTTCTGCCAATATTAGTTCATCTTGAATATACTTTGGCAGTTTCATTTATGGTTTTTATTAATGATATTATTATAAATAATGGAACCCTATTTGGGTAATTTGGAAAAGAAAGAAAAATGTTCCATTTTGATACTGCTCAAACATAGTCACAGTCTTAATTTTGATGTATAATGGCTGATGTCTTTAGAAAGCAATAAAATTTTTTTATTATTATTATTAAGTGAGAGGTGGGGAGGCAGAGAGATAGACTCCTGTGTGAACCCTTACTGGGATCCACTTGGCTAGCCCCATACAGGGCGATGCTCTGCCCATTGGGGGCTGCTGCTCTGTTGCTCAGTAACCCAGCTATTTCAGTGCCTGAGGCAAGGCCATGGAGCCATCCTGAGATCCCAGGGCCAACTTGCTCGAACCATTTGAGCCATGACTGTGGGAGGAGAAGAGAAAGAAAGAGAAGGGGGAAGGGGTGGAGAAGCTAGTGGTTGCTTCTTCTGTGTGCCCTGACCAGGAATCGAACCTGTGATTTCCACACACCAGCTGACGCTCTACTGCTGAGTCAACCAGCCAGGGCCAAGTGCAATAAAATCTTTACTCAACTCCTCAAATGGTGAGAATTAATGAGGTAATATACCTAAAACAGTTCACACAGAGCCTGGCACATGTGAAGTAGGCAGTAAGTGCTCCCTCTGATAATTCCTACAAAGCCATACAAAACTGGTGCATATTTATACAGTGGTGGAATGCCTTTCCTTGACTGGTGTTACCGACATTCATCTTTCCTATCTTAGTTTACCATCCCATACTTACTGCATGTCATTAGCAAAAGGCACTTGATATTTGGGGCAATGGTTCTTAGACTAGGAGAGACATTGATAAATGCTAAGATTATAAGATTATATTCTGACAAGAAAGGACATTAATAAAGGAACCTGTCACCAGCTTTCATCATGACTTCTAAAAGGGGAAAGTCTCCATGAGTATTAATAATTTCACTTAAATTTTAATTTTTGACAAAAATCTGCATTATTCTTATTGATCTCATTTCTCAATGACTGAGGAAACTGGATTGGCACTGCAAAGGTGAACTGTGAAGATCAAATGAAGGTCAAGGCAAGAGTTAAGATATTGTTAAGGGAAGACTGTTGACTCCCTTTTCTGTGGATTTGTTCATAGGCTTATGCTATGAGAGTTAAATCCATGAGCTCTAGTAGATGGTGAAAATTGGTTGAATTGTGGATATTACCGTAATGTACGTAACTTACATTTCATGTGTTTGTATGCCATTTATGGAAATTTCCAGCTGGCGAAAATAACTAAAAAAAGTTGGTATTAGGAAAGGTGTTAACTCATATTTCATCTGTTTTTTTCCCTGTGCAGTTTACTAGTGCAGAGTGAATACAGGTAAAGACAGATACACACACATTCACATAAAACAAATAGATCAACTCGACATTTGTAGAGTGCCTTTGAACATCCAAGTTGATATTCACTCTTACTCTATTGTATTTAGTACTACATTATAATCAGAACACTTTATAAATATGACAAATTCCTGTTTTTATTGAGTTTCAAAATTGAAATAACTGAAAGCAAGAAAAGTAAAGGAAATTATTTGGCTGACAAAATGTAATTTCATATGAAACAGTTTTAACAAAGACACAGGTAATACAAGTCACTCAAGTTCCGTCTCTCTGTCATCCATGTGCCCTCATTTTTCACATTTCATTTTGCTCTTGAGTGGATGAAAGGGATAGATGTGCAGGTCTTAGATGTTTTTTTTTCTTCTTTTTATATTTTATTATTATTAATTCTAATGGGGTGACACCAATAAATCAGGGTACATATGTACAATGAAAACATCTCCAGGTTATCTTATCATTCAATTGTGTTGCATACCCATCACCAAAAGTCAAATTGTCCTCTGTCACCTTCTATCTGGTTTTCCCTGCGTCCCTCCCCTCCTCCCTATCCCACTCTTCCCTCCCTCCCCCCATCCCATAACCACCACTCTCTTGTCCATGTCTCATAGTCTCACTTTTATGTCCCACCTATGTATAAAATCATGCTGTTCTCAGTTTTTCTTTTTTTCTGATTTACTTATTTCACTCCGTATAATGTTATCAAGGTACATCCATTTTGTTATAAATGATCCGATGTCATCATTTCTTATGGCTGAGTAGTATTCCATAGTATATATGTCCCAGAGCTTTTTAATTCACTCGTCTTCTGATGGACACTTGGGCTGGTTCCAGATCTTTGCTATTGTGAACAATACTGCCACGAACATGGGGGCGCATCTTAGGGTATATTCCTATAAGTGGGATAGCTGGGTCAAAAGGCAGTTCGATTTTTAATTTTCTGAGGAATCTCCAAACTGTTTTCCACAGTGGCTGCACCAGTCTACAATCCCACCAGCGGTGTAGAAGGGTTCCCTTTTCTCCACATCCTCGCCAGCACTTGTTCTGTGTTGTTTTGCTGATGAGTGCCATTCTGACTGGTGTGAGGTGATATCTCATTGTGGTTTTAATTTGCATTTCTCTAATGATTAGTGATGTTGAGCATTTTTTCATATGCCTATTGGCCATCTGGATGTCCTCTTTGGAGAAATTTCTATTCATTTCTTTTGCCCATTTTTTGATTGGGTTGTTTGTCTTCCTGGTGTTGAGTTTTATAAGTTCTTTATAAATTTTAGTTATTAACCCCTTATCAGATGTGCTGTCGAATATGTTCTCCCATTGTGTGGTTTGTCTTTTTATTCTGTTCCTATTGTCTTTAGCTGTGCAAAAACTTTTTAGTTTTATATAGTCCCATTTGTTTATATTGCCTTTTATTTCAGTTGCCCGTGGAGATAAATCGGCAAATATACCGCTGCTACAGATGTCGTAGAGCTTGCTGCCTATGTTTTCTTCTAAGATGCTTATGGTTTCACGGCTTACATTTAAATCTTTTATCCATTTTGAGTTTGCTTTTGTGAATGGTGTAAGTTGATGGTCTAGTTTCATTTTTTTGCAGGTAGATGTCCAATTTTCCCAACACCATTTGTTAAAGAGGCTGTCTTTACTCCATTGTATGTTCTTTCCTCCTTTGTCAAATATCAGTTGTCCATAAAGCTGTGGGTTTATTTCTGGGTCCTCTGTTCTGTTCCATTGATCTATGTGCCTGTTCTTATGCCAGTACCAGGCTGTCTTGAGTATAATGGCCTTACAGTAAACCTTGATATCAGGAAGAGTGATACCTCCTGCTTTATTTTTTCTTTTTAAGATTGCTGAGGCTATTCGTGTTCTTTTTTGGTTCCATATAAATTTTTGGAATATATGTTCTATATCTTTGAAGTATGTCATTGGTATTTTAATTGGTATTGCATTGAATTTATAAATTGCTTTGGGTAATATAGACATTTTAATGATGTTTATTCTTCCTAGCCATGAGCAAGGTATGTGCTTCCACTTGTTTGTATCTTCCTTGATTTCTTTTATCAATGTTCTATAATTTTCCGAGTACAAGTCCTTAACCTCCTTGGTTAAATTTACTCCTAGGTACTTTATTTTTTTGGCTGCAATAGTGAAGGGGATTGTTTCCTTAATTTCTTTTGCTGATATTTCATTGTTGGTGTATAGAAATGCCTCTGATTTCTGAGTATTAATTTTATATCCTGCCACCTTGCTGAATTCATTTATAAGGTCCAGTAGTTTTTTGACTGAGACTTTAGGGTTTTCAATATACAATATCATATCATCTGGAAATAGTGACAGGTTTACTTCTTCTTTTCCAATTTGGATGCCTTTTATTTCTTCTTCTTGTCTGATTGCTGTAGCTAGGACTTCCAGAACTATGTTGAATAAGAGTGGTGAAAGGGGGCAGCCCTGCCTGGTTCCTGATCTTAAGGGGATTGCTTTTAATCTTTGTCCATTTAGTATGATGTTTGCTGTCGGTTTATCGTAGATTGCCTTTATCATGTTAAGGAATGATCCCTGTATTCCCACTTTACTGAGAGTTTTGAGCATGAATGGGTGCTGGATTTTATGAAATGCCTTACCTGCATCTATTGAAATTATCATGTGATTTTTGTCCTTCCTTTTGTTTATGTGATGAATCACATTGATTGATTTGCGAATATTGAACCAGCCTTGCCTCTCCAGAATAAATCCCACTTGATCATGGTGTATGATTGGATCATTTAATCTATTTACATTTAAGGTTATTATTGATATGTAGTTGTTTATTGCCATTTTATTCTTTAAAGCTGTATTCTTCTTTTGCTCTATTCTTTCCTCCCTTTAAACTGTTCACAACAGACCCCTTAGTATCTCTTGTAGAATTGGTTTGGTTTTTATGAATTCCTTCAGGCTTTCTTTTTCTGGGAAGCTCTTTATTTCTCCTTCAATTTTAAACGTTAGCCTTGTGGGATATAGTAGTCTTGGTTGTAGGTTCTTGTTCTGCATTACTTTGATTATATCTTGCCATTCCCTTCTGGCCTCAAGTGTTTCTGTTGAGAAGTTCGATGTCATCCTTATGGGGGCTCCTTTATAGGTGATAGCCTGTTTTTCTTTAGCAGTTTTTAAAATTTTTTCTTTATCCATTAGCTTTGGTATTTTAACTATGATGTGTCTTGGTGTAGATCTTTTTGGGTTTCTCTTTAATGGAGTTCTGTGTGCTTCTTGAACGTGTGGAGTGTTTCCCAGCCTTAATTTAGGAAAGTTTTCTGCTATGATTTGATTGAACAAAGTTTCCATTTTCTGTCCTCTCTCCTCTTCTTCAGGCACCCCTATGATGGGAATGTTATTTCTCTTCAGGTTGTCACAGAGCTCCCTTAGAGTTTCCTCACATTTTTTGAGTCTCTTTTCTTTTTTCTGCTCTGCTTCTGTGCCTTTGTTTATTGTGTCCTCTAACTCGCTGATTCGATCCTCAGCGTGATTCATCCTGCTTTTAATTCCTTCCATTGTGGTCTTCAGTTCTGATACTGTATTTGTCATTTCTGTCTGATTCTTTTTTATTATTTCAATTTCGTTTTTTATACTTGTTATCTCTTTATTTAGGTGTTCATAATGACTATCCATTGTTGCTCTAATTTCTTTGAACATCCTAACTATCATTATTCTAAATTCTGCTTCTGGTAATTTGGTTATATCTGGTTCATTCAGGTCCTTCTCTGGGGATTTCTCTTGATTCATTTGGTTTGCATTCCTCTGCCTGCCCATTTTTTCTGTGTATAAGCAAGTTGTGGCCACTGGAGTCCAGTAGGTGTTGCCTTTGTGTTCTCTAGGTGTGTTCTGTCTGCAGGCCCGCCACCCCCTCTGCCGCTGCCTAGGGTGGTTGGGTATGGTCGTTGCCAGCGCCGGCCCACTGTGGCTTTTGCTGTTATTTCTGCCTCTCCTCCGCGGGAGGGGCTGTCACTCAAGCCACAAGCCTCAGAACCAAGGGTAGAGGTGAGCACCTTTGCTCAGCTGCGGACCCAGCCTGTTTCCGGACTTCCACCCAGAACCCACAGTCAGAGTGTGCTCGCCACAGTTTCGCGGGTTGGGCCGGGCTTTTGACATGCTCTCAGCTGTGTGCCTTTGCCCGTCTGAAGCTTTATCCCTGCCCTCGAGGCCAGGGCCCTTCTGTGCAGGGTTGCAAAGCAAGGTTTATTGGGCAGGGCGTGTTTGCTGGCTTCCGCTCAGCTGCGGATTTCCGCTTGTCCCAGACTCTACCCCGTCCCCGCGTTTGGAGCCCGCTTGTGCACGTAGGATGGCAAACTGCAGTTTCTCCCGCCGGGCTGCGATAGTAGCGTGGGCTCAGCTGCGAGCTTCCACTTGTCTCAGGGTCTACCCTGTTCCCGCGCTCGGAGCCTGCTTGCGCATGCAGAATGGCAAACCGTGGTTTCTCCGCCCGGGCGGGGCTGGTAGCGTGAGCTTAGCCGCAAGCCCCTGCCCGTCCCTGGTCTTAGCCCTGTCCCCGCAGTCAGGGCCGGCTTGCGCAGGGTCGCAGAGCAGATTTCTGCCCGTTCCTGGCCTCCTGCTTTGTCCCCGCAGGTTGGGTTACAGGCGGTCTGCAGCTTCCGGGCCGCTTTCGCGCATCCCCTCCGACCCTGCTGGGCTAGACCGAGCTCACACCAGCTTGGCCTCCGCCCACGCCGACAGAACCGCGTTTCAGTGTCCTGCCGCCACCATATCCTTCAGCAACCCTCAGCAGAGTAGGAAGGGACCTAATACTCCACACTGTAGGCCTGGGAGCTCCCTCACTTGTTTCACAGCTCAAAACTGTCCAAACGCCTCTTCTAGGCTCTGGGACTGCGGCCTGGGTCTTGGTGCCTGGGACCCAGGTCCTTCCCTCTCTGCCAAACTCTCCTCCCGCCACGCGGGTCTCTCCGGGCTGCCGTTTGCTCTGGGGAGCTGGGCAGCCCTCTTCATGTTTTTGCTTTTCCTACCAGTCTCAGTGTGTCTTCTTCTGTGTTCCTTGGTTGAAGAGTCCACTTAGTTTAGTTCAAAGTTGGTTTATCCAGATGATGGTTCTTAAAATTGAGTTATAATCCACTTTGGTTCTGGGAGTTGGAAGTTGGTACGTCCGCCTACTCCGCCGCCATCTTGCTCCTCCTTATATGGTTTTTAAGATCTGTTTGAACACTGATATCCTGTGAAATGGGTTTTGAAGAGGAAAAACAATTTTTTTTTCTTTTTTTGCTAAACACAACCTTGTTTTGATCCTAATTGCTGACTCAAACTCTTGATGACATTTAGAAAGCAGGACCCATTTGTGAATCCAGCCCCCATCTGGGAAGCTCTTCTTCCTTTCCTTGCTCCCATCTGGAGTATCCCCTGTCTAGTCCTTTCTAAAGGGTCCTTTTCAGTCCCAACTGCTGTATTATTTAAATCCCATCCGCAGCACTCACTACAAGCAATGTTCAAATCTGCTTTTGTGTTTGAAAACAAAGCTTTAAAAGTAACCAAGGGAGCCACACAGGAGAGTAGTGATTTTGTGACAGTGGCCTAAATCCAAGGAATGCATTGAGAAAGAGTTCTTGTCTTTTTTAAACAGAATTTGTTTCAGCATGTTTTTCCATTGAAAATGGATATTACTGAGCTACTGTATACATTTTAAAATCTGAAGGAAACTGGAGATTTTTGTTATACGTAGAAATATATGTGCACCAGGGTACCTTATAGTTCATAATCATACAAATCTACTTAATGCATTTTATACTCATACAAATAATTCATTCTACGTTCAGAGAATATGCCCTTTCACACTCCATGTTATTTTTAGGGTCATTCTATAAATGGGGCTTTGTTGTTCCAATAGGGTATGAGTTGTTAGATCTTCTCCTTTTGTAAAATGCATAGCTTTGACTATGTGGCTAATAGCATGCACTATAGTTTTTAATCAACCAAGTAATAATGATTTATTACACTTGTACAAGTTCCTTAATACTGTGACCATCTCTGTACAAGATAACAGAGGTAACATGCTATTATCAGCGTAAACTGTATAAAATGCACTTATGATGCAAATTGAGAAGCAGAGGTGGAAGAAACGAGAGAGAAGGAGGGAGGGGGGATGGAGAAACACACACTGATAGGGTGAGAGGGAACACAGCTGGCTGTCTTAGGAACTCTTGTGCAGGAAAGGAAAGTATGTGAATTGTATAGGAAGGGAGTCAAGGGTTGTACAATTCATGAGTAAGAATGAAATGTTTACCAAGAGTGCTGATGTATTTCTCAATAGAAGCATTGAAGAGCAATCAGAAGATGACACTAAGAGCCAGTGCCCGGGTGAAGCATTTTTATCCATCAGGACATTGCAATCAAAGAAAGAAATTAGAAGTCTGAACGGAGACAGACATTAGAAATGATCTGTCAGAGTGAAAAGCTCAGAAGTTATAGGACTGGGTGAATTTTATTTATTGATACATTGAAGAGTGAGGTCTGGAGGAGGACAATCAGGTCTCAGTCCAGGCTCCTAACCACACGCTATAATGGGGGCCTCCCTGTGGGAGAATGAGAGGGTTTCGAACCAGCTGAGTGAGGTGTCCAGTCACCTGCTCTGAACTGAATCAGCAAGGGTGTGCCCAGGGGAGACTGTGCTAGGAAGATTAGCAAGCAGCTCTTTCTAGTAGGCTCTGGCACCATCTGTAGAACAGGGAAGTAGTCTTCCCTTATGAAAACATCATCTCTAGAGGCAGCAGATCCAGCCCTGAAAGAACAAGAGGTCCCAAACCTGCCTTGTGAGGTGCAGCGGCAGCCAATGAGCCCTAGACAGGAGAGTGCCTGGCTGCAGAGGGCCACCAAGGACAGGGAGCAGAGAGCACTCCCAAATCCACTGCCCTAATTTTGGTGCTCTGTGAGCAGAATCCCTTGCCAGAGGCAACAGTCATTTTTATGAATGCCTTGAAATACAGCCAGGTAATTGGCTGGAGGAAAATTTCATTTTGCTAAATGTTAATCTGTAGAGAGAACAAGAGAAAAAGGAAAAACAAGTTAATGGCATGTAAACAACTACTCACCATGGAATTTATGAAGAAGCCCCGGACAGAGCCTTGTGGGGAGTTGGTTTGAGTAAATTAATCCAGGAATGCTTGGCCTTTATAGATACAAACAGTAATTATATGCTCAAGCATTGAAATTTTACTCCTTTTTTTGTTTCTGATAAAGTGGCTTTTAAGTGTAAGTGCCTAGCTAGTAATAATAATGATGAGCATTACGTGGGGAATGAGCCTGATTCCCCAACCCCAGCATCATCCCTCCCAACCCATGTTAGCCGAAAGATGCATTTTGAGATATTGATTCCAAACAGATTGACACTTTTTGCAGTCCATCACAAAGAAACAGTTATATTTAGCAAGACTGATAATTCTGCTTATTTCTTTGAGCAAGACCTATGTTAAATGGAATTGTTTTTCCTTTTTTATTTTTTCTTTTTGGTGTAGATTTTAGATTAACTGGAAATAAAAAGAAGGCTACACAGGATGAAAATACTTTATTCAACAAAATGGGGATATATTATCTAATGGAAAATAAAATCCCATCTTGGGACCCCAGAGAATTCGCTTGCCTGGGCTAGGTTTTAATATTTTAATACAATGTAAAAGAGGATACATAAAACAGAGACCAGGTTAGCCTGAGCTCAGTCATGTAATAACATGTGAAGTACTTTCTACACATTGTCTTGTAGGAGGAATGTATTCAGCTGCAGCGGCTCTCCTGCTTGTTTCTGCAATGACAAGTTTTGAAGGACTCATTGCGGTGGGTTACACTGTATTTTCTTCCCACTTCACTTCTGTTGGTGTGAAGAGTGCTGGTTTAGTATTTTGAATAAAGGATAAAGCATTATTTTTCAACCATCCATATGAGCCAGTTGGATGAGGCTGACCATATTTTGCATATGAGAAAATGAAGCTCTAGCCCTGGCTGTTCGGCTCAGTGGTAGAGCATCAGCCTGGCACGTGTATGTCCCGGGTTTGATTCCCAGTTAGGGCACACAGGAGAAGTGACCGTCTGCTTCTCTACCCCTTTCCCTCCCCCTTTTCTCTCTCTCCCCCTCCAGCAGCCATAATTTGATTGGTTCAAGCTCATTGGCCCTGGGCATCGAGGTTGGCTCCATGGAGCCTCTACCTCAGGTGCTAAAAATAGCTTGGTTGTGAGCATGGCCCCAGATGGGCAGAGCATTGGCACTAGATGGGGGTTGCTGGGTGTTTCCCAGTTGGAGTGCATGCAGGTGTCTATCTCCCATCCTATCATTTGGAAAAAAAGAGAAAAAATAATAAAATGAAGCTCCAGATGGGTGAAAAGATTCCGTTAGGGGCAGACACCAGTGGACAGAACGCCTCTAGGACACAGATGTCTAAGCCTCTTTCACCACTTTCATTCATATGTCCTCACCACATGATGATGCTGTTTTATGAGTCACCTAAAGTTATGTGCCTTCTGATTCTTAACCCCTGACTTTTTGCCTTGATGTGAATCTAACGTCTATTATAGGTTGGAGATCCTGTAATTGTGTCTTTACAGCAGGCTCAATGATTGGCCTGCCTCACAGGAATTTGGGGAGGTTTGAGACATTTAAGAGGAAAGCAGATTAGTGAGAGTTCTTACTCTGGAAAGTGGGCGCTTTACTCACAACCAGGGAAAGAAAATGTTTTGCTTACATAGTGAGTCCTTCTCATGGCTGAGTCTGTCTGAAGGAGAAGTCAGGTGAAATGGTGAAAACATACATATCCCATGATGTTCCTCTTGCATCAAGGATTTTAAATCTTGAAAGGAAGTAACAGAGTCCAAAGACAGAGTTGTGCATCTACAGTGAGCATGCAGCCAAACTCTCCAAAGTAACAGCTGTCAGGACAGGCATGTCCTGAGTGGGGTAGTCATTTAAGGAAACTTAACTCATTAGGCCTCCCAAACCCATTATGTTGAATATGGGAAATTTCTCAAATGTGCAACATCTCCATCTTCTGACAATGTGCTTAAGTGAGGACATGAAAATTATTACCATTTATCTGATTAAGTACAGGTTTCAACTTTCATATACTGAAGCATGGCACAGAATGGACTCAGAAACAGTTGCTTGGCCATAGTTCTTTTCCTTGGATTCTCTTTCTTTTAAAAGCTCATCTTAATACATCTTTGCAATTAGGTTTGTGTTCAAAATGGAAGAGGAAGCAAGAGAGATCTTGTCAAGTTTGGGAGTGGTGGCTGTTGTCTACCTGTGAACGAGAACACAGTGCTGAAGACTCAAATTCGACTTTGTTTCAAGTCTCTGAACAGCCTCATAATCTCAAAGGTGCCTACAGCACTTTAACTTTCTTCTAATACCTCTGATAACACAGGGTACTCTTGTAATTGAATTCAGCCTTGGTACTGAGTGAACCTCACTCAACTCTTCCAATGAAAAGGCATTGTCACCTGCTGAGGAGTGAGCTATTCCTTCACCAGATTTGGTCATTACAATCAAATACTTATAGAAAAAGTGTAATTTAGAAGTATTTTATACAGTAGAGTTTCTTAATGTTATAGTGTTCTCTGCATTTTATAACCCCAGGTTGGTGGTGCTTACATTTCCCCTTGGCCACTCTTAGGCTTCAAGTGCCATTCTTCTTTGATGTACTTTGAGATGGAATATTTAGGAATATGCCACACACAAAGGGGCTACATTTTACATGTTTGCTTTCCATTTGATATCTGCGAAGTGATTTGAAATAATTAAATGAGAAATGCTTTTTTGGATGGTTAGGTAACTACAACTTTATCTTTAAAATCTCATTAGAAACATGTAAACATTGACATATAAATGAAGGATTGTATTTATCAATTTTTATTTGAAAGCACATGTGTGCCAGACACTGTGCATGCACAGCGTTTCTATTTCAAAGTAACTTGGGGTCACATTTTAAGTTAAAGCATCGTTGATATAATGTTTACTTCTTGACTTAATATTAAATACAGTGATTGTTCTTAGAACATACTTAGAGATTAAAAATTTGTTTTTATTTAGAAAATTAAATTTAATAGGGTGCCATTGATCAGTAAGAGTATATAGGTTTCAGGTAAACATTTCTATAGCATTTGAACAGTCGATTATGTTGTATGCCCATCACCCACAGTCAGATCATTTTCTGTTACCTTATATTTGTCCCTCTTTATACCCTACCCCCACCCCCCAGATTTCAAATTTAAATGTTCAGATTCTTTCAATGTGTTACATGAGTATGGCATATGTCTTTAAATAAAACAGAAGATTGCCTTTTCTTTTTCTTGTCAATATGGAGAAAACATAAAATGTTTAAATTCACAAATTTAGAGTTATATAGATCAGTTGTCTTCATTTGTGGCTATGCGTTAGAATGGCCTGGGTAATACTTTAAGAACACTAACGCTTGGGTCCCACTCTAACCAGTGAGTCAAGCCATCTAAAAGGTGGAGCCGGAACATCTTTTTGTTGTTGTTGTTTGTTTTATTTTGAGGGGGAGGGGATTTGTGTGTTTTGCATACTACATGGATAATTGCACTGTATTCACTTAATTGAACTACAGGGAACTCTTGGTGCATGAGTCTGTTCAACAAATACGTTCAGGGTCAATTATGTATCAGACACTATTCCAGCACATGCAGGGAGAGACTTAATCCCCTCCTCCAGGAGTTTATATATTTTTGGTTTTGGCAAAAGATTATTTATTTAGTTTTCTCAAAGTCTGAATGTACCACTAACATGATCATCTTGTTCTGTTGTAACCTCATTTTTTATTTTTTGTAACAGGGACAGAGAAAGGACAGATAGGGGCAGAAAAACAGGAAGGGAGAAAGATGAGAAGCATCAGTTCTTTGTTGCGGCACCTTAGTTGTTCATTGATTGCTTTCTTATATGTGCCTTACCCAGGGGCTCCAGTAGAGCAAGTAACCCATTGCTCAAGCCAGTGACCTTGGGCTTCAAGCCAGTGACCTTTGGTCTCAAGACAGCAACCATAGGGTCATGTCTATGATTCCATGCTCAAGCCAGTGACCCTGCACTCATGCCAGATGAGCCTGTGCTCAAGCCGGCAACCTTGGGGTTTTGAACCTGGGACTTCCACATCTCAGTCCAACACTCTATCCCAGAGGTCCCCAAACTACAGCCCGCGGGCCAAATTGCGGCCACCTGAGGTCATTTATCCGGCTCCCTCTGCACTTCCGGAAGGGGCACCTCTTTCATTGGTGGTCAGTATATGGAGTACTGTATGTGGTGGCCCTCCAACAGTCTGAGAGACAGTGAACTGGCCCCCTGTGTAAAAATTTGGGGACCCCTGCATCCACTGTGCCACTGCCTGGTCAGACTGTAACCTTGTTCTTGAGGCTGGGCTTGGTTGTTAGAATCATGTCATAGTGCTTGACACTTCCAACTTTTGAATTTTGTTCCTTCTCAGTGATGTTCAACATTTGAATGAATTCATTCTTTCCAGCAAGTCACTCTATCTTGTGTGCCCTCAGTGTTCTGTGGTCATTTAACCAAGGAATCATTTTTGTTTGCCTGTTTATAAACAAACAAATCATAGGTTGCTTTTATTTTTCTAGAAACCTAAGATTCAAAGTTAAAATCAAACAGCAGTTCTTGGTTTTAAAAATCATTTAACGCTACAGAAGAAGTAGTAGACAAGCCAGTAATACTAGTTAAATGGAAATGAGTCTGTGTATAAGTAAACTCATCATTCAAGAATAAGAGACTTTAAATTATTTCAGTATTTTGAATTGTTTTGCTTCAAACCAAGTATAATTACTATAGTTCCTTCTGTATCCTGATACCAATATTTTATCTCTTCCCCATCCTCCCAGTAACTCTCTAAAATCTTGATATATGGAGCATGAACAGGGGAGATAAAATGCACATTCAATTAGGCAGAGACTCTCAGGTGACCTAAATAGCAGTTCATTCATGAGATAATGTGACCTGCAGTCATAGAGATGAAAATCTGTTGCTTGAGCTGAGGTAAACCTGGCACAGAGCAAACTCTCCAGTGCTCAGAGAATTATCTAAAATTAGACCAGGCAGGAAAATACTGCAAAGCTTTGCAGGCCTGGTCTCAATTCCAGGAATGTTTCTTTCTGAAGGTGTGGATATAATTTGTCACCTGCACTACCCCGATTATCCTTTAAAGCTCATCCGTATTAGTATGAATGCCTTGGTGTCAAGAGAATTGAGCAATTAAGCAATTTATGTATTTTAAGACTGGTCTTCTGTTTATAACTTGGGAATCACACCTTTGGTTAAAGAGAGTTTTCTCTTTGGAGATGGTCGGCATATGTTGGGAATTTGGGATAGTCACAATTTTGACCATTATCGCCATTACCAGACACACCTCTGCTAGAAACCAGTACTCTGTGTTGTGTATGCAAGTGTATTTTTCTTAATCATAGTGATTTCTTTTGCAACAATGTAAAATTATCTTTTTTTCCCTTCAGGTTTCTTCTAGTATATTTCTGGAGGGAAATTCCTTACCACTGAAACAATCTCAGATTATTTTTCTAAAAGAGATGGTTCAAAATAAATTGAATACACAAGTTAGTTTACTACCTGGTAAACGATGTGACATGATGGTTAGAGGATTGCTGGGTCACTTACATCACGAGTTACTGTAGTAGTTATTTTAATGTATCCATGTAAAAATGGGGAAAGGACAGGAATAAGGTTTTCTTTTTAGAACCAGTATGGAAAAAAAAAAAGGCAATCTAAAGTATTAAGCTCAGGCTTTAATTGTTCAACAAATATTTATGGAACATTAGTGAGTAAGACAGACAAATCCCCCTGTGCTTTTGGAACATACAATTCTGTGGAAGAAATAGAAACTAGACACTAAATAAAACAAATAATTTATATTAGAAAGCAGTTCCGTGGGGGGTGAGGGGCTAACAACAAACAGAGTCGGGGAATTGAGAGTGCCAGATTTGGTGGAGGAAAGGTTGCAATTTTAAATAAGATGTCAGAATTGTCTTCGTCAAGGCAGAGAGCTAGAAACAAAAACAAGTAGCAGACAAGGGATTTAGCCAGGTGGGCATGTGAGATGAACAATCAGGCAGCAGGTACAGCCTCAGGACATGCCCAGAGTGTGTCTGGCAGGGTGGAAGCAGAGTGGAGGCCAGTGTGGCTAGCTCCAAGGGAGAAGCAGGGAACTAGGAGCTCAGGTCACAGAGGTGAAGAGGGTCCAGATGACTGGGGCCTGGCGGGCCTCCTTAAAGACATTGACTTTACTCTGAGTAACATGGACAGCCTTTGGAAGTGTTTGAACAGAGCGATCCCTATGTATCTTAGAACCCTCAGATGTTTGGTAATTACATTTTATTCATAAATTTCATTTCATTTCAGGAACCACACACTCCTTTCTTCATTTTTATCTTTCAAACATTATGACAATGGCCAACATTTTCTGTGTTGGGTAAACTGCCAATCACTGTATATAGATTGTACCCCTGGGGTCCTTACAAGCTTAAGCATCAGATATAGTCTCCATTTTATCAGTAAGGAAACTGAGCCTCAGCATAAATGACTCACCCGAGGACCTTGTCACAGGTGGCAGAGTCAGTATTTATGCCCAGGCTGTTTTCTCCAGACTCCTAGTGCTTAACCACAGTGGTTAACCCTCCTGCCCTCCAGCCCTCAGACCTCCTGTTGAGCAGTTCACTGATTCATCAGCCTCAGACCTGTGGCCCTTCTGCTCCCCAGACTTGGTTGGCTGAAGACAACTGAGGTCGGCCTGGGTAGCAGGAGTGTGCACATGGGTTGTACCATATGGATTTCTGAGTATCTACCAGGGCGTTACATGGGGGAGCCATTGCTGCTTGTGTCAGAGTCACCTGTGAGATTTTTATCAAATTCTAACCTCCCAATTATAATAACAGTTTTCTGTGTGCCAGAAAGTGGGGTAGGGAAGACAAAGATATCAATTAATGTATGGTGAACAAAGAAGCCTAGTAATGCTGGTCCCTCTCCATGGAGACCTCTGCTGTAGAGGCTGCTGGATTGTAAACAGAATACTTGGGGTGACACTTTTCTTGGTTCACAGGAACTATTGTGTGGTGTGATAGATACTCTTGTCTACAGGTAAAATTAAAATGAGAGAGCTGGATCTGCAACTGCACTTCACTCTCAGTTGCCTCCTGCATTCAGTTATTTTTTTTAATTTAATTAATTGTGTTTATATAGATTCTAGGGTAACCCCGACTGCATCCCCCCTCCCCCATATTCCCCTCCACATTTCCCTTGCCCCCCTCCCTACAGTGCCGTCCCCCCTTCCCTTCAGGTTTATCCCATCCTATCCTTCCCTTTCCCTCTGTCCTCTTTTCCTCTGGTGCCTTTGATTCCTCCTTGTCTCAATTCCTTTCCTCAGTTCTCAATTCCTCAAATAACTGAGGTCATATAATATTTTTCTTTTTTTGCCGGGCTTATTTTCACTCAACATAATAGTTTCCAGGTCCCTCCATATTGTTGCAAAAGGTAATATTTCCTTTTGCATGGCCCCATAGTATTCCATTGTATATATGTACCACAGCTTTTTAATCCACTCATCCACTGATGGACACTTGGGCTGTTTCCAGCTCTTCGCTATTGTTATCTCCACAGGCAAATGAAATAAAAGATAGGATAAACAAATAGGACTATATCAAACTAAAAAGCTTTTGCACAGCTAAGGACAATATGAACAGAATAAAAAGACAAACCACACAATGGGAGAACATATTCGACAACACATCTGATAAAGGGTTAATAACCAAAATTTATAAAGAACTTGTAAAACTCAACACCAGGAAGACAAACAATCCAATCAAAAAATGGGCATAAGAAATGAATAGACACTTCTCCAAAGAGGACATACAGATGGCCAATTGGCATATGAAAAAATGCTCAACATCACTAATCATTAGAGAAATGCAAATTAAAACCACAATGAGATATCACCTCACACCAGTCAGAATGGCGCTCATTAACAAAACAACACATTATAGGCGCTGGCGAGGATGTGGAGAAAAGGGAACCCTCCTGCACTGCTGGTGGGAATGCAGACTGGTGCAGCCACTGTGGAAAACAGTATGGAGATTCTTCAGAAAATTAGAAATGGAACTGCCCTTTGACCCAGCTATCCCACTTATAGGAATATATCCCAAGGACACCATATCACCGACTGAAGAAAAGAAATGCACCCCCATGTTTATGGCAGCATTGTTCACAATAGCGAAGAGCTGCATTCAGTTATTAGTCACGTGATGTCACTCGAACCTTTCTGTGGCTTTTCAGGTTATTGCCTTACAAATTTCCTTTTATATTTTGTGAGGAGGAACCTAAGCATCTAATAGAAATGGGTGAGGGGAAATGAGTTCTAAGGAGGGAGCTGTTACAACCTCTTAGCAGAGGAACAAAATGTGTATTTTCTTGACAGATTTAAAAACATTGGACTTAATGTGCGTCATCAAATTTTCTGGAAACAAGCATTGCATAGCCAGTGGAAATATTTTTTTGAGGTGCTAATAAAAGGCAAATCCCTCATTGGGGAACTATTTTTCTGGATTTTCTAAGGAAAACCTCTTCAGAGGCCTCTAGAGCCCATTGCTATGAATGTTTCAGAGCTGACTTCCTGTTTTCCAAGGAAACTGAAAACGTTGGTTAGTGCATGAGTGGAACCTATTTCACTTTTAATTAAGAATCACATGAAACAAGGAGAATACAAGCTTTGCAGAAACATGAAAAACAAACAAAAACCAGATAAAATAAATCTAAATATTGATTTAAACTGACTCACATAGCTCTTTGGACAGTGCCACCTAGTATAAGGTGACCAGATTTTAAAATTGGTAAAGCAGGACACCATTGATGGGGGCGGAGGTTCTTCATTAAAAATTTGGTCTATATGGAGCAAAAACAATTTTCATAGAATGCAAAAATAGTATTGTAATATATTTTTTAAAATTTTAAGATAAGTACAGCCTGACCTGTGGTGGCGCAGTGGATAAAGCATCGATCTGGGAACACTGAGGTCGCCAGTTCAAAACCCTGCACTGGTCTGGTCAAGGCACATATGGGAGTTGATGCTTCGAGCTCCTCCCCCTTTCTCTTTTTTTTTCTCTCTCTCTCTCTCTCTCACTCTGTGTCTCCTCTCTAAAATGAATAAATAAAATTAAAAAAAAATTTTTTTAATTTATAAAAAAAAAATTTAACATAAGTACAATTTACAAATCTAATACATTAAAAAGTTATGTATAGTATTATTTTATTCTTTGGCATATTTCTCGTTTGAGAAATATGGACTCGTCTTGCAGCAGCCAAGCTCCCCACATCCAGCCCCTCCACCCACTGGAGACCGAGCAGCTTTGCCTCATGGAGCCCGGAACCACACACTGGTGTCCAGGACTTGGAACTATGGGTAGTTAGGGGACTTGACAGCCGCTGCTCCAGCAGGTACGTCCCGTCCGAAGTTCTTTGTTTCGGGCCGAACGGGGCAGCCAGCTCTTGTGGCAGTGCGGGTGCTTCCAGGTGGAGGCGGGGTCTCCCCGCCAAAAACCATATATTCCCTTTCCATTCTTCCGCCGTTCCCTAGCTTTTCATGCATTCTTTCCAAAAATCAGGACTTTTTAAAAATGCTGCGGGATGCAGGACAAATTGTTAAAAATTGGGACTGTCCCGCCAAAAGCAGGAGGTCCGGTCACCTTAACCTAGTACCCATTGTTTCCTAAGCAAGAACGTGCATCCTGGATAGTTGGGAAGGAATAGGAATGCCTCCCTCGTGTGTACTCGAGTGGATGGAATGAACCCATCACAGGTTAGAGTCAGATCAGGCATGGAGCTGAATCGCTTTTTTCTGTGTATTGGTGCTGTGACCCCCAGCTAGTTATTACCCTTCTCCTCACCTTGCAAGATACTGAGAATTTAAAAACACAACAATACCTGTAAATCAACTGGCCCCGTAGGCACTTAGTAAATATTTCCTTCACTCTTGTCAATGAGTGGATGGTGGAGTTGGAAGGAGGGGGAGAATGAAAATATAGTATAATAATCTGGAAGGGAAGAATTACCTAACAATAAGGGGCAGTTATAGGTATTTCCCATAGAGTGGGACAGGAAAAACTGAGTTTGGATCCATTTCCCAAAAACCTTTGTAGGGAACCTACTATGTGTGCCATGCTTGATTCCAGATGCTGGGAATACATGGAAATCAGAGTCAGAGAGAGTCTCTGCCCTCATGATCTGTACAGTTTTGTGTGAGACCAGACATCGATTACTTGTACTAATGAGACTGGTGCCAAGAAAGAGGAAAATGATGTTATAAAAATGAATAAGGATGTTTGACACAAATGGAGAAAGATCCAGAAAAACCTTCCCTGAAAAAAATAGCAACAATGCTGATGATTTAAATGTGAGTAGGTGCCTTTAACCCATTCAGGATCCATAGGATTCCATTTTGGTTTTGGAATTTCTTGTTTGGACAGTCTTAACTATTTTTACATATTGCTATTTCATAAATCTTGTTTTTATTAGAGGCCTTCCAAGGAAATAAGAAAATTTACTTATTTTTTTTTTAAGCAGAAAACAGTTCATTCTACTGTACCTTTATACATGGTTCTGGTGGACTGTTATAAATCTAAGATACATAGGAGCACAGTGATCTTATCTTTTCTATATCCTGGTATTTTGTTATTTTGTCATCTGAGAATTAGTTCACCAGGCCCTGGCTGGGTTGCTCAGTGGATAGAGCATCATCCCAACGTGCGGATGGCCCAGGTTTAATCCCTGGTCAGGGCACATAGGAGAAGTGACCATATGTATGTCTCTCCATCCCTTTGTCAAGTCTCTTCCTCTTTACTTTCCCTCTTGCAGCCAGTGGCTTGATTGGTTCCAGCATCAATCTTGGGTGCTAAGGATAGCTCGATTGATTCAAGCATTGGCCCCAGACAGGGGTTGCTAGGTGGGTCCTGGTCCGGGTGCATGCTAGAATCTGTCTATCTCCCCTCTTTTTACTTAAAAATAAAACAATTAGTTCACCCTTACTCATTGGTTTTCCAAGCCATGCTAAAAAAAAATACGAAAAAGATTAAAACAATAAAAATGGAAAGAAAAGCAAAGAATAATGGAATCATCTATTAAGATGGTGCAATATTGAAATAAATGTTCACTATTATCCTTGAGTTTTCTTAGTGCATTACTCACAATTTTGCATTGTCTTTTCAGAACATATAAATCTAGACACTATCTTTGTACTTTTTAAAATCTTTAATTAAACATAGTTGAGCATTTAAAATTTTACTTCTGTAATAGCAGAGAATAAAGTTGACAGGAAGACATCTCATTGGTATTACATATTCAGGAAGTAAATGCAAAAAAGTCATATAGAAGTACTCTAGACTCTAACGACAATGGTGAAATTGACTATATAAGAGACATCTCAGACTGATTCTTCATATAAAGATATCTTAGATGATTCCTTAACTCAGGAATCAGTGAGTTAACAATAGATTTCCAAGGACAAAAAGGAAGTTTGATATTCTTATCCAGGTAGTCAATCAATAGGAAGTATTTCATCATACATTGTGAATCAGAAACCTAGCTCATCCTCTTTTGTGGAAAGCACATAACAATATTCTGTCATCTTTTAAGATGTTTATGCACCAAAAATTTACTTCATGTGGTTCATAAGTGGACAGATATAGGTGTGTATGCAATTATGGTTGAAACAATTAGATGATTTAGAAATGAAAAAAATATATATTGGATTTACTTCTCATTGGTGTTACTAAAGCAAGAAAAAATAGTGTTCTGCAATTATTAAGCCAAGAATGTGACTGTCCTCTAGTCAGCAGGTTTATGTGCCACCAAAATGTTAAGAATGCTGTTTTAATGGTGTAATTTAGAGAGGAACCAGAAGTAATGACAAGCTAGGGATTATTACAGATGTATTGGAAATTGGGAATCAGCATTTGCAAGATGGGTGTGTTTCAGGTTCATTCAAGACATTTGATGAGCAGTCAATTGCATTCAAAAGATGTCCATTAAGGGTGCCTTCAAAGTCAGGAAAATAGAGAATAGAAATGTGGGTTTTCTGTTTAAGTTCTTATTAACATTATTTATAAACTTGTTTTGACTTTATTATTTTGTGAATTATTCATTAAATTGATTAAAAAATGTTAAAAATAATTTAACAAGCTCCTTGAACAGAGATGGTAAATGGTATTGATTATTATTTCTTGGGATACAGAGGGTTTGGTAGGCAAAAAAAGTGAGGGAAGAGAATTTCAGGCTGAGGGAGCAAGAGAGAACTAAGCTCTGAAGTAGAAGAGAGAACTATTTCAGGAACTAAAGGGAAGCTTATGTGACTGGAATGCTAGAAGGGCGGGAGAACAGGAGAGTGAGGTAAGTCTGGAGAAGGGAGCCAGGGCTCGTGATGCATGCTTTGTAGACCTGTTGAGGATTTTACTTGGATCCTAAGAGTGGAAGAGTCAACAGAGGGTTTTAAGCAGAGGACTGACCTTATCACACTTGCATTTCAATAAATGTAGCTGCCATTTGAGGTGATTTTTGAAGTATCCAAGGTGAGATATCAGGTAGACAGCTGTATATATGGAACTGGACCTGACAGGAGACTTCTAGGCTGAAAATTTTAAGATTTGATTCATCTACAATTTGTTCCTTCAAAAATATTTAGTTACTAAAATCTTGATGTGTGAAATCAGCCCCAGGGAGAAAATGAAGTGAGAGAAGACCCAGGACCCAGTCTTTGGGTCAACTAGTTCTTTGGGGCCCTGAAGAGGAAGATGAGCCATAGCGGAGACCAAGGACAGAGAACCAGTGACCTAAAAGACAATTGGGAGAGCCTTGAATGAAGGAAGACAGAGGAGGTGATTGTTACATGAATGAGGGGTCTGTAGCATTCATAGCTGCTTGGGGAGGTCTGATAAGTGTGGCTTTAAAACACAAGTTTTTAAATTTAGCAATGTGGAGATTTTTGGTAACCTTAGTGAGAGATATTTCAGTAAAGCAATGGACCAGATGGAGAGAGCTCTAGAATAGGAAGTAAAGAAGTAGAAGCAGCATGTGTCACTGTTTTAAGAAACTTGGCTATGTGAAGGTTGTAAAGAGAAAAGACACAGTAATATCAAACGGCCAGATAATGTATATGGCAGTGAACTTCTCATTTTAATATTGTTCACGTTTTTATTTATCAAGGCTAATTTAGTTTCCATTTTAGTCAAAGTGCACTGAAATAGAAATATTTTTATAAAGGCAGCCATGGGCTTCAAGATGGCTTCACTCATTGTATTATCATTATTTCATAGTAAGATCAGGGTGACCAGGTATAGCTGGAATGAACATTTCCAAGTAAAACAGAAGAATTGGCGGAAGTGAGGTAGAGCCATACTGTTCTTTTGTTCTTTTCTAGGGTTTTTTTTTTTTTTTTTTTCCGGGATTCAAGTCCCTGTTTAATACCCACTTTCAGCCTATACAAGGCACTGTTTTGAAAGAATTGTGCATTTTTCTTTCCTAGAGTTATGTTTCTTCTCTGCATCTCTCTAAAGGTAACTAAAAGAACCTGTTTTAATTGCATGTGACAAGGGGTCTCTTTGCCTTGAGGGGAAGATTTTGGTGTCAAAATCCTAGTAAATGGTGTTAGAACTTAGATGTTTGTCCTCTGGGTGTTGCGCAGACTATGAGATCGCAGTGCAAACTTCTAATGCCTACACTCACTCTGGGAAGCTGGAACATGACCATTGTCTGCGCAACACCCAGAGGTGTTGACCTGTGTCTGACCTTTCCTCTGTCTGAATTTTAAAACAAGGATTTGTAACGAGGTAGACCCTGCCATAGAGACACAAGAGTACAATAGTTCCCTTACCCACCTGATTGTATTTTAAGACCTCAGTGGGATGCCTGAAACTATAGATAATACTGAACTCTATATCTACTATGGTTTTTTCCTATACATACATGCTATATTTCCCCATGTATAAAACACTCCCATGTATATAAGACACACCTTAATTTTGGGACTCAAAATTTAAAAATAAAGTATTACATAAAGTTATTGAACTCAAGTTTTATTCATCATAAAATTCATACAACTTCTCAGCACTGGCAAAACTCCTATCTATTAGCTGGTCCTCATCTGTGTCTGATGACAAATCACTTTCTTCAACAATGAATGCAAAAACAAGTGCAAAAAGAAATGAGAAATGCTAGTAAAAAAAATCTAAAACCACTGTATAAGGCGCACCCAGTTTTTAGACCTCAGATTTTTCAAGAAAAGGTGCATCTTATACATGGCAAAATGCGGTACTTATGATAAAGTTTGATTTATTAATAGGCACAGTAAGAGATTAATAATAATAATAAAGAATAACAGTTATAACACCATACTATAATAAGTTATGTGAATGTGGTGTCTTTCTGAAAATATTGTACTGTATTATACTCATGTCTGTGACGATGTGCGATTCAGGGCCTGCATGATGAGACAGAGTGAGGCAAATGAGGAAGGTCTTGTGAGGCAGTGTGGGGCTACTGCCGGCCTTCTGACAATACGTAATAAGTACTTTATACCCTATTTTTTGCTCCATAAGATGCACTTTCCCCCCCAAAAAAAGTGGAGGGGAAAATGCCCGTGCGTCTTATGGAGCGAAAAATATGGTATTTTATTAAATATTTTAACACATCATTTGGTTCAGAATATTATTTTTCTTTTTTTCCTCCTTAAAACCCTAGGTGGCCTGACCTGTGGTGGCTCAGTGGATAAAGCATCGACCTGGGAACACTGAGGTCGTCAGTTCAAAACCCTGCACTGGTCTGGTCAAGGCACATATGGGAGTTGATGCTTCTAGCTCCTCCCCCTTTCTCTCTCTCTCTCTCTCTGTCTCTTCTCTAAAATGAATAAAATAAAATAAATTAAAAAAAAAAAAAACCCTAGGTGTGTCTTATGGTCAGGTGCACCTTATGGAGCAAAAATTATGGTACTTCTCATTGGCATATCTGAATTGCCGGCATCACTACTTTTGGACTTTGGGGCAGTTACTAAGTAGAAAAAGTGACTTGAACACAAGCCCTGAGATCCCAGGGCAGTCTGTCTGATGACTGAGGTGGCTACTCAGTGACTAAGGGGTGGGGAGTTTCTACGTGTGGAAACTCCAGACAAAGTGATGACCATGTTTCAAGTGGAACAGAACAGGATGGGAAGAGATTTCATCATACTACTCAGAACAGTGTGCGCTTTAAAACTTATGAATTGGGTATTTCTGGAATTTTTCACTTAATATCTCCCAACCATGGTTGACTATGGGTAACTGAAGCTGTGAAAAGTAACACTGTGGATAAGGAGGAACTACTGTAATTATCTACCTCCCATGGAGTTCTCAGATGGTAATTGTTAAGTTTAAAAGACACCTTGCACTAGTATGTATCATATGACTGAATATCTATCCAGGTGATAGTCTTCTAGGTGAATTAATTTTTCCATTATAAATCAGAGGTACATTAACTGGGAGTGGAAACACATGTCCCTGAAATACATAAAATTCATTTTAAAACAGAAAAAAAGAAAATAGCATTTAAAATACCCACATTAAAATATTTTAAATGATTACATTATAGTACATTATACAGATTATGTATTGTATAAATTATAATATCCTTATATGTATTAAACAAAATATACATAAATTATAAATTATGTATTATAAATTATATAATTACACATTTCATAAATTTAATTATACTAAAATATTAATGTCCAAATTGTAGCCTTGATCCTTTAATTATAGACCATTTAATCATCTTAGAAGTTAGAAGTTAGTATGTGTAAGGCTCCCCAACAGTGTGATTTTAGTGTGCGGCTCAGCTTCCCGTCACTGTGGACCGAACTATCCTGTTAACTCTGATCATTTGGCCTCAAACTACTGTAGCATTTTCCTCTGGGAAGGCTTTTTTTTGGGGGAGGAGGAGAAGAATGGATCTTCTCCTTTCCCAATTACTGTGATTTTGTTTTTACAGAAAACTTTAGCTAGGAATAATGCCACATTTATTTTAAGTGGAGAGATTTAAGGAGCGGCAAGGAACTGAATTATTTCAGTGAACTGTTAGGAATCTCTGCGATATTAGTACGGGACGTTTTCTAGCATTCGGTGGATATTGCTAAAACAAAATTTAGGTAAATTTGAAAGCTCTGGTTGGCTTTATTCACTGATTCGTGAATTGGACAGCCTTCAGTCTGGCAGATAGGAAGGGGCTCTGAGGACCTGTGCCAAGTAAAGGTGTTTATAGGCAGAAGGCAGCAGGAACAGGGGAGCTATACAAGGTGGAAAAGTGCAATCACTTTCCTTCAGGGGTGGCAGGAGGCTGTCAGGCCGGCTTCCTCACTAGTGCTGATAAGGTGATTTCTGATTGACAGGTTTAAGGTTTCATTTCTGGGAAAGCCAAAACTGCAATTGAGGCTTGGCTTGGTGATGGGGAACTCCAATTTGAGCCTATTAACTTGTTTTTAACAGGACCCAAGTTTAATGAGTTACTAGCTTGTGGTGGTTATAAGAAGAGCCAAATTTGCTACCTACTGTATCTCAGGCACTGTGCCTACATGCTTTATATGCAGACTATTTGGTTTCAGGTGTAAAGGTTTTTATATTTGACTCTGCTGTATTGTTCTGGTTAGAGCTTATCATGGCATTAAAATGCCTTTGAGCTTCCCAGTCTGCTGATCTTAATAATACCCTCTGTGCTGAAGAGGCAGGCTGTCCCCCCGGGTGCAGATGAGAGAATATGACCGATACAGAGGAGTGACATGGAAACCCACATGCGTGCTTGGAGTTGCACAGAGTTTCGGGAACCAAAGTTATGATGTAATTCAGAATTTCTTTACTGTTATCATTTTGGCTTTTTAAATTATTAAATTTAAAATAATTAAGAAAATATTTTCACAACGTAACCAAATATAAAATGAGAGAAATTAGTTTTTGAAAGAGTTAAAGAAGTTGGGAACTTGGAGTTTGAAAGACTATTATAAAGAAATTATTTACAGCCTGTTGAGCTCAGGGCCCCAGAGGGACCTGCAGAGTTATTTCCAGATTTCTAAAATCCTTGAACACATCAAGCATTTTCTACAGATGGAAGTATATGTGAGTATATGTGTGTTTAGCATTTGTATAATCTATTTTGTTTCTATTTTAATTAGTAAAATAAAAAATCATAATTTTGAAGTGTAATACTAAATTCAAAGTAGTTCTATAATATATCCTTTTGTATTTTCTCAGTTATCTGATACCAAAAGTTCAGCTATTATCACATAAAGAAAGGTTAAAATATTTATTTTTCCTTTTTAATGAATGTATTGGCGCGACACTGCTTAACAATATTATTCAGGTTTCAGGTGCCCAGTTCTATAACACAGCATCTGTACACCGTATTGTGTGTTCACCACCCCAAGACATGTCTCCATCCATCACCATTTATCCCCCATCTCCTCCTCCACCCCTACCCCCACAGTCACCACACTGTTGTTGGTGTCCATGAGGATTTTTTTCTCTTTCTTTTCCTCAATCCCTCCAAGCCCTCACCCAGCCCTAATCCACAGCTGTCACCCTGCCCTCTATCTAAATCTGTCTCTATTTTGCTTATTAGCAAAGAAAGTTAAAAAGGATGGCAATTACTGTTCAAGGGAGTTTTTAAAATATAGCCAAAGATTGGAAATTACATAGAGATTTTGGCTTCTAATCTGGTTCTCCATTCTTAGAAAGTGTACCAGCTTTTTCTAAGTAAAATTTCATCATTGAAATGAAGACAGCACCTCAGTTCTCAAAATATCTTAGCAGTGCCTTAAAAGCAACTTGCAAATAAAGGAAAAGATTTCCAGCCAAATTCTGGTTACTGTTCTAATTAATATTAAGTGTGAAATAAATATCTACTCTTTGCAACTTGCTAAAAGAGCCCTCATTCCCTGCAGTCACTCTATGGACTGATGTTATTGGCAACCCTGTGTATTCAGAGACAAAGCATATGGTACAAAAATGTATCAAATGCAGTAGCGTTCTGAATGCCCCAGAAGGCATAAATCATGCATTACAAATCTGAATGATCAAATGAGCATAGCTCTGTTTGAACCTCTGCTTAAGAAAATATCCATTTCTTTAGTAAGGACTCACTTGTGACCTTGTCAAGCCATAGTAACAGTGGGTTATTCTTATGGTCAGATATCTAAAACAAAACCATTTAGTCTCTAAATGGCAAATTAATCAAAAGTGCAGGTCACATACTTGAAATTCGGAACTTATTTTCTCATAGAAATACTTCACATGCGGGTTCCCAATTGAACTATTAAAAAAACCTCCTTGACTTAGAAGGGATTGGAAAGATGTTTTTGATAACATTCTAGTCTGCTGCTGTTATTGTGGGAAGATGTTCCTCCTTTCTGATCCCTTGGCCCTGAAGGTGAATGACCTTTCCTCTTGCCAAGCACGATGTGACTTTCCCCTTCCTTCAGCACTACTGCTGAGTGGCAGAACGTGGAGGAGCCTTTACTCTGTGGATCTTCATTTGTAAGTGGTGTTCATAAGTCATCTGAAGACATGTTTATATTTCTTTCACAAAATGGTTGAAGTGTATTGCCCACTCCGCCTGGGGATTTCGGCATTCCCCACAGCTCATCCATCTCTCTCTCTCTCTCTCTCTCTCTCTCTCTCTCTCTCTCACACACACACACACACACACACACTTTAATAAATGAAGGTTGGTGTGAGAATTTCCCAATTAAAAGATTACATTATATTATTCTACTACCTATCTAATTAAGGATTAAAGATAGAGTAAGAGTGTGGAGTCCCAGCGTCTGGACATATGAAAGATATGATTAAGAAAGTTTGAGTGCAGCCTGACCTGTGGTGGCGCAGTGGATAAAGCGCCGACCTGGGAACACTGAGGTCACCAGTTCAAAACCCCAGCGTCTGGACATATGAAAGATATGATTAAGAAAGTTTGAGTGCAGCCTGACCTGTGGTGGCGCAGTGGATAAAGCGCCGACCTGGGAACACTGAGGTCACCAGTTCAAAACCCTGCACTGGTCTGGTCAAGGCACATATGGGAGTTGATGCTTCCAGCTCCTCCCCCCTTTCTCTCTTTCTTTCTCTCTCTCTCTCTCACTCTGTGTCTCCTCTCTAAAATGAATACAATAAAAAGAAATTAAAATGGATGCAATGCTAAACAGTAAAATATATAAAAAAAAAAAGTTTGAGTGCAGATTTAGCAACAAACTAAAAGGGACAAGAATTTTTCCGTTGGATGGTGAAAATAAAAGAGATGCTGTGAGAGTTCATTTTCATTGCAAGGAGGTAGCTTGCTGTGTTCTATAGCAAGGAGTGGATAAATATTGCCTGAGGGCTTTAAATGTGCGCTGCCTGCCTTAATATCCGTGCACATCCAGATCCACGGCTGCTTTGCAAGGCTTGGCTGCTTCTTAGGTGAGCCTTACAAGAATGTTTTACAACCCAGAATTTAGTTAAGCAGTGATTGATAACAAGAAAAGCTTGAGTTAGCTATGTAGCACGTACCTAGCATTCTCTCTCTTTTTTCTTTTTTCCTAGCATTCTCTTTTAATGAAACACTGGCTCCAGACAAAATGTTGTATAGAGCCTTTCTTTCTGTATGTACAAAAATAAATGTGGATTCATTCTGTAAAAGTTTATGGAACACGACGCATGGCTTGGATGGTGAGCATTATCTGTTTTCAGCTTCCTGAACCTGAGGAAAATTTAAATTACCTTGTTTGAGCTCCACAAATCAAAGCATTGGTAGTCAATAGTAGAATTTCAGGCTTAAAGGGGCTTGAATGTAGGACAACTTGCCTTGCAAATCTAACTTGGTTACTGATACCGTGTAGTTTTACAGAAAAAGGTTATAGTAACAAGAGAGGCTGTGAAAGAAGTATTGAACTTATAGATATGATCTAGCTTAGAATTCTCAGTCTGTCATTTAATGCTCAGTAACCTTAGGAAAGTAACTTTATTGGGGGGGGGGCTCAATTTATTTACCTTGAAATGGTGATTTCCCAAGTCCTTTGCAGTTTTAAAAACCATTTACTCTGAGATGAGTTAATGCCTCCTTGATGATTGTAGTTCATAGATGCCTAGGGTTATCATTAGAAATATCAGATTTTCAATGTACAGAATGGTTATAGGAAAAATATATGAAAACATGGGTGGACTCTGTTATAATCACAACAAAAGTCTTCTTGTTCACTGGCTCTGTTTGATTAAAGGTTTTGTAATAACTCATTGCTAATATTTTCTTCTTAAAGCCATGTTCAGATAAAGTAAGGAATACTACACTATAATAAAAAAAAATTCTAAATAATACTAGTTGGGTCAGTTCTTATCAATCCAGTTTTTAAGGTGTTCGGATAAGGTTTTCATAACTAGAGATTTGTCCCCATAAATGTGAGCAAAACACCAAAAGAAATTAAGTCAACTGGTCAGCATTAGAAACCCATATCTTCCAAGTATGCACTTGTGAATATGTATTCTTCTGCCTCCTGGAAAATAATTTAAGTCCCCTGAGCCATATAAAAATATGTATTATTAGTTCTATTAGTAAAATTTGAAGTTGAACCCAGAAAGTCATTAGTTTCAAAGTTATTTATTGCTTAGTATGTTTAACAGTCTTGTGCCCTCTGAGATATATTGAAATACAGCATAAGCCTCTTGACAGGTGAATCATGAATAGTTCATGCATAATCTTAACTATATTATATACATAAACATAAAGTTAATTTCAGTTGTATGGAATTCAGTCCCATAGCTCTAGAAATTGTGTGAGTAGGAGAAAAATACAGAGGAGCCTGATTTTTAAACTGTTATATTAGAATTTTGGCATAAATAATACTTTGGAAAGCGTATTAAGAGTTTTGCAATTAAAGCCCCAAATAATCCTTGATAAAAGCATACAAAGGGGAATGAAAAATACGTATTAGTAGTTGGGAACTATCCTACTTGGGTAGACAAGAGCAGACCATTTTCTGCTAGTTCAAGGTCATTCCTTCTTAAAGTACTTTATGTTTCATACATTTAAGTTTTGAATGTATTCCCTTGGAGGGCAATTTCACAGTCTAATAGATAGAGGAGTGGTTCTTAACCTTTTTTGAGGTACTGAACCCACCAGTTTCATATGCGCATTCACCGAACCCTTCTTTAGTGATAAATAAAATACGATTTTTTCCCCAAATTCAAGACATAGGTATATGTTTTTTTTACTGGTGCACAAAATGAGCTGTGCATGAACATCACCTTGCTCAAAGAACAAAACCAACAAAGTGCATGAACTCAGAACAAATTACGGTATTACTTTATTCTGACCTCCGCGGCAGAGGCTTCTCTGAACCCCTGAGACCGACTCATCTAACCCCTAGGGTTTGATAGAACCCAGGTTAAGAACCACTGAGATAGAGATATTTGGGAGTTTCTTTAAGAGACTCCGTCTAAAGTTTCTTTTAATTTTCTCTTCCAATTTCTATATAATTTGCTCTTCCTTGTATTATTCTGAAAGGTGTTTGTGGGGATTGTATGCAATGGGAATCAGAGTTCAATAGCATTTCACTCTTGAGTACTACAAATCTCACCCTTCATAAATGTATGCTTTGATCAGAGAAAATGATTGCAAAGGGAATGAATTCACTGCTTTTCCAGGGTTGAACAAGATACAACTAGAAGAGAAATTCTCTCAATATATCTTTCACCAGCCTCACTTGGGTGCTTGACCCATTTTCTAGTAACCAGTTTTACTTACTTTCAATCTTCTTCCTCTCCAAATCCTCCATCTTCCAAAATCTACTCATACCCACTACAACTTACTACTCTTAAATGTAATACTACTGTGGTATATACCCATTAAAAGCTGATGAATGAATAAATCTATCTGATCACAAAAGTGTGGGTGGTTCTCTTCTTTATCCACTGCCTACAGAAAATAGAAAAATAATTCAAGGTAGCAATTCTGTGTTCTGTCACCTCTTACGAATTCTTGATCTAGGCTAAAGAGACTCTAAACCTTTGGATACTCAATAATAAGAACTAAGCGTGAGGATGCTCTTGGGCATGTCCATTTCTTCAAATCATACTACTTATATCTCCAGTAAAAATGTGATGTGATTAAAGAATTAAGTAGGCAAACACTTTTGGACCAAAAGAGATTTGTTTTACAATTGATTAATTCACTAGAGCAGATAGCCTCTTCCTTTCAACTATGATTTGTATTCTGAGTATACAGTGGAGGTGTGATAGCGCTGTGTGTCTGTCATGTACTGAATGTATAAAACCACCCTTTCTCTCTGTTTTACCTCTTTGCCCTCACTGTGGTTTTAAGGGTATTCTTTGAATCTATTGGCCTAGAAATAAAAATTAAATGTTCTTAAAGTTGTTCAGAGAAATGGTGGAGGGAGGGACATCTAAAAAATATGTAAATTTTGTACATTTTTAGGATCCACTTGAAATAAAGTCCTATCACCTAAATGATCTCTTATTATATAATATCTTTGTATTCCATCTGCACCTTTGGTTTTAACATACACCCAGCTTTATGGGTTGATGTATAGCTGTCACCTCAAAAAGTGTGGGAGAAATTCAGATCATGGAATTCGGCTATTCAAAGTGGAAAGAAGAGTTGTCATTCAGCCCCTTTCTTGAGTCAGCTTTTTTATCACTTGGCATTATCATTGTATGCGATCATAATTACCGCAATCCACTACAAACACAGTAGCATTTAGTAATAAAAATAACCAGATTACTTTGGAATCTGTTCATTGCTAAGCATTTGTACCACTCCTACCACTAAGATAAAAATGAATCTGGCTGAATAATTGAGATTATAAATCAGCGTCAATTGCTTCCTGGTATGTAAATGTTTAATCCACATTTATGAGAGCTTTTAAGGTAGAATGAAAAGAGTTTTGTCCTTGGCAGACACTAGTTCAATTGCTGGCTTTGCTACGAAGGCTCACCTTAAGCAAGTCATTTAACCTTCACAGCCTTAATTTCTTCATCTAAAAAAATGTAGATAAGATAGGCTTATTATGAGAATTAAGTGGAATAATGTATAAAAGGTCCATGTAAGGACCCCACTAATGTTCCCTTTACTTTTTCTGTCTTGGTTTAGTTAATCTGTATATTTACAAATCTTTTGCCATCATTAGTGGATTATTCCTTGGTAAGTGCCTGGTTTTTAGTCCACATTCATTTCTCAGTGTATGTTCATGGATTGAGCCAGTGGATGATTGCACATATTTAATAGAATGTAGCTGTTATTTCTTCTATTAGACAGGGAACATGGAGGTTGCAGTTTACCCAAGATTACCCAGAAAATGGATTCACTGTCTATATGGACATCTGAAATGTATAGACTTGGCAAATTTCATGCAAAGCCAGTATTAGACTTGAAAGTTTACCTATGTATTAATCATTATCTTTCTCTGTGTCAAACACTTATGAGAAAATTTGTAGATGGCGCTGAGTCAGATATGGAAGGACCTGTTTATTGTGTGTTGTCCAGAGGTCATCTATGGACTTAGCCTAACAGTTAGATAATAAGAAGTAGTACTGTTCTGGAGGTAGAGGAGAGTGGTAGATGGTCTTTACTGGGACAGTGTTTAATATTCACCTAAGGAAATTGTATGAACTGTGATTTGATCCATGTCTGTTGTCATTAGAATTAAGTCTAACCACATCAGTTCCTGTGGAGGGTTGAGATAGAAAAAAAGAGAATTTATTACACTGACATGCTGGAAACTCTGGAAGATTTCTTATGGAACATTCATTTCAAAATATGTGAAAATTTGGGTGAGGATATTTGGGTCGGTTGGTTTAATTTTTTTGAAGTATGGACAGTTCTCTTGCCCACCCTGGTAGATAAGTATTGATAAAGTGTTCTTAGAGTGTATCAACTGGGCATCCTTGTTATACGTTTCCTTGGGAAAGAAAGGCTTTCAGGGCACATTAGGCATTTACTGATGCATTTCGTAGCATTCTAATTTCCCTTCATCCTGATGCTTTCTTTCACATATTTTTTAACTCATGAAGAAGAAAAACAACAAGCTTTATTTTGGGGCCAATGTGATACCACCATGATCTACTTTGCTTCCCCTGGAGGGACTTACAGGATTCTCCATAATTTTGGCCAACTTACTGCAGTCAATATTCTATTGGACTGGGGGCTGGGCTCTGGACTCCTTGTTTCTGGTCATAGCTATGGTTCTATGGAGGAAAGGCATGAAGAAGGTGGCACTACAGGGTGTCCGTGAAGTCATGGTGTACTTTTGACCGGTCACACTGTCAAAAGTGCACCATGACTTTACGGACACACTGTATTTTGGACTTTAGTCCTGTCTACCCTCTTACCCTCTCCATTCCTGCTTAAGCCTCAAGCACTCTCTCAGAGTTCAAAGCCAATTACTTCCTAAAAGGCACACCCAAAACATGATATCTATCTTTTACCTCCTTCCTATAGAGGATCCTAAAGAAAACCTGCCTAGTTGCAGGCAACGAGTGAACTTCTATCTTTTGTTGAAATAATGGGAGAGATGAGTTCCATGATTTGACCCAGGTCTCTCCCTCTCTAAACTCCATTTCCTCCATATTTTCTAGATTTCCAGACCACATACCTATTTATTCAACAACAAAATCTTGGTGGCTGATTTGGTGTGCTAGGTTTCTTTGCAGAGTGGAAAACATGGCAGCCTAGGAGAGAGAAAACTTGGGTTCTAGATTTCACTTTGCTGTGAGTAGCTGTGGATGTGTGTGTAAGTCACTCCTGCCTGGCTCTCTTCCCTCATTGGTTAACTGAAGGATTGACTTTGTTGAGCCCAGAGATCCTTTCCAGATCTAAAAGTGCTATGGTTTTCTGATTACCAGTCTCTAGAGCCAGCATTTCATATTGCCAAATTTAAGCCGAAAAAAAAAAAATCTTGACATTCTTGGCAAGGAGCACAGGGCAGTCGATGGAGAGCCCCACGGTTTGTGTTTGGTTATCTCATCACGGGATATATTTATTGTGGATGGCAAGGAAGCCAAACCTCCAAGCATGTACATCAAGACTGCCATCCTTCACACAGTATGTGTGCAACAGCCCCTTTGCACCTAATAACTAGTTTTTATGAAATAGCTCTTAATATTATTTAAAACAGGATTTCACTTTATGCTAATGTCTTCAGATAGATGCCAGATAAAGAATCCTATTTATAAAAGAAAAAATATTTGTTCTCCCTCACAGGAGAGTCACCTGTGCGAATGGGTCCCAATACCAGGTCCCACCCAATAGCATTTTTCCCTTCAGCTGTGATTTTTATTCTGTCCTGACTGGCAGTGAGGTCAGATGTCCATATGACCCTTCTGTTCATACCATGGAATCTGTTGACAGCTGACACCTCTGTTGGGAAAATAAAAACTAGCTGGTGAAAGGACTGCTATCATTTTGACAGATACCCATTATTGGGGGTTGTGCCAACTGGTAAATTCCTAATAATAAGAAACAAATGTGTATTTTAGCTTCTTAACTCACTTTGTGAATGGCTTACAGGAACCTGTGAGCTTAAATGTAATTGAATTTAAATAACAAGTGGAGAGGCAGTGGCTACTGGTGCTAAGGGTAGTTTGATGACTGTGGGATGTATTTCTTTTTGTCATCAACATGTGTGAGAAAGTGCCAAATTACCAGTTGTGAATGACAGAAAATAACTCTAGTTTTATGTGAGAGTTTTTACTAAAGCACTGTTGTGCACCCCCTCTCAACCTTCTGCTTTTCCCATCTTCTCTCCATATGCCTGATCCCCCTTTTCCTGCAGTGGATGAGGAATGCCCTTACCACCTGGCCCCTCGAGTCAGACAGGTGAATGGACTCTTGGTTCCATCGATCATCTGGGCAAACCGCTTCACTTCTCTGTATCGCAGTTACTTTGTCTTTCAGAGGGAAGAGAATAATGAATAATGCCTTTCTTGTTTAGTGACAGGGAGGATTAAATCAGAACGAAGGGAGAGGTCTTTGAAACAGACTGTGCCATGTAGTAATCACATGTTCATCCTTCCCATTGCCAATCTCAACAACCCCAGCATGAGCTGCTTGAGACTTTATTTACCATTCTCTCAATTGGTGGCCTGAACCCTGTGATCAGGGTTGAGAGCAGCTACCAGCCCTCTGTGAATATACAGTCCATGCTTCTTGTCAGTGGTATGAGCAAAGAATTTGGTCTGAGCAAAGAAAAACTGTACTTGGATCATTCATTTCCCTCCAGAAAAGTAAAGGATCCAGAGGAATCCACTTTTCTGCTCTCTAGTTGGATATAACCCTAAGGATTAAAAAAATTCAATCTGTAATTTATATTGAGCAGCAGCTTTTGGGGTGGATGGTGTATACCAGGATGGGGGAAACAAATATTAAGACATCGTCCTTGTCTTTTTTGATTTGTTGGACAGATAGAGGAATACACAGACACGTGATTGACAATATCTGTGAGTAAATATGGATTAGGAGTCGTCTCTGTGCTTAGGGTCTTACTGGGCTGAGTGAAGGAGTGCCCCAGCACACAAGTGTGATGTGCAGACTCCTACATTAGAAGTATTGAAGGCTTTGTCTGGGGCACCAAGAAGGGAAAATTAGTGTAATTTGAAAAGGTTGAAGAGGACAATGTGGGATTTGACTTGGGCCTAAAAAGATGGATAATATGTTAATTGGCAAAGCTGAGGATAGGGTTGGGAGACAGAAATGAAGAAATTGTACTCTTGAAATCACAAGTGATATACTTCACAAGTTGTAATTTTGGCTTTTAAGTGGAAAATAAATGTATTGCTGAAAAAACTAGCCAGTTTGTTGTTGGTATAGTAATCTCAGACTCTAAATGATGATTAATTAACGTCTCTGGGAAAAAAATAAAAAGAGGGAAAAAGACTAAGTTCTGCCAAGAGAATGGGAAAATTATGGTCTAGCATAAACCTCTTCACCAAAAAGTTCATGATCATTTAACTGCTTAAGTCATCAGTGTATATGCTTTTAACTAAATCCAGTAATTCTCTTAATATCATTATAAAAATGCAGGCTGCAGCACATTAAAGGTATCCTATTGGGATATTCTGCAAAGTGTATTTAGAGGCTTTGAGTTTTTATAATTTCTACAAGTAAACTCCCTGCATCTTTATTAGTTGATAATGCTGTGATCTTCTAAATAGTCAAATGTACCTTTGTTAGGGTTTTCCTTCATTTGTATAAAATTTCAGGTATATTGCATTAATTTACAATCACTCTTGGTACTTTCCCTCTCCCTAAATTAACAGAAAGACAGATATAAACACTGATGTGATACCATCTTTGAAGACATTTGAGATCATTTTCTAATTCTGTATTTTGTGCATTGGAAATCTAGACCCAAAGATATAAAGTGCTTTGACCAACAGTATACCTTGTTGGTTAGTGACTGACCTAGGTCTAAAAACCAGACTTTCTAACTCCTAATTTGGGGTTCATCCATTATACCCTCATTCTGTCCATTGACAAAACTGAAAATTTACAGATTAGAACCAATATATAAGAACACCATGGATAAAAGAGTCTAGGAAATTTCAAATACATTCCCCCTGACACGTGGTTATTTAAAAATAGTAACAATAGCTAACATTTATGAAACTTACCTAAACACTTATACAAGTTTTAATTCATTTCATCCATCACAGTGACCTTGTGGTGTCACAGATACAGATGGGCAGTACAAAGGTTTACTTGGCAGGAGGCAGGGGTATGTTGCACAGCTGGGGCGCAGCCTTCCAGGCTCAGGGTCTCTGCCCTCACCTAGCGCCTTATTCTGCTTCCTCCACATGGGATCTGGTCACTGGGAGCTTTTCATCTCTATCTCCCATCTGCCTTGTGTCGGGAGCTGGCTTTGTAATTTTACATGAACCGCGCAGTTGCTACAACACAGTGGCAATACTGCTCAGGTGTCATCTGCACCTTGGATCACTGTTCCGTTTCCAGAGATGCATGTGGTACAGAACTACCTTGAATCTGTACAGACATTTGGGATAAAGGTTATTCTGTGTGGTGGCAGTGGTGTTGCCATGTGCACATTCCTGTAGCTGCAGGGCAGCTCGACAGAAGAGAAAGCAGCACCTCCCCAGGTGAGCAAGTGATTGAAACTCCCCTGGCATTTGCAGCAGTAGCAACCATATTTGACTTTCCAACTAGACTAAACCCTGACTTTGGGAGAGGATTCTTAAGTGGACAATATTTGTTTCTGTTCCCTGGACCATGGAGGGAGGGTGTGGGCTAAACACTCCCTAACTGGGTCTAAAGTGGGTTAGGGACTAGACTCCAACATCATTATGTAGCATAAAATAGTATAATTGGGAGACGTGTAACTGAGCAATCCAAAATATTTGGTAACATTCAAAGAGCTTTTTTCCTCTTTCACAATTAAGCCATGTCTCCATTTGCATTTGTGAAAAAAAGAAAGAAAAAAAACCTGACAGCACCAACAACACAACAAGAGAAATGCACAGCCTGAGCAATAAATCTCCCGAGGCATTCAGCAAGTGCCACAGGGCTCATTAATCTTGGTTATTTCCCGTAATAGATAACTTCACAAATCAGCTATTATTCCTAATCACATACATAAAGATAGCGGATGGATAATAACTTCCTGCATGGTGAGACCAAAATAAAATTTTAGTTAAAAATATATTTCTTCAAACTCCAGGAGGAAAGTGTTTTCTGCTTCTTAAAGGGGCCGGAGGAGATGGGGAGCAATCAATAAAAGAGCAATTGATTCTTGAGGATTGGGTTTTTAAAAAGAATTAGGTGTGTTTGATTTTCTTGGTGACACTGGCAGGCTTGTGTATCACCATGTCAATGTAAGGTGGGTTTGAGAGACTTTGGGTGACAGGAAACAAGAGAATTGTGTAGTTTCAGCCTCCAGATGGAGTTGAAGAACTAACTCTCAAGAACAGATAAGTACAGAGATGTCAGGGCCTTCTTGTATCCATAAAGTTGGCATTTGGATTTCAGAAGTTCACTGAATTTCGTGAATTCATTTATCTTCACAGAATAGGTAGATTACCATAGGAATGGTCTTCAGGCTCCAGCCACCAAACAGAATGGACCACCATGTAAGGGTTTATAGGCAATGAGAGCACATTCTTTTGAACAGTTGAGACTAGATTATCTTAAACCTAAAAGCTCCCAGCTCTTTGGCAAGGGACAAAAGTGTGTATCGAATTAAGCACTGGAAAGAGTGCTAACTGAAGTTTCCCAGGTGAAGAAAATTCGACCAGCTTCCTGTCCTCAGTCATGGCTTTCTGGAGGCACTGCAATCGAGAAAGGCTTTGTTATCATACAATGAGCTGCCCCTGCCCATCACATTATTACGAAATGCCAGTGAATTGCAGCGGGGTCTGGAATGATGTGTTCCACGTTTTTGCTGGGATTTGACTCCATATTATTCAGTCACTAGGAATAATTGACCTATCACAACAACACACGTACCAACAGGAAAAAGGTCTTGTAATTCAGTCTTTTAAGCCCAACTACCAGATAGGGCTTGCAAACGTCTGTTCTTTTACAGACCTCCAGGCACCTATTGTTAAAATTTCACTCTGAACTTCTTTACCTAAAATGAAGTAGTTCTTCTTTCTCAGATTTTCCAAAGGAGGAAATGGAAGTGGTCGTTTTTGTGTCCTTGTAATTTGCATTTATTACCTGTTAGGGCAGAAGAATTTTCAGACCAGATGATTAAACTATTTTCTTGCTAATGAAGTCTATGTTTCTTGGGTGTTTTCAGCAATGACAGAAACACGGAGTGTCCTTTATGGGCACAGCAGTATATTAGGCACTGGGGATAGAGAGATATTCAAGCCGTGATCTGTGCTCTTAATGAACTTGGCAGTCCAATAGAGAAGGTGATGTAACAACAAATATTTGTACAAGAGGAGAGATGGGGCAACCTGAATAGAGGCAATTATGTGTTGAGGACATTCCAGTGAGGCAGATCTGTGCACTGAAGGAGGCGTCAGTTTATGCCCCAAGTAGAGGAAAAGACACAAGGAAGAGTGACAGCATGAGCAAGCACAGCTGTGGAAACATTTCAGACATCTCTGGAAAGGAGGGACTAATCCAGCTGGAAGAGAGTGAGTACTAAAAATGGGAGATAAGGCAGAGAATGTAAATTTAGGCCAAATTACAGAGGCCTTGCTCCATTGGCATGGAGATCTGCTGAAGGGTTTGTGGCAGGGGGGGTGATGTGGTTAGACCTGTGGTTTAAAAACAAGCAATTCAGCAACACACAGAACAGATTAGAGGAGGGAGAATCTTTGTCATTTGACACTTGGGATGGGATTGCTTAAGAGCCGGGCTCAGCTGGGCCAGGCAACTAAACACATGCTTGGCCTCTCCATGCTGCATGGCTTCTGGGTTTCCAGAGAGAGAGCATTCTGTACAGAGAGTCTTCGAATAGAACCAGCCAGGCAAGCGCTGCCCAGTCACTAACCCAGTCTCCAGAGTTGCACAGGGCTCCTTCTGCTGCATTCTGCTAGTTACAAGAGAGTCATTAAAGTCAGCCCAGATTCTGGGGAAAGAACCACGCTCCTACTCTCAGAGGGGCCTTGGCAAGGTCACGTTTCAGAGGAGAATATGGGACAGGGGTGATTATTGCAACCACTTTTGGAAAACATAGACTGGCATGGTGGAGGTTGGCAGTTGACAGCAGCAAAGATGACTAATTCAGTTTTGCACCGGTTAGGGGTACCCATAGGACTTCGGAGGTGTAAAGATCATAGTAATAGAAAATGGAAGAATTATGCTCTATTCTAAAGATAGTGAAGAATTTCCAGGAAGAGGGTATGTGCTGTGAAGGTGGTCAAGGACAAGCCTTGCTCTGTCGGGCATCCTACACTGAGAGGGACAAGGTGAGGAGGCCAGAAAGAGACAGTGGACCCAGGAGAATATATCCTAGACACTGAATGGAGGAAGAATTATAAAAAGGAATAAGTTTGGTGACTGATGGAGGCAAAAGCCAGATGGCAAATAAGGAGTAAGGAAATAATGAAAAGGTAGAAGCAATTTCAAGTAGCCCGTGGAGCATTTCAACTCTCATGAAGAGATTTAGCAATTTAAAGAGAAGAATTTTATATATGTACGTATTAGAAAGAATAAATAGCCTAATTTTTTTGTGTGGATTGAGACTATTATTCTTCATGTTCTTTGGAGACGACAGAGTAAAATCTTGTCCCATTCTGGATATTCTTCCTTTAAAATTTCTCTTTTCCTCCCCACTAAATATATTTAACAGTTTAAGAAGAAATATCTTATAGGTTACAATATTCAGACATTTTAACAGAGTCACCTGAGAGAACACCGAATGACTGATTTGTAATTTAGAAATGTAGGTAACTCACTCTAGGACAAGGACCCTCTCCACCCTCCCTGCCCCCACCTCCCCAATTCAGTTCTCCTCATTTTAACAAGCTTCTGTTGAGTCAGTGTGCTTGAGGGCATGAAGTGAAATAGTTTGTCTCTCAGGAGATGGTGGGTAAGGCAACCGTCCCTGGAGAACTCTTCAGCAGAGAAATGAAGACTTTTATGAAAAACATGGCCTCTTTTATGGAAGTTAATCAACCTCCTTGGGCCTTGAGAGAATAGCGACCCACATGCCCTGGACCTAAAAGAAATGAGGCCATGGACACATGAGATAGCCCCTCTGAGAAAATTAATGCCTTCTGTCTTTTATTTTAATGCCATTTCTAGCATTCTTAAAGAAGCTAAACTATACTTTGCAAGGAAATATTAAAATGTAGGTTTCTGCAGTCAGACAACCATGGTGTCTGCTGTTTGGGGAGCAGTAGGAGGAAAGGTAAATCAAAGATAGAGGAAAACCTCAAAATAGATTTTTCCTACCAGCCTAGACATTTCTGAACTCATTTTGTAAAATTTAACCTGTGGAAATATTTAACCCATTGAAAAATAGAAAAAGTAAGCTATAAAGTTCTCCTGGATAACTGAAAGTCAGCTTACCCTATTAAAACTTTCTCAACATTAAAAATGTAACTCTCAATCAAATATAGAATGCACTTGTGTCAAAGATTTAGTTAACTCCTCCGTGAGAAAACCTTGTAGAATGGTAATGCAGACTTATAGAGCATTGCGAACCTGAATATATATATGCATTTAGAAATGAAGATTAGAATAAAATCTCTTGGTTATAGATAAAGCTGGTGAGTGTCTTTAAGATTAATAAAATCATAACCTTTGGGTGTGCTCTTTTTAACTGGGTATAAATCTATACGCTAATCCAGTGTTTTCAACCTCCCATCTGCAGACCGGCGTTGCTCTCTTGTGGACTGGCATGAAATTTCTGGAGGACCAGTAGTTGAAAAACACTGGACTAATCTATAACTTCTTTTCTTTTAAATCTGTAACTTCTAATCAAACACAAAATAGCAAAATCAGACACAGATGCATTCTAGAAAACTAAATAGTCCTTTGGCAGTCCTGTTAAACAATACCCCACTATTACAGTCCTTCTCCCTACCTGTCTTACTTGTAAGTTTTTAGTCTTTTTCTTTTTAACCACCACACAGTTTTCAACCATTTTTCTCAACATTTACAAGTTTTAAGAAATTTAATACAACTGATATTTCCTTCATTAGAGAGGTAATGATAGCCATAACAAAATCAGGCTCCTGCAGGAGGGGTCTTATAGACACCCGTTTATCCTTTTGCACCCTACTTTCAGGCCAGGGCATCTTGGGAGAATAAACGAATGCTCAGCCTCAAAGCTGATTGGATATCCTTGGCACATAGAACCCAAGTATCTCATTTTGTAGCATCTCTGAATATGCAACTGCGCTGTTTTTACTTCCCAGTTGAAGAGGAGAGGCGTGGTCTGGCATTTTGATCCTCCTTAGTGCAATCCATTTCTCCTACAGTGTGTGACAGGAAACCCTGCTTTGTGGCTAGCATCAGTCTTAATTTTCTGTTCTGTCACAGAATTAGCATGCCAGCAGATGCAAAATGATGCGGTCACCTGTCATCGTCTCCGCTAGCTTTTCTTGTGTTGTTTGATCTGTTGACTTTTTTGACAGAAGAAGGAGTTAAAGCTGCCATCAATCATTTTGTGCGACACTTGGCCTGTTTCCTCTTCCGAGGATACTTACCATAATGGGGACAGTTTGGTGTTTAGGAATTGCTTAATATGCAGATTCCAGCTGATGGTGCCCAGGATTGGAGCTTAGTCCTGAAAGTTTGGACAGGAAACATTGTTTTTACCTCCACGTGTCTGGCCTCACAAAGGGTACCGTTAAATTCAAACTATAATCAATTTGAACTTATATTTTAACAGGGACAGAGAGAGAGTCAGAAGCATAGATAGGGACAGACAGACAGGAACGAAGAGAGGTGAGAAGTATCAATCATTACTTTTTTGTTGCCATCGCAACACCTTAGTTGTTCATTGATTGCTTTCTCACATGTGCCTTGACTGCGAGCCTTCAGCGGAACAACCCACCCCTTGCTGGAGCCAGCGACCTTGGGTCCAAGCTGGCGAGCCAGATGGGCCCTGCACTCAAGCTGGCAACCTTGGGGTCTCGAACCTGGGTCTTCTGCATCCCAGTCCGATGTTCTATCCACTGCGCCACTGCCTGGTCAGGCGAACTTATATCAGTATTTAAGGTAACTATATGCCATGCAAATTAGGAATGTGGGGGTGGGTAGAAAAGGAAGAAGAAAAGTATGAGAGGTGTTACAAAATGAAACCATCAGCCATAATGCATATCCCAGTTTTATAATTTCAGAGGATCTCTACCTTAATGTCATCAAATTGGGCATCATGGTGGAACTGTTTCAAATGTCATGCAAACATTTAAGCAAACTTGATATAATAATCTGTATATATAAAACAATTGAACAATTTTGTATTGACCAGGAAACCACACCTTTTTGCATGCATAGCCAGGTCCTTTTTTTCTGACTGAATCAGCCAGCCAGTCCCATTAACTGTGACCCAGGATGTCAATGTGATCACTCATCTCTTGATCTATCTTTTATAGTTAGAACCCTAGGATAGCTAATTAATAAGGTCAACCTGTGGTATGATGATGATAGCCTCAGACTAAACTAACACTTCTGAGACTGAGTCAGTATTTCCCATCATTATCATGGGCAATTAGTAAGCCACGTGCAATTGGTTACAGTTCATTTCTGCTAATGGTATTGGAATGAGACCTATCGACCACATGGCAGTTCACGTGAGTTCTCCGAGACTGGATGTCCAAATGGTAGATTGGAAGCCATTCCATTTTTTAGACCAGTTTGGAACACTGCGTCTCATGGATTCCAGTGCTTTATTTGCACTTGTGTTTATGAAAACGCATCTTTATGGCAAATTAACTTGCTGGAGACCGAACTGCCTGACTGAATTGAATTGGGAGCTGTAACTTTACACTAAGTATATAACAATGACAGGCATGGTGTGTTGTTTTAGAAATCTGAGAATCTGTGTTATTTTTCTAAAGCACCATCATTTGTAAGAGTAGCTTTGGAAGAAAAGTATGTGAGTATCAGCTGCCTTTTATCCAGTCTATGAGCTATGCAGGCCATTTATGGGCAAAGAGCTGTGTTGTTTTCTGAAATCACCTTGTCAGTCTCTTCTCTTCCTCTTTCTTATTATAATGAACTTGGAAATGTTTAGTAGGTCAGGTGACTGGAAATGGTTGAATGTTTTCCAACCTTCTAATACTGAAGTGGTTGATAGTTCAGCTTCCATAGCAACCAGCCTTTTCCTGAAAACACTTTCTCTGGAAAGGGAAATAAGCAAACAGAAAGCGAGAGCGTGTCTCAATGTGAAATACATTTGCTGATTTATTCTTAAAGGTAAAAAAGGCAGAGTTCCAAGCACTGTGGGAAAAGACCGCCTGCAACATGCCCACAACCAGAATGTCTGTCATTTGGTTACTGAATATTCCCGAGGAAAAATGTTCCTAACAGAGAAACCTTAAATATCAGATAGACATATGTGAAATTTCTTGGTATCAACTCCTCCAGCAAAGGACATTGGCGACAATTTTAGTGCCAAACCTTAAAGGATACATGACTCTTGTTTAATTGAATATAATTTTGTACTTTAATTAATGTGTCCATTCTAATTTCCCGAAATGACAAATAATGATGTGTGAAAACAGTATAATTACATTTTGATATTTTTGGTAGAGTAATAACTGAATTCGCTGTGCTTTTGATCTGGAAAGTTATTTATTATTCTTATTAATCATTCAACCTTTTTAATTCTATTTATGTTCATTTGCTGTTTTTTTGTTTTTTCTTTTAATTCTGCACCAAGATCAACACCAGCCTGGACTCACTGCCAACTGAGACTTTGTGCAGGGGATTGACAAAATGGAGTTTCTTCCCGGTCTTAGCAAAATACTTGTGCACATGTACACAAATCTACTCAACAGGCAGGGTTATTAAGCAAAATTAGTGGCTTAATTAAAATGAGAATCCTTAGTTTTGCGAGGAAGTAGTCAATCATCTAGTTGTCTGTCACGTAATTCTGAATCTGTCATTTGGATTGAAATCTCTGAGTGCTGTCAACCCTCTCGTGTTCAGTTTATTCTCTCCTTTCACTCGTGATGGTTTTACCTGGAAACAGGCTACGGCCCAGAGATACTTTCATCTGCGACCTGCAGAGGGTTGGGGCAGCTGAGGTTTACCAGAGGCATGCAAACCTTGCTGTCTTTTACTCACGTTTTAACGGTGACAAGAAGTTGTCACTTGGTAACAGCCTTGCAGCTTGGGGAAAAGTCCTCTTACCTTTCAGCTTGAAAGAGGTAATGGTGAAATCTTTGTCTGGAGACCAGAAAAGGAGAGTGGCAGAGGCAGAAATGCCACACTATTCAGTCAGAGAAGCCGGGCTTCAGCATTCATCATAACAACAGGAGACACTTTGAAATGAATTTCTTAAAAAATAGGAGACCAACACTTAGAATCAGGAAGCAAGTGATGATACCATCTGTGAAACTCCCCAGTGAAAAGGGTGCATTTATTTTAGCTAATTTGTTGAGGGAAAGGAGTTTTAAATTAAAATAAAACAAAAAACATTCTCTGGTATTCACAATTTGACTATTTTGCCATATATATTTTATATTATCCTGGAAATATGTTTGTACATCACATTCTTAGGTATTAATAGCTCCTTTTAGGTCATCCAACCTTTGTACTGATCAGATCTGCTTTTGCAAAGGCAAATCAGTAACCTTATATTGACCTACATGTGCTCAAAAGGCTTTATGCAACAAATGCAGAGGAGATGCATTTGCTTCTAGCTCTAAACAACTAAGGCTTAAATAATGCATTTCAGCAAGTAATCTATTAGAACAGCTCTCTTGAGAAGTGTTGTGTTATGAATGGATTCTGCATTCAGAATATCCATTTTGTTGCCTCCCTCCCACTAATTACTTATTTCTTTGTTTTACCTCTAATTTGCATTGCTTAAGTAAAAGAGAGGGGTTCTAGCTAGCTCTTTCCCCTTCACAAATCCTTATACTTAGTCTCTGTCTGCAATTGTAACATTGACTTAAACTCATTCCTGTTCAAGGAAAACTGCATGCCAAAGAAAAGATGCTCACTAATCGCTATATCTAATTACCAAGAAGAGCAAATCACTAAAAACAAATTAAGTATCTTAAATAAAATGGAAAATAAAAGCAGTTAACAATCAAAGAGACGAAATGCTGCCATCTCTCAAATCTGTTTCATGTGCTAATTGAAGGCAGGCTGGCCATATTGGGGATTGGCAAAGATTTTTCCCATGGAACCCCTTTTTAAAGAATCCAGAATCATGACAAACAAAAACAAACCAAGAAAACTATCAGATTCTAACAAATTGTAAGTATCTTTTGAAAATTAGGAAGCTTCACGGACACTTTCTGTTGGGCTCTGTGGACCTACTCACATGTTCTTTTCCTCCTTAGCCCGGGGTGATGGAGATGACTTTCAAGTTACTGTAACCCTAATTTAAATAAACTGGAAAGTAATGAGAATTTTATACTTGACCTTAATCTGAAGAGGTCTGAAATAAGCTTATTACTAACCAAATCCTCCTCTTGCTTGCTTTTTATTTTTAGTACTCTCTCCTATGTTTTCAAATGTACCCCCAGTCTTCTGATGTTAAAGCCAACAATGAAGTGAAGTTTCTAATCAGGCTGTGAACACTCACCAGAATACTGGTCAGAAAAGCATAATCAGTTTCATTATTCAAAGAAAGTCAGAGTTAGTGAACTTGTCAAGTTTTGCCTTTTTGAAGGACAAAGTGTATTTGTGTGCCTAAATTTTGGATTGAGTAGACCACATAGGACTGGGGGAAAGGAGACTGACTGGTTAGTAGCATGTCCTTAGCGGTGGACAGAGACAGGCCTGCAAGAGCCATCCCTTTTTCTTTCTGCGAATGGTCAGGAACCAGCATGCTTTTAGATCTGCTTCAACCAGGAGCCATAGACCGGGGTCTACAAGCCTTAACAGGAAGAGGGCTCTGTCCGATTGTATCATCTCCTCTGCCCCATTCACCCCTGCTCAGACCCCAGTGTACTGGAAAGGAGTGAAAACGCTAGCCAAGAAGGAGGAGTTACAGAGGAAGAAGGACATAGGGGAGAAGTAAGAAGAACTTGAATAAGGAGGAGGATAAAAGAGATGATTAACACTGAAATCATGTCTATCTCTTTAGAGAGGATATTATTATTTATAATGGGCTCTCATTATCTTTCTATTTAAGATAAATAATCCAAGATATGTCGACATGTGTAAGAACTATTTTTCTCTAAAAATAATAAAAGCCATACCTAAAACTGTCAACTTCTTTCATATGATGGTACATATAAAACAATTATTAAAATTCTGTGGCACACCAAAAAATAGACTTTTTGCCAATCTGAAAAAAAGGTATAATTATTATTAATTTATGGAAACAGTAATAGCAATTACCTACCCCTTTTGCTCCAAAGTGTCTTCTTAAAAAATCAGGTACCTAAGGATTTCTCGTACCAAGACTTATGCAACGTGACCAAGAAGATGCAATTCTAGTCTGACCAGGTGATGATGGTGTAGTGGATGGAGTGTTAGACAGGGACGCAGAGGACCCAGGTTCAAAACCCCAAGGTTGCCAGCTTGAGCACAGGGTTGCTGGCTTGAGCACAGGGACACCAGCTTGAGCACAGAGTTGCTGATTTGAGCATGGGATCATATACATGACCCTGTGGTCACTGGCATGAACAGGGGACACTGGCTCTGCTGGAGCCCCCAGTCAAGGAACATATGAGAAAGCAATCGGTGAACAACTAAGGTGCTGCAATGAGGAATTAATGCTTTTCATCTCTTTCTTCCTGCCTGTCTGTCCCTATTTTTCTCTCTCTCTCTCTCTTCCTGTCTCTCTTGCTTAAGAAAAAAGAAAGCAATTCTATTATATGACCTGTATATTTATGATTCAAAATAGGGCATTTATACCAGATGGCTGTTGCTGTGTTGGCCATTGTCATTTTTTTTTATTTCTTTTTTTTATTTTATTCATTTTAGAGAGGAGACACAGAGAGAGAGAGAGAGAGAAAGGGGGGAGGAGCTGGAAGCATCAACTCCCATATGTGCCTTGACCAGACCAGTGCAGGGTTTTGAACTGGTGACCTCAGTGTTCCCAGGTCGACGCTTTTATCCACTGTGCCACCACAGGTCAGGCGGCCATTGTCATTTTTTTATGTGACAGTCTAAGGGAAAAGAGGTCAGTGTCCCTGACTAAATAGATATTGTGTGTTTTAAAAATTCTTGTGGTACACCGGTGTGTGGTGGCACACCAGTTGAAAATTGCTGGTCTATCTGATCTCTCTTTTCTATAGACCAAGCCTCCCTCTACTTCATCAAAGTATGTAAAACTGTGTTTAGTTTAAAATGTATATAATGGATAGAAATGCAAATAGGGTTGTACTATGTGAAACACAGGGATGACTAAAGATGAAAGTTTGGAGAGAAAATTGAGATGGTCCTGGGGCAATGTAACAGCCCTCTATCATAAGCCAGCCCATCTTTCAGGACCTGCCAAGTATGCTAGTCTGTAGGAAGGAAACTAGCTGAAAAACCAAGGGATATGTAAAATGTGATTTTATGAGGAAATGAATGTACTCTCAGAATACCCTCACCTTTTTTAATAGCAGTGTGTTGCATGGACCATTCTGTTCTTCAGTAAAAATGACTAATAGCCCCCATCCATCACATTGTACAGTATGGTACATCTGAGTAGCAGAGAGCTTATAAAACATACTTGGCAATAAGTCACAAAAACATTCGTATTTTTTAATAATATTTTTGAAGGAGAAAAATCTGTTTTTCAATAAATTCTGGCATGGCCTCCCTCCAGATTGTATTTCTCATTTAAAATTACTTGGGATTGATTTTTTTTTCCTGTTCATTGGTTTTTTACTGGTTTCTTCCTCAGACACATTTCAGAGCCGATTAAAAAGAAGACAAGGGAGTGGGTGGAGAATTCTGGGGTGCTTTCTGTTTCTGCTTTTGGTTGTGATGGAATTAATGGCAGTATAGTCAGCTAAATTTTACTGAAATTCTGTATTGACTATTACCTGTGATCAGGTAAAATTATTTCTCAACTTAATACCTTCCTGTTTTATTGCCCTATATATTTGGATTTTTTTTGTGAAATATTTTATTTATATTTCCTGCTGTGTAAATTATAGCATTTTTAAATAAAGTCATAGGTTGCTACTATTTTTAATGGTAGAATACTGAATATATTTATATAGTTGTCCTTATTATTGGAAATGCCCTATTTCTACTTTTTTAAAAACACAATTTATAATTACAGTGCATAATTGCCCAGAGTCGACAAGTGGGTGCTGTCAAATATCAGCTGAGGGTGATGCTAATTTTAGAAAAATCTCTCTGGTTTCATTCCTAAGGTTTGGACACATTGTTGTTAATAAGTGACATGGGTCTTCTTTGTTCAGGGCCAGATGGGAGCTCCCAATAAACAGAAGTGGATCATACTGCCTAGGAACTCAGAAACTTTTAGAAGTCTTTGAAATTCATTCTTATATCTGAAAAAAAAATGACACTTAACCCTATCCATCTTTCATCTTTCACACCCTACCACTGGTTAAACGTTAAATCTAAGTCTGTGAATATAATATACATGTTCCTGCCCAGAGAGGCCTCATAGTATATTATAATATGAGATATTTTTAAAGCAAGGAAAAAGTTGCTAGCACACACATAAATGTTCAAAGCCAGGGAACAGGTACCTTGGGGGAGACGGGGGAAGCTAACTCTCCTTTGTTTATTGTAATGAGAGGTCTCATATACCAGCTGTTGGGTTTACTTCTCTCTAGGAAATGGAAGTTTCCTAGTGAAACAAAGTTCATTAAAATATGTATAGCCAAATGGTGAAGAGCTGGGCAAAGGTAAAGAAGGCACTTATTTCACTAAATACCTTTGGTACTGTCTAGTTAGATTTTGAGGCTTGATGATTGTTTTTAAAATATCTTGTTGCTGAATCCTATGTTTCTTTTCATTGAACATTTGAGAGAGATTTAGAAGGAAAAATCAGTAGGACTTTGTGATGGATTGTATATGGAGGGTGAGAGTGGGAGACATGAACGGTGACTGGGTAAAGCGGGTCTTCTTGTGTCCTTGAATGAATGATGGTGGTAGTCAAGGAGAAAGCTAGCCACTGGGACGGAACCAGGTATGGAGGAAAGTGATCAGGAGTGCGAGGGTTCAGGTATGTGGAGTGAGTTGTAATCCTTTGAGATGTCCCAGGGGAGATGTCAAGTAGGGAATTGGGTCACAGATCTGGACTACATAGGAAGGGCGTGGGTGAAGATACGCATTGTGACTATGTGTACATAGGAGTAAGTTCAGTCATGAGTGTTAATGAGATTGATAAACAATTCATCAGCTGGTAAGAAGATGAGTCTGCGCAGAAGGTAGCAGAGTATCCCAGGAAGCAGGGCAGTTCCAGGACAGGTGTGTCATAGAACCCAAGACTGAGAGCATTTCAAGGCCAGAGAAATTGGCAACCCAGACAGTAAGCCTTATGGCTTTCTCCGTTAACATGTGCGTAATTAGATGGTGGCAACTTCAGAATCTCAACTTCTTTGTAGAAAATCAGCTATGCTTTCTAAACAAAAGGATTCACCCTGGCTAACTGGTATATTTTTACCACCATGACACAACAGAAACTCTTCCAGCCTCTAAATACCGAGCTTCGTTTCTCCCTCGCCCAGAATAATTTTGCTTTAATATCACCCAGTGGAAATGTCTCTAGTTTATTGCGCCATTCTTTCTATCTTATATGGGATCATAATGATCTTCCTTTTGTTGACAATTTGGATAATGACAGGAAAATACCATTATTGCTGAGGTATCCTGGTTTAAAGCGGTTTCCAGGGAGAAAGCATGAAACTCCCACAATAAAGTTAGAGTCCAAATTCAATAAATGTATTTGTAAGAGAGTTTTTTCTTTAATATAGAAGCACTGTGGTCTTTATTGAACTAATTCTAATCATAGGACTCTTGATAGAGCTACGGTGGTGGCTTAGAAAGAATATCCTTCCTCGATGTTACTTACCTCATTGAGGTCTCAAAGTGTGACACAGTCAGACAGTAATCCAGTGAACCCATTGCATAAGCAGAAATTAATTCATAAAAATAGCTATTGTTATTCACTGAAGCTTTTTAGTCCACGGCAGAAATAAACCTTCAATGAATTGCAGGCTGTTTTCCCCAGTATACCAGTTTTAAAACTGATTGGAAAAAAAGGTATTAACTGGTTTCTTTTGGAGGGTTTGAGGTAAGAAAAAGTATAAATATCTAAGCAATCCTCTGTTCATGAAGAATTATGCTTTTCCTATATATGAACAATTTCTGTGATAGCTGAAGATGGAGCTAATGCACATACTATTGATTCTGTCGGCAGGGTAAACTCTATTTTATACTCTGAGTCTTGCATGTGCTAAACAGTTTTAAGATTACTAATACAAACAAACAAACATGGGCCTCTAAACCGACTGTTGCCTGTAACTTTTGTGGGGACGTGTGCTATTTATCCCAGTTATTTCCCCAGCCCCGAGCTCAGCCACCCTTGTGGCTTAAGACATCATCTATACTGCACTGACTTCTAAATCTTTACTTCAAGCCCCAGTTTTTGCTTGAATTTTAGTAGTTTTCTATTAGAAATTTCTACCTATATGTCATGTCCCACAGGTGGCCAAATTTCATGTAAAATGGAACTCGTAACTCCCTCTCTTAATTTGTTTTTCTAAAGATGTCTTACATAATCACCCAAGCAATGCATAAGGGTACTTTCTTTCCCTCAGTACCACACAATGAGATTCACTGTCCCATACATACCATATTTTTCGCTCCATAAGGCGCACCTCCTGACCATTAGACACACCTAGGGTTTTAAGGAGGAAAATAAGAAAAAAAATATTCTGAACCAAATAGTGTGTTAAAATATTTAATAAAATACCATATTTTCCTCTTCATAAGATGCACGGGGATTTCCCCCTCCACTTTTAGGGGAAAAGAAGTGTGACTTATGGAGCGAAAAATACGGTAGTTCTTTCTAACTACATTATAAAAAATTAGTGTCCTCTTCATTGTGCATGGACTATCTCTCCCTTGCATATTTGCAGTCATCTCTTCAACCACCTTCCTGCCTACATGCTGAAGTCACTGATTTTTCTTAAACGTGGGTCCCATAATGTCACTTCCTATTTGAAATGTTTTCCTTTACTGACTGAATAAGGTTTCAACTTCTTAACATGTCCTAAGGATGCCTCCGGGTGAGGCTCCAGCCACTTAGTTAGCAATTTCTATACACTCTTCACCCAGCTATACAAAACCATGTATCAGTATTTGAAAAAGTCTGTGCCTTGTCCCAGCCCACCTCACACCCATGCTTCTGTCCTGGAGCTTCTCTTCATCATTCGAGATCCAACTCAGCTAGCTGTAAGGTTGCCCTAATGGCTTCCTATATATTCAGAGCTAGAGCTAAATTTCCCTTTATCTTTTTCCATGATATTGTATGTGCACATCGTGGATACATTTTTAATACATTTCATTAACATTTTAGAAGAGGCAGTATAGCCTCGTGCTTTCTAAAGAGCACAAGATTTTTAATTCGTTTAAAACCAAATTTTGCCATGAGCTGTGAAACAAGTGATTTGACCTCTCTGAACCTCATTTACTCATCTGTAAAATGAGATTCTAGTAGTACCTATCTCAAGAGACTGTCATAATCACCTGAGATAAATTAAATAAAGCACTTGGAACATTAAATTCAGCACTGTGTCTGGTATATAATTATTTGTGGTCTGGTTATGTTTATCTTTTCTTCAAGATTGTGAGGTCCAATAACTGACCCTTAACAAAAGCTCAATAAATTGTCAATGAAATAGATCAAGTGAGTGATTTCTCATATGGATGTAGTTGGTAGGCCCAAAAATTAAAATAAGAACTATTCTAAGATATGATACTGTTATTGGAATCAGAAGGCAAAAATTAGTGGGTATCTTAAAATTTGGGTGAGTGAGCCTGACCTGTGGTGGCGCAGTGGATAAAGCGTCGATCTGGGAACACTGAGGTCGCCAGTTCAAAACCCTGCACTGGTCTGGTCAAGGCACATATGGGAGTTGATGCTTCCAGCTCCTCCCCCCTTTCTCTCTCTTTCTCTCTCTCTCTCTCACCCTGTGTCTCTTCTCTAAAAAAAAAAAAAAATTTGGGTGAGTGAAATATACTAACTCCTAAATTTATCCAACTGAGGTATGAGAAAGTTGAGTTATGATTTTTATGGTCAGTCACTTTGTTTTCACTCAACAGAGCCTGAGAAATATTACAACAAAGAAATATGGACTGACCTCACCCTTTGGCTCTTAGCTTTTGATCCCTGGCTTTAATTTGATTATCACTGACATTGACTATTCATATCATACCATGTTTAATATGTGATAAATTATATCAGGGTACACAATTCCATACATTTGGAGGAAAGTAATTTTGAAAGAGTTGATTCTTTCAGTATTTCAAATTTATTTGCTTACCCTTTGTCATGCCCTATAAACTATTATGATCTTTTGTCAAATGATCAAACTCTATACTCTTCAGATTAAAAAAGTAACCTGGGTTTCAACTTCCAGGAAACAACAGAAAATATTCTGATGAGATTTACCTCTTAACATATTTACCAAGAATAGTGAGACTTAAATAATACCCTTGAACTAAGAAAAATAATCCACTAAATATGCTAAGAAAAAAGATCGTAAAAAACAAGTGATAGGCCCTGGCCAGCTGGCTCAGTGGTAAAACATAGGTCCGGCATTTGGAAGTCCTGAGTTCAATTCCCAGTCAGGGCACAGTGGAGAAGTGTCCATCTGCTTCTCCACCCTCCCCCTCTCCTTTCTCTCTATCTCTCTTTTCCCCTCCCGCAGCCAAGGCTCCATTGGAGCAAAGTTGGCCCAGGCACTGAGGATGGCTCCATGGCCTCCAACTCAGGTGCTAGAATGGCTTCGGTTGCAATGGAGCAACACCCAGATGGGCAGAGCATCGCCCCCTAGTGGGCATGCCGGGTAGATCCTGGTCGGGTGCATAGGGGAGTCTGTCTCTGCCTCACCGCTTCTCACTTCAGAAAAATAAAAAAAAAAGTGACAGTTCATTTTCTAATAATGCTCTTTGGAGTTAATAAGTAGAAGAATCTTCTGAGAAAATGATGGAATGTGCTAAACCCTAGCATCAGAGTGTGTAGTTTGTGTGCACACTGGCTCTGTAGCATGGGGCAGGCACAGTTGACTTGGGAATAGGGAGACACTGGAGCCAACTGCCAATTCACCTCTGAAGAGCCACAGTCAAAGAATGAGAAACCAGGTTCACCTGCAATGGGGTTGGGCCACACATCTTCTTTCCAGCCCTATCACTTCATGATTAGTCAAATTACAGTAATCCAGACACCTATCCAGTTGAGTTATGTGATGGAAACTAACACTTCAGGCCCAGAGCAATCAAGACACTTCCTGACTTCCACTGAGTGAAACATGAAAGTCATTCTTTTACAGTATACACTAGTGATTACAGCACCGATTCCGGAGCCAGACTACCTGGGTTTCCTTCAGGTCTTGCAGCTTCTTAGTCATTACCTTGACTTAGTTTGCTTCTTTAGGGCTCAGTTTCCTCATCAGGAAAATAGAATGATTAGTTACCTTTACTCAAAGAAGTGTGGTGGAAATTAAGTGAGATTGTGTTTGTAAAACTGCAGTAATTTCTGGTACAGAGTCAGAAGTGTGAGCTGATATTTCTGTTGCCTTTCAAGATGAGTCAACCATGATTTTCTCTTGTCTCCAAAGCACCAGTGACCCCTGAATACTCTTCAGCTCCTTCCCTTTTTAACATTTAATTGAATTTTATAATAACCCACTAACAGTCAGCACTTTGTTTTCTTCTGAGCTCTGCATACCTCTACCTAATTCATTTTCTCTTTCCTCCAGTTTACTCTGAATGTTCTCCCTCCTCCATGAGTCAGTTCCATCGCTCTTCGGCTCTTGCTGCACCAGCACACTGGGCTTCTTTTGGTTCTTCAAATACCTAAACCCTATCTCTGCCCCAGAACCTTTGCACATGTTTGTTCCTGGGCCTGCAATGCTCTTCCCCAGGTAACGCTTAATTTGGGGGCTCTCTCACTTGGTTTAGATTGCTGCCCCATTGTTGGGTCTTTCTTGAGTACTGTACAATATTATATCCCTGTCAGACTGCCCCCAACCCTTTTGTAGATTTCCTCATATCCTGTACTATACATGCATACAGTATGTTTTCCATTTGCAGATTCTTTTTAATGCAAAAAAAAAAAAAAAACAGCTCAAAACAAAGCATATATAAGTGGTACCTTACCTCTTTATTATTATTATTATTATTATTATTGATAGGTTTTAAAGAGACAGAGAACTCATTTGTTATTCCACTTAGTTGTACATTCATTAGTTACTTCCAGTATGTGTCCTGACTGGGGATAAAACCTGCAACCATGGCGTTTTGGAACAATGCTCTAACCAACTGAGTTAACTGGCCAGGGCTCTTACCTTTTCCCATACAAAATTGTTACTGGGTTATCCATGCTTTATATTTCAAAGAATTGACACAAAGCCCTTGTCAATCCTATATATCAGTGGTATTCAACTCCCAGTCCATGGACCCAATAAGTATAGACTCCATAATCTTCGTACAACATCAGGGTGGTTAACTCTTTTGTGGACCTGCATGAGATTTCTAGTGGACCGGTACTAGTCTGGTTTGAGAAACACTGCTAGGTATGTACCTTACTAGATGTGCTCTGATCATTTTAAGAAGGTTCTAACCACTGTAAAGACAGACTGAAGCAAAAAAAGAACATTTAAACTCAGAAGTTAGTCATCTTAACACTTTTAATATTAATCTTAGAACATGAGCCATGTCCACAGAACTGTGGAATGGGAACAAGGATGAGCAGCCTCAGAGTATTTGAAGCATAGTAAATGTTTTAAGCAAAGATGTGAAAATTAACTTAAACAATGAATATTATATAGAGCAGACAATGGTTGCTTGTGTTTTTGTTATCTTGATAGAAGGAGATGGTATCTGAGCAGGGAACCAGGAGTTAAAATTAAAGGTGTATTTACTTTGAGGCAAGTACTGGCCTTCAGTGCCATGACTACCAATGTGCAGGTCTCTTCTCAACTGGCTTACTCCAAACCTGCCTTCAAAAAGGTGGTTGGGTTCTTATCAGCTTAAGTATCCTCCTGACACAGGTGAACTGATGACTCCTTTTCTCTGCTGGCTCTGGTGCATTCCAGAGGGAGTAGAGTCCTTTCAGATGTCCCTCTTGGATTGGGCTCGTGCTTGTTTTAAGGTGAGGCTTACATTGTTTTAATGAGTGGCCTGCTCTGCACAATGACCACTTTCCTCTGTGGCTCAGGGCAGCCTAGCACAATGTCCTGCCTGGCAGTGAGTGACTGGTAACATTAACAGCGTCACCAGCTCAGATATCCAGAAAGACCTGGCAAGGCCGTGCAAGGAGAAAGAAGGCTGGGCTGGACCTGCAGCAGACCCGAGGGCACCCCTGCTATGGGAAGGCAGCCTCAGCAGTTTTAGGCAGAACTGACAGGTGGGCCTGTCCCAGATTTTTCCAGTTTTCCATGAGACCCAGGAATGTTAAGTCAATAACATGCTGTAAGCTGGATTTGATGCACATTCCACCTGCTTGTGACCTTGAAAACAGACTACACTTTATCCAGGATTCATGCTAACAAAGTATTCCCGGTCATCGTGCTATTCCTAGGATAAGAAAAGTTGGTTTGGGCTAAGCAAATATATATATATATAGGGTGTGACAAAAGTAGGTTTGCAGTTGTTTGTATGGAAAGTAATACACTAATTAATAATAATACAAGAATAAACCCTGTGTTTCACGTACTCACAACCATAAACCTACTTTTGCCCCACCCTTTATACCTATATATGTGCATGTGTGTGCATGCATGTACATGTGTTTACATATGTATTTATATATGAGTGTGTAGGCACACGCACTGTGAGCTTCTTGGAATCTTCTCCCACTCACTAACTGCTGCCTTTTTTTTCTCGGGTGTCCTGTGGGTTTGGGAACTGAGGCAGTAAGCCTGTCAGAGACTGTGGGAATCACAGTCTAAAACCATAGCAGAGCTGGCTTTAGTTTGAATATACACCTACTACAGAATCAGGTGTCTGGTAAATATTTATTGATAGAATGTCATGCTGTCTTTTAACCAGACAGGTATTTCTGGCAGGTAAGATACCTCACTTCTCTCAGGCATGCTCTTTTAAAGTCCCTTAGTCTGGTGTTTTGGCCTCTTAGCCCTTGATCATCTCCACATTCCATTGTCAAAAGCAGCAAGCAAGACCACTCTGCAGCCGGGTTTCCCCTTTGCCTGTCCTCCCTGGCTCCTCTCCCACCCCGTTCAAAGGAACAGAGGTGGACCGGAGAGCCGTTCTCATCTGCATGGCACCTCCCATCCCCCTTATCAGGCCACACAAGGACCCTCTTGTTTCCCCTCTCAGCTCTCTTTAAAAGTCACCACTGTGAATGCATTGATGTTGCTTCAGATGTCTATGTGTCCTTGAAAAACACATTTGCGTTGATGAATTTTATAATATACCATACATAAATGGTATTATAGATTCTGGTTCTTTTGTTTTTTCCAGTCAGTTCTGCTCTTAGAGCTACTGATGATGCTGGATGCATATCTTATTTCTTTATTCTGGCAACTACGTGGTGTACCATCATATAAATCCTCCACTTTTTATTTATTCCCCTTGTAATAGTCAGTTTCAGCTGCCTTCAGAATAGTGCTGTGATGACCAGGCATGTCCTTCTGGTTTTGTGAGTGAGCTACTGTGGGTTATATTCTCAGGATGTTGGGGCACAAGCATGTTTCATTCACTAAGTACAGAAAATTGCTCTCCATAATGAGGGAACCAGTTTAGCCATCAGTAGCTGGGAATGAGCCTTACTGTGTCCCCACATTTCTACATGGCACTGTTTGATACTCTAGCTCTCCTAGGATAGCTGTATTCTTGTCATTTTAATTTGCATTTCTCTGATTACTAGTGAAACTGAACTTCTTACATACTTTTCAGTCATTTGGATTTGTCCTTCTCTGAATTGCCTGTACATATTTTATGTACATTTTTCTATTGGGTTTCTTATCTTTTTTTTCTTGTTGATCTCTCATATAGTCTGGATATGAATCCTTTGTTCATATTTAGAGATGACAAACATCTTTTGTTTATTTTGTCTATGGTAATTCTTTTTACAAAAAGATCCATCAATGCTTTTTTTTATGCCTTTAAAAAAATTATGTTTAAGAAATCTTTCCTTATCCCGGGCTATCAAAAATATTTTTCAGTAGCTATTTCTGCTAGCTCCATGGTTGTACTTCATATCTAGACCTTCACAGCATTTGAAGGGGAGGTTTATGGGGATTTGTTTTTTTATGATGGAGGAATATTAATCCAGCACTTTCTCTCCACAGTAAGCTAGTTTTTACAATATTATTCGCTAAATAATCCATCAATTTCGCTCTAATTGGTATTGCTACCTCTTTCGATTAACAAGTCACCACATATACATGGATTGTTTTAGGACCCTGATTCTGTTTAAAGAACAGCACGTGGATTTGGACATCCTGGGTCACTAGTATGCCTAGAACCTCAGGCACCTGGGGAATGGACTCAAGGAGTTTTCTATCTAGAACTTTAAAGCGAAAAAGCCTTTAAATGTAATCTATTTTGAACTCTCATATTTATAATAAGTGCCTGAAAAGTAGATCAAAGTGTTCAAGGTCCCATGTCAGTGGCAGATACAGGACTGGGACCTGAGTTTCCTCTTGTGCAGCCCATGCCTTCAGATTTACCCCAGGGACCTCCTTGCTCCTCAGGGCAAAGCAGGTTGTTTTCATTGGAACTTTCTACTCCTGCAAATCATAGTTTTGTGGGTTTCTAGTGATTTTGTTGAGTGGCTTTGTTTAATGACCAATTTTTTTGTACTTTAGACTAGCGATTCTCCTTAACTGCTAGGTGCAGATGTTTTGTATATTTTCCTCCCTCCTTCCCTCCCTTTTTTGTAGCAAAAGGGAATTTATTGGTACCAGTCCAGGAAGTGTGTGGACATCAAGGCAGACTGGAGCGCAAAGATGACAGGAATGGCCCCTTGATGCATTATATGTTAATTTATGTCTCAGAAAAATTAAATCTCACTGTTATTCTTTCCTAGGTGCGTTGTACATATTTAGATGTGTTACAAGGATATATTTCTCTGTGTATAGAAACCTCTCTATGTCTTTCATTGAGTGGAACAGGAAAATAAATTATGGAACAGAAAAAATTTGAAGAAGCCATACAACTCCTTCCACCTTTCCTTCACCTTTGCCTAAGTCTAGAACAAACTCTGCCTAGGGACCTGCATTATTTCCTTGGTTTTCCTCAATGCTGGGAGGTTTATGAATGTGTTAATTCATGTAATATAAACAGAGGAACTTTAATTAGAGCTAACATCCCAAGGCAGAGAAATCAGAGATGAGAGGGAAGAAGGCAGCCTGGAAAGTGCTGTCTGCTGTCTGGTGACTATTGTGGGTGGAAGGCAGTGGGGCAACCAGTGTGGTCTCCAGGGTCATCGCCTTCTCAGCCGTGCACCAACGAAGGGCTACTTGGTCTAGAATACTAGACTAAAATGTGCCAAAGGAGAGGCTCATCTAGTGCTGCTTCTACTCGTATCCAGTCTGCAGCCTGGCCTGCGCTGCCTCTTCATGGAACTCCTTGACCCACTGCAGGCCTGGAGAATGCAACAGAGCCGTGCACATTTGACTGCGCCCTCTTCTCAGAACCGCATAACTACAGGGATGTGTGGCGAGGCGTGCTGGGAGAGGGCTGGCGGGTGGGAAGGTGATCAGCTCAGCCCTCCCCATGCTGCGAACATTGGTTAGAACGTGCTTTTCTGTGCTCTTGTCCGCCTCTGGAATGGCCGGTCATTTGGGAGTCAACTGAAATCCTTTGATTACATAATGTGTCACATTTATTAATGTAATAATTGTTTTACAAAGGGGCTCAAAACCTTCTGGGCCTTCTAATATTAATCTTCATCTTTCTGCTGGGTGTTTTACTTAGTTTTTCTAATTTCCATGCTAAAGAAGACAATATGACCAAACAAGGCTGTTGAACACCTGGCCCCTCCGCTAGGTAGGTCATGTAGTGTTACCTAAAACGGAAGTCACCACAAACAGTAGATGCCATGTTTTGAGGCTTCTGTTTGTGGTGAACTTTTGTCATGTAGTTAAGACTGATTCATAAAAAGAGTCAACTAAGTTTCTCTTTGATCCACCTTCAGTGAAATCTGCCTCGCAAACTAGGAAATTTTTTTCTTCCTAGCAAAGCCTGAGAGTTGTAGAGGAAAGCGATTTTCAATTATAAAGAGGATTTATTTTTCTTCTTCTTTAAATAGGAAACTGTTCCTGGTTTATGAATGGAAGAGGATTCCAAATGCTCGTCTGTCTGATGTGAAAGCATTCTCCCTTTTACTAAGCAGCTTGCCCTTATGTCACGGAGGTTAGGGATGAAAAATGATTGAAATCCCGTGAATGGATCTTCCCAGGCTTTGTCTGTAGTCCAAGCAAAGCACCCCAGGTTTATAGTGGACACGTTGAAACTCAGAGTGTTTCCACAAACAATTTGAGAGCACATCAATACCTCAGATAGTAATACATTTTAGAAAGGGACTTCTCAGATAAAGCAGTGGAAATTGAATGTATGAGTTTAGTTGATTTATAATATTTTGTAATATTCAAATATTTTGAGTAGGAGAAGCCTGTTCTTTGACAAGAAGAGTTAGTGCAACTTTTGTGATAGGCCTAGTTTTTGTGAAGCAAACAAGCTGAATACAGTGTGTCCGTAAAGTCATGGTACACTTTTGACCAGTCATAGGAAAGCAGTGCACCATGACTTTACGGACACACTGTATTTTGGAGATACCCTGAGTATCTTTTTAAAGTATACTTACCTGTTTATTTCTTGTATCCATTTTTGTTTTTCATGGGGACCCCTTCCATATTTGCACATTTAAATATACATGGAATCCTGAAGCAGAATTTAAGAAGTTCTCTGTGTCAGTGTAGATTCTGAGCTGATTCTTTTTTCACAGATGGCTTTTGAATTGAACACTAATGTATTTTCAAGAAAATCTTACTTTGTGGGCTTCATCTCAGATGTGGAGATATAGTAAGCTTTTTAATTTCTTTACAATGTACTGTAGGAAGTAGAAGGTGCCTGTGAGAGATCATTACTAGTGACAAATACAAAATTTGAGGTTATGGGTTATTTGATATGGGAAAGAGAATCTGAAACTACTATAGGAGCTGAAGAAAGGTGAGGCCAAATTGATTCCTAGTGAAGTATAAATATGCATATACATAATACACATATGTGTGTGTGTGCATGTTTCTAACCCTGATTTCATACACGTAGCGCGCGCGCACACACACACACACACATTTAAATTAGACTATAGTTATTGGTTGAGCTAGTACTGATTTATCAATTTTCCAACTGGTAATGGAAAAGAAGGATTCAAAATGGCCTGTGTTTATGACTTTTTCTGTTTCTGTATTTTTTTAACGGAAGTACATGTGGTAGGTAGCCAGGGAGAAGGCTTTATATTTATTTAAGGAGGAGTTCAAGTGGCAATAAAATATGGACATTAACATTCATCTGGGGGGAAGCAATAATGATAACCCATTTTAATTTAGGCATCTGTGAGGCAAGAGAAGTCTAGACAACAAAAACGATTTATAGACAAAGATAGGACAAGTGTAAATGAAATTATGATGGAAGATAGTTTTGAAACTGAGTCATAATAAGTAAAAGCCTTGCATTTCACAGCGTAGCCTCTATCTGAAGCCTGAGCCCCGATGTAAGAACTACTTTATTGCCTTACTATCACTGTTTGGAAAGCCATTGAACAAGGAAATGCAATTTTCAGTTGGTCAGTAAATTAGTATCTTCTTATTTTAAAATATGGATGGTTTTAACTTGCATTCTAACCTAGAGGCCATGGTGATTCTTACCAAGGTAATATGAGCACTTATGTTTCTTGGGAAATGTTTCCAAAAGGAAAATCAAGATTTGTTTCTGTCACTGTTAAAGTGGCCTTTTTAGGTTGTTCTTTTTAAATTTATGATTTTAATTTGTGTTTACATAGATTCAAGTGTCCCACTGAATATATCTCCCCCTGCCCCCTTATTCCCCTTCAGCCCCCCCATGTCCCCTTCCTCCATTCCCTTCCCCCCTTCCCTCCAGGATTTGCTTTCCTGCTCTCTGTAATGCTGTTATGTATATATAATTTCATTAATCTCTTTCCCTTCTCTGATCACATCTTTCCCTCTGACCGCTTTTTAGGGTTTTTAAAATTCATTGAGATTCCCATCAGCAGCAGCAGCATCACTGTTTATGTAATTATCATCACCACTAGATGGTGCATGGGGAATTGGGGGCACCAAATACTATAGGATTCATTCTCCTTTATGCTATCATTAATTGGCTGTTCAGGGAATATAGAAATGTATCAGAGGGTGAAGAAAAGGGGCTGATACGTTTGATGGGCTTGCCTCATTAATTAAAATTATGTTTCAGATGTGGGGGGGTGGTAGATAGGCATGGCAGAAGAGCAGTCATCCATATTTGCACCTGTAAATATACATGGAATTCTAAAGTAGGTAAACTATGTCTGCATGGTACAGATGTCCTATATTGGAAGCAAGCATTCCTTAAATCAGAGTTGGAAAGGGCCTCTGCTCTTCTGGTAGAGCTGGGTTCATGAGAAGCCCTAATTAACCACAACAGTTTGACCTGGGTTTCCAGCAGGCCCAATGTGTAGAGTTGACTGAGTTGAGGTCCTGGGCTTGTTCCCCTCTGTGCAGCAGGCCCAGGAACATAAATGAAATCAAGGTTCTAGATCTGACAGGTGTCATTTTTCCATACCATCACGTCTTGTTTTCTCCTTTCAGCAAGTGATTTTGATAGACTTTAGGGGGTCTCTGCTGTCAAAAATGTACTGGCTTCTGGCTTTGTGTATAACATCTTGTGTCTGGCTTACTCTAAAGTAAAAATATAAGTGGAAAGAATTATAGATGGTTTAATTACAGTAGTAATTGGGTAAAAACAGCTCCTAGCAAATCCAATTCTAGCAAATGCTTCAGTGCTTTGATTATTTTGTTTCTTGTATATCACCTGTTTAATTTTATTAAATGCGATATAATAGCTCAATTACAGATCCCCATTTTTCACCTGTCTTTTGAGTCCTCATGCCCAGCACAGGGCCTGATTCCCAGAACACATTGGGAGTAAAAATAACAAAGGGGAGTGGATAATGATCAAAAAGGCATTTAAAAGTGTTTTGAATATGAAATGATAATTTATATCTACAAGCATAATAGACCGATAGTATGTATTTGTATAGAATGCCAGGAAAAAAAAAACAGATGTGAAGGGATATTAATGAGAAACAATGATAGCATCAGTAAGTGGATAGCATGTTGAAGCAAATTGGACAGTTTTAAATGTTATATCAATTATGCCAAATTTGGATAAGTCACAAGTCACTTTGTGGCTATTTGAAACAAGCTAGCACTCTTACTTAGCTATACTCTGAGTCATAAATCAAAAGCGGACTCAAAGTGAAGACACATGAATGGAATTTCACCACAGTCAAACACTGTTCTTTGTGTGAGGTTGGGTGGTGGATGATGGTGGTGGGACAATCACTTATTTAGTGATTGTCTAGTTGTAATAGGTTGACAAAGGCCCTTTAATTCTTTAGACTTGAGAATATTTTAAATGGACCTTGAAATAGGAGACCTCATAAAAATATTTGTACTCTGGAAAGAACACTAGCTTGTCTAAACACCCACAGCAGATTATGCAATAATCTTAGTATAAAGCATATAATTTTACGCTTTGATGAGCTAAAGCATACAACCAATAAATCAAAATTGGGTTTTTTTTTCTTAAGGTCATTAGTTTAGTAGTTAACTGACTTACTGTGTGTACTTGTGACCATTTTGTGTCACCATTGCAGCCTGTAGCTTCTGGCACATAGCAGGGGCTTAATAAACATTTTTGAATGGATGGATCCAAACTACACACCCAGAGAACACAACTTTTCCTACATACGCATGTGGGGATGAACCTGTTTCAAATTGTTCAGTGTGCAGATTAACATTGGTGTATATACACACGCAAGTTAAAAGTTCTTTCCAGCTTCATTTTGATTGGTGGCATCAAATCAGATCCTAACGGATTTTGAATGGGTTAAGAGGATGTGTGTCTTACTTACTCAGCTTATATCCTGCCCAGCAGCTGCAGAGTACCTGATACTACAGACGCTTAACAAATTTTTGTTGAGTAGTTGAAAAGGGGAAGGGAGGAACGTAATGGGTCATTAAGAATCCTCACCCTTTCTCCTATTGAAAAGAAAAGGCTTGCTTGTAGTAGGAGGGAGTTGAATTTGTGAGTCAGATGGATCCATTATCTGCATCTGCTGAAGGGCTGTCAGATGTGAAGTAAATTTAGAGACCTGCTTGTCCCTCCAGCTATTCATCATCGAGGATTGGCTCCGGTGGCAGGCAGCCGTATTTTTAGAGAAGCGAATGATACGGAATTTCTTCATGTACAGAACATTAGCTGATCCCATTACTCAGAGCTCCTCTAAAAGTCATAGCTGACACTTGACTGAGCTGCAGAGGAAAAACAATAGACCCAAGAAACAAAATACTGAAATGTGTGATGAAAATATAGGTAGATTCAAGTTACTCATCACCACTGCTAATCTAGTTGGGTGCTGCTCATTGTCAGTGGTATTAAAAAATCTAATTTTCATAAGAATTAATTTTATATGTGGCTCTTCACCCTATTGTAGAGTGAAAAGCCGGTTGATTTTTTTCATGTTTTGCACCACCCTCCTTTGAAATATATCTGACTTTCCCACTTTAGCAATTGGTATGTCAAGACAAAGCAACAAAGACCTTTTCCCCTATAGCAGCCGATATAGTGCTGGTATACCCTGGTTTCCGAAAGACAGTGCAGGAAAAGAGTAAATAATTTTTTTTAAATGGCCATCATCCTGTGGGATGGTATTAGTAACTTTGAAGATCAAATCCTTTTAACGAATCTATTTGAACTACTACTCTACAAGAACTCTAGACACAGAAATATACAGATCATCCTTCAGAAGGGCAAAAGGCCAAGCCATGTGCAATTTTAACTGGCAGTAAATGGCCACATCTCATACAAAGTGGGTGCTTTTCACATACATAGTGTGTGTGTGTATACAGTATAAGGTCATAGAAGCTGAGAGGCAACCAAAACCTGATGTCAGGGCTATAGGTCTCAAGCCACAGTGCACTGGTGGGGGACTGAAGGAGTTTTATTTTTTGATCAACCCATGTGATTAGTTGGTAAAAACACTCAGTGGTTTTACAGTCCTTGGAGAGAGGAAAGACACTAGTGAGCCTGGGAATGGAAAACAGTTGGATGTTCAGTAGAAGTTGCTTTGCCTTTCAAACCAATGGGGAAAGAGGCCTAAGTTCCTGTTGGTCATGTGGCAGGGAAAAGTATCAGGATTATTTAAAAGGAACTTTTAACAAGATGTCAGTGAGGTGATTTCTATTAAAAATTCATCAGTAAGTTGATGATGACAGTTGGAGAAGAACAGTTCACATCATAGTAGCATAATTTATTCATTCACTTAACCAATGCTTATACAGCAGTAATTAGATGGCAGATATTATTCTAAATGCTTTACAGATGTTAGTTAACCCATTTAATTTACATAATAGTCACACAAGGTAGATTCTGTTATTGCCCTCATTTTCAAAATAAGAAAACTTAGGCACAGAGAGATAAGAAACTGGCCAGGATCACACAGCTAAGAATAGCAGAACTTGGATTAGAATCTGGGTGGTCCAGCTCAGGACCATGCTCAAATGACCACCTGCTTGCTTCAAATTATACAAGGCATGGTTTGTAAGTCACATCACATCCACTAGTAGAGTTCCTCTTATTTCTTTATAATATATCTTTCTACTCATCTTATTTTAAGACCGTTAACAGACTTTGTTGAAAACCAGGTGTGCTGGTTTAGAAGACCCATCTTTGAGTTCTGACAGTAGCTGTGTGATTTTGCAAGAGTCACCTCTCTGAGTTGCCTTCATTGCCAGGTGGGTATAATATATCCTGATGATGTCACAAAAGCCAAAATGTTCTGTAAAATGTAAAACTCTAGAAACAGGTTAGGCATTATTCTGAAAGACTAGTGGTTCTCTAATGATGACAGTGTCCAAAGGTGGCTTGCTCTCTTCCTACAGTTCTAGTTTTCCTCTTATTCCCTGCAAGTGATCACAAGGCTACCTCTAGACCTGGAACTAATCTGAGGACATGCTGGACATTCATGATGAACATTCATAATAATAACAAAGACCCCAGATGTTACAATATCATGAAATAAACACAATCCCTGTTCACATTAAAATAGAGAGCAGAGCCTGACCTGTGGTGGCGCAGTGGATAAAGCGTCGACTTGGGAGCATTGAGGTCACCAGTTCAAAACCCTGCTCTGGTTGTCAAGGCATATATGGGAGTTGATGCTTCCAGCTCCTCCCCCCTTTCTCTCTTTCTCTCTTTCTCTCTCTCGCTCTCTCACTCTGTGTCTCCTTTCTAAAATGTATAAATAAAAAGAAATTTAAAAAAATAGAGAGCAGAGTGTTTATTCTAGATGATAACATGTTTGCTCAAATATTTTCAAAATGCGTGACTCAGAGAGGGTACCTTTGAATGGCTCTGCCACTGACCCTGAGCACTGTGATACTGAACTTCCAACACATCAGGCTTGAATGGTATTCATCTTAGCTCCTGGTTCTGATCTTGTAAGAGCTAACTCATGCATGCACAACATGATAGGCCATGTCACGCCTCACAGCCTTTTCCTGTGCTTTTCTTTTATACATTTTTTATAAGGCAGAATGTATTCAAAGCATTCTGCCTCAAAAGGCATTTTGCTCTAATGGTTGTGTAGAAGTGTTTACTCTCTGCTTCTATGTTTTTAAAAAACAAAAGGGTAATCAGAAGCATTTAATTGTCTTAGATGCTCTACAAATAGTAATTAAAAGCTTTCAGTTTTGCAGAAGTATGAGCATGTCTGTGAATTAAATAACGCCCTATGTTGAGCCTGATTGGCACAGCAGAGGTGATATGTTTTAGTAGTGCCAAACTCAGGGCTCCTTGTGCAGCAGCATATGTAAACCCTGTTTTAAATTAGTGTTTACTTCTCGTCCCTGTTCTCAGTAGTCCTACTCCAAGGTACAGTGTCCTGTTCTCAGGATATCACCAGCTCTTGATTCTTGTTTTCACTGTAAGAGACATGCCCAATAGCCGTATTCATATCTTCCATTCACAAAGCTTTCAGTAATGATACTCAAGGATATGTTACCTCTGTTAAAAGATTAGTATATTCAATAAGTATGTAGTTCATAATGTCCCCATTTTATAGAGAGCAAAACTGAGACACAGCAGCCTTCAGTTTTTGCATCAGATGTTATAGGTAGTCACTGGAAAAGCTGAAGTTATTAACTTTTGGGTTCTTGGCCTTCAATTTTTCACACCAATTCAACAGTCTCATTTGGATGTCCAGACAGATGTTAAACCAGATAGATGTGTTAGCTCATCCTGTTCAAGGGTAAGAAAAAAGCATGTCATGTTATTTTATACCTCAGGAGTTACTTATCTTGTCCTTGATTTGTCGGAGCACGAGACAAGGAGGTCAGCAAACCCTGCTTCTATTTTGGTCCTGACCAATGACCGGTTGTTTGACCTTTCACAAGCCACTTAACTGCTCTGTCACTCTCTGTGTAATGAGGATGCAGGAGCTCTGGTCTCTTGCCTGTCCCAGGGGGTGACTTAAAAAAGAAAGGAGAGTGAAGATGCTCTGACAATAGGCTGCTGAAGGCACTTTCCCGAGCCATCATCCAGTTGACCTGGTACACAAACGAGGCTGAAACTAAATGGGAACTAATCATCTTTCAGTAAGAAGATGCATCATAAAGGCAGACTAACTTTGTCACCTGTCTCTCTGTGTTAATGAAGGCCTGATGGTCCAGAAGGGTTTTTTTTTCCTCAAAACTTTAGATATCTTAAGTAAACTTGAACAGATAAATTTGGGAGAGTTTGATAAAATGGAGCAATAAATTGAGTTGGTGAAATTCAGGAGACATGCTTCCTGAAAGCCAGATTTTACTTCCTTACTGTTCATCTCTCTTCAGGAGCAGTCGATGTCAGCCTCTACCTCTCAGTGAGCTAGGAAATTCCCTGCGAGTCAGGATAGTGAACCTAATTTCTTGAGGAAGCATGTGACAAACACTGTCTTCATAGACTCTTTCATTGTGTTTTATAAAAATATTATTAAACAACCAGTCAAATTTATGGTTTCCTCTAACATAGTCTAATCACTAATACCTTATTCTATCAATTTCAGAAGAAATATCTTGTTCAGAAATACCACATGTACTATAAATCTTTAGTTCTTTTTATTTACAAAGTTCTTAAATTTTAACACTTAAAATCTTTTACACCTTATATTTTAGAATTCAAAGCACAAAGAAATGGATAAGGGATACAAATAGGCTTTTCACAGGACGAAAGGCATACATTTCTTTTTTTATTTTTACACATTTTTAATATACCCATGCAAATACCTTCAGCTTCATTCTGTGATGATCAAAGGGACTGAGACATTCTAATGGTTCAGAGGATAGTGTATCTGGGTTCCAGGCCTGATCTACACTATTTACTTAGCTGTTGGATTTTTCTCACCTCTTTTTGGTTTATTAAGGTATTATTTGTGTAAAGTCGGGTTCACTATTTTATCTGCACCATTTGATGTATTTTGGTAATTGTTTACAATCTTGTAAAGCCACCACAGTGTATTTCCTTCTTTTTTATGCTTCAATTTTCCAGAAGTTAATTTTCCTGACATAGCAGTATTTGGTTGGATACAGGCACAGTGCTAACTCTGCAGGTGAATGAAAGGGCTTGCTCAAGTTAGCAGACATTTTTTGAGCACCTGTTGTATGTCAGGCACCGCCTTTAAGGAGTTTCTGTGCCGGGAAGAATAGGCACTTGCAATTGGAAAGTGCATATTTAATTATTAATCTACATATCGAGGAAGAAAAGTATAACTGCTCACTAATCAGGGAGCAGATATTCCCAGAATAGTCTGTTTATCTAGTGGTAAGACTGTCCACATCCCCTATAGTCCTCCTTCAAGAAGAACAAAATATTTTCTGGGTTTTGTTCTAGGTACTTCATGTTCTAACATGATTTCATTTCTGGTATTTTCATCATTGTTGAATAAGATGATATTTACCAAGTGAAAGCCCTCAAACATATTTTGTGTTATTTAAAGACACTTTAACCCCCATCATCTTTGAAATAGAAATTCATCTTTGAAATTGAAATATCAAGCATCTCCAAATACCCACCTCCAAGTACCAGCATCCACTCCAGGATCTTTCTCGCTCTTCTAAAGCCTAAAGGAAAATGGGAAAGCTTCATTCGGCCCTGGAACCCCAAGGAGCCTGTGTTTCCACCTTCCTGCATCCTGGCTGGATTCTTCCTTCTGCCCAGCCCCTCTGTCCACTCTGGTGCTGTGGGCCCTTGCTTGCCTCGATTGCTGTCTAGAAAAGGGAGAGAGCTATCACAAGCCTGGCAGCAGCACTAGACAGGGCACTGAGCCTCTTACAGACACTTCACTGGTGCTCCTCTCTGAAGCCTGCAGTCCTTCAAGTGCAAAATTATGGCAGGTACAGTTCAAACAGTGTGCGGATTGGCCAGCCACTGCCTCTCAAGTCAGTAGCTTCTAAGCATGTCCATTTGCAGATGCATCAAGAGTTTGCAGATATGCAGCATGTGAATGAGCTCTGTGCCAATGGTTTCCATGACTTAGACCCCAAGGTGTTTCTGTCAGGTACAGAGGTTACCAACATCGACCCCAGTCTGGCCTCAGAAGTTGGTAAGTCTGCACAATTGGACTTTTCAACTAAATGCTATGTTGAAAATTCAAAAATAATACAATTCCCATCAATTTCCAGCCATAGAAAACCAATTTCTCCCTTGATGGGTCTAACTAATTACATGGTTTGTATAAAATTTTAAAGACCTGTCAGTATTTTCTGAGGCTAGTCACTCTGTGGACTTGTGAAAATATAGTTCATATAAGAGGTCTGAGTATTTGTAGGTCGGAACTATTTGCATGAAAGAAATTAGGCAAACTCTTCTAATGCCAAAGCATTAAGTAGCATTTCTTTTTTTATTTTTTTCCAGGAAGTGCCCTTATTTCCTCCTTCTCTGCTATCCCTCTCTCCTCTTCTTTCTCTTTCTTCTTTCCTCCATCAACAAAACCCTGCTCACAAAAATAGGAGATCAGGGACCATGCACATACTCTAGTACTTTCAGCCTTTTGTATATGCATTTTTCACCAATGAAATAAAAGTTGGTTTTGCATCTCATTTGCATAATTGAACAAAATTGAACAACTTTCTTTGACTTGTTTGCTTTTCCGGTGTTCTTGTTTAATAAAAAAAATATCAAATGCTTCTTTTTTTATTGCTTCATATTCATTTTGAAATATTTCCTAATTTTTGTGATCAGTATACTTTTAAGGTCTTACTACATTGCCAGGCTCCAATGTTATGCTGGGCATTACAGTAATCCACAGAAACAAAGCTGGTTCACGTTTTATGAAGCTGATGGTCAAATAAAGGAGACAGACATTAGCCAAATCATCATAAAAATAAGCACAAGTTGCAAACTCTGGTTAGTGCACTGAAGAGAACTTACCAGTGCTGAGAGGCTGGTGTCTGTCTTTGGTTTTTCACTTGGAAGGAAATGGTTTTACCATGTGTCTGTCTCTGAATGGAGGATGCCCCGGGGGGGGGGGAGTTCTTGTAGGCACTATTTGGGGGACATCTTATTCTGAGTAGCTAACACCCAGTGTGCTAAAAGAAATGATCTGATGATGGGAGAGTAAAGATTTTTATGACTTTCATGGAAATTATTATGCTTTTTACTGAGGAAGTTGACTCCTCAAGGAAGGGCTCATACCGACTGATGATAGGAGGGAGGGGGCATTTCATTTGTATTTGCCAGATAGCAGAATAGTCTAGAATGATGGCAGAGTGTGAGGTCGTTTTAAAGGCACAGTGCACTTCAGATCCAGGTGAGATACTCCAGGCGATTCAGGCATCTCTGGAAACTGCTTTTGGTTTCTGTCCTGCCTTCCATCATATTTCTTAAGAAGCTGATGAAAGGAATTCAGTTTTGAAATGTATAGCGCTGTTGAGCATTTGGAGCAGTGTTTTTTGAAACTGGATCTTTGTAGTCAGCCCAAGGCTGTATACCTGGGTCCTTTCTGAATGTGGCATCCGGTTGTCCCCAGTACTGAGCAGAAAAACTGGGCTTTTCAGCCTTATCTACTTCTTTTTTTGCAACAACGACGGCAACCATTAGAATAATATAAACCACTTACTAATCAGTTTAAGAACCAAGGACATCTGCTTTACACAATATGGAGCCAAATTAAGAAGGCTTTTATGATGTTCAGAAATTGCCTGTTAGACAAAGTCAAAAAACCTAATGGTAAAATTAATTGCCTCTTTGTGCCAGTTTCCAACTAACTGTACCCTCCAAACAGTGACCTGCAGTAAGCCACTGCTTTGTGGTCATCCAAAGGTCTTCAGAAAGTAATCCCTTCATAGGCAGTATTCCAGAATCTTCCTAACTCCATACCTGTAGGTGGCAGTGGAGCTCCCTTCCCCCTCCTCCTACATATTCCCCCTTTGAAACCAGGAGCAACAGGCCTCTTAGAAGCAAGCAGGGGTGGAGAAAAAAATTGTCTGTACAGACTGGTTACAGCTTGATTTGGCTAAGCTCAGCGACTTCCAAAATGTAATTTTTGTCTTCAGGAAACATTATCTTGGACACAAATACAGAAAATTATTTAGAGCCTGAAATTGCTGGCTAGAAGTACATAACTGACCCATGAGACCTGGAAATAGGGCTCGGGATCTGCCTAGGGTGGGGCTTGGGGGAGGAGGCAGCCTCTGTCCCAAGATCTGGCAGCACAATTGTAATATCTGGGGCCAAAATTTACAACTTTGAAATCTAGTCTCCATAAAGTGGCAAGGACAGAGGAAAAACAAGGGTAGATTCATGTGATTCCTGGCATTTCTCATTTATTCCCATAGTTCCTTGGTCCCAGGTGCAGATCATGGAGTAAAAGCCGTAGATGTGAAAGGAAGAGACATTTTCAACTAGGAAGAGTCATGGTCCCTAAAGTGTCCTTGTCTGTAAGGACGTTCTGCTGGGCCACCTTCAGGTACATACGATGGACAGTTTCTAAGGCCACACATCACTGTCCAAATTATCGGGCTTCATGAGCCATGCTTCCTCTCTTCCCACAGTTTTGATTAGCCCTTTTAGGGCTATTGTTCCAACGTTCTCCCTGTTCCTCTCATCCACTGTAAAATCTATCCTACATCAGAAGCGGAAAAGGAATTAAGAGCAGTGGGCATGAGCAAACTCAGCCTTGACTCTACAAACATACCCAGTAGTATTTGGGGAGCCCAGTTCAGAGGCAGGGTTTTGATAGGGGGCCAAGGATGAGAGTTTGGTAATGCTACTCCATAGTGTTGGTAAGGTCTCTGGTGCTGAAGACTATCTCAGGCCACTTCTTCACTAGTGTGCGAAACTGGCTCTTCACATAGAAGAACAGTGACTCCTGTCATGTCGGGGCCAGCCTTCTTCAATGGTGAGAACATGGGCAGTTTCCAATCTGGAAGTGCTTTGCTTTTGACAAAGCCAAAAGATATGGAAGCAATTATAAAGCCAATAGATACAGAAACATGAAAACATGAAAACATGTGTCTTTTCTTTCTGCTCCCTTTCTTCCTTTTCTCTCCCCATCCCTGCCCCCTCTGTCTCTGGATGCTGAAAGGCTCGACATTAATGTGTATACACCTGTCTACACATTCTCAGTGTGGTTGTGCCGGTCATTTTTTATGACTTCCCTGTAAAATGAGATTGGTTCCAACTGTTTTTGTGACCATTTGAGAAAGGATTGTATCACTTAGCTTTTTTATTCCTTAGAAAGAGGTAAATGGGCTGGGATAAAGATTGAATGGTTGAAAATAAATTGCAATACAAATATGCATGCAATTCAATTCTGCTTTTCTCATCTAAAACAGAAAATGATTCAGCATTTTAAAATGTGACGTTAAGTGACAATTTAACATTCTCCAAAATTCAGTGATCAGGAGAATAGGAAACTTAACGCATTATCTCTTATTTATTCATTTATTTATTCAATGCATATTTGTTGATGCCCAGTATTCCAGGTACTGGGATAAGTGCGGGGCTATAGTGCTTCATAAGACATTCTTGGTCTGTCAAAATATATTAAAATTTCAAAAGTATTCAACAGATTCAAAATCCTTTTGCTACATTTTCATAAACTTCTTTAATAATGTTTTGTAGATTGTCTACAATATAATGTTTCTCACATGCTCATTTTAAAGAAAAGCGTGAGGTTGTTTCTCATAGGCTGGGTTGAAGGAGAAAAACACCAACTGAAATTCTCTTTCTTGCCACAGCAGGGAAGTTAATAATGGGCATAAGGCAGAATTTTTCCATGAAATGCATACATTGTTTTACAAGTTACTTCAATCTAAATGAATGCCTTTCTAATGGAAACCACTTAGCTGGACCATTAAGGATGATGGTTTTAGGTTCAACGGCTCTCTCTTGAAATTGACCTGATCAGTGGTGGAAATGGTCAAGAACTTGCACAAATGGAGTATGAGGACCTCTGGGCCTCAGTCAAGTACAGATCATTAAACAGCCAGTGCTGTGCAAAACAGACTCCTGAGCTGTCGTACGCTCAGGCTCAGGGTGAGAAACAATCGTCATTTCTCTTTTGGCTGTAAAAGTAACTTGCTTGGACATAAATCTAAATAATTGTGAGCCAGGAATTGGAATTATTCAGTGGCCTTTGTTATTTGTAGGGTGGCCATAAGGGAAATATGCCCTGAATATAATACATTGATAAAGAAAGGCAAGCTTAGGATGGGTGATTTGGTAAAAGATAAGAATTTCATACAAACAACTGAATGGCTCAGAAAGGATAGCTCAACCTTCACAACTAAATTTCCAAAGTACTCCTCCTGTGAAGGATTGTGTTCCTCCGTTCAGTCCCCTTTGTAATAAACTGCTGATCTATTATATAATAATATGCCTTCTTCATTTTAAATTACTCTAAAATGACACCAGGGTCTAGGGTTGATGCTACTAAAATAGTGATGGTAACGTTTTGTCACACTGCCTGTCACTTCTCAGCCTCTCAGCTTCACTATCCTGCCTCCTTACTTTGTCACCGTAGCTTTAAGTCCCTGCTGTTCTCATTAAAATGTCTACTTGTCTCCCAAAACTCATTTATAATGTTTGTTTTTGATGTCCTCCTTGGCAACTTAATTTATATGTCTGTGATTTTTCAGCATAATACTCTGTGCTTACTCTAATTTCCTGTTTTTGATGTTTATTTTTATTGATTTAAAAGAGGAAGGGAGAGAGAGAGAGAGAGAGACGGGAACCCCGATCCGTTCCTGTATGTGCCATGACTGGGGATCGAACTGGCAGCCTCTGTGCTTCAGGACAATGCTCTGACCAACTGAGCCATCTGACCAGAGCTAATTTCCTGTTTTTAAAATCAGAGCCTTTTGGTTTGTGTGGTTTCTCCCAGTGTAAACCATTTATCTCATTCTTCTGTCAACACCCGCTTATAATTTTTAGGGTATTTCCTCAAATTTTCTTTCCATCACTTAAGAGTAAAATCTTTCTATTTCACAGAAGGTATTAAGTCCCCAGACTGTGGTGGCTTGAGTCACTAGTCACCTCTTTTGAGTAACCAAAATGTGCTATCTAGAAAACAATGACCATGTAAGGACAGTTCATTGAGAATGACCAGGGTCTTAGAAGAGAGTAATGCCTATACCTCATTTCCAATTCTCCATTTTATATATATTTCTATTATCTTTCATAGATTTTTCTATAATAACGAAGGAATCTTGAATCCTTTCAGCACCACATGTCACCCCTGCATCTGTTAATCACTTGTTTTTTCTCTCATACATGACTACTCTTATGTTTCAAGATGTCAGCAGTGGACCAGTATACTTACAAGAATATCAATCCAGCCTTTGCAGAGTGTAAGACAGGAGTTTAACACATCTCCCAAATTTCCATGATAGTGTTATACAGTGTGTCCGTAAAGTCATGGTGCACTTTTGACTTTTGACTGGTCAAAAGTGCACCATGACTTTACGGACACACTGTAAATACAAGTGAATATACATACATGTGTGTATATATTTGTAGCTGTATCAGAATACAGTGATGATCTTTTCAATTATTTTCTGAATAAAACATAGAAACATTGATGATATGTATGAAATATTGGGTTTCCCTTGATTAACTTTGGTTGCAGCTAATTAAAATTATTCACAGAGCTAAAGCAAGTATGTTGAGACACAAAATGTATTAGTAGGAGGAGAGAAGAAAATAGTCATATCTCTGGATGCAGAGCAAGTCTTTGAGGTTTGGTACATTTCATGATATGTATGTTATTAGTGGTTAGCATTTTACATTAGTTATGGCCTTTTAGTGATCTGAATGTTTGCCTGCATAGTTTATTACATATCTCGCTCTTCAGTTATTCTTTCTCATTTATACTTTCAACCATTCATTCAACAAACACTTTATGCCAGCAATTCAAATTTTCCTAATTCTAAATCATTAGGGAAACAGAATTGTCTCATTAAATCACCAAGGAGGTAGGAGCCATGGCCATCATATCCACATATTATTTGTAATACGTATTTGTATTAATGTCCCTGAGTCCTGAAGTGTAAATGTTTTTTTATATTTCTAATCAGATTATATACTTTTGAGAGTACAATATATTTGATTTCTTTTTATTTCCCATCACCACTAACATTTTACATTCATATATGTATATTTACATATGTCTGTGTACTTGTATATGTGTACATTTGTAAACACTAAATAATTGTACTTGAAACCCCATCTCTTATTCGTTCATTAAATGCCAGTTACTTTCTTTTTCTGCTTTACCTTTTCACACTAGATGTTGAAACTTAGAGAAAGGTGATCCATTTATTGTTAGAAATATGTGAAACCCCTAAAACTGCATTTCAGTGCATTTGCTTATTAGCAGAGATATTCATTGAACATTCAAAATGAACTCAGGCTTTATATGATTTCTTCACCAAAAAATAGAAATAAATTAAAACACATTAAATCGTAGTTCCACTGAAAAGACTTCACAATAAAACATCTTGAAATGTTGACTATTCAACTTCTTCAGAAACTTGGCAGAACAGTAATTGAGTTAAGGGTAATGTTGACACGATGCCTCAGACGCCTGACCACAGAAGGTAGTTGCAAAGATTACTGTGCCCTTTAACTACATCCTAAAGGAAGCAGCTCTCATATAGGTTTTGTTCAATCAAGGATATGCTGGACCAAGAAGCATGAGACCCCCTGGGGCTCATTATGGACCTTGAACACTTGCTCACGAAAGAAGTGCCATGACATTTTTACAGGACTTCTGCCCAGTTTTAAGCTCTGAGATTCATTGTCCCAGCTGAGAAAAGGTTTTAGTTAGTGGCTAAAGTTATCTTGCACTTACTAGTAGAGCTGTTCTGAAAGCTGACTTCGACCCCAGTCTTCATAACCAGTTCATAAAATCCAAATAACAGCCTGACCTGTGGTGGCGCAGTGGATAAAGCGTCGACCTGGGAACACTGAGGTCGCCAGTTCAAAACCCTGCACTGGTCTGGTCAAGGCATATATGGGAGTTGACGCTTCCAGCTCCTCCCCCCTTTCTCTCTCTCTCTCTCTCTCTCTCTCTCTCTCTCTCTCTCTCTCTCTGTGTCTCCTTTCTAAAATGAATAAAATAAAAATAAAATTTAAAAAAAAAAAAAAAAAATCCAAATAACAACCACCACAAATTTTGTGAACAGAGAATTTTTATTTTTCCAATTCTTCATTGTATGTTTATTTCTGTTATCTTTACATTTTTTATTTTATTGGGGGGACATTAGTTAATAATATTATATAGGTTTCAAGTGTACATTTCTGTGATACATGATCAGTATATTGCATTGTGTGCCCACCACCCAAAAGCAAACCATCTTCTGTCACCATATGTTTGACTCCCTTTTCCCTTTCCTGCCCCTCATCTGCCTTCCTTCTGGTAACCACCGAATTGCTTTCTGTGTCTATGAGTTTTTGTTTGTTTTCCCATTTGTTGCTTTCATATCCCACATATGAGTGAAATCCTATGGTTCTTAACTCTTTCTGTCTGACTTGTTTTGCTTAGCATCATATTCTCAAGGTCCATTCATGTTGCAAATGGCAGTATTTTTATCTTTCTTATGACTGCATAGTATTCCATTGTGTATATATGCATACCACATTGTATATATATGTACACCACATCATCTTTATCCAATCCTCTATCAAAGGAGACTTTAGTTATTTCCATGTGTTGGCCACTGTGAATAGTGCTACAATGAACATAGGGATGCATATATCTTTGCAAATAAATGTTTTCATTTGCAATCCCACCTAGAAGAGGGATTGCTGGGTCATATAGTAACTCTGGTCTTAATTTCTTGAGGACTTGCCATACTTTCTTCCATACTGTACCCGTTTACTTTCCCACCAGCAGTGAATGAGGGTTCCTTTTCCTCCACAGCCTCTCCAAAACTTGTTATTACATGTCTTGTTGATAATAGTCATTCTAACAGGTGTGAGGTGGTGTGTCATTGTATTACTAGTTTTGATTTGTATTTCCCTAACAGCTAGTGAATTTGAGCATCTTTTTGCATGTCTGTTGGCCATTTGTATGTCTTCTTGGGAGAAGTGTCCAAGTCTCCTCTGCCCATTTTATTAATTGGATTGTTTGTTTGTTTGGTGTTGAATTGTATAAGTTCTTTATATATTTTGGAAATTAACCCCTTGTCAGAGCCGTTGTGTGCAGTTATATATCTTCTCCCATTTGGTTGTTTGCCTTTTTGTTTTGCTGACAGTTTCTTTTTGTACAGAAGCTTTTTAGTTTGATATGGTCCCATTGATTTATTTTTGCATTTACTTCCCTTGCCTCTGGGGTCAAATTCATAAAATCTTTTCTAAGACCAAGGTCCATAAGTTTAGTACCTATGTTTTCTTCTATGTAATTTATTGTTTCAGGTCTTATATTTAGGTCTTTGATCCATTTTGAGTTAATTTTTTTTATGTGGGGACAAATAGTAGTCTAGTTTCATTGTTTTGCATGTGGCTTTCTAATTTTCCCAGCAACATTTATTGAAGAGGCTTTTTTTTCTCCATTGTGTGTTTTTGGCTCCTTGGACAAAGAACTTTTTACAATTCTCAGGCCTTCTCCCCAGCACTGTCTGTGTCCAGCATCAATATAGATTCATGAAGCGGGATGACAAACTCACAGCTATGGTGATGTGGCAGTCATAGGCTGCCTTCGGACAGTTATACACAGGCTCTCCTTTGCAGCTAGTTGCAACTTAGTAGCAAGTTGGCTTTGGTGATTTCTTCAGGGAAAGAAAGGAATTCGTGATCAAAGAGATCATTCGAAGAGTTGTCCCAGAGATCTAGTTTTGTAGCTAAAGCCAGCAGTGTTAAAAGAAAGGAAGATTAGTGATTATTTAAACTTTTTTTTTTTTTTTTTTTACAGAAGGGACAGTTTATATCTATATGCAAACATGTGTTTAGGGTAGATATCCTCAGTGTTCCTGTTCTTCTATCCATGGTTCTCACTTTTCTCCCTCCTGCCTTGTTTTTAAGAATTTTGCTGCCAATTAAACATGTCCACTGTTCTGTAGACAGGAACAAGGAAGAAAAAGGAAAGATTTAGTATTTAAAATGCACTTCTAGGCAGAATTTAAATATTGTTATTCTGTTCATTTGTACCAGTTTTTACAAGCAGGGCATGTTTTTAAGAAAGCAGAAATATGGTGTGTCAGAGGGTAGAATATCAAGGGAAGAAAGAATGAACACACTTTTGGTTACAATGGAGCTGAATCAGCTCAAGAGCACAGTAAAGGGATAAAAGTAAACCACCTTCGTTCAGCACATGTGGACAGTACAGGCTGCTTCTTAGACATCCACATATTCCTGAGTAGTCAAGGGCTGTGTATTAAACAGTAAGGAGGCCCAGTGAAATTGTCTTTGTGTTATCAATTTTCAATAGCAGAAAGTTACAGCTCATTCAAGATCTAATATCCATAATGCGGTCTGACAGCAGCAAAATCACTCCACTGGCAAAAGACTTAAATGAAAAGCAATGCTAAATGCCTGCCTAGTAGTAAAAGTGACACGGTGTTATCTAATCACATGTCCAAAGGGTATCATAGAATGCAGAAGAACAGGGCCACCAAGGGTCCCCGTAGGACACTGTTAATCATATATCAAAGCATTGGTCATTGGTGCAATGAAATTTGCTTTGTTCAGGCACCAGTTGAGTTTTTCAGCCTCAACAGAACTAATAAGGACTCTGAACAATCTCAGAGGTAGTACTGGTGGTTATTTGTATCAAAGCTACAGTGTTTTGAAAGGGATGGCAAGACTGTTGGGCCAAATGTGAGTGATGACAGTGGCAGTGATCAGAGAGTGGAAAGTATAGAATGGTAAGGAGGTTAAAGAAGACAGCCAGGCTCCCTGTGCTCTGCTCTGGAGTCTAGTGAGCTTCCCAGAATTAAGTAGGAATTATAAAATTTTAGGAAAGAAGGCAAACCCCCTAATTTCTCCTAAAGAGATTCTTGAGTGCTCTGTGAACCATTAGGCAGAGAGGGGCCAGGTCAAATATCAGGTGTTTGGAGCCGTGAGTGAACAGATATCAAAAACCTAGACTTCTTGCCTTCAATCAGAATTCTCTAAACCAGGGGTCCCCAAGCTACGGCCCACGGGCGCATGCAGCCCCCTGAGGACATTTATCTGGCCCCCTCCACACTTCCGGAAGGGGCACCTCTTCCATTGGTGGTCAGTGAGAGGAGCACAGGATGCATCCGCACCCATAGTTCCCATTGAAATACTGGTCAGTTTATTGATTTAAATTTACTTGTTCTTTATTTTAAATATTGTATTTGTTCCCGTTTTGTTTTTTTTACTTTAAAATAAGATATGTGCAGTGTGCATAGAGATTTGTTCATAGGTTTTTTTATAGTCTGGCCCTCCAACGGTCTGAGGGTCAGTGAACTGGCCCCCTGTGTAAAAGTTTGGGGACCCCTGCTTTAAACAGGTAGAATCCAGAAAGCTAGAGCCATTAAGTGTGCCCCCATTTAAATATTGATCCCATCTCTCCATTGAAATACTGATTCTTTGATCCAATAGCTTCCACATTGGGACCAGGAAGAACAATAAAAATACAAGTTTCTTTACATCATAATTCAGAGGCCAGTGTGGTGAGACCTCAATGAATTGTGCCAACAATAATAATTGTGACAGGGAAGTCTTGTACTTATATCAACAAGGTATAGAATATGTTGTTAACATCTGCACAAAAGTACAACTATCATATTCCTTGAAAACAAAAGAGAAATGTATATTAATTAGGCTTTCTAAAACATATTGATATCACTTTATTTAATCCTCACTACAACCTAGTGAGGATCATTAACCTTCTTTGTAATGGAAAGCTGAATCTCAAAAGGGCCCAGTAACATCTGTGCTAGAGACTATTCCCCATCCTACTGCACCTGTCTCACCTGTCCCTTTTGCCTGTTATTCTGTTCTTTATTCATCCAGTCTCTTTTCTGTGGAGGTTCAGGAGAAGACACGGCTTTCTCATGGGAGAGGAATAATTCCTAGGACAACCTGGAAAGATTGAAATCATTACAAAACACCTCTCCACAAATGAGCAGGTGTTAAGCAGAGACTGGGAAACTCAATACAGGTGCAGCAAGTATTGTAGTTTCACAGCTGCCTTTTCTCTGCACAAATAGGTCTTCTGTGAGTTTTTGGTTAGAATCATGTATTATTGGATACTTTCTACAATGTGGATACTTGCATAGCCATACTAGCACATGTTGGACCAAGGATAACAGTACACTTTATTTTAACTTTATATATTGATTTTAGAAAGAGAAAAAGAGAGACAGACAGGAACCAGGTACACTGTTCTGTTCCTGTATGTGCCCTGACCGGGGATCAAACCAGCAACCTCTGTGCTTCAGAGCGATTCTCTAACTAACTGAGCTTTCCGGCGAGGGCAACGGTACACTGTTTGAAAGAGAACCGAACACTGATGTCCTCCCCCTTCTCCAGCCTGAATGAAGGACATGTTGTAGCCAAGTCCAGTATTCATGCCTAATGAAAAGTTGCTCCACTTGAGGATAGTTTTCCCGCTTCCATTTTCCTGTGAGTTTCAGGTTACTATTCACAGGGCTATGTTAGATCCCACGGTTCTACTTATTCATAGTCAAAAGGTGAGGTGAGTTTTCTATTGGGCACACTCTGAAAGCACCAGTTGTGATGGAGCAGATAGTCAAATGTCACCTCAGAAGTGTAGCCCTTGGATATTTGAGATGGTCACAGGAAGAATTTAGATAGAACTAATTTTTACCTGATGAATGCCCGGGGGCTTTCTTTTGATTGGGCATCACTGTTAGACTCCCAAGGCATCATTTACTTTTCCTTTCAGCCCTCCCCTTTCTTATAATTACCCCTAGATGAGCCAGTCCTCCATGCTAAGGGTGTTCATGAAGGCAGGGACCAAGTACGTCAAGCTTACCCTTGTCCCAGTACCTTGAAGAGTATGCATGCTATGTCACAGACCCTCAATAAACATATGCTCAATGACTGACTGAATGAATGCTTTCTAAGTATTGGTGCTTCTGCAGCCACCTGAAGAGTAGGGCAAGACAAGAGTATGGTTATGCTTGGATAACTTGCCTTCCTTCCATTCTCCATTCTTGCAGACAGATTCCTCTTGTTGGAGGAGGTTAGGATGACCTGGAAACCTAAGAGGACCGTGTATCTGTAATTTGAATTGAAACCCTTTTCTTTTAAATAATTGAAATAGCTCTGGCCAGTGGCTTGAGTGGGTATCATTCAAATCACAGAGCCTCACATCAGTGTGGCTGGACATCTTAGGTTCAAATGTGATCCTCAAATGCCCATGTCTACAGCTGCACAGAATTCTTAAAGGATAAGCGTTTATACTGACTGATGCTTTGAGAGAAGGGTGACACTGAAAGGAAGGCTGGATTCCGGTCCTGACTCTTACGTACTTTCCTCCCAAAAGTCACCTACACCAGCCAGTTCTGGTATATTGTACTGTGATATTGTTCTCTGCCCTCTCTTAACTGAAAATGCTGCCTAACTTTTCTACCACAGTGCTGTTAATGTCTCATTTCTTGTTTTAAAATAATTTTATGCAGCTTCTATATTAAACCTGAACACCTCTTTCTAGCAATTTCTCCCTTCCCTGACATTGCTATCGGGTTTTTTGTTGTTGTTGTTGTTTTTTCATATGTGACATGAAAGAGTGGAGGTCAGGAGCCTGGACCAAGTGCATGCCTTATACATTATGCTTCTTTTACCTGGTCAAAAAAGGAAAAATTGAACTCCCATTTATTAAACATGTGTTTCTGTGACTTGTCTCCACTATAGTTTATGACTTAGCCAACAGATTTTCACAAAATGAAAATTATTTTATCAGTGCCCATAAAATATGCTATAAGAAAGACCCTTGCTTGAGAAATACTGAAAATACCCACATCATGTTTTTTCTTCTTTTCAAGAGATCATAAAGCTTGAGGGCATAAGGCAATGGGTGCTCTCAGCTGCTTTATAAAATTTATCATCACTGTCCCCCTGCATTTTGGTCAGATGGCTTGAGCAGCCCCAAGCAAAGACATCTCCAACATTGTCCTGGCAGCAGAAGGGTAAGGTTGGTGCTTAGCAAAGTATGGCCTGAGGTCTGTCAGTACTAGCGTCACTTGGTGCATCGGTGTAGATTCTAGGATCTCTCAAAGTGCGGGATTGGAACCTGGTCTTTTGTACTTCTACCAACCTTCCTGGTGATTCTTGGCCCTTTGAGAACAGTTACAGCTGCGCAACAGTTATTTTTTATGGTCTGTAATGTCCCAGGCACTTCCCTAAATGCTGGAAACAGAGTGATGCTCGAAAACAGATGTGGAACCTCAGTGTGCTGCTTGACGTTTGTTTAAAAATGTGACTCAGCCTCAAGTAGTGAGGTTCAGAGAGATGCCTAAAGATTGAGGCCAATCTTTTCAATCAATTAGCTAGTTAACAAATATTAATTCAGTTCCTAGGGAAAAAAAACATTGTGTTGAGCACTTGAGATCATAAAGAATATACCATGTTTCCTGGGCTCTGTGGATCCTATAGTCTGGTTGGGAAATCAGCATTTGTAAAGTTAAATAAGAATAAAGGAGTCTAATATTTCAGTAGGACAACACAAAGAAACCACGATCTAATGCATGGTTGATTGCTGAGTGGTACCAATACCATCCATGTCTCTGACGTTAGTTCTTTCCTTTATGTCTTCTTGCATCTGGAATTTTCCCTACCTTGAGTCCATCCTACTTCTAGCATTAAAAAAAAAAAAGTATAATGTTAAATATCACTCTTAAAATCTTCCATATTGCACCAGAGAATATTTGGAATTTTAGGAACAGAGGTTTTCTCTGCTTCATAACATTCTGCTGACCAAACATTATCTAACTATAAAGCACAGTTAATTATCTAATTATGTAAAGGTATATTTAGATAAAATTGAAATTTTTTTCTCAAAATACTACCTAGTTTGATTGTGTATGTATACATATATACATACAGTATTTATGTGTATGTGTATATCTGTGTGTGTTATGTGTAAAAATATTATATATATGTAAAACAAATGTTATATATACACACATACACATAAAAAAAATCCAAGGAGGAAGAAGACATGTTTGGAAAATACGTGTTTCCAGAATACATTACTTTAACTAAAAGTTGTGATAAGAAGTTTTTCATCATTTGAAATATGAGAGAGTATTACAGGGTGGCTTGGCTGAAGAAACTGGATTATCCTCTCTTGGGAATTTTAAAGGGATCAATAGACTACAGTGAGTTAGAAATGCTCTGTATTATTCTCTCTGATAACCCTAGAGGGGTCACTCCTCTAGGATTTAAGTATTGGAATTTAAGGCACGTTCTTTAAGTCGGATGCTTATAAATCTTAGAAGGAGAGATTGCGTCAGTGCAGTTGTAAGCCAGGGCTTGGTTTTAGAGTCGGACAGTTCTTTGTTCATAGCAGGCTGTCTCACTATGTAAACATGTGACTTTTTCTCACGCTCAGTTTTCCTGTCTATAAAATGGCCTGAATAATAGTACTAAACTAACAGAGGCATAGAAAATTAAATAAGTTAATTGATGTTAAGCACTTACCCAAAGGCCTGGCATAAATTAAGCTCTCAATAAATATGAGCTCTGATTATTATCCTCATTATTTATTGTTCGTTAGAAGAACCCACCACATCTTTTATTTATACGCCTTTGCATGAAAAGTAAGAAAAGTTAGGTTCTTCAACATAACCGATTGGTCTTTTTCAACAACTGACTCCTTGTGTATTTCAGCAAGTGGGTAAACTTTTTAAAAATAAAATGGTCCATATTCTTTTAATTATCCAAAATCTTGTAATGAGACAAGCTTTAAATATGTGTATCTGTAATCTATACCCAAAGGATGGTATGAATTTACAGTAACTCATAATGCTCCATTTAGGATGGCAAAAATCATTTGAACAAAATTAGCACCGTCTGAAACGGTACTGCGCAGAGTCTGACAGTTTCCTAAAACAGGCCTGGAAATACTGACAGTACTGAGGATGGAATTTTCAATTCCCAGCAGCTGTTGTTTCTTGGAGCTGCTTTCATATTAAATATCAGGAAGTGTCTAAAAAATAAACTGAGACACAAAATCAAATGACCTTTTCCTGAGGCTAAAGTGCCTGTGGCCCCAGAGGAGACCTGGCCACGCTTGGTGGTGACATTCCCTAGGTGTTCTACCCATAGTTCTCAACCATCCTGGCCCAGCCATCAGCTGATGGCACGGGGAAGTGATGAGTAGCCAGTGCTGTTAAAAGCTGCACAACTCTCTCACTCTTGTCCTTTACCGCTTCCTTTATTCACTCTGCAGACACATGGCAAGAGCACAGAATGTGCAGGATTATGCCGGGTACTGTGGTGGTTAGCACAACAAACTTTACCTTCAAAGAATCTATAACAGAAAAGATTATCCTGAATACATGCTTCCAGATTTCTGTTTTAAAAGATTTGGGTAGTGTCATGAACTGCCTTTGTTCGTTGTCTATCAAACCTTGTTTTCTTTTAGAAAGCCAGGATGCTAAAGTGAATGGCCTGTGTTAAGAGACCATCTCTTGAGTGTGTTGAACAAAGCCATGTTCTCCCTCCTAAATAATTTATAATGCTGTAAGATGGAACCTTGGGTGCTGTGATTGAAAAAGGCCATAAATTATCAAGTCTAAGAGGGAAAGTTAATGCTTTTCATTTAACTTGAGCCTAGAATGTATTGAAAGCATTAAGTGCAGTGGTATGTGACTGAACTGATGGGAGTGAATGTGTAATTACTGTTTTTTACAGTATGGTTAGAATGATTATATTCTATTTATTCTATTTTCCTTTGGAAATACAGTGTAATGTAATTATAATTAATAACTTTAAGGATAGGCTCAATTACTTAAGTAATGAAAATGAATTACCATCATCACATTGAGAATTTTTTCAACCACCCTGTATAGAGAATACCTACAGAAATACTAATGCTTCTGAGAATATTACTTGTAAAGAAACTGAAATGAATAAATGCTGAGATTGTGCTGAACTCAGTACCGTTTTAAACAAACAGAAAAATTACCAGCATTCTATAGCTTGTTACCCTTAATGTTTTATATTTTTTTATGAAACTTCATGCTTTAGTGTTAACCTTAAATTTTTTAATTTACAAAAATTACACTCTAAGAGCCTGACCAGGCGGTGGTGCAGTGGACAGAGTGGTGGACTGGAACGTGCAGGACCCGGGTTCAAAACTCAGAGGTCATCGACTTGAGTGTGGGCTCACCAGCTTGAGCATGGGGTCACCGGCTTGAGCATGGGATCATAGAAGTGACCCCATGGTTGCTGGCTTAAGCCCAGAGGTCATTGACTGAAACCCAAAGGTTGCTGGCTTGAAGCTCAAGGTTGCTGGCTTGAGCCCAAGGTTCCTGGCTTGAGCCAGGGGCCACTCACTCTGCTGTAGCTCCCCCCCTCCATTCTCTCTATCAAGGCACATGTGAGAAAGAAATCAATGCACAACTAAGGAGCCACAACGAAAAATTGATGCTTCTCATCTCTCTCACTTCTTCTGTCTGTCCCTATTTGTCCTTCTCTCTGATTCTGTCAAAAAAAAAAAAAAAATTACACTCTAAGAAACCTTATGTCCCTGGTTGGTTGGCTGAGCAGCAGAGTGTTGGCCTGTTTGTAGAAGTCCTGGATTCAGTTGCTGGTCAGGGCACACAGGAGAAGCGACCATCTGATTCCCCACCCCTCCCTCCTCTCTCTCTCTCTCTCTCTCTCTCTCTCTCTCTCTCTCTCTCTTTCCTGCAACCATGGTTTGAATAGTTCAAGCAAAGTTGGCCCTGGGCACTGAAGATGGCTACTTGTCCTCGCCTCAGGCGCTAAAGTAATCAGTTGCCAAGCAATGGAGCAGCGGCCCCAGAAGGGCAGAGCATTGCCTAGTACAGGGCTTGCTGGGTGGATCCTGGTTGGGGTGCATGCAAGAGTCTCTCTGCCTTCCCACCTCTCACTTAATTTAAAAAAAGAAAAAAACCTTATATTTGCAAACATACCCTAAAATAGTTTTAAAAGAGTGAGAAAAGAAATCCTGTTAAAATTCAGTATTATTTTTGAGTCATTGATCTTTTTAAACAATATTCTTTAACAACTAGTAAAACTTATATTAATATTAATGGTATTATGTGCTAAATGGGGCTATATTAATGTTTCCTTTTAAATATTTTAGTTGCCTTTTTGGATGAAACTTTTATGCAGATTATGTGATTTTTTTATGTAAAAGTTAAACCGAGAGGGAAGACGTTAGCACGCAAGTTTGTGAATTATTTCAATGTAATTAATGTATATGTTTTCCCCATTGTTATTCTGAGAGCTCATGACAGTGCCAAGACTCTGTCACAGAGCAGAAAGTCTTCTAGTTTATAAAACCTATCAGTTCTGCCTGACCGGGCAGTAGAGTGTCAGACTGGGATGTGGAGGACCCAGGTTCGAGACCCAGAGGTCGCCATCTTGAGTGTGGACTCATCTGGTTTAAGCAAGGCTCACCAGCTTGAGCCCAACCACCGTCGCTGGCTCGAGCAAGGGGTCACTTGGTCTGCTGTAGCCCCTCGGTCAAGGCATATATGAGAAATCAATCAATGAACAACTAAGGAACCACAATGAAGAATTGATGTTTCTCGTCTCTTTCCGTTCCTGTCTGTCTGTCCCTATCTGTCCCTCTCTCTGTCTCTGCCACAAAAACAAAAAGCTATCAATTCTTTCTCTCTTTTCTTCACACCAAATCTGGTTACTTGCCTTATCCTATAAATTTTAGTTCTACAAATACTATATTTATTCTTTATCCCGCATTCCATTCCAAGCACCCTAAATTAGGTCTTATCATTCAGCCGTGTTTTTATTCAACATTCTGCCCTCCGGGTTGTATACACCAGTCACTCCATAAATCCTAGCTACCTTTAATTCGTTCATGTCTTTTTATGGCCACTCTTACCATCCTAGACTAAACCACCTTTAATTTCTCATCTCCATTGTTTCATAGAAGGTTAAAAGGAAGAAACTTTCTTGGGATTTCATTTAAAGTAAAAGTAAAAATGGTCATCTTTACCTCTTACGGGTTGTGAGCCCAACATATTTTAGAAAACAGCCTCACTGCTCGAATCAATTCATTAAAAATACTGAACAGGAACTGAACTTACCTTAACAGAAATCTAGTTGATAGGCTTTGACTGGACCGGAATTACATTTTAGACTTCATCTTTTGATGAGTGGCCCATTTCAGCAATCTACCATGCTTCTCTAGGAAATACCTGGAACCTAGAATAGTCTCCTTCTCTGCCCCAGCTACCTTTTAGCCTCAGGTGCCTCTCTTCTTCAGTGGTTTTATTTGCTTTGACTAGACTCATTTCATTTTATGAGAATGTACTTTTAATCGTGAAAAATAATATTTTGAAATGTTGAAAAAAGAGGACAAAATGCTGAGCTCTTTTTGTCACATACATTTAGTTCTTTAACATTTAATGTCTTTGCATTTGTTAAAAATCACATTTCTTTTCTGAAATAATGCCTGGCACTTATTTGAATTAAAAATACAGCTTGCTAACATTGTTTATTAATTCATTTATAGAGTCATTCATTTGGCACAAAATTTTAAGCACTCACTAAGTCCCAGGCTGTGGGAATGAAAATCTAAAGACATGATCCTTTGTTCAGGAAGCCGACCATCAAAGTCATATAGGTGTTGCTGCAGCACTTACCATAAAGCCTTCAGATCAATTCTGCAGTCAGGGACTAGAGTGGGAGAAAAGAGTGCCCTGATGGGTGTTTCAGAGTCAAATAGGATTTGTCCAAATGAATAGAACTGAAAGGAAGCCCTACACTGAAGGATGGTGGTGGAAGAGTGTGTTGGGTCCATTCTGGGACCAACAGGCTTGGAGCAGAGACTTTGAGGGGTAGGGCAGTAAAAGCAATGGTATGAAATGAGCTGCAGACCAATTCCTAAAGTACCTTGATTATTCAGAAGAGCTTCCAGATTATTTAAAGGAGCTTTAAAAGATTTTAAGGAACTGGAGTAACAGAGGCATATTTACATTCTTGAAAGATTCCTTGGGAGCCAAGTGCAAAAAGAATCAGTGTGGGGATAAACCAACATTGAACTGGACTGAGAGGGCTCTTCAACCGGGGAACACTAAAGAAGCAACACTGAGACTGGGACGGCACAGAAAACCTTTCTCACAACCACTCACCCGGGACTCTGGGAGAAAGGGAGAGAGGAGAAGACTGGAGCAGCGGTCTGGAAGGCACAGGGAGAAAAGCTTTGAGGGACAACCACCCTAAACCCTGGACTGAGTCACTCCACAAATCTGAAACAATATTTCCCCTGGAACCAGCAAGGGGAAGCAGGACACCAGCCAAACAGGTTCCCCTGCGACAATTAGAGCACAGTCGCTTAGAAGGAGCAAGCTTTCAGGACTACAGTATGGAGTGTTAGGGTCTGAGCTGCAGCGCCTCCACCCACACCTCTGAGGGCTTGCTGGAGGGTGGGCAGAGGCGGGATATGGAAGCGCGGTTCCAACGGTGGGGGCGGAGGTGGAGCCAGCTGGTGTGATCTCGGTCTAGCCCAGCAGGGGTGAAGGGGATGCGCAAAAGTGGTCCAGCGGCTGTGGGCCCACCTGCGACCCCACCTGTGGGGGAAAAGACGGAGTGTGGAACGGGCAGAAAATCACCACTGGGTGGGGGCAAGCAGGTGCTCAGCCTCACCCGGCCTCCCAAGCTTGAAGCCCTGCACGAACCAGCTTTGCCTACGGAGGTGGGGTGGAAGCCCTGGCTCAAAGTTGAGTGCACACCAGCAGACCAGCCGAGACTGGCCAGGGCAGGGAAGAAACCCAGATTGCCAGGTGGCTGAGCCATAGCAGCCCATTCCAGCGGAGGAACCGAGGTTGGTGGTGGCGGGGCGGAAGCCTGGCTCATGGCTGAGTGCATAGCAGCAGCCCCTCCTAGCCAGAGAAACTGGCTGACAGGGACCAGAAACTGAGCAAAAGTGCTCACCCTTGACCTTGGTGCCCAGGCTTGTGGCCCGAGTGTGGTGTGAAACCCCACCCATGGAAGAGGGGCGCAGGCCGAGACCTGCTGAGGCTTATAGAGCCTGGCACAAGAACACAGCCCATCCCACGGAGGCCAAGCGGAAACCGCAGCAGCAGCCAAAGCTGCCGCACCGGCTACACCCACACCCAACAGCCCTAGGCAGCGGCACAGGGGGGGTGGCAGGCCTGCAGACATACCACACCTATTGGACTCCAGTAGCCTAACACTTCTTACACACAGACAAAATGGGCAGGCAGAGATATGCAACCCAAATGAATCAAGAAAAATCCCCAGAGAAGGACCTGAATAAATCAGATATAACCAAACTACCTGATGCAGAGTTTAAAATAATGATAGTTAGGATGTTCAAAGAGCTTAGAGCAACAATGGATAGTCATTACGAACACCTAAATCAAGAGATAGCAAGTATAAAAAAGAAAATTGAAATAATAAAAAAGAATCAGACAGAAATGACAAATACAGTATCAGAACTGAAGACCACAATGGAAGGAATTAAAAGCAGGATTGTTGAAGCTGAGGATCAAATCAGCGAGTTAGAGGACAAAATAAAAAAAGGCACATAAGCAGAGTAGAAAAAAGAAAAGAGACTCAAAAAATATGAGGAAATTCTAAGGGAGCTTTGCGACAACATGAAGAGAAATAACATCCACATCATAGGGGTTCCTGAAAAAGAAGAGAAAGAACAAGGGATAGAAACTTTGTTCAACAAAATCATAGCTGAAAACTTCCCTAAATTAAGACTGAAAAACATTTCACACATTCAAGAAGCACAGAGAACTCCATTAAAGAGAAAACCAAAGAAATCTACACCAAGAAACATCATAGTTAAAATATCAAAGCTAAGTGATAAAGAGAAAAATGTAAAAGGTACTAGAGAAAAACAAGGCTATCACCTACAAAGAAACCCACATAAGGATGACCTCTGACTTTTCAACAGAAACACTTGAGGCCAGAAGGGAATGGCAAGATATATTCAAAGTAATGAAGAACAAGAACCTACAACCAAGACTACTCTATCCAGCAAGGCTAATGTTTAAAATTAAAGGAGAAATAAAGAGCTTCCCAGACAAAAAAAACCCTCAAGGAATTCATTAAAACCAAACCAGTTCTGTAAGAGATACTAAGGGGCCTGTTATGAACAGTTCAAATAAAAAAAAAGAATATAGCAAAAGAAGAATACAGCTTTAAAGAATAAAATAGCAATAAACAACTACATATCAATAATAACCTTAAATGTAAATGGATTAAATGATCCAATCAAAAGACATAGGGTAGCTACGTGGATAAAGAAACAACCCACACATATGCTGTCTACAAGAGATACACTTTAAAACAAAAGATGCACATAGACTTATGAAAAAAATAAGGAAAAAATATTTCATGCAAATGGAAATGAAAAAAAAAGCCGGGTAGCAATACTTATATTTGACAAGATGGACTTTAAAACAAAGGCTGTAGTGAGAGATAAAGAAGGACACTACCTAATGATAAGGGGAACAATTCAGCAGGAAGATATAACCATTATAAATATCTACACACAAAACATAAGAGCCCCAACATACATGAAGCTGACTTTGATGGATATAAAGGGCGAGATTAACAGCAATACTATAATAGTAGGGGATTTCAATACCCCACTGACATCACTGGATAGATCCTCAAGAAAGAAAATTAACAAAGAAACAGCAGACTTAAAGGATACACTAGATCAACTTGATTTAATAGATATCTTCAGAACTTTTCACCCTAAAGCAGTAGAATATACATTCTTCTCAAGCGCTCAGGGTACATTCTCTAGGATAGACCACATATTAGGACACAAAAGTGGTCTCAACAAATTTAAGAAGATTGAAATCATATCAAGCATTTTCTCTGATCTCAATGGCATGAAACTAAAAATAAACCACAAAAGAAAAACTGAAAAATACTCAAACACTTGGAAACTAAATAGCATGTTATTTAAAACGAATGGATTAAAAATGAGCTCAAAGAACAAAATAAAAGGTTTCTAGAAACAAATGATAATGAGCATACATCAACTCAAAATTTATGGGACACAGCAAAAGCAGTACTGAGAGGGAAGTTCATAGCACTACAGTCTTACCATGAGAAGCTAGAAAAAGCTCAAATAAGCAACTTGATTCTGCATCTAAAAGAACTAGAAAAACAACACCAAATAAAGCCCAGAACTAGTAGAAGGAAGAAAATAATAAAGACCAGAGCAGAAATAAATGACATAGAGGCTAAGGAAACAATACAGAGGATCAATGACAGCAGGAGCTGGTTCTTGGAAAACGTAAAAAAAAAAAAAGATGAACCTTTAACTAGACTCACCAAGATAAAAAGAGAGAGGACTCAAATAAATAAAATTGGAAATGAGAATGGAGAAATTACAACTGACACAACAGAAATACAAAGTATTTTAAGAAAATACTATGAAGAACTCTATGCCAAAAAATTAGACAACCTAGGTGAAATGGACAAATTTCTTGAATCATATAGTCTTCCAAAAATCAATCTGGAAAAATCAGAACACCTAGACAAACCAATTACCAGAAATGAGATTGAAACAGTTATCAAAAAACCCAAAAAATAAAAGTCCTGTGCTTGATCTGCCAAATATTCAAAGAAGAACCAACTCCTATCCTTCTCAAGCTATTTCAAAAAATTCAAGAGGAAGGAAGACTTCCAAACTCCTTTTATGAGGCGAGAATAACCCTGATCCTGAAACCAGGCAAAGACAACAAAAAAGAAAATTATAGGCCAATATCCCTGATGAATTTAGATGCTAAAATTCTCAACAAAATATTAGCCAACCAGATCCAACAATATATGAAAAAATTCATACACCATGATCAAGTGGCATTTATTCTGGAGAGGCAAGGCTGGTTCAATATTCACAAATCAATCAATGTGATTCATCACATAAACAAAAGGAAGGACAAAAATCACATGATAATTTAAATAGATGCAGAAAAAGCATTTGATAAAATCCAGCACCCATTCATGCTCAAAACTCTCAGTAAAGTGGAAATACAGGGAACATACCTTAACATGATAAAGGCCATCTATGACAAACCCACAGCCAACATCATACTAAATGGGCAAAAATTAAAAGCAATCCCCTTAAGATCAGGAACCAGGCAGATGTGCCCCCTTTCACCATTCTTATTCAACATAGTTCTGGAAGTCTTAGCCGCAGCAGTCAGACAAGAAGAAGAAATAAAAGGCATCCAAATTTGAAAAGAAGAAGTAAAACTGTCATCATTTGCAGATGATATGATAATTGTATATAGAAAACCCTAAAGTCTCAGTCAAAAAACTACTGGACCTTATAAATGAATTCAGCAAAGTGGCAGGATATAAAATTAATACTCAGAAATCAGAGGCATTTCTATATACCAAAAATGAACTGTCAGTAAAAGAAATTAAAGAAACTATCCCCTTCACTATTGCAACCAAAAATATAAAGTACCTAGGAGTAAATTTAACCAAGGAGGTTAAGGACTTGTACTCTGAAAATTATTAAACATTGATAAAAGAAATAAAGGAAGATACAAACAAGTGGAAGCATATACCGTGCTCATGGATAGAAAGAAAAAACATCATTAAAATGTCTATATTACCCAAAGTAATTTATAAATTCAATACAATACCAATTAAAATACCAATGACATACTTCAAAGATATAGAACACATATTCTAAAATTTATATGGAACCAAAAAAGAACACGAATAGCCTCAGCAATCTTAAAAAGAAAAAATAAAGCAGGAGGTATCACTCTTCCGGATATCAAGCTATACTACAAGGCCACTGTACTCAAGACAGTCTTGTACTGGCATAAGAACAGGCACATAGATCAATGGAACAGAACAGAGAACCCAGAAATAAACCCACACCTTTATGGACAATTAATATTTGACATAGGAGGAAAGAGCATACAATGGAGTAAAGACAGCCTCTTTAATAAATGGTGTTGGGAAAATTGGACATCTACCTGCAGAAAATGAAACTAGACCATCAACTGACACCATTCACAAAAACAAACTCAAAATGGATAAAAGACTTAAATGTAAGCCATGAAACCATAAGCATTTTAGAAGAAAACACAGGCGGTAAGCTCTCCGATATCTGTTGCAGCAATGTATTTGCCAATTTATTTCCACAGGCAAATGAAATAAAAGGGAGAATAAACAAATGGGACTATATCAAACTAAAAAGTTTTTGTACAGCTAAAGACAAACCACACAATGGGAGAACATATTCAACAACACGTCTGATAAGGGGTTAATAACCAAAATTTATAAAGAACTTATAAAACTCAACACCAGGAAGACAAACAATCCAATCAAAAAATGGGCAAAAGAAATAAATAGAAATTTCTCCAAAGAGGACATACAGATGACCCATAGGCATATGAAAAAATGCTCAACATCACTAATCATTAGAGAAATGCAGATAAAAACCACAATGAGATATCACCTCACACCAGTCAGAATGGCACTCATCAGCAAAACAACACAGAATAAGTGCTGGTGAGGATGTGGAGAAAAGGGAACCCTCCTGCACTGCTGGTGGGATTGCAGACTGGTGCACTGTGGAAAACACTATGGAGATTCCTCAGAAAATTAAAAATCGAACTTCCTTTTGACCCAGCTATCCCAGTTTTAGGAATATACCCTAAGAACACCATAGCACTGTTCGAAAAGAAAAAATGTTCCCCCTTGTTCGTGGCAGCATTGTTCACAATAGCGAAGATCTGGAAACAGTCCAAGTGTCTGTCAGAGGATGAGTGGATTAAAAAGCCTTGGTACATATATATTATGGAATACTACTCAGCCATAAGAAATGATGACATTGGATCATTTGTAACAACATGGATGGACCTTCATAACATTATACTGAGTGAAGTAAGTAAATCAGTAAAAATTAAGGACTATATGAGTCAATACATAAATGGGGCATAAAAATGAGACTCAGAGACATGGACAGAAGTGTACTGGCTACCGGAGGGCAGGGGTAGGTGAGAGAGGGAGTAGGGATAGGGGAGGGGCACAAATAAAACCAGATAGAAGGTGACGGATGACAATTTGACTTTGGGTGATGGGTACGCAATATAATCAAATGTCAAAATAACCTGGAAATATTTTCTCTGAGTATATGTGACTTAATTTATCAATGTCACACCATTAAAATTAATAAAAATAAATAAATTTTAAAGAAATGAAAGAAATAAAAAGAATCAGTGTGGTCTAGACTAGACAGCCATGAGTGCAGTACAATACAAAACAACATGCCCTGGGTCTTCAGGTCCTTTGCTATTGACTTTGATGCATTTATTTAGATCCTGACACTGTTCCTACATATGAAATTGAGAATTCAAAGAACTGTGGGATCTGGTTCCTGCCCTCAAGATACTCAGAGTCTAGTTGGGAAGAAAGATAAAAAATAGCATATAGTATTTAGTGTTTTAATAGTTTGTAGAATACGTCACATATAATATCTCTTTTGATTTTTAAAACAAAGGTGATATGTCAAATCATTATAGCTGCCATTTTATTAATAGAAGTTTACAGACTAGATCTAGTCATGTTCTGTGGCACATTTTATAAGTTGTGGAACTGTAAACTCCAGCATCTCGGGACTCGTAGGCAGGAGATCTTGCTTGTAGGCCACACTCTTCCATTTGCTAAATAATATAAGTAGGTAGCTATATAAGATAAAGATATATGAGATTACATAAAATGTAATCATTCATGAGATGGCTTATATAGATAAGAAGTTTGGTGAGTTTGTAGAAGAATGGATTACTCTCTGTGTCTGGAATTGTAATATGCTTCTTGATGTGATTGGAAGTTAGTTCTAGGGTGCCGAAGTGAATGGAGAAATGTGCAGAGGCAGATGGCAGCTATTAATTCTTGTGTCCAAGGGTTCTTGTTTGGAAAATGGGGAAAGAACTGGAATGACCCGTTGGACCCAATGGTAAAGAAATTGAATGTCGCCTGACCGGGCGGTGGCACGCTGGATAGAGCATCGGACTGGGGCACGGAGGACCCAGGTTCGAGACCCCGAGTTTGCCAGCTTGAGTGTGGGCCCATCTGGCTTGAGCAAAAAGCTCACCAGCTTGGACCCAAGCTTGAGCAAGGGGTTACTTGGTCTGCTGAAGGTCCGTGGTCAAGGCACATATGAGAAAGCAATCAATGAACAACTAAGGTGTCGCAATGAAAAACTGATGATTGATGCTTCCTCATTTCGCTCTGTTCCTGTCTGTCTGTCCCCTATCTATCCTATCTATCCCCATCCCTCTCTCTGACTCTCTCTCTCTCTCTCTCTCTCTCTCTGTCCTTGTTAAAAAAAAAAAGAAATTGAATGTCAAGATTGAAAGTATCTAAAGTATCTGGGATGTTCTGAAGAGATTGGAGATCACAGGGGCTTAGAAATATGTCATCAGAAAAAGGAAGTCAGCAATGGTGCATGGCATGAAAGGGCAGGTGAAATGTGAGGTCCAGTCAGGTAGGAAGAGGCTGCGGTAAAGCCAGGGTATGCTCGCCCTCCCCTCCTGCTTCTTCAGTCTCTCTTGTTCTCCTTTGCATCCCTCTGTCACTTTTCCACTCCATGCCCTTTCAGATTTTTAGATGGTAAACCCCTTAGCCCACCAGTTTCTAAGAGGCTTCTTTCTCTCACTTTTTCATGATTCTGATATTCAGCTCAATGAAATGTTCTGCTGATACTTATAAATTGTGATTCTAGTAAATTGAAAATCTCCAAACCCTTGGAATGCTAGAGACTTGCGAAAAGACACGTTTCTTCTGTCCAGGTCCTGGGGACTCTGCCACTGAGGCTTAGGATCTCAAAGCTTGCATTTCCTTTCATGTCATACTAGATTGAGTGTTGGCTTGCTTACCCCCATATCAGATACTTCTTGCCATTACTGCCTTCCTACCTTCATCAGCATTTAGGATTTCTATGTTTTGAATGATTTTTTACCCCAGATGGATTAGTTGGAGGTCAAATGTACATGCCAGTATTTTTCTCTTCACTTACTTCTAATCTCTTGCATACCTCACGTTGGTTACTTCAGTTCCACACTCAGTTTAACATGCCCTACAATGCTTTATTGGTCATTGCATAATTCCTACCAAAGGCACCATCTTAACCTGGGCTTTACATTAAGCTTTATGCTCTACTAAACATCTTCTTACATCCAGAAGTCTTTAGGTATATCTTTGAGATGTATTATCATTTTTATATTATTTTTTTGTTATTCGTTTATGTATTTAAATATGTATTGACCACCTGCTCTATGTCAGGTATCATTATAGGAATTAGGAAAATATCAAGTTAACAAAAGATACACAAATTCAAACCCTCATGATACATATCTATTTGTGACTACAGATAGCCATTAAATAAATATGTTGGAAAGTTATTGCCACCTTTATCAAAATATATTTCTCTTTAAAGTCTATACTTAAAAAAATTAGTTTTTCAGTGTGTTAAAATGTCTTTACCTTATTCCTCAAAAAAGGGAAAACTCTTAAATAAAATGCACAGACCTGCAGAAGACAGCTCTTTAAATAACAAAATACATTCAGCACACCACCATGTATCAGTGGCATCGCTGTATGGACTGTGAGAGCTGCTTCCCACATTTCCACAGTTAATGTGTGGCTGCACGTCACATTTTCTTTTCCTTCTAAGGTTCACTCCCTAGGCCTCTGGTTGGTGTGTTTAATATGGACATTATCTAGTGGAAATGCCACATTTCATAATGTTGAAACAAAGTTTCACCATAATTGCCTCTGAAAGATATTCACAGCTCTAGATTTACAACTCAGTATCTTGCTAATTTATGGCAAGGTCAGAAAAGCGGCAGGCTTGTGCATAAGGAAAAGAATAAAATCTGTCCTTCGTGCTCGTAATGATTTCTGCAATTGGGCAGTTAGGCAAAATATACAAATTGTAGTTCAATGCTATATTAATAGATTTAGCCATGGGATATAAAATCATGAGGAATGTCATCTTCTCAGGACAAAACACAGTGCCACATGAAAACCGTTAATATTTGTCTGTACAAGATGGGCAGTATGTACTTCCCAACAGATAGTGTTTTACTTTGTTCTACCCACTCTTGGTTGGTTCAATCATGGTAAAGCAGATTACAAAATGTGAAAGGAAGGAAAGAAACTTAAGGAATTTACAGGAACATTGGCTCTATTTGGTTGTTGGTTTTGTGTGTGTGTGTTTTTAAAAAGGTTTTCTCTACCCTCTCCCACGGTGAAGCCCTCACAGGGGTGTGCTGACTGGGGGCCATGCAGTTGAAAATACACGACACACTGAGCCTCTCTCGTTTATTTGTATGTTGAAGGCAAGCAGCTTAATAGAATTTGAATATGACTAAATCCAGCCACTTAGTGTATCTGTCTGTGTCCCTATAATGCAATAGCCAAAGGTAATCTGCTTGTTAGGCACTTTTCTTTATGATCTCAGCAAGTCCCACGTTCTGGAAGCAAATGTTGTATTTACCATAATCCACGAGAGGAAAAAGCCGGGGCTAAAAATACAAAAGAGAACAAATGTAAAACATTGCTGCCACTCCGGTCCTGTAATTGGTCTATAAATGAGTCTCAGGCATCTGTGTGGCAGAGATACTTTTATGTATCGCGGAGAGAGCTGGCTGCACTTCAGATTGGTTTTGGGGGCATCAGGATTCATAAACGGCTCTGAAATGCATTTTGTGCTGACCAGGCAAATTGTGGCAGGTTGTAGGACTCCCACATTCGCAAACACATTGCCTGGTGAGTGATTACATTTAATATGAGAATCAGGTAAAATTGTTTGCACAGAACCAATTGGTGGGGTGGAGATATTAAAGAGGAGATTTGCTCTGGGAAATCTGTATTCTCCAATCAGCTTCTGCCGAAGGGTGGGGACGCTGAGGCAGGAAGAAGAGGGAGGAAGTGAGTTGTGGGTAAATGCCTGGTGATTGCAGAGAGAGAACTGTAAACAGGGATCTCTCTTCAGCCACAGAAAAACCAAAGTTGGATTTAGAAAATTCAGCCAGGCCTCTACAGTATAGAAGAAGTTGCTTAATTTTATTTTTCTTCCTCTTGCACCATGAGCAATATTAGTTAAGCGTTATTTTGCATTCTGGGTACTTCGGAGCATATGTTAGGCCATGTGACTTTATTTAATATCTTGCTGATATGATATATGCTGCTGCTTACCTTGAAGGAAAAACAATTATATTTCTTATTCATTTATGTATTTTTAATTTTTCTTTTCAGTTATTACTTAAAATCAGAGAGTGCCATGAAAGCAGCTCTACACTTTCCAATCATTGTTAGGCATTTAAAATATTTTATTAAATCCTCACAACAGCAAGGCGGTGAGCCTCATTGTGTTCATTCCCTGTCTGAAGGATTTGCCCAGGATTACGTAGCAAGAAAGCTGCAGAGCAGGGGTTTGAACTTGAATTTGCCTAACATCAAACCCTCTGTCTTTCCCATCCATTATTTGTCCTAGAAATATTTTGTAGTATTTTATAGACATTCAGTAAACATTGAGTGAATGCATGATTTGAATACTGGTACTTTAGTAATATTTTAAGTGCATTCATATGATGTTTTCCAGAAGGACTCAACATGTAATTGATCAAGCTTTTTACCAGGTTATGTTTGTTAACTTTAGGAATATGTCTGTCTCTCTACACATACTATTTAAAATAAATAAAGAGAATAATGAAACAACTATGTTCAGGTCTGAACAAATTTTTTAACTTGTATCTTATTTTCTCCAGCTTCATTAATATGTAACATTGTGTAAATGTAAGGTGTACACTGTGGTGATTTGAATAATCAAACTTTCATAATAAAAAGAGAAGAAACATTTTTGTTACAATCTAAACAAGAAACTTTATTTTGCCCTTCTGCTTTATTGTTATCCCTTGAGTGGGATCCTTCCCTGGCTGAAGGAAATCACACATAAAGTGGATTGGGGAAGAATATTCCTGAATCACTGAACCGCATTCCATCATTTTCTGATGGCCACGTGCTCTTGTGTTCTGTGAGTAGTTGCTAGTCTTATTCCATAAAATGGACTCTTTCCTGTAATCTAAAAGGTCTTCTCAGGATTCTTTCCTGCTGAAGCCAGCAGCACCTTCACTCTCCATGTCATTAGATAACTCATCTTTCATTTACAACCCACAGCCACATCTCCATGTTTACCCGCATAGTATTATCTCTGTCTGATGTCCTGTTATCTCCTGGCTGAGGAAGCAAGGCAGTTCAACAGCCAGCCCAAGGCCATCACACATGAAGACAGAACTAAATCAGAATGGATATGTTCATTTAAAAGAATAGGATGAAACCTCAGTGGTGTTATTTTCCAAATTGGTGTGCAGAGTGAATAGTGCCTTAATAAAAGTGATTTGGAATTATTAGAATTTTAGATGAGAATCTGAACTAAGAGACAGATTATCCTATTTATTTATTTTTTCTGCTCTATCAATGCCAGCAATAGTGGCATGGACAGAAAAGTCATAGCTGGCCACATCAAAAAGGTCACATTTTAGTTGGTGTCTGAATGTTTAAAGAACTCTTTGTTTTCAGATTGTTAGTTTCAGAGGTAGAAGTAATTAAAAACCAATCCTACTTCCCACCTTTTTTATTCTTTTAATATGAAGAGCCCCAAGAGCTTCTGTAGTCATTAAAAAATAAAATTCTTGTGCAAAGCCTGTCCCCATAAGCCTTTCTGAGTGTGGCCCCCACGCATACCAACCAGGATGTCTTTGTTAAACAGGGTAAGCCTGTTAAAACGACTGAGTTCAGTGTTTCATAATCACATGGCAGCAGCTAAGAAGCCTGTGGATTTCTCTTGCATGGAGTATAGACTAAGTTATAGAAACATACATAATCATAATCACTGTTTGCTATTTTTATTAGGAGGAAATTGCTCTGATTATAATGATCTCCTCAGCATAGAGTGGAGATTTCAAGTTACTGTGTCTCTTGAAAATTAATTTTTTTATATTTCTGACCAAGAGTGTTTGAAACTGACATGCAGAGTCCTGCCCCTGAGCCTCCCACATGGTGATATTTCCTTCCTCCCAGCAGGGCGTTGGTCACTGTGGCAGCAAAGAGGGTTCAATCTCCCATGGAGAGCTGTATGTCAGAATGAAGGTTGGCTTGCTGGTGTAGGAAATAATATTTCTACATTAGGTTACAATAAATTTTACATTAAATTTTACATTAAAGGAAGAATAGAGCTTAGCACCATAGGAGCTAACAAAAACAAACAAAATTGTCCTTGTTTATTTAAGTAAATTAAGCAGCAGTGAAAGTAAAAATTGTATGATGATGACTTGGTTTAGTGAGGAAGGGGCTCCTATGCTTTTCTAACTGCACTCATTAAGATCCCTGTATTAAAATTTAAAAAGTAAAAGGTATTCCAACCATACAGAAATCAATATTTTTAGCAACAAAGAGATTCCCACCCTGTGATGCATTGTGTATCGTTCAGATTTTGCCAAAAGGGGTCCTTGTCTCATTCACACTCTGTAGAACTGATGGAACTGCTTTTGCTGACTGGTTAGAACAGGCAGTGTGTAAATATTAGCGTGAGTTTTGCCCAATGTGCTTCTTTCTCCTGTCTTTAACCAGCTGATATATAGGGCTGTAAATAATTGAATCTGAGACTCAGCCAGCAGTAGAGATATATATATGAACTTTAATAAAATTCAAGGACAGTTGATACTTTGGCCGGCTGGCAAAGTGACACACTTTTTATATCTTGGGTCAAAATAACATTGTGTCCTTTCTAATTCTTGAGACGCTTGGCTTCCTAAAATGACCATCTTTATTTAGATTAAGGACCCATTTAGAGTAGTTTTAATAATGTATGGTTTCATACATAAGTGGTTTCATAATTTATTTCACCATTATTCTCTGTCAGGGTTTTGAATGTTATTGTTAATTAAGGGAAAAAGAAAAGAAATACAATGTCTCCCTCCAGCCAGTCAAGTTGGTTTTCCTTGTTTTTATTGACTGTTGTCTTAAAAAACAAGCCAAAACACAACGGTTCTAGTTGCCTGTCAATAATGACCAGTTAGTGAATTAAAAATTGCCTCAGTAAGTTTCATCATTCCAGGTTCACAGGTGAACTGACTCCGAGCTGGAACCCATTTATCATGAGTAACCCATTTACCAGAGGAACTTTTACTGATTGACTTCTAATCCTTACCACCCACACCTAAATTATTAACATGAATATTAAGGAGCTCCCCTGCCTTCATCCGCTGATGCAATTTTATTTTCCCGCACGACTAAAACCACAGATCTTTAGATCTTCTGTCATCTAGGTGAAAATTCTAGAAGAACTAATTCTCTCTATAAATACAATACACATCAATATAAGCCAGGTGACCAAAGGAGGTGGGATTTCCGGACACAATGTCTGAAATAAATACTGAGGCTTTGCACTTTCTGAGGGTAGCTTCAGGACACATCTGCTATTACTATTATTTCAAAATCACCTCACACTCTGCATTGCACTGCACTGGTAATTCCTCCATGCAGCGGTGGACTAGTGCCAAGCTGTCCATAGAGAGCAGGATGCTTTGGGTTGCTAATGAAAGCTCCGTGTGAAAGCTTCAAACACAAGCTGAGCTCGAAGAATGTGTGCTGTTGTAGGTCCGCATTTAGGAAGTTAGCTCTTCATCTTGGATTCTCCCTGATTTAAATATACTCTGTCCTAAGGTATACACTCACTCAGGTGCACTCTTCAGCCAGCGGATCTCCAAAAATCTGAATGCCTTTCTGCTGTTAAATACAGGCTGTCCCGAGTTACAAATGAGATAGATTCTGTAGGTTTGTTCTTAAGTTTAATTTATATGTACTTTGGAACAGGCATATTTACCTATTAAATGCAACTTAGGTGTTTGTCTTAACATAGTATTTATTTTTACCTTTCTGTGCCTAGAAATACTTAAACATTTGCAAACCTACAGTGTCTGTCTCATTCATCACCCAGAAACTGCTTATAAATACATAGTTCTGTGGACACAGGAAACCTCCCACACTTACATTGCCTATGGGGAATGTGGTTTCCCAAGTTGATGCCATATGACCCTAGGAGGGGATTTAGAATCATTTTCATAGCCTTTTGGGTTGTTTTTAATATTTCTGTATCTTTCTGTCCTCGATGAGATTTTGGGTTTCATTATCAATAGTGTTTCCATTTCATTGTTTTGTTTCAGTAACATAAGACATAATTCAAGTCATTTTACTTTTCCTCATCAGTCCTATGGAAAAGAAACATCATACTTTTTCAAATAGACATGGACCTGAAAGCAAGATCACACACTTTTTGTTGTTTATAATCTTTGTTTTGGCATAGTTACTAACTTTGTGACACTATTTCCAATGTAGTAAATGTGTTTGTTGTTACATAAACATGAACCTTGTCATCCCAAATTTTAGAACCGCTTACTGCCTGGTCCACATTATTTTGGAAAGGATTCTTTCATAGTACTTTAATGACTCCGCTGACATGAGAATTCCTCTTCAATTTATTTGATTTGATTGCCCTTATAACATTGTCTATAAAAACCAACATACAAACCTAAAAGCTAAAAGATCCTTGTACCACTTTTCAAAGCAATATAATTGTGGTCAACACCTGTTTCTGGCTTTCCCATCAGCCAAGGCTAAGCTGCCGACATGCAGTCAAACTTCTCAACCTTACACGAGAGGAAAACAGAAAATCAGGGCAGCGGTTTGTTTTCAGCTTTCACTTTTGAACTCACTCCTGAAGCTGTGCCACACTTAAATTATAATCTCCTGTTTATTTCCCATGTGTATAACCTCCTTCCCTTCAAGGAGTCTATTTAGCAAATATTGTCAATTCCAGAAAATTATGATTGCAATTTTGGTTGCCCCAGTTTAGAGCTGTCATTTTAAAATTGAAGAACTGTTGTAATATGCTGTGTGTTGTTATTAAAGTTAACAATAATTATTTCAATAATTTTAACACACCAACAATAATAATTGCAGGTGACTTTTCAGTTCCTATATTTGACTCCCCAGCACTTTTCTAGAGAGATCTGAAATCATGAGAAGTTTTAAGAGGAGCAGAAGTGAGGAGTACTAATCAAAAGAAAGTTTCTCAAAGATATTTAACTGATGAGACAAAGGCATGCTGTTTGTGATCCCTTTGTTTCCATGACCACAGATGTTTACTCCGCCAGATTTTAGTGACATAGTATTCAGCTTTGATTTACAAATGAGAATTTTTCAACCTCAGGGCTCATAGTCCAAATTGAGTTATTAAATTTAAACCTCGTGACGTTTCCTGTATATTCCCTGCACCCAGATGACCACATAGGTCTTATTAAAGAATCATATTGCTAATGTCTTGGGTTTTGTGTGCTTTTGAATAGCTTTTTCTTTCATATTTCTTTCATGGGTGAGATAACAAGAAATGATACCAGGGAGCGTGAGCATACATGATGATATTATAGGCTGTTGTTGTTGTTGTTAGTCTTTGATTTGTGTTGTTTGATTTTGCCTGGAGGTAAGGATAAATTACTTCTTTCATTGGAATGAGGTGGATAGGATTTTGAACTCTGGAGTCTTCTATTAGCTCTATCACTCCTGCAGACACACCATAATGTATGCATGGGGGGACACTATGTATGACTTGAGCCATACATAGTGACCCTGCCTCTTGGCCAGAGGAGAACCAAAAGTCCTTTGTGCTCTGTGAGCTAAGACTGAAACTGAGAGAAGGCCTGGGCCATTTCTTCTAACCAAAGCCTAACTTGAACTTTTGGGTCTTTATGTCCTCATGGTAAATTCAGACAGGAAGAAAAGAATGTCAGGAAAGCCTCTTGGGAAAAGCAGTATCACCTTTCTCCTCCAAAGCAGAGCACCTGGCTGAAGCCACTTACTTTTCCCCCGTCCTCCCGGCTCTCACTCTGCCATGCTAGATGTGCAAAAATGCCCGCTTGGAGTGGGAGGCAGCCCTACTATATTCTGCACCAGACTTTCAAGGGAGCATACCAAAGGGGGAAAAACACTTCATGAGGAAATAAGGACTTGTATTAGCTTCTTCAAAAAGCTGGCCCAAAAGTTCCTAACCTAGCACCATGTTATATCCTGGACCTGGGATTTGAGCCTGTTAATTTTCCTCTCCAAGAGGAGAGGAGGGAAAAAGGAAGCAAGAGCTGTAACAAGTACACTACAATAAACTGAACGTTTGTTTCCCCCACACCCCAAATTCATGTTGAAACTTAATACCCATGGTAATATTATTAATTGGGAGGTGATTAGGTCCTGAGAGTACAACTATCATCATGGAATTAGGCCCTTAGAGGCCCCTGGCTGCCCCAGCATGTGTGCACACCGTGAAAAGATGCTGTTTGTAAACCCAGAAGCAGCTCTCACCAGACCACTCTGCCAGTGCATTGGTCTTGGACTTCCTGCTTCTCGATCTGTGAGAAATAAATGCTTGTTGTTTATGAGCCACCCAGCCTATGGTGGTATTACTAGCAATCAAAGAACAAGGTAGGTAGAAAGAGGGTTTGAACAGCCAGCTGTTCTCAGTGCAGAGCTCCCTCGCCCTGGAAAAACTGAGTCATGTTGTCACTTCAAAATGGACCAGACTCTGGACCAAAAACAAACAAACAAAAAAAACCCCAACATTGTGATAATGTTAAGACCTTGGTTAAGACCTTGGCTATTTGGTTGGACAAGCTACTAAACAATGAAAAGTATAAGGGCAGTGACAGTGTCTTACCCACCACGCATTAAACAGTTTTTAAGTAAATAAAGGAAGAAATATGATGCAATGAATGAAATAATAATGGACACTATGGTAAGGTCAAAGAGCGTTTACGCTGAAGGAGGAGTAAATGTGTACTGGCCTTTCTTTTGTATTTCTAGACTTTGATTTGCAGAATCATCAACCTTTAACTCTCCAGGAACCTGAAGGATATTCTTGAAGAAAATACAATTTTTTTCTATTCCTAAGTCATCTTTTCCAAATAAAACTTATTTTTCCTTTATTTTTGCAGAATCTTACCTTGAACTGTACTGTAGTTCACATTTCCACTGTCTCAACCTGTGCATTCAAAATGCATCAAACATACATGAAGCCATAGTTGACAGTTTTGGGGGGGATTTTTTTGACCTGAAAGTATTTCCTGGTAAACTTTCAGTGGCACAAGTTAGACTATAGACTAATCAAGAGAGGTTCTGGATTCTGGATTCTAGCAATCAAATTATAGTTACCAAGCATCATAGAGAGAGGGGGAGGAAGTGGCTTACATCAATCCAGTTACCCTTTGAGGCATTTATTTCTCTGGAGCTCACAGTCTGCCATGGTCATATTTAATGAGTTGAGCTCTTAGCTTCCAGAAACAGATTACTTTAACCACATGATAGGAAAAAGTTCTGTCTATTACTGGGTAAAGTAAAGCATTTCTGGATATCAGTAAAGTGTCACTGAGAGCCATGACTGGTGCCTAATGTTCCCAAGAAACCAGAGATTACTTTTTTTTCTTGTTCAGGTTGACCCACCAAATTTAAGCCACTCTAGAGGGGTCTTTTCCTCTCTTAAATATAAATAGAAAGATATTTAATTTTTAATATTCTCTTCCAGGTTTTTTGACAGGTTATACATATGCTAATAGAAATAAGCTTATTATTTGAAGCACAGAGCTGCTTGTCACCGAAGCTTCATTAACACTGTTATCACTGCCTGACATTTATCTTATAATTTTCTAGAGCTGACTGTTGTGTCTCCATGGAAACCCAAATTGCAATTGAAACAAGTACGATAATAAAGGCATCTGCTGAGATTGACAGCATGCAGAGCCTGGTTACATTTGTTTATAGTTCCTTCAGTAGCTACAGCTAGAGAGAGAGAATCCGCACTTTGGGCGCTTAGAATTAACTTTAGCGTCATGCGTGGTACCTGACTCTCATGTGTATTGCAAGTTTACCATAACACCATTGGTTTTGATGTTAGTAATTAGGTTGCTCATTTTTACTGGGATTGTCTCAAGGCATTATGAATAGTGGATGTAAAATTAACCATGATTCTATTTGAATCCCAAAGGAAATGCTTCCTGTGTGATCCTGACACTGTGAAATGTTTGTCAGACCCTAAACTGGTGGTTCACGGTGCTTGGTGGATTTCCTTCTGGGTAGGGGGAGTGGCCACACACTTGTTCCATTTTCCTCCATGATACAGAGGAACCTGTGCTCTTCTAAGTTCATGACTTCGCATCAATTTGGTTGGTGCCTCAAAGCAAAGAGTCATGAAACTGGAGTGGGTCCAGAGTGAATTAATCTGAAATTAATTTGATTTTGAAAGACTCCATCTGGCTATGTTTGGGAAAGGCAGTTAGACAGATATATAAACAAATCTGTATTCATTATGCCAGATGTAGTGTCAAGAAATGAAGAAATAGCTTTAAAAAATTCAGCTATGGGGAGTTCTGATATAATGATATTCAGTCTCTTAGAATAGCAGCCAGTATAATTTAGCACATAATCCTATTTTTATTCTTATTTGTTTAGGGGATAAGATCTGATGGGGTGTTTTTAAAGAAATAAGCAAATTAAGTGTCACAACCTATTTTAATTGGTGATTTAAGATGCTAAATGAAATTTGTGACGTGCTGAGAAAGAAAGGGGCCTGTAGATTTTCAAATCAAAATGTGGTGTTGGTATTGATTTAATCTTAAAATGTGATTTAGGGATTTAAAAACTAGCATAATAGAATGTCATTTGAACTTTGCCTTTTGATGTGTAGTTTTGTGGCATGACAACTGTGTGCTTGAATCATAGGGAACCAAACAGTGTGCTGACATGCGTAGAATTCTGGATGTCTTCTTTGAGTACATCTACAAACTGGCAGTGTTCTTCACATTATTTTACAAATTTGTTCAAGCAGACTATCAGGGAGGCAGATGTTTGGGATTGCTATCTAGGAATTTAGTGCAATCATTGTAGAATATCTCATTGCCTTTTCTTATGTTGGGACAGAAAGATTCTAGAAAAGTCATGATTAGTTCCTTGAATGATATCACAGTCATCTATTATAGGCCTTTCATTTTCAGTTTTTAAATCTCAAGTATCATCTGTATAATGTCTTGAAGAGGAAGAATGAAAGTTTACTTCTTGGTCAATGAATGAGCATACTTTAGTTTAGAAAAACAAGTTTCCAAAGGGGAACAACTCATTTCTCCTCATGTCCTCACCCACCTCTCTCACTTCTGCTAGCCAGACAACAGAAAGAACAATAATAACAGGAGGTAAAAACAGAGCAAAATACTTGCATAGCAAAAATTAACTCCCCAAAGCTGAAGAGTTACAGCAAAATTGGTTGCTGCATTTAATGACAACAAATTAGATGCTACACAAATCTTGAATGTTGATACTCATGGTAGTGTTAGAATGAATGAGAAAGTAAAACCTGGGCTACTTGGAGCCCCTGGGGAATGCTACAGGCTTATTAGCTAATTTTGTGGTAGATATGGAAACTTTAAGGTGCTAATTCTCCTTATTGTTTCATTTTAAAGGAATTCTTTTTGATAATAAATTATGTTTCCCTGCCTCCCTAAACAGGACATATTAAGCACAGTGTGACTCTTTAGAAGAGACAAGATTGTTTTTATGCAAATTAATTATTTTGCTGTGCTGCTGTCCTTGGGAAGTTCTGGAGAATATAAGTTGGCCCACCTATGAGTAGGCTTTCACTACTGGGCCCATTCAGATTCTCATGTATGTCAGCTGTCACTCCAGGGGCCACCTATTGCAAGCTTTCCTGTGTGCTACTTCTAATGTCCTGTGGGTTTGAAATTCAGATGACGAAGACTGTCAATAACAAAATAAGAAATGTTTGCCTGCCTGACCAGGTGGTGGTGCTGTGGACAGAGCAATGACCTGGGATGCTGAGGACCCAGGCTCAAAACCCCAAGGTCTCCAGCTTCAGTGCAGGCTTGCCCGGCTTGAGCTCAAGGTTACCAGCTTAAGCGCAGAGTCACCAGCTTGATAATGGATCATAGACATGACCCCATGGTCTCTGGCTTGAGCCCAAAGGTCACTGGCTTGAAGCCCAAGGTTGCTGGCTTGAGCAAGGGGTCACTGGCTCGTTTGTAGCCCCTCTGGTCAAGGCACATATGAGAAGCAATCAGTGAACAACTAAGGTGCCACAACTAGAAGTTAATACTTCTCATCCCTCTCCCTTTCTAAAGCATGGTCTGTTCCTGTCTGTCTGTCTCTCTCACTAAAAAACAAACAAAAAAATTGAGGAGAGGATTGAAAAGTTCCCCAAGGGTTTAAAAAGGGTATAACATCAGGGAAGGGACTTTATAACACATATTTTGACTCCTCTGAGATCCTTCATTTCTAAACTCTATTGTTGGCATTTCACACACATAAATTTGCAGGCATCATCAGAAAATAGAAATACATCTGAACCTGATAAATTAGGTTAGTCTGCAGAATCACATATCTTTCCTCATAAATGGATTGTTTTCTGACCTAAACAACTGTCATTAATATGAGGTAATTAGTTCCTATTTACTGTCAGCTTTTGATTTTCCAGATCATTGGAAGAAGCAGTGATGTTACTAATCTCTCATACATTTGTATCAAACCTTATACTGCTGGCTGCATCCCTTGGGTGGCATTCAATCTAAGTTGTATTCTTTGATTACACATCATTTATGATGGAGGAAGGTTTGCCAAAAGCAGGTTTAGGAGAGACCAGCCTGAAGATTAAATTCTCCCATTGATAAATGATAAAATGAATAATGAATGGACAGATAATCAATATTTAACAGGAGGGTAGATAGAGTTCCAAATGCCAGGCAAGCACAAAGGTCACTAAAATCTTTGTGCTTTAGTTCAAAATAGGTAAGAGAGCTCACTGAACAGTTTTGCAGTGGTTTTAGCATCAGGGTAGCCACAATTAAAACAGTGGCTATGTCAGAACAAGTGCGTCCAGTGGCTATTTATAGGAAAACAGGCATGTCATTCCTTAGCAATGGGTATCTTGACCCTCAGATTTAATGGAACAGTACTAGAAGGCATAACACAGTTCTTTATAATAATGGTAACAAAGTGTGTAATGTCTGGTTTAATTTTTACAAATTGTAAGACTTCTTGCAGTATTAAATCTATTCAGAAAGTTGTGTTGAAGATATACTGAGACTGAGTTCAAGGGACCATGCTCACCTTCCAAATGACGTCTTCTCTGAACACCTTATTTTATTCACTGCTGTACCCACAGCAACTTAACCCTTTGAGCAGTACGAACGTTTATGTATGTTCTCGTGCCTCCTGACCATCCAGAGTAACTGGAACTAATTTCATTTTTTGAAAAGAAAAACTCCCAGAAGTCAGCAAGACTGAAAAAAACTCACTAGAACGAACATTCATTTACTTTCTTGTGTCTCCTGACCATCTGGAGTAACTGGAACTAATTTCATTTCTTGAAGAAAAAAAAAAAAAACTTACTCCTAGGGGTCAGCAAGCATGAAAAAAAACCTCACTATTCAAGGGGTTAAATAATGCCTGGATTGTGGGGTCACTTCATAAATACATATTGAATTAATGATTAAGATACCCTTGTCCTCACAGTTTCACACTCGCACCATGTAACTGATGGGGAGCTCAGCTAGATATGTTTCTGTGGGTTCAGTGATCGGAGGAAAAGAGATTAGACTAGCAGTAACCCAGCATGAAGTGTTCTGTGGAAGACATTGTCCCTCTCCTCAGACTTGGGGCAAGGCAGAGCAGTTTGAGCCAATAAGAAAAACAGAGGAGTTGAATACAAAACCTAACTAGAGGAGGAGATTACCTTTGGATATACAGAGTTTGAGGTGGGGCTAGAGGCTTCTGTCAGCTGTGGCTATAGAAGGTTAGACTGGAGGGTTGAATGGACATGACCAGTTCACTGAGTGGTAGGGACTGACAGGAACAATGGAGAGAGGGTCACATCTGGATGAATTAGCTCTGAGTAAAGTGTGGAGATGGAAGGGGTTTTATAGATGACAGTAGGTGCCCAGTTTATGGCATCGCCAGTGAGCGTAGATAGGGAACCAGGCTGAGTCGCCCAGGGTGAGGGCCAGCAGTGTTCTCAGGTCCCATGTCAGATGCATGTCCGTGGGAGAGGCGAGGTTCCTTCTGTCTGTCAAGCCTCTCACCCTCATCACAGCCTACTCTCTTCTTCAGTTGTTTTCTTCCGGTGTCCTTGCCAACTCAGGGACACGGTACAGCTTACCATCCTTTGCCTCTGATTTTATTTTTTTCAGATTCCATTTAAAAATCTGACCACAGGGAAGTCTGGTTTAGAATGCTGAATGCCGGTCCCAATGGCCAAATTAGACAGTTGCTGGCTTCCTGTGGTCCCTATCTATTGCTCTGAAGGGAGCCTTATATTTGTATTTTGGTTTTATGTTATGCATATGTTTGTCTCTTCTCATTGGCTGAGTAGAACATAAATTACATATATTTCAACTCTCCTTCAAACCTAGCATTGTACCTGAATAAAACAGGTCTTCAATAACTAACTGTAATACGAATTTAAGGAAAGGACTATGTATGAGAATAAACCTTAGGTAAGTTTGAAATCCACTTTCACCATCAGCGTTTCTTCAATGAGTGGAGAGTATTGCGAATCCTCTCTGGCTGCTTTCTCTTGGATAAGTAGGTCCTGGCAAGATATTTCAGACAATGGTGAAAGAAAGAGGTATGTGTTTTGAGAAGCACAGTTGCTAAGACCCAGGTACAGGGTAACCGTTACCATGTCCTGGTGTCTCAGTGTACATCCCTTATTTTCATCATTTGCTACTTGAATAGAAATATGGGAGACATTTCTGGTAAAAATCAATGTTCAGTTTGGGAAGTTCAGGCCAGTATTGAATTTCCTCCCATATTTGTCTTGATTTCAAAATGTGTCATGTTTTACTTAGTTCATTGATGGGCAGCACACTAGTGTCTTCTCCGTCATACAGAGGGTCGTTTACAAGTACTTGTCCAGGCAAGCAGGTGACTTATACAGGATTCAGCCATGGAGACTTAGAATCCGGGTGGCTCCGTCTCTCCTTTCCTTTCCCCATCTGTAGAATGGGGGCAACGATCCTGACCTCAGCCATGGGAGAAAGGATTCATGAACTTGAGCTCCTGGAGCACTTGGAAAATGTGAGACCCAATATAAATCTTCTGTGTGGTTATTATTTCCCTGTTGCCTTTGCTAAAAGTTCATCTAAGAAACCTTTCCTTGTGCAAATGCTTTCTGCTCTGCTCTGAAGTCCAGTGAACTATTTCTGGTAAATCACTGAAAGAAATTAGTTCCCTGGACAGGGGCTATCCAGAGCCAATGCCTCACTGCCTTTCCAGGGAGGGTTAGTATGCGTTCAGACTCCAGGTTCCTGTGGATTCCTCCAAATTTACTTCTTTGTGGGGGTTTTCCAGCTTTCTGCCTTTTATTAGCGGTCATTTTGAGATAAGGTAATAAGGTTTTCCTTTTGCTTGGTGAGCCCAAAGGCCTCTGTTTTGCAGCGTTTTTTTGGGGGGGGAATAGGGTTATATTTTGCCCTGATAAACAAATGTACAGATGTCCTCTGATTCACAGTGGTTCCATTTGAGATTTTTCATCTTTATGGTGGTGCGAAAGCAATATGCATAATAAATTATGTGAGCTATTCATCACTTTATTATAAAGTAGGCTTTGCATTAGATGATTTTGCCCAAGTGTAACTAATCTAAGCATTCTGAGCATGTTTACGGAAGGCCGTGATAAACTAGGATGTTTGGTAGGTTAGGTGTATTAAATGCATTTTCAACGTACGACAAGTTTATCAGGACATAACCCCATCATAAATTGAGGAGTCTCCGTATAGCTTTCAGACCTCCAACCTAACGCAATTTAACATTAACTCCAGCAGTCCACCAGAATGCCCATCACAAATGTGTTCTTTCCTCATTGTCTGTGAATGAAACTGATATTCTATATATTCTTAATAAAATTTTATTTTAAATTTTGGCAAAGCATTGGGAATGAGCATATTACATGTAAGTGTACTTCTAGGAAACTTAAACCTTTTCTTCAAAGGAACTAATTTATTTATAGTTTGAGCATTTGGAGAAAGCCTTTGCCTCCTCCCGCTACTTAAGATAGTGATTTTAAACAGTGTGCCACATTTTTATTCATGAAATACCTGACTATTTAGTCAGGGGCACTGATGTCTTTTCCTTTAGATTGACTGTCAAATAAAAAAAAAAAATGACTAGCCTAACCTGTGGTAGCGCAGTGGATAAAGCGTCGACCTGGGAACACTGAGGTCGCCAGTTCAAAACCCTGCACTGGTCTGGTCAAGGCACATATGGGAGTTAATGCTTCTAGCTCCTCCCCTCTCTCTCTCTCTCTCTCTCTCTCTCTCTCTGTCACTCTGTGTCTCCTCTCTAAAATAAATAAATAAAAAGAAATTAAAAAAAAAATGACTAGCCAACACAGCAGTAGTCATCTAATATGAATGAATCAAAATTATACCCTATTTTTTTGTCAGATTGGTAAAAATATATATTTTTTTGGTGTGCTGCCAAATTTTAGTAATTAGTTTATGGGTGCTATGAGATGAAAGAACTTAAAAATTGTTGACATAGGGTAGCATTTGATCCAGTCAAATAATCTGTGAAATCAGCCAATATACAGAGGCCTCTCAGGTTTGGGGCCCATTCTGTATGGGTGTGACTCAGATCACTTTGAATACACTTGATAAATGGTAACAATACCTTCCAGGTAAATATTGGCATGCCATTGGCTTGATCATCTCATTGGTGAGAAAACATACTCAGAGATTTTGCTGAGTCTACCAGAATCATTCAGCAGCCCAGGGTTCCACTATAGCTGAGATGTAGCTGCATCAGCCAGTGGCAAAGCTGCTGTGTTCAAAGGCAATCACAGAAAATGGAGGCTGTCTTCATGTTGAGCCCAAAATGGTGCATTTTCAAAGGGAGGTGCTATTCCCAGTGCATGAGGTTAGATGACAGCCAATTCCTTTTCCCAAAACTGGAAGGCTGTGATGAGTTTAGAGCAGAGGGTGGACGCTCCTGGGTGGGGCCGTGTCCAAGGCTCTGGTATAGTCTTCATGGGGTGGGCACGAGCTGATTCTCTCTCCGGGGCCTCATTGCCAGTCAGTTGAGGAGAGAATTTGGTTTTTAAGTGATAGCCACATGGACAATGAATGTAAGAGATGGTTCATAACACTGAATTTTGTGCCCATTCTGCTGCCCACCAAAAGGCACCAGGCCCATCACCGGTTCTTTCTGCTCTCCCCTCCTTCAACTCAATCTTGGGTAATTTCCTCTGATCACGAAACAAAACCTGTTTCTTCATGTGCTGTTATTTAAGTACAACTGATGTTAAAAAAAAAAATTCCTGGGCCCTTTAAAGAGTGGCCTGTCAGCTGACTGGAACGATGGGACTGCAGTTGGGATATTAGGGAGAATTAGCACAAATGGAGAGAGGACGCTTTGGCAGCGGCCCCAGCTCACTAGCTGCTCAGCGGCTTTGCCTGAGCCTGCAGGCTGCTCTCAGCAGTGTAGGTGACACCTTGTCAGCTCCCTGGCTCGTGTTCACTTACGAGACCCGAGGGACTAAATTGGACACAGGCAGGGAATCCACCCAACATTTTAGAGAGCTGGTCATATTATAAAATTATCTTTTCCATGTCTCCTCATCTGGGTCCAAACTGTAACTGTTGAACTACAGGAATTAAGAGCCAGAGGAAAATTGTTCTTTCTCTTTGTGTTACAAGTGAAGAAACTGAGGTACAGAGTGGTTGTATGAATTGCTTGGGACCCCACAGTTAATGTAATGCTAAGTCACAGGAGCCCAGCCTGCCAGCCTACTGTCCCTGACCTACTACAATAATGTTTTACTGAATCTCAACTCTAATTAGTTTTTTTAAAAAGGTATATTTGCACTTAGAGCTATTTTAATTTAAAGTGAAATAAAATTAAAAATTCAGTTTCTCAGTTGGACTAGCCACATTTCAAGTCTTTAGTAGCCACATGTAACTAGTGACTACCGTGTTGGATTGCACAGATGATACAACATTTCCATCATTGCAAAGAGTTGGACAGAACTGATACAGGGGGGTCTGCTGGACAGAAAAGCAAGGCAGATAAAAAGTATGGGAATAATAAGATTATTAAGTACCAGGGAAATTAGCTATCTTTGTGCAGAATTTTTCCAAGACAAGGGACCTTTGTGTTTTAGTTTCGGGTTTATATAATCTTCTGAAGGTGGCATTTTATGTCTTTTTTTTTTTCAGCCTTAATATAATTATTTATAGTCACTTGGCATTTTTCATACCCTTTTTGTAAGTTTGTTGTTCTTCCTTTTATGTAAATAAAGGAGATATAACGCAGAAGCTTGCTATCCAAGGAACAAAAGAAAGAAAAAAATGCCAATTCTTTAGTTTACATTTTCCAGGGGATAAAAACATAAACTTGCAATTCTCTTGGCCTTATCAAAGCTTGTTGTCCTCAAATTAATAAAGATAAGAATACATTTCAATCAATTATTATAATTTTAATATTTTGCTGCTTAGAGTAATCCCCAAGGATTTTGCATATCCTCTTGATCTACTTCTCTTTACTCTGAAATAGAGTAGGGAAGTAGGTCAGTGCCTGTGCCGAAAGCAGAAAGTAAGCACTCACTTTCTTCCTGATATTTCCCTCTTGGCTCTGAGACTGATCCGACCAGTGCCCACTGGCTCAGTGCTCTCTAAGTTGTAGGTCCCGGTCCATATGGAATCCGTGTGGGAGGAGCCTTATCCTTGGCTCTTTGCCCAGAGCAGAAGCGGAATTAGCGCTCAGGATCTTGTTGTAGTTTGTAGAATTGGTGCCAGCAGAGATGTTTGTGCTGTGTCTAGGGCCTGAACGTGGCCACTGAGTCCACAGGGAACGTCATCCTAGAGAAACCCAGATCGTGGAATAGTAAGCAATGACAGTTGGCCTTTACATCTTAATGTGTCCAGATTCTACAGTCATCTCTTCTTAAGGGTGGACATAGGAATGACTCTCAATTACTTTATTTCCAAAATGTGGGTCATGATTTCAATTTCCTGGAGCTGTCATGATGTTGGATGTCAACCTGGGAAAGGTTTCTAGAAAAGAGTAGGCCCTTAATAAATATTTTCTGAATGCTCTACAGTATTTATTGTTTTATTAAATTTATTGCGGTGACATTGGTTAATAGTATCATATAGGTTTCAGATGTACATTTCTATGATACATGACCTGTGTAGTATGTTCTGTGCCCATATTTATTTAAATATTAAATGTTTAAATTTGAATTAATCCCTGCACTGTAGTGGGTGTGAGGATGTCTGGGAAGTGCAGAGAAGCGAGCTAGTCTAGTTTCAGATTCTAGTAAATAAATCTTACTGAGAGTATTGCTGAGATTTGGGGTATCTGTTCCCATGATTACCCCTTTGAAGCACATTGGCTTTCCTGTGGCCTCTGGCAAGTACCCCCAAAGGTTTAGCTGTTGAACACACAATACCTGGCTTACTTAGAAATGTCAGTGCTTACAGCCCCATGAAGACAAAAGAAGTAAGGAAGTCTTTGCTAGAAATGAATCTCAGCCAAGCAGAAATTTGGGAATCCAAAGCAGAAGGAGCTTGTAGGCATTAGAATAAAGTTAACCAGACTGTTACAGTACCATGAGGCATGGGATTCAGTAATATGTCAATTGTGAGTGGGTGGGGCACCTGTCCTGCATGAAAGCTTTCCATGGGGAAGATGTGCTGCTGTTTTTGTTGATTTGTAAAGGATTTACTTAAGGATTGTTATGTAAAATTGATGCAAATCTTTGGGACAGTTTGCAAAATGAAAGTAGTTAAGAAGGGATGTAGATGAGAATGAGAGGCACTTATTGAGGTGACTCTGGGAATAGAGAGAAAGGAAATCTGTGGAGATGCATACACCTATGTAATTATTGAGAAAATGTGAGCTGTAAGTAGTCTTCACAGACTCCCAAGTTCTGCATTTCCCACAGGTAGAAAGAGGACAGGTGTGTGTGTTACTTGCAGTGGTACATTTTATTTGGCAGTGGGATTCCAGGGACCCAGTAGATCTTGTTCTTGGCTTTCTCAGTATCTGGCCACATGATGGATTAGAAGTATTTTGTCCTTTGGGGCCCACTAGACCTAGGTTTGAATTCTACTGCTATAATTTATAAGCTGATAATTTTAGGAAAGGAGCTTATGTCTCAGATATTTGCAACTGGAAAATAATACGTCCCCTAGGATGTTATAAGGATTAGAAATAATGTATGTAAAGCACCTACCACAGTATCTGGTTTATAAATAAATGTTCATTAAAAGATACATATTATTATTATTATTTAGGATATGAGTTGTGTTTAAGTATATACTATGAGAAAATTTGGATTGAAAAGTAGACATGTGATGGTCACTCATTTCAAGTACATCACAACTACAAAGAAAAGATTAAAAATAGAAATAGCTAACACTTATTAGACACTCTGGGCGATGTCCTGTACAAATCATGTGACTAAAGGAGATGGAGTCTGTATCCCCATTTTACAGATGAAGAGTCTGAGGCCTAGAGTGGTACAGTTAGGAAGACGTAATGCCAGAATTCAGAGCCCATGCCCTCAGCTCTGACACCCCACTGCCTCAGGATGATAAGAGGTCTTCAGGCATTTCTGAAGTATGGCTGGTGGGAAAGGGGTTATCAATATTGGCTCACCAACATTAAAACCTCAGTTTCTTCTACTTTATGTGCCTTGGTGACTGCATTTTTTGAGAAAGTGAAAATGTCCCCTCATTTGGAGAGACATTCAGGAATGCTTGCTCTAGAATTCTGAGTCTAGATATTAGGACTGTCTTCTCTCACCTAGCTCCTCTATTGCATTAACTGTTCTGTACAGGCACGATGCAGTGGCCCCGTGTTTTTGCACTTCTCTCCTGTGTTAGTTGAGACCTGTGACAGTGCCTTCCTCTTTTCATTCTAGCAGATTGTCAACAGCACTAACCACAAGTCTTCCTGTCCCAGAAATAAGTCTTGCCACACTTGAAGCTCTCAACAAGCTGTGAATGCTGCATTCTACTCTGTGCAGGGCTGTGTCACCTCCACCCCACCAAAGTTAGTTCCATGAGGTTAAAGTGTTTATTGAATTCTCAAAGGTTGATTTAAAAAGAAGTAAAGGTCTACAAGAACAAGATAAACAATTGATCTCTAATATAAATAAGCATTACATTATGCCTAAATTGTTGCAAGAAGAGTGTGTGCTCAATATTTTATTTGGCAGAACATTTTTTATAACAATGAGGTTGATTAGAGAAAGCTCTGAAAGTGTTTCAAGTTAGACAGTTTGATTGTTTATCTCAGGGATAAAAAAAATAAAGTAGTAAAATAATGGGATAAGAAGAAGTGGAAATTTAAGCCAGGTCCTAGTGAAAAGTATTTTCCATCATTTTGAATACCTTCTTATTACTACCTTAAGACTACAGAGAAATGACACCTGCCATTTGCAGTCAAGTTGTAGTTTATGTGGGCCTTTTCTGGCCTTCCTGTCTCTCAGGCTGGGGACAGGAGGACCATCACAGACATGGCTCTATGGATATCTTGTCTGCCAGGTTTGCACTTGTTTCGGTGCATTTTATTGTCACAGGCTGAGAAGCCAAACCGAGAGCACAGTGCTGTAAATAAAAGCTGCCCAGGGCATTCAGCCCTGTCACTTAGTAGAGTAGGTGGGTTTAGGGGGCATTCTGAGAGTATATGGTTTTGCTTTATTATTAACTGAAGGTCAAATAGGTGGGAATCCAAGTAAAAAATGAACACCTTCATCATCATAAAATATGATAATGACTAGAATCACAGGCTCTAAACAAGCCTTCTCTCTTCCAAATGGGGGCTTTGGAAATCTTAAGGAAGATTGATATGTCAAGGTTTATGTTTTTGCTCTTTGTATCATCCTCAAATGTTTACTGAAGCTAGGAGAAGAAAAGGCAGACTTTCCTCTTTTCTCTTCCAAACATGAGATTGTTTAGAACTCAAGTGCAACATCTGGAAGTCAGACATACAGAGAGCAATTTATGGAGTGTGAAAGATTTGAAATATTCAGTGTCCTTTAGCGGGAACTCAACTTTCTGGGGTTGCATTATTTTTTTTTTTTCCTTGCACAAAGCAGGCAATTCTGAGATCGCCTTTGCTTCTCTGAATTAAATCCTTTGTGCCTGGGTCCCATAAACAATGTGCTTTTTAAAAGGGAGCCCCCTCCCCGCCCTGGCCCTTTTCTCCAGCGTAGGCAGCCAATCGGCTGCAGCCAGCCGCATTGCTAGAGCACTTTCCATTCTGAGCAGCAACAACGTACTAATTTGATGCACACATGGATGCCTCGCACACTCTGCAAATTCATCATCAGCATCTTACATTAGTCATCTGACGGACTGCCAAGTGTTTCATTTTCTTTTCATGTGACTTTATCATTATCACCTCTCTTCTCCTCCCAAAAATCTCCAAAAAGAGGAGGGGATTGTGGGGAAATCCAGCAGAAACCCAGCCCTGCCTTTCTTTCCACACGAGAGCCAGTGTGAGGCTGATAAGGCTGCGGATGCGTTGATGGCAGCCTTGCAGAACGAGACCTGCACTTAACTTGCAGCTGCCTCGCGAGCCGGGTTTCAAAATGTCCACGCCCCGGGTGACAGCCGGCAGGGCGCTGCCCTGTGCTCGGGCGGGGTGCTGAACAGCGGCAGCCTGCAGTGTGAGCCCGCGCCGCTGCCACCGAGGAGCAACCTAATGGTGCCTGTGCTTTGTTTTAGTTCATCAAATTTCTACGACTCATTAGGCACTTTGCCCCGCGCTCCTCTTCCTCCTCCTTCCGCCTCCCCACCCCCACCCCTGGTTTTTTTCTTCCTGTCCCTCACCGTGCAGCCCTAACTCTGGCTCCCGGTTCCCGTTTTGACAGTAACGGCACAGCCAACAAGATGAACGGCGCTTTGGATCACTCAGACCAACCAGACCCAGATGCCATTAAGATGTTTGTCGGGCAAATTCCCCGGTCCTGGTCGGAAAAGGAGCTGAAAGAACTTTTTGAGCCTTACGGAGCCGTCTACCAGATCAACGTCCTCCGGGACCGGAGTCAGAATCCTCCCCAGAGTAAAGGTACAGTCAGCGGGGTGTGCGCGGTCGGGGGCACCGAAGGGTTGTGGGCCTCGTGGGCATCGCGGGAGGGAGGGCTGTGAGTGGGAGCCGCCCGCTGCCCCTGTGCCCACGACCGGCCAGCTCCTCCCCGCGCCCCCGCCCGCCTGCTCGCCTCCCGGGCAGGTGGACCGAGCTGGCTGGGGCGCAAGGAGGGAGGGGCGGAGGGAGGGCCGGGCAAGCCTCTGGCTGAGCGCGTGATTGCTCTCCCGAGGTCACTTTCTAGGCAGTGCAGGCTGCTCTCCTCCCGCGGAGTGGCTGCCTCTCTAAGGAATAGTCTTTCTTAGCCTTGCATTTCAGGAGAAACTCTTTCTACCCTTACCTTGCCATTATTGCTCATGTAATTACAATTGCATTTCACTTTTCCCATTGCCTGTGGGCATCCTGAAATGCCTTATAAACAGTTGTGATGCCATTGGTCTGAGAAATAAAGGGTAGGCTTTTAGGAGAGACATCAATTCTTGGGATCTAGATGGGCATCTTTAGGTGAAGTGTGCCTTTGGGGAATTGGAAGTAACACCCTAGTGGCCTGAAATAGCACACCTTCGAAATGCTTGTGTTCTACGCCCTTAGCAGTGGTAAGATTCACATGTACAATCTGGTGGTTTTTTGCTGCCTCCATTTTAAGATGAGGGTGATGTTGGGGGCTGGGGGTACAGTTATTAAAAGAGAGAGAAGCCAGAAACCTCTGTGCCACATGGAAGCTTCTGTGAATTGGAGTCATCCTTTGCAAGCTCTGTGCAGACTGAATTTAAATTTTTTCCTCTGTTGCCACTTGGTCTCTGTTGATATTTTAACCTTGTCTTAGTAATCCTGTTCTTTCTCTATTCTTGATCTCTTGGTCTTTTTACCAAGGGCTTTTCTGTTTTTCTGTGGGTCCACACTTCCTTTTTTTCTATATCTTTATATTTCTTTCAGCCTGTTATTTCTATGTAGCCTCTCATGTGCTCATTGTTGAACACGTGAACATCAGCACACTCTTTCTTCTAAGCCTCTTCCTGTCAAGGTGAAGGGATAAGACTAAGGAATCAGTAAAATGCTGACATTTTGTGACTCTGAGAAATGGGCCATTCCTTGTTCCCTATAGTTGCAGAGATCTGACAGGACTTTTTTAGAACTTTATAAAAAATTTAAAAGCCTGATACTTATGTTATAAAGGTAAACAGACATACCTTTATATTATGTTCATAAGCCTTTCCTTTTCTGTTTCAAAACGTAATCACATAACACCCAAGAAAGAGTGCTTTCAAAAGAACATGCATAAAACTTGGTTGTCCCTAACTTGAAAAATAGGACCTTAGATATCTAAAACAAGGATTAAAGACATCACAAATTAGGTCAATGTTAAAAGAACCTTTATGGGTCATATTCCTAAACTGTTTGCCTACATGTTTCTCAAATGAGGAGACTAGAGGTTTTTTTTAATACTTAACTTTCCACAGTATTCTACTGAAGAAAGACAGTATAATGCCCTGGACTGGACCTAGCCTGTCAGGGCCCTGCTGCCATGGAGAATGGCACCACAGACAGGCCAGAGGCAGTAAACTGATGCTTCAGAGCAACAGCCAGTTCATTCTTTACAAGGAAAATATGCCTCCAAATATCAATTCATTCAGCATTTTTCAAAATGATATAGTAGTGGTCAAAGCTTATTTATTGTTACTTGCATTTTATCTTTGGATTCCACACGTCTTTCTTTAGCCAAAAAGAGTACTTGTGTATGGCCTAGTTTTACCATTTTCTCTCTTTTTTCTGATGTTCCTCTGAGCAGTTTCTTCATTCACTAGATTTTATAAGTAACTTCATTAAAATAGTATGCATGAGCCCACAGCCTTGGAGGAGAAGGGAAGCTTGAGGAGGGCTTTTGGAGCCCATACTGTGTACCACATCCTATGTTAGGAGTTTTACATGGTTTTTCTTGTCTAGGTGTTACTGAAGTCCTGAAAGTAGGTGGCATTAGTCACATTTTGCAGATGAGGCTCAGAAAAAAGTTAAGAAATGTAGCCCAGTTTACCCAGCGAGGAAGAGACGTAGTAGAAAAACTGGAGCACAGACCATCTGTCTTCATGTGCGACACCATCTTGCCTTTCCATGAGATGAGGTCACAAACCAACCTTGCTCTGCTCCATTTAAGGGTTGGTCAGAGGCCTTTTACTTTACCTAAGTGTTCTCCAAGTGAAAAGAAGGAATTCTGCCCTTTAAGAGCAGGGTTGATTTGGGTCTGTCTTTGTGTTTAGTTTTTATCCTCATGAGTTTAGATTGTACATCACTCTAACTCATGGTATCATGGCATAAAAGTTACAGATGAAATCATTCAAATCTTTCCTTTGGAAATCTAGGTCAGTTCCCATTACCGTGAACTCCAAATCTTACATCAAATATTGCTTAAAGTACATGGGTTGTCAGCCAAAGCTTGAAAATGTTTTTGTTATACAGACATCTCTGTTGTAACGGTATTTGTTATGATGGGATTTGAGCTGTATAATGACATAATGGCATTCCTCTTGGAGGATTAGAGCTCTTAGATGCTTACATATAGTGACCTACACCACCATTTTTCTTTATACTGATACCCTTGTGTGTCATATGTCATTTGCCTGTTTGTGTGTAAAATAGGACCCCACGTTTACGTTGGTCCTGACTCTACCAACAGAGTACAGTTACCTTGTTTCTCATGGCTGATGTCAGAGCCTCAGAGATTAGAATTTTAAAGGCACCCTCTAAATGTGGTTTAAATGATCTAAGTAAAGTTTTTGGAGTGGCCTTGAATCATTGCCTTAACACATCAGTGATTCCAAGGCAGGAGACTAGGTCTAGGTGTTACCTAATCCAGGTGAATCAGATTTTTCTCTCACTTTGCATCTGATGTTCTGTTTAAAATTTTTGTTCCATTTATGAAATCATCCTTTAAGAGCTAGAGCCCAAGCTTCCTGTTTCTTCTCCCTGTTTCTTCTCCCTGTGTATATGTTGATCATGCAGGCTCAGCAACTCTGAGGAACCTGGCAAAACCAACTATCCCACCTACTAGGACTCATGGAGAAGATGTTTTATTCCATTATTATTGGTCAAGTATATGGATAATGAGAAATACTGCATAGTAGTTAAGAGCATGGCTTTTGACGTCAGACAAGCTTAACTTCAATTCCTAACTCTTTCACTCCAGGGTGTTGCCCTTGGGCACATTATTTAATCACATCTAAAAGTGAAGACAGTCCTCATAGGGTTGCTGAAATGGGGTTATATGCTTTCACAGAGCTGGAATATGGCAGGAGCTTTGTGGTAGTGGTGGTTATTATAATTATTATCATCTTCTGTGTCCCCAAGAACTTGAAACCTAAAAGGGACAATACAGACAGTACACATGTAACTATAATCTAAAAGAATGTGAAATGAGAGAAAGTAAGGAAGAGATGAGCATATTTGAACTCTGGAAGTTCAAGGGAGAAACAAATAACTTGCAGCTAGCAAGATAGGAAAAGATGGCGTCTCTACCAAATCTTGGGGGAAAAACATTACAGTAAACAAAAACAATGTTGAACACGCCATGTGGATAAACTGGCCTGATTCAGGCATGGAGGTGGGAAGATGCAGAATGGCTTCTGGGACCTATGAGTTCTTCCAGAGTTCAGAGGAAATGTAAAATACATGAAATGGAAGAAGGGAAAGTCACAATGTCTAGATATACAGGCTTGTTCCATTTCTTAGAGGGTCTTAATTCTCAGGCTAAACTATTTGCATTTTATTTGTTAGATGTGGAAAGGGAAAGGAGCTGGGATATTGGTGCAGTTTGCTGTCTGAAGTACTGTACATTGAATTAAACAGGGATACTCTCTGCCATGGCCACAGAGAGGGAAGAATTGAGTGGTACGGACATGACTGTGTGGAAAGAAGAAGACTGGCTAACTAAATTGAGGCAATAATGACCAAAAGGTTTTGACTTAACTGGGAAAGATGGGGAAAAAGGTCAGTGATGATGGGGATGGGGAAGAAGAATATTCACTTCAGTTTTGATTGTGTTGTGTCTATAGGGACAGAGAAAAGTCAAGCAGGATGCAGGCCAAAAACAATACTATTGGGCTTGGTGGTTGGGAGGACTTGAGAGCATTTCAGAACAGTGGAGTTTGGGGTTTGGAAAGAATTGTAAGGTTTACACACAAACCTGTGAGTGGAGACTTCCCTTTCTAGTAGCCTGGTCATAAAAGAAAGAGAGCTTTGATATAGCTTGTTTTAAAAAAAAAACAAAAAAACAAAAAAAAACAAGATAACAAGGTGGAGTGAAAGGCAGTGTTGAAAGTATAAAGATGATGGGAATCAGGGTCCCTGACGAGACAGGAGGAGTGGCTGAAGAGCACGTGTAACAGGGCAGAAAGGGCAGTTAGGAGGAAATAACCCAGAGAAAATTTTGGTCTCATGGGGAAAATGGGCAATCAGGACAGATGCCTTCTGTCTTCTCAGTAGACAGTACTTTTCTTAGAAGGTGAGGTAGAGTTGAAGACTTAAGAAGAATGGAAAAGGTTAAAAATAATGGCTTTGGAAAATCCAATAGGGGAAAGAATAGCAGGGTTATTGAAGAGCAGGATGGGCCCGCTTATACTTGGCTTGTGTTGATTTTGAGTGGATCTTAGTAGTTGTGGTTCTGTGACTGTCCATCCATGGGTTAGCAGAGCAGTAGAATCATCGGGAAATCAGAGTTGGAAATGACCCAGACAGATGTGGTAGGATGTCAGGAAGGATATTGAATGCACTAGAGTGTTCTCTAAAGTCTAAGGTAGGGAAGTCAGTAAAGACAGAAGCCAGTAAAGTCTGGAGAAAAAGGAAGGGAGTTGGAGGAGTTGGAGATTGTGGATGAGGGTCTAGATTGCGTCTAGTGAGACAGAGCTCGGAACCTCCTAGGCAGTGATCGTCAAACTTATTAGTCAGCAGAGCCAAATATCAACAGTACAATGATTGAAATTTCTTTTGAAAGCCAAATTTTTTAAACTTAAACTATGTAGGTAGGTACATTCCTTATCAAGGTAGTGCCCGCACACGGTATTTTGTATAAGAGCCACACTCAAGGGGCCAAAGAGCGGCATGTGGCTCGCGAGCCGCAGTTTGCTGACCAGGGTCCTAGTGGTATAGAAATTCTGTGCCTTAGATCATCTCTCTTGGTGCTGTAGTTTGAATCAAAGTTGTAACCTAGGTTCATAGCACCCTGAAAAGGCTTACTCTGATGAATGTTAGTTACATTTTTCTAAGCTCCATCGGTCAGGCATTGTTCATCTGGTTTTACATAAAGGAACACTGAGGAGCCTATGCTGAGTGATTAGAATAAAACCATTTGGCATTTGAGATTAGATGGTGAAATGGACCCTCAGTCCTAACCTCTTGACTTGTTGATCCCATTTTACCATCTCTTTGGCAACTTCTCAGCCAGAGGAGAACTAGAAATGGGAGGTGGCTTGTGTTGACTCTCACTACGTGTCACAGGCATGAAGAACAAGACTTCCTTTTTTTGCTTGAATTCTGCTCAGGTCATGGCGTAATGGCTTTGCAGCTGCTGCCCCTTCCAGTGCTTAGATCCCAGCATTTTCTGGGTGGAACAAAGACCAAATTCAAAGCTCCTGTGGGAAGGGTTATTAACTTTAAATTTCAAAAAAGCAGCTTTTGTGTTGGTTCTGACTCCATTACCATGTCATGTTCTTGTTGGTCTGGCTGCAGTTAGAGGGGCAGCAGGGACTTGCCTGGGCAGCAGCTCGCCTTGGGTAATTTGACCCTTCTCCCCACCTCTACTGAGCTTAGATGGTGACAGAATATGAGTCGCTTCTTTCCATCATAAAACCTTTACTTCAGTCTTCAAGAATTCATTAATAAAACCTAAGTTTGTTCTAATCTTGTCCCAGTTCGGTACAATGGAAAGGTTTCTGGAGAATGAGATGAGATGGCTGGCAATTAACAGGGAGAGGGAGGCGGAGAGGAGAAGGATGAAAGACACCAAAGCCTAATGTTACTCATTTCTGAATTTGGCAGGATGGCTTTGAGTCCAGAAGATTCTTCTGCGCTTTGGTAGAATGAGAGCAGGCTCTGGCGAGTCAGGAGACTTATACATGTACTATCATCACAAGCTCGTTTAGAGAATGTGCCTCGATTTTTTTATCCTTACTATAGCAATAATACCTATCTCAGAGGTGTTTGACATGTTCAGTGAGAGAACAATGTGAATGCTGCTAGACTAAAGGGAGTTGAGAAATCTTAAAACGTTTATTCTTTTATGAAATATGAAAGGTTTATAAAAAACACTTTCCCCCTTTTTGTTAATGGGATCGTATTGGAGGAATGCAGTGGGAGCGGAGAGGTTCATTTTCATGTTTTATGTCTTTCCTTTCTGGAAAAAAAAAAAAAAAAACCTGTCAGAAACTTCCCTTAAATAATAGAAATGGATCTGGAGCCAGTTTTTTTTAAGTGATGTCATCTTGAGATTAGTAATTGAGGAAGAATTCAAAATGTAGGAAGATAAGCCAATTTTATGTTTTAATGCACACAGGCAGAGGATAGAATTTATGCTCTAAATTTCTTGAAAACTAGGGTTGCTGCCCTAGATTCTATGGGACAGTCCCAGTTTTGATAGTGCTGCCTCGGTGGCCTGCAAGAAGGATGCTTTCATCCTGAATTAATTTTATGTTAACAGAAATCACTGTGTAACTTATTGTGACATGCTTTCTTTGTTGGCTAACCAAGGTCCTACTGGATAAACATAAAATGCAGTCAGACTCTTTGAATTCATATAGGCAGTAATCTTTATTGCATCCTTGAGAGAGATGGAGGCATTCATTATATTATATACTTACATTAAAAAATGTAAAAGTTAATTTTTTTTCTAAAATGGAAGTTTCAGTTATTTTGACTTACACATACTGTGCCCATAGAACTGATTGAGGTAAATGAGAGAAACATTAAATAACTCTCTTTTACATTAGAGTGAGAATCTCTTTAAAATCTCCACACACTGGTGCTGAGAGACTGGACTACATCTGTCTAGCACAGAGATCTATTTCTATGGCTTATATCAAAGAACGGCTTCCAGCCTGGCAGATCGTATCTCTCCTGGGCACATTTTGATTCTTACCTTTCTAGAGAGAAAAAGAGGACAGGGAAGCGGGTAGATATAGAGAACACACCAAAAGGGCCAAAATAAAAGACAAAAATAAATTATTTGAGGCTGTTTCTAACCATTTTGATTCTCCTTTGTCCAGGGGACATCAGCTGGTCCCCAGTCATTTTGTCCCTAGTAATTTGCATTTCTGGAATTAAAGTAGCAGAAGAATAAAGAAAACAGGCCCTGGACAAAGGGGGATGAATTTCTTGGTAGAAATTTGACATGAAAAATAAACTCAGGGCTTCATGGCTTATGTCTGTTGGAATTCTCCAACACATGTTACAGGCTGACTAAAGTGCTAAGTCCAGGCGATCTCACAATGTACATTTCCCATTGGTACATTTATCGTGTGCCCGCTTAGAAGTCATAGTCTCCTTTTTATTTGTACCGAACGAGATTGCTCCACATAGGAGATGCTTCACCATCAGTTATACAATGGTACCACTCTGGATTGCCATCCTGTGGGTCATTATGGAACCAGCCTTTAGAAATGAGAAGTCCAGTTTCCTACCAGGAAAGAGAAGGGTTATCATTGGCAATGCTGTTAGTCACTCTGACACACGTTTCACCTGGGAATTGGCTTAGCATGACCTGCTCTCTCTTATTCACTTGTATTCCAGAGACCTCAGATAATCAGGCAATTGGGTTGCAGGTTTACTTTCTTTCTTCTTCAAACTTTGCTTCTAATTAAAATTTGAAATGAACCATAGCTATGTTATATTTTAGAAGTGTTCAGAATGTTAGCATTAAAAATATAAATAAAATCATTACATACCTTTTGAAGAAGCTTATTATCTGTAAGAATGCCAACCACAGTAAAATGTACAATGCTATTAGTACAGTTAGTACCATGTTTCATATCTTGTGTTCATAGATTCTGAAAAGAATGAATTTTTATCCTTGGACATATGCTCCCAGATGCTAACAAGATTTAGCCTTGAGGTCTCAGGTCTTTGTTCCTTGTCACTGGGCCTCAGACCATCCAACCTCATGCTATGTGTTCTAATATAGGCTAGCCCAAACCTCTTATTAGAACAGCTCTCCCTCTACTTAGACATATGTGTGTCAGAATGTACAACAGTCATTATTATCTTCAAAACCATTGGGTGCTAAAAAGGAATGAAAAGAGAATTGGCCAAATGGGAAAACGTAGACAATAACTAATATGATTTAGCAACAGATTGGTATAGGTTTACATGCTCTGGTAACAGAAATGATGGATGATAGTATGTTGGCTTTCAAGACAGTTGTTCAAGAGAATTGAAACTATTCTGACCCATACTGTGAAATGCAATGGAAAATCAGACACTAGGTCTCACTTGACACATTTTCAGTGAACTGGACCAATTAGATGTATTAAAGACTCTGGTTCCTCAAATGTCTGCATTTTCAAATCTGCTTTGGTGAGCACATATGATGAAGAAAAGAACACATATGTGGAACGATGAATTATGTACTTGGGTTTCTGCTCTTTTCTGCTGAGTCACATAGACACACACATAGGTAAAAAGCAGGTTTTGCTATAAATGGAGCTAGTTAGGCTGAACAGGCAGGTTATAATGATAAAATCTAATGGGTCCAGGATAATGGGGACAGCAATTGCAACAGCACAAGAATCAGTATTAGGATCAATATTTTTTCACTTTCTATGTAAATGACTGAGAAAGGTGTCCCTAATCCAGTATCCATATTCTAGCATTAATTCAAATTGGAGAAACTAAATTGGAGAAATATCCTTTGGACAGTAATCAGTTTGAAGAATAAAGGAATGTAATTTCTCTGTTTCCATTAGAGGGTCATAAATTAGAATTCAGGAAATGAATTAAAGATGGAAACAGAATATCTACTCATTACACTCTTTAAATGACCCAGAATCTGATCATTTAAAAATATTTTTGGCAATGTTAGACTTATGTAGGACAAGTTCACAGCCTAATGTGTGTGGATAAAGACCTATTTCTTCATATTCATCTTCAGAGTTCTGTGATGTTCATAATGTCTCTCCAGCTAAGTCCAGGAGATGCTGCTCTTTTGTTGCCTTCTTTTTTGTTTTAAGGTTTAAAAAAAAATGCTTCCCAAACTCCTATAGTTTCATGGTAACAGCACTGCGCCCTAAACATGTAGTAATAGGGAGAGTGAGGAACATACAAAACAAAGCCTCTGACAAGTTAGTGGTCAGAATGGTCCCTCAAAAAATATTACAAATCAAGAGAGCAGACACCAGTAAGGAATAGGTCATTTCCCCACTCGTCACAAAGAATTTTCACTGTTATGTAGGCCACGGTGCCCAATATAAGGACACCTCATTGAAGATGTATCAAGGAGATAGAGGCATTCCAAGGGAGAGCAGCGTGAGTCTCGCAGGTCCGGGGACGTGTGCCCAGATGGAAAGGTCTAGGAGGTTAACTTGAAAGCTTTGAGAGCAATGAGTCACAAGAATGAAAAGGGGGAAAGACTGTAGCAAAACGTTAAAAGAGTGATTGTGTTCTCAAAAGTTAGAGGAGAATATGATTGAAGTTTTGAAGATGCTAAAAGTACAGTGTGAGGCTGTATATAGATAAGCTCTTTCAATTCATGTTAAACCCCAGGGTTCCACTGCTTATACTTAAAATGTTGGCACAGCAGGCAAAGTACAGAGTTTGAGCCAAACTTTTATACAGAAGAGGTGAGCTTCGAGAACATGATGAAAGTTAAAGAGATGGTGGTGGCAGCTAACTTAGTAGTTCCCCAGGAGTGGACCTCTGGCCAGTGCTTCCGGAGGTTTAATAGCCAGCTCTTTGTAAGAGGGATTTGGAGCTTATGCCGCTCTTGAAAGCCCTGGGTTCCATTTAATAGTGAATTTAATGTAGAAAAGAAAATGAAAGATGTGACTCAGAAAAGTAACAGTGTTACTGAAGTACCAGTCATATGGCAATAAATATTTATGGTTGCCTACTGTGTATAAGATGTGGAACTTAATGGCCCGGGTGCTGAGGATGGAACCAAGGCTTCACCTCAGGCACTAAAATGGCTCCAGTTGCAACAGAGCAATGGCCCCAGATGGGCAGAGCATTGCCCCCTAGTGGGCTTGCTGGGTGGACCCTGGTTTGGCAAATGCAGGAGCTCCCCACTTATCACTTAAGAAAAATTAAAAAGAAAAAAGAAAAGACATGAAACTTAGGACTGAGAATATAAAGATGAACAGGCCATGTTGTGTGCCCCAAAAGGAAAGAAAGAATTGAGTGCTCTGGAAGACAGGACTGACATCAGTCCTTTTGAAACAAAGAGCCAGCTTTGGGCTAGCAGTCGTCATAATGTGCAACCATGCATGTGTGTGCTTTTTTTTTTTGGAAAATATACTCGAGAGGCCCCATGAATAGAGAATCCAGTGCTGTTCATATAATAAAGGAGAAGCGAGAGTTTTAAGGGAACCCAAAGTCATGTGATAATAGGAGTTCGCCATTTTCCCTTTCAGCTACACGCCCACATACCCTCTTCCACCTTTCTATTCATTTTTACTTTTTCTTCTTTATCCTCCCTTTAGTGAGTATAGGACATGAAGAGGCTGAAGTTTCACTAAATGAACCTTTCTGAGGGTTCTCTCTTAAATCTAAGGATATGCAGTTTGCTGTCCTCCTCTTGGCATAACAGAGTCGGTGGCAGTGTACCAGCAGGTCCTAAAAAAGAAGGTCTGGCCCCTTCCTGATGGAGCCACAGCCAGCTGACACTAAAGAGTGATGAAAAACCTTAACCCTCAGGGGAGGTATTTGTGTCCATGTGTACAACACGCACACCACCCATTTATTTCAAACGTCATGGTAACCTAGAACTTTGTCTTTGAACACCATTTTTTCAAATGGATATGTCTATATGGCAGACTTCTGAGGAATAAATTGTCTATAGAATTTTTAAATAAATTGTCCCTTGCAGTGCCTGGGGGGAGTAGGGTGGGAACTGAGTACAGGGTAGTAAGACATATATGCAGATACAGAAGAGGAAGAAAAAGGTGGGAAGTTAGCCACAGCAGTAATGGCACCTTGATTTTGTGAAATATGTATTAGGAAGGGTTATTTTTAAATGTTAATGCACAGAAACCTTCTAATGTTTCTTTCTCAACTAGTTTGCTGAAAAACGTTATACACCATTTAAATCAGTATTCCTTGGGGAAAGAAAGACATGTTAGAATAATTCAGGGGAATGGGCAGTGATCTCTGGGGAAAAGAGGATCCTAGTTGGCAAAACCAGTATTTAAAACTCAGAGACCTAGAGATCCCAAACCTCAGTAATTATTCAGAATTCTTGATCCTAGTGTCTGGCCCTGAGGACAGTGGACTCTTTCAGAATAATTGCATTATCTTGCTTTGGCCCAAACTTCCATGTACATTTTTTAATAATCGTAGGTCTCATGTCATATTATAGCTCAGCACATTGGGCTGTGTTAATATTGTACTGAACTTTCTATTTGTGGTTTTCAGATGTGCTCTGCTTTTGTTCTTGGCACACAGACCTTTCTGTTATGATTTGTTCAAAGTTGATATTGACAGGTTGACTGAACTATCATCAACAAGATGTTACTTTTTAGTTATTTTTGAAGGTTTATCGCAGTTTTTTCATTGTCCTTTACACCGCCTCTCTCATTACTAGCAGCACTCAGTTTTGAAGATGGTTGATTGAAATTAGAGCATTCTGTGACCAGGAAGGCAGTGAAGTTTACTGACTTTCATGGCAGGAATCACTCTGCCTCCTGAACTCTAACCATCCTCACAAAGATCATTTCCACACAGAGACTGGTTTTTAATCCTCCCTACAGCCTACTCAGCATGTACAGGGTGCTCGTTTTGGACACAGTATTGTTATTGTTACACAGTAAGAGAATTATTAGAAGAGTCAAAGTGTGAAAAGGAAATGGTACATTAACACTGGGTTTTGTACACATGAACATCCCTCTCTCTCACTCTTAAAAGTGTCTGTGTGTGTGTGTGTGTGTGTAATGGAGGCATCCCTTACATGGAACTTACATTATGTTTAGTTAAAAAATATTGTAGTTGACAGGTGGTGGCACAGTGGATAGGACGTCAATCTGGGATACAGTCCCCATTCAAAACCTTGAGATTCCCAGCTTGAGTGCAGGCTGATCTGGCTTGAGCGTGGGGTTGCTGGCTTAAGTCGAAATCACTGATATGATCCTTAAGTCACTGGCTTGAGGCCCAAGGTCAGTGGCTTTAGCAAGGAGTCACTGCCCAGTCCAGGCATGTACGAGAAGCAATCAGTGAACAACTAAAGTGGTGTAACTATGTGTTTAATGTTTCTCATTTCTCTCTCTTCCTGTCTCTCTCCCTGTCTCCCTGTCTTTCTCTCTTCCTATCTCTCCCTTTCCCTCTATCTCTCTTAAAAAAAAAAAAAAGAAAAATATTGTAGTGATTGATACCAACTCTGAATAGGTTTTCTTAACATATTATATAGTTAAAAGAATCTGATAAAGAAGTCAAGTTTTTACTTTTAACTTTCTATGCTGTTTCTTAAAGATTCTCCAAATCAGGTTAGTTGGTGTTTGTTTGGTTGGGTATTTGTTTATGTTTAAGTGTTGAATTTTATAAAAAAGAATGTTAGGTTATTAAAGAGAGGATGTGAACCAAAGTGTTTGCATTAGTTAAAATGAAATAGCACTGCTTAATTTATACACTGTGCTGCCGTGCAGAAAACATACCCTCCCTCCCTTCTCACTTTTGTTAGGGAGTGAGGAAATAAACCTAATTTCACTGTCTAAATTGAATTAAATACCTCAATGTCAAACCAGTAAATAGCGCCTTCATTGTTTTAATTCTCTGTAGTTTGCTAATGAGTTGTCCAGGTAGATAAGACATTTGGACCATTGTTCTTGCTCCTTCTCTTTAGTCTTCAACAGTAATTTGTTCATTTTGGGTAAGAATGCTAAGTAGCCCAAGAAAGGTTAAAGGAGACCTTATATGACCTTCCCTGCCCTAAGCTCTCTTCCCAGTGGTGTAACAAAAGCTGATGACAGAGTATCAGGGACCATTGCAATCTCTGTCCCCAAGTAAAGTCAGTATGTCCTTGTGGTGGTCTTGGAAAACAACCACTGTGTAGCTCAATGAGACAAAACCCAGTTTGGAAAAACCTGGCTTCATGTTGGGTTAAATGAGACGGGGTCTGAGAAGTGCTTTGAGGTATTTTGTAAGGAGTTAGATCAATAAACATAAAGTTCTCCTCCGGGAGCTGCTGATATGCTACCTGCCATAATCCCTCAGGCTTGCCTCTGCCTCACTGACCAAGCAACCTGGTTGGGCAGAACAAGTCAGTGCAGTGTCCATGCCCAGTCCTGCCTCCCTGTTGCCAAGTAGGCTGCTGACTGTGATGCTCTCTTTGTGAAGTGGACATCTGTCTAATGGGAACTGGATTGTGACCACCAGTTCATTTTACACAGGCCACCCTACAGCTGCCAGATGGTGACGGGTCTTAGCTATTTTGCAAGTCCAATATGGCTTGTGTTCCATTCTTGAGGTAGAAAAATGATGGGGCCCTCCACCAAGCCCACGTCCCTGCAAAGGCAATGCTTCCAAGAGCCAAGGCTTTGCTCTAATCTCTTTGAATGAATGAAGAAAAAGACTTAAGAAAAGGTAATGAATAAATTAAAGACATTTTTTAATCGAGTCTTTTGGGTTTTTCTCTCTACCTAATTGTTCTCTAATCTGTACTGAGAAGCAGAGTTTTTAAGTGGGACATATCGAGCTTTTACGCCACAGATTAAACTCCAAGGCAAATGAAATTGTGACAGTTTAAGAGGCAAAAGGAAGAGCCTGCATCAAATGGCAGAGTTTGATTGTTGAATGCACACTAATCAGGAGTTGGAGGGCCTGCCACGTATCTTCAGGATGCCATGCCAGGAATGTTCAGAAGATAAGAGAGGGGCCCTCCTCTCAGTGGCTTTCTCTGTCCCTGCATTAGCTGAAGAGCTGTGTGAGGATGTGGAATACAATTGGTTGGACTGCCCTAGCAACACAAAATGCTGTGTTGACACATATTCCATCACATGTTTGCAATGAAAACGCTGTATTTTTAGAACACTTCAAAGTGAGGAAACCGTTAAGCCATATCACATCCTTTCTTGCCCTCCAGCCACTTCCCCACACCCCCAGGAAAGCCGCCTGCACTTTAGAAGAGGGGAGCCGAATACAGAGATGAAGTGAGACTTTGAGCAAGGCTTAGGATGCCAGGGAAAATTGCTGATCTACTCTTAAAATCTAACACATCCTTCAAGTAATTTTTATAATGCTTCCACTTCTTTTACCTATACCATGTGTGTCCCATATGACCTTAACTCTAAGCCTTAATATTGTATATGGAATTCCAAAGACAACAGACTCTCCCATTTACTCTCCTGGCATTCATTCAAATAGAAATAGGTACAAAATACTGTACTGATAGAATCAAAGCTCCAGGCGCACTTTAAAAATCTTTTAAATTTTGTAATACTAATTTTCATAGGTATCTTTCATGTAAGTAGCTTAAATCACTTGTTAGAAAACTTTGTCCTTTTTATCTCTGAAATTCTTGTGCCTGACTCAGTGTCTGGCATGGACCAAACATTCAGAATTCACTGCAGGCTGACTGAATGAACTAACTCTGCTTACCATTTTTACAGTTACTGCTGAGGAACAGAGAGGCTTACATTTATTCTTAGGACATAGTTTGAGAGTCTTATGTGCTAGGCGGTGTGCAATATACCAGGGTTACAAAGACAAAAGAAGTGGCCCAAGTCCACTGGGCATTCCTAGTCCCTTGGTGGTGGGATGTGCCCAGGCCTTGGAGAAGGGAGAGTGGGAAGGAGTCTATAATATTCTTCCTTTTTTCCCATGAAAGCTCTCTGATACTGTAAAGGTCAAGAAAAACAGCAATGTACATAGACAGGGAAGGAAATTCTGAGTTCTCAACTTGTACACTGTTCTGCTAGATACAATAAGTCCTCACGTAACATCATTGATAGGTTCTGCGACTGTAAGCAAAACATGTATAATGAAACCAATTTCACCATAAGCTAATTGATACAACAATTATAGTTCTAGGGTATCTCATTAGTGTTATAAAGAAATGACGTTGGCCTGACCAGGTGGTGATGCAGCAGATAGAGCATCAACCTGGGATGCTGAGGACCCAGGTTTGAAACCCCGAGGTCACCAGCTTGAGTGCGGGCTCATCTGGGTTAAGCACGGGCCACCAGCTTGAGCACAGGGATGCAAGCTTGAACATGATCCCATGGTCTCTGGCTTGAGCCCAAAGGTCACTGGCTTGAGCAAAGGGTCACTGGCTCATCTGGAGCCCCCTTGTCAAGGCATGTATGAGAAGCGATCAATGAACAACTAAAAGTGCCGCAACTACGAGTTGATGCTTCTCATTTCTCTCCCTTCCTGTCTGTCTCTGTCTCATGCTCTCTCTAACTAAAAAAAAAATGTTGACCATAACAACATTATTTGAGACCCCTCTATGCATGCTGAAAATCAAGCCTTTAACTAGGAAAGCTTATTAGATAATGGGAAAGTCTGGACCCACCCTTGGCCCTAAGCACTGTTTCCAAACCAGAAACTTTCCCTCCATTCCTCTTCCCCTGTTTTCTCTGTCAGTGCCCCCAAATACACAAGACTGTGGTATTTTTTAATGTGAGGCTGTGTTTATTACTGGTAGCTTATTTATGATCCTTACTAATTTGGGGCCAGAAAGGGAAAAAGGGGATCAAATAAGTGAAATTATTTTATAAATTATAAAATTCTATACACATGTAAGATGTGATGTTTAGGTGTGTGCATTTCCTGGTTTATGTCATGTCTGAGCTTTTGGGTACCCTTTGCCTACGAGGTAAAATACCGGCATCCAATTAAACACTGTGTGTTCTAAAGCAGGCCTTAGAGATGAAGTACGTTGTTTCTGACCCGCCTTTCTCACCTACTGTCTTTGTGTCACCTGACACCTCTGAGCCTCAGCTTCCTCATCTGCAAACTGAACAGGGTTGTTGTGCATATTGAATAAGTTCATTTATGCAGAGCACTGAGAAAAGAGCTTGACACATAGTAGGCTGTTGTTTTTCCCAATTTACTTTAGGTGAGAAAATGGAAGGAAAGGTTAAGAGAGTCGAACACTGACTGCCAGCAACAGCTCTGTATGCAGCCTCCAGTCCTGACAGATTGGCCTTTCAGCCAAAGCAGGATCAGTTCTTAGTTGTAGCAACAATAATAACAACTGATATTTATACGGAATACTTGTTATGTGCCAGGTCCTATACTAAGTGATAGTATTCAATATCCTGTTATAACATATGCTTACAACAATCCTATGAGGCAAATAGTATTTATTGCACCATTTTATAGCAAAGAAAACTGAAGCTTAGATTAAAAAAAGTCATCTAAATTAGTGGCAGACATGGCATTCAAGCCTAAGTAGTTTGTTTCTATAATCTGTGCTCCTAACCAATTACGCTGTCCTGCCTCTGAGGTTCTTACAGCATTCTGTGTATGCCTCTATTCTTGGCATTTATGATAATTATACTGAAATGATCTGTTTTACTTCGAAATCTAGACTTTTCTGGGGTCTGAGTTGCCTGTGACATCTCTGTATGCCTACCACTTAGTGCAGTGTGTGCTAACCAACAGGTGTTTAATAATGTTTGGTCAGTGACGCTGCATTATTCCTGGAAACTCCTTAGATTTTAGCTCCCATGCCTTGAGTCCTACCCATTTCCTCTACCTGGAGGTATTATTTCTTCTTCTTTCCAATTCTGATTGTTTATATCCTGGCCTTTCAGAGTCTAGTGCAAATGCCATTCATTCATAAAGGCTTCTTCAGGGCCACCCCATTGTAGAGTTATGTCCACTCCACTGAGAGTCCCCTGGCATCATGCCCTCCTTTCACCCTGCAGACGCTTTCTCTGCAGTGCCCCAGCTGTGTACATACTGGTCTTCCCGAACTTGGAGCTCCTTGCAGTCGGAGGTTATTTCAGTCAATTGGCACACCTTATAAAACCCCAGAGAACTTCACACAGTGCCTTAAAACTGTAATAAAACATTGGTTGGGTGAGTGAGCACAGAACATTCAAGAGAAAGGGATATTTTTTCCCACCAGCTTGTTCTATCTTTGTTTTTCTTTTCTTTTTTCATGGCATGTTGAGAGACAAGGGCCCATGCACTCCTGGTTTTGAATCAGTTGCTGGGCACTCTATTGAGCATGAAGAAATATTGTTTGAACTGAAGCAACGGAAGTAGGAATCATTTTAGGGTGTCACTGTAGTGTGAAAAGTTTGACATTTAAAATAAAATAAGGAAGGAGAAAAACAGTTCCCTCTGCAGTTGGCGCCCTCTCAGCAGCAAGCTCACCTGAAAGCCCGCCAGCCTCACAGATGTTTCCTTTGGCTCCGGGGGAAGTGGCAGGCTGCTGCTCTCCGGAGCTGTTCCATCCTGGCAGACTGATGCAGAGGGAGTGGGCAGCACAGAGATGACTTCATAGGGCTTGCCTCTCCCAGTCTCTTAGAGCCTGTGGTGCACCTTGCCTCTTCCCTTCCAGTTTTCATACATCACTCTCTTTACTCAGTGCCGGTACACACAACCTTTTTATGAGGCTACGAAAGCTCCACTTAGCTGAGTACATTTTTGAAACTCTGAGGTGAGGATCTGGTACATTTTTGCCTCTGTTGTGATCATAGAAATTCCCTAAAAGTCACATATCGGTGACTGGAACTCTCCTAGACTTGGATTTTCTTCCTTCAGGGACTCAGATTATAACACAGAACAGGTATCCACCCAAGGGGAATGAGGGAGGAATGTAAAGTCCAGAGCCTACGTCTCTTGCCTTTTACTTACAGACCCAGGTTTTAGGCTGCCCCTTGGACTGAGATGTTCCGTCAGTATCCAGCATGTCCAGTACTTGACTTACATACTTGCTTCCTTTGCTTGTCCCTATTGCTCTGAAGGGCGCCACCTTCTTTCCTTCCTGCCAACAGGTCTCCCAAGTTTTATTACACCTGATTCCTCCCTTTCTTTCCTTTTCCTCACATACAAATCTTGTGAATTTGAGTCTTTTATTATTGTTATTATTCTACCAGCCATGTTTTTCCATTCTTACTCCCAGTACTATTTCTACCACATTTTTAGGCTATTGCATGTAACCTTTCAGATAATTGTTTCTCCTTAACAGTTTTATTGAAGCATAATTAATATATAATAAGCGTCACATAATAAAGTGTAAAATTTCTTATGTTGTAACATATGTCTACACCTATGAAACCATCACCACCATCAAAATCACAAACATATCCATCACCCCTAAAAACTGCATTTTCTTTTGCAATCTCTTTGCCCCTCCCCCCACCTGCTTTCTGTCACTGTAAGTTTCCGTTTCCTAGAACTTTATATAACTACAGCCCTACAGCATGTGCCTTTTTTGGGGGGGAGGGAGGATGTCCAGCTTCTTTCACTCTGCATAATTGTTTCAAGATTCAATATCAATAATAGTTCATTTATATAGGTAGGTCGTTCCTTTTAGTGTCTGAGTGGCAATCCTTTGAACAGATATACTACAGTTTTCGGTTCTCCTGTTCATAAGTATTTGGGTGGTTTCCAGTTCTTGACTATTAACAAATAAACCTTCTAGGAACATTCATATACAAATACCAGTATGCTTTTGTTTCTCTTAGCTAATCATTTAGGGGTGGAATGGCTAAATCATTTGGTAAGTATGTATTTAACTCTTTGGGAAACTGGCAAACTATTTTCTAAGGTGGTGGTACCATTTTATATTCCTGCACTACAGGAGTTCTAGTTCCTCCACATCCTTGCAAGCATGTGGTATAATCAGTATTCCTAGTTTTGACCATTCTAATAGGTGTATAGCGGTGTGGGTTTTATTTCTATATGACTAGAGATGCACCTTTTTATGTGCCTACTTGACACCCGTTTGCCTTCTTTGAAGTGTCTAATTCACATCTTTTGCCAGTCTTTTAACTGGGTGGTTTCCTTACTGTTGAGTTTTGAGAATTCTCCATATACTCTATTTTTATATAAAGTCCTTTTTAGGACACATGTTTTGCCAGTATGTTCTCTTGTCTTTTCATTATCTTAACAGTGTCTTTTAAAAAGCTGAAGTTTTTAATTTTGATTAAGTCTTTGGTTTTATATCAAAGAAAACCTAACACAGTCACACACACAAAAAGTGTTACTTTCTTTTTAATAAAAATGCTTTCTTTTTTCTTGCCTGAGTGCGCTGGCTAAAACCTCCAGGACAGAGTTGAATAGGTGTGGTGAGAGTGGACATCATTATCATGTTCTAGATCTTGGAGGAAAATAAATCATTTCTATTTTTTTTTAAACCCTTAAGCTGTAGGTTTTTCACAGATGCCCTTAATCAAGTTGAGAACGTTTCCTACTATTCGTATTTTGCTGAGAATTATTATCAGAAATGGATATTGGGTTTTGTTAAATTATGTTTCTGCATGAATTGAGGTGATCATATGGTTTTCTTTTTTGGTTACTAAGTATGGTGACTCATATTGATTGATATTCTATGTTACGATAGCCTTGTATTGCTAGGACTTAACCCTCACTTTATTATGATGTGTACAGCTCTTATATTATTGGATTCTGTTTGCTTAAAATTTATGCAGAATTTTTGCATCTGTGTTCAGGAGGAGCATAGCTATTGTCATTTTCTTCTAATTCCTTTGGCTGTTTTTGGTTGAATGTAATCCTGGCCTCATGAGTGATTTATGAAGTATTCCCTCCTCTTCAAGTCCTGGAAAAGTTTGTATTGTTATATTATTACTTCCTTAAATGTTTGCTAGAGTTCATCACATAAGTCATGTAGGACCCAGATTTTCTTTGTAAGGTTAAGCACAAATTCACTTTCTTTAGTACATATGGACTTGTACTAAATGTATATACATATATGTACCTATGTGTATCTATAGGTCTGTTCAGATTATGTACTTTTTCTTGAGTTTCTCTCCTTTAGAGAATGTTTGTTTCATTCGGATTGTCAAATTGATTAGCACAAAACTTTATGTAATATTCTTTTATCCCTTAATGTCTGTGGAATCTGTACTGATGTCATCTACCTCATTCCTGATATTGATAATTTGTTCTTTCTCTCTTGATTTTCTTCATCTACCCAACAGTGTCTTGATCTCATTTATTTACTCAAAGAACTAGTCTTTGTTTTTGTTGATTTTTCTTATTGTTTTTGTTTTCTCTATTGATTACTTAGATTTTATTTATTTGGTTAGTTTTGCTTATTTTGGTTTTTATTTTTTCTCATTTTTATAGCTTTTAAGATGGAAGTAGAGGTCATTAATTTGAAATCTCTCTTGTCTAATGAACACCTTTAATAATATATACTTCCTCCTAACTACTGCTTCACCTATGTCCCACAAATTTTTATACGTTATATAGTTTCATTTTCATTTAGTTCAAAATGCTTTCTAATTTCCCTTTTGATCTCTTCTTTGACCTGTGGTTGTTCTAAGTATGTCATTTACTTTCTAAATATTTGAGGATTCTTCAGAGATTGTTCTATTATTGATTTCTAATTTAATTTTATTGTGGTCAGTGAATATAAATACCTTGAGTGGTTAAAGACTTTGGGATTTATTGATAATTGTTTGATACCCCATAATTTGGCCTATTTTGGTAAATATCCCATGTGCACTTGAAAAGAATATACATCCTGCTGTTCTTGGACTGAATGTTGTGCAGGTGTCAATTTGGTTGATAGTATTGTGCAAATCTTCTGTTCTTTACTGATTTTCTATATACTTATTCTATCAATTATTTTAAAAGGCTATTGACATCTTCAAATATTATTGTGACTTTTTCTGTTTAGCTTTGCAGTTCTTTTAGTTTTTCTTTTTGTAATTTGAAGTTCTGTTATTCAGTTTATAGAATTCTTATGTTCTCTTGGTGGACTGACCCCTTTATTATTTTAAAATAATCTTTATTTCTGGCATTATCCTTTGCTTTGAAATCTGTTTCAATAATATAGCTAATCAAGGGTTGTTGTTTTTTTAACTAGTGTTACAATGGTATATCTTTTCTTTCACTTTTAACTTATTTATATCTTTATATGTGGAGTGAATTTCTTATAGAAAGCAAACAGTTGGGTCTTACTTTTTTTTAATTACCATAACAATTTCTACCTTTTAATTGAAGCATTTGTGTAATTAACATTTAATATGATTGTTGATACAGTTGGGTGTAGGTCAGTCATTTCATTATTTGCTTTTTCTTTTATCTGTTCTTTATTCTTTTTTCTGCTTCCCTTAAGATTATTTATTTCATTTTGTTTCTTCTTTTGGCTTATTAGCGATAAAACTCACTGTTTTGTTATTTTAGGGGTTGCTTTGGGATTTAGTATATATCTTTACCTTATTGATGGTTTTCCTTCAAATGATAGACACAACTTCACTTATAGTTTGAGAATCTTACTGTAGTGAACTTTAATTTCTTCCCCTGCCAGACTTTATGCTATTATTGTTACACATTTTACTTTTCCATATGTTACAAACACCACAAAACATAGTTATAATTTTTGTTTAAATGGTGAAATTTATTTTAAAGATATTTACATAATAAGGAAAATATCTTCCCCATGTAGTTGCTATTTCTGGTATTGTCCATTCCTTTGTAGAGACCCGTTTCCTTCTAGTATCCTTTTCTTTCTGATAAAAGACTTTTATTAACATTGCTTATAGAAAAGGTCCTTTGTTGGTAAAATCTTTTACCTTTTGCATCTCTAAAAATACTTATATCACCTTTGTTTTTGAAATATATTTTCACTGAATATAGAATTCTAGTTTGACAGGTTTTTTCCTTTCCATATTGTATATATTTTTTATTTTTTCTAGTTCTATTGAGATTTAATTGATATATAATGTTGTATTAATGTTATGTGTACAATATGATTTGACAATATATATATTGTGAAATGATTACCACAATAAATTTAATAATAAATCCATCAAGTCACATAGTTTCAGAATGTTTTTCTTGTGATAGGAACTTGGAAGATATATTCTCTTAGTAACTTTCCTGTATACAGTGCATTGCATCTCCAGAGCTTACTTATCTTAGAACTGATAGTTTGTAGCTGTGACCACCTTCACCCATTTTACCCAGCCCCTGCCTTTGGCAGTCGTCAGTATGTTCTCTTGTATCTTAAAGTATTTTAAAGATCCATTGTCTTCTCACTTTTATTGTTCCTATTAGAAAATTTGATGCTGTGCTCATCTTTGTTTTACCATATTAGTCGTTTTGTCCTCAGTCTGATTTTAAGATTTTCTCTTTATTACTAGGTTTGAGCAATTTGATTATAGAGTGTCAATTTAGTTTTCATATTTCATCTGTGAGTTTATACGTTTAGTTAAATTTGGAAGATGTTAATAAGTTCTTTGTTCAGATATCTTTTTGTCCCCTTCTCTCCTTCAGTGATTCCAGTTACTCACATACTTGGCCACTTGAAGTTGTCCTCTGGCTCACTGATGTGCTCTTCTGCATTTGTTTCATCTTCTTTAAAACCTTTTGCTCCTTTTTGTGTTTCATTTTGAAAAACAGTGCACTAATCTTTTCTTCTGTAATGTTTAATCAGCCATTAATTCCATCCAGTGTCTTTTGTATCTTACACATTATAGTTCTTAATCTCTAGAAGTTCATTTTGGGTCTTTTTTCTTAATATATATTCTAGATCCTAGTTACATTTTGGGATATACCAAGTCAGGGATAATAACTATGTCATTGTCCTTATCTGCTATTTCTGCTATCTGTAGTTGTTCTGCACTGGTTTCAATTAATTGATTTTTTTTTTCACTATGGATTATATTTTTCTACTGCTTCGCATTCCTAGACATCTTTGATTACCAAGGTACCAGACATATTCAATTTCATGTTATTAGGTGCTGGATGTTTGTTCTGCATTGCAGTCAGGACACTTGCAAACTGTTTGATCCTCTTGAGTCTTGCTTTTTGGTGTATTACACAGGTCTGGATCATTATTTCCTACTTCTAAGGTAAGACTGTCTTAAGTTCTCTACCCAAGGTGCTGTGAATCATAAGTTTTTCTAGTCTGGCTGGTGGGAGTGGCACTGTTCCTATGCTTTAATCTTTTGGGATGGTCCTCCTCTTTTCCCTAGCGTCCTCCAGACTCTGTGCTAGTTTCTTTATTCACATGTATTGATCAGTACTCTACTGAGTACTCCATAGGGACCATCTCTGGGGTTTTCCCTCTGTCCAGTAGTTCTCTCCCATCCAGTACTCTTTTCTACAAATTTCCTTACCTCCACGGACTCTCAGCTCCAAATCTTCAACTCGGGATGTATACCAGGGTTCGCCTGACTTTCCTCTTCCTGTGCTAGAAACCCTATTATTTTTTCTTTAGATTTTATTGGATTTTGAGAGAGAGAGGAGGGAAAGAGAGAAAGAGAGGGGAGAAACGAAGCATCAACTCATAGTAGTTTCTTCCTGTATGCACCTTGACCGGGCAAGCCCAGGGTTTTGAACCGGCAACCCCAGCATTCCAAGTCGACACTTTATCCATTACGCCACCACAGGTCAGGCTGTGCTGTGCTTTTAAGGGCAGCCAGCTGTTTTCAGGCTAGAAAATTATCCACCTAGACTGGATGCAGAGGTCTGCTCTTATGGGTTACATTTCTTATCCTTGATCCTTGTCTCCTAATGCCTTCCGATATTTCCTTAGTAATCACAGCTCTGATGGTGATACATGACCATTTAGTGGTACCACATTGCTTAGTAAATAAAACCCAGGTTTTCCATGACCTTTCTATTTTTCCTAATTCCCTTCATAATCTCCATTCCTATAGATCTATTCTTTTCATAAGCTGGAAATCCTGTACTCCCTCTCTTTCTTTCCACAGCCTGCCTTTCTTCAGGACCCACCATTTTCTATAAAGTATTATCATATCTGCAGGTTGTAAATAACCTCATCTTTTTCCAAACTCCTATAAAGACTTATATATACCTCTTTAATTCTACCATGTGCTAACTTACTTATTCACAGGTATTAGTTCCTCTTTCAGTAACTTCCTCGTAGTCAACATTTATGTGTCATTCAGATGCTTGTAGAAACATTTAGTGTGTACATATGAAAGCAATCCATATGTGTCCATTTAAAACACATTTATTGGAAATCAACACTAATTAGGCATTAATGAAATTCTAGCTCAATGATAAAGAATATACTAGGCTAGGCCCTGGCTGAATAATTCAACTGGATAGAGCATTGTCCCAATATACCAAGGTTTTACGTTTAATTTCCTGTCAGGGCGCTTACAAGAATCAACCAGTGAATAAGTGGAACAACAAATCAGAGTTTCACCCCCTCTTTGTCCCTCTCCTCTCCTTCTCCTTGCCCCATCCTCTCTCTCTAAAATCAATTTTTTAAAAAAGAATATACTAAAGTAACTGGGGAGATTCGATTATTTACAGCAGTGTTTTTCAACTGCAGGTCTGGGACCGGTCCGCTAGAAATTTCATGCCAGTCACAAAAGAGTGAACCACCCTGTTGCTGTATGAAGATTATAAACTCAGTGATCTTAGTCAAATTCACTTGTGCTCAGGGTGATTTCTGCCTTAGTGATCTCCAAAATAATTCTACTATTTTAACCAGTCCCCAGGTGTAAAAAAGTTGAAAACCACTAGTCTGCAGGATGCTTCAGCCCTACTCCCAACTTAACTGAAAAATCTTTCTTCTATCTTGGTTTGCAAATGAGAATTGCCATTGTCCCTTTGAAAGAATGACTATACCGGCAGATGGTGTTAGTCCACAGCCCAAACACAGCAGTAACTCCCCATGGGAGCTCATCTCAAAAGGATTATTCCTTTTTTTTTTTCTTTTTTACAGGGACAGAGAGATTCAGAGAGAGGGATAGATAGGGACAGACAGACAGGAATGGAGAGAGGTGAGAAGCATCAATCATTAGTTTTTCATTGCCGTTGCGACACCATAGTTGTTCATTGATTGCTTTCTCACATGTGCCTTGACCACAGGCCTTCAGCAGACTGAGCAACCCCTTGCTGGAGCCAGCGACCTTGGGTCCAAGCTGACAAGCTTTTGCTCAAGCCAGATGGGCCCACGCTCAAGCTGGCGAGCTTGGGGTTTCGAACCTGGGTCTTCCGCATCCCAGTTCAACACTCTATCTACTGCGCCACCGCCTGGTCAGGCTCAAAAGGATTATTCTTTATAATTAAAAACAAAAATTCACAAAGTAGCCTGGACCATGAGTGTGGTATGAAGAGCTTTTATTTTCCAAAATCTGTCTGAAATACTGAAAGCATTCAAAGAATGAGAAAGCTCAAAACCACACTGTGACTCCCTGGGTTTTCTCTTTAAACATCCATTGACATGATTCCACTTAGGTGGGGTTCCTGAAGTGGTCGGATTGTGAGCGACAGAGAGTCGGGGGTTGTCGGGCTGGGAGAGGGTGGAGCAGGTCTGTTGTTCAGTGGGAGCAGACTATGGGGGGGTAGTCGGGCTGGGAGAGGGTGGAACAGGGGCTGTTGTTCAGTGGGAGCAGAGTATGGGGGGGTAGTCGGGCTGGGAGAGGGTGGAGCAGGGGCTGTTCTTCAGTGGGAGCAGAGTATGGGGGGGTAGTCAGGCCGGGAGAAGGTGGAACAGGGGCTGTTGTTAGTGGGAGCAGAGTACAGTTCTACGGGGATAAGAAGGGCTCTGGAAATGGTGCTGGTGATATCTGCACAACATGAGTGTACTTCCTGCCCCTGAACCAAACACTTAAAAATGGTTACAGTGGTAAAGTTTATGTTACATGTATTTTATTTACCACAATTAAAAAAAAGTCATTGAAGTCCTGGTCATATTTAGGGAAAGGTTATATAAAGGTAAATCTGAGTTTGAATTCCAGTTCCCAATACTTCTTAGCTAGCTGTGTGAGGTTGGGTAAGCTGCTTATCCCCTCTGAAGCTGCTTCTCCATCTATAAATGGGGCCTTACGTATTTAGAAGTTTCTGGCCCAGTGCCTATAACACAGTGGACAGTCACCTGTTCAGCTTGTTTGGACCTTTCAGCTTCATGGTGGCTGTCTTTTTACTTGGAATATCCTGCCCAGATCAGGCTTCGAGAGTATAGGAGGCAAGCTTGGTGGTTTGGAAAGGAGCAGCGTTTAGTTGAGCTCGGCCTGGCTTCATCTTTATAAGAGGCTGAAGCACACCATCAGGACTCTGAGACTGTAGTCTTCTGAGGTGTCCCTGAGGCAGGGAGACTCTGAAGGTGTGCCAGGTCCTTGTGTTGCTGTGGGAGAGGCCTCTGCACCAGGATTCACCATGAGGCCAGCTGCCAAACTGGTGGTCTCAGGACAGTGACCCATTAGGGGGCAAATAATGGGGGCACGCCTTGAAGTCTGAGGTCACTGAGTGCAGGAAATTCACTGGGGTGACACTCTGCTTGTGCCAGCATTTCATTTCAGTGTGGACTCTCCCCTAGGATAAAGACCCAGAAGTGTCCTCATTTTAAAACTTAGATCTTTTCCAAATCATCAGACTTCTTTCAAAAATAAAAAAGTTAGTGATTGTTTCATTAGTGTTCAGATTTCTGAGCAAAGTGATTCTCCAAAGTGTTAAAGTAGGGAAGTCTCAAATGGAAAGGAAAGGAGTGTGTGTGTGTGTATGTGCACACGTTCACGTGCGTGTAAGCATGTGCCAATTCTATTTCTCTTGCATATATTACACTTCCTGTGCTCACAGATTCACAGTCTGTGTCACTTGGACTTCTTAGAACTTGACAACAGGAAATTTTCCTAGGGAGGTATGGAGTAGGCGTCATGTAATGGGTTCTTGATCTTTGCCCAAAAGAGCCAGTTAGTAGTGAGGGATTGTCATCTGCTTGCCATCTGTCCTCACGTGCCTTTGTATAAGCACGTCCATTAGTGTTAAGGAGCCATCTGTCCCTTGTGTACAGATGTGCGGGCCCTCAGGCTGGGAGCTTGTCAAAGTCACACGCACTAATCAGGGTGCTGGCGTCTCATCGTGGTTAGGCAGGACTCTTCCAGTATGCCCAGAATGCCTGGCTTTAGTTACCGAGGAAACAGCACCCCTGAATCAGGCCCCCCTTTGTTCCAGCAAGGCGGCAGGTAAGAGGAAACAAGGCTGATAATTAGTCAGGAGCACCAACCTTTATTCTAGTACATTATAGGGCACCAACTGGCTCTGATTCCCAGCAAGCCAGTTCTCAGGAGCTGAGCAGCCTGAAGGAAGAATGTTCTGTCACAGCCATGCCTGGCCCTGCCACCGTGCGACTGCCCATTGGAAGGGTAACCCTCATCCGCTGATATCGACAGGCTGGATTTCAGGAGAGCCAGGATTCCGTGGAAGTCAGCCACTTGACTCTTGATCATTCACACCCCATAACAGTCTGTTGCAACAGTTACAAGTGAGCTGTGTTGTTTTGGATCCGCGTCAGGGACTTTGACTTCTGACCCAGACTTGGAATTAATCTTTTGTGTGACCTGGAGTAAGTGTCTCACCCTCTCTGATATGAGGTGCAAACGAGACACTCTGGTTTGCAATCTGTCATTAGCATCACCTAGAGTAGGGGTCCCCAAACTACGGCCCCCTGAGGCCATTTATCCAGCCTCCTCCGCACTTCTGGAACGGGCACCTCTTTCATTGGTGGTCAGTGAGAGGAGCACAGGATGCATCCTCACCCATAGTTCCCATTGAAATACTGGTCAGTTTGTTGATTTAAATTTACTTGTTCTTTATTTTAAATATTGTATTTGTTTCTGTTTTGTTTTTTTTTTAACTTTAAAATAAGATATGTGCAGTGTGCATAGGGATTCGTTCATAGTATTTTTTATAGTCCAGCCCTCCAACGGTCTGAGGGACAGTGAACTGGCTCCCTATGTAAAAGTTTGGGGACCCCTGACCTATAGGAATTGAAAAACAAAAATGTCAGAGCCTGGACTCCATCCTTAGGAATTCTGAGTTCCTCTGAGGAAGGGCGCAGTCAGTATCTAATAATGTTCTGGTAATTTGAATGTACAGCCAGAGTTCAGGAGTCTCAAGGCAGACAAGGCAAGAATGCCTGAGAAAGTATCAGCTAAATAAATTTAGTTTCTTGTTATTGTCTTTATACTTTCCACTTGTTTTGGTGATGTTCAACAATTTTAACCCTACTAACAAATATACTGTAATCATTCATGGCCCAGTTTTGTTTTGTTTTGTTTTGTTTTGTTTTTAAACATTGCTTTCAGCACCCACCCAGGCCATTTTTAGAGAGACGTAGACACCATTGTGCACCTCCCTGAACATAAATACCCCCAAATCTTCACCCTCGCACTGGGCATGCAGTGATTTTACTGTGGACTTTCATAATAGCCTTACTCTGGGAAGCCTAGTTTTCCTGTGGACCGTGAGAACCCGGCTGGCCTCTCAGGTGCTGGACTTCAGACAGCAATAATTGCTTTCTGGTTAGAAGCCCCATGGGAGCCAAATACAGGGTAGGGGGAAGAATGGTTTTGATGGGGAAGGTAAATTTCCTTTTCAAAAGCTTACAGCTAGGGGTCTGCAGGAAATCACAGGTTTATGTGACTGTGAAGAGAATAACTCAGAAATTTCACAGTGACAAGATAAGTGCAGTAATTATATTTAAATGAGTGCAGAAGAAAACTTCACCACAACCTGAACTTGCCTCAACTAAAGAAGGTTTTCTGCAGTAGGATACAATAGAATTACATTAAGATCTGTCCATGTTCTTAGTAAAGCCTTCAGGGTTCTCCCTGGGGCTGGTCTACCCTTAGCAAAGCTGTCTTATTCCGTGGAGGACTGGGCTAGGGTAGGAACCAAACCGGCCTAATGGTGGATTTTTATCAGAAAAGAAAATACCTTCTGAGGGTCTAGTGCTGTTTTTGCTGCAAGAGAAAAATAATACAGGTTTACAGAAAGCATATGGTAGTTTAAGGCACTGTTTGATTCTGTGCATGTTTGCATTACTTTGTTAATAGAGTAGCTTTTCCGAGAAATGCTAAAACACACGTGTTCATAGGTACTTCACATTGACATATTTATTAAGTATTCTCAATAATCCTGGGAAGGAGCCTGAGGAGTCTTCTTCAACTTGAGGATCAGAAAATTGAGATTTACAGTTTAAATAATGGTCACCCAGCCAGGAATTTGGCCATTTGGAGACTTGACTCCTTATCTTCAGACTCTCATTTTGGTGCTTCTTCTGTTTTATGATATTTTGCTGCTTCTTACTTTGAGCTTTAAAAGGGAAATATTTAAAAATTGTTTTAGTTTGAATTAAAAAACTGAAAATTTTGAAATAAGAAAATTGGTCTTTGCCCAGTTACGCAGATTTGTCTACATCTTTGCAGTGATCTAGCACACTAGCATGATTAAGTCCTATTTCTGCAAGGGGTTCCCCGAAACATTCAGGGTCCAGATATTGATCACAGAAGCATAGGAGGAAAAGTACAACACACTGCCTGGATCCTTGAAATAAACATATCTTAACCGCACCCCCCTAGCCATAATTAGCAAAGATCAATGACATGTTAACACATTATGCTGTTTTACTAGGAATATAATGTTAAATTTTAATAAATACAGAGTCAGATAGCATTTCCTGATTCTGGAAGAGAGAGATATTGGATGCAAACACCCATAGGTATTACTTTCATGGAGAAGTTCAGCTCAGTTTTTATTTGCTGTCTGTTTCACAGAAAACAAGAAACCATCATATTTTATAGTGCCATATGGGTTACAAAAATACTGATGGCTCTTTGCTAGACAAGCCATAATCTCAAGAAAGAATGGAGGTTAGTTTTGATCTCGCTGGCCTCTGCTCTAAATTATTGTTTTCAACAGGCCAAGTTAGGCATCCCGTGGCACTAGTCCCATCTCAGGATAATGGGGACAATAATGCCTTCCCCTTGCATAGTTCAGAAGGAGCTTTGAAAGTGCCCTTTTGGAAGCTGTATAAATCTATATTTATTGTCATTGTTCCACTAAGAACTTAAAATCACCTCCTATCACACCTCTAGATGTGGTAATATTTCTCATTCTGTTACAATAGAGTAATGTCACACTTGGCACCTTTACTATCCTTTTCCTAGAATATCCCCAAAGTGCTTTCTGAGAGTATTAACTGCTATTTGCTCATTTTTCTGCACTGGAGAGAGCAAAAATGCACTAGACACCAGGAAGAGATTTAGTGTGCAGTAAGTAGGTGGTTCCAAACAGCAGTGAGTAAAATTCAGCCTTCCCCGACCCCTGCTTTTGTGGGTTTTCTACACCAGCTCACCAGGGCCTGATCGCCATGCTTAGCTATCATATCACTGTATCCCTTGCTCTTCTCTAATCATCAGATGTGGTTCTACACCTGCCACATTCATCCATGGAAAGAGTCCTTTCTAAAGCCATGTCACCTAAGAAAAGAGGACTGGAGATAAATTGTGTTTAAAGTTTTAGCTGGCATCTGTTTAGAATTGGGACAAAAATCAATTTATCATTTCCTGGGTACTCTATTCACCGATCTGGGTGCCACAACTCTATGTTTGCTGGAAAAGAAGGGGGAAACAGAGTCGCAGTTACTAAAATAATCATTTCCAGTTTGTGTGTGTGTGTGTATGCTTTTTCTTTGTTTTTATAAGTGAGAGGAGGAAAGATAGATGCTCAGCTCCTGGAGACAATGCTCAAACCAATTGAGCTGCAGGCTGCAGGAGGGGAAGAGAGAAGGGGCAGAGATGGGGAGAGAAGCAGATGGGCACTTCTCATGTGGACCCTGACCAGGAATTGAACCTGGGATGTCCCAATGTTGGGGCGATGTTCTATCCACTGAACAATCTGGCCTAATCTGGTAATATTTTATGTAAAGTGGCGCTGGTATGCTTTATGTCATTCATCTTCTGACTTCTTGTTCCACATTAAGCCAAGAACATTACATCTGTGCCAAAGAGTGGGTGGAAAAATGGCTTTATTATTAACCTATGTTGAAAACTTGAATAGTTTTTTGAATGTCTTCTTTCCCAGATGAGTCACACAAGATACTAAAGCTCTTTCCTAAACATAGCGAAACAGAGTCTTCATTTAAACAACCTCTCTCCACCTCATGGGAAAAACAAAATTAGTCCCTTGAAAATGACTTTGTCCTTCACATTCTCGTAGAGTAGTTTGAATTCATCATTGGGCTATTTTTATTGGTTAGCTGCTGTATTATCATATAAACCATGAATATGTAATTTAAAGTCATTCAAACCAATCATCCCACAGTAACCCTGTGGAGCCCGTGAGTGTAGTAAACCTCTTTGCAGAGGAAGAGAAGACATGGCAAGTAATTTGTAAAAAGCCGCTCAGCTTCTGCTGTGGCCGATCCAGGTTTATAAACTAGAGAGTCTTGATACCTATTTGATAATAACTTCCATCTGTATAGATGTCATATGTTTATGCAGCATTTGCACATCTTCCTTTCATTCATTCCCCATGACAACCTTGGGAGTAGGCAGGCGGGCTCAGTCTGCATCTTACTTTGCACAGGACTCTGTGGTCGAAGGGCAGTGACTTTCCCCAGCTAGGAAGCTCGGAATTAAAGGCCCCCCCCCTCCAACTCTGTCCAGTGCTCTTTGTTAACACCAGGCAGGCTGTTTAATCCAGGGTTCTTCCATTTGACGCTAGACACTCCCCTCCTCTGTTTTCGCATATGTAAAAAGGCTCTGTTGCTTCAGTAGGGTCCATTTTCATCTCAAGTTTCAGTTCTCAAAATAAACAGGTACTAGGGGCTCAACGGGTCTTTTATCAAATGTCACAGGTTGGAGTGACGGGGGGAGAAAACCAAAATCATTTTCTGTGCTCTGTGGAATCCAATTTGGCATCCAGGTTGCCTAATACCTCCAAGGAGAGCAACAGCAGCATTTATTGGCCACCTCTCAATGGACGACTTTTCTGGTAAACAATGCACAGTGGAAGTAACACAGACTGGCTTAGGGCTGCTGCGCTCAGGACACTGAATAGAAGCTCACTTCTGTTTGACTTGAGTGGTTGATGGCAGGAGGCAGGGGAAGTAACTCTTAAATCTTTATTCCCAAATGGCTATCTGATATTTAGGTGCTTGTACACAAACTACCCACTTTCTGCATGCTTAGTTTATTGGTGTATGTTTACAGCTGATTTTAATTCATGTCTTCATAAGCAATCTTCTGTGTCTTTATTGATGCTGACAATTTTATTAAGGCTATTTCTTTATGTTTGGGTGTTATTACTCTTTTAAAAATGTATTGTTGTAGCAGCTCTGAGGCAGTTGCAAAATAGTCCCTTAAAACACACACACACACACACACACACACACACACACACACACACACACACACACACACACACCAAAGTTGGATTAAAATGTGCAGTAACTGTCACCTGGTAACCAGACCCCATATAACTATGTCAACATTCGCCAGTGATTTATTGCTTTAAATTGGAATCAGCTGATATTTGGTTTCACAGTTTTTAACTCCGCAGGGTTAATCTGGAACCTGCTGGTACTCATGAAATAGTTGTTTTATCTGCTGTTCTAAGACTGATGAAATGTTTAAAACATGGCTGTGTAATCAGTCAGTTATCTCTTGGTGTTACAGCTTATTCTGAGTGACAGTGTACAATCTCAAAAATAATTATTCTGCTGTAGTTAAGACACGGGAGCAGAATGCAGTAACTGATAAAGACTAACAATTCAGGCCCTTTCCTGAATTGGATAGTTCTACAGTATTTCCTTATCTTTTTAGAGGAAAAAACAGGGGTTGTGATAGACCTCCTAGGAGCCTGAAAACTCAGGGCAGGGCCTAGGAGACAGAACACTTAATCTACTGTCAACGTCTTTTTCTGCCTTTGATCTTTTGTTTTTAGATAAACTTGATTAGACTTTCACTCATCTAGACAAGGATAGGCCCCTTGGAAATAAGTATGCCAGTGCTTAGAGTTTTCTTTTGTACTGAAGGCAATAAAAAAATATCTAAGGTTATGTGAATTTAAAAAAAATGCTAGGCCAGTTTCCACGTTTTAACATTCTTCTTTCATAGCCAGCTGCCGAAGAAGACCTGGAAGAGTGCTCATTTATTTGGTCTGCCCCAGACCTCGCATTTTCTACAAAGCTCATCTGAAGAAAAAGCGTCATAGATTTCTTTTTTCACAGACTCTGTTGTCTCTAGAGATAATTATTCTTGTTTACAAAGATGTTAGCAGTAATCCACAGACAACTTATTGATGTTTCAAGGAAGACCCAAGACTCAGAATAAAATCTTGTATCTAAAGGTCTGCTGATTAGATTACACAACCTGTCTTTGAACTGAAAGCAGCGTGTGAGTTTTTCAGTTCACCAGAGGAAAAAATACAGTGAATTGTATAATAAGGCTGTTCTCCTCTGTGGACCAAGAGCAGTTTTTCTGTCAGGCAACTAAGGATTCCAGGGGTTTGGAAAGCTGGGAGTAGTATGAGGTACAGTTGTATGATTATTTTTTTTTTTTACAGGTGACAGGTTATCAGGGGCAAAATGATTGTTTTATTAGAATCCAAGAATATTATCTCTGGCATTGCCATCTTTAATTGAAGACTAGTGAGTAGACATTTGGTTAAGCAAACAGTACAAGATGCTTTCTCTTTGTGTCTGCGATGTTTTCTTACTCTCTTTGGCCCAGTTGCTAGTCAGCTCATTGGCCCTTCTTCTTTCCTTCCTGAATAGATAGCAAATTACTTTCAAACAGACTCACATCCCTCCAGCCAAACTCTTCCTCTGTCATTACACGGGCTGGCTTGCTACCAACTAGAGGCGTCACAAGTCGATGTCAGGCTTGCCGGCAGACCCAAACAGTACCATAAAGTCATGGTGCACTTTTGACCGATCACCACTCAAAAGTGCACCATGACTTTATGGACACACTGTATATTACTGCACTATCTAGAGTCTGGATTAGATAGATGGGGCCTAGAAAGGGGGATTGATGGATGTTGCCCCCCGCCTTTCTGAGTGTACCTTCTCTTGAAAAATATATTTAATTACATGGACTCCATTTCTAGTCACAGTTAAGAGCAAGCCCTCCAGACTCCACTTGGCATGTTGGTTATGAGGATAAAGCCATCAATATTTTAAAAGCTGCTGACAGTCAAGAAGTTAGCCTTGATGGCTAGAAATTTAAAATTTTTTTTATACTCTCTATAAAATATATCTATTGCTTCTCTAAAGCGGCACTGAAGGAAGACTTAACATAGAACAAGGGATGTGGTAAAGAGTAATGAGATAAAACCAATCAGAGTCCTCAGGCTTCAAATAACCTAGATGTGTCCTGATTGTACGGCCTGAATTTCTCACCTGGGAGCTTTGTAGAGCAACCAGCACCCAGCAATGCCCGGACATCAGTGTCACAAAACTGGGTCATGAGAAGTATACACCAGAGAGTATATTTTTAGGGCAAATCTTCCAGGGGCAGATGTTGATGGGCCTTCTGGATTTCTTATTGTGTTTGAATAGAATGAGTAATGTTCAAATCCACCCAAACTTTTCAAATACCACCTTAGTGATCTGATGAGCGACCACTAAGAGTATATTAACTCCTTGGGTCCACTAGAGAAGTTTTCCAAAGATTTTGCAAGAACTCGTTGGTCTGTCTGATTCTCATTCTGTCTACCGATCATTCAGGAGTCACATATACACATAGTACTCGCTTATATACAACTTTACCCTTACTTTCATGTCAAAATTAATTTTTCTTTTTTCCCATATTACAACGTTAAAAGGCTGAAAGCACCTTAATAAAGCAAAGCACTTAGTATTTTGTACACCTGTTTAGATTCACATGAAATCCCAACCAAGGGGAGGGGCTTAAGAAAGGAGGTAAATTTATTAAGTTTTTAAAATACCTCTTCCCTGTGTCTTCATAGCATATACTTTGATCCCTCTTACACTATCTTATACTTGTGCATATGTTATTTTCATGAATTCTTTTATGGGACTTAAAACAATTGCAGAGTTACCTAGGTACAAAAAGGACTTAGAGGCACTAGTTGCTAGCTCATAACTCACCCCAGGAACATGGTGAAGTACACTGCCTCTTTGCTTTGCCAGGATGGCCCAAACCCTCAAGATCTGTCTACATCGTTCTGTACCCACCTGCACAGCAACCCCTATCTGGGCCCAGACTCACTGGAGAATGCAAGTGAGGAAACTAGTTGGAGAAGCAAGAGAGGAGGGGAGTGAGGATAAGTCTGAACTACTAGATCTGCGCTTTGAAAAGTGCTAACAAAAGAAAGGGAGAAAAGATTAAAAGAGAAGACCAAAAAATAATGTATGTGCTTATTTGTGGACTAAATTTCACCATTCAAACAAATGAAATTAGGAATTATTTATCAGTGTGAATTGAAACATTAGACAGCCCTATCAAGAATTACATTCTCGCCTGACTGGTGGTGGCGCAGTGGTAGAGCGCCAACCTGGGACACTGAGGTCCCAGGTTTGAAACCCCAAGGTTGCTAGCTTGAGCGCAGGTTCCTCCAACTCTCCAGCTTGCGTGCGGGATCATCAGCATGATCCCATGGTCCCTGGCTTGAGACCAAAGTCACTGATTTGAGCAAGGGGTCACTGGCTTGGCTGTAGCCCCCCAGTCAAGGCACATATGAGAATCAATGAAAAACTAAAGTGACATAACTACAAGTTGATGTTTCTCATCTCTCTCCCTTCCTGTCTCTCTCTTAAAAAAAGAGAGAGATGATGAATTACACCCTACTCTCAGTCTAGTAAATTTTACTTAGTTGTTTGTTTAAAAAAAGAGGATTGACTCACCAAGAAACTATTAAATACAGGTTTAAATGCATCGTTCACTTTATCTACCTGATTTCTCTATAGCCATACACCAACTTCTAATTTTTCTGAAACTACATCCTAAAACACATTTATTTTAGTCCTTCTGGTATGTTTTAATATAACCACTTGGGAAGTACCCAGAAAACATGCTTAAGGTGAGGGATGGAGAGACACTGTATACAAAATGTGCTAAAGGTATGAGGTGGAGCCCTGTCGCGCTCAGACTTGTCATTGTTTTAATTATAGTTTTGTAATTTTTTTACCCATTGGTGTTGCAGTAATGAGGCTAGACTAAACTGCTGTAACAAACAGACTCGAAAGTGTATTTAGACTTAAAACCCAGTAGATGTTTCTTTATTGCTCATGTCAGTAATCCTTCCTGGGTGTCCCAATTGGTGGGTGCCTTTCCTCCATGTGATGTTGCAGGGGTCCAGCCTTGTTCTTCATCTTATGGCCCTACCTCCTCCTGGTATTTTTTGTTTGTTTGTTTGCCATTGCTCCATCCAAAAGAAAAGGAAATATGATGGTAAATATGAAAATATCTGCTCTGTTAAAAGCCCTGGCCCTGAAGCAGCAAAAAATTCCTTCCATTCACATTCTCTTAGACCATGTGTGGTCACATGGCAAGAAGCTAGCAAGAGTGGTTTTGTTGTGTACTCTGCACCAGTCCTGGCTCTGTGAGAGGAGAGGGTCATTAGAATGGACAGCTGGCAGTCCTTGCCACAGGTATCCTATTTATTGTTTCCCAGACTTCCTTGAGGATGAAAATCACTGGAACACTGATATACAGATTACCAAGTCTTCCTCCTCCCCCAGATCCTGACCCAGCATGTCTGGGTTGGTTCTAAGAATTTGTGTTTTTACAAACACTCCAAGTGATTATCTTTAGGAAAGTTTGAGAAACACTGTAAGATGTAGTTAGATTTGGGGAAGGCATTATATGTTTGTTGCAGCCTTAGCCTGAGAATCCTGTGTTGGAAGGAACCGTGGTAGACTAGATGGATGAAACCTAGTCCCTGGCTCCCTTCAACTATCTCTAGTCTTAGAATTTAGAACAGTTACACTGTGACTTTACCATGTAACACTAAGACATCTGTTCAAACCCAAATTTTCTTTGAATTAGCTCATTGCTTCATTCAATTGACCAAGTTTAGCAGTCATTTTGACATACTGTTTTATGGATTATATCAAATACATATTTGGAATATATCACTTCATGACAGTTCTTTAGCACATAGGTCAGTGTATTGACTAGTAATGAAATCTTAAGAGTCTCCCCCAACGCTGTCATAATTCTGAATACTTGAGAAGCTTACTATCATGGGAATTTAAAACATAACTATATTGAATGAAAAGTGGTTGAATGATTTATTGGTGACCTCTGTCCAAAACTGGAAAATAGTTGCTCCACTCAGCCTCCTGAGTGTGTCCCCAGAACGGTGTGCAATGTATGGGATTTCTGTTGGGGTGCTTCTCACATGTGTTTAGACTGCTTTCTCCTTGTTACCCAGCAGTCTCACAGTCCATAGCCCTTAGGACAAATTGGGATGTGCTCAGGGCAACTTTAATATTAGCCTAAAACAATTATATTTAGGGAGATAACTCTTCCTCTCACTATATTAAAAAGTATTCCAGGACATACTAAAAAATATTAGGAATATCTCTTGTTTTGGATTGCCTGAGCTATTGATCTTCTTGTGATAGAATACAATTTAGAATTAGAGGCCTTTAGTGGTGGGAGGACCTTTCTTTTGACTAGGATGTTGCATTATTATCATTTGTTATCTGCTCAATTAGGAAGCAATAGAATACAGCAAACTTTGCCGTGTAAATAACCCTTGTTTCCTCGAGCATTTTAGCTCATTGTTGAGTGTTTTACAAACAGGGCTTTCCTTCCACCCCCATCTTAATAATTGTTTGTCTGTTTGTTTGAAATTCTCACAAGCCCTGGCTCTTAAGTCCAAAAGGGCTAAAGACTTAGAAATCCATCTTCATCCAGTCATCTTGAGGATGAAGTGGGAGCCTTCAGGGTATTTCTTTTCTCTCTTTTCTAACGGTTTAACAGAAGAATGAATGTTGTTGACAATGATTGAGAAAAATGAAAGTTTTTAGATCAGATACTGCTTCAATGTGCGGGCAGCATGGCAAAGGCTGGTAGATGGCATCTTCTTCCTAGAGTGAAACCAAGTAGCTGCTAAACAGTGTGTGGCATGTAGAGGTTTCTGTAATCTTGAAATCAAGGGAATATTTCACTTTCCCTCAGAGGTTTTCTAGAGAGAGGCTCTGTGGCCAAGAAGAATCTTCTTTCTCCCTGCTGCAGAGTGGGCAGTGTTAAGCACATCAGGTGAAAGGACCATGAATTGTATTTTTCTTGAACCTGTAATCAGTTATATTTATATAATTTCCTGAAAAATGGAAAGCCATGCTCAACATGTACCTGGGTAGAGATTCAGAGCAGTGAAGCAGCATGGTGGTCTTTGGTGGGAGTGAGCCCACCTTATTGTATTTGGGCCCGGCTTTGTCACTAACCAGAGGGTTGACTCTCTACCCAAATACCACCTCTCTGTGGCTCATTTTCTTTAACGGGAAATAAGGACTAAACCTGGATGACTGCTGGGATTCCCTTGTCTTCAATCCATCATTTAAAGTTAATCACGGTCCAATTAGGACCAGCCTTTGTGAAAATTATGATACATATGAAGTTTCTTTCCTGCTGCCACATACAGTTTTTATCTTTATTCCCTTTCATGATGGTCCCTCATGCCTCAGTGCCTGTCATCAGAGATTTATTTACACTATTATGTACAGCACTGGAAAAATAGAGTATAGTGTTATTTTCTTTCTTTTTTTTAATGTTTTTGTATTTTTCTGAAGTGAGAAGCAGGGAGGCAGACAGAGAGACTCCTGCATGCACCCAACCGGGATCCACCCAGCATGCCCATCATGGGGAGATGCTCTGCCCATCTGGGCCGTTGCTCCATTCCAACCAGAGCCGTTCTAGTGCCTGAGGTGGAGGCCATGGATCCATCCTCAGTGTCGAGCCAACTTTGCTCCAATGGAGCCTTGGCTGCAGGAGGAGAAGAGAAAGAAAGGAGAGGGGGAGGGGTAGAGAAGCAGATGGGTGCTTCTCCTGTGTGCCCTGGACGGGAATCAAACCCAGGACTTCCACATACCGGACCAACGCTCTACCACTGAGCCAACCAGCCAGGACATGTGTTATTTTTTTGAGGAGTTTTGATTTTAACAGATTGGAGCTTCCAGCTAAAAGGATGATGCTCAAAGGAAAAGAAGGCTGGAGACAGAGTACAAGGGAGAAGGGTCTGTGTGTTTGCCAATGACAGCCCTTGTTTTTTTCTGTTGTCCCAGAATAAGTATACTATTATTCCTTTTGACTTTTCAAGGTGTCCCTGTTTGGATGGTGAGTTATTTGATCACCCTAAATATACAGGGAGCCTCCATGATGCCCAAAAAAGTGTATTATAAGTAGAAGGAAGGAAAGAAGCCAAGCTTTACTTAGTATTTTCTGTCTGTCAGAATCTGAGATGGGCATAGTACTAAGTGGATTAAACAAACTCTCTCACCTAAGCATTAAACTACAGTAGTCTTAGGCCAGAAATTGGTCAAAATACCAGAGTCATTTCTCAGGATATGGACTAAAGAGTATCACATGGGCTGTTTTGACCATTAGTAGCCTTCATCTGAAAGGCTCATGAAACATTTAAGTCAAAAAGAAAACCAAGTTGCTCTCAGGTGAGCCGATGGGGAAATGCCTTGAGAACAGTCAAGAATTTTAAAAGCACCAGATTCCAGGCACCATGCCATGCCTTGTTAAGGGGACCAATGAACCTATCGATTTGCCCCTACCCTCAGAGAGCTTCAGTGATCCTAGGAAGCATGATAACAAAACAAGAATGGAACTGTGGTAAGAGACAGCAATTTCTCAGGCAGTCAGCAATTTCTTTCTGTGTATTATCACTATGTGATGATAACTCAAAATGAAATCCAACTGCTGGAACCCCATTTCCAGGGGTGCCTGAATGCACCTCGGGGACAGGCACCCCAGTCCTCCTCCTCTCCACTCCTGACCCCAGACATTTAGAGTGCCTCCGCTTCATGCAAAGTTTTTCCTCCTCCTCCTTTGTTGCTGAGATAAAGGGGAAGTGACGTATCTGTGGTCAAACTGTGCTCATTAGACAGCAACAAGTTTTATTTCAAATAACAAACTGTTTTAGGGAATTTTTGGCTCCTGGGGGAGTACCGCCAAGTGTACAGTTGGGGAAAATTTTGTTGTAGCCTGAACAGGAAAGTCATCCCAATGATTCCATTAAAATTGATTGACTGTTTAGAGGCCACGTAAATGGATGTGCAGAGTACTCAAAGGCCATGCAAATGGGTGAACTTGGCTAGTTCTGAGTAATTACTTCAGAAAGCAAGACAACAAAATCAATTCCAAACCCTATTAAAGGGTGCGTGGTCATCACTCAGAAAAGAGGCTCATCCAGAGGCCAGCGGGGAGCAGCACGACACTGTGGCAGATGTGTTGACACTGCCTTTCCTCAGTTACTTTTGTTATAACAGAGTAACAGGCTCTGGTGGGATTCCAATAATTTAACAACTGGTTCTCTGCCCTAATGACCACTTAAAGTATAAAAAGACAATACACCGAAAGGTGGTTTACTATTTCATGCGTTTAATACTTAAATAAGAACAATAAAAGAGGTACACAAAACTAGATTATGTTATAAGAAAGTTTTTAAAATTAATTTTAATGGGGTGACATTAAAATATTAATGAAAAAATATTAAATAATACCAGACAAAAAACAATAAAGCTATTATTTAAGATATTTCCATGTTGCGTCTTGATTGGAATCCTCACTTGCAACTTTTTTCACCTATGGATAGAATGAACATTACCACAGGGGCTTAAAACACACTGTTGTGTAGATGAATGTTAAAAAGAGTAAGAAATGTAAACTTGTGATTTCCACATTGGGCGGCTGCCTGGCACCCCACCTTAGAGAGAACGCTGAATACAAGTGCCATTTTAACAACCAGTTCACGGAACTCAACAAAAGATTAGGTATTGGTTCCGCTTCTGCTGAACCGGTGCGAACCGGCTGACTCCCACCGCTGGCTATAGTGCCTCCCCACCTGCCTCGTCGCGAAGCTGCAGCAGTTCCGCCTGGCTCGGGGCTTCATGGAGGAGTATAAATTCAAGGTGATGAGCAAATCTAACAGTTATTCAGCACTTTGATGGATATGCCAGGGGCTGCACCATACATTTTCACAAAGTATTTTGTTTAATATGGCAACCCTATGATATGGCTGCTATTACTAAACTGATTTTATAAATAAGGAAACAGAAGCTTGAAGAGGTTAAAAAAATATGTGCCAAACCCCCAGTCAATCTGAAATTCTAATATGGGGTAACTACTTTACTCACTGTGAAGTTTTGGTTTTTGTTGTTTTTTTAAATTTATTTTTATTTATTCATTTTAGAGAGGAGACACAGAGTGAGAGAGAGAGAGAAAGAGAGAAAGGGGGGAGTAGCTGGAAGCATCAACTCCCATATGTGCTTTGACCAGACCAGTGCAGGGTTTTGAACTGGCGACCTCAGTGTTCCCAGGTCTATGCTTTATCCACTGCGCCACCACAGGTCAGGCTCACTGTGAAGTTTTATGAATGAAGCAGGAGAGAAAATCCGGTGTGACTTTGAAAACTGCCCTAGCCTCTGCTGTGATAATGCTGGGACCGTTTATTCCTGGAACACTAATTTATATTTGGCTACAAAAGTGCATTTCCTGCATGAGTTCTGCTGTTCCAGGCAATCTGTAAAATTCTCTCCCTCCCTGATCTACTTGCACATGAAAAATGACTTAGTCATCATGAGAGTGAATGAGGCTGTGACTGTGGCCATTATAGTCGCTCTCGGGTCAACAGAGCACAGGAAACCATGTAAAATAAGTGTGAATCTTCACCTCAGTCAACACAGTTTCTGTGCCAAAGGGTCTGCCTCTCCATTTCACTTTGGCTGTAACAACTTGAGTCAGGAAGTAGTTAGGATTCCTTACAATGATTCCAGAAATATATTTTAATTCTACTCTGTATTGAAGTACCTCTTGGGAGTGTGGCCCCACCTAGATCAGGCTGTAAGAAGTTAAAGTACCAGTGATGTCACTGACATAGCTGGACAGAGCTAAACTATATGTTACTCTAGCTAACAAGAATGGCTCCGTATTCCTAGTCTCCAGGAGTACAAATTGGCGCTCCTGGGAAGCCGGACAGTGAAGTTGAAACTTAACAGGTTTGCCTGGCCATGAAGCGTCTAAAAGCCCCATGTCCTGAACTGAGAATCCGAGGAAAATAAATATGATTTTAACCTACTCTCATTGCCACCAGACTCCTGATTAAAATGCCATTGATCCTCAAGAGAATCCATACTATGAAATAACCTTATATTAAAAGCTTCCTTTTAATGAGGTCCTAAAGTACTTTAGAAACTAAATCCTTTTTAATTGGATTCAAGACAGAACTACCTTCTACCACAGTTAACCCTTGTGCCAGCTTCCTTCATCTGTGTGAAGGTGACTTGGTGAGCTCGGCCTGCAAACCTGCCCAGCCAGGGGCCCTTGGAGGAGACGAGAAGGTGCTGCCTTTCCCACTGCTCCTATCTCTGCCTCACCACCAGAGTGCTGAGAGACCCGCCCGCCCAGTCCAGTCACAGTGAAGTTAGGGTCGCTGACATATATGACCTTGTAGTTGACTTGTCAGGTTCAACCTAGTTGTTGTTTTTTACCTTTAGAGAAAATACATGGCCCTTCTTCCCACTCTAGAATTAGTACTTTAAAATAAAAATGTAATAACTCTATAGTTTGTTTATTGCCGTGTATTCCAGTGGTCAAGTGACCTTTCCTGTAACAAAGGAGACTGCTTGCTTTCTTCATCCTGTCCCCGTGGCTCCTTGATATGCAATGCCTCACCTACAAACTCACCTTTCCATGCTTAGAGCAGAGTGGGAGAGCTCAAGAAACGGTTCAATACAGTGATTGTCATACCAAGGGAAAATTCTTCAGATATTTTTACAGGTATTGGCTGTTTGAGTGGTTTAATGCAAGTGGCTTATTTCAGAGGCCCAGAGTAAAGTGGGAAAAGCAGAGCCCAGCCGTTTTGCCCTTGATACCTTTTCTGTCTTTGTCCTACTGTCCTTGACGTTTACATGATAATGGTTGAGGAAGCTTTGCAGCACACACAGTGATGCACCATCCCCCTCAGTTGCTTTCTTGAAAATACAGTAGATTTAATCTAGGTTTAAAAAGAGAGAGGAAAGGGAGGAAAGGAAAAAAGAAGCCAATTTTCCTGGCCGAAGATTTAGGGAGTGAACCCATGTTTTTAGGGCCATGGGATCTGGAGGTGGCTTCTCCAGAAGGCCCAGAGCAGCAGGAGGCTGGCAGTAGCCTAGATCTTGTGGCTACTTAACCGAACATGGTCACGGCACATCAGGTATGGTGTCTGGGGAAAAGGTACAGGATTGCAATGAACCAGCGTGTAAAGCCAGTAGTCGAGGCCACCATCACAGCAGCCTGACCCGTGCAGATTCGCATTAGATTCGAACAGTCAGTAATGAAACACAGGAGCCAAAAACTGGTGAGCCATCAGCTTTAATTCTAGCTTGCACCCGGTGGGCAAGCAAAAACACACACTGGGCTCCAAAACCCACACATTCAGTGCTCACAAAGCTACTGACTTATCCGAGTTTCCTAGAATCAAAGGTTTCTAGCTCACCAGACTTATTCACCTCTGTTTCCCATCTCCTCCTGCACAAACTCTTAACAAACTGGCTTCTTCCTCAGCACTCTGCCATCTTGGCTACCTCTCCTCCACATGGCCTTAATCTGCTCTCCTCTCTAATACCTCAGGAACCAAGAACCAAGATAGAGAGATCAAGCTACTGGTCTCTCCCACTTTATATCGTAGAATCAAAACCTTTAATCCAGTTATACAAACAAGGAAGTCTCTGTCTAATGGAATTCCTCGGGAGAGTGTACCACCCTACATCATCCAATCAGTCAAGGGTGTGGGGAAGAGTTTACTCTTAAACTAAGCCTTAAGCTATAATGACCCAGCCTGCCCACAGCCTGGGCAGAACACACATTAATATCAACGAACTTTCATGTGGGCAGCGCCATCTTTAACAAAGTGACATAATATATTTTATCTGCCCAACACAGCAAGAGCAGTGTTCTTTCGCTGGCTGAAAGGTTGGCTTGGCTTTGCCATATAAGGATTGTCCTGCTGGGGACATTGAGTCAGAATTCTAGAAGAAGTAGAGGATTGCTCCCCAGGCAGCCAGAAGCAAGAGATACAGTTTCTGCTTTGTCCGTGAAATCCCCAAGGGGTTCCCTTGGGTTTGCACTTGGTGATCCAAATGGTGACAGCCACATAATTCAAGCTCTCAGAGCAAAATGGCAGTGCTGTTTTTCGGCTTCCTAAGCGGTGGCCAGATGGTAATACTTTTTACATCACGGTGCCAATTATATCAAACTTCATAAAACTAAGCTAATTGGATACGGTTTCATTACAAGTTGATTTCTACAGGATGTGGCATTTGTATTGGGTAGCTAGCTGTTATGCTGGATATGGAAAACCCACTTTTAGATAGAGAAAACGGTTTATCTTAGGAGACTCTTAAAAGTTTCAAACAACAGAGGTTTAGGTTGTTAAAAAGACATTTTTTATGACAGTAAAGGATGTTGAAAGTGTTCTAGGTAGAAACTATTGGGTGGTTCAGGGGACAGCCTCCTTGATAGGCATTGGTGGGGGGTTTTTTTTGTTTGTTTTTTTTATTGATTTGAGAGAGAAAAGGAGGATAGAGAGGAAGGCAGAGGCATCAACTCATTGTTTTCACTTAGATGTTCCTATGTGCCCTGACTGGGGGTAGAACCCACAACCTCTGGCTTGCCAGGTCGATGCCTTATCCACGGAGCTACCTGGCTACGGCCAATTGGCATTGACTTTGAAGAGTGTTGTCAGCTGATAATTATTAGGGTGATTTTGTCTTTTCTGTTAGCTTCTTGTCAGGTTAGTTGAGTTAATAAATGTAAAGCTTAGTTATTTCCTGGAAAGGGACATAGAAGCCAAGAAAAAGCTATGCTATGTTGACTTCCTTTCATTTTCTTTCTTTCTTTTCTTTGGTTTTGAGTTTAAAGCCAGATGAAAGTGGTGAGAAGGACTTGCAAAGCAAAACTTTTTTTTTTGCACATTCTTCCCAGAGCTTTTATTTTATTTTATTTAGTTAGTTATTTTTGCCTTGAATGCTGCTTTTTTCATTCCTTTCTTTCGGATCTCAGCACATGTCATTGCAACTGTCTGGGTGCAACTTCCAAGCATAAAGGAGCTACATGAGGGATGGGAGCAGGTACACATACCTGTGCGTGGCAGCGCAGGAGCCGAATCTCACTGTCGCCATGTAGTCAGTAGCATTGCTCATGAAGTCCCATCTTGCACTCTTCTAAGGCAAGCCATAGTTTGAAGACAAAGTAAAGGAAACACCTAGGACCGTGGAGGCCACAAGTACTGACAGTGCATTTGACCTGGATTTTAACTGATAGCACTAGTGCTTCATGGGCGGACTTGGTGCCAAGGAAAGGGACACATCTGTGCTTCTTCAGATGTCAGTTCGCCTCCTGAAGCATCTGTGTACTTTCGAAGAATGGCATTTTGCCCTTGCCTTTTTTCCATCAAGGTGCCAAGGGTCACTCCAGGCCACTGATAAACTGCTACTTTTTTTAAGATCAGTGCTAAGTTTTCTTTAAAAAAATAATTCTGGGGATTTTTGATGGGGTTTTTGAACCTTAACTACTTTGTAGAAACTGAAAGTCGAGGGTCTTGGCAGGGGTGAGGCCAGTGATTGATAGTGGAAACCTTGGTGTGTGTGAGATTGACTTGAGCACAAAATATACCACTTAGACCAACAACCTTTGTACTATGGAAAAAGGATTAAATTCTCTACATAGTGGTGAAAATTGAGGGAGAAAATAGATGACAAGGGGAATCAAGGGTGAGGAATATGTCCTCTTTTGACTTCAGCTGTCCTGGACGCTACTGAGTTGACAAGAAGCTGGGATCTCAATTGTGATGCAACTTGTGTCCCGCAGGCACCTGCTTTGCTTGCAAATGTGCACAAGAGAGAGCTTCATTCACAGAGGGAGAAAAACCAGAGCGGGCTCACTAATTTAGCCTTTAAGGCCCTTAGCCCCTTGATCTGTCAGCCCCTCAGAATTCAAAGGCAGCCATTAAAATAATTTTCAGTTCACAACATGATGACTTTGTTGCTGTCCTGAATTCAAATATATCTTGAATTGAGTTTGTCTGCCACAACCATTACTTAGTTTGTAAAATAAATAAATAAATACAGGGTTCAAACATCAGATGATCCCTCTGTGGCTGTTTTCAAGTGTTTATTTGCTTAGATTTAGAAAGTAACATAGATTTCTTTTCTGTTTAAGACATTGGATGGCCTTCAAGACATGGACAGAGTCGCCTTAGGAGACAGGTGGTCACATGCACAGCACCTTCAACTCCAAACCTGAAATACGTTTTAGTAGCTTAGCCTAAGAGTGTGGGAAATTATTTTCTCACCTTCTTACCTCCGTCTTCACATTGTACAGTTATTTGTATGTGCTTCGGAAAACACCCCACAATTTTCCATTTAAAAATATTATTGAAGAGTGGCATCAGAAAAAGAATTAGCAGTTAGAACCAGAACATTCTTAAAAGGTCCTTTCTCCTCTTTGTAAGAGTACTTTTCACAAGAGAATTTATACTCAGCCCAGACTGGTAACTAGAGTCATGAGAAATGTGTCGCTACACCAGACACATGCAGGCAGGCTTCCTGTGCTATTGAGTATAAATTGTTGGCCTGTAATCTGAAATGTCTAACTACAGCTTATGGGTGACTATTTCAATAATTAAAAATCATTCAAGTCACTGACTCCCAACTCTACACCTGAATTCCTTAAGACAACACGCAGATGTAATACAAACTGCTTTGTCTATTTTTTAGAGTCAGAGGCTTGAAGAAAATGTCTTTTTTAAATGGTGTCTCCAGAGCCTCAAACCTTAGTTCCCTTCCTCCCCAACTTGGTAAGGTTTAGAAAACTCAGAGGAAATCTCTTTAAAGTATGGTATCAGTCTTTTGGGGGACAGAGTTCATTTTAAAATCTGATCTGTAGTATCATTCTCTAGGGCTGTGTCTACACTATCCTCCACACTGAGTGATGTAAACAGATTGCTGTCTGACTCAGGGCAGGATGATATAAACTGGTTGTCTCTACATCACTGGTGCTTTGTTTTTTACTCTGTATTATTACCAAGAGTTTTGAAGCAAAGATTTTCAGGAGAAACAGCTGTGGTTTGAAAAGATTTGTGATAATCCAGATGGTTTCTTTGAGGATAAATCTACTTGATCATTTAAAACTAAAGTCTTTCAGTAAAGTTGAGTGTCTTCCTTGTGATTTTAAATACACTATCATTGTGTGTGTGTGTGTGTGTGTGTGTGTGTGTGTGTGTGTGTGTGTGTAGATAACCATTGACCTGTCTTGTTTGGAGCTTTATCTTTGGAAACAGCAAAGACCTTATAACAGTATCTCAAATTATTCAGCAATTATGCCAGTGAAATATCTAAGGGAACTCTTCATAACAATAGAAACCATTTGTGAAGAGATATAGTCAGATGGCAGCTACCCTATCCAGACGATGTAGCACGCAACCTCTCCAGGAACGGCCACTCTCAACTTCTGATGCAAGGTGGTCTGATCTTATTGCACAATTATAATACTGATTACACTTCACTTTACAAGCTAAAACATATGCAGCTAGATTGCTAAATGTGCTCACTTCTGGGAACTGGGGTAATGAAAGACTCCCAAGCCCCCTGACAGGACTCTAAGGAGACAGACCAAGGTGTATGGACAAGGGACGTGGAACCCAGTGATTTTTCTGACTTCGGTGCGCAGCATGCGCTTGCTCACTGACCAGTCAGAGATGCTCTCTTTAGGCCGCGCACCGCCGGCCTTCGCAGATGGCACCCCGCACTCCAGGGTCTTTCTCTTGCATACCTCTTCTAACATCAGACTTGACCTGCCTTCCTAGGGGCTCTGCTAGATGTTCAAAGTCAAGTAGCAAAATGAATTCACAGGGAGGCGTTAATGGTCAATATGCGTTATAATGTGTTGTCCTGTAATGTTTATACGGACTTGTCAGCTCCTCTTGATGATCAATAGAGGAACTGTCAGTAGTGGCTCTGTGTAGGCCTGAGACTGGTGTTTGGTTCTGAAATCATATCTCAAGTTGTGCCAGTAAACCAATTTCACCTGTGAATTCAAAAAGCCTTTCTGAGGAGCAGTAGGGTGGGGTTGATAAATATACACATGAAAGATGGAACTATTTATGTCTCTATTTGTTGCTCCAAAATCCAAAGCTCTAACTGATACAGTGGAACTGTGGAAAAGCAGGATGTCTTAAAGGAACCTGAGTATGGAACATCGTGTTCACCTTTTGTAAGTTGGCTGGTGACGCTGGCCGAAAGTCCTCAGTGAGTGGATAAAGGTAGCAAGAATTGTGAAGTACAAATGCTTATTAGTGTCAAACAAGCAAAGCAGGAAAATGTGAAGCAGTAAAAATTAGCAGCCTTAAGCAGAAAAAGGAGTTTTGAGGTTTATGAAAGCACCTGACTCTTCAAACTGCACTAGCTTCTGCTCATTCCCCAGATCCCCCTGGCAGGTCACTTCCCATGTTTGACATGGAGAAACACCTTCCTCTGCACTCCATAGGCAGCAGAGAAAGGTGGGTTCCAGGAATGTTCCTGGAATCCTAGAAGCCAAAGGGGTTGTTCCCCTATGTGTGTGTTGTGTCTGCTGACCACTGAAGAGCACCTGTAGATGTTATAGATACTTAAACACCCACCTTGCAAGGATGTTGGAAACAGAACTGCTGAAGGAGGGAGTTCTGTCCCCAGAATCAGATTGCAGAGCCATCTGGTGTTGCAGCTGACCTGAAAATGCATCCAGTAAATTTCAGACCTGAGTTACAGCTGGTGTGGGGAAATCTTAGAGACAGGTGGTTCCCTTAGCAGCTGTACACCAGTTAGGGTAGGCAAGAAAGAAAATTCCAGCCTTGTTGAAGCTTCATGGGTCTTCTGGGATCTATAGTAGCTCCCTGACCTTTTTCCATGATAATTACCAAATATGATATTTCCAAGTAATGATATTTTACACTTCCTTTGTTGAAATAATTCCTGTGAGTCAGTGAATTAAAATTTTAAGTGAGCATATCAAGTGATAGATGGATAAAAAATAAGACTATGGTGTTTAGAGGATAATCACAGAAACAAGAGTCTTTAACACATTTTTATACTGGAAGTGAGGGCAATACAAATTGCAGCATCTAAGAGGGCTATTTAGATTTACAATTCTGTAGTCTACAAATTTTAAGATAACTTAATCAAACACGGTTTTTATTAAATGGATTGGTATTCATGCCAAGTAAAGTGCAAGACATTTTTAGCCCAAGAAAGGTAAAGAATACTTTTGACTTTTAAATTTAAATATTTTTTTTCTGAATGAAATGCTTTGGTTGTCTGTCCATATTGCTTGGGGAAGTATTTTAGGCAGACCTAGTTTTATTCACTGGTGTGATGAAACTAAACTAACTAAGGTACAGAGTACATTTGCTGTTTCCCTCTGAGTCACTCAGGATCCAAATGTATGAAACCAGAAGGAAACATCTTGGGTGATATTCCAAATTCTGTTGCCCTCCCCAGAATTCCCACATTTCTGCAAGTTGTTCATTGCATGAGGGTGCCCAGCTGAGGCTACAAATAGGGGCAGAAATTCAGCCTGGGTTATGGAGGGGGCTGTGCCCACCTGGAGATGGGACACCTTTTTCAAAGGTGCCAAGTTGGCTTGACAAGCATGGCACCTACAGTGCTGAGCTGTTGGGTTGGGTTTCAATGAGTAGTAAGGGAAGCACATCACCAATATTATGCAGGCTATTATTCCCTTATGTGTTACAACCAGAACTAGAGCTGATCTTGGTATCATCTTAAGAAAAAAACATAAACAAAAGAAAACCCCTTTGTTCAAATGGGCACAGAGAAATAATGAAGAGCTGTGAATATTTTGGAGAGGATCAGTATTAATAAATGCCTGATTTCACCTTATCAGTTGGCTAGGCAGAGAGGACCCTGGGTGAAACTGGAAAGGGTTTGAGATTTGGGGCATCTTCCCATCTCCCCTCTGTACATTCTCCTCTTCGTCCCCATCCCACACTGCCCAAACATCAGCTTCAAACTTGTCCTTTCTGAAAATCAACAAACAAAAAACCCCCTTCCATTTACTAAGAACTTTGTTCAAGAGAAGAACACTTTAACCAAATTTATACTAAGATATAAATACTGTAGCTAGGAACGATGAGATGTTACCATCCCCAGGGTCCCCATATTAATACTTGAACAGGAAATGAACTGTGCCTTCCGAGTGGATTTCAGGCCATGGGAAATAGAAGGCACTTTGTTTAAAGGTGTTGGAGGCAGAAGAGCTTGCTTCATTGCTGAGACCACTGTGTGTTGGTCAGAGCTCTGGCCGAACATATAAGCTTCCTTTAGTTTATATCATCTTTGTTCCTAGCTGCTTTTATCTTAGCATTTGTACTTAGTTCTCCAATTACAGCTCCCCTGCCATTTCACTGTTCTTTTAGACCAATCTAAATGTGTCATTCTTAGCTCAGAGCATGGCCAGACTGGCACTTGTTTTTCATCTTTCCTAACTGCCTTCTTCCCAGGCAAGCAAACTATCATATAACTGGTACCACATCCCGAAATCTTTTTTTTAAGTATCACACCTCCAAAATCCACCTGCTTGAAAGTATCAGATTCTGCCTCTTTTTTATACTGATTATTGAGGTTAAAGTTCAGAGCTTCCCCATTGCTTCCTTATCTGGAATCAAGCCCCATAAGCCCAGGAGAGGGAGAGATGAGCTTACTGAGACTCTGGTCATTAGAAGCTTTCAGAAGGCAATGATTGTGTCTCTTTCTGCTTTTCTTTCTATACCTAGCCTAGAGAAATATAGTTGGCAGTTTTCTTCTTAGAGTGATAACAGTAGGTACTGGAAATTGAGACTTGGCTATGCTGTTTGAAATCATTCCTTGATCTAAAGCAATTCCTATAGCTTTTCTTGGGCTTACATTATGCCAGTGAAGCCAAAACCACTTGTTAATTTGATTAGTAAAATAAATCTACCATTGGGCAGCATGGCTAGACAAACTCTAATCAAAGAAGTCCAAATAGCTGGAATGAAAAGTTCATATAAAAATGGTCTGTCGGTGATTCTGTAAAGAAACTTCATCATAATTTTGAATTTCCTCTATCATGCCAGTGATTATTTTAAGGGTTTCCTGTTCTTGGATGCATGGACTTTTTAAGTGCCAAAAAGCTATGGTCATACTCTGCTTTGTTCCAAAAGGTGAAGGTTTTGCATATTTAATCTCAATAGAGTCCAATGAAATCAAATATATGACAAGTTTTCATATGAGGAGGAAGCATCTTTGATGTATTTAGGAATACTTTATGAATGGTATTGTACTTTATTTTCCTGTACTTTAATGAGCTTTTGTTTTGAACAATCAGAATGCCAACTTAGCTTTCTAAAGACAGCTAGTAGTGCCAACTACCTGCTGTCCAACTGTGCCATTTTATTTTTGCTCTTGGTCTTATTTTCATCTTTCCTCCAATAAAACCAATGTTGATGCCTAAGTGCTATCTATTTCTCTCCTGCTACTTGCTGTCCTTGGTGTAGGAGTGCCTCTCAAAGCTCTCCCATCCCTGGCTCCATGCATTAGGACCCTTTAGTAAAGTGGGGTTAAATATGAACAGTCTTGACAAGTGCATCTCTCCATTTTCGTTCTCAGCCCAACTTACCAAAGACAGCACAGATCAGAGGCAGCATCTTTTTCTTTAAATTTTTAGTTTTTGTCCATACCCTTTTCCTAAGCCTGGTTGCACTAAGAAACTGCATGCTGATTAAACAGATTGTTAACTGGTATCTTTATCTGGTTTAACCAGACATGTTAACCAACATCTTCAGCTACATGTTGAAGAAAGGGTCAGACATCCTTCAGAACACAGAAGGAATGGTCTACGGTTTTGGCATAATTTTCTTTGGTGGAAGGACCTGGTTAGGAACAGAGTATATGCTATCCTCTCCTGGATGGGTGACTCCCATCAGCTCTTGGAAGTAAGGAATTCAGAGGTGTCCAAATGATGCACCATAGCCATATTCAATATGTGGGACAGAGTGTGCAAACATCTGTTTGGCATGTGCCCACCTGTATTGTAACTTAATTGCTAACTGGTTAAAATAGAGCCTTTCATTCTGGCAAACAAATATTGAGTATCTCACATATGGGACTTTGCATCATGTGCTATGGTGGAGATTTTTTAAAAAATAGAGCATTATCCAGCTTTTAAGAAGCTTATAATCCAGTTTTTGAAACCATTGAGTTTACAAAGTGTTTTAAAAGTGTGATGTTCCAGAGACATCCTTTAAGGAAATTATAGTTGATGTTAGTTTCTGCTATTGTTGTCATGATTAAACACTTCTCTTTATGTGGTTGCTGCACCACAAGTCCTATTAACAACTCACCCAGCACCTCCCACCTTCCTTTCTGAAGAGCTATATTCCAGGTAGTTGGTGCACAGAGTTATGAATTGATCTCCAACACGGGGAAAGCTAATAAATATGATTTAGGATGAAAGGCACTGTGTAAATGCTCGAGATGTTGTTATTACTGTTCTCATGCACTTTATTATTTTCAAATTGTGCATCCTTTTAAGTAGATTATTTGTTCGCCACAGTCTCCATTATATCTAAGCAAAGCATTCACAGAAATTTCTAAAACCTTTTCATTTCTCTCTGTAGGTTGTTGTTTCGTAACATTTTATACAAGAAAAGCTGCACTTGAGGCCCAGAATGCACTGCACAATATTAAAACTTTACCTGGGGTGAGTCAGTTTACTTTTGTACCGAAATCACTTTATTGCTTGAAAATGGTCCTTTCAACTGCAGGTTCTAGTTATGGGCTCTTAGTGCCAAAAATGACTTTGGTCTTTTGAGGAGTATGTGCTGACCCCTCTGTTCCCCTGCAGCAGCCAAACCAGCTGGCCAGCCCATAAAGAGCACTGGCATTAATGCTGATGGAAAGAGCTCTCAAATAGTGCGTCCCCTAGTTAGAAAATCAGAGTGACCCCACTGGGTCACAGCGGCTGCCAAAGAGTATTGGGTGGGCTAAGATTTTAAAAGGGAGGAAAAAAAACAACACACACAAGAGAAGCAAATGGAAAAGGAAAAGCTTTTACTCACCAGGAGCCCCTTTTCAAATTTAGTCTTTAGATTTTTCTTTTGAAAGGACAAAATGGACCCTGTACAGCCATAATATTAAACCTCCTAATGGCTTCTGAACAGTCAATGATGGTTAACAAAGTCAATGTTTTAATGCCCAATTTGTGGCTTCGTGTTGACAGAGAACAGAAAATACAAAGCTTACCTTTTTTTTTTCCATTTCCTTCCCAGTAATATTTGATGATAAGTACAGTTCACTAGAAATGAACTAATATATATATATATATATATATGTGTGTGTGTGTGTGTGTGTATATATATATATATATATATATATATATATATATATATATATACACACACACACACACACACACACATGATTTCTGGGGTTGGGGGGACAATTTTATATAATGCATGATAGTATAAATTTCCCTATGCTGTTTGGACAGTTTTCCCATTGACATGACTATCAGTGTTAAGTTAATTTAATATTATAATGATGTGCTTTGGTTATATGAAGAACCCGTGGTAAGAAGTGCAATGATAATGATTTTATTGAAACCTGGTTTGATAAGAATAGAAGATAACATAATGTCCCTGATGTTTTCAGGGTATAATTCTAACTTCGTGTCATTTGCTGCCTCTGCAGATGATCATACTCCCCCATTACCCCAGAGAAGAGAGCATTTGTTTAATTCATCTTAGAGCCATTGAAAAGTTTATAATATTCATAGTGGCAAGATAATCAACAAAAGGTTTTCAGAACATTAGCTTCTTGGACCTGGCTGGTTGGCTCAGTGAATAGAGCATTGATCCAGTGTGCAGACATCCCAGGTTCAAATCTTGGTCAGGGCACACATGAGAAGTGACCATCTGCTTCTCTTCCCCTCCTGCAGCTGGTGCAAGTGCCACCCCACATGCTGAGGATAGCTCAGTTGGTCTGAGCATCATCCCTGGGCACTGAGCCTAGCCTGGTTGATTTGCGCATCAGCCCCAGATGGGGGTTGCCGGGTGGATTTCCATCTGGATGCAGGTGGAAGTCTGTCTCTGTCTCCCCTCCTCTCACTTAAAAAATTAGCTTCATAGGCACCCAAAAGTAATAAATTGTGAGCCTTGGTCTTGAATCACACCACTTTGGTTTTCCCCTTTTCCTATGAGCAAATCAAAGAGACGGTTCTGCAAAGCAAGTGTGTGGTATGAAAATTCACCCTCCCAGTTTAATTTAACTACTTCTCCCTGAAACTTATAAGGGGGATTTTAGTAAGGCAGCTGTGAGTAGATCTAAATGACTCTTTTTATAAAAGTATTTCAGCTTTATTTTCCATATAAATGGCATTTTTTTCCTGTGTAAATTCCAGCAGGTTGCAGCATTGGGGTCACATTATCTAATGATGCAACCAAATCTCTTCTCTGTGTGTTTAAAAACTTGAGATGATCAACAGTCATTTAGCACTTAGGCTGTAATCATGTCATCACATCCTATCTTAAATTAATGCAAAGCTTGGTTAATTTGGATTTGTCCCAAGTAGAAGCACAGCTCCCAACATGCCATCTTCATATGTGAAGACACTCTCAAGAAACCGAGAGTTAATATGATGACTGAGCCATGTTGAAAAACATGCAGGTGACTGATGAGCATGCTTCTGTTTGGGACATCTTACTCTGACCCTTTCCTTAGCAAACAGAGAGCATCTTCTGTCTTTTCTCCTTAAAAATTCTGCATACAGAAGTCAGAGATGGTGACTTCGGAGACCCCCTAATTAAAGACAATGAATCTGGGTTTGGAAAAGATGGCGTGTAGATTGTTTTTGGTTCTCTTTTTATCCAGTTCAATTTTATATGCCCAATTACTTGAGGCGGGTTAAATGAAAATTCTGGGATGTCAGCTCTGATTTGTAGGCTCATAGCCCTCACAGCATGCACACTGCTGCTGTACTTGTCGTTTCCAATTAGGTAAATAGGAACAGAGTGCCATGTCTCGCATTTGTGTATAGCTTTATCTGATAAACATCACCCTTAACAGTCACAGGAAAAAACATGAAAGTGGTTTCCTTTCAGCTGTGAGCTTTTGGTGGACAGGAAGAATGAGACCAGACATAAAAGAATAATGCATATTCTTGGGGAAAAAATGATGCAGGATGCCTTGCTGTTTGATTACAAGCCTTGGAATTAGTCAACATTTCCGTAATTCTAAACCAATATACACCTGTTCCCCTACTGTGATAGGAAGGCACAACTTAATTTAACAGAAACCCTGCTGTGCTTGGTCTCTCATTAAATACCAAGTGAGTTCAGTAATTTAAAGTTGTACCACTACTATTTTTACTGGTTGCCTTCATATTATGAAATTAATAAGAAATTGATGATGCACTTTGCCTTATGCCTTTAATATCTTTCTGAATAAAAATAAAAGGGATAGAGAAAAATGTATCACCAGCTGACACTTTAAAGCTATCCTGCTTGTAATCATTTTCCTGTGGATAAAATCCATTAAAAAGGTACTTGCTGCCTTCTTTCCTAAAGTGTCCAAAACATTCCATTTAAAATAAGATCAAAGAGTGCTGGGTATTTGGGGGTTTTGTTCTGTTTTCTTTTGCAGTTGGTATTTTGTATCATATGGAACTTTTATCGTGCAACCGAAATTAGGTGTTTAGGGACTATCTTTTTTTCCTTCTTGAGAGAATCAAAGAACTTGGTTAGTATGGGAGAGAAAAGAAGGCCAACGAGACTAAGTGCCATACAGTTGAGTGTGTCTGCTCTTAGATGTCTATATAAAGTCACCCTCCCTCTCATGGCCTAGAGACCCTTTCCATGGGGGGTGCAAGGCATAGGGTCGAGGATAGGGCCATGCTCAGCAGTGCAAAGTCATTAAGGACCCATTTCTCAAACCTGTCTCTTACCATCCTCTGAAATGCTCAACATGAATCCTAGAAATAGAATTTTAAAAGTAAAGGGAGTAAATTCGACCAGAGAGCAAGGACTGAGAATCTGGGGTTCACTTTCCTGATTTGTTCATGTCCTCTTTTAGAAATGGCAGTTTGAAGTGTGAGCAACAGCAAATCTTAGGATAGTACCTTATTTCTGACATAGTATCTTATTTTATTAGATCAACAAATTTCTGATGAGTATTGAGTGTCTACCGTGTACTGGGGACTGTTATGAACGCGCGTGCACGCGCACACACACACACACACACACACACACACACACACACACACACTTTCCCCAGTGAGTCATGCTTTCATAGCCTGAAGAGCGTACTGTGACTGTGTCTACACAGGCAGGACTACTTAATGAGCCATTGAGTTTGGTGCAAAATTGTTAGACTGACTCTTTCTGTGGCTGAGCCATTTGCATTCTTGCACAAATTTTGATCACCTCTGCTTTGACAATATGGCAGTTTGCTTAGGGATAGCTCCCTTTGTTTAGGGTTTTAGGTAGGCACAACCTAACGAGTAGAATCGTTCAATAGAAATGTCATCATCTGCCATTTGTATCTCCCAGAGAGACATCCTTGGAAAGGAAACTTGCAAGATTGATTTTGTTTTCACTGACCTAATTTAGCTTAATTAAAAAATAAAATGAAGACCTTAATTGAGACACAGAACAACTACCACACTCTTTTCAATAATCAGATGTCAGGGCCAAATATCCCTGTGCCAGTGATGGCACTGTGCCTTATGTCATTCTTTTTTCAAGGTCTTAACACATATTGTCTCTAGCAATAAGGCATTTTGATTGAAAATCTACAGCAGTATCATTAGAGCATTCACTGTATAAATTAATTTAATTAAGGATGTAATAACAGAGAAATACAGTTTTGAAAAAGCTCTTAAATTTTAACAGCAAGAAGGAATCGGTAGAATCTAAATGTCTTGTAAAATATTAATTGCAAATTTCTTCCAGACATTTTCTCTGAATATGCCTTACTCCATTCCTTTTTAGAATCACTACAGTTTTATTAAATGCAGTTTATATTACGGAGTTATTGCCATAAGAGAACATTTGTTTGGAGCACTCCATTTTGGCGGCGGCATTCTGAAAGGTGTTTTATAATAACATATGCAGTGTGAGCACGGACTACACTTAGCGTTGAGATATAAAAACAGATGAGCCTGATCCAGTAGGAAGAATCTGTAAATAAAATGGCCTCTTGAGACAAGCGTGCTCACCCACACGATGTGAATGAATCCCTTCCTGGCTTGCACTGGAAGAGCAAGTTTACCAATGTGGGTAGGCACTTTTTTCAGGCATACTTTGACTCAACTCTCCTTAGAATTGTCCCTCTGTGTCCTTTAATAGTGGAATGCTAGGGTTTAGTATCCTTTCAGCTGGACAGCTTGACTCTCACTGGGACCAAATTCAGTTTGTCCATTGTAATGCATTTTGAGGTAATTATTTACTTTGAACTGCCTCTCCTAATTATTAATATGTACTTAATGCCTTTGTTTTCAAAGTGATGATGACTATTATTTGGTCATTATCATTATAATGATTATTTCTGTCATAAAATCTCTATAATGTCATGTCATCATTATCATGTAAATTCTCCCCTCCCCAAGCTTCCCATTTGAATCAAAGTCTAAGTCAAACTATAGATAGTGTTTTTTCAGATGCTTCTTATTTAAAATTATTTTTAAAAACAGCCAAAACATCTATCTATACAAACAGGTAGAGTCCTTAAAGTTATGGACCATGTAGAGCATTCATATACTCATTCAACCAATATTTATTAAATTTTGATTGTTTGCCAGGCATTGTTTTAGGTATTAGGGAGTATAGTAGCAACTATTCTATTATTTATTTATTTACTTATTTATATATGCAAGAGAGACAGAGAGAGAAAGGGACAGACAGGAAGGAAGATGAAAACCATCAACTTGTAGTTGTGGCCCCTTAGTTGTTCATTGATTACTTTCTTATACATGCCTTGACCAGGGGGTTCAAGTTAAGCCAATGATCCCTTGCTCAAGCCAGTGACCTTGGGCTTCAAGCTAGCGACCATAGAGTCATGTTGGTCATGTCTATGATCTCAGGCTCAACCCGGTGACCCCATGCTCAAGCCAGATGAGCCCGTGCTCAAGCCAGTGACCTTGGGGTTTCAGGGTTTTGGACCTGAGTCCTCAGCATCCCAGGTCGGTGCTCTGTCCACTGCACCATCTCCTGGTCAGGCATAACCATGCTATTTATAATTGAATTACCAAAAAAAATTCAGCCTTTGTGCCTACACAAGGTTAATGTTTAATAAATAGCTGTGGGATAGTTGATGTCAGACTGGATTAGTTTTATAAAATATTACCAGAAGAGTCCAGTTTTATACCAAAAATGTTCATTCTGACCACAAGTATTCCAAATGCTCCAAAATATATGATGAATGTACACTTGTTATTACATGTATATAATGAGGTAATTTGTTTCATATGCACAGATCTATATACATATTTATGTTTAGCTCCAAATAACTACAGATATAATTTGCATTACTACTCAGAACATCCATTTGGGGCCCTGGCTGGACGGCTCAATGCATAATACATCTTCCCAGCGTGCAGAGTTGCAGGTTTGATCTCCAGTCAGGGCACATACAAGAAGCAATCAATAAGTGCACAACTAAATGGAACAACTAAGTAGAACAGTGAGTTGATGCTTCTCCCTCCCTTCACTGTCTCCCTCCATTCCCCTTTCTTCCTTCCCTCTCCCCTTCCTCCTTTCCTCCCCACTTCCTTCTTCCCTCCCCTTTCCTCACCCTCCCTCCCCCTTCTTCTCCCTTCCTCCCCCTTCTTCTCCTTCCTTCCCCCTCCCTCTCTCTCCCTTCTCTCTCTCTCAAATCAATGAAAATTTTTTTAAAAAAAAGAACATCCATTTAGTGTACATTCTTCAGATTTACATTTGCAGAATATTTGGCGTCATAGGACTGCCCCAAAACAACTATTCCTTTGCTGCCTATAGCACCTAAGTGCCAGAGAAATACAAGCTAAACAAAAAGTCAGGCCTTTCTTTAAGATGACTTTTTAAAAGAACGTGGGGCAAAGTGCCAGTGTGGCTGTGGAGGAGCCCTTCCAGGGGATGCAGAAGTCCCTTCCCACCCTGAAGCCAGGGCCATGTAAAGGAGAAAGGCTCTGGCTAGAGAAGCAGCCCTAATGGGATTCAGCCAGTCGGCATGATTGCTGGTCAGCTAGCTCATCAGGTGAGCTCAGAGAGAGAAAGCTGCAGGATGAAAGAAAGCCCTGGTCCAGTAGCTCCTCATCTGCAGGCCCAGGCCCCAGAGAGCTGGGAAAGTATATTTTGATACTTTATAGAAGGCCACCAGAAAATGTCTATTTCACCCAGGATAAAGTTTTACTTGCCACCTGAATGGAGGGTGCTTTTGCTTAGCTGACAGTTTAATAATTTTGAATGGCAATAATTTATGTGTGTCTCTGATTAATTAAAAAACTAGTTACTTTTAAAATATGGATTACTCAGTGCAAGGAAGTCTAGAAGAGAGAATTAATGAGAATGGGCCTTGATGGTGAACATGTGGGCAGAGATTGGCCAAGCAGCCCAGCCGGCGCAGGATTAAACAGGGAGCAGCTACATCACTTTTTGGAAACTCAAGTTTTTTATTTTGCAAACAACATAGTCTCAATTATATACCTAATTGATCGGACTGTTATGGGTTTTATGAAAGCAAGCATACAAATGACCTGGCACAGGTGCCTGGCCAGATGTACAAAATTGCTGAGTCATTGTTTGTGGAATATTGGTATGTCGTCGTTACATGAGGACATGGTAGATAGCACAGTGGCAAAATGAAGTAATAGTTGACTTCAAAATGAATAGAGAGAAGTCATTTCTTCATGGTATCTCAAGTTTGAAGTGGGAATATTTAGTCCACTTATACAGACTTCAGTTCCCAAGAGGTTGATTAGATTTCAAAAGAAGATTGCAGAAGGAAAATAAAAGTTGTGAATATGGTAAAGGTCTCTGTGGACTTGTAAAGTATGAGTTATGACAGTCCACTGAAAGGGCAAAATGTTTGGAACTAAGCTGGAAAGTTGGGCACATTCTGTCTCTGGAGTATGCCATCTCCATTAGAACTCATCACTCAAAAATACATATTACTGTTGTACTGGTGGAAACTTGAACCTTTCACAGGTGGCCTGGGCACAGCTCCGGAGACTGTTCAGTTGATGTGGGCTGGCCAGTTCAGAGCTTCAAGCTGTAGACCCCACAGAAAAGTATAGCACATCCTCATATAATGTCATTTTGTTATAATATTAATGATACACTGTAGGAATTTAACTCTTATTTAGATCCATTGGCTTATGGCAGAATTAGTTTCATTATACATTGTTTCTCTTAAATCACAGAACTTGATGGTGACAATAGTGAAGACTTACTGTATAGGACATGAGCTGTAGGGTCCTTCCCCACCCATAGAAAGATAGAGTGCTCGGGAGGAAGGCCAGGACCAGAGGGAGTCTAGAACCGCAACCCTGGGCCAGATCTGGTTAAGTACAAGGGGAGCGTGCTGTCCTCTGGGAAGGAGAGAGGCAGGGAAAGAGCACCATGTCTCCTTCACTTGTTATAGCCTTAGACTGTCATTGTACATAGGTGCTCAAGAAGTCCCATTAGTACTGACATAGCTATTAACTTTGTTTTTTCTATTAATTTTAATGGGGTGACATTAATAAATCAGTGTACACATGTTCATAGAAAACATCTCCAGGTTATCTTATCATTCAATTATGTTGCATACCCATCACCCAAAGTTAAATTGTCCTCTGTCACCTTCTATCTGGTTTTGTTTGTGCCCCTACCCTCCCCCTCTCCCTCCCTCTCCCCCCCACCCTGTAACCACCACACTCTTGTCCATGTCTCATAGTCTCACTTTTATGTCCTACCTATGTATGAAATCATGCTGTTCTCAGTTTTTTTCTGTTTTACTTATTTCCCTCCGTTTAATGTTATCAAGGTCCATCCATTTTGTTGTAAATGATCCGATGTCATCATTTCTTATGGCTGAGTAGTATTCCATAGTATATATGTACCAAAGCTTTTTAATCCACTCCTCCTCTGATGGACACTTGGGCTATTAACTTTGTTTTAATAATAAGGCCATCTTTGAGGACCATATCATTAATGTTCTCACTACCCACAAATCCCAAGATGAAAGGAGAATCCTACCTGAGGGAAATTACAGAAAGGGACACTGTGACAAATGTTCTCTTATACTCTTTCTTGTTTCTGACTGTTAATGCTTCCCACCAGTACTCAAAACACATATTATGCTATCATTGCCTCCTCCATCAGTACTTAGAAATGCTTCAAAGTCCATTCTTTCTTCGTCTGCAAATTGAAGTGGTTTGGCTAAGTGATTCTTACAGTCCTTTACAACATTACAGAGCTGTTCTTCACCTTCCATGCACTGCCTACAGGAATGTCCCTCTGACCGGATGGATGGATATTGATTTACATGACTTTCTTGCTTTAGGTATTAGTTAGTCATTTCAGAGTCCTTTGTATAAACAAAGCTGGACCATTCAAGGTTTGACTATCGTTTTTCTTTTGAGAATCTCTTTGCCTCTCTTCCCGTCTCCCCTCTGGCTGAGAACCCACAGGGAGCTTTGCACTCATCAGTTTTCCAGCAGGGCACAGAGAAAGGAAAGGGAAGGTGATGAACTCTAACAAGTCAGTCTGATTCCTTGCTTACAGTCTTGATTTGACAAGTAAGGCTGTTTAACCTAATGAGGCTTCAGGATTACTGCTGGCTTTCTTTTCTCTGTTTGATTCCTGTCCCCAGTCCCCATGTGTAAGTGAGTCGCCTCTGTAGACGGCTCTATGGTGCTGTTTCTTTGTTACTTCCTCTAAAAATATTTCAGGTGATGTATTGATAGCATTCACCTTGTTGTACTGAGGACACCGAGGTACCAGCATATTAAATTAACTTCTTTGTCCTCCCCTGGCAAAGCAGTGACAGACCTAGAATTAGAAGTCACAGCTGCTAACACTCCCCAGTAGCTTGACCTCCTGATGGTAGAGTTTGGCATAACATTCACCACATCTTAGGGAGTAGGGAGTGTGACTCAGGAAGTCAACACAGCACAATAAAAATCTCTACAAAGTGACTATTTATTGATCACCTGCATATCAGGCACCATATGCAGGCCCTAGGGCTATATTACTTGGAATGGTCGCAACTCCACAAGGCATGTGTCGTAAAGCCCCATTTACTGATGGGAAAGTAGAAACTCAAAAAGATGTAACTTGTCCACTGTTACCCAGCTGGTAACTGTGAGTTGATAGACAGTTGGGGATAAACCAGCATCTGTGGCCTCTGATGCCTAGGGACTGCCCACTCGATGTTCACGAAGTAGAGGCCCATGGTCCTACATCCTGCCAGCCCTACCATTTCAGAGGGCCTCCAGCAGGAAGTGTGCTCCCTTGGTATGTTCATTGCTCCACTGATAAGCTCAGAATAATCTTCCTTTGGGGCTGTCTTGAAACAAATCCAAATCACCAGCTACTACTGATGATGTCACTTCTACAACTAATTGTGTGACATGGTGAGCTCACCGGAGGGCAGAGCCTCGGCCCTGGTGCTTTGCTAAATACACCTACTGAGAAGTCAGCTGGCACCCTCCCCCAAGAGTCAGGCCCGACACCACTGAGCACGGATACTGTGATGTGTAGCTTTGTCCGAGATGTGTAGCCATACTCTCGTGCACAGGCGGAAGTCACTGAAAATGCTGGGGGAATGAAGCATTCCATACAGGTGACCAACAGCTAGTTCTCTAAAAGGGAACCCCAAACCAAAGCCTTGTCATACTGTCAGAGAACTTGCTTTGAAGAAATGATAATGCAGCACCTGCAGAGGAGTGTAGGTTTACCATCATCTCACTAATATTCATGTTTTTAGGGTACTTTTCTTTATCTGCCTCCACCTCCACTCCTCTCTTGTCCATAGGGGAAGCATAGATTGGGGCTAGGCTCACCAACGCTATTACTTATCACCTGAAGCACAACCAGGCCGTGGATGTGAACTGCAATTGGGAAATAACCTGGAGTTCCAGCCCACCCTCCAACACCTCACCCTGATGCCCTGAAGAGGCCTGGGGCCCGCAGAGGACCACTGGGCTTACACCTTATTTTACTGATGAGGAAACTAGGTCTGGGCAGTGAAGTCTGCATGGCCATCTAAGTGATTAAATGTGCTGCTTCTAAAAATGCAGGACCAAACTCTCCTCCACAAATATGGGCACTGAGAAATAAGCAGCAGCCACTGATGGGATGGCACACAGTACCCTCGACAGCCCCACTTAGTGGCAAAGTCAAGGGCAAGGAGACTGGTCAGTGCAGTGCTGGGATCTCAGGTGTTCTTTCTCTGTCTGCATCCAGCCATCTGCTTGTTTCTTTTCATCAAGAAGCAAGTCAGGATCAAAGGCTGAAGTGTTGACCAAGATACTAGGGCAAGTTATGCGGTCAATTCTGTCTAGTCATCGTGTTGTGACTTCTGTGTTGATGTGAATGTAGGTAAACAGATGTGTTGGGAGACCTACACTCAGGTCACCTCCACCACTGTCTTGGTTTTGCGAGCAGGGGCTAGGATGCTATGTGACCATTAGTTAGTGCGTGGCATCAGACCAGGAGTTCTGCATTCTCCAGGCTGCCACTTCCTACATACTTGTCTTCCATCAGAGATGGAAAAGACCAAGGAAGAGTTTCCTGAAAACTTAGTTTACCCCTGGGTGATTAAACTGAGTGACTGTGAGTTAACAAAGTATACTGTAGTGATAAAATTTAGTGCTTTATTGTACTGTCCCACATATATACTCTATTAGAGTTTCTTCAGCAGAGCATATGTTTAAATGCAGACCAGGAAACTGTGCCAGATGTTTTGTGTTAAGTGGTATATGAGGTCCAGTAGATGAATTGTTAACAAGTCATAGGGATTAGGAAGTAGAGGATTACTCGCTGTCATGGCATAGTAAATGCTGGGTGGAAAGTCAGAATAGTGGTTATAGAATTTCAGAAGTGTTTTTCTAACATGTTTTGGTTTTATAACTGTTTGGTCTACATAACTGATACTTCTCAGTGGCTTTCAGAATTTAGATTATTTTAACCAATAACAATAAATGTTCAATAAAAAAATAATAGTAATAGTTAACATTTATTGAGCGATCATTCTGTCTCGGGTATGGTGCCAAGACTTTCATATTCTCCTGACCTCATGTAAATAATGATATACTAAGAAAATAACAAAACAGTAAGTAACAATTTGTTTTCTCCACTCGGGTTGCCTTTTCAATTAGGTGCTGTCATTATAAACCTGAGAGTGTTAGAGTCACTATTAGAAAATTTCTCTCACAAATCAATGACTATCTCCTATTGCTAATAATTGGCCTCTTCCAGCGAAGTATAAGTAGAATGTAAAAGGCAGCTGTCATCTAATTCAGGCTAACTTCACCCTGTCATCCTAATCTATTGCTAATATCTTATTTATTATATACTAATATTTCTAAACCATCATTTAAATGGGAATGAGAATATTAGCCGGTATTTTGATGCATTCTATCTTACATTTCTTCTCTAGCTTACAGAGGCCGTGACTGTAATCACCACTCCTAACAATATTTCACACATACCACTGAGTCATTTTTTTAGAGAATCACTAAGTTACCTAAATTACTTCTGAGTCCAAGTTGCCCATATGTAAAACCCTTGGAGGTCATTAACACAAACTAAGTATCATCATTAAGGAAAATAAAAGTAAGAGTCACAAGCCTTCATAACCCTATGGCTAATTTCAGTAGATTTCTGTTTATTTGAATTTTGTTCTCTGGGTCAGCAGAGGCAGAGAGAGCATGTCGGGGGAAATAGACCAGATCTCAATATAGATCATGGACTACCAGAGCTAAAAGTGTTTTTAGAAGTGATACCATACAACCCCCTCACTTTATAGATGAAGAAACTGACACCTAGAAAGGTCAGGGGATGAGCTTCAGGGTCACACAACCACTTCCTGGGGGAGGTGGGCCAAAACTCATGTCACCTAACTCTGGGCCTACTGTTTGTTTGTTTGCTTGTTTGTTTTCCAATAAATCATGCTGCTATAATTTTTCTACAAGATTATGCCAAACGCGTTGTTTGGAAAACTCAGAGATTCAGAGTGTGGTTTTAGTCTTGCCCGTGGCATTACACCCTCTGATGTGAGGGAAGTTGAACAAGGAGATTTCTCATTTGCATTCCCTGAGAAAGACCCAGAGAGACAATAGTAGTATTTACCCTGACATTTAACCAAAATGATATATGAACTAGATGCATTTGTAAAGAAAAGATGAAGGAAAGGAAAGTGCTCTTAGTATTTAATTATGCCCATTCACATCTCCAGCTAGGGCAGTGATTCCCAGCTCTACACAACAGACCTGCTGGGGGCTTCTGAAACAACACGTTCCCAGCCCACACCTCAGCCAAATGAAATAAGAATTCTTTGAGGTGGAAACCTGGCATCAGTATTTTTCAAGTTCCCCAAGTGATTGCAGTAGTCAGGCAACTTCGAGAACCACTGTTGAGAAAATGAATTTTCATCAATCCCAAGGGTTAGTTGGTGGTGATTTCTGGTCTCCTCCTCCCGCTGTTCATTTGGACACACGGAAGTACTGTTGCATGCTGATCACCCGCCTACAGCACAGCATGGCCTCGCCACACAGAGTGAGTCCCGAGGATCAGCAGTGTTGCGTCATCTGGTATTACAAATGCTAGCTCTCAGGCCCCTCCCCAGACCTGTGTTGAAACTAAACCCCTGCAAGATGTGTGCAACGGTAAAGTTTGAGAAGCACTGTTCTGTAGGAACAGACCTCTCACCACTGCTGTCTTCTGGGGAACCTATCACAGTTCATTTTAAGATGGTACTGTGTACATACCTCTGGCAACCACCAGATTGATCTAGATTCTCATCTGAGTGCTCCAGGGGCAGAGCTCCATCTTCCCTGATTTCCTTGTGGACATCTGAAGGTGTGCTGGGTGACTGACCTTCGGGGACAGGTAAAGAGGTAAATGCGCAGATGAGAAGATCTTTTGTTTGCTAGCATTTCTGTATGGGCAACTATATTTTTCCACCCCATCAACACTCTAAGACCTCACAGAAAATCTCACATGCGTGAGACTTATGTTGAATTAATACATCCCAGTCTGCAAGCAGGTGAATGGAGTTGGTGCTGTTTTAAGCAAGGTTGTTCTAGCCAGAATATAAACTCATTCTAAAGCAAGAGGAGCAATTTTTTGTCACAAAGAGTTAATCTGTAATACTTGGCTGCTGGGTCCCACCTAGCAGAAACAGGAGGCGTGGAGAGCTCCTGCTGCTTCATCACTCCTGGGCTGGAAATTTCTGACCAGAAAAGCAAAGTGCTTTTTATACCATTTCTCTTTATATCTGCAGCTTGAGAGACTATTGCTGACAAAGAAAATTTAATTACCACATGAATACTGGAGTAGAATATACTATCTCTTTGTTAAGGAATGCTTTCTGCATGTATGTTTCTGCAATTCGGGAAGCTTAAAAGGAATGTCATCTGCCTCAAATAGTTGTGAGATAACCCCTTAAGAGGGTTCTTGTTTTCCATCCTTACTTCTTGAGGATCTGGAACATTTTTCACATTTCAGGTTATTCCTACATTTGCCTGAGTCATACCTTTGCTTATCAGACCAGCGTCAAAGCACAAACTCCAGCTCATTGACCAAATAAGAAGCGGAAAGTAAGCAGAGGAGCTGGACGGAGAAGAGAGAGAAGGAGGGCAGGACAGGGGGTAGTCTGTACCCAGAGAGAGAGCAAATGCAGTGCAGTACCTGCTGATGGTATCAGACCTGAACAGAAAAGGGGACCCAGAAGGAATCCATCAAGTGGAAGAAAAAAACTACCAGGACTTATACCAACACACAAATACTCTGAGTTTATTTTGCTTATCATGACCAAATGAATAAGTCTTGAAAATCCTATAAGCTGAGTTTGTATGCAGTTGACACCTTCATTTTTATATTTCAGTATCTGATTAGAGCCGAGTTAATACAATTGGTGCTAAAAAGTAGCTTCTGCCTTGTAATTATGCATTTTTCAACGTTAGAGATTCTGTTTTCTCATCAGTATTTGCTGTGCTTCTGAGTCAGATGGGTTGAGTCCCCTCGCCCTTGGTCTTGCAGAGAATTAGGAGAATGTGGCTCTAGTGGTCAGTCGGCAAATCAGCTTGTTAGTAAAAATGAGCTCTAGACTCTCAACCCCGTTGACTAACCATGAAGTTTCCTTGTCACTTGGAAAGTAGGGAAAGAGCAATCTTTGGTCAACCTCCTGAAAGGTGCCTTAATGACATTGGCTAAGTAGAAGTAATGCTACACTGAGGGCACAGCCTTGTATTTCTGTGTAATTTGCTTCACAGATAATAGCTACTCACATTCATGAGTGGAAAAAAGGAAACCACAAGGACACTTTGCAGGCAAGCCTGGGGACCTCACGGAGGCAGGTCTCTCAACGTCAATTGTACCAAGTGCAGCTTTCTACAGTAGCATCTCAAAGTCTCTGATGAACCTTGAGCTTCAGTCTCTGACCACATTTGGTGGGATTGATGTCATAGTTCAGATTCTCTGGGGTGTTCATAGGCATTTTATCCTGACTTTCTTCTCTAAACATATGCTCTTCAAGTTCATAGTAACGCAGACATTAAGTATTTCCAGTGATAACTTGAAAAAGCCTTACTGGAGAAAGGGAAAACTTAGCTTAGACTTTAACAAAATTCTAAATAATGAGAGTAAATATACCAGCTGGTGAGACCCAATCCCGATTTATGAAAGGGAAGGCTGGACCTGGCCTAAATCTTGGAACATCAAAAAGACTGGATTAGAGCAGAACTGAGTGGAAAAGAGAATGTATAAAACATCTCAAGCTATGTATCTTCCCAGTGCCTTCATTATGATGATGAAGAGAAATTAATAACAATTTACTTTTTTCCAATAAGGGTAACAAGCAAAGAACTATGCTGTAAATGTTGATGTGTCCCAGGGTTCTGTTTTCACCCCTTTCTTCTCAGGCAGCATGATGTCCTGAGGTCTCCCATCATTTGTTCTCATGGTTTTCAGTAGGCTGCTGATTCCCCAGTCCTGAATCTTGAAATCAGACTTTCCTGTTAAGCCCCAAACTTAGACATCCAGTATCTGTTATTGGGATGTTTAATCCAGATGTTCCATAGGAAATTCCAGTACTCAGTCCTCTTCCCACCGCAAACCTGGCCCTCTGCAGGTGTTCCCTGCTGGAGTGGATGGGAGGCCCCACCAAAACAGAAAGCTGAAATCATCTAGACTCTCCTCTTCCTGTACCTCCCCTTTCCATAGCCTGTTTCTAATCAGGGAGGGAATCCTGTGTTCTGTCTCAGTAGCATCTCTAGAATTCTGCCCTCTTTACCAGTTGGCTTATCAGTTGTCATCAAAGCTAATAAAAGCACAGAAGGGATTAGGAGACTTTTGAAATTATCCCTGTAATAAGTGCACTCATTAGCCCTTGTGAGCGTCGTTGTGTTGTGTCTTAGGGCAGAGAAAAGTGGATACAATGGCTGAGTCTGAATAGTGAGACCCGAACCCCATCCTATGTCCCTTTCTTTTCCCCCAACTTCTTCGACACCCCCGACACCCCTGATCCCACACTGTATTCCAGCCGTGGGACATCACCCAAGTGCTGTCGCGTGCAGCTAGGGAGGTAACATTGAATATGCTTTCGCTATGATCCATTGTAGCATGTGCTGAAATTCATCATGCCCCTGATGTACTTGATTCCCCCTCATTGTTTACATCTCAGCCTTTTCCAGATTGAGCTCCAAATTCCTTGAGCATAGGGGACATTCTGAGAGCCAAGCATAATCATACCATAGTCCAGGCATGACCAACATACGGATTTATGTTTATGCAGCCCACGATTAAATTTTTAATATTCTCTACTACTTTAAAATCTCAGCTACTCAGAATCGGAAGTGTCTTTGATTATTGGAAATAAGACATTTTAAGAAGATAGAGATACGCGGAAAAGAATTCCGCATGTGACTAATCTAGGGTTAACTTCTAATAATTGGTCGAATGGATTCACGATACTTCTTTATTTTTTTAAAAAATTTCATTATAAAGATTTACAACTTTTATATTTGTCTGTACTCGATATGAACTGTTTGATGTTTAGCAGCGATGTGAAACCCACATTCTTTTAGGCGGAGTTTGCCAGTGCGCACCCAAGGTCAAACAATTTGTTATTTTTGTGGTCAAGTGTGCTGAATCAAGTGGCATTGTAGCATATACAATAGCTGCCGTTGATAACTGAAAACATGTCCAGGCTGTTTGTAAAACGAAATAATTGTTTTATTTGCGATATAACCCCTTCAAGCTCATTATATTAATTAAATATTGTTTTGATTGATTGTGATACAGTTTGGATATTTATATGGTATGTAATTATATTTTTATTAAAATAATAGTTTATTAAAATATTTTTCACTCACATTTATTCATAAACAAATTACATGATAAAATTTTGTTTACTTAAATGAATCATTTTTGTATTTAACATTTTTTAATTTTAATATTTCGTCCATCCCGTGAACAAAGTTTTCTTTCTAATCTGGCCCGGGAGCAAAAACTGTTGGCCACGCCTGCCATAGGTGCTGCTCAACAAATGGTTGGTGAATAATGAACTTACAAGAGTAGTTTTTATTCATAGACATTCAACATATTTTAAAAAAAAAAACTCAAATTTTTTTTTACAAATTAGTGGAGCCGAAGTAGGAATTGGCAGAGTTGTTGCAACACTTTCATTCCCCATCAGAATCCTTTTGGCCACGTAGACCCCTGCCCAACAAACTAGAGGCGCAGGTAAGACATAAACATGTAGAGTCTTTCACTGTAATTGCAATCCTTAGATGAATTAAAATAAGAACTTGTAACCATGCATTACTTTAGAGCTTACTGTGTACTTTCACATATATTATCTGATTCAATCCAAACAAACATAAAGAAAGATCATTTTTCTGATATTCTTGCTGTCAGAATTGTATGAGTTTGTGAGGCTTAAAGAGGTCAGGTGGCTTGCCTGTAGGTACTTGCAGTTGACAAAGCCAAAATTCTAACCCAGACCTTATGGTTCTGTGAAGTTCTTTCTGTTACAAAACAGCAGCTCCAGTTTTCTTTGGCCTCATTTGGTATGACACGCACAGAGACGTAGGAGGTCATCAAAGTAGATTTGCCATTGCAGATCAAGTGCTGTCAAGAAAGGGTCCTTACTTCATTTTTCTTAATATAGAATTTCTCCCATCTTCTTGTCCCATGTTCCCTTTCTAAGTTAACCTTTGCCATTTACACTTTGGTTTCAGGCTGTGTGTTTGAAGGCCCAAGCCTCAATTTATCTCACAAGACTGGGCTTCAGGATGAGGGTATTTATAGAACAATTGAACCGTCGTAATTTCCCTAAGCTCTGCCAAGAATAATTTTCAAAGTTGGTAAACGATCTCTTATATTACATTAGAAGGTGGAAATCAAAATGAGACAATAAAATTAAAATCAAACTCATGAAGAATTAGCAGCACTGGAGAAGAGATCTTCATTTGGCAAAGTATCAGCCAAAGTTTAGTACTACTGCAGAAGATGAGATGAATAAATATAGCTGCTAAAAACAGTATCAGATGTCTTGCTCAGATGTTTAATGGGTTTGCATTTTAAACATGGGTAATATGAAATAGCCTTGAAGGCATTTTTTCAAACTTGTCATATGTTTTTAGTAGGGAATATTTTCAAGCCAGCCTCATTTGTTTTAAAAAAAAGAGAGCAAGAGAGTGATACATAATCATTTTTGCTTAAATATGATTAAGAAAGGAATATTATACTAGTTATCTTCTTTCATTTACTTAGTACAAATCCCAGAGGCCAGGGAGGTTAGTTAAATAAATGGAAAAGATTGCTGGGTGAGCTATGGTATTTATTTGTCTGTTGTAAATGAAGTTGTCATTCCTAAGCCAATCAAATCATGCATTTTTTATGAGAGGTTGCAACTTGCACAGAGATGGAAATGTTAGACACTAATTAATAAACGTGGCTGGCAAAGCAACTCAACTCAGGACTCAGAAGCTAAGCTATGGGAGGATCATTAGAATACAGAATTCAGCGAGGCTTTTCTGTTGATTGGATGCAGTGTCTTACATCCTGTCAGAAGGTTCAATGTAGAATACAGTTGGCTTAAGTTTTCCCAGTTAGTTTTGAACCAGAGATTTTAAAGATTTGCTTGTTAGAGGGGAATTCTTATGGTGGCTTTAGTTTGCCTCAAATTTGGAAGGAAACTAGAGATTAATGGATAAAGCATCCCTAATCTTAGCGGAGCATTGAAGCTGCTGTGAGAGAAGGGAGGGTGCCTTGTGTGGCACAGGATATACCCATCTGTTGGCTGAGAGGATAGTGTTGTTTTGAGTCATCAAGTTCATGTTTAATATAACTTGTATAATTTGTACGAAGTGCAGACAAATCACTGGAAAGCTTGCCAGACCTTACAAAGGAGATGGCCACCCTGAATGGAGCTTTGGGGGCCTTCTATGAGCCACATGGAAAGAAGATAAGGCAGTTCTATTGCTGTGTGATAGGAGGTTGTACCACATGACAGTGTCCCCATTGAACTACTTTTAATCTACAAACGTGGCACTTCCACATAATCCAGCCTAGTAACTTCACACATGACCAACATATAATGGTTATGTTGGCGAAGGAAATACTGTGTTTACTTGTGTGAGAAGGGTTATTATGCCTTTCTATGGGTGAGCATATGTCAGAAGTTCCAGTAATTGGGGGTGTCCAATGTGACTAGGATAGAAGAGAAACAGCCTGAAAAGGTGATGTTGGGCAGATAAAATATATTATGCTCACTTTGTTGAAGATGGTGCTGCCCACATGGAAATTTGTTGATATTAATGTGTGTTCTGGAACAGGCTGTGGCAGGCCAGGTCATTGTAGCCTAAGGCTTAGTTTTAAGAGTAAGCTCTTCTCCACACCCTTGACTGATTGGATGATGTAGGGTGGTGCACTCTCATGAGGAATCCCATTATACAGAGACTTCCTTGTTTGTATAATTGGATTAAAAGTTTTGAGTCTATGCTATAAAGTGGGAGAGAGCAGTAGCTTGATCTCTCTCTCTCGGTTCCTGGGTTCCTGAGATTAGTATTAGAGAGGAGAGCAGATTAAGGCCATGTGGAGGAGAAGTAGCCAAGATGGCAGCGTGCTGAGGAAGAAGCCAGTTTGTTAAGAGTTTGTGCAGGAGGAGATGGGAAACAGAGGTGAATAAGTCTGGTGAGCTAGAAACCTTTGATTCTAGAAAACCCAGATAAGTTAGTAGCTTTGTGAGCACTGAATGTGTGGGTTTTGGAGCCCAGTGTGTGTTTTTGCTTGCCCGCTGGGTGCAAGCTAGAATTAAAGCTGATGGCTCACCAGTTCCTGGCTCCTGTGTTTCATTACCGACTGTTCAAATCTAATGTGAACCTGCACGGGTCGGGCAGCTGTGATCCTGGCCGCGACTACTGGCTTTACAGGTGATTTGGAGTGAAAACATGGAGTGCCTTGAGAGAAAGGCCAAGGAGCTGGAATTTAATTTAGCAAGTCTCTGAGCAAGGAAGAGAAATGACTGGACCTGACGTTTAGATTAGAAAGGCAGCCGTCTGACTATAAGACGGTTTGGGAGGCAAGGACTGAGCAGGCCATTGCAGGAGTCTGAGTGAGCTAAGGAAGGTAGCAGCGGTGGAAATAGTAGTATGGAAGAAAAAGAAATTTAATGGAGATATCTCTAAAATGAGAATACCAAGAGGAAGAAAAGTAAGCCAATTTCAGGCCAGGCCTGAGTGTTACTGGAGGAGCCTGGGAATGCAGACCCAGCAGCTGCTCCCATCCCGGAGATGACGCTCTATAACAACACGTTTCCAGGGAGTGACCAAAATGCAAGTGCAACCTGGGCGTGTTTCACGCCAAGGGTATTTCTTGGAGGTTAGGCTGGGGTGTGGCTGAAGGAGTCTAAAGAGAGAGAATTCCGAGAAACTCTTCTAGGGATTGTCAGTAACTGAGTCAAGCCCTGCAAAGAAGGCAGAGGGATCCAGGGGAGTAGACAAGCTCCCAGTTAGGCTGTAGCCCGAGCATGAGGACAAGTTAGACAAAACCATCATTGCTGTTGTAAAGCCAGTTGCCAATTGTAAAGGTAGTAGCCGGGGCCACCATCACAGCTGCCTGGCCCGTGCACGTTCGCATTAGATTCGGACAGTCAGTAATGAAACACAGGAGCCACGAACTGGTGAGCCATCAGCTTTAATTCTAGCTTGCACCCAGCGGGCAAGCAAAAACACACACTGGGCTCCAAAACCCACTCATTCAAAGCTACTGACTTATCCGAGTTTCCTAGAATCAAAGGTTTCTAGCTCACCAGACTTATTCACCTGTTTCCCATCTCCTTCTCTCTACACAAACTCTGCACAAACTGGCTTCTTCCTCAGCATTCTATCATCATGGCTGCTTCTCCTGGCCTCCATGTGGCCTTACTCTGCTCTACTCTCTATACTAATCCCAGGAACCAAGAGAGAGCAAGCTCCTGGTCTGCCCCACTTTATACTGTAGAAATCCAAACCCTTAATCCAATCTACAGACAAGGAAGTCTCTGATACAAAGTCACCCATCTGAGGCATAATGGGATTCCTCACGAGAGTGCACCACCCCACATCATCCAATCAGTCAAGGGTGTGGGGAAGAGCTTACTTTTAAAACTAAGCCTTAGGCTATAACGACCCAGCCTGCCCACAGCCTATCCCAGAACATACATTAATATCAACGAACTTCCATGTGGGCAGCGCCATCTTTAACAAAGTGAGCATAATATATTTTACCTGCCCAACACCAATGTTACAATCGCAGCCACCTGGCAAAACATACACTGGGCTCCAAAACCCACTCATTCAGTGCTCACAAAGCTACTGACTTACCTGAGTTTCCTAGCATCAAAGGTTTCTAGCTCACCAGACTTATTCACCTCTGTTTCCCATCTCCTTCTCTCTGCACAAACTCTACACAAACTGGCTTCTTCCTCAGCACTCTGCCATCTTGGCTGCTTCCTCTCCTCCACGTAGCCTTAATCTGCTCTCCTCTCTAATACTAACCTCAGGAACTGAGAGAGAGCAAGCTCCCAGTCTGCCCCACTTTATAGCATAGATTCAAAACCTTTAATCCAATCTACAAACAAGGAAGTCTCTGACACAAACTCAATTATCTGAGACATACTGGGAGGATTCCTCATGAGAGTGCACCACCCTACATCATCCAATCAGTCAAAGGTGTGGGGAAAAGCTTACTCTTAAAACTTGCATGTGGGCAGTGCCATCTTTAGCAAAGTGAGCATAATATATTTTATCTGCCCAACAGCTGTACAATGAAGGTGCAGTTCCATCCACTTACCAGCATGCAAGTAGTTCATTCCAGTTCGCTGGGCACTGAGAACTGGGTGACAGTAAATGACCCCAAAGCATCTGGTGTTGGGCAAGGAGCCATTGGGAGCCTGGTAGGAGGGGCTCTCATTTATTCTAAGGCCGTGTGAGGACTGAGCCCAATGGTGATTATGACAGGAAGAGACCAATGTCAAAAGGACAACTTATTTTTAATCCCGACTCATTTGTCTTAAAACAGATTACACTAATTTTGTGGCCTGTAGGATCCTAGTATTGGACATGTAAATGAGCCATGAGGTCCTTAAACCACTTCTTAATGGCCAGGCCAGACATTATTATTTCAGTGTGATTTTGCATGGCTTAGTGAGGCTGCGTTTTAATTTAGCATCTGGGTAACATCTGGAAGAATGACTCTTGGAGCATCCATCATTGATTTTGGAAGACAGTTTTACAATCAAAACGAAATCATGGTTAGAAAGGATATCTGTGTATTTACCACTAAGTGGGAAGGGCAAGATTATTACATCTTTCTCTTAATTTTGGCTCATTAATCAGCAGTGATTGTGATCTTCCAACTGTCACACAAAATTGCCATGTGGCCTTCTGCTGTTGTAGTGTTGCTACCGCAGCACGATGATCCTACACACCTTTTCTTATAATGAGTCTTTCTATTTATCTCCATTTCTAAAACTGTCTTATATCCTCCAGGTTTTTGTCATTAAAACATATAGCTCTAAACAGAAGATTCTAGATAAACCTATTTATAATCTTTTAGTTTTAACTGGTTTAGCTTTGCTCTTCCCCAAATTTATTTGGGAGCTCAACTGACTGGATGAATTATTTATTATTTCCCAAAGGTACAGTGACAGGGAATAACTGAAACGATAAAAAAAGAAAAACTCGCTTGTGCTCACAATAACATTGCTAAACACAATAACAATACCGTCTACTGAACTGACAGCTAATTAGGTACCCAGTCTGACTAGAGGGTTTAAAAAATATTATAGATTTACTTAAGTAATATACTATAATAGTCCCAAGAAAAATTAAACTAAGAAAGGATGAACATTCTTTTTGAACAGCAGTGCTTCTAAAAGCATTATGGTCTCAGTTATAACAATTATATTTCCTTCACATTCCATGCCTCCCAAGTTTGAGCCTATTCATTTTTCTTCTCATTTTAAGAATAAATGAGGCAAAATGGAAGCCCATGTTATTATTTAGTATGAAAACAAAGAACCTAATCATAGTTAATGAGTATAACAAATGCCAGGCTGTACCTGCCCCCCACCCCCCCTGTTTGTATGTGTTCTGTATACAGAAGGTAACACAGGCTGAGTAACTAGGATGCCAAATTACAGATGGGGTTGTGGAATGTTCTCTGACAGCCGATTAATCTGTCAGAAATGATGACTTAATCACCATAACAGACTCCAAGTTCCCTCACAGAATTTCTCCCAGAGTAATCTAATTTTCCTGTATTATTTTATTTTATTTATTTGTTCATTTTATTCGCCAGGACTCAGTGGTTTCACTGCTTGTTTTTCCACTTTGCTGTATGCCATGATTGTTATAGAAATGCGAATAGGTAGACTAATTCCAGCTAAAAAGGCTCCCTTGGAGCCTGATCAGCCAAAAGCAGATCCACAATTGGGGTTATATAGGCGTTTCTTCTTCACTGGGTTATTAGTACATATGCAGAAAGCTGGGAGCTGTGCAATGCTGTCTGTTTACATCTCAGGTGACCAATGGAGGCCATTCTTCCCAGTGTATTCTCTTAGCTCTCAAATGGTATCTTTTCCTTTTCTCTCAGGGAAACTGTTACACTACATGAAATAATAACGATAATGATGATTTTATTGAGCACTTATTACACAGTTCACACTTTAAGCTCTTCACCTATATAAGTGTCTATGAAGAAGAAATAGTCATTTGTTTTCACTTCAGTTTTGTTCCCCATTTGTGATTAACCACAGGAAGAGAGTTTAGAAAATATATTTCTTTGTTATTATCACACTCAACTACCTTTTTTTTCTTGGCTTAGGTCAGTTTTATAAAAAATATATGTCAGCAAATATTGGTTAAAAGTTGTTTATCCATCTACCATGTTCGTGGCGGAGCACAAAAGAACAATTTGGAAGCACTGTGACCCAAGGCGTGGCCGGACCCCGGCACTCAGCTGCCACCAAGGGACTTGCCTCTTCAGAGGACAACTAGGAACTCGGTTTTCTCCAGAATTTCCAAAGTAGTGTTTGAATAAATAGGCATTGTACAATCCAGTTTATTACTTAAAACCAAGTACCGGGCCTGACCAGGCAGCGCTGCAGTGGATAGAGTGCTGGACTGGGATGCAGAGGACCCAGGTTCGAGACCCCGAGGTCACCAGCTTGAACATGGGCTCATTTGGCTTGAGCAAAAAAAAAAAGCTCACAAGCCTGGACCCAAGGTCTCTGGCTCAAGCAAGGGATTACTTGATCTGCTGAAGGCCTGCAGTCAAGGCACATATGAGAAAGCAATCAGTGAACAACTAAGGTGTCACAATGAAAAGCTGATGATTAATGCTTCCTCATCTCTCTCCATTCCTGTATGTCTATCCCTCTCTCTGACTCTCTCTCTGTCCCAATAAAAAAAAACAAAAAACAAGTACTGGGCCTTCTTGTGAAAGTGCTGTCTAGTCACAAGTGCTCCTTACTGACTAATTCTGTAGATCTAAAGTACTCCTTGCACTATCAGTTCGTGAAGAAACCACAAAAGGCAGGATCTATTAATGTCAGCAATTCAAAACTATTATTTTCCTCCTCAAATAATAATTGATGGCTTATCTTGCTCATCATCATTTTGCTTCTCATCAGCATAGGTGAAGATGTTTCCGAGAGCTTGGCCTCTCCCTCCCTCTTCCCTGGCTCCTCTTATATGCTTGTCTCAGGGTTGTTTTGAGAATTAAATTAGTTAACATACCGAAGGAGCCTACAACAGTGCTTGGCACGGGAAAATTGAAAGTGAAGATTTACCTCAGTTTTCACAAAAATTGCCCAAATTCCACACTTAATTCTGTTTTTGTCCCAGTGATAAAAGCGGATTTTGACTGATCAGACACATTATATTTGTCGTCTGTATTCTTGTGGAAGTATCATTCTACTCGAGATATTTTAGCAATTTTACCATCCTATTACCATTTTTAAAACTTGGAAAATTTTAAGGTATTTTTGGTTTGCTTGTTTGTTTTTAACAGGGACAGAGAGAGAGTCAGAGAGAGAGGGACAGACAGGAACGGAGAGAGATGAGAAGTATTAATCATCAGTTTTTTGTTGTGACAGCTTATTTGTTCATTGATTGCTCTCTCATATGTGCCTTGACCATGGGCCTTCAGCAGACCGAGTAACCCCTTGCTCCAGCCAGCGACCTTGGATCCAAGCTGGTGAGCTTTCTTTTTTTTTTTTTTTTGCTCAAGCCAGATGATCCCATGCTCAAGCTGGCGAGCTTGGGCTCTCGAACCTGGGTCTTCCGCATCCCTCTCCAATGCTCCATCCACTGTGCCATCGCCTGGTCAGGCAAGTTTTTATTTAAGACTTGTAAATCAACATTCCTAAAGCTGCTTTCATTTCATTCCACTTTTTCTCAAGGAGAGCGTAATATAACAGCGACTGAAATAGTGCAGTTGCGTCCCTGGGGAGTCAGGGGAGCCTATGTAGCCTTGCAGGCACCTTTTTTTCAGAGCAGGTCCCTTGACCAAACACAGTCATTTGTGGGATGCCTCCAGCTGGTGGCAATTCTTTTCAAACTTATCTTTGCTTTTTATAAAAGGCTTTAAAGAAAAATTCAGAAAGTACAGGTGCTTTTGAGATTCCCCACTCTGCTGTACAACAGGATACACAGTATACTGCGTGGGCCACCCGTGTGTTGTCATGGAAAGAAAAATTCCAGCCGAACTCTTTTCATTTTCTTATGTAGTACATAGTAGCTCTTCCATGAATTCACCTCTTTCCCTCCCCTCTTTGTCTCCCTTTAAATATTTTATGGGCAGTAAGCTTATAATATGTACCATCACGCTTGCTCTCTCAAGGGGTCAGGATGGGTTTAATAATGAGATGCGGAACAGTGACTCTGTAAAACCCATTTCAGGTTAAAAAATGGCATGTTTTATTGAATCTCGTGTTAAAAGCAGTTAACTCATTAATTGGTGATGGCTGGGGTTAAACAAGTTTCAACATGAGCTTGCGATGTGTGAGGAATCTGCCCTGTCACCTTCCCCGCAACCCACTTCCTTCCCCCAGGTCCCCCACCTTTCAGACTCGGCCTCTGTTAGCATTGCTTTTTAAACTCAGACTCTCTCCTCATTCTTCACAGGAGTGAGGCAGAGAGGTCTGGGGCTATCACACCAGTTTCTGTGTGTAATGGGAACTCCAGAGAGTGTGAACACTGCTGCTATGTGACCAGCCTCATCTCTGTCACTGTGACATGATAGGACTCATAATATAGGCAGTGACAGCTGTTGCCAGGGTTCTGTACAGCTCCCTATACGTGAAGTGCCCCCACATACTTGGGGTAATGGCTTTACTGTGCAGATGTATCCTCATTTTCATTTTCATGAGCCACAGCTGGGCTCTTGGCTGCGCATTGAAGGTCAATGCATTCAGGAGTGAGGAGCGTCAGGGCCTATCAGAGATCTGCCATGCTGAAGACCAGGGGTTGGAAAGCCCAGATCGGGGACCTTCTGTGGAGGAGGGAGAAGAGGAGGAAGAGTCAGGCGCTACTCACTCATTAGGAGACAGGATGCAGTGGGGCACTGGCGTGCTCCAACACTGACAGCTTCCCACCAGAGCGGAGGGTGGGATGACAGCTGGGCCTGCGTCAGATGGGAGCAGGCTGCATGTTGTCATCGCTGTGTTTAGCTTTGGCATAGAGGGGACAGTGAGAGATGGTCCTTCTCCTCAAAAAGTGCCAGCTCACTGAGTCGAATCAGACCACCAATCACTACCCTCCCCTGAGCTGCAGCAACAGAGCTCCTACTAGGCGCTGCCTCCCTGTGCCTGTGGTCCAGTACTTAATATGCGAACATAACTGAAGTTAACCAATTCAAAAAAACACACTTGGCTCCTCCCCATTGGGAAGAGGGGAGGGAGGTCTTAAAATTTCCCTTTCATTGGACTTAAACAGATAGGGCTAAAGAGGGACCAAGGCATTAACCAGTGCCTGAATGTCTAAGTAAAGGCAAAATTGTGTTCTGCAATAAAATGAAAAGGAAATTCATATGCAATCAAAGAAAAATTCAAGGGTGTGGATTGTGAAGTCTTTCTTCATAGACATGTGAACTGGATGAAATATGTTAAGTCAGATTCACTGCCATCAACCAGGACTTATTTCCAAAACAACTGATGCTGGTGTCTCACTGAGACAAGCACACTCTGCCAGCAGGGAGCCCGGGTTATAACAACCAGAGCCCTCCTGTGTCTCTGTGTGCTCCAGGGATGCAGGGTTTTTTCAGGCGCAGTCAACTCTGTATGGCTATGGAGACACAGCCTCAATTCATGCATGTCCCTCAGGATACTGCTTGCAAGAAATTCATGAAGATCATGTATTCATTTGCTATAGATAGAAGGAGGAGGGACCCTCCCACACCCCCAGGGAGCCAGCCTTCACCATGACTCTGAGATTCCTTTACAACTGGTGAGATGTTATGAGATTGGAAGAGTGATTTGCCAAATTCTCTGGCCCTCCCTCTGCTCTGCTGCTGCCAACTGGGACCTCGAAGTGCGAAGCACAGGAAGGAGCTCCAGCCTCCAACTCCAGCCTGTGCTGGCGGCAGATAAGGCCAGTGTCTCTGGTTGCTACAGCAGCAGTGTTGAGAAACAGCAGTTCTGACAGCAAGAATTTTATCTTTAATTGTTGATTACAGTGAGGGGGCATCTACTGACTGCCAATCATGGTTTCTATGACCATTTTAATTCAGGGCTGAGACAACTAGCATTGTTGTCTTTGTACTTGAAATATTTCAGTCCCTGAATATATTCCTCACTCTTAGTCTTGTAGTGCTTTGGCTATTTCGTATTTGATGGGTGATCTTCAGTGGTCTTCTTACTTCCCCCATTGGTTAAAATGTCCTATTATCATTCTTTAGGAACAACATGACCTATTTCTCTTACTCTGTACCTTCAAATATGTTGTTCCTTCCCTGAAATGTTCTTCACTCATATACTGATTAGCATTAGGATTTCTTCAAGATTGAACTCCTTGCCTCGGCTGAGACACCTTCTCCAACTTGCCCTTCCTTTGTCTGTGTTGAGCATCCCTCCACTGGGCTCCTACGTGGTAGGTCTTGTCACAACACCTCATCCAGGGGAAACAGCCGAGGTAACTCCCCCAGAGTATTACAGACTCCATCAGGACGAGGACTGCCTTGTGCTGTGCTCCCAGCAGCTAACACACTATCCCATAAGAATAGAAGTAAGGAAATGAATGAGTAGTCCTGGAGTCACACTGGATCAAATCTTTGAAACCATTTTCTGTTTAGGGAATCACTTTACTATAAATGGAACTTAAAACTAGAATACCTGCTCCTTTACGATAACTTCTCTACTCCCTTCAACAAATCTCCCAACCATCTTTGCAATCATGAGATTTCATGGAAGTAAAACATTATGAGAAGAACTCCTCCAAATACTTTATTTTTGTCTTCCTTGACATTTACATCTTGTGTATGGCCAGAAGTTTGTACCTTACATGAATTGTGCATGACAATGAGCCATTCTTAATACAGTGCTGATTGAACCTCTCCCCAAGAAGGCCATGGTGCTTTATACACATCGTCTGAATTGTCTTAGGGGCGACCACCCGTTCAGAATTCACCAGGGTCTGACAGGTGTGATCTCTGTGAAATTGACTTTCACTCCATCTTGGCCTAGGAAATACCAAAGCAAAGTTCAAGGCTGCAGTGGCAGTAGCTGTTTTATTATAGGTGTGTGTCCTTTCATAATGGGGATACGTTCTGAGAAATGCATTGGTAGGCAATTTCGTGGTTCTGTGACATCATAGACAAACCTAGTTGATACAGCCTACCACACACCCAGGCTATGTAGTATATAGCTTATTGCTTCTAGGCTACATGCCTGTGCAGCATGTTACTGTACAAAACAACAGGAGATTAAAACAAGCACAAGTTAAAACAATGCCATCAAGAGACATGGTCAACACAAGATGTGTGAGGCTGTGTTCCAGCAAGCTTTTTTATATATAAGTAGAAAGAGTTAGACATAATGATAAAAACTATAATATAATATCCCAGGCCAGATAGCTTGGTTGCTTAGAGCGTTGTCCTGATGAGCAAAGGTTGTCAGTTCGATCCCTGGTCAGGGCACATACAAGAACCGGTTGATCTCTCTCTCTCTCTCTGCACATAATTCTATGTGCTATATGGTTATAAAACTGGCAACACAATAGGTTTGTTTACATCAGCATCACCACAAACACGTTAGTAATGTGTTACACTCAGATGTTACAATGGGTACAAGATCATAAGCAATAAGAGTTTTTCAGTTCCGTTATAATGCTATGGGACCACTCTCATATGTGGTCCGTTAACCAAAGTGTAGTGTGTGAACATGACTCTACTACCACCATTGCGTTCCTGAGCCTTCTAGATAGTCTCAGGTCACTGACTGAGCGACTTCTCTCAGCAGCTGCAAGAAAACCAAGAGTCAAGTGTTGGTCATGCAGCTGCATAGACAAAGTGGGAGTTTAGTGGAGGGAAGATAACTTTCACTAAGAGGACACCGCAGGAGCCTTCAGACGAGTGTCTGGTGCCTTCAGTTAGTGAAGCCTGCAGTTCATCGCCAACTCCCATGTGGGGCGTTTTGTGGAGAAGCAATGCGATGGAGGGGGGAATTGGCATTGTATAAGAGCAGGGAGCTTAGAGTGCTGATCCCATCTTAGTCATCAGCCACTGTGTGTCCTTAGAGAAGTCGCTTGGTCCCTTTAGACCTATAAATTGAGAGCATTGAACTAAGTGATTGCCAGGGCCGTTCCCAACTTGAGAGTAGAATGATTCTGTCCTTACAGAATTACAGCCCTCAGATTTCCTCCTGCAGACCTCCCATGCACTTCACAGGTTGATCAGGGCGCTCTTAGCACTCTGTCTAATGTGGGTCACCATTCTTCTTCTTTATGTGTGTGCATATAAACTACCACGATGGATCGTCAGCTCCCTGAGGACAAGAGTCCTCTTCACTTCACTTTGTACCCCATACATAGTTCAGGCACACTTATCTCCTCTTCCCTCTCTTTAACCTGTGAATCATAGCTGAGTCTTTCCAGCATATTAACCTGTGCAAGTCTTTGCTACTTGGAAAGGAAAGACTCCACCCCATCCTTCATCAGGCTTCCTATAACCCTCTGCCCCCACTTTGTAGCTACTCTTCTCGACATAGTCTGCATTTATCATATCCACTGTGTCTTCCCTATTACTCCTGAACTCTCTACAAGCTTACATTTTGTTCCGCCAAACTTATGGAAACTTTTTTTAAGTGAGAGGAGAGGGAGATAGTGAGACAGACTTCCACATGCACCCTGACTGGAATCCACTCGGCATCCCCTGTCTGGGGCCAATGCTCTAATCAACCAAGCTATTTTAGCACCTGAGGCTGACACTGGGACCAACCAAGCTACCCTCAGTGCCCTGGGCTGACACTCAAACCAGTCGACCCACTGACTTTGGGAGTGGGAGGGGAATAGAAGTAGGCAGTCGCTTCTCTTGTGTGCCCCAACTGAGAATCAAACCCAAGAGGTCATGCCAGGCTAGTGCTCTATCCACTGAGCCACCGACCAGGACCCAGAAACTTATTTCGATTAATTCCTTTTTATTGATAAATCCAAAAGGACATTTGAGCATTATAATTGTAGCATTCAGCAGCACTGCCTTGTTCTTAAAACTCTCTGCACATGGTTCCCGTGGAACCAGCTGTTTCTGCTCCTGCTTCTCTGACTGCCCTTTGGTCTGTCCCTCTCACACCCATGGTTCTTCTGTCCCTGGATCTTGGCTCCCTTCACATCGCATTCCCTCTGTGAACAGCTTCACCCATGTCTGTGGTCCCACAGCCCCCTCCCGGTGCAGTCACTGCGGCTCGGAACACACATGCCAGCATCTCTCTAACCTCACACTCACATAAATGTGTCAGCTGCAGGCCTATGCCAGGACTCCCCAAAATGACTTTATTGTGTTTTCTTTGTTTGGGTGATAATCCCACAATCTATCCAGTTGTCCTGACGGGGGGTTCCTGTCCCCCTCCTCCCTACAACCCTCCAATTGCCTCTGAAGTTCAGACCTGCATCCATCTCACACATATGTTTGCAGTAGTAGCCTCTCTGCTATTCTCCCTTCCTCCTGTCTCTTTTCTGTAATAATTCATCTTTCACTGTAGCCAAAAAGGTCTTTTCTAGAATTCAAATTTGATCTCGTTACCTTGGCTATTGAAACTTCTATGTCTGGCCATTGACTTTCAGACAAGATTGCAACTTCTTAATAACAAGAGTCTGAGAGCTGGGCGTCCACTGCCTGTACGACCACTTCCCTGCCCTCTCCACTTCTTTTGAGTGACGTGCTGTGACAAATGGTGCTCTCTGTCACTGCTGTGTCTTTATGTGGGATGCTCCAGTCCCCATCCTCTGCTGGCAAGTCCAGCTTGGCCTTCAGGACATGAATTGAATACCACCTTTGATGAGAAACCTCTTCCCTCACCAGGCGGAATGCAGTGCCTGCTTCCCTGGGCTCTCTCTCTCTCTCCTCATTTCCGCGTCTGTCACAGCACCTGCCATGTTGTTTGGGGGGCTGTATACATGTCAGTCTCCCCCACAACACAGTGAGCGCCCAAGGGGTCTGGACTTCTCCCCGCTTCTTAGCCTGAATGAGTGGATAAGCATGTGGGGAGAATAGCTTACTCAAAGACTCCGTCCATCTTCCCCCTATTGTTGTGTTGTGTTGTTTGTTTGTCCTTCTCTCCACTACATGTAGGAAGGAAGCTACTTTCCTTAGTCCAAATCAGGAGCTTCTATAGTTTACTTCTCCCTGCTTTTTAGATGTAGATTCTAATCTGTTTGAAAAAGTCTGGTCTACTTACTGACCCCTACACATTTTATTGTCACTCTAGACTCTTCTGCAAACTGAACAGATTAATGAATGGAGTGGGAATACAAGTAGACCCCTCTACTCAAGGCCTATGTTCTATGCATAAGAACATATTACCTTTTAGAATAAACAAAGCAACTCTGAATTACTTTGCCTCTTGTCTCCTGATAGCTCTCCCTCGTCCCTCTTGTGTTTTGCAGACCCTGGCAGGCATTAGCTGCACATGGTCCTGACTGCCTGATAATAATTTCCCATCATTTAAGTGCCAGAGCCAAGTACCGTTCCCCTTTCATTTAAATTAGATAAAACCCAGAGCTGTGGCTTGCAAGTGAGGGAAGTCCACTGGGGAAATTAAAGGTTCAGAGAGAATGGGACCCATTATAATAAAAGCACTTGCACAGCCAGTGATTCCATCTACCCTGTGGCTCTGTGCTCCTTGGGGTAGGATGAAATATGAAGCAAGAGGACCTTTGAAAGTGGTTTGAGGAATTTATTTTAATTGGAAATAGTGACAGCATTCTATGCTTGGAGTAAACTGCAGATCATGCACAATGGCGTGACAGGCATTGAGTGGGGGGCCGGAGGGCACCCAGTTCTGCCATGATTCCCGATCTGGGCACCACTTTATCTTAGCTTCTTTCTACTCCTGCATATGTGCTGAATAGACTTAGTCCTGAGGTCCGTGCTTTCATCCCTCTCCCTTCCTCCCTCCGTTCATTCTATCCCATACTTTGTATTTAGTAAACATTATTTGATGGCATCTAAATCAATCAACTGCTAGACCTTCAGATTCTCATAACTCTGAGACCTAAGAAAAACCCATGCAGCAGACAAAATGACCAGAAGAAACACAAGGACTGTCTGCATTCAAATTTTAATAGCACAAAATAACAATAGCTCGTTTTTTTAGCATATCCTCTGGCCTGGTAATTAAGCATGTTACATGCATTTTCTCACTTAATTCCCACAGCTGTACTGTGCAAGTGTCATCTCCATTCTGCAGATGAGGAAAGAGAAGCTCAGAGAAATTCAGACACTTGCCCGGGATCTTGTAGCTATCATAAATGTCAGTAGAATTACCTCTAAGATACAGGCAAAAACCATACTGAGTAGCCCAACCAGGTTTTAAACTCAAGTCTGACTGCAGAGCCCAAGCTTTTAAATACTGTGTCTCTGTGCATCATGATTTAAAAGGGTTCTGTTCCTGAACTTAAAACATAAGCTTGTATTTGGATTTGGTTCCTTTTACCTGGGAGAAGTCTTGTTATTAGTTATGCGTCTCTATGCCAGTATCAGTGTTCAAGTTTAATAGTGTGGGGTTTCTGAGACTGTTTATACAGTTGTTCAATCTGCCTTTACTTTCTCACTTTTGTATTTTTAGATGCATCATCCCATTCAGATGAAACCTGCAGATAGTGAAAAGTCAAACGGTAGGTGGTGACTGACTGTCTCATCTAATGTCTGTCTGTAAGTTGAGGAGTCAGCTGGGGGAGGGAGGTGCCAGCCCTACTTGCTTTTGCTCTCGGAAAGGCAGAGGGAACTGCTCTGGGAAGCGTGCACTGGAGTTGGCACGTCTGGAGAAACTTGAGCTTCACTCTGTTGCCTCATTCATCTCTGGTATAAAGGTCTGTGAGGATGTTGCCAGAAATGGTTTTCCGTGTCCCTCTGTTGTGGACTTGCTCTGTGCGGTGACCCCATGGTCTTTGGCCCCTGTTTATTTGCTCCCACAGAACAACATGGGATGCCTGACAGGGAGGAACGGCCTTGCACCATACAGAGAACATGAGCAGGAGAAGGCCAGCCACTATGAACCAGGCTATCTTTTCTGTCCTTGCCATTTATTCTTTTTTGGCTTGGAGCTGTCTTACTGCACTCTACTCTAAATTGCACCAGTGCATTTGCATCCGCATTCATTCAGAATTTAGCCTGCTGATTAAATAAGCATACACTCTGTGCAAAATATGCATTTGATGTGGTTCATGGAATAACTAAGATTTGACTGTCTGAGACACGAGAGGGTTGACAGCATATCTCTCTCTCAGGTTTTTGCTTCCATTTACACCAGGCTTCTGTCCCTGTTTTGGTTTTTTAATTTACTGAAATGTCTGTTAAAGGACTCTTCTACCTTCTTAGGCCTCAGAGCTTCCCCATCCCACCAGACTGGCATAATCAGCATGGCTTCCTTCCTCAGGCAGCTCTGCACCTCATTAATTAGTAATCAGGTCAGAAGCCATGCACTCAGAGATCTGCATATCTGCAAATATAAATTATGATTGGGCTCTAAATCCCTCCACAAGGTATTTTCTGTTCATTGTAGTGCATCCCATTTTCTGGATTCCTCACAGACTAAGAAGTTTTGGAAAAATCGCCACATTGTACTGTGGGCTGCTAGCACCTGATCTGTGTATTGGGGAGTAGATAGATGTTCATGCTTTCCTTCCCATCTTCCCATCGGCCACACATTTCTCTGAGAGCTAATTCCCTGTGTCCTCTACTACTTTTATCACAGTCATGGCACTTAGTGCTGGAGGGTCAAAACCTGCCACTTCTTTGTTGCAGGCCCTTGGTCAAGCCACTTCATTCCTTTATTCAACAGTATTGACACTCGCAGTGTGCCAGGCACAGTACTAGCTGGACTGCAGGAATGAATTTTAAAAGGACGAACAGACTACAAAAGACTGCACTGATCTCTGCCAAGTCACTCAAAGACTGAACTTCAATGCCCTTATCCATAAAATTAGATAATGGTAACTACCTCGTATAAGTTGCCTTTTTTCTTAAAGCTTGTACAAGATGTTTGTGATGGTGTTTTGTAAATGATAGAGCATCTCTCTATACAATATTGTTATAGCTATCCAGACTTTTCCCTGGCCTCACAGGGCTCTGCACTGAGCATGCCCACCCTGCTGACGGCCATATGTCCAGAACTGCACGTTTACAGTCTGTTTTGTTCCCTGTGGGAGAGAGAAATCTTATATTTGTTGGATGAATTCTGTCAGTGAAGGTCATCTTGGAGCTTCCGGCCAAAAAGAGATGCTCCTTGTCCTTTGGCCCCATCATTCTCTAAACTATGTCAGGACAACGGCCATGGAATGCAAGTCTACAGAAAAGGGTTCATCTTATTTCTAAACCTTAGGTCATAGTTACACAGACATGATGAATTAAAGAACTAAGTTGGAAATATTTGACCTGAAATATCCAAATAATTGAATTATGAAGGGATTTCTCCCTTTGCATTTTCTATTCTATAGATATGCGTTAACCCTCACTCAGAGACTGCTTTCCATAGAACAGCTACAGGGACGTCTTAGGACGGTCCGTTGACCTTGCTGTTCAGTGTCTGCTGTGGACGCTGAGAATCAGGTTTGCCACAGCAGCAAAATGAAACTGCCATAAGTGCCCCCCAGTTCATGATCTCAAAGCCAAGCGTGACTGGGCACTGTTTTACCAAGTCGAGAGACCTAAAAGTGCCGTTTTCAGGAAGTAACCTGAGATGGCAATTAAACTATTGTGAAGAGCCTAGACTTTACCCCAAACCCTGCATTTTATGAGCTGTGTCACATTCTGCAACCTCACATGCCTCCTTGTCTCCAGATGCAACATGGGGCTACAGTGGTCTGTAGTTGGAATTCTTGTAACACCTTCTTTACAAGGATATCTGAGGAGTACAGACATCAACATCTACAAAGAGCTGAGCTTAGTGCCTGGCACATAGTAAATATTCACTAAGTGCTAAGTGACGTAATTAATTCTGGCTTACTGAGGCTGGTGCTTCTAGCCTGGGACTGGTTCATATCACAGCAGAGATCTATACACACAAAGGACCCCCAAATCTTCTCATTGGTCCAGTTTTCCCTTTGTTTTGTAGATTGACCTTCATTTCCTGACTTTCGGGGATGGGGGGAGTCAAAAAATATAAATGAACTGAAATCTGCTTTTAAAGTGTCCTTAACGGAGGATCCAATGGAACCTCACCTTGCATAGCCATGAAGGTTCAAGGTTCTCCTTGGATGTGATGGGGGAGTTAGGAGAAATGTATAATTTTCAAAAGCAAGTGATAAATGCTCCAAGCATTTTCTGATTTCACATGGCAACTTTGACAGGTAAGCATAGTTTCCAAAGCTCAAAGAGCACAAAGATTTCTTTGGCTCAGTTGCTCAAAATAGCTTCTATAGTTGTGAAAGAAATATAACGAGCTCTAATTGCACTTTTATTGAGTTTGCTGACATTTATGGAAAGCACAAAGGGCTCATCACAGTTAGACAGTTACTGCCTTCATTATCAGTATGTTCGAATTTTTTAAACTTTGTAGTTGCTGAGCAAGACAGGGCTGCTCATCACAGGTGAATTAGTGATGGACAAATTAATTCCAGAAAAGCAATCACTCTTTTCAGCCTTTGTTCATCCAGAGATTCTGACAGAGGGAACCTCTATGGTGAGCTCAGAAATGTTGGACTGCACTTCAGTCTGCCCTATACATCAGTATTTTGCTGAGCAGGCTTCTGAAATCTCCCTGGCTTCCTATAACCTGTCCTTTTCATTGGCTCTGATTTAAGCTGCAGCCTCTAGCACACTTATGCCAACTCACTCATGTTACTCCTGCCTTCACGTTTCTACTATGCCTGGTGTTCACCCTGTCCTCCACAAAAACCCACTGGGGCTGTTCAGAAGAACACACTGAGTCAATACCCAGATTTCAGTAGAATCCAACTTTTTTGTTAATTTTCCATCGCAAATAATCAAATGATGGTGCGGGAAGGGCATTGGAGGAGGCACAGATTTTAGGGACCAGCATGTGCTAGCAAAAACATAATTATTCCCTTTAATTCTGTGTCACCAGAGGGCCTGTTTTCCAGCTTTTAATCCTTCCTCCTATACAGAAAAAGGTACCAGCAGTGCAAGATTGAAAATTAAGTGCTATCGTTAGATCTGAAGTTTGTCAAGCAGTGAGTGATAAGAAGAGCATAGAGGGTGCCTTTGGTTCTGTGCTTGGGGCCCCGTGGCTGTAACCAGTGTTCTTACGTCATGCTCCTGGGTGAGAGAATGGCTTGCGACTCTGGACAGGGCATAAATCCACCCTGCTTTAACCCTGCCACCTTACAACTTGTCAGGGGTTCTTAAAGCCTCAAATCCAGAAATGCCATTCAAGACCTCTGTCTCTTCTCTCAAGACCCTTGAAACCCCCAGCATCCAAGTGTCAAGTTCAGAGCTCACAGGACTCAAGATAACTTAATATTGTCGAGGATAGTAAAGACCTGCAAGGCCTCAGTATGCATAGGAATAACAGGGTGTTCCCATCCAGCCTCTTTCTGATTTACTGGAAGACAAAGAAATAATTTTGAAATTCAGAGTGGAGAGCGTCACAGATTTGGAGGCAGTAATTAAATGCCATATGTTAGCACTAACACATTGAAAAGTTGTTAATTAACTCAGCCCACCTCAAATCCAGGTGTGACTTTGGCAGGTTGTATACCAGGGTGTTAGCACAGGCTTACAGTTCGGGTTCTTTTAAAAATTAAGTTTCTATTCCCCAAACTTAAAAAAAGTTCTCACTTATCCATTAACCCTTTTTTATTTAAACCATGGAAGGAGAACTTGAAATGGTCCCTGGTCTGGTGAACCTTCTCGTTTTGCTATATTGTTACTGATGGTCGGAACCCATCTGTGTAGCACTGTGTATATTCAAGTATTTTCCCGTGCTTATTCATTGGTTACACAAAAGGAAAATAGACTTTTTCCCAAGAGGACAGGGATCTTATCTATTCTTTTTTTTTTCCGTAAAGCACTTAGCAGAATACTCCTATACGAGCATGATAGGTTTATTTAAGCAGTCAACATTCTTGTGGATTGAAAAAACAAGTGAGGTACTTACTGCCTGTGAACACTTAGGAAAAACCCACCAAGAAATTAATCAAACATTGATGAAAAAGTTAAATGAATTGAAGATAATTATATTTATTTAAAATATTGACAAAGCTGTTTAGAGGGATCCTTAACATGGGAATTCTAGGAAGAATTTGAGGAATAAATTTTCCCTGGAAAATCAGGAAAACTCAAGGGAAAGGGAGGCTGCTCTGTGTGGTTATCCCCATTTTGCCATTAAAGCAAGCACGGCCGAGGTGTTTAAGCCACAGAGAAGCCTTGGCTAGCAAAAGACTGCAGAGAGCCAGCTGCCTTTAATGCGTGCATACACATGCAAAAAAATAAAAATAAATTAACATATTCAATAACATATGGATGGTACAGGTTTTAACTTCTTTTCTTTTTAGCTAATAGTTATTGAAAAAAGTGGGGGTTATCATTCGTCTCCCTGCCATTCTGAGTTTACCTTTCGTGATGACTAGGAGGCCAGAATTTCTTTAATGGTTTCTGTGATGTCAGTGGCCAAGGCCAAGCAGGTCCACATTGGATTCGGGCAGATGGTAAAGGTATTGCAGAGCCGGAAAGCATTGGGCCATTACCTGTTTATTCGAATCTTGCAACTGTGGGCAAGCAAATAGGCAGGGAAAACCACTTCTCAAGGCAGCAGACGAAAAACAGCAAAACAGCCCCTCACAATGGCAGGCAGAGAATCCACCAGCAGCCCTGAGGGCAAGCCCCCGGAGCCTTACACAGACTATACACACATGTCTCTGCCACATGCTACACACTAATCATGCAAATTGCAAGCTGCCACGTGTGCTCACATACTAATCACGAAAAGTGCAAGCAAGCAAGCCTAACATAGCTGTTTTCCCTACAGTTTCTAACTTCTTAATATTCATCATAGTAAAAAATCATTTTTTATCTTATTGAGAAGTTTCATGTTTCATTTAGTGTCCTATCCCTCTAAAGCTCAAAACCTACAAATTGTTTTAAATACCATAATCATAGGTTTACCCATGAAACCAAGGACTGATTGGGACTGTATTTGCTTTTGTCTAAAAGAACTAAAACCAGATTCTTTAGGATCAGAAAAAAATTAAATACAAATGTATTTTACTTTATAAAGACAGCAGTCATAGCTTCCTTGGGGTGGGAGACCCAGAGATGAGAGGGAGGAGAGGGTAAAAGCTATACCTAGAAGTTTCCTTTTCTACTGCCCCTTATCAGTCAGTTTCTGCTGTCCTCTTTTTCCTAGTTCTGAGGAGATTGTTGTTAGTTCACGTACTCTGAACAGAGAAAAAAGAACGAACTTAAATTTAAATTTTTGTTTCTACTATATATAGGAAGTCAGGTCCTTAATCAGCCAATGACCCCCACCCCCACTGCCCATACCTGCTAGGAGAATCTCAACACAGACAGAGGCCATGGACCATCTGTTACCAACTTCCTTGTACGTGAGCCCTCCCTGCAGGTGAAGCAAGTAATGGTGCCTATAATGCTGAAGCCAGGCTGCCTTCCTACATCTGCCCCAAAGACAGTTCTTCCTTCTTCCTGATTCTGTGCCTGACAGTGTGCACATTGTTCCCCCATCCCACTACCGGTCCCTCCAGACCCTGCCCGTGCTTCTTAGAGACCAGCTAACTTCTACATCCTCGATTGGTCCTTTCTCAGAAACTGTGGGGCACAGTTCAGAGTTGACAACTATGGTGGAGTTGTGGCTTCAACCTGTATTCCTCAGAACCCTGAGGTTTCTCTGTATTCCTTGGAGCCCTGGGGTTTCTCTGTATTCCTCAGAGCCCTGGGGTTTCTCTGTATTCCTCAGAGCCCTGGGATTTCTCTGTATTCCTCAGAGCCCTGGGGTTTCTGTGCATTGTTTGAGGCATATGCACAGTGTGGAGAGAGGCTAAGTAGATGGATTCTGGGCTCCAGCACCCCCAGCCACATGTGCTTCAGTCAAGCAAAGCATGTGGCTAGGCCTCTTCTTTCCAACATTTGAGGAAGAGGGAAAGGAAAGAGAAAAGAACAAAGACTGAAGTTTAAACCTTCATTTTATACACAACAGAAAAAGGTCCATAGAGGTCAGCTCATTCTCCAAGGTCACATGTCAACTTAATGGCTATGCTGGTATTAGGACCTGCGTTTCCTAGTCCCAGCATTGCTCCCCCTTCAAGCCTCCTCTGCTCCCTCTGGGCTTGCAGGAGACACGGGGAGTGAAAAGAAGCCTAGGCAGCAGTAGGATATGAGGTCATGGTCCCGGTTAGGCCACCTACTTGCTGAGTGACCCTAGGCTAGTCCCTTCCCCTGCCAGGCCTCAGGATCTCTTTTAGAGTTGCACAGCACATGTCTCAAGTCTCTTCGAGTCTGGGGTTCTGTGGCAGGAGCGTGTAGCTGTCTCATTTAATTAAGTACCTCAAAAATACACGGTCCAATATCGTAGTCACAGGTGGCTTTTCAAGTTTAAATTGGTAAAGATTAAATTACATTAAAAATCCAGTCCTGCAGCCACAGTAGCCATGTATTGGTGCTCGGTAGCCACACAAGGCTTCAGCTACCACAGGGACATCACTGGAACTTTCCCCTGCCTGCCGAGCTCTGCTGGCCCGCGCCTCACTCGAATGAAAGCGTGTACTGCTCCATCACCGCTTCCCAGATGCATCTCTGTCCTGGCTCCCGGAGGGTAGAGGCCATGCAGTTTGACTTAGGTACCAAAGCCACTGGCCCCAGGAAGTCCAGAATATAGTCTTGTGGGCCAAATGCAAATGAGCAGATCGTGAAGCATCTACACAGGTTTCTGCACTGTGACGCGTGGCAGAGCCATTCCTGAGCCAGGGCACTCCACCGTGCTGCTGCAGCCACCGGCCTTCTCTTTAATTCTAATAATGGGTTGAAATGGAACATGGGAAATAAGCAAGACTTCTCCCTGAGGGGTTCTATGATAATCTTTTACTCTCTCCTAAAACAAGGCTCCCAATGTTGTCCTGAACTCTGCTAAAATGGTGCCTTTAAAGCTAAATGTAGGCCATTCATCCTGAGCATAGCATTTACATTTTGAGAAAAATCTCCGAGGTCATCTGAGGTAAACCTTTCCTTATCTTAACCTCCTGTAGGTTCCCAGGTTAAGATTTGCATAGTGTTGTCATGCTATCCAAAGTGCACTTCTGTTCCTCAGGAGCCCTGCCTCCAAGTGGGAGGAAGAATAGTAGCATTCCCTCCTTGTTCTGTGTTTGGTCCGGCTATCACCCTGAGCGTGGGGCCATCCTGATCATTTCTCAAGTCGCTCCAGCCCCATTATCTGCTCCAGGATCGCTTTCCTGTTTCCTTATAACACGCAGACCCCAGTGCTGTTGTGGCGATGGCCACAGAGCCCGTGCTCAGGACGGAGGTAGTTCACTAGGTTCCCAGAGAAGTGAGCATCGCTCATGTCCTCCTCTTCTCTGGAAGGGACGGAGGAGTGGGGACAAAGCTGCATAAACTCAGAGAAGGATGTTCTCTTCCTCAGTGCTTTGTTAAAAGCTTTGTTTACTGTTCCACTCTACCTGTTTTTTCTTGTTTTCTTTTTCCTCTCTTGACCCACCCCCCGACTCAAGTTAAAGAACATCTACCAAAAAAAAAACCAGTTCTGTCTCCAAAAATATTTCTGTGGAATGGTAGTGTTTTTAACAACTACATGGAATTTTAACATTTTAGTAAACATCATTACCATTAGTTTTCAAAGTGGTGGGGGGACTTCTTGGTGTTCTGTGTCCTGTGAAGTTATTTTATTAGTAAAAAACAACTCACGGAGACTCACTTTTGGGGCCCAAGCTCAGACTCCCGTGACTGGCACCTGGTTAGAAGTGGTCAGGAAGCTTTGATTACTAGGAGAAAGATGAGAATGGTCTTTGCTTATGCATTATTTTATCTCCTAGCTGTGGAAGACAGAAAATTGTTCATAGGAATGGTTTCGAAGAAATGTAACGAGAATGATATCAGGGTGATGTTTTCTCCATTTGGCCAGATAGAAGAGTGCCGGATTCTCCGGGGACCCGACGGGCTGAGTCGAGGTGAGTGTGCTGTCACTCAGGTCTCTTTCCTTAAGTGCTAATTGGAACTCTGTCACAGACAAGGTAGATGTAGCCACCACATGCAGCAAGGGGTTACCCTGTAATACATCCCGTGTGATAAAGTTATCCAGCCTGAACTTTTCACCATAGCTGAAATGATCACTTTTTATTTCTCAAGTCGGGAAGGTCTTGGTGCCAACATATTAGCTCAGGTTATCACTGTCAGGTGGGAATCGGCAGGCTGCCCTGTAGTTACATGTCCCTGTTCCATCTCAAATTGAAGTAGATACTTGGGGTGGGGAGGGGAGTGAGGATGAGATGTGGAAGAGGAGCAGGAATACTTATTGTTTTCATCTTAGTTTCTGGCTTTCTGGCTCTGCCTGGAAGAAATGGGAAGGGTATGGGTCCTCCTGACAGTGATGCAAACTGAGGAAAAATGTCTACCTTGCCATGTAGGGCAGAGCAGATATGGACTCAGGTAACTGAACTCATCTTGGGGCATTAGGGTTCTCATGATGCCAGAACTGCAGGCACAGAAGACAGAAGTGTTCCACCCCACATCCACCTCCAGATCCCCAAATGGAGGGGGGTCTGAAGGAACACGAAACTGCTGGAGTCCTGAACTCAGGGAGTCTGTTTAGTGACAGAGAAATGACTTCATTCAGGAGATTGTAGGCTCCTCTTTGTCACCAGGATAGAAGCAAAGGCTGCAGCTCCGAGCCTTAATGAAAACCAGTATTTTTGCAAGTAGTTATACAAACTACTTGGAAATAACTGTTCTTTTTCCATGTTTGCCATCCCATATGACAATGCCACACATCTATTACTATGCCTATTGTAACCATTCATAAGCATGTCACTGAGTGCTAATACCCTTTTGACTGAAGTCCAGGGAGGCTGAACTAAAAACAAGTATGTAGAATATATTTTTCAGTTCTTCTAAGAAAGCCATATATAGGCAGTCCCCAGGTTACGAACAAGATAAGTTCTGTAGGTTTGAAAATGTTAAAATGTTTAAGTACTTATATACACAGAAAGGTAAAAACAAAAACTACGTTAAGACGAACACCTACGTTGCATTTAATAGGCAAACGTACCTGTTGCAGCTTACATACAAATTCAACTGAAGAGCAGGCCCACAGAACCTACCTCATTCGTAACCTGGGCACTGCACGTATTTGCAACACGAAAAGGATTTCATTCCATCAGCGTAATTATCAGTGCTAGTTCCGTGGGGCTGATGAGAAATGGCTTTTCATTCCCAGCCTCTGGTTCTGGGATAGCACTGCCATCCCAAAGTACTTGTGGAAAGAAAAGATTGGGCATTAAGTATCAAAGCACTAATTTTCAACCTTCTCCCTAGTTTTACTTAAAGTCAGCACCATGTGCAGAAGAACATTTGTTCTTTTGACTTTGAGACATAATGCTTCATGATGTCAGCTGCCAGAACTGCAGGCACAGAGAACAAAAGGGTTCCACCCACATCCACCTCCAGTTCCCCAGATGGAGGGGGTCTGAAGGAACACAAAAGGAGGTAGATCAGCTTAGAGCTTGTCATCCCTGTATTTTCTCCTGCAGGTGGTTATGAAAGGGGGGCTGGAGGCAACAGAGATCACCATTTACGCATCCTCTAACAGTTACATAATCCCCACTGAAAACATATGGTTCTCTAAAAACTGAACAAGGCATGTTATTGAGGGTGATCCCTAAACTGCAGACCCAGTGCCTTGGGCTAATCTGTAGTTTGTTACCTGTACCATTACCAATGACACCCAAAATAATGCATCATGCTGGTGACCCACACAACCTCTGGCTCCGGTACAACCTCTGAGCAGAAGGACACTACGATTTCCATCCTAGTTCCCTCTGTGCCATCCTAGCATATTCACACCGTGAGAGCTTCTAATCTATTTGATCATCTGGTTCTTCTGCAGTTATGGTAGACATATGCCAACTTAGGCAGACAGACCAGGAGAGAGAATACCAAGGAAAAGGCCGGTTGGCTAAACAAAGGATAAAAGATGTAAGAGGCACATGATGATCTTTTCCAATCCCTTTCTGCTGCCAGTTTCGTAATTAGAACCTCCATTCTCTCCTGTTATTATCCTTAGTCACTTTTCTGAGTTTTCATTGTATTTTTTTCATGAGCCAAGGCATATGGCACTAAGGACAGGAAGGCAGGCCTTAAATTACTCACAGTGAAATTCACAATAACTTGGAAGTCAGCGATTCCCGGGTCCCATCCTGGAACTTCTCCTGACATGAAATGTTACCATAGTATTTCATCTTCCTACATCTCTCCTTCAGTTTCCCCATTTGTAAGTGGCAGCAGTCCCATATCTGCCCTGCGTATCACATGAGGCATCATTGGTCAGCAGTGTGGGAGACTAATTTTTTTGTACAAGCATATCATCTATGTGGTTTCACAGAGACCTTGACTGAGGAAAGGCATGACTTCTGTCCTCCCTCTGCCGGGCGGGGCCTGTTTATCCAACGGCCCTCCCTCTCACTTTCTCCATCTGTCCAGTGCAGACAGTATTGAATGGCCCTGGTGCCTGCAGTGTCCAGAGCTCCTTGAGCAGACTTGAGTTATTTCTACAGGTAAGACTTTAAAGCAGCCCAAACTTTCATAGAAAAGAGCAGGACACAGGACTGGGCTAGAGAATTTGGCCAATTTGATCAGCCGTTTGGTTGATGAACTGGCACGAGACCCAGAAGCAGCCTGATTCTGAAACAAGGAATGGGAGACCCTCATCGATGTTTTATGCGGGTGCTGGCTCAATGTGAACAGCAGAATCCTCCACCCTGCCGCCCCCGCCCCCTTTCCTTAACAGAAAAGTAATTTATGGTGAACTGATGAGAATTCCCTCTGGCAAAAAAGAAAATACTCATTTATAACCATTTGTTCTGAAATATAAAGACAGACATTGATAGGTTTTTCAATTAGCAGGACCCAGGGACCCCTGGGTACGGGGGACCGCTCCTGAATCAGTGTATTTGTTAAAAGAACAATTCTCTTTCATGCCACTATTTTGCTTTCATTAAAGAATTACAGTTTTCAATCAAATACTAATAAGTGTCTCCCATTAGTAGCACCACAGATAAGAGCGCTCAGCACTTCCAGCCTCAGTGCCTGCTGCTAGGTCAGCTGTTTCAACAATAAATAAAACTTAAATGAAATGAAAGTGTGGGTGCTGAAAACTGCCTTCTAATAATAGGCCAAAGTATAAGCTAATCAACAAGAAGGTTTTTAATGGGTGGTTCATGCTTCTTGTTTTGCTTTTCAGCTACAAGAAGCATGGTGCTCCCCCACAGGTGTCTAATGCCACTTCTTCTTTGTCACATCAGTGGTTTAAATTTTTCCCTGATAGGTGTTAAGTTGACGTTTCTTTAAGCTTGTTGTCTCCATACTGCTCCCTGAACCATACCAGTGGGTTGCAAGGACCCACAGCTTGGTACATATCAAGCCCTTCAAAACCTTGTATACTTTCAGTTAGAATCACTGTCTTTAGCCTGACCAGGCGGTGGTGCAGTGGATAGAGCGTCGGACTGGGATGCAGAAGACCCAGGTTCAACACCCCCGAGCTCGCCAGCTTCAGCGCTGGCTTGAGCAAAAGCTCGTCAGCTGGACCCAAGGTCGCTGGCTCCAGCAAGGGGTTGCTCGGTCTGCTGAAGGCCCGCGGTCAAGGCACATGTGAGAAAGCAATCAGTGAACAACTATGGTGTCGCAACAGCAACGAGAAACTAATGATTGATGCTTCTCACCTCTCTCCTTTCCTGTCTGTCTGTCCCTATCTATCCCTCTCTCTGACTCTCTCTCTGTCCCTGTAAAAAAAAAAAAAAAAAAAAAAGAATCACTGTCTTTAAAAGACATACAAAACAAAAAAAACCCATGAGCTACCTATTGGCAGGAAAGACTATTTTAAAAGTCCCACAATATGCATCAGCACTCAGGTCTGTGTCATGTTCCAGGACAGACCCCCACCTTCACCCTCAGGAAATTGTCATGACTGTGCACAGACAGCACCTAGCACCTGCCGAACACATTGCAGCTATTCAGCACGTAGCAGAACTCTGCCTCACGTTACACAGTATACCCACATCTAAACATGCACTTCTCCCTGTGCGCAGTCTCTCCTTCTGCCATTTTTTCTACACTAGCAAGTTTGGTTTAAGATGCTTTCAAGCACCGTCATGACACTCAGCTCCTTCTGCAATGGTAGATAGACTTCTTGGCCTGTTGCAGGAGCCTCCATTGAGAAAGCAGGCAGCATTCAGGGAGCCCACACATAGCAAGTCAAATGAGATGTTTGCTCTTAGAATCAAAGCTTGAGACTTCTGAGCCAGGGCATTCATATGACAGTGTTACCTTTTTCTAAAGCACACACCTTTATTTTCACCCATAACCCCACAGTCAGAATGGACTAGTTGGGTACAATCTACTGGGTTTTCTGCACCATGGCAACTGAATATTTGTAACCCAAAGACAATGGAGGAGTTTATTTCATGTTTCTTTCCCAAAAACTGTAGTCAAATCTCCACTGCCATTTAACGTAACTTTCTGCTTGTTTGTAAGAATATTCCAGCTGTGTTTATGGTGTTCCAGCATTTTTCTGCCAAAATTCTTGACAAATGAATTGGCAATATTTTCAGGGATGTTGACGAGCATAGACTGGGTCCAGTCATTAAATACTCATTTGTTTTTGTTATATCTGATCAGGATATTAGGACAGGGCTTTTGACTCTTAAAACATGTACACAGAGAGGGACTCAGATTTGATCATACCACTAACGTCCTGCCCACACAGGACCTAAACATTCCGAAATGTAGGAACTTGTATCAATTGCCCCCTGGATTATTAACTGTATCTTGTCATCTTGTGCTGGATACAATCTTCCAATCTCATCTCGGATGAAATTTTGCCAATAATTAAGTCCTGGTTTGCACTCAACCTCAGGTACCCTAAATGAATGATCTCTCTATGCCAATTTTAGATAAATGGGCCCAACATTGGAAATGGTTCATGAGAGTATTTATTTTGGTGCTCCAGTAGTATTATACTAATAACATACATTTAATAACCCTGCTATTCCTAAAAATAAATACAATGAGGAAAACTGGGTGCATTGCCGTCTTTTTCCAGCTGGATGGGAATTTATAAACAAGTTTTCCATAGGTTGAAATCTCCTTCATGCTGCACACATTATTTTAATATATATGCTTTTCTCGGTTGAAATACAGCAGGCTGCTGCGCCTCTTTCAAAGACGAAGCAGAAAAAAGGCTCAGGCATTGTACATGCTTTTAAAAGTGCTTGTAGTTTTTTTTGTGTATACAGAGCAAGAATTCATCTAGTTCTCTAAAAAATTCTCTTGCAGACAAGAGAAAAGGTAGAACACCTGAGTTAAGATACCCTTTCAATTGAAATGACAAGTATAACAGATGTGCTCCAAAATCTCCTGTGTGACAGCCGCGTGCTTTCCTTAGAGCCTGTCTGCAGGAGGGAATCACTTTGAGAAGTCTTTCCCTAGTCAATCATTTATCTGTTTTAGCAGCAAAGAAGGCAACCTCACTGAAATAAGAGGAATTCGATTCCTTTCATTTCTATTAGCAACCTCTAACTTTGAAATTGGAGACAATAAATAATTGCAAGATTAGCCACGTGTACAGATGGAAATTTCTCTCTCTCTCTCTCTCTCTCTCTCTCTCTAGCCGCCATATATTTGGAGAATTTAAGACAGTAGTATACAGGCTATCTTATCTACTACTCCCCTTCAAAAGGAATGTAGCTTCGTTGTTTGGATACTTGTACCTTTTCCCCAAAACCTACTTTCTGTGTCTTTTGGTCACTAGCCTAAGAATGCACTGCTCAGATAGCACACACAACAGCCTAGGAAAGTTAAGGACTAGATCCTACAATATCAGAGCAGTTGTCCTGTCAGGCCTTCATGAACCCTAATGCACCCAGAAACTCATTTTTAGTGAAAGAAGGGAACAATTATGACCTAAGTTATTTTTGTCCAATGGAAAGACGTAGTTAGCTTGTCGAAGGAGCCAGCAGCCAATCTTCGTATTGGGAGCATAGGTTGGTGAAAAGCCATAGATTTGATGCCTAATCCTGAATAGCCACCACCGTGTTTTCAGTGGTGTTAAAAAGAAAATTGAAATATTGCTATAGCACTACCATGACCTACTGTTTTAGAGATATTATAGAAGTTAAAAAGCTGCCAATCTATGAAATATTTGGTTCTGAAGTTACTTAACTTCAGAGTAGCATAGAGAGTGAAATTTTTCAACATGCGCTCTCACTTTATAAATGACACAGTAATTCTCTCCACTAAGTAATTGAACACAGCACACAGTACAAAACCTGACAGAGTCCCTAAGGAGACAACTTCTCTATTACTACAGCACTGCCAATAGAATAAAAAGGTTAAAGAAGTCATCAGATTTGTCAGATCATTTTTTTGGATGGGGTGAAGATCATTATAATTAGAAGCATCAGCGGAGCTTTAATTGCAGGTTTCATAGATGAAGGGGCAATGGGTTGAGCTTATAGAGGTATAATTTTATTGTTCTATGATGAATACTTTTCTTTTTAGACCTGTTAATTCCTGTATCTCTCTCACTAAGTTATTTACAAAAGTTTTGCTTGTTCTGAAATTGTGGTAAATGCTTAAACTGTGCCTTATTGATTTTTGTTGACATTTTATGTTATTTAATTCATTCTTAACCCCCATTTGGAAATTGTCAGTTTGGTACATGATCCTGGATAATAAGAGCAAATGAAGTGAATGAAACAATGCCTCTTTAAAAGCAGTCAGTCCAGGCTTCGCATGGTTTCAAGTAGATTTCCATTAGATTATTTGCTTTTGCCTCCATTGTACTCTCAAGATAAGAAATGGGAAAGGAAAAACCTCTTAGTGTTATTTTCTCTGCTAATAACGTCTGTGGTAATGCTAATATTTTTGAAGACGTATTTCTTTGAATTGGATGTAAATTTGGGACTCTTATCATTTCAGAGCTGAGTATCAATATGGAAGCCAGGAGAGGTGCTGTCATCTGTCTCACACTATTACACACATCATCCAGGTGCCTTAGAGCAGGTTGCCAAATTGCTTCTACTGATGACAAAACCTGCAGCCAGCATAGGTCCAAGCAGCATGTTTAAGTAAGAGCTTCGCCAGCTGCTCTAATGTCAGAGAACTCTAAGAACCAGCTCAGCAGTCACAGTGAGCTATACTTCAGGCTTCAGAAGGCCAACTTCACTGGGAGGTGAAAGGGAGATGAATTGTTCATGTACTGAGAGTTTTGTGTATTAAAAATTGTAGCATAATGCCCCCCAAAAATGCATTGACTTATTTTATGACTGGATGTTGTGCTTTGGGGTTAATGGGCAGGGATTGCTGTTTGATTAAAAGGTGCTAGTACAGTATTGACTTGATAATCTCACCAGGTATGCTTGCAGAGCAAAAGAAGGAAATATAGTTTATGGCTCGCAAACGGATTTACAGAAAAAACACAGTCCGCTGGTTGTTTAGACGTAGAGCGTTCTATTTGGCTTACTGGCAACAGGGGCAACCATCTTGCCTTGTTGATGACAGAATTCCATTTTCTTGCATTCACTCTAGGATGATAACAGGCTTTAGCCTCTCGGTGTTTAGATCTGCTTCATTTGGAAATCTTTTAAGTAGTAATAATAATAATGTTTTAAGGAAATTGAGTGGAACACTGAATTACTCTCTGATACCTAAGTTCAAACTGTGCAAGGCTAAACAAGCTGAAAATCAATGCACTTTTAAAGTCATTATAGATCATAAGCGAAATAAGTCCACATTGCTTTTGCTTAGCTTTTAGTGTGCTGTGGTTATATTATAAAATCGGCCTGAATCTGAATTAATTTCACAGTCTTTTTCTCTTAGAAGCCCAAGGGTGCTAGATGAATAAAATGTGAGTTTCAAAAGGCAGTGTTTTTATTAGTGAAAAGGGCAGTGAGCCACATATTTGAAGTGGTGACCTGCATGGTGGCCAGCGCTGCTGCAGGGAGAGGCACTACAGACGCTAGTTATCTCTCAGAACGAGAAAAAAAACAGCCAGGGAAAGTTCAATGAGTCTCACAGGAGACATTCAGAGAAAGTACATTGTCTTATGAATGATAGATTTTAGGTCAAAATTGCTGATAACATATCAGAAAGTCAAAACTTCCAAAAGTCATGAAGATTCTATACAAATAAAAAATCCAATGCAAATTTAAAGTTTTTGCTTTATATGCACTGTTGAACCTTCTCAGTGTAATAGAGCATTTGTTTTAGTGCATAATTAATAAGGACCAGTTTGTGCAGGGTGTGCTGTGTTGGTTCACATTTGAATGGCATCACTGTATATTTATACACATATACTTTATATCTACCCCGAAGAGATTAGATATATTTATTTGCTGGCATTTCAAGCTCTTGGAATTTTATGCTCACTTGCCCTTGGAGTGAGAATTTTATTATTTGCCGCTGAAAAATCAACGCTAAAATGTAAAATTCAGAGCCTGATGTGCGGATGCCCTAAGTAAAGATAATCAGCCAGGCAGGAAATATAAAATAGCAACATTTTAATTTTAGAAAATGTAAACTAGATCTTGCTAATTTCAAACCCGTTGCTAAAAAGAGTCAATTTCCTTCTCCTCCTCTACATTTCAAAAAAATAAATAAACTAATCAATCAGATCTTTCTACTTTGGTCAGATTAGCAAGTCAGCACTGTGCATAAAAAGCAAAATATGATAAAGACAAAGAGAGAAGTTGTTTATTTTTTATGTACTACTGAGAACAGTGTCGTCCTGTGGCAGTTCTCGTAGACCGTGTTGGTTTAACAAGCGTCCAACCCTTTTGTCTTGTTGTTTTTTGTCTTTCCTGCTCCCTGTCCCCTTGTTTCCCACAGGCTGTGCGTTTGTCACATTTTCTACAAGGGCAATGGCACAGAATGCAATCAAAGCCATGCATCAGTCTCAGACCATGGAGGTACTGTATCATCTGCCCTTTCTTTGTTTTTCTTTGTGCAAATGATGGGGAATGGTAACGCAATTCTCTCCTGTGTGGATTGTTCACATGACAATCACAGATTTAAACTTTCACCATCTCTTTTCATTCATTCATATTCATTCTCTCTTCTCTCTTCCTCCCTTTCTCTCGCTCTCTCTGAATTTTTCCCCTAACGACTTGAAATGGACTTAGGAAAGCCTTTCACCTGTTCTTCATTATTTTTGAGCCTTTTATTGCAGTGGCGCAGGGCCGCCATGTAACGTCATGATGCAGTTTAAGCCAAGTAGTGTTCTGTACCTAAAGGACCACATCTGCTCCTCAGCCCAGGGCTGGTACAGACTCAACATGAACGACCTCCACTCCAAATTGCAGTTTGCCCTGCTCTAACTCAACAGGGTTCTTCTTTATTTTTTAATGTGAAATCAAGTTATCTTTAATTAAACAGGCTTGTGTTTTTACATCAGGAATGTTGGAGAAAGTTGCTAGTTCTCCCACTTCATTTATACAGTGAAAATGCTCATGAATGAGAATCCCCTGAAAGGTTAGATTTGTCTGCTGACAAAAAAATGAACAATAGCCCAGAAACATAAAGGCTCAAATGTATTCTCCTAATGCAAGATAGTAGCTTTAGGGGAAGATAAATACCCTGGCACAGGCAATCACCCACCAATGCGGATAGATGGCTCTATACTTTTATTCTGTGATTTGGATCATGGCCTTTCAGAATTTTGCACAAAAGCATTCCAAGAATGATATGCTGTTACTTATTCTGTATTGTCTGATGGAATCATTCGAGAGTGCATGTGCTGCTGTATTATGTACACTGTATCTTTGTGTAGGGGTGATCTTTTCCACAGGTGGCCTTGTGGTGTTATCTGAAGTTACGTTTTTCATCTTTTGGGGGAAAAAATATTTTCAATTTTATTTAATCTGCAAAAATGTCTTTATTGATTGTTTGAGCTTTTTGCCTCCATTTTTGGGGGTTTTATTTTTTTTGTTTGTTTGTTTTGTTTGTTTTTTGCAATGCTGCATCTCCCAAAGCATGCTGGGAGCTAAGTGCTCATTATGCGTCATGTTTTGTGGGCAACTTTATTCAGTGAGCCAAAGGTGGGTGGAAAGGGAGGAATGAGTGTGCATGGCATTGTCATTAAGTGTTTACTGTACTTTTCTGAGTTTTGATATCAGCATTGCAAAAGCCTATTGTCTTTTTCAAACTTCATTTTGACTTCCTAATATATCCTATTGATATTCCTAACATATCTTATATAATCACTGTGTTTTCCTTTCAGTGCAATGCATTTTTAAGACACTCCCACCCCCCTACCTGAAAGCAAGCTCAGGTGAAAATCGGCCACAATAGGAGATAATTGGCAGGATTTGAAATCTGTAGGAAGCCAGCCTTATACAACATGCAGTTACCTGTGTGACAGCTCTGTGCCCCTTTTCTCTTCACCTAGGCTGCTCCATTATTGTGGATCAGTCAGATTTCCAGCTTCATTTCAGTTCGGAGATTAAAATGGAAATGCTATTAGGAAAAAGAATGTCTTTACCTGTACTTATTATCTTCCATGTATGTGTTTCATTCTTAATTATTTTTAATTCCTGTAATTTTAGTGATTTGTACCTAAATTTGTCTCACCTTAGATAATTTTTTTAGTGTAAATTTATTCAGCTCTGTTAAAACAGTGCCAACACAGCCCCTTCCCTGAGTGCTGCCACAGAGCTGCTGGCGGGGGTCTGGGTTCCCCTGTGTTACTAAAGAGGGGAGCTCAGGAAGAGTAGCACTAGGCGTGTCAAGGAATAATGGGCTCCCACGATGAAAACAAAATCTGCTATTGAGAATGCGGTGTACTAATTCCTAAGAAGTCCTTGACACTGTTACTGTCTGTTCTAAAATCAAATTTGGTGCGCTCGTGTGATGTCTGGACATCCATGCTTAAAGAACGGGGTCCTCAGACACTTAAATGCCTTGTTTAATTAAAACATATTGACATTGAAATGGAAAATTATATATTATGCAGTTACATTATAGTTGTATAACTGAAGTTTGTTTCCTTTTTTTAATGAATTACATTATTTTTAGGACTCTGGCTCACATCTTTAACCAAGATGTATTATCTAAGAGACTCGAACTCAGAAGGGTGTGAGAACGTCAAAGTTTAAAAGAACACTTTAAAAATAATTAATTTTTAACATTGTACTTTCTGTTTTTCTCCAATCTATCCCTATCCCGTTTTTCCGTTCCACGGTTTCAAGTAAATTTTAAACTATAATCATGGGCCTGATTTTCTGCTTTTATATATATTTTGGTATCTAAGGAAGAAAAAATAAACAGTAAGTGCACTGTTAGGAGGAGATACTATAATTTGTTATCGTACAAATTTGATACAGCAATAATAACCCTTTTCCATGCAAAACCCTTTCTCTATATAATTTTCATCTTCAGAGCATTTTGCCCTCTTTAAGGAATGAAGTGCTGAAAAATGGAGCAGATGAAGACAAATGAAGCATAGTTTTTTATAAATGGTGGAAATACTACCCTTGTACAGTTTACTGACACTTAGCATTCTGTACTGTGACTGTGGCTACCAGAGCTGAAGACTGATACGCTGGAAAGTCAACCATCAAAAAGCCATCTCATTTTTCGCACATTTTTGGTAACAGCAGACACATAGCCTCACGTATTCATAGCTACCTCCCCAATAACCACCCAAGGTGATAAGAGAAAAATGTAAGCTTGTTTTCTAGGAGGAAGAAAAATGTCCCTAAGGGAAGAGAAAGAAAAAGTTCATTTAAATAGAAATATAACATTTCTGAGAGGAGTGAGAGAGGTCTATTATCATGCTAAGTTTCAATAAAAGTTTTCCTTGCCTGACCAGGCAGTGGCGCAGTGGATAGAGCGTCGGACTGGGAGGCAGAGGACCCAGGTTCGAGACCCCAAGGTCGCCAGCTTGAGCACGGGCTCATCTGGCTTGAGCAAAAAGCTCACCAACTTGGACCCAAGGTCGCTGGCTCAAGCAAGGGGTTACTCGGTCTGCTGAAGGCCCACAGTCAAGGCACATGTGAGAAAGCAATCAATGAACAATGGAAAACTGATGATCGATGCTTCTCATCTCTCTCCATTCCTGTCTGTCTGTCCGTCCCTGTCTATCCCTCTCTCTCTCTCTCTCTCTCTCTGTCTCTGTAAAAAAAAAAAGTTTTCCTTAATCAGTAGGGTAGAATTACTTCTTTTTACCTCAGCAAGATGTTAACCGCTTTAATTATGATGAAGTGTGTGGGCAGGCTCTCCTACAAAGGAGAAGAGAGTGGGGAGGGAGGAGAACATGTCACCAAATGCAGACATTTGGAAGGTGCTTCCGGAAGGAGGCCTTCTTCAAGCCTTGAGGAGGTAGGCCCTTATCCTCCCTAATGATTTTATCTGTATCAAATATGAATTCATCCTCTTGTGTAACCGTTGGCCATTTCTTACTCACTACCCCAACTCCTTGCCTTTTAAAGGAAATGAAAACCAAGAAGGACCTAGAAAGTGAGATTTGTTAGAAAAAGAAGCCACGTGGATTCCCCTTTCTTTCATTGATGTAACAGATCCTTTAACTGGACTATAGTTCTAAACTTTTTGGTTCACGGCACCTCTGGGCACTGTGGGTAGTGTAGATGTGATACAAAAGGAAGAGAGAGCTTTCTGAAGACATGGGAACAATCACGGTTATTTCCTGTGTTCTCTGAATATCTCCTTCCTTCATCTGCGTTCCTAAAACAGATCTTCTTCTCCCGATTATATTGCTGGATCAGTATGATCACCATATTTCCACAGTTTACAGATACATAACTGAAAATTGGGAAGAGTTAAAAAAACAAATGAGTGAAAGACATTTTCATCCCTATTACAACTTTGCCCCTTTTTGTTCCCTGCCTACACAAAACAGGTTTATCTTTCAGGCGAGTGAGCCATGAAGCTTAGTTAAAGAACACTGGTAAAGTCTCTTGTCTCTCAGGAAGTCCTGGGAAGGTGAAGGAAGACCCACGAAGAAGAAAGGAGAGGCATTTACTAACAAGAGCAAGAAAGCAAAATGGCTCCACTGACCACCAGATCCCCAAAGAAACCACTGACAGTTATCTGGAGTTTTCTGTTGATGGTACTATTCAGAGAAGAAGAAGGAATATCAATAACCATTCTAAAACCCTTCCAGACCATTCCATATGCTCCAAGATAGTTCAGAAAGCTAGATCTAGTGCTGAGTTTCATGAGAGGATTCAGCCAGGCTGTAACTCCCTCTTCACTTTCCGCTGTGTCTGACCACAGGGTTGTTCTTCACCAATCGTGGTGAAGTTCGCTGACACTCAGAAGGACAAAGAACAAAGACGCCTCCAACAGCAGCTCGCACAGCAGATGCAACAGCTCAACACTGCCACCTGGGGGAACCTGACGGGTCTGGGCGGACTCACCCCACAGTACCTGGCGGTAAGTGCAGAAGGCCAGTCATTGTGAGGTACCCAGAAAAGAGGGGAACATACCCACTATAACTCTTACAACCTACTGTCCCGAGTGTGCTAATGAATTCATTTTGGGGACATTTTGAATCTCGGGAAATTGTTGAGGTCAGCATTGATACAAAATTTTTCCAAGTTAAATGGACTGTCATTAATCACGTGACTAGTTTAATTCTTGCCTGATGTAGGCTGAGCAAAGTTTCACAAGGCTAAATTTCTAACCCATGTTTCAGAGACATTAAATCCTGCACTAGAAGGGGTGTGGCCTACTCAATAGTTATTTAAGGATCCTGAGGCAGTGGTGGTTACGAGGGCTCACGGCCACTGAGGTCAGCCCATTCCAAGTCAGGACCTCAAATGAAATCCCTCTGGAACTTTCTTCAGTGACCCTGGGTCTTCCCAGAGGAACTCTGTTGACTAGGTCAAATACTCTTACTTGATACCAAAAAAATTAGATCCCATTTTAGGCCAAACAGACCCAATTCTTTCAGTCATCCTCACATTTCATTGATTCTCAACTTTCACCATCTTGGTTTCCCTTTGAGACACCCGTTTCCCTCTGTCAGTCTTTATTAAAACACAGTCAACAGCATTTAAGGCAATTCCCCCAGTGAGACCTGAGCCAGCACAGAGCAGTGACCCCTGGTGTGGATCTAAAATCTCTCACTGCAGCCTGAGAGCAGCATGTGTAGTAACGGCGTCATATGCAACTCTGAAGGCAGCTAATACTCTTCAAAATGTTTATTTATCTTTATTTGAACCATGCTACTGTGCTCCATTGTTTTGGAACTTAAATGCTGGACTCCATGTTTATTAATATAATTTCATGTTGTGCGATTGGGCTTTTTCCTCAGCTTGTGTCAGGGTGTGTGTGTGTATGTGTCCTAATTCTGTCATTTGATGTTTAACTGCTTCTCTTAGGATTGCATGATCCATTAGGCTTCCTTTGTCACAGAACCTGTATTGTTCTGCAAAATACTCCTCCCTGTGGCCTTGACAGGTCAGACCACCCTGTTTGCATGGGTGAGAAAAGGGAAACTCAAAAAGATTACATCACTTGACCCAAGATCATGCTGCTGGTGGCCCAGTGGGACGCACTCCTCTGTGTTTTCTTGTCTTGCTGTGTTGCTTCTCAGAAAACAGACATGGCCCCTATTCCTTCTTTTCCTCCCTTCCCCACTGCTTAGTGGGGTCCTGCATATAATAGTTACTCAATGTGTGCTTATTATTAAATAAGGAGCATGCTTCTACTGTCTTCCTCTGTGTCCTTACTAAAACCATTGACCAAATTTACTGTCACTATCACACCATTTCTCCATCTGATCCACGAAGACACCATGAGAGATTTTGCCAGATGACTTGATAAAATTTATATGTGCTCTGCCATGTCTTCTTCCTGGTCCATCAAACTAGAAATTTTATGGAAAAAATGAGTTTAACTTAATAATTTATTTTTCACAAACTTGTGTTCACAGACCATCTGCTTAATGGCGTATACAAGAATTTTTATCAGAGATTGAAGTCAAGCTCACCTTTGCATAGTTTCTCAGAATCCAGCTTCCCGCTCCATAATTTCCAAAACCAAGACACAAAATAAGGGTTTTTTCTATCAAAGTGGGTAATCCCTGGCTTCTCCCTCTTCCTCTGTGTGTGTATGTGTGTGTATGTGGTCTCTCTGTCTTGCTGTGTCTATCTCTCTCATATCTAGGTAATATATAGGCGTGGGCAAAAGTACGTTAAATTACCAGCCATCGTTACCTAAAAGATAAATCATAAGTATGAATACAGAAAAAACAATAATAAGAAGAAGAAAACTGCCTGACCTGTGGTGGCGCAGTGGATAAAGCATAGATCTGAAACGCTGAGGTTGCCAGTTTGAGATCCCGGGCTTGCCAGGTCAAGGCACATACAAGAAGTAACTATTACAAGTCCATGCTTCCAGCTCCTCCCCCTTCTTTCTCTCTCCTCTCTCTAAAAATCAATCAATAAAATCTTTTAAAAAGACAAATGTACAAATAAATAATAAAATAATAAATAATAGTACAGGAATAAACTATATTTCATGTACTCACAACTTTAAACCTACTTTTGCCCATCCCTGTGTTCCAACAAGCTGAGAGAGATGAATGAACATTAGAGACATTTTTGTGGTAACTGTTAATGTTAATCCCCATAATAACATTGTCACTGAGTCTTTGGTTTAATTAGCCATTGATACCCCATTCTGCCCTGTGCTTTCAAGTCAATTGATAGATGCTTATTTTTGAGTCTTATTTATCATGGAGATTTTTCTTACTGAACTGAAGAGCGCTACACTTACCCAGAGGAGTGAAGGTCCTCTACATTATGTTTTCGCAAAGCTCCAAATAAATTCTGAAAGCTCTTTTTTAAATAATGAATTCATCTTTTCCTTCAAAGCACATAAGTTTTTAATAATAAATTTGGTGTGAAAAAACTTTTGCTGTGAATCTATGCTTTTTGGTATTCCTGGACATTTGAGTAAAGAAAGTAACTATATGCTTGGTCCATATACAAACTGTGCCTGTATTGATCAACCTTAACAGAAAGAGAATATCAATAAACCTAATCAAACACTTAGTATAGCACCTAAGCATTAACCTATAATTCAAGTTAATTGGGCAAATAAAGAAGCATTTTAGGACAGTAACCTCATGCCTTTACCAAATGTGTTTTTGAAAGCTCTAGGGAGAAATGCAAGCACATTTTCACAGATATGATAATTTTTAAAGATGCTGACATTCATAATGCATAGTACAGCATCATACCAAGTGCTTCTTAAGTTTTGACAAGTAGTATATTTCTCTTTGCCAGGAAAACCATCTTAAAATGCATGCCCAATGTCTTGGTCATGTAATCATAGCTGTGAATAGATATGTTTATGTCTGTAGCTATCATGATCATTTCTCTCTTGACCCAAGAATCAGTGAATTCGTGTGCTTCTAATAAAGGATGACGGAAACTGAGTTGTACAAGGAGCGAAAGAGACCAAGGGGTAGACCTTATTGAAAGAGATGAGTTACAGTAACTACTAGACTGCAGCTATGTTGGTTTCAATAGGTTTAACATCTGGTTGTTAAAAAGAGTAAATTGATTAATTGTTTAAGGCATTGAGTAAATTGATTAATTGTTTTAAGGCATTGAGTAAACTGATTATTTTAAGGCGTTGAGTTTCTCCAGCGTCTGTGTTTCTTAATAGAGATTACACGTTGTTATGGATTTATAGCCCTAGCTCTGTTCATGAAGAGACAGCAACCAGCTGTATGTGTCCCCAGTTTAATTTGGAAGTTTCTTTACCCTCATCTGTACACGGTGTTGATGGTATACTTTTCCCTTCCTTGCAGCTTCTGCAGCAGGCCACCTCCTCTAGCAACCTGGGTGCATTCAGTGGCATTCAGCAAATGGCTGGTAAGTCATGAACTGTGCCTTTCCTTTTGCCTGTGCTGCTGCCTGAATTTGAGGGGGTTCAGCGAGCAAAGAAAAGCAGCAGGGGAGTAGAAAAACAAAGGGCAGTCACTTGTCCTGTCCTATTCTCTTGAAGGTACAGGTGTTAGAATAGCTGTCGCAAAGCCACTCTCCTGCCTCTGGCATTTTGTGTTACAACATGAGGGGGCTGCATCGTAGACTCATTTTCTTTTTTAAAAAAACTGGATTGGTTACTGGAGAATTTCCAGCCAGATTCTTATATTCAGGGCAGCCGAAATGATTAACATCCTTCTGAAATTTTAATAATAGGCAGTCAATAAAATGGTGTAGCCTCCATAATGAGAGCCTAGATTGCAGGCCTATCTTTGCTATGGTTCACAGTCCCGTGATAGCCACAATTAACAGGGTGCCATTTTTACCTGAGTCCCCCGGTTGACAGAATTGGGCATCAGACGCTTTTATGTGAAAGTATAATCTTTGTTCTTGAGAAAATCAAAGTGCGGCTAGATTTGAAAGCCAGGCTCCTGAAAGGTTTGTTTTTCTAATGAGCTGTGTCAGTAGTTACTGAGGTGCAGTGATCAGTGAAAGGTCACTCCTACTGTGTCAACTTCCAGGCTGAGATCCTAACTTACCACGGGGATAGGGAAGGCAGCTTGTGCAATAAATCAGAGCCCAGGTGCCATTAACCTGTCCCGAGGAGCAGTGAGAAAGCTTTTTCCATGCTTCTTTTCAAAGAGGTGGGAAGTGAGGGCCAGAACAGAGTTTTGGCACATAAATTAGGCAGTATGTTTCACTCAAGGACACCCTGAGTCAATGTGCACAATAAAAGCCAAATTTCTTTATGTCACTTTGGAGCTCCTTTTTTTCTTTCCAAAATACATATTCTTGGTTTTGCCTTGTTTCACTTGGAATGATCTGGAAAGACTTCCGGTGAGCATACATAGGTGTCTCCTTATGAGTGTGGTGTGATCATCACTCAGCTATTGTGTTCTCACAGGCTGATGCTAACTTGTCGGACGGGACATACTGGCCGGCAGTAAAATACTGCAGAGTTATATTCACTGGGCTTTAAACCTAGTGGCACTGCCAGCTTGTTCTGTTGTAATTACAGTTTTTGGATTATTAGGGAAAAAATATATTCAAATGATAAGTAGTGAAATCGCTCATCAGTATCTTTCTGAATACAGTTTGGGAAGCTGGCCTCAGAGCTAAGAACCCTAGTGAATGGTTAATTTATTTTTAGTTCTGTGAAGGGAATTGGAGTGACATTAAGTAAAATATTCAGGAAGTTTTCTGTTTTAAAAAGAAAAAACCTCCAGATTGCAAGCTCTAAAATAAATGCTAAGATTTGTCATATTTTCAGCCTATGCAAGATTTGATTTTCTTTGAATAGCATGGACACACCAAGGGCCAAAATTAGGGCCTTTGCTTTGAGGCAGCCTCAGGCTCTCCCACTCCCACAGCTGAATTATGGAAAGAAGGCCATGGGGTCTTCAGGCTACTGCCAAGCACATCTTCCTGGGTGGACAGAGGGCCCTGTCATTTTTCATTAGACTGTGGGCATCTCTGCCTCACCAGTCACAGGTCAGGATGCTGGCATTCACATGCTTTGTGTGCTCATTTACAAACTGAGAATATCTGGGAATCACAGACCGTAGAAGGTGCACAGGGCAGTGGATAATTCAAGGCACTCTACAAGGGGGCTGGGCTTTCCAAAATGCCCCTTTCTTTAACCTTAAATATATTAAATCAGCACCCTGTCCTATATAGTCTAGGAAGTCAAATGCTGAACAGTCCATAGGGTCCATTGCCTTGAATATTTAGAGTATTATGGATATAGAAGTCAGAGCTCTGTCTGCAGTGAGTGTTCTACAACGGGTCCCCTTCGTTCATAAGCATAATTAAGCCTCATCTTCCTAAAGGTTTGAAGCATCATGATTTGAGGTATAGTTTTTTCAATAAGGTTAAGTTAAATGGCTTCCTGCTCTTTGTCTTTGCTGGTCATACCACCCAGGATTAGAAAGTGAACTGGAGAGGGGCCCTCTTTCTCCTGCCCCTGAACCCCTTCCTTACCATCCTTCCCCACCTCTCTACCACTCTGGGGTTCCCCGAGGTCATGGCTGGGGCTGAATTCAACCCTCATTCCTCTAAGAGGTGCTCAGGACCACTTTTGAGTGATGAATGAATAAATTTATCAAAAAAAACCCTCAAATTTTTTATATTTTAGATACATTCCCAGTGATGCTTAAGTTAAATTCCTGGTTTCTTAATTAAGAAATTTGGAGTTAGTCTTACATCTAAGCCAAAAAACATTATATAAGCTAAGGACAGTATGTTCACAGATAAGTTGTCGAGGATTTGAAATTAGTCTGTACAATGTGGCACGTGGTCCATAACACATCCAGCAGGAAGGACGTGAAGGAACACAGAGACTGTGGATCCCTAACTGCAGCTAAGGTTGAGATGCTGCTCGAGGATTGAGGTTCTGGCACAGTGCAGGGTGGCACCTGCATGATCCACATGCTATTTGTGTGTCTACAGTGCTATATTATAAACTCCACATATAAAACTCAGATATTCCAGTGTGGAACACTCATCAAAGAGGGTGGAATATTGTCTCAGAAACTAGTACTGTTTTGTTGTGAACAACTCTCACAACATAACGGTCTATCCTACAGGAGACTTAGGTTCATCACCAGAGCCTAAAATGTCTCATTTGAATGAGTAAAACACGTGTTGTTTGAGAAGAAAATAAAATAAATATGAAAAAGAAAGAAATAGAAAAAGAAATTTTAGATTACAAGTTACTAAGTAGTTGTATCAGTAAAATTGAGTAAGACATCAATTCTTTTGTCAAACTAAAAGTAACTCTACATGTGACTTTATATAAGGGTATCTTTATTTAATCTGGATTTTAAAAGCAGAATGTAGATTGGGATCAAATCTTAATAAGTCTGGTGGGTTTTTTTTTTAAGATTTATTGATTCTAGAGAGAGAAGAGAGAAGGGGGGGCGGGGAAAAGCGGGAAGCATCAACTTGTAGTAGTTGCTTCTCATATGTGCCTTGACCAGGCAAGCCCAGGGTTTCACACTGGCGACCTCAGCATTTGAGGTTGACACTTTATCCACTGTGCCACCACAGGTCAGAAGGGATCAAATCTTAACAAGATGAATGCTTTTTATTTTTTGTACATCTTTGAAATTGATTTTCCCTTTTAAAACTTCTAAAAAAAACAACTTGTTCATCTTTTTATTCAACTTTGGTATTTGTTGCATAAATTTCTGAAATCTCAGAAACTTGGGCCTGAGTTTGGGCTCAGAGTATGGATTTTTCCTGAAGAAGGAAAATGAATAAAGGAAAGGTGACTTTTCAGTCATGAATTTCTTTATAACAACTATCATCTCAAAAGAGGATCATGTTAGAAAAACAAGGGTAGTTTTAAAAATAACAGTACAATTATGGAGTGCAAATATTTGCACCAAACAAGGGTAGTTTTTCTAACATGCAGTTGTGTTTTTAATAGAGCTCCTTGAAATAACCATGTCGTTCATCCTCATAGCACACTAAAACCACCGCTTTGTTACTACATTACAGTTGGAAAAACTGAAAAGGTTAAATAAGCTCTGTGAGATCACAGCACCAGTACGGGGCATCATATGAACTAGGGATACAGAATTTGCAAATATCAAACAACTGTATGAAGTAGGAACCTTTAGTATCCCATTTTACAGGTGGGGCAACTGAGGCTTCAGAGGTTAATTAAGAAACTTGCCCAAAGTTACTAAGCTAGTAAGTGACTGATCCAAATTCCACATCCACTTCAACCCGATCCTGAAACCTGGTCTCTCTGTTGCCCTCAGGCTTGGGAAGCTGCGTTCAAGTCTGCGCAAATTCAGGTCTGTTTGCATCTATATAGGCTGCAGTAACTCCCCTACACAAAGGGTTTAGCAGGCTAAATAACAAACAAGGCCAGGATAAATAATGCAATGAGAGCCCCCCCGATCTGCTCAAAAAAAAGCAATTGAGGGACAGGAGAAATGCCTCCTTTCATTCTTAATAACATTTCAAATATACAAGAGTGTTTTGCTTTTTGTTAGGGGAATGTGTTTTTTCTAGGGTGAGGGATTGTATATGATGCAGGGACCAAAGAAGAGTATCTTTTGATAAAGATAAACAAGAGAAAACTTGTACTTCTGATAGTTAAGCTGCTAGTAAATCCCTTTTAGAATACCTAGTCTGCGGTTTAAAAATAACAGTACAATTATGGAGTGCAAATATTTGCACCAAACAACATGGCGATGCTTTCATCAATTTGAGATCCATTCTGAGAAGACTCGGAATATCTGTGATAAGTGGAAAGAGGGAAGGCATTTAAAAAACTACATTGATGGCTGAGAACTTGGCATTGGAGACCCTCCAAGGTATGAGGTATGCATCCTGGGCCCACAAGATTCCTCCTCTTCCCAAGGCCCGGCTCCCAGCCTCGCACACCACAGACACTTCCTGTGAATGTGCTAATGGGCCTTATGAGAACGTTTTATAACCATCCATCTGTCACTTTCTAACAGACCTGATTGGCAAGCACTTGTAACAACTGACATCTGTTCTCGCTTATTGATATGCAGATTTATGGTAATTGCTATGAACAATAAGACACAAAATTACCTAAGGTGAACATTAAATTAAATTTTCATGCACTTCTCCTTATAAATAATTTTTTTTAAATCTTAAGTTGCAAGTAGGCATATTGCACGTGTTTTCTACATCATTTCTTTGTTTTGAGAAGGACCTTCTTTCCACAAGCATTGAATGAAATATGGACTGCATGTATTCCCAACATTTTTTCCTGCCATCTTGATTGTGGTACAGTATTGGACTTCATAAAACTTATTTAAATATTTTGCATTTCTAGTCACCCAGATTATCACTCCTGTCTCTAGGGGTGCCCATCCCAGCAGAGTTCTTTGTTGGGTTCAAAGTGGTGGTTTTTCTTCTTAGAAAAGAACTGTGTGCCAAAGCAGACCAAGCCTTCCCGGCCTGCTGCCCACTCCCCTTCTGGTGCCCTTTGCGGATGACCATGTGGGAGCAGCAGAGAGGGGCGGAGGCCCGGAGGTACCTGTGCAAGCACACGCACCACTCAGACACCCCCCCAAAAGAAAGAGACAGAAACGAACCAGAAATGTGAATTTGAAGTGAGCAGCAGCAGAAACCTCCTATTAAATGGCCTTGTGGACCCCAGTGTTGGCCCAGCACAGAGTTAAAGGAAGGAGAGACCTCATTCCAGTCGGGAGAAGGTTGTGACGGCTGAAGGGACATTGATACAGTGTGCGGAGGAGTCTGGTGGGGTTACAGAGCAGAGAGTGAAACTGGGCGTGTTCATACAGCACTTCCCAAGCCACTCCCTGGTTTGGGGCAAAGGCCTCTTCTGGAAACAGCATAGTCCCCCAGCCCCCTTGCTAAGCTGGGATGTCCACACTGTGGACAAGGGCTCCCTGGTTATGGGAGGCAGGAAGAGCCAAAACCTCAGTCAACAAGGACACGTGGTGTTGGCAGGGCGGGTTCTGTATATTCTGCTTCACAGCAGCGAAGGCCGAAGCGCAGGCGGGCACATCTGCTCAGGGTAAGGCAGGGTGGCGGGAAGTGAGGCAGAGCCCGGACTGCAGCTCAGGTGTCAGAGAATAGGGCCTATACTTGTCTTGACCAGCCGTACTGCCTCCCGTAAATGGCAGCTGTCTCATTGTCACCAGCAAAGAGAGCTATGCCTTCCAGGCCCCAGAAACACAGGACAAGGTGAACATGAGCTGTCACTGCATTGAGAAAAGCAGAAATGTGGGATTCAGGGCTGAGAATGGGCCCCCTCCTAGAATAGGTGGCAGTGGCAAGGAAGCTGCCCTGTCCACCTCCAGAGTACCAAGCGCCTCTGTCTGAGAATGAAAGGGAGGGGACACAGTGACCCCGCAGGACCAGCCCACAGGGACCCTGAGAGGACTGAAGGATGGGCATGGTCCTGCACTGTGACGCCCACTGCCTGCCTCAGTGCTTCAGTGACTAGGGCTGCCTATGTTCCGACTCAGACCTGTCAAACTAGAGCCCAGTGAGAAAGTGCTTGTGAGTCTGGGCCTGTTCTCAGACACTGATGAAGCAGGTCACTCTGCAGGTCCTGGTTTCTGCCGGCTCCAATATCCAGCAACTTCTTTGGGGTCAGGGACTGTCTTGTTTTCTGTCTAATTCTCAGTGTGGTACCCAGGGTCTGGCCCATTGTGGCCACTCAGGAATGGACGGATGATGGGTTGAGCACACAGATGGACAGATATATAAATGGACAGGCAAACACAGGCTCTCCTCTCTGCTGGTTCTCTCCATCTAACCCTACCTTTCTTCCACCCTCAGGCCTCAGGTGCTCGGGATCACAATGGCTTCTCCTTTCTGGTCATCACCTCTGCTTCCTTTGGCCCATATTTTGCTCCTTTCCATGCAGTATGACTATTCAACAGAGTACTCCTACCCCTAGTGTGACACCACGGAAACCCTTCTGGCTGGCCCTCTTAGCTAACGGCAGGGAAAGGCTGACCAGGATGACAGGCGCTCTCAGGTGGTAAAGGGTGGTAAGGGAGATGCAGAGGGGCCACTGAGAGGGGAGGGGACATACAGGACCTGGCCAGTGGTCCCAAACAGAGAGGGGTGTGGGGTAGAGAACCTGAGTGGCATTGGCCAGGCTTCAGGACCTATAATGAGTGTTGGAGGGGAGATGAGGAATACATGTGGTTCTCGTAAACATTTATAGAATGGATTAACTAATGGTTGAGGGAGACAATCAATACTTGATGCATCATACATACTAAAGAGCTAGCAAATCATGAAAACAAAAACTTGGTTGGGTCTATTGGGCAGTACTTCTTAGAGCAATGTATGAAAATTTCCTACTGTTGGTTTGTCCATTCATCCTGCATGGATTCACCCATCACCTACTTTGTAGATAGCAGAGAGAGAGAGAGAGAAAGAGAGGTGTGTGTGTGGGTGTGTGGGTGTGTGTGTGTGTGTGTGTGTGTGTGTGTGTGTGTGTGTTCAGGAGGACTTGATGAATAAGACAACATCTTTGTCCTCAAGGAACTTTTATCTAGTTATAAAGGTAAGAAATACACAAAAATAGTTTCACAGTGGAATATGATGGATGAAGGACACCAGAGGTAGAGGGAGGCAATATGCAGGAGGTGCACGCGATGCAGCCCCTCGGTCTTCTGAGGGTGGTGTGAGGTGTGGCCGGAGCGCTGCTCCGGATGCAGGAGGCTGCCCTGCCTTCGGCTCTATGGCCTCTGACCTGAGCCTTTGACCCAGGTAAGTGGGCCATGATCCTTCCAGCTGCGGAACTCTGCTGTTTGGGCACCACAGCTCCTGCCTGGGTGGGTCAGAGAAGCTGTCCCTGACCTGGGCCTTGAAGAATGGCTCTGTATACCATTAATCAATGCCAGATGTGCTCTGTGGGTTTTCATTTCAGTGCTAAACCCTCCTCTTGTCTGCGCAGCCAGCTGTGGGTAATGTAGTCTGGTCGTCTGGTTTGTATCATTAAAACATTAGAGGCCAAGAGGGGACATACGTGTCAGTGCCCATGTTCCTCACTCCTGGTGGCGTAACTTGAAGCCCACACTCACATCACACTCAACTGTGAAGTGCACACAAACAGCTTGCAGGAGTCAGGCCCTCACTGGGTCCAGGTGGGTCTGCACGGAAGCCAGGCAGCTACTGACTTTCCCCATTTCTGCTTCCCCGAATAAACCCGAAAAATAAGACCAGTGTCTTCTTGACTCCTGCATTCTCACAGATGCAACCCTGAAGAGCTTTGTTCGCCATTGCCAGTGCTTGAGAAAGCAGGGTTAAACTCACAGGAGTCCACAGATGCCTGTGCCCTGCTTCTGAGAATCCCCAGGAACTAAATGGGCTTTGAGAAACGGCTGTTTGACTTTCCCCCTAAGCCAGTAGCGCTGGAGGTCTCCTGGAATAAGATAGAGTATGATTTTGAACAAAATGAGAATGCATTTTGCAGCAAAGACATCAGAAATTATTTTCTGAGTAGAAATAAATCCTGATGGAGGGGGTCAGGATAGAGAAACAGTGCATGAGCCTGGTAGTGTGCAATCATCGAGAAAGACTTTGAATGTTCAGAGAGCTTTTGAGCTGAGCAGTAGCTATAGAGAGAACAGATGCTAAAAGTTTTATGGCATAACACCAGGTCTCAAATGCCACATCTGGCCTGGCCACTTCCAGGAAACAGGTCACCCTCCTGCCCCCACAGCTCTAAGCTGCTTTCATTCGTCTCTGCTGTTTTTTCCTGTTTTCACTACCCACAGTTTCACTTTAGTTAAAAGTAGCCCCTCATTAAAATATCCATACCTTTAAAATGCAAATACAGGTATTCTACAAGTAAAAATATAAGCCGCTGCCATTTTTATTTGTTCATTCTTTTAGTCATCTAATATTTTTGGAGTTCTTACTACAGATACATGTTAGAGTTCACACTTAAAATAAGTCTTGAGAGAAGTTCAGTGACAATAGTAACAGTGCTCACTAATATTTATTGAGTGCTCCCATTGTATCAGTCACTGTGCTAAGTAATTTGCATTCATCATCATATTAAGTCTGTACAACAACCCTTGGAAGTAAGATACAGTTACAGTTACCACTCACTAAACAAGAAACAGAGAGGTTAAGTAATTTGCCCAGAGCCACACAGCAGGTAAAGTGGCAGAGCCTGAAAGCTCTATCAGTTCAACTTCAGAGCAAGAGCTTTTCACCAGTAAACTATCATTTCTTCTCTAATACCTTCTGCATGCAGCTATCAAGTTTAGATACTGAGAGGTTACCCCTAAACCCTTTCTCCTTCTGTCCAACCCAGACCTCACCATTTCTTAACCGCTCTGTGGCGGAAGGCCCTACCGGCCAGTCCACACAGCAGTCTCGAATCATCTTTGGTGATCTCTCCAGCTCTGAGCTGACCAGCTGGGAAGGGCATCCTGGGTTAGTACAGACAGCACCACAGGGAGATGACTGCATCTCAAGAGTACTTACTGCCCAGGGTCTCTGCTGTCATCATCTGCCCGGCACCATGAGCCTGTTGCTAAAGGTGCACTTCTGTTTCTTTCACAGGCATGAATGCTTTACAGTTACAGAATCTGGCCACGCTGGCGGCGGCGGCGGCCGCGGCCCAGACCTCAGCCACCACCACCAATGCAAACCCTCTGTCCACCACGAGCAGCGCCCTGGGAGCCCTCACCAGCCCTGGTAAGAGGAAACCCAGGTCTGCACGCACCCAGGTGCCAAGTGCAGGGTGGATGTGTCCAGACAGAGCCAGGGAACTTGCGTGGGCATCAGGGTTAACTTGCTTCTTTAATTATTTTTAAAGAACCAAACGTTCTATGTGTGAATGTTTTATTTCCCAGTGGAAAAACGTTTTCTCTGAGAAAATCCACCATGCTACTGATTCTCACACATTCATTTTGTTTCAAAAATGTGTTGTCCGTTCGATCCTTGTTAAATCTTCACCATTAGTCGATCTCTTTGTCATGTTTTTTCTTCCTTTTTTCTGTTTTCATAGCAATTTAAAAATTCTGTTAAATCTCAAAATCCCTAATCATTTCAGTATTATATTTCATACCAGCACTATTCTTCAGGTTTGATTTTAAAATCCAGTCTAGAGGGACTATCATTGTTGCTTAAGGTCATGTTCTGGGTTACGTCCTTTTAAAAGTCTTTTTCCTCAGAAATTTTGTTGCCTTATTCAAAAGCAGATGCCATGTTTCTTTCATACAAGCCAGACATAATGTGGTTGCCTGGATACCATGATTTGTTTGTTAAGAAATGTTTTGCTGGCTTCTCTTCCTCTGAAATTTCTAGACCTTGATAAATGATCTTACCTCCTCTCTGGTGCATGGAGGAGTCAGCCTGGACCATCTCCAAGCTCTCTCTACGTTTGAAAACCCCATGACCCTCTATCGGCTAATACCTAGAAGATTAGCTCAGTGATGAAAAAAAACTTTTATGTAATAGTGTGGGCTTTTCTTCCAGAAAAATAGAAAATGAAAGCCACAACCCACTGCAGGCCAGCTTTCTCGAAGCTTTTCACTTCAGGGGCAGTGAAGCCTGCTGGCAGGTTCAAAGGCACTAGCTCTTGGTTTATCAAACATTCTGTATCTAATACATTTCTGTCTGAGTACAGTTGGGAGCGAGAAATCTAGAAGATATTTAGGAGGTCCTTGGTGTGCTGTAATCTCATGGTAACAGCCCACAGAGGCATTGACTTCATTCTCTAGCATGTATTCAAAACCATCCCATTACTCTATGTGGACCTCATTCACGTCGTAACAAATGGTAGTCCTGAGAAACAGCAGTTATTTTTCAACAAATTAAGTTATAGCACTAATGCAAGAAGTAATACATTTATTATTTAAACATACTGACTCTTTTTAAAAAATAAACAGTTTTGACACCATAAATTCCCCTTATAAAAATAATAGTGACTTTGTTAAAAACAAATTTAAAAATTAACTTCTCTGATGTATTTGTTTTATAAATCACATTAAAAGGCATTTTCTCAAAGAATTTTTCTCTCACGTGTGAACTTATGAAATGATTATATTAAAACATTATATATTTTTGTGTATATCTTTAGTCAGAAACTGATATTTTTAACTATATTTTATTTGGAGAGAAAAAACTAAGTCAAAATCTAAACAATTTTTTTGTTTATGTAAAAACAAAAAGGATTTGCTTCTTTTTAAAGAGAAAGCAATATTAACTTTATTTTGTCTAAAGTAACTTTTTCTAATTTTTCCAACCATTTTGTTTCCCTTTCTGTTAAAAATAAGCAGAGACCCTGGCCAGTTGGCTCAATGGTAGAGCGTCGGCCCGGTTTGTGGATATCCCAGGTTTGATTCCCAGTCAGGGCACACAGCAGAAGCGACCATCTGCTTCTCCACCCTTCCCCCTCTCCTTTCTATCTCTCTCTCTCTTCCCCTCCTTCAGACAAGGCTCACTAGAGCAGAGTTGGCTTGGGCGCTGAGGATTTCTCCATGGCCTCCGGCTCAGGCACTAGAATGGCTCCGGTTGCAACAGAGCAACACCCCAGATGGACAGAGCATCGAACCCCTAGTGGGCTTGTCAGGTGGATACCAGTTGAGCCCATGCAGAAATCTGTCTCTCTGCCTGCCTGTTTCTCACTTAAGAAAAATACCAAATAAATAAATAAATAAATAACCAGCAGAAACTGATCAAATCATTGGTAACAAGGTAGAAAAAGGAAAACTTTTTCATATGAAAAACTCTCTTCCCTATATAGCTCATAGAGTGGATCATGTAGCTCATAGAGTAAATCATCAGTCCTTAGATTTAACTTTAACAATATTTAATATTGAGTTACACTAAAATTATTCTGCTATTCTGACAATTAGGTTAAGGGTATGTGGCCTGTTGTTTGCTTTTGAGGATTCATTTGACTTTATTAAAATATATTCTTCTGGCCTGACCAGGCGGTGGCACAGTGGATAGAGCATTGGACTGGGATGCGGAAGACCCAGGTTCGAGACCCCAAGCTCGCCAGCTTGAGCGCAGGCCCATCTGGCTTGAGCAAAAGCTTGCCAGCTTGGTTGGAACCAAGATCGCTGGCTCCAGCAAGGGGTTGCTCAGTCTGCTGAAGGCCTGCGGTCAAGGCACATATGAGAAAGCAATCAATGAACAACTAAGGTGTTGTGACGGCAACGAAAAACTAATGATTGATGCTTCTCACCTCTCTCCATTCCTGTCTGTCTGTCCCTATCTATCCCTTGCTCTGACTCTTTCTCTGTCACTGTAAAATATATATATATATATATATATATATATATATATATATATATATTCTTCTGTTGTGAAATTTGTGGTGGAATGTGCCTTGGTTCCAGGGAATCAAAATTAATATTTGAACATTTCATTCTTCTTTAAAAGAGGACTTGTCAGTTGAAGAAGCCAAGTGCAAAAGCAGATGTAAGCTGACCAGTGTGATAGTGTGATTGATAGACAGGGCTTCTCAAGTGCCATGCTGGTTCAGTGTTAGTCACGGCCCTAGGAGCTGGGGACACATCCCTGAACAGAAGGGACAGTCTGTTCCCCTTTGTTCTGAAGGCATTCCAGTCTTTCAGGGTGACTCGGACAAGAAGCAAACAAGTGTATGCCCTGTGTACAATGGACAAGTCCTGTGAAGAGACACCAGGCATTAAGGTGGAGAGAGGAGAGGGGGTTGAAAGAGGCTTTCTTTCTCTGAAAAGGTGACATTGGAGCAGAAGCCTGAATAAAGGGGAGGAAGCCATGTTGATATCTAGGGAAGGGGCATTTAGACAGGAAGCTAGCTGGTGTACAGGCTGCAAGGCAGGGCAGAGCTCGGCATGATCACTAAATAGCAAGGAAGCCGTGGTGCTGAATGAGGTGATGAGGTGGTGCACAGCAGAGGGAGAGGTGAGGGGAAGTGAGGGGGGAGGTGAGGTCTGCTTCCGTGCATCCACCTCCATTCCTTCCTGGGTGGTCAGGAGCACAAATATGCCATAACCTTCCTAAAATACTCTTAGACAGCCTAGGAAGATGGCCAAAGTATTTAAGAACTTTCATTGGACCATTTTCAGTTTCTTCCTGGGACCTTAATGAAAGGGACAGTGTGTCCTGGTATGTATCCCCTGTCTTCCTGCTCCCCTTAGAACTAGCACTGTGTCCTTCCTTTTGCTCTTAAAGCTGCCTCTGCCCTTCCATACATTCTGCTAACTGACATATCAGTGAGAGTGTTTTTTCTCGTCTCTATTGAGGAATGCTTTGCATAATAGCTGAAATCCTGAAGTGTAGCAGCAGAAACGATTTAAATCTACATTTCAATTATTTTACATAAGTGTAACTAAAAAATCTGGCGTTTAAGTGAAAGTAAATTATTTGTCTAATTTCCATCAGGGACTCTTTCAAAGTCACAGAAAATGTGGTTAGTAGAATTTATGACTCTCCACTTCATCAGAGCAATTTTCTGGTGGGAGAAGGGGAAGCAGTTGCCAAGGCCAATGCCTTTGCTTACTTTTTTAAAGAATAAAATGCTGAGCTTACTATTGTTCCATTAACAACTCCGTCAAACTGTGAAATGCACCACTCCTGCACAGGCCTTGGTTTTACCCTATTTTTAAAGATGTCTCTTATGCTTCAGACAAATCTATCTAGAAAGGAAAGGGACAATTCAATCCCCTAAACTATTAATTCTTTTAATAATTGTAAATTTATCATTTCAATTTTGCATACCCAAGAACAGTCTCCCTACAGAATTATTATAAATGAGTTTAAACCGTCTATGCTTTAAAACATGAAAGATTAAGCTTTAATTTTTGTTTTAAAAAATCCCCTTAGGCAATAAATAGGTTCCTTTGTCTCATGGCCTTGAAATAAAAATTAAAATGGTCTAAATTGCCCATGGTTAAAATAATGTTTTATGCAATTATCAGATGGTAGTGAGTAAAATTAGAAATTAAATCATGAAAGAATAAAAACCAGGTAAATGCATATTATGCCTTTTATAAGTTTCTCCTGGGTCTTTTGAAGCCTAATTCAATCGTGTTTCTTGTCTTTTATTTTGATATAATTTTTCCTTTGTTTATTTCAATCTCTTGCTTAATTAATTAATTCTGGGGTCATTTCTTCTTAATTTTGAACCACTTTTGAGGAGTGTATCTGTGGATTGGTATAAAGTGGCAATTTGTCCCTGAGATATACAGCTGGGTCTTAAAGAAAGGTAATATCTGTCTTCTATCCCACTTGTAGATATGCTGTTTTGCTTGAAAATTTCGAGAGCTTAGGAGAAAGCATTGTTATTACCACGTATAAACATTTCTTTGGCATTTTCTATGTAAATACAATATTGCGTTCCTATACCACATTAGTCTACTGACCTTCCATTTCCTTTAAAAAAAAAAGATGTTTTAAAATTCTCCAAATGCTTCTTTAAGTGTACTCAATCAAGTGCATACTTCAGGATAACAATTTCTTTCAATAGCGTAAAGTATTTTAAAACCCTAAGGAAACATTTTTCCATTCCCACCAGTGACTTTTCAAATAGTTTTCACTTGAAATTCTAGGCAGTATTTTTCCTCATCTTCCAGATGTTCCCTGCCTCCTTGAAGGCTGTGACAGACACAACAAAGTCCCAAGGAAATGGTGCATCTTCCTTGTGGACTGTTGGAGGGTAACAGAGGCTGGAGTTGTTGTCATGTGACTCAGGGCCCTCCTGCACTTCTCACAGAAGGACCAGGGAGTGGTCACCTTCAGGTTCTCACACCCATGTTACCAGGGCAACCATGGAGAAAAGCAGCTGGCCAAATGGCTGGATGAACAGTGGGACCCAAGATGTTGTCCCCAAACCTTTCAGTGTTCCAGAGGCTTCCGTCCCTCCTTCACTGTGCTGACATGAGTATTTCAAGAGCTTGCATCATGTGAAGAAGTGTGGTCCCATAGGTTGATGGAGCCCATGTTTTCGAGCCTTCTACTTTGTGTAGGGCAAGTACATAATACATTTCTAACAAACACTGAACTAATTCTAAACCTGAGTCAAATGCCGGCTCCTTCATAAGCAGCTGGATTAGGAGCCCTTGAGGGCAGACATGGAGGAAAGGCCGCAGTATGGAGCAGGACACGGCGCTCTACTCTTCCCTGCTGCCGCAGTGTGCTGCTCTTCAGCCTTCTGCTAGAACACTTCCCACATCTCCAGGTTGTCTGAGTGTATTCCTTGTCTCTCACCATCTACATTGTAAGTTCTTTCTAGCAGGAACAGTGTTTTTCTTGTAATCAACCTTGCGTTTGAAACAATACCTCAAACACCCAGACACTCAAATGTCAATTCAGTTAACAAGATAGAAAAGTGAAGAAGTGCTAAGGCAAATATTTAAAAGCCCTTTACTCTTTCCCCAGGGCTCACCTCTGAGAAGGTACTCCAGTCTGTCATGGTGAACTTTGACAGGGTCATTGACCCACCTGACAACCCTGACTTGGTTCTGAGTAACCTAAAAACAGCCACACATCACAGTTGAGTATTCAGGTCTGACGGGTTTCTGAAGAGTGAACAATAGTAATTGACATTAGAGCAAAGTCCTTAGAACAATTTTTGCACTTTTGTGAAGATTGGCATTTGAAATGCTCCTACATTATGATATGGATAAGGAAGAGTCTCATATCAAATAAAGGCATGTTTATTTTCAAAAGTATTATCTACTTGTGTGTGAGCTTTTGAAAGCAAATCCCCAAAAAGCATTCCCTTAATCATGTGATCTTCACTAATGCCACAAGGTCCTAGGCGCACCTACTCTGGTGACAGAAAGCAACACATTTAACTTTTGTCAACATAAGGAATGTACAAACCCGTACGAATTTTTATGAGTTTATTTGAGCCAACCTGTCAACAATTGCCTGGAAGCAGTCTCAACGGATTGAGAAAATGCTCCGGAAAGTGGCAGTTTCACCACTTACTGTATACATCAGAATCGAAGGGGGAGACACAAAGGAGACATAAAGATAAGCAGGTGAGAAAGCAAAGCGGGCAATCTTTAGGACTGGATTAAAAGTAAAACATAAAAGTGTAGTTAGTTAACAGATAATGATTAACAGGATAACAACAATGAGGGGATTTCTGTTTCCTTCTTTGGTGGGCTGGCTGTGCTCTGAGGAGGGTGAAAAAGATTTCTCTTACAGTTCAAAGGTATGTTAGCAGATACATTATTGTAGGTAGAAAAAAAAAAAGGCTTGATTAAAGTAAGCATTGACCTTTGTTAGAGAAAAATACCACCCCAGGACATGACTACCCACCATGAACTGCTTTATTTTAATTTCAGACCATCCTGTGTAGTTACTTGAGGCCTCTGAGTCTGCAAGGTCCCCCGATGCAGGCCTCCCCAAAGCTTGCCAGGTTCAGCATGTGGCCACGTTTTGTCTGTACTTTTCAGGGGTATTTGTTACTTATACTTCAGCATTTTATTAATTCAGGGACCAGTTATTCTTAACCTCCCATTTTTCTTCTTATGCCTGTCTTGTTTCATTGCTTGTAATCAAGGAAAAGAAGTAAATCTCAAAACAGTTTTTTCCTTCGCTAGCTAGATGGTTTCAGTCAGGAGTCAAGTCAGTTGTTAAAATTAGCTATTTATTTGTGGGGTCGAATCAGTCAAACAGCTTTACTCCATTTCTGACATTCCATTCTTTGCTCATTTCTGAAAATTCCAACATTTTGTGCTTTTTTTTTTTTGAGACGGTTTCCACATGTTACCTTGTTCTCGACATACAAGGCTTACTTTATTTTCATCAATGTTAATGGTGGTTTGACACTATGTAAAATGTTCCATAAATAAAATGTCACTATAGTGACTATAACTTCCTAATACATTTTTCATTCATTCAACAATTTTTATTGAGCATCTGCTATGTACCTGGGACTCTTCTGAGACATTTGAAATACATCAGTGGACAAAGCTGACAAAAATCTCTGTCCTAGTGCATATAGATTATATTCCAGCATTAGCATTTTACTAAATTCCCACTGTTGTAAAATGATTTGGTTAGCTATTAAGCATAAACTATAACTTCTACACTCTTTGAAAAAACTTCATAACCAATACCTTTTGTGTACTTTATGTTAAAACGTTGTGAATCAGACCACTGTGGGAAGAGAAAGTAAAGAGATGGACAGACCACTCCTGTCCATGTCTCTACTTTCTTTCTCTTCTGTGAACTGTGCCATTTTTCTACACTTTTAATGCAACAAGGAGTTCTGAGAGCAGTATTAGCCAGGAAGGTAGATTCAGTAAAGTCACAAAACCAGAAAAAGAGAGAAGTGTACTTGGCAGTCTGCTCTGTGGCTTCTCAAGAGAAGCGTTTTGTGAAAATCAAATATTTCAAATCTTAGACATTTAAAAAACATTTTTGAAAAAAGTAATTGGCAGTGGTCTGCCTTTCTAGTAAATGGTTTTTGATTTGGTATTGATCATCATGCTTTTAGGTTTAAAAGTGTATATGCAAATGCCTCAAAACCAAAGGAGCTTTGATGGCCTCTTTATAAGGGCTGGGCATTTTGATACAGAATTACCTTTAAATTTCACTGAGCGTCATGGAAATGAGAAATCTAGTCCCAACAGAAAGTGGCCAGTTCTATGATTCATCCTGGTATCCTGATCATCCAGAGGTTTTTCCATCCTGCTATCAGAACAACTTTGCACAGTGGATGGCAAGCCCCACTGTCAATGAGATGCCCCTACCTAGAGTCTCTTAATTGTTCTGAACTAATTTAAAGCTTAATAAAGCTGCCCCACTGAGGGAGAGAGATATTTATGTGTTCATCACTTGAATTCAGAGCCCACACAGACTTATACAAGCCATTGCCACCACCTGTGCCAAATACTGTACTGCGTGTTGTCCCACTTCCTGTGGGCGGACAGATCCCTGTCATGCGTTCAAAGGGTTGTCACTCACTTAGTGCTTTGTTCTTTGTGTGGGGTGCACTTTTTCACTTTTTTAGATATTAGCTCTCCCTCTTCATGTGTATGCGTTAAGTAGCTCTGGAATCTGTGCTATGCCGAGTGTCAGTGATTCATTGAATGTCGCCCTGCAGTCTCCTGCACCGTGTGGCACAGCCGCACCAGACGCCCTCGTGATATGCACACGAGCTCAGAGGTGTGTTTTCTGTACAACACAACCACTCAGTGTTTTCTCTCACTAAGTTATCTACATGGCTGTCTGATCTCACCATTTATCACTGCTCACACTGGTACAAAGCATGCGTTTATTGCTTAAGTGCGTTTTAGATGAGAAAAGCAACAAAACTTTAGTCACGACTCCCCAGAGGTTCATGATCCAAGGTCCATGTAGGGAGACTCGAAAACAATCAGAAGTGTTTCATTCATGTGTGGTGTAAACCCACGGATTGCTCTACACTCGAGGTCGTGGTCACATACAGAAAATAAGCAAAAGGGATGAACTGGGGCAGTCCGTCAAGAACGGAAAGTCAAGTAAGATACAAAGTGTCAGTGACAGAAGAGACTCCATCTTCAGGAAATGAGGAACAATTTTAGTATAATGGCTGACATTGGAGCCAAAATTTTAAGAAGAGGTAGGATCTTGAAAGGCAGAAATGGAAAGGAAGATACAGCAAATGTGTCCAAGGTGGAAAAAAAATGCAGAAGAAGAATTTAGTTAGCAAACTGAAATTTATCTCATTCTTCACAAGGATGAGATATGTGAGAAATAACAGCCACAGAAGACTCCGAAAGCCGTGGCCAAGGAGCTAGGGCTCTCCTGTAGCAGTTAAAAGCTGTTTCAGGACTTTGAGCACAAGAATGTCAGTGTTGGGTCTTAAGTACCAAATGGATATGGGGAAAGGGAAGGGGAAGAAGACAGAGTGTGTTTAGTTTGAGGGACCAGTGGCAGGGTTTTCATTAGCAAAGAGAAGAGAGTCAGAAGGAAAGGTTTGTCATCGAAGCTGATCCAATTTTATGCATATTGAGGAGAAACCCACTGTGAACAAACATCCAACAAGCAATGAGGTATTTGACCGTCGAGTTTAGCACAGAGATTGGAGCTGAAATAGTGGGTTGAGAATGAACTGTAGAGGTGAGGCTGGCTGAGCTCATCTGGGGGCTGGGTGAGATCATTAATCTAGAATCATCCAACAAAGCAGAGAAGGGGAGTGGGTGGACAGACAGCCTGGCTGGTGACTGTTTGTGGGACAGCAAGGAAGTTGTTAGAAGGGAGCTTCCAAGGTTGCGCAATGTCAGAGAAAAGCAAGAGAAGTTGGAGTGGGAATGTGCTAAAGGTGAGTGAGAGCAGGAGGGGTTCAGTGGCCCCCCATCCATGAATTCATTTTCTGCTTCAGTTACCCACAGTCAGCCTTGGTTGGAAAATAGTAAATGAAAAATTCTAGAAATAATAAGTTTAAATTGCGCACCACTCTGAGTTGGGTGATAGAGTTTTGCACTGTGCCCCTCCATCCTGCCTGGGATCTGAACCGTCCCCTTGCCCAGTGTCTCCGCACTAAAGGTGCTCCACAACCTCAGTCACTCAGCAGCCGTCTCAGTTAGCAGATCAACTCCTGTGGTATCACAGTGCTTGAGTTCACCTTTATTTTACTTAACAGCCCCAGAGCGCAGGAATAGTGATGCTGGCAATTTGGATATGCCAGCAAACTGGTAAAGTGGTTTACCCTATGTACGGTAAAACATATACCATATATACAGATACAGTCTATCCACTGTTTCAGGCATCCACTGGGGGCCTGGGGAAGTATCGCCCACAGATAAGGGGGGTACTGTAATTTGAATTTAGCACTTAGGTGGTTTGTTCACTCTGATAAGTGGCCAGTTCACTACAACGGTGGAGCCGATGTCACAGTATTGCGTGCAGTGAGACAAAGGGATTGTGAGACTGGAGGCAATAATTATTTATTTATATATGGCATTTTCATGAAATGTAGCAATTTTTTAAAGTCGATAAAAGCAGGGCCAATAGGAAGAGAAAGTTTAAGATGGACAAAACTTAAAGCCAGCACAAAGGAGAATAGAAAGAGGCCAACAGAGATGAAAATTGCTGGACTGAAGTCAGAAGGAGGTTGATTAGAGGGATGGAATCAGTCCCCTGTGAGCAGGGCCCATGAGGTCCTGCCCGCGTCTTCTGTGCTGGCAGGGCGGTCGGCCACCACGCTCCTGGCCAGTCCCTCTGCCTTGCTTTTCCAGCTTTGCCCACCATTGTGCACATCTATTACCATGTGTGATGGGTCATAAACCCATAATAAGTGATGAGCAAACAATGGTATGTCCTTTAAAGAGGGAATGCCTTTGCCTCTGAGGCATGACCAGAAAGAGGTCAGGAGTGATGAGGACGTAAAGAATTTAACACAGAAAGATATTTACATCACATATAGGTCATGAATTTAGCTATCTACAAACAACCAAGAAATGCATACTCGGGGAGAGGTTTAAAAAATAGTTAACTTGCCCTGGCATGTTGGCTCAACGGTAGAGTGTCAGCCTGGTGTGTGAAAGTTTCGGGTTCAATTCCCAGGCAGGGCACACAGGAGAGGCAACCATTCCCTTTGCCCCCCTCTTCCTGTCCTGATGGTTCAGGGTTTGAGCAAGAGTTGCCCCAGGCACTAAGGATGGCTCCATAGCTTCTTCTTCAGGTGCTAAAATAGCTCAGTTGCCTAGCAACAGAGAAGGGGCCCGACCCAGATGGCAGAGCATATAGCCCCCATAGTAGGCATGCCTGGTGGATCCCAGTCGGGCGCATGTGGGCATCTGTCTGCCTCCCACCTCTAAATTTAAAAAATAATAGTTAACCTAAAGAACATAATGTAGGGATAACAACTTTATTTTATTTTGTTTCTAAAGGATGTAGACATTATGACCAGGAGCTGAGAGACTGTGATTTGGAGCAGACCATTTCATCTTTTTTCAGTTTTCTCAGTTGTGAAAGGAAATTGTTTGGTTTTACTTTTCTTAAGGAAATATTGAGGTTAATAAATATATATAATGCATACTGTTGCTTTTTTTATTAATTTTAATGGGGTGACATTGATAAATCGGGGCACATATGTTCCGAGAAAATATTTCCAGGTTATTTTGACATTTGATTATATTGCATACCCATCACCCAAAGTCAAATTGTCCTCCATCACCTTCTATCTGGTTTTATTTGTGCTCCTCCCCTCTCCCTGCCCCCGCCCTCACCTCCCCCTCCCTCTGGGTAGCCAGTACACTCCTGTCCATGTCTCTGAGTCTCATTTTTATGTCCCATCTATGTATGGACTCATATAGTCCTTAGTTTTTTCTGATTTACTTAACTCAGTATAATGTTATCAAGGTCCATCCATGTTGTTATAAATGATCCGATGTCATCATTTCTTATGGCTGAGTAGTATTCTGTTGTATATATGTACCAAAGCTTTTTAATCCACTCGTCCTCTGACGGACACTTGGGCTGTTTGCAGATCTTCGCTATTGTAAACAATGCTGGCATGAACATGGGGGCTCATTTCTTCTTTTCGAACAGTGCTATGGTGTTCTTAGGGTATATTCCTAAAAGTGGGATAGCTGGGTCAAAAGGCAGTTTGATTTTTAATTTTTTGACGAATCTCCATACTGTATTCCACAGTGGCTGCACCAGTCTGCATTCCCACCAGCAGTGCAGAAGGGTTCTTTCTCTTTTCTCCACATCCTCGCCAGCACTTATTCTGTGTTTTGCTGATGAGCGCCACTCTGACTGGTGTAAGGTCATATCTCATTGTGGTTTTAATCTGCATTTCTCTAATGATTAGTGATGTTGAGCATTTTTTCATATGCCTATTGGCCATCTGTATGTCCTCTTTGGAGAAATTTCTATTCATTTCTTTTGCCCATTTTTTGATTGGATTGTTTGTCTTCCTGGTGTTGAGTTTTATAAGTTCTTTATAAATTTTGGTTATTAACCCCGTATCGGACATATTGTAGAATATGTTCTCCCATTGTGTAGTTTGTCTTTTTATTCTGTTCTTATTGTCTTTAGCTGTGCAAAAACTTTTTAGTTTGATATAGTCCCATTTGTTTATTCTGCCTTTTATTTCATTTGCCCGTGGAGATAAATCAGCAAATATATTGCTGCGACAGATGTTGGAGAGCTTACTGCCTATGTTTTCTTCTAAGATGCGTATGGTTTCACAACTTACATTTAAGTCTTTTATCCATTTTGAGTTTGTTTTTGTAAATGGTGTAAGTTGATGGATCTAGCTTCATTTTTTTGCAGGTAGATGTCCAATTTTCTTAACACCATTTGTTAAAGAGGCTGTCTTTACTCCATTGTATGTTCTTTCCTCCTTTGTCAAATATCAGTTGTTTATAAAGCTGTGGGTTTATTTCTTGGTTCTCTGTTCTGTTCCATTGATCTATGTGCATGTTGTTATGCCAGTACCAGGCTGACTTGAGTACAATGGCCTTGTAGTATACCTTGATATCCGGAAGAGTGATACCTCCTGCTTTATTTTTTTCTTTTTAAGATTGCTGAGGCTATTTGTGTTCTTTATTGGTTCCATATAAATTTTTGGAATATGTGTTCTATATCGTTGAGGTATGTCATTGATATTTTAATTGGTATTGCATTGAATTTAAAAATTGCTTTGGGTAATATAGACATTTTAATGATGTTTATTCTTCCTAGCCATGAGCACGGTATATGCTTCCATTTTTTGTATCTTCCTTGATTTCTTTTATCAATGTTTTATAATTTTCCGAGTACAAGTCCTTAACCTCCTTGGTTAAATTTACTCCTAGGTACTTTATTTTTTTGGCTGCAATAGTGGAGGGGATTGTTCCTTAATTTCTTTTGCTGACAGTTCATTATTCATATATAAAAATGCTTCTGATTTCTGAGTATTAATTTTATATCCTGCCACCTTGCTGAATTCATTTATCAGGTCCAGTAGTCTTTTGACTGAGACTTTAGGGTTTTCTATATAAATATCATATCATCTGCTAATAATGATAGTTTCACTTCTTCTTGTCCAATTTGGATGCCTTTTATTTCTTCTTCTTGTCTGATTGCTGTGGCTAAGACATCCAGAACTATGTTGAATAAGAGTGGTGAAAGGGGACACCCCTGCCTGGTTTCTGATCTTAAGGGGATTGCTTTTCATTTATGCCCATTTAGTTTAATGTTTGCTGTGGGTTTGTCATAGATGGCCTTATCATGTTAAGGAATGTTCCCTGTATTCCCACTTTACTGAGAGTTTTGATCGTGAATCGGTGCTGGATTTTATCAAATGCTTTTTCTGCATCTATTGAAATTATCGTGTGATCTTTGTCCTTCCTTTTGTGTATGTGATGAATCACATTGATTGATTTGCGAATATTGAACCAGCCTTGCCTCTCCAGAATAAATCCCATTTGATCAGGGTGTATGATTTTTTTCATATATTGCTGGATCCGGTTGGCTTATATTTTGTAGAGAATATTAGCATCTAAATTCAGCAGGGATATTGGCCTATAATTTTCTTTCTTTGTGTTGTCTTTGCCTGGTTTCAGGATCAGAATTATGCTCGCCTCATAAAAGGAGTTTGGAAATCTTCCTTCCTCTTGAATTTTTTGACATAGCTTGAGCAGCATAGGAGGAGTTAATTCTTCTTTGAGTTTTTGGTAAAATTCACTTGTGAAGCCATTCAAGCCCAGGACTATTCTTTGTTGGGAGTTTTTTTGATAACTGGTTCAATCTCCTTTGTTGTAATTGGTCTGTCTAGGTGTTCTGATTCTTCCAGATTGATTTTTGGATTATATGATTCAAGAAATTTGTCCATTTAACCTAGGTTGTCTAATTTTTTGGCATAGAGTGCTTCATAGTATTTTCTTAAAATACTTTGTATTTCTGTTGTGTCAGTTGTTATTTCTCCACTCTCATTTCAAATTTTCTGTATTTGAGTTCTCTATCTTATTTTCTTGGTGAGTCTAGTTAAAGGTTCATTGATCTTGTTTACCTTTTCAAAGAACCAGCTACTGGTTTCATTGATCCTCTGTATTGTTTTATTAGCCTCTATGTCATTTATTTCTGCTCTGATCTTTATTATTTCCTTCCTTCTACTAGTTCTGGGCTTTATTTGCTGTTGGTTTTCTAGTTCTTTTAAATGCAGGGTCAAGTTGCTTATTTGAGCTTTTTCTAGATTCTCATGGTAAGTCTGTAGTGCTATGAACTTCCCTCTCAGTACGGCTTTTGCTGTATCCTATAAATTTTTTATATATATATATTTTATTATTATTAATTCTAATGGGGTGACACCAATAAATCAGGGTACATATGTACAATGAAAACATCTCCAGGTTATCTTATCATTCAATTGTGTTGCATACCCATCACCAAAAGTCAAATTGTCCTCTGTCACCTTCGATCTGGTTTTCCCTGTGTCCCTCCCCTCCTCCCTAACCCACTCTTCCCTCCCTCCCCCCATCCCATAACCACCACTCTCTTGTCCATGTCTCATATTCTCACTTTTATGTCCCACCTTTGTATGGAATCATACTGTTCTCAGTTTTTCTTTTTTTCTGATTTACTTATTTCACTCTGTATAATGTTATCAAGGTACGTCCATTTTGTTATAAATGATCCGATGTCATCGTTCCTTATGGCTGAGTAGTATTCCATAGTATATATGTACCATAGCTTTTTAATCCACTCGTCTTCTGACGGACACTTGGGCTGGTTCCAGATCTTCGCTATTGTGAACAATGCTGCCACGAACATGGGGGCGCATTTCTTCTTCTCGAACAGTGCTATGGTGTTCTTAGGGTATATTCCTAAAAGTGGGATAGCTGGGTCAAAAGGCAGTTCGATTTTTAATTTTCTGAGGAATCTCCAAACTGTTTTCCACAGTGGCTGCACCAATCTGCATTCCCACCAGCAGTGTAGAAGGGTTCCCTTTTCTCCACATCCTCGCCAGCACTTATTCTGTGTTGTTTTGCTGATGAGTGCCATTCTGACTGGTGTGAGGTGATATCTCATTGTGGTTTTAATTTGCATTTCTCTAATGATTAGTGATGTTGAGCATTTTTTCATATGCCTATTGGCCATCTGTATGTCCTCTTTGGAGAAATTTCTATTCATTTCTTTTGCCCACTTTTTGATTGGGTTGTTTGTCTTCCTGGTGTTGAGTTTTATAAGTTCTTTATAAATTTTAGTTATTAACCCCTTATCAGATGTGCTGTCAAATATGTTCTCCCATTGTGTGGTTTGTCTTTTTATTCTGTTCCTATTGTCTTTAGCTGTGCAAAAACTTTTTAGTTTGATATAGTCCCATTTGTTTATCTTGCCTTTTATTTCAGTTGCCCGTGGAGATAAATCGGCAAATATACTGCTGCTACAGATGTCGTAGAGCCTGCTGCCTATGTTTTCTTCTAAGATGCTTATGGTTTCACAGCTTACATTTAAGTCTTTTATCCATTCTGAGTTTGTTTTTGTGAATGGTGTAAGTTGATGGTCTAGTTTCATTTTTTTGCAGGTAGATGTCCAATTTTCCCAACACCATTTGTTAACGAGGCTGTCTTTACTCCATTGTATGTTCTTTCCTCCTTTGTCAAATATCAGTTGTCCATAAAGCTGTGGGTTTATTTCTGGGTCCTCTGTTCTGTTCCATTGATCTATATGCCTGTTCTTATGCCAGTACCAGGCTGTCTTGAGTATAATGGCCTTATAGTAAACCTTGATATCTGGAAGAGTGATACCTCCTGCTTTATTTTTTCTTTTTAAGATTGCTGAGGCTATTCGTGTTCTTTTTTGGTTCCATATAAATTTTTGGAATATGTGTTCTATATCTTTGAAGTATGTCATTGGTATCTTAATTGGTTTTGCATTGAATTTATAAATTGCTTTGGGTAATATAGACCTTTTAATGATGTTTATTCTTCCTAGCCATGAGCACGGTATATGCTTCCACTTGTTTGTATCTTCCTTGATTTCTTTTATCAATGCTTTATAATTTTCCGAGTACAAGTCCTTAACCTCCTTGGTTAAATTTACTCCTAGGTACTCTATTTTTTTGGCTGCAATAGTGAAGGGGATTGCTTTCTTAATTTCTTTTGCTGACAGTTCATTGTTGGTATATAGAAATGCCTCTGATTTCTGAGTATTAATTTTATATCCTGCCACCTTGCTGAATTCATTTATAAGGTCCAGTAGTTTTTTGACTGAGACTTTAGGGTTTTCAATATACAATATCATATCATCTGCAAATAGTGACAGTTTTACTTCTTCTTTTCCAATTTGGATGCCTTTTATTTCTTCTTCTTGTCTGATTGCTGTAGCTAGGACTTCCAGAACTATGTTGAATAAGAGTGGTGAAAGGGGGCATCCCTGCCTGGTTTCTGATCTTAAGGGGATTGCTTTTAATCTTTGTCCATTTAGTATGATGTTTGCTGTCGGTTTATCGTAGATGGCCTTTATCATGTTAAGGAATGGTCCCTGTATTCCCACTTTACTGAGAGTTTTGAGCATGAATGGGTGCTGGATTTTATTCAATGCCTTTTCTGCATCTATTGAAATTATCCTGTGATTTTTGTCCTTCCTTTTGTTTATGTGATGAATCACATTGATTGATTTGCGAATATTGAACCAGCCTTGCCTCTCCAGAATAAATCCCACTTGATCGTGGTATATGATTTTTTTCACATATTGCTGGATCCGGTTGGCTAATATTTTGTTGAGAATTTTAGCATCTAAATTCATCAGGGATATAGGCCTATAATTTTCTTTCTGTGTGTTGTCTTTGCCCGGTTTTGGGATCAAAATTATGCTCGCCTCATAAAAGGAGTTTGGAAGTCTTCCTTCCTCTTGAATTTTTTGAAATAGCTTGAGGAGGATAGGAGTTAGTTCTTCTTTGAATTTTTGATAGAATTCACTTGTGAAGCCATCAGGCCCAAGACTTTTCTTTTTTGGGAGTTTTTTGATAACTGTTTCAATCTCATTTGCTGTAATTGGTCTGTTTAGGTGTTCTGATTCTTCCAGATTGATTTTTGGAAGGTTATATGATTCAAGAAATTTGTCCATTTCACCAAGATTGTCTAATTTTTTGGCATATAGTTCTTCATAGTATTTTCTTACAATTATTTGTATTTCTGTTCTGTCAGTTGTTATTTCTCCACTGTCCTTTCTAATTTTATTTATTTGAGTCCTCTCTCTTTTTTTCTTGGTGAGTCTAGTTAAAGGTTCATCAATCTTGTTTACCTTTTCAAAGAACCAGCTTCTGGTTTCATTGATCCTCTGTATTGTTTCCTTCGCCTCTATGTCTGTTATTTCTGCTCTGATCTGTATTATTTCCTTCCTTCTACTTGTCTTGGGTTTTATTTGTTGTTGTTTTTCTAGTTCTTTTAGATGCAGGGTCAGGTTACTTATTTGAGCTTTTTCTAGCTTCTTATGATATGCCTGTCGTGCAATAAACTTCCCTCTCAGAACTGCTTTTGCTGTGTCCCATAAATTTTGAGTTGATGTGTGCTCATTATCATTTGTTTCTAGAAACTTTTTTATTTCTTCTTTGATCTCAATGTTAATCCATTCATTATTTAATAACATGCTATTTAGTTTCCAAGTGTTTGAGTATTTTTCAGTTTTTCTTTTGTGGTTAATTTCTAGTTTCATGGCATTGTGATGAGAGAAAATGCTTGATATGATTTCAATCTTCTTAAATTTATTGAGACCATTTTTGTGTCCTAACGTGGTCTATCCTAGAAAACGTACCATGAGCGCTTGAGAAGAATGTATATTCTACTGCTTTAGGGTGAAAAGTTCTGAAGATATCTATTAAATAAAGTTGATCTAGTGTATCCTTTAAGTCTGCTGTTTCTTTATTAATTTTCTTTCTTGAGGATCTATCCAGTGTTATTAGAGGGGTATTGAAATCCCCTACTATGATAGTATTGCTATTAATCTCGCCCTTTATATCCATCAAAGTCTGCTTTATGTATGTCGGGGCTCCTATATTTGGTGCATAGATATTTATAATAGTTATATCTTCCTGTTGAATTGTTCTCTTTATCATTATGTAGTGTCATTCTTTATCTCTTACTACAGCCTTTGTTTTAAAGTCCATTTTGTCTGATATAAGTATTGCTACCCCTGCTTTTTTTTCATTTCCATTTGCATGAAATATTTTTTTCCATCCTTTTACCTTCAGTCTATGAGCATCTTTTGTTTTAAGGTGTGTCTCTTGTAGACAGCATATGTATGGGTCCTGTTTCTTTATCCATGCAGCTACCCTATGTCTTTTGATTGGATCATTTAATCCATTTACATTTAAGGTTATTATTGATATGTAGTTGTTCATTGCCATTTTATTCTTTAAAGCTGTATTCTTCTTTTGCTCTATTCATTCCTCCCTTTAAACTGTTCACAAGAGGCCTCTTAGTATCTCTTGCAGAATTGGTTTGGTTTTTATGAATTCCTTCAGGCTTTCTTTTTCTGGGAAGCTCTTTATTTCTCCTTCAATTTTAAACGTTAGCCTTGCTGGATAAAGTAGTCTTGGTTGTAGGTTCTTGTTCTGCATTACTTTCATTATATCTTGCCATTCCCTTCTGGCCTCAAGTGTTTCTGTTGAGAAGTCCGATGTCATCCTTATGGGGGCTCCTTTGTAGGTGATAGCCTTTTTTTCTCTAGCAGCTTTTAAAATTTTTTCTTTATCCTTTAGCTTTGGTATTTTAACTATGATGTGTCTTGGTGTAGATTTTTTTGGGTTTCTCTTTAATGGAGTTCTGTGTGCTTCTTGAATGTGTGGAGTGTTTCCCAGCCTTAATTTAGGAAAGTTTTCTGCTATGATTTGATTGAACAAAGTTTCCATTTCCTGTCCTCTCTTCTTCAGGCACCCCTATGATGTGAATGTTGTTTCTCTTCATGTTGTCACAAAGCTCCCTTAGAGTTTCCTCACATTTTTTAAGTCTCTTTTCCTTTTTCTTCTCTGCTTCTGTGCCTTTGTTTATTGTGTCCTCTAACTCACTTATTGGATCCTCAGCATGATTCATCCTGCTTTTAATTCCTTCCATTGTGGTCTTCAGTTCTGATACTGTATTTATCATTTCTGTCTGATTCTTTTTTATTATTTCAATTTCGTTTTTTATACTTATCTCTTTATTTAGATGTTCATAGTGACTATCCATTGTTGCTCTAATTTCTTTGAACATCCTAACTATCATTATTCTAAATTCTGCTTCTGGTAATTTGGTTATATCTGGTTCATTCAGGTCCTTCTCTGGGGATTTCTCTTGATTTATTTGGTTTGCATTCCTCTGCCTGCCCATTTTTTCTGTGTATAAGCAAGTTGTGGCCCCTGGAGTCCAGTAGGTGTTTCCTTTGTGTTCTCTAGGTGTGGTCTGTCTGCAGGCTCCTCACCCCCTCTCCCGGTGCCTAGGGTGGTTGGGTATGAGCGTTATCAACGCCGGCACACTGTGGCTTTTGCTGTGATTTCTGCCTCTCCTCGTGGGAGTGGCTGTCACTAAAGCCACAAGTCTTAGCACCAGGTGTAGAGGTGAGCACCTTTGCTCAGCTGCGGACCCAGCCTATTTCCGGACTTCCGCCCAGAACCCTCAGTCAGAGCCTGCTCGCCACAGTTTCGCGGGTTGGGCGGGGCTTTTGACGTGCTCTCAGCTGTGAGCGTTTGCCCGTCTGGAGATTTAGCCTCGTCCTCGAGGCCAGGGCCCTTTTGCGCAGAGTCGCAAACCCAGGTTTATTGGGCCGGGCGTGTTTGCTGGCTTCCGCTCAGCTGAGTACTTCCGCTCGTCCCGGACTCTACCCCGCCCTCGCGTTCGGAGCCCGCTCGTGCACGTATGAATGCTATCCGGGGTTTCTCCGGCCGAGCGGGGATAGTAGCATGAGCTCAATTGCGAGCTTCCACTTGTCTCTGGGTCTAGCCCATTCCCGCGCTCGGAGTCCACTCGCGCACGTATACTGGCCAACGGCAGTTTCTCCGGCCTGGGGGGGGGGGGCTGGTAGCGTGAGCTCAGCCTAGCCCCTGCCTGTCCCTCGTCCTAGCCCGGTCCCCGCGGTCAGGGCCGGCTTGCGCAGGGTCGTAGAGCAGATTTCTGCCTGTTCCTGGCCTCCCGCTTTGTCCCCGCAAGTGGGGTTAAAGGCGAGCCTGCAGCTGCCGGTCCGCTTTCGCGGGTCCCCTCTGACCCTCTGGGCTAGACTGAGCTCACACCGGCTTGGCCTCCGCCCACGCCGACAGAACCGCGTTTCAGCGTCTTGCCGCCCTCCATACCCTTAAGCAGCCCTCAGCAGAGTAGGAAGGGCCCTAATACTCCACACTGTAGGCCTGGGAGCTCCCTCACTTGTTTCCCAGCTCAAAACTGTCCAAACGCCTCTTCTAGGCTCTGAGACTGCAGGCTGGGGCTTGGTTCCTGGGACCCAGGTCCCTCCCTCTCCGCCAAACTTTCTTCCCGCCCCGCAGGTCTCTCCGGGCTGCCGTTTGCTCCAGGGAGCTGGGCAGCCATCTTTACGTTTTCGCTATTCCTACCCGTCTCAATGTGGCTTCTTCTGTGTTCCTTGTTGAAGAGTCCACTTAGTTTAGTTCATAGTTGGTTTATCCAGATGATGGTTCTTTAAATTGAGTTATAATCCACTTTGGTTCTGGGAGTTGGAAGTTGGTACGTCCGCCTACTCCGTCGCCATCTTGCTTCCCCCTGTATCCTATAAATTTTGAGTTGATGTATGCTCATTATCATTCGTTTCTAGAAACTTTTTTATTTCTTCTTTGATCTCATTGTTAATCCATTCGTTACTTAATAACATGCTATTTAGTTTCCAAGTATTTGAGTATTTTTTAGTTTTTCTTTTGTGATTAATTTCTAGTTTCATGCCATTGTGATCAAAGAAAATGCTTGATATGATTTCAATCTTCTTAAATTTGTTGAGACCACTTTTGTGTCCTAACATGTAGTCTATCCTAGAGAATGTACCATGAGCGCTTGAAAAGAATGTATATTCTACTGCTTTAGGGTGAAAAGTTCTGAAGATATCTATTAAATCGAGTTGATCCAGTGTATCCTTTAAGTCTGCTGTTTCTTTGTTAATTTTCTTTCTTGAGGATCTATCCATTGATGTCAGTGGGGTAATGAAATCCCCTACTATTATAGTATTGCTGTTAATCTCGCCCTTTATATCCATCAGAGTCTGCTTTATGTATGTCGAGGCTACTATGTTCGGTGCATAGATATTTATAATGGTTATATCTTCCTGTTGAATTGTTCTCTTTATCATTATGTAGTGTCCTTCTTTATCTCTTACTACAGCCCTTGTTTTAAAGTCCATCTTGTCAGATATAAGAATTGCTACCTCGGCTTTTTTTTCATTTCCTTTTGAATGAAATATTTTTTTCCATCCTTTTACCTTCAGTCTATGTGCATCTTTTGTTTTTAGGGGTGTCTCTTGTAGACAGCATATGTATGGGTCCTGTTTCTTTATCCATGCAGCTACCCTATGTCTTTTGATTGGATCATTTAATCCATTTACATTTAAGGTTATTATTGATATGTAGTTGTTTATTGCCATTTTATTCTTTAAAGCTGTATTCTTATTTTGCTATATTCTTTTCCCCCTTTGAACTGTTCACAAGAGGCCTCTTAGTATCTCTTGCAAAATTTGTTTGGTTTTAATGAATTCCTTGAGGTATTTTTTGTCTGGGAAGCTCTTTATTTCTCCTTCAATTTTAAATGTTAGCCTTACTGGATAGAGTAGTCTTGGTTGTAGGTTCTTGTTCTGCATTACTTTGAATATATTTTGCCATTCCCTTCTGGCCTCAAGTATTTCTGTAGAGAAGTCTGATGTCATCCTTATGGGGGCTCCTTTGTAGGTGATAGCCTTTTTTTCTCTAGCAGCTTTTAAATTTTTCTCTTTATCCCTTAGCTTTGGTATTAAATCTATGATGTATCTTGGTGTAGATTTCTTTGGGTTTCTCTTTAATGGAGTTCTCTGTGCTTCTTGAACGTGTGAAATATTTTCCAGTCTTAATATAGGGTAGTTTTCAGCTATCATTTGATTGAACAAAGTTTCTATCCCTTGTTCTTTCTCTTCATCTTCAGGAAACCCAGTGATGCGGATGCGGATGTTATTTCTGTTCAGGTTGTCACAGAGCTTCCTTAGAGTTTCCTCAGATTATTTGAGTCTCTTTTCTTTTTTCTGCTCTACTTCTGTGCCTTTGTTTATTTTGTCCTCTAACTCACTGATTCGATCCTCAGCTTCATCCATCCTGCTTTTAATTCCTTCCATTGTAGTCTTCAGTTTTGATACTGTATTTGTCATTTCTGTCTGATTCTTTTTTATTATTTCAATTTTCTTTTTTATACTTGCTATCCCTTTATTTAGGTGTTCGTAATGACTTTCCATTGTTGCTCTAAGCTCTTTTAGCGACCTAACTCTCATTGTTTTAAACTCTGCATCAGGTAGGTTGGTTATATCTGATTCATTCAGGTCCTTCTCTGGGGATTTGTCTTGATTCATTTGGGTTGCATTTCTCTGCCTGCCCATTTTGTCTGTGTATAAGAAGGGTTGGCTACTGGATTCCAATGGATGTTGCTTCTATGTTCCCTAGGTGTGATCTGTCTGCAGGCCCGCCACCCCCTCTGCCACTGCCTAGGGCGGTTGTGTTGGGTGTTGCCGGCGCCAGCCACTACGGCAGTTTCTGCAGTTTCCACCTCGCCTCCACGCGGGAAGGGCTGTGTTCTTCCCGTGTGCAGGCTCTGTAAGCCTCAGCGGGTCTCGGCCTTAGCCCCTCTCCCATGGGTGGTGTTGCGCACCACACTCGGGCCACAAGCCAGGGCACCAAGGGCACTTTTGCTCAGCTGCAGGTCCTCCCTGTCAGCCGGTTCTTCTCACCAAGGGGTGCTTCTGCTACACACTCAGCCACAAGCCAGGCTTCCGCCCTGCCCAGCGGCAGACCTCTGCCCGTTCTGGGCTCCCGCTTTTCCTCCACAGGTGGGGTCTCAGGCGGTCCCGCAGCCGCCGGACTACTTTTGCACAACCCCTTCGTCTCCGCTGGGCGAGACCGAGCTCACACCAGTCAGCTCGGCCTCCACCCTCGCCGTTGGAACCGCGCTTCCGCATCCCGCTGCTGCCTGCCCTCCAGCAAGCCCTCAGCAGTGTGGGTGGGGGCACTGCAGCTCAGACCCTAACACTCCATACTGTAGTCCTGAAAGCTCCCTCCTTCTAAACGACTGTGCTCTGATTGCCAAGGGGGAGCCTGTTTGGCTGGTGTCCTGCTTGCCCATGCTGGTTCTAGGGGAAATATTGTTTCAGATTTGTGGAGTGACTCAGCCCAGGGTTTAGGGTGGCTGTCCCTCAAAGCTTTTCTTCCTGTACCTTCCAGACCACACTCTCTTCCCGCTGCTCCAGTCCTCTCCTCTCTCCCCATCTCCCAGAGTCCCAGGTGAGTGGTTGTGACAGAGATTTTCTGCCCCGTCTCTTTAAGAAGATTCTTGGGTCTGAGATAACTGTCTCTTTCTCACAAACAGTATCCTAACCTGTTTCCCAGCTAAATACTGTTCAAATACCTCTTCTGTGCTCTGGGGCTGCAGGCTAGGGCTTTGTTCCTGGGACCCAGGTTTCTATCCTTCTGCTGGCCTCTCTTCCTGCCACACGAGTCTTTCCCAGCTGCCTTTCACTCCGGGGAGCTGGGCAGCCCTTTCCGCGTTTTCGCTTTTCCTACCAGTCTCAATGTTGCTTCTTCAGTGTTCCCCAGTCGAAGAGTCCTCTCAGTCCACTTCAACGTTGGTTTATCCTGATGATGGTTCTTAAAATCAAGTTATAATCCACTTTGGTTCTGGGAGTTGGAAGTTGATACATCCACCTACTCCATTGCCATCTTGCCCTCCTCCTCTTTTTTTTTCTTGACTCCCCTTGCTTTAAAAAAAAATGCAACGTTAAAGTATAATATCGGAAAGAGTTGATTATTTGGGATTCATAGGAAATTCTGCTCCTCTGGACACAGGAAACTAATGTAAAACTGGAGAACCAGTGGTATTTTTCTCTGAATTTCTTGCCTTTGGCAAACAGGTATCCATGTTTCCTAAAAATATTAGAATATAAATAAAAATTGCTTCTTGGCCTTTTAGCTAAGTTCAAGTATAGAATATTAATGCAGAGAGTAGAGCCCTTCCTTCTTTTGACCTGAGCTGAACGAGCTGGCAGTGACTTTCCCTCCCATGGTGGGAAATTTGACTTGAGATTATAAAACCAACTCACCCTACTTACTAAAGATAAAATGGCACTTTTAGGTAAAATAGAGTGAGCTATGCCATGTCCAGGTAGGGTTTCCTTGTGACTGTCACCAGAGTCAGGCCCAAAAGCCCATGGGATGCTGCTTGGTGTGTCGGCACATGGGATTTGCGCTCTGAGCTCGGCCGTGTGCAGACGTAGCCACCCTGCTGAAGTGCGCACTCCTTCTGCCTGCACCCGCACATCAGAGCTTTTCAAATCTAGAACTTTTTTGGACAATCTCTTGACCCTTTGCCAGCATGAGTGTCATGTTATCCGAAGGAAGATTTGCCTCTTAGAAAGGAGTCTGTTATCCATCCATCTGGACAAACTGCCCCTTTTCCAGGACATCCTAAGACCAGGATTCAGACAGGTTCTCAGTGATGCCCCAGTGGCACGCACTTGCTTTCCCCAGAAGTTTGTTCTCACTCCCTCTCCAGAATCCAGGGCCTGGTCAAACCATCAAATGTTATAGTTGTAAAGAATCATTAAGATAATCTATCCAGGAGTCTCATTCATAAGCCAGAGATGCTGAGTGGCTCCACCACACCGTGAGAGATTCAAAAGCAGGAACTCCGAAGGAACCAGAAGTGTATTTCTGGTCTTTTTCACTTCTATGTTCTCACCCTCATGAGGAAATCACCAACAGTTTTTTTAGTCAGTGTCTATGACCATCTATAAAAACATCTGAGGTCAGCAAAGGAAGGGAAGGATTATACTTTTATTTCTCTTGGTAAATTATAAGCAAAATAACCATTGGAAGAGAAAATAGTTTTGATTTTTCTCTTTCCTTTGTTCTATTCTTGGTAGATCCATCTATACGGAGTTCATATAAGCTGACATTTAAACTTGTGGCCAGGTTAGATCTTAATATTTTAAGTGTCAGTCCTTTATGGGACTGGGGATTCCATAAATAAGGTAAGTTAAGAAGTACCCAGGCTTAGTGACAACTTACAAAGTGGATTTTTCTCAGAAATTTAACTAGCAGGAGTTCGAACTAGTGTGTGGAAATGAAAATTTAAATGAAGGAAACAGGCACTGCTTTGGCATTAAGTGTGATACTATCCACATCAGCTTCTATAGCACTTTCTCACCTTCCAAAATATTTATCATCATAGAATAATGCTTTGAAAGTAACTCAGAGTCCAAACAAGGAATTGTCTACATGCTGTTCTTTACACTCTGAGTTCTCTCCTTACTCATCTTCTAGAGAACCAATAGTGGCTTGTCCGGCCCTGTGTGGCAGCGCCACGTTGCTCCCCTGTCTCCCGCAGGCTGAAAGTGGCATAGGAAAGACTGATATAGTTGTTTAGGGGGTGAAAGACAGGCCTGTTACTGTGTCAGCTAGCGAGATGAGAACACCTCAGAACTTCCTCCCTTTATCCCCCCTCTTCCCACCCACCTCCCTCTGCAAAAAAAAAAAAAAAATCTTTTAGGGAATGAATTAAAATGAGAAGTGCGGTTTTTGTGGAATAATTAGACCCCACAGGAAAAGAGATCCTCCGTATTTTGTTAATGCCCTAAAGTTGTGATGAGCTAATAATGACAGTGCCTGTGTCACGGCTTAATTATTCTACATCCTCCCAGTCTTCCCTGCACTGTCGGACTCCAGCTGCCAAACTCATCAGAGGCAGGACACAGTCAGCTCCGGGGTCCTGAAGTCTGTTTGGTTGATGCAGGCAATTTTCTGTGCTTACAACTATTTTATTGCCTATCCCACCAAGCCTCTATGCTTTCACCATGTAATTGTTCTGTGGAGTGTTCAGTGAACTCGCTGAAGGCCGATTCTTGCCGTCTCTGCAAATACAGTTTCACTGTTGCTTAACAAAAAGCCTTTTGCTGTCCAGGAAAAGTGGGAAGAGGGCTAATAGGAGGAAATGCATGTGTGTAGTTCCTCAAAAACGCAGTCGTTTCTTGTTTGGACTTAATGCTAGACATGACCTGCTATGAAAGAGAAAGGGGGGAAGGGCAACATTCATGCAGGAAAATGATGTAAATGGAGAAGTGGTCAGTGTGAAAGGCTGAGTGCCCCTAATGGCCTTTCTGCTCTTCTTCCTGGATTTGGGATTTGTGAGAGGATGGAGGAGTGGCCAAGCTCCCTGCAGTCTGCAGTCAGCCTCACCCCGAAGTGGGAACGTTGTCCATCGCCCCACCTTCCACAAAGAATGAGGAGGAACCTGGCATGTACTATGTGGGTCCCCAGTTCCAGTTAAAGTAGAAGGGAGGGTGAGCTTCTCAGGGCTGGTCTTTGAATTGGCCCTGTGTACGCTCCAGGTCCTCCTGTGTGAGTTATGTCCGAGGATCAAAGGGTGTCTCTGCTCCGGTCCTAGTGACAAGGCAGCTACTGACTTCGCTGATTCTATCTTTTAAAATATGCACACTTTCTCTGGGATGTAAGCAAAAAGGAATGGTTTGATGAGTCTTTCACTCAGCCACAGGGTCAGTGGTGAAATTAGGAGCCCTCTGTGTGGCCGTGATGCGGAATGGGATGCTCTTCGTCCAGCACATTCAGGCCTAAAGGCTGGCCTCATCCTGGGTGAGACTGGATGATGGAATCCTCAGTAGGATCTGTTCACTCAGCAAACACGTTGTACCAACCATGCATCAGTCAGCTACTCTTCTAGGTTACAGAAAATAAGACAGGCGAATTCCAGCTCTTTAATAAGCTTATCTCCTGGTGGGATTTCCTTACATAGAAGGTAGCATCATAACTCACCACCCTTACATAGTATTTCACTCTTGGTTTCCTGCCTCCCATCATCTGTTCCCTTTTCTTATCACAAACCAAACATTACCTCCCCCTAAAAGCTTTCATCTTCTCATGCCGTAAACTAAGTTTTATACCTAGCCCTGATGGAATTTGATAGTATGGTGCTGGGACAGACCTAGACCAGTGGTTCTCAAGCTTGATTGAGCCAGACACACCAAGAGGGCTTGTTGAAATCAGATTTCTGGGTCCCACCACCAGAGATTCCAGGTCAGTGGGTCTGTGGTCACTTCCAAATGATTCTGCTGCAGAAGTCCTGGACTTTTTCCATTAAAAAGTGCCCTTTCTCCATTAAATGTGTGCATGGTTACTGTGACCATGTCCAGCTGACAGAACTATTCTGACCAAATGGCCATCAGAGCATCTCAGCCTTCCTGGGCCATGGGTCAGAGGGACTCACACCACTCAAGTCTAGCTTTCTCTCGGTGACCATTTTCTCCTTGATTCAGTCATTTGGTATTTGAGTTGGGTGTGCTCAGTAGGGTAGCTGCCATATGAATTCCGGGAAAGGAGAAGTTAGAAGCCACGTTATGTACTGAGCTTGATCGGGCAAGTGTTTATGTAGATCTCTTTGGTCTATAGTCACTAAGTAGACCTGGGTGGGGTTTTCCCATTGTTCAGTTAATGCGTGGGCAGTGGAAATTTGAACCTTCACTAAAGTATGACCTTGACAGTAGAATTGTCCCTTCTTGTGGTCCTTGTTTTCCCTGCCAGGAAATACAGCCAGCATGTGTTAGGCACTGGCAGAAACAATAACAGCTTTTCAGAAGTGAGTTTATTGGAGCTCTGAGGCTATTGAACATAGCCTTGGCCTTCCTAAACCCTCTGATACATGACCACCCAGAGGCCTCAGATTTTGTATTTGCACAAACAGGGAGGACGTTCCTCTGAGAGGCAGGGCTCACTGTGGAAGAATTCTAATTTGTTGCCACATCTTTTGTACTGACTGAATCTGCCTCCTTATTTCTGTCACTCACTGATCCTCATTTTGTTCTCTTGAGCTACAAAGAATATCTTTCTGATGTCAAGACCTAAGACTGTTCCTTCCCCTTAGTCTTCTGTCTGGGCTAAATTGTATCTGTTCACCAACTGCTTCTCCCTCAGTCAACTTGACATTCAGGCCTGGTCACCCTCTCCTGGACGCTCTCAAAACTATACACACAGACTAAGTTTCCTGCAGACTAATGATAATAGCTGCAAAATTTGTCATCACCCAAGTTACCTCACTAGAGAGGAGCGGAATGTTGAATCTTCAAGTGTTGTAAAATGATGTAAAAGAATGTAATTCCTCTTTCCAAGGACAGAATAACCAGATTCTCATCCTTCAGATATATTTCTCTCTCAGTCAGATATGTACCCAACAAATGTTCATCAATCATCTATAATATATCAGATATCAGTGCCTCCTCATTTATTTGATTATCATGTCACTTCTCAGAGCTGAGTCACATTATTCCAGTTTGGCAGATAAATACTAATCTTAGCTAAGTCAAGCCTGAGATTTTACAGATGAAAGGGACAAAGCCAGAAAATTAGGGTGAATCTGAGTTACTTCAGATTCACTGCTTCTGTCAGTAAATCTCCACAGCAAACCACAAGATATGTATAAGATGCAAGATGGGAAGTTAAGTTCAGTATCGGCATATTGTTAACTCTTTGGAGCCAGACTGCTGGCTTAGATCCTGGCTTACAACTGTGTGACCCTTCCACACTTTACCTTATAGAATAATTATGATTAAATGAGTTAATACTCAAAGTCCTTAAAACAATGACCGGCACATGTTAGCAACTCAATAAATATAAGCTATCATCATTATTAGCTTTATTTCTGGCACAACTGAATTGGGACTATATAAGTTTTCTATTATTGTGGTGAAATATTACCAAAAATTCAGTGGTTTAATACAATACAAATTTGTTACAGTATAGTTCTCTAGGTCAGAAGCCTAGTGTACTCACTGGACTAAAATCAAGGTGTCAGCAAGGTACATTCCTTTCTGGAAGCATTAGGGGAGAATCCATTTCCTTCCTTTCTCAACTTCTAAAGGCCACTTGCTTTCCTCGACACCTCGCCGCATCCTCCGTATTCACAGCCTGCGTGTCTGGTCAGCACGTTCACACTGCCTTCTCTCTGGGTCTCTCTTGCTACTCCTTCTTCCATTGATATGAACCCTGTGAGGACACTGGTCCCTCCCAGATGATCCAGGATAGTCTCCCCACCTTGTGATCAGCAGAACAGCAATTCTGAATTCCTCTTGGTCGTGTCACCTAACAGTCCCAGGTTCCAGGAGTCAGGATGTGGACATCTCCAAGGAGAGGACCCATTATGCTGCCTACCACAGAGAGAGAGCACAGTAGTAATTCTTACCTCCTGCTTCAGACAGCCCTGGGGACCCACATAAGCTTAATCCACCTATGCAGTGATAGAAAATTTGGGACAGAACAGAGGACAGGAGGGCCATTATCAAGCACCCGTCGGTATCTTGTGTGTCAGCCCAGTGGCCCATCGTTGGCCACTGTGGATGTCAGTCCTGCCCAGTCTGTCCAGTGAGATTAGTCACCTGTTCTTCCACAAGGGAAATGAAGGCTAGAAGGAGCTGGGACAGTGAGCAGACCAGTTTCTCCAGATGGCAGATGGGAGCTTTTTCGTGAGAAGTGGAACTCAGGTCCTTGTCTCTGGAAAACTGAGGGAAAAAAAAAAGAATAAGCATTTATCTTTGACACAGATAAACTTAAAAAGAAAGTAAATGAACTTTTTTTTTAATTTAGGTAAGATTAGGCTTGCTTGTTGTTTGGGTTGGTTTAAGAAAGTTTTCTTAATTGCAGCTCTCCTACAAGCATTATGAATCCCGACGGCAGGCGCCGTGTGGCCACCTCACCACGGACGCACCCCAGAGCTCAGGCGCGGGCCGCTCACAGTGCCTCACCATGCAGGTCCTCTGCTTCCTTGCCTCCAGAGTGGGGGACTCCATATCTGGGTCTCGGGTTGCCTGGCAGAATCCAACCTGGAATGAAGACACGTGGAAAACTTACTGTCCTTGTTCTTCTTAATGGGGATTAAGGAGGAGAAACAAATATCTGGAACTGGGTGGGCAAGTCCAAACCCCACTCTGCTCTATCCAACAGCAGTTATCTAAGGGCCCTTGAAGCACTCGTTTCTTTCTCTTTTCTTTTCTTTGCCTTCTCACCCTCTCTACTTTCTTTCTTTCCCCCTTGCATAGCAAGAAACCTAATGGCCAAGCACTCTGTCTGTGACCTCCAGTTTTGACCTGGGCCAAGAAACACTTCTAGATACAGGAGACACTGCATAGCCCTGAGGAGAAAGAATTGAACCCCTAGTGTTGGATGGGTATTTGGAGACTCCTCAGCTTAGAGTATTTCCAACAAGGAACCTTGTCAAAGGAGCAAAGAAATTCTGTACTCAGGTCACATTGGACACATCCTCACTGCCAGTGTCCCTCTCCTGCCAGCTCCCCTCACTTTCCCCATTGCCCCCAAAAAGTTTTTTTTCGTAGGCACAGGATTGTGTCACCATGCTGGTCATGAAACATGGCTTTCCATCACACAGCCATTCTAGTTCCTGGTTAGCCTCCTGGTCATGGCGGCTTTGGGCTTGTTGGGTGCTTTGAAGTAGTGATAAAACAGGCACAAAACAGGACCTGTGACAAGTTCCACCTGCTACCACATGAGCAGCATGAGACTTGGTTCCACCTTCTCGCCGGCATTCCTCTTGGCTGTGTTGTGCCCCCCTTCCTCTGCAAGGAACAGCCTTCCACTAAAAGAGGTGCTTTGAGCAATTATGATTGCATATTTATTTACTACCCTTCTCCCGAAATGTTCCTTTGGCATTCTGTAAACAGTTTAATTGAGAAAGCAAAGGATCCAGTTCTCTCAGTGGGGACTGAAGGGAATTTTAGGTAGGCACAATGCCTACCTAAAATCCCAAGGCAGCACCCTGCCAGTCTGCCAACTCAGAAATAGGAAGATACGTGTGTTAGTGGCATTTAATTTGTCTCTGTCTATTGTGTATGGTGTCTCTTTCTCTATTGTGCATCTGTTGAATATTTAGTTTTGAAGTATTTGAGGTTGGCTGTGTGACAAATTTGAGTTTTTCTTTTGCTTTAAAGAGGCAAATTTTTAGAGCGTCATCCAAAGGTATGGAGCACATGGCATTGTCTCACTGTAAAGCATGGTATTTAGCTCACTTTTCCTAGTCTTCTGAGTCCTCTCCTTCCTGTTCTTCACCCTATCCCCACCTTTCTGCTGGGACTACCCAAGAACATAGTAAGAGGTCAGAAAACTAGGTTCAGTCTAATTCACTGTAGCCGGCCTTCCTGGCTTTTTAAATAAATAGAAAACCAAGATGTAGAGACCTCTAATCTGCATATTGTTTCTTTATTGTCAATCAGAAAACGGGCCCAGTGAGTTACCCAGCCTCATCCACCTCTCCCTTAGCCCCAGGCCCAGGCTTCCGTGTTATGTGTGTCTATAACGGGTTCTCTCTCCAGCTCGCTGTTTGCCGTCAAAACTCTGAAATAGCCACACAAGCACAGAGTATGACTTTAACCTACCTCTTCCTCAGATCCGTTTGAGACTTAAAGGATATGGAAAACCACCCATGAGGCATGAGATCAGCCAGTTCTAATGTCATCTAGCTCCTTTCCTTCTTGACACTGAATGAAACTAGCTAGAAGTTGGTGACTGATGAGTCTGCTTCCTGCTGCTTGGGTTTCTCTGGATGAGAGGGCCGGCGGGCAGCCTTGCTGGGCCAGTAGTGCCCACCTCAGCCTTTGTAGAAAGATAAGGGCCTCATTGACTGGCATGTGGGATGCCCTGGGAACTCATGTGAGATAGAGAGGGTCATCCAACAGAAACACCAATGATTTTGCGTAGTCATCAATAATTGAAGGTGTTTAGACTGAAAGTCGGGAAAATCATATCTAATTTTTTGTCATTTTATGCAATGTATATTATATAGGCTTATCCCCAGTTCAACCTATACTGAATTGATGACCTAAAAATCCCCAAATAGTGTCAGAAACTAGGCCGAGTTCATTACATAGCTTACTTTACTTACTCCTCACAGCCTTTTAAGTTGTTTTTTGTTTGTTTGTTGCTCTACTTAAAAAACGAAGGAACAGAAGCCTGGGGAGAGGAGGAAACACAGAGTCTAATTAGAGACTAATGATGTCTGTGCTATAAATGATGTCTGAAATTTTTAAGCTGCAGAGACTGAGGTAATAAGACCCTGTCACGTGTTTTGTGTCTCCAGCAATCACACGGAATACTACTCAGCATCATCACAGTGACAGGTCCATCATAAAACTTCCTAGGAACACGGTGGTGTCCCTCTCTCCAGGGTATTGCTTTTAGTGCTTTGGCGCCCATTCTTCTCCATCACTGGTGTGAGTGGTACCCAGGTCTGGCAGCCCTTCTGATAATAATAGGAGCTCCTGCATGTTTATCAGATGAGGGCCAGATATCCTGACCCAGTTGCTCCCTTCCACCCCTCATCCTAGTTTGCTCCATATCCACTTCCTGTGCTGTGGGGATTATTTCATCTTCTCATCCTGTTCCCTTCTGTTCCTTTCCCTTCTCTCAGATCTGAATGAAGAGTCTGAGGGAGATAAAGGTGAACAGAGCCCTGATTCAAACAAGGGTTTTCTGGTGGTCATTGTATACCAGCACTGGAGTTCTTTTATTAGCTATGTTTCATCAGGACAAAGACACAGATTTTCATAAAAGCATCTTAAGATCCTTTGCAATACAAGCAGTTGACCCAATTTTCTTTCTCTCTAAAATTGCTATGAATATATAGACATATTGTCTCCGGTTAGGACAGCCAGCCAGCTCCCAGGGTTGCTGTTTGCATGGAGTATATTTTTCCATTCTTTTACTTTCACCTGTTTGTGTCTTTGCATCTGAAGTGTGTCTCCTAAGACAGAGCTGGGTTTTTTAGTTTTTGTTTTTTAACCCAGACTCACAATCCTTGCCTTCTCATTGGATTGTTTAATGCATTCACATTTAGAGTTTTTATTGATACGGTTACATTTGCATGTGCCTTTGTATGTTTTGTTTTCGGTATGTCACGTATCTTTTTGTTTGTTTCCCTTTGAGGCTTTATTTTGCATTAAGTAAACATTTTCTAATATAAGATTTTAATTTCTTTCATGGTTTTTTTCAATAGTTTCATATTTATTTCCCTGGGACTTACAGAAGACCCCCTAATGTCTCAGAATTTACTTCAAATTTGTACTTAATCAGTGCCAATAAGATACAGAAATCTCCTGCAAAACCCTTCTCCCCTTTGTTATGTTATTATTAATACACATGTTACACCTATATATGTTCCAAACTCAACATATTATATTTATTATGTTATACATTATTATGTTATACAACCTAATATCTTTTAAAGAAACTGAAAGAAGAAAGGAGAACAGATATATATCAATTGAGTTGTTTGTAATAGTCTTATTTACCATTTTGGGTTCCTGACATTTTCTTTGTTTCTTTTTTGTGATCACTACCTGGAATAATGTCCTTGCTCCAAAACAATGTTGTCCTCCCACCGGCCTTTTTGCTTTTATTGTCAAATATACTACATTTCTATATGTTACAAGCTCAACAATGCAATTATGTACATATTGTTTTAGTCAGTTCATTTTTAAATCAAGAGAAGAGGATGCAACTGTACTGTCTTTTATAATTACCTACATTATTACCTTCACTAGTGTTCTTTGGGTTTGTTTTTGGTTTTTTGTTTTTGTTGTATGTGTGTATTCTAATTATAGGCAGGAATCACTTGCTTTCAGCATAAAGAACTTACTTTAGTGTTTCTTATAATACATATCTGTTAGCAAAATTTTCTATTTTTGTTCATTTAGGAATGTTGTTATTTCTTCTTCATTTTTGGAAGATAGTTTTGCTGTATATAAGATTCTTAATTGACAGATTTTTCTTTTTAGCACTTAGAATATGCCATTCCACCACTTTCTAATCCATTGTTTGTTCTGAGAAGTCAGCTGTTAATCTTATTGGATCCCCTTATACATGAAAGTCATTATTTTTTCCTGCTATTTCAAGATATTTCTCTTTATCTTTGACTTTCAGCATTTTTACTATCACATATCTGGGTATGGATATCTTTGTGTTATTCTATTTGTAGTCTGTTGAATTTCTTGGTGTATAGATTAATGTTTATCATTAAATTTGGGAAGACTTTGATCATTATGTCTTTGAATATTTTTTCTGCTCTTTTCTGTACTTTTGGTACTCTCATTACATATATGTTAGTGTACTTAATGCTGTGCCACATTTCTCTGAGCTCAGTCTTCTGCCTACTCAAATCAACTATTGAGCCCCACAATAGTTAATTTACATATCTGTAATATACTTTTCAGTTCTAAAATTTCAATTTTGTTCATTTCTGTAAGTTCCATCTCTATTATTTGATGAAACATTGTCATTATACATTATAATTCTTTATGCATGGTTGTCTTTAGTTCTTTGAACATGTTTATAATAGCTGCTTTGATGTCTTTGCTAAGTACAGTATTTGCGCCTTCTGTAATACAGTCTCTGTCACCTTTTTTCCTGTGTGGATCACACCTTATTTCTTTGCACATCACATAATTTGTTTACAGGTAGACAATTTAGGTAATACTGTATTTTTCGCTCCATAAGACACACCTGACCATAAGACACACCTAGGGCTTTAGGGAGGAAAATAAGAAAAATAATATTCTGAACAAAATAGTATGTTATAATATTTAATAAAATACCATATTTTTCACTCCATAAAATGCACGGGCATTTTCCCCTCCACTTTTGAGAAGGGATATGCATCTTATTGAGAGAAAAATATGGTATCATAACAATTCTGGACAATTGGTCCTCCTCACTCTGTTTCTCCTGCCCCCAAACCCAACTTCTTGTCTGCTTATTTGCTTAGTAACTTAGCTAGACTAATTCAACAAAATCTATTTCACTACAATACGTTCCTGATGCCACTCCTTAGAGGACACACCCTGGGCTGTGACATTCTTATATATCCTTTTTTAAATGACATAACTCTTCCAAATGGCTATCTGACAGCCTCTCTGTCTTATATCCTTGTTAATTTTATGATGGGTCTGTTTCTATTGTTTTCACATCCAGCTGTTAGCTTCCACTAATTTCTAGTTGTCTGATATATTGTTTTTGGCCCTGGGTCATAAAATGTCCCTACAGCCTGATTCAGTTCAAGTCAGGCCCCTTCACAGGGAAACTCTGCAAAGCCATTCTTTGAAACTTGCTCTGACCCCAAGAGTACTCTTCTTTTTTTTTTTTTTTTACAGGGACAGAGAGTCAGAGAGAGGGATAGATAGGGACAGACAGACAGGAGCAGAGAGAGATGAGAAGCATCAATCATCAGTTTTTTTCATTGCTGTTGCAACACCTTAGTTGTTCATTGATTGCTTTCTCACATGTGCCTTGACCGCGGGCCTTCAGCAGACCGAGCAACCTCTTGCTGGAGTCAGCGACCTTGGGTCCAAGCTGACAAGCTTTTTGCTCAAGCCAGATGGGCCCGCGCTCAAGCTGGCGAGCTCGGGGTCTCGAACCTGGGTCTTCGGCATCCCAGTCCGATGCTCTATCCACTGCGCCACCGCCTGATCAGGCAGGTGTACTCTTATCTGTCTCTTTTTCTCTCCTAGATGGCCCATCATTCTGCTATTAAAATAGAACTTTGAGTCTCCTCTTAATTGTTCACCACCAAAACTTCTTATTGTTTTCAACAGCACCTTAGGCTTTTATACCAATATAAATTTGAAATCTTAAAATACACAAATTCCTAGAAAGCTATAACTTAATAAAACAGATTCAAGAAGAAAAATAAAAGTCAAATAGTTCTCTTTATTAGAGAAATATATTCAATATTTTAAAACCATCCCATAAGAAAATATCAAACCCAAATCATTTTTACTGGCAAGTTCTACCAAACATTTAAATTTCAAGTATTTAATCTTATATATACTATCTATTCCAGAGCATGGAAAAATAATGACATTCTCCCAGTCATTTTATAAGGTTAGCGAAAGCTTGGTAGTAAAACTAGGACAGGGCAAGAAGGAAAAATAAAGGTCTGTCTTATTCATACACAGATAGAAAAAAAATCCTAAACATGATATCACATAATGAAGCCATGGAATTATTGATCATTTTGTTAGGTTTAATAATAGTTTAGGGTTTTAGCCTGACCAAGCGATGGCGCAGTGGATAGAGCGCTGGACTGGGATGCGGAAGACCCAGGTTTGAGACCCCAAGCTCGCCAGCTTGAGCACGGGCCCATCTGGCTTGAGCAAGGCTCACCAGCTTGGATCCAGGGTCACTGGCTCCAGCAAGGGGTTGCTCGGTCTGCTGAAGACCCACGGTCGGGGCACATGTGAGAAAGCAGTCAATGGACAACTAAGGTGTTGCGATGGCAACAAAAGGCTGATGATTGATGCTTCTCACCTCTCTCCGTTCCTGTCTGTCTGTCCCTGTATATCCCTCTCTCTGACTCTCTCTCTGTCCCTGTAAAAAGAAAAAAAAATAGTTTAGGGTTTTAAAAGAAAATGTCCAGTTTTAAGAATTGCAAATAAAAAGTATGTAGAAGCAAAATAGCATAACATCTGATATTTACTTTAAAGTGCACTTGGATTTTGGGGGTGGGTTGGTTCTCAAATATTCTAGAATCTGGATATGCGTTTAAGGGAGTTTGTCATGTTATTTTCTCAGCCTTTGTATTTTAAAGGTTTTACAATACAAAAGGACTAGAAACACTAAATTATATACAATTTTAAAAAGGGAAAGAAAATAGACATACATTGAAAGGTATCAGAAGCCAGTGTCATATGTGGACAGAAACGTGACAAAGTGGTAAATTCAATTTTTATTTATTTATTTTTGGTGACAGAGAGAGAGAGGGACAGACAGACAGGAAGGGAGAGAGATGAGAAGCATCAATTCTTTGTTGCTGCACCTTAGTTGTTCATTGATTGCTTTCTCATCTGTGCCTTACCCGGGGGCTACAGCAGACCGAGTGACCCCTTGCTCAAGCCAGCAACCTTGGGCTCAAGCTGGTGAGCCTTGCTCAAACCAGACAAGCCTGCACTCAAGCTGGCGCCCTCGGGGTTTCGAACCTGGGTCCTCCGCATCACAGTCCAATGCTCTATCCATTGAGCCACTGCCTGGTCAGGCTCAATTTTTAGACATTTGATCTGGCCTCATCCAAATGGAATCCCAAGCAAGATCCATTGCAAACAATGCTGTGTGGTCTTTGTATGCAGAGCAGAGATGTGCTCCCACTGGACAGTAACTGCAGGAGGATGGAGGAATTCCTGGCCACACAAGATGGAAAGGAAGTTTCATATTCATAGTGATTTCATAGCCAGAAATGGACCAAGGGCTTCTTTTGGCCATGGTCAGAGATGAGTTTAGCCTTTACCTCCATCACCATGTGATATGTGTGAAAAAGTCAACAGATGGTAAAGCTATACAATGTAAGATAGTTGCAGAAGCATTTATCAATTCCAGGATTTCCATGTTGTTCATTTTTGTAATATCTACCTCTACTATTTGATGAAACATTGTCATCATATCTTTCTTTAAGCCTGGTTTCCTTTAGTTTTTTTTTTTTTTTTTAATATATTTGTAATAGCTGTAAAAAGGATAGGGAATACAACTAAACAGTTTGGCTTTTCTTCAAAATGTTAAACAGATTTATCATATGTCCCAGCAATCCCAGTCCTATGTTTTAGACCAGGGGTGCCCATACTTTTTCAGCTTGAGAGCTACTTATAAGATGACCAAGTCAAAATGATCTACCTACAATAAAAATGCAAAGCATAAATTTATTTCTTCTATATTATCATTATTTAAGTTACTATTATTACTATTTAATATTGTGTATTCTTCTTTCACCTTTCTCCTTCTCAGCTCTCTTTTCGGAGGAAAGTCAATGTCATAGTTTTTATGAACAGTCCGAAAAAGCTGCTCCACATTTCCTTTCTTTGGAATAGCAATGGCACACAGACAGATGAGGCAAACGCACTTAGAATATGACATAGTGAAAAAAATCCCCTCCCATTCTGTATGAAAGTGGGTAGATTTTAGGCTTCTTACTTGGACCAGCTACGGCACTCATTTTTATACCCTTTGTTGTATTTAGCTTAAATAAATTGAAGGCTACGCAGCAATATAACTGAACAAGTTAACGCAGTTTAACACGCATGTGTAGGGTGTCAAAAGTTCAGACGTCAGATTGGCTACCCTGTATGCCAATCAAAAGACAAATGTCTTTTTAATGTCATGCGATCTACCCACACTTCCTTCGCAATCGACCAGTAGATCACGATTGACGTATTGAGCACCCGTTTTAGACATTTAGACATTTCAAGAGACTTGAAAACATGTCTACACAAAAACATGTACACAATGCTCAGAGCAGCATTATGCATAATAGCCAAAAAGTGGAAACAACTAAAATGTCTACAGCTGGTGAATTGATAAGCAAAATGTAGTCTTTACATATTATGGAATATTATTCAGCAATAAAAAGGGAGAAAGCACCAACACAGGCTACCTCATGAATGAACCTTGAAAACATTTTGCTAAATGAAAGATGACAGTCACAAAAGACCACATATTTTAAGATCCCATTTATATGAAATGCCCAGAATAGGCAAATCCCATAGAGTAGATCAATGGCTGCCAGTGTCAGAAAGGTATGGGTTTCTTTGGGGGATAATAACAAGGTTCTCAAAGTAGATAGTGGTGCTGGTTGTACAACTTTGTAAAAACCACTGAACTGTATACTTAAGGGGTAAATTTTATGTTATAGAAGTCATATCCCAATAAAGCTATTATTTAAAAAGATGTGGCAGGGTAGGGGGAGAACAGGGGAAGGAAAATTTGGACCAAAATGGTTTTCTCTCCTATATTCCACCCCATCTATTACCACTGACATCAGGATCCTAGAGGCTTCTATCAAATTCAGAAAGATGTGTGACTTTTTTTTTAAAACTTCATTGAGAAAATGCCAGCTCTGAAGCAGAAACAGTAAGAAAGCCAAGCATTGCCATTTTACTCCCGCAGTCCTTAATGTGTTTACCTGGATGAGGAAGGAGGAGGCTTAGAGGACTGGGACTGAGGCATCTCAAAATTGATCAACTGGAAATCAGGACACCTGGGCTAGAGTGGGGTTCATGAGAGATAAGCCTCATTTTCTCCAAGTTTCCCCTTTCAGCCTACAGTGAGGGTATTCACTGTATTGGCCAAGCAGAGCTATGACCGTTTTTTATTAATCACCAAATCTAATGGTCAAAAGTGCCACAGATACAATCCCATGTTTTTCCCGCCCAACACATAAGCATGACTCGCCGTCTCTATCTGCTGTGGTGAAGACAGATTACTTACTGGGCCAGTTGGTTTTCACTCATTTGTGCTGCTTCTCCCCTTTCTCCCCATCCTCTGTTTTTCAGTGGCTGCTTCAACCCCCAACTCCACTGCTGGTGCGGCCATGAACTCTTTGACCTCTCTTGGGACTCTGCAAGGACTGGCAGGAGCCACTGTTGGACTGAATAATATTAACGCACTTGCAGGTACCATAAACAGTGAGTATTTGCTGCTCTGGTGGACAGCCTTCCCCCAAATTCTCCGCAGAAAACGGTCAGCCAGAAGACCTAAAAAAAGGATGCGTAACAGGGAGAACTAACAATTGGGATGGAGGAGCACATGTTTGATAGACACTGTGTAGGCTCATTCTGTCTCAAAAAACACCCAACCCCTCACCACCCCCAGTCTTTTCTAATATGCAGTATATGCCGATTACTCCATATAGTCTGTAGTTGGCAGATAGTTGCAGGTTTCAAGGGTTTTTGTCGGGTTTTGTTTTGTTCTGTGGTTCTGAGAGGTAGTGTACTAATAGAAAAATTGATGGACCAGAAATCAGGATACATAGGTCCAGCTCCAAATCTGCTAGCAGTTATTTGCAGGATCTTAGACAAGTCACTGCCCCACTCTGTGCTTCGGTTTACCATTCGAAAATTGAAAGTTATGGGTCAAATGATCTTAAAGGGGCCCACCCCGCTCTAAAACCGAGAATCATGACAGTAAGTTACATGACAGGGGGAAACGAGACCTCGGAATGAAGGAAGTCCAGCTGAGCAGAAAAGCCACTGCTGAGGGGAAGAAGGCACAGGCACAGGTCACTCAAATCAGTGCGAGTCCCAAGGTTATCATTCTGCCAGCACAGGCTGAGGCCATTGCTTACAGAATCACACAGCTCCGAGACAGGGGTTCACAAAAGGACTCTAGCTTCTGTCCCATGGAGCTCCCCCACTGCTGGCACTTGAGATCTATGGGGGGAACAGTACCGCCCAGCACGTAAGTGTACTGGAGGCTGATGCTCAGCTTGGCTCTTGCGCTGGGGAAACAGTTCTCAGCCCACAGAGGGGCATCTCATTTGCCCTTCCCCCACTTGGTTCCTCCCATGGTGCCCAAGAGCAGCCAAGCCCAGCAGGTCAGTGATAGCCCAAAGAGATTCTGATCTGGTGGTCCAGTCACCTATCACGCAGCGCAAGCAACACAATACCACCTATGTTAAGCATTAAGAAGGATTCTTGGCAAGCTACCCTGTTCTAAACCAAGATTCACTAAGTGGACTGTTTTTAAAGAGTGATCAGGCCCAAGTTTTTTAAAAAGGAAAATAAAAAAACAAGAAAGAAAATAGAACCCAGAACTCATCCATATGAAAGCTTTTATAATCTGGTAAGAAAATAAACCATATGTGCAGAGGTAGGAAATATTCAGGTTTTAGTAAATCCTTTCACTCAGATGCTCTGGGAAAGACAAACAAAAACTTGAACTGAGTTTTATCTGACTATAGACCAAAAAAGAAAAATATTTTCCTTCCAGATTTGCTGGCGTTTTCTTAGCAAATAGTATATGAAGTGGTAAGCATGCAACAACAAAAGGTTTTATTCCAGTAGAACTGCCTCCAGCCCCTTTTCCAGGAGCCCTCATTGCCTTGACTCCTGTTTCTGACCTTGTTCTGCAGACGCTCCAGCCCACTTGTCCTTGGTTGCAGGTGTGTGTGTTTGCACACAGCCCTTCATGCTGCTTCTCTTGCCCCAGGACCTAGTTCCCCTAAAACAAGGACTTTGATTTGATCGACTGCCTGTCCTTGGTCTGCAAAGTAACAGGCCAGTGGGAGTGGCTGTCCTCCTCAGCACGTGCTCATGACTGCTGTGTGTTGTCCTCTTGTCTACACAGTCTGCCTCTCTCCATCTGTTGTGTTGTACTTTGCTGGGATTGTCCATCGTTATGAGGGGCTAGAGATGGATTTTGTTGGACAGCAGAGAGACCATAACTAGGTCTTGTGTGGGATCTGTGTCATACAAATTTTGCTTCTGGCAAGGACAATAGGCTTAAGTTGTTTTGTTTTTAAATTCGTTGCTATTGGGTTAATATAAGTTTGTATAGTTCATGGGAAATTAAGAATGTTTCCAGTTTCAAACAACCCCTACTGGAGAGTATGAACCAGGAGAATGTTTAAACCAAAAATGCTAAAACAAAAATATGTTCTGATTTTTTAATGTTATTAGTGCAGGGCTATTTAACAATGCCAACAATGGCTGGGAGCTAATATTCGCTTCTTATCTCAAATACAAAGAGAAAGCTTCTAATGTAGAGTATCCTCTTTCAAACCATTCTCCCTGAACAAATAAAATGATGTTACCTGTCCTACTGAATGATTCTCAAAATATGTTGTCAACAAACAGATACCTGGACAGAGGCAACTTCTAAAATCATTGGCCTCAGCTTCCATATCATTACTACAGTGTGTCCGTAAAGTCATGGTGCACTTTTGACCGGTCATAGGAGAGCAACAAAAGAAGATAGAAATGTGAAATCTGCACCAAATAAAAGAAAAACTCTCCCAGTTTTATACCTATTCAGTGCAGTTCGATGTGGGCTCCATTTGTTGCCCTACACACATCCAAACGATAGTGAAGTTCTTGCCACACACAAGTAAGGACGTCTGGTGTAACAGAGTGAATAACGTCAGTGATTCTCTGTTTTAAGTGATTAATGTAGTTGATATGTTCAATGTACACATGTTGCTTCACATAACCCCAAAAGTAAAAGTCTAAGGGCATCAGATCTGGGGATTGTGGTGGCCATGGCTTGACAGAACCCCTGCCTATCCACCACTGGGGGAATGTTCTATCCAGAAACTCACAAACAATGGTGGCATAGTGTGGAGGAGTGCCGTCCTGTTGAAAGATGACACCTTCTGGAAATTGTGGCACTGCATACAATTCCAACATGTCAAGATAGGTGTTTGCTGTCACAGACTGCTCCGCGAAAAAAAAAAAACGGCCTATCACCTTATCATGCATCAGGTCACACCATGCGTTCACTTTAGGGGTGTTACGTTCGTCCTCAACGTAGGCATGAGGATGTTGAGCAGCCCATATTCGGACGTTATGGCGATGAACATGTCCACAGATATGGAAGGTCGCCTCGTCGCTAAACACAATCTTCTGCTAAAATCTTGCATCATTGTCAATCTCATGAAGCATATCTGTAGCAAATGCGCATCATGTGGGTCTATCCACTGGTTTGATAGCGTGCAACAGCCGCAATCTGTACCCCGTAAAACAGAAACGTTTCTTTAACACCTTATAAACTGTAGTCTTGCTTAGGTGTAATTGTCGAGCACACGCACGCACAGATTTTTTAGAGCTCCTTAGGTAGCTATCCCGTATAGCCTCTACAGACTGTCACTGACTGATGGCCTACCAGAACGGGGTTTCTCTGCCAAACTGCCGGTTTCCTTCAACTGCTTATCCCACCGAGTAATGTTATTCCTATGTGATGGTGCTTTGTTATAAACGCGCCAATATTCACGTTACACTTTGGTCACGGATTCAAATTTAGCGAGCCACAGAACACACTGAACTTTCCTCTGTACCGTAAACATCTCGACTGACATGGCCGTGGGCTGCTCCGCTGTATACACAGTGTTACGTCATCTGCACATGCGCACATGCTGCCACATCATCCTACAGAAACTGGGAGGGTTTTCCTTTTATTTAGTGCAGATTTCACATTTCTATCGTCCTTTGTTGCTTTCCTGTGACCGATCAAAAGTGCACCATGACTTTACGCACACACTGTTATTTCCTCCCCCTCTCCATCCCAGGAAGTATTACTTGCTGCCATAAGGAGAGGTTTCTGGTTTACTAAATAGAGCCAACTCTTTCCCATGGACAGAGGAGCCAAGATGAAAGCAGGTAGATGGAATCCACAGTTAAATCCCTAACTCATCTTAATGTAAATTTTACCCTCTTCCCTGTCAGTGGGCCTCTCACTCACCTCCCCCTCAAATAAGTTTTGGTTTAGGTAGCTCAGTTGAACTTAATTTAATCTCCTTTTCCTTCCTTTATACATTCATGAATGGTGGGACTAAAAAAAATAGTATAGTACCCAAAGCTAAAAGCAGAGGTTGTCCAGATCAGAAGTAAGGAATGTGGGTGATTGATTCACTAGCAGGGCTTTCCCTTATGGAGTATTTGAGGGTTCAGGCATGTTGTAATTCATATCTGAACTAAAATGAAAACATTTTTTGCACATATGTTCACCCAAGAGTCTGTATCTGATTTTGTGTTTAAATGTGTTGTTCCTTGTTTAAATGGCATTAATTCTTCCAAATGGCTTAGCCACATAGTGCTTAAAATTATGATGCTCTCACCCTGGCCGGATAGCTCGGTTGGTAGAACATCATCCTGAAGCACAGAGATTGCCAGTTCGATTCCCGGTCAGGGCACATACAGGGAACAGATCAATGTTTCTGTCTCTATCTTTCCCTGCCTCTCTTGCAAAATCAATCAATAAAAATTTTCTGGATTATGATGGCACAAATGCCTGGTGAATAATGTCTATGGAAATGTATTTTGTAAAGGAGAGAAAACAGAAGATGCTTTGGGCATATTACCGTGCTTGTCACCCTTTGTTTGCATTGTGAAATGACTGTTTTAACCGTATTGTTGGCATATACAAAGCACGTGTAATCAGATATATAAACACATACAGCTCACACACTGTGTCCATAGTAACACAGGCACACATATAACTGCCACTAATTGTACATATTCATACTCATCTACCCTTGTTCTAAACGTTTTATATTTAAGTTCTCAATATCCACTTTCAGCCTAGAAGGATATGCTTCATCTACACTAAGGAAACTTATCTCAGCAAAGAGATTTCAGATCTGTGTGAATCTATTAATACATTCCTCACTTTTTCTTTGTTTTTATTTGGTATACAACTTAGCAGAGTGGCTTGAAAATGATAGTAGTGTGTTTATCGTGCTCTACCTCTGATCCTCCCATTCAGAACCACCCCTAGGGGCCACAGAAAATAGTCATGCTTAAATTTACAGGTGGGTCCTTGGATGCCATTCCACAGACTTACTCAGGAATCTCAGTCCGTTGGGCCTCCAGCAGGTGAGACCCTTTGGAGACATTAAGTTTCAAGTCCTCAGTAGTCAGGACACACACTAACTTGACTGACAGGCCCTTTGCAAAGAGCGTCCCCTGTGGAGGTTTGCTGCACCTGTCTTTCTGTCCCAGCCTTCCATATCCACATGGCTTTCATGGGAACCTAGATTAAATAGGATGAAATGACCAATCCCTTCGGCCTTTTCAAAGAGAAATCCTGTTCTTTTAAAGGGAAAACATTTCATTCAATTTAACCTTCAAACCTGTTTCTTTTGTCCAAACCTTTTAGATATAATCAGTTACCAACAGCTAAATTGACAAGTGTTATTTTGATATGATTATTTAATACAGAATAACATTAGATAATTCACAGTAATAACTCTAAGAGGTTAAAGTCTTCCTTTGATGGTCCTTCAAATTCTATCAAGTAATCAATTACCTATGCTGCCATGGCTTTTGGCAAATACACCAGAATTTCCAGGATAGAATTGTTAGAATTTTTATCCCTGTTTTTTGTTAAAGGATAATTATATCACAGAGGAAAGCCACGGGCTGGGGAGACCTTGACCAGCCCTCCCTTTGGCATCAGCACCCCTTTACTTGGCACCTCCTCTGCTGCCTCCCTCCCCGCCCCAGGGAGAAGGCCAGCACTGTCCCCACACACATAGCACCAGAGAGGGCAAGCAGAACCTGCAGGGAGCAGGTCTCCCCTGAGGTGTAGTCCATAACACAGCCAACCACTGTGACGTGCGGGCAGGAGAGAGGGAGGAGGTGGCCGAATACCAGTGGCTGAAGCTTCTAGCCACACAGGGACTCTAGTCCTGAGACATCCATGTAGCCTTTTAGGAGCAAAAAGTTCCTTCTGCTTCCGTGTTTCAAAGGGGGGGAAAAGGCAAAAGGGGAGGGGGGGGGCAAGAAGATAATTCCCCTGACCTAAATAGTAACAAGGGCATGTCCCAGACGGGAAGGGCATCAGGGGCATCAGTGACTGTGACTATTAAATACCATCTTTGTGTCTAGTCCTCAGGAGAAGCCAAGTCACAGAGGCTACAAATCACAGGAAGGCACTCCTGCACGGTCTTCCATGAGGCCCTTAGCAGACAAGGTGCCATAAAGATGTGGTGGTGCTGTCAACCATCCATCCATGTCAGGGGAATTCGGAGACATTCTCGGTAGCGGAGCTTGTCTTCAGCCATGCCACGGTGCATATCTAGAACCACGCACCCTCAGGGCAAGTGGAGTGGCAAGTCGCTGCCCACTTTTCTCCTACAATTTCTTCCCACGCAGAAACCTAACTTTCCAGACGGCTGAGCCCCTGACACGACCATCTGTATTTCTAGCACCTCTTAACATTCTGACAAAAATGAAGCCAGCAGCACTTATCAACTGTGCTTGGCTCTTCCTGAGTTATTTTACGAACTCCTCTCACCTCTCTCTGAAAAGAAACAAGGCTATTTCTTTGCATTCACACAAATCTCGGAGGTGAGGATGAAATAAGATCAAAGGAGGAAAAGGGAAAAGTATACACCTCTTCAGCAGCCATAAGAATAACAGGGATGGAGAAGAGGCAGTGACGTAAATGTGATTAGCTATCCAAGGGACTGTTTAGGACAAGCTATTTCCAAGCTCTTTAACAGCACTTACTTGCCTGACCAAAAAAAATTACAGAGGGAGAACAGACTCTTTCATGGTGAGAAACGTAAAGCAGAAGCAGCAAGCAGGACCTCTGCTGGCAACCCCGTTTAGCTTTGCTTCTACTTCTAGACCTGCTTGGCTTCCTTTTTCCAGCAGGCTCATCCATTCTCGTGTTTTCGGGCTCTCCCCGCCACTCCGCTCACCCAGGGCTGTCTCCTCAAGACCCCCAGGAAGAACACCAGACCTGAGACACTGAGATTCCTCTGCTGGAAAGGGATGTGGTCTGATTCCTATCTTGTATGTAGTTCTTTTAACCAGAGATAACAAGCACCATGTAGTAAGTAGAACATTCCCCAGAATGGCAAGGAGAAACAGTGATGGGAGTGTTGAGGCAATTCTGGCCCTTGATTCATCTATATCATTTCTAAGCATCTGTAGCAGAGCTGTTCTGTTGTCATTGGACTTCTTACCAACTTTTTTCAGTCAGTCATCTTTGCTATTCAGTAGCCCTGATCAAGATTTTCATTGTTTTTAGTAAGTTTCTCTCAGAAACAGATCTTTAAAAAATAAAAGTTTAATAATAAAAGGAGTCAGAGGCAATTATGATGTCACCTCTTCCTTTTCTGAGTTCATGTGAAAGTTAACACTCTATAAAGTTTTGCTTGTTTTGAATCAGTATTCAAGGAAAATATGACACAGTCACATCATAATAGAGGAAAAGAGTAGCCGGGATACAAGGAGAAAAACGTCAAAAAGTGTGCTAGCCAATCTTCAGTTCACATCAGTGAACAGCCAAGACCCAGCTTCCAGACACGGGTGTCGCTTCAGTTGACTGAAAAACGTGACGCAGAGCTCTCTGGTTGCCAGAACCCCCAGTTACATGGCCACTGATGAAAATCCCCATGTGTGTGTATCTCTAAGCCTCTATTTGTTGCTGAACACAATGGCCCCATTCCAAGTCCAGCCTCTCACACTACATGAGCAACTCCAGTCTCTGCATTAGAGAGAGGGACCCCATTCTTTCCTGACCCTTATTCTTCATCAGCCAGGCTCTTTCTAAGCCTCGAGTCCTGGCAGCATTCTTCTATTTAGGAAAGCCAGTTCACGGAACTGCCCATTTATTGAGTATAGAGTTTGTCTTCTCTGTCATTTCTTCATCAGACAGCTTACAGGAGAAAAGTTTTATTTTATCCTTTCCTCCTCAACCTCCTGAGTCGACAAAGAGCCCAGAAAATGGTTTTAAGTGTACAGATGTTACAGACCTCTTCCAGTAATGTTTTTCTTTACCTGCTTCTAAGCTCTAAGAAGCAGAAGGCTTCTATTTCAAAAAGATAACCACAGTACTTGCCAGTAGCACACTGCATGGAATTATGATGTCCGTCTATCTGTAGCACTTCAGTGAATGCTGGTCACTGGCCTAGGGAGTGAGGGTTAGCATTGCTCAGGGGGCTTTTTGGTTTGCTGCTGCTGTTTGTCTTTGTGCTGCCATTGTGAGTTATGACTTAATAGTTTTGCTTAATTTCATGTTGGTTTCATGTGTGCTAGCTGCATGCATTTACTGTTGTATTTGTGTCAAATGATTCTCTAACTTCCTTTGGAAAGCACTAATGAAAAGTGCTATTTCTCTTCTCTATTGTTGGGTTTTTTGTAAAGTTGCTCAAATGCTCTCAGGTATGGCGGCTCTGAATGGAGGACTTGGCGCCACGGGCTTGACGAATGGCACAGCGGGCACCATGGACGCCCTCACCCAGGCCTACTCAGGGATTCAGCAGTACGCAGCCGCGGCACTGCCCACTCTGTACAGCCAGAGCTTGCTGCAGCAGCAGAGCGCAGCAGGCAGCCAGAAGGAAGGTACGTGCGTGCGCCCACGGCCCAGGGCTCAGCGGGATGCAGCCCCAGGGGCAACATGCATCAGCTGAGCACGTTTTCAAAGCAACTCAACTGAGCTAGTATCATGAGAGAAACCATTGATTATATTTCTACTATTTTTCCCCAATAAATATAACAAGCGTAACCCATATGTTTAGATCATCTGTCCTGCTAAGTCTTCTATTTTTTTTTATCTTTTTATTTTATTTTTTATCTGCTTCTTAAGATGGGTTTCTCACCTCGTGTATTTATATGCAATTACTTAGTAGTTGCTGCCATCAGAAAATTGCTAAGAACACCCTCTCCCAAATCAGCACTATTTCTCCCCTTACACAAAACTCATCAGTGGGAGGGATGATGCGATCCAGTCCTTTGTCAGGGAAGCACTCTGTCCAGCCAGTCCCAGGTTTCTGAGTCCACATATTCTGTGGCTGTGTAGCCTGCCTCTTAGTAGGTGGTGGTTTCCAGGTTGATAGAATCTACCATTAGAACTGACTTGGTCTTTAATTGGGAGTCTTCTGGGGAAGAAAAGTAAGTGATTGATTGCCTGGTTTCTCTGCCAATAAGCAAAATGAACATCAGGAAGTTAATGCTAAGAATAAATTAAAGCTAATTATAAAATAGTTAATGAGCTAGTGGAAATAGAAGAGCCTGTTTTTCTTTCTACCTTTTGGGTTCTTTTTCCTTAATTGAAGTCACTTTAAAAGCAGACTCTTCAACATTGTATTTATTCTCTTTCTGACTTAAGAATAGGGGATAAGAAGTTAGAATGGGAAAGTGCTGTTGAAGATATTTTTTCTCCTCTTTTCCTTCTCCTTTACTCTCACCCTATGATTCCAATCTATTTTTGTCTAAATATTTTTACATTAAACATGTTATTCTATAAAGATATATTGTTTTACTTTACAAAACTGTAAATTTTAAAGAGGACACAGTTTTAAAGATACTCGTGTAAAATAGAAAAAGGTTTTCCTAGTTATAAATTACAGAAATTGTTAAAAATAAAAGGTATGTTAAAATCTCAGTTACTTTTCATTATTTCAACTTTCTCTTTACTCTTAGTTGTGACTGCTGTAGATTATTTTAAATACAACTGTTCAGACAACTGTTTCCAGAGGCATGTGGAGATGCTATGTCATAAATACACAACTTCACAAAGAAAAGCCTGTTTTGAGGTCCCTCTGTCAGGAGTCTGACTCCAATGGTGACAAATAAGGACAACAGGAGGATCCTGTAAGATAATGACTTCCTCAGAAGAGACAATAAAAGTCAGTTCCTCCACTTGCATTTTAGTCACCTCCCCATTATCCAGCTGCACCTTACAGCAAACTGGAGAGGCTGTGTTGCTGGGAAAATGTCACCAGTCTCAGAATGTAGAGGTTTAAGGATAAAATTGGGGCCCTGAAACAGCATCTCCCTCAGTTGCTTTACCCGAGCCCACTGCCCTGCATCCAGTGTCTGCCTTTGGTGTTCAGATTGCTTGTGCAGTAAATAACCCTCTGGGATTAATGTAAACTAGTTTGAAATGGCAGTCGCTAACTACAGGTTATGTATATTTAGGTATGCAGGCTACCAGTAGCATAGTGTAGGGTTTATTTTTTTTATCGATGGTGGTTTTTTTGTTCAGTTAATTTTAATCATGTCTTACCTTCTCATACCTTCTGATCACCTTCCTCTCATTCAGTTAACGTAAGCTTATGCAATGCAAATCATCTTAATATTACTCTAAAATATAATGTGACAAGTTATACTGGGAAGGAAAAGAATCTCTTAATAAATTCTATTAAATATTAAATTTGCTACTACACAGTTATATCCTTTAGTCAAGAGACTTGAAAGTCAGCTTGATATAGTCGTGTGCCCTGGTGTATGTGAGCCAGTCGGGCTTATAAAGCATATCGTTCTGTCTTAAGAAGGGTTAGGACATCCCTATAGACCTAAAGCCAGGAAGTTTAACCACATTTCCTGCCTAAATATCCACTGACCTCTTTCATACCTTCCCCTATTTGCAGGAGGCAAGTCTCACACACAAGTCTGAAGAGCCTCCAACACCCAAGAGGAAGCTGGCAGTCTGATACAAACATGCCAGTGCTTTATGCTAGATCAGTGCCCTGTGAGAAACACAAAATATGCACACCAACCAGTTGAGACCAAGAATATAACACAGGGAACTGTATAACAAGTTAAAATAATGTGTACTCTGAGAAATCTGAGGAATGTGATTCACCAGCTAACTAAAGAGAGAGGTGGGGAGGATAGGTGGAGACCTCAGGATAATTTGTTTTTTTTACCCTTGGCATCTATGACAGAGGTTTTCCACGTCAAGTCAGCTTATTCCCATTCTAGTGTTAACAATGTTGGTGGTTTGAAATCAAACTATTTGTGGGTGAGGGAGGAAAATGGAGTGGGGGGGTCTATAGTAGGAGATGGTGGATTTTTCCCTGGGAAAATGATGACCAGGACAAAGCCTTCTTGGGTTTACCTGTCTTCATATTTTCTTGGTCCCCTATCTGACAAGGATACATTCAGAATATAGAGCAGTCTACGATGCCAGGATTATCCAGGCATAGAGAGAAAATAAGCATTTTTCTCCCCAAGTTTCAGGCAATGAGATGACATCACAATTCAAATCAAGTGCCATTAATCCACATTTACGAGTTTGGATCTTTTATCTGAAAGAAACATTAAATGTGGGTAGTACCACATGTGCCCAATATCCACATGGCAGAGGCCGGGCATGGCACAGTACACTCAGAGTGTCCATTTCCACTGTTTTTGTTTCATACTTTGTATTTTTAAGAGTTTTTTAAAACCAGGAAACATCTGGGGGTCTCAGTCTGTCCCTTTAAATAGAGACTGCCTCCTTTGCCCAGGATGTGGATGTGCCCACAGAAACTCTGGGCCATGTAGAGAGTAAAGTGGTCATGCTGACACTCAAGGAAGGAAGGAATGCTTCACCTCTGGCTTTAGAAATTTGCCTCAATAAGTTTTCCTTGTGAAAAGCCCCATTCATTAAATCACTTATTTTAGGATTTGGGGGAGGGGGAGAAATTGGTCTGACTTTCTTTGGAAAGATATTCATCCCTTTTATTTGAACAAAGTTCTTACCCCATTTATATTTTTCTTTGACCCAGCCCCATGGACTCACACACACACACTGCAGCTATCCCCTGGGATGTCGCAGTCGGGCCGCCAGTCCTGGTTCCTCTCCTGTGGCTGCCAGTTAAGGTTCCAAGAACCAGCTGCAGAGCTTACTTCACCAGCAAGCTCCCTTGCCTCCCAGACACCATGCCCGAAGACACAGAGCATCCTAGAGGCATCCCACCTGGGCTTCTCCAGAACCTTCTGAGAAGTAATATGCAGCTAGCCCGAGCATCCTTTGATCTGGAAAGCATTCTCACCTGTTATATATAATAGGATGATTGCCTTCCATCAGGTCGTTTAAATTCCTTCCTTTCTCCTTTTTTTGGCTGCTTTTAATCTTCAGATAGTTCTTGTGCAGGCAGCTAGAGATGTGGGAGAATGAAATGGAAAGGAAGTTAGGAGAGCTCACCTCTCTAACCAGTATAGCTCAGATCTCTCTCATTCTCCCCTTGTTTCTTGTGTTTCTAGAAAGTGAAGGGTAAGAGTGAGGAACCTGGCCTAGCTTAGTCTTTGACTAGCTGCTGCACCCCACGCATTCATTTCCAAGACTAATTCCCAGAGGTATAATTCCTACCATGGTTGTGGAACTCTAGCTACCTATTTTTCCCTGCCTTGATTCATTGCCAGTCATTTCTAATAAAGATGATTATTAGACTGTGTGTTAAGAGATTTGGCAAATCAAAACTGGATGGATAATTAGGTAAATGATTGAGAAATCAGCATTACTGCTATATCCATTATGTTCAATTGCTGCAATTTGCTTAGAATGCACAGGATATTCTCTCCTCTGAGAGACACCATATGCATGCTGCAGAACACGGCAACCCCGGCAAAGCTCACGCCTGCGTCCTCCTCCCCCACTCTGTCCGTGACTGCCACCTTCACTCCATGAAGAGATTGAAACGTTGCTCATGTGCAGTAAACAAATATGACCCACAGAAGATTATCAGTGAAAGAAAGCCATTCTTAACCAGCGGTTCTGGGGAAATGATGAAAACCTAAAGGATGTTTGCTTTCCTAAAAGACACATTGGCACATAGCATTTTACCCATCTATGTCGTCCTCTTTCTGTGTGAGGAAAAGCCAAATGCTTAGCCCAGCTGTTGTGAAAGCATTCCTAAGAGGTGGCCTGAGGAACTAAGAAGCGAAGAATACCTTACTCTGATTTTTGTTTCCTCTTTAGGTCCAGAGGGTGCAAACCTCTTTATTTACCACCTTCCACAGGAGTTTGGAGACCAGGACATTCTGCAGATGTTCATGCCTTTTGGAAATGTTATCTCTGCTAAAGTCTTCATTGACAAACAGACCAATCTGAGCAAGTGCTTTGGTATGCAAAAGAAACCAAACTAGAATGTTACAGCACATCCCCAAGTGAGGAGACATGGGAAGGAGGAGTAAATGGCAAATATAGAAGTCAGGATAGGGCCTTCTCCATGTGGTGGTATTTCCTGGTTCTCTGGATCGATGTAAGCAGACTGGGCAAAGTTGTTTACTTAAAAAAAAAAAAAAGAGCTGGCTATAGGAAAAGGCTCTTGGAAATTGAACCAAATGCCCATACATTAGGTAATGCTGTTGTGTGTGGACGCGTCTTGCTACATATGTCTACTAATTGGTCAGTACAGAGCAATAGCCGTTTCTTTCAACCTCACAGATTGAACCACAAACTGGACCAGATGGGAATGTAGCTAATGAACTGTAGTTTAGGATGTCCTGATACAGAATGGCACTGCGACCACCCTACCACTGATTCTTTACCCTGCCAGGTTCAGTGGGACTGAGCCACTGTGGATACGGGTAACACATGGTCCTGGGGCCTACTGCTGAGCATCTCGACACACTGCACACAAGTGCACAGCCTTCCCAGTAGGGGAGGAGCCCCAGGAACACAGGGGGCGCTGGCTAACATATCCCATAAAGCAGCGCATTGTGCTGGGATGACAGGATCTGCAGGGGCTGCCTGAGAGGACGAGAGCATGGAGGGGCAAGTATCCTGAGATCATGGGGAAAGCCAGCTTCTCAGCGGCCCAAGCTGACATGCCCTGCTTCCTCAATCAGCCCAGACTTTGCCCCCACCCCCCGCATGATTTTGCTCCAGGAACAACAAGCTCACTGCATGCAGTGATGTTTTACACCAGGGGAGAGAGCATTCATGACATTATTGCTTGTTTTATTGTTTCAAATCCTTTTAGTCCCCATAGTTTAGAGGCCAGCATGTCCAGAATATATGTTACTCACTTGACAAGTGAGTCACCCCTCCAGTTTACTAATCAGTTTTGGTAATAGGTATCAGAAGTAACATAAAACAGAATAGAGTGCACATAGGCCAGAGGAAATACAGATAGAATTGTGTGGTATAAAGAAAACCCTCAAAGGTAGGATGATTCTCAGCCAGCCAAATACTCAAACTTAGTAAGTGGTTGGCTGGTAATAAGCAACCAGAATGTTTTGGCTTCTAAAATTCCATCATTATAACATCTTTCTAACTTCTGTGCTACTGCCTAGGAAAATCTGAAGCTTCTGTTAGGAGAATTAGTATGACCACCATTTCGGTCACTGTTTTTACCCCAATGGGAAGGCTGATAGCCTGCACCCATTACACTGTTGCTGCTGCAATATGGTGTGGGTGTTTCAGTATGAGCTTTGGGAGGCTTCCCTACACAGATTTTGAGCCAGACTTTTATGTTCCTCGTCACCAAACAATTTCCTGGGCTTATCTGGAGAGTGGGAAGGGATTGAGTTTTGCAGTTGGATTTTGAGAATATATTTACTACTTTTAAAAGAGCTCATATCAGCCCACTAAAACTTAACCATGGTGTTCAAGATAATTCAAATTATAGCTGAGTATCAGCAGACAATTGTATGTATTATTTCCGATTTTTATTAAAAACTATGGCATCCCATACTGAGGTTTCTCATCCACTTTAATTTCTTGGGGGCCCAGGTTTGCTAGTCATTCTTTCATTCTGACCCCTTGCCCAACTTTTGTTATCCATTTCACACCTGACCCATTTCCATTCTTTAATCATCTTCCTACTTCTGGATGAAAACCCACAAGGAAAGGAGAGTCTTAGCAAATATCTTAGATTCAAGATCACATTTATTGGGAATTAGATTACAAAAAAATGTAAACCACCATTTCGCAATAAAGCCTGCCTATGAGAAGCCTACTATATGCTCATGTTTATCAGCTGAGAACTTTGCTAAAGATATATATATGTCCTTTTCTTCCTCCTGTAATTTGTAAAGGAATTTTCTCTTTAATTTTAAACTTTAATTGTAGGTATATGGAGACCCTTCTGAACAGCTGATGTTCAGAACTGAAATGCAATTAGGATAATAGCTCCCTTTCACCACCAAACGTAAGCAGTGACTATATCAGCTCAACACTTCTGCACCGGCATTAACCAAAGAAAGCTTAGCAGGCACCACCACCCCCTGCCACCCTGTGTTGTTAGAACAAACTATATGATCAGAATTCTGTTTCTTGGTCTTTGCAAAGTATCATCAGTTCTATTTCAAAAGCATACATACCCTCCCTATCTTTTTTAGTGGTGAGTGTCAGAAAATAGAAGGATACAAGGACTCTTGTTAGGATGGTTGTTGAGTCCAGAACTGTTTAAACTGTTTATTCCCCAAGACTTTTGGAGATGCAAAGGTAGCAATTTTCATTCTGTTGAATTCACTGGAGCTTTAGAAAGGGAATCTGAATTAAGGAGGAAGGCCCAGCATCTCCCTTGTGAGTTCGTAGGTGCCTCCCAGTAATAACTCTAAAATGTTAAAAATCAAATATAAAATAATTATAATTCAGTGACCCCATCCTATAGCCAAACAAGTGTGGGCTCCGGGAGATAGATGAACTAGAATAAAAGGTGGTCGGGGGTCTCTGGCAGCATACCCTGTTAGCCAGCCCTGCCCTTAGTTATCCTGCCTTTTAAGCTCTGTCCCTGACTGGGACATGTCCCTGGGTGGGACATGGCAGCCCTGCATCTTTATGCTACCGCTTTTCTAAGCAGCACTTACTCGTGTAGCTGGGGTTCTTGCAGGAGGATTCTAAGGGACTTAAAACACAAGTGGACTGAACTGAAGTTAATAAGCAAAGAGACTAAATTTACTCAAACAACTGAGTTGGAAATTGTAGCTTTCTGCAGAGGGATTTTCTCATCAAACCCAATTACCTATCCAGCTAGTTTTTTCACTGCTTCTCAGTGGACATTTCCAATGTTGTCCCTAAAATATGCCGTTTGCCCATGGGATTGGCATGTTATTCATCATGTGCAGTTGCACTGTGCAGAGGCCCTGGCTCCCCTTCTCAACTGCCTCTCCATCTTGATTCCTGCCTTCCTTTCCCTTCTGTTTTCCAGGTTTTGTTAGCTACGACAATCCAGTGTCTGCGCAAGCTGCTATCCAGGCTATGAACGGTTTTCAGATTGGCATGAAACGCTTGAAGGTCCAGCTGAAGCGCTCCAAAAATGACAGCAAACCTTACTGATCCTAACCCCAGAGGCTCCCTGCTCTTATTTTAGCTTTCTTAGGGTAAGTCCCACAAGCTGGCCTGTTCTCAACAGGAAAGGCAGAGGAGGACCACATTGCCAACTTTTACCAAGAGAGACGGTTATTTTTACAATAATGCCTCCATTACCCCCTCCCACCCCCCACCCAGTTCGCCATATTTAAAACTTGGGCTACCTTGTTTCTATCAAGTAAACTCCTCCAGTTGTGCCACTGTATTCTCCTTTGTTTTGCAATTTGAATCTCCTTTTACCTTTTTTGTTTGTTTTTTGCTTTTTAAAAGGAAAACATACACAAATAAATGACATCTTGAGAATTTAAAAGGCAAACAAAGGCTAATGTGCAATTCTAACTCAGAGACCCCCTGGTGCCCTGAGAGCACTGCCTGGAGAATTCACCCCTCCTGTCTGTGTTTACCCCTAGGAGGGCACCAGCTGTTTAGAGGTCAAGGTGGTGGCCTAGAAAAAGAGAAAAGCCAGGAGAAGTACTTAAAACAATACAAACGTCTTTCCACTACATTTGGTTTGTTTTAATAAGTAGGATTTTATTTTAGGGTTCAAAGAAACATGACGTTTATTGGTCAGGTTATTACACTGGTTGTCTATTTTGTTGTTTTATTTTAGTTCTCAGAAAGGATTAATGTAAAAAGACTTAGAGATCTGTTTCTTAAAGCTACAGGGTTTAAAAATAAAATAAAAATGAATGAAAATACTTGATGTTTCTTGAAAGATAAATTTAATAAATAATACATAAATAAAAAAGAAAGCCACAGGCCTGTAAATTTTATTTGTAAAAAAAGCATTTCTATTTTTGTACAAAATTTTTACTGCCTCAGAAATAATGGAAGTTATTTATTGCCTATTGTTAACTTATTGGGCACCTAAAGAGCAGCTCTCTGTTCTAGCTAGATCCTTTTGAAGTAGTCTCTAAAGGAATCGTTCCAGGAATGGGCTTTTTTTTCACCGTTGAACCCTAGGCCTAAAGTTCATGCTTTATCCTCTTGTTGTTTGTATCTGTCTGATTATTTTGTTTGTAATTTCCATTATCTAGTTTACAGTTCAGTTGTCTGACTTTCCCCGTATGTTACATTCGTTGAAACTGGATCCTCCCTGTCCTTTGCCAGCCCCTCACTCCAAAACACCCAGAATCCATCCCCTCTCCCTCTCTGGATGGATTCTCTTGGGATTCCATTGTTCTGTGGATAAAGACTATAAGAAATGCAAATTATGTGGATGGCTCTTAGACTTCCTAATGACCTAAGATTTGCATTAGTTTTCCTCCTGCACCCTTAAGAGTGATTTTGTTGCTGCTGCGTAGACTCTGTGTAACTTTTGACTCTCCCTTGTTTTCTCCCTAGACATCTTCATGCCCGTTAGTTCACCGTTTGCCTAGCATGTCCCTGTGGCGTCTCAAAAAAAGTTTCATCGTCCCGTCATTGTTTCTGATGTCTTTCTGACCTCACATCATATTTGGTTCTCCTACTGACCTTTGATCTAGTTTGACCTTTGAAATTTGCATGTGACCTCATCTAGCTATGAATTCTGGGAAGTCAATGTGAAAAACATTGCTGCATTCATGCAAGACTGAAATTAGAAAAATTATAGAAAACAACCTGTGGCAAAATGTTTCTTTATTTTTTTTTTCTTTTCATAAAACAGACTTGAAAGTATTATACAGGGATTGGCATTCTTCCCGGTCACTGGTAACAATAGCAATATGTGTCCAGGGACACAGAATGTTGGTTTCTAACAGACTACTTCCAAAAACAGTTTGAGAAAAAAACTGTCTGATTTTAAGTCTCTAGAGGTCTGTAATAGTTTTTACATTTTTCAGGCAGTGTAAAGTTTTTTGATAAGGCCATTTTAGGTGGCTCACTTTCTCATTAAGATATATATATAGAACCACTTTTGTAGATTAGTATAAGAAAAATATTTACCCTGTTTTGGGGCAAATGCTACCTATTTGTGTCACCTTTTGCTGAACTGACTCACAGTTAGACAATCCATGGTTTAATGCACATGAAATTACCTATATTTTATACTGTTTCAATGTACAGGAGAAAGGTTACTGTAAATTGTGTTGCGTTGGTGCTTCTGTGAATTAAGTTGTGGTTTCATCATGAGTCTTATGGTCTTAATGTTCTTCGTTGATAAGACAAGTTTAGAATTGGTTTACTTAAAAAAAAGAATTTAAAAAAAAAGTTGTTTGCTTAAAAAAAAATTTCATGTAAGGGGGAAAAAACCTATTCCAGAATAAGTTTTGTGTTGGCTTGTAAAGCATTGTTGTCATTTTTTTTTCAATTGTGGACTATTTAGATGTGTTTGTGTTCAGCAAAATGTGATTTTTTTTTTCTTTTAAAGAAAAAAGTGAAAATATATAGTGCCAAATTCCAAAGGTACTTCCTTCGTAGAGCTTCAGTGTGTTTCTTGTGAGAAGTAATTTGATAACATGGGTATTTTATTATGTGTTTTGTATAAATCCCTAATATTTAAAAAACAAAAAACAAAAAAAAAGAGGTTAAAAAGTTTGTTAACTTGCTATCCTGTGGTCTTGTTGCCTGAAATTGTTATTGTTTGTTATTTCTCTATGATGTTTTTTGTAAGACATTGTATAAGTGCCCATGTCTCACTTTTTTAACCACTCTGCACATCAGTGCTGTGATGGCAACCTCACAATGTATCTCTTCATAATATCTGGAAACCTCTAAGGTGAGAAAGTTTTGAACTTTTAACCCTTTCTACCCAGAGCTATCTGGAATGTTGATAACTTTTATACTGTCATCATTTTAGTTTGTTTTGGGGTATTTCTAATTTGGATTTTTTTCCCTGTGTATATCTTCTCTGAGTTGTTTTTTGTCTTTACAACTTTTTGATCCTTTGGTTGAGACTCAAAAGAAAAATACTCCACAAAGCAAATCTGAAGGAACAATATATATACTCTCTAACCCGCTCTTTTTTTCCCCTACGTTTTGATTAATCTGGTCACTTTTTTTAAGACAATTCTTAATGTGCTACTGATATTCCTTCTGTTTAAAAGCAGATTATTATATAAACCCGAGAGCGATGGTAGATAGATTCAGCATCTAAATAAACCTTAAATTCTGTACGCTTCTGAGATCAGATTTAGTGGTATGTTCCAGTTTAGAATATTTTCATATAACTTTCAGTTAAAAGACTTGGTAACAAGAGTAGTATTTTGATGTATTTTCACTTTTATTCCTTAAATACTACTAATTAATATTTCTAATCAGCCATGTGCTGGGGGTTTCTGTGATCCTGCTGGATATCCCTGAATAACAAGGTGTCTGAAGTTAGCTGATAGTCCTTTCCCTAGTTTTTAATTTTTTAACTGAATGCATGTACTGATCATATAAGTAAATTTCAGATCTTTATCACATTTACTGACCAAATACCTAGCATCAGTTCCTGCTGCCACTTTTTAAAGTGCCATATTACTTTTACTTCATGTGAACAGATCTCTTGCTGTCTTGACAAACCCTAATGTCATCCCTGTAGCCCCAACACAGAAACTCCTGCCTTGCTGAAAGCAGGCCCTGGAAGCTTCTTTGTCTCTAATGGAGTTCAGAAACTGCTGGCTGCCTTTCCTTCCTCCTTCCCCACTCACCAGCCACTTGGTTTAATGTGTGTGGATGTGATAGCCCTGAGATGGAAAGGATCAGCCTCTAATGATGCAAAAAAATAAAAAAAGTTTCCTTCTATGGCACATGCACTTATAATGAAATGATTTATATTATCCTCACACGTGTTTACTACTGCTGGGGCCTTCCTTCATCCTTAGAGGGCTATTTTGTACTTCCTGCAGCAATCCACTGAAACAAAAGTTACCACACGTCTCTCTCCTAATAGTATTTGGTGGTGTGTAAATAGATGCATAGGAACGCAAGAGAATACCATTTGAATTACTTAGGCTGTTCCATTCTGAATCTCTTAATTTACCAATCTCTACATAAATCTAAAAGAAAACAAAAACAGTGTTTTCTACTTTCTTCACTGAACCAAACTGCCCTTCCCCTGACCTTTTCCTTTCAGCCACCTGCATCTCCCCCAGAGGAACTGGGTGCAACTGGCAAGAGCTCAGGGTGGGCACTTTGGGTTGAGTGTTTCTTAGTTTGCGGGCAACAGAGACACAGGTGGAAGGTCCATTCTTTCTGGGTGTTTTTGTTTTGGGCATGTTTCATTGTAAAGAAGATAACCCTCCTCAGAGACCAGTTTTCTTTTTAGTCACTTTATCTTTTAATATCAAAAGGAAGAAGCTGCAAGGGTGCGAGGGCCTGTGCCAGGAGAAAACACACAGGGAAGCTGCTTTTTGTAAAATCAATTGTAGAGAATAGTCATTTTTAAACTAAATCAGAGAATTGTGATAAAATGGCAGTCCTCAAGGCGTAACAAGTTCATCTTTCTTTCACCATAGGGGTTCTAGTTCTTTGGCTTGTGCTACTCTGGACTCATTTTACTGTTTGTTTTTATTATTATCTTAAGTGCTAATTAACAAGAAGAAATAAAATTTTAAAAAAACCTGTAGTTTCATTACCTTTTTGAATAATGTCATACAAAAAAATGTATTTGTGTTTTTTTGTGCTGTGAGAATTGTTGTTTGTAGATTAATAATATCATTTTATTTAGAAATACAAAATAGTTTTTAAATAATGTCTGAGAAAAGCCAAAGTTAATGCAACCTAGTGGAAACTGTAAGACCATTGAGTATTGTTTGTTTTATTGATGCAGTTGGATTTTGTTGTTCGATGGAATTTGAGCCAAAAAACAAAAACAAAAATGCAGGCTTTCCTATTTCTACAACTGATTGTACTTATTATGCATTTTGTACCAGTGGAACTTTTTATACTGGAGATTAAAAAAAAAGGAAATTTTTGTGGCTTACTCTAGTGGGCCTCCTGACAATGACTGATTTCAAGTTTGATTTCTGGTTGATAGAAAGAAAGTTGCTTTTCTTTTGAGAATTAAAAACTTTGGCTTGATTTCTTTTTTCCCTTTGCTTATATCTAGTATTAGAACTTGTCTTAAAATACAGCGGTAAGTTTAGCTTTTTATTCTGTATTGTGCAGTTACACAATAAGGTAATTAGATTTAGAAATACGCAGTCACTTTAAGTGGATAAATGTATTAGTTAAAACTTTAAGGGTTTGCTTTTTTGCTGTTTAGATCAAAGTTTTTTCTGATTCTTCTGTCCTCATTGTGAACATAACCGTGTAGTTGAAACAGTCAAACTTATTTTTGTAACGTATGTTATCGTGTGATGCAGTTTTTTGCTTCTGTCTCCAATATTAAACCATTTTCCTAATACTTGTTTCTCTCTCTGCGTGTTGTATTGTTAGTAGTCATTATATGTTGGTGATACATCTACACACCTCACTGTTTCACGTATCTGTTTTTTTCTATATGTTCTGTAAAAAGATACAGTCGATTCCACCTAAGTGAATATCTGATTTAGGGGGAGGGGAAACTGCACACCAGCCACATCTGATTTATAGACAACGGCCCATTTTAACTGCTGCATCCAAGGGTTATACTCATTTCTGTGATTCACCTCTCTGCTTACAGAGCTGGATTCGCCAAAACCTTTTATGGTCTTTTGACCACACTTGGAAATTTCACCTTCTCTTCTATATTCCTCTGACCTTTCCACCTCTTCTCACTCCCTTCTTCCTCTCTCATGTTGTATGTATGCAGTTCTTAATATTTATTTGAAAAACTGTGGCTGCTTTGAGTATAACCTTAAACTTCAGAAGAGAAGCAGCAGAACTTCTATCTACCCACAAGTCCAAAGGCAAGACATTAATTTCTACAGTTACACACTTCTTAGAAATTAATCATATTTTTAAAAGAGGTAGCCCTTGAGGGAAGATAAAAGTAAACTTACCTGGTGAACAGAAATAGAAGATGCGAAAAGAGTTAAAGCTTATGTGTTGCTATTAACTGAGAGATACAAAAAAATAATTTAAACCACATATGTATTTTTAAGAATTAATTGAATCCAGAAACAACTTTAATTACTAAAACTAATGGAAGAGAAAAGAAATATAATCAAGTACTCAAATGGAAACTCTACTTAGTCGGGTGGGGTTGGAGGAAGACGTAAAGTTTCTCATGCTTCAGTCTTTATAATCTATGGTCTACTTCCAAATGAAAGCCAAGAATGTCTTATGCATCCACACACTTCCTCCTGAATGAACATACATTTTTTTTAAAAGCCTTGCCCCCCCCCACTATCACCCCAACCCCAGTTATCAAAAGGAGGACTAAAGAAAAAACTATTCCTTGTTTGGCCTCTAAAACTGAAGCCACAGGCCCTCCTCTCTTTTTGCCCATCTCTTATGCTCAGGAATCTGACTGCTGTCCAAGTGCTCTTAAAAGATTCCACTGATGTTTGCTCCCTATGTCTTAGCTCTCCTTCCAACTTTTCAGAAGGCACAAGTTCTGACTCAGGCCACCCAGCACCGGGTAGCCTTCCTCTCACTGCCAATGAGATTTTCCCTGCAGGTGCTCAGGCCCTTCACCTGGTTTCAGCAGTCCCTCTGATGCCTAGATTGTCTTTTCTGGTCGGCCCAAAACCCAGGGGCCAGGTGAGGTGAAGAAAGGAGGCTTTTTCCTCCATAGGCTGGACACCTCAGTGAATGACTCCCAGCAGCTCCAAACCTGCACAGATGAGAGCTGACTTCCTGCCACTACTTCTATTGTAAATCTCATCATAACCATCATCAATTGGCCTCTGAAAATCCACAGCTTACATTAGTGGCAAAAGATGGCTAAGGGTGTGATTTTTCTTTTTCTTTTCTTTTTTCTTTTTTTTGGTGGGGGGTGTGAGGGAGGGGAAAAGGGGGGTAGGCAAAGAGGGTGAGCAAGTGTTTATTTTTAAAATATTTAAGTTATATATGTTATATATATATATATAACATTATGTATATACATTTATATATATACGCACATATATAACATATATATAAATCTCCACTATTTGGCACAAGGCAAAATACTCGTTAAGTAAAAGAAGGGAAAGACAAAGCCAGTTTATTGTTCCGGAAAAAAAAATAATTCTCCAAAGAAGGGGACAAAAATGCTAGTTTCCTTAAGCACTCATGACTACAAAGCTGGTCCCTGCTTAAATTCAGACTCATCATTTTGATTCTGTTAAGCATTGCTACAGTGTTAGCAACGTGTATCCGTCTGCCATGCGTGGCCCACCTTAGGAAATGGCAGACCTGTCAGCGTTTACCTTGCTGATGGAAGCCACATGTCTGCCCAGCCCACAGCAGCTATGAGCACTCCATGGTCTGGGACTGTCAGCTGGCAGGCTAGGAAACACAGTGAACATAAATGTACTGTGAATCATTCCTGATAAGTGAATAAAATGTTGTGACCAAACAATCAGCTTATTCACTTATCAGGAATCGACTGTTCTGCTATTCGCTGTTCCTGTTTTCCATCTCTGTTGTAGCTCACTATTTTTGCTGTGTTCTGTTTTCTCCTCTCATGCTTGGGCAAATCACTGGGAATATTATCTTCATGTGACCATAAAACATTTATATCGAGTGAAAATGATATCTTAACAAAATCTATGCACTTGCTATCAGGAACACAATACTGGATGTGTCTTATATATATTGAAATAGTACTCGATTTCTAAATAAAGCTTAAGAAAGGACTCTGTTGTGTGTAATGTTGATGTGAATATTTTTCAAGGCAGTGTTTCTAAGGGATATTTTTGTTCTCTTAAGTCTTGAGTGATACAGCATATTTTTCATTAAAATTATATCACTGGCTTTATGACTTAATATTCAATAAAATGACTTTGGAAACAAAATGGAGTGGGGGGAAGTTCTTCCAAGTGCACTTTAGCAAGAGACATTCTCAAAGCATCCCCTTAACAGGTATACGTGGAAAATCTCTACCCAGGGCGCTGTGGGCGGCAGAGCAGAGCCACCCCTTCACTGCCAAAAGACCCTTGGAAAAAATCCAGAACCTGTCCTAACCTAGAAAACCCAACTGCCTTTCTGAATCTTATCTCTTTATGCTAAGAAAGAAGAAGAAAGGCATAGCCAAGCACAGGTGCTGGTTTGCATCAATCCTTTTCCAAAACAATGTAACGCTGAAAGAAAGCATAGCCAGCCAGAGAGCAACGGTGGTCTGTTCAGGACTGCAGGGTGAGGAGGAGCAAGAGCAATGTTTGATCATTCAGGATGAGAAGGGCAAATTTCAAAGCAGTATGTGAGAGAGACATCCTACAACAGTGGCAAAGCTTGAATGGGAAGCCTGCTGCTTGGCCCTTTGAAGGAATTTTTTTTGAAATTTTTTCTACAGGCCATAAATTAGAACAGAATGGCATTTTCTGTCAGATATTTTAGCTTTGGGGTTTTATGTTAGATTTACTTTTCTTGCTTACTTTGATTCTAAGAAAAACTCCTACTTGTAAAATGCCACAGGCATCCTAACCCTTTATAAAACAAATATTAGTTATCCCTGATAATGAGGGACAGAGTGTGGTTAATGAAAACCTTCCAGTCTCTGTCACTTCCCACTCCAAACTTTCTACTTATACATTTGTCAACAAAAACTAGTGAAAGTGAGGCATCAGAGAAAAAACCAAGGGTAGCAAAATCAAAATAATAGACTGCATTGCTGGAGCCGTGCAGTTTGGGATTGTGGGCAGAGGTGAAAGAGGAAAGAGTTGAAAGTTCTGAAAACCACTGGTCCTCATGCACAGTGCTCGGATGTTGAGAGCTGGCTGCACACAAAGGTGCCCTGGGAAGTGCTCCTTTCACAGCCTTGCCTTGAGTGTCAGTCCCATAGCAAGAAAGCATCCTCTTTATTAAACAAAACACAGATATCCAAGGCAGTAATGGGTGGGAGACTACTGAGCCTCAGGGAAGAAAGAATGAAAACTAACATATTCCCCTCATGGTCTGCATTCTAATTCAGTTGTGCCCCCCGCCCCTCCACTGCTGAAGTCACCAGCCAGAAACTGCACACTGGGACACCAGCTCAGAGGGACAGCTTGAGGGCCTGTCAGGTGGCAGCTACCCTAGGGGAATGCGACATTTCTTTTAGCTTCTCTCTACTAGGCAGCAAAACAGTCTAGTACCTTCTACCTGCCTACCTCTAGAGAATTTTTTAAAATAAATATATAAATATACATTAAATGTATTTATATATAATATATAAATACAAAAGACTTAGTGTGTTCTACAACTGGTTAAATACAGTTAAAGCCCCATGTAAGACCCTCCAATGTTGAGATACTGGATGATACTTTTATCCCAAAGCTGGAGTTACAGATACAAAAGGTACTCATGAGCACTCTCTGGTGAGTCAGTTGCCTCCTCTACCACTAATTACCCATGTGACCTCTCTGTGCCTTAATATCCTCACTAGCAAGTGGGAATTAACAATAATGCCTAATACCCATTGTATAGGGTTGTTACAAGGATTAACTAAACCTATGTACATATATATAAAACACTTAGATCAGGGTCATCATGTAAATAACTCATACATTCAACCAGTTGGCAGCAGTTGTAGTATCTACCGACGTGGTCGGCTAAGCTCCCCTCTGCCAGCCTATTCTACTACTTTCTTCTATTAGACATCCTCCCAGCCATCCCCAGAGAGCCATACAGTTCCCCTTCAGTCCTTGGACAACTACAGATAAGGTCTGACCAGAAGCCACATCTCCTCCAGCAGTGATCTCTGCACTAACACATTCCAGGGCAAGCTTTTCCCCTCGTGAGAAGTCATACACTGGAGACCTGCCCACTTTACAGTCTAGCGCACCCACACAGCCCTGCCCTATGTCCTGGGGTCCAACAATTAACTCAATTCTAAGAAAGGGAAACTGCTAACTCACTCCAATCCACTTATGCGCCCTACATGTAAGTATTACACTTAGGTATCTTCCCAAAAGAAGTGCCAAGCTATCCATTTGGGTCCTAGATGGGAATGACAGCTCACTGGAAGATTTGCCTTAATAAGCTTGGCCATTCTATACCCTCCCAAGGCAAAGCTGCATCCTCAGTAGCAACCTGAATTGATATACTGTTGATCATCCTGGGAGAGCAGTGGTCAGGGCTCAAAGCAGGGATGGAGCCAAGCAGCAAGCTCTCTCGAGCACCACACCCATCTTCGCCTACCCCCACTTTAACCAAAGGTACTCTGCATATATTATTTATTGGTAGTCCATGTAGAATTTAGAAAAACAATTTGCTACTAAAAGCACAAAGATTAAAAACCACTGTTTTAGAAGAGGGTCTTTGAGAGAAACTCACCATTACCTAAGCTTTGTGATAAAAATTTGTCTTTGGGGTCATTCTCTCCTTCCCTTGTCTCTCTACCCTTTCTACTCTCCCATATTTCTTTGTCTGAAATGCACCATAACATTCACTCTTCAGTGTGCAATATTTACATGTGGCTTGTGTGTGTCTCTCAGGCCAGATTGTGAGCTCTTTGAAAGAACTGTGTCTCATTCATCACTGTATCCCCAGTGTCACACATTGCCTATCATAGAATCACTATTCAAAAATATCAGATGGATGTGCGGGGGGGTGTAGGGGGCGGTGGATGGATGTATCGATGGACGGACGGATGGATGGATGGGTAGGTGGATAGGTAGGTGGGTGGATGGATGGGTGGGTGGATGAATGAATGGGTGGGTGGATGGATGGGTAGGTGGGTGGATGGGTGGGTAGGTGGGTGGATGGATGGGTAGGTGGGTGGGTGGTAGTTAGGTGGGTGGATGGATGGGTAGGTGGGTGGGTGGGTAGGTGGGTGGGTGGGTGGATGGATGAATATAGCAGGTGATCTTGCTAGGGCTCGAGAAAAACATGCCTTATTAAATGGACAACTCAGGAAATACCTGTGGAGAGAGGTCTGATTATGGTATGGAATGCAGATGGTGGAAATAAGAGTCAAAAGTCAGGAGTCACTATGGAAGGCCTAGAACATAGGTGGGGATGAGGAAGAACACTATTCTGCTTATGAGTCCCAAAAATTCTGGTTCTGTCTTATTGCCACAGAGCTAATCACCTACTGGGTACTGAAATGAAGAACATTTCTGCAATTAAGTCAAGCGACCTTGGGTGTATTGTCATCATATTTAAGCTATATTTTTTACATTCTCAGCAACATTTTAAAGCTAAGGAATGTCTAGAAACCAGAAAAGCCACAGAATTAAGTACAAATCAATACAGAACTATGAATAAAGGCACCTGATTCCAAGGCATTCCTTAGAAGCACGCAACTCCCTCCTTTGGCCTCCTCTCCCAACTACTGCTACTGTTTATCCTGCCAAGTTAGTACCTGGAGCAGGATGTGGTCCAGGCCAGCCCATAAGCAGAAAAGTACAACCAAACCATTAGAACAGCTTTGTAAAGGCAAAAAATTCAAGCTGCTGCTGGGATGCCATTTAGCTCCAGGCATCCAGGAATGTGTGTGAATCCAAGTAATCTGTCCCAACTTGTCAAAAGTTAGAGGGACAGTGCATAATCCACTCATCATTCACTTGTTCAAAAGACAGGTGTTAAGCAGCGAACCTATGCAAGGCACTCTGTAGGAGCTGGGAGTACAAAGAGAAATAACACATGATCCTGCTTCTAGGAGTTTGCCATATCAGCATATATTTGCCGAGGAAGAAGAGACCCTTCAAGCCACTAAGAGTACATATTCCAGACAAACCCTTCTCTCCCCACAACAAACAGTAAATCACCATGGTACCCATAAAATTATATACATAAAATTATATACTAAAGATACACAAAGAGATGTCAACTCTCAGACTTTTATCCCTTGGCTGAGCTCAGTGCTACTCTGGCAGAGTGTCTCCCTGGCTAGAGCTTAAAGGTCTTTCCTAGGAAGAATGGAATATAATGGGTGACGGGGGCAGGAGAGCTGTTCCTGAAGTCTTCTCCACACCAATGTCTCTACCAAGGCAGAACTGAGCAAAGTGGCCTTATGTACTCAAAAGTCATATCTCCCAATTAGCCAACTATATGACACATTCTTACCACTCTATATATAAGATGTGCTTCATCCAATAACTTTGCCTCTTTAAAAACGAATATGACCTGGCCTGACCAGGCAGTGGCACAGAGGATAGAGCATTGGACTGGGATGTGGAAGACCCAGGTTCCAGACCCCTAGGTCGCCAGCTTGCACGGGCTCATCTGGCTTGAGCAAAAGCTCACCAGCTTGGACCTAAGGTCGCTGGCTCCAGCAAGGGGTTACTTGGTCTGCTAAAGGCCCGCAGTCAAGGCACATGTGAGAAAGCAATCAATGAACAACTAAGGTGTCACAACAAAAAACTGATGACTGATGCTTCTCATCTCTCTCTGTTCCTGTCTGTCTGTCATTATCTATCCCTCTGACTCTCTCTCTGTTTCTGTAAAAAAACAAACAAACAAACAAAAAACAACTATGACCTGAACAAATGGGAGTCTTCCTATCCAGGAGTACAAAGTGGTCAAGAAGAGACTGAAAAAGGAAGACAGAACCTCAGTGGAAATGAGAGATGGGGCTATGGCATGGAGGTCCTCCAGAGCTAATGGTCCATATACTATCCACCTGTAGCCCCAGGGCACAGCTCACAAGCCTGCTCTCCACCCACTTCCTACTCTGCCATCTTCCCATCCCATTGTGTGTTTTCTGCCATCTAGGTGCCTCATTCAGTTTCTCCTACAGGACTAGACACATCCCTATTCCTAGTACCAATTCCAGCCCAATCACAGTAAAATGCTGGTGACACCTGATAGCTTTCCTTGGTAGCCCACTCTCTGCAAAGTGGCTTCAGAGAATACATGATTCCCAATTCAACTTCCCCGTCCCAGTGATGAAAAGGTGAGAATGGCGGCCTGGTAAGGTTGTCTAGAACAAACCAAGAAAAGAAACACTGGACACTCTCCATCATTAAATAATATGATAAAAGTTAACATCACCAAGATGGTGACAAAGGTTGCTCTTGACTTTGCTCCCCCTCACAAGAAGAACTAACAACTATTCATGGACAAGACACCACTGAGAGAATCTTGGAACGCAGGGGAGAGGCTGGAGTACACCCTGCATCACAGAAATAAAAAGAGACTGCATTAGAAGCATAAGAGGTGCAGCTACACATTAACCACAATGCCCCTCCCACAGGTCAGCACAATACCACACTAAGAGGTCTTCTGAGCCTATGATTGCTACAATGAGAAAAGAGAGCCCAGGGATGACATCGAGCAAACCCCTAGTACTGTGAGTTACTTTGTGGAAGCCAGTATACTGGTTTTGCCGTCTGGGGAATCACAAAAATTAACATAACAAAGAACTGATGCTTTGAAAAGATTAATGAAATTGACAACCCCTGGCTAGACTCACTAAGGAAAAAAAGAGAAATGACTCATTTAAACAAAATATAAAATGAAAGAAGAGAAATTACCACAGACATCATAGATATACAAAGGATCATACTAGAATACTATGAAAAATTATATGCCCCCAAACTCAACAATATAGAAGAAATGGATAAGTTCCTAGAAATATACAATCTTCCTAGACTGAGTTATAAAGAAGTGGAAAACCTAAATAGACCCATAAGCAGGGAGGAAATAGAAACAATTTACCAAAAATCTCCCCAAAAATACAAGTCCAGGACCAGATAGCTTCATTTGTAAATTCTGCCAAACATTCAAAGAAAAGTTAGTACCTATCCTTCTCAAAGTCTTCCAAAAAATTGAAGAAGCAATACTCCCTAACACATTTTATAAGGCCAATATAATCCTCATACCAAAACCAGGCAAGGACAACACACACAGAAAAAGATAACTACAGACCAATATCTCTAATGAATACAGATGCAAAAATACTAGCAAATCAAATACAACAACACATTAGCCTGACCTGGCAGTGGCAAAGTAGATGGAGCGTCAAACTGGGATGCAGAGGACCCAGGTTTGAGACCCCAAGGTCGCCAACTTGAGTGTGTGGTTCATCTGGTTTGAGCAAGCCTCACCAGCTAGAGCCCAAGGTCACTGGCTTGAGCAAGTGCTCACTAAGTCTGCTGTAGCCCCCCCTCACCCCGTCAAGGCACGTATGAGAAAGTGGTCGATGAACAACTAGGGTGCTGCAACAAAGAATTGATGCTTCTCATCTCTCTCCCTTACTATCTGTCCCTATCTATACCTTTCTCTGACTCTCTCTGTATCTGTCACAAAAAAAAAAAAAATTACATCACGATCACTAGTGGGATTCATTCCAGGAGCACAAGGATGGTTCAACAAACATAAACTAATCAATATAATACACCACATCAACAAAACAAAGAGCAAAAATCATATGATTCTATCAATAGATGCATTTCATAGGATACAACATCCATTTATGTTGAAAACACTCAATAAAATGGTTATAGAAGGAAAGTACCTCAACATCATAAAGGTCACATATGACAAACTATCAGCCAATAATATATTAAACGGTGAGAAAATGAAGGTTTTTTCTCTAAAATAAGGAACAAGATAAGGATGCCCGCTCTCTCCACTCTTATTCAACATAGTTCTGGAAGTTTTAGCCAGAGCAATCAGGCAAGAGAAAGAAATAAAAGGCATCCATATCAGGAAAGAAGTAAACATATCACTTTTTGCAGATGACATGATCCTGTATATAGAAAACCTCAAAGACTCCACCAAAAAACTATTAGAAACAATAAACCAATATAGTTAAGTTACAGGACACAAAATCAATATACAAAAGTCTACTGCTTTCCTATATGCCAATAATGAAACTTAAGAAAATGAACTTGAAAAAATAATTTCTTTTACAATTGCAACCAAAAATAAAATACCTATGAATAAACTTAACAAAGGATCTGAAGGACCTATATACTGAAAACTGCAAAGCATTACTGAAAGAAATTGAAAAAGACACAATGAAAGGAAAAAATATTCCATGTTCATGGATTGGAAGAATCAACATAGTTTAATTGGCCATATTACCCAAAGGAATGTAAAAATTTAATGTAATCCCCATCAAAATCCCAATGTCATTTTTTAAAGAAATAGAACAAAAAAATGACCAGGTTTGCATGGAACCATAAAATATCCCAACTATCCAAAGCAATCCTGAGGAAAAAGAATGAAGCCAAAGGTATCACACTACCTGACTTCAAATTATACAATAGATCCATGATAATCAAAACAACATGGTATTGGCAAACAAAAAGACCAATGGAACAAAACTGAGAGCCCAGAAATAAAACCACATATATATGGACAAATCATTTTCGACAAAGTAGCCAAAAACACAAAATGGAGAAAAGAAACCTCTTCAAGAAATGGTGCTAGAAAAATTAGAAAGCCACATGCAAAAGAATGAAATGACCACAGTTTGTTCCCCTGCACAAAAATTAATTCAAAATGGATCAAAGACCTAAATATAAGACCTGAAACAATAAATTACATTGAAGAAAACATAGGCACTAAACTTAAGAACCATGGCGATAGAGAATATTTTATGAATTTGACCCCAGACTCAAGAGAAGTAAAGGAAACAATAAATGAATGGGCCTGACCAGGTGGTGACTTAGTGGATAGAGTGTCAGACTGGGACATGGAGGGCCCAGGTTCGAAACCATGAGGTCACCAGCTTGAGCGCAGGCTTATGCCAGCTCACCAGCTTGAGTGTAGTCAGTGGCTTGAACATGGGACCATAGATATAACCCCATGGTCGCTGGCTTGAGCTCAAAGGTCACTGGCTTGAAACCCAAGGTCACTGGCTTGAGCAAGGGGTCACTTGCTCTGCTGTAGCCCCCCCCCATTAAGGCACATATGAGAAAGCAGTCAATGAACAACTAAGGAGCTGCAACGAATAACTGATGCTTCTCATCTCTGTCCCTTCCTGTCTGTCTGTCCCTGTCTGTCCCTCTCTCTTTCTGTCAAATAAATAAATGGGACTACATCAAACTAAAAAGCTTCTGCACAGCAAAAGAAACTGACAACAAAACAAAAAGGCAGCCAACCAAATGGGAGATGATATTTACAAACAACAACTCTAATAAGGGGTTAATACCCAAAATATATGAAGAACTCACAAAACTCAGCAACAAACAAGCAAACAATCCAATTAAGAAATTGGTAGAGGACCTGAACAGACACTTCTCCCAAGAAGACATACAAATGGGCAACAAATATATGAAAAGATGCTCAGCGTGACCAGGCAGTGGCGCAGTGGATAGAGAGTTGAAATGGGATGCAGAGGACCCAGGTCCAAAACCCCGAGGTTGTGGGCTTGAGCACAGGCTCATCCAGCTTAAGCATGGGCTCACCAGCTTGAGTGCGGGGTAGCTGGCTTTAGTGTGTGGTCATAAACATGACCCCATGGTCACTGGCTTGAGCCCCAATCTTGCTGGCTTGAGCAAGGGGACACTCACTCTGCTGCAGCCCCTCAGTCAAGGCACATATGAGAAATATATTAAAGAACAACTAAGGAGACTAAGAGGCCGCAATGAAGAATTGATGCTTCTCATCTCTCTCCTTCCAGTCTGTCCGTCCATATCTGTCCTTCTCTCTGTCTCCTTCTCTGTCACAAAAAAAAAGCTCATCTTTGCTATTATAGAAATGCAAATCAAAACTACAATGAGATACCTCCTCACACCTGTTAGACTGGCTATTATCAACAAGACACCTAATAACAAGTGTTGGAGAGGCTGTGGAGAAAAAGGAACCCTCATTCACTGCTGGTGGGAATGCAAACACTAGTATGACCATTATGGAAGAAAGGATGGTGGTTCCTCAAAAAATTAAGAATAGAACTACCTTATGACCCAATAATCCCTCTACTGGGTATCTACACCCAATACATGAAAACATTGGTATGTAAAGACATATGCACCCCCATGTTTATAGCAGCATTATTTAGAGTGGCCAAGACATGGAAACAACCAAAGTGTCCTTTAATAGAGGACTGGATAAAGAAGATGTGATACATATACAATGGAATACTACTCAGCCATAAGAAATGATGATATATTGCCATTTACGACAACATGAATAGACCTTGAGAACATTATACTGAGTGAAATAAGTAAATTAGAAAAAACTAAGAACTACTTGATTTCACACATAGATAGGAGACAAAACTGAGACTCATGGACATAAATAAAATGAAGTGGTTACCAGGGAGAGGGGATTGTGGATGAGGGGAGGAAAGTGGGACAAATATATGGTGATGGAAAATGATTTGACTTTGGGTGGTGGGTACATAACATAATTAACAGGTTAAATGCTATAGAAATGTTTACCTGAAACCTATGTACTCTTTATGATCATGTCACCCCGTTAAATTTAATTTTCTAAATAAAACTTTTTTAAAAAGAAAAGAAAATCACTGCATTAACTCAAGGGACAATATAGTGTGCTGATTAAGATCATGACCTTTGGAACAACTCCCTGCATCTGGAACCTAACTGGAACTGCCCCTTATTAGTAATTAGTTTCTTCATCTACAAAACAGATATAATAACAACAGTATCTGCCTACATGCAAATTATTTATAATAGTACTCATAACACTATGAGCACTAAGAGCTGATGAACATCAAGAAGAATGAGTATTCTAAGATACATTTTGGGAAGCACTGGTAGAGAATCAAGCTCATTCTCCTGGTATCCTGTCTCTCCATGAAAAGATTACAGGCTAGAGAGGGGTATATAATACACAATATGTTAAGTTCTGGACAAGGGCCAAGTGAGGACTTTGGAGTCCAGAGAAGGGGAAGAATAGTATTTCTAATGGTGAGGGAGGTTTCAGGAAAGAATCCACAGCCAAACTGACAGAAATCCTAAAATGCAGATAGAATTTCACCAAGAAGAGAGTAGAGAATGTCAGCAAAGACTGGCCTGGTTGGGAAACAGTGAGTGGCCTGATTTGACTCGAGTACAGCTGGATGAGTGTTAAGTTGGAAGATGAGGGATGTACTGGAAATAAAGATAACAGTAGATTGTTAAGGGTCTTATATTCCAAACTAAGGACCTTGGGGTTTCTAGTAAGGAACACAAACATTAAAAACAACCAATCAGCCTGATCAGGCGGTGGCACAGTGGATAGAGTGTCAGACTGGGATGGGGAGGACCCAGCTTCAAAACCCCGAGGTCGCCAGCTTGAGCACGGGCTCATTCGGCTTGAGCATGGAGTCGCTGGCTTGAGCGTGGGATCATAGACATGACCCCATGGTCGCTGGCTTGAGCCCAAAGGTCGCTGGGATAAGCAAGGGGTCACTCGCTCTGCTGTAGCCCCCCAGTTAAGGTACATACGAGAACACAATCAATGAACAACTAAGGAGCTACAACGAAGAATTGATGCTTCTCAATCTCTCTTCCTTTCTGTCTGTCTGTCCCTATCTGTCCCTCTCTCTGACTCTGTCTCTGTCAAAAAACAAAGAAAAAAAAAACAAACAATCAACCAGAGAAGGATCAAAGAATCAATGTGGGGAGTGTGCAGGAGAGGAAAGACCAGGCGCATAGTTCGAATAAGCAGAGAAGGAGAAGTCAGATTCAAGAAGGGGTACACAAGTTTCAAACATAGCAAAATATCAAGTGTAACATTTCGGAAAATTTTACATGTGGCTAAAAAAGGGCACAATAATTGGTGGTTGTTGGTGGTGAGAAGACCAAAGGTGGTAGCAAATATCCTTGACATGGATACAGGAAGAGTAGTAGCATATCCTGGGTGGTGAGGGGTAATTAAATGGGTGCATGTCAGGTTCAAATCTCTCCTAGTTTTGACCTCAGGAGATGGGGGCCAGCAACAGATGTGGAAGACACGAGTAATGGATGGTCACTACAGTCAATGGAGTGATTAGGCTCACCTACAAGAGTGACAACAGGAAGGAAAAGAGCCTGTTACTGAATAAGATGGAGGACGGGTTTTATTTTTCCCATCCCCAAAAGGAGATTAGTGTGGGTATTCTGGGGAGGCTAGGAGGTAACATCTTGAGGCTTATTTCACTCAAGAGCTCACTTTGCTCCTGAGGCCTTCCTCCTCTCTCCATTGTGGACAGAAGCCTGGGATTTCTATCAGGTGAACACACTTTTAGTCCCTTCTCCGTCTTCCATGTTGGCCAGGAAATTGCCAAGCTCCACAATCATCCATGAGATTCTATGCTTGAAATGGCTACTTGACACAGGAAAATACTGATGTAGCTAAATTTCAATGTCTATACATATTCAACAATTTACTTTATTAACAACCACTGTGCTCAAAACCCTCACCCTACCCATGATGCCCTTCACACTTTTATCCCAAGCTTAGCTTAACTCACCCCTGAGCTTCATTCAAAGGTAATGACGAAGTTAAGGATGACTTATAGGTCAGTAATGCCTGACATACACATTACTTGATGATGATGATAATAATAATAATGACACATGTCGTTTTTTTACCACGCCAATGTCAAATGGTTGCCTCAAAAACACCACAATAAAATTTCCTACCTTGCACTACAATTCTTTCTATCCCTACCTTGGGATCAGCTGAAATCTCCAGGTAGCATTAGCTCATCTAATTAGCTTCCTTCTCTCTCCTACAGTTGAAAACTGTATCAAATGCACATCAGTCATGTCCCTCCCAAAGTGAAGGCCCTGTTTTCTTTCTGCTGACTTTCCACTTTGAGGCTAATTGCCCCAGCCAAGAATAGACATCTGCTGCAGCATGTCCCAGAAAATCCCCAGGGTCACAGTTTAGTGTTTTGCTTTGCAGCTCCCACACCCAGATATCTCCCAGCCACTGCTGGAGACACTACAACTCCACCCTGTGCCAGGAGCCAGGCCGAGGCCAGTGCCTAGCATTGTGCCACCTCTCTTGTCTCAAGCTGCACCTGCTATCTGCTGTGATTCCCCACAGGGGGGAAGGGTGCCCTGTTCCAAACAATTCCTTCCTAACAAGGTCCACTTAGAAACTGAAGTCCTGCATTTCACATAGATAAAAGGTAACTGGCAATGATCCTGGGAGAAGTTAAACAACAAAAGTTCTACCTGGAAGCCTGAATGACCTTTCTTTGTGAAATGATTTTAATCCAATAAAAAAGGGGGGGGGGGCACAAAGAGCCTTCTTAAGGGGAGAGAGAGGATGTGGTCAGGAGGCTGACCAAAGACAAACGGCTTCTGCCCAATAAAGCTGACTATGGCACCTTTACTGTGTGCCATGCACAGCACTATATTGGCTCTACATACATTATCTCCTATAATCCTCAGGGAGAGCCAATGAAAGGGCTTTGTTTCCATTTTATAGGTAAGCAAACTGAGTTTCAGACAGTTTTCGTCTACCACCAAACAGCCAGTACACGACACAATAATTATATCCCATGGTTTCCCGAATAACCATCATGGTGCACAAGGGGTAAAGGTATGGATCAGGAGGACAGTTTGGCCACTGGATGAGCGCTGGTGGCTACCAGTGCAACGGGAAGGGTGCACTTTTAAATTTAGTGGGTGGAAGGGCACGGCCACGGCTGTGTGTCTGCCAACCCTGGCCCACGAATCACTGGACGCCAGGCTCAAACCCCATGTGCGGCACACTCACGGTGTGCGTGGACCCGCTCTTCCACCTGCTCCTGCGGCACGGTTCCCACAGCCATTTCAGTGAGGCAGGCAGGAATGTCTCCCACCACGAGTTTAGATGCGCTAGGGCCAGCATTATTTTCCCACTCTCAACCTCTTTCAGCCGTCTCTTCTGCACCTGAAACCTAGTCAGCTTCAGGTTTTCAAGATCAATACGATTATTACGTTTTGTTTTCCCCCTCTGTCTTCAGGCCCAACAGGGGAAGGCGTCCTTACCTGGACTGTAGCTCTGCGCTACGCACGCACGTCGTGCCCACGTTGCCCGCAATGCCCAGGTACTGCTTCTCCGCAATCGGCCCTTCACAGCGCCTTTGATACTTGACCCCAGCTAAGGTGAAGTTCGTCCCTCCTGCCGGGAGGCCCCAGCATGCACCTCCTTCTAGCCCGGCTGCCCTGCGTGGCCACGAGGAACGCTGGGACATTTAGTTCCTTCACATAGCACTCTGGAAGGGGGTAGGGAGTAGGCCGCCGGTTGCAGCCCGGCTCCCACGCTTGGGGGTCTTCGTGGGTCCCCTATGCCAGTCATTTTTATTTTCATGCAGAAAAATAAAACCGATTCAGCAATAGTTTTCCTAGCATTTCTATTTTACACTACACCACAGCTTTTAAACTTAAAAGTCATGCCTGACCAGGCGGTGGGGCAGTGGATAGAGAGTCGGACTGGGATGCGGAGGACCCAGGTTTAAGACCCTCGCCAGCTTAAGCGTGGGCTTGTCTGGTTTGAGCAAAAGCTCACCAACTTGGACCCAAGGTCGCTGGCTGGAGCAAGTGGTTACTTGGTCTGCTGAAGGCCTGCGGTAAAGGCAAATGTGAGAAAGCAATCAATGAACAACTAAGGTGTCACAATGAAAAACTGATGATCGATGCTTCTCATCTCCGTTCCTATCTATCTGTCCCTGTTTAAAAAAAAAAGAAAGAAATGAAACAAAAGACTTAAAAGTCATGTGTTACTTTCATTCTTTGATTTCACTCTCCTTTGCAGGAGGGTGACTGGAGAAAATACAAAGTACATCTGAATTTCAGATAAGTGACAAATAATTTTTTTAGTATAAGCATATACCAAATATTGCATAGGATGTACTTATACTAAAAATTACTTTGTTGTTTATCTGATTCAGATTAAACTGGGCATCCTGTATATTTATTTGCTAACTCCGGCAACCTGCTTGGGGGAGCGAAGGCCTGTTTTCCAGTACTCAATCAGGGTTGTGCCGCGGGGTAAAAGCTCTGTGCATCCTTTTGAGGTGGGAGATTATTTCACAATATCCCCTTCCCACACAAATAAAAATGTACATATTTTATGAATGTTTCTAAAGGAAGCATAATAGGGGCATTTTATCTGCAGAATCCATAGTGTGGGATACCACCAGGAGTGTATGTAGAACAAATAAAACTGTCATATATGATATAGGAAGCACATGTTTCTGTAAGTACAGTTACTGCAACCTCCTCTCTTGTAACTGTGCTTTAGTCACTGACATTCAGGCCATGTAGACACAAGAGAATTCAACCAGATAAAGTTCAGCAAAGCTCCAGTGGTCCCTTGTCACACACATACATACTGATGCTAGATTAAACAAGCAGAATTGTGAAGTGCTCTTTGCATTAACCTGGATAAGTTACTTCACATCTCTACCCCTCAGGAAAGGGCCTGGCACAAAAATAAACACACTTTAATATGAACCCTTCTAATCAGAATTGGTGACTGAACTGAAGTAGTGGATATGACACTTTATAAGCAAATTACGTCCACTGAGACAAAGGAATTAATTGTGATTATTCACACCTCTCAAAAAAAATGTCTGAGAGAGAATGTGGTTAAGTTGGAATGTTTCAAACAGGTTATTCATAAAAGCAAAAAGTCGGGGTTTGGGATGATTGTCTTTTGCCCACCACATCCCTACTTTTAGAAAGGCCTCTGTTCTCAGACGTGGGATGGCTCTCTGGACAGAAAAATGAGGCTCTGCAGCAAAACAAGGGAGACCCAAAAGATATGATATGCTTTTTTCAAAGATACACCCAGAGCCAACCTTACCTAACTGTCTTAGACCTTTCTGCCACTCCCATCCTTCCTGTTCCACCGCCCCCAATCTGTACCTCCCCTCCACCAATCTGATTAATATTCCTTCCATTTCACACCTCACCCTGGGATGGAAGTCGCCAAAGTCATAAACAGCTGCTTCCTGCACTAACCTGGACTTTCAAACTCATTTTTGTAGTCTTTATTCTTTCTTTTTAAGTTTGTGTGTGTGTGTGTGTGTGTGTGTGTGTGTGTGTGCGCGCGCGCACGTCCATGTGCAAGAATTTAAGAAAGAAAATGCCTTTGGCCTTGTGGGAAAGGTTGGTTTTTCTTAGCACCAGTAGTTTTCGTTTTTGTTTTATTTTGTTTTGCATACTTGTATTACTGACAAAACCAGGAACCATCCTAAGTTTGAAAAGAGATTTAAAAAAAGAGTCGTGCTTTCGGCCTGACCTGTGGTGGCGCAGTGGATAAAGCGTCGACCTGGGAACACTGAGGTCGCCAGTTCAAAACCCTGCACTGGTCTGGTCAAGGCACATATGGGAGTTGATGCTTCTAGCTCCTCCCCCCTTTCTCTCTCTCTCTCTCTCTCTGTGTGTGTGTGTGTGTGTGTGTGTGTGTGTGTTTCCTCTCTAAAATGAATAAATAAAAAAAATTTAAAAAAAGAGTCGTGCTTTAAAAAGAGATTTGAACAAGAAAGGGGCTTCATCCTGCTCTTAGCTTTAGACCTGACCCAAGTTACCATTGGGAGTAAGGGACAATAGCAGGATATTTTAAAAATATTTCATCACCTAGGGCCTCTGTGGTTCTGACTTTTTGCATAGAGAGTCACTGGGTGCAGTATTCCCCTATACTCTCCTTTGCCCATGTTCTTCCCTAAGGGAGAAGAATATAAAGACAGATCACCTGGAGGACTCTTTTTAATAAGATTGGAAAGCCTGACCTGTGGTGGTGCAGTGCATAGAGCGTTGACCTGAAGCTCTGAGCTCACAGGTAAGAAACCCTGGGCTTGTCCCTCCAAGGCACATATGACAAACAATCAATGAACAACTAATGTGAAGCAACTATGAGTTGATACTTCTCATCCCCCAACCCCCATAAAATCTATAAATAAAATATTTTTAAAAGAGAGAAAGAAAATAAAAAAGGAAGATTGGATAATATCTTTTCATTCCATGGCTTTTTAGCCACAGACACTCTAAAATTGGTATGACTCATCAAGAGTTGCCCATTTTTTAATACATCTTCCCTCACTACCAGGAAGAAAACTATCTTTAGCTCTGTTATTACAATGACCTGGATAATCAGTGAATGAAGTTCTTGAGTTCCTCATGTGTGCCCAGCATTATTGTAGGAATTAGAGGCTGATAAGTGGAGAAGGAATAGCAGCTGTCTTAAAGGAGCTTACAACTCCACACAGTCCCAAGCAGGCATCCACATGTGTAAATTTCCCTAGTTAGTGGGGAGGGGGGCTCCAGCACACCAGCTCCAGCATTTCAGCTACATTGGGGCTCATCAGATTATACTGAGATCATCAGGGCAATAAGGACCTCAGTCAAAAAATGACCACAGCTTTGAGAAGATGAGTACTTGACCTTGGGAATAGAGTAGAATTGAGGTATATCTTAGGGGACCAGCACTCTAATTCTCCATTTACCATATTTATTTCCATTCTACTTCCTCTAAGACAGGGGTGCTCAATACGTCGATCGCAATCTACTGGTCGATCGCGAAGGAAGTGTAGGTAGATCGCATGACATTAAAAAGACATTTGTCTTTTGATTGGCATACAGGGTAGCCAATCTGACGTCTGAACTTTTCACACCCTACGCATGCGCATTAAACCGCACTAACTTGTTCAGTTACATTGCTGCGTAGTTAGCCTTCAATTTATTTAAACTAAATACAACAAAGGGTATAAAAATGAGTGTCGTAGCTGGTCCGAGTAAGAAGCCTAAAACCTACCACTTTCATACAGAATGGGAGGGGATTTTTTTCACTATGTCATATTCTAAGTGCGTTTGCCTCATCTGTCTGTGTGCCATTGCTATTCCAAAGAAGGGAAATGTGGAGCGGCTTTTTCGGACTGTTCATAAAAACTATGACATTGACTTTCATCCGAAAAGAGAGCTGAGAAGGAGAAAGGTTGAAAGAAGAATACACAATATAAAATAGTAATAATAGTAACTTAAATAATGATAATATAGAAGAAATAAATTTATGTTTTGCATTTTTATTGTAGGTAGATCATTTTGACTTGGTCATCTTATAAGTAGCTCTCAAGCTGAAACAGTGTGGGCATCCCTGCTCTAAGACATAAAATCCTCAATTTTTTTTTCTTTAACTTCTCAACTTCTCTTTATGTTTCCCAAAGGATGCTGGGCCTCCTATTCAAATTTGGAGGGCAGAAATGGGGCAAAGAAAGGAGGAAAACTTTTGTAGGTCCTGCTTTGTTTATAACCAACACTCTTGATTTTAAAGAACTCCAAAAGTTGGCCTGACCTGTGGTGGCACAGTGGATAAAGCGTCAACCTGGAATGCTGAGGTCGGTGGTCCAAAACCCCCAGCTTGCTTGGTCAAGGCACATATGGGAGTTAATGCTTCCTGCTCCTCCCCTTCTTTTTCACTCTCCCTTCCCCACTCTCTAAAATAAATTAAATAAATAAATAACTCCACAAGTTGGGGCATAAAGTAGGGGGGGGGTATAAATATAAGAAGTCAAGAGATTGGGAAGCATCTGACCAAACCTCCCTTTTCCATCCTACTCAAAACTATAGGAAAAGTCAAGGTCAAAAAGCAAAACCAGGTTGGAATGATGAGCAGAAAAATCTCAAGCCTAAGCAGAAGCAGTTAACTCTCCTTAAGCAAATGTTAAATACACTTATTATAGCAATAAATAATAATGCAGGATGGAGTACTTATGGTGTAAACACCTTTAATACAATACTAATTTTCTCTTCGCTTCAAGAGCTACAGATTGTTATGGCAACAAAACAGAAAAGCAGATCACAGTATTAATTTGATATCTCAGCTTCATTTGTTCCACATTTGCAATACAACACATGCATAATAAACAACCCAGGCTGAGCCAAAGTAGAGAAAACACTAAAGCTACACAAGGGCACAATGGAGGACCCTCTCAGCCTTGAGTTTTGTTAAATAAAATTATAAATAATAATTTTCTACAAAGAATAGCAGTTTGGTTGCCCACACAGTTTGTAATGTGATTGATAACATTTGAAAGCAGATAATTCCACTTTTGCCAGCCAGATAATACAAGGGGGAATGTGAACAGGCTGCAAAGAGTGTATGGAAAGTTCTCCACTGCAATGCTGGAGCTGAAGAAACTTACCAGACAAGCTCTTAGCTTTCCAGCACCTGGGCCCCTGTTGCACCATTCCCCATCCCCCATCCAATAAACTTTTTCCATTGTTACCGGAGTTTTAAAACAAAATTGATTCTTTGATGTGGAGAAAAAGGAATTCTTATAAATTGCTGGTGGAGAATAAACAGGTAGAACTTTCTTGGATAGAAACTTGGCAATATCTAGTAAAGTTAAATATTCTTATAAAGTATGACTCAGTAATAATTCCCTTCTTGAGTAAAGAACTTTTGAGTATAGAAGCTTTTGCCTATGTCTCCAAGGAGACATGTGCAAGACAGTTCATTCCAGTATTATTTATAGCATAAAAATAATAAGGAATGCTCTAAATGTCCATCTAGAGCAGTGGTTCTTAACATTTTTTGAGGTCCCGAACCCACCAGTTTCATATGCGCATTCACCGAACCCTTCTTTAGTGATAAATAAAATGTGATTTTTTTTTTCCAAATTCAAGACATAGGTATATGTTATTTTACTGGTGCACAATATGAGCCGTGCATGAACATCACCTTGCTCAAAGAACAAAACCAACAAAGTGCATGAACTCACAACAAATTACAGTATTACTTTATTCTGGCCTCCGTGGCAGAGGCTTCTCTAAACCCTTGAGACCGACTCATCAAACCCCTAGGGCTCTATAGAACCCAGGTTAAGAACCACTGATCTAGCCTCACCAGGCGGTGGCGCAGTGGATAGAGCGTCGGACTGGGATGTGGAAGATCCAGGTTCGAGTCCCCGAGCTCGCCAGCTTGAGCGCAGGCCCATCTGGCTTGAGCAAAAGCTCTCCAGCTTGGACACAAGGTCGCTGGCTCCAGCAAGGGGTGGCTCGGTCTGCTGAAGGCGCGCGGTCAAGGCACATGTGAGAAAGCAATCAATGAACAACTAAGGTGTTGCAACGGCAATGAAAAACTAATGATTGATGCTTCTCACCTCTCTCCGTTCATGTCTGTCTGACCCAATCTATCCTTCTCTCTGACTCTCTCTCTGTCCCTGTAAAAAAAAACAACAAAAAACCACTGATCTAGAGGAAACTAGATGAATTATGGATATATAATTATAAAATAAATTACTCTTTATTTATTGAAAACAAATGAACCAGAATCACTTCTTCAACATATACAAAACTCAAAAACATTGTGAAGCAGAAACTAAGCTCAGAATACTTATAATATAATACACGAGTTGCATAAAGTTTAAAAAGTTGAAAAAATACCAATATTACATTATGTATATGAATCCACAAATATGTAATAATGTATGAAAACGTAGAAGAAAGAAAATATGGCAACGAGAGATCGTGCTGGTTTAGCTGTTTAGATGTGGCTGTTAGAGAAGGCTTTCTCGGAAACGATCCTTGAGTGACAGGGAAGGGATGCTGAGATGAGGACAGGAGCAGAGGCTTGTGCTATAGCCTGGAATCCAGTCCTGTTCTGTCTGCCATTTAATCACTGGGCAAGTTATATAACCTCTCTGTGTCTCAGTTTCCTCATACATAAAACAGCATAACAATACTATTTACCCCATAGGGTTATGGTGAGAATTAAATGCATTGACATGCATAAAGAAAAATTAGAACACTGCCTGGCACATGGTAATGCCTATATGAATGTTCGCTATGACTTACACTCCGGATAGAAGAAACAGTAAATTTAAAAGCAGGGTAAGGGGGAGAAAGGATAAGCAAAAAAGTGTTGAATATTTATACACTAGCAAGAAACCCACAGGAATAGAGCAAAGTGAGTGAGGCAAAGCAGAGGATAGAAGGCACTGAGGTTGGAGAGTGAGGCCTGGGGTCAGATCCCGACAAGTCTCAGAGCATGGCAAGGAGCATGGATATTGTTCCACATTCTACTGGAGAGATGTAAGCCATGGAACAGTGTGATCCAACATGTATACTTTAAAAAGTTGACTTACTCAGCAATTAAGAAAAAAAAGCAAACTATTAAACACAAATATTGGATGAAACTCTAGGAAATTATGCAGTGAAAAAAGCCAATCCCAAGAGGTTACATACTGTATGATTGCATTTATATATTGCTGAAAGGGCACTATGGGAATGAAGGACAGATCAGTGGTTGCTAGTGGTTAAGAAAGGGTGGGGGAGGGGAGGAAGTGGGTGTGGTTATACGAGGGCAACACAGGAAGAGATACCTGTATACCCATGTTCATAGAAGCATTCCTCACACCAGCCAAAAGGTAAAAGCAACCCACGAGTCTGACAGATGAATAAATAAAATATACTCTATACATACAATAGAATACTATTCAGCTTTGAAACAGAAGGAAATTCTGACATGCTACAACATGAATAAACCTGGAGGACATTATGCTAAGTGAAATAAGCCAGTCATAAAAGGACAAATAGTAAATGATTATACTTACATGAGGAACCAAGAGTAGTCTAACTCATGAACACAGAAAGTAGAATGGTGATTACTAGGGGTGTGGAGAATGAGGAGTTATTGTTTAATACGTGCAGAGTTTTAGTGTTGCAATATGAAATTAATTCTGTGGACTAATGGTAATGGTACCACAACAACATGAATGCACCAAATGTCACTGAACTGTACACTTAGAAAGTGGTTAGGATGGTAGATTGTGTTACGTGTATTTTACCACATTTTTTAAAACAAGCAAATAAATAAAAGCATCATTGTAGTGCTAGAGCTGTTCCATACCTTGACTTTATGAATGTCAGTATTCTCGTTGTGACCTTGTCCTATTGTTTTGTAAGATGTTACAGTTGGGAAAACTGGGTAAGGGGATACGGATCTGTTGTATTATTTCTTACATCTACATTGGGATTTATAATTACCTCACAATAAAAGAAATAAACAAAAATCACTCTGGCTGCTGGTAGAGGACAGAGTGGAAGAAGTGGTGTGATGACAGGGAACACAGCTGGGAATCTGCCGTTGTGTCCAGCTGAATGCACTGAGTCGGATCCACCACAGGACGGGGGAGAGAGGAGTGCGGAAGTGCCGCATACTTTGAGAAAAGAGGCAGAGAGAGCTGGAGGTAGTGAGATCATAAGGGAAAGAGAATGGAGGTAAGGATGATGCCCAAGTTTCTTCCTACGATGATACACTAACCAGGTCAGCCCAGTGTAATCACCAAGTCCTTAAGAGTGGAAGAGAGAGGCAGCAGGGCCAGTGTCAGAGCGGTGCCATGTGGGAAAGACTACACTGGCCATGGCTAACTCTGAGGATGGACAGAGACCATCAGCCAAGGAATGCAGACAGCCTCTAGAAGCTGGAAAATGCAAGAGAACAGATTCTTCCAGTGTCTCCACAGAGGAATGTAAACCTGCCAACACCCTGGTTTTAGCCCTATTTTGGACTTTTGACCTCTAAAATGAAATGATTACTTTATGTTGGTTAAGCCACTAAATTTGTAGTAATTTGTTCCAGCAACAATAGGAAACAAATATAATTCTTAATGAGTAATAAAATGACCTGTTTTGGAAAGGCCCTGGGTAAAGGCCCTGTCATGTACCATACCCCTCAGTGAGGAAGGGAAGACCTGGTAGATGGGAAGAGAATGAAAGATAATTCAAAAGTGTAACTGAGTGACAAATCTGAGGTTCATCCTATGCACACTCCAAACTATTCAAACAAGACAGCAGGAAAGCAGTAGAAACATCCTTTGATGAAAAATAGCAACTGAACCACCAGGAACAGTGGGCAAACTGCTACTTCTACTGGCCTCACAAAACTAATTGCTCCTTCCATGGTCCATGATTTAGAGGCCTGGGTCCCTTCTCTCCCTGAGCCTCGCTTTGTCTGGGGAAAAGTAATCTGATGGCCCCAGGAATTCTCTGAAAATGGAGCGTCCAGCTACTTTTTTCATAACAAAAATGGCATTTTGTGCTGCCGTGTATTTAGAGTTGTGCACACGGATAGGAGTCAATGAATGCCTACTGGTTAGATAGATCTAAATGTCTCTACACTTTTTTCCCCCAGTTTTATTGAGACATACTTGGCCTACATCTCTGTATAAGTTTAAGGTGTACAACATGATTATTTGGTATATCTATATCTATATATATGGTGAAATAATTATCAAAATAGGTCTAGTTAACATCTGTCAACTCAGATCAAATAAAAAGAAAAAGCAGATTTATATATTCTCCTTATGATGAGAACCATTAAGACATGTTCCCGTAACAACTTTCCTGTCATACAGCAGTGTGAACTATAGTCACCATGTTGTACATTATGTTCCTCGTATTCATATACTGTGCTTCTCCAGTAGAAGACACACATTGTTTAGAAAAATTTGGGGTCTAAAACTGGGTGTGTCTTATACAGTGATTGTAGATTTTTTTACTTGCATTTCCTGCTTTTTCATGCTTGTTTTTGTGCTCATTGTTGAAGACAGTGAGTAGTCATCAGACACAGATGAAGATTAGCTAATGGATGGGAGTTTTGACAGTGATGAGTTTATGATGAATAAAATTTGAGTTCAATAATTTTATATATATATTTTTTTAAATTTTGGACCCTAAAATTAAGATGCGTCTTATACATGGAGAAATATGGTAATTGGAAGTTTGTACCTTTTGACCACCTTCCTTTATTTTTCTACAGGACCCACCATGGTGCTTATTTCACATACATGCCTAATTGGATCTACAAGCAAAGGGTTGATGCCCAAGGAAGGGGAATAGAAGTGGGCAACCAACACTTAAAATGTGGTAAAAATCCATAGACAACAAAGCTTTGAAAATTCTGGGCTCTGCCTCTCAAAGTGTGTGGCCGCCAAAACTGTGAGACGTAAGATCAGGGTTCTGAGTTTGGGTAAAGAAAACTTGGGTGACCTTTCATTCCTCAAAATCTCTTAGGAAGTAGTAAAGTAGAGTCAGTAGTGGCTTGACTTTGCCACTAGTTTTCTGTGAGATACTGAATAAATCACTTAATTTATCCATACCTCACTTTCTTCACCTGTAAAATGGAAAGATTAAATTAGAATTACAGTAAGAAAAGACCAAATCAAGAGACCAAATTTAGTATGACTAAAGAGGGCATACACCAAATAACATTTTAGATATTTATGAATTCACTAATTCCTTTTGTCAACATTCTACTTGTTTATTTCAATAAATCTTTGATTGAGAAAAGATTTAAAATTATTGGCAACCAACATATAGAATGTGTCAATATAATGAATTAAGAGTGGGTGAGAAAGAGGAAACAAAGGCACAGGTAATCAAGAGTGAGAATAAAATGACAACAAAAATGACACTGGAAAACAAAATTATGTTCTAGATGATGGCTAAAAGAGCCCCAGATTGTGTTCTGAGCTCTCTAGAAGCCAATGGGAAAAGAGAAACCAAAAAAAATGAAAGCAAACCAACCACTCAACAGAAAACAACTACACACTATACAAAGATAAGACAAAAGAAAACTCTCCTGAGGCTCTAGTGGTTAGCTCAGTTGGTTAGAGAGCATCGTCCCAATACACCAAGACTGCAGGTTCGATTCCCTCTCTGGGCACATAGCAGAATCAACCAATGAATGAATAAATAAGTAGAACAACAAATTGATGTCTCTCTCTCTCTCTCAAATCAGTCCATCAATAAATAAAACAAATTTTAAAAAGAAATTCTCCCAAGGATCCTTGCAAGAGAATGTGGGGTTTTTTTGTTTGTTTTTTTTTGTATTGTATCTTATTTAGAAATTAATTTAGATGGGGTGACCTATGTACTCTTATTGAGCAAGAGAACAACATTTAATGTCATAATCAATGTCCTCAAAAGCTCCCTTATAGGACACACAAAATTAAGTTCCTTGGGATTTCTTCTAGGCTGGTGGCATCATAGTCATATGAAACTCAGTAACTCAGGAGTTCAGTGTAATAGGCTGCAGGTATACAGCTTTCTAGGGCTCTGGATAAAGACTATCTGTATGTATGAAAGGATTATATAATATTATCCAAGCAAACACTGAATATTGTTTCCAACTAGTTTCAAGATATCAGATAAAGACATTTCTGTCAACATTTTTTTTTAATTCACTCCAAATAATAAAGGGGTAAAAAGCAGAAATACAAACTTCACCTTCAATGAAACTTAAAATGGAACAAAACAAAGCAAGAAGCAGATGGAAATGACTAAGCAGGGAGCAGAAAGGCCATACCTAGGACTCTACAGTGGGGTCAAGAAGAAAGTACATTTACAGTAAAACCAGACCGCCTCCGGAACTGAAGGCAGGTACAGTGGAAGGCAGGGAATGTGAAGAAATGAAAGCAGGAAGATTGTTTGAAAGTAGGTAGGAGGCAAATTTAGACACCCAGTCCTAAATCCATGACAACTCAGCCCCAACTCCAAGAAACGCTAAGACCTCGAACCAACTCACAGTTGCAAGGCCATTGAGGAGGGTGGCAGTGGGAGGACCCAGGATGGACAATGGGGAATTCAATGAGGGCTTGCACACTGATCGGGGAGACAAGTAGCCTCCAGCTCCCTCCCAGCTCCAAAACTCCAGCAAACATGGTTCTATTCCCAGCCAAGGAACTGGAGGATCCTTCCCCAAGAAAAGAAAAACCCACAGATATTGATACATGGTGTCTCCAAGAAAAAAGCTTGCTGACCACCCATCTCTCCCCCTGAACAGCTTCCTAGAAAATAATCCAGGCATGTACATACAGAGCTCCAATCAATGTTTAATGCATCACTCTGAAATATGAGTGAACTGGGAAGGATCACCAGACATTGGCAGAATGTCTTCAGTGTGAAAGAGAGATGCTAAAACAAACAGGAAAATGAAAGTCAGGCAAATAAAAATTTCAAGAAATTGAATAAAATTTAAGAGGGGAAATGCCTATATATTATATCTTCAGTCAGATCAGGGAAAACCTAAACAGATGACAAATAATGCAGTTATTAACTCCAAGAAAAATAAAAGTTGAACAAGAAACAAAATATTGTCATGGTATATTACTTGACTCAGCGGTGAGCAATATTCACAGAGTCACAATAGAAATAGGGAATACAGATCTAATAAAAACTGTGATTTAACAAAAGTGGGGGGACAGGAAAGGAAAAGATAGGTGTAAGAAAGTAAAAATCCTCATCTTTTACAAAACTGAGGAATCATGGTACAGAACACTTAGATTATTTAGGAATATGGCATTCTCTACAAAGAGAATAAAAAGTATTCTTTAAGGAGGAAGCTAGGGTAGAAATAGGGGCTTAGAGGACTTTTTTCTGACTTAACTTTTAGTATCATTTAACTTGTTTGACTTGTGTATGCTTCACTCAGAATAAAAATTGGTCTAAAAATTTAATGCATCTCAGTCATGTGAAATGTTTGAGATGTTGGCCAATTCATAGTCACACTTCCTAGGACTCACCCATTTGATGGACCCAATGAGGCAGGACTCACTCCTGTGTTATCAGGTCAGCTGAGGTGGTGAATTGAAGATGCAAGTGTAACACGAGACCAAGTGTTAATTTGCTTCCTTCCATTTGGGTAATTAAGTTCTCGACTATTTAAACCTGAACAGATGAGTTAAATGCCTTGGGAGACCATCCTCATGTCTTTGACTCCAGAACTCCTCAACCTCCTATCACAGAGACAGACAGATGGCTGTGTGGGTGAGCACCCACTGGAGCTGCTGTGTTGATGGCATTACTGCTGGCCTTCTGCCCCCAGAGACGTAGCAATGAAATTCTTGCACCCTAATTATTAAACAATGGGGCCATTCAAAGAGCTAGTTTTATGGCATCCTAAATCCAGCTGAAATGCCCTTGCCCACTTCATCTGAGGTACTGTCCACACTCTGCATTCAGTCTGCTTCCCATGAAGTTGCGGGGGGGGGGGAGGGATTCCCTTGGACCCCAGCACCCATCCCCTCCACAAACCTGGACTGAATCAGGAGCTTTCCCATCACTTCTCCACAGCACCAAGAAGGGGTCCAGTGCTAGAGCATCAGCCTGTTTCTGGCTTTCTGGGTCTGACAGGTGTGGGTCTGCCAAATACCATTAGCAGGGTGAATGGATGTGACCTGTGAATTACACAGCTGCTCGGAGGGATAATTGCTCTGTAATCTAAACCATAATGGCAGAGAGAGAGAAAGTTTTCCAACAGTGGATGTACTGTATGTCTGAGGCTGTTCACAGATGCGGTTCCCTGCAAACAGAGTGCTGGCTGGGCATGGGGGTCCCACGGAGGGGAGAGCACTACAAAGTCCCGTTGAGGAGAAAGGATCCATGTGCACACTTGTGCAGAGAGCTGACCAAGCCCTTCAGAGGCATTCTGTCAAGTGAGTGCCAATTAGCAACGGTGCACATAAACAGATGAGAGGTGTGGGGCAGACGATTTCATTGCAGAGATGTCACCAGGGCATGGGAGAAGCACAGGACTCATATGCATTGGTTCCTGCAAGGCATCTCAGAGGTATAGGCCAGCCTCCAGTTACCTGCTCACAGCCCCGTCTCATACCCTTTGAGAGCGAGGAGGATTCCGCATTCCTGTCCCACCGAGTTCCCCATCACTTAGAGCCAAGTCTCACGTCTACCCAAAACTCCAGTCACTCCACACTTATTAGCCATCTACTATGTGCACAACCCTAAGCTGGGCAGATGCAAGCTTGGTGCTAGTGCACATGTGGGCAGGGGCCATGGTGGGGCTGTCACTGGCAGGGCAGCCGTCACTAACAGGGCAGCTGCCAATCCAGAGAGCATAGGAGAGATGGCCATACTACACACAGCAACTGGGCGCTTTGGAGAGGGAGAGCTGGATCAGGAAGGCTTTTTGGAAGGCACCAACTTCAGGCCGCTGGGGGGTGATCACAGCTATTACTAAGCACCCTCCCATCTGAGAATGGGTGACAACACCAAGGTTCCCTTCTCATGCCAGCCTTGAGGCTTTAGCAGAGGCTGAAGGGCCCATGAGAAGTGTGTGATGCAGGTACAAAAGGACTGGGAGTGCTTGTTGAGGACATAGTGTGGGCATCACTGCACTGCACTACTTCATGGTGATCCCAGAGCACCCCAGGAGAACCACCCCCACCCCCTTCTCCTCCCTCTAATTCAGTGGTTCTTAACGTGGGTTCTATTGAACCCTAGGGGTTCGATGAGTCAGTCTCAGGGGTTCGGAGAAGCCTCTGCCGCGGAGGCCAGAATAAAGTAATACAGTAATTTGTTGTGAGTTCATGCACTTTGTTGGTTTTGTTCTTTGAGCAAGGTGATGTTCATGCACGGCTCATTTTGTGCACCAGTAAAAAAACATTTACCTATGTCTTGAATTTGGAGGAAAAAATCATATTTTATCACTAAAGAAGGGTTCGGTGAATGCACATATGAAACTGGTGGGTTCGGTACCTCAAAAAAGGTTAAGAACCGCTGCTCTAATTCCATCTTCCTGCCTTCCTGACCCTTCTCACCTGGCTCCACCAGCTTGGTCAGCTCCCCTCCTCTCCTCCTCCAGGGGGTGGAGGTGGAGTGATACCATTTGCTAAGGGGGTTTGGAGGAGGCAGCTGACAGAAGGGTAGGTGGGTGATGGGAAATGCTAATCTCTCCCTCATATCAACCCAGGCTACTTCCCCCCACTAGCAGCCCGGACACTGCTGAACTCCCTCATCACTCTCTCAGCCTCCAGCCCATCTGCCACCTGCTTTCCTCACCAAGCTGGTGCTTTTAATATTGCTTAAAAGGGGAGGGTATCCAAAACCCCTCCAAGTAACAAAGAATTATATAATTACTTGGCAGCTACTTGTTCTTGGTAATTTGATGCTTGTGTTGATATAATTACACATTACATGGAGTTAGAGAGTCACAGTGCTTGTGTGGCCCACCAGTGACATCTGCAGTATGTGTGTATGGAGAAAACCATCGTTGAAGGAGCCAGGCAGTTGGAGCCCACAGACCCATGGCTTGGAGGGGTCGGGCAGCAAATAGAAGACATGAGTGCAGGTGAGGCCCAGGTCAGTGCCAGGAGGAGAAACTGAAGCTAGTATTCATTGGGTGCCCACTGTGTGCTGGGAAGGAGGCCCCATGTATTCGGGAGCGTCCAGGGTCCGTGTGTGAAACCTCACCTGCGACACAGCTCAGCTCTTCAGTCCACACGGGACTTCTCTGTCTGAGGTCACTTCTGAACATCTCTTTCCTCATTGCCACTCCACTTTCTCTCCCCCAGGGCCACTCTCTGCTCAGTCCTCACCCGCACTCCTGCCTCAATCTCCGCTGCCGCCACGCCCACCCACTCTCCACATTCTCCTCAGATGGTCTTCCTAAAAAGGCAAGTCTAATACCACAACATCTTGCCCTGTATTCACTGGCTTATCCATGCGTGCAGGAGGAATCACCAAGCCCTGGCATGGACCCAGGAGGTCGGGCCTCTCCGGGGGCTGCACCTCATCACTCACGCTGTCCTCCTGACCTGCTTCACAAAGAACCAGGCACCAGGCACAGCCGTTTCAGGGCCAACCTCACTATTCTGCTCCTCTATGCCCGTTCTTCAGTTCTGAGTTCGCTTTTATTCAATTCAAGGGCAGATTACACTGGGGAACAATTATTTTTTCATTTTCTGTTGCATGAAGTTTTAGAACTGTTTCTATATACTTCTGCATTGCTAATTCCAAACCTGAAATCCGTTTCTTGGTGCATGCTTTAGTTTTTACGCAATTTTAATTTTTTGTTACAGTTAATGGCATGCGTTGGTTTTTAAATTGGAGTTAAAGGGCAACAACTCTTGGATTGAACATAACCACAAGGCAATTAATGTTTTACAAACATCACTTTTACATAATTGTAATTGCTTTTAAATGAAAAAAATAATTATCTAATACAAACACCCTCTTATTTTATTTTAAGATGGAATCATGGCGATTTTTCAAACCATGGCCACAGTGGTTCCCTGTAAAGAGAAAAACAAAAGCTTCAGAGAACTTGTGTGTAAAGCTTCAAAAACGTAAAAATTGGACGAGCAAGATGGCGACGAAGTAGGCGGACGTACCAACTTCCAACTCCCAGAACCAAAGTGGATTACAACTCAATTTTAAGAACCATCACCTGGATAAACCAACTTTGAACAAAACTAAGTGGACTCTTCAACCAAGGAACACAGAAGAAGCCACATTGAGACTGGTAGGAATAGCGAAAACGCGAAGAGGGCTGCCCAGCTCCCTGGAGCAAACGGCAGCCCGGAGAGACCCGTGTGGCGGGAGGAGAGTTTGGCGGAGAGGGAGGGACCTGGGTCCCAGGAACCAAGCCCCAGCCTGCAGTCCTAGAGCCTAGAAGAGGCGTTTGGACAGTTTTGAGCTGTGAAACAAGTGAGGGAGCTCCCAGGCCTACAGTGTGGAGTATTAGGTCCCTTCCTACTCTGCTGAGGGCTGCTTAAGGGCATGGTGGGCGGCAGGACGCTGAAAGGCGGTTCTGTCGGCGTGGGCAGAGGCCAAGCCGGTGGGAGATCGGTCTAGCCCAGAGGGTCGGAGGAGACGCGCGAAAGCGGTCCGGAAGCTGCGGGCCGCCTTTAATCCCACTTACGGGGACAAAGCGGGAGGCCAGGAACGGGCAGGCCCCGCGCAAGCCGGCCCTGACTGCGGGGACCGGGCTAGGACCAGGGACGAGCAGGGGCTCGCGGCTGAGCTGACGCTACCAGTCCCCCACACCCCCCGGGCCGGAGAAACCGCGGTTGGCCAGTATACGTGCGCGAGCGGGGTCCAAGCGCGGGAACGGGGTAGACCCCGAGACAAGTGGAGGCTCGCAGCTGAGCCCACGCTACTATCCCCGCCTGGCCGGAGAAACCGCGGATAGCATTCATAAGTGCACGAGCAGGGTCCGAACGCGGGGGCGGGGTAGAGTCCGGGACGAGCGGAAGTACGCAGCTGAGCTGAAGCCAGCAAACACGCCCAGCCCAATAAACCTTGGTTTCCAACCCTGCACAGGAGGGCCCTGGCCTCGAGGGCGGGGCTAAATCTCCGGACGGGCAAAAGCTTACAGCTGAGAGCACTTCAAAAGCCCCGCCTAACCCGCGGAACTGTAGCGAGCAGGCTCCGACTGCTGGTTCTGGGCGGAAGTCCGGAAATAGGATGGGTCCACAGCTGAGCAAAGGTGCTCACCTCTACCCTTGGTGCTAATCTTGTGGCTTCAGTGACAGGCCCTCCCACGGAGGAGAGGCAGAAATCACAGCAAAAGCCACAGTGGGCCCGCGCTGGCAACGCTCATACCCAACCACCCTAGGCACCGGCAGAGGGGGTGGGGGGCCTGCAGATAGACCACACCTAGAGAACACAAAGGCAACACCTACTGGACTCCAGTGGCCACAACTTGCTTATACACAGAAAAAATGGGCAGGCAGAGAAATGCAAACCAAATGAATCAAGAGAAATCCCCAGAGAAGGACCTGAATGAAACAGATAGAACCAAATTACCAGAAGCAGAATTTAGAATAATGATAGTTAGGATGTCAAGGAAATTAGAGCAACAATGGATAGTCATTATGAACACCTAAATAAAGAGATAACAAGTATATAAAATGAAATTGAAATAATAAAAAAGAATCAGACAGAAATGACAAATACAGTATCAGAACTGAAGACCACAATGGAAGGAATTAAAAGCAGGATGGATGACGCTGAGGATCGAATAAGCGAGTTAGAGGACACAATAAACAAAGGCACAGAAGCAGAGAAGAAAAAGGAAAAGAGACTTAAAAAATGTGAGGAAACTCTAAGGGAGCTTTGTGACAACATGAAGAGAAACAACATTCGCATCATAGGGGTGCCAGAAGAAGAGGAGAGAGGACAGGAAATGGAAACTGTGTTCAATCAAATCATAGAAGAAAACTTTCCTAAATTAAGGCTGGGAAACACTCCACACATTCAAGAAGCACACAGAACTCCATTAAAGAGAAACCCAAAAAGATCTACACCAAGACACATACATCATAGTTAAAATACCAAAGCTAATGGATAAAGAAAAAATTTTAAAAGCTGCTAGAGAAAAAAAGACTATCACCTACAAAGGAGCCCCCATAAGGATGACATCGGACTTCTCAACAGAAACACTTGAGGCCAGAAGGGAATGGCAAGAAATAATCAAAGTAATGCAGAACAAGAACCAACAACCAAGACTACTCTATCCAGCAAGGCTAACGTTTAAAATTGAAGGAGAAATAAAGAGCTTCCCAGAAAAAGAAAGCCTCAAGGAATTCATAAAAACCAAACCAATTCTGCAAGAGATACTAAGGGGCCTCTTGTGAACAGTTTAAAGGGAGGAATGAATAGAGCAAAAGAAGAATACAGCTTTAAAGAATAAAATGGCAATAAACAACTACATATCAATAATAACCTTAAATGTAAATGGATTAAATGATCCAATCAAAAGACATAGGGTAGCTGCATGGATAAAGACACAGGACCCATACATATGCTGTCTACAAGAGACACACCTTAAAACAAAAGATGCTCATAGACTGAAGGTAAAAGGATGGAAAAAAATATTTCATGCAAATGGAAATGAAAAAAAAGCAGGGGTAGCAATACTTATATCAGACAAAATGGACTTTAAAACAAAGGCTGTAGTAAGAGATAAAGGAGGACACTACATAATGATAAAGGGAACAATTCAACAGGAAGATATAACTATTGTAAATATCTATGCACCAAATATAGGAGCCCCGACATACATAAAGCAGACTTTGATGGATATAAAGGGCGAGATTAACAGCAATACTATCATAGTAGGGGATTTCAATACCCCTCTAACAACACTGGATAGATCCTCAAGAAAGAAAATTAATAAAGAAACAGCAGACTTAAAGGAGACACTAGATCAACTTGATTTAATAGATATCTTCAGAACTTTTCACCCTAAAGCAGTAGAATATACATTCTTCTCAAGCGCTCATGGTACGTTTTCTAGGATAGACCACATGTTAGGACAGAAAAATGGTCTCAATAAATTTAAGAATATTGAAATCATATCAAGCATTTTCTCTCATCACAATGCCATGAAACTAGAAATTAACCACAAAAGAAAAACTGAAAAATACTCAAACACTTGGAAACTAAATAGCATGTTATTAAATAATGAATGGATTAACAATGATTTCAAAGAAGAAATAAAAAAGTTTCTAGAAACCAATGATAATGAGCATATATCAACTCAAAATTTATGGGACACAGCAAAAGCAGTTCTGAGAGGGAAGTTTATTGCACTACAGGCATATCATAAGAAGCTAGAAAAAGCTCAAATAAGCAACCTGACCCTGCATCTAAAAGAACTAGAAAAACAACAACAAATAAAACCTAAGACAAGTAGAAGGAAGGAAATAATAAAGGTCAGAGCAGAAATAAATGACATAGAGGCTAAGGAAACAATACAGAGGATCAATAAAACAAGAAGCTGGTTCTTTGAAAAGGTAAACAAGATTGATGAACCTTTAACTAGACTCACCAAGAAAAAAAGAGAGAGGACTCAAATAAATAAAATTAGAATGGACAGTGTAGAAATAACAATTGACACAACAGAAATACAAAGCATTGTAAGGAAATACTATGAAGAACTATATGCCAAAAAATTAGACAATCTTGTTGAAATGGACAAATTTCTGGAATCATATAACCTTCAAAAACTCAATCTGGAAGAATCAGAACACCTAAACAGACCAATTACAACAAATGAGATCGAAACAGTTATCAAAAAACTCGCAACAAAGAAAAGTCCTGGGACTGATGGCTTCACAAGTGAATTCTATCAAAAATTCAAAGAAGAACTAACTCCTATTCTCCTCAAGCTATTTCAAAAAATTCAAGAGGAAGGAAGACTTCCAAACTCCTTTTATGAGGCGAGCATAATTCTGATCCCAAAACCAGGCAAAGACAACACAAAGAAAGAAAATTATAGGCCTATATCCCTGATGAATTTAGACGTTAAAATTCTCAACAAAATATTAGCCAACCGGATCCAGCAATATATGAAAAAAAATCATACACCACGATCAAGTGGGATTTATTCTGGAGAGGCAAGGCTGGTCCAATATTCGCAAATCAATCAATGTGATTCACCACATAAACAAAAGGAAGGACAAAAATCACATGATAATTTCAATAGATGCAGAAAAGGCATTTGATAAAATCCAGCACCCATTCATGCTCAAAACTCTCAGTAAAGTGGGAATACAGGGATCATTCCTTAATATGATAAAGGCCATCTACGATAAACCGACAGCAAACATCATACTAAATGGACAAAGATTAAAAGCAATCCCCTTAAGATCAGGAACCAGGCAGGGTTGCCCACTTTCACCACTCTTATTCAACATAGTTCTGGAAGTCCTAGCTACAGCAATCAGACAAGAAGAAGAAATAAAAGGCATACAAATTGGAAAAGAAGAAGTAAAACTGTCATTATTTGCAGATGATATGATATTGTATATTGAAAACCCTAAAGTCTCAGTCAAAAAACTACTGGACCTTATAAATGATTTCAGCAAGGTGGCAGGATATAAAATTAATACTCAGAAATCAGAGGCATTTCTATACACCAACAATGAAATATCAGCAAAAGAAATTAAGGAAACAATCCCCTTCACTATTGCAGCCAAAAAAATAAAGTACCTAGGAGTAAATTTAACCAATGAGGTTAAGGACTTGTACTCGGAAAATTATAGAACATTGATAAAAGAAATCAAGGAAGATACAAACAAGTGGAAGCATATACCGTGCTCATGGCTAGGAAGAATAAACATCATTAAAATGTCTATATTACCCAAAGCAATTTATAAATTCAATGCAATACCAATTAAAATACCAATGACATACTTCAAAGATATAGCACACATATTCCAAAAATTTATATGGAACCAAAATAGAACACGAATAGCCTCAGCAATCTTAAAAAGAAAAAATAAAGCAGGAGGTATCACTCTTCTTGATATCAAGGTTTACTATAAGGCCATTATACTCAAGACAGCTTGGTATTGGCATAAGAACAGGCACATAGATCAATGGAACAGAACAGAGAACCCAGAAATAAACCCACAGCTTTATGGACAACTGATATTTGACAAAGGAGGAAAGAACATACAATGGAGTAAAGACAGCCTCTTTAACAAATGGTGTTGGGAAAATTGGACATCTACCTGCAAAAAAATGAAACTAGACCATCAACTTACACCATTCACAAAAACAAACTCAAAATGGATAAAAGACTTAAATGTAAGCCGTGAAACCATAAGCATCTTAGAAGAAAACATAGGTAGCAAGCTCTCCGACATCTGTAGCAGCGGTATATTTGCCGATTTATCTCCACGGGCAGCTGAAATAAAAGGCAAGATAAACAAATGGGACTATATCAAACTAAAAAGTTTTTGCACAGCTAAAGACAACAGGAGCAGAATAAAAAGACAAACCACACAATGGGAGTACATATTGGACAGCACATCTGATAAGGGGTTAATAACTAAAATTTATAAAGAACTTATAAAACTCAACACCAGGAAGACAAACAACCCAATCAAAAAATGGGCAAAAGAAATGAATAGAAATTTCTCCAAAGAGGACATACAGATGGTCAATAGGCATATGAAAAAATGCTCAACATCACTAATCATTAGAGAAATGCAAATTAAAACCACAATGAGATATCACCTCACACCAGTCAGCATGGCACTTATCAGCAAAACAACACAGGTGAGGATGTGGAGAAAAGGGAACCCTTCTGCACTGCTGGTGGGAATGCAGACTGGTGCAGCCACTCTGGAAAACAGTTTGGAGATTCCTCAGAAAATTAAAAATCGAACTGCCTTTTGACCCAGCTATCCCACTTTTAGGAATATACCCTAAGAACACCTTAGCACTGTTTGTAAAGAAGAAATGCGCCCCCATGTTCGTGGCAGCATTGTTCACAATAGCGAAGATCTGGAACCAGCCCAAGTGTCCGTCAGAAGACGAGTGGATTAAAAAGCTTTGGTACATATATACTATGGAATACTACTCAGCCATAAGAAACGATGACATCGGATCATTTATAACAAAATGGATGTACCTTGATAACATTATACAGAGTGAAATAAGTAAATCAGAAAAAAAGAAAAACTGAGAACAGCACGATTACATACATAGGTGGGACATGAAAGTGACGGTATGAGACATGGACAAGAGAGTGGTGGTTATGGGATGGGGGGAGGGAGGGAAGGGTGGGATAGGGAGGACGGGAGGGACACAGGGAAAACCAGATTGAAGGTGACAGAGGACAATTTGACTTTTGGTGACGGGTATGCAACACAATTGAATGATAAGATAACCTGGAGATGTTTTCATTGTACATATGTACCCTGATTTATTGGTGTCACCCCATTAGAATTAATAATAATAAAACATATATTAAAAAAAAAAAAGATGGAATCATGGCTTCTTCCAGTAGGCGTAAATGTAAGAATAGTCCTGACACCTTCTGTTATATATGTGGCTGTTACACACTTCAACATGAAAGGCGCAATATTTCATCATTAGGGACACGTGCATATATTGCCTATTTTCAAGTTCCCCTTGGCGATCAAGACAAGAATTGGGCTCCTCATATTGTGTGTCATAATTTTGAGAAAATGCTTTGTAACTGGACTAAAGAAAAACGTGAAGGAATGCCTTTTTGTTTTCCCATGGTTTGGTGTGAACCTAAGGACCACAGCAGTGACTGTTATTTCTGTCTGACCCATACAAAGGGCGTCGGCAAAAAAAAAAAAAAAAAAAAAAGGCATGTAATTGCATATCCTAATATTCCTTCAGCAATACGACCAATCCCACACTCTGAGACAACCAGGTTTGAGTTTTCAATGGTTTTATTTCTTCTGAGGAAGAAGAAAGTGAACATGGTGATCAAGTGTATTTTGATAAGATGCATGAGAAAATGGTTGTAGAATCTGAAGGGTCTTCTTCTGATGTCAAGCAGTCATTAACCCCTCAGCAGTTTAGCCAACCTGAATTGAATGACTTAGTAAGAGATTTGGGCCTATCAAAGAAAGCAGCTGAGTTATTAGCCTCCAGGCTTCAAGAAAAGAATGTACTTCACCGGTCAGCTGAAGTATCCCTTTTCAGGAAGCGTAAACAAATTTTTGTGGACTTTTTTTCCGAAGACACACAGTCATGATATCAGTAGTCTTCTCAGCCAGCTAGGTGTTACCACTTACAGTCCAACAGAATGGCGGCTATTTCTTAACAGCTCTAAACGGAGTCTGAAATGTGTTCTCCTACACAACAGTAATGTTTATGCAGTGGTTCCAATTGGTTATTCAACTCATCTGCGAGAAGATTATAATGACATAAAAATTGTCCTCGACTTACTGAAGTATGAGGAGCATAACTGGATCATTTGTGTGAATCTCAAAATGGTAAATTTCCTGGTAGGACAACAGAGAGGTTTCACGAAGTATCCTTGCTTTCTGTGTTTGTGGGACAGCTGAGCTCGGGAGAAACACTGGACACAGAAAAAGTGGCCAAAACGTGAAGCTCTGGAAGTAGGGATGCAAAATATTGTGAATGAACCTGTAGTTAATCGAGACAGGATCATTTTTTCCCTCACTTCACATCAAAGTTGGCCTAATGAAGCAGTTTGTTCAGGCTTTGAATAGAGAAAGTGAATGCTTTCAACATATTATTTCTGCTTTTCCTGCCTTATCTTTCGATAAGATAAAAGCAGGTGTATTCTATGGACCTCAAATTCGAACCCTCATATGTGATAAAGAATTTGCCAAGAAGATGAATAAGGAGGAGAAAGCAGCATGGCAGTCTTTTGTGGCAGTTACAAAGAACTTCCTTGGCAACAAAAAAGCAGAAAACTATGAACTTCTGGTTCAAAGGATGCTGTTGGCTTTCCGTGACATTGGATGTAACATGAGCGTTAAGATTCACTTTCTGAACAGTTACCTTGATAAGTTTCCCGAAAATCTTGGAGCTGTTAGTGATGAGTAGACTACTGCTGGAACATCAAACGAGATTGTCCTCAACAAGTACACAAACACAAAAGCTACAAACACAAATTTTTGCCTGAATAGAATTCAAATAAGTTTTGCACAAATTTTATGATTAAAATAAGTGTTTTAATATATTCTATTTCAAAATTGTAGACAAATTCTGATGCAATCATATCTTTTAGTGTATTAGTGTATTTACTGCATTATATAAATTATTATATTTTCACAAAGATGATGCCCAAGAAGACATTCTATTTTATTATGTTAAACTAAATATTGAAAATTTTACAATAGGACGAAAACCTAAAATCTTGAATTGCAAAAAAAAACTGTAGCTTACAGAGAAAAATTAATGTCAGATTTGAGATCAGCACACTTGAGTTAGGTAAGAACAAGTGTTTTTGTAGGTGCAACAAAAATTCTGTTCTCAGTGTTATATACCAAATTAATTTGACTCTGTAATGATAATAGATAATAAATTATAAAAAAATAAAAGTAAAAGTAAGAATTTGGAGCTGGACAGACCCTGAAGATTATGGGGCAGGTTGTTCCTGTCACAGCGCAGCAGACTCCCCTGTGGGAGGCCGTGGGAATGTGTGCCAGCCTCACAGGCTGAGTGTATAGGTCTGCGGTATGTGCACCTGCACATCAGTAGGGTCTAAAAGCTCCTGATCTTATTAATGAGGAGTCTGGCACTGGAGAGTTTGATAAATTTGTTTCTCTTAGGTAGAGCACTACAGGGATAACCCAGAGACCCAGGCAGGCCAACCCGCTCCATCCCAGTCAGGCAACCAGGCGTGGAGAAACACCATCACAGGCACTGGTAAAACTAAGGATATTTGGATTTTTCCTCCAAAGAGCCTTAAGGTCCCCTTGGAATCAGATTACCCGTGTGAGGGAGGAGAGAGACTGGCATTACCACCCCATTTTACTGATCTGGAAAACTGCAGAGCTGAAAGTTTGAGTTCTAGGAGGCAACCTAGCCCATTGGTTAACTGCTGGCCGTGGACTCATGTCTGATTTTAGTGCTGGCTCTGTACTCACAGCTGTGCGATCTTGGGCAGATCACTGAACCTCTCTGAGCTTTGGGGTTCCTCACTTGTTCAGTGGGAAGTTTTAAGAGTATTTTGAACACGGAAGAACATGGCCCATTTTGAGCACTCAAAAAGTAAGAGCTATGATGACAATGTGCGCCCCAATCTCTGTCAGCTCCTGAGTGGACAGGTAGGTTCACGTAAGATTTACAAAGGGGACAGCTGAGTCTCGGCTCCCTCCACGGGGCTGGCAACAAGCGTGGGTTCCACGTAACGGAGCATGACCAACCGGAGCAGCTGGGCCCCCGGCGGGCAGGGTTGTGCTGTCATCACTCACCTTGCAGGGGAAGAAGAAAGTGCGGCTTTACTCGGCCCAGGGTGAAGAGGTGACAGAGGCAAGAGGTGGCCCGGAACAAGGAAACTGCAGCAGTGGTCCTCAACGGGCCATCACCCATGGCCATGAAGAGCATGACCTTCTTGTGACCCCGCAACGGGGCTGAGGTGAACTAATTCCCCAACACCTGGCCCAGGTTGTTGACGAGGACACAAGGGTCCTGCCACCTTTTCAGAAACTCCTATTTAAGGGAAAATGTCTGGAAGAAATAGAGAAGCCTTGTCTGCCCTGGAATATAAAATGGCTTCCCGGTCGTGTTAACTGGTGAAAAGGACAGCCCGGAGTCCGGGAAAAGGAGGAGGTTGAAAGGTTCACAGAAGCCTGTGGAGAAGGTAGCTGAGCAGCTGGAAAAGCTGAATGAAGAGCTTACCTGAATCCAGCAGGGTTTTCTGGTCAAGGACTTGTAGGCTGAAGCTTTCTGCATACTTGACAGGAAGGTAAAAGCCACAAGTGAGCATGCAATTTATGAAGATTTTGGAGGAGACTGACACACTAATTCTGCCAGAACAGTGCAAAGATAGTAGGCTGAAAAGGAAGCGTTTGGTGAAAAGGGTTCAGACGCTTCTAGCTGAGTATCTGCCAGGAGACAGAGCAGCTGTAATTCACAAAGTTGGTCCTGGCCAACTGGGGCCAGGTGGACACAGGCTGTGCTACCCTGAGAACAGGACCACCGGCTCTGCCCTCTCTGCAACAGAAATTATCTGATTTCTCCCAAGCTGCTGGAGACAGTGGGCCAATTGCCAGTTTTCCTTCTCCTACACCTGTTCTCAATGAACAAGTATTATTTTTACAATCTTAAAAATAAATAAATAAATAAGGAAAAAAACAAAGGAGAAAGAGAAGTCAGACCACTCACCCAAAATCACGCAGCAATCTGGATACAGATCTGGGACTGGAACAGACCCAGAGCCTCCCTCTTGGCCCGTGGGCTTTTCACAAATGCTCCAGGAATCCAGGTCTGTGGACGCTCCCACAAGCCCTGTTCACTCTAATGTGCTGCCTATAATGACATTGGAAAGTCAGCTTCTTGTTAGAGCTCCTATGGGTGAACACATGAAAAGGAAGAAGGAACCTACTGGCCCTATAGCCTCCACAATACACTCAGCCCCTGGAAGAAAAGTAATTAAAGTCATGAATCCTGGGAACAGTGGCTGCATCACCATTCACATTAGCTCAGCCTTCACACCCTCTCTCCATGGGGCCAGCAGATCAGGAAGAGCTGATTTGCAAACAAGCACAAACTGCTTAGCTTTGGATTTACAGTTTGATAAGGGACCATCCATCACGTTTATAGGGAGATGATCACTTATGAGCACCAGGAGCAGCAGCCTGAGTCACATCTAGAAACCAGCCCAGCCAGGCCTTGGGAGGGGTTGTAATGAGACCACCTCTAGAATCAGAGACAATGAGAATAAAAACGTCTCTCCCATTCCCCATCAGTCTCTTCCAGTAAGATTTGTTTATTCCGTATTTGTTTCCTCTTACAGGAGACAGCAGAAAGAAGTCAGTGGGAAATTAATCATACAACAGGCATTTAGGAGAGTAACCACTGTGAACCACTGTGTTCCCAGCACAGGAGAGGAGAATTCATGTTCTCCCGTGGGTGAAGTCCTTGCTCAACCAGTAACCTACTGTGCTCTTTGCCCTCTCTGGATCTCTCTACCTCATTTGTAGAGTGACCAGGTTAGACCAAGCTCTGGCCCTCTATCACTCTGAGGCCTGTGGCAGGAGAGCCAAGTGCTCAAGAGCAAGCGAGGCCATCACTGACTGGGTTTGGGCCTCAAGTCCAGAACAAAGACGGAGTTGGCATCAAGGGCCTCCAGCCAGCCTCCATGGGCTTTGAGGACAAGAACATCATGTCCCCCTGGGAACTGTTCCTTTAGAAATTGGGCTTATTTGGGGCTAGAACAGGAACCACAGAGGACCCTGGATGCCAGGGTGTGCCATTTAGGTTCTATTCTATGGGAAACTAGAAACTCCGGGTTTCTGAGAGCAGTGACACCACCCTGTGTTTCAGGATGATTGTAACAGAAAAGCCACAGAGAGAGGGTCTGGGCTCAGCCCTTTCCAAAGGCAAGGGATGGGGACTAAAAGCTTCCTGGAGACTAGAAGCTTCCTGGAGCCTCTCCAGTCAGCCGTATGCATTTCCATTAAATTTGAAAATTGGAAACTACCTAAGGTTTATTCTTATTATATTTTAGTCTTTTTTAAAAACCTAAGGGCATGAAAACAAGGGACAAAGAGAGCACAGAAATGTGCATCTGACAAGAGAGAGCTCTGCCTGTGAACCTGAAATCTCTAATTCTTGCTAATTAAAGAAGTCCAAAAATCACCCTTTAAGAACTGGCTCTTCGACCAGAAATGTTAACTGTTCAACTTTTCTCAGAACCATGCAGCTAGCAACCTCAGAAACCAGAGTCAAGGTGGCAAAGAGCCCCAGATATTGAAATACCCACTTGGTGACACCTCTGCCTGTTAATTGCCATGTGGTGCGTGCTCTACACTGAGCCTCCCTATCTGTCTCCTTCAGGAGAAGCCCCTCCTGCGCTCCTGCTGGGACCCTGGCTGGCTGAGCTGCTGCCCTGAATACCAAGCACCAGCCGCCTCTCCTCTCCTGCTTCCAGCAGTGGCATCTGGATCTCAGTCTGGCTCTCATTTTGTTCCATGGCTGGCTTTGCTCCTGGCAGCACAGAGCAGAGGAACAGCTTGGGAAGCCTAGGTGGCAGGTGGTGGAGGCTCCCAGGTCTAGGCCCCCATGAAGTGACCTCCTCTTCTGCTCAGCTGCACTTCAGTGGTCTGTAACAAGAGGGCAGCACAGGGTGACCACCAAGGGACTCATGATCCTGAGTACTCTGGACTACCAGACAACTTCAGATCTCTGCCCCCTGAGGGTGAACCCTGGAGATGAGGATGCCCACAATAGAGAACTAGGATACTCTGATTTATAATAAGAAATTATATTTGGTCCTCTCACAGTTCAGGGTACAGAGCTCCCAAAGCCTAGAATTTTCTAAGTGAAGAAAGTTGGAAAGGTGTCTTTGTTATATTTATGAGGTGACTCTTGGAAACCCTTAGGTAACCCTAGGGTAGGGGCTGTGTCTAGAGGGTTGTTGGAACTTTCTGTCCCACCGGAGGGGCTGGAGATTTAGTTCAATCACCAATGGCCAATGACTTAGTCAATCATACCTAAGTAATAAAGCCTCCATAAAAATCTAAAAGTATAAGGTGTGGAGAGTTCCCAGGATTTGAACACATGAAGATTGAAGGGAAATGGCACACCTGGAGGAAGCATGAAGCTCTGCTCCCTTCACCAGGCCTTTCCCTACATATCTTTTCCATCTGGATGTTCCTGAGTTACATTCTTTCATAATAAACTGGTAATCTGATAAGTACCATAAACAGTTTTCTTGAGTTCTGTAAGCTGCTCTAGCAAATTACCATATTTTTCGCTCCGTAAGACGCACCTGACCATAAAACACACCTACAGTTTTAAGGAGGAAAATAAGAAAAAAATATTCTGAACCAAATGATGTGTTAAAATATTTAATAAAATACCATATTTTCAGTGCATAAGATGCACGGCCATTTTCCCCTCCACTTTTTCTGGGGGGGGGGGGTTGGGAGGAGTGCATCTTATGGAGTGAAAAATATGGTAATTGAACCTGAGGAAAGGGTCATGGGAGCCTCCCATCTATATTTGATTGATCAGAAGCAGACTTTCTACTGACATCTGAAGGTAGATGTGTGGGGGGGGGGGAAGAGGGAGGAGTTGTGTAGAACTGAGCCTTAACCTATCTTCAGGTAGGTAGTGTCACAATTGAGTTAATTGCTTCATGGTGTAGGAAAACCCCACACACAAATAACAAAATTGGTGTCAGAATCACAGGAGGTCAGCAGGGTTATTTCACCTGGAAAAAAGAAAATGGAAAGGACAGCCCTTCAGTCTCCCATGAGAACTGTGAGCATCATAGGAGGAACCAAAATGATTCTATATTGACCTGAGAGGTAGAACCAGGGCCTCTGAGTGGAAGCAACAGAAAGGCAAATTTCATTTCTACAAAGGAAAGACATGTCCATCACTGGTATATAGGCTGCCTCTGGAGATGGCATGTTCCCCATGGAACCTCAAAGAAGGAAGTCTAATGAGTGTTCAACATGACACAACATTTACAAACCACTAATTAAAAATTCAAAAATAAGAAAGAACTTTTCATTTGGTTATTTCTCTAAGGTAGAGAAATCACTTCAAAATAAATATTGTGATAAGTCACTTATGGTGAATGATGTAATTATCAGAGGTGATTGTATAAACTGTCTTACATGAAAAGCAGGTCTAATGAAGCCATGACTCTTTGTTTCAGTATGGTCTGTCTGTATGGGGTTTTGCTGCAAGTTTGGGAATAGAATCTGGGCAAAGCTGCTTTGCTGTGCATGAGAGAGAAGAAAACCTAGCTCAGGCACTGTCTGGGGACCAGGAGATAGAAAAACATTCAGAGAAAAGATTCTAGAGAAACAGAACATCTAAAACGGATCTTTAGTTAGCTATGATGTGAGCTCCCGTATCTGCCTCCCAGGGAGCGCTACTGTGATCCACTTTGCTCACTACTGCAACAATGTGAGGACATTCTCCTCTCATTGTCTGCCCTCAAGTTGGTGCAGGACAGAAACACAGGCCATTTCCATGAATGCCAGGGCCAGAGGACAAGGCACAGCTGATATCTGGCATAAGTGGATGGACCACTCCATACTGGATGTGGCCTGAAAACATCCTCAAGAGGAGAACGGACTGGGGAGGGACAGGGTGACAGATGCAAGAACAATGCTGGACAGGTTGTCCCTGGAGGACAGCTGGTAGAATTCAAAAGCATGAGGACCTGCCAGCTACCAACGCCACACCTGTCTGTGTCCATGTTTCCTCTGTGTGTGCTATAAGCTTTGATTCTCACAAGTCAGCATCTCAGCAAGGTCACGGGGAGGGCAGGAAACCAATACCATACTCAAAGGAAGTTTTGTCAGGGAAGAAATAAATAATGATAGGATTTTACACCAAGTACTGCTCTGGGAATCCAACCATTCCCGCTGTATTTTAAGTGTATCCTTATGAAAAAAGAAAAAAGAAAGTGCATAGATAAAAGCAACTGAAATCCTCCTGGAAAGAAGGCTGCCCCTGCTTGGACCCAGCCATCACTATGCCCTACGGCTCTCTCGAGCTTGGGATAGCCAGCCACAAAAATGGAAGATGGTAATTAAAACGAGGCAGGCTGATGCTTTTGCTCAACTTAAACTCCCTTTAAAAAAGAAGAAAACGTTTTCAATAAAGAGAGACTGAACTCAGTGCACTGCCATTGTTACTGTAGTACTTTTGTCCAAGAGGGTTAGCAGATCTCAAGTACAGGGCCTAGAAATTTGATCAAGTAAAGTGTTTAAAGGGTTTTATTTCCTCCCTCTCTCATTAAAATGGTACTACTGTGATTCTCCTATCTATATAATACTAATAAATACATGCATGCTGTGTCCCTTCTGCACCGTGAGAATAGGAAGCTCCGTAATTCTCTTTTAGGATCTGTTGGTGAAAAGGCATACATATAAAAATATAAATGAAAATGGTCCTAGATATAAATGTATAGAAATAAGTGCTTATTTCATTGCTCGGATGGTGGATTTGAACTTGGGAACACAAGAAGAATACATTTATTAGCTCAAGGAGACAGATCTACATATAGGAACATGACTTATGGGAGGCCCTTTCTACATGGCTGGACCTGAGTGGAAATGAACCCAGCTGTTCAGAGGAAACCCAGGAGAGGGAACCAGATTGCTGCAGCCTGAAGCTCACTGCCCCCAACACTCCTCCTCCCTGTAGTCTCGATGATCAAGAAGGCAGGGGAACAGAGAGGGGAGATGAGAAGAAGACGAGGAGATCCCAAAGGAACTTTTTAAGATGGAAAAGGTTTGAATAATGTTAGGAAAGATCCAGTATAAAAGGGATATGGAATTCAGAGGAGACAAGAGGGAACACTGACCTTAGGAAAGAGATGATTCTTCTATTTCAACACAAATGAAGCAGGAAAAGAAGCCATCAGAGCCTGCAATCAAAGCAATGGAACCCCAGCAAAGTGGTGTGCATGGGAAATGCTTACATTAGAGGGATAGATTGAATGGATTAATTAGTTTTTAAAAAGCAATGAACTGATGAGTGAATACGCAACACATCTGGCAGCAGACATGCATATTAGGCCTGCTATTTCTGTACAAGATTTGTCCTCAGATTGCCACCTGTGCCCCTTGGCCGTGTGCTATCTGGACTAGCAGACATAGAAGTAGGCTATTAAGCTGCCCACAGACAAGCCAATATTTTCTCCAGAACATTTTGAATGAACTATAAAAAAAGCTGGTGGAGTGTGATTTAAGCCCCTAAAGCTGCAAATCACAGAGCAGGCAAGAACTGATGCCCAGGCCCAGATTATTTTCGGGCTATTGCTATGAACAAAAACAACAAGTAGGACTTCTTTTGAGCTGGGTTTCTCCTCCTCCCTCCTTCCTCAATGCCGCTGCCACTGCAGGTACTGATGCAGGTACTAACGGCAATCAGACACCCCCACTCTGTGGGCCCTGGGGTCCTAAATGAAGCCCACTAGAATAACTGGACCATTGAATTTCAAATTAAGTCGCCCCCACAAGCCCTCCTTTTTCAGTTACTGGGCTCATTAGAGCTCAGGTAATGGAACATCTCCTGTTAATGGCCCATGAGCAAGTGAAGGAGAGAAACCAGCCCTTCTACTATTTCATTAAAGAGAAACAGGGAGGGAAAGGTCACTGACTACAGCCCCAAAGTGTTTAGTGCTTTGGAAGAACTTTCTCCTGACCATGAGCGATCTGGAGCATGAAAAAAGAATTTACTGAGATGTGCTGGTTATAAAACAGAACAGACATCATTCACGCACCCTAGTGACCAAAGTCCAGAGTTCTGGAACTTGTCTTTCGTGAAGTTTCCATGGTTAATTTCACTGGTAGTCGGGGGGTGGGGTGGGGGGTGGTTGGAGATCACTTGGGCCAGAAGAGACTCAGAAGCTGTGGGGACAGCATGCCAAGAAAAGTGAAGTCTGATTGGAACTACCTGGTTTGTGTTGACTTCTCCTGCATGAACCGCAAGTCTGACAAGGATACTCTCTCCAGGGGCAGTAAGGGATTTGACAGTGACTGGACACCTGGAATACAGAAGTGTGCCAGGATGCTCCTAGCATGCAGCCATGTGTGTGGGGCTGGCCCCCATATGTGCAGCTGCTGAAAAGCAGGAAGCATTCTGGTCTAGGAGGGTGTCCTGGGCTAGGAGAAGCTTCAGAAGCTGTGGGTCCCTGGCAGGCTTATCCATCAGTGCCTCTGCCAGGAATACACCAGGCCAGGGGAAAAGGTGCTCTTATTGCCCCCCTGTCTGACTCTGAGCTCTAGCCCACCTCCAAAACACTGACTTGCTTACAAATCTGCTGACTTTAAGAAAATTATATCTAATAAAGCAAAGAAATTAGATTCGGGGAATCCCAGGCACAAGAAAGCTAAAAGTGACCCCTAACTGCATGTGGACGAGACAGTCTTTCCTTAAAGGAAAAGAGCAGTATGGTCATTACCACAAACAAGAAGTGCCTTGCACACATAAGGTGAACTGCTTCCAACTGGCCCTGTGAAAACCACTCACTAGAATGAATGGGAACAGATTCATAGGTCCAGAGCCTTCCTAACCCACCAGCCTGGGAATCACTTTCCAAAGTGAGTAACATCAGAAAAAAGAGTTGGGACTCCTCTCCCTGGTGGGTTGGCTCAGCGGTAGAGTGTTGACCTGGCATGTGGAAGTCCTGGGTTTGATTCCTGGTCAGGGCACACAGGAGAAGCACCCATCTGCTTCTCCACCCTTCCCCCTCTCCTTCTTCTCTGTCTCTTCTCCTCCCGCAGCCAAGGCTCCATTGGAGCAAAGTTGGCCTGGGTGCTGAGGATGGCTCCATGGCCTCTGCCTCAGGTTTAAGAATGGCTCCGGCCATAACGGAGCAATGCTCCAGATGGGCCAAGCATCGCCGCCTGGTGGGCATGCCAGGTGGATCCCGGTTGGGCGCATGAGGGAGTATGTCTGACTGCCTCTTTGCTTCTAACTTCAGAAACACACACACACACACACACACACACACACACACACACACACACACACGGGACTCCTCAATCAAATTCCTCAATCAAAGTTTAGGCTCTGGTCAGTGCTTCTTATTGTCATTGTGAGATGGAGGCACCTCTTTGGGACCAGCTGAGGACCAAGAGCAGGTCATTACCTGCCTGGCTCATCCCTTCTAGCATCCCACCCATCACAAAACCTGCAGAGGGATTGCCAAGAATCCCAAAGCCTGCCACTGGAGGAAAGGGGATTTGTCACATGTGAGGTCACAAGTAGGGCACACAAGTGTCACAACCAATGGCCTTGGCAAGCTCAGGTACATCAGAAGATGTGTGACCAGGGGAGAATCATCACCATGGCGACCAGAGGTAAAACAGCTAGGATCCAGGAGCTCTCCACAGAAATCCCCTACTATGCCAACCACACATATCCCCTTACATTGACTAGGAAGGCAAAAGTTGGGGGAGGGGCTTGGTACTGAATGGAAATCCAGCAAAGACTGTCCTCCTCCTATTCCCTGGCCCCCACCACCCACTCTCATCCATTCATCCTACTCTTTCCACCCCCACCTCTCCAAAGTCCTAAGGACTGCTTAGGGTCGCATCACTCATCCTAAGAAAAGTTAGTGGTTAATAAAATATGTATAAGACAACATGAGAAAGCTAGCATTTGTTGAGCACCATTTTTGTACCAGGCACTCTGTTATCCCACACAGATTATTTCATGCTCAACAAAACCCCAGTGATTTAGACATTGTGCTTATTACCATTTTATCTATGTGAAAACTGAGGTTCAGAGCAATGAAGTAGCTTGCCAGTGTGTTAACCCCAGGTCATCTGGCCTCTGAACTTTCTCTCTTACCCTTTTTCTTCAGTTCAACTCCAAAGCACATGGGAGCTAAATTTAGACACTTATTAATAAAACAACATGCAATGCAAAACCTTAATCACTAATGATGACTTTGCACAGGGCACCTACATAGAGCCATATTTTGAGAGAGAACTCTCCCGGAATCGCTGCCTGGTGAGCACCTGTTTCCCCTATTGCCAGTTCAGACGGATGGAGGGGATTCCTCTAATCTCTTGCTTCAGTGTTTCTCTCATTTGTTACCTGTTTTCTTTCCAGGGTCCCTGCCCATTGTCACAAAGGCAGACTGTACACAGCCAGGCTGGATACCCAGTGTGCTGCCACCAAGGTGGCCCCACAGCATGTGTCTGCTGTTCCGGACCACAGTCCCACTTTCTCTGACCCTGATGAGCCAATCTGCTTTGAGCTAAGCAAGACAAGCAGACAGGGAGCCCACAGCACCTTCTTGTCCCACCCCTCAACACCTGTCCCCTAGGGGACAGTGTCAGGGGCTCCTGAAGTCATCCCAGGAAGACCTGGGATTCTGCTCTGTCTCTGCCTTTTGAGATAACTTCTAGGAGCACGCTGTCTGCATATGTTGCTCTGAAAGCTGATTTAAAAAGCAAATCTGATGACAACAGTATTCTGTTGCAATTACCAGCTTGGAAGGAGTCTAAGACATTGGCTCCCAGGGAGGCCACAGGACCTCAGAAGCAGCACAGAGTGACACCAGCAGCAGCCCAGCTCCCTACAATCTGAACAGAGAGGATAACAGGAGACAGCCCCAACCAGCTGCCTGTCATGAAGGTGTTCACCTCTGAACCCCCAGAGCAGAGTTGGGGCCTGGACCTAGAGTGTGACCTGGTGGGAAAGACCTCTGGGAGCGTTTTGATCCTAGGTCCTCAATGCACTTGACTTTGAAAAAGGAATTTGGAGGCAGTAGCTCATAGCTATAGAAACAGTGGAGGGTGTGGATTCCGGCTGAGTGTCTCCTGGCTATAGTGAAGAGGCAACATCGGACCTCATAATGGGCAGGGCCGTCCCTTCTTGTCCAGCCCTTTGCCCTCAGCTTTCAGTTTATGGTCAGGGCCTGTCTGTTCATCTGCCTGGGGAATGCATTGGGTCGGTCTGTTCAGAACCAAAAGGAGGGTTTGAGCTTTGGGCTCCTGTGTGGTCCCTGCCACAGAGGGACACTTGGCAAGGGGGACAATGGACTGAACACCACCTACTGAAATGCAGGTCAGGCTGCAATCAAAGCAGGGTATCTGACTGAGGAGCCCGGGGAGCCTGGAGAAGAGCATGACTTGTGTCCAGAGCAGTCCAGGAGATGTCACAGAGCAGGTGAGCTTAGAGCTGGGAATACTGAGCAGATCATTAAGAAATGGCAGATGGTGCTCCAGTGTGGGCCGGGAACAGTTCTGAGCTCCCACAGACAGCAGAGCTTGTCTGAAGTCAGGACCTGGGGCAATGCTGATCACAGTCCTGCAGCACACTAATGGGGGGGGGGGGCTCATGCTCAGCTGTGCCCACCCTCTCCCAGCGCTGGGGCTGCAGCCCGCTTTGCTCACCTCCCTTCTCAAAATGCCTCGTCCACGTGCTGTTCTCCACCCTCCCTGCAGTGATCTTATCATCCCACTTGAAGCACATTTTTAAAGCATATACAAAAGCAGAAAAGATAATTTAATGCACCCTTATCACCTAAATTCAATTATTTTTCAAGTCAGTCTTATTTCATCCATGCCCCCTCCCACTTCCACCACATCTACTCCAGACATCACATCCTTTCATCCATAAATACTTCAGATAAAATATCTCAAACAGATCCGTTTTCTTAGCACAGATACACAAGATCATTGTCATTGCTTTAAAAATGTTATCTATTTCTAAATATTATCAAAGATCCAGTCAGCGATCCTACAGTCTTGAGGCTGCTGAATGCATCTCTGAGATAATATTGAATAGGTTCCCCTGTCCTTTGAATTTTCTTTAAATTGATATCGAGATCTAAAAACTTAATCCGAGTCCATACAATTATTTTGGCAAGAGCTGTCAAAGGCAGCAGAGCTCCCTCCATCAGCACACAGTGTCTGTGGCCTCTCTCTCTGTGAAATTCAGAGGCACTGATGACCATTGCCAGGTTCATTCATCCTTTAGAGGCTGTCAGTTGGTCCTCCTAGAATGCCTTCCTTTATTAGCTACAATACTTCTGGAAATGAGACAGTTCACAGGGGAGAAGAACAAATGCTTGATTCTTTCCCTTCTACCAGTTTCCCAAAGAATGAATGGCTGCCCTAACATTACAGCAGCTTGGATTTCAACATATTCCATGTATTTTCTATTCCATTGTAATCAATCCCTTGCAGTCATTATCCTAATTGATGTTTAAATCTCCTGTCTTTGGCTAGCAGGAACCACTTTGGTCTCTGTGTCCACTTTGATAACTTCCTTGCTTTCTGGTGTGAGCACATGTTCAGGGCTCATCTTGTGCATTCATCTCACTCTTGTTATTTCAACAGCAAGTCCCCGGACCCCCGCCTCCGATCTGTCTGTGTCTTCACTGCAGCTAGATTAATCTTTCCTTAAATTTAGCTCTGTTTCTCTTCTTGGGAGGCAGAGCGGTACAGGGAACAAATATAAGCTTTGGAACTTAGGAGAACTAGGTTTGAAAACTGGCTGTGTCACTGAGAAGCTGTGCAACCTTGGGCTGGTCCCACCACCTCTCTGGGCCTCAGCTGCCTTGTTTGTAAAATAATATAATACCTTACCTTATGGAATCATGCTGAAGATCAAAGGTAAAGTACCTAGCTTAGAATCTGGCGAAAATAAGTGCATGTCAATATCCATTCCTTTTCTTCTTGTTCTTTTCTACAAACATCCTAGTGCCCCTCCCATTGTCCAAACTTACATGCCTTCTTTAGTCTGACCCACTTTATCCACCAATCTCCTTTCTATGTTTTCTCCCCATCCACCTGCCACTCTGGTCCCACCAGCCTGCTCTCCCAAAGCTACTAACTCCCTCACCAAGCTTCGCTTACACTGTGCCTCTATCTTACCTGCCCCGCATCCTCCTGTTTATTCCAATCCTACCCACGTACAAAGCCCAGCTCAGCTCCTCCTGTTTCCCCCACCCCTTTAGCACTCAGTCTCTTCCTATCCCAAGGAAGCCTGAGGGGGCCTCCTGCTCCCTCTGACTCAGAATCAGTCTTGGCCAAGATATGGGAGGACACTGAAATCTGATTGCTACAGAGACCCAGTGATGGCCTCCTGAGGGGAGGGTCTCAGTGTTCTAAACCAGATGTGACCCCATCTGGAATGAAGAAAAGAGCCCTAAGTAACCAGGGAAAGCTGCCCTGTCCAGATTTGGCAGCCAGATCTGATCTAGGACTAAAGAACCTCTCCTTGGAAGACCAATCCCACAGAGTAGCGATGGGTAAAGACGCTCAGCAGGGTGGCCTCTGCTCCCCAAGGCAGAACAATGCTGTCTGAGACTTGACAAACTGCCCCAAGGCACCACAGAATCCAGAGAGGCCATTATTACACCCATGGCCCTTCAGGAATCTCCAGGGTCTGGCTCAGGAAGGAGCCCACAGGCAGATCTCAGTCATTGGGGTGCAAAAGGGAGAAAGAAATGTCACTCCAGACGAGACACAAATGGAGCGCCAGGGCAGGCGGTCTTGGGTTTCCAAAAATAATCTTAAGAGGACTTTCTTGGGTCTTTGGGGTTTAAATGAAATGCCTGCTCCTTCCCTCAAAAGGTGTCATCCAGATAAAAGGGCTTTGCCTAAGCTGAGTTCAGAGCTAAGCATAATACAGCAACAGTGATTCAAGTAACAAAACTGAAATGACCCCAGAGGAGTGGCAGGACTAGGGATGCCCTGTGAGAAAGACAGGGACTGGACAGCAACCCAAGAGGAAGATGGCCAGTGAGGGAATTCCTGGAAGAACGGGCAGGGACCCTCAGGACAGGGATGGCGACATTTGAAGCTGCTGCCTATCAGCTCTGCACTGAGTCCACCTCCACTGTCCCAAACCATCAGGAAGACACACGCCTGGGCTGATGTGCTCTAGGGACAAAGGAGGTAGTCCTAGTACTGGCTGGTGGGTCTATGGCCAGGGTCATGGTGGAAGCAGGCAGTAGGTTGGGTGGCCATCACTGGAGCAGAAGTGACAACTCCAATTATTCTGGAGGGAAAATGGCCTGCTGCATGAGTGGGGGTGGGCTACGCTCTTCCTGCAACTTGGGTTGTTTCAAGGGATGTTAAAGGAATGGTGTCACTCTCCCCCCAAATGGGTGGAGTGCATGGGGACTCATGTGTGGCCCTGCTCTGATCTTAGCCCACTCTAGAGCTTTGTGGCAGCTGAAAGCAGGAGGGGGTGCCCAGCAAGGGGCACAGTTACTGACTGCTTGCCATCACATAATAAATAACATTCAACAGTAATGCACAGTGCCCCAGGTGACATTCTAACAGCCACTTGAAAATGCCAGCCCTCCTTCCTTCACAGGCTTGTCACAGGAACAGCATCTGGGAATGAGACAAACATGCCCCGCACCCAGCCCTGCGGGCTCAGCCCCGAGGAGGAGTGCCTCTGGGTGGGACAGGCCGCCTGACGGAGACAGAGGCTGGTGCCTGTGCTGGGAAAGAAAGCTGTGACCCACTCTCTACTTCTGACATATAAATAGGATGTGCTCGTGTGCATCTTTCTGGAGTAGGTCATGTGTGCAGTCTCTCCTCCCGCAGCTCTCCTTACACCAGCTTCACTACCTGCTCCCGAGCCACTTAAAAGAGGTAGGCTGCCCCAGGGCCAGGCCTCCCGAAGGCTCTAACCTAAGAATTGTTTGAGCTCCTCTCCCCACTGCCAGCCAGCCAGAGAAATCAAAGCTTAGAATGGCCCACTTAGGGAACCCTCGCTGGGTTTCAGGAAGCTCTGTATAGCCAGCTTATTTTTTTATTTCAATTGTCTTTAAATAACCTTCTCTGGCTTCATCAGGACAGCTGTGCTTGTCCACTGGAATGGCCCTCACCAAGTTATCAGGCCATCTTCCACCCCAGGGATGGTCCACAGAATCCCAGAAAGGGCTAGTTGTCATTTCCCACATTCCCCGATCAGGACAGGCCATACTGAGGCCAGGAGCAGGGCAGGGCCAAGGGTAAGACAAACAACCCCAACTTACTGGGCAGAACCTTCCGGTGTCAGCCGGCTGAGACCTCGCTTGCCTCACCCAGACAAAGCCCTGCTTGCAGACAATCCCATCTTGTGCTGCATAATTCATAGGTTGTGGAAGTTTTCCAAACCTCCACTTTCAACTCTTTGGCTTCAAATTGGATAAAGCTTGTAACTATTGTTGAGAGAGACAGAGATGGAAAGATGGGGACAGGGGGACGGAGAGACCCTACTCTGCCAGATGCCCTCTCTGTGATTTGGAGGCTGCTCCCCTACAGCCTCCCTTTCAGTGCTGAAGTTTTTCAGCTTGGTCTCTTCACATCTTTCAAGCTCTGCTAGTGGGATGAGCTCCAGCTCCATGAACTTCCTATAAGCACCCTCATCATCGTGCATTTTATTTCCCTTTGAGCTGTTTAACCCTCAAGTCCCTTCCCTCATTCCCTCAGCGCCAAGCACAGAGGCTGCAGAGGGCAGGTCAGAAAGCTGGGCATTGTGACATGGGTATATTCTGAGGGTTCCAAAAATCATCAAGCTCAAAAGGGACACGGTTTGCTGGATCTGCCAGATGCTAGGATGGCCTTCGGGACCACACAGAGTAGAGGAAATAGCATGCTGTGAAACATGCCCTGCTCCAGGTGTGCACACATAGGAGATGGGAAGAAGAGAAACATACATGAGGGAGGGAGGGAGAGAGAGAGAGAGAGAGAGGCGCCTCAGGAAATAAGGAGTGGCCAGGAGGGACCTTGAGCTCCTGCCTGTGCTGTGGCTCTGCATCTAGCAGGTTGGGGGCTGCATGCACAAGGACTCTCAGGTTCTACTGGCCAAGCTGATTGACACCCTCCTCCCCGTGGGCACCTCTGAAGCTCCAGGCTCTGGCTTCTTGAGGAAGGGCCACAAAGAAGAGGATGGTGGTTCTGACTCTGAAAACAAGACACCAAGAACAGGACCAGGATGGGGCCAGAAGGGCAGGAAGAGACAGTTGAAGGCAAACACACCTCTTTAGCAATTTCAGAAAGCCTTGGGAAGTCTGCAGAGGAGACTCAGTTACTACCATCCTAGAAGGAACAAAGGGCATGGCCTGTTCCAGAGGAACCCAAAGCGGGAGCCAGGCCCAGCGTGAACTTGGGCGCATATATCACTGGCCATGACTGGGGTTGCTGTGAGCACTAGATCACCACTCTCAATTCTAAATTAAGTGTACTCTGCTAGAAAAAAAAGGTCCCCACCAGAACATGGGTCCTTAAGTGCAGGGACTTTGCCTTTTTCTGTTTTCAAATTGTAAAATACATATAAGATAAAATTTACCACCCTAACCATTATTAAGTGTACAGTCAGTAGCAATGAGTACAGTCACTGCATTGTACAACCATCACCACCATCCAACATAGAACTTTCTCATCTTCCCAAACCAAAACTGTGTAGCCATTGAATGCTAACTCCTCATTCCCACTCACCCAACCCGTGACATCCACCATTCTGCTCTCTGTCTCTAGGATTTGAGTGCTCTGGGACCCTCATATAAGTGGACTCATACAGTATTTGTCTTTTTTTGATGGTTTATTTAACTTAGCATTAATGTCCTCAAGGTTTATCCATGTTGTGGTATGAGTCAGAATTTTCATTATTTCTTATGATGTATAATATTCCATTTGTGTATTGACCACATTTTGTTTCTTTATGGAACGTTGTCTCTTCTGTCCACTGCAGTGCTGCAACATCTAGAACCTTGTTGGCACATAAGAGCTGATTAAATATGTGTTGAAAGAATGATTTACATGAGCCTGACCAGGTGGTGGCACAGTGGATAGAGCATTGGACTGGGATGAGAAAGGACCCAGGTTCGAAACCCCAAAGTCGCCAGCTTGAGTGCGGGTTCATCTGGTTTGAGCAAAACTCACCAGCTTGGACCCAAGGTCACTGGCTTGAGCAAGGGGTTACTTGGTCTGCTGAAGGCCCACAGTCAAGGCACATATGAGAAAGCAATCAATAAACAACTAAGGTGTCCCAACGAAAAACTGATGATTGATGCTTCTCATCTCTCTCCGTTCCTGTCTATCTGTCCCTGTCTATCCCTTTCTCTGACTCTCTCTCTGTCTCTGTAAAAAAAAAAAAAAGAAAAGAAAAAGAAAAAGAAAAGAATGATTTACATAAAATAATCCATCAAAAGCACTTATTTTGGGTACATAGTAAGCTTCCTAAAAGTATTAGCCACTGTTCTGATTTGCCAGCTTTATTCTAAAGGCAAATGTATAACACCCACAAAAGAGAGCAGGTCTTGGCACTGCCAGGAGACGGCTGCATTTCTCATGGCCACCGTGTGCTCACACAGAATGAGGCAGCAGAAGTTACAAGTTAGAGCAAAACGTCAAAACGTCACTAATGCTTTTGAGCTTGGAAGTTACAACTGGAAGTTCTATGAGCTTCCACCTGAGGAGGCGCTTTCTGTAGCCAGGCTGGTCCCTATCACCTTGGTGACATTTTTCTAGATACCCACTCCAGTGAGAGCCCCTGGTAGATGCCCTCTGTCACCCCCATCTTTCTCAGCCTCTTCTGCTTTCCTCATAGGTGATCGAGCTACTCCTTCCCAGAAGGCTCAGCGCAGCACGGAGCGTGCTGTCAGCACTCTTGAACAGCAATGTATGAAATGGTCGAGGCATGAAAGCACAGCTCTCCTCGCTCCCTCTGTGCTATGCCTGCAGAAGATCTGGGGATTTAGGTCGGTCATTTTTCATTACAGGGAGAAAGAAGCCCTCTCCACTTCCTCATGGAACAAATTCCAAGAGATTCAGATGATCTGTTCTGAGGAGGGTGAGCCAGCAGTCAGGGCCCTCATTCCTACCACGCATTCAGGACCCCCAGTGGTGCTATTGTCTGACGGTCTCTACTCCAACACAGAGAGAAGCTGTGGGCTGGTGAGAGCCAGGAGGGAGAATGGGAAAGAGGCTATTATGTCTTTGCACAAAAAACTCCAGCACCTTTAACCCTCTCCTGGAGCCTCATGGCCCAGAATTTGGTGGGGGCTCCCTCTATCGTCTCCTGTCAGGTTTGGACAGCTCAGCGTGGCAGCCTTTTGACATGAAGTAATAATTGTCAGAGAGAGTCAGGGCTTCACCAGCTGAGAAAACACCAGTGTGACCCTTGAAAGGAGAGCAGACCCTGCCAAATCAGAACACAGCCCATTAGCGGGTCAGATGACTTCCCCGCTGACATGTGAGTTAGCGCTGCCTCATCAGGAAATCTGACACAAGAGACATTCTCTGTGCAGTCACCCCCTCCACGGGGGCGTGTGCCGAGCCCTCCTCAGAGTGGCACTTGGCAGATGGTTTTAAATGCCATTATGAAAACACAATAGAAGGCATTTCACAGTTATTATTGCCTTAATACAAAAGGAATAAATAATCATAGAAATTTCGAAGATTACAAATAAAGCAGACAGTTGGAATAAATTGTCTATCATTTTACCCCTAAAATATTAAATAAGAGCTGTTGCCACTGTGGGATAGAATTCTCCAATTTTTGTCACTGCCTGTGTGTGTTGATGTATACATGTATGTATATACATATGTATGTATATGTGTGTATGTATGTGTATGGATATATAGTTTTTCCCCTTATCTGCAGGGGATATGTTCCAAGACCCCCAGTGCATGCCTGAAACTGAGGATAGTACCAAACCCTACATAGTACAATGATTTTTCCTCTGCATATGTACCTAGAAGAAAGTTTAATTTATAAATTAAGTACATAAGAGATTACTAATAATTCATAATAAAATAGAACAATTATAGCAATATACAGCAATAAAAGTTACATGAATGTGATTTTTTCCCTCTCTCTCTCTCCAATAATTTTTATATTTTTCAGTCTAAACCTATTCCTGGATCTGTGTAACCATTCCTTACTTGCAGTAAATGGCTGGTATCTCTCATTTCAGGGGATCCTTGGCTAAAGTCTTCATATAAGCTAAATGCTTTCTGGCACAACACAATGTTCCAGCAAAACAAATTCTAAAACACTCACAACATGGATGCACTTGGCTATTCCTTGACACATTTACCAAAGTAAGTTTGCAAGCAGAGATGGAAGGACACAGCCTGCTAAGGAAAGGGCACTCTGCCTGTGGCCTGCAATTGAAATGGACTAAGCAACTGAAAAGCCAGCGGCCTCTGAACCCCAACAGCAGTGCTCCCCATTGCAGGCTCAGAGCCCTTCTGAAAGGTTGCCTATGGAGACAGCCAGACAACAGCACCTAGTCAGGAAGCAAGTCAGATAAAAGGTGTTGCTTTCTACTCAAACTTAACATATGAGATGCTTCAAGAAAGCCACTATAAAATGAGGAAGAGAGTTTGATGATGTAAATTGTTAAATAAAAGAAGAGCTCGGGAAAGGTGGCAGTACTGTGTCCAGGAGAGAGAGAGAAAGAGAGAGAGACAGACAGACAGACAGACAGAGAAACAGATAGACAGAGTCAGAGAGAGGGACAGAGAGTCAGGAAGGGAGAGAGATGAAAAGCATCAATTCTTTGTTGCGGCACCTTAGTTATTTATTGATTGCTCTCTCATATGTGCCCCGACTGGGGGTCACAGCAGACAGAGTGACCCCTTGCTCGAGCCAGTAACACTGGGCTCAAGCTTGTGAGCTTTTGCTCAAACCAGACAAACCTGCACTTAAGCTGGCAGCCTTGGGGTCTTGAACCTGGGTCCTCTACATCCCAGTACGATGCTCTATCCACTGTGCCACGACCTGGCCAGGCCAGGCCAGGAGAAATTCTTGAGTAGACATTTACCCGTGGAATGAACCAGAAACAAACAGACAAAGTTTGGGGTGCAAACTCACTCTGACAGAGAGCCCATATCTTCTCCCATTTGCGGATGTTAATAATACACAGTAAAAAGCCATAGCTTTATATTTTGTCCTCCAAGTCAAGCTCTTTAGATCAAATATTTAGGGAGAGAGTATCCACCCACATGTCCTTGAGGAAGCATTTCTGGTCTTAAAAACAAAATGTACACCATAGCAACCAAGGGTTAATACACATAGCAGAGGGATATAATTCTTTTCATTCTCATAACAGCCTTATGCAGTGCCGGTATCAGCATCACCGTTTTATAAATAAGAAAACTGAGGTTCAGAAGGAAAAAATAAATTTTCTATCATTCATTCCCTAAAACAGCCCTCAGATCCCCAGTCGGCAGCCACAGTGGGAGCTTGTCCCCTGGCCTGACGACATCATCTTAGATAACTCCCCTGCTCTGTGGTAAGAGAAGTCTAAGCTCCTCATGAACATGTCCCGTCCGAAACTTGGAAGAGCCCTGGTCCCTTTGGCGGGAAATGGTTTCAGATATTTAGACACTCTGATTTGGGTTTGGGGGATGTTCATTGTCTCCAAGCCTCTTGACTGGAGAAAACTATATAATATGTATATTTTTAAAAGATAAAATACATGAGTTGCTACTGAAACTTCCAAATTCAGACATGTAAGGTTTTTTTCATTTAACTCATTAACACACATCTGCACTTCCTTCCTCCCGTGCCCAGTATTCCAGCCCTCCATGACGTGACACCAACGAAAGAACTCACTGGCTTCACTCCACAATGTACAAATCATAGTCTTAGAATAAAAATGCCTGATACCACCACAAACAATAGAATTACTGAATACAGTTTTTAAAAAATATTTTACAGTTCCTTTTGCCCTCAGACTTCAACCTAACTCAGGATATAGAGTTAAATTATTGCATTTTATAGTCACTTGAAATAATTTCTCTCTGGGTAGTTATAGTACTGGTTCAATACCCAGTTGAGTTGTTTTTTTAAAAAAAATTTTATTCATTTTAGAGAGGAGACACAGAGTGAGAGAGAGAGAGAGAGACAGAGAGAAAGAGAGAAAGGGGGGAGGAGCTGGAAGCATCAACTCCCATATGTGCCTTGGCCAGACCAGTGCAGGGTTTTGAACTGGCGACCTCAGTGTTCCCAGGTCAACGCTTTATCCACTGCGCCACCACAGGTCAGGCCCCAGTTGAGTTCTCTTGTTTCATTTTGTTTTCAACAGTTAGGTACTACTTCTTAAAATTTAATAGTATTTCATAGTTTTGTAAAATATTTATATGGTTCTAAAGTCAAATATACAAAACAAGGTAAATTCAGTAAACTGCCCTTAACAGTTGTAGGCCGTGGAACAAGGTTACAGACAGATCCATATCCCATATTTACCTGCATTTTAAAGTCATAAATAGAGCCAACAAATTCTTAAATAGAATAAGTCTCATGCTGCTCTTAGACAAGTACTTCTTCCCATGGACATGAAGGCGAAATTTCAATGTTGAATTCTTGGCTCCTTAAAGTCCTACTCCAGAGCATGCTAGCATGCCTTTCTCTTCCCATTCCTCATGCCTTCCCAGCCACACGGCCTTGCCCACAGTATGCGAGCATGCTAGGCCCTGGTCAGCCCTCAAGTCTAAGGGCCTAGACATGGGGCCTGCCTGGGCCCTCCAAGTAGGCTTGGGGCCATGCTGGTAGGAAATTCCAGAGCCCTGTGATCTTGAAAAGAGGATGCTGTTGGCTCAACAGCGCTTGGCCCTTGGAACTCCTCACACAACAGGGAAGGCAGCGGCAAGCAGACCAGGAAGTCCTCACAGAGAAGCCCAGTGTCTTGCACTGTCCCTGCATCTCTGACATTTTCAGTTTATCATTTCTTTTTATAAACATAAACAAATTTTATATATAAGAATATATATTTACATACACATTTACATGCGGACTTTCTACCCTGTGGTGGGGACAGGAGAAAGGGAACGGGAAACACATTGTCACATAAGAGGTCACCAAACAGCTGACACAGGGTCATGTTGAGGCGCAGCAACTGCACTCAACCACTGAACACAGGGAACCGCCTCCTGTCATTTCCAGGCGATTCGGTCCAAAGAAGCAAATACAACTTAATCCACATTAGCTGGCAGAAAAACACCGTCTCGGTACACCAAAACAAGACCAACTGGACTTAAGATAAACAGGTTCAGGGCAGGCTCCTGAAACAACAGCACGTCCACCTTGAACAGAATTGCTGGCGGAGCCCACGTCTCTGCTCCGCAAACACCTGGATGTGCTGACACTGCGGCCCTCCGGGGCAGACGGAGGAAGCTTGTCCCCACCCCACCCTGCACTCGCAGAGAGACCTGGTTCATTCACCCCACTGCCTTTTTGTAAACTGCCATCCACAGCTCCTCGATTTCTCCTGTGGATCCAGGCGCGTAAGCCCCACTTTCGGAACGTGCTTTATTTCCTCAGCTCCAGGTCCCACCAGCTCCCACCCGAGGTGAGCGTGGTGATCGCAGCGCTCTACACTGCCAGTCCCCATTACTCCGCTGTCAGGGAGAGGCTTCAACTTTTCCTGCTGAGTGATCAGGAAGGCGCCAGGCAAAGTCTTGTCGAGTTAGGAGGAGGAAATCAGAAAAGCAAAAATAAGAATCCCAGGTGTGAATCAGCTTATGTGTCTTTCTAATACAAAAAAAAAAAAGAAAGAAAAAGAAAAGAAAAGAAAAGAAATAAAAAAGAGCTGGACTTGTTGGGTCACCCCTGGGATACACATTATTCCCTCTGGATACTGTGATTCATGAAGAGTGGCCACTAGGTGGCCTGGAAGTGTGAGGGAAATCACACCACCCGCCCGGAAAAAGCCGATAGAACTGGAATACCCATGAGCCTGTGAAGAATTTTTCAGTATAAATAAATAAAGATATATATCATTTTAAAGTTATAGGTTATAAAAAAAAAGTTATAGGTTATATTTATAAAAACAATGTGGTGTCGACTCACTTATAAACCATCACCCAATTTTATCTTGGGTTGAAATCTTTTCAAATTTTTTTTAGAGTTAGAAGCAGTGGTGGAATTAAAAAAATTTCTTTTGGATTTTATTTATTCATTTTAGAGAGGAGACAGAGAGAAGGGGGTGAGGAGCAGGAAGTGTCAACCCCCATATGTGCCTTGACCAGGCAAGCCCAGGGTTTTGAACCAGTGATCTCAGTTGACACTTTATCCACTGCGCCACCACAGGTCAGGCTGATTCAAATAATTTAAATACCAGTTCTCTGCCCTAATGATCATTTTAAGTATAAAAAGTATATATACCAAAAGGTAGATTATTATTTCATGCATTTAATACTTATATAAGAACAGTAAAAGAGGTATACACAAAACTAGATTGTTATAAGAAAGTGTCTTAAAATATTGATGAAGGAATATTAAATAATACCTGATAAAAAAACAATAAAACTGTTATTTAATATATTTTCGATGACAGCTTGCCACTCCCTGGTTGTTTGGCACTTTTTCTCTTTACATTATATGTTTGTTTACTGAAGTTACAAACACGAGGAAATTAAAATGTAGTATTTCTTCAAAGGTATAAGGAGTTTTAGGAAATGAATAAATAAATATTACAAACATAATTCCATTAACTTTTTTTCACCTATGGATAGAATGAGCATTACTACAGGTGCTTAGAATATGCTGTTCTCTCCTGGCCTGTTGGCTCAGTGATAGAGCCTTGGCCAGCGTGTGGATGTCCAGAGTTCAATTCCCGGTCAGGGCACACAGGGGAGGTGCCCATCTACTTCTTCACCCCTGGCTCTCTCACTTCTCTCTCTCTCTCTTCCCTTCCTGCAGCCATGGCTCGATTGGAGCAATTTGACCACAGGTGCTGAGGATGGCTCCATGGTCTCTGCCTCAGGTGCTAGGAAGAGCTCTGTTGCTCAGTAATGGAGCAATGCCCAAGCTGGGCAGAGCATCGCTCCCTAGTGGGCTTGCCCATGGATCCTGGTCAAGGTGCATGTGGGAGTGTGACTATGCCTTCACTCCTCTCACGGAATATAAATAAACAAATAGAATACGCTGTTGAGCAGATGAACATTAAAAAAGAGTAAGGAAGAGGAGCAAGATGGCGACGGAGTAGGCGGACGTACCCACTTCCAACTCCCAGAACCAAAGTGGATTGTAACTCAATTTTAAGAACCATCATAGGGATAAACCAACTTAGAACTAAACTAAGTGGACTCTTCAACCAAGGAACACAGAAGAAGCCACACTGAGACTGGTAGAAATAGCGAAAACGCGAAGAGGGCTGCCCAGCTCCCCGGAGCAAATGGCAGCCCGGAGAGACCCGCGTGGCAGGAGGAGAGTTTGGCAGAGAGGGAGGGACCTGGGTCCCAGGAACCAAGCCCCAGCCTACAGTCCCAGAGCCTAGAAGAGGCGTTTGGACAGTATTGAGCTGTGAAACAAGTGAGGATACTGTTTGTGAAAAAGAGACAGTTTTCTCAGACCCAAGATTCTTTTTAAAGGGACAGCAAAGAAAACCTCTCTCACAACCACACACCTGGGGCTCCGGGGAATGGGGACAGAGGAGAGGACCAGAGAAGCAGGAAGAGACTGTGAACTGAAGGCACAGGTACAAACACTCTGAGGGACAGCCACCCAAACCCCTGGGCTAACTTCCCTAATCGAAAACGAATACTTCCCCTGGAACTAGCAATACCAGCAAAGAGAGACAGGACACTAGCCAAACAAGCTCTCCTGCGGCAATTAGAGCAGAGATGCTTAGAGGGAAGGAGCTCCCAGGTCTACAGTGTGGAATATTAGGGCCCTTCCTACTCTGCTGAGGGTTGCTTAAGGGTATGGTGGTGGCAGAACGCTGAAACGCGATTCTGTCAGCGTGGGTGGAGGCCAAAATGGTGTGAGCTCGGTATATAGCCCAGCAGGGGCGAAGGGGACGCGTGAAAGCAGTCCGGCAGCTGCGGGGCCGCCTGTAATCCCACCAGCAGGGACAAAGCAGGAGGCCAGAAACAGGCAGAGATCTGCTCTGCGACCCTGCGCAAGCCGGCCCTGACCGCAGAGACGGGACTAGGACCAGGGACAGGCGAGGGCTCGCGGCTGAGCTCACGCTACCAGCCCCACCCAGCTGGAGAAACTGCGGTTTGCCATCCTGCGTGCGTGAGTGGTCTCCGAACGCCGGGGCGGGGTAGAGTCCGGGGCGAGCGGAAGCTCGTGGCTGAGCTCACGCCAGCAGCCCCGCCCGGCCCAATAAACCGCGGTTTGCTATCCTGCGTGCGTGAGTTGGCTCAGAACAAGGGGGCGGGGTAGAGCCCAAGACGAGGGGAAGCTCGCAGCTGAGTGAAAGCCAGCAAACACGCCCGGCTGATATACTGCGGTTTGCGACCCTGTACAGGAGGGCGCTGGCCTCGAGGGCAGGGCTAAAGCTCCAGATGGGCAAAGTCTCACAGCTGAGAGCACGTCAAAAGAGCCACCCAACACACGAAAATGTGGCGAGCAGGCTCTGACTATGAGGGCCGGGCGAAAGCCCGGAAACAGGCTGAGTCCACAGATGAGCAAAGGTGCTCACCTCTGCCCTTGGTGCTGAGGCTTGTGGCTTGAGTGAGAGCCCCTCCCGCGGAGGAGAGGCAGAAATCACAGCAACAGCCGCAGTGGGCCGACACTGGCAACGCCCATACCCAACTGCCCTAGGCAGCGGCAGTGGGGGTGACGGGCCTGCAGACAGACCACACCTAGAGAACACAAAAAAAACACCTACTGGACTCCAGTGGCCACAACTTGCTTATACACAGACAAAATGGGCAGGCAGAGAAATGCAAACCAAAGGAATCAAGAGAAATACCCAGAGAAGGACCTGAGTGATATAACCAAATTACCAGAAGCAGAATTTAGAATAATGATAGTTAGGATGTTCAAGAAATTAGAGCAACAATGGATAGTCATTATGAACACCTAAATAAAGAGATAACAAGTATAAAAAATGAAATTGAAATAATAAAAAAGAATCAGACAGAAATGACAAATACAGTATCAGAACTGAAGACCACAATGGAAGGAATTAAAAGCAGGATGAATCACGCTGAGGATCGAATAAGCGAGTTAGAGGACACAATAAACAAAGGCACAGAAGCAGTGAAGAAAAAGTAAACCAGACTAAAAAAATGTGAGGAAACTCTAAGGGAGCTGTGTGACAACATGAAAAGAAACAACATTCACATCATAGGGGTTCCTGAAGAAGAGAAGAGAGGACAGGAAATGGAAACTTTGTTCAATCAAATCATAGCAGAAAACTTCCCTAAATTAAGGCTGGGAAACATTCCACACGTTCAAGAAGCACACAGAACTCCATTAAAGAGAAACCCAAAAAGATCTACACCAAGACACATCATAGTTAAAATACCAAAGCTAAAGGATAAAGAAAAAATTTTAAAAGCTGCTAGAGAAAAAAAGGCTATCACCTACAAAGGAGCCCCCATAAGGATGACATTCGAGTTCTCAACAGAAACACTTGAGGCCAGAAGGGAATGGCAAGATATAATCAAAGTAATGCAGAACAAGAACCTACAACCAAGACTACACTATCCAGCAAAGTTAACGTTTAAATTAAAGGAGAAATAAAGAGCTTTCCAGAAAAAGAAAGCCTCAAGGAATTTATTAAAACCAAACCAATTCTGCAAGAGATACTAAGGGGCCTGTTGTGAACAGTTTAAAGGGAGAAATGAATAGAGCAAAAGAAGAATACAGCTTTAAAGAATAAAATGGCAATAAACAACTACATATCAATAATAACCTTAAATGTAAATGGATTAAATGATCCAATCAAAAGACATAGGGTAGCTGCATGGATAAAGAAACAGGACCCATACATATGCTGTCTACAAGAGACACACCTTAAAACAAAAGATGCTCATAGACTGAAGGTAAAAGGATGGAAAAAAATATTTCATGCAAATGGAAATGAAAAAAAAGTAGGGGCAGCAATACTTATATCAGACAAAATGGACTTTAAAACAAAGGCTGTAGTAAGAGATAAAGGAGGACACTACATAATGATAAAGGGAACAATTCAACAGGAAGATATAACTATTGTAAATATCTATGCACCAAATATAGGAGCCCCGACATACATAAAGCAGACTTTGATGGATATAAAGGGCGAGATTAACAGCAATACTATCATAGTAGGGGATTTCAATACCCCTCTAACAACACTGGATAGATCCTCAAGAAAGAAAATTAATAAAGAAACAGCAGACTTAAAGGAGACACTAGATCAACTTGATTTAATAGATATTTTCAGAACTTTTTACCCTAAAGCAGTAGAATATACATTCTTCTCAAGCGCTCATGGTACGTTTTCTAGGATAGACCACATGTTAGGACACAAAAATGGTCTCAATAAATTTAAGAATATTGAAATCATATCAAGCAGTTTCTCTGATCACAATGCCATGAAACTAGAAATAAACCACAAAAGAAAAACTGAAAAATACTCAAACACTTGGAAACTAAATAGCATGTTATTAAATACTGAATGGATTAACAATGAGATCAAAGAAGAAATAAAAAAGTTTCTAGAAACCAATGATAATGAGCATACATCAACACAAAATTTATGGGACACAGCAAAAGCAGTTCTGAGAGGGAAGTTTATTGCACTACAGGCATATCATAAGCAACCTGACCCTGCATCTAAAAGAACTAGAAAAACAACAACAAATAAAACCCAAGAAATGTAGAAGGAAGGAAATAATAAAGGTCAGAGCAGAAATAAATGACATAGAGGCTAAGGAAACAATACAGGGGATCAATGAAACAAGAAGCTGGTTCTTTGAAAAGGTAAACAAGATTGATGAACCTTTAACTAGACTCACCAAGAAAAAAAGAGAGAGGACTCAAATAAATAAAATTAGAAAGGACAGTGGAGAAATAACAACTGACACAACAGAAATACAAAGCATTGTAAGAAAATACTATGAAGAACTATATGCCAAAACATTAGACAATCTTGGTGAAATGGACAAATTTCTTGAATCATATAACCTTCCAAAAATCAATCTGGAAGAATCAGAACACCTAAACAGACCAATTACAACAAATGAGATCAAAACAGTTATCAAAAAACTGCCAAAAAAGAAAAGTCCTGGGCCTGATGGCTTCACAAGTGAATTCTATCAAAAATTCAAAGAAGAACTAACTCCTATTCTCCTCAAGCTATTTCAAAAAATTCAAGAGGAAGGAAGACTTCCAAACTCCTTTTATGAGGCGAGCATAATTCTGATCCCAAAACCGGGTAAAGACAACACAAAGAAAGAAAATTATAGGCCTATATCCCTGATGAATTTAGACGCTAAAATTCTCAACAAAATATTAGCCAACCGGATCCAGCAATATATGAAAAAAATCATACACCACGATCAAGTGGGATGTATTCTGGAGAGGCAAGGCTGGTTCAATATTCGCAAATCAATCAATGTGATTCACCACATAAACAAAAGGAAGGACAAAAATCACATGATAATTTCAATAGATGCAGAAAAGGCATTTGATAAAATCTAGCACACATTCATGCTCAAAACTCTCAGTAAAGTGGGAATACAGGGATCATTCCTTAACATGATAAAGGCCATCTACGATAAACCGACAGCAAACATCATACTAAATGGACAAAGATTAAAAGCAATTCCCTTAAGATCAGGAACCAGGCAGGGTTGCCCACTTTCACCACTCTTATTCAACATAGTTCTGGAAGTCCTAGCTACAGCAATCAGACAGGAAGAAGAAATAAAATGCATACAAATTGGAAAAGAAGAAGTAAAACTGTCATTATTTGCAGATGATATGATATTGTATATTGAAAACCCTAAAGTCTCAGTCAAAAAACTACTGGACCTTATAAATGATTTCAGCAAGGTGGCAGGATATAAAATTAATACTCAGAAATCAGAGGCATTTCTATACACCAACAATGAAATATCAGCAAAAGAAATTAAGGAAACAATTTCCTTCATTATTGCAGCCAAAAAAATAAAGTACCTAGGAGTAAATTTAACCAAGGAGGTTAAGGAGTTATACTCGGAAATTTATAGAACATTGATAAAAGAAATCAAGGAAGATACAAACAAGTGGAAGCATATACCGTGCTCATGGATAGGAAGAATAAACATCATTAAAATGTCTATATTACCCAAAGCAATTTATAAATTCAATGCAATACCAATTAAAATACCAATGACATACTTCAAAGATATAGAACACATATTCCAAAAATATATATGGAACCAAAAAAGAACACGAATAGCCTCAGCAATCTTAAAAAGAAAAAATAAAGCAGGAGGTATCACTCTTCCTGATATCAAGGTTTACTAAAAGGCCATTATACTCAAGACAGCCTGGTACTGGCATAAGAACAGGCACATAGATCAATGGAACAGAACAGAGAACCCAGAAATAAACCCACAACTTTATGGACAACTGATATTTGACAAAGGAGGAAAGAACATACAATGGAGTAAAGACAGCCTCTATAACAAATGGTGTTGGGAAAATTGGACATCTACCTGCAAAAAAATGAAACTAGACCATCAACTTACACCATTCACAAAAACAAACTCAAAATGGATAAAAGACTTAAATGTAAGCCGTGAAACCATAAGCATCTTAGAAGAAAACATAGGCAGCAAGCTCTCCGACATTTGTAGCAGCGGTATATTTGCCGATTTATCTCCACCGGCAAATGAAATAAAAGGCAAGATAAACAAATGGGACTATATCAAACTAAAAAGTTTTTGCACAGCTAAAGACAATAGGAACAGAATAAAAAGACAAACCACACAATGGGAGAACATATTCGACAGCACATCTGATAAGGGGTTAATAACTAAAATTTATAAAGAACTTATAAAACGCAACACCAGGAAGACAAACAATCCAATCAAAAAATGGACAAAAGAAATGAATAGAAATTTCTCCAAAGAGGACATACAGATGGCCAATAGGCATAGGAAAAAATGCTCAACATCACTAATCATTAGAGAAATGCAAATTAAAACCACAATGAGATATCACCTCACACCAGTCAGAATGGCACTTATCAGCAAAACAACACAGAATAAGTGCTGGCGAGGATGTGGAGAAAAGGGAACCCTTCTGCACTGCTGGTGTCAATGCAGACTGGTGCAGCCACTGTGGAAAATATTATGGAGATTCCTCAGAAAATTAAAAATCGAACTGCCTTTTGACCCAGCTATCCCACTTTTAGGAATATACCCTAAGAACACCATAGCACTGTTCGAAAAGAAGAAATGCGCCCCCATGTTCGTGGCAGCATTGTTCACAATAGCAAAGATCTGGAACCAGCCCAAGTGTCCGTCAGAAGACGAGTGGATTAAAAAGCTATGGTACATATATACTATGGAATACTACTCAGCCATAAGAAATGATGTCATCGGATCATTTATAACAAAATGGATGTACCTTGATAACATTATACGGAGTGAAATAAGTAAATCAGAAAAAAAGAAAAACTGAGAACAGCACGATTACATACATAGGTGGGACATGAAAGTGAGGGTATGAGACATGGACAAGAGAGTGGTGGTTATGGGATGGGGGGAGGGAGGGAAGAGTGGGATAGGGAGGAGGGGAGGGACACAGGGAAAACCAGATTGAAGGTGACAGAGGACAATTTGACTTTTGGTGATGGGTATGCAACACAATTGAATGATAAGATAACCTGGAGATGTTTTCATTGTACATATGTACCCTGATTTATTGGTGTCACCCCATTAGAATTAATAATAATAAAATATATATAAAAGAAAAAGAAAAAAAAGCAATCCCTTTAAGATCAGGAACTAGGCAGGGGTGTCCCCTTTCACCACTCTTATTCAACATAGTTCTGGAAGTCCTAGCTATAGCAATCAGACAAGAAGAATAAATAAAAGGCATCCAAATTGGAAAAGAAGAAGTAAAACTGTCATTATTTGCAGATGGTATGATATTGTATATTGAAAACCCTGAAGTCTCAGTCAAAAAACTTCTGAACCTGATAAATGAATTCAGCAAGGTGGCAGGATATAAAATTAATACTCAGAAATCAGAGGCAATTTTATATACCAACAATGAACTGTCAGCAAAAATAATTAAGGAAACAATCCCCTTCACTATTGCAGCCAAAAAAGTAAAGTACCTAGGAGTAAATTTAACCAAGGAGGTTAAGGACTTGTACTTGGAAAATTATAAAACATTGATAAAAGAAATCAAGGAAGATACAAACAAGTGGAAGCATATACCGTGCTCATGGTTAGGAAGAATAAACATCATTAAAATGTCTATATTACCGAAAACAATTTATAAATTCAATTCAATACCAATGACATACTTCAAAGATATAGAACACATATTCCAAAAATTTATATGGAACCAAAAAAGAACACAAATAGCCTCAGCAATCTTAAAAAGAAAAAATAAAGCAGGAGGTATCACTCTTCCAGATATCAAGGTTTACTACAAAGCCATTATACTCAAGACAGCCTGGTACTAGCATAAGAACAGGCACATAGATCAATGAAACAGAACAGAGAACCCAGAAATAATCCCATAGCTTTATGGACAACTGATATTTGACAAAGGAGGAAAGAACATACAATGGAGTAAAGACAGCCTCTTTAACAAATGGTGTTGGAAAAATTGGACATCTACCCGCAAAAAAATGAAACTAGACCATCAACTTACACCATTCACAAAAAAAACTTAAAATGGATAAAAGACTTAAACGTAAGCCGTGAAACCATAAGCATCTTAGAAGAAAACATAGGCAGCAATCTCTCCGACATCTGTAGCAGCAATATATTTGCCGATTTATCTCCACGGGCAAATGAAATAAAAGGCAAGATAAACAAATGGGACTATATCAAACTAAAAAGTTTTTGCACAGCTATAGACAATAAGAACAGAATAAAAAGACAAACCACACAATGGGAGAACATATTCGACAGCACATCTGATAAGGGTTTAATAACCAAAATTTATAAAGAATTTATAAAACTCAACACCAGGAAGACAAACAATCCAATCAAAAAATCGGCAAAAGAAATGAATAGACACTTCTCCAAAGAGGACATACAGATGGCCAATAGGCATAGGAAAAAATGCTCAACATCACTAATCATTAGAGAAATGCAAATTAAAACCACAATGAGATATCACCTCACACCAGTCAGCATGACACTCATCAGCAAAACAACACAGAACAAGTGTTGGCGAGGATGTGGAGAAAAGGGAACCCTTCTGCACTGCTGGTGTGAATGCAGCCTGGTGCAGCCACTGTGGAAAATATTATGGAGATTCCTCAAAAAATTAAAAATCAAACTGCCTTTTGACCCAGCTATCCCACTTATAGGAATATACCCTAAGAACACCATAGCACTGTTCGAAAAGAAGAAATGCGCCCCCATGTTCGTGGCAGCATTGTTCACAATAGCAAAGATCTGGAACCAGCCCAAGTGTCCGTCAGAAGACGAGTGGATTAAAAAGCTTTGGTACATATAAACCATGGAATACAACTCAGCCATAAGAAATGATGACATCGGATCATTTATAACAAAATGGATGGATCTTGATAACATTATACGGAGTGAAATAAGTAAATCAGATAAAAAAAAACAACTGAGAACAGCATGATTTCATACATAGGTGAGACATAAAAGTGAGACTATGAGACATGGACAAGAGAGAGGTGGTTACGGGGTGGGGGGAAGGAGGGGAGGGTGGGATAGTGAGGCGGGGAGAGACAGAGGGAAAAACAGATAGAAGGTGACAAAGGACAATTTGACTTTGGGTGACGGGTATGCAACACAATTAAATGATAAGATAACCTGGAGATGTTTTCATTGTACATATGTACCCTGATTTATTGGTGTCACCCCATTAAAATTAATTTAAAAAAAGAGTAAGGAATGTAAATTTGTGATTTCCACATTGGGTGGTAGCCCAGGCACCCACCTTAGAAAGAACCCTGATTACAAGTGCCATTTTAACAAACAGTTCTCTGAATTCAACCAAAAATTAGGTATTGGTTCTGCTGAACTGGTATGAACCAGCTGAATCCCACCACTAGTTAGAAGAAATATCAGAAACAGTGTTTACTCCATATTAGCCTTATGGGAAAGAAACTTTCCTCTACCTCCCTAAACAATAATTAGCAGAGCTTTGCTGGAGGCTCTCAAAGTCTCTCTCCTGAGAGAAATCAACAGGTTCTCTGCAATGGGCTTTTATCCCCTAGCCTTTGTTTTCTCTCCATTTGTGTAATTTCAAAAAAAAGTCTACATGGCAGCCAGGGTATCCAATCAGGAATAAGGTTTACCTTGGTTACTATGAGCAACCACCACTTGTTTCTTGCCTTCTCAGGTCTTGTCGCAAACAAAAACTTCACTGGGATTGAGATTTTCTTTGTTAAAGGACTCCCCGACTAACCTGTGGTGGTGCAGTGGATAAAGAGTGAACCTGAGGTCACAGGTTCCAAACCCTGGGCTTGCCCGGTCAGGGCACATATGAGAAGCAACCACTATGAATTGATGCTTCCCATTTATCCTCTCTCTCTCTCTCTCTCTCTCTCTAAAAATCAATAAATAAAATCTAAAACAAATAAAAGGAATTCCTTCCTTCATACTTTGAACGTCATCCTGATACCTCAGACAAATCTGCTTTATTTCCTTTCCAAATACTCAAACACTTTGTACAGATCAGCTGGTAAATTATAAATGATTGCACACGTGAAGGTCAAACCGCAGGGCCACTGGGTTGGGATGTTAATATCATCTCTTGTAGAAACAACTTTGTCTCTATAAGACAGCTGGTGAAAAGACCCTGTTTGTTCCAGAGATGGTATCATAAATTCATTTTAATCTAAAATATTCTGTGTGGAGATGTGATTTTCAAAAGTAAACTCAAAGCTACCCTTGCCTATGCAACATTCATTTTCCCTTTTCTTCCTCCTTGTCAATAGTGGCTACATGCCCAGTGCCAGCTAATGAATCATAACAATCCTGTTTTTTTATTTCCCAACTTCCTTTGCAACTAAAGGTGTCTTTAGGACCCACTTCTGGTCAATGACACCTAAATGAAAGTAGGTTGAGAACACTTCTAGGAAAACTACTTTTCCGATGATAGGATAGACATGACTGGTCGTCCTCAGCCACCTTCTTTCTACATTGAACACACAGTGTCTGGAGCTCTGGCATTTCTCTTGTACCATGAGGCAAAGAAAGAGCTTGGGTAAATATCACAGGTTAGCACCACCAGTGGCACCAAATGCCTACCTCTGAACATTGACAACAGCAAAGCCATATGTCTTCAAGTCTTTTAAGTTAGCTTTCTGCTTTTTTGCAGCTTAACATAATTCTAAGGAAGACATATCATGCTCAATTAATTCCACTGATTCTGAAGGAATCCAAACACAGAAAAAGAATTTCCACCAATCTCCACTCTCCATCATCTCCCCTTTGTAGGGCAAACTCACACACATTCAAGTTGGGTACATGAGATTGTAAAATTCTTCAGTTTGACCAAGGGGTTTTTGTCATGGAGAGGTTAAGTGGGTAACAACTGATATCCAAAGAAAATCATTGGACTTTACATCAAAGAAGATGTCAATTAAAGGACCAACACATTCCAAGGCTGGGACATTTACATCCCGCGTGTGAGTTATGCCCCGCCCCCAGGAGCCAGGAACACAGTGCCCTGACCAGTTATGCTCATGATGGAGATGGAAGTGTCCATCCAGCCACCATGCTGTGGCCATGGGGCAGTGCCATGTGTCTGCAGGTGTTCTCTGTAAGTAGGATATGTTTGAATGGGGCCTGAATGGGTTATTTTGAGGAAATCTTCAATATTACCTGGTCCTTAGCAGCTTATTCAGCACCAATTTTAGAGCTTTAAGAAAAGAAGGTGGGATGTAAAAAAAGACACAGGACTTGCATAGCACAATCACACACATATATTTCCATTTCTAATAGTAGGATCTCTGATAAGGGTAGCCTGGTATTATTATTAATCCTACTTAACTGACTCTTTACACTGCGGTGCGCGAGTGTCTCCTGACCAGAAAGGCAGCCATTTCCCATCTGTCCTCTGGTATTGCAGGGCACCCATTCAGAACCTCTTCCACCATAGGAACAGCCAGATTCTAGGACACCAGTGGGTCCAGGCTGACTAGTTTTAAACAGCATGGCATCCTTTCCTCTTCCACACAGCCCACGACTCCAGTCAGCGTGTTCCCTCGAGTCTTCTGCGGCATGCTGCATTGGGCACCCCAAGCACCACCACTTCCTCTGGGTGACATGACAAGATCTAACGTGTGGGTGGTCCTATCTGAGATCCTTCAGAAGGCAGAGGGAGCGCTGGCACAGGCGCTGCCTTTGGGATCAGCACTGTAAGGACAGGGCAGGCTACAGCACTGGCCAGGACCTGTGTTCAGACCTCCACTTGCCAGTGCCACCACCAAGGGTGATGTAGGAAGGGGGACCACTTTAGTGAGGTCAGACAGCTGGCAGGAGCTGCCCTTGGTTAGAAAAGAGGTCTTTTCTGGAGTCAGCAGAGGTCCGTTGCAAAGGCATTTTCAGTTTTGGTGGGTGATGAACCAGAGAAGAAAACTGCCCAGCTGGGGCTGCAGAAGGTCCCATTCTAAAGTGCAGAGCTTTGCAGGCTCCCATGGGTGGTAGCCAGGGTATACTTTCCTTTTTATACAGCTGCTAAGATAAAGAAAGCTCAGAACTGCTGGTGCAGGAAGATCCATTGGCAATGTTGAGTCTACTGTTTTTAAATTGAAACCAAATAGAAAAGATAACCCAGGGTGAATTAGTCTGTTGGCACAGCCACACCTAGTGGGCACAATAGGGGGTTTCAACAACAGAAACTTACTTCCTCACTGTTCCAGAGGCTGGAATCCTGAGATCACAGTTGAGTTCTGAGGTCTCTCTCCTTGCTTGAGAATTGCTGTCTTCTCCCCGTGCTTTCACAGGGTCTTCCGTCTGTGTGTCGGATCCTAATTTCCTCTTCTCATAAGGTCATATTGGAGTAGGATCTATACTAATGATCTAATTTAACCTTAATTACATCTTTAAAGACCTATGTCCAAATACAGTCACATTCTGAACTACTGGGGATTAGGAGTTCAACATATGAATTTTGAGAGGACACAATTCAGCCCATAATAGGACTCATGTGATTACATTGGCCCTACCCAGATAATATAGGATTATGTCCCTATTTTAAGGTCTATAATATTAATGATATCTGTAAAATCTCTTTAGGACATGAACATCTTTGGGAGTGAGGCCCTCTGCGTCATTCCACACTGCGCTTAGTATTTTATATACATTATTTCCTTTGTATGTGGGCAGGTTATCCTATTATTCCCAATTCATAGCTACAAAAACAATTACATAAAGCAATTATGGCCTGACCAGTGATGGCGTAGTGAATAGAGCATCGACCCAGGACAATGAAGTCCCCGGTTCAAAACCCCAATGTTGCTGGCTTAAGAGCAGGGTCTCCAGCTTGAGCCCCAAGGTCACTGACTTGAAGCCCAAGGTCTCTGGTTTGAGCAAGGGGTCTCTGGCTTAGCGTGAGCCTCCTGGTCAAGGCAATACAAGAAGCAATCAATGCACAATTAAAGTGAAGCAACTATGAGTTGATGTTTCTCATTTATTTTTTTTCTCTCTCTCCAAAACACAAAAACAAACAAACAGAAAACAATAAACAAAAACAAACCTACACAATTATAAGTGACCCAAAGTCACATAGTTGGTAAATGGTGGAACTGTGGTTCACCTATGGCCTGACCACAGGGTCTGCCTATTTTAATTGCCACCCTATGAGGCCTTCACCAATACAGCAGCTTCAGTTCCAGAATCTGAGGGCTATTCTCCCCCAGCACAGAACTGGGGTATGTGGACATGCTCCTCCTCGCTCACTCTCCAAGTTTGTGTGGTCTGACCCCTCTCCTAAACACTGGTCTCCTTATAAATAGACATGGTTTAAAGCACAGATCTGATCTCCTTACTCCTCTACTTAAAACCCTCCTATGCCCACCCATACCATGGCTCTCAGATTGTTATGGTCTGAATGTGTCCCCCCAATTCGTATTATGAAATTCAAATCCTCAAGGTGATGGTAATTAGGAGGTAGAACCTTTGGGAGATGACTAGGTCCTGAGATGGGAGTCCTAATGAATGAGATTAGTGTCTTTATAAAAGAGACCCCAGAGGCTTCCCAATCCCTTCCACCATGTTAGGACACAGCAAGAAGCATGTGGCTTGGAAGAAGGTCCTCACCCAAACATGTTGGCAGCTTGATCTTGGACTTCCAGCCTCCAGAACAGTGAGAACTAAATTTCTGGGGTTTTCTTTTAAACATTTTTTAAATACTTCATTCATTTCAGAGAGGAGAAGTTGAGGTGGGGAGCAGAGGAAGGAGCAGAATGCATCAACTCCCATATGTGTCTTGACTACGCAAGCCCAGGGTTTCAACAAACTGGTGACCTTAGCATTCCAGGTCAACACTTTACCCACTGCGCCACCACAGGTCGAGCCTAAATTATGGTTGTTTATAAGCCGCCCAGTCTGTGGCATTTTGTTATAACAGTCCAAATAGACTAAGACACAAAAACCAAAACACACAATATGCAGCTTATATGGCCAGTAGTCACCACTATTGTGGCCATGCACATGCAGGTTCCTGTTGGATTCAGGCAGACAGTAAAGAAACAGTGGAGCCAAAAAATGGTGGGCCATTCCTTTATTCAAGTCCCACACCAGCCAAAGAGCAAACACTCAGGGCTCCCAAAGGCACTGATACATTATCCGGTTCCACAACCAGCAGACTCTTCTCCAGTTTTTCCTAGAATCAAAGGCCTCACCAGTCTCAGTGGAACTTACAAAAGCTCCTCACCTCTGGTTCCCCATCCGCATATCTTCTCTCTTCTCTCTGGAGGAGTTAGGAGATGAAACTCTTCAAAAACATGGCTTCGTTCTTTCTCTTTTCAATACTTTCTGGCCTGAAAACCTCTCCTCCAGCAAACATTAGCAAGACAGTGGCCCTTCTCAAGCAGGAAGGTAATTTGCAATGTCACAGATCACATACCTGGCTCTGCCCAGCACCATTTTTTAACACTAAAAGTGAGCAAACTCAAAAAATACAAATTTTACAAACTCATTTGCCCAACACAGCTATTTGTAGGTGCCCTTTGATTTAAAGTTATAAAAATACAACTTCACTTTGGAAAACAGTACAATAATTCTTCCAAAAGTTAAACATAGTTTCCATATGACCCAAAAATTCCACTGCTAGGCCTATACCCAAGAGAATTAAAAACAGGATCAAACAAATAGATGTACACACATGTTCATAGCAACACTACTCAGAAAAGGTGAAAACAGCCCACGTGTCCATCACTGGTGAATGGATGAGCAAACTGTGATATATACATGCAATGGATATTATTCATCCCTAACAAGAATGAAGTGCTGACACATGCTACAATGTGGATGAACCTTGAAAATATTGTTACAAGTGAAAAAAAATCCAGATGCAAAAGGTCACGTATATATAATTTCTTTCACTTGAAATATCCAGAATAGGCAAATCCATAGAGACAGAAGGTTGACGGGGTGGCAGGGGTTGGGGGTGGGAGGATGGAAAGTAATTCCTCAACAGGTGTGAGGTTTCCTCTCAGGGAGATGAAAATGGTCTGGAGCTGGAGAGCCGTGGTGTTGGCACAACAAGCCAATGGACTAAATGCCCTGGATTGTTCACTTTAAAATGTTAAGTGAATTTTAGCTCAATTTAAAAAACAACAACTGAGAGAAGCTGAAGGAAAGAAGAAAGGAAAGGAAAAGAGGGAATTTATTGGCTCATCTCACTGTGAAGTTGAGGTAGGGTGCTCAGCTGAATGGTGGGCTGAAATAATACAATGAGGGCCTCCTGGACTTGTGCCACCTGTCTCCAATGGCCCTGTCCTGCCTCAGTTTCCACTGGACAGGCAAGGTGACCAGCCTCCAGCCTCAGACATGAGGGCTCTTAACTTAGAAGCCTGGCAGAAAGATGTGATCCAGTGCTTTTCCATATTCCTTTCCCGGGGTGTAAATCATCAGCTTACTGCAAACATCCCAATGTGCAATAAGGGAGAAGTTGTGGGGGGGCTTTAATATCTTTGAGGGATTAATTTCTTTAAATGAGAGGGATTAATTTTGGACTTTCATTTTTCTGCAATAAAGGAAGGGCTAAGTATCAGTCCAGGTCCAGTCAGAAGAAAAAGACTGCCATGGTAATTTGAATTGGGAAAATTTAATATAGAGAACTATTAATAAAACTATTAGAGGGGGTGGAGGAGGCCTGTAGGAGTCCAGAGGTGGCAAGTGTGAAAGGGCATGTCCACATCTTGGCTGAGGGAGTGGACATAAGAACTAGGAGAGAGACCAACCTGCCCAAGGCTGCGACTCTGACCTTTGCTTAGACACCAAGGCTGCCAGGGAACAAAGCTTGCTGGAGGGGCAGCTGGCCTAGGCTCGCTCACTAACGAGTAACAGTAATGGGGGCCACTGCCTGGAAGGGAAGTGTGTTCTTGCTGCTCTGGCCTTGTGGGGACCCTCTGGTGCCCTCTGTTGATGAAGCCTGACCTTTTCCCCTCCGGCAAAGGAGAAATGTTTGTATGGTTCCCTCCAGTGGCCAGGCAGAAGAAAGAAGGGTGAGAGATGATCAGTTAATAACTGAAACAGCTGATTGAATTGTTGGGCCTTTAGTCTCTCTGGGGTTTCTACTGTTTGGGGCCACATAAGGGACATTGTATTTGGGCAGCGTGTCAATCAGTGACAATGTCTCTCTCTGGGAAGGCAGATTGGGCATAGAGCAGGGCATCGGGTTTGGGGCCCAATGTAAAGTGTGTTCTTGGCTTCAGTTCCCTATTCTGACCTACTTAGGGGGCACAGGAGCTGAACTTTGCACTTCTCTGGTCCTGCAAGGGGATAAGGGACTGGCAGAGTAACAGGAGGAGGCCGCAGCTGCTCTCCACCAGCCTTCTAGGGAGAAGGAGGTTGAGGAATTCTCACCCAGCTTCCTGAAGCTTCAGACTAGACTGCACTTGTTGGGGTGTGGGGGTCGCTGTTCCTGTGGACTTCCAGGAGCACTTCTTTGCAGTCTCCTGAGGGATAGCAGTGCTGGCGGAGCCCAGCACTGGGCTCTTTTTCTACCTTGTCAAGGTACCTGGGTGTGCTCTGCTTTCGTCTCCTGCTGAGTCACCAGGGTAGAAGGTAATCAAACCCCTTGTTTTCAGATGGTGGCTACAGGAGCCAGTCTCTGGCAGAAGCCAAACCGACTTTGTGAAACAGACCTGTACTCACCCGACTTCTGTTAAAGTGGTCCCTGCTGCCCCTTTCGCTCCTGCTCCTTGTCACCATAGCTCCCTTGAAACTGAGGACTGAGCGTTTCTGATGTCCCTTTACCTAGTGATGCTGACAATGGTCACCCTGAGTCTTCACTGCAGCTGTTCAGAAGGCCTGCTGTCAACATGCCCCTGTTGAGTCTAACCTCCTTTGGAGGCGCAGCTTCAGAGTGTGCACTGCCCTTGAAAGATCTGACATTCGCACTGCAGTTGCATCAGTGATGTGGCAATTCTCAGAGGACCTTCCGAGACACTAAGTTTGGCATAGTAAAACATTCAAAATTAGCACATGCCTCATCCTGGATTTGCATAGAGGAGACCCCGTGGAAAGCAAGCATGAACGCACGAAAGAATGAGCATTCAGAGAGCTAGTGGTGCTGGTAAGCATGTGCCCAGATTGTTAGCGCTCCGAATAAAAGAAGAAATGCTAAGACTCCATCCATCATCCAGGCGGAAGGCAACCCAATTACTTCCCCAAACAGCACTTCTCTTCAACAAACAGTGGCCATAAAAGCAAAGACTTCGAAACTCTAAGAGGCCATAAACCCTTTGGCAATGGCACAGGCTCTGAGAACACACACATGAATAAATAAAAGCCCATAGCAGCTTCGGGAAGGACACAGATCAACAGATTCACAGAGAAAAGAAACGCAGGCCACTTCGCATGGCGGCGTGTCACATGAGCCAGGGAAACTGTGCCCGCCAGGCACCAAGGTTCCCTCAAGTCCTGAGCCAAGTTGGCAGCTTCCATCAAGCTGAACAGGGAGGACACACTGCAACACAAAATCGATGCCATTTTTTTGGTTAACCAAATAGGGATCTCATTGAATGACTTGTAGGCCTGCAGACACTCTGCTCTGAGGAAGGAAAAAACAGCTCTCTGTGTCCAAGGATGCAGACACATATCACCCTGATTTACCAAGTTCGCATTAAGCCTCCCAACAAAGTGCTTCAGGGCAAAGAGAACCGCGGGTCAGGTCCTGCATTCAGTGATGTACGTGGAGAGGCTTTCCACATGGAAACTCTGACATTAAATGTTGGATTTCTCCATTGAGAGCCGGCTACAAAGACCGGCTGCCTGCTCGCACCAAGGTTTTATTCCCGATTTAAAAACGTTCTTTTCCCTGTGGACCTCTGAGCAGGAACTGCACAGAATGGCAATGCGGCCCTTGAATCAGACAGAATTAATACGACTCATTGCTCCTGCTGGATTTTAATAGGACGATTGAAACTCACTCTGCATCCGTGGAACTCCTTTCCCAGGACTGCATGTCAAGGCCGTGAGCTCAGTTCAGTTCAAGGAATAATTTGCAATAGAATTAGAGTTGAAGGTGTTTTCTTGGGGATGGAGGTGTCTTTCTTTTCCTCATCTTTTTTTCCCTTGCAAGCACACCTTTCCAATCAAGTGTCCAAACACACTTTTATCAGGGCTGAAAAAATGCATATAAACCAGGTCTTGGGAGAGGCTAGACAGACTCCACAAAACCAAGGAAAGGAGCCAGCATTTGGCAAATACCAATAAGGCAGAATGAGAAATGGACTTATAAGATAGTCATTCTAGGTCCCCTGAGCACTTTTAATGTGTTGCTGCCACACTGGGTGATGGAGACATAAACAATTTGGGGGCAGAGGGAAAAAAGACTGAGAGGGTGTTTGAAGGCAGTTGTACCCTTGGGATGATGGACTGGCATCCTCAGAGGGGTCGTTTGAGGACAGGTCTAAACCTTCACCTTCTGGGTAAAGAAATGGACACACAGAGGCATAAATTAAATGTAGTCTTTCCAAAAATATTAATAAAGTCTGTTATGGCTTCTAAATCACAGGACTACTTTGTCAGGAAACCTCTGATTTTTTCCTCTGGGTTCAAATTAGCCATGTGGACTTTCTTAGACATTTCAGGCTGTTATAACAAAAATACCATATGTCAGTGCCTTAACAACCTTCATTTCTCACTGTGCTGGAGATCAGCAGATTATGTGTCTGGCGAGGGCTACTTCTTGTTTGCAGATGGACACCTTCACTGTGACCTCACAGGGCGGAAGCAGGGAGGGAGCTCTCTGAGGCCTCTTATATAAAGGCACTAACCCCACTCATGAGGGTTCCACCCTCATGACCTAATCACCTCCCAAAGGCCTTACCCTCAAATACCATCACACTGGGAGTTAGGAGTTCAACATACAAATCTTAGGGGAACACACACATTCAATCCATAACATGGACCAAATAAGCAACATTGTCTAAGGGTGATTTGATGAAGACAGTAGAGGTTATCATTGTTCTTTTGGGGAACTCAGATAAGTTCAGGGGTCCCGCAATATCTTTTTTTCACATTGGCTAACAAAAACAAGATGTGTAATTTTTTTTCACACTCATAAAAAACTTTCCCTTTTCCCAAATAAAAATCTTTCTCTTATTCTGAAATAAGGCAATTTACATATTTCACCACCTTCAGGCACCAAATGCTTCACATTTACCCTCACAATACTCCTATGAGCCTGGCATCCCATTGTGTGGATGAGGATGTGGAGACTAAATTACCTGCCAAAAGTCACACAGCTAGCCATGACCTAACCATGACCCAGCCATGATCTAGTCAACTCCAAAGCTGATTTATGCCCCTTCCAATATTAGCAAGATTCTCACAGGTTGATTTTCTGCACACAAGCATACTGTCATGTCTCTTTCCATGGTAGAAGGAGCAAATGGACCAGGTAAATAAACTCAACTCCACTGGTCTTTTTCAGGCAGGCAGCTCTTGGAGACTGGCCAGGTGCAAGCATGCTCCCTCCTGCACAAAGGTGTGGCAGGAAGCTGTTTGCAGTTTGATGGGGCAGCGCCAGTCCTCTCTGACAGTGACACATGAAGATAGCTCAAGCTGTGTACCTCCCCCTGGGCCTGGGTATATCTGCTCAATCTCATGGGTCTCATCAGTCACTGGTATGGAGCTGACCTTCTGCATCATAAATGGACAGCAACGTGTGTTTATAACCCTCTACCAGAATCCCCCTGCTGCTTCTACCACAAAATCTGGGGATATGGCAGAACCAATTTGGAGGAACCCATCCATTCATTCATCAAACATTGTGGGGTCCCCCTTAGAGAACTGTTATTGATGTGCTGGAGATGTTATAGACTTCTAAGAAAGACTTGTTTTCAAATCTTAGCTCTCCCACAAGCCATGTGACTTTCAGAAAATTATATGACCTTTCTGTGTCCTCATCATTAAATCTACTTCTTGAGACTCTGAAGGACTGAAATGAAATCACACCTAGAATGACAGGTGGTATGATGTGTTCAATAATGTGAATGCTCAGTTCACATTGTTCCTGAGAAATGGAATTGAGACAGAGGAGAGATCAAAGGGACCAGAGGAAAAGAGAACAGAGGGAAAGGGGATGATGGGATGGGATAAACCTGAAGGGAAGGGGGGAGGGCGTTATTGAGAGGGGGGCAAGAGAGATGTTGAGGGGAATACAGGGGAGGGGGGATGCATTCAGGGAAACACTAGAATCTATGTAAACACAATAAATTAAAATCAATTAAAAAAATAATGTGAATGTTCCTGCACTCCCACTAGTCAGGGTTTTCCACCTCTTCCACATGAGACATGAAACTCCAGGGGCTTCAATACTTGGCCAGAAGCTTAAGAGCTGTGACTTCTGTGTAAAATGAGAAGACTAAAGTATAGTCTTTATTTAGTCTTCTAATCACATGTACCCCTTTCCTTCATGAGAAAAGAGAGAGAGACAGACAGAGAGAGAGGAAATAAAAAGGTTAGGAGAGGTTTTCTGAGCAGAGGACCTTGTCTCTTGGTAGGGAAGTTACCAGATAAGTTTAGGAATGTTAGGAGAAAGTTTCCTTGTGGCTTTGGAACTTGGTAGTGAGGTGTACAACATAATGATTTGATATTTATATATATTGCAAAATGATTACTGCAATAAGTCTAATTAGAGAGCCCAGAAATCAACCCATGCCTATATGGTCAATTAATATTTGACAAAGGACATAAGGACATACAAAGGGGAAAGACAGTCTATCTAGTAAATCATGTTGGGAAAATTGGACACATGTGTAAAAACAAAACAAAACAAACAAACAAACAAAAACTAAACCATCTTCTTACAGCATACACAAGAATAAACTCAAAATGGATTAAAGACTTAAATATTAAACTCAAAACCATAAAAGTCCCATAAGTATAGGTAGGCAGTAAAATCTTGGATATGTCTCACAGCAATATTTTTTCTGATATATCTCTTCAGGCAAGGCAGACAAACAAACAAACAAAATAAACACATGACACTACATCAAACTAAAAAGTTTTTGCAAAGTAAAGGAAATCATCAACAAAAACGAAAAGACAGCTTGACCAGGCTTTGGCAAAGTGGATAGAGCATCATACTGGGATGTGAGGACCCAGCTTCGAAACCCCGAGGGTGCCAGTTTGAGCATGGGCTCATCTGGTTTGAGCAAGGGGTCACTTGGTCTGATGTAGCCCCCAAGTCAAGGCGCATATGACTTGTCGTATGACAAGGCGCATATGACTTGTCGTAACAAAGAATTGATGCTTCTCATCTCTCTCCCTTCCAGTCTGTCTGTCCCTCTCTCTGTCTCTGCCACACACACACACACAAAGAAAAGAAAAGACAACCCACTAAATGGAAGAACATATTCATTGATATATCTGATAAGGGATTAATATCCAAATTTTATAAATAATTTATAAAACTCAGCACCAAAATAACAAACAATTCAATTAAAAAGTGGGCAAAGGACCTGAATAGAAACTTTCTAGAGAGGACATATAGATGGCCAATAGACATATGAAAGATGCTCAATGTCAGTAATCATCAGAGAATTGCAGATTAAAACCACAATGAAAAATTACCTTATTTATATCTGTCAGAATGGCTATCATCAATAAATCAACAAACAAGTGTTGGCGAAGATGTGGAGAAAAAGGAACCCCCCTGCACTGTTGGTGGGAATGCAGATTGGTGCAGCCACTGTGAAAAGCAGTATGGAGTTACCTCAAAAAGTTAAAAATGGAACTGCCTTATGACCCAGCAATTCCACTTCAGGGAATTTATTTAAAAAAAACAAAAACTAAAACACTAATTCAAAAGAATATATGCACCCCTAAGTTCAGTGCAGCATTATTTGTAATAGCCAAGATTTGGAAGCAGCCCAGGTGCCTATCAGTAGATGAGTGGATAAAAAAGCTGTGATACATTTATACAGTGGAATACTACACGGCCATAAAAAATAAGGAAATCTACTTTTGAACAGCATGGATGGATCTGAAGAGCATTATACTTAGTGAAATACGCCAATCAGAGAAAGACAAGTACCATATGGTTTCACTCATAGGTAGAATCTAATGAACAAAGTGAACTAATAAGCAAAATAGAGACAGATTCAAACACAGAGAGCAAGAAGATAGCTTTTGAAGGTGAGGACTGGGTAAGAGGAGTAGAGGGATTGAGCAAAATGGACAAAGAGAGAGAGAGAGAGAGAGAGAGAGAGAGAAAGAGAAAGCTTCATGGACACAGACAACAGTCTGGTGACTGCCCATGGGGTGGGGGTGGAGGAGGGTTAGGGGTGATAAATGGTGATGTATGGATAGAGTACAGATGATGTGTTGTAGAATTGGACACCCAAAAGCTGTATAACTATGTTAATCCATGTTGCCCCAAAAATACAATTATAATTTTTTAAAAGGAAAATAAAATAAAAAAGATCCATCACCACACATAGTAACAATTTTTTTCTTGTAATGAGAACGTTTAAGATTTACTCTCTGAGCAACTTTCAAATACACAATATAATATTGTTAACTACAGTCACCATGCTATACATTACATCCCCAGGACTTACTTATTTTTATAACTGGAAGTTGTACACTTTGACCTGTTTATAGAAATATGATTGTCTTTGAGGAGCCCTCAGGTAAGGGCTTCAAGGAAAAACAAATAATATTATGGTAAATTATTATGTAGCAGTAGCAGAAACTTTACCACCTTTTGCCTGAAGTAATACAGAAAGTAAAAAGAGTACCTGAGCAGGAGATAACTTGGCTAAAGAGATGGTCCAAACAGAGCACTGAAGGTGCCATCTGATTTCTTTTTGCTGCTCTGGTACAAGATGAGATAAGAGAAATAGTTAAGAAAGGACTGTTAAACAAAAGAGAGCCAGAACTTCCTGATTTTGGAAATTCTTAACCTCTATAGATGGCAATGATGTTAAAATTAAGAAAGAGCTCCCAGACAAAAATCAAATACAGAGAACTTTCAAGAAAAGCTAGCTTAAAGATGAATTCAAGGGTACCACTGAGTCTTAGTCTGCTTGGACTGTCATAACAAAGAACAAATGCCACAGACTGGGTTCCTTAAACAACCCTGTCCCTTGCAGTGTTCATATTGGAGATACTTGCAGGTGAGACTTTTCCTAATGGAGAGAGCCCCAATAAGATTCACGGGACATCATATAAGTTTTAAGGGGATTATATTAGAGAAAACATTGCCGGTTTGGGGTGAAAGAGACAGATAACACAAATGGAAAAGATGCCTTTGTACTCTGAAACTTTTATAGGAAAGAAGCAGGCTGAGAAAACTACACAAACACAGAAAAAGGAAGGATGACACAAAAGGTGGGGGGAAAAATCCATGGAGAAGCCAAGAACCATAAAAAAATTACTCTGAAGAACTGTCAGTTTGTACCCAACTAGATTTCAGAATTGCTATGAACCAGTGACTTCAGTGCATCCCTAATTTCCGTCCTTGTTGAACAGGAGGGTATACAGCAATTATCGTATGCTTGTCCTACCATAGTATGGTGTTAGGTGTGTGTGTATGTGTGTGGGGTGCACATAAATTGTCTCTTTAATTCACAATTTCAGATTAAAAAGAACTGGATTTGAGGACTCAAGGAACCACACCCAGGGAGCTTTACCAATAATATATGGGCCAGATTTGGGTAATGAGATTCTGAACTTTCAACTGATACTATATTGGGATAAGACTTTGGGGGGCTTTGGGAGAGGCTGAGTACATTTTGTGTGTGGGTAGGATGCAAATCACTAGGGAACAGAGGGAGGATTATGTTAGACATCCTCCAAGATGCTCACTGATGATCCCCACCTTCTAGTGTTCTCTCCTTTGTGTTGTCCCTTCCCACATAGAATAGAATTGACCCATGTAACCAATAGGACAGGGGTAGTTAACCTTTTTATACCTAGTGCCCACTTTTTATCTCTGTTAGTAGTAAAATTTTCTAACCGTTCACTGGTTCCACAGTAATGGTGATTTATAAAGTAAGGAAGTAACTTTACTTTATAAAATTTATAGAGCAGAGTTACAGCAATTTAAAGCATATAATAATAATTACTTACCAAGTACTTTATGTTGGATTTTTTGCTAAGTTTGGCAGAATAAATCTTTATGAAACAACTTACTATAGTTAAATCTATCTTTTTATTTATACTTTGTTTGCTCCGCTACTGCCCACCGTGAAAGTTGGAACGCCCACTAGTGGGTGGTAGGGACCAGGCTGACTATCACTGCAATAGGATATGACTTCTAAGGTTAGATATGGCTTCCTCATATTCACTCCTGGATCACTTGCTCTGGGAAAAGCAACGTAGATACTCAAACAGCTCCATGCCACGTAGATACTCAAACAGCTCGATTTATTAATTATTGATGGAAATAGAAATATCGTTCTAAGAGCATTTGTAGAACTTGATATATATATAGACAATTTAATAGAAAACTGTTAGAATTTGAATGTTAAGTTAACACAAAATAATACAAAATTGGTTGATGTCCTACAGGGTAATAAACTGCAACCTTTGGGGTTATCTTTTCTATCAGATAGAAATTATTTTCATCCCCATCAGTCAAAGATCTAAGTTCACATAGTACTGGGCCCTTCAATCAAGAGAGCAGGGAATGGAAGGATCCTTTGTTGTGAGAGGTTGCTCTGTGCTTTGAGGCGGCCTTAGCAGCATCCCAGGCGTTTATCCACCCCTTGTCAGCAGCACGCCTCTCTGACCCCTTGTCAGCAGCACGCCTCACTCCCCACCAGTCTCAACAATCAGAAATGTCTCCAGACAGGGCAGGTGTCCCTGGGGACCCCAGGGTTGAGAACCACTGCCCTACGTAATTAAATAATCCTTGAGCAGACATGTTAAAGGATACCCGTTTGACATTGAAATGACATGCCAATCACCTTTCTTTCTCATTTCCGAGTTCTAAATACTTTATCTTAACAAGCATATGAACCAGAAACTAGAAACAGATAAAGGAAATTCCCTCCCATGTGGCCGACTTGCTTCTAAGAAAGGGGATACTGACAACTTCAGGTGCCTCGGCTTAAACCGGATGGCAATGTGACTTTCTGCACCTCCACTCAGAGGAGACAGAAATAAATGGTAAAGACAGCAGATATGGCTGGAGTAGCCCATGGGCTCAGAGAGGTACCAGGGCAAACATGACACAGAATAAAGATTTGCCTCAAAGCAGCTTTGGCAGAGTGAATAGTTGTTAGATGGCAGAAAGTGAGGAGGGGAGGATAGATGCCCAAATAGCAACCCAGGTCCTAAGATTCTAAGGGTTTGTTACTTTTATTTTTTAGAGTGGAAGAGAGAGAGAGAGACATCGATGATTTGTTGTCCCACTTGTCCATGCATTCATTGGTTGATTCTTGTATGTGCCTTGACGAGGACTAACCCTGCAATCTTGGCACATAGGATAATGTTCTAACCAACTGAGGCAACAAGAAAGAGCTTGTTTTGTTACTTTTTAAAAATCATTTTAAACATGCAAGGAGTTTTTATCTAACAACAAAAGAAATTAGAATTCACCTTTATTTTGGGAAGAATCAGTAAATGGATAAATTATTACATATAAAACAAATACTCAGCATGGTTCTTATTCAGTCTGGTGACCTGAGTGCAGATGTTTGAGGATGAGAAGCTCTATATTCTATGCCAAATAAATAGCAGAATCAGAACTGTTTTGAAAACTTTTTCTAAATTTTATTTTTTTATCAAGTGAGAGGCAGGAAGGCAGAGACAGACTCCCGCATGTGCCCGACTGGGATCCACCCAGCAACCCCTCACGTCTGGGTCTAATGTTCTGCCTATCTGGGGCTGCTGCTCCATTGCTCAGCAACTGAGCTACTTTAACACCTGAGGTGAGATCATGGAGCCATCCTCAGCGCCTGGGCTAACTTGCTCATTGAAGCCATGGCTGCAGGAAAGGAAGAGTGCGGTAGAGAAACAGATAGTCACTTCTCCTGTGTGCCCTGACAGAGAATTGAACCCAGGACTTCCATATGTCAGACTGACACTCTACTGCTGAGCCAACTGGCCAGGGCCTGAAAAATAATTAATTGGTGGGCTAGGAGCTCAGGAATGGGTTGGCAGTGCCTATACTACAGCCTACAGCTGGCACGTCTGTAGGGGGCCAGGCTGGGTTGGAGAATTTCACCACGAAGAAAGAGGGAGTCCTGAGAAGAAGTCTTGGATGGGGCTTGCTGTCTCTAGGCCTTCAGGAATGTTGCTGCTTCAGGCTTGTATTTCAAGGCTTAGGTCCAGTGAGCGCTCATGTTGGGCAGTCAGGTTCTGATGGGCCAGTCTTATCAGGGACCAGAGACAAAAAGGTGTAACTCTGTCATACAGGAGCCATTCTGTTTCACTCCTCCGGGGGGGAGACTATCCTGAGACAGGAAGCAAGGATCAGGGAGGCTGGCTTCTATCTGGCACAAAGCCCTTACAGGAGAGAGAGGTGACCCCCCTTCACATAAAGGCTGCCTGGAGGCCAGGTTGTGGACCCTTGGGAAGAACCCCAAGGGTAGACTTGCCTGAAGCTCTAGGGACAGCCATATTCAGTTGAATTATAAATTACCTGTGCTGTATCTCCTCCCCCTTCTTTCTCCCTACCTGGTCAGCACAGTCTGGTTCCTATCACAGTGGAGGAATTTCAGGAAAAATTCTGTTCTGTGTCTGAAACAGAGTGCCGAGTGCCAAAGTTAGCATATCAGTAAGCACAACAGCCTGAGGAGGGATGTGACCTGACTCAATGCCAGAGCATGTAGGAGACATCACAACCCCCAAATCAGACCCTTAAGAGATCTCAGAAGGACTGAAACCCTAGGCAGGGAGGGGACCCAAGATTAACAACTCACAAATTAATGAGCAGCTGGGAAATTCATGGAAAGATCAAGTGGGCCTTAATTGGTGGTCACACACCGATCAGGCCTGGACACAGGCTATTGATGATTGAGACAGAAGATAGACAGATAGATAGATTGATAGATAGATAGATGATAGGCAAATAAATGTTTATATAGGTATAGGATGACAAGATTGATGGTGAAGGAATTCAAGGCATGTCACCCCAAAATATGGCATTCTGATATATTGATTATTTGGCATTTAAAGTACTTAAGAAGGGAGATGATGCCAGAGTAGTGGCAGCATGAGAGATACTCTCCTTGAAATTTCAACAAACTGAACAGCTATAATGCAGCGAAGGAACCACGGTTGGGCTCGCAGGTGTGTCTGGAAGATCCGTGCACCGAATGGACTAAAGGTTGGAAGGGTTGAGAAGAGGGGCAGAAGATAAAAATGCACTCTCAGTGGACTCCATAAAGAAGACCAGAGTGACTGGGTTTTTATTTTTCTCTACAAGGACTACAGAGAGGAAGGACGCTAGGGCTGCCTGGGTTTTGTTTGCCAGGACATGGGGAGGGAAGCTGGGGTTGACTAGGTCTCCTTCTGCTGGGGGAGCGGTGAGATAGAGGCGCAGAGAGGGGAAAACTAAACCAAAATGTGGCAGAACACTGGGTCATAACCAGTTTGCACCCCTGCACAAAAATTATTTAAAAATGGATCAAAGACCTAAATATAAGATCTGAAACAATAAATTACATTGAAGAAAACATAAGTGCTAAGCTCAAGGACCTTGGCCACAGAGAACATTTTACTAATTTGACCTCAAGGGCCAGGGAAGTAAAGGTAAAAATAAATGAATACAATTATATTAAACTATAAAACTTCTGCAAAGCAAAAGAAACCAACAACAAAACAAAAAGGCAGCCAACCAAATGGGAGATGGTATTCAGAACAGCTCCGATAAGGGGCTAATATTCAAAATATATAAAGAACTCACAAATCTTAGCAACAAACAAGCAAACAAACCAATTAAAAAATAAGAAGAGGACATGAACAGACACTTCTCCCAGGAAGAAATACAAATGGCCAACAGATATCTGAAAAGATGCTCATCTTCATTAGCTATTAGAGAAATGCAAATCAAAACTACAATGAGATACCATCTCATAGCTGTTACATTGGCTATTATCAATAAGAAAGGTAATAATAAGTGTTGGAGAGGCTGTGGAGAAAAAGGAACCCTTATTCACTGTTGGTGGGAATGTAAACTAGTACAACCATTATGGAAGAAAGTATAGTGGTTCCTCAAAAAATTAAGAATAGGACTACTGCCTGACCAGGCGGTGGCGCAGTGGATAGAGCATCGGACTGGGATGCAGAGGACCCAGGTTCGAGACCCCGAGCTCGCCAGCTTGAGCACGGGCCCATCTGGCTTGAGCAAAAAGCTCGCCAGCTTAGACCCAAGGTCGCTGGCTCCAGCAAGGGGTGGCTCAGTCTGCTGAAGACCAGCGGTCAAGGCACATCTGAGAAAGCAATCAATGAACAATTAAGGTGTTGCAACGGCAACGAAAAACTAATGATTGGTGCTTCTCACCTCTCTCCATTCCTGTCTGTCTGTCCCTATCTATCCCTCTCTCTGTCCCTGTAAAAAAAAAAAAAAAAAAGAATAGAACTACCATATGATTCAGCAATCCTTCTACTGGGTATCTACCACCCAAAATCTAAAACACTGGTATGCAAAGAAACATACACCCCCATGTTCATTGCAGCATTGTTCACAGTGGCCAAGACATGGAAACAATCAAAGTGTCCTTTGTTAGAAGTTTGGATAAAGAAGATGTGGTACATATATTCAATGGAATACTACTCAGTCATAAGAAATGATGACATATTGCCTTTTACAACAACATGGATGGACCTTGAGAACATTATATTGAGTGAAATAAGTAAATCAGAAAAAGCTGCCTGACCTGTGGTAGCGCAGTAGATAAAGCATCAACCTGAAATGCTGAGACTGCTGGTTCAAATTCCTGGGCTTGCCTAGTCGTGGCACATACAGGAAGCAACTACTATAAATAGATGCTTCCTATTTCTTTCCCCTTTCTCAATCTCTTCTCTTTCTCCTCTCTCTCCTTGTCTCCAAAAATCAATAAATAAAAATTTTAAAATGTTTTAAAAAAAGAAAAAGCTAAGAACTATATGACTTCACACATAGGTGGGATATAAAACTGAGACTCATGGACATAGATAAAAGTGAAGTGGTTACCAGGGGGAGGGGATTGTGGGGGAAGGAGGTCGTGGGGAGTAAAGAGGAACAAATACATGGTGACAGAAAATGATTTGACTTTGGGTGATGGGTATACAACATAATCAACAGTTCAAATGCTATAGAAATATTTACCTGAAATCTATGGACTCTTATTGATTAATGTCACCCAGTTAAATTTAATGTTATAAATAAAAATTTAAAAATTAATTAATAAAAGCACTTAAGAAAATGTAGTTTTAAGAGGGGTACTCTGATCTTCCTTTATCTTCCTGAAAACAGGTGATAAAACTATGTGAAAGGTGTTCTCCCTGTAATAGGAGGAAGGCAGGCAGATATTCTTATCCTGAAAGATGGGAAATTTGGGGCCAAGAGATCTGCAAAAGCAAACCTTACTGAACTCATCTTTATGTTCCTAGTTACTTCTCCACCATTTCCTACCCATAGCCCAAACTCCTCTGTCTTGTCAGTTCTTCACAACTTTATTGCTTGTCTAAAAATTTAAAAGCTTTCTGCTCTGGTCACTCGTTTGGGTCTTTATTATTTTGTAAAGATTCCCATGTACATGTAAAAATTTAATAAACCTGGTATGCTTTTCTCCTGTTAATCTCTTATATCAGTTTAATTCTTATACCCAGCTGGAGAACCAAAGAGGGAAAAGGAGAATTTTTCTTTCCTACAACGGATAGATGGCTGAATAGATAGATAAATCAATAGATAGATAGATAGATGATGGATAGAAAGAACAAAAGAAAGAAAAAACAAAAGAAAGGAAGGAAGGAAGGAAGGAAGGAAGGAAGGGAGAAGGGAAAAGAAATGCACAAAAAACACTTATTGTATTTCTAAAATGTGGACAAGAGGCAAAGAAAGGCCATGAAAGCATAAATGAATGAGAACTCAGAATGCAAATCATTTGCTTCAGCTCATCACACTCAGGAAGGACTTTGGATGCAAAATTCAGTTGCCCCAGTTTCCCTCTGTTCTAGATAACTGCGATGGGTATGTCTCACAGCAATTTCACCCAACACTAACCAGCAGTTCAAAAGAACATAAAATAGGACCCTAATAACCAAAAAGTGCCTGTTTCTGTCCCTCACATCACATGAAAAAAAAAAAAAAAGAAAAAAGAAAGGTGTCTAGTTGGGCCTGGAGAGCAGTCTGGTCCTAGGGGGTTTCACCTTGAGCTCCCCTACCGCAAGGCCATGTAATTCCTTCAGTCTCACTCCTCTGTCCCTTTCGTTTTCCATACACAGGGTGAAGGTTGTGATATTTTGCCTACTTCCTAGCATGTGCCAAACAGTTCAAAGTACAATTCTATAGAATGTGGCCATTTGTGGGTCAAAGACCCTATGCAGGACTAATGACTGTTAATTAATGATAGCACAAGGCCCCCAGAAACATAAAGCCAAATCCGTTCTGCTGGGGAGTGGGAGACAAAATGAATTCCAGTGGGAGGTTGAGGGTTCTAATCCCGCTGTGAAAACCTAGCTGGGGAGTCCAGTCACATACAATGGGCATGTTTTTCTTTACGTAAAGCTGATTATCTACCATTACCTGCAAACAAGGAAAGATTACTTGTAATTATTCTAGACTGAAAAATAGTGACTTCAGGAAGTTTTTTTTTTACTCTGCTCCTACAATGCCCATTAATGGATATAAAGAGAGAATAATACTGCATTGATTTAAAGTAATGCAATAGATCAGAGCGTGATTCACGTCTTAGGAGGTGGGCGAGAAGGATCTACTTTTAAAGAACTCCAATTAAAGTAATTACCATTGTTATAGAAATTACTGTTTTTAAGAGATTGAAGTCCTCTATTGGAGAACACTTGAGAAAACTGGGGGAAAAATCCCACATGACCAGCTTGATTAAGGAGAACAAAAGCCAAGCACTGTTTAAATTGAGCTGCTTAAATCCTCCCATGCCTTGTTCCTTGGTGGGAAGTCACCATTTCTGAAAGCTTGTCAGACTTTCTTACATTTTAAAAGAGCTGTCAGCAATATTGCAAGGGTGGGAGGGGACCAACACGTGAGTGTTGCTGCACGTGGCAAGGTGATGGCTGTCTCCTTCTTTCTCCTGAACCTGTCTGCAGGCAAGCTGGCATTCTGTGAGTCCTCATTCTAGACCAAGGAGAGGATGGACCACTTCAAGGCACTGGGGCCTGAGACTCCACACTCAGACTAGAAAATTAAAGAAGAAATAATAACAAGTAGGGGCAGGGGACACTAGAAGGTGGTCCAAAGTCTGTCTGGACAACTTTTGTGCTCTTGGCTTGATGCTAGAAAGACCTGATCAGGGGTTGATGTTGGTGGAATGCTTTCAAATTATGAGGGGATGGGCTATTTTTAAATTTTTCAGTGTGCAGCAATGATGCTTTTTGTTAATTACCCTAAAAATTAATTACTAAAAACGTGAAATTAACACGGACATATTGAGCCTGGGATGGTGATGCTGAACCCATTTGCAGACCTCACCAAATGGTCCAAGGAATTGCTCCCAGTGACACTCCGGTGCTCTTAAATTGTTCAGCTGCAGCAGATAAGAATTCCAGCTGTTAGTACTACTTACTATATTTTGGCAATTGCCTCACACGCCACGACACAGTGGCCTTCAGCAGAAATCTGTGCGTGGAATAAACTCTATCAAGTGTAAGGAGACTATGAGTTATACTGGGGAGCCCCCGTGCACCAGTATAATGACACCATTTACCCTTCCCTGGGCTCACTCATGATAGGCCCAGACTGCGTTTGCCTAATTAGTTGGCATCAGGCTAACATCCCATACTACAATCAATGTCCTTACAGGAGTCTCTTAAAAACTGCTAGGAAGTATATTTGAATCACTTAGGTTCCTGATCCCCTTCCAACAAAACAATTCCAATTTCTGCACATGAAACCCTAAGTGCCATTCACTCTGGGGGCAGTGGAATGAGCCTGGTTATACCATTGGTTTTAACAATCATGGAGGCAATGGGTTACCCTAGTCAGTCTAGAACAGGGGTGCCCACACTTTTTCAGCTTGCGAGCTACTTATAAGATGACCAAGTCAAAATGACCTACCTACAATAAAAATGCAAAACATAAATTTATTTCTTCTATATTATCATTATTTAAGTTACTATTATTACTATTTAATATTGTGTATTCTTCTTTCACCTTTCTCCTTCTCAGCTCTCTTTTTGGAGGAAAGTCAATGTCATAGTTTTTATGAACAGTCCGAAAAAGCTGCTCCACATTTCCCTTCCTTGGAATAGCAATGGCACACAGACAGATGAGGCAAACGCACTTAGAATATGACATAGTGAAAAAATCCCCTCCCATTCTGTATGAAAGTGGTAAGTTTTAGGTTTCTTACTTAGACCAGCTACGGCACTCATTTTTATACCCTTTGTTGTATTTAGTTTAAATAAATTGAAGGCTAACTATGCAGCAATGTAACTGAACAAGTTAGTGCGGTTTAAGGCACATGCGTAGGGTGTCAAAAGTTCAGACGTCAGATTGGCTACCCTGTATGCCAATCAAAAGACAAATGTCTTTTTAATGTCATGCGATCTACCCACACTTCCTTCGCGATCGACCAGTAGATCGCAATACAAGTGTTGAGCACCCCTGGTCTATAATATACTGTTGGCCCTGCTAGCTGGCTCAGTGGATAGAGCGTCAGCCGGCATTTGGACGTCCCAGGTTCAATTCCTAGTCAGGAAACACATGAGAATCAACTATCATTTTCTCCCCCTGACCCTCTTCCTCTTCCCCTCCCATAGCCAGTGGTTCGTTTGGTTCAAACATGGTGCCAGGCACTGAGGATAGCTCGGTTGGTCCGACCATGTCAGCCTTAGGTGCTATAAATAGTTCGGTACTCCAGTATCACACCTGGGGGGAATCCCAAGCTGCATGCAAGAGTATGTCTCACCATCTCCCTGCTCTCACTTAAAAAAATAAATAGCATACTAGTGTCTTTCAAAGATTTAGGATTTTCCACTACTGTATCACAAATCAAAGGCACACTGAAGTCCAGGCCACACCCTGTCCACTGCTCAATCTCTTTACTGGTTCCTGCCTTCCTAACGCTATTTATATCTCTGTGGGATTACCACTTTAGAATCTACTCTGATATATGCCATTCTGAGTCACAGGGGAAATATTTCCAAACCTGGGGGTTCTCCTATGACCACAAAGATGTAGTCAGAAAATGTAGCTACTTTGTCTGCATGTTATACCAACAGTCCACAAGTCACTTTTCATTGACACAGGGTGTAATTAGGAGGTTCCCAGACTATGTCACAGGTTTTTGTGTGGTTATAAAATATGCCAGAAAATTCTTGGATATGTTTCCCAGGAAAAGGCAGAATCTGGTTTCCCTCCCCATAAATAAGGGTCAGCTGTAGGCACTGATTCTGACAGACCAACTGTGGCAGAAGAGATAGCTGCCAGTCTTCTGAGTGAGGCCAGAGAAGGGCACAACATTTGCACAAAGGGTCTTACCTCCAAAGGGCTTGCACTTCTTTTCTGCATCTTTGCCTCATTTCTTCTCTCTCTGAGCTGTATACTTTATACTGCTCTCTGGGGTAAAGCTCACGACCTCTAAGGCAAGAAAGGTGGCTGGTTCCTGTGCCTAGTGGTCACCACAAATGTTCTCTTTGGGGAAATTACAGCCCTCAAAAGGCCCAACTGATATTTGTGGGCAGACGCGAATGTTCTGTGACCCCATGTGCATAAGAAATGTGTTGGGCAAACTGTCTCAATGTGGACTTTGGAAAACAATAGAAGAGAAAGCAATGGGGGGATGCAGGAGGGCGGTAACTAAAGATTTACTGGAAACAAATGTGTCAGGAGCTATGGGTTCTTCAGGGATGGATTTGTCAGAGCTGGCATCTACAACATGGCACAAGGCCCAGGCATAGCAGGTGGCCTAGATACAGTCTTAATTGATAGCTTAATTAAGGAATTAGGTAGGTTACAACTTTCAACCTACACGTTGGTTTAGCTAAATTTTATTATCTTCCTTTCCCATGGAAACACACACACACACACACACACACACACACACACACACACACACACACACACAGAAGTAAATGTGGAGTGGGTGCCACCCACCCAAGAAATGCTGCTAAGATGGTTTAGGCTCCCTGCATGTATGAAAAGGATGAATAACAACGTGTTAGGGAGGCAATGTCCTTGGTGCTTTCCTCCACCTGCTGGGAGCCGCTCCAGGAAACCTCAAAAGGCCATGATTTACCCTCTTCCCATAAGAACTTGCTGAATTGCCTGCTGGAGATGAGAAACATGTTCAGCAGCAGACTAGAAGTTTCAGAGGGTGTAGGTCTGTGAAATAAGTGGTCTGCCAAAACACAGAGGAAGAAGACACAAAGCCATTTCATTGATGTCCACAGCTCTGCAGAGGTAAACTACCATATGCCATACTGGGCATGTGGTTCATCCATGAGCCATAGTAGGCAGCTGCCTCTGACCCCAGGGAACTGCTTGAGTCTCCAGTGTGGGTGTAATGGGTCTTGTAATTCTTCTTAATTCTTTTCAAGGAAGCCTGGCCTTGATCCCTGCTACAGTGTGGTTCTGAATCTTAACAGCATCAACATCATTTGGGAACTTATAAAAACTAGAGAATCTCAGAACTAATCACAGACCTATGGAATCAAACCAGCATTTTAAAGCAAAATCTCCATTAAAGTTTAAGCATCAATAACCTGGAAAAATAGTACCATCCAACTTCCAGTTAAACCCTTTCCTAAAAAATTCTGCTTTAACTTGAAAATGTAAGAGTAAGGTTTATGAAAAATGTAGGCCACTGGATGGAGACCTGTAACTGAGATGTGACACCCTTACTTAAACATAAATGTGATGCTAGGGTTCACAAGAAAAGTGACACCATAGGTAATATACAGGAAGGGGGTGGGGGTACAAAAGGCTTTAAGCTTCTGCCACTAGCCTGGTGGGTGATGTCCTTGGTGGGCACCATGGGAGATTGTCTTCCCACTGTGGGGCACTGTGGAAAGTGCATTTGGAACACTGACCAAACTACTGAAACTTGCAACCCACAAAACTAAGAGATCAGGTATACTTCTTTGTTGATTTCTTATACCCCTTAGTTATGTCCACACAAACATCCAACTTTGCTACTCCCAGACCCACCACTGTCTGAGTTATTTCCAGGGAGGTCCTGGGGCCTTAGAAAGCAGAGAGGAAACCCTTCTGGAAGCAAGTTCATGTCATGAACATACCTGAAAGTCAGCTGAGTGACCATTGGAAGATACTGAGGTTTCTAAGCAGGAAAAGGACATAACCCAAGTTGGGCATTAAAGGTATTGAGATTGTGCAGTTGAGTAGGAACTTATTGCAGTAATCCAGGCAAGTGTTACTGAAGACTTTAAGGTTTTTTGTTTTTTAATTGGGATTGTAGTGAACAAACAGAATTTTATCCTGATGGACACTTATGGCCCACAATAGACATTCAGTAACACCAGGCTGAATGAATGTGAATGACTTAGGGACATTAATACACAGACCAAGCTACACAGTAATGAAAAGCTATAAATTTTGTTGTATTCTTTTCACCCATATGAACTGGGCCAAAATACCATTTCTTGAATATTTGCACCTGGGATCGTTGGTTGGTGGCTTTTACATGTCAGTAGGTTCTTATCTTCTTCCCTCAACCTCAGATTGAGGGTTGTCAGGCTGCAGGCAAGGTGCATGGTGTGCATCTTTCAAGTTTGAATTGCTGTCTTCAGTCTGCTGTGGGATGTAGCCATGCATAAAGGTGAGGGCTGGTCCTTTGCTCAAGGTCACGTCACCAGACAATTCTGGACTCGTTTTCTCATCTAAAGACGGCTCATCAAGAAATGAAGTGAACTTTAGGGACTGCCTGGCTTCAGTGCATGGGAGACATGGATGATCCTGGTGGGCTTGGGTGCGGTCTGTCCTCCTTAGGTCTTCCCAAGCAAAACAGCATTTCAGCTCTGCTGCCCTAAGTGTGGGACATTCAGTTGGTTAGGCCAGGTTCGTTTGGCCTTCTCTCCTCAGGTAAAGCTGCCAGGTGACTGAATTCTGGAGAGGTAAGTTGTCCCTATTCTCATCAACACACTTCACTGTAAAAGAACACCTGACTTTGTATGTGTCATAACTCCTTGTGTCAGCTTCAATTAGGTCCTACTTTCCTACACTTCACTTAGCTCATCTCAGACATACTGCATAGATCACAGTGGATTTTTAAAATACATTGTATAGATTTCTTCTCAAGAATGATTAAACTCACATACTCCATCTTGTGTTACAAGAGCTAATTCAAGCCTGGATTCCTTCTCTGAGGTTATTTGCCAACAACCTATCCATAAATTAATAGTTATGGTATGTTCATTAGTTTCCAGGAGTTCCAATAATACATATATTGATTCTGGGCAGAAGCTTAGCATCTGGTTTGGCTTAAGAGTTTAATTTTCTACAAACCATACAATGTAATCATATCATCTGGTATTGAAACAAATGCTAATTCAATGGCCTCTAAATGCTGATGTGTGCACCAGGACTGAGCCACACAGAATTTGCACCGGTTTGCAATGAGGTGCTTACAAAAAAGAAAAAAAGAAAAAGGAAAAGAAAAATAAAGTCAATATAGTGGGTTTTTAAAAAGGGTAACTATTCAATTTAAAGGTTGTCTATATTTCTGAGTTGATACTCTTTCTTCTTTTCCATGTGTGTTACAATAGTCTTTAAAATATTTTAATAAATGCATTTGACAACACTTCACATCTTGGAGAACATTTTACTGACCCATGAAATCCACAGAAACAGGCTATCTGGACTGATGGAGTAAAATGGGACAAGTCCAGATTTAAAACCTCCTCCACCCTTTTAGTATCCAGTAAACATCTGCCACTGTTTCCAATCAGGACAGGCCAGGGATAAAAAGGTGGGTTTCCAAGATGGGTTTAACAATAGAATAGAAGCCTTTAAGGCCAACATTGACTTAGCAGCAGGAAGAAATATGAGGCATCTGACTCCCCCACACTCCACCACCACATTTCTAAATAATTTTTAAATAATTTATCCAAAAAAAAAATTATTGCTAACTTTCACTCACTCACTGGGCATTATTGACCTTCAGCTCCAATGGTAAAGATAAGACTGCCCTTTCATCCAGGGCCATGACAGCTTTGGGTAATCAGGCCACGCCTTCTATGTCCCTGGTCACAGGGCTACCAGCCTGTGACTTTGAAGGCCATCCCAGGAACCTTTCTGATTTTCTTACCCTTTCTTCCTCCCCTGACTGATAGAATTAGAAGAATGGGTAAGACAGTTCAAGAGGAAGCAATGAGTCTTTCACTGAGGATCGGCATTTGCCAAATTCCATCCAAAGCCCTGTCATGCTCATTCTTGATTAACGCCTGAACAGTGACCCAAGTAGGGATGTACATTCTGCTTCCCTCCCACCTCCTATTCCTACCTTCCTGGGACATGCCCAGCTCCCACCACCTCCCTGTTCTATTTCACCACAGTTAATCCTTATAGCCCAGATGCCTGCCCAGCAGCTCTAAAACCTTCTTCACTGTCCTAAAAGGTTTCAAAGCCTTCAGCAAACAGCATGTCTGTGCAGCTCCTTGACAGCCCCTCGTTCCTAACCCCCAACCCCAAACCCATCCTAGACCTTCAATACCACATTGCTGAGTCTAGCTTCAAGACTCACCTGGGATGAAAGCCATGAAAAGCCACGAGCTGGAGTGCCAATCAAGGGCGATGTGAATACTAATTTTGCAGCTTTTTTCATTTAGCAATAATTCAGACACCTTTCTATGCCAATCACACATTAAGCTACATGTGTTTTTAAAGGGTGAGCAGTATTCTTTTGTATATCATAATTTAACCTAGCCTCTATTGATGGACTTTCAGGTTATCCTTTTATATCATGTTTCTTTCTCCACTTGTGTTGGGCAGATAAAATATATTATGCTCACTTTGTTAAAGATGGCGCTGTCCATATGCAAGTTTTAAGAGTAAGCTTTTGCCTACACCCTTGACTGATTGGATGATGTGGGGTGGTGCACTCTCATGAGGAATCCTTCCAATGGTTCAGATAAGTGACTTTATATCAGAGACTTCCTTGTTTGTAGATTGGATTAAAGGTTTTGAGTCTACACTATAAAGTGGGGCAGACCTGGAGCTTGCTCTCTCTCTTGGTTCCTGAGGTTAGCATTTGAGAGGAGAAGAGATTAAGGCCACGTGGAGGAGAGGAGCCAGCCAAGATGGCGGAGTGCTGAGGAAGAAGCCAGTTTGTGCAGTCTGTGTAGAGAGAAGGAGATAGGAAACAGAGGTGAATAAGTCTGGTGAGCTAGAAATCTTTGATTCTAGGAATCTCAGATAAGTCAGTAGCTTTGTGAGCACTGAATGAGTGGGTTTTGGAGCCCAGTGTGTGTTTTTGCTTGCCCGCCGGGTGCAAGCTAGAATTAAAGCTGATGGCTCACCAGTTCTTGGCTCCATTGTTTCATTACCGACTGTCCAAATCTAATGAGAACCTGCACTGGCCAGGTGGCCCTGTTGGTGGCCTTGGCTACTGGCTTTACAACTTGTATTTATGTTCATAGAAGTAGCATTACTGGACCAAAGAAAACAATACATAAACACTGAGCTCGGGAAGTGGTGCATTTATAGAATATAATGTTCCCCTCACTAGCACCACCATTCTTTTCACCAACTGTCTTTGCCAATCATTGTTCAAATTTCAATTTCTCTAATTAATGGGTTTGTACAATATGTTTAATAGCTTTGCACTTCCTTATCTGTATATTTTCTTTTAATATTCTTTGCCCATATTCCATTTTGGTGTATTTAATAAATCTATAAGGAAAAAACCCACCTCTTTAAATATGAGTATCAGCGCTTTCCCTATGCAAACATTTATATTCATCACTTAACACTTAGATAGCCTCTATGTTCCAGGCAATGCATTACATGTACATTATCTGAATTAATCTTTAAAACAAACTTGTGTGGGAGACCTTATTTTCTCTATTTTATTCCTGAAATTGATGTCCAGCAAGGTTAGTGGAAAGCTGAGACTTCTCCGTTTGTTCTTAAGCCTGTACTCTTTCCATTAACCATTCAAAACCTCTCAATCAAAAGCCCCTACTATGATTTTAAGGTGGTTTCCTGATAGTAATAGATGATATGGAGACTAGAAGAATATACAAGTGGAGAAAGTGACATCTCCTTTCTTTCTCTCTGGTCAAAACATTTAACTTGTTAACAGAGGCAGGTCATTCATGGTTTTCATCAAAAGTTTCAAGCCCAAGGTCCTGCTTTCTTGTAGTATAATCCTTTACAATAGCTTTATGTGGGTAGGTTCTAAGGAATAGTTTCCAGACCATGAAATGTTGGGCAAAGTATTTAACTTAAAACGCAAGCCCTAATTCCTGGGCCCACCCCAGGAGATTGACTTAATTGGTCTGGGGTGGGCATATTTTGGCAGTTTCTCGAGTGACTCTTATTTGCAGCCATGATTGAGATCCTGTTTTAGGTCATTTCCATGATTCTCTCCAGCTCTGATGTCCACATTTTATAGCGGAGGAAAGCAAGGCCCAGAAAGGGAATGTAACCTGCCCAAGGCCACAGAGTTGATGAGTGGCTACTGCAGACTGCACTGTATATTTGTTGGCCTCCTGTCCACTCTACCAAACTGCCAATGTACAGGGAGGGCGTGGCTATCCTTCCTTTTCAAAGGCAACTCAGCCAATGGCATTATTCATGGGTGCAGACATGATTGAGAACTTAGAACTGTCTTTATGTTAGCAACTCAAGTTGTGTGAATATTTGCTTTTCTGCTTTCCTTGCTCCCAAGCTGTACTGAGGGCTGCTGCATCCCCCGAGGCTGGGAGCTGGTTCCCTCCACTCTCATCAGGACTACTTCCCCTTACAATTGGATTCATGTCACGTCTTCCTCCTGAGCCTCATCTGCATGCTTCCCATTACACAGGTGCTGAGTGTACTGGGTTCTCCAACTTCCTGATCCTGGCCAGGATGTGGGTCATTTGTGTTATGTAGGTAACTACATAATGTCAGCTTCCTCCACAAGACTATCTACTACATAAGACCAGGGACCATCTGGTCTTTGCTCACCATTGTTTTCCTAACACCTGACACAGTACATAGCAAAAAGACAATAGTCCATCAATTGGGGCATCTTCCCCTTAGAGTTTGGGCAGGAAACCTTTACAAACTCCCCCTCCCACTCGCCACTTCCAAAATTTACAGATCAGAAAACCAAGTTGCAAAGCAGACCTGTTAAAAGTCACAGCATGAATTTGTGGCAGAGCTTATTAACTCATTCAAGACTGAATTAGCTTTAAAGGGAGTCAGTTTGTTGCTTATCCATATGTGGCTTACAGAAAAGCTAACCTGTTTTTTGCACATAGACCTACGTCTGAATCACATCTCCAGGTAGCATATATCACATGACAGCAAACCTTAAATAGGTGCTCTTCAGTGTCAATGATGGCCATGGGCAGCACTTCAGTTTCCTTTACAGTCTGCTTTATATTCAGATTATACTGATTTTTCTCCAAATTAAAGTGAGAAGTCTGAATTACAGAAAGTTTAATAATGGGTGTTTTAATACACAGCAATACATAAAGTAACAAACTGTAATAAAACCAAAGGGCTGACTTATAGGACTTGAGCATGGTTGGTCAAAACTGATTTCTAATTAGCATTATTTTTTCCCATGTAAATACATCTGTCCCCCAGTGCCTGCCTTTACTCACCCTTCCCTCCAGTTACTAGTCAGTAACTGCCCAACCTTCCCATAGCTCTGGAGAGAGCCGATCACTGCCCACTGGTGCCTGCGCCTACTATCTGAATGTGGCTCTAAGGTGAGTATATGACAGCAATGAGCTCCTTACTGTCAAATCCAAGTTATCCTTTCAATCTCAGTAACAGGCTCTTTCTGCTGATCACTTTCTTCTTCTCAGGACTCCTCCTCTGGCCATGGCACCGCCCTCTCGTGTTGCACCGTGTGCCTTTCCTCTCATGAGCCGTGTGTAACTCACTGCTGTGAGGGAAGAACCACGCCCTCTCGTTCACCAGCACCTGGCACTGTGGAAATGTGAGTAAAGACAATACTCTGAGCATTACTGTGTGGCGATGCTGCGCTGAACTTTATGCAAATTAACTCAATCCTCAGAAGTTCATGAAATAAAAATACTACCATCTTCCTTTTATACTTGAAGAAATGGACCAAAACATAAGTTCCATGAGGAAGGGATTGTGTTGTCCCTTATATCACAATTTCACCAGGACGAAAGACAGTGGCTTGGCCCATTGATACAAGGTTCAAACTCAAGTCAGTCTGACTCCAGAGCTCAATCTTCAATCACTGGATATTTAAATATTGGTGAACCAGTCCATGGCTGTTCCCTCCTGTTCCTTCATACACTCCTTTCCCTCTGGTACCTCTTAAATACCAGTGATCCCCCAGGCTCTCCCATCCTCAGTTTGCTCATCTTCTCCCTAAACAAGTACTTGCTCACAGTTTTGCCTCCTATGTGTAGAGACATCCCAAATATCTCTGGATACCATCTGTCAGTCCCCTATTTCTCAAATTCTACATGTCAAAATATGTCATTTCTCATTAAACCTAGAGCTGCTCCATCTCCTGAATTCTTGACAATTATTTTTTTAATTAATTGATTGATTGATTTGAGAGAGAGAAGCATTCATTTGTTGTTCCACTTAGTTGTGCATTCGTTGGTGGCTTCCTCTGTGTCCTGACAAAAAATCAAACCTTCAACCTTGGTGTTTCAGGACAATGCTCTAATTGACTGAGCTAACTAGTCAGGGCTTCTCCTGAATTCTTTTTACCAGATGGTGCCCCTACTATTCACTCTACCATCCAAAGTGAGAACTATACAAATCTATCTCAACCCTTCCGCTCCCCTCAACATTACAGAATGATATTTAAGCACATTGGCTCCAAAGAAAACAATTCCACTCACAGAACATGTAAAATAAAATACTCAGAAATAATTTTAACCAAAGAAGTGCATATACTAAACTATAAAACATTGCTAAGAGAAATTAAAGAAGATCAAGAAGATCTACCTGGCAACATCATCTCGGGCCAATGCTGGAGTACCAAGCTATTTTTGGCACCCAAAGCTGATACACTCCTACAAGCTATCCTCAGCACTCAGGGCCATGCTTGAACAAGTCCAGCCACTGGCTGTAGAAGAGGAAGAGAAGGGGAGACAAAGTGGGGGAAAAGCAGATGGTCCCTTATTCTGTGTGCCCTGACCAGGGATTGAACCCAGACATCTATATGCTAGGCTGACGCTCTATCCATTGAGCTACTGGCCAGGGTCAGATTTATATTTTTAAGATGGCAATTCTTCTAGAGTTGATATATAGATTCAAAACAACACCTCTCAAATTCCCAGCAGGAATTTTTTTGGGGAGGGACAGAAACTAACAAGCTGATCCTAAAATTTACATATAAATGCAAAAGACCCAGAGTAGCCTAAACAATTTTGGGAAAAAACATTGGAGGATGTGTACTCTTGATTTCAAAGGTAAAACATACTCATATATGTGATTTTTTTGACACAGGTACCAAGGCAACTCAGTTGGGGAAAGTGTAGTCTTTGTAACACATGCAGTTGAGACGACTGGATATTCACTTGAATTTAGACCCCTATCTCACACCATATACAAAAATGAATTCAAAATGGCTCATAGACTGAAATGTAATAGCTAAACGTATAAAACTTTCAGAATAACACAGGAGAAAATCCTTTGTGACCTTGGGTTAGGCAGAGAAACAATACTAAAAGCATGATTCATAAAGAAGAAAAGCTGATAAACTGCAGTTCATTAAAATTAAAAATATTTATACCTCAAAAGAAGATACCATTAAGAAACTGAAAATCAGAGTCATAGACTGGCAGAAAATATTTGAAAATCATGTCTGATAAAGGAGTTATATCCAGAATATAATAAAAACTTTTACCATGAAATAAAAACAACCCAATTAAAAGTGAGCAAAATATCTGAATAGACGTTTCACCAAAGAAGATATATAAATACGAATGGCCCATAAGCACAGCAAAGGGTCGTCCAGACCATTAGCTATTAGAGAAATACAAATTAAAGTCACAATGAGATATCACTCCATACCCACTAGAATGGCTATTAAAAAATTACAAAATAACAAGGATTAACAAAAATATGGAGAAAGTTGAACCCTCATCCTTTACTAGTGGAAATGTAAAATGGTGCAGACACTTTGAAAAACAGTCTGGAAGTTTTTCAAAAAGTTAAACATAAACTTACCATAAAAAGCCAACACTCCTGGATAGATGCCCACAGGAAATGAAACATGTCCACACAAAGACTTGTACACAAATGGTCACAGCAGCATATGAGAACAATGCAGATGCCTATGAGCTGGTGAGTGAATCAGCACAGTGGGACATAGCAACACGATGAAATATGACCCAGCAAAAATGAACTACATATTGTTTGATTCCATTTTTATGAAACGCCCATAGGAGGCAAATCAGTAAGATAGAGTAGACCGGTGGTTACCTGAGGTTGTGGGTAGGAATGGAGACAAAGTGCCAATGGGCACAGAAATCTTTCTGAGGTGGTGGAAATGTTCTAAAATTGGTTTGTTGCTCAGATCTGTAAATTTACTAAAAGATACCTGAAGTGTACACTGAAATGGTTAAATGTTACAGTAGGTACATTATGCCTCTTTAAAACTGTTTTTAGGGGAAAAGCACAGGCTCCAGATTTAGACCACTTGATTCACGTTCTGGCTGTTACTGACCATTGTGTCACTACTTTACTTCAACTGATCTGTGCCTTAGTTTTCTCATCTGTTCACTAGGAATTACAGTAGTACATATGTTATAGAGTTATTGTGAAAATTAAGTTAATGTGGGGAAAATGCTTAAGTATGGGCCAGATGCATAGTAAATATTCAGTAATATTAGCTACTTTTCTTATAATTATTGTGATGTTCAAAACCAATTATCAAGTCTTGGCCATTTTACTTAGAAATTCATTCTCAAATTAATCACCTTCTTCTTTGAAACTTTTTCCCTTGCTCTAAACTGTTCCTTATAGACAGAACACATTTGCCTCAGTCTTCCTTACTTCCTCTAGGCTTGCTCCTCACATCTAGCTTCCACAGCTCTTAGGTTATGTAAATATAATAATAAAAAACCCACCTACAGGACCAAGTTCAATGATATACAAGGCCCTCCAAAATCTGGTCTCTCTGTGGAACCCCAGACCCGCAATATGAATAGCAAATGTCCTTGTACAGTTGCTATGTCATCCCCATGGAGAACTGCTCTTTTCCCCTCCCCATTTTCTAACCCACTCCAAGAATCCTCTCAGGCTCAGCTGAGGCAACTCCCCCACAAGCTTTCCCAACCCTCTGAGCTGTGCCCTTCTGCGCCTGTGACCATCATGTACACCAGGTCTCCAACACTGAATGGAGACACAGAGATTATAAAATATGTCTCTGATATTAAAGCATGAGTCTAGCACAGTTCCTAGAACACTCAGTCCACTGTAGGTGCTCAATAAAATGCTGACTGGTCAAATGAGTAACCAGACTAAGAAGTATTTCTTTAGCTCCTCACATAGGGAAAGTGCACGCAGGCTTCCAAACAACAAAGACCTTTTCAAAAGCATGTCACTTGGGAAAAATGACAGAGGTTGTCTAAGGAAATGGAAATCTTAACAAGGCTCTAGCTATTTTGTACAGCTGTTGTAAGCAGCAATGAGACAGTACAGGGTCATGCCACTTTCTGTCTGAAGCCATTGACACTTTCACAACTGTCAGTAGTTCATCATAGAGATTGCTGGTAATGCTAACCTTTCCAGTGAAATTTTTCCTAACGTACCTGAATTCAGAGTTTCTAAACTCAAATTAATTTGTTAAGATTTTTTGAGAGAGCTCACAGTAGGAATATAAGCCAATCAATTTTACAGGGATTAAAAAGAGTGGATTGACAGAATGGAGGGGGGGAATATAATTACCTGATACCTAGGATCCACCTTAACCATTCTGATTTAAGGGGTCTAAGGAAGGAACCAAGGAGAACATTTTTTAAAAGTTCCCCCAGATAATTCTAAAAAGCAGCAACAGTCAAGATCCACTCCCATGGAATCTAAAATTTGGTCCTTTCTCAGTGTTCTTACCTATAAAACGGTGACACACCTTAGATTTATGGTTAACTGAAAATCTTTATGAAAGTACAAATATATATCAAGATGTATATATATATATATATATATATATACACACACACACACACACACACATCAATCAAGAGAGAAAGAGACAGAGACAGACAAGAAGGGAGAGAGATGAGCAGCATCAAGTCGTAGTTGCAGCATGTTAGTTGTTCACTGATTGCTTTTTCATATGTGCCTTGATGGGGGTGAGATGCTCCAGCCGAGCCAGTGGCCCCTTGCTCAAGCCAGTGACCTTGGGTGTCAAGCCAGCAAACTTTGGGCTCAAGCCAGCAAACATGGGATCATGTCTATGATCCCATGCTCAAGGCAGTGACCCCGCGCTCAAGCTGGTGAGCCTGCAATCAAGCTGGAGGAGCCCGCACTTAAGCCAGAGACCTGAGGGTTTCAAAACTGGGTCCTCAGTGTCCCAAATTGATGCTCTATCCACCGTGCCACTATCTGGTCAGGTCATAAATAAATTTTGCATGGGATCCTTCTTCCTAATTGCAATACCTTGGGTCGTTGTAAAAGAAATGTTTGACTTATTAAAATCACCTTGTCAATAAGCATTAATATCCACAGAAATAGACATTTATAATCCAATAAAGGATAATTAAAACAAACATAAAAACAAGATCTCCAAATCATAATCTTAGCCCACAATCAAGTGCATACTAAAATAAAGTATGAGTCTAAAAGATAATTGAGAGTATTAATATTGCCAAAAGATTAGACTTAGGTGCTCTGTGAATAAATCCTTATTTATGAACATGGAATGCTTTTCTCTAAGCATAAAATGAAAAGAGATCTCAACAAAGTATTGATAAGGTACTGCTTTTGTGTCTGAATTATAATGAGCCCCAAAGGAGAGATCTAAGGTATTTATATAACTACAGATATGAAACTCAATATTAAAGTTACACTGAATTTGACATAAAATTTAGTATTAGAATCTTCATAAAATGAAAAGTTAAAACAATTATATCCCATTCTATAAACATTTTGCTTCTCCAGAAATGTCCTATTGACTACATTTTTATATTGTTTTCAAAAAACACTTTATCTCTGATGCTGAAGAGGTTCTGGACATGCTACCCCAAAATATGCCTCGTTGGCATAAGGAAGATTTTGAACTAAAGGCATTTGAATTCCTGAAATCCCTTATTTTCCTAAAAGCAGAACCTCCCCAAATGCCATTGTCATAAATTCACTCCCCAGGCAACTCTAACTTTTGACACCCCACCCAGACTTGTCACAAACTATTATATCTCCCATCTATTTTCCAAAAGTCCTCTATTTATTTTCCAAAATTGTTCACTTCTCCGTGTCTTTCTCCCCATTCCTTCCCCACTGAGTTAGGTATCTAGACCACACATCTGTCCTCCCTCATTACTCATCACTGGGTCCTCCACGTGACTGCAGGATGCACATGTTTATAAATTTCCATTTGTTTTCTCTTCTTCATCTGTCTTTTGTGATTCCCATTTACAGGGCCTGGCCAGAGAAACTAGAAGGATAGATAGAAAAATACATTTTCCTTCCCTGAAATACACTGATGTCTGATTTTACATGTATCTCCCAGCTTTAAAAAGCTGTCATTAAAAATAAATCTATAAATAAAACATAAATGCCTGAAAGAGTCAGTTTTAAAACCTTTTGAGACACTGGGTCTAGTTTCTTTTAATTTTTCAAACTAAATATTAAAAATAATAAAAACTCTGCCAAAGTGCTTACTGTTTTAGGCAAAATGGCTATGAAGACTTAACAAAATATTTACACCAAGTACATGCAGTTGCAGAGTAAAATCATTCTTCACACCATAAAAATTCTTACCAAATAAATATATTTTAAGCCACTTTACCAATATTATTTCATCTTTTATCATTATTTCATCCTTTATTTTTATTAAAAGATAACTCTGAAAGTGTGAAATTGCATGGTGGCAAAATAACTTTCAATTAAATTTTCCTATTTGAAAAACGAACACAGAGAGCTACACATTACACTGGGGAAGACTGGAAATATACCTTATTGCTATTAATAATGGCAGATTAAATAACACAAAGGACAGGTGCTATAGTTCTAAACATAGTACTGCTTGAAATTAATAAAGCATAAAAACATAAAGCTTGATCTATATCTGGGCAATATCTACTTAATAAGAATAGAGTTAGCTTTAGAAGGATCAGAGATGAAGCACTTCTTCCATGTGAAAAAAACACATAAAAGACACAAACGAAATATACATATTACTTTTAGCATGTTAAAAACAATCACATCAAAAAAGTATACAGATAAAAAATGTCATAGATGACATACGAAAATAGTGTGTGTGTATTCATATTTTGCATACATACATTATATATATATAAATCTACAGTATTTCCCACTGTTGACATATAGATTTTGGAGCAGCTCAGGTGCTGCTATCATCAACTAAATTGTACAGCTTGGTTTATTACAAGTCACAGAATCATGGTTTAAAAATTAGAATTAATATCTTCACCTACATTTTTATATACATTTATTTCTAAGCTTCACATGATCTGAATCGAAAGCCCAGGACTGTCAGGATTTTGCTTGAACTTCAGTGTAGTGCTTACCTGCTAACACACTGCATTAGTTTTGCCATTTAATAACATCATTACCAAGTTGATTAAAATTACATTAGACTCATTATATACATAAAAAATATTGTCACTTTCACTAGCTAAACAAATGTTACTTTCATTTTAAAAGAAATACTCTGTACCTTGAAAGCTTACAGCCCCAGTTTGCAATAAGAAGAGCCCTCAATATTAGGTTTTCTACTCTATTATTCAAACGTGAGCAAAGCAATGTTGAAAACAAGCTCTCCAATTAAAGTCATAGAAGATTTTAGAAGACATTGCTAATTCTTTTTTTTAACATGGACCTGAATTTGTCACTTAAAAAGATTTTTGAAATTACGAAAATCATACAAAACGGCCCAAATCTTAGATTTCCATTAAGAATTCAGATAATTTTTAAAATTTTCACACACTGATAATTTAAAGGCCTAAGGATAACAATAACCATAAACTATATTCTTTAAAGAAAAGAGTGTCAGAAAAAAGATCACAGAAATGACCACTCAGCCCTTTGTAGTGAAGCTTGGTAAGAGTCTGAGGGGCAGAAGTAAGAAGTAACTATATTGTTAATCCTGCTTTCAAAGGATTTCCAAGGAGTTTGTTGTGCTGCCCAACAGTGACTGGCTGCCTCTCCTGCTACACCCCCGGGAGGGCGGTAGCCTTTACCACACATCCCACACATCGCATTTCCTTTGCATCCGGCAAAGTTAGTTCTGCTCTGAGCTCTGCAGGAGTTAGACTAGAGCAAAGGGCACAGGGGCACTGTCAGTGATCTCAGTGCACACGGGTACGCTGAGTGCTGCCCTTTGGCCATAAACTTACTTTAATTGCCACGATTTTTAGTCACCATTAAATGGTCAGCCTTTCTCTCCAATGTCTTTAATTTTCAGGTGGAAAGAAAAAAATGACAGGAATTGAATGAGAAAAATGAGCATTCTGTGAGATCTGAATTAATCAACTCAGAGAAAATCCTTAAGTCAGTTTAGGATCTGGGTTAAAAATATGAAAGGGGGGTGTAAGGAACTTGACTGAAAGATCAGTTAAAGAAAAGAATAAATGATTCCATGGAGCTAGATTCAAAGCAGTCTTTAACGTTTCACTAGTTCTGTGTTCAAACGTGCATGCATGGATGCCTGTATTCATTAAAAGGCACATATACTACATATAGCCTTAATATATCTACCCCATACAGTTTTTCAGTGCTTTGTAACATTACTCAAAATAGAATGGACTGATAGAGTAAAAGTGTTCAGGTTTTGGAGAAAGCGATAAATGAAACTGAGTAATGAATAATTATTCTGTGTGCATCCCTAAATGCTATTGCTATGCTTCCACAGTAAATTAATAGTTTCAGTGATGATGCAATTTAAATGCTCATCTAAGCAGCATCTACGTGGGGATAACACCCATCTATTCTTATTACTAACATACATTAGAATTGTGCGAGTTGTTTACAATGGTATAAAATACTGCTTTGGCAATTATAAACATAGCAATGTAGGTTCCGTCTAGTTTCTATTCTCTTGTCTTAAGCAGGTACTGATAAATTCTCACAGCAACACAGACTCTTGAATAGAAAGTCCATCCCGGTTTCTGTAGTGGTATGCTGGAGCTGAGGGCCCTGAATATTGATACCCAGATAAACTGGCGTTTTCTAATGCTGGGGAAGTTCTATACCGCACTGGACTATCAATGGAAACTGTAGGGAGGTTATGGTCTTGAAAGGATGCATGTTGAAAAGCAGAGTATTTTGTTAAATTGCTTATATGGCTACGGTTAGCATCTCTACTGCATGACTGCTCAGGCATCTCAGGTTTGTATGTATAACCAACTTCCGACCATTTTCTGTTATCTGGCAAATAATCCACTGGAGGAATGATGAATTTTCCATTCTTTGGTGACCCTGAATTGCCCGAATATCTGCCAGCACCAGTATCAATAGGAAGAACTTCTATTCGACTAGATGGTAGGACAAGAGGAGTTGGGCGGCTGCGAGATTTCTCTGGAGAAACATCGATGGAAAGAGTAGAACCATAAGGTTCCTTGGAAGGATTCATTTGCGGCCCATGGCTAAACTGTGGAGACATAAAGCTGCTGTTAGCAGTAAGGATGTCTTTTGGAGAATTTCCATGGTAAACAGGGGGATTGCTGTAAGATGGGGGATGCACCGTCCCGTGATCTTCCCCATCTAACTGAGGAGGGTATTTTGTATGACTTGGAGGTTGTACTTTGAAAGTAAACTTGTTTGATACTTTTGACGGACTAGAATTTGGCTCAGCATGCCTTCTTGGACTGTGAGCGTAAACAATATTTCTTGGACTTTGAGAGTAAGCCCTTTCTAATGCCTCTTCAACAGACGTGCCATTTTCATTTTCAGGTACATTATCATACTGTGACGCAGTTGAGCCCCGCTTCCCTTCATCGGCATCCCAGACCTTCATTTTCTGCCTTGCATTTGGCACCCGAGGATCAGCAGAACCTGTGATGGTGACGGGAAGCGTGGGGCGTGCTCGACTTTTGCCGTCAGTGGTATATGTGGCAGCTTTTTCAATAGCTGAAACATCTGTTGGTTTATTCCATTTAGGCATAAATTCCTTCTTGATATTTGAAATAGCATTGCTATTTTGGTTAGCAGCTGCATGATCATATTGCTTGGTATTGTCTTGTGGACCTGATGAAAGTTTTCTTTGAAAATCTGCCTCATCTTTAAGCTTTTTATTATCCTCATCCACTGATTTCCATCTCACCTGCCGAACTCTTTCTGGTGTACCAAGTCTACTTTGATGGTGAGGAGAATGTTCTGTTTTTTTGTGAGGTGACAGGCCACTCTCTCTTCTGCTGTTCTTATGGGGACTTGACCTGGCAACACTTTGTCCATTGCTAAGGTGACTAATGCCAGCAGACTGAGACTCAGGTGGAAGCAGTCCCAAAGGTTTCTTTGGAAATTCATCCTCTTTTCCTAAAGAGAAAGATAAATTCATGAGTAACATGAACATAGGAGTAAATAGTATCAAATATATGAATCACACTATGAATAACTGTATGCTTTTCCTATGTGCACTCATACACATACATACAGAATTATAGTGGCTTAAGAAAAGCATTTTTTAGAAACAATAATAGTAAAACATAATAAAATTCAAAATCTTATCAGGCAATGTGCAGGTGGGAATGTTTTATCACCTTATGAGTAAGGTTCATACAATTGTATAACAGGATTCTTATATATTGTTAAGACATTGTTACATGCTTTTTTAAGAATGCAAGGCTGGAATGAGTCAGGAGGAGCAAGATGGCGACGGAGTAGGCAGATGTACCAACTTCCAACTCCCAGAACCAAAGGGGATTATAACTCAATTTTAAGAACCATCATCTGGATAAACCAACTTTGAACTAAACCAAGTGGACTCTTCAACCAAGGAACACAGAAGAAGCCACATTGAGACTGGTAGGAATAGCGAAAGCGTGAAGAGGGCTGCCCAGCACCCCAGAGCGAACGGCAGCCCTGAGAGACCCGCGTGGCAGGAGAGTTTGGCGAAGAGGGAGGGACCTAGGTCCCAGGAACAAAGCCCCAGCCTGCAGTCCCAGAGCCTAGAAGAGGTGTTTGGACAGTATTGAGCTGTGAAACAAGTGAGGATACTGTTTGTGAGAAACAGACAGTTTCTCAGACCCAAGTTTCTTTTTAAAGGGACAGCGCAGAAAACCTCTCTCACAAGCACGCACCCGGGGCTCCGGGGAACGGGAACAGAGGAGAGGACCAGAGCAGCGGGAAGAGAGTGTGGACTGAAGGCACAGGGACAAACACTCTGAGGAAAAGCCACCCTAACCCTTGGGCTAAGTAACTTCCCTAATCAAAAACGAATATTTCCCCTGGAACTAGCAATACCAGCAAAGGGAGACAGGACACCAGCCAAACAAGCTCTCCCGATGCAATTAGAGCAGAGCTCCTTAGAGGGAGGGAGCTCCCAGGTCTACAGTATGGAGTGTTAGGAGCTGATCTGTGGGGCCCCTTCCTACTCTGCTAAGGGTTGCTGGAGGGATGGTGGCGGCAGGACACTGAAACACGGTTCTGTTGGCTGGGGTGGAGGCCCAGCCGGTGTGAGCTTGGTCTAGCCCAGAAGGGGTGGAAGGGAAGCGTGAAGGTGGTCTGGCAGCTGCGGGCCAGCCTGTAACCCCACCTGCGAGGGAAAAGCGGGAGGCCAGGAACCAGCAGAGATCTGCTCTGGGACACTGCGCCAGCTGGCATTCACTGCGGGAACAGGGCTAGGACCAGAAACGGGCAAGGGCTAGCAGCTGAGATCACGCCAGCAACCCCGCCTGGCCGGAGAAACCACGGTTTGCCATCCTGTGAGCGCGAGTTGGCTCTGAACGCGGGGGCGGGGTTAGAGCCCGGGACTAGCAGAAGTTTGCAGCAAAACCCATGCCAGCAGCCACGCCCGGCCCAATAAACCTTGGTTTGTGACCCTGCGCAAGAGGGCTCTCGCCTCGAGAGTGGGGCTAAAGCTCCGGACGGGCAAAAGCTCACAGCTGAGAGCACATCAGAAGCCCCGTCTAACCCGCGAAAGTGTGGTGAATAGGCTCTAACCGCGGGTGCAGGGCAGAAGCCCGGAAACAGGCTGGGTACGCAACTGAGCAAAGGTGCTCACCTCTAACCTCGGTGCTGAGGCTTGTCGCTTGAGTGACAACCCCTCCCACAGAGGAGAGGTGGAAATCACAGCAACAGCCGCAGTGGGCCGGCACTGGCAACGCCCATACCCAACCGCCCTAGGCAGTGGCAGAGGGGGTGGGGGGCCTGCAGACACACCACACCTAGAGAACACAAAAAAAACACCTACTGGACTACAGTGGCCACAACTTGCTTATACACAGAAGAAATGGGCAGGCAGAAGAATGCAAACCACATGAATCAAGAGAAATCTCCAGAGAAGGACCTGAATGAACCAGATATAACCAAATTACCAGAAGAACAATTTAGAACAATGATAGTTAGGATGTTCAAAGAAATTAGAGCAACAATGGATAGTCACTATGAACACCTAAATAAAGAGATAACAAGTGTAAAAAACAAAATTGAAATAATAAAAAAGAATCAGACAGAAATGACAAATACAGTATCAGAACTGAAGACCACAATGGAAGGAATTAAAAGCAGGATGAATGACGATGAGGATCGAATCAGCGAGTTAGAGGACACAATAAACAAAGGCACAGAAGCACAGAAGATAAAGGAAAAGAGACTCAAAAAAAGTGAGGAAACTCTAAGGGAGCTCTGTGACAACCTGAAGAGAAACAACATTCGCATCATAGGTGTCCCTGAAGAAGAGGAGAGAGAACAGAAAACAGAAACTTTGTTCAATCAAATCATAGCAGAAAACTTCCCTAAATTAAGGCTGGGAAACATTTCACAGGTTCAAGAAGCACACAGAACTCCATTAAAGAGAAACCCAAAAAAATCTACACCAAGACACATCATATTTAAAATACCAAAGCTAATGGATAAAGAGAAAATTTTAAAAGCTGCTACAGAAAAAAAGGCTATCACATACAAAGGAGCTTCCATAAGGATGACATCTGACTTCTCAACAGAAACACTTAAGGCCAGAAGGGAATGGCAAGATATATTCAAAGTAATGCAGAACAAGAACGTACAACCAAGACTACTCTAACCAGCAAGGCTAACGATTAAAATTGAAGGAGAAATAAAGAGCTTCCCAGACAAAGAAAGGCTCAAGGAATTCATTAAAACAAAACCAATTCTGCAAGAGATACTAAGGGGCCTGTTGTGAACAGTTCAAAGGGAGGAAAGAATGTAGCAAAAGAAGAATACAGCTTTAAAGAATAAAATGGCAATAAACAACTACATTTCAATAATAACCTTAAATGTAAATGGATTAAATGATCCGATTAAAAGACATAGGGTAGCTGCGTGGACAAAGAAACAGGACCCATACATATGCTGTCTACAAGAGACATACCTTAAAACAAAAGATGCACATAGACTGAAGGTAAAAGGATGGAAAAAAATATTTCATGCAAATGGAAATGAAAAAAAAGCCGGGGTAGCAGTATTTATATCTGACAAAATGAACTTTAAAACAAAGGCTATAGTAAGAGATAAAGAAGGACACTACATAATGATAAAGGGAACAATTCAATAGGAAGAAATAACTATTATAAATATCTACGCACCAAATATAGAAACCCTGACATACATAAAGCAGACTTTGATGGATATAAAGGGCGAGATTAACAGCAATACCATAATAGTATGGGATTTCAAAACCCCACTAACAACACTGGATAGATCCTCAAGAAAGAAAATTAATAAAGAAACAGCAGACTTAAAGGATACACTAGATCAACTTGATTTAATAGATATCTTCAGAACTTTTCACCCTAAAGCAGTACAATATACATTCTTCTCAAGCGCTCATGATACGTTTTCTAGGATAGACGACATGTTAGGACACAAAAATGGTCTCAATAAATGTAAGAAGACTGAAATCATATCAAGCATTTTCTCTAATCACAATGCCATGAACTAGAAATTAACCACAAAAGAAAAACTGAAAAACTGAAAAAACTTGGAAACTAAATAGCATGATATTAAAGAGTGAATGGATTAACAATGAAATCAAAGAAGAAATAATAAAGTTTCTAGAAACGAATGATAATGAGCATACATCAACACAAAATTTATGGGACACAGCAAAAGCAGTTCTGAGAGAGAAGTTCATTGCACTACAGGCATATCATAAGAAGCTACAGAAAGTTCAAATATGCAACCTGACCCTGCATCTAAAATAACTAGAAAAACAATAGCAAATAAAACCAACGACCAGTAGAAGGAAGGAAATAATAAAGATCAGAGTGGAAATAAATGACATAGAGGCTAAGGAAACATTACAGAGGATCAATAAAACCAGGACCTGGTTCTTTGAAAAGGTAAACAAAATTGATGAACCTTTAACTAGACTCATCAAGAAAAAAAGAGAGAGGACCCTAAAAAATAAAATTAGAAATGACAGTGGAGAAATAACAACTGACACAACAGAAATACAAAGCATTGTAAGAAAATACTATGAAGAACTCTATGCCAAAAAATTAGACAACCTAGGTGAAACGGACAAATTTCTTGAATCATATAATCTTCCAAAAATCAATCTGAAGAATCAGAACACTTAAACAGACCAATTACAACAAATGAGATAGAAACAGTTATCAAAAAACTCCCCAAAAGAAAAGTCCTGGGCCTGATGGCTTCACAAGTGAATTCTATCAAAAATTCAAAGAAGAACTAACTCCTATCCTCCTCAAACTATTTCAAAAAATTAAAGAGGAAGGAAGACTTCCAAACTCCTTTTATGAGTCAAGCATAATTCTGATCCCAAAACCGGGCAAAGACAACACAAAGAAAGAAAATTATAGGCCTACATCCCTGATGAATTTAGATGCTAAAATTCTCAAGAAAATATTAGCCAACCGGATTCAGCAATATATGAAAAAAAATCATACACCATGATCAAGTGGGATTTATTCTGGAGAGGCAAGGCTGATTCAATATTCGCAAATCAATCAATTTGATTCATCACATAAACAAAAGGAAGGACAAAAGTCACATGATAATTTCAATAGATGCAGAAAAGGCATTTGATAAAATCCAGCACCCATTCATGCTCAAAACTCTCAGTAAAGTGGGAATACAAGGATCATTCCTTAACATGATAAAGGCCATCTACGACAAACCCCACAGCAAACATCATACTAAATGGACAAAAATTAAAAGCAATCCTCTTAAGATCAGGAACCTGGCAGGGGTACCCCCTTTCACCACTTTTATTCAACATAGTTCTGGAAGTCCTAGCTACAGCAATCAGACAAGAAGAAGAAATAAAAGGCATCCAAATTGAAAAAGAAGTAAAACTATCATTATTTGCAGATGATATGATATTGTATATAGAAAACCCTAAAGTCTCAGCCAAAAAACTACTGGACCTTATAAATGAATTCAGCAAGGTGGCAGAATATAAAATTAATACTCAGAAATCAGAGGCATTTCTATATACCAACAATGAACTGTCAGCAAAAGAAATTAAGGAAACAATCCCCTTCACTATTGCAGCCAAAAAAATAAAGTACCTAGGAGTAAATTTAACCAAGGAGGTTAAGGACTTGTACTCGGAAAATTATAAAACATTGATAAAAGAAATCAAGGAACATACAAACAAGTGGAAGCATATAACGTGCTCATGGCTACGAAGAATAAACATTATTAAAATGTCTATATTACCCAAAGCAATTTATAAATTCAATGCAATACCAATTAAAATACCAATGACATACTTCAAAGATATAGAACACATATTCCAAAAATTTATATGGAACCAAAAAAGAACATGAATAGCCTCAGCAATCTTAAAAAGAAAAAATAAAGCAGGAGGTACCACTCTTCCGGATATCAAGGTTTACTACAAGGTATTATACTCAAGACAGCCTGGTACTGGCATAAGAACAGGCACATAGATCAATGGAACAGAACAGAAAACCCAGAAATAAACCCACACCTTTATGGACAACTGATATTTGACAAAGGAGGAAAGAGCATACAATGGAGTAAAGACAGCCTCTTTAACAAATGGTGTTGGGAAAATTGGACATTTACCTGCAAAAAAATAAAACTAGATCATCAACTTACACCATTCACAAAAACAAACTCAAAATGGATAAAAGACTTAAATGTAAGCTGTGAAATCATAAGCATCTTAGAAGAAAACATAGGCAGCAAGCTCTCTGACATGTGTAGCAGCAATATATTTGCCGATTTATCTCCACCGGCAAATGAAATAAAAGGCAAGATAAACAAATGGGACTATATCAAACTAAAAAGTTTTTGCACAGCTAAAAACAATAAGAACAGAATAAAAAGACAAACCACACAATGGGAGAACATATTCAACAGCACGTCTGATAAGGGGTTAATAACCAAAATTTATAAAGAACTTATAAAACTCAACATCAGGAAGACAAACAATCCAATCAAAAAATGGGCAAAAGAAATGAATAGAAATTTCTCCAAAGAGGTCATACAGATGGCCAATAGGCATAGGAAAAAATGCTCTACATCACTAATCATTAGAGAAATGCAAATTAAAACCACAATGAAATATCACCTCACACCAGTCAGAATGGCACTTATCAGCAAAACAACACAGATTAAGTGCTGGCGAAGATGTGGAGAAAAGGGAACCCTTCTGCACTGCTGGTGGGAATGCAGACTGGTACAGCCACTGTGGAAAATATTACGGAGATTCCTCAAAAAATTAAAAATCAAACTGCCTTTTGACCCAGCTATCCCACTTATAGGAATATACCCTAAGAACACCATAGCACTGTCCGAAAGAAGAAATGCGCCCCCATGTTCGTAGCAGCATTGTTTACAATAGCGAAGATCTGGAACCAGCCCAAGTGTCCGTCAGAGGATGAGTGGATTAAAAAGCTTTGGTACGTATATACTATGGAATACAACTCAGTCATAAGAAATGATGACATCGGATCATTTACAACAAAATGGATGGACCTTGATAACATTATATGGAGTGAAATAAGTAAATCAGAAAAAAACTGAGAACAGCATGATTTCATACATAGGGGGTACATAAAAGTGAGACTATGAGACATGGACAAGAGAGTGGTGGTTACGGGGTTGGGGGAAGGAGGATGGGAGGGACACAGGGAAAACCAGACAGAAGGTGATAAAGGACAATTTGACTTTGGGTTACGGGTATGCAACATAATTAAATAAGATAACCTGGAGATGTTTTCGTTGTACTTATGTACCCTGATTTATTGGTGTCACCCCATTAAAATTAATAATAAAGATAAAGAAAAATAAAAGAATGCAAGGCTGACTGTCTCGTTTCTATTCCTAAAACAATACTGCACGTCAGCTGTTCCATGTCTCACCATTGCATTCACTTTCGCTTACCATGACTAAAATGGTTTTGAAATCTCAGTAAAACATTTCTTATCAATTTTAAGCATAGTTGCCAAATTTAAAAGTCACTGATGACCTACGGTGATCTAAAGTTGTCCCTGAATAGATTTTTATTATCTTTAGTACCTTCCACATACAACTTTATGCTAAAAAGAAATAGTACTCTCTATTTTAAAACTAGTATTTTAAGAGGAGCCTACTTTAAAGCATAAATAAATAAATAAATAAATAAATAGGAGAGAGAAAATTTTATTGAATACTTTTAGTTTTATATTTTATTTTTGTATACAATATTCTTATAGTTTATTTCTGGTTTCTATTAGTGTTCTTCTTCCTCAAATCTGCAGTTTTCTGTTATTGTTGTTGATGATGATAGTGATGCCAGAAATTCTTTCTCAACTTAAGCTTCAGATCACAGTTTATGCAGAAACTTCTCAAAGTCATCTGCCACTTCGTAAGGCTACTTGGCAGCCTTTACTTGGAGTCTATCAAGCTCCTCGTCAGTTCTTTCCTGCACTGACTGAGGAGTTTAATTTCTTCACTAGTTCTGCACTTTTCTCACTCTCGATATGGCTTCTTCTGAAAACCTTATTAATAAGACTTCTCTTCAGCCAATCTTGAGTTGGTTATTTAGGATGATTGTTTTATATTTTAGCGGTAATGCCAGTTTGGTCCTGCGAGAAAGTGAGTGTAGCTTCCAGCTACTCTGACACCATCTTAGGTCAAGAGTTTTTATTTTAAATAACTAACATCAGGAAATGAATCTTAGAAAAAAAACAGACTTTACTTGTAAAAATCCCATGGTTTAAGATAGATTTTTCACTAGTTATTATGAAATAATATATTCTAATTTAAAAATAAGTTACTGCTCACTTCAAATACCCACCTGTCATCTATCCATCTAACAACATATACTGAGTAGGCTCTGCTTCAGGACTGTACTAAGCACTGAGTATATTAGTACTGAGCATGCCGACCTGGTCTGTTTATAAGCAACTCACTTCCTGGTGAGAAGAACTTTGTTATTTACCCACACGCCATAATTATCTTTAAGACATTTCAAAAAATATTCAATGAGCTTTTCTTTGGGAGGGGAGAAAGCAGAGACTGATGAGGAAACAAAACAGCATCCTTTAAATAGTCAAGCAGCCAGAATCAATTCAGTAACCTTTGCTCTTCTAATTCGGTGGTTTTTAAACTTTTTAGAAGCAGACTTTTTTTTTTTTAAACCAAATTTCATATAAAACCCCACTATATACAGAAAACATAAACAAAGCTGCTCTAGTTAAAGTGGAGGAGCTGAAAGTGCCTCCCATCACCCCTCTTCCACTTCTCTCAGCTGGGCAGCTTCTCAGAGCCCCCGGCTCCCAGACAGATCCAGTTCTGCAGGCATTTTATAGACAGGATGGCAGAGTGTCAGAGAAGCCAAGTGAACTCTTATGGCAGAAACAGAATGAGAATCAGAATCCAGTATTTCACTCCCGGTCACTGTTTTCATCCACTATCTACATTCACAAACTCCAGAGAAACCTTTGATGATTTTAACCAAACTTTACTTTACTTTGACAATATTTGTGCAAGATTTTTATTTTATACATTTGAAAGCACACCAAGCATCAAAACTGGTAACAGTTTGATTGATTGTTTCATTCATTCATTCATTCACTCAACAGATACTGACCTATCGAGAGCAACTACTATATAACAGGTACTGCTCTAGGTGCTGGCAATCCATGAATGAAGTAATAGAGTGGAGCCCCTGTTCCCATGGAGCTTATACACTTGTGCAGAGCTACGAAGACAGCACCAGGACAAGGCAATTACAATGACTGGTGGGTGGGGCTAGACAGGGCAGGGAAGAGTTCCAACAGGAACAAAGGTGCGCTGTGCCTAGAGTGGGAGGCCGGTTCTGAGAATGGCTGGGGACGAGGTCTGAGGAACAGAAGAATCATATTGCATAGGACCTTGAAGACCACAGTAGAACTCTGGATTTCTTTCTTTTTTTCCTGAGTTAACTACAAACTACTGAAGGCTTTTAAGCAGAGAGTAATATGATCTGATGTCTATTTTATAAAGTTCACTTTCAATGGTGGGTTGGACTTGTACTTCGTTATACTTAATAAAGATAAGAGTAACAGTAAGTACTAGCTAATACTCATCAAGCCCCTTTAGTGTATCAGCACTGCTCAAAAAGCTTTTATGGTCCTAGTATATTTTCAATGTCCACAACTATAGTAAATAAAATTCATTTTACATAACAACATCAAAAAGGCAACTGAACAAAACAAATGTGAACGGTGGACACAAGCAGTAACAGGTCCACAGGGGTAACTAGACTACTATTACTTCACAGACTCTGAATGTGTTTCAGCTTATTGCCGGGAACAGTCAGTTTGGGGTTAGCTTCCGTAGCATGTCCCACAGACATCCAGCTATAGGCACCTACTGACACCGATGGAGATGAGATGGCATCCTTGTAAATGTGGCACCCAGACTTGAAGCAACATTGTAGGTTTGGACTAACTGAAGCAGAGTAGAATAGAGTATAAAAAAAGAACCAATGAGGGGAAGAAGTTTTTAAGAAAATACTTTAAAGTGGAGGTAGAAGGAAGAAAGTGGGGAGAAAAGAGGACTAAGGGAGAAAGCTGAACATCTTTGGGGAAAATACTGCCATTTCACATACTGTTCTTTTAATATCCATAAGTTTTTCATTCTGAAATCCTTTAGATACGTGAAAGGTACGTATCAGAGAAACTAACAGAATATACAGTAAAATGCAGGATAAGTCATGTATTTCTCAGGAGAAGCAATAGAAAAATTGGGAAGGAAGTAATAGACTGGAGTAGTAATTTCACACATGAAACACAATGGAAAAGTATGTGTCATGCCAATGTGGGAGATTTAATTTTTTAACAGAAGGGTAAGAGAACTATTCATCTTACACTTAATACTACTTTATAGTCAAGTCAATAGAGAAATTTCTCTAAGTAAGAGACATTAATATTCTATGCATCTACACATAATATTAGAATAATAAGAAAATTTAACATGTTCCATTTACTGAACAGGCAAGAGGCCAAAATCCACAATGGGGAAAAAAATCTGTTACTGTTCTAAAATACCAAAGAAGCAGCATCTTAAAGTTCTTTCACACAATATAATTTTCTTTTCCCCAGTAGCTGAAACTCTACTCCTATTGTACTCCTTCCTATAATATCTAAAATAGTAACAGAATTATAAGTGAGGTATTGACAAAACCTTCATTCATTGATAAATAGATATGAATTAGAATAATGACATACTAGCCATATATACACTACAGAAACATCATGTTTGTAAATACCCAAGACCTACAGAGCTAAGGAACTAGCTGTAATAGGGTTTAGGGGGGAAAAATCCAATGCAATCAAAATGACATTGTATCTAATTAATTCGTAAACAGAAATCTCTCCTTAGGAACTAGGACTCTGTAAGAGGTACATGGTACACCTCAAACACACAAGAGATTTAGAGAGTATGGCCCTTTGCCCCCATTAAAGATTTTCAATTAAGCATAGAAGAAGGTAAAGCAATTTGAAAGAGAATAGACAGCAATGTAAGAAAGAGCCTCCTAAACTGTAGGTGCTTAAAAAGAAATCCAATTCCTTCCAGTTTTAAAGACAGTAATGCCAGTTAGGCCAGGAGGCCTTGCACGGTAGGGGTAAAGATATTCACAGGTGCCAGGGCCAGACTGCAGTGCTGGGATATGCTTAATTTCAAACAGTGTCAGGTCACATCTGCTTTCTATAATGATTTGTGACCAGGGAGCATGCTAAAGACTAACAAGTGGAACTAATCTATGGCTCGTGACCCATGTCAACATCCATCTTCCATAAATGTTTGCTAATAGACAGCACTGTTAGAGTAGGCCATGTGCAAGTTACTCCCACAACTGACCCAATACTTCTGAACAGTGTAAAATTCTATATACAGTGTGTCCATAAAGTCATGGTGCACTTTTGACCGTGTGACAGGTCAAAAGTGCACCATGACTTTACGGACACACTGTACATTGTTGGCACTTCAGCAAAGGTCCTGAGGGACCCTCAGGACAACCTCATCTGTGCAGGGCTGTCTCCAGTGGTGGGATTCAAATAATTTAACAACCAGTTCTTTTTACCTAAATGATCATTTTAAGTAAAAAAAAAAAAAGAAGATACAGCATAAGGTAGTTTATTATTTCATGCATTTAATACTTAAATAAGAATAAAAGAGGTGCACAAAACTAGATTATGATACAAGAAAGTTTTAAAATATTAATAAAAACATTAAATAATAGCTGACAAAAAACAATAAAACTGTGATTTAAAATATCTCCATATTGCATTTTGATTGGTGTTCTCACTTGCAATTTTTTTCACCTGTGCATGGAATGAACATTACTACGGGCGCCTAGAATAGGCTGTTGTGCAGATGAACGTTAAAAAAGAGTAAGGAATATAAATTTCTGATTTCCACACTGGGTGGCTGCCCAGGTGCCCCGAGAGAGAACCCTGATTACATGTGCCATTTCAACAACCGGTTTGCCGAACTCAACAAAAAATTAAGTATCAGTCCTGCCAAATCAGTGCAAACCAGCTGAATCCCACCATTGGCTGTGTCTCTAAAAAGGAGGAGAAATGAGAAGTGGTGGAAAAATCTGACCAGAGATATAAATAGGAGGAGAGAAACAGAGATGAGAAAAGAAGCAAGGAGAGAGAAGACAGGAGGGGGTGAGCATGATAGGTGAATATTGTAGAGAACCAGAAGGAGAAGGAAGGAAAACAGAAGGAACTAGACAGCAGGAAGGCAGAAAATGGAGAGAGCCACAGGGAAGAGTCTATGAGTGATCATCCCAAAGCAGGCTGGAACTCTTGTGTCTGAGTGGGGTTACGCTCATGTTATAGTGGACAGGGCAGAGGCTGTTCAACTCCAACAGCAGTACCCAACTCAAGGACTCTGTGCCCAAGCAATATGACCCTTCCAAGTATGAAATTAGGAAGAAAATCTATTTGACTTTGTTATAAAAGTTTCTTTCCTGAAGATTAATTATTCAACTTTCACCGAGCTGCAGATACACTGCATATCCTGTAAGGATAACAAATGCTGTCACCAGCAACAGTTTTGTATGCTAATAAATATTCTCTGACTTTTCCCCATAAAAGTAGATCCAAATAAGCATTAAGCATGACTGAACAGTATCTTCTTAGATCCACCTTTACCTACTTGAACTTACACACACACACACAAATTTTGCTATATGTGGCCTTTGTTTGTGTTAACCATCTCCTTTCGCTCCTAAGCAACTGAGTGTAGCTAAAAGATTCAAGCATAACTGATGTCAAACAGATGGCTAAAAATAAGTAAAAAGGATTAATATTTATCATCCACACTTCCATTCTAGACTTCTTTTCAATATACAATATTGTTTTGCTAACCTCACTACAGCTCCATGCCTAAAATTTTGTTCTTCTCTTCTTACACTGAAACCACAGGAATTTAAATGAAAAATTACTGCCCTACTTCTTAAGGAAAGCTCTGTGATTCCCATCAGATAAAATAGGGGATGCTTTCGTGAAGATAGCGCTTTAATGATAGTTTTCACCGCCGTTACCATCATGTAAGTGGCTGAGTATTTTCATGCCGGTGCCAACAATTAGGGTACTGAACTAAAAGAAATGGGGATATAATGATATATTTCAGAATAAAGGCAAACATATTTAGTTGGTTCTTTATTATTTTTAAGCCAACAAAAAAGAATACTTTAGCCATCCTTAAAAATATAAGGGAAAGAGTTCCTCGTAAGTCCCTCCAGGCTTGTCATCTTTGATCTTACTCAAGTCTCTGTCACCACCCAGTGGGCACGACACTCAACTACAAGCCTTGCGGATTAATTGCCTCAGAAGGTATTAACAGCTTTCTGTACCCAACAAGAGCCATATAATTACAGGAAAGTGCTCTAAGTGCTCTTTTCTATGAGCAACATTTTACTTTTAAATTTCAACATAAGAATATATGTACTCTGACTAGTTATAACAGTATTCAGTAAGAAATGGTGGGGACTGTTGTCAGGAAAATTACTCTGAGAGTCATCTCATTCCCATCCAAATCAAATATTAAGTCCAACTAAGTTTTAAAATACTGTCAAAAAATTACTAATTTCCTATGTATATCTTAAAAATCATTAGCAAAAAGAATATATAATTAGAGCAGTATTACAGTCTTCAATAAGGTGATCAAAACAGTAGAGTTTGCTTTCTGAATTATGACTAAGTTATTTTAAAAATTCAAAAAATTATTGTAGTTGGGCTTATACACTGGACTTTTATTCTCATCCGATTTAACCTGAAATATAAGGAAAGCAGAAAGGAGACAATTATTTGAACCCATTTATCATTATAAGCCTATTTATTACCACATAAATTCAGTAGATTTTTGTGAAATAATTTTATCTAACAAATCTGTGCTTTGTGTTTCCTAGCATTTCCATTCACATACACATACATAAAAATCACTGAACATATGTGATTAACACTGCTTTTCATTACATAAAAAAATAAAGGTGAAAATACAGAAACTCTCAAAAGGTAGAACAGAGTTCTTTTTTTTTTAACCAACAATAAAATTGACTTGTTGTATGTATAAAATCAGGTTTCAAAACAATTCCATAGCCTCAAAAAACTTCAGTAATGCATATTACCCTTTGTATTTTTTATTTTTATTTTTTGTAATGGTAGTCAAAAACTTTGAAACAGATGAAGAAAATTTTTGTATGATGAATTAGCAAACTTAAAGAACTGGGTTTCTAGATTTGTAACTTTAGTAAATCAAATACTAGTTTTAAAAACAGATATAATGAAGCAATTAAAGCCTAGAGGAAGTAGAAGGAAGGCAATAATAAAGATCAAAGTGGAAATAAATGACATAAAGGCTAAAGAAACAATACAGAAGATCAATGAAACCAAGAGCTGGTTCTTTGAAAGGTAAACAAGATTGATGAACCTTTAACTAGACTCACCAAGAAAAGGAGAGAGGACTCAAATAAATAAAATTAGAAATGGGAGTGGAGAAGTAACAACTGACATAGCAGAAATACAAAGGATTTTAAGAAAATACTATAAAGAACTGTATGCCAAAAAATTAGACAACCTAGGTAAAACGGACAAATTATCTGAAACATATAATCTTTCAAGAATTAATCTGGAAGAAACAGAAAACCTAAAGAGACCAATTACAACAAATGAGATCAAAACAGTTATCAAAAAACTCTCAACAAACAAAAGCCCTGGACCAGATGGCTTCACAGATGAATTCTACCAAATATGCAAAGAAGAACTAACTCCTATCCTTCTCAAGCTATTTCAAAAAGTCAAGAGGAGGAAAGACTTCCAAGCTTCTTTTATGAGGTGAGCATAATCCTTATTCCAAAACCAGGCATAGACAATACAAAGAAAGAAACCTATAAGCCAATATTCCTGATGAATTTAGATCAGTGGTTCTTAACCTGGGTTCTAGGGTTCGATAAGTCAGTCTCAGGAGTTCAGAGAAGCCTCTGCCGTGGAGGCCAGAATAAAGTAATACCGTAATTTGTTGTGGGTTCATGCACATTGTTGGTTTTGTTCTTTGAGCAAAGTGATGTTCATGCACGGCTCATTTTGTGCCCTAGTAAAAAAACATATACCTATGTCTTGAATTTGGGAAAAAAATCGTATTTTATCACTAAAGAAGGGTTCGGTGAATGCGCATATGAAACTGGTAGGTTCGGTACCTCAAAAAAGGTTAAGAACAACTGATTTAGACACTAATATTTTCAACAATAAATTTAGCAAACCTAATCCAGTAATATGTGAAAAAAATCATACATCATGATCAAGTGGGATTTATTCTGGGGAGGCAAGGCTGGTACAATATTTGCAAATCAATCAATGTGATTCATTATATAAACAAAAGTAAAGAGAAAAACCACATGATAATATCAATAGACGCAGAAAAAGCATTTGATAAAATCCAGCACCCATTTATGATCAAAACTTTCAGCCAAGTGGGAATACAGGGAACAAATCTCAACATGATAAAGGCCATCTATGATAGAACCTCAGCCAACATCATACTCAATGGGCAAAAGTAAAAAGGAATCCCCTTAAGATCAGGAAAAAGGCAGGGGTGTCCCCTTTCATCACTCTTATTCCACATAGTTCTGAAGTCCTAACCACAGCAATCAGACAAGAAGAAAAAATAGAAGGTAGCTAAATTAGAAAAGAAGTAAAACTATTGTTATTTTCTGATGACATGATACTCTACACAGAAAACCCTAAAGTCTCAGTCAAAAAACTACTGGATTTGATAAATGAATTCAGTAAAGTGGCAGGATATAAAATTAATATTCAGAAATCAGAGGCATTTTTATACACCAACAATGAACTGTCTGAAAGAGAAATTAAGAAAACAATCCCCTTTATTATCACAACAACAAACAAATAAAGTACCTAGGAATAAATTTAACCAAGGAGATTATTAAAGACTTGTACTCAGAAAATTATAAGATATTGATAAAAGAAATCAAGGAACATACAAACAAGTGGAAACATATGCCGTATTCATGGATAGAAAGAATAAACATCATTAAAATGTCTATATTACCCAAAGCAATTTATAAAATCAATGCAATACCAATTAAAATACCAATGACAGACTTCAAAGATATAGAACACATATTTCAAAAATTTATACGGAACCAAAAAAAAGAATACGACTAGCCTCAGCAATCTTGAAAAAAAAAAGAATAAAGTAGGTGGTATCACACTTCCTGATATCAAGTTATACTACAAGGTCATTGTACTCAAAACAGCTTGGTACTAGCATAAGAACAGGCATATAGATCACTAGAACAGAACAGAGAACCCAGAAATAAACCCAAACCTTTATGGACAATTGATATTAGACGAAAGAGGTAAGAGCATACAATGGAGTAAAGACAGTCTCTTTAACAAATGGTGTTGGGAAAATTGAACAGCTACCTGCAAATAAATAAAACTAGACCACCAACTTACACCATCCATAAAAATAAACTCTAAATGGATTAAAGACTTAAATGTAAGTCGTGAAACCATAAGCATCTTAGAAGAAAACATAGGCAGTAAGCTCTCCGACATCTCTTGCTGCAATATATTTGCTGATTTATCTCCACAGGCAAGTGAAATAAAGGACAGGATAAACAAATGGGACTATATCAAACTAAAAAGCTTTTGCACAGCTAACGACAATATGAACAAAATAAAAAGACAAACAACACAATGGGAGAACATATTTGACAATATGTCTGATAAGGGGTTAATAATCAAAAATTTATAAAGAGCTTGTAAAACTCAACACCAGGAAGATAAACAATCTAATCAGAAAATGGGCAGAAGAAATAAATAGACACTTCTCCAAAGAGGAGATACAGATGGCCAATAGGCATATGAAAAAATGTTCAACATCACTAATCATTAGAGAAATGCAAATTAAAACCACAATAAGATACCACCTCACACCAGACAGAATGGTGCTCATTAACAAAACAACACATAATAAGTGCTGACAAGGATACATAGAAAAGGGAGCCTTCCTGCACTGCTGGTGGGAATGAGGACTGGTGCAGTCACTGTGGAAAACAGTATGGAGATTCCTCAAGAAATTAAAAATGGAACTGCCTTTTGACCCAGCCATCTCACTTTTAGGAATATATCCTAAGAGTAGCAAATCACTGATTCAAAAGAAGAAATGCACCCCCATGTTTATTGCAGCATTGTTTACAATAGCCAAGATCTGGAAACAGCCCAAGTATCCGTCAGTGGATGAGTGGATTAAAAAGAAGCTATGGTACATATACACTACGGAATACTATGCAGCCATGAAAAAGAAAGGAAATCTTACCTTTTGCAACCACATGGATGGACCTGGAAACTATTACACTAAGTGAAATAAGCCAAGCAGAGAAAGAAAAATATCATATGATCTCACTCATCAGGAATCCAATGAACAATGTGAACTGAGGAGCAGAATAGAGGCAGAGGTGGGATCAAAGGGACCAGAGGGAAAGGGGATGAGAGGATGGGATCAGAGAAGGAAAAGAAATTGGTTAAATTATATATACATAACACAGCATTATAGAGAGCAGGACAGCAAATCCTGCAGGGAAGGGGGAGGGCATGGCAGGGAGGTGGACAAGGGGGAGGTTGAGGGAACGCGGGGATGGGGGGGTATGTACTCGGTGAGACACCTGAATCTATGTAAACACAATAAATGAGAAAAAAAACATATATAATCTTATGCATGGGAAATTATCCTTGAGGATATTAAAAAGCAAAGAAACTTACACTGACAAATACCTTATTCCAAAAGGCTGTTGAAAAAAATAACTGATATGTATATGTAAGGAAAGCATTTTCCAAGGAGTCTATTATAAGACTCAAAAGTTCACTGTTGCTGATACTCTTTAAAAGTGGCTGGGGAGGCTTTGGACAATTGGCTCAGTCAGCCTGGCGTTTGGAGGTCCTGGGTTTGTTTCCCAGTCAGGGCACACAGGAGAAGCACCCATCTGCTTCTCCACCCTTCCCCCTCTCCTTCCTCTCTATCTCTGTCTTCCCCTCCTGCAGCAAGGCTCCACAGGAGCAAAGTTGGGCTGGGCACTGAAGATAGCTCCATGGCCATCCTCAGGCACTAGAATGGCTCTGGTGGGCATGCCAGGTGGATCCCGGTTGGGCACATGCAGGAGTCTGTCTGACTGCCTCCCCGCTTCTAAATTCGGAAAAAATACAAAAAAGAAAAAAAAAGTGGCTGGGGAGATGGGATGGATGGAAGTTATGAAAACAAGCAGGCCAAGATAGAATTCTATGTCAAACTTTGGAGCTAGCATTTTCTCCTGTGAGCACAGTAGCGCCTCCACAGGGGCTGCCTATTCCAGAAGGTCACTCTGACCTGGCAAGGAAGGGAGGACATGGAGCCAGGGCTTCCAGCATGACAATGCAGCTCTGGAAGTGAAGTGGGAGGGGAGGGGTGTGCTAGAAAGATATTAAGAATCAAAAGAAACACAGAACTTTGTGACTAAATGTACTGGAACTAAATGGAAGACTAGTAAGAGAGGGTTGCAGAGGGAAGGAGATTTTGGAATGACTAAAAGGAAGAGTAAATATTGAATATTTTACCATAATAAAAAATGCAGAGGAAAAATGGAAAAGGGTCAAGGTGGGTGGGAACTTTGACATTAAGTTTGAAGTATCTGAGAAGTAGGTGGGTGAAGATGCCCATCTAAGGTATCAGTTAAACGAGACTGGAGCTCAGAAGTTCCGGCACAAAGATCCAAGTGGAGTCAGAGTTGGAAACCTTAACCATAACCGTGACTGCCATAACCGTGGAAATGATGAAAGTGCCGAGGCAATGTGCAGGATAAAAAGGAGGCAAAGAATACAACAGCAGGCCATTGAAAGAACAAGCTAAGGAAAAGGAGGCCATAAAGGAAAAAAAAACGAAGGAATAATTAGAGAGGTAGATGTGGGACAAAGTAAAAAAAAAAAAAAAATCAGTTGTTTGGAATTGAATCAGAAAGCCCTCCAAACTGTGATCCACATGCTAAGCACTGCTGAGGGCAAACATAAATGAACACTCTTTCTTTGCGCCAGTCAAAAACCTGGACTGGCATTATCAAAAAATACAAAGGAGAAAATGTAATATGGAAGCTGGAAAAACTTTTCTATATAAAGAAAATAAAACTCCCAAATTATTCTAGGAAAGAAAAGGACAGTTCCAGAGCTAAAAGCTAAAAAAGGCTTTCTTTCTTAAAAAGGTTCCTTCAGTTTCGTATTTTCTGGTATCTAAAATAAAAGATAAGCTTTAAAATGGCTCTCGCAATTATTCTATATAGGTCATAAGCCAAATTGGGCCAAATTGGCAGTCACAGTGGATCAACGTAGCTTTTCTAATCTGAAAGAATTCCTTAAGTAACAAAATATCTACCAAATGCCTTCAATGGAACAGAAGATAGCTGAGGAGAACAAAGGGATATTTCTAGCTAAATAATCACTAGCCAGTGGGGTATGCAAGAAACCATCTGAATCATTTTACTACTGCACTTGTCAAAAGTACTTCTATTTATATACCTATCTATCTATTTATTTATTTTTAGGTTAAAGGAGGGGAGATAGTGAAGCAGACTCCCACGTGCACTGGCAAGCCCATCTTGGGCCAATGTTCGAGTACTGAACTATTTTTAGCGCCTGAGGCTGATGGCTGGACCAACCGAGCTACCCCTCAGTACCTGGGTATTCTCAAATGAGCCATTGGCTGCAGGAGCGGAAGAGGGAAAGAAGGGGGAGAGAGGCAGATGGTTGCTTCTCCTGTGTGCCCTGACCAAGAATCGAACCCAGGACATCCATATGCCAGGCCAAAGCTCTATCCATTGAGCCAGCAGCCAGGGCCACCAAAAGTACTTTTATTTAAATGAAGGTCTTCATAGTTGATTCACATGAAGAGATGGAGAGCTAAAACATTGTAACTGCATATAAGTGTTTACTACCAGTGGTCAAAAAAAGACATATAGAATTAATAAAACAGACAAATAACATAGAACAGAACAAAAATGGTTGGAAATCAGATTAGCAACATAAAGAAATGGCTTGACACACTCACAATAAATGAAGTCTAAAAAACAAATTGACATACGGATAAACTGTCAGCAAATTAGGAACGTAATAGAACATTTGTTGATAAAAGACATCTATAAAAAAGCTACATGCATTTATGTAAATTATGTGTTTACATATAAGTTTATATGTAAAAGCAAAGAAAAAGGACTAGAAGAATATGCCCAAAACTGCCGCCCAATAGCTTCCTTTGAAGGAAAGAACTATAGTGAAGTAATGAAAAGCATTCAGCACATTTTAAAGATTATGTTGAGTTCTTAAGTAGATACAGTGTGTCCGTAAAGTCATGGTATGCTTTTGACCATGTGACCAGTCAAAAGTGCACCATGACTTTACGGACACACTGTATATTCGTGTGTTATTTGTGTAATAAAACTGAGGAATTGGAGATTTTTAAGATAAACCAAGGATATTTGATTGTATATAAAAAAGCAAGGAAGTACCGTATTAAAAGACTACTAGTGTTGGGTCAAAAGGACACAGGAATCATTTTAAGAGAGATTCCAATGGCCAAATGTAGAACAATTTGAATAATAATAATTATTATATATGATTGAAACATTTAGAATAAATCAAATTCCACTGATTTACAATAAGTAAACAAATGAAAAGGTCATTTATTACCGTTGGACATAATCAAGAACGTCAACTCCTAACTTTGAAAACTGATAAAGAGATAAGCATTTTATTCTGTCTTTCCAGTAGGAAATAGAGTTTAAAGTAACTATAGAGCCCCTGCTGATAAGGGGGGAATACTCTACTACAAAAGAAAATCTGCTGATAAATGTAAAAGAAATAATGAAATTTGAAAATTACTATTTTTGTAGCCTCTAGTGAAATAATTGTTTTACGTAAGAATTATCAATGAAAACTAAAAACATCAGGGGCAATATGAAAAGGAAACTAGATAGCTGCAAAGTATGAAAACATTATGACATAGATAACTTGCTAAAAGTTTTATAATTAAAAAAAAAGTGTATTTGTAACATAAGAGATCTGGTTATCACTACCTTTTTTACCCAGGGTTCAAACCAGTGGTGGGATTCAAATAATTTAACAAGTTCTCTGCCCTAATGACCACTATAAGTATAAAAAATGATATACTAAAAGGTAGATTATTATTTCGTGCATTTAATACTTAAATAAGAATAAAAGAGGCACAAAACTAGATTATAAGAAGTTTAAAAATATTAATAAAAATATTAAATAATATTTGACAGAAAAGGATAAATCTGTTATTTAAGATATTTCAATATTGCTTCTTGATTGGTGTCCTCACTTGCAATTTTTTTCACCTATGGACGGAATGAACATTACTACGGGGGTTTAGAAGACGCTGTTGTGCAGATGAACGTTAAAAAAGAGTACGAAATGTAAATTTGTGATTTCCACATTGGGTGGCTGCCCAGGTACCCCTCTTAGAGAGAACCCTGATTACAAGTGTCATTTCAACAAGTTAGTTGAACTCAACAAAAAATTAGGTATTGGCCCTGCCGAACCGGTATGAACCAGCTGAATCCCCACCGCTGGTTCAAACTGAGTATTACTATTATTAATAAAACTAGTCTTTATGTACCTCCTATTTAACACGAATATAACTTAACCTCTGCATTTAACTTCTATCTTATAAAAAATATAGATGCTAGAGGAATGAGTTAAATGACTTTAGGAAAGAAAATTGTACTACTTCAGAATGTGGGGCATTCCACAAGACAATAAGACTGACTTATTCAGAAAAGTCAAAGACAATAAGACTGACTTACTCAAAAAGAAAAGAGAATAATGAAATGAAGGAGTGGGAAGTGAGCAAGAGAAAGAGGCTGCTGCATATAAAGAGACTTAAGAAACATATAAAATAAATACAAAGGGAGGTCCTGGGTTAAATCTGGTAAAGAAAAATAGCTAAGACAGTTTTGGGTACTACTGAACAAATTCTAATAAGAAACTGGTTCATATATCATATGTGAGATCTAAGATACCTTTATTTTCATTTTAAAACTGTTCAGTAAGCTTGGTGATGAATAAATGGAGAAAAAGATTCTTTAACATTTTCTACTTTTGAATATGTTTGAAAATTTTTTTTTGCAAAATCTTATACAAATACATTCAGAAACTGGATGCCTCAAACTGCAGATAGTACCAAGCTCTACAGTATATATGTGTTTTCCTCTACATACATACCTATGATGACATATGTATTTTTTATACATACACACCTATAATGAAGTTTAATTTATAAATTAAGCACATTCTATGAAGTCAGCATTATCCTGACAACAAAGCCAGACAAAGCTACTATAAGAAAACTATAGAACAATATCCCTTTATAAACACTGATACAAAACTCAACAAAATACTAGCAAACTGAGTTGAGCAACACAGTAGGATTATACATCATGACCACGTGGTAAATATTCCTGGAATGCAAGAATAGTTCAACATACAAAAATTGATCAATCTAAAATACCACATTAAGAAAACAGAGGGGAAAAAACTCATAATCATCTCAAATGATGCAGAAAAAGTGTTTGATAAAATTTATACTCTTTCATGACAAAAAGAAAACAACACTCAAAAAATTAGGAATAGAAGGAAACTACCTCAACATATCAAAGGCCATATGTGAAATACCCACAGCAAGCATCATACTCACTGGTAAAAGCTGAAAGCTCTTCCTCTAAGATCAGTAACAAGAAAGGGATGTCTATTCTCACCACTTCTAATCAACACAGTACCAGAAATTCTAGCCAGAGCAAGTAGGCAAAAAATAAAAGGTATCCATCCATATTGGAAAAAATGAAATAAAATTATCCCTGTTCACAGATGATATGATCTTATGTACAGACAACCCTAAAAATTTCCACATGCATAGATGAAGTTATATCTTTACCGAATGCTATGAAAAAAATGTACTCAACATGGATGAAAGACCTAAATGTAACCATTGAAACTAAAAAACCCTAAGAAGAAAACATGGGACAAGAGCTTTATGTCATTGAGTTTAGCAATGATTTCTTGGCTAAGACACCAAAGGCAGAGGCAACAAAAGAAAAAACAAAGTGGACTTCATAAACATTAATAAGTTTTGGGTATCAAAAACAAAACAAAACAGAAACAACCAATATCAACAGAGTAAAAAGGCAACCCACAGAATGGGAGAAAATATTTTCAGAGCATAAATCTGATAAGGGATTAATATCCAGAATATAGAAAGAACTCCTAAAACTCAACAACAAAAATACCAAATAACCCAAATCAAAAGTGGGCAAAGGACTTGAAGAAGTATTACTCCAAAGAAAATATATAGATGACCAATAAGCAAAAGAAAAGATGTTCAACTCACTGATCATTAGGAAAATGTAAATCAAAACTACAATAAGATACCACCTCACACCAATCAAGATAGCTACTAAAGAAAAACAAAAAAAGAAATGCTGGCAAGAATACGGAGAAATCGGAACCCCTGTGGCATTGTTGGTAGATATGTAAAAGGGTGTCATGCTGTGGAGAACACTGTGGTAATTACTCAAAAAAATTTTTTTTTAATTAAATGAGAGCAGAGGAGGCAGAGAGACAGACCCGTGTATGACCCCAACCAGGGTCCACCTGGCAAGGCCCCTGTGGGGCGATGCTCTGCCCATCTGGTACATTGCTCTGTTGATCCACAACCAAGCTATTTTTAGCACCTGAGGTGGATATCACTGAGTCATCCTCAGCACCTGGGGCCAACTAGCTGGAGCCAATCAAACTATGGCTGCAGGAGAGGAAGGGGGGATAGGGGTGGAGAAGCAGATGGTCACTTCTCCTGTGTGCCCTGACTGGGAATCAAACCTGGGACATCCACATACCTGGAGGACACTGTACCACTGAGACAGCTGGCCAGGGAAATTCCCCAAAATTTAAAAATAGAATTACAACATGACCCATTTCTGGACAGAGATCCAAAAGAATTAAAAGCAAGGTCTTGAAGAGATATTTCCACACCCACATTCACTGCAGCATTATTTAACAATAGCTAAAACATGAAAGCAACTCAAGTGTCCATACTGAATGGATAAGCAAAATGTGGCTTATGCATACAATGGAATACTAGTCAGCCTTCAAAAGGAAGGAAATTCTGACACAGACTACAACATGAATAAACCTTAAGAACATTATGCTCAGTGGAATAAGTAAATCACAAAAGACAAATACTGCTTTATTCCACTTATACGAGCTACTTAAAGTAGTTAAAATCAGAGAGAAAGTAGAATGGTGGTTTCCAGGGGTTGGGAGGAGAGGGGAATAGATAGGTCTTGATTAATGGGTATAGAGTTTCAGGTTTACAAGATAAAAATTTAAGAAGGATGATGATGATGACTCTACAACATTATGAATGTGTTTCATACCATTTAACTGTACACTTAAAAATGGTTACGATGGGAAATTTTATGATATGCACATTTTACCACAATAAAAAAATTTTTTAATACACTAAAAGTTTTCCTAACCAGTTAGAAAAATGTCAAGTTCACCTTACAATATCAATAAGATCAAATTACTTACAGGAATGGTGGTTGGGTGGTGGATAAGAAATGAGTAAGAGTAATATGAAGAAAACAAATTTGACTGATGAAGATTAAAATAAATTTGAACAACTAAGTAAAAACTTGTATTTAGAAAAATCCTTTCTTTTAAATATCAATTTTCTCTCAATAATCTTTAAATTCAATGCAATCTTAATGAAAAATACTAGTGGGTCTCTGTTTGTAAATTGACAAAATAATACAAAGTAATGAGGGGAAATTAGACCCAATGGATACTAAAATTGTTTATAATTAGCCCTGGCCGGATAGCTCAGTTAGAGCATCATTCCGATAAGCCAAGGTTACAAGATTCAACAAATGAATGCATAAATAAGTAAAACAATAAATGTTGATGTTTCTCTCTGTAAAATAAAAAATAAATAAATAAAACATTAAAATTGTCACTAGAAAAGTTGAGATCGATGAAACAAAATAAAATGCTAAGATAAACATTTTTGGGATTTTATTTCATGACAAAGATGAAATTTCAAATCACAAGAGACAGTTAAGCCACATGGCTAGTTAGGTATACTATGAGCAAAACTGAGTCCTTACATTCTTCCTTAAGTAAAAAGTAATTCTACATGGGTTAAAGATTTAAGCATAAAAAGTAAAAACAGCCTGACCTGTGGTGGCGCAGTGGATAAAGTGTCGACCTGGAAACACTGAGGTCGCCAGTTCAAAACCCTGCTCTGGTCTGGTCAAGGCACATATGGGAGTTGATGCTTCTAGCTCCTCCCCCCTTTCTCTCTCTCTCTCTCTCTCTCCCTCTCACTCTGTGTCTCCTCTCTAAAATGAATAAATAAAAATAAATAAAATGACAACTAAATATTTTTTTTAAAAAAGTAAAAACATATTAAGCTATAAGAGCAAATATGGGTAAGAAAGAAAAGTTTGCATTCAGCATGTAGAAAATCCTTCACATAAGACACAAAAGATGCCATTAAAAAAAACCAGTAATTTAAAAAAAATTCTCTATGAAAAGCATCTGCCACACATTAAATGAGCCAATCTCCTTAACTTATCAAGGACTTGTATAAATAGACTGATAGAAAAATGGGCAGAAGATCAACAGGTAAATTTACAGAAAGAGAAAGAAAATACCCAATTAATACATAAGATACTTGATAGAAATGAAAGAAATGCAAATCAAAACAACAATGAAATACTCTATCCAACCAGGAGAAAAATTAAAAATTTAACAGTACTGTCGTGTTTGCGTAGGTCTAAAATCAGACTCATTACACATCACTGGTGAGGGTTAGGGTTCCTACTGATGCAGTACATAAAGAGCCAGACAGAAATAACATGTTCATGTCGTTTTTCTTCTTTTTTAAATTTTTTCCATTGATTTGAGACAGGCGGACAGAGACAGAGAGAGAGAGGTGTCAACTCATTGTCCCACTTCGTTGTGCACTCATTGGTTGCTTCTGCTACGTGCCTTGACCACAGATGCCTGTGACCTCAGCACGTAAGGATGTTGTTCTATCCACTGAGCCATCTAGCCAGGGCCACTCAAAAAGGTTTTTAAAACTATATATGTGATGCTAAAATTTCTTGTTATAATGTCCACTTAATTATCTTAACATCCCATTTTTCTTACAATATGTAAAGAGGATAATCATGGGCAGGCTGTGGGAAAAAAGTCCAAAAGGTAAATGCTGTAGCAGAAGTAGAGATGAAAGACAGTACTCCATGGCCACCTGACTACATTCAACCTAAACTGCCAGTTCAATCAGAGAAAAATTGAGCCAATGTTTCTGGTCTTATTTATCTATCCCTCTCTCTTTTGCCCTGGCTCCGCTCTCCATCTCATTTTACCATTTCTCAGTAAAAACATCTTAGAAAAGACTACGAGATTCCTCATTTTACTCATGAGGTGCTCATTATTATTTTAATTTAAAGCTGTATGATTACTTCTGTTGAACAGTATTACTTGTCAATCAAACTTTCTAAATTTAAGTAGGGATAGTATAGTTATTCTGTTAGGCAAGGCAGATTTAATTAATATATTTATTTGCTTTTTCTTCAAATGAGAATAAAGTTATAAACTGCTGGTAAAACACTGATTTACATTATGTCATCACAAGCATCTATAATGTTAATGTTTTGAAATAGAAATGGCCCAAGTTAATTGTGCTTTATCTTCCAATTTTAATTATAATTGAGAAAAAAGCATCTGGATATTTCTTACCAGGTTCTGGAAGGTCTAATTTTGCCCGCTTTAGTTCTGCCATAGAAATCTGAAGTTGCTCTATTACAAAGTCATCTTCAAAAAAAAAATCCTTTGCCAAGGTCTCCTGAAGAAATTCTACAAGTTCTTCCATAGACAATTTCATTAAATGTTCTAAAAAAGAATGAGAGAAATAAAAATGTTATGTCAACAGCTACTTTAGGTTGAGAAGAATGTATTCCATTCTGGTGTATTTTTTAAAAAGGGCACAACAAACAAATTAAATATAATATTGTGAATATCACTGAAACTCAGTTTGATAAAAATATTTTCTGATATTAAAGCAGTCACAGAGAAAAGTAGGTACTCTAATAGTGGGGATGAGGAGGTGAAGACTACTAAATACCTTCTCATTGGTTTAAGAATAACCACAGTTAGGCATTAATATTAACCTAGAGCAAGAGCTTCTTAGATACAATAGACGTAGACCTCCTAACATGACATAAGCTCTTTCTCTTTTATTGACATGGAGCTCCAAATCCACTTTTAGGTCTATATTTTTACTGTTTCAGAATTTCAAAAAAATCTGTATTACTAATTTTATTTATAATTCTACTTAAAAATTAACTTATTTGGTAAACTTCAAATTACATATACAAAACAGAAAGTAAAAATCAGCTAAGATCCCACTAGTGACTGCCCTAAAAGACAACCTCTGTACGTGTATTGATTTAAAAAGTAAATTACACATTCTGTGTTACTCACCTCCTTGGTTTTTCCCCATCCAATAAGGTGTAGCATTGATATTCTTTATTTCAACAAGTATAATTTTACACCATCATTATTAATAACTACCAAAAGTCCATTTTATGTATGCACTATAATTTTTAATACTGGGCATTTAGGTTCTTCCTTTTCTTTTCTTTCCTTTTTTTTTTTTTTTTTTTTACTATTTAAAACCACTGTGTGGTGTATCACCAATAACAATGTCTCTTAATATTGAAAGGCAATCAGAAAATAATGAAGCGAAAATCTTGGGAGCCTCAGCTAACTATCAGTTAAGGGGCCCAGACACAGTTTATGAAGTCCGTCACCTTTAAGGATTTGCGCTCTCTCTTCCTAACTAAGAAAAAACACAGCAGCAGACACACATCCTCCCAAAGCTTTAGACTAATGAAATTATAGCATATAAGGTAATTGTTACATTTAAAATTTACTTACAAAGGGTGAAGAAACTTTTTACTTGTCAAAATTAATTAGGAGTTATGTAAGTAAAGCAGACTTTAAGAGGCAGAAGAGAGTGATGGAGAAAGAGAACATCAAGGTTCTACTCCTCATGTTTAGGGGACACAGTAAGTATGTACCTTAACAAAAAGTATGTTTTTGTTTTATATCTTGGTCAGTTCATTATCCTGAAAGAGGACAGGGGAGAGGTGAGAGAAACTGAGAGACATTCAGAGAGATTGATTCTTCCTCTGGTTATAGAATAGTCTTGGAGACAATTCACTGTCAGTTGTTTTATTTGGTGCTGTGGTTTGTGTTGGAGGAGAAGGGATTTGGATGTAAGAGAACAAACCACAACACTTCTGAATACTTTTCTTTCAGAGTAAATCACACAAATGTGCTTTCAAAGGGAGTTTTCATTCCTGTCTAAAGTTTAGATAATCTGGCGCTCTTAAAATCCGTGCTTTTCAGGTAAGCAATTAATCTTATTTTTTTTAATAGATATGCTTTAAACCTTTACTTATCAATTGATTTTAGAGAGAAAAGGAGAGGGAGAGAAAAGAGAGGAAAAGGAAGAAGGAAGGAAGGAGAGAGACTAAGTTATTTCACTTAGCAAGCCCTAATTGATTGATTCTTGTTATGTCCCGACTGGGCACTGAACCCATAACGTTGGCATACCGAGACGACACTTCAACCAACTAAGCTACTGGGCCAGGGCCACAAACAATCTTATATTCAAGTACCTAATGTGTACTTATAATGATGTCAAGTACAGGAGGGAAGAAACTACAAAACATGACTCTAAATACTCAATTAGATTATAATTTAGTTGGGAAACTGAACAGATGAATCACTCGAGAACAACATAAGAGAGCTGAACATGATGAACTTGTGAACTGTGCTGCGTGGCCTCGTTAAAAGTACACACGCAATTCTAAAGCTTTCAGTTATTCCCTTCTCTCCATAGTTACAAAAGAAGTCACAAATTTTTTAAGGTTGAATTGCAACATTAAGATGAATAAGGCTCTTCATTTCATGAAGAAAAACTCTCATTTCTTTAATTTAAAATAAGGCACGGCACATCAAATTTACAGAGCCCTTGAAATATCGCAGCTGCAAACTTTTTAAAGCCTTGTTGCATTTAGACAACTACAGACGAAGAACGTACTGCCCCAGAGGCCACAATGCAGTCAGGCAGAGATGAGCTGAAGGTTTCCCATCTCTGACCTACACTTGGGCACTGGACGCTTTCTTCCTGGATAAAGGAAACAGCAATGGGAAATGTCCTCTCTAGACCTTTTAACTAGGAAACCTGGCTTCTTTGGTGTCTCCCTTTTCCTATTACAAAACCGAGATTCATACTGATGAAAAGTGGAAACAAACACTTAATCAGATTAATATTACTAGCAAAACCAGCACACTGTATTCTACTGTTTAAGTATGAAAGTAAAACTGATAGAGAAAAAAGAATCAAAGGCCTTTGCAATAAAGTAAGTTTTTAGTCGTAAGAACCAATTGAAGTAAATTACCAATTTAAGATAATGTTTTCACTGATTTTCAGGAATTTTTAAACTCACTACTAAAATAAAATAAAGTTGAGTGGAAAATGAGCAATCAGAGTTAACATGGTTAGATTTTTGTGAAATATTTATAGTTAAACATTTTCTTACTTTTGTGTAATTTTAAGATAGTATAAGACATAGCAGTAAGAACTCGTTCTCCTTCAAAGATGTAGATGTCCCATATTCTGAGGTTTAGTGTAAAGGGAGTCTATATTAAAAACAAAACAAAAATAAGATTAATCATTTTCCCTGTCTGGTATATGTATATATAATTTTATGGTTGGGTTTTGTAAATAAATACTCACACGATCAAGGAAACATTGAAAGAACCATTTCATTGTGTAAAAATTTGTGTAGATTTCTTGAGAATCCTGAAAAACAAAACAAAGACTTCATAATTTCTGTGTTGTAGCAAACAAAATATGATGTACAACACTAAAAGTTAGGAGGGCTGGAGGAGGCAGCTGTCAAAGCTAAACATAAAGCCATGTCAGTACAAATCTTTTTTTCACACTACTGGAGTATCTCTGCTTTACTCAACTACTGTATTCCCCCATGTATAAGACACTCCCAGACATAAGATACACCATAATTTTGGGGCCCAAAATTTGGAAAAAAAAAAGTATCACATAAAGTTATTGAACTCAAGTTTTATTCATCATAAAATTCATACAACTCTTCATCACTGTCAAAACTCCCATTCATTAGCTTGTCCTCATCTGTGTCTGATGACAAATCAGTCTTCATACGTTGCCTCATCCTCAGTTCCAGCCATGGCATTTGAAATGCCACAACCACTGAATAAGACGCACCAGTTTTTAGATCCCAAATTTTTTCAAAAAAAAAAGTGCGTATTATACATGGGAAATACAGTATTCAACTACTGTGTTTTATCACAGACTGTATATATGGTTAACTAAGAACGAGTTTGCATGACCCTTAAAATACCTTTAGTGCAATAAAAACAATATTCAAAATTACTGAAATATCATTTATCTTTAAAATATGTATTGTTTCTATAGATCAGCTTCAAAGAAGTTTAAGTTAGGGCTGTGAGAGTTCAGAAGCATTAAATATCACAAAGTCAACGTTCTTTAAACAACTGGGAGTTATAACTGCACAGTAAATAAAATGGACACTATAAATCAATAAAGTAATTGGGACCAAAGGCTGCACTCAATTCTTCTAACTTTATTTTTGGGGTAGGTGAGTATAAGTCAATGTCACAGCTACCTACCAAATGTTGCTTAAGCTTGGACAGAAATTTACTCAGTATTTTCTCATGATGTTCTTGAAACCTCAAGAGTTTAGGAAAACCATGGACAAAAAAGCCTAGAATACAAACACAAGAATAATATTTCTTAAACAAGACCAATAAAAATCCCTATTTTAAAATGCAACATTCCTTTCATTTTTAAATGTCAACAACAAAATATAAATCCTATAGGTTACCAAAATATTTTTCTCCCCACCAAAAAAATAATTGTTTATGAGCTTTGGTTAATAATACCTATAGTCTAGTATTTGTTTTCTAAAGGTCTCCTATATAACCTTATAAAAATATCAAAGAGGACAGAATATTTCTGAATTAAGAAAACTAAGAAGCCAAGAAAAAATGCAAACTGAAGCCATTTACAAAGACTATTCTCTTAAAGTGTGGGTTATATTTAAACATGCAAATTTTTATAGGTTATTCTAATTCTGATTTCTTATCATTTTGTTTAAGTGCTAATACATAACACAAACATTTTATTACTTTTTTCAGGTTTACTCTAACAATTTCATTAGTATTATGCTTCCAAAGTTAGTTTTTATCACTTTTAAAACCTTTCTATAAGTAGTAATTAACAGCAGCTAAAATATACTGGCACTACGTGATCAATGTTACATCAAAAATGGTATTTTATCTGAACTGATTATTCAATATGATGTATAAGATTTCTAGATGGCAAGTAATTTTAAATAGTAAGTTGGTATTACTTTCGCATATTTAATTCATGGAAATTTACATATTTCTATTCACAGGTTTCCTTTCATATAATCTACACAATCCAGTAAAAAGGATATGTACTTAATGGAGCTATAATTTTTTCATATTCGTATTTAGCCACCTCGGTTCTATGTAACTTTGAAAGATGTTAATAGATATTCTATATTTTTTTTAAAAAGAATCCAGGGGAAATGCTCTTTGTTATATACATTCTTCTTGGATACGAGCTTCTTAATGTTTGAGTTGTTTTTTTAGACTAAGGAACATTTTTCTTTGTTTAACTCAGTCTTCTGGGCTTATCTGATCTTGGAGACCTTTCTCCCCCCACAAAATATGTTTCCCCAAAGTGTTCCTTACACACTCACGGGAAACATTGCTTTATAATCTTTGGGGAAGAGATATTTCTTAACTAATTCTCAGTTTTCTAAGGTGTATATAAAAGTTTCCACAGACAGAGATTCTATTCCACCCTTGGTATTTTCCAGTCAAATAATTTCATTAAAAAATCCATCTCTATCTGCGCCACTTTCACGGTCAATTTGATAGGAATGGGAATTGGAAGAATTTCAAAAAGTCTGATTTTTAAAAAGGCAGTGGCCTTCAATAAAATACTAGCTATGATGCCTAATCTTCACTCCTTAGTGATATCCCAGACTTGATTATATTAAATCTCATTATCTTTAGCCTTCACTTGATTGTATATATTTATAAGTGATACTTTCATATATGAAGTGCAAAGAAATGACTTTCCTAAAATAAGACATCTTCTATATAATTACATATACTTAAATTATAAGAGTCCATTGTACTTCAACATATTATCAGTAATACCATCCATGGTAAAGTGAAATTAAGACATATACTTTTCTTTATGATGCTTTTAAAATGATACTGTCTGTTGGATTGCAGTTTAATACAATATGTCACACTTTTGGAGTCTATTCATGGGGTGCAAAGTGTCTAGAAACAGTTATTATAAAGATAGTATTTATTTAAAATACATGCATGAACACATGCACGCACACATACAGACCACACACGCATACAAAATACCCCACAAAAACCACATGGTAAAACGTGAAATTTAATAAACTATGAAAGATCATGATTTTGAAAATGTTAATATATCACTTTAAACATGTGTCAGGCTCCCCACAATATAAAGTTTTAAATAGTCACAAACAGACCTTACATGACCCACTCTTATACTGGCTGGTGGGGTCAGTGGAAGAGCACTGGACTGGTACGTGGATGTCCCAGGTCCAATTCCTGGTCAGGGTACACAGGAAAAATGACCATCTGCTTCTCCATCCCTCCCCTTCTACCTTCTTTCTCTCTCTCTCCCCTTCCCGCAGCAATGGCTAGATTGGTGTGAGTGCATCAGCCTTAGCCACTGAAGCTGCCTGCGTGGAGCCTCCACCTCAGGCACTAAAACTAGCTCGTTTGCGAGAATGGCCGCAGATGGACAGAGAATAGGCTTCAGATGGGGTTTGCCAGGTGGATCCCGGTCGGGGAGCATGCAGGATTCTGTCTATCTCCCCTCCTCTCACTTAGAAAAGAAGAAAAAAAAATAATGATTTGTTAGATTTTGTTTTTAATTTGGTATTATCAGATGGATGGCACTGGGAAAGTAATTTTGCATTATATAGACAAATATCACTTTGATTTCCAAGACAAGTTGTAATTCAAATTCTTAAGTAAAGTTCATTGTATAAGGACTTGGTTATTAAAATCAATTTAATTTGAAAACCAAAAAAAGTACCCAGAATGTGTTACCAGCCTTCTATGTAAAATGAAACAAATTTTATGCCTAAAAGAACTAAAATACCACCTGACCAGGTGGTGGCACAGTGGACAGAGTGTTGGCCTGGGATACTGAGAACCCAGGTTCCAAACCCCAAAATCCATGGCTTAAGTATAGGGTTGCCAGCTTGACCATGGGATCATAGACATGACCCCATGGTCACTGGCTTGAGCCCAAGGTCGTCTGGCTTGAGCAAGGGGTCACTGGCTCAGCTGGAGCCCCCCAATCAAGGCACATATGAGAAAGCAATCAATGAACAACTAAGGTGCCGCAACTATGAGTTGATGCTTCTCACTCTCTCCCTTCCTGTCTGTCCCTGTCCATTTCTCTCTCTTGCTAAAAAAAAAAAAAAAAGAAAACAAAAACTAAGATACCCACTTATTATATATGAAACTACTTAATTATTATGTATCTTTTCTTTAAACACCTTAAGAATCATTTTTTCAATGAATAGTCTTTGACAAAAAGTTATATACCACAATATCCAGTCAATAATAAACAGTTCACTGAAATGATATATACAAGACTGTCTAAAAGTTTTGATCAAAGTTCATTTCTCCCAATAATACAGCTTTTCCTAAATTCCTACAAACCCATATTCGTTTCTCATTGGAGGAGCAAGTAAGAAAAGAATTTTTAAATGCCAAAAATATACTCTGGAGTAAATACAGGAATATAAATGTGAACAAAAAAATGAGAAGAGCTCAATAAAAGAGAATGAAATAAAAATTTAGTAACAAACACCAGTTAACGGAACAAGCGCCTAGACAGTAAGTTTTGTACGTAACTCTACCAAGTATCTTCCATAGTTTGACTTTGCTTTAATTTACCTTTTTCTCCCCTTTTGCTTATTGTTTCTGAGAAACTCTGGGGCTCTTACCATGCATGGCATGTTTGGGCCCTGAGAAGAGTCTGACCAGGGCCCAGAAGGCATCTTCTTCATTCATATACATAAGAAGCAAAGCTGTGATCTGGCTCATCCCCTGACAGTATCCAACTTCCTGAAGAGTCAATGAGAACAAAGAAACTGGGGGTTTTAAGATCAAATTACATGCATACGCAGATATATAAACCTGACCCATAAAATAATAATAAAATGCTTAAATATGTTATTGAATAAGCAATTCTACAAAAAATATTAAAATCTTCATAGCACTGAATCACATACTATAAAATTGTGTTCAAGAATAAATGTAGAGGTATGAACAAAATTGAAACCTAAATGTATTTTTATTGTCCCCTGTTCAATACTGTTGTACCTTTTGTAAAGAGCATTAACAGTTTCTTTTTTCTTTTTGGTTTCAAGCTCAATATTCCTCTTCTTCACTCAGATGCTGGCAAATCTCTCTCCTCCTACAGTTCCCAATTCACTGTCTGTCCTCCTCTGGATTTCTGGACCTTTATGTACATGCAACTGCAGACACCCATCCATCTTGTACCCCTTCTCCCCATGTTCCCTGCTTATAAAGTGGCCTGAGGCATTCATGTTGGTACATGAACCAAAACTAATGGAGCAGAAGAGGTCATATGACCCCAGGGGACCAATTAATTTGGCTGATCACAAACTCTTTCTAGAAAATCTGAATAAAACCACAGAGACTGTAATTAGATGGTGGTTTATACTCTGAGTGGTTATGGTGTGTTTATGGGTGTACTTTTAGCCATGGAAAAACTGATATGTAGGTAAAGAAGGCAATCTGGAGAAAGAAATATTAGAATAAATAGTTTACAGAGATAATCAGAGCCAGCATGATACCCAAGTGGAAGAAATAGAAGTGTAGCTCTTTCTCACTAAAGGCAGCTCCAGTTCCTATAAGGCCCAACTATTGTTTCATTTCTATGAGAAGCTCCCTCAATAAACTCCTTTTTAATTTGCCCTAGTTTGAGAATTTCTGTCCCTTGTAACTCAAAGGTTTTCATTACAATAGAAATTACACATATCAAGGTTCAATGCTGTCCTCCCTGAAACCTAGTCAACAAGCATTTATTAAACATCCAAATTAGGTTCAACCCTAATTGATCTCCAAATTATCATCTCCCCACAGACTGACAACTACCTAAAGAATGACATGCCCCATTGCCTGAAAGGTTAGTCATAGCCTACTCTTGGGAATAGCAAGGAGGCAGAGGTAGTATCCTAGTTGAACATCACTGAATGACTAAAATGTAACTCAAAAATTAATCTACCAACCTCCTATCCTTCTAGCCCTGCTCATTTCCAGTCCAACTTGCTTAACATAAAAACAAAATGAAACAAACATGAGGGTAATAAACCAAACAGTCTGGAGAAAGAGACAAAGTGAGATTTACTGATGTGCTGGCGTTTTCCCCACTTCCAAATCAGCTTTGCACTAAGACCCTGGGTTACTACAAGGAGCCCTGAAGAGATCCACAGACCTCAAAGACTGTGAAGACCATCTAGTCCTGAGATGAAGAAACTCAGCCCAAAAGGGCCTTATTAGGAAGGGAGTGTTAAAAGGTCCTCCAGGTCCTCAGAATACACCTCCAACACCAACAGGCAGGCACGTTCCCACTTACCGTATTATAAATAGAGTAAGCAGCAAGAACATGGAACAGGGACTGTTGCCTAGAGAAAAGGAATTCATATTGAACACAACTTAGTTATTGCACACATTTCACAAATTATAAAATTATAAAAACAGGTTGACTGAAAATAAATAATCCAGATAGAGCTATTATTATAATACAGAAATGATCCCAAGCTCAAATTTTAACAATATTCTATATGGTATAAATTTGAGGTTAGATAACATTCATTATGATAGAACTCCTACCAAAAAACACAAAAGGCTTCACAATTTCTTAAACTTGTTGCCTTCTTTCATTGAACTATTCTCACTATAAAAATCATCCCCACAGAAACAACTGGCTTGATGGAACTAAGGAATGGCCTCAGTTACAATGCCAGCTAGGTCTAATACCTGTGCGGCTGGGGCAACGTCTTCCAGGAGGCTGAATATGCTCCAAGTCAGCCTCTGATACATGGTGCTATCTCTCCTGTAGCCATGATTCAGGAGTCCAAGATGGAAGGAGTGAAAATGGGAAGGGCTCCACCACTATTATCTCTGGTATTCCACTAGCAAAATGTTTGTCTCCCTTCCCATCAACGTTAGGCTTTCTGGAAGTCAAAGAGAGGAAGGCTTCTACCAGAAAACACAATAATAATTCCACTGAACTGGGAGCTGAGACTGCCACCCAGACACTTTGGGTTCCTCATGCTTCTGAATCAACAGGCAAAGAAAAAGGTGACTGTATTGAGTGGTGTGATTGATCCTGATTATTAAGGGGAAATTGAGTTGCTATTATACAACAGACATAAGGAAGAGCATGTCTAAAATACCGGAGAATGCTTAGGGTATCTCCTAGCATCACCAAAACCAGTGATTAAAGTCAATAGAAAACTACAACAATCCAATTCAGGCTAGAGTGCTAACAGTCCAGACCCTTTAGGAATAATGGTTTAGGTCACCCCACCAGGTATATAACCACAACCAGTGGAGGTACTCGCTGAGGGCGAAGGAAATATGTAACGGGCAGTGGAAAGAGAGTTATAAACCAGCTGTGACCACATGCCCAGCTGCAGGAATGAATGACTATAAACGAGTATTTCTTCTTTATTTTGGTATATGTTTATATATATGTTAAAAATACTTTTTCTTCCTTCTCTTTTCCCTTATCATCTTACATGAGCTATATTAACAATAGTTGACTTTATATCACAGTAATTAGCTTATAAATATCAAAGCAGAACAGTGAACATGCATCCTCTTGTGGGGAAAGGGTTAACATATTCAGTCATCAGCAGAACAGTTGGGCCAAAGTATAACTTTGTTATTTTCTTTGGAAATTAAATGAACAAGAATTGACTAGGATGGTCAACTTTGATAATTTAACTAGGGCACAATACCCATTTATTCAAACACTAATCTAGGCATTGCTATAAAGAAGGTACATGCATTGTACATGTGATTAAAATCTAAAATCAGTAGACTTTAAGTAAGGGAGATCATCCTAGGTAACCTGGGTGGGCCTATTCAGTCAGTTAAAAGGCTGTAAGAGCAGATCTGTGGCTCCCCTGAAGAAGATATTCCTCCTGGGGACAAAAGCTTCAGTTCATGCTTAAGAGTTCTGGCTTGCACTTCCTGATGGATTCTTCTGTGGATCTTGGACTTGCCTAGTCAACCCCCACAATTGTGTAAGCTAAATCCTTATAATAATTCTAATATGTATCTCTTACTAGTTTATGTTTCTCAGATTGAACCCTACCCAATACAGAGATTAGCAAAATTATACTTTCATTCATAAACTGTCATAGTCATTTCATTCACTTAGTTCCCTTTTTTTTTTAGCTTCATCTATACATGAGGTCAAGGTTATAGGGATGTATTTATTACTCACACAATTCTCAAAAAGCAACATAATCTTTCATTTCTTTTCTAATTCTTTTAATAAACTATCTCCACACTTTTAAGAAAGCACAAATCATAAAATGATTCTTGACCAATTTTATAGCATCAACTATGTTAAAAAAATTTTAATTTAAGTTAAATCTGAACCTAAGTTTCACACAACATGGAACAAATGATCTATAAAAGCTTAAACCTTTAGGACCTGAATGAAGATTAGTCTTCATGAGACTATCTAAACACTCAAATTTTAAGTTAATAAATATTTTGATATAGGCTATTCATAAATGTCATTCATACTGCATGATATTAAACTTTACTTACTTAACACCATATCTGTCTCTGAACATAATATGGTCCCTAAACGTGCGGTTGACATCAAGGTCTATTTGTCTGATATCAGGGGAACAACCACGTGCTCTGTGCTTTAATTTCTGAAAGAAAAGGAAAACCAAATTTTTATGGAAATTAGTTGTCAAAAAACCTATGACAAATAGTAAAATAATTCTCATTTAAAAAGTTCTTTTGGTTCAGGAAAATCATTCTCATGGTTCAAACATGAAAACAACACAAGAAGACACACATTGAAGTTTCTTTCCATTTGTGCCCTGTCCCTCTTACTCCCATCACCTCGCTTCCTCCTATCCTATGAATAGAGGAAGATTATTATTTTGGATAGAGAACTTTTTAGAGTTGGCATTGATAGGTCTACAGAAAAGCTCTTCACAGCTGAGCCATGCAGTCCACTATAATTTCTTTTTACTTTTCAACACAATATTCTTGTTTTCCTTGGAGACGATCATTCCATTATTGCTTGATTTGCTTATTTTCTACACAATAAAAACTCACATAAAAGATGTATAAATCTCCTCTGGTGGTGTTCCAATAGAAGGGGTATTTTTCCAATTTCAACTTATTTCAGACACCTATCCCAGAGCTTTTTGACCTGCTCTCGTTTGGGCTGCTGCACAAGTGGTCCCTTGGGGTCCCCTTCACCCTCTGTGAGGCTACCCTTGGCTGGGTCCTTGTTTTCTGCATGTCCATCTTTTTTCCTGGTCTATTCCCTAGCTCTGGAGGAGCACATTCTTCATTAGTTCCTGTGAAAGGGTGCATGGAAGATACATTTTTTGAAACTTTAAATGTCTAGTAGCTTCCTTCTTTCTTAACTGCTATTTGGCTATTTTGAATTGTAAGTTGTAAAATCTTTTTGCTCAACACCGTCTTCTAACTTCCAGTGTTGCCATTTGAATTCATGTTTCCTTATGTGAAGCCTGTTTTTTTCTCTATAGAAGCTTATAGGAGTTTTTCTCCATGTCTGAAACTTCACATCTCTTGGCTTGGCTTGGGTCTATTTTAATCCATTGGGTTGGGCACTTCATGGATCCTTTCAATCTTAAAAACTCTTACAGATCTCAGTTTTGAAAATTTTCTTCAATAACTCCTTTGTTGATTTCTCCAGCCTCCCCTCCCATGTCCCCATTTTTCTCTTTCTGGAACTCTTATTATTAAGTGTGGGAGCTCTGGAGCTGTCACTGAATTTTATTTTCTCTATTATTTTCCATCTCTTTTGACTTTATAACCTACTTTCTAGAAAATTTCGTCAATGATATTTTCAACCCTCCTCTAGGATTTTTCATTTCTATTACATTGGGAAACAAAACTTTTGTTGCATCCACAAAAACACTTGTTCTTACCTAATTCGAGTGTGCTGATCCCAAATCTGACATTAGTTTTTCTCTGTAAGCTATATATTATTTTGCAATTCAAGATTTTAGGTTTTCATCTTATTGTAAAGTTTTCAACATTTAGTTTAACATAATGAAGTAGAATGACTTCTTGGGAATCATCTTTGTGAAAATATAATAATTTATATAATGCAGTAAATACACTAATACACTAAAAGATATAACTGCATCAGAATTTGTCTACAATTTCAAAATAGAACATATTGAAACACTTATTTTAATCATAAAATTTGCGCAAAACTTATTTAAATTCTATTCAGGCAAAAAATTTGCGTTTGTAGCTCTTGCATTTATGTACTTGTTGAGGACAATCTCATTTGATGCTCCAGCGGTAGTATGCTCATCACTAACAGCTCCAAGATTTTCGGAAAACTTATCAAGATGACTGTTCAGGAAGTGAATCTTAATGCTCATGTTACATCCAACGTTGCAGAAAGCCAACAGCATCCTTTGAACCAGAAGTTCATAGTTTTCTGCTTTTTTGTTGCCAAGGAAGTTCTTTGTAACTGCCACAGAAGACTGCCATACTGCTTTCTCCTCCTTATTCATCTTCCTGGCATATTCTTCATCACGTATGAGGGTTTGAATTTGAGGTCCATCGAATACACCCTGCTTATATCTTCTCAAAAGACAAGGCAGGAAAAGCAGAAATAATATGTTGAAAGCATTCACTTTCTCTATTCAAAGCCTGAACAAACTGCTTCATTAAGCCAAGTTTGATGTGAAGTGGGGGGGGGGGGGATGATCTTGTCTCCATTAACTACAGGTTCATTCACAATATTCTGCATCCCTACTTCCAGAGCTTCATGTTTTGGCCACTCCTTCTGATGCCAATGTATGGCATCAGAAGAAGACCCTTCAGATTCTATAACCATTTCCTCATGCATCTTATCAAAATATATTTGATCAACATGTTCACTTTCTTCATCCTTAGAAGAAATAAAACCATTGAAAACTGGAACCAGGAGTGTCTCAGAGTGTGGGATAGGTCGTATTGCTGAAGGAATATTAGGAGATGTGATCATATGCCGTTTCTTCTTGCAAGTGTCCTTTGTATGAATCAGACAGAAATAACAGTCACTGCTGTGGTCCTTAAGTTCACGCCAAACCATGGGAATACCAAAAGGCATTCCTTTGCGCTTTCCTTTTATCCAGTCACGAAGCATTTCCTCACAATTATGACACACAGTATGAGGAGCCCAATTCTTGTCTTGATCGCCAAGGGGAACTTGAAAATAGGCCATATATGCACGTGTCACAAATGATGAAGTATTGCGCCTTGACGTTGAAGTGTGTAACAGCCACATATAGAACAGAAGGTGTCAGGACTATTCTTACATTTACGCCTACTCGAAGAAGCCATGAATCAATCTCAAAACAAAATAAGAGGGTGTTTGTATTAGATAATAATTTTTTACATTTAAAAACAACTACAATGATGTAAAAGTGATGTCTGTAAAACATTAATTGCCTTGTGGTTATGTTCAATCCAAGAGTTGTTGCCCTTTAACTCCAATTTAAAAACCAATGCATGCCATTAACTGTAACAAAAAGAAATTAAAATTGCATAAAAACTAGAGCATGCACCAAAAAACGAATTTCATATTTGCAATCAGTGATGCAGAAATATATAGAAACAATTAAAACCTCATGCAACAGAAAATGAAAAAAAAATTGTTCCCCAGTGTTCTCATCTTTATATTCATAAGTTCTTTGTTGTTCTGAAATGTTCCTTTTTATAGCACCCTATATTTGATTTATGGATGCAATGCCTATTTTAATCCCTCTGAAAATATTAGTGAGAGTTTTTAAAGTTTTCTCCTTGTGCTATAGTCAGTTTCTTACAAGTTGCTTTTTTCTACTTGTTCTCAGTTGTCTTTCTTATTAGCTACTTCCCTCAAATGAACAGTGATACTTTGTTGTCTGCTTAATTTAAAAGGAGGAGACTAAAAGCTGATGGAAAGGGGATTCCAGAAGTGGGGATTCACAACTGCATCTTCACCAGCTGGGCAGCTTCACTGGGGTTTCCTTTAAGTCGCAAATTTGGTGTTCTTTTCTCAGGCTAGTCAGATTTCTCAGAGGAGGCTCTTCTGATCTCCTGTCAGAGACAAGCACCCAGCTGCCAAAGTTCTGGAAGCTGAGTGGAAAGAAAAGTTGCAACACCCCAAATTCAGGATATTCATTCCAGCAGCCCACGCTCAGCAACGTCTGTGTTCTCTCCAGCCCAGAGGCCCTCTATTCTACCTTCTCCAAATAGTAAATTGCCAAACTGCCAAGTTTGGGGAAGGACTTAAGGGCTCTAACTGCTTCTGCAACAGTTTTAACCACTTCTACTAGTTTTAGCTTCAGTTCCTCTTACAAAGGGACCTGGAATTGGCCATTTCAAAGACTCTGGACAGTGTGAGATATAAATCAGGTGCTTCTCCAATTTCTCACTGTTAGCCTACCATTAGTTTTCGTGGGTTCGCTAAAATTACTAAGTTTAGTCTGAATTCTGATTTCCAAAAATTGGCAGTTGTAATCTCTTCTCCTATTTTTTCTTCCTTGTGAGTTTGCCTTTATAACTCTCCCTGCATTCCCTGCTGTCAAGTTAGTGGCATTTCACAATTTAGAGGCACTAAAGAGTATGTTTAATCATCCATGTTTAACCAGACTGGAGATTAAAATGTATATAATTCATACTCTCATGCTTACTTATCTAAATACATATGTTATATTGACCCATTTACCATCTGCTGGCAATATATATTTCTGCTACAATCAATTCCAAAACACACATATATAAGGATAACTGTTAATTCTTGACTTAAGCTAAGTGAAAAGAAAAGAGCTATCTTGGAGAGGTGCATGTTAAGTGTTTTGCTTGTATAGTTTTGTATTTTGAGGTATAGCTCAGAGAAGATCAGCTTCTATAGCTTTTTAAAACATAAAAGGTAACCATAGTATACTTCAGAGCTCCAAAGACAGAGGAAGATCCTTCTAGCATTGTACTGGAATCATATGACCACTAAAATATTATTGCTGTTATTTCTGATATAACTTGGTCCAAAAGACATTAAAATTTTTAGCTTTAAAAATAATAAACTTTATATATTTGTTCTTTAAATATCTGCGGAAAAATGCAATGGGTAAGTAAAGAGGTTCAACTGTTACTCTATATGCTTATTGGTCAAATATAACAACTTGAAACACAGAAAATGTTTGACAAAACATGATAAAATAGAACTTAAAATACAATTTAGTTGAAAGGGAGAAAAACACTCAACATATCTGTAATACTAGCTTCTCTAGAAGAAGAAAGTCCAACATAACAACAACAACAAAATACTTCATGATAGAAACAAAGCCCAGTTGAGTCAGTTAAAAAAAAATGGTCAAAAAGGTTATTTATGCCCTAAAATGTTTACCAGTTAATGTGAAGAATACAAGAAATGAAGCATTATTCTCATTTTAATGAAACAGCAGCTTCTGTAGTTATCTCTGAGACTGGGTGGGTTGCGATCTGTAGTGTCACAATAATATAAGAATAAACATCTTATTTATAAGAAATAGGATCTAATGAACCTATAAACACTGAGGACAAAAGTACTGTGGAAGGCATTTAGATGAAAAATCAGCAGCGTGGGTTTGGCATACAAGTTTATTGAGCTCCACTAAGGCAGTAGATGAGGCTGTTAACCACTATGGGCTAAGCCTATACCATTTGCAGGATATATCACTAGCCCCAAAAGAGACAAATAATGTTGAGATACAATTAAAAAAAGAGCAGAATAGATGAGAACATCAGGTCAGGAGCCCCAACAATCTTAATGATCTGAGAAAAACTTTAATAGATTAAGAAAGGTAGTTTTATTTCTACTAAATTTCCAACCAGAGGAGAATAGTTTATACCACTTTTGCAAAGGAAGAGGAAGAAAGACTGACCAGAAAAAGAAGACTTGGTCAAATAATGATGAAAGGGAAAACTCAGAGTTAAACTAATGTTTATGATAGTGTGGAAAATTATAAGCTTGTAAGTTTTTTTGAGCAAGTAATTTCTCTTGTTGCTGTTATTGTATGATTGGTTTTGACTAAATGGTTCTCTCTTATTAACCAGTCACTGAGAAAATCTTATTCTATTAGAAAAGGTCTAACATATAGGGGGAGGGGCAAGATGGCGATGGAGTAAACAGACGTACCAACATCTAACTCCCAGAACCAAAGTGGATTATAACTTGATTTTAAGAACCATCATCTGGATAAACCAACGCTGAACTGGACTGAGGGACTCGTCAACCGGGGAACACTGAAGAAGCCACGTTGAGACTGGTAGAAAAAGCAAAAATGCGGAAAGGGCTGCCCAGCTCCCTGGAGCGAAAGGCAGCCCGGAGAGACTCGTGTGCCGGGAAGAGAGGCTAGCGGAAGGGTAGGGACCTGGGTCCCAGGAACAAAGTCCCAGCCTGCAGCCCAAGAGCCTAGAAGAGGCGCATGGACAGTATTTAGCTGGGAAACAGGTTAGGATACTGTTTGTGAGAAAGAGACAGTTGTCTCAGACCCAGGATTCCTCTTAATTGGACAATGCAGAAAACCTCTCTCACAACCATGCACCCGGGACTCCGGAGACAGAGAGAGAGGAGAGGACTGGAGCAGCGGGTAGAGAGTGTGATCTGGAAGGCACAGGTATTAAAGCTTTGAGGGACAGCCACCCTAAACCCTGGGCTGAGTCACTCCACAAATCTGAAACAATATTTCCCCTGGAGCCAGCAAGGGGAGGCAGGACACCAGCCAAACAGGCTCTCCTGCGGCAATCAGAGCACAGTTGCATAGAAGGAAGGAGCTACAGTATGGAGTGTTAGGGTCTGAGCTGCAGTGCCCCCACCCACACTGTTGAGGGCTTGCTGGAGGGCGGGCCGCGGTGGGACGCGGAAGCGCTGTTCCATTGGCGGGGGCAGAAGGTGAGCTGGCTGGCATGAGCTCGATCTATCCCAGCTGGGGCAAAGGGCCCGTGCGAAAGTGGACCAGTGGATGCGGTCCTGCCTGCGACCCCACCTGTGGGGGAAAAGCAGGAGCCTGAAACGGGCAGAGATCAGACGCTGGGCAGAAGCAAGCAGATGCGCAGCCGCACCCGGCCTCCAAAGCTTGAAGCCCTGCAAGGACCGGCTTTGCCAGTGGAAGTGGGGTGAAAGCCCGGTGCACGGCTGAGCGCATAGCAGCAGCACACCCCAGCCCAGGAGCCGAGGTTGGCAGGGGCGGGGCGAAAACCCGGAGTGCAGCTGAGCGCATAGCAGCAGCCTCTCCCGGCTGGAGGAACAGACTGACAGGGACCTGCAGCTGAGCAAAAGTGCTCACCCTTGCCCTTGGTGCCCCAGCTTGTGGCCCAAATGTGGTGCACAGTCCCATCCATGGGAGAGGGGCAAAGGCCAAGACTGCCTGAGGCTTATAGAGCCTGGCATGAGAACACAGCCCCTCCTGTGGAGGCGAGGCAGAGACCGCAGCAGCAGCCACAGCGGCCGGCGCCAGCAACACACACACACAACAGCCCCAGGCAGTAGCTGAGGGGTGGCGAACCTGCAGAAAGACCACACCTAGGGAACACAGAGGCAACACCCATTGGACTCCAGTAGTCAACCCCTTCTTATACACAGACAAAATGGAAAGGCAGAGAAATGCAAATCAAATGAATCAAGAGAAATCCCCAGAGAAGGATCTAAATGAATCAGATATAACCAAACTACCTGATGCAGAGATTAAAATAATGATAGTTAGGATGTTCAAAGGGCTTAGAGCAACAATGAATAGTCATTACAAACACCTAAATAAAGAGATAGCAAGTATTAAAAAGGAAATTGAAATAATAAAAAAGAATCAGACAGAAATGACAAATACAGTATCAGAACTGAAGACCACAGTGGAAGGAATTAAAAGCAGGATGGATGAAGCTGAGAATCGAATGAGCGACTTAGAGGGCAAAATAAACAAAGGCACAGAAGCAGAGGAGAAAAAAGAAAAGAGACTCAAAAAATCTGAGGAACCTCTAAGGGAGCTCTGACACAACATTAAGAAAAATAACATCTGCATCATAGGGGTTCCTGAAAAAGAGGAGAAAGAACAAGAAATAGAAACTTTGTTCAATCAAATCATAGCTGTAAACTTCCCTAAATTAAGACTGGAAACCGTTGCACACGTGCAAAAAGCAAAGAGAACCCCATTAAAGAGAAACCCAAAGAAATCTACACCAAGACACTTCATACTTAAAATACCAAAGCTAAGTGATAAAGAGAAAATATTAACTGCTCCTAGAGAAAAAAAAGGCTATCACCTACAAAGGAGCACCCATAAGGATGACATCCGACTTCACAACAGAAACACTTGAGGCCAGAAGGGAATGGCAAGATATATTCAAAGTAATGCAGAACAAGAACCTACAACCAAGACTACTCTATCCAGCAAGGCTAACGTTTAAAATTGAAGGAGAAATAAAGAGCTTCCCAGACAAAAAAAACCCTCAAGGAATTCATTAAAACCAAACCAATTCTGCAAGAGATGCTAAGGGGTCTGTTGTGAACAGTTCAAAGGGGGAAAGGAATATAGCAAAAGAAGAATACAGCTTTAAAGAATAAAATGGCAATAAACAACTATATATCAATATTAATCTTAAATGTAAATGGATTAAATGATCCAATCAAAACACATACGGTAGTTGCATGGATAAAGAAACAGGACCCATACATATGTTGTCTACATGAGACACACCTTAAAACAAAAGATACACATAGACTAAAGGTAAAAGGATGGAAAACAATATTTCATGCAAATGGAAATGAAAAATAAGCCAGGGTAGCAATACTTATATCTGACAAGATGGACTTTAAAACAAATGCTGTAGTAAGAGATAAAGAAGGACACTACCTAATGATAAAGGGAACAATTCAACAGGAAAACATAACCATTATAAATATCTATGCAACAAACATAGGAGCCTAGACATACAGAAAGCAGTCTTTGATGGCTATAAAGGGCAAGATTAACAGCAATACTATAATAATAGGGGATTTCAATACCCCACTAACATCACTGGATAGATCCTCAAAAAAGAAAATAAACAAAGAAACAGCAGACTTAAAGGATATACTAGATCAACTCGATTTAATAGATATCTTCAGAATTTTTCACCCTAAAGCAGTAGAATATACATTCTTCTCAAGCGCTTATGGTACGTTCTCTAGGATAAACCACATGTTAGGACACAAAAGTGGTCTCAACAAATTTAAGAAGATTGAAATCATATCAAGCATTTTCTCTGATCACAATGCCATAAAACTAGAAATTAACCACAAAAGAAAAACTGAAAAATACTCAAACACTTGGAAACTAAATAGCATGTTATTAAATAACGAATGGATTAACAATGAGATCAAAGAAGAAATAAATGTTTCTAGAAACCAATGATAGTGAGCATACATCAACTCAAAATTTATGGGACACAGCAAAAGCAGTACTGAGAGGGAAGTTCATAGCACTACAGGCATACCATGAGAAGCTAGAAAAAGCTCAAATAAGCAACCTGACCCTGCATCTAAAAGAACTAGAAAAACAAGAGCAAATAAAGACCAGGAATAGTAGAAGAAAGGAAATAATAAAGATCAGAGAGAAAATAAATGACATAGAGGCTAAGGAAACAATACAGAGGATCAATGAATCCAGGAGCTGGTTCTTTTGAAAGGTGAAAATAATCGATGAACTTTTAACTAGACTTATCAAGAAAAAAAGAGAGTGGACTCAAATAAATAAAATTAGAAATGAGAGTGGAGAAATAACAACTGACACAACAGAAATACAAAGTATTGTAAGAAAATACTATGAAGAAATCTATGCCAAAAAATTAGACACCCTAGGTGAAATGGACAAATTTCTTGAATCATATAATCTTCCAAAAATGAATATGGAAGAATTAGAACACCTAAACAGACTAATAACAAGAAATGAGATCAAAACAGTTAACAAAAAACTCCCAAAAAATGTAAGTCCTGGGCCTGATGGCTTCACAAGTAAATTCTACTAAAAATTCAAAGAAGAACTCCTATCCTTCTCAAGCTATTTCCAAAAGTTCCAGAGGAAAGAAGACTTCCAAACTCCTTTATTGAGGCAAGCATAATTATGAATCCGAAACCAGGCAAAGACAACACAAAGAAAGAAAATTATAGGCCAATATCCTCGATGAATTTAGATGCTAAAATTCTAAACAGAACATTAGCCAACCAGATCCAACAATATATGAAAAAAATCATACACCATGATCAAGTGGGATTTATTCTGGAGAGGCAAGGCTGGTTCAATATTTGCAAATCAATCAATGTGATTCATCGCATAAACAAAAGGACAAAAATCACATGATAATTTCAACAGATGCAGAAAAAGCATTTCATAAAATCCAGCACCCATTCATGATCAAAACTCTCAGTAAAGTGGGAATACAGGGAACATTCCTTAACATGATAAAGGCCATCTATGACAAACCCACAGCAAACATCATACTAAATGGGAAAAAGTTAAAAGCAATCCCCTTAAGATAAGGAACCAGGCAAGGATGCCCCTTTTTACCACTCTTATTCAACATAATTCTGGAAGTCCTAGCCACAGCAATCAGACAAGAAGAAGAATTAAAAGGCATCCAAATTGGAAAAGAAGAAGTAAAACTGTCATTATTTGCAGATGATATGGTATTGTATCTAAAAAACCCTAAAGTCTCAGTCAAATAACTACTGGACCTGATAAATGAATTCAGGAAGGAGGCAGGATATAAAATTAATACTCAGAAATCAGAGGCATTTCTATATACCAACAATGAACTATAAGCAAAAGATTAAGGAAACAATCCCCTTCACTATTGCAGCCAAAAAAACAAAGTACCTAGGAGTAAATTTAACCAAGGAGGTTAAGGACTTGTACTTGAAAAATTATAAAACATTGATAAAAGAAATCAAGGAAAATACAAACAAGTGGAAGCATATACCGTGCTCATGGCTAGGAAGAATAAACATCATTAAAATGTCTATATTACCCAAAGCAATTCATAAATTCAATGTAATACCAATTAAAATACCAATGACGTACTTCAAAGATATAGGAAACATATTCCAAAAATTTATATGGAACCAAAAAAGAACACGAATAGCCTCAGCAATCTTAAAAAGAAAAAATAAAGCAGTAGGTATCACTCTTCCAGATATCAAGGTTTACTACAAGGCCATTATACTCAAGACAGCCTGGTACTGGCATAAGAACAGGCACATAGATCAATGGAACAGAACAGAGGACCCAGAAATAAACCCACAGCTTTATGGACAACTGATATTTGAAAAAGGAGGGAAGAACATACAATGGAGTAAAAACAGCCTCTTTAACAAATGGTGTTGGGAAAATTGGACATCTACCTGCAAATAATGAAACTAGACCATCAACTTACACCATTCACAAAAACAAACTCAAAATGGATAAAAGACTTAAATGTAAGCCGTGAAACCATAAGCATCCTAGAAGAAAACATAGGCAGTAAGCTCTCTGACATCTGTCGCAGCAATATATTTGCCGATTTATCTCCACGAGCAAATGAAATAAGAGGCAGGATAAACAAATGGGACTATATCAAACTAAATAGTCTTTGCCCAGCTAAAGACAGTAAGAACAGAATAAAAAGACAAACCACAGAATGGAAAAACATATTCGACAATACGTCTGATAGGGGGTTAATAACGAAAATTTATAAAGAATTTATAAAACTCAACACCAGGAAAACAAACAATCCAATCAAAAAATGGGTAAAAGAAATGAATAGAAATTTCTCCAAAGAGGACGTACAGATGGCCAATAGGAAGATGAAGAAATGCTCAACATCACTAATCATTAGAGAAATTAAATTAAAACCACAATGAGATATCACCTCACACCAGACAGAATGCACTCATCAGCAAAACAACACAAAGTAAATGCTGGCGAGGATGTGGAGAAAAGGAAACCCTTCTGCACTGCTGGTGGGAATGCAGACTGGTGCAGCCACCGTGGAAAACAATATGGAGATTCCTCAAAAAATTAAAAATCGAACTGCCTTTTGACCCAGCTATCCCACTTATAGGAATATACCCTAAGAACACCGTAGCACTGTTCGAAAAGAAGAAATGCGCCCCCATGTTCGTGGCAGCATTGTTCACAATAGCGAAGATCTGCAAACAGCCCAAGTGTCCATCAGAGGACGAGTGGATTAAAAAGTTTTGGTACATATATACCATGGAATACTACTCAACCATAAGAAATGATGACATCGGATCATTTACAATGAAATGGATGGACCTTGATAACATTATACAGAGTGAAATAAGTAAAACAGAAAAAAACTAAGAACTGCACGGTTTCATACATAGGTGGGACATAAAAACGAGACTATGAGACATGGACAAGAGTGTGGTGGTTACAGGGTGGGGGGAGGGAGGAGAGGTAGGGAGATAGGCGAGGGGAGGGGCACAAAGAAAACTAAATAGAAGGTGACAGAGGACAATTTGACTTTGGGTGATGGGTATGCAACATAACTGAATGATAAGATAACCTGGAGATGTTTTCTTTGAACTTATGTACCCTGATTTATTAATGTCACCCCATTAAAATTAATAAAAAAAAGAAAAGGTCTAACATATAATAACTTAAGATCACAATTTTAATATTAGCATCGATACTGGATTGAATAGTCTCTCTCTAATATTCATGTTTAACCAGAATCTATGAATATGATCTGATTTAAAATAGGGTCTTTTCAGATATAATCAAATTAAGATGAGATCATGCTGGATTAGGGTAGACCCTACATCCAATGATGGTTATTCTTATAAGGAGAGACACAGAGACACAAACAGGGATGCAAATGCAAGTCAAGGAATACCAAGAACTGCTGGCAACCACCAGAATCTAGGAGGAACCAAGGAAGGATTCTTCCCTAGAGCTTGAGAGACAGTTCGGGTCCTGCTGACACTTAACTTCAGACTGTACCGTCCACAATTGTGAGAAAATATATTTCCATTGTTTTAAGCCACTCAGTTTGTGGTACTTGGTTATGTCAACCCAAGGAAATAACTACAGCATGCTAAATAAAATTTACTTTTTTTATTAAACAAATATTTACTGAGCACATATAACATGATAGGCATACTTAGGAGGTGCTGGGGTTAGATTTTTCCTCTTTTTTAAAACTGAATTTATTGGGGTGACATTGGTTAATAAAATTATATAGATTTCAGGTGTACAACTCTATAACAAACGTGTGCCCACACTTTTTCAGCTTGCGAGCTACTTATTAGATGACCAAGTCAAAATTATCTACCTACAATAAAAAAGCAAAACATAAATTTATTTCTTCTATATTATCATTATTTAAGTTACTATTATTACTATTTAATATTGTGTATTCTTCTTTCACCTTTCTCCTTCTCAGCTCTCTTTTCGGAAGAAAGTCAATGTCATAGTTTTTATGAACAGTCCGAAAAAGTCACTCCATATTTCCCTTCTTTGGAATAGCAATGGCACACAGACAGATGAGGCAAACGCACTTAGAATATGACATAGTGAAAAAAATCCCCTCCCATTCTGTATGAAAGTGGTAGGTTTTAGGCTTCTTACTCGGACCAGCTACGGCACTCATTTTTATACCCTTTGTTGTATTTAGTTTAAATAAATTGAAGGCTAACTACGCAGCAATGTAACTGAACAAGTTAGCGCGGTTTAAGGCGCATGCGTAGGGTGTCAAAAGTTTAGACGTCAGATTGGCTACCCTGTATGCCAATCAAAAGACAAATGTCTTTTTAATGTCATGTGATCTATCTACACTTCCTTCGCAATCGAACAGTAGATCGCGATCGACGTATTGAGCACTCCTGCTATAATACATTATCTGTAAACTGTGTTGTGTGTTCACCACACCAAGGCTGGAGTTAGAGTTTATACATGTTCTCTCAGACATAATTTTCAACACTGGCTGTACAACTATGACACTAAAGGCAAATATTTAATAACAACCTAAAATGATTTGAAACTCTAAACTCACGATACATAAACTTATAGTCTGCATAGGGTCCAATCAGCTAATTTAACAAATCTTACACAAAATAAGTAATTATTTAAATTAATCAGCATTTATTACCGTTATCTTGATAAAAATTTATATATATTAAAAAGAAAATATAAAAAAGGCACTCAAAAGCCCTTTTTACAATTAAAATTTGTTTAAATTATAATTTTTCTTTTTCCCATTTATTCTAATTTATTCTATTTCTAGACGTTTCCTGGGGAACGTATTTTAAACTGATATTTAGATATAAGTTCTTACACCTTTCAAAGGTTGACATAAAATTTAGGTTTTGAAGGGATATAACTGAGATGACAAAGAAGTAAATCTAATGCATTAAGTAATTTACAGAACAAATGACTGATTACTGAGTCACAGTTTAACTTTTTATTAATAAATAATAAAGCCTAGAGATAACCTAATAATCTTCAGGAAAAGTTTTCTCCTTCATACTTGAAAGAAAACTGTCAATTATATACAGGCAGTTGCTGGATAAACTGAATTCTACTATTATTTTCCCATAACTCTAAAGGTGATACTGTAAATCTCTTTATTAATACTATACTGCAAACAAGCAGCTACAATCATGTCATAGTCAATTTTTCTTATGAATATGGCCCAACATTGACTGATTGTTTCTTGTTTCACGTATTTGAAAAATACTTGAGGTCCTGGCCAGTTGGCCCAGTGGCATCACCCAGTGTACTGATGTCCTGGGTTCAATTCTCAATCAGGACACACAGGAGAAGCTACCATCTGCTTCTCTACCTCTCTCTTCCCCTCTCACAGCCATGGCTAAATTGTACCAAGCACATCAGCCCCATGCTCTGAGGATGGCTCCTTGGAGCCTCAGTCTCAAGCACTAAAAATAGCTCGGTTGCAAGCATGGACCTTGATGGGCAGAGAACTGGCCCCAGATGGGGGTTACCAGGTGGATCCCAGTCACGGCACATGCAGGAGTCTGTCTCTCTATCTCCCCTCCTTTCACTTGGAAAAGAAGAAAGAAAGAAAAAACCACTTGATACTCACTGACTGATACAGAAAATAACATTTCACTAAAGTATTTTGTTTGAAATTTAGGAAGTAGACTGCAGTGAACAAAACAATCAAGAAAACAGGTAATAGGCCTATAAAGTCCAATGTAATATCATTTTAATGTAATTTCAAATGATGATATGAATATCCTACATCACTTTGAATTCTATAAGATATAGATTTTACTTTTGAATTTCAAAATATGAGGTTGGTTTCAGATACTCACACTATAAAGGTCCCTGGTTTCTTCTTTCATTTTAGGGATCTCAAGAAGCAGAGCCCAGACTTCACCTCGGAGCTGCAGTGGGATCCCTTTGTAAATTCTCCTATGAAACTTTTTTAAAGAAACATAAATTGAAATTACAAACTGACCAAAGCTTAAACTGCTACCTTAAATCAAATTAATTAATATATGTTAGTCTTTCATTTTCAAAGTATCCATGATAATTAATGGCACATTTTAACAGGGCACATGTGGCTCCTATCATCTCTACTTTTCAGTTCTTAAGAGGGAGACATATATGCAAAAAGTAAGAAAATAAACAAGAAAAATGTTAAATATGCCTAGCACATTAGTGTTTTCATATCATTCATTACAAAGGTGTTCCCTAAATGGCATGAAAGCATAATCAGTGCTTTTTTTCTAAGTTGTAAACATCTGATTTACATATTCCCTGTTGATATAATTAACCAGTTACACACTTTCTTCCTTTAAATCCATATACCTAAGAGGCTCCAAATAGCAAAAAGGTTGCCTGTGCCCAAAGTGTCTTTCTTCATGGAGGACAGAGAGTGCTGTTAACCCCAGTCTCTTTTCCACCACCTGCTCACTTTCTCTAAGGATCTCTAGAACACAGCATGCTCCTATCTCATAATCTCAGTTAATTCTACCCACAATCTTCAGTCCCCTCCTCTCCACACACTCTCCCTCTTCTCTTTTCACTTCTTAATAATTTCTTCAGGAAAACTTTGTTCTTTTCTTAATGACAACAATCCTACTGATCAGACAAAACTAGTGATAAATTTCCATCAAAATGGAATACCATCATTTTTTAATGAAATTATACATAAAATATCAGTATCAACTCTTTTTCTTTCTACAAAATCATATAATGTATTTTACTTTTTAACTGAATTTATTGCGGTACAGGTTTCACGTGTACAACTCAACAAAACATATCTGCAGCACACTGCCTCATGCACACACCGTCCCAAAATCTCTCTCCATCCCCATTTTCTCCATTTTGTCCATCTTCGCCAATCCCAACCCCTTTCCCTCTGGCTAACACTACGTTGTTGTCTGTGTCTATGTGTCATATAAATAATCATCAACCCTCTGGTTCCTTGAAAGTATACTGCTAATGCTCTAAGAATCTTAAGACTCTATATACTTTTCCATCTTGTAATTACATCTTTTTTATCAAAGCTAATTACTCAAAATAACATACAAACCTACTATAGTCATTATAAAGTTTGCATAATAAAATTTGGAAACTTATAAGCAGATGTGGAAATGATTAAACAAATTATGGCAGAAACCATAAGGAGTGAGGTAAGTATAGATGCATAACTACCTTTATGAATCACAATAAGATATTTAAATAGTATGGCTAAGAAAATAAAAAGCAAGTTCTAATAACTGAATTATTGGTGAACTATGTGTGAAAAAGCAGACCTTTAACTTCTACCACTACACACTTCTTAGATTTTTAAAAATTAATGATTCAGTAACTCAGACAGGATGTAGCATAAAAAACTTTGATTATATGGTTTAAAATGAATGATGCTGTAGAGCAACTTTTGCTGCAAAACAGTGAATATTGTAAAATCAATTCAATTAAATAATCACTTGTCTCAAATTAAGAATTTCAGCATAGTGACTAAAATTGTAGAAGTTTTAACACACGCAGCAGCTCTGAATAAACTAGACTCTGCTATTTGTAACCTTTACCATGTACTCAACATTTACCACCATCAATTACAAACTGAATGTAGCATAAATAAATAAATAAGTAAATAAAAGCAAATGATTTACTTTCCTAAAGAAAGTTTCTCATCTGTAATCACCTCAAAATCATAATAAACTGTACTTTTAAAAGATATATCACCCATTAAAAGTTACTTAAATTGCCTGACCTGTGGTGGCGCAGTGGATAAAGCGTCGACCTGGGAATACTGAGGTCGCCAGTTCAAAACCCTGCACCGGTCTGGTCAAGGCACATATGGGAGTTGATGCTTCTAGCTCCTCCCCCCTTTCTCTCTCTCTCTCTCTCTCTCTCACTCTGTGTCTCCTCTCTAAAAATAAATAAATTAATTAATTAAAAAAAAAAAAGTTACTTAAATTATCTCCTAAATTTCTAGAGTGAAAATGCTATACTATATGCATCTGATAAAGTATCAAAGTGTGGATATTATGGCAAAGGTGAAAAGTGAAATTTTAATAGTCCAGTAGAATAAGATGGCAGGTAAGCAGATCAACTTTAATAGACTTGAACCTCTATTAAAAGATGTTTTTCCAATGAGTAAATAAAGAGCTTTGACATGTAGTTCTTAAACAATATTACTTGAAAAGACTCAACATTTTATTGCTATCATTCAATTCTGCATTCAACAACTGTACATAAATTATTGGCCACTATGTATCCTACAGTTTAATTGAAATTTAGGGGAAAAAACCCCATCAAATCACCATGATAAATTAGAAAGAAAAAAATAGATTTCAGGTAAAAATAAAAAATTAATGGTCCCAGTGCTACTCCAGGGCCAGCATGAAAATTAGGTACATATGGAAAAGGTTAAAAAAGAAACACTAGTACATTATCACTATAATAATCAAATAAAATTAACTTTTAAATAGCATTTACTATGTACAGAAAACTAAGTTATTTACAGATATTTATCTCATTTAGTCATATCGACACATCTATGAGATGTTATCTCAATTTTATAAATATTAAAAGTAAATCACAAAGAGGTTGAATAGCTTGTCAAACAGCACAAATAAAATGTTACAGTTAGTAAAAAAATGACTTTACATTTTATAAAAAACAAAGGTTATCTTTCAAGACCGGGTACATGTAGTATCCATTGTTCTGCTCAACTGGGCTTACTAAAATACATGGAACAGGATAATATTAAGGACATTCAAGAGCAAAAAGCATTAAAATAATAATAATAAAACTACACCTAAAACTTGAAAGGAATATAAAGGTCCAATCTAGAATTCAAGCTGTGAGAGGTAATGAAATGCCACATACAACAGGTAATATCCATATGAAAAGAATATACAGAGAACAGACTGACAGCTATTAGAAGGGTTTTGGAGAACTGAGTAAAAAACGTGAAAGGATTAAACAAAAACAAACAAACAAAAACACCAAACTCAATGACACAGACAACACAATGGTGATCACCAGAGGGGAAGGGAAATGGAGGAGGCAGAAGGTAAAGGGGGATAAATGTAACGGCAGGAGACTTCACTTGGGGTGGTGATTAAACAACACAGTATACAGATGATGTGTTATAGAATGGACACCTGAAACCTTATCCATTTTACCCCAATAAATTCAATAAAAATTATAAAACAAAAAAAGAATACATTATAAGACCCTGTCCCTAAAATAAGAATTTTGAACTGTTAATAATTTTTCAAATACTTGTACTGTGACATGACAGACTGACTTATGGTTACATATCTTTCCTCACAAGTTTTCAACTATCATAGAAATTTTGTAAAGCAAAAGAGTTGTAATAAAATTTGCTAATTCTCCAGAACAAGTTTCTCTGTTATGAAGTTTCCAATGGACAAAGTAGTAACTCATATTTTCTGTAATAACACAGGAAATCATAATACAGAGGAGTGGTTCACATAGATCAACGTATTCATCTTCTCACTCCTACTTCAGGGTATTTCTATCAAATTGTAGTACCTCCTAGAAGGTATCACTCTTCCAGATATCAAGGTTTACTATAAGGCCATTATACTCAAGACAGCCTGGTACTGGCATAAGAACAGGCACATAGATCAATGGAACAGAACAGAGGACCCAGAAATAAACCCACAGCTTTATGGACAACTGATATTTGACAAAGGAGGAAAGAACATACAATGGAGTAAAGACAGCCTCTTTAACAAATGGTGTTGGGAAAATTGGACATCCACCTGCAAAAAAATGAAACTAGACCATCAACTTACACCATTCACAAAAACAAACTCAAAATGGATAAAAGACTTAAATGTAAGCCGTGAAACCATAAGCATCTTAGAAGAAAACATAGGCAGCAGGCTCTCCGACATCTGTAGCAGCAGTATATTTGCCGATTTATCTCCATGGGCAACTGAAATAAAAGGCAAGATAAACAAATGGGACTATATCAAACTAAAAAGTTTTTCACAGCTAAAGACAATAGGAACAGAATAAAAAGACAAACCACACAATGAAAGAACATATTCGACAGCACATCTGATAAGGGGTTAATAACTAAAATTTATAAAGAACTTATAAAACTCAACACCAGGAAGACAAACCACCCAATCAAAAAATGGGCAAAAGAAATGAATAGAAATTTCTCCAAAGAGGACATACAGATGGCCAATAGGCATATGAAAAAATGCTCAACATCACTAATCATTAGAGAAATGCAAATTAAAACCACAATGAGATATCACCTCACACCAGTCAGAATGGCACTCATCAGCAAAACAACACAGAATAAGTGCTGGCGAGGATGTGGAGAAAAGGGAACCCTTCTGCACTGCTGGTGGGAATGCAGACTGGTGCAGCCACTGTGGAAAACAGTTTGGAGATTCCTCAGAAAATTAAAAATCGAACTGCCTTTTCACCCAGCTATCCCACTTTTAGGAATATACCCTAAGAACACCATAGCAATGTTCGAAAAGAAGAAATGCGCCCCCATGTTCTTGGCAGCATTGTTCACAATAGCGAAGATCTGGAACCAGCCCAAGTGTCCATCAGAAGACGAGTGGATTAAAAAGTTTTGGTACATATATACTATGGAATACTACTCAGCCATAAGAAACGATGACATCGGATCATTTATAACAAAATGGATGTACCTTGATAACATTATACGGAGTGAAATAAGTAAATCAGAAAAAAAGAAAAACTGAGAACAGCATGATTCCATACATAGGTGGGACATAAAAGTGAGAATATGAGACATGGACAAGAGAGTGGTGGTTATGGGATGGGGGGAGGGAGGGAGGGAAGAGTGGGATAGGGAGGAGGGGAGGGACACAGGGAAAACCAGAACGAAGGTGACAGAGGACAATTTGACTTTTGGTGATGGGTATGCAACACAATTGAATGATAAGATAACCTGGAGATGTTTTCATTGTACATATGTACCCTGATTTATTGGTGTCACCCCATTAGAATTAATAATAATAAAATATATATATATAAAAAAAATTGTAGTACCTCCTAGAGATGATTAAAGTAGCAGAATTTATCAGTAAATGGTGATAGCTGATTGCCCCAACTCATAAATGAATATCACACATTCATTCATTCTAAAAAGAAACTGTAATAATTGCCTGCTTTGCAGCCAACACATAGTAGGTACTATAGTTACAAATGTGAAAAACTGTGGTCCTCATAGTGTCGTGGAGAAGATAAGTATATAAGCCGATAATTATAACATAAGCGGATAATCCTTTATAGTACAATAAAGCCTCATACCCTAACTGCTATCAGAGCTGAGCATCCCACTCTGATGGAAGAAGCTGTGATGGAGATAGACTTCCCCTGAGGTGGGCAAAGGTTGTAAAAGGAGAATGGTAGGCACTACACTGTCTAGATCTGCAGAAATAACAACAGGGGGCAATTAGTCCTTACATAGTAGGACATGTGAGATTCCAAGGGGAAACCAGAAAAAGTTTAAGGCAAAAGGTGTTGGGGGTGAGGGCAGTGAATCTACTGTGGTGACCACCTTTTACTGCTGCCACACAGTGCCTCTCATTCTGAAACTGGACTAGAGGCACTGTAACAGAGGGAGGGAGAGATGACTTCTGCATGAATTAGGAAATATTTTCTTCAGACCAGATGTCAAGAAACTCAATACTGATGGATACAATGGGATTTTCCAGGAGGGGAAATGAAAGTGGGGATGAGAATGAGTCTAATGATGACATAGTAATAACAATGTTAATAACAAGAGATATGCTAAAATTTTCTGATTATTCATTAGAAGCCAATATATCTGCTTCTAGGTCAGTGATTTTCAACCATTTTCATCTCATGTGGCCAATAAACTAATTACTAAAGATTTACAGAACACCAAAAAAAATGTATTTTTTGATGACCTGACAAAAAAAATAAGTATAAGTTTGATTAATTTACAAAAAAATAATAACAGTAATTAACTACACTTTTTGCTTCAGAGTGATCTTATTAAAAAAAAAGATCAGGTGCCTATATTTGTATGGTACCAAGAATTAACCAATCAGATGCAACCTTATTATGTGACATGACCAATAAGATACAACTCCATTATATGACTTATATATGTATGGTTCAAGACAGGGCATTCACACCAGACAGCTATTGTTGTGTTGGCTGTCGTCTTTCTTTATTTGACAATCTAAGAAAAAAGAGGTCAGTGCCCCTGACTAAACAGTCAGGAATTAATTAAAAGTTTAAAAATTCTTGCAGCACACTGGCTGAAAATCACTGTTCTAAATCAATTTATTTCTTGTAACATTACTAAAGAGGTAGGTACTATTTTCATCCTTGTTTTACAGATGAGAAAATTAAGATGTAGAAAGGTTAAATAAATAGTTCAAAGTAATTCTAACAAACTGTGGAAGAACTAAAATTTAGTTAGTCTGACTACAGAGACCATGGACTTAAAAACCATGATACAGGACCACTACATGTTGGATATTAACAACATATCTTAATATTCCAACTTGAGAAGTATTATCTTTAAAATTCTGTTACAATTTTATAAATATAATATATAAAATCTTTAAGAAAAAATAAAGTTGTCTGAAATATATCTTTGTTTTCAGTATCTTTGTTCACCTGCCAATAACATCAAGCAGTCTACTTCAGTCAAATACATTTAAAAATCCATCAACTAAAAACAAAACAAAACAAAAACCAATTCCATTTACTCACCTAAAATTGTCAATACCTCTTTCAAACCAGAGTGATTCTGAAACAGTGATTAGTGTGCCAGTCCACGTCATCATGGCTGCAAAGAGGAGACTTGCCCCACCCCCATGAGTCTGATGCAATGCTGTCAGACTTCCACAATCGCAGAGCACACCATAAAACAATTTCACTTTTGGAGCTACTGATACTTCTTACTGCCTCCCTATTTTCTTTAATCATCCCTACTCCATTGGTTCCTTCATCTCTGCCTCCAAATAACACGAGGTTCCTGAGGGGATCTAAAAAAGTTTTAAACCATCCGCAGGTCCTCCTGCCTCTGATCACTGCACTCTATTTCTCTCTGACCTCTTACTGACAAACCAAAAGGGGAAGCTAGCATAAAAGATGGTACAATCAATGAACCCTGAAGGCTGCACATAGGGTCTCTTGCTTGTAACTAATCCGTGTGACTCTGAAAATTTTATTTCTAATGGTGGCGCCTCCATTTCACATCAGTAAAATAAAATGTTTTCATATGAGTCCATTAGTTATTTGACCAACAAAGATCCATTTAGTTATTTGATCAAGAAAAACATATGTGTATCTGTAATAGGTACCTGCTTTGACTCAGCTTAGACACAATTACATCACGACTAATAATAATGGGCTCCACTTAACAGAAATAACTTCATTTACTAGACTGTACTCTTTAAAATACATACTATTGTACATAAGGGGGCAGTCACTGTGACAACTCACAGCCAACACAAACAGCCTTAATGGAAACATTTTCATCAAAGCTTGCATCCTAAAAATCCAAATATTCTCTAAGAAGGCCATATTTTTATTTCAAAATATTTCTATAAATTTCTTTGTATTACTACTATGTAAGGTCTGTGGAGAAAACATACCTGCTCCTTTTGGAAGAGAAGAAAAACACATGCTACTTTTTTTACTTTGATGCAATTTAAAACTAGGTATGACTTGAAAGCATTGATGTTATTAGAAAGTGCATCCTGTTTCACACCAAACTGGACCGTATATATCATCCACTAATTCTAGCATTATGGCTGTGGGAAAGTGCTTTAAAATTATACATCAAGGAAATAATTCTGGTAAAATCTAAGTGAACTAAATTAGCCAGAGTTGCTGTACAGAATAACAGCCTAGTAGAAGTGCTCATTTTACCGAGGCTACTTTCATAGATATATATGAACAAGACATAGACAAGAACATAAAACATACAGCTCTACAATTACTTGATTAGAATGAATGTGAGACTAATGCATAGGTATAGTGCCAAATTTTATCCTGTAGTTACCACAAGAGCAACCTTTCGACAGTGACAGAAGGTAAAGCATAGCTGCCAACTTCAGGTCAACCTGAGGGACAGGGAAATATTAAATAAGAGCATAGGCATTGTACCTAATGCTTTGCTTTGAATTGATTCCTCTTAAAAACAACTTCCAACCTAATACTAAAACACACATAATAAAATCATCAATGAACTCACTCCTGATGAAAATAAAGAGTCCAATAGATTTTAAATAAGGATGTTGAAGATGCTCAAAAAGTGAAGTGACGTTAGTATTTTGAGATACCCCAGGACAAAAAGATTTTCTTGATTAAATAAGTTCCATGCAACTTCAGGTCCCTCTTACAAAGTCCCACCACATGTTAAAATATAAAAACTCAAAAGTTCTGTAGTAAAAAAACATTGCTTAGATACATTTAGCTCTGATTTTCCCAATTTTTTAAAAAATATATTTTATTATTATTAATTCTAAAGGGGTGACACCAATAAATCAGGGTACATATGTACAATGAAAACATCTCCAGGTTATATTATCATTCAATTGTGTTGCATACCCATCACCAAGAGTCAAATTGTCCTCTGTCACCTTCTATCTAGTTTTCCCTGTGTCCCTCCCCTCCTCTATATCCCACCTTTCCCTCCCTCCCCCCATCAAGTAACCCCCACACTCTTGTCCATGTCTCATATTCTCACTTTAATGTCCCACCTATGTATGAAATCATGCTGTTCTCAGTTTTTCTTTTTTTCTGATTTACTTATTTCACTCCGTATAATGTTATCAAGGTACATCCATTTTGTTATAAATGATCCGATGTCATCATTTCTTATGGCTGAGTAGTATTCCATAGTATGTATGTACCAAAGCTTTTTAATCCACTCGTCTTCTGACGGACACTTGGGCTGGTTCCAGATCTTCACTACTGTGAACAATGCTGCCACGAACATGGGGGCGCATTTCTTCTTTTCAAACAGTGCTACGGTGTTCTTAGGGTATATTCCTATAAGTGGGATAGCTGGGTCAAAAGGCAGTTCGATTTTTAATTTTCTGAGGAATCTCCAAACTGTTTTTCTACAGTGGCTGGACCAGTCTGCAATCCCACCAGCAGTGTAGAAGGGTTCCCTTTTCTCCACGTCCTCACCAGCACTTGTTCTGTGTTGTTTTGCTGATGAGTGCCATGCTGACTGGTGTGAGGTGATATCTCATTGTGGTTTTAATTTGCATTTCTCTAATGATTAGTGATGTTGAGCATTTTTTCATATGCCTATTGGCCATCTGTATGTCCTCTTTGGAGAAATTTCTATTCATTTCTTTTGCCCATTTTTATTGGAATGTCATCCTGGTGTTGAGTTTCATCAGTTCTTTATAAATTTTAGTTATTAACTCCCTATCAGATGTGCTGTCGAATATGTGCTCCCATTGTGTGGTTTTGTCTTTTAATTCTGTTCTTATTGTCTTTAGCTGTGCAAAAACTTTTTAGTTTGATATAGTCCCATTTGTTTATCTTGCCTTTTATTTCATTTGCCTGTGGAGATAAATCGGCAAATATACTGCTGCTACAGATGTCGAAGAGCTTGATGCCTATGTTTTCTTCTAAGATGCTTATGGTTTCACGGCTTACATTTAAGTCTTTTATCCATTTTGAGTTTGTTTTTGTGAATGGTTTAAGTTGATGGTCTAGTTTCATTTTTTTGCAGGTAGATGTCCAATTTTCCCAACACCATTTGTTAAAGAGGCTGTCCTTACTCCATTGTATGTTCTTTCCTCCTTTGTCAAATATCAGTTGTCCATAAAGGTGTGGGTTTATTTCTGGGTCCTCTGTTCTGATCCATTGATCTATGTGCCTGTTCTTATGCCAGTACCAGGCTGTCTTGAGTATAATGGCCTTATAGTAAACCTTGATATCTGGAAGAGTGATACCTCCTGCATTATTTTTTCTTTTAAAGATTGCTGAGGCTATTCGTGTTCTTTTTTGGTTCCGTATAAATTTTTGAGATATGTGTTCTATATCTTTGAAGTACGTCATTGGTATTTTAATTGGTATTGCATTGAATTTATAAATTGCTTTGGGTAATATAGATATTTTAATGATGTTTATTCTTCCTAGCCATGAGCACGGTATATGCTTCCACTTGTTTGTATCTTCCTTGATTTCTTTTATCAATGTTTTATAATTTTCGAAGTACAAGTCGTTAATCTCATTGGTTAAATTTACTCCTAGGTACTTTATTTTTTTGGCTGCAATAGTGAAGGGGATTGTTTCCTTAATTTCTTTTGCTGACAGTTCACTGTTGGTATATAGAAATGTCTCTGAATTCTGAGTATTAATTTTATATCCTGCCACCTTGCTGAATTCATTTATAAGGTCCAGTAGTTTTTTGGCTGAGACTTTAGGGTTTTCAATATACAATATCATATCATCTGGAAATAGTGACAGTTTTACTTCTTCTTTTCCAATTTGGATGCCTTTTATTTCTTCTTCCTGTCTGATTGCTGTAGCAAGGACTTCCAGAACTATGTTGAATAAGAGTGGTGAAAGGGGGCATCCCTGCCTGGTTCCTGATCTTAAGGGGATTGCTTTTAATTTTTGTCCATTTAGTATGATGGTTGCTGTGGGTTTGTCATAGATGGCATTTATCATGTTAAGGAATGATCCTTGTATTCCCACTTTACTGAGAGTTTTGAGCATGAATGGGTGCTGGATTTTCTCAAATGCCTTTTCTGCATCTATTGAAATTATCATGTGATTTTTGTCCTTCCTTTTGTTTATGTGATGAATCACATTGATTGATCTGCAAATATTGAACCAGCCTTGCCTCTCCAGAATAAATCCCACTTGATCATGGTGTATGATTTTTTTCATATATTGCTGGATCCAGTTGGCTAATATTTTTTAGAGAATTTTAGCGTCTAAATTGATCAGGAATAGGCCTATAATTTTCTTTCTTTGTGTTGTCTTTGCCCGGTTTTGGGATCAAAATTATGCTCGCCTCATAAAAGGAGTTTGGAAGTCTTCCTTCCTCTTGAATTTTTTGAAATAGCTTGAGGAGGATAGGAGTTAGTTCTTCTTTGAATTTTTGATAGAATTCACTTATGAAGCCATCAGGCCCAGGACTTTTCTTTTTTGGGAGTTTCTTGATAACTGTTTCAATCTCATTTGTTGTAATTGGTCTGTTTAGGTGTTCTGATTCTTCCAGATTGATTTTTGGAAGGTTATATGATTCAAGAAATTTGTCCATTTCACCAAGATTGTCTAATTTTTTGGCATATAGTTCTTCATAGTATTTTCTTACAATGCTTTGTATTTCTGTTGTGTCAATTGTTATTTCTACACTGTCCTTTCTAATTTTATTTATTTGAGTCCTCTCTCTTTTTTTCTTGGTGAGTCTAGTTAAAGGTTCATCAATCTTGTTTACCTTTTCAAAGAACCAGCTTCTGGTTTCATTGATCCTCTGTATTGTTTCCTTAGCCTCTATGTCATTTATTTCTGCTCTGACCTTTATTATTTCCTTCCTTCTACTTGTCTTGGGTTTTATTTGTTGTTGTTTTTCTAGTTCTTTTAGATGCAGGGTCAGGTTGCTTATGATATGCCTGTAGTGCAATAAACTTCCCTCTCAGAACTGCTTTTGCTGTGTCCCATAAAAATTGAGTTGATGTATGCTCATTATCATTTGTTTCTAGAAACGTTTTTATTTCTTCTTTGATCTCAATGTTAATCCATTCATTATTTAATAACATGCTATTTAGTTTCCAAGTGTTTGAGTATTTTTCAGTTTTTCTTTTGTGGTTAATTTCTAGTTTCATGGCATTGTGATCAGAGAAACTGCTTGATATGATTTCAATCTTCTTAAATTTATTGAGACCATATTTGTGTCCTAACATGTGGTCTATGCTAGAAAACATACCATGAGCGCTTGAGAAGAATGTATATTTTACTGCTTTAGGGTGAAAAGTTCTGAAGATATCTATTAAATCAAGTTGATCTAGTATCTCCTTTAAGTCTGCTGTTTCTTTATTAATTTTCTTTCTTGAGGATCTATCCAGTGTTGTTAGAGGGGTACTGAAATCCTCTACTATAATAATATTGCTGTTAACCTCGCCCTTTATATCCATCAAAGTCTGCTTTATGTATGCCAGGGCTCCTATATTTGGTGCAAAAATATTTATAATAGTTATATCTTCCTGTTGAATTGTTCCCTTTATCATTATGTAGGGTCCTTCCTTATCTCTTACTACAGCCTTAGTTTTAAAGTCCATATTGTCATATATAAGTACTGCTACCCCGGCTTTTTTTTCATTTCCATTTGCATAAAATATTTTTTTCCATCCTTTTATCTTCAGTCTATGTGCATCTTTTGTTTTCAGGTGTGTCTCTTGTAGACAGCATATGTATGGGTCCTGTTTCTTTATCCATGCAGCTACCCTATGTCTTTTGATTGGATCATTTAATCCATTCACATTTAAGGTTATTATTGATATGTAGTTGTTTATTGCCATTTTATTGTTTAAAGCTGTATTCTTCTTTCGCTATATTCTCTCCTCCCTTTAAACTGTTCACAACAGGCCCCTTAGTATCACTTGCAGAATTGGTTTGGTTTTTATGAATTCCTTGAGGCTTTCTTTTTCTGGGAAGCTCTTTATTTCTCCTTCAATTTTAAACGTTAGCCTTGCTGGATAAAGTAGTCTTGGTTGTAGGTTCTTGTTCTGCATTACTTTGATTATATCTTGCCATTCCCTTCTGACCTCAAGTGTTTCTGTTGAGAAGTCTGATGTCATCCTTATGGGGACTCCTTTGTATGTGATAGCCTTTTTTCCCTAGCAGTTTTTAAAATATTTTCTTTATCCATTAGCTTTGGTATTTTAACTATGATGTGTCTTGGTGTAGATCTTTTTGGATTTCTTTTTAATGGAGTTCTGTGTGCTTCTTGAACGTGTGGAGTGTTTCCCAGCCTTAATTTAGGAAAGTTTTCTGCTATGATTTGATTGAACAAAGTTTCCATTTCCTGTCCTCTCTCTTCTTCTTCAGGCACCCCTATGATGCGAATGTTGTTTCTCTTCAGGTTGTCCCAGAACTCACTTAGAGTTTCCTCACATTTTTTGAGTCTCTTTTTGTTTTTCTTCTCTGCTTCTGTGCCTTTATTTATTGTGTTCTCTATCTCGCTGATTTGATCCTCAGCGTGATTCATCCTGCTTTTATTTCCTTCCATTGTGGTCTTTAGTTCTGATACTGTATTTATCATTTCTGTCTTATTCTTTTTTAATTTCAATTTAATTTTTTATAGTTGTTATCTCTGTATTTAGGTGTTCATAATGACTATCCATTGTTGCTCTAATTTCTTTGAACATCCTAACTATCATTATTCTAAATTCTGCTTCTGGTAATTTGGTTATATCTGGTTCATTCAGGTTCTTCTCTGGGGATTTCTCTTGATTCATTTGGTTTGCATTCCTCTGCCTGCCCATTTTGTCTGTGTATAAGCAAGTTGTGGCCACTGGAGTCCAGTAGGTGTTGCCTTTTTGTTTTCTAGGTGTCGTCTGTCTTCAGACCCGCCACCCCCTCTGCCGCTGCCTAGAGCAGTTGGGTATGGGCGTTGCCAGCGCCGGCCAAATGTGGCTTTTGCTGTGATTTCTGCCTCTCCTCCATGGGAGGGGCTGTCACTCAAGCCACAAGCTTCAGCACCAAGGGTAGAGGTGAGCACCTTTGCTCAGCTGCGGACCTAGCCTGTTTCCAGATTTCCGCCCAGAACCCGCAGTCAGACCCTACTGTCCACAGTTTCGCGGGTTGGGCGGGGCTTTTGACGTGCTCTCAGCTGTGAGCCTTTGCCTGTCCGGAGCTTTAGCCCCACCCTCGAGGTCAGGGCCCTTCTGCGCAGGGTTGCAAACCAAGGTTTATTGGGCCGGGTGTGTTTGCTGGCTTCTGCTAAGCTGCAGACTTCCTCTCGTCCCAGACTCTACCCCGCCCTTGCGTTCGGAGCCCGCTCATGCATGTAGGATGGCAAACCATCGTTTCTCTGGCCGGGCAGGGATAGTAGCGTGGGCTCAGCTGTCTGCTTCCACTTGTCTTGGGGTCTACCCCGTCCCCGCGCTCGGAGCCCACTCATCCACGTAGAATGGCAAACCGCGGTTTCTCCGGCCGGGCGGGGCTGGTAGTGTGAGCTCAGCTGCAAGCCCCTGCCCGTCCCTGGACCTAGCCCCGTCCCCGCGGTCAGGGCTGGCTTGCGAAGGGTCGCAGAGCAGATCTCTGCCCGTTCCTGGCCTCCCGCTTTGTCCCCGCAGGTGGGATTACAGGCGGTCCGCAGCTTCCGGAGTGCTTTCGCGCGTCCCCTCCGACCCTGCTGGGCTAGACCGAGCTCACACCGGCTTGGCCTTCGCCCATGTCGACAGAACAGCATTTCAGCGTCCTGCCGCCACCATATCCTTCAGCAACCCTCAGCAGAGTAGGAAGGGACCTAATACTCCACACTGTAGGCCTGGGAGCTCCCTCACTTGTTTCACAGCTCAAAACTGTCCAAATGCCTTTTCTAGGCTCTGGGACTGCAGGCTGGGGTTTGGTTCCTGGGACCCAGGTCCCTCCCTCTCCGCCAAACTCTCCTCCTGCCACGCGGGTCTCTCCAGGCTGCCGTTTGCTCCGGGGAGCTGGGCAGCCCTCTTCACGTTTTCTCTATTCCTACCAGTTTCAATGTGGCTTCTGTGTTCCTTGGTTGAAGAGACCACTTAGTTCAGTTCAAAGTTGGTTTATCCAGATGATGGTTCTTAAAATTGAGTTATAATCCACTTTGGTTCTGGGAGTTGGAAGTTGGTACCTACGCCTACTCCGTCGCCATCTTGCTCCTCTGATTTTCCCAATTTTATTTAGCCAGAGAGCCTTTTTCTCAGGTAATAATAAGCAACAACTCTGAGAGGTAAGTGCTATTATTATCCCCATTTCACAGATGAGCAAACTAAGTGAGAGAAAGGTAAAATACCTTTCCCAGGCCGCACAGCTAGTAAAGTGGCAGAACTGGGGTTTGAACCCAGGATAGCCTGGCTCTAGAGTCTATTGCTAACTATAAGGCAATACTGCTTCTATTTAATGCTCATTAGAATTTAAGGAATTGATATTTTTCCCTGGTATTCTTATTGGCAATACCAATATACAACAATTATATCTATGCAAAATGTAAAATATTAAGACAGAGAAAAAAGTGTGAGGAAACAGAAATCATCATAATTACCTCAGTTGTGTTTTGCTGTAGGACTTTGGAAGATTTCCTTTTTTCCATAAAAAATTTTTCATTGTCTAAACTTCCTTCAAAAAACTAATACCTGCAGCTAACATTTACTGAATGCTTGCGCTCTGATAGGTGTGTGCTGAGTGCTGTGTGCGCATTAATCATTTACTTTTCATCCTTTTGAAATAAGTATGATTATCTCCATTTTACTGTGAGGAAATGCTTTGATGTCAGCTGTTCTTAAAGCACGGCCAATGAGGTCAAAGTTGTCTCATAGTAATGCGAAAATGTTAGTTGCCTTTTTCACTATGTTGATTTTTGCACTGAGAGCAGAAAATCAATGGTCGTAAAAGTACTGGCACCCTGACACAAACCATGGTGGCGGCGGCACTGCTCGTGGCCACTGTAGTCTCCACTCAGTTTAAAACAAACCAGGTTTACTTAAGATGAAGCAATAGAGATTAATAATTTATGAAATTTCAATTCTTGAATACATCTTATTAATATATCTGAGTGACGGCATGGGAGGTACACACAGGCACTTTGCCACGTGTCCAAGTTAATGGGAGGCTCAAGAAAAAGCATTTATAAAATTGCTTGACTCAATCTAAATCAATTGCTTTTTTCATAGAGGAGCTTATTACTTGAAAGAATGACTAACCAACTATGGTTATTCAGACTTGGTTATTTAACATTTTCTCAAAAATAAGTGAATCCTGTCACTTTAAGGAAAATATCTAATAGTATTTGGTGCCACTGATAACATCTGACCTTTCAAGCAAAATTAAAATTTTAGAAAATTTCCATCACCATAAATTTCAGTTAACCAATATTTAAAAACTTTTCTGATGAGATTGTTGCTGATATTAATAGATGTATATTTTTTCAAATTGCTTTAAAACTGATAATAAACTCAATACAGGGCAACAAGATTTAAGGGGAGGTTTGCTGGAAGCTTCTGGAAAAAAGAGATTGCTCCTTTTCACGGAAAGATTTCAGAAGCCAGTCCAATCTTTCTGCACAGTGTGACGTGGATATGAAGCTTAAAACTACTGCAATGAACCCAAGTGGAAGCCAACCTCAAGAAGAAGCTGACACTGCAGAAGGCAGAGGAGAGGTGGAAAGACACTAAGCACAGACAACATAACTGAGCCGCTGCATTAAATCACCCCTGAACCCAGCTGACCTCCAATATATCCTCTTGTTGAAGCTGATTTGAATTGGGAACTCTTTTATAACATAAAGATTCCTAATTTGAGGCATTCCACTAAATTAAACTAAAATAAATTTCTTAAAGAATATGAATGTGATACTCTTAAAATTAAAGAAAATTTATTTTAGTGAGCGGGGGGTGGAGGGAGAGAGAGAGATGAAAAGCATCAACTTGAGTTGTGGCACTAAACTTTTTCACTGATTGCTTCTCATACGTCCCTTGACTTGGGGAGCTCCAGCTGAGCCAGTGACCCCTTGCTTAAGCCAGAGACCTTGTGCTCAAGCCAGTGACCTTGGGCTTCAAGCCAAGCAACCTTTGGGCTCAAGCTCGTGATCCCATGCTCAAGATGGACAGACAGCCCATGCTCAAGCCGGGTGAGTAGGCAATCAAACAGGCAACCTTGGGATTTGAAACCTGGGACCCCAGTGTCCCAGGCTGACACTCTATCCACTGCACCACGACCGGTCAGACTAAAGAGAAACTTTTACTGAGAAATCCACATTGATCTTGTATAGCTTTATCAGAAAGTAACATTATCTTTAATTACCTTTTCAGTGTTCTTGTATTTTTCCCATCCTTTTAGCATTTTCAACCACTTCGTAGTTCTTTCGATTTCCAGGTGCTTTTGCTAAAATAAAATTGATGTATTGTTACTATTTGTTCAAGGATTCTTTACTTACAAATTATGGAGAAAAAAAGTCAAAGAAAATACTGCTAATAAAGGACGACTAATTTATGCTAAATATTAGATAGAAATTAACCTATCTAACTTTTTAAAAGTTGAGTTAATAATTTTCAGTTGTATCAGTTGTATTCTTTAGCAAAAGTTAAGATACACAGCAGGTACTACACTGAGGTAGGTAAAGAGAAAGGAATTGTTTACATTTTCAAACATGCTTAAAGGAATCACTAAAAATCCTGTGTACTATACAAATTTAAAAAATATTTTTTAAATATTTTGAAATATCTTTCATGAAGCAACAAAAGCACACTTCAAAATTCCATTATCTTTCTTTTCCTCACAATTTACTTATTACTAGCATCTGAATATTTTAGTGACATAGTTGGTATTTTAAAGAAGAATTGGGTATTTATTGATATGTGGAGTGACTATTTAATTATTGCTATGTTAATGAAATTATATAAAGGTAAGCAGTAGTTGTTGCCAAAAAAGAAAGTTCACCATTTGCTAAGGATGACTGATATGGAAATATGACAGGTACTATGACATAGGGACAAAAAGGATAAGACTAAGGTCATGTAGAAGAGTAGTCCAATCTACCAAGGGATGTCAGAGAAGAAGAGCCCTACATAAAGACCAAATAATTATCAGCATTTTACTCAAGAGCAATGTGGGAAAGAATACTATAAAAAGCAGGGGTACATGTAGTTCTGAGATAACTGACCATTAGATGAGGCTGAAAGGAAACACAGTCTTGCATGTCAAACTAAACTGGGATTTGGGGCAAAACTAGGAAATGGGGACAGTGGACAGAAAGCACAGTGTGTCCGTAAAGTCATGGTGCACTTTTGACCGGTCACAGGAAAGCAACAAAAGACGATAGAAATGTGAAATCTGCACCAAATAAAAGGAAAACCCTCCCAGGTTCTGTAGAATGATGTGGCAGCATGTGCGCATGCGCAGATGATGACGTAACACCATGTATATAGTAGAGCAGCCCACGGTCACGCCAGTCGAGATATGGACGGTACAGAAGAAAGTTCAGTGTGTTCTGTGGCTCGCTAAATTCGAATCCGTGACCAAAGTGCAACGTGAATATTGGTATGTTTATAACAAAGCACCACCACATAGGAATAACATTACTCGGTGGGATAAGCAGTTGAGAGAAACAGGCAGTTTGGTGGAGAAACCCTGTCTTGGTAGGCCATCAGTCACTGACGAGTCTGTAGAGGCTATATGGGATAGCTACCTAAGGAGCCCTAAAATATCTGTGCGTGCATGTGTTCGACAATTACACCTAAACAAGACTACACAGTTCATAAGGTGTTAAAGAAACATCTCTGTTTTACGGGGTACAAATTGCGGCTGTTGCACGTATCAAACCGGCGGATAGACCCACACGATGCGCGTTTGCTACAGATATGCTTCATGAGGTCGACAATGATGCAAGATTTTTGCAGAAGATTGTGTTTAGCCATGAGGCGATCTTCCATATCTGTGGACAAACAAGTCTCATAATAAGTTATGTTCATTGTCATAACGTCCGAATATGGGCTGCTAAACATCCTCATGCCTACGTTGAGTGCGAACGTAACACCCCTAAAGTGAACGTGTGGTGTGGCCTGATGCAGGATAAGGTGATAGGCCCATTTTTTTCGTGGAGCAGTCTGTGACAGCAAACACCTATCTTGACATGTTGAAATTGTGTGCGGTGCCACAATTTCCAGAAGGTGTCATCTTTCAACAGGACGGCGCTCCTCCACAATACGCCACCATTGTTCATGAGTTTCTGGATAGAATATTCCCTTGGCAGTGGATAGGCAGGGGTTCTGTCAAGCCATGGCCACCACAATCCCCAGATCTGACGCCCTTAGACTTTTACTTTTGGGGTTATGTGAAGCAACATGTGCACGTGGAACGTATCAACGACATTAATCACTTAAAACAGAGAATCACAGACATTATTCACTCTGTTACACTAGACGTCCTTACCCGTGTGTGGCAAGAACTTCACTATCATTTGGATGTGTGTAGGGCAACAAATGGAGCCCACATTGAACTGCACGGAATAGCTATGAACTGAGAGAGTTTTCCTTTTATTTGATGCAGATTTCACATTTCTATCATCTTTTCTTGCTTTCCTGTGACCAGCCAAAAGTGCACCATGATTTTACGAACACACTGTACTTCTTCCTCACTTCTCTGGTTTCCAGGGGAGGAATATTGGTTTCCTAAGAAAATGGGCCTGCTCCCCAACCTCCTAATGACTCCTATGGTGGCAGAGTTACTAGAGGATGTAGAGCGGGGCACAGAGCAGGCACTTAGTTCATTGTTTTATTTTTACGAGAACAAAATCCCACATAATTTTCTCTTATATGTGAACTGAGATCCTGCTATTTTGTTCATTTCCCTCAATTTCCACATTTTCTTTTCTAGAGGCCTCTGTAAGTATAATAAGCACATGAATAAAATGCAATGGAAAAGGAAGATTACATAGGAAATAAATTATTCTAACGATACATTTATGCTCAAAATGTATACTCTCTACAACCCTATGTGGTAAGCATATTCATCTCCATTTTTCAGATAGGAAAACAAAAGGGTTAAGACTTGTCCAGATTCCTATCTCGTAAATTCATATTGCGGGGGGTCGGTCAGGGGGGGAGTGAAGTTGGCCAGCTTGGCTCCAGGACCTGCACTTTGGCCCCACACTGTATGTCTCTTCATTCCACCATGTCCCTTCACTGGTCAGGCAAGCACACTCTTGAGGGAAGCAGAAGCTCCTAACTGACTGTTTTAAATCAAGACTTGAACAGAAACATGGCATCAATATTTCTGGATTTAAAAGAGGCATAATTTCCCAAAGATAATCCTGAATTTAGAAAAAGATTCTGACCAATAAGAATATTTTTATAGAATATTACTTTTAGGCATATTTTTTTCTTTTTCTTTTTAATGATTTTATTTTATTGTTTTTAAACAGAATCAAATGTGCCACTGAGTATATCTCCCCACCCCGTGTTTCCCTCGACACCCCCTTTGGACTCTCACCCTAACACCTTCCCCTCTTCCATTCCAGGATTTCCTGTCCCACTCTCTATAACACTGTGTTATGTATATATAATTTCACTAATGTCTTTCCCTTCTCTGATCGCATCTTCTCATCCCCTTTCCCTCAGTCCGCTTTCCCTCTGGTCGCTTTGATCCCGCCTCTGCCTCTATTTAGTTCCTCAATTCACATTGTTCATTACCTTCCTCAAATGAGTGAGGTCATATGATATTTTTCTTTCTCTGCCTGGCTTATTTCACTTAGTATAATAGTCTTTAGGTTAATCCATATTGTCACAAAAGGTAAGCTTTCCATCATTTTCACAGCCGCATAGTATTCCATTATCTATATGTACCAAAGCTCTTAAATGCACTCGTTCACTGATGGACACTTGGGCTATTTCCATATCTTGGCTATTGTAAACAATGCTGCCATAAACATGAGGTGCATTTCTTCTTTTGAATCAGTGATTGGCTACTCAAGATATATTCCTAAAAGTGGGATGGCTGGGTCAAAAGGCAGTTCGATTTTTAATTTTCTGAGGAATCTCCAAACTGTTTTCCACAGTGGCTGCACCAGTCTGCATTCCCACCAGCAGTGCAGGAGGGTTCCCTTTTCTCCACATCCTCGCCAGCACTTATTCTGTGTTGTTTTGCTGATGAGCGCCATTCTGACTGGTGTGAGGTGATATCTCATTGTGGTTTTAATTTGCATTTCTCTAATGATTAGTGATGCTGAACATTTTTTCATCTTCCTATTGGCCATCTATATGTCCTCTTTGGAGAAGTGTCTATTCATTTCTTTTGCCCATTTTTTTTTTTTTAAGTGAGAGTCCAGCCCCAGGGGCCTGGGAATGTGAAGTTTTATTTATTTATTTATTTAATACAGAGAGTGAGAGAGAGAGAGAAAGGGGGAGGAGCTGGAAGAATCAACTCCCATATGTGCCTTGACCAGACCAGTGCAGGGTTTTGAACTGGCGACATCAGTGTTCCCAGGTCGTCGCTTTATCCACTGCGCCACCACAGGTCTCTTTTGCCCAATTTTTGATTGGATTGTTTACCTCCCTGGTGTTGAGTTTTACAAGTTCTTTATAAATTTTGGTTATTAACACCTTATCAAACGTATTGTCAAATATGTTCTCCCATTGTATGGTTTGCCTTTTTATTTTGTTCATATTGTCTTTACCTATGAAAGAGCTTTTTAGTTTGATATAGTCCCATTTGTTCATCCTGTCCTTTATTTCACTTGCCCGTGGAGATAAATTGGCAAAAATATTCCTGCGAGTGATGTTGCAGAATTTATTGCCTATGTTTTCTTCCAAGATGATTATGGTTTCACGGCTTACATTTACATCTTATATCCATTTTGAGTTTATTTTTATGAATGGTGTAAGTTGAAGGTCTAGTATCATTTTTCTGCACGTACCTGTCCAATTTTCCCAACACTATTTGTTAAAGATACTGTCTTTACTCCATTGTATGCTCTCACCTCCTTTGTCAAATATCAATTGTCCATAAAGGTGTGGGTTTATTTCTGGGTTCTCTGTTCTGTTCCATTGATCTATATGCTTGTTCTTATGCCATTATCAAGCTTTTTTTAGTACAATGGCCTTGTAGTATAACTTGATATCAGGAAGAGTGATACCTCCCACTTTATTCTTCTTTTTAAAGATTGCTGAGGCTATTCGTGTTCTTTTTTGGTTCAATATAAATTTTTGGAATATCTGTTCTATATCTTTGAAATATGTCATTGGTTTATTAATAGAAATTGCATTGAATTTATAGATTGCTTTCGGTATTATAGATATTTTAATGATATTTATTCTTCCTAGCCATGAGCACTGTATATGCTTCCACTTGTTTGTATCTTCTTTGATTTCTTTTATCAATCTTTTATAATTTTCTGAGTACAAGTCTTTAAAATCCTTGGTTAAATTTACTCCTAGGTACTTTGTTTGTTTTGCAATAGTAAAGGGAATTGTTTTCATAATTTCTCTTTCAGGATGTGAGGGCAATCTGGCTGCGACATCTGTCACCCCATTGATCGCCAGGGTTGATTCGGTTGATCTGGCTGGCTAGGCGGGTGTTCCCTTCCTCCCTCACCACTCCATGTGCATCCCTCCTGAAGCTGCGCGCTCGGTCGAAGAGGACGACCTTCCCCGATAGAGGAGAGGACCGTTCTTCGGTCAAGGGTATACGAGTAGCTGCGCTCCCCTGCTAGAACCTCCAAACAAGTCTCATAATTTCTCTGTCAGACAGTTCATTGTTGGTGTATAAAAATACCTCTAATTTCTGAATATTAATTTTATATCCTGCCACCTTGCTGAATTCATTTATCAGGTACAGTAGATTTTTGACTGACACTTTAGAGTTTTCTATGTACAGTATCATGTCATCAGCAAATAATGATAATGTTACTTCTTCTTTCCAATTTGGATGCCTTTTATTTCTTCTTCTTGTCTGATTGCTCTAGCTAGGACTTCTAGAACTATGTTGAATAAGAGTAGTGAAAGGGGGCACCCCTGCCTTGTTCCAGATCTTAAGGGGATTGCTTTTAATTTTTGCCCATTCATTCTGATGTTGGCTGTGGGTCTGTCATAGATGGCCTTTATTATGTTGAGGTATGTTTCCTGTATTCCCACTGTGCTGAGAGTTTTGATCATAAATGGGTGCTGGATTTTATCAAATGCTTTTTCGGCATCTGTTGGTATTACCATGTGACTTTTCTCCATCCTTTCGTTTATGTGTTGAATCACACAGATTTGCAAATATTGTACCAGCCTTGCCTCCTGAGAATAAATCCCACTTGATCGTGATGTATGATTTTTTTCGTGTATTGCTGGATCCGGTTTCCTAATATTTTGTTGAGATTTTAGCATCTAAGTTCATCTGGGATACAGTTTTCTCTCTTTGTAGAGTCTTTGCCTGGTTTTGGAATGAAAATTATGCTCAACTGTTAAAAGGAAAAGTTTGGAAGTCTTCCCTCCTCTTGAATTTTTTGAAATAGTTTGAGAAGGATAGGAATTAGTTCTGTGAATATTTGGTAGAATTTACCTGTGAAGCCATATCTGACTTAGGATTTTTGGGTGTTTTTAGGAGTTTTTTGATAACTGTTTCAATCTCATTTATTGTATTCAGTCTGATTAGTTTTCTGATTCTCCCAGATTGACTTTTGAAAAATTATATGTGTCAAGGAATTTGTCCATTTCACCTAGATTGTCTACTTTTTTGGCATACAGTTCTTCATAGTATTTTTTTTACAATCCTTTGTATTTCTGCTTAGTCAATTGTAACTTCTCCACTCTCGTTTCTAATTTTATTTGAGTTCTCTCTCTCTTTTTTTTTCCTGGTAAGTCTGGTTAAACATTCATTTATCTTGTTTACCTTTTCAAAGAACCAGCTCTTAGTTTCCTTGATCTACTGTATTGTTTTTATAGGTTCTAAGTCATTTATTTCTGCTCTAATCTTTATTATTTCCTTCCTTCTACTTCCTCTGGGCTTTACTTGTTCTTTTCTATTTCTTTTAGATACAGAGTTATTTGAGCTTTTTCTTGCTTCTGAAGGTATGCCTGTAATTATATGAACTTCCCTCTCAAGACTGCTTTTGCTGTGTCCCATAAACTTTGAGTTGTTGTATGTTCCCTTTCATTTTTCAAGGAAATTTTTTATTTCTTCCTTGATCTCATTGTTAACCCATTAGTTATTTAATAACATGCTATTTAGTCTCCAAGTGTTTGAATGTTTTTCAGTTTTTCTACTGTAGTTGATTTCTAGTTTCATGCCATAGTGAGCAGAGAAAATGCTTGATATGATTTCAGTCTTCTTAAATTTATTGAGACTTCTTTTGTGTCCTAACATGTGGTCTATTCTAGAGAATGTACCAGGAGCACTTGAAAAGAATGTATATTCTGCTGCTTTGGGGTGAAATGTTCTGAGGATATCTATTAAATCCAGTCGATGTAGTATGTCACTTAAGGCTGCTGTTTCTTTGTTAATTTTCTGTCCAGAGGGTCTATCCACTGATGTTAGTGAGGTATTAAAATCTCCTACTATTATCGTATTGAGGTTGACCTTGCTCCTTATTCCATCAAAATCTGCTTATGTATTTAGGTGCTCCTATATTAGGCACATAGGTATTTATAATGGTTATATCTTCCTGTTGGATTAATCCCTTTATTATTATGTAGTGACCTTCTTTATCCTTTTGTTTTAAAGTCTATTTTGTCAGATATAAATATTGCTACACCAACTTTTTTTTCATTCCCATTCGCATGAAAGATTTTTTCCATCCCTTCACTTTCGGTCTATGTGTATCTTTTGTTTTGAGGTGTGTCTTTTGTACACAGCATATGTACAGGTCCTGTTTTCTTATCCACGCAGCTACCCTATGTCTTTTGATTGGAGCATTTAATCCATTTACATTTAAGGTTATTGTTAATATGTAGTTATTTATTGCCATTTTATTCTTTAAATCTACTTTCCTCTTTTTCTAGATTTTTTCCCCTTTGTTCTTTTTACAACAGGCCCCTTAACATTTCCTGCAGCATTGGTTTGGTTGAAATAAATTCCTTGAGGTATTTTTGTTTGTTTGTTTTCTGGGAAGCTTTTTATTTCTCCTTCAGTCTTAAATGACAGCATTGCTGGATAAAGAAGTCTTGGTTGTAGGTTCTTGTTTTGCATTAATTTGAATATTTCTTGCCATTCCCTTCTGGCCTCAACTGTTTCTATTAAGTCAGATGTCATCCTTATGGAGGCTCCTTTGTAGGTAACTGACTGCTTTTCTCTTGCAGCTTTTAGGATTCTTTCTTTATCTCTTAGCTTTGGTGTAGGTCTCTATCTGTCTTGGTGTAGGTCTCTTTGGGTTCCCCTTTAATGGAACTCTCTGTGCTTTTATGAACTTGTGTGATTTTTTTCCTTTATCAGTTTCACAAAGAATTCAGCTATGATTTCCTCAGTTAGGTTCTCTATCCCTTGTTCTTTCTCTTGTCCTTCAGGAACCCCTGTGATGTGGATGTTATTTCTTTGCTTTTTGTCACAGAGCTCTCCTAGAGTTTCTTCAGACATTTTGAACCTCTTTTCTTTTTGCTCTTTTGCTTCCATGCTTTCGTTTATCTTGTCCTCTAAATCGCTGATTTGACCCTTTGCTTCATCCAACCTGCTGTTAATTCCTTCTAATTTAGTCTTCATTTCTAATATTGTATTTGTCATTTCTGACTGATTCTTTTTTATGATTTCAATGTTTTTTTTGATGCTTCCTATTTATTTAGGTGCTCATTATGTCTGTCCATTGTTGTTCTAAGATCCTTGTGCATCCTAACAATCATTATTTTAAACTCTGCATCCAGTATCTTGGTTATTTCTATCTCATTCAGTTCTTTTTCTGGGGATTTCTCTGGTTATTCATTTGGATTGCATTTCTCTGTCTTCCTATTTTGTTTGTGTATAGACTCTTCATTTGAGTGTGCTGTTTGTGTAGCTAGCTGAGTAAAGGGTGGGTGTTGTCTGCCTCCAGCTTCCAGTTCTGCTGTTTCTAGATTTGCTTGGGTGGGTGTCATCTGTTCTTTTTAAGACACTGTGGCCTACTTGTCTGCTGCCACTGTTCTTTTGGCTATCTGTGTCAGCATTTTCTATGCCTTAGCTGAGTCAGGTGTGAGAGGCCCTTCCTTAAGATACCAGTTTAACAAGCCTTGTTAGGTCCTGACCTGATGCTCTCTGTATCTGGTCACTTGATGTGCCATCCCTGGACCTCCCTTGCCAGGACCTGGCGCAGACCAGTGAGAGTTACTGCCTATGACTGACCCTTAGCAGCCTTCCTGGAACTATAGGCAATCCAAAACTTGTGCTTACCTCTGCTGGGCCCAGGTGTTATAAATATCAATTGTACTCCTAGGTTAGCTTTTATCTATTATTGGCAAATGGGCGTGGCCTCTGTGTTCCCAAGGTGTTCTTTGCCTACCAGCCCGCCATTGCTGCCACCACCTCCTCGGGTATTTGGGCACGAGCGCCTCCGGAGTCAGCCTGCTGCCACCACTACCAACGTGAGTGCACTTTTACACGGGACTGCAAGCTGCCAGGGGCTGCCCTGGGCCACCTTGGAAGCGCCACTGGCTGCCTCAGGAGCACTGGCTGCTGCAGGCTGCCCTGGGAGCGCCAGCTACCAAAGGCCATCCTGAGATCGCCAGCTGCCCTGGGAGCGTGGGCTGCTGCAGGCCACCCTGGGAGTAGAGGCTTAGCCGCTGCTACACCCTACTGCCTCAGCCAGTCCCACCCCCCATTTGGCAGGTACTCAGTAGTGTGTGTGTGGGTGGGGGCAGTGCATGCCAGACCTCAGCACTCAAACCCTGTGTCCCTAACTTACCTCCTGCTTCTAAGTGATGGTGCTCTAACTGGCACAGGAGAGCCTCTGGTGTGTGAGGTAATTACTTCCCTTTGCTAGTTTTGCTTCTCCCAGAAAAAATGACCACTTTAGATTTGGGCAGCGACTCATCCCAGGGGTTAGGGTGCCTGTCTCCCACAGTGTCTCCCTGTACCTCCGAGATTACACTCTCCTCTCACAACTCTAGTCCTCTCAGGGCTCCCCAATACTGGATCCCCAGGTAAGTACCTGTGAACAAGGTTTTCTGCATGGCCCCTTTAAGACAGAGCCTGGGTCTGAGAGTTCTGTCTTATTGTTACAAATAGTAACCTGGCTCTTCTCTCATCTAAACTGTCCACACACCTCCTCTAGTCTTTGGGGCTCTAGGATGGGGCTCTGGTCTTGAGGCTGAGCACCCACAGCTCTCCTGGCAACCCACCCCACTGTGAGAGTCCTTGGGACTCTCCTGGGAGTGGGGCAGCCCCTTCCACATTTCTGACCTTCCTACCATTCTCAGTGTAGTGTCTTCAGTGAGCCTTGTCTATACATTCCTCTTAGTTTAGTCCAAAGTTGGTTTTTCAAGATGATTGTTGCCCAGTTAAGTGTAGTCCACTTTGGTTCTGGGAGGTGAGTTGGAACATCTGCTTATACTTTAACCATCTTCTGGAGCCCTTAGGCATGTTCTTAAAATTCTTTAATTATTAACACTTATAAAAATTTTGATGGGTTTTTCATAATAAAAGATGACCACTTGTGAGCAAAAGGTATTGTTATAAATTCCATTTTTCAATCAGAGTAACAGTTGTGTGAAAGATACTCCTGATCTCTCTCTCTAAAATTTCAATAAATTGAATAGCTATAATGCAGTGAAGGAACCCATTGGGGCTCACAGGCACACCTGAAAGGTCCACGAACCAAATGGACTAAAAGTGAGACAAGTTGAAAAGGTGATTGTTAGATAAAACACATTCACAGTGGGCTTTGGAGAGGAGAGGAGACATACCCAGAGTGACTGGGTTTCTTTATTCTCTGCTGGACTCTGGGTAAGAGGGAAGCTCGGGCTCTCTGGATTTTGTCTGAGGGGTGTGGAGAGGGAAACTTGTGGAGTGACTGGGTCTCCTACTGCCAGGAGGAGAAGTGAGACAGAGGGGCAGAGGATAATAAACCAAAGCAGCCAAAGCACAAGGTCACAGCCAGTGTTCCTTTGGTCTGCCAGCAGTCCACACTCAGCAGAGACACTTTAGCTAAAGTGTGGCCCCTCAGCCTCCCAGATCCTGCCTCCCTAATCTCACAGTACTGAGAGTGACAGGGACAAATGCCACAGTTAGCTCCCCAGAGCCACTCTCTCTCCTGAAGAACAGAGGTGCTCCATGTCCAGTCCCTGGGTCTGTTGAGACATGGGAAGGAGTACCTGGAAGCCTGAGATCAACATTGCTAGAGCTGTTAAGCCCTCACAACACACCCCACCTACATTATTGCTATAGCCATAGCAACATCTCAGTGGACAACCCAGGAACTTCACAGAGCTAAATGTTGTAATCAGCAATACCTACTGAAAGAAACCTCTCAAAACCAAAATTTATTTTTCCTTTTCCCTCTTTATTCCTTTTTTTATTACTTTTTTCCTTTTTAATTTTTGAATTACATTTTTAAAAATTCTTATACTTTTATTGTTATTTTTTGTGGGTGTTTTGTTTTTGATATTTTTGTTTGCTTTCAATCTACTTTCCTATTGTTTTTTCTTTAATTGTTATAATTTTAAAAATTTTTGTTTTTTATTGTATTTATTTTAACTTTTCTATTTCCTTTTGTGTTTTTTGTTACAGTTTTTTACAATACCACTCTCAAATACCACCAAAGAAGAAATCGAATATGATAGCTACACAAGACAGAAACATATTTCAGAAAGAAAACAAAAAATCTCCAGTAAAAGTCTCAATAACACGGAAGCCTTGGAGTTAAATGAGAACTCAAAACTGAAGTTGTAAAAATACTCAACAAGATATGAGAAGACGCCAATAGGCAACCTACTGAGCTAAGAAAAAAAGTTAATGAACAAAATGAATATCTAACCAAGGAGACTGAAACTTTAAAAAGAGATGAAGAACTCAATATGAGAAGTAAAGTCTGAAGTGGCAAATTTAGCTAACAGAACAAGACAGAGGCAAGAATCAGTGATATCAAAGATAGGCAACCAGAGCTGATAAAGAGAAAATGAGACTTATAAATTTAAAAGAAAGAGTAATATAAGAATAACTGGTATATCAAAAGAAGAGAGGGAGAAGGGAATGCGGAGTCTATTCAAACGAATAATTGATGAGAATTTCCCAAACCTATGGAAAGAATTAGAGCCTTGAGTCCAAGAAGCAAACAGAATGCTGAGTTACCTCAACCCAAACAGACCTAATCCAAGGCACATCATAATAACACTGTCAAAAATCAATGACAGCCTGACCAGGCAGTGGCGCGGTGAAGAGAGTGTCGGACTGAGATGAGGAAAACCCAGGTTCGAGTCCCTAAGCTCGCCAGCTTGAGCGCGGGCACATCTGGCTTGAGCAAAAGCTTATCAGCTTGGACCCAAGGTCACTGGCTCCAGCAATGGGTGGCTCGGTCTGCTGAAGGCCCACGGTCAAGGCACATGTGAGAAAGCAAATAAATGAACAACTAAGGTGTTGCAATGGCAACGAAAAACTAATGATTGATGCTTCTCTCCTCTCTCCATTCCTGTCTTGTCTGTCCCTATCTGTCCCTCTCTCTGTCCCTGTAAAAAAAAAAAAAAAAAAAAATGACAAAGAAAGAATCCTCAAGGCAGCTAGGGAAAGGACCATAACATATAAAGGAAAGCCCATTAGATTAACATCAGACTTCTTAGCAGAAACTCTACAAGCCAGAAGACAGTAGACCTAAACATTCAAAGCACTGAAAGAAAGGAATTACCAGCAAAGAATACTATATCTACCAAAGTTATCCTTCAAATATGAAGGAGAAATAAAAACTTTTACAGATGTACAGAAGCTGAGGGAATCTATCACCAGAAAACCCCCAATGCAGGAAATACTCAAGGGGGTTATTCAACTAGACACACAGAACAAAACAAATCAAAACTACAAGTAAAAACTTCAACAAGATCACAATAAAAACAAGGATAATCTGTAAGATCAATAACATAAAAGGGGAGAGGATAAAGATCTGCAGTAGTAGATATGACATCTACTAACTGATCTAAAAATAGAAGCAGAAAAACACAGTCATACCTGGAGATTTCAACACATCATTGACAGCTTTAGATAGATCATACAAACAGAATATCAGTAAAGAAATATCAGCCTTAAATGACAGTCTGGACCAAATGGACATAATAGACACAGAACATTTCATTCCAAAATGGCAGATTATACATTCTTCTACAGTGTGCATGGAACATTCTCAAGGATAGACCATATATTGGGCCACAAAACTAACATCAACAGATTCAGGAAGATTGAAATTATACAAGCAATTTTCTGATCATAAGGCTTTGAAATTAGAATTCAAGTGTAAAAAAAAAAGTAAAGAAACACACAAAAATGTGAAAATTAAACAACATACTTCTATAAAATGACTGGGCCAAAGAAAAAATAAAAGCAGAGATCAAAAGATATATACAGACAAATGAAAATGACAACATGACATCAAAATTCCTGGGATGCAGGAAAAGCAGTAATAAGAGGGAAGTTTGTATCATTACAGCCTTATATCAAACAACAAGAGAGATCCCAAATAAACAATCTGACATCACACCTTAAGGAACTAGAAAAAGAAGAACAAAGGCAACCCAAGGTCAGCAGAAAAAAGGAAAGAATAAAAATTAGAGCAGAACAAAATAAAATAGAGAACAAAAATACTGTAAAAAATATTACTATAACAAAGAGCTGGTTATTTGAAAAGGTCAATAATATCAACAAACCACTGGCTATACTCACTAAGGAAAAAAAGAGAAGACTCATATAAACAAAATCCAAAATGAAAGAGAAGTTACCACAGGCATCATACACATACAAAAGATCATAGTAGAATACTATGAAAGATTATACGTCACCAAATTCAACAACCTAGAGGAAATGGATAAAGTCCTAGAACTATACATTCTTCCTGGACTGAGCCATTAAGAAGTGGAAAACCTAACAGACCCATTATTGCAGGGATCAAAGGAGGACAAAAAACGCCCTGACAACTTAATGAAGGAAGTAGGATTTATTAAAGCTGGCAGAAAAGCAGGGAGAGAATAGAAAGAACTATCAAAAACCTCCCCATAAACAAAAAATCTAGGACCAAATGGTTACAGTAGTGAATTCTAGCACACATTCAAAGAAGATTTGGTACCTATCCTTCTCCAAATCTTCCAAAAAATAGAAGCAGCAGCAATACTCCCCAACACATTTTATGAGGTCAACATAACCTTCATACCAAAACCGAGCAAGAACAGCATAAAAAAAGAAAACTACAGACCAATATTTCTAATGAATACAAATACAAAAATCCTAAACAAAATACTAGGAAATTAAATACAACAATAGATTTAAAAAATAACACATCATGATCAAGTGGGATTCATTTCAGGAGCACAACGATGGTTCAATATATGAAAATCAATCAACGTAATACACCACATCAACAAAACAAAGAACAAAAACCATATAATCCTATCAATAGATGCAGAAAAGGCATTCCATGAGAGACAATATCTCTTTATGATTAAAATGCTCAAATGAATTGGAATATAAAAAATGTAACTCAACATAATAAAGGCCATATATGACAAACCATCAGCTAATATCAGACTAAATGTTGAAAAAATGAAGGCTTTTCCTCTAAAATTAGGAACAAGACAAGGATGCCCACTCTTTCCACTCTTATTCAACATAATTCTGGAAGTTTTAGCCAGTGCAATCAGGCAAGAAAAAGAAACAAAAGGAATTCATATTAGAAAAGAAGAAGTAAAAATCACTTTGGGCAGATGACATCATCCTGTATATTGAAAACCCCAAAGACTCTACAATAAAACTATTAAAAATAAGAAACAAATAAAGTCAAGTCACAGGATACAAAATCAATATAAAAAAGTCTATAGCTTTTCTACATGCCAACAATGAAACTTCAGAAAATGAACTAAAAAAAAATTCCTTTTACAATTGCAAAAAATAAAATAAAATAAAGTACCTAGGAATAAACTTAACAAAGGATGTGAAAAACCTATATACTGAAAACTACAAAACATTATTGAAAGAAATTAAAAATGAAGTGACAAAATGAAATAGGAAAATATTCCACGTTCATGCATTGGAAGAATCAACATAGTTTAAATGGCCATTTTAACCAAAGCAATATACAAATTTAATTTATTCTTCATTGAAATCCCAATATCATTCTTTAAAGAAATAGAACAAAAAATTATCAGGTTTGTATGGAACCATAAAAAACCCTGAATAACCAAAGCAATACTGAAGGAAAAGAATGAAGCCAGAGGAATCACATTAACTGACTTCAAATTATACTATAAAGCCCTGATAATCAAAACAGCATGGTATTGACAGAAAAACAGACATACAGACCAATAAAACAGAATTGAAAGCCCAGAAATAAAACCCCATATACATGGTCAAATTGTCTTTGACAAAGCCAAAAACACACAATGGAGAAAAGAAAGCCTCTTCAATAAATGGTGCTGAGAAAACTGGAAAGCCACATGCAAAAGAATGAAACTTGACTACAGTTTGCCCCCCTGCACAAAAATTAATTCAAAATAGATCAAACACCTAAATATAAGACCTGAAACTATAACGTACATAAAGAAAACAGGTACAAAGCTCATGCACCTTGGCCATAGAGAACAATATATGAATTTGACCCCATAGACAAGGGAATTACAGGCAAAAATACATGAATGGGACCATATCAAACTAAAAAGCTTCTGCACAGCAAAAGCAACTGATAACAAAACAAAAAGGCAGCCAACCAAATGGGAGATGATATTTGCAAACAACAGCTTTGATAAGGGGTTAATATGCAAAATATATAAAAATTTTATAAAAGCTCAGCAACAAATAAGCAAAGAATCCAATTAAAATATGGGGAGAGGACCTAAACAGACACTTCTCCCAAAAGGAGATACAAATGGCCAACAGTTATATGAAAAGATGCTCATCTTAACTAGCTATTTGAGGAATGCAAATTAAAACTACAATTAGATACCACTTCATGTTGGGGACTGAAAGCCAAAAGGGTCTTTGCAGTTTAGATTTTTGGGGGACAGAGGTCTGGGGAACTGGAAGTCTGCCCACCCCACACCTCACTTGTTCTGTGAAGTTGCTAAAGATTATTTTGCTATGGTGCTGGATTGTTTATACTCATCTTGCCTCCCATGTCCCTCAGACACACTGAAGGCAAGTTTCCTTTATACTTTGTCTTGTGAAGTTATGTATGGTGGGGGTTTTCTGCACTTGGTAGAATTCTTGGGTAGCCTTAAAAATGTAATCATAGATCTCTTTGATTTGCTAATGGCCTTACTTTGCCCTATAAATAAATCAGGATGCAGGTGTTGAGCGCGCTCTGTTCTTGCCATCAGCTTGGCAGAGGCCGCCCAATCCTATCCTTTCACTCAAAGCCTATTTTTCTTAATTCCACGCCGTTCCCACTCAGGACCTGGAATTACTAGCTGCGCTGGTTTGTGGCAACCTCAAACCAGTTAGACTGGCTATTATCAACAAGACACCTAATAACAAGTGTTGGAAAGGCTGTGGAGAAAAAGGAACTCTAATTCACTGCTAGTGGGAATGCATATTAGTATAATCATTATGAAAGAAAGTATGGTGGTTCCTCAAAAAATTAAGAATAAAATTACCATATGACCCAGCAATCCCCCTACTGGGTATCTACCTCCAAAAATTGAAAACATTGGTATGTAAAGATATGTGCACCACCATGTTCACTGTAGCATTATTCACAGTGGCCAAGACATGGAAACAACGAAAGCATTCCTTGATAGAGGATTAAATAAAAAAGATGTGGTTCATGTATACATGGAATACTACTCAGCCGTAAGAGACAATAACATAGTGACATTTATGCAAACACAGATGGACCTTGAGAACCATTCATTATACTGAGTGAAGCAAGTAATCAGAAAAAGCTAAGAACTGTATGATTTCACACATAGGTGAGATACAAAACTGAGACTTATGAACATAGATAAAAGTGAAGTGGTGCCTGACCAGGCGATGGAACAGTGGACAGAGCATTGGGCTGGGTCGCAGAGGACCCAGGTTTGAAACTCCAAGGTTGCTGGCTTAAGCGCGGGCTCATTTGACTTGAGTGCGGGCTCACTAGCTTGAGTGCGGAACCACTGGCTTGAGCATGGGATCACATACATCACCCCATGGTCGCTGGCTTGATCAAGGGGTCACTTGCTCTGCTGTAGCCACCCCTGGTCAAGGCACATATGAGAAAGTAATCAATGAACAATAAGGTGCCACAATAAATAATTGATGCTTATATCTCTCCCTTCCTGTCTGTCTGTCCCTATCTGTACCTCACTCTCTGTCACACACACACACACACACACACACACACAGTAAAATGGTTACGAGGGGGAAGGGAACATGGAGAAGGGAGAAGGGGACTTCAGTGAATGGGGAGGGGTGGGGGAAGGGTGTAAAGAGGGACAAATACAAGGTGACAGGAAATGTTTTTGACTTTGGGTGATGGACACACAACATAATCAACAATTCAAATTCTATAGAAATGTTCACCTGAAACCTATGTATTCTTATTGATCAATGTCACCCTGTTAAAGTTCATTTTCTAAATAAAATTTTTTTAATTCTATTTTTCAAAAGACTAAGTATAAGAGATTTCAAGATGGCGAGGGAGTAGGCGGATGTTCCAAATGCCACCTTCCAGGACCAAACTGGATTCCAACTTAATTTAAGAATACTCATCTTGAAAAACCAAGTTTGGACTCAAGGAAGAGGAGTCTACAACAGAGGATCACAGAAGAAGCCACTCCGAGACTTGTAGGAAGGGCAGAGACACAAAAAGGGCTGCCCTGCTCCCAGGAGCGATTGGCGACTGAGGAACTGGAGGGACTCTCACTGCAGGGAATTCACCCTGAGAGGTGTGGCTACTCAGCCCCAGGCACGGAGCCTCAGCCTAGAGACCCAGAGCCTAGAAGAGGCACCTAAACAGCATTTGGCAGTGAAAAGAGATGAGTTTCTGTCTGCAAGAAAGAGACGAAGCTCTCCAAGATGCAGGCTCTGTTTTAAAGGGTCCACGCAAAAAATCTTGTTCACAGCCACTTACCCTGGGCTTAGGTAGAGGGAGAGATGAGAGGACTAGAGTTGCATGAGGAGAACATAAAGTTGGAGGCCCAGAGAGATACTGTAGGGGACAGACACCAGAACTCTGGGCTGAGTATTGCCGTCGTCATCTTTCTTGAGTAGAGCAGTCCCCCCTGAGTGGCACCAGCCTGGGGAGGAGAAACTGCTCTGCCCTCGGAAGTTTCTCCGACTCCAGTCATGGCAATTGGTTTGTGTGGAAAAGCCAGGAGGCAGGGGGCACGTCAGTGACTCAGTTTTCTGGTGTTGAGGCTGGAGCTTTCCCCAAGCATTCTCCCAAGTCTAAGACAAATAATTCCACCTCACAGGAGACTCAGTAGAAACTATCTGGTATGCAGGGCAAACCACACCGGTGGGTCTCAGAGGTCACAACCACTGGACTCCTGGGGCCACACCCTGAGGGCTGTGAGAAAAGTCTGGACAGACTGACAAACAACTGGGACCAAGGGCGGAGCCACCCCCACCCACCCTTCCTAATCCTTGAATTGCTGCAGGTTCTAGACTCTGCCAAAAGTTCTTTTGCAATGGCCAAGCCCAACAAGCAACCAGCAGACAGAGGCTGCAGGTGGCAGTACTCAGAGAACATTCCCCTTTAAAGTGGACCTTCCCCAAAGCCCAGTGTGGGTAAAAGCCAGCCTAGGTGTGCAGCTTGGTATTTCCATGTAAATCTGGGCCCAGCGGAGGTAGCCACAAACTCTGGACTACTTGTAGCTCTAAGAAGGTTGCTGCCAGCCATTTATGGGCAGTGTATCCCACTGACCCATGCCAGGTTCCTGCCAACATCCAGTGGCCAGCTGCAGAGAGCATTTCATCAGGACCTAACAACCCTTGCTAGAGTGGTATCTCAAGGAAGGGCTCCTCACACCTGACCCAGCTGACGCCAGTTCCACTCTCTGTGATCAGTACCCGGCACAGTGGTTCATGTGCATTGGATAGGATGGAGCTTCAGTCATCTGGCCTGGGTGTTGGATATCCTGCCCTGCTGGGCTAGATTCCACAGGGGGAAGGGAGAGAGGCTTGGAACTTGGACATTTAAAGTATGGGTCCCTATGAGCCTACTGTTGGGTCTGGTTGAGGGGATTAGCCAACTTTGGGGGGGGGGGCACAGTCAGGCCCAGGAGAGGACTCTCTTATTCTTTCTCCCTAAGACCAGGGTTTCAACGGCTGTAAGAACTTCTGCAGTGGGGATTTTCAACCCCACTCAATCTGAAATTGCTGTTCACCTTGTTGGGTAGAAATAAAATCTAAGTATCCAACAGTGATTAGAATCTGGAGTAGGGGCTACATTTCCCATACTGAGCAAGAGCCCCTGAAGTAGGAGATCCCACTAATGTATTCCCAACCTCAGCTGCCCTAACCCAACAAGCTTGCAACCTCCAGAGGGGTTGGTTGGGTGTGAGTCTGAGCCCACACTACAGTCTTTCTTCAGAAGACTCTGTGGGAAAACCAGGCAGCTGCAAGAGGAGGTAGAGCAACTGAAAAGTGGTGGCAAATCTTACGGAGCTTGGGGCTTTTATGGAGCTGCCGTCATCTCTAAGAGGGGAAAGCTGATCCTTATACACAGATTGGCCCCTCCAACACCACCCAGGCACAGCGAATGCAGACACAAACAGTGAAAAGAGCACTAGCTGCAGACAAGTATCCCACAGCAGGTTACAAACAACAGCTGAGGTCAACCCAAGAAGATCTAGAACCAACACGACTGGTGGTGGGTGACAGACAGCACCAACCCTAGACTCAGCTAGCTATATAAGCAGCACGCCCAAAGGAGGAGTCTAGTAGGCACCAGGCACTACAGAAAATAAATACAATTAACAAGACAGACATTGCACAGTATGTAATATACATGATCAAGGTTGACCCTTAGAGCCAGCCAGCCTGAAGAAATAAATGTACCCATGAAAGGACTAACAGCATTCAGTACGCACAGACAACAGGAGGAAAGATAGTACCCTCAAGAAGCATCCCCAGAACAAAGAGGTCAGTAGCACTGAGCCCACCTTCTTCATAAAGACACCACAAAAAATATCAAAGTCAAACAGCATTACCTAATACACAGACTAAATGGGCAGACAGAGAAATGTGACCCAAGTGAATCAACAAGAGAAATCCCCAGAAAAAGAACTGAAGGAGATGGAAGTAACCAAACTACCAGATGCAGAGCTTAAAATAATGATTATTAGGATGCTCAAGGACCTTAGAGCAAAAATGGATGGTCAAATTAAGAACATAAACAAAGGGATAGCAAGCATCAAAAAGGACACTGAAAACATAAAAAGAACCAGTCAGAAATGGCAAACACAATTCCAGAAATGAAGGCAGAACTAGAATCAACAGCAGGCTGGATGAAGCAAAGGATCGAATCAGCAATTTAGAAGATGAGATAAACGTAAGCACAGAAGTAGAGCAGCAAAATGAAAGGAGGCTCAAAAAGACTGAGGAAACTGTAAGAGAACTCTGTAACAACATGAAGAGAAACAACATCCACATCATAAAGGTTTCTGAAGGAGAAGAAAATGAACAAGGGATAGAGAACCTGACTGAAGAAATCATTGAAGTCACTACAGTTCAAGAAGCACAGAGAGTCCTATTAAATAGAAACCCAAGGAGGCCTACACCAAGAAACATAATGAAAATGCCAAAGTTAAGAAACAAAGAAAGAATACTAAAAACTGCAAGAGAAAAGCAGTCAATTACCTACTGAGGAGCCTCCATTAGGATTACATCCGACTTCTCAACAAAAACACTTGAGGCCAGAAATTACTGGCAAGAAATATTCAAAGTGATACAAAACAAGAACCTACAACCAAGACTACTTTATCCAGCACAGCTATCATTTAAAATTTAAAAAGAAATAAAAAGGGTCCCAGACAAAAATAAACAACTCAAGGAATTCATTACAACCAAACTAGTACTGCAAGAAATGTTAAGGGACCTGCTATAAAAAGAGCAAAAAAAAAAAAAAAAAAGAAAAGAAATTGAGAAAAAGAAGAATGTAAATTTAAAAAATAAAATGGCAATAAATAAATATATATCAATAATAACCTTAAATGTAAATGGAGTAAATGCTCCAATCAAAAGATATAGGGTAGCTGCATGGATTAGAAAACAGGACCCATACAAATGCTGTCTACAAGAGACCCACCAGAGAACACAGATACACATAGACTAAAAGTGAGGGGATGGAAAAAAGTATTTTCTGCAAATGGGAAAAAAAAGAAATGAAAAAGAAAAGCTGGGGTAGCAATATTTATGTCTGATAAAGGGAGCAATCCAACAGGAGGATATAAACATTGTAAATATTTATGCACCTAATATAGGAACTCTTAAATATATAAAGCAGATTGTGATGGACATTAAGGGCGAGATCAACAGCAATACTGTAATATAATAAATAGTAGGGGATTTTAACACCCACAAACATCAGTAGATAGATCCTCTATACAGAAAATTAACATAGAAACAGCGCCTTAAATGACACACTAGATCAACTGGATTTAATTGCTATCTTCAGAACCTTCCACCCCAAAGCAGCAGAATATACATTCTTTTCAAGTGCTCATGGTACATTCTCTAGAATAGACCACATGTTTGGACACAAAAGAAATCTCAATATATTTCAGAAGACTAAAATCACATCAAGCATCTTCTCTGGTCACAATGGCATGAAACTAAAAATCAACTACAATAGAAAAACTAAAAAACAGTCAAACACTTGGAGACTAAATAACACGTTATTAAATAACTAATGGGATAACAATGAGATCAAGGAAGAAATAAAAAATTTCCTTGAAACAAATGGAAATGAACATGCAACGACTCAAAATTTATGGGACACAGCAAAAGCAGTTCTCAGAGGGAAGATTATAGCATTACAAGCATACCTTCAGAAGCAAGAAAAAGCTCAAATAAACAACTTAACCCTGCATCTAAAAGAACTAGAAAAAGAATAACAAGTAAAGTTCAGAGGAAATAGAAAAAAGAAAATAATAAAGATCAGAGTGGAAATAGATGACATAGAGGCTTAAAAAAATTACAAAATAGCAATGAAACCAAGAGCTGGTTCTTTGAAAAGGTAAACAAGATTGATGAACCTTTAATCAGACTCATCAAAAAAAGTGGTGGGGAGAGAACTCAAAAAAATAAAATTAGAAATGAAAATGGAGAAGTAGCAACTGACATAGCAGAAATACAAAGGATTGTAAGAAAATACTATGAACAACTGTATGCCAAAAATGTACACAACCTAGTTGAAATGGATAAATTCCTAGAAACATATAATCTCCCAAAACTCAATCTGGAAGAATCAGATAACCTAAACAGACCGATTACAACAAATTAAATTGAAATAGTTATCAAAAAACACCCAGAAAACAAAAGTCCTGGTCCAGATGACTTCACAGACGAATTTGACCAAACATTCAAAAAAAAAATTAACACATCCTTCTCAAGTTATTTCAAAAAATTCAAATGGAGGGAAGACTTCCAAGAACCTTTTATGAGGCAAGCATGACCTTCATTCTAAAAGCAGGTAAAGACACTAAGAGGAAAGAAAACCACGGACCAATATCCCTGATGACTTAGATGCTAAAATTCTCAACAAAATATTAGCAAACCGGATCTAGCAATACATGAAAAATATCATACATCATGATCAAGTGGGATATGTTCTGGGGAGGCAAGGCTGGCACAATATTTCCAAATCAATAAATGTGATTCATCACATAAACAAAAGTAAGGATAAAAATCACATGATAATATCAATAGATGCAGAAAAAGCATTTGATAAAATCCAAAACCCATTGATGATCAAAACTCAGCAAAGTAGAAATACACGGAACATACCTCAACATGATAAATACCATCTATGACAAACCCACAGCTAGCATCATACTCAATAGGCAAAAATTAAAAGCAATCCCTTTAATATCGGGAACCAGGCAAGGGTGTCCCCTTTCACTACTCTTATTCAACACAGTTCTGGAAGTCCTAGCCACAGCAATAAGACAAGAAGAAGAAATAAAAGGAATTCAAATTGGAAAAGAAGTAATACTATGATTATTTGCTGATGACATGATATTATACATAGAAAAAAATACCTAAAGTCTCAGTTAAAAAACTACTAAACCTGATAAATGAATCTGGCAAGGTGGCTGGATATAAAATCAATATTCAGAAATCAGTGGCAGTTTTATACACCAACAATAAACTGTCTGAAAGAGAAATTAAGGAAACAATTACCTTTGCTATTGCAAAAAAAAAAAAAAAAGTAACAAAGTATCTAGGAGTAAATTTAACCAAGGAGGTAAAAGACTTGTACTCAAAAAATTATAAAACATTGAAAAAAAATCAAGGAAGATACAAACAATTGCACGCATACATCATGTTCATGGATAGGAAGAATAAACATCATTAAAATGTCTATACTACCCAAAGCAATCTATAAATTCAATGCAATTCCTATTAAAATACCAATAGCACACTTCAAAGATATACAAGAAATATTCCAAAACTTTATATGGAACCAAAAAAGAACACAAATAGCCTCAGCCATCTTGAAAATAAAGAATGAAGTGGGACGTATCACACTTCCTGATATCAAGTTATACTACAAGGCCATTGTACTCAAAATAGCTTGGTACTGGCATAAGAACAGGCATATAGATCAATGGAACAGAACAGAGAACCCAGAAATAAACCTATGCCTTTATGGTCAATTGATATTTGACAAAGTAGGTAAGAGCATACAAGAGAGTAAAGACCATCTCTTTCATAAATGGTGTTGGGAAAATTGGACAGGTACATGCAAAACAATGAAACTAGACCACAAACTTACACCATTCACAAAAATAAACTCAAAGTGGTTAAAAGACTTAAAAGTAAATCATGAAACCATAAACATCATGGAAGAAAACATAAGCAGAAAACTCCAATATCTCTCGTAACAATATTTTTGCTGATTTATCTCCATGGGCAAGTGAAATAAAGGACAGGATGAACAAACTAAAAAGTTTTTCCACAGCAAAAGACACCAAGGACAAAATAAAAAGACAACCCACACAATGGGAGAACATGCTCGCCAATACTTCTCATAAGGGGTTAATAACCAAAATTTATAAAGAACTTGTAAAACTCAACACCAGGAAGGTAAATAACCCAATTAAAAAAAGGGCAAAGGACGTGAATAGACACTTTCCAAAGAGGATATTTAGATGGCCAACAGGCACATGAAAAATGTTCAACATCACTAATCATCAGAGAAATGCAAATTAAAACCACAATGAGATACCACCTCATACCAGTCAGAATGGAGCTCATTAACAAATCAACACACAATATGTGCTGACAAGGGTGTGGAGGAAAGGGAACGCAGACTTATGCAGCCACTGTGGAAAACAGTATGGAAGCTCCTCAAAAAACTAAAATGAAACTGCCTTTTGACCCAGTCATCCCACTTTTAGGAATACATCCTAAGACTACCAAATCATTGATTCAAAAGAAGATATGCACCCCCATGTTTACTGCAGTATTGTTTACAATAGCCATTATCTGGAAAAGCCCAAGTGTTCATCAGTAGATAAATGAATTGAAAAGCTGTGGACATATAAACAATAGGATACTACATAGGCATGAAAAAAAGAAAGTCTTACCTTTTTCGACAGCATGGATGGACCTGGAGATTATTATGCTAAATGAAATAAGCCAGGCAGAGAAAGAAAAATATCATATGATCTCATTTATATGTGGAATGTAAAGAACAAAGTGAACTGAGAAACAGAATAGAGGCAGAGGAGGGGTCACAGGGAGCAGAGGGAGAGCTGTCAGAGGGAAGGGGGATTAGAGGATGGGATTAGAGAAGGTGAAGGGATTAGTGAAATTATATATACATAACACAGAGATACAGATAACAAGACAGTAAAGCCCAGAGGGAAGGAGGTAGAGAATTAGGGGGAGGGGGCAGAGGAGGTGTAAATAGGAATACGGGGGTGGGGGTAAGGGTGTTATATTCAGTGGGACACTTGAATCCATGTAAACACAATAAATTAAAATTGATAAAAATTTAAAATAGGAGAACATAAAAATAAGACTAAACATATTCTTCATTATATTATTAGTGATTTTAAAAAAGGTTGCAGATGGTTCCAGAAATATGTTTAATTTTAATACTCTGTGGGGCACTGAGATCTAATTAATGTGTCTGTTAAATGTGACTTTAGAGCAGACCAAACTATGAAGAATTAAGATTGATCTAAGCTGCCATTTGGGTTTTTTTTGCTGTTGATCTTCTGCACTTCCTTGACTTTTCAAAGCATAATTCTCTTCTCCAATAATAAAAAAGCACCAATGATTCAAGCCAACCTAAGAACATAGCAACACACTTTACTAGGAACAACCCTGCTGAGAGCTAGCCTGTCTTTTGCTACCTTTCATTTTTATGACTATGAATGATCAATCATTTTGAAAAAGTTATTCTTTTTTTGTAATGGCATTATTTTGTATGCTATTTTTTTTTTTTTTTTTTTTTACAGGGACAGAGAGAGAGAGTCAGAGAGAGGGATAGATAGGGACAGACAGACAGGAACGGAGAGAGGTGAGAAGCACCAATCATTAGTTTTTCGTTGCCGTTGCGACACCATAGTTGTTCATTGATTGCTTTTTCACATGTGCCTTGACCACCGGCCTTCAGCAGACCAAGCCGCCCCTTCCTGGAGCCAGGGACTTTGGGTCCAAGGTGGCGAGCTTTTGCTGAAGCCAGATGGGCCCGCGCTCAAACTGGCGAGCTCGGGGACTTGAACCTGGGTCTTCCACATCCCAGTCCAACACTCTATCCACTGCGCCACCGTCTGGTCAGGCTGTATATATTTTTTTTATTTTTATTTGAGAGGAAAGGACAGAGAGAGACAGGAACATCAATATGTTCCTGTATGAGCCCCGACCAGGAATTGCACTGGCAGCCTCTGTGCTTTGGCGCGATGCTCTAACCAACCGAGGTATCCGGTCTGGCCACCTTTTGTATTCTAGTGCTTATCATATATATAGATAATTTTAAATCCTACAAATTCTCGCATGCAAGGACAGAACACGCACACAATTTTAAGAACCATTAAGCATGCTTTTCTTCTCCCTGCAGCAAAAAACAAGACTGTTACCCACCTTGGGAATATCTTCCAAGCTACAGAATTTTAAAATTAATATGTCAGTAGTTGAATCCGGTTTAAATGTCAACTATTTAATACCATCAATTCAACTACACCAGATTTGAATGCATGTGAATTTTTTCCCCCATTCATGAATCTATAATTCATGGATAAAATATACTTTATTACCAAACATGTTACAGCTGACTATTCAAGATAATTTAAAGTAAGAAATAACTGAAAACCATGTGACAAATGTGAACTTAAAAGCTCTAGAAAAACAGGCTGAGGAACAACATATTGCCATGGACTAAATAACAGCAACACAAACTAGAATACAACAGCAAGTTAGAATTGCAACCTACAACTTCGGCAAATACTCGAAACTCGACATATCCAAAACTATTTCCCTCAGCATGCTGCTATTATCCACCTCTTCCCTCTCATAAATTAACAGTATCACTACCCACTAAGTCAAACAAACTAGAACCTTAAATTGTTTTCAGTCTTCATTCTACCTTCCTTCCCACATCCAACTACACTTTGCTGGTCCCATCAATGTCTCGTTTCCATCATGTCTTCTTTCCTGGTTTAGGCAATGCTAATTCCTAGATGAAAACAGGAACTCTTTATGGGTAGCCTTGACTTTCTTCAAAAAAACCTCCACACTGTCACCACAATTTCTAAACTATGTCTTAGTTTAAGATCCTTCAATGGCTATCCATTCATCACATACAAAAAATGTTCAAATTTCCATATGGATAGATCTTTACAATAAGGCCCCAACTCACCTTTGTGCTACTTTTATTATTTGGCCACCATGAACGATTTATTTCTAACACACAACATATTTTCATGCCTCTTTGACCAATGTTGCTATTCATCTGCCTGTGATGATCTTCCTCACCATCATTTGGCAAAAGCCTATACATTCTCTCAAGACCCAGTCAAATGTCAAAGGTCTGAAACATTTTCCAAATGTCTCTGTGTTCCAAGCAACATTAACTGTTTCCTTAGCATTTCATGGCATGGACTAAGGACCCAACTGGCCTGGGTTCAAATTTGAGTTCTTCCCTTCCTATAGGTATCATTTGGAGGCAAGTTAGTTAATATTTTTGGATCTTAATTTCCTTCTCTATAAAATTAGAACTGTTGTGATTATTGTTATAGTATCTATCACCTGTGCTTTTAGTTAACTTAAATGCCCAAAACACATTATTATTAATATTAAAGTAGGAACTCGTTGAGTGTGGGAACCATAACATATATTTCTCTTCTTCCATCACCTAAAACTGGTTGGTATATAAAAACTGCTAAACAAACATTTTAAGTTAAACATAATTTACATGAGAAAAGACAAGCAAAGAACATTATATATCATTTAATAGCATTCTGTGGTCCTGGAGGGAGGGGGGTAAGAGAATGAATATGCACGTACACACAGAAATCATAAATAGTTTTGATAACAGTTTAATCATGGTAATAAGGAACTAACCAGAAGTAAATTATAATGGTAACTCTTATGTAGCATAATGACAGAAATTATATCATTCCATCCTGTTAGTAACACTTTCAAAGTGCTGTCCAAAAACAGAACTACTGATATTAGATGTCTCTACAAAAATGATATAAAATAACTCAGTTGGCTTCATATATAGACACCTTACTTTTTCCAATTTTCATTTTGAAATATTTAAAACCTACAGAAAAGCTGGAAGAACAGTGCACCATATACTTATATATGTTTCACCAAAATCCACTAATTACTACATTCTGCCTCATTTCATCTATTTATATTTTACTGATTTATTAGAAAAATCATAGATATCATGAATACTTCATCTCCAAATATTTCAAGTATGTTTCACCTCAGAGGGGAAAAAAATCACATTACCATATATGTCACTGTCACAACCCCCAAATTAAAATTGGTTTATTATTACCTAAAAAAAGTCTATATACTAAACTTCCTACTTGTCTCAAAGGTGTTCTTCATGGCTGTCTGTCTTTGGATTAGATGGGAAGGGAGAGTGTCAGAACCCAAGCACAGAACATGCACTGCCCTTAATGGCATGTCTCTTTCCTTCCCTTTACTCTAAAACAGTCCCGTCCTTTTTCTGTCTTCCATGACATTAAACTTTTTGAAAAGTCCAGGCCACACTATCTAGATTTGTCTGACCATTTCTCCTCGATTTTGGCAGGAATATGACAGATGTTGTGTCCTTTCCATAATAATCACAACCAGAGACATTCCATGTTGATTGGTGGTAAAATGATGTTTGGGTTGTTTGTTTGTTTTTACTAATTCTATAATTCCTTCTATATGATTAACTGACATTTTTCTATTAAAAAGGTTTTCCTTTCTAGTTTCTCCACACTTTTTAATATCACTATGATACAAAGGATCAATGTGTTATAATCCATTATCATTATTCTTTTTGAAGTTCTAATTGTCCCAAATTTAGCTGACCCCCTCTTATCTGGTTGGAGATTTCTCCCTGCAAGTGGATCCTTTAGACAAGGGTTGCTCAATATGTCGATCGCGATCTACTGGTTAATCGGGAATAAAGTGTGGGGTAGATCGCATGACATTAAAAAGACATTTGTCTTTTGATTGGCATACAGGGTAGCCAATCTGACGTCTGAACTTTTCACACCCTACGCATGCGCATTAAACTGCACTAACTTGTTCAGTTACATTGCTGCGTAGTTAGCCTTCAATTTATTTAAAATAAATACAACAAAGGGTATAAAAATGAGTGCTGTAGCTGGTCCGAGTAAGAAGCCTAAAACCTACCACTTTCATACAGAATGGGAGGGGATTTTTTTCACTATGTCATAACATATTCTTAGTGCGTTTGCCTCATCTGTCTGTGTGCCATTGCTATTCCAAAGAAGAGAAATGTGGAGCGGCTTTTTCGGACTGTTCATAAAAACTATGACATTGACTTTCCTCAGAAAAGAGAGCTGAGAAGGAGAAAGGTGAAAGAAGAATAGACAATATTAAATAGTAATAATAGTAACTTAAATAACGATAATATAGAAGAAATAATTTATGTTTTGCATTTTTATTGTAGGTAGATCATTTTGACTTGGTCATCTTATAAGTAGCTCGCAAGCTGAAAAAGTGTGGGCACCCCTGCTTTAGACATACCCTATCTGGCACAAAATAATTCAGGCTTACTTTATATGTTTTCTACTTAGACCTACACCAGTCATTTCTTTAAGAAATAGTGGTTCTTTTTAATGGGGAATGTTATTTAAAAACTAACATCTGCATACTAGATATGCTCATCATTGCAATTTTAAGTCATATAAGAGGCCCTTGCCAGTTGGCTCAGTGGTAGATCATTGGCCCAGTGTGTGGTTCAATTCCAAGTCAGAGCACACAGGAGAGGCAACTATCTGCTTCTCCAGCCATCCCCTTCCTTCTCTCTCTCTTTGTCTTTCTCTCTCTCTCTCTTCCTCTCCCACAGCCATGGCTCAATTGGCTCGAGCGAGTTGGCCTCAGATGCTGAGGATGGCTCCATGGCCTCCACTTCATGGCCTCCACTTCAGGCACTAAATAATGGCTCCAGGTGCAATGAACAAGAGCCCCAGATGGGCAGAGCATCACCCCCTAGTGGGCTTGCCAGGTGGATCCCAGTCAGGGTGCATGACGGAGTCTGTCTCTGCCGCCATTCCTTTCACTAAAATTTTTTTTAATGTATAAGAGACTATAGTATATAAGACAATTCTATTTCCATGAGGATATTAGAACATACATCAAAAGGAAAATGATGCATCCTACATTCTCTATTACTTCTCTACGACCTCTATTATCTCTATCACTCCATACCTCCACTGACCACAAAGATGGTAAATTGTTGTGTACTCTTCTTTGCAAGGACTGTTTTCAGCAAAGGACTACACTTCCATTTCAAGTGGCAATTTGATATTTGATTACCTTAAATTGCTGTCCCCTGAGTCACAACTGTTCCCTTCCTATTTGGGCAAGGAGGGTGTAAGAAATAAAACTGGAACCAATATCTTCTTTGTCACCTCTCAACCTCCAGTGGTCTGAGGTTGTATTTTTAACCACATGCAAGAACAATAAGCACCTTACAACTGTAGATCACCTGCACAGCATTAACTTTTCTTCTATCTGGTCCAAGGCTCCTCCTACTATTAAATGATTAAAAATCCAGATAGTAAAGGCTAAATATGGACACAATGCATGGGTGGATATTAAACAGCCTCTCTTCTAGAACAAGAATCTTAGAACTTCAACGAAGTTCAAGTCTTTAGATTCCTTTTTGTCTCTCCTATTTGAGTTCTAAGATGTCTAACAGGATAAAGTTGACCAGAGACATTCACACCTAACCTCACCAGCAGAGGTCAGGAGAGAAACAAGAAAAAGGAAAGCTTTGTGTTTTGACAGAATAACATTGAGAAGTCTATCAGTCATGAATTCTGAGTAAGATTTGAAATAACAAAATTAAAATATAGTTTCAAAAGCTATAAATAGGCTCCAATACTTTGTAAGCCATGCAAAATATTGCACTACATAAAGGAATAGATGAATCCCCCAAAACACATAGTTTTACATACCCTTTCCTCCTTATTAAAAACATCAATAAGCTCAAAGAAACAATATAATCAATTAGTAATATTTATCTCTGCAGAGTAAACATAAGTGTGTTTGTTTATTTGTTTAAGTGCCTATTTGGAGGAATTCAAAGCATTTTGCAAATATCAACACTAATCCTCCTAGGAGAGATTGTCTACTACTATATCCTCATTTTAAACAAAGACTTACTTTTTGTAAAAAAAATACACTGTCAAACCTCAAACTAAAGCCATGAATACTTGACTACGCATTAGTATATAAGGTTCCTAAATGACAATAAGTGCATGCTTTAAGTGTAAGCTTTGCAAAATTAATAAACACTTTAGACTACCATTTCTATTGATTTTATTCAACAAAGTCATACATGTAAAATTTTCTTTTATTAGTTTCTCAGAAATGGCCATTTGGCCTAGGCAGTCACTTAAAAATATGCAAACTACATTTGGCAAAAAAACAAACACACAAACAAACGAACAAAAAAACTAGAGGAATTCCGATAAACTAAAAAGTTTCTAGCTTTATACTGCTCTTCAGGTGTCTAAAGTTCTCTTTCCAATATAAAAAAATGAAAACTGTAAAAGGCAGATCATGTACTATGAGTGTAGTTTAAGTATAAAAGACATAATGGAATCTCAATCAGTAGCATAAGAACCCTGCCCCATCTCAATATAAGACTGACAAATGAATATAAAATTATGTCTTGTGTTAAATTATTAAAGTATGCATAGGTCATTTTTTAGTGATTTCCTATTACAGGAAATTATTAAAATTTTGAGATTAAAATCTTGAGGTTAAAAAACCAATTAATTATAAGCTTGACTGCATTGGGTAGGAGGACATTGATTGGACAAGCCAATATCTTTAAAAAACCAAATCAAGTATTAAAAAAAAAACCAACCTACCTAAAGTATGCACCTCCACTAGCCTTTGTCTTATGTTTCTTTTCTTTATTGTCACATTTCTTTCTTTAAAATTTTCTAGTAGCCACACTTTTTTTTTTTTCTCCAGTGGCAGAGATAGAGTCAGAGAGAGGGACAGACAGGGACAGAGAGGAACGAGAGAGGTGAGAAGCATCAATCATTAGTTTCTCGTTGCCGTTGCGACACCATAGTTGTTCACTGATTGCTCTCTCACATGTGCCTTGACTGCGGGCCTTCAGCAGACCGAGCAACCCCTTGTTGGAACCAGCGACCTTGGGTCCAAGCTGGTGAGCTTTTTGCTCAAGCCAGATAGGCCCGCGCTCAAGCTGGCGAGCTCAGGGTCTTGAAACCGGGTCTTCTGCATCCCAGTTTGACGCCCTATCCACTGTGCCACCGCCTGGTCAGGCTATTGTCACATTTCTTAAATCATCTTTATCACTGGTTCTCAGACTCTTAGACTGTCTAGACTAGGAAATTATTTTAAAAAGGAGGGTGGGTGGGTGTGGAGAGAAAAGTCAGTATTGAGTTGCCACGTTTCTGTTTTGCCAAATATGAATATCTTTTGGTATAACTTCCCACTCTTTTGTCCCTGATTTCTCAAATAAAGGACATTTAACATTCAAAGGGACAATTTTGGCCAGTCTTTAAATCAATGTATTTAGTCATAAAGCAGTCATCAACTTCATCAGATCATTCATTCAGCCAGCACTCACTGCACACACACTAACATCCTATGTGCACTGCTCTGTGTTCTGGGAATACAGCAATGAGCAAAGCAGATTTTCTGAAAAACCATCATAGAGATTATATCCTAGTGAGAAAACTCACATATAAAATATTTGCTACGTGAAATAGTAAGTGCTAAAGAGGAAAAAAAGGAGGGAAGGAAATAATTAGTATTGTAGGGGGCAGTTTCTACCATCATATTAGAAATGGCCAGGGAGCGTATTTTTTTTCAAGGTGATATTTGAGACCTAAAGGAATGAGGAACTGAGACTTGTCACCACTATCAGAGGAAGAGCACACCAAGAGGAAGCAGCAGATACAAAAAGCCTGATTGAAGGAAAATGGTGGACATGCTCAAGAAGCATTAAGGAGCCTGACCAGTGGCAGTATAGTGGTTAGACAATTGAACCAAAACACTTAGGACTCTGGTTCAAACCCCCAAGGTTGCTGGCTTAAGGGCTCGTCAGCTTGAGCCCAATGGGGTTGCTGGCTCATCTCGATCCCCTTGGTCAAAGCACATGAGAAGCAATCAATGCACAACTAAAGTGAAGCAACTATGAGTTGATGCTTCTCACTCTCTCCTTTCTGTCTCTCTCTCTACTCCTAACCTTCCTCTTGCTCTAAAAATCAATAAATAAAATTTTTCTAAAAAAGAAGCACTAAGGAGGCCAATGAGTGAGCAAGAGATGACAGGAGGAGATGATGAAAAATTCAACACACACCAGGTCACACAGGGCTTGGCAGATCATTCTAAGGATTTTCCCTCTGTGTTTCAATTAAAGAATGACATGACCTTACTTATTTTGACAGTGTCATTCTTGCTTTTTTGGTAAACAGATAGATTCTGGGGGGTGATGTGGGGGATGGCAGAAGGAAGGTAGAAGCTCCAGAAAAGAGACTGCAGTGGACCAGGTGGTAGAAGTAGAGCTGGTGGTCAGATTCTGAATACTGTTTGAAGGCAGAGTTTATTGGACTGCCAAGAGATAAAATGTGCAGTAAGACAAAGTCAAAGATAACTCATAAGATTTTACACTGAACTAGAAGAGTGGCGTTCCCATATACTGAGATTGATAGAAAGGATTTGAAGAGAATAACGGAAACACCATTTTGAACATTTATTAGACATTTAAGTGCATATACTAAATCAGACATCTAAGTCTAGACATTGAAATGTAAATATAAAAAATATTCAACTCTGGGATTCAGAGAGCCAAGTCACAATATATGGTTGGCATTTAAAGCCAGCAACTAGGCAAGATTACGATGAAAGAAACACAGATAGGAAAAAGAAGTTCAAAGCTGAGTCATGAGGAGCCCCAAAGTACAGAGATCAAGGAGGTGAAAAAGAGAAAGCAGAGCCAACTGAGAGAGAGCGGCCAGTAAGAAGAAGAATATGTGAGTTCTTAAGTACAAGAAAAGACAATGTGTCAAGAGAGACAGTCCCACCATGTCAGATGCCGCAGGTAGGTCAAGAGGAAGACTGGGAATTGACCACTTGATATAACAGGCAGTTAGAGAATATGATAAGCCAAGGCAATGGGTGGGAATGGGAGTTAAAATCTGACTGGAATGGGTTCAAGGAAGACTTGAGGAAAGAAATAGAAAAGACCGAATATAGTTACCCCTTTCAAAAGTAAGGACAACAATGTTGTAGGAATTGATGCAGTAGCTGAGGTGGAAATAAAGTTTAAAGAAGGCTGGTGTAATGGGAATAATAATAGATTTTACTATGATGGGAACAATTAAGTAGAAAGGAGAAAGAGTTCAGGAGAGAGAGGGGAAAACAGCTCAAGTGATGTCCCTGAATGAACAACATATACACGCACAGGAACTAGAGCATTAGGCACGAGTGCTGACAGGTGGGTGGGTGTGGGTGTGAAAGCCTGTGGAGGTTTTATTGATTGCTTCTTTTTTTTGTCAGCAATAAGAAGCAAGGCCATTAGCTGACAGAGAGTGAAGAAGGAGGTGCTGAAGGTCTGAGGAGGGAAGAAGGTTCCAACAGTTAAATGAGAGCAGACATTCAGTAGGGCGGAACAGCATAACTTCCAGGACTTCCAGGCAGCAATAACACTTCAGCTGTGGTTTGTGATCTTGAATTTAAAATAAAATGAGTCAGCATGGTTGTCTTCCCCTAGTTGCACTTAGCCATGCAGGTGCAGGCACTGTAGCGGCAGACAGTTGGTTTTAACTAGAGCTGTAGTTTAGACCAGAGGCAAGAGAGGTAAGGGAGGTTAAGGTATTTCCCCATGTTTAAGATGCACATTTTTCGAAAAATTTGGGGTCTAAAAACTGGGTGTGTCTTATACAGTGGTTGTTAAGTCATTTAAGAAGTGTGCTACAGTAATATCTTGGTTTTCGTTGACTTCAGTTTTGTCTGTTCCGGTTTTCATGGATTTTTTCTGTGAAAAATTTGTCTTGGTTTTCATCAGTTGCCTTGGATCATCGGCGAGTCCACGTGACCTCGCAGCTACCTTTGCCAAAACAAAGGGAAACCCACGCATTCTCCTGCTCAGTGTGGTGTTATTTCTCATTGTGTAAGCATCACCCCGAGCATCTAGCCAAACAATTCCAATGCTTTCCAGTGTTTTTGTGCTTTTTCTATTGATTGACAGTGCTAATACAGTAATTGGATTTACATTGATTCATACGGAAATAATTGCCTCAGTTTTCATCAGTTTTGGATTTCAGTAATTGTTTGTGGAATGGTTATCTACGAAAACTGAGGTATCACTGTATTTCAAATGTCATAGATGGGACTGAGAACGGGGCAATATATGAAGACAGTGATTCATCATCAGACACAGATAAGGACAAGCTAATGGATGGGAGTTTTGTCAGTGATTGGGAGTTGTTTGAATTTTATGATGAATAAAACTTGAGTTCAATAACTTTATAATACATTTTTTTTTCAAATTTCAGGCCCCCAAATTAAGATGTGTCTTATACATGGGAGCATCTTATACATGGAGAAATATGGTATATGCAAGTGACTAGAGAAGTGAGTTGGGAAGACAGGGGCATAAAGATATGAGTATGATGAGGAATAATGAAACAGCTGTGGTATCAATGGGCTCCAAAAATTAGTGAAATCAGGGCACCAGAGCAGAGGAGTGGCCACTTAGATAAACAAAAATAAATCCTCATGTTCCTATTTCAAGGTGGACTGGTAGCAAGTTCACCAGAGGCTGAATTTAGAAATTGCTCAGTTATTCATCACTTCCTTCTCATTCCTTTCCTTAGTCACGCAGACCTGCCTACCATTTCATTTCACTGATACTCTGCTCCCAAAAGCCACCAACAATCTCCCACATATTGCCTCACTTGACCTTCCTCTAATCACTGGGTAGACAGTGATTAGAGCCTCTCAAAGGCAAAAACTATGTCTTCTTTGATCCGAATATTTTAGACAGTTCCCAGTCCAGTGCTATGCAAGAATGTAGTTGTTCAAATAAAGAAATACCTTCACCAAAACTTTAAGGTAGGATACTGAGGAATCAGGAAGTCACAAGAGATTTCAACTGCATATAGTACCTATAGAGAACCCCAGACATATATAATATGCTGCTCACAAAAATTAGGGGATATTTCAAAATGAATATGAAACTATAAGATATTCCCTAATCTTTGTGAGCAGTGTATATAAAATGGCGATTTTGTCTGTATCTCAAAGTTATACTAGTGTTTATTTTCAGAAAATTTTGATTTTAGAAAGATTTTCTAAAATGCTTTTCAAATTCCAATTCTAATTTTAACTCCTTTATCAAACATAAACAAACTGAGAATAACTCCAATCAGCAGCCGACCTCTCATTCTACAATTCATTTCCTGGTCAGAAGGAAACAGAGAAAGGAAGGGCAATTCTGACCAACTTTAAACCATTTAGTCCCTAGTACTCAGCTATCACACCAGCTCCCTAGCCAAGCATAATGAAGAAAGGGGAAACTCTGGGTTACCAAAAACGTGACAGGTTTACTATATAAACAAGACTTCTTCAAGTTCTTAAAAAGTTATTATATTTATTTGACTACAGCAAACTTTGTTGTTGTTTGTGGGAAAGTTTATTAAAACCTCATGGAATAGCTATGTTCAAAAGACCTACTGGTCTGAAATAGTGCTCTATCAGTCACAGGATACATGAGAGTCCCTTGTGAAACTTACAAATTACCTGGCCAGCAAGTCTAACTTAACGGACAGGTGGGCCAGAAGCAGCTGTGCTCTGTACAGGCTTTGCATTAGAAAGCATTCCTGGCCTGACCAGGCGGTGGCGCAGTGGATAGAGCATCGGACTGGGATGCAGAAGACCCAGGTTCGAGACCCCAAGCTTGCCAGCTTGAGCACGGGGCTCATCTGGCTTGAGCAAAAGCTCGTCAGCTTGGACCCAAGGTCGCTGGCTCCAGCAAAGGGTTGCTGGGTCTGCTGAAGGCCCACAGTCAAGGCACATGTGAGAAAGCAATCAATGAACAACTAAGGTTTCGCACCGGCAACAAAAAACTAATGATTGATGCTTCTCACCTCTCTCCGTTCCTGTCTGTCCCTATCTATCCTTCTCTCTGATTCTCTCTCTCTGTCCCATAAAAAAAAAAAAAAAGAAAGAAAGAAAGCATTCCTGGATTGGTAACTACCTATATAGAATGCCAAATCGCTGATGACTGCTACCTTTCCTTTTCTCAAATACCTTCCCAAAGTCCCATCAAATCTCCTAAAATTATTTCACCATTAATTTAATTACTTTCTTACAATGATATACTGAGAGTCAAATTTTAATGACTGTCCCATTTATATGTATTACGGCACTCAAAATCAGGAAGGTGGTAGATTTTATTCCTTTGACAAACACAATTCATCAGTAACCAAGTAAAGGCAGAGCTGGCCTTACCCGTTCCATGGCTGCATTATGATATGGGAGCTCCTCCTCACTGCAGAGAAACAAAGTACATGTTAAAGAGTTGAAATCATAGCAAACTTTGAAAAAATTATAAACCAATAGGTACATATGGTGATGACCATTTATTTGTCATCACAGAAGTTACATAGCTCCTAATCCACCACTTGGAACAATATGGATATACCAAGATCATTTCCTCCAAAGCATAAAGCTCTACTGACGATACTGCTCTGTGCTGGGAGTTGTCAGCAACCTTTTCCTAGAAAGGTACATATTTAAATAATAAATATTTTATGCTTTCTGGACCAGACAGTCTTTTTCATAATTACTCAACTCTGATTTTGCATTGTGAAAGCAGGTGCAGACAATATGTAAACTAAAAGTGCTTCTGTCCCCATAAAACTGTACAAAATAAGGAGTTAAGTTGGGTTTGGCTTGCAGGGCACAGTTCGCCAACCTCTACTCTAGATTACCACCTCCACTATCTAGGCCAAATTGTGGACTATAATAAATTATTGTTTTAAAACAGATTTATAAATTTTTAAAAATTTCAACTTTTATTTAATAAATAAGGAAAACTTCATTTGTGAAAACTTCAATGCGAATGATTTTTCTAACATACAGATAAGATTCACTTTTCTGACACAGTAATTTATGATGTCACTTCTAATATAAAATACTCTCGAGACTCTTATATTCACTGTCAGGAACATAAAACAATGCACTATCCATAAGCAAAGTTATGTGCTTTGCGTTGCTATCTAGTAGTATTGATGTTTTAGCAATGATACATACATATTGTTGTTGCCTTAGCTTCACCTGAGGCCAAACAACACCACTTTCCAGAGTGCAACACATTCATATTCAAGAGTCCAGAATGTCAAAGGCATTCAATGCTACTCTGATAAGTCCTTAGGTGAACCATAAAGCTATAGCAATGGAACTGACAAAAAATGTAATTGTTGAAAGAGATCCCAGACAGTCCAAACCCTCATTTCACAGATAAGGAAACTATCATTTTCACTTAGTCACACTTAGCCTAATGCAGAGATGTTCAGCACTATCTAACCCAGTGAGTTCAAATTAAGATCAACAAGATCTTCAGATTGTGCAGGAGTATATAAAAGGCTGAAAAACCAATTCTCAAGAAGACCAGAAGCTTTGAGGATTAAATATAAAGTCTGTTGTTGTTTTCTCTAATGTAAAGTGTCCACTCACCTTTAATGAATGTGAACCTTTGATTTTTTTTATAACTTCCATTATGTTCTTAGTCTAAATTTCCCTGCTGATTTGTAACCCTGATTACTGGGGTCTATGATGTATGAATGGTACAGGATACAACTACTGGTTTAAAAGTGTACCTGTCCATTCTTCATTTCCTGGCAGAAGAGGGCTTGTCACACCACTGGAATGTACTTCCTAGGTAAATAGGTCATCAGTGAAACCTGGAAATAATAACATCTGGCACCCTTTGTGCACACCACGAATGGTATTTCTGGGGTGAGTGAGCTGCCCTGGGCAAGGTCAACCTTTTCGTACAGCTGTTTTGAACTGATCCTCACAACTGTTTATTTGAACATTCCTAACTGCAAATTAAGTGCTATCTATGGCTGCCTATCACAGGAGTTCTTTCAAGTTGTGGGGTACATTCTTATTAACTAAACAAGACTGACAGACCTCTTAACCCTGATTCAGAGACAAGTTTTGCACTTGTCTGTGGAATGATGCCGATCATCTGCTCAGACTACAGGGCCTGTGTTTGGCAGATCTTACAGAATCAAGTGCTTTGTGAAATTCAAGATGGGACAAGGCTGCAGGGGTGCACACAGCATGCTGCTCCACCTTAACCTCAAGTCATGTTGAAACCCTGGGAGAGAGGAATGCCAGAATATACATATATAACCACAGTCAGACTCAGGCAAAATCCAGGAATCCACAAACTTGGTCTGAGATTTCCATCCAACCCAATATTTTACACAATTTCCTTTTGCCCTGCTGCAACCCCACCAGGATCTGGTTGCCTATCCAGTCCCTAGCATGACCCCCAAACAGTTATTGAACTTCTACTATCAAAAAGCATTTGTTAATGTGTGTTTTTGAAAAGTATTCATTTAAAAACTGAGACATAAATGACATATAACAATGTATTAGTTTTAGGCTATACCATAATGATTTGAACGTGTGTGTGTGTGTGTGTGTGTGTGTGTGTGTGTGTGTGTATTGCAAAATGATTACATTAAGTTTAGTTAATATCCATCATCAAATATGTTTACAGGTTTTTTATTTTATATTTATTTTTTATTCTATTTTTTTGTATTTTTCTGAAGTAAGAAGTGGGGAGGCAGACTTCCGCATGTGCCCAACCAGGAACCACCCAGCATGCCCAATAGGGAGTGATGCTGTGACCATCTGTGACGTTGCTCCATTGAAACCGGAGCTATTCTAGCACCTGAGGCGGAGGTCATGGAGCCATCCTCAGCGCCCAGGCCAACTTTGCTCCAATGGAGCCTTGGCTGCAGGAAGGGAAGAGAGAGATAGAGAGATAAAGAGAAAGGAGAAGGGGAAGGGTGGAGAAGCAAATAGGTGCTTCTTCTGTATGCCCTGGCCGGGAATCGAACCGGGACTTCTACATGCTGGGCCAATGCTCTACTGCTGAGCAAACCAGCCAGGGCCTTTACAGTTTTTAAAATTTTTTTCTTGTAACAAGAACTTTTAACATCTACTCCCTTAGCAACTTTCAAATGTCCAATACAGCATGGTTAACTATAGTCACCTTGCTGTACATTTATACTTATTGACCATCTTTATCCACTGTCCCCAAACCCCACCCCTGCCTCTGGCAACCACCAATCTATTCTCTCTCTGAGTTTTTTGTTGTTTTAAAAATTCTATATATAAGTGGTATTATACAGTATTGATCTTTCTCAGTCTGACTTATGTTCTTAACATGATATAATGCCATAGAGCTATATATGAACATTTTTTTTCCATTCATCCATGGATGGACACTTAGGTTGCTTCCTTATTTAACTGTTCTAAATACCACATTTCCCCATGTATAAGACACACATTTCCCCGAAAAATTTGGGGTCTAAAAACTGGATGCGTCTTATATAGTGGTTGTAGATTTTTTTAGTTGCACTTCCTGCTTTGTTGTGCTTGTTTCGGCACTCATTGTTGAAGACAGTGATTCGTCATCAGACAAACATGAGGACAAGCTAATGGATGGGAGTTTTGAAAGTGATGAGGAGTTGTATGAATTTTATGATGAATAAAATTTGAGTTCAATATAACTTTATGTAATACATTTTTTTTTCAAATTTCAGTCTCCAAAAATAAGGTGCGTCTTATACACGAGAGCATCTTATACATGGGGAAATATAGTAATGCTTCAATAAACATAGGGTATATATAGCATTTTGAATTAGTGTTTTGAATTTATTTCAGATAAATTCCCAGTAGTAGAACTGCTGGATCATATGGTAGTTCTATTTTTAATCTTTTGAGGAACTTTCATATTGTTTTCCATAATGGCTATACCAATTTACATTCCCACCAGCAGTGCAGGAAGGTTCCCTTTTCACATCCTCACCAACACTTTTATCTCTTCTTTTTTTTATTCTAAACTGGTATGAGATGATATCTCATTGTGACTTTGATTTGCATTTCCCCAATGATTAGTGCTACTGAGCCCTTTTTCCTATACCTGTTGGCCACCTGAATGTCTTCTATAAAAATGTCTATTCAGATCCTCTGTCCATTTTTTAAATCAAATTGTTTGTCTTTTTTTGCTACTGAGTTATATGAGTTCTTTATACAGTTTTGGTATTAACCCCTTATCAAACATACAATTTAAAATGTTTTCTCCCATTTGATAGGCTGCCTTTTCATTTTGTTGATGGTTTCCTTTGCTGTGCAGAAACTTTTTCATTTGATATAGTCCTGCTTGTTTTCTGCTTTAGTTGCTTTTGCTTTTCGTTTCAAATTCAAAAAACATCCTAACCAGGATTGATGTCAAGAAGTTTACTGCCGCCATTTTCTTCTAGGAATTCTATGGTTTCAGGTCTTATATTCAGTCATTAATCCATTTTCAGTTGAGTTTTGTATATAATGTAAGATAGTGGTCTGGTTTCATTCTTTTATATACAGCTGTCCACTTTTCCTAATTCTATTTACATTTATTGAAGACACTATCCATTCCCCATTTGTACATTCTTGCCTCCTTTGTTATAAATTAATTTGCCATGTATATGTGGGTTTATTTCTGGGCTCTCTATTCTGTTCCATTGATCTGTGTATCTGTTTTTATGTCAATACCATACTGTTTTGATTACTATAGCTTTGTAATATAGTTTGAAATCAGAAAGTATGATGCTTCCAGCCTTGTTTTCTTGCTCAAAATTGCTTTGGTGATTCAGGGTCTTTTGTGATTAACTTTAAGAATTATTTATTTTATTTCTATAGAACAAGCTATAGGAATTTTGATAGGGGTGATACTGAATCTGAACATCGCTGTGGGTAGAATGGACATTTTAACAATATTAATTTTTCTACTCCACCACTAGAATTCCATTCCATTTATTTCTATTTTCTTCTATTTCTTCCATCAATGTCTTACAGTTTTCAGAGTAAAGATCTATTACCTCATTGTTAAACTGGTTATTAGGTACTTGATTTTTTTTATGCAATTGTAAATGGAACTGTTCTCTTAATTTCTCTTTCTGATAGTTTGTTTTAGTATATATACACAACTGACCTTTTTGTATATTGAATTTGTATCCTGCACAATGAATTTATTGATTAGTTCTCACTGTGTGTGTGTGTGTGTGCGCGCGCGCGCGTGTGTGTGTGTGTGTGTGTGTGTGTGTGTGTGTGTTTTATTTTGGTAGAGTTTGGGGTTTTCTATATATGAGATCATATTATCTACAGAGACAAGTTTTGTTGCCTTTTATTTTCCCTTGCCTTTTTGCTCTTGCTAGGACTTCCAGTTCTATACTAAATACAAGTGGCAAGAGTGAGCACCCTTGTCTTGTTTCTCATCTTAGAAGAAACGCTTTCAGTTTTTTCCCCTTGAGAACAATCTTAGCTGTGGACTTGTCATATATGGCCTTTATTATGTTGAGATACATTTACTCTCTACGCATTCTGTTGAGAGTTTTGTCATGAATGGATGTTGAATTTTATAATAAGTCTTGAGACTTCATAGATAGATTATAGAGCTCAAGAATATGGTCAAGTTTTCCTATATGGATTTTCTGGCATTTTTGCTCCAGACCTGAAACCTTTTATATAAAATCTGCTGTGTGCACAATACCCATTTCCAAAAAACTATTCCTCCTCAAATTTCTATATTGGCATGCATTAATTTTCACATCCTTCCGAGGAGAAAGTAGAGGAATGCTGCCTTAGCAAGAGCTACACACAATGTCTAGAATACACATGTAAAGCACTGTACCGGCCTCAGGCACAGGTGCTGGCATATTGAAAAAATATATTACTATTACCGAATAAATGTATGAAAGGAAAGGAAATGTATCCCTGCATACACATATGCATCTTTACCCTGCCACCTAAATATCCTTCAAGTAGAAAAATATAAAGGACAAAAATCTGGGTAAGTGGATCAAAGCCGGTCCACTACCTATTTTTTTAAATAACATTTCACTGGAATGCTGCCACGCTCATTCATTTATGTCTTGTCTGTGGTGGTTTTCATGCTACAATGGTAGAGATGAATAGCTGTGACAAAGAGACCATAAAGCCAAAAATATTTATTATCTTGCTCTTTACAGAAAATGACTGCTTCTTCTGCTTTAGAAAACAACCAAAGGTTTATCCTCTAAGAGAAAGAAGCACCTAGAAGCTGCTCAAAGAACACAGCAAGCCAACAGTAAGAATTGTGCCTCACAGAAATACAGCAGCAACAACCTGGTCACCTCTGGAGAGATACGGACATTCACTGGATCTATTTTCAATCTGCTACTAATGTTGGAATTAATAATTATATGTGTCTGTAATTTTTCAATAGCGCAGATAAAGTATTTCTATTACTTGAGATAAACTTTCATTTGGAAAGTTACAACTTGTTAAAATCAGTTTAACTGAATATACTGAATGACTAAATGTTATTTCTCTTTTTATAGAAAATTTTGTCTAAATTTAGATTTATTCCAGTCAAAATTATTATCAGTAGAAAGAGTTCTCAAGCCTTTGCCATCAAAGCAGATCTTCTTTTAAAACAAAAATACCTTAATTACGGCTTTATAATATTTATATAGTCATAGTAAATTACATTTAGCTAAATTTTATAAACATACAAAACTTGATAAGTAGTTAAAAATCTTTATCTTTATTTTTGGTACAAATTCCTTCTAGTTTTTCTATTTATAGCTTGTGACCTAAAAGCATTATCATTATCCAAATACCAAGCATTCTTTGTTGAGCAGAATAGTAGCACTGAGTATTTTTGATAAAAATGTTGAAAGTTCTCTAACTTCTTAAATAAGCTCAATTATCCATTTTCCAAAGGCAATGTGACCACAGGCATATAGGCTGGGGACAGCTCCTGTTTCTGTGAGCAGTACTTAACAAAGATAAGCCCATTCCAGCATCAGTTCTCGTATTTATTGTGAAATCTGTTATAAAACCAAGTTATTCCTGTACTGAATTTTATAATTATCATCATTCTTCCTCACATATCATAATAAGTAATTTAACTCACTAAAACTATAATTAGATATGAAGTCAGCAGCCTTCAGAGAAGGCTATAAAGTTAGATTTTGCCATTGTACTGTATTGACATTGACACTTAAAACCTAATTTCATTGGAGACCCAATCAAAACTTGCAAAGAACTAAGAGCAGAAATAAATGCTCTTTTGTCAAGGTGTGACAGGGAGCAGTATCTAAACACCTGGGACATGTGACTTTATTCAATAGCACAAAAAACTTCAGTCTACAGTGACAAGCAATAAAAGCCACCAGCAGCAACCTCTGGAGAAAGCATTTTACTGAAATTAGGCATTGTAACAAAAATCAATGACTGGTAAAATCTAATAAAGCCTAACATTACACGAAAATCCGTTTCTCTGCTTCATTATTTTAATTTCTGCTGCCTTCCTTTGTACTGCATGATAGAGTAAATAAAAATGTAACTAGTGCCTGACCAGGTGGTGGTGCAGTGGATAGAGTGTTGGACTAAAACGCGGAGGACCCAGGTTCGAAACCCCGAGGTCACCAGCTTGAGTGCAGCGTCATCTGGCTTGAGCGCAGGCTCAGCAGCTTGAACAAGAGGTCGCTGGCTGAGCGTGGGATCATAGACGTGACCCTATGGTCTCTGGCAAGGGGTAACTTGCTCTGCTGTAGTACCCCCCAACCCCCCAACCCCAGTCAAGGCACATATGAGAAAGCAATCAATGAACAACTAAGGAGCTGCAGCAAAGAACTGATGCTTCTATCTCTCTCCCTTTCTGTCTGTCTGTCCCTATCTGTCCCTCTCTCTGACTCTCGATCTCTGTTTAAAAAAAAGTAACTAGTGTGATAGTGTGGGAACTGGTATCAGTTGGTTTTGTTTTTAAGGAAATAGTAAGCTTGGCTATCTCAGCATACCTCAGTACATGTGATCATTTCAAACAGTATTACTCTCTTAGGTCCTCTCCCCTCTCCCCTTTTTCTTTCTAGGTACTTCAAAGCCTTCTACTGGGTTTCTCTCGTTAAACACAGGGGAGCAGCAGTAGGTGGTGTAAAGCAGATGTTCCGAACACCAGCTTGGTGGTAGGACTGCCAAGGTCCACATCCCACATCTGACACCTACTGTCAGCACAATGCTGGCAAGCTGCAGGACCACTTTGCGCTTTATTTTCCTCTAAAAACACTATTAAAAACAAAAGAGTACCTTTTCCAAAGAGTTTTTGAGAGGAATAAATGAGTTAATCCATGTAAAGAGAATAAAGCCATGTAAAGAGTCACACAGTACTCAATAAATATTAGTGAATATGCCGAAGAGAAGTTTTTCACTGTGCCAAATGGACCTCAGCACAGAGGGTGAGAAACACAAGGTGACTGAGTGGGTGCTGTAGACTGCTGAGTACAGGCTAGGCTCTTGAGCCAGAAACTCACTCACATTGTTTCATCAATGAAAAGGGGGAATTTAGGTAATAACTAGGCCCTTTTGTAATGCACAGGTTTTTCACATGTATTTTTGTACTACATTAGACCATTTTATAATTAAAACGTTTATTGGACTGGTTCACTCCCATCAGAAACACTGGGAAGTCAAAATCAGATGAGTTGTATTCCACCTGCTGAAGCAAAATCTGGGCTAGACCCCCAGAAATCTATTTTTAACAAACAAACAGTTCGTAGCTAACTTTTACGTGCAGTAAAGTTTGGGACCCCAATGATCTTGACAGTGCTAAACGTTCACACTGTCCTTAAAATTTCACTCACCAACCTCAGATTTGCATATTAACTCACACAAATATCATTTCCTGCCGCATTTGTAGCCAAGCTTGATTTATTTTTTTTTAAAAGTGGAAGTTGGGGAGCTAATTTAAGAACAGTATTTTCATCATTGTTAAATACTGCTCTGTTAGTCTGTTAAAGTTCAAAGTCTTCTAATTAAAACTACTCAGAAGAATATTTCGGGTATGCTAATGTCATTAGGTATAACAAATAGCACCTTACATTTGTCCAGACCTTTATATAGCATTCTACCATTTTATGTCTTCAAAGCTTCCACTACACTGTAAGGTAATGTAGGGCAGTCAATGATTTCTGTTTTACACATGAGGCATGAAATGGTTAACTGAGCCAGCCAAGCCACAGAAAAGCATATATTCTCTAACTTCCAGAACTACTTCTGTTTGTTTGTTTGCTACTTTTACACTGAGAAAAACATTAGACAACCAAATACTATCTAAATGCAAGAAACCTGAACAGAAGGAAAATACAAGTGCGGAGTACTGTACATTACTGCTATGTATACAAGAAATTGTATTTTTCCTTCAAAATTTAATCATATATGATGAAATAAAAATTTCTGATTTTTCCTTATTTACAGTAAACAAGGCTGAAATACATTTGAATAAGAAGTGAATCGCTGAACTGAATGGAACCAAAAAACCATAGAAATGAAGAGAAGTCTCCAGCCCATGGGAATCTGGCTAAACAATGCCAGAACCAAACAGGCAGATTCACACAGTTTGTAGGATGTTAAGAGTCAAAATCCTTTTAACCACTTTACTGTATAGTAGTCTAGACCTCATTCAACTATTCATATAACATACTCAGGATAAATGGAATTAATTTTGAGAAGCAATAACATGAACACAATTACAACTATAAGAAAGAAGAATGGCATTTTCTTTCCATTGTTCAATTTTAGGCTATATAACACCAAAGTTCTAATTGCTAATTATTTTTAAATGCATTTATATAAAAAGAAATGTTTTATAATTATTTTTGAAATACAAATTGTTATTCATTTCCATTTAATTCTGCTGAATTATTAACACAACTCATTTATTGCACTTAATGTTCTTACTAAAGTATAATAAATACATATTAAACATTGTATTCCTACAAAATAGTTTAATTTTATTGTAGAGGTTAAAAATGCTAGAAATTTAATATCAAAAAGTACATAGGAGGGAGGGCATTGGGGGAAAGGGGACTAAAGGGAGACAAATATACAGTGACAGAAAATGATTTGACTTTGGGTGATGAGTATACAACATAATCAACAGTTCAAATGCTATAGAAATGTTTACCTGAAACCTATGTACTCTTATCAATGTCACCCTATTAAATTTAATTTTCTAAATATAATTTTTTTAAAAAAGTATGTTGCAGAACAGTCTTAGAAATAAATAAAAATAAAACAAGTGTTAATAAATGCATTATAATAAAAAGGTTAGCTTTCAATCTATGCAACTTACTGTAAAAAGCCAAATCTATCCGTGACTTTGTAAACAAGGTAATCAGCATCTTCCCAAGGTTCAATCTCTGCACCTTCTCGTCCCTATAATAGTGAATAAAGAAGGGTGTTATTGGAAATCTATAAAACTGAATAAATTTTTAAATAAAAAGACCAAAAGAGAAGGGTTATTTGTATGTATTAACAGTAAAAGCTGGAAATGAGGCACTATCCACCTTTAGTTAACTTTAAAATATATATATTTTTGGCAATATATCAATCACTACCTTCTAGTAATAAACATTGGGAGATACTATTATATCAGCAACAGCTGACACGTAGCTAAGCTTTGATCAGATTTGGGTTCCTTTCAGATTTGGGACGGAGAGAACGATGGAGGGTAAGAAAGTCACACATGAATGAATCATCAAACTTTAAAGTTTTAGAGTGAGCATGTCTTAGAAAAAAAGTATTTCTTGTCTTTTCATCATTCTCTTCTCAGAAGAGTGGACTATTCACCTTGTCTCTCTACACCTTTACTTCACAGATACATCAGCCCTGAAACTATTCCTGCCAAGGTCAAAAACAATCTCCCAATGTAAAAACCAGTGGACACTCTTCAGTACTTATCTAATAGATCTTTTGGAAGAACTTAGCTGTGTTGCTCACTCCCTATTCCTCAACCTCCATGACACAACCTCTCCACATTCTCCTCATCCCTTTGTAACTCTTCTTTTGATGGCTTTTTCACAGTCTTGCTTTAACTGTTGATGTGTCCGAGTCTCTGTCCTCAGCCACTGCTGTCTTATTCTTCCCTTGATGCTGTTAACCAGCAGTTATTGCAAGAACCCCAAATGTAACTGGTCTGTTCCAATCCTCATATTTCACACTCAATACCCAACTCTCTTTTGAACCCCTCCATCTGCATATACTTTATACTTGTCTGCTTGTGTGTTCTCCTCCAAGTAAGCTGTGAGCATCTTTTGGGCAAAAACTGCTCTAACTCATGTCTATAGCGTGAATCCCCAGGGTCAGCACAATGCCAAGCCTGGTCATGAAATGTTACTTGCAGGGAAAAACAAAACAAACAACAACAAAATAACCACAGGCAAGTATGAATGAATGATAGTTCAACTGGTTTTAAATTAGTTAAGCAGTTAAATAATTAGGTTTTTCATGGACTACACTAAAACCTAATCATAATAATGGGAAACTGATGTTCCAAATGCCCAACTGAACAACAAACTCTGGGAATACAACCATTGAGTTGAGCACTGGTGGTATGCCTCTCTGGGACCAGACAGAACACAGTCCAGATAGCTTTTTCTAATTCCCTGCTCCTGCTATTCTCATAAATAACCAAAAATAACAGATATAAGGTTACATGCAAGTGATATAAATATAAAACAAGACATTTATAAATCACTGCTATGACTCATAGAACTCATGACATAAGGTAATAATGAGACATGTAAATCATCAACAATTGTGATTTCCTAAGGCATCAAAAACCAGATTCCATAACTAATTTAAGGATAAAATACTAATGGAGATTATAAATAAAAGTATAATTAAAATTTTCAGATCCAGGTTAAATTTTTAATAGCACATATAAATTATGAATAAGATGGGTATTTAATTCTATATACTAACTTGTTAAATATTTATTGAATACCTAGCATTAGTCAGGAACTATTTTAGGTATTTAGGATACAAAAGTAAAGCAAACAGAAGAAATTCTTACCCTCAGAGAGTTTACATTCTAGGAGTGAGAGAAGTCAACAAGCAAAGTAAGTATAATATATAGGATGGTGATGCAGTAAGTGCTATAGTGAAAAGTAAGAAAGAGAAGGGGATACAGAGTACCGAGAGTGAGGGGTTGGGGGCGGGGAGGATTAAACAGTGTGGTCAGAGATTTCACTAAGGTAGCATCTGGGTAAAGATCTAAAGAGGTAAGGCAATGAGGCACAAGGATATCCAGGATCTAGGTACTCTAGGCAGAAAAAACAGCCAGTGCAAAGGCCCCGAGTCAGAAACAAACCTGGTGTGTTGGAAGAACAGCAAGAAATTAGAGTGGCTGGATCAGAGAGAAGAAAGGAGAGAACATTTAGAGATAAGTCAGAGAAATACAATGACTCCAATAGTCACATGAAATAAACAAAGTGGTTCTGTAATTTTAGCTCTCCAAAAAGCAAATCCATCTCTATGTGTGTATGTGTGTGTATGATAGAGAGAGAGAGAGACAAAATGAGGGACAAATACAGATAGACAGGAAGGGAGAGAGATGAGAAGCATCAACTCTTCATTGAGGCACCTTAGTTGTTCATTGATTGCTTTCTCATATGTGCCTTGACCGAGGAACTTCAATAGAGTGAGTGACCCCTTGCTCAAACCAGATGAACCCGTGCGCAAGCTGGCGAGCTCAAGGTTTCGAACCTGGGTCCTCTGTGTCCCAGTCCGACGCTCTATCCACTGCACCACCACCTGGTCAGGCTATATGTCTTTTTCTAATAAAACTTATTCAAAGAGTAAATATCAATACTTACTCTGTCATATTTAGCAACTATTTCAGCTCGCTCCTGGGCAAGTTTGAGTGCTACATCCTGGTCTGAATCTGTGAAGAGATTAAATTTAGATAAACTGTTATTTAAAGGATCATAAAGTTAATTAATTATAAAACTAAGACAAAACAGATACAAATAAAATAAATCCATACTGCCTAAAATTACAAAAATTAAGTAAACTTAAAAGAATGAATTAAATATCTGTAACTACAACCTTGAAATATCAACAGACATATACTTCAATACTATATATAATATTCAAAAGACAGTAACTTTGTTAACATAGCATTAACTTAAGGAATATCATAAATCTTATCCATCAAGAATCAATTTTAGATCTAACTTCAGAGAACTGAGTATTAAAAGAGAAACAAATTAAAAGCTCTAAGTTTTCAGATGAAATCTAGTTGGGTAGATGATTAGAAAAGTACTCATGAAGGCTTTTAAAAATTAGGAGAATTTGTCCATAAAAAATACTAGTGCAAGATAAACTTCAGAAATTTATATATATATATAAATTTCTGAAGTTTATCTTGCACTAGTATTTATATATATATATTTCTCCTACATGATGAAAATAATCATTTCTTTAGTTAGCTTCTCAGGCCCCCCTTTTCTATTGCCCCAAATACGATAATAATCTCCAGTTTTACCCCTCTCCCAGCCCCCCCCAAACTTCTTTCTTTATTACTACCATGAATCTTACAAAAATGCAAATCTGACAACAAAGGTAGAGATCTTAACATAAAATAGTATAAATATGATTCATATCCCAAGTATCATGAATAAAAATAAAGATCAATGACAAACTATAGGAACAGCACCTCTGATCAAGAAGAGAAAGAAAGACAAGCAACCCACTGGAAGATTGGCTCAAGGTCGTGAGCAAGAAATTCACAAGAGTAACAATAACAGGGACAACTATATTTGTATTCTTAATAAGTGCCTGGCAGATAGTTAGATACTGCCAGAAAGCAGATACTACTATGAAGGACACTTTACAGCAACACTCTAAAATAGGTATTATTTATATTAATCTTATCACACAGATGAATAAAATGAGGTTTAGAGTTCTGAACCAACTTGTCTAAAGTTTCAATACTAGTTAAGAGCAAAGCCAGGACTCAAATCCAGAGTCTTGACTCCATATAAACATTACTTCATAAAAGTGATTACTTTTAAGACACAAAAAAGGATCAAGAAGGCCTGACCTGTGGTGGCGCAGTGGATAAAGCGACGACCTGGGAACACTGAGGTCGCCAGTTCAAAACCCTGCACTGGTCTGGTCAAGGCACATATGGGAGTTGATGCTTCCAGCTCCTCCCCCCTTTCTCTTTCTCTCTCTCACTCTCTGTCTCTTCTCTAAAATGAATAAAATAAATAGAAATTTAAAAAAAAAGACACAAAAAAGGGCTTCCAGTTAAAGACGGCATATGGAATACACTTATATCTATTCTTCCTAAAACCACACTAAAATTAGGATTTTCTAAAGCTCCTCCCTCAAAAGCTCAGCAAATGGTAATTCCTGAGAGGGAAAAGTTGAATTAAAAACAGGGAGTTGATTAAAGGCATCAACTCCCTGAGAATTGAAGGGATATGCACTTGTATAACAGAGATTGTGTGCACAGAGAAAATCAAACCCTCACCTTCCAAAGCAGCAAACCAATAGATGAGGCCTAAAGCTGCAGAATCAGGAAGTGGCAACAGAGGCACAATATCTCACACTATAGAGGTAAACAGAAAAGGAATCAGCTGGAGAGTAGGCCATGAGGAGAGAGGAGTATGAAAATTAGCTATTGTTTTTTTAAGATTTTATTTATTGATTTGAGAGAGAGAGAGAGAGAGAGAGAGAGAGAGAGAGAGAAGGGGGGTGGAGCAGGAAGCATCAACTCATAGTTGCTTCCCATATGTGCCTGAAGGGACAAACCTGGGATTTCGAACTGGTGACCTCAGAATTCCAGGTCGACGCTTTATCCACTGTGGCACCACAGGTCAAGCAAAGTTGGCTATTTTTCAAAATAAGTCTTACAGACTGCTGACTCTTTAAACCAAGTATAGCTCTGGTAAAAATGAAATCTAAATTTAAAAACCAAGCATGAGAGTAGAATATCAAAACTCATTAGAAAAAAAAAAGAACTCATTAGAAACTAAAGATATACAAGTTTTAAAACACCCCTTTGCACCTATCTCAGACTAACCAAAATATGCAATGCTGACAACAGTGTGGGCAAATCTGCAGTACCTTACTTACACTGAAGATAGAATTATAAACACATAAATCTTTCTGGGAAGCAATTTGATAATACATATCAAAAATCTTAAAAACAGGCATATTTTTTAATCCAACAATTACAACTCTCAGGATTTATGTCAATGAGATCATTAAACAAGTACAAGATTGTTTATAATAGTGAAAACAGCAAAATGGGAATCTGTCAATTTTTTTAAGTTATTTAGTAAAAAATGTTTATGCTACTGATTTTCTCAGTTAGACTATAGTGTTAATATGCTGTCCTTTGGGGAAAATGTGAATACATAATAGAATGGTTCAATAAAATAACAAAAATACAGACTAGTTCAGATTTTCACAGTGAAATAATTCAATCAGACATCTATCTGGAAACACCAGCTTAATATTCATTGTAGACATCTGGGAACACCAACTTAATATTCATTGTCCAATTTTGGATTTATGAACTTTTGTCAGTTGCTTTTCCCCTCTTCTGTTGGCCAGCTTTAAAACATTACACTCACACTTCTACAAAAGGGAAGGGAAAGCAAATCAATAGAAAATAAACTCAAACTAGGAAACTTGACTACTTCTTAAGTTGCATTTCCACTATCAGAACAGCTAAGCATGAATTTCTATGGTGATTAGGCCACGTCAACAAATCAGCATTTTCTGTGAATTTATTTTATGCCAGTCTTTTATTCCTCTACTGGCTGTAGGAGTCACAGCTCTACTTCCAACTAATGAAAAGTTTAAAAGCATAAAGGCAGAAACTGGAAACGGTATGGAGTTGGGAAGTGATGTCAAGTATCCCAAGAAAAGAGCATTGTGGCAAACTATAAGATATAAAGCTTTACATGAATCATTTCTATTCTAGAAATTTCCAGAAAAAACCTAACCATGTAATAGAGATTGTTCTGGAACTGGATAAAATTGTACCCTATCTGATGGGAGAAAAGCGATATACTTTAACATGATTAGAACAGTTGACTTTAAATCAAATAAATGTTCTGTATCTTCAAATTTCTTTAGAATTTCTTATCTTAGAATTTTCATATTGAGAGAAAATTTTACAGTATTAAAGAATATATTCTAAAAGGAGAGCAAATTTAAAATCAAAATAATTTTATAAAATACAGCTAAACCTGCTATGCTTTGAAGAGACTAAATGGAAATGCCAACCTTTTCCAACAGCATTTAGAGACATTATTTAATAATCCACATTGTGAAACAATCATCTTTAGAGTAAGAAGTAGTATCCTTAAGCAGAACTTGCTATAGTCAAATTATTTCACACTGTCTGATCTATAGTTGAGAAGTTTATTAACATCTCAGTACTCAAGTGCTCCCTTTGGTTTCATTCTGGTTGCTTACTTAGAAATACCATTGCAAGAACAAAGAATTTGCCCTAAAATACTGGCCACAATGGATATAAACAGCTGTTTTATGTTTGTATGCAAGTGTGCACAAAGTTCCGGGCACCTATTAAACGACAGTGTGTCACTTGGTTCTTACATCACATGTCATTATCAAATTTAAAAAACTTAGTACATTATTCAAGCCAAATAAATCAAATTATTTTTATTTACTTTACATCTAATATAATGAAGTTTCAAAGTTTAAGAGGCAAATTTTAAAAAGGATAAAATGATAAAATTAAATAATACTCAATATTTCAAGAAAACATCTCTGGCCCCAAATTTATGGAAAAAATTACAACTATAGCATTTTAAGAAGTTTTTTACAACATTTTAAGATGACCTCTAATTTCACTTAAACACAAGAACTATTAAAAATCAAGTATCCTCCTGAATTACACTTTTTTAAAAGCAGGCATTATAACTCAGTGTTACCCAATTAACCTCAAATTCTAAATAGCAATTCAAAGTTGTTATGGTTCAAATTCAATTCAAAAAAACAAAATGGACAGCAGACCATTTTTTTCTGGTGTATAGATGAACATTCTATAGCAATCAACATTTTAATTTAAAAATTACTTTACCCTTTGTTAGATAAACAGCATGGCCTTGGAAATTAACAACAGTTTCAGTCCTCATTAACTTAATATATTCCAAGATTTCATTATTATTTTACAGTTCTCAAGCATACAAAGAGTGTTAGTACCTCACACATTCTGCAACAAACTGAAACAGAAAAATGGAAAGCACTCTACTTTAAACTACTGATGAAACAAGCACAAGAAAGAAGACATTTGAGGTACATTCTAAGGGAGAAGAAAGGCCTTGCTGTGGCTACACGGACTATAGACATTCAAACAAAGATGGTATTTGTAGAGGGTAAAAACATGCCTTTCAGGCTAGATCCCAAGTATGAACCACACCAGCCTACATCCCGCATTCCATCTAATAACAAATAGGGGCTTTAAAAACAAGCAGCTTCAGAATATACCTTATTCATGTACTTCAAAATTAGTCACATTCTTATTAATTTTAATAAAGTTTGTCATAAAACAACAAAGAAAAATTTTATTTAAAATATTAAAGCTAAGTAGGAATGCTCTTCTCATATATTTTATATTGTGACATAATTTTGATCATTTTTAATGTGAAAGCTGCTCCTGTTTTAGACACTAAGCAAATATACTAAAATTTGGAAGGTTTTGGAAATTTTAAACAAATGTTTTATGTAACAATATGTATAACTACTTCAGGATGACACTAAAAATTTCTGTACTATTTATTCTTTCTTTCCTTTAATACTTGCTTCTTTCTCTCTTTTAAATGATAGGGACCTACAATTTGGAAACCACTTTGTGGAAGTAACAACTGTGTTAGAGGCATGCTTGTGAACACTTATTACACTTAACTGGATACTGATGAATTAAGCTGATGCTCAGCTTAAGTCTGTTGTAATATTCAATATAAGCAAAAATTTCAGAAGCTTAAAGAGAGGGGAAAATGTCAGGTCATATACCAAGGAATGAGAGTCAGGCTGGCTTCAGAATTCTTTATTAGCTAGAAGATAATGAAGCACTAATTTCAAAGTTCTGAAGAAAGGATCATGAACTTGGAATTCTATATACCAAGGCAAACTATCAACTGATGTTGCATGAGGAAAAAATCAAAGCATTTTTAGATATTATAAGATATGGTTAACCGAAGAAGTTCCCTCACCCCCAACAAATGTCCACATCCAAATTTCTGGTACCTGTGAATGTTCCTTATATAGCAAACAGAACCTGAAGATATAATTAAGTAGGGATCTTGAGATGGAAAGATTATCCTGGATCATGCAGGTACACCCAATATAATCACAAGGCACCTTATAAAAGGGAGACAAGAAGGCCAGAGGAAGTAGATGTGATGATGATGGAACCAAGAGACTGCAGTGATGTGAGGAAGGAAAGAGTCATGAGCCAACGAAAGCAAGTGGCCTCCAGAAGTTAGAAAAGGCAAGGAAAGTATTCTCTTTCAGTGGTTCCATAAGGAACCAGCCCTGCTGACACTGTGACTTTGGCTCAGTGAAATTGATTTCAGACTTCTGGCCACCAGAACTATAAGAAAATAAATTTCTGTTGTTCTAAGCCACCAAGTTCGTGATAATTTGTTACAGCAGCAATAAGAAACTAATATAAGAATTCAAAGTTTACTGCCCGGCAATGTGTCTTTTAAAAAGCCTTTGAAAACATACTACAGATAAACAAAATAACACCAACCAAAAGAATCGACAAAGACTCTCTCCTTGTGCAAAATGTCAGTCAGGCTCCACACAGCTCTCTTTCCAACTAGGCCCCGAACTTGGTCTCTTGGCCTATATTTCACCTGCCTAACCCAGACGTAGCAAGAATCCTGCTAAGTCAGTTGACTGAGAGAGCCCACCCCGCCATGCTTGGTATCTGATCACCCTGGCCTGCCTTTACCAAAGATCCTGTTATGTCAGTTTAGCAAGAAGCTCTCTGTCCTTGATATCTTCTCATAGTTATTTTGCATCCTCCAAATTCCTCCGTCCACTCATTGGCTATAAACCCCACTTGTTCTTATTGTATTTAGAGGTCAGCCCAACCTCTCTCCCCTGTTGACATCTGCTGCAAAAGTCCTGGATAAAGATTTCTTTACTGTTAACAAGTGTCATCATAATTTTTTCTTTAACAGAATCAAAAAGAAGGGCACGAGCAGGATCCATGAAATCTCAGGAAGTTAAAATTAGGCATTTCCAGATGCCAAAGGTGTAGCTGTCTAGAGGGCAACCAGCCTACATTAGAATACGGAATACAAAAGGTCTGCAGTAAGAAAGTGGATTCTAGGCAATCTATAGATCACGGATACTATCAGTGATACAGTACAAGCTTACATATAAAGACACCTAAAAAGAGGGTAAAAGGACTATTGGAAATTGCATAACTGCCTGGTGCAGTGGATAGATTGTCAACTTGGTACACTGAGGTCCTGGGTTCAAAACACCAAGGTTGCCGGCTTACGCGTGGGCTCATCTGGCTTCAATGCAAGGCTCACCAGCTTGAGCCCTGGGTTTCCAGCTTGAGCATGAGATCATAGACATGATTTTATGATCTCTGGCTTGACCCCAAGGTAGCTAGCTTGAGCAAGGGGTCATTGGCTTAGATGGAGCCCCTTGGTCAAAGCACATATGAGAGGCAATCAATGAACAACTAAGGTGCCATAACTGCAAGTAGATGCTTCTCATCTCTCCCTTCCTGTCTCTCCCTTTTTTGCTTAAAAAAAAAAAAAGGTAAGAAAGAGGAAGGAAAGAAGGGAGGGAGGGAGAGAGGGAAGGGGAAGAGGAAAAGGGGAAAGGGGGGAAGGAGGGAGGGAGGGAGGGATAACAAGCAAAGCAGAGAGTGTTAAGTCAGTCAAATATGAAGTAATGTACAAAGGGGTATGGCTGTGAATTTTATAGCATATGGGAAAAGATCACTTGACCTTGATACTTTTAACATTAGGATTATATTTCCTTCCTACATACCTCATAATATTTGAGACTGATGTAAATGACACTGACATTATTATGATTACATAAGAATTTTATTAGCTTTTAATGTTCATAATCAGTATAGACAAAGTATCTAAAATTAAACTCTGATCTGCACACACAAACACACCCCACTCCAAACCTAATCCCCATCCTAGAAGCAGCCACTCTACCAAATGTACTCTCCACACTGTACAAGAATCAGCATATATGCATGCACACACACATATATTTAAATCTCCCTTCTCTACTCAAAACCTAGAATCATCCTTACAAGTAATCCAACACCTTATTCTCTTTTCTTTACCAGTACATCTTGGAGATTGCGCATATCAACACCTACAGATCTCCCCAGCAGTGTGCCAAGAAAGGTTTAGCAACTGGTTCTTGGAGGCAAGAAGTAGAAGCAGTGAGCCCAGACTTGGCCATATGCCAGTTTCCATGCTGTGATACTCGCACTGTGGTGGCGAAACCAAGCTGCTAAGGTGATAACACTGACACTGAATTCAGGCTGACTTCAATACATCAGTGCATCTATCTCAGCCTTCTTGACAGCTGTAAAGTTTCCCAATACATTATAATTTATTATAATGTATATAATTTATAATCAATCTGTTCTTAGGAATTTGAACTAGGATAAACTGAGTCAATTTGTAATCGGAATCAAATAAAACATCAGGAGGTAAAGAGCATAATAGTCAATAGTGACAAAAGGCAAACTGAAAAAATGAGAAAGCAGTTAGCTGAGAAAAAGCAGCTGTCACAAAGAGAAAAATACCTGACATGCAGAGCAAAACAAGTCATCATTAGACCTTTTGGCCTAAAATAAGAGCCAGCACATCCCTGAAGCTGCTTCATGCCCCAGTTTCTGATGGCTTTCATTTCCAGTTCAAAGTATTCATATGGCACATGCATTTTCCTGAAGTAATTTGAATAAATTATTCATGTCTATGATTTGAGTTACTTAATTCCATCTGACCTTTCAAATCAAAAGAGGGCCTATGAATCAAGCTATGAACCTACGCAATGGTTTCAGTTATTTGGATAGCTTCCTCATTATAACATTGACTAAGAAACATCAAGAATAAAGATTCTGGCCCTGGCTGTTAGGCTCAGTGAATAGTGTTGACCCATCATATGGACATCCCAAGTTCAAATCTTGGCCAGGGAACAGAAGAGAAGTAAGCAATGTGACCTTCTCCTTTTTTCTACCCTTCCCTGTTCCCCTTCCCCTTCTCTCTCTTGCCCTCCTGTAGCCAGTGGCTCAACTGGTTCAAGCATTGGGCCCAGGCACTGAAGATTGCTTAGATGATCTGTCAGCCTTGGGAGCTAAAAATAGCTTGATCAATTCAAGAATCAGCCCAAGATGAAGGTTGCCAGGTAGATCCCGGTTGGGATGCATGAGGGAGTCTATCTCACTATCTCCTCTCCCCTCACTTAAAAAAAAAACAAAAAAGGAATAAAGATTATTTTAATGGTAAAATCTTAAAAGGCACCACTAAAACTTCAGCATTTATTTTATTGTGCTCTAGGTCCAGGATGGAAGGAATGCTCAGAGGAGGAATAAGCAGAATTGAGCAGGTCAACTGCAAACTCAACTAAAAACAAATGAAGGAACGTCCACCGTCATAAGAAAACCTGAAATACTGTTCATTTTAACAGGTCATTCTGTGCAAAATGAAGTTAAATATGGGCACCTAAAATTACATATACCTGCCCTTCCCCCAAGAAAGCTTATTCTTAAATAGCATCCCCAGATACTGAGGTAGACTAAGCCAAAAGCACCAACTATGGTCCCATGAGAAGAACTGGCCCAGAATCTCCAGTCCATTTTATCCCCACTATTGGGCTGAGATGGATATATAACCCAGTAGTCCTCTGTACTCCAGCCCAGTCCCATTTCCATCTCTCATAAATCAGTTCATTCCATGTCTTATCAAACAATGCACAACCTCAACCCCCCCAAAAAAACACATTTACCCTTTTCCTTCCCCCACAGTGTAATAATCTTAGAAAAATCTTCTCTCTTCTTTTCCTCTTTCTCATGTTCACTTGGGAACAACACAACACAAATGATTCTGATCATAGTTGCAATTATAAAAACAGTATAAGTAATAATGATCAAGGAGAAAACAGCCAAAGGATTTAAAGCTAAATTCATAAAAGAACCAATACCATAAACCCAAAGTCCTCAAAAATGCCCAGATTTTCTCTTCAGAAGAGCCACACAAGTATACATATACATCTTCATAGTCCTTTTATTTAATATGCAGCATCTGATAAAGTAAAGGTGCTCAAAATAAATAACCCAAATGGTCGAAAGAGAAGCAAGATGGCGAAGGAGTAGGAGGACGTACCAACTTCCAACTCCCAGAACCAAAGTGGATTACAACTCAATTTTAAGAACCATCATCTGGATAAACAAACTATGAATTAAAAACTAAGTGGACTCTTCAACGAAGGAACAGAGAAGAAGCCACATTGAGACTGGTAGGAATAGCGAAAACGCGAAGAGGGCTGCCCAGCTCCCCGGAGCAAACGGCAGCCCGGAGAGACCCGCGTGGCGGGAGGAAAGTTTGGCGGAGAGGGAGGGACCTGGGTCCCAGGAACCAAGCCCCAGCCTGCAGTCCCAGAGCCTAGAAGAGGTGTTTGGACAGTTTTGAGCTGTGAAAAAAGTGAGGGAGCTCCCAGGCCTACAGTGTGGAGTATTAGGTCCCTTCCTACTCTGCTGAGAGTGGCTGAAGGGTTTGGGGCGGCAGGACGCTGAAACACTGTCAGCGTTCTGTCAGCGTGGGCAGAGGCCAAGCCGGTATGAGCTCGGTCTAGCCCAGCAGGGTCGGAGGGGACGCACGAAAGCGGTCGGGAAGCTGCGGGCCCGCCTTTAATCCCACTTACGGAGACAAAGCGGGAGGCCAGGAACGGGCAGAAATCTGCACTGCAACCCTGCGCAAGCCGGCCTTGACCACAGGGACCGGGCTAGGAACAGGGACGGGCAGGGGCTCGCGGCTGAGCTCACGCTACAAGCCCCGCCCGGCCAGAGAAACCGCGGTTTGCCATACTACGTGCATGAGAGGGCTCCGAACGCGGGGCTGGGGTAGAGTCCGGGACAAGCGGAAGTTAGCAGCTCAGCGGAAGCCAGCAAACACGCCTGGCCCAATAAACCTGGGTTTGCGACCCTGCGCAGAGGGCCCTGGCCTCGAGGGCGGGGATAAAGCTCCAGACAGGCAAAGGCTCACAGCTGAGAGCACGTAAAAAGCCACGCCCAACCCGAAAACTGTGGCGAGAAGGCTCTGACTGCAGATTCTGGGCGGAAGTCCGGAAATAGGCTGGGTCCGCAGCTGAGCAAAGGTGCTCACCTCTACCCTTAGTGCTAAGGCTTGTGGCTTGAGTGACAGCGCCTCCCGCGGAGGAGAGGCAGAAAACACAGCAAAAGCCACAGTGGGCCGGTGCTGGCAACGCTCATACCCAACCACCCTAGGCAGCGGCAGAGGGGGTGGGAGGCCTGTGGACAGACCACACCTAGAAAACACAAAGCAACACCTACTGGACTCCAGTGGCCACAACTTGCTTATACACAGACAAAATGGGTAGGCAGAGTAATGCAAACCAAATGAATCAAGAGAAATCCCCAGAGAAGGACCTGAATGAACCAGATATAACCAAATTACCAGAAGCAGAATTTAGAATAATGATAGTTAGGATGTTCAAAGAAATTAGAGCAACAATAGATAGTCATTATGAACACCTAAATAAAGAGATAACAAGTATAAAAAACGAAATTGAAATAATAAAAAAAAATCAGACAGAAATGACAAATACAGTATCAGAACAGAAGACCACAATGGAAGGAATTAAAAGCAGGATGATTCATGCTGAAGATCGAATCAGCGAGTTAGAGGACACAATAAATAAAGGAACAGAAGCAGAGAAGAAAAAGAAAAAGAGACTCAAAAAATGTGAGGAAACTCTAAGGGAGCTCTGTAACAACATGAAGAGAAACAACATTCACATCATAGGGGTGCCTGAAGAAGAGGAGAGAGGACAGGAAATGGAAACTTTGTTTAATCAAATCATAGCAGAAAACTTCCCTAAAATAAGGCTGGGAAACACTCCACACGTTCAAGAAGCACACAGAACTCCATTAAAGAGAAACCCAAAAAGATCTACACCAAGACACATCATAGTTAAAATACCAAAGCTAATGGATAAAGAAAAAATTTTAAAAGCTGCTAGGGAAAAAAAGGCTATCACCTACAAAGGAGCCCCCATAAGGATGACATCGGACTTCTCAACAGAAACACTTGAGGCCAGAAGAAAATGGCAAGATATAATCAAAGTAATGCAGAACAAGAACCTACAACCAAGACTACTTTATCCAGCAAGGCTAACGTTTAAAATTGAAGGAGAAATAAAGAGCTTCCCAGAAAAAGAAAGCCTCAAGGAATTCATAAAAACCAAACCAATTCTGAAAGAGATACTAAGGGGACTCTTGTGAACAGTTTAAAGGGAGGAAAGAATAGAGCAAAAGAAGAATACAGCTTTAAAGAATAAAATGGCAATAAACAACTACATATCAATAATAACCTTAAATGTAAATGGATTAAATGATCCAATCAAAAGACATAGGGTAGCTGCGTGGATAAAGAAACAGGACCCATACATATGCTGTCTACAAGAGACACACCTTAAAACAAAAGATGCTCATAGACTGAACGTAAAAGGATGTAAAAAAATATTTCATGCAAATGGAAATGAAAAAAAAGCAGGGGTAGCAATACTTATATCTGACAAAATGGACTTTAAAACAAAGGCTGTAGTACGAGATAAAGCAGGACACTACATAATGATAAAGGGAACAATTCAACAGGAAAATATAACTATTATAAATATCTATGAACCAAATATAGGAGCCCTGACATACATAAAGCAGACTTTAATGGATATAAAGGGTGGGATTAACAGCAATGCTATCATAGTAGGGGATTTCAATACCCCTCTAACAACACTGCATAGATCCTCAAGAAAGAAAATTAATAAAGAAACAGCAGACTTATTCCAAAACCGGGCAAAGACAACACAAAGAAAGAAAATTATAGGCCTATATCCCTGATGAGTTTAGACGCTAAAATTCTCAACAAAATATTAGCCAACCGGATCCAGCAATATATGAAAAAAATCATACACCACGATCAAGTGGGATTTCTTCTGGAGAGGCAAGGCTGGTTCAATATTCGCAAATCAATCAATGTGATTCATCACATAAACAAAAGGAAGGACAAAAATCACATGATAATTTCAATAGATGCAGAAAAGACATTTGATAAAATCCAGCACCCATTCATGCTCAAAACTCTCAGTAAAGTGGGAATACAGGGATCATTCCTTAACATGATAAAGGCCATCTACGATAAACCGACAGCAAACATCATACTAATTGGACAAAGATTAAAAGCAATCCCCTTAAGATCAGGAACCATGCAGGGATGCCCCCTTTCACCACTCGTATCCAACATAGTTCTGGAAGTCCTAGCTACAGCCATCAGACAAGAAGAAGAAATAAAAGGCATCCAAATTGGAAAAGAAGAAGTAAAACTGTCACTATTTGCAGATGATATGATATTGTATATAGAAAACCCTAAAGTCTCAGTCAAAAAACTACTGGACCTTATAAATGAATTCAGCAAGGTGGCAGAATATAAAATTAATACTCAGAAATCAGAGGCATTTCTATATACCAACAATGAGCTGTCAGCAAAAGAAATTAAGGAAACAATCCCCTTCACTATTGCAGCCAAAAAAATAAAGTACCTAGGAGTAAATTTAACCAAGAAGGTTAAAGACTTGTACTCGGAAAATTATAGAACATTGATAAAAGAAATCAAGGAAGATACAAACAAGTGGAAGCATATACCGTGCTCATGGCTAGGAAGAATAAACATCATTAAAATGTCTATATTACCCAAAGCAATTTATAAATTCAATGCAATACCAATTAAGATACCAATGACATACTTCAAAGATATAAAACACATATTCCAAAAATTTATATGGAACCAAAAAAGAAAACGAAGAGCCTCAGCAATCTTAAAAAGAAAAAATAAAGCAGGAGGTATCACTCTTCCAGATATCAAGGTTTACTATAAGGCCATTATACTCAAGATAGCCTGGTACTGGCATAAGAACAGGCACATAGATCAATGGAACAGAACAGAGGACCCAGAAATAAACCCACAGCTTTATGGACAACTGATATTTGACAAAGGAGGAAAGAACATACAATGGAGTAAAGACAGCCTCTTTAACAAATGGTGTTGGGAAAATTGGACATCCACCTGCAAAAAAATGAAACTAGACCATCAACTTACACCATTCACAAAAACAAACTCAAAATGGATAAAAGACTTAAATGTAAGCCGTGAAACCATAAGCATCTTAGAGGAAAACATAGGCAGCAGGCTCTCCGACATCTGTAGCAGCAGTATATTTGCCGATTTATCTCCATGGGCAACTGAAATAAAAGGCAAGATAAAGAAATGGGACTATATCAAACTAAAAAGTTTTTGCACAGCTAAAGACAATAGGAACAGAATAAAAAGACAAACCACACAATGGGAGAACATATTTGACAGCATATCTGATAAGGAGTTAATAACTAAAATTTATAAAGAACCTATAAAACTCAACACCAGGAAGACAAACAACCCAATCAAAAAATGGGCAAAAGAAATGAATAGACACTTCTCCAGAGAGGACATACAGATGGCCAATAGGCATATGAAAAAATGCTCAACATCACTAATCATTAGAGAAATGCAAATTAAAACCACAATGAGATATCACCTCAAACCAGTCAGAATGGCACTCATCAGCAAAACAACACAGATTAAGTGCTGGCGAGGATGTGGAGAAAAGGGAACCCTTCTGCACTGCTGATGTGAATGCAGACTGGTGCAGCCACTGTGGAAAACAGTTTGGAGATTCCTCAGAAAATTAAAAATCGAACTGCCTTTTGACCCAGCTATCCCACTTATAGGAATATACCCTAAGAACACCATAACACTGTTCAAAAAGAAGAAATGTGCCCCCATGTTCGTGGCAGCATTGTTCACAATAGCGAAGATCTGGAACCAGCCCAAGTGTCCGTCAGAAGACGAGTGGATTATAAAGCTACGGTACATATATACTATGGAATACTACTCAGCCATAAGAAACGATGACATCGGATCATTTATAACAAAATGGATGTACCTTGATAACATTATATGGAGTGAAATAAGTAAATCAGAAAAAAAGAAAAACTGAGAACAGCATGATTTCATACATAGGTGGGACATAAAAGTGAGAATATGAGACATGGACAAGAGAGTGGTGGTTACGGTGTGAGGGGAGGGAGGGAAGAGTGGGATAGGGAGGAGGGGAGGGACACAGGGAAAACCAGATAGAAGGTGACAGAGGACAATTTGACTTGGTGACGGGTATGCAACACAATTGAATGATAAGATAACCTGGAGATGTTTTCACTGTACATATGTACCCTGATTTATTGGTGTCACCCCATTAGAATTAATAATAATAAAATATATATTAAAAAAAAATAACCCAAATGTTCTTCAATTTTAGCTATTATCAGCGTAAACATGATTTCTACCTCTCCATTCAAAATATTTCTAATCTATCACTCCCAGCAGTCTATTGACATTTTATATCATGCTTTAAAGAAATAGTTTAAGTTTTATCATTAAATTTGCAGGGCACATTTCTTCAAACAAATTCTTGTATGGGAGTTCAATTTTTAAGCAAGAAGGGTGAGTGGGGGTTGAAGAGAGACATAGCAAAGTTCTCTTGGCTTGATCTCCCTCCTTCCTCCAGGGAGCCTGAGGACCTCTGTAGAACTGCTAGTGTTACCCAGAGCAAACAAGGAAGTTGTATCCACCTGACTTATTTTATTAGTATATCTGTAATCTACTGCCCAAATGGTTTCTCTTCCATCAGTTTCCCAACTGCCATCTCAACCTCCCTGTCATAGAATCCTTCACAATTCTCCAGGTCATTCTCCTCCTCTTACAAATAAAAAGATCAACATTTTAGAATTGGTGGCTTGTTTGTTTCATTTGTAAGCATATATTTTAGGACCTAGAAGAACAGAACACATCTCCAATATTTAAACCATGGAACTCAAGAGTCAGGTAGATATTTAAAATATTTAATATTTCTATAACTAATAAAATATTTAAAATTGTAGTTTTAACAACAATTTCAGGGTAGGTTTATATCACTTGCTTCCTAATTTCTAGAAATAAATGAAACTATTTTTGAAGTCCTAGAAACAATTCCTGACAAGGATTCATGATAAGAGATATCACTTTTTCCTCAAATTAAATCATGAACTGTAGGTTGCTTCTAGATCAGGGGTGCCCACACTTTTTTCAGCTTGCAAGCTACTTATAAGATGACCAAGTCAAAATGATCTATCTACAATAAAAATGAAAAACATAAATTTATTTCTTCTATATTATCATTATTTAAGTTACTATTATTACTATTTAATATTGTGTATTCTTCTTTCACCTTTCTCCTTCTCAGCTCTCTTTTCGGAGGAAAGTCAATGTCATAGTTTTTATGAACAGTCCGAAAAAGTCGCTCCACATTTCCCTTCTTTGGAATAGCAATGGCACACAGACAGATAAGGCAAACGCACTAAGAATATGACATAGTGAAAAAAATCCCCTCCCATTCTGTATGAAAGTGGTAGGTTTTTGGCTTCTTACTCGGACCAGCTATGGCACTCATTTTTATATCCTTTGTTGTATTTAGTTTAAATAAATTGAAGGCTAACTACGCAGCAATGCAACTGAACAAGTTAGCGCAGTTTAACGCGCATGCGTAGGATATCAAAAGTTCAAACGTCAGATTGGCTACCCGGTATGCCAATCAAAAGACAAATGTCTTTTTAATGTCATGCAGTCTACCCACACTTCCTTCGCGATCACCAATAGATCGTGATCGAGGTATTGAGCACCCCTGTTCTAGATGATTCATCTTACCAGTGCCCGTTGACATAAAGGTAGTACTGGCCACTGCTTCCTTTAATCTACTGTTTCCAATTATGTTTTATTTAATTTTGAATATTTAATATTGCATATCTCTTCTATTACACTGTAATCTCCATGAACAAATGACAGTATCTCATTCATCTTGGTATCCCAAGAATCTATCATGTGCCGGCACAGGTAACAGCTCACTCTGCTCACTAAATACTTCTCAAAGGGATTTATTACTCAAAATTAATTACTGCCTGACCAGGCGGAGGCACAGTGGATAGAGTGTCGGACTGGGACACGAAGCAACCAGGTTTGAAACCCCAAGGTCATCTGGTTTGAGCAAGGTTCACCAGCTTGAGCCCAAGGTCGCTGCTGGTTTGAACAAGGTGTCACTCGATTTGCTGTAGCCCCCAGTCAAGGCACATATGAGAAAGCAATCAATAAACAACTAATGTGCCACAGCGAAGAATTGATGCTTCTCATCTCTCTCCCTTCCCGTCTGTCTGTCCCTATCTCTGTCTCTGTCACACACACACACAAAAATTAATTACTAATGTGAATTACTCAACCAGGTAAGCACTTAATATATCAATTTGTTTTAAGATTAGTTTTACAAGCTATTTTCCAGATACATCTTCATGTAAAATGTATACCTTTGCCAAAGATCCTTGGCTTTTTCATATATTTTATTCTGTTTTTTAAATTTTATTTCAAGAAAGCATTTAAGATTTTATCGAGTCTAAAATACAGACATGAGACATCATAGTCTATTTCTAATTAGTACTTCTGATTATTTAATAATTCTTCATATCTATTAAGAGATGAATGGGTGGACAAATGGATGAACAAATGGAGATGAATAAATGAATAGATGTTGGGGGCTCTCAGATGAAGGAAACCAGAAGCTTGTTTGTTATGTTTGTGTTCCTACCTACTCTTCTCCACATGCTTTCCCTTTATCTAGCTCCCAATCTACTTATAGAACTTCACAGTCTCACCTTCTTTTCTGGTAGGTCATGTTGACTTGGCTGTGTGTGCTTCCATCACGCTTTAAGTCCAAGTGGAGAAATTTCAGCTAGATTAACATTCTCTCCCTACACTTTCCTTACTCCTCTCATGGGGCCAGGATTTTAGGGGTCAAGGAGTTTGAAAGGAGCACCTGAGCAAGGTTGGCTAAGCTGCTGCCTTTCTCTCTCAGCCACCCTGTCTCTGGATGCATGCCCTCTGACCTGCTCTCCATGCAGGAAGGCACCTGTCCTGAGGGGAGGCTGAGGGTAGCTCTGCTGTGCTTGTTTCCCCAGGAGTAAGTCTGTGTTAAGATGGGCTAACACTTTCAATTCAGATCTAATGTCATGTATCCTGCAATCAGTCAAGAGGAGTCACTCTGATCTCCATCTGTCAGTCTCCTGTGTCTTCTCAAAGAATGTGAAAATATCAAAAACCTATCACTACTGGCTCCCTAGAACTCCCGACCAGACTAGTAACTCCTACATTTATGTGTAAGATAATTCACAGAGGAAAAGGATATGAAGTAATGTAATATTATTTAAATAAATACCATTACCACTGATGAGAAACATAATTACTGGTTGTTGAATATGAGTGTATAGCCATTTGGGGGGTAGGGCTGAATGACAAAATTGCCAACAACAGGTATTTAGAGGCAAGACAAGCGTGTGAGTCACCTTAATCAAACCCGCCTACACTTGCTAGCAAACTCAAGATTATACCTTAGCTGCATTTCCCTCAGTATGATCATTTTAATAGATGACACAAGACTGGTTTGTAACAAATCCTTGTTTGTGGATACTTTATAATCAGTTTAGAGAGAGCTCAGTGTGTCAGACCCGTTGTTGAGCATTTGCTATAGGTAATCTCACATGATCCTCACGGCAAACCACCTACTCTGTTAGTTTTATGACTATCCCTGGTTTACACATGGCGAGCATGAGGTGCAGAGAGGTTATGTCATCCAGGTCTTATGGCAAATAAGTGGCAGAGCAGGTAAAAGTCAGGCTTCCTACTTCAAAGCCTTGTTTCTAACCACCAAGCTACTTTGCTGAAGTTTAAGTAGATGACCCTTTTATATTTCTTCTCACTTCTGCTAGTCCTTATCTTTCTCTTCTTAGAAACAAATCAGATTCCTGTGAATTCTTAACAGCTGTGTTTTCTGGTTCCAGTAGCTTTTCCAATCTTACCACACTAAATCGTCAATTATTTGTGCAAAATGGAGCCCAGTGGTGTTGTTGAGAATCACATTAATATGAAATAGTTTTTATGGCCATAAGCAACTGTACTGCCTCTATTATGCTTTAAGTTATGTGTTTTAGAAAAATAACAGTAAGTAATTGAGAAATAATAAAAAAATTGACAGAATATTCACCCAATGGATACTGATGTTAATTTTACTAAAATACCTACTTTATGCTTTTACTTGATAATAAATGCCTTCATGATTAATTTCTGTGCTTACAGAGAGAATTCTGTTGAGTTCACATCATTTACTTGACTTTTACAACTCTTTCAGCTCATTCAGTATTATAAGCATATATAGTTATATTCATTACTATTAAAGTTTGCTGAATTCAGCCCAAGGGATTGAAGAAATGATACAATTACAACAAATTCTTATAGACTAGATATAAGACAAAGGGGATAAGAAAAAAAATCATAGACTGCCCACCCTAACAGTAAATAATTCCACAGATAGTTTAACAAACACTGTTCTAAACCCAGTGGTAATTTTTCTACTTTTTAAATAAAAAATGATACACAAATACCAAATTTGTGCCTAAAGTGGTATATAAAAACACAAACTAAGTATTTCCTACAACTGAGTAGCACATACAAAGAACTATACTAATACATAAATAAAAGTATCAGCTATGCAAGTATCACTTGGTTCCTTAATGCCCTTAGGTTCACAATAGAACAGAAGGCCTTCAAAAGCCAGCAATTTAGGATATAATAAATGCAAGTGCTCATATCACACTGAAGCTGTAATTCATTCAATCATTTTAAAAAAGAACAGTGTGCTAAGCTCCAAGCACAGCACCACATAATTCTCACAACACACATCACCAAATAAATCCTAACAACATTAAAGTATCTCAAATGTGTACGTATGTTTAATATGATAGGTATTCTTTACATTGTTACTGTTATTGTGCTAATAAAGTTGTGTCAGGCCTGACCAGGCCATGGCACAGTGGATAGTGTGTCAGACTGGGATGCAGAGGACCCAAGTTTGAAACCCCAAGGTCGCTGGCTTGAGCACAGGCTTACCAGTGAGTGCAGGGTCACTGGATTGAGCATGGGATCATAGAGATGACAGCATGGTCGTTGACTTTAGCCCAAAGGTCACTGGCTTGAAGCCCAAAGTTGCTGGCTTAAGCCCAAAGTTACTGGATTGAGCAAGGGGTAACCAACTCTGTTGCAGCTCCCCAGTAAAGGCACATATGAGAAAGCAATCAGTGAGCAACTAAGGTGCCGCAATGAAGAACTGACGTTTCTCATCTTTCTCCCTTCCTGTCTGTCCCTATCTGTCCCTCTCTCTGTCTATCTCTATCACAAAATAAATAAATAAATAAAAGTTGTGTTAGAGTGATCTGAATAAGATTTATTTTACATTAATAAACATAAAACATGCAAAATGCTACACATTAAGTACCAACTAGGTAGCTGGGCCCCTAAGTCCTGGCTAGCATGTATTCTGTACAATATAAACACTTTATGTATATTATTTCATTTAATGTCCTCATATAAAAACTATAAGGTAGGTATCATTATTGTTCATTTAACAGATGAGAAAATTGTTCAGTTAATTAGCTAGCAAAGACCACACAGCTTTGAAGTTTAGAAGTGACATCTGGTACAAAGCAGTAAGTCTCCAGAGTGCTTTTACTCCACACAGTCTTTAAAAAAATAAAATGGCCAGCAAACGAATAAAGATTTATCAAGAGACCTGTCACAGGCATCCTCGAAATAGCATTAAATAAGGGAAAGAGGCCAGGGATATGCACACTGGTCAAGAGGAAGCCAATGAGGTGTTTCTGAATAGAAAAGAAGCCAAAAGGCTGTAGACAAAATGAAGGTTACTAAGAAAGAATAGTTTGCTCATTAATAGTTTGCTCACATTTGTTGAGCTGTCATTTTCCATTAGGTATTGTGCTAGGTACATACATTATCTCATTTAATATTCAAATAACCCTAGTATAATTTACATTTTACAGATGAGAAAAATAATACTAAGAAGTGAAGCAACTTGTTCAAGCCTACATTAGTGTCAGAGCCTGAATTCAAGCCCACATACAGAAGGCTCCAAAGTCTGTCCTCTCACCCACTATGTTATTAAAGGTGAGAGACAGAGAGTAAAAGGAGAGAAATGTGTCTGTACCTCTAAATTAATAAAGCACAACAACTAATGCACAGTAACCAAGAAGTAGATGAGTGGATTTCAGGATGCTGAAACTTCCATGAACTGGTTGTGTTTCCTCGAATAATATCCTACTCCAGAAAAAAGAGAAGCCTTCCAAGATCTGCAAATGATGACTAGCCAAATTACTTAGTCCTGTATTTTCAGATACCCACATTCCCAGTTTTACTCCACTGATACAATAAAGTTGCCAAGGAGTTTTAAGGATATAAAATCAGCTTCAATAGTATCTGATTATTGTAAACAAGTAAGCAAATTTTTCCAAATGTTAAATTAGGACAACTAAATATTCTTTTCATACACAACTAGATACAATTATGCTTATTTATTTATGCTGTACTAGTTATCCACTACCAGTCCCAGGGAAGAAAAGCAGAGAAATGGGAGCTCCCTCACAATGGATTTCAGTCTTTGATTTATGTTCTCTATCCAATATAACCCTGTCCTACTGTCATTTTTTTTCAAACCCTTTTAAACCACATCTTTATTTTATTTTCTAAACACAACAATATATTCTTCAGAGTAAAGACTCATTAACTGTAAATACATCAAACTTTAAAAACCAGTATTTCCAACACTACTACTGAGTTTGATAATATATAAATATTGTACAAAGATGTTAGTATTTTCCTGACAAAGAGATCTTAATAAAACAAAATGGGCCTGACCTGTGGTGGGGCAGTGGTCAAAGTAGCGACCTAGAACGCTGAGGTTGCTGATTCAAAACCCCAGGCTTCCCCGGTCAAGGCACACATGGAAGTTGATGCTTCCTGTTCCTCCCCCCTTCTCTCTCTCTCTCTTTCTCTACTTTATCTAAAATGAATAAATAAAATCTTTAAAAAAATAAAATAGAAACACAAAAGGAATACTATTCACAAAAACTAAAGGGAGGGGAGTAAATTCATCACATCATTGCCTCAGTGGAGACACAGCTGTTCCACGCAACATCCACTTAAATTATTGTGTCAATTCAACCTGAGTATCATCCTCAAACATAAATGTGCATAATTAAAGAAAGAACAGACAACTCCCTTGACTTATACAAATACCAAAATAGAAGTGAAAGAATTTTCAGTCTGAGAGAAAAATTAGCAGGTAGCACATTAATATTACACCATCTTCAACCAAGGAACAAGTCCTCTTCACATTTGGCATTTTGTTGGTTACCAGAAGGGTACATAATAAAGTTTCCTTTGTTTTATACTGAGACAGCATTGAAAAATAATCCTATAATTAGTCACAATTGTTAGAGTGTTATCCAGCAGTGTTGATGGAGGGGCAGCCATGTGCTCAGGACCCGCAGAGGAAGGGGACAACCTGCCCAAGTTAGCTAGGGACTCCAAAGACCACACAGTGATGAAAATTTCAAGAGAGGTACATTCAGCATGCTGCGAGAACCTAATGAAGGGGTAAGTGGACTCTTGCTGGGTGAGTCAGGAAAGACCTGAAAAAAAGTGACCTTTAATTTGGTATCTCAGCTATATTTGACAATGTAAAATATTTCCTCAGTCTTGAAATTCACTGCCTACATTGTAACACTTTCCCTCAGTTCTCCTACTCCCTTGCTATTTGTTCCTCGATATTCTGTGTTAATTCCTCTCCTTCTGCTTATTCTTTGAATATGACGTTCCCCAGGATTTGATCTCTAAGAGTTGCCTTCATCGCACTGTTGGCATATGAAAATTTCAACACTGGAGCAACTGCTGAAGGCCATGACATGTAACAGTGGCAATCTTCCTGAGGCATGAATTTGAATCATGCACTGTGTGTATAAAAAAGGGTTCCCTACCTAGTGAGTGTACCTAGCTGCCTAGCTCGTGCCTATCAAAGTATCTTTTTTTTTTTCTCTACTCGTTATCATAAATGCACTAAATCTCCTAGTTAGAGAGTGAAACAAAATAAAGCAAAACAAAAAAATGTAATGGCCTCAGAAAGAAAACAAGTAATATTTTCTAAGTAGTTCTGAATTGAGAAATTTGCTAAGGTAACACTGAGACAGCCTGGGGACCTGGGCCTGGGATCCCAAGTATACCAGATGGCCAGAGGAAACACGGGACAAGCCAACCACAAGAATGTCACCACCCCTCTACTCCCTGCTCAAAATATGCAGAATTTTATCTCCCATCTAACAGCTTCCTTCTCTCCTACCCTAACATGGAAAATTAAACAGGTCTACCTTCTTCAGAATGCCCACCTTCTTGTGCAAGTCTACTTTGTCCCCAGCTTATAAAAGCAACCAAGTACAGCCAGCCCCATGGTCAGCTTGGAGGACACTTCTCTGTGCTTTATCCTCTGTGCTTTTCCTTTCCTTGTGCTAGAGTATAAAATTAATAAAATCTGTCGGGAAATTTTCCTGGGGTTTCCTTTTTATTGTTATCTCAGGGAACCCAAGAACCTCAATACTGGTAAAAATACAACATAACCTTAGGTTGTCATCTACAGAGGTCTTAAGTGATAGATATCACCACAGCTGTGCCCTCTGAGGCCTAGATATACTCCAATACCAGACAATAAAACAATAAATCAAAGATTATGGAAAATAAAACAAACAAAAAAATAAACAGAAGAAAGACTGGAATAAAGTGCGCCAAAATGTTAACAATCTTCTAAGAGGAGAAAATATGGATAATTTTATTTTCTTCTTATACTTTTGTATTTTTCTGAATAATTAATAAAATGTATATATTAACTTTATTATACAATATGTTTAAAAAATATAAAGACAAATCACATTTATACTATAAGTTGGAAAATTTTTTTAAATTTTCCAGACACATTTTAAGCTTTTTAATTAAAAGCTGGAAAACAACCTTGCTCCCCAGTTTTCTATAAGGTTCATATAGAAGTTATAAAACAATATGGGGGGAAATAATCTACCATAACCAAAATAATTCTGTCCTCTCTCTATAAATACCTAAAAATTCTACTTGGAATACCTAATAATCAGTTGTATAAGTGAATGAAGATCAGATTAAGTATACAAAGACCATTTGTGACACCATGGATGGACCTAGAGGGTATTGTGCTAAGAGAAATAAGTCAGTCAGAGAAAGACAAATATTATATAATTTTCACTTATGTGGAATGAAAGAAACAATAAAAATGAAGGAACAAAACAGAAACAGACTCATAGATACAGAGAACAAACTGATGGTTGCCAGAAGAGAGAATGGTTGGGGCACAGGGTGAAAAAGGTGAATGGACTGAGAAGTACAGATTGGTAGTTACAAAATAATCATGGGGATGTAAAGTACAGCATAGGAAATATAGTCAATAACATTGTAATGTTATAATAATTATGTGTGGTGCCAGGTGGGTACTGGAAATATCAGGGGGAACACTTTGTAAAGTATGTGATTGTCACACCAATTTGCTGTATACTTGAAACTAATACAAAACAATACTGAGTGTAAAAACAAAAACAAAAAAATAACAGCTTTCCCTTGGAAAAAATGAGATGCATCAAGTTTTCTGATGTTCATTAATTCAAATATTGAGCATCATTTATTGCCACTGTACCTAGTAACTGTGAATACAAAGAAAACAAAGCTCCTCGAAAAGATCAGTCTCTTGAGGGAATCAGACACCTAAAGAATCAACTATAAATAACGTAATAAATACCCCTTCCTAGAAGTCTTTTTAAATACTTTGGAGAACCTAATAGAAAAGCAGCAAAGTAAGGAAAAAATTTTACCTGCAAAGTAAGTTTTGACCCAGGCATTATAAGAATGGTAGAAATGCACCATTTAGACAGATAACAGGCCGCCTGACCTGTGGGGGTGCAGTGGATAAAGCGTTGACCTGGGAACACTGAGGTCGCCAGTTCAAAACCCTGCACTGGTCTGGTCAAGGCACATATGGGAGTTGAGCTTCCAGCTCCTCCCCCCTTTCTCTCTTTCTCTTTCTCTCTCTCTCTCACTCTGTGTCTCCTCTCTAAAATGAATAAAATAAAATAAAAAAATAGAGAACAGGCCATGTCTTAATGAAAATCTAGGCTCCACAACAACAGTTACATCTATTTCAATAGCAACCACCTTAACAGATACATCAAGTAGGAAAGATAGGTCTCAAAATTACCTCATTTCTCCTTCCCCTTCTTTTTTTCATATTACCTCAACCACAACTGGAGCAGAAGGTAACCACTTGAAGTAAAAGTTATGTGTGTACAGGAAAATAAGAAAAAAGGAAAGATTTAGGGATTAGAAATAAATTTAAGGCCATATGCTGAGGGTGGCATCATGGCTTTCGCCTATGGCACTAAGAAGAGCTCATCTATGATGGGTAGAATGTTGCCCCCTAATGGGCTTGCCGGATGTATCCTAACTGGGGCACATGAGGGAGTCTGTATCTGCCTCCCATCCTCTTACTAAATGAAAGGAAGGAAAGAAGAAAAGAAGGAAGGAAGGAAGGAAGGAAGGGAGGGAGGGAGGGAGGGAGGGAGGGAGGGAGGGAGGGAGGGAGAGAGGGAAGGAAGAAGGAAGGAAGGAAGGAAGGAGAGGAAGTGAGAAAGAAAGAAATTTGAGACTATAAAGAAAAAGAAATAAAATTACCTGGGTAAGATAATGGCAACTATTAGCCTTGTTTTAATGATGCTAATTCTGCTCAAAAAGCAGATTTTTAAAACAAATCTAAGTATGTCCAAATACATATTCCTTCAATTTTACAAAGTGCATATATAATCTGCCATATAAATTACCTTCCCGAAATTCAACATATTTGAGGGAAAAAATAGCAGTAGTAGAATGTAGATTTCTAACAAAACTTGTACCACTATAATCAAGATTAAAACAAAACAAAAAAACAATAATCTCAAATGAAAATGATACATGAATGGAGAAGAAAGTGTTGCCACTGGGCCAGGTAACATCTTGTCTGGAGAGCCTGAAAATTCACACTTGGAGATTCTTCTCCATAATTTATCCATCCCATCCCCATCTGAATGCCTCACTCTCAATTACCTGACCAAAAACTTATACACAGGTTCAACCAGTTTCTAACCATTTTTTTACGCACCAGAGTAAAACTCTTTAAAGAAGGCAGTAAGAGGGAAAACGAGTTTTTTCCAGAATGATGTACTTGATGAGTTATGCCAATTTCACATGAAAAATCACCATATCCCAAGATAATTGACTATAAATAAAAACTCACTTTATATAAAAGAGCTGTTGTTATCCTTCTTATTGTGAAAAACATTTCTTAGAATGTGATCTCCAACTCATTGAGTAAACCATCTGAAATTCTAGAAGGCATTTATATATAACAGCACTTCCAATTCCTCTTTCATAAGTAAATAAGCATGACCAACTTCACAATGCAGAAAAAAAAATCTGGAAACAACATAAATGCCCATTGATTCAGCTATTAAAAATCATGAAGTGAGCCTGAGCAGGCGGTGGCGCAGTGGATAGAGCGTCGGACTGGGATGCGGAAGACCCCGGTTCGAGACCCCGAGCTCGCCAGCTTGAGCGCGGGTCCATCTGGGTTGAGCGAAGGCTCGCCAGCTTGGACCCAGGTCGCTGGCTCCAGCAAGGGGTTGCTTTGGTCCGCTGAAGGCCCACGGCACATCTCAAGGCACATCTGAGAAAGCAATCAATGAACAATGAAGGTGTCGCAATGGCAACGAAAAACTAATGATTGATGCTTCTCACCTCTCTCCATTCCTGTCTGTCTGTCCCTATCTGTCCCTCTCTCTGACTCTCTCTCTGTCCCTGTTAAAAATATATAAGTAAATAAATAAATAATAAAAAATCATGAAGTGAAATTATGTACTGATTTGGATTATTTTCCATGATATATTTTAAGTAGAAGGGAAAAGCAAGGTTCAAAACAGTCCTACAACACATAGTTGAAGGTTAGGGATGCACATAAATATACAATGTTAATTAATAGAGATTGTCCTGAAGAATTAAATGTAGATGGCTGAATGGAATGACACATTTTTCACTGGATAATATTTAGTACACCTTCCACTGTTTACCATGTACATTACCACCTAGTCAAAATATAAAAACATTTCAACAATTGTAGAGATAATTAATGTTAGGAGAAAAATCCCTCCCTGGGAAAAGGTTGAAGATTTAATACTACTCCAACATAGCTTCTTCTACATAGCAAATGGTTCCCTATTCTACCACACGCTTCTTTTAGCCCGTCATCAAAAACATTAAGATGATCAAGAAAAAACCTCCTCAGTTTTTTCTGGTAGAATGCCTTCATCTTTCAGTTTTCTTTACTGCTCTAAAAGAAAGAAGGGAAGAATATCAATTCAAAGAGATAAATACTATGGCCAAGTGCTTAACTACTTCTCTCCTATGAGCAAAATAAAACCAATGAATGCTTTCTCTCCAGCAGGTCATGAGGGCGGGGGCTGTCGGGGTGCAAAAAGAGGAGACGAAGCATCTGTACTCTACCTTCTCCATCTATGAATAGAAAACCAGGCCCAGAGAAGCATATCCGTACTCACCGCAATAATTTGTAAAATGGTTAGTACTGGGAACTGCAAAATTTAAGCAAAGAATAATACAAACGCTAAAATCATTAAATTTTTTGCTATTAAGGGCCAGTTCAAATACTTTAAAAATAAATACAAGCAAAAAAAAAAATTACAAGAGAATCTGCCTCAGCAAATCATACTACAACTTTCCCAATTAATTCACTTACCAGATCAGATCTTTTACTCCTGATCAATCCCGGTTGTTTTAAAATGGATTTCTCATGGGACTTTCATTTATAATGTTTTTGAAATGCCTTTAAAGCCCTTTAAAGGATATTTTTTCCCCTTTAACTCATTATTTTTAATAAGACACTGATTTTACCAAATGTAGTTTTCACAACAGAAGTCATTTTCAAGAACATAGCTTTAATAAATTTACTGACAAATAGATGACATTACTATCATTGTGAGTGGTAAGCTAATTTAATTGATCATTTTTAGCACAGTCAATCTAGTTGGTTTTTAGGTTTCTAATAAAGCAATCAATGCATTGACAATTCCACAGACTCCCTAGGTGCAGAGCTTTTTACAAGTACTGAGAAAAACAGATTAAGACACAATATGTGCCTTCAAGATGTTTACAACCTTGTAAATAAGTAAAAGAATCCTTACCATAAAGATGTGTTTACCTTAGAACCTAACCAACAATGAGAAAAAGGCAAAGGTAACAATCCTTTCTGAAGTACACCACACACACTCTACAGGGGACAACTATGTCATTGTACAACTGTCTCTAGCATGACTAGAAAACTACAGAGCATTTCTTGATTAATTAAGAGGAGACTCCTATATGAAGACAGAACAGAATTTTTAATGAAATCATATTTTAAAATTATAAATGAGAGCCATTTTGGATAGTTCCTCTAGGAGATGTCTTCAGATGAGTTATTTTCCTCTTGAGAATCTAAGCACATGCAGGAACCAGAAGCTCCAATTGCTTGGCAAATACACTGGAATGCCAACAAAACTAAAGGTAATTGCCTACTTCCTTTTAAATGCCACCAAGCACCATAAATCTTTTGGAAAATGTGCTTATCTTCATTTATAACATGCTTTGGAAAGGGCTTTCCTACTGAATTATGTCTGGAATGTGTGGGTACATGTAAATATACGAAACAAGTTTCCCAAAATCCAGTCAACTGTTTCATCGCAGCAGTCATTTCACAAATGAAGTGAAATCAATCCTATTTCACAAAATTAGTCCATATGCCAGTAACTGTCCTCCATTTCTGATTTTGTTTTTGTCCAGTTCAACAGAATTCTCAATACCTGCTCTACCACTTATTAATGATATAAACTTGGGCAAGTCACAACCTGCATGAGTTTCAGCCTCCTTACCTGTGAAAGAGAAATATAGTGATAACAAGATCATTAGCTAACATTTACTGTCTACTATATGTCAGGTACTGTTATAAGCATATTATAATGTTCTAATATATATATATATATATTCTCAAATATATGATCACATGTAAACCCAAAAAGCCCTATGGTATCGTTGCTATTATTATTACCAAATTACAGATGAGTGAAAGGAGGCATCCAGAATTCATACTCTAAGTCAGGGGTCCCAAAACTTTTTAGACAGGGGGCCAGTCACTGTCCCTCAAACCATTGGAGGGCCGCCACATACAGTACTCCATACACTAACCACCAATGAAAGAGGTGCCCTTTCCGGAAGTGCGGCGGGGCGGATAAATGGCCTCAGGTGGCCGCAATTTGGCCCGCGGGCCGTAGTTTGGCGACCTCTGCTCTTAAGTCATTAAGACCAACCATCTAAAAACTGTCAAACATTTCCTGCTCAACCTGTAGAATTCTTAGACCATCATATTTAATCAAACTCATAAAAGCATTTAAAAACATTTAAGTACTATATAAACATAAGATATTATTAGTAAAGTCTTAAGGACCAAATTGATAAAATTAACTATAAGGTATCTAAGAAGTAAAAATATGTTAAAAAGTTAAAGGAATTGAAAAGAATCTTAAAGTGTGTCTAGCTCACTCTCCCACAAATGATGCATCTCTCTCATGTCCTCAGTAAGTGGTCATGCAGTTTCTCCTTTAACGCTTCTAAAGATGAAATTCTCACAAGTCATCCCCTTCTACCTTGAAATGTTCTAATTAGAAATGTCTTCCTTTTAGTTCTAAACAAAATTAGGCTTTTTCACATGGCAGATGTATAAATAACAATTACTGAGATATTCACACTGTTCAACACATTTTATTAAACTCCCCTTTGAAACCTGACATCCTTATTCAACATGATACTACAGAGAAGGACTGATGTGAAGAGAACAACTGTTACCTTCCTTGATCTGCAGCCAAACCATTCCTTCTCCTCTTCTGTCTGGCAAATCAATTTAATGGGCTCATATTTAGCATCTACTTAATTGAAAATGTCTCAGTACTCTGCTAGGTGCTGTCTCAATTTCAGTGTAAAATTTGGCATTTTATCATTTTTAATTAAAACTTTTCATTTTAGTTCATTATTTGGGCATGTAAGAATTTTCTAAGTCTGAATTTCATAACCTTTCTCAAGTTATCTCTGTCAACTTTGGACCCTCTCTCTTCCTTCTTAAGTCCAATGATCATAACTAAATTTTCATCCTAGTCACTGAAAAACTGTTGCATAAGCTAAACCCTAGGAGACACAGCAAAGACCTTCACTCTGACATAAATGTAAACATAGTCCATTAATCAACTATAAAATCCTTACACAACCTATTGTCTAGTCTATTGTGTCATCATAGAAGACTTTATCAAATACCTTTGTAACAAATAAAACTGGTCTACAACATTTCTTTGGGTTGTCTTTTCAGTGAAAACAAAAAAAGGAAGTTGTATGAATTTGTTTTTATTATACCCAGAAAAGTTCCTAAAGATCACCATTTCCTTTCAAATCCATTCATAGCCATTATTTAATAAAACCAAGTAGAATTCTGATCGGAATTAACATGAAGTTCAGAATGTACCCTTGCTTCTCTTTTGAGTCTGGTCTTCAGATACATTCTCCATGTTTCATTACCCTTTAACACATGTACACAATTATTACAAAATAATCTAAGACTGTAACTCATCTAATCCTAAAAACCTGACCTGAAAGAGTTTTATTATCTTCTAACCTACCTTGGGCTTTAATTACCTTTTTCATATTTGTCCATACCCTTTTCTGTTTGAAGATAATTCTGCTTTATTTAAAAACAAACAAACAAAACAACAGAAGAGTCTGGGACTTACATGCTTTTTCTCTGCTGTTTACATTATATGACCTGCTGTCAAAGACAGACCTATCTGGTTATTAAAGATCTTCAGGATTCACATTATGCTTTTCAAAGTGTTTTTAACATGCTCTGCACTGTTCACAAAAGTCAATACATTTGTGCTTGATCCTTCTGACACTATTTTTTTTAAGTTAGTACGACTCTTTTCATTCTTTATTGGTTGAAAGCCTTTTTTTCCCACCTTTCATTTAAGCTCTTGAACTAGAAGAGCAACTTAAGTAGCTAGTTTATTTTTGTAAAACCCTTTATATTTTCTTTCTCATTGGAATAAGTCATCACTGTCGAATTTTCTTTTATTGATCTGGTCTCCTTTTAGAGTTTGTAAATGTAAGAAAGCCCAACTTTATTCTTAATGTTTTTCCAATTCACTTGCTTAAAGATAATCATATATTATTAATGGGTACAAAAAAATCTTCCTTTAAATTTTACAAATTCTAAGAAGTTCCCATCACCTCTATATTACCAACAAACACTTAGTGTCAATTAGCTCTGAAAAGTAGCTGCCTTCATTGTTTCCACAACCTCCTAATATATCTACTTATCAGTGAGATCATACAATGGATTTATTTACATTTGAATAGCTATGCTGTCAGGCTTAAATTATTGGTGCAAGAAGATGGTTACCAATAATAGCAATATTTCACAGTCTCAAAGGTATCAAAATAATTCAATGGAGAAAAGTTCTCTGAATAAATGGCACCATAATAATGAAATATCTATATGGAGAAAAATAATCATCTTCGGCCCTTCATACGGTATGCAAAATTAATTTGAAACAATTCATACATCTAGATGTATAAGAAAAAACTATAGAACTTCTAGAAGAAAGTATTTGTGACACTGGGTTAGATAAATATTTCTTTTAACTAAATCAGCACAAACTATAAAAGGAATATTGATAAAATAAATAAAAAATAGAATAAATCCCATCAGGTACTAGACTTATTGGGGTGATCACTTTGTAATGTCTAATCACTATGTTGTACTCCTGAAATAATATAATATTGTACATCAACTGTAACTAAATTTTTTTAATTACTTAAAAAGAAAGTAGATCTCATCAAAATGAAAACTACTTGCTCTTCAAGAGATATAGTTAAGAAAACAAAATGTAAACCAGAGAGTGGGAGAAAATATTTATAAAACACCTGTCAAAGGGCTTGTACCCAAAATATATATAGAATTTTTACAACTAAATAAGAAGACAAACAGCACATTGTTTTTATGAGAAGATGATTTGAATGAACACTTCAAATGTCAAACAGATATCTTCATAAAGAAAATACACAAATGGCCAACAAACATACAAAAAAGGTGCTCAATATTACTAGTCATCAGAGAAATGCAAATTAAAATCACATTGAGATACATATGTATAGAGCTAAAGGTAAAAACACTGGAAATACCAAGTTTAACAAGGATGCAGAGCATCTAGGGCTCTCATACAGTGCTTGTGAGAATATAAATGGTACAGCCACATTAGAAAAGATTGAAAAGTATCTTATAAAGTTAAACATGAACTTTCCCATACTACCCAGTAATCCAACTGTCAGGTATCTACTTAAAACAAAAACATACTCATAAAAAAGCTTATGTGAATGTTCATACAAATGTTATTCATAAAAGCCAAAGACTAGAAACTACATAGATGGCCATAAACTGCTGAATGTATAAACATATTGTGGTTAATCCCCACTCTGAATACTAGCCAACAATACAAAGGAACAAAGTACTAATGCATGCAACAACATGAATAAAAAAAGTCAAACATATAATGTATGACTTCATTAAAATGAAGTTCTAGCAAACACAAATTAAAGTGACAGAAAGATTAGTTAGTGGCTGCCTGAGGTTGGTGGTCAGGACAAGAGAAACAAGAAAACAAGAGTTTTCAGGATACTTGTCGGAACTTTCCTATCATGTCGTGGTAGTGATGTTATATCATTACCGAAATTTATCAAGCTCTGTGCTTCAAATGAATGAATTCTATGGCATGTAAATAATACCTCAGTAAATCGGAAAAAAAGCCAAAAGATTTTATCATCTCGCATTTAAAAAAAATCACTGTTCATTTTATTTTTATTATACTAAAACTTGATGCTTTTGGAAAACCTCTAAATTCATGCCCTTACTAAATTTGTGTGAAAATAATCACCGGTTGGCCGGTTTGCCCAGTGTGTGGATGTCCCAGGTTCAATTCCCAGTTAGGGCACACAGGAGAAGCAACCAACCATCTGCTTCTTCAACTCTCCCCCTTCTCTCTCTCTTTTTCCCTTCTGCAGCCATGGCTCAATTGGTTTGAGCACATCATGTGGCCATGGAGTCTCTACCTCAGGTGCTAAGAAAAGCTCAGTTGCAAGCACGACCCCAGAGGAGGTTTGCCAGGTAGATCCTGGTCAGGGCACATGTAGGAGTGTCTCTATATCTCCCCACTCTCACTTAGAAAAGAGGAAGAAAAAAAAAAAAAGGAAAAATCACCAAACAAGCTCTGAGTGAGAACCTAAAGGCCTCTCTAAACAGCACACATAAATTTTAACACACTGACTCTGTGGCATCTACTTTGAAAGATATTTGCTTCTACAAGGTTTTAAGTGACAGCCCATAAATTAACCTCTAAATAAAGAGAATATTATAATAATGACAATGATAGCAACTAACATTAATCATGAACATGGGTCAGGCATCACACAGCTCATGAGTCGCTATTTATCCCACCAATGGCAAGTGATGTTCCTACCACACAGGCATTATTTCAGTTCCTAATGGCACCCTTTTTATTTTTATGTGGGAGTTTCAGGGCCATTCCACGTTCTCTTCCCTCTGTATAAAATTCTCCTCTCCACTCTCCCATTCTTCCCATATTAGCACAAGAGTTACCTGCTCAGGGAGATCTTCCTTCAGCTGTTCTCTTTCATGGCACCTTGATATCTTCCTTCACAGAAATACCACAATTTTAAGTTATTTACTTGTTTGCTTTCTGTCTTCTCCCTGGACCCAGAGATCAGGCTGTGCCATTTTATTACTGTAAACCAGTGCTTAACACAGTGGCGAACCCACAACTGATGCTCAGTCAACTTACTGAAAGACTAAATGAATGAACAAGAATTTTCTAATATAATCCTAATAAATCCTTGTGACACAGATATCATTGTAGAGATGGCAAAACTAAAGCTTAGAGAGGTTGGCGCTGGCTCACAATTACACAGCCATTAAGTGGTGGTGCCACCAATCAAACCCAGGCTTCTCTGTCTCCAAATCTTGTGCATGTAACTGTGTTAATGTCTCAAATGAACTGTTTTGGTCTATTCACTCAAGTCATTGCTCTGATCCTATCATAAACTCTAAGGACTATTCAAATTATTTCTCTGAAATTTTGTTTGATCATATATTCTTGGAATAATTTGGCCAACTCAATTGTTAAGCAGAATATCTAAAAGGCCTGATGGTACTTCCTGGAATCGGCTTTAATTCGGTCCAACTAAATTTATAGTACATTTCTAAACACCATTTCTACTAAAGTAAGTTATATAGTATTTATACATTTGTCCTCTTAACAAAAGAGCTTATTGTCTCACTATTCTTATACACTACTAACTCTCACTATACTATAATTCCTGCCAAGACTAAAGAGCAAAATGCCAGCCATCATAAGTAAAAGCTTCGAATATGCCTCGAGGCATGGCATATATACACCAATTAAGAAAAAACAAAGGTTATATTCAGCAATGTGAGACTTACTACAGCAATTCTATTCATTGGGGGAAAAATTAAAGCCAGGAAAAGAAGGCAGAATAAAAAAGCTTTTGAATGACAGTGAACTTCAACAAGTGAGTCAGAGTCGTGAGTCATTCTTAAGTGTACACCTCAAAAATGTGAACAGATACTACCATAAGTCCTAAGATGCTAATTATAATCTGTGTCAAAATGAAGAAATAATGCCGCTTTATGTTGAATTCCTATTTTCAATGGGGTCATAGTTTTGCCACATGCATGAGAATTGTAATAGTTTTAAGACCAGTTCCTGAAATACTGTTCTAGGGAAAGTGGCAGCTATAGAATATACTGTATAAAGGTACAAACTTCAACCAAAGGTTTAGTAATGTTCTATAATATCCTTTAGGGAAGGGGGAAATCCTTTTATATTGGTGTTATAAAATTCACATTATGCAGAAAATTCATATACATCAAGAGGAAACATGCCAACTGAACATATTCTTACCCTGAAGTAATGAAACATTTATTTTCTTGTAAGAAACCCTTTCCTACTTTGCCTTTTCAACCAACAGCATCACCATGCCAAACCTTAAGTTCAAAAACTTAGTGTCATTTTTAACACTCTTTTTCTTTCACTCCTCTACACGTAATTTCTCAATAATTTCTGAATATTTTTTCAGTCATTCCTTGGTTTTTTTATTTCCCCCACTTCTTTTGTCTACAACCATATTTTGCCCATGAAGTTTTTTATTTTGGACTAGAAAGAAAGTATTGTTCCAAGACAATGTACAGTAATTCCCAAATATGGCCGACTGGGATCACTTGGTAGGTATGTCAAAAGCAATTTGAAAATAATAATAACTAACAACACTTGGATTCAAGCCTTTTTCTATAATGGCATTCTTCTCACTTGGATTTTCATGTTTTCTTGTATGGAAATTAAAGTAGCAGCATTTAGTTAAGTATGGGAGATACAACACATAACCTGTCCATGCAACCATTCACTCAGTGAATGTCACTTTTATATATGTTACAACTATATAAAAGATTAAATTTTGATGCCCCTTAATGCGTTAATGTATACTTATGTCAGTTTGCTCTGTTAATTAGCATTAGGTTCATCTGGGTAAAACACAAAACTTAAAATAGCAAAAGAGGATGTTGATTTCTCTCCTAGTATCTAGGAAATCTAGATCTAAGTCCTCCAGGTCTAATCCAAGGACTCAAGAGTCAACAGGATGCCATGCTCTTTAATCTTTCTTCTCAAGTATTCTCTTTAAGGCTTCCATCCTAAAAGTTACCTCATCATCCGAAGAAGTCTTTTGACCTCCAGCCATTTGTATTACAGACAGCAAGGATGAAGGGAAATGGGTGGCAAGAGTGCAAAGGGAAAAGAGTACCAACACTTCCCACCCAGCTAAAACTGCTGAGAGGAAGAAAACAGTCTTGACCATCTCCCACGGCTGAGAAGACAAACAATGGTACTCAGGCCGCTCAGGACAGCCAGAGCCTGCAGGCCAATATCCCCAGAGAAAAGAAAGCAAAGCCTGACCAGGTGCTGGCGCAGTAGATAGAGAGTTGGACTGGGATGCAGAGGACCCAGGTTCAAGACTCCGAGGTCGCCAGCTTGAGCACGGGCTCATCTGGTTTGAGCAAAAGCTCACCAGCTTGGACCCAAGGTTGCTGGCTCGAGCAAGGGGTTACTCGGTCTGCTGAAGGCCCTCTGTCAAGGCACATGTGAGAAAGCAATCAATGAACAACTAAGGTGTCACAACAAAAAACTGATGATTGATGCTTCTCATCTCTCTCTGTTCCTGTCTATCTGTTCTTATCTATCCACTCTGACTCTCTCTCTGTCCCTGTAAAAAAAAGAAAGAAAAATAAGAAAGCAAAGAAAAGTTAACCTAAAATCTCACTTGCCTAACTCTGCAATGCATATGCCAATTCATAAGAGGGACAGAATTTAAGAATCCAAATAAATAGCAATAGCAGTTAAAAAACTAAACAGAGTTTCTAGTGGTCCCAGGAAAATAGTGACTGGAGATCAAGGCGCACCATGTAGGTAGAAACCTGGCAGCCACTCAGATTTTCAGTTGAAGCCCCTGAATGACTATACCCTAGGATCAATGGAGAACTAGAAATAAACAACAGCTCAAACATGATGAACCAAGTTGTTGTCTGTTCTCTGCCTACAAGAAGCTAAACGTTTATCTAAAACCTCTATAAATAATTCATATATAATAGCTGCCATTCAATAAAAAGTTACCAAGCATATGAAGAAACTGTATCAAATTTTTTAAAAATCTATTTTTCTTTTAAATTTTACAATTAACATGGCCAAGAAAATTGATAAGATATAGAATCTCACCAAAGACTTAGAATCATTTTAAAGAATATAAAATTTTTAGAACTGAAAAATACAATCACTGAAATTAAAAACTCAACAGACAGCCTTAACAGATTAGATACAGTTAAAGAGAAAATTAATGATCTCTAGACTGAAACAAGAAGAGAAAAAAGAATGGGAACTACATGAAAGAGCATAGGAAACATATGAGACACAGGAAACAGCCTAACACACATATAATTCAAGTCCCAGGAAAGGATGATAGAGATGATGGGTGGAAGCAGTTTTAAAGACCTAGTAAGCAAGAATGCTAACTCACAGATTCAAAAGGCAAAACACCCCCCCCACACACACACACACACACATACACACACACACAAAAAAAAAAACAGAATAAATACAAAGACTACCTGGGCATGTCACAGCAAAACTTCTGAAATTTGAAGACAAGAAGAAATATTCAAAACAGCCAGAGAAAAAGACAGATAACTTACAAAGAAATAGCAATAAAATTAATGACAAATTTCTAAACAGAAATAGAAACGATGATAGTTGGAAGACACTAAATTAACACTTTTAATGTGCTGGAAGAAAATAACCAGTAACCTAAAATTTCAAAAAAAAATACATATTTCTGTATTTTTCTGAACTGAGAAGTGAGAAGCAGGGAGGAAGATAAGACTCCCGCATGAGCCAGACATGGATCCACCTGGCATGCCCACCAGGGGGCAATGCTCTGCCCATCTGGGGCGTTGCAACGGAGCCATTCTAGTGCCTGAGGTGGAGGCCATGGAGCCGTCCTCAGCACCCGGGTCAGAGAGAAAGAGAGAAAGGAGAGGGGTAAGGGTGGAGAAGCAGATGGGCGCTTCTCCCGTGTGCCCTGACTAGAAATCGAACCCGGGACTTCCGCACAACAGGCTGATGCTCTACCGCCTAGGTAGCTGGCCAGGGCTTGTCAGGAAATATTTTAAACATCCTTCTAGTTGAATTTAAAATATAAAGATCTTTCCAACAAACAATATCTGAGATAGTGGTCAGCACACACAGACCAAAATAAATGAGGGAGTTCTTCAAGCAGAAGAATATGAGTCCTGATAGAAGAAAAGGCATGAAAGAATATAGAGCAATGGAAAAAGGAAAAAATGGATATTAAATACATGGGGCTTAAAATATATGTGGAATTGAAACATACATGAATAATATCTAAAGGCAGGTGGGACATAAATGGAGGTAAAGTAAGGTTCTTAGACTTTTCTGGGAAATGGGTAACTTATTATATATTCTAAGAAGTCAAGGATTAATAACTCAATCTAGGTAACACTAAAAAATAGCAAAATAAGTTATAACTAATAAACTAATAGATCTCAAAATGGATAACAAAATTTATTTGAATAATCTAAAAATGGCAAAAAATGACAGGAAAATAGTTTAAAACATGTGGGAAGATATAAATAGGAAGTCAAGTTTAGATCCAAACATGACTGTATTGTATGTAGACAGACTGAACACTCCAATTAAAAAATAAAAATTATCAAATTAAACGTAAACATATATACACACCTTAAATATAAGATCATAGAAAGTTTGAAGGTGAAAAGAATAGGAAAAGATATACCATGCAAACGTAAATCTAATAAAGTTGAGATAACTGTACCCATATCAGACAAAGTAGACTTAGACAAGAATCATAACTAGAGATAAAAAAGAAACATTTAATAGCAAAACAAGAATCAGTCCATAAGGAAGACATAAGCATGGACCTTCTAACATAGATTCAAAATATATAAAGCAAAAATTGGCAGAATTAAATGAAAAATAGACCAACTCACACTCATAGTGGGAGATTTTAATGTACAGGGATCGGGAAATGTCACCTCTCTTTAACAACAAATCAATAACTTTTGAGCCTATTAATGTGGCTCTCAATTTCAAGGGTACCACCAACCTGAGGATCTAGATTTTTTATTTTGCTTGTATAGAAGAAAAAAAGCCACTGACTACTTCCTTTTGGGTCCTACTAGAGGATTTTAAATGAATTCTTGGAAACTCTATGTCTTCAAAAAAATATTTAAGAGATTAATAAAAGCTAACACATAAAACTCATTACCAATTAAGGATATTACTAATCATAAATCAGATTAAGTTTGCTATATAGTTTTTTTATTCTACACTAAACTTCCTGTAGGCTGTTTTCATGCTCACTCAGCTCAGTCTTTCATTCACAACTTCATTCAAAATATTAAAAGAAAAACTTAAAACCATCTGCTTGATCAAAATTAGCCAATTTCTTACTGGTAGGAAGGACTGAGGAATAGTCACAAAAGAAGACATATGGAGCCCAATACCACAAAGCCAGCAAGTATGATGCCCAATATTTAACAAGAGCAATTAAAATTTGTTACCATTTTGGCCCTGGCCAATTTGCTCAAGTGGATGAGTATTGCCCCGGGGTATGCCCGTCCCAAGTTCGATGCTCTATCAGGGCACAGAGGAGAAAGAACCATCTGCTTCTCTCTCCCTCCCTTTCCCTTTTTTCCCCCTCTTCCTTTCCCACAGCCAATCGCTCAGTTGATTCAAGCATTGGCCCCAGACAGGGGTAGATCCCAGTTGGGGGTGCATGCAGGAGTCTGTCTCACTATCTCCTCTTCTCTACAATAAATAAATAAATAAATAAATAAATAAATAAATAAATAAATAAAATTTGTTACCATTTTATACTATCTTTTTATAATAACAATCATAGCACCTAAAGATAGATTGTAAAGTCTATACATTCATTCCTCTGCATATATTATACTTGGCAAAAGAATTTAAACTAGCGTCAATTACAAATTGTGATTCAAATAAGATTTTTCATTTTAAAAGCAAATTTTAAATTGGATTGTGTCCAATATTAAATTGGAGTTAAGGAACTGAAAGTCTAACTGAAATAAATTTTAAAGAAATGGAAGCAGAGAAATTGAAGACAGTAAATACAGACAACTCCTTTACAGCAAAGAGAAACAGAGAAATTGTTGCTGGCAAGGTGATTCGAATTTATGGCAAAATGCATTTTTTATTTGATAAGAGAAATAACAGCACATGGTATAATGATGGAATGAGTCAAAAGAGGAAGAAAACTAATGGCACAAGAGGAAGAAGTGAGAGCTGAGTGAGCAATGTTTTTTGCAGGGTGTGGAATAGGCAGAGTACATGGGTCTAGTTGATGTTATGCAAGTACTTCCATTGAAGTAATTAACTTCAAGTTTCTCAGCCAAGAAGAAAACAAGATAATCAGCTGAGAACTGGCTATGGGAAGAGATGTTGAAGGTCTTAGAAAAAGCGGGAAACTGAGATAGTTACTTTTGTAAATGAAGTAGAATAATGTAGTATCACTACCAGACAAAAGTAAAAATCCACCTAAAGTTCAAGATCCTGAATTTAAAGTACAACTAGTCAGAATGCTGTGGTGTTTTCTCCAGTCACACCTAGCTGCACAGGTACAAAGTGGGTATAAAGTCGGCAAGACCCTATAGGGAAGTAACAGATCAGTTCAGATACCAAAAAGACTCTGAGGTCTTGGCCTCTACCCTCTGATTAAATTCTACTTTGACAATACAGGCAGTAATGCCCACCAACAGCAGAACACCATAATGACAGGGGTCTCTTTCCTTTAATAACAGCATTCCCTTGAGCTCTCCAGAGTGATTATATCCATTTCCAAAATGATGAATCCTTATCTATGTCACTCCACCCTAGTCTATGTGAATGCCAAACTCATGCTGCTGTGTTCTGGATGTCTACATCCTAATATCTTGAGGATAAATCCCAATGTTTCTGAAACAACACTTGACAGTCTGGTGTCAGTCTGAGGTTGTGAAATTTCAAGCATCTACCATTCTCTGTCCACAGACCCCATTCAAATATATAACCCCTCCTCTGCTATAAATATAAAGCAAAAAAAGGTAAAATTTTTCCTGGAATATTTCTGACAATCTTTAAATTCTAAGTATAGCCCTGGCCGGTTAGCTCAGTGAATAGAGCATCGGCCTGGCATATGGACATCCCACATTCGATTCCTGGTCAGGGTACACAGGAGAAGCAACCATCTGCTTCTCCACCCCTCCCTCTCCCTTTCTCACCCTCCTCCCCTCCTGCAGCCAGTGGCTCAACTGGTTCAAGTGTCAGCTGGGGAACCCAAGGATAGCTCTGTTGGCCCAAAAATGTCAGCCTCAAATGCTAATAAAAATAGCTCAGTTGATCCGAGCATCAGCCCAGTCAGGGTTTGCTGGGTGGATCCCACTGGGGGGAAGGCAGGAATCTGTCTCAATACCTCCCCTCCTCTCACTTGGAAAATAAATAAATAAAAATAAATTCAAAGTATAATGTCTAATATTAACCATAGCTTATTTGCATAATATTAGTACATATTTTATAATTGCCTAGATGATATATTCAGATAAACTATTAACATTATTTTTTAATCCTACTTCTGGAAAAATTCATAAAAAAGCAACAGGAGCCATTCAGTCAAACTTGGTTACATACTTCTATAATTTAATATAATTATCAAAATATTATAAATAACAGATTGTCAAGTTCCCTAAGATAAAGGTCCAAGGGTAATAAAGATAAATATAAGTTCCCTTAAGAAGACAAATTTGTCTGTGAGTGCGTGTGTGTGTGTGTGTGCCCAAAGTACTGTGTAGACAGTATATACATTATAATATAAAAACCAGTTTTTCAGGGAGTTTTTGAAGATCATAAATAAATGTGTAAATGCTTTACCATGTTTAAATTACAGGCAATATTTACTGACCCAAATAAAAATTCCTATTTCTTAAAAATACATGAAGACAAAAATTAGAATTTCAAATCTATGATAGAAATAACAATACAGGGTGGGGCAAAGTAGGTTTATAGTTGTTCATATGGAAAATAATACAATAATTAATAAATAATAATACAAGAATAAACTCTGTTTCATATACTTAAAACTATAAACCTACTTTGCCCCACCCTCAAAAACTGCCTTAGTGATTTTCTGAGTACAATAAGAGTACTTTAAAATTGTTTTCCAAATCACTCAATAATTTAACATCAAGCCAACACAGAGTGCATCCCAAGCACTGTCACAATAGGACTCTAGAGCTTAGAGTTACAATCACTTTGGACTAGTACAAAATCTCACTTCGACCTGTTATTCCAATTTACCATTGATGTGGCTCCAAACATGAATATCATCTAAGTAACATTATATGACAAAAATATATGGAAAAACAATGTACTAAACCCAAACCTATTTTGTTTTATTAATTACAAAATACTAGATAGACCTCAATCAGCATCTTACAAACACAAATTACTGTAAGCCAGAGAGAACTGCTTTCGACTAGGAAAGGAGGGGAGCTCCATCTAGTTCCAATGGGGCATTAGTCCTGATTATGAATACCTCTAACACTTTTAGGCAATTTGATCTTAACTTCTCTCAGCCTCTTCTCAGCCTCATTTCCCTTATGCGCAAAACTGAGATATGACCAGACCATGCAAGGTAGTTTTAAGGATTTAGGACCAAGTCTGTAAAGCATATAATAATTTCATATGGAAAAAAGACTAGAATGATAGACAATTAGATATTAACAGAGATCTTTCTTCAGTAATGAAATTACAGGGAATTAAAAATAATATTCCCCTTGTGTGTTTTGTGTTGTCCAAATGTTTTGCACAAAGAATAATTCTATAAAAATAAAACAAAAAATAAAATGTCTTGTTTTGTTTGAATTAAAACCCACAATATATCAGGCAAATCTCAAATTTCACATTATCTTCTACAATGTCACTATTTCTTATTTTTAAATTTTAATTGATTTTATTGGGGTGACATTGGTTAATAAAATTATATAGGTTTCAGGTATACCATTCTATAATACATCATCTGTATATTGTATTGTGTGTTCCACCTCAAGTCTAGTCTCCTTCCGTCACCATTTATCTCTCCTTTACCTTCTCATACCTCCCTTTCCTTCTGGTAATCACCACACTGTTGTCTGTGCCTAAGAATTTTTTTTTGTTTAATCCCTTTGTGTGTTTTCACCCAGCCCCCGAATCCCCTTCTCCTCTAACAGCTGTCAGTCTATATTCGGTATATATGAGCCTGTTTCTATTTTGTATGTTTATTTTGTTCATTAGATGTCACATATAAGTGAAATCATATAGTTTTTGTCTTTCTGTGAATGGTTTATTTCTCTTAGCATAGAGTCCAGGTTCATTCATGCTGTCACAAAAAGTAAGATTTCCATCTTTTTCATGGCTGAGTAGCATTCTATTGTGTATATGTACCACCGCTTACTTTTTTACCCAACAGTCACTATTACACTACTCACTCTGCTTCAGATACATTACAGAAACTATTTTCATGTAATGTTCACAGTATTCTCTGAAGAGTATCATGTAGGCAATTACAAAATATGTATTAATAATAAGCAGAATAAGCTTTTAAATGTAAAATAACTGAGAATCAGACAGGTCACTCAGCTAGTACAGGGCAACACCAGCATGCAATCCTCAGTCTGATTTGTGTGCTCTAGAAACTTTGTTACAAAGGACTAATTATTAAGTTGTCAACAAAGGCCAGAATCATTTTACCATTATGGACAGGGAAAATACAAATATTTGAAGGTTCAGGGGCTCTTTTCTTACATAATCCTGTCCTAAAACATTCTATCCTCTTTCCTTACCATAGTAGTAAGTTTCTCTAAAGTGGAAGCCACACTGTTTTTTTTTAATTCCTATGTTTAACAAACTTCTCATATCAAGCCATCTGAAATAACTAAACTATAGCTGAGACTCAAAGGTAACCAAAGAAGAAAAAGAAGGGCCTCTAAACAATAAAAAATAAGTATTCAAACAATAATAAAGCCTGACCAGGCGGTGGCGCAGTGGATAGAGCATCGGACTGGGATGCGGAAGACCCAGGTTCGAGACCCGGAGATCGCCAGCTTGAGCAGGGGCCCATCTGGCTTGAGCAAAAGCTCACCAGCTTGGACTCAAGGTTGCTGGCTCCAGCAGGGTGTTGCTCCGTCTGCTGAAGGTCCACGGTCAAGGCACATGTGAGAAAGCAGTCAATGAGCAACTATGGTGTCGCAAACAATAATAAAGTTTGTGTAGTTTACCTATAAACTCTCTTAAAATCTTCATCTAGACCTAATTTATCCTGTTTTTATTCAGAAGTATTTTAGACAAAATCAAAACCAGGTTGATGGCTGCTTCATTCCCAAGTCAAAGAAGATTAAAGCAGAAAATAAGAAATAGGAAGGATTATTAGAGACAGATACACTGATAATGTACAGGAAATAACTACCTGCCTAAGGAGCAAGAAAGTTAAAAGGTGATAAGAGTTAAAAAGCATATAATCGAAATCTATTTTGAGCATTCCAGCAGCCCTGAATACCTCATTAGGCCCAGAGTTACTAAGGAAAAATAATTAGTGTACTCTATGACATAAAATGACAAAATAAAAATTTAAGTATACTGCTCATCCAGAATAGTTAAAATATACAACTTTATGCTTCAAGCATCCAAAATAAATCACTTTGCAGAATACTATTTTTTAACTGAACAGCTATTATATGTGTGTAAAATATATCCAAGCACTACAATCATGTAAAAAAATTTTAAATCCCTTCCCTAATTCCCCTTTCCCTAACCCACTCCCAGTGTTAACTGGTTTGGGTGTGTTTCCAAAGTCTTTCTCTTCCACATACTCCAAAACATATGCAGTCATACCGTACACATACATATGCCCAATATAAACACATACCTATATATTGAAGGGCAGGCAATGGAACCATATTGTGCACACTATTCTGCAATTTTTGTCTACTCACGTATATATACTGCTCACAAAATTAGGGGATATTTCAAAATGAATATGAAGCAATAAAAAAAGGATTTGATTTTTTTAAATTAAACAAGAACATTAGAAAAGCAAACCACAAGTCAAAGAAAGTTGTCAGATCATGAAAAAGATGCAAAACCAACTTTTATTTCATTGGTGAAAATGCATTACACAAAAGGCTGAAAATACTGAAATATGTGCAAGTTCCCTGATCCCCTAATTTTGGGGAGCAGTGTATTTCATGGCTATTTTCCAGGTCTGTTCATATAGATCCAGCTTGTTACTTTCAGTGGTTGGCTGTATCGTACTCTACTGTATGGATATATGATTACCCTTTCTCCTACTGATAGCTAGTTGGAAAATTTCTAGTGGTTGATATTATAAACAATGCTATCTATGGTGAAGATCTTTGTACACATATGTAGGAACAGTATTGCTAAAAGAATAGAATCACAGATTTGAATTGATAGTGAAACACCATTTTTAATTTTGATAAAGGAATACCAAATTGCCAATCAAAAAAGTACATTGTTCTTTTACAAACACTTGTGTTAGTACCTCTTTCATCACACTGGACATTATTCATATTTTTAATTAGCCAATCTTAGGCCCACATATTTCATTATTACTTACAAAAAATATTGCTAGTTGCTTACCTAATATCCCCACATCTTCCTTAACTAATAGAACCCCAAATCCTTTCAGCCAGAATGTTTCAAGTAAAAAAATACTCGCTCCCCCAGGCCATGTTTTAGCCAGCGGCAGCCATATGGCACAGGTCTGGCTGATGATTTAAGAACACCTTTTTCTTTCCTTCTCCAGGTGACATCCATTCTGGGCTTCCCCTTTTCCTTTTTCTTCTAGCCTGGCTCTCGGACCTAAGGATGGAGATGTAGCAGCCATCTTGCAAACAGGAGAACAAAGATTAAGTGTGACCAAGGAGAAAAATGAAAACAGCTGGGTACTGAAAGCAGAACTCAGCCACTGTAACTGCCCCATAAAGTCCGCCTACACTGCACTGTAGCTAGTTTTCTATACCTGTCAAATTTTCACTTGGTTGTCTCCTGATCTGTAGACATGGAATTCTGTAGAACACCTATATAAATTGACTACTTTCTCAGTCTGTTTTATTAGGCATTAGAAAATAAGTGTTAGAGAAATAACAGTATTGGTTTCTTGGCAGTTTCTTGAAAAACTAAACATCTATTTAATATTTAATCCATTCATCACATTTATGGGTATTTATCCCAGAGAAATGAAAATCTCTGTCCACACAAAATGAACGCGCATAGCAACTTTATTTGTAATTGTCAAAATCTTGAAACAATCCACACATCTTTCAGTGGGTGAATGGTTCAACAAACCCTGGTACATCCAGACAATGGGATACCACTCAGCAATAAAAAGAAACAAATGATTGATATATGAAACAATTTGCATAGAAACTGAGTGAAAAAAACCAGTCCCACCTGACCTGTAGTGGCGCAGTGGATAAAGCCGTCGACCTGGGAACACTGAGGTTGCCAGTTCAAAACCCTGCACTGGTCTGGTCAAGGCACATATGGGAGTTGATGCTTCCAGCTCCTCCCCCTTTCTCTCTTTCTCTCTCTCTCTCTCTCTCTCTCTCTCTGTGTCTCCTCTCTAAAATGAATAAAATAAAATTTAAAAAATAGCTTCAAGTTTTAAAAAAAAAACAGTCCCAAAAGAAAGATATGACTCCATTTATATAATATTCTCAAAATCATAAAAACAGGGAACAAATTGCGAGGGGTTAGGAAAGGTGAGTGTAACAGGCGCACTATAAAGGGGTAGCATTGTAGCGATGAGCAGTTCTGTATCTTGATCATAATGGTGGTTACACGAATCTACATATGTGATATAATTGCATAAACTACACATGTGCACAAGTGCAGGTAAAATTAGTGAAATCTGAATGAAGTCTGTGGACTTTATCCTGGTTTTGACATTTAACTATAGTTCTGTAACATATTACCACTCTGGGAAAATGGGTGAAGAGTCATGGGACCTCTTGCTACTGTGCTTTACAACTTCCTGTGACTCTGTAATTACTTCAATTTTAGTGTATGTATTGCCCAAGCAAGCACTGTAATTATTTCAAAATTTAAAAAGTACTTGGTCCTATTATTTTATATTTTATTATTATTAATTTTAATGGGGTGACACCAATAAATCAGGGTACATATGTACAATGAAAACATCTCCAGATTATCTTATCATTCAATTGTGTTGCATACCCGTCACCCAAAGTCAAATTGTCCTCTGTCACCTTCTATCTGGTTTTCCCTGTGTCCCTCCCAACTTGGTCCTATTTTTGAAAACCCCATAATCAACATACCCTTTCTCACTTTTCAACTTTCTCCCAGCTAAGTCTGGGTACACTTTTTCCTTCCTTTCAACTCCACTCCAAATCCCACATTTCCAGTCAAAGTTTCACATGATAACCAGAATGCATCATAAAGTCACTGCTTCCGCCAACCAACTGTGCACACAGACAATTCCAGACACTGAGAATTGAGCCCACATAACATCAAGCTTGAATTACCATTCCAAAAGTTTCTCACTGATATTTTGGATTGCTCACTCTACAGAAAGATAAGAGCTTTCTCACAATTAAAGGAATATTAAAATGTTCTCAAGTAGTAACTAGATTAGCCTAAATCAGATTTTCCAAGAATATAATTTATATTGTGTTGGATGCTTTTGGTAACTGCAGTGATGAAATTAGCAGATGTTCAGGTAACAAGCATTAAAAGGTCTCCATGACTAAGTAACATAATGACCTTCATTAATCACTGCATTTGGTGTTTACTAATGTGAGAGAAACAATTTACCAGCAAACTACTTTTAAAGGGTAAAAAGTTATCTGAATGAAAACACTGCAGAACTTTCAAATTACATTAAGATTCTATCAAGATAGTGATACAAACAAACATTTCATTTCTAGTAGCCCTCCCAAGTAAAATAACTCATGGCAAACCTAATTGTTCTCTAGAGAATATTTATAATTATCTATTGGGAAGTTTGTTTCAGTAATAAAATAATAGAGAGTAAAAACAGAATCCCCTCATTAATTAGGTAACTGATTAAATAGAACAATTATCTTTTATTCATATGTGCATTCATCACTTTGATGAAAGCTATAGAGAAACAAATACCAGGCAAGCTCATCAACCACTGTATTCTTCAGGATTAACTTTTCTTCAAAATAATGAATGAATTATGGTCCTTGCCCTCAAGCTTATAGCTTAATACACAGCACTTTAAAAAGTAACCCTAAGTATATATGTTATAGGATAGTAAGTAGAGATATATGCCAAGGGCTACTCTGACTCACTGTCAAGTAGAACCTGGTACCCCTGTCCTACCAGTTCCTGTCTTCCATGCTGCCCCTGAAACCCTAGGAAGCAACATGGGATATTGAATCAAAGTCTCAGAGAAGAGGTCTGAGTGAGTATCTGCAAGACCATACATAAACTTGATTCACATTACTGGTTTTACAATATCTACTCTTCTCCAACAAGACAATAACAAGTAACTTGCACAACATACAAATCTGTGACCGTATATGCAATCCAAACTACAGCTATTCATAGACAATGATGGCTTTGCCACTGATACTATTACCTGTTAAGCAACTTATAACAACTCTATTCTATAGAAGTTTACATTTAAGTTTTTACACTGTTCCCTCATAAGGAGAAGATAAACCTGTTTAAAGTGAAAAGTGATGTAAATTGTATTTAGATGCCTAAGTATCTTATGACCTAAATTATACTTCAGACTTGCAAAGACTGAAGAGCTTATAAGGATTTTATGAATGAATGAATGAGAGAATGGAGAATAAACATTTATGTTTATAGAAACATAAAAATTGTTATGCTGTGGGGTAGTGATTGCAGTGATTAGAACTGTTACCCAGACCCCTCCCAGTGAAACAGACATGGACAAGCAGTAGATAGAGCCTTGAGAGGAGGAGCATGCTTCTGACACTTGCATCACAGATGGTGGAATGTGTTTTGAATTCCCGTTACTGCAAGGATTACGTGAAGAAATCTGTTTTTGACATTAATAGATATACTCATTGCATTTCCAAACTGAAGAGTCTTTTATTCAACAAGCATGTCCTGGGCATTTACTAAATGCACACATAAAAATAGTACACAGTCCGGGAGAGCTTATATATCATTTAAAAAAATGAAATTATGACCATTAAATATTTTGAACAACAAGGGCACTGATTAACTAAACAATGGAACAAAAGGCTAGAATTAAGGGCAGAGTGAAAAAATGAGTTGGGAAGGTCAGGCTAAAACTTCCAAAATGCTTGACAAAGGAGACTGCTTCACCCTGAAAGCAGTGTGCACTCACAATAAATATTTACACAAGAGTACATAACAAAAACATTATTCTAAATTGTGGTCAAATATAAAAATGAAAAATGCATTCAAGCAGGTTTGTGTATATATATATATATACTTTTCACAAAAGGCAATAAAACTATGTAAAAAAACAAAAAGAGAATTACTACACATTAATAAATTACAAAGCACAATAAATCTGAACACTATGAGCATTTATTTATTAGTAAACACACACTATGTGCCAGGTGCTGTTCTAAGCACTTTACAAATGTTGACTGGTGGCCACATCATGGCTGCTAACAACTCCAGGAATCTCAGAAAGAAAAACTTGCCCAGAAATCCCTACCAAGTTTGGCTTACAACTCAGGAAAAACTTTATGTGCTGGGTTGTTTTTTAACTGAGCACAGTATTTCCCCAAACAAAATCAATGTTATTTTGTTATTAGTAAAAAACTAAGGGAGAATGGATAGTGGGTGGACAATGGCAGTGTCTGCGACAGCAGCCATTTCTCAACTTCTCAGTGAATAATTCTTATCTTGGTATCTTCTCAGTTGGTCAAGAGCATTAAAGTGTTTATATGGCATAAAGAACTTCAACCAACTAAAGTATACTAGATAATATGACTTCAGTTTCTCAAGCTTAAGGAGTCAACACGTATAGCAATATATGGAAATATTTTAAATATAAGCTGAAAACCATTATCTTACCAAACCATTATAGAATATCTGAAAGGGCAATCAGGCATTTTCCTGTCCACTGTTTTGTTATTAGTCATATTTCACTTAATTAAATATCAGCTTATGATACTCTTACCATCTAAAACACAGCTAAAAACAGAATAGAAGCAAAAATATCTAGTAAGCCAAAACATTTATATCAATTAACATTTATTGGTCAATTTAATAAATATAATTATAATTTATATACAATTTTAAAGATGTAGGATTAGAGACCAAAGTAATGTGCCAAGAAAGTACAAAGAAAGGAACGATTAATTCTGACCTAGAGGGGTGAGAGGTGAGGGGTTAGGGGTCAGGGGTGAGACATCAGGGGAGAAGAGAGAGGAGAGAAAGAGCCAGGGAAGCGCTTTAGTGCTTTGGGGGCAGCATCTGAGCCTTGCAGGCAGAGCAGGTACAGATACGAAGCTGATAAGGAGGAGGAGGACTTGCCGTTCTGATGGAGCAGACTGTCTGGGAAACAGCCAGCATTCTGGTATAGCTGACAGTCAGTGCACGGAGAGACAGTGATGCAGCTAGAAATATAGCTAAATTCCAAATTCAGGTTTAATGGTAAATTATGTATTTCAGAAAGCTATCTCAGATAGCTATTTCAGAAAGCTATCTCATTGGTATGGAAGGATGGAATACAGAGTTAAATGACCAAATCCATGACCAGTCTTCTCCCCTTCTCCCAGGAGCTTAGAATATTTCCAAACTTCACTTCGTATAGAAGTATCTTCATGTTTGGGCACCTGAGTTCCCTCCACTATTTATTTTGCTTGGAATACTTATCATACACACACTCTTTTTTCCACTAGCTAGTTAGCTTTATGCATCCTTTGATATCTGGCTCAAATAAAAGCATCTGTCACTTTATCAAAGAGTTGAATTCCTCCACTTTCCTAATGACCAAATCAGGGCCAGTTCCCTGTGGGGTTCCCATGATACCTTGTCTACTCCAGCACCCATCATGCTATATTAATTATTGACTTTGACCTCTTCCCACTTGCATATGAGCTCCTTGAGGATACATCTCTGTACCCTTGCATCTAAGATGCGATACATGTTCAGTGCAAGTTGACAAATACAATAAATGAGGAGAATATTTCAATAATCTAGATCAGTGATTTTTAACCTTTTTCATCTCATGGTACATATAAACGAATTACTAAAATTCTGTGGTACACCAAGCAATATAATTCTTGCCAATCTGACAAAAATATAGGTATAATTTTGATTCATTCACACCAGATGGCTATCATGTTGGCCGTTGTCATTTCCTTATTTGATAATCTACGGGAAAAGCAGTCAGTACTCTTAAATAAATAGTCAGGAACTGAATGTTTTAAAAATTCTTACAGCACACCAGTTGAAAATCACTTATCTAGAGGAAGGAGAGGTGCTGAAAGCATAAAAGTGGGAAATGAAAAGGTTAGGACAGATACTAAAGATCATATGTTTTACTAACAGGAGAAACCTTCAGGGCCCCACTCTAAATCTATTCTTATTTCAAGAAAATTTTAGGCCCTAAATGGCTGACTTAGTGGATAGAGCATAGGCCCAGCATATGGATGTCCAGGGTTCGATTTCTGGTCAGGGCATACATGAGGAGTGACCATCTGCTTCTCTCCCCCTCCTCCTCCCTCTTCTCTCTCTCTTTCCCTCTGCAGCCAGTGGCTTGATTGCTTCAAGTGTTGGCTCGGAGTGCTAAGGATAGCTTGTTTGTCCAAGCATCAGCCTCAGGAACTAAAAATAGCTCAACTGATTTGAGCATCGGCTCAAGACAGGGTGAGGGGGGCTGGGGGTGGGGGGGGAGTTGCCAAGGGGATCCCTGTGGAAGCGCATGCAGGAGTCTGTCTCACTATCTCCCCTCCTCTCACTTAGAGGAAAAATAAAAATAAAAAATAGAAAAAATTAATTTTAATAAACATGGTCATCCACTTTTGTAATGTACAAAATATATTTTTTAATGAAGAGCCTAAATCATTAATAAAATGTTAAATTATAGTAAAGCATATTTCTGCGTAACAATATAAAGAAACACAATGTTTTCATCCAAAAACTATGAGGCTTTTAAAGGAGAAACCCAGGCTCCTCAATAATACACAGCTACAATGACTACATTTGTGCCTAATGTACATTTGAATAGATTATATGGTTTTACCTGGGTCCGCTTCATGGTATTTTACCTTCCCAACTTTGTCAAGCTGGGCCCTCGACATGTAGGCTAACTAGGACATTCTAGAGGAAAAGTGTGACAGTTTATTTTTCCATTTGGCATAGAATCACTGATCTCATCCCTTTCCCTGGTTCACAAGATTAAATTGCTTTAACTCTGCCCATGATGATGTCATGGCAGAACACGTACAACCCACTATTCTGTCCTGAGTATAATACCTCTTAAACCTAACTTTCCTCACAAATGGGACTACCTCCCTTTCTTTCCTCCTTTCCTTTTCCTTCCTTCCCTTTTTCCTTCCTTCCTTCCTTCCTTCCTTCCTTCCTTCCTTCCTTCCTTCCTTCCTTCCCTCCCTCCCTTCTCCCTCTTTCCCTCCCTCCCTCCCTCCCTCCTTTCCTTTCTCTCTGTCTTTCTCTCCCTTTTCCTTTCTTCTTTCCTTTCCTTGCCTTTCCCTTCCTTTCCCTTTCCCTTTCCCTTCCCTTCCTTTCCCTCTCCTCCCCTCCCCTTTCTTCCCCTCCCCTTCCTTTCCTTTCCTTTCCTTTCCTTTCCCTTCCTTTTCTTGTCTTTCCTCCCTTTGTCCCTCCCTCCCTCTTCTCCATAAATAGCTAAGTGCCTACCGTGTTCCAGGTATAAAACAGGGATCATATTTTATTTTCTATCCCCAGTGACTAGCACAGTGACTTACAAAGACTGAAGACCTGATAACGGTTTTATGAATGAATGAGAGAATGCATGTATATATTCACGCATATTTGACCCTCTTTCCTATAAGGTAAGGATACTTTCCAAAGACCAGCTCTCCTTTGCCTAGTCTTCCTTTATTTTGCCCAAGGTTGTTTTACAAATCATCTCTTCTGATCCATTTCAACTATCTTACAAATGTCAATCATCTCCATCAGTTCCCCACTGCACCATCAGAATAAAGAATGTGAATCCACTAAAACTGTCCTTCAAATAATGTTTTTAGTTCTCTTCCTTTCTTATAATGTTAACTTGCAAAATTCCAAGTTCCTTTAAGAGTATTAACATAAACCCTTATCACTGGATTTCACTAAGCACTGGGTAGGTTAGGATATTTGACTAACTTCAACTAAATGACAAAGCAATGATTTGTCATATGTTTTAAAAATTTTAGGGAAAATATTCATGGAATATTCCATAATTTCCCTTCTTCCCCAAAATAATTCTTAATCCTACCCTTGGGTCCTACTCCTAATAAAATGTATCAAGTTTGTTTACTACCTCATACCAACAAAAACATTAATGAAAAATTTTAAACCACTTATCATAATTATTTCATCCCCAACTTTTGATACTTTCCTTCACAAATCAATCTTTCATACTATTTACTAATATTCAAATATTAAATGAGAATTTAATATTTTGAAATGTTGCTCTATCTCCATCAAATTTGTACTACATTTTAAAGAACTTAGTTAAAAGCTATTCTTATATGGGTCACTTTTATATCTGTCTGTAGGACTCTGCAGCTTATCAAATTAAAAACTGGCAAAATGTAACAATATTTTGCAAAAGGATAATACAGTAAATATGTCCCTTAAATAATTAAATAAACTATCAGCATAGGTTTTAAAACAAGCTTCTATGAGAAAAACAACCTCTATATAAGTGCCTATTTTTCCAAGTCATAGAAAATTCTGTCTGAAAAACAATATAGAAAAATATCTAAGAACAAAAGCCATTCTACTACTTTAGTATACATATCTTTAGTACTATTTTTCCTATATTCATATGGCATTTCCTGTCAAATGTGATTACACTATTTGTGTGTGTGTATGTGTGCACGTGCACACGCTTTTCCCTGGGTATATTTCAAGTAACCACAAATGTGACTGAAAACATAAAAAGTAGAATAAATTGTCCAAAAAAAATCTCAACTGTAAAGGCCAAACTGTATGAATTTGACATTTTCTAACAGATTGAGATTAAATTAAATAATTTATATTCTCCTGAAACAGGAAAAGCAGTAAGCTTTTTTAAAAAAATTCCTAATTGTTAGAATCCTGATATTCAGAGATAGAAATGCTGTCTTCTATATCAGAAGAAAGGGGAGGAGAAATAAAGTAGAAAACAGGCAGTAAATAATGGTAAAGTAGTCTAAATAATACTATCACATTTTCAAATGTAAATTACAATAGTTTCTGCACTTTTGAGATGCATTTTTTCCATGTAAGCACCATATTTTCTTATAAAATCAGAATAGACAAGATAATTTTCTTTCAGCTATAATAATCTGTTGGTTGATTATACTATGTCACAATACTATTTCATACCATCACCCTAAATCATTTTACATAGGACTTAAAAAATCTCATAAGCTTTAAACACAGATCATATCAAGTTTGTAAAAATCCAAAATAATTTATATTTTATATCATATGAGTTATGCTATTCACATATATAAAGACAGAAAGGTACATTTTACATATATAAAATATATTTATAAATTTATCAGTTAAGTGATTTTAAACCATACATTAGTGAAATTGATAGTATTATAATAAACTTAGTTGATGGCCTATATTTTTTAAATTAATTCCTAATTGTCATTTTGGAGATTCACTATTTAATTTAAAATGTTTAAAAAAGCAAAATATACAAGTATCAAGATGAGTTCATTTTAAGAACTGTAAGTCAGATATGCAATTAAAAAATATTTTGAAAATGTATTTCAGCATATTCCAAACTCAGTCTATAAATGCATATTTTAATTATAAAACAACCATGATTAAGGATATAATCACAAGCAGGAAAAATTAATTATTCATTGAAAAATGCAATAAAATCTACCATTTACTTTCTAATTCATATTTATGACTACTATTTTATTAGCTAGTCACAATAAGAGCCATTTAGTTTTTTTGCTCTGCTTCAGACAAAGCTTAGCTTGTTCCCTTCTGATTTCTACTATGAACATTTATATTTTAAAATTAAAAGATTATATAAATTATTCTTCTTCCTCCAAAATATATAATGCAAGTATATCTTTACAATGTTAAAAATATTGTTGCAGCTGATAAGTGATAACCTCTACCTTTCAGTACAACCATGTTTCTAATGTGTGGTTTAAATACAGTAATAACCAGGCATGTTAACAATTATCTCATTACCTTAGTCTTTGCAGATACTATAGTATGTCAGAAGCACAAAAGGATACACGATAACCAAAAATTCCTTTTTAATACCTGTCCTTTAGATCCATATTTGTAAAAATCTGAGTGCCTTAAAGTGATCCGATTGTTCATTCCAATAACATTCCTACCTTCTTTCACTGCGGCTGCCTTTTGCCTCGATAGTGTCACCAGTTCCTTTACAATCTGCAAGACTTGAATCATTTCTAGTTAAAAAAGCCAAAGCCTCCAGCTGCTTCCTCCAGAAATCCAACAGGTTTCATCACCAAGAGCTCACAGCATTTTTGCTTTCAGGAAACTCAGGAACAAATACAGTTCAACTTCAAAGAAATAAATGCTTTGCTTAGCTATCTATGAAGGCTCTGAAGCAGTCAATAAGAAACAACAAATATATAGACTGTATCTTCTTGAAATGATGGATACAAAGTGATTTCAGCACATGTGAAAGCCAACATCCTCAAAGTCCCAAATGTATTACTTTGCAAAGCATTAACAGCTATAAACAAAACAAAACAAAACAAAATATGGGTAATCATTTGTAAATCACTAAGCACAGTGAAAACATTTTCTCACAAAATTCACGACAGGAAAAATAAAGTATTATGCTATATAAATTCTCATATAATGGATCACAGATGCTATGTGAAAGATTTTAGAAACACAGTCAAGTAGTCAACCAAAATACCCTACACTGTCAAAGCCTTAATACTTTTTCAAATTTCTTAAAACTCATATTTGAAACACAGAAAATAAAATGTGGATAAAAATAAAACTCTATCTTGCTAACTCTAAGCTCCCAGATCTGCATAAAAGATATGGTACTTCAAAAAATATCCTCTAAATTCCTTGCTCCTTCCTCACGCACACACACTTCAGCCATCCTAGTAGATGAAGATAAGTTTAGGTTCACATTGCACACTAGAAATCCCCAAAGATGTATTTAAATTTGTTGCTCTCGCCATCAGAGGCATGAACCAGAGAATTTCAAATCAAGTATAACCACATTTCTGACATTAGTTTTAACAGCCAGCCAAGTTGCAACAGTGCTCAATCAATATTTAATACCTTTCTTACATGTTCTATTTTTTACATAGTAGCCTTTCTCAAGGTAAACCTACAGAGTTAACCAAAATAGTAAACTGACATTCAGGTTAACATGGTTAAATATTACCGGTACTTTTACTAAAGTGACTCTACCAGCCATTTGTTCCCCTTCCTGTGCTGCCAACTTCCCTCTTTGAGTTTTCTTTCTTTCCCATTTATTATTCTGATATTCTTTTTCTTTTTTTTTTACAGGGACAGAGAGAGAGTCAGAGAGAGGGATAAATAGGGACAGACAGACAGGAACAGAGAGAGATGAGAAGCATCAATCATCAGTTTTTCCTTGCAACACCTTAGTTGTTCATTGATTGCTTTCTCATATGTGCCTTGACCGTGGGCCTTCAGCAGACCAAGCAACCCCTTTCTGGAGCCAGCGACCTTGGGTCCAAGCTAGTAAGAGCTTTTGTTCAAGCCAGATGGGTCCGCGCTCAAGCTGGCGACCTTGGGGTCTCGAACCTGGGTCTTCCGCATCCCAGTCTGACGCTCTATCCACTGCACCACCACCTGGTCAGGCTTATTCTGATATTCTTTTATTCTTGTTTTCCTTCTTTTCCAAGTGAGAGGAGGGGAGATAGAGAGACAAACTCCCGCCTGCACCCCGAATGGCATCCACCCAGCAACCCCATCTGGTGTTGATGCTCTGCCCATCTGGGGCCAAGCTCGCAACCAGGCTATTTTTAGCACCTGAGGTGGAGGCTCCACAGAGCCATCCTCAGCGCCTGTGGCCAATGTGCTCGAATCTATCAAGCGATGGATGCAGGAGAGGGAGAGAGAGAGAAAGAAAGAGGGGGATAGAGAAGCAGAGGGTCACTTCTCCTGTGTTGTCCTGACCAGGAACCAAACTCGAGGCATCCACACATTGGGCCGACGCTCTACCACTGAGCAAACCAGCCAGGGCCTGATATTCTTAATGTATCATAAAATAATGATTCCTAGGGCAAATCAAAGGCAGTTCCTTTACTTTCACATAGTTAAAGGCTTATTTGTTATTTTCCCATTTTCAACTCTACTACTGAGACACAGTGTATCAACCAAGGTTGAAAGTAAAACAGAGGATACAAAATTCAAAGGCTACTTCTGCTTTCTCTGACACCAACCAAGCCTCTTCTGTAAAATGTACAGTTTTAAAATTCAGGGTGACGTTTTCAGCTCTTCAAAGAAGAGGTGCTATAGCATGTGCATATATTTCCAGCCATAATGTATTCTCCATATGGGTGTTAATTTAAGACATCAGTGCTACAGATACATGATAGTGAGAAAATATTTGCAAATGGAGAACATTATATAAAGACCATGTTTGTACTTAAAAACTAAATCAAAGCAAAAGTTCAGATGGGTTAAAGTTTTAAAACTCAAATCAAAACTATGCTCTTTAACAAATTGCTCTTAAGACCTGATATGGACAAATCAACATTTAAAGCAAACTCCTCAAATCAAATTCCCCTAATTCTTTCTATCTCTTGTCCTGTTTCCTATGGCAGTGCTAAACATGAAATAGGTGTTCCATATCTCTGGATTTATTTTCCAGTCCTTTGCATTTCCAGCTCCTAAGAAATTATTTCTACTCTCTTGGGAAAAAGTAATTGTTTCTGAGAGGTACTTTTCTGTCAGCTTTGCTCTCCCAGTATCTTTCTCTTTCCACACAAGGAAGAAAATATACAAACGATGATCCTCTCAGTCAATTCTATGTTCCATGTCTGATCAGTGAAGAGAGGAATATCAATATTTATGTTTCCACAAATTTAAATTCTCATCATCACCTATCTCACTGATATCAATGTTGGTTCTGATAATGAAAGTCATATAACAATCAGTTTGGACACACTGGTTCAGTACTGTCAGTCCTTACCTTCTGCTAAACAACCAATAGATTTTCTTCTATAATTCTCATCTCATTGTTTTATCACACATTGCATCAGGAAAAATATTGCACATATTCTAATACATGTAACTGAGCTGTACTCTAACATGTCAAAATCATGAAAAACAAAGGACTGAGGAACTACTACAGATTAAAAAACAGTAGAAAATACAGAGTCAAGATAATTAAATGTAACAAATGATCCCAAATTAGAAACTGGACCGGAAAGGACTGTGGGGAAATAAATGACATTTTGGGACAATTAGGACAATAAAATTCTAAGGCAATCTATAGATCATCTCTATAGATCATCAGTGTTAGTTTTCTAACTATGACCATTACACAGTAGTTATATAACAGAATACCCTGGGTTATAGGAAATACACCATGAAATAGTTAGGGGTAAATATTTCACTTTACTATTTAATGATTCAGGAAAAAAATAATGTTAATATAGAATGAGAAAGCAAATGTGGTAAATGTTAACATTTAGGAAATACAGATAAAAATATATATGAGAATTTTTGTTATTCTTGCAATGTTTTCCTAAGTCTTATTTCAAAATAAAAAGTTGAATACTGACTATATATTCTAATATATGTGTATTTATTTGTTTATATAAGACATAGATTTTTCATATCTATGTATGTTTAATCATACAAAACAGTACTTTTAAAAGATGAGATAAATATAAAGAATTACACATTTGTAAACTCTATTTCAGTTCACTATGTGTGCATATATATATATACACACATATGCCTTCTCCCATCTGCTTCCTTCACCCCATAGGTCATTCTAAACCCTCCCAGCATGCAGATTTCACAGGCAGACCTACATGTGGGGGTAGTCTACATGTATAATCTTAAAAATTAATTTCCAGATCTTTAACATACTTATTGCTAAAGCTGAACTGTTTAAAAAGATGCCTGTAACAGGGTTCCTCCATTCCCATCTCCCTTTCTCCCATTTTATAAGGAAAAGACCAACTCTTGCCCATCTTATTATGTATGATGCAGTGCTTCCAAGGTCCAAACCCAAGAGATGGGGGACAAAGAGGGTCCAACAATTCCTTTAACCAAGCAAGGCACAGTAAAGTGATAGCCCATTCCCCTTATTAAAATATCAGTTTCTAATAAAATATTGCTTTATAGTAAATAATTATTTACCAAAATTTATCATATATTTTTTTGTTTTGACCAATGGGATTAGAATAAAACTCTATGAAGCAAGTAGAATGGATATATAATTTAAGAAAAAAGAAAAGAATGTCAAATCTGGAATACTAAGAAGTAGTTTATTCATTTATTAAGTGAATGACAGTGGGTATCAAATCATTATGATACTAAAATGCAACTGGATATATTTACAGGAGGACATAACAGTTTTTGATTATTATTTTTTTCCTTATTGGGCCTCTGGAACAATTAACTGGTTTAATCATATTCCTTAGCTTTTAACATTGATCTACATACAGCCAAGTTTTATTTCTTCACTCAACTATTTAATTATGTTTAATAACTTAATAAACACCAGAAAGCAATTACCCAAAACAAAAACCAGTACCTTAAAAATAATCTATCAATACATTTAACCCACAGCCCTGCCAACCACCAACCCATCGACCCCTGCTTCAACCCAAGTAGCAATCATCCTGAACCCTGCAGCTCCCTAACACTCCCTTCATCATCTTTACACCCACATATCCATATCTACGTCTACATCTATATCTACTTCTGTATGTGTGTGTATTTGGCTTTTCTGAACTTTATAAAAAGGGTATCATGCTTTATATGATATTTTGGTAATTACATTTTTTCTTTAAAATGGTTCTATCATATTCTACACCAGTGGTTCTCAATTTTCAGAACATATTGAAATTGCCTGGGGAGTTTTTAAAAGATGATGCCTGGGTCCACTGTCCTCGGGTACAGCCTGAGCATCACAAATTTTAAAAGTTCCCCCAAATGAGCCTAACATTCAGCCAAGATTAAGAACCACTATGCTAGAAGAATGACTCAGAAAAGCTAATTACATGTAAACAAGTAAACATAAAGGTACAAAAATTATAGGTTTCATTATTGCCATTCACACACACACACAGCAATTTTAACCAAAACTGGGAAGCAACCAAGATGTTCTTCAGTAGGTGATTGGATAAACTGTGGTATATCCAGAAATGAACTATTATTCAGCAGTAAGAGGAAATGAGCTATCAAGCCAAAAAATAAAAAGAGATGGTGAAACCCAAAATGCATATTGCTAAGTGAAAGAGGTCATTCTGAAAAGGAGCCAATCTGAAATCATACATACTGTTTAATTCCTATAATTTCAACTATATGACATTCTGGAAGTGGCAAAACTATTGAGACAGTAAAATGATCAGTGGTTGCAAAGGGTTTCAGATAAGAGAGAGAAGCATGAGCAGGTGGAGCACACAAATTTTTAGGGCAGTGACACTACTCTATGACATTGTGATGGTAGATACATGTCCACTTTACACATGTCAAAACCCACAGAAGGTATAACACAGAGAGTAGACCCTAATGTAAACTATGGACTTTAATGAACAGTAATGTATCAATATCGGCTCACTGACTGCAGTAAATGTACCACACTAATGCAAGATGTTAGTAAGAGGGAAACTGGGAAGGTGAAGAGTATTATGAGATGGTATAAGGGAACTCTTGGTACTTTCCACTCAATTTTTCTATACACCTGAAACTGTCGTCAAAAAAATTCTTTAAAAAAAAAGACGAAGGATTTCTATAATACGTATTTAATCTATATCCTACTTTACAGACTTTATCTGAAATAATGCAAAAATCAATCCAAAAAGTTCCGTTTAACTGGAGAAAGAAAGTGCTTAAAACAAAAATGTTAACTGCCTATATATACTAGAGGTCCAATGTGGCTTTGTGGATAAACAATGTTATAGCTGCCCTTGCGATGAGCTGCCTGCAAACAGCTGGTATCTAATTCTTTTTTTAAACAGAGAATTCTTAACTCAATCTTGTTTCCCATATTTGTAGTTTTGTTATACATGGCCACCTCATGTAAAACCACTAACTTCTGACTAACCCCAAATCTGCTGAGTGACTTTTCATCACTGTCAATTCTAAATCCAGCATTCCCAGAGTGGAACACAAGGGAGAACGCCTGTAAGAGAAAAGGAATGAGACAACAGAGAGAAATGTAACACGCTGGGATTATAAGCACTCCCTACTGTCTACCCATTCCTACTTACGCCATTCTTCCTTCTCAAAATGAAAATATAAGACAGAAAGTAACTCCTTTCAAATCAAAAGGGATCAATAATAAGACTAAGAAAAAACAGCTAGATAAAGAAAGAAAATCTTTTCCCACCATTAAAAAATAAAGAGGAGAGGGGAGGGGAAGGGAAGAGAGGGAAAGAAAAAAGAGAAAGAGGGAAAGAACCAGATTGAATTTTATCTCATTTGTATTCTTTCTCTCATTCATTTAATAAAACCATGAACAAATTTACTGGAGCATCCCTAAGTGTCAAGGCCAAGGGAATCAGTAGTACTTTAAAGCAAAATCATACTACTATTCATCCCAAATAATGTTAAAGATAATTCAAACCAACTCCCTAGAATCTTAAAGAATTACTAATATTAAAGTTCTCTATTTTCTTCAACATACATCTTTAATAGTTTTCCTTATTACAAAAATAATGCATGTTCACTGTAGAAAATAAGTATTCAAAAATATGCCAAAAGAAAATAAAAATCTTTCTCAGGCCCAACATATGGGGTTAAGCACTATTAACAATCTTTTAGACTTATTTATGTCCTTTTTTATTGACTTTACAAAAACAGGGCAATATTATGCATACTCTGAAATGTGTTTCCACATTTTAAAATATTTTATCAATACCTTTCTTACACAATGAACACAAACAAAGGTATTTGCACTGTGCTCCACATTTACAAAAAGTTTTGATTATGGGAATATCAACCCAGCATCTTCTCATTCTTGGAACAGATTCATTTTTTTTTTTCTAACTACTTTTTAGAAAACGTTTTTGGCTTTTCTGGAAATATATTTCAGAATAAAACTACTGTCATCTTTTTTTCAGGACCTGTAGATAAATGAGAAGAAAAAAATGTAAGGCCACACTTTCCGTAACAAAAATAATCTGTAAATATTCCAGCTGTCGGCTGGCATACAAATAAAAAAAGACTATTAAACATTAAACTATAAACCCATTTTTGACTGCTCTCTTCATGGGCTAGTAAATCAATTCATATTCTTAATTTTTTGGATGACTACTTAAATTTTAATGGAATATAATCACTTTTCTGAAAATCAGTCTCTACAAATTCATCAATATAAAATGCCTCATACATTGTTTATAAAAAATAAAAGCTGTACATTTTTCCTACTGAAAATCTATAATATTTTCTGTCCAAATAATGTTCAGGTGCTTTCACAGTAATTCCTAATAATTCATACTGGGTGTTTAAAAGTTAACACTGTCAAAAACTAATCAACTACCCTCACAGATATTTTTTATACAAAAAAAGTAAAACCAAACAAAGAAGATATGAAGATTAAATGTCCTGAAATTGTAGGATGTGGAAAGAACCACAGAATAGTGTTTATGGATGACAATATTAACCTCCTTTCACATAATCTCAAAGCGTATTAGATGATAGTAACTGTTTATGAATAAAAGTATCTGCACTGAAGTAAAGAAATGAGCAATTCTTTCAAATCCAGCTTTTAAAAATACTTTACCAAAGGGCAATTCATTTTGCTTATAAAAAGCAACGAAGAAATTTCTTAACTCTAGCTCAGTGGAAACTGTTATAAATAAGTACAAAGTATGTTTTGCAAACATGGAAAATAAAAATATATTATCCCAATGTATCTTCACAACATCTAGAAATTCTTAATGTATTACTGCAAACTGTAAGTGAATTTTAAGAAATAAAATAGTGTTCATCCAAACAAAATGTATTAGGCATTTATTATGTACAATGTCTAGTAGATACTTAATAGATACAATGACAGTTAAAGGCTATTACAAGGGTAATCAACCTTCTTCCTTCTACCAAGAGAAACTGGAATTAAACACATACAAAATTAATTACTGAATTACAATTGAGATGACTCCTCCAAATAAGTATAGGATAACAGGAGAATGTACCCTTGAATGGAAAATTAGTGTGAATTAAAGGCCTAACATGGTACAGCTAACCTTTAAACAATGCGGGGTTAAAGGCAGCCATGCAATTAAAAATCTACATGTAACTTTTGACTCCCCAGAATTTAACTCAATTGTACCTCAATATCTGAGTCGGACCGTTTCTAGGACCCATGCATGCTCCTACCACCTCCACCCTCTTTAAAAAAAAAAAAGACATAAGCAAAAACATTTCCATACTCTAAATCTAGCCTAAAGAATTAATTCTAGTCTTGTTTTGTTTTGTTTTTTAAGAAAGAGGGCAAAAATTCAGTGATATTTATTCTGCAAGTACTTTTAAAAATTAAACCATCCTAAATAATCAAAATAAAGGAATATGATGCATCATTACCTTTAACAAATATGATAATTAGACTGGGGAACAATTTTTTTTTTTTTTTTCTGTTGCATGAGGTTTTAGAACTGTTTCTACATATTTCTGCGATGCTGACTCCAAATCTGAAATCCGTTTTTTGGTGCATGCTCTAGTTGTTATTCAATTTTAATTTCCTTTTGTTACAGTTAATGGCATGCATTGGTTTTTAAATTAGAGTTAAAGGGCAACGACTCTTGGATTGAACATAACCACAGGAAATTAATGTTTTATAAACATCACTTTTACATAATTGTAGTTGTTTTTAAATGTAAAAAATATTATCTGATAAAAACACCATTGTATTTTGTTTTAAGATTGAATCATGGCTTCTTCGAGTAGTCGTAAATGTAAGAATAGTCATGACACCTTCTGTTCTATATGTGGCTGTTACACACTTCAACGTCAAAGGCGCAATATTTCATCATTTGTGACACGTGCATAGATGCCTATTTCAAGTTCCCTTTGGCAATCAAGATAAGAATTGAGCTTCTCATATTGTGTGTCATAATTGTGACGAAATGATTCGTGACTGGACAAAAGGAAAGCGCAAAGGAATGCCTTTTGGTATTCCCATGGTTTGGTGTGAACCTAAGAACCATAGCAGTGACTGTTATTTCTGTCCGATCTATACAAAGGGCATCGGAAAGAAAAAATGGCATATGATCGCATATCTTAATATTCCTTCAGCAATATGACTTATCCCACACTCGGAGACACTCCCGGTCCCAGTTTTCAATGGTTTTACTTCTTCTAAGGACGAAGAAAGTGAACATGGTGATCAAGTGTATTTTGATAAGATGCATGAGGAAATGGTTGAAGAATCTGAAGGGTCATCTTCTGATGCCAAGCAGTCATTAAGCCCTCAGCAGTTTAGCCAACCCAAATTGAATGACTTAATAAGAGATTTGGGCCTATCAAAGAAAGCAGCTGAGTTATTAGCCTCTAGGCTTCAAGAAAAGAATGTACTTCACTGGTCAGCTCAAGTATTCCATTTCAAGAAGCGTGAACAAATTTTTGTGTACTTTTTTTCCAAAGACAAACACTTTGTTTACTGTCATGATATCAGCAGTCTTCTCAGCCAGCTAGGTGTTACCACTTATAGTGCAACAGAATAGCGGCTATTTCTTGAGAACTCTAAACGGAATCTAAAATGTGTTCTCTTATAGAACAGTAATGTTTATGCAGCGGTTCCAATTGGTTATTCAACTCATCTGCGAGAAGATGATAATGACATAAAAATTGTCCTCGACTTTCTGACGTATGAGGAGCATAACTGGATCATTTGTGTGGATCTTAAAAGGGTAAATTTCCTGCTAGGACAACAGAGAGGTTTCACGAAGTATCCTTGCTTTCTGTGTTTGTGGGACAGCCGAGCTCGGGAGAAACACTGGACACAGAAGAAGTGGCCGAAACATGAAGCTCTGGAAGTAGGGATGCAAAATATTGTGAACGAACCTGTAGTTAATCAAGACAGGATCATTTTACCCCCACTTCACATCAATCTTAATGAAGCAGTTTGTTCAGGCTTTGAATAGAGAAAGTGAATGCTTTCAACATATTATTTCTGCTTTTCCTGGCTTGTCTTTCAAGAAGATAAAAGCAGGTGTATTCGATGGACCTCAAATTCAAACTCTCATACGTGGCGAAGAATTTGCCTGGAGGTAAAAGCAGCATGGCAGTCTTTTGTGGCAGTTACAAAGAACTTCTTTGGCAACAAAAAAGGAGAAAACTATGAACTTCTGATTCAAAGGATGCTGTTGACTTTCCGTGACATTGGATGTAACATGAGCGTTAAGATTCACTTCCTGAACAGTCACCTTGATAAATTTCCCGAAAATCTTGGAGCTGTTAGTGATGAACAGACTACTGCTGGAGCATCAAACACATTGTATTGTGCGTTCGCCACTCCAAGTCAAGCCTCAACAAGTACAAAAACGCAAGAGCTACAAACGCAAAATTTTGCCTGAATAGAATTTAAATAAGTTTTACGCAAATTTTATGATTAAAATAAGTGTTTTGATATGTTCTATTTTGAAATTGTAGACAAATTCTGATGCAATCATATCTTTTAGTGTATTAGTGTATTTACTGCATTATATAAATTATTATATTTTCACAAAGTTGATGCCCAAGAAGACATTCTACTTCATTATGTTTAACTAAATGTTGAAAATTTTACAATAAGATGAAAACCTAAAATCTTGAATTGCAAAAAAACTGTAGCTTACAGAGAAAAATTAATGTCAGATTTGGGATCAGCACACTCTAATTAGGTAAGAACAGGTGTTTTTGTGGATGCCCTTTCTGTGAATCATTCCCTCACTCCTGAAAATTCCTTCAATGCCTTTTTTGTATTAATAATACTGTGCTACTTGTGCAGTATCTGTCTTTCCCACTAGCTATATGCTCTGTGAGGCCAAGAGCCATGTCTGTCTGTTTTTTGTCTGTATCCCCAACCACCAATTCAGCAGCAGTGTTATACATGGAGGTGCGAATTAAGTATCTGTTAGTACTAAAATAAAACATTACTTATTCAAAATCATACAATTTCTTCCTTTAATTCTATTTTAAAATCAGACTTAAACATCACTCTTAAAACATTAAGACATTAAATTTATAGCACCATGTGTCTCAAAGTTGTCTATAAAACAATATTTTAATCTCATACTTTGCATAATATTCCAAATTAACTTTCTAGCTTTCAATATGCCTTTACACAATTATTAAACTTTTAAGAGTCATATAATTATGGATGGCAAGTACCTTGATGTTTCACATTAAAATATAATATAACCCATAAATCTCCCAAACCTAAGGAGAATCAGAATCTTGATATGTTCATTCCTTCTATTAGGTAGAGAAAATTTACTAGAACAAAGACAAAGAGGTACCAGGTTATGAAAAAGGCTAATGTTTAGTGAAGCAATCTCAATTTATATATGAAGAACGGCTGGTTTATTGCTAGAAAACAATTCAACAATGCCACACCTCACACCTTCACAGTATTTGTTCAAAAACATCATGAGATTATTATCAACAAAACCCAAAACAGGAATTGTGAAAAAGGAATTTCTCAATAAAAGCCAAATTTCTCATTTCAAACTTATCTCATATTCTATATTTCATTGTCATTTTTCTCTTGCATTTGCAATAAAGGCAAAACAGAAACTAGTAAAGCAGAACAATAAATCCTGTTCTTACACAAGAGGTTTGAATCCTATTCCAATTAAAAAAGTGGGAATTTTTTCAGTTAAAGAACTAAATGGGAAGGAAATCTAGGGATCACTCTGCAGTCTTTCTTTCTTTTCCAAAAAAACTTTCTAAAGAAAAGCCCCCAAACCAGTCACACATGGTAGGACAGATGTCATTGGAGGACCCTCAGATGGTCTAAACCCAAGGGATACCCTCCCTATAAAAGAACCAGTCTGCATTCTTCAAAAACACCTAAAAGAAAGATTTAAAAAATAAATCTGAGGAGCTGTTCCAGATCAGAGGAGACTAAAAGACCTTGACAACTATTTGCAATGCGTGAATCTCTCTCAGCTGGATCCTACCCGGTAGGAGCAGAACTGCTCTAAAGGACACCATTGGAGAAAATGTCAGAGTGGGAAAAGGACTGTAGACAAGATGAGCATGACTTATCTATTTGATCATTTCACTGTAGTTACGAGAGTATCCTATTATTTAGAGCTACACACTGAAATACAAAATGGGTAGCAGAGGAACACAGAAATGCAACCTAGTCTCAAACGGTTCCAAAATAAATAATATGTACTTTTCCAAAATACATACTATAAATTTTAAAAAAACAAAAAGAATGAAGAACTTTATGAAAATAAAGTTGGGCTGTTAGAAAGAAATAGAATTTCATGATATTGGAGGTAGGCTTTTACCTGGTGAAAAGATACACATTAATCAAAGGAAAGAAATACTTAAGAATAAAAACTGCAGATGTAGACACTGTTTCTTCCATCAGGATGCAGCTCAGCACTGAGTATGAAAAGTATATCCATAGTTTCCTGTGTGACTAAAAGCTCTGTTTACCTCAGATTTCAAGGGAAAAAGTAATGACTCCACTTTTATTACACAAATCAAACATTTTAAGTAGCTTTCTTAAGTACAGAGACACTTCTAGTAAGGAATCATTTGGATCCAAGTTCCTTTTAACAGAGTATGGGTACCTAGAAAGTTGGGGTGGTTTTATTTTCTTCCTGGGCAAACTTCCCCATACATAGGTACAAAGTTCCTATAAAAGCTCTAAAGTTGATTTTGAAAAAAATTGCAATGGCCCCTTTCCTTCCATGTCTAGGCAAAGACAGGATCTTTCCTTACCCAAAGGAGACTCTAATAACAACGAAGACTTCCTCTGACTTAGCGGTAAGGAAACCCTCCTTTATATAGTTTCTAGGTTACTTCTACCACCAGAAACGAGATTTCTGATAATAAAACATGCCAATAAAATACATCTTAACAGTATGAACCAATCATTTAGCATAGAAACTTGTGCTACTGTAGTTAAAACACATTCAGGCACGTTTGAGAACCAAATTCAAATTTTGTTGTGCCATAATTATCACAAGTAAACAAATTTGCAATGTTCTTCCAACACTAGTAATACCTAGGTTCTGCTTTCCTAATACAGAACACATTACACTTATCTAAATCTACATATCATATGAAGAAAACAACAAAGTTATTGCCTATGGAAAATCCACAAGATCAACTATTGTAGGGTTTACATAAAAACTTAATACATGTATACATATTTTTGTTTTTCCAAATTTATTTTGTTATAGTTAAGCAAATATATTCTACCTTACTTTTCATTGTGAGAACATAAGGGGGACATGTAAAAGAAGTCAAGTCACATATGAAATTGACAAGTTAGTAACAAAGCCAGCCCAGATCTCTGAGACTCCAAGAACTTAAAGAAGATTGCTAAAGAACAACTGAGTCTCTCAGACTAGAATTTTAAAGTGTTCCCATAAGAATTGTGTATCTTAAAACTACAATAAAGAGGTCATTTTAAGAACCTTGGTTTGTGCTATACTAAAAAACTTTAATTGAAGTTGACTTATATACCAATTTTATCTATATTATGCAATATATTGTAGATCTAAGAGAAAATGTTAATGACAGACCCATAAAAGCTACATAAATAATGTCGCTTTTAAACAATAACAGCATAATAATATTAGGTAAATGGTTAGAAATTTTAAGATTTAACTAACAAAAGTAATTTAGAAGCACTGCTGATATTATATTGATAATACAATAATTTACATTTGTACAAAAAAGTTAAATGACTTTTAATAAAAGAAAACTTGACAATTTCACAGAACATGTTTTGTTTAATTACAAATCAAATCAACTTCTTTCATATCAATAGATAGGTAGATAGATAGATAGATAGATAGATGATAGATAGATAGATAGATAGATACAGGGGTGAAGGGATGTGTGAGAGAGAATCAAATGGACAAAGTATAAAAATTTGGTAAATCTGGATAAAAAGTATATGGGAAATATTTTTGGATAAGTTTTACAACTCTTGTCAGCTTGAATAATATAAAAAGAAAAGATATAAAATAATACAAATCATCCCCTAACAAAAACTTAAAATACTATAATTGAATATACTCTATAAGAAATGCTACATTAAGCCCAGGCCAATTGGCTCAGTGGATAGAGCATCGGCCCAGCGTTGGGACATCTCAGGTTCGATCCTCAGTTAGGGCACCCATGAGAAGTGACCATCTGCTTCACTCCGCTTTCCTCTCCCCCTTCTCTCTCTCCTCCTTTCTCGCAGCCATTGGCTCAATTGGTTCAAACATCAGCCCTGGGTGCTGAGGATAGTTCAATTGATTCAAGCATTGATCTTCAGAAGGGGCTGCGGGGTAGATCCTGGTTGGACCAGATGTGGGAGTCTGTCTCAATATCTCCCCTCCCCTCACTTTAAAAACAATTCTACATAAAATTCACATTTAATTCCCCATACTATCAAACTAAGAATTACTTTACTGCAGGAAGTGGTCAAAAAGGAGATAAATTAGCTAAAAGTGAAGTATATTCCATTTTAAATGGTCAGTATTAATGCAAAGAAATTGATCTAGGAAATTTTCTGAGAAGCAATTTTTGCTAGCATTATTTATCACCTTACCTATACTTTATTGTTGCCTGGTTCTGATAGGTTATACACAGTGATTATCAACAGGGACTGTTAGACACTCTAACTTGCCCCTGCTATGGAATGGCAGTAGGGTCCCCCAATAACTGACAACCATACATTTCCAATTCATCCCCATTAAGAAAAACTGAGTATATATTCAATTTAAGAATATTTGACATTTAAAACTTTATATTCTAAAATCTAAATTTATCAAACATAAATGAGTCTGAACAAATAGACACTTGTTTTATTCCACAGGGGGATTTCTTCCAAGATTCCTTCTGTTAAATGCAGACACATCAGTTTTTAAAATACAATTCAATTTAAATGTTCTTTAACTTCTTCCCAACTTCTGAGGTACACAGCTATTCAATAAAAGTATATATGCATATGTATGTGTGTGTGTGTGTGTTTATACACACACACACACACACACACACACACACACATATATATATATATATATATATATATATATATATATATATATATATATATATATATATATATAAAAGCTACTGTCCTAGAGAGACATTTTAGCCTATGCTTAGGGAAAGTCTTGTATTACTTGTTGGAGTATTTTTCTATTTGGAAGATGCAGAAGAATCTTTCCACTACCATGAAGGGAGTCAGCAGTCTACTCAATTATTTATAACATTGCATGCTATAACAAATGTTAAGACAAACTGTTCTTCATTTCAGCATGAACTCTCAGTCTGTTGCTCCAGTGAATGAAGATATTTACTCCTCCTCTACTGTAAAGTCACAAATATACACTGCCAAATTATACACTGCCATTACCTTTTCCTCAGATCAATAAGAAATGTTTTATATATAGAAGTGACCTCAAAAAACTCACTCCATTATTTAAGCCAAAGGATCAAACACTCCAACATAAAAGATTCACGGCTGGACTGCCCGGTCAGAAGAGAATTAACATGCAGAAAGATTCTCTTAGGAAACATGTCCTGTAGTATTACTTACAGAACAAAACTTTCTTGACGAAAGTAAAATAAAATACAGAAGAAAAAATTAAAATTATAAAGAGCAAATAGGCTTTACTTTTATTTAACTTAAAACTTGCAAAAAGAAAACTTCTATAAGTAGTGCCTTAAATAATCACTTTTGGTTTTTGGTGTTTTTATTGATTTTTTTAAAACATATTCCACCAAAAAGAGTTAGACATGGTTTGGCATCATATGAACTACTCTTATTATAGTCTCTATTAAAAATCCAAGAGGTTCACTTCAATCAAATTATAACCACATTTAAATGCAACATTATTTCATCTTTAACAATAAAACAGAATTTTGAATATATCTGATAAATGCTGAGTGAGCATTGCAAAATATGCAAATACAGAAAAGCAATAACAATTTAAGTAAGGAAAATTAAAAGGCTTTCTGTGGATTGTAATAAAGTTAACAATTCATGCCTGGCCAGTGGTGGCACAGTGAATAAGAGCGTCAACAGGAATGCTGAGGTTGTCAGTTCAAAATCGTAGGCTTGCTGACCAGGTCAAGGTATATATGAACAACTAAAGAGAAGGCAACTAACTATGAGTTGATAGTTTTTGTTCCTCCCCGCACTCCCATAAAATCAATAAATAAAATCCTTTATTTTTTAAGTTGACAATTCACAATGAAATGCACAACATCATAGTAGCGTCATAAAATACATTTCCATGAGATATTCAGTCTCAGAATTTATAAAGATCTAGACTAAACACTGAAAACCACCTAAAAGCATTTAACAAATTCTCTAGAGCTCATTGTAGGCTATCCCAAGTAGTGTTTCAGGGTATGCAGAGAAACTGATCCGCTCAGCTTTCAGGGCAGTTGGGCACCAATGGCAGCCTGACCTGAGGTTTCAGAGCCAGTTGCCTTCAAGCCCCAAACAGCTCCATCAGTTTACCCCACATGCTGTACAACTATAATCATATCCTATGCAGTTCATGGCATCAGAAGGGTTAGGAAATCCTGGAAAAATAAATGCACCCAGACATACAAATATCCAGCCTTTCTTCTACTCTCTAGAGAAATACTGAAAAAAATTTAGTTACCCATCATTGTCACCCAAATCTAGGTTTGGCATTAATAATGTACTTTTCTATTTTTTAAATATTGCTTCTCAAATATTTTTTTAAGAAACAGGAACTTAGATATATTCAGTTCTCATTCCCTGAAAACTGCACCATAACATAACCACCACAACATCCCTTCACCTAGGGTTGGTTACATAGTCTACTAAAGGATGAGTTCTATCTAGGCAAAACCATCAAATTGGCAAGAACAAGAAAGGGAACTCTAAGTTCATATCAAAAGTAGCCTGAAATCTAAGAACAAAGCTAGGAAAAGCAAATAAGGCTTGCATCTGATCTTTTTAATTTACATCTAACAAAAACGTCTATTTGCCAGAGTAATTTTTCCAGAATGAAATCTTAAGCTGCTTTCCTAATTGAAATCCTTATATAGTTCCTTAAGCTCTACAGGCTAAATTCCAAACTTTCTGGAATGTATATGGCCTGGCCTTCTCTATTTCTATACTCCAGAATGTTCAACTGCTTGGCAACACCTACATGTAGTCAAACCTCCATGCCTCTCTAACACTGCTCCACCTATTTAGAATGCTTCATCCTTTGTCTCCCTCCTATCTCTCTCTCTCCAGACAATAGCTCAAATTTCACCTACAAATAATACATGGAATCGCTACCACAGGCTAAAGGCATTATCTAGGAGCACTCAAACCTATGCACTATTTATTGAGCACCATTAAGTGCCAGGAATACTGTTTAGCACTAGGAATTACCTGCAGCCTATGCCTAAAGGAATTTATACAAATGAACAGGCAGATGATTTTAATACGGTCTGAGAGGCACTGGAATGAGGCCAGCAGAGTGCAATGGAGAGGAAGTGATGGGGCTCGCCTACCCGAGGAAGTGGCAAAAGGATGACAGAGAGGAACTCTAGGAACTAGGGAACTAAGCAAAAACTGATTTTTTTAAAAATCTTAAATGTGAAGTGAAGACATTTATTGTAACAACAGTGGTTAAACTCCCAATGGCATTTTTCTTTCTTTGTGGCTCCCCTGTCTTCACAAAAAACACAGAGCAATTACATATAAAATATAAAAACAAGCCACCAAAATGATATACCTATGCCCTAAAACATGTTAGACATCTCTAAGGACCAGAAATCTAACAGGAACAAAAAGTGAGAACCAAGCTGAAACCAGGAGGTCTGCTGGACTCTGGGCCCCAAAGCAGGAAAAGGCAGCAGGAAGTTGAGATCTTACAGGGTAACTGTAAATACAAGGGTTCCCTGTGAAGCAGGGTTAGTAGTCCAGGGACAAGGGTAGCACTTCTCCTTGCTTATTAAAATAGATTGAAAAAGACTTCTGCTAATTGCACTGAGGTTACAGCTTAGGAAGCTGCTGACCTAATGCCAGCTAACTCAGTGACTGAGTCTGTGATATCCCCAACGTCACCATGGGGCCAGGCTCCTGATCCACTAACATAAGACCTGATTCTGATCTGGGAACTCCAAAGCCAGACAAGAGGCAATGGAGAACGTACCTGCAGGGAAAATCACAAAAAGAGGGAGAGAAATATAAGAAAAAAGAAAGAAAAACTGCTGTCAGAATATGCCTGCAAAAGTACAGAACATAAAAAAAAACACCAATACTATCAACAACCACAACAAAAATTCACTGGAGATAAATAAAAAACAATGCAGGGATCTAAAAAGAGCATGTAAAAGACTCACAATGTGATAAGGAAACAACTAAAAGAACCAGAAAATTTTTAAATCAAAACAAGCAAAGATGACATAGATATAAAAAGGAACCAATTAAAAATCTTGCAGCCTCACCAGGTGGGGGCGCAGTGGAAAGAGCATCAGATTGGAAGAGTTGCTGAGGACCCAGATTCGAAACCCCAAGGTGGCTGGCTTGAGCACAGGCTTGTCAGCTTGAGCGCAGGGTAACAGCTTGAGCGCAGGGTAACAGCTTGAACGTGGGATCATTGATATGACCCCATGGTCACTGGCTTGATCCCAAATGTCACTGACTTGAGCAAGGGGTCAGTCGTTAGGCTGGAGCCCTGGCTCAAGGCACATACGAGAAAGTAATCAATGAACAACTAAGGTGCCGTAACTATGAGTTGATGGTTCTCATCTCTCTCACTTCCTGTCTGTCCCTTTCTCTCTCCTTCTCTCACTCTTTCTCTCTCCCTCTCTTTCTCTCTCTCGCTGCAAAATAATTTTAAAAAACTTTGCAAAATATAATACACCTACTGTAATTTGAAAATAAAAATTTGTAATGGTTCAGAAGCAGTTATCCCTCTGCGTTCATCCCCACAGAGCTCAGAGTTCTCAGGGGCAAGAAAGACACTATTAGACCCTGAGATTCGGAAAGGAGACACATGATACCTGCATTCAAAAAACTCATCATCTGTGACAGTGATGCTAACAGAACATTAAGATTACAAAGTAAAACAAAACTTAGTTAAATTTCAAAAATGTAAACATTTTTAAGTTAAAAGGATTGACATTCTTAGTTTTCAAGAACTCTTATCACACTTTACTAGAGTTGGCACTTCACATTAGATCAGCAATTTTCAACCTTTTCCATCTCATAACACACATAAACTAATAATTAAAATTCTGCAACACAACAAAAAATATATTTTTGCTGATCTCACAAAAATAGGTAAAATTTTTATTTATTTACACCAGATGGCTATTGTTATATTGGCTGTTGTCATTTTCTTTATTTGACAATCCAAGAGGAAAGAGCTCAGTGCCCCTAACTAGTCAGGAATTGCATGTTTTAAAAGTTCTTGCCACACACTGGTTGAAACACTACACATTCTCTCAAAACTGCATATGAATGAAGCTGAAATAACAGAAGCTACTTCTTTCTCATTCTGTATTTGAACTTATCTAGCAACTATCATTTTCCATTCCAAGTACAACAATTAAAAGTCTAAAAAAATCAAAGACTACTTCTTGCAATATTATTCTTAGTAGAAAGCACTCAAAGATTTCACAATCACAACAGCTTAGTTTTCATTTATCTATAACCTAATTATTTAAATTGTTGATAAGAAAAGGTCTCTGGTCATATCAAAGTAAATACAGGGTTTGGCAAAAGTAGGTTTACAGCTGTGAGTACACAAACACAGTTTATTCTTTTAATTATTGTACTATTTTTCATACAAACAACTGTAAACCTACTTTTATCTCATCCCATGTAATACAAATAAATGAAAAACTTTAAACTCCCTAATATCGTAATAATAAGAAAATGCTCACTCCATCCCCAAATTTTCATAATCAAGCTGTACTTTATTAAAGTACATGAAAACTATCATGGTGTTATGGCAGGGTAAAATCTCAACTATTTTCTTACTCTCTAAAAGTACATAGTTAACACAAAACAGTAAAATCCAGTTTTCCTGTTCACATGCAGAAATGGATAGAAATGACAGAAAACATTACCTATATAACTAAGATGATAAAAATCTATATCAAATTTCTAAGTCTACAGAATAGACTTAGTTCTTTGTTCCATCAAAGACATTGATAAAGAGAACTTTCGTATTCTTTAAAAAAAATTTTTTTTCGCTTAAACATAATATCTACCCATGTCACTCAATGATCAAATTTCACACAATAAAATATCTGCTGATTAAGGTCAAGTACAATTTTCCCTCCTTATATATCTAATGAGTCATTTTCCAATAGCTAGTCAAAAGAAAATTTTAGGTGATAGAATTATATAAATCAGTGAAGAAGCTAATGACATGGATTTCTTTACCACATCTAACTTCTTAGAATAGATCAAACACCAGAAAGTGTCTCCTTGTTTAAAGAGAGGCAAGTGCACAGTAATGGGCTAAAACAGATTATCCAGTCTTTTGGATGAAATGACATAATTTCTATTTGTCCAATAACAATTGTTTTGTCCTTTTAAGTACAACCCTGCAAATGCTTCTGAGATTGCTGAAATGAAATAAAGAAGGATACTTACTCATGACTGGAAATATCTCTGTATGTCGTCCCAATCAGCGATTAAATCAAAATCTGCTATCCAAGGTTTCTCGGAGGAATACATGTCCTAGTAAAAAAACAAAGAGGGAGAAATCATATTTTGTAAAGGTATATAAAGTTAAGTTTTCTAAAAGGATATGAAAATAATTTAGTTTCAAACTTCCCATTTCCAAAGAATCCCTTGGTGTCATTCTAATATAAAAAATTATCATGATCCCATTCATATTTTCCTTTTTCTGTAAGAGGATACCTCAAAAGTATATAAAATGTATAATTACCACACAGAAACTTATTAAGGTGTCCTTTGTCTTAATATTAAACATAATATTAACCCATGCTACTAAAAATGTATATTCCCTCCACCGTTACAAATAAGTCATAAAAAGAAAACACTCCAAAGGTAAATATAGCATATCTGCTCTATTTATTTTGACTGCATATAAATGATTTATATACACTACCAAATAAAGATCACCAAAGTTATTGCTATAGATATTCTCTAAAAATGGATATTTTCCTCACTATAAAAGTAATATGGTTTCATCAATTTTAAAAAATTAGAAACAACAGCAAAGTAGAAAAAAATTCTATCACAACACAATATTACTACATCTACCCAATAATTTGGGGCATATATATTTTTAAGGCATTTTTGTAAGTATTTCTTAAATAGAATTTATAAACAGTACACACAAAAGTTTGTATATATTTAGTTCTTTTCACTTGAGTATAATATAAAGCATCATCCTGTATTAGTATAAACATAAACTTAACCCTTTACTAAAATTTACATTATAAATCTCCTTTCTTGACTAATGTACTTTTAAGTGAGGCATAAATTAATACTAATGCTGTATTTAAATATACCAATGAATCCATAAATACTTCCACAAACCTAATACATGAAATTCCACAGATAAGAGCATATTAAATACAAAATTTACACTTGTTCTACCTAATGGTTCCTTCATCAACTGATAAGCTACCTCCTGCAATCACAAGAAATGATGGTTACCTTATTTTCTAAATCAATTAAGAAAATAGCATAATATTAAGGACTTCTGCTTCTGAAAGAGATTAAGTGGGGATAAATTTTCTGAAGAATGCTTGTCCCATTTATATATTTTACTCATGTATATAATATACATGAGTGAAATATAAACTTACAAACTGACAATCAGTATGGCTCACATACTGTAATTAGCAGTGGCATATAATCATAGTGTTGCCATATAATCACCTGACTCCCATTCCTCATGCTTTCTTCTTTATCTAGATACTACTAAATGATTTTCATTTCCAGATAACCCGATTTTCTGCAGGAAATGATTTTTATATGAAAAAATCTAAAACACATAATCTACATGTTAGTTTCAAAATACATGATGAGCTTCTCACTACTAATACGCACTCTGCATGGTGTTTCACTGGGTCTATTAGATTTATATGCCCCTCCAAGGAACTATGAGGTTGAATACGCTGGCCCCTCAACATGCTGAATGTTGATATAGGAAGGCAATCCCATGTTACAAATACACAAAGTAAACAAAATGTTCACAGATGACCCAGGACTCCATTTACTCACACTTGTATAGTCTAATCTCTTTGCCCAGAAGCGTTTCTTCTTTTTGTTCACATTTAAATCAGAGTTTTTTATCTTGAACTTAAAATTCCAAAGTGGCAACATCAAAGCACTTTGTACTAAGTAGTGCAACTCTCCTGCCAATAATCATAAGTTGCCAATTAAATACTTATTCATGGGCCTGACCTGTGGTAGCGCAGTGGATAAAGTGTCGACCTGGGAACACTGAGGTCTCCAGTTCAAAACCCTGCACTGGTCTGGTCAAGGCACATATGGGAGTTGATGCTTCCAGCTCCTCCCCCCTTTCTCTCTTTCTCTCTCTCTCTCTCTCTCTCACTCTGTGTCTCCTCTCTAAAATAAATAAAATAAAAAGAAATTTAAAAAATACTCATGGATTGAAGTTCCTAAAATATCAAGTTTTTCAGTACTAAAAATAATAAACTCAAAGATGTTGGGGTAATGAAACTTATAAACACTGGATTTATAACTTTACCATCTGAGGTGATAAATGTACTTTAAAAATACACGACAGCCTGACCAGGCAGTGGCGCAGTGGATAGAGCGTCGGACTGGGATGGGGAAGATCCAGGTTCGAGACCCCGAGCTTGCCAGCTTGGGCACGGGACCCATCTGGCTTGAGCAAAAGCTCGCCAGCTTGGACCCAAGGTCGCTGGCTCCAGCAAGGAGTTGCTCCTTCTGCTGAAGGCCGGCGGTCAAGGCACATATGAGAAAGCAATCAATGAACAACTACGGTGTCGCAATGGCAACAAGAAACTAATGATTGATGCTTCTCACCTCTCTCCTTTCCTGTCTGTCTGTCCCTACCTATCCCTCTGTCTGACTCTCTCTCTGTCCCTGTAAAAAACTTTAAAAAATTAAAAAAAAATTAAAAAAAATACACGACAATGACTGACCAGTAGTGGGGCAGTAGATAGAGCATCAAACTGGGGTGCAGAAGTCCCAAGTTCAAAACCTCAAGGTAACCGGCTTGAGTGTGGGTTCATCTGGCTTGAGTGCAGGCTCATCAGCATAAGTGCTGGGTCTCCAGCTTGAGCATAGGATCATCAACATGATCCCATGGTCACTGACATGAGTCCAATGTCACTGGCTTGAGCAAAGGGTCACTGGCTCAGCCTGAACCCCTCCAATCAAGGCACATATAAGAAGCAATCAATGAACAATTATAGTGACGCAAATACAAATTGATGCTTCTCATCTCTCTCCCTTTCTATCTACCCCTCCCCCCAAAAAAATAAAAATAAAAATACATGACAATGCATAAGTTGAAATTAATGTAAAATAGCCCTTGACTGGTTGGCTCAGTGGTAGAGCATTGATCTGGCATGTGGAAAGTCCCATGTTCAATTCCCAGTAAGGGCACACAGGAGAAGTGACCATCTGCTTCTCTTCTCCTTCTCCCTTCCCTTTCTCTCTTTCTTTCTCTCTTCCTCTCTCGCATCCATGGCTCAATTGATTCAAGCACATCAGCCCCACATGCACAGGATGGCTCTGTGCAGCTTCCACCTCAGGTGCTAAAAAACATGTTGGTTGTGAGCATCGATCAGCCCAAGATAGGCAGAGCATGGGCCGCAGATGGGGGTCACCGGGTGGATCCCAATAGGGGCATGTGGAGGAGTCTCTGTCTTTCTATCTCACCTCCTCTCACTTAAATTTTAATAAAAGGAAAAGAAATTAAAGTAAAATGTCATGGAGTTACTCTTAGATATATTTTTAATTTTTTTATAACTAAAGTCATTTGTTCAAGATTCTTTATGCTAATCCCAGCTTTGAAATGTAGATTCTTCCATTTACTTTCAAAGTGGATAGCCTAACAATTCTTTTATGTAACTACACAATTCAGTGGCACATAAGAAATTTTTTGCATTCCCTTTCTCTGCCCCTAAATGCCATCCCTTCCCACTAAACAAACAAGGAAGAAAAAAAAAAGAAATCTTACTTGCTGTTTTACACAACATTTAATAGAGAAAAAGTAATTTGTCTTGAATTTACAATTTCACATGAAAAGTAAATTGGGGTATTTCTGCAAAATCTGGCCTTTAAACACATTTTCCAGGAACTTGAGCCACTGCAGTTTATTCTCATTTTCATATTCTTCTTACTCACTTATAACTCAGATAAGGGTTCTTTCAAGTAACTCCTCCAACTTTTGTGACAAAACCTGATACGCACAAATGGTAAGGCCACAGCAGGCCTAAGGATAACCCAAACTGACAGGGAACTCAGGGTCTAGTTAAAAGGAAAACAAGCGCTACTACATCCTTTTCATTATTGCAGCACTAAATACAGCCTAACAGTGATTTCAACCACTTTAGACAGCTAAGACCTCTGAAAGTTATCTAAAAGTATTTCTGATTTTATAACATCTGATAATCTAAAGTTACTCAGCAGAGCCAATTTTAATTATTATAAAATTTAAATTAAATAGAATTATAAAACAAAACATATGGCATCACATTCTCTAGTTTCTAATTAAATTCTTTCAGGAGACCAAATTAACATTAACTTATTCCATTGTACAATAACTTCTCATCTGTAAAAAAAAAAAATACATGAAGAACCCCAATCTCCACAAACAGCTGATGTAGTCTCCATATTTTTACTCTCATCACAAATTATAATATTAGAAAACCAAATTTAATCTTGAAGACATGAAGCTAAGTGAAATAAGCCAGTCATAATGGGACAAATACTCTATGACTCCAACATATGCAGTACCTAGAGAAGTCTAATTCACAAGGACAAGTGGTAAAGAGTAGTTGCCAGTGACTTGGGAAGGTGAGAATGGGGAGTTAGTGTTTAATGGGTAGAGAGATTCAGTTTGGGAAGATGGAAAAAGTTCTGGAGATGAACAGTAATGGTAGTAAATCAATGTGAATGTACTTAATGCCACTGAACTGTACACTTAAAAATGGTTAAAATGGTAAATCTTATGTATATTTTACCACAATGAAGAATACAAGACAATAAATAAAATTTATCTATGGTTCCAAAAAAGTAAGTAAATCCTAAAGTAACAGATATTGATTACAAAGAATTTTTATGTTTTTATTAATATTTTTGTCATTTAACATACTTAAATTCTTTTTTATTATTATTTATTCATTTTAGAGAAAAGAGAGAGAGAGAGAGAGAGAGAGAGAGAGAGGGAGAGAGAAGCAGGAGGAGCAGGAAGTATCAACTCCCATAAGTGCCTACGTGCCTTCATCAGGCAACCCCAGGGTTTTGAACCAGTGACCTCAGCATTCCAGGTCAATGCTTTATCCCCTGCACCACCAGAGGTCAGGCTAACATACTTAAATTCTTTGAAGAATAAAAAAGACAAAATGATTCTTTCTCATAATTTTTAACTATTTTTCTTCTTCTTTTTCAATTAAGAGGAGGAGAGATAGAGAGACAGACTCCTATGTCCGACTGGGATCCATCTGGCAACCTCCATCTGTGGCCGATGCCCCAACCATCCAGGGTCATGCTCTCAACTGAGCCATTTTCAGTGCCTGAGGCAGAGGCTCCATGGAGCCACCCTCACTGCCTGCGGCCAATGAGCTCAAATCAATCGAGCCACAGCTGCAGGAAGGAGTGAGGAAGAGAGAGAGAGAGAGAAAGAGGGAGGGAGGGAGGAGAGAAAGAGAGAAAAAAAGGAAAGGAGGGAGAGAGGGAGACAAAGATAAGGGAGAAGGGGAGGAGTGGAAAAGCAGATGATAGTTTCTGCTGTGTGCCCTGACTGGGAATAAACCCAGGACATCCATACACCAGGCCAACACTCTACCACTGAGCCAAACAGCCGGGCAATTTTTAACTTCATAATCAGTTTCTACCTGAGGAACTTCTAGCACTCTGTGTTATGAACTTCTCCATTTTTATCATTCAAGATAAGAACATCTCCAACTAAAATTAAAGTTATCAGAGATGTGTTTCAGAGATCCTGTGTCCAAATGGCTTATCAACCCTCTTGTTACATGACATATAAAATGCTTGATAAAATATTAGAATTATCCTTTTAAATGCATAGCAAACCTCACAGAAACTCAAAGACAAAAAACTTTAAAAATAAATAAATAGGAGCACAGAGTGGGATATACAGACAATGACACCAGCAACTGCCCTAGAGACATCTGACAATCTCTCATAACCAAGCTGCACTATCCAAGACTGTACCCACTAGCCACATGTAACTATTTAATTTGAAATTAATTGAAGTCATGTAAAATTTTTAATTCAGCTCCTTTCTCAAATTAATGTGGCTATCAGCAGCTGTATTAGCACAAATATAAAATATTTCCAGTATTACAGAAAATTCTATTGGACAATGCTGAAGAGCTTTCAGTGTTAACAGTTTATATAAGACAAAGCCAAACCTTTATGCTATATAATACTGGAAGTCAGACTACAGATAAGCACATAAAGCCTGGTATCTGAAGGACTAGATCTTCCATAAATAGAATAAACTATGAAAATATAAATATCGTAAAGGGAGGCTATAAGGAAAATTTTCCCAAGTATAGGTTTATTTATGTTTGGGGAGGGGAAGGGAGTATTTCCTAAAAATCTGTAACCAAACCAACCTTCACACAGACTTTAAGGTCAAAATCAAACTTCTTGTGTTGTGAAATCTCAAGCCTAGAAATTAAGTGGCCACAGGTTGACAGTGTCCTCAATTGCAAATTTCCTCAGGGAGAAAGCAGAGTTAACTCAGGTCTCATAAGAATTTCCACAGATAAAGTTATAGTAAAAGTGAGCTCAAAAATTTAAATTATGTCTAATAAGCAAGATTTAACAGAAATAAGTAGATCAAAAATTATTATTAAAAAAGAACAGCAGTGTTTCAAACTACAATATAAAATGAAAACTATAAACAAAAAAGAAGGCAATATATTTGAAAAAAGAATCAAGTAAAGAGCAGGATAACTAAAATTAAACCCAATGGACAAGTTCAGCAAATTAAGATACTTTTAAAGACAGTAGAATTAATGAACTAGATCGTATAGCCGAAATTATCCAGAATGCAACACAGGAAAAATATAAAGGAGGATTAAGACATTAAAAATTGATTAAAATGGCTAATATGTATCTCTAATGTAGTTTTAGAATAAGAACATGACAAATGAGGGAAAGACAATATGTGAAAAGAGAAGAGCTAAGAACTTCCTGAACTGATGAAAGATACTAATATATAGATTCCAGTTTGGCAAATTCCAAGTATAAATAAAAACGAAATGGATAGCTACAGACATCACAGTGAAACTGCAAAATATCAATAATGAAGAGTTCTTAAAAGTAACCAGAAACAAAAGGCAACTGCTTACAAAGGAACAATTAGACTTGACACCTCACTGATCTACTGCAACAATGGAAGACAGAAGAAACCAGAATAGCATCTTCAAAGTTCTAAGAGAAAATAACAGTTAAGCTATAATTAAGTACCCAACTAAGCTAAACCATTTTTTTAAGAAAAATTATAAGAAAATTTCAAAAGAAAACTGAGGGAATATAATACAGGTCCTCACTAAGGATGCTTCTAAAATTATAGCTCACAAAAATGGAAAATGATGCCAAACAGACAATCTGAAATATGGGAAAGGGTAGTAAGAAAATTGTAAGGTTCGAGATGGTGGAGTAGGCAGGAGTTGCACTCACCTCCTTCAAGGATCACATCAAAATTACAACTAAATTATAGAACAATCATCCTGGATAATCATCTGAAGAGTAGCTAAGGATCTAAAGAAGCTACGTCAAGACTGGTGGGAGGGGCAGAGACAGAAAGTGCTTGGGCCAACATTCACATAGGGCAGTTGAGAATCTGGAAAGATATCTCAGCTGCAGAAGTAACTGAGGAGTGAGAGGTCTCAGCCCCATGCAGGACTCTCCAATCCAGAGTACCAGGAGGGGAGCCTTATATAACATCTGGCTTTGAAAATCAGTGAGGATTCCATAGTGGGGGAAGATGCAAGGCTGCTAGAAATGCAGGGTTCCCCAGCCCAGAGCACCAGTGCCAGGAGTAGCCCATATAACATCTGGCTGTGATAATCAGCGGGTTTGGTCTGCCTGGGAGGAGATGGAAGGCTGCTGGAAACCCAGACATCCTCTTAAAGGACCAATGCACAAACTCTCGCTCACAGGCACTCACCCTGGGCTCTAACAGAAGGACAACGGCTCAAGGAGTGCCAGAGTCATACAAGCACAGACTGAGCTGCATGAATCCAAAATGAGGGCTAGAGGAACAGCAGCCTAGATCCCTCTGTTAAGTCCTCCTACCACATGGTCCACAGTGCCATCTTTCCTGGGTTCCACCATACTTTTACCACATGGCATTAGCCTGGAGAACTCAACTAGCTCCACTCTAATAACTCAAGGCCCTACCCTGACCAGCTTGCTCATGGCCTGAGGATCCCTCAGCAGAAGCTACCAGCCTGCGTCTATATTGCAGTCATTCTTAAAAAACTCTTGAGGAATTCTGGTCAAGCCTGGAAGATGCCAGAGAGACAAAAGGAGACATGAAGTTGTCTGGCTTTAGGTTGAGAGCCATCTTCCTGAATGGCCAACAGGTACCACCTTTCCTCTGTTAAAACCTCCCTCCAAAAGGCCAAATTTTAATCTGCTTTAGCCTGGTGAACTCTACTAGATTGAACCTGATGACTCTGCCTCACCCAAAGGTCCTCAGGTCCTAGGTGGTAGCAGTTGTACTTGGTGAACCCTGAGATTTTTGCTAAGTGACCTCAGACCCAGGCTAGTACTGAGTTTAAAATTATACTGAAAAATAAAAAATAAAAGAAAGAAACTATATTGACCTGGAGGACACCACTCACACTTACCTGGCAACCCTCCAAAAACCTGCTTCATACAACTTGCTTACTGTCCAAGGCCCTTTCAGTGGCTTAGTCTAACAAAGAACCAACAGGTGGCAGCAAACCTCAGGGTGCCTTCGGTCTATTGATGACCTTCAGCAGGCCCAGCACTGATGTGTGCCAACCTTGGATCACAACTTGGCCCCTCCCACAAGTACTCAAACCCAAGAAGCAGCTACTAACTGTGGATCACTTTGTAGCTCCTAACAGGTAGCCCAAGGCCGGTCAAAGGCAGCATCTGCACCAGAGTCCCTCCCAAGAGAGACCCCAGAACCAATAAAACCAGGGACTGGCTTCAGACCATAACAGGGCACCACCAGATTAGCTACACAAGTGGCACACCCAAAGGGAGGTCACAACAGGCTAGGGAGAATTCCACTTTGTAGAGTCAGCCTCATCTACTATGGTTAAGGCCATTTCTCACTTCCAGCCAGCCCGAGGGTCAACCCCACCCAAAGACAAGCCAACAGCAATCACGGCTCAACTACAATAGGAGGAAACACGTAACACACAAAAAAGCCAGTCTTGGAGCACTTGGCTCAAGTGATCAGTGAGACTGTGCCACTGGGCCCCAAAGGACACCAACTATAGAAGTCTACTCAACACAGATTGGGAGAAAAACATTATCTACCTAATAAAATTTTAAAAAAACATAGAGGCACCAAATTGGGGAGACAAAATATCCCCAAATGAAAAAAAAAGAAGTTTGATTCCTAGTCAGGGCACACAGAAGAAGCAACCATCTACTTCTCCACCCCTCCCCCATCTCTCTCTCTCTCTCTCTCTCTCTCTCTCTCTCTCTCTCTCTCTCTTCACCTCCCGCAGCCATGGCTTAGTTTGAGCAAGTTGGCCCAGGCGCTGAGGATGGCTCCATGGCCTCATCTCAGGCGCTAAAGTTGCTTGGTTGTCAAGCAACGGTGCAGCAGCTGGCCCCAGATGGGCAGAGCATTGCCTGGTAGGGGGCTTGTCAGGTTGATCTTAATCAGGGCACATGCAGGAATCTGCCACTGCCTCTCCACCTCTCACTTAATAAAAAAAAAAAAAAAAAAAAGAGAATCGTTTAAGGGACCTCTGGGACAACATCAAGTGTAACAACATTCACATTATAGGGGTACCAGAAGAAGAAAAGAACAAGGACTTAATAACCTATTTGAATAAAAAATGACTGAAGACTTCCATAAACTGATGAAGGAAAAAGACATACAAGTCAAGGAAGCACAGAGTCCCAAACAAGATGAACCCAAACAGGCCCACACCAAGACACATCATAATTAAAATGGCAAAGTTAAAAAGAAAAGATAGAATCTTAAAGGCAGGAAATGAAAGACAGTTCCCTACAAGGGAACCTCCCTAATACTGTCAGCTAATTTCTCAACAAAAACAGGCCAGAAGGGATTATTAGCATGTAATATTCAGGGTTATGAAAAGGACCTACAACCAAGACAACTGTACTCAGCAAGGCTACCATTTAAAATTGAAGAAGAAATAAAGAGCTTCCCAGACAAAAAAAAGCTAAAGGAGTTTATCACCACCAAACCAGTATTACAAGACATGTTAAAGAGATTTCTTTAAGATGTAGAAATGAAGAAAAAAAAACCAAACAAACCATAAATTGAATAATAAAATAGCAGTAGGGAGGGGGATTAGGGATAGGGGAATAAAGAGGGACAAATATATATCCCACATAGGTGGGATATAAAACTGAGACTCATGAACATAGATAGAAGTGAAATGGTTACCTGAGGTAAGGGGATGTGGGAGAGGGGAGAAAAGAGGGACAAATATATGGTGATGGAAAATAATTAGACTTTGAGTGGTAGTCACACAGCGTAGTCAGCAGCTTCAAGGCTATAGAGATAACCAAAACCCTATATACTCTTGTTAATCAATGTCATCCCATTAAATTTAATTTCAAAATAAAAAAAAATCATCTCCATGTAAAATAAATAAATCAATTAATTAAATAAAATGGTAACAACTACATATCTCTCAATAATCATTTTAAATGTAAATTAATTAAATGCTCCAATCAAATAACATGGGCTAGGTGAATGGATAAGAAAACAAGATCCATATATATGCTGTCTATAAGAGACCCAATTCATACCCAAAGATACACACAGAATAAAAATAAAGGGATGAAAAAAGATATTTCATACATATGGAAAGCAAAAAAAAGAAGGGTAGCAATAGTTATATCAAACAAAATAGATTTTAAAACAAAAACCATAATAAGAGACAAAGAGGACATTACATAATGATAAAGGGATCAACCCAACAAGAGAATATAATCCTTATAAACATGTATGCATCCAACATAGGAGCACCTAAATGTATAAAGCAAATACTGATAGACAAAGGGAGAGATCAATAGTAATACAGTTATAGTAAGGGACTTACTTTAAACCCCCATTGACATGAATGTATAGATGTTTCAGACAGAAAATCAATTTAAGTAACAGCAGTCTTAAATAACACATTAGACCAGTGGTTCTTAACCTTTTTTGAGGTACTGAACCCACCAGTTTCATATACGCATTCACCGAACCCTTCTTTAGTGATAAATATGATTTTTTTCCCAAATTCAAGACATAGGTATATGTTTTTTTACTGGTGCACAATATGAGCCGTGCATGAACATCACCTTGCTCAAAGAACAAAACCAACAAAGTACATGAACTCACAACAAATTACGGTATTACTTTATTCTGGCCTCCGTGGCAGAGGCTTCTCCGAACCCCTGAGACCGACTCATCGAACCCCTAGGGTTTGATAGAACCCAGGTTAAGAACCACTGCATTAGACAAAATAAACTCACTTAATATCTTCAGAGCATTTCACCCCAAAATAGCACTTTTCAAGCAAACATGAATTCTATTCCATAATAGACCACATGTTAGTCCACAAAATAAGTATCAATAAATTTAAGGAGACTGAAATCATATCAAGCATCTTCTCTGACCACAATGGTATGAAAACAGAAATAAATTACAAAAAAAATACTGAAAACACACAAACACATGGCGGCTAAATAACATGTTACTGAACAATGAGTGAGCTAACAATGAGAACAAGAAAGATATCAAAAGGTACCTTAGGACAAATAAAAATGAAAACACAACAATCCAAAATCTATGGAATAAAGCAAAAGCAGTATTCATAGCAATACAGGCCTACTTCAAAAACCAAGAAAAATTTCAAATGAACAAACAAATCTTACACCTAAAGGAACTAGAAATAGAACAACAAACAAAGCCCAAAATGAGTACAAGAAAGAAAATAATAATAAGGAGCAGATATAAACAAAATAGAGCCGAAAAGAAAACAAACAAAAGACAAAAGATCAATGAAACCAAGAGCTGTTTCTTTGCAAAATAAACAAGATTAATAAACCATTAAGTGGATTCATCAAGAAAAATAAAAGATGAAACAAATAAAATCAGACATGAAAAAGAAGTGACAACTGACACCTTAAAAACACAAAGAATTATAAGAAAATACTAAAACAATTATATGCCAACAAATTGGAGAATCGAGAAGAAACAAGTAAATTCCTAGAAATGTATAATCCTCCAAGACTGAATAAAAAAGAAACAGAAAATCTGAACAGACCAACTACAATCAACAAAATCAAATCAGTAATCAAAAACACTCCCAACAAACAAAAGCCCTAGACTGGATGGCTTCACAGTTGAATTTTACCAAATGTTCAAAAAACTAACACCTATCCTTCTCAAAGTATTCCAAAAAAGTCAAGAGGAAGAAAGGCTCCCAAGCTCATTTTAGGAAGCCAACATTATCTTAATTCCGAAACCTGACAAAGACATTACAGCAAAAAAAATTACAGGCCAGTATCTGTGATAAACTGAATTCAACAACACATTAAAAACATCATATACCATCATCATGCAACATTGGTTCAATTTTTCAAATCAATTAATGTGATACACCACCTAAGCAAAATGAAAGATAAAAATCGTATCAACAGCTGCAAAAGCCTGGCCAGGTAGTGCAGTGGATAGTGTTGGACTGGGATGCAGAGGACCCAGGTTTGAAACTCGAAGGTCATCGGCTTGAGTGCAGGCTCATGTGGCTTGAGTGCGGGCTCACCAGATTGAGTGTGGGGTTGCTGGTTTGAGCGTGGGCACATAGACATGACCCCATGGTCGCTGGCTTAAACCCAAAGGTTACTGGCTTGAAGCCCAAGGTCACTGGCTCAGTGGTCGGCAAACTCATTAGTCAACAGAGCCAAATATCAACAGTACAACGATTGAAATTTCTTTTGAGAGCTAAATTTTTTTAACTTAAACTATATAGGTAGATACATTGCTATTAACTTAATTAGGATACTCCTAAGCTGGCCAAAGAGCCACGCTCAAAGGGCCAAAGAGCCACGCTCAAAGGGCCAAAGAGCCACATGTGGCTCTCAAGCCACGGTTTGCCGACCACTGCACTGGCTTGAGCCCAAGGTCGCTGGCTTGAGCAAGGGGGTCATTCACTCTGCTGTAGCCCCCTCAGTCAAGGCATATATGAGAAAGCAATCAATGAACTAGGAGACTACTAAGGAGACTAAGGAGAGAGCCACAACAAAAAATTAATACTTCTCATCTCTCTCCTCTCCTGTCTGTCCCTATCTGTCCCTCTCTGTCTATCCCTCTGTCTCTGTCACAAAATAAAAGAAATGAAAGAAAACCTGCAAAACAGCATTGACAAAATCCAGGACGCATTTACAAAAATAAAAACTCTCAGCAAAGTGGGAATAGACAGAACATTCCTCAACAGTATAAAGGACTTAGATGACAAACCTGCAGCTAATATACTCAATGGGGAAAAGCTAAAAGTGTCTCCCTTAAGATCAAGACCAAGACAGGGATGTTCTCTTTCACTACTCTTATTCAACATAATATTAGAAGTCCTAGCCACAGAAATCAGACAAGAAGAAGAAGAATAAAAGGCATTCAAATTGGCAAGAAAGAAGTAATCCTGTCATTATTTCTGTGACATGATTAAACTAATAAATGAATTCAGTAAAGTAGCAGAATACAAAATAAATCTCCAGAAATTGGTTGCATTTTTATATACCAATAATGAACTATCAAAAAAATTACTTTTAACTATAAAGAAACATTTAGAATTGCATCAAAAAATAAAATAAAATACCTAGAAATAAATTTAAACAAGGAGGTAAAACACCTGTACTCAGAAAATTATAAGACAGTGAAGAAAGAAACTGAAGAAGATACAAATAAATTGGAACATATATGTGTTCAAGAATAAGAATTGGCCCTGGCCAGTTGGCTCAGCGATAGTGTGAGCCCGGCGTATGGAAGTCCTAGGTTTGATTCCTGGCCAGGGCACACAGGAGAAGGATGCTTCTCTACCCTTCCCTCTCTCCTTTCTATCTCTCTCTCTCTCTCTCTCTCTCTCTCTCTCTCTTCCCCTCCTGCAGCCAAGGCTCCATTGGAGCAAAGTTGGCCTGGGCGCTGAAAATGGCTCTATGGCCTCTGCCTCAGGTGCTAGAATGGCTCCAATTGCAGCGGAGTGATGCCCCAGAGAGGCCTAGCATCACCCCCTGGTGGGCATGCCAGGTGGAACCCAGTTGGGTGCATGTGGGAGTCTGTCTGCCTCCTCGGCTTCTCACTTCGAAAAAATACAAAAAAATAAAATAAAAGAATAATAAGAATTAACATTTTTAAAATGTCCATAGTACCCAAAGCAATCTATAGATTCAATGTAGTTCTTATCAAAATACCAATGGTATATTTCACAGAACTAGAACAAATAATCCTAAATTGTATATGTAACCACAAAAGACCCTGAATAGCCACAGCTATCTTAAGAAGAAAAAAGTTGGCAGAATCATGCTACCTGATATCAAACTATACTATAAGGTTGCAGCAATCAATCAAAACATCATGTTACTGTCATAAAAGCAGACATATAGATCAATGGAACAGAACAAAGATCCCAGAAGTAAACCCAAGCCTATATGGGTCACTTAATATATGCCAAAGGAGGCAAAACATACCATGAGGTAAAGAAAGTCTATTCAATAAATGGTGCTGGGAAAATTGGGCAGATACATACAAAAAAATGAAATTAGACCACCTTCTTACTCCATACACAGAATAAACTCAAAATGGATTAAAGACCTAAACATAAGATTCAAAACCATAAAATCGCTAGAAGAAAACATATGCAGTAAATTCTCTGACATTTCTTTTAGCAATATTCTTTCTAATATATATCCCTGGGCAAGGGAAACAAAAAAGAAAATAAAGAAATAGGACTACATGAACCTAAAAAGTTTTCATACAGCAAAGGAAATCATCAAAACAAAAAAGACTGCAACTGAAAACTAAAATTTTAAAAAGAAAATTGTAAACATGAATAAATGCAAACAAATATTAAAGGTATAAAATTAGGAGTTACATAAAAACACAAAACAAACAACACCTAATACTGAACAAAAAAAGCATGTAATCTAGCCTGACTGGTAGATAGAGCATCAACTTGGGACACTGAGGGCCCCAGTTAGAAACCCCGAGGTCACTGGCTTGAGCATGGACTCATAGCCTTGAGTGCAGGCTCACCAGCTTGAGTCCAAAGGTCGCTGCCTTGAGCCCAAAGTGCTTGGGAGTCACTGGCTCTGCTTGAGCCCCCTACTCAAGGCACCTATAAGAAGCAGTCAATGAACAACTAAAGTGAAGAAACTACAAGTTGATACTTCTCATCTCATACTCTTCCTTCTCTCCATTTCTCTCTCTTTTTTTAGTTTTTTTTTATTTTTTATTTTATTCATTTTAGAGAGGAGACACAGAGTGAGAGAGAGACAGAGAAAGAGAGAAAGGTGGGAGGAGCTGGAAGCTCAACTCCCATATGTGCCTTGACCAGACCAGTGCAGGGTTTTGAACTGGCAAACTCAGTGTTCCCAGGTCAACGCTTTATCCACTGCGCCACCACAGGTCAGGCCTCTCTCTCTTTTTTTTTAAAAAAAAAAAAAGGAGGGAGTTGATAGGTATGGAAATATTTCAAGTTTCTTATGCTGTTATTCAGGAGAAAAATGTGGTAAACACTAGATTCTGTCCATATGTCTTCTTTCACTCATTGTCTTTGGCATGGTTTCCGTGGGGGCCACTTCATGGATCTGGGGTCTTGACCATGTGATGTGTTGGAAAATGGGCATAACTGACACTGTACCAGTTCTAATTGGAGGGTTTAAGTGGGCAGAATTGACACTGTACCAGTTCTAACTGCAGGCTTTGACAGCATTTAGCTTGTCTGTGTTCTCTTGCTGTCCTCCACTTTACCCTAGGTACCTGCTTGTTACAGAATACATAGATACTTGACATATATCTGCATCCAAGTCACAGCTTATGGCCAAACACAGCCAACCCCAGACAAACCCAGCAAAGACTACCAAACCCGTGAGCTAGATTTAAATGCTCATTGTTGCACACCACTGAAATTTAGCAGTTGTCTGTTACGGAGTAAATGATAACTAATGCAGAGGATAAATATGTTAACTTTAAATGCAAATAAATTTGTGAGGTTTTTTTTTTAAGAGTTTATTTATTGATTTTACAGAGAGAGGAGAGAGGGGAAGGGGTGGAGTGAGAAGTATCAACTCACAGTTGCTTCACTTTAGTTGTTCATTGATTGTTTGTATGTGCTTTGACCGGGCAAGCCCGGTGTTTTGAACTGGCAACCTCCGCACTCCAGTTCAATGATTTATCCACTGCACTGCCACAGGCCAGTGAGTTTCAATTTTACTAAAATATCTGCCTGACCTGTGGTGGCGCAGTGGATAAAGCGTCGACCTGGGAACACTGAGGTCGCCAGTTCAAAACCCTGCACTGGCCTGGTCAAGGCACATATGGGAGTTGATGCTTCCAGCTCCTCCCCCCTTTCTCTCTCTCTCTCTCTCTCTCTTTCTCTCTCTCCCTCTCTCTCTCTCACTCTGTGTCTCCTCTCTAAAATGAATAAAAAGAAGAAATTAAAATATTTTACTTACTAAATTTGTGAACATATACTGTATATACATACATATACATCTATGTATATATAACGATACCATCTGTATCAAGTTCCAAAATATGTGAAATTAACAATATGTTCTTTAGGGACATATACCTACATAATATAAAGCAATGGTAGTCAACCTGGTCCCTACCGCCCACCAGTGGGCATTCCAGTTTTCATGGTGGGTGGTAGCGGAGCAAACAAAGTATAAATAAAAAGGTAGATTTAACTATAGTAAGTTGTTTTATAAAGATTTATTCTGCCAAACTTAGCGAAAATCCAACATAAAGTTCTTGGTAAGTAATTATTATTATATGCTTTAACTTGCTGTAACTCTGCTTTATAAATTTTATAAAGTAAAGTTACTTCTCTACTTTATAAATCACCATTACTGTGGAACTGGTGGGCAGTTAGAAAATTTTACTACTACCAGACATACAAAAGTGGGCGGTAGGTATATAAAAAGGTTGACTACTCCTGATATAAAGAAAAGCAAGAGACGCCTGAGCAGGCAGTGACACAATGGATAGAGTGTCGGCCTGGGACACAGAGGACCCAGGTTCAAAACCCCAAGGTTGCCAGCTTGAGCACAGAGTTGCCAGCTTGAGCACAGGGTCACTGGTTTAAGCATAGGATCATAGACATGACCCCATGGTCACCGACTTGAGCCCAAGGTCACTGGCTTGAGCAAGGGATCACTGGCTCGGCTAGAGCCCTTCCTTCATCTCCCATCAAGATACATATGAGAAGGCAGTCAATGAACAACTAAGGTGCTGCAAAAAAGAACTAATGCTTCTCATCTCTCTCCTTTCCTATCTATCTTTTCCTGTCTGCCTGTCTCTCTCTCCATCTCACAAAAAAAAAAAGAACAAAAAGCAAGAGAATACTAGACTCCAGAGTTGAGGCTAGCGGTTTCCTCAGGGTAGCAAAAAGATGGAGAAGTAGTGGGGAGATGTGATCCAAGAGGTACAGGTAATATTCTATCACTTAAGCTGACGGAAAGGATAGTATGGACATCATTGTATTAGACCTTATAAAACATAGCAAATATAGTCTTTTGTATAAATGCAATATTTTATTTTAATGTGAAAAAAACAATTTTTCCAACAAAATTCAGAAATAAAATGACTATAAATAAAAATAATATAGCATATGTAAATGTCATAAAGGAGTTAAATGCACTTTTATAATCCTTAAGCCATAATTAAGAAGGAGTAACAGTTGTAGTGACTCATAAGGTCAGTAGTCGAGGCCACCATAAGAGCCGCCTGGCCAGTGCAGGTTCGCATTGGATTCGAACAGTTGGTAATGAAACAACGGAGCCAAGAACTGGTGAGCCATCAGCTATAATTCTAGCTTGCACCCGGCGGGCAAGCAAAAACACACACTGGGCTCCAAAACCTACTTATTCAGTGCTCACAAAGCTACTGACTTATATGAGTTTCCTAGAATCAAAGGTTTCTAGCTCACCAGACTTATTCACCTCTGTTTCCCATCTCCTTCTCTCTACACAAACTCTGCACAAACTGGCTTCTTCCTCAGCATTCTACTATCTTGGCTGCTTCTCCTGGCCTTCATGTGGTCTTACTCTGCTCTCCTCTCTAATACTAATCCCAGGAACCGAGAGAGAGAGATCAAGCTACTGGTCTCTCCCACTTTATACCGTAGAATCAAAACCTTTAATCCAATTATACAAACAAAGAAGTCTCTGTATAATGGGATTCCTCAGGAGAGTGCACCACCCTACATCATCCAATCAGTCAAGGGTGTGGGGAAGAGCTTACTCTTAAACTAAGCCTTAGGCTATAACGACCTGGCCTTTCCACAGCCTGTTCCCCATTACAAATTAATAACAACTGTAAAGCCAGTAGCCACGGCCACCATCACAGCCGCCTGACCCGTGCAGGTTCGCATTAGATTCGGACAGTCGGTAATGAAACACAGGAGCCAAGAACTGGTGAGCCATCAGCTTTAATTCTAGCTTGCACCTGGAGGGCAAGCAAAAACACACACTGGGCTCCAAAACCCACTCATTCAATTTACACAAACAAGAAAGTCTCTGATACAAAGCCACCCATCTGAGGCATAATGGGATTCCTCAGGAGAGTGCACCACCCTACATCATCCAATCAGTCAAGCGTGTGGAGAAGAGCTTACTCTTAAAACTAAGCCTTAGGCTATAACGACCTGGCCTGCTTATATTACAGCCTTTCCCCCACACCCATTCCAAGCGTAAGGGCAAATAATATCATCTGGGTGACAGCTTCCATGTGGGCAGCTCCATCTTTAACAAAGTGAGCATAATATATTTTATCTGCCCAACATCAACAAACTTCCATATGGGCAACGCCATCTTTAACAAAGTGAGCGTAATATTTTTTATCTGCCCAACAATCCACTCCTATGCTCACTTTACTACCCATAATCTACACCACCGGCATCCCTGTACAGGGAAATTAGGTACATTACACAAATTACAAATACATGAAAAATCATACAATTTCAACAATTACAAAGGTACATTTCACCAGTCTCTGAGCACTTTGCCAAAAGTGCAAAATGTCCTCGGCCTTCTCTCTTGCCATTTGAAAGGCTTCCTGGGGCAGGGGGAGGGCCTCCATCAAAGCTGCACCCCAACCCCATCAGTGTATTTCACATTGTCCAAAATCCATAAATCCATTCAACAAAGGAGCCTGTGCCCATCCGGTCATAGTCCAGGAAATCAGTCCACAAACATGGGGCCTTAGCCTCCCCCCTCATTTCTGCCATCATGGCAGGCTTTACACTGTCCCAAAAAAAAGTATGTGGCAATGGCAGTCAGCATTTCCATCTCTGCTCTGGGGAGCATGATGGCATCCACCCCTATGTCCCAAAATCGCAGACCTACCAGGAGCGTAGCTACTCCTTGCTGCTGGGCTCTCACCTTCTGGAGACTGCGGATTGTAACTCCAGCCAGATTCTCCTCATCTTCCAAAGAGGAACTGAAAACACCAACTCCTGCTGCTGGGCTTGAGCCCCAGGCCACTGCTGCCTTCTGCTCAGCAGGCCTTGCAGCTCCAGCCCCGGCCTCAGCCTCATCCTCCCGCTGCTGCTGGCTCTCCACAACATCCAGGGCAATCTGCAACTCACGAACCTGTGATTCCTTATCTGGCAGCTGCTCCATTTCCAGGCGAATCTCACAAACCTGGTCAGCCTCCTCCTCCAGCGCTTCCTCCAGCTCCAGGGTCAGCATCTGTTTCTCCCAAGTTTCCTCCAGCTCCTTCCACTGCTCGGTTTGCAGGTCCTGGGCAGCCTCTTCCACGGAACTCTCGGTTTCCTCACACATGGCTGTAAAAGTCAGCCAGCATAATACTACCAAAAGGACAGCCATGGGAAACCATAACAGCAGCCAGTCCTCTACCATGCACCTCAAGGGTGCCAGCTCCATATTGATCTGTACCGAATCCTGCCACAGACTATGCCAAATGTAAAGCCAGTAGTCGAGGCCACCATCAAAGCTGCCTGGCCAGTGCAGGTTCGCACTGGATTCGAACAGTTGGTAATGAAACAACGGAGCCAAGAACTGGTGAGCCATCAGCTTTAATTCTAGCTTGCACCCGGCGGGCAAGCAAAAACACACACTGGGCTCCAAAACCTACTCATTCAGTGCTCACAAAGCTACTGACTTATCTGAGTTCCCTAGAATCAAAGGTTTCTAGCTCACCAGACTTATTCACCTCTGTTTCCCATCTCCTTCTCTCTACACACACTCTGCACAAACTGGCTTCTCCCTCAGCACTCTGCCATCTTGGCTGCTTCCTCTCCTCCATGTGGCCTTAATCAGCTCTCCTTTCTAATACTAACCTCAGGAACCGAGAGAGCAAGCTCCTGGTCTGACCCACTTTATAGCATAGATTCAAAACCTTTAATCCAATCTACAAACAAGAAAGTCTCTGATACAAAGTCACTTACTTATCTGAGACATAGTGGGAGGATTCCTCATGAGAGTGCACCACCCTACATCATCCAATCAGTCAATGGTGTGGGAAAAGCTTACTCTTAAAACTAAGCCTTAGGCTATAACGACCTGGCCTGCCCACAGCCTGTTCCCCATTACACATTAATATCAACGAACTTCCATGTGGGCAGTGCCATTTTTAACAAAGTGAGCATAATATATTTTATCTGCTCAACATGACTCATTTACACTTTAAAAGTTCAAGACAAATACAAGCGATAGCCAGTTAGTTCCACTACAAATTGCAAGACAGCTTTTCTGTGAAAGACTATCCATTGTCCACATGTAGAACCAGCTGACCTACCAACAAGTTGTACCATTAGTGATGTCTGATCTCAACTGTCTTACCACTGAAGCTTCTAATCTCACCTTCACAGTTGAGTAATCCCAGTTCACTTTCTACTATTAAATCCTAAAAACTATTTTGCTAAATTGCTCTTTGTTGAATTGCCATCCCAAGAAAAAGTTTAAGAAAATTCCTTTCATTGAAGCATTATTTGTAATAGCAAAAATATTATAACCAACTTAAATATCCAAAAACAAGAAATTGATTAAATGAAATGTTAATTTACACATAACAGACTATGATGCATCATTTTTAAATGTTGCCAAGAAATTTAATGATGAATGAATGCTCTGCAACGTGTTTTATGCAATTTCGCACAATCAACAAGATGTAATTAGAAATGATGCCTTGACCAATTTAAATTTATTTCCCCAAAGACTTATAAGCCAATACTTAAATGATTAATGTTCAATTTTTAAACTTAAAAGACAGGTAATTTATAAATTTACTATTCATTCAATAAATATTTATCAGGCAACTATAATGAGTCAGGCAGTGTTCTAGGCTCTAAAGATACAACAATGATCAAAACAAAAACCCTGTCCCCACGAAACTTACATCATAGTAATTCTAGTATGTTCATTCTTAACTCAGATTCATAGCTTATTAGCTCAAATATATATGTCAGGGCATATTATCAGGTAACATACCCTCATTCCACATAAAGTAATAACTTTATTAATATTAAGGTCATTATTTACTGACACAGAAAGTCTCACCATTGTACTTTCATAATTCTTGGACTTTCTATTTAAAAAATGCTTTTTCTGTGATTTATACCCTCTGAAACACAATGCTAAACTCCCACAGCTTTAAGTATTTTCCCAGCTCAAGAGAAGTAAAGCAAATCTATCATTGCTAGAGTGAAAGGAGGTTTGTTTACTCTATTCACTAAATCAACAAAGTACTTCCTGCTAATGAGATCAGAGAATGAGATGGGCAAAGGAGAAACCGTTTGGTTTCCTTGGTTTGTTTACATGTATATGTTAATGAAGCATCAGATAAGAATAAAGTCTAATTTCCCCATCTACAGGTAGAATTCAAGTTAGCTTTCCAGAAGGATTTATCAAATTCTAGTAGTTTTACACTGGTCAACATGTCAGCTTCTAGGTACTTAGGAAAACAAATGTATTTTCCAAGCTTCTTTATCTCAGTTACAGAGGCAGGGTCTTTCAAAAGTGGCTTATAATTTGTTTACATGTTATATTTGCCTAATTCTCTATACATCCTATCAGAACTATGCATAATACCTGAGCTCTACAAATAAAAGCTAAAGTGAAAGATACAGTATCTCTGATTTTCAGGAACTTGGCATCCTTTTAAAAATCAGTTAAAAGTTCCAGACTGCCAACTATAATAATATGCACTATAGTAGACACCATGGAAAAATATAAAGAAAAGCAGACCTGATTTTAGGCTCTATCTTCAAGAAACTTACCTCTAGTTAGATTCTAAACACAAGATGTGCCTACCCACCCATTCAATAAGTACTAATTCAGCCATACAATACTGCAAAAACTTCTCAAGAGCCTTGAGATACAATAATTAAGAGAAACCTGATCCTAGCTATTCTGTACTAACAGAGCACATTCAGAAGAAAAGTACCAAGAGAAAACAAAGTGAGATGGATGTCAAGAGCTACAGCTCATGCAAAGGCCCTGTGGTCAATGAAAACGAGGAAAGCTATGGGCCAAATAAATGCATAGATACAGTTGAAGAGAGGAAAATTCATATAGGATGTCAATAACCTTAGAATTCAGCAAGCTGATGACAAACTATAGGCTTTGTTTAAAAAAAAAATCACTCAATATGTAAGAAGTCTGAGATACAAAGGTCCAGCTATGCCGTTAACCAGCTCTAAAAACTCAGACCGAGTCACATCACTTCTCTGACCCTCAGGTTTTCATCTGTATAACTAAAATTAAAATTTCAAACCTACCTACCACTCAAAATTTTCATGGATTACACATGAAAAAAAATGCTTTAGTAAACTAAATATCTTATATGTTTGACATATGCATTAGTACTGATCCATTTTTTGTCTTACTGTATAAAATAAAGGAGTTGCAACACAAGTTTTAAGTTTTATTCCTAGCACTCTAAATTTATGACCTAAAAACTCATTTTAATTCACTAGGTAACTAAGAAAGATTCTAACTTTCTTAGCATTATAAACAGGATCTATCAGTCATAGCCAGGCATGAACTGAAACAAACTACTCTAAAATGTTGGCTATGTTTTTTTTTTAAAGTAGGCCAAATTCAAATGGCACTTGGAAGAAGGTCAAAATGACTATTAACAGTGAAACAATCAAAGGTAACCCTAAATTTGAGGGAAGAACCTAGATGACATTCTTTTGGCAATCCTCAGTGACAGCAAATCATCAATTTTGGAGGAAAACGTTTTGTAATAGAAAAATATTTCCCAAGCAAGTCTGAGGAAGAAGCTTAGAATTCAAAGTGGTTATAAAAAGTTGGGTCAAAAATAAAGTATGATATAAACTGATGAGCAATGGCACTTAATTACCCCAAAAAACAATTTTTAAAAAAATGTTCTCTTAAGCAATTAATGTAGATAGTCTGCTAATGGTAGCTACTCTTAGCAGTAATTTGATTACATACTCTAAAATGCTGCTTTAAAAATTAGTCTATTACTTCACAATCAGACTCTTCTACCTGGTCCCTATGTTCCAATAACTAAGCATCTAACTGGAAAAGTAAAACACAAACACATGAAAAGTTACATAAGAAAGCAAGATAGGGGACATGCAGTTCCAACAAAGACAAACAGATCCAGTATTACAGATCAGCCTATTACAGACAACAAAAAGCTAGACAAACTAATACATTTTTAAATTATTAAAATATCAGAGGGTATAAATTGGTACAACCACTTTGGAAAACTGTTTTGATAGTAACTATTAAAGCTACACACACACACACACACACACACACACACACACACACACATTCTACCTATTATTCAATAATTGCATTCTTAGAAATATATCCAAAAGAACAGAGTATATATGTCCAACACAATACATATACATATATATAAATGTTCATAGCTTAATTTATAATAACCCCAAACTGGAAACAATACAAAGGCCTATTAGAAGTAGTAAGGGCAAAAACTTACAATATAGTTATGTATTAGGCTGCTACTATGGCAGACTGTATTTTCCAGTAATGGTCATTACATTATATCTGGTCTCACATGCTCTTCCAGAATCCTGCCTCTTGCCAGCAGGCAGCAGAATCAAGTTCCTTTCTTTTTAAAGCTGGGTAGGCTTATGGCTGTCTCAAAGAACAGACTGCAGTGGAAGTAATACTGACTAGGCTTCAAGGACAAGTCATAAAATAACATCTGTCTGGCGCATTGGCTCTTTACCCCCTTCTCACTACATGTGGATGGGACACTTGACCTTGGAACCAACCACAATATAGTGCGCATGCTCGGGCCACATTTAGGCATTGTGTCATCAACAACCAGACACATGAGCAAACCTTCAAATATGAGACTCAGCCTTCAAGGAGCCCTCCTTGAAACTAAATGAAGCAGAGATGAGCATTGCCCAAACTGCAGATTTATAATGAAAATAAACATTCTCATCATTTAAGTCACTGAGGGGTGAGACAAATTTTGGGTGCAACAGTAATCAGAACAAGTTCAGGGCAATAAAAAAGAAATACTACTGCTACATACAACAACATAGTTGAACCTCACTGATACAATGTGGAAAGAAAGAAGCCAGACACAAGATACTACATACTGTGTCATGTACATTTCTGATGAGAGCTAGAGAATGCAAAACAGTCTATGGTGACAGAAATTGAGTAAGTGTTACCTGAGGCAGGGGATGAGGCGGTACTGATTGAAAAGGAGTATGACAGAGCCCCCTGGGGTGACAGAAATGTCCTATATATTGAAGTGGGTATGTTTATATACTTAATTAAACTTATAAAATTCTTTTATATACTTAAGATTAGTACACATTATTATGTGTATAGTATATCTTAATTTTAAAGGGTTGGGGGAAAAAGAGCTAACAAGATAATGAGGAATTGCGAGCTACAGTTTAGGAGGTAACAGGAATCCAGAATGGGGATTTTACTCTTGGAATTGTTTGCCTAATCAAAAGAAATACCTGAGAGGCTACACTGCACTTAGGCAAATTTGCAGGCTAAGACAAAATAGCAGAGTACAATATTCACCAAAGAAATCACCCTTTGCTTTCAGATAAAACCTCAAAACACTGAATTCTAGCCTGACCTGTGGTGGCGCAGTGGATAAAGCGTTGACCTGGGAATACTGAGGTAGCCAGTTCAAAACCCTGCACTGGTCTGGTCAAGGCACATATGGGAGTTGATGCTTCTAGCTCCTCCCCACTGTTTCTCTTTCTCTATCTCTCTCTCTCACTCTGTGTCTCCTCTCGAAAAAAATGAATAAATAAATTTTTAAAAAAACTTAAAAAAAAAAAACACTGAATTCTAGAAGGGATACCCTATAACAGGGGTCAGGAACCTTTTTGGCTGAGAGAGCCATGAACGCCACATATTGTAAAATGTAATTCCATGAGAGCCATACAATATGTTTAATACTAAATACAAGTAAATGTGTGCATTTTATGTAAGACCAACACTTTTAAAGTACAATAAGGCTCTGAATTCTTTTTAATAACGTTGTTATGCTATTGCTAACCAATGATGAATAAAGTACTTCTTACCATTAATGCGACTTCTGGTGCTGCATGGTTTTGCTGATGGCTTTGTAGTCTGGATGATACGTGGTGAGGTTAAGCTTCATGCAGGTGTTGAGACTTCCATCCATTAAAAGTGATAGCAGGTTGGTCTTAACATTCTTTAGATGTGAGAAAGACTGCTCACATGCATATGTAGAGCCAAACATTGTCAGTACAGCAATATTCACACGCTGCAGTGTGTGGTATGTGATGGGAAGCGTGTTCCAAGTTTTTATAATCAGCTGGTCCACGGGTTGAAGTGTTTTCATTTCTCCCCACTTATGTTTGCTCGCCAACTCTGCTTGCTGTGGTGCAAGTCTTTCCAAATCTTCATTCAATGACTTGAACTTATTCACCCACATGTCTGAGGCCTTCAGGTCAGCAGCTTGTAGCTCAAAATATCAGACAGAGACACCGGGGATGTAACTCAGGTCAGCGCTGTCCACTGCACACTTGTGTGGATGGGTGATGAACTTAAAAAGATGAGTGTGCTTGCAAAATTCTCCAAAGCGCACTTTGAATGACTGCAGGAGATTAGATGTGAAGCCCGCTAGCTGCTGGAGATCAAGATGTTGAGCAGGGTCACTTGCTGTGCATGCATCTTTAAACTCTCCCAGTTTTTCAAAGTGTAGTAAACGACTTGTTTCAATGTCGGTGATAAAGAGTTCCAGCTTGTTTTCAAATGCAAACACTGCTTGTTGAAGGGATAAGACTGTATTTCCAACGCCTTGAATTTTCACATTGAGCTGATTCAGATGTTCAGTCCTGTCCACGAGATAATAGAACTTCAGGAGCCACTCAAGTGTTAGCTAACTCAGGATGCTCGATGTTTTTCATTTCAAGAAAAGTTTGGATTTCGCTCAGACAAACCGCGAAACAGCTGAGCACCTTCTCTCTTGACAACCAACGCACATTGCTGTGCAGAAGCAGACCAGGATAATTATTCCCAACTTCATCCAGCAGTGTTTTAAACTGGCAATCATTTAAAGCTCGGGCTACAATCAAGTTGACCACCCAAATGACCAGCGACATCACTTCACCAAACTGCTCACCACACATCTGAGCACAAAGCGCCTCCTGATGTAGGATACAGTGAAAACTTAGGATGGGTCTCTTTTCACGTTCACAAAGAAGCACTATGAATCCTCTGTTTTTCCCCACCATGCACGGAGCACCATCATCAGTACACACCAAAATAAGTTTATCCATCAGTAGATTTTTTTCTTTAGCAAACTCAGTGAAAGACTGCAATAAATCCTCCCCTCTTGTTGTCTCTTTCATAGGCAAAACAGCAAGACTTTCCTCACATAGTGTGTCACTGACAGCCTACCTTGCAATCATGCTGAACTGGGATAAATGGCTTATGTCTGTTGACTCATCCAAAGCAAGATAGAAGAATGGTGCTGCATTTATGTCCTTTACTTGTGTTGCCTCAATTTGATTTGCCATCACGATGATACGATCATGAATAGTTCTTACTGACAGAGGCATGTCTTTTATTTGTTTGATTATCTTGTCTTTATCCAAAAAGTCATCAAAACTTTCATTGGCAACATCAAGCATGAATGTTTTGGCATACTCCCCATCTGTGTGTGAATGGCTTTCCTTTTCTCACAATTGCTAAAGCACCAGCAAAGCTAGCTGAATTCCAATCACCTTGTTGGGTCCAAACACGGAGTTGCTGCTGACTAGCCTGCACTCTGCACAGTAGCTCTTGACACGCTTTCTTCCTGCTGTCCCCTGCTGGATATTTCAATGCAAATGTAGTATGGCATGTGTCGAAGTGCTGCTTTATATTTGACCGTTTCATCAATGCAATTTTATCACTGCATATTAGACACAGTGCAGAACCTGTTCTCTCCACAAAGGCCAATTCCTCTGTCCATTCCTGCTGAAAAGTACGATACTTATCTTTTTTTCTTTTAGCCATTTTCTTCATCAAAAGGGCTTCTGCAATTAGCTAGCTGACTACTTGATTAAAAGGAGGGAAGTTTACTTCCTGACTTCACAAAGACCCGTGTACGTTACGCATTATCCAATAAAAATTTGGACAGCTGTGATTGGCTCTAGCCACCCGCAACCATGAACATGAGCGGTAGGAAATGAATGGATTGTAATACGTGAGAATGTTTTATATTTAACGTTATTTTCTTTTATTAAAGATTTGTCTGTAAGCCAGATGCAGTCATCAGAAGAGCCACATCTGGCTCATGAGCCATAGGTTCCCAACTGGAACCCCAGAAGTAAACTAAACCAGTGCCTTATACAGACTCTCCCAAAACAAAACCAGAGTTTGGATAAGGTAGTCCTAAGTACGTGGCAAAAGCAATGAAAAAATCCTTACCTAAATCTATAACAACTTCTAGAAATACTTTTTCAAATACAATAAACAGTACACAATCAGAGCCTCCTTGAGAAATAATAGACCACAGGGGGAAAAAAAATGTAAAATCGGGGATAGAGTTACCATGCTTACTCTGTCCAAAGAGATATATGCAAAGCTTGAAATTTTGAAAGGGAATTAGAAATTATTACAGCGGCACAGCAGATTTTGTAAAAATCTAATGGAAACTCTTGATTTAGAAAAATACAATAACGAAAACTAAGGAACCAGGAAATACATGTAAGAGCAGATTAGACAAAGATGAGGATGAATTTAGTAAACTGAAAGACAGGCCAGAAGAAATAACCCAGAACAAAAACGAAACAAAAGGATGGAAAATATAGAAGACAGGTGAAATACACAGAGTTCAATGAGATCCAACTTTATGCATAAATGACATCCCAGAAGGAGTAAGCTAGAGAATAGGGAAGAAGCAATATTTGAAGAGATGATGGTTGAGAACTATACAAAACTGATGAAATGTATCAAGTCACAGCATCAAAAGGTATGTACACTGAGAGAAAAAAAGAAAAGGAAAAAAATCATCTGAAATCAAAAGGCAAACTTTAATATAATAAGAAACAAACCAAAAACAAAAAAACAACTGCAGCTGACTTATCAACAGAAACAAAGGCAAACACTTTAGAATAAAATCCAAAATCTAACATATAAATACATGTATGTGCGTATATATATATATGTAAAATTTAGAATTCTATACCTAGAAAATTTTACCTTTCAAGAATGTAGATGAACTAAAAACATTCTCAAAGAAAAAGTTTGAAAATTTGTCAATACTAACCCACTTTAAAGAAAATACTAAAAGTGTTCTTCAGGCAAAAGGAAAATTATTCTATTCAGTAATGCAAGAAGAAATTTTTAAAAAAGAAAATACATTAAGTCTATTTGAATAATACCAGCATAAACCAAAAAAAATACATATATATTTATATATATATGCACTTAAAAACATGGTAACAATGAAATAGGTATGTATATGTATGTATTTATATATGCACTTAAAAACATGGTAACAATGAAATAGGTAACAAAAGGAAATTGGCTTTAATGTTTTTATAGGCCTTGCATTATCTGAAAAAAGGGTGAAAGTTTCAACTAACATCACACTTTGATAAGTCAAGAATACATATTAGAATTTTTTTATTATTATTAAATATATTATTTATTGACATTTTTTACAGAGAGAGAGAGACTGAGAGAGGAATGGGAAGCATCAAACTCACAGCAGTTGCCTCTCGCATGTGCCTTGACCAGGCAAGCCCAGGGCTTCAAACTGATAACCCTCAGCGTTCCAGGTCTATACCTCATCCCCTGCACCACCACAGGTCAGGCTACATATTAGAATTTCTTGGGCAAGTACTAAAAGACTAGAAGAATATATAATCCCACGCTAATAAAAATGGAGAAAATGAAATAATTATCTTTTAAACAATCAACCCAAAACAAAGCTAGAAAGAGAAAAAAAAGATATGGAACCAGTGAGACAAATATATTTTTTTAGTTTTTTAAACATTAATGTTAACAGTCATTGTATGCCACTTCATTAATATTTATAACAAGCATTGGCAATACATACAGAAATATCTAACCGACAAACATATACCTAACCTTTATAAATTTCAAACTCTGCATCTATTTAAATTTTTCTACTGTGACTTACTTTTCAAAATATTATTTCACCTTATCTTATCTTACCATAGGTAGACTAATGAGCATTAAAATGTCCAAAATTCAAATAAAAAGACACAGGAACAAAAAAGCCTCGAGACTGACTTATAAATACTGGATTAATTCCATAATAAAATATTAATTTGCCTTTACTGATCTCTATAACATTACTAATTGAAATTCATACATTAAGAGGTTTAAAATGATACGCTTTCAGCCTGACCAGGCAGTGGCACGCACAGTGGATAGAGCGTCGGACTGGGATGCGGAGGACCCAAGTTCAAGACCCCAAGTTCGAGACCCCGAGGTCGCCAGCTTGAGCTCGGGCTCATCTGGCTTGAGCAAAAGCTTACCAGCTTGGACCCAAGGTCGCTGGCCCCAGCAAGAGGTGGCTCGGTCTGCTGAAGGCCCGCAATCAATGAACAACTAAGATGTTGCAACAGCAACAAAAAACTAATGATTGATGCTTCTCACCTCTCTCTGTTCCTGTCTGTCTGTCCCTATCTATCCCTCTCTCTGACTTACTCTCTGTCCCTGTAAAAAAAAAAAAAAAAAAAAAAAAAATGATGCCCTTTCATTTATTTCATGATAAACATTACTCTAATATTTTTAATTCACTTGCTAATTCAGTAAAAGGAAAATTCCACAATAAAATTACAACCTTTTCTATACTCATCAATGTCAGCAAGACCCAGGTGCAACGTGTACCTCAATTAAAGAATAATTATCGTCTTTAGAGCCAACAACACTTAAGCAAGCATGATGTAAAATTCCAGTCACTCTGAATCTCCCTAAAAGCAAATGAAACTATCTGCCACTTACTAATTTTTTGTTTTAAGGTAGGTTGGTACTACTATTTTGTGAGTGGGTATTTTAAATAAGGTAGTCTAAGCTCTTCTAAGGGAAAATGCCATCAGGGTTAAATTAAAATACTACTGATATCAGATGATAGTATCTCTGTAAAGAAATCAAAGAACCTTTTATTTAACATTTCATCCCAGTTTTATGGATGCAGACATTAACTAATGGTGGTAGAGTTATAACAGTAGACACCAACATGTGCAGAGAGTTATTTCCAGCTCTATCTAGTACAGTTAGAGTCAACTAGATTGACTGCCTTTCTATAATGGCTACGGAACAAGATGACCAGAGTATGGCGCCGAGAGCCTTTTCAGTTACAATTAACAGTGGCTGCTTCTGAGCCATGGGGCACTAACTAATCTTATCTAACATTTAAAGCATTCTTATCTAGCCTTTACAACAGTCTGTTCAGGGACTGCCTACATGTTCTTCTCTCATCCCCAAAGTGTCCTGCCCACCCACCTCCCCTTTTTACCTACCATCTCCTCTTGATTCTTCAGGTCTTACAAATTACTTCCTCAGGAAAGCTTGCCCTGCCACCTCCAAATCAAGTTAGGTTCCCTAGTTATTTGTTTCAGAGCTCCCTGTACTTCATTCACTTCAAAAGATTTATGCACCCTATTGCTGAAAACAAGGTACCTAACACAGGTCCTTGGGGGACACAAAAGGCACTCAAGAAATATCTGTTGAATAAACAAACTTCAATTTATGATCCCCCCCATATTAGAAAAAAATAAGCATTAAAATGTAAGTTATTTGCATGAAGTGATAATAGCATGGAAATGGCACAGACCAGTTGAGAATCCAATATTTGTTCCTCTAATTCCCATGCTCTAGTCTCAGATACTACAGTGAAGTGTGCTAGAAGGCAGAATTCTTTCAAAGTAATATCTTTGTATTGACTCCAACTGTAAAAAATTGAGATACTTTTTAAAAAGGAAAAATATGTCTCTAAATACAAGTAAGTCACATCAAAGAATGTGGTATGCCTTCCAAAAATCACACTGAAGGGATAAATGATAACTTTCTGGTAATAAATGGTCTGAGTATTTATAACAATACCACTGCACTAAAAACAAGAATGGTTAAAGTGAAACTGCAAACATAAACTACAGAATGTAATCACCTCTCTACCTGAAGTAGCAATTCCCAAACTTTTAGAATTGTTGCTGAGTCTTTTGCCAGCCTCAAACTGTCCTTTCATTCCTAGCACTTTGTAACCAAAGTAGTTCTGTTTTCAATTTGCCCCTAGCTTGAATTCACTGGCTTCTTTCTCACCCATTTTTACTGGCTACAAAACATAACAGTAACTTGAGATAAATGAGCACATGGTGGCAAAGACTGAGCAGTGCGACCCCTGCTTGGCACTGAAGGCCCAGCCCAGTCCGGATCCAAATGCCTACCAGGAAGAGTCATCTTGGTCCCCAGTAATACTAAGGATGACCAATCCACTAAAAGATGGTGCCAAAGCTATCACTTCTACTTGTTAAACCAATGGCAATTGTCCTAGCGAAAAACAGTAAGCAGGCACCAAGACTTACTGTTTCTTTGAATGCATTTGTGACAACTCAATTCTTTAAATACATAGAAAGCAAAGGAATTTCTATTAACTTAGGATACCTGTACTTGAAATTAAGGCTGTGGTTTTCCTTTAAAACTTAATTTCCACTTTTATTAGTATAATTCTTTTGACATATTTCAATTGCCTGTGTAGAACACAACATTGGATTAACACCCATTTTAAGTAACAAATAACTATATTTATAAACTTCATTATACAAAAACAGCGAAATCAGGAATGTTTTCCTTAATGTAGGGTCTGACGGAGTTAGAAATAAAAGCAAATAATCCACTGTTCATATGATGCTGGCTAGTTTTAATTCTTATTAAGGTGACTTCAAAAATAAAAAAGTACTCTGATTTCCCGCTAACTGAACTTCCCAGAGATTTAATATATGAGGAAGTTGACCACGGTAATCTTTTAAAGTTCTGTCGAACTTTTTCTAAGTCATAAAATATTAAGTATATAACCCAATGACTTAATTCTCTTTATAAATGAATTAATAAGGATTGAAATCATTCTTCCAGCAAACGAAACATTCAAGACTGTGTCCCCAGTTTTCTTTTCCATTTATGTCACATTATTTCCAATGACTGGGTATTGCCAATTCAAAAATTTTTCCCAGCTGCATAAGGGAGTCATTAAACTGTTAAAAATCTACGGACTACAAAGCATCTATGAGTTAAAATGGGAGCGGAGAAGCAGAGTTCAATCTTCACCTTACAGAAATGTTCACCGACTCCTCACATTTTCTGGCATTAAAATACCATTTTCACGCATTAGATATGTCACACCGTCACAAGGCTGTTAGCTCCAAACTACTGTATTCTGCAAACTTTGCAAAGACGCACAGATTCCCAGGCTCTCCGAATCCCTCATTCACCCCATCCTCCCGTGCCTAGTCGTAACCAAGTTCCGCAGCACGAAAGCACCAATTTAAAAGCACAAAGTTTGCCTCGGTCCTGCCCACTTGGACTCTGGAGGACGCCAGTGAAACTTGCCAGGGAGACAAGTCCCCGTGGGAGCCGAAACTTGCTCTGGGGGTGAGAGAGACAGTGGGTCTTCCCTCCCACAGGATGATCTCGACCCGGCCCCGTGCATGAGCCCCGGTCACCCGCCATCAGATCTTCCCCGCGTGGTCCCCGGCACACACACCCCGCACGCCCCCTGCACCCCAGCGCCCGCCAAACTGTCAATCACACCCGCAGGACCCCACAATCACGGTTCCAGACTGGGGACGAGGACGGCCCCACACACGTTTCCGGAGCCTTCCCCGCGCGATCGCTGAGGGAGCAGCCGCAGCTCCGTCCACCTCCCCCGGGTCCGGGAATGGCGGCGTCCGCCTCCCCGGGGCCAAGTCGGAGTGCCTGCCCTGGAGGAAACCCGCGGGGACGCCGCCGCCGGTCGGCCACTGGCGGTGGGAGAGGAGTAAATGAAGTTACCTCCAGACGGTCCCAGCGGAGGCAGAGGAGGGCTGGGGGTCCCGGCAGCCGAGAAGGTCCGGGCGCGGCGGCAGCTACCGCAGTGCCCTCCGCCCCATTGTTTCCCTTCCAAGAGGATCCCGGCGAAGCCTAGCCCGGGAACCAGGAAGTTCCCCGGCGCGACACCTCCTGCCGCCGCTATGGAAACGGCCCCCGCCTCCCAGGGCGGCCGGCCGGGACCCCGCCTCCGCGCCGCCGGCCCCGCCCGCCTCACGGGCCGCTGCCAACCGTCGCCGCCATCTTGGCGCGGCCGGGAGCCCCTTACCGGGCATACGGGGCTCCGCGTTCCCGCCGCCCGCGGGGGCGCGCGTCCAGCTTCACCCCACTGCCAGCCACGAACCGGGGCTCTGGGCTCTGACCCCTGGACACTGAGGGCCAGACAGACGGGACGTGGGGCGCACTGGAGACCTTGCTGGTACTGCAGGGACACGACTGACTTAAGCTGCTGTCCAATGGACAGGTCAAGGGACGGCTGGGACCACGTGGGCGGTCGACAGAGTAGTAACCAAGAGCATTGTCTCTGCAGCCAGATGGCTTCGGGCTTCATTTCAGGCTTAACTACATACTTAGCAGCTGTCCCACCTTAGTCTGTTTAATTTTCCCTGTGCCTCAGTTTCTTCATCTGAAAGTGACAATAATAATAGTACCTGCCTCTTAGGGTTGTTAGCTGAAACAAATGAGTGCTTGGTTGTTAGTAAGTGCAAAATAATCATTCGCTTAATAAAATGGCATTGCTTCTGACAAAATTCATATTTCTGTCATTTTTTAGGAACTTAATCTAAGTGTTAAGATCGGCACTATTTTAAATAGGCTACTCTGTAAGATCCCTTTGCCTACTTAACAGTTCTCAAATGTTCATCTTTTATCCCATCTTTAGGTCAGCTTTCCTTTTTTAATTTCACGGCAATTGTCAAGAGTTTTAATCTCCAGAGTCTTTCATTAAAAGGTGCCATAAAAAAGATGAATGATGTAAACTTTCTGACCCCGTATTTAGCTGACAGTTAAATGATTTATTCAAAAGAAGCTAGAAAAGTTAGGGTGTGCAGATATCTTAAAGGCTTCTTGTCCTCGATTTCAGTAATTAGTTAATAAAGCTGGCAACTAACTGCATGGTTGTTGTTATTATCTCTCCTTTCCAGCTGGTAAAAACTGACACTAAGAAACTTGGGTGTTGTGTGCAATATGGGAGAGCGGGGATGAAAGGAAGGTCATGTCTTAAAGATGCAAACTTTAAGAACTCAATGTAAGACTACATCTTAGTTGGTTTCTAAGGCTCCTTCTAGTTCACAAGTGTGATCTTATTTGTACATTTTTAATAAAATACAAATTTATACTTTCCTTTGGGTCTTTTGTTTTTTCACTCATTAAAACCAAATTTGTGAAGACGAGTGTTTGTTTTTATGATCCTTATCCAAAAATGGCATAAATTGTTTGACATATGAATTAGGGTAAAAACAGATCAGGAGTTGGGAGAATGTAGGAAAACTCTTCAACATCCAAACTCTTCTTCAAAAGTCATGGAATGCTCTGATTAGCCATCTCACAGATTGGAATATCCTGAACTGAAAGGCAGAGAGGCCTCCACTGGTACAGCTTTGTAGTCCCCATTAGACTCACAGATTTCTTTGCACATGGTAGGCCCTCAATAAATGGTTATTGAATTATATCGCCATCTTTGTGGTTCAGCTCCCATCATTTAAGGAGAATTTGGGAACCAGGGAAACACACCAGAGGTGTTACTCAAGGAACATCACTGCAAACATCATAAATGAGAATACCAAGCCACTAGTTAATAAGTTTATGGGAATTTGGATGAAAGACCCTGGCCACAGGCTTATTTGGCAAAATGAAGTAGGAACTTCAGATTCGTTTTTCCATAATTATATGGGTAATTTTAAAAAACTTTATTTTGGACTTCTATTATGAGAACCATTGACTCTATTTTATACTTTAATAACACTCTGATGATATAGTATTATTAAAGTTCAGAATTCCCCATGTTTTCCTCCAAGTCAAAATGTCATCAGTGAGTTACATACCTCAATATAAAACCTGATTTGTTCTTAGGTATAACTTCTGGGGCTGACCATAATTTTATTACTAAGCAGCATAGAGGTATTATTAAGTGATAAACACAGATTTTTATCCTTCTTGCTTACTAAGATATCTTTAGGGTAGTGCTTGACATGTCATGGGCTTGCAATTTCACTTATCTACAGCATTTAACAAACTTTAAATTTATTTCAATGACTTTAAAGAAAATAAAGATAGAATCATTTTTCCTCTAAATCAGAATGGGCAAATATTTTCTTAAAGAGGAAATATAGCAAACATTGAGAGCAGTCATAGACAGTATGTAAAAGAATGAGTGTGGCTATGTTCCACTAATAATTTATAGAAACAGGTGCTTTTGACCCCAGGGTCATATATTACCAACCCCTAAATAATTATATTTAGATTATATTCACTCCATGATTATATTCACCCCAACATGAAATGCCAGGTACTAAAATATCCTTTAACTGAAGATAGGGTAAAAGCTTGATATCAATAAAGCACCAAAGGTGAAAAGACATATGGAGTAGCAGTATTAAAATAGGTGACCAATTAAAATCTTTCACAAATTCCAAAGGTTTAGAACTATAATAGAATACAATAGATGGATATTTGCATTTCACTTTGCAAAAGTTATGTTATGCTAATGAAAATAACTTAAAATGTTGCCAAAAGTAAAAGTATATGTTTGAATCCAGGATACCATAATAACTAAGGCCAAAAGTACAATTTGTGGTTAAAACATAAAAACAGAGGACATGGGGAAAAAACATTTCCAAAGCAAACCATTCATCCTTCACTCTCATGTTCAAAATATGGATGAAAGGGTAGGCCCTTACAGTCTCCTGTAAATTAAGACTCAAAATGTGAATCCATGGCTATCTGATCTGTTTAATTTTTTGAAGAGGGGTAAGGAGATAGTTTCCTAAGGGAGGGATTTTTTTTTTTTAATGTCTATGGAAAGCCTGACAAGGCATATTTTCATGCTCAGCAGTACTTTCTGAAATTTCATAAGGAATCAATGCTCCCCCATCAGTTAGGAAAGTCAGTTCAGTGACACTACACATAGTTGTTCTTCATGAGTGGGGGAAAAATGAGGTCAACATCTGTGTACTCAGTATATGTGAAAAAGCAATGGAAAACCAACGGCCACATTCATACTGTACATATTAAAAAGTTAATTTTTGGTTTAAAAGAGAAGTTACTAATTGCAGAACAAGGAAGACAAGTCCTTGGGAAGATTGTGAACCCCATAAAATTATATGCAAGAAATTCTATATGTGATTTGTTACTTATAACTGTCTGAAATTGTCTTGTTTATTGTTGGTGTATCGTTTTGTTTTGTTTTATTCTGTCTCCTTATCTTAAGAATGTACAGGCCCTGGCCAGTGGCTTCATGGGTAGCGCATAGGCCCAGCTTATGGACATCCTGGGTTAAATTCCCAGTCAGGGCACACAGAAGAAGTGACCATCTGCTTCTCTGCCCATTCCCTCCTCTCTCCCTCTTTCCCTCCCACAGCCAGTGGCTCAATTGGTTCAAACATGGCCCAGGGTTCTGAGAATAGCCCCATTGGAGTAAATCAGACTCCAGTGCTAAAAATAGTTTGGTACTTGAGCATCAGCTCCCGATGGGGTTACTTGGTGGATCCCAGTCGGGCACATGTGGGAGACTGCCTCATTGCTGTCTCCCCTCCTCTCACCTAAAAATATAAAAAAAAAAGAATGCACATGCCATGTGATTGAGAAACTTAACTGTCTTCCCTAGTCTATCCCTTGGTCCAGATTGGTATCTGATATAGAATCAGCTCTCTATAAGTAATTGTACAAGGAAGGAAGGAAGGAAGGAAGGGAAAGAGGAAGGAAAATAGAGTGGAAAGAATGCAGGAAGAAACAAAAATATACAAATACCTATTTGGGGGGAAAAATTTCTAGCTTTCCTCAGATACTCAGAAGTGTCTGTGACTTGAAAAAGAATGACTACTTTTCAACTATGTACAAGCTGCCTCTCATTGTCTCCACCACTTTTTTCTCACAAGCCACCCTGCTCCTAATTACATACCAAAATGGTTATCATGGTTTTCCAAAAATCTATAATGATGCCTTATCATTTGAAAAATATCTCCTTATGTTTTTATAGCTTCGAGGATTTTCTCTGTCTGCTCAACTTATAGTTGCCATATTTCACCTCTCCATGTGGCCACTTCTTAGATGTCATGCCATTTATTTATAATTTGTTTCATCAAGCAGAGGTGTATTAAAAGTATTATAAGGTATTGAAAAAATTGAAGTACAATTTCAAAGCATTTTTGTCTCTTGTAAGGTAATAAAAACTTTTGCCTCTGTGTAGATGATTTTTAAATTAACTTTTGGACTCTTGTGCACATATCTATATAAGTTGTGTGGTAGCTAGTTTTCAAAGATGCCACCACCCCCACTGACCAGTGAACCATGCCTTCAATATTTACATTCTTTTATATCATCCTCTTCTTGAATCTGGACTGGCCCTGTGACTCATTTTTGACCAAAACAATAGGGTGAGAGTCTTGCAGCTTTGACCTGGGTCTCCAGAACACTGACTGTCCCAGAACTCAGCCACCATGCTGAAAGAAGCCCAAGTGACATGGAGAGGCGTATAGGCAGTCTGAATGAATCTTTGCTGAGCTCCCTGCAACAGCCAACACAAACTGCTAGCCATGTGGGTAAGCTATCTTGGGTGTCCAGCCAGTCAAGCCTTTACATGTCTTGAGCTTTAACTGTGTGACCCCATGGAAAACAACCAGTCAATCCATGAAACCATGAGAACAATAACGAATTGTTGTTTTAAGCCCACGATGGCGAACCTGTGACACACGCGTGTCAGTAGACATTTTCAAGAGAAGTATGGGGCCGCATGCTGAGAAGGACGTTTCATCCTTGGCTCCTGCACGGCCAGGTGCAGTAGCGGAGGATAAAATGTTTGCTGTAGTGTAGACACTCTGTGCCGGAGGTCTGTAGGCCAAAACATTTTTGTTATTTAAACTATAAATATCACGAAATTATGGTTTTTTTTCTCTAAATGCCACACTACCCGAGTTATGCTCAGTTTTTTGGCGAATTTTGACACAGCAAGCTCAAAAGATTGCCCATCACTGTTTTAAGCCATTGAGTTTTAGGTGGTTTGTTACCCAACTACAAATAACTGGAATAACTTGATTAGAAATAAAATGCTAAAGCTATAGTTAGCTATATTTTAGCTAAAACCTTAAAAAAATAAATATCAAAATTAGCAGAAATGCTGTGTAAGCAGGTAAAGTTATAAAAGAACAAGGTGTATGTAAATGTCTACTATGCTGTTCACTGAAACCAATATAATATCATGTGTCAAATGTAATTGAAAAAGAAATTTATGTCCCCAAAATGCCCCCCCCAAAAGATAACAAACTTTAAAAAAGCCTTAGGTATTGTTTTTCACTACTAAGTTGTAAAGTTTGCCTGGTTCTGTCCTTCAAAGTGGGGGATATGCTGGGCATTAAGAAACAACATGACAACTTTAACATTTTGGCAGCTGCAAAGTAAATAATACTTGCAATTACATTTTATTTAAATAGATAAAAAATAAGTCCTTGCCCACATGCTTTGGCTAAAAAAGGGACAGAAGGATTGGTCACAAGTAGCCTTCCTAAAGATTCAATTAAAATAAAATAACAGATGAAAACAAATTTTTAAAATATATTCAGCCTCTCTTTCTATTTGCAATTAGCAAATAGAAATCACAGGTCCTTAATTCCTAATCTGCAATTTTGAAATCCACCAAGCTCTGAAAAACAAAATTTCCCACCCTAAGTTTGGCACCTACCTCATTTGGTAGCAACTGAACTTTCCTTCAGCTGTTCATGCTCTTTATCTTATTTAATATGAATACCCATCTCATTGCAGAACTACTAGTGTGATTGATTGTAAATCTGTCCTGGTCCCATTTATGCTGCCCCACAACTAACACATAGTATATATCAGGGGCAGTCAATCTTTTTATACCTACCGCCCACTTTTGTATCTCTGTTAGTAGTAAAATTTTCTAACCACCCACCGGTTCCACAGTAATGGTGATTTATAAAGTAGGGAAGTAACTTTACTTTATAAATTTTATAAAGCAGAGTTACAGCAAGTTAAAGCATATAATAATAATTACTAAGTACTTTATGTTGGATTTTCACTAAGTTTGGCAGAATAAATCTTTATAAAACAACTTCCTATAGTTAAATTTATCTTTTTATTTATACTTTGGTTGCTCCGCTACCACCCACCATAAAAGCTGGAACGCCCACTAGTGGGCGATAGGGACCAGGTTGACTACCACTGGTATATATGCTGCATCCCCCCACCTTTTTTTTTTTGTTATGTGAGAGGAGAGGAGATAAGCACCCGCATGGGGTCCACCTGGCAACCCCGTCTGTGGCTGATGCTGGATGCTCAATGCTCCATACTCGATGCTCGAATCAACAGAGCCATCCTCTATGCCTGAGGCTGAAGCTGGAACCAATACAGCCCTTGGCTGTGAGAGGGGAAGAAGGAGAGAAGGGGAGAAGCAGATGGTGTGCTCTGACTGGGAATCAAACCTGGGATGTCCATACATACACCAGGCTGACACTCTATTCACTGAGCCACCGGCCAGGACCACATCCCAGTTCTAAAAACCAAAATTTCTGAACCTCAAAACATTCTGGTTTCTGACCTGAAGTAAACTTTATTGGAGTAAACTCTTTTGTGAAGGAGAAAGGTCAGTATAGTGGAGTCACTGACCATGCTCTGGATTCAGACAGCCTGAGTTCAAATCCCCACTTCACTGTTTGCCATCTCTGAGACCTGGGTTAGGAAGTAACCCTTAAGAGAACTAAATGAGATTATGTGGGTAAAACCTTAGCCCAATGACTAGTAGTTAGTAAACGCTCAACAAATGTTAACTCATTGTATTATTATTAAACATAAGCATTTTATGAATTCAGTAAAACTAGTAACTTAGTTATGGTTCTTTATGGTTCAGTGAGGGAAAAAGCAACTATTCAGGTATTACCAGCAGAAAGATATTTAATCCAGGGAACCAGACATATACAGTCTTTGGAAGACGTGGATGGATGAAGGTTGAAAAGGGACCAACACTAACTATCAGGTCATAATAGCACATCAGCTGTGAACATCAGGAAGCTGCTGCACCCAGAATCAGAAACTGCAGGAAATGACAGGAGCCACTGCCAGGGTCCAGCTGCCTTGCAGCTGCCTTGCAACTTAGAAGCTGATTACTGTCAGGGCACTCTCTAGAATCCAGCTTCACTACAAAAATGTATGTCTGTCAAATCCTGTGTCAACCACTGCTGTTGGAGGCAGAATGACACACTCCGTATGCCATCCAAACCCCCAGGAGTTATGCATCTCACTGGCAGAACCTATGTCTTATCAGAACTGTGTAGAGATGTGACCCCTGCGATGTAAACAATATCCAACACAAGTAATGTAATAACGTTATTTCCATGTGTAAAACACCACAAGAGCTCTGTGCGGTAGGCAGTAACTGCAGCATAGAGGGGCTTAGTGGTCTGCCCAGAGCTACATAACTAGAGTAGTGGGAGACTCAGGTCCTCATAGCTATCTATCCACGTGTCTTCTCCACTTCCTCACTTTACACTCTTGCCTCTTCCTTCTTTCCATAAAATCTAGATCTGGCCTCACACTGTGTTGAAACTGCACCAATGACCCCCTAGCTGCCAAATCCATCTGAGTACTTCTCAGTCTATATGAAGTGGCTTTTAACACAACACAGACTTTAAAATATGGAACTGACGTGTTTCCCCTCTAAAAATTAATCTGTGTCTAAGCCTCCTTTTCCACTGAGGTTCTTAGCCATTATTGGGGTTCCCTACACATCCAAGGTCCAAGAGGGTTTTAGATAGCACAAAATACTGGGCCCAAGGTCTTCAGTTTGCAAAAGTCTGGAGTGACATGCTTCTTCTCTAGCCCTTACTCTTCTCTTGGGGACAAATGGCTCCCCTGCTTTTGTTCTAAGCTGTGCACAAGAGTGCTGGCTAGACTAGAAAACCATGTGCCTTCTCTCTAAGCCAGTGGTTCTTAACCTTTTTTGAGGTACCGAACCCACCAGTTTCATATGCGCATTCACTGAACCCTTCTTTAGTGATAAATAAAAATTTTTTTTTTCCAAATTCAAGACATAGGTATATGTTTTTTTACTGGTGCACAAAATGAACCGTGCATGAACTTCACCTTGCTCAAAGAACAAAACCAACAAAGTATATGAACTCACAATAAGTTACGGTATTACTTTATTCTGGCCTCCGTGGCAGAGACTTCTCGGAATCCCTGAGACCGACTCATCGAACCTCTAGGGTTTGATAGAACCCAGGTTAAGAACTACTGCTCTAAGCAGACAAGGCCCTTACTCTCTGCGCAGAGCCCCCAAGGGGAGTGCTGCAGGCCCCACCGTTTTGACAGTGCAAGGCCTCCCTACGCCGCCTCATTCTTCAGGACACTCTCCTGCTTACCAGTACACGCCCAATTTTGCATTCTCCTTGGAGCCTTCCTCTGCTCTCAAACAAGTGCATTTTTTTTAGCACTGCTCCCATTGGGGAGGTGAATCCTTACTCTCCAAACTCAAAATACCTGTTTGTGCCAGGGAAAGGAAAAGTATTGCCCACAGAGAATTAAAGCCTCAGTAGAATGTCCTGTGGCACTTGCCTCACGTGGGCTATCTGAGGTGGAGAACAATTTTCCTACCAGAAAGTCTATTTTAATTCTGTGAACATTCCTCCTGACTTTTTCTTCTTTCTTCCTGGTTATTCTTTCTTAGTCCTCTTTGCTCTGCCCTTCCCTAAATCAATGAGGGTTCCCCCCTTTTTTATCCATAAAAGTACTCTGAAAAATTATGTACTCTCCTTGCACACTTTTAAGTTGACATTTAAAAATTTTTATCCTAAGTCTAAACAGTTTCAAAGTATAAATTTTCTAGTTCATTATAAATGTGATATTTTAAAATAAAGCTTTTATACTGTTTTTTTAAATAAACATAATGGAATCTACAAAACAGTGATAAGTTATAACCCACTATCATCCATATTTAAAAATATTTGAACAACTTCTCTTTTTTTAAGTAAAAGAAAGGGAGATAGTGAGACAGACTCCTACATGCACCCCCACCAGGATCCACCCGGAAACCCCCATCAGGGGTCGATGAATCAACTGAAGTATTTTTAGTGCCTGAGGCTGATGCGCTCAACCAAGCTATCCTAAGCACCTGGGCCAACACTCAAACCAGCCGAGCCACTGGCTGTGGGGGGCAGAAGGAGAGAAGTGGGAGAGAGAGAAGGGGTAAAGGGAAGGGAAGAGAAGCAGGTGGTCACTTCTCATGTGTGCCCTAAGAATCAATCCCAGGACATCCCATACATGGGGCCAATGCTCTATCCACTGAGCAAGCTGGCCAGGGCTGAACAACCTCTTTTTCAACAGTTGGAATTTTATATGGTTTCTTTTTCCCTTTGACATCATATTTCCTTTCCCACAGATTTTAACCCTAATGTAATATATTTTATTCTTTATAGCCTCTATTAGTCACTTCCTTACTTCTCTGAAAAACAAGTAAAAATTAAAATGTGTCTGTGTTTCCCACAGCCATAATTAAAATTTTCTTCTGGATTGAGCTCATGGTACATAATTAATCAAAACAACATAAGTATTATATATATATATATTTTTTTTTTTTTTTACAGGGATAAAGAGAGAGTCAGAAAGAGGGATAGATAGGGACAGACAGACAGAAAAGGAGAGAGATGAGAAGCATCAATCATTAGTTTTTCATTGCCGTTGCGACACCATAGTTGTTCATTGACTGCTTTCTCACATGTGCCTTGACCACGGGCCTTCAGCAGACCGAGCAACCCCTTGCTCGAGCCAGCGACCTTGGGTTCAAGCTGGCGAGTTTTTGCTCAAACCAGATGGGCCCACGCTCAAGCTGGCGAGCTTGGGGTTTCGAACCTGGGTCTTTCGCATCCCAGTCCGACGCTCTATCTACTGTGCCACCGCCTGGTCAGGCCATAAGTATTATAAATTTAATAAATGATTATTAAACAGGAAAGTAGCTTTATTAAGGTACAATTTAGATCCAAAAAATATTTACTCATTTTAAGTGTATATTATGATGAGCTTGGACAACTGTATTCCATTAGATAACCAACACCACAATCAAAATCAAGAAGATATAAAACATTTCCTTCGCTCTGAAAATTTCCTCTTGCCACCTTGCAAGCAATTCCCAACCCTTTCCCTGAACCTAGGCAACAGCTGAACTGTTTTCTGTCCCTTTAGCTGTGCTGTAAAAATAATATTTTATCGGAAATTGCTGTAGTTTGAATGTTTGTGTCTCCCCAAATTCATATGTCAAAATCCTAGTGCCCTGTGTGAAGGTATTTGGAGATAGGGCTTTTGGGAGTGCTCTGCCCTCATGACTGGGATTAGTGTTCTTATAAAAAGAGACCCCAGAGATTTCCTAATGCTTTCACCATGTGAGGACAAAGTGAGAATATGCCATCAATGAACCAGGAAGTTCTCACTAAACACCAAGATGCCAGCAACATGCAAGATCTAGGACTTCCCAGCCTCCTGTGAGGAATAAATTTCTGTTGTTTATTAGTTAAACCAGCTTGTGGTGTTTTGTTTAGCAGCCAGAATGGACTAAGACAGAAACGCATCTCTAAACTTATAGAACTAGAGATATATAAATACATATTTTCCCCTCATTTAGTCATATGTTGGTAAATATTATTTGTTAGTAGACTAAGGGTTCAGAATCAATTTTATTCTATTCCTATTTTTCATTTTTATAGATGTAGTAAGTACTGAGAAACCTTATTTGCATAAATGAGTAAATAAGAAAGAAAAAAGTTTTTTCATTTTTTATTTTTGTATTTTTCTGAAGTGAGAAACAGGGAAGCAGAGAGACAGACTCCCACATGCTCCCAACCGGATCCACCTGGCAAACCCACTAAGGGGTGATGCTCTGCCCATCTGAGGCATTGCTCCATTGCAACTGGAGCCATTCTAGCACCTGAGGCAGAGGCCATGGAGCCATCCTCAGTGTCTGGGCCAACTCTGCCTGGCTGCGAGAGGGGAAGAGATAGAGAAAAAGGAGAGGGGGAAGGGTAGAGAAGCAGATGGGTACTTCTCCTGTGTGCCCTGGCTGGCAATTAAACCCAGTACTTTCACACACCAGGCTGACACTATACCACTGAGCAAACCGGTCAGGACCAGAAAAATGTTTTTTAATATATATTATATATAGTAATATTTTTCAAATCTTTGAAATCTTTTTGAGTTATGCTAAAAATCACACAGTGACAATAATTATAAACTACTTGGGATGGTTTAACAGCTGGCAACTCAATAAGGTCCAATTCAATTCTGCTGAATGCAAAGAGGTGGAGACCACTGGCTGGCAGAAGGTTGGTCACTTAGTGACTAGTCATTCACTTTCTCAAAGCCAGTACCAGTATTGCCAATTGCCCTTTTTTTTTTTTTTTTTTTTTTTTTTATACAGGGACAGAGAGAGGGATAGACAGACAGGAACGAAGAGAGATGAGAAGCATCAATCATTAGTTTCTCGTTGCTGCTGCGACACCATAGTTGTTCATTGATTGCATTCTCACATGTGCCTTGACCGCGGGCCTTCAGCAGACTGAGCCACCCCTTGCTGGAGACAGCGACCTTGGGTCCAAGCTGGTGAGCTTTTGCTCAAACCAGATGGGCCTGCGCTCAAGCTGGCGACCTTGGGTCTTCCACATCCCAGTCCAATGCTCTATCCATTGCGCCACCTCCTGGTCAGGCGCCAATTGCCCTTTTATTTTCCATACTGGACATATTCTCCAGGACAATGCAACATGGTACAATGAAGAGTGTGCCTTTCTTTTGAAAGTGGAAGCAAGGGCCCTAGCTGGTTGGCTCAGTGGTAGAGCATCGGCCTGGTGTGTGAATGTCACAGGTTTGATTCCTGATCAGGGCACAGAAGAGAAGCGACCATCTGCTTCTCTACCCCTCTTCCTCCCTCTTTTCTCTCTCTCTTTTTCTTCCCCTTCCGCAGTTATGACTCAATTGGTTGGAATGCATCAGTCCCAGGTGCTGAGGATAGCTCTCTAGAGTCTCCACCTCAGGCACTGAAAATAGCCCTGTTGTGAGCATGGACTAAGATGGGCAGAGCATGGGCCCCAGATGGGGTTGCCAGGTGGATCCTGGTTGGGGCACATGTGGAAGTCAGTCTCTCTATCTGCCTTCTTCTCACATGGAAAATAATAAGTGGAAGGAAGGCAACTGCAAAAGGATAAAAAAGGAGAGATTGTTCTCCACTCCCAACCACATCACAGGCACATTTTCAGACAGAGCAATTAAGGGAATGATTAGAAATGGAAGCTAAGGATCTAGAAATGAATTCCTTAAAACATTCATGCTCATGTATTCCTTAGAAAGTCTTCACACACCCCTAAGATCTCTGCCTTAAATAGCTAGTATTAGTTTGAGTTCAGCTCCAGGTAATACTCCTCTCCTCTAATGCTACACATTACCCTTAAGTGGCAATTCTCCTTTTGACTTCAACCACCATGATAGGCTGATAGTTCCCAAATCTCTCTCTCCAGATCAGACCTCTATGCTGAGTCTAAGAACCATGTATTCAATTGGCTGTTCAACACCTTCATTTCTCACTCTTCTGACTGAGATTTGATATGCTTTCTTATATTACAAACAATCTATCCTAGAATTATGAAAAAAAGACTTAATCCCATAAATTAAATTGGTAACTAAATAGCTAGCATTTTTCTATTATTTTACTATCTACAAAGTGATCTCATCTATATACTGTACATGTGTATATAGTATTAAGTATACAAAGTACACATGTGATGCTTGCAGTAAATAGTTGTATTTTATAGACAAGCAAATTAAGACTCAGTGAGCCTGACCTGTGGTGGCGCAGTGAATCAAGTGTCGACCTGGGAACACTGAGGTCGCCAGTTCAAAACCCTGCACTGGTCTGGTCAAGGCACATATGAGAGTTGATGCTTCCAGCTCCTCCCCCCTTTCTCTCTTTCTCTCTCTCTCTCTCTCTCTCTCTCTCTCACACACACACACACACACACACACACACACAATCTGTGTCTCCTCTCTAAAATGAATAAATAAAAAGAAATAAAATTAAAATTAAAAAAAAGACTCAGTGAGATAAAGCGAAAAGTCAACTACATTCCAAAAAAGATATAGGAAATAAAAGATTTATTCTGTGCTTTGACTCAGTTGGAGAGAAATTACTTAAATAAAGATATTATAAGTTAACCCAAGCCTGTGAATACTAGGAGCCAAACTAGGATATTTTTTCAATAGTTTTAATAAAAAGTAGATTAAATATACAATCACTGCAAAGACATGAAAAAAATTAAAATTAGTTGGGAAATAAATTAATTGACTCAAATTAATGTGATACCTTTTTGGCTTCCTTCTAACTCCATAGAAAAGAAAAAAGTTTCCCCATTCTTTTACAGATTGTGTCTTTGACATAATCATTCATTGAATATAAATTTCCTCCCTGAGTAAGGTGTTAGTGGATAGTGGGAGGGAAACAATGTCTTAGGCTTCACATCTTGAACAAGTGCTGTTTGTAATAAAGTCCAGGCAGCGGGCATCCTGGCTTCACTCTCTCTTTACTCCAGCCAGAAATGTAAGTCACATGCCACTTATTTCCACCTTTGAAAGAAAAATTAGATTGCAGCAATTCAGTGGCACCAAAAGTATACAGGAAATTACCAGTATCTCTGAATGTAATAATTTAGAACATTTTGTCCTCACAAAAGAAATGCTTATTGTAAAAAAATTCAAATAAAACAGTGGTAGGGAGAATAAAAAATCAGTTTCACTCCACGCAACTCCTTCTTCCATACAAATTTCCTGTTAAGAGTTTGAGGTGAATCATTCCATATCTTATTTATTTATATACACTTCCAAAAACTCAGTATATTGTTTTGAAAAACGTAAATGATATACCATTTATATTATTCTGTAATTTAGCTTGTCATTTAATACTATACTTTAGAGCTCATTTTAATATAGATCAACTTTATTCTTATTAAGAGTTACATAATATTCTTGATTTACCATAATTTGACTATTCCTCTATTGGTACACATTTAGGCTATTTTCAGCATTCTGGTATTTCAAACAAAGGGGCAAGGAACATTCTTGTATACAATTTTATGCACATCTGCCAGAATTTCTGAAGGATAGATCCAAAGAAGGCTCATGGGCCATTGGATACCTACATTTAAATTTGGATTACAATCACACAGCTATTTATAATTAGCTTTTCTTTTTGATCTTTCTTTTTAACTCACAAAATTTAATACACATTTTAAGCTGGAAGAGATCATGCCAAGTGATCTCTTGGCATGTGTGTCTTAGTCTGTTCAGGTTGCTATAACAAAAATAACATACTTTTTGACTTAAACAACAAACATTTATTTATCACAGTTCTGGAGGCTGGTAAGTAAGTCCAAGATCAAGGCACTGGTAGATTCAGTGTCTGATGAAGGCCTGCTTTCTGGTTTATAGAGAGCTGTTCTCAGATTATGCCTTCATATGTCAGAAGGGATGACAGTTTCTCTGGGTCCCTTTAAAAGGTCACTAAATCTCATTCATGTAGGCTCCAACCTCATGATCTAGTTATCCGCAAAGACCCCACCTCCTAATACCATTTCCTTGGGGATTAGGTTTAAACATATGAATTTAAGAGGAAACAAAACTTCAGTCTATAGCAGAGTGGGACAAGCCTTCACTGAGCAGAACTGTTCCACAGACTCAGGGCATTTAGTGTCCTTGACTTCACACATTAAATGCAAGTCACACCCTATATGAGTTATCTATTGCTACATAATGAATTATTCCAAACTTTGCATCTGAAAACAATAAACATTTATTATCTCACAGTTTCTGTAGGTCAGGAATCTGGTCTTCAGGGTTCAGCTCATCATCAATGGGCCTCTCTGTTGGGTTGCTCATGATAAGAAATAGAGAGAAAGAGACAAAGACAGACAGACAGCCCAAAAAGAAAGCTGCAGTGCCTTTTCTAAGCTTATTTCAGAGGTGGTAGATTTTTCCTTCCACTGCATTCTATTGGTCACACAGACCAACTCTGCTACAATATGGTAGAAACTACAAAGGGGTGTGAACACCAGGAATGTAATCATTGGTGGCCATCTTGGAAGCTGGCGTACCATGTGCCTGCACCACTGTGAGAGCAGAAATATCCCACACATATTTCTAACCACCCTTGCCTCCAGAATTAAAAGTATCACCTCATTTCCTGGTGAGGAAACTGAAGCAAGAGAGAGACAGTGACTTGCTTACTTTCTATATTTGTTAGCGGCATGCTCCTGCAGTATACGGCCTCTCAGTAAATGCATTGTGGGTAATCTTTGGAAATCATTTGTGTTCATTCAAGAAAAAAAGAAATTATGATAATAATTATATATTTTGGTTAACAGTAGTATTTTCTGTGCCTAGAAATTTCAGTACTTTTTTATACTGTATAAAGTAAGCTTACAATTTAAAGCTCCTCCCCAATTTTCTCGAATATGATTAAGACTCAGTTTACTACTATGGTTGTTTAATATTGTCCAAACATTCGTGAAATAAGTTTTTTGTATGCCAAAGAACTCTAATCTTACAAAGAGCTGTTCAATTTGGGGTAAGAGGAGTTGAAAGGATATGAATAATGGCCATAAAGATACTGATACCGATGATGGTGACTCCAAAGTTGTATAGTCATTATCTCATTTAATTTTCAACACAATCAAGTGGAGATGATCATTATTATTCCTTATTTGCTGAATAAGAAAACTGTGATAAAAAAATATTTAGTAACTGCTAAGTAACAAAGCCTAGACAGATGCCAAGTCAACTTGAACTTAACCTCTGCCTTTGCATGATTAGGAGTGAATTCTTCAGACTTAAAACGACAATAAAAAGAGCAGTATTTAGTTCTTGCTAAGAGGAGAAGCTCCAAAGAAAACCATTTTTGAGGATTAAAATCCTCAAAAATGAAAGAACTAATCATTTTAATTTGCAGGAATGAACTGTGTACCTAAGACCTTCCGTAAATTGATAATGAAACTTACAAAATGATGTGATTATGAATAACTCTGAGTTTTCAGACAGTCATGGACAGGTACATTATCTCGACACAAAAATAGTGAGACATCACATTGCATGTCAGACTTTTAGAATGGCCGTAGTCTGGATACACAAAATCTGGATAGCCCTAAGTGATGACTCTTTCCCTTTGCTCTGTTGTTCCATTTTGACACAGCCTTCCCTAGGTTCACAGCCATCTGTCCTTTGATCCTTACTTGCTTAATCTACCAGCATTTGGAGATTCACATTTATTCTAGTCCCGCTAAATATCTAAAACTCGTGTCGCTTCTCAACAGATAAGAAATCAAAATGATTAATTTAAATAACTTCTCAATGTCAAAGCCAATGAACATGTCAACCAAATTCAGAGTGTCTGGCTCCCAAGCCTATGTTCCTGTACCACATCACATCGCCTTCCACCCGGGCTCTGATGTGGAATGGCTGGTGTATACATTCCTTCAACAATATTGACACCTTATTGTGAGCAAGAGTGAAATAGCATACCTCCTTTCTCCCATTTCTTCCACTATCCCATCCAATTTTAGTTGATTGTATGTTTTTATCATTTTCTTTATACCTTTAAGAATATGTGGACCATATGAAACCATGTTATAGAGATAAGGGTCTCACAGTAATTTGATTACGGAAAAATTGTGGGAGAATTAAGTCATCAAAATACACATGGTAGTATAGCACACAAAACTCTAAAGAGCATGTCCCAGCATTCAGCTCCATATTCACATTGTGATTGGTGTAGAGTAAGAATCCCATGGTAAGAACACCCACCAGATCACATAGTGAAGTATCAATGAATAACTTTGTTAAATAATATTTTTAAATACATTTGCCATCAGATTTGAGAAGCACTATTAGATGATCTTTTTTAAATGATGAATAGGGAATATAAAATAAACTTTTCTTAAAGGAAAAATCTCAACAGAGATCATGACAATTACTCCAGTGGTAGGCAGTATGCTCAAAATCAAGGTAACCAAACCAACAAATGAAATCTCAACCATATAAATAGATTTTTCTACTATTAACTCCCATAGCAGTGATAATTAATTCAGCAAAACAATACCATCTGTCATATTGAATGTCATTTTCTATTTTATGAGTTTTGTAACTTTGCTAGTAGTTAATATGCATTGAATTTACCATTGTATAAGAGTTATACATATAGGTTTATATCTGGGTTTAAATATTTAAATGTATATATTACTAAACATCTTTCTGTTATAATAAAAACCCAGACCAACGTGGCTGTGTTCATCTCTTGCAACCCTCATTGTCCTGGCTTTGTCAGTGTCCTGGCCTAACATTTTATAGCCATCTCTTCACACAAAATATAGGCGTTACCCATGATTTTGTTCACTGGCCTTTTTCTTTCTCTGCACTTTGATTTGGAAAAACTCATGCAGTTAATATAATTATGAAGTAACTTTTTAACCTCCAATGATTATCCATCATCTCTTCAAACCTATATTTGCTCCTGTCTGATGGACATCTCTGCCTCCGGTGTGATGTAACAAACACTGATAGACTCTCTCCCTGTCTCTCTGTATGTCTCAGTTCTGTCTCTTTCTCTCTCTCTTTCTTTTTAAAGTAAGATAGTTGAATTATAATAGGCTAAGACCGCTGTCTTTTTTTTCTTGGATTTTCTCTCCATCATCTTTCCCTTTGCACAGATACCACTGGAATGGCTGTGGCATTTTGGATTTCAGTTAAGGGGAAACTGCGTTAGGGATGCATCTTACTGGGTTTGGCAGGACGAATCAATGAGGTTCAATCACTAGACTGTATAGTAATTGCTAGCAACCCTGGTGGAACAGATTCCAGGAATACCCCTGTATCCATTAGGCTGATTCACCTAAAAGGTATGTGGTGATAGTATGTGCTACTGCACCCAGCCCTGAAAGGATTTAAGTACTGGAAGAAAAACACATTGGAAATATGCAATTAGTTCCTACTGAAGCCCAGCAGAAAAATCTCCTGTCAGGAGTACTCACTAATTCATCAAGGTCATTTTAAATGCACTGCTTATTTCCCCATTTTTTTTTACAGAAATTATGTCAAATAGGATGGTCATAAATTCTATATTTCTAGGACACATGTTGTAAGAGAACTACAAACAGCAAGTACATCTATAACAGCTCATATATGAAAACAGCCATCTATATGCCCAGAATAAAATTTTATAAAGTAAAATAAAAATCTATGAAATAATGTTTTATCTCATATATTATCTTATTTGGTCTTTATTGCATAATAGAGCCAGTATATTGTCACCAATTTTCATATAAGACCCAAAGGAGTTGTTTAAACCTGAACTTGTACCCAATTTCTCTGCTTTCTCACAGCACAGAAGGAAGCTCAGCCCCTGGCCATCTGGTCTACCAATATAGGCCTTAGCTCTTCTGTTAGGTCATACTAGGTCTGGATGCTGATGCTACACCATCGCTGGCTGCCAGAACTGCTATGCTCACCATGTCTAACTGTGCTGCTGCTCACACAGAGCCAGGAGATGTGCAAATGACACTAAAGTGCCAGGTACAAGTGTGCTGCTTGAAAGGCACTGCCAGTCAGCCAGAGGGGCTTTCTGTCCTTGATGTGTGTCCTTCATTCCTCCCTGACATGTGGCATTCAATAGAAAAAAATTTGTCCTGGTGAGGTAGGTCAGTTGGTTAGAGCACCATCTCCATATGCCAAGGTTATAGGTTTGATCTCCAATCAGAGTCAGGTCACATACAAGAATCAACCAATAAATGCATAAGTAGAACAAATTGATATTTCTTGCTCGCTCTCTCCTCCCCACCCTTCCTCTCTGTCTAAAATTAGTAAGTAGTAAAAAATATTTCACCTAACATTTTATTTGTTTAAAAATCTCTGAGCCTGACCAGTGGTGTAGTAAATAAGAGTGTCGACATGGTATACTGAGGTCTCAGGTTTGAAACCCTGATGTCGCAGTTTCATCCAGCTTGAGCACAGGGTCGCTGGCTTGAGTATGGGGTCATTGACATAATCTCGTGAATTCTGGCTTGAGCTCAAATGTAGCTGGCTGGCTTGAGGCCAAAGGTCACTGGCTTGAACTCAAGGTCCCTGGCTTTAGCAACGGGTCACTGGCTCAGCTTGAGCCTCACAGTCAAGGCACCTATGAGAAGCAGTGAACAACTAAAGTGACACAACTGCGAGTTGATACTTCTCATCTCTTTTCCTTCCTGTTTCTCCTTCTCTAAATAAATAGATAGATGATAGATAGATAGATAATCTCTCCTTCAGAAAAGTGAAACAAGAATAGCTATATACTCATCACCCAGACCCAAACAATTGTTAACATGTTTATTTACCCTCTCTTCCCTTGGCCCACAGCTCACTTTCTCTCTCTATCCTCCTCCCCATCTTTCTCCTTCCCCCTCCCCTCCTCCTCCTCCACTTCTTTCTCCTCTCTCTCTCTTTCTCTCTTCATCTCTTCATCTCCTTTTCATTTGAAACTAAATTATGGACATAAGGGCATTTCACCTTAACATCTTCTGCATGTGTCTTATCAGAATAAAAGCATTTTACTACACAACCATACCAATACCTCACTCCCAAGAAATTTAACACTATACAATAGTATTAGCTAGTGTACAGTACAAACCCCACTTTCCCAAGTTGTCCTCTGTATTCCATAGCTCTTTTTCAATCTAGGACAATGAAGGCTCGTACAGTTCACTAGGTTCTCATGTCTCCTTACCCTCCTTTTATCTAGAATATATTCCTATATTATTGGGGGGGGGTTCTTTCATGACATTATAGAAGAGTTTAGGCCATCAGTTTTGTAGAATGCCCCACAATCCATATTTGTTTATTTGTTTCCTCATGATTAGATTCAAGTTAAACTCTTGGAGCAAAATACTACATGGTATACTTTTTATTGCATCACATAAGATTGTGCATGATAACCTTGTCTCATTTTTGATCATGCTCAATCACTTGGTTAAGACAGTTTGAGCTAGATCTCCATTGTAAAGTCACCTTTCCCATTTGTAGTTAATAAGTAACCTATGAGATGATAAATGGAGATTTTATAAATTGTGAAAATATCCTCATCACCAACAATCTTTAACCCAATGGTCTTAGTGTCATTATTACATTAGTAGCTGAAAAAATGGTAATTTTTCTCTAATTCTATCATTCTATCTATATGTATTACCTGGCATTCTTCATAAAATTTCCTTCCCCTGTACACATGCCTCCTTACTATTATTATAAACTTGTAAATTCTTTTGTAATTCTGTGTTTTATGATCCATTATCATTACTATTCCTTTTAGTGCTCAAATTGTCCCACAATTAAACAGCAGGAACCCTTTCAAGGTGGCTCTTCTGACCTTGAACACATCTTTCATATCAGTGCTGGCTTCAATTATGCAACATCTTGCTCTTAGAAAGCCTCCTGCATAGGTCAATGTTCTGCTGTTTCTGTCCTGACATTCTTGGTAATTTTTCAACAAAGGGCCCTGTATTCTCATTTTGCACTGGGTCCTGCAAATTATGTAGCTAGTCCTGCCTGCTGGTATTTGAGCAGTGTCTTGCTTTCTAGCATGAGAAAATATTCTAAACACGTTGTGCCTTTCCTGTCACTGATCTGGAATTGTAGGGAGAAACAGTATTAGAAACCAAGATCTGAGCACTAATGTGCCCACTGGTCCTGGGGTGACATTGCTTCAAGGCGCTATCAGTGGTGAGAACTGCAGAACTCCCAGTACCGAGTGACTGTCCAAACCTCTACGCTAAGAATTGACCAAACTCTAGCACTGCTTAAGGCAGCACAGGCCATGTTCATAGGATGACTCCAGACCCTCCTTCAAATGCCTGCCTGGAGAGCTCAGTACTGCTACCAGCATAGTGTTTCTACATTTGGTATTACCTCCACCCTCTCACAGCAACAGCCTTAGACTACCCCAGACAACCAACATGGTTACTCATTTGCTGTGTCCTAAAATAGACACAGAAAGTTTCAGCATGATGACACTAATATTACTATTAATTACAAGCACAATTCAGAAGCCTCTTGCAGGTCTTTTTTCTCTTCGAATATATTTCACTAGACACAATACAGGGTTCAAAAGTGATTTGTAATTCTTATCTCTGTATTGTTTTGCCATCAATTTACTAACTACTTAGATTCCTCTGTTTCTGTTTGCACTCAGTATTAAGGTGTTTTTAAAATCCTCTTTGACTTACTTTAATATTTTGGATATTTAAAATATTTACATAATTCAAATTTAAATTTGCAAAAAGAAAAAAATAGATGCACTTAGAGTTGTCATTGACACTCTCGTTCTGATTCCTTCTACTCCCTTCACACCTATACCCTATAGTTGATCATTTTCATTTATTCTGATTTATCTTTCCCATGATTCTTATGAAAATAAGACACACACACACACACACACACACACACACTTTACCCCTTCCCTTATTTTATACAAATGGTAGCTTGTTTTAGCTTATTTATTTGATTGATTGATTTGAGAGAGAGAGAGAGAAAGAAACATCAGTTTGTTGTTCCACTTATTTATGCATCCATTGGTTGATCCTCGTATGTTCCCTGACTGGGGATCAAACTTGAAACCTTGGCATATTGGGATAACGCTCTATCCAACTGAGCTACCTGGTCAGGGCTATGTTCTTTTTCACATTGCTTTTTCTTTTTTCACTTAATGATATATAATATAGCTTGGACATTTTTCCATTCAATTTCTTTATTCCTTTGTATAGCTGAATAATACTCTATTACTTGGCTATCCCATGATTGATTCAGTCTGTCTCTTATGGAAAAGACCTTCATGCTTTCAATACTTTGTTAATGTAAGTAATGCCACAAAAAATAACCTTTTCCATATGTCTTTTTGCATTTCAAGAGGTGTTTTTCCAGAGTAGATTCAGTGAAAGTGGATAACTGGATCAAAGGGAATGCAGCCCTGCTGACCCCTTGACTTCAGACCAGTGAGACCAATTTGATGTTGTCTTATTAAATATTGCTAACGTCCTCTCCTGCTTTTCACTCTTGCCAGCAATGCCTGAACATGCCTCTTTTATATGTGGGAATGCTGATGTAGAGAAACATACCTGCTGTAGATGCCTAAGACTAGAGAGTTTATTCTGTGGGTGTTGTCTTTTGCCAGAAAGCCAGTCTTCTAATTTGTATAACCACAAGTGTGCTGTGTTTGTGTGTTCAGCAAGAGTGAAATGAGAGCTCAGGCAGGCAAAAAATAGAGGCCACAAAGGACAGCAAAACCTCTGCATGATGGATTATATATTAAACTACCTGGAGGAAAGCCACAAGTATAGCCTGTGGAGGCTCAGAAGCACTGGTCTCTCAAAGGAAACCAAGGATGACACGAAATGAGCATCACAGACACTCCACCAATCAAGGAATTAGGATTAGAGCAGCTCCACGAGAACCAAGAGAAAAATAACACATCCACTGCTACGTGTTTTGAATTCAAAATGTAGCTAACTTCACCCCAAACTTATAAAAGCCAGTGTATTAATTTCCTATTGCTGCTATAACAAATTACCACAAACCTAGTAGTTTAAAGCAGCACAAATTTATTCATTTAGAGTTCTGGAGGTGAGAAGTATTAAAGAGCCTTAATGGACTAACATTAGAGTGTTAGAAGTTCTTTTTCCATTTCCAGAAGCTGCAGCGTCCCTGTCCCCTGCTATCATCTTCAAATGGCCAGTCAACTGTGTTTCCCATGGCACCTCTCTGACACTGACTCTTCTGCCTCCCTCTTCGCCAGTTAAGAACCCATGTGATGACACTGAGTCCTCCCAGATAACAGGATAATCTTCTTTCTTTCTTTTTTTATTTTAAATTCAGTGAGAGGAGGGGAGGCAGAGGCAGACTCTTGCATGTGCCTGACTGGGATCCACCTGGCAAGCCCTCTAGGAGGTGATGCTTTCCCCATCTGAGGTGTTGCTCTGTTGTTCAGCAACTGAGCCCTTTTCAGGACCTGAGGCAGAGGCCACGGAGCCATCCTCAGTGCCCAGGGCCAACACACTCCAATGGAGCCATAGCTGCAGGAGAAGAAAAGAGAGAGAAACAAGAGAGGAAGGGATAGAGAAGCAAATTGGCACTTCTCCTGTGTGACCTGACTGGAAAACAAACCCAGAACATCCACACGTTGAGCCGATGCCCTACCACTGAGCCAAACAGCCAGAACCAGGATAATCTTATTTCAAAATCAACTCATCAGCAACTTTAATTCTATATGCAAAGGTAATTCCCCATTTCCATGTAACCTAACACATTCATGGGTTCAGAAGATTAGGATGTGGATGTGTTTGGGGGCTGTTATTCTGCACCAAACCAGGAGATACTGGACTTTCTTGTTCCTAGCTCCCAACATAGTGTAACATTAAAAATTCTACAAAGGTTTTAAAATAAACTGTATCTTCACTAATGGTCCCTTGATGACACTAAGAAAAGAGTTTTAACTCTTTGTGTAGTAAATCCTCTTTAGACATTTTCTTCTTCCTTAGGTTTCTACCTAGTATTCCTCTCTCTCTCCTCCTCTTCTCCCTCCCCTCTCTCTCTTTCTCCTTCCATACCTATTTTTCCTCCTCAGTATCACCCATACTTTCTTTTTTCTCTTAGAGGAACCCAGCCCACCTCTGTTCTCAGCTTCCCCATTTGCACCCTTATTTACTCCACACATCTCCCTGTAGAATGCAAGTAGGCTGGATACATTACTTGCTCCTCCAGATCCAACCTCCATACTTTCCCACTCTGTTCTGTGCCTGGGAGGCGAATCTTGCTTTCTGGCTCTTGGTTGGTTTGGGTATTGCATAACATCTGCAGAAGACTGGGGCTAGACAAGAAGGGTGGGGGCAGGTCTATTCTTCCCTTAGCCCAAGGCTCTAGCTTCGGCCTGGTGGCCCCCTCTCCCACCACAATTCTTCTTCCAGGTTCTGTTCATTATACTTGGGGTCTTTTTTTATAAGGACACTCATCCCACTATTTTTTAAGACTTTATTTATTCATTTTAGAGAAAAGAGAGACTGAGAAACAGAGAGAGCAGGGCGGGATGGAACAAGAAGCATCAACTCCCCCATTTGTGCTTTGACCAGGCAAGCCCAGGGTTTCAAACCGGCAACATCAGCATTCCAAGTTGACACTTTATCCACTGCACCACCACAGGTCAGGTACTCATCCCATTTTTGAAGGCTCTGTCCTCATGATCTACTTATCTCCCAGAGGCCTCACATCCAAATACTATAATGAGGGTTAGGACTTCAACATATGAATTTTTGGGGGAAAATTCAGTCCATAGCTAGGGCTATGACTATTTTATTCATTACTTTGTCCTCAGCATCCAGCTTAACCTCCCTGGCAGTAATACCTGCTCATTCTATATTTAAATGAAGAATGAACTCTAAATACAGTATGGCAATTGTTAGCATAATCTTGTTTCCCCCAGCTCTGTGAATGCATGTTTGGTCCTAGGATTGCAGAAGATTTTAAATAAAATAACTGTGTCTGTGAACTCCATAAAACTCCATGAGCATAAGCAACATCACTTAGAACCGTTAGAGACATGACAGATAGATCAGAGCTATCAGGATGAACATGAGCCTCAGAATTTCAGAATTCATAGCAGCGTATCACCTGACAATGGATCATGATAAGTCATATTCTGATTTTTCTTCTCTCTTTCCAATTCAACCTCAAAATATCCTAAAGTCAGACATCCCAGAGCTTTAAAATGACCTCTCTCTCTCTCTCTATTATTAATGTCTTAAAGCCACATTAATCAAGTTAACTATATTTAACTTTAATGGATTTTATAACTATTAATATAATTCTTGAGATATTTCTGCAAGAGGGAAACTTTCCCATCCTGCTCATGCATTCCTCACTTAATTTATGGTTCAAATGAGTACCGGTGGCTTTAAATCTTGACTTTCAATATGGTCAGCTGTTTCTGCTGTAATATCATAACTTGGTATACAATCCGAATGCTGCACTGGCAGTCTCAGGAAGGTCTCTGACCTCCACCAGGATAAAGGAAATCCAAGTCACCACTTCCTGGGTTCTCTCATCACACATCCCAGCAATATGAACCTCAGTTCCAGTGCCTGCTGGCTCTCTACTTCGTTATGGCATCAGGATTTAATTCCAGTTGATCTGGAAACTCTCTCTTATCAAAATGTCTTGGGCCATAGTCACCTTATACTGACTTGAGAACATTTGTTTTTATTTTAATTTCTTTTTATTTTATTCAATTTTATTTATTTATTTATTTATTTATTTATATAGGGACAGAGAGAGAGAGTCAGAGAGAGGGATAGACAGACAGGAACGGAGAGAGGTGAGAAGCATCAACCATTAGTTTTTCGTTGCTGTCGCAACACTTTAGTTGTTCATTGATTGCTTTCTCACATGTGCCTTGACCGTGGGCCTTCAGTATACCAGCAACCCCTTGCTGGAGCTAGCGACCTTGGGTCCAAGCTGGTGAGCATTTTTGCTCAAGCCAGATGGGCCTGCGCTCAAGCTGGCAAGCTCGGGGTCTCGAACCTGGGTCTTCCGCATCCCAGTTCGACGCTCTATCCACTGTGCCACCGCCTGGTCAGGTTATTTTATTCATTTTAGAGAGAGAGAGAGAGAGAGAGAGAGAGAGAGAGAAAGGGGGAGGAGCTGGAAGCATCAACTCCCATATGTGCCTTGACCAGACCAGTGCAGGGTTTTGAACCGGTGACCTCAGTGTTCCCAGGTTGACGCTTTATCCACTGCGCCACCACAGGTCAGGCCATTTGTTTTTATTTTAAAAACCCAACTCAATACAGCTATTGCTTAATGCTTTGTCATGTGGGCCCTTTCAAATTCCCAACAATGAAATTATTTCCCTGTTCTTCCCTCCTTGTTGACCAAGACTGGAACTGAAATACGCAGGTGTGGCTACACCTCATGCTGCTCCTCTCCACAGAAAGACCAGAGGGGGAAAGAAAGAAAAGGACAAGAGGCAGGTGCTGGGGATCATTAAGATTTGCATGGAAATAATTTTCCGGACTGGGCCCCTCCTGAATTTTGGAGTTTTTGTCATATCTCTTGCAGGTGTATTTAATGCTCCTTGATATGATTTCAATGTTATATTTGTCCAAGACCCCCACTGTAATTCAATAAACTATTACTTTGATTCTTTTCCATGTGATCTTTCTTCCTATTCATGGCCGCTGGCTTTTGCCCTTACCCTCATCTGTGTCACATAGACACATGAAATCTCTGGGTATTGGCAATAAAAAGGAACTAAGTACTGACACATTCTACATGGATGAATCTTGAAAACACTGGGCCAAGCGAAAGAAACCAGTCACAAAAGACCAATAAATGATACCATTTATTTGAAATATCCAGAATAGGCCAATCCACAGAGACAGAAAGTACAATAGTAGTTGCCAGAGTCTGGTGGGGAGGGCAACCAATAGGTGCAGGATTCCTTCTCTGAGATGATAAAAGTAAGCTCAGATTGATTATGGAGAGAAATTCACAATGTAAATACACTAAAACCCATTGAATTATACACTTCTGAACTGTATGGTATGTGAATTATATCTCAAAACTGTCACCAGAAGAAAAAAAACTCTCACAATTAGGGGAAAGAGGGAGAAAAGAAAGAAGTTGGCATTAGAGGAAATGAACATTGTGACTTGGAGAAATCAGAGGAACATAAAGAGGTTGTTTTTTTTATTTTTTAAGAGAAAGAAAAAATATGTTTAAAAAAAAAATAGGAGTTTTCACTCAATTCTTGGACTGCTGTTTCTAAAGTATGTTTGGAAACTGCAAAAACCAACAGGAGGGGGAAAAATACCTGGATCAATGCTGCAGAGTGGAAAACAGACAAAGGGCAAAGCTAATAATGGGATCAGACACACCAAAGCCAACAGTCCAAACATCAGGAAGCAGAGCAGAAGAGATAGCTGGGAACAAAGCGACAGGAAAAGAATTTTGAAATAAAAATTAAATCAAATGGGTCCAAAGAACCCACTTTCTCCTGACCATTTCTTTCTTACTCCCCCCCACCACCATCACCCACCTACCTCTCTGCCTCCCTGTCCTCCAGTTAGACCTCCACTCCAGCTCTGTTCACATGAGAGTAAGCAGTGGCATGGCTGATATGAGCTTCCACCAATACCCAGCTCCTGAGTGCAGTGTCTCTGGTCCTCACCACAAGGGCGTTCATGGAGCCCGGAACAACCCAATTTGACAAAGCAGCCGGGAAAGCCCCTGCTGCCAGACCAATTGGCTACTTGTGAGAGCAGACAGTTTCTTAGAGCTGGTTCCTTGTACTTCCTCTCTCACCAAACATCTGGTCCGGGCACTAGACTGTGATGCAGGAAGTCCTGAGACCTTTTTTAAAGCTGACATTCGGTGTGGGGGCGGCAAATCATTTCTATTCTGTATTAATGCAGCAACTTTTTATTCTGGGTCACTTAGGGTGGCAGATATTATCCTTGCTGCTGCTATGATGTCCATCTTACCTTTCTGACACTTGGACAGGGAAATAAACAGTTGCCATGTCACAAAATGAGTCACTGGGTCAGGCAAGGATTAGAGTGCCTCAGTCCCCAGAGCCAGACCTTATCAGCAGGCTCAGTATTATCATCAAGATGACACCCTGATAGTATTGTATGAGGGAGAACATAATGCTACAAGAAGCAATATATTGGTCTACACACGCATTTCTTTTTTTATGTTATTTCACTTTTTTTATTGTGAGAAATCTGAAGCTTAGAAAGGTTAAGTTTCCTAACCTAAATAAAACAACAACAAAAAAACCCATAGCTTTTTGTTTCCAAATCCTATATGCTGCCTCTAAAACATTTAGCTAGTCTTTAAAATTTAATTTATTTTTAAAATTATTTTTATTTATTCATTTTAGAGGAAAGAGAGAGAGGGAGGGAGGGAGAGAGAGAGAAAAAAGGGTGGAGGAGGAGCAGGAAGCTTCAACTCCCATATGTGCCTTGACCGGGCAAGCCCAGGGTTTTGAACTGGCTACCTCAGCATTCCAGGTCGACAATTTATCCACTGCGCCACCACAGGACAAGCATTTTTAGCTAGTCTTTAAATAAAACAATACATACACCCACATTCCCCCTAACAAATGTGTCACACTTTTTAAAATTCTTTTATTTATTTTTATTCTCCCAAGTGAGAAGCAGGGACATGGAGGCAGAGAGACAGACTCCCTCATGTGCCCCAACTGGGATCCACCCAGCCAGCCCCCTACCAGGCAGTGCTCTGCCCATTTGGGGCCACTGCTCCATTGCCCAGCAACCAAGCTATTTAAGCACCTGAGGTGAGGCCATGGAGCCATCCTCAGTGCCCGGGGTCAACTTGCTCCAACTGAGCCATGGCTGCAGGAGGCAAAGAGAGAGATAGAAAGAGAGAAACGCAAGACAGAGGGGTGGAAAAGTAGACGGTTGCTTCTCCTATGTGTTCTGACTAGGAATTGAACCTAGGACATTCATATGCCAGGCTGACACTAACAATGAGCCATGTAACCAGGGACAAAAACATTCTTTAAGTTGTGTAAATGTAAACCATTATTAAATTGTAGAAATTTATTGTTTAAGAAGAAAAATATGTCACAGAGCTAGGTGCTTAGGCCATATAAAGATTGGAGAGAGGCTGGAGGGAAAGACTCTGCACCCTTTCTGTTTTATTTGGTTCAGGATGACAAGTCTCCAAAACAGACCTGCAATAACCTGACACCAGGAACAGGATGACCTCATTTGTGTTTCTTGAGACCCATGCACAGCAACTCATTCTGGGACTGAACATGACCTGGCTTTGTAAATATGATTTAAATTTCTGGAACTATGCATCAAATCAGATCCTCTAAGAAACTGTGCATATGAAAATGAGAAATTCTATCCCTGGAAAAAGCTTTAAAAATAATTGCTATCATTCCATCACTACTCCACCAACCTTCTACCAAGTTCAAGAAATATGTAATTAAAGAAATAATTTCCTGTAGTATTTTACCATCAAGAAGTATTTATTAAGTACATAATCACTTATGGTTCTGGGCTAAGCAATATATAAAAAGATTTGCATAAACCTGGCCTCTCACTTTCTACTTTTAAGACCCTACCATGTAAGGTAGACAGCACTCACCTGGACAAACAGGTTTTGGACACAACAACAACAGATGGGAATTTGAAAACATACCAGTGACTGTTCACGGAAGCATTCATCTGGTCACTGTCAGTGCATTTTCAGGGTGGGGAGCTAGGAGAGATCATATGAGGTATGCAGCTGTTGGGTTTCTATCGACGCTTGGGCTCAGTGGCAGACACCGCCCAAGCCTCATGGAAGATACCAAGTCAATCTCCTGGCAGATAGAGAAAGCTTTGGGATTAGGTTCCAGACAGCGGGAAGGGGAGATGAGGAGTAAACAGCTGGTTTGGACTAGGAGGGGGCAGAAGGCAAGCAGCCCAGGTGTGGCCAGCAGAGAACCATGAAACACAGATTGTTCTTCTGAGAGGAACCAGGCAAGGGGAACCAATCAGAAAGTAGCTGTTGCTGGCAGCTCCACCCACAGCTCCTACACCAAAGGGTTTCTCAAGCCTTCAGATGTGCTCAGAACCTAAGGTGATTCTAAAATGCTTTTGGGGCCCTGGCCAGTTGGCTCAGTGGATGGAGCATCAGCCCGGCGTGCGGACGTCCAGGGTTTGCTCCTCGCTCAGGAAACATATGAGAAGCAACCATCTGCTTCTCTCTCCCTTTCCCTCCCCCTTTTCTCTCTCTTCCCCTCTCACAGTCAATGGCTCATCTGGTCCTAGTCAGCCTCAGGCACTGAGGATAACTCAGTTGGTTCAAGCATTGTCCTCAATCACTGAGGATAGTCCGGTGTATTTCAGCATTGGTTCCAGATGGGGCTTGCCGGGTGGATCTGTCTCTCTATCTCCCCTTGTATGGCCAGTAGTCACGACCCTCATCACTGCTGGCAGGCACAGACAGATTCACATTAGATTTGGGCAGATTGTAATGAAACAAGGGAGCCAAGAACTGGTGGGCCATTACCTTTATTCTAGACTAAGGTGACCAGATTTTAAAATTGGTAAAGTGGGACACCATTGACGGGGGTGGGGTGGGGTGGGGTGTTCTTGATTAAAAATTTGGTCTATACGGAGCAAAAAAAATTTTCATAGAATGCAAAAATAGAATTGTAATATATTCTTTTAAATTTCAACATAAGTACAATTTACAAATATAATACATTAAAAATTATGTGTAGTATTATTTTATTCTTTGGCATATTTCTCATTTGAGTGAATTTTTTTTAGTAGATTGCTGTTATTGTTTAAAAGGTCATGACATTTTTCACAAGAATTTGTTAAATTATATTTCACACATAAAATGGCTTTCAAAGTTTCAACACTTAATTGTGATTTTTCTGATGTCCACACTTTATTTAGTGTAGAAAAACCGTGTTGTCGCAGCATTAGTTCCTGGTAAAGATAGCGCATATTCCACAATTTGTAGTGCATTAGTGTATGGAACATGGTTTGTTTCAAAATGATAATATATTTGTAACCATTTGTTCTCTATTGTGATTTTTGCTGATGCCCAAGATTTAACCTTTTCCTTATCAATCTATTTTTTTTTAATAATGATACCTCATTAAAAATATAATTTTCAGAAATATTACTATATGGGAAATTTTGAGTGAGTCAGAGGGATCGGGTTACATGCTCCCGAAACTGATGCCAGAGCTGCATGAGCGCTCCCCGCATCCAGCTCCACTGCCCGCTGGAGACTGAGTGGCTTGCGCCTCGCGGAGCCCGGAGCCACACACTAGTGTCCAGGACGAGGGCCTATGGGTAGTTAGGGGACTTGACAGCCACCGCCCCAGCAGATACATCCCGCCCGAAATTCTTTGTTTAAGGCAGCCCGCTCTTGCGGCAGTGCAGGTGCTTCCAGGTCAAGGTGGGGTCTCCCCGCTGAAAACCGTATATTCCCTTTCCGTTCTCCTGCTGTTCCCTAGCTTTTAGTGCATTCTTTCCAAAAATTGGGACTTTTTAAAAATGCCACAGGATGCAGGGCAAATTGTTAAAAATCAGGACTTTGGTAGGACGTCTGGTCACCTTATTCTAGACTCGTACCAGCCAACGAGTAAAAACACATAGGGCACCAAAACCCATTCACACATTTTCCGATTCCACAACCAGGAGAATCTTTCTGGTTTTGCCTAGGATGAAAGGCCCCCACCTCTGTTCCCATTCAGCTCTCCATCATCTTGCTCCCTGCCTCCTCTGTAACCACGTGGCTTCTCTGCCAGAATGGCCTCCTAGCTCCTCCTTTTTAAAACTTTTCCTTGCGAAAGCCCTCCTTCAGCACAGATTAACATAACCAAGCCCCTTCACAGGCATGAAGGTAATTAACCGTATCACATGGGATCATGATCACATGAGCAGTGGACATTTTTAACAATAAAAGTGAGCAAAACCAGAAAATACATATTTTACAAACTCTTTTGTCCAACACCCTCCTCTCACTCAAATTAATTAATTAATTTTAAAAAGGAACTTTGTGGTTGGTGATCATGGAGAAGTAGAGGGTCTAGGTAAAAGTTAAAACATGTGTTTTGGAAGTCAAGGGGTCAGGTCATAAAAACATATCTTGCGCCTGACCAGGTGGTGGCACAGTGGATAGAGTGTCGGACTGGGATGCAGAGGACCCAGGTTCAAGACCTCAAGGTCACCAGCTTGAGAGAGGGCTCATCTGGTTTGAGCAAAAGCTTGCCAGCTTGGACCCAGGGTTGCTGGCTCAAGCAAGGGGTTGCTCGGTCTGCTGAAGGCCCGCAGTCAAGGCACATGTAAGAAAGCAATCAATGAACAAGTAAGGTGTCACAACGCAAAACTGATGATTGATGCTTCTCATCTCTCTCTGTTTCTGTCTGTCTGTCCCTATATATCCCTCTCTCTGTCCCTGTAAAAAAAAATAAATAAATAAAATAAAATAAATAAAATAAAAACATATCTTGCTAACAAGTAACAGGATCAAATATACCTGCAAGAACATTCTTAGATCTGCCTTTGATGATGAGAAGACCTCTTCAAAACTCTTGATATTTCTGCCAATTAATGAAAACCACACAGAGGGGATAATCAGGAGCCATAAGGTTTTGGTGGGCCAGTTCACTGTAGTTTACAATCAGACGTTATAAAAAAAGATATGGGCAAGTAATAACACCTGACTCAGCATCATAAAGCCTCAAAATTAAAGAGAATTGTCATTAAAAGCCATTGCACTTACTAATTAATAAGCTGTAAGCTTTCCAAACCATTTTAGATCAGTGGCAGCACTTCCCATGGTCCCCCGCAGTCTAGATCTCAAATACAGATACTTCATCTCACTAGTGAGAGGAGCCAGGTGCTAGATCAGTGGTTCTTAACCTGGGTTCTATCGAACCCTAGGGGTTACATGAGTTAGTCTCAGGGGTTCGGAGAAGCCTCTGCCGCGGAGGCCAGAATAAAGTAATACTGTAATTTGTTGTGAGTTCATGCACTTTGTTGGTTTTGTTCTTTGAGCAAGGTGATGCTCATGCACGGCTCATATTGTGCACCAGTAAAAAAACATATACCTATGTCTTGAATTTGGAAAAAAAAAAATCATATTTTATTTATCACTAACGAAGGGTTCAGTGAATGCGCATATGAAGCTGGTGGGTTCGGTACCTCAAAAAAAGGTTAAGAACCACTAGTCTAAGGCATCTTAATGAGAAAAAAAATGATGGTGGGTATGTAGCTAATAAGTTTGCTCCACCCCCACTAATTCTCAGAAAAATTCAAATTATAATTGACAACCAGATATCATGTCTTTGCAAAGCAGAATGGTAAAAATTAAGATTGTTTATAGCCAAGGCAGAAAAGTAGATTTTCTCCTATCCACTGGTGGTGCACTGATACTGCTTTTTTGAGATAGCAGTTTTGCAGGATCTATATTTATGAAATGTCCTTGACTTTCAACCAGCAAGTCACTTCTAGATGTCTGTCCGGGTTTCCATCTGTCCTAGAGAATTACTCAAGTGTGTGCACAGGAAAGATGTTTGTTATAATATTTAAAATAGAAATAAAAGACGGAAACAAACAGCCAGCCTTAGGGAGACAGGTTAAATTTTGGCATACCCATGAAATACAATGTAGCCAAAAATTAAAAAAAGAGAATGAAATAAATTTATATAGAAAAGACCACATAGCCTGACCTGTGGTGGCGCAGTGGATAAAGCGTCAACCTTTTCAAAATCCTGCACTTGTCTGGTCAAGGCACATATGGGAGTTGATGCTTCCTGCTCCTCCCCCCTTTCTCTCTCTCTCTCTCTCTCCTCTCTAAAATGAGTAAATTAAAAATAAAATAATTTTAAAAAAAGAAAAGACCACATAAAAATCTTACGGAAGGACCTCAGACATATTGTTCATTGGGAGCTGCAATAGGACACTACAAAAAACATGACATTGGGGGCTGCATGATTTGGGTCTGAGGAATCCCCATGTATGCCCCTGGCTTAATCAATAAAAATCCTCAAAATTCATTTTTGGACTTGGTGTCTCTACATAAACCGGCTGAAGTGAGGTACTTTACAAACTTTCCCTCTCCCCTTCCCCTCCCCTCCCCCTCTCCTTTTCTCTCTCTTTTCCCGGGTAGTCACAGCCTTGGCTTTCATTCTTTGTTTTTCAGGTGGGGAAGGCAGGGCCCAAGGGGGTTGGAAGCCACCGGAGACCTTCTGCTTCTTTCCCTGCAGTGGTCTGCAAACCCGCTTGCGAGTCACGTGCTCATTCAACTCGTGCCTCCCCCGCGTTGTTTATCCTGCGGGCGGTGAGTCTCTGCGGCGCCTCTCCCAGTCACCTGACCGACTTACAACCCCGCGTACCTGCGCGCCCGCACCTAGTATTTTCTGGTAGAGCTACACTCAGGGGGCAAAGAGCCACCTGTGGTTCTTGAGTCGCAGTTTGCGGACTACTGGAGAGAGGCAGAGGATCTTTCTTGGTTCCCAACCTCTCTGGGCCATGTTTTCTCCACCTGAGAAGTGAGGAGTGTGAAAGCTGAGGCTGTGATTACCTTGGAGGGCCCAGGGGAAGGGAGAGGGGGAAAAGAGGGAGAGGGACAGGGACGGGGAAGGGAGAGAGGGAAAAAGGAAGGGGGAAGGGGATGGGGAGCCACATACTAACTGAAAAAGAAAACGTGACATTATTTTTGTAAATACATCTACAAAACTATATATTTGTGTAAATACGGTCATGCTAATGCATACAAGAAAATCTGGACAGCTTTATACCAAACTGATAATAGCAATGACTTCCGGGGGAAAAAAACTAGGTTGGGGATTGGAAGAGGATTTTTTACTTTGTCTATATAGAATGTCTTTTACAGAGACTAGAATGTATTCATGGGTTACTTGTGCAAGTAAAAATGAATTTTAAAAGAATGGGGAGAAGGAACAGAGCACTGTCTTCATTAGCCAGAAGATAAATAGAGTTGACTGACAGATTGTGTGTGTGTGGAGAAGAATTTAACTCCTTCTCAAGAAACTAAGCAAGAAGCCTCCTCATCCTGTCCCTGGGGCTCTCAACCTCCAAACTTGGCTGTTTGACGTGAAAGTCCCATGCGCCTCTCTTAGCTGTGTGGCCCCAGCAATCTCTCCTGCAGTGGTGTGGTGCCCCCCAGCACTATCCCACCCCCACCCTTACCCCTACCCCCACCCCCACCCCCGAGAATGAGAAATACACACACTTAGGAACAGTTATTGTGGGACTAAATAACTAGGAATCCCACATCACATGATAGCTGTAGCTCCAAAACTCAATGTCACACCATTTATTTTGACCCTTCCAAGGGAACTTCATTATACAGAGAATTCAAAGGCCCTCATTACCACATGGCTCAAGTTTGTTCGAGGTATGGTTTTAAAACAGATGCTGAATGTATTAAGTTGAATGTATTAAGTTGGCATTTTAACAAGTAACCCACAGGAGAATTAGTGAATGACAAGGGTGATACAAGTACATTTTCCCCACCTAAGAAATGATGAACATAAAAGGTAACATTGAGCCAGAATTTAAAGGCTGGAAAAACAAACAGCAACAAAAACAACGGAACACATGGGACTGGGGAAAGGGAGAAACTTGAAAATAAAAACTAACTAGACAGCAGGCTGGTAGGTTCATTTCCTCAGGATTTTTACCTTCATACTTCCCTATTCCTTTTTTATTTTTCTTTCTCACATGGGAGGTTAAAAAGGCAAAGCATGAATGGGCCCTTGATCCTCAGAGAACGATTGGCATAAAATATTAACCACATCAGTCTTTATTTTCTTTAGAGAGGAACAAAACAATATTTTTTTATCTCAACCCAGCTAACATGAACGTTTTAAAATATTTTGCTCGCAAAGATTACAATCACTGATGCACTGAGCCAAACAGCATCACATTCCCTTCCTCATTAGTGTAATGAACTGTGACTTCATATGGAGGTTCATATTCAAGGACTAAGTATACTAAAAATGGTATTATTGTCTTAAACCTTGAAAGTATAATGAGAATATGGTCATATGTTGATTCTGAAGTCTAATTGGAAAAATATTATTCTATATAGTAATGTACCTCCTGTAACCCACCCTTAGTAGGACTGTGGTAAATGAAATAAAACCTGATTAAAATTCTGTTGTCTTAGTTGTTAAATCTACCTCATTATATACATGTGTACACACACACACACACACACATGTGTATGTATCTCTAGTAATATTCTGTTCTTCACAAATTTCTATATGCTTGAAAATGTTCACAATAAAAATTAGGATAATTCTGTTGTTTTTTCCAAATCTCTCAGATTACCCTTCACAATCACCTTGCTCAGACCTTCACTAGCTTGTGGGCTTTCACCAGTTTCTTGGGCTTTCTCTGACTCTATTTTGCTGCCCAGCCTATATATAGCAGTAACATGACTCTTCTAAAACAAGTTTTTATCAGGCCACATCCCTGTCTCCACATGACTCCCCACAAAACACCAAAACTCCTCTGCTTGTCTTTCCAGGCTAACAGCATCCAACCCTTCCCTTGTCTTTCAGCTACTGTAGTTCCCCAGGACCCATGGGCTGCTCTTCCCATCAGCTCTCTGTCTCTGCCTATGGGGCACCCTGCCTGGGACATGCTTCCTAAGCCTTCACTGACCTAATGTTCAGCATTCGAATCCCATCTTAAGTCCTGTTTCCCCCACTCTCCCTGTGTTTAGCACTTGAAGTATGAACCATCAACATCCAGAAAGAGTACGCACCTGCCACTTGCATGCAAATTTAGCATGTCCATTAGCAATAAAATTACTATCTCAGTGATTCTCTCTCAGCTACTTAAAAAGTAGGAAACAAAAGAAACAAGCATCAACAGATGTTTATAGGTAAATTATTTATCACTATCAATGTAATGATGCTTCTAAAGGTAGACAAAAGTTGATTAGCTAAAAATATGTGACTACATCATGCATTTGTTCTACACATACAGTGTGTCCGTAAAGTCATGGTGCACTTCTGACCCGTGACCGGTCAAAAGTGCACCATGACTTTACGGACACACTGTATTACTGAGTATCCACCATATGCAGGCACTTTTCTGGGCATATAAGATACATCAAGGAATACATTGACCACATATTCGCATTAAATGTTTATTCTGGTAGGGGCAGAAAACATAACTAATATACAAAGTAATGTGTGTTATACAGTATATTGGAAGATGGCAAGTGCAATAAAAACAAGAGGAAGTTGGAAAGAATGAAGGAAACTTGACAGTACAGTACATGGTAGGGAATGTAGCAGGGGTTGGGGTATACAATTTTAAATAGCATGGTGAATGTCTTAGTCTTTATCAGGGTGAGGGGAGATGACAGAATACCATAAACTGAGCAGCTATAAACAACAGCTATTTCTTTGTTTCAGTTTTAGAGGATGGAAATCTGAAATCAGGGTGGCAGAAGATTCAGTATCTAGTGAAAACACACTTCCTGGTTCATATATGGCAGTCTTTTCACTGTGTCCTTATGTGGTAGAAGGGCTGGTGGGTGCTCTTCAAGGATTTACTGTACAAATTTACATGCTTAGGTCTAGGTGTATGCCTATGAGTGTTGTCTTGGTGCTATTCCAGTAGCAATAAATAGCACCACCTCTCTGATTAGTCCTGTCGCCTGTAGGGTCCCCTAGTGTGTGTGTGTGTGAGGGGGGGGCGGGGGAGTAGGGCTCAGCTGTTCTCTGTCCTGGGAACGGCACTTGTTCCATTTGGGTTGTGACTTACATATTAATAACTCCGTTTCTTGCTGCCCTCAATCTAGAAGGTTAGACCTCCCCCACGGGCTGCTTGCCCTACATGTGAGCACATTCTTCCTCGTTCTTTGCAACAGTTTGTGCTTAACTATTACCCTTTGCAGAGAAGAATGTAATTGCTGGATGAGACAGCCCAGGGTCCTACAGGTTGGAGACTTCGGATAGTCATTACACCACTTTCTCCATAACGCCCGCAGAGCTATGAGTGCCACATCGCATTATACTTGTGGGGGCTGTTTAAATCTCCTTGGAAAGGAGACTCCAAATGCAGCTGCCCTGGTTTTTAAAGAAGACGAGTTTAATGTGTGAGAGCCTGTTCCGTCACCAAGAAGCCAAACCATTGCAACATGGATGAAACCGATTAACCTCAGAGCTATGGGCCTGACCTGTGGTAGCGCAGTGGATAAAGCGACGACCTGGGAACACTCAGGTCGCCAGTTCAAAACCCTGCACTGGTCTGGTCAAGGCACATATGGGAGTTGATGCTTCCAGCTCCTCCCCCCTTTCTCTCTCTCTCACTCTGTGTCTCCTCTCTAAAATGAATAAAATAAAAAAATAAATAAAATAACCTCAGAGCCATGGGCAGTCTGTGTCTGACCAATGCTTTTTCTGTCTTCTGAATGTTTAAAAGTCTCACAAGCCCTGTGTGAGGAGGATAGAGCTGCCCTCTAACTGAGGCTCTGTGGAAGTAAGCTTCTGCGTGTGCACCAGCCTGCTGTGGGCCTCCGTACTGGTTCTCATCTGTATTCCAAGTGCGATTCTAGCTGGGGGTGCCAGTCCAGCCCAGCCCAGGGGACGGGAGCCACAGTGGGCTCTTCAGGGGGTCCCTTTGGGGGGAAGCACAAGAGCAGCTCAGTAGGGAACACTTCTTCTTAACTTCTGGGGTTTCCTTCCATGTAGGGAGCTTCACTAGCATGACACTCTGGTTTCCTTCCCTTCCCAGAGGAAAAGAATTATATCAGGACAGAGAAACTGGGTTTGCAGAATCCATGTATGTTCTCTCCTTGGAGAACCATCCTGCCTGCAGACAGCACAGGTCTGCTCTGCCCCTCCCTGCTGTATGTGTTTGAAAGGCAAGGCCCCCCAATGGTGAAGGTTTGCCCTGACACAGCACAGCCTGGGACAGGGTGGGCGGGTCTGCTTGGAAGTATTGGAAGCCACTTGTTTGCAGAGATATTAGAAGCCACATTTCCAAGACTGATTTTGTTAGTCATAATGATGATATTTTGGTTTTCATCTGCCTGGCTTTTTTTACTTCTTTCTCAAAGACTCAGACATTGGATAGAGAAGAAAGGTGCTATTTGGGGGGCCATGTCAAATTCCAATAGTGACAGCTCAGCCCAAACCCTGATAATGAAAAGAAAAAGGAGGTTGGGAGTATACGCTAAATCCAAAGTGGTGGTCTGTGATGGTGTGTGGTAAACTCTGTCGGCGCAGGGAACAGAAAACATGGAAGCTCAAATTGAGAAGGAGCAAGAGTGTTCAAAGACTGGAAAACATCAGCGGTGTTGGAACACTGTGAGTGAGGAAGAAGTGACTGAGAAAAGGCTTGAGAAATTCCCAACCAGATCATGCAGGCTTTGTGGGCTAATGAAGAGAGTTAGAATTTTATTCTAAGTGCAATGGGAACTTAGTGAAGCATATAAGCAAGGAAGTAATATCGTCTTGTACACTTTGAAAAGTCAGTTTTTATGACTCTGTAGAGAATGGTCTAGGCTAGGGGCTGGACGACGAGAACAGAACTGGGATGAATCCTGATTTCTGGCCTGGTGATTGGCTGAAAATGGGTGCCATTTACAGAGTTGATGAAGATTGGGAGGAGGAAGGGGAAAGCAGTTAAGTTTCAGATGTTCCAAACTTCTCAGTGGCAATGTCAGGTAAGAAGTTGGACATGGACTTTGATACTCAGAGGGACTTGAGGAACCCCAACATTTAGAGGTGTGTGTAGGAGGACACCCACGCCAAGGAGAGAAGTCCCCGGCTAGTTTTGGCAGTCACTGAGTGGAGGACACTAGCAAAACATCTCTTTTTGTTATTCAGCAGGGTTTAGGGGTGACTAATACAGACAGCTTCCTTTGGAAAATTCTGTATAGACAGCCTAGCCTTATACAGAATGACTGAATGATTACATTGGGGGGAGATTTTCATAACTTTCAGGATTTCTTTTCTTCTCTCACCAATCACTTTTCATTGAGGACAAGGAATGCAAGAGTCTTTTTATTTATTGCAATTGGTGGTTTTTTGGAAAAGGACCCCTTAATTAATGTTTATGGGGCACAGAGCTTTTTCAAAGATACCCGTCCTCTCTTAACACACACAGCTATGTTTTAGAGCCTGATTTTTCACCCCGCCAAGGACCCCACAGGGATCCATTATTCATCTAAACCTTTGCCTCTCCACATCTTTCATAATGGAAACACTTCCCAGCAAAACTCCTGCTGACTGAATCCCATTCATTCCCATGAAAGGGGCTGCCGATATTTAAAGTTCATTCAGGAAGGTTTCATAATAAGAACTGGGGGAAAATAACATAATCTCATTTTAAAACGTTTCCTTCCTCTGTTCTGCTGATGGAATCAAACAATTCAGAGTTCCATCTGTCCTGTAACAGGTCCAGATTGCATGTCGTGGTTTTGAAGTTGTTTCCTTTGTTTCAAGCCACCTCTGGTGGGATTCCTGGCCCCCCTCCCGGATATATTCAGACCGTGCCATTTGATCCCTGGATTTGCAATTCCAGAAGCAAAATAATGACCTAGCATTGTAGAAAAATGTCACTCTGCCCCAACAATCAGAACCTAACACTGGGGAGGGAAATCAAGCTCTACAAGGCAGGTCTTTGTTTAAAGGAACATTTTCAAATTTAATATGAAAACATACAAATTTAAAATAAAATGACAGCAACCATCCAAATATGAATCTATTTGTCAGGTGCTGACATGTTTGAAGGTGTGTCAGTTAGCCTTTTCCTCTTCCCTGAGGTTCTGAACAAGTAAGACATCGTATGGTACCGTGTGCCGCCCTGAGAGACCCGTCCCCAACAGTTCTGTCCTGGATGAAGGTGGGAGGGGTCGGTCCCTGCAGCTCTTCCTCACTGTTCCTTTCCTGGATTTCCAAACTGCCCACCCTTTCCCTCCTAGCTTCTATCAAGGACTGGAACATTTTTTTCTGTGACAGGCCATGTCTTATCTGTTCGGACTGCTATAACAGCCTTTGGGCTGGGACATTAGTGTTTTCCTTGCCTTGGGATTCCCCCCCCCCCCCCCAGGGACAGAGAGAGAGAGTCAGAGAGAGGGATAGATAGGGACAGACAGACAGGAACGGAGAGAAGTAAGAAACATCAATCATTAGTTTTTCGTTGCCGTTGTGACACCATAGTTGTTCATTGATTGCTTTCTCACATGTGCCTTGACCGCGGGCCTTCAGCAGACTGAACCATCCCCTGCTGGAGCCAGGGACCTTGAGTCCAAGCTGGTGAGCTTTTGCTCAAACCAGATGGGCCTGTGCTCAAGCTGGCGAGCTCGGGGTCTCAAACCCGGGTCTTCCGCATCCCAGTCCGATACTCTATCCTCTGTGCCACCGCCTGGTCAGGCCCTGCCTTGGGATTTAAACTAAAACATTGAACTCTTCCTGGGTCATAAGTCTGCTGAACTTGAGATTGAAACTCACCATCCATCCCCCTGGGTTGCCTGCTTACCCAATCCCCTGCAGATTTTGGAACTTCCCTGCCTTCATAAACACATGTACCTGTTCCTTATAATAAATCTCTCTGGATATACATTTTGTGGTTCTGTTTCTTGGGAGAACAGCGACCAATGTATTCCCTTTCCACTCTATCAGAAACAACTGTGATCTTTTAGTTCCCTGAAAGCACTGCCTTTGTCCTCTGTGGGACACTTCTGCCCTCCTTTGTGCCTTGACTAAAGCCAATGCTACCTCCTGTTCGCCTAAGCATGACTTCCTTAAGAAAGCCTGACCCCTTCACACACCCAGCCGCACAATCTGTCCTAGGACTTACCATAATTGTAATTGAAACTTAAAAGTTTAAATAATTTAGGTAATTAAAGATTTATTTGTGATTTTTCCCACTTAATACCTGTGTTTGTCCCAGACGCATTCCCTAAGGGCAGAGGCCACACAGTGCACAGGGCTGTGTATGGATGGACAAGTGATTGCGTGGACCCCCCGTTCCTAGGGCTGGTGGTGTACAGGAAGGGATTACATTCCACGGAAGACAGAAGTGTCAGGGTAAGGTAAAGAAGGAAATAACCTGCCTGCCTAAATCTGTGCCAAGAAGTATAAATCCTAAAAAGATAGATTTTTTCATTTTAGTTAGAAAAATCACTATTTTTCTGTCACAGCTAAGATGAAATTCAATCTAATTAAGGTGACAAGTTGTTTTCCAGTTGAGTAATTTTGCTTGTTGTGGTTTTTAAAGTATGTGTATAGCTGGGTGATAATAAATGACTGAGTCAGGACACATGAAATTCTGATTTTTGCTCCTTCACTTTTATGGACTCCACTTTCCCTAGTGACTTCCATATGGGGATAAGCATGATTTGTCACTTGTGTTTTTAAGTCAAATATATAAATGGTAGCCCTCTGCTATGCCAAATTATTTTCACTTTGCAGAGACTTCCCAGTAAGCCAAGTTGTCCTTGAATATTAAGGCCTCCTGGGTGCTAGACAAAGTGAAGCTGAACTCACCAACTGGGTTTCCCACAGGTGGGCTACACCAGTGCTCCCGGAAGGCCTTATACTCCCTCCGTCCATCCTTTCTGCTCTTGCCTCTCGTCTTCCTCGCGCACATGGACTTGGCTGGTTTCCATCAGAGCTTTAGAGTGGAATATTTCATTCTCCTATTGTGTTCTAATTCTATTTACAAGTCTCCAAAGGACACAACATGAAATCAACATGAAGAAAGGGTTTCAAAATAATAGTGGACTAGGGTAACATAGAAGGCCATTCATTAATAAATCAGTTAACAAATGTGTTATTTTTTTAAATTTTTTTTATTATTTATTGTTTTTACAGGGACAGAGAGAGAGAGTCAGAGAGAGGGATAGACAGGGACAGACAGACAGGAACGGAGAGAGATGAGAAGCATCAATTATTAGTGTTTTTTTTGTTATGGCTTCTTAGTTGTTCATTGACTGCTTTCTCATATGTGCCTTGACCGCAGGCCTTCAGCAGACTGAGTAACCCCTTGCTCAAGCCAGCGACCTTGGGTCCAAGCTGGTGAGCTTTTTGCTCAAGCCAGATGAGCCCGCACTCAAGTTGGCGACCTCGGGGGAATCTCGAACCTGGGTCCTCCGCATCCCAGTCCAACGCTCTATCCACTGCGCCACCGCCTGGTCAAGCAACAAATGTGTTTTGATAGCCTTCTTTGAGATCCATGCAATAATAAATCACTGAGAGTTGTGAAAGTATAGCATTATCATCACCTGACCAAGCAGTGGTGCAGTGGATAGACTGTCAACCTAGAACGCTGAGGTCCCCGGTTTGAAACCCTGAGGTCACCAGCTTGAGTGTGGGCTTGCCAGCTTGAGCACAGGTCACTGGCTTAAGTGTGGGATCATCAACATGATCCGAAGTTTGCTGGCTTGAACAAGGAGTCACTGGCTCTGCTTGAACCCTCTGGTCAAGGCACATATGAAAAATAATCAATGAACAACTAAAGTGAAGCAACTATGAATTGATGTTTCTCATCTCTCTCCTCCCTCTTTCTCCCTTTCTTCCTGTCTCTCTCATTCTTAAAAATAAACAAATAAATAAATGAAATACATTTCCCCACAAAATCTTTTATAAAAGTATACAATTATTTTTTTGTTCTCTATTTAATTAATGTTTATTAGATATTTGTCATATACAGTGTAGAAGATGTTGTTAGAGTTGGAAAGTCTGACACACCAACATGGGGAGTATCAGGAAGGAAGGAAAGAAGGAGGAAGTCAGCTAGGAAAGTTGGTGTTTTGTGGTTTGAAGTACTGGGTGCCTACACTGAGAGATGATAAAGATTCATTGGGGTCATTCCTGCTTAGCTTTTTTCTATGTGGCTGCCTGGAATCCTATTCCCTCAAATAGCTTCATGTCCAACTCTCTGACCTTTGAGTCTTTTTGCAAATGTCGCTTTCTCAATGTGGCTTCCTTATCTGCTATGTTCTAAATTTTGTGTTTTCCCCAAAATCTATACGTTGAAGCCCTTACTCCCAAGGTATGTGGAGATGGAGCGTTTGGAAGATGATTGGGTCATGGAGGTGGAGCTCTGATAAATGAGATTAGTGCCCTTTTTCAGGGAGTTCCCTAGCCTCTTCTACAGGGGTAGTCAACCTTTTTATACCTACCACCCACTTTTGTATCTCTGTTAGTAGTAAAATTTTCTAACTGCCCACCAGTTCCACAGTAATGGTGGTTTATAAAGTAGGGAAGTAACTTTACTTTATAAAATTTATAAAGCAGAGTTACAACAAGTTAAAGCATATAATAATAACTACTTACCAAGTACTTTATGTCAGATTTTTGCTAAGTTTGGCAGAATAAATCTTTATAAAACAACTTATTACTGTCCACCATGAAAGCTGGAACGCCCACTAGTAGGCGGTAGGGACCAGGTTGATGACCACTGCTCTATCACATGCACTCTCCAACCATGCAGTCCTTTAGTGACTTTTAAAGACCTCTTAGTATTTCTGTTAACCTTCAGCTTTACATAACTGTCCAGTTGAGGAGGGGATGGGTGCCCAGTGGGACTTACCTGAGCCCACAGCCTTTGTCAGCATGACCCTGCCTCTAAAAAAAAGTATTAAAATCATGCCTGGTGCTGGCTGGGTAGCTCAGTTAGTTAGAACATCATCCCAATACACCACGGTGGCGGGTTCCATTCCCTGCTAGGGCACATACAAGAATCAAACAATGAATGCATAAACGAGACAATAAATCATTGTTTCTCTTTCTTCTTTCTTCTATTTCAGTCTCTAAGATCAATAAATAAAAGTTCAAAAAATTTTTAATTATGCCTGCATTTCACCCTGAGAGAGAACACAAGAAATGCCATTCCCTTATAATTTGTTAGCCATTTCTGAGTTCTTACTCTGCCAAGCCACAGAGGAAGGAGGAGCAGATCCTTGCAACGAGTCCTAAAGGATAAATTGGATGAGTTACATATTAGCGGGATGGGTTGAGAGTGGTAGGTGAGTGGTGTTCAGGGGGGACCACATGAGCAAAAACATCAAAAAGTCAGAACTCTGAGAAACTATGTGGAAATTGCAAGGACTGGGAGATGTGGTCAGGTAAGAGCCCAGCCTGGATCCTGCAGGCAGTGGGAAGTGACAGGGTCAGATCTGCATCACAAGACCTGGGGCTAATGGGAAGATGGACTTGCAGAGATCAGAGCAGGTGAACAGGTGTCGTAGACATGGATTGGAAGGTTGTCACTGCCACCCACACTCCAGGGAGGCCTTGTAAAGTGAGGGATTTAGGCTGCTCCCTAAATGCTCCAGGCAGGGATAGGCAGTGGATAGGGAGATTAAAAGGCTTGTTAGGGATGAATGAGGACTCACCAAAGGAGTGAGCTGGAGATATCATCTGTGACGCTGAGACGGGCAAAGTGAGCAACCATCTGAGGGGGATGGAAACAACTACAAGCGACTCCCACCTCCATTATATCTATTAATGCTCATCAGAGTCCAATTTGCTTAAAATGTTTCAAAGGATGAAGGTTCCACTTCTGGGTACATACACAATAGCATTGAAGGCAGGGACTTGGGCAGATATGTGTGCATATATGTTCCTAGTAGCACTATTCACAATAGCCAAAAGGCGGAAGCCACTTTAATGTCCATTGGCAGATAAACGAATAAACAAAACATGGCCTATCCATACAAGGGAATACTAGAGCAGTCCTGAGAAGGAAGAAAATTCTTACACATGTTACAATATGGATAAAACTTAAGGACGTTATGTTGAGTGAAATAGGCCAGTCACAAAAAGACAAATATTATATGATTCCACTTATATAAGGTTTTAGAGTAGTCAAATTCATAGACACAGAGAGTAAACAGATGGTGGCCAGGGGCAGGTGGAGGGGAGAGGAGAAATGGGGAGGTGGTGTTTAATGGGTATGGAATTCAGTTTAGGAAGATAAAAAAGTTCTGGAGGTGGATGGTAGTGATGGTTGGGCATCATTGTGAATGTACTTACTGCCACTAAACAGTATAATCTGAAATGGCTAAAATGGTAAATTTTATGTTATATATGTTTTACTGCAATTTTTTTCTTAAAACACAGAAAGGAGAAGTAAATTAACATTCATTGAGCACCTAGCATGTATCAGCACTGCCCTAATTGCTTTTTTAAGTGCTTCAATTTATTTAATTCCAAACAAAATCCCCTGGGTTATGTACAAGGCAGCCAGCAGCCACACCTGGTCAGGTGTCCCGAGACTGCCCTCCATTCTGAACTCCAGGCCTGGCCCCCAGGGGAGGAGTGCACAAAGCATTATCTAAGGCCCTGTCCCTAGGGCAATGACCAGAACAACTGTCCCAACCTGCCAAGCCTCCTGAGAAGAGGCCCCACAGTTAGCAGCCAACCCCTTATTTGCTGACCAGGGGGAGATCTGACCTCAGCCTTCCAGGCCCTGCCTGAACCCTGCCTCTGGCCCAGGTGTGGCTGTGCTGAGAGCGAAGAGTCCTGAAAGTCCTAGGAATCAGAGCTCTGTGTGACCAGGATGAGGATAAGAGGGACACAGCCCCCTCATGAGCTGGACAGCCTACTGTTTGAGGACCTCCAGGGCCCTCTGATGACAGCCTTGTTGGAATTCGAAAGACAGTTAAGAGGCTCAGACCGGCTCAACACAGCATTCTGGGCTCAGAGATGGCTTCAATGTGAAACTACCCTGCCATCCCTTGTTATTTGATTGACTTGGCCTCAGCTTTTGTTTTGACTTCTCCCAGAAAGGCTACCCAGGCTCCATTCCCATCCCATGCCCTACCCAGGAAATTGAGACACTACACTCAGCCTGCTTTTCAGGGAAGGCACTGACTAAAAGTATCTCTACCTCCTGAAAAGTCACAAGGCTGCAAAATGAAATCTGTCTTCATCCTATCTCCACTTTTCCAAGTCAGCTCACCCCTTCCTCTCTGCTCTGCTCCATGTCACTAAGAGGGCAACTTTCGTATGGTGTTCCTTTTAGAAGCTCTGTTTCCTATCATGGAGGACTGTGTTGGTCTGTTTCAAAGTGTGGTTGAAGTTTCGTTCTTTGTTAGTGAAATAACAATCGAATTCAGCCTCTTGTATTTCCCTACTCCAACCTGAGTGAAACAGAGGAGCACCTGGGGTGGGAGGCTGTAAAGCCAGTAGCCGGGGTCACCGTCACAGCAGCCTGACCCGTGCAGGTTCACATTAGATTCGAACAGATGGCAATGAAACACAGGAGCCACAAACTGGTGAGCCATCAGCTTTAATTCTAGCTTGCACCCGGCAGGCAAGCAAAAACACACACTGGGCTCCAAAACCCACACATTCAGTGCTCACAAAGCTACTGACTTATCCGAGTTTCCTAGAATCAAAGGCTTCTAGCTCACCAGACTTATTCACCTCAGTTTCCCATCTCCTCCTGCACAAACTCTTAACAAACTGGCTTCTTCCTCAGCACTCCGCCATCTTGGCTACTTCTCCTCCACATGGCCTTAATCTGCTCTCCTCTCTAATACCAACCTCAGGAACTCAGGAACCAAGAGAGAAAGAGAGATCAAGCTCCCAGACTGCCCCAGTTTATAGCCTAGAAAATCCAAACCTTTAATCCAATTATACAAACAAGGAAGTCTCTGATACAAAGCCACCCATCTGAGGCATAATGGGATTCCTCTCTACATCACCACCCTACATCATCCAATCAGTCAAGGGTGTGGAAAAGAGCTTACTCTTAAAACAAAGCCTTAAGCTATAACGACCCGGCCTGCTTACATTACAACTTTTCCCCCACAGCCATCACAAGCATAAGGGCAAATAATATCACCTGGGTGACGGGCTTCCATGTGGGCAGCACCATCTTTAACAAAGTGAGCATATTATATTTTATCTGCTGAACAGAGGCCATGTGCCCTTCAAGCTTGTCTTCTTCTTCTCTCTCTCTCCCTCTCTCTCTGGCTCTCTCTACACACACACAAGCATACCCACAATCACACAGGTTTGGAACAAGAGGGAAAAGAATCTACCTTTCAGATTTCAGGGCTGCTTGGTCATGGACATAAGCACACCCTGGCCACTGGCCTCAACCCAGAACCCACAGCTAACCTGGGACTGTGGGTGGTGCGAGAGCTGGATTGAGAGGCATGGGGGAGGCCCTGCCCTGGCCACTTGCACAAACAGCATTCAAACCCTATCTGCAGGCCAAGCGTTCTTTATTCTTTTGGGTACCAGAGGCCTGTGTTAAATCTGGGCTCCAACTGCTCCCTCTTAGAGGAGAGAGAAGGTGAAATTTCATTTAAATGAACCAGCTGCTTTACACCTTAAAATTATAACTAACTTTATGAGTCACTGCTTCTTCCCTGCCAAGTCATCGACTCTGCGGCTCCTGCTGGCCTTGGGTCCTGATAGAATCTAGAACGAGACAAAATTCTGATCTTGGAAAGAACCTGGGGCCAAGTATAAAGAAACCCCCTCCTCCCACGCCCCTGCTTCCAGGTAAGATCCACCTAAAAAAGGGAGCACCCGTTTTCCAGTTTGACTTCTAAAGATCTCCTGGGCAGTAGTTTCTACCTGTTCTGTATGTAGGCTGGGGCTGTGCGAAGATGCTTGTTTCATTTGTTAAGGGCTGGAAACAAAGGGGTGGCTTCAGGTGGGTGACTTCCAGCCCTGGGGGTTCTTAGGACTGCCCCTAAATGTCTTGGTCTGGCTCCTGATGCACTTGATTTGTTGTGTGAGTCAGTTCAATTAAAATAAAAGTTGCTAAGAAGAAAGAATGGCAGGAAAAAACAGGAGAACTATGTAGAGCAGGGGTGTTCAATACGTTGATCGCGATCTACTGGTCGATCACGAAGGAAGTGTGGGTAGATCGCAAGACATTAAAAAGACATTTGTCTTTTGATTGGCATACAGGGTAGCCAATCTGACGTCTGAACTTTTGACTCCCTACGTATGTGCCTTAAACCGCGCTAACTTGTTCAGTTACATTGCTGCGTAGTTAGCCTTCAATTTATTTAAACTAAATACAACAAAGGGTATAAAAATGAGTGCCATAGCTGGTCCAAGTAAGAAGCCTAAAACCTACCACTTTCATACAGAATGGGAGGGGATTTTTTTCAATATGTCATATTCTAAGTGCGTTTGCCTCATCTGTCTGTGTGCCATTGCTATTCCAAAGAAGGGAAATGTGGAGCGGCTTTTTTGGACTATTCATAAAAACTATGACATTGACCTTCCCCTGAAAAGAGAGCTGAGAAGGAGAAAGGTGAAAGAAGGATACACAATATTAAATAGTAATAATAGTAACTTAAATAATGATAATATAGAAGAAATAAATTTATGTTTTGCTTTTTTATTGTAGGTAGATCATTTTGACTTGGTCACCTTATAAGTAGCTCTCAAGCTGAAAAAGTGTGGGAACCTCTGATGTAGAGGGTACAGGGCAAGGGAGCATTTACATTGCATCCATGCCTTACTTGAAAAAAACGCCAATGCAAAATCTCAACTTACCATGCTTCAGTGATCTGATATCAAGGCCATTGTACTCATTACAGAATGTGAATTATTTTATTTTATTGTATTGTATTTTAATTTTATTTGACAGAGACAGAGAAAGAGAGGAGAGGGACAGATAGGGACAGACAGACAGGAAGGGAGATGAGAAGCATCAGTTCTTTGTTGCGGCTTCTTAGTTGTTCAGTGATTGCTTTCTCAGATGTGCCTTGGCCAGGGGGCTACAGCAGAGTGAGTAATCCCTTGCTCAAGCCAGCGACCTTGGGGTCATGTCTATGATCCCACGCTCAAGCCAGTGACCCTGCACTCAAGCAGGATGAGCCCATGTTTAAGCCAGTGATCTCAGGGTTTTGAACCTGGGTCTTCCGCATCCCAGTCCAATGCTCTCTATTCACTGTGCCACCACCTGGTCAAGCCGAATTATTTTATTTTGAAAAAAAAAAAATCCATCAGTGCCTTCCTTTTGGTCACTTCCCTAGTGAATTTTAAATATCACTAAACTGTCAGAAATTGGATAAGCATATGACTATTTTAGACACCGCCCCCCTCCCTCAACTGTGCGAAGCAAGATAGTTTTGGATTGTGAAGCTTGCCTGCCTGAGCTTGGAAAACACCAAATGCTTTTGTAATTTTAGATAATAGTAAGTACTCATTTGGCATGAAAGAACATGGTATATAAATACTAGCTCATCAAAGAACTTCAGACAACCTAAAAAGGAAAGAAAACAATGCAGCCCAGGAACCAAACCTGATAACAAAGACTCTTGCAGGAGGAGTCTTCAGCCATTAGTCAGGCTTGGCAGGCACAAAGCCAAGCAAGCACTGTGCACCTGGGCTCTTCCTCCTACATAACTGGACAGGTTGGAGAGGCAGGCAGAGCTGGGTTCCTCCGCAGTCCCTGCAGCTCCTCACTGCATGGATGTTATGTTTAAACCAGAGGGTCCTGACCAGGTGGTGGTGCAGTGGATAGAGCGTCGGACTGGGATGCGGAAGACCCAGGTTCGAGACCCCAAGCTCGCCAGCTTGAGTGTGGGCCCATCTGGCTTGAGCAAAAACTTGCCAGCTTGGACCCAAGGTCGCTGGCTCCAGCAAGGGGTGGCTCGGTCTGCTGTAGGCCCGCGGTCAGGGCACATGTGAGAAAGCAATCAATGAACAACTATGGTGTCGCAACGGCAACGAAAAACTAATGATTGATGCTTCTCACCTCTCTCCGTTCCTGTCTGTCTGTCCCTATCTATCCCTCTTGCTGACTCTCTCTCTGTGTCCCTGTAAAAATAAAAAATAAAATAAATAAAAATTAAAAAAATAAACCAGAGGGAAGTTGTGCATGGGCCTGGGAGAGCTGCCTAGCGTTCTCAATGGACCCTTGTTCCCCGTGGCTCTCTTATCCACATCTGGCCCAAAGTTGAACCTGTAAAGTAGATAAAGCAACTCTTGAGCTCCCTCCTGCCCTTCCAAGTGTCTGTGTCACTCCTTTCCTCCTTCATGCTGGTCCCAGTCTGATGGTCATTCATAAAGAAGTCAAATAGCTGATTGTTAACAGCTGTGCTGTTACGTCTGAGCTGTGTCTGCATTCTTGACAAAACCTTGAGGAAAAGAGTGATGGTTAATTTCATGTGTCAGTTTGACTGGGCCAAGGGATGCCCGAACTAGTAAAACATTATCTCTGGGTGTGTGTCATTGTGTTTCCAGAAGAGATTAGCATTTGAATCCGAAGGCTAAATAAAGAAGATTGCCCTCCCCAGTGTGGGTGGGCATTATCCCATCTGCTGAGGGTCTGGGTAGAACAAAAAGGCAGTGGAAAGGTAATTTGCTCTTTGCTTGAGCTAAGACATCCATCTTCTCCTGTCCATGGACATCAGTTCTCCAGGGTCTCCGACCACTGGCCTTCCTGGGCCTCCAGCTTACAGATGGAAAATCATGGGACTTCTCAGGAGCTCCACAGAGAAGCCCTGAGGTTACATGGAAGTGAGACACACACAAGACCAGAGCAGGTACTATGTGTTTTTCAGGAGAAACAACTTCAGAATGTCTCAGATACTTCTCCTTAACCTCGTTTGACCATCCACTCAACCAGGGCGCAAGTGTGACCCAACTTCTGCTGGCTCTTCCCAATGTGGCCTCGGTAGTGTTCTGTGCTGGGAGACAGGTGCTCTGTCACCCAGGAAAGAAGACACACGCTACCAAGGGGCTTCGCACACAGGGTTGAGGGAAGTACTGTAACTGGGAGCATAAAAAGTCATTAGGAGGAGTCAGACTGTCCCCAGGTGTGTCCCCTACTTGTCATCTGAAAGAAATGCAGGTACTCCAGGCTTTACCATTTAAGCACACAGGAGTATGGCTTGCTGTGACCTCATTACCATTCTTTGCCCAGAGAACCAGTTACACCTGCTCACTACCGCCCACAGTCCGTGATGCTAGGCTCGAATGCCAGGCCCAGGAAAAGCCGTTGAGAAACCCGGTACCTGGGCAGACACACTTCCCTTCACAGCCACACCAAGAAATAGCTCTCCTTGGGTGAGGAAAGAAGATTCTCTGTGTTTGTGGAGTGATAGATTCTCCCATGACTCCCAACTGCTATGAACTGTCTCTTCCACATGCTCCCCCTAGCATTGTCCACAGTCCTTTGTAAAGTTGTGGGCCCTACAGGCTGGCCCTCTGGATAGAGCCTGAACAACAGTACAGGGTTGGGCCCACTTTAAGACAAGGAGGCCAACGTTTTGTCCTCAGGCAGGCAATGTAGTCCAGCTCTCCTGGGGGTCGGGGAGGCTGCATGGCACCCTGAGCAAACGGGCCCAGCTAAGTGCCATTAGCAGTCAACCCAAAACTAACAGTTCTGTGGGGATCTGGGGTAATCACCTGTATGTATCCATCAACCATGGAACATACAGGGCATTTGAATTTATGTCTGTTCCTTTTTTATTTTTATTTTATTCATTTTAGAGAGGAGACACAGAGAGAGAGAGAGAGAGAGAGAGAGAGAGAGAGAGAAAGGGGGGAGGAGCTAGAAGCATCAACTCCCATATGTGCCTTGACCAGACCAGTGCAGGGTTTTGAACTGGCGACCTCAGTGTTACCAGGTCGACGCTTTATCCACTGTGCCACCACAGGTCAGGCTATGTCTGTTCCTTTGATTCATTTTTTTTTCCAGACTGATTTCTTCATCTGTCAATTTGCATGGATGTTTATTTCTTCTTTTTCTTTTCCTTTATTAGTTTTGCATGTTTGCTGTCCCAACTTTCTATTTCTCTCTTAGAGTGTGATTGAAGTCTCTGTGGCTTGCTTCCCCCCTATCTGATCACTTTTGTGTCTACTCTTCTGAGTTACAGTTTGGCCACGGGGGCTTTGCAAACATAGCATAGCCATTTTTCTGTACCTGGTAATTCTGATTCCTTTTTATTATCCTGTTTTGGAGGGGGTGAGGGGGAGTGGGGAGAAGGAGCTACTTTGGGCATCATATTTCTTTCCTTCGCAACCACTTTTCAGAGTTTACAGAGTAAGATTGTATTCTTTTCCTTGCTTGACCACTGACAGTGCGGTTTTATGCTGTTGATTTCATTAGACTTTGGGAAGAGGGAGACTTGTGGTCTGGCTTTATTTATTCTTAGAAAATGTAGGTCTGTGGAGTTAGAAGCCAGTGTTCTACCAAGGAAGCAGTGGAGAGCAGAGAAAAGAACAGGACACTGAACTGTGGGGTCACCTTGTGGTTCTGAAACACTGGTCTCAGTGTCCTCCATACCACACCTCTGCGAGTCTCAGCCTCTCACCTGGAGACAGACTTCCTCTTCGCTGCAACCAAAACCGAGGAAACAGGGACCTGCTTTCAACCGAACTGACATCTGAGAAAAAGAAATCCTTTTATTTAAGTTAAACCTCTACCCTCACTCAAGACCAATTTATCTACTCTCGTTCAAGTTATGGAGATGATTTTGCTGGGCGTCACCTTTGCAGGATCTTGAAAAGAACCCTTATTTCCTGATTCCTCTGCTGATTCCTTCTCCAAGTGCATGAGAGTCTGCACGTACAGAGAGAATTGTTTCCTAAGGCAGTCACTAGCAGTCTGAGCATTCTGGGCTAGAAATATGGCAAGTGACCTCAAACCAATGAAACAAGCATAGTTAGCATGGAGAGGGAAGAGTGCCCCTCCAGGCACCCTGATATCCACAGTAGGTGACACAGGGACAGGGGCTGCCTTGCCACTCCAGTAGGAGAGCTGCTCTTGGGGGAGGGCTGGGAGAGGGAGAAGCATGGTGGGACAATTCTTCAGAAGTTACCAGCTGATAACTTGTACAATCTTTTCAAATCATTATTTCAAGATCCGTACCTTCTCAACGTCGGGGTCTTATGGCAATGCATGGCCTCCCTGCCCTGATTTGGGCTTCACATTGTCCAGGGAAGGCTCCTGGGACCTACAGGTCCTTGCATCAGTGGAGTCCCTCTAGGCATTAGATTACCACCTGGAAATGTAATTCCATATTCCCTTAATTTATGCTCACTCAGCGTATGCAATGGGCATGGGTGCAGGGAGAACCAAGGTAGAATTTGCTAAGCCAGTGGTTCTTAACCTGGGTTCTATTGAACCCTAGGGGTTCGATGAGTCTGTCTCAGGGGTTCGGAGAAGCCTCTGCCGTGGAGGCCAGAATAAAGTAATACCGTAATTTGTTGTGAGTTCATGCACTTGGTTGGTTTTGTTCTTTGAGCAAGGTGATGTTCATGCACGGCTCATTTTGTGCACCAGTAAAAAAACATATACCTATGTCTTGAATTTGGAAAAAAAATCATATTTTATTTATCACTAAAGAAGGGTTTGGTGAATGCACATATGAAATTGGTGGGTTCAGTACCTCAAAAAAGGTTAAGAACCACTGTGCTAAGCAGAGGATCAGGAGCCAAGTGCTGTATAATCTTGGAGCAGGAGTTTGGAGACACTATCTGGCAAACTCTCCTCCGTGTCTGCCAGAGACATTAGGAACTCCTCACCTGATTCCTGACACTGGTGCTTCTGTAACAAGCGGTAACTCCATACCTGGCAGTGCCGGGGAGCCATCTGGCTCCATACTCTATGGTTTTCAGGGTCCAGGGTTTGGCATAGAGGGAGGAAGAGGTGGGTGTCAGCCATGTACTTCAGCTCAGAGGAGGTACAGGGACACCGAACTGTTTTCCACTGCCCCTCCTCTGGCTTAAATTACAATAACTATTTTTCAAGCATTGGAAATCCTGTACTATAATAACGTTTGTTTCAGAGGCAGCTGCAGAAACAGAGATGAGCAGATTCTCCACTTTAAAAGGCAGCTCCCAGAAAAGACCCACCTGGAGAAGGTCCAGCCCTATTTGAGCTGTAAGAAGTGCTCTGACTATCATGCACATATGCTCACTTCCCTTTAGTTTTATCCCTTTGCCACTCAGGCTGCATCTAAGTAACAGGAAATCCATGGTCTTTTTCATGGGGCTCTCTCTTCCCCTAATCATCCTAAGAGGTCCACACCGTGTGAACAGAGAATACCCTGGACTCTGCTGCTGCTGGAAACTGGCTCTGCTCAATTCTACCCGCAGCCTCTGCCCACCCCCCAGCCAGAGTCACACACAAGTTGCTTGGGTTCTTGGAAGCAGGGTAGCCACTTCCTGGGGATTAACTCCAGCCTGGAGTACCCCAAATGTAAACTCTTAGCTGCACTGGTTTCCTGCATGGCTTTAAAGAACAGAAATGTCTCCTCTCATGGCTTTGGAGGTCAAAAGTGTGAAATCAAGACATTGGCAGGTTGGTTCTTCTGGAGGCTCTGATACAGAACCTGTTGCACGTCTGCCCCTAGCTCCACTGCCTACCAGCCTTCCTTGCCTTCTCTGGCTTGAATCTGCATCATTCGGATCGCTGCCTCCTTTCCATGGCCTTCTCTGTTCTTCTCTTTTCTTCTGTCATTGGATTTAGAACCCACCTGGTAAATCCAGAAAGTTTTTATCTAAAGATCCTTAACTTAATTATATCTGGAGGGACAATTCTCCAAATAAGGTAATATTCCCAAGTTCTGGTGGACATATATTTTAACCCAGGTATGTTAGTTTGCAGTGGCTCTCATAACAAAATGCCACACATACTGAGGTGGAGGGGTGGGGGTGACATTTATTTTCTCAGAGTTCTGGAGACTGGAAGCCCAAGATCAAGGTGAGGTTGTTGGCATTGGTTTCTCCCCTCTCTTCTGGGCTTTAGATGCCATCTTCTTTCTTGCATCTCACATGTAAAAGGCAAAAACCGCAGGCTGAACTGAAAACACAAGGCTAGTGTGTTCAAAGAGGAAAAATTTTTTTTAAAGTGCCGGGGTGCTAGCGGGCTGAAACCAGCAAAGGGTGTCAACTCCAAGGGAGGGATAGGGCAGGGGTTATATAGAATAATAAAGGGCCTGAGGCAAAAGCAGCTGACTTTGCTGCATCTGCTGGTGCAAGATAGTTTCCTCTGTTTATGGATTGAAGTGGCGCCACAGCTCCTCAAAATCGGTTTGTACCCTGGCTCAGCTGTTCCCTATCAGCAACCAGCTGCAGGGGGGATTTGGGCTGGGTTACCAAGTAAGCCAGTCCTTCTTTCTCCTCCGGACCTGCATTGTTCTCAAGATGGCAACTGAGTAGTCATTTCATCTATCAACATGGTCTTCCCTCTGTGAGTCTTAACAACCTCTTCTTATAAGAATACCAATCATATTGGCTATAAAATCACCCCAATGACTGCGTTTAACCTTAATTACTTCTGTAAAGGTTTTATTCCAAATATAGTCACATTCTAAGTTACCAGTGGTTAGGCCTTCAACATATGGATTCTGAGGGGATAGAATTCAGCCCACAACAGTGAGATGTTTTTTAGGCACAGATTCTACTGAAGAGGAAAAGCACAAATTTGTTCTCTGGTGAATCATCCCCAACTTTAGTGCCCAGTGCATCTCACAGGACCCAGGCTATGCAACTCTTCCCTGAGGGTCCCAGTGCATAGGCACTGTCCAGCACTTCACACACCTAACCAAGTGATAGTCTTTCTTCCCTCTTGGGTGTCACACCTCTTTGGTGTGCTCAGGAAGGTATGATGGCAGAAAGCGATGGGTTGTTCCCCGGTGGTCCAGAGTTCCCTATCTGACCATTTCTCCTCCAACTGGGGGTTCCTCCCTGCTCTGCCAGGGGCCTCTCCTCACTCCACCACTGACCACACCTCAGAGGAACCCAAAGGCTGTGGTCTCTGTGGTATAACATGGCTGCTTTTTCAGAAGCCTCTGCAGAGTAGGTGGTAAAAACTGGGCAGACCACACCTCTCTTTGTGGCCCTGTCCATTATTCCCCTCTGCAAAATCCTTATATTGTTAAATAAGTTTTGTCTATTGGGGTGCTTTTGATGGAAAGTAAGATTAAATTTAACTCAAAGTCTTTTCAACAATAAGAGAAACTTACTGGCTTACATAAACAAAAAGCCCAAAGGTGGTATGGACTTTCGGTAAGGGTTGATTCAGCCATTCAACAATGCCATCGAGAACATACTTTTTTAAAAAAATTGCAGTGTAATTCACATATAACATTATAGTAGTTTCAGGCATATAGCAAAAATAATTCAGTATTTATATATGCCAAATATTTGTGTATTGTATATTCTTTCTTTACACCTTTTGTCCCTGTTTGTTTTCCTGGTGCTGGTTTCATGCCAGGGCTCTCTCATCTTTGGCTACCAGATGGCCAAAGATAAGCTCCTAAGATAAGCTGTATCGGTCCATAGAGCAGGAAGAAATCCTCCCCCATCTGCATCAGAAGCTGTGAACATCATTCTGATATGAGTTATTGTTGGTCACATGCCGCTCTCTGAACCAATCGGTGTGCCTGGAGCTCAGAAAAATAAGGACCCATTTCTGGAGCTGGACAGAGGTGATAGAATATCCGTCCCACCCAAACCACAAGGTTTGGGCCACAAAAGGAGGCTGACACAGATGATTGGGGGCCAGCGTTACATCCACTACACAAGTTACTAGGTTATCCTGGAGAAAACAAAACAAAATTCCAGCATGAAGGGGAAATTGTATATAGACAAAATATGCCTTATCCTATGATCCAGGTTCAAAGTCTTTCAGGAATACTCTCACTGGGCAGAATTATGGTCCCCAAGGAGAGTCCACACCCTAATTCCTGAAACTGTGAATATGCTATCATATCCACAATATCTTACCTTACATGGCAAAAAGGGACTTTGCAGATATAATCAGCTTACCTTAGTGTAGAAAGATTATCCTGGATGACCTGGGTGGATTTAATACATCCACAGGAGCCCTTAAAAACAGGAAGAAGAGGTAGTCAGAGAATGCAAAGCACGAGAAGGATTCAGTGCACCAGTGCTAGCTTGAAGACGGAAGAGGCCACAGGAGAAAAAATGCAGATGGCCAGGAGAAAGTCCTTCCGTGTGGCTCTTGGTTGACAGTAAACCAAGGATGAGGACTTTAGTCCTGCAGTGGCAGGGAACCGAATTCTGCCAACAATCTGAGTGAGCCTGGGAGTAAATTCTCTCCCAATGCCTCCAGATAAGAATTTCAAGTTTAGCCTGTAAGAGCCTAAGCAGTATCCCATCAGCCTGCCTAACTTCTGACCTACAGAATTATGAATGGGTCTAAAGCCACTATATTTGTGGTAATTTGTTATGCATTAAGAAAAAACTTGAGCCTGACCAGGTGGTGACACAGTAGATAGAGCATCAACCTGGGATGGAACACTGAGGACCCAGGTTTGAAACCCCGAGGTCACTGGCTTGAGCACAGGTTCATCTGGCTTCAGTGTAGGATCATAGACATGACCCCAAGGTCGCTAGCTTGAGTCCAAAGGTCACTAACTTGAGCAAGAGGTCACTGGCTCAGCTGGAGACTCCTGGTCAAGGCACATATGAGAAGCAATCAGTGAACAACTAAAATGCTGCAACTCCAAGTTGATGCTTCTCATCTCTTTCCCTCCCTGTCTGTCTCTCCCTAAAATGAAAAGTAAAAAAAAAAAAAAAACCCTTAAATATAATGAGGTAGGTGATTGCATTAGTCAGAGTTCTCCAGAGAAACAGAACCAATAGAATATATATATGGACTGTTATGAGGAATTGGCTCATGTGATTATTGACAACTAAGAAGTCCCACAATCTACTGCCTGCAAGCTGGAGTCCCAGGAAACCCCGGGATGTAGTTTTACTCCAAACCCAGAGGCCTGAGAACCAGGGGACCTATTATGTAAGTCCCAGTTCAAGTCCAAAGGCCCAAGAACCAGGAGCACTATTATCTGAAGACAGGAAAAAATGGATGTCCTAGCTCAAACAAAGAGAAAATTCATCCTCTTTTGCCTCATTACTCTGTTTAGGCCCTCCACAGGTAGGACAAGGCTGCCACACGGGTGAGGGCAATCTTCTTTACTCAGGCTGCTGATTCAAATTTTAATCTCTTCCAGAAGCAACCTCACAGACTCACCCAGAGGTAATGTTTTACCAGCAACCTGGGCATCCTTTGGCCCAGTCAAGTTGACATATAAAATTAACCATCACAGCACTATTATTTCCCTGTTTTACAAATTAAGAAAAGGCACAGAGAGGTTAAGTGAGTTGCAAACGGTGGCACAGCCAGGAGGTGATTTGCAGAGCTCTCAAAACCTGGTAGTCTGGCTCCAGACTCTCTGCTCATAAGCATTATACTATCCTAGGAGGTGAATGTGGACTCAGCAGCATCTTCATTTCCCAACTTTGCATTGGAATGGGCACGTTTTTCTGAGGTAAGAAGTCGTCACAGTAGGGGACAACTAACTTGGGTTTTCAGAGCATGCCTTACAGATCTCATGTACCAGCACTGGATGCTCCATTCAAGGGTGAGGCTTGGCTTTGCCTGGTTGGCTCAGTGGTAGATAGAGCATTGGCCTGGTGTGTGGATGTCCAGGGTTCGATTCTCGGTCAAGGCACACAGAAGAAGTGTCCATCTGCTTCTCCACCCCTCCCCCTCTCACTTCTCTCTGTCTCTCTCTCTCTCTTTTCTCCTCTCTTCCTGCAGCCAAGGCTTAATTGGAGCAAGTTGGCCCCCAGCACTCAGGATGGCTCCATGGCCTATACCTCAGGCGCTAAAAATGGCTCTGTTGCAACGAAGCAAGGGCCCCAGATTAGCAGAGCATCACCCCTAGTGGGCTTGCTGGGTGGATCCTGATTGGGGTGCACATGGGAGTCTGTCTCTGCCTCCCCTCCTCTCACTAAATTTAAAAAACTAAACAAAACAACAACAACAAAAACAAAGGTGAGGCTCACTTTTTATTTTTAGAACGGACAGCCTCTGAGGCCTTTGGACTCAAATTTCTCCCTGTGCCCTTTAGTATGTTTAGGCTGCAGAAATGAATTAATCTGGTTTGCCTTCTAATGTCAGAGGAGGGTAATAGTAGTAACTCACATCTACTCTGCCCCTTCTATGTACAAGGCACATGCAGTGTACCTTTTGTAAACATCGTATTGTTCAATTCATATGGTAGCACTTTGAGAAGGACCAGGAAGCTTCTTGATGCAGAGGTGAATTAAACTTGGGCTTAGAGAGGTTCAGCAATCTGTCCAAAGCCAACCAGCCATTAAGCAGCAGAGCTAGGCTCCAAACCCCAAAACCTGGGCCATCACACCACCTGCCTGCCAGTTACAGAGGTTGATGGCAGTCTAAGTGGGCCTGGCAGCCTTCAGATATGACAGGATCCTCACAGGAAAATTAAAGAGGGTGGTGTGGTGACAAGTGAGTAGGGCCTGGCTTTGCAGCGGGAATTAAGGAAAGGCTAGACACAAGCTGTCTTTGCAGCAAGAGGTGATTGGCACAACACTGGTATAGGACTTCAGTAAACACAGTGCTGGGTTTACAGTATGAAGTCCGGGGAGAAATTCATGGAGGAGGGACACACCACCCCGGTCGATCACATTCAAAACTGCCAGTGATGTCACTGGTACCTCCATTTCTAACAAGCTCCCAGGGAAACCATAGGTACAGTGAAGTTTAAGGCTCATTGGCTGTTATGGGTTAAACGGCATCTTCCCAGAATTCCTATGTTGGAGTCCTAACACCCAGTGCCTAAGAGTGGAACCTCTTATTTGGAGGTAGGGTTTTTACAGAAGTAATCAGGTTAAATGAGATCATGAGAGCAAGCCCTAATTTAATGACTGGTGTCCTTGTAAGAAGAGGGGATTTGGGCCCAAAGAGGTACACTGAGGGAAGACGACAGGAAGAGACACAGGGAGAAGATGGCCATCTGCAAGCTGAGGAGAGGAGCCTGGAACAGAGCCTTAACTCCTGGCCCTCAGAAGGAACCAACCCTGCTGGCCTCTTGATCTCAGACTTGCAGCCTCCAGAACTGTGAGACAATAAATGTCTGTCGTTTAAGCCCCTCAGTTTGTGGCTTCATGAATACAAAGACCTTTACAAGACATATATCTACTGTGCGGCTGGGACACTCAGAATATTTTGAACCACAACTCAAAGACAGGAGTAAAATATGACTTTGGGTGATAGGCACACAACCAGTGGTGGGATTCAGTCTGTTTGCACCGGTTCAGTAGAACTGATACCTAATTTTTTTCTAAGTTCTGTGACCTGGTTGTTAAAATGGCACTTGTAATCAGGGTTCCCTTTAAGGTGGGCGCCTGGGTAGCCGCCCAATGTGGAAATCAGAAATTTACCTTCCTTACTCTTTTTCTTTTTTTTTTTTTTTTTACAGAGACAGAGTCAGAGAGAGGGACAGAGAGAGATGAGAAGTATCAGTCATTAGTTTTTTGTTACTGTTGCAACACCATGGTTGTTCATTGATTGCTTTCTCACATGTACCTTGACAGCAGGCTTTCAGCAGACCGAGCAACCCCTTGCTGGAGCCAAGGACCTTCGGTCCAAGCTGGCGAGCTTTTTCTCAAGCCAGATGGGCCCACGTTCAAGCTGGCTAGCTCGGGGTCTCGAACCTGGGTCTTCCGCATCCCAGTCCGACGCTCTATCCACTGCGCCACCGCCTGGTCAGGCCCTTCCTTACTCTTTTTTAACATTCATCTGTGCAACAGAGTGTTTCTAAGCGCCTATAGTAATGTTCATTCTGTCCATAGGTAAAAATAAATGGATGGAACTATGCTTGTAATATTTATTTATATATTCTATAACACTCATTATACCTTTGATGAAATACTACATTTTAATTCCCTCATGTTTCTTACTTCAGTAAACAAACATATAACATAAAGAGAAAAAGTGTCAAACAACCAGGGGGTGACAAGCTGTCATTAAAAATATCTTAAATAACAGTTTTATTATTTTTTGTCCAGTATTATTTACTATCTCTTCATTAATATTTTAAAACTCTTTCTTATAACATAATCTAGTTTTGTGTACCTCTTTTATTGTTATTTTTTAAGTATTAAATGCATGCAATAATAAACTACCTTTCAGTATATCTTTGTTTATACTTAAAACAGTCATTAGGGCAGAAAACTGGTTGTTAAATTATTTGAATCCCACCACTGCACACAATGCAATCCACAGTTCAAATGCTATAGAGATGTCACCTGAAACTATGTATTCTCACTGATCAATGTCACTCCATTAAATATAATTTCTAAATTAAATAAAATAAAAACTTTTTCTAGATAGAAAAAAAAAGGAATAATATGTCATTTTCCGCGGAGTGGGGAGGAGCTTCTCATAGAGAGTTCTTCAAGAGTAGTAATCTGAGAGCACCAGAAAAATCAGTGTCTTTTATGGGACAGAGGGAAGAGAGAACAGAAAGATCTGTCCTGATGAGCTGGAAAAAGGGGAGGAAGAGCAAGGGAAACCCGGATCCTGGGAGATAATAGTTTTTATTCATTATTTGTCCTTAACTTTCAGCCTAATGCCACAGGGCCATCTTCTTTCCTCAACCTGCAGGAGTTGGAACAACAGGACTGTTGGTATTCTGAGTAAGATTATTACTTTATTAAATAAATGTACCTCTAAAAGTCTCCTGTGTGGGGGCATCCCCAGGATTCTAGGCTGTTTCCACTCTAGGGTCTTTTTGTTTCTGGAATGAGGGTAGAGCTGGCAGGAAGTGATTCCAGCCACTTATGATTCCAGCCACTTACTGGACAAGGCTTGTCCAATGTCCATCAGAGCCCTTTGTCTGCACTGGAGTCCTTTAGGCCTCATGTCCCTGGAAATGTCTTTGCAAGAAAAGAGCAAATGGGGTAAGGGCAGGCGAACTGTATTTCTCTCGGGACTCAGGGCAGGGCCTGTGACCCCTCCTACAGCAGTTCACTGATGGGATGCATGCTAAGGAGAAGCCCCAGGGAGTGCACAGCTCGACTGAGTCCCCTCAGGCTTTAAGACAGCCAGCACACTGCCTTTTTCTATCTCAACCTCCTCAGCACTGAATCCTTCCCTTTCTAGCCTAAAACTTCCCCTGTTTACAATTAGCTTGACTTCTCTGCCCTCTCTTTCTTAAGAAACTGAGATGCATTCTTAGCATGCCATGCTGGAGGGGATCTTTGGAATCGTGTTGTCTGCTCTAATTTTATTAATAAGAAAAATGAGGCTCCAAAAGTTAAGGGCATTCATTGTAGCTGAGACAAAGAATGACAGCATAGCAAGCACAGCCTGAGCCTCCAGTCTCCACACCTCTCCCAAGGATCTTTGTACAACATCAAAGCCAATTCCAGTCCCACAGGCACTGGAGGGCGGTGGGCACAGGTGCTGAGGAAGAGTTCCCAGATCAGGTTTGTTTGCAAAACACTGCAGGGACACCGTTGGGCAACTGAGTTTGTAAAATTTGTGTTTTTTGAGTTTGCTCACTTTTAGTGTTAAAAAAATGGTGCTGGGCAGTGCCAGGTATGTGATCTGTGAAATTGCAAATTACCTTCCTGCTAGGGAAGGGCCATTATCTTGCTAATGTTTGCTGGAGGAGGAAGAAGCCATTCTTTTGCATAGTGAGAGCAGAGAGAAGGCAGAGAGCTGAAGGAAAAGATGGGGAACCAGAGGTGAGGAGCTTTGGGACTGGTGAGGCCTTTGATTCTAGGAGAAACCAGAGAAGATTCTCCTGGTTGCAGAACCGGATAATGTGTCAGGGCTTTGTGAGCTCTGAGTGAAAGGGAAGTATTTTCCCTGTGTATTTGATCGTAAGCTGGTACAAGACTTGAATAAAGGAATGGCCCACCATTTTTTGGCTCCACTGTTTCTTTACTGTCTGCCCGAATCCAATGGGGACCTGCACCTGTGTGGCCACTATGGTGGCTGCTACTGGCCATACGGACACCCAACGCTTTCCTGCTCAGGACCTGGGCATAAACTGTCCTCTTGCCTAAAATGCTCTGCACCCACCCCTTGTAACCTAGTCCACATCTTTTCCTTCTTCAGATCTTGCTGTGAACATCATTTTCCTCCCAAAGCCATTCTTGATTCTGCAAATTCCATAGGACCAAATGTAAAAGCTCTCCTGACACCCTGCTTCTCTCCTGTAGAACTTATCATTACAGTTGCATTCTAAGTGGGTAGTTAATTGTTTAAGGTTTGTCTTCTGTTAACATCTAAACTTCACAAGGACCGGAGCCACATCTTTCTTGTCCCAGTGTTCCCAGAACCTTACACAATACCATGCACACAATAGGCAGTGTATAGCTACATGCTCATTTGATGGCTGAATTAACAAATGAAGGACTGTGAGAAACTCTACAATAAAGCACCCTATGTTACTTTGCTTTCACTAAGCATTTCCCAGACCTATTGGACCACAGACCAATAACAATCCGAAGAACTAGACCTATCCAAGCAACAAGGAAAGGCTTTGGGAAATACTGTGCTACGAAGCAGAGACTGTCCAAAATAAGAGTTCTGATGCTCCCTGTCCCTGATGTAGCCCTATGTCTAAGAGAATGTTTCTGACACAGGCTGCAACATGGATGGTCCTTGAGGACATGATGCTGAGTGAAATCAGCCAGTCACAGAAAGACAAATACTGCATGATTCCACTAACATACACTGTCTAGGGTAACAAAATTTGTAGAGACAGAACGTAGAATGGTGGTTGCCAGGGGTTGAGGGTAAGACCAAAGGGGAGCTATTGTTTAATGGGTGCAAAGTTTTATTTTTGCAAGATGAAAATGTTCTGGAGAGCTGTTTCACAACAATGTGAAAATATTTAACGCTACTAAACTGTACACGTAAAAAATGGTTAAGATGGTAAATTTCATATTATGTGTCTTTTACCACAATAAAGATATGCATAAAGAAAAAGAAAGATTGGTTGAACTGAACATGTTTTGCAAACTGTAAAGCACTATGCATGTAAGGTTTTATGACAGGCCACTCCCAGTCAGAGAACTATGCCTGCTACAGGAGGCACTCAATAATATTCATTGACCGAATGATAAATCTTTATTATCATTCTTCTTCTTTTCTTCATACTGGGAGGGAAAAAGGGCAGTAGAGTAGGGTAAAGAAGTAGTAGCTCCTCATCTTGTGAACATACACAGAACTTTCAGATATAGGACTCCTTGATCACCCAAATCTGTGCCATCGGAATGAGTCCTTGTTCCCCGCATAATTAGGTGTTAGAAGCATAGCTGATTCCTAACAGGGGCCCTTTTGAGTTCTGCAGTCACACCCCCTCTGTCCCCACTTTTTCTGCAGGGGTGAGGGACAGTAAGTAGGAGGGATTCTGAGATCCTAAGGAAGAAAGGCAGGTGCTAGGCAGAAGGGGCTGCCTATGCAAACTTCTGCCAACTCCGGATGGGCGGGCTACACTTTGAACTGTGTCTAGAAAGACCCTTGGGAATATCTTAGGAAGACCTTCGCATGTAACAGGAATCCAGAGTCCCTGTGTTCGTAGCACCCAGACCACTTCTTTGCAGCCAGTCAAATCCCAGGCACCCAGCGCAGCTCAAGCAGAATAACCAGCACACAAGGGTCCTCCTTTCTCAGTACCTCTAGACCCTCCCTCCGCTGATCACCACTCTGCCCCCCTCCTTGGCATTGTTCCAAGGATATGGGGGTATTTTCTTCCATTGATATGGAGGCATTTCTGGCATCAAAACATTATAACCACCACTTTATGCTTCCTTTCCTGATGAAAAGGCCCCTTAAAATCACAAAATTCTTGCTATATTTGGTTACTTTGAGAACTGTCCGTTCCCTTGGGCACCCACAGGTACCCAGCCATGACACCCCCTCAGCAGCACTTCTAAGAAGTCTGCCACATGAATGTGCCTGCATTTCCAGAAGCTGAGGTACGGAGGGCTGGACTGTGTACTGTATCTGTATGAAATCACTCAGAGCAGGCGTGGAAATCACATAAAGCCTAAGCCAGGAGGGAAGTCATTTTGAACTCCTACTCCTCTGAGTGTACAATCACTAGCAAAAAGAAAGCCTGGGTAGGCATGACAATTGGATAAAAGGCTGCCCGCACATTTACACATTTCTAACAATTTATGAATCACCACCACACACTTGCTGCAAAGAATCCGCCAGACTCCACTGACACCCAAGGAAATAAAGGCGGTCCTGACAGTTACACAAAAAAGATGCTATTTGGGGTTCAGCATGGACTAAGGCTTGAGCACCCCATGCCTGTCTCTTAACCTTCCTGGACCTGCTTTGCCATTACTTGAACATTCCTAAGAGTTACAAAACACATTACAAATCTGCTATTGGGTGCGATGGAGGAGGAATTTATAGATGTCTTTGAAAGACTTTAAGATCCTGGCTGGATTTGGGTGATGGGCACACAACACAATCAACAGTTCAAATGCTATAGAGATGTTTACCTGAAATCTATGTACACTATTGATTAACATCACCCCATTAAATTTAATTTTCTAAATAAAATTAAAAAAATATATATCCTGGCTGGAAAACATTCCTATGGGTTTCCAGGAGGCAGCTTAAGAGGAAGGAGGCAAAAGTGATGCTAAAACAGGGGCCTGTGTCTCAGTATCCAAATGGTATGTGCAGATATTTCCCTCTGACATTATGATGTTTGACTCATAACAGGAAGGCCAGGAAACCTTCCTGGGTGTTCCAAACAGAGGGGCTTCAATGCCAGCCTCAGATCGATGCTGGCTCCAGGCCTGAAGTAGGAATGGCAGCCCAAGAGCAAAACCCACCCAGAAACCTGAGCTCCATCTCTGACCATTGAGGCAAAACTGCCTTAAAATTTATCCCAATCCACCCTGGCCAGTGGACTCAGTGGTAGAGCATTGGCCCAGTGTGTGGATGTCCCAGATTTTATTCTGGTCAGGGAACACAGGAGAAGCAACCATCTGCTTCTCCACCCCTCCCTCTTTTCCCCTTCCCCCATCCTGCAACCATGGCTCAATTGGTTTAAATGCATAGGCCCCAGGCACTGAGAATGGCTCTGTGGAGCCTCTGCCTCAGGCACTAAAAATAGCTAGATTGTAAGCATGGCCCCAGATGGGCAGAGCATCGGCCCCAGATGGGAGTTGCTGGATGGATCTGGTCTGGGCACATGTGGGTGTCTATCTCTTTCTCTTCCTCTCACTTGGACAAGGAGGAAAAAAAATCACACCAATCCACAGGAGTAAGGATTTTGCACACAGACATGCCTTAGATCAAGAAACACCTCTGAGGATGGGTGGAGGGAAAGCTGCATTTGTCCCCAAGTAAAGAACTGTCCTTTCATAAACAGAGCTGGCACGGCAGGAAGTGAGAGGACCAAAGTCCAGCTGGCAGTAGGGAACAAGGAGGGAGTGCAGAGCTCCGGGCACCACCAGGCAAGCAGTGTGAGGGGACGCCTTTGTGTCAGGCCTTCCCACTGGGCCGCAACCTGCTCCAGCCAACGCAGGGCTAACTGCATGCCAGAAACCAGTAGGAGCCAAAAAAGAAAAAGACTGTTCGGGACTTTGACCCATCCGACCTCACAGCAGAATGCCTGCTCCATCTTAACATAAAAGATGAGTCAAGGTCTCTGTCTGGCGCAGCGTGTCCAATCTCAGAGAGAGAGAGAAAGGAGGCAGGAAAGAATGAACAGAAAAGGGAAAACATACTAAGAATAACTTTTCTTTCTCCAACTCGTTTGGAAAGCGGGTGGTTGGAAGCAACAAATGATGACTGGAGGGAGAAGTAGTGGATGTCACTCAGCTTTCTTTTTTTCATTTCTTTTGTATGTGTGTGTGTGTGTGTGCACGTGCGCGCGTGTGACAGAGAGAGAGGGACAAATAGAAAGGAAGAGAGACAGATGAGAAGCATCAATTCTTCATTGTGGCTCCTTAGTTGTTCATTGATTGCATTCTCATATGTGCCTTAACTGGAAGGCTACAGCAGAGCGAATGACGCCTTGCTCAAGCCAGTGACCTTTGGGTTCAAGCCAGCAATCCCCACGATCAAGCTGGTAAGCCCTCATCCAAGCGAGATGAACCCACGCTCAAGCCAGTGACCTCAGGATTTCGAACCTGGGTCCTCTTTATCCCAGTCCAACGTTCTATCCACTGCGCCACCACCTGGTCAAGCACCACTCAGCTTTAAAAAGGCGAAATTGCCAATATCTGAGCCAGAAAAGGACCAGCTAAAACTAAGAGGTTTATCGGATGCAGAGGGAACAATCTGTAGGTTCCATTAGAGTACAGAGAAGTCTAGGTCTAGGAGGAGCCAAGTAGAAGAGTTGGAGAGCTAAGGCAAAAACCAAGTCAGAGCAGCTGAGCTGACCCAGTGGGGAATTGGGGAGGAGGCAGTCAGTCAAGAACAAACAACAAGGTTCAGGATGGGGACCCCAGCTTCTCTTAGCAGTGTGCCTGTGCCACCCCCACAGAAACAGAAGGAACGTGCTGCTGGAGCAGCCAGCAGGGCGTAGGGCCGAAGGGAGACACTAAACTGTCATGGAAATCTTGTGTCAGGCTCTGGAATTCACCTACCAGGCACATTTTCCTGGTTAGGGAAAGCCACTCTAAACTTCTGGTGTGAGCAGTGTCAAGCTAATTAATACGTGTCTCCTTGTTCTTGGGGATGCTGACTGTAAGGTATTTTCCCCACCGAGAAAGAATAAAATCAGCGTAGTTATTAAGTCTTAATTATTGAGGCTTTCTTTGGTACAGAGCGTTACTCGGTTGGGACTCACTGGCATGGGTGATGAATGCCAGGAATCTCGCCCCGGGGACTGCATAGTGCCAGATTTTAAAAGAGGCCCTTCCGGGGTCATCTAGCTAATATGACGTAGTCAAATCTCACTGGCTGATGGACAGTCGCTTTTTTCCCAAAGGTTTATGGGAAGTGTAGTTTCCACGTGCCTGGCCATGTGGGCGATCCCAGACAAAGACTGGGGCTCTGATTTCCCACCTGACCACCCCATTGTCAAACATCCTACATCCCAACCTTTTTGGTTAAATACAAATGGGGCGCCGTTTATTGTTCTGTCTGCTTCCTGCTGATTAGGGGCATTGTGGGGAGAGGGGGGTTGGCTGGTAGTGGCTTTGAGGGGTTTCAGGAGGAACATCAGTTTGCCTGTGAGTTGAGAAACTTCGCGGGTGCACTTTGAACAGCACTGCTCCCTGGTTCAGTCCATTCCGGTGGCAGGTTCCTGGTGGGAGGGACAGGATGCAGAAGGAGAATCTGCAGGGCCTAATCTCTTGGTGAGCCACAGACGAGTAGGGCCTAGTGGTTTCAAACTGCCAGCTATCCTGCATGGGAGCAAACTTGAGGCAAGAGACCTGGTTAGAAATGAGGGTAGCATTATTTATGAGGGAGCCCTTGGTAGTGAAGAATGGCAGGAGTAAGTGGGAAGATGCTGTCAGCTAGATATTGGCTCCGATACTGTGTAGAATGTCTCGACCCAGAAGGGGTACAGGGCATGATGGCATAACTAAGAATAGGTGCAATAAAAAGGAATTCCATCCAAACTGCATGTCAGGGTAGTATAGGAAGAGGAGAAGGGGTTCCATCAACCCCCCTAACCGAGACCTGTGAAGGAATTAGAGGTCTAGAGTGTGATGGCAAAACAGAGAAGGTAGTTCCCGTGTCCACAGAAATGAAATGGACTTACTCACTACCTGTAGCTTCACCCGTGGCTCAGAGAGAGTGAGGGGAATCTCCGAGTCCGGGCCGTGTCAGCTGTCCATGAGGCCTAGGAATTCGAATGATGGGTTTACTTCACTAGCTTGGCCTCCCATCTGAGCGGCCTGCCCTCCACGTTGAGACGCCGAGGATGTGCCTGCTGTCCAGAGGGGGCAATTGCTCCGCCAGTGACCAGGTTCCTTGCACTTAGGACAAGGCTTAGTGGGTAGCCTTGGGCAGGGGCATTGTCGAGACCAATGACCCTCCTTGCCACACTTAAAGCAGGCTCCCGGTGGGGATCCTGTTTGCGGCCCAGACTTAGGTTGAGCACCTCCTGTGCTTTGCCCCTGTTGCTCTGGCTTAAGGGCTGCTACAATAGCCTGGGTTTGGAGTGCTACCTTCTGTTATATGCGGGCCTGGCGAAAAACCTCGGCCTGTTTCTCTCGACCATTAAAAACCTTAAATGCCATGTTCATCAGGTCTTGGATAGGGGTTTGAGGGCCCTCCTCTGCCTTCTTAAATTTCTTCTGAATGTCCGGGGCCAATTGGGAAATAAAGTGAGTAGCTAATACAGTGACCCTGGCACTGGAACTAGGGTCTAAACGAGTATGGAGGACCATAGCGTCAGTGAGGCGATTTAAGAATAGAGCCGGATTTTCCTCAGGTCCTTGAGTAATTTCCCTTAACTTATCATAATTAACTGCCTTTTGTGCTGCATCCTGCATGCCAGCTATAAGACATTCAACCATTTGATCACATCGTCTCCTACCTGGTTGTTCCTTCTGGTAATCCCAGTTGGGGTCCATGTCAGGGACCGCCTCTGGGCCCATTGGCATTTGAGCACTAGAGGTGTGGACCTTATCTGCATGAGCTTGCGCTGCTGTCTGGATTTGGTCTCATTCATTGGGGGTGAGGGTATAAGAAATAATAATATAGAGATCATGCCAAGTAAGGTCATGTGCCTGAGTAAGATATTGGAATTCCTTGGTATAGTTGGTAGGATTAGAAGAATAGGAGCCCAAACGCTTTTCAATTGCAGACAGATCAGAGAGGAAGAAAGGCACATGGACCCTAACGACCCCTTCCATCCTGGCCACCTCACGGAGAGGGCATAGGAGGTTGGCTCCCTCTTGTGGCCTGAAGTGGGATCAGTTGTGAATGCTAAAAGGGGAGGAGAGAGAGGGATCAACGTTTGCAGGCGGAAGAGAAACAGGATTTAGCGAAGAGACAAGATGGGACCGAGGGAGTGGTGCAGGACGGGAACAAAGTTCCTCAGGGGAGTCGGCAAAGGAGGAAAGATCTGGAGTGGAGAGTTTGGCTGAGGTTTCCCTGGCCAGAAGGACCTGCATTGTAGAGCAGCTGGCGCAGAGATTAGGACGAGAACACAACTGAAGAAACCCCTATATATAAGGAATCTCTGTCCATTTTCCAACTTCTTGGCAATAGTTCTGTAAACCAATAAGGATGTTAAAATCGAAAGTTTCTTCCTGAGGCCACCTGGTCTGGTTATCCAGTGGGTATTATGGCCAGGCTATGCTGCAGAAGAAAATTAGTTTCTTCCTTTTTAGGGAGGGATCAATGTTTGGGAGGTTTCAGATAAGGCACCCCAGGGGTGTTTTAGAGTCAGGCTTGGATTCCTTTGCCCCCATGGTCACCCCTCAGTTCTCAGAGAATGGTCAAGAGATGAGTTACTGGCATCTCAAAACTCAGACTCTGGCCACCGAACGAATAGGGAAAGTAAATATATGCTTGGACGTCTCCAAAGCACACATTTACTCGGACGGAAAAGGCTTCCCTGACGTAGCTATGGTTTTCGGAAAGAACCTGAGGGGGTTTGGAGGCAGGGAGCTTACCACACCGTGTGCTGAGGTGGAAGGTCAGTCGGATATTCTGGATCCTCGTTCTTCCTCGGAGGGGACGGGAAAAGAAGAGCGGTCCATTGTGGACTTCAAACTCCTCCCGGGTTTTTGGCACCAAAAATGTAAGGTATTTTCTCCGCAGAGAAAGAATAAAATCAGCGTAGTTATTAAGTCTTAATTATTTAGGCTTTATTTGGTACAGAGCATTACTCGATCGGGACTCACTGGCATGGATGATGAATGCCAGGAATCTCGCCCCGGGGACTGCATGGTGCCAGATTTTAAAAGGGGCCCTTCCAGGGTCATCTAGCTAATATGACGTAGTGAAATCTTACTGGCTGATGGACAGTCGCTTTTTTTCCCAAAGGTTTATGGAAAGTGTAGTTTCTGTGCGCCCGGCCATGTGGGCGATCCCAGACAAAGACTGGGGCTCTGATTTCCCACCTGACCACCCCATTGCCAACCATCCTACACTGACGCTATGTGAATAAGCCCAACAGGATGTTGTTCACTGAGAAGCTGACTTTTCAGTTTGGTGCTATAAAATGTGTGTATGGGGTCGAGGTCGCTTGTGTTGTTGCAAATGTCAGAATTTCCTTCATTTAAGGCTGAATAATATGCTAAGTGAAATAAGCCAGGCACAGAAGGACAAATACATGATGCTGCTTATATGTGGAATCTAAAAGATTCAGAAACAGAGAGTGGCATGGTGGTTGCCAAGGGTTGGGAGAGGAAAAGGAGAAGCTACTGATCAAAGGGTACAAATTTTCAGTTTTGCAAGATGAATAAGTTCCGGAGATCCACTATATAGTGTAGCGCCTACAGCTAACAGCACTGCTTTGTGCTATAAGGACAGATCTTATTTTAACCCTTTGAGTACTGAGTTTTTTTCATGCTTGCTGACCCCTAGGAGTGAGTATTTTTTTCAAAAATTGAAATTAGTTCAAGTTCAAGTTTAATTAACTTAAAATCATGTTTTTTTGATAACCAATTTATGGAAACAAGAAGAACATACATTTGTCCTTTTTAATGTTGCCTCACACATTTTTAAAACAAAAATTTTTGTACGATCGTACTCTGGATGGTCAGGAGGCATGAGGATGTACATGAACCTTGTACTACTCAAAGGGTTAAGTATTCCTTTTTATTTATTTATTTTTAGTGAGGGGGTGGGAACACACAGAAACAGACAGGAAGGGAGAGAGATGAGAAGCATCAACTTGTAGTTGTGGCATTTTAGTTGTTCATTGATTGCTTTCTCATATGTGCCTTGACCAAAGGGCTCCAACAAAGCCAGTGACCCCTTGCTCAAGCCAGTGACCTTGCGCTCAAGCCAACGACCTTGGGCTTCAAGCTAGTGACCCTTGGGCTCAAGCCAGCAGCAACAAGGTCATGCCTATGATCCCATGCACAAACCAGCAACCTTGGGCTCAAGCCAGCCACCTTGGGCTTCAAGCCAGCCACCTTGGACTTCAAGCAAGTGACTATGGGGTCGTGTCTATGATCCCATGCTCAAGCCAGCCACCTTAGGCTTCAAGTCAGCCACTTTGGACTTCAAGCTAGTGACCTTGGGCTTCAAGCCAGTGACCATGCGGTCGTGCTTATGATCCCATGCTCAAGCTGGTGACCCTGGGCTCAAGCCAGCTATCTTGGGCTCAAGCAAGCGACCATGGGGTCATGTCTGTGACCCTACGCTCAAGCCAGCAACCCTGCACTTAAGCTGGATGAGCCCAAGCTCAAGCCAGTGACTTTGGGGTTTCAAACCTATATCCTCGTTGTCCTAGGTCAACAATCTACCCACTGTGCCACCACCTGGTCAGGTTTATTTTAAGTATTCTTAATTGCCATGAGGGTAAATCTTATACCCCTGATGTTGCCCTGTTCAGAGTATCCTCATCAGAGTCTCACTCAAGTCTCTGCTGTCTAAATGTTATTTTTATGTCTTTTTTTTTTAATGAAAAACTCTATTCTTACAGCATTTTAATTCTTCCTAACTCTTGTTTATTTGGCAGAACTTCCTGATGTTGGGCAGTAGGCAGAATGGGTGGGATAAGATGTTGATTTGTCCCACCTTTAAAGGACGGGTGGGGCCTGTGACAGAATTACCCCAAGTGGGTGGCCAGTGGCACAGCCCAGTATGCTACAAGTGTAGTACAGGCTCCTGTTTTCTGTGTGTGCCACAAAATGGGAATGGCCAGGAAGCTCTGCCTAATGGTATAACCTTTGCTGAGTCTTCTGGGCTTTGCCGTTAGTACTCAAAGTTTACTCTAAAATCCTTTTCCTTTCCAAACCACTCAGCTCTTGCTTGTGAAATGCACCTGAGCTTTTAAGTCACGAATTATGACTGTGAGTTTAAATGTTATTTGAGACTTAGTCGACTGTTCAGTTATTTCTCTGTTACTCTGTGATGTTTCTTTGCTGCAGCACATGTATGTCTCCAAGGCAACAGAGATGCAGACTCTAAGAGGTAGGAGCAGGAAACGAGCATAAACCCCAAACCTCTTTTTACAGGGATAGGGAGAGAGTCAGAGAGAGGGATAGATAGGGACAGACAGACAGGAACGGAGAGAGATGAGAAGCATCAATCATTAGTTTTTCATTGCCATTGCGACACCATAGTTGTTTGTTGATTGTTTTCTCACATGTGCCTTGACCGCGGGCCTTCAGCAGACCGAGCCACCCCTTGCTGGAGCCAGCGACCTTAGGTCCAAGCTGACGAGCTTTTGCTCAAGCCAGATGGGCCCGCACTCAAGCTGGCGAGCTCGGGGTCTCGAACTTGAGTCTTCCGCATCCCAGTCCGACGCTCTATCCACTGCGCCACTGCCTGGTCAGGCAACTCCAAACTTCTTTGACTGGTTTTTCCTTTTATAGGGCCCCAAGAAAAAGGTGCCATTACTCTCCAGAGCACTGAGGAGTGTCTTTCCACTTTGAGGACCCGCCCTTCCAATTCCAGAGGTTGCCTCCTTCGGCACTGCAGCCAAACTTGATGGGCTGGTTTCCCAGAAGAAAATTAAAAAAGAGAAGCATTCCGGGTGCCATCAAGAGATCAGAAAGAAGAAATAAGTCTCTCTACAGCAAAGCAGCATTTAGCAGGAAGAAAACTGTTTTTAGGAAGCTTCAGTTCTGATTCACTCCCCCTACGAGACAACGCAAGCTATTTGAGGTCAGTTGCTCATCCTTTCTGTGTTCCAGTTTCCTCTTCTACAGAACAGGCACTGATCATACTACAGCATGTGTTGTGGAAATGGACGAATAGCTAGGGCCTCCCACAGATGATGGATGTTGTGAAATATGAACTCAGAAGCAATGATAAATACTTACTCCTGGAAAGGGGAGCAATGTGTTCAAAACCTGAGTTTCAGCATTGGCTGTGGAAATCTGCTTAAAGGAACGGTCTGTCCTTGAAGGACATCCCCTAACAAAATGAACGAACAGGCAGAGCACAGTAAGTTTCTGTAATTCATGAAAAGCATCTCTCCCTCTCATACAAAGCTCCCTGGGGTGTCTTTTAGGAACAAAATGAAGCCCTTCGCTCATTTTAGGCTGACTCAAAATCCTAAAGTGGTATATTTAAAGGGTCTACATACATATTCTGGCTTTACGGTCTTCAAAGTTTGAAGAAAAGGTTCTACTGGTTTAAAACAAACGGGTTTTGGATAACAGCCAATCTATCAGACAGATACACCAATAAGAATGGAGCTGTTAGGCTGATGGTGAGGCTGGAACAGTCCTTGGGTTCTCAGAAGCACCCTCATGCAACCCACAGCCCAAAGGACCCTCAGAACCTGTAGAACAGTTTCTCTGATGACAAAATTTGAAAATATTCTGACAAAGATTCTCTCCTTGACCAAACTCTACACAGCCACTCCTAAATCTTTTTCAACCAGTCCTCAATGTTTAAACTTCCGCGTTCATCTCTGCATTGTCCAGTTTTAGCAAGAATCCTGCTAAGTTGGTTTAATGATAGTCCCCATCCTCCCTATCTGATCATCCTCCTTATCTCATCAGACTCAATAGCTGATGAGGTGCCTCAGCCTCCACCATCCCCTGGGGGATGTCTGGTCACTGGGACAGCTTTCAGAAACCATCCCGCTCAGCTGGTTCAGCCCAAATCCCCCCACTCATGTGTTTCTTCTCAGTGATCTGCCATCCACCAGCCCCCACCTGCCCCCTGACCATAAATTCCCACTTGCCCATGCTGTAGTTGGAGCTGAGTCCAGGTCTATACTGAGGTCTCTTTTCTCCTATTGCAATAGTCCTGAGTAAAAGATGTTTTTACCACTGTATCTACAGTCCAGCTCCTATTTTTAACAGTCCCAATTAGCTTAACTCTCTCATTTGACAGATGAGCAGACCAGTCTTGAGAGGTGAGATTACTAGAACCTGGATGTTTTGATTCCAGGGCCAATTCATGTCTCTTTTCACCACATCAAGAATAGTGGAAGCCATTGATAAGGGTGTAATGGAGTGGTAATGGCAGGGAGTTAATAGCAGAGAGGCAGGGGAAGAAAGACGAAATGCAAAAAAATGAATATAAGCAACATTTTTGAAAAAAGATCTCCCAAAACCAAGGGGGCCCATCTGACTGAAGGGGATCAGATACAGTTCCTTTACATATAAATGGCAGTGCAGACAAAAGGAAAGAAACCCTTTTCCGATGTTAAGAGGAGATGATGCTATGTTCTGTTTTGATCCCTTGGGCCAGAAGACACATCTCTTGCATTAAAAAGGGGCATAAATTACTGAGACTGCCTAAATACTGAAAGAGGTATTTTATAAAATGCTTTTTTTTATGCTAATGATAGTCTAACCTCAAAGTTATCACATTTGGGTCCTTCTATGGGGTTTTTGCTAATCGATCTGTGGCCTATCTGGGATGGTTAACCAATAAAGTTGCATGGATTCTCAGTTTTCCTGTTCTCACTCAGCCCATCTCCATTTCTGCCATATTTTCTTTAGTTTTTATGAATGTAAAAGTTTTAAAAATACCTGGAAAACTATTCATTCTGCAAAGGTGTGTGTACATATCCAGTGACTATTACAATCTTTGAGGAACAAATTCAACCGTATCAATAGGTGATTTCTAAGTCTGACCCAAGTTCACACCCTCTCCCTTTAAAGCACCTGAGAGCAGAAAAACAAAGTTTCTGGAGGACAGCTTGGCAACAGGCACCAGAGGCCATCAGATATGTTCATATCCTTTGATTCAGGAACTCTGCTTCTATGAATTCATCCTATTGAAATTTCAGAGATGTATAGAGAGATTTATGAGAAAGGTTGTTTATTGTGATATTATTTATAATATTAAAAATTAGGAATAATTTAAATGTCTGTCAAGGGAGATTGGTTAAATGATGGTAGTTATATGATACAATAGCATGTGTTGTAGTAATATAAGGTTATAGTAATTAAGTATATAGAAATATAAAAATATGGAAGATATATAAAAGTAAATAAAAGGATATTAAAATAATTATTAAAATTAAATAAAGTTATGCCATTTGGATAGGAATTAATATAGTGGCTTAATGTCATAACTCTTTAATGTGATAAACAGACTCTGACTTTCAAGCAGAGCCCAGTTAGTATGTGTATGAAGTTATACATAAATAGGAAGTGGTTTGGTGTTATTTACATTAACTTTGTAAATTAATGAAAATAAGAATATCTTAAAAGTGGCCTAATGTAAACATTTCAGTAGAATAACATAGAGGGGATTCCTTGCAAGGAACTCCCAAAAAAGGTGGTTTGAGGTGATAATCCTGTAGATTGACACCTGTTAGAAGGTGTTGGCCAGGAAAGGTACTAAAGCTGAGAGTCTCCATGCTGCAGTAGTCGCCCAGACTCCAATGTTGATGTGGATTGTTTCCACGCCACTCTGAGCTCTGACCAAAGCCAGCCGAGAGGAGCACACCGACGGGGGGCCCCCTTAAGCTGTACCCAGGCACGCCAAAAGGATTTGTGAGTAATAAATTGCCTGTGTAATTATTGCAACTAATTTGTGTGTTGATCGTGTCTTTCCTCTGGTGGCGCTTAACAGTTGCATCCTCATAGCCACCTCAAGAATAGTCTTGAAGAGGCTGCCACCCTGCTGATAAGCAGGAGGGTCTCACTGCATGGGGAAGTCGAATCAGGGATGCCTGATCGACGTAGAGCTTGGGCTTTACTGGGACAACATGATACTATTAAAATCACTGTAGGAAAATATTTAGTGTCATGGAAGTGTTTATAGTTTTTTTTTTTTCTTTTTATTCAGTGAGAGGGTGGGAGGCAGAGAGACAGACTCCTGCAAATGCTCTGAAATTGACCCGGCAAGCCCACTGCGGTGATGTTCTGCCCATCTGGGCCGCTGTTCCGTTGCTCAGAAACCAAGTTCTTTTTAGGGCCTGAAGTGGAGGCCATGGAGCCATTCTCAGTGCCTGGGGCCAACTTTGCTCCAACGGAGCCATGGCTGCAGGAGGAGAAGAGAGAGAAGCAGGAGGGGGAGGGGTGGAGAAGCAGATGGACACTTCTCCTGTGTGCCCTGACCAGGAATCAAACCCAGGACATTTACACACCAGGCCAACACTCTACCACTGAGCCAACTGGCCAGGCTGTGTTTATAATTTATTAGCAAGTAAAAGCAGGTTATAAAACGGAACACGTGGCCGTACCCATGCTGATTCACATTGGATTTGGACAGACAGTAAAGGAACTGTGGAGCCAGAGGATGGTGCGCTATTCCAATTTATTAAAGGCTCACAAAGACAGGCAAGTCAAAAGAAGAAAGAAAAGGAAAAAATACAAATGGAAAGGAAAACCTGCTTTTCTCAGTGTAGGGCAAGGAATCAGGAAACCATCCGCACCTCTCAGTGGTGGTGCATGATCTCATCCATCTCCTGAGGGAAAGCACTTATATCCTTACAATAGTGCTGTCACTTGCCATGCACTAATTGCACAAAGGGCTTGCAGCCATTTTCCCCACAGTATTCCAAGTTTATATTGTATGTTATAAAATATATACATTTAGAAAATGTATGTAACTTAGCTATAAACTGGGACCTCTCTACTTTTCAAGCTCTAATGATAATTGGTTCAGTTCCTTTCAACAGTTCCATGGATTGTGGAAGTTCAAAGCCTTCCCTGAGATTCCTGTGATTTCTAAGTAGGAAGGTAAAAAGGAAGACACTTGTATGTTATCATAGGTAAACCATCTGGATCAGATGTGAAACTTAGCCCTATCTTTAATTTGTATTGAATGCAATTATGCACAGACACATTTTGATACATACACACAACAGCACAAAGCACCCTGGTAGGGGGTGGATGGGTGGAGGATGAGTAAGGAGGAGTTTCTAGTTCAGCTTGTAAACTACTTTAAATTGCAGCTTCAAATTTTGCCAATGTATTCAGCTTATTCAAATTCAGTTTATCCAAATAAACAAACGTGTACATTTAAATATTTGAAAAAGCACTGGGTAATGACAGGGATCAGGAAAACTATGGTTTGACACATGTAAGTTCAGGCATTCCACTGCCCCAGGTTGCAGTGTATGTGCTATTTCTGTGTAGACATCCCTGGATTAATTCTAACTAATGCTTTGCACAGTTAGAGCAATATTGGGGGGGCAATTTTTCCCTGATAACAGAGTTCACAGAGCCTATTTCCCACATAATGTCCCAACATTTAAAATGGAAAGGACTTCATCTGTAAAATAAAATAAAATAAAATAATGATCCAAAGAAACTAATGAAAGAGATTTTCCACGAACAAACTTATTATGAAAGAAGAAAATAATGGTGCTTTTCCAGTACATGTAAGATAGGCCTTCAAAACATCACATATTATTTAAGAAAACAAAATCAGAAGATTTGATAGGGGATTGAAATCCCATTGCCTGTTTCCATCTTAAGTTTCAGCATTTTAAAAATCTAAATATCAATTCCTCTACGAAAGGAAAAGGAGCCAAAAGGCAACCCCATCCCTACACATGGCCTGTCGTGTTCTGCCAGGGCTGCCACAACAAAAGACCACAGGGCGGGGGCTTAAACAAGGTAAGTTTATTTCTCACAGTCTGGATTGAGGCTATAAGTAAGAAATGAGGGTCAGGTTCTCGGTGAGGCCCTCTCCCTGGCCTGAAGATGGCTGTCTTCTTACTGTGTCCTCACATAACACAGAGACAGCTCTGTTCTCTCTTCCTCTTAATATAAGGACACTAATTCCACCATGAGGGCCCCTCCTTCATGAGCTCATCTAAACCTAAATACTTCCAAAAATCCCCATTTCCAAATGCCATTACATTGGGAGGTAGGGCTTCAACATAGGAATTCTGAGGGGTTATAGTTCAGCTCACTGTACAATAACCGGCCCTTCTTTACTTGCAGACCCACAATATCAATGCTATATCCAGTCTGTGATAATAGGGCCCCTTCTTCAGGGAAAGCAGGTGTGGTACCTGCCTTGTCTTTCTGACCAGAGCAATCTTCGAATTTGATTTACTAACTCTCATACTTTGCCCACAAAACTGTCCTTTACATTTTCCTTTTTTCATCCACAGATAGTCAAGATGATCAGTGACACATAATTCAAAAGGAGCCCCATCACCTTTAAAATAATTTAGAAGTAATCCAAGTAGTGCAGTCCCTATACTTTTGCTTGGTTAGGGTACCCCCACGTGTTTCTAAAAGGAACTACCATTTAAGTCCTCTGAAAAATCATTAGCACTTTGAATCAATCATCCCTAACAATTTTTGTTTTCACTGAGCACCTGCTATAATTGAAGCAATGTGATGGCACACACAAAGGTGATTAGAACATGGATGCTCCCCTCAAGGAACTCACACAAAGATGAGACAAACAGAAAGAAATTTAAAAAGAGAGGCAGAAAGCCACAAATGCCTTTAATTGCTCCAGAGAAAGTACTACCATAGGCTGGGAGAGGGGCAAAATAGATCCAGATAGGAGTATCTAAAAGTCCTCATGGCAGATGTTGTATTTGATATGGGCCTTGTAGACTGGGTTTAATGTAGGGCTAGTCATTAATTGGTTCACTTGTGTAACCTTTTAATTAATGGTAAAATAAAGCCATTAAAGCAGAAAAATGCAGAGTTATGGAAAGAATAGCAAGGAGCTTTGTGTTGGGGAGCATGAATTTGTGAAGAGTAATGATGTGAATTAAGATCAAGCAACCTTGGTGTCAACAGTAATTGAAAAATAAAATTTTTAAAATTTTTAAATAAAAATTGTTTTAAAAATTAAAAGTTGATCAAACAAACTTGCCTTTCTCTGGGTGACACAGTGGAAGCCAGAGAAGGTATTTAAGCAGGAGTGAGAAGCTCATTTACTCTTGGATTTATTCAATTAATATTAGTGTGCCTGCCTGTGCCAGGCACAAGGCATTGGGTACAGGGTGGTGGGAAAACACACACAGGCCCTGCCTGCTCTCACAGAGCTCATAGCTGGGAGAGAGGATAAAGAAGTATTCATACAAAGAAATACCTGGTTAAATATTATGGTAAGGCAGATGATGAAGAAAAAGGTCCCATAAGAGAATAATGAGAGGCTGGAAACTTCATTAAAATTGGGGATCAGGGAAGTCCTCTTTGACAAAATTACATTAGAGCTGAGGCCTGGAGGATACACAAGAGACATCCAACTAAAGGGAAATGAACCTTTAGTGCATGTATGAAGGTCTGAAGCAGAAGGCATTTTCTGACCTCAAGAGACTGGAAAATGGCTGATATGAGTGAAGGGAAGAACAAGGGAGGGGGATGACAAGAGGTGGCAGGGAGGGACATGGGCATTGTTTCATGCCGACTTCACACAAGTTATGGCAATAAGCTTGGATTCTAAGTGCAACAGAAAGCTGGGAGCAACCTGACTGTGTCTACAGTGTACAAACATCTCTCTGGTACAGTGTGAAGAGAGCACCAGATGGCACATGGGCAGCTCCGGGACACCAGTGATGAGGGCCCTGCCATTGCCAGATGAGGCAGTGGTGGTGGCATCAAGGCAGCTGTTGAGTGGAGAGAAGGAATCCAAGGAGGCTAATTCAGCCACAGGATGGACTACAAGGGAAAAGGCTAGAGATGAGGGGCCATATTAGGCCACCAAAATCATCTAATGAGGTCTGGGAGTGAAAAATGAGAGGATAGCGTGGTCAGAATGTAGTTCAGAAAAACATCAAACGAACTCTCAGGGTGGGGAACCTGCAGTCTAGGGAGAAGGTACGGGTAGGAAAGGTGTTCGGGGATACCCGGAAGCTTCGAGCCTGTGTAGGAATAAACTGAAGATGTGTGATCAAGTGAGAACAGAGGATGGGTTTGGATTGGGACCTCTTAACTTTGGGGAGCACGAAAATACCTGATTAGATATCCAGATAGGAGTGAGAAATAAGTCCCAAAACAGTAGTTTAATTGTGACTCTCTTACTGCTGACCAAGCTAAGTTTCACTTGGGGGATGGGAAAGAAAATGCACGTAAGGAAATAGGGCTGGGGTGCAGTGGAACAAATATGAAGTATCACTGTAGAGAGGGCGAGGGGATTGGAAGAGAAAGACAACATAAAGGCAGCTAGAGCGCAAGGTAGCTCTGACTAAGGCGGAAACACAGAAATTCAAAAATGGAAGCTACCAAAACTAATTACCACCTGTTTTGAAATTGTATTACATTATGTTACATAAAAATAATAGCAACTCAAACAGATGAAAAACTTGAATAAAAGACCTAAAATCGTTTAAACAACAACAACAAAACATGGTAAGCTCCTTGACATTGGTCTTAGTGATAATATTTTGGACTTGACATCAAAAGCAAAAGCAACAAAAGCAAAATAAACAAACGGGACTACATCAAACTAAAAGGTTTCTGCACAGCAGAGGGAAACATCGACAAAATAAAATGGAATCCAACCAAATGTGATGAAATATTTACAAATCATATATCTGATAAAGGGTCAATATACAAAATACGTAAAGAACTCATACAACCCAAAAGAAAAAAGAAAAATCTGATTGAATAATGGGCAGAGCATCTGAATAGACATTTTTTCCAAAGAAAACATAGAAATGGCCTACAGGTACAGGAAAAGGTGCTCCACATCCCAAATCACCAACAAAGTGCACATTAAAACCACAATGAGATATCACCCCACATCTTTAAGGAAGGCTATTATCAAAAAGAAAGTAAGTAACGGTGAGCTCCTTGTACAGAGTTGGTAGAAATGTAAATTGGATCAGCCACTTTGAAAAACAGTAAGAAAGCCACTCAAAATTAAAAATAAAACTACCATATAAACCAGAAATTTCACTTCTGGATACTCAGTGGAGGGAAACAAAAACACGAACTCAAAAAGATAATGCACCCTTACTTTCACTGCAGCATTATTTACACTAGACGTGGAAACAACCTAAGTGTTCATCAATGGATGAATAAATAATATGGTATGAGTGTGTGTGTGTGGGGGGGGGGGAGAGTCTGTGTGTGTGTGTACGCTATCCAACCATTAAAAAGAAGAAAATCCTTTCGTTTTGACAACATGAATGGGCCTTGAGGGCATTATACTAAGTGCAATAAATCAAACACCAGGGATTATATGTTCTCACTTATAAGTAGAATCTAAAAAACAAACCAAAAAACAGAACCAAACTCATAGATACAAAGAACAAATTGCTGGTTGCCAGAGGCAGGGGCTAGGAGGCGGGCAGGACTGGTGCATGTGGTCAAAAGGTACAAAATTGATCGTTAAAAGTAAAACCAGGGCATTGAAAAGTGTCTCCAGCTGTGTGAAACAATGAACATCTGAAACACTTCTGGCTTATGGGTACTTGACCCTCCTATGACTTTTTTTGGGATTATAAAACAAGTAAATCCTAGGGATGTAACGTTCAATACAGTAACTATAGTTAAAAAAAAAAAAAATCTGTCTTTTATACTATTTGAAACTTACTAAGAGAGTAAATCTTAAAAGTCTTCATCACAAGAAAAAAAATGAAATAGAGGTTAATTATACGTATTGTGATGATCATTTCACAATCTATACAAATATCAAATCATTATGCTGTAATAATATGCTATATCTTAACAAAACAACAACAAAAAAACCCTTGAACTTTTAGAGTCGTTCGGCGCTGCACAGGGCCTACCAGATGCTCACAGAAGTACAAGGGTGCCACCTGGGGGAAAACTGGCTTACATCTACTCTTCTTCATGTTTTTTCTCTCTGGAAAGTGTCCAAAGCTCTCCTCAAAAATCATGGAGAAGCCAGCTCTAGCTTTGTAAGCTCTGGAGTACTTAGCATAGGCTCAGAGGTAATGTGCTTAAGGCCATTACACATTAAGTTAGTAACCACCAAGAACTAAGCCTGCCTCATTCCTGCCTCCCAGAAGCCAAGTAGGAAACTGTCCCTCTTCCAACCAAGCAGATCCCCTTCTCCCCTCCTCTTCCTCTTCCCCTCCTCCTCCTCTTTCTCCACCATCACCACCCACCTCTCTGCAGAGGTTTTTGGAATATTGGGGCAATAGATCACTCTGCATTCACAGTGGAATGTTCTATTTGGCTGGAGATTGAACCTGTTTGATGCCAGGATTTCCACTGTTTTCCTTTCCTCCTACAGTATTGAAAGACTGTAACCTTTCCTTCGTGTGCTGGGATTACAATTATTGGGAGGTGCAGTGCAGATGCAGGATGTGTGGAAGGCAGGAACCAGTGGGTCCCCGCGGTCCTGGGCCTTGTTCTGGGAGACTGGAGGCCAGCCAGCTCCGTGGTGTTGTCCCTTTCTCATCTCTGGGACTGGGTTGAGCTGCAAGGCTCTGCAGGCATCTGCAGGGCTGTCCTCTAGCACCATTCAACAGATTAAACTTTTCAATCGTTTAACTTCTCAAGCTCATTCAAAACGTTATCTATAGTTACCATGCATGAGACACATGCCTCTTCATCGGTTTGCATACACTTTTCCATATCTTTTATCTAAAATCGCTGGCTTCATTTGGTTTAAGGCATCTGAGAAAACTCAAGAATTTGTGCTAAGTGGGGATAAAAGGAAGTTAATTTCATCTATGCACATGCCCGCCCCCATTTAGTCTCTAAATGTCCACCCAATTTAAGGTGTGGATCTTTGGGAAGAAATTTTAGGTGTGCAAAAGGCGTTTGGATAATGACTGATCGATTATAAATAAAATTAAAACCGGGGCATTGGAAAGCATCTGCAACTGTGTGAAACAATGAACGTCTGAAACGTTTCTGGTTTAAGGGTGCTTGATCCTTCTATGACTTTTTTCAGAGGGGAGGGAGGCAAAGGTGGCGAAAATGAGGGTGGAAAGCTTTAGCTGGAGAGTCAGCCAGATGCCAGTGGGATCTTCTCTGACACCAAGTTCCCACATCTTTCATATTGTACCCCTGAACCCTGTCATTGTATGCCTATCTTGGAAGAGCCTGAAATCAACAAAAAGAAGTTCAAACACTACTCCACATGCAGCTAAAAATCTGCCTTTTACTCTTCTTTCTCTGCACCCTGAGGAGTTTGAATCTTCCTTCCTTCCTTCCTACATCAAGCCTGAGACACCAGGCTCCCTAGAACTGTCATTTATTCTGTATTATGTCTGCAACATTCTGCCAAGCATCTGCGAGTCTTTAAAGGAATGTGAAAAGTGGCAAAGACACATCTGTATGGCAAAGACATGTGGCACAGGAAAGGAGCACATAAATCAAAGGCAGAGAGAAGCCTGCTAGCAATCTGGAAATCAAATTGTGTCAGGGAGAAGGCCCATGTGGAAAAATAGATTAGAAGGGCACTGAACAAGAGAGAAGAAAGACGAGCAGCCCCTACCGAAATTAATGAGAGGCTGAGGGGGCCTCAAGAAACAGCCTGAATGAAAAGACTCTTGCATTGATGAAGGATGGACAAGCATTTCAGCAAATGATACTGACTCCTGCTTGGCTAATGCCCTGGCCATCCATCTCCACTCTGCTCTTTGTGTGATTCATGACTCTCAACTCAGAGTTGTGGGCTCTGGAAGAAATGAGGGAAGCAAGGGGACATGAAAAGGTTGGGAGATCAGGTGTCAGAATTGAGATGAATATGGAAACTTCCATCACAACATCATCCTTCAGGTGACTTCCAGCACCCAGTTCCAACTTTGTAACCACTCTGCTGAGTGTGAACAGGGCTGGCAGAGCCTCTCTAAACTGGGGTGGAGATACCTGCCTCACAGGTTATCCTCAGATGGCATCACATGCTGTCACTGGCACAGAGGGGAGCTTCTAAAGAGCACCTGTTACTATTATTACATATAATTTATAAGCAAGTGATATTGTTTCTGCAATATTTCATGTTCATCTGTGACTTTCAGGCCCTGAGTGTGCTCCTAGTTCTGTGATGGCAAACCTATGACATGCGTATCAGCACTGACACCCTTAGCCATTTTTGATGACAGAGAAGAATGGGGCCGCATGCCGAGAAGGACGTTTCATCCTCGGCTCCTGCATGGCCAGGTGCAGTAGCCGAGGATAAAACATTTGCTGTAGTGTAGACACTCTGTGCCGGAGGTCTATAGGCCAAAACAACAGAACTCCGGCACAGAGCGTCTAGTTCTGGGACTTCTCATTAGGTTGTTTTCCTCGAAGTGACATACCACCCGAGTTATGCTTGTTTTTTTTTTTTTTTTTTTTTTTGGCAAATTTTGACACACCAAGCTCAAAAGATTGCCCATCACTGTCCTAGTTCCTTCTTTTTCTCAAAGTCCAATGTTCCAGTTCTCTCCTCTACTCCAATTCCTATGTTGGGGTGAAGCAGTATCTTCATCTTCCCCCACCAAATTTTTTAGAATTTAATACATATCTATTGTAGTACACATTTAACAACAGCAACACAAACAAGCAAAACTTAATGTCAGAAAGCTCCATCTACCATCCACCCCCTATCTTTGCCAACAACAATATCCAAGATGCAAGTTTGAACCTGTCTATTACTAGAATCCCAGAAAAGCAGGTGACTTTGACAAATGACTTCAATGACCTGATTCTGGACCATTCAGAATGCTTCCACTCTAAGTAACTGAGCAGCAGCCCAAACAATAAAATTATTTTCCTCTGTAAACTGCCATGAGCACCAGGCATTAAAGGGTCAACTGGATTGTCAAAAACCTCATTAAAATCCTGAAGTTTTGAATTTTCATTTACTGTCATAGATTGTTCCCTGCACTGTCACAGATAATTACACTCACCAAGGAAGTCCAAAAGCCAAAAGAGAAAACACCATGGTGTGTCTTTTTTAAAGCACAAGTATTAGTCTTCAAAAATCCTAAATAGCCCAGCCCATCCCCAAGCTACCCTCTGGGCAACAGCCCTCTCTTTGGACTCTGCTACTCTCCATTGTTCTCATGGGGAGATGAGCCTGTCCCACTGAGCCCATGAGACAGTACCATCAGTACTTTGTACTAAGGTGAGAAATGTCCCCCGGTGTTCACTCTGAACCATGATGGCAATCATTTTGACCAGATTTTTTTTTTTTTTTTTATCTAGGAGCATTCTCTGCCTCTCCTGCAGGACTGGACATGAGTAAGAGAATAGATATGAATCCCAGGGCAGACACTCAGGTGTTTTAGGAATTTTAGCTTCATTTTATTTATGACCTTAACTTCTATTTCAAATCCTTATTTTGCCTAGTAGCAAAAACTTAATCTAAGCCAATTTGGAGTTCTATTCCCTGGTCCCTGGGTAATAAGTTTGAGTTAGTTTATAACAGCAAAACTCTGTGGTTGGGAGGTTGTGCTAGTCACTAGGTAGTCATCGCTCAAAAAGGTTCCAGTTCTCTTCTTTCAAATATATGGGAGGGTTGTATTTCCCCGTACACCTGAACTGTAGCCACATGATTTCCTTTGGCAAATGAAACATGACAGCAAGTGGTGTTTCCAGAAAGAAGCTTTAAGTGTCAGTTCAGGCCTTTCTCCGTTCCTTTTCTTTTAAGTTTATTCCTCTGCCACACAGACAGCCAACTTTCCAGATAGAGGATGCTCCATCAGGACCCTAGGTGAGGACAGCACTGACCAGCACAGAGATTTCAGCTGATCTGCATTATACCTATAGTGTGAGTGAGAAATGAGGCTTTGCTGCTGGGCCACTTAGACTTGTTTTTGTTACCTCACCATATTCTAGCCTACCTACAGGTGGTGGCATCCACCCAAGATGTCCTCATTCCCATATTGTCTTCAACTTGTCAATTCACACTGACTGGGTCATCTTCCACTCTGTACCCCAAAGCCTCCTCAGGTCCAGAGACCTCTCTCAGATGCTTCTGAGCCCCTGTCAGAAGGCAGGGACCAATCTGTTGTTACAGCATCACACTGGGCCATATGAAATTCTGGAAGGCTTATCTGCCCAAGCAATCTGTGCCACCTGGAATCTCATGACTCCCCTGTGGTTCTACCAAGGAAAATAAGCAAGCCTGCCTCTGTCCTGGCTGGGGCTCCCACCATTTCCACTTCTCCAGGAGGCTTTGGCACACTCCTTTACCAAATCCTACACCAGTTGCCCTTCTCTGGCTTTTTCTACAAGTCCTGCTTGCCCTATTCTTCCCCCCAAACCTGGGGGACCTTAATCTGGTTTCAGGCAGAAAGCTTTGTTCCTACTTATCAGTGCCCCAATCCCCAAATCTATTATGCCTGTTTGGTGTTTTTCAAACCCTCATCTGCTGGGATTTTACAACTCAGAAACCAGACTCTTTCTTCCCTGGGGACAATGAATGAGAATACCCCAGCTGCCTGAATGGAGCAAGGACCAAGGAAATGAAGTGGTGGTGGTGATCTCAATTGTTATTTCAAAATATCCTTCTGTATATAAGTGTTCTGTCCAATTTGGAGGCTGAGAATTAAAGAAAACCTCACTCACAGGAACCCAATGTGTGACCATTTTATGCCATAGTACAATACCAACGGCCTCATTTTAGTATACTTTTATGCAATTGTTATTCTTGCAAAACTTCTCAGTGTGAAAGGTGTGGAGTCTCCCCTAGAGACTATAATAAGATCTTTGAGGGCCAGACTGTATCTTCGAAGTGTCCTACAAATCTCCAGTCTTTGAGAATTCAATGAATAATACAGTAAGTAGTTAACTAACAAATGACAAGAACATTCTCATCATACTTAAGCTTTTAAATTGCAGAATATGCCTCGTCTCTTGGCATGCTCTCTACATCATACATTTGAAAAACCCAAGAGATAGATGCAGATCCCAGGGCTTCTCAAGGGGAACATAAAGCTTTCAAAAGTCAAGGCCTGAATAGGATAACACCTCACGTCCTGAGCTGTGATCATGCGCCAGGCCTGCGTGGTTTTCCATGGGTGAGTGAAGTAACAAAGTGGCATCCATAAGTCACACCATTCACCACCTGATGACATTCGTTTTCTAATCTAATCTAGGCAAACCACCACATTCTTGGTGTTGGTACAGAAAGGAACAGACCAATCCAGTTCCCACCTCTTTCAGACTCTACCTGTTCTAGCTAAAGCAAATAACCTGAGGAGGGAGCTTGCAGGTGTCAAGTCCCGGTCCTTTAACCTATGCCCCACCCCTCAGGCCCCGGAGGCGGTGCGCCAGTGGCGGCCCGGAGGAGGCGGGTCCTGGGCAGCGAGAGGAGCCGGAGCGGAACGCGCGGGGGGCGGGGCGTCTGGGGCAGGGCTCAGGGTCCCGGTCCGGAAGGCCCGGTAGTGAACGGGGCGGGGCGGGACCACAGAGGACCCCGGACCGGGGGTAGGCGGGCGCGAGGGGCGGGGCGGCGGGGGCGGGATCGGCCTGGGGCAGTCGGGTCGAGTGCTGGGCCTGGCAGTTCTGAGCCGGTTCCGCCCGCGGCCTAAAAGCAGCGGCAAGACTCCCGCCAGCGCCGCTCGGAGCGCCCGCGGCCCTCGGGGTGTCCGGCTTTCGGGGCGCGTCTCTGGCCGCCATGGCGGCCGCGAGCTTGCGGGCCTTCGGGGCCAAAGTGCCCGACTGGCTCCGGCGCGGTCCGTGGGCTCCGCTCGCCTCCGGCTTCTGTAGCCGAGTATCTGCCGGGGTCGGGCGTCCAGAGCCGGGCCCGCAACCCACCACTGTACGACAGCGGGACGGCATCAGGTCAGCGGCAGGGTCGCGGCCGTCCTGGCCCTCCGGGAGCGGCCCACAGGCTGCTAGGCTGTTCCCGGGTGGGGTGGACGGCGGACACACGGGGAGAGAGATGGGCAGAGGAGGCCAGGCACCGCGCCCGGTCACTCCACGCGGGGTCCAGCGAGGGCTCTGCACACCGGGTTATCCGGTACTGCGGAATCCGCCCCGCGGGGTGGTCCAGCAGGAGGGAATCGCGGGCACGGTGCTTATAGAGGTTTTATAGAGGTCCCATTCCCGGGCACAGTAGCATTTGGGACCCTGCAAGACACCGCAGGATTTCAAGTGGACTGCTTCGGACGGACCCACACACCCCCTAAACTCTTAGTGCGCCCGAGCTAAGTTGTCACTGGACTTTCAGGCTCAGTGTTGGCATCTCTGCCCGTGGCCCCATGTCTGCTGTGGTCTTTGAGAAAGCCCTTCACTTGAGGGTTCTGGGCCTCACGAGCTTGATCTGGCTCCAGGGCCAGGTTAGGCTTAGCAGAGCTGCTCCTCGGCCCTCAACCGGAAGTGCTGGTAAATAAATAGTATGAAGGACACACGTACGGAGCTCTGCCCTTCAGTTCAACAGGCCCAAAACACTTAAAACCATACCTGTGCACCCAATGGAAACTGGACGATGAAGTAAAGGTTGAAGGACCCCAATCCTATCCAGACCTCATGCTGTTTGGCCAGTCAAGGGTCCAAGGGAGGCTCATATAGTACTTAACTGCTAAATATGTTTTCTTCTCCTGCCCTGACAAGTAGGCCTTCATAAAAACCTGGAAGGCCATGTTTGCATTTCCAGTCCTCAGGTTCCCAGGACTCCCCCCAAAGTGGAGAGCCAGCTGCTGACCTGCAGTTTTCGCTTCCCAGACTCTGCTCACCCTCTCCTATCTCTTCACCCCTCCTTCCTGCTTCTCTTTGAGGGACTTGGCACATAGGTCTGTAGACACCCCATTCACATTTCTATATTCTCTGTCCTCTCACCCCCTATATACAACTCCTCTTGTCACCCTGGGACCTGAAGGTGCTCACTGCACAGCCAGGAAACTCCAGGGTCTCGGATAACTGCAGCAGGGTTTGAAAGGGGAAGGTGATTCTGGGTGAGAAGATTCCATTATCCTATTTGTCTCCTGCTTGCTTGGACAGGCACAGCTGGAACAGAACCCAGAGCAGGGGCCCCAAAGTGCAGGGCCCAGGCAGGAGCCCGTCCTGCTTGTTTTCAAGGGCAGCTCTGCTTCTGCAAATCTGGTTCCATCTGGTCAGAAGCCTGACTTGTGGCACGGCCACCAAATGACAAAAGGAGGCCTGGTTGAGTTCTCCAGAGTTAAATCTACTGCTCACAAAAATTAGGAGATATTTCCAAATGAATATGAAGTTATAAAATATCCCCTAATTTTTGTGAGCAGTATATATGAATCAGAAAGGGAAGCTAGATGATTAGAATACCCTGTCATAAATACTGGGAATTGTGTAGTAGGAAGGAATCCAGCATGAACGCAGTACTATGTTAGTCACTGAGTAGGTGGCTTGAACAACTCAGTCAAGCTTTGAGTGTTCCCTTTCAATGTTCTCCTTATTACTGCCACTGTCATGCAGTGAGGGCCAGGTACAACTTGGGTACTGCTCTAGGCACCAGAGGGAGCTCTGAAGATGGCTGGCATTTAGGGAATAGCAAAAGGCTAGGAGCTCATGGAAGAAGTAGAGAAGGACCAAAAAGCCAGGAGAGGAGGAATGTGTTTCCAGAAGGAGAGCCTGATCCAAATGGCCACTGGGTTTGGTTCAGACAACTAGGAGCTGCTAAGTGAGAATAGCTTTAGTGGTGTGGCAGGGACAGAAGCCTGGTTACACTGGGCTGAAAAGTAAACTCAGCAACTTAGGGCTGGCACTCTGACAGGGTGTGTGAAGTGTGAGCCAAAGAACTAATGGGACACATGAGCAGACACTGCCATGCAGACACTGCCATGCAACACTGCCATGCAACACATGAGCAGACACTGCCATGCCAACTTGGGGGCTGGCATCTTTTTACAGTTTTGCCTGAGGCCTTAGAATTTAACTTAAGCATATGTCATGGATAGGATGGCAGCTTTTTAATTCTGCTACAGCAAGCACACTTAATATTTTACTGGAAGATTTATCAGCAGTTCTCTCACCACCATCTCCTCCTCTTCCCCAAATACAGAGGATATGAAATATGTCGGATATGAAACATTGCCTTATTTGGCCGCTCTGGTTTCAAAACATATCAGCTGCAAGTCATTTTTGTACTTAGGAGACAGCATGTCTATGAGAAACTGATGAATAGCACAGCCACCTAGAGATGGGAGCAAAGCTGAAGTGGTGATCCAAAGGAAGTGGTATTGCACTAAAATTCAGTCTTCAAAGTGGTTTTCCAGGAAAAGTGGCACAGGAGGCTATGGAGAATCTAAGCTGACACACAGCAGTAGGAGTATCAGATTCAGAAAAGAAGGAAGAACACAGAAACCATGGATGGAGACTGATGGGCAACCGATATGAAATATATCTGTAATAATAATCTGGTGTTTGCCTCGAAGCTTGTTCTTGATAACAGCAAAAATAAGACATTTCTGTATACAGGTGGTAAATAACAATACAGGTTATTTTAATCAGCATATTTAAAATAGTGAGCAGGCCTTTGAATGCCAGCTTCTAGTGAGATGACATGTACAAAAGAGCCCTTTTGCTTATGGTTCTGTCCTTTGTTCTTCGCATATCATCCCATCATTCTCTGGCAGCACGACTCAGTGTGCAGAATTACAGGATATCAGTATAAAACTTGGAAAAATGCTGTCATATGTGTACAGGCAGCTGCACCATGGCTGCTCTCTTGTGTGGGGTGGACAGGAGGAGATTGGGAAAGATTTTCATTCTTGGCCCTTTTCCTGACCTAATTTTTTTCTGAAGAACAATGGGAAGAAGTAGGTTGAGGGTGGCACTGTGTGTCAGATTCCTCTGGCTTCCTCTGCTATCACCAACTAAACTGCAGCCGCTCAGCATGGGCAGCAATGAATTGGGACAACTCTGACCTTAACCTCTAGTGGAGGTGGCAGTAATGTTTATGATGGCAAATGTGAAAAAAAAGAAAAAAACAAATCAAGGAAAGAGGGAGAAACCCAGCCTGTATTTCAGAAGTCTCCTCATTTTGACTGAGCCATAACTCCAGAGTTGACAGATCATCACAGTTGCCTCTAAGCAGCAGCAGTTTTCTTTTCTGGTATTTAAATAATAGCTCCCAAATTAGAAAGGAATTGCAGTGGTCCTCACTTGTTTTGACTGGTGCATGACCCAGTAATTATGAAATGCTCTTCACAGGAACATTGTCTTGAGCAATCCAAAGAAGAGGAACGCATTGTCCCTGGAAATGCTGAAATCTCTCCATAGTGACATTCTTCATGAAGCTGAAAGCAAAGACCTGAAAGTCATTATCATTTCAGGTACTTATCTGATATCCATGCTCAGGGTTCTGCAGTACCCAGACAACTTTTACCAAAATTCTTTGGTTAACTGAGGCATTCCTTCACTTAACAGAATTGTTTGGAAGCTCCTTTATAAGAACATTAATTATGAAAAACTCTTGTTTAGGGGGCTTGATCCTAATACTATATTTTTTCCATTAACATTATTTATTTATTACTAACACTTTTAACTAAAAATTGTAGCGAAGATTACTGTGCAGTGAAAAATGTGTCTTTTCTTTTTTGTCGGATATGAAACATTGCCTTACTTGGCCACGCTGGCTTCCCATCCAAATCAGAGAATTCATTTCCTCATGGCGCTCGTAAGATATACATTTAATCACTGATCCTTTGGGTAGCCTACCTAGTAGGCTGAGACCAGGCTGCTGAGGCATTTGATTGATTCTATCTTCCCTTCCTTTCCTTCCTTCCTTCCTTTTTTTCTTAAGTGAGAAGAAGGGAGGCATAGAGACAGACTCCTGCATACCCCCAACCGGGATCCACCAGGCAAGCCCCCTACCAGGCAATGCTCTGCCCCTCTGGGGTGTTGCTCCATTGCTGGAAACTGAACTATTTTAGTGCCTGAGGCCAAGGCCATGGAGTCATCCTCAGCGCCTAGTGCCAACTTGCTCCAACTGAGCCATGGCTGCAGGAGAGACACAGAGAGAGAGAGAGGAGAAGAGAGACGGGGAGGGGTGGAGATGGTCACTTCTCCTGTGTGCCCTGACCAGGAATCGAACCCAGGATGTCCATACACTGGGCCGATGCTCTACCACTGAGCCAACTGGCCAGGGTCACATCTTTTCTTTTTCTACTACACTTTCAAACAATATGTGCAGTCTTCAGTGGTGCTAGAAAGAGTGCCCTAGTTTGCTCATTTCTTTCCTTGCTCTTTTCCAGTAAAAATTTTTACTGAATTAGTGATGATGCTGGCAGTATAAATAATATCAGTGTCAGCATTTTATTTATTTATTTATTTATTTATTTATTTTTACAGGGACAGAGAGAGAGGGACAGATAGGGACAGACAGACAGGAATGGAGAGAGGTGAGAAGCATCAATCATTAGTCTTTCGTTGCCATTGCAACACCTTAGTTGTTCACTGACTGCTCTCTCACATGTGTCCTGACCGTGGGCCTTCAGGAGACTGAGCAACCCCTTGCTGGAGCCAGCGACCTTGGGTCCAAGCTAGCGAGCTTTTGCTCAAGCCAGATGGGCCCGCGTTCAAGCTGGCAAGCTTGGGATCTCGAACCTGAGTCTTCCGCATCCCAGTCCGACGCTCCATCCACTGCGCCACTGCCTGATCAGGCTCAGTGTCAGCATTTTAAAACATCCACAGAAGGCCCTGGCCAGTTGGCTCAGTGGTAGAGCATCAGCCCAGCATGTGGAAGTCTGGCTTCAATTCCCAGCCAGAGCACACAGGCAAAGCAACTATCTGCTTCTCCACCCCTCCCCCTCTCACTTCTCTCTCTCTTTTCTCCTCTCCTCAAGGCACTAAAAAAATGGCTCCAGTTGCAATGGAGCAAGGGCCCCAGATGGGCAGAGCATTGCCCCCTAGTGGGCTTGCCCACAGAAATCTGTCTCTGCCTCCCCTCCTCTCACTAAAAAAAAAAAAAAAAATTCACAGGAAAAAAAATAAATGGATGATGCTCTGATACACTTTTTTTTTTTTTTTTTTGTAGAAATTAAGAACCAGTATTTCCAGGGGAGATACTCAGAATGTTACCTTCTTATCTGTGGTTGAATATAAATTTTCAACTATTTTGTGTGGCAAATAGAAAAGAAATAGGACAAATATTATTCAGTGTCCATTAGGAGTGTTACCCAAATCTTCTGAACAACACAATTTCCTCACTTGTTTAAAGGGAATAATATCGCCTATCAAAGGAGCCACAAGAAAAAGAAAATATGAGAAAGTATTATCAGAGAGTTACAGTTTGTTAATGACAACAATAACAAAATCACATTCTCAGATCCCAGGTAAAAAATAAATGGGTTCTGGCCTGACCTGTGGTGGCGTAGTGGATAAAGTGTTGACCTTGGAACACTGAGGTCACTAGTTCGAAGCCCTGAGCTTGCCTGGTCAATGCGCATATGTGAGCTAATGCTTCCTGCTCCTCCCCCTTCTCTCTCTCTGTCTCCTCTCTCTAAAAAAACTGAATAACATTTAAAAAAATTAAGTATATCTTTAAAATAATAAATAAATTTAAAAAAAATAAAGGGGTCTCTTCACACCCTGACCTTCCTGATTGCAGAGCCTGTGAGTGGCCATTGTCTGTAGACTAAATGACAGGGGTGCTGCCAAAGGCACGGTGGAGTCTGACGGACCGATGTGAGTCCATACTTTCAGGCCAGATCAAATCCAGAAACAAACTGTGAGACCAGAGGGACAACTCTGAAAAGAAGTCCATTCACTTTGGTTACTGAGCCCTCTCTTTTGTGTAATCGCATGTATTCAACTGGTTCCACCACAAACCTTTTTTTTTTTTTTTACAGGGACAGAGAGAGAGAGAGGGATAGACAGACAGAAACAGAGAGAGATGAGAAGCATCAATCAATAGTTTTTCATTGCCATTGTGACACCTTGGTTGTTCATTGATTGCTTTCTCACATGTGCCTTGACCACGGACCTTCAGCAGACTGAGTAACCCCTTGCTCGAGCCAGCGACCTTGGGTCCAAGCTGGTGAGCTTTTGCTCAAGCCAGATGGGTCCGCGCTCAAGCTGGCGACCTCAGGGTCTCGAACCTGGGTCTTCCGCATCCCAGTCCAACACTCTACCCACTGCGCCACCGCCTGGTCAGGCTCCACCACAAACCTTTTAAAGCACAGATGCCTCACCTTGAATTGTCATCACCAAATACTGGCTATAACTTTCAATTTAACTGGAATTATTCGTATCAAATTGGGCCGTTGACTTTCCCTATGTGTCTATGGCATCAAAACAATTGTTCATTAAAGTTATTCGGTAGACTGGTAAATGACTTCCCAGCTCTGCTGTTTATACCATTTATTTTCTTTTCTCAACTGGAAACATTTGCAGCCGAGGGGCCTGTATTTTCTTCGGGACATGATTTAAAGGAACTGACAGATGAACAAGGTCCAGAATATCACAGTGAAGTATTTCAAACCTGTTCTGAGGTAAGCCTGGAGGATGGTTGGCACTGCAAACATGAAGATTTATAATTATACATATTAGATATTGAATTAGGCCTCTAGTTTACATGTAAGGTTTTATCTGTGAGATCTAACTACTGCAGAACTCCTGAAACCTCCATGGTAATTGGTGAATCCTTCATTCAAGCAGCAATTTGGTTTAGACTTAAGAAGTGCCCACAGTGTGCTGTTGATAACTGTGATACGCCAAAGAGGGTGAAATTTATGCTGATACTGCTAGCTGCCATCTTCACCTCCGTAGGTACGTCTTGGTGTACATGTCTAAAGAAGGGTAAAATGGACAGTTTTAGAGGGAAAGAACTGAAGATTATAATTAATTTTTTTTAATTAAAACAACTCTTATAATGAGAAAGAGAGCATTCATAAATGGAATAACAATGACTTTTTAAATTATTTTCAAACCCCTCTTTCAACCGACCTTTATAGTCATTGCCTCCATGTAAGAAAATTAACCTCTTCATTTTCACTTCTGTCTCTTTAACCATATTAATTTTTTAAATTCATTTTTAATGAGGGGGGAATGAGAGAGAGAGTAAGAGATAAAGGGGGAGGAGCAGGAAGCATCAACTCCCATATGTGTCTTGACTGGGCAAGCCCAGGGTTTTGAACTGGCGACATCAGTGTTCCAGGTTGGTGCTTTATCCATTGCGCCACCACAGGTCAGGCCACTCTTTAACCATATTAAGAAGGGAAATTGCCAACATATATAAAGGAGGAAGAACAAAAAGTTTGAGATGGTTTATAAATATATCAAATTAACCCTGAATAATCAAAAATTAAATATAGAATCCAACTCTATGCAAAACACTGTTCATTTCAGGAGTATTTATTGAGCACCTGCTATATGTGGGATACTTGCAAGATAGGGAAATAAAAGGAAAAAAGACTTTCCTGTCAATCTGAAAATGGAAATCTAGTTCAGAAACAAGACATATAAACAGTTTCATAACTTGACCCTGAGATAACTTAGCCTAAGTTTTCACCATTCATAGGTTTATTCATGCATTCATTTGGTCACTTATGATTCAACAAGTAGACAACAATACATACTATGTAGACAAGACAGAAGTAAGCAACAGGGTCGGAGAATGGAAGGAGATTAAGATACTTTCTTGACCATCGTTTGTTTTCCTTGCTTTTCCAGAAACCCTTCTGGAGATCAGGTTATAGTTTTCTGATTTCATGGAGGGACAAATGGGAAAAGTGATTGACTTGAGGCCAAAGCTAAGACTTAGGCCATTTGTTTCACATTAATGATTATGTAACATTCAGCTCCTGTGTTTGCCCAGGCTTGGTAAAAATTATTTTTCTGTTAATACCCAGTATGTTTGACCAAAGTAGAACATCATTAAAGAGAATCAGTAGAGCCATTCCATCCTCCTGAAAGGATATTTTATCATTCCGCTGGGGGATCTTCATGAACTGGGATCTAAATAGGTTACCAAAGGGCCACAGGGAGCCAGGACTTCTACAGAAGGTAAACACCAGGTTTCATGGGAGCTTCTAACTACTGGATGCCTCCAGGTCACCTAAAAATACCCAGTACCCAAACAAGACCTCATCCTGATGCAATCAAACAGGACTGAAAATGGATTGATATCGTTAACATTTTTTCCTAAGAAAATCAAGTTGTCTGAATAAATACGGGCACTATAAACTCGTGCAAGATTTCAATTTTCAAATGTAATCAACAGGCAGATTGGAACAGAATGAGCTAGTTCATGTTGGGTTCATGCATGAGAAAATTTGATTTCAGAAAGGAAGAAAGAGATATCTGAGTTCGCTCAGTACCTAAAAATCTGTAACAGATTTGTTATAGACCACAAGTATGGCATGATTGTTAATTATTAAAAAATCAGGACTAGGGCAAATTGAGAATGAGAAGTAGTACGTGGTTATGGAAGAGTGATAGTAGCCTATGAGCTGATGCGGCTGCTCTCACTAGACACCCATCCTTGTCTGTTTTCTTTTATCCTGTGAAGTTTCATGGTGGAAACCACAGTCCAGGAGATTCTTTTTCTCCTCAGACACCATCACAGATATGACAGTGGGACAGGACCTCTGGCTTTTGGATATAATGTAGAACCCTCAGCAATCAATGCTGTTCAATAAGGCTAGGGCAGAGTTAAGTTAATGTTACATTTTGGAGTAGCCTGGACCCCCCAAAAAGTACTTTGTTCAGGAGGTAAATTAGGAGCAATAATCAATTCTTGACTGTTAAGGGATCGATTATCTATCTTCTTTATTCTCTGAATTGCTCTCTAACTTTATTTAAATTTTTTCTAATTATAAAAGTAATAAATGCTTATTACAGAAAAATTTGGCCCTGGCCAGTGGCTCAGTGAATAGAGCATCAGCCTTGGCATATGGACATCAGGGTTCAGTTCTCAGTTAGGACACACAGGAGAAGCAATCATCTGCTTCTCTTCCCTCTTCCCCCTTCTGCCCCTCTTCCACTCCCGCAGCCAGTGGCTTGATTGGTTTGAGCGTGGCCCTGGGCACTGAGGATGGCTCACTTGGTCTGAACATGTCAGCCTCAGGTGCTAAAAATAGCTTGGTACTTGAGCATTGGCCCAGGATTGGGTTGCTGGGTGGATCCAAGTTGGGGCCATGTAGGAGTCTGCCTATCACCCCTCCTCTCACCAAAAACAATAAAAGTGGCCAAACCTGTGGTGGCACAGTGGATACAGTGTTGACTTGGAATTCTGAGGTCACTGGTTTGAAATCCTGGGGTTGCGTGGTCAAGGCATATACAGGAAGCAACTACTATAACTTGATGCTTCTTGCTCCTTGTCCCCTTTCTCCTCTCTCTAAAATCTATAAATAAAATCTTAAAAAGAAAAGAAAAATTAAAATATTCACATTTCTTAGTAATCATTTTTCTACATGTACATATTTGAATATTCATACATATATATGATTTCATTGTATAATTGTATAACATTGAATGCTTACTATGTTCCAGGTAATATTTTGAATACTTTAAACATATTAATTTATATAATTCTCATGTTCTGTAAAGTTGGTATTATTATACCCATTTTATAGATGGTAAGGCAGGATTGGGTAGCGAGTAAGTGATAGGCTGGGCGTCAAACCTCAGGAACCTGGCTCTAGACTGCTACACAGGCTATGCTGATATTTGTCATGGAAAATTTCGTTTTAATGAGACAACACAGCATTCCATGAAAAAAATAGTCTGCTGTTTTCTTATTTTTATATATTTATATTATTTATAGTTTTTATTATTATAAAGTGATGATTTGATGAACATCTTTGTCCAGACAGTTTTGTACCCTTTCACATTGTTTCTTGTTAGTACAATTCCCAGATCAAAGGTGTGAGTGTTTTTAATGTTGAAATATACTGGATTCCCTATGTATTTTCCAACAGGCAGTATGAAATCCAGCCTTTTGTAAGTGGCAGACAGGAGACTAACTGTTCAACTCGAATCACAGTCAGTTGACTTTTCATAAGTAACAAGTTCATTGGGTAACAGGTGACACACTGAGCTACAACACAATTTTTTTTTTTTTGCAGCAAGACTTCTGGAGACCTTGTGCATTCTTCTCCTTGTTACTATAGCTCATTGAGAATAGCTCTGTCACTGATCGCCCCCATTCTCACCTAGGCTACATGAACCCCATAATCCACGAGTGGTGTGGGATATGGGTACATATAAGTGCATTTTTTCTATGAAGAGGCTCACTAGCAATCAGATTCTCAAAGGTGGCCCCTTCCAAAAAAAAGTCAAGAGCCACTACTATAGAAGATGATAGCATATCCTTAAATATATAATTTGTTACATTATAATAAAGCTCACAAATCAAATGCTTATAAAGACCAAGGTAACTTCCTTGGGCAAAATCAATGAAGGTCATTTTTCTTTGAGTTGCCATCATAGAAAAGAGGCCACATGAAGCTCTTCTCTGCCTCTGCCTTCCCCGACCCCTACCAGGGTTCAAAGAGCAACCATTTATAAATTGAAGTTACCATGGCAACACAATCTGTCAAGTGTCATGAGAGATGGAGAAATAAATCAAGTTATTTTGTAAGCTGCAAAAATAAGTTAAAGACTGATGAGGAAGAGGCTATCACCTGAGCCAGTTTTTGGCTGCCCTCTCTGTGCCAATGGCGCTGTTATAAGAATTGTTTATTTTGATGACAGCAGGTTGTTCCCCACCATTTTAATAGAATTGATACTATTCATAGTGGTAATTTGAGAAATAATTACCAGAGAAATTGCCTTTCAGTTCCTTTCCATCTTAATTTTTCAAGGAAGTGCCAAACACCAGTTTCACACTTTTAACACCAGAGTTCCACACAGGCCCAATGAGGATAGAACTGTTTGTTCTCTAGGGATACAACTGGCTCTGCATCTCCGGGGCTGCTCGGGAAGCAGTCGGAGAGGAGGGCACAGTGCCTGGAAGAGGCCAGGCTGGGAGTCCCACAGATGCTGGGTCAGACCCACAGCCACCACTGGCAGATCTCGTGGCCTTAGGCCAGTTTCTCCTTCTCTGAGGGTCGCGCCCTGGTTATAACCTAGTGTTTCTTCCTCCCAGGGTTCTCAGGGATCAAATGGCACAGTTCTGGTTCATAGTCAGTATTCAATGCACGTTAGTTCTCTTTGGGCCTTCTTTTGACCTTTTTTCATAGAATCTGATACACTAATGGATATGAAAAATGCTCTGGAAATAGTAAAGTCATAGGAAGTAAACATTTTTGTTGTTCCTCCCTCTTAGATGGATGTGTACTGGGTGTGTTTGCTCCTTCAGGTCATGATGCTAATCCAGAATCACCCTGTTCCCGTGATCGCCATGGTGAATGGCTTGGCCACTGCTGCTGGGTGTCAGCTGGTTGCCAGCTGTGACATTGCTGTGGCCAGTGACAAATCCTCATTTTCTGCTCCAGGTGTGAACATCGGGCTCTTCTGCTCCACCCCAGGGGTGGCCTTGGGGAGAGCACTGCCAAGAAAGGTAACTTAACCTCCTACAGCCTCTTCTCTAGTGGTAACCTTCCAGTGCACATGAGGGTTGGGTCCAGATTTCACTTATTAAAGTACCGTTTGAGTCAGGAAATTCGACAGAAAGCATGGCTGGCTGGATGTGCTGCAGTGTTCCTTCTAACGTTTTGTGTCGGGGAGGGAATAAGCAAGCCTCACAGAGCGCTTTGCTTTGTGAATCACGCATTTCCCTCAATACGGGATAGTTAGGGTTTTGAATTCTTTTGTTTTCATAAAGGCACACATTTTTTGTGATCTTATTTGAAATGCAGTTGATACTCAGTTTTGTCACACTGAAATGTTGCCCGTGAGATGTAAAAGCATGGTGACATATGCCAATTTTAAGAGGCTAGGATATGAGAGTCACTGGCTTATTGTTTGTTGACAGTCAGTCTTGTTCTAGAAAAAATTCAAAATAGCTGCTATCCTGAGTATGTAGGCTTTATGATGATTATATTTCAGGAACATGAACAGCCTGTGCCTGGTATGTTGAAGCTGCCCCAGGAGCTATATTGTCAAAGTTGTTTTGTCATTGCTAACCAAAGTGAAATCCATTTTCTTTACAAAGCTTTCTCTCTTCCTATATCAGTATAATATTTACTGAACGTCTCTTACATAGAAATCAGTGGTTTCCTTGTTCTAGAAAAAAATATACCCTCATTTTCAATTGGAAATCTTTTTAAAAAATGGGGGAGGATCATATACCAACCATAGCAGGTAGGGGATTAGATTGCTTTCTAGAATATCATGTCTATTTTAGCATCTACTACAAAAATAAGCAGTGGTTCATAAGCCTGAGGCACAAAAGAAATGAGACCCAGGGGAAATCAAGCCACAGGACCAAGACATTTAGGGAAATACTCCTTTCTTTCATGGTGCTTCCTCATTAGTTTTTCTAGAGGTATGTTTTTGAGGGGATTCTGAGTACAGATATCTACAAGCACACACACACACATGAAAACTGGCTGAATGTGGACTCTGCAACTGCAAAAAGTAACCTGTCAAACACAGAGCTTGCTCAGCCTGAGGGGGTGTTTGTTTTTTTTAAAGATTTTATTTATTGATTTTTAGAGAGAGGGGAGAGAAAAAGGGGGGAGGAGCCAGAACCATCAACTTGTAGTAGTAGTTGCTTCTCATATGTGCCTTGACCTGGCAAGCCAGGGGGTTTGAACCAGTGATCTCAGCATTCCAGGCCGATGCGTTATCCACTATGCCACCACAGTTTGGGCCCAAGAGGGTGTTTTGATCCTATCAAAATACACTTTTACATTAAGTGTGTGTGTGTGTGTGTGTGTGTGTGTGTGGTCCCTACTTTGCGCGGTACTTTAAATTAAAATGCATTCATTATAAATATATTCTCAGAGCTTATTAATAAGCTATCTTATAATTGTGCAAATCAAATCACAAGGCCTTTTGTGTAGTAAAAGGTAGTCTAGTTAGCCTATCTGTAGCTGTTCATCTTTGACACTTTGGAAGGGTTCATATTAAGGCATTGATTGAAACCTTTAAATCATGATTGTTCTACTCTCAGAATAAGAATCAATTCTCTCTTCAAACAAACTTTTAAAATCAAGACTCATAATTGAGTCCTAAAACTTAAACATTATATCATATTTATCAAATTTTAAATTAGTTTTTAAGAAGAAAAAGGGAAAATGTGGCAAATACAGGACTTAAGTTCCCAGGAAGCCCAGTCATCAGAACCACGTTGTATGATTGTCCATCATGAGAGATTAAGGGGCAGGATATTGTAAGACCAGAGTAACTCCCCACACACACACACACACACAGCAAGTTCTGGCAGTGCTAGACCCACCAGAAGACGGGCAGAGAGTCTCCATTATTGTACCACTCAGGTCCCTGATCTGTGCGCCTCCTGGCTCGGTCCCCAGAAGGCATCTGGGTCACTATAGTCAGCTGAAGCAGTCTCGTTTTGAAGTCTCCGAAGTTTTTTCCTAGTCACCCATGAAAGTGGTTCAGAGTTGTAACAGATGTCCTTGCACGTGGGGCTCATAAACGTTGGGCTACTTGATGGCATAAAACAGAGATATGGTTTTGGGTCAGTACAAATCAGCTGGAATCACAGGAATGATAATGGGAATTGAGTGGAATGAGAAGCCTGTCGGTACTTCAGACCTTTGCCAGGTTTCTGGACTGTGGATCATATCTGAGTGGCCCTCTTTAGGAGGGACACTGGGGACTCACAAAAATCTAAACCTGAATGAAATCCACCTACCTGTTGTCATTGTGTGATTGCACCCACGGGATCATATTCATGTATCACCTGTGTGTGGGTGTTGGGCCCATGTCCCGCGCACAGCCACAGGGAGGCGAGCAGGTGCTTTTGCAAACTGGCCTCCTTAGGAAGCTGGCTGTTACGCAAGCTAAGGTCACACATGTGGGTCACCACTACCCTCTGCTGGTCATCGTGGGAAACTGCTCAGTAGTGCCACTGGGAGTGATAATGATGGCATTGGAGCCCTTGTGTTCAAACCAGACTGAGCCTGGGCATGAATAATTTTCTATGTTTGTAAAGTGTTTCTCTCTGGTGTGAGTAAAATGATGTATCTTCATTGCACCAGATAGAGAACTTGTCCTGGGGCAGCTGTTCCCTCCCCTATCAAAGCTGCCTTTGTTCAGGAATTTGGAGTAAGTGCCTCAGCAGTCAGCATCACAGGAGAACCCTGGACCCTCATCCCAATGAGTCATTTCTCTGTGCTAGGAACACTTGCTCCCACCTATTTACCCATGGTGACTTGTGCAGCTGTAGAATCTCCTTTCTCAGTTGCCCAATTAAATCAGAGTAGAGCTTCCAAACTGGAAAGAGAGTTAAGGGCATTGCCACACAGCCAGTGTGCAGTTCACCAGAGAGCCTGGAGGAATGCAGGGTCTCAGGCCTGCCCAGATCAACTGCATCAAAATCTGCATCCCAACAGTGATTTGTGTCACTGTCAGAGTTGAGCCATGTGGCCTCAGAGCCATGCAGCTCAGCATCCTAACTTCTCAGGTTTCTCAGCCCCCTGATCCATCAGCTATGTTCCCCTCTGAGTCCTCCAGCATCCCAGTCCCTGATACTGATACGCCACTGCTACCAACTGCTTCCTGTCAGAGGTCTGACGAGGGGATCTGGAAGACCCCTCTGCTTTAAATAATTACCCTCTTTTAGGAGCCATAATTCCTAAAACAGAACATTAGAGACGCATACAAATTTACAGCTGGAATAGTAGGTGAATAACAACCACTGCACTTATTAGGTACCTACTGTGTTCCCAGCATTGTTGTATAAGCTATACACATATTTTCTCTAATCTCACAATTCTGTAGGATTATCGTGGTTTTATACCTGCTTTTCAGAGAAGGAAACAGACTCAGAGGCTTAAAGTGTTCCCTAAGGCCTCATGGTTAGTAAGTAGCCTCAGGGGCATCCAGATACAATTCCCACTATCTTGGAAGTGAGCCTTGGCCTCCAATCCTTTTTGTTGTTTTTAATGCAAATAGCCCAGGAAGAGGGTGTATTAAATCACCAATATGTTAGGGGAACCCAAGAAGTGTCCCCTAAAATGCAACAAGAGTTGATTAGGACAAAGGAGGTATTTTCTTCTCTCTGACCTGGTTTCAGAGACCCACTACATAGAACAGAGGTCTCCAAACTTTTTACACGGGGGCCCAGTTCACTGTCCCTCAGACCGTTGGAGGGCCGGACTATAAAAAAACTATGAACAAATTCCTATGCACATATGCACACGCGTCATATGATGCGCTTCCGGAGCCGTGAGGCATGCATCCCGCGTCACTGGAAGTAGTACTGGACATGAGCAATGCTCTCACTGACCACCAATGAAAGAGGTGCCCCTTCCGGAAGTGCAGCGGGGGCTGGATAAATGGCCTCAGGGGCCGCATGTGGCCCGTGGGCTGTAGTTTGGGGACCCCGACATAGAAACTTAAACAGTTAAGATTGTGCTGATGTGCTATAAAATAAACAGGCTTTCTTTTTCTTAGGGGAAGTTACCCCATTACCTAATATGTGTGGGTAAAGTTCCCCATAAGTCAACATGGTACTAAACAGTATTACCCCACTAGGCAGATGAGGATATTGGGTCCCAGAGAGGCATAAACTCGGTGAGGTGACTCAGGAAGCTGAAGGTAGGCCAGGAGCTCAGTCCAGGCCTCTGCCCTAAGCCTACTCCAGTCCAAACGTCTTTCATGAGCAGCTTTAATCCCGTTAAGAACCTCTCAGTCTTCTGGACAGAAAGGAGAGGTGCCAGGACAGCAGAAGTATAGTCTTATGATTGAAAAACCATTTAATTCGGTGGTTCTCAACAGGTGGTTCTCAATATTGGCCCCGGGGACATTTGGCAATGGCTGGAGCCATTTTTGATCATTACAAGCTGAGGGTTGGGGATATGACTGGCACCCAGTGCACAGAGGCCAGGGATGCTACCATGCACAGGACAAACTCACAGAAAACATTATCTGGTCCAAAATATACAGTGGCACTGAGATAAAGAAACTATGATCTAAATCAGTGGTTCTTAACCTTTTTTGAGGTGCCGAACCCACCAGTTTCATATGCACATTCACCGAACCCTTCTTTAGTGATAAATAAAATATGATTTTTTTTTCCAAATTCAAGACATAGATATATGTTTTATTACTGGTGCACAAAATGAGCTGTGCATGAACATCACCTTGCTCAAAGAACAAAACCAACAAAGTGCATGAACTCACAACAAATTACGGTATTACTTTATTCTGGCCTCCGCGGCAGAGGTTTCTCTGAACCCCTCAGACCAACTCATTGAACCCCTAGGATTCAATAGAACCCAGGTTAAGAACCACTGATCTAAATGCTCTTTCACCTGAAGTGTCAGGGCCCCACTATGTAGAAACTTCAACAGTAAGTAAAGATTGTGCTGATGCACTGTATCTTATGTATGGTTTAGGCTATTCCTATAATCTCTCACTGCATAAACCACCCACTCTCATTGGCTCAAAACAATAGTAATTTGTTTAGCTCATAAATCTGCAATTTGGACAGGGCTCAGAACTCTGTGATGATAGCTTATCTCTGCTTTACAATGTCTGTGGCCTCAGCTGGGAAGACTGGAAAATGGGGAAGTGACAGCTGGGGGCAGTCAGCAGCACTGTTCACGCCTGCCTCTGGCTGTCGAGGCTGCTTCTCAGCGGAACTCAGCTGAAACACTTAGCATAGCCTCTCAGAGCAAGGCAGCCAGTTCTCAGCTGAGCTACCAAGGAAGAGAGCCAGATGGAAGCAGTATCACCTATGACCAGCCTCTAAAGTACTGTAGTGTCACCTTTGCTGTACTGTTTGCCTTCATTCATTCATTAAACCATTTATTGATAAATATTTAGTAGGTTGCCTGCTATATGCAAGGCATTCTTCTGGTGCTAGACATAGAAATGAACAGAACAATAACAAGTATACATGCCATTAAAGGAGATAATACAATAAACAAATAAACATGTAAAGCATATAGTTTGTTAAATGATAAAAGTACAAAGGGTTAAAATACAACCAGAAAGGGGGATAGTGCTGAGGTTGGATTTGCAATTGTAACAGGGTGGTCATGGAGGATCTCATTGATGAGGTGACATGTGAGCAGAGACCTGAGGGAGACGAGGGAATGTTTCAGGACAGAGCATTGCAGGCCGAGAGAATGGCAAGTACAGGACTGAGGTACAGCATGTTCAAGGAACAGCAAAGATGCCAGCTGGGCTGCAGGAGAGTGAGTGAGATGAGAGGGAGAGTAGAAACGCTTTCTTGTGCACCTAGAAACCCCTTTTCTAAATCACAGATTTGAGTTTTGAGAAGCTGGGATTTGTAGAATATAGAATTGAGGCATGGTATGTGGCCAGCGATAGAACCAAGGAAACTAGAGCATGTGGAAGGTGCACTCCCCCTTTCTGCAGGCCTGGAAATTCTGGGGGAGGGGAGGAAGCTCATGGAAAGAGGGCTTCCTCTCCTTGTAAGTTAAAACCACTCCAGGTCCAGCCTGACCTGTGGTGGTGCAGTGGATAGAGCCTGGACCTTGAATGCTGAAGTTGCTGGTTCAAAACCCCACCCAGGCTTACCCGGTCAAAGCACATAGGAGAAGCAACTACTACAAGTTGATGCTTCTTGTTTTTTCCCCAACCCCGCCCTGCCTCTCTCTCTCCTCTCTCTAAAATAAATAAATAACATGCTAGGTCCCTCGATCTGTCCCTGGAAGGCACCTCCTTTTTCCTGACCCCTTGTCTGGGAGCCAGAGGCTGCTTTTTCAAATTAGACTGAAGGGGTAGCTTCTTGGAACATTCCCTTTCTTCTGGAAAGTAGCCATTGCACCAGTTGGTGGGAGATGATGGGCCTTGCAGCTGCGACATTGGTAGTTTCAACCCATCAAATGTGGTTGCTGTCCTGTGCTTGGCCCCAGAAAGAGGCAGCTCAAATCTCCTGCCTCTGCAGGGCTGGGAACTCAGCTCTGGGGAAGGAGCAAGAGGACAAGGAGAATCCCTTCTTCTCCTTGCTTCTGGAAACATCCGAGCTGTTTCTGATAACTGGGCTGCAGCTGTCAGGAAGTCAGACACTGACCATCTCAGCAGAGTAAAGTGTAGAGGGAGAGACTTAGGTGGCAGTGGGTCAGAAGGGAAGTCTTTAATAATCACCCGTGTTCCTCCCCCAGGTCGCCTTAGAGATGCTTTTTACTGGGGAGCCCATTTCTGCTCAGGAAGCCTTGCTCCATGGGCTGCTCAGCAGAGTAGTGCCAGAAGAGCAGCTAGAGGAAGAGACCATGAGAATTGCAAGAAAGATTGCCTCCTTGAGCCGACCTGTAGTATCTTTGGGCAAAGCCACCTTCTACAAGCAACTGCGCCATGACCTTCAAACAGCCTACCACCTCGCCTCTCAAACCATGGTGGACAATGTGGCCCTGCAGGATGGGCAGGAGGGAATAAAGGCCTTCATTCAGAAGAGAAAACCCATCTGGTCACATTGAGGTGGCCATATTAGAGGGATGGAAGGCAAATGAGCCCTAGTGAATAGGGCTCAGGACTCCACCCTCCCCCATCTGGTCCCCAACCACCACTACTGCCTCATGACTAATAGAAGACCGACTGCTTCTGACACATTAGTAATGGTTTCACTGCATGGGGTCTGTATTAAAAGCCATGATTCCATGGGGAAAGGATGAAATGGAGAGTCAAAGGAAATGCTAATTTAAGGGGAGTGAGCACCTATGCTGGGCCAGCTGTACTAGAAAGCCTGGAATTTGATACACTACTTCATGGGACCTTAAGGGAGAGATCACCCTGACGTGGGAGAAGGTGACGATAAAATGAGGCGTGAGTGAAAGAAGGATGCCAACCTGCCTCTGTTATTAGATATGTTCCCTAAGGTGTAGGTAGTTCTGGTTGCCCCAGACATGTGAACTCTTTCCAGTTTCCATGAGATGTTTTCCACACTGAACATCTTTGTCCTATTGAAAATTAATCATGCCTATGGCTTTGGAATAATCTTACATGACTTTTAAAAAGTAAGTATTTAAAGAGAGTAATAATTTTATCTTCCTAACCAGACTGTAAGCTGTCTGAGGGGGAGAAAAAAAGCACCTAATTCTTTGTATGTTCATATTATAGACCTATAGCAGGTGCCTCATATTTCTGTAGTGAATGTCCCTGGCCATCAGAGCTACTCTGAAACTGGGACCCTGGGCTAAACCTGAGGATGAAAACATCAGGAGAGGGAGGAAGGATGCAGAACACATGTCCCACCCACTAAAAATCACCTGCTCTTGCTCTCAGAACGCTTCTCACTGTGCTCTGCTTCTGGTGAGAATCCACAGTAGCATCAGGCAGGTGAGTCCCCTGCTGAGGGCTTGGATTAGGACCTAAACACATTTCTTTCTGGCTTTTGGATCAATATGGCCCAACGAAAGTTCTCAATCTCTTGTCAAGTTTGCCCAATTTATCTTACCTAAGAGTAAATGTGGCCCTAAATGTGGTTAGTACCACAGCTTAAGATAAAAACCATGTGGCTCTAACCAGTGGTTCTCACTCAGGCCAAGCACTTCTTGATATGGATGTATTTTTATAGATTTCTACTGAGATTTGCATTTTTTATTTTTTATTTTTTTGCCAATTTAGAAAGTTAAAAAGTTTTCTTAAAAAGGAAGAACTTGTTCTCAGACTGGCCCTCCTGAGTAGAAAGCTCCCTGGAGCTTCCATCTGCCAGCACTGGCATGTCCTGCAGCCTCCAGTCTCACCACAACCCAGTGGAGCAGGTCCTACAGTGGTCTCCATCTCACATGTGAGTAGCTGAGGCCCACCTGGTCCTAGGTCAGCCAGCCAACATTGGGTAGAATGAAGGTTCCAAACTCCATCGGCCTGATAAAGCCATCGATGCTCTTTCTCTTGGCCACACTGCCTCATGGGGAGGCCAGCCCAGAGCAATGACTTACCTGCTCCATGGCAGTTCTCCAATCAAAATAACAGACCAGGTACTCCTTGCTACAAAACTTTGCCAGTGTGCAAGGGACATCAGATTTGAACGATTGGCAGACCACTGATGGAGTTTTTACTACACTGCTGATAGACTGGCTGCTGTTCTAAACTAGGTCACGAAGGACGGAGCTGTCATGGTCTGCTGAAAACAATGCTGTCAGTGGGCCCTTAACTGCATCCCCTTTCCAGGTGTCTTGCTGTGGCAGTCACCGTTTGGCAGTTGCCATATCACACAATATAGAAGAAAGGGTGTTATAAATTCTCTGGGCTTTGGAGAAAGTAACAAAGCCTTCTCACACATTTGGCAATGAAAAGCAAAAGTTACCTCTCCAGTGTCTATGAGTATAGGATATCCTCAAGCCATGAAGTCCTGGGGCTCTGGGCTGCCTTCCCAGCCGGTGACCTGATGTGCCCTCAGGGACGGAGCTATAAATCTTAATAGTTTCCTGTGCATAAAATAATCCAGAAAGTCTGCTACCCACCCTCTGATGTCACATAATTCATTCCAAGTCTAATATACATTTGGGGTTAATTTGAATGTGCTTCCTTCCACTGGGACTTCGAAAGAAAATTTTCTGATCACCACATGTGATAATTGCCTTTGGAAAGTCTAGTGTGTTTGTCTTTCCCTGTACCATTTTACTTCTCAGGGAGCTTTGCTGAGCTCAGCCCAGCAGACCTCTCCCAGCAGTGCAAGGGCTAGAAAGTCAGTGAAACGTATTCACTTCTGCTCACCTGGGCAAGACATTGTTCCGAAAGCTGGCTAGAGCCCTGAAGAATATAAACCAATTGAATGACTGATAAACTTTACACCCAGGGGTCCCCAAACTTTTTACACAGGGGTTCAGTTCACTGTCCCTCAGACCGTTGGGGGGCCGGACTATAAAAAAAACTGAACAAATCCCTATGCACACTGCACATATCTTATTTTAAAGTAAAAAAACAAAACGGGAACAAATATTTAAAATAAAGAACAAGTAAATTTAAATCAACAAACTGACCAGTATTTCAATGGGAACTATGAGTGTGGATGCATCCTGTGCTCCTCTCACTGACCACCAATGAAAGAGGTGCCCCTTCCGGAAGTGCGGCGGAGGGCGGATAAATGGCCTCAGGGGGGCCACATGCAGCCCGTGGGCCATAGTTTGGGGACCCCTGCTTTACACCAGAGGTCCTAGTGATTTAATGAGTTCAAGCTTCTGTCAGAAAACCCTATGCAGTAGCCATTCCTGTCCCTGTCATCCAGGAGGTTCAGAGGTTAAGGCCTTGGCCATGGTGAAGCCAGCATGTGAGCATGGACCTGTTTGGTTCTGAAGCCAGGTTCCTCACTACCACACTGTTCCTCCCAGCATACCAAGCAGATTGCCATGCCAGCCTGGAGAGAGAGATGGCCAGTGTGCTGAAAGGCAGCCAGGAAGAAACGGCACAGCAATGCAACACGGTTTTGCTTACCAAAGAGGATTCAGGAAAAGCACAAACTTGAATACAAAGAGCTCTGGGTCCCAGGTTAGCCATCAACTATCTGTGTCACAGTGTGCAGATGATGTGACTTCTCAACATTCAGTTTCCTGGTCATAAAAATGACACCATTGGACACTTTTCCTCTTAGTTCTGACATGCCCTGTTTTACAACACTAAGTTTGAAAACTTGAAACAGGAAGCTTTTGTTTAAGGAAAGTGCCCTTTTACAAATGGAAAATATGGGTGTGCTATTTTTACATTGAAAACTCCTGATTACATTTGAGAAGGAGAAATCCATCACGGACACTCAGAGGTGTTCAGACCACACCAGTACCTTCTGATGTCATGGCTAGGAGGGCCCTACACCAGGCGGATGTCTATCAAAAATGTCAGTTATCCTTTTTTCTCCGTGCGTTACTTAGCCAGTGTCTGTGTGAGCTACCATTTCCTCGCTCCTTCTCTGAAAACCCACCATGTTAAGAGTAGCATTTCCAAAGTGTGGCCAGTCATGGATGAGCACTGCCAGGAGCCTGTTAGAATCTTCCACTTGGGCAGGTTTCAGGTACTTCCTCCGCCCTTGATATTCAAACCTTTGGAAACCCCACCTCCTACCATAATAAACATCAGAATACACCCATCTTCCACAGTAAATGTAATTCTAGTTAGGGAAGGAAATTATTTGCTTTTAATATTTTTAGAAATATTTAATTAATGATGATTATTTTGGGGCAATCATCCAGTAGGCAAGAGTTAAATTCAGCATTATTGAAGTTGACGTGTTACATTTAATAAAACATTAAATTTAATTCTTGCAAGGGTTTTTCTTTCATATGTTGGAGCTCCAACTTATTTTTTAGGTCCTAAACAGAGGACCCTAAAAAGCTGCAGGCCATGTGCCTGCAGCCTCTCAAATGGATAGCTCAGCCCACCCTGGCTTTAGGGGAGATGGCCCTCCCATTCGGAAATGGAGAGGAGGGAAGCAGGGACTGAATCAGGTGCTATGTGGTGTATATTTCCAGCATGTAGCCTTCAGACATTATTGATTTTTTATTGATATTTCTTTCAAAGCTCCCTGTCCTGTCCAGGAATGTTTAAGCCACAAACCCACAAAACAATTTGCAAAAAAATTTTTTACACATTTAAGAAATATTTTCATTTTATGTTGTATGTTTTCAATATTTACCTTACCAAATTTCTGTATGGAGATGGTAACTTCCAGTTTCAGACATTTCTAGGAATTTAGAAAAAGAAAAAAGTATTGGTCAAAGTAGAATGTGGATGAGAGTTTATCAAACTTAGGTTTACATAGTGATGGCTCTGTGCCAGGCCCAGTTTAAGCATTTGAAGTTATTAATACTTTAATCTTCACAAAGGCTCTGCGAGTAGGCTTTATAAACCCCCTTAGACAGATGAGAAACAAAAGCACAAAGACATTAAATGACTTGCCTATCTTCATACAGCATGTTCTGTATGAAGTATGTTCTGCTCAGCTGGTTAAAGCTGATTTAGGAAATGTGGTCTGAGAAATTTAAAGGCCTATCAGTGTCCTTTAGAATCTCCGTCTAGGGCAAGCCTTATGTAGACCATACACGTGGCACTGCCATGTGCTCACACACCAATCAGTCAGAGTCTGCAGCCAGTAAATCCCGAGCAAGCCTAACACAGCTGTTCTCCTCACACTCTACTTCACCTGCAATTGTGGTGGGCCATTTCCACAGGTAAGAGCTTCTCCCTGTTATGGACTAATTGTGTGCCCTCAAAAATCATGTTGGAACCCCCTCACTGTGACTGTACTTGGAGAAAGGGACTCTAAAGAAGTAATATGGTTAAGTGAGGTCATAGGATGGAACCTAATCCAATAAGACTAGTATCCTTATATGAAGAGGAAGAGACACCGGGTATGTATGTGCACAGAGTAAAGGCCATGGGAGGACTCAGAAGGTGGCTGTCTGCAAGCCAAAGAGATCTCAGGAGAAATCAAACCTGCCACACTTTGATCTTAGACTTTCAGCCTCCAGAAGTGTGAGAAATGTCTGTTTTATTTTGTTATAGCCACTTGAGCAGCCTAAGCCCCTCTCACAAGCACTTTTGTCTCTCTGCTTCTCTGAGGTGATTTTTGGTATCCAGGAGGTTGCTCGGCCTTCAACAGGCCAATCTAGAAGTAGGGGACCTCCAGGGACACCCTTAAAGCAATAGCAGATGTGAGTCTGTGGATAAATGTTCCAGCCCCACATTGTTTGAAGAAACAATTTCTCAGAAGGCCCAACAGGGAAGAGCCCCTTTACCCACAGCAATGGCCTCGCGTTAACACAAACTTCATCGGTGTGGGAAAACAGCTGTGTTAGGCTTACTTGTTGGTTTACCAGCTACAAGTACTTTGCTTGATTGGTGCGTGGGCACGTGACAGCACCACAAGTGTGTGGTCTCCAGAAGGCTGCGGGTGCTTTTCCTCGGTGGCAGTTCTCCCAGTTTGCTCTCCCACCACGAGATACGGATTTTCCTGCTCCCTTGCCTTTCACTGCGAAAAGCAGGTTTTCCTTTGTTTATTAGGTCTTTTCCTTTCGTTGTTTATTTGCTTGCCTGTCTTTTCAAGTCTCTAATAAACGAGTATGGCCCCACGCTTTCTGGCTCGCAGTTCCTCTACCATCTGCCCGAATTCAATGAGAACCTGTCTGGCCTTGGCCACCGGCATCACAATCGGCTTTTCTCTTTTCCTGCCTGACCTCAGCCGATACCTTCACCTGTGCTTCCTGGGATCTCCCTCATTCCTTTCTAATTTTATTTACTGATTTTACATAACAGGGTGGGGAGGAGAGAATGAGAAGGAGTTGTTTCACTCTGTTCATTGGCCGCTTCCTTTATTTCCCTTGACCAGGCAAACCCATGGGATTGGCTTCTAAATGAACTCCATAGATAATAAGTATTATGGAACTCAAGAGGAACAATCAATATAGACTCTTTGGTGAGCAAATGGGATCATCTACATGATGGTTTGGCTTTTCCAGCTAGAAGAGATCTTGGCTCTTAGTTAACTACAAACTGTGACATCACACAGACAAGGTATAAAAAGATTTAAAAATACAGACCTAGACAGCATTGGTACCGAAAACAGGACCCTCTGACCAAAAGCTGCAGTGGCCTCCCTACTGATATCCCTTTGAAACTATCAGGGTAAGCCAACCCAAAAATGTCCTAAGCCTCCTGGAAGTTTATTTAGCAAGATTCAGGAAAAACAACAGGTGTCTTGTCCTAAAACTCCCCTCTAGAGGACCCTTGAGAATGAATTTATGAGCTGCCGCATCCCTACCCCCGTCCTTGACATTTATTGACTTTTTGATAAATGTTAGAGCAATTTTTCTGTCAGCAGCTTCTCATTAGGGGTTTGGTGATATTCTTGCTGACCATTATTTTACCCATTATCACGCCTGGTCACTGAGAAGAAAAGGTTCCACTCAGAAACCATCCATCTTTGCAGCAGCAAATAGCTCAGATTTAAATACTCCTTCTGCACTGACAGCCTCTCAGGGCACACAGAATTTGGACAAATGGTCAGCCTTTAATGAGTGGCTCATCTTTTGGCCTTATGCATCCTTGTTTCTATAATGACATATTTTAGACTTGATTCTCTCTGTTCCTTTTTAAAATAAATGTGGATAACCGGGTAAAATAATCACTAGGACTTATTAAAGACTACAGGCTTTCACCATGAATGACAAGTGCACCTTGGATGGAACTAGCAGGTGTTGGAAGAAAGCACCCACTTTTCTTACTGGACTGTTTCCTTTGCCCCTCAAATGCACTGTCTTTTTTTTTCTTCCAAGGACAGAGAGAGAGCCAGAGAGAGGGATAGATAGGGACAGACAGACAGGAACGGAGAGAGGTGAGAAGCATCAATCATTAGTTTCTCGTTGCCCTTGCGACACCATAGTTGTTCATTGATTGCTTTCTCACATGTACCTTGACCTCTGGCCTTCAGCAGACCGAGCAAGCCCCTGCTGGAGGTAGTGACCTTAATTCCAAGCTGACGAGCTTTTCCTCAATCCAGATGGGCCCGCGCTCAAGCTGGCAAGCTCGGGGTCTCGAACCCGAGTCTTCCGCATCCCAGTCCGACACTCTATCCACTGCGCCACCACCTGGTCAGGCTTAAATGCACTGTCTTAACACAACATTATGTACCTGGAGACACCTGGAGCTTCTGTCATTCATTAGTATAGATGCTGACCTTCATGTGCCCTCTTCCACCTTCCCTATCATTAGAATAAACAACTCTAACCTGGATTGGCACATTTTTAAAGGATTTTTATTATGAACAATTTCAAATAATGAGATGTCTGGAGAATGTGTGATAAACTACCATGTTCACAGCATTAACAATTACCAATGAATAATTTATCAATTATACTAGTCAATCTGGTATTCTCTGCCTTGTCCCAACCCCCAGACTATTTTGAAGTGAATTTCAGAGTCACCTCATTAGAACAAATGACACTCCTATCAACAAGAAAATACCAAGGAATTTAAGAGCTCTGTGTCAGAAACTGAGGTAAAAGACCTCCAAAACTGCGTAAGCCAATTCCTTATAATAAAGCTCTTTGTAAAAATATCTTTCCTTCCTTCCTTCCTTCCTTCCTTCCTTCCTTCCTTCCTTCCTTCCTTCCTTCCTTCTTTCCTCCCTCCCTCCTTTATTTTCTCCCTCCCTCCTTTCCATCCATTCATCCATCCATCCATCCATCCATCCATCCATCCATCCATCCATTTATCCATTCATCCTGTTCTGGTTTTCTGGAGAAACCTAATACAGATATGTTGGTCAAATAAGTTTGTAAATATGATGTATATATTTGCTCGCTTTGGGTGTGGGAGACAAGCTGTAAACTGGCAAAGTCATAGCCTAAGGCTTAGTTTTAAGACTAAGCCCTTCCCTCCCTTCTAATACTAAGTTCTTCTCAAAACTAAGTTTTCCCCACACCCTTAACTGTTGCATGATGTGGGGTGGTGCACTCTTATGAGGAATCCCATTTATGCCTCAGATAAGTGGCTTTGTATCAGAGACTTCCTTATTTGTATATTGGCTTAAAGGCTTTAATTTCTACACTATAAAATATGACAAACTGGGGGCTCTCTTGCTCCGATCCTGTCATCAGTATTGCAGAGGAGAGGCAGCCAAGATGACAGAGTGCTGAAGGAAAAACCAGTTTGTGCAGAGTTTGTGCAGAGAAGGAGATGGGGAACAGAGGTGAATAAGGCTGGAGAGGTAGAAACCTTTGATCCTAGGAATACTCGGATAAATCAGTGGCTTTGAGAGCCCTGAATGGAAAGGGAAGTGTTTTTCCACTCTGTGTATTTTCTCGCCCGCCGGGTGCAAGCTAGGATTAAAGGTAATGGCACACCAGTTCTTGGCTCTATTGTTTCATTACCGTCTGTCCGAATCAAATGCGAACCTGCATGGGCCAGGCGGCTGTGATGATGGCTGCAGTGAGTGGCTTTACACATACACCTTATATGGCTTAGGAGGCAGTCTTCCTATTCCCAAAGGAATAGTTATTGGCTTCACTAGAACAGTTTGGTCCCCATAATCGTCAATGGCCACTGCTGTCCCAGCAAACCACTCTGGGTTCCCATGGAGGAGGGAACATTCTGCACCTGTATCCACCAAGGCCAACACCCGCGGTACATTGGAAGGGGACCAGTGGATAGCCAGTTCCACGTGTGGCCTCCAGTCCCCGCCCATTCCTGTAAGACGGGTCCCTTGGCCCTTTTTCTATTCGAACTGGTACAATGAGTCTTGGGAGTTCTCCTCTCCCTTAGCTGTCTCTATCATATAATCTGGTAACCGAGTGTAAAGCCAGAGGCCACGGCCACCTTCACAGCTGCCTGGCCAATGCAGGTTCGCATTGGATTCGGATAGATGGTAATGAAACAACGGAGCCAAGAACTGGTGGGCCATCATCTTTAATCCTAGCTTGCACCCGGTGGGCAAGAAAAAACAAACACTGGGCTCCAAAACCCACTCATTCAGTGCTCACAAAGCTACTGACTTATCCGAGTTTCCTAGAATCAAAGGGTTCTAGCTCACCAGACTTATTCACCTGTGTTCCCCATCTCCTTCTCTCTGCACAAACTGGCTTCTCCCTCAGCACTTCACCATCTTGGCTGCTGCTTCTCCTGGCCTACTCCACATGGCCTTTCTCTACTCTATTCTCTAGTGCTAATCTCAGGAACTGAGAGAGCAAGCTCCCAGTCTGCCCCACTTTATAATGTAGATTCAAAACCTTTAATCCAATCTACAAATAAGAAAGTCTTTGATACAAAGCCACTTATCGAAGGCATAAATGGAATTCCTCATAAGAGTGCACCACCCCACATCAAAAAGGGTGGGAAAAGCTTAGTCTTAAAACTAAGCCTTGGGCTATAACGACTCTGCCTGCTTACAGCCTGTCCCCACACACATTTTAACATAATCACGCCCATCCAAGCAATCACCTGGGCGACGGGCTTCCACGTGGGCAGTGCCATCTTTAACAAAGTGAGCATAATATATTTTATCTGCCCAACACTAAGCTGCTCGTGCACCAAACATTTTATTGGTAGCTACTAGGGCCTTTCGTCTCAGTGGCTGGAACTTTTGTTCTGGTTTAAGCTGCTGCCAAAACTCCAAAGGAATTTTATTAGACTGGCCATCTAATTTCCCCTTTTCTGCTCCAGCTGCAATCAAATCTACCCACATCTGTATTCAAGTAACCTTTACAGGCCTGTTTCCCTTGTTAGTTGAGGGGACAACATAGGCAGCAGCCCTCACTGCTTTATGGTCTTGAGCAGCCTCCAGCTCTTCCAAATCTGCTACCATCTCTGTAACTGCATTGATGAGCTGCCCCACATAGGGGCCCAAGATAGCCACAAATGACAAAAAGGGCTGACAGGGCACTAGCAAGGATAAAGTCCCTCATTTTTGCTGTGAACATTTCCTCATCTGGCCCATGGGACCCCTGGTTTAAAGTAGAATTCTTCATACTGTTAGGCAGATAAAATATATTATGCTCACTTTGTTAAAGATGGCATTGCCCACGTGGAAGCCCATCGCCCAGGTGATGATATTGGTTGCCCTTCTTGATTGTGATGGGTGAGTTATATTAATGTGTGTTGGAGACAGGCTGTAAGCAGGCAGGATCATTATAGCCTAAGGCTTAGTTTTAAGACTAAGTTTTTCCCACCCTTTTTGATGTAGGGTGGTGCACTCTCATGAGGAATCCTACCTATTATGTCTCAGATAAGTGACTTTGTATCAGAGACTTCCTTGTTTGTAGATTGGATTAAAGGTTTGGATTTCTACACTATAAAGTGGAGCAGACCCAGAGCTTGCTCTCTTGGATCCTGAGATTAGCATTAGAGAGGAGAGCAGAGAAAGGCTATGAGGAGGAGGCCAGGAGAAGCAGCCAAGATGGCTGAGTGCTGAAGGAGAAGCCAGTTTGTATAGAGTTTGTACAGAGAGAAGGAGATGGGGAACAGAGGTGATGTTGGGCAGATAAAATATATTATGCTCACTTTGTTAAAGATGGTGCTGCCCACATGAAAGCCCGTCACCCAGGTGATATTATTTGCCCTTATGCTTGGGATGGATGTACTTATATTATTGGGTATGGGGGACAGGCTGTGAGCAGGCCTGGTCATTATAGCCTAAGGCTTAGTTTTAAGAGTAAGCTTTTCCTCACACCCTTGACTGATTGGATGATGTGGGGTGGTGCACTCTTATGAGGAATCCTCCCATTATGCCTCACATAAGTGACTTTGTATCAGAGACTTCCTTGTTTGTAGATTAAATTAAAGGTTTGGATTTCTACACTATGAAGTGGGGCAGACCGGGAGCTTGCTATCTCTCGGTTCCTGAGGTTAGCATTAGAGAGGAGAGCAGATTAAGGTCACGTGGAGGAGAGGAGAAGCAGCCAAGATGGAGGAGTGCTAAGGAATAAGCCAGTTAGTGCAGAGAGAAGGACATGGAAAACAGAGGTGAATAAGACTGGTGAGGTAGAAACCTTTGATGCTAGGAAACTAGTAAGTAGCTTTGTGAGCACTGAATGAGTGGGTTTTGGAGCCCAGTGTGTGTTTTTACTTGCCCGCCAGGTGCAAGCTAGGATTAAAGCTAATGACCCACCAGTTTTTGGCTCCATTGTTTCATTACCAACTGTTCAAATCAAATGTGAACCTGCGTGGGCCAGGAGGCTGTGGTGGTGGCCACAGCTACTGGCTTTACACATACCTAGTTCTGGAAGGACCTTTACTAACTCACTGTAATACTGCCACCGACTCACTGTCCCCAGCAATTCTTCGACATTCTGCCAGACCATATGAATGGCAACCATCACCCATTCTAATAGGGTATGGTCTCCTGGGTTGCCATGGCAGTTCTGAAGACACAGCCTCAAGGAGTGTGTGGTAATGGTGGCCAATTTCTCCATCTCTGTTCTGGAGAGCATGATGCCATCCACTTGTATGTCCCATAATCGTAGTAACCAGACTACCAGGGATTCAGTAGGTTTCTGCCTAAATTGTGTCCCCAACTCCATCATCTCTGTCTGGGTATGGGGCCGGACCACAGTGTTCCATTACCTGGACAGGAGGCTGTGGCTGCCCCAGAGTGACTCTTCACTGCTAAATTTTTACCTTCTTGGCGACCACTGGTCGGGCTCTGAGTGTGCACATGGCAGCTTCAGCCTGAACCTTCTCATCCTCAGAAGAGGAGTTGCAAGCACCTGTTCCCGCTGACTCAAAGCCAGTCCACCAGCATGGATGCTGCTGTTCCTTTGGTGACTGTTTAGGCTCCTGTGGCTGCTGGCCTCTGGCCAGAATCTGAGACTTGAGCTCTTGAATCCACAGTTGTTTCTCCAACAATTGCTGGTGCAAACATTCAGCTTCCAGGGCAAACTGCAACTCGCAAACCCATAATTCCTTCTCCAATGCTCACTCCAATTTTAGCCTTTTCTGCCGTTCGATTTGCAATTCATCCTGGAGCTTTTGACCTCAGGCAGCTTCTCGCTCATAACTCCTGGTTTCCCCTTGCGTAAAAAACACCCAGCCCATGGCCCCTAAAAGGACAGCCATGTGGAGCCAGCACAGCAACCAGTCTTCTACCCCACCCCTCAAGGGTGGTGGTTCCATACCAATCTGATCATTATCCTGCCTACTACACCAATTGTATGGCCAGGGGCCGTCATCGTGGCCATTCACATGCAGGTTCTCATTGAATTTGGGCTGAAGGACGGTGGGCCATTCTGTTTGTTGGTGTCTCACCAAAACAGGCAAGCCACAAGAAAAGCCAAGGGAAAAGCAGGTTTTTATTCATAGAGGGCAAGGGATCAGGGAGGCCTCTGCAATGCTGATAGCAGAAACCAAGAGAGAGAGAGAGAGAGAGAGCCCCATTTTATAGTGTAGAAAATTAAAGTCCTTAAGCCAGTATACAAATAAGGAAGTCTCTGATACAACACCACTTATCTGAGGCATAAATAGGATTCCTCATAAGAGTGTACCACCCCACATCATGCAACAGTCAAGGGTGTGGGGAAAAGCTTAGTTTTGAGAAGAACTTAGTATTAGAAGGGAGGGAAAGGCTTAGTCTTAAAACTAAGTCTTCGGCTATAACGACTTTGTCAGTTTACAGCCTGTCTACCACATCCAAAACAAGCAAACATATATATCATATTTACAAACTTATTTGACCAACATATCTGCATTAGGTTTCTCCAGAAAACCAGAACAGGATGAATGGATAAATGGAAGGATGGATGGATGGATGGATGGAAAGGAGGGAGGGAGAAAATAAAGAAGGGAGGGAGGGAGGGAGGGAGAGAGCAAGGAAGGAAAGAAGGAAGGAAGGAAGGAAGGAAGGAAGGAAGGAAGGAAGGAAGGAAGGAAAGAAGAGAAGGAAGGAAGGAAGAATATTTTTACAAAGAGCTTTATTATAAGGAATTGGCTTACACAATTTTGGAGGCTGAGCTGGGGCACCAAATTCTCCCTGTGATCTGCCATTTGCAGGCAGGAGACCCAAAAAAGTCAGTGTTATATGTTGGTCAAATAAAATATATTATGCTCACTTTGTTAAAGATGGTGCTGCCCACGTGCAAGTTTTAAGAGCAAGCTTTTCCCCACACCTTTGACTGATTGGATGATGGGGGGTGGTGTACTCTCATGAGGAATCCTCCCATTATGCCTCAGATAAGTGACTTTGTATCAGAGACTTTCTTGTTTATAGATTGGATTAAAGGTTTGGATTTCTACACTATAAAGTGGGGCAGACCGGGAGCTTGCTCTCTCTCGGTTCTTGAGGTTAGCATTAGAGAGGAGAGCAGATTAAGACCACATGGAGGAGAGGAGAAGCAGCCAAGATGGTGGAGTGCTGAGGAAGAAGCCAGTTTTGTGCAGAGTTTGTGCAAAGAGAAGGAGATGGGGAACAGAGGTGAATAAGTCTGGTGAACTAGACACCTTTGATTCTAGGAAACTCAGATAAGTCAGTAGCTTTGTGAGCACTGAATGAGTGGGTTTTGGAGCCCATTGTGTGTTTTTACTTGCCCACCGGGTGCAAGCCAGGATTAAAGCTGATGGCTCACCAGTTCTTTGCTCCGTTGTTTCATTAACCAACTGTCCAAATCAAATGTGAACCTGCATTGGCCAGGCAGCTGTGATGGTGGCCTTGGCCACTGGCTTTACATATGGCGTAGTCTGTGGCAGGATTCGATATAGTTCAGTATGAAACCACCACCACCTTTGAGTGGTGAAGTAGAGGACTGGTTGCTGTTATGGTTCCCCATGGCTTTCCTTTTGGGGGTTGTAGGTTAGCTGACTTTTACAGCCATGCATTAGGAAACCGAGAGCTCTGTGGAAGAAGCTGCCCAGGACCTGCAAACAGAGCAGTGGAAGGAGCTGGAGAAAACATGGGAGAAAGAGATGCCGATCCTGGAGCTGGAGCAAGCACCAGAGGAGGCCGACCAGGTTTGTGAAATTCGATTGGAAACGGAGCAGCTGCTGGAGAAGGAACCACAGGTTCGTGAGTTGGAGATTGCCCTGGATGTTGTGGAGAGCCAGCTTTAATCCTAGCTTGCACCTGCCGGGCAAGTAAAAACACACACTGGGCTCCAAAACCCACTCATTCAGTGCTCACAAAGCTACTTCTTATCTCAGTTTCTTAGCATAAAAGGTTTCTAGCTCACCAGACTTATTCACCTCTCTTTCCTATCTTCTTCTTTCTGCACAAACTGCACAAACTAGCTTTTTCCTCAGCACTCCACCATCTTGGCTGCTTCTCCTTTCCTCCACATGGCCTTAATGTGCTCTCCTCTCTAATGCTAACTTCAGGAACCAAGAGAGAGCAAGCTCCTGGTCTGCCCCACTTTATAGTGTAGAAATCCAAACCTTTAATCCAATCTACAAACAAGGAAGTCTCTGATACAAAGTCACTTATCTAAGGCATAATGGGAGGATTCCTCAAGAGAGTGTACCACCCCACATCATCCAATCAGTCAAGGATGTGGGGAAAAGCGTACTCTTAAAACTAAGCCTTAGGCTATAACAACCTGTCCACAGCCTGTCCCTCAAAACACATTAATATCAATGGACTTGCACTTGGGCAGCACCATCTTTAACAAAGTAACCATAGTATATTTTATCTGCCCAACATGCACTGAATACCCTGCTGTACTGTTTAAAACTTTTAAACATTTATACATAGTATTACATTCAAAAAATTAGAAGTCACAGGCACATAGTGTATGCTCAATAGGAGGCAGATGATGAAAAGGAATTTTGTTCATATTTAAGATATATTCAGGAAGTGTTCTCCAATGAGCAGCCATGGAAGAGGAGAAGCAAGACTGGCCAGAGGCCAGTCCAGCCTTAGCCAAACCCCTGCGGAGCTTCAGAGCCAAAGGGGCCCACCAGAGTTCTTCCCCATTGGGCTAAAATGGCCAGGCCATCACACCTGTCTCAGCCAATCCCTGGATGTGGCTGTGCTGGGAAGGGTGTAAAACTGGTTCAAGTGGCTCCCTGTAGCTGAGGCAATATTCCTGAGAGGTAGCAACCAAAGGCAGCAACTGGAGCACCAAGTCATCCCCTGGAAAGTGGATCTGAAAAGGTGACACACCCACATGTTCCTCATAGTAACAAATGATTTAGCTTTGATACTGTTTTATGAATTAATTCTGTGCTTATCAGAGAAGGACAAGAAACATATTTGATAATCATTATTTAATAATCATTATTAAATGATGTCTAAAATTTTAAGGTACTATATTAGAAAGAAATTTGTAAAGCCAGTAACCACGGCCACCACCACAGCCTCCTGGCCAGTGCAGGTTCGCATTAGATTTGGACAGTCAGTAATGAAACAACGGAGCCAAAAACTGGTGGGCCATTAGCTTTAATCCTAGCTTGCACCTGGCGGGCAAGTAAAAACACACACTGGGCTCCAAAACCCACTCATTCAGTGCTCATAAAGGTACTGACTTATCCGAGTTTCCTAGAATCAAAGGTTTCTAGTTCTCCAGACTTATTCACCTCTGTTCCTATCTCCTTCTTTCTACACAAACTCTGCTCAAACTGGCTTCTCCCTCAGCACTCCGCCATCTTGGCTGCTTCCCCTGGCCTCCTCCATGTGGCCCTTTTCTGCTCTGCTCTCTAATGCTAATCTCAGGAACTGAGAGTGAGCAAGCTCCAAGTCTGCCCCACTTTATAGTGTAGATTCAAAACCTTTAATCCAATCTACAAACAAGGAAGTCTCTGATACAAAGTCATTTATCTGAGGCATAATGGGAGGATTCCTCATGAGAATGCACTACCCCACATCATCCAATCCATCAAGGATGTGGGGAAAAGCTTACTCTTAAAACTAATTCTTAGGCTATAACGACCCAGCCTACCCACAGCCTGTCCCCCAACACACATTAATATCAATGAACTTCCATGTGGGCAGTGCCATCTTTAACAAAGTGAGCATAATATATTTTATCTGCCCAACAAAAATAAACCCAGATTTTAAAAAAATTTTATTAATTTAATGGGGCAACATTAATAAATCAGGGTACATATGTTCAAAGAAAACATCTCCAGGTTATCTTGTCATTCAGTTATGTTACATACCCATCACCCAAATTCAAATTGTCCTCTGTCACCTTCTATCTCGTTTCCTTTGTGCCTCTTCCTTCCCCCTTCTCCCTCCCTCTCCTCCCCCCCACCGTAGCCACCACACTCATGCTCATGTCTCTTAGTCTCTTTCTTATGTCCCACCTATGTATGAAATCATGCAGTTCTTAGTTTTTTCTGATTTACTTATTTCACTGTGTATAACGTTATCAAGATTCATCCATTTTGTTGTAAATGATCCGATGTCATCATTTCTTATGGCTGAGTAGTATTCCATGGTATATATTTACCACATCTTCTTTATCCAGTCATCTATTGAAGGGCTTTTTTTGGTTGTTTCCATGTCTTGGCCACTGTGAACAATGCTGCAATGAACATGGGGCTGCATGTATCTTTACGTAGCAATGTTTTTGAGTTTTGGGGGTATATACCCAGTAGAGGGATTGCTGGGTCATATGGTAGTTCTATTTTTAGTTTTTTGAGGAACCACCATACTTTCTTCCATAGTGGTTGTACTACTTTACATTCCCACCAACAGTGGATAAGGTTTCCCTTTTCTCCACAGCCTCTCCAACTCTTGTTAATACCTGTCTTGTTGATAATAGCTAATCTAACAGGCGTGAGGTGGTATCTCATTGTAGTTTTGATTTGCATTTCTCTAGTAGCTAATGAAGATGAGCACCTTTCATATATCTGTTGGCCATTTGTATCTCTTCCTGGGAGAAGTGTCTGTTCATGTCCTCTTCCCATTTTTTTCATTGGATTGTTTGTTTGTCGTTGAGTTTTGTGAGTTCTTTGTATATTTTGGATATTAGCCCCTTATCTAATTTGTTGTTCAAAAATATCATCTCCCATTTAGTTGGTTGTCTGTTTATTTTTTGTCAGTTTCTCTTGCTGTGCAAAAACTTCTTAGTCTGATGTAGTCCCATTCATTTATCTTTGCATTCACTTCCCTCGCCTTTGGAGTCAAATTCAAAAAGTGCTCTTTGTAACCAAGGTCCATGAGTTTAGAACATATGTTTTCTTCTATGTATTTTATTGTTTCAGGTCTTATATTTAGGTCTTTGATCCATTTTGAATTAATTTTAGTAATTAATTTAGTAACGGGACAAACTGTAGTCGAGTTTCATTCTTTTGCATGTGACTTTCCAGTTTTCCAGCACCATTTGTTAAAGAGGCTTTCTTTTCTCCATTGTGTGTTGTTGGCTCCTTTATCAAAGATTATTTGACCATATATATATGGTTTTATTTCTGGACTTTCTATTCTGTTCCATTGGTCTGAGTGTCTATTTTTCTGCCAATACCATGCTGTTTTGATTGTTGTGGCTCTATAATATAATTCGAAGTCAGGTATTGTAATGCCCCCAGCTTTGTTCTTTTTCCTTAGGATTGCTTTGGCTATTTGGGGTTTTTTATAGTTCCATATAAATCTGATGATTTTTTGTTCCATTTCTTTAAAAAATGTCATTGGAATTTTGATGGGAATTGCATTAAACTTGTATATTGCTTTGGGTAATATGGTCATTTTGATTATATTTATTCTTCCTATCCAAGAACAAGGAATATTTTTCCATTTCATTGTATCTTTTTCGATTTCCCTTAACAATGCTTTGTAGTTTTTATTATATAGGTCCTTTACATTCTTTATTTTGTTTATTTCTAGGTATTTGTTGTTGTTGTTGTTGCAACCGTGAAGGGGATTATGTTTCTGAGTTCATTTTCTAATGTTTTGTTGTTGGCATATAGAAATGCTATGGACTTTTTAGTATATTAATTTTGTATCCTGCAACCTTACTGTATTGGTTTATTGTTTCTAGTAATCTTTTTGTGGAGACTTTGGGGTTTTCGATGTATAGGATCATATCATCTGCAAATAGTGAAACTTTTACTTCTTCTGTTCCAGTATGGATGCCTTTTATTTCTTTGTCTTGTCTGAATGCTCTGGCTAGAACTTCTAGCACCACGTTAAATAAGAGTGGAGAGAGTAGACATCCCGGTATTGTTCCTGATTTAAGGGGCAAAGTCCTCAGTTTTATGCCATTTAATATGATGTTAGCTGATGGTTTATTATAAATGGCCTTTATTATTTTGAGATATTTTCTTTCTATACCCATTTTGTTGAGTGTTTTAAACATAAAATTATGTTGTATTTTATCGAATGCCTTTTCGACAGCTATTGATAAGATCATGTGGTTTTTGTTCTTTGTTTTGTTGCTATGGTGTATTACGTTAACCATTTTACGTATGTTGAACCATCCTTGAGATTCTCGGATGAATCCCACTTGATCATGGTGTATTATTTTAATATGTTGTTGTATTCGATTTGCTAGTATTTTGCTTAGTATTTTATCATCTGTATTCATTAGAGATATTGGTGTGTAGTTTTCTTTTTTTATGCCATCCTTGCCAGGTTTTGGTATGAGGTTATGTTGGCCTCATAAAATGTGTTTGGAAGTATTGCTTCTTCAATTTTTTGGAAGACTTTGAGTAGAATAGGAACCAAATCTTCTTTGAATGTTTGATAGAATTCACTAGTATAGCCCTCTGGGCCTGGACTTTTATTTTTGGGGAGGTTTTTAATAGTTTTTTCTATTTCCTCCCTGCTTATTGGTCTGTTGAGGCTTTTTGCTTCTTCATGACTCAGTCTAGGAAGGTTGTATTGTTCTAGAAATTTATCCATTCCTTCTAGATTGTTGAATTTGGTGACATATAGTTTATCATAGTATTCTACAATAATTCTTTGTATATCTATTATATTTGTGGTGATTTCTCCTCTTTCATTCTGGATTTTGTTTGAGTCCTTTCTCTTTTTTCTTTGGTGAGTCTTGCCAAGGGTTTATCAATTTTGTTGATCTTTTCAAAGAACCAGCTCCTTGTTTCATTAATTTTTTGTATAGTTTTTCTGTTCTCTATTTCATTTATTTCTGCTCTGATTTTTATTATTTCCTTGGCTTCTGCTGGTTTTGGGATGTCTTTGTTCTTCTTTTTCTAGTTCCTTAAGGTGTGAAATTAAGTGGTTTACTTGGACTCTCTCTTGTTTGTTCATATAGGCCTGAAGTGATATAAACTTTCCTCTTATTACTGCTTTTGCTGCATTCTAGAGATTCTGATATGTCGTATTGTCATTTTCATTTGTCTGTATGTATCTTGTGATCTCTGTGCTTATTTCTTCTTTGACCCACTCATTTTTTAAAAGTATGTTGTTTAGTTTCCACATTTTTGTGGGTTTGTTTAACCTCTCTTTTGCAGTTGAATTCTAGTTTCAAGGCTTTATGATCAGAAAATATGCTTGGTACAATTTCAATTTTTCTGAATTTGCTGATGTTATTTTTGTGGCTCAACATATGGTCAATTCTTGAGAATGTTTCATGTTCACTAGAGAAAACTGTGTGCCCTGTCACTTTGGGATGAAATGTCCTGTAGATGTTTATCATATCCAATTGCTCTAGTGTTTCATTTAAGGCCAATATTTCTTTATTAATTTTCTGTTTGGATGAACGATCTAGAGTCATCAGCGGTGTATTGAGGTCTCCAAGTATGATTGTATTTTTGTCAGTTTTTGTTTTTAGGTCAGTCAGTAGCTGTCTTATATATTTTGGTGCTTCTTGGTTTGGTGCATATATATGTATTCTTGATTCAGTGTCCCCTTAATCATTATGAAATGACCTTTTTTTTTGTCTCTGATTACTTTTGTTGTCTTATAGTCAGCATTGTTAGATATGACTATTGCTACACCTGCTTTTTTTTGGATGTTATTTGCTTGGAGTATTGTTTTTCCAGCCTTTCACTTTGAATTTGTTTTTATCCTTGTTGCTTAGTTGTGTTTCTTGTAGGCAGCATATAGTTGGATTTTCTTTTTTAATCCAGTCTGCTACTCTGTGTCTTTTTATTGGTGAGTTCAATCCATTTACATTTAGTGTAATTATTGACACTTGATGGTTTCCTATTGCCATTTTATATATTGCTTTCTGTTATTTTTGTATCTTGTTTGATTCTTCTCTTTTGTTTTTCTGTCATTTGTTTTTGTTTGGTTGTAATCCATACTTTTTTCCTCTGTTACTTCCTTTTTCAAGTCATGTGCTTCTGTGGTGTTTTTTTCAGGGGTGGTTACCATTAAGTAATGAAAAGGGTACCTACCATGTTCATTGTGGTACACTATCTTATGAGTGCTTCTGCACTCCATCGTCCTTTGCTACTGTTAATCTTCATCCTCTCCCCTTTATTGTTTCTGTTGTCACAGTTTAAATTTGTATTTTTTTTGTGTGTTCCTGGTGGAGCTTTTACTTGTGGTTTTGTTTTGTTTTGTTCTTTGTATGTAGTTGGAAAACCCCCTTTAGTATATCCTGAAGTGAGGGTTCTCTGATGATAAATTCTCTCATCTTTTCTGTATCTGTGAATGTTTTTATTTCTCCTTCATATTTGAAGGATAACTTTGATGGGTATAGTATTCTTGGTTGGAAGTTCCTCTCTTTCAGAACTTTAAATATTGGGGTCCACTCCCTTCTAGCTTGTAGAGTTTCTGCTGAGAAACCTGATGATAATCTAATAGGCCTTCCTTTATATGTTGTTCTCTTCTTTTCCCTGGCTGCCTTAAGAATTTTTTCTTTTTCATTGGTTTGTGCCAATTTCATTATGATATGCCTTAGAGTAGGTTTGTTGGGGTTAAGATAACTCGGTGTTCTATTTGCTTCTTGAATTTGAGGCTTTAGTTCTTTCCACAGGCTTGGGAAGTTCTCGTCTATTATTTGTTTGAATATGTCCTCCATTTCATTTTCTCTCTCTTCTCCTTCTGATATACCTATTATTCTTATGTTACTTTTTTTGGTGGAGTCAGAAAATTCCTGTAGGGCTTTCTCATTTTTTTAAATTCTTGAGTCTCTCTCTTCTTCTCTCTGTTGTGCCTCAAGTTGCCTGTCTTTTGTGTCACTAATCCTCTCTTCTATCTGGCCTGTTCTATTAGCTAAGCTTGTTACCTAGTTTTTCAGTTCATGAATTGAGTTTTTCATCTCTGTTTGATTTGTTCTTATAATTTCAATTTCCTTGGTAATATATCTTTTTGTGTTCGTTGAGTTGTTTTCTAAGCTTCCTAAATTGCCTTTCTGTGTTTTCTTGTATATCTCTGAGTATTTTTAGGATTTCTATTTTAAATTCTCTGTCATTCAACTCCAAGGTTTCCAATCTATTAAAATTTTTTTCTATAGATTTTTCCTCATCTATCTGTGCTACCTCTCTGTCTTTTGTATCCATGATATTCAATTTCCTTTTCCTTAATGGCATCTGAGGGTGATTTTGTTAATAACAGTAATGTGCATTAATAAAATAGTACAAAGTAAAAAGAAAAGAATAGACAATAATAAGACAATAAATAAAAAATAAAAAAAGCAAATTAAACAAAAATTATTATTATTTTTCCTTTTTTTCTCTCCTTCCCTATTTGAGAAAATGCCATGCAGAATTGAGAATTATATTGTGCTAAATGGAACAAAAACTACATATATTGGGGGCCTGAGTTGGGGAGAAGTGATAAAGGGGCAAAAAGGAGGTAGGGACCCACAAAATGCACAAAAGGAAAAAATTTGGATCAAGAATAAAATAATTTGCTTGCAAATGATGGTCAAAGGAGAGATATAATGAAAGGGATAAGAAGGAAACAAGAAAAAGGAATAAAAAACTATCGTATTAATTGGAACAAAATCTACATAGAATGGAGAGCCAGGGTTGAGGGGAATGCTAATGAGTTAAGAAGTAAAGTAAAAAGCACACAAAATGCCACAAAGAAAAATTTGAATCCAAAATAAAATAGTTTGTTCGTGAGTGAGGATCAAATGAGAGGAAAAGTAAAAGAGAAAAGAAGAAAATAAGAGAGAAGGAGAGAAAAGAAAAAGAAGAACAAAAGAGAGAGTTAAGGGTTTTGTAGTGTAACCCTCATAGAAAGAAAGAAAAAAGAAAAGGAAAAAAAAAAGGGGGAAATGTAACACATATGGGTAATGTAGTTCAAGATGAAAAGAGTAGATGAGCAGAGGATAAAAGGACCAAGGTGGAAGAAAAAATAAATAAATAAAGAAAAGAAGTTAAAAGGAAACAAAAATAAGTGGAAAAAGTTATGAAGTTTGTGGATTTTTCTTGATATTAAGAGGTTATCTTCTTCCTTTTTCCTTCCTCTCCCTCTTCCTGGTCAGTGGCACTGTACCCCAGATTCTGCCCCTGTGGCACACAGGTAGAGATTGGAAGTTGGTGTGTTGCTATGGTGATGTCATATATTAGGCCTCAATCTTGTTGGTAGTCGGGTCTTGTTAGCATTTGCAAGCTCCAACAATGGGAGAGTCCATTTTCTTGGAACCTTTCTCCTTCCTGAATTAGCAACCTGGTGATCCAGCTATGAGGTTGCCGCTGCCACTGCCTGGATAGTAAGAGGCTCAAAGAGCTGGGAAATCCCCACTCTATCTCCACTCAGCACAGAGCTCTGGGTAATGCTCTGTCAGTCAGAGCTGTCAGCATAATCAGGCAGGGCTGGGAGCCAATTACTCTCAAGGTGACTTTCTATGAGCCTCCAGGTGTGTCCAGTATGTCTCAGCAATCTGTGGGACCACTTTCCCCAGGCTTTTTGCACTTTGTATCCTGTCTTGGCTAAGAAGATGCCCTAGTTGCTGCCTTCAGAACAGGAGGTCTTAAAAGCTGCCAAGTCCCTCTTTATAGCGCACAGCCCTGAGTATGAAAGCTCTGCTAATCAGAGCTACCAGCATAAGCAGGTTTTTCACCCTATATTGACTGACTGGAAGTTGCCCCCCACTCCTCTGTACAAAGCAAGAACCACTAAAAAATATCACGTCTCTTGTCTTAGATTGCTGAGCTGAGAGAAACCTTGTCAGCCAGAGCTGTGTAAGCCAGTTGGGTGGTAAGCTGACTATAAGTTAAGCTAACTTGAGTGATTGGACTCACAGATTTGCTACAGAGACGGTTTGCAAGCTGCCTGTGCTCCCCTCCCCCATTGCTAGCCCGAATGGCTGGCGAGGGCCTTCCGCTCACCCAGAGAAGACCGGGTGTAGGAAAGTTTGTTTTCATGCTCTCCCCGTGTGTTGTTGGTGGTGGAGCAGGGATTACACTGTGCCTCTGCTCACAGCCCACGCAGGAGTCTCTGACCCTGCCTCTCTGTCCAGGAACACGGGTGCCCACGCCCGGGGCCCTAAGGGGAATCTCTCGCAAACTGCCCATGTTCACCTCACCAACCAGGATATCGAGGTAATAGAGGCTGTGGCTTGCCTGCCTTTGCCAGGACCGGTGCTGGCATTAGCTCGTGCAGGCTGAGCTGCGGCGATCACACTCTTTCCTCGACTTGCACATTTGTGCTGCAGTCCACTCAGAGGTCTCTGACCCTGCCCCTGTCCAGGAACACAGGTGCCCATGCCCGGGGACCTAAGAGGAACCGTTTGCACTCTGCCCATGCTTGCCGACCAGGATATCAGGATAATGGAGGCTGCCGCTCACCCGCCTTTGCCGGGACCAGCGCCGGTGTTAGCTCATGCGGGCTGAGCCATGGCAGGCACACTCTTTCCTCGGCTTGCACATCTGTGCCCCAGTCCATCTCCTTTCATGCCCAAAGCTCTCACTCTCTCTCAGTTCCAAGTGAAAGCAGCCCTTGCTCAGGTTAGTGAGGGAGGTGGAGTGTTCCATTCTCTGTCTTATTTCCTCCAGGGTTGCTTATAAATTTAGTCAGTTTTCGACCCTTCATACCTTTTTGTTCAGTGTGTGGAACTAACAGACGCTCCAGGGATCGATTTTTCTATCTCTGGTTGTAGAACAGTAAGTAGTTCTTAACCTGGGTTCTATCGAACCTTAAGGGTTCTATGAGTCCGTCTCAGGGGTTCGGAGAAGCCTCTGCCATGGAGGCCAGAATAAAGTAATACCGTAATTTGTTGTGAGTTCATGCACTTTGTTGGTTTTGTTCTTTGAGCAAGGTGATGTTCACGGACAGCTCATTTTGTGCACCAGTAAAAAAACATAGCTATGTCTTGAATTTGGGGGAAAAAAAATCATATTTTATTTATCACTAAAGAAGGGTTTAGTGAATGCGCATATGAAACTGGTGGGTTTGGTACCTCAAAAAAGGTTAAGAACCACTGTTGTATAACTTGTTGAAATTTTGGGGAGAAGTATCGGGAGTGCTCCTCATGGTGCCATTTCTCTGATGTCACTTTGCAACTTCTCAACCCAGAATTTAAGTCAATTGCAAGTGCAAAGAAAAAAGTTATTGGCTCAGACACTTGCTAAATTAAAATGACAAGGGTTGGTTGACATCAAAGTAATGGTGGTGTTAGAGATACCCTCAGTCTCTCTTCTTGATATTTCAACAAATTGAACAGCTATAACACAGCAATGGAACCCTAGGCTGAGCTCACAGGCCTGCCTGAAAGATCTGCACATTGAATCAACTGAAGGTGGGGGAATAGATGCGAAAGATAAGAATGCAAACTCTGGTGCCAAGCACTCATGGTAGGCTATGGAGAGGGGAGAAACTCAATGTGTCTGGGTCTTCTTCTCCCAGGAGTAGTGAAGATGTTGGTTAGGGATCACTCTGAGGAGAACTAAACCAAAGCAGTGGCTGAGTGCAAGGATTGGGCAGAAGAGGGACATTCTAGGACACTGCCATTGTTCTCATGGTCTACTTGCAGCCAGCACTTGGAAGAGAAAAAGAGAAATACAGAGTGCAGCACCCCAATCTCCCAGATCCTACCTCCCTTCCTTCTCAGGGTACAAAGAGTAACAGTGGTATACACTAAAACTAACTCTGCAGAACCACTTTTTCCCCTGAAAAAATAGGGGTGCTCTCTGTCTGGTCTGTTGGGACACAAGGAAGAACAGGTAGAGGCCGGATATCACCAGTGCTGGAGGAATCATCACAGCTGCAGCATCAGCCAGATTATTTTATGGAGCTAAAATTTGTAATCAAGTGCCACCTACTGAAAAATAATACAGAAACTTCTTGCAAGTGTAGTACCACATTAAAATGTCTTCTAAGCAGAAAAAGAGTCTAACCAATACCATGAATAATCAAGAAAGAAATGTAGTTCAGAAAGAAAATGGAAAATCTCCGGAGAGCAATCTCAATCACATGGAAATTTGGTAGTTAAATGACAGAGAATTCAAAATTAAAGTTCTGAAAACACAATGAAATGTGAGAAAACACTGACAGGCAACTTAATGCCCTCAGAAAACAAATTAATGAACACAATGAGTACTTCACCAAAGAGATAGAAACTTTAAAAAAGAACCAAACAAAATTCTGGAGATGAAGAACTCAATACATAAGTTGAAAATGAACTAACAAGTTTAGCTAATAGAACTGGACAGATAGAGGATAGAATCAGTGATATCAAAGACAGGCAACTAGAGATAACGCAGAAGGAAAAAAAGAGAGACCCAAGAATTAAAAGAAAAATGATAGAGCTCTATGAGAATTATCTGAGTCCATCAGAAAGGGCAATATAAGAATAATAGGTGTACCAGAAGAGAGGGAAGGGGAATGGAGAGCATATTCAAATAATTAACGAGAACTTTCCAAACCTTTAGAAAGAGCTAGATCCTCAAATAAAAAGCAAAAAGAGCAGCTAATTATATAAATCCAAATAGGCCTTTTTCAAGGCACAGTGCATTAAAATTGTCAAAAATCAATGACAAAGAAAGAATACTCAAGGACGCTAAGTAAAAGAACAAAATATAAAGGAAGGTCCATCATGTTATCATTGAACTTCTCAGCAGAAACTCTACAAGCCAGAAGAGAGTAGACCCAAATATTCAAAGTACAAAAGAGAAGAGTAACTAGCCAAGAAGACTATATCTATCGAAGTTATCCTTTAAATATGAAGGAGAAGTAAAAACTTTCTCAGACATACAGACCTGAAGGAACTTATCACCAGAAAACCCCCATTGGAGGAAATACTTAAGGGGGTTATTCTATCTGATACAAAGAACAAAACTACAAATAAAAACTCCAAAAAACTTACAATACAAACAAGGATAATCAGTGACAAGAAAAACATAAAAGGGAGGGGATAAAGGTCTCAAGTAGTAAAGGAGGATAAAGGGCAGAAGCAGTCATAAGAAAAAGGACTATTGCATATATAAAACATTTTTACTCAATAACCTAATGGTAACCACTCATGAAAAAGCCAAAACTGAAATAGACAGCTTACAAAAAGAGAAAACAGAGGGAAAAATTATGTAATAGTACCAAACAAATGTAATAAAACAACAGACAGAAACACAGAAGAACCAAAGGAGACACAGAATACCAGAAAATGACTATAGGAAATCATCAAGAGCCAATAATTACCCTAAATGTTAAAGGACGGAACTCACCAATAAAGAGGCACAGAGTAGCAGACTGGATTAAAAAAGCAAAACCGAACCATATACTGCCTTCAGGAAACACATCTAAGCTGCAAAGACCAAAGTAGACTCAAAGTGAAAGGTTGGAAAATGATTCTTCAAGCAAATAATACTGAAAGAAAAGAAGATATAGCCACTCTAATATCTGGCAATACTGATTTCAACAACAAAGGTAACAAGAGACAAAGGTGGACATTTCATAATGATAAAGAGAACTCTATTTCAAGAAGACATAACAGTCCTTAATATAGATACATCAAATCAGGAAGCAACAATATGTATAAGACGTCTGCTAACAGAACTAAAACAAAAGACAAAAACAGTCATAATTATAGATCTCAACACACCATTGACAGTTTTAGACAGATCATCCAAACAGAAAATCGATAAAGAAAAATCAATTAAGGAACAATGACACACTAGACCAAATAGACAAAATAAACATTTAGAGATCATTTCATTCCAAAACATCAGGTTATACATTCATCTCCAGTGCACATGGAACATTCTCAATGACAGACCATATGTTGAGCCACAAATCTAGCCTCAACAAATTTAAGAAGACTGAAATCATACCAATCATATTCTTTTTAAAAAATTTTTTATATTGACTTTTAGATAGAAGAGAGAGAGAGAAGTTGGAATCATCAACTTATAGTAATTGCTTCCCATATGTGCCTTGACCGGGCAAGCTCAGGGTTTTGAACTGGCAACCTCTGCATTCAGGTCAACTCTTTATCCACTGTGCCACAGGTCAGGCCCAATCATATTCTTTAACTATAATGCTCTGAAATTAGAATTCAACTGCAAAAAGAAAGTAAAGAAACGCACAAAAATATTGAAATTAAACAACATACTTCTAAAGAAATGACTGGGTCAAAGAAGAAATAAAAGCAGAGATCAAAAGAGATATACAGACAACTGAGAATGATAATACAACATATTAAAACTTCTGGGATGCAAAACAAAGCAGTAAAAAGATGGAGGTTTATATTATTACAAGCCTATCTCAAGAAACAACAGATATCCCAAGCAAACAACCTAACATTACATCTTAAAGAACTAGAAAAAAAAACAAGAACACAAAGTCTGCAAAAGAAAGGGAATAATAAAAATCATAGCAGAGGGGAATCCAAGATGGTGACGGAGTAGGCAGACGTTCCAACTGCAACCACCCTGGACCAAATTGGATTACAACTTAATTTAAGAACAACCAACTTAAAAAACCAACTTTGAACTAAACGAAGAGGAGTCTATAACCATGGATCACAGAAGCAGCCACCTCGAGACTGGTAGGAAGAGCAGAGACGCAAAAAGGGCTGCTCTGCTCCCAGGAGCGAGCAGTGGTTGAGAGTCCAGAGGGACTCTCACTGCAGGGAGGGTCACCCTGAGAGGTGTGGGTCTTCAGCCCCAGGCCCAGAGCCCCAACCTAGTGCCCCAGAGCCTAGAAGAGGCACCCACACAGCATTTGGAGAGGAAAAGAGCCGGTTTCTTCTGCAAAAAAGAGACAGAGCTCTCAGAGATGCAGGTTTTATCTTAAAGTGCCCACACAGAAAATCTTGTTCAGAGCCACTTACCCAGGGCTCTGGTGGAGGGAGAGCTGAGAGGACTAGAGTTACATGAGGAGAATGTAAAGTTGGAGGCTCAGGGAGAGACACTGTGGGGGACGGCCATCAGAACTCCTGTGCTGAATCATTCTTCAGTACTGCAGTTGCCTTCTTTCCTAGGAGGAGCAGTCCCCTCTGAGCAGCATCAGCCTGAGAAAAAGAAACTACTCCACCTTTGGAGTCTCTCCTGCCCCAGTCATGAAGATTTAGTCATTCTGAGAAGCCAGGGGGCAGGGGCATGTCAGTGACTCAGTTTTCTGTGTTGAAGCTGGAGCTTTCCCCCACACACTCCTGAGTCTTAGACTGGTGCTTTCATCCCACAGAAGACACAATAGAAAATGTTCGGAGTGCAGGCAGACCACAACTCTGGGTTTCAGAGGCCACACCCTACTGAGGTCTGTGAAAAAAGTCTGGAAAGACTCACACCTGGGGCTGAGGGGTGGAGCCACACCCACTATGTTTCCTAATCCCTGAACTGCCACAGGCTTCAGACCAGGGGTCCCCAAACTTTTACACAGGGGGCCAGTTCACTGTCCCTCAGACCGTTGGAGGGCCAGACTATAAAAAACACTATGAACAAATCCCTATGCACACTGCACATATCTTATTTTTTAAAGTAAAAAAAAAATGGGAACAAATACAATATTTAAAATAAAGGACAAGTAAATTTAAATCAACAAACTGACCAGTATTTCAATGGGAACTATGGGCCTGCTTTTGGCTAATGAGATGGTCAATGTCCGGTTCCATATTTGTCACTGCTAGCCGTAACAAGTGATGCAAGTGTGCATCAGTTAGTCTAGATCTGGTTGGAGATTTCAGATGTTTCATTCTGGAAAAAGTCTGTTCATAGACATAAGTGCTGCCAAAGATGGTTGCCATTTTGAGTGCATGGTTCCTGAGATTAGGATATGTCTCAGAGGGGAGAGATGCATAGAAATTAGGCAAGCTGCTTGACTTGAATGCGTCTTTCAGAGAGTCACAATTCTGCAGTTCAGCCAGTTCCATTTGGTAAATTGTATCCACATTTTCAATGTCAATAGAAAATGGGTTACGAAAAAGCTGTATGTCCTGTTCATGGAGATGAAGCTCTTTAAATCTGCATTGGAACTCCTTTTGCAACTTTTCCAGTGAATCCACACGTTTCTTTTGGGAATGCAATCAAGGGTTTTTCCGCTAACAGATTTTGAGTTAAGGGGAGATGGCAGAAATTTTCCTCCTTCACTTGTTTGATAAGGAGGCCTAATTTTACTTCAAATGCTTTCACATGTGATTGCAAATCACAGATGAGCTTCCCTTTTCCTTGAAGTTGCACATTGAAACTGTTGAGTAGCTCTGTTACATCTGTCAGAAAGGTGAGGTGCCATTTCCATTCTGCATCATTGAGCTCTGATACTTCTTTGGTTTTTGAAAGCAGAAAAGCTGTAATCTGTGGAATTAAGTCATAGAAATGTCTCAAAACTCTCCCTCGACTCAGCCAACAGACTTATGTGTGGTACAGAACATCTTCATAGGCAACATTTAGCTCACACAGAAATTCCTGAAATTGTCTGTGGTTTACTGAATTAACTCTAATGAAGTTAACACAAGATACCACAATTTTCATAACAGAGTGCCACTTCACTGATCTACTACATAGCGCTTGTTGGTGGATGAGACAGTCTATGGTTATTGGATGAGAATGGTTATGTTTGTCCATCTCTTGGTTAATGCGAGCAATTACTCCTTTCTTAGACCCCACCATGCTAGGAGCACCATCAGTTGTCACACTGGCTAGTTTAGCCCAGTCCAGCTCCAAATCCTTCACAGTTTAGGAAACCTTTTCATAAATATCCTCTCCTGTAGTTGTTCCTTTGATGCTTTGCAGTGCAGCAAGCTCTTCTGTGACTTCAAAATTGTCATTCGTCCCATGAATAAAAATTAGAAGTTGTGCAGAATCACGAACATCATTGGTCACGTCAAGTGCCAAGGAAAAATAGGTAAGTTTTCTTGTGGAGTTTTGCAAATGCTGATGCACATTGTCTCCCATTTCTTCAATCCTTCGTGTAATTGTAGGTCCTGAAAGACTAACTGTACTAAATAAGTCTGCTCTTTCTGGACACATCTCTTTGGCAACAGAAAGAAGGCACTCTTTAACAAATTCTCCCTCCACAAATGGTCTGCCAGTGCGCGCTATTAGCTTGGCAACTTAAAAACTTGCTCACAGTGATGAAATATTTAGCTGCTTCTGCTTCACAAAAGTATTTTGCTAAGTTGTCAATGTATTTTTCAGTTTTAATATTTTATCTTTTTTCACATCTCCAACCAAACAATCATATTTATCTTTATGTTGAGTTTGATACTGTCGACGCAAATTGTATTCTTTGAACACAGACACTATATTCTGGCATATAAGACACAGCTTTCCTTGTACTGCATGAAAAAGTAATCATAAGTCCACTGCTCTTTGAACATCCTACACTCCAAGTCAATTTTTCTCTTTCTTGAGTCATTGTTTACTAGGTATTCCAAATTGCTATTAGTAAAATCGTGCGCAATAATAGGGGCCATTATGTTGTGCATCTAGGGGAAAATGAGGGCCCATTATACTACTGTGTTTCCCTGAAAATAAGACACTGTCTTATATTAATTTGACCCCCCAAAAACAGGGGGTATCTTATAAAACACCCAGTGGCAGTGGTGGGCTTCTCACAGTAGAGGTCCACCGCTGATGTCACAGGCTGATCACCGCTATCCGATGTCTGTGTATAGCACTGGAGGCGGTGCTGGGCCTGTGACACTGTATACTGCCGTCTGGGATAGCGGAGGCTGCAGCGCTGGCTGTGATGGGCCTGTCACACCTTGCACAAGCCCATCACCGCCACCACTATACTGGGCAGCAGTATACACAGTGCGGAATCCCCTCCCCCAGATTGCTGCTCACCATGCTGACATCTTCCATCCTGCAGCCACATAATCCTTTGCTTGGCCTCGTTCTCATTCAGTTACTCTCAAAACAAGGCGCCACGCAAAGGATTATGTGGCTGCACAATGGAAGATGTCAGCATGATGAGAAGTGATCTGGAAAGTGGAGGGAGGAGGTTCTGTACTGTGTATACTGCTGCCTGTATAGTGGTGGCGGTGATGGGCCTGTGCAAGGTGTGACACCCTTCACAGCCAGAGCTGCTGCCTCCACTATCCCAGACAGCGGTATACAGTGTCACAGGCCCAGCACCACCTCTAGTGCTGCATACAGGGATGGCGGTGGTCAGCCTGTGACACTGTGTATACAGCGTCCTGGAACATCCGCAGCAGCAGCAGCAGCGGTGGGCCTCTTCTGTGGGAAGTCCACTGCTGCACGTTTCCCCTATTGTAAGACACCTCCTAAAAATAAGACAGCCCCCGTCTTTTGGGGGTAAAATTAATATAAGACAGGGTCTTATAATAGGGGAAACACCATATGTAGTAATGTGGGGGAGACTTTTGGGCAAAGAGGTTATAGGGGCCATTATGTTGTTGTACATTTGGGGGAGTAAGGAGGCTATTGTACTATGTAGTAATGGTTATAGTGCTTTGCCTTTCTTCCTACTTCTGCTGTTATTTCACACTGCTTCCGGTGATGTAGGGTACTGCAGCCACAAACCGGATGTGCGTCATATGATGTGCTTCCTGAGCCCTGAGGCGTGCGTCCCACATCAACGGAAGTAGTACTGTAGGTGAGCAACGCTGCGCTTTGTGGGGCCGCCACATACAGTACTCCAGGAGCTCTCACTGACCACCAATGAAAGAGGTGCCCCTTCTGGAAGTGCGGTGGGGGCCCAATAAATAGCCTCAGGGGGCTGCATGTGGCCCGGGGCCATAGTGGGGATCCCTGCTCTAGGCTCTACTGGGGTTTTTTCCAGTAGCTGAGCCCAACAAGCAGCCAGCAGACAGGCTGCAGGAGGCAGGGCTCAGGGAATCTTGGCTTGCTTTTCTTTTTTTTTGTGACAGAGATAGAGAGAGGGACAGACAGGAACAGACAGACAGGAAGGGAGGGAGATGAGAAGCATCAATTCTTTCTTGCAGAACCTTAGTTGTTCATTGACTGCTTTCTCATATGTGCCTTGACTGGGGGGCTACAGCAGAGTGAGTGACCCCTTGCTTAAGCCAGATACCTTGGGCTCAAACTGGTGAGCCTTGCTCAAACCAGATGAGCCTGTGCTCAGCCCAGTGACCTCAGGGCCTCAAACCTGAGTCCTATTCGTCCCAGTGGGATGCTCTATCCACTGCACCACCACCTGGTCAGGCCAGGAAACTGTGGCTTTTAAAACAGACCTTCGTCCAGGCCCAGTGTGAGTAAAAGCCAATATAGGTGTGCAGCTTAGTATTTCCATGAGCACCTGTACCCAGGAAAGGCAGCCACAAATTCTGGAGTGCTTATAGCTCCAAGAAGGTTGCTGAGAGTCAGTCATGGGCAGTGTCTCCCACTGGTCTGCACCGGGTTCCTGCCAGGGAGACCCAGGGCTGGCATATCCAGTGGCCAGCTGCAAAGAGCATAGTTTCTGGACATAACAACCCTTGCTAGAGTGATATTTTAAGGAAGGGCTCCTCACACCTGGCCCAGCTGAGGTGAGTTCTGCTCTCTGTGATCAGAAATCAGTTACGTTCTGAGATACATTTATCTATATTTATTGGTGATTTCAACCCAAACTCCAATGGGACTTTAATATAAAGTTGAAAAAAATAAATGTTTGGAGGAAAAAATAGAAGAAAGTAACCAAAATACTTTTGAAAAGGAAGGTAATAACAGAAGACTAACTGTACCAGATGTTTTTACATATTTTAAACCCAGAAGAATTACAATGGTTTTGAACTACTGAGAAAAGATTGGTAGATTAATATTTCAGAACTAATAGCCTTGGAAGAAAATTCAATATACTAATAAATGAAGAATCACCAATAAGGAGGACATGGATTATTATTCAATAATTATTGTAGTACTAGGAAAATCAGCAAATTTTTTGAGAGGGAAAAAAAAGGATTAGATGCTCACTTCATACTATGTACTGAAATACATTTCACTTAGATTAAAGAGACAAATGTGAAAATGATACTGTAAAAGAACTAGAAAAAATTATAAATGAATATTTAAGCGATGCTTGAATAGGAAAGAATGAACCACAAAACAATGGAAGAAATCACATCGATGTGTCTGCATAAGTATTTGAATGTCAAAAAGTTATAAACAATTTGAATAATAAATTGCCAAGTAAAAAGATATTTGTCATAAATATCATAAAATGGCAGAGTTAGTATTTGCACCAAGGACCTTAAAAGTCTTTCCATGTGAAACAGTGTCACCCCAATAAATTTATTGAAACCTCCTACTCCATTTTAGCTCCTTAAGTCAAGGAAGATGCATGTAAAGTCTCATCTTGATGGTGTTCTTATCAAATTATGCCTTAAAACTCTTAACAATGTGCCTGACCTGTGGTGGCGCAGTGGATAAAGCGTCGACCTGGGAACACTGAGGTCGCCAGTTCAAAACCCTGCACTGGTCTGGTCAAGGCACATATGGGAGTTGATGCTTCTAGCTCCTCCCCCTTTTCTCTCTCTCTCTTTCTCTCTCTCTCTCTCTCACTCTGTCTCCTCTCTAAAATGAATAAATTAAAAAAAAAATTTTAAAACTCTTAACAATGTGACTTTTGTAACTTGGAAAAGTGAAGCTAGGACAAAAACAATACTGATGATCCATTTTACATGCCTGCTTCCTTGTTGTTTCATAAGCAGAGCTAAATTAGGAAATCTTTCAATGAAAGTGAAAAGTATGTCTGCAGTACTATAATGCTTAATGTTGGCTTCTCTTCTCTCCAGCCATGAAAAGTAAGGAACAGTTTAGGTAGGGTAAAAAAAGAGCTTAAAAAACTTGGGATGAAAAGGAGAGTTTTCAAAGTTCTTGAGGTTATTGATGGCAGGTTATTCATAGAATCTGTGTATTTGGTTAAGCAGTGGTAGTCAACCTGGTCCCTACTACCCACTAGTGGGTGTTTCAGTTTTCATGGTGGGCAGTAGTAAGTTATTTTATAAAGATGTATTCTGCCAAACTTAGCGAAAATCCGACATGAAGTACTTGGTAAGTAATTATTATTATATGCTTTAACTTGCTGTAACTCTGCTTTATAAAATTTATAAAGTAAAGTTACTTCTCTACTTTATAAATCACCATTACTGTGGAACCGGTGGGCGGTTAGAAAATTTTACTACTAACAGAGATAAAAAAGTAGGCGGTAGGTATAAAAAGGTTGACTACCCCTGGGTTAATGCATTTATGTCACCAGCTTTAGAATCTCTGAGTTTCTGCACTTTTTTGCCCCGTACTTTGGTTATCAGTTTCCTCTCTAAACTATTTCCCTTCTTTAATCTGTTGTGGATTTTGCAAGGCCAGTTTTCCTTGCCTCAGTCTATGAAGAATTGGCAAAAATAGCTATAAAAGTATTTTTTATTATTGTTTTATTTTTTATTGGTTAATAAAATCATACAGGTTTTTGATAGATAAAATGGTTACTCATCTGCCATCCTGAGAACAATGCAGGCCCAAGAAGGAAGAAGGGCTGTAAAAAGAACATTCCCATCCCCCACTGTAAGGTTGTAGTTAATGTGCTTGCTATTCTCTCTCTTAATGGCTTTCTGGCATTTACTTTGAAATGTAGCAAAAAGTTTACCTTTGCAGGAATGTCAGGAAAAGCTTACATTGAGGAGGGACCTGACAATTAGGGGAGTTTAAATCACAGTAGTTTTTTATAAAAGCCTAGTCACAGGCCCAGAGGTGTCAGGTTCCAGCTGTTCCTGGGAGACACCTGACCTCAACTGTCTTGAAGATTTACCAAGGGCACCAGATAGGACCATGCTGATCAGACCTGCGCTACACTAGAAAAAAACTTGCAGAGCAGGTGTTTCTGTAGCTGAATCTCCCTTCTCCTGCTCATTGTCAAGTCAGTGACCAATGCCATAAACCAGGATATGCTAATCTGCCCCTAGCCTCTATATCTACCTTTCCTTCCTGCAGCTCAGGGTTGACACCCTTCGCTGGTCTCAGTGCACTTGCACCCAGGTGCTTTTCAAATAAATTTTCCTTTTGGAATACACTAGCCTTGTGTTTTTGGTTTGGCCCGCAGTTTCTGCCTTTCAGTTTTAGGAGTACAATTCTATAATACATCATCTGTATATTGCTTTGTGTATTCACCACCCAAGTCAAGTCTCCTTTCATTACCACCTCTCCTAGCTCTACCCTCAGCCCCTTCCCCACCCCCTTTAAGTAATAAATTTCGATAACAAATGCCTTAAAATTCTTTAATGTATTTTTTAAATCTACCTTTAAAGTAAATCCTGTATAAATGACCATGAATAGTTTCTCATATATTTAAGCCACTAATTTTTAAAGTATTATATACATTTAGAAAATATTATATAAAGGTATTTCACATTGAATAAATCTAGAATGTACTCAATTCAAATATTTAGAAAGAACTTTTAACAAATATTTAACAACTGTTATTCGTAACTACTGTGCTGTGAAGTCAAGTAGAAAACCATAATTTTGCTTAGTTAGAGAACGGTTGATAGCTGTCCACTCTCTGCAAAAGTGTTTCTGAATATCCAGGAGAATAGTATCTGAAAAAGAAAATTTCCTATTAGATACTTGTGAAAAGATTCAGCCCAATAGGTACAAAAAATTAAATATAAATTTTTTATCTGACATAATTCTATGAATGAAACTTTTGAATAATTGTGCTCCAGTAATACACTGTGCACAAGGTTACAGACTATCAAGAAAAGAACACCAACTCACAAGACTGTGCTAGATAAATAACAAAACACTTAATGGATATCAATGCAGTGGCAAAAAACAAATGACTATTTTCAAAGCAAGATACTTGGACCCTGTGATAGTATTTTATTAAAGCAATTGTTTTTATTATGTCAAGTGACTGATATTGCTTTAATGATCATAGCTTATAATTTTTCCATAAATTTAGACAACATAGTCTATCATTACTAATTAACTTATGTATGCTGATTATCTTAGAGATTATTCCCAATGTATGTTTTAATCAGACCTGGTCACCCATAAAAACAAAAATTTCTGGGAGTATAATTCATATTAAGGAACTATTTCATAAATGGTTTACAAATATTCCATCACACAAACCTAAGAAATTAATCTAATTTGTTCTTGGGCATTTTATAGTACTATAAGTTTATATTTATAAATAGAATATTTTATGAAAGATTTAGTATAAAATTATTTAATACATTGATTAATGCATTGAATTTATATGCATATAGAAATATGTCAAATAAAATATGGCAGACATTCTAGAATATAATAAATGAGTGCAAAATCTAAAGTATAATGTAAAAATTTCCAAAACACTTAAAATAAGTAAGCCTCCTAAGGTGCTTTCTCCAGATAAGACATAATGCTTTGTTCTTTGTTAGATATCTTTATCCTCAGATGCTTGACTTAAAAACTCATAATTGGTAGTATACTAATTTCTTTCACAATTTTTTCAAATTATAGTGGGCAAAACAGAGTTGTATTTTCTTAGGATGCTCTTATAGGTAATCACAGATACATTTATACAAACATAAAAAGCTACCTTAAAGAATATTTTTCATCTGAAGGCACCTACTCTGGAAAAATTCTTTCAACAGTAGATCTCTTCAAAGTATTCATACACCGAGGAATTCACAACTGTTTCTCTAAGTCACAAATTTTAAAGTAGACCTCACCTTCCCAAAACTTATAAATATGTCAGACACAAGAAAGGTATTTATTGTTTTTAATGTAAATGGCAAGAAGTAAATTTTAAAAAGACCCAAACTTTAAAAAATTGTGCTGCTTCATGGTAGCTGCTAATCACATACTACTCATAAAAGAACCAAAATGAAATCTCCAAAAAAGAACAGGAAATTGCTTTTCTCTGCTTGTCAACTATGGTTATCCCAATTTACCTCAATATGGCCTTTAAACATATAAATGAAGTCACCTTACCCTAGACCCATGTAGAAACTGGGTTATTATACAGTTACTGTATCAGAAACGTGCCCAATGGAAGACTGTATGCATGCCTCCCTCCCCATATTAGATGTTTCCTAAAAGCATCTTCCCCTCCCCAGTCTGGGCAGAGATCCAGAAGACAAAAGAGTCCCCAAAATACCTCTGGCTACAGAGTGGACAAGAACTAGAACTTAGACCTTCTAACATCTAGTCCTGGGTCCTTTCTCCCTCAGCACACCAAGTACTTTATTAGAAATTTTTAAAGATTATAAGAATTGAAAAGGTATATGAAGTAAATGTTAGGGTAATAAGAGCAGTAAGAATATAACCCTGGATAATCTGTCTTATAAAAATAATTATATTCTAAAATTGTCACCATGTGATTCTTGAGAATATGATTGCAAACATAGAACCATTTTAACTACATTTGTCTCGTTTCATAAAAAGACAATGTTTCAAAGATTTCTATAAAACACTATTTTATAGAACCTAACGCTTTAAAATATATCAGAAACTTGAAAAGGTCAGCTAACCAAAATTCTTCATGATAATTAGTCAATTTTTAAAATAAAATCCCAGACTACAGAATATTAGAAGTTAAAATTTTACAGTGGTATTTTGAGAAAGCACCAAATTAGAATCTAATATAACAGGGCTTTTTTTTTTCTTTTTAGAATTTTTTTTTTAATTTCTTTTTTTTTTCCCCAAGGACAGAGAGAGAGAGAGTCAGAGAGAGGGATAGATAGGGAGAGACAGACAGGAACGAAGAGAGGTGAGAAGCACCAATCAGTTTCTCGTTGCCCTTTAGACACCATTGATTGCTTTCTCACATGTGCCCTGACCGCGGGCCTTCAGCAGACCGAGCAACCCCTTGCTGAAGCCAGCGACCTTGGGTCCAAGCTGATGAGCTTTTTGCTCAAGCCAGATGGGCCCGTGCTCAAGCTAGTGACCTCGGGGTCTCAAACCTGGGTCTTCCGCATCCCAGTCCGACGCTCTATCCACTGTGCCACCACCTGGTCAGGCTCTAATATAACAGGGTTTTTTATTTTCCCGGTGCTCTGGAAAGTAGTAGAAAGAAGACTTCTATTCAAGAAAGTACTTCACCATTGATTAATTCTGAAAGGTAATTCCATTTGGAGGACCTTTTAGTTTGATTTTTCATAATTTTATGTTAGAAATTGTATTTAAGGTTATTTTAAACTTATATAAAATAACATTTTTCCTAAAGGGACACGTAAATGTGTAAAGATTAACTTTATTTTTTTGAGAAAAGATTTTCATATTTCCTTCGTTTAGTGGTTTTACACATATTTCATGTGCTGTATAAACTTTTTGGTATTTACTATATCTTTAAGTTATATACAGTAGATATATTTTTTGTGATATACTAGTCCTCTGGTATATTTTGTATGCATTAGTATTTTCAAAGCTACCTCACTGGAACTCTTTTGATCAGAGGTTCTTATAAGCCTCCCAAAAGTACAAAATTTTATATTTTTTGAAAGAATTTAATTGCAGAATTATATGTAAACAGAAAACATTTTAATTTTAAAGAAAATGATTTTTGTGCTTTTAAAATCAGTGTTACAATATGTATTAAAACCCACTGATACTAAATAGGAAGAATAATTTAATACATGTTTTAAAATTGGAATTTATATTCTCTAATTTTAATTAATTAGAAAAAGTAAGAAATAGGTGTAAGGTTAGAAAAATATGGCTTACAAAGTCTGAGGCCTAGGTTTAATGTTCTCTAAATTCAAATCAACTTTATTTATTAAAGTTAATCTTGAAAGTAGCGTCCTGCTACATTACTATGAAGCACTGTGTACCATAAACAATATCATTTAATTTTTTAATACAGATTATAACTTTCTTTTTGATACAGTCAGCTTACTAATAATAATATGTAGGGGACTATGAAAATCAGAATCTATAGGCCCTTTCTAAATCGTGTTCACATGAAAGATTAATTTTGGACTCTGCATTGGGTATTCCTTAGTAAAGCATATCTTAAATTGGTACAAAATGCCTCAAATGAAATTCCAGTTTCCTGTAAATGTGTGTGGCAATCGGAACATTATTTAACTTGATTGGAAAAAGCAATCAGGAGAAGAGATAAAGGTATGAGTTTATCTCACATAGTATTTCAAAGTCCACATTTTGACACAGTGTAAATAAAATCTATTGAAAACAGAAAAACCACATTACAATTTTTAATTTCTCAAAGTCTATTTTTCCCACCTTACTATTTCCTCTGGGTAGCAGTTGTTAATACTGTGGATGTATTCTTGTAGAAGAGATCCAGGTTCTGCTTTTATCTCTTGAATCTTTTTAAGCCCACCACTTGTTACAAAAAGTCGTCGAGCTTTGCTATCATGTGGCAGCACCTTTAAAAGTGAAACACACTAAAGTCTCAGGTTTTCTTTCCCAAGTTGGATTATTACTATTGAAAATCAGTAATAAATCTGAGCAAATGTAAAAGAGAATTTATGTCCAATATACCTGCAATGTAATGAGCCTAAATTTGCTATGGTTAGAAGTAAAATTCAGTCTTTTTAGAAATGTATGAACTTTTTATGTTGTGCAGATGGAATAAAGGCAATGAACATGAGCAAAGGCAATGGGGATCCACTCATTTACATGAAGCGTAAAGCACTGTCCCTCCTTTGCTGACAGCCATCCAGAATCTTTCCATAACCTACAAAATTAAAGGCAAACTTCTCAACAAGGCCCTGAAGGCCTTCTGTGACCCAGCAACTAAATACCACTCCAGCTTCCTTTCCCACCAGTCTCTACCCCCAATTGTGTTCAATAACCTCAAGGGTGCATGCTGGGCTGATTCTTGTCTTTGCCCATGCTGTTTCCTCTCCTAGATGCCCTTCCATCTTCCACACACACACACTTCCCTCCATTTGCTTGGCTAACTCTTGCTTATCTTTTAAGATTCAGCTCAGGTGTTACCTACTTTAAAAACTTCCTCTGGGATGCCCCTACTCTCTTATCCCCAGGGGAGTTTCTTACTTTTCTCATAGCATTCTGTTAAACCCCATTGGTGCACCTGCCACATAATATTTTAATTATGTTTACATGTCTGTCATACATAAATGTTCTGAAGGCAGAAACTGTACACTTATTCATTCATTTATTTCTCTAGTACCTAGTAACGTCCCTAGGAGTTGCTCTATTAATGTTTAATGAATCAACGAAGGGGTAAGCAGAAAAAGCAAACTGAGATGTTAAAAGATAGAAGGAGAATCAGGAAAGTAAGAAATCAACAAATCCAAAAGAAGATTTTTAAGGAGCAATCAATGAGAACTAAAGAAAGTCACTGGATTTGTGAGTGGAAGTGTGTGTTGAAGGAAAGAGCCAGTGCAGATGGAATTAATTATGCGTGAGAACTAACCAGACAAGGAGGGTCCTAGAGAGGAGGGGGTTCACAGTGTGGAAATCCCTACTTTTTTCTGGTCATTGATATTATTCCCTCTGACAGAAACACCCTTTCTTTCCCTACCATTTTTACTGTTTCTTCAAAATGAGCTTTTTCCACTTGTACTTCCTCCATGGAAGTCCTCTCTAGATACCTCAGGCTGTATTCACTTAATCCTTCTTTTTAAAGTTTATTATGAAGTCTAACATATTGAAGTATTTTCTAATTCTTTCAGCTGGGCTGCCCAGTTAGATTATAACATTCCTTGAAGAACTTTTTCTTATTCTATTTTGTCTTCCTCAAAGCTTTACAAGGTATATGTAAGCATTTAACAAATGCTTAAAACTACAAAGGGAGCCTGACCAGGTGGTGGTGCAGTGGATACTGCAATGAACTGGGACACGGAGGACCAAGGTTCAAAACCTGAGGTTGCTGGCTTGAGTACAGGCTCATCAGCTTGAGCCCAGGGTCTCTGGCTTGAGCATGGGATCATAGCTAAGCCCCCATGGTCGCTGGTTTGAGCAAGAAGTCACTCATTATGCTGTAGCCCTCTGGTCAAGGCACATATGAGAAAGCAATCACTGAACAACTAAGGTGCTGCCATAAAGAGTTGATGCTTCTTATCTCTCTCCCTTCTGATCTGTCTGTCCCTCTCTCTGACTCTCCCTCTCTCTGCCCAAAAAACAAAACAAAACAAAAACTACAAAGGGATCTGGCTAATAGAATGTTAATACACATCTTCGCCTGGACAATAAAAGATTACACTAGTATGTGTTTTCAAAAAAATGGAATGGGGATGACGGCAAGATGGCGATGGAGTAGGTGGATGTACCAACTTCCAACTCCCAGAACCAAAGTGGATTATAACTTAATTTTAAGAACCATCATCTGGATAAACCAACTTTGACTAAACTAAGTGGACTCTTCAACCAAGGAACACTGAAGAAGCCACATTGAGACTGGTAGAAAAGGCAAAAATGCGGAGAGGGCTGCCCAGCTCCTCAGAGCAAACAGCAGCCCGGAGAGACCCGCGTGGCGGGAGGAGAGTTTGGCGGAGAGGGAGAGACCTGGGTCCCAGGAACAAAGCCCCAGCCTGCAGCCCCAGAGCCTAGAAGAGGCGTTTGGACAGTATCGAGCTGTGAAACAAGTGAGGATACTGTTCGTGAGAAAGAGACAGTTTTCTCAGACCCAAGATTCTTCTTAAAGGGACAGTACAGAAAACCTCTCTCACAACCACTCACCTGGGGCTCTGGGGAACGGGGACAGAGGAGAGGACCAGAGCAGTGGGAAGAGAGTGTGGACTGGAAGGCACAGGGAGAAACACTCTGAGGGACAGCCACCCTAACCCTGGGCTGAGTCACTTCCCTAATCAAAAACAAATATTTCCCCTGGAACTAGCAATACCAGCAAAGTGAGACAGGACACCAGCCAAACAAGCTCTCCTGCGGCACTTAGAGCAGAGCTGCTTAGATGGAGGGAGCTTTCAGGACTATAGTATGGAGTCTTAGGGTCTGAGCTGCAGTGCCCCTACCCACACTGCTGAGGGCTGGCTGGAGGGACGGTGGTGGTGGGACGCTGAAACATGGTTCTGTAGGCGGGGGCGGAGGCCCAGCTGGTGTGAGCTTGGTCTAGCCCAGCAGGAGTGGAGGGGACGCGTGAAAGAGGTCCAGCAGCTGCGGGCCTGCCTGCATCCCCACCTACGGGGGGGAAAGCAGGAGACCAGGAACTGGCAGAAATCTGCTCTGCAACCCTGCGCAAGCCGGCCCTGACCGCAGGGGCGGGGCTAGGACCAGGGACAGGGGGAGGCTCGTGGCTGAGTGCACAGCAACAGCCCTGCCCTGCCCAAGAAACCACGGTTTGCCATCCTGCCTGCGTGAGTTGGCTCTGACCGTGGGGGCAGGGCTGGAGCCCTGGAAGAGCGGAGGCTCGCAGCTGAGCACACACCAGCAGCCCCGCCCGGCCCAAGAAACCGTGGTTTGCCATCCTGCGCAGGCAGGCCCTAGCCTCATAGGCGGGGCTGAAGCCCGGGAGAAGCGGAGGCTCACAGCTGAGTGCACGCAAGCAGCCCCGTCATATCCGAGAAACAGTGGCGAGCAGGCTCAGACGGCGGGGGCTGGGCGGAAGCCAGGAAACAGGCTGGGTCTGCAGCTGAGCAAAGGTGCTCACCTCTACCCTTGGTGCTGGGGCTTGTGGCTTGAGTGCAGTGCGAAACCCTACCTGTGGGGGCGAGGTGAAGGCCCAGGCAGGTTGAGGCTTGTAGAGCCAGGCACCAGAACACAGCCCCTCCTGCGGAGGAGAGGCAGAAATCACAGCAACAGCTGTAGTGGGCCGGCGCTGGCAACACCCATACCCAACTGCCCTAGGGAGCAGCAGATGGGTGGGGGACTGGCAGACAGACCACACCTAGAGAACACAAAGGCAACACCCATTGGACTCCAGTGGCCACACCCTTCTTATACACAGAGGCCACACCCTTCTTATACACAGACAAAATAGGCAGGCAGAGAAATGCAACCCAAATGAATCAAAAGAAAAACCCAGAGAAGGACCTGAATGAATCATATAACCAAATTACGAGATGCAGAATTTAAAATAATGATAGTTAGGATGCTCAAAGAAATTAGAGCAACAATGGATAGTCATTACGAACACCTAAATAAAGAGATAACAAGTATGAAGAAGAAAATTGAAATAATAAAAAAGAATCAGACAGAAATGACAAATACAGTATCAGAACTGAAGACCACAATGGAAGGAATTATAAGCAGGATGGATGATGCTAAGGATCAAAACTGCGAGTTAGAGGACACAATAAACAAAGGCACAGAAGCAGACAGAAAAAAGAAAAGAGACTCAAAAATGTGAGGAAACTCTAGGGAGCTCTGTGACAACATGAAGAGAAATAACATCCACATCATAGGGGTTCTTGAAGAAGAGGAGAGAAAACAAAAAATAGAAACTTTGTTCAATCAAATCATAGCAGAAAACTTCCCTAAATTAAGGCTGGGAAACATTCCACATGTTCAAGAAGCACACAAAACTCCATTAAAGAGAAACCAAAAAAAATATACACCAAGACACACCATAGTTAAAATACCAAAGCTAAGGAATAAAGAGAAAATTTTAAAAGCTGCTAGAGAAAAAAAGGCAATCACCTACAAAGGAGCTCCCATAAGGATGACATCTGACTTCTCAACAGAAACACTTGAGGCCAGAAGGGAATGGCAAGATATATTCAAAGTAATGCAGAACAAGAACCTACAACCAAGACAACACTATCCAGCAAGGCTAACGTTTAAAATTGAAGTAGAAATAAAGAGCTTCCCAGACAAACAAAGCCTCAAGGAATTCATTAAAACCAAACCAATTTTGTAAGAGATGCTAAGGGGCCTGTTGTGAACAGTTCAAAGGGGGGAAAGAATATAGCAAAAGAAGAATACAGCTTTAAAGAATAAAATGGCAATAAACAACTACATATCAATAATAACCTTAAATGTAAATGGATGAAATGATCCAATCAAAAGACATAGGGTAGCTGTGTGGATAAAGAAACAGGACCCATACATATGCTGTCTACAAGAGACACACCTTAAAACAAAAGATGCACATAGACTGAAGGTAAAGAGATGGAAAAAAAAATTTCATGCAAATGGAAATGAAAAAAAAGTCGGGATAGCAATACTTTTATCTGACAAAATGGACTTTAAAACAAAGGCTGTGGTAAGAGATAGAGAAGGACACTACATAATGATAAAGGGAACAATTCAACAGGAAGATATAACTATTATAAATATCTATGCACCAAACATAGGAGCCCCAAAATACATAATGCAGACTTTGATGGATATAAAGGGCGAGATTAACAGCAATACTATAATAATAGGGGATTTCAATACCCCACTAACATCACTGGATAGATCCTCAAGAAAAAAAATTAATAAAGAAACAGCAGACTTAAAGGATACACTAGATCAACTAGATTTAATAGATATCTTCAGAACTTTTCGCCCTAAAGCAGTAGAATATACATTCTTCTCCAGCGCTCATGGTACACTTTCTAGGATAGACCACGTGTTAGGACACAAAAATGGTCTCAATAAATTTAAGAAGATTGAAATCATATCAAGCATTTTCTCTGATCACAATGCCAAGAAACTAGAAATTAACCACAAAAGAAAAACTGAAAAACACTCAAACACTTGGAAACTAAATAGCATGTTATTAAATAATGAATGGATTAACAATGAGATCAAAGAAGAAATAAAATTGTTTCTAGAAACGAATGAAAATGAGCATACATCAACTGAAAATTTATGGAACACGGCAAAAGCAATACTAAGAGGAAAGTTTATTGCACTACAGGCATACCAAATGATGCTAGAAAAAGCTCAAATAAGCAACCTGACCCTCTATTTAAAAGAACTAGAAAAACAACAGCAAATAAAGCCCATGACCAGTGGAAGGAAGGAAATAATAAAGATCAGAGCAGAAATAAATGACATAGAGGCTAAGGAAACAATAGGGAGGATCAATGAAACCAGAAGCTGGTTCTTTCAAAAGGTAAACAAGGTTGATGAACCTTTAACTAGACTCACCAAGAAAATAAGAGAGAGGACTCAAATAAATAAAATTAGAAATGAGAGTGGAGAAATAACAACAGAAAGACAAAATATTGTAAGAAAATACTATGAAGAACTCTATGCCAAAAAATTAGACAACCTAGGTAAAATGGACAAATTTCTTGAATCATATAATCTTCCAAAAATCAATCTGGAAGAATCAGAACACCTAAACAGACCAATTACAACAAATGAGATCGAAGCAGGTATCAAAACACTCCCCAAAGAGAAAAGTACTGGGCCCGATGGCTTAACAAGTGAATTCTACCAAAAATTCAAAGAAGAACTAACTCTTATCCTCCTCAAGCTATTTCAAAAAATTCAAGAGGAAGGAAGACTTCCAAACTCCTTTTATGAGGTGAGCATAATTCTGGTCCCAAAACCGGGCAAAGACAACACAAAGAAAGAAAATTATAGGCCTATATCCCTGATGAATTTAGACGCTAAAATTCTCAACAAAATATTAGCCAACCGGATCCAGCAATATATGAAAAAAATCATACACCATGATCAAGTGGGATTTATTCTGGAAAGGCAAGGCTGGTTCAATATTCACAAATGAATCAATGTGATTCAGCACATAAACCAAAGGAAGGACAAAAATCACATAATAATTTCAATAGATGCAGAAAAAAAATTTGATAAAATCCAGCACCCATTCATGCTCAAAATTCTCAGTAAAGTGGGAATACAGGGTACATTCCTTAACAAGATAAAGGCCATCTATGACAAACCTACAGTAAACATCATACTAAATGGGCAAAAATTAAAAGCAATCCCCTTAAGATCAGGAACCAGGCAGGGGAGCCCCCTTTCACCACTCTTATTCAACATAGTTCTGGAAATCCTAGCTACAGCAATCAGATAAGAAAATAAATAAATAGCACCCAAATTGGAAAAGAAGAAGGAAAACTGTCATTATTTGCAGATGATATGATATTGTATATAGAAAACTCTAAAGTCTCAGTCAAAAGACTACTGAACCTGATAAATTAATTCAGTAATGTGGTAAAATATAAAACTAATACTCAGAAATCAGAGGCATTTCTATATACCAACAATGAACTGTCAGCAAAAGAAATTAAGGAAACAATCCCCTTCACTATTGCAACCAAAAACATAAAGTACCTAAGAGTAAATTTAACCAAGGAAGTTAGGACTTGTACTTGGAAAATTATAACACATTGGTAAAAGAAATCAAGGAAGATAGAAACAAGTGGAAGCATATACCATGCTCATGGCTAGGAAGAATAAACATTATTAAAATGTCTATATTACCCAAAGCAATTTATAAATTCAATGCAATACCAATTAAAATACCAATGACATACTTCAAAGATATAGAACACATATTCCAAAAATTTATATGGAACCAAAAAAGAACACGAATAGCCTCAGCAATCTTAAAAAGAAAAAATAAAGCAGGAGGTATCACTCTTCCAGATATCAAGGTTTACTACAAGGCCATTGTACTCAAGACAGCCTGGTAGTGGCATAAGAACAGGCACATAGATCAATGGAACAGAACAGAGAACCCAGAAATAAACCCACACCTTTATGGACAACTGATATTTGACAAAGCAGGAAAGAACATACAATGGAGTAAAGACATCCTCTTTAACAAATGGTGTTGGGAAAATTGGACATCTACCTGCAAAAAAGTGAAACTAGACCATCAACTTACACCATTCACAAAAACAAACTCAAAATGGATAAAAGACTTAAATGTAAGTCGTGAAACCATAAGCATCTTAAAAGAAAACATAGACAGCAAGCTCTCTGACATCTGTAGCAGCAATATATTTACCGATTTATCTCCACGGGCAAATGAAATAAAAGGCAAGATAAACAAATGGGGCTATACCAAACTAAAAAGTTTTTGCACAGTTAAAGACAATAACAGAATAAAAAGACAAACCACACAATGGGAGAACATATTCAACAACATGTCTGATAAAGGGTTAATAACCAAAATTTATAAAGAACTTATAAAACTCAACACCAGGAAGACATACAATCCAATCAAAAAATGGGCAAAAGAAATGAATAGAAGTTTCTTCAAAGAGGACATACAGATGGCCAATAGGCATATGAAAAAATGCTCAACATCACTAATCATTAGAGAAATGCAAATTAAAACCACAATGAGATATCACCTCACACCAGTCAGAATGGCGCTCATCAGCAAAACAACACAGAACAAGTGTTGGCCAGGATGTGGAGAAAAGGGAATCCTCCTGCACTGCTGGTGGGAATGCAGACTGGTGCAGCCACTGTGGAAAACAGTATGGAGATTCCTCAAAAAATTAAAAATCGAACTGCCTTTTGACCCAGCTATCCCACTTATAGTAATATACCCTAAGAACACCATAGCACTGTTCGAAAAGAAGAAATGCGCTCCCATGTTCGTGGCAGCATTGTTCACAATAGTGAAGATCTGGAAACAGCCCAAGTGTCCGTCAGAAGACAAGTGGATTAAAAAGCTTTGGTACATATATACTATGGAATACTACTCAGCCATAAGAAATGATGACATCGGATCATTTACAACGAAATGGATGGACCTTGATAACATTATACGGAGTGAAATAAGTAAAACAAAAAATCTTGAGAACAGCATGATTTCATACTTAGGTGGGTTATAAAAGCGAGACTATGATACATGGACAAAAGTGTGGTGGTTACGGGGTGGGGGGAGGGAGAGAGGGAGGTAGAGGAGGAGGGGTGGGGCACAAAGAAATCCAGATAGAAGGTGACAAAGGACAATTTGACTTTGGGTGATGGGTATGCAACATAATTGAATGATAAGATAACCTCATGATGTTTTCTTTGAACATATGTACCCTCATTTATTAATGTCACCCCATTAAAATTAATAAAAATTTTTAAAAAATGGAATGGTAGACAGATACATAAGTTTTAAATATTTCTTTGGCCTGGAGAGTTTCCATACCTCCTCTGCCTGTCCCTAGCCACATTAAACTATCTTTAGACCGTCTGCCTCACTCTTCCATCTCTTTCTGGAGCTCTCGTATCCTTAGGTTAAGAAAAAACAATATTCTGCCTGAAGCAAATATTCTCAAAGGCACATTTATAAGAATATATAACACAAGGTACTGTCTTTATTTTATCTTGGCTAACTAATTTGTTTTTATTTGCTTAGTGACTGACCTTTAACTGTTAATCAGGCTAGTGTTATCTAGAGTATCTTAGCGGCCTAAAAGAATAGACCAGTGATGGGCAATCTTTTGAGTTTGGTGTGTTAAAATTCGCCAAAAAACCGCGCATAACTCGGGTGGTGTGTCACTTCAAGAAAAACGGCCTAACCGGAAGTCCCAGGACTAGGCGCTCTGTGCCGGAGTTCTGTTGTTTTGGCCTACAGACCTCCGGCACAGAGTGTCTACACTACAGCAAATGTACTATCCTTTGCTACTGCACTTGGCCATGCAGGAGCCGAGGATGAAACGTCCTTCTCCGCGGGTGGCCCCATACTTCTCTGGTATGCGGCTGCATGCAGCCGTGTGTCATCGAAAATGGCTACGCATGTCAGTGCTGACTCACGTGTCATAGGTTCACCATCACGGTAATAGACTATAAAATGAAACTTTCAGAGATAATGTCAACTACTCATTTTCCAGAGCTGATGACTCTGTCTATAGATGATTCATTCAGCTCCTTACTGCCCCCTCCCTTAGTTGGTCAGTTTCTTACTTAGCTGGGGGAAAGGAAGTTTAATTATTTTCTTTGTGTGTTCCTTTGAAGGAAAAAGACAGAATACAGGTGTTTGATACACAGAAGTGTATCCTGAGGGAGCTTCAGCAATGTAAAACCTACTGTCCAGTGGCTATGGTGCCTGAAGGTCAGCTAAACTGTTGGAGATAACTGGAAAGAGAGGAGAGAAACAACGACTTTGTGACTTTCAGATGAGTACCTAAAACTAGACCTATTTAACTGTAGGGACTGGTTTACAAGTTTTAACAATATACAGTTTTGTTGATTATTTGCATAAATATAGTATACAGGTAGTGGTAAAAACTTTATTTAGTATTAGAACTTTGTATAGCATTATATAAATATGTCAAGTTAGGTTTGCTCGCTTGTATTTTGCATTGGTGCGGGGCAGCACCACCTGTGTGTAGTTTGTGTAAGGCTGAGGGAGCTTGCCCTCAGGGCGGCAGATTGCAAATTGCAGAATGTCTTCCTGCTTGGGAGGGGCCATTGTTTTGCTGAAGAGCAGAGAGAGAGAGAGAGAGAGAGAAAGAGTGAGAGAAAGAGAGAGAGAGAGAAAGAGAGAGAGAGAGAGAGAGAGAGAGAGAGAGAAAGAGCTGAGGGGCTTGGGAGCCCTGAGATTTTGCCCCAACCTGTTTGGCGGAGGAGTGCTGAGGCTGGTGGGGCCTATGTGTAGGGAGAGTCCAGAGAGAGAAAGGAAAGCAGTCTTCCCTGCCTGTTTGCTTGGCCGCTGTTATGAGACTTTAATAAATGGAATGGCCCACCATTTTCCGGCTGCACAGTTCCTTTACTGTCTGCCTAAATCCAATGAGAATCAGCATGGCCATGGCAGCAGCCACTGGCCCTACAAAATGCTATATATATATATTTTTTGAAAATCTGAGTTACATTTTTTTTTAATTATTCTTTTTTTAAAAATTTCTTTTTATTTATTTATTTTAGAGAGGAGACACAGAGAGAGAGAGAGAGAGAGAGAAAGAGAGAGAGAGAGAGAGAAAGAGAGAAAGGGGAGAGGAGCTGGAAGCATCAACTCCCATACGTGCCTTGACCAGACCAGTGCAGGGTTTTGAACTGGCGACCTCAGTGCTCCCAGGTCGACGCTTTATCCACTGCGCCACCACAGGTCAGGCAAAATACTATATTTTTATAGTATTATATAATATTATAACTAATAGCATATAGCATTATAACTGACATTATATAGTACTACAACTATTCAAATAAATTTGGCCCCCATTCCTTATTTTTATTTTTTATTTTATTTTTGTATTTTTCTGAAGGGAGAAGCAGGGAGGCAAGGAGACAGACTCCCACGTGCGCCCAATCAGGATCCACCCCCCCATGCCCACCAGGGGGCGATGCTCCACCCCTCTGGGCCATTGTTCTGTTGCAACTGGACCTATTTTAGCACCTGAGGTAGAGGCCATAGAGCTGTCCTTAGCTCCCGGGCCAACTTTGCTCCAGTGGAGCCTTGGCTGCGGGAGGGGAAGAGAGAGACAGAAAGGAGAAGGGGAAGGATGGAGAAGCAGATAAATGCTTCTCCTGGTTGCCCTGGCCGGGAATCAAACCTAGGACTTCACATACCAGGCTGATACTCCCACCACTGAGCCAACCAGCCAGGGCCCTTTGTTTTTATTTTTAAATTGGCCTTAACTACTTCTATGTTTTCTATCTTAAAAGCAACTCTGAGTGTGTGAGTGTGTGAGTATGTGTCTGTGTATGTGTGCTTAATATGTGCCTGAGATCAAGCTAAATTCTTTTCATATAAGATCTCATTGAACTTGACAATGACCCTATGAAATACATACTCTTGTTATCCCCATTTTATGGGTAATCGTACTAAGGTTTAGAGAAGATAAGACTTTGCTAAAGATATTACAGCTGGTAAATGTAAATCCATGTACCCCAAATCCACAACCTGAGCTCAGAACCACTATGGGATGCAGAGACCCCATTTCCTTTCTTTTCTTTTTTCTTTCTTTCTTTCTTTCTTTCTTTCTTTCTTTCTTTCTTTCTTCTTTCTTTCTTTCTTTCTTTCTTTCTTTCTTTCTCTTTCTCTCTCTCTTTCTTTCTTTTTTTCTTTCTTTCTTTCTTTCTTTCTTCTCTCTCTCTCTTCCTCCCTCCCTCCCTCCCCTTCTCTCCCTCCCTTCTCTCCCTCCCTTCCTCCCTCCTTCCCTCCCTCCCTTCCTTCCTTCCTTCCTTCCTTCCTTCCTTCCTTCCTTCCTTCCTCCCCTCCCTCCCCTCCCCTCTCCTCCCCTCCCTCCTCTCCTCTCCTTTCCCTTCCTCCTTCCTCCTTTCCTCCCTCTTTCTTTTAGTGTTTGTGAGAGAGAGAGGGACAGACAGACAGGAAGGGAGAAAGATGAAAAGCCAGTGACCCCTTGCTCAAGCCAGAGACCTTGGGCTTCAAGCCAGCGACCTTTGGGCTCAAGCCAGCAACTGTGGGTCATGTCTATGATCCCATGCTCAAATCAGTGACCCTGAGTCAAGCTGGTGAGCCCACGCTTAAGCTGGATGAACCTGCACTCAAGCCGACGACCTCGGGGTTTCAAACCTGGGTCCTCAGCATCCCAATTTGGTGCTCTATCCACTGCACCACTGCCTGGTCAGGCCCCATTTTCTTAAATCAGTCTCCTGAGCACAGTTTAAGTGTTTCTTGATAGCTTAGGGTCACCATCTTGGCCATCAATGGCTGTGACAATGAGTCACTCTCTCTCAGGCTTTGCTCTCAGTAGTCAGTTCTGCTGGCTGGTAGCAGCTTCACCTTCCTATCTTCCTACTTTTTATCTGCAATAATCTAAGAGACAAAACAGCTACATTTGTTAAAAAGTGTTCATAAAATAATAAACTTTATATTACTGAGAGCATACCCAGTAAGTGCATAAAATACTTCAGTAACTCAGAGACCTTCCTCCCTTTCTTTGTAAGATCTCTGCAGCGTTCCCAGACGAGCGAGACTAGCAGACACTGGGAACACTACTAAAAGTCATATATCAATAGAAATTATCTATATTATGAGGTTTTCATGTGTTGACATATTGTTTACTCCCAAAGAACACTAAAAAAGGCAGTACAGAGACTGTGAGGAAGAAGAAGGAAGATTTATATATGTGTGAATTTTATTAATCAATCTTATCATCCCTGTCAATATAATCAGTGAGAGTTAAGTAGGAGAACCCTGCTCCCATATTACAGAAGAAAACACTGACCCAACAGAAAAAACAAGTTGATTTTCATTTTCTCCCCCTATTTCCAGGCTAGAGCACATCTTACCTTACTGAACTGTCCGACCACATGCTTCAGAATATTGGGAGGAGCATCAAACAGAAATGGCTCAAGGGCTGGTAAATAGGTGCATTTTTGTAAGATATTCTTTATGGCTTTTTTACTCTATTGAAATACAAAGCAAAACACACACCAAAGTAAGCAATCAATGAAAGCCGGAAAAAAAATCATGTCTTATGTTCCTGGAATTTGTCTTATGTTCCTCAATTTCCTGGTCTAAGCTGCAGTTGTTTCAGTTTTTAAAATACTTGTCAGAAAAACTCCTATCTTTCATTGGTTTTATCACAGAATACCCTTCCAGTTGTCTTTGTGTCAAATTTTAATATGTATAGTATATTACTGAACTCTTAAAATAACCATTAGGAAATTAAAATTATAAATCATAAAGCTATAGATTAAATATTAATATGTATTACATTGTGTTAATGTAAAAATTTGTATATATGAAACTGGAGATAAATAATGATTCCTTCCAATCAACAAATATAAGAAAATACTTAGTTTACTACAGTAAGCCATTATCAGGCATTTTATGTTCTTCAAAAGGCTTCATGGCTTATAGATATATAATAAAAAATATTCTACTGTGTGCATTATTCAATGGACATTTGCTGATATGCTGCTATAGATCATGTGATGGAGATACATCACTGTGAGTGGGGTATAGAAAACATCCCACTCACAGATAGAAACAAAACGGAATCTACTCTACGGTGGACAGAAACTCAACCAAAGGGAGTGAATCACCCACAAGCGGAAGAACAGGTACCGGCAGGTACCTTCCCCACTCTCCCAAGCACCCTGTATTTCATGGTGACACCATGTGGTGCTGCCCCCCTGCCACACGTGTAGCTGAAGAAGGGCTCTGACGTGACTGTAGCACACCCCTGCAGCCAGCACTAAGGCCATGGTGGGTTGTGATTCTGTGTTTTGTATTAAAGCCTGCCCCCATCACTTTGGAAGGCTTCACAGTTGGGTCTGTCTACAGCTATTTTCACTACCAGTCCACATCTGCTTGTATGTGTGTTGTGGTTTGTGCTTCAGTACATCATTGCAGCCTTTCCTCTGATCACCTCTTACCTCTCTGCAGCCTTGGCTGACCTGGTCTTCTGGGATCTATTCCACATTCAGCAATGCTCTTGAATGTCAAGGAACATTTTGATTTTTACATCATGAATTTTATAGTTGATAAATAAATTCTGCAAAAACTTTGATCACACTTGTACTCTCTAATAAAGAAACTCTTGAATTTATGATTTCCCAGAGACCCAGGCTAAGCAGGCTTGTAATCTCTTACCTTTTGACAGATTTGTTCTCAAATATTGTTTTATAAACTAGATTAAATAAAACAGCAAATTAAGTAATGTAACCTAACCTTTTTCACTAGTGGTATAAGTTCGAATTAAACTCTCAGTTCCCGACACACCAAACTACATATACCTTTGTGAACCATCTTAGAATCATGGTGACTTTAGCAGGTCAACAAATTTAACTTAACTGGTGACAGGGTCTACTAACAATACACCAGAGATCACTATTCACTGTAATATGCAGACAACCTTACTCTAATCTGAACAGTTCCAAATTGGAAATGTACTATCAAGTTATTAATCAAGAACCCTAAGGATTAGACTTCTAATGACATTAGAAATTCACTTAGCTGTTACCTCAAAAAATTAAAAATCAAACTGCATTATGACACTGTGATTCCACTTCTGAGAACACACCCAAAGAAACCCAAAACACTAATTTGAAAGAATATATGCATCCCTATGTTCACTGCAGTGTTATTTACAATAGCCAAGATTTGAAAGCAGCCCAAGTGCTCATCAGTAGATGAGTGGATAGAAAAAGCTGTGGTACATTTATACAATGGAATACTATGCGGCCATAAAAATGACAGAGCTCTTATCTTTTGCGATGGCAAGAATGAACCTGGAGAGCTATTACGTTAACTAAAATAAGCCAGGGAGAGAAAGACAAGTACCATATGATTTCACTCATATGTAGAATCTAATGAACAAAATTAACTAACTAGCAGAATGGAAACAGATCCACATATAGAGAGCAGATTGGCAGCTTTTGGAGGCTCAGACTGGGTGAGAGGGTGAAGAGATTGAGCAAAAAAGGACAAAAAAGAAAAGTTCATGGCCACAGACATCAGTGTGGTGATTGCAGGGGGTGGGGAGTAGAGGGTGTAGTGGGTGTAAATGGTGATAAATGAGGACTTGACTTAGGGTGGTGAATGCACAGTATGGTGGGCACCAGAAAACTATATAATTATGTTAACCAGTGTCACCCTTATAAACTCAATTTAAAAAATGACACATGTAAATACGCTGCACTGAGTTCAAAACTGAAAATGGGGTTGTGGCTTCTCAACCAGGAAGCCAAATAATCACAGAATTTTAAAAAGGAAAAGGCCTTAGTACTTTGTCAAAATTACTCTTCCTACAAAGCATTGCTAATGAATGTACTCAACATGGGAGAAATAGAATGAAATGGAAAGCCCAAATCTATAGAATTGTTGCTTTGATGTAGAAAATCACAAAAATTGAAAATGTCCAGTGAGAAATCAACTTCAACTCAATGTGTAGAGAAATGGCATATAAATATAATGAAATATATATAAATTCACTTTTATAAAATTTATAAATTATCATTTTAAATTTACAAATAAGCAAATTGATAATTTAATAAATGACTCACTACATTAACTTGCAGAATCACTGAACTATACATTTCTAACTTTCTGCTTCACTGTATCTTCTAAAGTTGTTTCTGCAAATGTGTTTTCTTATTTGTTAATTTATTATTTAAATTTAAATTTAAATATTATTTGCCTGACTGGTGGTGGCGAAGTGGATAGAGTGTCGACCTGGGACCTGAAGTCTCAGGTTTGAAACCCCGATGTCGCCAGCTTGAGCGCGGGTTCATCTGGCTTGAATGCAGGGTCACCAGCTTGAGTGTGATGAGCAAGGTCACTGGCTTGTAGCCCAAGGTGAGCAAGGGGTCACTGGCTCAGTTGGAGCCCCCAGTCAAGGCACATATGAGAAGCCATCAATGAACAACTAAAGTGAAGCAACTGAATTTATGTTTTTCATCTCTCTCCCTTCTTGCATCTCTCTCTCACTCACTAAAATTTACATATACATATATAATTTAACTTACTGTTGCTAATTATTTTGAATTATTGTCTTTTTTGTGCACTTCTTTAATCCAAGTCAATTCTAAAAGCTGTTCTAAAAAAATCACATATTTTCCTAGTAAGATAGTATGATGGGAAAGATTTTCTTTCTTTGAAGTTCTATAATTATTAAATAACCCATCCTACTTTATATTCATATTTTGTTAATTATTTTACTAGCTAGTAATATCTTTTTCCAGAAATCTGCATTTTTAAAAATGCATAGTTAAAAATGTTTAATTTTCATAAATATTGTGAACCTTTTTCTTTTAAGGAACAAATATAAGAACTATAATTAAAAGCCCAGGCAGACCTGGAGTTAGGAGAGGTAGATCATAGCTTCATGAACATCCCTGCCCAGTTATATTAAAGCATATTAAATTCTTTTGGACTCAATTTGTGTGTGTGTGTTTGTGTGTGTGTGTGTGTGTGTGTGTGAGAGAGAGAGAGAGAGAGAGAGAGAGAGAAAGAGAGACAGAGAGAGGGACAGACAGGGACAAGACAGACAGAAAGGGAGAGAGATGAGAAGCATCAATTCTTCATTGCGGCTCCTTAGTCTCCTTAGTTGTTTATTGATTGCTTTCTCATTTGTGCCTTGACTGGGGGGCTACAGCTGAGAAAGTGACCTTGGCTCACATCAGCGACCTTGGGCTTCAAGCCAGCAACCTTCGGGCTCAAGCCAGCGACCATGGGGTCAGGTCTATGATCCCACGCTCAAGCCAGCAACCCTGCGCTCAAGCTCGATGAGCCCAGGCTCAAGCTGGCAACTTTGGGGTTTTGAACCTGGGTCCTCTGCATCCCAGTCCATTGCTCTATCTACTGTGCCACTGCCTAGTCAGGCTGGACTCAATTATTTTAAATTTAAAAAAATTTTTTTTATTTTTTGTGACAGAGATGGAGAGAGAGACAGAGAGAGGAACAGACAGACAGGAAGGGAGAGAGAGGAGAAGCATCAATCCTTTGTTGTGGCACCTTAGTTTCTCAGTGATTGCTTTCTCATATGTGCCTTGACTGGGGGGCCACAGCAGACTGAGTGACCCCATGTTTAAGCCAGAGACCTTGGGTTTAAGCTGGTGAGCCTTGCTCAAACCAGATGAGCCCGCGCTCAAACTGGCGACCTCGGGGTTTCGAACCTGGGTCCTCCACATCCCAGTCCGATGCTCTATCCACTGCACCACTGCCCGGTCAGGCTGGACTCAATTTTTTAATGTAAGATAGGCTAAAGTTATCTGCTGCCAATTCTAACTCCAAAATTCTATTATTCTTCAAGTCCTCTGCTATAAGAAAAGTCAGCAGGAATGTAAAAGGTAACAACCAGACATTCATTTTACAAACAACTTTGCACTTGCAGAGAACTTCCTTTAAACATATTACTGATTTTTTAGAGCAAAGGTAGGTAACCCATTTGCAAAGAAGTCTACTCAGTTCTTCTGATAAATCTGTATTTCTGCATTCACAAAAGCAACACTGTCCATAATAAAAATTAAAATGTTTTAAATTACATATTTTTAAGATTGAGTCAAAAGCTAACAAATCTTCACAAAACAGTAAGAATTGAGCACTTACTTTTACCTGAAGATCCTCAGAGCTTTCTGTTGACATGTACAAAGAAAGCAGAACTGGCAAAATATTTGTGACTGCAACAGCCCGTGCATGTTCTGGGGTGTGCCTCCCAATCTGCCCCAGGGCCCACGCGGTAGCAGCCTTAATATGATCTTCCGGTTCTTCTGACAAGCAGATTGACAGCTGGGGCACGCCCTGCAGCGTTGATCAGAAGAGCCAGAGTTATGAATCTAGAGCAGGATTAAAGAGTCTTCCATGTCTCTCAAACCTTACAAGAAATCAGTTTGGCCTTAGTTCTTTTTTTCCTAAATGGTTCAGTAAATAAGGACATCACAGGGGCTGTCATTGTTCAAGTCAATAAAATGACTAGAACTAATTTACCTTAATTATCTGTTACAATCCAACCAAATTATGACTATCTCTGCTAGCTTCTACTCCTCAGATAGAGAGGCATTTAACCAAACCACAGATGCCACAGATTAGTATACGGGCAAAACCAGATTCCACAGTGGCAAAATTAAAATGCTTAGATTTTTAAAACTTTTATTTTTCTTTGTTAAAAAAATAAAATCCTTTAAAATTGACTTTTCACAAAGTGTAATAGATCTGATAACAAAATAACTACTACAGATTTGAAATACAATGAATAATATGAGCCAGAATTGTATTTACGTAACTTTCATTCACTAAAATATATTCACTAAAACCTTTCCTGGAATAGTAAAGAAATTTCCATTAATTTCACTCAACTTTTAAATGATAGTTTGCCCATTTTATCATTATTGAATGTTAAAGTAGAAATGATTACTTTTATTACACAGATAGCACGTACTTATATTTTGCACTTTAGGCTTCAGTTTTATTTACACAATCAAAACAGAATTAACCAAAGGGTCTCAAATACATCATAGTTTCTATATCTAAGGAAGAGTCAAATAACCAAATCAAATTATAATTCCAGATTCTGTACAGAAATAATTCAGGTTTCTTTCACTCTGGTCAGTTATATTTTGTAATCTGTGGGGGAGCGTTACTGCAGTTCTGTTTTAGACTATCTCGTTGCAACAACTAGAAGAAAATCAAGAGAGAACCAACCTTAGAAATGATCACTGCCATTGCCAAGTTCTCAGAATGAGCCGCCACATAACCGAGCATCATGATGCCAGGCAGCCTGATGTTTCCTTTGCAAGACCCGATGCAGTCAATCACGGCAGCCACGCCTCCCACGTTAACTATCAGCTGTGAGAGCTAAGGGAGAGGAAGGAGAGCGAGGTAGCTATGACCAGGAGGCATGAGAGAGTCTTAAATATGACTTCAGTATTGCCGAACGTTTGTATTTAAAACCAAAAAACATGTGGTAAAATTTGAAATACAATTTAGTGAAATTACTATTCTGATTGAAGAAATACTTAAGTATAATAATCCTATTTTCAATGTACAAATACACTCACTGTGCAGAGCTTACTCTGTATTTCAATTTTTCATGCATCCATTGCACAACTTTAATCCTTATTCTAATGGATGTCAAAACTCCTCACTCAGACACTAAGCCTAGGGCTAGTTCATAACTAGCTAAGTACTGGAAGCTCCAATCACGATGTGTGAGCGTGAAGCCGATTAGTCACTGAAGACTGAATGACAGTGTCACACCACTTGAAACATTCTAGCCTAACTATCCCCCCTTTGCAAACAATGGTTACTAGCAGATTACACTTCAGTCTTAAAACATCTCAACCAAGTAAAGATGTTAGGTGAAATAAAGAAAAAGGACTTTAAACTTTAGTGAAATGAAATTGTTTAGTCAAAATATACACAGAAAAAGATACAACTTCAGAATCCAGCAGGGCTCAGTGCACCTCTATTCCTCTGGCACCTAAGAACTCAGAGCAGGAACTGAACGCAGGAGCAGCTACCAGAGCAGTCACAGCAGGCTGGGGAGATCTCTCCTACCCTGGAACTGTACAACCTCTCACTACTCCCAGCTGACCTAAAATGACAAAAGTCTATGGTCCCTACAATCTAGAAATGATTAAAAACCAAGATTTCTGTCTCAAATGCCACTGATTAACCCACTGGGATTCTCAACAAGGGGCACTTTTGTCCCCTAGGAAACATTTGGCAATATAAGGAGACACTTTAGACTGCCACAATAGGAGAGGGGATGCTACTGGCATGGGCCAAGGATGCTGCTAAATACCCACCCTACAGGACAGCTCCCCACAACAAGGACACATCTCATCCAAACTGTCCACAGGGCTCAGGGTGAGAAACCCTGCCCCAATCGGTCATGTAAGCACAACACCTGGGCCTTGTACACAAGCTGATGTTTGACCTAACAATAAAAAATAACTAATGTTATTGTATTTAAAGCTTTTTTAATTTTTTTACCTCGGGTGTATGTTTTGCAATCTCTCTAATTAAAGTAGAAGCATTTTTTTTCACGTAGTTATCTTTGTCCTTCAGACAGGTAAGTACAACTGGAAAGATCTCTGCTTCAACCACCATTTCTGCCAGATCCACAGAATGCTTTGCAATCTGACTGAGAGCTGAAAGGACCTGACGCTGTCAAACAAAAATCAAAATAAAACAAGACATTACGTAGAGTCCACTGTATAGTTCAGATATAATTTAAACAGCTTTATACATAGTCAAATTCCTTTATAAAAATAAAAAGCAGGTCCTGGCCAGTTGGCTCAGTGTAGAGCATCAGCCTGGCATGTGAATGTCCTGTGTTTGATTTCCAGTCAGGGCACACAGAGAAGCACCCACCTGCTTCTCCATCCCTCCCCCCTCTCCCTTCTCTCTTTATGTATCTCTTCCCCTCCTGCAGCCATGGCTCAATTACAGCGAGTTGGCCCCGAGAGCTGAGGATGGCTCCATGGCCTCCTCCTCAGATGCTAAGAACTCAGTTGCTGAGCAATGGAGCAACACCACAGATGGGTAGAGCATCACCCCCTAATGGGCTTGCCGGGTGGATCTTGGTTAGGGCGCATGCAGCAGTCTATCTCTGCCTCCTTTCCTTTCACTGAATAAAAAAAAAAAATGGTAAAAGTTACATATCTAACATAACCTAAGATTTCTGAGTCTTGAGACATTTACATCCTAGTCTTATACCTAAATATTCAATTTCTTAAATTCCCCAATTTCCAAATTAAATCTTAAGTTTTCTGTGGACTATTTAAATCTCTATCACAAATGATCAAAGAATATAACCTCTGGATAAATACTATTTCTTAATTATGTATTACAGTAGAAAAAAGATCAGGCAGAATTAACATCTTATTTTTGGCATGATGCTGTTAACATTTCAAAGGACTTTCTATTGCTTAGTTCTAACAATTTAAAAACCTTCTAGGATATAATTATTATATAAAAGTATAATTGGTGACTATTAACTTAAAATTAGTTTTTAGAAAGCTATGAAAAGACAAACATAAATATGACAATTTCCATAAGAAACTTCAATCTAATAGTGATGAGCTAGAAAACCATTAGGTGCCTTCCACCCTGAGATTCAATCATTATGTGATTACTTTAGTGGTTAATGTTAATATTGTTGCTTCTTCTAATTTTCAGCATTGCACATGTTTTCCCAGGCCTATCTTTATTGTATAATCCTTACAGCATAATTTTCACATATTAAAAGACCAAGTACATAATATACTTACATCTGTTTTCAATAATAATATATACATTATTTTTGAATGTATATTAATCTACACACATTTCTACTTTCTTAGATTAATAGAAGTATGTCTGTTTTTTAACTTATTTTTAAATACCTTCAATTGAGCATCAGGGTTCAGAATCATCTGCGCCAAGTGAGCAATAGCTCCTGCATCCACTACTGTCTGTGCTAACTCTGGAGAATGCTTTGAAATATCACTGAGGACCGAAGCAGCAATCCTTTTCAAAGCAATTTCTGGCTCCTGGATACAGAGTACTAAAAGAGGAACTGCTCCCGCATCCACCACAGCTTGTGACAGTTCTGTGGGTTCCAGAAAAGTAACCAAATGAGAATGGGTGACTGACCCTTGTGCAAGCCATTTTTAACCCTGACAGATACAGCAAAGAAAAAAAGGGGCAGGTGTACTCACTGTCCTGACATCTGCATTTCAAATCAGCCTTCCTGGTTTCATAAACCATGTGGACCAACCCTAAGCTAAAAAGAACATAGGCTAATAGATGAACTTCTATTTACGTGAATGCATTTGAGACATTTGAGGTAGATTAGGCTAAAATGGCTTGTTCTTTTATTTTATTATTTTTATTTTTTTTTACAGGGACAGAGAGAGAGTCAGAGAAAGGGACAGACAGGGACAGATAGACAGGAACGGGGAGAGATAAGAAGCATCAATCATCAGCTCTTTCGCTGCGACACCTCAGTTGCCCATTGATTGCCCTCTCATATGTGCCTTGACCTTGGTTCCTCAGCAGACCGAGAGAACCCCCAATCGTGCCAGCGACCTTAGGCCCAAGCTGGCAAGCCCTTGCTCAAGCCAAATGGGCCCTCTCTCGAGCTGGTGACCTCGGGGTCTCGAACCTGGGTCTTCAGCATCCCAGTCCGACGCCCCATCCACTGCGCCACCGCCCGGCCAGGCTCTTTTAATTTTTTAAAGAGACTAAGTAGATGTCACCAGTTTAAGTGCTAACAATTCTGAACATCTCAGTAGGTAAGTATTTTATTCATGGTTTACAATAACAAAAAATTAAAGTACCAAAAAGTTTACCAAACACACTAGTTAGTATTTTATACAATTTATGGGTAAACATTAACACAAATCTTGTGCTAATAATGTTAATTTTTAAATTCCATTCATCTTACAGTATTTTTAAAAGATTTTTTAAAACTTTATACAAAATAAAAAGGTACATATTTATTGTACATATAAAAACACTTCAAAATGAGATCTACAACTAAACAGCATACTTTAATATACAAAAATGTTGTAGTTTAAAGGAATAAATTTATCTTATCCATTTTACCTGTCAGAAATAAACATCTTTTGAGTATTCACACTGATTTACTTGTATGTCCAAGAATAACTGCTATAAGAAACATTTTAAATTGATAATTTGAATAGTCAGGCAGACCCTTATAATATATATGTAAAACAAATGTCTTTGAAAAGCATTAAGCACAATATATAGTTACAAGATTCTATTTTCATTGTATTCATGACTTCCCTTACTGAATCACACATACCCATATCTATGATCTCTTCCTTTCAAATTATGTTCTCATTTTCCCACATTTGTAGTGCCCTGATCATTTATTTATGTCTTAATAGCCAATCTATCTATTCAGCATATCAGTCATTTAAAAAAAATGTTTTCAAAAGATTGTTCTGCCTGACCTGTGGTGGCGCAGTGGAGAAAGCATTGACTTGGAACGCTGAGGTCGCTGGTTCAAAGCCCTGGGCTTGCCTGATCAAGGCATACACAGGAAGCAACTATTGTGAATAGATGCTTCCTACTTCTCCCTCCACCCTATTTCTCTCTTTCCCTCTCTTTCTCTCTCTCCCTCTCTCTCTACCCTCTTTCTCCAAAAATCAATAAATAAAATCTAAAAAAATATATTGGTAGTATCACATTTTCAAAAAGAAAATAATGTTAGAAAATACAGGTTAGCATCCATTATTTGTTATCCTTAAACTATTGTAATTATCTTGACCCAATATTGTATAAACAATTCATTCTTTCATTAAACAAGTTTTAATGGAAGGTTTTTATGTGCCAGATGCTTTCAACTCTGATGTAGATTGACAGACTTCTACAAATTAACACTACATTGAATAGAAAATGTTTTAATTTTTAAAAATCTGGTGTGAAATATGAAATACAATGGGAAGTTAATATGTAATCTCAAGGACTAGAGGCAGATAAAATGATTTTTGACAAAAAAAAAAACCAAACAACAGAACAGCAGCTACGGACTGGAATATCAACCTTGCACTGTATCATTCCTTAGAGGTATCTCTATGATTTTACTGTGAAGGCCAACAAGAAAGCAGGTGAAACAGGAGACCACTGTTTCTCAGTTTCCCCCACCCCACCCAGAGGAAATGAAAACATAAAGTGTGATATTATATGTACTTTCTAGATATAATATTCATATTTTGTTAATTATTAACATTAATTTAATTCTTTCCAAATTATACAGTTGTTATATGGCAATACCAAATTTATATGTACATATTTAAGGGCACCTAGGATATATAGAATGGACCAAACATCTTTTTAAGAGAGAATATAAGGATTAGTTCACTATTTTTACTTTTATACATAGTTCCTAACAGTCAAGAATATGCAGTACACTACAATTGTTTAAAAGTACTATTAATAAAAATTTAAGGTTCTTTTTAAAAGAATTCATTATCTTTGTAATTACCACACATTTTATCTTTTTCTTGAATAACAAAGTGCCATATTATCTTTTCCCTGAACTCTATAATGGTAATAATAAATCAAACTCTGTTCTTCTGATGTGTTACCCAATCTCATCCTAAGCTGTTTCCTGTTGTTTTTTCTAGAGTAGTGATGTTCAATGTGGCGAGGGCTGGGAGAGCACTGGAAAGAAATTTGCCATGAAGGCAATGATCCGATTGGGCCTAGTGATTCTGTATTTGTGATTTTCTATAATTTACATCTCCAAATTTGTGCGAGTCTATAAAACTGGCATCTGCATAGTGCACGCTCTATAGTACAGAAGTTACAGACTCTTTCACCTGCCTCTTATCACTACTCTTTCTCCTATGCATGTCTTTCTCCTCTTCCCTGCTATTGTTTCGTCTCACATTTCAGTGTCAGTGACTGTGGTAGTCTGCCCACTAGCCTTTGTCAAACAGGGCATGAGCTTGTGAGCCTATCCTGGACAATGGGATCCAAGTAGAAATCAGCTAAAAGCATCTGTAAGAAGTCTTCCTCAGTCATAAACAGAGATACACAGGAGGGAACACTGCCACTTCGCTGTACATGGACATGTCTACAAATGACATCTGGAACTCCTCATCCATCTTGCAACTATAATGAAAGAATTTACCAATATGCTGAGGATGGCCAAGTACAAAAATGAAAAACATCTGGGTCCTCCGTGACTGTTCAGCTGCATTACAAACCTTGGGGCAGACCTGAGTGAACTTTGCGTCATGTGAAATAAAAAATGTCCTTATTGTTTGAGCCACTTTTAGTTGATGTTCTGTAACTTACAGCCAGATGTTGGGGAAGCGGAATAATAAAACACTGCTTCATTCTAGAAGATTTTTTTTTTTTACAGGGACAGAGAGAGAGTCAGAGAGAGGGATAGACAGGGACAGACAGGAATGGAGAGAGATGAGAAGCACCAATCATCAGTTTTTTGTTGCGACACCTTAGTTGTTCATTGATTGCTTTCTCATATGTGCCTTGAACATGGGCCTTCAGCAGACCGAGTAATCCCTTGCTCAGGCCAGTGACCTTGGATCCAAGCTGATGAGCTTTTTGCTCAAACCAGATGAGCCCACGCTCAAGCTGGAGACCTCAGGATCTCGAACCTGGGTCCTCTGCATCCCAGTCTGACGTTCTGTCCACTGCGCCACCGCCTGGTCAGGCTCTAGAAGATTCTATCCAGAGTAAATATACAGACAGACCACTAGAAGTATGGAGCTGGGTGAGAAGTCAAGTTTGTGGAGTTCAGAGAAAATGTACACAGGGCAACAATGGGGGCCATTATGGTGGCAGGTTACCACAAAATCCTTAATTCTTCACCAGCACATCTGAGAGAGGCAACATCCTTCCATAGGTAACACTCATTATAGCTATAATTCTGAACTGAGAAATTTACATCTCTAATTTCAGATGGGAGTAAGAAAAGGGTGGAGAAGAAATTTGCATAATAATATGAAAAAGTCTAATATGTAATTTTTATCCATTTCCCTCCCTCACAAATATCATTTTTTCCCCTATTTTTATCATTTCCATGCCACTTCTCTTCATCCAGTGTTCACAGCTACTGGTCTAATCCTTACACACAGGTTGGGTGTTAGAGAGATTAAGGGTTAACATACATACAAACACATGCTTTTAAAGTTACATGATTCTGGCTCCTTTGAAAAGTCAAGTTAAGTCAAATGAGCCACTGATAAGTTAATGAGGCCTAAGTAAGAAATTACAATCAACTGGATTAGATTGCACACTTTTATAAGGTTCAAGTATAGAAAGCAGCTTCAAAAGCTGTTAACTGAAGAGGAGATAGGAAAAGATAAAGACTTGGATATTGTCTTGGGAGATAATAGATAGCATAAGATTTAAAGTAACTTTTAAAATTCCAATTTTAAGTTTCTGACTTTTCCCTACTTCACAGATAAAACTAAGCTGTATAGAATAAGGCAAGAACAGAGAGTCTGGAGTGCTCTTGTAGTGAAGAAAATAAATCACTCGGAGTCAGAGCTTTACAAACTATACTTTTTGTAATTAGAAATTTATTCATTTGTTTTCCACTTGCTTTATATAATATGGCAATGATAGGTGTAGTGTCACTCTACCTGTAAGGGTTAAAGGGTTCAGTGGTAATAATTCTTAGCAAGAATAAACAGCCTGTCTCATAAGCAATACCTTTGCTTTATGTCCTTCCAAGAAATATAGGGAGTTGTTTTTCAGGTGGATTCCCAAGAACTCAAGATGCCAGTACCTTGCAGAACAAGTTAATGAACCTCTGTAAGACCATCGCTCACGTCAAGCAAGCATCCTGGGGGACACCCCTGCACACCAGGTCCAGACCACTTGTACCCTACCGCATGGCTAACTGCTTAGTGATAAACCACAAACCTCCCTCAGAATACATAAACTGCCCAGTCAGCTGAGACTATTAAGGTAGTTTTTTGGACCTTAGTTCTCTAACTTCTCAAGTGGCTGGCAATTTGAATTAAAGACACTCTTACACCTACTCGGTTCCTGTCTCTCATAAGTTGGCTAGAAGTGTGATGGGCAACATGAACCCCAGCTCCTTCTGGTAACATACCTACAATTTTGCATTCTACCTAAAAAAAACCCACAACTTAAATGGAAAATGCATATTTTCTTATTCAAACCTCACTGACATTCACACTTGCTCCAGCCCAGTTTTAGATAAGTCCCTGCCTTTAAAGATTAAAGAGCATAGGCTCATGGAGGAGACTAAAACGTAATGGGCTATCGGCACCCTGGTGGAATTCTCTACAAGAACACACAAAAGAAAGAGGAAACAGAATAGGGAGGCAGAAATGAGACACTAGATCAGGCGCGGCCAACAGTTTTTGCCCCCAGGCTAGATTAGAAAGAAAACTTTTTTCACAGGCCGGATTAAATATTAAAATTAAAAAATGTTAAATACAAAAATGATTTGTTTAAGTAAACAAAATTTTATTATGTAATTTGTTTATGAATAAATGTGAGTGAAAAAATTTTAATATACAATATTATTTTAATAAAAATATAATTACATACCACATAAATATCCAAACTGTATCACAATCAATTGAAACAATATTTAATTAATAGAATGAGCTTGAAGGGGTTATATAACAAATAAAACAATTATTTCATTTTACAAACAGCCGGGACACGTTTTCAGTATCAACTGCAGCAGCTATTGTCTATATATTGTCCACTTGATTCAGCACACTTGACCACAAAAATAACGAGTTGTTTGACCTTGGGTGCGCACTGGCAAACTCCACCTAAAAGAATGTGGGTTTCACATCACCACTAAACGTCAAACAGTTCATATCAAGTACAGATGAGTACAAAAGTTGTAAATCTTTATAATGGAATTTTAAAAAATAAAGAAGTATCACAAATCCATTCGACCAATTATTGGAAGTTAACCCTAGATTAGTCACATGCGGAATTCTTTTCCACATATCACTACCTTCTTAAATATCTCAATTTCCAATAATCAAAGACGCTTCCGCTTCTGAGTAGCTGAGATTGTAAAGTAGCGGAGAATGTTAAAAATTTAATCACGGGCTGCATAAACTCATTTCGCTGGCCGGATACGGCCCACGGGCTGTATGTTGGCCATACCTGCACTAGATGGTTAGAAAGTTTACATGGCATTTTTATAAAAGTTATTCCTGGTTAGCAGTTGTTAGTGTTACTCTTTTTGAGTAGTGCTTTGAAGCTACCCATGGGCTTCCACTGTCTACTTTTATTCCTGAGGATTAAACCAGCCCAACATTGTTAATAACTGCATAATATTCCGCTGAGTAAATATGCCATAAATTTACTTAACAATTCCCTTCTTGGGAGATTTGTTTAGGGTTTTGCCATCATAAACTACAGTATAGTGAACATCTGTTTGATTTTTTTTTTTTTTTTAGAAAGGAGACACAGAGTGAGAGAAAGAGAGAGAGAGAGAAAGGGGGGAGGAGCTAGAAGCATCAACTCCCATTTGTGCCTTGACCAGACCAGTGCAGGGTTTTGAACTGGCGACCTCAGTGTTCCCAGGTCGACGCTTTATCCACTGCGCCACCACAGGTCAGGCCTGTTTGATTTTTTAATTTTCATAAGAGTTTATTAGAGCCAAACTGATGACATATGCCAGGGAGCAAGATCTCAAATGCCCTGGAGAAAAAGGTTTGCAGTTTCTTTTATGCATTTAGGATTAAGGAGGGAATGAAAGAAAGACTACATGAAGGCAGGATGAAGGAACTCAGGGATGGGATGAGTTAAGATTGGGGGTGGCTTCATGAAGACTGAATTACAGGGAAGTTAAAATGATATGCTCTCTTGAGAGTGGGTTAAGATTTATTCCAAAGGTGTGTTAACCTAGATGCACAGAAACAATGAACAGGCCTTGCTGAAGGCAAAGATAAACTTTAAAAAAATTTTTATTGAATTTATTGGAATGACATTGGTTAATAAAATTATATAGGCTTCAGGTATGCAATTCTAATACACCATCTGTATATTAGATTGTGTGATCACCACCCCAAGTCAAGTCTCCTTCCATCACCATTTATCCCCTCTACCATCTTCTACGTTCCCCCACCCCTCTGAATCTCTTTGTGCATTAAGATTATGTATTAGTTATCAATTGCTTTGTAACGAATGACCCAAACTCAGCAGATTAAAACATCATCATTTTATCCCACATGTCCTGCAGATCAGGTATTCAGGAGTATATAGGATTATTAGTATACTAGCAATTAACTACTATATACTCATAGCTTAGAAAATAAGTCATAGGGAATTTTATCTTTGCTTCATGTCCTTCCTTCATATCCTTCCTAGTGTAAGGAGTGAAAGGGTTAATAATAATTCTTAGCAAAAATAAATAGCCTGTCACCTGACCAGGCGGTGGCGCAGTGGATAGAGTGTCGAACTGGGATGCGGAAGACCCTGGTTCGAGACCCTGAGGTCGTCAGTTTGAGTGCGGGCCCATCTGGCTTGAGCAAAGGCTCGTCAGCTTGGACCCAAGGTCGCTGGCTCCAGCAAGGGGTGGCTCGGTCTGCTGAAGGCCGGTGGTCAAGGCACATGTGAGAAAGCAATCAATGAACAGCCATGGTGTCGCAACAGCAACGAAAACTAATATTGATGTTTCTCATCTCTCTCCATTCCTGTCTGTCTGTCCCTATCTATCCCTCTCTCTGACTCTCTCTCTGTCTCTCTGTCCCTGTAAAAAAAGAACAAAAAACAAAAACAAAGGAAAACAAAAATAAATAAATAAATAGCCTGTCTTATGAAAAATATACTCTTTATGTCCTTCTAAGGAAGTTGTTTCTCAGGTAGGTTTCCAAGGACTCAAGATGCCAGTGCCCTGGAGACAAAATTAAAGAACACCTATAAGACCATCGCTCATGTTAAGTAAGCGTTCTGGGGGACATTCCTGCACACCAGATCCCAACCTCTGCATGCTCAATAATTATTAATCTCCCCCAAAGTATATACACTGGCCAACTACGACCGTTTAAACAGTTTTTCAGACCCAAGTACTCTGCCTTCTCAAGTTGCTGGCAATCTTGATTAAAGACACTCTTATACTCACTTGGTCCCTGTCTCTTGTGAATTGGGAAAAAAGGGTGATGGGCAACATGAACCCTGGTTGACCTGGTAACAGGAGCAGCCTTACTGGATGGTTTTGGCTCAGAGTTTCTCATGAAGTTGCTGTCACACTGTCAGCTGGGGTTGCAGTCATTTGAAGATAGAAGTTGGGGAGGATCTGTTCCCACGCTTACTCATGTAGTTGTTGAAAGATTAGTTTCTTGCTGGATATTGAAGACCTTACTTTCTTGTCACGTGGACCTTATCATAGACTGCCTAAACATCCTCATGTCATATTAGCTGGCTTCTCCCAGAGCAAGTGATGAGAGACAGAGAAAGAGGGAGAGGGATAGAGAGAGAGATACTATGACAGAAGCCTCGATCTTTTGTAACTGGTCACCTATCAGAAGTAACATACCATCACTTCTAGATATTAGTGGTCACACAGACCAATCCTTGTGTAATGTGGGAGAAGTCTATATACAGGTGTGAATACCAGGACCCAATATCTTTTGACAGGATGAACTCAAGGGTTAAAACTTTAGCTTGAGTGGTTTTAGTTATAATCAATAGGCTTAATAGTTACTGCAGGTAAAAGCTTTGTTCCAGGAACTGGGATACAAGATCTGCAAGGAATCTATCTTTGTGCCCTAGGAGACTACAAGTAATCCACTTTTGTGCCCCAGGAAATCTGCCATCAAAGCCTTTGTGTTCCAGGGATAGAACACCCACTGACTCAATCTCTGTATTTCAAAAAGTTGAGCCCTGGCTGGTTTGCTCAGTGGGTACAGCATCGGCTTGGTGTGAGGACGTTCCAGGTTTGATCCCTGGTCAGGGCACACATGAGAAGCAACCATCAGTTTCTCTTTTCTCCTCTCTCCCCCTCCTCTCTTTCTTCTTATCTAACAGCCAATGGTTCATTTGTGTTGAGTACTATCCCCAGGCACTGAGGATAGCTCGGTTGGTCCAAGCGTCAGCCTCAAGTGCTGAGAATAGCTCGGTTGATTCAAGCATTGGCCCCAGATGGGGGTTTTCGGGCAGATCCCAGTCAGGGCACATGCAGGAGTCTGTCTCTTTATCTCCTCTCTTCTCGCTTAAAAAATTAAAAATAAATTTAAAAAATAGATTTCAAAAAGTTTACAGTTGAAAAATAAGGTTCACATATCCAAGTTGTTCCAGTAATGCCTAAAAGTGTCCCAATAATTATCAATTGTAAATTCAGAATTTTTGCAAATATTCTTCTCATGCCACTCATGCCAACCACATGTAGATAACCAATATCCTAAATTGTGTGGAACAAGCTCAGGAAGCAGTAATTAAAATTAAAAATTTAGTTCCTCAGGTACACTAGTTACAATTCAAGAGACATGTGACTAGTTGCTACCATATTGGTAAAACTTTGGTGTGAAATCCAATGAGACATAGAGAATATTCTATAACACAAATAGTTAAATAGCTACAGTTAATACCTCTTCAAGGTACATTTTATCAGTATATTCAATAACAGGTGGTTCAATCATAAAAATTAAATGACATGATTTGTACTGATTTTTTCTTTTAAACTGCCATTTCTGGTTGTTAGCCCCCAGTATCCTTTGGTTACCTGTGAAATGCTTTAAAATCTATATGCAGTATATTATTAACCTTTAGAAATTGTATGTTTTGAATAAAGCAAAGTCAGATGATGTGCATTGGGTTCTCCCCTCTACTAACTGTATGTTTATTTTGCTTTTCTATACACAAAATCTTTTTCTTCTATTGCCCTTAAAGATACACTTTATATCTTTTGCATCTCTATTTGAGGTTTATATTTCTTAAACCGTCTAATGAGATATTTCTCCACTAATACTAAGAAGAAAATACTGAATAAATGTCCTTCCATTAATCTCAATATATTCTATTTTAAGGTTATTATTGAGAAATAAATCAAGTTATTTGAAGGCAAATCCTCTATTTTCACAGGATAGGAACGATGAATTCTTTTATTGCTTGCTAGGTAACAATTCCCTTTACTTCAGAGAAATCTATACAGTAAACTCTTCTAGGAGTTTCAGAGTCCCAGGCCTTTAAGTATCATGAAATATTGAAATTACAGGGGGAATTCCATGTGGAAGCCAGATTATAGCAAAAAATTGAAATGGAATTCCTAAGACAGACCCTATTTATAAATTATTATCATTTTGCCTCAAACTCAACAAAAGGGAGGTATGGAAAGGTTATCTGTGGGTACCTGCCTAAGAATGTATCTTTATAGTTACCCTCAAAGCACTTTTGCACCACCCTTTGTAATACTCATGTTACAATCTGTTTGCCACAAAGTCCTCTGACATAAAAAGATTACTAAATATGTTCATGTAGTCTCCCCATGATAACCAGTTTCTGACTTAAAATACACTCTTAGCCTGACCAGGCGGTGGCACAGTGGATAGAGCGTTGGACTGGGATGCGGAAGACCCAGGTTCGAGACCCCGAGCTCGCCAGCTTGAGCGCAGGCCCATCTGGCTTGAGCAAAAAGCTCGTCAGCTTGGACCCAAGGTTGCTGGCTTGAGCAAGAGGTTACTTGGTCTGCTGAAGGCCCACGGTCAAGGCACATATGAGAAAGCAATCAATGAACAACTAAGGTGTCGCAAGGAAAAACCGATGATTGATGCTTCTCATCTCTCTCTCTTCCTGTCTGTCTGTCCCTGTCTATCCCTCTCTCTCTGTCCCTGTAAAAAAAAAAAAAAAAAAGAATCCATTAAATAAACTACCATAATTTAACCTCTAAATTCCTGCCAACTATCCAAATATCTGAGGGTTTTGTTTTTTTTTCTGATGTTACAAATAATGTTACAATAGCATATGCATGAATATAGTTTTTCATTCTGTGAAATTCTTTCCTTAGGATGAATTCCCAAAGCAGGTTTTTAGAGTAACCATAAACTCTTTCACGACAGATTAGTTCTACCAAACAACTTTCCACAAGTTTAAACAATTTCAAGTGCCTGCACCAATGGGCATAAACATTATCAAATCCCCTCTAACCTTCAGTATTATTCATTCACTGAGTCTTGACCATGTGCCAAGCACTGGTCTAAGTGCTTCGCATGCATCATCTCATCATCCTCAGAACAAATCTCTGAAGTAGCTACTTTAGACATACTATCACAAATCTCTGAAGGAACTCTAAAATAGTTATTCTCTTTTTCCAGATGAAGAAGTGAAGGTTCGGAATGTTTAAAAGCCATATCCAATGTCACAAAGCAACTAAGTGGTAGAGCATGGACTCAAATGCAGGTCCTCTCTATCCCAAGTTCTCTTAACCACTTGGCTATATTTCTGTTTTACTCTTTTTATACCCAAATAATAATAGGTGGAAAAAGATATTTGGTCTAATGTTTTGTTTTTGTTTTTTCATGTAGGAGGCTTTGCAGAGAAGACAGCTTGGCCTTCCCAGAAACAAACCCTCTACTCTGCTGTATGAGGCAGATAGCAGCTCCAAACCATAAACAGGTTGGGGCCTGCACAGGCCTCAATTGTCTAATGTTTTAATATGCAGATCACTTTTACACAAGTTTGTTAAATTTCATGTTCTTATTGTGCTATTTGTTCATACTAATTAGCAACTTTTGTGAAGTGGTGGGGCAATCTTGTTCCCTGTGTATTTCTTACTAATCAGTGTCAGCACAACCTTCATACAGAGTTCTAGGCACTCACTGAGCTATCAGTTCATAAGAGAAGGTGGTCTTTCCTGCCCAATACAGGTTTTGTACAAAATGTTCTAGAAAGTTATGTCCATATCTTTTTAACATTACTCATTCATATGATATGGCCTCTGGCTGATTTGGAATACCCTATATAATCATTAAGAGTGAAGACTCAATATACACTGAGGGGTGACAGACTAAAACAATTTCTTAACTGAACTAATTTACCAAGGTCTTTGCCAATATCTCATTTGCCCCATTTCCTGCCCCCTCTTCTCTTTCTGTGTACAAATTTCTCTTCTACTAACTAAGATAAAGACTGGAATGTATAGATTTTATATATATATATAAATTAGTAATCCAAACAACTTGGTTCTCACTCAAAGCTTATTTTTCATAATGTATAAAAACATCATTAAAAACCTCACCAATGCTTTACAAAGCAAAGCCAGATTTACCTTATAAATACAAACTTTAATAATCCTGTTTTAAAATATGCTCCATTACCTGCATTATGTCTTGCAATATAGCCAAGTGCCCAGGCTGCAGACTCTTTGACTCCAGGATCAAAATCTTCCAAGCATATTACCAGAGAGTCCAGTGCTCCACAATCCACTACTGCCTGAGCTAGTTGAGGAGAATGTTTACTAACTGCTCGTAACACAAATGCAGCTGCTTTCTTGTAGAAACGCTACAAGGATAAAATAGGTAAATTCAAAGTGAGCTGAACACTTTATAATGACAAGTTAAAAAAGACCAAAACCAAGGTAAAAATAACATTAACAAAATAAAGCTCAAAAGCTTTTAAATATGAAAAGAGGCCCTAGCTGGTGGCTCACTGGATAGAGTGTCAGCCCAGCATTTGGACGTCCTGGTCTCCATCCCCAGTCAGGACACACAGGAGAAGCAACCACCTGCTTTGGTCCCCCTCCCCCTTTTCTCTCTCTTCCCTTCTCACAGCCAGTGGTTTGAGCATGGGCCCCAGGGGCTGAGAATAGCTCAGTTGGTCCCAGTGGTCAGTCTGAGAGACTAAAAAAAAATAGCTTTGCTCTCAAGTATCTGCCCAGATGGGATTACCAGGTAGATCCCGGTCAGGGTGCATGCCGGATTTCACCTCACTATCACCCTTCCTTTCACCTAAAAATAAATAAATAAATAAATAAAAAGGAAAAAAGAGAATTCCAAGTTTTTTTAAAAATGGAGACACAGAGTTACCAGAAAACAAAAGATAAAATGGCTACAGGAAATCCTCATGCATCAATAATTACCCTAAATGTAAATGAACTGAATTCACCAATAAAGAGCCATAGAGTAGAATATTGAATCAAAAACAGAAACCCAAGCATATACTGCCTTCAGAAGACACATCCAAGCTGCAAAGGCAAAGTTAGACTCAAAGTAACAGGGTGGAAAATGATCCCCCAAGCAAATAACATCCACAGAAAGCAGGTGTAGTCATATTTATATCTGACAAAACAAATTTCAAGATAATAATGAAAAAAAAACTGCATGTCAACCTCAAAGTAGAGTAGCCTAAAGATATTATGCTCACTTCCAAGAACTGATGTGTATTAAAATATTAATAATTCTGATACCTACAAGCTTACAAGTGTACCCAAACTGTCAAATTTTTTAAGTGAAGAATATAACATATATTTTTTAAATTCTTACATTCTGTTCTGCCAATGAATAAACAAGCTGTGGAAGAATGTCACCCTTCACAACTGCCTCTGCTAGGTCATCATTATAATTAGCCAGTCTCCCAAGAGCCAAAGCAGCAGTCTGTTGAATTGTTGGGACCACATCCAAAAGAAGAGGCCTCAGCAAAGACATTACACCTGAGTTAAATTATGAAAGAACAAAAATCAGCAACATTTAAATTAAGAAGCAAACATACAATTCAGCATATATGCAGATAAGCAACTTAAAAGAAAAAAAAATCAGCAAAAACAAAAAATTAGCCAGTAAAAATGGATATTTAGAAGCATATAACTGCCCAAGACACAGAATAATAAAACCTGTAATTACCAAAGACAACATAGTGTAGAAATAGGAACAGCTTTGGTGTTAGATAAAAGTTTAAATCCCAGATTTTGCAAATACTAGCTATGGGACCTGTCAGGGCTCTCAGGATGAGTGCAAAGAAAGGTTGTGAAGCACACAATATAATGCCTAGTCTAGCACAAGAGGGTAAGTGGGATCCCCTCCCCCCAGCCTTTGCAAAACCTATCTTTCAGGGCTCAGTTCACATTCTTTCTTCTCAAAGAAGTCTTTCTTTTGTTTTGTTTTCTTCTCTGTTTCCAACTCTTGGGTCTTTTCTCTGATTCCAAATGAACTGGAAATTACTGCAAAAATTTTATCAGGGTCTATCTCAGAGCCGGGGGGAGCTAGAAGAGCCATTTGACTAAAGACCTCACATTAATGAACGACTGCAAATCAGATTTCTGACATTATCTCCAAATAAATAAATTCTTTATTATAAGAAAATATATTATCACCTCTCATAGTATTCATTTGAGGACTGAATATGGAGTAGGTACGTCATCCTTGCAACACAGGTAAAAGTAGCTTATATTTATGGAGCATCTATATATATGTATTGTTTTAAGAATTTGTTTTCCATGTCAATTCATTGAACTCTCAAAGCAAATCTTATGTAGGCCCTATTATTATATCTATGTGACAGATGAGGACATTGAGACTGAAAAAAGTTAAAAAAATTGTCAAACAACTCATAATTGGTGGAACAAGGTTAGAAATTCTGGCATTATTAATAATTGCTAAATAAATAATATGTATTAAAATTGAGGAGGTATGGAAAGGGAGACAAATAATAATTGCATTGTGGTCAGTTTACTGAATAGTCCAACTCTTCCTATTTCCTTTGCCTTACTAGAAAGTACGTAAAATAGTTAACTGCTATCTGTGCTATGATGATGGTGTCTTAGTCTAAACTTCACGTAATTTATAGCAGGCTGGTCAACCGATGTTCTTACATCTCTTCCATAAAAACATATTTCAGTGATCTGTCAAAGCATGTATTACCAATATTCTTTTATAATGTTATATCCAGAAACATTTGAAATAGAATAAAAGTTTATAGCAATATTTAGGATTAGACTAAAGTAAGATCAATAGTACTACCAAATAACATAAACAGAATAATGATACTCATCTCAAATACATTTAATGAAATGACCTGCGGCTTCCATAGTTTCCAATTTCATTTAGTGATCATTTTTCTGTCTAAGCAGGCTAGGTTAGATCATCTTATACAAGGCCACACTTGCAAGTTTATTCCCACACAGGCTGGCTAACTGCAGGCACAAAGCACTCCTACTCATGCCTAGGTCATAGTACCTATTAAACAAATCAACATGTCTATGTTCATAAGTGTTGTTTATATTATTATCCATACTTTTTTCATAGAGAAAATTTCTGAAACATCTAACAAAATGTTTAAAGCACAGAATAAGGTATTAGAATTACTGGCAAATGTTAACATGGGTTCTTTCTAGAAAGTTGGGTTTAAAACAATTTGTCAGTCTCTTCTTTTTATTTTTTAAATTTTTTAATTGATTTTAATTTATTATGTTTATGTAGATTCTAGTGTTGCCCCAAATGCATCCCCCCTCCCCTATATTCCCCTCAACATTTCCCTTGTCCTCCTCCCTCCAGCACCCTCCCCCCTTCCCTTCAGGTTTATCCCATTATGTTAAGTGAAATAAGCCAGGCAGAAAAAGAAAAATATCATATGACCTCACTCATTTGAAGAATCCAATGAACAATGTGAACTGAGAAACGGAATTGAGACAGTGGAGAGATCAAAGGGACCAGAGGGAAAGAAGACAGAGGGAAAGGGGATGATAGGATGTCAATCTCTTCTTTGTAGTTTATTACATGATTTTTTTGTTTCTTAACTGTGGTAAAATACATATAACAAAACTTACCACTTAAACCATTTTTAGTGTACAATTCAGTGGTACTATACATTTCCAATGGTCATCACCACTATCTAGAAACTGTTAAACCGTTTTCTATGGAATCTGCACCATTTTACATTAACACCAGCAAAGTGCAAGGGTTCCCATTTCTCCACATTCTCACCAACACTAATTTTCCACGTTGTTTGTTTTTAATAATAGCCATCCTAGTATCGCCCCCTAGTGGGTTTGCTGGGTGGATGCCGGTGGGGGGTGCATGCAGGAGTCTGTGTCGGCCTCCCCTCCTCTCACTAAAAAGTAACAAATTAAAAAAATAATAATAATAGCCATCATAACTAATGTGAAGTGGTATCTCACTGTGGTTTGATTTTTATTTTCCTAGCACTAATGATGGTGAATGTCTTTTTTTTTCAATTTATTTTTTTTATTATTATTAATTTTAATGGGGTGATACCAATAAATCAGGGTACGTATATGTACAATGAAAACATCTCCAGGTTATCTTATCATTCAATTATGTTGCCCAAAGTCAAATTGTCCATCATCCAAAGTCAAATTGTCCTCTGTCACATTCTATCTGGTTTTCCCTGTGCCCCTTCCCTCCTCCCTATCCTACCCTCTCCTCCATCCCCCCAACCGGTAACCACCACTCTCTTGTCCATGTCTCATAGTCTCACTTTTATATCCCACCTATGTATGAAATCATGCTGTTCTCAGTTTTTTTCTGTTTTACTTCTTTCACTCCCTATAATGTTATCAAGGTCCATCCATTTTGTTGAAAATGATCTGATGTCATCATTTCTTATGGCTGAGTAGTATTCCATAGTATATATGTATCAAAGCTTTTAAATGCACTCGTCTTCTGACGGACACTTGGGCTGGTTCCAGATCTTCGCTATTGTGAATAATGCTGCCACGAACATGGGGGCGCATTTCTTCTTTTCGAACAGTGCTATGGTGTTCTTAGGGTATATTACTATAAGTGGGATAGCTGGGTCAAAAGGCAGTTCGATTTTTAATTTTTTGAAAATCTCCATACTGTTTTCCACAGTGGCTGCACCAGTCTGCATTCCCACCAGCAGTGCAGGAGGATTCCCTTTTCTCCACATCCTCGCCAGCACTTGTTCTGTGTTGTTTTGCTGATGAGCAACATTCTGACTGGTGTGAGGTGACATCTCATTGTGGTTTTAATTTGCATTTCTCTAATGATTAGTGATGTTGAGCATTTTTCCATATGCCTATTGATCATCTGTATGTCCTCTTTGAAGAAATTTCTATTCATTTCTTTTGCCCATTTTTTGATTGGATTGTTTGTCTTCCTGGTGTTGAGTTTTGTAAGTTCTTTATAAATTTTGGTTATTAACCCCTTATCAGACGTATTGTCGAATATGTTCTCTCATTGTGTGGTTTGTCTATTTATTCTGTTCTTATTGTCTTCAGCTGTGCAAAAACTTTATAGTCCCATTTGTTTATGTTGCCTTTTATTTCATTTGCCCATGGAGATAACTCAGCAAATATATTGCTGCTACAGATGTCAGAGAGCTTGCTGCCTATGTTTTCTTCTAAGATGCTTATGGTTTCATGGCTTACGTTTAAGTCTTTTATTCACTTTGAGTTTGTTTTTGTGAATGGTGTAAGTTGATGGTCTAGTTTCATTTTTTTGCAGGTAGATGTCCAATTTTCCCAACACCATTTGTTAAAGAGGCTGTCTTTACTCCATTGTATGTTCTTTCCTCCTTTGTCAAATATCAGTTGTCCATAAAGCTGTGGGTTTATTTCTGGGTTCTCTGTTCTGTTCCATTGATCTATGTGCCTGTTCTTATGCCAGTACCAGGCTGTCTTGACTATAATGGCCTTGTAGTAAACCTTGATATCCGGAAGAGTGATACCTCCTGCTTTATTTTTTCTTTTTAAGATTGCTGAGGCTATTCGTGTTCTTTTTTGATTCCATATAAATTTTTGGAATATGTGTTCTATATCTTCGAAGTATGTCATTGGTATTGCATTGAATTTATAAATTGCTTTGGGTAATATAGACATTTTAATGATGTTTATTCTTCGTAACCATGAGCACGGTATATGTTTCCACTTGTTTGTATCTTCCTTGATTTCTTTTATCAATGTTTTATAATTTTCAAAGTACAAGTCCTTAACCTCCTTGGTTAAATTTACTCCTAGGTACTTTATTTTTTTGGTTGCTATAGTGAAGGGGATTGTTTCCTTAATTTCTTTTGCTGACAGTTCATTGTTGGTATATAGAAATGCCTCTGATTTCTGAGTATTAATTTTATATCTTGCCACCTTGCTGAATTCATTTACAAGGTCCAGTAGTTTTTTGACTCAGATTTTAGGGTTTTCTATATACAATATCATATCATCTACAAATAATGACAGTTTTACTTCTTCTTTTCCAATTTGGATGTCTTTTATTTCTTCTTCTTGTCTGATTGCTGTAGCTAGGACTTCCAGAACTATGTTGAATAAAAGTGTTGAAAGGGGGCAGCCCTGCCTGGTTCCTGATCTTAAGGGGATTGCTTTTAATTTTTATCCATTTAGTATGATGTTTGCTGTGGGTTTGTCGTAGATGGCCTTTACCATGTTAAGGAATGTTCCCTGTATTCCCACTTTACTGAGAGTTTTGAGCATGCATGGGTGCTGGATTTTATCAAATGCTTTTTTCACCATCTATTGAAATTATCATGTGATTTTTGTCCTTCCTTTTGTTTATGTGATGAAACACATCGATTGATTTGCGAATATTGAACCAGCCTTGCCTTTCCAGAATAAATCCCACTTGATCATGGTGTATGATTTTTTTCATATATTGCTGGATCCGGTTGGCTAATATTTTGTTGAGAATTTTAGCATCTAAATTCATCAGGGATATTGGCCTATAATTTTCTTTCTTTGTGTTGTCTTTGCCCGGTTTTGGGATCAGAATTATGCTCGCCTCATAAAAGAAGTTTGGAAGGCTTCCTTCCTCTTGAATTTTTTGAAATAGCTTGAGGACGATAGGAGTTAGTTCTTCTTTGAATTTTTGGTAGAATTCACTTGTGAAGCCATCAGGCCCAGGACTTTTCTCCTTGGGGAGTGTTTTGATACCTGCTTCGATCTCATTTGTTGTAATTGGTCTGTTTAGGTATTCTGATTCTTCCAGATTGATTTTTGGAAGATTATATGATTCAAGAAATTTGTCAATTTCACCTAGGTTGTCTAACTTTTTGGCATAGAGTTCTTCATAGTATTTTCTTACAATGCTTTGTATTTCTGTTGTGTCAGTTGTTATTTCTCCACTGTCATTTATAATTTTATTTATTTGAGTCCTCTCTCTTTTTTTATTGGTGAGTCTAGTTAAAGGTTCATCAATCTTGTTTACCTTTTCAAAGAACCAGTTCCTGGTTTCATTGATTCTCTGTATTGTTTCCTTAGCCTCTATGTCATTTATTTCTGCTCTGATCTTTATTATTTCCTTCCTTCTACTGGTCCTGCTGTTTTTCTAGTTCTTTTAGATGCAGGGTCAGGTTGCTTATTTGAGCTTTTTCTAGCTTCTAATTGTATGCCTGTAGTGCAATGAACTTCCTTCTTAATACTGCTTTTGCTGTGTCCCATAAATTTTGAGTTGATGTATGCTCATTATCATTTGTTTCTAGAAACTTTGTTATTTCTTCTTTGATCTCATTGTCAATCCATTCATTATTTAATAACATGCTATTTAGTTTTCAAGTGTTTGAGTATTTTTCAGTTTTTCTTTTTTTTTTTAAATATATATTTTAATTATCTTTATTTATTCATTTTAGAGAAGAGAGAGAAAGAGAGAGAGAGAGAGAGAGAAGTGGGGGAGGAGCAGGAAGCATCAACTCCCATATGTGCCTTGACCGGACAAGCCCAGGGTTTTGAACCAGGAACCTTAGTGTTCCAGTTTGACGCTTTATCCACTGAGCCACCACAGGTCAGGCCAGTTTTTCTTTTGTGGTTAATTTCTAGTTTCATGGCATTGTGATCTGAGAAAATGCTTGATATGATTTCAATCTTCTTAAATTTGTTGAGACCATTTTTGTATCCTAACATGTGGTCTATCCTAGAAAACGTACCATGAGCACTTGAAAAGAATGTATATTCTACTGCTTTAGGGTGAAAAGTTCTGAAGATATCTATTAAATCAAGTTGATCTAGTGTATCTTTAAGTCTGCTGTTTCTTTATTAATTTTCTTTCTTGAGGATCTATCCAGTGTTGTTAGTGGGGAATTGGAATCCCCTACTATTATAGTATTGCTGTTAATCTCGCCCTTTATATCCATCAAAGTCTGCTTTATGTATGTCGGGGCTCCTATATTTGGTGCGTAGATATTTATAATAGTTGTATCTTCCTGTTGAATTGTTCCCTTTATCATTATGTAGTGTCCTTCTTTATCTCTTACTACAGCCGTTTTAAAGTCCATTTTGTCAGATATAAGTATTGCTACCCCGACTTTTCTTTTATTTCCATTTACATGAAATATTTTTTTCCATCCTTTTACCTTCAGTCTATGTGCATCTTTTGTTTTACGGTGTGTCTCTTGTAGACAGCATATGTATGGGTCCTGTTTCTTTATCCACACAGCTACCCTATGTCTTTTGATTGGATCATTTCATCCATTTACATTTAAGGTTATATTGATATGTAGTTGTTTATTGCTATTTTTTTCTTAAAGCTGTATTCTTTTTTTGCTATATTCTTTCCTTCCTTTGAACTGTTCACAACAGGCCCCTTAGTATCTCTTGCAGAACTGGTTTTGTTTTAATGAATTCCTTGAGGCTTTCTTTGTCTGGGAAGCTCTTTGTTTCTCCTTCAATTTTAAACATTAGCCTTGCTGGATAGAGTATTCTTGGTTGTAGGTTCTTGTTCTGCATTACTTTGAATATATCTTGCCATTCCGTCTGGCCTCAAGTGTTTCTGTTGAGAAGTCGGATGTCATCCTGATGGGGGCTCCTTTTTAGGTGATAGCCTTTTTTTTCTCTAGCAGCTTTTAAAATTTTCTCTTTATCCCTTAGCTTTGGTATTTTAACTATGATGTGTGTTGGTGTATTATTATTATTTTTTTAGTTTCTCTTTAATGGAGTTCTGTGTGCTTCTTGAACGTGTGGAGTGTTTTCCAGCCTTAATTTAGGGAAGTTTTCTGCTATGATTTAATTGAACAAAGTTGCTATTTCTTGTTCTCTCTCCTCTTCTTCAGGTATCCCTATGATCCAAATGTTGTTTCTCTTCATGTTGTCACAGAGCTCCCTTAGAGTTTCCTCACATTTTTTGAGTCTCTCCCTTTTTCTTCTCTGCTTCTGTGCCTTTGTTTATTGTGTCCTCTAACTCGCTGATTCGATCCTCAGCGTGATTCATCCTGCTTTTAATTCCTTCCATTGTGGTCTTCAGTTCTGATACTGTATTTGTCATTTCTGTCTGATTCTTTTTTATTATTTCAATTTCATTTTTTATACTTGTTCTCTCTTTATTTCGGTGTTCATAGTGACTATCCATTGTTGCTCTAATTTCTTTGAACATCCTATCATTATTCTAAATTCTGCTTCTGGTGTTTTGGTTATATCCGGTTTATTCAGGTCCTTCTCTGGGGATTTCTCTTGATTCATTTGGTTTGCATTCCTCTGCCTGCCCATTTTGTCTGTGTATAAGCAAGTTGTGGCCACTGGAGTCCAGTAGGTGTTCCCTTTGTGTTCTCTAGGTGTGGTCTGTCTGCAGGCCCGCCACACCCTCTGCCGCTCCCTAGGGCGGTTGGGTATGGGCATTGCCAGCTCCGGCCCACTGAGGCTGTTGCTGTGATTTCCACCTCTCCTCCGCAGGAGGGGCTATCACTCAAGCCACAAGCCTCAGCACCAAGGGTAGAGGTGAGCACCTTTTTTCAGCTGCGGACCCAGCCTGTTTCGGGGCTTCCGCCCATTTTGCAGGTTGGACGAGGCTTCTGAGGTGCTCTCAGCTGTGAGCCTTTGCCCGTCTGGAGCTTTAGCCCTGCCCTCAAGGCCAGGGCCCTCCTGCGCAGGGTCGCAAACCAAGGTTTATTGGGCCGGGTGTGGCTGCTGGCATGCACTCAGCTGCGAACTTTCGCTCGTTCTGGGCTCTACCCTGCTCCAGAGCCAACTCGTGCACACAGATTGGCAAACAGCAGTTTCTCCGGCCGGTTTGGCCCACTGGCGTGAGCCCAGCTGCGAGCCTCCGCCCGTCCCTCGTCCCAGCCCCGTCCCAGCGGTCAGGGCTGGCCTGCGCAGGGTCGCAGAGCAGATCTCTGCCTGTTCCTGGCCTCCTGCTTTTCCCCCATAGGTAGGGTTATAGGCGGGCCCGCAGCTGCCGGACCGCTTTCTTGCGTTTCCTCCGCCCCTGCTGGGCTAGACCGAGCTCACATCGGCTAGGCCTCCGTCCCCGCCGACGGAAGCGCGTTTCAGCATCCCGCCGCCACCATCCCTCCAGCAACCCTCAGCAGAGTAGGAAGGGGCCCCACAGTTCAGATCCTAACACTCCATACTGTATACCTGGGAACTCCCTCCCTCTAAGCAGCTCTGCTCTAATTGCCACGGGAGAGCTTGTTTGGCTGGTGTCCTTTCTCCCTTTGCTGGTATTGCTAGTTCCAGGTGAAATATTCGTTTTTGATTAGGGAAGTGACTTAGCCCAGGGGTTAGGGTGGCTGTCCCTCAGAGTGTTTGTCCCTGTTCCCTCAGTCCACCCTCTCTTCCCACTGCTCTGGTGCCCCCCCATCCCCGTTCCCCGGGTGTGTGGCTGTGAGAGAGGTTTTCTGCGCTTTCCCTTTAAAAAGAATCTTGGGTCTGAGAAAACTGTCTCTTTCTCACAAACAGTATCCTCACTTGTTTCACAGCTCAATACTGTCCGAACGCCTCTTCTAGGCTCTGCGACTGCAGGCTGGGGCTTTGTTCCTGGGACCCAGGTCCCTCCCTCTCCGCCAAAGTCTCCTCCCGCCACATGGGTCTCTCCGGGCTGCCATTCGCTCCGGGGAGCTGGGCAACCCTCTTCGTGTTTTCACTATTCCTATCAGTCTCAATGTGGCTTCTTCTGTGTTCCTTGGTTGAAGAGTCCACTTAGTTTAGTTCAAAGTTGGTTTATCCAGATGATGGTTCTTAAAATTAAGTTATAATCCACTTTGGTTCTGGGAGTTGGAAGTTGGTACGTCCGCCTACTCCATCACCATCTTGCTCCAATGGTGAATGTCTTTTATGTGCTTATTTATTGGCTATTTGTATACATCATTTTTGTTGAAATGTCTATTCAAGTCTTTTGTCCATTTTTTAATTGGGTTATTTGTTGTTGTTGAATATAACTTGACATTTTTGATAATATGCACCATTTTAAAAAGAAAAGCAAAATTTGCTAACATATATTAAAGTTTCATAATAAATACAATAATGAGGTAAAAATATAAAGTATAAATATGCTTAGAATAGTTTTAAAAGAATCACAGTTTAAAAAATAAAAAAATGAAAGAATCACAATTATGGTTCATATTATTATTTTCCTGATGATTCGGTTATTTTTTTTCTCACTTGATAAATATATGTGAAGAAAGTAGCTTATTGTCTTTTGAAATATAATTGGAAAACCAATCCACAGTGAGATATTTAACCTAGATATTTTAAATTAAAATCTCAAGAATTTTGAACTTTTATGTTAAGAATTTGATTAATTCATCTATGTTTATAATATTTAAATTAATTGTGTTTATTATTAGTTACTATATTTAATTAACATATCAAAAGTCTCTAATTTTAGAAAATTCATTTGCAATTTTAGCAGTACAATATTTTAGCCCTCAAAGGGTATTTCACTTGTCCATATATTCAAGGGAGTCTTCTACTTTATGTATTTTTTGCTTTCATTTTTCTATTGCATCTGGCTCAGGAAAAATAATGTTAATAAATGACACATAATTCCTCTCCTATTTCAGTATTCACTATCCAAGTTTAGGCTTCTACATAAAATATTCTGCTCTGTCGTCCTTTTCCTATACTTTTTAGTTCATACAGTAGCACAATGAGGATTTTCACAACTTTTAAATCTCTGAACCTATAAAAGTTAACACTAAAGTTTCCATTTAAAATATCTTTGTTTGAGGGGGGTGGGAATAGGGGCAAGTAGGAAAGGGTTAACAGTAGAAAGAAAACTAGACCTTGGTTGGTGAACACACAATATAATATGCAGATGATGTATTATAGGACTATGTACTTGAAACCTATATAATTTTGTTAAGCAATGTAACCCCACTAAATTCAATAGAAAATAGCTTTGTTTGAATAAGATCATTCTTTTTTTTTTTTTTTTTTTTTTTATATATATATATTTTATTATTATTAATTCTAATGGGGTGACATCAATAAATCAGGGTACATATGTACAATGAAAACATCTCCAAGGTTATCTTATCATTCAATTGTGTTGCATACCCATCACCAAAAGTCAAATTGTCCTCTGTCACCTTCAATCTGGTTTTCCCTGCGTCCCTCCCCGAATAAGATCATTCTTATCAGAGAAAATATTGCCCCAAATTTCTAGTCCTTAAATGGCCTCTTAGTGTTTTATAATCATTAGTCCCAGGAACATGTTTTTTGTCTCAAACAAATTAAGCATAGAGACCTTGTTATTTAATCACAGGTCTGTCCTAAAAATACAGACAATGATGAAAAAGACACTGAGAGAGAAAGAAAGGAAAGAGGGATGGAGGGAAAGAGAATAGAGAAAAAGAAAAAGGGAGGAGAGAAGAAAAGAAGTATATGTAACATAAAAAGAAATTTTTCCTTACTTACCTGTCCATTAGGAATCCACAGTGTTTGATCCTTGGTGAATGCATGCATGCAAATTTAAAGTCCATAAATTACAGTGGTCTGAATAGTTGCTATAATATTTGATACACAAGTTCTTCAGGGAGCAGCTTATGGCCTTATCAGGGTCGCCACTAAAGGAGTCACATGATTTATCTAATATCTAATGTTAAAAATAATTGATATATGGTACTCTGTCTATAAAATAATTTAGTCTACTGTATAGAAACTGATTAAATAGTGTGAAATGACTGTTGAAATTTAACTTATAGGATAAAGCTTCACAATTCTCCTCCCCCAACTTTATAGCTTTGAGTTCCTTTTCTATTTTTCTTGTTCCAGTGCCATACTGAAGACATTGCTGCTAATACCTACATTACAATCTAGTTATTCCCCAAACAAAAACAATCTTGCTGATCCTGCCCACAATCATTCACAAAACCAGACCAGGGTTTACCAAGAGGCAAGGAGTAGAACTACGTACATATATGAGTTAAGGAGCTCCCATTCTCAGGAGACTAATAATCATATGGAGATTATAAAATAGCCTCAAATAATCACATCTCTTTCCTGTAATTCCTTTCAATGTATCACAGGCCCAATTACTTTGATTCTGCATGCCAACTGCATATATAAATTAAAAAGAAAATGTCAAACATTTCCAAAGACAAAAAAATTACCCATTCATTCTCACATGACATGTATACATTTATATATATATAGTATATATAATTTATATATATATTACCTCAATCTTCTGTTTATAAAGGTATTTAATATCTCAACTTTGTTTCTTTAAAAACACATATCTGTAAACTGAACCTTTGGGCTCATTTAATTCATAGTAAATATTTCTGGTTGCCCTGATTACTTCTTATCTTCTTTGTTTCGCTGTTCACTTTTAAAATGTTTTATTTACTTTTATTGTGGTAAAATATATACAACAAAATTTATTAGTCATTTTTAGATGTACAATTCAGTGGCATTAAGTACAGTCACAATGTTGTGTAACCATCACACTCTCATTTCCAGAACTTTTTCATCATCACTAACAGATACTCTATTCAAATTAAACATTACTCTCCATTTCTCCCTACCCTCTGTCTGTGGTAGTCTCTATTCTACTTTCTGTCTCTCTGAATTTGTCTATTCTAGATATCTCATATAAATGGAATCATATTTGTCCTTTTCTGTTTGGCTTACTTCATACTTAACATGTTTTCAAGATTTCTCTACTGTAGTATGTATCAGAATTTTATTATTTTTGTAAGATGAATATTATTCTATTGTATGTACATTTTGTTAGCCCATTCATCTGTTGGTGGACAATTAGGTTGTTTCCACCTTTTGGTTATTGTGAATAATGCTGCCATAAACATTGGTGTACAAATATCTATTTGAGTCCCAAGTTTCTCTTTTTAGTGTAAACCTTGGTAATTCTGTATTTAATTTTTGAAGTACCACCAAACTGTTTTCCACAATGGCTGCAACGTTTTACATTCCCATCAGCAAAGCACATTCTCACTAACACTTATTTATTTATTTTTTATAATAGCCATCCTAATGGGTATAAAGTGGTATCTCACTGTGGTTTAATTTGTATTTCTCTAATGACTAGTGATATTGAGCATCTTTTCATGTACTTATTGGCCACTTTTATAATTTCTTTGGAGAAATGTATAATCAAATTCTTTGGTCATTTTTGAATCCACTTGTTTGGGTTCTTTTTGTTGACTATTATGAGTTCTCAATATATTCTTGATATTAATCTCTTACTAGATATATGCTTTGCAAATATATTCTCCCATTCTATGACCTGTCTTTGTACTCTCTTAGAAGTGTTCTTTGATGCCCTTCTTTATATTTTTGACTTAAAACAAAGTGATTTCTACCATAAATATTCTTTACTTTCCAATTTTAGTAAAAATTATCAAAAAATTATAAAATATGCTAAAGATTTATTAATGTAAATTTTGCAAAGCTTTAAAAATGTAAATTCTAATAAATGTTTTATTTTATCTAACACTACTTTCTCTATGACCATTTACTGTGAAATTGCCACTATACTCAATCAGATTTTGGAAGTGATTTCTGCTTACAAGTAACCAATTCACAGCAAACACTTCACCTTTGACTGACTCAGACATTTTGTTTGGAGTCCAAAGAGAATATAAAAGAATCTTCATGCATTAAAAATAGGAGGAATCACTTGCCTGTTCATTACATGACTGCCTATGTTGAGAGACAACAGACTGAAGTGATTTAAAAAGCCTTTATCTGGAGGTAGACTGATTGGGTTTAAATCTGGCTACTGCCACTTCCTAGCTATAGCACTCAGCAAGGTTACTTAACAGCTCTGTGTGTCAGTTTCCTCATGTAAAATTGAGGTAAATTCTAGGACTACATCATCAAATTGTTGTGAGAATTACAATGAAGTAAAATTTCTAAAGTGTTAGGAAGATGAGCTGGGACAAAACAAACACAAGTGCTTGATAAATAAAAGGTTAACTAAAGGAATCAATTCCCTATATCAACCATATTTTTCACCAAGTATATATGACTTGTTAATTAATCAATACCTTCCATTCTGATGAAGAAGTATTTAAGGTTCTAAGACCCCACAGAGCGAGCCTTTTCTACTGTGTATTTTAGAACAGCTGTGGAATGAATAATTCACTCAAGAAACAGCTGTTAGGATTCAACACAATTCCTATCAAAATACTAGGGGTGTATTTCACAGAACTAGAATATTCCAAAAATTTGTATGGAAACATAAAGACCTTGAATAACAACAGAAATCTTGAAAAAGAAGAACACAGTGGGAGGTATCACACTACCTGATACCAAACTATACTATAGGGCTATAGTAATCAAAACAGCATGATACTGGCATAAAAAAAGACAGATCAATGGAAGCCAACAGAGTCACAAAGTAAACCCGTGCTTATACAGTAATTTAATCTATGGCAAACAAAGCAAGAACGTACAACAGGGTAAAGAACATACACTATTCAATAAATGGTGGTGGGAAGATGGGACAGACACTTGCAAAAAAAGAAACTTGACCACCTTCTTATACCACACATAAAAGAATAAACTCGATCCTGGCCAGTTTGCTCAGTGGTAGAGTGTTTGCTCGGCGTGTGAAAGTCCTGGGTTTGATTCCCAGTGAGAGCACACAGGAGAAGTGCCCATCCGCTCCTCCACCCTTCCCGCTCTCCTTTCTCTCTATCTCTCTCTTCCCCTCCTGCAGCCAAGGCTCCATTGGAGCAAAATTGGCCCAGGTGCTGAGGATGGCTCCATGGCCTCCGCCTCAGACGCTAGAATGGCTCCAGGTGCAACAGAGCAACGGCCCTGATGAGTAGAGTATCGCCCCCTGGTGGACATGCCCGGTGGATCCCGGTTGGGCGCATGCAGGAGTCTGTCTCCGCTTCCCTGCTTCTCATTTCAGAAAAATAAAAAATTAAAAATAAATTAAAAAAAGAATAAACTCAAACCGGATTAAAGACTTAAATGTAAGACCTGAAACTATAAAAGACTTAGAAGAAAACAGGCAGTGAAACCTCCGACATTTCTCTTGGCAATATTTTTTTTTTAGTATTCCATCCAGAAGAGCATATATAAATGAAACTTAGAATCAAAACCAATTTGATATATTGACAAAACTGAGAATGTAATATGACTACAGTATGAGAGGGGAGAGACAAGGTTGGAGAAAGAAGGCTGAGAAATTAACAAAAACCAAAATCCTGAAGGGTTCAATGAATAAACTAGTTTAAGTATTTTGAATTGTATCCAAACATTAAAGTCAGTGCAGGGACAGACTAGAATATGCACTTTGTAAAGAAGGATCACTTTGATTTCATGAGGAATAAAAGATGAAAACAGACAAGGTGGGAGGCAGGAAACCACTTAGGAAGCTGTTTGTAGGAACTTACACCAGATGTGAAAAGAGCCTGGAAACAGCAATGGTAAAAAAGAAAGAGGAAAGTGAAAGGTCTAAGGAGATATTTAGGACACAAACTGATCAGTTTGAAAAAGATGGAGGAATCAGTGATACTTTCAGGTTCCCTGCTTGGCCAAGGGATGCATGATTGTGGCAGACTGTTGAAGAAGCCATAACTTCAAACCAGCTTGAAACATCAAGTGGGAAGGGTAACATGGCAGGAGAGAAAGCTAGAGAGTTAGGTTGGGGCGACATAAAACTTGGCTATAGGTCAAACTAAGATTTTGGGATGTTATTCTAAGTGAAATGTGAAGCCATGGGGAATTCTACTGTTTATACTACTTACTGTCAGGGAAATAAATGAAAATGAGGACTGAATAATCCCAGGTCCACCAAGTTGGCTGAGCAGGCTGTGTCCTGCACAAATCCAGCGGATGCCACTCACATACATCAGGATATAAATGGTACTCCCGAGGTTATGCAAAGCACAGCAGCCAGCCTTGACATAGCATGTTAGGTGGTTCTCTAGTTTGTTTTATGGGAATGTCTTCTCTCTACAGTAAAAATAATAAACATCTCTAGAGCCACCGAGTTCATGTTTTATGCTTCTTTCCTATTTCTCAAATTACATAGCACAGTTCTGAATATACAGCTAGGTCTTATTGAAAAACTTGTGGTCTTAGATCCAGAAACCACCACTCACTTAGATTTTACTACTCTAAGCACCACTTCTTCTATCACAGAGCAACTCCAGTTACACTTATCACCTTTAACAGATTAAAATTTTTTATTTCTATAATAAAATTACATTTACATGACTATACTTTTACTGAAGCAAGTTTCATGACACTGATGAATTGTCCAACCTGTTCTCAGTTTCCTTCATTGGTCATTTTTTACTTGAAAATATTAAGTTTTTCTCCCCTGGTTTTTTTTAGAGTAAGAATTTTCAGAAACTGATTTGGTTTCTCTCAGCCTCTATGATGATATACTTCTGGCTACTATTCCTGAATTGAATTAAGAAATCATAAATTTTAGTATTACATGCCTATTTGTTTTGTTTTCTAAGAAATGCTTTTATACTACCTTAACTATCAAGTCAATTATGATTTTAGATATTAGATCTCTTACAACACACAAAATATTTTATAATTTATTTAAAGGGTAAAATGAATCACAAAACTTATGTATAGTCCTTTTATACTATAATAAAAAATAATCTACTTTCTATATTTAAAATTATTCTCATTATATAGCACAATAGTATCTTCTGAATTTTGTCTCGTGATTCACTGCTAACTCAGCTGTTTATGACTAAAGGTCTGCCACACCTGATACATCATTTTTTGAATGACGAGAGGTGAGATTGAGAAAACTGAATCACTGAGCAAGCTAGTAAATTTTCTTAGAGAGCAAGGAAGCAAAGCATGTATTTTTTTACTTATTTAACATATACTTGTATAGCATTCACCATTTATCAATGAAAACTGGCCTACTGCCAGGTTTAGAATGCATACCAAAGGGCATAATCTGCTAACTCCACATTATTCTACTATTAACATTACTATAGCCGTCTTCCATGATTAATGTATTTAATTGAAATTCCATTCATTCTTCCAATGCAACTGTCAGACTCTCAACTAGGTCATAGCCATAAGCATCTATAAATGTGAGATTTGAACTGAATGCATACAAATTAAGGCAAGTTCAATTTACATATACTTAGATAAAATGATTGGGAATTTACATGTTTATACTTACATAAAGAAATATAAAAATGAGCTTTTACTCACTTATAATTTTCAAATGAACATGTAAGTTCCACAAATCTAAACCTTTATTCCCAGCTAAGAGCTCTTACCTGGGCTCCAGAGTCCTATATATCCAAATTGCTTACCATAATCACTGACACATAGACATCCCAGATACTACAATTGCAACACTGTTAGGATGAAATCACCATTTCCCCTGCTGTTTGTATCATCTTTCTCCATTAATGAATGGCATTAATGTGCCTACACAAGCAGGAGCCTGGGAGTCCTCTTGAGCTCATCTCCCTCCTTACCCACCCCTGCCCCTTGTGACTAAGTCACAAGACCTGCATATCTGCAGTGGGTAAAATGTAGATCTGGAATGCTGAGGTCAGCAGTTCAAAACCCTGGCTTTCCTGGTCAAGGCACATATGGGAGTTGATGCTTCCTGCTCCTTCCTCCTTTCTCTCTCTCTCTTTCTCTCCTCTCTAAAATGAATAAATAAAATCTTTTCTAAAAAGTATATATATTCAAATATTCATTACCTGTCCCTAAAATAACTAAAGAAGTGCTTAAATTGAATCTAGATAACATGAAATATGTTAAAATAGATTTCTCAGGAAAAGAAAAATCTTAGTGTTTCATCAAGATATTAGTCATGTGCAGATAACTTTAGAACATTAACTTATATTCCTTTGTAGTTCATTCCGTCAAAGCCAGACCATAAGTGGATATAGGTGGCTGTTTAAAATGTCATTATCTAAGTCACACATTGACAATCACTTAACAGTTTGGGTTGATTAAATTTTGTAATATTTTCAACATTGTACACTTGCTGAAAGAGAAAACCTGCCATTTTTATACTAAAACATGATAGTCTGTATTTTAAGTACTATTTATAGGTACTTCCATATTTCAGTATCAAAAATTTAATGTCAATCATTTTCCCCTTTTAAAAAATGTTTTAGATTAGCTGTATATTGTCCAAAAATACTTGTAAATAGCAAGTGTCCATTCACAAAAGCCACTCAGTAGGGCTGAAAGGGGAAAAGACCTAAAATATAAGTACATTTTAAAAATGCAATATGTTCTAATAAATTTTAGTCAGTATATATGATACACTGTGTGTCCAGCACTTTTCTGAGTACTTTGAGGACTATACAAACATTCATAAAAGCATATAAAAGCATATACACACATGCAGAAGTGAATTAATCCACATGATATAAATATCAGACAATATTATCAACTTTGAAATGACAAAAATTTTAAAATAGAAAACAGATTAGTGGTTTCCAGGGTTAGGGACATGAGGGCCGGGGGTGGTTATAAAAGGGCACCACAAAAAGGCACCATTGTGGTGAGGAAAGAGTTCTGTATCTTTACTATGGTGGTGATGGATTACACACAGGATAAAACTGTATAGCACACACAAAAACTTACGGGTAAAACTGTGGAAACTTGAATTAAATCAATGTATTATCAATGTCAACATTCTGGTTGTGATATCATAGTACAGTTTTCAGGTATATGGAATCTTGTATTATTTTTTACAACTACATCTAAATCTACAATTACCGTATTTCCCCATGTATAAAACACTCCCATGTATAAGACGCACCTTAATCTGGGGGCCCAAAATTTGAAAAAAATGTAGTATATAAAGTTATTGAACTCAAGTTTTATTCACTATAAAATTCATACAACTCCTTATCACAGTCAAAACTCCCATCCATTAGCCTGTCCTCATCTGTGTCTGATGACAGACAAATAACTCTTCAACAATAAGCGTAAGAACAAGCGTGAAAAAGCGGGAAATGCAAGTAAAAAAACTACAACCACTGTCTAAGACGCAACGAGTTTTTAGACCCCAAATTTTTTGAAAAATATGCGTCTTCTACATGTGGAAATACGGTAGTCCTAAATAAAAAAATTTTTAAATGATTATAAAATACACTTTCTCTATTTTAAATACATTTCCTGACTCCAAATACCCGGACAGAAACAGAAGGATAAACACCAAAATCCCTTCCAGTGACAAAAAAAAAATTACCATTTAGATGCAGTAGTAATTTTCTTAAATGAAACAAAACAAAACCCAGAGTAAATATTATGTCTAAACATTCTTGGCATGTTGATATGTTCTTAATTTTCTTTTAATTCCATGTTAATTTAAATGAGTTTTAAAAATCACATTGTATAAATTGAAGGTTTCTCATGACATGGTAGTGATAAAATGCTATCTTATTTGAGTTCAGATGGTAGTGGAATCATGCTTAATGAGAGAGAGAAGAGAGCCACCATTATCTTATTTTTTCGTTAACAGATAAGAAGCACACCACACACACACTTCAAGCTCTCTTTATAGTCTGCATGACTTAGGGCCGAGGGGTGAAATGAGAACAACAGAAGAATTTCTCAAAGCTAGGTCTTGACGGACTTTGACTCTCCTGGAAAATATTCAGGCATATCATTGCTCTTTCACTAACGCAAAACAAAAAAATGTGTCGACCGCTCTGGAATTCCTTTAGTGTAAAGAAGTCGTAGATCATCAAAGCCAGGGTGACGTGCACCGGCAACCCGGATAAAATGGGTCTGATAGGGTATATTCCCATTCATTTTAAATGACTTCCAGGCAATTCGTTTGGCGTTGACTTTCAACCTGGCATTTGCCTGCTTGCGATAAAGGTGGAAATGGCGACGCTGGGCCCCTCTCACGCTTATTGTAACCTTCACCTTCCCAGCCTCACCCCCAAAGGCTCGCTAAATAGTCTGAATGCTTCTGCAGCCTTCGCGGTGAATTGGAGGAATGAAGGGACGTCCCCTCCAGTCCCCACCCTTCTTCCCCCTCAAATCTCAGCCGTCAGCGGAGGAAGGTTATGGACAGAGGTGGATTTAACGGCCGGCGCACCGGGCACGCTCCCTGGGTCCCAACTTCTGAAGAGCCCCGCAAAACCCCAACTTTACACTTTTTTCTATTATATATACGGGGCCCAATATTTTCTTCTGCGCCCGCGGCCTCAACCGACCTTAATCCTTAGCCTCTGGTTATGGGCATAGGAGGCCGGGTTAAGCAGAGGGTTGAGGTGGGAAACCGGGGACTCGGGGCTAATAGAGGCCAGGGGAGACAGGGCGGAGACTGCAAGAGGGGATACGGTGAGGACACGGGGTAACTAAGGACTCGGGACAAAGGGCAAGGCCGGGGCACCCGGCCACACAGCCCTGGGGGTGCGGGGCCACGTGGGTTGGGCTCACCCGCGTTCTGCAGGGTCTCGATGTTTTGGGGTCTGGTCGCCAACTCTGCCACCATCTGCACGAACTGGGTTCGGGCCTTCTGGTACTGCTCGAACACTGAAAGGAGAGACAACGTGGAGCGCCCCTCCACCCGACTTCCCCCGGCTCCCGCTGCCAGCCGTCGGGGCGCCCGCCCCAGGCCCTACCTTGCAGCACCTGCCTCTGACTCATGGCGCCCGCAGCTCCCCGCCGGCCACAAGCTCGAGGACAACGCGGCTAGGTTAAGGTGCAGCGGACCGGGCGACTGAGATGGGAACTCAACGTCCCGCAGGAGCCGGTCCTCCCTGTGTACCTTCGTCTCCCGGCAACAGACTGGGACCAGAACGTGGCCGCTACGCTGCAACAGCCAGCCCAGAGAGTGACGTCACGCCCCTGCCCCGCCCCTCGCGCACGTGCGCGCAAACGTCCAGCCCCGGGGGAACTCCGCCTGCAGGGGTACTGCAGACGTGCCAAGCACATCCAGCCACTGCAGGAGTCGTGCACCATCGAGGGTCCGTACCCTGCTGGGTAGAGCGTCGCCTGAAGCACAAGTTCTCTACAAACCGACCTCTGATCCGTGTATATGCCGGACTGGGCAGGACACGTCCCATCCGGGAGTCCGGCTCGCGGAGAGAACCGGTGCAAGTGCAGAGAGAAAAGGAAACTGGGCAGTGAGAGTCGTCTTGGCTTTGACATTGAATAATCTGATAAATCTATTATTGTCAATGCAACCGTAAAGTCAAGTGTTTTACCCTTTAGTCCACCTTTTATATAGTACATGGCATTTCGGTTTTCAGAATTCCTGGTGGGTCAAGACAATGATGTTCATACACTTAACAATATTGTATTGAAAGCATTTAGTAAGCACCGATTTTCAAAGAGAAAAGCAGACGAGGAAACGATGTGATAAATGACCTGTCTTCTGTGAGTATCTCCCATACTACTAGCTGCAGTTTCTCGCTTTTGTGTGATTTTAAAACATTTTCACATTGTCATTTAAATTTAGGCTTCATTTTGTTGCTGAATGTTGTCTCCTCCCCCCAAGAAAGGGAGAGCATCTTTACCTGGAAGGTCCCAATTCAAATTATCTTAACCAGCTTCCCTAGTTTATATAACTTTAACACTTTACCGAGTCTCTTTTAACAAAAATTAGGCACTCACTGGTCTTATCATCTCTAAAAAACTTTTTACCAAGTGCTTTAATCACGAGTGTCAACTTAAAATGTTTCTCCCATGGTAAAACTACAATTTTACCAAGTGTCAACTGAGTAGATAGCCACATAAGTGTCAAAACAGGAAACTTGTTGGCATCTCTTATTCAATAGAAGGGAGCATGCAAATTTAGCAGGTTCTTATATTTGGGATGATTCCTATAAAATAATCTTGGAGATCTTATTCTGACTTGAACTCTGATGAAATCCTGATATTTTGTGGATCCTCAAATACAGTAGTTGTGGAATGGACCCTCAATTAGGAAGAGCAGTAAGGAAGGTGCCTGTCTATTGCTCCGCAGTTCAGAAGCCAGTGATACCCACAATTGCTTAACTTTAAGTAATAGTGTCACAATGATCTCCACTTAGGAACCAGATCCTTTAAAATTAAAGTTTGGGGGCATTTTCTTTTCAAGATGGAGGAGAGATTGAGCAAATAATTAAAATGGGAAATTAACTTTCATTGTACTCTTGTTTATGGTTGGTTCCTTGTTGCATTATTTTTTTTTAAATCTCCTTAAAACTAAAAAGTTTCAAAAAAATACTAAAAAGTTTCATAATTGGTTTCAGTCCTTAAACTCCCATGCTAGTACACCTGACATTTTTAGTAATTGTTTTACTATGTATTTTCTACTTTAAAAGTATTGAGATAAGAGCTCAGTGGTGAAAAAGATCTAAACGTATAAACATAAGTCTATCGAATTCTACAAAGGTTGAAAATCTAAGTTCTAATGGTACTTAATTTTTAATTAATTAATTAATTTTTTTAGTGAGAGAGACAGACAGACAGGGACAAGCAGGACAGAGGAGAGACAAGAAGTATCAACTCATAGTTACAGCACCTTAGTTGTTCATTGATTGCTTTCTCATATGTGCCTTGACCCAGAAGGCTCCAACCAAGCCAGTGACCCCTTGCTCAAGCCAGCGACCTTGGGCTCAAGCCAGAGACCTTAGGGCTCAAGCCAGCACCCATGGGGTCATGCCTATGATTCCATGCTCAAGCTGGCAACCCCGCACTCAAGCTGGTGAGCCTGTGCTCAAGATGGATGAGTCCATGCTCAAGCCCGTGACATCGGGGTTTCAAACCTGGGTCACAGCCTGACATTCTATCCACTGTACCACTGCCTGGTCAGGCTATTTTTAACTACACATTCTGAGAGTCTGTCATTAACAATGTTGATGTATTAAATTGTCTTGTTCCTGATAAAATACAACATAGGTTTCCCAATTTATATCTGAAATTGAACATATTAGTGAAGCTAGATCCTTGCTCAATTCTAGCTTTCTTTCTTAGAAGTCTTTAAAATAAATGGATAGATATAACAGAATGATCATAGCAATTCAAATATAAAATATAGCAACAGATTGCTCTGATAAAAAAGCCAATCTATATTTTCTGACCCACTATTCAACTTCCTAACTTTAAGATAAAATATCATTCTGGTTTTACAAAGTTAATTGAATCCCCACGATCACATACAACAGTGTTTTTCAACTGCCAGTCTGAGGACCAGTGCTGGTGGTCTACCAGAAATTTTGTGCTGGTCAGCAAGAGTTGACCATCCTGATGTTGTATGAAGGTTATAGATTGACTCTAATAATAATCTTCAGAGAGATTAACTCTTTTTGTGGAAGGGCAGGAAATTCTTTATACAACATCAGGGTGGTTAATTCTTTGGCGGACTAGCATGAAATTTCTGCCCAGCAGGCCCCAGTCCCCCACCAGGGTTTGCAAAACTCTGAACTTCTAACAGTTAAGCAGTTAAACTATTTAAAGGGATATTTCAGGTTTTTTAAATTTAATTTTTTTTATTTTATTCATTTTAGAGAGGAGACACAGAGTGAGAGAGAGAGAGAGAGAAAGGGGGAGGAGCTGGAAGAATCAACTCCCATATGTGCCTTGACCAGACCAGTGCAGGGTTTTGAACTGGCGACCTCAGTGTTCCCAGGTTGACGCTTTATCCACTGCGCCACCACAGGTCAGGCTATTTCAGGTTTTTTAGAAAGTGCTATTTAAGGTTAGAGTTCTTTAAGTACCAGCTGCCTTTAAATAAATATACAATGTACTTGACACATTAAACTTTACATTTGATTGAGAATGAAACATACTAACTATATTGACAATTTGCAAAATGCTTCCATGAAAGGTTTGTTTGGAAGACTTTGGCTCTTTTATAAAAAGCTAATCTTATGTAACTTCAAAATCATCTTTGCATTCCTCTATTTATGAAAATGAGACTAAAAATGATGACAGTAGAAAGCCAGTTGAAAATCCTGTTCTGCTTCCCTTAAAAATCTGTTTTGGAAATTCAGAAAATCTTATTATCATGGGAATATAATCTCACATTCCTAAAAGAATTTTGAAATTTAACATACATGTATTTTTTATCAACTCCTAGCTGAATTAGATAACATCCACATTTTAAAAACTACTTTTGAAGTGAATCAAATGTTCATACATATGTGCTAGACACTTTGCTAATAACAGAATATGCCTGTCTTCTAGGACATGAAATCTAGTGGGAGTCAGACATGTAAACAAAGTTTTAATTCATTCAACAAGCATATACTATAGCCTGCCTTGTTTTAAGGGCTGTCATTGCTCTAAGCCAGCAATTTTCAACTTTTTTCATCTTATGGCGCACACAAACTAATTACTAAAATTCTGCAGCACACTGAAATATATATTTTTGCCGATCTGACAAAAATAATAGATATAATTTTTAATCATTCACACCAGATGGCTATTGTGTTGGCTGGTGTCAATTTTTGTTTCTTTTATTTGACAGCCTAAGGAAAAAGAGGTCAGTGCCCTAACTAAATAGTGAGGTTGAGGTATTGCATGTTTTAAAAATGTGCAGAACACCAGTTGAAAATTGCTGTTCTGAGTACTTTAAGTGCTTTGGGAGTAAAAAGGAGGGACTTAGGGTAACCTAAGTGAAGGTGAGACTAAAACATCACTTAAATAATAAAAGCCTTCTTATTTCTAATAAATCTTCTTCCCTCCTCCCCCTAATAGTTAAAACATGATAGCGTTTAAAGTCATTAATTTGACAATTGCATATAATTCAAGTTATGAGAATACCACAATCATTTTACCAAAACCAAATCTAAAATTACTGAAATAACTTCATAGTTATACACTTTAATTAAAAATAAAGGCATAACATACCCCATAACCAAGTTAGTAGATTCAAAATATTATCTATAATGAAGAAAGCAGCCTGACCAGGCAGTGGTGCAGTGGATAGAGCCTCGGACTCGGATGAGGAGGACCCAGGTTTGAGACCCCGAGGTCACCAGCTTGGACCCAAGGTCGCTGGCTCCAGCAAGGGGTTGCTCGGTCTGCTGAAGGCCTGCGGTCAAGACACATGTGAGAAAGCAATCAATGAACAACTATGGTGTCACAAGGAAAAACTGATGATTGATGCTTCTCATCTCTGTTCCTATCTGTCCCTATCTATCCCTCTCTCTGACTCTCTCTCTCTTTCTCTGTAGAAAAAAGAAAAGAAAGCAAACACATTACATCTTAAATTACCACTCATTTGGCTGGGGTGGGGGAATTCAAGATATTACTTTTAGGTCTGAACAGACCCTCCAATTCTGCCAACAAGTTTGTCAGCAGGGCAGAGAGAGAGAGAGAGAGATTTGTTGTTCCACTTGTTCATGCCTTTATTGATTTTTATATGTGCCCTGATGGAGGGGCAATTCCAGACAAAGCTCTAACCAACTGAGCTACCTGGCCAGGGCACCCACCTTTTTATTAGCACAAGACACAAAGGACAAGGATGGAAGGCCCTGCAGAGGGAAGGACCCTCGGAGCCCACCATGCCCACATCCGAGTTACAGTCCCTCCCGGAGGACGCGGTCTGTGCACCCCTTAGGTGCGGGTTCTTCCAACCCAAGGTTCTGCAAAGCTGGACGTGGGAAGGTCCCTGCGCAGCGTAGGCACGGGGTTCTGGGTTCGATGGCGCTGGCACCTGCGTTCAGGCAGACACCTACCTGCGTTCAGTGGTCGCAGTAATCCTTGGGCTGGAAAGGAAGAGAAGGATATAGACTTCCTCGACCTCCAGGGCTTTTTCTTTATTCCGAAGTTTCTAGAAACCCAATGGCACCTCGGCGCCCTGTTTTCCCACTTTCTGATGGAAATCGTTTGGGGCTGGCGTCAGGCTGTGCTTTAGGTTAGAGCCCCGCGACGCCCCTGCCGTGAGTCCCTGGGCCAGACCGAAAGGGGGCGCCAGCGGGAGAAAGAGGCGGGGGTGCGCCCCGAGGGTGCGAGTGCGGTAGGACCGCGCAATTTGGCCTGACGGCCTCCTGCGGGCGGTTCCTAGGGGGCGCCCGGATCAATCCCTCCCTCCAACCGAAGGTCGCCAGCCTGGGGATCGGGAAGGAAGGGGCCGTGGGACTCTCGCTTTGCTCCCGCGGCTGAGCCTCCAGCAGGAACCGTAACCCGCGCTTCTGTAGCAGAGAGGTCCGGACCCGAGCCTGCCAGCGGCGTGGCTGACCCGTGGGCAGGGGAGGGTGCGGCCGACCCGCAGGGGACCTGGAGCTGCAGGAGACTGGCCGAAGCCCCAGGCGCTGGTGCAGCCAGAAAAGTTGGCCAGGTTGGTCTGTCCGTCTTGCTTCCCGTTGACTTTCTGCCCTTGCGACTAACTACTGTTGTGGGGTAAGAGAGTATGGGCTCTACAGACTCGCTTTCCCCAGGCTGTGGTGTGGAAGCCCTGCACCACTTACATCAGCCAGCTCCTAGACCAGTGGTTCTTAACCTTTTTTGAGGTATGGAACCCACCAGTTTCATATGCACATTCACTGAACCCTTCTTTAGTTATAAATAAAATATGATTTTCCCCCCAAATTCGAGACATAGGTATATGTTTTTTTTACTGGTGCACAAAATGAGCCGTGCATGAACATCTCCTTTCTCAAAGAACAAAACCAACAAAGTGCATGAACTCAAAACAAATTACGGTGTTACTTTATTCTGGCCTCCCCGGCAGAGGTTTCTCCGAACCCCTAGGGTTCCATAGAACTCAGGTTAAGAACCACTGTCCTAGACCTCGAGCGGAAGGCGACCTCCAGAGGCAGGGTGAAGAGCCAAAAGTATTTAAGAAAAAAAGCCTTGGCCAGGTTGGTTACAGCTTCTTCTGGGATATGCCAAGGTTGCAGTCCGATCTCCCTTCAAGGCATATACAAGAATGAATGCATAAATAAGTGGAAAAACAAATAGATGTTTCTCCCTCTCTCACCCTCCTACTTTCTACCCCCCCCATAAAAAAGCAGCTGCACCTCTCTGCGCATGTGCGAGCCTCAATCTTATTTTTGACGTTTTAAGTCCCAAAACTTCTTGCTTATTGACTACTCTGAAGAACAACTAACTGTATGCTCTGAGGCTTAGAAAATACTGCAAAAGTGCATATAGGTTTTCAAGATTTCGGCTTTCAAAATAGCACAGGTTATTTATCCATTCTGCACATCCCACAGAGGTCAGAGTGGAGAGTGAGCTATGCTAACATGTAGGCTGGTTTGAAGACGAGGTAGCTTAGCACCTCATTCTTTAAGAGGGAGTACTTGCACTCTAATTTTCAATTCCTGCCACCTTATTTTTTGATATTTCTGAGGAACATCTGAGTGCTGCCAAAGCTGGATTACTTTATCTCCTACTCCAAGGTTACCCCATATTTATTTTTAAAAGTGAAGAATATAGTTTCTTTCTTTCCTTTTTTACAGGGACAGAGTGAGAAAGTCAGAGAGAGGGATAGCTAGGGACAGACAGACAGGAACAGAGAGAGGTGAGAAGCATCAATCATTAGTTTTTCGTTGCCGTTGTGACACCTTAGTTGTTCATTGATTGCTTTCTCACATGTGCCTTGACCGCAGGCCTTCAGCAGACCAAGCAACCCCTTGCTGGAGCCAGCGACCCTGGGTCCAAGCTGATGAGCTTTTGCTCAAGCCAGATGGGCCCACGCTCAAGCTGGCGAGCTCGGGGTCTCGAACCTGGGTCTTCCGCATCCCAATCCGACGCTCTATCCACTGCGCCACCGCCTGGTCAGACAAGAATATAGTTTCTTACATGAAAAACATAAAAGATTAATGACCACCTATAAGAAGAAAATACTGTTAATACCTTTCCCATTAGTAAGATAGAAAATGAGTTATAAAAATGCTCTTTATTCTGGAAATGCTTTTTTTCCCCTGGTGTAATAATACACAATTGCTCATTTTAATTGTAAGTCAAGGGTAAAGGTCTTGGAAGTTAACAAATACACTCGGAAGGATACAAATAATTCTAGTATGTTTATGGTCAAATCCCAAAGAAAAACAAATTTACAAACTCTGCTTAAAGAGTGTCATACAATATTAAGTGCACCAAATGGGGACAGTGAAGACATAGACTTCTTGTAGTACAGTTGGATAGAACAGATTATTTTTTAATTTTTTTATTTTTATTGAGAGGTGGGGAGGCAGAAAGACAGATTCCCTCATGTACCCCAACCAGGAACCACCCAGCAAGCCCAATAGAAAGTGATGCTCGGCCCATCTGGGGCTGCTGCATTGCTCAGCAACTGAACTATTTTAACACCTGGAGCAAGGCCATGATGCCATCTGCAGTGCCAGAGGCCAACTTGCTCAAATGAGCCCTGGCTGTGGGAGAGAGGGAGAGAGTGAGAGAAAAGGGAGACAGGGAGGGGTGGAGAAGCAGATGGTCACTTCTCCTGTGTGTCCTGACCAGAATCGAACCCTGGACTTCCACATGCCAGGCCACACTCTACTGCTGAGCCAACCAGCCAGGACTAGATTATTTTTTTTAATGTGGTCTTAATGCTTTAAGTGTATGACAAATGTTTATGAGTGCTACAAGTAACTGATATTATTTATCCTTGGGGAAAGGATATTCCCAGAACCCACTGCAGACCATTATAATACATATAATAGACATATGCTGTGTGTACTAGAGTCTCTAAATTTAAAGAGCTTATATGAATTGTGTATATTAAAGTTCATGAAAATGCATCTTCTTAAGTGTATTTTAAAGGTTGCTCTTATTATTCTATTGTAAACTTACTTTATTGTAATAAATTTCTCTAAAAGTATTCTCCAAAGTGACTAAAATTTTAAGAGGTGGGTGTACGGGCCAGTAATCGTGGTCATCACAGCTGCCTGGCCCATGCAGGTCCTCATTTGATTCAGATAGACAATAATGAAACAGCAAAGCCAAGAATTGTTGGGCCATTTTTTTATTCTAGCTCGCATTGGCTGGCGAGTAAAAACAAACACATAGGGCACCAACACCCACTCACGTGTTCTCCGGTTCCACAACCAGGAGAATCTTTTCAGTTTTTCCTAGAATCAAAGGCCCCCCCTCTGTTCCCCTCAGCACCCCACCATCTTGCTGCTTTCTCTCCAACCACGTGGCCTCTTTGCCCCCAAATGGCCTCCTAACCTCCTAGCTCCTCTTTTAAACTTTTTGGCACGAAAGCCCTCCCCCTGCACACATTAGCATAACCAAACCCCTTCCCAAGCAGGAAGGTAACCAGCTGCCCCACTGGGCAATAAACGTGAGCAAAACCAGAAAATACAGATTTTACAAACTTACTTGCCCAACAGTGGGTGATTTGAGCAGAATGATCATTTGATAAAAGTGAGTAAGTTCTACTGAATCTCATAACTTTTTTCTCCCTAGAAAATGATGGGATAGTTTGAAGAGAACCCAAGTGAAAATAAGGAAATTGTCATGAAGCATATTTAGAAAGAAACACATTTTCCCAAGTTTACTCTGAGTCATTCAGTTACACTAGAAAACAAACTGTAATGAATCATGTTCAAAGCAATAAAACTCTCCTGAGTTAATTATTGATAACATTAATTTTCTGATTCATGACCAGCCAGATGCTTTCTAAACATTACTCTCTCTTCTCGGTATAATTTATAGTTACATATTTTGGAAGTGTGTTTATTGAACACTGGAGTCAGGAGATTGAAAAGGAGTCAGAAATTACATGGTAAAATTCTATAGAAATGAAACCAATTGCTTGGCTTTTGAGTTCTCATAGAAGAAATTCTACAGCTTAGGCGTGTATACCTTAAAAAGCAGCATTTCTGGTTTCAGTTTAAATAAAATAATGAAATCCATCATTATGCAGGTCAATAGCAATAATTCACATGAATATGAATGCACTGCAATCTTACCCTGCAATTCATTGAAAGACACAGTTGTAATGAATAAGGGAGATAATCTCTTTAACTTGGTCCAAAGCAAGTTGTGGGAGCTTTTCATTCTTGAAAAACCATAGAACCCAGATAAAAACCATAGAAGGAACTTTTCAATAAAGGCTTGCTTTACTATTTTTAAGGTGGTGGTGGGAAAAGTATTTGGGCAAACTACAGATTGTTATGCTGCCCTCCAGAACCAGGTAGTGCTTGCTTTCTTCTTTGAAGTACACTGTCTTATTTAATGAACTTAACATTTTTTGAAGCTTAAGAGTGAAACTCTCTTATAACATACCTAAGAGTCATTTTAAGAGTTATATTCATTTGAGTTTACCATCTGGTATGATTAAGACATATTAACTACTTTCAGTATGTTTTAAAGCTTATTTAAATTAAACAGTACATGTATTTCAAGATGGAGTGTCTCAGTAGATTTGCAATATCCAATACTACCCCCTTAAGTGTTCCTGTTAAACTGTAAAGACAGTCAATGCCATGTTTGTGCTCTATGAAAGTATGGATGTAACTTTAAAAAGCTCATCTTATTTATGGCTTTGTAACCAGTTTTCAGAAGCTTTTGTTGGGAAAATAGCAAAGTTACAACTCCTCATTTACAATTTATCATTCTCTTACAATTATGGAAACATGTCAGATAGTTTTTAGTACCACTCTTGAAATAGAATTAGGTAAAAATATGATGAATGAGAATAACTGATTAATGCCACCAGCCTGGAAAATTTTAGATTTCCACTGAGTTCATTAAAGATATCCAAGCTTTATAGTAGTTATTAGTAAAGTTTCCTTTTTCTAATAAGTGTTCTTAAACTTCTGGAATCCTCTGGAAATTCAACAAGTGTTTGTTGAGTTATGTTAAAAGGACTCTGGAGCATACACAGATAAATAAAACAGATGTTTGTCTTCAAGGAATTTTAAACTCAGAAATTTCAGCAATCTCTGATTTACATGAAATTTCAATCCATGGAGAACAGTCAACTAACTTAGTAACGATTTAAAGCCAAGACAATTAAAAGCAAAGAAATTATTTAGCAGTGCACATATTTCCTGAGTTATCATCCTACTCGCTAGATGAAAAACTTCTGGATACTTTGGTGAGTTTTCTTCAATAAAAACCTGTTTAAAAGATTAACAAGAGTTCTATATTTTTCAAAAATATATTCAGTGTCCTAGAACCACAGAAAATAGAAAAATGCATAAGGTTAATGTCAGTCATTTTCTTTATGCATCAGATCACTCAATCCACATTACCAGGGGTGATGTGGTTCATCAAAGGAAATGAAGGGGTGGGGCGAAGTGTCCCACCCACTTCTGCATAACGAGAACAAGTACAGGATTATGGATATAATGGTTGAGTTAACATATGTGGTTATATTATAGATTTCGTGCAAAACATTCTTGGCATACAAAGACGAGAGATAGTAGCATTTGCCTGTGACTCTAACCCAGATAAAAGCCACCATTATCAAGAGCAGAGACAACCACAGTATTTCTTTTTGTTGATATTACTAGAAAGAGAGTGGGCCTCTGGTCTTGACTTCTTTCTTTTACCACATTTATTTCTGACTTCAAGAAAAGCTTTCTAATGGATTGGCCAATTACAAAGAATTTCGGTTTAAGGTGGAGACGGGGGTGAGGGGTGGGGTGGGGCACCTGGCACTGGGACTAAGCAAAGCGCCCCCCTCTCTCTGCGGCTCACTTGCCTGCCTAGAGCTGCGGGCTCAGCAGTGTGCCTTCCCAGCACCCTTTTGTCTGCTGTGGGTGCAGGGCCAAGCCCCTGGAATTGGCTTTTGAGCCGAGCTGAGGATCCGGAAGGATGGGGACCTAGGACGGGGCGAGAGATGTCAACGAGGGCCACCCGCAGAACGGCTAATGCTCGACCCGAAGTGTACAAGAAGGCAGCAGTACCAAAGACATCAGGGTGCCCTGGCTGCAAATCACCGTCACGCGGTTGCTACTGGCAACCGAGCCTCTGTGGAGTTGCAGCTCCTTAGCGTTGGAAGAAAGGTAGCGAGGGACAGCCAATGTGGCGCCTGATCGCCTCGGGTAGGGTTCTCTTTTCCGCCTGCGTCCTGCGGTCCCTTCGGGCCTTAACTGCAGCTGTGCCTCCTGAAGGGCCAGAGGGCTCTCGGGTGGGGGTTGTCACTGTCTCCGGGGCGCCCTCCGTGAACGCAACAGGGCAGCTGGGGCTGGAAGGCTGGGTTCATTCAGTCCGCTGGGTTCATTCACGCCCGCCTGCTCCTCTCCCGGCGGGAGTCCGCCTGCTCGCGCTCCGGACCGGATCCCTGCGAGCCCAGGGCAACCACTCCGCGCGCGGACCGCCTCGCTTTCACCCCTGCCCTTCATTCTCCTCTTGTAGGTTCCTCACGCTCCGAAGGGTTTACTGGAACCCTCGAAGGCAGAAGACCACGACCTGGGGGGTGGAGGATTCCAGACCTCCTGGAGCTCACAGCACTCTCTAGCTTTCCTAGTATCCGGAGGCTCCGGGGGAGCTGGAAGCTCAAGTGCGGACTCTATCGCCGCGGGTCCGGGAGCCGACTCCTGCCCGCGAGGTCCAGCTCGCTGTTCCGCCGCCCAGCCGAGAGGTTGAGTGGTAGACCAGCGGGGACGGGACGGCAGAGACAATGACGTCACGACCCAGAGGAAACGAGACTCTTCTCACCGTGGGGAGCAGAGCTGCGGGCTTGATAGCCAGTCTGGGGAAAACAGGGACGAAAACACCCCGCTAGGTCTGTGCTGGCCATGGTCGGCTTCACAGTATCCCTTGGGTAGTGGCGGCCGCCGCCAGCCTCCCCCCACCCCCAAAGGTCCCCTGCTCTGGCCCTTACGGAGAGTGGGGAAGGGATTCGCTCCTGCAGGGGAAGGGAGAACCTAGGGGTAGATTTGCATATTTTTAAACCACGGTTTTAAAAAAACGATCATGCCACAGACAAGTCAGTTGTGACATTAGGCACAACGTGCTACTGAAATACCGAAATCTGCCACCAAATGGAGCTGCTGCAGTGGACGGCTCTGCGAGAAGAGGGCTTGGCGGGTTTCGCCCTTTTCAGGCCGCTTTCATTTCTCGGAGGTCACTCCGACCCTCCCTCCCCAAGTCGTCCCTCCCTTTCCGGGTTTCTGGGCACACGAGGGACTCCCTGGTCAGAGAACCCTTTACCGTGGCGATCCGGCAGACGCGAGTTCTGTAGGAAGCCGGCTGTCTCCAGGCTTTCGGAGGCGACATTCCATCTCTCACCGCCAGCTGCAGGGGCGCGAGGGTACTGAGCCTCCCAGGTTCGGCCTGCCCGGAGACCTATTAAGCTTCGCCGTTTGGGTCCGACGGTGTGGCTCTTTGCCCAGATTTTGAGATTCCTGCCACGCCTATCCCCTCCTCCACACCGTCGCCTGTCAAATTCTATTGTGCAGACACCAGCCCCTCTGAGGCTTTGCAAACTCAGTGCACGATGTTAAAGTGCCTCTGGAATACTGCAGTCCTGTGGCCCTAGCACCTGCTCTGCAGGTCTCTACCTAGAATGACCCCTACCACCCATGTCTGTACAATCCTTTATATCCCTCAGGTCTCACCTTGAATTCCTGCAGGACAAGTCCTTGAGTTTACTGTGTTCCTAGTGCACAATACTTGGCATCAGTAAGTAATGTTGAATATTGAATAAATGAATGACCATATAAAACATGTTAAAATGGCCTGACCAGGCCATGGCGCAGTGGATAGTGTGTTGACCTGGGATGCTGAGGACCCAGGTCCGAAACCCTGAGGTCACAGGCTTGAGCCTGGGCTCATCCAGCTTGAGTGCAGGGTTGCTGGCTTAAGGGAAGGGTGGCTAGATTGAGCATGGGATCATAGATACCACCCTATGGTTGCTGGCTTGAGCCTAAAGGTCACTGGCTTAAAGCCCAAGGTCGCTGGCTTGAGCAAGGGGTCACTGGCTCAGCTAGAATCCCTCAGTCAAGGCACATATGAGAAAGCAATCAATGAACAACTAAGGCGTTGCAAGGAATAATATAAAACAAAACAAACAAACAAACAAAGGAGTATCATCTCTCTCCTCTAAAAAAAAAAAAAAAGGAAAAAGTAATTTGTCACCAGTTAGCTGATGTGAGTGCAACAGTCTGTTGAGTTGCAGGTCTTGAGTTTGGCCTTTGAATGTCGGCAGCATAACCATACACAAATGTTGGGAGCTCCCATGTGGTCATATGATAATCAAAAACACCCCTACATATGCGAGCTAGACCATGGTTCTTTTTTTTTTTTTTTCTTTTACAGGGACAGAGAGAGTCAGAGAGAGGTATAGATAGGGAAAGACAGACAGGAACAGAGAGAGATAAGAAGCATCAATCATTAGTTTTCCGTTGCCGTTGCGACACCATAGTTGTTCACTGATTGCTTTCTCACATGCGCTTTGACCACCGGCCATCAGCAGACAGAGGAACCCTTGATAGAGCCAGCAACCTTGGGTTCAAGCTGGTGATCTTTTGGGTTCAAGCTGGTGATCTTTTGCTCAAGCCAGATGGGCCCCGCGCTCAAGCTGGCGAGCTCGTGGACTCGAACCAGGGTTTTTCGCATCCCAGTCCAACGCTCTATGCACTGCGCCACCGCCTGGTCAGGCTAGACCATGGTTCTTACCACACTAAGATTGCGGGTCATTTAGCTTTGAGTAGAGGAACTTTTTGCATTGCTGTAGACCTGAGGCCCTTCCCTCATGGGCTGACTCTCAGATGCTTGTGACTGGGGAACAGAGGGAGGCTGTGATGGATCAGCTGAGCTCATCACCAGGCCCAGAAGAGCGATTAAAGGCACATTCCATTGTGGTCAGGTTATTGTGCTTTCTTTCTATACAAATACAGCTCATTTAATTCTTTTAGAGAGAAATTTCTGTCTGAGTTTTTTTGAACTGGTTTTGTGGGAGAGAGGAAGGAAAACTATATCAGTTAACTAAGCAGTAACTGGTCATCTGATAGCCTCTGGATAGGGTACGCTGTATTTAGAATTAAACTAATACTGAATGAAAACACACTGGAATTTTAACTTATCATTCACCTCCATATAATAAAACTAAAAAATACACCTGTCTCACAACAAAGTCTGACGTGCTGTCACCAGTCTTGGCCAAACAATTTCTTACGCGAATCCACAGAATCCAGTAGGGGCTTTATATCTGACTAGGGACTTCATGGATCATCTTATTTTGGTTTTTAATTTTTTTTTTAAGTGAGAGGAAGATAGACTCCCGCAGACATCCCAACTGGGATACACCCGGCATCCCCCATCTGGTGCCAATGCTGGAATCAACCAAGCTATCCTAAGTACCTGAGGCCAATGCGCGGACCAAACAAGTTACCCTCAGCACTGGGGCAATGCTCGAATCAATCAAGCCACTGGCTGCGAGAGGGAAAGAGAGAAGGGGGAGAGAAACAGATGGTCACTTCTCACGTGTACCTGACCGGGGGTTGAACCGGGAATGTACGCACACCAGGCCTATGCTCTACTACTGAGCAAACTGGCCAGGGCCCATCTTCTTTTGTTTTTATTTAAAAGACAGGCATCGATAGCGTGACCAGGCAGTGGTGCAGTGGATAGAACGTCAGACTGGGACACAGAAGACCCAGGTTTGAAACCCCAAGGTTGCCAGCTTTAGTGTGGGCTCATCTGGCTTGAGCACAGGTTCACCAGCTTGAGTGTGGGATCATAGACAGGACCCTATGGTTGCGAGCTTGAGACCAAAGGTTGCTGGCCTGAGCTGAAGGTCGCTGGCTTGAGCAAGGGATCACTTGCTCTGCTGCAGCCCCCCCACCCCCAGTCAAGGCCATATGAGAAAGCAATCAATGAACAACTAAGGTGCAGCAACAAAGAATTGATGCTTCTTATCTCTCTCCTTTCCTGTCTGTATCCCCCCCCCCCAAAAAAAAAACACAGAAAGATAGGCATCTATAAAGAGCTTGCAAGTGGTTGTTGTGTACAATATTATTTCCTACCACACTGGTCATTCATCCTGTCAGTCTCAAAGGACTAATACTTTATGTCACTTTGTAGTTGCTGAACAAAGCTAAACAGTAAAACTTATCTTATCTCCATCTTTACTACCAGACTCTCATGATATGTGAACTGTAATCACCCTCCCACTCCATCTCTTTCTGTCCCCTAGAATCCAGAACCCAGATGTTTAGAAATAATTTTCATCTCATTCCTTGTAACCCAGTTGGGCTAAAAGCTTGATCCAACTGACTTCAGACTTGATGTCAAACTACTGTACATTGTGTAACCATGTCACCTTTTCTATTTCCCCTTTGACTTTTCCTGTTGCACGTAATTTTGTTTGATTATACACATATCAGCTTTTGGGAGAAAAGAAAATGGCCCAATGTATAATGCTTCCAAGTGGGGAAGAGATAAAAACCCTGCTGTTTGTGGCTTTGGCCATCAAAATAAGAGAAAAAAAAAAAAGGAAAAAATATTTAAACACATCCCCAATCAATCCCCAGAATCATTTAGTAACATTATAAACAGTTTTGTTTAGCCTGCATGGTTTACCCTAAAGTGTTCTGTGAATATTAATCCCATTCACAAACTGGTATCAGTAACCTAGCCTCCCTTGCAGACGAGGCCCTGAATTGTCCAGACGGTCCCAGCCTGCTGAGTCCACATGCTTTGCCAACTGCAGCAGAGGCTGCAGCATGGTATTTTGTTTAAGGTCCATCCACACCCTCCTGGTCTGGTGGTCTATTGTTATTCTTGGATTCCACGTACATGAATAGCAAATATTTTTCTTTTTATGCTAAAGCTGACTTCAGTCCTGCTTTCTCACAAAACTATCCCCTCCCGGCTCCTATCTCTGGCTGTACGCTTTTCCGATAGGAAGTCATTAAGAGAGAAAAAACAGCCCCGTCACCCACTTGCGCCAGTAAGCACAGCATGACACCTCTGTGCCATTTTGAATTACCCAACTAAGAGTGTGCACTTGTTACTATTATAAAATTAGTCCTGAGGCTTTTGAAGATTGATGGCTTTCCAGTAGTGTATCAAGTGTAGCTCAAAACACATGTAAACGTGCAGCTCCCAAACTTTTCTTGCTTTTCTTCTTTTGGTGGCTGCAGACAAATGTGGTGCATCAAGGTGGCTGACGATGCTATAGGCACAAGGGCGCCTTGGGAGCAAAATCTTCCTAAGGGAATAGTTGGGTTTTTTGAATAAGTGACATATTGGTAACTGAGGTCAGATCTGAGCTCTTTGTCATACAAGTGCTATCAAACATAAAATGACAAGAGAGTGGTGGTTATGGGATGGGGGTAGGGAGGGAAGAGTGAGATAGGGAGGAGGGGAGGGACACAGGGAAAACCAGATAGAAGGTAACAGAGGACAATTTGACTTTTGGTGACGGGTATGCAACACAATTGAATAAGATAACCTGGAGATGTTTTCTTGTACATATGTACCCTGATTTATTGGTGTCACCCCATTAGAATTAATAATAATAAAATAGATATATATAAAAAAATAAAAATTAAAAAAAAAACCATAAAATGAGCCACAAGTTAAACACTTTGAATGAATTGCAGTGTGCTTGTTTTCTTTGGTTTCCCATAAAAAATATAATAAAACACCTTGTGCGAAAAAACAGTATACAACAGGGGTCGGGAACCTTTTAGGCTGAGAGCCATGAACGTCACATATTTTAAAATGTAATTTCGTGAGAGCCATACAATATGTTTAACACCAAATACAAGTAAATGTGTGCATTTTATGTAAGACCAACACCTTTAAAGTACAATAAGTTGCTGAATTCCTTTTAATAAGGATGTTATGGTGTTGCTAACCAATGATGAATAAAGTACTTCTTACCGTTAATGCTACTTCTGGTGCTGCATGGTTTTGCTGATGGCTTTGTAGTCTGGTTGATACGTGGTGAGGTTAAGCTTCATGCAGGCGTTGAGACTTCCATTCGTTACATGTGATCGTAAGATGGTCTTAACATTCTTTAGATGTGAGAAAGACTGCTCACATGCATATGTAGAGCCAAACATTGTCAGTACAGCAATACTCACACGCTGCAGTGTGTGGTATGTGACGGGAGGCGTGTTCCAAGTTTTGACAATCAGCTGGTCCGTGGGTTGAAGTGTTTTCATTTCTCCCCACTTGTGTTTGCTCGCCAACTCTGCTTGCTGTCGTGCAAGTCTTTCCAAATCTTCATTCAGTGACTTGAACTTATTCACCCACATCTGAGGCCTTCAGGTCAGCAGATAGTAGCTCAAAATATCTGACGGAGACACCAGGAATGTAACTCAGGTCAGCGCTGTCCACTGCACACTCGTGTGGATGGATGGGTGATAAAATTAAAAAGACGAGTGCGCTCACAAAATTCTCCAGAGTGCTTTGAATGACTACAGATTAGTCTGCTAGCTGCTGGAGATCAAGTTGTTGAGCAGGGTCACTTGCTGTGCATGTATCTTTAAACTCTTCCAGTTTTTCAAAGTGTAGTAAACAACCTGTTTCAATGTCGGCTATGAAGAGTTCCAACTTGTTTTCAAATGCAAACACTGCTTGTTGAAGGGATAAGACTGTATTTCCAACGCCTTGAATTTTCACATTGAGCTGGTTCAGATGTTCAGTCATGTCCACGTGATAGTAGAACTTCAGGAGCCACTCAGTGTTAGCTAACTCAGGATGCTCGACGTTTTTCATTTCAAGAAAAGTTCAATTTCCCTCAGACAAGCCACAAAACAGCTGAGCACCTTCCCTCTTGACAACTAACGCACACTGCCGTGCAGAAGAAGACCAGGATAATTATTCCCAACTTCATCCAGCAGTTTTAAACTGGCGATCATTTAAAGCTAAGCAACAATAAAGTTGACCACCCGAATGACCAGTGACATCACCTTACCAAGCTGCTCCCACACATCTGAGCACAAAGTACCTCCTTATGTAGGATGCAGTGAAAACTTAGGATGGGTCTCTTTTCATGTTAATGAAGAAGTGCTACGAATCCTGTTTTTCCCCACCATGCACAGAGCACCATCAGTATACACCAAAATAAGTTTATCCACTGGTAGACTTTTTTCTTTAGCGAACTCAGTGAAAGACTTGAATAAATTCTCCCTTCTTATTGTCTCTTTCATAGGCAAAACAGCAAGACTTTCCTCAGGTAGTGTGTCACTGACAGCATATCTTGCCATCAAGCCGAACTGGGATAAATGGCTTACGTCTGTTGACTCATCGAGAAAAAAATGGTGCTGAATTTATGTCCTTCACTTGTGTTACCTCAATTTGATTTGCCATCATGATGGTACGATCATGAACAGTTCTTGCTGACAGAGGTATGTTTTTTACTTGTTTGTCTTGTCTTTATCTGAAAAGTCGTCAAAAAGTTCATTGGCAACATCAAGCATGAATGTTTTGGCATACTCCCTATCTGTGAATGGCTTTCCGTTTCTCACAATTGCTAAAGCACCAGCAAAGCTAGCCGAATTCCAGTCACCTGTTGGGTCTAAACACAAGCTTGCACTCTGCACAGTAGCTCTTGACATGCTTTCTTCCTGCTGTCCCCCACTGGATATTTCAATGCAAATGTAGTATGGCATATGAGTCGAAATGCCACTTTATATTTGACTGTTTCATCGATGCAATTTTATCATTGCATATTAGACACACTACAGAACCTGCTCTCTCCAACAAAGGTTAATTCCTCTGTCCATTCCTGCTGAAGAGCACGATACTCCTTGTTTTTTCTTTTAGCCATCTTTTGTCAAAAGGGTTTCTGCAATTAGCTAGCAGACTACTTGATTAAAAGGAGGGAAGTTTACTTCTTGACCTCACAATGAGCCCTGTACGTTACGCATTATCCAATAAAAATTTGGTGTTGTTCTGGAGGACAGCTGTGATTGGCTCGAGCCACCCGCAACCATGAACATGAGTGGTAGGAAATGAATTGTACTACATGAGAATGTTTTATATTTTTAACGTTACTATTTTTTTTTATTAAAGATTTGTCTGTGAGCCAGATGCAGCCATCAAGAGCCACATTTGGCTCGCGAGCCATAGGTTCCTGACCCCTGGTATACAATTTTACTGGTTGTTTTAATAAGAAAGAACCACTTTTGGCAATCACCGCCTGACATTTCCTACAAATCCCGAGGAAAGCAGCTCTATCTTGGGCTTGGGAGCAGAGCAAGGCTAAGGGTGACCACTGGTGCTCCTCACAGGCCCGTCTCCTCCACGTCTGACTCGCAGAGCTCTGAGTCAGCCTCGCCAGCCCAGACCCCGCTGATCTCACCATCACATCAGCTTGTCACAGGAAGCGACTTGAGGGAGGACAGATAATCAGATAACTTTATTAGAGGAAGAGAAAAGTTATTAAAAGCCAGCGGAACACACGGGACTAGTAGCTCCAAAGACATGCTCCCCGAAGTTAGATTTCTTACATCTTATATACTTTTACAGCTTTAGCTTTCCCGTGACAAATGCTTATTTCTATGACTTCTTTGTTTGCTGGCCTACATGAGATTTGTGTCTCTGGGAGGAGAGGGGGTAAGAGGAGGTTGGAGGGTCTGTCCTTGACTTATTACTTATTCTTCTCTCTGGAGCTGCGAGTTCATTTCAAGGAACTGATAACAAGCTATGTCCATAGCAGTGGTTTGTTATTTTTTCATATTTTTAATTAATTTTTTCCAAGGACAGAGAGAGAGAGAGCCAGAGAGAGGGATATACAGGGACAGACAAGAACGGAGAGAGGTGAGAAGCATCAATCACTATTTTCTCGTTGTTCTTGCGACACCACAGTTGTTCATTGATTGCTTTCTCACATGTGCCTTGACCGTGGGCCTTCAGCAGACTGAGCAACCCCCTGCTGGAGCTAGCGACTTTGGGTCCAAGCTAACGAGCTTTTGCTCAAGCCAGATGGGTCCACGCTCAAGCTGGCGAGCTCGGGGTCTCGAACCTGGGTCTTCTGCATCCCAGTCCGACGCTTTATCCACTGCGCCACCACCTGGTCAGGCTGGTTTGTTATTTTTTAAACTCTGCTATCTGCCCTTGTTCCCTCAGTCCTGAACACTGACTGAGGTCATGGGCTGGAGCGTGAGACCCTAGACACTGCAGGACCCTCTCTCCTCTGCATTAATCTTCCTCAGTAAGGAGGGGTAGGGGGCCTGACATTTTCTTCCTTAAGCTTAGTGTTTCAGGCTCTCCGTGGAGAGAGGTGATCGGGAAGAGAAAGGGATAAAGAGGGGAAACAATTTACAAATGGCTGACTTTGACTCACGGTGTCTTGTAGCAGTTCAGAATTTTAGAGAGATTTCATTGCACAAAGAATGTCTTCCTCTTGGCCCCTCTTATTTTTTGTGTATTTTTAATCTTTTAAATCTTTGGCAGCGTAGAACTGACGATGACCCTCTGATGCATCTCCGATGTGTTAAGCTTCCTTTTTCATTCCCCACCAGGCAGCCTCCTCTTAAAGTGCTGAGCTGGCCGCCAGGGGGCAGCTGGATCCCAGCTCAATAGTCTTGCTGTATCACCCAAAGTGAGTCTCCTTTCCTGCTCTCTGTACAGGTCTCCCATCCACAGGAATCTGATGCCAGCCAGCCTCCCTGATGGTTTCTGGTCTGAGGGCTGGCATGGCAGGGGGGGCCACCAAGGTGCTAACGACGACAGATGCCTGGCTTTCTGTGGGCAAGAAAGCCCTCGGACACACAGAGGGACTGGAAACGTCCAGAATGTCTCCTTAGGTTTCTGAGTGTGAGGGGATGTAGACACAGGAGAAAGAGTGCTGAGGGCTGAAACTGATGCAAGGTGCCAGTGCATCTGGGTAAGGCAAATGAGAGGCAGTGAGGTGATCTCAGAATGGCGCTGAGGCAGTCAGATCAAGGCCGCTGGCTCACACGAGGGTGCTGGGCTTGGCTTCTCCTGCCCACACCACTGGACGTCAGCTAGTTCTGGATAGAAGGAGGCATTCAATAAACAGCCATCACTGTAGCCCCTGCAGGGAAGCGAAGGAGAGGAGACAGTGAGTGGGGAATGGCCTATACTAGCCTGTGTTCAGAAGTATGTGCTCATTTGTATGGGTTTCATACTCAGCAGTCTTCCCTGTCCACAAGAAACTAGGCCTGATGCCATGCTGAGTAGATAGAAGGCTCTCATAGACTGAATAATCCACATAATGGGACCTAAAACTTGAACTATGCAGGAGGAAAGTGGAGATAACGCTTATTAATGCAGCTGGGCTGTGTGCCAGAACCCCCCGGGAAATCACAGTGTGTCCGTAAAGTCATGGTGCACTTTTGACCGGTCACAGGAAAGAACAAAAGACGATAGAAATGTGAAATCTGCACCAAATAAAAGGAAAACTCTCCCGGTTTCATACCTATTCAGTGCAGTTCGATGTGGGCTCCATTTGTTGCCCTACACACATCCAAACAATAGTGAAGTTCTTGTCACACACAGGTAAGGAAGTCTGGTGTAACAGAGTGAATAAGGTCTGTGATTCTCTGTTTTAAGTGATTAATGTCGTTGATACGTTCAGTGTACACATGTTGCTTCACATAACCCCAAAAGTAAAAGTCTAAGGGTGTCAGGTCCGGGGATCATAGTGGCCATGGCTTGACAGAACTCCTGCCTATCCACCGCCAGGGGAATGTTCTATCCAGAAACTCACGAACAATGGTGGCGTAGTGTGGAGGAGCACCGTCCTATTGAAAGATGACACCTTCTGGAAATTGTGGCACTGCATACAATTCCAACATGTCAAGATAGGTACTTGTCGTCACAGACTGCTCCGCAAAAACAAAAAAGGGCCTATCACCTTATCATGCATCAGGCCACACCACACGTTCACTTTGGAGGTGTCACGTTCGTCCTCAACGTAGGCATGAGGATATTCAGCAGCCCATATTCGGATGATATGGCGATGAACATGTCCACAGATATGGAAGGTAGCCTCATCGCTAAACACAATCTTCTGCAAAAATCTTGCATCATTGTCGATCTCATGAAGCATATCTGCAGCAAGTGTGCATTGTGTGAGTCTATCCGCCGGTTTGATAGCGTGCAACTGCCGGAATTTGTACCCCGTAAAACAGAGACGTTTCTTTAACACCTTATGAACTGGAGTCTTACTTAGGTGCAACTGTCGAGCACACGCACGCAGATTTTTTAGGGCTCCTTAGGTAGCTATCCCGTATAGCCTCTACAGACTCGTCACTGACTGAATGCCTACCAGAACGGGGTTTCTCCACCAAACTGATGGTTTCCTTCAACTGCTTATCCCACTGAGTAAATGCTATTCCTATGTGGTGGCGCTTCATTATAAACACGCCGATATTCACGTTTCACTTTGGTCACAGATTCGAATTTACTGAGCCACAGAACACAATGAACTTTCCTCTGTACCATCCACATCTCGACTGGCATGGCCATGGGCTGCTCCACTGTATACACAGTGTTACGTCATCATCTGCACATGCGCACATGCTGCCACATCATCCTACAGAAACTGGGAGGCTTTTCCTTTTGTTTGGTGTAGATTTCACATTTCTATCATCTTTTGTTGCTTTCCTGTGACCGGTCAAAAGTGCACTATGACTTTACAGACACACTGTACATTGCTCAGATATATAAAAAAAATAACTAGGTAATTGGATCCAAATTATCTTATGGTCATCCTTGGTAAATGTTATATTTTTAGATTCTGCCCTTTTCTTCAGTCTGTCAAGAACTTCTAGAATTCCAGTTTCTTTTCTACCTTAACACACAACCCATCTGTTGGGCAGATAAAATAATATTATGCTCACTTTGTTGAAGATGGTGCTGCCCACGTGGAGGCTCGTTGCACAGGTGATGATATTAGTTGCCCTTCCAGCTTGGGAATGGGCGTGATTATATTAATGTGTGTTGGGGAACAGGCTGTAAGCAGGCCAGGTCATTATAGCCTAAGCTTAGTTTTAAGACTGAGCTTTTCCCCATAGCCTTGACTGATTGGATAATGAGGGGTGGTGTACTCTCATGAGGAATACCATTATGCCTTAGATAAGTGACTTTGTATCAGAGACTTTCTTGTTTGTATACTGGATTAAGGGTTTTGAATCTACACTATAAAATGGGGCAGACCGGGAGCTTGCTCTCTCGGATCCTGAGATTAGCATTAGAGAGGAGAGCAGAGAAAGGCCACATGGAGGAGGCCAGAAGAAGCAGCCGGGATGGTGGAGTGCTGAGGGAGAAGCCAGTTTGTGCTAGAGAAGGGGATGGGGAACAGAGGTGAATAAGTCTAGTGAGCTAGAAACCTTTGATTCTAGGAAACTCGGATAAGTCAGTAGCTTTGTGAGCACCGAATGAGTGGGTTTTGGAGCCCAGTGTGTTTTTACTTGCCTGCTGGGTGCAAGCTAGGATTAAAGATGATGGCCCACCAGTTCTTGGCTCCGTTGTTTCATTACTGACTATCTGAATTGAATGTGAACCTGCATGGGCCAGGAAGCTGTGATGGTGGCCGTGGCTCCTGGCTTTACACCATCCCTTCTAGTTTCTTGCTGTCTATAAATCTGATAAATATAACGTCTCTGTATACTCATATGAATCAGTCATTACAGTGTTGAACAGGACAGTTCTGAAGTCACTAAGACCCTATAACATATGTCACTAGCAGGCACTCAAGCAGACATTATTATTCAGTAGTCCATGGCTTTTCTTACTCATCAAGCTATGAGTTACCTGATTGTATTGTTATACCTACATTTGTCCACAAAAATATTATTGAGTTTAGGCCAAATACTTTTGTTCAGATATACTATGTTCACCAATATTCCCTAATCATTTTGGAAAAAAAGAGAATTTTTTAAAATGTGAAGGTAACAGTTAAAAAAGATAAAACTGGAGGAGGATAATCATTATGTAGCTACCAATATTAACCAGAAAGCTTTAAAAATAAATACTAGGTAAACTTTAAATATGGGAAGGTACTATTATTTTTTAATATTCTTTGATTTAAAGATAGTTTATCTAATTATAGAAACCCATACACACACACACACACACACACACACACACACACACACACACACTATAGCTTTGACTAGGGTACAGCTAAACACAATTAGCAAATTTAATCATTAGAACTTTTCTATTTTTATTTTTTTCCTAACTAAATAGTTCTGCCTTCAATACATTCAGTGGTAGTTATTAATAAAATGGAAGTATCCTAAAATTTCTGTAAGTATATTTGAACTCGATAAATTCTATAGTTTATACCAGTGAGTGAGATGGAAATCATTTTTTTAAAATTCTAATATATGTGAATAGAGCATAAAGCATAACAAAAATTAACATATATGACTTAGAATCAAAATACAAACAAAAAATAATTAATGAATATGGTAATGTTCTCTGGCAAAAAATCTAAAAGCACTTTATGCATTTTAAGTGAATTTTAAATTTTAAGTAAACTTCCAGAGTATCATCTTCAAGCTTCAGAATTAACATCAAGCAAAATTCCTTATATAGACACAACATCAAATTCTTGACAATTTGGTAAAGCTAAGAATAGAACTGATTTTTTTCCCCACTAAGAAAAAATATTTAACCAGGAGTACAAAAGTTTATGTGATGTATGTACAACCAAGAAAATAAACTATAAATACTTCAGACCTGTTTGTGTAGAGAAGTGTTCTACACTACTTAAAAATTATGCTCATTAAACCAAATTTTTATTATTCATACCTTTACCCTGGTAGATGTTAAATCTACTTTAAAAGTAACAAAATGAAAAAAAAAAAAAGTAACAAAATGTAGCTGCAAAATACTCTAAATTTGTTGCTCTTCATAAATTCCCAAAGCAAACTGCAACAGTCTTATTTCAATGCTAAGGCAATTAAATCACAACCCATCACCCTGTCTTGCCCTAGATAGGAAACTCAGGAAGTTTTTATTCCACTTATTTATGCATGCAGTGGTTGATTCTTATATGTGCCCTGACGAGTATGTGCAATCTTGGCACATAGTGACAATGCTCTAACCAACTGAGCTACTTCTACCTGACCAGGGCAGAAAGTTTTTATTTTATTCAGAAAAGAATAAAACCTTAAAAACAAGTATTTATAAGGAGTGAACTTGTATCCTAGCATGCTGTACTATCTACTATAATTCTTTTGCTCTCCAAATTTAGTTTTGGAATTGGAGAATGTTAACCTCCAGAGAATTCTTTTCCCATCCAAACTGCTTACCTGAATATATTTTCACTGTGTTTCATTATTTAAAACAGTGATTTTCAACTAGTGTGCCGTGGTATACTGGTGTGCTGCAAGAACTTCTCAATTTAAAAAAATGACAACAGCCAACACAACAATAGCTATGCAGTGTGACTAAATCAAAATTGTACTTTTTAAAAAAATCAGATCAGCAAAAAAATGTATTAGATATTTTGGTGTGTGGCATGGCATAATTTTAATAATTAATTTATGTGTACCATGAGATGGACAAGGAAAATCACTCACTTAAAACATGTGCGACATGCTTGGAGAAAATGCTTTCCCTACCGTCCTGGCATAGATAATAACCATGGGGACGCCAAGCAGCATTTCCAATAGTTATCTGAAGATAAGCATTAAGCCTAAGAAGAAAGAATAAGAAGAGATTAGAATATTAGAAATATTGTGTTAGTCAAAATTTTTATTTCAAGTATTTCACAAGTATTTAGGATGTAATTTTCATCCATCTCTTAAGCATGTTGAAAACATCACCGTTCCCTTTACTTAAACAAAAGAAATTAAAATATGAGATGACTATCCTGCCCAAGACCTTGACCAATGTCCACGGTAAAGACAGACTGCAAAGCTAACCTTGTGAGAAAAACGACAAACATTCTTCTGCAGCCTTTGTGCACTGAAAATTAATATTTCAGATCTAAAATGACCAGACAGGTAATATGATGTACTGACAGTAACTCGAGTTTGGATCTACTTTCCTTTTTTATTTTTAAAAAAGAAAAGTTCTTTTTTTTTATTTTTTATTTTTATTTTATTCATTTTTAGAGAGAAGACACAGAGTGAGAGAGAGAGAGAGAGAAAGAGAGAAAGAGAGAAAGAGAGAAAGGGGGGAGGAGCTGGAAGCATCAACTCCCATATGTGCCTTGACCGAACCAGTACAGGGTTTTTGAACTGGCGACCTCAGTGTTCCCAGGTCGACGCTTTATCCACTGCGCCACCACAGGTCAGGCTCTACTTTCCTTTTTTAAAATTATTATTAAGTGAGAGGAAGGGAGGCAGACAGATTCCCACATGTGCCCTGAATGAGATCCACCCCACAAGCCCCCCTAAGGGCTATCCTCTGCCCATCTGAGACACTGCTCCATTGTTGGGCAACTAAGCTATTTTTAGTGCCTGAGGCAAAAGCCATGGCACCATCCTCAACACCTAGGGCCAACTTGCTCAAACCATAGAGCCATGGCTGCATAAGAGGGTTGGGTGGGTGGAGGAGCAGATAAGTCACTTCTCCTGTGTGCCCTGACTGGGAATCCAACACAGGACATCCACATGCAGGGAGGGCACTGTACGACTGAGCAAACCAGCCAGGCCTGGATCTACTTTTGATGAGTTTTCTCCATAGGCAGTCACACAGAAGACAAAGACCTAGCTTTTCACAATCCAGCTTGAAACTATGTCCACTCTCTGCAGAACAATCAGACCACTAAAAGCAGTGGGGGCTCTGCACACTGGGAATATTGCATAGGTCCATGGCAGATGTGTAATAATAGATTAAACACTGGAGCCCTTGAGCAAACAGCTAAAAAATGAGATTGGTTCATTTGGCTTCCCAAACCTCCTACATGCCAAGAACCTTAAAATAAAAGCTAGAAAACATAAAAGACAAATGAGGACAAATCACTCTTTTCCTAACCAAACCTGGTGAATTGTGATGAAGGAAAAGAAGAAAAAGTAGAAAGCAAGGAAATTCTAAAAGACCCAGAGGGTTCAGAAAAGCCTATATAGCCAGGCCTCAAACATATTTTAATTAAAAAAGTCAAACACCTATGTGTTTGATATATAGAACTGACTTTTAAAAAATTAGGTACTATGAATAGGCTGAGATTATTTCTAAAGAAAAGATAAACTGAATCTACTCAGTTTTTTCAAAGCTTAATTTTAAAAGGTTATTACACATTTTTATTACTGATTTTCATGCGTGTAAATTTTTTTTAATATTTTATTATTATTAATTTTAATTGGGTGACACCAGTAAATCAGGGTACATATGTATAATGAAAACATCTCCAGGTTATCTTATCATTCAATCGTGTTGCATACCCGTCACCCAAAGTCAAATTGTCCTCCGTCATCTTCTATCTGGTTTTCCCTGTGTCCCTCCCCTCCTCCGTATCCCACCCTTCCCTCCCTCCCCCAACACCGTAACCACCACTCTCTTGTCCATGTCTCATAGTCTCACTTTTATGTCCCACCTATGTATAAAATCATGCTGATCTCAGTTTTTCTTTCTTTCTGATTTACTTATTTCACTCCGTATAATGTTATCAAGGTACATCCATTTTGTTATAAATGATCCGATGTCATCATTTCTTATGGCTGAGTAGTACTCCATAGTATATATGTACCAAGGCTTTTTAATCCACTCGTCTTCTGACAGACACTTGGGCTGTTTCCAGATCTTCGCTACTATGAACAATGCTGCCACGAACATGGGGGCGCATTTCTTATTTTCGGACAGTGCTATGGTGTTCTTAGGGTATATTCCTATAAGTGGGATAGCTGGGTCAAAAGGCAGTTCGATTTTTAATTTTTTGAGGAATATCCAAACTGTTTTCCATAGTGGCTGCACCAGTCTGCATTCCCACCAGCAGTGCAGAAGGGTTCCCTTTTCTCCACATCCTCGCCAGCACTTATTCTGTGTTGTTTTGCTGATGAGTGCCATTCTGACTGGTGTGAGGTGATATCTCCTTGTGGTTTTAATTTGCATTTCTCTAATGATTAGTGATGTTGAGGATTTTTTTATATGCCTATTTGCCATCTGTATGTCCTCTTTGGAGAAATGTATATTCATTTCTTTTGCCCATTCTTTGATTGGATTGTTTGTCTTTCTGTTGTTGAGTTTTATAAGTTCTTTATAAATTTTAGTTATTAACACCTTATCAGATGTGCTGTCAAATATGTTCTCCCATTGTGTGGTTTGTCTTTTTATGCTGTTCTAATTGTCTTTAGCTGTGCAAAACCTTTTTAGTTTGATATAGCCCCATTTGTTTATCTTGCCTTTTATTTCATTTGCCCGTGGAGATAAATCGGCAAATATATTGCTGCTACAGATGTCGGAGAGTTTGCTGCCTATGTTTTCTTCTAAGATGTTTATGGTTTCACGGCTTACGTTTAAGTCTTTTATCCATTTTGAGTTTGTTTTTGTGAATGGTGTAAGTTGATGGTCTAGTTTCATTTTTTGCAGGTAGATGTCCAATTTTCCCAACACCATTTGTTAAAGAGACTGTCTTTACTCCATTGTATGTTCGTTCCTCCTTTGTCAAATATCAGTTGTCCATAAAGGTGTGGGTTTATTCCTGGATCCTCTGTTCTGTTCCATTAATCAATGTGCCTGTTCTTATACCAGTACCAGGCTGTCTTGAGTATAATGGCCTTATAGTAAACCTTGATATCTGGAAGTGTGATACTTCCTGCTTTATTTTTTCTTTTTAAGATTGCTGAGGCTATTCGTGTTCTTTTTGGTTTCATATAAACTTTGGGAATATGTGTTCTATATCTTTGAAGTATGTCATTGGTATTTTAATTGGTATTGCATTGAATTTTTAAATTGCTTTGGGTAATATAAACATTTTAATGATGTTTATTCTTCCTAGCCATGAGCACGGTATATGCTTCCACTTGTTTGTATCTTCCTTGATTTCTTTTATCAATGTTTTATAATTTTCCGAGTACAAGTCCTTAACCTCCCTGGTTAAATTTACTCCTAGGTACTTTATATTTTTGGCTGCAATAGTGATGGGGATTGTTTCCTTAATTTCTTTTGCTGACAGTTCATTGTTGGTATATAGAAATGCCTCTGATTTCTGAGTATTAATTTTATATCCTGCCACCTTGCTGAATTCATTTATAAGGTTTAGTAGTTTTTTGACTGAGACTTTAGGGTTTTCAATATACAATATCATATCATCTGCAAAGAGTGACAGTTTTACTTCTTCTTGTCTGATTGCTATAACTAGGACTTTCAGAACTATGTTAAATAAGAGTGGTGAAAGGGGGCATCGCTGCCTGGTTCCAGATCTTAAGGGGATTCCTTTTAATTTTTGTCCATTCAGTATGATGTTTGCTGTCGGTTTGTTGTAGATGGCCTTTATCATGTTAAGGAATGATCCCTGTATTCCCACTTTACTGAGAGTTTTGAGCATGAATGGGTGCTAGATTTTATCCAACGCCTTTTCTGTATCTATTGAAATTATCATGTGATTTTTGTCCTTCCTTTTGTTTATGTGATGAATCACATTGATTGATTTGCGAATATTGAAACAGCCTTGCCTCCCCAGAATAAATCCCACTTGATCATGGTGTATGATTTTTTCATATATTGCTGGATCCAGTTGGCTAATATTTTGTTGAGAATTTTAGCGTCTAAATTCATCCGGTATATTGGCCTATAATTTTCTTTCTTTGTGTTGTCTTTGCCCGGTATTGGGATCAGAATTATGCTCGCCTCATAAAAGAAGTTTGGAAGTCTTCCTTCCTCTTGAATTTTTTGAAATAGCTTCAGGAGGATAGGAGTTAGTTCTTCTTTGAATTTTTGATAGAATTCACTTGTGAAGCCATCAGGCCCAGGACTTTTCTTTGTTGGGAGTTTTTTGATAACTGTTTCGATCTCATTTGTTGTAATTGGTCTGTTTAGGTGTTCTGATTCTTTCAGATTGATTTTTGGAAGGTTATATGATTCAAGAAATTTGTCCATTTCACCAAGATTGTCTAATTTTTTGGCATATAGTTTTTCGTAGTATTTTGTTACAATGCTTTGTATTTCTGTTGTGTCAGTTGTTATTTCTTCACTGTCCTTTCTAATTTTATTTATTTGGGTCCTCTCTCTTATTTTCTTGGTGAGTCTAGTTAAAGGTTCATCAATCTTGTTTACCTTTTCAAAGAACCAGCTTTTGGTTTCATTGATCCTCTGTATTGTTTCCTTAGCCTCTATGTCATTTATTTCTGCTCTGATCTTTATTATTTCCTTCCTTCTACTTGTCTTGGGTTTTATTTGCTGTTGTTTTTCTAGCTGTTTTTGATGCAGGGTCAAGTTGCTTATTTGAGCTTTTTCTAGCTTCTTATTATATGCCTGTAGTGCAATAAACTTCCCTCTCAGAACTGCTGTGTCCCATAAATTTTGAGTTGATGTATGCTCATTATCATTCGTATCTAGAAACTTTGTTATTTCTTCTTTGATCTCATTGTTAATCCATTCATTATTTAATATCATGCTATTTAGTTTCCAAGTGTTTGAGTATTTTTCAGTTTTTCTTTTGTGGTTAATTTCTAGTTTTATGGCATTGTGATCTGAGAAAATGCTTGATATGATTTCAATCTTCTTAAATTTATTGAGACCATTTTTGTGTCCTAACATGTGGTCTATCCTAGAAAACGTACCATGAGCGCTTGAGAAGAATGTATATTCTACTGCTTTAGGGTGAAAAGTTCTGAAGATATCTATTAAATCAAGTTGATCTAGTATCTCCTTTAAGTCTGCTGTTTCTTTATTAATTTTCTTTCTTTAGGATCTATCCAGTGTTGTTAGAAGGGTATTGAAATCCCCTACTATTATAATATGCTATTAATCTCGCCCTTTAAATCCATCAAAGTCTGCTTTATGTATTTTGGGGCTCCTATATTTGGTGCATAGATATTTATAATAGTTATATCTTCCTGTTGAATTGTTCTCTTTATCATTATGTAGTGTCCTTCTTTATCTCTCACTACAGCCTTTGTTTTAAAGTCCATTTTGTCAGCTATAAGTATTGCTACCCCTGTTTTTCATTTCCATTTGCATGAAATATTTTTTCCATCCTTTTACCTTCTATCTATGTGCATCTATTGTTTTAAGGCGTGTCTCTTGTACACAGCATATGTATGGGTCCTGTTTCTTTATCCAGAAAGGTACCCTATGTCTTTTGATTGGATCATTTAATCCATTTACATTTAAGGTTATTATTGATATGTAGTTGTTTATTGCCATTTAATCCTTAAAACTGTATTCTTCTTTTGCTCTATTCTTTTCTCCCTTTAAACTGTTAATAACAGGCCCCTTAGTATCTCTTGCAGAATTGGTTTGGTTTTTATGAATTCCTTCAGGCTTTCTTTTTCTGGGAAGGTATTTATTTCTCCTTCAATTTTAAATGTTAGCCTTAATGGATAAAGTAGTCTTGGTTGTAGGTTCTTGTTCTGCATTACTTTATCTTGCCATTCCCTTCTGGTTTCAAGTGTTTCTGTTGAGAAGTCCGATCTCATCCTTATGGGGGCTTCTTTGTAGGTGATAGCCTTTTTTTCCCTAGCAGCTTTTAAAATTTTTTCTTTATCCATTAGCTTTGGTATTTTAACTATGATGTGTCTTGGTGTAGATTTCTTTGGGTTTCTCTTTAATGAAGTTCTGTGTGCTTCTTGAACGTGTCGAGTGTTTCCCAGCCTTAATTTAGGAAAGTTTTCTGCTATGATTTGATTGAACAATGTTTCCATTTCCTGTCCTCTCTCCTCTTCTTCAGGCAGCCCTATGGTGCGAATGTTGTTTCTCTTCAGGTTGTCTCAGAGCTCCCTTAGAGTTTCCTCACATTTTTTGAGTCTCTTTTCCTTTTTCTTCTCTGCTTCTGTGCCTTTGTTTATTGTATCCTCTAACTCACTTATTCGATCCTCAGTGTGATTCATCCTGCTTTTAATTCCTTCCATTGTGGTCTTCAGTTCTGATACTGTATTTGTCATTTCTGTCTGATTCATTTTTATTATTTCAATTTCATTTTTTATACTTGTTATCTCTTTATTTAGGTGTTCATAATGACTATCCATTGTTGCTCTAATTTCTTTGAACATCCTAACTATCATTATTCTAAATTCTGCTTCTGGTAATTTGGTTATATCTGGTTCATTCAGGTCCTTCTCTGGGGATTTCTCTTGATTCATTTGGTTTGCATTCCTCTGCCTGCCCATTTTGTCTGTGTATAAGCAAGTTGTGGCTACTGGAGTCCAGTAGGTGTTGCCTTTGTGTTCTCTACGTGTGGTCTGTCTGCAGGCCCCCCATCCCCTCTGCCGCTGCTTAGGGCGGTGGGTATGGGCATTGCCAGTGCCGGCCCACTGTAGCTTTTGCTGTGATTTCTGCCTCTCCTCCGCAGGAGGGGCTGTCACTAAAGCGACAAGCCTCAGCACCAAGGGTAGAGGTGAGCACCTTTGCTCGGCTGCGGATCCAGCCTGTTTCCGGACTTCCCCCCAGAACCCGCAGTCAGAGCCTGCTCGCCAGTTTCGCGGGTTGGGCGGTGCTTTTGACGTGCTCTCAGCTGTGAGCCTTTGCCCGTCTGGAGCTTTAGCCCCGCCCTCGAGGCCAGGTTCCTTCTGCGCAGGGTCGCAAACCAAGGTTTATTGGGCCGGGCGTGTTTGCTGGCTTCCGCTCAGCTGTGAACTTCCGCTCGACCGGGACTCTACCCCGCCCCCGCGTTCGGAGACCGCTCGTGCACGTAGGATGGCAAATTGCGGTTTTTCTGGCCAGGCGGGGATAGTAGCATAGGCTCAGCTGCGATCTTCCACTTGTCTCAGGGTCCACCCCGTTCCTGCACTCGGAGCCCGCTCACGCATGCAGAATGGCAAACCGTGGCTTCTCCAGCTGGGCGGGACTGGCAGCGTGTGCTCAGCCGCGAGCCCTTCGCCCGTCCCTGGTCCTAGCCCCGTCCCCGCTGTCAGGGCCGGCTTGCGCAGGGTCGCAGAGCAGATTTCTGCCCGTTCCTGGCCTCCCGCTTTGTCCCCGTAGCTGGGATTACAGGTGGGCCCGCAGCTTCCGGACCGCTTTCGCGCATCCCCTCCACCCCTGCTCGGCTAGACCGAGCTCACACCGGCTTGGCCTCCGCCCACGCTGACAGAACCGCGTTTCAGCATCCTGCCGCCACCGAACCCTTTAGCAACCCTCGGCAGAGTAGGAAGGGTCCTAATACCCCACAATGTTGGCCTGGGAGCTCCCTCACTTGTTTCACAGCTCAAAACTGTCCAAACGCCTCTTCTAGGCTCTGGGACTGCAGGCTGGGGCTTGGTTCCTGGGACCCAGGTCCCTCCCTCTCCGCCAAACTCTCCTCCCGCCACACGGGTCTCTCCGGGGAGCTGGGCAGCCCTCTTTGCGTTTTCGCTATTCCTACCAGTTTCAATGTGGCTTCTTATGTGTTCCTTGGTTGAAGAGTCCTCTTAGTTTAGTTCAAAGTTGGTTCATCCAGATGATGGTTCTTAAAACTGAGTTATAATCCACTTTGGTTCTGGGAGTTGGAAGTTGGTACGTCTGCCTACTCTGTTGCCATCTTGCTCCTCTCTCATGTGTGTAAATTTTAACACTGAATATTAACTCATAAACTTAGCAATATTTAGTTTCTCTAAATTTCCAAAGAAAAACTATCTAAATAGGTTTTTAAAGTTTCTTAGTAGTTTCCATGGTTTACACAAAATAAACTTCCACCTGATTCTCATACGTGAGAATAAAGAAACATAACAAGAGGAAAAGCAAGTGATCTGAATTCCTTCTGCAGTGATGGTGACCTAGCCACCCACCCCAATGCTGTCCTTAGTAAGCAGCATGCAGCTAACAGAAAGTATCCAAAAATAAAATTTATGGCCATAGAACAAAAACATTTTTTTTCCTTAAAAGTGAGAAGTGAGGAGGCAGAGACAGGCTCTCGCATGCACCCTGACCACCCGGCAAGGCAAGCTCCCCTACCTGGCAATGCTCTGCCCATCTGGGGCATTGCTCCATTGCTCAGCAACTGAGCTATTTTACAGCGCCTGAAGCAAGGTCATGGAGCCAACCTCAGCGCCTGGGGTCAACTTGTTTCAACTGAGCCATGGCTGCAGAAGAGAGAGGAAGGAAGAGAGAGAGAGAGAGAGAAAAGGGAGAGAGGGAGGGGAGAAGCAGATGGTCGCCTCTCCTGTGTGCCCTGACTGGGAATCGAACCCGGGACATCCACACGCTGGGCCAACTGGCCAGGGCCCAAAAACATATTCTATGATGAAACTAACTAGCTCTCATACAGAGGGAGTGAAAACAGTACTTTAGCCTCATCAGCATGAGGCTCTGATCATGGAGACCACCCAGTCACCCAGGAATGCTAGCGACCCCTTCTCGTGGGTATACTCAGAGAACAGAAATAAGCAATGTTATTCCCACCTCTCTGTCAGAGCCCTGCCTACTGCTCTGGAACTGTCACTGAACTGCTGCACTGAAATTCTCCACTGTTACTCTCTTGGGAGACACAACCACCAGAAGGCCCCTCCTCACCCTCAGCTTATGGCCCACCAAGCAGTGCCCTATTTCCAACCCACTCTACCAACTGACAGCTGTCCACCCTTTCTAAACTGCCCCAGCAGTGCTTAGACACCAGAGCCCGCTCCCCGTGCCGTCTCCTTCCAGGGCCTGTTCAGGAGGAAGACACTGAGCAAGGGGAAAGTCTTCCCCTACAAGGTTTCTATGATCGCAGACCTGAAATGGGAAAGATTAATGCCTGCAGCCTGACTCAGAACATTTCCTCAAAGAAACAAGTATAAAGTGTGGTCAAATTCCACTGCACAATTAGTAAAACAGTACAGCTATATTATGAATAAAGTAGGTGTTTATAGCTACACAACATTTTTCTGTGGGACAACTTGTTCCAAACAATAACCAACAATCTACAAATTTTGATTCAGCCCAATTCATGAAATGAACATTGCTTATACATAGTTCATGATTGAAGAATCTATACACCTACCTTAAAAATGACTAAAACATATGGTGTGGCTGCAAACTTTAACATTGAATGCCTTGCAACAATAAAGCTAACAACACATAAGAAAATAAAAGTTTTTCTACTAATTCCTTTCATATTTATTATTAAATCTCCTTGGTAAAACACTCCCAAACTAAATGTACATATCATGTACACAACTTAGACAGACTCATAACCATAATTCTGATGCACAGCATGGTAGAGTACCTTCACACAGTCTCTGCAACAGGAATTTAACATCTGTTATGGATTCTTTAATGTCAGAAGAAAGATTCTGGAAAAGAAACAAAGCATTACAAATTTTAGAAGTTACTGTGTATAGCTACAAACTTCAGTCATTCCGATTTTATATATTCTATTTAAAAAAATCAGTTAAAAAAAGCATTTTTTGAGAAACATCACCCTTTTCCGTAGCTTTCCGAAAAGGGGTCTGAGATAGGACTCGGTCTGTTTCTGAGTAGCACTGTTCAGTTACCCTGAACACTGCGCTTCACACAATTTGTCTCAGTCAGTTCTTTAACCCAAACACTGAGAAGTAACTACTGAAGAAGGGGCAAATTCAGACTACAATGCCACCTAGTGGTTGAACATGTTTAAAGGTTCCCTAACACACAAAACAGTATGTTATGATCCTTCAGTAAATTTCACAACTTGTTCCAATATCATCCACTAATATTTAGTTAATGAACTATACCAGCTTATTCTGTCATATATGTTTTGAGTAGTATCTTTGGCAATTCACAAGCATCCCTATTCTATATACATTACTAGCTCAAAGATAATCCATTTCCCTCTACAAAGAATTACCAAATTACACAAATAATTATTTAATAGAAATAAATCTTTTTTTTGTATTTCTATTACATAAAATTCACCCAACCTAGATTATCAGCCATACTAGATGTGCTGTGATATTTAATTAACCCCCTAAGTATGTTGTTGTGGTATCTGGACTTTCTCTTCTTGCAGTAGAAAATAACACTGGGGAACAATTTTCTTTTTTTCATTTTCTCTTGAATGAGGTTTTAGAACTGTTTCTATATATTTCTGCATTGCTGATTCCAAATATGAAATCTGTTATTTGGTACATGCTCTAGTTTTTATGCAATTTTAATTTCTTCTTGTTACAGTTAATGGCATGCATTGGTTTTTAAATTGGAGTTAAAGGTCAACGACTCTTGGATTGAACATAACCACAAGGCAATTAATGTTTTACTAACATAACTTTTACATCATTGTAGTTGTTTTTAAATGTAAAAAATTATCTGATAAAAACACCCTCGTTTTAAGATTGAACCATGGCTTCTTCCAGTAGGCGTAAATTTAATAGTCCTGACACCTTCTGTTATATTATGTGGCTGTTACACACTTCAACGTCAAAGGCGTAATATTCATCATTTGTGACATGTGCATATATGGCCAATTTTCAAGTTCCCCTTGGCAATCAAGACAAGAATTGGGCTCCTCATATTGTGTGTCATAACTGTGAGGGAAAGCTTCGTAACTGGACAATGCAAAGGAATGCCTTTTAATAGTCCCATGGTTTGGCGTGAACTCAAAGACCACAGCAGTGACTGTAATTTCTGTCTGATCCATACAAAGGGCATCAGCAAGAAAAAACGACATATGATCACATATCCTAATACTCCTTCAGCAATACAACCTATCCCACTGAGACACTCCCGGTTCCAGTTTTCAATGGTTTTATTTCTTCTAAGGACAAAGAAAGTGAACATGGTGATCAAGTGAATTCTGATAGGATGCATGAGGAAATGGTTGTAGAATCTGAAGGGTCTTCTTCTGATGCCAAGCAGTCATTAAACCCTCAGCAGTTTAACCAGCCCAAATTGAATGACTTAGTAAGAGATTGGGCCTATCAAAGAAAGCAGCTGAGTTCTTAGCCTCCACGCTTCAAGAAAAGAATGTACTTCACCGGTCAGTTAAAGTATCCCATTTCAGGAAGTGTGAACAAATTTTTGTGGACATTTTTTCCAAAGACAAACACTTTGTTTACTCTCATATCAGTAGTCTTCTCAGCCAGCTAGGTGTTACCACTTACAGTCTAACAGAATGGTGGCTATTTCTTGACAGCTCTAAACGGAGTCTGAAATATGTTCTCCTACACCAGTGATGGGCAATCTTTTGAGCTTGGTGTGTCAAAATTCACAAAACAAAACAAGCATAACTTGGGTGGTGTGTCACTTTGAGAAAAATGGCCTAACCAGAAGTCCCAGAACTAGACGCTCTGTGCCGGAGTTTTGTTGTTTTGGCCTACAGACCTCTAGTACAGAGTGTCTACACTACAGCAAATGTTTTATCCTCAGCTACTGTACCTGGCCGTGCAGGAGCCGAGGATGTCCTTCTCGGCATGCGGTCCCATACTTCTCTGGTATGCGGCTGTATTCAGCCGCGTGTCATCAAAAATGGCTACATGTGTCAGTGCTAACACGCATGTCATAGGTTTGCTATTATGGTCTTACACAACAGTAATGTTTATGACGTGGTTCCAATTGGTTATTCAACTCATCTGCGAGAAGATGATAATGACATAAAAATTATCCTCGACTTTCTGAAATATGAGGAGCCTAACTGGATCATTTGTGTGGATCTTAAAATGGTAAATTTCCTGCTAGGACAACATAGAGGTTTCATGAAGTATTCTTGCTTTCTGTGTCTGTGGGACAGCTGAGCTTGGGAGAAACACTGGACACAGAAGGAGTGGCCGAAACATGAAGCTCTGGAAGTAGGGATGCAAAATATTGTGAATGAACCTATAGTTAATCAAGACAGGATCATTTTTCCCACACTTCACATCAGACTTGGCTTAATGAAGCAGTTTGTTCAGGATTTGAATAGAGAAAGTGAATGCTTTCAACATATTATTTCTGCTTTTCCTGCCTTGTCTTTCAAGAGGATAAAAGCAGGTGTATTCGATGGACCTCAAATTGAAACCCTCAAACGTGACAAAGAATTTGCCAGGAAGATGAATTTGCCAGGAGGAGAAAGCAGCATGGCAGTCTTTTGTGGTAGTTAAAGAACTTCCTTGGCAACAAAAAAGCAGAAAACTATGAACTTCTGGTTCAAAGGATACTGTTGGCTTTCCGCAACATTGGATGTAACATGAGTGTTAAGATTCACTTTCTGAGCAGTTACCTAGATAAGTTTCCCAAAAATCTTGGAGCTGTTAGTGATGAGCAGACTACTGCTGGAGCATCAAACGAGATTGTCCTCAACAAGAACACAAACGCAAGAGCTACAAACGCAAATTTTTGCCTGAATAAAATTCAAATAAGCTTTGCGCAAATTTTATGATTAAAATGTTTTAATATGTTCTACTTCAAAGCTGTAGACAAATTCTGATGCAATCATATCTTTTCGTATATTAACTGCATTATATAAATTATATTTTCACAAAGATGATGTCCAAGAAGACATTCTACTTCATTATGTTAAAACTAAATGTTGAAAATTTTACAATAAGATGAAACCCTAAAATTTTGAATTGCAAAAAAACTGTAGCTTACAGAGAAAAACGTCACACTTGAGATCAGCACACTCGAATTAGGTAAGAACAAGTGTTTTTGTGGATGCAACAAAAATTTTGTTCCCCAGTGTAATCTAATTAAAAATTCCCTGTGAAGTGCCTAACTAAAGGAGAAGGAAGAAAAGAAGAGAAATAAAAGAAACAATGACCCATACCCTCTCCTGACCCCACCCTGGAAAACGACTGCCGGGCCCCTTGGGTTCGGTTGCCCTGTCCAAAGAGCACCCTTCTAGAGGCAGACAGACAGTGAAGGCTGAGGAGAACATGCCCCCCCCCCAAGTGCAGTCCCTGTGCCATCCTATCTATGTAAGGAGAGACGTCACTCCAGGAGAAAATTCTAGTTCATAACTAGTTCCGTGCCCCATCTAGTTCCACATCATCTCCTGAATGGATTCAGAATCCTGATGACTAATATGCTGTTCTTCAACTGTAAATGCAAATAAAAGCATCTTGCATTTCAGTCTCGTGGCCAGACACAAATAATTTCTAAATACAGGCTGAAATGAACCTGGGATTTGCACACACTCTACCTAAACTGCTGCAGACACGACTGCCGAGAAGAAAGGTGGAACGAGCATTTCAGCGCACAAACAGGCAGCTCTCTGCAGAGCTGAGAGAATGCACAGTCTCTGAAAGGTCACTGATGTGTTTGTTTTTGTCACTGCCAATGTCTTCCTACCTCCTTCCTTTCCTGATGCCATCATCTCTCTGAGAAGCTACTAGCACTCTCCCCGCACGGCACTCCTTCCCAGAGGTTTTAAATAAATGTAGAATTCCCCAAACTTCGTGTTCACTCCACTGCTGTAATCCTTTCCTTTGTGTTAACATTAATAAGTCAGCTTTAAAGAAAGTGCCATGAGGAGCATAAATGTACACTATCTTCGAATAACCCGTGTCCAAGTGCACAGCAATATCCTCAACAGTGTCCATGCAGAAGGGCTTGCTGAGCTTTCCTTCCCACTCATTAGCCCTGAGAACACCACATATAAAAACCAATCAAAATGCCCTCCTTTCTTAGCCTAAAACTATCTACCTTACGAAATTTGGTGATGATGTCTATGTCTTTATGATCATCACCTTTTCCTAAAGATACTCCCAGGGCCTGAAGAAAAACAATGCCCCGCACCTGACTGGTCCTGGTGGTGGTGACTCCACAGCCAAGGTGAGCGGCCTAAATCTGCTTGGTTGCCCCACAGGTCACCTCGGATCTTGCCAATTTCTGTTATAGGAGTTTTTAAAAAAATCTTTTTATAGTATTTTGACAAATGAGAAAAACAAATGTAGAGAGTAGCTCTTGTATGCTACCATTTGTATTTAAAAAACAGAAAACAGACTCTGGTCAACATGACAGTGTAGATAAGCGCTCCACAGGCCTCTTCCCACAACCACATCAAAATTACAACTAAGTTACAGAATAACCATCATTGAGAACCACCTAAAGAACAGATGACAGAAGTCCTAAGGACATAAAGAAAGAGCCACTATGAGACTGGCAGGAGGGTGGAGACATAGACCCCACAGTGTGGTGATTCAGAATTACAAGTTATTTGTTGGCTGCAGAGGACCTCCCAGGAGCGAAGGGTCCAGCCCCACACTGGGTTCCCAAACTTGGGACAACCAGTGCCAGGAAGGAGTCCCCCCAAACCCAGCCTCTGATAACCAGAAAGGATTGCTTCTAAAGATAATAAACCACCTTCCTGCAGTATCTGCAGGGCTGAAGCACAAAGAACGCAGCCTGCCTCTGTCAGCAAGATTAGATTTGAGCCTCACTGCTGAGGCTTGTAAAAATTTTCTACTTGCAGCTGTAGCTATGAACTAGTTCCTCTTAAGTGCTGAGCTAAATTGGGTCAGGGGTCTTTAGCATGGGCTGGCACACCAGCACATTTAGCTCAGCAGTTCTTCAAGTCAAGTTCACTTGTTAAAAAAAACAAAAAACAAGAAGCCTGTCAAGGGGACCAAGAAGTTGAAGGAAAAACAGAAAGCTGTGGTGGAAGAAATGCCAAGGGAAGAATGAAGAAGGAGCATTAGTCATGAGTGCTGCTTTTAGAAATGGGGGTCCCAGCCTGACCTGTGGTGGCGCAGTGGATAAAAGCGTCGACCTGGGAACACTGAGGTCGCCAGTTCAAAACCCTGCACTAGTCTGCTCAAGGCATATATGGGAGTTGATGCTTCCAGCTCCTCCCCTCTTTCTCTCTCTCTCTCTCTCTCTCTCTCTCTCAGTCTCCTCTCTAAAATGAATAAAATAAAAAGAAATTAAAAAAAAAAAAAAAAAAGAAATGGGGGTCCCTGTTGTCCCTGATTAAGAATGGATTCAGTATAGCTGTGGGGCAGAAACCAGATTGCATCATGTGAAGGAATGAGTGAAATTTAGAATTTATTTTTATTTTAAGAAGTTTGGCTATAAAGAAAAAGGACAGTTGCTTAAAAACAAACAAACAAAAACCTCTTTAAAGAGGGAGAGACATTTGTATGTTTCAGTGCTGATGGGGATAAGCAAGTAGAGACACTAAAGACACAGGGGAAAAAAAGATAAGTAATACTAAGGTTCCTGATAATGCTAAAAAAGATGAGCTGGGATCCAATGTGCAGGTAGAAGGTGTGACCTAAGATGTAACAGATACAGTACCTCATTCATTTTAACAAAGGAAAAGGGGAAGAATTTCTTGCCAACAAGAAATTGAATGTATGTTCGTTAAAGAAAAGGATCAAACATTATTTCTTTTTAATCCTCTGCAAGTGAGTGTAACATTATGCATATAAGAAACATCTAATAAATATTGGGGAAGAAAGCTATTATTCTACAGAGAGCCTCTCCTCATAACAACTACTAAAATTGCTAATTGTGTCCCAACAAGTTCCTAGAGCAGCCTGGTTTTCCAAATTATGAGGTGTTGCAGTAAGTAAAGATTCACCTATCCCAGGGCTCCAAAACATTGGTATCAGAACAATTACTTCAGAGTAGTTATACCAGGCAGAACGTTTTAGGACAGGTGATAGGAGGTTTATCTTAGGAACTTCTCCAGTTTAACAAAGGGGCACTCACAACGTATTTACTATTTCAACTAGAAGACTAACAATAAAAGCTAGGACATCCCTAGAAATGATCAAAATGAGGAGGCTGTTGGTCAAATAAGTTTGCAAAATATGATTTTTATGTTTGCTCGCTTATAGTTTGCATTGGGGGCTGGGCAGCGCCAGGTATATGTGGTCTGTGAAATTGAAAATTACCTTCTTGCTTGGGAGGGGCCGTTGTTTTGCTAATGTTTGCTGGAGGAGAGGTTTTCCTGCTAGAAAGTTTTGAAAAAAGAGAGCGGGAGAAGAGGCAGAAAGAAGCCATGTTATGCAGGGAAAGAAGAGAATGCAGAGTGCTGAAGAAGCCAATTTGTGCAGAGAGAAGGTGTGCAGATGGGGAACAGAGGTGAGGGGCTTTGCGAGCTCCGCTAAGACTGGAGGGGCCTTTGATTCTAGGAGGAATCGAAGAAAATTCTCCTGGTTGTGGAACCGGAGAATGTGTCAAGGCTTTGTGAGCTCTGAATGAGTGAAAAGGAAGTGTTTTCCCTGTGTGTTTGCTTGTGGGCCGGTGCAAGACTTTAATAAAGGAATGATCCACCATTTTCTGGCTCCACTGTTTCTTTACTGTCTGTCCGACTTTAGTGTGAACCTGCATGTGAATGGTCGTGATGGACACGACTACTGGTCATACAGAGGCCCATCTGGAAGAACAATACAACATAGATGAGTGATTTCTAGGTACGGAGAGAGCTATGAAACAGTTCAGTGATCTCCAACCAGCATTGTTTTTAAATGAAACAGAATAGATTAATATAATAAAACAAATGATAGAATCACAGGTAGTTAAGCTAAGAATTGTGTCATGAAACTTTTTTCATACATATATATCAACAAAATATAAAAATTTACTTCTTACAGTGGCTGGAACAATGGAAAAAAGTTTGAAAGTTACTGACACTATGATGCAGAAAGATGAAGGCTATAAAGCAAATGTTTCTGTATAAAATTATACAGCTACAGCTTGACCAGGTGGTGGTGCAGTGGACAGTGTCGGAATGGGATGCAGAGGACCCAGGTTTGAAACCCTGAGGTTGCTGGCTTAAGCACGGGGTCGCTGGCTTGGTCGTGGGATCATAGGCTGTAGTAAGGTACCAAAAAGCTACAAAATTAATATTAATATTTTAGGGAAAGAAATGTGAAAGTTTCCTGGCTTGCAGAAATGTACTGTGTAGGAGGCTCCCTTCTACTAGGAAGCTTAAAGAGCATTTTATTAATTTGGGCTAGGCATGCAGAGAGATTTTGTAAATATGACTTTTTATACTTGTGTGATTTGCAACAAACCAGGATGGCCCGATTGCATTGTATTGTAAATGAAGAGAGGAAGGAGATTTAGATTCCCTCCCTTCCCCCCACACCTGTAAGGAAGCAGGTAAATAGCTTGCCAGGTGCAGGAAGAGAGAGATCTTATTTCATGAGCCATTTGCAGGTATTTATCCCCTAGCACCATGGAAACTACCCCTCCCCTCCTGAAAACGTATAATTAGTGTATATATCTCTAAACAAAGGAATGACAAATGAATACTAGAAAATTTAGGAATATCTTTTAATATATAGAATAACATTTTTGCTATTGTGTTACGTTATAAGTTTTGATGTGTAGAAATGTTTTTTATAGGTCCTACAGACAAATGTTGTAAGTTTGCTAATGAATTGTGTCCCACCCCCCTCCTCCTTTTCCTGCCAACCTGTGTGTGTGTATGTGAGAGAGAGAGAGCAAAGGTATATAACCTGCCATAAAGGCTGTGCCCGGGACACACTATTTGGGTCTGCAAATGCCCCGTGCTGGCATATTTAATAAATCTCCTCCTTTAATAAAACTCCTTAAAATTCATCTGGACTTGGTATCTACATAAACCCATGGAATTGAGGTATGGTACTTTACAACAAGATATGACCCCATGTGTAAAGCCAGTAGCCAGGGCCACCATCTCAGCCGCCCAGCCAGTGCAGGTTCGCATTAGATTCGGACAGTCGGTAATGAAACACCGGAGCCAAGAACTAACTGGTGAGCCATCAGCTTTAATTCTAGCTTGCACCCGGCGGGCAAGCAAAAACACACACTGGGCTCCAAAACCCACTCTCTCAGTGCTCACAAAGTTGACTTATCTGAGTTTCCTAGAATCAAAGGTTTCTAGCTCACCAGACTTATTCACCTCTGTTCCCCATCTCCTCCAGCACAAACTCTGCACAAACTGGCTTCTCCCTCAGCACTCTGCCATCTTGGTTGCTTCTCCTGGCCTCCACGTGGCCTTAATCTGCTCTCCTCTCTATACTAACCTCAGGAACCAAGAGAGAGCAAGCTACCTATCCGAGGCACAATGGGATTCCTCAGGAGAGTGCACCACCCCACATCATCCAATCAGTCAAGGGTGTGGGGAAAAGCTTACTCTTAAAACTAAGCCTTAGGCTATAACGACCCAGCCTGCCCACAGCCTGTCCCGGAACACACATTAATATCAACGAACTTCCATGTGGGCAGCGCCATCTTTAACAAAGTGAGCATAATATATTTTATCTGCCCAACACCATGGTTACTACCTTGAGCCCAAGGTCGCTGGCTCGAGCAAGGGGTCACTCGCTCTGCTGTAGCCCCCCTCATCAAAGCACATAAGAGAAAGCAATCACTGAACAACTAAGGAGACTAAGAAGCCACAACGAAGAATTGATGCTTCCCATCTCTCTCCGTTCCGCCTGTCTGTCCCTATATGTCCCTCTCTGACTCTCTGTCTCTGTCAAAAAAAAAAAAAAATACAGCTACATATCAAAATACTGTCTTCCCAAACAGGCAAAAAGAAAAGATGTCCAGTTACACATACTCTCTCATACAAGCACACCTCCGCGATACTGTGGGTTTGATTACAGACCACAGCAGAAAGGTGAAATCACAATAAGGAGAGCTCTAACTTTTTTGCTGGCACCTTAGCCTTACATTTATAAAAATGCAACATCTGCAGAGCACAATAAAACAAAGCACAGTAAAACGAGGTATTCCTGTATTATTCAAGTACCCTCACCTACCTGATTATGCAAATATGCACATTATAAACCTAGAGGAATCAGGTTGTGGTGATTCAATTTTCCCTCTAAAGTATTCAGATTTCAACATCCTGGCCCTTTTAATATCAACTATGAATGCCTACACCTAAATTACTTTTTTCAAATACTCTCAAACCACTCATCTGAAGAAAAAGGTCACTGAAGATAAAAATATTAAGTTACAAATACAAACTTTCCTCGTTTATCTGCTAAATAACGTTCTATTTAATGAGCTCCACTTTGCTAATTATTTTCAAAGGTCCATTAATTATGAAATATGACATACACCAAACAATTCCCACTTACACTAAATCATATATATATATATATATATATGTATATAATCTTACATTACATCCAAAGACCTAAGCAGATATTCTCAAAGTGTGGTCCTCAGACCTCTAGGATCCTTAAGATCTTTTGATTGGGTCTGTAAAGTCAAAACTATGTTCAATACTAAGGTACTATTTCCTGTACACTATTTGGACATTTGCACTGAGCGTGAAAAGCAACGGTAAGTCTTCTGGCACCTTGACAAGTATATATAAAGCACTTCTGATTTAGACGAAGTATGACGGTTGTCTGGAGGGAAAGCACTTGTGTGATTAAGCTGCAAACTAAACCAGCTGCTTTTTTTCGTGTTGTATCATTTTTACATGAAAGAATACCTCCAATTATAGTCATTCAGACTTAGACAACTTTCCAAAAATGAACAAAGTGAGCCTGCTACTTCTGGGAAACAACTGATAATATTTGCTGTCTATGATAAAATTCCAGCTTTCAGGTAAAAATAAAAATTGTGGAGATCTTAGACCTGCCATCATGAATTTAACAGCGTCCCAATACATAAAAATATTTCTCATGACCTCACTGGTAAGAGTAAATAATATTTTTTAAAATAAGGTAAAATGAAATATATCAACAATTGGAAGATTTGCATAACTCAGAGAACCAATACTTTAAAATAATCAATGGCTTCATTTATAAATTTTTAAAAGCTTCTCAGTTTTAACTTCTAACACAGTAAACATCGATAAGCACATAAACAAAAGCCCTAGGGGATCCTCAATAATTTGGAAGAGTGCAAAGGGGTCCTGATACCAAAAGCTTTGAGAACCGGTAATCTAAGTTATGGTTAAGTAATAAGGTAATGGAGATCAACTTAAGGAAGTTCCTAAATCACGTTAATTCTTGCTCCCTTTTCTCCATAGTTTCGGCCTTCCTTTCAGTGAAGAGCTGACCAACAGACTTTTCTATGTGTACTTGGGGTTGGGGGTAGAATGTAGTAATAAACGGGGTTTCCCAGTAGAAAGGACTCAAAGACCAATTCCGAGGCTACCCTTTCTGTGTCTCAACTGGGCACAAACACTGAGTGAAGCCACAGGCTTGAACGACCAGAAGACCTGGGACAGCGTTCCGAAGAATGCTGACAGATGGGAGTGAATACAAGGGGCACTCAGAGAAACGGCGAGGGACTGAGGGGCAATGGGGGAAACTGCCGTCAAACTCTTGCGTTTTCCTGTACCCCCCCCCGCCCCCACTTCCTCCCTAAGGCTCCGAAGTGTGCTGTCGGGTGGTCCTGGAGGGGCCGCGCCAGGGTCGTGGGGGGTCTCGCTAAGCCAGCCCCACACCCGCCCGCATGCTCGCACTACCTCCCCTCACTCCGGCCCCCGCTCCGCTGTCCCCTCCACAGCCCCGCGCCCGCGACCCCAGGGCTCCTCACCACCAACAGGTTCCTGTCCTCCACCAGCTGCCGCTTCCGGAGGATCTTCGACTTCAGAATGTCCATGTTGTCGCCTGGCTTTGAGCTCCAGATTTCCTCTCCGGCGCCTTGAGACAAGGATGACCCTTCCTGGCGAACCCGACCAAGATAAACTGCGAGTCCCAATATTGGCTACAACACTGACAGGAGCGCTTCCGGCGGAAGCTGAGGTAAGCGACAGGAGGAAAAGGAGCGCCCGCGGCGCCTTGTTGTTGACGAAACCTCTGTGATGAGCGGCCCCTGGTGGCGCCCTCCAGTAGTGCCCCCGTAGTTTCCCAACTATAGATAGAAATGAACGTGGACCTGAAACAAGAGTTTTCTGAATGACGTGGGGATCGACGTCCTTCATTTTTAGTGATATTATTATACTTGCTTGTATCTGCTAGTTCAGGTCCAAAAACCTCCTCGCAGAACACCTCAATTATGTTAAATAATGCCAGATCTGCCTGACCAAGCAGTGGCATAGGGCAATGGCACAGTGGATAGAACATCGGCTTGGGATGCAGAGGACTCAGGTTCAAAACCCGGAGGTCACCAAGGAGTGCAGGCTCACCAGCTTTAGTGAGGGGTCTCTGGCTTGAGCCTAAGGTCACTGGTTAACCTTGCCTCCCGCCCCATCAAGGCACATATGAGAAAGCAAACAATGAACAACTAAGGTGCTGCAATGAAGAACTGATGCTTCTTATCTCTCTCCCTTCCTGTCTGTCTGTCTCTTGCTAAAAAAAAAGAAAAAGAAAATAATGTCAGATCTTTATTTATTATACCAGAAGTTCATATCTGAGTTTCTGAAGTTACCTGTTTGCTAAAATTAATGTACTAGAGAGAGTGAGAAAAACCTGAACAATACTACTAGCTCATTCATATAAAGTAAAATGACAGTGCTCATTGCTAACCTGTTAAATGTCCACTAAAGTTAAGCAACTACATCAATTTAAGTATTTTCTCAGAAGTAAATTTGTCTTTCCTCCCTCAGTTCTAGATTGCTTGCATATCTTAGTGATAAGTGAACATGTACTTTAAGCTGAGATAATCTTTTTGGTCATGTGTTCAGCAATCAAGACTTTTAGGAACATGATTTAAAACATAACTATTTTTTTTTAGTCCAACCAAAGAAAAAAGACAAACTGGGGAGAAAAATTACATCAGAGAGTTTACTTTTTTTTCTTTAGCGAGAAAGACAGAGAGACGGACAGATAGGGACAGAAAGACAGGAAGGAAGAGAGATGAGAAGCATCATTTTTTCGTTGCAGCACCTTAGTTGTTTATTGATTGCTTTCTCCTATGTGCCTTGCTAAGGTGACCAGACCTCTTTGGTGGGACAGTCCCGATTTTTAACAATTTGTTCCGCGACCAGTGGTGTTTTTAAAAATTCCCGATTTTTGGAAAGAATGCACAAAAAGCTGGGGAACAGCGGGAGAACGGGAAGGGAATATACAGTTTCCGCGGAGAAGCCCTGCCTTGACCCGGAAGCACCTGCTCTGCTGCAAGAGCTGGCTGCCCCAATCGGCCCCAAACAAAGAACTTTGGGCAGGAGGTACCTGCTGGGGCAGCGGCTGTCAAGTCCCCTAACTACCCATAGGTCTGCATCCTGGATGCCAGCGTGCAGCTCTGGGATCCGCCAGGTGCAAGCCATTCGGTCTCCAGCGGGCAGCGGGGCTGGACTCAGGGAGTGTGGCCACCGCAAGGATGAGTCCAGGCAGGGAGTGTGTGCGACCACTCATGTGTGAGCGTGCAGGAGGCGCTACCCTGCCTGCTCCCACTGGCTCTTGCAGCTCCGGCATCAGTTTTGGGACTGTGTAACTGGATCCCTCTCACTCACTCAAAATTTCCCATATAGTAATATTTCTGAAAATGATCGTTTTAATGAGGTATCATTATTAAAAATATATATTGATAAGGAAAAGGTTAAATCTTGGACATCAGCAAAAATCACAATAGAGAACAAATGGTTAGAAATATTTCATCATTTTGAAACAAACCATGTTCCATACAATAATGCACTAAAAATTGTGGCATACGTGCTGTCTTTACCAGGAACTAATGCTGCGACTGAATGCGTTTTTTCTACACTAAATAAAGTGTGGACATCAGACAAATCACAATTAAGTGTTGAGACTTTGAAAGCCATTTTATTTGTGAAATATAATTTAACAAATTCTTGTGAAAAAATTTAAACAACAGGAATCTACTAAAAAAATTCACTCAAATGAGAAATATGGCAAAGAATAAAATAATACTATACATAATTTTAATGTATTATATTTGTAAATTGTACTTCTGTTGAAATTTAAAAATATATATATTACAATACTATTTTTGCATTCTATGAAAAATTTTTTGCTCCATATAGACCAAATTTCTAATCACCCCCCCCCATCAATGGTGTCCCGCTTTACCAATATTAAAATCTGGTCACCTTAGCCTTGACCCTGCGGGCTCCCGCTGAGCCAGTAACCCCTCACTCAAGCCAGCGACCTTGGGCTTCAAGCCAGCTACCTTTGGGCTCAAGCCAGCGACCATGGAGTCATGTCTATGATCCCATGCTCAAGCCAGCAACCCCATGCTCAAGCTGGTGAGCCCGCATTCAAGCCAAATGAGCCCACGCTGAAGCCGGTGACTTGGGGGGTTTCAAACCTGAATTGGTCCTCCGCAGCTCAGGCTGATGCTCTATTCACTCACTTCTCCACTACCTGGCCAGGCCAGAAATTTTACTTTTTAAAAGACTGAAAACTTTACAGTGCATTCATTTTTGGTTCTATGCCATTGAATCTTTTTTTAAATTCTATTTAAGTCATCAATAAACAATATTTGACATGTTAGTTTTTCCCTCTCAAAAAGGAAGGAGATATCATTCAATTTATTCAATCCTGCTGCTACACACAACCAAATTACACTGCTCACAAAAATTAGGGGATTAGGGAACGTGCAGATACTCCAGTACTTTCAGTCTTTTGTATAGTGCATTTTCACCAGAGAAATAAAAGTTGGTTTTGCATCTCATTTGCATAATCACACAACGTTCTTTGACTTGTTGTTTGCTTTTCTGATGTTCTTAGTTAATAAAAAAAAATCAAATGCTTCTTTTTATCGCTTCATATTCATTTTGAAATATCCCCTAATGTTTGTGAGCAGTACAATTCACCCATGTACTTCGTAAGTACAATGCTAATGGTGTAAGCCAAAAAACTCATATCTCAACTTATTTAAGCTTTTATCTCAGTGACTGTCATAAATGCAAAATGTCATATGTTGAGACTATCATAACCTGAGGACCTGTACTAGCTACCAGAAGCAGACTCTCATTAAATTTCAGACTTTCATTGACTTTAATTTTTATGTAAACATGAACATTAAATCTTAATTAAGGCCTGAGATGGAAGATGGAAGAGAGGTGAGTACTGGTACAAGCAAACTGATGGAGTAACTTTTCAATACAGAAAGGAAAAAAAAGGCCAGGAGAGTTTAGAAACACTCAAGAGAACCAATCAATCCTGACTCTAAGGGATAATATATTTATTCAGTTTTAAAATATGCATTCGATTCTATCACAATAGTATTTAAAAAGTGAAATATTGCAAACAATCTAGATGTTCTAAATGGGAGAATGGTTAAATAAGTTATAGTTCGTAGATACAACTAAATAATGTGGAACATTAAAAACCATGTTTCAAAAAATATTCAATGATATGAGAGTACTCATGATATAATATTTAGTAAAAAGTAGTATTAATGCAACTAGAAATATAGCATACAGTCTCTATTAGTAAGAAAAGCATATACACTTAGAAAAACAATTAGAAGAAAATATATAAATATATCAGGTTCTTATCTGTCACTAGTACCTTTGGTGATTGTTTTTCTCTCTATTCCACAGTTTGGTAAAAATTCCATAATTTGGAAAAAAATCCAGATAGCAGTCATTTTCTGCTTTATTAAATTATTATTTAAATTTGTCATAAATTTTTCCAACATAATTACTTTAGAAATTGTGTATGACAAATTTTAAGTAATGCTAATAAGAGAAAGCAAAGGATTAGACAAAGAATATTTTTTAAAATCTTTATAATTATTCAATCAATATTTAAAAAAAAATTTTTCCTGAAATGAGGAGTGGGGAGGCAGAGAGACAGACTCCTCATGCAATCAACTGAGATCCACCTGGCATGCCCATTATGGGCAATGATCTGCTCATCTGGGGCATTGCTCCATTGCAATAGGAACCATTCTAGTACCTGAGGTGGAGGCCATGGAGCCATCATCAACGCCTGGGCCAACTTTGCTCCAATAGAGCCTTGGCTGCAGGAGAGGAAGAGAGAGATAGAGAGAAAGGAGAGGAGGAAAGGGGGGAGGAACAGATGGGTACTTCTCCTGTGTGCCCTGGCCAAGCAAGAATCAAACCCAGGGCTTCCACATGTCAGGCCAATGCTCTACCACTAAGCCAACCAGCCAGGGCTTAAATATTTTTTATGAACTCTGTATTACCTTAGATCAGTGGTTCTTAACCTTTTTTGAGGTACGGAACCCACCAGTTTCATATGCGCATTCACCGAACCCTTCTTTAGTGATAAATAAAATATGATTTTTTTTCCAAATTCAAGACATAGGTATATGTTTTTTTACTGGTGCACAAAATGAGCTGTGCATGAACATCACCTTGCTCAAAGAACAAAACCAACAAAGTGCATGAACTCACAACAAATTACGGTATTACTTTATTCTGGCCTCCGTGGCAGAGGCTTCTCTGAACCCCTGAGACCGACTCATTGAACCCCTAGGGTTCGATAAAACCTGAGTTAAGAACCACTGCCTTAGATTATGTGGCCTAAATAAAATATAAAAGTCAGCCCTACCCTTGAGGCTATTACCATCTAACTTGAGATCCTAAAAAGGTAAATTAGGTAAGATAAATATGATTTAATAACATTATGGGGCTATAATAAAGTATTTACAATAGAAGAAATAATAAGAATCAATTTATGATTAGTGAGATTATTCCTCTGTGGGAGTAACTCATTTTAAGAGATTATTTGTCATTTCTGGAAACTAGAAGATATACCAAATTTAATCAGGATGGCCTGGGTTTGTTTTGTTGCTGTCCAAAAGGATAGAATATAATTTGGATAGATATGTATATATGGCTTAATACGGTGGCCCTCAATCTTCAGAATAACCTGGAGGACTTTTTGAAACCCAGACTGCTGGTCCTGATACCTCATTCAGGAGGTTTGGGGTAGAGCCCAAGAATCTGCTTTTTGAACAAGTTTTCAAGTGAGACAGCTGCTGTTGATCCAGGGACTACACTTTCAGAACCACTGATCTAATATTTTATTCTGGAATCCCTCTGTAGGGAAAGAAACTGGGTGAGTCAGAAACTCAGTCTGCACGAGTTTTGATGCACATGAGCAGAGGAGGTGGTGGCACGTATCTACAGCAGTTTCTTGGGCACCTCTCAGGTACTCAGTTGCCAACTCACAGTGACACTTCTAGCAATTTCTTAATGGAAAAGTTCAGGGTCCCTTTGGATCCAGCCACATTCACATGTCTGCTTTGTGTGCTTATACCACGAGCAGGTAGCAACCCAATCTAGGCCAATCAGAGCCAGTTCCCTAGAACAGTGTTTTTCAATCCCCAATCTGTGAAAGAGTTAATGATCCTGATGTCATATGAAGATTACAGACCCAATGATATTAACTGAATTTGCTTATGCTTAGGGTGACTGCCACTTATTAGCCTGTATCATTGATGAAAATACTATTGAGGTTGTCTTAGATATCTTTGGAAGCTCACTGGAACAACCTTTTGCACCATGCAGAGCATTTACAAATCATGCACAACAGACAAAAGCATTTGGATAAAATTTTGTAGTATTCAATGCATCACACAAGTAGAGTTTGAAAATCAGGCATCTGCTTGTATGTGGTACTGTTATGTATGGTAAGATAAAACTATTTATTTTGTGTTTCCACTTCCAGCCAGCTAGGTCACTGGTCCCCAAGCACAAAAAGGTTGAAAAACACTGCCCTAGAAAATTTATATTGGAATTGAGTCAATCTTTTCAATATATAGGAAATATAAAATCTTAATTTAAGGGCATGCTGGGTCCAGACCAGTGCATTCTGGCCTGCAAGAACCCACTGCTAGGTTTTTAAGAATTTTGTGAGCCAGCTGTTAAGCATAGACATTATTGAAAGTTAAATGGTTATTTACAATTAAACACATATTATAAACAAAGATAATAAATACACAGAACTTGTTACTTATTATCTTACTACATTTTACTAGTATTTATGCTCTTGGAGTTAGCAATAACTATTGCATCTTTGTGGTGGAAATCCCACATAATGTGACTATTGCACATCTTCTACCCACTCCACAGTTGAGGATGTCATACTGGTAGCTTGAAATCAACCATAGTGGGAATATTTGTGCCACAGAAACTGTCAAATGCTACAAATCTAGACTTGCTTTATTGTTCTGTTGACTATCAAAACTTTAAAAAATTATAGAGGAAATGTTAATGATACAAACCAGGGTTTCTCAGCATTGGGCCAGATCATTCTTTCTTTTTGGGGAAGGGGATGGCCTTGACTCTACCCATTAGATGCCAGTAGCATCCTTTTTCAGTTCTGACAAGCAAAAATGTCTCTGGACATTGCCAAATGTCCCCTGAGGAGCAAAATCTCTCTCCACTTGAGAATCACTGATACAAATTAAGTGTAAAAGTGCTGTGTCTGTAGCTGTTATCTAATAAAAAAGACAAAGATTTGAAGAGACAGTCTTTTAGGATTGGAAAACTATTATCTGATTCAGTAAGAAAGTTTCTCAGGTTTTTGACAAACAAGGGAAGTTCCTACATACATTGTCAATTCACTTTTGTCTTATTCATTAATTTATGCAAAAATATCAACCAGCATTCATGTTAGAGCTGGACTCACTCATCAGTTGTAACCACAGATTGGCTAAGAATTTGAATTCTGCAAAAGTCATTTAAAGCATTCAGTGAGAATCAATTGATTATATACAATTTACAATAAAGATACTGTATAGTTCATCATTATTTATAAATTGTGTACACCATACCACTCTTCTTTTTATAGAGACAGAGAGAGAGGAGAGAGAGTCAGAGAGGGACAGATAGGGACAGACAGGGACAGACAGACAGAAAGGGAGAGAGATAAGAAGCATCAATTTTTTGTTGCGGCATGTTAGTTGTTCATTGTTTCCTCATATGTGCCTTGACAGGGGTGCTACAGCTGAACCAGTGACCCATTGCTCAAGCCAATGACCTTGGGCTCAAGTCAGCAACCATGAGGTCATGTCTATGATCCTACACTCAAGCCAGAGACCCCGCACTCAAGCTGGATGAGCCTGTGCTCAAGCTGGTGACCTCGGGGTTTTGAATCTGGGTCCCCTGTGTCCCAGTCCAATGCTCTATCCACAGCACCACTGCTTGGTCAGGCACCATATATCCTTTATATCAGTAAAAATTATATGAATATGTGCACACACTTCTCTTCCTCCAAAGAACCAGTTTTTAAACATTTACCAGCACAGAATTGGCCATTATCTGCCTCTTGTGTGAGCTTTGCTAAGGAGCTTAGCAAAGAAAGCTGGAATATCAAGAAAGAGAAATCAAACAGATTTGCAAGAAGAATTATGAATGACAGAGAATGGAGAATAACCCATGCAGCCACCTGTATTTCCAGTTCTTTATTCTGATTCTTCATGGAGTCTAGTTTGTATCTCCATATCAAAAAAAAAAAAAAACAACCAGTATTGAATCCTCACACCATATATATATATATATATTTAATTTTAATGGGGTGACACCAATAAATCAGGGTACATATGTACAACGAAAATATCTCCAGGTTATCTTATCATTCAATTATGTTGTATACCCATCATCCAAAGTCAAATTATCCTCTGTCACCTTCTATCTGGTTTTCCCTGTGCACCTCCCCTCCTCCCTATCCCTCCCTCTCTTCCCTCCCCCCACCCCGTAACCACCACTCTCTTGTCCATGTCTCATAGTCTCACTTTCATGCCTCACCTATGTATGAAATCATGCTGTTCTCAGTTTTTTCTGATTTACTTATTACACTCCGTATGTTATCAAGGTCTATCCATTTTGTTGTAAATGTTCCAATGTCATCATTTCTTATGGCTGAGTAGTATTCCATAGTATATATGTACCATAGCTTTTTAATCCACTCATCCTCTGACGGACACTTGGGCTGTTTCCAGATCTTCGCTATTGTGAACAAAGCTGCCACGAACATGGGGGTGCATTTCTTCTTTTCGAACAGTTCTATGGTGTTCTTAGGGTATATTCCTATAAGTGGGATAGCTGGGTCAAAAGGTAGTTTGATTTTTAATTTTTTGAGGAATCTCCATACTGTTTTTCACAGTGGCTGCACCAGTCTGCATTCCCACCAGCAGTGCAGGAGAGTTCCCTTTTCTCCACATCCTCGCCAGCACTTATTCTGTGTTGTTTTGCTGATGAGCACCATTCTGACTGGTGTGAGGAGATATCTCATTGTGGTTTTAATTTGCATTTCTCTAATGATTAGTGATGTTGAGCATTTTTTCATATGCCTATTGATCATCTGTATGTTCTCTTTGGAGAAATTTCTATTCATTTCTTTTGCCCATTTTTGATTGGATTGTTTGTCTTCCTGGTGTTGAGTTTTATAAGTTCTTTATAAATTTTGGTTATAAACCCATTATCAGAGATGCTGTCGAATATGTTCTCCCATGGTGTGGTTTGTCTTTTTATTCTGTTCTTATTGTCTTTAGCTGTGGAAAAACTTTTTAGTTTGATATACTCCCATTTGTTTATCTTGCTTTTTATTTCATTTGCCCTTGGAGATAAATTGGCAAATATATTGCTGCTACAGATGTCAGAGATCTTGCTGCCTATGTTTTCTTCTAAGATGCTTATGGTTTCACGGCTTATGTTTAAGTCTTTTATCCATTTTGAGTTTGTTTTTGTGAATGGTGTAAGTTGATGATCTAGTTTCATTTTTTTGCAGGTAGATGTCCAATTTTCCCAACACCATTTGTTAAAGAGGCTGTCTTTACTCCATTGTATGTTCTTTCCTCCTTTGTCAAATATCAGTTGTCCATAAAGCTGTGGGTTTATTTCTGGGTTCTCTGTTCTGTTCCATTGATCTATATGCCTGTTCTTATGCCATTACCACGCTGTCTTGAATATAATGGCCTTGTAGTAAACCTTGATATCCGGAAAAGTGATACCTCCTGCTTTATTTTTTCTTTTTAAGATTGCTGAGGCTATTCGTGTTCTCTTTTGGTTCCATATAAATTTTTGGAATATGTGTTCTATATCTTTGAAGTATGTCATTGGTATTTTAATTGGTTTTGCATTGAATTTATAAAATGCTTTGAGTAATATAGATATTTTAATGATGTTTATTTTTCCTAGCCATGAGCACGGTATATGCTTTCACTTGTTTGTATCTTCCTTGATTTCTTTTATCAATGTTTTATAATTTCCTGAGTACAAGTTCTTAACCTCCTTGGTTAAATTTACTCCTAGATACTTTATTTTTTTGTTTGCAATAGTGAAGGGGATTGTTTCCTTAATTTCTTTTTCTGACAGTTCATTGTTGGTATATAGAAATGCCTCTGATTTCTGAGTATTAATTTTATATCCTGCCACCATGCTGAATTCATTTATAAGGTCCAGTAGTTTTTTGACTGAGACTTTAGGGTTTTCTATATACAATATCATATCATCTGCAAATAATGACAGTTTTACTTGTTCCTTTCCAATTTGGATGCCTTTTATTTCTTCTTCTTGTCTGATTGCTGTAGCTAGGACTTCCAGAACTATGTTGAATAAAAGTGGTGAAAGGGGGCACCCCTGCCTGGTTCCTGACCTTAAGGGGATTGCTTTTAATTTTTGTCCATTTAGTATGATGTTTGCTGTGGGTTTGTCGTAGATGGCCTTTATCATGTTAAGGAATGTTCTCTGTATTCCCACTTTACTGAGAGTTTTGAGCATGAATGGGTGCTGGATTTTTATCAAATGCCCTTTATGCATCTATTGAAATTATCATGTAATTTTTGTCCTTCCTTTTGTTTATGTGATGAATCACATTGATTGATTTGCGAATATTGAACCAGCCTTGCCTCTCCAGAATAAATCCCTCTTGATCATGGTGTATGATTTTTTTCATCTATTGCTGGATCCGGTTGGCTAATATCTTGTTGAGAATTTTAGCGTCTAAATTCATCAGGGATATAGGCCTATAATTTTCTTTCTTTGTGTTGTCTTTGCCCGGTTTTGGGACCAGAATTATGCTCACCTCATAAAAGGAGTTTGGAAGTCTTCCTTCCTCTTGAATTTTTTGAAATAGCTTGGGAAGGATAGGAGTTAGTTCTTCTTTTAATTTTTGGTAGAATTCACTTGTGAACCCATCAGGCCCAGGACTTTTCTTTGTTGGGAGTGTTTGATAACTGTTTCAATCTCATTTGTTGTAATTGGTCGTTTAGGTGTTCTGATTCTTCCAGATTGATTTTTGGAAGATTATATGATTCAAGAAATTTGTCCATTTTACCTAGGTTGTCTAATTTTTTGGCATAGAGTTCTTCATAGTATTTTCTTACAATGCTTTGTATTTCTGTTGTGTCAGTTGTTATTTCTCCGCTCTCGTTTCTAATTTTATTTATTTGAGTCCTTTCTCTTTTTTTCTTGGTGAGTCTAGTTAAAGGTTCATCAATCTTGTTTACCTTTTCAAAGAACCAGCTCCTGGATTAATTGATCCTCTGTATTGTTTCCTTAGCCTCTAAGTCATTTATTTCTGCTCTGATCCTTATTATTTCCTTCCTTCGGCTGGCCCTGGGCTTTATTTATTGTTGTTTTTCTAAGTCTTTTAGATGCAGGGTCAGGTTGCTTATTTGAGCTTTTTCTAGCTTCTAATTGTATGCCTGTAATGCTATGAACTTCCCTCTCAGTACTGCTTTTGCTGTGTCCCATAAATTTTGTGTTGATGTATGCTCATTTTCATTGGTTTCTAGAAACATTTCTATATCTTCTTTGATCTCATTGTTAATCCATTCATTTTTTAATAACATGCTATTTAGTTTCCAAGTGTTTGAATATTTTTCAGTTTTTCTTTTTTGGTTAATTTCTAGTTTCATGGCATTGTGATAAGAGAAAATGCTTGATATGATTTCAATCTTCTTAAATTTATTGAGACCATTTATGTGTCCTAACATGTGGTCTATCCTAGAAAACGTGCATGAGCGCTTGAGAAGAATGTATATTGTACTCTTTTGGGGTGAAAAGTTCTGAAGATATCTATTAAATCTAGTCGATATAGTGTATGCTCTAAGTCTGCTGTTTCTTTATTAATTTTCTTTCTTGAGGATCTATCTAGTGTTGTTGGTGGGGTATTGAAATCCCCTACTATTATAGTATTTCTGTTAATCTCTCCCTTTATATCCATCGAAGTCTGCTCTATGTATGTCGGGGCTCCTATATTTGGTGCGTAGATATTTATAATAGTTATATCTTCCTGTTGAATTGTTCCCTTTATCATTATGTAGTGTCCTATTTTTTCTCTTACTACAACCGTTGTTTTAAAGTCCATATTGTCATATATAAGTATTGCTACCCCAACTTTTCTTTCATTTGTATTTACATGTAATATTCTTTTCCATCCTTTTACCCTCAGTCTATGTGCATCTTTTGTTTTAAGGTGTGTCTCTTGTAGACAGCATATGTATGGGTCCTGTTTCTTTATCCACACAGCTACCCTATGTCTTTTGATTGGATCATTTAATCTATTTACATTTAAGATTATTATTGATATGTAGTTGTTTATTTCCATTTTATTCTTTAAAGCTGTATTCTTCTTTTGCTATATCTTTCCTCCCTTTGAACTGTTCACAACAGACCCCTTAGTATCTCTTGCAGAATTGGTTTGGTTTTTATGAATTTCTTGAGACTTTCTTTGTCTGGGAAGCTCTTTATTTCTCCTTCCATTTTAAATGTTTGCCTTGCTGGATAGAGTATTCTTGGTTGTAGGTTCTTGTTCTGCATTACTTTGATTATATCTTGCCATTCCCTTCTGGTCAAGTGTTTCTTTTGAGAAGTCAGATGTCATCCTTATTGGGGCTCCTTTGTAGGTGATAGCCTTTTTTTCTCTAGCAGCTTTTAAAATTTTCTCTTTATCCCTTAGCTTTGGTATTTTAACTATGATGTGTCTCGGTGTAGATTTCTTTGGGTTTCTCTTTAATTCTGTGTGCTTCTTGAACGTGTGGAATGTTTCCCAGCCTTAATTTAGGGAAGTTTTCTGCTATGATTTGAATGAACAAAGTTGCTATTTTTTGTTCTCTCTCCTCTTCTTCAGGAACCCCTATGATGTGAATGTTTTTTCTCTTCATGTTGTCACAGAGCTCCCTTAGAGTTTCCTCACATTTTTTGAGTCTCTTTTTCTTTTTCTTCTCTGCTTCTGTGCCTTTGTTTATTGTGTCCTCTAACTCGCTGATTCGATCCTCAGCGTGATTCATCCTGCTTTTAATTCCTTCCATTGTGGTCTTCAGTTCTGATACTGTATTTGTCATTTCTGTCTGATTCTTTTTTATTATTTCAATTTTGTTTTTTATACTTGTTATATCTTTATTTAGGTGTTCATAATGACTATCCATTGTTGCTCTAATTTCTTTGAACATTCTAACTATCATTATTCTAAATTCTGCTTCTGGTAATTTGGTTATATCTGGTTCATTCAGGTCCTTCTCTGGGTATATCTCTTGATTCATTTGGTTTGCATTCCTCTGCCTGCCCATTTTGTCTGTGTATAAGCAAGTTGTGGCCACTGGAGTCCAGTAGGTGTTGTCTTTGTGTTCTCTAGGTGTGGTCTGTCTGCAGGCCGCCACCCCCTTTGCTGCTGCCTAGGGTGGTTCTGTATGGGTGTTGCCAGTGCCAGCCCACTGAGGCTGTTGCTGTGATTTCTGCCTCTCCTCCATGGGAGGGGCTGTCACTCAAGCCACAAGCCTCAGCACCAAGGGTAGAGGTGAGCACCTTTGCTCAGGTGCGGACCCAGCCTGTTTCTGTGCTTCCGCCCAACACCCGCGGTCAGAGCCTGCTCACCACAGTTTCGCAGGTTGTATTGGGCTTCTGATGTGCTCTCAGCTATGAACCTTTGCCAATCCAGAGCTTTAGCCTTGCCCTGGAGGCCAGGGCCCTGCTGCGCAGGGTCACAAACCAAGGTTCATTGGGCCAGGCGTGTCTGCTGGCGTGAGCTCAGCTGCGGACTTCTGCTCATCCCGAACTCTACCCTGCCCCCGCATTCAGAGCCAACTCGTGCATGCAGGATGGCAAACCGCGGGTTCTCCGTCTGGTTGGGCCTGCTGGCATGGGCTCAGCCATGAGCCTCTGCCCGTCCCTCGTCCTAGCCCCATGCCTGCAGTCAGGGCCGGCTTGTGCAGGGTCGCAAAGCAGATCTCTGCCCATTCTTGGCCTCCTGATTTTCCCTCACAGGTGGGGTTACAGGTGGGTGCACAGCTGTGGGACCGCTTTCGTGCATCCCCTCCGCCCCTCCTGGCTAGACTGAGCTCACACCGCTGGGCCTCCGCCCTGGATGACAGAACTGCATTTCAGCATCTGGCCGCCACCATCCCTCCAGCAACCCTCAGCAGAGTAGGACGGGGCCCCACAGTTCAGATCCTAACACTCCATACTGTAGACCTGGGTGATCCCTCTATCTAAGCAGCTCTGCTCTAATTGCTGTGGGAGAGCTTGTTTGGCTGGTGTCCTGTCTCCCTTTGATGGTATTGCTAGTTCCAGGGGAAATATTCATTTTTGATTAGGGAAGTGACTTAGCCCAGGGCTTAGGGTGGCTGTCCCTCAGAGTGTTTGTTCCTGTGCCTTCAGTCCACACTCTCTTCTTGCTGCTCTGGTCCTCTCCTCTTTCCCTGTTCCCTGGAGCCCCGGGTCCATGGTTGTGAGAGAGGTTTTCTGCACTATCCCTTTAAAAATAATCTTGGGTCTGAGAAAACTGTCTCTTTCTCATAAACAGTATCCTCACTTGTTTCACAGCTTAATACTGTCCAAACACCTCTTCTAGGCTCTGCGACTGCAGTCTGGGGCTTTGTTTCTGGGACCCAGGTCCCTCCCTCTCCACCAAATGCTCCTCCCGCCACACGGGTCTCTTCTCATTTTCGCTATTCCTACCAGTCTCAATGTGGCTTCTTCTGTGTTTCTTGGTTGAAAAGTCCACTTAGTTTAGTTCAAAGTTGGTTTATCCAGATAATGGTTCTTAAAATTGAGTTATAATACACTTTGGTTCTGGGAGTTGGAAGTTGGTACGTCCGCCTACTCCATCGCCATCTTGCTCCTCTCCTCACACTATATTTTTACCTTTTTAAGGTGTACTTTTCTTCACATTTTAATGTTTCAGAATTCAGGATGCATCTTAACAACCCATATGTTTGTAGTGAGTGCTATGGTATTCTTTCTAGACACTCTCTTCAGGGCCAAGGCACTCATCCCTCATGTTCTCAGAATTGGGAGCCCACAGGCATCTCCCTCACTGGGTATAGCCCTGGGTTGCAGAGACCTGCCTCAGTAAAATGACAACCCTTCCCAGGAGGTGCCCAGAACCAGTGAATGACTGACTTGGAGATTCCAAGACCCAGCTCCATTGCTTCAACTTGAGGCAACTGTAAGTGATCATTGTGGCTCCAGAACTCCCCTTGGGATCACAAGAGTATCAGTTGCAACCTCACTACAGTTTAGTTTCTCCTTCTGCCAAATCCTGCCTTCTTCATTTTCTTATAAATTCATCTCTGATAGCAGTCCCTATGAAACCACAAACACTTGCATGCAAAGAAAAGAAATGCTTTGATCAGTAGACATACGTATTCATTTGATAGGTAAATATTCAACTGTAGCTTTCATACCATTAATTTTTGTGAATATAGTTAGCCATAGTTACTCCAGAGCCTGATTCAAGCCTGGTTACACAAGTAAAGCTCAATATAGGATGTTAAAAGTTGAAAGGCAGAGCATGGATTCTGGTTGATCTACTAATGTCAATGGCTCTGTGATGCCCATGCAGAGAGATCAACTGACAATCCCCACTGACATATTTTTCTCTTGAATACTCACAGTGATCAAATGAGGGAGATAGTCTCTATAGCACATCAGTCCCCTTTCCTTCTTCTTTGATATTTCTTGTCAACTGTGTTCTCCCCTTCCATTGTCTTTGTCCCAGAGCTTTAATACTGTTTTATTAGTAGTGTGTGCAAAATGAACAAAAGAAAGAGTGAGTTCAGGAGAAAAAAAAATCAAGATGAGGAATAAGAAAGGAGAAGTAATTAAGATACAAAAAGCATTAAAGGAAATATGAGATATACCACCTGAGAATCAATAGCAATAAATTCAGAAATGCAAAAGATATGAATGATTATCTAACAAAACCTTAAGCTACCAACAAAAAGTATAAAACTCATTCAACAAAAGGTAGAAAACTGAGATAGCAATCATAACAGAGAAAAAGAAGGGGTGATTGCAGGTCCCCCAACTTAAAAGGCACCAGATGTTTTTATTTCTGAGATCCATGTCATTTTTAAAGAACAGATAACTTAAAATTTCTGGTCTCAGAACTCCCTTCTATTTTTTAAAATGCTTGTTTATATTTTATTTTGTTTATGTGAGTGATAACTATCAGTATTTACCAAACTAAAAATTTTAAAAATTTTAAGGATTAATTCATTTATAATAACAATTACATATTAATACAAATAAGACATTATTGTGAAAAATGATGTTTTCCAAGAATTTAGGAAGAAGAGTGGTATTCTTTTCCATTACAGCAACCTCTTCAATATCTAGACTAAATAAAAGAAATCTGGATTCTCATATCTGCTTCTACATTCAATCTATTGTAATATGTTATTTTATTTGATATATATGAAGAAAATATAGTTTCATATAGATATATAGTTGGAAAAGAGAAGAGTATCTGAATCAGATAGCTGGACATTCTTTGATAGTATACACAAACACGACAAGTGGTAGATTCTAAAAGGTAGTTCCGATGAAACCATAACCATAAACTTTTCATACTGTTACATTAAAAATCCACTGGTCTATTCTGAACTTTGAATGGTTCTTTTACTCATGCATTATTTTGTAACACCATACATTGATCACGTGGAAAATATTAGTGCACTGATTTATACAAATATTCTAAATGTTGACACATTTTATTACATAATACTTTAAAAATCACATTTATTAATATCACCCCCTTCATCTCAACAAAATAGCCTTTCAACCATGGTGGCAGATATAATTTGCTAATTGTAAAATATTAATTTTTACTGAAAGCTCATAATTTATCATTAACAACAAATATGGCCAGTCTTTTTTTTTTAAGTGACATGCTCACTTTGTTCATTTGCAAGAAGACATCTGCCAAATACCCAAGTCCAAAATGACTGTAATTTGTCTCTTGGTCACTCTTCAAGTGAAAGTACTGTCCCATAAAAAAAAAGTACTACTTTAACTTGAAATTTAAACAATCACTCAGTGCTTTTCCTACAGCTAAGTATCACACCTCAGTAAGCAACAAAAGTGCTTTATGTACACTTCCTGTTTCATCCACAGAATATTAAAAAGATGACTACTCAAGTGTCAAGATTAGATGCAATAGTTTTTACACTTTATTAAGAACATTTTTTAAGTGAAACTGGCTGTTTTGTGTGGGATTGGAAAGAGGAATGGGACTGCTGGTACGGTTTAATGCCACTGCTTTGGTGCATGCCGATGCATCAGCAAATTTACCATTGCTTTTGTACCTTCGGTGCAAATGTTAACTTTCCCAAAAGTAATATATAAATTTCACATTTCACTTATCATTTAAATAATCTTAAAGATCATAAGGAAGTATGCATTTCTAATAATAGTCAGGAAATGGTAGAAAAGTGTAGTGGGTTGTTGCTTCTGACCTGAAGGGGTAACTGCTACAGGAATTTTTGTCCCGCCATAAAGAACTAGAAAAACAGGCAAATACATGAAACAGCTGTTTTTCAGACCTAGGTCAACAGGCAGTAAAGGGCTCTGGCTCCTAAGAGAAAGGAAACAGTTGGGTGAGCACTAGCCTTAGATTACTTCCAGGAGACAGTTTCCAGGATACAACTCAGGTACAGGAAACCCAAACAGAGCCCACTATCTCACTAAGTTGAGGGAAAAGAGACAACAGTTCTGGGAGGTTGAGGAAACCACAACAGAGAGAAATGTTCAGGGGGAATCTCAAGAGAACTGCTGAGTCAGCCTTTCAGATCATTAGAAGAATCCTAATCCGCATATATTTGGATGAAACTTCCCAGGCTGAGTTACAAACCACTATAAAGCAGTGGGCTATCCAGAACCCAGAGCTCACACAGTGATGGGACAGTTTGTTCTGAAGGGAATCATCCAAGTAATGGGGCTAAATTATTCTAGACTGAAGGCTGCTCTGTCTCACCCTAACAAAACAAAAAAGCAAGCCTCAAAAGGATCAAACTGATACCAACTAACTTAACTACATGTCAGATAAAAGGCCAAAATTTATAAGGAATACAATAAAATCCAGCACCCAACAATATAAAAATCCACCGTTCTGAGATCCAAAAATTCTACCAGACATGCAGAAAAGAATCCATTAACAGGAAGAAAATCAATCAATAGCAATAAACCTAGATAGAAATGAAATAGGAAAGCTTCTAAGCCAGCCACTATAAATATGCTGAAAAATGTAGATGAAAACATAAACATAATGAAGAGAGAAATAGAAGAAAACAAGAACCAAGTAGAACTTTCAGAGATGAAAATTATAACATCTGAAATAAAAAATACAGTAATGATTAGCAGCAGATTATACATAACAAAAAATTTCAGTGAACTTGAAGATATTATAGTACATATGATCCAAAGAGAAACAGAGGGAGGAAAAATGAATATAGCATCAGTGACCAGTGAAACAGTACCAAGCAATCTAATGTGTCTTTTAAAAATATTTCCAATGATTTGTGACAGAAAGAAAGAGAGAGAGATGCATCAACTTGTTGTTACTCTTAGTTCCATTTAGTTGTGTACTCATTGATTGCTTCTTGTATGTGTCCTGACTGGGTATTATCAGGTCCATGACCTTAGCACACAGGGATTATGCTTTATCCACTGAGTCACCCAGCCAGGGCCTAATGTATCTTTAACTGAAGTGCCAAGAAAGTTGTAGGTGGTGGTGTGGGTAAAGTATTTCAAGAAATAATGGCCAAAAGTTTTACAAATTTGATGAAAACTAGAAAACATAAAGATCCAAGATGCTCATGAACCCAGCAGAAAACTACACCAAGCCACATCATAATCAAATTGCTGAGAAGCAGTGAGTGATAAAAAAAAATGTTGAAAGCTGCCCCCTAAAACTTATTATATAATGAGGAAAAAAGAAAAGAATGACTACAATCTTCCATTAGAAATGATACAATCCAGAAGACAAAGAAGTGCCATTTTTAAAGTATTGATTTCCACACATCACTATCTGTAATTGTCAGCATAAGTAGACAGAAAATCAATAAGGATACAGTAGGCTTAAACATGATCAACTAACATGACCAAGTTAAAATTTATAAAACACTCCACCTTAAACTTCAAAATATATACATGCTCTTTTAAAATTCATTTGGCAACGTCAGAGTAATGGCATGAGAGATACCCTTGATCTCTTCCCCCTGAAATTTAAACAAAATGAACAGCTGTAACTTAGAAAAAGAATCCCAGCTGGGCTCTCAATTTTATCTGAAAGATTTGTGCACCCAATGGACTGAAGGTGGGAAACGTAAAAAAAAAACAGGGGTGGAAAATAAGATGCACTCGTGGTTGACTTGGGAGAGGGGAGAGGCCCGGACTGGTCTGACTTTTGTCTGGAGTGGAGAGAAACCTGAAGTAACTGGGTTTCTGTGTGCCAGGAGGAGCAGAGAGATTGGAGAAAATTTGGTGTGAAACTGAACCAAAGCAGCAGAGTGTGGGGTCATGGCCAGTGTTCCCATGGTCTACCTATAGCCCCCATTTATATGAAGACACAATAATACAAAGTGTGCCCCCCCCAGCCTCCCAGATATGGCTCCCCCCACCCTCACAAGTATGGAAAGTAGCAGAGACATACTGCACAGCTGAAAAACAGAGGTGCTCTGTGTCTGGTCCCCTGCTCTTTTCTGACACAGGGTGGAGCACTCAGAAGCCTAAGATAGCCACTGCTAAATTGTAAAGCCCTCACAAGTCCCATCCATCATTGTGAATGCAGTTCGCATCCATCTTTGTGACAGCAGTTTCTCAGCAAAGTTCAGTCTGGAATTTTGCAGAGCTAAAACTTGTAATGCAGTGACACCTACTAGAAGAACCTCTCAGAAATATTTGTGTTTAAAACACTCAATAGTGTGGGTATAGAAGGAAAGTATCTCAACATCATAAAACACATATATGACAAACCATCAGCCAGTATCATACTAACTCATGAAAAAAATGAAAGCTTTTTCTCTAAAATCGGGAACAAGATAGGACTGGCCAGTCTCTCCATTCTTATTCAACATAGTACTGGAAGTCTTAGCCAGAGCAATCACACAGAGAAAGAAATAAAAATATAGTCAAGTCACAGGATACAAAACCAATATACTGCTGCCTGACCAGGCGGTGGCGTAGTGGATAGAGCATCAGACTGGGACTCGGAGGACCCAGGTTCGAAATCCCGAGGTTGCTGGCTTGAGCGCGGGCTCTTCAGCTTGAGTGTGGGTCACTGATTTGAGCATGAAATCATAGATCTGACTCCATGGTCGCTGGCCAGAGCCCTAAAGGTTGCTGGCTTGAAGCCCAAGGTCGCTGACTTGAGCCCAAGGTCACTAGCTTAAGCAAGGGGTCACTTGATCTGCTGTAGCTCTCCGGTCAAGACACATATGAGAAAGCAATCATGAAAAACTAAGGTGCCGTTTCTTTTTCTTTTTTTTAAGGTGCCGTTTCTTATCTCTCTCCCTTCCTCTCTGTCTATCCCTAGCTGTCCCTCTCTCTGTCTCTTTCTGTCTCTGTCAAAAAGGAAAAAAATAAAAGTCTACTGCTTTCCTAAACACCAACAATGAAACTTCAGAAAATCAATTGAAAAAAACCCACTTCCTTTTAAAATTGTAACAGAAACATTAAAATACCTAGAAATAAACTTAACAAAGGATGTGAAGAACCTATGTACTGAAAATTACAAAGAATTATTGAAAAAAATGGGAAAAGGCACAATAAAATGGAAAAATATTCCATGTTCATGGATTGCAAGAATCAACATAGTTAAAATAAATGGCCACATTACCCAAAGTAATATATAAATTTAATGCCACCCCCATTATAATCCTAATGGCATTTTTTAAAGAAATAGAACAAAAAAATCACCAGATTTGTATGGAACTATAAATATCTCAAATAGCTAAAGGAATCCTGAGAAAAAAGAATGGAGCCAGAGGTATTATACTATCTGACTTCAAATTATACTACAGAGCCACAGTAATCAAAACAGCCTGGTATAGGCAGAAAAACAGACATACAGACCAATAAACAGAATCGAGAGCCCAGAAATAAAACCATACATATATGAACATGTAATCTTTGACAAAGGAGCCTTAAAACACACAATGGAGAAAAGAAAGGATTCCAATGATGCTGGGAAAATTGGAAAGCCACGTGCAAAATAATGAACAACTAAGGTGCTGCAATGAAGAACTGATGCTTCTCATCTCTCTCCCTTCCTGTCTGTCCCTATCTGTCCCCCCCCCTCTCTGACACACACACACACACACACACACACACACACACACACACACACACACACACCATTTTTCAGAATATACCTTTCTTAAAGGCAAGAACAATGACAATGTCCTTTAATGTCAGTCCTTTGTTCATTGTTTTAATTGCCCACCTTATAACTTCATCTTGGAATGGCTCTGCGTCCCATCATCCTAGCCTTCACTCCCATGATGCACCTCAACTCTGACTATTACACCAATATTCTTTTCCTATTTTCAACTCTCACCTCTACATGCTTTGTTTTTATTCTCATAAAATCCTATTTATTAATCATCCTCATTCTTTCAAGTGCTTTATTCCCAAAATATTACTGGAATGGCTTGACAATCCTTCTTCTCCCTCCTTGGTTCTTCCTACTATCTCTTTGCCTTGTTCCTTTCCCCTATCACTTAACCACCTTTCTTCTAAATTCCCTTTAACAGGTATTAGTCCCCTTGGAAGGAATCAGTTATCAGTGGGAGAGAGCTGGTGTGCTCAAGAGAATCATTTCTGGTCAGAGTTGGTGAAGTGTTCAAAGAGAGCTGGAACTTGAAACAGAGCAAAGGGCAGCCACTGGGGTAGGAGGACCGGATCATTCTGTATTGGATAGGCATAGGGGACAGGCAGGGAAAGAGAACATTGGTTGTCGTTAAAATGCCAAGTGGAAGAGGTAAACCAAGAATATAGCCAGCAAGTTCAAGTATCCAGCCAATATCCCAACAGGTTAGAGTCAGGGACAAATAGAGAAGAAACAGGTTACACAGTGCAGAGTGCAGAGTCCATAAGCAAAACAATTAGCTGAGTATGTATTTATAGCTACCTAGTTTCAACAGCACTCCACACCTCTTTTTTTTTCTTCCTGCACCGTGTCAGGCTTAGAGTGTTCATACTGAAACACTTTCTGACTCTGCTCTTTATAGACCTTTCTCTGGAGAGTAACCATACTGGACTTTGTGGGATAAATGGGGCAAAGTTGCTATGAATCCATAGTCCTCCAAGTATGTAGATAGTAAGCTGATATGTTAGTTTCTTTTTTATTATGTAAGTTTCTTATATACGGTCCCTATTAGCAGGGCCAGATGGAAATACCTGCCATGACTAGGTAATGTCAGGTGCTGTGGAGCCTGGGATGAACCAGGCAAAAGTGTCAACTCAATGAAGTGGTAGCAGAGATCATTTTGGGGGTAAATGAAAGTTGCTGTTATGAAGAGAAATCAGAAGTCCATGCCCCAAGGGCAGCAGCAAGCATGACATCAGAGACAAGTATCCAGTTATAAGTAGGTGGGGGCAGGGGATCAAGAGCCAAAGGGATCTGAAATTTTCATGCAGCACAGTGCAATCATGAAATAAATGTTTGGCATTCCAGGCTGAGTACAATATGTCAGAGCAGTCATTCATTTACATCGAGCATTGGACTCATTAGTGGGGAAGATGGCCAGTGTAAAGACACAGGGTCAAGTTGCTCTCTTTCAATAGGTCCCTCCTGTGAGACAGGATAGGTCCAGAGTTGCCCATCTGGGTTTTCTTGATAGAAGGAGAATTGCTCTTTGGGGTCTCTATGATTACCCCTTGAGGATACTTCAGTGCCCTTCCTATTGGATAAGAGCCGGAACGTGAGGAGACTGTGCCAACATCAACCTCACTAATTATTTATTTGGAACCTCATATAGGACTGTTGGGGGTCTTTAGAGTGTGTAATAGAGGACAAGTTCTGAAATTTGAGGTGGCACAGCATGCACAGGGGGAACTGAAGATGGAAGGTGCTCAGAGCGATGAACTTTGTAACCACAAAGGACCCAGCATTCTTTAGTAAGTACAGATGGAAAGAGTGGTGAAAGGAGAGCCAGCAGATCTCCTATCTGAGTCATTTCCTTTGCTGTTTGGTACTTAATGATGATGGTCTTGTACTGTCATGTCCCTTGTCGTGCTAGAGGGAGTGCTGTAGGTGTGTCTGAGTAGACAGAGTTCCTACATAGATTTGGCCGGTTAGCTGGGTTCACAGAGCTTCTGGATGATATCAGGAAGAGGTGATGGTAAAGCCATAAATACCGCAAAAGGGAGTGTTCAGGGGAGATGAGTTCAAAGAGCAATTATACATAAATTCAGGGGTTATTTCTGGACTATTCATTCATCTGTTCATCTTTGCTGTCATTAGGGTGGACATAGAGTATCTCATTCCCAGCCTCCTCTGCATATTGCTGTCGTCAATAAATTCTGTAACTGCGTAAGAAAATCTGGGTGCTGGATGATGATGACTTCCAAATTGTCCCAGGAGAGTCATTAACAGACAATATTTCAAAGCCCACTGCATCACAAGACCTTGAGCACAGCGTTACCCTAATCTCCTCCTAATGGGGGAGTACAGGATCTACTCAGGAGCCAGCACCCGTTTTTCCCTCAGCAGTAATTTGGTGGGTTTGAATGACAGCTCTATCAATAGATAGTCCATGGCCTTGTTAGAACAACCCTCCAATCCCACAAATAAATAACATCACCCTCTTAGCAAACAGAGACATGGTATGATTAAGTAACTTGCCGACAGCTGCATAGCTATGAGCAGAGGACACAGAATTTGAATTCAGGTCTGCCTTATTTCAAAGTCCATAATCTCATCAACTATGTTAGTATTGTGTCAATGTAGAAGTAAAGAACAGAACTGAGGGACAAAGAAGCACAGCTGAATGCCAATGGTTAGGGCTTGTTGATTACAATATTAATTCCCATCATGGCCAAAAGGGAAGGGAAAGTGACTTCTACAAATTGTGGGCACCTGCTGGCCTAGAAGGACAATGAAGCACAGCTATGCTAGAAATCAATATACTAAATGAAATGCAAAGATTTTCAGTAAGTAGGTCTTCTATGGGGTGCCTGGAAGTAGATGCTTTTGTTGTTGCTTGTTTTTAGTTTTCCATCAGGACCAAACCTGCCATCGTGGCTAAATAATGACTTGCTGAAAATGGCTACATTTGTATTCACTCAAGGTTTATTCCACAATCTAGGAGACATCAGCATACCAATTAATTTAACAAAATAATCATTTAAATAAAAGAAGAATTAGTCTAAATAGGAAGTTAGAATTACAGAATCTTTAAAACCAATATAACCATATTGTAGATATCTGGAAAATAGAAAATCATAGAATTCCACTCTATTGCAAATCACTGTTACCATTTGATACAATTTAAGTATATACTTTATGTGCATATTATAGACTTTATAATAATAGTGTGCATATTTCATATCCTGATTTTTTCTTAATATTATATGTGCACTTTGTTATTTTGATTAAGTCTTCATAACAGTTTGTTTAGTTATATAATGTTTCATTAAATGGACTAAAACCAAAATTTATTTAAATCATTCCTTTACTGTTGGATATTTAGGTCATTGCAAGTTTTTGCAATTATAAATTATTCTGCAGTGAACATCTTTATGCAAATAAAATTTTATTTGCTTAAATTTTTTATATTCATAATTTATGTTTACTGCCACGCTAGGCCAGATTTAAGCTCCACACACCTCAATTAAGAGATTAACATGTGGCCAGTCTCCCTGCTTTTATCCAAAAGATTAGCATAACACCAAAAGATTAGTCATCCTAAAATATCACTTTCATTACATCACTTTCTTAAGATATGCTTATGTGCCTGTCTTCCAAGTATTATGATTTGACTACCCTTCTAACCATTACTCACCAAAATGTGAAGCAGGTCAGATCCTCAAATGCTTAGCAGCGCGAACCAGAAAATAAACTGAAGCTAGTAGAACTAAATTTAGGATAAACCAACCCAGAAATGTTGGGCCCCAAGATACATGCCACAGTGTCCACTGGGGCAAGAAAAACTTGGGCCTTTTCAAGTTGGAGCCACCCAGGAGGTCTCATGTAGTAAGTGAGGGTACAGCATTAATGGTTCCTGAGTAGTGGTAACATACACCATCGAGCATAACCAGAAATCAGTGTCCAAGAAGAGTTGATCTAGCCTGACCATGCAGTGGCACAGTGGATAGAGCATTGTCCTGGGATGTGGAAGACCCAGGTTCGAGACCCCGAGGTAGCCAGCTTGAGCGCGGGCTCATCTGGTTTGAGCAAAGCTCACCAGGTTGGACCCAAGGTTGCTGGCTCCAGCAAGGGGTGGCTTGGTCTGCTGAAGGCCCGTGGTCAAGGACGTGTGAGAAAGCAATCAATAAACAACTAAGGTGTCGCAATGAAAAACTGATGATTGGTGCTTCTCATCTCTCTCCATTCCTGTCTGTCTGTCCCTATCTATCCCTCTCTCTGACTCTCTCTCTCTGTCTCTGTTAAAAGAAAAGTTGATCCAGCCAATTAGGTCTAGGTTGTGGCATGGCTCCAGAACCATTATACTGTTAGAGTGAAACCAAGGCAGAAGCCCAATTGTGTAAACTAGGCCTCGGTGGGGAGCTGTAGGGAAGGCTGTACACACAATGCAGCAGGCCGGCATGTAAGTAATCAGATTTTGAGGGAATCACTACAGTAGAGGTCTGCTTGAGAGTAATACATCGGGAACTTGTGAACAGTAGCTCTTAACCTGTTACACAGACTGGAAAAACCTATTACTCAGAGACTGTGAAGATAGCCTGCTAATATAGGTGTCCACTCTCGGTAGCTAGTAGGGACTGCATCCAGGAAGATCTTCCACCAAAGACAAAATAAGAAAAACATATACCTATGTATATTTAATCAAATGGTATAGTCCATCAGCCTATTAGCACTCTTTCCTTTTGATTTGAAGATACTATACTGTTAAAATGATATATAATGCTCTATCATTTTCACAAAAGCAATATCTTAGTGTAAATTATCTGTTTCTCCACAAACTGAGAATAGCTGAAAGCTGATTTATGTTGAGGGCAAAGGGGGACAAGAGGGACTCAGAACAAATAGTAGATTATAAGTCACTGTGTTAGCCAGAGAGCCAATGTTCTCCAGAGAAACAAAACCAAAGAATATATAGATATAGATTGTGTGCGTGTTTGTGTGTGTGTGTGTGTGTGTATGTGTGTGTAGAGAGAGAGAGATAAATAGAGAGAGAGAGAGAGAGAAAGAGAGAGAGAGTTATTCCAAGAAACTGGAATTGGTTGAAGCAGTTGTGTAAACTGGCAAGTCCAACACCTACGGGCTAGGCCAGTGGTCTGGACTCAGGAAAGAGTTTATATTGCAGTCCTGATTCCCAGGCCTGCCTGAAGGTAGAATTCCTTCCTCTTTGGGGAATCTCTGTCATTTTCTCTTAAGGCCTTTATGGGAGAGAGATAAAGACAAATGTATCTTCTCCAAATTCTTCCCAGATTGTGACCAAATCCCAATTTTTCATTGTTATAGCTAAGGACCTAAGGACTTATTTCTCATGGCTCCTGAATATAATAAGCCTTCACTCATCAAGTCAGGTCAGCTCTGACCCTTTCCAGTCACTAGCACGCACCAGTAGACCATGGCTACTTCTGCCCTATAAATCCCAATCTCTGCCTATCCAGACCTCCCACTTCCTTAAAGTATAAGCTCACAACAGTTCTCTCAACCAAGATTTTTTCATGTGTGGGCTCAATCCAGAGGTGGCATTTTCTTCTGACTAAATGTAAAAGATATAATGAGGCATTAACAAAAGCCACAGTTAGAGAAATGAATCCTGGAACTAGAATTTTCCCTCTGCCTATCAGTTAACCTGAAGGCCAACTCTACAAGGGTCTACATTTCAGAGAGCATTTCAGCATCTCCTCAAGTTCAAAAACACTTATTTATAGCTGTATCCTACTTCTTTTAAACTTTTCTTGCATCATATATTTAGCTGACTATAGCCAACTTAAGCACAGATAATATAGCCTTGGTTCTTTATTGAGATAAAATTCACATGCAGTTAACTCTCTAGATCTTAATTGTATGATTGAGTTCTCAGTAATATATGCATGTGTGTAACTGCCACCCTAGTCAAGATATAGACATATCCATCACTACAACTCTTTCCTCGTGAAATTTACTTTTTACATTTCTTCTCTTCTCTTTATTTTCCCCTTTATCTTTTAAATAAATAGAATATTTCTAGAGAAGTGTTAGGTGTACAGAAAAATGAGCAAAGTTTCCATATGCCTTTTCCTTCATGCACCGAGTTTCCTCTATTACTAACATCTTGCATGAGTATGGCACATTTGTTATAGTTGATGAGCCAATACTGATACCTTATGATACCAGACCTTTATCAAATACATGTTTTGCAAAGATTTTGCCCAATTCACATTTATCCAGTTTGTAAATAGAGTCCTTTGCAGAGCAGAAGATTTTTAATTTTAATGAAGTCTTTTTATTTTATTAATTTTAATGAGGTGACATTAATAAATCAGGGTATATATGTTCAAAGAAAACATCTCCAGATTATCTTGTCATTCAATTATGTTGCATACCCATCACCCAAAGTTAAATTGTCCTCTGTCACCTTCTATCTGGTTTTCATTGTGCCCCTCCCCTCCTCCCTATCCCTCTATCTCCTCCCTCCCCCTACCCTGTAACCACCACACTCTTGTCCATGTCTCATAGTCTCGTTTTTATGTACCACGCATGTATGAAATCATGCAGTTCTTTTTTTTTTTTTTTTACTTATTTCACTCCGTATAATGTTATCAAAGTCCATCTATTTTGTTGTAAATGATCCGATATCATCATTCCTTATGGCTGAGTAGTATTCCATAGTATATATGTACCAAAGCTTTTGAATCCACTCGTCCTCTGACGGACACTGGGCTGTTTCCAGATCTTCGCTATTGTAAACAATGTTGCCACGAACATGGGGGCGAATTTCTTCTTTTCAAACAGTGCTATGGTGTTCTTAGAGTATATTCCTAAAAGTGGGATAGCTGGGTCAAAAGGCAGTTCGATTTTTAATTTTTTTGAGAAGTCTCCATACTGTTTTCCACAGTGACTGCACCAGTCTGCATTCCCACCAGCAGTGCAAGAGGGTTCCCTTTTCTCCACATCCTCTCCAGCACTTATTCTGTGTTGTTTTGCTGATGAGCGCCATTCTGACTGGTGTGAGGTGATATCTCATTGTGGTTTTAATTTGCATTTTTCTAATGATTAGTGATGTTGAGCATTTTTTCATATGCTTATTGGCCATCTGTATGTCCTCTTTGGAGAAATTTCTATTCATTTCTTTTGCCCATTTTTTGATTGGATTGTATGTCTTCCTGGTGTTGAGTTTTATAAGTTCTTTATAAATTTTGGTTATTAACCCCTTATCTGACGTGCTGTCGAATATGTTCTCCCATTGTGTGGTTTGTCTTTTTATTCTGTTCTTATTGTCTTTAGCTGTGCAAAAGCTTTTTAGTTTGATATAGTCCCATTTGTTTATCCTGCCTCTTATTTTATTTGCCCGTGGAGATAAATAGGCAAATATATTGCTGCGACAGATGTCGGAGAGCTTACTGCCTATGTTTTCTTCTACGATGCTTATGGTTTCACGGCTTACATTTAAATCTTTTATCCACTTTCAGTTTGTTTTTGTGAATGGTGTAAGTTGATGGTCTAGTTTCATTTTTTTGCAGATAGATGTTCAATTTTGCCAACACCATTTGTTAAAGAGGCTGTCTTTACTCCTTTGTATGTTCTTTCCTCCTTTGTCAAATATCAGTTGTCCATAAAGGTGTGGGTTTATTTCTGGGTTCTCTGTTCTGTTCCATTGATCTATGTGCCTGTTCTTATGCCAGTACCAGGCTGTCTTGACTATAATGGCCTTGTAGTAAACCTTGATATCCGGAAGAGTGATACCTCCTGCTTTATTTTTTCTTTTTAAGATTGCTGAGGCTCTTCGTGTTCTTTTTTGGTTCCATATAAATTTTTGGAATATGTGTTCTATATCTTTGAAGTATGTCATTGGTATTTTAATTGGTATTGCATTGAATTTTTAAATTGCTTTGGGTAATATAGACATTTTAATGATGTTTATTCTTCCTAACCATGGGGACGGTATATGCTTCCACTTGTTTGTATCTTCCTTGATTTCTTTTATCAATGTTTTATAATTTTCTGAGTACAAGTCCTTAACCTCCTTGGTTGAATTTTCTCCTAAATATTTATTTTTTGGTTGCAATAGTGAAGGGGATGTTTCCTTAATTTCTTTTACTGACAGTTCATTGTTGATATATAAAAATACCTCTGATTTCCGAGTATTAATTTTATATCCTGCAACTTTGCTGAATTCATTTATAAGGTCCAGTAGTTTTTTGACTGAGACTTTAGAGTTTTCTATATACAATATCATATCATCTGCAAATAGGGACAGTTTTACTTCTTCTTTTCCAATTTGGATGCCTTTTATTTCTTATTTTTGTCTGATTGCTATGGCTAAGATTTTCAGAACTATGTTGAATAAGAGTGGTGAAAGAGGGCACCCCTGCCTGGTTCCTGATCTTAAGGGGATTGCTTTTAATTTTTGCCCATTTAGTATGATGTTAGCTGTGGGTTTGTCATAGATGGGCTTTATCATGTTAAGGAATGTTCACTGTATTCCCACTTTACTGAGAGTTTGATCATGAATGGGTCCTGAATTTTATCAAATGCTTTTTCTACATCTATTGAAATTATCATGTGATTTTTGACCTTCCATTTGTTTATGTGATGAATCACATTGATTGATTTGCGAATATTGAACCAGCCTTGCCTCTTCAGAATAAATCCCACTTGATCATGGTGTATGATTTTTTTCATATATTGCTGGATACGGTTGGCTAATATTTTGTTGAGAATTTTAGCATCTAAATTCATCAGGGATATTGGCGTATACTTTTCTTTCTTTGTGTTGTCTTTGCCTGGTTTTGGGATCAGAATTATGCTCGCCTCATAAAAGGAGTTTGGAAGTCTTTCTTCCTCTTGAATATTTTGAAATAGCTTGAGAAGGATAGGAGTTAGTTCTTCATTGAATTTTTGGTAGAATTCACTTGTAAAGCCATCAGGCCCAGGACTTTTCTTTGTTGGGAGTTTTTTGATAACTGTTTCGATCTCATTTATTATAATTGGTCTGTTTAGGTGTTCTGATTCTTCCAGATTGATTTTTGGAAGATTATATGATTCAAGAAATTTGTTCATTTCACCTAGGTTGTCTAATTATTTGGCATAGAGTTCTTAGTATTTTCTTACAATACTTTATATTTCTGTTGTGTCAGTTGTTACTTCTCCACTCTCATTTCTAATTTTATTTATTTGAGTTCTCTCTTTTTTTTTTTTGGTGAGTCTAGTTAAAGGTTCATCGATCTTGTTTACATTTTCAAGAACCAGTTCCTGGTTTCATTGATTCTCTGTATTGTTTCCTTAGCCTCTATGTCATTTATTTCCGCTCTGACCTCTATTATTTTCTTCCTTCTACTGGTCCTGGGCTTTATTTGCTATTTTTTTCTCTAGTTCTTTTAGATGCAGGGTCAGGTTGCTTATTTGAGCTTTTTCTAGCTTCTAATGGTATGTCTGTAGTGCTATGAACTTCCCTCTCAATACTGCTTTGCTGTGTCCCATAAATTTTGAGTTGATGGATGCTCATTATCATTGGTTTCTAGAAACTTTTCTATTTCTTCTTTGATCTCATTGTTAATCCATTCATTATTTAATAACATGCTATTTAGTTTCTAAGTGTTTCAGTATTTTTCAGTTTTTCTTTTGTGGTTAATTTCTAGTTTTATGGCATTGTGATCTGAGAAAATGCTTGATATGATTTCAATCTTCTTAAATTTGTTGAGACCACATTTGTGTCCTAACATGTGGTCTATCCTAGAAAATGTACCATGAGCGCTTGAGAAGAATGTATATTGTACTGCTTTAGGGTGAAAAGTTCTGAAGATATCTATTAAATTGAGTTGATCTAGTGTATCCTTTAAGTCTGCTGTTTCTTTATTAATTTTCTTTCTTGAGGATCTATCCATTGTTGTTAGCGGGGTATTGAAATCCCCTACTATGATAGTATTGCTGTTAATCTCGCCCTTTATATCCATCAAAGTCTGCTTTATGTATGTCGGGCTCCTATGTTTGGTACGTAGATATTTATAATGGTTATATCTTCTTGTTGAATTGTTCCTTTTAACATTATGTAGTGTCCTTTTTTATCTCTTATTACAGTCTTTGTTTTAAAGTCCATTTTGTCAGACGTAAGTATTGCTACCCTGGCTTTTATTTCATTTTCATTTGCATGAAATATTTTTTTCCACCCTTTTACCTTCAGTCTATGTGCATCTTTTGTTTTAAGGTGTGTCTCTTGTAGACAGCATATGTATGGGTCCTGTTTCTTTATCCATGCAGCTACCCTATGTCTTTTGATTGGATCATTTAATCCATTTACATTTAAGGTTAATATTGATATGTAGTTGTTTATTGCCATTTTATTCTTTAAAGCTGTATTCTTCGCTATATTCTTTTCCCCCTTTGAACTGTTCACAACAGGCCCCTTAGCATCTCTTGTAGAATTGGTTTGGTTTTAATGAATTCCTTGAGGGTTTTTTTTTTTTGTCTGGGAAGCTCTTTATTTCTCCTTCAATTTTAAATGTCAGCCTCGCTGGATAGAGTAGTGTTGTTTGTAGGTTCTTGTTCTGTACTACTTTGAATATATCTTGCCATTCCTTTCTGGCCTCAAGTGTTTCTGTTGAGAAGTCAGATGTCATCCTTATGGGGCTCCTTTGTAGGTGATAACCCTTTTTTCTCTAGCAACTTTTAAAATTTTCTCTTTATCTTTTAGCTTTGGTATTTTAACTATGCTGTGTCTTGGTATAGATTTCTTTGGTTTTCTCTTTAATGGAGTTCTCTGTGCTTCTTGAACGTGTGAAAGATTTTTCCAGCCTTAATTTAGAGAAGTTTTCAGCTATGATTTGACTGAACAAAGTTTCTATCCCTTGTTCTTTCTCTTCATCTTCAGGAACCCCTTTGATGCAGATGTTATTTCTCTTCATGTTGTCACAGAGCTCCCTTAGAGTTTCTTCAGATTTTTTTAGTCTTTTTTCTTTTTTCTGCTCTGCTTCTGTGCCTTTGTTTATTTTGTCCTCTAGCTCACTGATTCGATCCTCAGCTTCATCCATCCTGCTTTTAATTCCTTCCATTGTGGTCTTCAGTTCTGATACTGTATTTGTCATTTCTGTCTAATTTTTTTTTATTATTTCAATTTCCTTTGTTATACTTGTTATCTCTTTATTTTGGTGTTCGTAATGACTATCCATTGTTGCTCTAAGCTCTTTGAACATCCTATTATTATTTTTAATTGTATCCGGTAATTTGGTTATATCTGGTTCATTCAGGTCCTTCTCTGGAAATTTCTCTTGATTCATTAGGGTTGTATTTGTCTGCCTCCCCATTATGTCTGTGTACAAGAAGGGTGTGGCCACTGGAGTCTAATGGGTGTTGCCTCTGTTTTCTCTAGGTGTGGTCTGTCTGCAGGCCCACCACCCCCTCTGCCGTTGCCTAGGGCAGTTGGGATGGGCGTTGCCAGTGCTGGCCCACTGAGGCTGTTGTTGTGATTTCTGCCTCTCCTCCGCGGGAGGGACTGTGTTCCTGTGCCTGGCTCTACAAGACTCAGCCTGTCTAGTCTTTTTCCTTGCCCCCACAGGTGGGGTTGTGCACCACACTCAAGCCACAAGCCTCAGCACCAAGGATAGGGGCGAGCACCTTTGCTCAGCTGCAGACCCCACCTGTTCCACCCAGCCCCCATGGTCAGAGCCAGCTCGCACATAATCGCAAACTGCAGTTTCTCGGGTTGAGTGGGGCTGCTGGTGTGCACTCAGCTGTGAGCCTCTGCCTGTCCTAGGCTTTAGCCCTGCCTCTGTGGTCAGGGTTGGCTCGCGCAGGGTCACAAACCTTGTAGGCCAAGTGAATCTGGCGCCCACAAGGCCCTGCTCAGTGGCAGATCTCTGCCCGTTCCTGGCCTCACGCTTTTCCCCTGCAGGTGTGGCTATAGGCAGGCCCGCAGCTGCCAAATCACTTTCGTGCATCCCATCTGCTCCTGCTAGGCTAGACTGAACTCACATTGGCTGGACCTCCACCCCCGCCGACAGAACCGTGTTTCAGCGTCCCGCTGTTACCCTCCCTTCAGCAAGCCCTCAGCAGTGTGGGTAGAGGCACTGCAGCTCAGACCCTAACACTCCATACTGTAGTCCTGGAAGCTCCCTCTGTCTAAGCAGCTCTGCTCTAAGTGCCACAGGAGAGTTTGTTTGGCTGGTGTCCTATCTCCCTTTACTGGTATTGCTAGTTCCAGGGGAAATATTTGTTTTTGATTAGGGAAGTGACTCAGCCCAGGGTTAGGGTGGCTGTCCCTCAGAGTGTTTCTCCCTGTGCCTTCCAGTCCACACTCTCTTTCCGCTGCTCTGGTCCTCTCCTCTGTCCCTGTTCCCCAGAGCCCCAGGTGAGTGGTTGTGAGAGAGGTTTTCTGCACTGTCCCTTTAAGAAGAATCTTGGGTCTGTGAAAACTGTCTCTTTCTCACAAACAGTATCCTCACTTGTTTCACAGCTCAATACTGTCCAAACTCCTCTTCTAGGCTCTGGGGCTGCAGGCTGGGGCTTGGTTCCTGGGATCCAGGTCCCTCCCTCTTTGCTAAACTTTCTTTCCACCACACAAGTCTCTCCGGGCTGCTGTTTGCTCCGGGGAGCTGGACAGCCCTTTCCACGTTTTTGCTTTTCCTACCAGTCTCAATGTGGCTTCTGCAGTGTTCCTTGGTTGAAGAGTCCACTTAGTTTAGTTCAAAGTTGGTTTATCCAGATGATGGTTCTTAAAATTAAGTTATAATCCACTTTGGTTACAGGAGTTGGAAGTTGGTATGTCCACCTACTCCATCGCAATCTTGCCGTCCGACTGAAGTCTTATTTTTTCTTTCATGAATCATGCTTTTTGTATTATATCTAAAAGATTATCATCAAAACCAAAGTCACTTAGATTTTCCCCTAATTTATATTCTAGGGCAGGGGTGCTCAATACGTTGATCATGATCTACTGGTTGATCGCAAAGGAAGTGTGGGTAGATCGCATGACATTAAAAAGACATTTGTCTTTTGATTGGCATACAGGGTAGCCAATCTGACGTCTGAACTTTTGACACCCTACGCATATGTGTTAAACTATGCTAACTTGTTCAGTTACATTGCTGCATAGTTAACCTTCAATTTATTTAAACTAAATATAACAAAGGGTATAAAAATGAGTGCCGTAGCTGGTCTGAGTAAGAAGCCTAAAGGCTACTACTTTCATACAGAATGGGAGGGGATTTTTTTCAATATGTCATATTCTAAGTGCGTTTGCCTCATCTATCTGTGTGCCATTGCTATTCCAAAGAAGGGAAATGTGGAGCAGCTTCTTCGACTGTTCATAAAAATTATGACATTGACTTTCCTCTGAAAAGAGTGCTGAGGAGAAAGGTGAAAGAAGAATACACAAAATTAAATAGTAATAATAGTAACTTAAATAATGATAATATAGAAGAAATAAAGTTATGTTTTGCATTTTTATTGTAGGTAGATAATTTTGACTTGGTCATCTTATAAGTAGCTCGCAAACTGAAAAAGTGTGGGCACCCTGTTCTAGAGGTTTTGTCATTTTGTACATTTAAACCTGTGATTCCTTTTGCCTTACTTTTTTATGAAAGATGTAAAAGGTGTATAGATTAATATTGTCACATGTGGATGTTCAGTTATTAAAGAGATCATCCTTTCTCCATCAAGTTGCTTTTGTTCCTTTACCAAAGATTATTTAATTATATTTCGTTGGACATATTTCTTGGCTTTTTATTCTTAGACTGTAATTGCCTTGAACCTATAGATCAAGTTTGATACAACTGACATCTTGACAATAAATATTGAGTCTTCCTATCCATACTCATGGAATACACTGGGAACAATTTATTTTCATTTTCTGTTGCATGAGGTTTTAGAACTTTTTCTATAGATTTCTGCATTGCTGATTACAAATCTGAAATCCGTGTTTTGGTGCATGCTCTAGTATTTATGCAAGTTTAATTTTTTTTTGTTACAGTTAATGGCATGCATTGGGTTTTAAATTGGAGTTAAAGGACTATGACTCTTGGATTGAACATAACCACAAGGCAATTAATGTTTTACAAACATCACTTTTACATAATTGTAGTTATAAATGTAAAAATTATTATCTGATAAAAACACCCTCTTATTTTGTTTTAAGATTGAATTATGGCTTTTTTGAGTAGGTGTAAATGTAAGAATAGTCCTGACACCTTGTGTTATATATGTGGCTGTTACACACTTCAACGTCAAAGGCGCAATATTTCATCATCTGTGACACGTGCACATATTACCTATTTTCAAGTTTCTCTTGGAGATCAACACAAGAATTGGGCTCTTCATATTGTGTGTTATAATTGTAAGGAAATGCTTCGTGACTGGACAAAAGGAAAATGCACAGGAATGCCTTTTAATAGTCCCATGGTTTGATGTGAACCTAAGCACCACAGCAGTGACTGTTATTTCTGTCTGATCCATACAAAGGGCATCGGCAAGAAAAAATGGTATGTGATTGTATATCCTAATATTCCTTCAGCAATACGACCTAGCTCACACTCTGAGACACTCCTGGTTCCAGTTTCAATGGTTTTATTTCTTCTAAGGACGAAGAAAGGGAACATGGTGATCAAGTGTATTTTGATAAGATGTATGAGGAAATGGTTGTAGAATTTGAAGGGTCTTCCTCTGATGCCAAGCAGTTTAGCCAACCTGAATTGAATGACTTAGTTAGATATTTGGGCCTATCAAAGAAAGCAGCTGAGTTCTTAGCTTCCAGGCTTCAAGAAAAGAATGTACTTCACTGGTCAGCTAAAGTATCTCATTTCAGGAAGTGTGAACCAATTTTTGTGGACATTTTTTCTGAAGACAAACACTTTGTTTACTGTCATGATATTAGTAGTCTTCTCAGCCAGCTAGGTGTTACCACTTACAGTCCAACAGAATGGCGGCTATTTTCAGCTCTAAATGGAGTCTGAAATGTGTTCTCCTCCACAACGGTAATATTTATGCAGCAGTTACAATTGGTTATTCAATTCATCTACAAGAAGATTATAATGACATGAAAATTGTCCTCGACTTACTGAAGTATGAGGAGCATAACTGGATCATTTATGTGGATCTTAAAATGGTAAATTTCCTCCTAGGACAACAGAGAGGTTTCACAAAGTATCCTTGTGGAACAGCCAAGCTCGGGAGAAACACTGGACACAGAACGAGTGGCTAAATGTGAAGCTCTGGAAGTAGAGATGCAAAATATTGTGAATGAACCTGTAGTTAATCGAGACAGGATCATTTTTCGCCAATTTACATCAAACTTGGCTTAATGAAGCAGTTTGTTCAGACTTTTGAATAGAGAAAGTGAATACTTTCAACATATTATTTCTGCTTTTCCTGCCTTGTCTTCTGAGAAGATAAAAGCACGTGTATTTGATGGACCTCAAATTTGAACCCTCATACATGACGAAGAATTTGCCAGGAAGATGAATAAGAAGGAATAAGTAGCATGGCAGTCTTTTGTGGCAGTTACAAAGAACCTTGGCAACAAAAAAGCAGAAAACTATGAACTTCTGTTTCAAAGGATGCTGTTGGCTTTCTGCGACATTGGATGTAACATGAGCATTAAGGTTCATTTCCTGAACAGTCAGCTTGATAAGTTTCCCAAAAATCTTGGAGCTGTTAGTGATGAGCAGGGAGAACGCTTTCATCAAGATCTGAAGAGGATGGAAGAGCATTATCAGGAGCGATAGGACAGAAATATGATGGCAGACTACAGCTGGAGCATCAAACGAGATCGTCCTCAATAAGTACACAAATGCAAGAGCTACAAATGCAAATTTTTTCCTGAATAGAATTTAAATAAGTTTTGCGCAAATTTTATGATTAAAATAAGTGTTTTAATATATTCTATTTAGAAATTGTAGACAAATTCTGATGCAATCATATCTTTTAGTGTATTAATGTATATACTGCATTATATAAATTATTATATTTTTACAAAGATGATGCCCAAGAAGACATTCTACTTCATTATGATAAATTAAACGTTGAAAATTTTACAGTAAGATGAACACTTAAAATCTTGAATTGCAAAAAAACTGTAACTTACAGAGAAAAACTAATGTCAGATTTGAGATCAGCACACTCGAATTAGGTAAGAACAAGTGTTTTTGTGGATGCCACAAAAATTTTGTTCCCCAGTGTTATCCATTGCTAGGATTAGAGCCCAGCATCTTTAAGTCTACTATAGTTCGAGAATTGGGCCGCTTTTGGTTTTATACAAACAACTAGAGCAGTAGTTCTTAACCTTTTTTGAGGTACCGAACTGTAAAGCCAGTAGCCGAGGCTACTATCACAGCAGCCTGGCCCGTGCAGGTTCACATTAGATTCGAACAGTCGGTAATGAAACACTGGAGCCAAGAACTGGTGAGCCATCAGCTTTAATTCTAGCTTGCACCCGGCGGGCAAGCAAAAACACACACTGGGCTCCAAAACCCACACATTCAGTGCTCACAAAGCTACTGACTTATCCGAGTTTCCTAGCATCAAAGCTTTCCAGCTCACCAGACTTATTCACCTCTGTTTCCCATCTCCTCCAGCACAAACTCTTAACAAACTGGCTTCTTCCTCAGCACTCTTGCATCTTGGCTACTTCTCCTCCACATGGCCTTAATCTGCTCTCCTCTCTAATACTAATCTCAGGAACCCAGGAACCGAGAGAGAGATCTAGCTACCGGTCCGCCCACTTTATAGCATAGATAATCCAAACCTTTAATCCAATTATACATACAAGAAAGTCTCTGATACAAAGCCACCCATCTGAGGCATAATGGAATTCCTCCCTACATCACCACCCTACATCATCCAATCAGTCAAGGGTGTGGAGAAGAGCTTACTCTTAAAACAAAGCCTTAAGCTATAATGACCAGGCCTGCTTACAACTTTTCCCCCACAGCCATCACAAGCATAAGGGCAAATATCACCTGGGTGACGGGCTTCCATGTGGGCAGCACCATCTTTAACAAAGTGAGCATAATATATTTTATCTGCCCAACACGAACCTACCAGTTTCATATGCACATTCACCGAACCCTTCTTTAGTGATAAATAAAATATGATTTTTTTTTTCAAATTCAGGACATAGGCATATGTTTTTTTACTGGTGCATACAATGAACCATGCATGAACATCACCTTGCTCAAAGAACAAAATCAACAAAGTGCATGAACTCACAACAAATTACGGTATTACTTTATTCTGGCCTCCGTGGCAGAGGCTTCTCTGAACCCCTGAGATGGACTCATAGAACTCCTAGGGTTCGATAGAACCCAGGTTAAGAACCACTGAACTGGTGTAATCTTCAAGCAACGTTAAGTAGGATTATGTCACCTTCTGCTTTAACTTTCATTGGTTTTCCTTGTTTTTAAAATCCAAACTCTGTGGAAGACAGGCTGTAAACTGACAAAGTCCTTACAGCTAGGGCTTAGTTTAAGACTAAGTTCTTCCTCCCACCCTTGGCTGTTGCATATTAGGGGGTGGTGCACTCTTCAGAGGATTTTTCTTTAAACCTTAGATATGTGACTTTGTATCAGAAACTTCCTTTTTTTACAAATGGCTTTTGTTCTCTGCACTATGTGATAAAGCTGGCCCTGATTCATGCAGAGTTGAGTATGTGGCTCCCTTCCCCCCCACCCCACCCCCTTATCCTCCGCCCCTTTCCCCTTTCCTTTTCAAGGTAACCACAGCCTCAGCTTTCATATTCTTTATTTTTTAGGTGGGGAAAACAAAGCCCAGAGATGTTGGGAACCACAAAAGACCTTCTGCTTCTTTCCAGAGGTCAGCAAACTGTGGCTTCTGAGCCACATGCGGCTTTTTGACCCCTTGAGTGTGGCTCTATCAGAGAATACCACATGGGCGCGCAGGTGCAGGTACGCGAGGGAGTCTGCCATGAGGCAACTGGGAGTTGCACCGCATGTGGCGAGTTTGCTGACCACTGCGGGGAAAGAAGCAGAAATCTTTTGTGGCTCCCAACCTCTCTGGACCTTGTTTTCCCCACCTGAAAAATGAAGAATGTGAAAGCTGAGGCTGTGATTACCTTGGAAAGGAGAGGGGAAAGGAGAGGGGAAAGGAGAGGGGAGAAGGGGGAAGGGGAATGGGGAGAAAAGGGGAAGGGGGAATCGGGAAGGGGGAGGAGAAAGGGGAGCCACATGCTCACTCAACTCGTGCATGAATCACACATACCTCCCCCCCCTCCCGCCCACATGTGGTGTTTTGTGGAAGAGCCACACTCAAGAAACCAAAGAGCCTCCAAGGTGTTCTCTAACTCTGACTCTGAGCATTGAGTGTTTCCCCGTTATGGAACCAACTGACATTGTCATGCTAGCACCCTTTAGCTGGGCTGGATTTTCTCAGCATCGTCTTGTCTCCATTGATACAAATGCCTTTTAAAATATATGAGGTTTTTATCTGGTTGTGTACGTTTGGAGGGAAATACTGTGTTTGGAAGCATTTTAGGTGGAAAAATACACTGACGTGAATATTGTCAGATGTTTTCTTGGAACAAGTCAACGTCAATACTGTATGAAGAAAGACATGCACGTTCAGAAGCAATTATTATAACTGTTGCTTGTATAAGTGGGCATCACTGATTCATCCTTAGACTAGCAAGACCTGAAGGGGTGTATGTTAGAATGTGGCAAGATGGGACGTTATGCTAGTCACATGCACACGCACACTCACACACATGCACACATGTTACTTTGTGTCAGTTATCACCATCCAGTAACTAAACTGCCGTAGTCGTCAATGTGGCATTTTATAGATGTCACAGATGAGTTGGAAATAGTGAATAGTGACTAGTCTTGCATAATACCATATCCATCACAAAGGTATCTGTAAGCAGGAGAGAATGTGACAAAGGTGAGTAGTGTGAGTGAGGGGCTACAGAGTCAAGCTGGCAGACTCTAGAAAGATGCCCAGACTCACCAGCCTCTGAAATTCATTCTGACCTATCCTCATGCCTTGCAGTTACGTGTAGCTGGCATAGCAAGGCTCTTGTCTGCCTCTTCCCTAGTCACCAAACAACAGGTTGTCTATTTTCAGGAGAACTTGTGACATTGCAACCTATAGAATAAAAAGTGTTTTTGTAGTTCTATAACAGAATAATCTTGCTTGAAAAAAAAGAAATGAAAGCAAAAAATACAGCAAAAGTTAATACATTCACAATAAGCAGAAAAAAGACCTAACTGAATTAGTGGCCTGAATTATAGAAACTTAAAATAAATTAATAGTAATTTAATTACTTTTCAGTTCATGGAATTCCTTGGAGAAGTTGCTTTGTTAAGAACAAGTGTTTTTGTGGATGTAACAAAAATTTTGTTCCCCAATGATAACCATCCATTAATTTAGATCTTATTTAATCAGCTTATCATTTTTTTCTTTTTTGTTTTTGTATAGATCTTGTACATACTTTCTTATACTTATACCTAAGTATTTCATTTTTTGGTATGAATGTAAATGGTATTATGTTTTTAATTTCAAATTTCACCGTTATAGAAGAAAGCAACTGATTTTTGTATATTAATCTTTTATCCTACAACCTTGCTATAATCACTTATTAGTTCCAGGAGCTCTTTTTGTTGTTGATTTCTTGAGATTTTCTACATAGATGATCATGTCATCTGCAAACATAAACAGTTTTATTTCTTCCTTCTCAACATGTATTCCTATTTTTGCTCTTTCTTATCTTACTGCATTAGCTAGAATTTTCAAATGATGTTGAATAGGAGTGGTGAGAGTGGACATCCTTCCCGTATTCTGAATCAAGTGGGAAAGCATCTATTAGTATCTCATCATTAAATATGATGTTAGCTGTAGACTTTTTGTAGATACAGTCATTCCTCCCTATCCACGGGAGGTATGTTCCAAGACTCCCAGTTGATAATTGAAACCATGGATAGTACCAAATCCTAAATATACTATGTTCTTTCCTATACATACATACCTATGGTAATTTTTTTTTTCCCAAGGACAGAGAAGGAGAGAGTCAGAGAGAGGAATAGATAGGGACAGACAGACAGGAACGGAGAGAGGTGAGAAGCATCAATCATTAGTTTCTCGTTGCCCTTGTGACACCATAGTTGTTCATTGATTACTTTCTCACATGTGCCTTGACCGTGGGCCTTCAGCAGACCGAGCAACCCCTTGCTGGAGCCAGCGACCTTGGGTCCAAGCTGATGAGCTTTTGCTCAAGCCAGATGGGCCCGCGCTCAAGCTGGTGACCTCGGGGTCTCGAACCCGGGTCTTCCACATCCCAGTCTGACGCTCTATCCACTGTGCCACAGCCTGGTCAGGCTATAAAGTTTAATTTATAAATTTGGTACAGTAAGAGATGAACAATAACTTATGATAAAATGGAATTATAATTGTAATAAGTTATTGGGGCCATTATTAGGTAAAACAAGGGTTACTTAAACACAAGTACTGCAATACTGCAACAGTCAATTTGATAAGCGAGGCAGCTACTAAGTGACTGACAGTCAGATAGTGTACATAGTGTGGAGACACTGGACAAAGGGATAACTCATGTCCTGGGCAGGATGGAGCAGGAGGATGAAAATTCCATTACACACTCAGAATGGCACCCAATTTAAAACTTATGAATTGTTTATTTCTGAAATTTCCCATTTAATATTTTCATACTGTGGCTGAGCACAGGCAACTGAAACCATTAAAAGGGAAACATGAAAGGAAATCACAAATAAAGTGGGGAATACTACTGTATTCTCTGTCAAGCTGAGGAAGTTCCCCTCTATTCCTACTTTGTGGAGAGATTTTTATCGTAAATGAGTGTTAAAGTTTCTAAAAATATTTTTCTGTGTATAGTCACAGGATCATATGACTTTTCTTCTTCAGCCTACTGATAAGCTAGATTACATTAATTGATTTCAAATGTTGAAACACTTCATGACTGCAATAAATCTTATTTGATTGTGCTGTATATTTTTAAATATATTATTGGATTTGATATGCTAACATTTTGTTAAGGAGGAATTGATTTTTAAGCAACACTAAAACAAATATTATTTTACAGTAATCCACTTGGATTCATGCAAAAATATTCTTTCTTTACATTCTTTGCTTAGGAGAATGATTAGACAGGATCACTAACTAGGGCTATAGATTTGAAAATATAAACTAAAGGGATTGTGCTTCAATAAAGATATCTACATATCTTTTGTATTTTTCCCCCATCTCCATCTGCTGCTTCTCTCTCCATGAGCTACTGCTGAAATTTCTGCACGATTCTTTCAGTTTCTAGTTGCCACTTTTCTACTGGGCACTTTGTGATCTCCCCCATTGATGCATATTTCAGTGATTAGACCAAAATTGGAGCAGGGTTTATATGCAGATTTGGAACTCACCACCTCTATAGCTCCCTTTTCAAGGATCCCCTCCTTGCTTCCCAGCTGCTCTTCCAGTTCTGAGCTCGGCACTCTTGACACAACCATCTAGTAAAGCTGAGACTTCACCCTGAGCCACCTAGTAGACTGGGGGGCACCTCTGGGCAAAAATTGCAACTCAAAAATCACAATGATGTAGTTCCAATCTTAAGTGTTGCCTTCTCTCGGGTTTCAGTGTGTTTTAGTCGCTGTCCAATGTGTTCAAAAAGTGGATTTGCAATATTTTCACACATACTTTATCATTATTATCTGTGGGAAGGTTAATCTAACCAAGTTATGCCACTTTCTCAGAGGCCATATTTCCCAGTATTATTACTATTGTGCTCCATACTGAAATCACGCTCCCTTCTCCATCCCATTTTTTGTTGTTGTTGGTAGTGAAGTGGTAGTAGAACAGGAATTTTGCTCAAATGTCTATCGTCCTTCCACATATCTCTGTAAATAAATCCTAATTAGTCTATGTCAGTGTTGTAATTAATTTCCCTTTTCATCTATCAGTCGGGAAAACAGAAGAAACTCTTTACAGTTAGAAAATAAAGGGTTTTAAAGTAGAAAATTAGTGGCTCACCCAGAGAAAAGGCCCAAGGGAGCAGTGGTCAGAGAAATAACCACTGACCTTCTTGACTTGAAGCACTCAAGCAGGTTGTTCTCAAAACTCACCTTCCAGTTCCTCAGAGTATCACATCCACTCACAATTCTGGCTCTGACTGGAGAATAATGATCTCTCCATCACTCTGGCTCAAGGGAGCCTCTCATCAACACACTCTAGCCTGGAACCATATGACAAAGGGGATTCTGGAAAATGTCCTGGCTTTTCCTCTTCAAAGCAAAGGAGACTTTAGATGTGGAGGTGGCAATGCCAAGTCAACGATGGATAATCCAAATACAGGGTATGTGACCCAAATGAGCCAAGGGCACAGGAGGGAAAGGGAGCTGGAGAGCTTCTGAAGATTTATTTGATGATAAACTAAATAAAACAAAGACAAAAACAGTCCCTCTTCTTCTTCCACTGGATTTTTATTTCATATGACTCTTGGAACCAAAGCATCAATCTTGTGACCATGAGAGGAGCCAGCTGAGATGAAGGCACACAAGGTGTCTGAAGTCTATCCAGCCTGGACTTCTCATTATGTGAGAATAAGGGTTATAAGGGTTATTATTTAAGTCATTTTCAATTGTTTTTTTCTGTTACTTTTAGCAAATACAGCATATTATTTAGATCATGAAGGTAAATTTCAGAAGAAACCACTTAAAGGGCTGAAAGTGGGAACCTATAGGGAGCAAGATTGGGGATAATGAGGTTTATTTACCTTGTGCTATTTCACATTGTAAAGATCTATGCACTAATTGAATAAAAAAATTAAATTAGAAAAGAGACAATCTGACAACTCCACTGCATACCCACATCATGCTTTTCTTGATTTACTCTGATTTGTAGCACAAAAATGGCAGCTAAATACAACAGTTCTTCCTCACTCCTCTTTCAGGCAATTATCAATTCCAGTTGCTTAGTGAAGAGCTTCCTAAGTGAACCCCCTTCTCTTCTCTCTAATCTACCCTTTCACCAAAATAACCATTCTGAAGGACAAATATGATTGTATCCTTCTTCTGCTTAAAATCCTTAATTGGATTCCCATGGTCTCTACAAGATCTAATCCAAATTCCATAACATGGCATCCAGGGCTCTTCATGATCTGGCCCGATGCTCTCTCATGCACAAATTCCAGATACGCTGAAACTCCTGCTTCTATCCATATACCCCACATCCTCTCAGCCCTTCATGCCTTGGCACACAGTTTCTTTGGTTTGGAATGTCCTTCCGCACTAATCTCTTTTCAGCTACCTCTTTTGTGAAGATTACTTACTTCCCTAGTCCTTCTACCATTTCTCCTTTCCCCTATATATTGCGTACCTAAAGCCTCCATTAGCACAAATTATATTACACACCAAGAATCACTTACTGGAGTCTGAATTCCAGAAATATCTATTAAAACTAAAATATCTGTGGTAACTTATTTGATGGCAAAAACAGAATTGAACTATTTAGATTGGTAATTTAAATTTATTCCACTTTGTATGAATGTTCATTAATTTTGTTGCAGATATATTAATGGGTTTCATTACAAAGTGAAGCCTTAGATCGCACTGATGGCATTATATAAATGTAGCATATACACATGTGGCCCATTCAGAAATGGCTACTGCAATATTTCTCATCCCACAAGTTCTAGAATTTTCACTACTCATCAAGAGGTGAGGTCTATTTCTGCCTTGAAACCGGGAGTCATTTTATAACTTCCTCAATGAGTAAAAGCAGCAGAATGACATTACTTTTTTTATGACTTTCAAGACAAAGTCATAAAAGGTGATATGCCTGATTTCCTTTCTCTTACAAAATGCTTGCCCAGGGAACACAGTCACCATTTTGTGAGGAAGCCTGGCCACATGGGGAGGCCACTTGTAGGTGCTCTGGCCCACACCCCAGCTAAGGTCTCAACCATCAGCCAGCATGATTATCAATGAGCACCAACTGCCTGCTGTGCAGGTGAGTGGTGCCTTCCAGAGATGCCTGAGCTCAGCATTCATGAGACCTGACTGCTAGCCACATGGAGCAAAGACAAGTTGGTGCAATCAAGCCCTGCTCAAAATGCACATGGATGAGAAAAGCAGATGTTTCTGTTGTTTTAAGGCACTAGGTTTTGGGATAATGGTTATGTGGCCATAATAACTGTAATTCCATCATATAACCTGCAAAAAATATTATGAATTCCAAAGATTTCAGACATATATACTCTATTTATGCATCTATATATCAATTTTCCAATGGAATGAGAAGTTCTTTGAGAATAAAAACTAAGTCTTTTCATCTTGATATTCTCAGAGGAAGTGGTAAGATTGGGTGTGTCCTCAAGGCCTGTCTATTGAAGTAATGTTGAGTGGATCGCTAAATAAACACAGATACAAACAGATGGTTATTTTGAACTAGTTTCTTGCAAGACTATAGTTTCATTCAACTCAATCCATTGCTCAAAAATCACTTAGAATCACTTATTTTTATAATTATTTTCAGTCGATGAACTATATAAAAAGTTTCATTAATTTTCCTATTTAGTTTTTATCCAAAAATATTATCTACTATGATTACATGCTTTATACCATAAAAATATGTTTCAAATTATCCTTGGCTGTTTCCAAAAGTCAAATGCATCTATAAAGATGAAGATTTTCTGGATTAAACATCAAGCACTAGACGGCAAGATGGCGATGGAGTAGGTGGACATACCAACTTCCAACTCCCAGAACCAAAGTGGATTATAACTTAATTTTAAGAACCATCATCTGGATAAACCAACTTTGAACTAAACTAAGTGGACTCTTCAACCAAGGAACACTGAAGAAGCCACATTGAGACTGGTAGGAAAAGTGAAAACACGAAAAGGGTTGCCCAGCTCCCCGGAGAGAATGGCAGCCCGGAGAGACCCGTGTGGCGGGCGGAGAGGTAGGGACCTGGGTCCCAGAAGCAAAGCCCCAGCCTGCAGCCCCAGAGCCCAGAAGAGGCGTTTGGACAGTATTGAGCTGTGAAACAAGTGAGGATACTGTTTGTGAGAAAGAGACAGTTTTCTCAGACCCAAGATTCTTCTTAAAGGAACAGTGCAGAAAACCTCTTTCACAACCACTCACCTGAAGCTCCGGGGAACAGGGACAGAGGAGAGGACCAGAGCAGCGGGAAGAGAGTGTGGACTGAAGACACAGGGACAAACACTCTGAGGTAAGCCACCCTAACCCCTGGGCTAAGTCACTTCCCTAATCAAAAACGAATATTTCCCCTGGAACTAGCAATACCAGTAAAGGGAGACAAAGTAGATTTATAGTTGTAATACAAATAAGGACAATAACTAATAAATAATACAAGAATAAACTATTTTTGCATGCTCACAACTGTAAACCTACTTTTTCCCAGCCCTGTATATTTAACTACATAAAGGAAAAGAGGAAAAGATAAAATCCGTAATGTCACAGAGATATGAATAGATAATGTCGATTTTTTAAATGTTTCTATTGGGAATAACTGTTTTCGCTCTTCACATGAGAGGTTATAAAGGTAGAATAAATGAGGCACTAGTTTTAGTTTTGTTGCCCAACATTTGGTCATAATTTAATGGGTCCATACTGCCTTTCTTTTCCTTTTTCCTCACCTTGCGCAGATGTCATAAGCTAGATTGCATGTAGATGTATCTCAGGATAATTCACATTCAGGAAAACATCACTGTGACATCAAAACAGTCATTAGATAAATATAAATATTAACTGCAGTTATATATTTCAAAAAATGTCAAAAAGAGGGTAAGTCTTACAACTTATAGGAAAACTTCTTAAAAATCTTTTTCTCTTCTTTGATATCTCACTGGGCCTGGCAGAATGTTACCTCCAGGCTCCCTTTTTTCTCCTCATATTTATCCAAAACCCCACTCTCTCCCTCTCTCTCATAGGGCCCCTTCCACACGCACTCAACCTCGTTCTTTTTCTCTCCTACCTCTCTCATCTACTGAATCCTTTTTTTTTCTTCTGTCATCTAGCCACTTTCTGGGCTCACTTTCTGAGCTCAATTAGACTGGCCTTGGTGCATTTAATTTCCTTCTTCTCCCATTAACCTGGTCTCATGCCATTCTGGGACCAGAGACACAGTGCAGGTATAGAGAATTCTCCTGTTCAAGGTGAGGAAGGGGATAGGCTGTGCATTCTCAAATACTGTTTTTTTGTAACACCAATACCTTACAAACAGAAATACATGTCATTAAACAGAGTAGTATGATGGGTAATCTTAACCAGATATATCTGTTAGGACACCATGAGGTACCACATGGCTTGGCTGTAGAGTCCAGATGAACATATCAGGGACCACATATCACTGATATATATTGCTGCAGCCCTGTTGGAGTCTGGATAAATTGCTATTGATTTAAATGAATGGATAAAATCCCATGAGGAACTGCCATTCCTGGGGTCCCCGTGATACTTCAGTGCCCCTTTTCTAGGCCTAGAAGAGTTAAAGATACCAAGGACCTGGCAATGAAAGTCAACCATCCCTTCCTATATCCCACCCCTGCCTCTCTATGGATTCTGAACCCTGGGTGATCAAAGGGTAGGGAAGTGGCAGGAGCAAAAATTCTCATTTATGATAAAGTTGCCGAATAAAACACAGGACACTCAGGTATAGTTGAATTTCACATAAAGAATGAATAATTTTTTTAGTATAGGTATATCCTCAATATTGCTAGGATGTAGTTATATATATTTTTGAAAGCATTCATTTGTCTGTGAAATTCAAATTTACGTGGGTGTTCCTGTTTGATTTTTCCTCTAGGTCTTGTAACCCTAATTTATGACAGTCAGTAAGAAGACTATTAACTAAGAGAGAATGAATACCTTAGGCTTGAAAATAACAATTCTTAGGTATATATTGTCTTTGGAGTTACCTACCAACAATTTACCTAAAACACCAGAATACCAAAAAAGCAGCCTCTGAAACAGTAGGAGGAGACAAAAGCAGTTTGGAGCATTAAGATGCTTAAGTAACTAAAGTGTTCTTCTGGTTTACTATAGACAGAGACCAAGTCAGCTTGGCCTTGAGAGTCCATATGGTTCTGAAGTCATATAGAAATTTACTTGTCAGTACAGCCTGTATAAATGAGCTCAAAGTATGTTCTCAGTTCCTGAAAGAGAGTTGGAAATTTCAAAGCAAAGTGTTTATAGAAATGTTTAAAACTCTGAAGGAGCCTGATTCAGTGGTGGTGCAGTGGATAGAGCTTCGGACTGGGACACAGAGGACATAGGTTCAAAACCCAGAGGCCACTTGCTTGAGTGCAGGTTCATCTGGTCTCAGCAAGTCTCACCAGCTTGAGTCCAAGGTCACTGGCTTGAGCAAGGGGTCACTTGCCCTGCTGTAGCCCCCCCTGGTAAAGGCACATATAAAAAAGCAATCAATGAACAACTAAGGTGCCACAACAAAGAATTGATGCTTCTCATCTCTCTCCTTTCTTGTCTGTCCCTCTCTCTGTCTCTGTCACAAAAAACAAACAAACAAACAAAAACAATTCTGAAGAAAATCTGCATTGCCAAATTGAGAAGACATACAGATGTAACTACACTACCTAGAAAACTTAAAGAGGGGTAAGGACAGGCATCAGCCAAAGTGCTCCCCCTCAAAAAAGTCACGGGGATGGTATATACAACATAGGGAATATGGTCATAATATCATAATAACTGTAATGGTGCCAGATGGGTACTAGACTTGTGATCGTAAGGTATATAAATGTCTAATTTCCATGTTGTACACCTGATACTAATATATATTATGAATTTTTTTTAATTTTAGAAAATTGAATTTAACAGGGTGACATTGATTAATAAAAGTACATAGGTTTAAGGCAAACATTTCTATAGCATTTAACTGTTGAATATGTTTATACCCATCACCCAAAGTCAAATCATTTTCCGTCACCTTATGTTTGTCCCTCTTCATATCGTTCCCCCAACTCCCTTCCTCATGCCCTCCTCCCCTGGTAACCACTGCACTTTTATCTATGTCCATGAGTCTCAGTTTTATATCCCACCTATGTGTGAAATCATATAGTTCTTAGCTTTTTCTGATTTACTTATTTCACTCAGTATAATGTACTCAAGGTCCACCCATGTTCTCATAAATGGCACAATGTCTTCATTTCTTATGGCTAAGTAGTATCCCACTGTATATATGTACCACATTTTCTTTATACAATCCTCTATCGAGGGACACTTTGGTTGTTTCCATGTCTTGGCCTCCGTGAATAATACTGCAATGAACATGAGGGTGCATGTGTCTTTATATACCAATCTTTTTGAGTTTTGGGGGTAGATATCTGGTAGAGGCGTTGCTGGGTCATATGGTAGTACTATTCTTAATTACCTGATACTAATATAATATTGTGTGTCAACTATCACTTTAAAAAAGTAATTAATTTAAAAACTCATGATTCTTTTTTTTGAAAAACATTAATACAGGTTGAGTAGAAAAATGAAAATCTGAAGTGATAAGTAGTCTAATCTAGCTAATTCTCACTTTCAGATCTTCAATCCTGATCATAGTCATAAATAAAAATAGGAATCTCACCCTAATTCTTCAGAGATTGAAACAACTGCAAGGTTGTGTCACTTCATAGAACTAAATCATTATTCTAAAAGCAAATCTGGAATATATTTACATTTTTATGTAATAATAAGCTATTTCTATTAAATTAATCAAAATTATTAGAAGAATATTAATGTATCCATATAGATTAATTCCTAATAAATCAAATTATGAAACTACAATAAATACAAAATCACCTAAATTTCATAGCAGAGATCCAATTTATTTGTTTTCTTTTGCAGTTTTTAAAAACTACATTATCCCATGAGATACAGGTTCCTCCCATCAAAGCACTCTTGATCAAAAGTTCCACCACAAAGGATTCTGCAGATGAGTAAGGCCCTTTGGTCACCCCAAGGGATGGACAGGGCATGTGCTATTCAGGGGCAGCAGCCACCATGGAGGATGATGAGCGCTGAGCCACCATCTATGCCCACAGCTATGGCCTGTTGCCCAAATGGTTTGGAGATTGATGGGGAGGCTGGATCGATGATGAGATTCAGCCTGAGTGACAGCAGCGCTTCCCTGAGAACAGAGCAGGAAAACAGAAAGAGGCATTTAGAGCGTGTCAGAGGAATAGGATGGGACGAGGCTATGGAGTAAAGGCCTAGGCAGTCATAAATAAGACTGTCCTGCTCATTCCTCCTCTGAAGAAGGCCAAAAATTACTTCCCACCTTGAAATCTATGTTTGAAAGGAATGCTATTTTGCCAAAATGTGACATCACAGTTGTGATGGTTAAATGCTACGTGTCAACATGACTGGCCATAGGGCACCAAGGTTAAATATTATTTCTGGGTGTGTCAGTGATGGTGTTTTCAGATGAGATTGGCAGTGAATTAGTGGACTCGGTAGGTGGTCCTCCTCAATGTGGGTTGGCGTCATCCCACTGAGGGCCTGAACAGAATAAAAAGGCAGAGAAAAGAATTCACCCACTTTGCTTTCTACCTGCATACTTGAGCTGGGACATCAGTCTTCTGCCCCTGGACTGGTACTGACACAGTCATCTCCCTTGGTTCTCAGGCCTTCTGACTCAGACTGGATTACACCACCAACTTTGCTGGGTCTTCAGCTTGCAGATATAGATCATGGGACTCCTCGGGCTCTATAATCACATGAGGCAATTCCTCAAATATATTTCTTTATCTATATGTATACCTATATCTAGATATAAATTGTTCTTTTTCCTCTGTTTCTCTGGAAACCCTTATAAAAGAGTAAAAACAAGTCCACTGTATATCATAGCTGGAAATAAACTTTTTCTCACCCAACCTGGACACTGCCTCTGGCATATTCCCTCCCCATCCCCACATACCCATCTGAATTCCATTTCCCATTTTTCATATAGTGATTTTGAAGTGATGGTCCATGTGAAGACAACAGCTCTTTTTCTTTTTAAGTGAGAGGAGGGGAGACAGACCCAATGGGGATCCACTTGACAAGCACCCTACAGGCGATACTCTGTCTGTCTAGGGACATTGCTTGGCAACTGAGCTATTTTTAGCACCTGAGTCAGAGGCTCCATGCAGGCATCCTCAGTGCCCTGGGCCAACTCACTCAAACCAATTGAACCATGGCTGCAGGAGGGGAAGAGAGAGAGAGAGAGAAGGAGGAGGGGTAAGGGTGGACAAGCAGATGTTCACTTCTCCTTGTGCCCTGACTGGGAATCAAACCCAGGACATCCACATGCTGGGCAGATGCTCTACCACTGAGCCAACTGGCCAGGGCCAACAGCTCTTTTTCATATTAGCAGCTAACCAAACTCCACAGTTACTGGAAGCAGAAGCAGTATCTCAGAGATCTGTATTTCTTTTGGGCCTAAAAACTAGAAGCAAGTGCTTTGTACATAGGTAGGAGTTTCACTGAATTAAGGAATGCAATCTCCAAATTAAATCTAACATTTAAGAACACTAATTAGTATTGCATTAATAATCTCAAAAAACCGCAACAAACCTGAATCACATAAAGACCACCCTGCCTTTACAGTTCTCATGCAGTGTCCTTTAGAATAATACCGACACCAGGGGAGTATGGAACAGATTATAGTCCCCGAGCTATCAGTTGAGCCTCCGCACCAGCATTAAATTAGCCATAATAAAATGAATAAAACTTCTGTCAGCACATTAAACACATTGGCAAAAAGAACAAACAAAATCATTTTAACAAAACCTCTCTTTTCTATAGGATTTCTCATTTGATCTATATCCCAAACCTTCTTTAACACGATTAACTGAGATTGAAAGCAGAAGATGTGAGACACACAAAAGCCTACTAGATTATCTAGTTCACATTTTAGGCCACATAAACTAGAATGTGCTCCCCATAGAAATATTTTCTGTAAATTTGTCTAATCCTTTTCCAATAGACTTCCTCCAAATGTTTTAAGTCTTTCTTGAAGTGCTTATTCCAGTTAGACACATCATAATGCCTAACAGTTTTTCTCTAAACTTCCATTTCAACTGGTCTTATTTAAATTTTGTCCCATTACTTCTAGTTAACCCCTTTTCCTGTCACTATATTGTAGATAGTTTTTATATTCCTTATTAGGCATAATTTTTAATATTTTTCCATTGATTTGAGAGAGAAAGAGAAGTGGAGAAAGAGAGAGAAGGGAAGGGAGAGAGAAAAAGAGAAGCATCAACTTGTTACACTTAATTGTTGCAATTAGTTGTATACTCATTGATTGCTTCTCATATGTGCCCAGACTGGGGATTGAACCTGCAACCTCGGCATCGTGGGGTGATGCTCTATCCAATGAGCCACTCAGCCGGGGCCTTAGGTATAATTTAGCCATGCTTCACACATTAATTTGAGTAGACAGTATATGATATAAATTACAGATAACAGCAATGTCTGAAAACTTTCAGTGGTAAATAAATTAAAGCATTAATTTCACACATAATCAAACACTTTTTAAATTTGTGATTCCTTTTCAATAGATGCAGAAAAGGTATTTGATAAAATCCAGCACCCATTCATGCTCAAAACTCTCAGTAAAGTGGGAATACAGGGAACATTCCTTAACATGATAAAGGCCATCCATGACAAACCCACAGCAAACATCATACTAAATGGACAAAAATTAAAAGCAATCCCCTTAAGATCAGGAACTAGGCAGGGGTGCCCCCTTTCACCACTCTTATTGAACATAGTTCTGGAAGTCCTAGCTACAGCAATCAGACAAGAAGAAGGAATAAAAAGCATCTAACTTGGAAAAGAAGAAGTAAAACTGTCATTATTTGCAGATGATATGATATTGTATACAGAAAACCCTAAAGTCTCAGTCAAAAAACTACTGGACCTTATAAATGAATTCAGCAAGGTGGCAGGATATAAAATTAATACTCAGAAATCAGAGGCATTTTTATATACCAACAATGAACTGTCAGCAAAAGAAATTAAGGAAACAATCCCCTTCACTATTGCAACCAAAAACATAAAGTACCTAGGAGTAAATTTAACCAAGGAGGTTAAGGACTTGTACTCGGAAAATTATAAAACATTGATAAAAGAAATCAAGGAAGATACAAACAAGTGGAAGCATATACCGTGCTCATGGCTAGGAAGAATAAACATCATTAAAATGTCTATATTACCCAAAGCAATTTATAAATTCAATGCAATACCAATTAAAATACCAATGACATATTCAAAGATATAGAACACATATTCCAAAAATTTATATGGAACCAAAAAAGAACACGAATAGCCTCAGCAATCTTAAAAAGAAAAGATAAAGCAGGAGGTATCACTCTTCCGGATATCAAGGTTTACTATAAGGCCATTATAGTCAAGACAGCCTGGTACTGGCATAAGAACAGGCACATAGATCAATGGAACAGAACAGAGAAACCAGAAATAAATCCACACCTTTATGGACAACTGATATTTGACAAAGGAGGAAAGAACATACAATGGAGTAAAGACAGCCTCTTTAACAAATGGTGTTGGGAAAATTGGACATCTACCTGCAAAAAAGTGAAACTAGACCATCAACGTACACCATTCACAAAAACAAACTCAAAATGGATAAAAGACTTAAACGTAAGCCGTGAAACCATAAGCATCTTAGAAGAAAACATAGGCAGCAAGCTCTCCGACATCTGTCGCAGCAATATATTTGCCGATTTATCTCCAAGGGTAAATGAAATAAAAGGCAACATAAACAAATGGGACTATATCAAACTAAAAAGTTTTTGCACAGCTAAAAACAATAAGAACAGAATATAAAGACAAACCACACAATGGGAGAACATATTCGACAACACGTCTGATAAGGGGTTAATAACCAAAATTTATAAAGAACTTATAAAACTCAACACCAGGAAGACAAACAATCCAATCAAAAATGGGCAAATGAAATGAATAGAAATTTCTCCAAAAAGGACATACAGATGGCCAATAGGCATATGAAAAAATGCTCAACATCACTAATCATTAGAGAAATGCAAATTAAAACCACAATGAGATATCACCTCACACCAGTCAGAATGGCGTTCATCAGCAAAACAACACAGAACAAGTGCTGGAGAGGATGTGGAGAAAAGGAAACCCTCCTGCACTGCTGATGTGAATGCAGACTGGTGCAGCCACTGTGGAAAACAGTATGGAGATTCCTCAAAAAAATTAAAAATTGAACTACCTTTTGACCCAGCTATCCCACTTTTAGGAATATACCCTAAGAACACCATAGCACTGTTCGAAAAGAAGAAATGCGCCCCCATGTTCGGGGCAGCATTGTTCACAATAGCGAAGATCTGGAAACATCCCAAGTGTCCGTGAGAGGACGAGTGGATTAAAAAGCTTTGGTACATATATACTATGGAATACTACTCAGCCATAAGAAATGATGAAATCGGAACATTTACAACAAAATGGATGTACCTTGATAACATTATACGGAGCAAAATAAGTAAAACAGAAAAAAACTGAGAACAGCATGATTTCATACATAGGTGGGACATAAAAGTGAGACTATGAGACATGGACAAGAGTGTGGTGGTTTCGGGGTGGGGGGCGGGAAGAGAGTGTGGGAGAAGGGGGAGGGGAGGGGTACAAAGAAAACCAGATAGAAGGTGACAGAGGACAATTTAACTTTGGGTGATGGGTATGCAACATAATTGAATGATAAGATAACCTGGAGATGTTTTCTTTGAACATATGTACCCTGATTTATTAATGTCACCCCATTAAAATTAATAAAAAAAAGAATTAAATTTTTGATTCCTATAATTTTCATACCTGTTTCTAAAGTCTTTGGAATGGGGGACTTAAGTGGAAGAGATTTGTTTAAAACTTTTATTTTTATTTCATAGGTTGGAAATCAGCTAGTGCGATGAATATTGAAAAGAGAATAAAATTAAAAAGAGAATTTAACACAGAAGTCCTCCTTAGACTTACAATGTTGATGTTTGGACAGGTGAAAAAGACTGGGTTTAACAATTTACCAGACATAATTACCACCAATCTGGCGCTTAAGACAGAATTAAGACTATTGCCAATTGGGAAAGGACTATATCACCCCATTATTATATGTGCTTATTGGTACAATGAATCTGAATTAACTGAAGCAGCAAACGTGTTTATAGTATAAAGGGAAGATTTAAAAAAGAAAAACCTCATTCAGACTTAACCAAAATCTTCATGTGGAAAAGAAAACATTCTCAGCATAGATTTTCCTGGGATCCTGGGATATCGGATTTCCACAGAAATACACATGGAACTGGCACCAAAACACACACACACACACACACACACACACACACACACAGCTTTTTAAGCAGTTGGATGAGAAAATCAAGTTTATTTTCATTCCCAGTTTCCTTTTTCTCTATAGTATTGATAATTTATACCATATTATCATTTATTTTGTTGATTGCCTATCTTCCCCAGCTCCTCACCTAGAACCCAAGCTCCATGAGGACAGAAATATTGCATTGTCTTGTTCACTTTAGTATCCTCAGGGCCTAGAACACTGCCTGACCCATAGTAGGCAGTTAATAAACACTGAAGGAATGAACTTATTTGGTACTGATTTCTCTATTTGAAGACTCAAACAGAAAGATATGATACATACTTCTCTGCTAAAATAGCCAGACTTCTCCCTCCAAATTGTTATACTATTGTTCTTTATATTTCTAAATATAAAATAATGTGTTTTTCTAAATATAAAGTTCTTTATATTTCTTTGAGCTAGTATCAATCCTTAAAATATAAATGAGGAAGCATCCCAAACCTGACCATCTAACTGAAGGTGCCAAAGAGGAAGCTCTGTGAGGGCAGAGGCAATGTCTCAATTTTCTGCCAAATCAGCTGGTGACACAGGCCTGGTGTGAGGCAGTAAATAAGAGCCAATTGGAAGAGTTGACTGTGTTAGCCACCTGTCCAAGCGTCTCTATGCATTCACTCAGTCACTTACTTTTTATAATAATTCCTTGTGAGGATATAATTATTATCCTCAGTTTTCAGATAAAGTACATAGGCATTTAAAAAATAAATGTTAGTTATTAATGTATTGTCTCTCAGCTTTAAACCTGCACCTCTTTGCTTTCTGTAAACTGGAGCTGGTGGGAAGATAGGCTACATCAACAGAGGGCACCAGAGGGACACTACAAGACTACATCCCCAGGGGACCCTCCCTGAGAGGCTTTGCCCTCCATGGTCTTTATTCAGAGTGGGAGCAAGATGCCAGCTTGATAGGGTCCCCGCAGCACATTGGGCCTCACTCTCTTCACTGGTTACTGTTTCTGTGACCAGCTGTGGCCCAGAACTTATCTATAATATGATTGTCTTGCCTGGAGATTTAGTTACTCTGGAGTCAGTATGACTGGAGACTTAAAAATGGATCTCCAAAAGATCCATATCCTAATCTTTGGAGCCGGTATATATGGCCTTACATGGAAAAGGGTCAATGTAGATGTGATTAGATTGTGGATCTTGAGATGGGAAGATTATCCTAAAAGTTTGGGGTGGGCCCTAAATGTCATCACAAGTTCTTCAAAAAAAGAGGCAGAGGGAGTCTTCACAGAGAGAAGAGGGGTATTGTGAAGAAAAAGGCAGAGACTAGAGTTTTATGGCCACAAGCCAAGGAATGCCTACAGCCACCAGAAGCTATATGAAGCAAGTCACAGAAAGAGGCACGGAATGAATTCTTTTCTAGAGCCTCTCGAGGTAGCACAGCTCTGCTGCCACCCTGATTTTGGCCTAGGGGTAGTGATCTCTGAATTCAGAGATAGTGGCCTCCAGAACTATCAGAGGATATATTTCTATTATTTTAAACCATCAAGTTAGTAGTCATTTGTTATGGCAGCTCAGGAAACTATTACACTGACAAATTCAAGTTTAAGAGAAAAATATGTAGATAGAAAATTATTTTACATGACATAAAGTGATCTATGAACCCAGATTCATAACAATTCAGAACTTTAAGAACATTGAGAATGGATACACAAACTATAGACTGAAAGGAGACATTTGCAATACAAAAATCCTACAAAGGACTTAAATCCAGAATATAGAAAGAACCCTTTCAAATTAATAAAAAAGACCAACAACTCAAAATGATTTAAATGGGCAAAAGAGTTGAACAGGCCCATCGCAATGAGGATGCCCAAATGACCAATAGGTATATGAAAGTGCGCTTACTGTCACTGGTGAATTGACATGTCACATTATAATCCCAATGAGACAGTGATCTACCACTATACCCCTGATAACAGCAAGTATTAGCAAAACTATGGAATAGCCAGAACTTTCATACACTGATAGTGGGAGTGTAAACTGGCATAACTACATACTTAGAAAAACTACTTGACAGTATCTACTAAGGCTAAACATATGTATATGCTATAATTCAGAAATTCCACTCATGAATATGTATGTGAGATTAATTGTGTTTATGTCCACCAAAAGAAATGAATTAAAATTTACAAGAATATCCATCAACAGAATGAGACTATATTTCTATAATAGAATGATATACAACAATGAAAAAGTGAACTATTATTATACTCAACAACATGAATGAATCTCACAGACATAATGTTGAGCAAAAGAAGCCTGATACAAAATAGTACACACTGTATGATTCCATTGATATAAAGTTCAAGAATGGGCAAAACCAAGCTATGGTGGTAGAGGCTAAAACCGTGGTTTGTTGGGGAGTTATCTGCTGGGAGGAACCACAGGGGACCCTGCTGATGTGCTAGAAATATTCTTTTTTTAATCTGGGGTAAGGAGGCTACATGGATGCGCAAATAAATAAATTGATTGAGCTGTACACTTAAGATTTATGTTCTTTACTGTATATAAGTTAGATACTAGTAAAAGAAGAGCATTAAAGACTTATGTTAAAGAAAGGACAGAAAGATATTAAGGTTAATGCATCACATTTAAGATAGAAAACCAGAATGTCATTTGAATTTTGCTATGAAAACTGATTGTCTTCATTTGCAAAATTGTAATATTAATATCTAACAAGCTCATATATCAATTAAATGTATTAGCTAATGTATAAATATCTCCGTGTTCCTTTAAGAATAGCCCTATTATAATACCTTATATAAATATAAGGTAATATTATTTGTGGAGCATTCTAATATTATTTGTGGAGCTCACTTTCACTTAAGTAGTCTCATTATAAATAATACTCCCTTTCTTTTAAATTATAATAACTAAAACCCATAAAGTAAATGAAAGTGGAAACCTGTGTTAGGCCAGCAACAAATTGATAAATTGGGGCTAAAGTAGGGCTGCCTACTCTTTCCATGACCCTATGATGGACAACTGTCATAAAACTGAAAAGTTAATGTTTATACTTGCTGAATCTTCCTGAAGAATACCAGAATCTACTTAATGACAGGATTTTCAGTTCCAGAGACTCCAATCAAAGACTTATAAACAGCTTTGAGCCCAATAATACCTTACAGCACATCTCCTCTGTTTTGAGAGTTATTGTTAGAACAAACAAATCTGATTTTAATCATGTCTATGTGTACAGCATGGTTTGAATCCTAGAATTCCTCTAAATCTGAGTTTTCCAATATCATAGCCACTAGTTACACATGGCTATTGAGCACTTGAAAATAGCTAATCTGAATTGATGTATCTTCTAAGTATAAAATACACACCATTTCCAAACTTTCATAACAAAAATGAATGTAAAATATCTCATTAGTATTTTATATAGATTACATGTCAAAATAATAATATTTTAAATATAGGGTTAAGAACGATATATTATTAAAGTGAATTTAACCTGTTTACATTTACTCTTTAATATAGCTAATAAAAAACCTTAAATTCCTTATATGACTTGGCTTATATTTCTATTGGAGAGCAGATCTCTAAATAAAGGTGGAAAATTTCACAATGTTATTCCAGTGGTGGGATTTAAGTAATTTAACAACTGGTTCTCTACCCCAATGACCGTGTTAAGTATAAAAAAGATATATCGAAAGATAGTTTATTATTTCATGCATTTAATACTTGAATAAGAACAATAAAAGAGGTACACAAAACTAGATTATGTTATAAGAAAGAGTTTTAAAATATTAATGTAACATATGTTTTCTTAATTTTATCGATACTAAATGAAAATTTCTAGGCTGAATTAATAAATGGCATAGGCTATGCAGATTAAATATGATCAAATAATGTGTACAACAGACCTGTTTGTCCCAAGAAAGTTGTGAGCATTCTTCCACTGCTTCCAAAATGGGCAATAAGATAACCCTTAAAAATCTATATTTCTATTGGTTCATTGTGTCCTAGCTTTCTATTGGTTTCATAATTCAGGCAACACAGTGCACTCATAATATCTCGGGGGAATTTTGGGCATAACACAAAGCTGAAACAAATGACAGCTATCACCCCCTGGTTGTTTGGCACTTTTTCTCTTTACATTGTATGTTCATTTACTGAAGTAACAAATGTGAGGGAATTAAAAAGTAGTATTTCATTAAAGGTATAATGACTTTTATGAAATGAACAAATAAATATTACAAGCATAGTTCCAGCGCTGGCTGGTTCGCTCAGTGGTAGAGTGTCAGCCCAGTGTGTGGATGTCCCAGGTTCGATTACCAGTCAGGGCACACAGGAGAGGTGCCCAACTGCTTCTCCACCCCTCCCCCTTTCACTTCTCTCTCTCTCTCTCCCTCCTGCAGCCAAGGCTCCATTGGAGCAAGTTGGCCTTGGGCACAGAGGATGGCTGGATGACCTCCACTTCTGGTGCTAAGAAGAGCTCAGTTGCTGAGCAACAGAGCAATGTTCCAGATGGGCAGGGCATCGCCCCCTAGTGGGCTTGCCAGATGGATCCCAGTTGGGGTGCCTGCAGGAGTCTGTCTCTTTCCCTCCCCTCCTATCACCAAATTAACAAAAAAATTTAGTTAAAAATAAAAGCATAGTTCTGTCAATTTTTTTACACCTATAGACGGAATAAACATTACTACAGGTGCTTAGAATATGCTGTTGAGTGGATGAACAATAAAAGAGAGGAAGAAATGTAAATTTGTGATTTCCACATTGGGCAGCTGCCCAGGAATCAACCTTAGAGAGAACCCTGATTACAAGTGCCATTTTAACAACTAGTTTGCTGAACTCAACAAAAAATTAGGTATTGGTCCTGCTGAACCGGTGTGAACTGGCTGAATCTCACCACTGTGCTATTCTTTTCAAGACAGTGTTCAAAAAGATAGTTAAGAATTAGAGTTAAGGATTCCAAGATGGTAATGGAATAGACAGACATTCCAATACTGTCACCTCCCAGGACCAAACAGGAGCTACAACTAAATTTAAGAACAATCATCTTGAAAAAACAGCTTTGGACTAAATGAAGAGGAGTCCATAACCAAGTGTTGGGCAGATAAAATATAATATGCTCACTTTGTTAATGATGGCACTGCCCACATGGAAGCCCGTCACCCAGGTGATATTATTTGCCCTTATGCTTGGGATGGGTGTGGGGGAAAAGCTGTAATGATAGCAGGCTGGGTCATTATAGTTTAAGGCTTTGTTTTAAGAATAAGCTTTTCCCCACGCCCTTGACTGATTGGATGATGTGGGGTGGTGCACTCTCCTGAGGAATCCCATTATGCCTCAGATGGGTGGCTTTGTATCAGAGACTTTCTTGTTTGTATAACTGAATTAAAAGTTTTGAATCTATGATATAAAGTGGGGCAGACCAGGAGCTTGCTCTTGGTTCCTGAGGTATTAGAGAGGAGAGCAGAGTAAGGCCACATGGAGGCCAGAAGAAGCAGCCAGGATGGCAGAGTGCTGAGGAAGAAGCCATTTTGTGCAGAGTTTGTGCACGAGGAGATGGGAAACAGAGGTGAATAAGTCTGGTGAGCTAGAAACCTTTGATTCTAGGAAACTCGGATAAGTCAGTAGCTTTGTGAGCACTGAATGTGTGGGTTTTGGAGCCCAGTGTGTGTTTTTGCTTGCCTGCTGGGTGCAAGCTAGAATTAAAGCTGATGGCTCACCAGTTCTTGGCTCCATTGTTTCATTACCGACTGTACGAATCTAATGCGAACCTGCATTGGCCAGGCGGCTGTGATCCTAGTGGCCTCGGCCACAGGCTTTACATTTGGTGTAGTCTGTAGCAGGATTCGATACAGATCGGCATGGAGCCACCACCACCTCTGAGCAGTGGAGTAGAGAACTGGCTGCTGTTATGGTTTCCCATAGCTGTTTTTTGGGGGACTGTAGGCTGGCTGACTTTTACAGCCATGCGTAAAAGAGCTCTATGGAAGAGACTGCCCGGGACCTGCAAACTGAGCAGTGGAAGGAGCTGGAGGAAACGTGGGGAAAAGAGATGCTGACCCTGGAGCTGGAGGAAGCGCTGCAGGAGGAGACCGACCAGGTTTGCGAGATTTGCCTGGAAATGGAGCAGATACTGGAGAAGGAATCACAGGTTCATGAGTTGGAGATTGCCCTGGACATTGTGAAGAGCCAGCAGAGGTGGGAGGCCAAGGCTAAAGCTGGGGCTGGAGCTGCAAGGCCTGCTGAGCAGAAGGCAGCGGTGGCCCGAGGCTCAAGCCCAGCAGTAGGAGCTGATGTTTTCAATTCCTCTTTGGAGGATAAGGAGAATCGAGCTGGAGTTGCAATCCACAGCCTCCAGAAGGTGAGAGCCCAGCAGCAAGGAGTAGCTATGCTCCTGGTAGGTCTGCGATTTTGGGACTTAAGGGTGGATGCCATCATGCTCTCTGGAACAGGGATGGAAATGCTGACTGTCATTGCCACATGCTTCTCTTTAGGACAGTGTGAAACTTGCCATGATGGCAGGAATGAGGGGGGAGGCTAAAGCCCCATGTGTGTGGACTGATTTTCTGGACTATGACCGGAGTGAGCACTGGCTCCTTTGTTGAATGGACTTATGGATTTTGGACAATGTGAAATACTCTGATGGGGGAGGGGGGCGGCTTTGCTGGAGGCCATTCCCCTGCCCCGGGAAGCTTTTCCCATGGCTAGAAAGAAGGCTGAGGACATTTTGCACTTTGGCAAAGTGCCTAGAGGCTGGTGAAAAGTACCTTTGTAATTGTTGAAACTGTATAATTTGTGCTATTGCTGTAATTTGTGTAATGTACTTAATTTCCTTGTATAGGAATGCCAGTGGTATAGATTGTGGGTAGTAAAGTGAGCATAGGGGTGGATTGTTGGGGAGATAAAATATAATATGCTCACTTTGTTAAAGATGGCACTGCCCACATGGAAGCCCGTCACCCAGGTATTATTTGCCCTTATGCTTGGGATGGGTGTGGGGGGGAAGCTGTAATAATAGCAGGCCGAGTCATTATAGTTTAAGGCTTTGTTTTAAGAGTAAGCTTTTCCCCACGCCCTTGACTGATTGGATGATGTAGGGTGGTGCACTCTCCTGAGGAATCCCATTATGCCTCAGATGGGTGGCTTTGTATCAGAGACTTTCTTGTTTGTATAATTGGATTAAAAGTTTTGAATCTATGCTATAAAGTTGAGCAGACCAGGAGCTTGCTCTTGGTTCCTGAGGTATTAGAGAGGAGAGCAGAGTAAGGCCACATGGAGGCCAGAAGAAGCAGCCAGGATGGCAGAGTGCTGAGGAAGAAACCATTTTGTGCAGAGTTTGTGCACGAGGAGATGGGGAACAGAGGTGAATAAGTCTGGTGAGCTAGAAACCTTTGATTCTAGGAAACTCGGATAAGTCAGTAGCTTTGTGAGCACTGAATGTGTGGGTTTTGGAGCCCAGTGTGTGTTTTTGCTTGCCTGCTGGGTGCAAGCTAGAATTAAAGCTGATGGCTCACCAGTTCTTGGCTCCATTGTTTCATTACCGACTGTACGAATCTAATGCGAACCTGCATTGGCCAGGTGGCTGTGATCCTGGCCCTGGCTACTGGCTTTACACCAAGGAGCACAGAAAAAGTCACACCAAGACTAGAAGCAAGGGCAGAGATGCAGAGAGAATTACCCGCTCCCAGAAGCGAGCAAGGTGGAGCTTCCAGAGGGACTCTTACCATGGGGAGGTTTGTCCTGAGAGGAGAAGGTCCTTAGACCTGGGACAGGTCCCCAGCCTAGAGCACCAGAACCTAGAAAAAGGCACCCACAGAGCTTTTGGCAGTGAAAAGAGCTGAGGTTTCTATCTGCAAGAAAGAGACAGGAACTCTCGGAGACACACACTCAAATCTTAAAGGGCTTATGCAGAAAATCTCATTCACAGCCCCTTCCTTACCCAGGGCCCTGGTGCAAAAGAGCTGAGATGACTAGAGTTGTATGAGGAGAGTGTGCAGTTGGTGGCCAGGGAGAGAAATTGTGGGGTAGGGCTACTAGAACCCCTGTGCTGAGTCATTCTCCAGTTCTGCAGTTGCCATTTTTCTTGGGTGGAGCAGTCACTTCTGTGGTATCAGCCTGGGTAAAAGCACTGCCCCGACCCTTGGAATCTCTCTTGCCCCACCCTATGGAGACTGGGCCATTCTGACAAGTAAGCCAGGAAGCAGGGGGAACATCAGAGACTCAGTTTTCTGGTGTGGAGGCCAGAGCTTCCCCCTACACTCTCCCAAGAATATGACTGGTGCTTCCGCCTCATGGAAGATTGAGTAGAAACTGTCCAGAGAGTGGACAGGCCACATCTCTGGGTTTCAGAGGCAACACCCACTGGACTCCTGGTGACCACACGCAACTGAGGTCTGTGAAAAAAGTCAGGACAGACTCACACCTGGGGTCATGGTGTGGGAGTCACACCCACCACCTTTCCTAATCTCTGAATTGCCCCAGGCTCTAGAATCTACTAGAGTTTTTTCAAGTGGCCAGAGCCCATCAAGCAGCCAGGAGACATGCTGCAAGAGGTGAATCTCAGGGAACCTTGGGCCTTTTGCAGACTTTCTCCTAGGCCCAGTGTGGGTAAAAGCCAACCTATGTGTGTGACTTGATATTACCAGGTTCACTTGGATCCAGAAGAGGCAGCCATAAACTCTGGTTTGCTTGTAGCTCCAAGAAGGCTGCTGAGGGTCAGTCATGGGAAGTGTTTTGCATGGATCTGTACTGGGGTCCCTCCAGAAAGGCCCAGGACCAGTACATCCAGTGGCCAGCTCTGAAGAGCATAAGAGCAGTACCAATGACCTTTGTTGGTGACATGTCCAAAGGGAGGGCTTGTCGAATACCAGGCCCAGCTAAGGCAAGTCCTGCTTTCTGTGGTCAACACCTGCACAGTGGCTTGCATGGGCATTGGACAGGGTGAAGCTTCACAATCAGCCAGCCCGGATCCTGGATATCCTGCCCCACTGGCTAGATTTCACAAAGGCAAGAAAGAGAGAGGTTAGGAGCATGGACATTCAAGGCGTGGGTTCCTTGGAAACTGTTAAGGGGCTTAGCCACTTGCTGGAAAGGGCATAGTCAGCCCCAATGAAGGACACTCTTGGTCTTCCTTTCTGAGATGAGGGGGTCCCAGTTGAAAAAACTTCTGCAGAGGAGACTGTCAGCCCCACCCAATCTGAACTTGCTGCTCACCTCACTGGAAATAGAATTGGAATATCCAGCAGGGTCTGAGGGATTAGGCTCTAACGTAAAAGCTACTGTCACCACACTGAGCTCCTGGCAAAGAGATCCCTGAAGTACGAGATCCCACTAACATTGTCATTCCAACCTCAGCTGCCCTAACCCATGAGGCTTGCAATCTGTAGAAGGGTTGGGGGGTTAAGGTCAGTCTGAGCTCACACTATAGTCTTTCTACAGAAAACTCTGTGGGAAGACCAGGCAGCTGCAAGAGAAGGTAGAACAATTGAAAAATGGAGGCAAATCTTATAGAGCTTGGGCGCTTTTATGGAGCTGTTATCAGCTGTAAGTAGGAAGAAGCTGATCCTTATACACAGGTTGTCTCCTCCCGCACTACCCAGGTACAGAAAATGCAGACACAAACAGCAAACAGAGCAATGGCTCCAGACAGATATCCTACAGTGGGTTACAAACAATGGCTGACACCAACCGATACTAAAACCCTGCCCAAGAGGACCCAAAACAAACACAACCAGTAGTGGGTGACTGACCATACCAATACTAGACTCAGCTAGCTACACAAGCAGCATGCTCAAAGGAGGAGTCCACCAGGCACTTGACACTGTGAAGAATAAATACGCCCAACAGGACACACTGCAGAGTCTAATACACGTGACCAAGGTTGACGCTAAGAGCCAGACTGAAGGGATAACCCACCCATGAACAGGCCAACTGCATTTAATATGCACATATAACAGGAGGGTAAATATAACCCTCAAAAAGCATTCCTATAGCAAGGAACTGAGGTGGTCTGGAGGTCAGTACCACTGACCCCATCTTCCTCATACAGACACCAAAACAAATTTCAAAGTTAGAGAAGAGCAATCTAATACACAGACAAAATGGGCCAACAAAGGATTATGACCCAAGTAAATCAACAAGAGAAATTCACAGAAAAAGAACTAAATAAAATATAAGTAACCAAATTACCAGATGCAGAGATTAAAATAATGGTTATTAGGATGCTCAAGGACCTTAAAGTAAGAATGGGTGATCACAATGAGAACTTCAACAGAGATAGTAAGCATTAGAAAGGACATTGAAATCATAAACAAAAACCTGTCAGAAATGAAAAATATAGTGTAAAGCCAGTGGCTGAGGCCACTATCACAGCCGCCTGACCCATGCAGGTTTGCATTAGATTCGAACAGTTGGTAATGAAACAATGGAGCCAAAAACTGGTGAGCCATTAGCTTTAATTCTAGCTTGCACCCGGGGGGCAAGCAAAAACACACACTGGGCTCCAAAACCCACACATTCAGTGCTCACAAAGCTACTGACTTATCCGAGTTTCCTAGAATCAAAGGTTTCTAGCTCACCAGACTTATTCACCTCTGTTCCCCATCTCCTCCAGCACAAACTCTTAACAAACTGGCTTCTCCCTCAGCACTCTGCCATCTCCGCTGCTTTTCCTGGCCTTCACGTGGCCTTAATCTGCTCTCCTCTCTAATACCAACCTCAGGAACTCAGGAACCAAGAGAGAGATAGATCAAGCTCCCAGACTGCCCCAGTTTATAGCCTAGAAAATCCAAACCTTTAATCCAATTATACAAACAAGGAAGTCTCTGATACAAAGTCACCCATCTGAGGCATAATGGGATTACACCCTACATCACCACCCTACATCATCCAATCAGTCAAGGGTGTGGAGAAGAGCTTACTCTTAAACTAAGCCTTAGGCTATAACGACCCGGCCTGCCCACAGCCTGTTTCAGAACACACATTAATATCAACGAACTTCTATGTGGGCAGCACCATCTTTAACAAAGTGAGCATAATATATTTTATCTGCCCAACATATAGTATCAGAAATAAAGACTTCACTATGAAGAATCAACAACAGGCTGGATGAAGCAGAGGACTGAATCAGTGATTTAGAGGGCAAGGTAAACATATACACAGAAGCAGAGAGCAAAAAGAAAAGAGGCTCATAAAGGCTGAGGAAACTCTAAGAGAACTCTGTGAGAACATAAAGAGAAACAATGTCCACATCATAGGGGTTCCTGAAGGAGAAGAAAATGAATAAGAGAAAGAACTTGTCTGAAGAAATCATAGCCAAAGCTCCAAATTGAAGAGGGAAAAAGACACACAAGTTTAAGAGCACAGAGAGTACCATTAAAGATTAACCCAAAGAGGCCCACACTAAGACACATCATAATTAAAATGCCAAAGTTAAGAGACAAAAAAAGAATACTAAAATCTGTGTAAAAAGCAATTAATTACGAATATAAAAAAGCTCCCATAAGCTTGACATCTGACTTTTCAACAGAAACACTTCAGGCCAGAAGAGATTGGCAAGAAATATGCAAAGTGATGGAAAACAAGACTACTCTATCCAGCAAAACTATCCTTCAAAATTAAAGGAGAAATAAAGAGCTTCCCAGACAAAAAGGCTCAAGAAATTCATTACCACCAAACCAATACTGCAAGAAAGGTTAAAGGGCCTACTATAAGAAGAGGAGAAAAAATCAAGAGAAAGAGGATTATAGGTTTAAAGAATAAAATGGCAATAAATAAGTACTTATCAATAATAACCTTAAATGTAAATGGATTAAATGCTCCAATCAAAAGACATAGGGTAGCTGCATGGATAAGGAAACAAAACCCATATACAGTGTGTCTGTAAAGTCATGGTGCACTTTTGACCGGTCACAGGAAAGCAACAAAAGACAATAGAAATGTGAAATCTGCACCAAATAAAAGGAAAACCCTCCCAGTTTCTGTAGGATGATGTGGCAGCATGTGCGAATGCACAGATGATGACGGAACACCGTGTATACAGCGGAGCAGCCCACGGCCATGCCAGTTGAAATGTGGACGGTACAGAGGAAAGTTCAGTGTGTTCTGTGGCTCACTAAATTTGAATCCACGACCAAAGTGCAATGTGAATATCGGCATGTTTTTAAGGAAGCACCACCACATAGGAATAACATTACTCGGTGGGATAAGCAGTTGAAGGAAACCGGCAGTTTGGTGGAGAAACCCCGTTCTGGTAAGCCATCAGTCAGTGACAAGTCTGTAGAGGCTATACGGGATAGCTACCTAAGGAGCCCTAAAAAATCTGTGCGTGCGTGTGCTCAACAATTACACCTAAGCAAGACTACAGTTCATAAAGTGTTAAAGAAACGTCTCTGTTTTACGGGGTACAAATTGCGGCTGTTGCATGCTATCAAACCAGCGGATAGACCCACATGATGTGCGTTTGCTACAGATATGATTCATGAGATCAACAATGATGCAAGATTATTGCAGAAGATTGTGTTTAGCGATGAGGGGACCTTTCATATCTGTGGGCATGTTCATTGCCATAACATCCGAATATGAGCTGCTGAACATCCTCATGCCTACGTTGAGTATGAACGTAACACCCCTAAAGTGAACGTGTGGTGTGACCTGATGCATGGTAAGGTAATAGGCCCATTTTTTTCGCGGAGCAGTCTGTGACGGCAAACACCTATCTTGACATGTTGGAATTGTATGCAGTGCCACAATTTCCAGAAGGTGTCATCTTTCAACAGGATGATGCTCCTCCACACTACGCCACCATTGTTCATGAGTTTCTGGATAGAACATTCCCCTGGCGGTGGATAGGCAGGGGTTCTGTCAAGCCATGGCCACCACAATCCCTGGATCTGACACCCTTAGACTTTTACTTTTGGGGTTATGTGAAGCAGCATATGTACATTGAACGTATCAATGACATTAATCACTTAAAACAGAGAATCACAGACGTTATTCACTCTTTTACACCAGACATCCTTACCCATGTGTGGCAAGAACTTCACTATTGTTTGGATGTGTGTAGGGCAACAAATGGAGCCCACATTGATCTGCACTGAATAGGTATGAAACTGGGAGGGTTTTTGTTTTATTTGGTGCAGATTTCACATTTCTATCGTCTTTTGTTGCTTTACTGTGACCAGTCAAAAGTGCACCATGACTTTACGGACACACTGTATATGCTCTCTACAAGAGACCCACCTTAGAACAAAAAAATAAACATAGGCTGAAAAAGAAGGGATGAAAAAATAATTCATGCAAATAGAAATGGAAAAAAAGCTGGGGCAGTAATACTTATATCTGACAAAAACACCTTTAAAACAAAGGCTATAGTAAGTGACAAAAAAAGTCACTATGTGTGTCACTACATAAAGGATGAGCAATCCAACAAGAGGATATAACCATTGTAAATATTTATGTACCAATTTATGTATCTAAATACGCAAAAGGAATTTGATGGACATATAGGGAGAGATCGACAGCAATACAATAATAGTAGGGTATTTTAATATCTTACTAACATCAATGGATATAGACCCTTCAGACAGAAAATCAACAAAGAAACAGTGGCCTTAAATGACACACAAGACCAACTAGATTTAATTGATAACTTCAGAAGTTTTCACCCCAAAGCAGCAGAATATACATTCTTTTCAAGTGCTTACAGTACATTTTTTAGGATAGATCACACATTAGGATGCAAAACAAGTCTCAGTAAATTTAAGATTGAAATTATATCAAGCATCTTCTCTGACCACATGGCATGAAACTAGAAATCAACTGCAATGAAAAAACTGAAAAACATTCAGACACTTGGAGGTTAAATAGTATGTTATTTATTAATTAATGGGTTAACAATAAGATCAAGAAAGAAATAAAAAATTTCCTTGAAATAAATGAAAAGGAACATACAACAACCCCAAATCTATGGAACACAGAAAAACCGGCCTGAGAGGTAAGTTCATAGCATTACAGGCATGACTTAAGAAGCTAGAAAAAGCTCAAATAAACAATCTAACCCTGCACCTAAAAGAACTAGAGAAAGAACAACAAATAAAGCCCAGAGGAAGTAGAAGGAAGGAAATAATGAAGACCAGAGTGGAAATAAATGACATAGAGGTTGAAAAACAATACAAAATATCAATGAAATCAAGCACTGGTTCCTTGAAAAGGTAAACAAGATTGGCAACCTTTCACCAGACTCATAAAGAGAGAGAGAGAGGACTCAAATAAATAAAATCAAAAAAGAAAGAGCAGAAGTAACCACTGCTTTGTATTATCATAGATATAATACAAAGGATTATAAAATAATACTACAAAGATATATATGCCAAAAAATTGGACAACCTAGGCAAAATGGATAAATTCCTACAAACATACAATCTTCTAAAACTCAATCTGGAAGAATCAGAAAACCTAAACAGATCAATTACATCAAATGAAATAGAAAGAGCTATCAAAAAACTCCCAGCAAACAAAAGTCCTGGACCAGATGGCTTCACAGGCCAATTTTACCAAACATTCAAAGAAGAATTACCACCTATTCTTCTCAAACTATTCCAAAAAATTCAAGAGGAGGGAAGACTTTCAAGCTCATTTTATAAGACAAACAATATCCTAATTCCAAAACCAGGTAACAACACTACAAAGAAAGAAAACTAGGCCAATATCCCTGATGAACATAGAAGCTAAGATTGTCAACAAAATATTAGCAAACAGGATCCAGCAATCCATTAACAAGATCATATATCATGATCAAGTTAGATTTATTCCAGGAAACCATGGCTGATACAATATTTGCAAATCAATGAACACGATTCATCACATAAACAAAAAAATAAAAATCACATGATTATATCAATAGATGCAGAAAAAGCATTTGATAGAATCCAGCTCCCATTTATGATAAAAACTCTCAGCAAAGTGGGAATACAGGGAACATACCTCAACATAATAACGGCCAAATATGACAACTGACAGCCAAAATCATACTCAACGGGCAAAAATTAAAAGCAATCTCCTTAAGATCAGGAACAAGGCAGGGGTACCTAATTTCAGCAATTAGACAGCAAGAAATAAAAGACATACAAATTGCAAAAGAAGAAGTAAAACTGTCATTATTTGATGATGACGTGATATTGTACATAGAAAACCCTAAAGTCTCAGCTAAGAAATTACTAGACCTGATGAATTTGGCAAGGTAGCAGGATATAAAGTTAATATTCAGAAATCAATGGAGCTAGATGACATCAGAGTAATGGTGGTCTAAGAAATACTCCTGATCTCTCCCCTAGAAATTTCAACAAATTTAATAGCTATAATGCAGTGAAGAAACTCCAGCTGGGCTCGCAGGCTTGCCTGAAAGATTTATGCACCCAATGAACTAAAGGTGGGAAGGATTAAGAAGGGGAGAAGATAAAACACACTCATGGTTGGCTCCCAAGAAAGGAGAGGCCTGGACTGTCGGAGTTTTTGCTTGCAGGGGCTCCAGAGAGGGGGAGAAGCCCAGAGTGACTGGGTTTCATTTTTCTGCTGGGGATTCAGAGAGGATGAAGCTTAGAATGTCTGGGATTTGGTCTGCAGGGGCTCCAGAGAGAGGAGAAACCTGGACTGTCTGGGGATTTTTCTGCCAGGGCTCCAGAGAGGGGAGAAGCTGAGAGTGACTAGGTCTCTTTCTATGGGAGGAGTGATGAGATTGAGGGGTTGAAGGGGGAGATCCTATACCAAAGCGGTGGAAGAACAAGGGATCATAGCAAGTGTTCCTGCAGAATGCCTGAAGACTACACTTGGTGCAGAGACAGAGAAAACCAGAGTGTGGCCTCCCACCCTTCCAGATCCTGCCTTTTTCACCTTGAAGGTACAGAGAATGGCAGAGACAGACCCCACAGTTAACTCGCCAGTCACTCTCTCCCCTGAAGAACAGAGGTACTCTGTGTCTGGTCCTCTGATCTGTTGAGACATGGGGAGGAGCACCTAAAGACCTGAAATACCTTTGCTAAAGCCCTAAAGCCATAAAGACCTCATAACAAGCCCCACCCACATATGCAATTGCTGCTCAATCTACATCATTGAGACAGCAACATCTCAGTGGAGGCCAGGCCAGCAATTTCAAGAGCTAAAACTTATAATACAATGCCACCTCCTGGAAGAAAACAGAATCTCTCAAAACTCAAATATTTTCTTTTCTTTTCCTCCTTAGAATTTAATTTTCTTTCATTTTCATATTTTTTATTCTTATTTTTTGTGGGTGTTTTGTTTTTTACTATTCTTTTTATTTCTGCTCTTTGTTTTTTGTGGTTTTTATTTTTATTTCTCATTATTTTTAAATGTTTATATTTTTCATTGTATTTTTTTCATTTTTATTTAGTTTTTTTTGTTAGAGTTCTTAACAATACACTCAAATGCAATCAAGGAAAAAGAAATCGAATTCAATGGTTACACAAGAAAGAGACACAGTTCAGAAAGAAAATGAAAAATCTCCAGAAAGCAATCACATGAAAACTTTGGAGAATTCAAAATTAAAATTCTGAGAATACTCAATGAGATGCAAGAAAAAACTAAGAGACAATTTAATGAGCTCAAAAAACAAATTAATGAACAAAATGAGTACTTCAACAAGGAGATTGAAACTTTAAAAAGGAACAAAACAGAGATCAAGAACTAAATATAGGGGGAGAGCAAGATGGCGATGGAGTAGGCAGACGTACCAACTTCCAACTCGCAGAACCAAAGTGGATTATAACTCAATTTTAAGAACCACCATCTGGATAAACTAACTTTGAACTAAACTAAGTGGACTCTTCAACCAAGGAACACAGAAGAAGCCACATTGAGACTGGTAGGAATAACGAAAACGCGAAGAGGGTTGCCAAGCTCCTCGGAGCGAACGGCAGCCCGGAGAGACCCGCGTGGCAGGAGAAGAGTTTGGCGGAGAGGGAGGGACCTGGGTCCCAGGAACAAAGCCCCAGCCTGCAGTCCCAGAGCCTAGAAGAGGCGTTTGGACAGTATTGAGCTGTGAAACAAGTGAGGATACTATTGGTTTTCTCAGACCCAAGATTCTTAAAGGGACAGCGCAGAAAACCTCTCTCACAGCCACTCACCCAGGGCTCCGGGGAATGAGGTCAGAGGAGAGGACCAGAGCAGCGGGAAGAGAGAGTAAACTGGAAGGCACAGGGAGAAAAACTCTGAGGGACAGCCACCTTAACCCCGGGGCTAAGTCACTTCTCTAATCAAAAACGAATATTTCCCCTGGAACTAGCAATACCAGCAAAGGGAGACAGGACACCAGCCAAACAAGCTCCCCCACAGCACTTAGAGCAGAGCTGCTTAGATGGAGGGAGCTTCCAGGACTACAGTATGGAATGTTAGGGTCTGAACTGTGGGGACCCTTCCTACTCTGCTAAGGATGGCTAGAGGGACAGTGGCAATGGGATGCTGAAATACAGTTCTATTGGCAGGGGCGGAGGCCCAGCCGGTGTGAGCTCGGTCTAGCCCAGCAGGGGTGGAGGGGACGCTTGAAAGCGGTCTGGCAGTTGCGGGCCAGCCTGTAACCCCACCTGCGGGGGAAAAGCAGGAGGCCCTGCACAAGCCGGCCCTGACCGCGGGGATGGGGCTAGGACCAGGAACAGGCGGAGGCTCGCGGCTGAGATCACGCCAGCAGCCCCAACTGGCTGGAGAAACCGAGAGTGGCCATCCTGCGTGCGTGAGTTGGCTCTGAACGTAAGGGCGGGGCTAAAGTTCGCAGCTGAGCACATGCCACAGCCACGCCCAGCCCAATAAACCACAGTTTGCAATCCTGCACAGGAGGGCCCTGGCATCGAGGGTGGGGCTAAAGCTCCAGACAGGCAAAGGCTCACAGCTAAGAGCATGTCAGCAGCCCTGTCCAACCCGAGAAACTGAGGCGAGCAGCTCAGACCGCGGGGGCTAGGCGGAAGCCCAGAAACAGGCTGGGTCCTCAGATGAGCAAAGGTGTTCACCTCTACTCTTGGTGCTGAGGCTTGTGTCTTGAGTGACAACCCCTCCCGCGGAGGAGAGGCGGAAATAAAAGCAACAGACGCAGTGAGCCAGCACTGGGAACGCCCATACCCAACTGCCCTAGGCAGCGGCAGAGGGGGTGGCGGGCCTGCAGACAGACCAAACCTAGAGAACACAAAGAAAACACCTACTGGACTCCAGTGGCCACAGCCTTCATATATGCAGACCAAATGGGCATGCAGAGAAATGCAAACCAAGTGAATCAAGAGAAATCCCCAGAAAAGGACCTGAATGAACCAGATATAACCAAATAACCAGAAGCAGAATTTAGAATAATGATAGTTAGGATGTTCAAAGAAATTAGAGCAACAATGGATAGTCACTATGAACACCTAAATAAAGAGATAAGAAGTATAAAAAAAAATGAAATAATAAAAAAGAATCACAGAAATGACAAATACAGTATCAGAACTGAAGACCACAATGGAAGAAATTAAAAGCAGGATGAATGATGCCGAAGATTGAATCAGCCAGTTAGAGAACACAATAAACAAAGGCACAGAAGCAGAGAAGAAAAAGGAAAAGAGACTCAAAAAATGTGAGGAAACTCTAAGGGAGCTCTGTGACAACATGAAGAGAAACAATATTCGCATCATAGGAGTTCCTGAAGAAGAGGAGAGAGAACAAAAAATAGAAACTTTGTTCAATCAAATCATAGCAGAAAACTTCCCTAAATTAAGGCTGGGAAACACTCCACACGTTCAAAAAGCACACAGAACTTCATTAAAGAGAAACCCCAAAAAATCTACACCAAGACACATCATAGTTAAAATACCAAAGTTAAGGAATAAAGAGAAAAATTTAAAAGCCGCTAGAGAAAAAAGGGCTATCACCTACAAGGGAGCCCCCATAAGGATGACATCCGACTTCTCAATAGAAACACTTGAGGCCAGAAGGGAATGGCAAGATATATTCAAAGTAATGCAGAACAAGAACCTACAACCAAGAATACTCTATCCAGCAAGGCTAATGTTTAAAATTGAAGGAGAAATAAAGAGCTTCCCAGACAAAGAAAGCCTCAAGGAATTCATTAAAACAAAACCAATTCTGCAAGAGACACTAAGGGGTCTGTTGTGAACAGTTCAAAGGGAGGAAAGAATATAGCAAAAGAAGAATACAGCTTTAAAGAATAAAATGGAAATAAACAACTACATAGCAATAATAACCTTAAATGTAAATGGATTAAATGATCCAATCAAAAGACATAGGGTAGCTGCATGGATAAAGAAACAGGACCCATACATATGCTGTCTATAAGAGACACACCTTAAAACAAAAGATGGACATAGACTGAAAGTAAAAGGATAGAAAAAAATATTTAATGCAAATGGAAATGAAAGAAAAGCCGGGGTAGCAGTACTTATATCTGACAAAATGGACTTTAAAACAATGGCTGTAGTAAGAGATAAAAAAGGACACTACATAATGATAAAGGGAACAATTCAACAAGAAGATATGACTATTAGAAATATCTACGCACCAAATATGGGAGCCCAGACATACATAAAGCAGACTTTGACAGATATAAAGGGTGAAATTAACAGCAATACTATAATAGTAGGGGATTTCAATACCCCACTAACAACAATGGACAGATCCTCAAGAAAGAAAATTAATAAAGAAACAGCAGACTTAAAGGATACACTAGATCAACTTGATTTAATAGATATCTTCAGAACTATTCACCCTAAAGCAGTAGAATATACATTCTTCTCAAGCGCTCATGGTACATATTCTAGGAAAGACCACATGTTAGGACATAAAAATGGTCTCAATAAATATAAAAAGATTGAAATCATATCAAGCATTTTCTCTGATCACAATGCCATGAAACTAGAAATTAACCACAAAAGAAAAACTGAAAAATAGTCAAACACTTGGAAACTAAATAGCAGGTTATAAAATAATGAATGGATTAACAATGAGATCAAAGAAGAAATAAAAAAGTTTCTAGAAACGAATGATAATGAGCATACATCAACAAAAATTTATGGGACACAGCAAATGCAGTACTGAGAGGGAAGTTTATTGCACGACAGGCATACCAAAAGAAGCTAGAAAAAGCTCAGATAAGCAACCTGACCCTGCATCTAAAAGAACTAGAAAAACAACAGCAAATAAAGCCCAGGACCAGTAGAAGGAAGAAAATAATAAAGATCAGAGCAGAAATAAATGGCATAGAGGCTAAAAAAACAATACAGAGGATCAATGAAACCAGGACCTGGTTCTTTGAAAAGGTAAACAAGATTGATGAACCTTTAACTAGACTCACCAAGAAAAAAAGAGAGAGAGAACCCAAATAAATAAAATTAGAAATGACAGTGGAGAAATAATAACTGACACAACAGAAATACAAAGCATTGTAAGAAAATACCATGAAGAACTCTATGCCAAAAAATTAGACAACCTAGGTGAAATCGACAAATTTCTTGAATCATATAATCTTCCAAAAATCAATCTGGAAGAATCCAAACACCTAAACAGACCAATTACAACAAATGAGATAAAAACAGTTATCAAAAAACTCCCCAAAAAAGAAAAGTCCTGGGCCTGATGGCTTCACACGTGAATTCTACCAAAAATTCAAAGAAGAACTAACTCCTATCGTCCTCAAGCTATTTCAAAAAATTCAAGAGGAAGGAGGACTTCCAAACTCCTTTTATGAGGCGAGCATAATTTTGATCCCAAAACCGGGCAAAGACAACACAAAGAAAGAAAATTATAGGCCAATATCCCTGATGAATTTAGATGCTAAAATTCTCAACAAAATATTAGCCAACCGGATCCAGCAATATATGAAAAAAATCATACACCATGATCAAGTGGGATTTATTCTGGAGAGGCAAGGCTGGTTCAATATTCGCAAATCAATCAATGTGATTCATCACATAAACAAAAGGAAGGACAAAAATCACATGATAATTTCAATAGATGCAGAAAAGGCATTTGATGAAATTCAGCACCCATTTATGCTCAAAACTCTCAGTAAAGTGGGAATACAGGGATCATTCCTTAACATGATAAAGGCCATCCATGACAAACCCACAGCAAACATCATACTAAATGGGCATAAATTAAAAGCAATCCCCTTAAGATCAGGAACCAGGCAGGGATGCACCACTCTTATTTGACATAGTTCTGGAAGTACTAGCTACAGCAATCAGACAAGAAGAAGAAATAAAAGACATCCAAATTGGAAAAAAAGAAGTAAAACTGTCATTATTTGCAGATGATATGATATTGTATATAGAAAACCCTAAAGTCTCAGTCAAAAAACTACTGGACCTGATAATTGAATTCAGCAAGGTGGCAGAATATAAAATTAATACTCAGAAATTAGAGGCATTTCTATATACCAACAATGAACTGTCAGCAAAAGAAATTAAGGAAACAATGCACTTCACTTTGCAGCCAAATGACATATAGTACCTTGGAGTGTATTTAACCAAGGAAGTTAAGGACTTGTACTCGGAAAATTATAAAACATTGATAAAAGAAATCAAGGAAGATATAAAGAAGTGGAACATATATGTGCTCATGGCTAGGAAGAATAAACATCATTAAAATGTCTGTATTACCCAAAGCACTTTATAAATTTAATGCAATACCAATTAAAATACCAATGACATACTTCAAAGATATAGAACACATATTCCAAAAATTTATATGGAATCAAAAAAGAACACGAATAGCCTCAGCAATCTTAAAAAGAAAAAATAAAGCAGGAGGTATCACTCTTCCGGATATCAAGGTTTACTACAAGGCCATTATAGTCAAGACAGCCTGGTACTGGCATAAGAACAGGCACATAGATCAATGGAACAGAACAGAGAACCCAGAAATAAACCCACAGCTTTATGGACAACTGATATTTGACAAAGGAGGAAAGAACATACAATGGAGTAAAGACAGACTCTTTAACAAATGGTGTTGGGAAAATTGGAGATCTACCTGCAAAAAAATGAAACTAGACCATCAACTTACACCATTCACAAAAACAAACTCAAAGTGAATAAAAGACTTAAACATAAGCCATGAAACCATAAGCATCTTAGAAGAAAACATAGGCAGCAATCTCTCTGACATCTGTATCAGCAATATATTTGCCAATTTATCTCCACGGGCAAATTAAATAAAAGGCAACATAAACAAATGGGAGTATATCAAACTAAAAAGTTTTTGCACAGCTAAAGACAATAAGAACAGAATAAAAAGCCAAACCACACAATGGGAGAACATATTTGACAGCCCGTCTGATAAGGGGTTAATAACCAAAATTTATAAAGAACTTATAAAACTCAACACCAGGAAGACAAAAATCCAATCAAAAAATGGGCAAAAGAAATGAATAGCAATTTCTCAAAAGAGGACATACAGATGGCCAATAGGCATATGAAAAAATGCTCAACATCACTAATCATTAGAGAAATGCAAATTAAAACCACAATGAGATATCACCTCATACCAGTCAGAATGGCGCTCGTCTGCAAAATAACACAGAACAAGTGCTGGCAAGGATGTGGAGAAAAGGGAACCCTCCTGCACTGCTGGTGGGAATGCAGACTGGTGCAGCTACTGTGGAAAGCAGTATGGAGATTTTTCATAAAATTAAAAATCGAACTGCCTTTTGACCCAGCTATCCCACTTTTAGGAATATACCCTAAGAACACCATAGCACTGTTTGAAAAGAAGAAATGCACCCCCATGTTCGTGGCAGCATTGTTCACAATAGCGAAGATCTGGAAACAGCCCATGTGTCCGCCAGAGGACAAGTGGATTAAAAAGCTTTGGTACATATATACTATGGAATACTACTCAGCCATTAGAAATGATGACATCGGATCATTTACAAGAGAATGGATGGACCTTGATAACATTATACGGAGTGAAATAAATTAAAAAAAACTGAGAACAGCATGATTTCATACAGAGGTGGGACATAAAAGTGAGATTATGAGACATGGACAAGAGTATGGTGGTTAAAGGGAGGGAAGGGAGGGTGGCATAGGGAGGTGGGGAGGGGCACAGGGAAAACCAGATAGAAGGTGACAGAGGACAATTTGCCTTTGGGTGATGGGTATGCAACATAATTGAATGATAAGATAACCTGGAGATGTTTTCTTTGAACATACGTACCCTGATTTATTGGTATCACTCCATTAAAATTAATTAAAAGAAAGAAATAAATATAAGAACTGAAAAATGAAGTAGCAAGTTTAGGTAATAGAACAAGCCATATAGAGTATAGAATCAGTGACATCAAAGTCAGGCAACTAGAGATGCTACAAAGAGAAGTGAGAGACTTGTGATTTAAAAATGATAGAGCTCTATAAGAATTGTCTGATTCTGAAAGAGCAACATAAAGATAATGGATATATCAAAAGAAGAAGAGAGAGGAAAGGGAATGGAGACCCTATTCATATAAATAATTAATGAGAACTTCCTAAGCCTACAGAAAGAGTTAGATTGTCAAATCCAAAAAGGAAACAAATGTTTAGTTACCTCAACCCAAACAGACCTTCTCCAAGGCACATCATAATAAAATTGTCAAAAATCAATAACAAAGAATCCTCAAGTCAGCTAGGGCAAAGAAGAGTATAACATATAAAGGAAGGCCCATTAGGTTACCATTGGACTTCTCAGCAGAAACTCTATTCTATAAACATTCAAAGTACTGAAAGAGAGGAATTAGCAGCCAAGAATACTATATCCATCTAAGGTATCCTTCAAATGTGAATGAGAAATAAAAACTTTTACAAACATACAGAAGCTGAGGGAATTTATCACCAGAAAAACGCACTGCAGGAAATACGCAAGGGGGTTATTCTACCACATACAAAGAACAAAACAAATCAAAACTATAAGTAAAAGCTGCAAGAAAGTTAAAATGAAAACAAGGATAATCTGTGACAACAATAACATAAAAGGGGACAGGATAAAGATCTGAAGTAGCAAAGCAGGATAGAGTACAGAAGCACTCATAAAGACAAAGGACTCTTATATATATGAAATATTTTCTCTTAATAACCTAATGGTAATCACCCACAAAATAAATACTGAAACATATAACTTAAAAAAAGAAGAAACAGGGGAAAGTGGTATGGAATACCACCAAACAAAAACAACTGACAGAAACACAAAAGAGCAGAACCAAAAGAGACCCAAAGCTACCAGAAAACAAACAAAATAAAATAGCTATAGGAAATCCTCAAGCATCAATAATTATCCTAAGTATAAGTGGACTGAACTCACCAATAAAGAGGCACAGAGTAGCATACTGTATTGGATCAAAATGCAAAAGCCAACCGTATATTGCTTACAAGAGACACATCTTAGCTGCCAGGACAAAAGTAGACTCAAAGTGAAATGTTGGAAAATGACTCTCCAAGAATAACATCCAGAGAAGGGCAGGTGCAGCCATACTAATATCAGACAATGCTGACTTCAAAACGACAACAGTAACAGAGACAAAGATGGACATTTCATAATGATAAAGGGGACATTGTATCAAGAAGAGTTGGCTCAGTGGTAGAGCGTTGGCTTGGCATGTGGATGTCCCAGGTTCCATTCCCAGTCAGGCCATTCAGAAGTGCCCATTGCTTCTCCATCTCTCCCCATCTTGCTTCTCTCTCTCTTTTTCTCTGCCCCTCCTTGTAGCCATGGCTTGATTACAGTGAGTTGGTCCTGGGCGCTGATGATGGCGCCATGGCCTCTGCCTAAGGTGCTAAAAAATGGCTCCAATTTCAATGGAGCAAGGGCCCCAGATGGGCAGCATCACCCCCTAGTGGGATTGCCAGGTGGATCCCAGTTGGGGCGCATGTGAGAGTCTGTCTCTGCCTCTCCTCCTCTCACTAAAATAAAAAAATAAAAGAAGAGGATCTAAAAATAGAAGCAGACAGAAACATAATCATACTTGGAGATCTCAACACACAATTGACATCTTTAGCTAGATAATCCAAACAGAAAATCAATAAAGAAATATTGGCCTTAAATGACACATCAGACCAAATGGACATAACAGATATTTACAGGACATTTCATCCAGAACATCAGATTAAACATTCTTTTCCAGTGTGCATGGAACTCTCTCAAGGATAGACCATCTTTTGAACCACAAAGGTAGTATCAACAAATTCAGGAAGACTGAAATTATACCAAACATATTTTCTAACCATACGTCTTTGAAATTAGAATTCAACTGCAAAAAGGAAGTAAAGTTGAAATTAAAAAAAGACAAAGAAGTCAAAATTAAACAACATACTTCTAAAAAATGAGTGGCTCAAAGAAGAAATAAAAGCAGAAATCAGACAATAAAGAATAATAACATGACAACATGAAGATTTCTGGGATGCAGTGAAAACAGTAATAAGAGGCAAGTTTTATCATTACTGGCTTATATCAAGAAACAAGACAGATCCCAAGTAAACAACCTAACACCACATCTAAAAGAACTAGAAAAATAAGAACAGAGGCAACCAAAACTCAGTAGAAGGAAATAGTAAAAATTAAAGCAGAAATAAATGAAACAGAGAACAACAACAACAAAAAAACTATGGAAAAAATTAATACAACAAAGAGCTGGTTCTTTGGAAAGATAATACAATTGACAAACACCTTGCTAGACTCACTAAGGAAAAAAGAGAAAAGACTCATAAACAAAATTCAGAATGAGAAAGGAGAAATTACCATAGACATCATAGATATACAATGGATCATACCAGAATATTATGAAATATTATATGCCACCAAATTTAACAATCTGAAAGAAATGGACAAGTTCCTACAACTATATAACCTTTCTAGACTGAGTCACAAAGAATGGAAAACCTAAATGGACCCATAAGCAGGTAGGAAATAGAAACAGCAATCAAAAGTCTCCCCCAAAATGAAAGTTCAGGACCAGATAGCTACACTCATGAATTCTACCAAGCATTCAAAGATATGGTACCTATCCTCCTCAAAGTCTTCCAAAAAATTGAAGAAGCAATACTCCCTAACACATTTTATAAGGCCAACATAAATAACCCTGATACCAAAACCTGGAAAGGACAACACAAGAAAAGAAAACTATAGACCAGTATCTCTAATGAATACACATGCAAAAATCCTAAACAAAATACTAGCAAATTGAATACAACACATTAAAAAAATAATATGTCACAATCAAGTGGGGTTCATTCCAGGAGTGTGAGGATAGTTCAACATACAGAAATCAACATAATATATACCACATCAACAAAACAAAGAACAAAAATCATATAATCCTATCAATAGATGCAGAAAATACATTCGATATATACAACATCCACTTATGTTTAAAACACTCAATAAAATGGGTATAGAGGGAAAGTACCTCAACATCATAAAGGTCACATATGACAAACCATCAGCCAGAATCATATTAAATGGTGAAAAAATGAAGGTTTTTCTTCTAAAATCAGGAACAAGACAAGGCTTCCCACTCTCTCCACTCTTATTCAACATTAATTTTGGAAGTTTTAGCCTCAGCAATCAGGCAAGAGAAAGAAATGAAAGGAATCCATAAATACTACTCAGACATAAGAAATGATGACTTAGGATCATTTATGACAACATGGATGAACACTGATAACATTATACTGAGTGAAATAAGTAAATCAGGAAAAACTAAGAACTGTATCATTCCACACATAGGTGGGACACAAAATTAAGACTCATGGACATAGACAAGAGTACAGTGGTTACCAGGGAGAGGGGAAGGGAGGAGAGGGGAAGGGAGGAGAGGGGGGAGGGGAGGAGCATAAAAAAAAAAAAGGTGACGGGGGATGATTTGACTGCGTGATGGGTATACAAGGAGGAGAGGGGGGAGGGGAGGAGCATAAAAAAAAAAAGGTGACGGGGGATGATTTGACTGAGTGATGGGTATACAACAACATCAAGTGTCAAAATGACATGAAGATTTTTTTTCTAAATCCATGTTCTCTACAATGTCACCCCGTTAAAATGGTCTAAATAAAATTATAAAATTATAAAAAAGGCATCCATATTGGTAAAGAAGAAGTAATGGTATCACTTTTTTGCAGATTACATGATCCTGTTGTATACAGAAAACCCCAAAGACTTCACCGAAAATTTATTAGAAACAATAAACCAATATAGAAAGTCGTAGGATACAAAATCAATACACAAAAGTCTATTGCTTTCCCATATGCCAAAGATGAAACTTCAGAAAATGAACTCAAAAAAATTCCTTTCACAACTGCAACAAAAATAAATAAATAACATAACATAACATAACTAGGAATAAACTTAACAAAGGATGTGAAGGACCTATATACTGAAAACTACAAAGTATTATTGAAAGAAACTGAAAAAGACACAATGAAATGGAAAAATATTCCATGTTCATGGATTGGAAGAATTAACATAATTAAAATGTTTATACTATGCAAAGCAATTTATAGATTCAATGCAATTCCTATTAAAATACCAATAGCATACTTCACAGATATAGAACAAATATTCCAAAAATGTATATGGAATCAAAAAAGAATATGAATAGCCTCAGCAATCTTGAAAATGAAGAATAAAGTGGGAGGGAGCACACTTCCTGATATCCAGTTATACAACAAAGCCATTGTAATCAAAGTAGCTTGGTACTGGCATAAGAACAGGCATACTGATCAATGGAACAGAACAGCAAACGCAGAAATAAACACACGTCTTCATGGTCAACTAATATTTGACAAAAGGGGCAAGACTATACAATGGAATAAAGACAGTCTCTTCAATAAATGGTGCTGGGAACATTGGACAGGTACATGCAAAAAAATAAAACTAGACTACCAAGTTACATCGTTCACAAAAACAAACTCAACATGGATAAAAGACTTAAATGTAAGTAGTAAAAGTATAATAATCTTGGAAGAAAACAACAGCAGTAGACTCTTGTAGCAATATTTTTGCCAGTATAGCTCTGCAGGCAAGTGAAATAAAGGACAAAACAAATAAATGGGACTATATCAAACTACATAGCTTTGGCACAGCAAAAGACACCATTAACAAAATAAAAAGACAACCCACTCAATGGGATAACATATTTGCTGATTCACCTAATAATGGGTAACCAAAATTTAAAAAGAATGTCTAAAACTCAAAATCAGGAAGGTAAATAATCCAATGAAAAAATGGGCAAAGGACCTGAATAGACACTTCTCCAAAGAGGACATATATTATAGAAGGCCAACAGGCATATGAAAAAATGTTCAAGGTCACTAATCATCAGAGAAATGCAAATTAAACCCATGATGAGATATCACCTCACACCTGTCAGAATGGCTTTCATTAAGCAATCAACACATGGTAAGTGCTGACAACTGTATGGAGCAGGGGTCCCCAAACTACAGCCCCACAGCCGCATGCGGCCCCCTGAGACCATTTATCCTGCCCCCCGCCGCACTTCCGGAAGGTGCACCTCTTTCATTGGTGGTGAGAGGAACACAGGATGCATCCACACCCATAGTTCCCATTGAAATACTGGACAGTTTGTTGATTTAAATTTACTTGTTCTTTATTTTAAATATTGTATTTGTTTTTTTACTTTAAAATAAGATATGTGCAGTGTGCATAGGGATTTGTTCATAGTTTTTTTTTATAGTCTGGCCCTCCAACGGTCTGAGGGATAGTGAACTGGCCCCCTGAGTAAAAAGTTTGGGAACCCCTGGTGTGGAGAAAAGGGAACCTTCCTGCACTGCTGGTAGTAATGCAGACCCATGCAGCCACTGTGGAAAACAGAATGGCATTTCCTCAAGAAATTAAAAATGGAACTGCTCTATGATTCAGCTATCCCACTTCTAGGAATATAACCTAAGAATCCTAAAACACTAATTCAAAAGAAGATATGCACCCCCATGCTTATTGCAGCATTGTTTACAATAGCCAAGATCTGGAAACAGCCCAAGTGTCCATCAGTGGACAAATGGATAAAAAAGCTGTGGTACATATACACAATGGAATACTACTCATCCACGAAAAAGGAAATCTTGTCTTTTGTGACAGCATGGGTGGACCCGAAGATTATTATGCTAAGTGAAATACGACAGCCAGAGAAAGACAAATATATGATCTCACTTATACGTGGAACCTAATGAAGACAAAAAACTGACTAACAAAACAGAGGCCATGTCAGAAGGAACAGAAGGACATCTGTCAGAGGGAAGGAAGGGACATGAGGAATGGGATCAAAGAAGGTGAAGGGATTAGGCAAATTATATATACTTAACACACAGATACAAATAACAGGGTGGCAAGTTCCAGGAGAAGGGGGGGCAAAGAAGGTGAAATGGAAATGAAAAGAAACTTTGCATGGGGCATGGGGGTGCATAATGCAGAGGGTTAAGGATGTTATATGGAATGGAACACTTGAAACTATGTTAACACAATAAAATAAAAATTTTTTAAAGAGAATTGGGGAACAAAATTTTTGTTACATTCACAAAAACACTTGTTCTTACCTAATTTGAGTGTGCTGATCTCAAATCTGACATTAGTTTTTCTCTATAAGCTACAATTTTTTTGCAATTCAAGATTTTAGGTTTTCACCTTCTTGTAAAATTTTCAACATTTAGTTTAACATAATGAAGTAGAATGTCTTCTTGGGCATCATCTTTGTCAAAATATAATAATTTATATAATACAGTAAATACACTAATACACTAAAAGATATGATTGTATCAGAATTTGTCTACAATTTTGAAATAGAACATATTAAAACACTTAATCATAAAATTTGCGCAAAACTTATTTAAATTCTATTCAGGCAAAAACTTGCATTTGTAGCTCTAGTGTTTGTGTACTTGATGAGGACAATCTCGTTTGATGCTCCAGCAGTAGTCTGCCATTGTTTAGAGCTGTCAAGAAATAGCCGCCATTCTGTTGGACTGTAAGTGTTAACACCTAGCTCGCTGAGAAGACTACTGATATCATGACAGTAAACAAAGTGTTTGTCTTCAGAAAAAAAGTCCACAAAAATTTGTTCACGCTTCCTGAAATGGGATACTTTAGCTGACCGGTGAATACATTCTTTTCTTGAAGCCTGGAGGCTAAGAATTCAGCTGCTTTCTTTTGATAGGCCCAAATTTCTTACTAAGTCATTCAATTCGGGTTGCCTAAACTGCTGAGGGCTTAATGACTGCTTGGCATCAGAAAAAGACCCTTCAGATTTTACAACCATTTCCTCATTATCTTATCAAAAGACACTTGATCACCATGTTAACTTTCTTCGTCCTTAGAAGAAACAAAACCATTGAAAACTGGAACCAGGAGTGTCTCAGAGTGTGGGATATGTTGTATTGCTGAACGAATATTAGGATATGTGATCATATGCGGTTCTTTTCTTGCTGATGCAAGATCCTTTGTATGGATCAGACAGAAATAACAGTCACTGCTGTGGTCCTTAGGTTCACGCCAAACCATGGGAATACCAAAAGGTATTCCTTTGCATTTTCCTTTTGTCCAGTCACGAAGCATTTCCTCACAATTATGACACACAATATGATGAGCTCAATTCTTGTCTTGATCGCTAAGGGGAACTTGAAAATAGGCCATATATGCACGTGTCACAAATGATGAAATATTACGCCTTTGGCGTTGAAGCATGTATTAACACAAGGTGTCAGGACTATTCTTACATTTACGCCTACTCAAAGAAGCCATGATTCAATCTTAAAACAAAATAAGAGGGTGTTTTTATCAGATAATTTTTTACATTTAAAAACAACTACAATTATGTAAAAGTGATGCTTGTATAACATTAATTGTTGCCTTGTGGTTATGTTCAATCCAAGAGTCATTGCTCTTTAATTCCAATTTAAAGATCAATGCATGGCATTAACTGTAACAAAAAGAAATTAAAATTGCATAAAAACTAGAGCATGCACCAAAAAACGGATTTCAGATTTGTAATCAGCAATGCAGAAATCTATAGAAAAAGTTCTAAAACCTCATGCAACAGAAAATGAAAAAAAAATTGTTCCCCAGTGTTATTTAATGTTTTCTGGTCAAATAACCTGTCATTGTCCAAGTTAAAAATCTACATTTAATCTGTCTATAATTAGCTGAGTTTTAGATTGGTCATATGATAAGAAATTTGGGTTACTTGAAGTCACAGAATATTTCACATATATATTGACATGAGTATTTAATAACATGTAAGCCTGAAGTTCTAAAACTTTCCAGGGCTTTGAACTACAGCGGCAGAGAAATGACCTTAATTACATTTTCTACAGGACTTCCCAGGACACCCCAAAACAAAAACTATATTCAATTAATCAAAAACGATACTGATATGGGCTGAATTGTATCCACTCAAATTTTACTTTGTAACCCTAATCCCCAATGTGTTGGAAAGTCATGAGGCTGGGACACTGAAAATGGGATTAGTGTCTTTATAAAAAGAGAAAGACATCAGAACTCTCTCTCTGCCATGTGAAGACACTGCAAGAAGGTAGCTGTCCACAAGCCAAGGAGGGAGCCCTCACCAGAAACTGACACAACCAGAGCTTAAATACTTCCAAACTTCAGAATATGAAAAAAATAAATTTCTCTTGTTTGAGCCACAGTCTATTGTGCTTTGTCATGGCAGCTCAAACACTTAAAGAAAACATTTTTAAATTAAATATCATAGCCTGACCGGGTGGTGGCGCAGTGGATAGAGCGTCGGACTGGGATGCGGAAGACCCAGGTTTGAGACCCCGAGGTTGCCAGCTTGAGCGCGGGCCCTACTGGCTTGAGCAAAAGCTCGTCAGCTTGGACCCAAGGTCACTGGCTCCAGCAAGGGGTTGCTGGGTCTGCTGAAGGCCCGTGGTCAGGGCACGTATGAGAAAGCAATCAATGAACAACTATGGTGTCGCAACAGCAACGAAAAACTAATGTAATGATTGATGCTTCTCATCTCTCTCCGTTCCTGTCTGTCTGTCCCTATCTATCCCTTTCTCTGACTCTCTTTCCCTGTAAAAAAAAAATTAAATATCATAATTAATATTTACTTAATGCTTGTTATAAATATATACGTTCTTGTTATATAAAGGTAATATATTTTTCAAAATGTGCAGGATAAATAAATATTTGTTGATTTTCTCTATATGTCAACAGGACAGAATGGACCTGTCGCCTCTGGAAACCAACTGGCTCATAAATGATCTCTGAAGAGCCAGAAAAAAAGTTCAAGAAAAGTGATATTACTTAAACACATTATTGATTTGAAATATTCTCTTAACTATATCAAAAATATTTTCTTCAGTAAGTGGAATTCATACACTTGAACTGAAATGCTAAGTTATTAATATCTCTCTTAGGGATATGGCACCTTCAATCATTCCATCATAGTTTAAGCATAATAAAATCTCATTTATGCTCCAAGGCATGAGTGATCCTAACTGTTCCTCAGTAAGTATAGTACTCAGCCTTGTGGCTTTTGAAATAACATTTAAAAAAATATTATAAAAAACAAAAACAAAATAGGGAAGGGTCCCAGTCTGGGGAACAAAATCCTATGCCTTGTTTCTTTAGAAACATTTAAAACCTCTTGGAGTTTTTAACTGCTTGGTTTTAAAGAAAGAAAGTGGAAGAAAGAAAAATGAAAGAGAAACAAACAGGGCAATTGATTTAATTCCTGTTGCCCCCTTTTAGAACTCCATGAAATCTATACAAAATTGTGTTTGTCCTATACCTATTTTCTGGGGAAAAGGACTTAATTGAGCTTTGAATATAATTTCAAAGGAGACAGTGGGGTTAAGAACCTCCTGTTTAAGTAAGGGTTTGCTTTAACAAACTGAGTGAACAGTTCCCCTCACACCTGGCTAGGTATAAACAGGCCCCCCCCCCCCCCCCCCCCCCCCCCCCCCCCCCCCCCCGCTTGCTGCATAACACCTAAGACTGCAGGATGTGTACCAGGCCCTGCTTCCACTACTTAGTTAGCTACCTTGTTCCTTGCTTTTGTTTTCCAGTGTGTGTATGTTTATGCTAGTTGCCTCCAACTTGCCCCTTACTCCCAGTCGTCCTACTTTGAATAGCCCTGTTCAGTAAGAGTGGGCCCCGAGTGGCTGTCTCTTCATTTAAGTGAGATTCACAGTGAAACTTACCACATTTATCAACATACCTCTTTCTCTTATTCCTCTCTACTCTTTTGAGGCCACCAGAATTTGCCACAGTGATAGAAATGTTGTCCACCTCTTTACTCTTTGTATTTGGGTCTAGAAATGATCAGTTTGGCCAGGTATTTTAAAGCATGTCAGATTCTGTACTGCTATTTCCAACTGGGGTAAAATTCTTTTCCATTCCCACCTTAAAGATGTTGTGAGAAACGGGATGCTGCTAGCTCCCCCCAAAAGAATAATATATACAACTAATAAAAGAATTCTGCTATGTCAATGATTTTGGCACTTTTCATAAAGTGGCAGAGTCCCCTGCATCTACCTTGCCCATTCCCCCACAAGAGTCAGCAGAACAATCAAGCACCCACTGACTGCACCCCTCACCCTTACACCTGCTCCAAGTTCCACATTCCAAGATCTCTCATTAAATGTAACTACGATATTCCTACATCCCTCCTTGTATTGGGGTAAAGAATTGAAGCTCACTCTTTCAATACTTTTCTCACCAATAAATTCTAAAAATGTCTTCGTTTCCTTGCGGAGCGCATTTGGGTAAGTTTTTGGTACTCGTTTTTCTTAAAACTTGCCTAAAACCAATGAGTCTGGCCCTTGGGCATCCTGGATCTCAAGGTAAGGAGGGGCTGGTTAGGAGGGTCCCCCGACACCTAGGACTATTTATAACAAGGTCGAACCCAGGGACCAGCGGCCAGAAGCCAGAGTTGCCGCGTCCCGACTCCTCGACCCCCCGGTGCCGGCCTCGGACCCCCGGAGGGAAGCTCGTCCGGGCTGTGGGCGCCGCGGCCTCCGGCTCCTCCTCGGGGCGCGCGCGATCAGGTTGGTGGGTGGTGGCGGCCGGGCCCTCAGGGATGGCCGCGGCCGCGCTCCGCCAGCAGGTGGCCCCGGGGTCCCAACGGCACCGCCTCCTCCCGGCGCTCCTCCTCCCGCGGGGGCGGTCAGCGCCCCGACCCGGCTAGCACCGGGTCGCCGCCGCCGCCGCCGCCGCCGCCGCCGCCTTCGGCCCGCCCGCCGCGTCCCCGGGTGCAGCGCTCGCCGCCGCTGTCGTCGCCACCGCCGCGGCCGGAGCTGCGCCCAGGCCCGCGGCGACATCCCTCGGCTCCGGCCCGTCCTCCCTGCCCCCAACTCGCCCCCCAACGGAAAGTTGGGCTCCGCCCGGGTTTTCCCAGAAACCGGGGTCGGGGGACGCGTGAAGGGGACCGGGGCGGCGGCTGGGAGGCGGCAACTTCTCTCGGGAAACCGCCTCCTGCCGAGCCCCGCGCCCCGCAGCCCCGGATCAGCTGCGAGGTGGTTCTTCCCTTCTCTCGGCCTCCCCCTGCGGATTCCAGAGACGGACCTTGGTCCCTGCGCGCCCGCTGCGGGTGACAAGAGCCGGGGCCGCCGCCGCCTCGGCCGCCCCCCAGCCGCAGCCCTGCCTCCGCACCATGGAGTTCTCCGAGAGGAAGAGGAGCAGGAAATCCCAGAGCTTCAAACTGGTGAGCGGAGGTAAGCGGCGCCGGGCCGGGCGGGCAGGCGGCGGCGAGGACGTGGCGCCGCGTCAACAGCACCGCGCGCGGCCCGCGCGGCGTTCCGGGCGCCGGGATCCCGAGTTCCCTCTCGAGGGGCCGCTGCCGCACACGCAGGGGGGCGAGCAAAGTTGTGTGGGGGGAAGTAGGAGGTTGTTATTCCGCGTAAACAAGTCGGAGGGCACTAAGGAAATTAGCAAACAATGACACTTGGGGAGCAGGGAGCCCTCTTTGGTATTCCACGCCAGTGGCCAGGTTGGGGGCTGGGGGAAAACCGTCGTTCCATCAAGCTGGCGGCTCCCATCCCCACCAATGGTTGTGGGCTTGGGTTTTTTTTCCCCTAGAGAGAAGGAAAAAGGGTGATAGTCTTTTAAGAACGAGAAAGAAGCTCATGAGCCTTGCAAGCCCATATAAGAATTGTTGATATCCAAAATCTTTTCTAGATATGTTATTTGGGTTGCAAACGTGTCTCTATAGATCGCTTATCAGTCAGGTAAGTATTATTTAATAAAAAAAAATCCAGCCAGTTCCTGATGATTTAACAGGTGTATACCAGTCTCTGGGATTGGGTTGATTTTTATCCGGGGAGAGGAAAGTGTATAGTGTCATCAGTTGAACAGCCTGTGTTCAGTTACTTGTTAGTCTTATTTTCCTCATTTGACTTTTAAAAAAAGTTCAAAACTTAAGAACAGTTGTAAGAATATACATATGGAAATGCGTTGTGTCCCTTTAAATGAGAGACAGGTGACTTTTTTTCATGGCAATGTCACAAATCCTAATATAGAGTTTAGAACCACCCAGTTTAAATATCTCTGAATCAACTGGAGGTCAAAACCAAACGACAGAAACCGTCCATTTTTCCTTGGTTGTTTAGTCTGGCTTTGGCATCAGAGTCAAGAGCAAGGTGATTGTTTTAACAGCCCTGAGAAGTCACAATAAGCTGATGAAAATTAGAGTCCAATTGCAAGTAATAGAGATTTTCAAGTTAAACTAAGCTATGATATAGAGTCAATAGATTCTGCTTTCGGTTGGTCTGAAAATGGTTTTTGTAAATATTTTGAAGATATACTTTTATGTGTTTCTCCTGCTTTAGTTTGACAGTGTTTATTGAAAGAGGTCTGAAACAGTTTTATTAATTCAAAATAATTTGGCTCTTTCCTCTTTGTTATGTACACTCCCCCGCCCCCCAGCAGTGTTGATTACTCAGTCTTTTGTACTTTAAAGATCTCTCCATGTGTGACTAGCCTGTTTGTAGGCTGCTTTCTTATTTATGACCCCAGGGAATTTAGGACTTTATCTTAAAAGTGAGAGTACTTCTGTAAACCTTGTTCTGTGAGGTCCAAGGCCAAAAAAAAAGAAAAAAAAAACCTTCTAAAAAGGGGAGTAGCAGTTAAGAAGGAATTTCTGTTTTCTTACCTAGGCAGTCCTACTTTTTAGAAGTAGTTTGCCAAGACACAGTAGCTTGTATAGAGAAGCTTGTAAAATATTGTATTTTAAAGTTTGACTGACATAGCAAGTTTTTTCTTCTTTTGTCCCCTAAATTATGGGTCTGATTCATCTCTCTGCTCTGCAGGTGCTTTTTAGAAAATAAACTATTTCATATTAAAGTGCAGTAGCTGAATGCAGAAGACTCACTAGTGTGAAAGATGGGAATCTTGCTTTCTTAACCGAATTATACTATATTTGAAATAATAAGTCAGTATTTTTTCAGTGTGATTGCCTGTAAGCTCCTTAAAGATGGGGATTTTTCTAGGTAAATGAAAGTGCCAGGTAAAATTGTAAAGCATACTATTATTCAGATGCTTATGAAAATGGGTTGAGGAGATAAATTTTGAATCCTCCCTTGGCCTGTGAGTGGGCAAACTTTTCTTTTCCTTATAAACATCTTTGTCATTTGAAAGAAAACAAGTCTAGTAATTGGCATCTGTGGGCCAAATGTACTGTGAAGGCTGTGTGGTCAAGCAAAACTGTTTTCTAAAGTCATAGTAATTTTTCAAGTTTGTGTACTTCAGAGGAAACAAAGTTTTAGAGATTATTAATAATTACAAAATCTGTGATTGACCGAGTTCCGGGGAATTCCATTTATTAATTAAAGTATAGGTTATTGATATTATAAGGAATGAGATTTTAGTCTTTATTGCTTATTCATATCATGTGAGTCATTTAGAATTCTGATTTTTGGTTGTTTTCTCATCCCAGATTATCACCATGAAGTATATAAAATCTCAGAATTCAGCAACAATGTCAATGGGGAGGCCAAAGAGACACAACCCATTTTTTTAGGTAGGTTCTTCTGTGAGTTAATTTCTCAGCAAAACAACATGGCTATTTGCAATTAGGGGGATAAAAAAGGGGGTTGTGCCAGAATGGGAAATGTTTGCATTGCTTAATGTATGACAGTCTTTTCAAAACCTTTTATTTTACAGTTGCCACTATAGCCCTTACTAACATTGGTAAAAGTTGTCATTTCAGACATAAATGTTTATTAGTGTCTACACACAGTGCTAATTATCACTCACGCCCAGGGCCAGATGCTGACGGTGCACTTTTGTCGCTCTGTGCTCACCCATTTACATTGCATATTTGCTGGCATGCTTCACTGGCAATAGTTTGTGTAATTGGGGTATTACATCTTTGACATCTGGATAACAGAAATTCAATTTCCAGGAAGCTGCTATTTGTTTAGTTTTGCTTCTGCCTTGGGTGGGATAGAGGATTAATATGCTGTCTTATTATGATGTCCCTTCACCTTTGCGGCTTTGTTGCTAATCCTGCCATGACAAAATTAAATTAAATCTACAGTCAAAAAGCATAAGGAAAATAAAAGTGTGATTGTCCACCTAACCCCCTCTTGATAGTACTAGTTATCACTGTGCAGCTCCTCATTTTCCTGGCTTTGTGTTCACTTCATGCCAACATTTTGGGTCAGAGACTAGCCATACTTTGCTCTTATTGTCCTCTTTTCTAGCTCAGTCGAGGACACACAGAGAAAAGCAGTGCCTCTGAGAACTTGCAACAAATGTGGCTGCATGATGAATGACTAGGTAGCCCCAAATCTTGCCACCCTTGCCATGTGTAGAGTTTGGTACCTTGCATGTACAGTTCATTATCTGCACACCCTGAGCCCAGAGTTAGAATTTTGCCTCTTAGAGTGAGGGACCTATAAAATCAGAGTGGAGAGTAAATGGTGGCATTTGGCTGTGACCCTGCCCATACTGGAGACTTCTCTACCCTTGGTAATAGGAGGAGGAATGGATGCTGCACTAGAAGGAAGCAGAAAAGAGGAGAAAGTCTGGGCAAGAGTGAGGAAATGCAAGAGCCAGAATTTCCTATCCTTGGGGAGAGTTGACAGGGTTTAAGGAAGAAGATTGCTGCTCAGACCCATGATGAATAGTGCTTACAAGTTAAAACAATGGGAAAGCCACATGTGTAATGGTCTCTCTCCAGGGTCTCTCTATTTTGCTTTCAGGAAGAGAAAGCGAGGGTGGCAAAGGACTGAGAAGTCAAACAGACCCTTAATAGAGGTAAAATAGGAGGGACATGCCAATATTTCTTACACAAGTGGTCATTGAAGCACTTTTCTGTCGAGGGAGAACCTATTACTGAGACCAGCATTGCTCTCAGAACCTGTTTACTGTTAAGAAAATGAAAAACCAGAAGGTTAATAGCCAAATGAAATGCTATGACCCAGAAGGAGAATATTCTTGGATTGTACTCCTTCTACTGTAGTTCCTTAAACTTAATCAGTTGGAATTCTGTATTTCCAGCTCCCTGAACTTGATTGGTTGGAATTCTCTATATTGGTACCACTTGATTTATTCATATTAAATGAAGAATTTGCCTATTAGTAGAAAATTTACATAGATCATAAAAATGGAACATCATGTCTTTGGTTTAGTATATTCTCCAGTGAAGCAGGCTCCTCCCCACTTTCTGCTTTGTACTTGGAAAATAGTAAGGATGCTTTACAGTAGGTTAATTCTGGGTGGGAGAGAATGGAGGATGAAGAACAGGAAGAAACTAGTGCTCCAAGTGCAATAAAATGTACACTCTTGAAGGGGCAGAAATTGCTGCTTTCATTTTTGCTAGCTTGAGTCCAGGAAGACAAGAGAACATAAGTGAAAGACCACAGTTGGAATAAGCTTTTCAAATTGGTCAGGAAGACCTTAGACCTAAAGAACTGAACAGCATGAAAGTGTGCGTGGGTTACTTCTCAGTGTTTTGCTCATTCTGGACAAGATGTGATATGGTTCCTAAAGAACATTTTTATTTTGTCATCTCCAGGTCAATTTTCTTTTAAGTGGAATAGCAAGTGATGATGCAGACACAATTCTAGGGCAATTGTCAGTAGTTATGGAGAGCATATAAAATTAAGAATTTTGTTGACGATGTTATAAAATGAATTACTCTTCTGAAAACATAGATTTAAATCATATTTGTAATTACTATTGTAATTACAAATCATATTTGTTTTGCAAGTCACCATTGTCTATCCATAGTATTACTTCTTATGGTGTAGAATTTGGTGTAAGGGAGTTTGTTAGTAAAACACCAGAAGAACTGTTTCACCTATAATGCAGCCCTAAAACATGGCCCTCAGGTCGTTGTACGGGATTTTCTGTGTTCATACATGTGTTTCCCGTGATACTATCTGCACCTATAAGATTAAAGTTCATGTCTTGGAGAAAGAAAGAGGCTCCAGAATTTGGCAGACGTCCCCACAGGAAATCTATTTCTCTGCAATATTTTTAGGTTGTTGACTGTAGGAAATTCAACATGGGAGGACAACTCAATAGTGGGAACAGCTTGGCTGTGTGATTTGGGAGTTACACATTTTACTGTGATAATAGAGCCAGTAGACATTACTGTACCCTGTGCACATTGATTTTGTGAAGCTGGCTGTGATGGAGTATTGTGAAGGTTTGAGCACTGTTTGTAGAAGAACAACTTAATTCTTTTTAATCAAGTCAACAGGTGTTTGTTGGGCAGACACTCTGAGTGCAGTACTTTCCTGAAATGGAAGTGGGGTTGGGTATAATGAAATAAATGGATAGGACAGGATCCTGCTCTCAAGTATGGAAGTCCAGTTGGGGAGATAGGGCAAATTTAGGACACAGAGAAGGAACAAGACTCAGTAGTCATAACAGCTCCAGTTGTTTGAGCACTTACTGTATGCACAGTCTTGAGTTGAGTACTTTTTGGGAATGATATTTACTCTGAGAGCAAATCTGTAAGAATCATTATCCCCAGTTTGTAGATGAGACTTGAGAGGTGCTAGGTAGTCTGCTAGAGGTCTCAAATGGCAGTGCCACAGTTGGGACCCCCTGCAGTTTTGCAGGAAAGTGGCCCAACAGAAGATAGTCACTCAGATAACTTTATAAGAGGAAAAGAGAATTTATTAAAAATCCAGCGGAGCTTGTGGCTCCAAAGACACGTGCTCCCCAAAATTAGATTTCTTACATCTTATATACCCTTTACAGAATACACATTCACGTACAAGGGTCTCATGATCCTTTTGTCTAGAGCAGAGGTCCCCAAACTACGGCCCACGGGCCAAATTGCGGCCACCTGAGGCCATTTATCCTGCCCCCTCCGCACTTCCGGAAGGGGCACCTCTTTCATTGGTGGTCATTGTACGGAGTACTGTATGTGGCGGCCCTCCAACGGTCTGAGGAACAGTGAACTGGCCCCTGTGTAAAAAGTTTGGGACCCCTGGTCTAGAGCAGTGGTTCTCAAACTTTTTGAAGTTGGGGAGCATTTAAAATCCTACAAATAATTGTAGGCGCACTATATACAAATTTCTGAGGAATATGTTATAATAACTAAGTCAAAGATTAAAGGAAAAATGTAAACTTCAAATGTGCTTTTATGGTAATTAAATGTAATAAATATGACAAAATTAAATTTATTCTGACATTAAAAAACATTTTTGTTACATTTTTTGTTACGCTTTTTAGAATTTGTAAAAAAAGAGGGGTTAAAGTGTAATAAAACAACAAAAACGGTATGTTTTTATATGTAGATACATTCTTAGTAAGATTTAGTAAATTTAGCAGGTCCCAGTGTGAATGTGGTAAGTTTTTTCATTTTTGTGTTTATGAGAAATAGCCTGATGTGTCCTAGCGATCTCTTCAATGTTTGGGCATATATTTGAAATGCAAACTCTCATTTCCTTGTCAATACATTGAAGAATTCCATCTTTTTACTCTTAATTGTGTTGAGTGCAGAAAACCCCCTCCATACCTATTATCTTAACTTCCAAGAAAGGATAGAAGAAACTTACCTCCAGTCATTCCAGGGAACATGGGAGGTAGTGTAAACAATCCAGTGCCACAGCTTAGCAGCCTTTTGCAACCTAATCAGGCAAGTGAGGTGGGGGGTTGGGCAGACAGACTGTCAGCTCACAGCCCATTCCCCACACCTCTGTCCCCCAAATATCTAAACTCCAAAAACCCTGTTGGATTTTGGTCCTCAACAGGCACATATTTCTCTGGAATACCATAGGGCGCACCTGGAAATCTTCTAGGGTGCACCAGTGACCCTGGCCCACACTTTGAGAACCTCTGGTCTAGCGGTACACATGTCAATCACATGATTTCAGGATGGGAGGAGGTTTAAGTGATGCTGGAGAATAAGCATTGGAAATCGCCCATTAAGGTCTTAAAACTTTTAATAAAAGGGGAGAGGAAGGGGCTATTTAGATCTTTCCTTCCCCTCTGTTCCTCATTTCTTCTCTCCCTCATCAGTGAATAGGAGAGGTAGAGGGTCTGATTTCTCCTTCCTTCTTTCTTTCAAACTTTCTAGTACAAAAACCTCTCTATTAGCAAAATAATAGCCCTTCCCAAGCAGGAAGCAATCTGTAACTTCACTGACCATTTTTAGCTGGTGTTGCCTAGCCCTCATTGTAAATCACACACAAGCATAAAAATCATATTTACAAAATTATTTGGCCAACATTTTACCCCCTTTGCTTCCTTTGCTGTCTACACCACAGGCATTCCAATGCAGGGAATGAAGTCCATTACAGTAACAGTACAAGTCATTCAATTACAAAGGTGTCATTCACAAAATCTCTCTAAACGCTCGGCCTAAAACATAAAATGTCCTTGAAACTTCTTGGTTCAAGTGGGGGGAGGCTTCCTTCCTTAGCATGGCTGCCTGAGCTGTAAATACCCCACTTATTGCCATAATTAAACGACAGTTGTGAACCATTAGGACAATGGAGCAAAAGCAGATTTGGAAGGTGTCAGGCAGATAAGTTATTTTTTGCTCACTTCATTAAAGATGGCCACTGCCCACGTAGGGCGGCTGATTGCCTTTCTTGCTTGGGAAGGGGCTTGGTTATGCTAATGTGTGTTGGGGGAGGGCTTTCGCACCAAAAAGTTTTAAAAGGAGGAGCTAGTGCCATTTTGCACGTTCTTGTAAAAGGAAGAGCTCATGGTATAGCAGGGCAGGGAGGCCACGTGGAGGAGGCAGCCAAAATGGCGGAATGGTGAAGGAGAAGCCAGTTTGTGCAGGAGAGGGAGATGGGAAACAGAGGTGAATAAGACTGGTGAGGTGGAAGCCTTTGATTCTAGGAAAACTCTGATGAGTTAGTGGCTTTGGGAGCCCTGAATGGAAACGGAAGTGTTTTCCTCCTGTGTGTTTTTACTCAGTTGCCGAGTGCGAGTCTAGAATAAAGGAAAATGGACCACCAGTTTTTGGCTCTACAGTTGCTTTACGATCTGTCCGGATTAAATGCGAACCTACACAGGCCAGGTGGCCTTGATGGTGGCCACGGCTACTGGCTTTACAGAAGGGAAGGATCTAGTTCAAGGTCTGGTGAAGAGCTGAGAGGATAGACCTTGAACTAGGAAAGATTTGTATAAATAGGGAGAAGTTGGATAAGATTGTAGATGGAAAGGCTGATGTGAGCCACAGCAGAAGATAAGGGTCATTGTAATTAGATTCTTAAGTGAGAGCTGTGCTTTCACATCAGTCATCTCTTAGTATTTACAGTATTCCTGTGAGGTGGTTAGGGCAAGTGTTATCAATTCTACTGCCCAGAGGGGAAAACAAGCTCAGAGTTAAGTTACTTGCTCATAAACAGCAGAACCTGGAGGAAACCCAAAGCTCTTGTGCAAAGGTCTGTTCCCTCTAGAAAATTGAGCCAGGCAAGTTCAAGGATCATCAAAGAAACCTTAGCTGGTAGCAAGGCACTTTTAGAAAGTATTTATAAGGCAGTTAATGAATTTATTATTCAGAACAGTAACACAAACACTTAATAAAAATCTCTTTGTATACATTAGCTGTTGATTTAGATTTACTATTATAGTATGTAAATTTGAAATGTCTATTTTTCAGGTATTCAATATCAATCATTTATTCATTTAACAAGTGTTTATTGAACTCCAAATATGTTCCAGGTCCTGTTCTTTTTAATATTTGGTTCAGCGAGATAACTTTCAGAAGATGAAGCACAGGTATTGTAGCCACGCCAATTGAGCAGGGTTGAGATCTTTGAGTTTTTTAATCTCTTTTTTATTGGCTTTCCTAATGACAGCTGTCCCCACCAAGGTCCACAGAATCTCCTCAAAGATGACACGCTTGAAAAATTCCTTCCAAGTGGGGGAGTTAGGCCCTAACCACAGAGTAATTCTCCTTTCTGGGAAGTGGATGGGTCCACGTTTGAGTGGGAGGGCTCTTCCCCTCGAGTCCAGTGGCCTGGGTCCTGCCCTGTTTTTGTTTGGCCTCAGAGGGTTTGGGAGCTAGGGCTCCTTCCAAACTCTTATGTTTCTCTGTATCTGTGGCTGGAGTTCAAGAGTGAGAAGCAACCTCAAATAAAATGAAGGTCCAAGAGAGAACAAATGAACCCCCACCCCCAAACGATACACTGTTTGGAAACAAGAGCATTTCACCTCTGCTTTTTTCTTTCTTTTTTTCTTTGTATTTTTCTGAAGTGAGAAGCGGGGAGGCAGATAGACTCCTGCATGTGCCCAATTGGTATCCACCCGGCATGCCCACCAGGGGGCGATGCTCTGCCCAACTGGGGCGTTGCTCAGTTACAACTGAAGCCATTCTGGAGCCTGAGATGGAGGCCATGGAGCCATCCTCAGTGCCCGGGGCCAACCTTGTTCCAGTGGAGTCTTCGCTGTGGGAGGGGAAGAGAGAGATAGAAAGAAAGGAGAGGGCGAGGGATGGAGAAGCAGATGGTCACTTCTCCTGTGTGCCCTGATCCGGAATCGAACCCAGGACTTCCACATGCAGGGCCAATGCTCTACCACTGAGCCAACCGGCCAGGGCTCACCTCTGCTTTTTTCTAAAGCTCTACCCTCAGCACTGTGGTCCATTGTGTCCTCAGGTCTCTAACTTTTTCTTGTCAGTTCTCCCCTTTTTTGGTGGTGGAGTGAAGGGGACAGAACACTAAGAGTGGCTCTTGGGGTTAGGAATGTGGCAATAATAGCAGGTGTCAGTTATGGGGAACTGGCTATGTGCCAGGCACTATGCTGCCAACTCTGTGTATGTTATCCCATTCATGGTCCCAAGAAAGTTATTACCATTCCCACTCTCTGGGTGAGGAATTTGAGGCATTCACACAGTTACTCAGTGACAGACCAGGGCAAAACTAGGATCTGGCTGTCTAGTAACCATGCCCTTAGCCCCATGAAATGCCTTGTTCGGTGCAGTTCCACGTGGAACCCCCAGTATGTCTAACAGGTAAAAGGGGATAGGGCTGCCAGAAGCGGGTTGAGGAACCTAGATCACTTTGTACCATGTCCCACATTCCTCTACCTCTCCACCTCTCCAGGCCTCTGCAGAACTTTTAGGGTACTTTTATCACAATTCAAAAACCTCCGTCTAGATGGTTTCCAGGGTTTTATATTAACCAATGTAGTATAAAATATAAAGCTCACACATACACAATTTGCAAACAAAGTAAAAATTGAGAGTATCTTGCGGGCATTTCAGCACTGTTGGCTTCTTTGAACATAAATGCACAGATTAACGTGTTTCTGTCGTTATAGATGTTAGTCATTCTTAAGTATTACTTACCACCCAAAGTTTGAGAGGCATTTGCAGTTAAGCCTGTCTCATACTTTTTTTTCATACTTTCCTGTTAATCACTTAGTTAATATCACAACTCCATCATAAGGTGGGATTGTATCTGTTACACAAATGGAAAGCTGAGCTCAGAGATGGAAATGCTTTGTCCAAGGTCACACAGTAATTAGTAGTAACATCCGGTACAGCACTCTTCACTATGTCAAAGCTGCCTGCAGTCCCCCCCTTCCAATTCTCCCTCATGAACTGGTTGTAGTAACTTCTCATCCTCTCCCCAGCAGAATGGGACTTCAGGTGGGAAAGGGAAACCATAGGTAGAAGAAGGGTGTGCAAAAGCTTCAACATTGGACAGCTCCAGGACTCATTTGGGAAGAAAAGAACTAAGGGTTGTTTAACATCTACTGTATGCTGGGCACTTCCCATACGATGTCTGATTTTCCACTAGTTCTGAGAAGGTATTATGTTAATTTTTAAGGTGAAAAAAAAAATGGGCCTTTGGAAATGTCACTATGCCTAAGATCTTGTAGCTCATAGATAAGAGCCTGAGTTTGGTTTGGAGTGGCTTGCCACTCTGCACTTGGCCCAATGTCTTACCCTAAGTCTCCAATCCATGTACTGCAATACTGTCTGTCCTATCCGTCTTTAAAGTCCATATCAAACATTACCTGGGAGCCTTTACAGACGTCTTCAAACTTCTTATAAAAACTGCCCACTTTTGCAGTGCTGGTTTACCTGGTCTCTACCGCCCACTAGTGACCGTTCCAGCTTTCATGGTGGGCCAATTGCAGTACCGTTTGGTTGCTCCACTACTGCCCATCATGAAAGCTGGAACACCTACTAGTGGGAGATACTGACCAGGTTGACCAGCACTGCAAAAGTGGGCCGTTTTTATAAAAAGTTTGAAGATGTCTGTAAGAGAAAAGTCAGATTTAAAGTAAAAGAACCTTGGCTGGGATCTCAAGTGAACAGTTAATAACACCTTGGACAAAGCTCTTGAGGTTTTAGTCTTCTATGATAGAATAGCTCTATGTTGGCCCTATTTCCTCATCAGGTTTCCCTACAGCATATAGGAAATTCTATATGCTAAAACATTTTTTCAAAGTAGAAAATGCTGTATTGTTATTATCCCTCTCTCCCTCTTCTTCTGAATTGGAAGATCTCTCAGGGAAAAGTTCTAACCTTTGTTATCTAAGTGCATGACTATGTTGGACACTGTTGTATAGGACTCTGAATATTTGTTTTAAAAGATACTGCTATATTGAGATTTTTAGAGACATTTAGTGAGCCAAACTAAAATGCGCCTCATTTAACTAGGAGAAGCTTTTTTGATATAGTAAACTAGCACAGAAATATGGCATTTCTGATGTTGATATGTGTGGTTAAACTCGAAATTTTTTTGAAAGGCAGCTGCTACATGCTGAAAAGCAAAATGGTAAAATAGCATATGCTTTGTCAGTTCCGAATTCTGTAACATTGAAGCACTTAAGATAAAATTGACCTGTTTATAGATTGATTTTGGCATTGTCTAGTTCTCAGGTCCACAAGGCAACTCTTCTCACCTTAATTTAAGAAAACAAAGCCATGTGTTAAACAACAATAGGCCTTGTGCAGAATGGCCTCTGCCTGCCACTGCATAGCCAAGACCACATCTTGAGGGAAAGCTGCCTCTTCTGTTTCTCATGGGCTGGTCGTTGAGCCACCTCCCAGTAATGGACATGTGTGATGTGTTGTAATAGTTTGCTTTCCTACACCAATTGTGACCAAATCATTAAAAACAAATCCACACAAAGGACAGAATCTAAGGAGATGAATTAACAATTTAATTTAGCCTCTCTGATTCCCATGGGAATATCGATTTTTACTTTTAGAAGAGAATAATATAGCCATGTATAAAATAAAATAAAGATTTTGGAACAGCACATTTTGCATCTCAAGGTTAAAAATAGATCTAGGAGTTTACATGGGGAAGTCAACAGATTATCGGCCTGGACGGTCCCTGGAAAGGAATGTGGCAGCAGTAGCAGGGGAGCGCTGGTGCGCTGTGGCTGGGAAAGGAACAGACAGGGAGCCTATGCTGGGTTATGCAGGGGCTGCCTGGAAGCTCCTTGGAACACTGCGCGTGACTCCACCAGTTGCTCCTGGCCTGCACTTCTTCGTTGTCTGTGGCTTTCCGGTTAGGACTCAGACTTGTAACCATAGTCAGTGACCCTGTCTGCACTGCCACCTGTCTACTTTGAGTTTTTCCTGACACTTCCCTTCTTACCTCCTGACTCCTTTTCTTACTTGCAGTGGGTCCTACTCCCTCTTTGTAGGCCAGTCACTTCCTCACTTCAATGGCTGCAGATGCCACTTCCTCTGCTTGGCATATCATACTTGCCCCATTCTCCCTCTTCTCTGCTTGGCTCTCTGTTATCCCTAAAGACTCCAAATGGCCATAACTTCCTCCAGGTAGTCTTCTCTGATCCCCCTCAGCGGCCCTTCCACAGCATAAATCAGCCATTTTGAAACTTGATTATTCAACCTTATTATTCTTTACCTCTAAGCTCCTGCCCTAGCTTTCGAGGTGAAAATTTATACATTCTCTTAATAGTTAACTGGACCTCACAAATTGGGAGTAAAATGTGTCAACATTGACAAGGGAATGTTTATTTTTCATTGCATATTTTTTCTTTTTCATTAGGTTAATGGTAGGCCCCTTCTAAAGTTTAACTCTAAAATAGGATTCACCACTGTGCCCTCTGTGTACACCAGCCCCCTGAGGCCTTGCACACTCACTGCACAATGTGAACACACCTCTGGAATACTGCAGTCCTGTGGCCCTGGCACCTGCTCTGCTGGTCTCTGCCTAGAATGACCCCTACCACCCATGTCTGTACAATCCTTTATATCCCTCAGGTCTCACCTTGAATTCCTGCAGGACAAGTCCTTGAGTTTACTGTGTTCCTAGTGCACAATACTTGGCATCAGTAAGTAATGTTGAATGAATAAGGACCAGGTAAAACATGTTAAAATGTAATTTGTCACCAGTTAGCTGATCGGATTGGGACAGTCTTTTGAGTTGGGGCAATCTTGTACAGGACTGACCCACACATCGCAGGAGGTCTTGAGTCCAGCCTCTGAATGTCGGCAGCATAACTGTACGCAAATGTTGGGAGCTCCCATCTAGTCTCTGTGACAATCAAAAACACCCCTACATGTGTGAACTAGAGCGTGGTCCTTATCAAGCTAAGACTGTGGGGCCATTTAGCTTTGAGTAGAGGAATTTTTTGCATTGCTGTAGACCTGAGGCCCTTCCTTCATGGGCTGACTCTCAGATGCCTGTGACTGGGGAAAAGAGGGGAGGCTGTGATGGATCAGTTGAGCCCATCACCTGGCCCAGAAGAGTGATCAAAGGCACATTCCATTGTGGTCAGGTTATTGTGTCTCCTTTCTATACAAATGACAGCTTATTACATGCACGATTGATCATAAATCATAAAGTCATTAAGAAGTTTAGACAGCTTTTTTTCAGTATTCCAATCAGTATCCTTATAAATAATAATCCATAAAATTGTTTTCTTAGTATTGCCAATCTTTTTTTCAAACATATACAAATATATTGTGTTATTTGAATTCCAAGGATTTTACAATGCTTTTTACTCGGAAATCAAATTTTATATCTGAAAGGTTAATGGAGAAAACTAATTATGCTATCTGGTAACCAAATGTGTGATGAAACATTTGTCTCTGTAATTAACAGCAAGGAACTTTTATAGTTTCATAAAATTGAGTGCTACATGGGGTATTCTGTGAACATTTGTTTGGACGAGGTGTCCAAAACAGAGATGTTTATGGATGACATAAAGTTGAACTGAAATGTATTGCAGGTGCCTGTGCATCTCTCAGCATTTCTCATTGTTGAAATGGAAGCCAGAAGATTAATAACTTCAGTTTGTCATGATAAAATAAGTAATGTGTTCTTGGAACAGTGGTATGGCATATAAGTTACTCAGTAATTCCAAGAATTTATTCTGTTCCAGGAATAATATCCTCAACAATTTATTTCTACAGAAAAAGTTGATGTGACATAATGGCCTATGAAGTTGCTTGTATGGCTAATGGAATTATATCTCAAATATGACTTTACACCTACATATAAAATGTAAAAAAACCCACAAAAATTCAAGGTCAAGGTACAACATTAAAGTAAGAAGTCAGGAGATGCAAAAGTTAAAGTTTTTCTGTTAACATTAACTCATTCTCATGGCATATATATAATGTTTTCAATTACTAGCCAGACTTTAATGGGCACCTTAATAAGAACTGCATGAAATACGGTTGAGGAAGAGCTGCTATTGGAGTGTTAGCTTCAGTGTTCTCAGCAAGTCCGCTGTTCCACTGGTGGCACTGGAGGAGAGAGCCGAGCGCCTGGGGCAGCAGCAGACGTGTGGCCCACATCTGCTGTCTTCCTCTTGGCTGCTTTGGTCATTTTGGACAAGCAGTTTAGGCTCCTCATTTGTCAAATGGGAGAAACAACTTCCTGTCTGTCATCTTTGAAGAACTAGGAGAGCAATGATGATATGTTCCTTTGGGAAAGCTCTTATTTGAATATAGCCACCAAGGGGTCTCTGCATGCCATGCAACCCACTCCACAGAATTTGGAGGAATCTTTCAGAGATGTCACAGGTGTTGATTTATATCTTGCACATCTTTTTTATTTTTTCTCCAGCTTTCCTTCAGCTCTGGCTTCCTGTTTCATGTGTTGCTAGAATTTACTTACTCTTATATTCATTTTGAAGGTATTTATTTATTGAATAGCCATTAGTGTCAGGCAAGGACAATTTAAAGCCTACTAGGTTGTGATAAAGGAAATTTAGGATTCTACAGGAATATGGAATGGGGGACTCCCCAGGTCTGGGGGATTCATGGATATGACCCTTGAGAAGAAGACATTTAAGCTTAGTCTTTTTTTTTTTTTTTCAAGGGCAGAGAGAGAGAGTCAGAGAGAGGGATAGATAGGGACAGACAGACAGGGACGGAGAGAGATGAGAAGCATCAATCATTAGTTTTTCGTTGCCGTTGCGACACCATAGTTGTTCATTGATTGCTTTCTCACATGTGCCTTGACTGCGGGCCTTCAGCAGACCGAGCAACCCCTTGCTGGAGCCAGCTACCTTGGGTCGAAGCTAGTGAGCTTTTGCTCAAACCAGATGGACCCACGCTCAAGCTGGCAACCTCGGGGTCTCAAATCTGGGTCTTCCGCATCCCAGTCCGACGCTCTATCCACTGCGCCACTGCCTGATCAGGCTAAGCTGAGTCTTGAATGATAAGTGTGGGCTTGGGGCTTAGGCCGTGTGAATCCAGGCAGGAAGAGAGAGTCCTTCTGAGACCTTCATTATATCTAAAGCAGAGGCCTCTCTGGCTGTCCATTACAGTCACTAATTAGATTCAGATTTAATTGTCCTGAAGTGAGGCCTGGGCACTGGTATTTTTAAAGTTGCCCTGGGGATCCAAATGTGCAGCCAGACCTGAGAGCCACTAATTTAGATAAGGTGAGATGTGGCCAGAGCCAAGGGTGGAGAAAGAGGCAAGGGAGGCCAGACATGGAGGACCACCAGGTAAACTTGGGGTGGGGAGCAGTGTCTGGGCTCCATCCTGAGGTGTTAGCATTCTGCTGAGGTAAGTCATGTAATAAAATTTGCATACTTGAAAGATCACTCTGGCTTCAGGGGGAATATAGATGGAGGGGAGCAACACTGAAGACCTCTGGCAGCAGCCCCATCACGTGATATTGGAAATGGGGATGGAGAGAGGTAGAAGGATTCAAAGTAAGTTCAAAGTTATAATAAGCAGGCCTTGGGGATTAACTGTGAGAGGGACAGAAAGAGAAATAAATCCCAGGTTTCTGTCTTGAACAGCAGAGTAGGTGCTATTTATTAAGGCTTGTGAAGGGTTGTCATAAATTACATTTTAGGACATGGTTTTAAGGTTGCTTTTGAAACCTCCAAGTGGGCTTTTCAGTAGGCAATTGGATGTATGGGTCTGGAGCCCTGAGGTGGGGTCAGGACTAGAGCCACAAGGGAGAACTGGTGGATCCAGAAAGAGTGTAGAGGACAGAGTCCTGAGCAACTTGGACATTTAAGTCAGTGCTTTTCATGCCAGTGATTGTGACCTAAAAGTGGGTCATGAAATCAATTTAGTGGATTGTCACTGACACTGACAGTAGTAATAATAATAGTGAAATAGAACAGAATAGTAAATATCAGTGCATTACATACAGGAAGGATCAAGTCATGAGGCTTGTTTTAGTTTTGTGCATGGCACACATAAGTGTGTGACTGGGTCATCATGAAAAATGTATTTCTTGCTGTAAGAACTGTGGTCAGAAGAGTTTGAAAGCCACTGATTGAAGCTTCGGTTGCCTTTCCCTTGGAGATTTCCCATCAGTCTCGCTCGGGGAAGATTGCCGCTCTCCACGTGCCTTTGGGCCAAAGTTATTAGAGTTCCTTGAGATCATCTGAAGAAAAGGGTGCTTGGGAATGCGATTTATTGTTAAGATTATTTTCATTGAAGATGAAATTATATAATAGCACTTGTATTTAATCTGAAATGTTTGAAAGTTTTAAACAATAGAAGAAATGTAATACAGCCAGTAGTTAACTATGTTCCAGCTTAACTGATCCAAAGTGTAGATATCACACTCAGTAAGTGAGGGGGCATTTTTACTTCTGTGTTAGCATTCTTTTAGAAATTTTCTGTACAGGAATGAGAGAAGAGGATCAACATTTCAAATTACATGGGATCCTTAGGTTACAACACAGTTCTGTTCCTATGACAGTGACATAACGTGAATTTTGGTGTAAGTTGAAACACACCCTAGCCTAAGTCACTCATCTATCCTAACACAGTTGTAAAAGAACAATCTAGAACATAAAAACACAATGCCCTCACTTGTATACCACATTACTGCATATTCCTTGCGGCACATAACCAAACTAGTTCGCCATGTAGTCTGTAAGCACAACACTAAGGGCATACGCTTAAACATTCATGTCTCAGTTTCTTTTAAGTTTTTATGAGAGTGAGCATCGTAAACTTGAAGTGTCATATGTTGAGACTGTCATAACCCAAGGACCCCCTGTATATTAAAAAGGATTGTCTCTTTCTAAACAGTAGATTATGAATATCTATTTTCTATATATCATCTTTTTGGATGAAGGGAAGATTTTGATTATACTGCTACAGGAATATGGAATCAGCTCTTGAAATCTACAGTTTGTTATATCTTTTCTGCGTATATTTTCAGTATTCAAAGACTTTTGCTGTATATTTCCCAGTATCATGAACACAAATTCTTATACCACTTTTCCAAGTTTTAATACTGGTTTTTGTAGACTTAATGGGCCACATTTCCAATTTCAGAGGAAATATCTGAGCCTTATTCTTCATAATTTGAAAGAGTACAACTGAGTTGGAATCCATAAAGATACCTCGGTTCAGTGACTTCATTGCTTCCACCATGTGTGTTAACACTGATGAGTTCACACAGTGCCCAGCACATGTCATGACAGTGTCCTGGTACCACATAGCCCCACTGTTTTATGCATGGAACGCTTCCTGCTTTCATTGAAGATGAAATTATATAATAGCACTTCAGTTCCCTGAGCTGTTTAGTAATGAAGTGCTTAGATCTTGGAGCCTGATGGATCCAGTTTAAACATGTAATCTCAAAGTCTTTATTCTCCTAAGTAAAATGTATTCATCAATATTTGAACCTCTTAGCTTGTTATCAAGATTCAGGTAGGTGGAGTGTTTGCCAGAGGGTCTCGTCCACAGAAAGCACTCCTAAATGGTATCTTGAACACTTCACTTTTCCACTACATATGTCCAAATTCCTTTTTAAAATACCTGGCTTCTAATGAGCTTCTAGAGCAGGGGTGCCCACACTTTTTCAGCTTGCAAGCTACTTAGGAGATGACCAAGTCAAAATTATCTACCTACAATAAAAATGCAAAACATAAATTTATTTCTTCTATATTATCATTATTTAAGTTACTATTATTACTATTTAATATTGTGTATTCTTCTTTCACCTTTCTCCTTCTCAGCTCTCTTTTCAGAGGAAAGTCAATGTCATAGTTTTTATGAACAGTCCGAAAAAGCCGCTCTACATTTCCCTCCTTTGGAATAGCAATGGCACACAGACAGATGAGGCAAATGTATTTAGAATATGACATATTGAAAAAAATCCCCTCCCATTCTGTATAAAAGTGGTAGGTTTTAGGCTTCTTACTCGGACCAGCTACGGCACTCATTTTTATACCCTTTGTTGTATTTAGTTTAAAAAATTGAAGGCTAACTACGCAGCAATGTAACTGAACAAGTTAGCGCGGTTTAACGTGCATGCTTAGGGTGTCAAAAGTTCAGACGTCAGATTGGCTACCCGGTATGCCAATCTGTTGGGCAGATAAAATATATTATGCTCACTTTGTTAAAGATGGTGCTGCCCACATGGAAGCCCGTCATCCAGGTGATATTATTTGCCCTTATGCTTGAGATGGCTGTGGGGGAAAAGCTGTAATGTAGGCAGGCCAGGTCATTATAGCCTAAGGCTTAGTTTAAGAGTAAGCTTTTCCCCACACCCTTGACTGATTGGATAATGTAGGGTGGTGCACTCTCCTGAAGAATCCCATTATACAGAGACTTCCTTGTTTATATAATTGGATTAAAGGTTTTGAGTCTATGCTATAAAGTGGGAGAGAGCAGTAGCTTGATCTCTCTCTCTCGCTCGCTCTTGGTTCCTGAGGTATTAGAGAGGAGAGCAGAGTAAGGCCACGTGAAGGCCAGGAGAAGCAGCCGAGATGGCAGAGTGCTGAGGAAGAAGCCAGTTTGTTAAGAGTTTGTGCTGGAGGAGATGGGGAACAGAGGTGAATAAGTCTGGTGAGCTAGAAACCTTTGATTCTAGGAAACTCGGATAAGTCAGTAGCTTTGTGAGCACTGAATGTGTGGGTTTTGGAGCCCAGTGTGCGTTTTTGCTTGCCCGCTGGGTGCAAGCTAGAATTAAAGCTGATGGCTCACCAGTTTTTGGCTCCGGTGTTTCATTGCCATCTGTCCGAATCCAATGCGAACCTGCGTGAGTCAGGCTGCTGTGATAGTGGCCTCGACTACTGGCTTTACACAATCAAAAGACAAATGTCTTTTTAATGTCATGCGATCTACCCACACTTCCTTCGCGATCAACCAGTAGATCGCAATCGACATATTGAGCACCCCTGTTCTAGAGGAAGTAACTTAGGCATGAACACCAGGGGCTGCGACATACGCCACAGCTAGCACCCTCCTTTCTTGACTTTCTTTTGCTGCTGTCTCTAGCCACCAGTTTCTCATTCCTGCCCAACTTCATCTTTCCTGGGTAACATAATGGAAGATGTTTTTGTAGCCAAAGCTTCCACTACCAGTTGCCTTGCACCCAGCTTTAGAATACAAAAGGGGAAAGGGTGTACACCATTCTTCTAGTTTACTTTTTTCTTACAAAAAGGTAATACATACTCATTTCAAAACTTCTTTTTTTTTTTTTTTAAAGAGTCAGAGAGAGGGATAGACAGGGACAGACAGACAGGAATGGAGAGAGATGAGAAGCATCAATCACTAGCCTTTCGTTGCTGTTACGACACGTTAGTTGTTCACTGATTGCTTTCTCACTTGTGCCTTGACCGCGGGCCTTCAGCAGACCAAGCCACCCCTTGCTGGAGCCAGAGACCTTGGGTCCAAGCTGACGAGCCTTTGCTCAAGCCAGATGGGCCCACGCTCAAGCTGGTGAGCTCAGGGTCTCAAACCTGGGTCTTCCGCATCCCAGTCCGACGCTCTATCCACTGCACCACCGCCTGGTCAGGCTCAAAATCATTTTTAAAGTTAAAACTTACACACTTGAAAACAAGGTGAAAAGAAGAATATCCTGTCCCATCACACTCTTCAGCGATAACCACTGTTAACAATACAGTATGTGTAAGAAGTATATGTGTGTGTTACAGAAAGGGAAAGTGGAATCAAATATTCTATTTTGCAACTGTTTTCACTGAACTGAATCTCCATTGATTACACACAGGTTGAGTGCCTACTTGAAGCCAGGCAGTAAGACCCTGGTTATACAGTAGTAAATGAAATTATTATGATCACAACCAGCATGGAGTTTACAGTTTCTCTGGCACATATTTGCAAATGGCTATAAAGGGGTTGATTTCATTTTTTATGGCTATGTAAAGATATACCATAACTTAATCATACTGATACACCTGATGCTCTATTGAACAATGTTTGAAGTGATTCCAGTGTTTCCCTAGTAAAACAATGCTGCAGTGAATATCCTTGTATGTATGACATGATTGCTTAATTGGATATTTCTGTAGGATAAATTCCTATAAGTGGAATTGCCAGATTTTTCTCCAAAATGTTCTCTACCAACAGTATATGACAGTGACTGTAATCCTATACCTTCACCCAAAGTGGGCTTTATGAATCTATGGTCTTTACCAAATTCGTAGATAAAGAATTTACATTAATTTTCATTACATTAATAATTAGGGAGGTTAAGAGATTTAAAGAGCTTATTTCTCTTATAAATTTCATGTTCATGTTCTTTGCCCATTTTTACGTTGTTAGTATTTTCTTCTTCTTCATTGATTTGTAAGACCTTTCCCCTGTATTTGGGATTTTAACTCTTTGGCTCATTACTCCTGAACATGTTATATTTATTATTATTATTATAAAATGAAAGTTTGTTGTTCACGATAAAAGAACATTTAGGGGAGAAATAAGCTGATACTCTGAATTGGTTGGCTAGTTCTAGCTATATCATATCATTTTCTTATATAAACCTTTCACTTGTATCCTGTCATTTTCAGGATAAAGTAAAAACATCAAGGTCCTTCTGTCTTTGACTTTACCCATTCAATGCCTTAACTTCAACTAAACTTCTTCCCCATCGCCCTTTTTTTTTGCCTCTTCCCTCAAGCTCTGTTCAGTGCTGTCCTCTCTTTTCCCAAAAGCACCCATGGAAATGCTAGCTGTCTTTATTAACCAGCTCAAATCTTACCATCTTCCTGAAGCCAGCTATCATCCTCCCAGTGTAAATGCTCTCTTCCTCTACTGAATTTCTGGAGCACTTGTAATGTTTGCAATTTCCAAGGCATATATCATACTAGATCCTCTTGGTTTTGCCTCTTCTGTCATGTGCTACAAATGTATTTCTAGACAGTGAAGCTGGGGATATTTAAAAACCTGACTTAAAAGCTGCAACCCTTTGCTTCTCGGGCTGGTCCAGCCCACCCTTCCACTGGCTAGTGCATCTTAATGTGGCATGTGCATAACTGTGGTTGCCGGTGTTCTTCCACAGGTTACGGGAATCTACACTTCTCAGTGGATGGACAGCAGAGTATATTTGCATTTATTTTTTAAGGTAAAACAAAGACATCAAAGAAAATTGTTCTTTATCCCCTCTTAGGGCATTGCCCTTAAACTTCTCATGGATGTTTATTCCCCTTTGTAAGTAGGTGGGTTTTTGTTTATTTGTTTGTTTTTTGGGGGTAGGAGGGCTGGCAGGGACAGACAGACAGGAAGGGAGAGAGACAAGAAGCATCAGTTTTTTGTTGCAGCACCTTAGTTGTTCATAGATTGCTTTCTCATGTGCCTTGACTGGGGGCCTTCAGCAGACTGAGTGACCCCTTGCTCAAGCCAGTGACCTTGGGCTCAAGCCAGCGACCTTGGGCTTAAGCCAGTGACCTTGGGCTCAAGGCAGTAACCTTTGGGCTCAAGCTGGTGATCATGGGGTCATGTCTACGATTCCATGCTCAAGCTGGTGACCTCAGGGTTTTGAACCCAGGTCCTCAGCATCCCAGGTTGATGTTCTATTCACTGTGCTAACTCCTGGTCAGGATATATGTAGGTGTTCTTTGAAGAGCATTTTGACAGCCTATTTCAAGTGCTGGTCCTTGATTCATTTCCTGGTATTTTTCTGTTCTTTTGGCCTTTCCCACCCATGTCAAGCCTTTTAGCTCTTTTTGCTTTGAAGACCTATTTTCCAGCTAGGATCCATGGCATTCTCTTTTAGTATCTGTCCTGGTCTGCCTTCACATTCTCAGCCTTATTGAAGAGGTCCAGCCTACTGCCCTGGCAGCAAATACCCATGCTGGGTAAGGCTGCCCAGGTGTTTGAAAAGAGGTATTAAATTCTTAGAATTGTTTGTGCATTTCTTTGTCTCCCATGTTGAACTGCAAGTCCCTGAAGGGGAGAGAAGAGACTGTGTTTACATTTCCTCCCTTCCTAACCAACCCCCTTCCCTCCCCTCCCCTCCCCTCCCGAGCCCCTTCTCCTTCCCCTTCCCCTTCCCCTTCCCCTTCCCCTTTCCCTTCCCCTTTCCACAATCTCATATTTAGTAGTAGTACAATAAATAATTATTGAATGGATGAATGAACCAGGTATTATCTAAGTAGATTTTAAAGGAACTTGGTTGTCCTTTAAATGAAAATGGCATGTATACAATGGGCCATTTAATTATTTCTCTACTTATAATTTCCAGTTTAACAATGTCCTCAGACACATGTCAATGAATTTGCAGTTTAGATGCTCCTGATCAGTGTTTGATCCAACCAACTAAATGATTCCATAGCCACTTTTTCACCTCTTTCCTTCTCAGTGACACTTATGTTGTATAGCACCTTGGAATTCTTGACTGTATTGCAGGCACTGAGTCAGGAATGTGTTATAGCTTACTCTTTTCCACAGAACTGTGCTGCTCTTCATTTGTTGGGCTTCTGCTTAAGATTGCTTTGGAGGAAAGGGCACATGAGAAACCATTGCTCATTTATTCAAAATAATGCTTTTCAGACTATTTTTCTTGAGTTTGAGTCTCAGTATTGCGTGTTCCTTGTAATCATGGCTGTTGTCCCTGAGAGTGGCCAGGTGGGTCCTTGATGGCTTCTATGTGTTGCTGTGGTTTTAGACTCAGCACGCCAACTTCAGGTCCTCTCATAGTACAGTCTTCAGATTCCTTTGCTTTTAGACTCTTTGGTTGAGATTTGTGGTGAAGGCTGCAGCACAGCCATGAAGGATAACTTTTTCCTGCTAGGAAAGTTCTTACTGTTACTTCTGCACATCTCTTCAGATGCTTCTGTCCAGTTTCTAGCATTTATGAACTAGAAGGGTCAGCTCTTTAAGACCATCTACTGCCCAGCCTCTGGCCTGGAAGCCACAGTTTCAATTTGTTTTTTCCTACCCATAAGAACTCATAGTCTACTTGAAGGTAATTAAGTCATCAGTAGTCATTTATTTCTCAGTGAAACAATTCATTTCCTTTCATCTTTCCTTGTTCTTTTCATCTTTTTGTTGACTTTTTCATTATCTCCTTAAGATTCTCAGCAGCCTCTTTAAAATAGTACAAAACCAAACATGGTACTATAATCAAGTGGACCAGTACTGAATCCGGTGGGAGAATTGTTCCTCAGTTCTGTAAGATTCTGTCAGTCCTTCGGCTGAGGTGAGTTACTAAGTGTGAAACCCTTTGGTGATGGACTTGATGTCCGAGTCAGGAAGAGCAAGGACTTGGAGATGACTCTGTCCTAACCATGGTAATTGCTACTTGTTACAGAGATAAGAAGTCAGGAGGTGTAGGTTGATTCTCTTTACCTGGGAACAAGTGAGGTCACAGCTCTGTTAATATTGAAATGGGGGGTTTTGAGCTCTCTGCATGCTGAATTAATAGGAAATGTGGTATCTCCATATAAAGTGGCTTTCCACCCCCTGCATTGTTAGCAAGCCCCAGGGCCTTAGTCCAGAGATCAGTACTACAGGTAGTAGTAGTTGCAACTAATCCCAGCAGAATAGTGCCGGAGTACTGCTCCAACATCGCTTTATTGACCACACAGCTGTATTTCCAACTGCCTACTTATTATCTGAATTTCCTTTGTCAAACTAGCCTCATTCTATTTACTGCCCTGAAAACTTTATTTCGTAATTTTCTGACTGGTGTTTGTATTCATCAGTCACCCAAGATAGAAACCTTGGAGTTATCTCTAATAGACTGCTCCTTCACCACCTCTATCCCCTTAACCCACTTGTCACCAAGTCTGTGTGATGAAACTTAGTGTTTCTCCAGTCCCACCCCGAAAATCCTGGTACAAACTATCATGTCATTCATGTAGCCTTGAACAATATAGTATTCTAACTGGTTTTCTCTCCCACACCACTTTCAACATAGTTTTGCCAAAGTTGTTATTTTAAAGGATAGATCTGATTATTTACTATCCTTCTATTAAAAGAGATAATGAATTTAAAATCACCCTGAGTAATAACCCAGCATCTCCAGTATAAAATTACTCTTCCTTAACCCTTAATGGGATGACCTTCCTATATGTTTCAGCTTCATCACCTGCTACTTCCCTTAAGAGTCTTCAATTCTCAGCACACAGACTGCTGTTCAGGAAGAAGGGTGGGAGATGGCATAGCCCTGTGGCATTGGAAGTCAGACAGCTGTGAACTTCCTCCTGGTTGGGAAGAGTCGTGTTTTGGGGAGCCACCCTCCCAGCCCCAAAGAATGGGAGGTGAAAGCCTCCCACAGGGGCTGCCTAGATAGCGGGCTCCTCAGGGAAGGTCTGCCGGCTCTATCAGGAAAGTGGAGTCACCTGCAAATAGTAGGGCAGTTTACCCACTGGGATTCTGGGCACAGAGCTAAAAGAGGTAGGGATCAATAGGTTGGGGCAAATCAGGACCGTTTATCAGAATTAATATGAAGGAATTTGGGTAAGAGATGTCAAGAGATTTGGAGGGGGGGTGCCTTTTAATTTGTACTAGGTGATCTTTTTATCTCTTGGGCCTAGGAGGAACTTGATAATTGTTTGTTGAGCAATTTATTTCTGGTACTTTTTCACTCCATTATTTTAAGATATTGTCTGTTTATTATTATTATTTTTATCAGGGACAGAGAGAGAGTCAGAGAGAGGGATACATAGGGACAGACAGACAGTAATGGAGAGAGATGAGAAGCATCAATCATCAGTTTTTCGTTGCGACACCTTAGTTGTTCATTGATTGCTTTCTCACATGTGCCTTGACCGCGGACCTTCAGCAGTCCGAGTAACCCCTTGCTGGAGCCAGTGACCTTGGGTCCAAGCTGGCGAGCTTTTGCTCAAGCCAGATGGGCCTGTGCTCAAGCAGGTGACCTTGGGGTCTCGAACCTGGGTCCTTCGCATCCTAGTCCAACGCTCTATCCACTGCGCCACCGCCTGGTCAGGCAGATATTGTCTGTTTATAACCTTAGTATTGCATTTAATTCTATAGGATTCATCCCAGTTCTGATCAGTTATTTCTTTAACTTAAGAAAGGTTTACATAATATCTACTATACACTAACAGTAATTTGTTTATAGGGCAGAGATATGATGACTGCTCTTTATGAGCCTTCATAGAAGACATAGCCAAGCGTATGATCTTTACATACAACCTCTCATTGTTTATATGTTGCCATCTTTTTCTCTTACAATCTGACCATGAATTATCAATCATGTTCTGTGTAGTAAATCCTTCTGTCCTGGCCTAGTGAAGGGAGATCCTGTGTGATGACTTCTCTGTTGCAAGACTCTGTATGTACTACAGGTATTGATCAACTTACAACCTATGCAACTTACGACCATTCGACTTTACAACCACAATCACAGCCACGACTGCTCTGCGTCTGGCAGCGCAAGCGTTGCCCAGCTGGGCATATCACGACAGTGCGGACCAGCTTCCGGCAGTACTACCATCTCCGCGTGCACCATTTCAGCTGTTATCCCAGACTCGGTACAGCAATTTGTGTTTTGTGTCTTAGATATTTTTCATCAAAGCTCTCCCAAGATGTCTACCACGGGGAAATTGTCTTTGTCTTTGACTTAAAGATTTTTATAACATCATTTCATAGTACTGTACATATAGCCCACTCAACTTACAACCAAATCATGTTACGACCGGTCTATCAGAACCAATTGTGGTCGTAAGTCGAGTACTAGCTGTATATAGAGTCTTGATATGACTATATAGAGTCTTTATGTGATGTACTGTATAAATTCTTGATGTGAAGGAAGGTGATCTGGTAGAGTCTTGAAAGTTAGTGAAGGGCAGTCTGCAGTATTTTTTAGACCTTGTCCAAGAAGCATAGTCACTGGACTCTTAAAAGGATTTCAGTTAAAGTGTTTAACCTATAAGGGAACCACATAGCATGGATCCATTTTGTAAGGTTTTTTGTTGTTGTTGTTTTATCTAAAAACATATTCCGCCTCTTGGAGTCGAGTGTAAGTGAAAACATAGAGAGGTATGGACAGAAATCAGGAAAGTGCACAGATTGCCTTATGGAATCACACTTCTTTAGATGGCCCGTTGTCCCGACAGCTTCCTCTTCCTGGCATTTATCCATGGAGAAGACACTGACTGATGAGAACCAGAAAAGACTGTAAAGGACAATTAACACTTCAAATCTCAATCTCTTACATGTTTTGAACCATTTTTCAGAATCAGAAAACTTGAGCTCCTTCAATTAAAAAACACACAACTTGGGCTTCACACTGTGGACAGAATAAGCCCTCTTTTTCTGAGATGGACAGATGTGACTTTCAGAGGCATCAGGCCCTGCCTCCCTTCCCGATGGCTGCTGTGTACCTCCTGGACAGAAAGGAGGACCTTCTGTCCAGGAAGACCTTCTTTTATGACCCAGGAAGCTGAAGTCTGAGAAGTGTGGTGACTTGCCCCATATCAAGGAGCAAGTTGGCACATTTCAGAAGCGAGTCCAGGTGTCAGGAATACCAGCCCGGCCTTCCTATGCTCCACATCAGCACATGGGGGCTGACCTTCTGTGGTCTGACCTCCTTACCTGCAGTCAGCACCTACTATATCCCAGGGCATGTGGTTTCACTCAGCTTTTTTGGTCATTCCTACTTTTAGTCTTCAGGTCTCATTTCTGACCCTCTGCTACATCTGTCCTCAATGTGAAAGGAAACACTTCCCTTCACTCTGCCAGAGTCCATCGTCACTGGCTTGTGTAATCAGGCTCCAGAACCACCCCACCTGTGGTATTTTTATGGCTGCTCCCTGCTTCTTCGGGTAAAGGTAGGACAATTCAGTTATCCCGGAGACCATTCGTACATGTTTGGTTGTTCTGCAGGGATGTCCAGCCCGTCTCCTCCAAGAAGTTGTCCCCAGGCAGACCTTCAACCTTCCCCATAATCTCATCATGGTCCTCTTGTCAACTTCTGCAGTTTTCTCTTTTCTTTCCTTTAAAATGTCCTTGCAGTCAGATAGACTGTGGGCTCTCTACTGAGTCAGTCAGTCAGGTAAACCTTGGCCTCTGGGGTCCCCCTTTCCAGCATTCCTTCTTCCTGCATCACACCCCCAGGTCCCAATTTGTTGTTTCTTCTTCTGACTTTGGAAGAAATGCTTTTAAACATCTCAGGGGCAGCTGACAGCCAGATTTTCCCTTTCCACCCTCCCCTTTCTCCCTCTACTCATCCTGCAGCTCAGGATTCTGGTCTTACAGAAAGTACAAAGTATGCAAAACTCACATTATAATTTCCATCTATAACTTCTGCAACTAGGAAACTAAGGTCCTGACAAAGCAGATTTGCTCTTAGAAAGTTCCAGAATCCTCATCCTCATCCTCATGACTTTATCCCCCTAAAGAAAGCACTTAATCATAGCATTCTCTCTCCAGAGTAGAGGTGGAATCTTTGGAAAGAGAATATCCCATTTGCTGGGACATGGCAGGGTTCACGTGGAGAAGCAAGCTGGCACTGACTCAAGCCGGCAGTGAGTGTGGCCTCCCTGGAGCAGCTCTTGCCAGTGGCCAGGAGGGAGGGAAGTGACATCCACCAGACTGTGCCACTGTAGATCAGTGAGCTGCAACCCCTGATGGGTGCATAACATCCCTGATCTAGGAGATCCAGGGTAAGATTCCTGCAGGAAGGAAGTTTCTTCTTGTCCAAATGTGCTGTTAACTACCAGGAAAGTATGTGTTTGGTGCTTAAACTCACACCACAGTCGCCTGCAGTTTTATCTTCAAGAATTGTTCTAGACATCATTGGGTTGTGAATTCTGCTGGCTGCATTATTTAAATCCTGCTTAGTCACTCTAAAAAAATCTGGACTATTATTTACTGTTTCTATATTGTAATTTTCATAAAAATGATTTTATTACAGAGTAAACTATTTCTTCTCTCAAGCATATAGCAACATATGATACCTATAGTATTGTAAATTTGGAAATCTGTTGTTTCTGGGTTCACCCATATTAGATATTAAAACAATATTTTTGCCATTTTAAAAATTGAAGATACTTATTTGAAAATAATATATAAAAGTCTTTTTTATTCAGTATTTATATATTAACTAGCTAAATATCTAACTAGACAACACAGAATGCCTAGATTTGTTGTGCAGTTACAGATTCTACAGAGAATCTGGCTTACAGGATACTAGGTACTTTAAAACATTGTTATGTTAAACGTGCTGGATTTATCTGCAGGAGTTTTGTTTTGTTGTTGTCATTGTATTTTTCTTAGGTGAGAAGCTGGGAGGCAGAGAGACAGACTCCACATGTGCCTAACCAAGATCTACCTGGCATGCCCACCAGGGGGTGATGCTCTGCCCATCTGGTGCATTGCTCCATTGCGGCGGGAACCATTCTAGCGCCTGAGGTGGAGGCCATGGAGCCATCCTCTGTGTCCAGGCCAGCTTTGCTCCAATGGAGCCTTGGCTGCGGGAGGGGAAGAGAGAGACAGAGAGAAAGGAGAGGGGGAAGGATGGATAAGCAGATCGGTGCTTCTCTTGTGTGCCCTGGCTGGGAATCAAACCTGGGATTTCCACATACCCGGCCAATGCTCTAACACTGAGCTAACAGGCCAGGGCCCGGAGGTGTTTTTTCTAATAGATACTTTCTGTGGGGTTTTTTCTCATAGTTTAAATGTCAGGCATTTAATAGAGTGACTGCATGACTTTGTTTGCATTCTCTGGCATGAGACTTTTAGTTTAACACCCAGATTAGAGGGGGGGAAATCCACTTTTCTTAACATTTGTGAAGATACTGGTTCATACATAATTTAAGAAGTTAGTGTGTTTGAAATAGGTCCTAACGGATATTGGCATTTTCTGTTTTCTTATTTATAGGAAATATTTCCTACCTGTATAATTTGACAGTCATCTTTAAGTAGTATTTACTATGTACCTCCAATGCAGTACAGAGATACCTTAGTTCAAAAAAGAAGTCCTCTTACAGAAAAAGAATCTTTTAAAAAAAGTCATTGTGAAAGGTCTGAAGATCTGTTGCATAACAGCATGAAGATACTTGTGCACTTAGAAATGGTTAAGATGGTAAATTTTATGGTGTGTGATTTTTACCACTATTTTTTTTAAAAGTCAATGCATAGGTGAGCTGGGCTTTGAAACAGCATGCTCTCTTTTGTAGTTACCAAGTGGAGGTGGCAGTGGATTTGTCTGGGTAGGGCCAGGGTGCAGCAGTCAGGAAGATGGAGCTGGGGGCAGGGCACGGTGGGGGCTGCACTTCCTCTCCTGATGCTAGTGCAGCTAGGGACCCTGGACATCACTTGGCTGAATCATAGCTCCAGGGCGTCTCCTCTGTGACCTGGGCTGCGAAAGACAAGGCCTCCCTCCCTTGTCTCAGTGTCTTTCTGCTCTTACAGTGTTTCCTCTGAGAGTGATGTTTCCAACAGCTGTGTCATACTGGGATACACCCTCTGTCAATGCCACTGCTGCTGTGCCCGCAGCCAGTCCTCAAAAAGCTCAGCCTCCCAGCCAGGGCTACGTGTTCTTCCTAGTCTCTGCACCTGACTACAGTTGGGGCCAGCTGCCCTACAGGCTTCACCACTGCCAGTGAATGGCGGGGGGCAGCTCCCAGAGGGGGTCACAGTCTTGTAGTCCCAATCTCGAACTTGTCTTCTGCCTCAGCCTATTACCTGTGACACCCTCACCCAGAAAGCACTGCCAAGAAAAAATTTATAAAGTGTGCCCCCAGATAAAACCCATTCAGGAAACCTTTTTTATCATAAAAGAATTCGACCAGCCTGACCAGGCGGTGGGGCAGTGGATAGAGCGTTGGACTGGGATGTGGAGGACCCAGGTTTGAGACCCCGAGGTCGCCAGCTTGAGCAAGGGGTTACTCGTTCTGCTGAAGGCCCGCAGTCAAGGCACATATGGGAAAGCAATCAATGAACAGCTGAGGTGTTGTAATGGTAAACTGATGATTGATGTTTCTCATCTCTCTCCGTTCCTGTCTGTCTGTCCCTCTCTCTGACTCTCTCTCTCTCCCTGTAAAAAAAAAAAAAAAAAAAGAATTTGGCCAGAAGGAGATTAAACTGAGATGCACCAGGAATATAATTGGTTTCTTCAGACCATAGCCAGTTTCCTTGCCTTTAATTTTCATGGATTACTTAGTATCTAGAAGCTTGCGTCTGGAATCAGTCATCTTTGTCTTTCCCAGAGAAGGGGTGGTGATATTTTTTGGTAGTGAATTATTATTTTTTTTTCTGCTAATTTACAATGCTCTCTTTGGCCCTGTTCCCATTAGGAGGTGAAAGCATGGAAATTAAAAAACAAATTACAGGAATAAGAAGATTACTGAACGACAGCACTGGGAGGGTCTATCAGCGAGTTGGCAAGGAAGGAGAAAAGTTGAAAGAAGAACCCCAGGATTTGGACTCCATCTGGCCTCAGCGTTTGAGCTCCTCTGCTGAGGCCCCACAGAGCCTCCACCCTTCTTCTCGGGGTGTGTGGCATGAGTTCTCAACCCAGAGCAGGCAGTTCTCAGGGCAGTCTGGCTCCCGCTCTAGAACCTTCCAGAGCCAGCCCCACGCTGCTGGGAGCTCCAACGGTATGGTCATTATCAGACATTCAGAATGCTCTTATGGGAGTTAGTTGCCCCAGTGTTGTCTTATTCCTAAATGTTCACTATGTTCCTGAGTTCAAGACAGTAAGTCCTCATGTAACATTGTCAGTAGGTTCTTGGAAACTGTGACTTTAAGAGAAATGACATATAACGAAACCAATTTTACCATAGACTCATTGATAAAAATAAGAGTTAAGTTCCTATGGTCTGTTTCTGGTCACAGAAGCATCACCAAACTTCTGAATAACCCAAAACACTTATAATGCTAAACATTGAAGTAAATAAGAGCTATCCATACATTTAAGAAAGATGAATAAAAATCACTAAGAGAATTCTTTTCTAATCCACAATTCTAGTTCAGGGTCATGGGTGGCCAGAGCCCTCTCTGAGTAGCCCAGGGTACAAGACAGGACCTACCCTGGATAGGACACCCTTTCATCAGATGGCCTCTCACCCACGCCGCACTTAGATTGGCACAACATAGACATGCCAGTGAACTCAAGTGTACATCTTTGGGATGTGGGAGGAAACTAGAGTCCCTGGAGAAACCCACACAGACACTGGGAGAACGTGCAGACTCCACACAGACAGTGGCCTCTAAGAATCAATTTCTTTTCTCATCATTATAAGAAAATGACATTATTTGAGGACCTGCTATACATTAAGCTCTTCCTTAATCACCTGCCTTAGCTGAGTTATTTTAAAAGACAGAGATGACAGAGGAAAAAGTTATAGACTATAAAATACCAGAATTGTGAAACAGGCAAGACTGGGGATTCTATAGTAGAAGGGATAATTTCTTAGTAGAGATGTTAGCCCTTTGAGAAGTTGAAGCTACTGTGTGCTGATGTACAGATATTGTTCCAAAAGACTGAACATTTGGACAGAAAGAGCGCCCCTTTGTCATTAAAAGAAGTTCCCTGGTCATATGGTATATTAATATTAATACATCCTCTGGCTCACACCGTTGCTTTTCTTCAGTATCAGAAGAGTCATATAAAGGGAGGACTGATACCCCAGCACCCTCATACCTGCATTTTAACCTCACCTCCCAGCCACTGAACCAAAGGATCTGTATTTTATAACTTACTTTATTAGGGTTGAAATGTGTTTCTTTAAAGAAAGTTTTTCTTAGCTTAAATTTCTAATTGCTTAGAAAAAAGTCAAATGGGTTTTTTTTTCAAACCTTAAAGAAAAAATGGAAGATTTTTTCAGCTATGTTAATTTCCATTCAGTGACATTTAGTGTTACTTGTTCTATAAATTATGTAGAGATGTGCATGTAGATCCATAGTTCCTACAAAGAGAACAAGAGAGAAATAAGAATGCATTCTCAGTTTCCTTGAAAAGTAAAGGATTTTTTCCCACTTACTATCCTTCAAGATTAAGAGAAGTGTTTTTGATTGTTTTTTAAAAAACACAATTTACAGTAACCAGTTCAGATGCATGAAAAGCCATCTGCGACACTGCTGATGAGACTGCAAGGGACCCTAAAAGATGCACTGGTGTCTTCTCTTTCTCCCAGGATTACATAAGTCAATATCAGATTCCCAGGCTGGCACGCTGCCAGGTTAGAGGCAGGCAGCTCTTTGAAGACTCCTCCGTAAAAATAAAACATCAGTTCTCTTTCAAATTAGAAAATGATTTATAACAGGCTGAGAAGAGTTGGTTTGTCCTCTAAAAAAGATAAAGACAGTAGTTAGAATATGACTAGGAATGTTCTACAAGGCCCACCTGATTCTTGGGCCATGGAAGAAACAAGAAGAGAAATAAGCCTCCAGGTATGGATGGTGTTAGGAAACTCCACAGCAATAAAGTTTGGGTAAACAGTTATGTTCTCTAGTACATAACCAGGAAGGGGCACTGACTTTGGAAAAGGTTGTTGTGTTAAAAGCTACAAACATAAATTCCCTCATATTCACTTGAAAATAGATCTCTTTTGTGTTTGTTTTCATATTTGCAAGAGAATTTATTATTTATATTTGTGACTGGTATTTCTTTGAAATTATTTATAATTTTAACATCTCAGCTTGGTACAACTTTGAATGTAAATAATTTTGCTACTCCAAACATTAAGTTATTGTTCAAGTATTTCGTGGTTTTGCTGTGGTGAATTTTTCTATAGTATCCACAAACAATGCATATTTTTATTTAAATTACATGTAATATTTAATAAAAAATATATCTGGATTTAAACCTTAGAACTTACCTCTTCCACCTATGAAAATAACCTAAGCAGTGTCTCATACAGCCCACCTTATGGTAGTAGTAACACCACCAAAAGAGGGATTTTTCAAATATTCCATTTTATTTTAAGGACAGTAGGAAGATGTTTGTTTACTTTTAAGGGAAAGAGAATAGGATAGTTATTTTAAGGAAAATATGTTGGATTTAAAAATTGAAAAAGAGAATAAAATGAGGGAAATTTAAGAAATAAGAATGGAAAAAAGACATGGAACGATCATCTATATTAAGTTGGAGAAAAGCTAGGACATCAGCACCCTCTACCCATCTACCCATCAAGTTCAAATTCACAGGCTCCCCACTTTTCCCTGCCCCCCACACACCACACCCACAGAGTGCCCTAAAAGTTTTAATGTGTTGACAGTTCTTAATTTTTGAAGTAGCATGTTTAATACTAAAACTGTATTTTGATAGACACATTTAATTCTTAATACGAACTCTTATAACACATGCTGTTCTCAGGCCTCGTTTTCTGTGCACACTGGCGTGAGCGTGTTTCTAGTGAATTTTAAGCTGTTGTTTTCTGAGGTGAACTGGTGTGACAGTAGGGAGACCTCCGTGACAGTGCATTGTGTGCGGATGTTCCTGCAGGCTCTGCCACCCTGAGAAACAGCCACACATTATATGTAATGCAGAAGCCTGGATAATTAGATAAAGTCAGACCCCCAAATTAAGTTGTGAAAATTATTGAGTACATTTTCCTTAGGCACAGCCTCATAATAATTGCACAGACTTCTAAGTCCTGTCAAGACACCATTTTTAATTCTCTTTATAATTCTGGTGTTGTTTGGAATGTGTCATTCTTTTCTTTTGTGCTTAGGAGAACTTCCAGTGGTGAATCCGTCAGTTGGATCAAACTGCTGTACCTGTAACTGCCAGTCAACATTGCAGGCCATTCTCCAAGAACTCAAAACCATGCGGAAATTAATGCAAATGCAAGCAGGTACAAATATTGCACCTCAGATCAAGTCCTCAGATTCTTAATACATACCTGACATCTTCAGTTGGGATGTTTATGGTGCTTTTATTGAGTTGTTTCCTCCATGCTGTCTTGCTTTTTCAAGTATCTGTTTTCTCAAGCTTTTTCTCCAACATGCTTTCCCTCTAGCAAATCTATAAATTTTTTATTGTTAATAATACTACTACATTTATGTATGTGGGCTCTGTATACTTCACCCCTGATCTCCTAGCACCTCACAAGTCAGTTCATTATTTTTTTTTCTTTACCAAGTGAGAGAAGAGGAGAGAGACTCCCACATGTGCCCCAACTAGGATCCACCCTGTAACCCCATCTGGGGCCAATGCTCTGCCCATCTGGGGCCGTGCTCAAAACTGAGCTATTTTTTAGTGCCTGAGGCAGAGGCTCCATGGAGCTATCCTCAGAGCCCAGAGCCTGTGCACTTGAACCAGTCGAGCAATAGCTGCGGGAGGGGAAAGGGCGGGGTGGGGGGAAGGAGGGCAGAGGCAGTGAAGCAGATGATCGCTTCTCCTATGTGCTCTGACTGGGAAGCAAACTGGGGTCATCTACACGCCGGGCCGACACTCTACCACTTAGCCAACTGGACAGGGCCAGTTGTAATTTGAAGCGGTTGTACATGAATGTGCTCAAAGTTCTTCAGGTCATTGTCCAAATGTAAACAAAGAGGTTCCGATCAGGAAAGAAAATGAGGTCGCTTCATCTTGCCCCTTAGGTGCTCAGTATGAGGGCTGCCTGCATCTTGCCAACCCCACTCCTGCACAAGGCCCTTTTGGGGCTTGTCATGGCAGAGGAAAGCCATGCATTTGTGTAGATGTGGAGGAGCTTTTTAGGAAGCATGGGCCCCTCTGGTGAAGAGGGTAAGCTGATAAGAAGTGCTGGGCCTCACACTCTGCTGGTGGCTTTTCTCCCTAACACTCAGGACATAAAAGCTCAAAGACATGTTTTGTCTTCTTTATTTACATGACACAGTTTTGTCCTCCTGTTAGACAAGTCAAAGAACAGAAGAGCAGTGAATTTGAAGTTTGGGGTCAGAGTTCAGTGCTCCTCTTATACCTGCATGATTTCTCTGAGCCTCAGATTTGTCTTCTGTCACTGTAGTATGAATATCTCACCCACAGGGTTGTTTTCAAAAGGGAAAGGGATGGAAAACGAACGCTGTAAGGTGCGACATAAGCGTGAACTGTTCCTTTAGTGTGGTAGGAGGGTCACAGAGCACTTCACAGAGGTCTGTGTCTGCATCTTCCTGATGGTGGCTCTGTTTTCCAATCTCACAATAAAGGGGGAAGCCAGAACTTTTTTTTGTCACAGATACAGAAAATAATCAATCATTTTAGTAAAGCCTTACCTCTTTTGTCAGGGAAAGCTCCTTGGCCTTAGTCTAACATGGGAAATAGAAGCACAGTCAAGTACGGCCAGCACTCTGTCCTTTCATTGTAATGGTGTTCACGAAGGTGGTTGTCAGAAGCTGGTGCCATCGTTCAGCCACATTGTGCCAATTAGTGAATTCCAGTCAAGTTTTAATGTTCAGTAATGTGGTTTTGATATTAAAAAGCTCAATACCTAAGACATTTCAGTCACCCCAAGATCCCATGAAAGGTGACAAAAGGCTCTTTAAAAAGTAACTAACATCTAATTTTATGTGCTGAATTTGGTTTTATCCCAAAGGAGAGAAAAACATTTTGGTCAATCCAATAAGCACTTAACTCACTTTGTTCCACCACGATAATCTGTGTTGTTACTAACCTGAGAAAGGTTAACATCTCCTAAATAAGGAACTCAGAAAGGTTACCTCATTGTGTACAGATTCTGTTCTCAGAGGAAGAATTTGTTAGCACCTAAGAAAATATGCATAGTAAATTGTAATGATTTATTTTGTTACTTAAGGTCCTTGCTATTGAAATGGCAATCTGCAAATTGCAACCATTGAAATCCCTAACTGCAGCTGTTTTAGAATCTATTGAGTAAATGCCACTTTGTCCCCATGTTTTCTTTTCTGAACCTTTACAGATTAGGGCAGTAAGTGAGTCCAAAGGTGTAGTAAGGAGAGCAGAAAGGATCAACTGAGTAAATTACTCTTCCTTGATTTTCTTAAACTTAAGAATTTGTGTTGTGTGGCTAAGGTTTATTGCCTATAGGACTCAGATTTAAATTATGTATATTTAGAAAGTCTTACCTTTTACTTTAAGAAGACAAGATGTAGGATCAAATGATAAGATCTGAATGCAAGAGACTTTGGCTATGTCTAGACTTGCAAAAGTAGAGGAAAACTCAGTCCCTGTGTTCTTGAAACCAAAAACTTTCATATTTAATTTAGAATAGCGAGTTTGGAGAGCTGTGTGTTCTAGACTAGATTGATAATTGCTTCAGTCATCCACTTGACTTTAGAGGTAGAGACTTAGCGTTGAGTGAAAGTTGAGAGAGAAGCATACATGGATTGCACATTAGAATAATTTGAGAAGCTTTAGAAAAATCTCAGTGCCTGAGCATCACCCCTGGAAATTCCGATTCAGTGAGTCTGGGGTGAGACTGAAGCATTGACATTTCTTTCAAGCTCCCAGGTGATTCTAAGGTACAACCAGAAACCAGGAGCTCGATGAATTTCTGCATGGCTGATTAAAAACTTTTCAGTTTATATTTAGTTCAAGTAGTTTGTTTTTAACACTTATATATATAAGTTTCTATCCAGCCCGGAGATGAAAACATCACGTTTAAAGTAGAAATGACTTTTATTTGCAAAGTGATAGGAAATGATCTATATTTATTTGCATTTAAAGACCTTCAGTTCTCATTTGACACATGTATAGGTTTGTTTCTATAAAAAGACAGGCACAGCCTATGGTCACATTTAGTAAGCCATTGTAACACATGAAAATTTTAATAACACTGCCATATTTTCCTATGACACTTTCCATAAGAGTATTTTTAAATGATTAACAAACATTACTTCTCAAAGTGCACCTGTGAAAACTTTTTAAGTTTTTTTAAGTGTATTTTCAGCATTAGTACTTAGTTCTTATTCAGTGCTTTTCATCGTTGGAATGCAAACTATTTCTGGATTTTAACCATTTGCTTGATTTGTATAGAACTATGTTATTTCTATTTTCAGCCACATAGTACTGAGGTATGGAGTGGGGGCCTGTTCTGACCTAACTGTGTAGTGTTGTAGAGATAGTTGGTGTGGGTGATTGGTTTGTAAAGAAGGAGTTACTGTGAGCTCTGCCCTCATGCTTACTGGTCATTCCAGACTGACTGGTTTGCTCAGTCTTACCCAGGATACTTGTCCTTGTCCAGTTTTGTCTGTTTCAGTGCTAGCAACTGATCAGTTTAACTCCAAATGACAATTGGAATATTTCTGAGACTGGCTTACCAGAAAGCATGGGCATCTACACCTCAATTTAAGTTCTCATTTATATAAAAAGGTCCTATGATTTGTAAAATCATTCTCAGATCTTTACTCATAGATCATCTTTTTTGTTTTTCTTTAGATTTTATTCATTTTTAGAGAGAGAAAGGAGAGAAAGAGAGAAGGGGGAGGAGCAGAAAGCATCAACTCCCATAAGTGCCTTGACCAGTCAAGCCCAGGGTTTTGAACCGGCGACCTCAGAGTTCCAGGTCGACGCTTTATCCACTGCGCCACCGCAGTTCAGGCTCATCATCCTTTTCTTTTGTTGAACTGGCAGTAGCACTACAATCTGATTATTCACCAGCACCTGCAGCAGAGTTCTTTCTGGGTATTTTTCTGCCTATAGAACTTTAAAGTGGTACAGAGCCTGTTTTTGGTAAATTTGGGTCCAGCGTGCTTTATTTTAATTCTGTGTGCTTTGTCCTGCGTGAGCCCCGTTGCAATCTCGGCTTGTGGAGCGTGGCAGGTAGATGGGTGTTAAGTTTCCCTAAGTTGGACACAGGTGCCTGTACCATATTTTTGTTTATTGTTCACAGTTGGAACCCAAAACAGACAACAACCCCCAATTTCCCTTCTATGCTCCCAGCGAACTGCTGTCTCACACAAGAGAAACAAAAAGAAAAAAATGCCCCCAAAGACTGTTGAACCTCTTACGGTGAAACAGAAGCCCAGTGGGTTAGAGACAGAGAAGAAGACAGCTGTGGCCTCAGGGCAGTCTGTCCTCCCGGAGGCTGAGCGCACCACCAAGGGCGAGAATCACGTCCTAGGATTTGGCATTGTTCTGGAATCACCTTCCACAGATGTAAGTTGATGTTTTCTGGCTGCTGACACTAATGTGATATAACTGTCAGGAATTTTATCATATTTCTACATTTCTCCTTAATGCATGATGCCCGGGCAAAGTGGAAAAGCTTGCGGAATACGTAAGGGAAAGGGGCAAGGAAGACAATGAATAATTTTCTTGCCTAGAATTTTCTTTCCTGAAAACTTTATGACTTATTTATTTAAACATGTTTCCATTCTGTATCTCTAAGAGAAAAAGGGCAATGAAGTAAATAATCTACTCACTAACTTCTTTAACATTTTTAATTTTGAAGTGGCCATATTCAATTTCCTTGTTGCAGAGAGCTAAAAGAACATAATTAAATCCTTTGTAGATAGGCATAAATGAACTGAACCTTACCAATAAGGTCACACCTTTCTAGAAATACTATACAAACGAATAATAGAAAAGGAGCAGTAGTGCTAATTCTATTTTATAGATGAAAGCTATACTGCTAATTAGGCTGCAGTGCCATGTCATGGACTCTGTGTGATGATAGGTTCACCTCTGTAAAGACTTCTCTATTTTAATATCATAGCCAGGATGTTGTTGCAAGTCCAAAATGTTGGATGACACCTAAGATATCTGTCTGACTTGCCATTTTATATTCAGTAACCATAAACTAATCTTGTACATAATGTTCTATATGTGCAGTTACATACTCTCTCTGCAGTGTGTAAGAACACTGATGTTGTGAACTCCCAACTTGTTGAGAGGGTTCTTAAAATAAACAAGAATGAGAGATCTCTTATCAGGTTGCATAGAATGAGAATCCTGCTGAGAAGTCCTACAGGCCTATATGGGATTGGAGTTTTTTGCCTTATATTTTAAATAAATAAATTGCTGATTTAAAAATGTGTTCCTTTTCACATTACACAGGAAGACTGCTCAAATGCATCCACTTTTTGTCTTTAATAAAGAAAGGTGACAAAAATAATTATTTTGTAAAGGAGGTTCCATGGTGTAATTGTTAGCACTCTGGACTCTGAAAAATAATCATTTTGTGACCTTTTTAGACTAGAAAATTATTTGAACTTTTATTCAAGCCTTAGTGTCAAACAGTATTTTTAGTTTTTTTATTTATAACCACATGCCATAATTGTTAAGAAGTTCTTCTAGACTAAATTTAAAAGCATCATTAATGATAATGTTCTATCCTGGACCAGTCAGCTCCTTGGAGTAGGTCATATTGTTACTGCAATTAGGGCTCTGGTTTCAAAACCCATGTAGATCACATATTTGGAAACAGGTGAATCATTTCATCCCACAAAGTATATTCAATCTCTAGCAAAGTTTTCTTAATACTGTTATATTTTCTGTTAGGCATTGATGTATCAGGAGCAATTTTTTGAGTTGTGTAAATCATCTCCCAAATGGGTTCATCTAATGCTATTCACTGAACATACTTGTTTTCTAATTTTTAAGATCCAGTGCACTTCAAAGACAAATTGAGGAATGATAACTGATAAAGGCCATTTTTATCTTTACTAATATCAGCACTATAATTTTATTTATATACAAATGGATATAATTTTCTTTTTATTCATAATTATTTTTTGCTAACAAGAGCTATTAAATATTATAGTACACATTCAGAATTGCCCGTGAAAACTCGGCTATGTGCTTATTATCTTGATGGAAGAATAACACACTTAAAAAGAAAAGCAAAAAATATATATGGATATTTTCTTTACATTATCCAGCTGATAAGCCATTTGATTCCTCCGTTCAATAGAAGCTCTCTGTACCCGAAGGACTGTGCAGTGAGTCCCAGTACTGGATAAAGACATTTTGTCCACGGCAAGTGCTCATTGGCACGAAGGAGGCTTGGCTGCAAAGTCCTTGGTAGAAGAGATTGATGCCCTTAGGTGACAGGACCATCAGTGCTAAGGCATCCAAACTTAGATGCCTTTTAGTCTTATTATTTCTTAGCCAAGAGCCCTGTAAAATTTGGTGGAAGACCAGAGATGATAGGTGGACAGAAGATACTAAAGACAAAGAGACCAGAGGAAGATAATTACAGTCAGCCACGCAAGAGATTGGAAGGGTTTATTCGCAAGCAGTGAGCGTGAAGAGAAGAAATGAGAGCCATTTAGGAGGACCCTGCACAGAGGACTTGGTGACTCAGCAGGAAGTAACCCCTACATTTCTGTCTTGGAAAACTAGGTTGGTTGCTAGATGGTCCTGAGTTCTTTAACTGAGAAGGGAAAGAAGGAGCAGAAGCAGCCTTCAGCTCTGGATGGGAAGTGAAAATAAGCTTAGTGTCCTTGAAAAGTTCATTAGCTATTTGGAGCACAGGAGAAAGATTAGAGCTGTAAGCAATTAAAAATGAGACATATAAAACCTATGCTTTATTACATTATATATATATATATATATTTTTTTTTTTTACAGGGACAGAGAGAGAGTCAGAGAGAGGGATAGATAGGTACAGACAGACCGGAACAGAGAGAGATGAGAAGCATCAATCATCAGTTATTTTGTTGCGACACCTTAGTTGTTCATTGATTGCTTTCTCACATGTGCCTTAACTGCGGGCCTTCAGCAAACCGAGCAACCCCTTGCTCAAACCAGCGACCTTGGGTCCAAGCTGGTGAGCTTTTGCTCAAGCCAGATGGGCCCGCGCTCAAGCTGGCGACCTCAGGGTCTCAAACCTGGATCCTCCACATCCCAGTCCGACGCTCTATCCACTGCGCCACTGCCCGGTCAGGCTATTACATTTTAAATGTAAAAAAATACTGTACACTTTAAAAAATTCACAATGTATTAAGTTTTCTCTTTTACACTATGACTTTTAGAGTCACTCAAATACAGATTTGTGTACCTGTGCACAAAGAAAAACGTAAGTGCCTGTGTGGGGCTATAGATGGCTGTAGGTAGAACACCAATAAAGATTGCCTGTGCTCAAAGGCAGAAAAACAGTGAGCTGCAGTCTAGCCAATGGCAGTGTCAGACTCTTGTAAACACTAAACAATATAGTGTGTGGGAAAATTCTGTTGCAGTGCCTTGCACATAAAAGGTACTCAATAAATGTTACTTAGTCTGCAAATGATGAAATATCTGCACCTGCATTAAGTGCAATATACAAAATAAACTTATGAAATTTTGGCTCTAGGACTTAGCTTTGATTTAGAACCCTCCCCTCAGTTTAACACCTATTTTCTTGTTCTTTCCTTGTTACTTCTCCTGACCCCTGGCACCAGTATAATTTCCGCAGTCCTTCCTTACAGAACTTTCTATACTGGTTTGTAATATGTGTTTACTGCCCTTTGCTATAATAATTTATCACATTTCATCCTTATTCTGAGGCACGTTTATTGTTGCCATTTTATAGATATGGAAACTGTGGCATGAAGAGCTTAAAGCACAAGTTTACATAGCCGGAAAGGGAGCTTGTCTGCAGTGAGCCCTTATCTGTTCTAGCACAGTTCTTGTACATGCCCAAAACTCAGTAGCTGTTCATGGGGTGATTGTTGCAAGAAGGAGAACTAAAAAGTTAGACTATGGCTGTGTATTCTCTTTACTTAGAAGTTTCTGGATAGGAGAACTTAATGGGTAATGGTATAGGCTCTAAGGTCAGGCTGCCTGGGCTAAAAGCTCAGCTGTGTGACCCTGAGCAAGTGCACCTACCTTAACCTTCCTCAGCTTTCTCTCCATAAAGTAGGGATAGCAATAGCGCTGCTCTCATAGAGTTGGCCACTGGAAGAGTTAAATGAAGTAATCTATGTAAAGTACTTTGAATAGTACCTGGTAAATTTCAAGTGCTCAGTAAATATTTATTCTTTTCAAACTTTAGCAGTCCTAGATAAGCTCCTTTATAGGGATGAATATAAATGTTTGTTCAGTAAACTTCTGGGTACGTATAAATGAACAAGTATACATAAACAAATAGCGTGTTTTGTTTTTTTAAAAGAGTGGCCAGAAATATTTCTCTTTTGGGGCAGGATTGTTTGATCCATTTTAAATTAACACATTAAATAAAATTGAAGCCTAAATTACACAGCACAAAAGGAGAAACTCAAAACCAAATTTTAGATTTAAGTACAATGTTTAATTCTTTCTTCATGAGTACCCAACCCAAACTCCACCTACTACTCAGACAAGACAGTTGTGAATTTTTTACAGTTATTGTTTTTTTCTACTTTGTTGGATATGTTGGTTTGTGTTTTCAGAGCATATATATACATACTTTAGATTAGTTTCATTATCATTGCTTCTTGTTTGGCTTGTTTTTTTGGCTTTGGTGAAACATTAAGATCAGTTTTTTAGAATATTTTTAAATGTTCTTTAAAAACATCATAAACAGCAGTTTTCTATGTGTTGTAAAGACTGAATCCTTTCTAGTACTACTAAATTACACAAAAGTTATCAGAGGATAAATCTATAGACATCCATCAATTTAAGATACTTTTGTTAATATTTCTTTCATGTCATTAAATCATTTGAAATGCAATGGTGCTTTCAACATAAGTAGCTTCTGAATTCAGTATCTGTTTTCTTAATTTCTTAGCCCAGTAAGTAAAGTAATTCGTTGGGGACTAGTAGAGCAAATCAATCAAGCAAACTATTAATATTTTAAATTTATTTATTGATATGTTGAATTAACGCAGTATATGCTTGTTAGTGTAAGTTCCAGCCTAGACTGCCTGTGTTCAAATCCTTACCTCATCATTTATTAGCTGGGTAATCTTAAAAAGTTACCTAATATCGCTAAACTTTAGTTTTCCCATCTGAAAATTGGGGATAATAATAGTAGCCACTTCATACGTTTAGAGTTAAATTAGAAAACCCATGTAATGTGTGCCACTGGGGCTTGGAATATAGTAAGTAGCAAATAGTATTAGTTACAGCACCATTTTCCAGGACATACTGAAATGAACAAAATAGTTCTTGTCCTTCATGGAAGGTATGAAAAAAACACATAAACAATCATTACATTATAACAGGACCTAAGTTCTAGCATAGGCTGTCAGAGTAGCATGGGGCCTAGAAGAGTAGGACTTCTTCTCTGCCTGGAGGGTCAAGGACAGGCTTTCAAAGGTGGACATCTCGGAGGAGCAATTTCAGTGGAGTTATGATGGAAGAAGTTAGGCTGCAGTGGTTAAAATCTTATGTGTTAAATAAACACTTGGCTCAAAAATCTTTAGCATAAATCAAGCTGTAGTCTTAGAGTCATTAATGTAGCACCTGAGAAAGAAAAAAAAAACTAAGACTTTGGAGTGTCTCATTATGCAAATGCATGTAGAAATTTTCAAGGAGCCCAATTGTAGTGTCTTTTCTAACATTAAATTCTTAGTTCTACCAAAATTTTTCCAAAGGAAAAGATCTATAAAGGATTGGCTCTTTATTCACCCCTTGTTAATTTTTATCTTATTCAATATTAAATAGATGCAAGAATAGAGATTACATGTACATTTTGACAGAACTTTTGCCTGAGCATTTTTTCCTCACTACAGCACAGCCTCCTTACAGTATTAGTCTTTATGGGGCACAGCCAGCGTGGAGCCTCTGCCCATCAGCACGACTCTCCATTCTGCCACCTCCTCACATCACAGCTGTTTGAGCTGGTACTAGCTGGACCAACTAGAGCGGGCACGGCACGCCTTTCAATCTAGTATGCGCTTGTGACCAGGATCGTGGGATAGCATCGTGGGATAGCATTTAATAAATGGTAACAGTAGTTTTTTGTTTTTATTTATTTATTTTTACAGGGACAGAGAGAGTGTCAGAGAGAGAGAGACATAGGGACAGACAGACAGGAACAGAGAGAGGTGAGAAGCATCAATCAATAGTTTTTCGTTGCTGTCGCAACACCTTAGTTGTTCATTGATTGCTTTCTCACACGTGCCTTGACCGCGGGCCTTCAGCAAACTGAGCCACCCCTTGCTGGAGCCAGCGACCTTGGGTCCAAGCTGGCGAGCTTTTGCTCAAGCCAGATGGGCCCGTGCTCAAGCTGGCGAGCTTGGGGTCTCGAACCTGGGTCTTCCGCATCCCAGTCCGACGCTCTATCCACTGCGCCACTGCCTGGTCAGACCATAACAGTAGTTCTTGCTAAACCACCTGGAGCAGATCTCGGTTATAGGAAACAGCTTCTTTTTTTTCTTTTTTTCAAACAGAAGCCGGTCACATTTTTGAGCAAAATAAAATCAATTGTGAGGGGATTTTGTGTTCTTAAAATTTTCTTATCTTTTTTTATTTTTCTTTTTTATTCATTTTAGAGAGGAGATAGAGAGAGAGAGAGAGAGAGAGAGAGAGAGAGAGAGAGAGAGAAAGGGAGGAGGAGCTGGAAGCATCAACTCCCACATGTGCCCTGACCGGACCAGTGCAGGGTTTTGAACTGGCGACCTCAGTGTTCCCAGGTCGACGCTCTATCCACTGCGCCACCACAGGTCAGGCTTAAAATTTTCTTTTGATAAGCCCTGGCCAGTTGGCTCAGCAGTAGAGTGTTGACCTGGTGTATGGAAGTTCCGGGTTTAATTCCTGGTCAGGGCACACAGGAGAGGCAAATACCTTCTTCTCCCCTTCACCTTCTCCCCCTGCTCATCTCTCTCTTCCCCCCTCCTGCAGCCATGGCTCATGGCTCATGTCTCGATTGATTCGTGTGCATCACCCCAAGCACTGAGGATGGCTCTGTGGAGCCTCCTCAGATGAGCAGAACATCTGCCCCAGATTGGGGTTGCCGGGTGGCTCCTGGTCAGCACACATGCAGGAGTCTACCTTTCTATCTCCTCTGCTACTCAAAAAAAAATTTTTTTTATAAACTAATGTTTATTTTCCTAGAAATATATCTAATATAGTGCTAAATAAATACTAAATAAGAGTAAAGGATCAATATATATATAGGCATTGAGAACAGAAAGGAAATTCACACCCTCTAGCCATTATATGTTCTGTTACATGTTTTCAGTCTAAAATCAGTTTGTTTAATTCAGCAAAATCCTGCATCTTCATCCAATTTTCTTCTAGGTTTCAGCCTTGAGCCAGTCTGAAATCTGACTAGCCTGACAAGTACACAAATAAGTGTGTCTATTTTATAATTTACAATTGAAAATTTGAGGCTAGTGCCCATCAAGAATATTCGTGCATCTCTTTTAAACGCTGACCAAATAACGGCTTTTTACGTGTCTTACTAAAATTTGGTATTGATAATACCTTATATAAAAAGCCTGTATCAGAAATGTTTCCTCTGTGATTAATTTGTATTATCACTTTCAGATTGTTTTATGTATTTTCTTTAAGTCAGAGGAGGGGAGATAGTGAGACAAACTCCTGCATGTGCCCCCACCAGGATCCGCCCAGAACTCTGTCTGTGGCTGATAATCGGATCAACCAAGCTATTTTTCACATCTGAAGCTAATGTGCTCAGACCAACCTAGCTATCCTCAGTGCCTGGGGCCAATGCTCGAACCAGTCAAGCTACTGGCTGCTGGACAGGAAGAGGGAGAGTAGGGGGAGAGAAGCAAATGGTCACTTTTCTTGTGTGCCCTGACCAGAAATCGAACCCAGTACATCCATATGCTGGGCCAATCCTCTATCCACTGAGCCAACCAACCAGGGCCATATTTTTCTTGAGATTATACAGGGGAGTCACATGATATTCTCATAGAGACTTAGGGGAAACAAACTTTTAATTTACCTGGTTAGAGGATCTTCCACCAAAGCTGGGTCTTGACCCCAACTACAGTTTACCCTTAAAGTGCTGGGTAGAGTGCCAACTCTCCACACAGTAAAAACCCACATACAACTTTTGACTTCCCTGGAACTTAATTACACAGTTGTCCCTCAGTACCTGCGGTTCTAGGACCCCCATGGATACCAAAATCCACAGATACTCAAGTCCCCTGTATACAATGGCAAAGAATAATATATATGGTTGGTCGTCCACATTCTTGGACTCCCAACCATAGATAAAAAATAGCACAGGTATTTATGAAAAAAAATGCACTTGTAAGTTGACCTGTGGCAGTTTCAAACCCTCGATATTCAAGGATTAACTTACTTCTAAGCAAAGGTAGATCCAGCTGAAATGGAAAGAGAAATAAGATAATTAACGTCCACAAGCCCGGGTCCAGGAACATTTTCAAGAGCCCTTATGACTACATGTAGTTCTTGCCCCCAGAACTTAGCTCAGTGTAAAATGTAATGCCTCTGGGTAAGGAAAAATTAACATTTGATACATTATTGTGCTAAGTGACTGAGGTACCTTAACATAAGCAAGACATACACAAAAATCCAAATTTAGAGCGGGAATTCAGACTCTTATCTCTTAAAATGATGACTATAAGTGTCATAAATTCTGCCCCATACTTTGGATGTCATCGTTCTAAGATCTTAAGTATTCAGTAGAATTTATTGAATACATTATTCAGTAATCAATAGAATCTGTAAATGAGTGTGCTTGCTGTCTTCACACAAGTATCAAATAGCGATTCTGTCAGAGGAAGTCTAGTGCTTAAAAGTATATTCCTTTGACCAGGTGGTGGCGCAGTGGATAGAGCATCGGATTGGGATGCGGAAGACCCAGGTTCGAGACTCCGAGCTCGCCAGCTTGAGCACGGGCCCATCTGGCTTGAGCTAAAGCTCGTCAGTTTGGAACTAAGGTCGCTGGCTCCAGCAAGGGGTTGCTTGGTCTGCTGAAGGCATGTGGTCAAGGCATGTGAGAAAGCAATCAATGAACAACTAAGGTGTTGCTATGGCAATGAAAAATAATGATTGATGCTTCTCACCTCTCTCTGTTTCTGTATGTCTGTCCCTATCTATCCCTCTCTCTGACTCTCTCTCTGTTCCTGTAAAAAAAAAAAAAAAAAAGAATATTTCTTTGGAATGGTAGTTTCTATCATAGCCATGGTTAATAAGCAGAGAGACCTGATTTAAACTAGAGACAGTAAACAAAAAAGAGATTCAAAGATACAGTTAAAGAGTTTTAGTCTGTTTTTAAATATATGTATAAAGATGTGGATCATTACACGGTAGTAATCCACTGTAGTTATATTTATAAAAGGGAGGAAACAAAAGGTTTCATTTGAAAATTTGAGATTAATTAACCTGTTATCTTTATGTCTCAGAAAGTAAAGCTACCCTCTTTTTTTAAAGAAGTTGGTTTGCTTTGTGGCACTTGTAGATATCATGTTAGGTCCTGTTCACCACCAGCCGAAAGATCTGCATAGAGAACTTGAAGGGCAAGAAGGGGGCAGACTTGTCCCTTTTGCTCTTCCTGCTGCTGGCTGTTGCCTCAGCTAACAAAACTGACTTCCTTATGCGGGGTACATCACTGGGCAAGATCATGTTCTTTGATCTGAAGAGAATGTTTCAAAATAATATTTTTCTGGCAATAGAAAATCAAAATACTATTATGATCTCACAGAGAGTCTCTTGGCTCCACAAGAAACTTCTAGACATTTAGTTTAGGACTCAGCAGATGCCAGAAACAGCAACCTCATCTCAGTCTCCTAAATCCTACCACCAGGGCCCTGATGAGATGCTGTCCCGTCCCCTCCTGAATCCCTTCACCCCTCACCAGCCAAATGCTGCCCGTTGCCCTGTCCCTCTGTTGTATGTAGCATTGATCATTTCTACTTAGTGTGGAAGGTATTTGTGTATGTGCCTCATCTACTGAGTAGGCAATAAATATGTACTGATTCAGGCAGGTCTGTTCTGTGGGTACTCTCCTCTGAGTCAGTGCAAGTGCTATTATGAGAAAACTGGGATACTGAACCTCAGCACTCAGACTTCCAAACCCACTTCCTTATTTATCCAGGGATTTAAAAAAAATATGAAATCAATTCTAGTCATGTTGAATGAATTCTTACATAGCATGTTGTGTATTCTGACAAATACTAACTGGGGGTTTGGCACTTTGAATACAAAGAGTGCACATCTTGATGAGAAATACAAGCCCCCAGCTATATAGATGAGTGCAGTATGGAAAGGGCTGTAAATGTAGTTCATGGAAAATATTGAGAGTGCATGAAGAAGTGAGTGGCTCACTCTGCCTGGTGGCCCATTGAGATCTAGCGGATGAATCCAACAAAAGGAGTTCCAGGGAGTTTCAGAGGTCAGGTGGCTGACTGTTCAGAGCCTGTGTGATGGTATCAGAATCCAACAGAGGTGTGTGAATGAGACAAGCTGGTACCTTTCTCTTCCTTCTCTTGCAAATTCAAGAGCTTCTATTTCTCCCTAGACTCTCAAATAGCTTTGAGTAGCTTTTTCTACGAAGTAGATAGGGATTCTCTTTTCATGGCTTTTAAATGATATAGAAGCCCTTAGCAAAAAGTTTTGATCAGTTCATTTAGACTAAAAGGTCTAAATGCAGCCATAGAGTGTGCAAAATAAAATTCTAGTTATGAATGAAACTTCGCCTGAGATTTTGATGGTAAAATTCTTTCAATACTAATATTTCTACGTTGAATCATTCAGCAAATATACACCAAGTGCCTGGGGTGTGCCAGCTTCTGCTCTAGGAAATGGAGGTCCAGCCCCCTGCTTCCATCAGCCTCCTCTACCAACCTTTACCAGAAGCAAGATGCAGAAATCAGGAAACAGTCTGACAGCTCTGTTTTCATAGTGATATTTACTAAACATTCAGAGACCAAAAGTTGAATGGCAGTATGAAGCAGAGAAATGAGATGTTTTTCTGGCCAGTCCAGTCTGGAATTCCACTCGGGAGGGGCAGTGTCCAAACTCCTTCCCACATCAGCTGTATAATTAAAGCTCTTCTCTGAACCCTCTTTACTCTGACCATAATGTGCTAGGCATTTTGAAAAATAATAGGACAAACAAAAATTATAATTCCCATTTTCTTCTCCAAGAGAAGAAGTAATCCCAAATCCTCACGTTTCTAATACGATTTAGGATATCTAAATAGTGCCTGGTTTACAATGTGATAAATATGATAACTGGGGATAAGTTTGTTTGGTTGTTTGTTTTAGTGAGACAGACAGGGATAGACAGACAGGAAGGGAGAGAAATGAAAAGCATCAGTTCTTCATTGCAGCTCCTTAGTTATTCAGTGATTACTTTCTCATCTGTGCCTTGACCGGGGGGCTTCAGCCAAACCAGTGACCCCTTGCTCAAGCCAGTGACCTTGGGCTCAAGCCAGCGACCTTGGGCTTAAAGCCAGTGACATTAGGGCTCAAGCCAGTGACCATGGGGTCATATCTATGATTCCCATGCTCAAGCTGGTGACCCCACGCTCAAGCTGGTGACCTCGGGACTTTGAGCCTGAGTCCTCTGTATCCCAGGTCGAAACTATCCACTGTGCCACCGCCTGGGCAAGTGGGAATAAGCTTTTATAATATATCTTACTTAAGTGAGGTTTCCTTCTGACCTTTTCTAATTGAATTTATTGAGGTGACATTGATTATATAGATTTCAGATGTACAATTCTCTAGTACATCTCTATATTGTATTGTATAGTAATCTCTATATTGTATTGTGTGCTCACCCTAAATCAAGTCTCCTTTCATCACCATTTATCCCCTCTTTACCTTATATGACCTCTTTTTTTAAAATTTTTCATTAATTTGAGAGAGAGAGAGAGAGATAAAGAGATAGGGGAATGGAGAGAGATCACTATCAATTCATTCCACTTAGTTATTCCTTTTAGTTGTGCCCTCATTGGTTGCTTCTCGCACATGTCCTGACCAGGGATCAAAGCCACGACCTGGTGTACTAGGAAAACATTCTATCTGCTGAGCCACTGAGCCAGGGTCTGATTTATTTTTTTTGAGAGAGGAAGAGGGAGAGACAGGAAGAGAGAGAGATGAAAAGCATTAACTCATAGTTGTATCACTTTAGTTGTCCATTGATGGCTTCTCATACATGACTTGACTGGGGACACAAGCTGAGCTCGTGACCCCTTGCTCAAGCCAGTGACCTCTGCGCTCAAGCCAGCGACCATGGGATCATGATGATGATCTCGCACTCAAGCTGGTAAGCTCATTCCCAAGCTGGTGACCTTGGAGTTTTAAACCTGAGACCTCAGTGTCCCAAGCTGATGCTCTACCCACTGTACCACCACTGGTCAGGCTGACCTTTTTTTTAATGAAAGTTTACCAGTTGCATTTCTTCATGTTAAAGTTATTTTAATGTCATGTTATCACTAATAGTAAATGAGTTAATAGTTTAGGTTATGATTAATGATTTTTTATTTATTGGACAATAATTTATTTAGTGTCTACTATGTGGCAGGCCCTAGAGATACAAAGTCAGAGTTCCAGGCAACAAAAAGGACCGCAATCTGATAAATAATTATAATACAGTATAAGAAACACAATCACATAAGCATGTCATCTAATTAGTTGTGACAAAGTGTGCACAGCTGCCTTTTTGGGAAGGAAGGAGGTAGGAAAGGCTTTGAAAAGGAAATGATGTGATCTGGGTGGAAAGATGAAAAGGCAAGTTGTAAACACCCATGGCATGATGACAGAGAATGCATTATTAATGTCTGAACAAAGAGTCCAAGTTGAAAGACACCATACAGGCCTTCTGATCCTACGTCCCGGTCATGAAATCTCTGACAGGGAGGCAGTGTGGCTCGTGCATTTGTTTGTTTGTTTTTTTACAGGGACAGAGAAAGAGTCAGAGAGAGGGATAGATAGGGACAGACAGACAGGAATGGAGAGAGATGAGAAGCATCAATTATCAGTTTTTCATTGCCGTCGCAACATCTTAGTTGTTCATTGATTGCTTTCTCACATGTGCCTTGATTGCGGGCCTTCAGCAGACCGAGCAACCCCTTGCTGGAGCTAGCGACCTTGGGTCCCAGCTGTTGAGATTTTGCTCAAGCCAGATGGGCCCGTGCTCAAGCTAGCGACCTCTGGGTCTCGAACCTGGGTCTTCCGCATCCCAGTCTGACACTCTATCCACTGCGCCCCTGCCTGGTCAGGCGCATTTGGTTTTCCAATGTGATTCTCTGGGCTGTGGCTTCAGATTTTTCCGCAAAGGGGTCAAGGTGGATTTAAAATGCCTTGGGCCCTTGTCCATCATTTATACTTATTTCCTATGTTAGTTTGTGTAAGTTTTCATTGGAGGAAAATAATACAGTTCCACAGCTAAAAACTACTGGCCTAGAACAAAGAGCATGGGACCTGTGGGAGAACCTCATATTTGTATCCTTAGGCAAATGAAACTAAATTGTTTAATGTAGGAGAAAGTGATCCTGTCAACTGTAATACACTGAGTACATTTAAATTATTTTTAAGTCATTTGGGACTGAGTTCCTTCATTTAAAAAATGGGGGTGTTGCATCCATAAGTCTAACCTCCCCTGTAGCTCTAGAATGATGTGATTTTGTGATTATTCAGCTCTCCCCTGACTATTTCTAAAGACAGAAATGTCAGTGTACGCTGTTCCATTACTTTTGACAAGACTCAACATTGAAATTAGAGCATCTCGTTTTGTGACTTAAAACTAGTAATTGGTTTTGTAAATTGCAAATACTGACACACAAAGCTGAGAGTGTGGTTTGTAAGCGATGGACGTTGCAATAGCTGGAAATGTTCTTTTTTTGTTGCACATGTGCTTAAAATCAAAATCAAATGCTTTAAATCTTGCTTTTAATAAAATATTTATGTTCTTTTGGTAGCCAGAAGTGCAACTTGCTGAAGGCTTTGATGTGTTTATGCCTAAATCTCAGCTGGACTCAATATTGTCAAACTACACTCGCTCAGGAAGCCTTCTGTTTAGAAAACTGGTGTGTGCATTTTTTGACGACAAGACTTTGGCTAACTCCTTACCCAATGGGAAGAGGAAAAGAGGACTCAATGACAACCGGAAAGGACTAGACCAAAATATTGTGGGTGCAATAAAAGGTTGGTCTGCATCATTTCATTTTATGGGTTCGTTGTTGAGCTTTGCTTCATTCCATAAAGATGCAGCTGAAATTGTAGTAGACTAAGTAGAGGCTCATTTAACAGGCAACTGGGAACTTACCTACTGTCGTGGCTTTTGAGTGTGAACTCTGCAACTCACCACCCCAAATACCACTAGAATTTGGTAATTTAAAATGATGTTTATCTGTTAAAATCATAATGTAAGAGCTAGTTTGATCTGCTGCAGAACCAAAAACAAGTTGTTTCTTAATTGATTTAAAAAATGAAGATATGTTTTCCTCTCAGTATTTCTAAGAACTTTATCAAATTTGATTTCAACTTAAAATTTTAATTGAACATAAGAATAAAGCTATGATGCTATCTTTGAAAATAAAGTAAAACAGTTCACTGCAAAGATCAGAAGTTGCTTTTAGAAGGTCATTGCTTCTAAAGACATTTTAAATGTAAGTGAACCCACTGTGAAACCAAACCCTGTGTATCTCTACACACTTCTGGTCTCCTTCTTTTCTGGCTTTGTGACATAGAGTCACGAGCAAAGTAGACCATGAGCCTCTTAACCTTTAACACCTGTGAACATGTGTCTGAATTCCACTGCATTACAGAAGTCATGCAGTACATGTATGAGTAGATAGTTATTTATATCTAGTTCTGCATCCTAGACCCATTTCTTAATTTTAAAATGTTCTTAGTTAAGTCTCTGATAAATATAATTTTAGGTAATAGAAGTATGTGAATGTTATTTTTTAAAAGAATTCAAATGAATTCTCAAATATAAACACAATTACCATGAAAATGAGATTGTACATCAGGCCTTAATGCTAGAATCACTGCCTCAGTTCCTGCATTTTTGGCTTATGGTCTGAGACTGGATGCACAGAGGCTTCCCGTCCCACCCCTGTGCCCCATTAGTCTGCAAAATGTGTTAATTTAGTAATACTTAAAGGATACTTGGAAACCCACAATTAACTTTACAAAATAGTATGATTTTTTTTACAGGGACAGAGAGAGAGAGTCAGAGAGAGGGATAGATAGGGACAGACAGACAGGAACGGAGAGAGATGAGAAGCATCAATCATTAGTTTTTCATTGCTATTGTGACACCATAGGTGTTCATTGATTGTTTTCTCATATGTGCCTTGACCACAGGCCTTCAGCAGACCGAACCACCCCTTGCTGGAGCCAGTGACCTTGGGTCCAAGCTGGCGAGCTTTTGCTCAAGCCAGATGAGCCCGCATTTAAGCTGGCGAGCTCGGGGTCTCGAACCTGGGTCTTCCGCATCCCAGTCCAACACTCTATCCACTGCGCCACTGCCTGGTCAGACCAAAATAGTATGATTTTTAAATGGGGTCAGCAAGCTCCAGGCACCCCTTGTTCATGGCCAGAAGGCCTCACACCTTCATTAACAGAAAAATTTTCATTCTTCAACAGAATTTTTTCACTTAGAAGTGACAGTTGAGTTGTACGAACTAAGAAAAGCTACAGAGATATCACAATTGGTGTCATTTCTGAAAAGAGTGATTTCTCCTGAAGTGACACTATAAACAAGATTACAGAATTTGAAAAATGGCCAGTGATGTAACTAGAACTTGCTAAAATGAAGAAGGTCCCTTTTCGATTTAATATGGTCAGGGCTGATGATGCTTTTCTTTGCTAAAGCTTTTAAACACACTGAAATGTAGCCAGGATTTGTGTTAATTTTCTTTTTTTCAGGACAGTATATTAAGATTATGAAAGTGTTTAGGAATTGGAGAACTGTAAATGACCATGTTCCAATTTAATAACGATAGAAGAGTTACCCTAATAATAGATGGTAATGAAATACATTATTTCAACGAGACTTATATGGGTTTACTCTACTGTTTTCAATCTAGATTAGACATCATACAATAGTTTGAAAAAGTGTATTATGAACAGAAATAGAGAAGATGCTTTACTTTTCTTCACAGCCCTACTCTTTAGGTAGAGATAAATACGGCAGCGAGGCTTCTGCTCCCAAGGCATAATATAACGGATTATTCAAATCAAACAACTTAAAGTTTCCATACATTTATATTGTTGAATTAAATTTTCATTAAAATTCATTTAGAGCCACAATAACTGAAGAACTGACAGAAATCTACGCATAAGCCACGAACAACCTAAGTCAATAAATATTGTGTATTTTCTTGTTTCCTTGCAGTATTTATTCATAGACATTTTCATTTTGTTTTTCTTGATTATAAAAATAATACATGCTTGTAAAAATTCCAAACCACAAGATACGTATAGAAAGCTGAAAGGCCTCCACAGTGTCACTCTGCAGAGGTCACTATGCACTTTCCTACAGTCTTTATTTAAAGCGTGAATGTGGTATCAGGTTTGTCCTTATGAGAACATTCGCTTTGTGCTGATCAGCCAACAGTTTTGTCTGATTTATTCTGATAATTTCTTGTGAGCACCTTGAGAACAAGCTTTGTCTTAAATATTTTTTATTACTTATTGCACTTCACTGAGAGCTTTATACAGAGTAGAGTGTCTATAAATATATGTTGGGTGAGTGAATAGACGGGTTTTTATTTTTCAGCTTGACGTTGGCCTTACTTTATTGACCTGATGTGTCTAGTACTCAACATGTATCCTCATGTCCTCTCACAACTAAGTTGGAATGATCAACATGAAAACATTGTTATAAATTTCTACTAGTTAATAAAATGGCATGAAAGCAAAGAAAGAGGGGATGGACCAAAATTAAATTCAGATTTGAATACACTTCTCTTAATTCTCTAATCCTTAATTCCTTTACATATCATACTTAAAAGTTTATTCATATATTTCAATATAAAGTGATTGTTTTGGAAGTAGCTATTAATTGAAGGTTTTTAAAAAAATAACTATATTCATTTTTTCTTGCTATTAGTAGTAGAGATAAAAAGAAACATTGATTTCCCTAGCCTAGGTCTTTGAATCTGAGCAAACTGGGAAACTGATAAAATAGTTTCTTTCTACATAATAGTGGCAGGGCTATTCGCATTACTACTGCTGTCTACCATATACTTTGAAAAGACTTTGCAAATATAACATGATCAGCCTTTCCCTATCCTTTGAGAGAGTTTACCAATACAGTATTATTGTGTGAATAGTTCTATAATCTAGGAATGTACAAGGACTGATAGTTTTATAAAATCTCAGAAGTAGAAATAACAGTGGAGGCTAGCTTTTGTTTCAAAGTGATTAAGTTGGCTAAGATAACAATGGAAGAAAAGGTGAATGAAAACCTGTAAGATGCTTATAAATAGGAACAGAAATGGACTGAAAAGGAGTTTTTTGTGCAATAAATACAGAATTGTCTATAGTGAAAATATTCCCCATGACAGTATCTTGAAAATAAAATGTAATCATCTGTGGTGATCACATTTTTTACACAGTCTTACCTGTTTTATAGTAGCTAACAGTTATTGGTAATTCACTAAAAATTCATTTATAGTATGACCCAAGGATCCTTAATTAGAAACACACCTGAACCCTTTGAGTTCAAATGGGAAGAAGCGACATATGCTCGTTAAGTGGAGTCTGAGGTCTGTGTGAGGATAGTGTAGCATCTTGGATTTAATTCCGAATTGATCTCACATCCAGAATGGAGTGGAGGTTAGTACCCAGTTATGCTCTGCTCACTTTGTGTTCATTACCAGCTGAAGACCATCTGATTCTTGATTTCATATGCCAGGAGATCATGAGCTTGACTGAATGAGAGTCATCTAAATAATGATCAAATAAATCGTTGATCTCTGAATGCTCTTCAGAAAATAAAGTTGTGGCAAAGCCAGTTTTAGAACCTGGGTTATGATTTTTAATTCAGCTGCATAGACATTAGCTGAGAAAGTTTTATTCTTATTAAACTACACTAGATTCCTGAATCCACTTGCATTCAAAGGAAATTGCAAATGCTTGTCAAGTGAAAGAACTGCTCAACTGCTCTTAATTTTACTCTAGCCAACCCATGCTTGCAATACACATGGCTGCTCTCCTGGGAAGCAGTCAGTGTGATGGTCTGCCCAGATGGACGCCAGGGAGCAGGCCAGCCCTGAGAGGGAGCGCTCCTTGGTTGGTGGTACTCCAAAAACCAAACTGTGCTTCTTACAAGATTACAAGTGTGTCTGACTATATTTGACGTCCTCCTATCTCAGCTCTGCTGAGCTGACCGCCAAAACCTCTCACTCCATGTCAGCAACTCTCAAGACATGCAGGGTCTATATTTGTCATTTTAGAGTACCTTCTTTCTAGTTTTATTGTCTATCATTGTGTATTTCCTTGGATTTAATCAAGAAAAGCAAATAGCTTTTTTTTTTTTTTTTGTCTCACATAGACTTAATCTAATTTGGTCACGGTATAATTTACATCAAATTTATTATTTCTTGACAGTAACTTCTGGGTTTTTCTCAGAACTCTGTAGGAACAAGGCTGGAACATCATCTTGCATTTGAATATCCTTACAATGTTGATTTTATTTTTACTTACAGGAGAGGAAACTAAGGCTTTGAGAAATTAAAATTACTTAACTTAAACAGCTAGTAAGTGGTAGAGACAGCATTAACCCCAGACCCCTGTGACCCCTGTCTAGTAGGCTTTATTCCTTTTATAAGGAGCATTTGAAAAGAAAGAAAGGTATCCCAATTTTAAATTTCTATCTTAAAATGTAGCATTTTGGATTCTTTATAAATTCCACTAGAAGGTTGTCATACTAATTATTTAAAATAACCAGTTTCAGTTGTTGTGTACGCAAAGCATACTTAAAATGACTTTGGGGGTAAAGTGCAGCTATACTTTATTTACTAGCATCAAGGTCAGTTCTCCCTTAAAGACAGTGAGAATCGGTCCCATCATACTAGGGAGGAAAACAGAAGTGTGACCCCAACCCTTGGGTAGTGTCTCCCTGGGAAGGAGACACTTCTGAGGACATAGAACCACAAATAAAAAGCTTGGAAGGCACACTGCATGTACGTAGTCTTTGAAGGGATGTAAATTAAAGTCTAGTTTAATTATTTGGCAGTTGGAACCCACTGATAAATGCTTTCATTCAGAAATCCTTTGGGAAAATGAATAATCATTTTCAACTTATCTGTTCATATTTTTACATATCATATCAGCTTAAAACGGGATTGAACTGCAAAATATATAACAAGAAAAGAATATATAACACCTATATAATGACATCAGATACATAGCTTTTCTCTCAGCTCTGTTTGTAACTGTTGCCCGAATGGTTGTTACTTTTATCTTCCCACTTTTTATAGTGACCTGGTGACAGAGAGCTGATGTTGAACTTGGCCATTCTATAGGAAGAGCACTATATGTTCAATCCTTCCACAGCAGTTCTCATATTCTGTTGTGCATCAGAGTTACCTGAGGTATTGGTTCAAAATTTAGATTTTTGGGTTGCAGCCTCAGAGAGGAATTTCATGGGTGTAGAGCAGTCCCAGAAATCTGACTTTTGAACAGGAAACTGCAGGTGGCTGGCACAGGTTGTTCTTGGCCACCCTTGAGAAACAGGGCCATCCCAGCTCCCGTTCCTTAGCAGCCCATTGGCATAGATCACCGTCTCCATGGGCAGCATGCGACAGCCCTCCTGTGAAATTGTCCCTGTGCTATTCCTTACCTCATCTGTGAAGGGCGCCCTACTTTTCTGCTGGAACAAGTGGGAAGATAGCATGTGTCAGTGGCCCTCATCCTTTGAACCTCCAGAGCATAACATGATTTTTTTCTGTCATGTCACACAAGGGTTGTGGCACCTGCAGTGCCTCACTGGGACTTGACTGGATAACTACCTTGTTCACCAAGGTGGAAGGAAGGCCTTCCATACATCAGCCCACCTCTTGACGGATAGATTGCCACACAAGTGCCATGTCATTTTCTTTATGGCCTCATCATTACAACCTTGAAAGAAAGTAGTCTCTGTTCTAGACCAGCTCTCAGCCAGTCTCCTGATTGCACATTTGAAACTGTTCAGCTAGCCTTCCTCCCCAAGCAGGGTGACACAAAAGACCTGGTCATTGCTGCTTCTCTGATACTGGATGAGTCATGAGAATACCAAAGCATTTGCAGTATTTTCATCAACCTTGCAAACTTACAAGTCATTAGCGGTCCTGAAATTTCTGTTCATAATATTACCATTTTTTGTCCACCCACTGTGAGTTAGGACATGGTGACATAAAGATGAGTGAGACATAGCCCCCAACCTTAAGGAATGTGTGTTCTACAGGCATGTAAACAGTGAGCCATAATACAGAAGCATACTCCCAAGTAAAAAACAATAAATGTCAGGGAGCCACTACCAAGTGGAGGGGAGAGCACAGAGGGTGTAAATCCCTCTAAGAGAAGACCTCAAGGAACAAATGGCATCTGAACTACCTTGAAGGATGAGCAGTGTATCAGATGCAAAGAAAATGGAAGAGGCTTAACCACAGAATAAGTGTACTGAAGCTGAAATTAAATAAAGTATTGGGTGAAAACCTTTTGCCTCCAGCGCTGTTTATAGTCTGAAGCTTGAGTCCTCCGCAACCTGGTTACCTTTGGGTGTTTTAACTTCATGAATGTAAATGCCAATGAAGTGGACTTTGATACATTCCAGGCCCAAGGATTTTCAACCAGAGTTGTGCTTTTTAAAGTTGCTTCGAGAGCCTCTTAGGCTTCATCCCAGAACTAAGGACTCAGAACCCTTGGGGGCCGGGCCATGGTTATTCAAAAGACGAACGCTGCTTTGCCACTGGCTTTCCCTCAGCTCAAAAAAAGTCTCATCTTCCTCAAAATTATAGCTCCATCTTCCTGGGACATAAGGAGCAAGTGGAAATGTGGAGAAATTTGTTAAGAAAGTTGTGACTTTTCTTGATCTTTTTTTTTTTAGCCTGTCATAATGGACGGGAACCAGTTGTGGATTAACTTGCAAGGACTCAGCTAACTTCCCAAGAATTCAGTTACTGAATTCTTACAAAACTGCGTTTTAACACCACTGTGAGGGTTGACAACAGCTTCCTGTCAAAAGAGCTGCATTTCTGCAGCAGACGGGGCCACTGCAGCAGGGTTGTGCAGTACACAGCGTTAAGGCACCCTTCCCAGTGTTGACCTTGTCCATTTGTATATTTATTAGGACAGTTTTCTGGCAGAAGCCAGTAAAATGTCCTGAGGAAGGGGCCTCTTTCTGATCCGCACATGGCACCATCTGGGCTAGCCATGGCCCTGAACATAGAGAACAGTGTGTTTTCCACACAGCCAATTTCTTTTTCTTTAAATCCCTGAATTGTGTGGCTGATCTAAGATGCTCACCAGCATCTTCAGGCAATGCCATGTCTCTCCTATTTTCTCTCCCAGTGCAGAGAAGCAGAATTGTATAATACGTCCAGAATTGGCCAAATTGCATTTCTCGTAGCTTTTCTCCTGAACCTATAGTTAGTGCCAGTGATCTGGCAAATGTTTCAACTCCACAAACAGTTAAATCTCATACAAGGTATGCATCAAAAATCTGAGAGACTCAAGAACTAAACTGTGCTTATATTTTTACCTTAAAGGGGCATATGCAAATGTTCAGGGAATGTTTGTAGTCACTGTTGTACTATGGGCTAATAATTAACCCACAAATAAAAAGATATATGTCAGCTTCCATGACAAAAACCCCTTATGAAGCCACAGGCCTTTCTTTAGTATTGACCTGACAGCTGCATTGATTTTGCTCCCTTTAAGACATATTTATTTAAGAGCAAGCGTGGCTGCATCTATCCTGTTAAAAGCACCTAGAAGAGAGAGATGCTGCCTCTTGGAATTAGTCAGGTCTTTCCACTGACTGCCCCTACAGTCAGATCTTGTGTTGCATTGTCCTACAGTCAGATCTTGTGTTGCATTGACTGTGTGTTCAGGCTCTTGCTTGCATCTGGCTCTTGGTTAGATTTTGACACTTCTCCATGGCTGACTCTGGTATTACTTAGAACTGCAGCATCCACCCATCAGCCCTGCCATTTGACAAAGAGTAAATACAGTATTGGTTATTTTAAGTACATCCTTCCCCACACTTCTTTATCACCACATGCACTAGTTTACATCAGCTTGTTAGGTACAACAAAGTGGGGACAAATCCTCATTAGAAATGTGGACAGAAATCAGGAGCAAATGAGGTAGTTGACAGTGGAGACTAAGATATGCAGGATTTTCCAATTGCAGGGCTTGGGACCTGCCCTCTTTCTAAAGAATCTGGTGTGGTTCTTCTTACCCACACAGTGCATTACCTGGGAGGTGGCGTGGGCCTTCTGACCCTAACACACACTTGCGACCTCATTATTTTTGACAAAGGCATCAATATTCTTTTACTTCACAGGTTTGAAAGCTTGGGATCAGCATCAATGCCTTTTGTTCCTTACCCACTCATCCCACTTAATAACCCAGCCCTGTCCACCCTGTACCCTTCCTTGCTCACTCATTACCCTCAGCTTCTCTCACACCACCCTAGTCCAGCTGGGCATCACCTTGTCCTTCAAGTTCTGCAAAACAGTTTCTGGTTTTTGAGATATAATTGACATATAACATATTAGTTTCAGGTGTACAACATGGCTTGGTATTTGTATATATCGCAGGATGATCACCATAGTATATCTAGTTGACATTCATCACCATAAAACCCTCTAAGTATCTTCCCTGTCCCTCATGTTCCCCTTACAGTTCATACTGTCTTCTAACAGCCAAGTAACACTTGTAAAACAAAAGTTTGAGACCTTTTCCTACTTAACTCCTCTTTGTCCATTAAATGATGTCCAAACTCTGGCCTTTACCAGACTCCCCATAACTTGATTTCTCTTTCTGTCCCAATAAATATACAAATGGACAAGGTCAACACTGGGAAGGGTGCCTGTGACACTGTGCACTGAAGCAGTCCAGTGTGGACACTATTCCTCGGGCATCACATTCTCATTTTGGACATGGCAATTACGCTGTGTTTTCTAGGGCTGTTAATGCTCATCTCTCTTTATAGACAAATCCAACTCATTCTTGATGGTTCAGCCCAAATCTCATCACCTCTACCATGAGACTTTCTCCAGATGCCCTAGCCTGCATTGATTTCTCCTTTCTCCAAATTCCTATAACATGTTACCTTTATAAAGCTTGGTTAACCCTTTGCTTTGCCATTTGTGGTTTATGTGGAAGATGACTATATCATTTGTTTCCCAAACTGGGACAGTTGTGAGAGTGAAAATGATGCTGTTAATCATTTCACTGGGAAGACAGGCCTTCTGAACTGTCTTGGGAGAATCAGTATATATAGTCATCCCAGTTGTGTTTGGACATCTTGTCTTCCCAACAAGACTGTAAGTTCCTATGGTGCAGAGTCCACACTCTCTTTTTGATTTGCATAGTCATTGGCACATGAGACACTGCTACTCACAGGACTAACAACAATACAGCGAAGAAAGGAAAAACAGATGGAGGGAATCAGGCAGTCAATTTATCTTCACTGAAGAAGACAGTTTCTTAAAAATGAAAACTCGACTCCACTGCGTTGGTGTACTCAGGACACAGATAACAAGATAGCCACACAGCTTTTCTAAGACATGTTGGAAGAAGGCATCTGAAACTCAAGAAGGTAGAATATAAGTATGAAGATTTGAAGAGACAACAGCAATAGCCAAATCAATTGGTGTAAGCCAGGGGTCCCCAAACTTTTTACACAGGGGGCCAGTTCACTGTCCCTCAGTCTGTTGGAGAGCTGGACTATATAAAAAACTATGAACAAATCCCTGTGCACACTGCGCATACCTTATTTTAAAGTAAAAAAAAAACGGCAACAAATACAATATTTAAAATAAAGAACAAGTAAATTTAAATCAACAAACTGACCAGTATTTCAATGGGAACTATGGGTGTGGATGCATCCTGTGCTCCTCTCACTGACCACCAATGAAAGAGGTGCCCCTTCCGGAAGTGCACCAGATAAATGGGCTCAAGGGGCCGCATGCAGCGCCCCGCGGGCCGTAGTTTGGGGACCCCTGGTATAAGCATTAAAGGATGGTACAGGTTTTTTTTTTTTTTTTGAGCGATCGAGTGACCAAGAGACAGGCCAGAGGGAGAGAGATGAGAAACATCAACTCTTAGTAGCGCACTTAGTTGTTCATTCATTGCTTCTCATAATGCCTTGATCAGGGGGCTCCAGCCAAACCAGTGACCCCTTGCTCTAGCCAGGGACCTTGGACTGAAGCCAGCAACCTTGGGCTTCAAGCCAGAGACCTTGGGCTTCAAGCCAGAAACCATGGGGTCACATCTGTGATCCCAAGCTCAAGCTGGTGAGCCTGTGCTCAAGCTGATGAGCCCATGCTCAAGCCAGTGACCTCGGGGTTTCGAACCTGGAACTTCAGCATCCCAGGTCAACGCTCTATCCACTGTGCCACCACCTTGTCAGGCAGACTTGTCAGGTGTACAAATCTTGACAATTAAAAATATCAAGGGGATACAACATATAAACCCAATTTGTATGTAGTGGGGGCTCTGAAAGCATTAATTATCGTTAATGATCAAGGAGGAACCTAGACAATATGCAATATGAAAGGTATAGTTTATCATGCATTTACTCATGCCAGAAAGTAATCATCTTCAAAAGGTTAAAGTATAATAATTGCACTGGGGGATTTTGATTTAAATAAACCCAATAATAAAATCCACAAGCAAGCTTAGTGTGCCATTTCCTAATCTTACCATCTCAAGACTTGGATACATCAGTGTTCTTATCCATCCATGCGGTTTTTAAACTTTCATCATCCTAGCAACTTTTTGCCTCAGAGATAGAGTATCAAAGAAATGTTTGAGAACTTTTTTTATTATCAGCTTCAAAATGCGAACCCAATATTTTCCTACAGCTGATCTCAATTAGAAGGGTATTGCCACCATTAAAAAAGAACAGAAACTAGAATCCTTTCTCTGAGGCATCAGCCTTGTCCTAATGCTCAACATCTTTATCCTGAGGGTGGCAGGAATGGGGCGAGTGCACTGGCCCAAATGACCTGATCCTCATAGGTAACACCCCATTCACCACCACTGCCCTCTTGACTCATCATTCTTACTCTTCCACCCTTGGCCATCCCCAAACTGGGTGGTTCTGAAGGGTGGGATGGTACCTGACCTTTCTGAATGTCATAGCTCACTCTGGCACTGTGGGTACAACTGCCAGACTCTGGGCTAGTGGGTGAATTCAGTACTCACAGAATGACTTTGAAAGTTTGCATACCAAGAAACTCTAGCTTTAAAAACAGAAAAAGCAGTACTTTCTCATTCATTTTTATAAAGAATACATAAAAACATAGATGTGTTCTGTGAAGCAGTGCTTGGGCAAAGAGGAGTGTTAGTGTGCGTGTGGTTTTATGCCACTTGCCTAACTATTTGAGTTGATGATTTCCAGTCTTTTAAATTTTATTTCACTTGAGCTTGTTACTGATCTGTAAAGTGAGTTTTACTATTTCCAAAATGCCTTGCAAGTAGAACTTCTATAAACCTATGATTTTGAAACATGCATCTTTGCCAAAAAAGGGATAAATAGTAAGGCACCAGTACATCAAAGCTTGTTGTAGCTCAAAATCTTAATATTTAGCAGATGTAATTGATTCCCTTGAAATATATCAAACATTTATACAAACATATATAGTAACTCATCTAGCCAAAAGAAAGTGTCCATTGTTTCCCTAATAGTTGTTTTATAAATAAGCTCCACTTTGGGCTTTCTTAAATCGAAGCAAATTAAAATTAACTGTATTTAACTTAAGAAACTACTAAAGGCACTTTGTTTTAGACAGAGGTGACATTGTAGCAAAAACTGAACAAAATAGGAAAGGGATATTGTCCCTTCCCTCCAGATGACTCTGGCCTCAAATATTTGAGAATCACTGTGATTGAACAAGATTGTTCAAACCTCCAAGTCCCACCAGTTTGAGGACAATGCAAGGAACATCTCTTGGCTTGGCTAAATTTTAAAGTCTCTTCCAGTTCAGAAATTCTGTGGTTCAGTAATTTTTGTTCAAATTCTCAGAAGTAAACCTACAAAGTGAAATAAATATGGCTGGGACTCAGTGTTATGGCTCTTTAGGGCCCTTTTCAGTACAACAACTAGCTGAAAGTGACAGTCCCCTACAAGGATCGGCACTTTATTCTGTGGTCATTGCAGTCAGCTTTTACTCTGCTTGATCAGCTGATTGCCCTTCAGTCTCCCGAATATATAATTCAGTAGGATAGTCTAATTTCATCAACAAATAAAATAGGTTCTTGTGTGTATTACTGTATTTCCTTTGCTTTTAATTTAAAGGTTTCATTTTAGGTGCACTAGTTGACAAACTCTGCTAAATATTGTTAATTTAAACCTGAAATGAACTTCAGGGCTCAGTGTATTTCAAGACCTATGTCTACTTACTGAAGAAAGTCTGTCAGAGGAGTTTCTCAGGTTTATTCTTGCACAAACCATGTATCTGTGTTGCTTATTATGTGCCAACCAGGAACAAAAGAACCACGATCTCTGCCCTTGTTGAGTTTATGGTCTAAGTGGTCGGCAAACTCATTAGTCAACAGAGCCAAATATCAACAGTACAACGATTGAAATTTCTTTTGAGAGCCAAATTTTTAAAACTTAAACTATATAGGTAGTTACATTCCTTATCAAGGTAGCGCCCGCACGTGGTATTTTGTGGAAGAGCCACACTCACGGGGCCAAAGAGCCGTATGTGGCTCGTGAGCCACAGTTTGTCGACCAGGGGAGATGATCAGTAGACGTTATTATTTAAAAACCACTGGTTAAACTCAAGGAGGCCTTGCCTCAGAAGGCCACATTTCAGCTGAGCCCTGAAGGGTGATGCCTCATGTCTTCACCCTGTTGATTCAGACAGCTCTTGTGCTAATCCCATCAGAGTGTGTATGTGAGGCATCTAGTTGACATCTCGTCACTATCTTCATTTGCAAAGCATTTTCCTAGGAGAAATTTTCTCATTTGTTCAGACACTGATTGAAGAATGACACTTGTCCCCATCAGCAGTTGTCTTTAGGTTAGAAGTAGAAATTATATTCCTTTTCATCTTGAGTGTGTAAGACATTTTCCAAGAGCATTTTCTCTCTGCCTTACCACTGGGATTTGAAACAGATGTTCTGTTTACTTTATACCCACCTTCCTTTGCCTTTTTTAGTAAGAATCCAAATGTTCCTGTACCGTCCATTCCCTTTCTCCTTCCTGCTCCAGGGTAGCCTGAAGTTGGTGTTTGTATTTTCCATTTGTATTTTACTATTTATTCCACTAAATATAAATCACATTAACTATTATTTTATGAATTTGTGAATCTCTTAAATTTTTTTCAACTGTTTTAAAGTTTTATCTTCTATAGTCACATCTTTTATACCCCTTGAATTCACTTTTGCCTAAACTGGTAAAATTATTTAGCAATTCTGGTAACTTTGCATCTACTGTCTCTTCAGATTTTGCCTTTCCTTTATTTCTTCTCTCCTTCTGACACACCTTTTAGAAGTAACTGGACATTTTTATTCTATCCTTCATGTCTCTTAATTTGTCTGTTATGTTTTCTACCTCTTCATCTCTTGGTACAACATTCTGAGTTATTCCTTAGATCTGTCTTCTTTTTCTGAATAGTTATATTAATTTAGTGACTAACCTGTTCTTTGACTTTTTAAACTTCAGCTACTATATATTTTTAAATGTGTGTAAATTCTTTTTGAAAGCAGCCTCATTGTTTTCTTAATGACTTAAGTCCTTTAATATATTTCATCATTTTAAACATACTTACCTTGTAATCCCATTGCCTTAGGTTATTGGGTGTTTAATCCTACTTTTCTTGGGTTGGCTGACTCTCGCTTACAGTACACTATTTTCACGTACAAACTCATGTGCAGTGAGCCTGTGTTGGTTTGCCATGAGAACCTGATAGGGCCCAGGTTATGGGAGTAATTCTGCATTTTCCTCTTGTGTGGAACCCAGTGGTATCAACAGCAATGCTCATGTCCAGTTCTGTAGGTAATATAATTTCAAATTCTAAACCTATGTAAGGTCTAGGCCAAGCATTGGAATTCTCCAAGGAAACACTTTTTCCTCTCTCCAAAGACTGGATGGAGCTCCGTCCATGTCCTGGTGAGTTGATGGTCCTCTTTTCTCTGTGGTGCAGCCCTTCCAGGCTCTCAGCTTCATCCAGACACTTTGGTTCAAACCTCCCCATGCAGGCCCAGACTTCCTGCCCTCCTCCCTTACAGGTGTAGAAACCTAAGCTTCCCATTTATTGAGTCTGCTTCTCTCCATACCCCCTCCCTTAGGGCAGCTGCACATGTCTGGAATATTCTCCTCCTTCTCTCCCTACTCTTCATCTAACCTCCACTCTTTCTTGGGTTTCAGCTTAGCCACCACTTTATTCAACAGCTTTCTGCAGACATTACTCTAACCAGGAGTGGGCTCAGGGCTCCTCCCCTGCACATCCCACACCCACTTCTGTAATAGCAGCTTTGGTCTGTATTCCTCTTGACTTCATTTGCCTTCATCCTCCATTTCACTCGAAGCCTCTGAGGATGGGGGACTAGCTGTTCACTGGCTCCTAGCATAGTCTGCTGGGTACTGACTGGGTAAATACTTCTCGAACAAATGCATGTTATAAAAGTAGGTTTCAGGTGCTAGGTGTGAAGCACCCCCATTTCTGTATAAGATCAGAAAACATCATCCACTGTCTTGCACTTAATAAGAATCAACACAAACAGGTGAGATAAACCATACATTGACATAATAATTCATAACTGTGGGTCTCAGAATGTGCCCTGAAGATCTGTGTGCACAGAGACCAATCACAGGAAAGCACAGGGGCTTGTCAGTGCCCACTCAGTGCTAGGGGTCAGGGGCATTGATGTGTGTTGATCACTGACAGGCCATCAATGGTGGATTAAGAATCAAGCTTAAAAAAAAAAAGAAACTATATTGGGACCTCTGTAAGTTGCTTTTTTCAAGGAACAGGGTGTCATTCAAGTTCCCTTAGGAAAGCGGTGTCCTATGAGGCTGTGTCAGGCTGCCTGTGCCCTGCTCCCCCTCCCCTCGTCACCAACCACACTGGTGGTCTCTCTGGCTCAGTACTGCTCTCCGCACATCTGCCTCACCCTCTTTTCACCAGCTGGCTTCCTCCACTTGGCTTCTGCCCCCTCACAGTTCTGGTTCGCACGAGGTATCAGGGCTACTCACGTCATCATGCCACAACTTCTCCTGCTCATCTGTCACTGCTTGCTATTCTGAGGAGGATGCCACAGGGTCCTGCTCATCCTTTTGGGCAGTCAATGGCTTATCTTTCCTTAGCTCAAGTGCCTGTCTCTGTTGCAATCAAGCCGCCCTGACTTGGAGGGCATTAGTATAAAACCCACCTGCCCACAGTGGCAGCAGGGGCCAGGGATGGGCAGTTTCCCATAGCCATCCCTAAGCTTGGCCAGCTGCACACCACTTGGTGACCTCTGATTCTCACTGAGCAATCTGCTGCTAAATTCTTATCCCAGCACCTTGATGCCAAAAACTGGGAGTGCTGGCTGATGACATCGTTTCAGATGCTAGAAAATCACCCCATTACACATAACTTAATTCTCATTCTTGTTTATTTATCAATCTCTTGTAGATTTAGTTATTGTGAGCTGGTTTCTAGGCCTCAGCCCTAATGGTTTGATAAAATCAGATTTTTTTTTCTTGGTGAAATCAACATGCATTTAATGGCCTAAAATCTTGCAAAGGTTCTCCGTTACTTGCAGAATAAAGTTCAAGCTTCTTAACATGGCTTTCAGATTTAAAATTTTTTTAAATTAATTTTAATTTATTGTATTAACATGGATTTAAGTGTCCCACTCAATATAACTCCCTTACTCCCACCCAATGTCCCCCGTTACCCCCCTTTTACTCCCCTCCCATTAATTCCTTCCCCCCTTCCCTTTGGGATTTGCTGTCCTGTTATCTATATCTATGTGTTTTGTATATATAATTTCACTAACCCATTCACCTTCTCTGATTACATCCCCTCATCCCCCTTCCCTCTGACAGCTGTCCCTCTGCTCCCTGTGACCCCGCCTCTTCCTCTGTTCCATTCCTCAGTTCACTTTGTTCACTAGATTCCACATATAAGTGAGATCATATGATATTTATCTTTCTCTGCCTGGCTTATTTCACTTAGCCTAATAATCTCCAGATCCATCCATGTTGTTGCAAAAGGTAAGATTTCCTTCTTTTTCAAGGCTGCGTAATATTCCATTGTGTGTATGTACCACAGCTTTTTAATCGACTCATCCACTGACGGACACTTGGGCTGCTTCCAGATCTTGGCTATTATAAACAATGTTGCAGTAAACATGGAAATGCATATCTTCTTTTAAATCAGTGATTTGGTATCCTTAGGATATATTCCTAAAATTGGGATAGCTGGGTCAAAAGGCAGTTCAATTTTTAAATTTTTAAAGGAAAAACCATACTATTTTCCACAGTGGCTGCACAAGTCTGCATTCCCACCAGCAGTGCAGAAGGGTGCCCATCTCACCACACCCTTGCCAGCACTTATTGTGTGTTGAATTCTTGATGAATACCATTCTGACAGGTGTGAAGTGGTATCTCATTGTGGTTTTAATTTGCAGTTCTCTGATGATTAGTGATGTTGAGCATTTTTTCATATGCCTATTGGCCATTTGTATGTCCTCTTTGGAGAAGTGTCTATTCAATTCTTTTTCCCATTTTTTGATTGGATTGTTTGTCTTCCTGGTGTTGAGTTTTATAAGTTCTTTATAAATTTTGGTTATTAACCCCTTATCAGACATATTGGTGACTATGTTCTCCCATTGGGTGAGTTGTCTTTTTATTTTGTTAATGGTATCTTTTGCTGTGCAAAAGCTTTTTAGTTTAATATAGTCCTATTTGTTTATCTTCCTTATTTCACTTGCCCATGGAGATAAATTGGCAAAATTATTACTATGAGAGATATCGAAGAGTTTACTGCTTATGCTTTCTTCCAAAGTGTGTATGGTTTCATAACTTACATTTAAGTCTTTTATTCATTTTGAGTTTATTTTTGTAAATGGTGTAAGTTGGTGGTTTAGTTTCATTTTATTTGTATGTACCTGTCCAATTTTTCCCACACCATTTATTAAAGAGACTGTCTTTACTCCACTGTACGTTTTACCAAATATCAGTTGACCATAAAGACGTGGGTAAATTTCTCTGTTCTCTATTCTGTTTCATTGATCTGTATGCCTGTTCCTTTGCCAATACCAAGCTGTTTTGATTACTATGGTCTAGGAGTATAACTTCACATCAGGAAGTGTGATATCTCCCACTTTATTTTTCATTTTCAAGATTGCTGAGGCTCTTTGGGTTCTTTTTTGTTCCATATAAATTTTGGGAATCTTTGTTCTATATCTTTGAAGTATGCCCTTGGTATTTTAATAGGAATTGCATTGAATTTATAGATTGCTTTGGGTAATATAGATTTTTCAATGATGTTTATTCGTCATATCTATGAACACGGTATATGCTTCCATTTGTTTGTATCTTCCTTGATTTCTTTTTTCAATGTCTTATAATTTTCTGAGTATAAATTTTTTACCTCCTTGGTTAAACGTACACCTTGGTACTTTCGTTGTTGTTGTTGCAATAGTGAAGGGGAGTGTTTTCTTAATTTCTCTTTCAGACAGTTTATTATTGGTTTATAAAAATGCCACTAATTGCCTGACCAGCCGGTGGTGCAGTGGATAGAGCGTCGGACTGGGATGCAAAGGACGCATGTTTGAGACCTCGAGGTCGCCAGCTTGAGTGCTGGCTCATCTGGCTTGAGCAAAAAGCTTGCCAGCTTGGTCTCAAGGTCTCTGGCTCGAGCAAGGGGTTACTCCGTCTGCTGAAGGCCTACTGTCAAGGCACATATGAGAAAGCAATCAGTGAACAACTACTTAGGTGTCACAACGAAAAATTGATGATTGATGCTTCTCATCTCTCTTCGTTCCTGTCTGCTGTCCCTATCTATCCCTCTCTCTGTCCCTATAAAAATAAAATGTCACTGATTTCTGAATATTAATTTCATATTCTGCCACTATGCCAGATTCATTTATCAGGTCTAGTAGTTTTATGACTGAGACTTTAGGGTTTTCTATGTAGAGTATCATGTCATCAGTGAATAATGATAGTTTTACTTCTCCTTTTCTAATTTAGCTGCCTTCTATTTTTTCTTCTTGTCTGATTGCTGTGGCTAGGACTTCCAGAACTCTGTTGAATAAGAGTGGTGAAAGGGGGCACTCCTGCCTTGTTCCTGATGTTAAGGGGATTGCTTTTAATTTTTGCCCACTGAGTATGATGTTGACTGTGGGTTTGTCATAGATGGCCTTTATCATGTTAAGGTATGTTCCCTGTATTCCCACTTTGCTGAGAGTTTTGATCATAAAATCATAAATGGGTGTTGGATTTTATCATATGCTTTTTCTGCATCTGATATAATCTTGTGATTTTTATCCTTCTTTTTGTTTATGTGATGAATCACATAGATTGATTTGCGAATATTGTATCAGCCTTGCCTCCCTGGAATAAATCCCACTTGATCATGTTGTATGACTTTTTTAATGTATTGCTGGATTTGGTTTGCTAATATTTTATTGAGAATTATAGCATTTATGTTCATCAGGGATATTGGTCTATAGTTTTCTTTCTTTGTAGTGTCTTCACCTGGTTTTGGAATGAGGATAATGCTTGGCTCATAAAAGAGGCTTGGGAGTCTTCCCTCTTCTTTAATTTTTTGAAATAGTTTGAGAAGCATAGGTGTTAGTTCTTCTTAGAATATTTGGTAAAATTCTCCTGTGAAGCCATCCGATCCAGGACTTCATTTGTTGGGGGTGTTTTGATAGCTGTTTCAATTTCATTTGTTGTAATTGGTCTGTTTAGGTTTTTTGATTCTTCCAGATTGAATTTTGGAAGATTTATGTCCTAGGAATTTATCCATTTCACCTACCATCTTTCTCCGAAAATAAGACAGTGTCTTATATTAATTTTTTCTCTTAAAGACGTGCTAGGTCTTATTTTCAGGGGATGTCTTATTTTTCCATGAAAAAGAATTCACATTTATTGTTGAACAAAAAATAAACATTTATTAATATACTGCAGTGATATAATCACAAACATCAGCATAACCAGCCAAACTCTGAATTCCATCAAGAGTTTCTTGTGACTCTATTTCCATGTACAAACATCTACCATTTTCCCGAAAATAAGACAGTGTCTTATATTGATTTTTGCTCCTAAAGATGAGCTAGGTCTTGTTTTCAGGGGAGGCCGTATATTACTAAGCTTGAAAAAAATTGCACTACATCTTATTTTTGGGGAAACGGTAAGATTTTCAATATTTTGACATGTAAATCTTCATAGTATTTTCTTACAATCTTTTTTGTATTTCTGCCGTGTCAGTTGTTACTTATCCATTTTCATTTCTAATTTTATTTATTTGAGTCCTCTCTCTTTTTTTCTTAATGCATCTGGTTAATCTTACTTACCTTTTCAAAGAACCAGCTCTTGGTTTCATTGATTTTATGTATTGTTATTTTAGCCTCTATGTCATTTATTTCCACTCTGATCTTTATCATTTCCTTCCTTCTACTTCCTCTGGGCTTTATTTGTTTTTTTCTAGTTCTTTTATATTCAGGGTTAAGTTGTTTATTTGAGCTTTTTCTTGCTTTTGAAGGTATGCCTGTAATGCTATGAACTGTCCTCTCAGGACTGCTTTTGCTGTTTTCCATAAATTTTGAGTTGTATGTTCATTTTCACTTGTTTTTTATTTCTTCCTTGATCTCATTGTTAACCCATTTATTATTTTTTAAAATTTATTTTTATTTATTTATTTTAGAGAGGAGACACAGAGTGAGAAAGAGAGAGAGAGAGAGAGAGAGAGAGAGAGAAAGGGTGGAGGAGCTAGAAGCATCAACTCCCATATGTGCCTTGACCAGACCAGTGCAGGGTTTTGAACTGGCGACCTCAGTGTTCCCAGGTCAATGCTTTATCCACTGCACCACCACAGGTCAGGCAACCCATTCATTATTTAATAACATGCTATTTTGCTGCAAAGTGTTTGAATATATTTTTTGTTTTTCTATTGTAGTGATTTCTAGTATCATGTCATTGTGATCAGAGAAGATGCTTGATATGATTTCAGTCTTCTTAAATTTATTGAGACTTGTTTTGTGTCCTAACATGTCATCCATCCTAGAGAATGTACCATGAGCACTAAAAAAGACTGTATATTCTGCTGCTTTGGGATGAAAGGTTCTGAGGATATCTATTAAATCCAGTTGGTCTGGTATGTCATTTAAGGCCACTGTTTCTTTGTTAATTTTCTGTCTGGAGGATCTATCCATTGATGTTAGTGAGGTATTAAAATCTCTAATTATAGTATTGCTGTCACTCGCCCTTTATGTCCATCAAAATCTGCTTTATTTATTTAGGTGCTCTTATATTAGGAACCTAGATATTTACAATGGTTATATCCTCCTGTTGGATTGCTCCCTTTATCATTATATAGTGCCCTCTTTTATCCCTTACTTTAGTCTTTGTTTTAAAGTGTATTTTGTCAGATGTAAGTATTGCTACCCCAGCTTCTTTTTCATTTTTATTTGCATGAAATACTTTATTCCATCCCTTCACTTTAGTCTGCATGCATCTTTTGTTCTGAAGTGGGTCTCTTGTAGACAGCATATGTACGAGTCCTGTTTTCTTATCCACGCAGCTACCCTATGTCTTTTGATTGGAGCATTTAATTCATTTACATTTAAGGTTATTATTGATATGTACTTATTAATGCCATTTTATTTTTTAAATCTACAATCCTCCTTTTCTAGATTTTTTCTTTCTTTGCTCTTTTTACAGCAGGCCCCTTAACATTTCTTGCAGTACTGATTTGGTTGTGATGAATTCTTTGAGTTTTTTTGTTTGTTTGTTTTATCTGGGAAGCTTTCTATTTCTCCTTTAATTTTAAATGGTAGCCTTGCTGGATAAAGAAGTCTTGGTTATAGGTTCTTGTTTTGCATCACTGAATATTTCTTGCCATTTCCTTCTGGCCTCAAGTGTTTCTGTTAAGAAGTCAGATGGCATCCTTATGAGGGTTCCTCTGTAGGTAATAATTGCTTTTCTCTTGCTGCTTTTAGTATTCTTGTCTCTTAACTTTGGCACTTTAATTATGATGTGTTTTGGTGTAGGCCTCCTTGGGTCCCTTTTTTTAAAAAAATTCTTTTTAAAGACTTTGTTTATTCATTTTTTAGAGAGGAGAGAGAGAGAAGGGGGGAGAACAGGAAGCATCAACTCCCATATGTGCCTTGACCAGGCCATCTGAGGGTTTCAAACCAGTAACCTCAGTGTTCCTGGTTGATGCTTTATCCACTGCGCCACCGCAGGTCAGGCTCATTGGGTTCCTTTTAAAGGGACTCTCTGTGCTTCTTGAACTTGTATGACTTTTTCCTTCATCAATTTAGGGAAATTTTCACCTATGATTTTTTCAAACAGGTTCCCTATACCTTGTTCATTCTCTTCTCCTTCAGGAACCCCTATGATGCGGATGTTGTTTCTCTTCATGTTGTCACAGAGGTCTCTTAGAATTCCCTCAGTCTTTTTGTGGCTCTTTTCTTTTTGTAGCTCTGCTTCTGTGCTTTTGTTAATGTTGTCCTCTAAATTCCTGATGCAATCCTCTGCTTCATCCAGCCTGCTGTTGATTCCTTCTAGTGCGGTATTCGTTTCTGATATTGTATTTGTCATTTCTGACTGGTTCTTTATGATTTCAATGTCTTTGTTAATGCTTGCTATCTGTTTATTTAGGTGCTCATTATAACCATCCATTGTTGCTCTAAGATCTTTGAGCTTCGTAAAAATCATTATTTTAAACTCTCCATCTGGTAGTTTGGTTACTTTCATCTCATTTAGTATTTTTGGGATCTCTCTTGTTGATTCATTTGGGTCACATTTCTTTATCTGCCCATTTTTTCTGTGTATTAGGTAGCATTATCTGACTTTGAAATTTTTGTAGTGTTTTTATGAGGAAGATGGGCTCAGTGATACTGACCTCTAGGCCACCTGTTTTCCTTGCTCTAAGAATGCTTCTTGAGGGTACTGTTCTCCCTCTTTTTGTATGTGAATATTGAATATAGTTGGTCCTTTTGTGGGCATGGTTATCCCTTCAGGCTGGCTGGCTCTAAGGGTCAACCTTGATCATGTATATTCCACACTGTGCAATGTCTGTCCAGTTGGGTATGTTTATTCTTCACAGTGTCTGGTGCCTGCTAGACTCCTCCTTTGGGTGTGCTGCTTATGTATCTAGCTGAGTTTATGGTTGGTGCTGTCTGCTACCCACTACCAGTTATGTTACCTCTAGATTTTCTTGGGTTGGCATCAGCTGTTGTTTGTAACCCGCTGTGGGCTACCTGTCTGCAGCTACTGCACTTTTCGCTGTTTGTGTCTGCATTTTCTGTGCCTGGATAGTGTGGGAGGGGCCAACTTTTGTATAAGGATCAGCTTCCTCCTGCTTAGAGATGACAGCAGCTCCGTAAAAGCCCCAAGCTCTGTAAGATTTGTCTCTACTTTTCAGCTGCTCCTCCTGATCTTGCAGCTGCCTGGTTTTTCCTCAAAGTCTTCTATAGAAAGAACTGTAATGTGAGCTCCAACCGGCCTCACCCAAACAACCTCTATACAGGTTGCACGCTTGGTGGGTTAGAGCAGCTGAGGTTGGGAATACATTAGTGGGACTCCTACTTGAGGGGTCTCTTGGTCAGGAACTCAGTACTGGGAATGTGGCCCCTACCCAAGAGCTTAATCTCTCAGCCACTGCTGGATACTCAAAATTTTATTTCTCCTCAGCAAGGTGAGCAGCAGGTTTAGATCTAGTGTGGCCAACAGTTTCTCTGCAGAAGTTCTTACAGCCGGTGAGACTCTGGTCCCAAGGAGGAAAACTGAGAGAGTCCTCTCCTGGGGCTGACTGTCCTCCCCCACCCCAGAAAGTGGCTAAGCCCCTTGACCAAACCCAACAATGGGCTCCCAGGGTCCCACACATTAAATGTCCATGCTCCAAGCCTCTCTCCTTTTCTCCTGTGGAATCTAGCCCTGTAGGGTAGGATATCCAGCACCAGGCCGGCTGACTGTGAAGCTCCACCCTATCTAATGCACATGAGCTGCTGTGCCAGTGTTGATTACAGAGAGCAGATCTTACCTCAGCAGGGCCAGGTGTGGGCCTAAGGAAGGAGCCCTTCCTTAGGATACCACTCTAGCAGGGTTGTTAGGTCATGAACTGAAGCTCTCTGTAGCTGGCCACTGGGTATGCCATTTCTGGGCCTCTCTGGCAGGAACCCGGCACAGACCAGTGGGAGACACTGCCCATGACTGGCCATCAGCAACCTTCTTGGAGCTACAAGCAACCAGAGTTTGTGGCTGCCTCTGGTGGGCCCAAGTGCACATGGAAATACCAGCTGCACACCTAGACTGGCTTTTACCCACACTGGGCCTGAATGAAGGTCCACTAAAAGGCCAAGTTTCACTGAGTCCTGGCTCCTGCAGTCTCTGTCTGCTGGCTGCTTGTTGGGCTTGGCCACTGAAAAAACCTCTGGTAAAATTTAGAGCCTGTGGCAATTCTGGAATTAGAAAGGGTGGTGGTTGTGGCTCCACCCCTCGGCCCCAGGTGTCAGTCTGTCCAGACGTTTTTCACAGACCTCTATAAGGTATGGCGCCAGGAGTCCAATGGGTGTGGCCTCTGAGACCCAGAGGTGTGGTCCGCCTGCAGTCTGGACAATTTCCACTGAGTCTGCCGGGAGGTGGAAGCACCGGTCTTAGAGTCAGGAGGATATGGAGGAAAGCTTCAGCCTCAACACCAGAAAGCTGAGTCACTGATGCACCCCCTGCTTCCCGGCCTCTTAGAAACAACCCATCACCGTGACTGGGGTAAGAGAAACTCCCAAGGGTGGAACAGTTGCTTTTCCCTAGGCTGATGCCTCTCAGAGGGGGCTGCTCCACCCAAGAAAGATGGTGAATGCAGTACTGGAGAATGACTCAACACAGGGGCTCCAGTGGCTGTCCCCACAGTGTCTTTCCCTGGGTCTCCAACTTTACTCTCTCTTTATGCAACTCGAGTCTTCTCAGCTCTCCCTCAACCCAAGTCCCGGGTAAGTGACTGTGAATGAGATTTTTCTGTGCGGGCCCTTTAAGATGGAGCCTGCATCTCAGAGAACTCAATCTCTTTCTCGCAGACAGAAATCCCACTCTTTTTACCTCAATGTTGTCTGGTTGCCTCTTCTAGGCTCTGGGGCACTAGGCTGGGGCTCCCGGCCTGGGGCTGAGCACCCACACCTCTCAGGTGACCCTCTCTGCAGTGAGAGTCCCTCCCTCAGCTGCCGCTCACTCCTGGGAGCAGGGCAGCCCTCTCTGCATCTCCACCCTTCCTACGAGTCTCTCTCTTCTTCTTTAATCCTTGGTTATAGACTCCTTTCATTTAGTCCAAAGTTGGTTTTTCAAGATGATTGTTCTTAAATTAAGTTGTAATCCAGTTTGGTCCTAGGAGGTGGCAGTTGGAACATCCGCCTACTTCGTTGCCATCTTAGAATCCTAAAATTATATTTCTGACCCTGCACAGCTGAGAACCAGTCCCTAGATCAGTAACAGCTTCTCCAAGATGCCAAGTACCTTAAGGCATTGCACCGAAACCAGACCTAGTTGTTTTCCTTTTCTCTCCTAGGGAGTTAAGTGCCAGGTTTATTATCATTTTAATAAATTATTAGGTTGGATGTCAGGCCTGGTTTATAGGTTTCAGTTCTGTCTGTGAAATTTGGATTGAAGCACCATGATATCATCAAAGAAAATATACACTCTATTAGAAACATATAAAATTTTGGATCGGAGTCATCAGTCTTAAGCTGAAAATACCTGTACACCATCTGGCTCAGGTCCAGTCTCCCTCTCCCTTTCTTGACACAGGCCCTGTTCATCAGAGGGCAGGGGTGAGCAGTGACCTCACAAACCTGCCCAATTTCCTCTCCTGCTGCCTGACCTGCTACTACTTCATGTAATTGAGAGTCACACCAACGTTTATACCTTTCTTTCACATGCAAGTATTACCTTAGCTATTGATATACTTACATTTAGAATGGAGTCATTTTTCTTTTACAGAATCTGTATGCTCATTTACAATGCAAAGTTAAAAACATTTTTGTGGAAAATAACTCCTATTAGCAGTGTCATCTTAGACCAGTTGTGTAACCTGCCCATACTCTGATTTTGTCATCTGTCTAAAGGGAGGGATAACAATACCTGCTCCATCAGGTTACTGCGCAGATTAAATGAGATAGGTATGAAGTGCTTGGCTGATGGAAAGTATCAAATAACAGCTTTAAGAGTTAAAGGAAAGAAGAAAAGGTGGGAGGGGAGCTGGTTTTCCATGCCCTCAGAAGATAGGAGGTGGAATTTGAGCAGCCTGCAGGGAACCTGGTCTCCTCGTTCTTCACCTGTAGGCAGGTCCCAGGGTTCTCTCTCCTTTACATACACCAGTCTCAAATTGTCCTCAGGACCCAAATGTAGACAGCGAGCTCTTCCTCACCTTTGTGCTCAGTCCCCTTCAAGCTCTAGGAGTTTGGCAGATCTCATGAGGACCCAGCTTCCAGTTCTGCTTGATGGCGACCTGACTTGCACTTGTCTGTTTGACTAGAAGTTAAAATTCAGTCATCAGATCAGAAGTTGGGCTCACTGCTGGCCAGAGTTTTTGCTTTATCAGAGGACTTCACAGTGAAATTAAAGCTCTACTATCTACTCCTGCCCCTTTGAGTATCTGTAGGATCCAATGACTGCCTTTAAAACTCCATAGTATACTCTGCTTTTCCCAGCATAGAGAGCCAGAAAACTGCAAATGAAGAGTCCTCTTGGAACTACTGTGTGAACACACAGCTGTTTGGGGAACTTGGCCTCTCCACTCCGTTCTCAGCAGGTTGCAGTCAGACATGCCACACACTGCTGTGTTCATTGATTGTATTAAATGCCACATTCTGAAGGAAGGAAGGATCTGCTCAGTCACTGCTAGCTTATTCATTATTCATATACAATTAAAGGGCATGGCACAAATGAACGCAAGCATCTGAGAAAAGTCATTATTCATGTACAGATCACATCGAACATTTGTCATTTCTCCAGTGCCTTAACATACTATTTGTGCCTTGGGACCTCAAATTATATATATTAAACAGTGTAGATGCCCTTTTAGTTTAATTCTTGGCCTTCATCCACTTGTTCAGATTACATGGAATTATTTAAAATTTAGTGCTTGCTTCCCCTTACTATGTAAAAAGGAAAAAGAAAATTTCTTTTTTAGACCATTACAATCTAAGGATGAATGCAGATTGTTCTAGTATGATTCTTAATGAGCCACTATTAACATAGTAGGACACCCAGTGCATTAATGCAATATCTCTTTTCACATCATTACTCCTAATGGAACTGTTACAGGATAATAGCTTGACCTTTATCTGTAGATTCAGAGAACAAACTATATTCTGCTTACTCAATACCCCTATTCATATAGCCTACTGAGCATTTTCAGGTCAATACAGTATTTTGGCTAAAGGCCTCATCTGTGCGTCCAATAGAATAGGATTTTGTCTTCAGTACATAGATTCTATACTGCTCACAAAAATTAGGGGATATTTCAAAATGAATATGAAGCAGTAAAAAAAGAAGGATTTGATTTTTTTTTTATTAAACAAGAACATCAGAAAAGCAAACGACAGGTCAAAGAAAGTTGTGATTATACAAATGAGATGCAAAACCAACTTTTATTTCATTGGTGAAAATGCACTGTACGAAAGGCAGAAAGTATCTGCATGCTCCCTGATCCCCTAATTTTTGTGAGAAGTATAGTTAAAAATCTCTTAACTATGAATGTAATTCATGAAATAGAATGTCAGTAATAGATCCAGTGGAAATATTTGTTTGTACGTGTATAGATTTTTTTGAGAAGCCTGATGTGCCTTCAGTGGTCTCAGACACAGACCCAAGAGACAGAGTCTTTACCTGGCTTCATTTCATTGAAACTGAAGAAGTTTTAACTGAAAATAGCAAAAACAACCAGAAATTGTTGCCTTTTTAATAACAGAATACCTGAGTTCAAGATTAGATTCAAAAGATCTGATTGGAAGCTCCTCACAGCTTCCAATGGGAGAAACATTCCAGAACCTTCCCTTTGATTCTCCTAAACCTGATTGTTGACACACGTAGTGACTGGGAATCATTTTGATATGGGCATAATCCAGATCTACTCTGTCAATTTGGAATCACTACTTTCTAATAGATGCTAATTTGGACATCTGTATTTCACAATCGAAAAGAGGGGTTGCTATGGAAATTAATTATATAAATACTATTACATGAGTGAGATGTGTACCTGCTAATACAATCCTTTCAGTAGTACTCATTTTCATATAAGCTATAGGGTGCCAAAAACAAATACTTTTTAGATTCATTAAAACAGGACGTAGAGAATCTTCTGGAAATTCTCTGATAAGTAAACACTATTGTGGGCATTTGGATGTAATAAAACCTGTTTCCTTAACTATATCATATTAAGATTTCCTACTAATTCAGATAGGCCTTCCTCCCTGACTTAGCCTACATTTGTGAACTCTTGTATTTGCTTCCATTAGAAAAAAAAACTAGAAAATGTTTGTTTATTCATCAAATGTTTATTGAGTTCTTACTCAGTACAAGGTACTGTTGCAGGTGCTTTGAGGGAAGCAAAATAAATGAAGACCGGGGGTGTCTTCAGCCTGATGTGGGAGATTCAAAAGCACACCCACACCCAGAGGTATCATTTTCTCTCCATGTCTCCAGAGTGGAGACTGCTCACTTGAGTAAGCCGAGCCCATATAGCATATACTGTACTGAGCGGCCTCATTGATATTATCACCGATCCTCAATTCTGCTTCCTAACTAGCACTAGTCTGCTACTTAGGCTGGGCTGAGTCCTTTCCACGAAGGCTCTTACCACAGCTACATGTCTTATTCTCACTCCCCTATCATGCTGTCACCTTGGATAACTTCACTGTCCACGTGAAACATCCATTTGACACCCCAGCCACATAGTACCTGGACCTCACCCATAGTGACATTGACCTCTACTACTTTTCAGCCCCACCCCTGACCACACCTTGGCATTCTCATCCAGAATTGTCTCCACTGCCACCATTTATGCCCCAGCATCGTACTTTCAGTCATCCTTATTCCATGGCACCTCCTTGCCAACCCTGTTGATAGTTCTACTCCCTGGTCTCTATAGATATTCCAGTCTTTGAGCCTTTACCTGGCTTCACTTGCTTCCCAGATTTGGGTAGGAAGGGGGAGTAAGGAAAGTTGGGGTAGTTCATTCTAGGTGGCATCTTCACCAGCATCTCCAAGTGATTTGTATCTCTGTCCTGCCAAAACTGTCCAGCAAAATTCTGACCCAAGACAAGCCCTAACATTCTTGTGTCTCCCCTCCCGAGGAGGACTGCAAAGTGTTGTGGGGGAAAAGCTGGCCCCTTAAAATTGTTGCTAACACCACCATCCTGCTTGGTGCCCTCACATTCCCAGTCTGCTGCTCCTACTTCTGTTCTCAGAGGCACTTCCAGATGGTCCCTACACTCCGTTTCCTCCCCGGGAAGTTCAGTGAGGCCTCAGGAGTGATTACTCCTACCTGTACCCACTGCTCAACCTGCCTGAGTCTTCCCTTCCTCTGGGGTCAGGGAAAGAATTTTCTCCCATCTGAGGGCAACCCCTCCATCCCTGTCCCAACCCATCACCTCCCAGTTCCTCTGGGGTGGTTCCTTTGATTGCCTTCTTTTTTCTGGATCCTATCTTCCCCCACAACATTGCTGCTATACTCAACCTGTAAATACGCTCAGGTTTCCCATCCCTCAGCCCTCCTCCTTCCAGCCCTTCTTCTCTTCCTTCCCCAATTCAACACAGTTTTTTATTTATTGATTGACTCATTTAGAGAGAGAGGAAAAGAGAGAGAAAGAAACATCGATCTGTTCCTATGTGTGCCCCATCCAGGGATTGAACGTGCAACCTTTGCATATTGGGATGATGCTCTAACCAACTGAGCTATTTGGCCAGGGTCAACCCAGTTTTTTGAGAGTGTCATCTGTGACCATCCCCACCACTCCTTGATGACCTTCAGTGGACACTTTCCACACCTCCTTTCCTGGCCCGTTTTCTGCACTTAGACAGTGGGTCCCTCCTCTATTAGCACCACTCTCCAGCCTTTACGAGACGCCCTCTGTGATTCAGACTCTGGCCTGTCCTGGGCTCCTTCATGAGCTCCTGTGCCTTAATCTCTGTTCAACCACTGGGCTTCTCTCCGGCTCTGCTTGAACAGCACTCTTTTCACTAAATCCCTTCTCCCTGGTTAACAGTTCTTTCTATCACTTCAACTACCACTTACATGTTTGTGACTCTTCAACGGGTATCAGCTGGGACCCTTCCCTGAATTGTCAACTTCTATACAGAAATAACTGCTAGCCATTTCCACAGGGGTGCTCCATGGCACCCCAAACTCGGCATGTCCCAAACCAAGCCAAGTACATCTACCTCTCCTGTCACAAATCTTCTCTTCTGTAGTTACCAGGTCAAGTGATTCAGCAGAAATGCTTGTTCTAGATACAGTTCTGGTCACCCCTCCATCTTAACTAACATGGCCCTGACTCAGACGACGACAGTAGTTTCCGCAAAGGGCCTGCTTCACTCCCTCAGGTCCGTCCTTCCCCCTGCTGCCACGTGGCTCCCACTGAGCAACCCGACTGTTTATATTTGTATGTGGATTTTTTTCCTTCTTTCAAATTACTTCTTTAGGATAAATTCCTAGGAGTAAGATTTCCAATCCAAACGTACAACAGTTTTATGCCTCTCATTATATATTACATCATTTCCCAAAAGGCTTTTACCAACAGTCCTGTTTGAATGTGCCAGGTCCCCACAATTTTATCAATACGAACTATTAGCTTTTTTAACATTGTTCTTCTAATTAAGTAGGTATACAGTGTGTTTTGCTATTTGGGGACATACATATTAGCTGAACATTTTTCCTAATGTTTTTTGCTAAATACACTTTATCTATAGAGACTTTTTTTTTTTTTACAGGGACAGAGAGAGAGTCAGAGAGAGGGATAAATAGGGACAGACAGACAGGAATGGAGAGAGATGAGAAGCATCAATCATCAGTTTTTTGTTGTGACACCTTAGTTGTTCACTGATTGCTTTCTCATATGTGTTTTGACCACGGGCCTTCAGCAGACTGAGTAACCCCTTGCTAGAGCCAGCGACCTTCGGTCCAAGCTGGCAAGCTTTTGCTCAAGCCAGATGAGCCCGCGCTCAAGCTGGCAACCTCGGGGTCTTGAACCTGGGTCCTCCGTGTTCCAGTCTGAAGCTCTATCCATCGTGCCATCGCCTGGTCAGGCTATAGAGACTTTTGAAGTAGCTCTTTTATTTGAATGAGTGCTTTATATGGTGACAGATATTGGACCTTTTCCATCATACTTAGAACAATTAGTTTTTCTCATTCTGATGAAATACATATTTTCCTTTCAATAAAAATTCCATAGTTTTACATAGTAGTTGAATCTGTCAACATTTTTCTTTGTCATTTCTTTTAAAAAGAAGCCTTTAAAACATTTTTAAACATTTAAATATTGCCAATGTTTTAAATGCCAAGAAGGCAGTGTATGTGAGCACACCGTTGATCTTGACCATATGGAGAGCAATTTGAGAAGTGCTCCGGAATGGCCTGTGAAGCACAGATGTCAGTACCAGTGCCTGTGTGTGCACTCACATGGTGTGGCTTTAGTAAGACAGTTGTCTGGCCTTCCTCTTGTCCCATCCTATGACTCTCTATAGTTTCTTTTATGCTTAATATGTAGGTCTTTCCTAGAAGCCAACAGATTATTACAAGAGGTTGACTCAACATAGAATTGGAACTTCTGTTAAGACACAATTGCATTCTATTTATGCTGAGAACTGATTGAGTTAGTGGGAATCACCATAAGAACATCCATCTTTTTGTGTAATTTTACATTAGATTTTGAATTAATAACAAAAAAAAGTGAAATATTTTAATACAGTTGCTAAATTTTGTCATGGGGCCAGTGGACCCATGGCAAGCATTTTTCTTTTCTCTGCTTATAAGGCATATATATACATGGACATGGAACAAGTAGATAGAAACTACCAACTATTTATAGTTGGCTTCATTTTGAAGCACAGAACTTTTCTATAGCCACAGGGCCCTGCTAAGCTCCACTTTTCACCAAAGGAATGTTATATAGATATTGGAGATATCTACTGCAGAACTGATGTCTTTTAGCAATATACTTTTGTTTTTCTCCTTGGGATATATTCCTGTTTCAGATCTGACTATTTCATTTGTTAAAGCATTTAACAATATTTCACATTTCCTTTCAGTCTTCACGGAAAAGTACTGTACTGCTAATCATGTGGATAAACTTCCTGGCCCAAGAGACTGGGTGCAGATTCTACAGGATCAAATTAAACTGGCCAGAAGAAGGTTAAAAAGAGGCTCAGGTATGGATAAACTGCAAGAAAATAATTGCAGAAGCCCTTTATTTAATTCTCAAGACATTGTGAAGTACAATGCTTTGCGCTAGGGCACTCCATTGTCTCTTGCCTTTTGAAGATGTGCTATATAATGTGTTGTGGTTTTGTACTTTAAAGTCTTAATTCAAATGAATTTTGAAGTTCACCTGAAGATTAAATAGTGAAAATGTGTCAGGCCATTCACTTTGGATAGTGCAAAGGAAAAAGATTGCTAACCTCATCTGTGGGCTTACGTATCGTGTGGATAAAACTGGGTCTCTCTTTTATGATTTGTTTCCATTACCTATTGATTTTTGTTTGTTTGAATCTGCCTGACTTTATAAAAAGTACTGTTTGTTTAAGGTAAAAAATAACAATAATGGTCTTGAAACGTCACACGAAATAGAAAGGGATTTTAAGTCAAATATTTATTTATTTGTTTGTTTATTTATTTATTTGGTGAGAGGAGGGGAAATAGGCAGCCTCCCACATGCGCCCATACCTGAATCCACCCAGTAACTCCATTTTGGGCCAATGCTTGAGTACTCAGCTATTTTTAGTGCCTGACGCTAATACACTCCAAGGAGCTATTTTCAGCACCCAGGGCTGATGCTCAAACCAGTTAAGCCACTAGCTGCAGGAAGGGAAGTGGGAGAGAAGGGGGAGGGAAAGGGGAGTAGAAGCAGATGGTTGCCTTTCCTGTGCGCTCTGACCGGGAATTGAACCTGGGACATGCATATGCCAGGCCGACACTCCATCCAGTGAGCCACCAGCCAGGGCCTATTATTATTTTATTATTTTTTATTTAAATCTGGGCTTGGTGATTCTGGGTTTTCTTCCAGGAAAAGTAAACACTAGTTGAATTGTGACTATTTAGTCATTTTAAGTTTCAACCTCCCCAAAAATGACAGTGGGTCATTATTTCTCATTATTGCAGTGAGGAATCCCTTTGAGATAAGCTTTCTGCTATCATGTAAAAATAATCATCTCTAGGAAGTCACACACCTCTGAATTTTTTAAAATCCTGATTAAACTTAGGATACCTGGCCTGCTCAGAGCCTTCTGTGTGGCTGGAGTGTGAAGGTCAGGGGGTCCTGAAATGTTACAGACTTGGATGTCCTGGGGGTCCATGAGGCTGTGTCACTGATAGATCCCTTTATGTGAATTCACACTGTGAGTAGTCATCACTGGGACATGACGTACGGAGGAGCACAGTGCCAGCCTCCAGAAGAGCTCCTGGCACCAGCTGAGAATGCCCTTGTTGCAACAGTGAGACACATGGGCACCAAGGGACCCAGTGGTTTCAGTGTGGAAAACCTTACAGCTCTATTCTCTAAAAGTAGCTCTCAGGACTCTAAAATATTCAGCTATAGCATCATCTTTCTAGGCTGAGCATCCTTGACCTAACTATGATAGAATTAGGTAGTAATTTTTAAAGCTCTAGGTCCAAAGGTCGTGTCCAAAAAACAAAATAAACATTTAGCTGTAGATGATATTTTATTAAAAATCTTCCCTTTGTCCATTTTAACTTTTTGCTTTCTTTTATACATAATTGAAGCTCTCTTTATAAAGCACAATAAACTACTAATATTTTTAATTGGTAAAAAATGTATTATCACACCAGGTAATAAGTCATAATGGTGTCGAAAGGTCTGGTTTCCAAGTCTTTAAGAATGCTCTTTAGGAGAGACGGCAAGATGGTGATGGAGTAGGCGGACGTACCAACTTTCAACTCCCAGAACCAAAGTGGATTATAACTTAGTTTTAAGAACCATCATCTGGATAAACCAACTTAAACTAAACTAAGTGGATTCTGCAACCAAGGAACATTGAAGAAGCCACATTAAGACTGGTAGGAAAAGCGAAAATGCGGAGAGGGCTGCCCAGCTCCCCGGAGCAAACGGCAGCCCGGAGAGACTCCTGTGGCAGCAGGAGAGTTTGGCGGAAAAGGAGGGTCCTGGGTCCCAGGAACAAAGCCCCAGCCTGTGGTCCCAGGGCCTAGAAGAGGCATTTGGACAGTATTGAGCTGTGAAACAAGTGAGGATACTGTTTGTGAGAAAGAGACAGTTTTCTCAGATCCAGGATTCTTCTTAAAGGCACTGCACAGAAAACCTCTCTCACAACCACTCACCCGGGGCTCCAGGGAACAGGGACAGAGGAGAGAACCAGAGCAACGGGAAGAGGGTGTGGACTGGAAGGCACAGGGAGAAACACTCTGAGGGACAGCCACCCTAACCCCTGGGCTGAGTCACTTACCTAATCAAAAACGAATATTTCCCCTGGAATGAGCAATACCAGCAAAGGGAGACAGGACACCAGCCAAACAAGCTCTCCTGCGGCACTTAGAGCAGAGCTGCTTAGATGGAGGAAGCTTCAAGGACTACAATATGAAGTGTTAGGATCTGAGCTGCAGTGCCCCTACCCACACTGCTGAGGGCTTGCTGGAGGGATGGTGGCGGCAGGATGCTGAAACGTTCTGTCGGCGGGGGCGGAGGCCCAGCAGGTGTGAGCTCGGTCTAGCCCAGCAGGGGTGGAGGGGATGTGAAAAACCGGTCTGGCAGCTGGGGGTCCGCCTGCAGCCCCACCTACAGGGGAAAAGCGGGAGGCCAGGATCGGGCAGAGATCTGCTCTGTGACCCTGTGCAAGCCGGCCCTGACTGCGGGGGCCGGGCTAAAGCCTGGAATGGGAGGAGGCTCGCAGCTGAGCGCCCAACAGCAGCCCTGCCCAGCCTAAGAAACCACGGATTCAGATCCTGAGCAAGCCGGCCCTGATGACAGGGGCGGGGCTAAAGCCCGGGACAGGCGGAGGCTCATAGCTGAGTGCACGCCAGCAGCCCAGTCTGACCGAGAAACTGCGGTGAGCAGGCTCTGACCTCAGGGGCTGGGTGGAAGCCCCGGAACAGGCTGGGTGCATAACTGAGCAAAGGTGCGCAACCTCACCTGTGGGGGCGAGGCGAAGGCCCAGACAGGCTGAGGCTTGTAGAGCCGGGAACCAGAACACAGCCCCTCCCGCAGAGGAGAGGTGCAAATCACAGCAACAGCCGCAGTGGGCCGGGGCTGGCAATTCCCATACCCAACCGCCCTAGGCAGCAGCAGAGGGTGTGGCGGGCCTGCAGACAGACCACACCTAGGGAACACAAAGGGAACACCAATTGGACTCCAGTGTCCACACCCTTCTTATACATAGACAAAATGGGCAGGCAGAGAAATGTAACCCAAATGAATCAAGAGAAATCCCCAGAGAAAGACCTGAATGAACCAGATATAACCAAATTACCAGATGCAGAGTTTAAAATAATGATAGTTAGGATGTTCAAAGAGATTAGAGCAACAATGGATAGTCATTACGAACACCTAAATAAAGAGATAACAAGTATAAAAAAGGAAATTGAAATAATAAAAAAGAATCAGACAGAAATGACAAATACAATATCAGAACTGAAGACCACAATGGAAAGAATTAAAAGCAGGATGGATGAAGCTGAGGATCGAATCAGCAAGTTAGAGGCCACAATAATAAACAAAGGCACAGAGGCAGAACAGAAAAAAGAAAAGAGACTCAAAAAATGTGAGGAAACTCTAAGGGAGCTCTGTGACAACAAGAAGAGAAATAACATCTGCATCATAGGGGTTCTTGAAGAAGAGGATAAAGAACAAGAAATAGAAACTTTGTTCAATCAAATCATAGCTGAAAACTTCCCTAAATTAAGGTTGGAAAATGTTTTACATGTTCAAGAAGCACAGAGAACTCCATTAAGGAGAAACCCAAAGAAATCTACACCAACACACATCATAGTTAAAATACCAAAGCTAAGAGATAAAGGGAAAATTTTAAAAGCTGCTAGAGAAAAAAAGGCTATCACCTACAAAGGAGCTCCCATAAGGATGACATCCGACTTCTCAACAGAAACACTTGACCAGAAGGGAATGGCAAGATATAATCAAAGTAATGCAGAAGAAGAACCTACAACCAAGACTACTCTATCCAGCAAGGCTAACATTTAAAATTGAAGGAGAAATAAAGAGCTTCCCAGCCAAAGAATTCCTCAGGAATTCATTAAAACCAAACCAATTCTGCAAGAGATGCTAAGGGGCCTGTTGTGAACAGTTCAAGGGGGGAAAAGAATATAGCTAAAGAAGAATACAGCTTTAAAGAATAAAATGGCAATAAACAATTACATATCAATAATAACCTTAAATGTAAATGGATTAAGTTATCCAATCAAAACACATAGGGTAGCTGCGTGGATAAAGAAACAGGACCCATAAATATGCTGTCTACAGAGGACACACCTTAAAACAAAATATGCACATAGATTGAAGGTAAAAGGATGGATAAAAATATTTCATGCAAACGGAAATGAAAAAAAAGCCGGGGTAGCAATACTTATATCTGACAAAATGGACTTTAAAACAAAGGCTGTAGTAAGAGATAAAGAAGGACACTACCTAATGATAAAGGGAACATTTCAACAGTAAGATATAACTATTATAAATATCTACACACCAAACATAGGAGCCTCAACATACATAAAGCAGACTTTGATGGATATAAAGGGAGAGATTAACAGCAATACTATCATAGTAAGGGATTTCAATACCCCACTAACATCACTGGATAGATCCTCAAGAAAGAAAATTAATAAAGAAACAGCAGACTTAAAGGATATACTTAGATCAACTCGATTTAATAGCTATCTTCAGAACATTTCACCCTAAAGCAGTAAATATACATTCTTTTTAAGCGCTCATGGTACATTCTCTAGGATAGACCACATATTAGGACACAAAAATGGTCTCAAAAAATTTAAGAAGATTGAAATCATATCAAGCATTTTCTCTGATCACAATGCCATGAAACTAGAAAATAACGACAAAAGATAAACTGAAAAATACTCAAACACTTGGAAACTAAATAGCATGTTATTAAATAACGAATGGATTAAAAATGAGATCAAAGAAGATATAAAAATGTTTCTAGAAACGAATGATAATGAGCATGCATCAACTCAAAATTTATGGGACACAGCAAAAGCAGTACTGAGAGGGAAGTTCATTGCACTACAGGCATACCATAGGAAGCTAGAAAAAGCTCAAATGAGCAACCAGACCCTGCATCTAAAAGAACTAGAAAAACAATAGCAAATAAAGCCCGGGACTAGTAGAAGGAAGGAAATAATAAAGATCAGAGCAGAAATAAATAACATAGAGGCTAAGGAAACAATACAGAGGATCAATGAAACCAGGACCTGGTTCTTTGAAAAGGTAAACAAAATCGATGAACCTTTAACTAGACTCACCAAGGAAAAAAGAGAGAGGACTCAAATAAATAAAATTAGAAACGGGGGTGGAGAAATAACAACTGACACAACAGAAATACAAAGTATTGTAAGAAAATACTATGAAGAACTCTATGACAAAAAATTAGAAAACCTAGGTGAAATGGACAAATTTCTTGAGTCATATAATCTTCCAAAAATCAATCTGGAAAAATCAGAACACATAAGCAGACCAATTACAACAAATGAGATCGAAACAGTTATCAAAAAACTCCCCAACAAAGAAAAGTCCAGGGCCTGATGGCTTCACAAGTGAATTCTACCAAAAATTCAAAGAACTAACTCCTATCCTCCTCAAGCTATTTCAAAAAATTCAAGAGGAAGGAAGACTTCCAAACTCCTTTTATGAGGCTAGCATAATTCTGGTCCCAAAACAGGGCAAAGACAACACAAAGAAAGAAAATTATAAGCCAATATCCCTGATGAATTTAGATGCTAAAATTCTGAACAAAATATTAGCCAACCAGATCCAGCAATATATGAAAAAAATCATACACCATAATCAAGTGGGATTAATTCTGGAGAGGCAAGGCTGGTTCAATATTTGCAAATCAATCAATGTGATTCATCACATAAACAAAAGGAAGGACAAAAATCACATGATAATTTCAGTAGATGCAGAAAAGGCATTTGATAAAATCCAGCACCCATTCATGTTCAAAACTCTCAGTACTGTGGGAATACAGGGAACATTCCTTAACATGATAAAGGCCATCTATGACAAACCCACAGCAAACATCATACTCAATGGGCAAAAATTAAAAGCAATCCCCTTAACATCAGGAACCAGGCAGGGTTGCCCTCTTTCACCACTCTTATTCAACAACATAGTTCTGTAAGTCCTAGCTACAGCAATGAAACAAGAAGAAGAAATAAAAGGCATCCAAATTGGAAAGAAGAAGTAAAACTGTCATTATTTGCAGATGATATGATATTGTATATAGAAAACCCTAAAGTCTCAGTCAAAAAACTACTGGACCTGATAAATGAATTCAGCAAGGTGGCAGGATATAAAATTAATACTCAGAAATCAGAGGCATTTCTATATACCAACAATGCACTGTCAGCAAAAGAAATTAAGGAAACAACCCCCTTCACTATTGCAACCAAAAAATAAAGTACCTAGGAGTAAATTTAACCAAGGAGGTTAAGGACTTGACTCGGGAAATTATAAATCATTGATAAAAGAAATCAAGGAAGATACAAACAAGTGGAAGCATATACCATACTCATGATTAGGAAGAATAAACATCATTAAAATGTCTATATTACCCAAAGCAATTTATAAATTCAATGCAATACCAATTAAAATACCAATGACATACTTCAAAGATATAGAACACATATTCCAAAAATTTATATGGAACCAAAAAAGAACACGAATAGCCCCAACAATCTTAAAAGAAAAAATAAAGCAGGAGGTATCAGCCTTCCGGATATCAAGGTATACTACAAGGCCATTGTACTCAAGACAGCCTGGTACTGGCATAAGAACAGTAACATAGATCAATGAAACTGAACAGAGAACCCAGGAATAAACCCACAGCTTTATGGACAACTGATATTTGACAAAGGAGGAAAGAGCATACAATGGAGTAAAGACAGCCTCTTTAACAAATGGTGTTGGGAAAATTGGAGATCTACCTGCAAAAAAAATGAAACTAGACCATCAACTTACACCATTCACAAAAACAAACTCAAAATGAATAAAAGACTTAAATGTAAGCCGTGAAACCATAAACATCTTAGAAGAAAACATAGGCAGCAAGCTCTCCGACATCTGTTGCAGCAATATATTTGCCGATCTATCTCCACGGGCCAATGAAATAAAAGGCAAGAGAAACAAATGGGTCTATATCAAACTAAAAAGTTTTTGCACAGCTAAAGACAATAAGAACAGAATAAAAAGACAGACCACACTATGGGAGAACATATTTGACAACACATCTGATAAGGGGTTAATAACCAAAATTTATAAAGAACTTATAAAGCTCAACACCAGGAAGACAAACAATCCAATCAAAAAATGGACAAAAGAAATGAATAGAAGTTTTTCCAAAGAGGACATACAGATGGCCAATAGGCATATGAAAAAATGCTCAACATCACTAATCATTAGAGAAATGCAAATTAAAACCACAATGAGATATCACCTTACACCAGTCAGAATGGCGCTCTTCAGCAAAACAACACAGAATAAGTGCTGATGAGGATGTGGAGAAAAGGGAACCCTCCTGCACTGCTGGTGGGAATGCAGACTGGTACAGCCACTGTGGAAAACAGTATGGAGATTTCTCAAAAAATTAAAAGTCGAACTGCCTTTTGACCCAGCTATTTCACTTATAGTAATATACCCTAAGAACACCATAGCACTGTTCGAATAGAAGAAATGTGTCCCCATGTTGGTGGTAGCATTTTTCACCATATCGAAGATCTGGAAGCAGTCCAAGTGTCTGTCAGAGGATGAGTGGATTCAAAAGCTTTGGTACATATATACTATGGAATACTACTCAGCCATAAGAAATGATGACATCGGATCATTTACAACAAAATAGATGGACCTTGATAACATTATATGCAGTGAAATAATAAAACAGAAAAAAACTGAGAACAGCATGATTTCATACATAGGTGGTTCATAAAAGTGAGACTATGAGACATGGACAAGAGTGTGGTGGTTATGGAGTGGGAGAAGCGAAGTGAGGGAGGGAGGGGGTTTAGGGGAGGGGCACAAAGAAATCCAGATAGAAGGTGACAGAGGACAATTTGACTTTGGGTGATGGGTATGCAACATAATTGATTGATAAGATAACCTGGAGGTGTTTTCTTTGAACGTATGTACCAGGATTTATTAATGTCACCCCATTAAAATTAATAAAAAATTAAAAAGCAAAGAAAAAAAAAGAATGCTCTTTACTAGCTCTGGGCCTTGGACATATCACACCATCTTTCTAATTTCAGTGTCTCTCTCATGAAGTGGACATAAACAAAAAGCCTGCCTCAGAGTTGTTGTGAGGCTCCAAACACAGGTTGTATATGAATGTATTTATATGTGAAACTAGTTGTATCCTTTCTGAGAATGTCTGTATTGTACATAGCTGGCTGCTGTGTAGGTCGCTGAGGAACACATAACCCCCTGTGTCCTAGGTCAGGGGACCACCAGCTTGTTCCTGGGCAGTCCTGCTTTACCATTGTTGTCCCAGCATAATCATTAATAACCTCGTTTCACTCTCAGAGGTCTTCAGGATTGAATAAATAATCTGGTCATTCTCCTAGTTCCTCCATCTTCACTACCTTCTTCTCTTTCATTTTAAATCATCACAAATGAACACAGAATGATAGTGTGGAAAGAACTGGTCTGACTACCCAGCTCTGAGCTGCCATTTACAACATCCTGGGACTTGAGACAAATTATTCAGCCTCCCTGAGTCTTGAGTTCTTCATTTATATAACAAGGCTAACAGGTACCTCAGGGTTGTTTTCATGGTTAGAATTAGACAATGTGAAGTATTGCCACTAAAAGAGAACTGACACGTAATGATGCTCAAAAACTTCACAGCCTCATCCTCCTTCCTATTGCCAGCCGAAGGCAGAACAACCCCTCTGTCCTTGCCGTATTTCCAAACCACTGCCTTCTCTTTCTCCTGACATTGTTGATCAAAATTTTTCCAAAAGGTTTGCATCCATCTTTGGGCTCTCCCATCTTGGTTCGTTTTAGACTTTATTGAATTTATTGCACTTTGCCCTCTGACCTCACTTCTCTACGTGAGCTCTCGCTACAGTCACACCCCAATGATCAGATTTCACTTTTCTATTTATATTAATGCTCTGGCTTGACTTCCATGTTGATTCTTACTCTGTAAAATCTCCTTCTTCTTGAAACTGTCTTTGCTTGGCTTCTCTGACTTTATTCTCTTTGTTTTGCCTCCAAATTTTCTGGCAGTGCCTTCAGTCTCCTTCACTGCTCTCTCTCCTCCACCTGTCTCCTAAATCCAGCATTCCCAAGTTTTCATCCTTGGCACTGGTTCCATTCGAAATCTGCAGTCCTGACTGGAACTGTCCCATCATCAGTGGCTGTCAGCTGTGCAGCCCCAGACATGGCCACGGTCTGAGACAGCTAATGAAATGTGGTCTTGCCTTCCCCATCTAAACACTCCTGCTAGCTTCCTTTCACCGTCAAAGTAAAATCCCTTCTAAGTACATACCCTGCCCCAGCCTGGCAGGCAAGGTTCTTCACAGTCAGCTCCACCCCCTCTTCACCAGCCTCAACTTCTGCAGTCTCCCTGTTCTGAAAAATTCTAGGTTTTCAAACTCATCCTTTCCCTTTTCCCAGAAAACAATGCCTCCTCCTGTCACATTATCAAGGTTCTTTCTCCTGGAGTCTTCTGCCATTAGAATAGTTACCCACCTGTTTACTCCAATGGCCAGGAGAGCCTCAGAAGCAGAGATGATATCTGAATCATGTTTCTACCCCAAGAATCTAGAACAGTGTGTGGCACAGAGTGGAATCCATGAATGAACCAACAATCAATCAGTGGAAAAGAAGGAAGGGGCAATAGTCCTCAACAAAAGTATCTTATTCTTTAGCTCATCCAGGTCATGTGAGATCCTGGAGAATATTCTGTCATCAATTCCTTCCTTGAAGTTCAAATACTTATCCCCAAACCCACAGGGCAGCAATGTCCCTGAGCTCTGTCCTCGGGAAAAAGGTCCTTGCTTGGGCTGCTCATGGCTCCTTAGTTTGTTTGTGCCTGTGGCTGCTCACTTGGGCAGTGAATGGCAGGTGTTATAAAAAATGATTGCCTCACCTGGCCAGGCGGTGGCGCAGTTGATAGAGCGTCAGACTGGGATGCAGAGGACCCAGGTTCGAGACCCCGAGGTCGCCAGCTTAAGCGCAGACTCATCTGGCTTGAGCAAAAAAGCTCACCAGCTTGGAACCAAGGTCGCTGGCTCGAGCAAGGGGTTACTTGGTCTGCTGAAGGCCCGCAATCATGGCACATGTGAAAAAACAATCAATGAACAACTAAGGTGTTGCAACGAAAAACTGATGATTGATGCTTCTCATCTCTCTCTGTTCCTGTCTGTCTGTCCCTATCTATCCCTCTCTCTGACTCTCTCTCTTTGTCCTTGTAAAAAATAAAATAAAATAAATAATAAAGTAAAACCAATAACTAAAAAAAAAAAAAAATGATTGCCTCATTGTTTTCCACAGTAACTAATGCTATTTTGAGCCCTGGTGCCATCTTGGGTGCTGTATCTCTTTGGTTTTAGATCCCAAATTTCAAGTGTGAAGCCTGAGTGCTATGCTTGCTGGTATTAAGTTGGTCTTGTGTTGCCTAACTTCTGCCTTGGCATTCTTGACTGGGTATGTAAGAACCTCCATTTGCCTATTGATTTGCAGGGGAAGATTGTTTACCCCCCCCCCCCAAAGTAAAGATACTGAATATAATATTCAGGTTTGAGAGAGATCCAAAGTATGCCATAGTGAAGAGACCCAAATTTAACACTCGTCCAAAGGAAAGAAACAGGCCAAAGCAGAACAAGAACCAACTACCCTTTGGTTCACCGCACACTCTACCAACATACTGCCCCACTGTGCCACCACCTTTTATCCTGAGACAGGCTAGTGAATTTCTCCACTCAGAATCCACAGAAGCATGCCCGTGCCTTCCCGCTTCACAGGGACTGCTAGGAGGAAGTGGAAAACATGAGGAAAGCTTGGAGGTCCTTGGGAGCTTGAGGGAAAGGAACTATAAATCCAGAATGCTGATCTTACTAATTCCGGTGTTGCAGAGACAACCTGGAGAAATGAAGGAGAGGTCTTGGTGATATAGAGCATGTGCCTCTGGCTGGAGATGATTACAAACCCCTGAAAGGCCTGAAACGTTGAAGAGAAGTGGTGGGGAGAAGACTGTTGAGTATCTACTGAGCACTGGCGAGGCCTCTTCTCAGAGACATAGAAATGACCTTATTGGCAATGGGCCACGTGATTGAAATAGAAAAGTTTCCTCATACATTATATTTTATACATAAACACACCCTTTTTTTTGTTCTATTACAAATGCTAAGACCAATTATTTTGAGCTCAAGTCTCCACTTTCTTCCTCGCTTCCCCATGACAAGCATACATGCAGACATGCACACAGTACCAACTGTCTTCCGCATTCCTGTTTCTCTTCCCCACAGACTGGCCAGGGAACACATTTCTTAACCAACTCAGCATTTGTGACATGACACAGATTCCCTTTCCATGTACCTGTGCCTATTTCTACAAAATGGAACCCAAACTGTAGACTGCTCCCCACCCTTCCCTTCAGCTGATTTTGGACATTTTCACTTTCATCACAGGGTTTAGATTCCACTGGAGAACAACTTATTTTTCATTTTCTGTTGCATGACGTTTTAGAACTATTTCTATATATTTCTGCCTCGTTGATTCCAAATCTGAAATTCGTTTTTTGGTGCATGCTCTAGATTTTATGCAATTTTAATTTCTTTTTGTTACAGTTAATGGCATGCTTGGTGTTTAAATTGGAGTTAAAGGGCAACGACTCTTGGATTGAACATAACCACAAGGCAATTAATGTTTTACAAACATCACTTTTACAGTTGTTTTTAAATGTAAAAAAATATTATCCAATAAAAACACCCTCTTATTTTGTTTTAAGATTGAATCATGACTTCTTCGAGTAAGCGTAAATGTAAGAATAGTCCTGACACCTTCTGTTATATATGTGGCTGTTACACACTTCAAGGTCAAAGGCGCAATATTTCATCATCTGTGACACGTGCATGTATTGCCTATTTTCAAGTTCCCCTTGGCGATCAAGACAAGAATTGGGCTCCTCATATTGTGTGTCATAATTGTGAGGAAATGCTTAGTGACTGGAAAAAAGGAAAACGCAAAGGAATGCCTTTTGGTATTCTCATGGTTTGGCATGAACCTAAGGACCACAGCAGTGACTGTTATTTCTGTCTGATTCATACAAAGGGCATCGGCAAGAAAAAACGGCAGGTGATCTCATGTCCTAATATTCGTTCAGCAATACAACCTATCCCACACTCTGAGACACTCCTGGTTCCAGTTTTCAATGGTTTTATTTCTTCTAAGGACGAAGAAAGTGAACATGGTGATCAAGTGTATTTTGATAAGATGCATGAGGAAATGGTTGTAGAATCTGAAGGGTCTCCTTCTGATGCCAAGCAGTCATTAAGCCCTCAGCAGTTTAGCCAACTCGAATTGAATGACTTAGTAAGAGATTTGGGCCTATCAAAAGAAAGCAGCTGAGTTCTTAGCCTCCAGGTCTCAAAAATAGAATGTACTTCACCAGTCAACTCAACTATCCCATTTTAGGAAGCGTGAACAAATTTTTGTGGACTTTTTTTCCAAAGACAAACACTTTGTTTACTGTCATGATATCAGTAGTCTTCTCAGCCAGCTAGGTGTTACCACTTACAGACCAACATAATGGCAGCTATTTCTTGACAGCTCTAAGCGGAGTCTGAAATGTGTTCTCCTACACAACGGTAATGTTTATGCAGCAGTTCCAAGTGGTTATTCAACTCATCTGCGAGAAGATTATAATGACATAAAAATTGTTCTCGACTTTCTGAAGTATGAGGAGCATAACTGGACCATTTGTGTAGATCTTAAAATGGTAAATTTCCTGCTAGGACAACAGAGAGGTTTCACAAAGTATCCTTGCTTTCTGTGTTTGTAGGACAGCCGAGCTCGGGAGAATCACTAGACACAGAAAGAGTGGCCAAAACATGAAGCTTTGGAAGTAGGGATGCAAAATATTGTGAATGAACCTGTAGTTAATCGAGACAGGATCATTTTCCTCCCATGTCACATCAAACTTGACTTAATGAAGCAGTTTGTTCAGGCTTTGAATAGAGAAAGTGAATGCTTTCACCATATTATTTCTGCTTTTCCTGCCTTGTCTTTTGAGAAGATAAAAGCAGGTGTATTCGATGGACCTCCAATTCGAACCCTCATATGTGATGAAGAATTTGCCAGGAAAATGAATAAGGAGGAGAAAGCAGCATAGCAGTCTTTTGTGGCAGTTACAAAGAACTGCCGTAGCAACAAAAAAGCAGAAAACTATGACTTCTGGTTCAAAGGATACTGTTGGCTTTTTGCGACATTGGATGTAATGTGAGTGTCAAGATTCACTTCCTGAACAGTCACCTTGATAAGTTTCCAAAAATCTTGGAGCTGTTAGTGATGAGCAGACTTCTGCTGGAGCATCAAACAAGATTGTCCTCAATTAGGACACAAACGCAAGGGCTACAAACACAAATTTTTGCCTGAATAGAATTTAAATAAGTTTTGCACAAATTTTATGATTAAAATAAGTTTTTTAATATGTTCTCTCTCGAAATTGTAGACAAATTCTGATGCAATCATATCTTTTAGTGTATTAGTGTATTTACTGCATTATATAAATTATTATATTTTCACAAAGATGATGCCCAAGAAGACATTCTACTTCATTATGTTAAACTAAATGTTGAGCCTGACCAGCAGTGGCGCAATGGATAGAGCGTCGGACTGGGATGCAGAAGACCCAAGTTCGAGACCCCGAGGTCACCAGCTTGAGTGTGGGCCCATCTGGCTTGAGCAAAAGCTCATCAGCTTGGACCCAAGGTCGCTGGCTGGAGCAAGGGGTGGCTCAGTCTGCTGAAGGTCCGCGGTCAAGGCACATGTGAGAAAGCAATCAATGAACAACTATGGTGTCGCAGTGGCAACGAAAAACTAATGATTGATGCTTCTCACCTCTCTCCGTTCCTGTCTGTCTGTCCCTATCTATCCCTCTCTCTGACTCTCTCTCTGTCCCTGGAAACAAAAAAAAAAAAAAACAACTAAATGTTGAAAATTTTACAGTAAGATGAAAACCTAAAATCTTGAATTGCAAAAATATTGTAGCTTACAGAGAAAAACTAATGTCAGATTTGAGGTCAGCACACTCGAGTTAGGTAAGAACAAGTGTTTTTGTGGATGCAACAAAAGTTTTGTTCCCCAGTATTATCTGCCTGGATATTCGGGATCAGCCAGCACCTTGGCCATTTCCTGCCTCTCTGGCAGGTTGTGTAAGTGTCTGACAAGTAGAGGGGCCTACAGAACCAACCCTGACCTACAGATCAGGTCAGAACAATGGCCAGCAGCAGTGACCTGCCAAATAAAGTTTTTTTCTCCCACTTTTTTCACATCCTGATTCACTTTGTTCTTCTCAAGCGACACAAAAGTGGGACCCCAACAAATTGAAGCCAGAACCACTTGTGCTTCCATTTTCCTGCTGATAGGTCCTGAGGGGCCTCTTAATAATAATACTGCCTCTCTCCTGTTTTTAGTCTTATTTTCTGACTGATAATCCAAGCAGTGTCTCATAGATATTCCATGACTTTAACCTTATTTATCATATTTGGCTCAGTTCCTGGAATCAGATGTAGCTTCCACCTGGGCAAGCTAATCAGCTCAGAACTTTAGGAGCTCATCTGCCTCTGGGAAAAGTGACCCAGGCGGATCTGAAAGGCTGTTACATGAGACCAAATAGGAATTCATTTGGGGCTCTCGTTACATGTAATATTTTTTTTTTCCATCACTGGAATGATTCCTTTCCTGGTGTGGGTTTTTATCATTTTCATTAAATTGTTTCCTCAGAGCTGAAATCACAATTTTGGGTGTGCTAGTTCTACGAGTGAAGCTGTTGCTGCTATTACATTTTCATCGGACTTGCTCAATCTTTTCCATATTTCACAATTTGACTGTCACCAAGAAAGAAAGACCATAAGTTTCTTGTTACAGACAGATGTTATAATTAAATTTAAGTATTAAGAACACAGTCATGTTCTTTCTCCATGACACTGGGCCCTGTTCATGTAGATAGCATACATCAACTTACATATTTTTTTTGTTTATATATATTCTGGTGTACTAAATTGCCTAAGCCTGCTTTTAAAAAATGAGGATAAATGAATTACAAAAGGAAGATAACCAGAACAGATTTTTTTATACTAAATGAAAAGCAATTATACATGGAAAGGGGAGAAAATTACTGAAGTATAAAATGAACTAAAACTTGAAGACTTGCCCTGACCAGTTGGCTCAGTGGTAGAGCATTGGCCTGGCATATGGATGTCCCAGGTTTGATTCCTGGTCAGGGCACACAGGAGAAGCGACCATTTGCTTCTCCATCCTCCTCCTCCTCCTCCTTCTCTCTCTCTCTCTCTTCCTCTTCTGCAGCCATAGCTCGATTGGTTTGAGCTCATCAACCGTGGGTGCTGAGGATGACTCCCTAGAGCCTCTGCCTCAGGCACTAAAAATACTTCAGTTGCAAGCATGGCCCCAGATGGGCAGAGCATCGACCCCAGACAGGGGTTGCTGGGATGATCCTGGTCGGGGCACAGGTGGAAGTCTGTCTCACTGTCTCCCCTCCTCTCACTTGGAAAAGAAGGAGAAAAAATATTAAAACTTGAAGATTTAAAAACAAGCTCATAATGATACATGTGATATATGTTTGGACAGTTAATAGCAAAGAGATGAAGATCCCAGCCATAAACCTGAGTCAAATCATTGGCAGTGTACTTACTGGCTGTATCATCTGAGGCAAATTTCTTAACCCCTCAACCTCAGTTTCCTCATATGTTAAAATGAATATAATAACAGACCTCTGGGGGGTTTCTAAGGGTTAGATTAGGGGTCCCCAAACTATGGCCCGCGGGCTGCATGTGGCCCCCTGAGTCCATTTATCCGGCCCCCGCCACACTTTTGGAAGGGGCACCTCTTTCATTGGTGGTCAGTGAGAGGAGCACAGGATGCATCCACATCCTGTGCTCCTGGAGTACTACTGTATGTGGTGGCACCGCAAAGCACGGCGTCACTCACGTACAGTACTACTTCCGGAGACGCAGGACGCACGCCTCACAGCTCCGGAAGTGCGTTTTGTTCCCATTTTGTTTTTTTACTTTAAAATAAGATATGTGCAGTGTGCATAGGGATTTGTTCATAGTTTGTTTGTTTTTTATAGTCCGGCCCTCCAACGGTCTGAAGGACAGTGAACTGGCCCCCTGTGTAAAAAGTTTTGGGACCCCTGGTTTAGACGATACAATGAATGTAAAGTACTCAGTGAATGGAAAGCATCTAGTAAATGGTAGTGGCTAGCATTACTGTTGTTATTATTGCTGGAGAATTTTTAAATTCTAGACAATGAAAGAATTACCATATAGTTCATTTGCCTTTTTAAATCCACTCAAACCAATTGGAAGAAGATAATGTCTTCTAAATATAAAAATAACATGTTTGTTATTTTTTAAATATATAGAATAATTTTAAAAACCCAAAGAGCAAAATTTTAAATACCCATAAGCCTTTCATCCAGAAAAACGCTGTTAACATTTTAGGTTGTCCTGTATTTTCTCAATAAATGTACATACAGAATTTTTTCTTATTGTTTGACTTGAATGTTTTTGTTGTTCAATATTCATCTACAACATAATTTGTAGGGGTTTCTACTCTTTTCTAACCAAAATTGACCTTGACTAGTCTGTCTCTTCTCCATGTTCTTGCTTTGTGGTGAATTGAGCAGGTCGGCAGACAGTGAGTCCTCCACTGCTATCAGTGTGGCACCCTGAGGACACATGTGAGCGTGAACAGAAGGGAAACCTTTGAACCCTGATTTTGTTTAGAGCAACAGCAATAATAGTGTTAAGTTGCTTCCCATCAACTTAGCATTACAACGTGATCCAAATGGCAGCCCTCAGTTTGTACATGTAGGAATGGGAAGGTGGCAGGAAACTTCCAGTGGGGCCCTGGGACACAGAGCACTGCTGCAATTATCCAAATGGCCATGCTGACATGGTTTGAACTGTCCTGTAGCATGCTGGTGAGATAGATAAGCCTGTCAGTGCTTAGGAAACATTTGGGCACCTTCTTTTATGTATTTAATGGAGGGTTTTCTGTGACTGAAAGATCTACCTTTGGAAAACTCTTAAGGAAATTGAATGTATCAGAGATGAGCAAAACTTTGCATTTTAAAACATCGATGTGATGGGTCAGGTCCTTTCAAGAAATGATTATCCTTTCTGATCTTCATGACTGAATTGATGCCAACTTAGATTGACTGTTCTAGGATCTGAATTTTCAGTCATCACAAAAGAAAGATTCATTCTCAAGATCTCCTACACTCTCCCCACAGGAATAGTTCTTGAGATTGACAAGCAAAATTCTTCCACAGGACTTCACTGACCTCCATACCTTCAAAGATCATATCTAAACAGTTCACCCCAAATTCTAAGTGGATACTTAAGCCTATGTAAATAAGTGAAATGCACTGGACAGCATCAATGATGGGTAGGATATGTTTCATAAGACAAAAAATTTAATATAGGAAAATTGATTTTATATCACATTAAAATATTTTATTTAAATATTAGTACTAAAATCTGTAATGCAAACTAACTGGAGCTGAAAAGAAAAAAGGTGAGAACTCTGCAATGGATGTGCTGCCTCAAACTGATGAGATTTGTGTTTTCTGTTTGTAACCAGCAGAGGTGGCTGACGGTGACGAAAGGCTGGACAGCATCTCTCTACCACCAACAGGTAACACACACATTACAGTTTCATCACCCACTGGAAAATACAGCACGGGGAAATATTTGCTTTGGAAATGTTAACATTAGAGATGACGATGCTTAGCAAAATGCTTCTGTAACAGACCGAGGCTCTAGTAGTCAGACGTTCTCAGTGCTCTCTGTTTGGATATTATTTTTCACTTTGAATGTTAAAAGCTACATTTTTCCTACACAGTTTCATATTCTTAAAAACCTCAGAACAGCAAGTCCTAAGAATTTAGTGTCACAAGATTTTGCCTCACAAAACCTTTGGATATTAAAAAATATTTTAACATGATAGGACGTTTCTTTTTGGAAGAGAGGTCACAAGTTTTATGATGAAATTCATGTCCATTCTGTCTTTTTCCGCCTGCTGCAGAGGACTTTGAGAGGCAGTGATTGCTTTACATACAGGGGGCAACCTATGAATATTGTGTCTTAATTGAGTGAGTGAATAAACCAATCCATCTGGCATGGGTGGCACATTACTAACATTATAACCAGATTTTGAACACAACATTTCATTGAAGCATCTGCTACAATGGCAAGCCGCTGACATTCCAGCTTCACATTATGTAACTCTCAAGTGATCTACTTCTGACCCTGGCCCCTGCCTCTGCATCAGCTCATCTCTGAGAGCTGGAGGGACAGGTATCTGATCACCAGCCATGTGGCAAACAGTTTATTCCCTCGGCTGGCCTCAGGACTCTTTATTGACTGCTATTAAAAGAGGACCCAAAGATTTCCTGCCCACAAAACCTAGGTGCACAAAAAGCCCTCTAAGTGAAAAACCTCAATTCAATGTTTTCTCCTCTAGATTTGGGCTGGTCAGTTTTAAATGGAAATCAGCAAATATGAATAAACTAGCTAGTGTGTAGGCACTCTACTGTGTCATGTGTTCGTTTATAGTCCCTTATCCTGAGATAGCATCCAAAGCAGGGTTCAGAGGTATAGGACAGACCTGTTAGTGAACTTCAGAGCAATGAGAATGTTCAACCATGTAAATGATAGGTTTCTTTCATTTCTGTCATTGAATAGCTAAGCAACAGATCAACATACAAATAAAAAAGGACCTGCTTACCATATATAATCATTATATAAAAGGGATTTCTCTTCATGCTTGGCTACATTTGTGAATCAGAATTGAAATGCATGATCTCTACTGTTCCTTCCGCTTCTGTCTCCGAATATCAGGACAGCTCATATTAGCTGTGTGTATCACCCTGGCCCATTCCCGGTAGATGCATGAAATACAACTGACAGTAATGAAATTGTGCAGTCAGGAGGCGCCTTGGTGGAGTACCATGGCGCTCTGGTTGTGCCTTCCAGGTTTCCTCCCCTCCAGCCGTTGTGCCAGGGCATTTGCACTGCCTGTCTTCACTCTCATCTGACACAGTGGGCTTTTTAAAATTACTTGAAAACCACTCCCCTTTGCGTTTTCCTGTCTGAAGATGGAGGCAGAGAGATATTTCAGATAAGAAAATTGAACACGGGGGATGGTAGAACTCAATGGATTTGAAAAGAATTTTAAAGATTGAGAACGAAGGAATGTTAGAGATCATCTTGTCCCATACCTTCTTTTTATCCAGTCCTTTTATTTTACAGGTAAAAAAGCCTGAGGCCCAGGAACACTAAATGACTTTCTCAAGGTCTCACAGCTGGTGGCATAGCCAGAGCCCAGGCCTCTCGACCACATAGCTTTCTTATATCTAAGCCAAAGCCAGCTTTTCTCTGAATGTTTTGAATGATCCCAAGAATTGATGGATGTACTAATAATCCCTTTAGGATTCCACCTCAATGTCTCAAAGTCTCCACAATTAGAATGTCCATCGTTAATTCCCCCTGAAATGCACTGCAGATTCAAACTCATGGAGTTCTCTCTCGAATGTTGCACAAGACAATGAGGTTATAATGAAGACAGGAGTAGAAACGGCCCTGCAGGTCTTTACCCCAGACTCTTGATAGATATTTGACACAAGTTACTAACCAGCATGACAAATAATATTGTTTATTATTTAGAAAAGGGGAAAGGAGTTCTGAGGTTGGTGCCCCAAATCTGCAGTAATGATATTAAATAATCTTGATTAGAGCCTGACTGGTGATGGCACAGTGCACAGAGTGTCAACCTGGGATGCTATGGTCCCTAGTTCAAGACCCTGAGGTCGCTGGCTTGAGCATGGTTCGCCAGCTTGATCATGGAGTCACCAGCTTGAGCATGGAATCATAGATATGATCCCAAAGTCACTGACTTGACCCCAAGGTCACTGACTTGAGCATGGGGTTACTAGCTTGGCTTGAGTCCCACCCTGTGACCCCATCTGCCCCCGCCAATCAAGACATGTATGAAAAGCAATCAATGAACAACTAAAGCGAAACAATTACGAGTTGATGCATTTCAACTCTCTCCTTCCCCCCTCTCTCTCTCTGTCAAATCAATTTGTTTTTTTAATATCTTGATTAGACTAGCTTGTCTCTTGATTGCCATCAAAGTAAAACCCCAGTCTGGTGGCTTCTCTGACAACTAGGCTACTACTGATCCCTTCATCCTTGCGTGTGCCCTGAGGAGACAGTCCAAGAGGAGAACTCTGTTGCTCTTGTACAGGGGCTTTGTACTGGATTTGAGATTCACTGGCCAGAACTTTCTTGTGTTTTTCTGAGGTGGCAACAGTCAGTCCATTTTAAAGATTTAGCAATGCCTTTATTAACTTTCAGGTTTTTTTCCTTCCATATTCACATATATTGAGGAGGGTAGGATAGAGGTAGAATTCCTTAGTGTTTCTGTGTACCAGAATCGAGCAAGTCAGAGTTACTGTCTGGCTGTCAAGTGACATTTGTTTCAATCCATTACATGTAAGCAAACTTCTGTATCTAGTCTTGAAAAAATGGATACAGATTTTATAGTGGAAAAAACATTTTCTTAATATATTTTCCCTCGCCCCTGTCAGGGAACATTGTTGAGCAGCTCCCAGGAATCAGACCTGTGTTAGTTCTGGTGAACAAATGCCCGCCCTCAGGGAGCCCCCAGACCAGTGTGACAGATGGGCCAAGACCCAGCGCAGCCAGGTGTGGAGACAGCTTTCTGATAGTGACAGCAGAACATCCAGGAGTGGGAAACAATTTTTAGTGGACAAAAAAAAGGAGTATACAGAAAATAAAATTATAACAGTGCTTTCTAAAAGTTTATAAGGAGGCTCCTGAATTTGAAATAGAGTAGTGCTGAGCTCATCTTGGTTTAGCAATCTTTGTCATAAATTGGCATTCTTTTACATAAGTTTTAAAAATTAATAAATAAAAGTATAGGGAAGAAAATGTAAATTAACTTTACCACCCAAGACAAGCGTTACTGGGTGTTTTTCCCACAGACTTTTCTCTATATTTATTTGATTTAACCAATGGAGATCAAATACATAAAATATTGTTTGCTGAGTTTTTTTTTTTTTAACCTAACAGGCACTTTCCATCTTATTATAAATTTTCATACACATTATTCTAATAGCTGCATGATAGTCTGTTTTAGAGGTAAATCATTATTTAGCCATTTTCTTTTACTGGACAACATACGGTCATACTGTAATAGTAATACACATTTAAGGGCTTTCTTGCAAAAATAATCATTACAGATTTTTACTGGCTAAAATTGCTCATCTAACACAACTAAAGGCTTGGCTAAAAATTCATGACTTAAACATGAAACACAGACACCTCATCAACAACATTCTTTACGTATGCAGACTACCTCTAGTCGTGTCATAGGAAAGCGTACAACTCCCCTTTAGAGAAGTGGCCCCTCTTCATTTTCTTGTCTCTGTTGTAGGTAATATATTTGACACCAAGAGAGAAAAACACTGAAGACACAGAGACAGATTTCACTGCCTAGACTTTCATGTAGTGATAATGTTCATTAGCATATGCACCTCTTCCCTTTGAGTTTCCTCAAAGAGCCACATTAGCATTTCAGTTTACCACAAGTGTTCTGTGAAGTTTACCCATCCTGTCTGAATAGTTTTCATGTACTATTGTGTCATCTGCGATAAGCAAGCCTCCAATTTAGTATAAGATTTTCAAAAAATCATTCTTAGAGTTGATTTATCATCATTGAAGTTAGTTCATTGTTCATTTAAAAGAAGCAACTCCCTTCCCTGTTTTTTTTTCCATAACCTCATTGTGAATATATGGAATTTTGAAGTATATTTATTTTAACATAAACTGCTGAGATGCTATGTAAAGGAGAATGACACTTTCTAATACTGAGGGAGCAGTTTTGTTAAAGCCAAAATTAATTAGACGTTTATCAGCTTAAAAGATGAAAAAGATGTTTTGAGAGACAAGATAGCCCTGCTCTGTTAGATGAAATCATCTGTGACATCAATTCTCCCAAAATAACCATTTAACTAAATAAGTGCAAATGATAAAGGAATTTTGAAGAAAGTAAAATCTTTTGCTTCAGTTGTGTCGACACAATGACAAAACAACTCATTGAAAGGTCAAAAACTCAGAGTAAGCAGTTATCTACATGATACCTAACAACTATTTTGACGAATGGTTTTAACTGAGTGATTGGGTCAGTGTTCTGGCATTGTGTGGCAACCAGCCACAGGTGTATTTCATTAACATTACATATTTTATTTGGTTCCTGTACACTTACACTCTACTTTCTATTAAACCAGCAAATGAAAATCTGGATTCATTTTAAAGAGATATCACACCATTCTGATATTTGTTTTACAGAAACATTTACACCTGGATTCCTTTCTCTAACAAGATGGTGAATTTAAAATACCATTTTATTTAGAAACATTGCATTTACACCTCATTTATTGCATAAAGCAAACTACCTTGAATATTTGGCACTTGACCCAAAGGCCAAAATTTAGCTTAAAAGAAATTTGGACTAGAAACACCAAATCCCAGGGGGAAATTGTTGTGCTATATTTAACGCTTTCCCCAAACACTTACTGTATCCAGTCATAGAGTGTTAGAGCTTGAAATTATTGTAGACGTCCCTGAGTCCCACCCCCTCGTTTTTTCAGGTGAGGCAGCTGAGGAGTGAGGGTCATGGCTGTCCAGGGCCAGGTAACCCTTCGGTGGCCTGGCCAGACCTAGCACCTAAATGCTTTACTCCCTGTCCAAGGTCCTTGTGCCACACCACACTGAACAGCTAAGCCTGAGCGAGGAGGAGAGCTCTGGGTTGAATCAGTTCCCCACAGAAGACCAGCTCATCAACCAACGGTGACAGGAAGATGGTTCTAGGTGTGGCTTGTGGAACCCATCTGGCTGCTAGGCAGCCACACCTCATGTACGTGTGCCGTTAGTTGTCTTCTTTTTGAAACTACGAGGAAGGTTCAGCGTGACTGTCTCCATCACACCCTGAGTTAGCCTTTTACATTCGAGGCCGGCTAGTACTCCCTCCCCTGAAAACATTCCCTCTGTTCATCAAGTGTCCAGTGAGCTACTATGAGCCAGGGCTTTTGTTTTTCTGCAACATACATTTTAAAACTTGTCTGCTACCTCTCAGAAGAAAGTATTTCTCAAGGGAGTTGAAAAGATTAATTAGTGACCTTCTGACTCTATTACGGTAAGATGAACATGTTACTGATAAAGGCAGAAACATTCACCTTCCCACTGTGGCATCTGTTAAATACACTCCACAGACACCCAGAGCACGTTCTTCCAAGACTGGGTGGCAGCTTGGAGTTTCAGCACTTGAGGGGTGTGGGGACTGTTCAGCTCACAAGGATGTGCAGTGGATCCCCAAATTGGAAAACAGATCATAAAATTACAAGAGTGAAATCGCTTTTTGTAAATTAAAATGTGTACTTGTGTTTACTTACTGTGACTACTGTTCAGACTGTATTCAGAAATCCTTTCTATAGGCTTTCTTAGCAAAAACAAATTATTCCATATCTGTGAATAATGTCTCAATCTTCTGTATATATGTTTTATTAATATGTATATATTTAGATTTTTTTAAATTACTATGTTCTTAAAAAAATATTCAACACAAAGCTAGTTGTGAAAATGGCGTATGACATTGTGTTGTGACATCAATCCTCAAGATGCTCTTCATGTCCATTCTGGAAGAACCCAATAAATTACTTTTAATTGAATGTGTCTGTGTCGCGCCTGTCTGTGTGCCATTCCTCCCGTGTTCATGCAGAGTAGTCAGTGCTAGTCATTCATTAAAAGTATTAGTAATACTCTGGTGATCTTATGCAAGAATTTTTATCTTCTTATGAAGGACATAAATTTTTAAAAATAAACTAGATTGCTACCAGAAAAAGCACCTTCAAACATAGAAAGTCACAGGCTCTGCCTAGTAGGTTAGATCTATGGCTGTAGCAAGTCCTCTCCTCCAGTACACTTAAGCATTAAACACTGATATGCTTGAAGCCTAATTTTAAGTGACTTAGGTAGCTTTATAATCTTTACTCAACAGGTTAAGCCCTGCTTCTATGGAAACAACACATCAGAAGAACAAATCAATCTTCTTTTAATGCAGTGACTGTTAAAACATAATTGCTTTATTCTCCTCTCTGAACAGGGAGAGCGCTATTGCTCACTGGGTACCTACCCTCTCCTACCTTCAACAAGCTTTTTCAGCCTCACCCCCAGCCTACAGGCATCCCCAGGCAGTCAGCTCTGTCGGCATCTTGCTCGGGGTCTAGTTCATAGCTCTCATTTTGGAGGGCCCCAAACTATTTCACAGCTGCAAGGAGTGGGTGGGCATGGGTGGAGGGGAGTAACAACTACATTAGAGAGCGGCTGGATTGCGGGAGAGAAGGGGATAGGGGGACTGCTTGCAGAAAAAGAGAATCTAAACTACAGCTAGTCTTTTTTGTAGCTGCACCTGTTGGAAGCTGAGAGCCTGGTATCAGCCTGCCCTTCTTGCCACAATGTCCCCCAGCTTCATGTGGCCCTATATATCATGAAATTATTTGTAAAGGGTCAACTTTATGTTATTTGGCCCAAGGCCCCTGGGGTGTCCTTGCTCCCACATGCTGGTGAGGATCTGTGCTTTATATGTTGCCTGACTGACAGATCTAAAGGGCTTTCTAATCCAGTATGAGGGGACCCAGTTCCGCCACCAGAGGCTCCACCTCCTGTGTTCTCATAGAGTAAAACTCATACATCTGCTTCATTCATCCCCTCCTCTATAAGCCCAGTCCTGTGAGTAAGGTTCCCATCCTTACCGGGGTTGGGATGCAAGAGAAAGTAGCTGGGGAGGTTGGCCTGGTCTCAACCACACTAGGACAGTGGTGGGATTCAGCTGGTTTGTACCGGTTTGGCAGAACCGATACCTAATATTTTGTCGAGTTCAGTGAACTGCTTGTTAAAATGGCACTTGTAACCATTAGGGTTCTCTCTAATGTGAGCACCTCGGCAGTTGCCCGATGTGGAAATAACCTTATCCTTTTTTAATGTTCATCTGCGCAACAGCGTATTCTTTTTTTTTTTTTTTTTTTTTTTACAGGGACAGAGAGAGAGTCAGAGAGAGGGATAGATAGGGACAGACAGACAGGAACAGAGAGAGGTGAGAAGCATCAATCATTAGTTTTTCGTTGCCGTCGCAACACCTTAGTTGTTCATTGATTGCTTTCTCACACGTGCCTTGACCGCGGGCCTTCAGCAGACTGAGCCCCCTCCTTGCTGGAGCCAGTGACCTTGGTTCCAAGCTGATGAGCTTTTTGCTCAAGCCAGATGAGCCCGCGCTCAAGCTGGCGAGCTCGGGGTCTCGAACCTGGGTCTTCTGCATCCCAGTCCGATGCTCTATCCACTGCGCCACCGCCTGGTCAGGCTCAACAGTGTATGCTAAGTGCCCATAATAATGTTCATTCTGTCCATAGGTGGAAAAAAAATTGCAAGTGAGGATGCCAATCAAGAAGCAATATAGAAATATCTTAACAGTTTTATTGGTTTTTTGTCAGATATTATTTAATACATTTCCATTAATATTTTAAAACTTTCTTATAACAATCTAGTTTTGTGTACCTCTCTTATTGTTCTTATTTAAGTATTAAATGCATGAAATAATAAACTACCTTTTGGTATATCATTTTTTTATACTTAAAATGGTCATTAGGGCAGAGAACCTGTTGTTAAATTATTTGAATCCCACCACTGCACCAGGCCCTGAGAACCATCCCAGGAAGCTGGAAAGTCATGGGGAACTGGCCATAGAAACATTCTAAGTGAGAAGTTTTATCAGGTTCATAGGCTATATTACTCTCTCTGCCAAAGTGTGGAACATTATCTGGAAAGAACCAAGTCTAAGCAAGGATCCCCATTAAGAGCTGTTGGAATAGCTAGGAATAAAGAGGGCAAAACTCCCAATGCCCAAGCAAAAGAAAGAGAACCAATAGGACTTGGTGATAAGCCATCTTAGGGTGGAGGAGGGGAACATAGCTTTAGGGAAGGGATGCTGACTCAGACCACAAGGACATTTTGACTAAGACTGTAAACACTAGGAGGAGCAATTTGGGGAAGGATAACACACGAGTTCAGGTTCGATGCTATTCCATTCATTCACTCAACAAGCATTTGCTGAACACTTCCAGTACGGACAAGCACTGTGCTAGAAGGGTCTGGGTACAGCAGCCATAGAGCTCATTCTGATGCTCACTCCTGACCTGTAACCCCAGGGAAATACTATCGTATAAGGCACACTGTGTTCCTGAACTAGAGAAGGGAACGTAACTTGATAGCTTTGTCCCAAGCTTAAGGCAATCAAGATTTGAAGCATTGTTCATTCCAAATGATTCAAGTCTCAACTGCCTGACCAGGCAGTGGTACAGGGGATAGAGTGTCAGCCTAGGATGCAGAGGACCCAGGTTTGAAACCCCAAGGTCTCCAGCTTGAGCACTGGCTGATCCGGCTTGAGCACAGGCTCACCAGCTTGAGTGCAGAATCGCCGGCTTGAGCGTGGGGTCATAGACATAACGCCATGATCACTGGCTTGAGCCCAAAGGTCGCTGTTTGAAGCCCAAGGTTGCTGGCTTGAGCAAAGGGTCACTGGCTCAGCTGTAACCCCAAGTCAAGACACATCTGAGAAAGCAATCAATGAGCAACTAAGGTGCTATAATGAAGAATTGATGCTTCTCATCTCTCTCCCTTCCTGTCTGTTCCTGTCTCTGTCTCTCTCACTATATAAAAAAAATTCAAGTCTCAAAATTTCATCATTACACAGGGATTCATGACTGTCAGTTCACAAGTAACTTCCAGTCTCCACCATCAAGTCACAATGTCCCTTGCCACTCTGAAATTGTCTTACTTATTTATGTGGTTTTTATCCATTTTTCATCTGGAATCTAAGCCTCGTGGTGTCAGGGATCTTACCTGTAAGGCCGTTAAGATTTCAGGCCCTGGTAAAAATACATTTGCAGGACTTTCCCTTACCTTCTTCCCCAGCAAGAGTGCACTGGAACAGGTGAGGAACATTAGTTACTACATATTTACCCTTCTTCCCTGTTCTGTAGTCTTCAATCACGTGCATTCCCTTTGTTCCTGTATTGTCGTGTTTTGTAAATGGTGGTGAAATTGTGTCAGTAGACCCACCAAAGGGATGCTGGGTGTACTTGATGAGAATTTGATAACTAATGTTTTAGAGCTACACTTTGAATTGACACAAATCAATGCCTTCTGTATTTTGTAATCTCAAAAGCATGAAACTGATCATCCCCCCTAAAATATAATATAATATTATATATATATATATATGTGTGTGTGTATTTATTTATGTCCATTTTGTCATCAGTGAAATTATAAGAATGTAAAAGAGTCAATGGAAAAGCCAAAGAATGATCTAGAAACGGAGCCCAATAGGAAAATGCACAGTAAGATGTGCTTTACACATCCTGATGTTCCAGACAGTCTGGATCTACTCAAGGACCTTATTAATTGAGGGGAGTGTGCCAGTTTTTCACCTGTTAATGCTAAGAAATTGGAAGATATTTTAAACCTAAACTGTTAGGTAGGTCCAGAAAGAAGTTGTGGGGGATCAAGATTGATCAAAAAGAATATTTGAGGATTGTTTGAGCAGTTTGAGGCTGGTTCTTAAGGAGGGCTACCTCCCGGAACAAAGATGGGGAGAGATTATAAAGGGGAATGGTTGGCACAGGTTGCTGGCATCTGGTTAGGCTGTCCATAGGTCTGGCAGACGTTTTCATGGCAGTTCCTTTGTGCCATCCGGATGGAAGTTTCCCTCCAGCCTGAGGTTAGAACTTACAAAAACTATCATGATTTACATGTAGTTATTTACTCTCACAACTTGAATAAAGCTGGCTTAGGGCTAGACTATTGTGACTTTGTTAGGGTCAGTTATTTTTGTAATCTTAACTGAAACTGGCAGCTGCTGGGAACAGCTTTTAGTTTAGGTCTAACATAAGCTTTGAAACTAAGTAACCTTAGATAATTCCTTTTTTAAAATTTATTGGTTTTAGAGAGAGAAGAATGAGAGAAACATTGATTCATTTTTCCACTTATTTATGAATTCATTGGTTGATTCTTATATGTGCCCTGACTGGAGACCAAACCTGCAACCTTGGTGTATCAGACAACACTCTGACCAACTGAGCTACCCAGCCAGGGCAGATAAATTCCTTTAAAACACTTTCCAAAAATGAAGCTAATGTGTGTTAAATGGGGGAACTGGTTGCAAAACAGCTCTCATGATTCCCAGCTGTGCCTACTCTCTGCCATGATGCCATAACAGATTGACAGTGTGGAGGGCCCTCAATGTGAACGTGGAGAGAAAAATCTATTTACAAAGGAATTGAGCATCTCAAATTGGTTCAGTGAAGTGGAAGACCAATTGCATATTCTGGTAGAAAACCTGCTTTCTGCTGTACTCTCGTGCAAAGCCAGTAGCCAAGGCCATCATCACAGCCACCTGGCCAGTGCAAGTTCGCATTAGATTTGGACAGTCAGTAAATTAAACAACAGATCCAAGAACTGGTGAGCCATCAGCTTTGATCCTAGCTTGCACCCGGCGGGCAAGTAAAAACACACACTGGGTTCCAAAACCCACTCATTCAGTGCTCACGAAGCTACTGACTTATCCGAGTTTCCTAGCATCAAAGATTTCTAGCTCACCAGACTTATTCACCTCTGTTTCCTATCTCCTTCTCTCTGCACAAACTCTGCACAAACTGGCTTCTTCCTCAGCACTCCACTATCTTGGCTGCTTCTCCTTTCCTCCATGTGGCCTTAATTTGCTTTCCTCTCTAATGCTAACCTCAGGAACTGAGAGAGAGTAAGCTCCCGGCCTGCCCCACTTTATAGTGTAGAATCAAAACCTTTAATCCAATTATACAAACAAGGAAGTCTCTGATACAAAGTCACTTATCTGAGGCATAATGGGAGGATTCCTCATGAGAGTGCACCACCCCACATCATCCAGTCAGTCAAGGGTGTGGGGAAAAGCTTATTCGCGCCATCTTTAACAAAGTGAGCATAATATATTTTATCTGCCCAACATCTAGCAATGGAGGGAGAAAGAGAATCCATTATAATAAATGGCACTCACTCTGTATATTACTGAATTAAGCATCCTCCAAAAGTTACGACTTTCTAATCATTGGAGAGACAAAATCAGAAGTGACTCAATTAACAACCCCATGCTAACCCCACCACCATCTTGTGGTAAACACAGTAAGATTGTACCGTTCTAAGGAGAAATGTTTCACTGATATAAAGCAATGCCACCTTCCTCCTGCTGTGGGCAGGAGTTAAGATTGTATTTATTTCTATAGTTTGTGTCATGTACTTTTCAAGTGTGTTTGCCCTCTCCACGTCCATGTTGGTACCTGGGAGCAATAACCACAGCTGGTCTTTTTCTTACTTTTTCGGGTGGGACTGGCTCACCAGTTATGGTGGAGTGGGAATATTTTAAATGTCAGACTGACTCCTGGACACTGGCTGACCATACAGGAGCCAAAGAGACAGGAGTCAAAATTCAACTTGATCATGCCTAGGCTTGCATTATAACACACAGCTTTAGAAAATGAAAAAAACTCTCAAAGACCAAGAAATGACTTTTAATTGAAAAATATGCAGTAACTTAGGAGATGAGAGGAGGAAGTGTTGGAAATTGATAAATTACTCTGAATTCATTTGAAAGACTAAATGCAGGAGAAAAGCCAGAATATATAAAGAACTTTTATAAGTAAAAACTAACTTTAAAATGGGGGAAATATAGGAACAGCCTTTTCTCCAAAAACTATATAAATGGCTAATAGGCTGATAAGCATATGAAAAGACATTCAACATCATAAGTCATTAGGGAAATGCAAAAACCAAACGAACACCACAATGAGGTACCATTTTAAAATCTACAAAGATGGCTATGCTCAAAATGACAGACAGTAAGGAGCATTGATGAGAACATGGAGAAGTTAGACCTTCAAATATTGCTAGTGGAAATGTACAATGGTCTCTAGACTCTGGAAAGAAATTGACAGTTCCTCAGAAAGGTAAACAAAGTTAACACATGACCTAGCAATTACACTCCTAGGTATATACCCAAGAGAACTGAAAACATATCTGCACACAAAGACCTGTACACAAATGTTCAGAGCAGCATTATTCATAATAGCCAAACAGTGGGAACAACTTGAATACCCATCAACTTATGAATGAATAAATAAATGTGGTATAGTCATGCACTGAAATATTATTCAGCAATAAAAAGGAATGATACATGCTAACAGGGATGAACCTTATAGATATTATGCTAAATAAAAGAAATTAGACACAAAAGTCACATATTCTATGATTCTATTTATATGAACTGTCTGGAATAGGCAAGTCTATGGAGACAGAAGGTAATGGAACAGTCATGGGAAGTGACTGCTATTGGGTGCAGGTTTCCTCTTTGGAATTATGAAAATGTTCAAAAATTTAATAGTGGTGATGGCTGCACAACTCTGAAGATATTAAAATGCACTGAACTGTACACTGCAAAGGGTATTGTTGGGTAAACAAGTGTTTTTAGGTTTGCTCTCTTGTATGGGGAAGTGCCTCATGTGTGTAGTCTGTGGAAGGCTGCTGGTGCTTGCCCTCAGGGCGACAGATTGCAAATTGCAATTGCCTTCCTGCTTGGGAGGGGTCACGTTTGCTACTGTTTGCTGGAGAAGAGGTTTTTTCCCTCAGCCTGTTTTGCTGGAGAATCCAGAGAGGGAGAGGGAGGGATGAGGGGCTTGGGAGCCCTGAGATTTCTGTCAGGCCTGTTTGGCTGAGGAGTGCTGCTTTGCCTGTGGGGGCCTGGGAGTCCGGGAAGGTCTGTAATAAGAAAGGGAAGTGCTCTTCCCTGCTTGTTTGCTATTGGGCAGATAAAATATAATATGCTCACTTTGTTAAAGATGGCGCTGCCCACATGGAAGCCCGTCACCCAGGTGATATTATTTGCCCTTATGCTTGTGATGGCTGTGGGGGAAAAGTTGTAATGTAAGCAGGCCAGGTCGTTATAGCTTAAGGCTTTGTTTAAGAGTAAGCTCTTCTCCACACCCTTGACTGATTGGATGATGTAGGGTGGTGATGTAGGGAGGAATCCCATTATGCCTCAGATGGGTGACTTTGTATCAGAGACTTCCTTGTTTGTATAATTGGATTAAAGGTTTGGATTTTCTGTGCTATAAACTGGGGCAGTCCGGGAGCTTGATCTCTCGCTCTTGGTTCCTGGGTTCCTGAGATTAGTATTAGAGAGGAGAGCAGAGTAAGGCCACGTGAAGGCCAGGAGAAGCAGCCGAGATGGCAGAGTGCTGAGGAAGAAGCCAGTTTGTTAAGAGTTTGTGCAGGAGGAGATGGGGAACAGAGGTGAATAAGTCTGGTGAGTTGGAAACCTATGATTCTAGGAAACTCGGATAAGTCAGTAGCTTTGTGAGCACTGAATGTGTGGGTTTTGGAGCCCAGTGTGTGTTTTTGCTTGCCTGCCGGGTGCAAGCTAGAATTAAAGTTGATGGCTCACCAGTTCTTGGCTCCATTGTTTCATTACCGACTGTTCGAATCTAATGCGAACCTGCGTGGGTCGGGCTGCTGTGATAGTGGCCCTGACTACTGGCTTTACATTTGCTCATCCACAGCTGTTAGGAGACTTCAATAAACGGAATGGCCCACCATTTTCTGGCTCCAGAGTTCCTTTACCGTCTGCCCGAATCCATTGGGAACCTGCATCTGCACAGCAATGGCTACTGGCCTTACAGGTGTATAATATATGAATTATATCCCAATAAAGTAGTTATTAAAAATAATAATAGAGTTAGATCCTTCTGCTTTACATGTGGCAGTTCCAGATTTTTAAAGAATTTAAGTAAAACAAGTCATAAAAATTCTAGAACTGTTTAATATTTAAAATAAATTTGAGGAGATAGAGGATTTCCCAAACATAATACCATTGGAAGAGATTATCAAGTAAAAATCAATTCATTTTATTAACTAAAAATTTTAAATTATACTTCAAAAATCTTACAAAACTAAATTGCTAATGAGAAAATATTTGTGGAAAGAATATTTTTAAGAAAGCATATACTGTACTTAGTACATACTCAGTTCATAAATTGTTAACCGAAGACGCACCACTAAGACTCTAAGACCAGGAGTACAAGTAGAAGGAAAAGTTTATTACAGACAAAAGAAAAAGAGTTTAGTACACTCGCGAGCGGGCGCTAAGCAAGAATGCTGCCAGGCGCCCTATACAGCACTCTCACAGCAGTTTTATACTTTACTTTTTAGGGAAGGGCGGGGGCAGGGGATTTAGGTATTTGCCTTGAGCAAGCGGTTTCCCATAAGGTGGGTTTGAGCAACGTCCTTATCTGTTTACAGCAGGGTGCAGTTTATCTAGTTCCTGTCACACAAGACCTTTAGGGTGCAGTTTATCTAGTTCCTGTCACACAAGCCCTAAAGGTCATATGGAATTTTCCCTTGTTCTTGTTTTTCCCTTACATTTCCCCCTCTTGTTCTGTATATCTCTAATCCTAGAGATTAGTGTTTTCAACTAGTCTCTCATAATGCTGTCGTACTATCATTAATTTTACTGCTCCTATCTGCCCTTGCAAGAAAGTGGTTAGCCTATTCAGGACACATGGTCCGACAGTGACAACTAGAAGTAGTACTATAAGGGGCCCTGCCAAGGTGGAGATGAGGGTTGTTAACCAGGGTGATTTAGAATACCACCCTTCAAACCATCCTTGCTGATCTTGTAGCCTTTTCTCCCTTGCTTTCAGCCTTTCTTTCAGCTTACTCATAGAATCTCGTACTACTCCGGTGTGATCAGCATAGAAGCAGCATTCCTCCTTTAGGGCAGCACATAGTCCACCTTCCTTTAGAAATAATAAGTCTAGGCCTTGCCTATTCTGTAATACTACCTCAGATAGGGAAGTTAGTGATTTCTCTAAAGCCTCTATAGATTGCTCTATAGCTTTTAAGTCCTGTATAATGGCAGATTCAAGTAGTGCCATCTGTCGAGGTCCTTCGACTAGGGCCGCAGCCCCTGTTCCTACTCCTGCTAATACTCCTGCTCCTAACAGGACTGCTAAAGTTCTAGTCCCCCACACTTGTAGGCCGTTTGCCTGTTGCAGCCATCTCTGGGACAAACATAAAAGTCAGAAGCCCTGAGTCCTGCTAGAAGCTGTGGATGAGCACACCCTTTTCCCTAGCCTCCTATTCCTGTGGTGGGGCAAGCACAAGCCCCAGATTTACATATTGGGGGTTTGGCCGGATCCATAGTAGGGATGTCCCAGGTCTCTAACCCTGCCGCTAACTGACAGGTCTGGATGCAGGGATGGCCACCAAGTCCAAGGGGGATGATTATCAGAAGTTATTTCCCATACTATGTCACTAGTCCCTGATATCACTTGCCATGTCTGCCGGGTTGGCTGATGAGGATTCGTTGCGGCGGCGGACACGCAGCTTGAGGGGGCTGTCCGTTTTCTCCACTGTCCATTGGTCATCAGGAGCAGGAGCAGGCTTGAGATGCGAAGCATGGATCCAAGCAGCGATGCCATGGACCTTTACAGCAGTGGGTGTGATGAGGAGGACCTGGTAGGGTCCCTTCCAGCGAGGTTCGAGTGTACGGTGCTGGTGTCTCCGGACGTAGACGTAGTCCCCAACCTGGTGACGATGCGGGGTTCCGTCTCCTGCCGGCTGGTAAAGGTCAGATAACTGCTTCCACAGGCAATGTTGCACTTTGGCTAGGGCCTGTAACCTAACAGACAAGGGTGTATTCGGGATATTCATGTCAGAGGGGGATAAATTCCGAATGGGCAGAGGGGTTCCAAAGAGTATTTCAAAGGGAGTCAGGTTAGTTTTGGCGGAAGGGGTATTCCGTGCCCGGAAAAGAGCGTATGGTAGGAGCATTACCCAATCTCTATGGCCAGTCTCTATGACTAATTTAGTTAGGGTCTCTTTAATCGTCCTATTTATTCTCTCTACCTGTCCTGAACTTTGGGGTCTATAAGCACAATGAAGTTTCTAATTAATCCCCAATATTTTGGCTACCCCCTGGCTTACCTGGGCCACAAACGCCGGTCCATTGTCAGACCCTATTACCTTTGGAAGGCCAAACCTGGGAAAGATTTCTTCTATGATCTTCTTAATTACTACCACCACTGTCTCATGTTTGGTAGGGAAGGCTTCTACCCATCCTGAAAAGGTGTTTACAAAAACTAAGAGATACCTTAGTCCATACTTGGCAGGTCTTACCTCGGTGAAGTCTACTTCCCAATATTGGCCCGGTCTGGTGCCTCGGAGACGGGTTCCACTGGTTCCTTTGGTTGGGTAGGCATTTACTATCTGGCAGGCCTTGCAGGCTTCTATTACTTCCTTTGCCATTTGCCTCTTTTCAGAGGAGGTTAATGTCTTATCATCCTGGAGCAGTTGTACTACTTTATCAGTCCCAAGGTGGGTGAGACGGTGGGCCATCTGGAGGAACATCCGAATATCCTCAGGTTCCTTTAGATGGGTCGAGGTGGAGGATGGCTCTGCTTCTATGACGAGGATGTTGGAGGCAGTCCTCATGGCTACCGCTCGTGCCTCTTCATCCGCCCTCCTGTTGCCTCTGGCTACTGGGTCCTGCCCTTTCTGGTGCCCAGGGCAATGGACAATGGCCAGCTCCCGTGGGAGCATGACAGCATCTAAGAGGGCTAGGATTTCTTGTTTATGTTTAATATCTTTACCTGCTGACGTGAGCAGGCCCCTTTCTTTGTAAATTGCCCCATGCACATGTGCAGTGGCAAACGCATACCTGCTGTCCGTGTAGACGGTGGCCCGTTTACCACTGGCCAGTTCTAGGGCTTTTGTTAGAGCTATTAGCTCTGCTTTTTGGGCTGAGGTTCCTGGGGCAAGTCTCTCTGACCAGATTACTTTTTCCTTGTCTACTACTGCAGCCCCAGCTCTGCGTTCTCCTTCGCACAGAAAACAGCTCCCATCAGTGTACCAAATTAAGTCAGATTGTGGCAATGGTGTGTCCCGTAAATCCTTTCGAATCCCAGTCTCCTCGGCTAGGATATCCCTGCACTGATGGTAGACAGTTTCCCCCTCTTCCCTGGGTAGCAGGGTGGCTGGGTTCAAAACAGTTGGAGAGCCGAAGGTGATCCTATCTTTATCTAACAGGAGGCTTTGGTAATGAGCGATGCGGGCATTAGTTAGCCAGCGGTCCGGAGGTTGTCTGATTATGCTCTCCAGAGCATGGGGGGCGACAATAGTCAATTTCTGGCCCAGAGTCAGTTTGTCAGCATCTTTTACCAGTAGGGCTACAGCAGCGATCACCCGTAGACACCCTGGCCACCCTTTTGCGACTGCGTCTAACCTTTTAGAGAGGTAGGCTACTGGTCGCTTCCAGGGTCCCAGAGACTGAGTCAGTACTCCTTTAGCTATCCCTTCTTTTTCATCTACATAGAGAGTGAATGGTTTCTCTATGTTGGGGAATGCCAAGGCCGGGGCTGTTAACAGTGCTCTTTTGATTTGGTCAAAGGCCTTTTGCTGTTCATTTCCCCAGGTATACTCAGTTCCATCCTTTAACAGGGGGTACAGGGGGGCAGCTAGTGCGGCAAAGCCGGGTATCCACAGTCTGCAGAAACCTGCTGTGCCCAAGAATTCCCTGAGGCCCTTCCGGTTCTTTGGGGGCGGGATTTGAGTAACAGTCTTTTTCCTGGCCTCAGTTAGCCATCTCTTACCGTCTCGGAGAGAGTAGCCCAGGAAGGTGACCTCAGGTTGACAGATCTGGGCCTTCTTGGCAGATGCTCGGTATCCCAGTTTGGCCAGTTCGACCAGCAGCTTCTCAGTTCCCTGTTTGCATTGCTCTATGGTGGCGGCTGCAAGTAACAGATCATCAACATACTGTAACAGAGTTACCTCAGGGGTGGAGGCCCGGTAGGCACTCAAGTCCTGATGCAGCGCTTCGTCAAAGATGGTGGGAGAATTCTTGAAGCCCTGGGGTAGCCGTGTCCATGTTAGCTGTCCGCTGAGTCTATTCTCAGGGTCAGTCCATTCGAAAGCAAATAGGAATTGGCTGTCCTTATGCAGGCGCAAGCAGAAGGCATCTTTCAGGTCCAGCACTGTATACCTTTTCCTGTCAGGGCTGAGGGTACTGAGGAGGTTGTAAGGATTCGGGACCGTTGGATGTATGTCTATTACCCTACTGTTAACCTCTCTTAAATCCTGGACTGGTCTATAATCCCCCGTTCCTGGTTTCTTCACTGGCAGCAGGGGGGTGTTCCATTCTGATTGGCAATGCCTTAGGATCCCTTGTCCTAGCAGCCTCTGGATATGAGGCCTGATGCCTTCCCGGGCCTCCTTACTCATGTAGTATTGTCTGACCCTTACGGGGGTGGCGGAGGGCTTTAAATATACTACTACCGGAGGCCTTTGTACTGCTAACCCTGGCCCTGCCGTTTCTGCCCAGGCTTCTGGGAAGCTCTGGAGCCATCTGTCTGTTGTCGAATGGGGTCCGGGGGTAGGGGCTTCATATAGTTTATATTCATCTTCAGCAGACAAGGTCAGCATGGTCACAACAGGCTGACTGACAAGAGGGTTACTGAATCTTACTTCTGGTCCCTGAGGTTTTAAGTCAATACTTGCCCCTAACTTGGTAAGCAGATCTCTCCCCAGCAGCAGGGCGGGGCATTCTGGTATGACCAGAAAGGAATGCTGTACTTTTCCTTTCCCCAGGTCTATTGTCCTTTTAGTTGTCCATGACCTATGCTGGCATCCATTTGCCCCTTGGACTAAGGATTTTTTGTTTGAAAGGGGTCCCAGCGGGCTCTGCAAGGCGGAGTAAACTGCTCCTGTATCTACCTCAAAGTCGATTGGTGTCCCCTCCACGTTGAATGTTACCCTGAGTTCGGGGAGGGGGTCCGAACTCCGACGCCCCTAATCTTCTAGGGCAAGAACCTCTTCAACTTTCTTCTTTTTCTTGGGGCAGTCTTTTACCCAGTGCCCTTCTTCTTTACAGTAGGCACATTGGTTAGGCCCCAGTCTTGGCCTTTGGCGCGGGCCCGAGGTACTATTCTTTCCTTTTCTGTCCTGTTTTCCCACTACAGTAGCCAAAATTTTAGTTAACTCTTTATTCCTTCGTTTATCTCTCTTATTCTCTAATTCTTCACGCTCTTTCTCTAATCTTTGTTCCTTCTCTTCTGCTGTCTCCCTTTTGTAATAAACTTTGTCAGCTTCTTTAACTAAGTCTCTCAGAGACATATCCTGTAACCCATCTATTTTCTGGAGCTTCCTCCGAATGTCAGTAGCTGACTGTCCTATAAAAGCCATAGCCAGTGCCCCTTTCTGTTCTTCAGACTCAGGGTCGAAAGGGGTGTACCTCCTATAGGCTTCTATTAGTCTCTCTAAGAATCTGGATGGGGATTCCTCTGGCCCTTGAGTTACTTCTCTTACCTTAGCCAAATTAGTGGGGCGTCTTACCGCCACTCGGAGACCCATCATCAGAGTCTGGCGATAGAGTAAGAGTCGCTGCCTACCTTCAGGCGTATTAGGGTCCCAGTTAGGCCGCCTAGGGGAAAAGCCTCATCTATAAGGTTGGAGAGTTGAGTAGGGCGACCATCAGGTCCAGGAACTAATTTTCTGGCCTCAAAGAGAATCCGGTCCCTTTCTTCTGAAGTGAAGAGGATACCTAAAAGCTGTTGGCAGTCAACCCAAGTGGGCTGATGGGAAAACATAAGAGATTCGAGAAGGTCAGTAAGTTTGACAGGGTCCTCTGAAAAAGGCAGATTATTGTTTTTCCAATTGTATAGGTCTGAGGAAGAGAAGGGCCAATACTGAAGTGCCGGCATATTCCCCCCTTGTCCATCAGGGACAGGGGGTCCGAAAGATCGGAGGGGGAGGGTGATGGCCACGTCATCTGGGGTCTGTGCTCTCCGGCTCCGGGTACCCTGGGCCGGACCTTCTACTGATGGTCTCTGATCGCCCTGATGCGGGGCTCCAGACTGGGGACTAGCAGCACCGGTGGGGACACCCCTAGGATAGGAAGGCAGGAGCTCTGAATCAAAAAGAATAAGGTCAGTTTGAGATTCAGGGAGAACGGGGGGGGGGGGAGAGGAGGATATAACGATGGAGCAGGTGCGCTGGTACTGGGGGTTTAAGTGGGAGCATAGAGCAGCTGTTCGGATGAGTTGGAGCAGGTCTAGAGGGGCCCGGGGTGGTGGAGAGAGTTATTGGAAGGGAGGGCGTAGGGGGAGGAAGGAAAGGTTGGACCCAAGGAGGAGGGTCGTTCGCCAGGTCTTCCCAAACCCAAATATAAGGCTGTTGATCCGGATGACCATGAGGTCCTGGACTGAAGACAATTGTTTTGACCGCCTGTATGGTGTTCTTGTGAAAAGTCCCCGTGGTTGGCCAACCCACTCCGAGGGTGGGCCATTCGGAGATACAGAAAGTCTGCCACTTGCGCTTCTTAACTAGGAGAGACAAGTTATGGGCTCGGGTATTAACCTCAGACCAATGAGACAAAGTTAGGGACAGTGGGGTTGATGTCCCTTGCCCCATGTTAGTCTCAAAGAAATAGAGAGATAAAAAGAAAGCAGTAAAGAAGACAGCAACAGAGACAGACAGACAAAGCCGGCTGCGCCACGAACGGCAAAATAAAAATAAGTCTATTGGTCCGAACCTGTGAGCTCGGTTAGAAACTGGCAACAAAACTACAGATTCTGTCTGAGACAGCAGATGGACTTCCAAGCGTCCTTGGTCGTCCGCACACTCCAGGGCGTCCCCCGGAGTTGTGGCCTGCGACCCCCTGACACATCTGTCGGTCGCAGTCAGGAGGGACTCACGTCCCTGCCTGACAGCCACCGCCAGTTTCACTTACCAGAAGTGGGCGTCCGTCTGATGATCTCCGAAGAGATTGGATCTCGGTGGAACCTCCAAATGTTAACCGAAGACGCACCATGTAAAGCCAGTGGCCGCGGCCACCATCACTGCAGCCTGACTCATGCAGGTTCACATTGGATTCGGACAGATGGCAATGAAACACCGGAGCCAAAAACTGGTGAGCCATCAGCTTTAATTCTAGCTTGCACCCAGCGGGCAAGCAAAAACACACACTGGGCTCCAAAACCCACACATTCAGTGCTCACAAAGCTACTGACTTATCCGAGTTTCCTAGAATCAAAGCTTTCCAGCTCACCAGACTTATTCACCTCTGTTTCCCATCTCCTCCTGCACAAACTCTTAACAAACTGGCTTCTTCCTCAGCACTCTGCCATCTCGGCTGCTTCTCCTGGCCTTCACGTGGCCTTACTCTGCTCTCCTCTCTTCTACTAACCTCAGGAACCCAGGAACCAAGAGCGAGAGATCAAGCTCCCAGACTGCCCCAGTTTATAGCACAGAAAATCCAAACCTTTAATCCAATTATACAAACAAGGAAGTCTCTGATACAAAGTCACCCATCTGAGGCATAATGGGATTCCTCCCTACTTCACCACCCTACATCATCCGATCAGTCAAGGGTGTGGAGAAGAACTTACTCTTAAAACCAAACCTTAGGCCATAACGACCTGGCCTGCTTACATTACAGCCTCTTCCCCACACCCATCCCAAGCATAAGGGCAAATAATATCACCTGGGTGACGGGCTTCCATGTGAGCAGCACCATCTTTAACAAAGTGAGCATAATATATTTTATCTGCCGAACACACCACTAAGACTCTAAGACCAGGAGTACAAGTAGAAGGAAAAGTTTATTACAGACAAAAGAAAAAGAGTTTAGTACACTCGCAAGCGGGCACTAGGCAAGAATGCTGCCAGGCGCCCTATACAGCACTCTCACAGCAGTTTTATACTTTACTTTTTAGGGAAGGGCGGGGGCAGGGGATTTAGGTATTTGCCTTGAGCAAGCGGTTTCCCATAAGGTGGGTTTGAGCAATGTCCTTATCTGTTTACAGCAGGGTGCAGTTTATCTAGTTCCTGTCACACAAGACCTTTAGGGTGCAGTTTATCTAGTTCCTGTCACACAAGCCCTAAAGGTCATACGGAATTTTCCCTTGTTCTTGTTTTTCCCTTACAAAATAAGGTGACCAGATTTTAAAATTCGTAAAGTAGGACACCAGTGATGGGGTGGGGGGGTCTTGATTAAAAATTTGGTTTATATGGAGCAAAAAAATTTTTCATAGAATGCAAAAATAGTATTGTAATATTTTTTTTAATTTCAACATAAGTACAATTTATAAATATAATACATTTATAAAATATGTATAGTATTATTTTATTCTTTGGTATATTTCTCATTCAAGTGAATTTTTTTTAGTAGATTTCTGTCATCGTTTAAAATTTTTCACAAAAATTTAAATTATATTTTACACATAAAATGGCTTTCAAAGTCTCAACACTTAATTGTGATTTTTCTGATGTCCACACTTTATTTACCGTAGAAAAAATGCGTTCAATCGCAGCATTAGTTCCTGCTAAAGACAACGCATATTCTACAATTTTTAGTGCATTATTTTATGGAACATGGTTTGTTTCAAACTGATGAAATATTTCTAACCATTTGTTCTCTATTGTGATTTTTGCTGATGCCCAAGATTTAACCTTTTCCTTATCAATCTATTTTTTTAAATAATGATACCTCATTAAAAAGATCATTTTCAGAAATATTACTAGATGGGAAATTTTGAGTGAGTCAGAAGGATCGTGTTACACGGTCCTGAAACTGATGCCAGAGCTGCAGGAGCAGGTGGGAGCAGGCAGGGCAGCGCTGCCCGTGTCCAGCCCCTCCGCTCGTGGAGACCAAGTGGCTTGTGCCTTGCAGAGCCTGGAGCCGCATGCCGGGCGTCCAGGACGTGGGCCTATGGGTAGTTAGGGGACTTGACAGCCACAGCCCCACAGTGCGTCCCGCCCGAAGTTCTTTGTTTCGGGGCCCCACACAGGGCAGCCAGCTCTTGCGACAGTGCAGGAGCTTCCAGGTCGAGGCGGGGTCTCCCCTCCAAAAACCGTATATTCCCTTCCCATTCTCTCTCCGTTCCCTAGCTTTTTCTGCATTTCCAAAAATCAGGACTTTTTAAAAACACCGCAGGGCACGGGACAAATTGTTAAAAATCAGGACTGTCCCACCAAAAGCGGGACGCCTGGTCACCTTATTCATAAATCAAATGGCCAATATACATTAAGATGCTAAAATTAAACCAAAAATGCTCATTTAAAAAGTAGTATAAAATATTTTGATTATTCATTTGGCAAAAACTAAAAGGAAGGTACCAGCATCGTTTCTTATGATAGGCGTGTGAATGATACAATATTCTGAGGACAGTTTGGCAATACAGACGAAATTTAAAACCTTTGATCTAGCAATTCTACTTAAAGGAATTTATCTGAAAGAAATAAAAATTTGCCTAAAGATTAAGCTACAGGATGTTCATCACAATATAGTTTACATTGTTTTTAAAATGTGTATATTCAATAATATTTTAAATTATAATACACCTTAAAATGTAATACTCTGCAGCCATTATAAGTGGTGTACACAGAGAGTCACACTCAATTAATGGGAAAAAGCAGGTCACAGAATAGTATATACTACAGGATTTTTTTTTTTTTTTTTTGCAATACATGAACTTATAGAAAAAGTCTAAGAGAACACACACCAAAATGTTTGATGATTGCTAGCTCTGGATGATGATATTATAGGTCCTTTTACATTTTTTTCCTGTTGTTTACCTAAATTAATTTTTCTGTGATGAATAGGTGCTGCTTTTGCAGTGAGGAAGTTATTTATTAAGTTTCTTAATAATGCAGAAAAAACATTTAATTGCATGGAGAAGTGCTTATGATATATTTACTGCTAAATTGGATGTTCAACCTGATCACATTATTTTATTTCAGAAACATATTTTTATAAAGTCAGATTTAATTGTGAGTAACTACAAACACCAACAAATTGTAGAATGTCCAAAAAATATATACGAACAGCCACCAACAGCTTTAAAAAGGTATGGATGATGTGTTAAACATCAGTCTGATGAATTTTGTAAAAGAAATACTTATACACATGTACAGAAAAAAAGAATAGAAAAAAGTTGTTAACAGTGGTTATCTGTGGGGTGGCAGAATTACATGTAATTTTAAAAGATTATTTATGTAAGTTTTCTAAAATGAAGATATATCATTTTCAAAAGAAAATAAATAAAAGTAAAGGAATAAAAAGGCTCAGTGGTCTACATCCAAAAAGACTCTCCACTTAGATACAGTTTGAATACTTGAAATATCAATGTAAATAAACTTATGATACAGGCTTTTGAAATATCACAAAGTTCCAGTGAAAACTATAGCTTGTTCCTTCAATGCCACATACCTCCTTGTTACTCCAATAAGATGTATATGCTAATAATATGTACCTCCTTGTTATTCCAGTAGCATGTACCTCCTTGTTACTGCAATAATACATACCTTGAACCTATTCACAAGACTCCGGAGGTTTATGCTTTACTTTGAAGGAAAAAAAAAATCATCTGAAGTGTGACAGAAAAAGGATATCCTCTCTGTAGCTTGAAAGGAAACTGAAGACGATGCTTTATAAAAAATGTATTAGTTGCAAGACAAGAAGAAACCCATCTGAGGTATAGTGCATCTGACACATCAGTTCAAAAAACAATTCCATCAGGGCCTCTGGGATTTGAAAAGAATGACTACCTAAGACACATAAAACATGAGGTGGGTTTCTATAACAAATGAGTGCAAGAATCGGAGCAGCCAGGCCATGATAGGGTCTATTCTCTAGCAGGCTTATTCACCCGTGCAACCCCGCCCTGACTTCCCAGGTGATGTGCTTCGGAAAAACAGATCTGTGGCTGTCAAGCCCAGGATGCTGCGCCAACTCTCAGAATACCTGCTGGCACGTGGGGGCATGTTCGGGACACGTGCATGCCATCCTAATGCCTTAATATACAGCTTTAAAATATCTGAAGAAGTAGATGCTATTATCTGTCTTTAACAAATGAAAAAAAAAGGCAACTTGTTCTAGCTCACATACCTAAGGAGGAGTGTTTAGACAAGATTGGAACCCAGAAAGTGGGACCTCAGTGCCCACATTCAGTGGAGATAAGTGTTCACCATAACCTCAGTAAGGGTTGGCCTCTTTCTACTTAGTTTGCACAAAAGCACTGAACCAGGAATCATAGAACATATTTATTAAGTGCCTCTTATGAACCAGGAACTGTCATAAGTATTATACAGATAGTAATTCATTTGAACCCCATTATAACCCTGGAAGTACTATGATCAACCCCATGTGACAAGTGAGGAAATTAAGTCACGGAGAGCTTAACTCACTTGCCCAAAGTCACATAGCTAATAAGTGGCAGGACTCAAACCCAGAAACCCTGACCTAGATAGAACCTCTGTAATAGGATGTCCTTCCACGTGAATGTTTTGGATGCTTGTTCTATGTCAGGCCTTGTAAGTGTTTTACTTGAATCATCTCATTTGAAATATCCCCCAACCACTGCCAGGAAAAGACTGGGAAGTAGCTGGTATCTTTCATCTGACAACAGGTTTTTTATTAAAAGTTTTCCAAGAGAACATAGCAGAGTGGCTAAAAGACAGAGTTCTGCATTCTGAATGACCAAAGTTTAAATACTAGCTCTACCATTTACTTAGCTCTGATATCTTTTCATTCCTGATTCCCTCTCACTTTCCATTGCCCATTGGTTCACCAAAAGAATTAGAGACTGAAATGAAAGGCAAACTGTCCTCTGAATGATGAAAGCCATTGAAATAACTGAGAACCCCCTACTTTAGCAGGGAGGCACTTCCTGCAGGTAACAGGGCTGGAAGACCTGGAAGGAAGTGATTCCAAAACCCAGTGGTCCTCAGTGTGGTCCCCAGATGGGCAGCATCAGCATCACCTGGGAACTTGTTAGAGATGCAGAATCTCTAGCCCTGCCCTGACACCCTGGGGTGAGATCTGTTTTTTTAAGCTCTGCAGGTTGTCTGGATATACAGCAAAGGTTGGGACCTACAGCCCTTGAACACCTGGGAGATGTGGCAGGTCCCCGACCTCAGAGCTGTGAAGTGGATTACGAGTTACTTGTGACTAATGAGAACAATGTCTGAATTCACTTCCTTAATGAATCAGAACAGATTGAAAATTTTGCCTATGATAGCATCACTTCCCATTACATGCTGAGTGGAGAGGACTGGGTGACGTTACAGGAGTACTGGAAGTGCAAGGACCCCAGTGACCATGTGGAATGGGGCAAGTGTGGGAACATGGACAGGTGGTGTTGCCTGTGGGAGAAAGTTGAGACCCAGATTCCTCTTTCTTGGCTGCTGGGCAGTGACCTCTAGAGGGCAGAGAGGAGTTAGAGGCAGAAACTGACACCAGAATTTTCTCATGTAATCAGCCTGTTATTCCTTTCCCCAAGTCCTCCTGGGCCTTCCTTTGCATTTTTGCCCTAGAAGTCACATAACCCAGTCAGCAGTCTTGACTAGCACTCCACCCTACAGAGTGACTCTTGAGTCCCATGTTCATTATGCTCCCAGAGGTCAGACAGCACCAGCTGCAAAAGAAATCAAAACCACAAGATCCAAAAGACATTAAACAATCCAACAACTAGTTACTGGGCACCTCCTCTGCAGAAAACCTTGCACCAGGACTGAAAGAACCTACATATGATCACTGCTGTCAATGGGTCAATGAGGCCACAAGACAAAAACCCACCACCATTACAGCAGCAATATAAGCTCCAGGAACTCTGTACAAAAGGCCACAAGGCACCACATGATGTCTGACCAAAAAGATGTACCAGATAACCAACACTATTAAGAGTTCAGAGAATGGACTTCTGTTGGAAGGCTTTATGGCAAAGGAGAGACCCAAGATGATACTCAGAGGAGGGAGGAACTTGCACAGATAGAGAAAGAGAGGTGGTAGTCAACCCAGCAAAGCAGGCAGTATGAGGAGAAGAAGGCTAGGTGTGAGAAAGGGCAACATACATAAATCTCAGAAGTCTGCTATGTCAATGGGCAGGAACTTCAGTGAAGTTGTAAGTATGTGTAGAGGCATGGGAGGAGGTAAAGCTTAGAGCTAAGTGGTCGAAAACTGTAGTAAGGAATTCTAAAATTGATTCTATAGGCCAGGGTTTCCTAGTGTATAAGTACAATATATTTATCAGAATATTCTCTTGGTACAATTTTGATATTATGGGATTAAATGGGGTCTGACGCCGATTCTAACACAGGGAGAGGGCTTCACCAAACCATCAGACAATTCTCAGATACCAGCTGGGTGAATTACCATTCAACTCAATTCTAACACTGGCTACCTGGAGACAGCATCAGATTCCACGAATTAAGGGCCCAATCCTACAAGATTGGCCCTCCACCCTTCACTTCAGATGTCAATTCCAAGTCTAGTTGTTTCTGACTGACTGGTTATAAATCAGAGATTCCCAAGACCTCCTCCTCGGTTGAATTAATTTGCTAGAGTGGCTCACAGACCTCAGAGAAATATTCCTTACTAGATTACCAGTTATAACTCATAAACAATCAGACAAAAGAGATGTCTCAGGCAAGGTATGGGGAAAGAGGGGAGAGCTTCCTTTTTCTCTCCAGGGGCACCACCCTCCCAAATACCTACATGTTCCTCAACCCAGCAGATGGCTCTTCAAACCCCACCCTTTTGGGGTCTTATGGGAGCTTCTTACATAGGCATGATTGATTGGATCATTGACCATTGGTGATTGGTTTAATTTTCAGCCCATCTTCCCTCACAAGATGGGACGGGGGAGACTGTCCAACCTTCTAATCACATGGCTGGTTCTCCAGGCAACCAGTCTCCATCCTTAAGTACTTTCCAAAACCCACTTCATTAACATAGCAAACACCACCTTTGTTGTTGTATTAGGCTTGCTTGCTAGTGTACCAGCTGCAAGCACTTTGCTTGATTAATGCATAAGCACCTGGCTGTACCATGTGTGTATGGCCTGTATAAGGCTATGGTGCTTGTGCTTGAGAGAAATGGGGGATTGTGGATGGCAGATTGCCTTCCCACCACTGTCAGGGGCCATTCTTGCTGTATGTGTGCCAGAAAAGAGGTTTTCCCCTGCCTGTGTGCCTGTCCGCCATTGTGAGACTCTATTCAACGGAATGGCCCATTGCTTTCTGGCTCTGCAGTTTCTCTACTGTCTGCCTGAATTCATTGTGAACCTGCCTGGCCTTGGCCACCAGCATTACAGTTGTTCTCAACACTTAGAAAATACCATAGGATTTTGGGAGTTATGAGCCAGAAACATGGATAAAAACCAAGTGTACTGGCATTCCTCAGAGATACTGTAGGCTTGGTTCCTGAAGACCACAATATCTCAATAAAGCAAGTTATAGGAAGTATTTTGGTTTCCCAGTACATATAAAAGTCATTTACAGCCTGACCAGGTGGTGGTGCAGTAGCTAGAGCATCAGACTGGGATGCTGAGGACCCAGGTTCAAAACCCTGAGGTCACCAGACTGAGTGCAGGCTCATCTGGCTTGAACATGGGCTCACCAGTTTGAGCCCAAAGGTCAATGGCTTGAAGCCCAAGGTCACTGGCTTGAGTCCAAGGTCGCTGGCTTGAACAAGGGGTCACTCACTGTGAGACAGCTATGTTAGGCTTGCTCGCGGGGTTACAAGCTGCAAGCACTTTTCCTGATTGGTACATGACTGTGTGGCTGTACCACATATGTACGGCCTATATAAGACTATGAGTGTTTGCTCTCTTGAGAGATTGGTGATTGCAGATGCATGGATTGGCTGCCCACCACGTGAGGAGCTATTTTGTGCCTGAGAGGCATTTTCCCCTGCCTGTGTACTTGTCTACCCTTGTGAGGCTTTATTAAACAGTATGGCCCAATGCTTTCCAGCTCCACAGTTTTTCTACTGTCTGCCTGAATCTAATGTGAACCTGCCTGGCCTTGGCCACTAACGTTACATCTGGCATAGCGGGCAGGGTTTGGAGCAGGTTGGTATGGAGCCACAAACACTGTTGAGGGGTGGAATAGAGGAGAGGGTGTTCCCGGTGGCTCTCTTGGTGGGGACCGTGGGCTGGGTGTTTTTTACAATCCTGCAAGAAGAAACCAAGAGCTCTGTGCGAGAAGCTGAGCAAGGTCAAAAGCTCCAGGATGAGCTGCATACTGAGCGCCAGCGACAGTGTGAACTGGAGTCAGCACTGGAGAGGGAGGCTGACCGGGTCCAAGAGCTGCAGTGTGAGTTGCTGGCTGAGTGCCAATGGCACCTGGAACTGGACTGGTCTGTAGAGAAGGAATTGTGGGTTCACAAGTTGCAATTTGCTTTGGAAGCTGAACATTGGCAGCAACAGCTACTGGAGAAAGAACTGCAGGTTCAGGAGCTCGAGAGTCAGCTTCAGGCTGAGCCGGCAGCCGCAGGAGCTGAATCGGGTGTGGAAGATGGAGCTGCATTCCTGCCGGTGAAGTGGCTCTGAGTCAGCTGGAGCAGGTGTTTTCAACTCCTCCACTTCTTAGGGGGATGCTCCGGCTGCAACTGCTGTCTGACTCAGAGCTGGGCTGGTGGACGCCAAGAAGATAAAATCCCACCAGCAAAGAGTTCCACAGGGGCAACCACAGCCTCCTCCACAGATAGTGGAGCACTTGGTGATCAGGCCCTACACCCAGGCAGAGCTGATGGAGTTGGGGGAGCAATTCAGGCAGAAATCCATAGAGCCGCTGGCAGCCTGCTTGATGTAATTGTGGGACATAGGGGTGGATGGTATCATGCTATCTGGAACAGAGATGGAGAAACTGGCTGCCATTACCACACACTCCTCCTTGAGGCAGCATCTTCAGAACTGCCATGACAACCTAGGAAGCCATACCCTATTAGAATGGGTGATGGCTGCCATTCATCCGGTCTGGCAGAATGCTGGGGACTTGCTGGGGGCAGTGAGTTGGTGGCAGTGCTACAGTGAGTTAGTAAGGGTCCTTCAGGAACTAGGTATGAAGAATGCTGCTTTCCACCCGGGGTCCCAGTGGACCAGATGAGGAAGTGTTTACGACTGGGAAGTGGGATCTTATTCTCTGCAGTGCCCCATCACCCATTTTAGGGGCACTAGTGGCTATCCTGGGCCCCTATGTGGGACAGCCCATCAATGTCATTACACAGATGGTAGCATATTTGGGGGAGCTGGAGGCAGCACGGAATCACAAAACTGTGAGGGCTGCTGCCCATGCTGCCCCTCCGACTAGCTAGAGGAATGGGCCTGTGAAAGTTACCTGAACACAGATGTGGGTAGATTTCATTGCAGCTGGGGCTGATAGGGAGAAATTGGGTGGCAAGCCTAGTAAGGTTCTTTTGGAGCTTTGGCATCTGCTTAAACCAGGACAGAGATTCCAGCCACTGAGAAGAACGGCTCCAGCAGCTACCAATAAAACAGTGCATGGGCAGCACAGTTACAAGATTATATGGTGGCGCAGTGGATAGAGTGTCAGACTGGGATATGGAGGACCCAGGTTCGAGACCCCGAAGTCACCAGCTTGAGCATGGGCTCATCTGGTTTGAGCAAGGCTCACCAGCTTGGACCCAAGGTCACTGGCTCGAGCAAGGGGTCACTCGGTCTACTGTAGCCCCCCGGTCAAGGCACATATGAGAAATCAATCAATGAACAACTAAGGAACCTCAACAAAAAACTGATGTTTCTCATTTCTCTCCCTTCCTGTTGGTCTGTTCCTATCTGTTCCTCTCTCTGACTCTCTCTGTCTCTGCCAAAAAAAAAAAAAAAGATTATATGATGGAGACTGCTGGAGGAGAGAAGGACCCCCAAAATCCGCTGATCCAGTTTGAATAGGGGGAAGGCCAAGGGACATCTAACAGGGATGGGCGGGGACCGGAGGCCACACGTGGAACTGGCTATCCAATGGTCCCCTGCTAATGTGCAGCAGGTGTTGGCATTAGAAGGTAATAGGTGCTTTTTTGCAGCAGCAGCAGCTAAGAGAACTATGAAGGCAACACAGGACTTGAATGTGTTTGACCCCGCTAGGCCTGTGAGCTTCTCAAGGGGTTTGGATGGGGCTTGGGGCAATGGACAGCACACTATGGAAAGGTGCAGAGGTCCGTTAATAAAGAGCTGTATGGCTAGTTGCCTGTAATGGACCTTAACCTTGGTGATTTGCACAGACATCTGCGCTGTCTATCATGGACTGACTCTTGCACTGCAACCAGTGGGGGGCACTTGATCCCTTGATGGATGGACATGTCGCTGATGGACAGTGTTCGGCAGATAAAATATAATATGCTCACTTTGTTAAAGATAGCACTGCCCACATGGAAGCCCGTCACCCAGGTGATATTATTTGCCCTTATGCTTGGGATGGGTGTGGAGGAAAGGCTGTAATGTAAGCAGGCCGGGTCGTTATGGCCTAAGGCTTGGCTTTAAGAGTAAGCTTTTCTCCACACCCTTGACTGATTGGATAATGTAGGGTGGTGCACTCTTGAGGAATCCCATTATGCCTCAGATGGGTGGCTTTGTATCAGAGACTTTCTTGAATGTATAATTGGATTAAAGGTTTGGATTATCTATGCTATAAAGTGGGCGGACTGGTAGCTAGATCTCTCTCTTTTGGTTCCTGAGTTCCTGAGGTTAGTATTAGAAAGAAGGGCAGAGTAAGGCCACGTGGAGGAGAGGGGGCAACCAAGATGGCGGAGTGCTGAGGAAGAAGCCAGTTTGTTAAGAGTTTGTGCAGGAGGAGATGGGGAACAGAGGTGAATAAGTCTGGTGAGCTAGAAACCTTTGACTCTAGGAAACTTGGATAAGTCAGTAGCTTTGTGAGCACTGAATGTGTGGGTTTTGGAGCCCAGTGTGTGTTTTTGCTTGCCTGCCGGGTGCAAGCTGGAATTAAAGCTGATGGCTCACCAGTTCTTGGCTCCGTTGTTTCATTGCCATCTGTCCGAATCTAATGTGAACCTGTGTGGGTCGGGCTGATGTGATGGCGGCCTTGATTACTGGCTTTACAGACAGTACTATGAGAGACCCTGATGGGGGGTGTAAAGCCAGTAGTCAAGTGTAAAGCCAGTAGCCGGGGCCACTATCACAGCTGCCCGACCCGTGCAGGTTCGCATTAGATTCGGACAGTCAGCAATGAAACACAGGAGCCAAAAACTGGTGAGCCATCAGCTTTAATTCTAGCTTGCACCCGGCGGGCAAGCAAAAACACACATTGGGCTCCAAAACCCACACATTCAGTGCTCACAAAGCTACTGACTTATCCGAGTTTCCTAGCATCAAAGCTTTCTAGCTCACCAGACTTATTCACCTCTGTTCCCCATCTCCTCCAGCACAAACTCTTAACAAACTGGCTTCTTCCTCAGCACTCTGCCATCTTGGCTACTTCTCCTCCACATGGCCTTAATCTGCTCTCCTCTCTAATACTAACCTCAGGAACTCAGGAACCAAGAGAGAGAGATCTAGCTACCGGTCCGCCCACTTTATAGCATAGATAATCCAAACCTTTAATCCAATTATACATACAAGAAATTCTCTGATACAAAGCCACCCATCTGAGGCATAATGGGATTCCTCCCTACATCACCACCCTTCATCATCCAATCAGTCAAGGGTGTGGAGAAGAGCTTACTCTTAAAACAAAGCCTTAAGCTATAACGACCCGGCCTGCTTACAACTTTTCCCCCACAGCCATCACAAGCATGAGGGCAAATAATATCACCTGGGTGACAGGCTTCCATGTGGGCAGCACCATCTTTAACAAAGTGAGCATATTATATTTTATCTGCGGAACATCAAGGCTACTATCACAGCAGCCCGACCGGTGCAGGTTCGCATTGGATTCGGACAGATGGCAATCAAACAACGGAGCCAAGAACTGGTGAGCCATCAGCTTTAATTCTAGCTTGCACCCGGCGGGCAAGCAAAAACACACACTGGGCTCCAAAACCCACTCATTCAGTACTCACAAAGCTACTGACTTATCCGAGTTTCCTAGAATCAAAGGTTTCTAGCTCACCAGACTTATTTACCTCTGTTTCCCATCTCCTCCTGCACAAACTCTTAACAAACTGGCTTCTTCCTCAGCACTCTGCCATCTCGGCTGCTACTTCTGGCCTTCACGTGGCCTTCCTCTGCTCTCCTCTCTAATACTAATCTCAGGAACCCAGGAACCGAGAGAGAGCAAGCTCCCGGACTGCCCCAGTTTATAGCATAGAAAATCCAAACCTTTAATCCAATTATACATAAAGAAAGTCTCTGATACAAAGCCACCCATCTGAGGCATAATGGGATTCCTCCCTACATCACCACCCTACATAATCCAATCACTCAAGGGTGTGGGGAAGAGTTTACTCTTAAACTAAGCCTTAGGCTATAACGACCTGGCCTCCCCACAGCCTGTTCCAGAACACACATTAATATCAACGAACTTTCATGTGGGCAGCACCATCTTTAACAAAGTGAGCATAATATATTTTATCTGCCCAACAGGGGGATGCGAAACCTGTGGAGGTCCTCCTGCACTGGTTCTCATCCAAATGCAGAGATGCACCAAGGACACTTTATGGTTTCAACGGACATGGCTCTGGACTATACAGGCTCCTCCCCACCTAAGATGGGTGGCCTTGTTGGCACTGTGGGGTGGGGACCTGGAGGTGGGCCTCCAGTTAACTCCCTGGGCAGAGTGCTCATGAAGACATCATAAAGGGCACTTTCGAAATTATTGTAATTATTGTGTAACTTTTGCTAAAGATATATTCTCTGTTTCCTGTCATGTAGATTGTTCGGCAGATAAAATATGGTATGCTCACTTTGTTAAAGATGGCGCTGCCCACATGGAAGCCCGTCACCCAGGTGATATTATTTGTCCTTATGCTTGAGATGGCTGTGGGGGAAAAGCTGTAATGTAGGCAGGCCAGATCATTATAGCCTAAGGCTTAGTTTAAGAGTAAACTCTTCTCCACACCCTTGACTGATTGGATGATGTAGGGTGGTGCACTCTCCTGAGGAATCCCATTATGCCTCAGATGGGTGGCTTTGTATCAGAGACTTCATTGTTTGTATAATTGGGTTAAAGGTTTGGAGTCTATGCTATAAAATGGGAGAGAGCAGTAGCTTGATCTCTCTCTCTCTCTCTCTTGGTTCCTGGGTTCCTGAGGTTAGTATTAGAAAGGAGAGCAGAGTAAGGCCACGTGAAGGCCAGGAGAAGCAGCCGCGATGGCAGAGTGCTGAGGAAGAAGTCAGTTTGTTAAGAGTTTGTGCAGGAGAAGATGGGAAACAGAGGTGAATAAATCTGGTGAGCTAGAAACCTTTGATTCTAGGAAACTTGGATAAGTCAGTAGCTTTGTGAGCACTGAATGTGTGGGTTTGGGAGCCCCAGTGTTTGTTTTTGCTTGCCCGCTGATGGGCAGATAAAATATATTATGCACACTTTGTTAAAGATGGTGCTGCCCACATGGAAGCCCGTCACCCAGGTGATATTATTTGCCCTTATGCTTGTGATGGCTGTGGGGGAAAAGTTGTAATGTAAGCAGGCCGGGTTGTTATAGCTTAAGGCTTTGTTTTAAGAGTAAGCTCTTCTCCACACCCTTGACTGATTGGATGATGTAGGGTGGTGATGTAGGGAGGAATCCCATTATGCCTCAGATGGGTGGCTTTGTATCAGAGACTTTTTATATGTATAATTGGATTAAAGGTTTGGATTATCTATGCTATAAAGTGGGCGGACCGGTAGCTAGATCTCTCTAGCTCTTGGTTCTTGGTTCCTGAGGTATTAGAGAGGAGAGCAGATTAAGGCCATGTGGAGGAGAAGTAGCCAAGATGGCAGAGTGCTGAGGAAGAAGCCAGTTTGTTAAGAGTTTGTGCAGGAGGAGATGGGAAACAGAGGTGAATAAGTCTGGTGAGCTAGAAAGCTTTGATGCTAGGAAACTCGGATAAGTCAGTAGCTTTGTGAGCACTGAATGTGTGGGTTTTGGAGCCCAGAGTTTGTATTTTTGCTTGCCCGCCGGGTGCTAGCTAGAATTAAAGCTGATGGCTCACCAGTTTTTGGCTCCATTGTTTCATTACCGACTGTTCGAATCCAATGCAAACCTGCACGGGTCAGGCGGCTATGATAGTGGCCTTGACTACTGGCTTTACACCCGCCGAGTGCAAGCTAGAATTAAAGCTGATGGCTCACCAGTTCTTGGCTCCGGTGTTTCATTGCCATCTGTCCGAATCCAATGCGAACCTGCGTGGGTCAGGCTGCTGTGATAGTGGCCTTGATTACTGGCTTTACATAGATTATGAAGCAAGCAACTCTGAAGGGGTGGGATGTGGGCAGCTGTGTTAGGCTTGCTTGTGAGTTTATTAGCTCCAAGCACTTTGCCTGATTGGTGTGTGGGTGCATAGCAGTACCACGTGTGTATGGCCTATGTTAGGCAATGGGTGTTTACACTCCAGAGGGATGGGGTATTGTGGATGGCGGATTGAGTGCCCACCACTGAGGAGTCATTTTGCAGTTTGTTTACCTGAGAGGCAGTTTCCCTTGTCTGTGTGCTTGTTTTCCCTTGTGATTATTTTCTGGCTTCTTAAGAAGTAAGCTTAAATCACTGATCAAAACTTACTTATTTTCTTCTATCTTCTTTTCTAATATAAACATTTAAAGTCATAGATTTCCCTTTCAGAACTGCTTTAATTGTTTAGCACAAATTTTGTGTAAAGCCAGTAGTCAAGGCTACTATCACAGCAGCCTGACCCACGCAGGTTCGCATTGGATTCGGACAGATGGCAATGAAACAAAGGAGCCACGAACTGGTGAGCCATCAGCTTTAATTCTAGCTTGCACCCGGTGGGCAAGCAAAAACACACACTGGGCTCCAAAACCCACACATTCAGTGCTCACAAAGCTACTGACTTATCCGAGTTTCCTAGCATCAAAGCTTTCCAGCTCACCAGACTTATTCACCTCTGTTTCCCATCTCCTCCTGCACAAACTCTTAACAAACTGGCTTCTCCCTCAGCATTCAGCCATCTTGACTGCTTCTCCTGGCCTCCATGGCCTTAATCTGCTCTCCTCTCTTCTACATCAGGAACCAAGAGAGAGCGATCTAGCTACCGGTCCGCCCACTTTATAGCATAGATAATCCAAACCTTTAATCCAATTATATATACAAGAAAGTCTCTGATACAAAGCCACCCACCTGAGGCATAATGGGATTCCTTCCTACATCACCACCCTACATCATCCAATCAGTCAAGGGTGTGGAGAAGAGCTTACTCTTAAAACAAACCCTTAAGCTATAACAACCCGGCCTGCTTACATTACAACTTTTCCCCACAGCCATCACAAGCATAAGGGCAAATAATATCACCTGGGTGACGGGCTTCCATGTGGGCAGCACCATCTTTAACAAAGTGAGCATATTACATTTTATCTGCCGAACATTTTGATAGTGTTTTTATTATCATTCATTTTCAAGTGTTTCCTAATTTCCCCTGTGATTTGACTCATGTGTTATTTAATTCCCAGATAGTTGGTGTCCGGTAGTTGCCTCTGGGTTGGGTAGTGAAACCCTCCCTGGCCCTGAGCTTTCTGATATTGTTAATCTTGCTCAAATCGCACACACCCAAATTCTCAAAACTGTCTGTCCCCAAGGCTGTTCCATGAACTGCACACCCCACCAAACCGGTCTACCGTTACCATCCTTCCCCTCTGCAGATATAAAAAACCCAGAAACCCTCCCTGGGTGCGCCTTCACAGACTCACATCCGAGGGTCAGTGAACTCGCCCGGAGTCCTCCCAGTAAAGCCTGACTTTTGCTCATTTGGCTGTTTTGGCTCTTCATTCGTTCATCGGCGGCACCCGGCAATCTTTCATTTGGTGCTGAAACCCGGGAGAGGGGCTTTTTGTGACTCACCTCAGCCTTCTGGCTGAGCGGCCTTCTGGCTGAGGCGGGAGTCCCCCCTCTCTACCCCTTGCCTCGTGCCGCCAGTCGTTTTGGACTCTGGGTTCCCTACGACCTCGATCGCCAATTGTGAGTAACCTGGTTTCTCTTCTGCTTTCTCTGGTCCTGCGTATCCACCGGGGTTTCTCGTCCTAGACTCGGCCGAGCCGAGAACCCTCCATCCGCCGACTCCTGGAGACTTTATAGGGGTTCAATCGAAAGGGACGCCTTTCGGCTGCTCTCCTATATCTGTCCTGAGACCTCTCATTTAAGTCTCCTGTCGGGAGACGGGTACCTGGAAGGGACGCCTCCCTTATACTCTCTCTGTCCTCCAACGCCTAGGACCAAAAAGCCGGCCAAATTATGGGGAACTCTGAATCCAAAATAGACCGAAAACTCCTCTAGGATGTCTTCTTAAAAATTTTTCCAAATTGGGATACACTCAGACACTTCGCAGGAAGAAACTCGTATTCCTGTCACAGGTTGCCTGGCCTCAATACACCCTAGATAACCGGTCTCACTGGCCGCCTATGGGTACTTTTGACTTTAACGTCCTCCGGGACCTAGACAATTTTTTGCCGGCACACTGGAAAAGACTCTGAGACCCCATATATTCAGGCTTTCTGGGATCTCCGTTCCCACCCCATCTCTGCTCCTACTGCTCCACTCTCCAAATTCTTCTAGCCCAGACCTCCCCTCCTCCCAAGGCTTCACCCCAGGAACCCCCTCCTTACTCTCAACCCGATGACCTTCCCGACCACCTATCTCCTCCTCCGGCTCTCCCCTGGGAGAACCCCCCAGACCCGGGCCAGGCTCCGGCTCCTTCTGCCCCTCTGGCTCCTTCCATCCCTCTGGTTCCATCTGCCCCACCTCCCGCCAACCCTCTCCCCTTTCCCATTGCAGCTCATACCAGGTCGCACAGCCCCCAATCGTCATCCGTTGTCCTCGCCCCTCTCCGTGAAGTAGCTGGGGCAGAGGGCCTAGTTCGGGTACATGTCCCCTTTTCCCTCCAAGACCTTTCACAGATTGAGAAACGGCTAGGATCTTTCTCGGCCGACCCCTCAACCTACATTAAGGAATTCCCGTACTTGACTCAGACATATGACCTGACCTGGCATGACATTAAAGTAATTTGTACCTCCACTCTCACCCCTGAGGAACATGAACGTATCCTCACTGCCGCCAGACAGCAGGCACACAGGGACCATCTAGTGGATGACCAAATCCCCCTTGGCACAGAGGCAGTCCCCGGGGAAGACCCCAATTGGAGTTATCAACCTGGCCAAGGGTCCAACATCCCTCGTCGAAACCTTATGCTCCGATACTTAATCAGAGGTATGGATGTAGTTTCTAACAAGGTTGTAACTTATGATAAACTGAGGGAAATTACCCAACTCCCCGAAAAAAACCCAGCCCTTTTCCTGAACTGCCTTCAAGAGGCCCTAGTTCGTTATACCCGCCTAAACCCGCGGTCCCGCAATGGAGCCACAGTCTTAGCCTCTCACTTTATCTCTCAGTCAGCCCCAGATATTAGAAAGAAACTTAAAAAGGCTGAGGAGGGCCCTGAGACTCCCATCCAAGACCTGGTAAAAATGGCTTTTAAAGTGTTTAACGCCCGAGAGGAAACGGCTGAAGCCGCCCGCCAGGAGTGGACCCAAGCCTTGGTAGCAGCCCTCCGGCCGGTAGGGGAACTGATAAAAAAAAACCAGCCTCCAAGGGAGGACAGCGCACGCCACCAGGCACCTGCTTCAAATGTGCCAAAGAGGGCTACCGGGCCAAGGCTTGTCCGCAACCAAGGCCCCCCACCAAGCCTTGCCCACAGTGTAAACTAATGGGCCACTGGAAGTTGGACTGCCCGACCCTGGCTCAGCCTCCGGCACCTCAATGCTGGGGAACTGAGAACCAGTCATTTCCGGTCTCAGAACTGCTGGGCTTGATGGACTGAGGGGGCCCTGGCTCTTCGACTCCAGTTACCCTCACCGAGCCCAGGGCTACGCTCCAGGTAGCGGGTAAGTCTGTTTCCTTTTTAATAGACACGGGGGCTACCTACTCTGTCCTTCCCTCTCATTCGGGCCTTACAGTTCCTTCCCAGGTCTCGGTCATGGGAATCAACGGATCATCCTCAACCCCACGGCGGACAACCCTCCTTAACTGCCTATTTGAGGGTCACCCATTCTCTCACTCCTTCCTAGTCATACCCTCCTGCCCAGTTCCCCTCCTGGGGAGAGACATTCTGTCCAAACTCCGGGCAAGCATTTCATTCTCCCCCAGGCAAGCCTTCCTATTAGCACTGGTGCCAGATCCCGACCTCGGGCCTGACTCGGACCCCAGAGTCCAGCTTCTACCTGGAGTCAACCCTAAGGTCTGGGATACGGATACCCCCACTGTAGCCTCCATACAGAGACAAATAACTTCTCTCGCCCAAGTCTCGTTACAGAACCGGCGAGCCCTGGACCTGCTTACGGCCAAGCACGGGGGCACCTGTGTCTTCCTGCAGGAAGAATGTTGCTACTACATCAACGAATCCGGCCTTGTAGAGACCAGGGTAGAAGCTCTCCACAAACTCAGCTCTGATCTCCAGAAGCAAAAATTCTCAGCAGGAGCCTCATCTTGGTGGAACTCCATGTATTCTTTATTAGCTCCACTCATAGGACCCATTTTCATAATTGGACTAATCGTACTGATTACCCCTTGTCTTTTTCGCTTCCTGCAGACCCAATTTCAGGAAATTACCAGGATAGCGGTCAACCAGATGATGCTGCAACATTACCAACCCCTGCCCACCATAGCGGATATGGACTGCTCTGGCTCTTTCCTACCCCTCCCCTAATGACGCCCCCATACAGCAGGAAGCAGCCAGAAAGACCACGTCACCCCACTCCCTATACCAAAGAGCCAGGAATGTCCGGTAGTTGCCTCTGGGTTGGGTAGTGAAACCCTCCCTGGCCTTGAGCTTTCTGATATTGTTAATCTTGCTCAAACCGCACACACCCAAATTCTCAAAACTGTCTGTCCCCAAGGCTGTTCCATGAACTGCACGCCCCACCAAACCGGTTGACCATTACCATCCTTCCCCTCTGCAGATATAAAAAACCCAGAAACCCTCCCTGGGCGCGCCTTCACAGACTCACATCCGAGGGTCAGTGAACTCGCCCGGAGTCCTCCCAATAAAGTCTGACTTTTGCTCATTTGGCTGTTTCGGCTCTTCGTTCGTTCATTGGCGGCACCCGGCAATCTTTCAGTTGGGGATTTCCAGGATTTTCCTGATCAATTTTAAGGTCAGGGAATATGCTTACTATATTTTCAGTCCTTTAAGAAATTTTTTTTATTTACTCTTTATTTTTTTATTAATTTTAATGGGGTGATATTAATAAATCAGGGTACATATGTTCAAAGAAAATATCTCCAGGTTATCTTGTCATTTAATCATGTTGCATACCCATCACCCAAAGTCAAATTGTCCTCTGTCACCTTCTATCTGGTTTTCTTTGTGCGCCTCCCCTCCCCCTCTCCCTCCATCACCTCCCTTTCCCCACCTCATAACCACCACACTCTTGTCCATGTCTTATAGTGTCGTTTTTATGTCCCACCTATGTATAAAATAATGCAGTTCTCAGTGTCTTTCTGTTTTACTTATTTCACTCCATATAATGTTATCAAGGTCCATCCATTTTGTTGTAAATGATCTGATGTCGTCATTTCTTATGGCTGAGTAGTATTCCATAGTATATATGTACCATAGCTTTTTAATCCACTTGTCCTCTGACGGACACTTGGGCTGTTAACAGATCTTCCCTATTGTGAACAATGCTACCACAAACATGGGGGCGCATTTCTTCTTTTCGAACAGTGCTGTGGTGTTCTTAGGGTATATTTCTAAAAGTAGGATAGCTGAGTCAAAAGGCAGTTCGATTTTTAATTTTTTGAGGAATCTCCATATTGTTTTGTACAGTGGCTGCACCAGTCTGCATTCCAGCAAGCAGTGCAGAAGGGTTCCCTTTTCTCCACATCCTCACCAGCACTTATTCTGTGTTGTTTTGCTGATGAATGCCATTCAGACTGGTGTGAAGTAATATCTCATTGTGGTTTTAATTTGCATTTCTCTAATGATTAGTGACGTTGAGCATTTTTTCATATGCCTATTGGCCATCTGTATGTCCTCTTTGGAGAAATTTCTATTCATTTCTTTTGCCCATTTTTTGATTGGATTGTTTGTCTTCCTGGTGCTGGGTTTTATAAGTTCTTTATAAATTTTGGTTATTAACCCCTTATCAGACGTGCTGTCGAATATGTTCTCCCATTGTGTGGTGTCTTTTTATTCTGTTCTTATTGTCTTTAGCTGTGCAAAAACTTTTTAGTTTGATATAGTCCCATTTGTTTATCCTGCCTCTTATTTCATTTGCCCGTGGAGATAAATCGGTAAATATATTGCTGCAACAGATGTTGGAAAGCTTACTGCCTATATTTTCTTCAAAGATGCTTAGGGTTTCACGGCTTACATTTAAGTCTTTTATCCATTTTGAGTTTGTTTTTGTGATTGGTGTAAATTGATGGTCTAGTTTGACTATTTCGCAGGTAGATGTCCAATTTTCCCAACACCATTTGTTAAAGAGGCTATCTTTACTCGATTGTATGCTCTTTCTTCCTTTGTCAAATATCAGTTGACCATAAAGATGTGGGTTTATTTCTGGTTTCTCTGTTCTGTTTCATTGATCTATGTGCCTGTTCTTATGCCACTATCAGGCTCTCTTGAGTACAATGGCCTTGTAGTATACCTTGATATCCGAAGAGTGATACCTCCTGCTTTATTTTTTCTTTTTAAGATTGCTGAGGCTATTCATGTTCTTTTTTGGTTCCATATAAATTTTTGGAATATGTGTTCTATATCTTTGAAGTATGTCATTGGTGTTTTAATTGGTATTGCATTGAATTTATAAATTGTTCTGGGTAATATAGACATTTTAATGATGTTTATTCTTTCTAACCATGAGCATGGTATATGCTTCTACTTGTTTGTATCTTTCTTGATTTCTTTTATTCATGTTTTATGATTTTCCGAGTACAAGTTCTTAACCTCCTTGGTTAAATTTACTCCTAGGTACTTTATTTTTTTGATTGCAATAGTGAAGGGGATTGCTTCCTTCATTTCTTTTCCTGACAGTTCACTGTTGGTATATAAAAATGCCTCTGATTTCTGAGTATTAATTTTATATCCTGCCACCTTGCTGAATTCATTTATCAGGTCCAGTAGTTTTTTGACTGACTTTAGGGTTTTCTATATACAATATCATATCATCTGCAAATAGTGACAGTTTTACTTCTTCTTTTCGAATTTGAATGCCTTTTATTTCTTCTTCTTGTCTGATTGCTGTGGCTAGGACTTCCAGAACTATGTTGAATAAGAGTGGTGAAAGGGGGCACCCCTGTCTCGTTCCTGATCTTAAGGGGATTGCTTTTAATTTTTTCCCATTGAGTATGATGTTAGCTGTGGGTTTGTCATAGATGGCCTTTATCATGTTAAGGAATGTTCCCTGTATTCCCACTTCACTAAGAGTTTTGATCATGAATGGGTGCTGGATTTTATCCAATGCTTTTTCTGCATCTATTAAAATTATCATGTGATTTTTGTCCTTCCTTTTGTTTATGTGATGAATCACATTGATTGATTTGTGAATATTAAACCAGACTTGCCTCTCCAGAATAAATCCCACTTGATCATGGTGTATAATATTTTTCATATATTGCTGGATCCAGTTGGCTAATATTTTGTTGAGAATTTTAACATCTAAATTCATCAGGCATATTGGCCTATAATTTTTTTGTGTGTGTTGTCTTTGCCCGGTTTTGGGATCAGAATTATGCTCGCCTCATAAAAGGAGTTTGGAAGTCTTTCTTCCTCTTGAATTTTTTGAAATAGCTTGAGGAGGATAGGAGTTAGTTCTTCTTTGAATTTTTGGTTGAATTCACTTGTGAAGCCATTGGCCCCAGGACTTTTCTTTTTTGAGACTTTTTTGATAACTGTTTCGATCTCATTTGTTGTAATTGGTCAGTTTAGGTGTTCTAATTCTTCCAGATTGATTTTTGGAAGATTATATGATTCAATAAATTTGTCGATTTCACCTAGGTTGTCTAATTTTTTGTCATAGAGTTCTTCATAGTATTTTCTTACAATACTTTGTATTTCTGTTGTGTCAGTTGTTATTTCTCCACCCTCATTTCTAATTTTATTTATCTGAGTCCTCTCTCTTTTTTTCTTGGTGAGTCTAGTTAAAGGTTCATCAATCTTGTTTACCTTTTCAAAGAACCAGCTTCTGGTTTCATTGATCCTCTGTATTGTTTACTTAGCCTCTATGTCATTCATTTCTGCTTTAATATTTACTATTTCCTTTCTCCTTCTAGTCCTGGGCTTTATTTTCTGTTTTTTCTCTAGTTCTTTTAGGTACAGGGTCAGGTTGCTTATTTGACCTTTTTATAGCTTCTAATGGTATGCCTGTAGTACTATGAACTTCCCTCTCAGTACTGCTTTTGCTGTGTCCCATAAATTTTGAGTTGATGTATGCTCATTACCATTTGTTTCTAGAAACTTTATTTTTTCTTTGATCTCATTGTTAATCCATTCGTTTTTTAATAACATGCTATTTAGTTTCCAAGTGTTTGAGTATTTTTCAGTTTTTCTTTTGTGGTTAATTTCTAGTTTCATGGCATTGTGATCAGTGAAAATGCTTGATATGATTTCAGTCTTCTTAAACTTGTTGAGACCACTTTTGTGTCCTAACATATGGTCTATCCTAGAGATTGTACCATGAGTGCTTGAAAAGAATGTATATTCTACTGCTTTAGGGTGAAAAGTTCTGAAGATATCTATTAAATCGAATTGATCTAGTGTATCCTTTAAGTCCACTGTTTCTTTGTTAATTTTCTTTCTTGAGGATCTATCCAGTGATGTTAGTGGGGTATTGAAATCTCCTACTATTATAGTATTGCTGCTAATCTTGCCCTTTATAGCCGTCAAAGTCTGCTTTATGCATGTCGGGGCTCCTATGTTTGGTGCGTAGATATTTATAACGGTTATATCTTTCTGTTGAATTGTTCCCTTTATCATTATGTAGTGTCCTTCTTTATCTCTTACTACAGCCTTTGTTTTAAAGTGCATTTTGTCATATATAAGTATTGCTACCCCGGGCTTTTTTTTCATTTCCATTTGAGTAAAATATTTTTTTCTATCCTTTTACCGTCAGTCTATGTGCATCTTTTGTTTTAAGGTGTGTCTCTTGTAGACAGCATATGTATTGGTCCTGTTTCTTTATCCACGCAGCTACCCTATGTCTTTTGATTGGATTATTTAATTCATTTACATTTAAGGTTATTATTGATATGTAGTTGTTTATTGCCATTTTATTCTTTAAAGCTGTATTCTTTTCCCCCTTTGAACTGTTCAAAACAGGCCCCTTAGCATCTCTTGCAGAATTTGTTTGGTTTTAATGAATTCCTTGAGGTTTTTTTTTTTTTTGGTCTGGAAATCTCTTTATTTATCCTTCAATTTTAAATGTTAGCCTTGCTAGATAGAGTAGTCTTGGTTGTAGGTTCTTGTTCTGTATTACTTTGAATGTAACTTGCCATTCTCTTCTGGTCAAGGGTTTCTGTTGAGAAGTCAGATGTCATCCTCATGGGGGCTCCTTTGTGATAGCCTTTTATTCTCTAGCAGCTTTTAAAATTATCTCTTTATCACTTAGCTTTGGTATTTTAACTATGATGTGTCCTGGTGTAGATTTTTGGGGGTTTCTCTTTAATGGAGTTCTCTGTGCTTCTTGAACGTGTGAACCATTTTCCAGTCTTAATTTAGGGAAGTTTTCAGCTATGATTTGATTGAACAAAGTGTCTATCCCTTGTTTTTTCTCTTCCTCTTCAGGAACCCCTATGATGCGGATGTTATTTCTCTTCATGTTATCACAGAGCTCCCTTAGAGAATCCTCAGATTTTTTGAGTCTCTTTTATTTTTTCTGCTCTGCTTCTGTGCCTTTGTTTATTTTGTCCTCTAACTCGCTGATTCAATCCTCAGCTTCATCCATACTGCTTTTAATTCCTACCATTGTGGTCTTCAGTTCTGATACTGTATTTGTCATTTCTTTCTGATTCATTTTTATTATTTCAATTTCCTTTTCTATACTTGCTATCTCTTTATTTAGGTGTTTATAGTGACTATCCATTATTATTCTAATTTCTTTGAACATCCTAACTATCATTATTCTAAATTCTGCTTCTGGTAATTTGGTTATATCTGGTTCATTCAGGTCCTTCTCTGGGGATTTCTCTTGATTCATTTGGTTTGCATTCCTCTGCCTGCCCATTTTATCTGTGTATAAGCAAGTTGTCGCCACTGGAGACCAGTAGGTGTTGCCTTTGTGTTCTCTAGGTGTGGTCTGTCTGCAGGCCCACCACCCCCTCTGCCGCTGCCTTTGGCGGTTGGGTGTGGGTGTTGCTGGTGCTTGCCACTGTGGCTGCTGCTGCAATCTTCGCCTCGCCTCCGTGAGAGGGGCATGTTCTCTTGCCAAGCTCTATAAGCCTCAGCTGGTCTTGGCCTTCACCCCTCTCCCACGAGTGGGACCGCGCACCACACTTGGGCTACAAGCCTAGGCACCAAGGCCAAGGGTGAGCACTTTTGCTCCGCTGCGGGTTCCTGTCAGCCTCTTCCTCTGGCTAGGAGGGGCTTCTGGTTCACACTCAGCTGCAAGCCAGGCTTCTGCCTCACCCCCGCTCCTTGCCCGGGCTGCTGGTGCACGCTCAACTGTGAGCCTGGGCTTCCGCCCCACCTCCATGGGCAAAGCTGGTTTGTGTAGGGCTTTAAGCTTATGAGGCTAGGTGAGGCTGCGCGCCCGCTCGCCCCTGCCCAGCGGCAGATCTCTGGCTGTTCCGGGCTCCCACTTTTCCCCCACAGGTGGGGTCGCAGGCGGGCCCGCAGCCGCTGGACCACTTTTGTGTGTCCTTTTCGCCCCCACTGGGCTAGACCGAGCTCACACCAGCCGGCTCAGCCTCTACCCCCGCCAACGGAATGGCGCTTCCGCATCCCACTGCTGTCTTCCCTCCAGCAAGCCCTCGGCAGTGTTGGTGGGGGCGCTGCAGCTCAGACCTTAACACTCCATACTGTTGTCCTGAAAGCTCCCTCCTTCTAAGCAACTGTGCTCTAGTTGCTTCAGGGGAGCCTGTTTGGCTGGTTACCTGCTTCCCCTTGCTGGTTCCAGGGGAAATATTGTTTCAGATTTGTGGAGTGACTCAGCCCAGGGTTTAGGGTGATTGTCCCTCAAAGCTTTTCTCCCTGTGCCTTCCAGACCTCACTCTCTTTCCACTGCTCCAGTTCTCTCCTCTCTCCCTGTTTCCCGGAGTCCCAGGTGAGTGCTTGTGAGAGAGGTTTTCTGCGCCGTACCTTTAAGAAGAATCCTGGGTCTGAGACAACTGTCTCTTTCTCACAAACAGTATCCTAACCTGTTTCACAGCTAAATACTGTCCATACACCTCTTCTAGGCTCTGGGGCTGCAGGCTGGGGTTTAGTTCCTGGGACCCAGGTCCCTAGCCTTCCGGTAGCCACTCTTCCCGCCACACGAGTCTCTCCGGGCTGCCTTTTGCTCTGGAGAGCTGGGCAACCCTTTCCGCATTTTTGCTTTCCTACCAGTCTCAATGTTGCTTCTTCAGTGTTCCATGGTTGAAGAGATCTCTCAGTCCAGTTCAACGTTGGTTTATCCAGATGATGGTTCTTAAAATCAAGTTATAATCCGCTTTGGTTCTGGGAGTTGGAAGTTGGTACGTTCGCTTACTCCATTGCCATCTTGACCTCCCTGAGTCCTTTAAAATTTATTGAGACTTGTTTTATCACTCGGGATTATGGTGTATCTTGAAAGTTTTGATTCACTTGTAAAGAAAAACTAAACTCTGAAGTTGTGGAGTGCAGTATTCTATAAATGTCAACCTCTCAAAGAATTTGACAAAACTGATTCTCATACATGTTAAGTTGATATCTACCATTTTGTTACAAGTTTAAATAACGGCAAATAATTTTAGGCATGTTACAGGCACTAAGATGTTTGTTCTTTTTTCCAAGAGAGGAACAGGAAGGGAGAGAGATGAGAAGCATTATTATTGCTATGTCACTTTATTTATTCATTACTTCTCATATGTTCCTTGACCAAGGGGCTCAAGCCAACCCAGCAATCCTGGCTCAAGCTGGGTATGCCCACAATCAAGATGGTGACCCTGGGATTTCAAACCCGGGACCTCAGCGTCCCCAGTGGACAGTCTATCCATTGTGCAACCACGTGCAGGCACAGGATTCTTGCACAAGTTGACTGAGCATGTGGTTCCTCTCCCCCCCACCACCCCTTTCCCCTTCCCCCTCCCCTTTCCAAGATAATCACAGCCTCAGCTTTCACATTCTTTATTTTTCAGGTAGAGAAAACAAGGCCCAGAAGGTTGGGAACCATAATAGACCTTCTGCTTCTTTCCCCACAGTGGTAGGCAAACTGCTGCTTGCAATCCACGTGCTCACTGGACTCGTGCCTCCCTGGCGCAGTTTATCCTGCGGGGCGCGTCTCCAGGACGCCTCTCCCTGTTGCCTCCCGTGTACCTGCACCTGTGCGCCCTCACATGGTATTTTCTGGTAGAGCCACACTCAAGGGGCCAAAGAGCTGCATGTGGTCACAAGCCGCAGTTTGCAGGGAAAGAAGCAGAAGGTCTTTTGTTGTTCCCAACCTCTCTGGACCTTGTTTTCTCCACCTGAAAAATAAAGAATGTGAAAGCTAAGACTGTGATTACCTTGGAAAGGGGAGGGTGAAAGGGAGGCAGGGAGAGGAAAGGGGGGAGGAGTAAGGAGGAAAAGGAAGGGGAAAAGGGAAGAGGAGTGGGGAGTGAGAAGGAAGAAAGGGGGAAGGGGAAGGCAAAAGGAGAGCCACATGCTCACTTAACTTGTGCTTGCAGGCAGGAGTCTCTCTGTACCTACCTGCATCAAGTGAAGCCCCTTTTTAAATGTTGATTTAGGAAATCAACATTTATGTGATTTCCTAAATCAACATGATGTGAACATTAGGGGTGAGAGGAAGCCTGCTGGAGTGGGGGAGCGTCTGGGAAAGGATTCTGAGTTTTTAAAAAGAGACACAAGGAAAGGATTCTGAGTCCTCAAAAGGAGACACACACAAAAAAAAGGCAATTAATTTCTACCTCTGGATGTTGCTGTGTGAAAATGCAATGCCAAGACCTCTGCAGCCATTTTGTGATTATGAGAAGAGCCAGCAGCATGAGGAGGATGGAATAGGAAACAGGTGAAAATGATATGGGTCTCTGATGACACTGAGCATAATGTGCTTCTCTTGTGGACTTCCAGTTATATGAGTTAATCCATTTTATTAATTAACTCTCCAGAATCAACTTTCTGTTATTTGCCACCAAAAGCATCCTGAGTGACTTACCTTTGGATATCGAATAAGTGCCAAATTACTTTGCATGGCATATAAAGATTTTCATTAACTGTCCTGTTTAACTCTCCAACGCCGTTTCCCTCTGTCTTCCCCTCTGAGTGCTAGCATATCACACCCTTGTTCATGCCATGTGGGCTCTCATTTCCTTCACAGCCTCTCTCTGGTGAATAACCTTGTCCTTCCTGCCCACTATGCAACACCTTTCTAATTCTCCAAGATGATTCTCAAGCACTTCCTTCTCTCCAATACCTCTGTTTCTCTTCCTTGCATCCCCACTTCCCTTTCTCTACCTTTTGCCCTTGCTTCCCTTGTGCTCTAATTCAATCTGAGGCCGTCCCTAACCCTGTGCATTTAGATTTTTACATGCCTCCCTTCCTTCCCCAACCCCTTTCTCAAGTAGACTCTGAGCTCCCTGAGACCAAAGACCACCTCTAAGTCAGTTCTGTTGCTCCCAGAGGTCACGACAGTGCGTGGTCATGGCCACTCAAATACATGTTGAAGGGGACTTATGTGGAGACTTTGGATGAAAGCTGAGAGAAGCAAGAACAGTAGGCACACAGATCTGAGAGAATGAGACCTGGAACACTGGCATGCAGTGTGCGTGTTTGTGCATGTACATGTGTTGACTGATGTCTGGGTTTCTCTGTTAAAGAAATTGATGGAGGAGTGTCTGTGAACAGGATAGGTGTTAATGAGTGATGGACATGGGCTAGTGTGAGCTTCTGTGGAGAGAGGTAGGAAAGGGAGTGTGTGTGACTAGAGTGAAATTCTGAGGGCTGGGTCAGAAGTGTGAAAAGAACATATAAAAAATTTTTGGTTTCCTCAAAAATTTTGTCAGCCTAAGATATTTTTCCTACAGCTGTCTTTGCCATTTATTAAGTCCTTATTTTCAACCCTCTACTTATTTTCATTCCCACTCACCCTGCTCAAGTTTTCCCACATCCCCTTTGAGTAACCTGAATTTGATGAGACAAATGTCTTCATATTGAGCAGATTATCACTATGTCCCAGGTGTTGACTGGCTTATTTCTAATTACGAGAAGTGAATGGGAACAATATGAAGACCTCCAGACCATCAGATAATGGAAGAATGTGGGTGCTTTTGTTGGTTTTGTTTTGGAGGAAGATCATGATTTCATCAGAGCAATGAGGAATTGACATGAAATTACATCGCCATGGGTCTCCCTGACTTAAGCTGGTCTAAGGCACCCCCTGCCTTGCAAGGTGCTGGCAGCATCTTAGGCATAGTTGTTACTGGAAGAGTGGTTTTCTTTGTTTTTATTAGTAACGTGGACCTCATTTTTAAGATGTTTACCAAGTGAAGTTTGAATAGGCTCCTCCCTAAACAATAAGAACAGGAAAGAAATATACCCAACATTCTTATTTAATCTTTAAGGCCATCTCACAAAGCCCCATCTTGTAAATGAAAAACTGAGGTCTAGAGATGCTAAGTGACTCGCACAATAGCAAATAATGGAGCCTGTGTGAGGGGCATTCCTGAGGGAGCCCCTGAGGAGAGCTGGGGACTGTTTTATTTCTTTGGCTCTGTCATTGGTCCTGGAAATGCCTTCGGACCAGGAGAGGCAGGTGTAAGACTGAAGGTATTGTTCACAGTATTGTGATAAGGTGCCAAAGAATTGCAAAATATTGTTAACATTAGTATTTTAAAAGGAAGAGTCAGGCCCCCTTACCCCTCTTTTCTGAAAAGAAAAAAAAAACCCAGAGAAAGAGATTAAAGGGGGAAAAGTTAGTATCTGAAAACTTGCTCTTCCCCTTCAATAAGATCCTCTAGGAGATAATGTTTACATATCCTCCCCTCCTGGAGTCCTGAGAGTGCCGTATACTGCTAGACAGAGGGATCACAAGCCCACTCCCCTTGCTTGAAAAATCTGCATTCTGTAACATTTTATGTGCTTTCTAATAATCATCCCTCTTGAAATCCTGTATATGTATAAAACTTGTAAACTAAACATGCGAGGACTAGCTTTTAGCAGGGGTATTTTCATTTGGCCTCTCTCCTTATCCTAAGCTAACCATTTCACTGTGGCGACAGGGATGGGGGGTAGACACTAGAAGATTTGGTAATGTCTTTGATGTGTAAAACAATATTTATCCCTACTATGTTAATAAGTAAAACAACATTAATCACTATTGTGTTATCTTGTAGTTAATGTGTAGGAATGTTTGTTTTTCCTTTTAATAGATCCTATAGATAGATGTTGTAAGCTTGTTAGTAATTGACTATTGTACCATGCTATGGGTGCTTGTGCTCAGGGGGATTGTGGATGGTGGATTGCCTGCCCACCACTGTGAGGGGCCATTTTCATGTTTGTCTGAGAGATGGTTTCTCCTGCGTGTGTGCCTGTCCCCTATTGTGAGACTATTAAACTGAATGGCCCAATTCTTTCCAGCTCTGAAGTTTGTCTACCGTCTGCCTGAATTCAATGTGAACCTGCCTGGCCTAGGCCACCAGCATTACATCATCTCTCTCCCTTCTAGCCTGTCTGTCTCTCTCTCACTAAAAAAAGAAAAGAGAAAGTCATTTATACTATACGATAGTTTGTTAAGTGTGCAATAGCATATGTCTTTAAAAAGAACATACCTTAATTATAAATCCTTTAACATACATAAAAATTCATCAGGCTATTAAAAAAAGAAACTTTATGGCTAAAAAATGCTAACTGTCTCCGAAGCGATGACTTCAGCAAGCTGTAACCTCTTTGCTGGTGGAGGATTTTACCTTCTGTAATGAAAGTGACTGAGGCCTGGCAGGTCCACATGGAATTTAGGCAGATGGCAGAGAAACTGCAGAGCCGGAAAGCTTTGGGCCATTCCCACTTATTAGTCTCACAACAGTGGGCGAGCAAACAGGCAGGGGAAAATTTCTTCTCACGGTAACAGGTGAACAAATAGCAAAAATGAACACTCACAATGGTGACCAGGCAATCTGCCATTCTCCCTGAGGGCAAGCACCCATAGCCTTACACATATTATACACACATGGCGCTCCCACGTGCTCACGTGCTAATCAGGCAAAGTACCACAAGCAAGCCAGCTTAACACAGCTGTTCTCCCAACACCTTCAATTTATAAAAACACAATATAATCAAAGCACAATAAAATAAAGTATGCCTGTGTTTCTTAGCATAAATCACAACATCACAAGACAAAAGAATTTCAGTCTCACAAGTTTTAGACCTTCTGGGTTGAACAGATTCACAGGGCTCTTTCCTGCAGGAATTCTTGAATTGCGAATCTCCAAGTGGTAGTTGTATGCTGTGCTTTCCAAACTTATTTCAATACAGAACCCTTTTTCAAGGCTTATGATCCAGATAACATATTTAGTTTATAGATTCCAGTCAATAAGTCTGCTTCTGTTGTGATCTTCTCAGTAACTTGGTGAGAATATAGCTTTGGAGGGTTTATTACATGCCTTTTGAAGCCCAATTACTGCCCCAAGTGAGTTCAATGTGTAATCAAGTTTGAGAATGATTGGTTTACATTGTTGCAGTTGACTTCTAAGGTGCCAGTGGTGATGGGAAAGGAATGTAGGAGGGAAAATGTGGAGGAATAATGAACAAGACCATGTGGCTGGCCTGATCAGTGGTAGTACAGTGGATAGAACATCAGCCTGGGATGCTGAGGTCCCAGGTTCAAAACCTGGATCTGGCTTGTGTGCAGGCTCATCTGACTTGAATGCAGGCTCAGCTTAATTGAGCACAGGGTCCCCAGCTAGGGCGTGAAATCATAGACATGATCCTATGGTAACTAACTGGCTTAAGCCCAAAGGTTGCTGGCTTGAACCTAAGGTCACTGGCTTGAAGCCCAAGATCTCTGACTTGAGCAAAGGGTCACTGGCTTGGCTGGAGCCCCACACCCACTATCAAGGCACAAATGGAAAGCAATCAATGAACAACTGAAATGACACAACTATGAGTTGATGCTTTTTTAAAAAAAATTTTTAATTAATTGTGTTTACATAGATTCTAGGGTCACCCGAATACATCCCCCCTCCCCCATATTCCCCTCAACATCTCCCTTGCCCTGCTCCCTACAACGCCCTACCCCCTTCCCTTCAGGTTTATCCCACCCTATCATCCTCTTTCCCTCTGTCCTCTTTTCCTCTGGTCCCTTTGATCCCTCCTCTGTCTCAATTGCGTTCCTCAGTTCTCATTGTTCCTTGGATTTCTCAAATTAGTGAGGTCATATGATATTTTTCTTTCTCTTCCTGGCTTATTTGACTCAACATAATAGTTTCCAGGTTCCTCCATATTGTTGCAAAAGGTAATATTTTCTTCTTTTTCATAGCCCCATAGTATTCCATTGTATATATGTACCACAGTTTTTTAAATCCACTTGTCCACTGACAGACACTTGGGCTGGCTGTTTCCAGATCTTCACTATTGTGAACAATGCTGCCATAAACATGGGGGTGCATTTTTTTTTCAGTCGGTAATATAGTGTTCTTGGGATATATTCCTATAAGTGAGATGGCTGGGTCAAAGGGCAGTTCCATTTCTAATTTTTTGAGGAATCTCCATTCTGTTTTCCACAGTGGCTGCCCAGTTTGCATTCCCACCAGCAGTGCAGGAGGGTTCCCCTTTCTCCACATCCTCGCCAGCACCTATTGTGTGTTGTTTTGTTAATGAGCGCCATTCTGACTGGTGTGAGGTGGTATCTCATTGTGGTTTTAATTTGCATTTGTATAATGATTAGTGATGTTGAACATTTTTTCATCTGTCTATTGGCCATCTGTATGTCCTCTTTGGAGAAGTGTCTATTCATTTCTTGTGCCCATTTTTTGATTGGATTGTTTGTCTTCCTGGTGTGGAGTTTTACAAGTTCTTTATAAATTTTGGTTATTAACCCCTTATCACAGGCATATAGATCAATGGAACAGAACAGAGAACCCATAAATAAACCCACATCTATATGGACAACTGATATTTGACAAAGGAGGTAAGAGCATTCAGTGAAATAAAGACAGTCTCTTTAACAAATGGTGTTGGGAAAATTGGACATCTACCTGCAAAAAAATGAAACTAGACCACCAACTTACACCATTCACAAAAACAAACTCAAAATGGATAAAAGACTTAAATGTAAGCCATGAAACCGTAAGCATCCTGGAAGAAAACATAGGCAGTAAGCTCACCGACATCTGTCGCAACAATATATTTGCTGATTTATCTCCACAGGCAAATGAAATAAAAGACAGGATAAACAAATGGGACTATATCAAACTAAAAAGCTTTTGCACAGCTAAAGACAATATGAACAGAATAAAAGACAAACCACACAATGGGAGAACATATTTGACAATACATCTGAGTTGATGCTTTTTATCTCTCTCCCTCTCTCTTTCTAAAAAAAAAAAAAAGACCATATGGCTTGGATATGGAGGCACTGGAAACAAAGGTACAAATGGTCAGGAACAGAACAGAGTGAAAGGAAAACCTCATTTTATAGTAGGAACAACCTATACTTGGTTTACGAAGTTATCTTTCAAAATACCAGCTCTGTCTTCCTTACAATCCCATGAGATGAATCAGAACATTATCACTCCATCTTTCTTGGTTTAAGGAAACCAGGGCTAAGTGAAGTGGACAGATACTGTTTTCTTTGTGCTGTCCTATAGCCAACTCCTCTTTTCACTCTGGGAGATTGCTAGTGGGACAGTGTCCCATGTCCCTCCAGAGAGGCATATCAGCAGCAGGTCCTACCCACACTGTGCTCAGGTTGGACTGTGAAAAACCACTGTGTGGCCTCTAGAATGCCACCATGCCACTCTTAAGGCTTCTTTTCCAAACCTTGTTCCCCAGCCTGCCTGTCTTCCATTGTGTGAGCTACCTCCATGCTCCCCACCCCATAAGTGCCTTTTCTAAGTTAGCCTGAGTAGCTTTCTGTGGCTTCTAAGAAGCTTAACTTGAATCAGAAAGCTAAGGCTAAATATGGGCATAAATTCCCATTTCAAAATTCAAAATTCTGCATATCCTTCTCTGTGGCATCGGAAAGTATAATGAGTTTGATTTTAGTCACAGGATGATGATGGTGACGAATATCCAAGTGGAAATTTTCAGTAGGCATTTGGCGATCTAGTCTAAAGAAAAGAGGTCAAGGTAAAAATAAGGATTTAGGAATCATTCAATTGAGTTGTGACAGCAGGCACTGACAGTCCTCTGGTGATTTGAGATTGACAGATTTGCTTCAAAAGTCCTCCTGAGAAGAACTTTTTTTTTTAAAGATTTTATTGTTATTTGTTTCAGAGAGGAGAGAGAGAGAAGCAGGAGGGGGCAAGGAGCAGTAAGCGTCTACTCCCATATATGCCTTGACCAGGCAAGCCCAGGGTTTCAAACCAGCGACCTCAGCACTCCAGGGTGACGCTTTATCCACTGTGCCAGCACAGGTCAGGCCCTGAGGAGATCTTTGGAAAGAAAAGAAATGTAGTTTGGCAAAGAAGCATGGAAAGGCATGATATTTGAGAAGACTTATAGTTGGATGTCACTGATGTGTAGAGAGGCAATTTCTTTTTATAGAAAGAAAGAATTACAGTAATTTGAACACAAAGCTTTCAGCAAACAGTATTTCTATATGATTCCATTTTATTTTTTAAAGATGTATGTATTTGCATAAGATTCTGATAGTATCTACATCAAGACATTCATGGTGCTTATCTCTATATACTATAATTGTAATTTTGTATCCTTCTTATTTTCCATATTAAGCATCCATTGATTTTTTTTCAGATATAATTCATATACAATAAAATTCTCATTTGAAGTGTACCATTTAGTGGTTGTTGGGATATTCACAAAGTTTTACAACCATCATCACTATCTAATTCCAAAAAATTTTCACTACTCCAAAAAGAACCTGGCACCCATTAGCAGTCACTCCCCATTACAGCTCCCCATCCTAGCCAAAGGCAACCACTACTTACCTTCTGTCTTTATGGATTTGTCTGTTCTGGATATTTCATATAAATGAAATCATACGTATGTATTCTCTGTCACTGATTTCTTTCAGTGACAAGAGGTTTATCCATAGTGTAACACGTATCAGCACTGCATTGCCACTTGCTACCAAGTAATATTCCGCTGCATGGATATACCACATTTTGTTTATCCTTTCCTTAGTTGATAGATATGAGCTATTGAAGTACTCCAGCCCACTGGGAACTACCAGTGTCACATACTCAACCTACTCAAAACACAAACTTATCTCAAGAGGAAGAGGGGGAGGCTTGCCAAGGCAGGTAAAGAAGACCTCCTAAATTTCCTTCTCCCTTAGCTTGTATTGATCAGAAGCAGAACAGAGGTAACAGGATTATAAGGGAGGGAGGCCAGTTGATAAGGGGAAAGAATAACTAATGACCATTTTGCTGACATGGAGAAAGGGCTAATTTGGGTCAGTACATTCTTTTTCTTTTGCTAATTAACAAGCACAAAGGAAGGGGCAATCTAGAACGTCTAGGCCAGTGATGGGCAATCTTTTGAGCTTGGTGTGTCAAAATTCACCAAAAGAATGAGCATAACTTGGGTGGTGTGTCACTTCAAGAAAAAGCCATAATTCTGTGATATTTATAGTTTAAATAACAAAAATGTTTTGGCCTACAGACCTCCGGCACAGAGTGTCTACACTACAGCAAATGTTTTATCCTTGGCTACTACACCTGGCCGTGCAGGAGCCAAGGATGAAACATCCTTCTCACCATGTGGACCCATACTTCTCTGGTATGTAGCCACATGCGACCACGTGTCATGGAAAATGGCTACACGTGTCAGTGCTGACACATGTGTCATAGGTTCACCATCACGGCTCTAGGCTAATTTTCTAAAGCCTGTTCACATGCATTCCTTTGTGTCTGCACAAAGGTCACTCACTCACACAGCTTCTTGGAGTCTGCATCCAAGAAACATTCACTCAGGGCTTTCAAATGAAGTTCCCCAATCCAAGTCATAGAGGGTTCAAGGTTAGATGGGTGATTTCCTACAAGCTGTTGCCATTTTTTGGCAATTGTGAATAATGCTGCAACAAACACTTATGTACAGGATTTGTATGGATGCGTGTTTCCAATTCTCTCTGGTATATAACTATGAGTAAATTTCTGGCCATATAGTAATTCTTTAACTTCTAAGGAACTACCCAGCAGTTTTCCTGCCTGCTATATATGAGGGTTTTTTGTAAAGTAGCATACCTTAATTCCGCAGGTTTACGTAGAGACACCAAGGCAGGATACAGAAGAATTTTTAGGAGATTTATTAATAAGCCAGCTGCATATGACTTACATGGGGTATAGCTAACCCAAATCATTTGTCCCAAAAATAGCCCTGCAGTTAGTTATATAGATGTAAATCCAGTGGCCAGGGCCACCATCACTGCCGCCTGGCTCATGCAGGTTCGCATTTAATTCGGACAGTTGGTAATGAAACAATGGAGCCAAAAACTAGTGGGCCATCATCTTTAATCCTAGCTTGCACCTGGCAGGCAAGTAAAAACACACACTGGGCTCCAAATCCCACTCATTCAGTGCTCACAAAGCTACTGACTTATCCGAGTTTCTTAGGACCAAAGGTTTCTAGCTCACCAGCCTTATTCACCTCTGTTTCCCATCTCCTTCTCTCTGCACAAACTCTGCACAAACTGGCTTCTCCCTCAGCACTCCACCATCTTGGCTGCTACTCCTGGCCTCCTCCACGTGACCTTTCTCTGCTCTCCTCTCTAATGCTAACCTCAGGAACTGAGAGAGAACAAGCTCCCAGTCTGCCTCACTTTATAGTGTAGATTCAAAACCTTTAATCCAATATACAATCAAGGAGGTCTCTGATACAAAGTCACTTATCTGAGGCATAATGGGATTCCTCATGAGAGTCCACCACCCCACATTATCCAATCAGTGAAGAGTGTGGGGAAAAGTTTACTCTTAAAACTAAGCCTTAGCCTATAATGACCATGCCTACTTATAGCCTGTCCCCCAAACACATTAATATAATCACGCCCATCCCAAGCAATCACCTGGGTGATGGGCTTCCATGTGGGCAGCGCCATCTTTAACAAAGTGAGCATAATATATTTTATCTGCCCAACAACAGACTTGATCACATATAGGTTGGGAGAAAAGGAGAGGGAGCATGATACAATAATTAATTATTAAGAAGCTTATAACATTCATCTATAGGATCTATAGAAAACATTCCTACATATTAAAATTTACAAGGTAACATAACACAGTAGTGATGTCATTTTATATATCAAAGACATTCACAAATCTTTTAGTGTCTACCTCCCATTCCTTTGTCTAGAGGTATATGTTACTCTCAGGACTCCAGGAAGGGAGGAAGAGTTAAAATCAGTGTAGGATATGTAAATATTGTCTCTTATTGAAAGGGAAAGGAAGTCCTTCAGATAACCTTTATTCTTTCAGAGAACTATAGTTAAACTAAATGACCCAGTAGTACTTATAAGCCAGGAAGTTCCCATTCTCTAAAGAAAGGAGGGGGCAAGAAGCCTGACTTTTTCCTCTTTAAAATGGCATTGCCAATACGAAGTTTTACAGTTCTTTTGTACCTTATCACAGGTTCTGGTTTCTCGACATGATTGCTAATGCTTGTTAACTTGCTAACATCCTTTCTTAGAATGGACAGAGAGCATAGCATATATATGTAAAGGGGTCCAAGACTTAGTTGTTTTCTTCTTCTCAATAAATTTAATCCTTTTTGTGATTTCCCACAGATGAAGTATAAACAGGCAAAGATTCCTCTATGATAAGGACACAAAAGCTGACATTTACCAAATTCGTAACCCTGGGTGGGTTCATGTAGATCTTTCTGCATGCATTATCCCATTGAATACTTACAGAAAATCCTCTGTTTGGAACCAATTCGAGAATTGAAAAAAGAGGTTCAGAGGTGAAGTCATCTGATGAACATTATAACACTGCCCCTGTAAGGCCAGTAGCCATGGCTACCAACACAGCCACCTGGCCCATGCAGGTTCGCATTAGATTTGGACAGACGGTAATGAAACAACGGAGCCAAGAATAGGTGGGCCATCATATTTAATCCTAGCTTACACCCAGCGGGCAAGAAATACAGTGGGAAAACACTTCCCTTTTCATTTAGGGCTCCCAAAGCCACTGACTTATCAAAGTTTCCTACAATCAAAGCTTTCTACCTCACCAGCCTTATTCACCTCTGTAAAGCCAGTAGTAGTGGCCACCATCACAGCTGCCTGGCCAGTGCAGGTTTGCATTAGATTCGGACAGTCGGTAATGAAACAACGGAGCCAAGAACTGGTGAGCCACCAGATTTAATTCTAGCTTGCACCCAGTGGGCAAGCAAAAACACACACTGGGCTCTAAAACCCACTCATTCAGTGCTCACAAAGCTACTGACTTATCGAGTTTCCTAGGACCAAAGGTTTCTAGCTCACCAGCCTTATTCACCTTCTCTCTGCACAAACTCTGCATAAACTGGCTTCTCCCTCAGCACTTCACCATCTTGGCTGCTTCTCCTGGCCTCCTCCACATGGCCTTTCTCTGCTCTTTTCTCTAATTCTAACCTCAGGAACCAAGAAAGCAAGCTCCAGGTCTGCCCCACTTTATAGTGTAGAAATCCAAACCTTTAATCCAATCTACAAACAAGGAAGTCTCTGATACAAAGCCACTTATCTGAGGCATAATGGGAGGATTCCTCATGAGAGTGCACCACCCCACATCATCCAATCAGTTAAGGGTATGAGGAAAAGCTTACTCTTAAAACTTGCACATGAGCAGCACCATCTTTAACAAAGTGAGCATAATATATTTTATCTGCCCAACACCTCTGTAAACCCAGTAGTCGCGGTCAGGATCACAGCCGCCTGACCCATGTAGGTTCACATTGGATTCGAACAGTCGGTAATGAAACACAGGAGCCAAGAACTGGTGAGCCATCAGCTTTAATTCTATCTTGCACCCAGCGGGCAAGCAAAAACACACACTGGGCTCCAAAACCCACACATTCAGTGCCCACAAAGCTACTGACTTATCCGAGTTTCCTAGAATCAAAGGTTTCTAGCTCACCAGACTTATTCACCTCTGTTCCCCATCTCCTCCAGCACAAACTCTTAACAAACTGGCTTCTTCCTCAGCACTCTGCCATCTCGGCTGCTTCTCCTGGCCTTCACATGGCCTTACTCTGCTCTCCTCTCTAATACTAATCTCAGGAACCGAGAGAGAGATCAAGCTACTGTTCTCTCCCACTTTATAGCAGACTCAAAACCTTTAATCCAATTATACAAACAAGGAAGTCTCTGATACAAAGTCACCCATCTGAGGCATAATGGGATTCCTCCCTACATCACCACCCTACATCATCCAATCAGTCAAGGGTGTGGAGAAGAGCTTACTCTTAAAACAAAGCCTTCAGATATAACGACCCGGCCTGCTTACATTACAACTTTTACCCCACAGCCATCACAAGCATAAGGGCAAATAATATCACCTGGGTGACAGGCTTCATGTGGGCAGCACCATCTTTAAGAAAGTGAGCATATTATATTTTATCTGCCGAACAACCTCTGTTCCCCATCTTCTCCTCTCTACATAAACTCTGCACAAACTGGCTTCTCCCTCAGCATTCCACCATCTTGGCTGCTTCTCTTGGCCTCCTCCATGTGGCCTTTCTCTGCTATCCTTTCTAATGCTAATCTCAGTTACCAAGAAAGCAAACTCCCAGTCGGCCCCACTTTATAACATAGAAATCAAAACCTTTAATCCAACATACAAATAAGAAAGTCTCTGATAGGAAGTCACTTATCTGAGGCATAATGGGATTCTTCATGAGAGTGCACCACCCCACATCAAAAAGGGTGGGAAAGGCTTAATCCTAAAACCAAGCCCCAGGCTACAAGGATCCTGCCTGACCACAGCCCGCCCCCAACACACATTAATATAATCACGCCCATCCCAAGCAAGAAGGGCAACTAATATCATCACCTGGACGACGGGCTTCCACGTGGGCAGTACTGTCCGGTAGTTGCCTCTGGGTTGGGTAGTGAAACCCTCCCTTGCCCTGAGCTGTCCGGCAATTGTTAATCTTACTCAAACCGTCTGGCAGTTGTTAATCTTGCTCAAACCGCACACACCCAAATTCTTGAAACTGTCTGTCCCCAAGGCTGTTCCATGAACTGCACGCCCCACCAAACCGGTCGACCGTTACCATCCTTCCCCTCTGCAGATATAAAAAACCCAAAAACCCTCCCCGGGCGCGCCTTCACAGACTCACAACCCAGGGTCAGTGAACTCGCCCTGAGTCCTCCCAGTAAAGCCTGACTTTTGCTCATTTGGCTGTTTTGGCTCTTCATTCGTTCATCGGCGGCACCCGGCAATCTTTCATTTGGTGCTGAAACCTGGGAGAGGGGCTTTTTGTGACTCACCTCGGCCTTCTGGATGAGGCAGGAGTCCCCCCTCTCTCCCCCTTGCCTCGTGCCGCCCGTCGTTTTGGACTCTGGGTTCCCTACGACCTCGATCGCCAATTGTGAGTAACCTGGTTTCTCTTCCGCTTTCTCTGGTCCTGCGTCTCCACCAGGGTTTCTCGTCTATTCGGCAGATAAAATATAATATGCTCACTTTGTTAAAGATGACGCTGCCCACATGGAAGCCCATCACCCAGGTGATATTATTTGCCCTTATGCTTGGAATGGGTGTGGGGGAAAGGCTGTAATATAAGCAGGCCGGGTCGTTATGGCCTAAGGCTTGGTTTTAAGAGTAAGCTCTTCCCCACGCCCTTGACTGATTGGATGATGTAGGGTGGTGATGTAGGGAGGAATCCCATTAAGCCTCAGATGGGTGGCTTTGTATCAGAGACTTTCTTGAATGTATAATTGGATTAAAGGTTTGGATTATCTATGCTATAAAGTGGGCGGACCGGTAGCTAGATCTCTCTCTCTTGGTTCCTGAGTTCCTGAGGTTGGTATTAGAGAGGAGAGCAGAGTAAGGCCACGTGAAGGCCAGGAGAAGCAGCCGAGATGGCAGAGTGCTGAGGAAGAAGCCAGTTTGTTAAGAGTTTGTGCAGGAGGAGATGGGAAACAGAGGTGAATAAGTCTGGTGAGCTGGAAAGCTTTGATGCTAGGAAACTCGGATAAGTCAGTAGCTTTGTGAGCACTGAATGTGTGGGTTTTGGAGCCCAGTGTGTGTTTTTGCTTGTCCGCCGGGTGCAAGCTGGAATTAAAGCTGATGGCTCACCAGTTTTTGGCTCCTGTGTTTCATTGCCATCTGTTCGAATCTAATGCGAACCTGCGTGGGTCGGGCTGCTGTGATGGCGGCCTCGACTACTGGCTTTACATCGTCCTAGACTCGGCCGAGCCGAGAACCCTCCATCTGCCGACTCCTGGAGTCTTTATAGGGGTTCAATCGGAAGGGACGCCTTTCGGCTGCTCTCCTATCTCTGTCCTGAGACCTCTCATTTAGGTCTCCTGTCGGGAGACGGGTATCTGGAAGGGACGCCTCCCTTATACTCTCTCTCTCCGCCGACGCCTAGGACCAAAAAGCCGGCCAAATTATGGGAACTCCAAATCCAAAATAGACCCAAAACTCCTCTAGGATGTCGTCTTAAAAATTTTTCCACATTGGGATACACTCAGACACTTCGCAGGAAGAAACTCGTCTTCCTGTCACAGGTCGCCTGGCCTCAATACACCCTAGATAACCGGTCTCACTGGCCGCCTATGGGTACTTTTGACTTTAACGTCCTCTGGGACCTAGACAATTTTTTGCCGGCGCACTGGAAAAGACTCTGAGGCCCCATATATTCAGGCTTTCTGGGATCTCCGTTCCTGCCCCAATCTCTGCTCCTACTGCTCCACTCTCCAAATTCTTCTAGCCCAGACCTCCTCTCCTCCCAAGGCTTCCTCCCAGGAACCCCCTCCTTACTCTCAACCCGATGACCTTCCCGACTACCTATCTCCTCCTCCAGCTCTCCCCCGGGAGAATCACCCAGACCCGGGCCAGGTTCCGGCTCCTTCCACCCCTCCGGCTCCTTCCGCTCCTCTGGTTCCTTCTACCCACCTCACACCGACCCTCTCACCTCTCCCATTGCAGCTCATACCAGGTCACACAGCCCCCAATCGTCATCCGTTGTCCTCGCCCCTCTCCGTGAGGTAGCTGGGGCAGAGGGCCTACTTCGGGTACATGTCCCCTTTTCCCTCCAAGACCTTTCACAGATTGAGAAACGGCTAGGATCTTTCTCGGCCGACCCCTCAACCTACATTAAGGAATTCCCGTACTTGACTCAGACATATGACCTGACCTGGCATGACATTAAAGTAATTTGTACCTCCACTCTCACCCCTGAGGAACATGAACGTATCCTCACTGCCGCCAGACAGCAGGCACACAGGGACCATCTAGTGGATGACCAAATCCCCCTTGGCACAGAGGCAGTCCCCGGGGAAGACCCCAATTGGAGTTATCAACCCGGCCAAGGGTCCAACATCCCTCGTCAAAACCTTATGCTCCTATACTTAATCAGAGGTATGGATGCAGTTTCCAACAAGGTTGTAACTTATGATAAACTGAGGGAAATTACCCAACTCCCCGAGGAAAACCCAGCCCTTTTCCTGAACTGCCTTCAAGAGGCCCTTCCTTGTTCATTATACCCGCCTAAACCCGCGGTCCCGCAATGGGGCCACAGTCTTAGCCTCTCACTTTATCTCAGTCAGCCCTGGATATTAGAAAGAAACTTAAAAAGGCTGAGGAGGGCCCTGAGACTCCCATCCAAGACCTGGTAAAAATGGCTTTTAAAGTGTTTAACGCCCGAGAGGAAACGGCTGAAGCCGCCCGCCAGGAGCGGACCCAAGCCCTGGTAGCGGCCCTCCCGGTAGGGGAACTGATAAAGAAACCAGCCTCCAAAGGAGGGGAGCGCACACCACCGGGTGCCTGCTTTAAATGCGGCAAAGAGGGCCACTGGGCCAAGGCCTGCCCGAAACCCAGGCCCCCTACCAAGCCCTGCCCACAATGCAAACTCATGGGCCACTGGAAGTCGGACTGCCCAACCCTGACTCAGCCTGCAGCACCTCAATGCCGGGGAGCTGAGAACCAGGCATTTCCAGTCTCAGAACTGCTGGGCTTAATGGACGATTGAGGGGGCCCTGGCTCTTTGATTCCGGTTACCCTCACCGAGCCCAGGGCTACGCTCCAGGTAGCGGGTAAGTCTGTTTCCTTTTTAATAGACACGGGAGCTACCTACTCTGTCCTTCCCTCTCATTCGGGCCTTACAGTTCCTTCCCAGTTCTCGGTCATGGGAATCGATGGATCACCCTCGACCCCACGGCGGACAACCCTCCGTAATTGCCTATTTGAGGGTCACCCATTCTCTCACTCCTTCCTAGTCATACCCTCCTGCCCAGTTCCCTTCCTGGGGAGAGACAATTTGTCCAAACTCCGGGCAAGCATTTCATTCTCCCCCAGGCAAGCCTTCCTATTAGCACTGGTGCCAGATCCCGACCTCGGGCCTGACTCGGACCCCAGAGTCCAGCTTCTACCTGGAGTCGACCCTAAGGTCTGGGATACGGATACCCCCACTGTAGCCTCCCTACAGAGACACATAACTTCTCTCGCCCAAGTCTCATTACAGAACCGGCGAGCCCTGGACCTGCTTACGGCCAAGCACGGGGGCACCTGTGTCTTCCTGCGGTAAGAATGTTGCTACTACATCAACGAATCCGGCCTTCTAGAGACCAGGGTAGAAGCCCTCCACAAACTCGGCTCTGAGCTCCAGAAGCAAAAATTAACATCAGAAGCCTCATTTTGGTGGAACTCCTCCATGTATTCTTTATTAGCTCCACTCATAGGACCCATTTTCATAATTGGACTAATCTTACTGATTACCCCTTGTCTTTTTCGCTTCCTGCAGACCCAATTTCAGGAAACCACCAGGATAGCGGTCAACCAGATGATGCTGCAACATTACCAACCCCTGCCCACCATAGCGGATACGGACTGCTCTGGCTCTTTCCTACCCCTCCCCTAACGACGCCCCCATACAGCAGGAAGCAGCCAGAAAGACCACGTCACCCCACTCCCTATACCAAAGAGCCAGGAATGTCCGGTAGTTGCCTCTGGGTTGGGTAGTGAAACCCTCCCTTGCCCTGAGCTGTCCGGCAATTGTTAATCTTACTCAAACCGTCTGGCAGTTTTTAATCTTGCTCAAACCGCACACACCCAAATTCTTGAAACTGTCTGTCCCCAAGGCTGTTCCATGAACTGCACGCCCCACCAAACCGTTCGACTGTTACCATCCTTCCCCTCTGCAGATATAAAAAACCCAAAAACCCTCCCCGGGCGCGCCTTCACAGACTCACATCCCAGGGTCAGTGAACTCGCCCTGAGTCCTCCCAGTAAAGCCTGACTTTTGCTCATTTGGCTGTTTTGGCTCTTCATTCGTTCATCGGCGGCACCCGGCAATCTTTCAAGTACCATCTTTAACAAAGATGGCGCTGCCCACATGGAAGTTCGTTGATATTAATGTGTGTTCTGGAACAGGCTGTGGGCAGGCCGGGTCGTTATAGCCTAAGGCTTAGTTTAAGAGTAAGCTCTTCCCCACACCCTTGACTGATTGGATGATGTAGGGTGGTGCACTCTCCTGAGGAATCCCATTATACAGAGACTTCCTTGTTTGTATAATTGGATTAAAGGTTTTGAGTCTGCTATAAAGTGGGAGAGAACAGTAGCTTGATCTCTCTCTCTTCGTTCCTGAGTTCCTGAGGTTAGTATTAGAGAGGAGAGCAGAGTAAGGCCCGTGAAGGCCAGGAGAAGCAGCCAAGATGGCGGAGTGCTGAGGAGGAAGCCAGTTTGTTAAGAGTTTGTGCTGGAGGAGATGGGAAACAGGTGAATAAGTCTGGTGAGCTAGAAAGCTTTGATGCTAGGAAACTAGGATAAGTCAGTAGCTTTGTGAGCACTGAATGTGTGGGTTTTGGAGCCCAGTGTGTGTTTTTGCTTGCCTGCCGGGTGCAAGCTAGAATTAAAGCTGATGGCTCACCAGTTTTTGGCTCCGGTGTTTCATTGCCATCTGTCCGAATCCAATGCGAACGTGCACTGGTCAGTCGGCTGTGAATCTGGCCGCGACTACTGGCTTTACACCTTCTCTCTACACAAACTCTGCACAAACTGGCTTCTTCATCAGCACTCCGCCATCTTGGCTTCTTCTCCTGGCCTCCATGTGGCCTTAATCTGCTCTCCTCTCTAATACTAACCTCAGGAACCGAGAGAGAGAGGTCAAGCTACTGGTCTTTCCTACTTTATACCATAGAATCAAAACCTTTAATCCAATTATATAAACAAGGAAGTCTCTGTATAATGGGATTCCTCAGGAGAGTGCACCACCCTACATCATCCAATCAGTCAAGGGTGTGGAGAATAGCTTACTCCTAAAACTAAGCCTTAGGCTATAATGACCCAGCCTGCCACAGCCTGTTTCAGAACACACATTAATATCAACGAACTTCCATGTGGGCAGAGCCATCTTTAACAAAGTGAGCATAATATATTTTATCTGCCCAACAGTTTTCTATGGCTGTTTTTTGGGGGACTGTTGGCTGGCTAACTTTTACAGTCATGCGTGAGGAAACAGAGTTCTATGGAAGAGGCTGCCCGGGACCTGCAAACCAAGCAGCGGAAGAAGCTGGAGGAAACGTGGGAGAAAGAGATGCTGTTGGGCAGATATAATATATTATGCTCACTTTGTTAAAGATGGCACTGCCCACATGGAAGTTCGTTGATATTAATGTATGTTCTAGTACAGGCTGTGGGCAGGCCGGGTCATCATAGCCTATGGCTTAGTTTAAGAGTAAGCACTTCCCCACACCCTTGACTGATTGGATGATGTAGGGTGGTGCACTCTCTTGAGGAATTCCATTATGCCTCAGATGGGTGGCTTTGTATCAGAGACTTTCTTTATGTATAATTGGATTAAAGGTTTGGATTTTCTATGCTATAAACTGGGGCAGTCCGGGAGCTTGCTTTCTTTTGGTTCCTGAGGTATTAGAGAGGAGAGCAGATTAAGACCACGTGAAGGCCAGGAGAAGCAGCCAAGATGGCAGAGTGCTGATGAAGAAGCCAGTTTGTTAAGAGTTTGTGCTGGAGGAGATGGGAAACAGAGGTGAATAAGTCTGGTGAGCTAGAAACCTTTGATTCTAGGAAACTTGGATAAGTCAGTAGCTTTGTGAGCACTGAATGTGTGGGTTTTGGAGCCCAGTGTGTGTTTTTGCTTGCCCGCTGGGTGCAAGCTAGAATTAAAGCGAATGGCTCACTAGTTTGTGGCTCCTGTGTTTCATTGCCATTTGTCCGAATCCAATGCGAACCTGCATGAGTCAGGCTGCTGTGATGGCGGCCTCGACTACTGGCTTTACACTGCCCAACAGCCCCAAAACTGAATTTTTTTTCTTTTTTTGAGACAGAGACAGAGAGAGGGTAAATAGGGACAGACAGGAAAGAGATGAGAAGCATCAATTCTTCGTTGTGGCACCTTAGTTGTTCATTGATTACTTTCTCATATGTGCCTTGACTGGGGGCTACAGCAGAGTAAGTGACCCTTTACTCAAGCCAGCAACCTTTGGGCTCAAGCCAGCGACCATCGGGTCATGTCTATGATCCCACACTCAAGTCAGTGACCCTGCGCTCAAGCTATGAGCCCGTGCTCAAGCCGGCGACCTCGGGGTTTGAACCTGGGCCTTCTCTATCCCAGTTCAATGCTCTCTATCACTGCGCCACCCCCTAGTCAAGCCCAAACTGAAATTCTTAACTATTCATGGTGACAACTAAAGACCCACTTCTCTCTCCCACTGAGTTTTCCTGGCTGCACATCTGAAGAACACTTTCAATAAAGCCCTACTGTATGTCATCTACATATTTTCCTACTGGAAAATATTCTTCTCAAGATGATTTTCATAAGCAAGTCAGGTATCATTTATCATACTCCAAATGCCAACAAATTCTGGAGATGAAAAACCAATATCATATGTATAAATAATTTGACTCGGCAGTGTAAACATTAATTCAATACTTTAAAAAATGAACAACCTTGTTTCTCTGAGTTGTTGTTATAATGCTTCTCTCCTGGATTTTTTATTGGTTTACTGGTGCCAGTTGGAATGGGTTTTGAAACTGATTAACCCCGAGGAAGACTGTCATCAAATAAATCTAAAGTTAGGCGTGCTTTCAATTTTGTTTAGAGGTGAGATATCTTTTTCCAATCATTCCTTGTTTTTCAAAGAAAGTTTGGTATCTTCTGTGTTCTAAAACACATCCGCTTCTGTGATTTCAAAGGACAGCAGAACCAATCCTGTTTGTAACTGGCCAATACCAGCTCCCAAGAAAGACTCATGGACAAAGTAGTATGTGAATAAGAACTGAATCCAGCATTAGATCTCAGAGAGAATCAATAGAATCTAATGTCCATTTTCTTTGCATTGCATCAATAGAGCTACATTATTAGAAGGCATTATAATCTTATCTCTTATTTTGAAAGCTTGTTCTTTCATTGTGGTGGTGCTTGATTTTCCTCTGGGCTGTCTGTCCTAAGGACTAATTTGTTTGGTTTTTCAATGCATCATCCCTGCAACCATATCTTAAAGCTCTGAACACCTTTAGGAGATAAATAGATGTTATTTTTATTATCTCTTCTTTATAAATAAGATTTAACCCGGAATGATTACATGGCCTCAGTCATACACTCAGCTACATTTGGAAGGTTGATGCACAGTTCTATGCTGAGCCTCAATCTGCTTAAAGTCAAGAGGAATTTGGGGTGTTTTGGCTCACCCCTTATTTCTATGCTTGTGAAACTGAGGCCAATTAGGTAAAGGACTGTTCTGGCCTGAATTGGTATCTGCCCCACCCCCAACAAATTCATGCAGCAGCCCTAATTCCTAGTATATTAGAATGTGACTTTATTTGAAGGTAGAGCTTTTTAAAAGGTAATTAAGTTAAAATGAGGTCAATAGGGTGGGCCCTAATCCAACATGACTAGTGTTCTAATAAGAAGGGGAAATTTGGACGGAGACAAGCACAGAAGGAAGTCGATGTAAAAACACAGGAAGAAGAGTGCCATATACAAGCCAAGAAGAGAAACCTGGAACAGATCCTTCCTTCAGTCCTCAGAAGGAACCAACTTTCCCACACCTTCATCTTGAATTTCCAGCCACAGAACTGGGAGAAAATAAATTTACGGTTTTTAAGCCACCCAGTCTATGGGACTTTGTTATGGCCACCTGAGCAGACTAATTAATACAAGGGTCTTTACTACCCCTTTATTGATGAATGAGTCAGAGACCCAAGGTCTCTGGACATGCAGCCCATGGCCCGAGCTTGTGCTGGTGAGGCTTCCTGCGCCCAGAAACCACAGACACACCAGTTGTTTGCTGCTCACAAACCTCGTGCTTATTGTGGTTAGTTCAGAGGAACGGGGAAATCTGAGCTTCAGCCTCCTCAGTCAGGGCAGTGGCCTCCGCAGCAAATATTAATGAAAGATTTGAGATTTTGGTCAATTGGTCGAAGGTTGGATTGACATCCTACTTTTCTCCCTCCGGTGTTCTTGCCTGGAAAAGCTTCTCCTGAGAAATCTTTTCTCATGTCCAGATTCCCAGAGGTTGTGCCCACCCAGATCTTCTGCTCTGGCATCTGGTAAATTTGTAGAAAAGGCCGTTTTCTCCTTGTAGAGCTCACAACACTGCTCCCCCCTACCCCCTAGGGAGCATTCCTTCCCATTCCTTCCCCTTCACCAGCGTTCTGACTCTAGTCTTTTTCTGAAGGAGGAACAAAGAGGAAGTGGTGCCCTGCTAAGTGTTTAAGTGTTTGCCAGGCATGGCTTCGTTTAAACATCACAGCCTCCCTGAGGGATGATGTTATCTTCTCAATTTGCTAGACAATTAAGAAATCACCCAAGATTCACACAGCTCCCAAGTGGGGGGGATAGATCTGTCTTCCAGTCTCTGATTCTAAGGTCTTTGCTTTTGCCACTACAGAATACTATTAAAGTAGCCTGACCAATGGTGGTACAGTGGATAAAGTGTTGACTGGGGACGCTGAGGGTCCTGGTTCGAAACCCCAAGGTCATTGGCTTAATCGCAGTCTCGCCATTTCAGCAGCTGCCAGCTTGAACATGAGATCATCGACATGATCCCAAGTTTTGTGGCTAGAGCCCAAGGTTGCGGGTTTGAGCAAGGGATCATTGGCTCAGCTTGAGTTCCCTGGTCAAGGTATATATGAGAAGCAATCAATGAACAACTAAAGTGAAACAACTACAGTGTGTTCGTAAAGTCATGGTGCACTTTTGACCAGTCACAGGAAAGCAACAAAAGACGATAGAAATGTGAAATCTGCACCAAATAAAAGGAAAACTCTCCCAGTTTCATACCTATTCTGTGCAGTTTGATGTGGGCTTCGTTTGTTGCCCTACACACATCCAAATGATAGTGAAGTTCTTGCCACACACGGGTAAGGACGTCTGGTGTAACAGTGAATAACGTCTGTGATTCTCTGTTTTAAGTGATTAATGTCATTGATACGTTCAATGTACACATGTTGCTTCACATAACCCCAAAAGTAAAAGTCTAAGGGTGTCAGATCCGGGGATCATGGTAGCCATGGCTTGACAGAACCCCTGCCTACCTACCACTGGGGGAATGTTCTATCCAGAAACTCATGAACAATGATGGCGTAGTGTGGAGAAGTGTCGTCCTGTTGAAAGATGACACCTTCTGGAAATTGTGGCACTGCATACAATTTCAACATGTCAAGATAGGTGTTTGCCGTCACAGACTGCTCCGTGAAAAAAAATGGGCCTATCACCTTATCATGCATCAGGCCACACCACACGTTCACTTTAGGGGTGTTACGTTCGTACTCAGCATAGGCATGAGGATGTTCAGCAGCCCATATTTGGACATTATAGTGATGAACATGTCCACAGATATGGAAGGTCGCCTCATCACTAAACACAATCTTCTGCAAAAATCTTGCATCATTGTCAATCTCATGAAGCATATCTGTAGCGAACGCACATCGTGTGGGTCTATCCACCGGTTTGACACCGTGCAACAGCCGCAATTTGTACCCCGTAAAACAGAGACATTTCTTTAATACCTTATGAACTGTAGTCTTGCTTAGGTGTAATTGTCGAGCACACGCACGCACAGATTTTTTTAGGGCTCCTTAGGTAGCTATCCCATATAGCCTCTACAGGCCCGTTACTGACTAATGGCCTACCAGAACAGAGTTTTTCCACCAAACTGCCGGTTTCCTTCAACTGCTTATCCCACTGAGTAATGTTATTCCTATATGGAGGCACTTCGTTATAAATGTGCTGATATTCACATTGCAGTTTGGTCATGGATTCGAATTTAGCGAACCACAGAACACACTGAACTTTCCTCTGTACCATCCACATCTCGACTGGCATGACTGTGGGCTGCTCCGCTGTATACACGGTGTTATGTCATCATCTGCGCATGCGCACATGCTGCCCCATGACCTTACAGAAACTGGGAGAGTTTTCCTTTTATTTGGTGCAGGTTTCACATTTCTATTTTCTTTTGTTGCTTTCCTGTGACTGGTCAAAAGTGCACCATGACTTTACAGACACACTGTAAAAGTTGATGTTTCTTATTTCTCTCCTCCCCCGCTCTCCCTTCCTGTCTCTCTCTCTCTCAAAATATAATAATAATAATAATAATAATGCTATTAAAGTAGACCTCCCTTATCCATGATTTCGCTTTCTGTGGTTTCAGTTACCTGAAGTTAAGTGTGGTCTAAAAATATTAAATGGAAAACTACAGAAATAAACAACTCATAAGTTTTCAATTGTATGTTATTCTGAGTAGCAGGATGAAATCTTGTACTATACTGCTCTATCCCATCCCAGATGTGAATCATCCCTTTGTTCAGTGTCTGCATGTTTTATCATTATTGTTATATTTTATTTGTAGTTGTTGATCTCTTACTGTGCCTAATGTGTAAGTTAAACTTTATCATAGGTATTCATATACAGGAAAAAACATAGTATATATAGAGTTTGGTACTATCCACAATTTCAAGCATCCACTGGGCATCTGGGAACATATCTAGTGCTCATAACATCTTGTCTTTGGAAGCTTCAGAGTCCCATCACCATGATGACTAAGTGCTTTCCTTCAACTCCAGAACCATGCCACTCAATGGTTGGTCTATGCAAGAGGCCCTCAAGGGCATGGTTGCTGCTCTACAACAAGATGAAGAGACAGGTGAGAGTAAGCTCCAGCATCTAGATCAATTTAATGACAATGTTATGTTGGGGAAAACAAATTACCAAAAAAAAAAAAAGTGAGCTTATATTTCATACCTCATTTTTGTTCAATTTTATTTTTCTCACACATCATACTCATGACAAATAAGAGCAAACTTGTCCTTCATCACAGTTTGAGAAACGCTGCCCAGAGTCCAGCATAAACTGACTGAGGAGACAGAAAGGCAGTGAAGAGGCACAGAGCCCTAGCGTTAGGGACTGAATATTTGTCCAACACCCCCCTCCAAAAAAGAGAAATAATTCATATGTTAAAGCCTTAACCTTTGATGTGATGGTATTTGGAGGTGGGGTCTTTGGGAAGAATTTAAATTTAGATGAGATCATGAAGGTAATGCCCCCATGAAGGAATTTGTGTCATTATATGAAGAGGAAAAAAGACCAGCATTGTCTTTCTCCATTGTGTGAGGACACAGTGAGAAGATGGCTGTCTGCCAGCCAGGAATAGTCTTCACCAAGAACGGGATCAGCCAGCACCCTAACTGCAGATGTTCAGCCTCCAGAACTGAGATATTAATGTCATAGTTTCAGCCCCTCAGACTGCAGTATTGTGTTATGGCAGTCTGAAAAGACTGAGACTCTGGCTCTGCTCTGACCACCCACGGGGCAGTGCTCAGGCAGAGCCTCCTGGAGTGTGGTGCTGCCTCCGCTGGCAGCATTTCTTCCCTCGAGTCTTTATCAAAATTGGTCTCAATTCCCGTGACATGACATGACCAAGCCAGTTCTCCATGACATGTACCTGCCCCTACAAGGTGCTGTGTTTAAGGATAGGCCCCTGGGCACATCACACCACATTCTCCTCCTACTCCCCAACATGGTGGCCACACTGTGCCCTCATGCCTCCTTGTACGCAGCTACCCCACAGATTTCTGTCTCAGAAAGGAAAGGCTGAAGCTCACGGTCCCTTTCCTCCCACAAAACTGGGCCCATCTCCAGGTGAGGTTCCTTCTGGATACTTTTACTCCTTCCTTTGCAACTTAAAATTCATTATAACAATGGTTTCCTCTCCTTCAATATAATAAGTTCTATTATCCCACAGCTATTTAATAAATTTGTATCAAGCCTGACCAGGCTGTGGCACAGTGAATAGAGCATCAACCTGGGATGCTGAGGACCCAGCTTTGAAACCCCAAGGTCACCATCTTGAGTGTGGGCTCATCGGCTTAAGCGTGGGGTCACCAACTTGAGCGTGGGGTTGCCAGCTTGAGCATAAGATCCTAAACATGACCCCATGGTCACTGGCTTGAAGCCCAAGGTTTCTGGCTTGAGCAAAGGGTCACTGGCTCAGCAGGAGCTCCAAGGTCAAGGCACATATGCAAAAGCAGTCAATAAATGCAATAAAGTACCGCAACTATCAGTTGATGCTTCTCATCTCTCTCCCTTCCTGTCTGTCTCTCCCTGTCTCTCTCTCTCTCTCACTAAATAAATAAACAAACAAATTCGTATCAAGAAAAAGACTACTTTTATATAATGCAATCTATTTGTTTTTGTTTTAGAAAACAGTCCTGATGTTTCACAGTCATCCCAGCTCATCACAACAAACCTCATCCTACAGCTCCGGTCCTTCCTTCTCAATTATATTGGAAGAAGTAGATCAGTGAGAAATAGGTAAATGAGGAGGGCAGGCCTGCAAGGATGGGGAATGTAGTAGGACAGTAAGAGGCTGGCCCAGCCACTAACGAAGATGACCTTGGGCCAGCCTCGCACCTGACCCCCATAAGATTTGGAGCTCTGTGTACTCACACTTCTTGGTGCAGTCACTTTCAACAGTGCCCCTCCTGTCCATAGGTAACCAAACAAGCAGCCAGATGGCCTGAATCAAGCCTCCCCCTCTGTTTGGCAGATAAAATATAATATGCTCACTTTGTTAAAGATGGCGCTGCCCACATGGAAGCCCGTCATCCAAGTGATATTATTTGCCCTTATGCTTGAGATGGCTGTGGGGGAAAAGCTGTAATGTAGGCAGGCCAGGTCATTATAGCCTAAGGCTTAGTTTAAGAGTAAGCTCTTCCCCACACCCTTGACTGATTGGATAATGTAGGGTGGTGCACTCTCCTGAGGAATCCCATTATGCCTCAGATGGGTGGCTTTGTATCAGAGACTTTCTTTATGTATAATTGGATTAGAAGTTTGGATTATCTATGCTATAAAGTGGGCAGCTAGATCGCTCTCTCTCTCTTGGTTCCTGAGTTCCTAAGGTTGGTATTAGAGAGGAGAGCAGATTAAGGCCATGTGGAGGAGAAGTAGCCAAGATGGCAGAGTGCTGAGAAAGAAGCCAGTTTGTTAAGAGTTTGTGCAGGAGGAGATGGGAAACAGAGGTGAATAAGTCTGGTGAGCTAGAAACCTTTGATTCTAGGAAACTCGGATAAGTCAGTAGCTTTGTGAGCACTGAATGTGTGGGTCTTGGAGCCCAGTGTGTGTTTTTTGCTTGCCCGCCGGGTGCAAGCTAGAATTAAAGCTGATGGCTCACCAGTTTTTGGCTCCTGTGTTTCATTACCGACTGTTCGAATCTAATGTGAACCTGCATGGGTCGGGCTGCTGTGATGGTGGCCTTGGCTACTGGCTTTACACCCTCCATCCCCTTCATTCTGCAGGCTGTCCTGTTAATAGAAAAGTAGGCTCAAGATAAACTGCAAAGAGAAGGAAGATACTCCATGACTGACAGCCAGTCCCTAGAGAGGACCTCACTGACCCCACCCCCCCAAACACACCACTACCACTGAGGGCCAATGAGGTGAACAGCTGCTTCGGCCTCCTGGACTTTGCCAGGAAGCCCTGCACACAAAGCTGCATCTGGCCTCCACCAGGCCCACTTTTCTTTCCTGCCCAACAAGTACCTTTAGTTTCTGTCAGCCTCAGGCTACTCCCCTTCCTGGGGTGCCCTTCCTCCTTCCTGCCCTCAACCCTCCCCTGCATCCCTGCATATTCCTCCTACAATGGCCCCATGCTTCTGCCCCTGTCCTGTAACACATCCTCTATTTACATAACATTTACAGTAGACAAAGCATGTTCATTGACTCCTCACAATATCATTGATTTATTGGCTACTAAGAAAAGTCACCAGATCTGGGGAGCTGAGTGTAACTTTTGCACTCTGTCTTTCCAGTGCCCCTGTCATAAGCATGGCCACATGCAAAGCAGAGCATTAGGAGCCGTCACATGCTTTTCATTCATACAGTACCTCCTGTGAGCCTGGCAAGCCCTGTGAAGTGGGTGGTGGCTCCATTTTTATAAACATGTAAAGCAAGGCTTGCTTGGATGCCTGGGTGCAGCTAGAGGCCCTTGTGTGTCAACCAGTCTTAGAAAGAAACAAGCACAGAGTGGTTACATGCTGACTTAGGCTCAGCCCCAGGGCCTGTGTGATGCTACAGCCCCTCTCCTCCACCAGACCTCCTGCTCTGACCTCGCCCTTTTCCCTCCATGGTCTGGGCTCTGGGACTAAGAAGCCTTTGCAACAAAGGCCAGTGAAGAGAAGGGTACAGACCAGGAGAACCAGTTCTCTGCCCAAGGGCTATAGAAGAGCACATCTACCCTTTCCCTAGAGAACATATCAGAGGCAGCTGCCAGGTCTGGTTCTGCCCCAAGAAAGTATGTGGGGGCATCAGGTTGGGTTGAATTGGTCCAGTGACTTGTGTCTGGAGACTTACAAGGGTTGAGGTCACTAACAGGTCAGTCCTGCCCCAAACGCCAGTAGGGCCCCATGAAGCATCATTGAGCCCCTTTAGCAAGCTCCTTTTGCATTTGCGCCCTCCCTCCACGTTGGCCCAGAGAACAACGTTCAGGGCTTCTGGGGCCCACAGCCTGCTTTCAGGCTGCTGGAGGAGCATGCAGTCAGGAACCAGTGACAAGGCCTCTGGATGCTCCCGGCTTTTAATCTCCTTAATTGAAATTGATTGGCCTCTTGGGAGGCAGTTCTGCATTGGCTCTGAGCTTCAGCATGTGATCAACTTCTGCTTCTTTTTTTTAAAGACTAATTGCTACACAGGGCATCTAATCTTCTCCCTGAATCCAGGGCCCCTTGCCTGACCAGGAGCAAAATCAGAGACAGGCACACTTACAAAAACAATTTAGGAAATAAGCACTCTGATAAAAATAAAAGAATATTCTTATCCCCTTATGGCTTAGCAGTATGCAAAGGGCAGGGAAACCCCCCTACCAAGGATAAATGTGATCAGGTGGGAGGGAAAGGGAGAATGCATCCTCTGAAGCTCCCAAGATAAACAGCCTGGGCTGCAACCTATCTCAGAACCAGCTGCAAAAAAGATAAAAAGGGAAGGAAAGTGAAAGCCTTCTTCAGTTCAAAGCAAACCAAACATTGAGAGAATTGTTTGAGCATCCTGTCTTTCATCCAGACGCACTGCAGTTACCCTTAGGTGGCTGAAGCTGCATTACAAACCAGTTTGGCAGGTCATATATCTTGGTGAAGCCTCTGATAGGGCCCCTAACTTACCCTACTGATCACAGATCCTGGAAATACCCTCTGGGAACTCTCCTGTGCTGTGCTTGTAGGTCATCTCACCAACTGGGCACTGGGCTTAAAAGCTGCTATACTGGTGAGGCTCAGGCCACCTCGTGCTTCTAAGCCCTGGACTCTGTTCCTGCACTGGCTGTAGGGAGTGGTACCAGGACACAAAAAGCACCTTAGAGGTAAGGAAGCACAGCATTGACGAGTCAAGTAATCATTATGACTCACAGACTCATTCTAAGAAGATCTTGCTGCTTGGTCCTCTAAAGATCAAGTTGAAGGGGATCAGGATATGCCACTCCAAAATATGCCATTTTGGCCTAAAGATTATTTTAAAGTGAAGGCAACAGAGAATCAATAAGATGCAAGAAGAATTCTTTTCCCACCCCTTTTCTGCCTAAGAGCAGTAAGTGAGTTGAAATTCCCCTCTCCTGTGCTAGGAAGAGGAGTCTTATCACCAAGATGAGAGTAATCACTGAGATGAGTTTGCATAAACAAACCATACTAAAATAGCCCTTATCTTCCATTAGTTCCCCATAGATATTCTTTCTTTAAAATTACCTTTTATGTTAATTTTATTGATTTTAGAGAGAGAGGAAGGGGGAAAGAGTGAGAGAAAAACAGGAATGTAGATCTATTTCTGTATGTGCCCTGACCAGGGAAGTAAAGAGCAGCCTCTGCACACTCGGGACAATGCTCCAGCCAACTGAACTATCCAGCCGGGCATCCACATATTTCTCCTCATCACTTCTCCACCATGTATCACTGTTGGTCTAATAAGTTTGTAAATACAATGTATATGTTTGCTCGCTTATAGTTTGCACTGGGTGTGGGGGACAGGCTGTAAGCAGGCAGGGTGGTTATAGCCTAAGGCTTAGTTTTAAGACTAAGCCTTTCCTACCTTTTTAATACTAAGATCTTTTCAACACTAAGCTTTTCCCCACACCCTTGACTGTTGCATGATGTGGGGTCGAGCACTCTCATGAGGAATCCCATTATGCCTCAGATAAGTGACTTTGTATCAGAGACTTCCTTGTATATTGGATTAAAGGTTTTTATTTCTTCACTATAAAATGGAGCAGAGGCCTATGCTAGACAAGAGCAGAGAAAGGCCACATGGAGGAGAGGAGAAGCAGCTGTAAAGCCAGTAGTCGCGGCCAGGATCACAGCCGTCTGACTTGTGCAGGTTCACATTAGATTTGAACAGTCGGTAATGAAACAATGGAGCCAAGAACTGGTGAGTCATCAGCTTTAATTCTAGCTTGCACCCGGCGGGCAAGCAAAAACACACACTGGGCTCCAAAACCCACTCATTCAGTGCTCACAAAGCTACTGACTTATCCGAGTTTCCTAGAATCAAAGGCTTCTAGCTCACCAGTCTTATTCACCTCTGTTCCCCATCTCCTTCTCTCTGCACAAACTGGCTTCTCCCTCAGCACTCCACCATCTTGGCTGCTTCTCCTGGCCTCCTCCACATGGCCTTACTCTGCTCTCCTCTCTAGTGCTAATCCCAGGAACTGAGAGAGAACAAGCTCCCGGTCTGCCCCATTTTATAGTGTAGAAACCAAACTTTAAGCCAATCTACAATCAACAAAGTCTCTGATACAAAGCCACTTATCTGAGGCATAATGGGATTCCTCATGAGAGTGCACCACCCTACATCATGCAATCAGTCAAGGGTGTGGGGAAAAGCTTAGTCTTAAAACTAAGCCTTTGGCTATAATGACCCTGCCTGCTTAGCCTGTCACTCCCCCACAATAATATAATTATGCCCATCTCAAACAGGAAGGGCAACTAATGTTATCACCTGGGCAATGGGTTTCCATGTGGGCAGCGCCATCTTCAACAAAGTGAGCATAATATATTTTATGTGCCCAACACCCAATGGTTCTTGGCCTCATTGTTTCATTACTGTCTGTCCGAATCAAATCTGAACCTGCACAGGCCAGGCGGCTGTGATGGTGGCTGGGTGTTGGGTAGATAAAATATATCATGCTCACTTTGTTAAAGATGGCGCTGCCCACATGCAAGTTTTAAGAGTAAGCTTTTCCCCACACCCTTGACTGATTGGATGATGTGGGGTGGTGCACTCTCATGAGAAATCCTCCCATTATGCCTCAGATAAGTGACTTTGTATCAGAGACTGCCTTGCTTGTAGATTGGATTAAAGGTTTGGATTTCTTCACTATAAAGTGGGGCAGGCCGGGAGCTTGCTCTCCCTTGATTCCTGAGGTTAGTATTAGGGAGGAGAGCAGAATAAGGCCACATGGAGGCCAGGAGAAGCAGCCAAGATGGCGGAGTGCTGAGGAAGAAGCCAGTTTGTGCAGAGTTTGTGCAGGAGGAGATGGGGAACAGAGGTGAATAAATCTGGTGAGCTAGAAGCCTTTGATGCTAGGAAACTTGGATAAGTCAGTAGCTTTGTGAGCACTGAATGAGTGGGTTTTAGAGCCCAGTGTGTGTTTTTCTTTGCCCTCTGTGTGCAAGATAGAATTAAATCTGATGGCTCACCAGTTCTTGGTTCTGTTGTTTCATTATCAACTATCCGAATCTAATGCAAACCTTCACTGGCCAGGCGGCTGTGATGGTGGCCTTGGCTACTGGCTTTACACTGGGGCTACTGGCTTTACAATCACCCTTGAAGCCTAAGTCTCCTTTAATAGTATATAAGCCCCCAACTCAAGTCTAACCACTCTTTAGGTTTCACTTCTTTTCTGGGCACTCCCATGCAAGTAAAATATTCATATTAATAATGCATTTCTTTTCCCCTTTTTATCTATCTTTGTTGATTAAATTTGCTGGCCCCCAGACACTGAACCTAAGAAGGTGGAGGAAAAGATTTTCCTCTTTAGCTATGTACAGAATCCAGATTTGGAAAGCAGGGGCCCATCTTGTTTGCTGAGAAAAGCTTCATTTTCAAAGGAATTCCAGTCGAGAGTGGCTCTTGGTCTCTATTTTCCCTAGCAGCAGGAATGTGATATAAGGGTGAAGGAGAGGGTGAGCTCTATGAAAACAAGGGCTATACCTATCTCAGTCATCATAGAACTAGTACCTAAGTATGCCTAACACGTAGTAGGCTCTCAACAAATCAGTGGGTGGATGGATAGACATTGTATGCAATAGGAGTGGAGCCACTTTATAGTATAAAAGGTAGAGCTGCAGTTTATTGTGTCAACGTAAGAAACGTCCAAACCTGTAAGAATTATTACTAAGTTTATTTCAGCCAAACTGATGACAATTGCTGGGAAGCAAAGTCTCAACGGATTGAGAAAGTGCTATGGAATATGGCAGTTTCACCACTTATTTTACTATTCAGAATCAGTGGTGGGATTCAAATAATTTAACAACTGGTTCTCTGTCCTAATGACTGTTTTAAGTATAAAACAAGATATACCAAAAGGTAGTTTATTATTTCATGCATTTAATACTTAAATAAGAGCAATAAGAGAGGTACACAAAACTAGATTATGTTATACAAAATAATAAATATTATTTAATAATATTTTATTTATTAAAATATTAATGAATAAATATTAAATAATAACTGACAAATAACAATAAAACTTTTATTTTCAGGTTTCTCCTTCTCTTTCTAAATTTTTAAATTAATTTTAATTTAATGTGCTAACATATATTTAAGTGTCCCACTCAATATAACACCCTCGTCCCAACCTCATGTTCCTTATTACACACCCTTAGCTCCCTCCTCCTAAATCCCTCCACCCCTTCACTCTGGGACTTGCTGTCCTGTTATCTGTATCTATGTGCTATGTATATATAATTTCACTAATCCCTTTACATTCTCTGATTCCATCCCCTTATACCCCTTTGCTCTGACAGCTGACCCTCTGCTCCCTGTGACCCCGTCTCTGCCTCTATTCCATTCCTTAGTTCACTTTGTTCATTAGATTCCACATATATGTGAGATCATATGATATTTGTCTTTCTCTGCCTGGCTTATGTCACTTAGCATAATAATCTCTAGGTCCATCCATGCCATTGCAAAAGGTAAGATTTTCTTCTTTTTCACGGCCACATAGTATTCTGTTGTGTACATGTACAATAGCTTTTTAATCCACTAGTCCACTGATGGACACATGCACTGTTTCCAGATCTTGGCTATTGTAAACAATGTTGCAATAAACATGGGGGTGTATTTTTTTCTTTTGAATTAGTGTTTTGAGATTCTTAGGATATATTCCTAAAAGTGGGATGGCTGGGTCAAAAGGCAGATCCATTTTTAATTTTTGAGGAGAAGCCATACTGTTTTCCACAGCGGCTGCACAAGGCTGCATTCCCACCAGCAGTGCAGGAGGGTTCCCTTTTTTTCATATCCTCTCCAGCACTTATGTATTGATTTGTTAATGAGCACCATTCTGACAGCTATGAGATGGTATCTCATTGTGGTTTTAATTTACATTTTTCTGATGATTAGTGACTGAAGATTTTTTCATATGCCTATTGGCCATCTGTATGTCCTCTTTGGAGAAATGTCTATTCAGTTCATTTGCCCATTTTTAATTGAATTGTTTACCTTCCTGATGTTGAGTTTTAGATGTTCTTTATAAATTTTGGTTATTAACCCCTTATCAGACATATTGGCAAGTATATTCTCCCATTGTGTGAAATGTCTTTTTATTTTGTTAATGGTGTCTTTTGCTGTGCAAAAGCTTTTGAGTTTGATATAGTCCCATTTGTTTATCTTGTCCTTTATTTAATTTGGCCATGGAGATAAATCAACAAAAAATTATGCTATGAGAGATATCAGAGAGTTTATTGCCTATGTTTTCTTCCAAAATGTTTATGGTTTCACAACTTACATGTAAGTCTTTTCTTCATTTTGATTTTATTTTTGTGACTGGTATAAGTTGATGGTCTAGTTTCATTTTTTTGCAGGTAGCTGTCCAATCTTCCCAACACCATTTATTAAAGAGACTGTCTTTACTCCATTGTATGCTCTTACCTCCTTTGTCAAATATCAATTGACCATAAAGGTGTGGGTTAATTTCTGGGTTCTCTGTTCTGTTTCATTGATCTATATGCCTGTTCTTATGCCAGTACCAAGTTGTTTTGATTACTGTGGCCTTGCAGTATAACTTTATATCAGAAAGTGTGATTCCTCCCATTTTATTCTTCATTGTCAAGATTGCTGAGGCTATTCATGTTCTTTTTTGGTTCCATATAAATTTTTGGAATATTTGTTTTATATCTTTGAAGTATTCTACTGGCATTTTAATAGGAATTGCATTGAATTTATAGATTACTTTGGTTAGTATAAACATTTTAATGACGTTTATTTTTCCTATCCATGTACATGTAATATGCTTCCACTTGTTTGTATCTTCCTTGATTTCATTTTTCAATGTCTTATAGGTATTGATTGACTTATGACCTATGCAACTTATGACCATTCTACTTTACGACCAAAATCGCTAGCCATGACTGCTCCACATCTGGGGCAGTTTTTGTATGCACCTGTATTTTGTAATTTTGTATGTTTTGCAAATATTAAACCAGTTGTACTGGTAATGCAGTGTTTTACTTAAACCTGACGAATGTAAAAATAAGAAACAAAATGGTGTCGAGATGATACAAGTGGCATAAAATGAACAAAGAAAATTATTATATATAACAATAATGAAAGAAAATTATGATAAAATATGACTAAAAGATTTTTATAACATCATTTCACAGTACTGTACATATAGCCTACTCAACTTATGACCAAATTGTGTTACGACTGGTCTGTCGGAACCAATTGTGGTTGTAAATTGAGCACTAGCTGTATAATTTTCCAAGTAAAAGTCTTTTATCTTCTTTTATTTATTTATTTTTGTTGCAATAGTGAAGGGGATTGTTTCTTTAATTTCTCTTTCAGACGGTTTACTGTTGGTGTATAACAATTCCACTGATTTCTGAATATTAATTTTATATCCTGCCACCTTGCTGAATTCATTTATCAGGTCTAGTAATTTTTTAATTGAGACTTTAGGGTTTTCTATGTACAGTATCATGTCATCAGCAAATAATGATAGTTTTACTTTCCCTTTTCCAATTTGGATGCCTTTTATTTCTTCTTCCTGTCTGATTGCTATGGCTAGGACTTCCAGAACTATGTTGAATAAGAGTGGTAAAAAGAGGCACCCCTGCTTTGTTCCTGGTCTTAAGGGGATTGCTTTTAATTTTTGCCCATTGAGTATGATTTTGGCTGTGGGTTTGTCATAGATGACCTTTATTATGTTGAGGTATGTTCTCTGTATTTCTACTTTGCTGAGAGTTTTAATCATAAATGGGTGCTGGGTTTTATCATATGCTTTTTCTGCATCTATTGATATAATTTTGTGATTTTTATCCTCTCTTTTGTTTATGTGATGAATCACGTTTCTTGATTTGTGCATATTGTACCAGCCTTGGAATAAATCCCACTTGATCATAATGTATGATTTTTTGATGTACTGTTGTCCCTTGCCATATCACAGTTCACTTTTTGCGGTCTCACTGTATCATGGAATTTTAAATTGTGTATATCTGATTTTGTATTGCAGCTTTTTCGCTATATCTTGGGATTTTGCAGGATTTAGGTATTTTTACATATTTATTATTTTAATTACTATATTGGTAAAATAAGCATTTTCTAGCCTAGAAAATTGAAAAAAATATTAATTAAAAGATTAAAAGAATATTCAATCAAAATAAAATACATAGTGTACAGCAGATGAGTAGACAAAGACTTGCACATATGGAAAACACAGCTAGGACCACTTCTGCTTGAGCTAGTTTGCCACGTGAGATCATACATTGCACACTATTGGCTGATGGATGGGAGTTGACCAACCATAGCACTGTGTTCTGTATATATAAAAAATAAAATAAATACAAGGTTGCTACTTCACAGATTTTCACCTATAGCATGGGGTAGTGGTGGTGGTGGTTCTGGAACTTAACCCCCACAATAGATGAGGAACCACTGTATTGCTGGATCCAGTTTGCTAATATTTTGTTAAGAATTTTAGCATCTATGCTCATCAGGGATATTGGCCTATAGTTTTCTTTAATTGTAGTATCCTTACCTGGTTTTGGAATGAGGGTAATGCTTGTTTTATAAAAGAAGTTTGGAAGTCTTTCCTCCTCTTGAAAATTTTGAAATAGCTTGAGAATGATAGGTGTTAGTTCTTCTTTGAATGGTTGGAAAAATTCACCTGTGAAGCCATTTGGTCCAGGACTTTTGTTTGCTGAGAGTTTTTGACAATTGTTTCCATTTCATTTGTTGTATTTGGTCTGTTTAGGTTTTCTGATTCTTCCAGATTGAGTTTTAGAAGATTGTATGTTTCTAGGGATTCATCCATTTCACCTAGGCTGTCCAATTTTTTGGCATATAGATCTTCATAGTATTTTATTTCTCCTTCCATTTTAAATGATAGCCCTGCTGGATAAAGTAGTCTTTGTTGTACGTTCTTGTTTTGCATCACTTTGAATATTTCTTGCCATTCCCTTCTGGCCTCAAGTGTTTCTGTTGAGAAGTCAGATGTCTTCCTTATAGGGGGCTCCTCTGTAAGTAATTAACTGCTTTTCTCTTACAGCTTTTAGTATTCTTTCTTTGTCTCTTAACTTTGACACTTTAATTATGATGTGTCTTGGTGTATATCCCCTTGGGTTCTTTTTTAGTAGGACTCTTTGTGCTTCATGAAGTTGTATACTCTATCCTTCATCAATTTAGAAGGAAATTTTCAGCTATGATTTCTTCAAACATGTTCTCTATCTCTTGTTGTTGGGCAGATAAAATATGGTATGCTCACTTTGTTAAAGATGGCGCTGCCCACATGAAAGCCCGTTACCCAGGTGATATTATTTGCCCTTATGCTTGGGATGGGTGTGGGGAAAAGGCTGTAATGTAAGCAGGCCAGGTTGTTATGGCCTAAGGCTTGGCTTTAAGAGTAAGCTTTTCCCCACACCCTTGACTGATTGGATAATGTAGGGTGGTGATGTAGGGAGGAATCCCATTATGCCTCAGATGGGTGGCTTTGTAACAGAGACTTTCTTGAATGTATAATTGGATTAAAGGTTTGGATTTTCTATGCTATAAACTGGGGCAGTCCGGGAGCTTGCTCTCTCTCTCAGTTCCTGGGTTCCTGAGATTAGTATTAGAGAGGAGAGCAGATTAAGGCCATGTGGAGGAGAAGTAGCCAAGATGCAAGAGTGCTGAGGAAGAAGCCAGTTTGTTAAGAGTTTGTGCAGGAGGAGATGGGAAACAGAGGTGAATAAGTCTGGTGAGCTGGAAAGCTTTGATGCTAGGAAACTCGGATAAGTCAGTAGCTTTGTGAGCACTGAATGTGTGGGTTTTGGAGCCCAGTGTGTGTTTTTGCTTGCCTGCCGGGTGCAAGCTAGAATTAAAGCTGATGGCTCACCAGTTCTTGGCTCCAGTGTTTCATTACCGACTGTTCGAATCTAATGTGAACCTGCACGGGTCAGGCTACAGTGATGGGTGCCTCGGCCACAGGCTTTACACTTGTTCATTCTCTTCTTCTTCAGGAACCCCTATAATGTGGATGTTGATTCTCTTCGTGTTGTCACAGAGGTCACTTATAGTTTCCTCAGTCTTTTTGCACCTCTTTTCATTTTGCTGCTTCGTTTCTGTGCTTAAGTTTATCTTGTTTTCTAAATCGCTGATTCTATCCTCTGCTTCATCCAGCCTGCTGTTGATTTTTGGTAGTGTAGTCTTCATTAATGATATTGTATTTTTCATTTCTAACTGGTTCTTTTTTATTATTTCAATGTCCTTTTTCCTGCTTCCTATTTATTTAGGCATTCATTATGACCATCCATTTTTGCTCTAAGATCCTTGAGCATCCTAAAAATCATTATTGTAAACTCTGCGTCTGGTAGTTTAGTTACTTCCATTTCATTTAGTTCTTTTTCTGGGAGTTTCTCTTGTTGATTAATTTGGGTCACATTTCTCTGTATGCCCATTTTGTCTGTGTATTAAGTATCACTGTCTGACTTTGAAATTTTTGTGGTGTCTTTATTAGAAAGATGGGCTTGGTGGTATCTACATCCAGGCCACCTATTTTCCTTGCTTTAGAAATTATTCTTTTTTTTTTTTTTTACAGGGATGGAGAGAGAGTCAGAAAGAGGGATAGATAGGAACAGATAGACAGGAACAGAGAGAGATGAGAAGCATCAATCATCAGTTTTTCGTTGCGACACCTTAGTTGTTCATTGATTGCTTTCTCATATGTGCCTTGACCACAGGCCTTCAGCAGACTGAGCAACCTCTTGCTGGAGCCAGCGACCTTGGGTCCAAGCTGGCGAGCTTTTGCTCAAGCCAGATGGGCCCGCGCTGAAGCTGGCAACCCTGGGGTCTCGAACCTGGGTTTTCCGCATCCCAGTCTGGCACTTTATCCGCTGTACCACTGCCTGGTCAGGCTAGGAATGATTCTTTAGGGTACTAGTTTTTCTCTGTTGTATGTAAGTATTGAGTGCAGTTGGTTATTTCATGGTTATGGTTATAACTTTAGGCTGGCTGGCTCTAAGGGTAAACCTTGATCATGTGTATTACACACTGTGCAATATCTGTCCTGTAGGGCATATTTATTCCCCACAGTGTCTGGTGCCTCCTGGACTCCTCCTTTGGGTGTACTGCTTGTATAACTAGCTGAATCTAGGGTTGGTGTTGTCTGCCACCCACTACCAGTTGTGTTGGTTTTAGATATTCTTGGATTGGCATCAGCCATTTTTTGTAACATGCTGTGGTCTACCTGTCTGGAGCTACTGCTCTTTTCTCTGTTTGTATCTGTGTTTTCTGTACCTGGATAGTGTGGGAGGGCCCTACTTGTGTATAAGGATCAGCTTCTTCATCCTTAGAGATGACAGCAGTTCCATAAAAACCTCAAGCTCTGTAAGATTTGCCTCCACTTTTGAGCTGCTCCACCTCCTCTTTCAGCTGTATTGTCTTCCCACAAAGTCATCTGTAGAAAGACTGTAGTGAGGGCTCTGACTGACCTCACCCCACCAACCCCATTACAGGTTGCAAGTTTGGTGGGTTAGGGCAGCTGAGGTTTGGAATACAATGTTAGTGGGACCCCCTACTTCAGTCGTTTCTTGGCCAGGAGTTCAGTATGGGGAATGTGGCCCCTACTCTGGAGCTTAATTTCTTAGCCACTGCTGGATATTCAAATTTTATTTCTCCCAACCAGGTGAGCAGCAGGTTCAGATGAGTGTGGCTGATAGTTTCTCCTGAAGAAGTTCTTAGAGCTGGTGAGACCCTCTTCTCAGGGAGGAAGACTGAGAGAGTCCTTTCCTGGGGCTGACTGTGACCTCCCAGGAAGTGGCTAAGCCCCTCAACCAGATCCAACAATAGGCTCCCAGAGACTCACACTTTAAATGTCCATGCTCCAAGCCTCTCTCCCTCCCCCCTGTGTAATCTAGCCCAGCAGGGCAGGATATCCAGCACCCAGGCCAGCTGACTGTGAAGCTCCACTCTATCCAGCACACATGAGCTGCTGCACCATTGCTGATCACAGAGAGTAGAACTCACCTCAGCTGGGCATAAGGAACCCATCCTTAGGATATCTTTTGGTCAAATAAGTTTGTAAAATATGATTTTTATGTTTGCTCGCTTATAGTTTTCATTGGGGGCTGGGCAGCACTAGGTATATGTGGTCTGTGAAATTGCAAATTACCTTCCTGCTTGGGAAGGGCTATTGTTTTGCTAATGTTTGCTGGAAGAGAGGTTTTCACACCAGAAAGGTTTGAAAAGAAGAAGAAGGAGAAGAGGCAGGAAGAAGCCATGTTTGCAGGAAGAAGCCATGTTTGCAGAATGAGAGCAGAAAGAATGCAGAGTGCTGAAGAGGAAGCCATGTTGGCAGGGAAAGAGAAGGTATGCAGATAGCGAACCAGAGGTGAGGGGCTTTGTGAACTCTGCTAAGACTGGTGAGGCCTTTGATCCTAGGAGGAACTCGAGAAGATTCTTCTAGTTGTGGAAATGGTGGGAACTATTTTCCCTGTGTGTTTGCTCATCAGCTGGTGTGAAACTTTAATAAAGGAATGTCCCATCATTTTTTGGCTCCAGGTTTCTTTACCATCTGCCTGAATCCAATGTGAACCTGTATGTGCATGGCCTTGACAGCACAATTACTGGCCCTACACTACCACTATAGCAAGGGCTGTTAGGTCCTGAACCAGTGCTGTCTGCAGCTGGCCACTGGTTATGCCAGCCCTGTGCTTCCCTAACAGGAACCTGGCACACACCAGTGAATGTACTGCCCGTGACTGGTCCTCAGCAACTTTCTTGGAGCTACAAGCAATTCAGAGTGCACACCTAGGCTGGTTTTACCCACACTAAGCCTGAAGGAAGGTCTGCTTAAAAGGCCACGGTTGCCTGAGTCTCGTCTCTTGCAGCCTCTATCTACTAGCTGCGTGTTTAGCTTAGTCACTGAAAAAACCTCCCCTAGAGTCTAGAGCCTGCAGCAATTCAGAAATTAGGAAGAATGGTGGTTGTGGCTCCACCCCAGGTATGTCAGTCCAGACTTTTTTCACAGACCTCAGTAAGGTGTGGCCCAAGGAGTTTAGTGGGTGTGACCTCTGAGACCCAGAGTTGTGATCTGCTTGCAGTCTGGACAGTTTCTACTGAGTCTTGCGTGAGCTGGAAGCACCAGTCTTAGACTTGGGAGAGTGCGCGGAAGGCTCCAGCCTCAACATCAGAAAACTGAGTCACTGTTGGGACCCATACTTTCGGGCTGACTTTTTAGAACTGCCTAGACTCCATGGGGTGGGCAGGAGAGACTCCCATGGGTGGGGCAGTTTCTTTTTCCCAGGATGATGCAGTTTAGAGGTGACTGCTCCATCAGATAAAGATGGCAACTGCAGTATTGGAGAATGATTCAGCACAGGAGTTCTGTTGGCTGTCCCCCACAGTGTCTCTCACTGGGCCTCCAACTTTACACTCTCCTCATGTAACTCTAGTCCTGTCAGCTTTCCTCCACCGGAGCCCGGGTTAAGTGGCTGTGAACTAAATATTCTATGCTGGCCCTTTAAGATGGAGCCTGTGTCTCCAAGAGCTCCATCTCTTTCACAGACAGAAACCCAGCTCTTTTCACCACCAAATGCTGTGTGAGTGCCTCTTCTAGGCTGTGGAGCTCTAGACTGGGGCACTGGGTCTGGAGGTGAGAACCCTTCCTTCTCAGGGCCAACCCCCCCCCCACACACACACACACAGTGAGAGTCCCTCTGGACCCTCAGCCACTTGCTCCTGGGAGCAGGCAACCCTTTCCATGTTTCTGCCCTTCCTACCAGTCTCTGAGTGGCTTCTTCTGTGATCTTGGTTATAGACTCCTCTTTGTTTAGTCCAAAGTTGGTTTTTTAAGATGATTGTTCTTAAATTAAATTATAATCTAATTTGTCCTGGTGGAACATCTGCCTACTCATTTGTCATCTTGGAATCTCTCTGTGTTGCTTTTTTTTTTTCAAGAGACAGAGACAGAGAGATAGTCAGAGAGAGGGATAGATAAGGACAGAAAGACAGGAATGGAGAGAGATGAGAAGCATCAGTCATCAGTTTTTCATTGTGGCACTTTAGTTGTTCATTGATTGCTTTCCCATATGTGCCTTGACCGTGGGGTTACAGCAGACCGAGTAACTCCTTGCTCAAGCCAGCGACCTTGGGTCCAAGCTGGTGTGCTTTGCTCAAACTAGATGAGCCTGCACTCAAGCTGGTGACCTCGGGGTCTCAAACCTGGGTCCTCCACATCCCAGGACAATGCTCTATCCACTGTGCCACTGCATGGTCAGGCCCGTGTTGCTTCTTAATTGGTGTCCTCACTTGCAATTTTTTTTCACCTATGGACTGAATGAACATTACTACAGATGCTTAGAATACACTGTTGTGCAGATGAGCATTTAAAAAAGAATAAAGAATGTAAATTTGTGATGTCCACATTAGGCAGCTCCCCAGGCACCCACCTTAGAGAGAACCCGGAGTACAAGTGCCATTTTAACAAATGGTTTGCCAAAATCAACAAAAAATTAGGTGTCAGTTCTGCCAAACTGGTGCAAACTAGCTGAATCCCACCACTGATCAGAATGAAAGGGAAAGTCATGGGAGAGTTACAGGAAATTGGTTGGTGACAGAGTAGGGAAGCAGGAGAAAGCAAAGTAGGAAAATCTCTGGGATTGGATAAAAAGTAAAAATGTACATGCTGAGACTTCTTTTACATAGGCAGGAACAAGACAGTTAACATTAATGAGTCACATGATAACAATAACAATGAGGAGGTTTGTAGGTTCCTGCTCTGGTGGGACGCCTGCCCTAATTTGGGGGGGGGGGCAGGAAAAGATTACCTGCATGCTTTCAGGTATGATATTGTGGATGAAAAAGACAACAGACAGGCTAATTAGGTAAGCATTGACCATTGTTTAGAGAAAAATACCACTCTACAACATGACTAACCACCATGAACTGCTTTTAATTAGAAAGTTTTAATTTTTTACTGTCTTGTGTGGCTACTTGAGGTCTCAGAGTCTGCAAGACCACCATGCAGGCTTTCCCGGAGCTTGTCAGGTGTAGCATGTGGCTCTTTTTTCATCCAAAATTGAACACAGGCTCCCATAAAATACCACCAAGACACCCTATTGATCAGACAAAGCTCTTGGCAATGAGAGAGGTCAGTACTTGGCAGTCTTGACAGAGCCTCCAAAGGCAGGATATTCATCTCAGTTAAGGTAGGTGTTTCAGTGTGAGGTAGATTAGGACTGGGTAAGGCCCATGATACAATCATTAAGGATTTCAGGCAGAGCAAGTTGAGGTAACCATCACTTGATACTATCTATTAAAGAGTGAAGCAATTTTAAGTGAGTTTTGGGAAAGTTCCTAAAACAAAGTTATTTGCAACTTTGTTCTTCCTGGACAAGTATTTCTGTGATAGTAAAGTCATGGTGGCAAAGACACATTAGCAAAGTCAATTCAGTGAAGACTGCATGGTACTAGTCACATTAATGCAGACTAAGTAAGCTGTGTGGCCACTGACTCTTTCAGCCCTCAAGCTAATGAGCTTAAATAAACCATTCTCTTTTCAGACTATGACATATACAGATAAGTAACCCATGTTTGTCCACAGGAAGATAAGAAACCTAAGTGGGCCCTAGGATAGGTGTGGTGGCTAACTTCAGAAGGCTGAAGCACAGTGACCCATCTAAGGGAGAAGTAATTCAGATATGCCTTACACTCTGATATTCTCTGACAATACCCCTTTCTGATAGACAGGATCAGTTACATAACTTGCAGATCCCAGTGCAAAGTGAAAATGCAAGGCCCCTTGTTCAAACACTAAGAATTTCAGAGTTTGGCAGTTTCTTAAAAAGCTAAATGTAGAATTACCATATGACCTAGCAATACAACCCCTAGGTATATACCTAAAAGAACTGAAAGCAGGGACTTAAATTGATATTTGCATACCCATACTTTTTGCAACATTATTCATGATGGCCAAAAGGTAGAAACAGCTCAAGTGTCCATCAAAGGAGGAATGGATAAACAAAATTGGACTCTACATACAATGGATTATTATTTATCCATAAAAAGGAATGAAGTTCTGACTCGTGATACAATATGGATGAACCTTGAAAACATTATGCTAAGAGAAGTAAAGTTAATGTAAAAGGACAAATATTGTATGATTCCTCTTATATTAAATACCCAGAATAGGAAAATTCTTAGACAGAAAGTACAGGAGAAGCCACCAGGGGCTGAGACAAGAAGGAATGGAGGCTTTTGCTTAATGGGTTTAGCATTTCTATTTGGGATGAGGAAAAAGTTTTGGAAATAGTGATGATGGTTGCACAATATTGTGAATAATTAATGCCACTGAATTATACATTTACAGGGCCCTTCTGAGAATGGGGTCCTGTGTGACACCAGCCCTGATGAGAGGACAGAGACCCTCAAGTGTAGGTGGCATGCTGCATTCTGAAGACTAAGTGTGTTCCTGGGTCACTAAAGACCTACTGAACATGCCCGGGATCCAGAGTCAACTCAGCACTCAACAGGAATGTTAAAAACCTACAGCCCTCAGCCTCCTGCTGCCACCAGCACTCTCCCTGACTTCCTAAAGGGCAAGTCTAGGATCCTAAGTCAAAACTCAGGAGTCTTCCCAATGTCAGCACTGGAAGTAACTATGTTTATGAGATGTTTTTCTTCTTGTCTCTTCCATTGGTGATGTCACCTTAACCCTCTGGTGCTGTTTATAGGACAAATGTGTAGCAAGGGGTACAGAGAAGCAGTAACCCACTCTGAATCATGTGGCTGATAATTAGGTGAGCTCACTACCTCCCACTTCTTGTTTTTCCTTGACTGGGGCTGTCTTATTCTTAAGCATGCTTGGTGGCTCTTAAGTGGAGTGTCATTGAATCCCCCAGGAGAGCACTAGAGGGAAAAAGATGGGGGATGAGAGGATGACAGAGAAATTTTGGAGACCAACTGGTAGCCAAGAAGTATGTCTGGCAATGACATCCAATTCAAGCAGATTCTACAGACAACATATAGAAGGTGCTAATGAGAAGTGGAAGACAGTAGAAAGGTGAGCAAGGCATCACTCAGCCCCTAGAAACCCAATAAAGTCAGGTTGCTAACTGCTTTTGCCACCCATGCCTTAGGTTATCAACCCTCCATCTGGGGTTTACAGAGCAGAAAGATGCCTTTCTTATGAGACAAACCGAACACGTGTGCCAAAAGCTGAGCTTTCTGAGCCTTGAGGCCACCTCTTGTTATTCCTGCTCACTGGTGGCCTTTAGCTCTTCGGCCTCTGGGTGGCCACTCAACAGGAGGGTGGGGACTGTGCTTGCTGGCAGAGGACACACCCACCTTAAAGAAGACATTTTTCATTAAAGTCATAAGTAGCCATCTGTCTCCAACCCCGCCTACAGTGATTGTAGGAGTCCCCAAATCCTCTGTCATCATTTGTGGGACATCACAGTGGGGCATCTCATAGTTATTTATGACTCTCTCACAACCATGTGGCACATGCTACTTTCTTAAACTCAGACTCTGGTTCCCTACAAGGATATGTGTTACCCCAGGAATATACCTCACATCAGTCCTGTCACCTTCTCATGAGGTGCAGCCAAGCAGAGGATGCTTTTCATGCCCTGAATATCAGTGCATCCTAGCTCTTGATAGGTTCTCGCTAAAGCAGAGAGGAGCTTGAATCACCCCCACCCACTTGCCAATGTTGGGACATTGTGTAGGGCACCAGCGTTTTAAAATTCTTTGAGGAATTTTTTTGTCTCTCAATCTTTACTGAAAGATAAGAATAGCCTGACCAGGCGGTGGCGTAGTGGATAGAACATCAGACTAGGAAGCGAAGGACCCAGGTTTGAAACCCCGAGGTCACTGGCTTGAGCATGGACTCATCCGTCTAGAGTAGAGGCTCACCAGCTTGAGCACAGGGTCACTGACTTGAGCGTGGGATAATAGACATGACCCCATGGTCGCTGACTTGAGCCCACAGGTCACTGGTTTGAAACCTAAGGTTGATGGCTTGAGCAAGGGGTTACTCACTCTGCTATAGCCCCCCACCTCCATCAAGGCACATATGAGAAAGCAATTGATGAACAACTAAGGTGCTGCAACGAAGAATTAATGCTTCTCATCTCTCTCCCTTCTTGTTTCTCTGTCCCTGTCTGTCCTTCTCTCTGACTCCTCTCTGTCTCTGTCAAAAAAAAAGGGGGGGGGAATAAATTATGTATTAAAAGCCCAGGACAGGTATTCAGTTAGTTAGAGCATAGTCTGGACTTACCAAGGTCGCAGGTTTGATCCCTGGTCAGGGCACATACAAGAATCAACCAATGAGTGCATAAATAAGTGGAACAAGTTGATGTTTCTCTCTCTCTCTCAAATCAATCAATTTCTTTTAACTACACATTAAAATAAACAAGATTCTTCTACTGTAATGATGCAAAATGCATAAAGGAAGAGATTGACAATAGTCCAAATGTATCTGTCTATATTACAAGTCTTCCTAGATGTTCTCAGGGAAATGAAGTCAATGGAACAGAGGCCCAGGAAAAGCAGGATTCATGGTGAACATAAAGTACATTTAAACCACTCCTTCTTACAGCTCATCTTCTTCCTCTCCTTCCTCCACAGGTTCCAAGGGTAAATTCATCTTTGTAGCTTCACAAGGACAAATTTGTTGTAAATGCCCACACTCATTACATCTTTGTAGACTAGTCCCTTATCTGGTACAGGGAGAAAGTTCTAGATGTCAAAGTCTGAAGATCTGGACTTGATTCCTGGCCCAATTTTTACTATGTGACCAGGCATAAATTCCCTAATCTTTGAGTTTCTATTTTGTCATCTGTAAAAAATAATGAGTGTGAGGATCAGATTAACAATATGCATTATGATATAAGATGCTTTGCAAACCATAAATTACAGTGCATAGGAGAAATCATTGGCGGAGGCAAGGACTCTTGAGTCTTGGTTCTCTTAGCAATCACACTTAGAAAGGTCACCGCAGGTTTCCTGAGCATATTCCTTAATAAGCTGCCTAGAATGTTACCTTCCTTGGGCGAAGGGTAAGTACCCCAGAGGAGACACACATCACTGTGGAAATGCCCAATCAGCCTGTTCTAGATCAGCAAGCAGCGGCTTAAGAACAGAAAAATTTATTATTTAGGTTCTTGTCACTGGAACATAGACTCTGCCAAATGAGCTTTCATCAATGGCAAGATCAGTTTGGCCATGTTTGGGTTCCTGTTAACACCAGTGCATCCACAACAATGGACAATGTGGGAGAAAAAAGCCAGTATTCAAGAGCAGCTCACCCAGCTAAGGCCTGGCCGGACAGCGCTGAGAAGGCAGCTCGAAGAAGGGAAGGACAACTTGCAGGGGGGGGGGGGGGGCGGGGGGGTAGAGAAGGAGGAGCCTGAGAAACAAGATACAGCATGCCTGGAGAGAGAATGCCAGTGTTCTAGAAACCAAAATAGCCCCCTCACTACACCTTTAGGCTTTCCCCTAATTGCTTCCTTTCAAAAACTCCTGGAACCCAAACAGTCCTGGAAAAAGTGTGCCAAGCCTTGCTGTCAGACTGGCTGTTAGGTGCATTGACTCACCACCCTCCTCCTGAAATGGAGCATAGATTCACCCTCCTCCTGAAATGCACCTAAGAGAGCAGGCAGCCTGTGTGATCCCTTGGTTTATGCAAATGTTAGCCAATCATACAAATACAACCCTGGCCTGAATCAGACAAATGCAAAACCAAGTGTGTGAATTATCAGCCCATTTGTGTAAATGGCCACTAGTAGGTCAAAGTTTTTAGACACCATGAGCTACTTCTTACATCCTAGTATTACATTACCATTGTCATGGCCTTCAGCACTGGGGATTATGGTTTACTCCATACTTATAGGCAGCACAAAGACCAGAAAAGCTACAGACCTATTCTAAAAACATCAGGTAATAAAAAGAACTTAATGCCCAGAATTTAACTGCAGGAATATATTCCCACTTCCTGCATTTCTGATCTCTGTCCATTTTTTGCCCTCCCAACCCTTCCATCAGCTTTATGACTTAATGCTCTTCATTAAATCCCTCTCTTTTTGAAATATCTGAAATTGTTTCCGATGGGGGGGGGGGGGTATTTGACCAAACTTCTATTGAAGAACCCTTTTCAATTTTTTTCTTTGGGTCATTTGTGTTAATACCCAAGTTCTCATGTTTGGGCCCCTGCCTTTTGTACTTATTTTGCTGAATGTTTCAACATCTTTCTGTTTTTCATTTTTTGTTTATAGCTGTTTCTTTCCACCACTCTCTCAACACTGGCAAAATTTGCTGCTTGCCTCTAATTGGGCTCCCCTACCTTTAGACCACTGTTACATGAAACTGCAAAATAGCCATAAAGCACTGAGCAGGCCCCAGCCTTTCCTCAGGGAACACGGCTGGGCTCCACTGAACCTTTTCCATTGGGTCATTAAAGAAAGGCTGCCACAGCAGGACTCCCAGAAGATGGGAGCTATCTATAACTAATGAAGAGGAAAACTGGTAGCAACTGGCCTGACAAGCTTCAAGATATTTCTAATAATTTCTACATTTCCTGGTCTTCATTTCCCTGCATGTTTTCATCCTAAATGATTTCTCCAAACCTTCTTTAGCCCACTAATACTTTCAGGTCTACATTCTCTCTTCCTACCTTCTCCATCTTGTGGCACTATATTCTGTAGAGGATTGCCCTAGCTTCTCGGTCACACTATGTACATTTTAAATACCAGTTGTTGTAATCTCCAGTTGTGAATGTGAAGATGTCATAGCTATCCAGCAACCTGGCAGATTAAGTGCAGATTTTTGTCTTAGTACTGCAGATACCACAAGATATAAGTATTAGATCACTATTTGAAGATCTCTCCTTGGAAGAGTTTATTATTTGTCCAGAGTTACAGAGATTGCAGGAGGCAGACCAGAATCTGAACCCAGATCTTTTTGATGCCACAGTTACTGCTGGTTCCACCATTCAAAGAAAAAAACCTTTAACAGTGACAAGGGGAGCCCAGAGAGACTTCCCAGAGGCAGAAGTAAGTGCCAAAAACCTGCAGTCACCCAGGAAAAGTGAACAAAAGCACTAGATTTAAAATTTCTGCAAAATTCTATTGCTACTTTGTCAACATGAGGTCTTTCTTGGGTGAACATTTTATTCGGGTGTTTCTTGGCAACTCCAGAAGAATTATCAGGAAGATCTCCAATTCAGAGGTGTCTTCCAGAGTCCATTTCTCCTGAATAATACATATACATGGAATACAGGTATGTGAACACAGAGAGAAGTGTGGCAGAATACACAGGGAAGGAGAAGTGAGGGGAGACTGTGAGGACAGAGGTGATTAGTTTTGCCTTTATACACCCATTTCACTTGTTACAACAAACACGTATTATTTTTTCATCTGATAAAAAAAGAAATTAAGAGCTGTGACAAAGACAGTTTTGTATATTGATCAAGTCCCATTTTCTTCTTCCTGCGTACACAAGAAGACTACATTTCCCAGCCTTCCTTGCACTTCGGTTGGGCTTATGTAACTGTGTTCTGACCAAAAAGATGTGGGCAGAAGTGATGTACAATCCTTCCAGACCTGGCCATAACATTCCTATGTCATCATCCATACTCTTCCTCTTCTATGGCAAAATTTTGAAGTCACATGACTAAGATAAAACAATTGCAAGATGGATGGACCTAGACCCCTGAATCAATTATTAGAAGAGAGCCACTAAGGAGAGCAACTTGACCTACACCAGACAATGATTGTTGTATTAAGTCATTGAGAATATGTGGTTCTTTGTCAATGTACCATGGCCCCTCCTATATATGGCACTCATATATGCCAGCGATTTTCAACATCCTAACCTGAGAGAGCCTCTTGGGTACTTCATACATGGAAATGCTAACTGGATTTTTTTCAGATTCTAAGTTTCTGTGAGGACATATTTCTAAGTCTAGTTCTTTTCCCTTTCTTCTACCTCTGAATTACCTTTTCATTCTCACTTTGTCATGGTATGTTAATTCCAAAGGAAAATAAGGAGTTCTCAGAAAGGAAATAGTATACAACTTCATATTCTTGTTTAAATAAGACCTGAAAAATTTTATACAATTTTACTCCCTCTCAGAGATCATTCTGAATTTTACTATCTTAATACTTACTGATTGTTATAGTAAAACCTTGGATTAACTGTCAGGGATTGAGTTGTTCTAGACAGCCCAATATTTCACAGAACTGGAGTTTTTATACTTAGCCAATAAAATGTTGTTGGCTTTAAAATGTTTTGAAGAAAATATTTACAAAGTATATTAAATGAGGAATGGTGACATGTTCTATCTTTTCTAAATAATTCAGGATTAACCTATGTTCTTTGAATGCATCACACTACCTTGAGGGTCTTGTACATGTTGTTACCTCTGCGTGAAATAGTCTTTCCCATTCTTTTTCTACTTAAATCCTCTTCTTTGTTTGGATGTCATCTCAAAGACCAGTTTCCTTAAGCAAAAGTGTATAAATTTACTAGAATTCATCTAACTGTTCACTTAAAACAGGGGAATTTTGTGGTATGTAAATTAAACCTCAACAGAGCTATTAAAAACAAACACACTATTAAGGAAGTGATGCATAACACACACCACCCTTCAATCTGGGCTGCTCTGTAGAATGGAAAGAGAGAGGATAAGTACATTTACACTGGAGAAACCTGACAAAAAGGTCAACCAGGTGATCAAGTCAACATCAACAAGGACAACTCATGTGGATAGTGTATATATGCCCTTGATAGGATGTGATGAAAATGCACTTTACCTCTGTGTTCTTCCTTCCAGAAACTATAACCCCATAACCATTAGAAAAATTCCAGTAGAGGCACATTCTACAATATACCTAAATGGTATGCCTCAAAATTGTTAAGGTCATCAAAAACAAGTAAAGTCCAAGAAATTTCATCACCAAAAGGGGCCTAAGGAGGCAACTACTATATGGGATCCTAGAACAAAAAAAGAACATTAAGTACAAACTGAGAAAATCTGAATAAAATATGACTTTTTTTTTTTTTTTTTTAGGTAAAAGTAGGGTAGATAGTGAATCAGACTCCTGCATGTGCCCTGACTGGAATCTACCAGGCAACCCCAAGTGGGGCCAATGCTCGAGTACCAAGCTATTTTTAGTGCCTGAGGCTTATGTGCTCCAACTGAGCTATCCTCAGCACCTGGGGCCATGCTTGAACCAATTGAGCCACTGGCTCCAGGAGAGGGAGAGGGAGAGAAGGAAGAAAAGGAGGAGGTAGAAGCAGATGGCTGTTTCTCCTGTGTGCCCTGACCAGGAATCGAACCTAGGATGTCCATATGCTGGGCCAATACTCCATCCACTGAGCCACTAGCCAGGGCCTAATATATGACTTTAGTTAATAATAATGTATCAATATTGCTTCGTCATTTGCAACAACAAATGTTAATAATAGGGGAAACTGGGTGTGGGAAATTCTCTGTACTATCTTCATAATTTCTCTGTAAATCTGAAACTTTTAAAAAATGAAGTTCGTGTAATTCACATTTTAAAAAATTTCCCCAGTCCCTCAAAGCACATCCAGTCCTCCCACTATATGTTCATTGCCTAAATTCTGTATGTGCTTGTTCATTGTTATATTCTAGCCACAAGGTTAGGACCTGATTGTTGATACGTGCTTAGTCATAAACATATAGTCAATGCACTGTCATAGAATGTAAGTTTCATAACAGCAGGGTTTTGCCTAATTTGTCCTCTTCAGTATCCTCATCACCTCGAGAGTGCCTGGCACAAGGTAGACACTCAATGACAACTTCCTCCCCAAGTGATCTGAGAAATCCCCTCTCATATAGTTGGAGTTTGGAATAACAACATTTTAGCTCAATCTGCATAATTTCTTTAGTAAAGTATATGGAGGTGTTGATGGCAGCAATGTTTTTTACCAGATGACTAAGAGGCCATGGGAACTGGTCTGTAACAAGACAGAAGAAGGACACCAAACTTCAGAGTAAAGGAAAGACAAGAGGCAGAGTGAGAAGCCCTCCAGGACTCTAGTCAGGGCTGTCTTCTCTGATTCCAGTCAATCCTGGGATCCTCTGCCCTGGGAGGCCCTCCTGTCCTATGAAGTGCGGAGACCAGACCATCAGGTACCACCACTCAGGTTCCGCATCACCAAGACTTACCTGTGCCATGCTTTTCTAGCTTGGGTTTCTATTATGAACGATGTTAAGTAAAATTAATGTAAGAAAATACCACTTGTGGTACAATGAAGAGAGAAAAAAAAAGGCAACAGAGAGCAGAAATGGGGCTAAGAAAGAGAAAGTGGAGGCTATAAGAAGGAAAGAAGAAGAAGAGCTAGAAATCAATGAAAATGCACTAATAAGGACACAAAAACAAGATACAGAGTTCAGAGTGTTGTGAATTCATTCATTCACCAAATATGTGCTGAGCACATACTATGTGCCAGGTTCCGTTCTAGGTGTTAGGAATACAGTACTCAACAAAACTATGGAAATTACTGCTCTCAAAGAGCTTGTATCCTGGTAGAGGCAGGAAAAAAACAAATAAATAATTAGACAAGAGACATCAGCAACTGGTGAGTGTCTACATTGCGAGTTAAAATAGACAAGAGTGTAACTGAGTGGCTTTATACTGGGTGGTCAGGAATTGATACCTGAAAGACAAGAAAGTGCTAGAAGTGGAAAGGAGGTAGAGCAGGGGTCGGGAACCATTTTGGCTGAGAAAGTCATGAATGCCACATACTTTAAAATGTAATTCTGTGAGAGCCATACAATATGTTTAACACTAAATACAAGTAAATGTGTGCATTTTATGTAAAACCAACACTTTTAAAGTACAATAAGTCTCTGAATTCTTTTTAATAACATTGTTGTGCTGTTGCTAACCAATGATGAATAAAATACTTCTTACCATTAATGCAACTTCTGGTGCTGTGTGGTTTTGCTGATGGCTTTGTAGTCTGGTTGATACGTGGTGAGGTTAAGCTTCATGCAGGCGTTGAGACTTCCATCCATTAAATGTGATTGTAGGTTGGTCTTAACATTCTTTAGATGTGAGAAAGACTGCTCACATACATACATAGAGCCAAACATTGTCAGTAAAGCAATACTTACACGCTGCAGTGTGTGGTATGTGACGGGAAGCGCATTCCAAGTTTTGACAATCAGCTGGTCCGTGGGTTGAAGTTTTTTCATTTCTCCCCATTTGTGTTTGCTTGCCAACTCTACTTGCTGTTGTGCAAGTTTTTCCAAATCTTCATTCAGTGACTTGAACTTATTCACCCACATGTCTGAGGCCTTCAGGTCAGCAGATAGTAGCTCAAAATCTCTGATGGAGACACTGGGAATTGAACTCAGGTCAACGCTGTCCACTGCACACTCGTGTGGATGGGTGATGAACTTAAAAAGATGAGTTCACTCATGAAATTCTCCAAACCTCGCTTTGAATGACTGCAGGAGATTAGATGTGAAGCCTGCTAGCTGCTGGTGATCAAGATATTGAGCAGGGTCACTTGCAGTGCATGCAACTTTAAACTCTCCCAGTTTTTCAAAGTGTAGTAAATGACCTGTTTCAATGTCGGTGATGAAGAGTTCTAGCTTGTTTTCAAATGCAAACACTGCTTGTTGAAGGAATAAGACTTTATTTCCAATACCTTGCATTTTCACATTGAGCTGTTTCAGATGTTCAGTCATGTTCATGAGATAGTAGAACTTCAGGAGCCACTCAGTGTTAGCTAACTCAGGATGCTTGATGTTTTCATTTCAAGAAAAGTCTGAATTTTGTTCAGACAAGCCGTGAAACGGTTGAGCACCTTCCCTCTTGACAACCAACACACATTGCTGTGCAGAAGCAGACCAGGATAATTATTCCCAACTTCATCTATCAGTGTTTTAAACTGGTGATAATTTAAAACTCGGGCAACAATAAAGTTGACCGCCCGAATGACCAGCGACATCACCTCACCAAGCTGCTCGCCACACATCTGAGCACAAAGTGCCTCCTGATGTAGGATGCAGTGAAAACTTAGGATGGATCTCTTTTCATGTTCATGAAGAAGCGCTACAAATCCTCTGTTTTTCTGCACAGAGCTACATCAGTACACACTGAAATAAGTTTATCCATCAGTAGATGTTTTTCTTTAGCAAACTCAGTGAAAGACTTGAATAAATCCTCCCCTCTTGTTATTTCTTTCATAGGCAAAACAGCAAGACTTTCCTCATGTAGTGTGTTACCAACAGCGTACCTTGCAATCACGCTGAACTGGGATAAATGGCTTACGTCTGTTGACTCATCCAAAGTGAGAGAAAAGAATGGTGCTGCATTTATGTCCTTCACTTGTGTGGCCTCAGTTTTATTTGCCATCATGATGGTACGATTGTGAACAGTTCTTGTCGACAGAGGCATGTCTTTTATTCATTTGGTTATCTTGTCTTTATCCGAAAAGTCATCAGAAAGTTCACTGAAAACATCAAGCATGAATGTTTTGGCATACTCCCCATCTGTGAATGGCTTTTCATTTCTCACAATTGCTAAAGCACCAGCAAAGCTAGCCGAATTCCAATCACTTTGTTGGGTCCAAACACGGAGTTGCTGCTGACTAGCTTGCACTCTGCACAGTAGTTCTTGACACTTTCTTCCTGCTGTCCCACGCTAGATATTTTGATGCAAATGTGGTATGACATGTGTTGAAGTGCTGCTTTATATTTAACCGTTTCATCGATGCAATTTTATCATTGCATATTAGACACACTGCAGAACCTGCTCTCTCCACAAAGGCGAATTCCTCTGTCCATTCCTGCTGAAAAGTACGATACTCCTCATCTTTTTTTCTTTTAGCCATCTTCTTCATCAAAAAGGTTTCTGCAATTAGCTAGCTGACTACTTCATTAAAAGGAGGGAAGTTTACTTCCTGACCTCACAACAACCCGTGTACGTTATTCATTATCCAATAAAAATTTGGTGTTGTTCCGGAAGACAGCTGTGATTGGCTCCAGCCACTCACAACCATGAACATGACCAGTAGGAAATGAATGGATTGTAATACATGAGAATGTTTTATATTTTTAACGTTATTATTATTTTATTAAAGATTTGTCTGCGAGCCAGATGCAGCCATCAAAAGAACCATATCTGGCTTGCGAGCCATAAGTTCCCGACCCCTGAGGTAGAGGGTGTATGGGGGCAACTATCTACCAGAGAGAAGGACCAGTGCCCTACATCTCCAAGGAAGTATTCTAAATAGGGAGGGGTTGCCCCCAGCAAACATTTGGCAATATCTGCATACGATTTGTTGGTCACAGGTGGTAGTTCAGGGTGGTGCTACTGGCATTTAATAATAGAGGCTAGGGATTCTGCTAACTATCCAAAAGTGCAGAGGACAAACTCCTATGCAAAGAATTATCCAAAAGATTAATGGTGACCATGTTGGAAAACCCTCCCCTGAGGCCACCAAGCCCAGAGAAGAATTATGTCAGGGAAGTAGGCTGAGGCCAGACTGTGCACACCTTGTTGGCCGTGGCAAGGAGCTGGCATCTTATCCTAACTGTGGGAAGGAGCCCATAAATGGGTAATAAGCATGAACTGATTTACTTTTGGAAACCATTACTTAGGCTTTTGTGTGAAATGTGGTGCGAGGGGGTAAGAAAAAGACTAGATGGGTGGTTTTTATAGTAGAGAGAGGTGATGGGGGCTTAACGCAGATGACAGCAGTAGATATAGAGACATAAGGAATAATATTTCAGAGGTAGAACTCACAGGTCTTACAGATGAAATGAATGTGAAAGGTGAGGGAAAGAGAGGAATTGAAGATTAGCTGAAGGCACAGCCAGCTTCATGGATTTGTGACCAGGGCAGCATCTTTCCTTACCCTGAGCTGGCAGTGACATCAGTGAGGGGTTCTCAGATGTTCCAGATCCAGGTACTGAGCACATTCCAGTGCAGAGGCTACAGTACCTCTGTGTTGGCCTCTCCACTGTGGGTTGGGTCAATAGAGCAGGGTCAAATGGGCAGGGAGCAGTGCCTTCCATGATCCTAGCTGGGGTTCCACATCATCATTTTGTCCTGGGTCTGGCAAAGTATGTAGCTGACCCTGTTTGAAGTTTTCCAGCTTGAGCAATTAAGTGCTTAGTTAGTGCCATTTACCAAAAATGGAAAGAAGTAGGGTTGGGTAAACAATACACTATGGGATATGTTTAATCTCAGACAAAGTATAATGTTGTAGGTATAAAGCTGGAATTCATCCACTTGTAAGTAGTGTTTAAAGCCATGAGAATGATGGTGCAGCTGTTCTGAAAGACAGTATGGTGGTTCCTCAGAAATTAAGCAGAATTACCATATGATTCAGCAGTCTCACTTCTGGGTATCTACCCCAAAAAAGTAAAAACAGAAACTTGAACAGATATTTGTGCATTCATATGCATAGCAACACTATTTGCAATAGCTGAAATGTGGAAGCAACTTACATGTCCACTGACAGGTGAAGAGATAAACAAAAAATAATATATATGTGCAATGGAATATTATCTAGCCTTAAAAAGGAAGGAAATTCTGACATACACTAGAGCATGGACAAACTTCGAGGACATGATGCTAAGTGAAATACACCAGTCACAAAAGAACAAATATTCTATGATTACACTTATATGAGGAACCTAGAGTAGTCAAATTCATAGAAAGGGAATGCTAGAAGCTGGGAGGAGAGGACAATGGGGAGTTATTGCTTAACAGGTATAGAGTTTCAGTTTGGGAAATTGAAAAAGTTCTGGAGCTAGATGGTGGGTGTGGTTGCACAACAATGTGAATGTACTTAATGCCACTGAACTGTACATTTTAATGTGTAAAATTGTAAAGTTTATGTTATGTATATTTTACCACAATAAAAAAGCAATTATTATTTACTGAATGATTCCTATATGCCCAGTGCTATTCTAAGTGCTTTCTTATTTATAATTCATATAACCGTCAAAACAATATTTATGGTACAAACGTTATCAATCCCATTTTACATACAAGGAAACTAGTGACCAGACCAGAGAACTTAAGTAACACATCTAAAGCACACACAGCTTCTAACTGGCTGGGCCAGTATTTGGACTCAGGTCATCTGGTATCAGAGCTCAAGCTTTTTTTTTTTTTTTTTAAACATACTGTAGTACTTGTCAATAGAGATTATCCATATACTACAAGAATTCATGCTTCACAATAAAAAGGTGGTTTTTTAAGATTAAAGGCTGAATTTACAGCCCACAAGCTGCAAGTTCTTCGCCTCTCATCATATTCCAACATGGCGCCATAGCACAGCGCCTGCCGCTGCAGCGGGGTTGAGAACTCAGCCAGCAAGGGGTGAAGGAAGGAAGGAAGGAGAGTTATGGGCAAGAGGCCTTTTATCATCTCTGAAGAGACTGCTCTATGACCAGAGGAAACCCAGCCCCATTCCTGGAAATATATTCCACAGGATCTCCTGCCATGAATGAAAAGGACAGGAGTGCCCACAGGCTCGTTCTTGGCCTTAGGAAGGTCCCGCCTGGACACAGCCAGCACACATGGCCGGGAGGAGAGCACCCCAATCCCAGACTGGTGGAGCTGAATAGCTTTGCAGTTCCTTGATATTGGAGAGTAGAGTCACTGTGCTAATTTTAGTAAGGTGACCAACTTTTTTACAATGAAAAGGACAAAAATAAATTAAAGAAAACAATATTGTATATAAAGGAAAAATTTTATTCATTGCAACAATAATACACTATAATATGATAAATGCATAATAAAAACATTTTTAATATTTTATATTGTAATTATGCTTACATGCCTATTAATTTTTAATAATAATTGTAAGAAAAAGGTACTCATTTAGATACAAATACGTCACATCACACACAATGGATCGGCTCTGCTTCGATCAAATATGGACATTTACAGATTAGTCTTCCAATATCAAAAAGGAGGACATGTAGGAAGACACTTTTTTAGGGAGGAAGGAACTTACAAAAGAAGGACTGTCTTCCCTTGGTCACCTTATTTTTAGATTATCCTGTTGTTTTCAATTAAACTTCAAAAACAGAAAAATGCCAATGCCATGGAAATGCCAGGCCTGCACCTGGGAATAATGCATTGATTGGACCATGTGAACATTAAAACAGAAATCTCATTGTTGGAACTAAAAGAGAGAACTCTGATGCACATGTCACTCAGCAAACATCATTGTCCCCAATAGGAAGAGATCCCAACAGGAAGAGAGGTATCTGCGTCTCTGACAGGAAGTGACGCTACTCTACTACATCAGTGGGAGGAGGAAGAAAAGATTCCCAGTGACAGCTCAACCAATGAGAAGCCACTATATTGTGAACTTCCAGTTTCCTCCAGTGAACTCTTTGTTTCCAACAGCCCTTTCCAAGTCCCCAAAGGAACCTTCCTCTCCTCTGTTTCTGGACTTGTGTATGGTTTGCCATTAAACTACATGTTCAAAATTGCAATCCTTTTGTTCCCAAATAAACCCATTTTGCTGGAGAAATGTATGGCTATCTATTTTTTTAAAGTCAATGACCAAGGAAGCACGAAAGTTCTCCTTTGTGAAGCAGAGTTAGAGCTGGTTGGCAGAAAGGAAGGTGCTAACAACTCTTGTGGACTTAGTTAAGGGATCAGCATTCTCTTGCTCAGAAACGTATCACAAACTATCAGGAATTCAGAAGCCAGCTCTGGCTCTGGGCAGGCCTGAGTTGCTGAAGTAGATGAAAAGCAGGAAAGGACCAGATGACAAGGCCAAATGCCTTCCTAGTTCAGGTTCTAGTCAGTTAAAAATCAGGAGTGGCCTTAGATCGATCTTGAGGGCAGAAGATGGCAGAATTCAAAAATCTAAATGACTGCCTGAGAGCCAGAAAGGCCCAAGCAGGGGCTGGCCCCTCAGCACGTGAGCAGGCAGCCTCCTTCCTACACCCTCATTCCCAAGTTGGAATTTAACTTCATCAATCACCATTGCCTTTGAAATATTCCTTACCTTTTAGGACCCTTTCTTGTTGGGAAAACGTTTGACCTGTTATAGGAGCTGGGTCAGACGCTCTGGATCAGCAAGTCTGAGACTCCTCCTGGTTAGTGGGCCCCAAACTAGCTACATGCACATGAACAGAAAGGGGTGGCAACAAGGTGCCCTTCTCTAGTCCTGACTCCAAAGAAGGCAATTTAAGTTCTAGTTTAAAAAAGAAAGAAAGATGGCCGTGGCTGGCTGACTCAGTGGTAGAGCATCCACTCAGTGTATGGAAGTCCAGGTTTCAATTCTCAGCTAGGGCACACAGGAGAAGCACCCATCTGCTTCTCCACCCTTCCCACTTTCCTTCCCCTCTATTTCTCTCTTCTGCCTCTTGCAGCCAAGACTCCATTGGAACAAAGTTGGCCTGGGTGCTGAGATGGCTCCATGGCCTCCACCTCAGGCACTAGAACTTCTCCAGTTGCAACGGAGCAGTGGCCCTAGATGGGCAGAGCATCGCCCCCTGGTGGGCATGCCAGGTGGATCCTGGTTGGGCACATGCTGGAGTCTGTCTCTCTGCCTCCCTGCTTCTCACTTCAGGAAAATACAAAAAACGAAAAAAGAATGAAAGAAAGGCCCCTTGCTTTACCATCTTATGCACAGAGCTTTGGGCACAGACTCTTCTCCACCCAGCAGGCCACCATGCCATGCTCCTTTCTTCCTAACTTGAAGTGTTTGGGGTCCTCAGAAATCGACACAGATACATGTATGAGTTTGTTAGAGCAACCATAACAATATACCACAGACTAGAGGGCTTAAACAACATAACTTTATTTATTTATTTTATAGTTCTGGAGGCTGGAAGTCCAAGATCAAGGTATGGGCATTGTTGGTTTCTTTTGAGACCTCTCTGCTTGATTTGTGGATGGCTGCCTTCTCCCTGTGTCCACAGGGTCTTCCCTCTCAATAGGTGTCTGTCTTGATCAGTTTGGGCTGTACATACTTTATCATAAAATAGGTGGCTTGTAAACAGCAGAAATTTTGCTTACTCACAATTCTGGATTCTGGGAAGTCCAGGATCACTATGCTGACAGACTCAATGTCTGGTAAAGACTGGCTTTCTGGTTCCTACATGGCTGGCTTCTCTCTGTGTCCTCACTTATAGAAATGAAAGAGAGCTTTCTCAGGCCTCTCATATTGAGGTACTAATCTCACTCACAAAGGTCCGTCTTTATGATCTTATCCCTTTTCAAGCACCCGATCTCCTAACACCATCACCTTGGGAGTTAGGATTTTACGTATTTTGTGGGGGTTGTGGGGGAGACACAAACATTCAATCTAGAGCAGTATCTATGTCCTAATATCTTCTTTTTATAAAGACACCAGTAATATTGTATTAGGTCTCACCGACATGACCTGATTTTACCTAAATTGCCTCTGTAAAGGCACTTGCTCCAAATACAGTCACATTCTGAGATACTGGAGGTTAGAGTATCAATATATGAAGTTGAGGGCAGGGTGACCCAGCATATAAATGACTGAGGAGGATCTGCTGAATACAGCATTAGCACAGCCTAATCAATTTTGCTTAAATTAGTGGAAATAGCTAAATTTTTAGCAAGGGGGGTAGAACTGCATTGCTTTGTCATCCTTATTTCTACTTCCACAGCTTTTAAATATAATTTCAAAAATAATATTTACAGTAGTATAAATCTCAGCATTGATTAGCTATGGTTTTCCCTAAAAGTTATTTTACTACTTCAGCTCTGTAATCCATTCCCAAAGCAAGGCAGATATCAAAAAACAACCCCAACATGTTACCATCATCCACAGCAAACTGTGAGATAGCAAGCAAGGGAATGCAGGTTTACAGGAATGTGAACTCACATCACTCAGAATGCCAACCAAGAGGGAATGATAAGTGGTGGTAACATCAGGTGTGTACCTTTGTTTTCTCTTATGCATTGGTATTTTGCATTGTTGAGAACACCCTTTATATTGAAATCAGAGTCTTTTTTTATTTTCTTTCTTTTTTATTTAAGATTTTAGTTCTATTCATTTTGGGCGGAGGGTGAGGGTGGAGGGGTGGGGAGCATCAACTCCCATATGTGCCTTGACCAGGCAAGCCCAGGGCTTCAAACCAGTAACCTCAGTGTGCCAGGTCAATGCTTAATCCACTGCACCACCACAGGTCAGGCGGAGTCTTTCTTTTTTCTGTCACTTTTTATCATATTCATTTTTTAACATCCTTAAAAATTATCCATTGACATATTGAATGGTGGCGTCTTACTACATGTTATTTCATGCCATCATTTACTTAACAATTTAAATTGTTGAATATTTAGGTTGTTTACAGTTTTTAAAAATTACAGGTAATTGCTGACAAACATCTACAGCATAGATCCTTGTCTGTATTTCTGGTGATTTCTTTAGGTTAAGTTCCTTGAAATGACTATCTCTCACATACACACATTTGTTTTTAAGGTTTTTGGAACACAGGAAAATAGCTGTCTTTTCAGGTTCTGTGGCTTTGTGGCTCAGGGAGTAATCTATCAGGCTCTTCCCCTGATGTTAAGCAAACATTTGGTCTTACATTCTTACCAAGGTATCCTCACCCTCTGCCCACCTTTCCAACCAAGCACAATTTTTACTCCCAGTAATTGCAGGGTGTGATGATAAGTACAAGGAATAAAAAGTCAATACACCCACTAGTATGGAAAAAGAGTGAAGAGGAGCTTAGAAATGCTTGCATTGTCTGACCAGGTGGTGGCGCAGTGGATAGAGCATCAGACTGGGACATGGAGGGCCCAGGTTCGAAACTCTGAGGTCCCAGGATTGAGCATGGGCTCATTTGGTTTGAGCAAGGCTTACCAGCTTGAGCCCAAGATCGCTGATTTGAGCAAGGGGTTACTCAGTCTGCTGTAGCCCCTGGTCAAGGCACATATGAAAAAGCAATCAATGAACAACTAAGTGCCGCAAGGAAGAATTCTCATCTTCCTGAGAGATGATTCTCATCTCTCTCCTTCCTGCCTGTCTGTCCCTATCTGTCCCTCTCTCTGACTCTCTCTCTGTCTCTGTCACAAACAATTAATTAATTAATTAATTAATAAAAAAAGAAATGCTTGCATTTATGAAGCATCTTTCCTCTTAAGAGCTCAAAGGTCATCTGAGAAATGGTCTTGTTAATCTCCACAGGTCTGTTATTTTTTCTTCTGATACAGACCCAAACATAAGCCTTATTTTCTGGCTTATATTTATGCATTTACTGTGCTCTGATTTTCCTAACATTTCCCCAAATAGATTCTATATTTGGGACTTTGGTTCATGGAAATGAAAAGAAGCACCAAACTAGGCCAATTTATTTCTCACCCTTAAGACCCATAAGAAGAAAAAAAGAAAGGACAACTAGTCCCATTTTACAAATGAAAAGAGAAGTTAAGTAACCAAGCACAGGGCATTCTCGGCCAAATAAAAAAGGGGGTATTCAGGGAAGAAGCCCTAATTGAAAGCTGCACACAGGACAGGTTGCTTTCTTTCAAAGTTGTTTGCTTTCACCTTTTTGTATAAACACATTCAAACTTTCTGACTTGTTGACATTTTTGAAATGGACTGTGGTAGACAGAATAACAGCTCCCTAAAATATTCATGCTCTATTGTCAGAACTGGGAATATATTACCTTACATGGCAATGAAACAGACTTTGTGGATGTGATTAAATTAAGAATCTTGAGATGGGGAACCTGGCCAGGCAGTGGTACAGTGAATAGAGCATTGACTTGTGTTGAGCAGATAAAATATATTATGCTCACTTTGTTAAAGATGGTGCTGCCCATGTGCAAGTTCTAAGAGTAAGCTTTTCCCCATAGCCTTGACTGATTGGATGATGTGGGGTGGTGCACGCTCATGAGGAATCCTCCCATTATGCCTCAGATAAGTGACTTTGTATCAGAGACTTTCTTGTTTGTATAATTGGATTAAAGGTTTTGATTCTACACTATAAAGTAGGGCAGGACGGGAGCTTGCTCTCTCTCAGTTCCTGAGGTTAGGATTAGAGAGGAGAGCAGAGTAAGGTCACATGGAGGCCAGGAGAAGCAACCAAGATGGCGGAGTGCTGAGGGAGAAGCCAGTTTGTGCAGAGTTTGTGAGAGAAAAGGAGATGGGAAACAGAGGTTGTTCGGCAGATAAAATATAATATGCTCACTTTGTTAAAGATGGCACTGCCCACATGGAAGCCCGTCATCCAGGTGATATTATTTGCCCTTATGCTTGAGATGGCTGTGGGGGAAAAGCTGTAATGTAGGCAGGCCAGGTCATTATAGCCTAAGGCTTAGTTTAAGAGTAAGCTCTTCCCCACACCCTTGACTGATTGGATGATATAGGGTGGTGCACTCTCCTGAGGAATCCCATTATGCCTCAGATGGGTGGCTTTGTATCAGAGACTTTCTTTATGTATAATTGGATTAAAGGTTTGGATTTTCTATGCTATAAACTGGGGCAGTCTGGGAGCTTGCACTCTCTCTTGGTTCTTGGTTCCTGAGGTATTAGAGAAGAGAGCAGATTAAGGCCATGTGGAGGAGAAGAAGCCAAGATGGCAGAATGCTGAGGAAGAAGCCAGTTTGTTAAGAGTTTGGGCAGAAGGAGATGGGAAACAGAGGTGAATAAGTCTGGTGAGCTAGAAACCTTTGATGCTAGGAAACTCGGATAAGTCAGTAGCTTTGTGAACACTGAATGAGTGGGTTCTGAAGCCCAGTGTGTGTTTTTACTTGCCTGCCGGGTGCAAGCTAGAATTAAAGCTAATGGCTCACCAGTTCTTGGCTCCAATGTTTCATTACCAACTGTCCGAATCTAATGAGAACCTGCATGGGCCAGGTGGCTGTGATGGTGGCTGTGAATACTGGCCCTACTACCTGGAAAACTAAAGAGCCAGGTTTGAAACACCAAGGTCGCCAGCTTGAGTGTAGGATCATAGGCATGATCCCAAGGTCATTGGCTTGAACTCAAAGGTCACTGGCTTGAAGCCCAAGTTTCCTGGCTTGAGTCCAGCGTTGCTGGGTTGATCAAGGGGTCACTGGCTCAACTGGAGCCCCCTGGTCAAGGTACTTATGAAAAAGCAATCAATGAACAACTAAGGTGCCACAATGAGGCATCATCTCTCTCCCTTCCTGTCTGTCTGTCCCTCTCTCTCTCTCTCTTGCTAAAAAGAAAAAAAAGGAGAATCTTACAATGAGAAGATTATTCTGGATTATTGGGTGTAATCACAAGGATCCTTAAAAGAGGGAGGCAAAGCTTGTGTATGTCAAAGAACTCTATCAAGAGGATGAAAAGATAAGAATGGGAGAAAAAATATCTGCAGATCATATGTCTGATAAAGAACTACCATTTAAAATATATATACATAACTTTTACAACTTAAAAAAGACAAATAAACCAATTGAAAAATGGGCCAAGGGCCTGGGTAGACATTTCTCCAAAGAAGATACACCAGTGTCCAATAAGCAAGGATGCTCAATATTAGTCATTAGGGAAATCAAAACCACAATGAGAAATCACCTCATACCCACTAGGATAACTATAATCAGAAAGACAGACAATAATCATTGTTGGCAAGGATGGGAAGAAATTGGATCCCAGGCATATTGGTAGTGGAAATGTAAACTGATGCAACTAACATGGAAAACAATTTGGTAGTTCCTTATTGTAAAGCCAGTAGTCGCGATCAAGATCACAGCCGCCTGACCCGTGCAGGTTCGCATTGGATTCGGACAGATGGCAATGAAACACGGGAGCCAAAAACTGGTGAGCCATCAGCTTTAATTCTAGCTTGCACCCGTCGAAAACACACACTGGGCTCCAAAACCCACACATTCAGTGTTCACAAAGCTACTGACTTATCCGAGTTTCCTAGCATCAAAGCTTTCCAGCTCACCAGACTTATTGACCTCTGTTTCCCATCTCCTCCTGCACAAACTCTTAACAAACTGGCTTCTTCCTCAGCACTCTGCCATCTTGGCTGCTTCTCCTGGCCTTCACGTGGCCTTACTCTGCTCTCCTCTCTTCTACTAACCTCAGGAACTCAGGAACCAAGAGAGAGATCAAGCTACTGTTCTCTCCCACTTTATAGCATAGACTCAAAACCTTTAATCCAATTATACAAACAAGGAAGTCTCTGATACAAAGTCACCCATCTGAGGCGTAATGGGATTCCTCCCTACATCACCACCCTACATCATCCAATCAGTCAAGGGTGTGGAGAAGAGCTTACTCTTAAAACTAAGCCTTAGGCTACAACGACCCAGCCTGCCCACAGCCTGTTCCAGAACACACATTAATATCAACGAACTTCCATGTGGGCAGCGCCATCTTTAACAAAGTGAGCATAATATATTTTATCTGCCCAACACTTATAAAGCTAAATGTAGAATTACCATATAATCCCATAAGTCCATTCCTATGTTCATACACAAAAGAATTGAAAACAGGAACTTAAACAGGTATACTGTACTTCAATGTTCACTGCAGCATTCTTCACAATAGCCAAAAAACAGAAACAATGCAAGTATCCATCAACAGATGAATAGATACATAAAATGTGATATATACATTTAATGGAATATTATTTAGCTATAAAAGAAACTAAGTTCTAATATATGCTACAACATAGATGGACCTTAAAAATATTACCATAAGTAAAATAACCTAACACAAAAAGACAAATACTGCAAGATTCCACTTACTTGACATATGTAGAATAAATCATAAAGACAGCAAGTAGATTCACTGTTACCGTCAACTGGGGGGAGGACATAATGGGGAGTTACTGCTTAATGGGTACTGAGTTATGCTTGGGCGATGAAAGATTTTGGAAATAGTGGTGATGAATGCACAACACTGTAAATGTAATTAATGCCACTAAATTGTACATTTTATAAAGTAATTAAGTGGCAACTTTAATGTTATATATATTTTACAACAATTCAAAAAAAGAAGGAGACAAGAGTTCAAACCGGAAAAAAAGAGATGCGAGGATGAAAGCAGAGATTAGAGTAACACACCTTGAAGATGGAGGAAGGGGCCAGGGTTCAAGAAATGCAGGCAGCCTCTAGAAAAGTGGTTCTTAACCTGGGTTCTATCAAACCCTAAGGGTTCGATGAGTCGGTCTCAGGGGTTCGGAGAAGTCTCTGCCCCGGAGGCCAGAATAAAGTAATACAGTAATTTGTTGAGTTCATGCACTTTGTTAGTTTGGTTCTTTGAGCAAGGTGATGTTCATGCACGGCTCATTTTGTGCACCAGTAAAATAACATATACCTATGTCTTGAATTTGGAAAAAAAGTCATATATTATTTATCACTAAAGAAGGGTTTGGTGAATGCGCATATGAAACTGGTGGGTTCGGTACCTCAAAAAAGGTTAAGAACCACTGCTCTAGAAGCTGAAAGAAGTAAACAAATAGTCTCCTCCGGAGCTTCCAGCAGAAATGCTACCGTGCTGACATCTTGATTTTACCTCTTAGGTTCCTTTTGGAGTTTCAACTTCCAGAACCATAATATAATAAATTTAGGTTGTTTTAAGCTACTAAGGTTGTGGCGATTTGTTATAGCAGACATAGGAAACTAGTGCAAGGGTGTAAAACCTTATTACACTACTATAGGTCACTAAGCACAATACACTAATCCACTTTTAGTTTATCCACATGACTTCTAAAGTTCCACATCAAAGAACCCCATAGTTTGAGTACAGTACTGATGGCTGGCAGGAGAGGCCCACTCTGCATGTGACTACCCTGTGATCTGACTAGAATTAGCTAAGTGACCTGGGCTGTCAGAGGGTGGTGCCCTTTTATAAAAACTCATGGAATCTTTTTCTGCCTCCAAAAACAACCCTGCAAATTCATGTACATTTGAATTGTATAATCATTTGAATTGTATAATTTGTAAAGATTATTCTTGTGTGACACAAGCGGGATTGTATTTAGGGAGCATATTCATGTGTTTGCTACCTCCTGTGTCTTGCTCCTTCCAAAGCATCTGGCCAGACCTCTCATCATACGAACAATCCCTTGAGGACTGGGACCAGATCTTATTAAGCTTGGCATCCATAACACAGAATTTACATTTTCATCCTTATCTCTAGTTATGGAATGAAAAGCCTTCTATCTGATAATCTACTAGGTGTGGAGATAATGTTCTAAAGAGTATCCTAAAACACTGAAAGAAAATCAGGATGTCCCAAGGACATCTGTATATCCTAATAACTGATACTTAGAGATACAAGAGCATTAACTTCTAAAAACCTACAGAACTTTCATAGATGGCTCTAGTATCTCTCTCCAACATCTTTCTTAACACCAAGATCTTTATTCCTAGGCATATCCAGGTGGTGTTTCTCTGAAAACACCAGCCTACAATTGGTTGGTTTCAATCCCTAAGATTCTCTATGCTGAATTCCAAACTTGCTTCTTACTCATTCATTTATCACTCTTATATGACTTTGCTCCATGAACTTGATAACTGCTAATCAGGTTACAGACAGGTGTGGCAGGCTCAGTTACCTGAACTGCAAGCCAGGGGCTGTAGATGTCCTTCAGATGGTAAGTAACACAGGCAGGTACAGGAGCTCTGCTGGCAGGGACTGTCAACCAGTGGTGCGTGGTAGAGGCAGCAGTTGTCCCCACAATCCCTGAGGTGCCCTTTCTCTTTACTGTTGATGAGACACACATAGCCAAGGAGTAGTGAGGCCAGGTAGGACCACAGCTGCCCAAGGTATTATTTAGCACTTTGCTAAGTCATTTCTTCCCAAGAGTTAGCCGGTCAGCCTTTGGTTTCTTGCACTTTGCTTACAGGCTAAGACAAATATAGGAAAAGTGGTAAATCTACCTGCCCTTTTCTCTTCCTGTTCTCCCAGGAAAATCACACCTCATTTATAGTCACTTGATAAACAACAAACCAGAACTAGGTAGAAACTAAAAGCAGTCTGGCAATCTGTCCTTGCCACTTAATAGAACACTTCATTTTTTTCGAACTGCAAAAAGGATGCATATTTACTGTAAATAATTTGGAAAACAGAGAAAAGCACAAAGAAAAAGATATAAATTATGTCTTGAGATGAGACACTATCCCTTCTCCAACACCCTCTATACTCATACTGTGCCTTATTTTTGTTCATAGTTCTGTATTATTATTATTATTACTTATTGTCTACCTACCTCAGTAGAACATAAGATCCATGAAAGCAGGGAATTTATCTCCCTGAGCACAGGGAGCAGTGCTCAATATATATTTGTTAAATGAATAAACACTTTAGTGTGTCATTGTTGGGCAGATAAAATATATTATACTCACTTTGTTAAAGATGGTGCTGCCCATGTGGAGGCCCGTTGCCCAGGTGATGATATTAATTGCCTTTCCTGCTTGGAAATGGGCGTGATTATGTTAATATGTGTTGGGGGAGGGCTTTTGTGCCAAAAGGTTTTAAAGAGAAGAGGATTACGTTCAAGGAAGAGAGATCACGTTGTTTGTTGTTCGAGAGAAGAGTGATTGCGTTCTAGGAGGAGGGCAGAGAGCAGAGTAAGGACACATGGAGACCAGGAGAAACAGCCAAGATGGTGGAGTGCTGAGGAAGAAGCCAGTTTGTGCAGAGTTTGTGCAGAGAGAAGGAGATGGGAAACAGAGGTGAATAAGTTTGGTGAGCTAGAAACCTTTGATTCTAGGAAACTTGGATAAGTCAGTAGCTTTGTGAACACTGAATGAGTGGGTTTTGGAGCCCAGTGTGTGTTTTTGCTTGCCTGCTGGGTGCAAGCTAGAATTAAAGTTGATGGCCCACCAGTTCTTGATTCCGTTGTTTCATTACTGTCTGTTCGAATCTAATGCAAACCTGCATGGACTAGGCGGCGTGATCGTGGCCATGGCTACTGGCTTTACAGTCATCTTTCAGTCTTTTCTTCTAAATATATAATATATATATGATGCTTCAAAAGCATTATTTTTATTTATTTTAAAAAGCATTCTATTAACAAGACCCCCAAAGAGACTATCTGAAACACTCATGATTTGAAAAGTAGATCTTCATTTGACTCAACAATAGACTCATTTTTCTCCCAGTGATTTCCAAAGCAGAAGCTTTGGGGAATGGGCCCTGGAAAATGAACGGCACTACTGATCAGTGGTGGGATTCAGCTGGTTCGCACTGGCTTGGCAGAACCGATACTGAATTTTTTGTTGAGTTCGGTGAACAAGTTGTTAAAATGGCACTTGTAATCAGGGTTCTCTCTAAGGTGGGCAGAAATCAGAAATTTACATTTCTTATTCTTTTTAACATTCATCTGTGCAACAGCGTATATCATTTTTTTATTATGAGAAATTTCTTTTTTCTAAAAAAGATTTTATTTACTCATTTTAGAGAGAAGAGAGAGAGAGAAGGGGGAGAAGGGAGGAATGTCCTGCACACTTACTGCAATTTGTTACCTCACCCATTCTGTTCCTTCTAAATTTACTTTTAGTGCAGTAATGGCCAAGGTGAGGCATTGTAGAGCAATACTTCTGATTTTTCATGAACTTAGACCTGAACCAAGACTGGGATAAGCTACTGTTCTGCAATATGTAAGGACGTATCCAGCAATAGGCCTTATTCACCAGCTCTTTCTCTCATAACTCAATCCTTTCCTCTCCTAGATCTCACTCTCACAGCTGAAAAGTCCCCTTTCAACCCCCCTCTCCTCCAAGTGCGGTTCTAGATGCTGCAGAGCATCTTTATAGTTCACACTGTGGGTAGAATATGTAAATTGTCTTTAATGTGCTGCCCTGTCACAATTTTTAAAAGAAAAATTAATAGCTCCATTAAAAAAGTCATACATGAATGCTTTCTCTTTTTTAAATTTAATTTAATTTTGTTTTTTTGAGGGGGGGCAGAGAAAGAGAGAGTCAGAGAAAGGGTGTAAAAGCCAAGAGCCGCGATTCACATGCAGGTTTGCATTAGATTCGGACAGATGGTTATGGAACAACGGAGCCAAGAACTGGTGAGCCATCATCTTTAATCCTAGCTTGCACCTGGCAGGCAAGTAAAAACACACACTGGGCTCCAAAACCCACTCATTCAGTGCTCACAAAGCTACTGACTTATCCGAGTTTCCTAGAATCAAAGGTTTCTAGCTCACCAGACTTATTCACCTCTGTTCCCATCTCCTTCTCCTGCACAAACTCTGCACTAACTGGCTTATTCCTCAGCACTCCACCATCTTGCCTGCTTCTCCTGGCCTCCTCCACGTGGCCTTTCTCTGCTCTCCTCTCTAAAGCTAATCTCAGGAACCAAGAGAGCAAGCAAGCTCCCAGTCTGCCCCACTTTATAGTGTAGAATCAAAACCTTTAATCCAATATACAAACAAGGAGGTCTCTGATACAAAGTCACTTATCTGAGGCATAATGGGATTCCTCATGAGAGTGCACCACCCTACATCAGAAAGGGTGCAAAAGGCTAAGCCTTGGGCTATAACAACTCTGCCTGCTTACAGCCTGTCCCCCACACACATTAATATAATCATGCCCATTCCCAAGCAGGAAGGGCAACTAATATCATCACCAGGGCGACGGGCTTCCATGTGGGCAGGGCCATCTTTAACAAAGTGAGCATAATATATTTTATCTGCCCAACAGAGGGCCAGATAGGGACAGACAGACAGACAGGGAGAGAGAGAGATGAGAAACATCAACTGGGGTGCTACAGCAGACAGTGACCCTTTGCTCGAGCCAGTGACCTTGGGCTCAAGCTGGTGAGCCTTGCTTAAACCAGATGAGCCCACGCTCAAGCTGGCGACCTTAGGGTCTCAAACGTGGGTCCTCCACATCCCAGTCTGACTCTCTATCCACTGCGCCACCGCCTGGTCAGGCCGTGAATGCTTTCGTATAATCATATTAGATGTGTTTCCTTTACAGAAATTCCTCATCGAAACTACCCTGTGATTGGTTTGCATCGTGACGTGCAACAAGTATATAAAACTAAGGATTGAAAAGTATCGCTTCAGGGATGCATTTGCCATGTTTCCTGTACTCTCTTTCTTTCTACTTGTTTTCTCAGATTTTCTTCCCATTTCACTCTCTAGAGGTTTTCTTTTTAAAATTGCCAAGATTTTTAATGAATCCATTAACTTTCTTTTATTTTTTAAATTTCTCCCATAAATTTCAACAATTTTTTTAATTAATTTTTTTAAGACTTTATTTATTTTAGAGAAAGAGAGAAAGCGCACACATGCATGAGAGAAAAAGGGAGAGAAAGAGAGAGAGAGAGAGAAGGGGGAGGAGCAGGAAGCATCAACTCCCATATGTACCTTGACCCAGCAAGCCCAGGATTTTGAACCGGTTTTGGGCAGATAAAATATATTATGCTCACTTTGTTAAAAATGGCGCTGCCCATGTGGAAGCCTGTTGCCCAGGTGATATTAGATGCCCTTATGCTTAAGATGGGTGTAAGGCCAGGAGACAGGACCACCATCACAGCCACCTGGCCAGTGCAGGTTCGCATTAGATTCAAACAGATGGTAATGAAACAATGGAGCCAAGAACTGGTGAGCCATCAGCTTTAATTCTAGCTTGCACCCAGTGGGCAACTAAAAACACACACTGGGCTCCAAAACCCACTCGTTCAGTGCTCAAAAGCTACTGACTTATCCGAGTTTCCTAGAATCAAAAGGTTTCTAGCTCACCAGACTTATTCACCTCTGTTTCCCATCTCCTTCTCTCTGCACAAACTAGCTTCTTCCTCAGCATTCCGCCATCTTGGCTGCCTCCTCTCCTCCACGTGGCCTTAATCTGCTCTCCTCTCTGATACTAACCTCAGGAACCATGAGAGAGAGCAAGCTCCTGGTCTGTCCCACTTTATAGTGCAGAAATCCAAACCCTTAATCCAATCTACAAACAAGAAAGTCTCTGATACAAAATCACCCATCTGAAGCATAATGGGATTCCTCACGAGAGGGCACCACCCCACATCATCCAATCAATCAAGGGTGTGGGGAAAAGCTTACTCTTAAAACTAAGCCTTAGGCTGTAAAGACCCAGCCAGCTTACATTACAGCCTTTCCCGCATCCCCATCCCAATCATAAGGGCAAATAATATCACCTGGGTGACGGGCTTCCATGTGGGTAGTGCCATCTTTAACAAAGTGAGCATATTATATTTTATCTGCCTAACAATCCACCCCTATGCTCACTTTACTACTCACAATCTACACTACTGGCATTCCTGTACAAGGAAATTAGGCACATTACACAAATTACAACAACATGACAAATTATACAATTTAAACAATTACAAAGGTACATTTCACCAGTCTCTGAGCACTTTGCCAAAAGCGCAAAATGTCCTCGGCCTTCTTTCTTGGAAAAAGCTTTCTGGGGCAGGAGGGCCTCCAGCAAAGCCACCCCCACCCTCATCAGGGTATTTCACATTGTCCAAATTCATTAGTCCATTCAACAAAAGAGCCAGTACTCACTCTGCTAGTAGTCCAGGAAATCAGTCCACGCAAATGAGGTGTTAGCCTCCCCCCTCATTCCTGCCATCATGGAAGGTCTCACACTGTCCTAAAGAAAAGCATGTGGCCATGGCAGTCAGCATTTCCATCTATGCTCTGGGGAGCATGATGGCATCCACCCTTATGTCCCAAAATCACAACCTGCCAGCGGTGTAGTAGGAGCTCCTTGCTGCTGGGCTCTTACCTTCTGGAGACTGAAGAATGCAACTCTGGCTTGATTCTCCTCATCCTCTAAAGAGGAACTGAAAACACCAGCTCCTGCTGCTGGGCTCGATCTCTGGGCCACTGCTGCCTTCTGCTCAGCAGGTCTTGCAGTTCCAGTCCCGGCTTCAGCTCCGGCCCAGGCCTCAGCTCCGGCCCCAGCCTCATGCTGCTGCTGGCTCTCTACAACATCCAGGGCAATCTCCAACTCTCAAACCTGTGATTTCTTCTCCAGCTTCTGCTCCATTTCCAGGCAAATCTTACAATCCTGGTCGGGCTCTTCCTCCAGCGCTTCCTCCAGCTCCAGGGTTGGCATCTCTTTCTCCCACATTTCCTCAAGCTCCTTCCACTGCTCAGTTTGCAGGTCCTAGGCAGCCTCTTCCATAGAGTTCTCGGTTTCCTACACATGGCTGTAAAAGTCAGCCATCCTACAGTCCCCAGAAGGACAGCCATAGAGAACCATAACAGCAGCCAGTCCTCTACCATGCACCTTAAGAGGGCCGGCGCCATACCGATTGTTTGGCAGATAAAATATATTATGCTCACTTTGTTAAAGATGGCGCTGACCACATGGAAGTTCGTTGATATTAATGTGTGTTCTGGAACAGGCTGTGGGCAGGCCGGGTCATTATAGCCTAAGGCTAGCCTAAGGCTTAGTTTAAGAGTAAGCTCTTCTCCACACCCTTGACTGATTGGATGATGTAGGGTGGTGATGTAGGGAGGAATCCCATTATGCCTCAGATGGGTGACTTTGTATCAGAGACTTCCTTGTTTGTATAATTGGATTAAAGGTTTGGAGTCTGCTATAAACTGGGAGAGACCAGTAGCTAGATCTCTCTCTCTCTTGGTTCCTGAGGTTAGTATTAGAGAGGAGAGCAGATTAAGGCCACGTGGAGGAGAGAAGCAGCCAAGATGGCAGAATGCTGATGAAGAAGCCAGTTTGTTAAGAGTTTGTGCTGGAGGAGATGGGAAACAGAGGTGAATAAGTCTGGTGAGCTAGAAACGTTTGATTCTAGGAAACTCGGATAAGTCAGTAGCTTTGTGAGCACTGAATGTGTGGGTTTTGGAGCCCAGTGTGTGTTTTTGCTTGCCTGCCGGGTGCAAGCTAGAATTAAAGCTGATGGCTCACCAGTTCTTGGCTCTTGTGTTTCTTTGCCATCTGTTCGAATCTAATGCGAACCTGCATGGGTCGGGCTACTGTGATGGTGGCCGCGACCACAGGCTTTACATTTGGCGTAGTCTGTGGCAGGATTCGATACAGATCGGCATGGAACCACCACCACCTTTGAGTGGTGGAGTAGAGGACTGGCTGCTGTTATGGTTTCCCATAGCTGTTTTTTTGGGGACTGTTGGATGGCTGACTTTTACAGCCATGCGTGAGGAAACCGAGAGCTCTATGGAAGAGGCTGCCCAGGACCTGCAGGCCGAGCAGCAGATGGAGCTGGAGGAAACGTGGGAGAAAGAGATGCTGACCCTGGAGCTGAAGGAAGCGCTGGAGGAGGAGGCTGACCAGGTTTGCGAGATTCACCTGGAAATGGAGCAGATGCTGGAGAAGGAATCACAGGTTCGTGAGTTGGAGATTGCCCTGGATGTTGTGGAGAGCCAGCAGCGGCATGAGGCCGGGCCTGAGGCCGGGGCCGAAGCTGAGGCCAGGACCCGGGCTGAGGCCGGGGTTGGAGCTGCAAGACCTGCTGAGCAGAAGGCACCGGTGGCCCGGAGATCAAGCCCAGCAGCAGGAGCTGGTGTTCTCAGTTCCTCTTTGGAGGATGAGGAGAATCAAGCTGGAGTTGCAATCTGCAGTCTCCAGAAGGTGAGAGCCCACCAGGAAGGAGCTTCTACTACAATGCTGGTAGGTCTGCGATTTGGGGATATAGGGGTGGATGCCATCATGCTCCCCAGAGCAGAGATGGAAATGCTGACTGCCATCGCCATGTGCTTTTTCTTGGGACAGTGTGAGACCTGCAATGATGGCAGGAATGAAGGGGGAGGCTAACACCCCATGTGTGTGGACTGATTTCCTGGACTATGACCAGATGGGCACAGGCTCCTTTGTTGAATGGACTTACGGATTTTGGACAATGCGAAATACCCTGATGGGGGTGGGGGTTGCTTTGCTGGAGGCCCTCCTGCCCCGGGAAGCTTTTCCCATGGCTAGAGAAAAGGCTGAGGACATTTTGCGCTTTTGGCAAAGTGCTCAGAGACTGGTGAAATGTGTGTACCTTTGTAATTGTTGAAACTGTATGATTTGTGCTATTGCTGTAATTTGTGTAATGTACTCATTTCCTTGTACAGGGATATCGGTGGTGTAAATTGTGGGTAGTAAAGTGAGCATAGGGGTGGATTGTTCGGCAGATAAAATATATTATGCTCACTTTGTTAAAGATGGCGCTGACCACATGGAAGTTTGTTGATATTAATGTGTGTTCTGGAACAGGCTGTAGGCAGGCCGGGTCATTATAGCCTAAGGCTAGCCTAAGGCTTAGTTTAAGAGTAAGCTCTTCTCCACACCCTTGACTGATTGGATGATGTAGGGTGGTGATGTAGGAAGGAATCCCATTATGCCTCAGATGGGTGACTTTGTATCAGAGACTTCCTTGTTTGTATAATTGGATTAAAGGTTTGGAGTCTGCTATAAACTGGGAGAGACCAGTAGCTAGATCTCTCTCTCTCTTGGTTCCTGAGGTTAGTATTAGAGAGGAGAGCAGATTAAGGCCACGTGGAGGAGAGAAGCAGCCAAGATGGCAGAATGCTGATGAAGAAGCCAGTTTGTTAAGAGTTTGTGCTGGAGGAGATGGGAAACAGAGGTGAATAAGTCTGGTGAGCTAGAAACCTTTGATTCTAGGAAACTCGGATAAGTCAGTAGCTTTGTGAGCACTGAATGTGTGGGTTTTGGAGCCCAGTGTGTGTTTTTGCTTGCCTGCCGGGTGCAAGCTAGAATTAAAGCTGATGGCTCACCAGTTCTTGGCTCTTGTGTTTCTTTGCCATCTGTTCGAATCTAATGCGAACCTGCATGGGTCGGGCTACTGTGATGGTGGCCGCGACCACAGGCTTTACACTTATCTGTATTGAATCCTGCCACAGACTATGCCAAATGTAAAGCCAGTAGTCGAGGCCACCATCACAGCCGCCTGGCCCACACAGGTTCACATTGGATTCGGACAGTTGGTAATGAAACAACGGAGCCAAGAACTAGTGAGCCATCAGCTTTAATTCTAGCTTGTACCCGGCGGGCAAGCAAAAATACACACTGGGCTGCAAAACCCACTCATTCAGTGTTCAGAAAGCTACTGACTTATCCTAGTTTCCTAGAATCAAAAGGTTTCTAGCTCACCAGACTTATTCACCTCTGTTCCCCATCTCCTCCTCTCTGAACAAACTCTGCACAAACTGGCTTCTTCCTCAGCATTCCGCCATCTTGGCTGCCTCCTCTCCTCCACGTGGCCTTAACCTGCTCTCCTTTCTAATACTAAACTCAGGAACTGCGAGAGAGTGCAAGGTCCTGGTCTGTCCCACTTTATAGTGTAGAAATCCAAACCCTTAATCTACAAACAAGAAAGTCTCTGATACAAAGTCACCCATCTGAGGCATAATGGGATTCCTCAAGAGAGGGCACCACCCCACATCATCCGATCAGTCAAGGGTGTGGGGAAAAGCTTACTCTTAAAACTAAGCCTTAGGCTATAATGACCCAGCCAGCTTACATTGCAGCCTTTCCCCCATACCCATCCCAAACATAAGGGCAAATAATATCACCTGGGTGACGGACTTCCATGTGGGCAGTGCCATCTTTAACAAAGTGAGCATATTATATTTTATCTGCCTAACAATGGGCGTAATTATATTATTGTATGTGGGGGACAGGCTGTAAGCAGGCAGGGTCATTATAGCCGAAGGCTTAGTTTTAAGACTAAGCTTTTCCCCACACCCTTGACTGATTGGATGATGTAGGGTGGTGCACTCTCTTGAGGAATTCCATTATGTCTCAGATAAGGGACTTTGTATCAGACACTTTCTTATTTGTAGATTGGCTTAAAGGTTTGGATTTGTACACTATAAACTGGGGCAGACGAGGAACTTGCTCTCTCTTCGTTCCTGAGATTAGTATTAGAGAGGAGAGCAGAGTAAGGCCATGTGGAGGAGGCCAGGAGAAGCAGCCAAAATGGTGGAGTGCTGAGGAAGAAGTCAGTTTGTGCAGAGTTTGTGCAGGAGGAGATGGGGAACAGAGGTGAATAAGTCTGGTGAGTTAGAAACCTTTGATTCTAGAAAACTCGAAAAAGTCAGTAGCTTTGTGAGCACTGAATGAGTGGGTTTTGGAGGCCAGTGTGTGTTTTTACTTGCCCACCAGGTGCAAACTAGGATGAAAGCTAATGGCTCATCAGTTCTTGGCTCCATTGTTTCTTTACCGTCTACCTAAATCTAATGTGAACCTGCATTGGCCAGGTGGCTGTGATGGTGGCCGTGACTACTGGCTTTACATTTGGCATAGTCTGTCACAGGATTTAATATAGATGAGTATGGAGCCACCACCACCTTTGAGCGGTGGAGTAGAGGACTGGTTGCTGTTATGGTTCCCCATAACTGTTCTTTTGGGAACCGTAGGATGGCTAACTTTTACAGCCATGCGTGGGGAAGCCAAGAGCTCTGTGGAAGAGGCTTTCAAGGACCTGCAGGCTGAATAGTAGAAGGATCTGGAGCAAACATGGGAGAAAGAGATTGATGCCAACCCTGGAGCTGGAGCAAGCACCAGAGGAGGCCAACCAGGTTCGTGAGATTTGCTTGGAAATGGAGCAGCTGCTGGAGAAGAAATCACAGGTTCGTGAGTTGCAGATTGCCCTGGACATTGTGGAGATTTCCGAGAGCCAGGTGCAGCAGGAGGCTGAGGCTGTGAATGGGGCTGGGATGGAAGGCCCGTGGCAGTGGCGACCTAGGGCTCAAGCCCAGCAGTGGGAGCTGGCATTTCCAGCACCTATCCAGAAGATGAGAAGAATTGGGCTGGAGTTGTGATTCGCAAACTCCAGAAGGTAAGCAGCAGCAACTGCGGTGGGATGGTGAACGGACATTCCAGGAGCCAGGCATACATTGACAAGTGGCCACTGGAATGGCAGGGAGTGCCTGCTAAGCTGCTGGTAGGTCTGTGATTTTGGGACATAGGGGTGAATGCCATCATGCTCCCCAGAGCAGAGATGGAAATGCTGACTGCCATTGCCACATGCTTCTCTTTAGGACAGTGTGAGACCTGCCATGATGGCAGGAATGAGGGGGGAGGCTAACACCCCATGTGTGTGGACTGATTTCCTGGACTATGATCGGAGTGAGCACAGGCTCCTTTGTTGAATGGACTTATGGATTTTGGACAATGTGAAATACCCTAATGGGGGTGGGGGCAGCTTTGATGTAGGCCCTCCTCCTACCCCGGGAAGCCTTTCAAATGGCAAGAGAGAAGGCCGAGGACATTTTGTACTTTTGGCAAAGTGCTCAGAGCTGGTGAGGTGTATCTTTGTAATTGTTTAAATTGTATGATTTGTCATGTATTTGTAATTTGTGTAATGTACCTAATTTCCTTGTACAGGGATGCCGGTGGTGCACATTGTGGGTAGTAAAGTGAGCATAAGGGTGGATTGTTGGGTAGATAAAATATATTATGCTCACTTTGCTAAAGATGGCATTGCCCATGTTCAAGTCCGTTGATATTAATGTGTATTGGGGGACAGGCTGTGGGCAGGCTGGGTCGTTAAAGCCTAAGGCTTAGTTTTAAGAGTAAGCTTTTCCCCACACCCTTGACTGATTGGATGATGTAGGGTGGTGCACTCTCATGAGGAATCCTCCCATTATGCCTCAGATAAGTGACTTTGTATCAGAGACTTCCTTGTTTGTAGATTGTATTAAAGGTTGGGATTTTTACACTATAAAGTGGGATAGACTGGGAGCTTCTTCTCTCTCAGTTCCTGAGGTTAGCATTAGAGAGGAGAGCAGATTAAGGCCACATGGAGGAAAAGAGAAACAGCCAAGATGTGGGAGTGCTGAGAAAGAAGCCAGTTTGTGCAGTTTGTGCAGAGAGAAGATGGGAAACAGAGGTGAATAAGTCTGGTGAGCTAGAAACCTTTGATTCTAGGAAACTCGGATAAGTCAGTAGCTTTGTGAGCACTGAAAGAGTGGGTTTTGAAGCCCACTGTGTGTTTTTGCTTGCCCACCGGGTGCAAGCTAGGATTAAAGCTGGTAATCCACCAGTTCTTGGCTTCGTTGTTTCATTACCGACTCTCTGAATCAAATGCGAACCTGCACTGGCCTGGTGGCTGTGATGGTGGCCGTGGCTACTGGCTTTACACACTTTCATTTCCTCTTTTTCAACAGCCTACAGAGTGGCCACAGATCGGAAAGCACAGCTCTTTTTCTGAGCCCATTGGCAGTGTAAAGCCAGTAGTCAGGGTCAGGATCACAGCCGCCTGACCCACGCAGGTTCACATTAGATTCAAACAGTCGGTAATGAAACACAGGAGCCAAAAACTGGGAGCCATCAGCTTTAATTCTAGCTTGCACCCGGCGGGCAAGCAAAAACACACACTGGGCTCCAAAACCCACACATTCAGTGCTCACAAAGCTACTGACTTATCCGAGTTTCCTAGAATCAAAGGTTTCTAGCTCACCAGACTTATTCACCTCTGTTTCCCATCTCCTCCTGCACAAACTCTTAACAAACTGGCTTCTTCCTCAGCACTCTGCCATCTCGGCTGCTTCTCCTGGCCTTCACGTGGCCTTACTCTGATCTCCTCTCTAATACTAATCTCAGGAACCCAGGAACCGAGAGAGAGCGAGATCAAGCTCCCAGACTGCCCCAGTTTATAGCCTAGAAAATCTAAACCTTTAATCTAATCTACAAACAAGGAAGTCTCTGATACAAAGCCACCCATCTGAGGCATAATGGGATTCCTCAGGAGAGTACACCACCCTACATTATCCAATCAGTCAAGGGTGTGGGGAAAAGCTTACTCTTAAAACTAAGCCTTAGGCTACAATGACCCGGCCTTCCCACAGCCTGTTCCAGAACACACATTAATATCAACGAACTTCCATGTGGACAGCACCATCTTTAACAAAGTGAGCATAATATATTTTATCTGCCCAACAGGCAGTTTCACAACATCCTCAAATTTGCCTACACCAAAGGATGATATATTTATGACCTTCTCTGTCTGTTCCCTGCAGTGACCTTCTGTCTAGAACATAAATTCATTTTTAATTACTCAAAATATGTAGTAGATAATTCAAAAGATGTAACAGGGTACACCTCTCTGTCCTGGCCACTGACCTTCCTACACATAGGCTACCAATCTTAACACTTTTTGCAGTTCACAAACTGTCGATGGCACTTGCCAATTCAAACAGGGCTGTGTAAATATTTTCATTTTTGTGGCTTTAGGCTACTGTTGGGCAGATAAAATATATTATGCTCACTTTGTTAAAGATGGCGCTGTCCACATGGAAGTTCGTTGATATTAATGTGTGTTCTTAAACAGTGTGTGTTTTTGCTTGCCCGCCGGATGCAAGCTAGAATTAAAGCTGGTGGCTCACCAGTTCTTGGCTCCAGTGTTTCATTACCGACTGTCTGAATCCAATGCAAATCTGCATGGGCCAGGTGGCTGTGATGCTGACCCTGACTACTGGCTTTACATTTGGCATAGTCGGCAGAATTCGGCTTTACAATTTCCAAACCATGTAAAAATTTTTTTATGAGTTTATTTGGGTCAAACTGTTGACAATTGCTGGAAGCACAGTATCGACGGATTGAAAAAGTGCTTCCGAAAATGATGGTCTTACTACTTAGTTTATACAGCAAGAAATCGGTTGGATTGGTGCAAGACCAGAGAGATGGGAGAAAGCAATCTCTGAGATTGGATAAAGAGTAAATTGTATATATAGAAACTTCTTTTACATAGGCAGGAATAAGATAGTTCATAGTTAATTAACACTATAATGACAATGAGGGGATTTGTGTTTTCTGCTCTGGTAGGGGGGCGGGCTGCACCCTGAGGGGGGGGCAGAATAAAAAATTGCTCTTACATTTCAAAGGCATTTTATCAGGTATGTTATTGTAGATGCAAAGGACAACAGATAGGCTCCCTTGAGGTAAGCATGGACCTTTGTTAGAGAAAAATATCTCCCTAAGACATGACCACCCACCATGAACTGCTTTTAATGAGAAAGTTTTAATTTCAGACTACCCTATTAGGTCTAAGTTTTCAAGGCCACCACACAGGCTTTCTCTGTGCTTGTAAGGTTCAGCATGTGGCCCCCTTTTCATCCACAGAGCAGGAAAGTGGTAAAAAGGCCCAAAAGAGTCCCTCCCTTCTGGGTCTTGAGTCAGCCGCCAGACTTGGGCAGGATGGCTAATAGCAGTGACCTTCTCCTGTGTCACAGGAACTGCCAAGGCTACTGAACACATATTCATCATAGGAGTACAACTATTTAGAATACTTTCTGACACACCTGGAGGGTTCAGTATTGCTAAGAGAGGAGTAGTCATTCCTGCATGGAGACCACGTCTTTATACTTAGCATTTCCAAATTATCTTAAATTCTAATCCATCTTAAGTATAAAATGCTACTTAAGTAAAACAGAAGCAGCTGCTCCTTGCAGTGGCCTTGGGCCGATCCCCTTATCCCAACAGGGTTTTTCTCTTGTCAGAAATGATGAGGTTAGGCTAAAAAAACTATACACTCCACTTGGGCAGATAAAATATATTATGCTCACTTTGTTAAAGATGGAGCTGCCCACGTGGAAGCCCATCACCCAGTGTTGGTCAAATAAGTTTGTAAATATGAAATATATATATGTGTGTGTGTGTGTGTGTGTGTGTGTGTGTGTGTTTACTTGCTTATAGTTTGCTTTGGGGAGACGGACTGTGGGCTGGCAAGGTGACTATAGCCTAGGGCTTAGTTTTAGGATTGAGCCTTTCCCACCCTTTTTGATGTAGGATGGTGCACTCTCATGAATAATTCCATTATGCCTCAGATAAGTGACTTTGTATCAGAAACTTCCTTGTTTGTATATTGGATTAAATCGGTGGTTCTTAACCTTTTTTGAGGTACCAAACCCACCAGTTTCATATGTGCATTCACTGAACCCTTCTTTAGTGATAAATAAAATACGATTTTTTTTTCCAAATTCAAGACATAGGTATATGTTTTTTTACTGGTGCACAAAATGAGCCATGCATGAACATCACCTTGCTCAAAGAACAAAACCAACAAAGTGCATGAACTCACAACAAATTACGGTATTACTTTATTCTGGCCTCCACGGCAGAGGCTTCTCCAAACCCCTGAGACCGACTCGTCGAACCCCTAGGTTTTGAACCCAGGTGTAAAGCCAGTAGTCGAGGCCGCCATCACAGCAGCCTGACCCCTGCAGGTTCACATTGGATTCAAACAGTTGGTAATTGTTGGGCAGATAAAATATATTATGCTCACTTTGTTAAAGATGGCGCTGCCCACATGGAAGTTTGTTGATATTAATGTGTGTTCTGGAACAGGCTGTGGGCAGGCCGGGTAATCATGGCCTAAGGCTTAGTCTTAAGAGTAAGCACTTCCCCCACACGCTTGACTGATTGCATGATGTAGGGTGGTGCACTCTCCTGAGGAATCCCATTGTGCCTCAGATGGGTGGCTTTGTATCAGAGACTTTCTTTATGTATAATTGGATTAAAGGTTTGGATTTTCTATGCTATAAACTGGGAGAGACCAGTAGCTTGATCTCTCTCTCTTGGTTCCTCGATTCCTGAAGTATAGAGATGAGAGCAGAGTAAGGCCATGTGGAGGAGAAGTAGCCAAGATGGCAGAGTGCTGAGGAAGAAGCCAGTTTGTTAAGAGTTTGTACTGGAGGAGATGGGGAACAGAGGTGAATAAGTCTGGTGAGCTAGAAACCTTTGATTCTAGGAAACTCGGATAAGTCAGTAGCTTTGTGAGCACTGAATGTGTGGGTTTTGGAGCCCAGTGTGTATTTTTGCTTGCCCGCCGGGTGCAAGCTAGAATTAAAGCTGATGGCTCACCAGTACTTGGCTCCGTTGTTTCATTACCGACAGTTCGAATCAAATGCGAACCTGCCTTGGCCAGGTGGCTGTGATAGTGGCCGTGACTACTGGCTTTACAGTAATGAAACACAGGAGCCAAGAACTGGCGATCCAGCAGTTCTAGCTTGCACCCGGCAGGCAAGCAAAAACACACACTGGGCTTCAAAACCCACACATTCAGTGCTCAAAAAGCTACTGACTTATCCGAGTTTCCCAGAATCAAAGTGTCTGGTAGCACCCTCCAAGAAGGGGCTGGAAAGTCCCTCATATCTTTGGTATTTCTGCAATTACTAACCTTTAACACACACACCCTGTCCGAAAACACAGTAGAAATTCCTCAACCATTAGCATTCCTAGTTACGCAAATCACCTGCAGGCCGAAACCACAGTGGAAATTCCTTAGCCAGCCTGAAGGGGTATAAAAATCTCAAGCCCCACCAGTTGGGCGCGGCTTCTCGGGCTCCCATTCCGAGTCTGCGAACCCGCCTGGAGTCCTCCCAATAAAGCCTGACTTTTGCTCATCTGGCTGTTTCGGCTCATCGTTCGTTCATCAGCAGCACTTGGCAATCTTTCATTTGGTGCCGAAACCCGGGAGAAGGGCTTTGTGACACGCCCCGGCCCCCACAGGCCGGAGCAAGAGTCCCCGTTCTCTTTCCTTCTGCCTCGTGCCGCCCATCGCTTTGAGTTCGGAGTTCCCTGTGAGAGTAACTTTTAACCATGAATAATTCGATTCTCTCTTTCTGTCTCACTGGACCCCTGTGTCTCCGCCGGGGTCTCTCGTCCTAGACTCGGCCGAGCTGAGAGGTCCTCCCCACGCCGACTCCTGGAGTCTTAAAAGGGGTTCCAATTGAAAGGGACGCCTTTCACTAGCTCCTCTATTCCTGTCCGGAGACGGATATCTAGAAGGGACGCCTCCCTAATATCCTTTCTCCTCCGATACGTAGGGGTCCAAAGGAATACTAAATTATGGAGAACTCCAAATCCAAAATAGACCCAAAACTCCTCTAGAATGTCTTCTTAAAAATTTTTTCAAATTGGGATACACTCAGACACTTCGCAGGAAGAAACTCGTCTTCCTGTCACAGGTCGCCTGGCCTCAATACACCCTAGATAACCGGTCTCACTGGCCGCCTATGGGTATTTTTTACTTTAACGTCCTCTGGGACCTAGACTATTTTTTGCCGGCTCACTGGAAAAGACTCTGAGGCCCCATATATTCAGGCTTTCTGGGATCTCCGTTCCTGCCCCAATCTCTGTTCCTACTGCTCCACTCTCCAAATTCTTCTAGCCCAGACCTCCCCTCCTCCCAAGGCTTCATCCCAGGAACCCCCTCCTTACTCTCAACTTGATGACCTTCCTGACCACCTATCTCCTCCTCCGGCTCTCCCCCGGGAGAACCCCCCAGACGCGGGCCAGGCTTCGGCTCCTTCCACCCCTCTGGTTTCATCTGCCCCACCTCCCGCCAACCCTCTCCCCTCTCCCATTGCAGCTCATACCAGGTCGCACAGCCCCCATCATTATCCGTTGTCCTCGCCCCTCTCCACGGAGTGGCTGGGGCAGAAGGCCAAATTCAGGTACATGTTCCCTTTTCCCTCCAAGACCTTTCACAGATTGAGAAACAGCTAGGATCTTTCTCGGCTGACCCCTCAACCTACATTAAGGAATTCCGGTACTTCACTCAGACATATGACCTGACCTGGCATGACATTAAAGTAATTTGTACCTCCACTCTCACCCCTGAGGAACATGAACGTATCCTCACTGCCGCCAGACAGCAGGCAGACAGGGACCATCTAGTAGATGACCAAATCCCTCTTGGCACAGAGGCGGTCCCCGGGGAAGACCCCAATTAGAGTTATCAACCTGGCCAAGGGTCCAACATCCCTCGTCAAAACCTTATGCTCCGATACGTAATCAGAGGTATGGACGGGTTTCTAACAAGGTTGTAAATTATGATAAACTGAGGGAAATTACCCAATTCCCCGAAGAAAACCCAGCCCTTTTCCTAAACGCCTTCAAGAGGCCCTAGTTCGTTACACCCGCCTAGACCCGGGGTCCCGCAATGGGGCCACAGTCTTAGCCTCTCACTTTATCTTCCAGTCAGCCCTGGATATTAGAAAGAAAAAAAAAAAAACTAAAAAAGGCTGAAGCGGGCCCTGAGACTCCCATCTAAGACCTGGTAAAAATGGCTTTTAAAGTTTTTAATGCCCGAGAGGAAACAGCTGAAGCCGCCCGCCAGGAATGGCTGCAGCAGAAGATTAGTCTCCAGACCCAAGCCTTGGTAGCGGCCCTCTGGCCGGTAGGGGAACTGACAAAGAAGCCAACCTCCAAGGGAGGACAGCGCACACAACCGGACGCCTGCTTTAAATGTGCCAAAGAGGGCCACTGGGCCAAGGCCTGCCCGCAACCGAGGCCCCCCACCAAGCCTTGCCCACAATGCAAGCTCATGGGCCACTGGAAGTCGAACTGCCCGACCCTGGCTCAGCCTCCGGCACCTCAATGCCGGGGAGCTGAGAACCAGGCATTTCCGGTCCCAGAACTGCTGGGCTTGATAGACGACTGAGGGGGCCCTGGCTCTTCGACTCCAGTTACCCTCACCGAGCCCAGGGCTATGCTCCAGCTAGCGGGTAAGTCTGTTTCCTTTTTAATAGACACGGGGGCTACCTACTCTGTCCTTCCCTCTCATTCGGGCCTTACAGTTCCTTCCCAGGTCTCGGTCATGGGAATCGACAAATCGCCCTCGACCCCACAGCAGACGACCCTCCTTAACTGCCTATTTGAGGGTCACCCATTCTCTCACTCCTTCCTAGTCATACCCTCCTGCCCAGTTCCCTTCCTGGGGAGAGACAATTTGTCCAAACTCCGGGCAAGCATTTCATTCTCCCCCAGGCAAGCCTTCCTATTAGCACTGGTGCCAGATCCCGACCCCAGGCCTGACTCGGACCACAGAGTCCAGCTTCTACCTGGAGTCGACCCTAAGGTCTGGGATACGGATACCCCCACTGTAGCCTCCCTACAGAGACAAATAACTTCTCTCGCCCAAGTCTCGTTATAGAACCGGCGAGCCCTGGACATGCTTACAGCCAAGCACGGGGGCACCTGTGTCTTCCTGTGGGAAGAATGTTGCTACTACATCAACGAATCCGGCCTTCTAGAGACCAGGGTAGAAGCCCTCCATAAACTCATCTCTGATCTCCAGAAACAAAAATTCTCAGCAGAAGCCTCTTCTTGGTGGAACTCCTCCATGTATTCTTTACTGGCTCCACTCATAGGACCCATTTTCATAATTGGACTAATCTTACTAATTACCCCTTGTCTTTTTCGCTTCCTGCAGACCCGATTTCAGGAGATCACCAGGATAGTGGTCAACCAGATGATGCTGCAACAGTACCAACCCCTGCCCACCATAGCGGATACGGACTGCTCTGGCTCTTTCCTACCCCTCCCCAGTTCCGCCCCTGTACAGCAGGAAGTAGACAGATAAGACCACGTCACCCCACTACCTGTACCAAAAAGCCAGGAATGTCCGGTAGCACCCTCCGGGCAGGGGCTGGAAAGTCCCTCATATCTTTGGTATTTCTGCAATTACTAACCTTTAGCACACACACCCTGTCCGAAAACACAGTAGAAATTCCTCAACCATTAGCATTCCTAGTTACGCAAATCACCTGCAGGCCGAAACCACAGTGGAAATTCCCTAGCCAGCCTGAAGGGGTATAAAAATCTCAAGCCCCACCAGTTGGGCACGGCTTCTCGGGCTCCCATTCCGAGTCTGCGAACCCGCCTGGAGTCCTCCCAATAAAGCCTGACTCTTGCTCATTTGGCTGTTTCTGCTCTTCGTTCGTTCATCGGTGGCACCCGGCAATCTTTCACAAAGGTTTCTAGCTCACCAGACTTATTCACCTCTGTTCCCCATCTCCTCCTGCACAAACTCTGCTCAAACTGGCTTCTTTCTCATCACTCTACCATCTTGACTGCTTCTCCTGGCCTCCATGTGGCTGGCCTTCATCTGCTCTCCTCTCTGATACTTCAGGAACTAAGAGAGAGAGAGAGCAAGCTCCTGGTCTGCCCCCGTTTATAGCATAGAAAATCCAAACCTTTAATCTAATCTATAAACAAGAAAGTCTCTGATACAAAGTCACCCATCTGAGGCATAATGGGATTCCTCAGGAGAGTGCACCACCCCACATCATCCAATCAGTCAAGGGTATGGAGAAGAGCTTATTCTTAAAATTAAGCCTTAGGCTATAACGACCCGGCCTGCCCACAGCCTGTCTCAGAACACACATTAATATCAACGAACTTCCATGTGGGCAGCACCATCTTTAACAAAGTGAGCATAATATATTTTATCTGCCCAACACCAGGTTAAGAACCACTGGATTAAAGGTTTTGAATCTACACTATAAAGTGGGGCAGACTGGGAACTTGTCCTCTCTCAGGTTCCTGAGATTAGCATTAGAGAGGAGAGCAGAGAAAGGCCATATGGAGGAGGCCAGGAGAAGCAGCCAAGATGGTGGGATGCTGAGGGAGAAGCCAGTTTGTGCAGACTTTATGCAGGGAGAAGGAGATGGGGAACAGAGGTGAATAAGTCTGGTGAGATAAAAACCTTTGATTCTAGGAAACTCGGATAAATCAGTAGTTTTGTGAGCACTGAATGTGTGGGTTTTGGAGCCCAGTGTGTATTTTCACTTGCCCACCAGGTGTAAGCTAGAATTAAAGATGATGACCCACCAGTTCTAGGCTCCATTGTTTCATTACCGTCTGTCCGAACCAAATGCGAACCTGCATGAGCCAGGCAGATGTGATGGTGGCCGTGGCTACTGGCTTTACGACTCCCAAGAGATAAAACAATTAAAGGCAATGGGTGAATCTTCATTAGATTCTTAGTTAAAAAAAGAAAAAGAAAACAGCTAAAAGTATTTTTGGCTTTGCTGATATTTAAATATTACTGCCTATTAGATATTATGGAATTAGTTTTCTTAGGCATGATGTGGTTTTCTCAGGCATATAGAATGTTGTTACTCATAGGAAATGCGTATACTGAAGTATCATGATGGCTGCAAATGTTTAGGAAAAGAATATGTGAGTTGCCCTGGCCAGATGGTCCAGTTGGTTAGAGCATTGTCCCAAAACATAGAGGATGCTGCTTTGATCCCTGGTTAAGGCACATACAGGAACAGAAAGATTAATGTTCCTGTCTTTTGGGCAAATAAAATACATTATGCTCACCTTGTTAAAGATGGTGCTGCCCATGTGCAAGTCCATTGATATTAATGTGTGTTGGGGGACAGGCTGTGGGCAGGCTGGGTCGTTATAGCCTAAGGCTTAGTTTTAAGAGTAAGCTTTTCCCCACACCCTTGACTGATTGGATGACGTGGGGTGGTACACTCTCATGAGGAATCCTCCCATTATGCCTCAGATAAGTGACTTTGTATCAGAGACTTCCTTGTTTGTAGATTGGGTTAAAGGTTTGGATTTCTACAGTATAAAGTGGGGCAGACCAGGAGCTTGCTGACTCTTGGTTCCTGAGATTAGCATTAGAGAGGAGAGCAGGGAAAAGCCATGTGGAGGCAGCCAGGAGAACCAGCCAAAATGGCAGACTGCTGAGGGAGAAGCCAGTTTGAGCAGAGTTTGCGCTGGAGAAGGAGATGGGCAACAGAGGTGAATAAGGCTGGTGAGCTAGAAACCTTTGATTCTAAGAAACTCGGGTAAGTCAGTAGCTTTGTGAGCACTGAATGAGTGGGTTTTGGAGCCCAGTGTGTGTTTTTACTTGCCCGCTGGGTGCAAGCTAAGATTAAAGCTGATGGCTCACCAGTTCTTGGCTCCATTGTTTCATTACTGACTGTCCAGATCTAATGCAAATCTGCACTGGCCAGGCTGCTGTGATGGTGGCCTTGCCCACTGGCTTTACACTGTCTCTCTCTCTCTCTCTTCTTCTGTTGTAAAGTACCATACCCCCAAATATTGTAAAGTACGGTACCTCACTTCCACGGGTTTATGTAGAGACACCAAGTCCAGATGAATTTGAAGGGTTTTATCAAAGGAGGAGATTTATTAAATATGCCAGCCGCATATGACTGACATGAGGCATTGCAGACCCAAATCGTGTAGCACCAAATACATCGCAGGCTGGTTAATATACCCTTTGACCACATACAGGTTGGGGGGAGCATGACAGCATGACACAATCATTAACAAGATTATAACATTTGTCTAGAGGATTTAAAAAACGTTAAAACTTTCAAGCTAACACAATGGTGATGTCATTTTACATATCAAAGACATTCATAAACCTTTCAGTGTTTATCTCTCCTCCTTTGCCTAGAGGTACATGTTAATCTCAGGATTCCAGGAAGGGAGGGAGAGCTAAAATCAGTGTAGGGTGGTATGTAAATTTTGTCTCTTATGGAAAGGGAAAGGAAGTTCTTCAGATAACCTTAATCTTTTCAGAGAACTAAAACTAAATGATACAGTTATTCATGTAAGTCAGGAGACTTCTATATCCTTTTCTCTCCATTTTCCAAAGAAAGGACAGACAGGAAGCCTGACTTTTCCTCTTTAAAATGCCATTGCCATACTAAATTTTATAGTTCTCTGGCACCTTAACACCTCTCTGTCTAAAATTAAGAAATAAAACATTAAGAAAAAAAGGAATGTGTGAGTTTGGGTGTATGTGTGTGTGTACAGAGATAGAAAGAAATAGAGCATATATATCTTTGTATAAATGATTTCTGAATTTATATTTTGCTATTGTTGGGCAGATAAAATATATTATGCTCACTTTGTTAAAGATGGCGCTGCCCACATGGAAGTCCGTTGATATTAATGTGTGTTCTGGAACAGGCTGTGGGCAGGCTGGGTCGTTGTAGCCTAAGGCTTAGTTTAAGAGTAAGCTCTTCCCCACACCCTTGACTGATTGGATGATGTAGGGTGGTGCACTCTCCTGAGGAATCCCATTATACAGAGACTTCCTTGTTTGTATAATTGGATTAAAGGTTTTGAGTCTATGCTATAAAGTGGGAGAGACCAGTAGCTTGATCTCCCTCTCTCGGTTCCTGGGTTCCTGAGATTAGTATTAGAGAGGAGAGCAGAGTAAGGCCACATGGAGGAGAGGAAGCAGCCAAGATGTCAGAGTACTGAGGAAGAGTTTGTGCGTGAGGAGATGGGAAACAGAGGTGAATAAGTCTGGTGAGCTGGAAAGCTTTGATGCTAGGAAACTCGGATAAGTCAGTAGCTTTGTGAGCACTGAATGTGTGGGTTTTGGAGCCCAGTGTGTGTTTTTGCTTGCCCGCCGGGTGCAAGCTAGAATTAAAGCTGATGGCTCACCAGTTCTTGGCTCCTGTGTTTCATTGCCATCTGTCTGAATCCAATACGAACCTGCCTTAGCCAAGCGGCTGTGATGGTGGCCGCGACTACTGGCTTTACAGCTATCATTTCAAAATTCTGAAATGCATTAAAACCCTTTGACCAAATATTTTAAAAAAATTAACCAATAGTAAGTCTGACAATAATAAGTCTATTTAAACAAGGAATACATTCTTTATCTTTCTTCTTACCTTTTAAGATCCAATGTTGGTGTTGGGCAGATAAAATATATTATGCTCACTTTGTTAAAGGTGGTGCTGCCCACGTGCAAGTTTTAAGGGTAAGCTTTTCCCCACAGCCTTGACTTATTGGATGATGTGGGGTGGTGCACACTCATGAGGAATCCTCCCAGTATGTCTCAGATAAGTGACTTTGTATCAGAGACTTCCTTGTTTGTAGATTAGATTAAGGGTTTTGAATCTACACTATAAAATGGGACAAACCAGGAGGTTGCTCTCTTTCCGTTCCTGAGGTTAGTATCAGAGAGGAGAGCAGATGAAGACCACGTGGAAGAGAGGAGAAGCAGCCAAGATGGTGGAGTGCTGAGGGAGAAGCCAGTTTGTGCAGAGTTTGTGCTGGAAAAGGAGATGAGGAACAGAGGTGAATATGTCTGGTGAGCTAGAAACCTTTGATTCTAGGAAACTCGGATAAGTCAGTAGCTTTGTGAGCACTGAATGAGTGGGTTTTGGAGCCCAGTGTGTGTTTTTTACTTGCCCGCTGGGTGCGAGCGAGGATTAAAGCTGATGGCTCACCAGTTCTTGGCTCCACTGTTTCATTACCGACTCTCCGGATCTAATGCAAACCTGCATGAGCCAGGTGGCTGTGATAATGGCCACGGCTACGGGCCATACAGTTGGTCTTTAAATCTAAATAATCTGCCCCATCTGTAACATCTTAACATAGTCTAAAACCTCTGAGTACACCAAAAACTTTATCTTTTAAAACTTTTTTTCATTAACTTTATTTATTCTCATTTTTATCAACATTTTTACTTTCTTCCTCTCCCTCAATAGCCCTTCACACTCCAGGCCTTCAGCAGGACCTTCCTTGCCTCTCTTTCTGAACTGACTTGTTGGGCAGATAAAACATATTATGCTCACTTTGTTAAAGGTGGCGCTGCCCGCATGCAAGTTTTAAGGGTAAGCTTTTCCCCACACCTTTGACTGATTGGATAATGTAGGGTGGTGCACTCTCATGAGGAATCCTCCCAGTATGTCTCAGATAAGTGACTTTGTATCAGAGACTTCCTTGTTTGTAGATTAGATTAAGGGTTTTGAATCTACACTATAAAGTGGGGCAGACTGGGAGCTTGCTCTCTCTCCGTTCCTGAGTTTAGTATCAGAGAGGAGAGCAGATGAAGGCCACGTGGAGGCCAGGAGAAGCAGCCAAGATGGTGGAGTGCTGAGGAAGAAACCAGTTTGTGCAGAGTTTGTGTAGAGAGAAGGAGATGGGAAACAGAAGTGAATAAGTTTGGTGAGCTAGAAACCTTTTGATTCTAGGAAACTCGGATAAGTCAGTAGCTTTGTGAGCACTGAGTGGGTGGGTTTTGGAGCCCAGTTTGTGTTTTTGCTTGCCCGCTGGGTGCAAGCTAGAATTAAAGCTGATGGCTCACCAGTTTTGGGCTCTGTTGTTTCATTACCATCTGTTCGAATCTAATGTAAACCTGCCCGGGTCAGGCAGCTGTAATGGTGGCCTTAGCCAATGGCTTTACATGATTTTTTTTTTTTTTTTTTGACAGAGACAGAGAGAGGGACAGTGTAAAGCCAGTAGCCATGGCCACCATCACAGCCGCCTGGCCCGTGTAGGTTCACATTCGATTCAGACAGACAGTAATGAAACAATGGAGCCAAGAACTGGCGGGCCATTAGCTTTAATCCTAGCTTGCACCCAGCAGGCAAGAAATGCACACAGTGGGAAAACACTTCCCTTTCCATTCAGGGCTCCCACAGCCATTGACCTATCCCAGTTTCCTAGAATATCTACCTCACCAGCCTTATTCACCTCTGTTCCCCATCTCCTTCTCTCTGCACAAACTGGCTTCTCCTTCAGCACTCTGCCATTTTGACTGCTTTTCCTCTCCTCCACGTGGCCTTTCTCTGCTCTCCTCCAGCATGGGCTCCTCTGTCCCATTTTATAATGTAGAAATCAAAACCTTTAATCCGATATACAAACAGGGAAATCTCTGATATAAAGTCACTTATCTGAGGCATAATGGGATTCCTCATGAGAGTGCACCACCCCATATCAAGGGTGTGGGGAAAAGCTTAGTCTTAAAACAAAGCCTTAGGTATAAGGACCCTGTCTGTTTACAGCCTGTCCCCCACACTCAATGCAAACTATAAGTGAGCAAACATACATCGTATTTACAAACTTTTTTGACCAACAGACAGATAAGAACAGACAGACAGACAGACAGAAAGAAAGAGATGAGAAGCATCAATTTTTTGTTGCGGCATCTCAGTTTTTCATTGATTGCTTTCTCATATGTGCCTTGACTGGGGGGTTACCACAGAGTGAGTGACCCCTTGCTCAAGCCAGTGACCTTGGGCTCAAGCCAGCGACTATGGGGTCATGTCTATGATCCCATTCTCTAGCCAGCAACCCTGCATTCAAGCCAGATGAGCCCATGCTCAAGCCAGCGATCTCAGGGTTTCAAACCTGGGTTCTCCGTGTCCCAGTCCAATGCTCTGTCCTCTGCACCACCATCTGGTCAGGACTGAACTGATTCTTAATGTATGTTAGTTTTCATTTGTTCCTTCAAATTCTCCATTTTCCTCCCTTCTCCTGGCTGACAATGTTTTCCTGTACATTTGTCTCCTGTTTTGGGCAGTAATTTAGTTCTCTAATTTGCCCTGCCTTCACCACACTTCTTATTACCTCTTCATCATTTTCATGATCTCCTATCACCTTACGCTCCCTGAAAAGGGGGGCAACTGGGCACTCCCTGCAGCCTCCCCACCCCTCTGCCTTCCCTCCTCACATCCTGTCTCTGAGCTCCTTTTCAAACCTGGTCTGGTTTCCTTGAAAACAGAAGTGTGTGTGTGTGTGTGTGTGTGTGTGTGTGTGTGTGTGTGTGTGTGTGTGTGTGTCCATGCGTGCACACACACTGCACTTAAACATTTTTAACCAAAAAGCTGAAATGCCTTGGCAGTAGTTTTCTCTGCAAAGGGATAACAGTGAAACCTACCCAGAAATAGTTCTCGACTGTCCTCTAACCTGTATTTTTAGAATCTTATATGGTTGATTAGCCCCTTTGAGAAAAGAAAGGCAGACCCCCCTCAATCTGTACTCAGGTTCCCTGCCTTCTCCTTATCTGTCCCTGCTAGTGGGGCTCCCTCTAAATGAGCGCCCCCACGCCTCCGTTCCACTGGCCACCCAGGCCCCAGCCATGCCCAGGGCTTCGGTCATCGTTTCCTGGTTCACAGGACCTTGAATGATAATCCTCCTTTATTTTCCTAAACTTCTGAACTCTTCTTGAGTCTTTTCCTCTAATTTTTGGTTACCAGCTTAGATTCCTTGGCCTGGCTGGAAATGCTGCCCAGGGAGAAGAAGAATAACCAGTTTTCACAGATTATTGGTGCTATACATTTTCCTCCTTCTGGGTTTTCTCCCTCCTTTTAACTAACCAAATTTCTTCTTTTATATCTGCACTCATCATCCAGTATTTCATTTTTTCCCCATTGCTCTCTGTTCTTCATTGTGTGGGCTACCTCCCCCACCCACCTCTTCTATTTTGACCCTAGGCAAACTATAACATTCTTTAATCCCACAGTGTACAGAGATTATTTCACCACCTGGAGGGAGGACTTCTCAGCAGCCTGCACACTGAGTGGGTCTGTTTCAGGAGCCCCAGTTTAAATGCTCCATCAACATAAATTTGCAGGCTGTGTCACTGCCCAGGCTCAGCACAATAGTTTGGTAACCTGGCTGTGCTCTCAAAGGTAGAAGGATTATTCCACTATCTCCCTGCTGTGTACATTCACATTCCTCTGTCCACACCCCATTCTGCCTCAGTATTTCACTTGGCTGGCATTGTAGCTGTTTGTTCGCCTTACTAAAACAGCATCTTTTGTAACCATGTTATTTCTCACTGAAGATGTAAAAGCATTTGTTTTTCATCCTGGTTGGTGAAGTGCAATTGAAAAATTAATTCAGAGGCTCCCATTTCTACCCCAAATGTTTTAAAGATGTGTTGTGTATTGTCCTTCTCCAAAGGCTTAGTAACACACTTATTCTAGGAAACAAAATTTCATGAATGTGTCTTTTGGGATTGCAGTTGAGAGATTCTGTAAACAAAATTCCTGCCTCGGAATATTTTTCAGATGACAAAACATACTTTCTAAATGACTGGGAAATCAGTTCTCTTCAAATCAACCAATAACTTGTATAACTAACTCCCTTTTTCCTTTGGTGGTGAGTTTTCTTCTTTCTTATAGAAAATGAAAGAAGCTAATAAGTTTGGACCTTCAACTCTTCTCAGTAAATACAGCTTTCCCTCTCTTCTCCCGTCTCATCTTAACATCGGACTGCCTCTACTCCCTCTTCTGTTCTGTACTAAACTATTCTGTACGATGACTAAAATTCATTTAAAAAAAAAAGCTGTTCTCTGCTAATTCTTGTTAGCATGTCATCAGCCAATTGGCCAAAAGGTATTGACCAAGCAATTTGTGCTTGCAGTCATCAAAAAAACAGCTTTGACAAATTCTCACAATGCCAAGGCACTGAGGCAGATTATGAGGAGGCACCCTGGTCTCCAATAGCAAAGTAAAGGCAGAGTACCCCTCTGGTCTTCCACCCATGATATAGGTAGGCACATGGTGTCAGGGAGGAAAAATTTTCCCTCTACCCTTCTATGTCCTATGCACAGAGACCTGCAAATTAAACTAACAAAAGACAGATTAACAGCAAAAAGGGCATACATTTTTTATTAAAATTTTATAAGCACAGGAATTCACAGAGAATTGAAACTCAAAGAATTAGACTGGGGGCTTATATACTATTTTAACAAAGGAAGGGGAGTTGGTCTACAAGAGATGATAAATTGCAGGTAGATGAGTAGATATATATGGCGTGTCCGTAAAGTCATGGTGCACTTTTGACCGGTCACAGGAAATCAACAAAAGACGATAGAAATGTGAAATCTGCACCAAATAAACGAAAACCCTCCCAGTTTCTGTAGGATGATGTGGCAGCATGTGTGCATGCACAGATGATGACGTAATACAGCAGAGCAGCCCACGGCCATGCCAGTTGAGATGTGGACGGTACAGAGGAAAGTTCAGTGTGTGTTCTGTGGCTCACTAAATTTGAATCCGTGACCAAAGTGCAATGTGAATATCAGCACGTTTATAACAAAACGCCACCACATAGGAATAACATTACTCAGTGGGATAAGCAGTTGAGGGAAACCGGCAGTTAGGTGGAGAAACCCCGTTCTGGTAGGCCATCAGTCAGTGACGAGTCTGTAGAGGCTATACGGGATAGCTACCTAAGGAGCCCTAAAGAATCTGTGCATAGCCTGACCTGTGGTAGCGCAGTGGATAAAGCGTCGACCTGGGAACACTGAGGTCGCCAGTTCAAAACCATGCACTGGTCTGGTCAAGGCACATATGGGAGTTGATGCTTCCAGCTCCTCCCCCCTTTCTCTCTTTCTCTCTCTCTCTCTCTCTCACTCTGTGTCTCCTCTCTAAAATGAATAATAAAAAAAAAATTAAAAAAAAAGAAATCTGTGAGTGCATGTGTTTGACAATTACACCTAAGCAAGACTACAGTTCATAAGGTGTTAAAGAAACGTCTCTGTTTTACAGGGTACAAATTGCATGCTATCAAACCAGCGGATAGACCCACATGATGCGCATTTGCTACAGATATGCTTCATGAGATCGACAATGATGCAAGATTTTTGCAGAAGATTGTGTTTAGCGATGAGGCGACCTTCCATATCTGTGGACATGTTCATCACCATAATGTCCAAATATGGGCTGCTGAACATCCTCATTCCTTTGTTGAGTATGAACGTAACACCCCTAAAGTGAATGCATGATAAGGTGATACCATTTTTTTTTCGCGGAGCAGTCTGTGATGGCAAACACCTATCTTGACAAGTTGGAATTATATGCAGTGCCACAATTTCCAGAAGGTGTCATCTTTCAACAAGACAGCGCTCCTCCACACTACGCCACCATTGTTCGTGAGTTTCTGGATAGAACATTCCCCTGGCGGTGGATAGGCAGGGGTTCTGTCAAGTCATGACCACCATGATCCCCGAATCTGATGCTCTTAGACTTTTACTTTTGGGGTTATGTGAAGCAACATGTGTACATTGAACGTATCAATGACATTAATCACTTAAAACAGTAAATCACAGACGTTATTCACTCTGTTACACCAGACGTCCTTACCCATGTGTGGCAAGAACTTCACTATCATTGGAGCCCACATCGAACTGTACAGAATAAGTAAGAAACTGGGAGAGTTTTCTTTTTATTTGGTGCAGATTTCACATTCCTATTGTCTTTTGTTGCTTTCCTGTGACCGGTCAAAAGTGCACCATGACTTTACGGACACACTGTATATGGGGAACTAGTGGTCGACACAGGTCATTTTAGTAAGTAAGGTCTGTATGCAAACTCATTTCAGTGCCGACTCACTGACCAGTGATACGAGTGTCTCTCCTCTCCCTGGTCCAGGAAAGAGGGTCACTGTCACAAAGGGAAACGTATGTCCTGCTTTTAAGTGGATAAGGAGAGTCCAGAGAACTCTTCCTGCTTTTGTTGATCCTCAGTTGCCTTCAGCTCAAAATAATCCTTATGCCAAAGTGGCATATTTTGAGATGGCACATCCCAGCCCCTTTCAATGGCTCCACCAATAGGAGTGCAGCCAGCGCTGACATTTTTCACTGGTACCTGACCCTGATCAGTCCCTCCTGATTATCATTCTCATTCTCCAGTTGAGTAAACTTCGCTTTGAGAGGTCAATCCTTTTCCTTCTTCAATCTCATCTCTAAATGACTCAATTCAGTGACTTTGCACAGTTCTGTAATCTCCCTTTTCTTTCCTCTCCCACTCATTCTTGTATCTGCCACTGAAGGTGTATTCTACTCCTCCCATTCATCGGGGGAACCCTTGGTTTCTTCTCCCTGATTTCTTCCACCATCTATGAGCAGAAGGAAGAAAGAAACTGAAGTAAGGAGAGACCCAACGAAAGCTCAACTCTGCAATTCCATGTTCTGAATTTAACCCAAGCTTGCTTTGTGACTGTCTCCTGTATTCGTCAAATGTTCCTTGTGATCCAAGCCACATCCTCATCTCCTCGAGGGGTGCTCCTGAGCTGATGCTATAGCTGACTCATTTCATACAATTAATATTTTCTCCAACATTTCAATATGCGGAAATCTGAGTACCTTTTGGGCAGAAGTACACCAAGGACTTGACAAATCACAGGTTTTTAGAGTTGGAATAACCCTAAGGAAAAGAGTATTTTTCCCCACTGGAACAGTGTGAAGGCTGTGTGACCGTTTTTTACCAACTTTATGTTGCTTGACAGTCCATAATGGTGGTGCAGGACATGCCTCAAAATGGAATAAGAGGTTTTACTCACACCTATTTTCTTCTGCTAACAATCCTTCATAATGACCAAATTTCATGATGTTATTTGAGTGGAATTAAATTGGAGCAGCTTAGCCTGACCTGTGGCACAGTGGATAAAGCATTGACCTGGAATGCTGAGGTCACCGGTTTGAGTCCCTGGGCTTGCCCAGTCAAGGCACATACAGGAAACAACTACTGTGAGTTGATGCTTCCTGCTTCTCCCCCTTCTTTCTCTCTCTCTCTCTCTCTCTCTCTCTCCCCCTCTTCTCTCTAAAACTCAATAAATAAAAATCTAAAAAAAAAATCAGAACAGCTTACATTATCTGATTAATTAGAGTTGGCTTTGACTACAGTGATTAATAAGTCCAATCCTGTTAGAGTAACATTCTGTCCATCAGGTTGTGGTTACATAACATTCTAAAGGGCTGGTAGAGACTGTTGGTCTATGAGTTCCCAGATAGCAAGTAATTAACTTTAATTTTGTTTTTAAAATATTAGAAGGACAACACAATGGGATATTATTCATACATGAAAAGGAATGAAGGCTATATCTTACAACATAGATGAATCTTGGAATATTATGCTAAGTGAAAAGAAGCCCGTTACAAAAGGTCATGTATTGTATGATTCCATTTATAGGAATGCCCAGAATAGGAAAATCCACAGAGATAGCTAGTAGATGGGTGGTTGCCAGGTAAGAGAGAAATGGGGAGTGACAACTTAATGGGTATGGGGTTTCTTTGGGGGATGATGAAAATGTTTTGGAATTAGATAGAGATGGTATTTGCTCAATAATGGAGAATGTGCTAAATCGCACTGAATTGTTCACTTTTAAATGTTTAGCTTTGTGTTATATGATTTTACTGCAATTGAAATACATAAGGAGACAGACAGACAGAGGGAATAAGAATGCACACCTCGGTCCAATGGCTCTTATTTGATCTGCAGTCCACATGTCCGATGGCAGATATCTATGCAATGCCCATACCCTCTACCAGTAATGGATGTGAGGGCTGGACAGAATATATCCCAGCCAGGGTCATACAATCAAGCTAGAATCTTGGGCTGCCAACTTCAGGGATAGACTGCTTTCTACTACTTTAACCGAAAGAATAATTCTCTTGGTCCTTGAGATCATGTCTGCAATAACTACTTATTGAGTGCCTACTACAAATCAGATGCTCAATTCTTTTCACTTGAGATCACATATGCTTAACTAGCTCTTCCCCTCAGTATATGCTTATCATACTGGTCCCCTAGTGACAACCTGTTCTAATTTTGATCTATAATGGGTCCAAGTGGTATCTGATTAAAAACTGTTGCCATAACTTCACATCATTTTGAGTGTGTGTATGTGTGTGTGTGTGATTTAAAAATAACCAAAAAACTATAAAGGTTAAAGGTATATTTGACAAAAGTATAAAGTTTATATGACACAAAATATTAAATAAAGTGGCTTTATGCTTAGAGAAAGTCAGCAGATAATGTTCAGGTCAAGGCCACTAGTATTAACTGAGAACCCAGTGTTCAAGGCCTGCTGCCCAACATAGCCAGCAGAGAAGGATGAACCAGCCCTCCAAATTTGACATTCTCAAGGAGCATGCAGGCCCAGGAGTGCACAGAGCAGAAGGTAATAGATGTGCAAATAAAAAGTAAAAGCATGGCTCAACTGAGGTCTTGGCATCAGCGTCCCTCTGTAAGGTTACATTGGAGACAGGTCTGGGAGGATGAGGAGGACTCTATAGGGGAAGACAGTGATATGCTCTAGGCAGAAGGGTTACCTTGATAAATTTGGAAGAAGGGGCATCATCTCCAGTTTGAACAGGAAGAATTAGAAACAGAGTGAACGATATAGGTGTGCAAAGTGGTGTTTTCACTTTTTACATACCAATTCTGTTTGCAGTTCACTTTCTTTATCGTGTCTTATTACTCAGACCCTTAAGCAATGACTATTTGCACATGTACATATGTACAGACACGCACACCGAGGTACTGTCTCCGTATTGATCTGTGACCTACTGTTTTGTAACATACAGGTGGTTTGAGTGTTCTCCCTGCCCCTCCCCAAATCCTTGCCAACTTGATCTTTACACTTACACTATTTTAGCCAAAGGCAAAGACTCTCATTCTACAGTTAAAGCTAAGTCTTAAAATATAAGTACACTCAAAGAGGTGACATAACTTAAAAATATCCTAAATATGAGGTACCAAAATAGATAAATTGAGCTTCATCAAAATTAAAACTTTTGTGCTTCAAAGGAAGCTATTGAGAAAGTGAGAAGATGATTCATGAATGGAAAAAAGGATGTGCAAATCCTATACCTGAAAAGGATCTAGTATTAGAATACATAGAGAATTCTCACAGGCTTGACCTGTGGTGGCACAGTGGATAAAGCATCAACCTGGAATGCTGAGGTCAATGGTTTGAAATCCTGGGCTTGCCTGGTCAAGGCACATATGGGAATTGATGCTTTCTGCTCCTCCCCCATTCTCTCTCTCTCTCTCTCTCTCTCTCTCTCTCTCTCTCTGTTTATCTTCCCTAAAATGAATAAATAAATAAAAATAATTTTAAAAAAAAGAATTCTCACAACCCAACACTGAAAGATAAAGCCCAACTGAGAAATGGGCAGAGAATTTGAGGAGACATTTCTCCAAAGAAGATATACAAATGACCAATGAACACATGAAAAGATGCTCAAGGCCATTACAGTAGTCATGTAAATCAAAAGCATAACAAGATACAACTTCACGTCTGCTCGGATGACCATAATCAAACAGACAGACTCTAGCTAGTAATAGTGAGAATGTGGAGAAAGCGGCATCCCCATACATTGTTGGTGGGAATGTAAAATGGTACAACCACTTTGGAAAAACAGTTTGGCAGTTTCTCAAAAAGTTTATATAGAGTTACCATATGATTCAAAAGTTCCACTCCAGAGTATATAACCAAAAAGAAAAGAAAAATAAAACACATGTCCACACAAAAACCTGTATAAGAATGTTCACAACAGCATTATTCATAGTAGCCAAAAGGTAGAAACAACAAAAGTGTCCATCAATTGATGAGTGAATATACAAAATGAGGTACACCCAGACAATGGGGTACTGTTCAGCCATAAAGGGACTGAGTACCGATGCATGCTACAACAAGGACGGACCTGAAAACATTATTCTAAGCGGAAGAAGCCAGATAAACGGTCACATATCATATGATTTCTTCTACAAAAAAATGTCCAGAGAAGGCAAATCTCTACAGACAGAAAGATTAGTGCTGGGGCTGAGGGGAATAGAGAGTAACTGCTAATGGACATGAGTTAATTTGCGTGATAAAAATGTTCTGGAACTAGATAGTAGTAATGGTTGCACAATTTTGGAATATACTAAAAACACTTTAAAAGAGTGAATTTTATGATATACGTATTATATCTTTAAAAAAATTCTAAGGCATAAATTACTTTTATCAGCTTCTGAGAGAAAATGCTAACCAGGAGGACAGTAAGGCTGAAACACCAGGAAGTCACAGCAGCCCCAAGCAGGCAGTGCAGACAGGTCCAGGCAGGAACCAACACAGGGCACCTTGCCCTAAACTACTCTCCCTCTTTCTGTTTACAGGCCATTTTTCCTGCCTACCTTTCTCTCCCACTGTAGAAGGAAAATAACCTCAACCACAGGAGAAAAATCAACACTCTTTGCCTTAAAAGTTGTTTCAGTCACCAAAAAAGATAGGTAACTTTCAAAAAAGTGTATTCAACAAAGTATGTATATAGTTTCTTCACTGCTAAGAAAGGGAAAGGATAATGAGAAATCCTGGCTTCAGGAAGTGCTTACTTGCCAAAAAATTTATCAAAAGCATGTGGTCCCAACCCAAAGCCTGGATCTATACACAAGTCTCAAGATGATGGAGTAAGCTGTGCAAGATTACATAAAACAGGTTCCCTTAGCCTGGCAGATGTCGGCTGTCTTCCAAGAAGGGCAATCGGATAGCAGACGTAGCTACGTGGCGCAGCCCACGTGAAAAGGTAACCCGGGAAGTCAGTGCTTAAGGATCATCCTGAGGAGATCCTCCTCGGATCAGGTGTCTGAACCTGGCCCCACTAATTACATACCTTCTTTCATAACAAAAGGAGATATCTATTGGTAACCCTAGAGGACGATCTGTTTAAATTGTTAATAGACTTTGGACCAAATGAAATACTTGAGAGGGAAAAGCAAACATCCTCTGGATGACTTTTGAGGTAGGCTGGACATTTTCCTGGAAGACTTGTAGTCTGATTAAACTTCTGCTATCTTCCTTCCTACACAAACATCTGGAGCCACCACTAAAGAAAGGTTGAGTGAAGGTCTGACTTATGATTTAGGTTCATGGTACATTGATGCAGCACTGATAAAGAACCACCTGGATTAATGTGCAGATCATAAAAACAGGCATGCAAGAGAAAATATTTCTGAGCAAGTTAGAAGGAACCAAATATTTCAAGTTTGTCACTTTTTCTGTCTAGGGAAAGAAAGCTGGTCCAAAGAGGAGATATAGATGGAGAGTCAGGACAGGGAATGGAGAGAATGTCAGCATGCAGAAACCATCAAAGTTTGGGCATCAGAAACCTGGGATAAGGCAGCAGCAAAAATAGTCTCTTGCTAAAGAGTTAGAGAAGTAGTTGCTGTTAATTTATCTGACTTTTAAATTTAAAAAAAAATCACCCAACATTTCACAGCGTCAACCTATAGTCATCCAGAAGTAGATAAACGCAAGACAAAACTAGAATTCAGAACAGCAAATAAACACAAGACCATACCAATGCCTGGCCTCCACAATGAGTGCCTCTGTGATCTCTGCCTGCACTGTTAGTGAAAGACAGAGTATATTTTTAAATTACAACAAGTTTTTAGTCCTAATTGAAGTCATTGTGATTTAAACCTTTTCTTGGACAGGCTCTCTTCTGAGATCTTGACCTTATTTTTTTTTTTTAAGATTTTATTTATTCATTTTAGAGAGGGAGGAGAGAAAGATGGGGAGAGGAGCAGGAAGCAGCAACTCCCATAAGGGCCTTGACCAGGCAAGCCTGGGGTTTTGAACCAGCAACCTCAGCATTCTAGGTCAATGCTTTATCCACTGCAACACCACAGGTCAGGCTGAGATCTTGATCTTTAAATTAACCTAAATTACTATCTATTCTTTTTTGTTATTTCTCCTGTGACTTTTTATTACTTTTCAGGTTCCATATAGGGTGCAGATTCTCTGAGCCCCAGCTGTCCAACAAACCTAGCGTCTGAGATGTGGCTAATCCAAACAGATGTGCTCCAAGTGTAAAATACACACGGTATTTCAAAGATTTAGTAACATATTTTTAATAACTTTAAAATATTGGTTACATGTTGAAATGATACCATTTGGGATATATTGGGTTCAATAAATTATTAAAATTAATTTCATGTTCCTTTTGGGGGGAGCTTTGACATGGCTGCTAAAACATTTGAAATTGCATCAAATTGCAACTGGGGCTACCATTCTATTTCTAAAGGCTAGAGCTTCTCTGAGCTTTTACTACACAAGAGCGCCTTACACATATACCCACACACCCATTTTTCACATAACATATTTGAAAGATTGCCGGGTGGCGCCGATGAACGAACGAAGAGCCGAAACAGCCAAATGAGCAAAAGTCAGGCTTTATTGGGAGGACTCCGGGCGGGTTCGCAGACTCGGAATGGGAGCCCGAGAAGCCGTGCCCAACTGGTGGGGCTTGAGATTTTTATACCCCTTCAGGCTGGCTGGGGAATTTCCACTGTGGTTTCGGCCTACAGGTGATTTGCGTAACTAGGGATGCTAATGGTTGAGGAATTGCAAAAATACCAAAGACATGAGGGACTTTCCAGCCCCTGCCCAGAGGGTGCTACTGGACATTCCTGGCTTTTTGGTATAGGGAGTGGGGTGACGTGGTCTTATCTGGCTACTTCCTGCTGTACAGGGACGGAGCTGGGGAGGGGTAGGAAAGAGCCAGAGCAGTCCATATCCGCTATAGTGGGCAGGGGTTGGTACTGTTGCAGCATCATCTGGTTGACCGCTATCCTGGTGATCTCCTGAAATCGGGTCTGCAGGAAGCGAAAAAGACAAGGGGTAATTAGTAAGATTAGTCCAATTATGAAAATGGGTCCTATGAGTGGAGCCAGTAAAGAATACATGGAGAAGTTCCACCAAGAAGAGGCTTCTGCTGAGAATTTTTGTTTCTGGAGCTCAGAGCCGAGTTTGTGGAGGGCTTCTACCCTGGTCTCTAGAAGGCCGGATTCGTTGATGTAGTAGCAACATTCTTCCCGCAAGAAGACACAGGTGCCCCTGTGCTTGGCTGTAAGCATGTCCAGGGCTCGCCGGTTCTATAACGAGACTTGGGCGAGAGAAGTTATTTGTCTCTGTAGGGAGGCTACAGTGGGGGTATCCGTATCCCAGATCTTAGGGTCGACTCCAGGTAGAAGCTGGACTCTGGGGTCCGAGTCAGGCCCGGGGTCGGGATCTGGCACCAGTGCTAATAGGAAGGCTTGCCTGGGGGAGAATGAAATGCTTGCCTGGAGTTTGGACAGAATGTCTCTCCCCAGGAGGGGAACCGGGCAGGAGGGTATGACTAGGAAGGAGTGAGAGAATGGGTGACCCTCAAATAGGCAGTTAAGGAGGGTTGTCCGCTGTGGGGTCGAGGGCGATTTGTCGATTCCCATGACCGAGACCTGGGAAGGAACTGTAAGGCCCGAATGAGAGGGAAGGACAGAGTAGGTAGCCCCCGTGTCTATTAAAAAGGAAACAGACTTACCCGCTAGCTGGAGCATAGCCCTGGGCTCGGTGAGGGTAACTGGAGTTGAAGATCCAGGGCCCCCTCAGTCATCCATCAAGCCCAGCAGTTCTGAGACCGGAAATGCCTGGTTCTCAGCTCCCCGGCATTGAGGTGCCGGAGGCTGAGCCAGGGCCGGGCAGTCCGACTTCCAGTGGCCCATGAGCTTGCATTGTGGGCAAGGCTTGGTGGGGGGGCCTCGGTTGCGGGCCGGCCTTAGCTCAGTGGCCCTCTTTGCCGCATTTAAAGCAAGCGTCCGGTGGTGTGCACTGTCCTCCCTTGGAGGTTGGCTTCTTTGTCGGTTCCCCTACCGGCCGGAGGGCTGCTACCAAGGCTTGGGTCTGGAGACTAATCTTCTGCAATAACCGTGCCTACCAGGCCGCTTCAGCTGTTTCCTCTCGGGCATTAAACACTTTTAAAGCCATTTTTACCAGGTCTTAAATGGGAGTCTCAGGGCCCTCTTCAGCCTTTTTTAGTTTTTTTCTAATATCTAGGGCTGACTGAGAGATAAAGTGAGAGGCTAAGACTGTGGCCCCATTGCGGGACCCCGGGTCTAGGTGGGTATAACGAACAAGGGCCTCTTGGAGGCGGTTTAGGAAAAGGGCTGTGTTTTCTTCGGGGAGTTGGGTAATTTCCCTCAGCTTATCATAATTTACAACCTTGTTAGAAACTGCATCCATACCTCTGATTAAGTATCGGAGCATAAGGTTTTGACGAGGGATGTTGGACCCTTGGCCAGCTTGATAACTCCAATTGGGGTCTTCTCCGGGGACCACCTCTGTGCCAAGGGGGATTTGGTCATCTACTAGATGGTCCCTGTCTGCCTGCTGTCTGGCAGCAGTGAGGATACATTCATGTTCCTCAGGTGTGAGAGTGGAGGTACAAATTACTTTAATGTCATGCCAGGTCAGGTCATATGTCTGAGTCAAGTACCAGAATCCCTCAATGTAGGTTGAGGGGTCAGCCGAGAAAGATCCTAGCTGTTTCTCAATCTGTGAAAGGTCTTGGAGGGAAAAGGGAACATGTACCCGAATTAGGCCCTCTGCCTCAGCCACTCCGCGGGGAGGGGCAAGGACAACGGATGATGATGGGGGCTGTGCGACCTGGTATGAGCTGCAATGGGAGAGGGGAGAGGGTTGGCGGGAGGTGGGGCAGATGAAACCAGAGGGGTGGAAGGAGCCAAAGCCTGGCCTGGGTCTGGGGGGTTCTCCCGGGGGAGAGCCGGAGGAGAAGATACGTGGTCGGGAAGGTCATCAAGTTGAGAGTAAGGAGGGGGTTCCTGGGATGAAGCCTTGGGAGGAGGGGAGCTCTGGGCTAGAAGAATTTGGAGAGTGGAGCAGTAGGAGCAGAGATCAGGGCGGGAATGGAGATCCCAGAAAGTCTGAATATATGGGGCCTCAGAGTCTTTTCCAGTGTGCCAGCAAAAAATAGTCTAGGTCCCAGAGGACGTTAAAGTCAAAAATACCCATAGGCGGCCAGTAAGACTGGTTATCTAGGGTGTATTGAGGCCAGGCGACCTGTGACAGGAAGACGAGTTTCTTCCTGTGAAGTGTCTGAGTGTATCCCAATTTGGAAAAATTTTTAAGAAGACATCCTAGAGGAGTTTTTGGGTCTATTTTGGATTTGGAGTTCCCCATAATTTAGTAGTCCTTTGGACCCCAACGTGTCGGAGGAGAAAGGATATGAGGGAGGCGTCCCTTCCAGATATCCGTCTCCTGACAGGAATAGAGGAGCGAGTGAAAGGCTCCAGGAGTCGGTGTGGGTAGGGCCTCACGGCTTGGCGAGTCTAGGATGAGAGACCGCATCGGAGACACAGGGGTCCAGTGAGACAGAAAGAGAGAATCGAATTACTCATGGTTAAAAGTCACTCTCACAGGGAACTCCAAATTCAAAGCGACGGGCGGCACGAGGCAGGAGGAGAGAGAAGGGGGACTCTTGCTCAGGCCTGTGGGGGCCGGGGTGGGTCACTGTAAAGCCAGTGGTCAGGGACACTATCACAGCAGCCCGACCCATGCAGGTTCACATTAGATTCGTACATTCGGTAATGAAACAACGGAGCCAAAAACTGGTGAGCCATCAACTTTAATTCTAGCTTGCACCCAGCGGGCAAGCAAAAACACACACTGGGCTCCAAAACCCACACATTCAGTGCTCACAAAGCTACTGACTTATCCGAGTTTCCTAGAATCAAAGCTTTCTAGCTCACCAGACTTATTTACCTCTGTTTCCCATCTCCTCCTGCACAAACTCTTAACAAACTGGCTTCTTCCTCAGCACTCTGCCATCTCGGCTGCTTCTCCTGGCCTTCACGTGGCCTTACTCTGCTCTCCTCTCTTCTACTAACCTCAGGAACTTAGGAACCAAGAGAGAGAGATCAAGCTACTGCTCTCTCCCATTTTGAGTCTATGCCATTTTATAGCATAGACTCAAAACCTTTAATCCAATTATACAAAGAAGGAAGTCTCTTATACAAAGTCACCCATCTGAGGCATAATGGGATTCTTCAGGAGAGTGCACCACCCTACATCATCCAATCAGTCAAGGGTGTGGGGAAGAGCTTAGTCTTAAAACTAAGCCTTAGGCTATAATGACCCGGCCTGCCCACAGCCTGTTCCAGAACACACATTAATATCAACGAACTTCCATGTGGACAGCGCCATCTTTAACAAAGTGAGCATAATATATTTTATCTGCCCAACAATCCACCCTTATGCTCACTTTACTACCCACAATCTACACCACTGGCATCCCTGTACAAGGAAATTAGGTACATTACACAAATTACAACATGACAAATCATACAATTTCAAAAATTACAAAGGTACACACATTTCACCAGTCTCTAAGCACTTTACCAAAAGTGCAAAATGTCCTCAGCTTTCTTTCTAGCCATGAGAAAAGCTTCCCGGGGTAGAAGGGCCTCCAGCAAAGCCATCTCCACCTCCATCAGGGTATTTCACATTGTCCAAAATCCATAAGTCCATTCAACAAAGGAGCCTGTGCCCATCCGGTCATAGTCCAAGAAATCAGTCCACACACATAGGGCTTTAGCCTCCTCCCTCATTCCTGCCATCATGGCAAGTCTCACACTGTCCTAAAGAAAAGCATGTGGCAATGGCAGTCAGCATTTCCATCTCTGCTCTGGGGAGCATGATGGCTTCCACCGCTATGTCCCAAAATCGCAGACCTACCGGCAGCATAGCTACTCCTTGCTGCTGGGCTCTCACCTTCCGGTGGCTGCGGATCACAATTCCAGACCAATTCTCCTCATCCTCCAAAGAGGAACTGAAAACACCAGCTCCTGCTGCTGGGCTCGAGATCCGGGCCAACGCTGCCTTCTGCTCAGCAGGTCTTGCAGCTCCAACCCCGGCCTTAGCCCCGGTCCCGGCCTCAGCTCTGGCCCCAGCCTCAGGCCTGGCCTCATGCCGCTGCTGGCTCTCCACAACTTCCAGGGCAATCTCCAACTCACGAACCTGTGATTCCTTCTCCAGCATCTGCTCCATTTCCAGGCGAATCTCACAAACCTGGACAGCCTCCTCCTCCAGTGCTTCCTTCAGCTCCAGGGTCAGCATCTGTTTCTCCCACGTTTCCTCCAGCTCCTTCCACTGCTCAGCCTGCAGGTCCTGGGCAACCTCTTCCATATAGCTCTCGGTTTCCTCACGCATGGCTGTAAATGTCAGCCAGCCTACAGTCCCCCAAAACACAGCTATGGGAAACCAAAACAGCAGCCAGTCCTCTACTCCACCACTCAAAGGTGGTGTTGGTTCCATGCCGATCTGTATCGAATCCTGCCGACTACGCCAAATGTAAAGCCAGTAGTCGAGGCCGCCATCACAGCAGCCTGACCCACGCAGGTTCACATTAGATTCGAACAGTCGGTAATGAAACACGGGAGCCAAAAACTGGTGAGCCATCAGATTTAATTCTAGCTTGCACTGGGCAGGCAAGCAAAAACACACACTGGGCTCCAAAACCCACACATTCAGTGCTCACAAAGCTACTGATTTATCCGAGTTTCCTAGAATCAAAGCTTTCTAGCTCACTAGACTTATTCACCTCTGTTTCCCATCTCCTTCTGCATAAACTCTTAACAAACTGGCTTCTTCCTCAGCACTCTGCCATCTCAGCTGCTTCTCCTGGCCTTCACGTGGCCTTACTCTGCTCTCCTCTCTGATACTAATCTCAGGAACCCAGGAACCAAGAGAGAGAGCAAGCTCCCAGGCTGCCCCAGTTTATAGCATAGATAATCCAAACCTTTAATCCAATTATACACACAAGAAAGTCTCTGATAATGGGATTCTTCAGGAGAGTGCACCACCCTACATCATCCAATCAGTCAAGGGTGTGGAGAAGAATTTACTCTTAAAACCAAGACTTAGGCCATAAAGACCTGGCCTGCTTACATTACAGCTTTTCCCCACACCCATCCCAAGCATAAGGGCAAATAATATCACCGGGGTGATGGGCTCCCATGTGGGCAGCTCCATCTTTAACAAAGTGAGCATATTATATTTTATCTGCCCAACAACACACATATGGCTTTAGCCTCCCCCCTCATTCCTGCCATCATGGCAATTCTCACACTGTCCTAAAGAGAAGCACGTGGCAATGGCAGTCAGCATTTCCATCTCTGCTCTGGGGAGCATGATGGCATCCACCCCTATGTCCCCAAATCGCAGACCTACCAGGAGCATAGCTACTCCTTGCTGCTGGGCTCTCACCTTCTGGAGACTGCGAATTGCAACTCCAGTCTGATTCTCCTCATCCTCCGAAGAGGAAAAGAAAACATCAGCTCCTGCTGCTGGCCTTGAGCCCCGGGCCACCACTGCCTTCTGCTCCATGGGCCTTGCAGCTCCAGCCCCAGCTACAGCTCCGTCATCGGCCTCAGGCCCAGCCTCATGCTGCTGCTGGCTCTCTACAACATCCAGGGCAATCTCCAACTCACGAACTTGTGATTCCTTCTCCAGCGTCTGCTCCATTTCCAGGTGAATCTCGCAAACCTGGTCAGCCTCCTCCTCCAGCACTTCCTCCAGCTCCAGGGTCAGCATCTTTTTCTCCCACGTTTCCTCCAGCTCCTTCAGCTGCTCAGTTTGCAGGTCCTGGGCAGCCTCCTCCATAGAGCTCTCAGTTTCCTCACACATGGCTGTAAAAGTCAGCCAGCCTTCAGTCCCCCAAAAAACAGGTATGGGAAACCAAAACAGCAGCCAGTCCTCTACTCCACCACTCAAAGGTGGTGTTGGTTCCATGCCGATCTGTATCGAATCCTGCCGACTACGCCAAATGTAAAGCCAGTAGTCGAGGCCGCCATCACAGCAGCCTGACCCACGCAGGTTCGCATTAGATTCGAACAGTCGGTAATGAAACACGGGAGCCAAAAACTGGTAAGCCATCAGCTTTAATTCTAGCTTGCACTGGGCAGGCAAGCAAAAACACACACTGGGCTCCAAAACCCACACATTCAGTGCTCACAAAGCTACTGACTTATCCGAGTTTCCTAGAATCAAAGCTTTCTAGCTCACCAGACTTATTCACCTCTGTTTCCCATCTCCTCCTGCACAAACTCTTAACAAACTGGCTTCTTCCTCAGCACTCTGCCATCTCGGCTGCTTCTCCTGGCCTTCACGTGGCCTTACTCTGCTCTCCTCTCTAATACTAATCTCAGGAACCCAGGAACCAAGAGAGAGAGATCAAGCTACTGCTCTCTCCCATTTTGAGTCTATGCCATTTTATAGTATAGACTAAAACCTTTAATCCAATTATACAAAGAAGGAAGTCTCTTATACAAAGTCACCCATCTGAGGCATAATGGGATTCTTCAGGAGAGTGCACCACCCTACATCATCCAATCAGTCAAGGGTGTGGAGAAGAGCTTAGTCTTAAAACTAAGCCTTAGGCTATAATGACCCGGCCTGCCCACAGCCTGTTCCAGAACACACATTAATATCAACGAACTTCCATGTGGACAGCGCCATCTTTAACAAAGTGAGCATAATATATTTTATCTGCCCAACAGTCACAAAGCCCTTCTCCCGGTTTCGGCACCAAATGAAAGATTGCCAGGTGCCGCCGATGAACGAATGAAGAGCCGAAAGAGCCAGATGAGCAAAAGTCAGGCTTTATTGGGAGGACACCAGGCGGGTTCACAGACTCGGAATGGGAGCCCGAGAAGCAGCACCCAACTGGTGGGGCTTGAGATTTTTATACCCCTTCAGGCTGGCTGGGGAATTTCCACTGTGGTTTCGGCCTACAGGTCATTTGCGTAACTAGGGATGCTAATGGTTGAGGAATTGCGAAATACCAAAGATATGAGGGACTTTCCGGCCCCTGCCGGGAGGGTGCTACTGAACAATATTGTTCTGGTTATATACTTTATCTCCTTTGTAGGGTCCAAACACAGAGTCAAGGCCATAAATTCCTTCAAGCTGCTTGGAGTCTGTTTAGCAATGGGCAGTAGTTTCAGTGCTCTACCAGGAAGCATGCCTCACGAAGAAACTGACTTACAGGAACAAAGCAGCCAAGACCCTTCAAGGATGTATGCCATTATTCCGACAGCTTTACCATGGTCAAAATCGGCAGGGGCAATCGCCATGTAGGTGTTCAATGTGTGAGCAGTTTTAGCAAAAACAAAATAAAAATACATTTTATCATTTCACCAAAGCCCCTCAAATCACAGACTTGACATTTGGAATGTGCCTAATCTAATACCCTACTAGGTCATATTCCAGATTAGAGACCAAACATCCAGCTGCTAATACACCAAATATTTACTGAGTGTCCACTGTGCACCAAACACTCATTTTATCCTCACCAACAAGCTTACTAAGTTAGTACCATGATGACCAGCCAATTCCATAGGTGCCAGGAATATCAGAGGATGGGCATGAGAAGGGCCTGGTATACTTCCCTCACTTTGCCACCTCTGGCATGTGGAAAGATGTCACATCCCAGCTATTGCTGAGAGTTAATACGCAGTGTTTGCACTAGCCAAATGACTGCTGTAATGTAGAGAGTCATATAGTTACTTTAAACAATTTTAGGGCATTAAAGTCATAATATGGAAATGGAGATTGCCAGGAAAATACCTGGCTTTTTCACTTTATTTTTATATCTACTGGTAGAAGTTTTCTGTGATGTTTATTTTAGTTACACTGACATACTAGAGATCTACCAGCATCTTTCCCAAACTTTACATTTTATGTCTCTTGTGAAGTTATATATATACTGGAGTTTCCATTTGCAGAAATGGGAACAAGACTCATCTGGCAAGGCCCTGGCCAGTTGGCTCAGTGGTAGAGCATGGGCCCGTTGTGTGGAAGCCCCTGGTTCGATTCCCGGCCAGGGCACACAGATGAAGTGCCCATCTGCTTCTCCACCCTTCTCCCTCTCCTTTCTCTCTATCTCTCTCTTCTCCTCCTGCAACCAAGGCTCCAATGGAGCAAAGTGGACCTGGGTGCTGAGGACGGCTCCATGGCCTCTGCCTCAGGCACTAGAATTACTGGTTGCAGTGGAACAACACCCCAGTAGGGAAGAGCATCGCCCCCTAGTGGGCATGCCGGGTGGATTCCAGGAGGGTACATGCAGGAGTCTGCCTCTCTGCCTCCCCGCTTCTTGATTCAGAAAGAAAAAAAACAAACTCATCTGGCAAAAGCTTTGAGCTTTCAGATTCCAGTGCCCAGTCACAGCGTGGCCAGAGAATATAGTGTTATATTCAGCTGTCCTTTATGCAGTGATACCTGGAATCCCCCACAGAAGTTTCTGTTTGAAAATGTTTAGCTATTTGTGTATTACCTTTTTCAGCATACAAATAAGAAAACAGGCACTAAATTGAAAAGAGACTCCTTCCCTGGGACAGAGCTGACTCTAGTGAGAATCCAGACTCAGAGCATTAGGTTCTGCTGCCTCCTACTGGCCAGAGTGAGATATTGCACAAAACCTACAGTCAGAAAAATTGTAATCAGTACTTCTCAATTTGAATAATACAATGACTCTTAAAAGGGGGGGAAATCTCTTAACTATATTTGTAACCCCCAGACTGAAAATCATTATAAATCATGCAAATAGGAAAGTTCATATAGCAACTGAGCCTTACATTCTGAGAGGTGATTTAAATGTCCATGGGAGATTCTGCAAGGCACAGATGTTATCTGAATTATGTATGTACCATGTAGTTCCCACAACATATATTGTGGCAATGATGGCTTTCTGTCAAGGCACCTCTTTACTTAATTTTGGTGCAGTTTATAACTCAAGTCTTACAGATACGTACTCTTCCATTAGTTTCTGTGAAACTACATATTTCTCTTTCTTGCCCTATACATGTATTTTTGCCTCCCTGCCTTCGTCCCCACTCTTGGGGAAAATAGGAATTTATTGATTTATTTTATTATTATTATTATTATTATTATTATTTTGCTGTCTCAGTATTGTCCTTTGATGCTTCTTTGATATGAAATCTCCTCACTCCGACAGCTTCCAGGATTCTCTTCTCTGTAAAATCCTTCACCTCTTCACAAGCAAAATCAGACCCGCTCTCTCCTCCAGGTGACCACATCACCCTGTCCTTAGCTTGATAATAGCTGCTGTCACCTTGATAGTTGTCTCACCCCCTGGACCTCCTGCAATTTAAGAAAAGAAGGTCAGATCTTAGACATTTTTAAACAATACCCATGTTTATATCACTTAAATTTGACAATATGCTTAGTGTTAGTAAAGGAACCATCTTGACTAAGATGCTTGAATCGGAAATTTATGACCTAATAAGACAGAGACATAAACAACTGGAACACAAGATGGCATGTGAGAGATAAATGGCAGGTTGCAGAGCTAGTAAAGCCGCAAACAGTAAAGAAGCAATTGTCCTACCTAGAGGAGGAAATGAAGTTTGAGACTTATATGAAAAGCTATATATATGGCACTGGGGATGAAAGGATGGGTGTGGGAGGGTGTTGTCACATATGGAAACTATCCAGATAGAAGAAATCCAAATAAAATACAAACCTCCGAGACAGGAAAGCTTGAGTATCTTCTATGAGCAAGAAGAAGTGCTATTTCTTCCAGAGCCTGGGGTGCTTTCAGGGGAGAGAGAAAGACAGGTCCAGTTCACTGAGGGCCTTAAAGGCCAAATAAGAAAGGTAGTATATCTTAACTAGGCAGGAACTGGGGTGAAGCATCTGTGGGTCAATGGAGCACAGACATCCCTATAGCCAGCTGTATCCCACTTTTTCACGAGAGCTGTAATACTTCTGGGAAAAATGGTTCCCGGAGTTGGGGCATACACAGATATATGATCTGGTGGGCAGCTTTGAGGGAGGATCCATGGAGCCTGATTCTGAGTTGGTAAACCAGACAGAGCCCTAGGGCTTTGCACAAGTAAGGAAGAAGGGTTCAAGGCACCCCAGGGCCAAGGGCACCAACACAGGGCTCATCATGAGGTGGCATGTGCTACCATGACAAAAAGGCTGTGTACAAGATTATAAAGAGCATTCTCTTCACCTCTGGACACTTCAAGACACAACCAACTTTTAGAAGGACATCCTTCCCCACCTCACCGCGGTTTAGGTATAGAAAGGAGGCAGCATTCTCTTCATTGTACGAGAGCAGTGGTTTCCAAATTTGAGTGTGTACCAAATCACCTGGAGGTCTTGTCAAAGCTGACTGCCCCAACCCTATAGCATCTGAGTTAAAAACTCTACAGTAGAGAGCCCTGGCCGGGTAGCTTGATTGGTTGAAGTGTTATCCCAATACATCAAGGTTGCAGGTTCTATCCCATTGGGACACATACAAGAGATCAACTAATAAATGCATGAATAAGTGGAATGAATTGATGTTCTCTCTCTCTTTTTCTCTCTCTCTCTCTCAAATCAATAAAAATATAAAACCAATCATGAGATCTGGGGTGGAGCTCGAAAATTTGCATTTCCAGTAAATTCCTGATTGAGGTTGATTCCTGATGTTGCTGGTTGAGGGACCACCCTTTGAAAACCATTGTACATGAATACTCCTGGGAGGAATATGCTGAGGGTAGAAGGCATGCCTGTATTGTTCCTCATGAAGTAACCAGCACCTCACAAAAATAACTGAGATATAAGAGGTGCTACAGAAACATATGAAGAGGGAGCTTGCCCCTGCCTTCAGTATAGATTAGTACAGTGGTTCTTAAACTTTTTGAATTAGGGGCGCATTTAAAATCCTACAAATAATTGTAGGTGCACTATATACAAATTTCTGAGAAATATGTTATAATAATTAAGTCAAATATTAAAGAAAAAATATAAAATTCAAGCATGCTTTTATGGTAATTAAACAAAATAAATGTGACAAAATTAAATTTATTCTGACATTAAAAAACATTTTTATGCTATATTTTTTTAGTTATGCTTTTTAGAATTTGTAAAAAAGAGGGGTTAAAAAATAAAAAAAAAGAACAACAAAAAGGTTATCTTTTTATATATACAAATACATTCTTAGTAAGATTTAGTAAATTCAGCAGGTCCTGGCATGAATGTGTTAAGTCAGTGGTTCTTAACCTGGGTTCTATCGAACCCTAGGGGTTCGATGAGTCGGTCTCAGGGGTTCGGGGAAGCCTCTGCCACAGAGACCAGAATAAAGTAATACCGTAATTTGTTGAGAGTTCATGCACTTTGTTGATTTTGTTCTTTGAGCAAGGTGATGTTCATGCACGGCTCATATTGTGCACCAGTAAAAAAAACATATACCTATGTCTTGAATTTGGAAAAAAAATCATATTTTATTTATCACTAAAGAAGGGTTCGGTGAATGCGCATATGAAACTGGTGGGTTCTTAAAAGGTTAAGAACCAACCTGTGGTGGCGCAGTGGATGGGGAGTCGACCTGGGAACACTGAGGTCGCCGGTTCAAAACCCTGCACTGGTCTGGTCAGGGCACGTGTGGGAGTTGATGCTTCCAGCTTCTCCTCTCTCTCTCTCTCTCTCTCTCTCTCTCTCTCTTTCTCACTCTGTGTCTCCTCTCTAAAATGAATAAAATAAAATAAAATAAATTTTAAAAGGTTAAGAACCACTGTGTTAAGTTTTTTTATTCTTGCGTTTATGAGAAACATGAGCCTGGTGTGTCCTAGCGATTTCTTCAATGTTTGGGCATATATTTGAAAGGCAAACTCTCGTTTCCTCATCAATACATTGAAGAATTCCTCTCTTTTTACTTTTAATTGTGTTGAGGGTAGAAAATTCTAATTCACATAAATAGGATGTTGAAAATTGTAGTAAAATGTTCAAAGCTTTTTTAGATATTGCCACATACTCTTCTTTTATAGAAATCCAAAAGGCTTCAAGAGACAATTCCTTATGTTTAATCATTAATCCATGATCAGTGGATATAGCTGCCAGTTCTTCTTCTGTTAATGTTAAACCAAAATCACTTGAAGCTTCCATGAATGACTTTCTAATCCAATAGTATTCTTCAGTGTTAAGTGATGGAAAATGCTATAAATTAAATTCTGCCTGTCATCTTTCAAGTCCTATTTTATTTACACTTAACTTTTGCTCAATTCCAGAATCAGATTCCTTAATATATAGTGCTTCTATTTGAGAAATCTATCCATTTTATTTGGGTGTATTTATGTAAAAATAATATAATGATGTGTTAATAATAAATATAATAATGAGGTGTTAACAAAAAGAGCAGTATTTCCATAGTGAAATGGTATAATAGCATAACTATATTTATTTTTATATCTGGGCACATGCCGCAAACCAGTGCAGCTAGTAATTCCAGGTCCCGAGTGGGAATGGTGAGAAATTAAGAAAATACATGGAATTAAGAAAATACGGGGTCAGGAGGGCCCTGTAATCACTGCTGGCAAGAACAAAGAGCGCCCCAAAACAGCATCTTGCTTTATTTATAGGGCAAACTGGGCCATTAACAAATCAATGAGATCTTTGATCATGTTTCCAAGTCAACCAAGAATTTTACCAAATGCAGAAAACCTCCACTATACGTATCATCTTAACTTTACACCAAACAAAGGATAGAAGAAACTTGCCTCCAGTCTTTCTGGGGAACATGGGGGTAGTGTAAACAATCCAGCACCACAGCTTAACAGCCTTTTGCAACCTAATTAGGCAAATGAGGTGGGGTTTGGGCAGACTGTCAGCTTACAGCCAATTCCCCACACCTCTGTCCCTGTAAAAAAAAATTTTTATTTTTTTTTTACAGGGACAGAGAGAGAGTCAGAGAGAGGGATAGATAGGGACAGACAGACAGGAACAAGACAGACAGGAATGGAGAGAGGTGAGAAGCATCAATCATTAGTTTTTCCTTGCCATTGCAACACCTTAGTTGTTCATTGATTGCTTTCTCACACGTGCCTTGACCACGGGCCTTCAGCCACCCCTTGCTGGAGCCAGTGACCTTGGGTCAAAGCTGACGAGCTTTTTGCTCAAGCCAGATGGGCCCGCGCTCAAGCTGGCGAGATCGGGGTCTCGAACCTGGGTCTTCCAAATCCCAGTCCAATGCTCTATCCACTGCACCACTGCCTGGTCAGGCTGTCCCCCCAAAATTTAAACTCCAAAAAGCCTATTGGTTTTCTGGTCCTCAACAGGCACATATTTCTCTGGAATACCATAGGGTGCACCTGGAAATCTTCTAGGGCGCACCAGTGCACCCTGGCACACACTTTGAAAACCACTGGATTAGTATAATACACCCATTTTGTTTTAATATTTTAATGAATTTTCTTAGATTACTTTTTGTTTTAAACAAGAAAATGTCACAGAGTTCAAGCAGACATTCCTCCTTTCCCTCACAGAAGTCAGTGTGTCTTGCATTTGGTATGATTCCTGCTCATTCTTGTCATTTTTCATTTATCATATATATATGAGTATATCGAAGTATTATTTAATATGTTTAAATGTCATGAATGTACCATATAATGCATTGCATTGTGCACTTACTCTGTTCAGTATGGGTTTACTGTGGTAAAATATACATAAAATTTACCACTTTAACCATTTTTAAGTGCATGGTTTACTGACATTAAGTACATTTATTGTTGGGGGAGGTAAAATGGCAACAGAGTAGGCAGACATTACAACTCCCACCTCCCAGAACCAATGTGGATTACAACTTAACTTAGGAACAATTATCCTGAAAAAACAACTTTGGACTAAACTAAGAGGAATTTATAACCAAGGATCACCAAAGAAGCCACACTGAGACTGGTAGGAAGGACAGAGACACAGAAAGGGCTCCCCTGCTCCCAGGAGTGAGAGGTGAACCAGAGGGTCTCTCATGGTGGGGAGGGTTTCCCAGAGAGTTGTAGGTCCTCAGCCCCAGGACTGGAAACCCAGCTTGAGCCCCAGAGATTAGACTAAGCATATGCACAGTATTTAGCTGAAAAAAGAGCCAGGATACTGATTGCAACAGGGAGACAGAACTCTCAGACTCAGGCTCTATCTAAAAGGGACCACACAGAAAACATTGTTCACAGCCACTTACCCAGGACTCTGGGAGCGGGGATCACTGAGAGGACTGGAGTAGTGAGAGGAGAGTGTCACAGGGAGAGACTGTGGAGAACAGCCACCCTGACACCTATACTGGGTTACTCCACAAACCTAAAGTGACCATGTTTCCTGAAAGAACCAAGCCAGCAAAGAGAAGCAATTACCCCACCCACAAGAGTCTCTCCTGCTCTAGTCAGTGCAGAGAGACACTTAGAAGTAGGGGGCACATCAGGTTTTGAGTGCTGAGATCTGGGCTACATGGACCCCCCAAAATGCTGAGTAACCTCCCAAGGGCAGGAGGGCCCCAGCGGCAATGGCGGCCACAGCGTTTGGCACACTCAGTGGCAGGGAAGAAGAGGCTGGCAGCCCACACAGCAGCAACAAGGGGCAGAACCTGGAGAGACCTCCCGTGTGCCCATGGGGGGCGGAGCCCAGAGAGGCAGCCCATACACATGTGGGAGGCGGAGCAAGGCAAGGGGTCACTGTGCCTGCAGGGGGCAGAGGCTGGTGGCCCGCACAGCGATGGTGAGGGGCAGAGACCAAAGAGCCATCCTGCATGTCCGCAGGAGGCGAAAACTGGAGAGGCAGCCTGTGTGCCCACGGGGGGTGGAGCCCGGTGGCCTGAGCTGCCACATCAAGGGGCAAGGCCTGGAGAGGCGTCCCACATGCCCGTGTGAGGCAGAGCCCAGCTAGGCGAGGAGTTCCCCCCGCAGCACGGGGCAGCCCGAGCTGTGGCCCGCAAGCCTGTGCACCCATAGTGCCGGTGCCTGAGTGCTCAAGAAGGCAGTGGCAATGGGATGCTGATGGAAAGACCTCACTTTGGGAATAGAGAGGCCACACCCACTGGCCAAGAGTAGATAAAAGCCACCTAGGAGTGCAGCTGATATTTACAAGGGCATCAGGGCCCAGCAGAGGCAGCCACAAATTCTGGATAGCCTGTAGCACCAAGAAGGTTGCTAATAGTCAGTCATAAGCAGTGACCACTACTGGTCTGCATCAGGTTCTAGCCAGGGAAGTGCAGGGTTGGTACATCCAGCAGCCACATATGGAGAGCATCAGCTCAGGCCCTAACAACCCTAGTAAGAGTGGTATCTTTTTTTTTTAACATTTTATTTATTTTTTTTACAGAGACAGAGTGGGATAGATAGGGACAGACAAACAGGAATGGAGAGAGATGAGAAGCATCACTCATCAGTTTTTTTTATTGCCGTTGCAACACCTTAATTGTTCATTGATTGCTTTTTCATATGTGCCTTGACTGTGGGCTTTCAGCAGACTGAGCAAGCTCTTGCTGAAGCCAGCGACCTTGGGTTCAAGCTGGTGAGCTTTTGCTCAAACCAGATGAGCCCATGCTCAAGCTGGCGACCTCAGGGTCTTGAACCTGGGTCCTTCCACATTCCAGTCCGACGCTTTATCCACTGCACCACCACCTGCTCAGGCAAGAGTGGTATCTTAAGGAAAGAATCCTGGCACCTGACCCAGATAAGGCATAGGAAACAATGACACAAATAGCAAAAAGAGCATAGCAGCAGACAAGTAGCCCACAGCAGATTACAAACAATAGCTGAGGCCAACTGAAGAAAATCTAGAAACAACACAACTGAAAGCTGGAGGCAGATAACAACAACCTTATACTCAGCTAGCTACACAAACAATACATCTGAAGGAACAGTCTATACAGAGACAAAATGGGAAGACAGAAAAATGCAATTCAAATGAACCAACAAGAGAAATCCCCAGAAAAAGAAGTGAATGAGATGGAAATAACTGAGATACCAGATGCAGAGTTTAGAATAATGATTGTTAGGATGCTCAAGGATCTTAAAGCAACAATAAGTGGACATAATGAGCAACCAAAGAGATAACAAGCATCAAAAAGGACACTGACACCATAAAAAAGAATCAGACAGAAATGATAACCACAATAACAGAAATGAAGACTACACTAGAAGGAATTGAAAGCAGGCTGGATGAAGCAGAGGATTGAATCAGTAATTTAGAGGACAAGATATGCAAAAGCATGGAAGGAGAACAACAAAAAGAAAAGAGGATCAAAAAGTTTGAGGAAACTTTAAGAGAGCTCTGAGACAACATGAAGAGAAACAACATCTGCATAAAAGGGTTCCTGAAGGAGAAGAGAAAGAACAAGAGATAGAGAACCTGATTGAAGAACTCATAGCTGAAAACTTCCCTAAATTGATAAAGAAAAAGTCACACAGGTTCAAGAAGCACAGAGAATCCCATTAAAGAGGAACCCAAAAACATCTACACCAAGGCACATCATAATAAAAATGCCAAAGCTAAGAGATAAAGAAAGAATACTAAAAGCTGCAAGAGAAAAGTAGTCAATCACCTACAAAGGAGTCCCCATAAGGATGATATCAGACTTTTCAACAGAAATACTTGAGGCCAGAAGGAAATGGCAAGAAATATTCAAAGTAATGCAGAACAAAAAAATACAACCAAGACTTTTTAACCCAGCTAGGCTATCATTTAAAATTGAAGGAGAAATAAAAAGCTTTCCAGACATAAAATAAAAAAAACTCAAGGAATTCATCACAACCAATCCAATGCTGCAAGAAATGTTAAAAGGCCTGTTGTAAAAAGAACAAAGGGGAAATATCTAGTAAAAGAGGAATGTAGATTTTAAAAATAAAAAGCAATAAACAACTACACATTAATAATAACTGTGAATGTAAATGGATTAAATCCAATTAAAAGACATAGGGTAGCTGCATGGATAAAAAGACAGAACCCATACATATGCTGTCTACAAGAGACCCACCTCAAAACAAAAAATACACATAGACCAAAAGTAAAGGAATGGAAAAAAATAATTTAATGCAAATGGCAATGAAAAAATAAAGCAGGGGTAGGAATACTTATACCTGACAAAATAAACTTTAAAACAAAGGTTATAGTAACAGATAAATAAAGATAATTTAATGCAAATGGCAATAAAAAAAAAGCAGGGGTAGGAATACTTATACCTGACCAAAAAAACTTTAAAACAAAGGTTATAGTAACAGATAAATAAAGGCCACTACATAATAAAAAAGGGAGCAATCCAATAGGAAGATATAACCATTATAAATAACTATGCGCCTAATATAGGAGAAACTAAATATATAAAGGGTGAGATCATCAGAAATACTATAATAGCAGGTAATTTCAATACTGCACTAACATCACTGTATAGATCCTCAAGAAGGAAAATTAGCAAAAAAAAAAAAACACCCCAGCAGCCTTAAAAGACACACTAGATCAACTGGATTTAATAGATATCTTCAGAATGTTTAATCCTAAAGCAGCAGAATATACATTCTTTTCAAGTGCTCATGGTACATTCTCTAGTATAGACCACGTGTTAGAACAAAAAATGAGTCTCAATAAATTTAAGAAGATTGAAATCATATCAAGCATCTTCTCTGATAACAATGGCATGAAACTAGAAATCAACTACAATAGTAAAAACTGAAAAACATTCAAACACTTGAAAACTAAATAGTATGTTATTAAATAACAAATGGATTAACAACGAGATCAAAGAAGAAATAAAAAATTTCCTTGAAACAAATAAAAATGAACATAAAACAACTCAAAATTTATGGGACACAGCAAAAGCAGTCCTGAGAGGGAAGTTCAAAGCACTACAGACTTACTTACAGAAGCAAGAAAAAGCTCAAATAAACACAACCCTGCATCTAAAAGAACTAGAAAAAGAACAGCAAGTAAAGCCCAGAGGAACTAGAAGGAAGTAAGTAATAAATATGAGAGCAGAAATAAATGACATAGAGGCTAAAAAAAAACAATACAGAGAAATAATGAAACCAAGAGCTGGTTCTTTGAAAAGGGAAACAAGATTGTTGAACCTTTAACCAGACTCACCAAGAAAAAAAGAGAGGACTCAAATAAATAAAATTAGAAATGAGAGTGGAGAAGTAACCACTGAAACAGCAGAATTAAAAAGGATTGTAAGAAAATACTATGAAGAACTGTAGGCCCCCAAATCAGACAACTTAGGTCAACAAATGAGATCGAAACAGTTATCAAAAAACTTCCAACAAACAAAAGCCCTGAGTCAGATGGCTTCACGGGCAAATTCTACCAAATATTCGAAGAACTAACTCCTATCCTTCTCAAACTATTTCAAAGAAGTCAAGAGGAGGGAGGACTTGCAAGCTCCTTTTATGAGGCGAGCATAATTCTGAATCCAAAACCAGGCAAAGACAACATAAAGAAAGAAAATTATAGGCCAATATCCCTAACGAATTTAGATGCTAAAATTATCAATATAATATTAGCAAACCAGATCCAGCAATACATGAAAAACATCATACATACATCATGATCAAGTGGGATTTATTCTGGGGAGGCAAGGCTGGTACAATATTCGCAAATCAATCAATGTGATTCATCACATAAGCTAAAGAAAGGATAAAAAATCACATGATAATATCAATAGATGCAGAAAAAGCATTTGATAAAATCCAGCACCCATTTATGATCAAAACTCTCAGCAAACTGGGAATACAGGGAATATACCTCAACATGATAAAGGCCATCTATGACAAACCCACAGCCAACATCATACTCAATGGGCAAAAATTAACATCAGGAACAAGGCAGAGGTGCCCCTTTTCACCACTCCTATTCAACATAATTCTGGAAGTCCTAGCCACAGCAATCAGACAAGAAGAAAAAATAGAAGGCATCCAAATTGGAAAAGAAGTAAAACTATCATTATTTGCAGATGATATGATACTCTACATAGAAAACCCTAAAGTCTCAGTCAAAAAACTACTGGACCTGATAAATAAATTCAGCAAGGTAGCAGGTTATAAAATTAATATTCAGAAATCAAAGGCATTTTTATACACCAACAATGAACTGTCTGAAAGAGAAATTAAGAAAACAATACCCTTCAGTATTGCAACAACAAAAAATAAAATACCTAGGAGTAAATTTAACCAAAACAGTTAAAAACTTGTACTCGGAAAATTATAAAACATTAATAAAAAAATCAAGGAAGATACAAACAAGTGGAAGCATAATACAGTGTTCATGGATAGGAAGAATAAACATCATTAAAATGTCTATATTACCTAAAACAATTTATAAATTTAATGCAATTCCTATGAAAATACCAATGACATACTTCAAAGATATAAAGCAAATATTCCAAAAATTTATATGGAACCAAAAAAGAAAACGAATAGCCTCAGCAATCTTAAAAAGAAAAAATAAAGCCTGACCAGGTGGTGGCACAGTGGATGGAGCACCGGACTGGGATGCGGAAGACCCGGTTTCGAGACCCCAAGGTTGCCAGTTTGGGCGTGGGACCATCTGGCTTGAGCAAAAACTCACCAGCTTACCTCTCTCTGACTCTCTCTCTCTGTCCCTGTAGAAAAAATAAATCAATAAATAAAAATATATAAATAAAACATTAAAAAAAGAAAACAGGAGGTATCACTCTTTCGGATATCAAGCTATACTACAAGTCATTATACTCAAGACAGCCTGGTACTGGCATGAGAACAGGCACATAGATCAATGGAACAGAACAGAGAATCCAGAAATAAACCCACACCTTTATGGACAACTAATATTTGACAAAGGAGGAAAGTACATATAATGGAGTAAAGACAGTCTCTTTAACAAATGGTTTTGGGAAAATTGGACGGGTACCTGCAAAAAAATGAAACTAGACCACCAACCTACACCATTCACAAAAATAAACTCAAAATGGATAAAGACTTAAATGTAAGTCATGAAACCATAAGCATCTTAGAAGAAAACATAGGCAGTAAGCTTTCTGACATCTCTCGCAGCAATATATTTGCTGATTTATCTCCACGGGCAAGTGAAATAAAGGACAGGATGAACAAATGAGACTACATCAAACTAAAAAGCTTTTGCACAGCTTTTTAAAGACAATATGAACAAAATAAAGACAAACCACACAATGGGAGAACATATTTGAAAATACGTCTGATAAAGGGTTAATAACCAAAATTTATAAAGAACTTGTAAAACTCAACACCAGTAAAATAAACAAGCTAATCAAAAAATGGGCAAAAGAAATAAATAGACACTTCTCCAAAGAGGACATACAGATGGCCAATAGGCAGATGAAAAAATGCTCAACATCACTAATCATTAGAGAAATGCAAATTAAAACCACAATGAGATATCACCTCACACCAGTCAGAATGGCGCTCATCAGCAAAACAACACAGAAGTGCTGGCGAGGATGTGGAGAAAAGGGAACCCTCCTGCACTGCTGGTGGGAATGCAGACTGGTGCAGCCACTGTGGAAAACAGTATGGAGATTCCTCAAAAATTAAAAATCGAACTGCCGTTTGACCCAGCTATCCCACTTCTAGGAATATATTTCCAGAACACCACATCAATGATTCAAAAGAAGAAATGCACCCCCATGTTTATGGCAGCATTGTTTACAGTAGCCAAGATCTGGAAACAGCCAAAATGTTCATCAGTGGATGACTGGATTAAAAAGCTGTGGAACATATACACAATAGAATACTATGTGACCATGAAAAAGAAGGAATTCTTACCTTTTACGACAACATGGATGGACCTGGAAACTATTATGGTAAGTGAAATAAGCCAGGCAGAGAAAGAAAAATATATGACATCACTCATTTGAGGAATCCAACAAACAACATGAACTGAGAAACGGAATAGAGGCAGAGGTGGGACCAAAGGAACCAGAGGGAAAGTGGACAGAGGGAAAGGGGATGAGAGGATGGAATCAGAGAAGGGCAAAAGATTGGTGAAATTATATATACATAATACAGTGTTATAGAGAGCAGGAAAGCAAATCCTGGTAAGAAGGGGAGAGGGCGTTGGGGGAAGGTGGGCAAGGGGGATGTTGAGGGAAACACAGGAGTGGGGGGATGTATTTGGTGGGACACTTAAAACTATGTAAATACAATAAATTAAAATCAATAAAATAAAACAAAACAAAAAAGTACATTCATTGTTGTGCTACCATCACCACTATTCATCTTCAGAACTTTTTCATCATCCTAAACTAAAACTCCAAAATATTGCCCTGGCTGGTTGGCTCAGGGGTAGTGCATTGGCCTAGCATGTGGATGTCCTGGGTTTGATTCCCTGTCAGAGTATACAGGAGAAGCAACCATCTGTTTCTCCACCCATCCCCCTTATCTTTCTCCCCCTCCTCCTCCAACAGCCATGGCTTGAATGGTTCGAGCAAGTTAGGCCCGGGTGCTAAGGATAGCCCCATGTCCTCGCCTCAGGTGATTAAATAGCTCAGTTGCCGAGCAATGGAGCAGCAGGCCTAGATGGGTAGGGCATCACCTGGTAGGGGGCTTGCCAGGTGGATCCCAGTCAGGATACATGCGGGAGTCTGTCTCTCTCCCTCCCCACCTCTCACTTAATAAAAAAATAATAAAGTAAAATAAAACTCCCTACACATTAAACAGTAACTCCCTTATAATGTTTTGGGATTTCTCCACATTGATACATCTAGTTCTTTGTTTTGTTTTGGACAGACAGAGAGAGACAGATAGAGACAGACAGGCAGGAAGGAAGAGAGATGAGAAGCATCAATTCTTTGCTGTGGGACCTTAGTTGTTCATTGACTGCTTTCTCATATGTGCCTTGAATGGGGGGCTACAGCAGAGTGAGTGACCCCATGTTCAAGTCAGCATGACCTTGAGCTTCAAGTCAGTGACCTTTGGGCTCAAGCCAGCAACCTCAGGGTTTTGAACCTGGGTCCTCTGTGTCTCAGTCCGACACTCTATCCACTGTGCCACTGCCTGGTCAGGTTTGATACATTTAGTTTTTATTAGTTGAACTACTAGATAATATTCTATGACCTGCATATGCAACGTTTATTTTTCTACTCCCTTTCTGATGGACATTTAAGTTATTTCCAATTTTTATCTATTACAAATATTCTTATATATGTTTCACTGTGCATACATCCATCTAGAAGAGATGCATATGTTCTCAAAGAATGCATCTTCAACTTTACTAGAGACCATACAAAATACTTTGTTCATGAAAGCCTCAATTCCCCAGTGACATTTGGTCTCACTGGACTTATAATTTTTGAAAATCTGGTGGATATAAAATGCCCTCTTGTTTTAATTTGCTGTCTCCTTCCTGGTTACTGGTAGGTTGAATATTCTTTCCTTTATTATAGCAACTCAGATGTCTTTTGTGAATTCCTTATTCAGGTCTTTCCCATGTTTTCTATTGGATAGGTTTTATTGATTTATAGTTGTTTACATGTTCTAGAAAATGTTCCTTTGTTGATTATTAGCTACAAATATTGATACTCCCAAGTCTGTGGCTGTTTTTTAATTTGGTTTAAGTATCTTTTTATTGCACAGAAGTTTCAACATAGCCAAATTTATTGATAACTTCCTTTCTGGTTTGTGCTCTTTGCATCTTGTTTTAAGAATTTCTTGGCCCTGGCTGGATGGTTGAATGGTAGAGCATTGGACGGGCATGTGGATGTCCCAGGTTCTATTCCCGGTCAGGGAACACAGGAGAAGCGCCCATCTATCTGCTTCTTCACTCCTCCCCCTCTCTCTTCTCTCTCTCCCTCCTACAGCCATAGCTCGATTGGAGTGAGTTGAACCTGGGAACTGAGGATGATTCCATGGCTTCCACTTCAAGCACTAAGAAGAGCTCAGTTGCTGAGCAATGAAGCTATGCCCCGGATAAGCAGAGCATTGCCTTCTAATGGGCTTGCCAGGTGGATCCCAATGGGGTGCATGTGGGAGTCTGTCTCTTTGCCTCCCCTCCTCTCAATGAATTAAAAAGAAAAAGAAATCCTTCGCTGTGAGAACATAAACTCAGACTTTCTTTTATGAATGTAAAGATTTACTTTTCCTCTATAAAAACCTCTAGTTCAGTAGTTCTTAACCTGTTTTGAGGTACCAAACCCACCAGTTTCATATGTTTATTCACCAAACCCTTCTTTAGTGATAAATAAAATATGATTTTATTTTTCCAAATTCAAGACTAGGTATATGTTTTTTACTGGTGCATAAAATGAGCCATGAATGAACATCACCTTGCTCAAAGAACAAAACCAACAAAGTGCATGAACTCACAACAAATTACAGTATTACTTTATTCTGGCCTCCTCGGCAGAGGCTTCTCCAAACCCCTGAGACTGACTCATCGAACCCTTAGGGTTTGATAGAACCCAGGTTAAGAACCACGGCTCTAGTTATCTCATGACTAGCACAATTATATTTCATTGATAATAACACTGGGGAACAATTTTCTATTCATTTTCTGCTGCATGAGGTTTTAGAACTATTTCAAAATATTTCTGCATTGCTGATTCCAAATCTGAAATCTTTGTTTTGGTGAATGCTCTAGTTTTTATGCAATTTTATTTTCTTTTAGTTACAGTTAATGGCATGCATTGGTTTTTAAATTAAAGTTAAAGGGCAACGACTCTTGGATTGAACAAGACAATGTTTTACAAACATCACTTTTACATAATTGTAGTTGTTTTTAAATGTAAAATATTCTTATCTGATAAAAAATTTTGTTTTAAGATTGAATCATGGCTTCTTCAAGTAAGTGTAAATGTAGGAATAGTGCTGACACTTTCTGTTATATATGTGGCTGTTACACACTTCAATGTCAAAGGCGCAATATTTCATCATTTGTAACATGCGCATATATTGCCTATTTCCAAGTTCCCTTTGGAGATCAAGACAAGAATTGGGCTCCTCATATTGTGTGTCCTAATCGTGAGGAATTGCTTCATGACTGGACAAGAAAAACGCAAAGGAATGCCTTTTGGTATTCCCATGGTTTGGCGTGAACCTAAGGACCATAGCAATGACTATTATTTCTGTCTGATCCATACAAAGGGCATCAGCAAGAAAAAACGGCATATGATCGCATATCCTAATATTCCTTCAGCAATACGACCAATCCCACACTCAGAGACACTCCTGGTTCCAGTTTTCAATGGTTTTATTTCTTCTAAAGACGAAGAAAGTGAACATGGTGATCAAGTATATTTTGACAAGATGCATGAGAAAATGGTTGTAGAATCTGAAGGGTCATTTTCTGATGCCAAGCAGTCATTAACCCCTCAGCAGTTTAGCCAGCATAAATTGAATGACTTAGTAAAAGATTTGGGCCTATCAAAGAAAGCAGCTGAGTTCTTAGCCTCCAGGCTTCAAGAAAAGAATGTACTTCACCGGTCAGCTCAAGTATTCCATTTCAGGAAGCGTGAACAAATTTTTGTGGACTTTTTTTCTGAAGACAAACACTTTGTTTACTGTCATGATATCAGTAATCTTCTCAGCCAGCGAGGTGTTACCACTTACAGTCCAACAGAATGGCAGCTATTTCTTGACAGCTCTAAATGGAGTCTGAAATATGTTCTCATACACAACGGTAATGTTTATGCAGCAGTTCCAATTGGTTATTCAACTCATCTGTGAGAAGATTATAATGACATAAAAATTGTCCTCTACTTACTGAAGTATGAGGAACATAACTGGATCATTTCTGTGAATCTTAAAATGGTAAATTTTTTGCTAGGACAACAGAGAGGTTTCACAAAGTATCCTTGCTTTCTGTGTTTGTGGGACAGCTGAGCTCGGGAGAAACATGACACAGAAGGAGTGGCCAAAACCTGAAGCTCTGGAAGTAGGGATACAAAATATTGTGAATGAACCTGTAGTTAATTGAGACAGGATCATTTTCCTCCCATGTCACATCAAACTTGGCTTAATAAAGCAGTTTGTTCAGGCTTTGAATAGAGAAAGTGAATGCTTTCACCATATTATTTCTGCTTTTCCTGCCTTGTCTTTTGAGAAGACAAAAGCAGGTGTATTCGATGGACCTCAAATTCAAACCCTCATATGTGACGAAGAATTTGCCAGGAAGATGAATAAGGAGGAGAAAGCTGCATGGCAGTCTTTTGTGGCAGTTACAAATAACTTCCTTGGCAACAAAAAAGCAGAAAACTATGAACTTCTGGTTCAAAAGATGCTGTTGACTTTCCTCGACATTGGATGTGACATGAGCATTAAGATTCCCTTTCTTAATAGTCACCTTGATAAGTTTCCCGAAAATCTTTGGAGCTGTTAGTGATGAACAGGGAGAATGCTTTCATCAAGATCTGAAGATGATGGAAGAGCGTTATCAGGGGTGATGGGACAGAAATATGAGGGCAAACTACTGCTAGAGCATCAAACGAGATTGTCCTTAACAAGACACAAATGCAAGAGCTACAAATGCAAATTTTTGCCTGAATAGAATTTAAATGAGTTTTGCGTAAATTTTATGATTAAAATTAGTGTTTTAATATGTTCTATTTTGAAATTGTAGACAAATTCCGATGCAATCATATCTTTTAGTGTATTAGTGTATTTACTACATTATATAAAGTATTATATTTTCACAAAGATGATGCCCCAGCCTAGAGCCCCAGAACCTAGAAGAGGTGCCCAGCTGTGAAAAGAGCCAGATCTCTGTCCATAAGAAACAGACACACCTCTCAGACGCAGACTCTGTTTTAAAGGGTCCGCGAAGAAACTTTGTTCACAGTCACTTACCCAGGGCTCTGGCGGGAGAGAGCTGAGAGGACTGGAGTTGCAGGAGGAAAGTGTCATGTTGGAAGCCCATTGAGAAACACTATGGGGGACAGCAACCAGAACCCCTGTGCTGAGTTATTCTTTAGTACAGCAGTCACCATCTCTCTTGGGTGGAGCATCCCCTTTGTGTGGCATCAGCCTGGGGGAAAGCGGCTGCTCCGCTCTTGGGAGTCTCTCCTACCCCAGGGATGGTGTCGGGTTGTTCTGAGAGGCCAGGAAGCAGGGGGCACATCAGTGATTCAGTATTCCGGTGTTGAAACTGGAGCTCCCCCCCCAACCCCTACCCCCAACACTCTCCCAAGTCTATGACTGGTGCTTCCACCTCACTAGAGTCTCAACTGAAACTGTCTGGAGAGGGGGCAGACCACACCTCAGGGTCTCAGAGGTCACACCCTACCGAGGTCTGTGAAAAAAGTCTAGACGACTGACACCTGGGGCCAAGGGGCAGAGCCACACCCACCACGCTTCCTAATAGCTGAATTGTCACAGGCTCTAGACTCTAGCAGAGGTTTCTTCAGTGGCTGAGCCCAACAAGCAGCCAGCAGAGAGGCTGCAGAAGGCAAGATTCAAGGAAATTTGGCCATTTGCGCGGACTTTTCCCCAGGACCAGAGTGGGTAAAAGTCAGCCTAGGAGTATAGCTAGGTATTTCCATGTACATCTGGGCACAGCAGAGGCAGCCACACACTCTGAATTGCTTGTAGCTCCAAGCAGGTTGCTGAGGGCCAGTCATGGGCAGTGTCCCCCAATGGTGTGCGCTGGGTTCCTGCTTGGGAGGCCCAGGGCTGGCACATCCAAGGGCCAGCTGTGGAAAGCATCAGTTCAGAACCTAACAACCCTTGCTAGAGTGGTGTCCAAGGAAAAACTCCTCACCTGGCCCAGCTGAGGCAAGTTCCTCTCTGTGATCAGCACTAGCACAGCAGTTCATGTGCATTGGAGAGGCGGGAGCTTCACAGTCAGCTGGCCCAGGCACTGGATATCCTGTCTGCTAGGCTAGATTCCACAGGGGGAAGGGAGAGAGGCTTGAAGCATGGACATTTGAAGTGAGGGTCCCTCTAAGTCTGTTGTTGGATCTGGTCGAGGGGCTTAGCTACCTTCAGGAGGGGCACAGTTAGCCCCAGGAAAGGACTCTCTCAGTGTTCCTCCCTGAGACCAGGGTCCCAACAGCTGAAAGAATTCCTGCAGAGGGGACTGTCGACCACACTCAGTCTGAACCTGCTGTTCACCTTGTTGGGGAGAAATAAAATTTGAGTATCTAGCAGTGGCTGAGGGATGGAGCTCTGGAGTAAAGACCACATTCCCTGTACTGAACTCCTGACCAAGAAACCCATGAAGTAGGGAGTCCCACAAACATTGTATTCACAACCTCTGCTACCCTAACCCACCAAACATGCAACCTCTAGAGGGGTTGTATGGGTGGGGCCAATCTAAGCCAATACTACCCTCTTACTACAGAACACTCTGTGGAAAGACCAGGCAGCTGCAAGAGGAGGATGAGCCACTAAAAAGTGGAGACAAATGTTACAGAGCTTGATGCTTTTATTGAGCTGTTGTCATCTCTAAGCAGGAGGAAGCTGATCTTTCAACAAAGGTTGACCCCTCCCACACTACACAGACACTGGAAACTCAGACATAAACAGCGAAAAGTGCAGTAGCTGCAGACTGGTAGCCCACAACGGGTTACAAACAACAGCTGATGCCAAACCAAGAAGATCTAGAGCCAACACAACTGGTAGTGGGTGGCAGACAGCACCAACCCTAGACTCAACTACCTACACAAGCAGCACACCCAAAGGTGGAGTCTAATAAGCACCAGACACTGTGGAGACTAAATATGCCCAACAGGACAGACATTGCACAGTGAGTAATACACATAATCAAGAGCCAATAAGCTTGATGGGTTAAACATGCCCACAAAATAACTGTGTCTACCGGATCATTTATAACAAAATGGATGTACCTTGATAACATTATAAGGAGTGAAATAAGTAAATCAGAAAAAAAGAAAAACTGAGAACAGCATGATTTCATACATAGGTGGGACATAAAAGTGAGAATATGAGACATGGACAAGAGTGTGGTGGTTACGGGGTGGGGGGAGGGAGGAGAGGGTGGGATAGGGAGGAGGGGAGGGACACAGGGAAAACCAGATAGAAGGTGACAGAGGACAATTTGACTTTTGGTGACGGGTATGCAACACAATTGAATGATAAGATAACCTGGAGATGTTTTCATTGTACATATGTACCCTGATTTATTGGTGTCACCCCATTAGAATTAATAAAAAATATATATTTTTAAAAAAAAATAACTGTGTCTAATACTCATATACAACAAGAGGGAAAATAGTAACTTCAAGAAGCAAAAGAAAACAAGTGGTCTGGAGGACAGTACCACTGATCCCATCTTCTTCATAAAGACCATACAAAAATTTCAAAGTCAGCCTGACCTGTGGTGGCGCAGTGGATAAAGCATCGACCTGGGAACACTGAGGTCGCCGGTTCAAAACCCTGCACTGGTCTGGTCAAGGCACATATGGGAGTTGATTTGATGCTTCCAGCTCCTCCCTCCTTTCTCTCTTTCTCTCTTTCTCTCTCTCTCCCTCTCTCTCTCTCACTCTGTGTCTCCTCTCTAAAAATGAGTAAAATAAAAAGAAATTAAAACTTAATCTGAAAAAAGAAAAATTTCAAAGTCAGAGAGCACTACCTAATACACAGACAAAATGGGCAGAGAAATGTGACCCAAATGAATCAACAAGAGAAATTCCCAGAAAAAGAACTGAATGAGATGGAAGTAACCAAAATACCAGATGCAGAGTTTAAAACAGTGATTTTTAGGATGCTCAAGGATCTTAACAGTAACAATGGATAGACATAAGGAACACCTAAATAAAGAGATAGCAAGCATCAAAAAGGACATTGAAATCATAAAAAAGAACCAGTCAGAAATGACAAATACAATATCAGAAATGAAGACTGCACTAGAAGGAATTAATAGCAGGTTGGATGAAGCAGAGGATAGAATCAGTGATTTAGAGGACAAGATAAACTAAAGCATGGAAGCAGAGCAGCAAAAAGAAAAGAGGCTCAAAAAGTCTGAAGAAACTTTAAGAGAACTCTGTGACAACATGAAGAGAAACAACATCCACATCATAGGGGTTTCTGATGGAGAAGAGAACAAACAAGGAATAGAGAACCTGTTTGATGAAATTATAGCTGAAAATTTCCCTAAATTAATGAAGGAAAAAGTCACACAATTTTAGAAAGCACAGAGAGTTCAATTAAGGAGGAACACAGAGACCTACACCAATACAGATCATAATTAAAATACCAAAGCCAAGAAAGAATACTAAAAGTTGCAAGAGAAAAGCAGTTAATTACCTAAAGAGAAGCCCCCATAAGGATGACATCTGACTTCTCAACAGAAAAAACTGAGGCCAGAAGAGACTGGCAAGAAATATTTAAAGTGATGCAAAGCAACGACCTACAACCAAGACTTTTTTTGTATTTTAATTTTAATTTTAATGGGGTGACATTTATTATTCAAGTTACATATGTTCAGAGAAAACATCTGCAGGTTATTTTGACATTTGATTATAATACATACCCATCACCCAAAGTCAAATTGTCTTCCATCACCTTCTGTCTGGTTTTATTTGTGACCCTCTCCTCCCCCTATAGCCTCCCTCCCCTCCTCCTCGACCGCCCCCTGTAATAGCCCACACAAACTTGTCCATGTCTCTGAGCCTCAATTTTATGTCCCATCTATGAATGGAATCATATATTCTTATTTTTTTCTGATTTACTTATTTCACTCAGTATAATGTTATCAAGGTCCATCCATGTTGTTGTAAATGCTCCGATGTCATCATTTCTTATGGCTGAATAGTATTTCATAGTATATATGTACCAAAGCTTTTTAATTCACTCGTCCTCTCACGGACACTTGGGCTGTTTCCAGATCTTCGCTATTGTGAACAATGCTGCCACGTACATGGGGGAACATTTCTTCTTTTCGAACAGTGGTATGATGTTCTTAGGATATATTCCTAAAAGTGGGATAGCTGGGTCAAAAGGTAGTTCAATATTTAATTTTTTGAGAAATCTCTATACTGTTTTCCACAGTGGTTGCACCAGTCTGCATTTTCACCAGCAATGCAGGAGGGTTCCCTTACCTCCACATCCTCGCCAGCACTTAATCTGGGTTGTTTTGTTGATGAGCACCATTCTGACTGGTGTGAGGTGATATTTCATTGTGGTTTTAATTTGCATTTCTCTAATGATTAGTGATGTTAAGCATTTTTTCATATGCCTATTGGCCATCTGTATGTCTTCTTTGGAGAAGTGTCTATTCATTTCTTTTGCCCACTTTTTGATTGTATTGTTTGTCTTTCTGGTGTTGAGTTTTACAAGTTCTTTATAAATTCTGGTTTTTAACACCTTATCAGATGTATTTTCAAATATGTTCTTCCATTGTGTATCTTGTCTTTTTATTCTGTTCTTATTGTCTTTAGCTGTGCAAAAGCTTTTGAGTTTGATATAGTCCCATTTGTTTATCCTGTCTTTTATTTCACTTGCCTGTGGAGATAAATCGGCAAATATATTGCTGCGAGAGATGTTGGAGAACTTGCTGCCTATGTTTTCTTCTAAGATGCTTATGATTTCACGGCTTACATTTAAGTCTTTTATCCATTTTGAGTTTGTTTTTGTGAATGGTGTAAGTTGATGGTCTAGTTTCATTTCTTTGCAGGTATATGTTCAATTTTCCCAACACCATTTGTTAAAGAGACTTTCTTTACTCTATTGTATGCTCTTACCTCCTTTGTCAAATATCAGTTGTCCATAAATTTGTGGATTTATTTCTGGGTTCTCTGTTCCGTTCCACTGATCTATGTGCCTGTTCTTATGCCAGTACCAGGCTGTCTTGAGTACAATGTCCTTGTAGTATAACTTGATATCAGAAAGAGTGTTACCTGCCGCTTTATTCTTCTTTTTCAATATTGCTGAGGCTATTCATGTTCTTTTTTGGTTACATATAAATTTTTGAAATATGTGTTCTATATCTTTGAAGTATGTCATTGGTATTTTAATTGGTATTGCATTGAATTTATAAATTGCTTTGGGTAATATAGACATTTTAATGATGTTTATTCTTCCTAACCATGAGCATGGTATATGCTTCCACTTGTTTGTATCTTCCTTGATTTCTTTTATCAATGTTTTATAATTTTTCCAGTACAAGTCTTTAATCTCCTTGCTTAAATTTACACCTAGGTACTTTATTCTTTTTGGTTGCAATAGTGAAGGGGATTATTTCCTTAATTTTTCTTTCTGACAGTTCATTGTTGGTATATAAAAAATGCCTCTGATTTCTGCGTATTAATTTTATATCCTGCCAGCTTGCTGAATTCATTTATCAGGTTCACTAGTTTTCTGACTGAGACTTTAGGGTTTTCTATATACAGTATCATATTATCTGCAAATAATGATAGTTTTACTTCTTCTTTTCTAATTTGGATGCCTTTTATTTCTTCTTGTTGTTTGATTGCTGTGGCTAAGACTTCCAGAACTATGTTGAATAAGAGTAGTGAAAGGGGGCACCCCTGCCTGGTTCCTGATCTTAAGGGGATTGCTTTTAATTTTTTCCCATTTAGTATGATGTTAGCTGTGGGTTTGTCATAGATGGCCTTTATCATGTTAAGGAATGTTCCCTGTATTCCCACTGTACTGAGAGTTTTGAGCATGAATGGGTGCTGGATTTTATCAAATTTTTTTTTCTGCATCTATTGAAATTATCATGTAATTTTTGTCCTTCCTTTTGTTTATTTGATGAATCACATTGATTGATTTGCGAATATTGAACCATCCTTGCCTCTCCAGAATAAATCCCACTTGATCATGGTGTATGATTTTTTTCATATATTGCTGGATTCGTTTGGCTAATATTTTTTTTTTGAGGATTTTAGCGTCTAAACTCATCAGAGATATTGGTCTATAATTTTCTTTTTTGTATTGTCTTTGCCTGGTTTTGAAATCACAATTATGCTTGCCTCATAAAAGGAGCAAGGAAGTCTTCCATCCTCTTGAATTTTTTGAAATAGCTTGAGAAGGATAGGAGTTAGTTCTTCTTTAAATTTTGGTAGATTTCACTTTTGAAGTTATCAGGCCCAGGACTCTTCTTTGTTGGGAGTTTTTTGATAACTGTTTGTTGGGCAGATAAAATATATTATGCTCACTTTGTTAAAGATGGCGCTGCCCACATGGAAGTTTGTTGATATTAATGTGTGTTCTGGGACAGGCTGTGGGCAGGCCAGGTCATTATAGCCTAAGGCTCTGTTTTAAGAGTAAGCTCTTCTCCACACCCTTGACTGATTGGACGATGTAGGGTGGTGCACTCTCATGATGAATCCCATCGTGCCTTAGATGAGTAGCTTTATACAGAGACTTCCTTGTTTGTATAATTGGATTAAAGGTTTTGATTCTATGGTATAAAGTGGGAGAGACCAGTAGCTTGATCTCTCTCTCTTGGTTCCTGAGGTATTAGAGAGGAGAACAGATTAAGGCCATGTGGAGGAGAAGAAGCCAAGATGGCAGAGTGCTGAGGAAGAAGCCAGTTTGTTAAGAGTTTGTGCAGGAGGAGATGGGAAATAGAGGTGAATAAGTCTGGTGAGCTAGAAACCTTTGATTCTAGAAAACTCGGATAAGTCAGTAGCTTTGTGAGCACTGAATGTGTGGGTTTTGGAGCCCAGTGTGTATTTTTGCTTGCCCGCCGGGTGCAAGCTAGAATTAAAGCTGATGGCTCACCAGTTTTTGGCTCCTGTGTTTCATTACCGACTCTTCGAATCCAATGCGAACCTGCATGGGTCAGGTGGCTGTGATCCTGACCGCGACTACTGGCTTTACACTGTTTCAATCTCATTTGCTGTAATTCGTCTGTTTAGGGTTTCTGATTCTTCCAGATTGATATTTGGAAGATTGTATGTTTCAAGGAATTTGTCCATTTCGTATAGGTTGTCTTGTTTTTTGACATACAATTCTTCATAGTATTTTCTTACAATACTTTGTATTTATGTTGTGTCACTTGTTATTTCTCTACTCTCCTTTCTAATTTTATTTATTTGAGTCCTCTCTCTTTTTTTCTTGGTGAGTCTAATTAAAGTTTCCTTCCAAGTGCTCTAAGTCCCGTGGGAGAGCTTGTTTGGCTGGTGTTGTGCCTCCCTTTGCTGGTATTGCTAGTTCCAGGGGAAATATTTATTCCAGATATGGGAAGTGACTCAGCCCAGGGTTTAGGTGGCTGTCCCTCAGAGTGTTACTCCCTGTGCCTTCCAGACCACACTCTCTTCCTGCTGCATTGTTCCTCTCCTCTCTTCCCATTCCCCAGAGCCCTGGGTGAGTGGTTGTGAGAGGGGTTTTCTGCGCCACCCCTTTAAGAAGAATCCTGGGTCTGAGAAAATTGTCTCTTTCTCACAAATGGTATCCCAACTTGTTTCACAGCTAAATACTATCTATACACCTCTTCTAGGCTCTGGGGCTGCAGGATGGGGTTTTGTTCCTGGGACCCAGATCCCTCCCTCTCCACTAAACTCTCCTCCCGCCACACGAGTCTCTCCGGGTTGCCATTCGCTCCGGGGAGCTGGGCAGCCCTCTCTGTGTTTTCACTTTTCCTACCAGTCTCAATGTGGCTTCTTCAGTTTTCCTTGGTTGAAGAGTTCACTTAGTTTAGTTCAAAGGTGGTTTATCCAGATGATGGTTCTTAAAATTAAGTTATAATCTACTTTGGTTGCAGAAGTTGGAAGTTGGTGCATCTGGCTACTCCATCACCATCTTGCCATTCCTCACAACCAAAACTTCTTTATTTAGCAAGGCTATCATTTAAAATTGAAGAAGAAATAAAAAGCTTTCCAGAAAAAAAAAAAAAACTCAAGGAAATTCATTACAACCAAACCAGTACTGCAAGAAACGTTAAGGGACCTGCTGTAAGAAGAGCAAAGGAAAAAAAAAATGAAGAAAAAGTGGATTGTAGATTTAAAAAAATAAAATGGCAATAAACAACTACCTATCAATAATAACTTTAAATATAAAGGGATTCAATGCTTCAATCAGAAGACATAGGGTAGCTGCATGGATAAGAAAACAGGACCCCTACATATGCTGTCTACAAGAGACCCACTTCAGAACAAAAGATACACATAGACTAAAAGTGAAGGGATGGAAAAAAGTATTTCAAACAAATGGCAATGAAAAGAAAACTGAGGTATCAATACTTATATCTGATAAAATACACTTTAAAACAAAGGCTATAGTAAGGGATAAAGAAGGTAACCACATAATGATAAAGGGAGCAATCCAACAGGAGGATATAATCATTGTAAATATCTATGCACCTAATATAAGAGCACCTAAATATATAAAAGCAGATTTTGATGGACATAAAGGCCGAGATCAATAGCAAAATTATAATAGTAGGGGATTTTAATACCCCACTAACAGAAATGAATAGATCCTCCAGACAAAAATTAACAAAGAAACAATGACCATAAATGATACAGTAGATCAACTAGATTTAATATATATCTTCAGAACCTTTTACCCCAAAGCAACAGAATATACATTCTTTCAAGTGCTCATGGTACTTCCTTTAGTATAGACCACATGTAAGGACACAAAACAAGTCTCAATAAATTTAAGAAGATTGAAATCGTATCAAGTGTCTTCTCTGGTCACAATGGCATGAAACTAGAAATCAACTACAATAGAAAAACTGAAAAACATTCAAACACTTGGAGACTAAATAGCATGTCATTAAATAATGAAAAGGTTAACAACGAGATCAAGGAAGTAATAAAAAATTTCCTTGAAACAAATAAAAATGAATATATAACAACTCAAAATTTATGGGACACAGTAAGAACAGTCCTGAGAGGGAAGTTCATAGGATTACAGCCTTACCTTCAGAAGCAAGAAAAATCTCAAATAAACAATTTAACATGGACCTAAAAGAACTAGGAAAAGAACAACAAATAAAGCCCAGGGGAAGTAGAAGGAAGGAAATGATAAAGATCAGAGCAGAAATAAATAACAAAGAGGCTACAAAAACAATACGGAAGATCAATAAAACCAAGAGCTGGCTCTTTGAAAAGGTAAAAAGATTGATGAATCTTTAACCAGACTCATCAAAAAAAGAGAGAGAGGACTCAAATAAATAAAATTAGAAATGAAAGTGAAAAAGTAACAACTGACACAGCAGAAATACAAAGGACTATAAGAAAATACTATAAAGATCTGTATGCCAAAAAATTGGACAATGTAGTAGGTGAAATGGATAAATTCCTAGAAACATATAACCTTCCAAAACTCAATCTGGAAAAATCAGAAAACCTATACAGACTGATTAAAACAAATGAGACCGAAACAGTTATCAAAATCCCCCAGCAAACATAATTCCTGGACCAGATGGTTTCACAGGCAAATGTTACCAAATATTTAAAGAAAAACTAACACCTATCCTTCTAAAGCTATTTTAAAAAATTCAAGAGGAGGGAACACTTCCAAGTTCCTTTTATGAGGCAAGCATAATCCTCAATCCAAAATCAGGTAAAGACACTACAAAGAAAGAAAATTATAGGCCAATATCCCTGATGAATTTAGATGCTAAAATCCTCAACAAAATATTAACAAACCGGATCCAGCAAATCATGAAAAAAAATCATACATCATGATCAAGTGGGATTTATTCTGGGGAGGCAAGACTGGTTCAATATTCGCAAATCAATCAATGTGATTCATTACATAAACAAAAGAAAAAAAAACTCACATGATAATTTCAATAGATGCAGAAAAAGCATTTGATAAAATCCAGTACCCATTTATGATCAAAACTCTCAGGAGAGTGGGAATACAGAGAACATACCTCAACATGAGAAAGGCCACCTATGACAAACCCACAGCTAACAACATATACAATGGGCAAAAATTAAAAGCAATCCCTTTACAATCAGGAACAAGGCAGGGGTGCGTGCCCCTTTTCACCACTCTTATTCAACATAGTTCTGGAAGTCTTAGCCACAGCAATCAGACAAGAAGAAGAAATAAAAGGCATCCAAATTGGAAAAGAAGAAGTAAAATTATCATTACTTGCTGATAACATGATAATGTACATTGAAATCCCTAAAGTCTCAGTCAAAAAACTACTAGACCTGATAAATTAGTTCGGCAAGCTGGCAGGATATTAAATTAATATTCAAAAATCAGTGGCATTTTTATAAACCAACAATAAGCTGTCTGAAAGAGAAATTAAGGAAACATTCCCCTTCACTATTGCAACAAAAATAATAAAGTACCTAAGAGTAAATTAAACCAAGGAGGTAAAGGACTTGTACTTGGAAAATTATGAAACATTGATAAAAGAAATCAAGGAAGATATAAACAAGTGGAAGCATAATACTGTGTTCATGGATAGGAAGAATAAACATCATTAAAATGTCTATATTACCCAAAGCAATATATAAATTCAATGCAATTTCTATTAAAATACTAATGACATACTTCAAAGATATAAAACAAATATTTCAAAAATTTATATGTAACCAAAAAAAGAACACGAATAGCCTCAGCAATGAAAATGAAGAATAAAGTGGGAGGTGTCACACTTCCTGATATCAAGTTATACTACAAGGCCACTGTACTCAAAACATTCTGGTACTGGCATAAGAACAGGCACATAGATCAATGGAATAGAACAGAGAATCCAGATATAAACCCACATCTTTATGGTCAATTGATATTTGACAAAGAAGGTAATAGCATACAGTGGAGTAAAGACAGTCTCTTTAATAAAAGGTGTTGGGAGAATTGGACAAGTACCTGCAAAAAAATGAAACTAGATCATCAACTTACACCATTCACAAAAATAATCTCAAAATGGATGAAAGGTTTAAATGTCAGTTGGAAAACCATAAACATATTGAAAGAAAACATATGCAGTAAAGTCTCTGATATCTCTTGCAGCAATATATTTGCTGATTTATCTCCACAGGCAAGTGAAATAAAGGACAAGATAAACAAATAGAACTACATCAAACTAAAAAGTTTTTGCACAGGTAAAGACAATATAAATAAAATATAAAGACAAACTACACAATGGGAGAACATATTCACCAATACGTCTGATAAGGGGTTAAGAATCAAAACTTATAAAGAACTTCTAAAACTCAACACCAGGAAGGTAAACAATACAATGAAAAAACGGGCAAAAGAACGGAAGAGACACTTCTCCAAAGAGGACATACAAATGGGCAATAGGCACATGAAAAAATGCTCAACATCACTAATCATCAAATAAATGCATATTAAAACCACAATGAGAAGGACGGCAAGATGGCGATGGAGTAGGCGGATGTACCAACTTCCAACTCATAGAACCAAAGTGGATTATAACTTAATTTTAAGAACCACCATCTGGATAAACCAACTTTGAACTAAACTAAGTGGACTCTTCAACCAAGAAACACTGAAGAAGCCACATTGAGACTGGTAGGAAAAGCGAAAATGCAGAGAGGGTTGCCCAGGTCCCCGGAACGAACGGCAGCCCAGAGAGACTTGCGTGGCGGGAGGAGAGTTTAGCGAAGAGGGAGGGATCTGGGTCCCAGGAACAAAGCCGCATCCTGAAGCCCCAGAACCTAGAAGAGGTGTTTGGACAGTTTTGAGCTGTGAAACAAGTGAGGGAGCTCCCAGGCCTAGAGTGTGGAGTATTAGGTCCCTTCCTACTCTGCCGAGGGCTGCTGAAGGGTATGGTGGGCGGCAGGACGCTGAAACGGGGTTCTGTCGGCGTGGGCGGAGGCCAAGCCGGTGTGAGCTCGGTCTAGCCCAGCAGGGTCGAAGGGGACGCACGAAAGCGGTCAGGAAGCTGCGGGCCGCCTGTAGTCTGACCTGTGGGGACAAAGCGGGAGGCCAGGAATGAGCAGAAATCTGGTCTGCGAACCTGCGCAGGCCGGCCCTGACCACGGGGACCGGGCTAGGACCAGGGACGGGCCGGGGGCTTGCGGCTGAGCTCACGCTACCAGCCCCAACGGCCGGAGAAACCGAGGTTTGCCATTCTGTGTGCGCGAAAGGGCTCTGAGCACGGGGACGGGGTAGACCCCGAGACAAGTGGAAGCTCGCAGCTGAGCCCACGCTAATATCCCCCCCCCCCCGGCCAGAGAAACCGCGATTTGCCATCCCACGTGCAAGAGCGGGCTCGGAACGCGGGAGCGGGGTACAGTCCAGGACGAGCGGAAGTCCGCAGCTGAGCGGAAGCCAGCAAACACGCCCGCCCCAATAAACCTTGGTTTCCGACCTTGCGCAGAAGGGCCCTGGCCTCGAGGGCGGGGCTAAAGCTCCGGACGGGCACAGGCTTACAGCTGAGAGCACGTCAAAAGCCCCGCCCAACCCGCGAAACTGTAGCGAGCAGGCTCCGACTGCTGGTTCTGGGTGGAAGTCCGGAAATAGGCTGGTCCGCAGCTGAGTAAAGGTGCTCAAATCTATCCTTGGTCCTGAGGCTTGTGGCTTGAGTGACAGCCCCTCCCACAGAGGAGAGGTGGAAATCACAGCAAAAGCCACAGTGGGCCTGCTCTGGCAACGCCCATACCCAACCACCCTAGGCAGTGGCAGAGGGGGTGGGGGGCCTGCAGACAGACAACACCTAAAGAACACAAAGGCAACACCTACTGGACTACAGTGGCCACAACTTGCTTATACACAGATAAAATGGGCAGGCAGAGGAATGCAAACCAAATGAATCAAGAGAAATCCCAAGAGAAGGACCTGAATAAACCAGATATAACCAAATTACCAGACGCAGAATTTAGAATAATGATAGTTAGGATGTTCAAAGAAATTAGAGCAACAATGGATAGTCATTATGAACACCTAAATAAAGAGATAACAAGTATAAAAAATGAAATTGAAATAATAAAAAAGAATCAGACAGAAATGACAAATACAGTAGCAGAACTAAAGACCAAAATGGAAGGAATTAAAAGCAGGATGAATCACGCTGAAGATCGAATAAGCGAGTTACAGGACACAATAAACAAAGGCACAGAAGCAGAGAAGAAAAAGGAAAAGAGACTCAAAAAATGTGAGGAAACTCTAAGGGAGCTCTGTGACAACCTGAAGAGAAACAACATTCGCATCATAGGGGTTCCTGAAGAAGAGGAGAGAGGACAGAAAATGGAAACTTTGTTCAATCAAATCAGAGCAGAAAACTTCCCTAAAGTAAGGCTGGGAAACACTCCACACGTTCAAGAAGCACACAGAAATCCTTTAAAGAGAAACCCAAAAAGATCTGCACCAAGACACATCATAGTTAAAATACCAAAGCTAATGGATAAAGAAAAAATTGTAAAAGCTGCTAGGGAAAAAAAGGCTATCACCTACAAAGGAGCCCCCATAAGGATGACATCAGACTTCTCAACAGAAACACTTGAGGCCAGAAGGGAATGGCAAGAAATAATCAAAGTAATGCAGATCAAGAACCTACAGCCAAGAATACTTTATCCAGCAAGGCTAACTTTTAAAATTAAAGGAGAAATAAAGAGCTTCCCAGAAAAAGAAAGCCTGAAGGAATTCATAAAAACCAAACCAATTCTGCAAGAGATACTAAGGGGCCTGTTGTGAACAGTTTAAAGGGAGAAAAAAATATAGCAAAAGAAGAATACAACTTTAAAGAATAAAATGGCAATAAACAACTACATATCAATAATAACCTTAAATGTAAATGAATTAAATGATCCAATCAAAAGACATAGGGTAGCTGCATGGATAAAGAAACAGGACCCATACATATGCTGTCTACAAGAGACACACCTTAAAACAAAAGATGCACATAGACTGAAGGTAAAAGGATGGAAAAAAATATTTCATGCAAATGGAAATGAAAAAAAAGCAGGGGTAGCAGTACTTATATCGGACAAAATGGACTTTAAAACAAAGGCTGTAGTAAGAGATAAAGAAGGACACTACATAATGATAAAGGGAACAATTCAACAGGAAGATATAACTATTATAAATATCTATGCACCAAATATAGGAGCCCCGACATACATAAAGCAGACTTTGATGGATATAAAGGGCGAGATTAACAGCAATACTATCATAGTAGGAGATTTCAATACCCCTCTAACAACACTGGATAGATCCTCAAGAAAGAAAATTAATAAAGAAACAGCAGACTTAAAGGAGACACTAGATCAACTTGATTTAATAGATATCTTCAGAACTTTTCACCCTAAAGCAGTAGAATATACATTCTTCTCAAGCGCTCATGGTACGTTTTCTAGGATAGACCACATGTTAGGACACAAAAATGGTCTCAATAAATTTAAGAAGATTGAAATCATATCAAGCATTTTCTCTGATCACAATGCCATGAAACTAGAAATTAACCACAAAAGAAAAACTGAAAAATACTCAAACACTTGGAAACTAAATAGCATGATATTAAATAATGAATGGATTAACAATGAGATCAAAGAAGAAATAAAAAAGTTTCTAGAAACAAATGATAATGAGCATACATCAACTCAAAATTTATGGGACCCAGCAAAAGCAGTACTGAGAGGGAAGTTCATTGCATATCATAAGAAGCTAGAAAAAGCTCAAATAAGCAACCTGACCCTGCAGCTAAAAGAACTAGAAAAACAACAGCAATTAAAATCCAAGACAAGTAGAAGGAAGGAAATAATGAAGATCAGAGCAGATATAAATGACATAGAGGCGAAGGAAACAATACAGAGGATCAATGAAACCAGAAGCTGGTTCTTTGAAAAGGTAAACAAGATTGATGAACCTTTAACTAGACTCACCAAGAAAAAAAGAGAGAGGACTCAAATAAATAAAATTATAAATGACAGTGGAGAAATAACAACTGACACAACAGAAATACAAAGAATTGTAAGAAAATACTATGAAGAACTATATGCCAAAAAATTAGACAATCTTGGTGAAATGGACAAATTTCTTGAGTCATATAACCTTCCAAAAATCAATCCGGAAGAATCAGAATACCTAAACAGAGCAATTACAACAAATGAGATCAAAAGAGTTATCAAAAAACTCCCAAAAAAGAAAAGTCCTGGGCCTGATGGCTTCACAAGTGAATTCTATCAAAAATTCAAAGAAGAACTAACTCCTATCCTCCTCAAGTTATTTCAAAAAATTCAAGAGGAAGGAAGACTTCCAAACTCCTTTTATGAGGCGAGCATAATTCTGATCCCAAAACCGGGCAAAGACAACACAAAGAAAGAAAATTATAGGCCAATATCCCTGATGAATTTAGACTCTAAAATTCTCAACAAAATATTAGCCAACCGGAACCAGCAATAGATGAAAAAAATCATACACCATGATCAAGTGGGATTTATTCTGGAGAGGCAAGGCTGGTTCAATGTTCGCAAATCAATCAATGTGATTCATCACATAAACAAAAGGAAGGACAAAAATCACATGATAATTTCAATAGATGCAGAAAAGGCATTTGATAAAATCCAGCACCCATTCATGCTCAAAACTCTCAGTATAATGGGAATACAGGGATCATTCCTTAACATGATAAAGGCCATCTACGACAAACCCACAACAAACATCATATTAAATGGACAAAAATTAAAAGCAATTCCCTTAAGATCAGGAACCAGGCAGGGATGCCCCCTTTCACCACTCTTATTCAACATAGTTCTGGAAGTCCTAGCTACAGCAATCAGACAAGAAGAAGAAATATAAGGCCTCCAAATTGGAAAAGAAGAAGTAAAACTGTCACTATTTGCAGATGATATGATATTGTATATTGAAAACCCTAAAGTCTCAGTCAAAAAACTACTGGACCTTATAAATGAATTCAGCAAGGTGGCAGGATATAAAATTAATACTCAGAAATCAGAGGCATTTTTATATACCAACAATGAACTGTCAGCAAAAGAGATTAAGGAAACAATCCCCTTCACTATTGCAGCCAAAAAAATAAAGTACCTAGGAGTAAATTTAACCAAGGAGGTTAAGGACTTGTAGTCGGAAAATTATAAAACTTTGGTAAAAGAAATCAAGGAAGATACAAACAAGTGGAAGCATATACCGTGCTCATGGCTAGGAAGAATAAACATCATTAAAATGTCTATATTACCCAAAGCAATTTACAAATTCAATGCAATACCAATTAAAATACCAATGACATATTTCAAAGATATAGAACACATATTCCAAAACTTTATATGGAATCAAAAAAGAACACGAATAGCCTCAGCAATCTTAAAAAGAAAAAATAAAGCAGGAGGTATCACTCTTCCAGATATCAAGGTTTACTATAAGGCCATTATACTGAAGACAGCCTGATATTGGCACAAGAACAGGCACATAGATCAATGGAACAGAACAGAGGACCCAGAAATAAACCACACCTTTATGGACAACTGATATTTGACAAAGGAGGAAAGAACATACAATGGAGTAAAGACAGCCTCTTTAACAAATGGTGTTGGGAAAATTGGACATCTACCTGCAAAAAAATGAAACTAGACCATCAACTTACACCATTCACAAAAACAAACTCAAAATGGATAAAAGACTTAAATGTAAGCCGTGAAACCATAAGCATCTTAGAAGAAAACACAGGCAGCAAGCTCTCCGACATCTGTAGCAGCAGTATATTTGCCGATTTATCTCCACAGGCAAATGAAATAAAAGACAAGATAAACAAATGGGACTATATCAAACTAAAAAGTTTTTGCACAGCTAAAGACAATAAGAACAGAATAAAAAGACAAAGCACACAATGGGAGAACATATTCGACAGCTCATCTGATAAGGGGTTAATAACTAAAATTTATAAAGAACTTATAAAACTCAACACCAGGAAGACAAACAACCCAATCAAAAAATGGGCAAAAGAAATGAATAGAAATTTCTCCAAAGAGGACATACAGATGGCCAATAGGCATATGAAAAAATGCTCAACATCACTAATCATTAGAGAAATGCAAATTAAAACCACAATGAAATATCACCTCACACCAGTCAGAATGGCACTCATCAGCAAAACAACACAGAATAAGTGCTGGCGAGGTTGTGGAGAAAAGTGAACCCTTCTGCACTGCTGGTGGGAATGCAGACTGGTGCAGCCACTATGGAAAACAGTTTGGAGATTCCTCAAAAAATTAAAAATCGAACTGCCTTTTGACCCAGCTATCCCACTTTTAGGAATATACCCTAAGAACACCTTAGCACTGTTCGATAAGAAGAAATGCGCCCCCATGTTCCTGGCAGCATTGTTCACAATAGCGAAGATCTGGAACCAGCCCAAGTGTCCGTCAGAAGACGAGTGGATTAAAAAGCTTTGGTACATATATACTATGGAATACTACTCAGCCATAAGAAATGATGACATTAGATCATTTATAACAAAATGGATGGTCCTTGATAACATTATACGGAGTGAAATAAGTAAAACAGAAAAAAACTGAGAACAGCATCATTTCATACATTGGTGGTTCATAAAAGCGAGACTATGAGACATGGACAAGAGTGTGGTGGTTAGGGGATGGGGGAAGGGAGGAGAGGGAGATGGGGGAGGGGAGGGGCACAAAGAAAACCAGAGAAAAGGTGACAGAGGACAATTTGACTTTGGGTGATGAGTATGCAATATAATTGAATGATAAGATAACCTGGAGATGTTTTCTTTGAACATATGTACCCTGATTTATTAATGTCACCCCATTAAAATTAATAAAAATTGAAAAAAAAAGAAAACCACAATGAGATATCTCCTCACACCTGTCAGAATGGCTCTCATTAACAAAACAACACACAATAAGTGCTGTTGAGGGTGTGGAGAAAAGGCAACCCTCCTGCACTGCTGGTGGGAATGCAGACTTGGGCAGCCACTGTGAACTGTATAGGGATTCCTCAAAAAATTAAAAATGGAACTGCCTTTGACCCAGCTATCCCACTTTTAGGAATATATTCTAAGAATACCAAATCACTGATTCAAAAGAAGAAATGCATCCCAATATTAATTGCAGCATTGTTTATAATAGCCAAGATCTAGAAAGAGCCCAAGTGTCCATCAGTGGACGAATGGATTAAAAAGCAGTGGTACATATACACAATGGAATACTATGCAGCTGTGAAAAAGGAAATATTACCTTTGTGACAGCATGGATGGACTTGGAGATTATTAGGTTAAGTAGAATAAGCCAGACAGAGAAAGAAAAATATCATATGATCTCACATATATGTGGAATCTAATGAACAAAGTGAACTGAGGAACGGATCAGAGGCAGAGATGTGATCACAGGGAGCAGAAGGACTGCTGTCAGAGAGAAGGGGGATTAGTGGATGGGATCAGAGAAGGTGAAGGGATTAGTGAAACTACATATACATAACACTGGATATAGATAACAGGACAGCAACTCCTAGAGGAAAGGGGGAAGGGATTTAAGGGAGGGGGTAAAGGGGGTATAAAAAGGGACACAGCAGTGGGGGGTGAGGGAATTATATTCAGTGGGACACTTGAATCCATGTAAACACTATAAATTAAAAATATATAAAAATTTAAAAAATAATAATGAGCTAAAGAGTACTTCACCACTGGTCAAGTATGGCCACTTTGATTGAAAGATGTAGGCCTTCATAAGAAATGATGACACATTGCCACCATGACAACATGGATGGACCTTGAGAACATTATACTGAGTAAAATAGGCAAATCAGAAAAAACTAAGGACTATATGATTTCACACATAGGTGGATATAAAACCATGGTGACGGAAAATGATTTGACTTTGGGCGATGGGCACACAATATAATCAACAGTGCAAATGCTATCAAAATGTTTACCTGAAACTTATGTACTCTTATTAACCAATGTCATCCCATTAAATTTAATTTCTTAAAAAAAACACGTGGTACTCTATTTCAACCATAAAAATAAATGTGGGCCTTGACTCAATAAGCAGGGGGCCTGTAAAGCCAGTAGCCGGGGCCACTATCACAGCCGCCTGGCCAATGCAGGTTCGCATTAGATTCGAACAGTCGGTAATGAAACAATGGAGCCAAGAACTGGTGAGCCATCAGCTTTAATTCTAGCTTGCACCCGGCGGGCAAGCAAAAACACACACTGGGCTCCAAAACCTACACATTCAGTGCTCACAAAGCTACTGACTTATCCAAGTTTCCTAGCATCAAAGCTTTCTAGCTCACCAGACTTATTCACCTCTGTTCCCCATCTCCTCCTGCACAAATTCTTAACAAACTGGCTTCTCCCTCAGCATTCAGCCATCTTGGCTGCTTCTCCTGGCCTTCATGTGGCCTTAATCTGCTCTCCTCTCTAATACTAACCTCAGGAACTCAGGAACCAAGAGAGAGATCAAGCTACTGATCTCCCCACTTTATACCATAGAATCAAAACCTTTAATCGAATTATACAAACAAGGAAGTCTCTGTATAATGGGATTCCTCAGGAGAGTGCACCACCCTACACCATCCAATCAGTCAAGGGTGTGGGGAAGAGCTTACTCTTAAACTAAGCCTTAGGCTATAATGACCCGGTCTGCCCACAGCCTGTTCCAGAACACACATTAATATCAACGAACTTCCATGTGGGCAGCGCCATCTTGAACAAAGTGAGCATAATATATTTTATCAGCCCAACAGGGCCCTTCAGGTTTGCAGGCTGGGTTGTGTTAGGAATGGATGTTTGGGGAGGTGGGTAGACATACCAGAGTGTTGGGACAAGACCGTGGGAGTAGAGAAATTAGTTTAGAGCCTATCTTAGCTCAGGTGGCTGTAACAAAATGCCATAGACTGGTGGTTTAAACAAACATTTACTTCTCTCAGTTCTGGAGGCTGGAAGTCTCAGATCAAAGTATTGGCAGATTTGGTGTCTGGGAAAAGCTGGCTTCTTACTTGTAGATGGCCGCCTTCTCGATGTATCCTCACATGGCTGAGAGCGAGCGAGCTCTGGTCTCTTCCTTTTTTTTTAAGGGCACTAATGCTATCATGGGGCTCCACTTTCAAGACCTAAGCTACACGTAATTACTTCTCTAAAGCTTTATCTCCTAATACCATGCGGACTTAGGTTCCTTCCTTTCTTCCTTCCTTCCGTCCTTTTTTTTAATGTTTATTGTATTGATTTTAGGGAGAGAGAGGAGAAGGGAGAAAGGAAGAGTGAGAGATAGGAACACTGATTTGCTCCTGTATGTGCCCTGACCAGGGGTTGAACCAGCAACCTTCACACTCCAGGACCATGCTCTAACCAACCAAGCTAACTTAGGGTGACTTAGGTTTCAACATATGAATTTTAGGGGGTCATAAACATTCAGTCCATAGCAGAGACCATCACAACCCATTCAGGCAAATTAACCAGTGGAGGACAAAAGTGAGTGGATTTGAGCAATATTCAGAAAAATACAATCAACTGGAGGCCAGACTGAGCAAAGGAAATTGCCACTAACAAATTGTCAGGGTGCCTCCCCCAAATGAATCCCAGAATCTCCAGGCAGGAAAGGATCATAACGCTTATCCAGTCCAAGAACCCATGTGTTGCTTATATTCTACCTCCAAGCATGGAAATGGAAATGTTCCTGCTCATTCTCTTTGAAGAAAACAGAACCCCATGAAGCCAGAAGACTGGCTGTACACAAGAGAAATGTAAGCCAAGGAGCACCAAACCTAACAACATCCAGGACTAGACATAGTCCTGTGTTCCAGATGTGTGTGCTCTGAGAATTAAAGTAAAACCCGGTTTTGCCTCTACCATTATTTCTGAATCCTCATCATGTATCCTGTCCCTCTGGTTTCACATCTGGACACTGTGAAACTGGGTCCACTGCTAAGCCATTTTTAGCATCTGCCAAGCACACTGCTAACACAGAATCAGTGCCAAATAAGGACAGTACCGTTGGGTAGGGTGAACTCAATTTATAATCCTTTTCTAAGTGGCCTCTGACCAGAGGAGATAATTAAAGAATATGGTGTATTTGGGGGCAAAGGGATTAAAAGTAGGGAACAGAAACAGTAAATAGCTGTTCCTATGCTTGGAGAACAATGAACTCTAGTTAACTTAGGGCTTAGTCCTGGAATGTTTTGTTGTTTTTTTTTTTACAGAGACAGAGAGAGTCAGGGAGAGGCATAGATAGGGACAGACAGACAGGAATGGAGAGAGGTGAGAAGCATTAATCATTAGTTTTTTGTTACCGTTGTGACATCTTAGTTGTTCATTGACTGCTTTCTCATATGTGCCTTGACTGTTGGCCTTTAGCAGACCGAGCAACCCCATGCTGGAGCCAGCAACCTTGCGTCCAAGCCTGTGAGCTTTTGCTCAAACCAGATGAGCCTGCGCTCAAGCTGGCGACCTCAGGGTCTCGAACCTGGGCCCTTCTGCATCCCAGTTCAATGCTCTAACAACTGTGCCACTGGCTGGTCAGGCTGGAATAAATTTTTATTTAACAAATTCTTAGAGTTAGAAATAGCAGATCTGAAACTACAACTGCACATACACGTCTTCTCAACCTCTCCTTTCTACATCTCTCCCTTCTGCACCCCTGCCTCGTTTCTCCTCCCCTACCAAGTATTAGAATTTGGCTTCTAACAATCATGATTCATTACAATGTGACCATGCGCAGAGAGCCAATTACATGTAATTCAGAAATAGGTAAGGAATGTACATGAACCCAGGTACTCAAGATTCTTCATTTATTGTACTGCAGAATCCCTGAAAGACAGGATAGGATCTTTGTCTAGAAAGCAAGAGCAGCTTTCCTTAAAAGAGGAGGACATGGAATGCCAGAGTGAAGAACTGGATATATAATCAGCAGTGGGTGAATATCAAGGTCTCAGGATTTGGGAGGGGATAGTCTGCATTTTTTTTAATTTTTATTTTATTTTATTTTATTCATTTTAGAGAGGAGACACAGAGTGAGAGAGAGAGAGAGAGAGAGAGAGAGAGAGGAGCTGGAAGCATCAACTCCCATATGTGCCTTGACCAGACCAGTGCAGGGTTTTGAACTGGCGACCTCAGTGTTCCCAGGTCAACGCTTTATCCACTGCGCCACCACAGGTCAGGCTGATAGTCTGCATTTTTAAAAATTACGTGCAAAACTTCATTTATTTTAATCACTGGAGACAAGAAGAGTGAAGGATGTGAACATGCAATAAAAAAATAAACTGGATTTTCTTACTGCTTATTTTTCATGTATCAAAAAGACAAAGGGGAATTATAATTATTTAGCCTTTGATACTCTCTGGTACAAACAGTGAAATCTTCATTTTACAGTACCAATCACTTTTGTGCTAAAAATTGAACAAACAAGCAAACAAGTGATTCTCTGGGCAAAACACCACAGCACGGTGGGATCTTGGGGAATGTGGCTTCAGTTTTAGAGGTGCAGAGCCAGAATTTTGGACAGCAGCTCGTTGTTGACTGTATTTCAATGGAGAATAACCCCCTTGACTGACCACATGGGGGACAGTTTCTGTTCATCTTCTTTAATAGATGATCCCTTGGCATTAGTTCTTTGACTAGGTTGGAACACGTTATCCTGCCACCAACCTGGGCCTAACCTGAAAGCCACTCTTGGGGAATTCTGCAAGTAGTAGGCCTAAGAGGGAACACAGGTTGGTGGGGAGGAAGGACAACTTTGGAGAGACCTACAGGGACTTCTTAACTATGGTAAACTCCAATGAATGTCCTTCATTTAGAAAAATTAATTCACCCCTTCAGAAATCAAACACAAAAGTGCCAATGTCATGTACTTGAGTTTCTTGTGACCAATTTTTCCTTATCAAAAAAGCTATGGGTTTTTTTTTTATCAAAGATTGTAAAGCACTATGAAAATGAATGATTATTGAAATTACTGAAGCATTAATAAATTAATGGAATAATAATGTACTCACTGTATTTCAAATCTCTCCTCTAAATTCAAGTTGTTTTCACACAGCATTTGCCACTGTATCACTCACTTCTGGGTTCACAGACCCCCTTTGAGGAGCTAGTGAGAACTAGGAACTCTCTTCCCAGTAATGTACAAGTAAACACAATTTTTCACATCACTTCAGAAGGTATATAGAAGCCCATCCTCCCTCAAAAAGAAAAAACAATCTCTGAGACCTTGACCTAGCAGTTGGCATTACAGCAATTCTCTTTCTTTCTTCCTTTTTTAGGTGAAAGGAGGGGAGATAATGAGGCAGACTCCTGCATGCACCCTGATTGGGGTCTACCCAGAAATCCCCATATAGGACTGATGCTTGAGTATCAACATATTTTTAGCACCTAAGGCTGATACACTCCAATGGAGCTATCCTTAACGCCCAGGGTCATGCTTGAACCAACTGAGCCACAGGAGGCAAAAAGGGGAAGAAGAGGGAGGGGGAAAGAAGCAAATGGTCATTTTTCCTTTGTGCTCTGACCAGGAATCGAACCTGGGATGTCCATATGCTGGGCTGACATTCTATCCACTGGCCTGTTCACATGACTTCAATACTGAGCATAGTACCTGCAAACTACAGCTGCTCGAAGATAAGGCTTGTTGTTAACCCAATTTTTTTGGTAACAGTGATGGCATGAAATAAATGATACTTGGAAGCAAATAGGAAGCATGTTTATGTTGTTAAAGAAAAAAAAATTTATTGGCCTTTCCAGCTGTTTCCATTTTTAATGGGATATGACTCACTTGGAAATGTCACAGCATGAAAACAGAGACAGTTTTCTTACAGACACGGATCTGGAACCTTATTCCTTGGGAAATATGTATGGTTACAAAAATAAGCTTAGACGAGGCCTAGGGAATAACTGAGAGTGTCCCCAATAGATCTAGATTGCCTTAGGGGTCTTGTTTCTTTCCAGAATGCACCCACAAGGACAATGCTGCTGCCCAAGAACAGACAAGGAGCAGTTCCAGGCACAGGCTCCACCTCATGATATAGTCCAGGCCTTGTGGCTTCTGACGCGACCTACCAAGGTCCCCATCTTGCCTTCCTAGTTCTCTGACCTTCCTAGCTCTGAACCTATTGCCTCTGGCCCTCCTGGTTCTGGATCTGAACTTCTGCCTGCCCCACAGGAACCACTTTCAGTAGGGTTCTGACACTTGCCTCCCAGCCCTAAGCCCTGCTGGCAGACAATTCCAGAGCTGCAAATTAAGACCTGGGATAGTAGGTAATGAATACTCTTGTGACCAGCTGGGAAGCCAAGGGTGTCCTAAAAAGTCCCCATTCTGGGCTGGGCTGAGATGGAAGAAGACGGCAGAGGGTGTGTATGAGAAAGTGCCATCCGAATGGAACCGAGCGAGCATTTTAGGCTGCTGCCTCTGAATGGAGGTTAAAGAATAAGGTCTCATGCATCTTTGTGGCCTGAATGCTGGTCTAGCAGACAGCTACCCTTTCATTCATTTCTCATCACATCTGCAAAGTCCTTTTTGCCAAGTAAGGTAACATTTTCACAGAGAATTAGAATGTGGATGTCTTTGTGGGCCATTATTCTGCCCAACACGGATGGAGTGGTTGTTTCCCACTGGAGCAATCAAACAACTTTTAGAGAGAATACTCTTGATCGGAATCTTGAATAGGTTTACTTATGATTCACCAGAAGCAGGGATGAAGTGGTATAAGCAATGGAGTTGTGCTTATAGAGATGCTAAGCAGAGAAACAGAAGGTGAGCCTGGAGATAGGTACGTGGCTCAGTATGACTGTATGGCTAATGATTAGGAAAAGGATGCCTCCTAGAGATTAGATCAGAGAGGAAAAGTAGAAGCTGGATCATGAAGAATTGTTTTTTTTAAACCATATTAAGGAGTCCAGACCCTGGCCAGTTGGCTCAGAGCATCAGCCCAGCGTGTGGAAGTCCCGGGGTCAAATTCCGGCCAGAGCACACAGAAGAAGCACCCGTCTGCTTCTCCATCCTTCTCCCTCTCTTTCCTCTCTATCTCTCTCTTCCCCTCCTCAGCCAAGGCTCCATTGGAGCAAAGTTGGTCCAGGAGCTGAGGACAGCTCCATGGCCTCCACCTCAGGCGCTGGAGTGGCTCCAGCCACAATGAAGCATCACCCCCTCGTGGGCATGCCTGGTGGATCCCGGTTGGGCACATGCAGGAGTCTGTCTGACTGCCTCCCTGCTTCTAAATTTGAAAAAATACAAAAGAAAACCCACAACAACCAAAAAACAAAACCCACATTAAAGAGTCCAAAGTTTATTGACTTGACCATTGCTATAACTTTATCCTGTGCTTTTATTTCTTTAAATTTTTCGTTGACTCAACATTTGGTCTAACGAATGATATTCATTAAATCACAGGTCTTAAATGTTATATCTTTCCAATGTCTGTTGAAATGAATACATAAGTATCACAATAAAATGTTCTTTCATGTACCATCTAATCTGTGCACACCCATAAGTGAGTACAGTATTTTGATAAATGGAGCCAGAGGCAATGGGAGCCACGTAAAGATTTTAAACAGCCAAAGAACATGATCAGGTTTGCCTTTGATAAATATTCTGGCCTTTAACCACTTTGTACTGAATGCAAACAAGTAAACATCACAGCAAAAAGATCACAAACCAGGATACTTCCACAGAGTCAAGGTGCGTGGTGAGACAACAAACCGAGACAGGAAGAGTGGAAGTGAAGAGGAGGGTCCGAATAGAAAACCATGCAGGAGGTAGAACTGAATGATAGTGAAGACTGGGAAAAGGGAGGAACAGGGGATAAACGGCAGGGCTCTAGAATGTGCAGAGCAGCAGGTAACTGACCACGCACCAAGACAGCAAGTGAAGGGGAGGCTGATTGGGGGAGCAGGCTTGGTTGGAAGGGAAATGATTATTTTGGTCTGGGACATGCTCAGTTTGAAGTGTTTGTGGAACGCTCATGTAAGTACTTGAATGCCTGAGTCTGGGGCTGGGCATCTAGAGCAGTGCCACCAGTAGAAAAATACAGTGGGCCATTTGGGTCATTGTAAATGTTCAATTGGCCATTTTAAAAATGGTAAAAAGACCCAGATGAAATCCATAATGTCTTTCATATAACCCAACATATCTGAAATATTACCCCATGTATAAGATGCACTTAATTTTGGGGTCCAAAATTTGGAAAAAAAAAAGTATTACATTAAGTTATTGAACTCAAGTTTTATTCATCATAAAATTCATACAACTCCTCATCACTGTCAAAACTCTCATCCATTAGCTTGTCCTCATCTGTGTCTGATGACAAATCACTATCTTTGATAATGAGCGCAAAAACAAACGCAAAAAAGGGAGAAATGCAAGTAAAAAAAATATACAACTACTGTATAAAACGCACCCAGCTTTTAGACCCCTAATTTTTTGGAAGAGGATGCATCTTATACATGGGGAAATATGGTATATTTCAGAATAAATCAATATAAAAATAGAAATAGTTTACTTTCTGTTTGTTTGTTTTAAGTCTTTGTAACCCATGCATTTTTTCCACTGAGAGCACATTTCAGTTCAGACATGCTAAGTACTCAATAGCTATTCATGGGACCTGGCTAGTTGGCTCTGTGGATAGAGTGTCAGCCTGGCGTGTGGATATCCGGGATTCAATCCCTGGTCAGGGCACATTTGAAAAGTGACCATCTGGTTCTCTTCCCCTCCCTCTCACCCTTCTCTCTCTTTTCTCCTCTCGCAGCCAGTGGCTTCATTGGTTTGAATGTCAGCCCCAGGAACTGAAGGTAGCTGGCTGATTCAAGCATCAGCCCCAGATGGGGGTTACCAAGTGGATCCTGGTAGGAGTACATGCGGGAGTTTATCTTCCCTCCTCTCACTTAAAAAAAAAAAAGTTATCCATAGGGAGTGGCTATCACATTTATTGGACAGCATAACTTCACAAGCCACATGCAACATATGATGTAAGAAGAGCATGAAAAAGTCAAAGACAAACCTGATGCACATCACTGCTGGGTGAGAGTGGGAGGGAAAGAGAGTAAAAAGAATGCATCAAAAAAGATTAAGAGGCCTGACCTGTGGTAGCACAGTGGATAAAGCGTCGACCTGGAATGCTGAGGTTGCCAGTTCAAAACCCTGGGCTTGCTTGGTCAGGCACAGATGGGAGTTAATGCTTCCTGCTCCTCCGCCCTTCTCTTTCTCCTTTTTCTAAAGTTGAATAAACAAACAAACAAATAAAAATCCCTAGCTTTAAAAAAAAGAAATTTAAAAAATAAAGATTATGAAGTAGCCAGAGAGGTTGGGGGGAGGGGGATGAGAGAAGAGCTAACATTAAACTCAGATGTGAAGCCAGTAGCCAGTGTCACTATCAGAGCCGCCTGGCCCATGCAGGTTGGCATGTGATTCGGACAGTCGGTAATGAAACAACGGAGCCAAGAACTGGTGAGCCATCAGCTTTAATCCTAGCTTGCACCCAGTGAGCAAGTAAAAACACACACTGGGCTCCAAAACCTACTCATTCAGTGCTCACAAAGCTACTGACTTATCCGAGTCTCCTAGTATCAGAGGTTTCTAGCTCACCAGACTTATTCACCTCTGTTCCCCATCTCCTCCTGCACAAACTGGCTTCTCCCTCAGCACTCCGCTATCTTGGCTGCTTCTCCTCTCCTCTGTGTGGCCTTAATCTGCTCTCCTCTCCAATGCTGACCTCAGGAACCGAGAGAGCGCAAGCTCCGGGTCTGCCCCACTTTATAGTGTAGAAATCCAAACCTTTAATCCAACCTAGAAACAAGGAAGTCTCTGATACAAACTCACTTATCTGAGGCATAATGGGAGGATTCCTCATGAGAGTGCACCACCCCACATCATCCAATCAGTCAAGGGTGTGGGGAAAAGCTTACTCTTAAAACTAAGCCTTAGGCTATAACAACCTGGCCTGCCCACAGCCTGTCCCCCAACACACATTAATATCAACAAACTTGCACGGGGGCAGCACCATTGTTGGGCAGATAAAAATATATTATGCTCACTTTGTTAAAGATGGCGCTGCCCACATGCAAGTTTTAAGAGTAAGCTTTTCCCCACACCCTTGACTGATTGGATGATGTGGGGTGGTACACTCTCATGAGGAATCCTCCCATTATGCCTCAGATAAATGACTTTGTATCAGAGACTTCCTTGTTTGTAGATTGGATTAAAGGTTTGGATTTCTACACTATAAAGTGGGGCAGACCCGGAGCTTGCGCTCTCTCGGTTCCTGAGGTCAGTATTAGAGAGGAGAGCAGATTAAGGCCACATGAAGGCCAGGAGAAGCAGCCAAGATAGCGGAGTGCTGAGGGAGAAGCCAGTTTGTGCAGGAGGAGATGGGGAACAGACGTAAATAAGTCTGATGAGCTAGAAACCTTTAATTCTAGGAAATTCGGATAAGTCAGTACCTTTGTGAGCACTGAATGAGTGGGTTTGGGAGCCCAGTGTGTGTTTTTGCTTGCCTGTCAGGTGCAAGCTAGAATTAAAGGTGATGGCTCACCAGTTCTTGGCTCCGTTGTTTCATTACCGACTGTCCGAATCTAATGCGAACCTGTACTGGCCAGGCGGCTGTGATCCTGACCCTGGCTACTGGCTTTACAGCCATCTTTAACAAAGTAAGCATAATATATTTTATCTGCCCAACATGGCCCTTCGTGCCATACACACAGCCAGCAACATCATGCTGGATCCTTTCCACTGCCATCTCTCTGGTTCTCTCTTTTGACTCCATCTTCTACTGTTAAGGACCCTTGTGATTACAGTACACCCTCCAAGATACTCCAAAATAATGTCCTTTAATCAATTCCATGGGGAGGATGTGTGTGTGGTGGCATATTCTGCCTACCAGAGGGGGTTCTTTACAATGGAAACACACTCTTTCTGGCTTTCTCTCTCCAGCTCATTTTGCCCACTTCTTGACTTGGGGTTCCTGAGATCACCTGCAGATAAACTTCCTTCCCCCCAAATCCTCATCTCAAGATGTACCTTGAAGGAACCCTACCTTGGGTGAATCACTCAATTAGTCTAAGCCAGGGGTGCTCAATACGTCGATCGTGATCTACTGGTCGATCGCGAAGGAAGTGTGGGGTAGATCGCATGACATTAAAAGGACATTTGTCTTTTGATTGGCATACAGGGTAGCCAATCTAACGTCTGAACTTTTGACACCCTACGCATGCGTGTTAAACCATGCTAACTTGTTCAGTTACATTGCTGAGTAGTTAGCCTTCAATTTATTTAAATTAAATACAACAAAGGGTATAAAAATGAGTGCCGTAGCTGGTCTGAGTAAGAAGCCTAAAACCTACCACTTTCATACAGAATGGGAGGGGATTTTTTTCACTATGTCATATTCTAAGTGCGTTTGCCTCATCTGTCTGTGTGCCATTGCTATTCCAAAGAAGGGAAATGTGGAGCGGCTTTTTCGGACTCTTCATAAAAACTATGACATTGACTTTCCTCCGAAAAGAGAGCTGAGAAGGAGAAAGGTGAAAGAAGAATACACAATATTAAATAGTAATAATAGTAACTTAAATAATGATAATATAGAAGAAATAAATTTATGTTTTTCATTTTTATTGTAGGTAGGTCATTTTGACTTGGTCATCTTATAAGTAGCTCGCAAGCTGAAAAAGTGTGGGCACCTCTGGTCTAAGCTCTAGTTCTCTTCATCACAAAAGGAAAATACATAATAGTATTGACCTCCTGAGGCTGTTGGGATGATTCTGAGATGTTCATAAAACATTCCTTACTGTGGGATGTATTCTAAATCCAAAGAAGAATTAGGTATTGTTGGATAGGTGGCAGGGACCAGGTGTAAACAGAGGTGGTCTTCCGTCTATGACACTGGCTCTGATGATCAGAGAGGGCTGGGGTGGGGTCAGGGTGGGAAAGTTGGAGGGTTTCCTCTAAGGGTATTCATTTTCTTCCTGAGGTGCATCTGATATTGAAGGCAGTAAAGTGTGGTATAGACTTTGGGGAGAATAATGAACATTAGAAATAAATACTTAAGAATTTTTTAGTTTCTAGAAAAGAGTAGTTGGCATGAAGGCCGACTATGTCAAGGACAAAGAGAAGCTGGTGTTTAGAGCAAAGAAGAGATCTGGTGCATTATCTGACCCCAAGATTGTGAACTGGCACTGTGGTTTAGTCAAGAGCCTGCAAAGTCTGCTCAGAATTTGACTTGGTTTTCTGGAACTGCTGAAAGTTCCAACCAAGGAGCTGGGGAAGAAAGGAGCAGGTTGCAAGGAGCTGGCCTCCTGCACACTCGGTAGAGATCACTTCCTGCTCTCCCAGGGATTCCATTTGAAATATCCACTGGGCTCTGTGCAAAGTCTCACGTAATTCCTGAACCCACTTCTTGGGTTAATCTCATTTTTTTGAGGCGTCAAACTCCATTTACATGCTGACGCACCCACATTTGCATCTCAAATACAGAGCTCACAGCACCCGTGAGACAGACATTGTTTTACTGACTGCATTCTCCCTAGAGGCTATCTGGCAAGCACCTGAAACTTAACATTTCCAAAGCTGAACTCACCCCAAAATTGTTTGCCTTCCAACAGTTCCTGTTTCAATTAGTAGCATCACAGACCACCTAGTGCCCCCAAACTAGAAATCTGAGGGTCATTTTATGCTTCTTTGTCCAATCAGACATGAAATCCTCTCAAATCCCTTCTTCCTTTTGCATTCCTGCTGCTTCAGTTCAAATACCCCGGACTCCATGCTTGACTAGTACAATTACCTCCCCATTAGAGATGTGGCCCCGTTTTTTTCCCTCTGGGAGAGGGCATCCTCTCAGAAGTGGCACATCCTTTTCACAAACTAAACTCATAAAAACAAATCTGACAGGCCCTGGCCGGTAGCTCCATTGGTTACAGCATCTTCCTGACATGCTGAGATTGAGGGTTCGGTCTCAGGTCAGTAAGCATACAAGAATCAACCAATAACAGCATAAATAAGTGGAACAGGAAATTGATGTTTCTCTCTTTCTCTCTGTCCCACTCTCTCTCTTTACCGCTAAGAATAAATAAATAAATAAATAAAAATTTAATCTGACAAACTGCATGGACTACAGCATAAATACCAAACTTCTCAGCATAATACATGCACCTTCATGTAGGGCCCTAGTTGCCTGTTGCATCACCTTTCCTAATCTCCAAACTCCTTTTGTTTCTAGTGACATTTTTTGCTAAAAACCAAAACCTCACAATATCTCACAAAATCAATTTTAAAAGGGAGGGGATCAGGGGAAGAAAGATATCTGCATTCTCCTGCTCTGATTCTGAAGTTCTGGAGTGTTGCCTGGGGATTGTGTACATCTGAGATTTGACTCCAAGACAAATCCAGGTTTGTCCACTATGGGGTTATGCCAGTCATACAAAAGTACAAAAAAAAAAAAAAATCGCGTCAAGGCCCTGCCCAAGTAGCTCAGTTGGTTAAACGTCATGCCCACACGCCAAGGTTGCTGGTTCCATCCCAGGTTAGGGCATATATAAGGAGCAACCAATGAATGCATAAGTGCAACAACAAATTGACGGTCTGTCTCTCTCCTCTCTAAAATCAATAAATAAAAATCTAAAACACAAATCGTATCAAAGAACCTAGGGCTCTAGGCTACTATGCTATTTCCTCAATGTAGGGGTACAGAGAAAGGACAGGTCGCATCACTTCTGCAACCTCACTTAGAGGAAAAACCTGGCCGATTGTCAAACAGAAAATTTAAGAATGAAAAGGGCCATCTACATTGCTGGCAAACCTTTCTTGCAACTTAAGCGCCTGTTACCCAAAACATTCCTGCCCCCAAATACATTTTGAAAATGCTGAACCTCTCTAGAAATTTAGTCCACACTCCTCAGTTTTAAGGGAAGCCCTAAAAGATAAAGTCTGAAAGTATTGTGCTTGGTTTCAGTCAGCAATGCACTAGAAAGCTGAAAACCGGGGGAGGGGTGTGTATGTGTTAACTTCACAAGCTGAAACTCTCCTATGTTAATTCAAATGCGTACGTATTAGGCTGCCATGCTTATCTGGATGTGTGATGAGCAAACAATGTAACTGGGGAACCTTAAACTCTGACTTCCTAGCAAGCACGAAAAACTTTCAAGAAACTTTGTACGATGCTAGCATATTCACTAAGGCTCATATTAACTCCTGAGTCAGGCTAAACAATAGAAGGGAGAACCGATGAAGTCGTTATTCATCAAACGCGCAGTCTGTGATTTTAACCCCTTCGTCCTAGCAGAGGTGCCTTTCCTCCAGCTCCCATTCGCTTTCAAATATTTTTCCGTGGTCTTCTAGTGCGACACGATGTCCAGCGTCCTACACTGCGCAGCGCGGCTAAGCCGGGCCACCAGGTTTTGTAAAACATCCCGGGCCCTTTCAGCGGGTCGAGGAAAAGTAGGTGGCCTGGGCGCCAAGGACTGCTGCCAATGCAACTCGCAACTTTTGAAATCAATCCTTTTTGCATCACGCAACGAATGCCACAGCTCCTCGGCTTTGCAACCCCCCCACCCCTCCCCCGAGACCAATCATTGCCGCGCTCGGGCCTGCACAGCGCCCCCGCCCCCTTCCCGGCCGCACGCAGCCACCGAGCCTCTCCGGCCGCGGCCCGCCGCCTCTTAAAGGGAGGTGGACAGCCTTTAAAGGCCCTTCGGCGCGGCGCACGGCGGAGCACGGCAGCCCAGTTTCCGGCAGGGGCCCGCGGAGCCGGGCCGAGCCCCCGCGGCGCCCAGCGCGCCCAGGGCCCTCCCGCCCTCCGCCACCGGGAGCGGCATTTTTATTCAGGCGACGCTTAAGGGAGCCCGGCACGCCCGGTGCATTGTGGGAGCGGCGGCGGCCCGTTTTCGGGAGGAGGCGGAGGGCGCAAAGCGAACCGGTAAGCGCCCGGCTGGGGGAAGGGGGGGCGCGACACCAGGCTTAAAGGGGAATATTCGTCCGCAGGCCCTGGGCGGCCGTGCGGATCCCCCTCCGGGCCGCCCGGGCTGCCTGGAGTTGCGCGCGGCCAGCGCGCGCCAGCGCTTCCTGCAGAGGGGCCGAGCCAGGGCTTGGTGGGGCCGCTTTAAAAAAGAAGCACCGCCTGCGCCGCCGCCGCCGCGCGGGGCCGGGAAAGGAGGGAGGGAGAAAGGGCGGGGGAGCTGTGGACGGGGAGGGCGGCGGCGGCGACGCAGGGGTTAATTTTTTCGACCGCCGACATTTTTGTGTGGCGGCGGCCCGCGCGCGCGAGGCGGGAGAACCCAGGCCGGTCCCTTTGGCGCGCCACCTCCCCGCTCTCTGTGTGCGCCCTCTGGTCGGTGGCCGCAGACTAAGCCTGGGCTTCCGGGCCAGGCCGGCCAGCGGGGCAGGGTCCCACCGAGGCCTGTGGGCCGCGCGCAATTCTCGCCGTCGTCGCCGTCCCTGGGAGGGCGGGCAGGCGGGCATGGCCCAGCCAGCGGTGCCGCGCTTCCTCCCCCGGCCGCGGCCAGCCCGCCGCCCTGCACAAAGACCTCAGGACCGATTGGCTTTTATATACGGCAGCCTGAGATTTAAGGTGTCCTGGAGTTTCGTGCCCAGTGCTCCAGCGGCTTCGACGTGTGCTTCATGGCGTGCACCTGGTCGCTGCGCCCACGGCGCGCTGACCCCTCCATTGTTGATGTTCTGGGCCTAGGGGCTTGCGGGTAGGTAGGTATCGGCCCAGGGCTGCACCCTGTCGCATTCCCACTTCCTCTGCTCCCCCAACCGCGGCCCGGTTTGCCAGCTATTTTAAAAGAAATTTAAACGTGGCCGGGAAGGAAAGGGTTAACTTTTACTTTAAATATTCATGTCATTGTTTTAAAGGTGTAAACAGGCAGATTTGGGGTTGACTGCTTCTTATGCACTTATGAACATTGCCTCCCCCTTCCCCGTTTTCCCAAGCAGCCCATTTTCCTCATTCCCTTTACAAAATGTAAGAATTTGTCCAAGGTTCGGATGTGTATGATTTGTGTCCTTTGCTTATTCCATTTGGAATTTTATAACTGAATGCCTTCAGGACTTCAAACTTTTTCCCCTTTGAAATTCTGGGAAGATACAAATGATGATTGAAAGGAAGTTAGTCCCCAAAATCCCAAATTTCTCTCCCCGCCTCCTTTTTTTTTGGATAGAAATTAAAGTAGTAAAATAACTGGAAGCCTCATGAGTTGCTCCCCCCTCCCTGTAGGAGTGAGGCTGTGTTAAATGTGAGGGATTTTGAGAGGAAAGGACTGTTGTTTTGTTCCCAACTCTTCCAGTCAACATACTATTGGACTTTCCTAACTCTGAAATGACTTCAAAATTCTCATCGCAGTCAGTTGCTTTGCTCTCCTGCCGCCCAGCTTTTGGACAGGTGGTTCTCTTGGAATGTCGCACAGTTATAGCTTTCAAACAGAAATCACTGCTTAGCCCAAACATTTTTTTGTAAGGAGGGTTTTGGATTGATGCCTAAACTCGGACTTTGTGAGAGTTATTTTAAATGAGTGATGTCCTTCCCAGTGGATCAGGCACTATGTGTAGAATTACATTTGCAAATAAAATGTCCTTGAGCATATGTTTTATAAGGGAAACTGACCCTAAAACTTGTGTGTCTGATTCTATGCCCAGTAAAATATCAATCTGGAGTTTTTGTGAACTCAGTGCACACATGGGAGTTTTTATTGTTTAGCCCCAAAGGTTTCAAACTCAAGTGCTGTTCCAGAAACTTCAGTGATACCAAGTACCATAATGTTAAGATTTAGTACAGTTTATCATTTTAGTTATGCAGTGAAACTGGAATGAGCCGTAGCATATTTTATCAATGATGAGTATGTACTTGTTTGTTGGGTGGATGATTGCTTTCTAGGAACTAGCACTGCATTAAAACAGAACTTTACACGACTCTCTTGAAGATGACTCTTATTGCAACCATTCCAGTTTTCAAGTTGTATTCTTTAGTGCAGTGATTCTTAACCTGGGTTCTATGGAACCCTAGGGGTTCGATGAGTCGGTCTCAGGGGTTCAGAGAAGCCTCTGCCACGGAGGCCAGAATAAAGTAATACAGTAATTTGTTGTGAGTTCATGCACTTTGTTGGTTTTGTTCTTTGAGCAAGGTGATGTTCATGCACAGCTCATTTTATGCACCAGTAAAAAAACATATACCCATGTCTTGAATTTGGGGGAAAAAATGATATTTTATTTATCACTAAAGAAGGGTTCTGTGAATGCGCATATGAAACTGGTGGGTTCGGTACCTCAAAAAAGGTTAAGAACCACTGCTTTAGTGGGACTACCTATTAGTTTAGGATTGTATTGTGTACTTTCTGGCTCAGTAAAAACCTTTTTCTAAAATAGAATTTAGCCTCAAGAAGAATCATCAAATGTGATATGTTTTCATCAACGTCCTTTTCCTGCAAAGTATTTAGTAGACATTTTATTTTTTATAGGTGAGATAGCAAAGATACCAGAAACATTTTTCAAAAAAGTCACTTTAGCATAACAGTAATTTCTAAATCACAGTATTTTGGAGTTGACAGACGGAGTGACCAGACATTTCCTCATAAAGGTGACTTACTTTTCAAGATGGCACCGTGTCCTGTAAGCTAGCTGGCCCGTGGTTGCTCCTCCAGAGGGGGTTCTGTGTTGGTGGTACAGCGGTGAGCTTACCTGCCTTCCCAAGCAGGTTTTGGTGCGCCTCGGAGCTACAATGTTAACAACATAAACATCAGGTCTTATGTAAGGTTCCTTTGATGGTTGTGGTCACTGTTTTTTGAAAGGGACAGAGAGATAGGAAGGGAGAAAGATGAGATACATCAATTAGTAGTTGCATCAAGCTAGTTGCTCATTGCTTTCTCATAATGTGCCTTGACCTGGGGGCTCCAGCTAGCCAGTGACCTCTTTGTTCAAGCCAGTGACCTTGGGCTCAAGCCAGCGACCTTGGAACATGTCTGTGATCCCACACTCAAGTAGGTGAGCCTGTGCTCAATCTGGCAACCACAGGGTTTTGAATCTGGGTCCTCAGCATCCCAGGCCGATGCTCTAATCACTGCACCACCACCTGGTCAGGCATAGTCATTTTCTTAAAATGACTAATTTGTGACCAGACTGTTACAGCCCCAAATCATTATCAGATCTTGCTGATTTCAGTCCTTTTCACATTTGCTTTTCACTTTCATGAATTCATCTTTTGATGATGTCTTTGTGTTTTGGTGATACTCAGGTGGATCTGTGAAGAAACCAGCGGACTAGGAGAGGGAGAGGGAGGAGCCCAGGTGTGAGGTGTGTCCACCCAAGAACCATGTCTACACGGGAGTCCTTTAACCCGGAAAGTTATGAATTAGACAAGAGCTTCCGGCTAACTAGATTCACTGAACTGAAGGGCACTGGCTGCAAAGTGCCTCAAGATGTCCTGCAGAAATTGCTGGAATCCTTACAAGAGAACCACTTTCAAGAAGACGAGCAGTTTCTGGGAGCAGTTATGCCAAGGCTTGGTATGTGAATCATTGTTTCTCTTACAGTGCCCCCGAATAAAGCATCTTGGCTGCAGTGTGGTCAAAGAGTCAAAAATCAGATTCCTCCCATTTCTTTTTTTTTTTTAAAGAAAGATTCAAAGGATGTAGCAGTGGTAACTTAAATTATTGTAATTTATTTGGAGGAGGAAGTATTTGGAAAGCATCAAGAAATGTACTCAAACCATTTATAAACTATTAAGCACTCAATCAAGACCATTGTGTTATAGTAAAAGTATTTTTTATTACATCGATTTTTCTGGTTAGCTGAGGATTAAGCAGAAACTCCTTTATCCTAAACTTTTCCTTAGAATGCTTGCATTCTTTTCATTGCCTTAGGAAAGTTGGTGCTGAAGCATCATTGTGCAGTACATAGAGAGCAGTGACTGGGTTGGGGGTGGTGAATTGGGTGTTTCTTCTCAATATACATTGTTTGAAAAGTTCCTGTGGGAAGGAGGAAGAAGAAAACTTCCTCAGACACAGACAGGGAGAAGACTTATTGAATCTGTACTTGATCTCAGGATGTCATCTAGAATTCAGAACCTTTATTTTTTTTCTTTACTGAATTTCTAATGTCATCAGTGGTTTGCCTGTTTCAAACATAGAGCTCAGAAAGAAATCTGAGCTATTAGGATATTGTTTATTAGCTTTTACTGTGTGGTTTTTCAATATAGGATCATGATGCAAAACCATGACCACTTTGCCATTTAAATGTTTGGCATGTATTCTAGAAATCTGGATTTTTGTAGTTAAAGTATTTGTCTTGATCATCTTTCCTATGTAAGGGTTTTGTTTTATTGTTTTTTTAAACATCAGGTTAAACTTTATTATAAGCATCCATGTATGAGTCTAACTATTGATGTTGCTGTTGTGTTTTAGGTTTTTATTTCTTCTCATTCCCACATTTTATCTGGATGTAGGTGATTTCCCCTTTCTTGTGGCTCCTACATCTATGTTTTCAAGACAGATTTCTATATTACCAATTATTTCTTGGACTTACCACCTTGAAAATCCATGGACCTTCCCCTGATGTCCCAAATTCCACATCAACACCAACCCAGTTATTCAAGCGTGAATCCCTAATGTCACCCATTATGCTACTTCTTCATCCCTCTAATTGACCCATTCTAAAATCATGCTCATTCTCCTTCCACAACATCTTTTTTTTTATTCAGTGAGAGGAGGGGAGGCAGAGACAGACTCTCCTATGCACCCAGACCAGGATCCACCCAGCAAGCCCACTAGGGGGCGATGCTCTGCCCATCTGGGGCATTGCTTCATTGCTCAGCAACCGAGCTCTTTGTAGCACCTGAGGCAGAGGCCATGGAGCCATCCTCAGTGCCTAGGGCCAACTCGCTCCAATCAAGCCATGGCTGCCGGAGGAGAAGAGAGAGAGAGAAGCAGGAGGGGGGAAGAAACAGATTGGTGCTTCTGCTGTGTGCCCTGACCAGGAATCCAACCTGGGGCATCCACACGCCAGGCCGATACTCTACTACTGAGTCAATTGGCCAGGGCTCCTTCCACAACATTGTTATGCCTCCTTATCTTCTTTGTTCTCACTGCCAGTTTCCAGCTTGAGACCATTATTATCTTTAGTCTAGATCAGGGGTAGTCAAACCTTTTTGTACCTACCGCCCACTTTTGTATTTCAGTTAGTAAAATTTTCTAACCACCCACCGGTTTCACAGTAATGGTGATTTATAAAGTAGGGGAGTAACTTTACTTTATAAGTTTTATAAAGCGGAGTTACAGCCAGTTAAAGCATATAATAATAATTACCAAGTACTTTATGTCAGATTTTCACTAAGTTTGGCAGAATAAATTTTTTTTTTTTTTTTTACAGGGACAGAGAGAGAGGGATAGATAGGGACAGACAGACAGGAATGGAGAGAGGTGAGAAGCATCAATTATTAGTTTTTCGTTGCTGTTGTGACACCTTAGTTGTTCATTGATTGCTTTCTCACATGTGACTTGACCGCAGGCCTTCAGCAGACCGGACAACCCCTTGCTGGAGCCAGCGACCTTGGGTCCAAGCTGGCGAGCTTTTTCTCAAGCCAGATGAGCCCGTGCTCAAGCTGGTGAGCTCAGGGTCTCGAACCTGGGTCTTCCGCATCCCAGTCCGACGCTCTATCCACTGTGCCACCTTCTGGTCAGGCCAAAATAAATCTTTATAAAACAACTTACTATAGTTAAATCTATCTTTTTATTTATACTTTGGTTGCTCCGCTACCACCTACCATGAAAGCTGGATCGCCCACTAGTGGGTGGTAGGGACCAGGTTGACTACCACTGGTCTAGATTATTTCACTAACTTCTTAAGTTTTTTAGCATTTGATTTCTTCAGAGTTCCTGGATTTGTCTTATGAGCTCATTTTTTATTATGTTACTCTGAATCTTGCAAGCATTCAAAGAGTCCTTGCTGCCTGTGGAGTAAAGCTCCATTTGTGTAGTCTTAAAATCCAGTCTGACCAGGCGGTGGCGCAGTGGATAGAGCGTCGGACTGGGATGCAGAAGACCCGGGTTCGAGACCCCGAGCTTACCAGTTTGAGTGTGGGCCCATCTGGCTTGAGCAAAAAAAAGCTCACCAGCTTGGACCCAAGGTCGCTGGCTCCAGCAAGGGGTTGCTCAGTCTGCTGAAGGCCCGCGGTCAAGGCACATGTGAGAGGGCAATCAGTGAACAACTAAGGTGTTGCAACGGCAACGAAAAACTAATGATTGATGCTTCTCACCTCTCTCCGTCCTGTCTGTCTGTCCCTATCTATTCCTCTCTCTGACTCTCTCTCTGTCCCTGTAAAAAAAAAAAAATTAAAATTAAAAAAAATTCCAATCTCAGTTTACAAGTCTTATATCAAAATATTTATTATTGATCCTTAACTGCACCCCCCGCCCACTCCAGTGCACATCAGTGCAAGCATCTGCTCAAAATGGACTAATCTCTAGTTCTCAAACAAAAATATTTTATGTCTGCATGCTGCTTCCCCTACCTGTTGATAGATTTAAAAGCCAAGGTTTTCAAGTCACACAGACCTGGAATTGAATACAAGTGTTTCCAAAGACTAGCTGTGAAATTCTGGCTAGATTATTTTAGCTTTCTGGACTTCAGTCTTTTAATCTTAAAAAAGGGGGATTTGAAACAAGTTTAATTTATTGGGTTGCTGTGAAGAATGAAGTGTAAGTATACTCATGATAAGCTTTTGGTAGATATTAATTTACATTACCTAGAATACACCTCTTCTCATACCTGAATTCTGAAACTCTAGCCATCTTTAAAGTTAGAGCTCAGTTGTAACCTTTCCTGTATGGCTTTCCTTGATCTAGACTTCTCCCAGCTCTGCCCCCGTGAAGTTGCTTTTTCCATTCATTTATTTATTTGATCATTTATTTATTTTTGAGAGAGAGAGACAGACAAGTATAGGGGAGAGAAGAGAGATGAGAAGTATCTACTCGTAGTTGCTTCACGTTAGTTTTTTATTGATAGCTTGTCATATGTGCCTCGATGGGGGTGCTCAAGCTGAGCCAGTGATGCTGGCTTGAGCACAGGCTCTCCATTGTGACCTTGGGGTCATGTGGATGGTCCTGCGCTCAAGCTGATGAGCCCACACTCTGGCCAGAGACCTCAGTTTTCAAACCAGGGCCCTCAGTGTCCTGGGTTGATGCTCTATCCACTGCACCACCACCAGTCAGGCTATTTTTTTCCTTTTTATTGAGTTTAATGGGATGACACTGGTTAACAAAATTATATAGGTTTCAGGTGCACAGCTCTACAATACATTATCTATACACTATTTCTGTTTCTTTTTCTTTTCCAAGTGAGAGAAGAGTAAATAGACCGACTCCTGCATGCGCCCTGACTGGGATTCACCAGGCAACCCCCATCTGGGTTTGATGCTCTGCCCATCTGGGGCCATGCTCACAACCGAGCTATTTTTAGCACCTGAGGTGGCAGCTGCACAGCCATAGTCAGCACCTGGGACCAATGCATTCAAACCAATAGAGTCATGGCTACAGGAGGTGAAGTGGCCGGAGGGGGGCGTAGAGAAAGGGAATAGGGAAAGATGGAGAAGTAGATGATTGCTTCTTCTGTGTGCCCTGACTGGGAATCGAACCCGGGACATCCACATATCGGGCCAACACTACTGCTAGACATCTAGCCAGGGCTATATTTTCTTAGGTAAGGTTTTTATTTAACTTATTTTCACCCATTTTATTGTGAAAGCAACATTGGTTTTGAATTCAGGATACTCCTTTCTTCCCTAATATACAAAGCAGAAAAAATCAGAATTGCTTTGATTAGAAGACAGGAAAGCTCACACTCAGGGGGTGAGGGCTCAGGACTCCCAGGAGCTCAGTTTGAAACATCCTGATCTAGCTGTATTTGAGTGTGGAGAAATATCACATGAATGAGTTGGATTGTATGTTAGCTTACTTGTCAAGAAATAAGAATACAGACAGTTCCTGATTTATGATGGTTTAGTTCACGGTTTGTTTGTTTATTTTTGTGTGAGAGAGAGAGACACGGGAAGGGAGAGAGATGAGAAGCATCAACTTGTTGCATCTTTTTAGTTTTTCATTGATTGCTTCTCATATGAGCCTTGACCAGGGGGCTCGGTCCCACACTCAAGTTGGCATGCATGCTTAAGCCAGTGTCCTCAGATGGGATCTCAGTGTCCCAGGTTGACGCTCTTATGTATTGCAGCACCACCGATCAGGCCAATTCATGATATTTTGACTTTATGGTGATACAAAAGCAATATGCAAAGAAACCGTACTTGGAATTTTGAATTCCAGTCTTTTTCCAGGCTAGCAAACTGATGTTCTCTTGTGATGCTGGGCATTGAGCCATAGTCTTGGTCAGCCAGGAGATCACACAGGGACACAACTGATACTCTATAGTGTATTATTCATTGTGTTAGATGATTTTGCCCTGTAGCTAAGTTGTGATGTTCATTTAGGTAGGTGCATTAAATGCATTTTTGACTTAGGATATTTTCAACTTATGACGGCTTTATTGGGACGTAACCTCATTGTAAATTGAGACGCATTTGTTTACTAAAAAAGCTCTTAGATAACTTTGTCAAGAATAATAAGCTACTGAATGAATAAAAACAAGGCAATAAAAACCTTATGGGTAAAGTAATAATTCCTTTTTATAACTTCCCTTGTTGACCTTTTTGAGCACTTGGGCATGCCAGGCACCTCAAAGCGCTTTGATAATGAATAGGATCATTTGCTCCTTCGAGTAGCCCCACGAGAGGCCAGGGTCAAAACCTGGAATCCGCATCTCCAATTCCTCTGCCCTCTGTCATCTGGCTTCTAAGTCCAAACGTGCAAAATGAGGAGAGGATTTGCATCACCTGTAATCTTTAGCAGTGGCAAAAGGGAACAGGTGTCAGCAGCAAGGAAAAAGCAGATACCAAAACACAAAAGGTGATGGACTCTGATCACATGGCTTTTGAGAAGTAAAATGAAAGCTGTTGCCTTTTCTCAGAAAAATGCATGGCCACAAAATTTGCCTTCATGGCATTTGCTAGGAGTAGTTTTGGGTCCCCAGTTATAAGCAAATAGATGCTGGAGGAAGCATAGTATTAATACTGTATACAAAAGTGGTATATCTTTTTTTTAGGAAATTAAATTTAATAGGGTGACATTGATCAATAAGTGTATATGTTTCAGGTAAACATAGCATTTGAACTGTTGATTATGTTGTGTGCCCATCACCCAAAGTCAAATAATTTTCCATCACTGTGTATTTGTCCCTCTTTGTGTTGTGGCAGGATGGGCAACAGGAGCAGGATCACTGCATGGGGGAGCTGCGGCCCCCAGCGCCCCAGCATGCTCTCACCTGGCCTGGCTCTGACAGCCTCGCTCCCCAAAAGTGGTGTATCTTAATGGTATAACTTTGCTTTGGAGTCAGATCTAGATTTATATTCTGACAAACTTACTAGTCACCGTTGGTACTTGATGCATGTTCTGTATACACTGGGCTAATGATACTGTTTGTAAATTGCTATACCAGAAATTACATATGTATATGCACTATGTGTGTGTATACCCACACACGTAATACATATGTGTGTGTGAATGTATGGTTTTCTATAAATTTATACCCACAAATATGCTTATCTTTAATTTTTTTCCTAAATGAGTGTGCTATTTCCTGAATTCTAAGATGCTTTTGATTGAAAGACAGATTTTAACAGTTGTTAAATGTACACATTTTAGATGTATTCTAAATAAAGAAATGTTAAATTAGTGTGTCTAAAACCCTGGTACATTGATTACCTGCTGCTTAAGAGTTGTCAGTTAGGTATTCATAGTCTGGTAGTGGTGGTGGTATGATGATTTGGGCTTGGTGAATGATTTCAGTCTTGCTGAAAACTGTCTAAAATTTACTATTGCCCACTGATAATTGGACACACACTGCTTAGACTGGTACTTGAACATTTCCCTTGTTCCTCTTTGCCTTCTGCCTGGGTTCCTCACTTTTTCACCTGATACTGTAGTTTTTTCAGGCCTGTGGCCCATGTTATATTCACATTCTCTATCCTTAAAATTTGATAGGTGATTGTAAACCAATCACTGTGGACCAGTGCTGTCCAAAATAAATATGTAAGCCATATGTATAATTTTAAATTTTCTAGTAGTAACAGTTAAAAAAAAACAATTAGGTGAAATTAATTCTGATATTTCATTTAACCATATAAAATATTTCAACACTTAATATAAAATATGAGATTTGGGTTTTTGATTCGTACTAAGTATGTAAAACCAGGTGTGTATTTTACACTTACTGTGCATCTCTATTTGGAATAGACACATTTCAATACACTGTGACCACATGTAGCTAGTGGCTTGTGATCAAGGAGATAGGGATAATGTGAGCTTCTTGTCAGCCCTAGAAACATGCTCAGAAGTCATCAGTTTAAACGCTCTAAATGCTCTGACGCTCTTGACGCTAGGTATAAATAGAAATTGAATGCTACACAAATCAAAGTTTACTCAAATTAGAAATGTGTGAAGCTAACATTTAGCAACTATTTTTAGTGTCTCTTTTTGTAGCTATATAGTTTATATGGAAACCTAAAAAAAATACATTTCACTCATTTCCAAAGTGAATAGTCAAATACTTGGAATAACCAATTAGAATGACCAATTTAGGGAGAATTAATAAGAGTTAAATGTGGTTCTTGCTCTATTTCCATTTAAGTGCTTAAGAACAATTGTTAAATGAAATTTTTGAGGGTTTTCCCATACACACAATTTAAATGAATCATTGCACACATTTTTTACTAATACACCTGAAAACTGATCTCTGGTAAAGTGGGTTCTGTTGTCACAGATATGTGAGATTTACCATTGTGAAACTAAACTCTTCATTCCCTAGCTGGATCTTCTACCAAGAGGTTTCCATCTGGTATAGTAAAAAGAAATCAGCCTGTCTTCATAGAGTTCATGAATTCTTATTAAACTTGATTTTATTTTTTTATTAGTAAAAATGGACCAAGACCTGGGAAAATAAGCTGCCCATTGTGCCCTGGCATCTGTTGGGTGTATCGCTGTCATGGTGCTGAAATAGTTGTACCTCAGTGCATTTCACTTATGTAAAATATGAAAGGTACACAGGTCCTCATTTCATAAGAGTCAAAATGATACATTGATCCTTTGGAGACGTCTATGACCATACCACCCTGACTGCACCTGATTTCGCCTGATCTCCAAAGCTAAGCAGGGTCGGGCCTGGTTAGTTCTTGGATGGGAGATCCTTTGGAATTCTGAATTGAGAGGATGGCAACCCCCTGCTTCCTTTTGTATTTCCTCCTTTTTCTCTGCTTTTGGCTGATAAACTGCATAGGTGAAGTTGGTGAGCAGGTGACATCCTTTGAGAGAGGTGTTAGCACTCTATTCAGCCTACTTGGTGGGAAGGCCAGTCTGAGTTTGTAAAATGCCTGTATTATTACAGGTGATTTTTAAAGAAATACAACATATAGGAGCTGATCTTTACTGTTTCTAAACTTATTTCAGAAAAAGAGAATTATATATAATTAGCCTATCAGTCATATTTTTCTAAATGTTTAATAGCAGTTTTAGTAAATGGAAATATTTCCAACAGGCTTTTCAGCACATTTTCCCCCGTCAGATTATAAGTTAGTAAAAGTGACATGTTTTTGCAAGGGAAATAACATTTAAGATTTCCTCTTAAAAACCACTTTTAGATGCCAGAGTGTTTGTGTACTTGTGTGGTTGGAAATGATGAAATCTTATTCTGGCTTTTTCTTCTTTATTCTAATTTGTCATTTTTACTAAAATGTGGAAATAATACCATTTTATGTGTGTAACACATACAAATTTGCTATTGGGAAAACAATTATGCAAGGTCAGGTGAAAACAGAATTACATACAAAGATAAATCCAAATGAGCAATAGATAAAGCAACCCAAGTTCAATTTATGCTATCGTCATCATTAAAGAAATTCTGTATGCCACCAGCCACATGATATAGGGTACAAAGGAGAGTGTCTCTTAAGGCATCATTAAGAGCTAAAATTATACCATAGTGAACTTGAGGCTTCATGACTAAGAAGTTTTAATTTTATTCCCTGCCTCCAGCTAGTTGTGTTTCACATTTATTTCAGTTATACTTCTTGATAGGATACATGCTGCTACCCTGGCAGCGTGTGATGTTCCTAAGTATCTCGTACAAAACTCCTGCTCAGAACAGTGAAGGCATAATAATATGGCATTTCCTGTTGATTCCTGGATGATGATGATGACATCCATCTTTGCAGGCATCGGGATGGATACTTGTGTCATTCCCTTGAGGCATGGTGGTCTTTCCTTGGTACAAACCACAGATTACATTTATCCTATCGTCGATGACCCTTACATGATGGTAAGTTTGGCCTGATATGTTTTTACATTTGGAACTGCTGTTCGTTTAGTTTTGGGTTGTGGCTGAAGTTTTATGTGTGGGGTTTTAATTGTTTCTGTTATATCCATATCATTCTTATCCCGCTGCTGACCTGACTGACTCCTGCCTTTGTAGCCATCTGATCTGTTTCCTGCTCGCACTTAGTACTGCTCGTGTGCGATTAGGCAGAGGTCACTCTGTTGCCTTTGTGCAAGGACACCAGCTGTCTAGCTGTCTGCTAGCAGAATCTATTGACTAGCATGTTTGTAGTGTTTTTTTCTTATTTGATATTTGTAAACTCCTCACTTCTGTGTTTCAGGCCAGAGTTGTTATGATACCCTGTAATAGGTCTGATCCTAGATGTTTCCTTCCAGAATGGAGTTCATCACAATTTAACTTTTTGACCATTTATTCTGATTATGGCCACTCCTCTCACCCCCAACTGTGTTATATACTGACTGTGTAGAAGACATATTTGAACCCTGCTGGGTTGAAGTTCCTAGCTACTGATTGTGCTTGGCTTAGGCAAATTTCCTAACTGTTCATTACATGGTTGCAGCCAGCAGCCTTTTGATCTACCCAGCTTTAACCTACATCCTACCAGCCAAGAGGAGCCAACGAAGAGATTGGGACCATCCAATTGTTAGGAAATAGCAAAGGTCTTTTCCTGTGTGCCAGGGGCACTGGGATAAAGCCACATACATGAGGATCTGGGCCATAAGGCAGCTAAATGGGGATGGGAGTGGGGTGCTCACCTCTCAGGTACCAGTGACAAGCATACAGAATAATAGAAATCTGTTTTCCCTCCACACTTCCATCTCGAAGGCAGTATTCCTGAGAGACTTTGCTATGCCACACTCCAGGTGTCCTGTCTACCCAAATGGCAAAGGTCACTAGAACTGGAACTCATCCTTTTTCTAGCATCTCTTAAAAAGCATCTAAGAGAACCCAGAACTGAAGGGGGCAATAAATTGCTGCAGCCCTAACCAGCACCTGGCACCCAAATTGCAAACCACTTGTTGCCTCATTATTGTTGAAAGTGAGTTACCCTGGCCAGGTAGCTCAGTTGTTTACCATATTATCCTAGTATGCCAAGGTTGCAGGTTCTATCTCTAGTCAGGGTACATACAAGAACCAGCCAATGAATGCATAAATAAAATAAGTAGAACAACAAATAGATGTTTCTTCCTCTCTATCCCCTTCCATATTTTTTCCTCCCTTTTCTTTCCTCTCTCGTTCTAAAATTGATAAGTTAAAAGAAAAATGTCACAGAAGGCTATTAAGCCCATTGCCAATCTGCCAGAAAATCATTTAAAAACCTAAACAAGCCTGACCTGTGGTGGCGCAGTGGATAAAGCATCGACCTGGGAACATTGGGGTTGCCAGTTCAAAACCCTGCACTGGTCTGGTCAAGGCACATATGGGAGTTGATGCTTCCAGCTCCTCCCCTCTTTCTCTCTCTCTCACTCTGTGTCTCCTCTCTAAAATGAATAAAATTAAAATTAAAAAAAAAAACCTAAACAAGCAAAAACCCACTACTGGAAATGATAATACTTAGGAGTTTAATTATCCTTATGTCAGAAGAAAAGTTTGTCATTTTTTCCTTTAATGTTCAGGTAATGGTAACTTAACATTACAAAAATTTCTAGTAGCAATAAAAAAATCTTTATTACCACATTTCTGTTCAATCCTATTTTAAAGTTCCTTAATAAAATTTAGTACTTTACTGGGGAATACTTCTCTTTTTCTTTAGAAATCAATCTGACTACAGGTTTAGATGTGTTTTATTTCTTCTATTATTTTGTTTGATAAGATTATTTTTCTGTTTATCTCTATAGCTTGAAAGGAAGCTTCAAAAATTTCTCCATCCAAGTGTATAAAAACCATCTTCTCTATAACCAGTGAAGTCCACATTGTTTTTAGAATCTGTTTAAGATGAGTCGCTATTTCCAGGTTTGCTTTAGGACACTTGTTTTCACTCCACAGCACTTCCTCCTAGACCATCGCTCCAACTTTGCTCCCCTAGACATCTTCCTTTTCTCCATCTATAAACCTCAGGCTTCTCCCACTGTTTAGAATGGGAAAGAACATGAAAATTGTTTGATCTGTCTGAGAGAGAAAAGGTGGGAACAGGAATGACTTGGAAAGAGTGAATTATGCCTACTGGTTATCTGATTAAGGAAAGGTAACCAGACTGTAGATTACAGAAACAGGACCCCATCCCAGCAGCTGCCACTGCTGGAAAATCCCTGGGTTCTCTTGGAAGGTACTCTATAGGCTCACTCTCTGTGTTCACACATGGAAGGCCCCCCTCTTGTCCTTTCTCATATCTCTGCTCTCTTCCAGGGCAGGATAGCATGCGCCAATGTCCTCAGTGACCTCTATGCAATGGGGGTCACAGAATGTGACAATATGCTGATGCTCCTTGGAATCAGTAATAAAATGACTGACAGGGTAAGTAGAAGATGGGCCAGTTGTTTACTCTCTATTGTCTTATTCGCTTCACTTGACTGGTCAGCCCTTTTCCCATCTGTAAAGTGAGGAGCCCAGGCTGCATGGCTTCTGTATTTCATCTTGTTCTCCACTTTTTGGCAGTTTTCAGTGAAGTAAAATAGTCTAGCTTGTTTGTGTTTTATTTTCATTGTCTGCTTCCCTTTCTTCTGGGTAGACTGAATCAAAGACATTTATGGTTTGTTTTCAAGTCTAGGCCATAGTGATAGAGCACCTCCATGCCAGGCCTGTGAACTGCCCCAGCCTTCCAGACCCAAGATACGTGGTTCTCCAGGGGCCAGGCATCCTCTGCTTGGTTGCTGGTTGTTTCCTGATGTAGTCAGTGATGGGGTTGAGTGTCTCGTGTGATTCTGTACTTACCTGGCAGTGTCTATATTCTTACTACCTATCCCTGTTCTCTGACTCAGAGATGAATTCCCATTTAGATTATTTTTGAAAGGTACATAGTTTTGTTTTCCCTAAAAATGAAGTTTGTCCTGCCTCATAGAAATAAGTTTTCCACAGGCCCTTTCCTGCCTGCGCAGACATGTGCTTGTGCTGTCGCTTATACACAGCCACCTGAGGGAGGGCGGTGGGTGCGCATTAAACAAATCTTGGAGTTCTTAAGGACCATTTTGAAGAATTGGCTCAGGTTTTGGGTATCCCTGTGCACCCAGTCACATTCCAATTGTTACTTCTCTGATACCTGGGCTTCAACACATGTAACCTAGAATATGTCCCAGCTTTTGATAAAATGGCTACAGTGTGAACTATTCTATCCTCCTTTCTTACTTCCTGTCCAGTCTGTAAACTTGCAGGACTTTCTTTAGGATTTTATGATCCTCCTTATAACTACAAGTGTAGACTCTCTTTTCTTGGTTTTGAACTAAATTATGTGACTTTTAATTTGTGTCCTTTTAAACCCTAGGAAAGGGATAAAGTGATGCCCCTAATTATACAGGGTTTTAAAGATGCAGCAGAGGAGGCAGGAACATCTGTAACGGGCGGCCAAACAGTGTTAAACCCCTGGATTGTTTTGGGAGGAGTGGCTACAACTGTCTGCCAGCCCAATGAATTCATCATGTAAGTTGGTTTTGTTCCATGTCACCTGGCCTGGTTTTCTTTTCTTAAAATAGATTCATTGAGATAGAATTTGTATACTATAAAATTTGCCCATTTAAAGTATATAGTTCACTGGTCTTTGGTAATTAATATTCACAGAATTTGCAACCAACACCAGAGTCCATTTTAGATAATTTTCATCACTTTTAACAAAAATCCCTGTCCCCTTTAGCTATCACCCATCCTAGCTAGCTTCTTTTTCATTTTGCATAATATTAGCATAATATTTTTAAGGTTTATTCATTTTATAACGTATCAGTCCTTTGTTCCTGTTTTTAAATTTTTAAATATTTTTTATTGAAGTGTAATTCATATAACATAATTTTACATAATATAAAACTCAACATTTTAAAGTACAGAAATTATTGGTCCTGTTTGTATTCACAAGGTTGTGCAACCATCACCACTATCCAATTCCAGAATATTTCAGCCATCCCCCAAAAAAGAAGCCCTGTATCTATAAGTAGTCACTTTCAATTCCCTCTTCCCTCCATCCTCAGGAAACCGCTAATCTTTCTGTCTCTGAATTTGCCTATTCTAGACATTTCATATAGATAGAATCATGTGATGTTTTGTGTCTGGCTTCTTTTATTGAGCATAATGCTTCAAGTTTCATCTGTGTTGTAGCATGTGTCAGTACTTGATTCCTTTTTATGGCTGAATAATGTTCCATTGTGTGGACACACTATAGTTTATTCATAGGTAATAGATCTTTCGGTTATTTCCACCTATTATGAATGATGCTGCTATGAACATGTGTGTACAAGTTTTTATGTGAACACACGATTTGATTCTCTTGGGTATATGTACCTAAGAATTACTGAGTCATGTGGCAACTGTGTAACTTGAACAACCATCAGACTGGTTCCCAGCAGCACTGTAGGAAGGATTGTCTCCACATCCTCTCCAGTATTTGTTAACTGTTTTTTCTTTTTTCCTTTTTTTTCTTCTTTATTTTATTGCTTTGAAAGAGAGTGAAAAGCATCAACTTGTAGTTTCAGCACTTTAGTTGTTCATTTCTTTCTCATATGTGCTGACTGGGGGCTTAAACTGAGCCAGTGACCCCTTGTTCAAGCTAGCTACCATGGGATTATGTTGATGATCCCATGCTCAAGCTGACAAGCTCGTGACCACTGTTTCAAACTGGGGACCTCAGTGTTCTGGGTCAATGGCTATATCTACTGTGCCACCACCTGTCAGGCTTTACTGTTTTTATTTTATTTTATTTTTGATAATAACCATCTTAGTGGGTTGAGGTGATATCTCACTGTGGTTTGATTTGCATTTATCTGGTGGCTAATGATATTGACCATGTTTTAATGTGTTTTTTAGCCATTTGTAGATCTTTGGAGAAGTTTTTCCAAACACAAGTTATCATTTTCCATGTTTTATGTCTTGTTAAGAAAAGCCACCTGTTCTATTTTCTGATAGAAATACAGATTCCATTTGCTCCTTTGATTTTGTGACTAGGTGCTGATGGGCACTGTGCTGACATGGCTCAGAATCCAAAAGGTACAAAGGCTCCACAGTGCAGCCCTCACTTATCCCACAGCCCCGGTTTCCCCTGCTGGAGGCAGCCACTTTAACCAGTCTTCAGCAATCTGTGTGCCAAGTAGGAACTTATTATTGGTCGGTGTGAGTTTGAAACTTTGATGCTGAAATAAGCAAAACACAAGACGCACAGATTTGCGTCAAATTCCATAGTCTGAGTAACAATCTTTGTTTCAGAAGTCTTGTTGCCTCAGAAGCATGGTGGGTCTGTATTGAAAATTACACATGAGCATGGCTGAATCAGGCCTGATCAAGCCTTGGTTTATTGTGTAGGGTGTCTGGATCTAGTAGGTAGTCAGTAGACTCTTCTATTCTCTTTGAATATTTTTGTTCCAGTAGTAGCCTCAGTAACAAGTTGCAAAGCTCTTAATACATAATGGTAGTGGCTTAAGCAAGTGTTCGCAAAGACAATGTTTTAAGCCATCTTCTTTCTCCTATTTAACTGATTATGAGTTTACCTCTTTATTAATTTGACCAGACCATGCTCTTGTTCTTTTTTCCCAGGCCAGATAATGCAGTGCCTGGGGACGTGCTTGTTCTAACCAAACCCCTGGGGACGCAAGTGGCTGTGGCCGTGCACCAGTGGCTGGATATTGTGAGTGACCCTGCCTGCAGTGGGGGCAGGGGAGCTGAACAGAAGTTTTCAGGATTGTGGTAGCTTTCTGAGAAAAGGGTATTTGTTTACATTCAAGTCAAAAATCTCTTTAGTCTGCTAGCACTGGGAGTATGCTTTTACTGGAAGGTGTATCTGCTTCTGAAGTAAGTGCCACTTCTTGTCCATACAGAAAGTCCTTCCCTTTGGACAGGTTTTAACATGTTTCAAGTCTAGATCTTATAGATGTCATCAGCTTGTCTTCTAAAAATGAGCTCCTTTAGTTTCACTAACAAGGAGTTTAGTATCAGTCACACCCAGATAAAAATATTAGAAATTGCCCATATTCTTTCATTAAATCAAAGTTTTATGTACTGAATGCTTAAAGTAGGTAACCCCCAGCTTGGGACATCTTAAAAGCTGTATAAGGAGAGTTTGTGAGATGTCACTAAAAAATAATGCACAAGAGAATATATGGAAAGTTTGGTGCTTGGAATATAAATAAAGCCAAAGTTATCAACAATTTAAGTTATTTTAGTTATGAAATTTTGTTTTGTTTTTGTCTTTTCAAACTAATTAGTAATTCAGAATGTTTTGATAAATAATTACCTTGTAGAGAGAGCATCTAGAACATATAGGTATTTATCCTGAGTAACTTTTCCACTGAGGTATAATCATACTTCACTTAAACTTTTTCTCATTGCCATAACAACTCAAAAATTAATACAGTTTGTGGTATATCTCACATATCTTGGTGCTTTTAATTTCTACAACTGTCATCTGAAACTAACAGTCTGATAAACCGTTGAAAAAGAAAAATGATTTTATGTAATTTATAATCAAGTGTATGTTGGGTTGATATAACAGATTAGAGAAAATCTCTAAGGCTGCCACAGTCTAGATATTTCCCCCTCATCCAGTGATGATGGGGAAGTTTCCTATCATGTGTGAGCATCTGGAAGACCGACTGGAAAACCGTTACAGGGTAGTAATCCAAGAAGTTGCTCTGTATCACAGCTACTCAGATCTGAGTAATTTAGCAAGAGAGTTTGGAAGCAGGTGAGACAAGGGAACATCCGAAAGAGGAAGGTTTGGGGATCCTTCTCTCTTCCCCACCCCTCCCCCAACAGAACACTTTCTTTGCTTTTACACCCCTTTTTTTTAAATGCTCAGAATTGAAAAAGCAAGTTCTAAAGATTAACAGCACAATACCCTTTTCATAAAAGTCAGAAGCAACCAAAGAGCACATTGTTTAGGCATCTATATGTGCAAGAACACTATTTTTTGAGAGGCAGGGGAATGAGGAGTATAATATTCAGAATAGTTGTTACCTTTGGGGGAGAGATAGGAAGCATTGGGCTAAGGGAGGGACATACAGACTTAAGGTATTGCACTGAGTGGTAGATTATCGGGTGTCACTGAGAAATAAATGAATACATGCATAAATAATGGCCATTAACAGACCATGGTGACAATATATGGAGAACCCATATTCATGATGCTGACTTCTTTGAAAATCAACTGAGGAAGAAAGGAAACACCTTTTTCTCCTTTGTGGTCACCACGCTGTCATTGGTGTGCATGCAGTCGAAGTTGCTTTTACATTCATTTGTCGATGAGATGCCATAATCTAGAATTCCGGTAAAGTCAGTAACAATATAATTATATGAAAAATAAAGTCATCACCTTAATAGGGGAGATGAAGAGGTGAACCAAAGGACGTTCAAAACTATTTCACATGTAAATTACACCTTATCACAGAGGAGAAGCTCCCTGGTGTCAGAATCCTGTTTCCTGCCTCTATACCTCAGCCTTCTATCCTGCTGCTTTTGCATACCCCATTCATTGCAGTATTTGACTACAGAAGTGAGGGTTAGCAGCTCAAAAGAGACCACAACGATGTGTCTAATGGACACCTAAAATAATAGTTATGGGTGGGGCGGGGGGGGACGACTAGATCAAAATTAGGAAAATAAAATTCCCCATAAGATGACTAAAGAAAAATAGGTTTTTTTCTCTCAGTGGTTAGAAGTAAAGATTAATAACATTTTTTCCCTTTTTTCTCCCTCACCTCTGTTCCTGTATTAGCCTGAGAAATGGAATAAAATTAAATTAGTGGTCACTCAAGAAGATGTGGAGTTGGCATACCAGGAGGCGATGATGAATATGGCAAGGCTCAACAGAACAGGTATGGGGGGGGGGGGAGTGGCTGTCGGTTGCAGAGTCAGCATGCTTTCAGAACAGGGTCAACATGGAAATATTTTTATAGACCACAGACAGTCTCAGTTGTGTTGTTGTTCTCTTCCTCTACAACTCTTTAAACATGTAAAAGACCATTCTTAGCTGGAGGAGCAGGCCAGGAGCAAGATTGGGCAGTGACAGTGGGCCCTCCTATATTGGTCCATGGTTTTAGAAAGATTTGGGTTTGAGAACAGAATGTGCATGTATTTCTTACGTATTTCCCTTCAGCCAAAAGGTGGAAACAGGATCCTATTCACAGTACCATTAAAAAGGAAAAATGTCAGTGAAGTACCATAAAGGATGGCTAGCATGTGGTATACAAAGTTCACTCATTCAGTTTTATGTTCAGTGAGCATCTATAGTGTGTCCTTTATTCTTCCAGATGCTGGGGACACTGCAGTAAACAAAACAGACAAAAGTCCCTGCCCTCTTGGAATTTACATTCTGAATGGTGGTTTGCTTAGAACAACCCACACAGATAGATGCTTCTCTAGGAATGAAATACATGCAGGGCTGCCCTGGCCAGATAACTCGGTAGGTTGGAGCATCATCCCGATACACCAAGGTTGTGGATTCAGTCCCAGTCAGGGCACATACAGGAACAGGTCAATGTTTCTGTCTCTTCCCATTCTCCCCCTTCCTCTCTCTCTAAAATCAATCAATAAATTAGATATATATAAACAGGGCTTAAGAAACAGCAATGAAGCAACACCCACGTGCCCACCATCTCATATGAGAAACAGTGTGATCTTGGCAGCCCAGAAGTGACCCTCCCACACCCAGCTCCTAGATTCCTGCTTAGGGGTAACCATTGTTCTGAATCTAATGTTTATTCTCATCCTTTAAAAATTTTTCTCACAGATTTGTATTCTTAAGCAATAAATTAGTTTTGCATTTTTGTTTTATTAAATCGTAGCTGTATCTGTTTTTCTTGCTATCTTATTATTTACTGTTTAACATTCCTGAGCATCATCTCTGGTGTGTGTAGCTGTATTTCATTCATTTTCTCCTCTGTATCATTTTCTACTCTATGACTTCCTTATGTGACCTACTGCTTGCTGTTGGGCTTCTGGGTTGCTACTGAGCACTTCCTTGGTCAGTGCTTCTGGTGCACAGGTCTCAGAGGTCTGTACTGCCTCAGCTTGTCTAGAAGGTGCTAATTGTTTCCCAGAGTCATGGTGTAATAGTTTACAACGGTATGGTACCTTTTAAAAAGTTCTTTAATATATTTTCTTCTCCTTTTGATTGCATGTATTTTTTCTACTGTAAAAAAATCATATTCATTATGGAAAAGTATTTTGGAAAATGAAAAAAGGAGAGAAAAGACATTGTCCATAGCCCCAGCACCCTAAACTAGCTTCTCTTAATATTTTTACATATTATTTTCTTCTTGGGTGGTAGGTGGATACTGTTGTTTTATTATGGATGTTTTAAACTTGTAATTATCGTACATTTTTATATTTGAATCTGCTTTTAGTCATTTAACATTACTAAATTCTTTTTTCATATTACATAATTCTAGTATACAAGACTTTTGATGGTAGATACTCTACCAGGGAGATATATACCATAATTAATTTACCTTTTGCTTAATTTTTTTATTAATTTTAGAGAGGATAGAGAGAGAGAAAGAAGAGGGGAGGAATAGGAAGCATCAACTCCCATATGTGCCTTGACCAGGCAGGCCCAGGGTTTCGAACTGGCGACCTCAGTGTTTTCAGGTTGATGCTTTATCTACTGCACTATCACAGGTCTCTTTTGCTTATTTTTGAAGCACTGATTTTGGGATCAAATTTTTCCATAATTTTTTTCCTTTATTCCAGGAATAGTTTTTGGGTGCATTCCAACGTTGAATAGTAATTTTTAATTCTTTGTTTCAGATGTCTCATCACTTACAAACCAAGGCTTTTCATTTGTGTTTCTGTTCTGTGCCACTTAACCTGTTTAAGGAGTCTTTCTTTTTCCTTCAAATTAAATAGTTGAACAGATTAAATAGTGATTGGTGGTTGGTTTATTTTTTATCTGTGTGGATTATTATTTAGCTTATATTTGAGAATTTATGATTCCCTATCCTTATTTTTTATATATTGTTGTAGGGATACAATATGGCAGAATGCTTGTGAAGCAGTATTTGGTCATATCTAGCAAAAATTATGACCTAGCAGTCCCATTTCTGTGAATCTGTTTCAAAGCTACAGTGGCCAGACTATGAAATGACATTTATAAGGCCATTCATTGAATCACCATTTATAATTGTAAAAGAATGAAACAGTTCAAATGTTCATCAATTATCTAGTCTGTATGCACACATATAGCTATAAAAAGGGAGGAGAGCTCTTTATTTCTAGGGAGCTATCTCTAGGATATGATTAAATGGAAAAAGCAAGAGTCAGGCACGCATACAGTATGCTACATTTTGTGTATTCATGTGACTGAAGTAACGTGTATTTTATATTTTTAAACAGAAGCAATGGAAACATAAATTATTAATAAAAACTATTACCTATAAGAGGGAATAGGGAGGAAGCAGGCTCTCTCTGAACATGCATTATTTCATAATTTTGATTTTGGAATGTTTTATGTCATTTTCTATAGTTTAAAACTTTTATTAAAAAAGCACACCTTAACAATTTCAAACCACATTTTTTTAAAATTGCCAAATGTATATTAACCTAGTGGTAATACCACATGGGGAAGAATTATATAAAAGAAGCTTAGTAAAATCTGTAATCTTTAATTATAATTAGCAGTATACATACAGCATATTTTTTCCCTCTAAAAATGCTTATTTCCAAGCCTAACTAGAAGGTTCTAGAAGCAGTGATAACCAGTTAGTAATAAACTCCTAGTGCCAAGATCCTGGACTGAAAATTACCATTTTTACTAAAAAATGCCAGGACTTCTTGAGGAAATGGCTGATTCCAAGTCTGGGACAGGAAATACAAAAGATAAACTTGGGACATCCTGTGCCTGAAAGTAATGGAGCTATCAATAGCTAATGGAATCTTTTCCATAACTTGAAGAGGCTCCTACCAATCAGATGGGAGGGGTCAGGACAATGTGAATATTAAAAAGAAGAGTGACCACAGTCAAAGTACAGTGTGTCCGTAAAGTCATGGTGCACTTTTGACCAGTCACAGGAAAGCAACAAAAGATGATAGAAATCTGAAATCTGCACCAAATAAAAGGAAAACCCTCCCAGTTTCTGTAGGATGATGTGGCAGCATGTGCGCATGCGCAGATGATAACGTAACACCGTGTATACAGCGGAGCAGCCCACCGCCATACCAGTTGAGATGTGGACGGTACAGAGGAAAGTTAAGTGTGTTCTGTGGCTCGCTAAATTTGAATTCGTGACCAAAGTGCTACATGAATATTGGCATGTTTATAACGAAGCGCTACCATATAGGAATAACATTACTTGGTGGTATAAGCAGTTGAAGGAAACTAGCAAACCGGCAGTTTGGTGGAGAAATCCCGTTCTGGTAGGCCATCAATCAGTGACGAGTCTGTAGAGCCTATACGGGATAGCTACCTAAGGAGCCCTAAAAAATCTGCGTGCATACGCTCGACAATTACACCTAAGCAAGACTACAGTTCATAAGGTGTTAAAGAAACGTCTCTGTTTTACGGGGCACAGATTGCGGCTGTTGCACCCTACCAAACTGGTGGATAGACCCACACGATGCGCGTCTGCTACAGATATGCTTCATGAGATCGACAATGTTGCAAGATTTTTTGCAGAAGATTGTGTTTAGCGATGAGGCAACCTTCCATATCTGTGGACATGTTCATCGCGATAGTGTTCGAATATGGGCTGCTGAACATCCTCATGCCTACGTTGAGTACGAACGTAACACCCCTAAAGTGAATGTGTGGTGTGGCCTGATGCATGATAAGGTGATAGGCCAATTTTTTTTCGCAGGGCAGTCTGACGGCAAACACCTATCTTGACATGTTGGAATTGTATGCAGTGCCACAATTTCCAGAAGGTGTCATCTTTCAACAGGATGGTGCTCCTCCACACTATGCCACCATTGTTCGTGAGTTTTGGGATAGAACATTCCCCTGGCAGTGGATAGGCAGGGGTTCTGTCAAGCCATGGCCATCACGATCCCCAAATCTGATGCCCTTAGACTTTTACTTTTGGGGTGATGTGAAGCAACATGTGTACATTGAATCTATCAGCGACATTAATCACTTAAAACAAAGAATCACAGACGTTATTCACTCTGTTACACCAGACATCCTTACCCATGTGTGGCAAGAATTTCACTATCGTTTGGATGTGTGTAGGGCAACAAATGGAGCCCACATCGAACTGCAATGAATAGGTATGAAACTGGAAGGGTTTTCCTTTTATTTGGTGCAGATTTCACATTTCTATCATCTTTTGTTGCTTTCCTGTGACCGGTCAAAAGTGCACCATGACTTTACAGACACACTGTATATCAAGTATCTAAAAATCAATGACATCGTAATGATTAAAATGTTTTTAGTCACCTTTGGATGGTGTTAGGGCACCAACTTGTTTTGAATATAAAAGGAATGAACTACATATTTTACTGTTCTTGTATAGACTGTATTTCGGGGAAAACCATATATTTAAAAAAATTTGTTTTTATAGAAGTGTTGTATCTAATAAGTGCAGGAGAAATGATTAAATAACAATTTTTTTATTTTTGCTACTCCCTTGATTTAGTAAACCTTAGTAACAAATATCAGTAGCTGCTAAAACTAAAGTCATCAAGATGGTCTGATATGGTGAAACAGTGGAATCTACTGTGGAACATTCTAACTAGAGAGTCCAGAAATAGACCCACATAATATAGGCAACTGATCATTGACAGAAGAGCAAGGATAGTTCAATGGAGAAAGGATAATCTTTTGATCAAGTGATGCTGAAACTACTGACATTCACATGTACAAAGGGATTAGAGACACAGGCTTTACGCCTTTCATAAAAATTAACTCAAAATGGATTATAAAGTTAAATGTAAAACGCAAAACTGTTGAACTCCCAGAAGATAACACAGAAGGAAATTTAGATGACTTTGGGTTTTGTGGTTCCTTTTAGTTACAACACCGAAAGTACTATCCTTAAGAGAAAAAATTGACAAGTTGAATTTCATTAAAGCAAAACACTTCTCTGTAAAAGACACTAGTAAGATAAAAAGATAAGCCACAGACTGGAAGAAAATTGTGGCAAAGCACAATTCTGACAAGGGACTGGTATTCAGAATATACAAAGAACTCTTAAAACTCAACATTAAGAAAACAACCCAATTTAAAAATGTGCAGAGAAGCTGAACACATACCTTACCAAAGAAGATAAACAGATTGCAAATAATCTTATGAAAAGGTGTTCCACATCATATGCCATTAGGGAATGGCAATTTAAAACAAGGTACTACCACATGCCTACTAGAATGGCTTAAAACTAAAACACCGACAACTCCAAATGCTGACGGGATGTGGAGCAATAGGAACTCATTCATTGCTGGTGGAATGCAAAATGGTGCAGCCATTTTGGAAGATTGGTGGTTTGTTACAGAACTGAATATGCTAATATGATCCAGCAGTTGTGCCCTGTGATGTTGACCCAAATGGATTGAAAACTGTCCACTCAAAAATTTGCCCACAGATGTGTCACAGCTTTATTCATAATTTCCAAAACTTGGGAGCAATGAGATCCTTCAGTAAATGAGTAGATAAATAAAACTGGTATATCCATACAATGGAATATTGACAGTTAAAAAGAAATGAGCTGTCAAGACATGAAAAAACTTGGAGGAACTTTAAACGCATATTACTAAGTGAAGAAGCCAATCTGCAAAGACCAAACACCATAGTTCTAATTATATGACATTTTGGGAAAGGTAAAACTAGAGACAGTATTAAGGTCAGTAGTTACCAGGAATAAGGGGGCACACAGGGTTTTTAGGGCAAGGAAGTTACTCTTTTTGATCACGTAATGATGGATACATGTTATACATGTTTGTCAACACCTTTAGACTGTACAACTTCAAGAGTGAAACCCAATGTGAACTATGAACTTCAGTTAATAATACATAAATATTGGCTCACTATATAACAGATGTACCACACTATAAGAAATTAACCTTACACTTTTAGTGAGACTGCCTTGATTTTAGGTCAGTCTTTAAAAGTCCTGTTTCTTGATTTCTGGTTGATGTAGACAGGCTTACCTTAAATTGTGATTGTAATTTTTAGTTAATGAGATGTTACTACCCATTGAAGCAGTTGATAGTCTAAGTGGTTGAAATTGAAATAAACCAACTCTCAGAATTTCACTAGGGTTCTGGATTTTTTGTTTGTTTGTATTGTATTTTTCTGAAGTGAGAAGCGGGGAGGCAGAGAGACAGACTCCCACATGTACCCGACTGGGATCCACCCGGCATGCCCACTAGAGGGCGATGCTCTTCCCATCTGGGGCATTGCTCCATTGCAACCAAAGCCATTCTAGAGCCTGAGGTGGAGGCCATGGATCCATCCTCAGTGCCTGGGCCAACTTTGCTCCAATGGAGCCCTGGCTGCAGGAGGGGAAGAGAGACAGAGAGAAAGGAGAGGGGGAAGGTTGGCAAAGCAGATGGTCGCTTCTCCTGTGTGCCTTGGCCAGGAATTGAACCCGAGACTTCCACAAACCGGGCCAACGCTCTACCCCTGAGCTAATCGGCCAGGGCTTCTGTTAATTTTTAAGAATTACATTTTCATCATTTCAATGTGCCATCTCCCTGACAATTAAGGATTTTTTAGCTTAAAGCGTATTTAAGGTTTTGACTAGAGAAAAAGTGGGTTTTTTTTTTTTGTTGTTGTTGTTGTTTGTTTTTCTTTCAGAAGGTTTCCATTTATACAATAATTTCCTTTTCTTGTCTTTTAGCTGCGGGACTCATGCACACGTTCAATGCCCATGCTGCCACAGACATCACGGGCTTTGGAATTCTGGGTCATGCGCAGAACCTGGCCAAACAACAGAGGAATGAGGTGTCCTTTGTGATTCACAACCTCCCTGTCTTGGCGAAGATGGCTGCTGTAAGCAAGGCCTGTGGAAACATGTTTGGTCTCATGCATGGCACCTGCCCGGAGACATCAGGTACAAGGATACTGGGCCCAGATCTGAGGATTAAATTAGTGAGGCTAACAGAAAATTCCATGAGAAGGAAGAAGCCAAATACATGAGCATGACCTCATTTTGTGTGAGGTCAGTGTGTTAACCTTGCCCTTCTTAGCAAGTGTTCTCAGCCTCTTTGTGCTATGTGTTGCTGTCTTCTGCTATTCTGTGTGTGATGGAGCAGTATTATTTAAGTCTGTTGTTTTCTGTGATTGATGGTAGAATGGGAGGAAGGAAGATTCTGGGAAAAATAATCACTCAATTTTCGTTGGAAACCTAGCATTTAAAATAACTAATAACCATAGGTTATAGTGAAGAGGCTGTTTTTTCTTTGGAAAAAAAATACCTAAAGTTGCTGATTTAAAAGTGAAGTAGTGCCTGAGCAGATGGTGGCGCAGTGGATAGAGTGTTGGACTGAGATGCGGAAGACCCAGGTTCAAGACCCCAAGATTGCCACCTTGAGCGCGGTCCCATCTGGCTTGAGCAAAAGCTCGTCAGCTTGGGCCCAAGGTCGCTGGCTCCAGCAAGGGGTTGCTCGGTCTGCTGAAGCCTGCGGTCAAGGCACATGTGAGAAAGCAATCGATGAGCAACTAAGGTGTTGCGACAGCAACGAAAAACTAATGATTGATGCTTCTCACCTCTCTCCGTTCCTGTCTGTCTGTCCCTATCTATCCCTCTCTCTGACTCACTCTCTGTCCTTATAAAAAGAAAAAAAAAGTGAAATAGTATAGTGTGTTTCCAAAGTGCCATTTTTTCTTTTGACCCATTTTTTTTCTCTTTCCCCTTGACTCGTGTATTTCACCTTGAAGTCCCTCTCCTTTCTCAGTCTCTTATTTCTGTTTTCTTTCCTCTATACCTCAGTAATGACCCTACCCTGGCAAAAGAGTCAAATCTTCTGGGAATTAAGCAATATGCGTGCCTATACCCGACCCCTAGGAAAATTCAGTTAAATAAGAATGGGCCTGGTCATCAATAATTATAACAGCTCCCTAAAGCGTTCTGGGGTATAGCCAGAGTCGATGACCACAGAGCTGCCCGCATGTCAGCGAAGTAAAAGGACCCGGTTCTCTGGTGAGTCTCAGCTTAATAGAGGACCCTGTCTTAAAAAGAAGCAAAATTTGCTTCCTCTTCCCATTAGCAGCCTGAGGTGACCTGAAATAGATTCCATATTCAATTGACCCAAAAAAACTCTCAAAATCACACAAATCAAGAGGTTCAAATTTTCGTATTCACTTTAAGAACACTCATGAAACTTCCCAGGCCATCAAGGGTATGTATATTTGAAAAGCTACCAAGTATTTGAAGGATGTCACTTTACAGAAGCAATGTGTGCCATCCTGCTGTTAAAGGAGTGGAGTTGTAGGTGTGCCCAGGCCAAATAGTGGGGCTTGGCACAGGATCAGTGGCCCAAAGAATGCTGAACGTTGCTACACGTGCTTAAAAATGTGGAGTAATGCTGAACTTAAGGGTTTAGACGTAGGCTCTCTGGTCATTGAGCACATCCATGTGAACAAAGCTCCCAAGATGTGACATAGGAATTACAGAGCTCACACGCAGATTAACACTTAAATGAGCTCTCCCTATACATTACTGATAAAGAGCAGGTAGTTCCTATACCAGAAGAGCAGGTTGCACAAAAGAAAAAGATATCCTAGTAGAAACTGAAGAAACAGAAACTTACGGCCTGGGAGTAAATTCAGCATAAAATAAATGCTAATAAAAGTTTAAAAGAAGAAACAATCCATTTTCTAGAAATAGACTCCAAGAGGAAACTGAACTGTTTGTTCAGTGTCTGACTTGCACAGTGCCTGCCCCTTGCTGGGACGCTTGGGTAAATGTTGAATAAATTAATGAATGTTGTTAATAAATTTATTTTTTTATTCAAAATGAGTTTTTACCTTTTTTTTAAAATTCTTTTTATTTTATTCATTTTAGAGAGGAGACACAGAGAGAGTGAGAGAGAGAGAGAGAGAGAAAGGGGGGAGGAGCTGGAAGCATCAACTCCCATATGTGCCTTGACCAGACCAGTGCAGGGTTTTGAACTGGCGACCTCAGTGTTCCCAGGTCGACGCTTTATCCACTGCGCCACCACAGGTCAGGCAGTTTTTACCTTTTTTGGGTAAAAGTGTATTATACATTTTTCCCTGATTCTGTTATTTCTATTTGCAAATAAAATTTTTTGTCCTTGTTACTGAAATAGCAATGAAGATAATTTTAACATATGCTACACTTTTTTGAAGATAACATAGCAAATAGGGAACCTACATACTGTTTTTTTTTTTTCTAGATTTTATTGATTTTACAGAGGGTGGGAGGAGTGGAAGTATATCACCTGATAGTTGCTTCACTTTAGTTCATTGCTTGCTTGTCGTATGTGCCTTTACTAGGCAAGCCCAGGGTTTTGAACCGGTGACCTCAGCATTCCAGGTTGACGGTTTATCCACTGTGCCACCACAGGTCTGGCAGAACCTAGATTCTTTGAAGAGTACAATCTTTCATTATCTTAATTTTTAAACTAACAAAAACCCCAAAAAAACCTTTCTTATAAATGAGGAATTCATGTAGAGAATTAAATCCAAAAGGAAAACTTGTTTTTAAATATTTCTGTCACTGTAACTTGGAAAAAATAGCTACCACATATTAGTAAGGCCTCAAACACCTACTCCCACACAGAGTTCAATGGGTCAACAGCTAGGTCATTTTCAGTGTAAAGTTTGTTGTGTGTGTTTTGTTTACTGTAGTAGTTTTCTAAGAAACTGCTTAATTAGAGTTTAGTCTGGATCAGATGAAGTCAGAATAGAGCAGGCTTCTTGTTGAATGGAAGGGGAGCTTGAAGACAAAGTTCTTGGTTGAGCGTAGATTTGTGCAGGAGCGTTTTAGAAAGGCAGTGACAGAGAAACTGTTCACACAGCATCACAACTAATGATACTCTTTTTTTCTTTGTTAGGAGGGCTTCTAATCTGTTTACCACGTGAGCAAGCGGCTCGGTTCTGTGCCGAGATCAAGTCCCCCAAATACGGCGAAGGTCACCAAGCATGGATTATTGGGATAGTAGAGAAGGGTAACCGCACAGCCAGAATTATAGACAAACCCCGGATCATTGAAGTCGCACCACAGGTGGCCACTCAAAGTGTGAATCCCACACCTGGTGCCACCTCTTAATCTAGACCAAAATAGCTATTTGATTTTGTTTTTAAATAGATCTATTTCCTTTATCATCATTTCAATTAAAGACTATAAATAATAACAAAAATTTCATTGTGTCTACACATCTCGTGACCTGAGGTCGATATGTGAATGGATGCAATAAAATCCATTGCCTTTTTTCCCTGTTACATTAACTGAAGATGCACATAACCTTGAGGCAGCTTCTGAGTTGAGAATTATATTGTTATCCAATACTGTTGATTCATTTTGAATCTTTAGACACTTATCTCTTGCCGCATAGGCTCTTTTTAAAGGTGCTTTCACGTAGCACAGGACATTACTGGTTGTAGTGTCAACTTACAGTTTGTGTCTTTCATTTCATGTATATTTATCATCAGTCTGATCTTTTATAAGTTCTTGAATGGTATCCTGGAAAGCAAATTGGTAAGTGACACAATGGTATCCCAGTGGGAAGAGGGTTGCATGATTCCTTTGAGCCTTTGATTTGTAAAGCCTAGTCTTCTAATTCAAGAGCTTCTCCCTGACCCAGGACAGTTCCCAATAGTGCATTCACTAAACAAGGCAAGTGCTTAACTCTGCATGGAAAGCACTTGAAAGACAAAAAGAAAGTTTTATTTCTTTTCTTTTTGTAGCCTTCCTAATATTTACAGTAATATCATTAACTGTTTTCTTTATCAATAGCAAAAAAGCTTACATTTGCAATGTAATTAGATGTTCTATAGTGCAACAACAAGGAATTGCCTTCTAAAAGGGGATTCATGTATAATAGTCATTTACAATTCAATATATAATTACACAAATAATTTTTAAACAGAATCAATAATAAAGACTTCTGTGGATGATAGTGCTTATTAATACATTTTATATTTTGTATAGTGATTTCAGGCCTTTTGTTTTCTTAAAATCAGCAGCTTTTTAGCCTGAGCATTATTTTGTCCTCTGCGCCAGTACTTTTTTGTGCATGCTTTTTTGTGATGTGTTAAAAATCTGCATTGCCAACATTGCAGCTCGAACTTAAACTTGTTATTCAAATAAATATTTAATTTTTTTTATTGCTCTTGTATAATCAGATGCCCCTTTTAGTATTTTAGAAGCATTGGGAGGGTTTTGGCTAAAGTACAATTTATTGGGGAAAACTAGATTTTAGTTTTATAAAACTTTTAAGTCTTTCATGGGACCTATATTTTCTTGAATTAAATTTTGTAGTTCTAGAAAAAATAGGCGATCAAAAAGGTGTTTATCTGTGTTAATTAGAAGCAGAGGCTTCCTTATATTGTAACCAACTAAGCAATTTGGAGGGTTTCCTGTCATTAAGCACAAGTGCCCTGACCTCTCACCTGTCTGCTTACAAGAAAAAGCACGAATCATATCACTGCAAGTTTCCAAATGCTCCCCGCTTACAGGCACCAAAGGCCTGTGAATCATCCTTGCCAAAGGAAACTGCCACTGGGGAGAGAAAGCCGCAGAAGCTTTACTGTGGACACCCCCTCCCCTTCAGGAGCCCAAGGGCTGTTTGTCTGGCCTGTCACTGGAACTCAAGCCATAAGGATGGTATGCGGTACCTGAGAGGCTGCTACAGAACTAAAAGTAATTGGACATTTTATAGAGATTTATTCAGATGTTGGTTCTCAAAAGCTACAAACCAGTGGGCTGCAAATAAAATGTGTCGGAAACCTCTGAGATGAACATACTGGTTTTTTTGGGGGGGGTATTTTTTTTAATCTGACGATTACTGTGAACAGCTTTCAGTATAGACCATGTCTTGAAGTCTGATGATTTCCTTGATAGCAGGCCTACCGAGAGCAAGTGAGGTAAATGGATTATATGCTTGAGACAATCATGTTTGTGAAGATCCATGTTTATAAAGGTAAAATGTTGGGTACTTAGAGGTTTGTTTCTTTCATATGAGGAGGAAGAGCTGGTCTTAAAGGGGTTTTTCTCAGCAGTCCAGGTCCAGCTCACCTACTTTAGAATCACTTGGGGAGTCTTGTCAAAGGCAGAATCTTGGGCCCCATCCCAGACTGACAATTAGAATACGGGGCATCACAGGACTGGGGGATACCTTAAGCACCCTAAGTGGCTATGTGCAGAGAAGTTAGAACCACAGGACTAACAGAATGGTGCAGAGTGCTGGGAGAGGCAAAGGAGGGAAGGAAAGTGAACTTGCTCTTACAATCCGTTTTTCCAGGAATTTTTCTTTTATGTCGACAATTCTGTTTACTGACACCTGGCCCAGCAAAACAAAAAGGCCCAAGAGTCTTGAAAGTTTGTTGAAATATCAGGCGATTGTCATTGAGTATATGTGTTCTTTGCAAAATCCATGTAGAATGTTTTAAAATTAAGTGAGCTGTTAATTAATAGATATCATTGGGCTTCCTGGAAGCAGTTTAAAACTTCACATTGAGGTTTATTCATCTTGGTATAGTGATATTTGCATCCAAAAATACAAAGTTAGAATGCACAGAATGATTGAATGAATAAATACAGCCTGAAGAGGCTGGGACCTGGTCAGGTCAGTTCTTTCAGAAAACAGGCCTGGGAATGTCAGAGTTAAGCTTCTTTGCATAGGATGTATTGAAGCAGTTAGTGTGATTCAGTCCAGGAAAAGAAACAAATATTGTGCAAACAATATGTACTTTTTCTTTTGGCTCAGTGTTTTAAAATAAAACAATAAGTTTTGCATGCCTTATGAATATATGTATCTTAAATTGTTCTGAATTTAGATGTATGAGCCAGCAGGTTTCAGTCTGAATTTAGCTCTGCCTTTAAACGAGTTATATCTGAATTCAGTGTTTAAACTGTAATTCACTAAAAAGAGACAAGAGTAGTTAAACTACTATTTTTAGAATAAAGCAAGCGTAGATATTGATGTTTCAGATACATAACTACTCTGTGTGTGTGTGTGTGTGTATAAGTGCACACGTGTGCACGCGTTTCTCCTTGAGCTGCTCATTTCCACACCCAGCCCACTCTTTCTCTAAATTAGGTCATGGCTGTGTAGACAACATAATTTACTTTTCTTATTAAAAATTCACATGAACCATGCAATATTAAAGATGTTAGGCTCCACAAGGAAAACCAACAGATTAAAAGTCCTATTTTTTATAGTCTTTTTATTATATACAACTTTTGATCACACCAATACATAATAAAATCATATTAATAATACGTTTATTAAGGGCAATGTGAGTATGCCTCAATGCTTTTGGTTGTTTTTGTGTGAGAGACAGGAAAGCACAGATGAGAAGCAGTTGTGGCACCTTAGTTGTTTGTTGATTGATTGCTTTTTTTTTTTTTTTAATTGAGAGACGGGGAGGCAGAGACAGACTCCCACATGTGCCCCTACTGGGATCCACTGGCAAGCCCCCTACCAGGTCATGCTCTGGCCACCCAGGGCCACTGCTCTGTTGCTTGGCAACTGAGCCAAGACCATGGAGCCATCCTCAGCATCCAATGCCAACTTGCTCAAACAGCTGTGGCTGTCGGAGGGGAACAGACAGAGGGGGAAGCAGGGAAGAAACAGATGGTGGCTTCTGACGGGGAATCAAACCCAGAACTTCACATGCCGGGCTGATGCTCTAACACAGCCAACCATCCAGGGACTTTTTGATTGCTTTCTCATTATTGCCTTGGCCAGGGGAGCTGCATCAGAGCGAGTGACCCCTTGTTCAAGCCAGCGACCTTTGGGCTCAAGCCAGCAACCATAGGGTCATGTCTATGGTCCCATGCTAAAGCCAGTAAACTCAGGGCTTTGAACCTGGATCCTCAGCGTCCTAGGCCAATGCTCTATACCAGGGGTGCTCAATACATCGATCATGATCTACTGGTCAATCGCGAAGGAAGTGTGGGTAGGTCGCATGACATTAAAAAGACATTTGCCTTTTTTTAAAAAAAATGGGAATCTTTTTAAATTTCTTTTTATTTTATTCATCTTAGAGAGGAGGCAGAGAGAGAGAGAGAAAGACGTGTTTTTTTACATTTCTTTTTATTTTATTCATTTTAGAGAGGAGACAGAGAGAGAGAGAAAGGGGGGAGGAGCTAGAAGCATCAACTCCCATATGTACCTTGACCAGACCAGCGCAGGGTTTTGAACTGGCAACCTCAGTGTTCCCAGGTCGATGCTTTATCCACTGCGCCACCACAGGTCAGGCAACATTTGCCTTTTGATTGGCATACAGGGTAGACAATCTGACGTCTGAACTTTTGACACCCTACGCATCTGCATTAAACAGCGCTCACTTGTTCAGTTACATTGCTGTGTAGTTAGCCTTCAATTTATTTAAACTAAATACAACAAAGGGTATAAAAACGAGTGCCGTAGCTGGTCTGAGTAAGAAGCCTAAAACCTACCACTTTCATACAGAATGGGAGGGGATTTTTTTCACTATGTCATATTCTAAGTGCGTTTGCCTCATCTGTCTGTGTGCCATTGCTATTCCAAAGAAGGGAAATGTGGAGCGGCTTTTTCGGACTGTTCATAAAAACTATGACATTGACTTTCCTCCAAAAAGAGCTGAGAAGGAGAAAAGTGAAAGAAGAATACACAATATTAAATAGTAATAATAGTAACTTAAATAATGATAATATAGAAGAAATGAATATGTTTTTCATTTTTATTGTAGGTAGATCATTTTGACTTGGTCATCTTATAAGTAGCTCGCAAGCTGAAAAAGTGTGGGGACCCCTGCTCTATACGCTGCGCTACTCCTGGTCAGGCCAGGCTTTTTTTTTTTTTTTTTTAAGAGGGATAGAAGGGGATAGACAGCAAAAGAGAGAGGAGAAGCATCAATCATCAGTTTTTTGTTGCCGTTGCAACATCTTAGTTGTTCATTGATTTCTTTCTCACATGTGCCTTGACCGCGGGCCTTCAGCAGACTGAGCAACACCCTGCTGGAGCCAGCAACCTTGGGTCCAAACTGGTGAGCTTTTTGCTCAAGCCAGATGAACCTGTACTCAAGCTGGCGACCTCGGGTCTCAAACCTGGGTCCTTCCACATCCCAGTCTGACGCTCTATCCATTGCACCACCACCTGGTCAGGCCAGGCTAGTTTTTATTATTGAATTTATTGTGGTGACATTGGTTCACAAAAATCACAGGTTTCAAGTGTACAGTTCAGCAAAACATTATCTGTACACCACATCGTGTGCCCATCATCCCAAGCAGTCTTTCCCTATTTTCCCCCTTTGCCTGACTCCACCTACCGTCCACCCCCTTCAAAGTCCTATTCTTAAGAGTAGAGCATAGGAATATAATTTTGCCTCTGGCCAAGTCTCTGTGTCTTGAATATGAATGGTTAACTGGCCTTAAGTCAACTAGAACTATCAGTAACTGTGTTTGTAGGTGTCTAGTCATGTTCAAGAATTGCTTGACTCCAAACTAGCAGCCAATGCCCATTGTTTTGTATTAGTCAGTGAACATGAAGTAAATAGGTCTTGGGCCTAGTCTGTAGGGCTTTCTATATTCAGTTCTGTTCAACTCAATACAAGTGATGTTTTCAGTGGTTTCTGATTGTCCTTCCTTGTCCTGTTGCCTTTGAAGGGAGTTTTATGCTTGGGAGGACTGCATATAATGGAAGGAGATAAAAAGCCAACTATACTAGTGATCTGATGGCAGAAAAGCCAGTGTATTTTCTACTTATTTCAAGAACATAAGTATATTCACATAGAAGTTAATGGAGATCTATACAATGTTATGTTGATATCAATTACCATGTCCTATATTTTGCCTAGTTCTTAAAGCAGAGTTGTATGAAATTGATGTTTGGAACATAATGCTGCTTTGGTCCATTTTGAAAAATCAAGAAAATTATATTAGTTGAACCCTCCTGTTTTTATGTTTTAAATAAAAAGCTAGAATTTATTTCCAGTGTATTAAGAAATAATACAGCCTGAACTATGGTGGTGCAGTTGATAGAGAGTGGACCTGGGATGCTGAGGTCCCAGGTTCAAAACCTCAAGGTTGCTAGCTTGAGCATGGGATCATTAACATGATCTCATGGTCGTTAGCTTGAACCCAGAGGTCTCTGGCTTGAAGCCCAAAGTTGCTTGCTGGCTTGAGCCCAAGGTTGCTGGCTTGAGCCCAAGGTTACTGGCTCTGCTGGAGCCCCGTGCGCCTGTCAAGGTACATATGAGAGCAATCAATGAGCAACTAAAGTGTTGCAACTACAAGTTCATGCTTCTCATTTCTCTCCTTTCCTGTCTGTCTCTGTGTGTGTCTCTCTTCCTTGCTTGCTAAAATAAACAAATAAATAAAAGAAAGATAATAAATACCAAGGAAGTAGAAAGACATATCCATAAATAATTTCTCAAATACTAGAATATAACAGTTAACCTTGGCAATTTTAAAAGTTATGAAACCAAGACGGCAAGATGGCGATGGAGTAGGCAGACATACCAACTTCCAACTCCCAGAACCAAAGTGGATTATAACTTAATTTTAAGAAACATCATCTGGGTAAACCAACTTTGAACTAAACTAAGTGGACTCTTAACCAAGGAACACTGAAGAAGCCACATTGAGACTGGTAGGAAAAGCGAAAATGCAGAGAGGGCTGCCCAGCTCCCCGGAGCAAATGGCAGCCCGGAGAGACTCGCATGGCAGGAGGAGAGTTTGGTGGAGAGGGAGGGACCTGGGTCCCAGGAACAAAGCCCCAGCCTGCAGCCCCAGAGCCTAGAAGAGGTGTTTGGACAGTATTGAGCTGTGAAACAAGTGAGGATACTGTTTGTGAGAAAGAGACAGTTTTCTCAGACGCAGGATTCTTCTTAAAGGGACAGCGCAGAAAACCTTATTCACAACCACTCACCCGGGGAACGGGCAGAGGAGAGGACCAGAGCAGCGGGAAGAGAATGTGGACTGGAAGGCACAGGGAGAAACACTCTGAGGGACAACCACCCTAACCCCTGGGCTGAGTCACTTCCCTAATCGAAAACGAATATTTCCCCTGGAACTAGCAATTCCGGCAAAGGGAGACAGGACACCAGCCAAATAAGCTCTCCCACGGCACTTAGAGCAGAGCTGCTTAGATGGAGGGAGCTTACAGGACTAAAGTATGGAGTGTTACGGTCTGAGCTGCAGTGCCCCTACCCACACTGCTGAGAGCTTGCTGAAGGGACGGTGGCGGCAGGACGCACAAATGTGGCACTGTCGGCGGGGGTGGAGGCCCAGCTTGTGTGAGCTCAGTCTAGCCCAGCAGGGGTGGAGGGGACGCGTGAAAGCGGTCCGGCAGCTGCGGGCCCGCCTGCAGCCCCACCTGCAGCCGAAAAATGGGAGGCCAGGAACGGGCAGAGACCTGCTGCTGAGCAGGGCCCCCATGGGCACGCAACATCACCTGGCCTCTGAGGTTTGCGACCCTGCGCGAGCCGGCCCTGACCGCAGGAGTGGGACTAAAGCCAGAGACAGGCGGAGGCTTGCAGTTGAGCGCATGACAGCATCCCCGTTGGCCGGAGAAACTGCAGCGAGCAGGCTCTGACCACAGGGGCTAAGCAGAAGCCTGGGAACAGGTTGGTTCTGCAGCTGAGCAAAGGTGCTCACCCCTACCCTTGGTGGTGAGGCTTGTGGCTTGAGTGCAGTGCACAACCCCACCTGTGGGGGAGAGGCGAAGGCCCAGATAGGCTGAGGCTTGTAGAGCCCCTCCCGCAGAGGAGAGGTGGAAATCACAGCAACAGCCACAGTGGGCCTGCGCTGGCAACGCCCATACCCAACCGCCCAAGGCAGCGGCAGAGGGGGTGGCGGCGTTGCAGAAAGAACACACCTAGGGAACACATAGGCAACACCCATTGGACTCCAGTGGCCACACCCTTATTATACACAGACAAAATGGGCAGCAGGCAGAGAAATGCAATCCAAATGAATGAAGAGAAATCTCCGGAGAAGGACCTGAATGAACCAGATCTAACCAAATTACCAGATGCAGAGTTTAAAATAATGATAGTTAGGATGTTCAAAGAGATTAGAGCAACAATGGATAGTCATTACGAACACCTAAATAAAGAGATAACAAGTATAAAAAAGGAAATTGAAATAATAAAAAAGAATCAGAAAGAAATGTAAAGTATCAGAACTGAAGAACACAATGGAAGGAATTAAAAGCAGGATGGATGAAGCTGAGGATCGAATTGGCGAGTTAGAGGACAAAATAAACAAAGGCTCAGACACAGAGCAGAAAAAAGAAAAAAGACTCAAAAAATCTGAGGATACTCTAAGGGAGCTCTGTGACAACATGAAGAGAAATAACATCCGCATCATAGGGGTTCCCGAAGATGAAGAGAAAGTACAAGGGATAGAAACTTTGTTCAATCAAATCATAGCTGAAAACTTCCCTAAATTAAGGCTGGAAAACATCTCACATGTTCAAGAAGCACAGAGAACTCCATTAAAGAGAAACCCAAAGAAATCTACACCAAGACACATCATAGTTAAAATACCAAAGCTAAGTGATAAAGAGAATATTTAAAAGCTGCTAGAGAAAAAAAGGCTATCACTTACAAAGGAGCTCCCATAAGGATGACATTCGACATCTCAACATAAACACTTGAGGCCAGAAGGGAATGACAAGATATATTCAAAGTAATGCAGAACAAGAACCTCCAACCAAGACTACTCTATCCAGCAAGGCTAACGTTTAAACTTGAAGGAGAAATAAAGATCTTCCAGGACAAAAAAAGCCTCAAGGAATTCATTAAAACCGAACCAATTCTGCAAGAGATGCTAAGGGTCCTGTTGTGAACAGTTCAAAGGGGGAAAAGAATATAGCAAAAGAAGAATACAGCTTTAAAGAATAAAATGGCAATAAACAACTACATATCAATAATAACCTTAAATGTAAATGGATTAAATGATCCAATCAAAAGACATAGGGTAGCTGCGTGGATAAAGAAACAGGACCCATACATATGCTGTCTACAAGAGACACACCATAAAACAAAAAATGCACATAGACTAAATGTAGAACGATGGAAAAAAATATTTCATGCTAATGGAAATGAAAAAAAAGCCGGGGAAGCAATACTAATATCTGACAAAATAGACTTTAAAACAAAGGCTGTAGTAAGAGATAAAGAAGGACACTACATAATGATAAAGGGAACAATTCAACAAGAAGATATAACCATTATAAATATCTACACACCAAACAGAAGAGCCCTGACATACATAAAGCAGACTTTGATAGATATAAAGGGCGAGATTAATACCAATACTATAATAGTAGGGGATTTCAATACCCGACTAACATTACTGGATAGATCCTCAAGAAAGAAAATTAATAAAGAAACAGCAGACTTAAAGGAGACACTAGATCAACTTGATTTAATAGATATCTTCAGAACTTTTCACCCTAAAGCAGTAGAATATACATTCTTCTCAAGCGCTCATGGTACATTCTCTAGGATAGATCACATCTTAGGACACAAAAATGGTCTCAACAAATTTAAGAAGATTGAAATCATATCAAGCATTTTCTCTGATCACAATGCAATGAAACTAGAAATTAACCACAAAAGAAAAACTGAAAAAAACTCAAACACTTGGAAACTAAATAGCATGTTATTAAATAATGAATGGATTAACAATGAGATCAAAGAAGAAATAAAAAAGTTTCTAGAAACGAATGATAATGAGCATGCATCAACTCAAAATTTATGGGACACAGCAAAAGCAGTACTGAGAGGGAAGTTCATAGCACTACAGGCATACCATTAAAAGCTAGGAAAAGCTCAAATAAGCAACCTGACCTTGCATCTAAAAGAACTAGAGGAAAAACATCAAATAAAGCCCAGGACTAGTAGAAGTAAGGAAATAATAAAGATCAGAGCAGAAATAAATGACATAGAGGCTAAGGAAACGATACAAAGGATCAATGAAACCAGGAGCTGGTTCTATGAAAAGGTAAAGAAGATCGATGAACCTTTAATGAGACTCACCAAGAAAAAAAGAGAAAAGACTCAAATAAATAAAATTAGAAATGAGGGTAGAGCCTGACCCGTGGTGGCGTAGTGGATAAAGCGTCGACCTGGGAACACTGAGGTCGCCAGTTCAAAACCCTGCACTGGTCTGGTCAAGGCACATATGGGAGTTGATGCTTCCAGCTCCTCCCCCCTTTCTTTCTCTCTCTCTCACTCTGTGTCTCCTCTCTAAAATGAATAAAATAAAAAATAAAATAAAATAAAATAAATGAGGGTAGAGAAATAATGACTGACACAACAGAAATACAAAGTTTTATAAGAAAATACTATGAAGAACTCTATGCCAAAATAATTGACAACCTACATGAAATGGACAAGTTTCTTGAATCATATAATCTTCCAAAAATCAATCTGGAAGAATCAGAACACCTAAACAGACCAATTACAACAAATGAGATCGAAACAGTTATCAAAAACCTCCCCAAAAAAGAAAAGTCCTGGGCCTGATGGCTTCACAAGTGAATTCTACCAAAAATTCAAAGAAACTAACTCCTATCCTCCTCAAGCTATTTCAAAAAATTCAAGAGGAAGGAAGACTTCTAAACTCCTTTATGAGGCGAGCGTAATTCTGATCCCGAAACCAGGCAAAGACAACACAAAGAAAGAAAATTTTAGGCCAATATGCCTGATGAATTTAGATGTTAAAATTCTCAACAAAATATTAGCCAACCGGATCCAGAAATATATGAAAAAATCATACACCATGATCAAGTGACACTTATTCTGGAGAGGCAAAGCTGGTTCAATATTCGCAAATCAATCAATGTGTTTCCTCACATAAACAAAAGGAAGGACAAAAACCACATGATAATTTCAATAGATACAGAAAAAACATTTGATAAAATCCAGCACCTATTCATGCTCAAAACTCTCAGTAAAGTGGAATACAGGGAACATTCCTTAACATGATAAAGGCCATCTATGACAAACCCACAGCAAACATCATACTCAGTGGGCAAAAATTAAAAGCAATCCCCTTAAGATCAAGAACCAGGCAGGGGTGCCCTCTTTCACCACTCTTATTCAACATAGTTCTGGAAGTCCTAGCTACAGCAATCAGACAAGAAGAAGAAATAAAAGGCACCAAAATTGGAAAAGAAATAAAACTGTCATTATTTGCAGATTATATGATATTGTACATAGAAAACCCTAAAGTCTCAGTCAAAGAACTACTGGAGCTGATAAATGAATTCAGCAAGGTGGCAGGATATAAAATTAGTACTCAGAAATCAGAGGCATTTTTATATACCAACAATGAACTGTCAGCAAAAGAAATTAAGGAAACAATACCCTTCACTATTGCAACCAAAATAATAAAGTACCTAGGAGTAAATTGAACCAAGGAGGTTAAGGACTTGTACTCAGAAAATTATAAAACATTGATAAAAGAAATCAAGGAAGATACAAACAAGTGGAAGCATATACCGTGCTTATGGTTAGGAAGAATAAACATCATTAAAATGTCTATATTACCCAAAGCAATTTATAAATTCAATGCAATACCAATTAAAATACCAATGACATACTTCAAAGATATATAACCCATATTCCAAAAACTTATATGGAACCAAAAAAGAATACAAATAGCCTCAGCAATCGTAAAAGGGAAAAATAAAGCAGAAGGTATCACTCATCTGGATATCAAGGTATACTACAAGGCCATTGTACTCAAGCCAGCCTGGTAACGGCATAAGAACAGGCACATAGATCAATGGAACAGAACAGAGAACCCAGAAATAAACCCACACCTTTAAAGACAAAGGAGGAAAGAACATACATTGGAGTAAAGACAGTCTGTTTAACAAATGGTGTTGGGAAAATTGGACATATACCTGCAAAAAAATGAAGCTAGACCATCAACTTACACCATTCACAAAAACAAACTCAAAATGGATAAAAGACTTAAATGTAAGCCGTGAAACCATAATCATCTTAGAAGAAAACATAGGCAGCAAGTTCTCCGACATCTGTTGCAGCAATATATTTGCCGAATCATCTCCGTGGGCAAATGAAATAAAAGGCAAGATAAAGAAATGGGATTATATCAAACTAAAAAGTTTTTGCACAGCTAAAGACAATAAGAACAGAATAAAAAGACAAACCACACAATGGGAGAACATATTCGACAACACGTCTGATAAGGGTTTAATAACCAATATTTATAAAGAACTTATAAACCTCAACACCAGGAAGATAAACAATCCAATCAAAAAATGGGCAAAAGAAATGAATAGAAATTTCTCCAAAGAGGACATACAGATGGCTAATAGGCATATGAAAAAATGCTTGACATCATTAATCATTAAGAAATGCAAATTAAAACCAAATTAAAATCACCGCACTACAGTCAGAATGGCCCTCATCAGCAAAACAACACAGAATAAGTGCTGGGGAGGATGTGGAGAAAAGGGAACCCTCCTGCACTGCTGGTGGGAATGCAGACTGGTGCAGCCACTGTGGAAAACAGTATGGAGATTCTTCAAAAAATTAAAAATTGAACTGCCTTTTGACCCAGCTATCCCACTTTTAGGAATATACCCTAAGAACACCATAGCACTGTTCGAAAAGGAGAAATGCGCCCCCATGTTCGTGGCAGCATTGTTCACAATAGCGAAGATCTGGAAACAGCCCAAGTGTCCATCAGAGGACGAGTGGATTAAAAAGCTTTGGTACATATATACTATGGAATACTACTCAGCCATAAAATGATGACATCGAATCATTTACAACAAAATGGATGTACCTTGATAACATTATACAGAGTGGAATAAGTAAAACAGAAAAAAACTGAGAACACCATGATTTCATACATAGGTGGTTCATAAAAGCGAGACTATGAAACATGGACAAGAGTGTGGTGGTTATGGGGTGAGGGGAGGGAGGAGAGGATGAGAGAGGAGGGAGGGGAGGGGCACAAAGAAAACCAGATAGAAGGTGACAGAGGACAATTTGACTTTGTGTGACGGGTATGCAATATAATTGAATGATAAGATAACCTGGAGATGTTTTCTTTGAACATATGTACCCTGATTTATTGGTGTCACCCCATTAAAATTAATAAATTTAAAAATTTTTTTAAAAAGTTATGAAACCAAGTCATACTCCATGTTGCAGCAGTCCAATTGGTCTAGCATATCCACTACATTAGACTTTAGGGGACTTAAAGTCCAGGTTCATTTCTTTCTTTATAAAATTTTTATTTTATTTAGAAAATTAACTTTAACAGGGTGACATTGATCTATAAGCTTACATAGGTTTCAAGTGAACATTTGTATAGCATTTGAACTGTTGATTATGTTGTATACCCATTACCCAAAGTCAAATCATTTTCCGTTACCTTATATTTGTCCCTCATTGCACTGCATTTATTTATTTTCTTCCACTTTTTTTTATTCTAAAGGTAGACAAGTTGAGAAAATGTAGAGTAGATACTCTCAGACATGTCAAATTGTTGATAGTTTACCACACCTGCTTTCTCTCTGTAAGTAACATGTACAAACACATACCTACATATACACATTGGGTGTTTGTTGTTTAGGCAGAGTCATAAGCAAGTTGGAGACATTGTAACACTATCGAGTGGCAGGTGGGGGACATCCACTCTGTACTTCTCTCAAAAAATCAGATTGCCTTGCATCTAACCATAGTGTTTTTATGGCAAAGTTTATAGTTTCAGGGGAAGGATTAAAGACAATTTCCAGAGTATAAAATCATTGAGGTTAGCAAAACTGAGAGAAACACCAAAGGAGACACAGGGCTTTTTAGAAATTAGTGTACATTATATACACTGTTGTGGAACTTGTTTCTTTCTACATAATATAATGTAGAAATAATTTCCCACCATATTTTATGATAGGAATGCCCCCATTCATTTTAACCTGAATGTAGTATTTCATTGTATGGCTGCAGTCTACTCAGTCACTGATAGATACTGAAGCTATTTCCAATGGTTCACTCCCTTAAGGTTTATTGAATACTAATCCTTAAAATGTGGAAAACCTGAATGTTGTACCGCCATACCCTAACTATAAGTTCTGAGGATTTTTTATTTATTTATTTATTTATTTATTTATTTTTAATTTTTTATTTTATTTATTTTAGAGAAGAGACAGAGAGAGAGAGAGAGAGAGAGAGAGAGAGAAAGGGGGGAGGAGCTGGAAGCATCAACTCCCATATGTGCCTTGACCAGACCGGTGCAGGGTTTTGAACTGGCGACCTCAGTGTTCCCAGGTCGACGCTTTATCCACTGCGCCACCACAGGTCAGGCAGTTCTGAGGATTTTTTTAAGTAGCTATTTTTACATAGCCCTCCATAGCCAGAGTCCATTTCTGTTCTAGGCAACCAGTGTAGGCTCAAACACAGCACTTTTTTAAAATCTATGGACAGCCTGACCTGTGGTGGTGCAGTGGATAAAGCGTCGACCTGGAACACTGAGGTCGCTGGTTCAAAAGCCTGAACTTGTCTGGTCAAGGCACATATGGGAGTTGATGCTTCCTGCTCCTTCCCCCTCCCCTCCTCCTCTCTAAAAAACAATATCTATGAACAAGAATTGCTTTTGTGGCCCTACCTAGTGGTTCCAGCAAGGAGGAAGAGCTCTCCACCACTTGCTACCAAACCCTGTGCACACAGCAAGCCTGGATCTCCAGGTAGATTGTGGTATAATCTGCTTTACCTGCTGTGCAAGACTCTGCTTGCTGATTGTGAGCAATATGGTAGAGAAACATCCAATCTCCAGATGCTTGAAGCATAAAACAGCAGGGAAATTCTAGCCATGACACATCTAAGGCTCTTTCCCTCTCCTGATTGACAGTACTTCTCTTTGACATACCAGCATCCAGTCTCACTGTTTTACCCTTTAACTAAATTTCCAGTTCTCAGAAGCCGGGCACTTGTACCAGTCTCTTGAATTCTGTCTGGGGCCACCATTACTGTCACTTTTCTTTACCTGGTGTCCTCAAGCGTCACAGGTTTAGGGTGGCAAAACAACACAGGGACCCTTGAATTACTGTAGGAAGGAGGGTTCCCCAACTCACATTAACTGCCATGATTGAGAAGTAAGCTTTTATTTTGTTGAGCTATTAAAATTTCAGGGTATACTGTTGCTACAGTATAGCTTAAACTACCCTTATACAGAAATCAATATGAAATTACTAGAAATACCAATATATATATATAGAGAGAGAGAGAGACTTGGTGCCTGACCAGGCAGATAGAGCATCGGACTGGGATGTGGGGGACCCAGGTTCAAAACCCTGAAATCACCGGCTTGAGTGCAGACTCATCTGGTTAGAGCAAGGCTCACCAGCTTGAGCCCAAGGTTGCTGGCTTGAGCAAGGAGTCACTCGATCTGCTGTAGCCCCCCGGTCAAGGCACATATGAGAAACCAATCAATGGACAACTAAGGTGCCACAACGAAGAATTGATGCTTCTCATCTCTCTCCCTTCCTGTCTGTCTGTCCCTCTCTTTGTCACACACATAAATAAATAAATAAATAAATAAATAAATAAATAAATAAATAAAAAGGAAAAATAGACTAACCTACCTAAATGTTTAACCTATCTGAAATTATTACCTACCTAGTTAGCAAGGACTTTAAAATGGATAAAAGTCCAGTGGTTTCTTATCAATGCTTACGATTACTGTCAAATGGTTGAAAAATACAATAATTTTTTTTTTAATTATCTGTAACTCTAGAGACTAGTGTGATGTTTATCATAGACTGGGGGTGGGGGAAATACTCTCATGTAAAAGAGGAGTAAACTCTGGATGTCTAATGTACAGCATGGTGACTATAGTTCATAATAACATATACTATACCTGATATTTGCTGCGAGAGTAGAACTTAGGTGTTCTCACCACACACACACAGATGACTATGAGAGGTGATGTATTAGTTAACTTCATTGTGATCATCACTGCACAATGTATACATTTAAGAAAGTATATGTATATCAAATCATCCCCTTGTACACTTTAAACATATATGATTTTGTCAATCATAGCTCTATAAAGCTAGGGAGAAAAATAAAATAAAAAATAAATAACTCTACATCCTAAGAAATCGTGTTTTAGAGAGTATTTATTGATGTTAAAATGCTTATGCTATAATTCAAGGTAAAAAAAGTTACCAATTTTGTAGAAAAAAAAATATATGTATATTTCAACTATATATCAATGGAGAAAAATACCTGAAAATTTATTATTATTATTATTTACAGGGCCAGAGAGAGAGAGTCAGAGAGAGGGATAGATAGGGACAGACAGACAGGAACGGAGAGAGATGAGAAGCATCAATCATCAGTTTTTTGTTGTGAAACCTTAGTTGTTCATTGATTGCTTTCTCACATATGCCTTGACCGTGGGCCTTAAGCAGACCGAGCAACCCCCTGCTGGAGCCAGCGACCTTGGATCCAAGCTGGTGAGCTTTTTGCTTAAGCCAGATGGGCCCGCGCTCAAGCTGGCGACCTCGGGGTCTTGAACCTGGGTCCTCTGCATCGCAGTCCGACACTATCCACTGTGCCACCGCCTGGTCAGGCAAAAAATACCTGAAAATTTAAAAATGTTTTTTTCCTAGACAGCAGGAGCATGAGTGAATTTGTTTTATTAAAAATTCTTTCTAGTCTGATCTGTGGTGGCGTAGTGGATAAAGCATTGACCTAGAATGCCGAGGTCATCAGTTCAAAACCCTGGGCTTGCCTGGCCAAGGTACATATAGGAATTGATGCTTCCTGCTCCTCCTCCTCCTCTCTCTCTCTAAAAATAAATAAATAAATAAAATTCTCTATTTCCTCTTTTAAAATTTGTTTTATTTAGTTTATTGTGTTGACATGGTTTCAAGTGTCCCACTCAATAAAACACCCTCTACACACTGTATCGTGCCCCCCAGGACCCCCTTTGTCTTACAATCCCCACTTTCCCCCCTTTGTTTCCCCTCCCCTACTGCCATCCCCAACCCCCTTTTCCTCTGGCTATTGTTACCCTTTGTCTGTATATATGTGTTATGTATATATGATTTTGGGTATTTTTTTCACATTCTTTTGTCCTATCTCCTCTTCCCCCTTCCCTCTGACAGCTGTCCATCTATCTGTTCCCTCTGATACTGCCTCTGTTTCTATTTTGTTTCTCAGTTTATTGTGTTCATTAGATTCCACATAAGGAATTTCTCTTTCTATGCCTGGCTTATTTCACTTAGCATAATCATCTCCAGGTCTATCCATGCTGTTGCAAAAGGTAAGATTTCCTTCTTTTTTACAGCTGTATAACATTCCATTGTGTAAATATACCACAGCTTTTTATGTAGTCATCCACTGGTGGACACTTGAGTTGTTTCCAGATCTTGGCTATTGCAAATGACACTGCAATGAACATGGGGGTGCATATCTTTTTTAAATTAGTGATTTGGGATTCTTAGGATATATTCTTAGAAGTGGAATGGCTGGGTCATAAGGCAGTTCCATTTTTAAATTTTTGAGGAAATGCCATACTGTTTTCCACAGTGGCTGCACCAGTCTGCATTCCCACCAGCAGTGCAGGAGAGTTCCCTTTTCTCCACACCCTCACCAGCACTTGCTGTTTGTTGATTTGTTAATGAGTGCCATTCTGACAGGTGTGAGGTGGTATCTCATTGTGGTTTTAATTTGCATTTCTCTAATGATTAGTGATGTTGAGCATATTTTCATATGCCTATTGGCCATCTGTATGTCCTCTTTGGAGAAGACTCTATTCAGGTCTTTTGTCCATTGTTTAATTGGGTGTTTTGCCTTCTTGGTGTTAAATTTTATAAGTTCTTTATAAATTTCAGTTATTAACCCCTTATCACATACCTCTGTCTCCTGCCTCTGGCCACAGACACTGCCTGTGGAGTAACTCCTTGTGCAGATTAAACCTGTGCCAGGTGCTCACTGCCTTTCTCTCTGGCCAGCACTCTGTCCCCACAAATGGTTGCCTACAACCCTTTCTGTTTTCCCCGTACTCTGTAGACAGCCCTGCACTAATTAGGTCCTTAAGAAGTGTTAAAGGTTTGTTGGTTGATTTCATGTTGTGCTAGATAACTTACTTACCCAAGTTCTCTTGACTTTTTTTTTTTTTTTACACAGAGACAGAGAGAGAGAGTCAGACAGAGGGATAGATAGGGACAGACAGACAGGAATGGAGAGAGGTGAGAAGCATCAATCATTAGTTTTTCATTGCTATTATGACACCTTAGTTGTTCATTGATTGCTTTCTCACATGTGCCTTGACCGAGGACCTTCAGCAGACTGAGCAACCCCTTGCTGGAGCCAGAGACTTTGGGTCCAAGCTGGCGAGCTTTATGCTCAAGCCAGATGGGTCTGCACTGAAGCTGGTGACATTGGGGTCTTGAACCTGGGTCTTCTGCATCCCAGTCCGACGCTCTATCCACTGCACCACCGCCTGGTCAGGCTCTTGACATTTCTTATTCAAGACAGTTCCATGAGTGATCATTTATTCTGTCATCCTCTCTCGGATTCATGCATACCTATCTGTTAGTGTTTAGTTCAGACTGAAAGATTAAAAATCTCTTTGCACCATATATCACCTTAGTTCTTCACACTTGTTTTAATTATGGCTGACATCACATATGGGCTTGCAGAAAATAAGCTTACATCTCTTTGTCTGGAAATGATTTTTAGAAAGTTTATCTTATAGCTACCACATACAGCTTAATTATGTGTCCTTATACTGATTTTTCTTAAATGATTTTCCTAAGAGATCATGATCTTTAGGGGACAGATTCTGAAATTCTAATTCAGATCTAAAGAAATGGTATTGAGTGAAGTGCGAGTGTGTGTGTGTGTGACATTTTTTCTTATTTTTTTCACCCCCAAATGCCAGAGATGGGTGGTTCTCAGCAGGATATGTCTAAGTCACCTGGAGAGACTTTTCACTGGGGTTAGGTCTCACCCAAGTAATGTAGGATGAGTTCATCTGGAGATCCTTAACTTAATCATATCTACCAAGACCCTTTTTCCAAACCAGGCCACATTCACCCTGTCCAGGGGTTAGGAAGTGGAGATATATATATATTTTTAGGGGAGGGCACGATCTTTAGGAGGAAGATAAAAAATTTTGTTTTGAGATGTCTGTTAGAAGTTCTAGTGACAATGTGAGGGAGGCAGCTGGATGAACAGTCTGGAGTTTATTGGATATTACAGGACAGACAGAGATTAGGGGATCACCAGTTTACAGAAGGAAATTAAAGTCATGAGACTGAAAGAGATTACTGAGGCAAGTAGTGTTTATAGAAAGAGATGTCAAAGGACTGAATTAGGAGCCCAGCTAGTGAGGAAGAACCAGCAAATGAGGCCGAGAGGCAGGGAGTGAAGTCAGTCAGTGCTTCAGAGGCTCCACTAAGCTGTGAGGGGAGAATCGGCCAAGGTGATCACTGGTGAACTTGATGAGAGCAGTTTCAGTGAAATGAAATGATGAGTGAAAATACTGACCAACTTCCAAAGAAAAGGACGGCAGAAAAAAAATGGAGACAGTGGATTTATACAATTTTTTTTTCAAGTTTTGCTGCTAAAGGATGGAGAAATGTATGAGTGATAATGAGAAGAAGTAGGATCAATAGGGGGCTTTTTATAATATAGCGAAAATAACGGCATACTTGTATGTTGATTGGGGAGGGAATATTCAACAAAGAGGGAAAGAAGAATCACTGGAACGAGGTTTTAGAGCAGTCCAGACAGGGGATGAGAGTTAATGCACAAGGGACGGGCTGACTTTCTTAGGAGTGCTGAAAAATGTTATAGCTGAAGAGAAAGCCGAGCATGAGCAGAATTGTAGGAAGATGGTATGTATGCTTGCTTCTGTTCGGTGCATGAATGAGTTAACTGAGCTTTTCTTTTTTTTACAACAGAAATAGATAAAGAGACAGAGAAGGGGACAAATAGGGATAAACAGGCAGGAAGGGAAAGAGATGAGAAGCATCATTTCCTCAGTTGTTCATTGATTGCTTTTTCATATGTACCTTGACAGGGGCAGGGGGTTCCAGCAAAGCGAGTGACCCCTTGCTCAAGTGTGAACTTGGGTCAAGCCAGCGACCATGGGGTCATGTCTGTGATCCCATGCTCAAGCCAATGGCCCAGAACTCACGCCGGCAACCTCAGGGTTTCCAACCTGGGCCCCCTGGGTCCCAGTCCGATGCTCTTTTTCCACTGCGCCACCGCCTGGTCAGGCCAAATTATCTGAACTTTAAAATGTGCTACCAATTTACCTGACCAACAGTCATATCTATTCTTCTCAGGAGGGAATGAGTGGCATTTGGGGAAGGGGTGGGGGAAAAGTGTGTAATGGTATTTTTGAATCTGGAATTTATTACAAGTTCTTATTCATATAATGCCATTTTCTTAAGTGTGACCAACACTTGGACAATTCCATCCAAGGTTTCCTTAGGTCATACTCCTTTTTCTTACCTGCTCAGATATGGCTATTAAAGAATCATTTACTTTAACTTCTTACACATTTGGGGAAAACTATTTCTTAAATGATTTTGAAAATTGTGTTTCAACATTTGTCTTCAAGCTTACTTTCAATATTTAGGTAAACTAAGCACAATACTTGAAGGAAGGAGGTAAATCTGAAATATTAAAAATTCCAACTTAAATAAGAAATGAATAAAAACAAACTCTGAAGGAGAAATTATCATTCTTGTGATAATGTTTATTTTTCATTAATGTTCTATTTCAATAGTAACTAAAAAATATTTTTAACACAATTACTAAAGATGCCTACTTACAGAATTTCCAAATAATCCAAAGTGCTATTTTAGAAAACTAGTAAAATCCGGCCTGACCTGTGGTGGTGCAGTGGATAAAGTGTCAACTTAGAACGCTGAGGTCGCCCGTTCAAAACCCTGGGCTTGCCCGGTCAAGGCGTATATGTGAGTTGATGCTTCCTGTTCCTCGCCCCACTTCTCCCTCTCTCTAAAAAATATGAATAAATTAAAAAAAAATCAGAAAAAGAAACCCTAGCAAAATCCATCAAATTACTTCTTTACCTAAGGAGAAATTATGGTTTTAAGTCCCTATGGGACCTTAAATGAGAAATCTTAAACCCAACAACACCCTTACAATTTAAAAAAGGCCGGTAACAGTTGGAAGTATTCGAAGATTTCCTTCATCTCTTGTAATAATTATAAAATTAAATATGTCCTTTGTATAAATAAATGCCTGTGGTAGGGAGGGCAGGGATTTTCACACACTAGTAAAAAGGTGGAGGTATTTTAAAGGAGCATTAAAATTACAGTTTAGATAGCTTCGTCTCACTCGTATTTCTCATTGATTAGGAAGACCAAAACTTTCAGGGCCTCTGAGGGTAAAAATCTTGATCCTTAGATAACTCAAGTAGGTGTGAATTGAATTTCCACTTTTAGCTTTATTTTTCTTCGTCCAGTAGTTCCAACTTTTCATCAGGTGAGGGCAGCAAGGAGACACCTATTTGTCTGTTCTCAGTATCTTTAGGATTTTTCTCAGAGGCAGAAAGATGCAGATTCTGTTTCCTGTATCTGCCAAAGCTACTTCATTTTAAACTAGGATAAACCTAAGTGTTTTTTCCTTGTCCAATTGGCAAATTCAAGGTCAGTTTCTGCCATGGGATGATCAGTTTGGGGGTAGTGAGGTTAAGAGCTAATGAGAGAAGGCCCGGGTCATTTCTGTTAACCTAAAGGAGCCTAGGAGTCTGGGTAAGGAGGAATCATGAAAAAGCAATAAAGAACCCAGAGGTGAGGGCCAAAGGACAGGACTTGCTCTAATGCTGACTTTCTCCTTTCTGCCTTGGAGAAAACAGGCAGTAGCTAATAATTCTGAGTCTCCTTGACTATGGCAGTTTTATCACACTGCATAAAATCATCATTTAACAAATGATTACATGTTTATGAGGAGGGACATTTTTAAAGTAACTCTTTAAGCTAAATAAACAATGGAAAAATGAGAGAAAAGAGAAACAATGAGATACTGAGTTCATCATCTGTAGATACTGCAGGAAAAGAGATCTTAGAGAATTTTTAGTTCTTACAGCTACTACAAATAACAGTATAAAGGTTCCTCAAAATATTAAAAGTTGAACTGAGAGGGGAGAAACCAGACGAATGCAGGAGAAGGAGCCTGCAGGAATGATTGACTCAGCCAGTTAAAGATTATCCACGTCCTATAGATCTCTAACTGATCTCCTGGAGAGTTTTACAATACAGTACTCACAAGAAAAATAGGATCTGTAAATAAATAGGACCAGAGGTCTGGGAAAACCTTTCCCCCTTGCTGCCCGGCTGAAACTCCCCCCGCCCCACCATGAGTCATGAGGTGCACATAGGGCTTAAGTCAAAGGAATCATGTGCCCCTTACATGGACACTGTAAAAGGTATATAAGATGCAAAAACAGAGGGGGATTTAATGGTGGACACCCCGCAAAACGCCAAATTTATACTTTTTTCTAATGCACAATATTTTCTTCTGAACTGGAGGCCTCAATCTATCTTAAACCGCCTCTGTGTAAAAAGATCTAACTTCAGGGAGCTTGTGCTTTGGTGCTACTAACCTCACATGTTCTGCCGGCTACTAATAAATTCTTCTTCCTCTATTAAGCTGTCTGGGCATCTATTATCCTCTGTTTAGATGTCGTTTTCTGCAACAGAACTACTATATGATCCAGCAATCCCACTTCTGGGTATTTATCTAAAGAAATTGAAATAAGAATCTCCAAGAGATATCTGTACTCCCAAGTTCATTATGATACTATTATAATAGCCAAAATATGAAAATAACCTAATCATCTATTATTGACAGATTAATGAGTCAAGAAAATGTGGTATATACATACAACGGAATATTATTTGGCTTTAATAAAGAGGGAAATCCTGCAACTGCGACAACATGGATGGCCCTTGAGGACTTTATGCTAAGTGAGAAAAACTAGTCATAGAAATACTGCCCAGTACCACTTATATGGAATCTAAGAGTCAAACTCATTGAAGCAGAGAGTGGAATGCTGGTTGCCAGGGACTGTGGAGGAGGGAAAAATAGTGAAGCATTGGTCCAAAGGTACAGTTTCAGTTATGCAAGATAAATAGCTTTGGAGATCTACAATACAGCTTAGTGCTTATAGCTAACAGTGCTGCATTATATACTGAAAATTTGCTAAAAGAGTAGATTTTATATGTTTTTACCATAAACCGAAAAAAATAATGATAAAGCCTGTGAGGGGAAACTTAGGATGACCTTGATGGTGGTGATGGTTTCAGCTGTGTATATATACTTATCTCCAAATCATGGAATTGTAAAAGCAGAACAAAACTAGTTCTTTAGGAAATTTAATTTTTTTATTGAGTGATTTCAGAGAGAGAGAGAGAGGAAGGAAAAGAGAGAGAGAGAAACATCGACTTGTCCCACTTATTTGTGCACTCACTGGTTGATTCCTGTACGTGCCCTGAATGGGGATCAAACCTGCGACTTTGGCTATCAGGACGACGATGCTCTGAGTTACCAAGTCAGGGTTATAGGACATTTAAAATTATCCTAGATTCTGTGGAGCATACATTTCAGAGAGTCATTTATTTCACATGCTTCTTTTTTAAGGGCCAAACTGTTTCTAATATTGCGGACTGGACTCCTAAAACAAACACCTCTTGAACCACAGCACATGGTACTTGTAGAGCTGAACATTTAAATGCTTTCCTTCCAGCAGCTTAGTGGAAGGAAGGGTCGTGTGGAATCAAATATCCGAAACTATGCAGTCCAAAGTGTAGGGCACGTTCCCGTTCAATCTCTTTCTTACTGAGTGACTTTCACGCCTCAGACCCGGAAAGACGTAGGCACTGGAGGGCGTCTCCGCGCGTCGCCCTAGCCCCGCCCGCTCGGGTCGGAGGCGGGGCGGCCCGAGAAGTCAAATGAAGCCGAGGTTCGGGCGCCCAGTGGACCCTCCACCTGGTTCCCCAGCACCACCACCGCCATGGATAAGGCGCAAACTGCCGCTCGCCTGCGCGTCATGCTGGCCCACCTCTGTCCGCCTTCCGTCGGGGCCGTCGTATCCTTTGGGCTACACGGGACGGTTTTCGGGCTGGGAGGGCGGGGACCTCCAGGGTCGATCGCGCAGCCACCGACCTTCTCTGTCCTTGGCGCCCCGGACCCTGAGACAATCACAGCCCTTCCGGGCGTCCGGCGCGAGTGGCCAGGGGAGAAGGGCGCATCCCCAGGCGCTGGCCGCACGGGGCGATGCGGCATCCTGCCCTCTTGTTACCGAACTGGCCTGCCCTCGGAGGCCTGTTCAGTTTCTGGACTGGGCTGTGCGTGACCTTCGCGGCTGCGAGGAGAACCAGAAACGTCACAGCGCAGCCGCCCCGAGAGAGCGGGAGCGCAGCGCGCCCTGGAGGAGCCAGGGGAGGGCAGCAGGGGAGTGGGCTCTGCCGGGGACGCGCCCGCAGCTCTGCGAGAAACTCAGGGCTGCGACACCTATGAGTTTACAACTGTCTCCGGGAAAAGAACTTGATGCCCGGGTCCGCCTCCGGATTCGGCATCAGAAGTTAATTCTGAAGGGATTGAGTGCGTTGCGGTGTTGAGTCCAGAGAGTGTCGCTACAGCGTATGACCAGTAAATCAAATTGCTTTATAGAGTTGTTCTTGCTGCTTAGATTAAGTGTTCTCTTTCAGGACACACTTCTGGAAGCTCCCTACAAAATTCTGGCTGGGATTGCTCCTTAAACGACGTGATATTAGCCTCTGTCCGGCTCTGTATAGGATCCTAAAATCTCTCATAAAATGATTATACTGGCCTTTCTTTTACTTTCACTACTGCTCTCCTGGCTGAGTTCCAAGCAGCGATGTATCAGAACCACTGTAAATATAATCCTGTCCATAGACTGATGGAGAGAATCCAGGAGATCACATAATCTCATTTTACACAGGAGAAAACAGGCTAGGAGAGGATAAAACTCTGGACCAAGGTCGTTTAATTAAAGCAGCAGTTGCAAAAGTCTCCCCGGACCATCAACATCACGTGGAAACTTGTTAGAAATGCAGATGTTCAATTTCATCTCAGACCTAGAGATCAAAATACCTGGGGATTGGTCCACTTGCTGTTTCTGACACATGCTCTATTGAGAGAACCACCACTGTATTGGGCTAGATATAACTGAAACTGCAATTAAGGTTCCTCTCCAGTCTGTTACTACTTTTAAATTTTGATATTCTGATCCTGCTGGTTCTTGTTATAAGTGTCAAAGTAAGAGCTTAATATTTTCATCTGTACTTACTCTTTTTTTTTGCGCTGCAATGCTGACGTCTGAACTGTCCTAGCAACCACATTTTTCTGAGAATAGGTGGCAGAGGTCATTCATTAACTTCTCTGCCACATGGGAAACAGTCAGTAGCTGGTAATTCTGACTCCTGGCCTGCTTTTCTTTTTTTGGACTGTAACATTGTTCCTAGTTATATAAAGATAACATGTTTAGCATGACCTGTGGTGGTGCAGTGGATTGAGCATCTGCCCAGGACACCAAGAACGCTGGTTCAAAACTTGCAGGTCACAAGCTAGAGCACTGGCTTGTGGGTTTGAGCCCCAGTGCTTGCCAGCTGAGTGCAGGGTCTCCGGTTTGAACGTGGGCTCACTGACATGATCCCAAGTCACTGGCTTGAGCTCAAGTTTGCTGACTTGGCTGGAGTCTCCCCCAACCCCCTTTAGTCAAGGCATGTACGAGAAACAATCAATAAACAGCTAATGTGACGCAACTACAAGTAGATGCTTCTCAAATCTCTGTCTTCCCCCTCTTCCTTCCTGTCTCTCTCTCTCTAAAAAATAAATAATATGTTTATAAGAGGTGATATTCTGCAATAATCTTTAAAGGTATGAAGAAAATGATATTTGACTGTGTGAATCATATTTTCCTTGGAGTCATTGTTTATTTTATAGATTTTTTTAAAGTGTGTTTTTAAATTTTTCTTTTTATTTATTGACTTGAGAGAGAGGAAGGGAGAGAGAGAGAGAAAAAGAGAGAGAGGAAAACATTGATTTGTGTTCCACTTATTTATGTAGTCATTTGTTGATTCTCATATGTACCCTGACTAGGGATCAGCTTTGTAACTGGACGTTGCTCTATCCAACTGAGCTACCTGGCCAGGGCTTATTTTATAGGATTTTTAAAAATGACCTGCCAAACTGCTTCTAATATTTTGAACTAGACTCCAACTAAATTAAATAACTCTTCTGAATCTCCTTCTAGAATTGAACCTTTCAATTTTTATTTGTTCAGCAGTTTAGTGGAAGGAATAGTCATGTGGAGTAAAATGGATAGAAGCTATAAAGTCAAGAGTGTGGATCAAGTCTTGGCTCAGCCATCTTCTATTGGGTAACCTTGAACCAGTTACTGAGCCTTCCAAGCCTAGGTTTCCTGCTCTGAGTGGCAGGACCAATGAATGACAAAGCTCTTGGGCTTCCAGCCACCTCCTCAGGCAACTGTGGAAATGAAATGAAGTGATTTGACCAGGACTGTATAACTCAGAGGCTATTTATGTAACCAGTTTGCTTGATATCCCTTTAGGACTAGTCTTCTCTTGTGAGAGCCACTTCAGGTTCTAGAAAAGGTTATTTCTAGAAAAGGTTAACTCCTAAATTTTTATTTGCCTTAATTCACATCCTAGATAGCTCACCCCACTTCAGAGGCTATTTCTCCTGCCAGTTTCCTTTCTCAACAATTCCAGTAAGTATATCTAATTTTAATTTTTTAAATTATTATTAAGTGAGAGGCAAGGAGTCAGAGAGATAGACTTCCACATGCACCCCAACCTGGATCCACCTGGCAAACCCCCTACCAGGCAATGCTCTGCCCATCTGGGGCCCCTGCTCCATTGCTCAACAACTGAGCTATTTTAGCACCTGAGGCAAGGCCATGGAGCCATCCTCAGCCCTTGAGGTCAACTTGCTTGAACCAGTCGAGGCATGGCTGTAGGAGGAGAGAGAGAGAGAAGAGGGAGGGGTGGAGAAGGAGATGGTTGCTTCTCTTGTGCCCCCTGACTGGGAATCAAACCTGAGACTTCCACATGCTGGGTCAATGCTCTACCACTGAGCCAATTGGCCAGGGCTCTGAATTGAAATTTTAACCATACAATGTATATAAAGGCTTTTCTAGTGGTAACAAGGATATAAAACACAATATATCGTGTTGCCTAGTAAGATTTTATTATGCAAAGCCTCCATTTCCAGGACTTGTTCTAATTAGAATAATTTTGGAAGTTTTTGAATAGCTAACTTTAATTTTCTGTTTGTATTTTAAAATTCAGAAAGAAGGGAAAATATCAGAAAGGGTGAAATCTGGTTTTTAAAATTTAGGCATGTTATATCATTTAAATTCACCTGTCATATGGTCTTAGCATATATCAACTATCATCCTTGGTTTCTTTTAAATTACCTTTGAAGAGGAAGTCATTTGATCTCCATGAAATATTCTCACATAGCAACAATTTCAACTAGAGGAATGGACTGGGTGATTTGAGTTTGTGTGTATGCTGTACTCTTTTTTTTTTTTTTTTTTTTTTTACAGGGACAGAGAGAGAGTCAGAGAGGGGGATAGATAGGAACAGACAGGAACGGAGAGAGATGAGAAGCATCAATCATTAGTTTTTCGTTGCCGTTGCTACACCTTAGTTGTTCATTGAAGGCTTTCTCACATGTGCCTTGACCACGGGCCTTCAGCAGACCGAGCAACCCCTTACCGGAGCCAGAGACCTTGGGTCCAAACTGCTGAGCTTTGCTCAAACAGATGGACTCGTGCTCAAGCTGGCAACCTCAGGGTCTCGAACCTGGGTATTCCGCATCCCAGTCCGACGCTCTGTCCACTGCACCACCGCCTGGTCAGGCTGTATGCTGTACTCTTATTTGGATTTTGTTACTTTGATTTCTTTGGAGAATGCATGAACTAGACCAGTGGTTCTTAACCTTTTTTGAGGTACAGAACCCACCAGTTTCATATGCACATTCACTGAACCCTTCTTTAGTGATAAATAAAATATGATTTTTTTCCCAAATTCAAGACATAGGTATATGTTTTTTTTACTAGTGCACAAAATGAGCCATGCATGAACATCACCTTGCTCAAAGAACAAAACCAACGAAGTGCATGAACTCACAACAAATTACGGTATTACTTTATTCTGGCCTCCGCGGCAGAGGCTTATCTGAACCCTTGAGACCAACTCATCGAACCCCTAGGGCTCTATAGAACCCAGGTTAAGAACCACTGAACTAGACAATTAAAAATATAAAATCTATTGAATCTGTTGCTGATTTGAAAAACCATGACTGTTCATTACATGACAAAATTTAAAATCAGAGAAATAGAAGGAATCATTAAAAAGATACATATTTTCATTACCTAATGATAATCACTGTTAAATTGTTTTTTTAATTTCTTTGCAGCCTTTTTTTATAGTGTCTTTGTTTCTGAACTATAATCATATTTTATTATAATAAGTATTGTCCCTGTTATTATATGCTGTTCATTTTTAATGTCTGAGTCATATCCCATTGAGTGGAGATGATATAATTAATTATTCATCCAGTTCTTGGTGACAGTAATTAATGCTTTGGATTTAAAGCTTTAAATATTTTTTTCTGATTATTTCCTTAAAGTCTTCAAAATAGAAATGTTGGATGGAAGTGAATCACCATTTCTTAGGTTCTTGATACATCTTATTAGGTTTTATCTTTAAATTATACTTACTTGAGATTTTTTTTCTTTAGGTATACTCGGGACAATGATGTTCTAAGCCCAGAACAGAGAAAATTTTATGAAGAAAATGGGTTTCTTGTCATTAAAAATTTGGTATCTGATGCTGATATTGACCGCTTCAGGTATAGTAACTATTTGTTATTGTTACTGTTTTATGTATGCGATGGGAATATGGCAAGATAGCTTGTGCACATTTAGACATTGTTCAGTAGCATGATTTCTTAGGAAGTGGTCAGGAACAGGGGCTCTGGAGCCAGGCTGGCCATCTTTAATTTTAGCCCCACCATTTTACATTGTGTGTCCTGGCGCCGATTATTTAATCTTTCCATGCCTCTGTTTCCACATGTATAAAATTGGGATAATAACAGTACTTATGTCCTAAAGTTGTTGTTAGGACTAAATAAGGTAAAAATATTGAGACAAGGCTTTGAAGATGGCCTAGCACATGGTAAGTGCTATGGACGTGTTTGCTGTTATTCTTCAGATGTAACCAAACCATGTATATTTCCCCAGATGCTAAGCTAAGGAATACTTGAATTCTGCTAGTGAATTCCAACCTCACAGTTAAGAGGCAGGGGCTTCTGAGTTGACCATGTTCTCCTCCTTTCCATCAGAATTATTCAACCTGGGGCTAGAGACCAACTTAGTGCAGAAAAACATACTCTTTCCCCAAATCTATGACTCTTTCCAGAACAGAGCCAGGCAGGTACTTGGATCCAGCAGTAACGACATTATTTGCCAATTTAATTTTCTAGGAATGAGTTTGAAAGAATCTGCAGACAGGAAGTAAAACCATTTGGATTAATGTTAATGAGAGATGTGACCATTGCAAAATCAGAATATTCTCCAAGTGAGAAAGTGATTACCAAGGTCCAGGATTTCCAAGAAGATGAGGAACTCTTCAGATACTGCAGTCTCCCTGAGGTTCAAGACCTTCCTGCTTTTTTTTCCTGTTTAAGCTAATAATCCCTCTGCATGCTTGCCTCTGAGATCTGTTCTTTTTACTTACCTAGCACCTTTCTACTGTGGCCCTAGAGCAGTAGTTCTCAAAGGGAGATGGTATTTTCAGGGTCTGGAGACATGCATGGTTGTCACACATGGACAAGAAGGATGGTGTGCTACTGGCTTCTGAGGCATAGAAGCCAGGGATGTTGCTGATGGGGCCTAGGGATCCTGTGATGCACAGAACAGCCTCCTCCCCAAAACAAATGATTATTCAGCCCCAAATGTCAGTAGTGCCCAGACGGAGAAACCCCACTGTAGAGTTTGCTAATTATCTTTGGTCGAGAAAGACAGGAATTTTGCATTCAAGAGAGAGTCTTTCTTATACTCGATATAGGCATATCACAGGGTGAAATTGCTGACACCATTCACAGTAAATCCATTATATTGTCCTTTTTTTTTATGAATCTGATCAGCAGAGCTGTAGGTTTGTTTTTAAATTTAAACTAGTTTTTAAAAAATTATTATTCTTCAAAAGCAATTCATACTTACAAAAATGTCCAATTAGTCCAGAAGGGTATAAAATGAAAAGTAAAGCCTCCCACCCATAGCCATATTCACTACTCAGCTTTTTTATGTGTTCCTCTAGAATATTTTGTGTATATGCAACCATATCTGTATACCCCCACTTTGTAACCTGGCAACATACTGATGTCACCTTGGTTTTTCCATTTCTGGTAGATCTTAAACATCTTTCCATTAGTATCTATGGACCTCCTTATACTTTTAAAACTACTGCATAGTATTCTCTTGCACACACGTGCCACAGTTCATGAACCATTCATTTAGAATGGTCTTAAAGGAGATGTTACATATATTATTAGAAATTATAACCCCACGGGCTTTTAGAGATTTGACTCACAAAGAAAGACTGTATGGGTCCATGATGTCCAGCCCCCTGTGTGGATGACCAGAGGAAAAGTGGCCCTTCTGGACCATCCATTCATCTCAACCTCAAGTTGTGTTATGGAAATGGAAGCTTTGTGGTGGGTCAAGAATGAAAAGCTCAAGATTATATCCAGCTGTGGTAAATGGAGCATTACCAGAATTTTCAGATTTTCTACATCTCTAAAGTATATACCATGTATCTTATAGTTCCTGCAATAATTTTTAAGAGGTGTACAGTATTTTAGTAGCTATCTATTTTAATGTGTGTTGAAAAAATAACCAGTACATCTAACCCATGATTTCAAAAATATTATTAAATCAAGATAAGACTAAGTAAAAGGAATTAAATAAATTATTAGCTAATTATATTGAGAAATTCTGTGAAGTATGGTAGAAATAGTAAGGATGGCTCTTGAATGACTGAAGTTTAGAAAATATTGACCTAAGTGAAAAATGAACAAACAAAATAATTATAGGCTTTATAAAAAATAAGATTGAACCTGACACTTAGGATTTTTGTAACATTTCAAGTGTTTTATATACATATTACCAACATTCCTTAAGGTCAAACAGTGAGAAAGCAGAAAGATGTCTTTCATTTTTAGGAGTCAGACAGAACTGAGTTTGAATATTAACTTTTTCATGTAACTGGCTCTGCCAACTTGAGCAACTTATTAGCCACAGGCTTATTCATGTGGGATGTTCATTTTCAAGGATTATTAAATGACAGGGACATTACTTTTCAGGGATTACTGTGAGGCTGAATGGGGCCGATGTACACAGCCTCTGGAAGGTAAGTAGGCATTCAGAGTTGAGTGCTTTCTGCTTTTCACTCCTTCCAGAAGGGCTAGGTACTGGAGGCAGCACCCCAGCTGCCGGAGCCCAGGCATGTTTCAGCTCTCCCTGTCACATGCTCTCATTGCGGCATCTTTCTTTTTATCTTTTTTTTTTTTTTTTTTTTTTACAGGGACAGAGAAAGAGTCAGAGAGAGGGAGAGAGGGATAGATAGGGACAGACAGACAGTAATGGAAATACATGAGAAGCATCAATCATTAGTTTTTCGTTGCCGTCGCAACACCTTAGTTGTTCATTGATTGCTTTGTCACATGTGCCTTGACCGCGGGCCTTCAGCAGACCGAGCCACCCCTTGCTGCAGCCAGCGACCTTGGGTCCAAGCTGACGAGCTTTTGCTCAAGCTGCGCTCAAGCTGGTGAGCTCAGGGTCTCAAACCTGGATCTTCCGCATCCCAGTCCAACGCTCTATCCACTGCGCCACCGCCTGGTCAGGCGCAGCATCTTTTTCATGGCCTGTGTTTCAACCACAATCTCCCATGTTATTATTTGCTTAACATCCTTCTTTCTACTAGACTATAATATAAACTCCATGAGGCAGTGATCTGCCTATCTTGTTCACTGTTGTGTCGCCATTTTCTGTTACTCTGCGTGATTCACAGACCACAGTAAAGAGTTGTTTATTGAATAGCTACACTGATTGCGAAGTGTCCTCTGCAGTTCTCCTTCTCTCTGGACTACTACTCATAGTAGCTACAGGTGGGTTGGGTCTTCTCCTGGTCCCTTCCCATAAACAGTATCCACAAAGGAAGAGGAAGCTGGCTTTTCACAGGGCAACTGTTGTTAGCTTTGATTAAAAGAAGGGTATACCTGTCCTTCCCACTTGATCTCTCATAGAAACTTCTATCTCTCTTGTAGAAAAAATGGTTCTAACAGGCTCCAAAAAGCTTGCTGATTCACAGTGTTATAAATTTACAAGTGGTGGCTTTTTCATGCTTTGCAGTGTTGTGAAATACCAACTGGTTTTTTTTTAAGCTACTGTCATCTTAGTTCTTATAAAGATACTTGTACTTTGTGGCATTTGCCTGTGTATCTGATTTCCCATGAATTTCTCCCCCTTTCCCTTAGATTCTGAAATATGTGGAGTGCTTCACTGGACCCAATATTATGGCCATGCATACAATGCTGATAAACAAACCTCCAGATTCTGGTAAAAGGCTTTTTATTTGTTAAGGACAAGCAAAAATAAAATGTTCAATTGAAATTCATATTGTTGATGTTTTAACTATAGCCATGTGTATAAGAGCTAAATTTTGCATAAATGTATATGTATAGTATTAAAAAAGAGAGACCAGAGAAAGAGAGACAGACAAACAACAGGCCTACAATGAAGTCACTTGTGCTAGCCCATGTCAGTAAACTGAGACTTAATACCTAACCTGTTCGCAGTGTCTGTTTCCCTCTGCCTTTCCCTAAAAGAAAGTGGCCTTTCCTGAAACAATCCTCTTCTAGTAACTTTCTTATCCCTCCACCTTCTGCCTACCAAAGCCTTCCATTTTGTACAGCTTCTAGGCGTTCCTTTCTCTCTCGGGTACTGCCCGAGGTCTAAATCATTGACTAAAACCAATTAGATCTTTACATTTACTCAGTTGAATTTTGTTTTTTATAGTACTTTAATTCAAAATAGCTTTCATCCTAACAATATTGGAATATAATAGTGATGTCAGATATTAAGTGTAGAGTTCCTGCTGGATTTTTAGATGACTGGATTCTTAAAAATATAGGTTAAAAAAACAACTATTTATATAGCATAAGCTCCTGTTATTCAACATCTCTACACTTTCTTAACCATTTTCACCCGCAACAGAGTGGATTCTGCTTTCCTGATCTGGAGACATTATTATTATGAATAAAATTAAAACTATTTTAACATACTACAGTTGATTTTCAAATGTCCTGTGCTTGCTAAAATATAGCTTCTAAAACTTCACTTCCCAAGAAACTTATTCGGAAGGTAGAACCCAGGAATCTGCATTTTATTAACCATTCCCCCGAGATTCTCATGCAGGTGGCTGTTGGGCCATGCTGACAAACCTACACTAGCAGTAATAAAGTGACCATTAGAGATCCTTTCATCTTTTCTACGTTTTCTTTCTCTTGAGGGCTGGGAGAGTTTATGTCACAGGCCTATAGTTAAACATCCCCATCTCTCCCTCTCTGGACACCTTTTCTGGAGAGATCAGGTGGCCCCGGAAATCGAAGTCAGAGAGCAAAACCAGGGAAAAATGTAAATGTGGTTGAGGTATCTCTGGTTCCACACAGTGATTGTACACCAAATGCTTCTGGTGAAAACTCTTAGAGGCCTTTTAATTTAGTTAATTAACTTTCTTTTGCACTAGCCACTTAGCACACTATCAGGGGGCCACAAAGTTGCTCACTCTCTTCAATATAAATAGTCAAACTTTTTAAATTAATACTAGGATCTATGCCCAAAGCAGACTTAGAAAGGAATAAAGCACAATAGAAATGATGACATATGTACGAGTTGCTAGAAAATAGTGTAAGTACTCAGCTACCAGAAACCCAGAAAAAAACAGAGGATCTGGAGTCCCTGTGTTGATTTAATATTCCAACATGGTGCTTATCTCTCAAGGCTGATTTTCTAGAATATTGTTTTATTTGTTTGGTTTTTGCAAGGATAGGTCATTTTTCTGATTTTTCAGGCAAAGGGAAAGAATTCTGAGACTTGAGCATCTTTTAACAGCAGCTTCCATTTCAGGCAAGAAGACATCCCGCCATCCCATGCACCAGGATCTGCACTATTTCCCATTCAGGCCCAGCAATAGCATTGTTTGTGCTTGGACAGCCATGGAGCACATTGACCGGAACAATGGCTGTCTGGTGGTGCTCCCAGGTACACACAAAGGTACCCTGAAGCCTCATGATTATCCCCAGTGGGAGGTAGGTTTGCCTAGCAGTGAGTCTTGATCAGAATCTTTTATTGTTTTGATTTTCCAGCAGTATAACATAAAGAGCTTTAACAATGACATGGCATTTCCTTTCATGGCAGAATGTTGGACTAAGATTTGGAATTCAGATCAGGGAAAATTCAAGGATGTTAGATAAAATACTCGTTTTTGAACTTTTCAGTAAGGGTTTGAAAACCAGTCAACATGGGGAACTTCAATAGGTGTTATGTGTAGGATCCAAGATTATAGGGCCTAATTGTTAAGGTAAGTCATAAATACTGCAAGACCAGATGTATGTGCCAAGTGCCAAGTAGGTCTTATACACTGATTAATGGCTCTCAGAGTAAAAAAGAGGGAAAAATCATCTCCTTCTGGCTGGAGAGACCAGCAGAGGCTCTGGGGAGGAGAGCAGTATTCCATTGCAGAGCTGTTCTATGGTTTATCGAGTCAACTGTTGATGCTGAAGGACATTAAATGCTTTGAGCTCAAGAGTGATGAGATCAAATTGGTTCTTTAAGAACGACAGTCTTAGGGTATGGCAGTGCTGAGGCAGAGGAACCAGAAAGGAGGCTATTAGTCTTCAGTGCAATAATGTCTTGAAATCCCCTAATGATGGTTAAAGTGGGAAGAGCACCTGTTGTTAAGACAGGAAGAATGAATGTGGTTCTGTAGGAAGTAAAGAGAATATGGCTTTAAGGACTTCTGTCTCAGAATTCATGTGCTAATGATTAATACTAAGTAAAAGAATTTGAAGCTGGATTCTGATATAAATTGTGAAATTAATTTAGGTGATGTTTATGGAAGGTTTGGTGCAAGCAAAAGGGAGTATTTTGGAGAACCACAGGGTCATGCTGAGTCCGTGGAAGGCTGGCTAGCTCTGGTGGGCAGGAAAGTGGGCACTGTTGTTTGGTGGGAAAAGTGGAGGTGGAGCATCTGTTATGGGTAGTTGAACCTTGACTATGTCTGGTCTCTTCCATCCTCTGCTCTGATTTGAATCTGAGTGTCCTCAGTGGGAGGTCAGATTGGCTTAGCTTGGGTCACATAATCACCCTGGCCAGGAGAGAAGTGTACTGGATCACAGTCCTAACACAGTCCAATAGGGAAGCAGTCATTCCTCAGAAGGGATAGTCTTAAGAAGGGGAATGGGATGCTGCCTTCCTCTACCATAGAAGAACAACTCCTCCATCTCCTCAGAGGCTTGTAAACTTCAAATCACTTCTCACTGTAGTTTTTAATGAAGACATAACTGTAAGGTATTTTCCCATTGCCCACCATTTCTTCTTTGCTCTGGACATGATATGAGTGGTTTCTGAGCTTAGAAAAATTGAGCATTTTCTCTTCCCTAGTCTGGGAGAAAAGCTTCTCAGAGATACTCTGGAGTAATAAAAGAATAATTTATGCAAAGTTCCAGGTGAGAAGAATATTATGCTGAGAAAGAGTGATCATGGATTCAGGCTGGAAAGGAATTCTCCTGTGTTAACTGAAAAATGCAAAGCTAAACTAGGTCTTCATTTATTATTCAGTAATGAAGGTTAGGTGGAAATTCCAAAGTTTTTATTTGGTTCAAAAAATCTGTGATTTTAATATTAACATGTGGCTTTTTAAAACCAGACACCTAGAAGCTTTTATATACTTATATAGTTTTAAAGAATCTAATTTCTTTCTTTCTCTTGGAAGAACTTAGAGGACCTTTGCTTTTCCTGATGAGTCGTAAAGTTTGTAATGACTGGCTTCTTCAAATACAGACTTGACTTCTTTTCTGTGTTCTAGGGAGGAGTTAACATAATGTTTCATGGGATCCAGGAGTATGATAGAAACACCCCCCGGGTTCACCTTGTAATGGAGAAGGGAGACACCGTTTTCTTTCATCCTTTGCTCATCCATGGATCTGGTCAGAACAAAACTCAAGGATTCCGGAAGGTATGCATTAACATTACTGTACTTTTTAAAGATGAATGGTTAAACACGAAAATGTCAAGATACATTGAAATTTAAAAGATTTGTGACTTTTAACTAAACTTGCTTTCAGTCCAGTTTATTTGCCAGGAAAGATATTTGCCTGCTACATGATTTTTTTGCTCATATTGTTAAGAAGCCAGGTGATCTCAGGGTCCCAACCTTATTGACACTGAATCATGATCATTCATGATTTGCTTCAGAGCAAGAGCTTACTCAGTAGCTGACAGTCTGTGCTTCAGAAGCAAAAACTATTGCTGACATATTAAGATAATAAAATTGTGAATGTATATAGCTCATAGTCACCATTATAAAGGAAGGTTTATAATATTGCTATTAAGAAAAATATTATTCATCCAAAAGAAATGTTCTAAATTGGCTGCCCAGTAGTTCATTTTAGCAGGCAGCCATATTTTTTCACCCCTCAGTGTTAGAGTATTTTAACTTAATGATTTCTTTCTTACATTAAAAATTGACAGATTTCTTATAAATTTCCAGATTTCTCATTTCTCTAAAATTCAGAACATCGGGCAGTACTGTGGACTCACATTTTTCTCATGACTATATGACTATCAATACTAAATACTGGAGGCTTCCTTGGGACTAAGAGGAGCTGTTTATTACAATGACCCCTGTTGTCTCCCTGACATAAAGGGTTAGTTTCCAGATTTTATCTTTCATTCATTCATATTTTCACCAGGCTCAACAGGGCCAAAATAAGGCTGAGATGAGAAGGCATTCTCTTCAGGGGCAAAGTTAAACTGTGGGGGTTGACTAAAATAACAATTAAATAATAGTCTTAACAATAATAGTGTGGGGTTTTTTTTGTTGTTGTTACAAAGGCAGAGAAAGAGAGAGGAACAGATAGGGACAGACAAACAGGAAGAGAGAGAGATGAGAAGCATCAATCATTAGTTTTTCATTGCCGTTGCGACACCTTAGTTGTTCATTGATTGCTCTCTCACATGTGCCTTGACCGCGGGCCTTCAGCAGACCGAGCAACCCCTTGCTGGAGCCAGCAACCTTGGGTCCAAGCTGGCGAGCTTTTGCTCAAGCCAGATGGCCCCGTGCTCAAGCTGGTGACCTTAGGGTCTCAAATCTGGTTCTTCCGCCTCCCAGTCCGACACTCTATCCACTGTGCCACCGCCTGGTCAGGCGATTGCATTTTCATATGTACCTTGACTGGGCGGCTACAGCAGAGTGATTGACCCCTTGCTCAAGCCAGTGACCATGGGGTCATGTTTATGATCTCATGCTCAAGCCAGCAACTTCGCACTCAAGCTGGTGAGCCAGTGCTCAAGCAGGCGACCTTGGGATTTTGAACCTGAGTCCTCTGCGTCCCAGTCCAATGCTCTATCCACTGTGCCACAGCCTGCCCAGGTCCCTATCTGTCCCTCTTTCTGTCTCTCTCTCTGTCTGTCAACAATAACAACAACAAAAAAACTGCAAAAACAATTCACGATGAGCACAATGCTAAAATTTTAAATAAAGACAATATCAGTCTTTTTATTAGTATGACCCTTGGCACTATGCAGTGGGACATGGAGGGGTATAGGCACCGTGATACAGAGATTGAGAATTTTAATATACTAACTTGACAATTTTTCAATATTTTTTCAACTACTTTAATGTTTTGAAAAGCATTAACCATTAAGAAAAACACACATAAAACCATGTCATAAAGGAGGTACATTTCTCCTTTTGCCTCAGGCTTCACTATTGCTTGGCATGGCACTGGGGCTCACACAAAGAAGAGCTTATGGCTCCATTGCCTAGAAATGGGATGTTTTGGGTAAAGTAGGAAGTCCTGACAGCTGTGTCTTGCAGCATATCTGTTTATAACCTTTTAAAAAATGGGAAGAGCTAAGTAATTTCTGTCTTACCTGCATAAGGAAATAAGACGGGTATCTTACATGAATGGCGTCAGATTTTAAATGTCCTTTTGATTCTAGAGGAGTGTATGTGTGTATTATTTTTCTTTGCAAGGTTTTTGTGTGTTTTTGTTTGTTTGTTTGTTTTTTGGTAATCTGTGACTTTTGAATAACAACCCATCACAGACTTGATTAACTTCTGTGACTTGGGAGATGCTGAAAAACCCTGGAAATACATTCCTTTTTAGCACTTGGGGATATCCATCAAATGTTAAAAAGTTAAAACTCTCATTCATGTAATTATGTTCCCTGTCCTATAACTGCCTTTTGAAAATAAATATGACAGCTAGTTAAAAATCTCTTTTAATTTCTCAACCTTCAGCTGGGGGGAGTGGGAGAAGCCACTGAACACAAAAAGACTGATTTAAGACACAATGGAACAGCTTTCAATCTAGAAATCAAACCCTGTGTAAAATAATTGATATTCTAAAAGAAATCTTGCTTGGTTGCTGGTATTAGTGGGATTTTTCTTTCCCTAATATTAATTGATTCACTTTGCCCAGGCAATTTCCTGCCATTTTGCCAGTTCCAACTGCTACTACATCAATGTGAAGGACACCAGTCAAGAAAACATTGAGAAGGAAATTGTGTCGCTGGCAGAGAAAATGTTTGGAGTTAAAGATGTCGCCCTGAAGGTATGTGTATGAAATGACAAAGTAATGATCTTGGTTTTTTTCTTTTCTTCACATGCTCTATAATTCTCAGACTTGATTAAATTTGAAAGTATAAAGTGATTGGGTTGAAAGTTCATTGCAGAAATGTGGCTGAGGCCCAAGAATGACCACGGAATTTCAGTTTGTGCTGCTTCCCCAGTGTGGGAAGCTGAGAACATGCTGGCTTCCTTATGTCTTTGGGTTGTCCTGGGGTATGCAGGCTACTTTGTTCCAGGACAGACAGGTGGGAAAGAAAATAGAAAACAGATTCAGTTAGAGAACAGGAAATGAAGAATGCATACAAGGGAAGTGACAGGTTTGGAGTATCAATCACAGTCCTCAGTTAGTCACACAGAATAGGATATTTACACATTTGGCAGTGCATTAACACTTCCAGGAAGCAGTTCTTGGGGCAAGTTTTTGTTTGGGTCACTTTGCACCTGCAGTTTAATGACAGGCACAGCTTGCCTGTAGCAGAGATTAAAGATCATTAATACTTATCAATAAGGGGTGTGAGACAATATTTCATATGCTTTTCTAATTCATACACAACACTTATAAAGTATTTGTTTTTAATTAGTGGACATTCAATGCTTTTGAGGGACAGTAGAAAAATGATCAGTCAAGGCAAATAAATGAACATATTTGCTTTGTTGATTACATACATTTTAGCCTCTGAACCAAGAAGCTGATCCTATTTTTTAAATTTATGTTAGATAATCATAAATGCATGCATTTCCTATGGGTATGACGTTATTCCCATAGAAACTGAGTACAGAAGGCCACAGTGATAACTGAGCCTTCCAGTACTGTGCAGAGCCTTGCACAGCAATGGCAGGCTACCAGTCTGTTGGGAATCATTTTCTGTACACCTTCCTAGCTCAAGAATCTTATTTTGGCCTGACTAGGTGGTGGCACAGTAGACAGAGCATTGGCCTGGGATACAAAGGATCCTGAGGTTTTTTCCGGCTTCAGCATGGGCTCATCTGGCTTGAGTGCAGCCTTAGCAGTTTGAGTGTGGGGTTGCTGGCTTGAGCGTGGGATCATAGTCATGACCCCATGGTTGCTGGCTTGAAGCCCAAGGTTGCTGGCTTGAAGCCCAAGGTCACTGGCTTGAGCAAGGGGTCACTGGCTTGGCTGGAGCCCCCAGTCAAGGCATATATGAGAAAGCAATTAATGAACAACTAAGGTGCTGCAGCAAAGAATTGATGCTTCTCATCTCTCTTCCTTCCTGTCTGTCCCTTTTTCGCTAAAAAGAAAAAAAAAGACTTACTTCACCCTTTAGAACCTATGAATGTACTCCATATCTGAAAATGCTCTGATTTCACATTTGCAAAACCTAGTAAACATTTTCATATCCCTTTTATTATTTTCTTCAAAATTCAATGGAGCAGTAATTATAGCTTCATACTCTTTTTTTTTTTTTTTTTAAGTGAGAGAGAGACAGAGACAGACAGGAAGGGAGAGAAAGAGAAAAATTAGAAGCATCAACTCTTAGTTGTATCACTTTAGTTGTTCATTGATTGTTTTCTCATTGTGCCTTGACAGGGTGGGGTGTGGGGGTTCCAGCCAAGCCAGTGACCCCTTACTCAAGCCAGTGACCTTTGGGCTCAAGCCAGCTACCATAGGGTCACATCTATGATCCCATGCTCAAGATGTTAACGGGGTTTCAAACCTCGGTTCTCAGCATCCCAGGTCAATGCTCTGTCCACTGTACCACCACCAGGTCAGGCTACAGCTTCCTACTCTTTTTTTTTTTTTTTTAATTTTTATTTTATTTTATTCATTTTAGAGAGGAGACACAGAGTGAGAGAGAGAGAGAGAGAGAAAGAAAGAGGGGAGGAGCTGGAAGCATCAACTCCCATGTGTGCCTTGACCAGACCAGTGCAGGGTTTTGAACTGGCGACCTCAGTGTTCCCAGGTCGACGCTTTATCCACTGCGCCACCACAGGCCAGGCCTAGCTTCATACTCTTAATGAGAAAATAAAGAGTCCTAGAGGTTGGTCTGTTAGGTAAGTGACACAGCTAGACTTCAGAGTCAGGCAAAATTCCAAAATTGCTCTTTCCACCATACCTTGCTGGTTGCTCAAAAATAAACAATAAGAAATTCATTATAAAGTCTGAATTGGGCCTGACCTGTGGTGGCACAATGGATAAAGTGTCAACCTGGAACGCTAAGGTTGCTGGTTCGAAACCCTGCACTTATCTGGTCAAGGCACATATAGGAGTTGATGCTTCCTGTTCTTCCTTTTTCTCTCTCTCTCTTTCACACACACACACTCATACAAACACACACACACACTCATACAAACACACACACACACACAAACTCACTCTCCTTTCTAAAATGAATAAATAAAAAATATATTGTAGAGTTTGAATTGTTTGATTAAGAACAAAGAAAAAAATAATAAACCAGTAACCTATAATACCATTTTCATGATTATGATCTAATCAGGAGTAGGTCACTCAAAATGAATCAGGCAAATAACCTAAACGAAAGCAGGAAGAGGAGTAGTGAACTCTTTGTACTGTGACCAAGCATAACACTCAGCCAGTCACAGTATCTGAGATCAACAAGACTACCAAATACACCAGGGCCGACAGTTTGGGGACTCCCTGTCTTAGATTGTTTAACAGGATATTAGATGTTGGCAAGTAAATTAATCAGTCTCAGAATATGGTTATTTTCTAACTGTTAGGACTATTGTGGAGGTTTTTTAACCCTTATTTAACCATTTGTAAGTGCTAGAAATTTACTTTCTTTTATGATGAAGAAACAAAATGTTCCATAAATTTATTTCGTTTGACATTATTTCCAGGATATTTGGAAAATTCGGGGACGGCTTGTGAGAGGACAAAGACTCAACCTTTGAAACAGCCCTTTATTATAACTTTATTAAAGAAAACCAAAATTAAACAAGGTACCTAGGGAAAATATTTTCTTAATGAGTCGACAAACTTTTCTAGCACTTGTTAAACAACATCAAAATGCATGAATCAGGTATTTAGTTGCAAGTGGGTAATTTTGCAGTGTAGTGGTATTGCTTTAATGAATGTAAAGACAGTAAAAATGACATATTACTGTTTTAAGGAAAATGAAGTTAGGATTACAACTGAATAAAGGTGATTGTTGTATAATGTAAGTGTGTTAAATCCATTTCTTTCATTCAGTTAGCTCTTTACCCAAGCAGAAGTAAATGCTTTTAAACCTAGGGGGTGTTGAGCTTTGTATCACTCCCCTGGAAAACACACTGTCTGGTTATTTCATGTCATGACAGACTTCTTTTTTTTTTTTTTTTCAGACTTCTTGTCAAATATATAACAACAGGTGTATACCGTATTTCCCCATGTATAAGATGCACTCATTTTTGAAAAATTTAGTGTCTAAAAACTGGGTGTGTCTTACAGTAATTGTAGCTTTTTTTACTTGCATTTTCCAATTTTTTTTGTACAGATAAGGGGTTGTATTAATTTTATGATGAATAAAACTTCAATTCAATAACTATGTAATACCTTTTTTCTTTCAAATTTCAGGCCCCAAAATTAAGGTGTGTATTCATGGTAGCATCTTTATACATGGGGAAACATGGTAATACAGGGATGTTTACTGAAGGGCATAGGAAGGAAATCATGGAATAAAAACAATTGGTGGCTATTCGCACTCTTGACATAGGGTTCCTTCCATGACTTCACCAACCCAGCCACCCTCCCTATGAAAGTAGACTGAACCGTCCAATTCTTTCTCAAGAATGAAAACAAGTGTAACATCTTCTATTTCTTATTGGGTAGGGCAGCTGGAAACCTTCAGTATTTTTGAATAATACAAAACCTTTTTTTTTTTACAGGGACAGAGAGAGAGTCAGAGAGAGGGATAGATGGGGACAGACAGGAACGGAGAGAGATGAGAAGCATCAATCATTAGTTTTTCGTTGCTGTGGCAACACCATAGTTGTTCATTGATTGCTTTCTCACATGTGCCTTGACCGCGGGCCTTCAGCAGACCGAGCTACCCCTTGCTGGAGCCAGCGACCTTGGGTAAAGCTGGTGAGCTTTAGCTCAAGCCAGATGGGCCCGCTCAAACTGGCGAGCTCGGGGTCTCAAACCTGGATCTTCCGCATCCCAGTCCAACGCTCTATCCACTGCGCCACCGCCTGGTCAGGCACAAAACCTCTTTTAAGGTACAGGGAAATTTTAAATAGTTTTGATTTGGATTTTAAATGAGCAAGAACTGGAAGGATTTATTGTGACAGCAGCATCTTTCTCTACCAGCTGAGGGCAGCAAGGAGACACAATCCTTTTCATTTTCTTTATTTTTTCCCCTTTTTCTCTTCTCTTTTTTTTAAAAATTGCAGTTTAGTAAGAAAGAAATAAAGTGTCTTTCTTGTCATTCTGCTAAGCATAAGTTTTCCTAAATCTAGCTTCACGGGGTTTTTTGTTTTATTGATTTTTTTTGTCAGTTTCTATTGGAAGGACACCCAGGTAAGCTCTGTTCCAGCTGAAACCGGGGAGGACAAGATTATTACTGACAGGGTCTAAAGAAATTAGATCATGGAATACTTGAAAATAAAATGTACATAAGGAGTGCCATTGTGAACAGCATGTATAGAACATTGCTCAGCATTCCTTGAGCTTCTTTGCCATGGAACCAGGAAAAGCTCATCTTTAAGATTGCTAAATTTGTCATACCTTGGGCTTGGGACCTCAGACTGAGAGTGTCCTGGGGCTCATCTCTCCCCAAAGAAATAAAGGAAAGGGCCTTTACTGCTCGGGGCAGCAACTAGAAAAGAGCACTTAGTCTCCACCATTCAGCCTCCACGTCGGGGGCACACTGAGCTTCTGACCACCACCTACTTGCTTCTCCTGCAGCCTCCTGCCTTCTCACCCAAGAAACTAACCCACTGCCCACCTGCTGAGCTGCCCCAGGCTTTGGGAGTAGAACCTTTGGTACCCAGGGTTGCTGGTGCATCACGGCCTTAACTTTCACTGCTTGGAAACTGACCTGGCAGGGATGTGAAGAGCACGCCGGTCAGGGCGGCCCCAAGCCCTTCTCCTGAGGATGACCCTAGAGGGTGAGAGGCCTGTGCCTAAGGAGTCAGTGCTGTGGGAGGTGAGGACAGCTTAGCAGTTGCAGCCACTTGAGGAACTAAAGACTTGACCTAGCTGCTGACCTGAACACAAGTCACCAAGGCCGAGTTCTGGCACAAACCCCAATCTCACCAGACCCTGGTCACAAAACCAACTTCCAAGATACAGACTGTATCACTGGGACACAAGATACTTAGCATACAGCCAGAAAGAGACTGAACTTCTGGACTCTGCTATTGCTATCAGATGGGGGGGGGGCTTGAATGTCCTCCCTCTAACTATAGATGGAGTTGCCTACCTTTCTTTGCAGAAGTCTTCAACTTTTTATAAAAATGGCCCACTTTTGCAGTGCTTGTCTACCTGGTCCCTACTGCCCATTAGTGGGCGTTCCAGCTTTCTTGGTGGGCCATTCGCGGTGCCGTTTGGTTGCTCCACTACTGCCCATCATGAAAGCTAGAAAGCCTACTAGTGGGAGGTATGGACCAGGTTGACGAGCACTGCAAAAATGGGCCGTTTTTATAAGTTTGAAGACAGCTGCAGAGGATCCAGGGATATTGTTCTCAGACCTGACTACACATTCCAATCTTCCTAGTGCTTTAGAAATACCAATGCGTGGACCTCGAATGCTAAAAGTCTATGTATGTGTGTGTGCAATTTGGAAAAATTTATGTCTTTTTATCAGCAAGTGCTGATTTAAAAAAATTTCTGAATCATTCAATTTTTTTCCTGCTTTACTGAGGCATAATGGACAAATAGAAATTGTATATATTTAAGGAGTATAACATGGGCCCTTCCATTTCTGTGCTCAAAGGTGTCATCCCCTCCCCCCTACTAGACTAACTGAGATTGCCCCAAAGCAAGGTCAGGTTGCGAACACTTGTATCATACCTTACTACGTGCCAAGCATTATTGTAAGTACTTAACTTGTATCAATGTTTTTAATCTCATAACAACTTGACAGAGTAAGTACAATCATCCCAATTTTATATATGAAACAACCCAAGCCTAGAAAGCTTCAGTAACTTGCCTAAGGTCACAAAGCAACCAAGTGGTGAAACAAGGATTTGAACCCCAGCAGTAGAGGTCCTTGCCACTTTGTCATTGGAATAATGCAGTAGAAGTTCACATACAATATCATTTATATGTTTTTTAGCTAACGACTTTCTTTATTTTTAATTTATTAATTGAGTTTACATAGATTCTAGGGTGACCCTGACTGCATCCCCTGCTAACGGCTTACCTGTATAATGTTTAAGAACTAAATTTTTCTAAAATTTTAGCCCTACTACAATTTAACCTAAATTTCTTGAAATGTAACAATGGACAGTAAGAATAATCTCACCTGACTAGGGGGTGGCACAGTAGAAGGAGCATCAGACTAGGATACAGAGGACCCAGGTTCAAAACCCTGAGGTTTCCGGCTTGAGTGCAGGCTCATCCGGCTTGAGCGTGGTCTCACCAGCTTGAGTGTGGGGTCGCTGGCTTGAGTGTGGGATCGTAGACATGACCCCATGGTCACTGGCTTGAGCCCGAAAGTTGCTGGCCTGAGCCCAAGGTCGCTGGCTTGAGCAAGGGGTCACTGACTTGGCTGGAGCCCCCGGATCAAGGCACATAGGAGAAAACAATCAATGAACAACTAAGGTGCTACAATGAAGACTTGATGCTTTTCATCTCTCTTTTTCCTGTCTCTCTGTCCCTATCTGTCCCTATCTCTGTCTCTGTCACACACACAAGAAAAATGGAATAATCTCTAGTAGAGACATTAGTTGTGTTAATGAAAGCCAGTGTCATAAAGGGATTCTACTGTGTATATGGAAACTATGTCCAGCAATCTGCTAATAAACAGCTGTCAGGAAATGGACAGGTTACAGAATACACAGAATAAAAGAGCTGAGGAGGATCCATTCATTCATTCATTCATTCAATTACCAACGGTCTCTAAGCACTTTCTTTTGCCAGGCATATGCTGGGTGTGAAACACTCTTTCTGTCTTGAGCACGTTTTCTGACTGCAAGGAATACAGCCCTGGGCTCTGAGAGCCTTGAGCTCAAAGAAAACCCTGGGCTGAAACATGTACCAACAATTTTCTAATTGCGATTCAGGGAAGGAGAATAAACAACCCCCAGCAATACTTTACCTTAAAACAGTAATGATCTTTTCATTTGAATAAAGAGAATATTCATATATGTATTACTGTATTTAAAAATTAATTTTGAAAAGTTCATGCCAATTAGTCTTGTTAATAAAAACACAGTGTAGTTTATTAGGCTAAGCAAAGAGTTTTGAAAGTTTTTTGTTTTGCTTTACTTTGAAAATAGTAGATACTATTACAGAAACAATTCATTAAGTGCAAAGTCTAAGTTGAGCATGCTTGTTTGAGTTGAGTTGGCTAGGACCTTCGCTATATGCCGCGTACCAGCATGGCTAGAAATGCTGGGTCTTGAGGGATAACAGTACGGAATTAAAATAGACTCACTGAGAAAAGAGGATGGGATCAGGAGGCCTCTTCAATGCTGATGGCAATATCCAAGTGCCCCATAGCACCAGTTTGCTTTATTATATAGCCATATGCAAATAAGGAAGTCTTTGATACAAAGTCACACATCTGAGGCAAAAAAAGGGGAACTCTCTTAAGGCATAAAGGGGAATCCCCCTACTATGCATAAGTGAAATCAACCAACATCTAAGCAAACAAAGGGTGAGAGGAAAAGCATGTAAATTGCTTCCAGCAACTTAAGCAAGCAAGTGAAGTGGGTGCAAATACTCAGCTTCACAGCCAATATGGAAGTGGAGGGGGGAGAATTTAGCCTTTTGCTAAGCCTGAATTTATAAAGGTTTTTTGCCACTGGCAGTCTACTACATTATAGGAACAAGCTTGAGCACAGTGGGACGTTTATGGCATGAATACTGGGCCAGTTCATGGTATCTAAGAGAGAAGGACCGCAGGCCAGCTGGCCAGGGACACAAGGGCTTCAGGGAATCCAGGACTCCCCTCTCCAGTTCCCAACTCTGCTCCTGTCTGTGTAGGTGCTTTGTTCTCTCTCCTCACAGATCAGCTTCTCCTGACTCCCAAATGACAGTGGAAATAGGCTTCTGCCAACAGTTCTGAGTTTACATATCCCCTTTCCCACAGAATGGTTAGACTGTAGAACCTCTTAGTTTTAACTGCAGATTCCTAGAGAAGGGGCTAACTGGCTCATTTTAGATCAGGTGCCCTTCCCTGATCTGATTATTTTTTAACATTGTAAGCTTCTCCCTTACATAATGCTAGCAATAGCAAGTAGTCTCAATCAAGTGTGTGCGTCGGGGTGGGGCGGAAGGTCAGAGGACAAAGGTGTCAGATGAGGTAGGAACTGGAAAGAGGCTGATCAGATAAAGTACAGGACAGTCAATATATTAGGCAATATATCTCTATTAAAGTACACTGATCCAATCGGCAATTCCACTTCTGGGCAGTTACTTAAAAGAATTGAGCACAGAGTACACTGTGTTCCTAGCAGCATTACTTAGAGCAGCCGAAAGATGGAAGCGACTCCAGAGTTCATCAGGGAATAAATGGATAAACAAAAGTGCTCTATACATACAATGAAATATTATTCAACCTTAAAAAGGAAGAAAATGCCAATTCATGCTACAGCATGGATGAACAGTGAGGACATTATACTAATACTGACTGACATCATAAAATGACAGGTATTGTATGTCTCTACCTATCTATATGAGGTACCCAGAGCAGTCAAATTTATAGGGACAGGAGCAGGAAGCATCAACTCCCATATATGCTTTGATAGGGCAAGCCCAGGGTTTTGAACCAGCAACTTAGCATTCCAGGTCAACACTTTATCCACTGCACCACCACAGGTCAGGCTAAAACATCTTTGAGAAAGAGTCTGACCTGTGGTAGTACAGTAGATAGAACATTGACCCAGAATGCTGAGGTTCTGGATTTAAAACCCTGAGGCCACCAGCTTGAGCACAGGATCAACAACATGATCCCAAGGTAACCTTCTTGAGCCCAAAGGTCACAGCTTGAGCAAGGGGTCACTGGCTTGGCTTGAGCCCTCTGGCCATGGCACATATGAGAAGCAATCAATAAACAACTAAAGTGAAGCAACTATGAGTTGATGCTTCTTATTGATAGAAAATAATCAGACTAGGCATGGGTAGGAGTTGCAGACTTTATTAGAGGAAAGAAAGAACCTGCCGAGGCGCTCTATGGAGAGGAGAGGCGCACCGGTGACAGTCTAAGGGCAGGGGTCCCCAAACTTTTTACACAGGGGGCCAGTTCACTGTCCCTCAGACCGTTGGAGCACTGCCACATACAGTACTCCATACACTGACCACCAATGAAAGAGGTGCCCCTTCCGGAAGTGCGGCAGGGGCTGGATAAATGGCCTCAGGTGGCTGCAATTTGGCCCGCGGGCCGTAGTTTGGGGATCTCTAAGAGATGATTTTATAGGAGTTTTAGAGGTGAATTCTGGTTGGATGTTTCTCATTGCTAGGCCTCTGATGCACACATGGAGTGTTTGGCAAGTTGGAAAGTCCCTGCTGAAAGATTCTTTGTCAGGTTTATCTTCTGTGGTTTAATGGTCACCCAGACAGCTGTGTGTCCTTGAGGTCCATTCATGATAGACGAGGATGGGAGTTTCTGTAACGAGAACATCCTGACCCACACTCCCAAACAATCTTACACTTATCTCTCTTTCTCTCTCCTTCCTTTCTCTCCCTTCCTAGCTCTCTCTCTCTCAAAATAAGTCTTTGATAAAACACATCCAAATTTCATAAAATGCTAGGAAGAAAGAAAGATACACTCAACTTTGACAATCTTATGGAAAGGGCTATTTCAGAAGGAGTCCAACCCCTCTTTGGCTGGGCCTCTGCATTATCTCCACAGCTGCTTGAGTCAGCCCCCAGCAGAAGTTTAGGTCAGTCCTTCCTGCACAATTCAGCACTGACTCCAGGGGCTTGGTGACTTGACCCTGTGGGTCTGATCACTGGAGACCTGGCTCAACTCTGAGGAAACAACTTTTTCCCCACCAGAAACTGTTATAAAGTATGTCACTTTAATCCTGAGACACCAGGCAGGTCACAGAAAAAATTTGAAGAGTTTATTAGCCAGCTAGCTACATGGGGCACAATCCCAAATCATGTAGGCCCTCTTACCATTCTAGACCTTCTTTTATACAAAATCAAGTACTGGTTGGGGTGGGTAAGGAGGGAGCATGGTACAATAGTCAATTACTAACAAGCTTACAACATCTATCTATAGGATCTATTAAAAGGAAAAACAAACATTCTTACACATTAACTACAAGATAACACAATAGTGATTAATGTAATTTTACTTATTAACATAGTAGGGATAAATATTGTTTTACACATCAAAGACATTCCCAAATCTTCTAGTGTCTACCCCCCATCCCTGTCGCCACAGTGAAACGGTTAGCTTAGGATAAGGAGAGAGGCCAAATGAAAATACCCCTGCTAAAAGCTAGTCCCCGCATGTTTAGTTTACAAGTTTTATACATATACAGGATTTCAAGAGAGATGATTATTAGAAAGCACATAAAATGTTACAGAATACAGGTTTTTCAAGCAAGGGGAGTGGGCTCGTGATCCCTCTGTCTAGCAGTATACGGCACTCTCAGGACTCCAGGAGGGAGGATATGTAAACATTGTCTCCTAGAGGATCTTATTGAAGGGGAAGAGCAAGTTTTCAGATACTAACTTTTGCCTCTTTAATTTCTTTCTCTGGGTTGTTTTCTTATTTTCTTTTCAGAAAAGAGGGGTAAGGGGGCCTGACTCTTCCTTTTAAAATACTAATGTTAACAATTTTTTGCAATTCTTTGGCACCTTATCACAATACTGTGAACAATACCTTCTGTCTTACACCTGCCTCTCCTGGACTGAAGGCATTTCCAGGACCAATGACAGAGCCAAAGAAATAAAACAGTCCCCAGCTCTCCTCAGGGGCTCCCTCAGGAATGCCCCTCAGACAGGCTCCATTATTTGCTATTGTGCAAGTCACTTAGTATCTCTAGACCTCAGTTTTTCATTTATAAGATGGGGCTTTGTTAGATGGCCTCAAAGATTAAATAAGAATGTTGGGTATATTTCTTTCCTGTTCTTATTGTTTAGGGAGGAGCCTATTCAAACTTCACTTGGTAAAGATCTTAAAAATGAGGTCCACATTATGAATAAAAACAAAGAAAACCACTCCTCCAGTAACAACTATGCCTAAGATGCTGCCAGCACCTTGCAGTCAGGGGGTGCCTTAGACCAGCTTACGTCAGGGAGACCCATGGGGATGTAATTTCGTGTCAATTCCTCATTGCTCTGATGAAATCATGATCTTCCTCCAAACCAAAACCAACAAAAGCACCCACATTCTTCCATTATCTGATGGTCTGGAGGTCTTCATATTGTTCCCATTCACTTCTCATAATTAGAAATAAGCCAATCAACACCTGGGACATAGTGATAATCTGCTCAATATGAAGACATTTGTCTCATCAAATTCAGGTTACTTGAAGGGGATGTGGTAAAACTTGAGCAGGGTGAGTGGGAATGAAATTAAGTAGAGGGTTGAAAACAAGGACTTAATAAATGGCAAAGACAGCTGTAGGAAAAATATCTTAGGCTGACAAAAATTTTGAGGGAACCAAAAATTTTTTATATGTTCTTTTCACACTTCTGACCCAGCCCTCAGAATTTCACTCTAGTCACACACACTCCCTTTCCTACCTCCCTCCATGGAAGCCCACACTAGCCCATGTCCATCACTCATTAACACTTATCCTGTTCACAGACTCTCTATCAATTTCTTTAACAGAGAAACCCAGACATCAGTCAACACGTGTGCATGCACACACACGTACACCACACGCCAGCGTTCCAGGTCTCATTCTCTCATATCTGTGTGGCCACCGTTCCTGCTTCTCCCAGCTTTCACCCAAGGTCTCCACATAAGTCCCCTTCAACATGTATTTGAGTGACCATGACCACGCACTGTCGTGACCTCTGGGAGCAACAGAACTGACTTAGAGGTGGTCTTTGGTCTCGGGGAGCTCAGAGTCTACTTGAGAAAGGGGTTGGGGAAGGAAGGGAGGCATGTAAAAATCTAAATGCACAGGGTTAGGGACGGCCTCAGATTGAATTAGAGCACAAGGGAAGTAAGGGCAAAAGGTAGAGAAAGGGAAGTGGGGATGCAAGGAAGAGAAACAGAGGTATTGGAGAGAAGGAAGTGCTTGAGAATCATCTTGGAGAATTAGAAAGGTGTTGCATAGTGGGCAGGAAGGACAAGGTTATTCACCAGAGAGAGGCTGTGAAGGAAATGAGAGCCCACATGGCATGAACAAGGGTGTGATATGCTAGCACTCAGAGGGGAAGACAGAGGGAAACGGGGTTGGAGAGTTAAACAGGGACAGTTAATGAAAATCTTTATATGCCATGCAAAGTAATTTGGCACTTATTCAATATCCAAAGGTAAGTCACTCAGGATGCTTTTGGTGGCAAATAACAGAAAGTTGATTCTGGAGAGTTAATTAATAAAATGGATTAACTCATATAACTGGAAGTCCACAAGAGAAGCACATTATGCTCAGTATCATCAGAGACCCATATCATTTTCACCTGTTTCCTATTCCATCCTCCTCATGCTGCTGGCTCTTCTCATAATCACAAAATGGCTGCAGAGGTCTTGGCATTGCATCTTCATACAGCAACATCCAGAGGTAGAAATTAATTGCCTTTTTGTGTGTGTGTCTCCTTTTGAGGACTCAGAATCCTTTCCTTGTGTCTCTTTTTAAAAACTCAGAATCCTTTCCCAAACACTCCCCCACTCCAGCAGGCTTCCTCTCACCCCTAAAGTTCACATGCTCTTTCCTAAATCAACACTTAAAAAGGGGCTTCACTTGATGCAGGGAGGTACAGAGAGACTCCTACCTGTAAGCACGAGTTGAGTGCGCACGTGGCTCGCAAGCCGCACTTTGCTGACCACTTCAGGGAAAGAAGAAGAAGGTCTTTTGTGGTTCCCAACCTCTCTGGGCCTTGTTTTCTCTACCTGAAAAATAAAGAATGTGAAAGCTGAGGCTGTGATTGATTACTTTGGAAAGGAGAGGGGGAAGAGGAGGAGGGAGGAAGGGGGAAGGGGGAGAAAGGAGAAGAAACCGGGGAAAGGGGGGGGAAGGGAAGGAGCCACATGCTCACTCAATTCGGGCAAAATCACGTGCCCGCACGTGGTGGCATAATGGATAGACTGTCCACCGGGGACACTGAGGTCCTGATTTCGAAATCCCAGGGTCACCATCTTGATCGTGGGCATACCCAAGCTTGAGCCAGGATTGCTGGCTTGGCTTGAGCCCCTTGGTCAAGGAACACGAGAAGCAATGAATAACTAAAGTGACACAACAACGACAGTGCTTCTCATCTCTCTCCCTTCCTGTTTCTCTCTTGGAAAAAACCCCAAACATCTTAGTGCCTATAACATGCCTAAAGTTATTTGCTGTTATGTTATTTAAACTTATAACACAATGGTAGATATCAACTTAACATGTATGAGAATCAGTTTTTCCAAATTCTTTGAGAGGTTGACATTTATAGAATATTGCACTCTACAACTTCAGAATTTATTCTTTCTTTACAAGTGAATCAGAACTTTAAAGATACACCATAATCCCGAGTGATAAAACAAGTCTCAATAAATTTTAAAGGACTGAAATCATACTAAACATATTCTCTGACCTTAAAATTGATCAGGAAAATCCTGAAAATCCCCAACTATCTGGGAATTAAATAAGACTTAAATAACACATGAGTCAAATCACAGGGGAAATTAGTGTCTGGTAGTTGCCTCTGGGTTGGGTAGTGAAACCCTCCCTGGTCCTGAGCTTTCTGATAATTGTTAATCTTGCTCAAACCACACACGCCGAAATTCTTGGAACTGTCTGTCCCCAAGGCCGTTCCAGGAACTGCACGCCTCACCAAACCGGTCTACCGTTACCATCCTCCCCCTCTGCAGATATAAAAGACCCAAAAACCCTCCCCGGGCGCGCCTTCACAGACTCACATCCGAGGGTCAGTGAACTCTCCCGAAGCTCCCAATAAAGCCTGATTTCGCTTATTCGGCTGTTTGGTTCTTCGCTTATTCGTTCATTGGCAGCACGTTAGGGTCTTCCATCTTTCAATTAGGAAACACTTGAAAATGAATGATAATAAAAACACTATCAAAATTTGTGCTAAACAATTAAAGCAGTTCTGAAAGGGAAATCTATGGCTTTAAATGTTTATATTAGAAAAGAAGAAAATAAGTTTAGATCAGTGATTTAAGCTTCCTTCTTAAGAAGCCAGGAAATAAATAAAATCAAACCAAAAATAATAAAGATATGGGTCTAAGTCAATTAAATAAAAATGGATATGCAACAGGGGGGAAAATCAATAAAAATAAAAGTCGATTCTTTGAAAAGATTAATAAAGTCAATAATCACTTAGCAAGACTGATTTTTTAAAAAGAGGGTGTAAAGCCAGTAGTCGCAGCCACTATCACAGCCGCCTGACCCATGCAGGTTCGCATTAGATTCAAACAGTCGGTAATGAAACACAGGAGCCAAAAACTGGTGAGCCATCAGCTTTAATTCTAGCTTGCACCCGGCAGGCAAGCAAAAACACACACTGGGCTCCAAAACCCACTCATTCAGTGCTCACAAAGCTACTGACTTATCCGAGTTTCCTAGCATCAAAGCTTTCTAGTTCACCAGACTTACTCACCTCTGTTTCCCATCTCCTCCTGCACAAACTCTTCCTCAGCACTCTGCCATCTTGGCTGCTTCCTCTCCTCCATGTGGCCTTACTCTGCTCTCCTCTCTAATACTAACCTCAGGAACCCAGGAACCGAGAGAGAGAGAGATCAAGCTACTGATCTCTCCCACTTTATACCATAGAATCAAAACCTTTAATTCAATTATACAAACAAGGAAGTCTCTGTATAATGGGATTCCTCAGGAGAGTGCACCACCCTACATCATCCAATCAGTCAAGGGTGTGGAAAAGAGCTTACTCTTAAAACTAAGCCTTAGGCTATAACGACCCGGCCTGCCCACAGCCTGTTCCAGAACACACATTAATATCAATGAACTTCCATGTGGGCAGCGCCATCTTTAACAAAGTGAGCATAATATATTTTATCTGCCCAAGAGAGGGAAAAAGCAAATTTCCAATGTTAGAAATGAAAGAAGAGACATTAATATATGTCATAGAAATTCTAAAAGGTTAATAGCATATTATTTACAGCTTTCTGCCAATCAATTTGACAGCTCAGATGAAATGAAAAAATTCTTTGAAAAATACAATTTCTAAAATTGAAACAATCAGAAACAGAAATTCTGAATAGCCTTATATCTGTTAAATAAAATGAGACTGTGGCTCTGGTCTGGTAGCTCAGCAGGTTAGAGTACCATCCCAATATGCCAAGACTATGGGTTTGATCTCTGGTCAGAGCACATACAAGAATCAACTAATGAATGCATAAATAAGTAGAACAACAAATCAATGTTTCTCTCTCCCTTTCTTCATTCTTCTCTCTATAAAATCAATATATAATTTTTTCTTTAGTTTTAAAAAAATATTTAAAAATTGAAACTGTAATTTAAAACTTCTAGTAAACTTCCGGCTCAGAAAACCCCAGGTTCAGATGGCTTCACTGGTGAATTTTATCAAACATTTAAAGAAGAAACAATATTAATATTACACACACTCTTTGAGAAAATAGAGGATGAGAGAATACTTCTAACTTATTTTAGGAGTCCAGCATTACCTTGATACCAAAACCACTAAAAGATATTATAAGAAAACTACAAACCAATATCCTTGAACGTTAATGCAAAATTCTGAAACAAAACAAGAGCAGTAGAACTTAGCAACAGTAGGAAGGGTGATTCAGTATAACCAAGTTGGTTTTACCCCAGGAATACAAGGCATAAGACTTATTATATACAAATAGAGAATGATTTTTGAGTTTTCATGCCCTACATTGGGCTGGTTCTTAAAATTGAACTAATCAGACTCTGACTGGGTTATAGATCAAGATTGCATTTTTCCTAAAGTTCCTCTGGTCAGAATAGATGACCTTGAATTCAGAATCTTTCTAATTTGGCCCACTTTTAGTGTATATGTGTTTTCATTCTGAGGAGGGTCTTATGTAGACAGAGGATTATGTTTTCTTATCCATTCAACTACCCTATGTCCTTTGATTGAAGAATTTAAACCATTTACATTTAAAGTGATTATTAATAGATGACTATTGCAATTCTGTTCTTTATAACTATGTTTCTCTGTTTTCTTCTTCTTAAAGAAGACCCTTTAACATTTTCTTTCTAATACTAGATTGATGTTAATGAATTCTTTTAACTTTTTCTTGTCTGGGAAGCTCTTTATTTCTCCTTCAACTTTAAATAATAGGCTTGTTGAGTAAAATTGGTTGTAGACCTTTGCTTTTCAACACTTTGGATATTTCATGCTAATCCCTTCTGGCCTGAAATGTTTCTGTTGAGAAATCCGCTGACAGTCTCATGAGAGTTCCCTTATAGTTAACTAACTCTCTTTCTCTTGCTGCTTTTAAGATTCTCTCTTTGTCTTTAATTTTTGCCATTTTAATTATGTTGTGTCTTGGTGTGGACCATTTTGCATTCATCTTGTTTGGGGACTCTGTGCTTCTTGGACTTGTGTGTCTTTTTTCTTCACCAGGTTGGGGAATTTTTCAGTTATTATTTCTTCAGATAAATTTTCAATCCCTTGCTTTCATTCTTCTCTTTTGGGTACTTCATATGATGCAGATATTGTTATGCTTCATGTTGTCCTGAAGGTTCCTTAAACTATCCTCATTTTTAAAAATCATTTTCTTTTTATTGCTATGTTGGGTGTATTATGTTACCTTGTCTTCCAATTTCCTGATTTGATCCCCTGCCTCATCTATCCTACTATTTATTCTTCTGGTGTATTCTTTATTTCAGCCATTGTATACTTTATTTCTGACTGTTTCTTTTAACGTCCGTATGTCCTTTTTTGTGCTGTTCAAGTTCTAACTAAGTTCCTTGAGCATCTTTATAACCATTTTTTTAAAAACTTTCTATGTGGTAAACTGCTTGCCTCCATTTCATTTAGTTCTTTTTCTGGAGATTTCTCTTGTCCTTTCATTTGGGGAGTGTTTCTTTATCTTCCCATTGTGGCTGCCTCTTTGTGTTTGTTTCTATGCATTAGGTTGGTTTGCTATGTCCCCCAGTCTTAGTAGGGTGGGCTTATGTAGTAGGTGTCCTGTGGGACCCAGTGGTGCAATCTCCTTGATCACCTGAGCTGGATGCTCCAGGGAAGTCCCTTGTGTGGGTATGTGAGCCCTCCTGTTGTAATTGAGTCTTGATTGCTGCTGGCCCATTTATGCATGGGTGCAATCCTTAGGCTGGATAACTGTGAGGATTGACTATAACTACAGTGTACAAGCTGCTGTGCACTTTTTCTAACCACACAAAGCAGAATTCACCTCAGCAGGTCTGGTGTTTGCCAAGATCCCCCTTTGGATATGCCACTTCTGGAGCTAATTAGATCTTGCACTAATGTTGTCTGAAGCTGACAACTGGGTGTGTTGGTTTTGGGGCCTCTTGAAAGAGACTACAGGGCAGGTTAATATCATAAACTGCCTGTGTCTGGCCCTGGGCAACCTATCTACAGCTACAAAGTAATCCACAGTTTGTGGCTGCCTCTTCTGGGCCTGAGTATGTGGATGAAGGACCACATTTGCATGAAGGCTAGCTTTCACAGCACCAAACCTGGGGCTAGTCAGCAAAAGGTTAAGGCACCCTGAGATCCACCTTTGCCTGCCTCTTCCCACCAACTGGCTGCTAGGCTCGGTCACTGGCAGTATTCAAGTTGCATGAAGTAGGTTCACAGTGTGTCACCAGGTAGGGGCAGATGGTGTTCACCAGATTAATACAGATTCAGACTTGGTGCTAATGGTGTGTCTGAAGCCACTCTACAAATGCCCCAAAGTATATCAAGTCTAGTTGTCACCTGCCAGATGACTACAGATCTTTGTGGTGGTGTAGGATCTCCGGCTGTCATCACGGATGAGGCAAGCAGAATTTCTCAGGTCCAAATAGACCAATATTTGGTCATGTGAAGGGAGGGGAGGGTTCTTCACTGGTCAAGCATGAGAAAGAAAAATGGTCCCCATCTTAGAACCACACAACTCAGTTTGTCTCCAATTTTGTCCAGAGCCAGAGTTCAGCATGGTGGGGCCACTGGAGTTGGAAGGGTGGAGCTAGTGATCTCCCATGATAGGGAGACACTGATCAGCCTTGAGATGGTGGGGGTAGTGGCTCCCACCCCAGAGTCACACAAATAAGTCTATCCCCGATTCTTCCCAGAACTCCAGGGAAGCCCAAGTTTGGCAGGATGAGGCCACCAGGAGTAGGACAGAGCATTCCCCACAATGAACAGGTTTATGGGAAAGTGAGGGAAATGGCCCTCACTTCAGAGCCACACAACTCAGTTACTGTTACTCTTTGAGTTTGCCCAGACCTATATATCCCAGTCCAAGCAGCTGACTCAGCAGGGCATTCTTCAGGGTGGGGGGACAGGAAATCCAGAGGGTAGGGTTATTATTTTTTCTGAGGCTGATGCCATATGGAAGGGAGTGCTCCAGCCAAGAAAGATGGCATCTGTAGTGTTGGAGAGGAACTCAGAAAAGAGATCCTGGTTGCTTTCCCTTCAGGTCTCTCCTCAGAGCCACAATCCCCTCCACAAATGACTCTAGTCGGGTCTGTTCTTCCTCTGCCAGAATCCAGGGTGAGTGGTTTTGAATGAGATTTTGTGCATTAGCCCTTTAAGAGGGTACCTTTGTCTCTAGCTGACTCCTATCTTTCCCTGGAAGACAGAATCCCTGCTGATTTCAGAGCTAGATGTTACATCGGCACCTCTCCACTTCTAGCATGGGGTTGGGACCCCACACTTTTCAGGGGGAAACTTGCAGCTGAGACATCCCTCTGAATTCTCTGCCACCACCCGTGAAAGTGAGGCCAGCCTTATCCTGTTTCTGCCCTTTCTACCTGTCTCAATGTGGCTTCGTCTATGAATCCTTGGTTATAAGATTTCTCTTTAGCTAGTCTTCAACTGGCTATTTAGGTGGACTGTTCTATATTTTAGTTGTAATTCCAGTTTGGTCCTGGGGGAAGTAACTGTAAGCTCCACCTGTTGTACTACCATCCTCATAACCCACTGATAGCCAGTTTAGAGTGCTTCCCTTGGCACACTATGTTCATCCTTCCGAAACTCATGTCTTTCTTTACACCGATGCTTTCTTAGAAGTTTTCCGGCCTACACTGACCTATCTTTTTCCTAGACAATTCTTTGTTTGTATCTTTGACTTTGGTGCTCACAACTTAAAAACAAACAAACAAAAAAACTGTTTCCAGTGAGTATTATCTCCTCAACTGGACTACATATTATTTGAGGACAGGAGCCCAATTATGTAATACTTATTGTTCCTGAGAATGGAATTGAATTATTGACAACAACCATTCTAGATATAGACTCTTTTGCCACTAAATGACCAATTCAGATGTTACCAAAATAGTCCATGCAATGTTAATAGGTGCTTCACAAATAAAGATGGCAAGATCAATTAAATTTGGGGAATGTTAAACAAAAACAGGTTTTCCTGAATTGAGAGCCCAGAAATAAAACCACGTATATATGAACAAATGATCTTCAACAACAGAGCCAAAAACACACAACGGAGGGGGAAAAAGCCTCTTTAATAAATGGTGCTGGGAAAATTGAAAAGCCAAATGCAAAAGAATGAAACTTGACTACAGTTTGTCTCCCTGCACAAAAATTAATTCACAATTAATCAAATACCTAAAAATAAGATTTAAAACAATAAATTACATAGAAGAAAACATAGGTACTAAACTCATGAACCTTGGCTGTAGAGAATAATTTATGAATTTGACTCCAAAGGTAAAGGAAGTAAAGGCAACAATAAATGAATGGAGGCCCTGGCAGGTAGGCTCAGCGATAGAGCGTTGGTACGTTGTGTGGAAGTCCTTGATTCCTGACCAGGGCACCCAGGAGAAGTGCCCCTCTGCTTCTCCACCCTTCTCCCTTTCCTTTCTCTCTATCTCTCTCTTCCCCTCCTGCAGCCAAGGCTCCATTGGAGCAAAGTTGGCCTGGGCATTGAAGATGGCTCTATGGCCTCCGCCTCAGGCACTAGAATGGCTCTGGTTGCAACAGAGCAACAGCTCAGATAGGCAGAGCATCGCCCCCTAGTGGACATGTCGGATGGATCCTGGTTGAGCACATGCGGGAGTCCCTCTCTCTCTCTCTCTCTCTCTGTCTACTTCTCGTTTCAGAAAAATACAAAAATTAAATAAATAAATAAATAAAAGGGATTGTTTCAAACTAAAAAGTTTCTGCACAGCAAAAGAAAATGACAACAAAGCAAATTAGCCAACTAAATGAGAGATGATCTTTGCAAACAACAGCTCCCATAAGGGGTTAATATCCAAAATATATAAAGAATTCACAAAGCTCAGCAACAAACAAGCAAGCTATCCAACTAAAAAATGGGAAGTGAACCTGAACAGTCACTTCTCCCAAGAAGAAATACAAATGGCCACCAGGTACAGTATATGAAAAGATGCTCATCTTTACTAGGTATTCAAGAAATGCAAATCAAAACTACAATGAGATACCACCTCACACCTGTTAGATTAGCTATTATCAACAAGACAGGTAATAACAAGTGTTGGAGAGGTTGTAGAGAAAAAGGAACCTTCATTCACTGCTGGTGGGAATGCAAATTAGTACAACCATTATGGAAGAAAGTATAGTGGTTCCTCAAAAAATTAAGAATAGAACTATCATATGACCGAGCAATCCCTCTACTGGGTATCTACCCCCAAAACTCGAAAACATTGGTATGCAAAGACACATGCACTTCCATGTTCATTGCAGCATTGTTCACAGTGGCCAAGACATGGAAACAACCAGTGTCATTAGATAGAGGACTGGATAAAGAAGATGTGGTACATATATACAATGGAATACTACTCAGCCATAAGAAATGATGACACATTGCTATTTATGGCAATGTGGATGGACCTTGAAAAATATTACACTGAGTGAAATAAGTAAATGAGAAAAAGCTAAGAACTATATGATTTCACACATAGGTGGGATATAAAACTGAGACTGATGGACATATAAAAAATTAAGTGGTTACCAGGGTGAGGGGGATGGAAGGGAGAGGGATAAGGGTGAAGGTGGGGGAGGGGAGTAAAAAGGGACAAATATAAGGTGATGGAAAATGATCTGACTTTGGGTGATGGGTATATAACATAATCACATAATCAACAGTTCAAATGCTGTGAAAATGTTTACCTGAAACCTATGTACTATTATTGATCAGTCACCCTGTTAAATTTAATTTTCTAAATAAAATAATAAAAAAGGAATCATGTTAATACAATGAATTTCTTTTTTAAAATAAATAAATAAAAATATAAAATGAAAGAAAAACAGGTTTTCTGGCAGCAGGAATTCTGAGAGCCTTTAAAATGCTCCCGTGCAGCCTGACCAGGCAGTGGCGCTGTGGATAAAGTGTCAGACTGGGATGCGGAAGAACCAGGTTTGAGACCCCGAGCTCGCCAGTTTGAGCACGGGACCCATCTGGCTTGAGCAAAAAGCTCGTCAGCTTGGACCCAAGGTCGCTGGCTCAGGCAAGGGGTGGCTAAGTCTGCTGAAGGCCCGCAGTCAAGGCACATGTGAAAAAGCAATCAATGAACAACTATGGCATCGCAACGGCGATGAAAACTAATGATTGATGCTTCTCATCTCTCTCCATTCCTGTCTGTCTGTCCCTATCTATCCCTCTCTCTGACTCTCTGTCCCTGTAAAAAAAAAAAAAAAAAAAAAAAAAAATTTAAAATGCTCCCGTGCGTTTTGATCTTGGGGAGGAAGGGAATACAGTCTGCAGTATTTCTCAAATTTACTTGATCCTGAACCCTTTCATCTTGGAGCATTATGTAGTATTAATGTCTCCAAACTATGGGGGACCTACACCCTAATATATCCCCCAGCGCTGGAGTGTAACTGGGACGTCACTTAGAGTTATGCTCTAGTAAGATGCATTTTGATATCTAGTAGGAGGAAGAGGGCCAAGGGACATACTGGCCATTTTCCAGTCCTGTTTGTTTCCCATCCTGTTTGATAGCCCATCCTGAAACCAGAAAGCAGCTGTTTCATCTCCAGAGAGAGAGAGAGAGAGAGAGAGAGGGAGAGCCTTTTGTTCAGAGATCTGGCCCACTCTCCATGCTTGTCATGTGGTACTTCGCCTAGCAGAATCCCCACACAGCCTTGCCTTCTAAAGCATCCCCATGAATATGGCAAGATGGTGCCTTGTGTGCCTTTTTCCTTCAGCATGGCTCAGTTTCTGCCCAGGCTTCCTGAGGTGACTCAGTTCCTCATCTCCATGGGCCTGCTTCAAGCCGTGCCTAGGCACAGCTGTCTGGCCATTTACTAGTCTAGCTGCCCAGGACTGTGGTGGACTCAGAATACAAGCCACACAGTCACTGGATTTCTAGACAGCCAGGGACCCTGGCCAGAGGGGATCAGAGTTCTCATCCCACAGACATTCATATGCTCTTCCGTGGGCCTTTCCAATGCCTCCTTTCCTTTCCGTTCACCAGATAGCCCATCCTGAAACCAGAAAGCAGCTGTTTCATCTCCAGAGAGAGAGAGAGAGAGAGAGAGAGAGAGCCTTTTGTTCAGAGATCTGGCCCATTCTCCAGGCATCCACTTGGGCCCAGGTTGTCAATTACACCTCTGTCCCTGCAAAGATGTGTCAGACCCTGCCTTCCAGGTGCTTTGTGCTTTCTGGCTAGGAAAGTGGCTTGATACCAACATGGAACAAGGAGCAAGAATCACTAGTCTTTGAAGTGCTGGCTGCCCTGGAATGATCCCAGGCGGGAGGAACTTGGAGCAGAGAGACAGCTGGGTGTTGACGTGGCTACAGGATGGCTCAGACAGAGACGAGCAGATCTAGAAGGAGAGTGGAAGTTTTTGTTTTTTAAATAATGTTTTCAACTTCCCACTTCTGGTTTATAAAATGATTGCATGGTCACTGTACAAAAATTGAAAAATAAAAACCCCTCAAAAAACTAAAGGAAAAAAACAAAGATCATTACTATTTTAAGTTTTTCTTAATGTACACATATATATTTTTAATAAAAAATTTGATGAGTCTGTAAATATGTGTGTGTGTATATGTGTGTGTGTGTATATATATATATATATAAATGAACATGCATATGTACTTGTGTATAATTAGTGTAAACATACTCTTAGCAGTGGTTCTCAACCTTAGCTCTTCATCACAATCACCTCAAATGCTTGTAAAAAAGTACTGATGCCCAGATGCCAGATAAATTAAATAAGAACCTTAGCAGTTGAGGTGATGGATATGTTAATTAGCATAATTGTGGTGATTATTTCACAATGTATTTATACATCAAAACCTCAACTTGTACGCCTTAAATGTATACAATTTCTATTTGTCCATTATGCCTTAATAAAGCTGGGAAAATTCAAATAATTCAGGAATTTTTAATCAGCACTTGCTGATAAAAAGACAAAATGTTTTCAAATTACACACACACACACACACACACACACACACACACACAATTTTAGGGGTTGAGGCCCAGGCATTGGTATTGGTAAAGCACCAGAATGATTGGAATGTGTAGTCAGGTCTGGAAACTGAATCTCTAGACCCTGTAGAGGGAAGCTAAAGCACCTCTGTCCATCCCTAGAAAGAGAACACTCAAGTCCTCCATCTGGACAATAGCAAAGTCCAGAAGTTGAGCATCTTTTGCTGTATGTCAGGGATCTTGTGAGCAACAATGAAATCAGCTTTGATTGCATCTTGGAAGTTGGTTTTGGGACCAGGGCCTGGTGAGATTGGGGCTTGTGCCAGAACCCGGCCTTGGTGACTTGTGTTCAGGTCAGCAGCTAGGTCAAGTCTTTAGTTCCTCAAGTGGCTGCAACTGCTAAGCTGTCCTCACCTCCCACAACACTGACTCCTTAAGCACTGGCCTCTCACCCTCTAGGGTCATCCTCAGGAGAAGGGCTTGGGGCCGCCCTGACCAGGCTGCTCTCCACATCCATGCCAGGTCAGTTTCCAAGCAGTGAAAGTTAAGACCGTGGTGCACCAGCAACCCTGGGCACCAAGGTGCCACTCCCAAAGCCTGGGGCAGCTCAGCAGATGGGCTCTTGGGTGAGAAGGCAGGAAGCTGCAGGGGAAGCGAGTAGGTCGTGGTCAGAAGTTCAAGCTCCTAGAGAGGACCCAGGTCACCGTGCTAGCACAGCACCCCAGAAAAGGAGGCTGGATGGTGCCTTTTAGTTGATGCACCACCTCATTGGATGGTGCTTCTCTAGTTGCTGCCCCGAGTAGTAAAGGCCCTTCATTTATTTGGGGAGAGATGAGCCCCAAGAGACTCTTAGTCTTGGGTCCCAAGCCCAAGGTCTTATGAATCTAAGCAATCTTAAAGGTCAGCTTTTTCTTGTCCATAAATAAGAAGCCCAAAGAATCTGGGGTCAGGGCCTTCCCAAATCCCCCATCATTTATCCGAGCCACCTCTCCACTTTTCCTCTTCCTTTCCCTCCCAAAGCAATTTATTTTCAGCACAATGAAGATCTATTTATTCAAGGCACTCTTCTTCTAGAACAATGGGGCTAATTCCCCTTCCCTTATATCTCTTACTCTACCCTACTCTAACATGATTCTTCATCAAGCCACAATCACTTTCTGCAGTGGAGTACCTTTCTGAAAGAGCATTTCGCTACCTACACACTTTTGTAGCTGTTTTTCAACAACTATCATGGTATCATCACATTTCCATTCTTTCAAAACATTTCCAAAAGATACAAATACTTCTCTCACACATATAGCATAACGTGTACCCTGCTGTTTTATTTAGATTGTTTCCAATTTTTCACCTTTATAGTAAATATACTTTAAACCTTCCTGTACATGAGTCTTTGTCATGAATCTAACAAGTATGGGATTTTTGATGGGTGTTGGGGGTAGTACTTCAGCGTGGAAAACAGAGGCAGCAAAAAGAGGTGAAAAAAATATAAGACTAGCCTGACCAGGTGGTGGTGCAGTGGATAGAGCATCAGACTGGTATGTGGAGGACCCAGGTTCGAGACCCCGAGGTCGCCAGCTTGAGCACGAGCCCATCTGGCTTGAGGAAAAGCTCGCCAGCTTGGACCCAAGGTCACTGGCTCCAGCAAGGGGTGGCTCGGTCTGCTGAAGGCCCGCGGTCAGGGCACATGTGAGAAAGCAATCAATAAACCACTATGGTGTTGCAACGGCAACGAAAAACTAATGATTGATGCTTCTCATCTCTCTCCATTCCTGTCTGTCTGTCCCTATCTATCCCTCTCTCTGACTCTCTCTCTCTCTGTCCCTTTAAAAAAAGAAGAACAAAAAATATATGACTAATTCAGGGAATATTATAATAAATATACTGCTCACAAACATTAGAGGATATTTCAAAATGAATATGAAGTGATAAAATATCCCCTAATTTTTGTTAGCAGTGTAGATAGTTATTAACAAAAGAGAGCTGGCTATGGCCCAGTGAAATCTGGAAGCTACAGAAGACAATCCAGGGAATAGCACATTGCCCCACCAAAGGGATTAACATCCTTCTGTTCCTCAAGCAGGAAGGAAGGACTGCTTTTCCCATCCCCCCAGGAAACAACCAGCACCTTCTTACAGATTACTGGGGTAGGGAGAACCAGTAAAGGAAAAACTGCATGCACAGTAGGAGCCAGATGAGGAGGCATAACTTTAAAGCATGCACAGTAGGAGCCAACTGCTGATCATAAATGAGAGGAGTCTAGCCTGAAAAAATCTAGGAAAAGACTGGATAGGTTAGGGCACAGAATCTGGAAGACCCAGGAAAGGGATTGGATAAGAGGAGGGCCCAACAGGAACCCACAAAGAATTTGGAAGAAGATTGGTTATTTTGAAAGAAAGATTACCCCTTCCCAAACCCAAGAAGATATAATCAAAGCTTAACAAAGTCCTGAGGCTTGTGTGAGCGCGCTCTCCACTGCCGCAGCGTGGGCCTGGGTGTAGTGAGCCATGTGGGCCTGGGGGCGGCAGTCACATGGGCCAAAGCACCGTTCCAAAAGCAGGCAGGAAGGCGACAGAAACTAAATTATACTACTGAAGTTTCAGATGCTGATGTAGGGCTGACTGCACAGCATTTCTGTGTCCTGGCCCTCCTCCTGGGCTTGGGGAGTGGGGACATAGATTGGACTTCTTCTGCAGTGAGATGAGCTGAACCACCTAGTTGTAGATGAGTCCTTTATTTTCCCTCCAATAAACCTTGCTACTATGTCTTAAGTCCTCCTATGTGTGGGTCCCCAAAATGCACTTCTCACGACTCCGCGAAAGAATTCTATTTCCATCAGCATGAACCAGGAAGTGAGTAATACGAAACCCTTGAATTCAGAGTGATATTAAAAATGTTGAATTGGCACAAGACAAACTCTGACCAACCAGAATCCAGGCTAGTTGTGGAAGCAGAGCAGGGTTCTGGAGGTTCCCTTCTGGGGCAAGCGTTACTTCTTTGGATAATGGATGATAGAAAGTGGGGTTTCTAGGAAAAAGCGTGGGGCCCTGGGACAATGGAGGGCACTAGGAATATGGCTTTGGATAGTGTCTATGTACCAGCTGGTGAGGAAGTATTTTGATATTTTAGTAACTTGTATGGCTGTAACAGTGCTTGCATGCTGAATAGCATCCCAGATATGGATGCTCTCATGGTAGTACTCCCTGCAGCTGTAGGACATTTCATGCCTTTTTTTTAAAAAAAATCGTCCCTGTTTTTTTTTTAAATTTCTTTTTATTTATTCATTTTAGAGAGGAGACACAGAGTGAGAGAGAGAGAGAGAGAGAGAGAGAAAGGGGGGAGGAGCTAGAAGCATCAATTCCCATATGCGCCTTGACCAGACCAGTGCAGGGTTTTGAACTGGCGACCTCAGTGTTCCCAGGTCGAGGCTTTATCCACTGCACCACCACAGGTCAGGCCATTTTATGCCTTTTTCAAAGCTTTGATTCTCAGCTAACACAGCATACATCCTAGTGATGATGGTGGAAGACAAATGTTTTTTGGCTTCTTTGTATAAGATACAGGAAAAACGAAACACAGGGAAGGGTTTATGCCCTTCTCTACAGACTCAAGGAAGTCGTTGGTCATGCTGGGAATAAAACACGAGACTGGTAATGCTGATTTGCTCTGAATGGAGACATCTCCTGTCAGACTTAATTTTACCCAAGAAACTTCTAGTCAGTTTTCACTGGGACTGATACTGTTTCCATGGCTCACAAGGGGAAATGTTTTAAAGAAGCTCCATGACATCCTGGCTGGGTCTTAGAGAAATGAATGTCTTTCAGAGGAAAATTGGAAACCAGAAAGGTTTTAGAAATGTTGTCCTGACTCATGAAGTCCTCATTTTCCACACCCACTGTGTCAACATAGTCAGCTTTAGACGGATTTCAAATGAGTTAAAACATTTTTTGCAAAGTGTCACTCTCGTGTCTGACAAACAAGCCTTCATATCCACATCTAAGGTGTTTCATGCTGCTTCTGAGGCTTGAGGCGCTGGCAGAAGAGATGTTCATCTATATTCTCCTTGGGGCTCCCGAGGAGGCTGAGTTTTGGGGACCTCTGATTTCAAGGGTTGTGACTCTCCTTTTTGTTACAATCCTTAACTCACCCCATCAAATGGGCAGAAATGGGAGGTGGGGCTCAGAGACATAATTAGTCCATTGAAAATAAAGTGAAATGAAAGAACACAATATATTATTAACATTAGGTAAAATAATGGGCTTTTATGTGTTGATTTCAGGATAATGTTTACTGGTGGGCTATAGCGTCTAGAGATGTCATTGCATGCAGACACTCTCACCAAAGATCATTTCCACTAACATAAGTTATACCCACAGTCCCTGAGGGATCAGGTGATATGTTGAATCAATACCTTTGTCAAAATTAAAATCACACCATTAATTGCACTGACAAATTAAAACAGGTAAAAAAAGACTTTATTCTACTATTTTCAATAAAGTAGAATAGAGAGATTAAATTCAACTGCACAAAGGGCTAGAGAGTTTTTAAGAGCCGGGGTGGGGGTAATCATGGGTTACCTGTGTTTGCTAATTGGCAAAAGGAACCCACCAAAGTCAGGCATGTACCTTCCTACAGAGACTGGGAAGTGAGGGTGTTATCTCCTTCAGTGTATTTGTTTCAAAAAGACAGTTCCTAGGTCCTTGAGAAAGAAATTTCCTGGGTTGTAAAACTAGCAAGAAGTTGGGAGATTTGTATATATTGCAAAGGGGCAGAGTAAGAATTTGTACTTGCAGGTTTTCTGGAAAAAAAAAAAAAAAAAAAAAGGTCAGGGGCCTATAGTCAGGAATAAACTTGTTTAAAGTTTACTCAAGGTAAAGGAAATGTTAAGCTGTCTTGTTTACCCTCCAAGGCAATTCATAAATGAACTACAGAATTCATTCGTGGTGCTGGAAAGAACAGTTCCCTCTGGTATATATAAACTTAGGCGTCTCAAGTCTCTGAACATGTACCTTCTTATGAATAGTCTGTTGAAATTAACTCATAGATGTTTTGTTTTAATTCTCTTAACCAAGAGTATTTCCATTGATTAAGTCAATAAATATTTATGGAGTGTCTATTCTGTGCCTGACCCCATTTTGTATGTACAAGGTAGATACTTTTTCTAAAAGAGACCTCAGAGCCCTGAATAGGATAGATGAGTAAATGAACATTTAAAATGTGATGTGAGAGTTCCTCAAAAAAGTCAAACATTGAGTTACCACCTTACCCAACAGTTCTATTCTCAGGTATCTGCCCACAGGAGTGTGAACATATGTCTACACAAAAATATGCACAAGAATATTCATAACAGCATTATTCATAATAACCAAAATGTAGAAAAAACCTAAATGTTCATTAATTGCTGAATATGGCCTATCTTTACAACAGAATAGTATTCAGCAATAAGAAGGAACGAAGTACTGATATGTGCTATAATACAGAGGAACCCTGAACACAGTGTTCTAAGTGACAGAAGCCAGTCACTACAGGTCACATATTGTATGATCTCATTTAGATGGAGTGTTTAGAATAGGCAAATCCATAGAGACAGAAAACAGATCAGTGGCTGTGTGGGGATTTGGGGATGGGGGACATAGGGAGTGACTGCTAATGGGTATGGAGTTTCTTTCACTGATGACAAAAGTGCTCTAAAATTAACTGGGGATAGTTTAGTATACAGTGTGTCCATAAAGTCATGGTGCACTTTTGACCCGTCACAGGAAAGCAGTGCACCATGACTTTATGGACACACTGTATTTACAGAATTAGTTATGGGAAAATGAAAAGCATGTTGGATTTGACTCCAGAAGACCTGATTTAAATCCTACACATATTGCATCCTTGATTTTTCTAATGACATGTCCTTTAAGCTTTCTCTTCTTTCTTTTTTAAAAAAATTTTCTTTAAAATTTATTTTAGAAAGAGGAAGGGAGAGACAGAAAGAGAGGAACATCAGCTTGCTGCTCTACTTAATTATGCATTCACTGGTTGATTCTTATATGTGTCCTGACTAGGGATCGAACCTACAACCTTGGTGAATTGGGTTGATGCTCTAACCAACTGAGCTAACCAGCCAAGGCTCTCTCTTCTTTTTGTTTTCTCCACCTCACTGAATGATCTCACCATCCGTCCACCTGATTACCAAACTAGAAACTTGGAAGCTATCTGAAATGCACACCTCCCATCCCTCACATCCCCTAACTAATCAATCATCAAGTCCTATGGATTCTAGTTCTTTAGTTCTTCTAACTGCTCAGTCCTCTCCATTCCTGCTTCTCCCACCTTCTGCTGAAACATCTCTTAGCTGGGCTATTACAACAGTCCTCTCTCAATCTTGGCCACTTGAGTCTAATCCCTCTCACCCCCCATCTCGCTGGGAGGATGGTGTTTGTGAAAAAACCTTCATGTCACTTCCTTCCTCAAAATCATTCAATTCAGTGGTTCATTACTGTGTCATGATAGCAAACACATATACAATGCTCTGTGCCTGACGGGCACTATTTTAAGAACTGTGGATGCATTAACTCTAATCCTCACATCAATCCATGTGACAGAGAAAGGAATCGGGCACAGAGACCTAAAATGAATTACCCAAGGCAACTGCTAAAGTAGAGCTGGGATTGAGCCCAGAGAGCCTGGCCCAGGGTCTGCACTTATTGTTGGCATACTACACTGAGTCACAAAGATGGAGGCCAAACTCCTAGGTTCTGTCTGCCTCCAGCCTCTCCACTTTTCCTGTGCTCTGGTATTACTGAACTACCTGCAGTTCCTCCAAAGGGCCCCACTCCTCAGGACCTTTGGACAATTCTAACTGGGCTCTGGAAACCCTTGTCCTTCAAGACTTGTCTTTGGAGATGTTAAACAGGTTTACCCAAAGCTGGTTAGCTAGTGACTAGCACAGGTCCCTGGCTTAAAATACGTGTTCAGTAAATACATGTGAGTGAAATAAATGGGACTAAAAAATGTAGCAAGAGGAATTAGGGTATCAGTTGTACATATTTCATGTATCTGCTTTGTCAGTCAGGAGTCCCATCAAAATCACTGTCTTGTGACCCTTCCCTCTCCCAGGTGACATCTAGTTAATCTGATAGGTAATCTTTGCTGTGTCTTTATGCATGTTGCTCCTCCTAGATCATGTGGAGGCCACCTGGAAAGCGGGGTCACCAGCATGGAAGGGGAACCCTGTTTGTGTTTCCAGCCACCAGGATCCTGGACAGGTGTCAGGGGCACTTTCCTCCACTGGAAACCAACCCATTTAGTTTGTTTACTCTGCCTCAGTTATTTTCCTGCCATTAGTCTTCTTTTCCTGGCAATGGTCTAAGTACACATGGGATGTTACCATGAAAGCCTAACAAAAGAGAATTCAAGGGGGCGTGTAGGCTGTGTTCTAGGTCTAGTGATGATCACTATTAGGAAAATTCTTTTTTTTTTTTTTTTTTTTTTAGCAAGAGAGACAGAGAAGGGGACAGATAGGGAGAGACAGGCAGGAAGGAAGAGAGATGAGAAGCATCAATTCTTTGTTGTGGCACCTTAGCTGTTCATTAATTGCTTTCTCATATGTTCCCTGACCAGGGGCTTCAGCTGAGCCAGTGACCCCTGCTCAAGCCAACGACCCCACGCGCAAGCTGGCAATCTCAGGGTTTCAAACCTCAGTCCTCTGCATCCAAGGCCAATGGTCTATCTACTGTGCCACTGGTTGGCCAGGCACCACTAGAGAAATACTAAACAATGCTCCAAGTCAACTCTTCATCTGGTAATAAATCATCAAAGATGGTTCATAATAGATGACAATATCAAGACATCTCCACAGGACTGTGCTCTGATGACCCTGCAGAGCTCTGATTCCATTGGGGAACCCCATTTTGGGGAACCCATTTCCTCCCCTACATTGGGTGTGCCTCTGTCTCCTTCTAGAGAAGTATGCCCAGGTGGGGGGCTCTGCTCACACTGTGCACTCTCCCCTTCCACGGGGGAAGGCTGACTCTGCCTGTCCTTCTCAACATCTTGAAAGGGCAGTGGGACCACAGGCGTCAGCAGTGAGCATCAACTGGGGACAAAGTATAAAGGTGAGGGTTACTCTGGTTACCATCAGAATGGCCCACATGTCTGTGCAAGTATCACCCTGAAGGGGGTCTTTCCACTTTTCTGGTCTCTCCTTGCTTGACTTCTGAGTCAAAGTCCCACTTGAGCCCCTCTTCCTCTAGGATAAGAGTCCCTACCTTCTCTGCAGCAGATGTCAGGAGCTCTTTGAAACTTGCCCTTGGTTTCCTGACCTGTGGTGGTGCAGTGGCTAAAGCGTTGACCTGGAACGCTGAGGTCACCAGTTCAAAATCCTGGGCTTGCCCTTTCAAGGCACATATGGGAAGCAACTACTATGTGATGATATCCCGCTCCTCCACGCCCCTTCTTTCTCCTTTCTAAAATCTTAACAAAAAAAGGAAAGAGAGAAAGAAAGAAAGAGAAGAAAGAGAAAAGAAAAGTAAAGTAAAGAAGAGAAAAGAAAAAGAAAAGGAAATAAAAGAGGAAAGAAACTTGCCCTTGGTCTCTGAAATCCTGACTTTGAGGCAGCAACTCCTTGGGTGCGGACCTTGGAAAGGTCACTTCAAAACTTTCAGCCCAGGCCCCAAGGACAGGCTTTGATTCTGTGAAGTTTGCAAGGTGCCAAAAACATCTCTGGGGCTGAGGCAGGAGCAACCAATGGAAGCCATGTCTGGGACTCCTCCCACTGCCCTCCTCAGTTGCATCCCATTCTCCTAAGTCTCTCCTCCCTCTCTCCTGGCCTGTCAGCACAGAAGTGAGGACCCAGAGGTCTCAGGGTCTGCAGAACCCTCTCTGTCTCCTCTGGTTTGCAGACGGAGCCTCACCCTCTTCAAAGATGGCCTGGAGATGGCTGCTCCTCATCTCCTGTTTCTCAGCCACTGTGCTCTTGTCCAGTGAGTATGGGGAGGCTCCAGGATGGACTGGGGTTAGGTGAGGCTGCTCTGGCGGCTGGCCCAGAGAGAAAGGCTGGGTGTATGTCTGTTTATTTATAAGATGGCTGTGCTTGAGTGTGTGTGTGTGTGTGTGTGTGTGTGTGTGTGTGTGTGTGTGTGTATAACACAATACACAATACAACAGAGAAAAGAGCATGCCTGGTGGTTTCCTGGAGAAATCGGCTCTGGGCTGGTGTGTGTGGGACCCAGGACCCCACACAGGAGCCTGGTAAGTCCAGAGTCTGAGAGGGACTGGCCGGGCCTGGCTGGCTGCGGGTGAAGGTCCCTTTGGTGTGCTGCTGCCCTCACTCCGTGCTCTTGTCCACAGTGCTGCAGGAGGGAACTGGTGCTTCAGTGGGTGCCAGGCACGTGGCCAGACAAGAGGCCCAGAAAGGTGAGCACAGGGGCCGCTGAGGGATGCAGGGCAGGTGGGCAAGCCCTGGTAGTAGCTCTGGTGAGCCCATGCTGGTTGTGACCAGCCTTTTCTGGGTTTCAGGTATGGAACAGAAGATTTTTATGCAGGGATCAGACGCCTCAAATTTCCTCAAGAAGCGAGTCAAGCGGTCCTCCAAATCTCGAGATGAGGTCAATGGTAAGGATGCTGATGACCTGCCTTTTTCTGGCCACTCCATTTCCTTGTCTCTCCCAGTCAGCTGGACTATGGGGACCACCACAAGGGACTGAGAGCTTGAAAAAGGTCCTCAGTCATCAAAATGACTAAAACTCTATTTATTTATTTATTTATTTATTTATTTTTAAGATATTATTTATTGATTTTAGAGAGAGGAAAGAGGAAAAATGGGGGAAGGGAGGGCCCTGACTAGTTGGTTCAATGAAAGAACATCGGCCTGGTATGTGGATGTCCTGGGTTCAATTCCCAGTAAGGGCACACAGGAGAAGTGACCATCTGCTTCTCCAGTCCTTCCCCACCCTCTCTTCTCCTCCCTCAGATATGGCTTGATTGGTTTGAGCGTGGCCCCGGGTGCTGAGAATGGCTCCATGGAGCTGCCACTTGTGCTAAAAATAGCTTGGTTGCAGAGCAGTGGCCCTAGATGGGCAGAGTATTGCCCTTAGATGGGCAGAGCATCGCCCTGTAGGGGGCTTGCGATGTGGATCCCGGTCAGGGGACATATGGGAGTGTGTGTCTCTGTCTCCCTATTTCTCACTTAAAAAATAAAAAGAAGAAAGGGAGGAGCAGGAACTCATAGTAGTTGCTTCTCACTTGTGCCCTAACCTGGCAAGCCCAGTGCTTTAAACCAGTGACCTCAGCATTCCAGGTCAATGCTCTATCTACTCTGCCACCACAGGTCAGGCATGATTGCAGCTCTTAATTAGAAATTCCACATTTCCTTGAATGCAGATTTCATCTTTATTGACTGACTGTGCTGTCAGGGCAAAGAACAAAAAGGGACAGTGGCACATGCACTTAAACAGTGATGAAACATATCCTCATTTCATAAAGTTAAAAACATAAAAGGGAATACCTACATTCTAGTCAGGAGGAACACAGTATCTCTCTCAGTGTATACTCCTTGGGGTTTTGCAAAGTGAGCCCAAAGAACAATAGCAATGCAAGCAGGAAGAGGGTACACAGGATTCGAAGCTGGGGTGGTGGGTTTGGTGGCTTAGCAGCCTTGGCCCTCTTCTTGGGCACAAGTGTCCTTATTTACAAGCCTCTGAAAGTGTGGTATTCAGCCAGTGGTATTTGTTTGTTTATTTGTTTTTGTTTTTTAAGTTTTTGTTTCCAATGAATTTGGAACTCTTCTGAGCTCAGAAGGTTATATTCTTCTCAGCCTGAAATAGGCTCTTGTGTTGCCCATCTAGTAGGAACCCTCATTTCTATGACCTGCCGACCCTCAAAGGCATTTGAGTTTTATGCCTTTGAACTAGATTCTTCCAAGGATGCTGAGCACTGACTGTTCCCAAGTCTATGGCTTGATTTATTGTTTGAGTGTGTGTGTGTCTGAATAAACTCTTTGTGTTGCTCAGCACACTCAGCAAGGTAACTTGCTCCATAAAAATAACAAGATTGTTTTCAAATGCTGGGGAAGAAGAGAGCTGAAAATGCTGCAAGATAAAATTCCTTTAAAATAAAACCACTGGATAAAATACTAACCACACTGGGAAAATTTCCAGGTCTCACACAATTTGAGATTTAAAATTTAGCAACTGTCAAGACACACCGAAAAGGCTGTTGGAGGTTTGGCAGTTCTTTACAGAAATCAGAAGAGCAACCTTCTGGCAGACTTCCAGTGAGGAACAGGTGTGAGTTTTAGAGGCAAAGAGTTTCCCTCCTGGAAGCTGAGCAGAACAGGGGCACATGACTGAGCCAGAGGTTCCTCACCTCAAACACAAGCTCAGTGTGTCCACTGTACAGGCCCAGGACAACCGGGAAAATACCTAATATGTACCTGAGTTCATCTCCCGTCACCTGGACAACATCTGTGGTTGGACAGGAGGTAAGTGCCCAGTCACGTCTCAGGTTGGGTAAAAGGCAAGTGATAAACTTGAATTTGGAACAGGAAACAGGCATGGGACATCCCTAAGCTCTGGGTGAAGGTGCAGGTCACTACTGAGTGAAAGGAGGAACGAATTCTATGAAATGCATGTTTTTGAGAAGAGATGTACACAAGGCATAGCGTAAAACTGGCATCTTGTTCCAAGAACTACACTGATTTTAATTATCGCTAAGTCAAAGGTCCAATCTGTGGCACTTCCAAAAAGGCAATTTGAGCAGGTCGTTGCTTTCCTGGAGTAATGAGGATGGAAAATGCTTCTATAGGAATTGGCACTGGCTCACTAAGCACCTGCTTAGTCTACACTCCCCCTCCCACTCCACCCCACTCCCACCCCCCAGCAATTTCTGGCCCCTGAAACATCATCAGGGTTGTCAGAGGGATTCTGCCGTAGCATGGTGTGTTCTATCCAGTAGTGGAGAGTGGAAGCCTGCAGCTCTGGCCTTGGTCCCCACTCTGCTTGCCAGCTGTGTGACCTTGATTAAATCACTGTAACTCTCTGAGTCTGAATCCCCTCCTAAGAAGTGTGTGGATGTGGGAGGCAAGAGCGAGGCATGGGAAAGATTGGAGTACCAGTCCCTTATGTCAGACTAAAGATTCCTGCAACTCTACAGGTAAAGGCACAGGTGTGGGAAAAACAGGACCTGCTCTGAGACCAATTCAGATAACTTGACTTTTCATCTGAGTTAAGTTAAATAATATAAACCTAATACAAATAACCAGTATTGAATTAAGTTACTTATTCTTCTAAGCTCTTTATTTTTAAGAAGGATGAAGCATTTGAGATGGTTTACAACATGTTGTTTTGAAAAGAAACAGTACTTTGTCCTCCCAGCATCTTTTACACCATAGAAGGGGGAGAAAACTGATCGTTTTTCTCACCTCCCACTTCTTCTTGCACATTCAAGCTGGTGGGGCAACAGCATCTCAGTCCATTTGAAGATCTGATGGCAGAAATGGATGAACTAATTTACTTCACATCTAAAAATCTAAAATGTAGAGGTTTTTCTTCTGGCTAAATCAGAGCAGGTGATAAACAGTCACACCTGCTGAAGAGGTGGGGTGTGGTCATTCAAGTGGGGTTTCCTTTAGGGCTCAATGTAGTGTTGGTGAGCTGTGTCAGTCAATCACCAAGGAATGGTCACCATATTTATATGTTCTCAGTGACAATTTTCAACTTTCACTGGGGTATTTTTTCCAACCATAGAGGTGCACCTCCAATTTTATAATGTGGAACTCAGATTCCTCATAAAAAAGCTTACCATCAACTATATTTGAATACATTGCCTTACAAAATAAGAGACACCTGACACAGTATTTCCATCAGGAAGTCTGTCTGATTACACATTCTGTACTAGTTATCTATTGCTGCATAACAGATGATCCCCAAGCCTGACCAGGCAGTGGTGCAGTAGGTTGAGTGTTGGCCTGGGATGCTGAGGACCCAGGTTCAAAACCCCAGTGTCTCCAGCTTGAGCATGGGATTATAGACATTACCCTGACCCTATGGTCACTGGCTTGAAGCCCGAGGTCACTGACTTGAAACCAAGGTCACTGGCTTGAACAAAGAATTACTGGCTCAGCTGGAGTGCCCGGTCAAGGCACATATGCGAAGCAATTAATGAACAACTAAGGTGCCACAGCTATGAGTTGATGCTTCTCATCTCTCTCCCTTCCTGTCTGTCTATCCCTGTCTGTCCCGCTCTTTCACTCTCTAAAAAATGATCCCCAATATAGCAGGGGAAACAAATTACCCCAAAATGTGGCAGGTTAAACAATAGACATTTATTGTTTCACATTTGCTAGGGTCAGCAACCTAGGTCTGATTAACTGGTAGCCTCCGGGTCAGGGTTTAGTAACAGGCTGTAGCCATCTCAAAGCCTGACTGTGAGAAGGTTGATTTTCAAGCTCATTCACGTGGCTGTTGGCAAGCCTCAGGTCCTTGCTTTTGGTCAAGGGCACCAGTTTCTTGCCATAAGTGGGCCTCTTCATAAGACATCTTACAACATGGCAGCTGGCTTCTCTGACTAAGAACAAAACCAAGAGAGAGGCCAACTAACCTAAGACAGAAGCCACAGTTCTGTTTGTAACCTATTTGGGAAATCATACTCTACCACTTTTGCTGTATTCTGTCCATTAGCAGTGAGTCACTAGGCCAGCCCCACACAAGGGAGGCACTTACCGTACCTAACAGCATGAGTATCAGTGATTTTCTTACATTCTCTACCACATGCCATCACAGTGTAGATTTCTATCATAGCAGCCACAATGCCTCTGAGTAGAGGGACAGAATCTCGCTTACTTGCCTCTTTAATGTCAGTAGCATACGTTCTGGCCATGGTAGGTGCTCAAAGATGTCAAATGGACTTGAAGGTAATAATTAATGTGAAATTAATGTTAAGTTGGATGACTCCTTTTTATAATTCATGTCTGATCATTGGACTTCTAGTTTCCAAGTGGCCTTGGATACACCACTAATTTTATGAGTGAGGTGGAATTGCTTCAACTCTAGCAGTCTCGGTCTTCTCATTTGCACAAAGAGATGCTTGGATGGGAAGACCTCTTAGGTCCTTCAAGTTTTAAAGTCTATGTTGGAAGTAAACCATTTCAGCAAAGCCCCCAACCTTAGCCTTCACACACAACCCCTTTCCCACCAGATTAAGTTTCTTAGGCAAAAAGACTGTGTTCCCCTAAATGTGTGTTGATAGTCCTGTTCTTGGAAGCAACGTTCACCTCTTACCCTTTAATAGCGGAGGGCAGGCAGAAGCTGCGGGCTGACGAACTACGAAGAGAGTATTATGAGGAACAACGAAACGAATCTGAGAACTTTGTGGAGGAGCAAAATGATGGTAAGGGTCCTTCAGCCAGCATCTCTGGGAGTGGGGCTTTGTGGGGAAATCATGAATTGCATCTACTTCTTTCCCCTGAATTTCAATTAAAGGAGAAAGAAAAGCTCTACTTTTCTGTCATGGGAGTCTTGAAAAGAAGGGAGAAAGTGATAAAATGTCCATAGAACTTGAGAAAGGATGAAAGAGGATAGTATGCCTCAGCGGCCATGGGCTCAGGGATTGTGGGGCTGGGGGAATTAGGGGCTGACTGCATTTTCTCCTACTTGGGAATCACTGGGATGGAACTGCGTTCTCTTAGTGCCTACATTAGTGGCCTCGCACTGGCAGAGTTGGGGTGGGAGGATTTCGAACTCAGTTTTAAGTATCTTTGATTCACGCCAAAGTAATGGCTCTAGGAGCTACTCATTCTGGAAAGCCAAGGTGTTCATTTACCTTGTCACTATAATCACATCTTATCTGACGGGTGGAAGCAAACCAGGACAATTCAGGACACACTGGTCACTGGTCCCCTGCCTTGTACCCTCCCCTACCTCCAAAACCAACATTCACAGGTAATATGAAGCCTCCAGTACAACCACAGCAGCAGGTACCTGCATGTTCTACGTTCTACATGGGTTGCTTGTGCCCTTACCCAACTGCTGTACTGTCTTCCCTGCTAAGCTGTCACCTTGGCCTCCCTGTGTCTCGCCAGGCAATCAGTACATCTCATTCCTGCCTTTACCCCTTGGGAAGACAGGGCTTCTGCCCCCCCCCCCAGGAGATGCCTATTTCATCAAGGCCTAAGTGGAGACAACTGGGTACAGGCATGAGTGGGTAAGGGAGGCTCTATCTGTGAATCACACAGCCTTCTACTGGGTTGGATCTACTAAATACCCTTAAGTGTCACCCATAGCAAAAATCCATAGGCACATTTAATAGAGATTCAACCAGCAGCCCTGTGTATGTGTGTGTGCGGGAGTGGGGGCAGTTTTTTTTTTTTTCTTTCAAGGCTGAAATACTCCTGAGTGAGCTCCAGGATGCATGAGTTTAGACATAGGCCACAGATTAGGCAATTTTTGTTAGAGGGGGATTTCAGTTCTGAAGTTGTCACCTCCCGGTTTATTTGCTCTGGTGATTTGGGAGGTAACAACCCTTAGGGTATCTTGTAGTGAAAAGGACATGCTCACCACATATGTGAGGGCTGCAGGCCGTACCCATTGCCCTGCAGGTGGCACTTGGCTAAGACCCGCAACAGGTGTTGGGCTTGGATCCTGGCAAACTAAATTGTTCTGAGAACATTCTGGGGACAACTTTGGCTGTTGTAACTCAAAGGTAAACACTTCTGTTGGAGATTTGTTTTCTTTGGTGGATAGCTCAGGGAGAGGCATTTTAAAAATTAGAATGTGGCCTCCAAAATCCTTCAGTGTTTTTTTTTATTCATAGTATTAATAACAGCATTTTCTTTTTTGCCTTATTATTTTTTATTTTTCTACTGACTTGAGAGAGCGAGAGAGGAAGAGAGATAGGGAGAGAGAGAGAAGCATCTTCTTATTGTTCCTCTTAGTTGTTCTATTGAGTTGTGCACTCACTGATTCCTTCTCGTGTGTGCTCTGACTGGGGATTGAACCCACAACCCTGGCATGCTGGGATGATGATTTATCCACTGACACACCCTGCCAGGGCCATATTTTGTGCCTTTTTAGATGTTTCAAGTTCAAATCTTTAGTGTCTGGGTGGGAAATACTCTTTTCCCTTTCATGATGAAATTAAGGTGAGAGATTAGACACCTTAGGGATGACAGAGGTCCTCCTCCAAAGCCAGAGGAGATTGAGATCAAGGACCTCAGGCATTGCCCACAAAGATGAAGACACTGCAGGGCTGTCATTACAGGCCTTCAGGGACTGTAGTGACAGCATCTGTTGTCACTGATGAGCACTTGTTCTGTCAGGCAATGGACTGAACCACCCAGTCCTTACGACCAGCCTCCTGGTATTTTACAATTTCCATTTTAGTCTCAAGATTCATCCTTAGAAAGGATATGTGAATACTGAAGGTGACAAAGCTAGCAAGGGATCTGAACTAAGCCAGCAAAGCTCATGTCCTTGTAAACAAAGGATGATCAAATGCATAGCTTCGATGCAAGGACTGGCCCTTGAGAATGAAGTAACAAGAGTAAAGCAGAAGGGTCCAGAGAGTGGGGGGTGTCTCTCTGGAGCGTAGCTCAATGACAGAGGGTGTATTTCACACTAAAGTCAGGTTTACACACTTTTCTTTCTTATTTTTTTAAGTGAAAGGGGAGGAGACAGGAAGACAGACTCCCGCATGAGCCCCAACCAGGATCCACCTGGCAACTCCCTTCTGGGGCTGATGCTCTGCCCATTTGGGGATGATGCTCACAACTGAGCTATTTTTAGTGCCTGAGGTAGAGGTTTCGATGGAACCATCCTTAGCTCCGTGGCTGATGTGTTCAAATCAATTGAGCCATGGCTGTGGGAAGGAAAGAGAGAGTGAAGGAGAAAGGGTGGAGAATCATATGGCTGCTTCTCCTTTGTGTCTTGACCGGGAATTGAACCCTGGACATCTACACGCTGGGTTGACGCTCTATTCACTGAGCAAACTAGCCAGGGCCCAGGCTTTTTTTTTTTATGTATTTTTTTTAATTCATTTTTCTTTTTTTAGAGAGGAGACACAGAGAGAGAGAGAGAGAGAGAGAGAGAGAGAGAGAGAGAGAGAGAGAGAAAGGGGGGAGGAGCTGGAAGCATCAACTCCCATATGTGCCTTGACCAGACCAGTGCAGGGTTTTGAACTGGCAACCTCAGTGTTCCCAGGTCGACGCTTTATCCACTGCGCCACCACAGGTCAGGTCGGGCCCAGGCTTTTTGATCCTTGGCTTTATCTTCTTTTGTTAGGACTTTCCTCCATCAACATTTTTCAAAAATATTTTTATAAATTGTGATAAAATGTATATAACATAAAACTAGCCAGCTTAACTAATTTTAAGTGTAAAATTTGTTGGCATTAGGTACATTTACAATGTTGCACAGCCATCACTATTTCCAAACCCTTTCATCACCTCAAACTATACCCATTGTGCAATAACTCTCCATCCTTCCCAGCCCTAGATAACCTCTAATGTATCTTCTGTCTATGAATTTGCCTATTCTAGATATTTCACAGAAGTGGAATCACACAATATTTGTCTTTTTTTGTCTGGCATATTTCACTTAGCATGTTTCAAATCTCATTTATGTTGTAGCATGTATTGGAAGATCATATTTATTGCTGAATAATGCACATATACAAAAATGTATACATATACCTCGTATTTTGTTTAACCAATCATTGGGTCCTGTTTTCAGTTCTTTTAGTATATACCAGTGATGGGCAATCTTTTGAGCTTGGTGTGTCAAAATTCACCAAAAAACCAAGCATAACTCGGGTGGTGTGTTACTTTGAGAAAAAAAGCCATAATTTCGCGATATTTATAGTTTAAATAACAAAAATGTTTTGGCCTACAGACCTCTAGCACAGAGTGTCTACACTACAGCAAATGTTTTATCCTCCGCTACTGCACCTGGCCGTGCAGGAGCAGAGGATGAAACATCCTTCTCAGCATGCGGTCCCATACTTGTCTGGTATGCAGCTGCATGTCATCGAAAATGGCTACGCGTGTCAGTGCTGACACATGTGTCATAGGTTCACCATCATGGATATATACCTAAGAGTGAACTGTTGGCTTATGTGGTAATTCTGTTGAACTTTTGAAAAGCTGCACAGCTGCTTTTTAAACAGTGAAGGCTCTGTGATACTGAGTTTTCATGGTAACAGGAGCAGGTAGTCTTAAATTAGTATCAGGACCCTATTTCTTCTATTGAGCATAAGTGTTCTTCAGAAATACGTCTTATTAAATACAGTAAAATCAGGACTTACTCATTCAAAACTCCCTTTTGATCTTTTTAGCCTTTTACTATGAAAAATTTCAAATATATGTAATAATATATAGTGTCATGAACCTCCATTTAACAACAATCAGAATCAACACATGTCAAGATTTCCCTGCACTCGCTTCAGCCATCCTTTTCTCAGTTTTAAAGACAGTATTCTTAAAACTTAGAAAATACAGAACAGTGTACAGAGAAAACAATGATTTATAATCCCATCATTTAAAATTGATCACTTTTCCTTCCAAATATGGCTTATTATCTACTTTTATTACTGTTTTGTGACTTTTGTGTTTTGTGTCTTAGGGATGATGGATCACCTTGAGGCATTTTCTGTGGAAGGCCCTTCCCCTGCTGGCTGTGTAGGGAAAGCCCTGAGCTGAAATGCCAGACCCCTGTCATGGCCCTCTTGGCAATCTGCTCTGTGAACTTCACCTGTCTGAGTCTGATTGTCACAATAAGGCCTTCGGATTCAGTGTTTTCTTAGGCCATGCCAGCTCTAACTTTTGATGTCTGTCATGAGTGCATGTGGGTGTGGTTGGTTCATGGTACCACAGGGTGGGTTGTTTGGGGTGACAGCTGCTGAGAGAGCTTGGTGGCTCTCCTCAGGTTCGAGTCCTCTCTCTCCTGATGTGATGTCAATGTCGTCTCTCCTCCTTAGAGCAGGAAGAAAGAAGCCGAGAGGCGATTGAGCAGTGGCGCCAGTGGCATTATGACGGCCTGTATCCACCATATCTTTATAACCGCCACCACATCTGACCTCATCCTGACACCTGAAGATGGAGCTGGAAATGCACGGATTCACCCCAGCTGTTTGGGCAGCTCTCTCCTATACAAGCAAGCCCTTTCAAAGGGTCTCAGCTTGGGGCCAGCTGCTGTAAACACACAAGGCCTTTGTTCAGATGGATTACAATGCCCTGGCTTTCGCTGCTTTGCAGATAAATTCTGATGCAGCTAGAGTGCCTGTGGGGCTGCCCAGCACCAAACCAACAGTGGTGTCCCATCGCTTGGCCATTGTTCCTAAAGTAAGAGTCCCATTTGATAAAACAATAAAAAGAATCACGTAAAGGAAGAAGATTACATGTTTGCTTATCGCTTACAAATAAAAATGCTGAGTCAACAATGAATTATCTTCTTGAGTTCCAAACTAAAGGGTGTCAACCTATGTCTGCTGAGTGACAATATTGCTCACAGTGACTTGGGCATTTGGGAGCTTGAATACAGGACTACTGTTCACTATCTCGTCAGCATGCCTCAGTGGTCACATGAAAGAACAATGTTCAAACAATTGTTTTGGTAAAGCCATTCTCTGAGATGGTTGCTGAACCTAGGCGCTTCTCTGAAAAGAATGCTAAGGTTCAACTGTGCTTCTTCAATTGCATTAGTCAGTAGCCATGGTTACAGCAAGGCCAGTTGTAACTGAAAGCAGAGAACACATGAAGATTGAGTTTTAGCATCATCTCCCTTTTCTTCATAGTGCCTGTATTAGTTTGTTAGGGCTGCCATAGCAAAGTACCACAAACAGGGTGGCTTAAAACAATAAAAATTTATTCTCTCACCATTCTGGAGGCTAGAAGTCTGAAATCAAGGTGTTGACAGAGCTACACTCGCTCCAAGGTTTCAAGGAAAGGGTCCGTCCTTGCTTTGTCCAGCTCCTGGGAGTCCAAGCTTCTTTGGCTCATAGGAGCATCACTCCATTTTCATATGACCTTCTTCTCTCCCTGTATCTTCGCATCATCTTCTCTGTTTTTCTGGGTTTCTTTTCCTCTTTTTATATGGACATCAGTCATATTGAATTAAGAGTCCACCCCACTAACCTTATCTTAACTTGATTACATCTGCAGGGACCCTATTTCCAAATACGGTCACATTCACAGGTACCAGAAGTTAGGACTTACACCTATCTTTTGGGGACATAATTCAATGCTAGTAGTGCCCCTTTCTTCTCTCCCAACCATTCTGCGTTCCTGCCCAAGACTCAGCATCTCTCCTACTTCCAACCTTGCTCTCAGCTACCTCCAGGAATTCCATGCTAAGAAAACAGAAGATTCCAGAACAACTGACACAAGTACCTATGTGAGGTCACAGCACACTGGAGGGAAAAGAGGACTCTAGATGAATAGCAAGCTTCCACTCTTGGCCATCTCGATGTCCCTACCCCTGGGCCCTCTGCCTCCTTATGACTTGGGTCCCTGGCCCACTACTCCTCTAGCCTGCTTTCAAGGTTGGGCTCCCAGGGTGCTATGGGCAACTTTTCTTTGAGGAGAAGCTGTTCAACTTCCATAGAACACTCTACCAAAGGTAGGGCTGTTGATTAGATCAGGACACTGCAATAAGTGAATGCATTTTAAAGTAATTCTTAAAAACACTGATAAATCCTTAAAAACATTCTAGTGATGAACTGATTATGCATTTTCCAAATCACTTTATATATGGTCAGCACTGTATTTTTTCACACAAACTCTAGGCAAGACCTGAGCAGGCCCAGGAAAGGTAGGAAGGACATTGGGTTAACCCCATCATGAACTGTTACCAGGGCAGGTAGAATAGAGGGACCATTCTCCTCCCAGCAGTCTGGGATTCATAATCTGGAGACTCAGGCTTGGGGCATAAGTCCAGTCCAATCACAAGTCAGAGCAGTGCACAATTTTCCAGTGACATGACGTGCTTGTGTTAAATGTGCTCACGATTGGGAGCTGAGACCTTGGGATACTTTGATTATGCTCTTTCAGGGATCACTGAGGTATCTTCTTTAAATTTGTTACCAACACATACCTGTGGGCGACTCAACTGGATCAAATAGAAATGTTTCCAAAGGAAACCAGGATAGCAATGACATTTGCTTGGGCTTGGAAATACGTGCACAAAATATTCAACTGAAAACTGCATTTTACCACTTAAAACATTCTTTACACTTTCATTCACCCTTACCTAATCATCTTTTTTTTTGGTTACAGTAAGTGCTTAGTGTAGCAATTTAAGCAATATAGAAATCCATTACACAAAAGGGGAGTCCTCTGTGCTGCTTCAGTCCTACCCTGAGGTGAGCCCTGTGAGGGATTTGATGTGTATCCTGTTTTTATGCACACACACATACTTCATTTTTCATACTGGCAACGCAGTATGTAATTATATAAGCATGGACAGCCTTGCCCTCAGCACAGGAAGAGGCTACTTAGCAGATCTGAATTGGTTAAACAGAACTGGCTGAAAGCAGATAAACTCTGAAAACTCCTTTCCACTATCTAACATGAGTATTTACCTCAGCCAAATAGCTCTAATATTATATTGTCATATGTTCCTTGACTGTATTAAGCATAGAGAACATTAGGGGACGGGGTCCTTTGACTGGAACTTTCTGCAGTGGTCCTGGTGCCACTGTGCCCAGCTTAAGCACCCTTCTCTGTGGGGTAATGAGTACTCAGGGCTTTGTCTGTGCTCCCAAGTGTTTCCTCAATAAGCCTCCCTTTATAGTCACACCACATGGCACTTGTGGGGTGCACGCACGTGCCTTTGCTCCCTTTGCATATTAGTGAATATGCCAGAGTTTATTTTACCCATTCTTCTCTCAGTAAGACTTTTGGAAATAAGATACTGGGTCATAACACACATATTAAACTGGATAATTCAGGTTTCTCTCTGAAAAGGTTAAGTGTATACTACCATTGAACATCTCTGCCAATCCTTTTCTTTAATTTTTAATTTTTAAAGATTTTGCTTATTGAATTTAGAGAGAGTAGTGGTGGTAGTGGTGGTGGGAAGAGAGGGAAGCATCAACTCATAGTAGTTGCTTCTTGTATGAGCCTTGACCAGGCAAGCCCAGGGTCTCAAACTGGCGACCTCAGCATTTGAGGTTGATGCTTTATTCACTGTGCCACCACAGGTCAGATGGAAAATCCCAGGAGTCAGGGTGAGCAAAACCTTTCAACATACAGCATTCGTGGTGTCTCCTCAGACAGCAGATCTCACCTTCAGCTCAGTTCTCTGCATCAGATCTCACCGGGTGACTGGCGCACACCCCACCTATAGTAATCATCTTTCCACAGGCCAGCCCCAGGGCCTTCGGGCCTGTTTTCCCCAAAAGGACCTTCAGAAAGCTACTATTCTCAACAGACAGGCATGGAGTTCTGTTTGCTTCCATCAATCAAAATCTGATCTAAATAGGAGAAATGAGTTGGCTAGAGCAGAACCAAGGTCAGGGATGTTCTTCCTGGTATTACTGGGCAGAGACACACGCGCAGATCTGACCTGCTTCTTACCACACCTCCTAAGGTGGCAGAACAAGAGCTGTGGCAAACTGGCCTGATATAACCCCTGGCTCTAAGTCTGTGCTCTGGGGGTGCGGCTCCTCATAGTATCTAATACTACACATAGGTTAGAATTCTTGCTAACCAGCAAGTAGGAACAGCACATGTCTTACCGTAGCTCAGTCATCCCATAGAGTCGGATGGGAGCCAACATGGGGGAAGCAGTGCAAGTTTAGCCAACTGCTAGCTCAGATCAGAGTCAGGACTTCGGGCTGTTAGGCCAGTGATACAAGTGAGCTTGCACTCGACCCACATGAAACTGCCCTCTTGGTTGGCTAGAGTCTGGATGCCAAGCCAGGGCCTGAGGCCAGATACAGTCCCTGACCCTTTACGTTTGTAACCCCAACTTTATGAGGTGCATCTATGTTTTTATATACCCAGTTGGATAATAGAGAAAAGACAAGGCATTGCTCTCTACCCTCAGCCAGAGAACAGGAGCCACTGTTTGGTCTGTTATAGGTAATGATAACATACCCACATGCCTTCTGGCAAGAATGTCAGCAGGTGGATGGTGGCTAAAGCATTCTGACTCAGTCCCTTCCCTGCAGCCACCAATTCAAAAGGCCTTCTCTATCTACAGGAAGGAACAGAGGCCATGCAGACATCAAGAACCAAGAATAGTCGGGTATGTGGCCAGTTTAGAAGAACAAAACAGACTGTCCTTGCCTCTTCAATGACTATGCTTGGAGTACTGGCTGCAGATAAACAACTCTGGCACAAATGGGACCACTTATTTTTAGCAGAAATAAGAATTCTATTACCTCGTTCTACCCCTGTCCTTAACAAGAACCCCATTGTACTTCAGGATTTTCAAATTTCACCCAGAATACCTTCACAAAAAGTCCATCACTGTCATTTCCTGGCCAGAAGGAAGCATGCCAAAGGTAACAGGACTGGGAATCTGGGCAGCCACATTTAATAGGAAATTGGTAATGGAGCAATCTGTATTTTCAGAGACTGGCCTTGTCAAAAGTGTGGTCTCTGGGACATTCTTGCAACTAACTCTTCTCTGTTCTTTCATTACTATCCCCTAGACCAGTGGTTCTCAAAGAGTGCGCCAGGGCGCACTGGTGTGTCCTAGAAAATTTCCAGGAGTGCCCTATAGGATTTCAGAGAAATCTGTGCCTGCTGGGGACCAAAAAACCAACAGAGATTTTAGAGCTTAAATTTTGGGGGGACAGAGATGTGGGGAATTGGCTGTAAGATGACAGTCTGCCCAACCCCTCACCTCACTTGCCTGATTAGGTTGCAAAAGGCTGTTAAGCTGTTGTGCTGGATTGTTTACACAACCCCCCCACATGTTCCCCGGAAAGACTGGAGGCAAGTTTCTTCTACCCTTTGTTTGGTGTAAAGTTAAGATGATATGTATGGTGGGGGTGTTCTGAACTCAACACAATTAAGAGTAAAAAGAGAGGAATTCTTCAATGTATTGATGAGGAAATGAGAGTTTGCCCTTCAAATATATGCCCAAACATTGAAGAAATCACTAAGACACATCAGGTTCATGTTTCTCATAAATACAAGAATGAAAAAACTTTACACATTCATGCCAGGACCTGCCAAATTTACTAAATCTTCCTAAGAATGTATCTATATATAGAAAATGGTAACTTTTCTGTCATTTTTATGAAGCTGTCTTATGAAGAGACCCACTTATGGCAAGAAACTGGTGTCCTTGAACAATAGCAAGAACCTGAGGCTTGCCAACAGCCATGTGAATGAGTTTGAAAATCAACCTTCTCACAGTCAGGCTTTGAGATGGCTACAGCCTGTTACTAAACCCTGACCCGGAGGCTACCAGCTAATCAGACCTAGGTTGCTGACCCTAGCAAATGTGAAACAATAAATGTCTATTGTTTAACCTGCTACATTTTGGGGTAATTTGTTTCCCCTGCTATATTGGGGATCATTTTTTAGAGAGTGAAAGAGCGGGACAGACAGGGATAGACAGACAGGAAGGGAGATAGATGAGAAGCATCAACTCATAGCTGTGGCACCTTAGTTGTTCATTAATTGCTTCGCATATGTGCCTTGACCGGGAGCTCCACTGAACCAGTGATTCCTTGTTCAAGCCAGTGACCTTGGGCTCAAGTCAGCGACCTCAGGCTTCATGTCTATAATCCCATGCTCAAGCTGGCGACCCAGGGGTTTTGAACCTGGGTCCTCAGCATCCCAGGCCAACACTCAACCTACTGCACCACTGCCTGGTCAGGCTTGGGGATCATCTGTTATGCAGCAATAGATAACTAGTACAGGATGTGTAATCAAACAGACTTCCTGATGGAAATACTGTGTCAGGTGTCTCTTATTTTGTAAGGCAATGTATTCAAATATAGTTGATGGTAAGCTTTTTTATGAGGAATCTGAGTTCCACATTTTAAAATTGGAGGTACACCTCTATGGTTGGAAAAAATACCCCAGTGAAAGTTGAAAATTGTCACTGAGAACATATAAATATGGTGACCATTCCTTGGTGATTGACTGACACAGCTCACCAACACTACATTGAGCCCTAAAGGAAACCCCACTTGAATGACCACACCCCACCTCTTCAGCAGGTGTGACTGTTTATCACCTGCTCTGATTTAGCCAGAAGAAAAACCTCTACATTTTAGATTTTTAGATGTGAAGTAAATTAGTTCATCCATTTCTGCCATCAGATCTTCAAATTGACCCGTTTGCTGTGAGAGTGGTGGTTGTCTGGTGGACATCATTTAAAGCGCTCTGAGTGTCAAGATGTTTCTTTTGTCTGGGCTTCAATCAGAAAAGGACACGGCAGCAGGAAGGCTGTGTGCGGTGCAGGAGAAACGGGTCCCTGAGGATACCTCATTGCTCCCTTGATGTGAGAAGTATGATTCTCCTCATTCAAAGGCAGGGGACTGAGATGCTGTTGCCCCACCAGCTTGAATGTGCAAGAGGAAGCGGGAGGTGAGAAAAACGATCAGTTTTCTCCCCCTTCTATGGTGTAAAAGATGCTGGGAGGACAAAGTACTGTTTCTTTTCAAAACAACATATTGTAAACCATCTCAAATGCTTCATCCTTCTTAAAAATAAAGAGCTTAGAAGAATAAGTAACTTAATTCAATACTGGTTATTTGTATTAGGTTTATATTATTTAACTTAACTCAGATGAAAAGTCAAGTTATCTGAATTGGTCTCAGAGCAGGTCCTGTTTTTCCCACACCTGTGCCTTTACCTGTAGAGTTGCAGGAATCTTTAGTCTGACATAAGGGACTGGTACTCCAATCCTTCCCATGCCTCGCTCTTGCCTCCCACATCCACACACTTCTTAGGAGGGGATTCAGACTCAGAGAGTTACAGTGATTTAATCAAGGTCACACAGCTGGCAAGCAGAGCGGGGACCAAGGCCAGAGCTGCAGGCTTCCACTCTCCACTACTGGATAGAACACACCATGCTACGGCAGAATCCCTCTGACAACCCTGATGATGTTTCAGGGGCCAGAAATTGCTGGGGGGTGGGAGTGGGGTGGAGTGGGAGGGGGAGTGTAGACTAAGCAGGTGCTTAGTGAGCCAGTGCCAATTCCTATAGAAGCATTTTCCATCCTCATTACTCCAGAAAAGTAACGACCTGCTCAAATTGCCTTTTTGGAAGTGCCACAGATTGGACCTTTGACTTAGCGATAATTAAAATCAGTGTAGTTCTTGGAACAAGATGCCAGTTTTACACTATGCCTTGTGTACATCTCTTCTCAAAAACATGCATTTCATAGAATTCGTTCCTCCTTTCACTCAGTAGTGACCTGCACCTTCACCCAGAGCTTAGGGATGTCCCATGCCTGTTTTCTGTTCCAAATTCAAGTTTATCACTTGCCTTTTACCCAACCTGAGATGTGACTGGGCACTTACGTCCTGTCCAACCACAGATGTTGTCCAGGTGATGGGAGATGAACTCAGGTACATACTAGGTATTCTCCCGGTTGTCCTGGGCCTGTACAGTGGACACACTGAGCTTGTGTTTGAGGTGAGGAATCTCTGGCTCAGTCATGTGCCCCTGTTCTGCTCAGCTTCCTGGATGGAAATTCTTTGCCTCTAAAACTCACACCTGTTCCTCACTGGAAGTCTGCCAGAAGGTTGCTCTTCTGATTTCTGTAAAGAACTGCCAAACTTCCAACAGTCGGTGTTTCTTGACAGTTGCTAAATTTTAAATCTCAAATTGTGTGAGACCTGGAAATTTTCCCAGTGTGGTTAGTATTTTATCCAGTGGTTTTATTTTAAAGGAATTTTATCTTGCAGCATTTTCAGCTCTCTTCTTCCCCAGCATTTGAAAACAGTCCTGTTATTTTTATGGAGCAAGTTACCTTGCTGAGTGTGCTGAGCAACACAAAGAGTTTATTCAGACACACACACACTCAAACAATAAATCAAGCCATAGACTTGGGAACAGTCAGTGCTCAGCATCCTTGGAAGAATCTAGTTCAAGGGCATAAAACTCAAATGCCTTTGAGGGTCGGCAGGTCATAGAAATGAGGGTTCCTGCTAGACGGGCAACACCAGGGCCTATTTCAGGCAGATGGGTCCTTCCTGGCTCTGTTTAAATTTTCCTACATCCCGCACTCTCTCTTCTCTCTACTTCACTCGTCTCCTCAGCACTTGTCACCTTGTAATATGTAAAGTCACACTGGTTATTTATGTTCTGTCTCCCTCAAATATTATAGAAGTTCTATGAGGACAGGGTTTAGTTTGTTTTGTTCATTGATGTTACTGGTATATAACTGGTGTTTAAAAAATATTTGTTAAATGAATTCAAAATTTCTTTTTAAATATGTTTCTCTTCTTGTGTCTTTGGTGGATAGAAGAATGTTTGAACATGAACTATATGGTCTTTAATATTTCCTACTGATCTATGTGCAAAAATTATTGGAGATGACATCATTTATTTCCTCTACAATATATATTGAGTCACTTCTATGTGTCATGTTGTACCAAGCAGTGGGAAAATATGGCTGTCAAATAAGACTTAAAATAGAAAATTGTAAGCCTTATAATCAGAAACAAATATTTCTATACCAAAATTCGGGCTACTCTGTCACTCTGGTTTAGTTTTGGAGAACTGTAGCAAAAGATCTTTATGGTCAAAGTCATAAAGAAAATACAATGGTTAAAGATTTTATACATTCTCTACTGTATATGTTAAAATGTTTTTTCTAACTATCACTTATTTACAAAACTAAATGCATCAGGTGAAACAAATTTATTTTTAAACTAAGCAAAATATGAATTAAATATTAAGTAACTCTATATATACATTTTGTGTATGATGTCTGAAGAGATTTTCTGGCAAGTTTTAATAAATGTTTTTGTACTAAGATTAAGTTATATTCTTTGATTTTAAATAATCATAGGTTTTTTCCATTTAGAAAAAAACTGTTGAGATAACTTCTACATCTACCATTTTACAAATGAAAATGCTAATACCCAAGTTTGTATAGATAGTGCCAAAACTTAGACTAGAACCATCCATGAATCAATTGACTATTCCTAACTGCATCCCCAGAAAGGCCTGCCACTTGGATTGACAGCACTAAGGACACTGGTTCCTCTGAGGGTAGAAATGAGCTTCTTTGTACCTCCCCAATGCCCAGCAGAGGGTCTGGTCCAGAGGAGAAACCCAGTGAAGGCAGACAAATTACAACCCTGCCTCCAGGAAAGGACTCTTACTGAAGAGGGCTTGGTGACTTGGGCTCCCAACCTCCTCTTGTTGGTCTACTCTGCTCTGGCCTCACTGGCCAAGAGGTTCCCATATACTTAGGAAGCTCTACCCCACAATATTCTCATGGCTGCTACCTCCAGTCCTGCAGGTCTCTGCTCAATGTCACTTTGTCAATGAGGCCTTCTCAGACCACACAATGAAACGGCACCCCATAGTCCTAAACCTCCTTGACAGTGTCTCCCTAAAACTTACACCCATCTGACATATTTGACCCTGTGTCTTTGTGCATCTCTCATCTTCCTACTCAAGAAATGTCCACTTCACAAGGGTAGTGACTTTATTTAGTTTACACCTATATTTTCAATACCTGTGGGTGGCATGTGACAGATGCTCTATTAATATTTGTAAAATGATGAAATGAATGGTAAAGGAACTCTGGAACCCTTCCTTTCTCTCTAAAGTCTTTATTATAAAAGCTAAGAAGCTCTTTTTAATTCAATATTTAAAAAAAATACCATGAAGTATATAATAGCAAGACACTCAAAATGCAAATAATTTTACAATAAAATTAGGCCACATAACTTGCATACATAAATGTGGGTTTATATAATTTTATACTGTTCTAAGTAACAGAATATTTTAATTAAAGACTTCCAAAAGAAAAAATACTTTCTTAGGTCCCAGGTTTCAGGGTACAAATACAAACACAAGGCACCAGCGAAAATCACATATTAGGTAACCAAACTATTTTCCTGCCATAGGACCACACCCATGCTTTGATAGAATAAGAAATTTCGACAAAATAATTTTAGAATGCTTTCTGTCTAACCACGACATTTAAACCATGTACCTTTCCATGTAATATTTATGGTTTCATTCCCTGTTATAATGCTTGACTCCATAGGCAATCTTATATCTCTCCAAGTCAGTAAACAGAATAATTTAAATTATAGGTATAATAAAATACAATCTTTAGTGGCATTTAATACCATTTTTATTAAAGTTTATAACTATATTACATAATGTAGGATTTATTAGTAATCAATTTAATATAAACAAAGTTATTCGCTGTAGCTGTCTGTATAACGTCACTGCTAATAGCATTAATGCCACAGGTTGCATCTATCACACTCGGGCTCTCTGGATTCCTTCCAGTTGAGCACTAATTTGGGCAGCACCGAGAGATCTGAGTGTCTCATATCATCTGAGAAGTTCTACGCAGAGATGACGACGGAGAGCAACTGAAGCACAATGGAGGAAACAACTCTCCCGGGCAAGAGCCTCAGCTATCCTGAGAAGAGCACATTTGAACCTTGAAAAACCTTCCAGACAGAGGATCGGCATAATCAAAGGTAGAGCTGCAAAATGTGAATTATGTTCACTTTTAATGGTCAGCAGGGAATTTGAGGGGTGGCGGTGAAGGAAGTGTCAGCAGGAAAGAAAAGGTGAAGGCCTGACGGACACCCCAAGATTGAGTTTGACTCTTAGGGAGCAGATAGATAAGATTGGGGCTGGTCGGTAAGAAGTTGGGGAAATCGCTTGGAGAACAACTTTGAGAATGGCCTGGGGCATTCGGCTGGGGGAGCAGGTGTAGGACGGGGAGGTTAGGGGGCTGCAGAAAAAGTGAGAGGCCTTGAGTGGCCCAGAGTGCAAGTGGAGGCCGGGATCCAGGGTCGTTTCTGAGGTAGGGGTGTCAGGATTTCTTGCCAGGCTGGGCGCAAGCAGCCCCTCAGTCAGGGCTTCTGGGAGGAGGGGAACCGGAATGGAGCTCGGTTGCCCCGGCGACGGCGTCCAGAGGGCGCCCCGCCTCCTGCCACCGCCACTGCCACTGCCACTGCCACCGCCACCGCCACGTCCCGCCTAGTTGCCCAACCGTCGCCCCCGCGGCTCACGTGGAGGTGGCAGTGGTTGCAGCCCCAGAGCCGCGAGGGAGTTGACCGGTAGCGTCCCACGCCGCCGCCGCCGCTGCCACCAGTCGGTCCACGCAGGTGCGGCGGGTCTCTTAGGATGAGGTGTTGGTGCAGGTACAGAGGCGGGGCTCGGCCCCGGGGGAGGGGCGGGTCCTACGGAGTTGTGGGGATCAGAGGCAGCGCGTCTGCATTTCTGGAACCTCCCACAATTTCGTGTTTCGTGTTTGTTTCCTTACCAGAACCGACTGCCCTTTTTTTCGGGGATTGCAAGATCCCCGGGACACGGCTGTAACTCGGAACCCACAGGGCACTGTGCAAAGTATTCTATTGGAGGGGCGGAGGAATACCGCAGATCCTGTCACAACATTGTTGCCAACTCCTGTTCCCACCCGATGTCCCGCGAACAGAGGATAGGGTGGGAAAGACATGGAGATCAAGAGGCATGTCTAGCCCTGGACAGTCACCAAGCTCTCATCCAAAATGAGACTGTATTAAAGGCTGTGCAAGGGCCCTTTCAGCTGGAGCGCTCCCTGTAAGTGACATTAAGAGTCTGACTTTGCCCTATTATCAGCCTCAATCAGAAATGGATTCTAAAACGAGTCAATTCCTTTCAACAGAACTCGGCTACAGGTCCTCACTCAGGCTGTTCCAAGTTGTGTTGGTTCCAGGTTTGTTGGTGTGCCTTAATCATACCTACATGTATGATTAAGATAGAAGAGAAGTGAGGGAGACTATTTCTCAGGGGTTTTTTGACTGACAGCCACTTCTTGCTTTGTGTCTCTGCAGCAGAGTAAGGAAAGGGCCGGCATCCTCTGCGTGTCCCAGAGGCCAGTTGGGCAGGACTGTTTCTCACTGTGAAGTCCTGCGGTGGGGGTGGGAGAGAAAGTGCTGGGGAGGGGCGGGTCCTCCCACTTTTGCACCCCAGTCACTGTTTTTACTCTTATACAGTTATCTCTCTGTATTGTGGGTGAAATGGTTCTTATGCCATAGCGGTATTATTATATTCCCAAAATAAAATGAGGGCAGAAACTGACAATTTATTCTGTACATGCAAAGCCCCTTACAACTTTACAAACAGAACTCAATGTTATCTGGTATGTTAGGGTCTCTCACTTTAAAACTGCAGAGTTTATTAAATAGGGCCTCTTGTGAATTAGTTGTTCTCAAATTAGATGGCTCCAGATTTTATGGTATAGTATCCTGAATAAGGGCCAAAAATATCAAGCCCTGGAACCTGTAAATGTTATAGGGGAAAAAGGTCTTGGCATATATGATTAAATCAGGTCTTGAAACAGGGAGTTTATCCTGATCATCTGGGTGGGGTTGAAATGCAAACACAAGTGTTCATGTTTGTTTCTTTACTGGAACAGACTGCCCTTGTTTTGGGGGAGAGAGAGGCAGAGGACAGTTTGATAGACCTCTTGTGACCCCAGAGGCAGAGAGTAATGAGGCCATAAATCAAGTAATACCCGAAGTCAACAGAAGTTGGAAGAGGCCAGAAATGGGTTTCCTAGAGTATCTGGAGGGAGTGCAGCCCTGCCAACACCTTGATTTCAGCTCTGTGAGACTGATTTTGGACTTCTGGCCTTTAGAACTCTGAAAGAATAAATGGCTATTGTTCTAAGCCACCAACTTTGTAGCAATTTGTAACAGTATCTGGGTCATGCTTATAATTCTCATAAAATCAATCATGTATTGATAAATATTTTCAAGCTCTCCGGCTGGGGCAGTGGCAGGTTTAGTAGTGGAGAGCACTAAATATTTTCTTAAATCTGTAAATACTAAGGAAAGAATTTGAACAAGGAATTTGGTAAGAAGAGAAAGTAAATTAGATGCTGAGGAAAGAGGTAGTCAAAACTTGTAAACTCTCAAATGTATTTCTATTAATATATCACTGTATTTCTTCTGGTTTAGAGAACAATGGCACAAAGTGAGTTAGGCTTGGTCCTTACCTAAGACGTTATTGGAAGCCATCATCAGGAGATGCAGATACCTGGGGACTGAGTCAAGGCCTGGGGAAAAGAGGCAAAACTGAAGTGCTTTCATGTGAAAGGATGTTAAAATCTGGTGAAAAGCAACCTCTAGTCACCTTGAAATGAAGACACTTTGGAGTTTTCAGGGTTCATGAAAAAAACAACAAGAGTGGTTAGGTTTAATTTATTTCTGGGACATAGGCAGCTAATTTGAACCCCCACTCTGACCCCATAAAACATCACAAAGAGTAGTCAATTCACTTCCTTTTTGAACTGCTTGAGGTATAATTTACATACCATAAAATTAAACAATTTTAAGTATAAAATCCAATGAGTTTTAACTTACAGAGTTGTGCAATCATTACCACAATTCAGTTTTACAACTTTCCATCATCCAGAAGAGTCCCTCATACCCATTTGCAGCCAATCCCCATTCCCAATCCCAGCTCCAACCCACCTTTGATCACTGGCCTACCTTAGAGTTAGGCTTTAGTCCCTCTGTTGGGCTACTCCAATGGCCTCATAACTGGCCTCTTTCCACTCACTATATTGTCCACCCAACTGCTGGAGGATTATATGACCCTGGTGAAAATCATCCAATGGCTTTCCATTACGATTGGAATAAACCTCGAAGCCCTTAGTATGGCTTTTTAAGGCTCCACTGTTACCATAGACAGTCAGGGATCACTGCAGAGTCTCCCCCATTGACCAAGATGGTGCAGGGGGAGGTTTTTACACCAAGCTCACCAAAAGCTAGAAATGTGAATGAACAGGACCCCAGTGCACCAAAAGCTAGCAAGATAATTGAACAGAGAAAACTCTCCTCTCCCTATCCCTATAAGAACCATGGGCTTGACTAGAAAAACGATGGCCTTTGAGAGGGGCATCCACCATTCTCCCAGGTCCCAGAACCTGAGTAAAGCGCTTTCCTTTTGCACTAGCACCAATTCTACATTTGCATTCATCAGTTATACCATGAGCTCTACACCCTACCAACCCAACCAAAAGCTTCTCAAGATAATTCAGGGAAGGAAGTGATAAGGAACACAGCATTGCTTTGGGCCTGGCACACAGTTGGCTGTCCATAAGCAGGTCTGTCACCCTTCCTTGGCTACACACAGACTCACTAGCCCCCTTCCTCATTGGTCAGTGAACACTGAGCCCTTTTCATCTCAGGGCTTTTGCATATGATATTTTCTCTTAGAAACTTCCCCACCCAGTGGGGCTGACTCTGTTTAGTCATTCAGTTCAAAAGAGAGCTCTTCGTAAAGTTCTTCCCTGACCTATCCTAGGTACTGTAGCTTCAACTTCATCTCTCTGTATACTGCTTCCCTCTGTTTTTCCCATCATTGCACTTAACCGTTATGATTTGTTTCTTCTATGTCTCTCTTTCCCCATCACACTGTAAGATTCATGAATGTCAGCACTTGATCTAAGCTCTATCTCTGGTATTCATAGAAGCATTAATCATGACAGTAAAGCATTGTAAACCATCAAAATGCTAACAAGAGTAATGAATAATTACCAAATGCTTGCTGTGCGCCTGGCCCTGTGCTAAGTGGCTTATATAACGAATTGTTTAATTGCAGTATACTACTTTTGACTTAGGAAGAGTAAGGGGAGCATGTCCTCCAAATATAGTCCTGTATATTAACTATTTTGTTCAGAGGCATTGGGCAGTTTTCATTCTCTTATTATTAGAATGTTGATTTTAAAGACTGGATCAATGTGCATTCCCACCAGGAATATAGCATTGAACCTTTTTTCCACATCCCTAAAAACTGAACTGAAGAGGTTTTTGCTAGGAAGGAAAGGAACAACAACAACAAAAAAGAGTATGAATAATAGCAGCATCCTAAACAAGCAGGACACACTCAGGATACAGCATGTGGACCGTGATTGGGCACAGTGTGCGTTGGGAGTGGAGACGAAGCCGGAAGGTTGGCTGGTACAACAGAAACAGTTTTGAGTGCTAGTCTTAGTTCAAACCTTAATCTTTGAGCAAGACAGGACAAAGAGCTCTGATTTTAAAGGAAACAAAGATTGTGTGAAACTGAAGCTAGACAGATCTTTTTGAGGTATTTTTAGTAGGTTTGGCAAGAGTCAAAGCGTGGAAGAATAAAATGGGGCTAATATTAACTAAATTGCATATTCAAAGATTAATTCCTTATGACTTATGACCACACTTAAGGCTTTTCTGCTGAATTGAAAGATATTACAAAGAGAGACTCACAGACTGTGGCTACTAATTGGATGTGGAGTTTGAGTAGATGAAGAATAGAGGAAGACAGTGAAATGTCTAACCTGGGAACTTGGGTTTATGGTGTTATTATCTGAAAACACCCTGGAAAGCAGGTTAGGTGAGAATGTGAAGAGACCAGGTTTTGTATAAGATGAATTTAAGATGACCATAGCCTGACCTGTGGTGGTGCAGTGGATAAAGCGTCAACCTGGAATGCTAGGGTCGCCAGTTTGAAACCATGGGTTTGCCTGGTCAAGGCACATATGGGAGTTGATGCTTTCTGCCCCTCTCCCTTCTCTTTCTCTCTCCCTCCTCTCTAAAACGAATAAATAAAATCCTCCCCCCTAAAAGTGACCATAAACATATATGCATAGGTGTTAAAGGAACATATATTCATTAAATTTTTTCTAGATCTTTTTCTTTCTTTTAAACAAAATAGCATGAAAATTGATGGAAGCAGTGGAATTGTCCCTATCTGGCTTTGCTGTTGACTGAAATCATCTGTGAGAAATTGTATTTTTTGGTCATCTTTTTGCTAAATGTTTTCCATAGTAAATTATAGAATGTTCAAGTTGGAAAAGATTTTAATGATCTTCTAGTCCTACACTCTGCCCAAGAGGGGACAGCCAATGACAGTTGTCATCCCAACAAATGCTCATCCATCCTCAGCTTGAACACCTCACAAGGAAACCCACCATGTTTCTATACAAGGTGCTCTAGTTTTTAGAAAGTACATCTCCATCCTGAACTAGGATCCACCTTCCTTTTACTTCTAATCATTAGTCCTAATTCTGCACATAGAATATTGTCTCTCATTTTTCTTCTTCTTTTCCAAGTGAGAGGAGGGGAGATAGGGAGACAGACTCCTGCATGCACCCTGAGTGGGAGCCAGCTGATGACCCCCATCTGGGGCTGATGCTTTGCTTATCTGGGGCCCATGTTTGCAACAGCCATTTTTAGCACCTGAAGTGGAGGCTCCACAGAGCCATCCTCAGCACCTGGGGCCAATGCACTTGAACCAATCAAACTATGGCTGTGGGAGGGGAAGAGTAGGGGAAGGAGGGGAGAAGAAGATGGTTGCCTCTCCTGTGTGACCTGACTGGGAATTGAACTTGGGACATCCACACACCAGTCTGATGCTCTACCACTGAGCCAGCTGGCCAGTGTCTGTCTCTCATTTTTCCAATGTAGCAACTACTCACTTAGATTCCACTGAGATGTTCCAAAAATCCTAGTTGTTTATCCTCTAAGCTCTCATGCTTAAGATTTATGGATCTATTTCTAACCCACTCACAGAATTTCCTCTACCTAGTGATTTTTCTGACCAAGCACTCTAAATGGTCAGAAGACATTAAGGTGGCCATTTTAAGTCACTTTCGGCTGTACCTAGAGAAGGGTCTGGTCTGGGAATGTACATGTGGGAAAGGGAGGCCATGTGCCTATAGGTTTACTTGCTGCGTTATCTTGATAATGCCAATGAGATCTGTACCAACAAAATTAGCATGGGACCAACAGGGTCCCGTTGAAAATGTCCTGTTGTACAAACATAACCTAGATAAGTGCCATAGAAATATTTTTTCATATTCAAGATAACCCCAGAGGAAAAGAGAGTTTAAAGTTTTTGTTGCTATTGCTGTATATATGTGTTTTAAATGTTGTCAACATTTCAAGTGATGAAAATGAACTTGTGAACTGAAATTTTTGAAAATAATAAATTTCAGATAATGAAGTGTTAAATATTAATAAGCAGATTTTTAAATATTTTGGGTTTTTTTCAGGTGTTAATAGGATAAGTGAAAACAATATCCAGATATTAAGGTATCTCTTGTTTTATATTTATATTTAAGAATTGTGAACATATAAACTCACATACTAATTTATTCTATCTATATCTAACCTATGTTAGAAACTGAAGCCTTGAACTTGATGAATGCCCAGGCTGGTATAACTATGATAAAGCTATAAGGGTTTATCTGTGGCTTAAAACTCGACTCAGTGAGCCTTCTGTATTCCATATTGGTGCCTTTGGGGTAGAAAGAAGCGTGTGTAGTTGGGGGTCTAAAGATTTTTAAAAAGGCTTCCACTGCTTTAAAACAGTTTATGAAGCACAACTGTTACCTCATTTAGTAGTGGTGGAAATTGAGGCTTAGAGATATAAAAGATTTGCTTTTGTTCTTACAAGTAGCAATGAGAGAATTCAGTTTCCTGATTTGAAGTTCTGTGCCTCTTTTGGTCTGCCTCCCTACAAGATGGTTTTATGTACTGGTGAAATGTGATCTTAAATAGCGTAATTCTGTATTATGTTATAATAGTCCTGTGTTTATTCAATGAAGTCTAAATTCACTTTCTTTTCTGTTAGTAGACCAATATGAAACATCTTCTTTCCAGATAGTAGAAAGATATAGGCATTTATTATGGAAATGATTTAGTGTACATGCTTAAATTATAAAGACAGTATTGTTATTCATGTTTTACTGTTCTGTATATTCTGTGGTACTATTATACTTACAGATTGAAACAAGGACCATATATTAAGGCTGCTCATGAGTTATTTTAGTTAATTCTTATTCTTTTAAGTTATACACTATCTCCATGTTATAGTCTTATGGAAGTTAAACTGTTTTCAGGGTCACAAAGTTAGTGGATCGCAGAGCTAGGCTTTGAACCCTAACAACCAATGACAACATCTAGAGAGAAAGAATGTGATTGATAAAACAGACACTAAAAGTGCTGTGAAGTTAAGCAATTAACAGTAATTCAAGTTATTCTAAGCATTTCTGAGATTTTATCAGCCCAGATATATTGTATTGGGAACAATCTTGAGGAACCTTAGAATTTCCTAGGGAAAAGACACCTGTGGACTGGTTCTATGAGAGTGTGGATCAGTTTTATACAATACCCAATCTCAGCTTCTGTCAAAGGTAGAATGGTTCGGCATCCTAAGGACTTGAATCATTAGTTAATTAATATAACTTACATTTTAAGTAATCTGTACCCATGCTGAATTTGGCAAGCTTGAGATCAAACTAGAGAATTTGGGGTTTTAAACTGGGGCCCTCTGCATCCTAGGCTAATGCTCAATCCACTGCACCACCATTGGTCAGGCTCAAGGACTTTTTAAAGGGCAGATTTTATTATTCTAATGTTTGTAAAATAACAAGTGGCATTGGCAAGTAGAAGTACTAAGCATTTTCTTTATAAATAAATGGTTGTTTTGAAATTCTTCTTAAAGTAACTAAACCTATGCTGTCTTCTTTAAATTATTAATTTTCTAAGAAAAAAAATTTCCCTTCAAAGTATTGCTACTCTTCAATGGCCTACTACCTATCAGTGGATACTGAATTAATGAGTTTATTGCATTCATCATCTTATGCCAAAGTAAACAAACGTGGTTTCCATATCAGGATATTCTCCTGTCTTATTTTTTCTCTTCTCCAACTTCTAGTTCCAGTTCTGCTTACCTTACTAGGCTCTGTTTCATGCTTGAGACCAAAACCTTTGGTTTAAAGCAAAAACGGATTAATGTATGATTGCCTGACACTGGGCTGTGTGATTCTCCCTGTCCTACTCATTCCTTCATGCTTTTGATCTATCTGTAATTTATGATGATAACATTACTCAATAATCTGAATTGGCTTGGTGTCTTTCATCATCATTAAATTGTACAGCACGCATTCATGAGAACACTTGTTTCAATGAGGATTTTTCCTCCCAAATTGCAAGCTCTTCTATTTAGAACATTTAAATTGCCTATCAGTCTCGACTTACATTCCATTTCTTATAAGTCTTTATGGGCTGTCTTCATACCTACCACTTGTTTCCTAAAATTGATAGCATGAAATGTATTAAGTAGAATTTATCTAATTGTAGTTTTGACAGATGGTACCTCAGTAATCAAAAGGGAGAAACTATGAGCAAAATAAAAAGGAATTCCTTCCAATAAAATTCTCTTCAGCCCTCAGGTTTCTAAAAAGAACTTTTAATGCTATGCTTGCAATCATGAATTAATGTGTAGGCAAAAAGCTGAACTTTTTAAAGTCTATTTGAAAATCCTTTTCTTGCCTGACCTGTTGTGGCGCAGTGGGTAAAGCATCAACCTGGAACGCTGAGGTCCCTGGTTAGAAACCCTGGGCTTGTCCAGTCAAGGCTACGGGTTGATGTTTTCTGCTTCTCCCCTTCGTTCTTCCTCTCATTCTCTCTAAATGAATAAATAGTCTTTAAAAGGAAAAAGAAAATCCTTTTATTTAAATTGGCAAGTTAAATACCTCCACATTTATTGACACGACTGTTATGTTTGGTCTAAATTCTGTCATATTATTATTACATTATCTTGTGATGTAATTACTATATGTATTATATTTGTGATGTTTATTTTGTGTTTCTTCTTTGCCTTTTCTTCTTAAAATTCTTTTGCCATTTAAGAAGGTTTGTATTTTTATGCTAATGGTTACCTTTGCATTAATACTTTTTATAGTGCACTTATAAACTCCTTTTTCCTTACTTGCTCTTTCGCCTTTTGTCAGTTTTAAATGATATCTTTTGACAACCAGTGTCTTCTACTCCCCCCTTTTCTCTTTTCTTTCCCTATTTAGTTACATCTGTTCTCCTTTGTTACACAATGTGTGTATATTAGTCTTCAGTGCCACTGCCCCAACCACATTTTATCTCAGTTCTACAAGTGGATATTTAAATGTTCATCATAAATTGTTTTGCAAAGTTTTTCTAGTAATCTTTTTTTTTATTTTTTAATTTTTTTAATTTATTTTATTTTTATTTTATTCATTTTAGAGAGGAGACACAGAGTGAGTGAGAGAGAGAGAGAGAGAAAGAGAGAAAGGGAGGAGGAGCTGGAAGCATCAACTCCCATATGTGCCTTGACCGGACCAGTGCAGGGTTTTGAACTTGCGACCTCAGTGTTCCCAGGTCGACGCCCTATCCACTGCGCCACCAAAGGTCAGGCTCTAGTAATCTTTTTAATGCTGTCTTTGCCTTTCCTCTAAATTTTATTTTGAAAAATTTTATATCTACAGAAAAACCAAAAGACTGTCACCAGTGGTTAACACTTTGCCATACTTGCCAGTTATCCTTTGGTTGGATGAAGCTTCGCCCTCTCTAGTAGATTGCTCAGGGAGGCACATGTGTGCAGTGTTCTGGCACGTTCAAAACTATCTTTCTGTGGCTTTGAATCTTTTGAAGGAGTTCTTAGCTGAATATAATATCTTTCCTTGGTTTGCACTTTCTTTCTTTTATTTCGTTTTTATTAATTTTAATTTATTGTGTTTACATGGATTCAAGTGTCCCACCATATATAACTCCCTCACCCCCCACCCCCATGTCCCCTTTCATACCCCATATCCCCCCTACCTCTGGTGTTGAGTTTTACAAGTTCTTTATAAATTTTGGTTATTAACCCCTTATCAGATGTATTGTTGAATATATTCTCCCATTGCGTGGTTTGTCTTTTTATTTTGTTCATGTTGTCTTTAGCTGTGCAAAAACTTTTTAGTTTGATATAGTCTCATTTGTTCATCCTGTCCTTTATTTCACTTGCCTGTGGAGATGAATCAGCAAAGATATTGCTATGAACGATGTTGGAACTTTATTGCCTATGTTTTCTTCTAAGATGTTAATGGTTTCACAACTTACATTTAAGTCTTTTATCCATTTTGAGTTTATTTTTGTAAATGGTGTAAGTTGGTGGTCTAGTTTCATATTTTTGCATGTACATGTCCAGTTTTCCCAACACCATTTATTAAAGAGACTGTTTTTATTCCATTGTATGCTCTTACCTTTTTTGTCAAATATCAATTGACCATAAAGGTGCGGGTTTATTTCTGGATTCTCTGTTCTGTTCCATTGATCTGTATGCTTGTTCTTATGCCAGGAGCAAGCTGTTTTAAGTACAATGGCCTTGTAGTATAACTTGGTATCAGGAAGTGTGATACCTCCCACTTTATTCTTTCTTTTCAGATTGCTGATGCTATTAGTGTTCTTTTTTGGTTCCATACAAAGTTTTGGAATATTTGTTCTATATCTTTGAAGTATGCCATTGGTATTTTAATAGAAATTGCATTGAATTTGTAGAGTGCTTTGGGTATTATAGACATTTTAATGATGTTTATTCTTCCTATCCATGAACATAGTATATGCCTTCACTATTTTGTATCTTTCTTAATTTCTTTTATCAATGTTTTATAATTCTCTGAGTACAAGTCTTTTACTTCCTTGCTTAAATTTACTCCAAGGTACTTTATTTTTCTTGTTGCAATAGTGAAGAGGATTGTTTCCTTAGTTTCTCTTTCAGACAGTTTATTGTTGGTGTATAATTGGCCACTAAGTTCTGAATATTAATTTTATATGCTGCCACCTTGCCAAATTCATTTATCAGGTCTAGTAGTTTTTTGACTGAGACTTTAGGGTTTTCTATGTACAATATCATGTCATCAGCAAATAATAATATTTTACTTCTTTTCCAATTTGGATGCCTATATTTCTTCTTCTTGTTTGATTCCTGTGGCTAGAACTTCCAAAACTATATTGAATAGGAGTGGTGAAAAGGGGCACCCATGCCTTGTTCCCGATCTCAAAGGGATTGCTTTTCATTTTTGTCCATTGAGTATGATGTTGGCTGTGGGTTTGTCATAGATGGCCTTTATCATGTTGAGGTATGTTCCCTGTATTCTTACTTTGCTGAGAGTTTTGATCATAAATGCGTGCTATATTTTATCAAATGCTTTTTTTGCATCTATTGATACTATTATGTGGTTTTTCTCTTTCCTTTTGTTTATGTGAAGAATCACAATTATTGATTTGTGAATATTGTACCAGCCTCGCCTCCCCAGAATAAATCCCACTTCATCATGATGTATGATTTTTTTAATGTATTGCTGGATTTGGGTTGCTAATATTTTGTTGAGAATTTTAGCATTTAAGTTCATCAGGGATATTGGGGTATAGTTTTCTTTCTTTGTAGTGTCTTTACCTGATTTTGGAATGAGTATTATGCTTGCCTCATAAAAGGAGCTTGGAAGTCATCTCTTCTCTTGAATTTTTGAAATACCTTGAGAAAGATAAGTGTTAGTTCTTTGAGGATTTCGTAAAATTCACCTGTGAAGCCATATGGCCAAGGGCTTTTGTTTGTTGGGAGTTTTTTGATAACTGTTTCAATTTTATTTGTTGTTATCAATCTGTTTAGGTTTCCTGATTCCTCCAGATTGATTTTTGAAAGATTATGTGTTTCTAGGAATTTATCCACTTCACCTAAGTTGTTCAATTTTTTGGCATACTGTTTTCTTACAATCCTTTGTATTTCTGTTGTGTCTGTTGTTACTTCTCCACTCTCATTTCTAATTTTATTTATTTGAGTCCTCCCTCTTTTTTTCTTGGTAAGTCTAATTAAAGGTTCATCAGTCTTGTTTACCTTTTCAAAAAACCAGCTCTTGGTTTCATTGATCTTCTGTGTTGTTTTTTAGCCTCTATGTCATTTATTTTTACTCTGATCTTTATTATTTGTTTCCTTCTACTTCTTCTGGGCTTTATTTGTTGTTCTTTTTCTAGTCCTTTTAGAAGTAGGGTTAAATTGTTTATTTGAGCTTTTTCTTGCTTCTTAAGGTATGCCTGGAGTGCTATGAACTTCCCTCTCAGGACTGCTTTTGCTGTGTCCCATAAATTTTGAGTTGGTATATGTCCATTTTCATTTGTTTCAAGGAAATTTTTTCTTTCTTTCTTGATCTCATTGTTAACCCATTCATTATTTAATAACATGCTATTTAGCCTCCTAGTGTTTGAATGTTTTTTAGTTTTTCTATTTTTTTTTTTTTTTACAGGGACAGAGAGAGAGTCAGAGAGAGGGATAGATAGGGACCGACAGACAGGAATGGAGAGAGGTGAGAAGCATCAATCATTAGTTTTTCATTGCTGTTGCGACACCACAGTTGTTCATTGACTGCTGTCTCACATGTGCCTTGACCGCGGGCCTTCAGCAGACCGAGCAACCCCTTGCTGGAGCCAGCGACCTTGGGTCCAAGCTGGCGAGCTTTTGCTCAAGCCAGATGGGCCTGTGCTCAAGCTGGTGAGCTCGAGGTCTCAAACCTGGGTCTTCCACATCCCAGTCCGACGCTCTATCCACTGTGCCACCACCTGGTCAGGCTCTATTGTTGTTAATTTCTAGTTTTATGCCATTGTGATCAGAGAAGATGCTTGATATGATTTCAATCTTCTTAAATTTATTGAGACTCCTTTTGTGTCCTAGCATGTGGCCTATCCTAGAGAATGTACTGTGAGCACTTAAAAAGAATGTATATTCTGCTGCTTTGGGGTTAAAGGTTCTGAAGATATCTATTAAGTTCATTTGATCAAGTGTGTCATTTAAGGCCACTGTTTCTTTGTTAATTTTCTGTCTAGAGTATCTATCCAATGATGTTAGTGGGTTAGTGAAATCCCCTACTATTATAGTATTGCTGTTGGTCTCTCCCTTTATGTCCATCCAAATCTGCTTTATATATTTAGGTGCTCCTATATTAGGTGCATGGATATTTATAATGGTTATCTCTTCCTGTTGGATTGCTTTCTTTATCGTTATGTAGTGACCTTCTTTATTCCTTACTATGGTCTTTCTTTTAAAGTCTATTTTGTCAGATATAAGTATTGCTACCCCAACTTTTTATTTTCATTTCCATTTGCATGAAATTATTTTTACATCCTTTTACTTTCAGTCTATGTGTATCTTTTGTTTTGAGGTGGGTCTCTTGTAGACAGCATATGTATGGGTTCTGTTTTCTTATCCATTCAGCTACACTATGTCTTTTGATTGGAGCATTTAATCCATTTACATTTAAGGTTATTATTGATATGTGTTGTTTATTGCCATTTTTTTTCTTGAAATATACATTCCTTTTTTTTTTTTCAGAGACAGAGAGAGAGAGTCAGAGAGAGTGATAGATAGGGACAGACAGACAGGAACGAAGAGAGATGAGAAGCATCTATTATCAGTTTTTCGTTGTGACAACTTAGTTGTTCATTGATTGCTTTCTCATATGTGCCTTGACTGCGGGCCTTCAGCAGACAGAATAACCCCTTGCTTGAGCCAACGACCTTGGGTCCAAGCTGGTGAGCTTTGCTCAAACCAGATGAACCCACTCTCAAGCTGGCGGCCTTGGGGTCTCAAACCTGGGTCCTCCGTGTCCCAGTCTGATGCTCCATCCACTGCGCAACCGCCTGGTCAGGCTAAATTTCGTTTTTACTAGATCCCCCCCCCCCCACTTTATTTTGTCTACACAGGCTCCTTAACATTTCTTGCAGCATTGGTTTGACTGTGGTGAATTCTTTGAGGTCTTACTTTTTTTTGTCTGGGAAGCTTTCTATTTCTCCTTCAATTTTAAATGATAGTCTCGCTAGATAAAGAAGTCTTGGTTGTAAGTTCTTGTTCTGCATTATTTAGAATATTTCTAGCCATTCCCTTCTGGTCTCAAGTGTTTCTGTTGAAAAGTCGGATGTCATGCTTATGGGGGTTCCTTTGTAGGTGATTGACTGTTTTTCTCTTACAGCTTTTCGTATTCTTCTTTATCTCTTAGCTTTGAAATTTTGATTATGATTTGTCTTGTGTGGGTCTCTTTGGGTTCTTTTTTAATGGGGTTCTCTCTGCTTCTTGAACCTGTGTGAGTCTTTCCTGCATCAATTTAGAAAAAATTTCAGCTATAATTTCTTCAAACAGGTTCTCTATTTCTTGCTGTTTCTTTTCTCCTTCAGGAACCCCTATTATGCAGATATTGTTTCTCTTCGTGTTGTCACAGAGCTCTCTTAGAGTTTCTTCAGACTTTTTGATCCTCTTTTCTTTTTGCTGTTCTGCTTCCATGCTTTTGCTTATCTTGTCTTTTAAGTCGCTGTTTCGATCCTTTGCTTCATCCAGCCTGCTTTTAATTCCTTCTAGTGTAGTCTTCATTTCTGATATTGTGTATTTCATTTCTGGTTCTTCTTTATGATTTCCGCATTCTTTTTAATGCTTACAATTTCTTTATTGAGGTGTTTATTAAGTCTATCCATTGTAGCTTTGAGATCCTTAAGCATCCTAACAATCATTATTTTACTCTGCATACAGTAATTTGATTACTTTCGTTTCATTCAGGACTTTTTCTGAGGATTTGGCTTGTTGAAGCATATGACTTATGTTTCTCTGTCTTCCCATTGTTCTGTGTGTGGCTTGTAGGCTTATACCAGTTGTGGTTTCTTTATCTAGTAGAGCCACTTTGAAGTCTTGACTTGTTTGTTTTCTTTTCAGTTTACTTAACTCAGTGGTAGGCTTGTTTACTGATCTCAGTAGGGAGCTTATTTGAAAGTGTATCCAGGAATGTGTTGGTTGTAACCTCTGAGACTCTGCCAGTTACTCTCCGGGGTTGGGGCACTGTCTCAGTTTCAGTAGGGGGAGGTGTATCTCAATCTCCCTAGAGACCTGAGTTACTGCTTCTCCACCCCATTTCCTGTTTCAGTTATGTCTTTCACACTGATTGGAGCTGGAAGGCTTTCTGGAGGTGGGTCACTTGGAAAAACTTTAGGCTTGTGCTGTGTGGAGGAATCAACTCCTCACCCAGCTATGGCTGCCTCCGCACTGAATGAGTCAGCTTCTCAGATCATCCCAGACATTTGTCTGCCCATCACCATCTGTCTCGCTCTCCCCACCTTTTTTTTGTAAGACAAGCTAGTCCTCTCAGCCCTCCTGGCCCTTGGGGCCCCAGGCAAGTGACCATGAGTGATATTTTTTGCTCTATCCCTTTAAGGCACCCCTGCCACTTCCCACACACTGAACTTTGTTCTTCTCCCCTCTCAATGCTTTCCATCTTTCTCCTCCAGTCCCTGGATTTCTAGGCTTGGTCTCTGGTTCTGAGACAGAGAGCCCCCGTCTCTCAGGGTCTCTCTCTGCTTGTAATGGGAGCCTTTATGGGCTCTCAGCCTCAGCATCCCCTTGCTCCTGGAAGCAGGGGAGCCCCCACTGTACCCTCGTACTCCTTCCTGAATTGGCGTGGCTTCTTCTTTAATCCTTGGTTCTTGAGACCTGTTCTTTTAGTCCAGAGTTGGTTTTTCACACTGATTGATCCTAAATTAATTTGTAATCCAGTTTGGTGCTGTGAGCTGGGAGTCTGTGTGTCTGCCTACTCTGCTGCCATCTTCTAACTCTCATTTTAAAAGATTAAATATTCATTGTTTATTGTCAAATGAAACCCTTTGAAAAGTCATGAAGTACTAAATAAAACTCATTTATTTCTCTTACATAATTTGAAATTGCTATACTTTTCCACTCTAAGGTTTCTTAGAGAAATTATTCCTTCATAAATATTATCCAGTTTGCTAATTTGCATATAATCTGATATATAGTATCATGCTTGATACTATATTCCAAAATGGTGGAAAGTTTTAACTAAAATATACATCTGAACAGTACAAAAATAGTGTCTGAGGTCTTATAAACATCTCTTTCACGTTGCAAAACATAAGAACCCAGATGAACGGCTGTGAACTTTTGTATGAATGTTTTGAGGTCATAGAGATACTCTTAACTTTCTCTTTTTGACAACAAAAATATCTCATGATCTTGATTATAAGTTGACTTTTCCTACTCTGAAAACATTTAAGGCTGAATTTCATACTCAAACAAAATATTAGAATTATTGTATTATTTGGCTCTCATGTAAAAAAATGGATCACTAAGAATTTTGATAGTCTTAAACAGTTAACATTTTTTCTTTTTTTTCTATTTTTCCGAAGTTAGAAGCAGGGAGGCAGTCAGATAGACTCCCATGTGTGCTTGACTGGGATCCACCCAGCATGCCCACCAGGGGGTGATGCTCTGCCCATCTGCGGCATTGCTCTGTTGCAGCTGGAGCCATTCTAGTGCATGAGGTGGAAGTCATGGAGTCATCCTCAGAGCCCAGGCCAACTTTGCTCCAATGGAGCCTTGCCTGTGGGAGGGAAAGAGAGAGACAGAGAGGAAGGAGAGGAGGGAGGGTGGAGAAGCAGATGGGCGCTTCTCTTGTGTACCCTGACTGGGAATCAAACCCAGGACTTCCACATGCTGGGCCGACACTCTACCACTGAGCCTACTGGCCAGGGCCAACAGTCAACATTTAATAGAAATAAGGGGGGAAGATATCTGATTAATTAATTTTAATCCAGATCACTGAAATTTATAATACAGCATATTTAACCTCACTGAATTGGCACCTAATTGATGAGTAACTAGACTCTCTTAATACAATGTGTCCGTAAAGTAATGGTGCACTTTTGACTGGTCGACCGGTCAAAAGTGCACCATGACTTTACAGACACATGGTAGTAACTCCCTTTAGTCAGAGAATTCTAAGAGATGATTATCCTGTCATATTAATAGAGATTTGAATATACTCTGACCTTAAAGGAATTCATACATGGTATGACTGAGCTTGGAAGAACAAGCAACCTATTAATAGGATTGCATTTTGGGGTCATGAATAATTTTGTTGTTAGGAACTATTTTTGTTGTAATGAATATAAAATCCAAAACATTCAGTTTCTTCCGTTTAATTTATTTCATGTACCTTGACTTTACATGCTAAAGCCTATTAAAACTTTAAAATATATTTTATTTTTCTGATGCTTCAGTGCACATTTTAGTATATGCTTTCCAAATAACAATAAAGCAAAATTTATAAAAAAAAATAATACATAAAATACGTGATTAAACGTGAGATTTGTCATAAAAGAAACTTATAAGGATGTGTTGATATTACTTATCAACATATTTTGTGAGAGCCTTCAGAAAAAAGTATTTATTATTTTTTAAAAAGTGATGACATGACAGGTCAGAACAAAACGTTTCCAACTAGAATGCAGAAATTGTGAGAAAGCTTTTTTAGGAGGGCAGTGTTTCTCTTCAGATTAATGAAATATTTTCATATTGATAAAAATAGACACTGTGTTTTGAAGAAAACTTTAGACACACAACTTTTATAGCTTACAAAAGTGTTCTGCTGTAATGCTTTCTTTCTATTCTCTTTCCATTTTAGGAGAGCCCCCGGAGTTCCCCCTTGCGAATTCGGACCAGTGGAAGCTGTCAGTATTGGCTCTGTAGATTTGGCTTTACTCTTGATTTTCGCTTTTTGACAACAAAAATATCTCATGATCTTGATTATAGGTTGATTTTTCCTACTCTGAAAACATTTGGGGCTGAATTTCATACTCAAAATGTGAAGATCCAGTAGCACTGGGTGGAGCCATACCCTGTGCTGGAAGAGTCTGTGCAAACCTTTTGCGTCCTCTGCCGACGCACCCGCGCTGGTCTGCAGCATCCCCGCACCCCTACTTATCCCAGTGCTGGGTCTTTCTGAGCACAGAAAACAAAAGCTCCAATTCGGCATAATTGGTAATCTCTCTAAAATCACTGCAAGGTTAGAATGAGACCCCAGTACTTATTTGTCCAGTGATCCAAAACCAAATGATTCATAGATGGTGAAAAGGAAAACCAGTGCTGCTATTTAAAAAAAAAATGAAAACACCTTGAATACATCTCAGATGCCAGTCTTTATTCTGGACACTTTCAAAGGCTTTTCTTTATAGTGTTTTTACAGCTGTTTGTATCAGCTCAGCTGTTACTTCAATGGTTTTTTCTTTCACTCTCCATTTATCTTTTCGATTGATTGATTGATTTAAATACTTTTACTCTAAAAAGTGAAAGGTAAAAGCAGAGCTATAGCAGCTGAGTCAGTACTGACAACTACAAAACAAATGTTCCTACGGGTCTGAAGAAACTTCTGATACTTCAGTGTAGATGGAAAGATAAGATGTGGCTCTTTTTCGGAATTTCCTTCTTAAAATTTTGGTCTCATAAATTTTACCATCAAGTTTGATGTTATGAAATAGTCATCCAGACTTTTTAAAAAATCAAAACAGACATAAAATAGTGAGTCTTAATTAAAGCTTTTAAAGCACATATTACACTCAGTTCAAAGATAGAAATGGTTTTATGCCAGACTAGCTAGGAGTAGAAAATGTTTTAGTCACATGAATAACTTTTCAAATCAAAAGCGTTCTTATTAAATTTAAAGCTCAAAATATAGTTTCTTTAATCATATTTTGTTTCCAAGAATAGAGAAAAAATATAGAATTTCAGCTTTATCAATGCTGTAAAAAAGTTTAGAAGCAGAATTGAAAGAAATTTGATAGGTCATTACGAGTATTTTTTCAAATGATAAATGAACAAACTGAGACCCACGAAGAGATTCTGTGACAGAACCTGGGTAAGGACTTGAGATGTTTGACTCTCGGCCTGATCCTATTGTCTCTCTGATCCCATTTGTCTACCCTAAGTAAAAGTTAGTGGTTTTTCTAAGGATTCCTAATGTCTTTACTAAGCGTGTGCTGACTTCGTCTTTCCCAATAATAATTGAGCTGAAGGGACGATATACACTGATATTATTCATTCATTTTCCTTAGGAAGCTATTTGTGTTATAGAGGTTGAGTTGTGGTGGGGCTTTTTCTATGTATGTCCCCTGAGGAGCACAGGGGTGAGCATAGTTTGTAGGATTATTAGTCTATGAACACATTTCTACCAGTAACCTAATGTTTTATGTATATCTAGTTCTTGTGAAACACTTTCTTACATATAACATACAATCACAGTAAAAACAAAGTCAGTTTTAAAATGTATCCAATGTAAATATTAAAATTTATATCCCAATCCCTGTAGGCTGTGATACTAATCTATAGGTAAATGTGAAACTGTTTGATAATCCTATGTTAGTACTTTCTTAAGTCATATAGGTATGTGTAGATAAAGAGATACATACAACTTCTATGTATTCATATTTATTTATCAAAGACAGTTGCATTGTGTGTATGTATAATAGGATTAATAAATATCTGTAAAATTAATTAAGATCTTAAATGAACCTAGTCTAGGTAAAAATAGTCATAAAAAAATGTTAGTCTTGCTCATATGTTCTCTAAGAAAGTTTAATCACAATTCATCATCCAAACCAATCAATAAATTTTATTCTTGATATAGTTTTGGAAGCCTGTTGCAGAGATGCCTTAGAAGTAAGAAAGGATATGTAGCATTAGAACAGACATGAAAGATGTCTTATTACTGAGAAGTGGATGATGAAATAGTATTATAAGTATCACATTAAAGATCAGGTAATAATACATAACACTAAGTAGCAACGTGTTCTTGTTAGTTTAATGTATCAATATCTCAATTTTGAATTTCTGTGGCTCAGCTAAAATCTAAACTGAGTCTCCATCCTCTGAGACCTTGAGCTCTTAGCCTGCTCTGCACCTGCAGGTCAAGAGCCGTAGGAATGCTACTAACAGGGATGGCCCTTCCGGCAGCTCATTGAAATGCAGAGCCACACAGGTCAAATAGCTGCCCTGTCTGTGAGGAAAAATACACCTGTAACAACTCTTTCAAACTGATGCTTGTCTCATTTTTTAAAGAAAATGAGGATTGGAATATATAATACATATATAAATATATTAATATATTTATATAATATATAGTCACCCTTTCAAAATAGGGACTATGTAATAATGACAATAACTAAAAACTTGTTGCCATTTATTCTTTTATAGTCAAAGCCTTCTGTTATTGATACTCTGATATTTTGAAACAAAACAGTTCTGAGTATAACGCATTTCATTTGTGTAGGTGCTATAGAATGCACTTGTGCCACATCAAGCTTCCTTAAATATCAAATTATAGAACATATTCAGAGAAGCTAAATCTTGAATATTTCATTTGGCTAATTTTATATGTGTGAATGCTACATAGATCTTAAGTTTAGAAAACTTTGCAAAAACACATCACAATAAAGTTTTATTTTTGTCCCCTAGATAATCTTTATTTTCCAAAGACAATATGTATTTTATATTACCCACTGACACAGTCAGGCTATGTGATTTGTGCTTCTGTTTTAGATGGAAGAGCTGGAGAAGCAGTTAGTCCTTGCCAACTCAGAGCTGACTGAGGCACGGACAGAACGTGACCAGTACAGCCAGGAATCTGGAAATTTGGACCATCAACTTCAAAAGCTATTGGTGAGATTATGCTCTAAAATCTTACTGAGTATAATTATGGAAAAATTTTCACCAGAATATTTCACAAGGCTAATTTCATTTATAAAATTACGAAAATTTCAAAATATTTTTTATATACATACACAATAGAATGTCTTAGACATTATTCAAGTTTTACATATAAAGCATAATATTCCATACTTCACCTACTTCTTTCCTTAAGTAGAACTGTTATGGCTCAAAACTTAGGTGAAGCTGATCTTTGAAGACCCATAGTCTTTCAACTAGATACTCTATTCTGCAAAATTGAAGTAGTGTTGAGTGTTCATTTCAAAGCAAAATAACATTGCGAACACATACAAATTATGTACATAGAAAACTAGAATGGAAATTTAGGTTAAATATTTTTAAAAAGGAAAGAAAGAAAATGGGATCTGATCATTGTGAACCGGCCTCTGCGCTCTGTTAGAGGTGCGGCAAGCTGGGAAATTTAGAAACAGGAAATGTTTGCGCTCCTTTGTGTGGTATCAGTGGTGCAGTAGAATACACCTCCTCTCACCAGCAGCCCCTCCTAGGGCACGATGGGCTCTGCTGGGAGCGCCACTTGTCATAGGCCGACAGGGGCGTGGGCAGTTTCACCGAAGATGGAGCTGGCAACTGTGTGTGAAGCTCCAGACCTGGGGCGAGCCGTTCTCCTCTTTCCTGCCTATTGCGTGTTTCCCAGCATCCTCATATCTGAGTTAAAAAATATAAAAATTAAATGTCTGAAAGATTGTAAAATCCATTTGCTCCTTTCATTTTTACCAGCACTGCCCCCTTCATCCAAATGCTCCTCATTACATCTGGAGCATGGCAGTGCTCCCTTCCTCAGTTCCTCACTCCACTCTCTCCCCTCCTAAGTCCAACCTAGAAGTGCTGCCATAGTCATCTCTCAAAAATACAACCCTGATTGTGTCACTCTTCAACTCAAAAATCACTTTCCCCATAAGGTCTGACTCCCTGCCTTCGAGACTGTTCATGGTCTGGCCCCAGTTTACCTTTCCCACCCTTTCTCTACATACACCCAGTGTTCCCAGTAAACCACACACGTGCCTTGCCAATCCCTTCTTCTAATCTCATCTCCAAACTGTTTCCAAGGTCCAACTCAAATCCCTTCTCAAAGTATTTTGATCTCCATAGTGGTTTCTCTCTGCTAGTCCCTAGCTCTGTCCTAATGTAAAGCCACTTCCAGTTATTTGTGAGTGTCCCCTCTTTCTCTTTGGGTAATAAGTCCTTTAAGGTCTATAAACCTTTGTGTCTCTTGCTCTACTGAGTTTTTGCTACCAGTAAATATACACTACATTATGTATTTTATTTATTTTTTATTTTATTTTATTTATTTTTTATTTTATTTTATTTTTCAGAGACAGAGATAGAATCAGAGAGAGGGATAGATAGGGACAGACAGACAGGAATGGAGAGAGGTGAGAAGCATCAATCATTAGTTTTTCGTTGCCATTGCGACACCTTAGTTGTTCATTGATTGCTTTCTCACATGTGCCTTGACCGTGGGCCTTCAGCAGACTGAGCCAGCCCTTGCTGGAGCCAGTGACCTTGGGTCCAAGCTGGCGAGCCTTTGCTCAAGCCAGATGGGCCTGTGCTCAAGCTGGCGACCTCAGGGTCTCAACCCTGGGTCTTCCGCGTCCCAGTCTGATGCTCTATCCACTGCGCCACTGCCTGGTCAGGCTACATTATGTATTTTTATTTAGTAATTAAAGAGGGATTTAATTCTATTCACAGCCCAACTGCTCCTCCAGTCCCAGTACCAAGCATTATCCTGCATATCCGAATCAGTAAACGAATTGCTATCTCTATTCCTTCAACTTTTTGAGCATTTCTTTATCACAGGAGCATACTTGATGTGAAACAAAATACCTTTGCTGGAAAATTTAAAATGTAAAAACAGATGACTTTAAAAAATCTACTGTATTTTCCTTTTCATTATATTTGGGGTCCAGTCCATTGTGACTTACTTGTAATGCTAAAAATTACAAGTAAGCAAAATGTTAACTTATTATTTTCTAGAACACGTTCTTAATCAAGCCATTAAAAAGTAATCAAATCCCAAAACCAAAGTCTTCTCAAATCACATAAAAACTTCAAAGATGAGAAGGCAGCTTTTTCTTGCAGGAGCGAGAAACACAAATGCACGTTGTCTGTTCTACAGCTGTGTGTTTGTTTGTTCCCGGCAAACAAATGCACGGACCGAGGAGGATGAGAGCAGAGCAGCAAGGAGCCTTGATTTCAGCTGCTGGACCTGCTCTGCTGCTGTGGGAGTCCCCTCCCCCCCACCCTGAATGCAAGAACACGGAGATGAGAGAATTGAAGTCTGGAGAGAAGACAAGAACATGATGGCGACGAGGTAGGCGGACGTACCAACTTCCAACTACCAGAACCAAAGTGGATTATAACTCATTTTAAGAACCATCATCTGGATAAACCAACTTTGAACTAAACTAAGTAGACTCTTCAACCAAGGAACACAGAAGAAGCCACATTGAGACTGGTAGGAATAGCAAAACCGCGAAGAGGGCTGCTCAGCTCCTCGGAGCAAACGGCAGCCCGGAGAGACCCGCATGGCGGGAGGAGAGTTTGGCAGAGAGGTAGGGACCTAGGTCCCAGGAACCAAGCCCCAGCCTGCAGTCCCAGAGCCTAGAAGAGGCGTTTGGACAGTTTTGAGCTGTGAAACAAGTGAGGGAGCTCCCAGGCCTACAGTATGGAGTATTAGGTCCCATCCTACTCTGCTGAGGGTTGCTGAAGGGTATGGTGGCGGCAGGACGCTGAAACGCGGTTCTGTTGGCGTGGGTGGAGGCCAAGCCGGTGTGAGCTCGGTCTAGCCCAGCAGGGTCAGACGGGACGCGTGAAAGCGGTCCGGAAGCTGCGGGCCCGCCTGTAATCCCACCTATGGGGACAAAGCGGGAGGCCAGGAACGGGCAGAGATCTGCTCTGTGACCCTGCGCAAGCCGGCCCTGACCGCGGGGATGGGGCTAGGACAAGGGATGGGCACGGACTAGCAGCTGAGCTCACGCTACCAGCCCCGCCCGGCCGGAGAAACTGCGGTTTGCCATTCTACGTGCGCGAGCGGATCTGAGCACAGGGACGAGGTAGACCCCAAGACAAGTGGAAGCTCGCAGCTGAGCCCATGCTACTATCCCTGCCCGGCCGGAGAAACTGCGATTTGCCATCCTACGTGCACAAGCGGGCTCCAAAAGCGGGGGCGGGGTAGAGTCCCGGACGAGCAGAAGTTTGCAGCTGAGCAGAAGCCAGCAAACACGCCCGTCCCAATAAACCTTGGTTTGCGACCCAGCGCAGAAGGGCCCTGGCCTCGAGGGCGGGGATAAAGGATAAAGCCGGACGGGCAAAGGCTCACAGCTGAGAGCACGTCAAAAGCCCTGCCCAACCTGTGAAACTGTGGAAAGCAGGCTCTGACTGCGGGTTCTGGGCGGAAGTCCGGAAACAGGCTGGGTCCGCAGTAGAGCAAAGGTGCTCACCTCTACCCTTGGTGCTAAGGCTTGTGGCTTCAGTGACAGCCCCCTCCCATGGAGGAGAGGCACAAATCACAGCAAAAGCCACAGTGGGCCAGCGCTGGCAACGCCCATACCCAACCACCCTAGGCAGCAGCAGAGGGAGTGGGGGACCTGCACACAGACCACACCTAGACAACACAAAGGCAACACCTACTGGACTCCAGTGGCCACAACTTGCTTATACACAGACAAAATGGGCAGGCAGAGGAATGCAAACCAAATGAATCAAGAGAAATCCCCAGAGAAGGACCTGAATGAACCAGATATAACCAAATTACCAGAAGCAGAATTTAGAATAATGATAGTTAGGATGTTCAAAGAAATTAGAGCAACAATGGATAGTCATTAAGAACACCTAAATAAAGAGATAACAAGTATAAAAAATGAAATTGAAATAATAAAAAAGAATCAGACAGAAAATACAAATACAGTATCAGAACTGAAGACCACAATGGAAGGAATGAATTAAAAGCAGGATGAACCACGCTGATGATCGAATAAGCGAGTTAGAGGACACAATAAACAAAGGCACAGAAGCAGAGAAGAAAAAGGAAAAGAGACTCAAAAAATGTGAGGAAACTCTAAGGGAGCACTGTGACAACCTGAAGAGAAACAACATTTGCATCATAGGGGTGCCTGAAGAAGAGGAGAGAGGACAGAAAATGAAAACTTTGTTCAATCAAATCATAGCAGAAAACTTCCCTAAATTAAGGCTGGGAAACACTCCACACATTCAAGAAGCACACAAAACTTCATTAAAGAGAAACCAAAAAAGGTCTACACCAAGCCACATCATAGTTAAAATACCAAAGCTAATGGATAAAGAAAAAATTTTAAAAGCTGCTAGGGAAGAAAAGGCTATCACCTACAAAGGAGCCCCCATAAGGATGACATCGGACTTCTCAACAGAAACACTTGAGGCCAGAAGGGAAAGGCAAGATATAATCAAAGTAATTCAGAACAAGAACCTACAACCAATACTACTCTATCCAGCAAGGCTAACGTTTAAAATTGAAGGAGAAATAAAGAGCTTCCCAGAAAAAGAAAGCCTGAAGGAATTCATAAAAACCAAACCAATTCTGCAAGAGATACTAAGGGGCCTGTTGTGAACAGTTTAAAGGGAGGAAAGAATATAGCAAAAGAAGAATACAGCTTTAAAGAATAAAATGGCAATTTACAACTACATATCAATAATAACCTTAAATGTAAATGGATTAAATGATCCAATCAAAAGACATAGGGTAGCTGCATGGATAAAGAAACAGGACCAATACATATGCTGTCTACAAGAGACACACCTTAAAACAAAAGATGCTCATAGACTGAAGGTAAAAGGATGGAAAAAAATATTTCATGCAAATGAAAAAGAAAAAAAGGCAGGGGTAGCAATACTTATATCAGACAAAATGGACTTTAAAACAAAGGCTGTAGTAAGAGATAAAGAAGGACACTACATAATGATAAAGGGAACAATTCAACAGGAAGATATAACTATTGTAAATATCTATGCACCAAATATAGGAGCCCCGACATACATAAAGCAGACTTAGATGGATATAAAGGGCGAGATTAACAGTAATACTATCATAGTAGGGGATTTCAATACCCCTCTAACAACACTGAATAGATCCTCAAGAAAGAAAATTAATAAAGAAACAGCAGACTTAAAGGAGACACTAGATCAACTTGATTTAATAGATATCTTCAGAACTTTTCACCCTAAAGCAGTAGAATATACATTCTTCTCAACCACTCATGGTACGTTTTCTAGGATAGACCACATGTTAGGACACAAAAATGGTCTCAATTAATTTAAGAGGATTGAAATTATATCAAGCATTTTCTCTGATCACAATGCTATGAAACTAGAAATAACCACAAAAGAAAAACTGAAAAAATACTCAAACACTTGGAAACTAAATAGCATGATATTAAATAATGAATGGATTAACAATGAGATCAAAGAAGAAATAAAAAAGTTTCTAGAAACAAATGATAATGAGCATACATCAACTCAAAATTTATGGGACCCAGCAAAAGCAGTACTGAGAGGGAAGTTCATTGCATATCATAAGAAGCTAGAAAAAAGCTCAAATAAGCAACCTGACCCTGCACCTAAAAGAACTAGAAAAACTACAGCAAATAAAACCCAAGAGAAGTAGAAGGAAGGAAATAATAAAGATCAGATCAGAAATAAATGACATAGAGGCTAAGGAAACAATACAGAGGATCAATGAAACCAGAAGCTGGTTCTTTGAAAAGGTAAACAAGACTGATGAACCTTTAACTAGACTCACCAAGAAAAAAAGAGAGAGGACTCAAATAAATAAAATTAGAAAGGACAGTGGAGAAATAACAACTGACACAGCAGAAATACAAAGCATTGTAAGAAAATAGTACGAAGAACTATATGCCAAAAAATTAGACAATCTTGGTGAAATGGACAAATTCCTTGAATCATATAACCTTCCAAAAATCAATCTGGAAGAATCAGAACACCTAGACAGACCAATTACAACAAATGAGATAGAAACAGTTATCAAAAAACTCCCAAAAAAGAAAAGTCCTGGGCCTGATGGCTTCACAAGTAAATTCTATCAAAAATTCAAAGAAGAACTAACTCCTACCCTCCTCAAGCTATTTCAAAAAATCCAAGAGGAAGGAAGACTTCCAAACTCCTTTTATGAGGCGAGCATAATTCTGATCCCAAAACTGGGCAAAGACAACACAAAGAAAGAAAATTATAGGCCTATATCCCTGATGAATATAGACGCTAAAATTCTCAACAAAATATTAGCCAACCGGAACCAGCAATATATGAAAAAATCATACACCATAATCAAGTGGGATTTATTCTGGAGAGGCAAGGCTGGTTCAATATTCGCAAATCAATCAATGTGATTCATCACATAAAGAAAAGGAAGGACAAAAATCACATGATAATTTTAATAGATGCAGAAAAGGCATTGGATAAAATCCAGCATCCATTCATGCTCAAAACTCACAGTAAAGTGGGAAAACAGGGATCATTCCTTAACATGATAAAGGCCATCTACGACAAACCGACAGCAAACATCATACTAAATGGACAAAAACTAAAAGCAATCCCCTTAAGATCAGGAACCAGGCAGGGATACCCCCTTTCACCACTCTTATTCAACATAGTTCTGGAAGTCCTAGCTACAGCAATCAGACAAGAAGAAGAAATAAAAGGCATCCAAATTGGAAAAGAAGAAGTAAAACTGTCACTATTTGCAGATAATATGATATTGTATCTTGAAAACCCTAAAGTCTCAGTCAAAAAACTACTGGACCTGATAAATGAATTCAGCAAGGTGGCAGGATATAAAATTAATACTCAGAAATCAGAGGCATTTCTATATACCAACAATGAACTGTCCGCAAAAGAAATTAAGGAAACAATCCCCTTCACTATTGCAGCAAAAAAAATAAAGTACCTAGGAGTAAATTTAACCAAGGAGGTTAAGGACTTTTACTCGGATAATTATAAAACATTGATAAAAGAAATCAAGGAAGATACAAACAAGTGGAAGCATATACCGTGCTCATGGCTAGGAAGAATAAACATCATTAAAATGTCTACATTACCCAAAGCAATTTATAAATTCAATGCAATACCAATTAAAATACCAATGACATACTTCAAAGATATAGAACACATATTCCAAAAATTTATATGGAACCAAAAAAGAACACGAATAGCCTCAGCAATCTTAAAAAGAAAAAATAAAGCAGGAGGTATCACTCTTCCAGATATCAAGGTTTACTATAAGGCCATTATACTCAAGACAGCCTGGTACTGGCACAAGAACAGGCACATAGATCAATGGAACAGAACAGAGAACCCAGAAATAAACCCACAGCTTTATGGACAACTGATATTTGACAAAGGAGGAAAGAACATACAATGGAGTAAAGACAGCCTCTTTAACAAATGGTGTTGGGAAAATTGGACATCTATCTGCAAAAAAATGAAACTAGACCATCAACTTACACCACTCAGAAAAACAAACTCAAAATCGATAAAAGACTTAAATGTAAGCTGTGAAACCATAAGCATCTTAGAAGAAAACATAGGCAACAAGCTCTCAGACATCTGTAGCAGCAGTATATTTGTCGATTTATCTCCAGGGGCTAATAAAATAAAAGGCAAGATAAACAAATGGGACTATATCAAACTAAAAAGTTTTTGCACAGCTAAAGACAATAAGAACAGAATAAAAAGACAAACCACACAATGGGAGAACATATTCGACAGCACATCTGATAAGGGGTTAATAACTAAAATTTATAAAGAACTTATAAAACTCAACAACAGGAACACAAACAATCCAATCAAAAAATGGGCAAAAGAAATGAATAGAAATTTCTTTAAAGAGGACATCAGATGTCCAATAGGCATATGAAAAAATGCTCAATATCACTAATCATTAGAGAAATGCAAATTAAAACCACAATGAGATATCACCTCACACCAATCAGAATGGCACTCATCAGGAAAACAACACAGAATAAGTGCTGGCGAGGATGTGGAGAAAAGGGAACCCTTCTGTACTGCTGGTGGGAATGCAGACTGGTGCAGCCACTGTGGAAAACAGTTTGGAGATTCCTCAGAAAATTAAAAATCGAACTGCCTTTTGACCCAGCTATCCCACTTATAGGAATATACCCTAAGAACACCGTAGCACTGTTCGAAAAGAAGAAATACGTCCCCATGTTCGTGGCAGCATTGTTCACAATAGCGAAGATCTGGAAACAGCCCAAGTGTCCGTCAGAAGACGAGTGGATTAAAAAGCTATGGTACATATATACTATAGAATACTACTCAGCCATAAGAAACGATGACATCGGATCATTTATAACAAAATGGATGTACCTTGATAACATTATACGGAGTGATATAAGTAAATCAGAAAAAAAGAAAAACTGAGAACAGCATGATTTCATACATAGGTGGGACATAAAAGTGAGAATATGAGACATGGACAAGAGAGTGGTGGTTATGGGATGGGGGGAGGGAGGGAAGAGTGGGATAGGGAGGTGGGGAGGGACACAGAGAAAACCAGATTGAAGGTGACAGAGGACAATTTGACTTTTGGTGATGGGTATGCAACACAATTGAATGATAAGATAACCTGGAGATGTTTTCATTGTACATATGTACCCTGATTTATTGGTGTCACCCCATTAGAATTAATAATAATAAAAAAATATATATATATATATATATAAAAAGCTATGGTACATATATACTATGGAATACTACTCAGCCATAAGAAATGATGACATCGGATCATTTATAACAAAACGGATGGACCTTGATAACATTATACGGAGTGAAATAAGTAAATCAGAAAAAAAGAAAAACTGAGAACAGCATGATTTCATACATAGGTGGAACATAAAAGTGAGACTATGAGACATAGACAAGAGCGTGGTGGTTACGGGATGGGGGGAGGGAGGGAAGGGTTGGATAGGGAGGAGGGGAGGGACACAGGAAAAACCAGATAGAAGGTGACAGAGGACAGTTTGACTTTTGGTGATGGGTATGCAACACAATTGAATGATAAGATAACCCGGAGATGTTTTCATTGTACATATGTACCCTGATTTATTGGTGTCACCCCATTAGAATTAATAATAATAAAATATATATAAAAAAACTTCAAAGATGATGTAAGGAACATAGGGTCTTCTTTTAATTATTTAATACTAAAGGGGGGAACATATCTCACTTGCTGTAGGCTGATCTGCATAAGAGAGAGAAGGAGCTGAGTGTGGAGAAGGAGTAGAATAAGCGGCTGTAGGACCAGGTACTGGCAGCAGCATCACCATCGACCACCTGCTTTGGGAGCCGGACGACTGGGACATGGAGCTGCTGTGCCTGGAAGCCAAGCTCAAGGACATGAAGATAGTGTGACAGGTCCTGATGAAGCAGCAGGTCAGGCAGCACACGGAGGCTTCTCCATATGGTTTTGGAGTTGGGGGGGGGATTTTATGTCTTATAGGTAGAGCTTTTAAAAAATAAATAGATGAAAATATGTATGGGCCTAAAATAGCTCAAGTAGAGCTGTAGCTTCTATGAGAAAGTTGTAAAAACCTATTATTTTAATATTTTGACTACTTATTAAATTAAAATCTTGAGCTTTTTCTCATTTTTGTACATTGTTCAGAAATGAAACTCCCATTCAGTTCCCTTTTTATTTTCACCTAGAAATTGGTACCCTAATAATTGCTTATTTCAGAAAAGCATCAAAGCATAGGGGGATCTTAGGAACAGCAGGGTTGAAGGTTTCCAAGAGCTGTTTCTTTGGTTTTGCTTTTATTTTTCTCCAAACGGATTGAGACTGATCTGTACGCGGGAAGGGTGCGCTTCGTTTCAGTGCCCCCAGCAGGGAAATGTGGAATATGCTATTACAGCAGTGCCCCTTCCACACTGGAGGGACACGGTTCCATTGCCACCCGTGCCACAGAGACGTAAAAAACATCCCACAAAACAGTAACTTCCCAAGTGTGAAAGCAGACCAAAGGGACCAGTCTTGGCTTAGCCCCAAACAAAGCCAATTTTCCTATTCTCTGGCCCAACATGCAAAGGAAGAAAGATGAAAGATGTCATTGTAGTTGAGAATCTTACTCTTTTCCTAATGAGGACCAGAGAATGTGAATGTACGTTGGATAAAAACCATTCTTTACCTTTTCCTAAGAGGTAGAATTAAGGAGCAGATTGAAGGGAAATAGAAAGAATGGGCGGTTATCTACAATCCTTCCATACTTTCCCCTAAGGCCAGTGTTACCTTAATTTAAATTGGTACAGAAACATCCTCAGAGGAATCTTCCTATAAGGTCCCCATACTAGAAAACCATTTTGGAAGAGCATTGTATTAATTAAGGCCTCTTCACTTGGGCCTAATTAATGCACGGTCTATATGGAGTTCTGACAGCAAAACAATTTGGGTCTAAGTTGATATTATCTCCTGAATTATTTCATGTTAATTTGTTTTTATTAATTCTGAGACAGAGAGAGAAACATTGATTTGTCATTCCCCTCATTTATGCACTCACTGGTTGCTTCTTGTATGTGCCCTGACCAGGGACCGAATCTGCAACCTGGCATGTCTGCACGTGGTTTCAATTTTTTGAGCTAGCCTGCTCTATCTCTTGAGGTTGATTCTACCTGTTTGCTCAAATCCATGAAATTGTTTTTTCTTTAACAATCAGATGGAAATTCAGAGAAAAAATGAAAATCTGCAGAAAGTGTCCTCCTTGACTGCTCAGCGCAAATCCACCAAAGAGATGCTTCGGAACCTCGTAGACGGGTTGGCAGCTAAGAGCTTAACCCTGGAGAGCTCCGAGAGGACTCTCCGAGAGGACTTGATAGCTTCCCTCCAGGAGGAAGAGGGAGGCATTAAGGCCATTAACACAGTGATGAGAAAGTTCCGCTCCCAGGTAGAGTTGAAACTGCAGCAGCTGTAGCACCGGAAAAATTGTTACCTCTGGAACATGCAGACAGAATGCGAGGCACTCAGGCTACAGGAAGCCGAACAGGACAGGGTGATCGAGATTCTGCGACAGCAGATGGAGAACAAGACACAGTTGGTGGACCAGCGTGCATGAACAGCCGGTGCTATGCAAGTAGAGAAAGCTCAGCTTGAGAAAGAAATAATAGACTGGAGCTTGGGAAGTTTAAGGTCTGTACAAGGTTGGGGGGCTGTGGTTTTGTTTCTGAAAAATTTTCCCCATTAATAGGTATGACCTAATTTACTGAAAGGGGTTGTGTAAAGATGGTCTGTGGACACTCTGAAATTGTTTGAAAGTATTTGTGTGTATGTGCGTTCTTGGAGCGTGTTGGCCATAGAGAGACACTGGCCTGGGTTACTCAAGTGCATGTACGCAGGATTCTTGGAGGAATGCCCGCAAGAAACAGACATACTTTGTGATTGATAAGCTCTGAGACTCTGACTCCTGTTGTGTCTTTGTTCATGAAAAGAAACAGTAGACGTGCAGGGTTGGGGATGAAACAGATGGGGAAAACGGCTTGTGTAACTTTCTAGTTTTATCTGCTGAGTTATGACTTTTGGAACTCAATAAATACGCAGAGGTGCTGTTTCTCGGGGCTGGATCCGCCTAAGAGTTCCAGTCCTCTGCACGTTGTACATATCATCCGGTGTGTCTTCTGCCTTGCGAGTCCCGATAGTGAAGAAATTCGTAACAGTGCGTATGTATGTTTTTTGTGAGAAAGTATTCATTAGATCTCACTTTCATTAGATTTCAAAATAAGTGGCCCAACAATGTCTCATAACTACCTGCACAAAAGAGAGAAAAATCAGAAAATCCACAGCTTCTTCCTGAAGCCTTTCCTGACCCCACAGATTGAAGGTTTTTCTCCCTCTTCAGACAGACCTAAATTTGCACCACATCTCTCACCACTCAGTAAGTGAAAAACACTGGACTGTTTGCTGAATCTTGGCTTCTATATCTGTAAAACAAAACGAAACCAAAGACCAAACCAAAACAACAACAAAAATCCGAACAGCCTTACTGGATTACCTGAGGCTTAAATTAGAAATTTTATATCAAGCACTTAGTTCCTAACCTATAGACAATGTTTAGAAAATATTAATTCCCTTCCCCCGTTCTATTTTCCGCCTAAATTTCATCTCACTGGGTCACATTCTATATTGCACTGTGTGTGTATTTAAATAGCCGTGTGTCCTCTTCTCTTTAAGATTGCAGACTTCTTTAAGCAGGGGACGCATCTTACTCACCCTTGTACCCCGGCCCCATGTCTTTGTGCCTTTTGCCCAGCAGATGCTCAGTAAATAGTCATCAGCATTTAAAACTATTGAGTGAATTTTATAAACATTTGGTTTCCTAAGCTTTATGTTACCTGTCTCTTTGCCTTGGTAACTAATAGTACACAAATCACACATTTTTTTTTCAGTGTAACTGAGATGTGATTGACACTGCATAACTTTAAGTCTACAGCATAATGATTTGACTTACATATATTGTGTAATGATTGCCACAATTAGTGTAGTTAACATTCATCATCTCTTATAGATATCAAAAAAAGAAAGAAAACAATGTTTTTCTCCCTGTGCTGAGAACTTTTAGGATAAGGTGACCAGATTTTTTTTTTTTTTTACAGGGACAAAGAGAGAGATAGATAGGGACAGACAGACAGGAGCAAAGAAAGGTGAGAAGCATCAATCATTAGTTTTTCGTTGCCATCGCAACACCTTAGTTGTTCATTGATTGCTTTCTCACATGTGCCTTGACCGCGGGCCTTCAGTAGACTGAGCCACCCCTTGCTGGAGCCAGCGACCTTGGATCCAAGCTGGTGAGCTTTTTGCTCAAGCCAGATGGGCCCGCGCTCAAGCTGGCGAGCTCGGGTTCTCGAACCTGGGTCTTCCGCATCCCAGTCCGACGCTCTATCCACTGCGCTACCACCTGGTCAGGCAGGTGACCAGATTTTAAAATTGAAAGCGGGACACCATTGACGAGGGGTGGGGGGTTCTTGATTAAAAGTTTGGTCTATATGGAGCAAAAAATATTTTCATAGAATGCAAAAATAGTATTGTAATATATATTTTTAAATTGGGACTTTTTTTAAAATGCCGCGGGACGCGGGACAAATTGTTAAAAATCGGGACTGTCCCACCAAAAACGGGAGGTCTGGTTACTCTCAGCAATTCTTCAGTATACTACACAGCAGTGTTAACGACAGTCATCATGGTGCACATTACATCCCTGGTACTTATTTGGCTTGTAACTAGAAGTTTGTACTTTGTACCACCTTTACCCAATTCCTCCCCCCCCATCCCTTGCCTCTGATAACCGTAGATCTTACATAACTTTAGATGCCTGAGTTTTCTTATTCTAAAAATAGGACCAACTATAGATTATTACCTATCTTATGGAGATATACAAGTTAATTGCATTAAAAAAACCTAGAATTTTCTGGTGTTAAAATTTTGCTTAATTATATTATAAGAATTTTTTTTAATGGCCAAACTCACCATGAAAGAGACTTTTAAAGACATCTTAATAGGCAGCCCTTACAATGAAATTTTAGAAGAGGTTTATAGAACATATTAGAGGAGAAAAGACAATGTTATAACTATATATGCATACAATTTTTATTTCTTACTCTACTCATTGTAATTATCACTATACTTAGATCTTAAAAGATAAAAAGGATGCAAGGATCCGAGAGCTCAGGGCCAGAGCGAGTGACCTGGAGCTGGAGAAGGCGAAGCTGGTGAATGCAGGCTCTGAGTGGCTCCTTGCAGTGATGGACATCAAACAAGAGAGAGATCAATTACTGAATGAGGTGAAGACTATTAGGACCAAGTTCAACAGTCTTGCAGGTATGTTACTTCAGTTCAAATTCTGCTAAAAAAATAGCTGTATCAGTGAAGTTTGATGTGGCTACTAGGACTGTTGCAGAAAAATATTTTTTTATCCCACATCACAAATATGGATAAAATATACTGCAGTGGAGGTCCTTTATGGCCTGAAATCCTGATACTTCTGGAAGAGCTTTCATATCTTGTCCTTATTAACTGTTAACTTTAGTCAGCCCTCAGTGTCCATGAAATTCTTTATTGAGTTTCCAAGAGAAGGGTGAGTGAAATGGAAACCTGAGTCCTCTGAGCAAAACACCTGATCAGAGGTTTAACGTTGAAGCAACATGCCTAAACAGACTTATGCAAATTTCTTGAAAGGAAAAATCCAAGGCCTTTAAATTTAAAAACGAAACACTTCTTCTTCACATAACAGTGTAGGCATCATTTGCTTCCCATACACACCATTTGTTCCTGAGCATTTACTAAGCCAGATACTGGGATAAGCCCTAGGAACACAACAATGAGGCTCCCAGCTAGTTGGTAGCCAGACTGTACAGAACGGGTTGCAGTACAGGGAGTGAGGCTCAGTGGATGTTCGCTGAGCGCAGATGTAGGAGACGGTAGAGAAGCAGCCTTCTACAGGAGCTGTCATCAGTAGTAGGTTTGAGGGGAAAGGGATTTTGGCAGGTGAAAGAGAGGTGGAAGGGCAATCAGGCAGAGAGAACACTATGGGCAAAACCATGAAGGCATGACATAGCATAATGTGACTTCAGAAGTATTTGTTGGAATAAAATGTGAAGGAATGAGGACTAAAAAATGAGGCAGAATAGATAGGTGGAGCCAGACAGTGTGGAGCCAGCAACAGATACTAAGTAAGAGATTGTTGTCATCAAATTTACCTTTTAGAAGAACAGTGTCTACAGGTAAATAGAGAAAGGCAAGGAAAAAAGGGACAGAGGCCAACCAGTTAGAGAGGATTTTGCAGGGTCTCAGGGAAATATGATGAGAACTTGAACTAATGCAGTGGCAGTAAGAATAAGAGGAGAATGAAGAATTCAGAATATTTTTGGAGACTGAGTCATCAGTACTTAGTGACTGGAAGGGTCATGTGGGGGTGGGATTCAGGTTTTAAGTTTGAATTACTGGGAAAGCAATGATCCAACAGCTGAGAGAGGGAAAGTGGAAGGAGAGGCAAGTTTGATGGGAGGGTGAGATGCAGTTAGTATGAGACAGTTGGTTTGAGTGACACCAGGGCATCCACATAGAAATGTCTGGATAGACAGAGATCTCAGCAAAGAGGTCTTAGCTGTCTGTTCACTCTATATGTAAATCTATCATCTATAAATATAAATAGATAGTTGAGTGTGTGTATATTCTTGTCTATGAATAATGAATACATGCCAGGTATCTTGATAGTTATTGGAGATAAAAAGTCAGATAACACATGTAACAGCCTCAGGTTACTTATTGTTTCATGGAGATCTATCTCGTACAGATGGTGGTTAAATCTATTTTAGTGGATATGATAATCCATGGAAATGGTTTAAATGAAATAGTTGTGAGTCAATTGCACAGGCTGGGAAAAGCAGTGAATAGTAAGTATGTAAAATCCACCCAAGCAGATTTTAAAAAGAGACAGATCCCTGGAAATGTATATGTAGAGACATCTAATTTCTGTAACAAATGACAATGTAACTAATGAAGACTAAGTGAAGTCTCTCCCAGCTCTAAAATTCTGTGATCATTAATTACAAATAAAACATACTTCATAACAATTGAATAGAAATATGTAACAATCTATTATTGATTATCATGTTGTACAGAAGACTATGGAGTCTCAAAAGGAATTTTCAAAACAACTGTGAAGAAGTGGAAACTACTACAAATAAGCTGAAAATGCAACAATTAAAGTCTGAACAATCTGAACTAGAACAAACAAGAAATACATTAAAGTCCATGGAAAGATCTGGTGCTTATGGTATGCTTTAATAGATTTTCTCTTGTTTTTAATTCCATCGATCTAGATTTATTAAAAACACAAACCTGGATACATTGCCTGCCATCTCTTCATGGTGCCATGTGATGCAAGAGATATCAATGACAGGTGTTATGTAACAGTAGTTCTACTCGTTTGTTTTGGGGGGTGATTGCCACGTGCTTAATTTAATCCCTCAAGTACCTGAATCTTTCTTTCCCTGTAGTTATTTCAATAATTTCTAACAGACCTTTAAATCTGTAAATGTCAATTAATTATTTTAAGGACATATTGATAATAAATACAAGTTATTGATAATTTTTATTCAACCTCTTATTTTTCACATGTTGATTATCTACAATAATTATATATCTGTGGCTAATTGTCAGTTCCTGGGAAGGAGCCCTGGGAATTGAACTCCTAGGATGAGGGGTCCCTTCTCACCACTTAGATCTGTTCCCTTACCTTGTTGCCCATATTAATTCAAAGAAAAGGTTATTTACTCTTTCATATTGTTCATATGTTTGGCATTGCTGTATTAGCTGACTATAAGAACAAATATTTAATTAAAGTCTACGTTTTATGATTTCTCAATATTCTTTTAATGTCAAAAGACTAATTTTTGCGCTTGCTTCAGCAGCACATTCTAAAATTGGAACAATACGGAGAAAATTCTCAGGGCACCTGCACAAAGATGGTTTGCAACATTTTGAGTCATTCTATATTTTGTGTAGTTCCCAGAAGTTCAGCTCATTCTTTGCTGGTTCCCACCAAGAAAGTGATGGGGTTTGGAGAAGTCACTCAGGAGACCCAATGGGATCTGTGTCCCCCACATACATACACACGGAGTCCCTTCCTCAGTGCCCTCCGCTCATCTCTGCAGCTGCCTCAGTCACATTACAATGATTATATTAAATAGTAATCTTGTATTTGCATTCAAATGCTTACTTTTATTGATTAAAATTGTCTTAAAGTATAGAAGACTTATATAAGAAAATTACCTTTGGCCTCAACAGGCGGTGGCACAGTGGATAGAGCGTCGGACTGGGATGCAGAGGACCCAGGTTCGAGACCCTGAGGTTGCCAGCTTTAGCGCAGGCTTATCTGGTTTGAGCAAAGCTCACCAGCTTGGACCCAAGGTCACCGGCTCGAGTAAGGGGTTGCTCAGTCTGCTGTAGCCCCATGGTCAAGGCACATATGAGAAAGCAATCAATGAACAACTAAGGTGTCGCAACAAAAAACTGATGATTGATGCTTCTCATCTCTCTCCGTTCCTGTCTGTCTGTCCCTATCTATCACTCTCTCTGTCTCTGTAAAAAAAAAAAGAAAAGAAAAAGAAAAGAAAATGACCTTTGAAGGCCAACCACAATCCACTTAAGCAGCCCAGAATTCTTCAGAGATATGAGATGAACAGGACAGGTGAAAAATAAGTTTCCAAATTTTCTCTTCTTTTATAAAGAGGTATGGATATGAATATATAATCAAAATATAATATTAAATAAATACAAACTCTTAACTTATAAATATTTAACTTGTGAGAAATCTTTTGAGAACTAATATTTGAATAAAGGAGCATTTATTTGAAATTTAGCAATTCCTTCACTTATATATTTTTATTGTTGTTCTAGTAAGAGAATACGAAATGTATCCTTGCATTACTAGATTAATAAAAATGAGTGCTTTTACCTTTTCTTATACATTATGAGTACCTTAGAATGTTAACTCCATTCACTATCCTTCTAACTTATGTATAGTTGCAACATAGTTTAATTATAAATGTAAAAACCACACTGGATAATTTGTGTTGTTTTGTACAGTTAATATTCATTTAAATATATCCACAATATTTTCACTTTGTCCTACTCTACCTGCTATAATTTCATTTATGCCTTTATGTTTACTTTAATGTAAGTCTGCTGGGGACATAATTTCTCAGTTTCTGTTTTTCTGAACTTGTCTTTATTTTATGCTCATTTTTGAAGAATATCTTTTTCCGAGTATAGAATTCTAGTATCGACATTTCTCCTTCACTTTGAAAATATTCCATTAATTTCTGGCTTCCACTGTTTCTTTCTTTCTTTTTCTTTTTTTTTACAGGGACAGAGAGAGAGAGTCAGAGAGAGGGATAGATAGGGACAGACAGACAGGAACAGAGAGAGATGAGAAGCATCAATCATCAGTTTTTTGTTGTGACACTTTAGTTGTTCATTGATGGCTTTCTCATATGTGCCTTGACCACGGGCCTTCAGCAGACCAAGTAACCCCTTGCTCAAGCCAGTGACCTTGGATCCAAGCTGGTGAGCTTGTTTTTTGTGTTTTTGTTTGTTTGTTTTTCTCAAGCCAGATGAGCCCATGCTGAAGCAGGATGAGCCCATGCTCAAGCTGGCGACCTCAGGGTCTTGAACCTGGGTTCTTCACATCCCAGTCCAACGCTCTATCCACTGCATCACCACCCGGTCAGGCTTCCACTGTTTCTACTAAGAAGTCTCTTCTAAGTTTAATTGTTGCTCATTTAAATGCAATTTGTCTCTTTTCCCTTCTGGCAGCTTTAAGATTGTTTTTGTCTTTGGTTTGCTTTGTTTGTTTTTTAATAGATTTTATTGAGATGTGCAGGTATGATTTTCTTTCTTTACATCAGAAGAACCCGTCTAGGTTGTGCAGTACTGCTCTTTGAGTCTGTGGTTGTCTGTATCTTCATGTCCAGACCTTGTGGGTCCATAGCTAGTATCTGAATTTCTCTGTTTTCCACCATGTCATTTTGTTTCCTCATATGCCTAGTTACTTTTATTGTCTACCACCTGTGGTAGACAGGTGAGGACACCGACGATCCCAAACAGCTGAATCTAATTAGAAGTTAAAAAGATTTGAGGCTGGACCTCAGGTCCCCAAGGGCAGGTCTTGTTCTGTAAATCTTTATTTCTAAGACACAGCCCCTTTCTGTGCAGTCCTTTTAGTCCCACCCAAAAGCCTTGGGTGTTTGCTAGAACACCCATTCTCCCTCTCCCCATCATTGGAAACATTTTTCTCATGAAAGTTTGACTTTAGAGAGATGTAGTGTACTATTTTTAATTCAATCTCTGCTTTCACTTTTGTTCTTGCAAAATTTTAGTGTGGAAAGTTTAGCTTCTCAATCATTCCAATCTTCTCCAGAGAAGTCCCCAGTTCAGTCACTCCTAACTAGTTCGGCTGAAGATTCAATAGGTTCTACGTCTCAGTATAGATCCACCAAGTCTGTACACTCACCTGATTCTGTTAAAGGTAAGAATGATCTAATATCACTGATGAGATTAATTGGTTTTCCTGCTCTAGTAAATTGAAAGTTCCTTTCTATAATCAGAATAAGATTTTACATGTTCTTATATGCAAGTTCTAATAGCTGGCTGTGTAGCTTAAGTCAGTCTGATTTAAATAGAATAGCTATTCTGTATACACACACACACCCTTAATAAAACATAGATATTACATATAAATATTATTTCTTTCTCTGTCATGAATAATGATTTTTTTCTCTATTTATTGTAAGATTTTGGGTCTTCTCTTAAATGTTGTGACCTTTCTTATTTATGTTCTTTAAAATGGTTCTCTTCCTTCTCTGCATTTGTGAATGCAAGTATGTTTCTCACAAACATCAAAATGCTCTCATTTTTTAAAATTCTAAGTTTTTATTTTTTTTGCTGAGACCAATGGGGAAAAATGTTTACTTTAGAATAAGTGCCTGATAAATAAGTGGATGTGAACTAAATAGATGTTCAATTGAACTTGAAATGTTTGTCATATAAGGCAGTGACTCAGAGAGCCCCAGTACTCTAGGGCATCATTACCTTTGATAAGGGCTAAACTAAGCAAGTTGCTGCATCAAGGACTAAGATAAAAATGAAAATCTTGAGATTTCCAATCAAGTATTTTTAGACGTTGACAAAATTTAGCTTACTTATTAAAGAATAGCTTGGACGTGTCTAGTCCCTCCTCAGTTTCTACTGCCATATTTATTCTCAGCTCGCTGAGGCCATTTCAGCATCCCTCTTCTGTCTCATAACACTGTCCTCATTCAGGTGACAGCAACTACAGTTTGTACACCTTCAAGAATGTTGCCAGAGCCTGACCAGGTGGTGGTGCAGTGGATGGAGCGTTGGACTGGGATGTGGAGGACCCAGGTCTGAGACCCTGAGGTTGCCAGATTGAGCGCGGGCTCATCTGGTTTGAGCAAAAAGCTCACCAGCTTAGACCCCAGGTCGCTGGCTCAAGCAAGGGGTTACTCAGTCTGCTGAAGACCTGCGGTCAAGGCACATATGAGAAAGCAATCAATGAATTAACTAAGGTGTCACAACAAAAAACTGATGATTGATGCTTCTCATCTCTCTCTCTGTTCCTGTCTGTATGTTCCTATTTATCCCTCTCTCTGACCTGTAAAAAAAAAAAAAAAAAAAGAATGTTGCCAGAATCAGTATTAAATCTTGATCTTCCAAACCCTAAGTTCATGAAACTTTAATGTTTGGTATGAAAAGCTGCCATTTATAATGCAAAGTGTGTCATTATACTTAAAAGTATTTCTCTCACTCATCCCATTTAATGCTGTGTAGTTAAGTAAGAGTGTATCAGATTGGTTTGAAACAAAATCAAATAAGCAAGTATTGCAATATTTAGACAAGACCCTTTCATTACTTTAAAATAGTGTTTTGAGGTTTTCATTATTTTAAAGGAAAGGTTGTTTAACCTGTAATTGGAAGATTTCTAAAATACATATTAAACAGACTTTTACTATCACATCTAAACAATTTTCTAATAGCTTCCCAGTCTCAGCCAATAGAAAACACAGAAAAGACATGCAGGATGCTTCAGAACAGACTGGAAAGCTTGCAAATGCTAGTAGATTTACAGATGAAGAACCAAGGTACAGTGTACATTTGGCAAGTCCTCCTTGCTCAAAAGAATACTCACCTTCCCTTCAGGCTAAGCCTCCTATCTATGGACCCACTGCAAAGGATATTGAATAAGCAACCTTAGTCAAAATATAAGGGTCTTAACCATGACTAACCCCTGGATTAGCCCTATTCTACTGTAGATAAGCATTTGTAAGGCAGTAGCCAGGATACAATTGCAGTCAATAGCCAGGGAACAAAATAACAGCCTTACACAGGATTTTAATTAGCCTGGGCTCTGAGACTATGCTGCATAGTCAATTAATGAATAAGAAGATGAACTGGTTATAAATATACTAAAGCTATTTAGATGAGAAATTATTATACTCTGCGGACAATAGGCAACTTTTAGGCTTAAGTTCTAAGTAGATGTTCCCATGGATATGGGAGAAAATGGATTTGTTCCCAGGGGGTTGTGAGGCCTATGATATTTTATGGTTTTCTAATATAAATTTATGTATCCTGGAGCCTTTTATCAGAGGGAAATTAATTTTGGAGTATACACATTATTCCATCTTTCCAGCTCTAGAGAAATAAGTTTCAGATGAAGGATAATAAATATATCTCTAAGAACAAATTCTTATAAAATAAGTTTAGCTTTATTAATAATAATAGTTGCTATTAGCATTTATTGAGCATTTACTAGCTCTTTGTCAGGTCCTATTCTCAGAATTTACAGAAGTTTCTCCATGTGAGCCTTACCACACCAGGAGGTGGGGACTAATGTTATGTCATTTGAAAATGATACACTCAGATAAGATCACAATCAGTCAATAAATTCTAAGTCACTTGAATGGTAGAGCTGGGGCTCGATCTTGAATTTCTAACTGCAAAATCCACATATTTTACTATATGAAATTATTATTAAAGAAAATTCCAAATCCCTTATTATAATTCCAGGTCCCTGTGTATATAAATATCAGGAAAAAATCTTCAATTTTAAGTTTAATGTAAGTTTTTTGTTTGTTTGTTTTTGTTTTACAAAAGATGCATTATCTTCTTGGCCTTGTTTTAATCGTACTTTGACTTATATTTCTGAGTTTATCTGAGTAATGCCACCATGTAAGAGTCCAAATAAGAGACATTGCTATTGTTTAAAAAATTAAAAGACCTGGCCCTGGCCGGTTGGCCCAGGGGTAGAGCATTGGTCCAGCGTGTAAGTCCTGGGTTCGATTCCCACCCAGGGCACACAGGAGAAGCACCCATCTGCTTCTCCACTCTTCCCCTCTACTTTCTTTCTTTTTTTATATATATATATATTTTATTATTATTAATTCTAATGGGGTGACACCAATAAATCAGGGTACATATGTACAATGAAAACATCTCCAGGTTATCTTATCATTCAATTGTGTTGCATACCCATCACCAAAAGTCAAATTGTCCTCTGTCACCTTCAATCTGGTTTTCCCTGTGTCCCTCCCCTCCTCCCTATCCCACTTTTCCCTCCCTCCCCCCATCCCATAACCACCACTCTCTTGTCCATGTCTCATATTCTCACTTTCATGTCCCACCTATGTATGAAATCATGCTGTTCTCAGTTTTTCTTTTTTTCTGATTTACTTATTTCACTCCGTATAATGTTATCAAGGTACATCCATTTTGTTATAAATGATCCGATGTCATCGTTTCTTATGGCTGAGTAGTATTCCATAGTATATATGTACCATAGCTTTGTAATCCACTCGTCTTCTGACGGACACTTGGGCTGTTTCCAGATCTTCGCTATTGTGAACAATGCTGCCAAGAAGATGGGGGCGCATTTCTTCTTTTCGAACAGTGCTATGGTGTTCTTAGGGTATATTCCTAAAAGTGGGATGACTGGGTCAAAAGGCAGTTCGATTTTTAATTTTCTGAGGAATCTCCAAACTGTTTTCCACAGTGGCTGCACCAGTCTGCATTCCCACCAGCAGTGCAGAAGGGTTCCCTTTTCTCCACATCCTCGCCAGCACTTATTCTGTGTTGTTTTGCTGATAAGTGCCATTCTGACTGGTGTGAGGTGATATCTCATTGTGGTTTTAATTTGCATTTCTCTAATGATTAGTGATGTTGAGCATTTTTTCATATGCCTATTGGACATCTGTATGTCCTCTTTGGAGAAATTTCTATTCATTTCTTTTGCCCATTTTTTGATTGGGTTGTTTGTCTTCCTGGTGTTGAGTTTTATAAGTTCTTTATAAATTTTAGTTATTAACCCCTTATCAGATGTGCTGTCGAATATGTTCTCCCATTGTGTGGTGTCTTTTTATTCTGTTATTATTGTCTTTAGCTGTGCAAAAACTTTTTAGTTTGATATAGTCCCATTTGTTTATCTTGCCTTTTATTTCAGTTGCCCGTGGAGATAAATCGGCAAATATACCGCTGCTACAGATGTCTGAGAGCTTGTTGCCTATGTTTTCTTCTAAGATGCTTATTGTTTCACGGCTTACGTTTAAGTCTTTTATCCATTTTGAGTTTGTTTTTGTGAATGGTGTAAGTTGATGGTCTAGTTTCATTTTTTTGCAGGTAGATGTCCAATTTTCCCAACACCATTTGTTAAAGAGGCTGTCTTTACTCCATTGTATGTTCTTTCCTCCTTTGTCAAATATCAGTAGTCCATAAAGCTGTGGGTTTATTTCTGGGTTCTCTGTTCTGTTCCATTGATCTATGTGCCTGTTCTTATGCCAGTACCAGGCTGTCTTGAGTATAATGGCCTTATAGTAAACCTTGATATCTGGAAGAGTGATACCTCCCGCTTTATTTTTTCTTTTTAAGATTGCTGAGGCTATTCGTGTTCTTTTTTGGTTCCATATAAATTTTTGGAATATGTGTTCTATATCTTTGAAGTATGTCATTGGTATTTTAATTGGTATTGCATTGAATTTATAAATTGCTTTGGGTAATATAGACATTTCAATGATGTTTATTCTTCCTAGCCATGAGCACAGTATATGCTTCCACTTGTTTGTATCTTCCTTGATTTCTTTTATCAATGTTCTATAATTTTCCGAGTACAAGTCCTTAACCTCCTTGGTTAAATTTACTCCTAGGTACTTTATTTTTTTTGCTGCAATAGTGAAGGGGATTGTTTCCTTAATTTCTTTTGCTGATATTTCATTGTTGGTGTATAGAAATGCCTCTGATTTCTGAGTATTAATTTTATATCCTGCCACCTTGCTGAATTCATTTATCAGGTCCAGTAGTTTTTTGACTGAGACTTTAGGGTTTTCAATATACAATATCATATCATCTGCAAATAATGACAGTTTTACTTCTTCTTTTCCAATTTGGATGCCTTTTATTTCTTCTTCATGTCTGATTGCTGTAGCTAGGACTTCCAGAACTATGTTGAATAAGAGTGGTGAAAGTGGGCAACCCTGCCTGGTTCCTGATCTTAAGGGGATTGCTTTTAATCTTTGTCCATTTAGTATGATGTTTGCTGTCGGTTTGTCGTAGATGGCCTTTATCATGTTAAGGAATGATCCCTATATTCCCACTTTACTGAGAGTTTTGAGCATGAATGGGTGCTGGATTTTATCCAATGCCTTTTCTGCATCTATTGAAATTATCATGTGATTTTTGTCCTTCCTTTTCTTTATGTGATGAATCACATTGATTGATTTGCGAATATTGAACCAGCCTTGCCTCTCCAGAATAAATCCCACTTGATCGTGGTGTATGATTTTTTTCATATATTGCTGGATGCGGTTGGCTAATATTTTGTTGAGAATTTTAGCGTCTAAATTCATCAGGGATATAGGTGTATAATTTTCTTTTTTTGTGTTGTCTTTGCCTGGTTTTGGATTCAGAATTATGCTCGCCTCATAAAAGGAGTTTGGAAGTCTTCCTTTCTCTTGAATTTTTTGAAATAGCTTGAGGAGGATAGGAGTTAGTTCTTCTTTGAATTTTTGATAGAATTTACTTGTGAAGTCATCAGGCCCAGGACTTTTCTTTTTGGGGAGTTTTTTGATAACTGTTTCAATCTCATTTGTTGTAATTGGTCTGTTTAGGTGTTCTGATTCTTCCAGATTGATTTTTGGAAGGTTATATGATTCAAGGAATTTGTCCATTTCACCAAGATTGTCTAATTTTTTGGCATATAGTTCTTCATAGTATTTTCTTACAATGCTTTGTATTTCTGTTGTGTCCATTGTTATTTGTCCACTGTCTTTCTAATTTTATTTATTTTAGTCCTCTCTCTTTTTTTCTTGGTGAGTCTAGTTAAAGGTTCATCAATCTTGTTTACCTTTTCAAAGAACCAGCTTCTGGTTTCATTGATCCTCTGTATTGTTTCCTTAGCCTCTATGTCATTTATTTCTGCTCTGACCTTCATAATTTCCTTCCTTCTACTTGTCTTGGGTTTTATTTGTTGTTGTTTTTCTAGTTCTTTTAGATGCAGGGTCAGGTTGCTTATTTGAGCTTTTTCTAGCTTCTTATGATATGCCTGTAGTGCAATAAACTTCCCTCTCAGAACTGCTTTTGCTGTGTCCCATAAATTTTGAGTTGATGTATGCTCATTATCATTTGTTTCTAGAAACTTTTTTATTTCTTCTTTGATCTCATTGTTAATCCATTCATTATTTAATAACATGCTATTTGGTTTCCAAGTGTTTGAGTATTTTTCAGTTTTTCTTTTGTTGTTAATTTCTAGTTTCATGGCATTGTGATCAGAGAAAATGCTTGATATGATTTCAATCTTCTTAAATTTATTGAGACCATTTCTGTGTCCTAACATGTGGTCTATCCTAGAAAACATACCATGAGCGCTTGAGAAGAATGTATATTCTATTGCTTTAGGGTGAAAAGTTCTGAATATATCTATTAAATCAAGTTGATCTAGTGTCTCCTTTAAGTCTGCTGTTTTTTTATTAATTTTCTTTCTTGAGGATCTATCCAGTGTTGTTAGAGGGGTATTGAAATCCCCTACTATGATAGTATTGCTGTTAATCCCGCCCTTTATATCCATCAAAGTATGCTTTATGTATGTCGGGGCTCCTATATTTGGTGCATAGATATTTACAATAGTTATATCTTCCTGTTGAATTGTTCCCTTTATCATTATGTAGTGTCCTTCTTTATCTCTTACTATAGCCTTTGTTTTAAAGTCCATTTTGTCTGATATAAGTATTGCTACCCCTGCTTTTTTTTCATTTCCATTAGCATGAAATATTTTTTTCCATCCTTTTACCTTCAGTCTATGAGCATCTTTTGTTTTAAGGTGTGTCTCTTGTAGACAGCATATGTATGGGTCCTATTTCTTTATCCACGCAGCTACCCTATGTCTTTTGATTGGATCATTTAATCCGTTTACATTTAAGGTTATTATTGATATGTAGTTGTTTATTGCCATTTTATTCTTTAAAGCTGTATTCTTCTTTTGCTCTATTCATTCCTCCCTTTAAACTGTTCACAAGAGGCCCCCCCTTAGTATCTCTTGCTGAATTGGTTTGGTTTTTATGAATTCCTTCAGGCTTTCTTTTTCTGGGAAGCTCTTTATTTCTCCTTCAATTTTAAACATTAGCCTTGCTGGATAAAGTAGTCTTGGTTGTAGGTTTCTGTTCTGCATTACTTTGATTATATCTTGCCATTCCCTTCTGGCCTCAAGTGTTTCTGTTGAGAAGTCCGATGTCATCCTTATGGGGGCTCCTTTGTAGGTGATAGCCTTTTTTTCTCTAGCAGCTTTTAAAATTTTTTCTTTATCCATTAGCTTTGGTATTTCAACTATGATGTGTCTTGGTGTAGATCTTTTTGGGTTTCTCTTTAATGGAGTTCTGTGTGCTTCTTGAATGTGTGGAGTGTTTCCCAGCCTTAATTTAGGAAAGTTTTCTGCTCTGATTTGATTGAACAAAGTTTCCATTTCCTGTCCTCTCTCCTCTTCTTCAGGCACCCCTATGATGCAAATATTGTTTCTCTTCATGTTGTCACAAAGCTCCCTTAGAGTTTCCTCACATTTTTTAAGTCTCTTTTCCTTTTTCTTCTCTGCTTCTGTGCCTTTGTTTATTTTGTCCTCTAACTCGCTTATTCGATCCTCAGCATCATCCATCCTGCTTTTAATTCCTTCCATTGTGGTCTTCAGTTCTGATACTGTATTTGTCATTTCTGTTTGATTCTTTTTTATTATTTCAATTTCATTTTTTATACTTGTTATCTCTTTATTTAGGTGTTCATAGTGACTGTCCATTGTTGCTCTAATTTCTTTGAACATCCTAACTATCATTATTCTAAATTCTGCTTCTGGTAATTTGGTTATATCTGGTTCATTCAGGTCCTTCTCTGGGGATTTCTCTTGATTCATTTGGTTTGCATTCCTCTGCCTGCCCATTTTGTCTGTGTATAAGCAAGTTGTGGCCACTGGAGTCCAGTAGGTGTTGCCTTTTGTTCTCTAGGTGTGGTCTATCTGCAGGCCCCCCACCCCCTCTGCCGGTGCCTAGGGAGGTTGGGTATGAGCGTTGCCAGTGCCGGCCCACTGTGGCTTTTGCTCTGATTTCTGCCTCTCCTCCGTGGGAGGGGCTGTCACTGAAGCCACAAGACTTAGCACCAAGGGTAAAGGTGAGCACCTTTCCTCAGCTGCGGACCCAGCCTATTTCCGGACTTCCGCCCAGAACCAGCAGTCGGAGCCTGCTCGCTACAGTTCTGCGGGTTAGGCGCGGCTTTTGACGTGCTCTCGGCTGTAAGCTTTTGCCCGTCCGGAGCTTTATCCCCGCCCTCGAGGCCATGGCCCTTCTGCGCAGGGTCGGAAACCAAGGTTTATTGGGGTGGGCGTGTTTGCTGGCTTCCGCTCATCCCGGACTCTACCCCGCCCCCGCGTTCGGAGCCCGCTCGTGCACGTATGAATGCTATCCGCGGTTTCTCCGGCCGGGTGGGGATAGTAGCGTGGGCTCACCTGTGAGCCTCCACTTGTCTCGGGGTCCACCCCGTTCCTGCGCTCGGAGCCCGCTCGCGCACGTATACTGGCCCACCGCGGTTTCTCCGGCCCGGGGTGGGGGGTGGGGGGCTGGTAGCATCAGCTCAGCCGCGAGCCCCTGCCCGTCCCTGGTCCTAGCCCGGTCCCTGCGGTCAGGGCCGGCTTGCGCAGGGCCTGCCCGTTCCTGGCCTCCTGCTTTGTCCCCGTAAGTGGGATTAAAGGCAGGCCCGCAGCTTCCGGACCGCTTTCGCGCATCCCCTCTGACCCTCTGGGCTAGACCGATCTCCCACCGGCTTGGCCTCCGCCCACACCGACAGAACCGCGTCTCAGCGTCCTGTCGCCCCAAACCCTTAAGCAGCCCTCAGAAGAGTAGGAAGGGACCTAATACTCCACACTGTAGGCCTGGGAGCTCCCTCACTTGTTTCACAGCTCAAAACTGTCCAAACGCCTCTTCTAGGCTCTAGGACTGCAGGCTTGGGCTTGGTTCCTGGGACCCAGGTCCCTCCCTCTCCGCCAAACTCTCCTCCCGCCACACGGGTCTCTCCGGGCTGCCGTTTGCTCCGGGGAGCTGGGCAGCCCTCTTCGCGTTTTCGCTATTCCTACCAGTCTCAATGTGGCTTCTTCTGTGTTCCTTGGTTGAAGAGTTCACTTAGTTTAGTTCATAGTTGTTTTATCCAGATGATGGTTCTTTAAATTGAGTTATAATCCACTTTGCTTCTGGGAGTTGGAAGTTGGTACGTCTGCCTACTCCGTCGCCATCTTGCTTCTCTCTCTATCCCCCTCTACTTTCTATCTCTCTCTTCCCCTCCAGTAGCCAAGGCTTCATTGGAGCAAAGTTGATCCAGATGCTGTGGATGGCTTCATGGCCTCTGTATGAGGCACTAGAATGGCTCTGGTTACAACGAAGCAACACCACAGATATGTAGAGCATCGCCCCTGATGGGCTTGCAATGGATCCTAGTTGGGTGCATGTGGAAGTCTGTCTCTCTCTGCCTCCCTGCTTCTCACTTCAGAAGAATTTAAAAATAAATAAATAAATAAATACATGCATACATACATAAAAAGACCTTTATATTAAATACATTGTCCAGATGAAATGTCTCTTGGAAATTATGAAACATATTTTGGAGAAAATTTTGGGTGTGTTTATCAAAATTTAAAGTGAATATATACCTTCATTCAGAAATTCCACTTTAACAATTTGTTCTATAAAAAATAATTGCACAAATGCACAAGAGTTTTTTACAAAAGTATTTCCTATAACATTGTTTATAAACATAACTAAGAAAGTAACTTTTCCAAATTTATATACTAACATGTTCATATATCCATTTAATGTAATACTGTGCTGTCATAACAAAACATGAGCTGCACTAGGGAGATATTAACATTTTGTTAATTGAATAAAGCAAGCTACAGAACAATTTATAAAAGAAAACTACACTTACAATTATGTAAAGAAAGAACTTGTGAGTGTGTGTGGGGAGATGTACATGAAGATACTCATCAGACTGTTCACAGGGATGAGTGAGCTCTGAGGGAATCAGCAAATGAAGACAGAACTGACTTTATCTCCCTTTATGCTCTCTGAGTTGTTCAAATTATCTACAATTCATGTGTTTTACTTCCATAATCATAATTTTTGTGCTCATTTAAAATAACTGAAAGAATAAAAATTTATCCTTAGCTCTATTCTATAACATGTCTCTTAAAAAATATGCTGCTTTGCAATTTTTAGGAACTTCTTGAGCTAAGAATGTATGTATTCTACAGTGACAAGCTTGCTTTTTTAAAAGCACAAAATAGAGCCTGACCAGGCGGTGGCACAGTGGATAAAGCATCAAACTGGGATGCAGAGGACCCAGGTTCGAAAACCCCGATGTTCCAGCTTGAGCATGGGCTCATCCGGCTTGAGTGCAGGCTCAACAGCTTGAGCGCGGTGGTGCTGGCTTGAGCGTGGGATCATAGACATTACTCCATGGTTGCTGACTTGAGCTGAAGTGTCGCTGGCTTGAACAAGGGGTCACTCACTCTGCTGGAGCCCCCCATGAAGGCACATATAAGAAAGCAATCACTGAACAACTAAGGAGCTGCAACAAAGAAATGATGCTTCTCATCTCTCTACTGTCCTGTCTGTCCCTCTCTCTGTCTCTGTCACAAAAAAAAGTATAAAATAGAATTAAAGCCTCAATAAATGTTGCTTTTCTAACTTTGTTCTGTCAACATTTTCAGCAATGTCTTCCATGATCTCAAAGGAAGAAAAGAGGACAGAAATGAAAGACCAGGAAAAAATGTTACTAAAATGACACATTGCTTGCCTATTCTTTACAGAGAGATGATGCCCAATTAATGATGTTACTATAATTAGTGCTCTGTAAAGTTTTTCTTTCTATGTGAAAATTCAATAAAGGATACTCTGTCTTAAAACTCTATTTTGAAATAAACTATTCTTGAATGCCCTCCTAGTAAAACTTTAAGCAGTACTAGCTAGATGAGAAAGTATTTATAACTTATATGGTATTAATTTGTGCTAGTGTATTGGAATAACTATGTGTTTTTTATTATTTTTACTGGTGCTGAGGCAATAGTTCTTTTCAATTTAAAAAACAACTTTACCCTGGAAGTGAAAGATGAGATGTACTGCCCAGATGAGGACAAATTTCACCATCCTGCCAGGGACTCCTTTGTGACCCTGAACTCACTGTTTGTCCTGTCAATGTCAGTGAGTGTTATCAGATAACAAAATATTGGGTTTCCTAATCAAAACTTTTGGAAAAGTTTCTCTTTCACACATCAATTGCTATTAAAAAAAAGAAAGAAAATACATGTTACTCTTCTGTCAGTGAGTAGCTTCCACAGATTGAATGGATTCAGTCTGCCTTAATTAGATTTTAAGAAATTAAGGAGTTTTGTATGTGGAGTGTTTCCCAACACCAATAACCAGTTCTCTGCAGCCTCCAGCTGGATGTCCTGTGAGTCAATTCAGTTTTGACACTACGTGGAGTTAATATCGGATTCTACAGATTTAAGGGCTGAATCTCACATCATGACTACTCCTCCTTCAGATGCCAATTGAAAGTCCCAGCTCTCCTGTATTTTTTGACTGACAGGTTATAAATTGGGGGTTCCTTCAACTTTTTCCTGAGTTCCAGTAATTTGCTAGAGTGGATCACAAAACTAGGAAAGTGCTTTAACTACTATTACTGGTTTATTATAAAGGAATAACTCAAGAACAGTCAAATGTAGGAGATGCACAGGACAAGGTACGGGGTTCTGGTGCATGACACCTCCGTGCCCTCTCAGGTGCCCCACCCTGTCAGTCACATCATGTGCTCACCAACCCCAAAGCTAATTACATTTTCTTACAAGCATGAGCCGCTTCACAGCAGGGATATGTTCTGAGAAATGGGTTGTTAAGCAATTTTGTTGTTGTGTGAACATCAGAGTTCATTTACACATACCTAGAAGGTAAAGCCTACTACACACCTAGGTTATATATATAACCTATTGCCCCTAGGCTACAAGCATGGACAGTATGTTACTGTTCCAAGTACTACAGGCAATTATAACACAATGGTAAGTACTTGTATATCTAAATATAGAAAAGGTATAGCAAAAATAAAAAATTTAATATAAAAGATAAAAAATGGTACACCTATAAGGAGCACTTATCATGAATGGAGCTTGCAGGACTAGAAGGTTCTCTGGGTGGGTCAGTGAGTGTGTGGTGAGTGAATGTGAAGGCATAGGACACTACTGGACACTACTGTAGACTTCATAAATACTGGACACTTGGACTACACTACATTTATAAAACAACATGAGATTAAATCAAACACAATAGAAAATGATGCAGTCAAGAGATCTGGTAAACACAAGATGAGACTGTTGCTAGGGTAACAGGCTATACTCTCAACAGCAACCTTTTTTTAGAAGTAGAAAGAGTACTCTCTAAAGTGATGATAGAAAGTAGTGTAGTGAATACATTAGCCAGTAAGAGTGTCATTGACTATCATTATCGAACATTATGTATTATACATAATTGTACGTGCTATACTTTTTTATGACTGGCAGTCCCGCAGGTTTGTCCCCAGCAGCATCACCATAAACATGCGAGCCATGCCACGGCATCAGGGTGGCTACCACCTCACTAAGTGATAAAAAATTTTCAGCTCCATTATAACCTAATTCTGTTCATTGGTCTATTGTCGGCCAAATAATCCTTATTGGGCACTTTACTGTTTTAAACAGTAAAAGTTTTAAAACTGTCAAGAGTTTTTAGAGCTTAATTTCCTGTCCTCTACAAATTTACAGAAATTGGTGGGTGGGGCTGAAACTTCCAAACCTCTAATCACTAGTTCTTTCTGGTCACCTCAAGGCTCTATTGGGACACCACCATAAATCATCTCATTAGCATAAACTCAGATGTGATCTAAAAAGCCTCATTATGAATAACAAAAGATACTCCTATCCCCCAAGAAATTCCAAGGGTTTAAAGTGCACATTGCCAGGAAACTGGGACAAAGACCAAATATATTTATTATGTCATATTATACCACACATGTGAGCCAAACAAAATGAGACAAGAACATGCACAAAAATGTTTCTGTTGTGCCAGAGACAATAGGAACCATGTGGCAGAAGGCTGGCTGTCCAAAAAAGTCTGGCTATCCCTGGCACAGATGTTTTCCAGCCCCACCTCCCCTCCACCCAATGGCATGCAGACAGAGCAAGTTGTGGCACTGTCTGGCCAAAGTTTGAGTAATCACTTGTGGTTTTTCCTCACTTCATTTCCCTTTGCTTGGGCTGTGTAAAGCCAGTAGCCGGGGTCAGGATCACAGCCGCCTGACCCGTGCAGGTTCCCATTAGATTCGGACAGTCGGTAATGAAACAATGGAGCCAAGAACTGGTGAGCCATCAGCTTTAATTCTAGCTTGCACCCGGCCAGCAAGCAAAAACACACACTGGGCTCCAAAACCCACTCATTCAGTGCTCACAAAGCTACTGACTTATCTGAGTCTCCTAGAATCAAAGGTTTCTAGCTCACCAGACTTATTCACCTCTGTTCCCCATCTCCTCCAGCACAAACTCTGCACAAACTGGCTTCTCCCTCAGCACTCTACGATCTTGACAGCTTCTCCTGGCCTCCACATGGCCTTAATCTGCTCTCCTCTCTAATACCTCAGGAACCAAGAGAGAACAAGCTCCTGGCCTGCCCCACTTTATAGTATAGATTCAAAACCTTTAATCCAATCTACAAACAAGGAAGTCTCTGATACAAAGTCACCCATCTGAGGCATAATGGGATTCCTCAGGAGAGCGCACCACCCTACATCATCTAATCAGTCAAGGGCGTGGGGAAAAGCTTACTCTTAAAACTAAGCCTTAAGCTATAACGACCAGGCCTGTTTATATTACAGCTTTTCCCCCACACCCATTCCAAGCATAAGGGCAAATAATATCACCTGGGTGATGGGCTTCCATGTGGGCAGCGCCATCTTTAACAAAGTGAGCATATTATATTTTATCTGCCCAACAGGCTGGTTACAGAGGACAGTGAGGTCCTAGGGATTATAGGACAGAAGAACCCTGGGTGATAATCTCTGCAAGAGCTGCCCTCCTACCAGAAAACCCACTGCTGACTGGTTAGTGAGTAAGAAATGAGCTTGTTGCAGCCCTCTGACATGGATGCTGCCTGTGACAGCAGCAGTGTTAGCCTCGGCCAGTACAGGGCTAACAAAATCCTCATGTTAGCACTCTAGGCACATCCAATCCTAAATAACTACTTTTTAAGTATGAAATTTAGTATTACATGTATCTCTTACATCAATTAGATTTACTGAAAGATTTTTATTTCATCAGGTAATTATAAAATGTTTAATAACAGAATTCTAAAGATTTTTATTTTACCTGATAGAAATGCTTGGTCATTCTGGGCAGTAACAGTAAATGCCTTCGGAAAACCTCACTGGTAGAATATTAACTTCATTATGAAGTATGTAAGAAGTATACACCAATTTAACATAAAAATGCTATGAGCCAAAAAATATCAAACACAGTTCTTTTAAGCACTTTCTAACACTATCTTTAATAGGATTTAAGCTTTTCTCTGCAGACATCTTTAACAAAATTAAACAATGTTTGCCTGACCAGGAGGTGGCACAGTGGATGGAAAGTTGGCCTGGGATGCATGGGACCCAGGTTTGAAACCCTGAGGTCACCAGCTTGAGCACAGGCTCATCCGCTTGAACGCGGGATAATAGACATGACCCCATGGTTGCTGGTTTGAGCCCAAAGCTCACTGGCTTGAAGTGCAAGGTCTCTGGCTTGAGCAAGGAGGTCACTGGCTCAGCTGGAGTCCCCAGTCAAGGCACATATGAGAAAACAATCAATGAACAAATAAGGTGCTGCAACGAAAAATTGATGCTTCTCATCTCTCTTCCTTCCTGTTTGTCTCTACCTGCCCCTCTCTCTGTCTCTGTGTCTGTGTCTCTCGCTGAAAAAAAAAATTAAACAATGTTTCACCAAAATATGTTACACTTACTAAAAGTTGTTTTAACATATACAAATTCATTTTCAAATACAGGCATGTGTAATATCTCTAGAAAGATAGTTTTAAAAGAAATAATCTAAAAGTTTGTCTCCAAAGGGAGGAGGAAAACATTTCTCTGCCTCCTGACATTTGCCTTTTTTTCGTCTGTTATTAATGGAGGAAAATGTTAGTACTTTGTTTTACATCTAAGTTATCATGGCACTAAGATTTAGACAAATAATTCAGGCATTTAATAAAGATATTAAAACTCAAGTTTTATTTTTTCAGTTATAATAGCAAAGTTTAAATGTTTATTTCTTCTCAGAGCAAAGATGTACTTCTCTGTCACTGTCCTGTTCCAGTTTGGTTACCCAAGATGCTAGTGGCCTGAAAGGGGCGGGAGAGGATTAATGACCGCTGTAGGACAGCCCAGCTGCCAGTCCATGTGGTGGGCAGAGAGGGCTCTATAGTGACCCCAGAAGTAAATGACGGGTGTGTCCCCCCTGCAGTCAGGTGGACCTCCCTGTACTTCTGGCCCTCTAAAAGCTAACATTCAGACCACGCAGCTCAACCCAAGCCTCACCCCATTCCTGTTCCCTGTCTTTGTGGGCTACCTCTGATGACAGACCCGGATTAGGACCCCTGTTTCTATACAAGCCTTCCATCACAAGACAAAGACATATTTGCTATCTTCAAACCACACCAGGTAGGTAAAATCAAGCCCAAAACACTGGGAAGTCTCATAGCCTTTCCAATCACACGTAGTAACCAGATATTTTCTGGTCACAGTGCCATATGGTGTTAACTATTTTAAAACATAAAGTGTACATGTAGAAGAAAAAATGTTTCTCTGGCTGCATCACGAGGAAACCAGCTCTGTTTGAATGCAGCTTGTTTCATTCCCTTGGTTTAAGGATCACCTAAAGGCTCAAGTTGGACCCTGTGCAACTGGTTAGCTTTTGTGCTCCGTGACTAGGTCACAACTGCATCTTAGTCAAGTCACTCTCCAAGAGGACCAAGCCCTAAAGTACTGATGTATCTGCATAAATCCATCCATCAATGCCACAGAAAAAGTCCATGCTCACTGGAAGCATTATCTAACTATCTGTTATAGCTACATATATTTCTGCACATTATACGAAAATCACTAGCAAATCTGAAACAATTCAGTTAAACTTGAGAGTTATACTTTCTTTTAAGTTAAGTGTCTCTACAACCTCAGCCTCATCCATATTCTACAACAGCTTCTTCAATACTTTACAAATGGAATCATTGAACCTCCAGCACTTGTGAAGGAATTTATCCCTGTGGCCAATTTCTAGGAACCTATTGCCACATTCTTCCCAGCGAGTAACTCCTCTATTCTCTACCACCACAAACTTCCATTCCACCATGGTATCTGCTGGCAGGGGGACAGAACGGGACCAAAGCCCATCCTTGCTACCCTGGAGAGGGATGTATGTCTTCCATCTCCCAAAGCTGTCATGGTCTCCAGTTACTGCAATGAATTGTGCACCAGTGCTTGTGATATAATGGACCCAGAACCTGACTTTAACTTGCTGAGACTCTGAAGTCATAGCGCCGACCCTTTTTATTTTAACATCTATTTCCTGACTTCTGGTTTCCACAAAAGTGTTTCTGCTATTGTCCATTCCCTGTTTGGGGCTTAATGCTGGAGCCTCAAGACTGTCACCCAAACCATTATCTCCCCAAGATGAGTGCCTAGACACCATTTCCCAGTCCTCCTGGTCAGCCGAGTCCTGCCTGACCAAATGTGCAAAGCTCACTCTTCTTTAGCTCTGTCCGTGAGCGGGTTGTTAGAAGGCAACTTCACAAAACATGGAGCTGCTTTAACAGGTGTCCCTTGTCCCTTTTGGAATCCCCATTCTCCTACATGAGATTCATGGCTTTCATTTCTTGAAGCTTCAAGTTAACCCCTAGAGTAACCAGTCGCAGATGTAGCTAGAAATTCTGTGTCTGGAAACCGTCCAAAAGGAACACGCTGTCTTGAATTGTCACAGCCACTATATTCTCCAGGACTCTGTTGTCTCCATGCTGTATCCTGTACATTACCAGGGTCTCTGGGCTCTGAAACCAAACATCCATCACTTTCTTGAAGATGCTCTATAAAAAAACAGAATATAGGAGTGATGTCAGAGAAATGGCGCCGTGAGGAGCGCTCCCAATACCTCTCCCCAAAATTCCAACAAGTTCTACAATCCCTGGAGCGTCTGTAAATCCCACACACTGAACAAAAAGGTGTGATTGGGCGAAAAACTGGCTAAATATATAAGCAACCCTGAAGGAAATAAGGTGGAGAACGGAATACTCCGCCTCCTTCACTAACCTGAGAAAGGGCTGCTTTCACTTGGAACTGAGAGAGAGTGAGAGCTGGAGCGTGGAAGGAGCCAGGCTGGGGCACAGACATGCAAGCTGAGGAAAGATTGTACCCGCGGCGACTCAGCTCGCGCGAGATAACGCTAGAGCCGGGTGCCGGCAAAGGCGGGTGAGCAGTGGCCTCCATTACCCCCGATATCCTGGTCAGCGAGCGAGGACAGTATGCGAGAGGTTCCTCCTATGGCCCCAGGTGTGGGTGCCTGTGTTACTGGACAGAGGGGCAGGGTCAGAGACTTCTGCATGGGCTGCTACCAGAGTCTCGGTGTAACCCCTGCTCCCCCAGCAACAGCGCATGGGGAGTGTGCTAAAATGAACTTCTCTACGCCTGGACTCCTCTGGGCGGATGGGGCACCCCCACCAGCAATTCAGGCTAGCATCTTGGGGAAGAAAAATATAGAAGCACTGGGGGAAAGGGTACACAGGCATCTTGCAGACAGTCTCTGGAGCAGATCTGCGATCCAATCGCTGAAATTAGCTTAACCCACAGTCTGCTCACCACCCAACTATCTTCCGCGGCTCTGGCTGATAAGGTCTCTCTTAGCTCAGCGATCTAAGACAAGAGATGTGATATTTTTTAGTGCCTCTAGCTCTGCACAATGGGGCAGGGGTAACTTCCAGTCAGCCGATACAAGGTGAAAAACCTGCCTATGCTGGTGGCTCTGATTAGCAGAGCTTTCATACTCAGGGCTGTGCGCTAAAAAGAGGGAGTTGGCAGCTTTTTAAGACCTCCTGTTCTGCAGGCAGCAACTAGGGCATCTTCTTCCCAGCCAAGACAGGTTACAAAGTGCAAAAAGCCTGGGGAGAGTGGTCCCACAGAGTGCTGAGACATACTGGACACACCTGGAGGCTCATAGAAAAACACCTTGAAAGTAATTGGCTCCCACCCCTGCCTGATTATGCTGACAGCTCTGACTGACAGAGCATTACCCAGAGCTCTGCACTGAGTGGGGATAGAGTGGGGATTTGCCAGCTCTTTGAGCCTCTTACTCTCCAGGTAGTGGCAGTGGCAACCTCATAGCTGGATCACCAAACTGCTAATTCAGGAAGGAGAGACTAGGAGAGGGGCTCTGAGAAAACAAACTCTCCCATTGTTGGAGCTTGCAAATGCTAACAAGATCCAACTACTGCCTGACCAGGCAGTGGTGCAGTGGATAGAGCATCGGACTGGGATGTGGAAGACCCAGGTTTGAGACCCCGAGCTCGCCAGCTTGAGCGCGGGCCCATCTGGCTTGAGCAAAAGCTCGCCAGCTTGGACCCAAGGTCGCTGGCTCCAGCAAGGGGTGGCTCGGTCTGCTGAAGGCCCGCGATCAAGGCACATGTGAGAAAGCAATCAATGAACAACTATAGTGTCGCAACAGCAATGAAAAACTGATGATTGATGCTTCTCATGTCTCTGTGTTCCTGTCTGTCTGTCCCTATCTATCCCTCTCTCTCTGTCCCTGTAAAAAAAAAAAAAAAAAAAAAGACTTTACTACCAACGAGACTGAGGGCTAGTATATGATATCACCATAGCGACAGATCAACTGCAAATCTCTACTTAAGCGTGCTACAGGGGCAGAGCCTGGGGTACAGTGCCACCAACCAGGAAGAGGGAGAGGAAGGAAAAAGGAAGAAGATAACCTCTCAAAATTAAGAAAAACCCACAGTCTTTATAACATTTTTTACTTTTTTTTTGTTTCTTTCATCTTCTTATCTTTATTTATTTTTTCTTCCACCTTGGTCCTTTTTTCCTCTGCTCATCTTACTCTTTTCTCTTCATCTTGAACTACATTACCCATAAGTGTTACATTTCCCATTTCTTTCTTTTCTTTTTTCTTTCTCTCTATGAGGGTTACACTCCAAAACCCTTAACTCTCTCTTTTTTTTCTTTTTTCTTTTTCTCCTTTTTCTTTTCTTTCCCCTTCTCTTATTTTCTTCTTTTCTCTTTTACTTTTCCTCTCATTCGATCCTCACTCACGAACAAATTATTTTATTTTGGATTCAAATTTTTCTTTGTGGAATTTTGTGTGCTTTTTACTTTGCTTTTTAACTCATTAGCATTCCCCCCAACCCCAGCCCTCCACTCTATGTAGTTTTTGTTCCACTTAATACAATAGTGTATTTTCTTTTTCTCGTTTCCTTCTTATCCTTTTCACTATATCTCTCATTCAACCATCATTTACAAGCAAATTATTTTATCTTGATCCAAATTTTTTCCTTTTTTGCATTTTGTGGGTCCTTACCTCCTTTTTTTTTGCCCCTTTATCACTTCTCCCCAACTCAGGCCCTCTCTTATAGGTAGTATTTTGCTCCATTTAGCACAATATAATTCTCAGTTTTTCATGGTATTTTCTCAAAGAAGAAAGGAAAAGAAAAGAAATAATAATTTTTGTTTAATATTTTTATTGTCTATATTTTTTTACTTTTTATTCTTCATTGATTTAAATTAATGTTAACAAAATCACCCTCAGATGCCATTAAGGAAAAGGAAATCAAATATCATGGATACAAAAGACAGAGATGTAGCACAGATAGATGAGGAAAAATCTATAGAAAAAGATTTTAATAGGTTGGAAACCTTGGAGTTAAATGACAGAGAATTTAAAATAGAAATCCTAAAAATACTCAGAGATATACAAGAAAACACAGAAAGGCAATTTAGGGAGCTCAGAAAACAACTCTATGAACACAAAGAATATATTACCAAGGAAATTGAAACTATGAAAACAAATCAAACAGAGATGAAAACCTCAATTCATGAACTGAAAAACGAGGTAACAAGCTTAGCTAATAGAACAGGCCAGATAGAAGAGAGGATTAGTGACATACAAGACAGGCAACTTGAGGCACAAGTTGAAGAAAGAAGAGAGAGACTCAAAAATTAAAAAAACAAGAAAGCCCTACAGGAATTGTCTGACTCCATCAAAAAGAGTAACATAAGAGTAATAGGTATATCAGAAGAAGAGAGAGAAGTGGAACGAAGAACATATTCAAACAAATAATAGATGAGAACTTCCCAAGTCTGTGGAAAGAACTAAAGCCTCAAATTCAAGAAGCAAATAGAACACTGAGTTATCTTAACCCCAACAAACATACTCCAAGGCACATCATAATGAAATTGGCACAAACCAATGACAAAGAAAAAATTTTCAAGGTAGCCAGGGAAAAGAGGAATATAACATATAAAGAAAAGCCTATTAGATTATCATCGGATTTCTCAGCAGAAACTCTACAAGCTAGAAGAGAGTGGACCCTAATATTTAAAGTTCTGAAAGAGAGGAACTTCCAACCAAGAATACTATACTCATAAAAGCTATCCTTCAAATATGAAGGAGAACTAAAAACATTCACAGATACAGAAAAGATGAAGGAATTTATCATCAGAAAACTCTCACTTCAGAATATACTAAAGGGGGTTTTCCAACTAGATACAAAAAACTAAACAAAGCTCTACCAAGAACACAATAAAACCAAATTTAAACTGTGACAACAAAAACAATAAAGGGGAGAGGATGAAGATTAACAGTAGCAAAGGACGATGGAGTGCAGAAGCACTCATAAGATAGTGTACTACAATGAACATGGTAGGTACCCTTTTCATTACTTAATGGTAACCACCCCTGAAAAAACCACCATAGAAGCACATGACTTGAAAAAGGAAGTAACAGAGGAAAGAAGTATGGATTACAACCAAACAAAAACAAATGATAGAAAAACAAAAGAGAAGAAAAAAACAAATGATAGAAAAACAAAAGAGAAGATACAAAACTAACAGAAAGCAATATATAAAATGGCAATAGGAAACTCTCAAGTGTCAATAATTACACTAAATGTAAATGGATTGAATTCACCAATAAAAAGACACAGAGTAACAGAATGGATTAAAAAAGAAAATCCAACTGTATGCTGCCTACAAGAAACACATCTAAGCAACAAGGATAAAAACAAATTCAAAGTGAAAGGTTGGAAAACAATACTTCAAGCAAATAACATCCAAAAAAAGAGCAGGTGTAGTAATACTCATATCTAACAATGTTGACTATAAGATAGCAAAAGTAATCAGAGACAAAAAAGTGGTCATTTCATAATGATTAAGGGGACACTGAATCAAGAAGACATAACACTTCTTAATATATATGCACCAAACCAAGGAGCACCAAAATATATAAGACAGCTACTGACTGACCTAAAAACAAAAACTGACAAAAATACAATCATACTTTGAGACCTCAACCGCTAATGGCTCTAGATCATTCATCCAAACAGAAAAAAAATAAAGAAATATTGGACTTAAACAAAACACTAGAGCAATTGGATATGATAGACATCTATAGGACATTTCATCCCAAAGTGACAGAGTACACATTTTTCTCTAGTGTACCTGGAACATTCTCAAGAATTGACCACATGTTGGGCCACAAAAATAACATCAGAAAAATTGAAATTGTACCAAGCATATTTTCTGATCATAAAACCTTGAAACTAGAATTCAACTGCAAAAAAGAGGTAAACAAACCCACAAAAATGTGTAAACTAAACAACATACTTTTAAAAAATGAGTGGGTCAAAGAAGAAATAAATGCAGAGATCAAAAGATACATACAGACAAATGAAAATGACAATATGACATATCAGAATCTCGGGGATGCAACAAAAGCAGTAATAAGAGGGAAGTTCATATCACTTCAGGCCTATATGAACAAACAAGAGAGAGCCCAAGTAAACCACTTAACTTCACACCTTAAGGAACTAGTAAAAGAAGAACAAAGACAACCCAAAACTAGCCGAAGAAAGGAAATAATAAAAATCAGAGCAGAAATAAATGAAATAGAGAACAGAAAAACTATAGAAAAAATTAATAAAACAAGGAGCTGGTTCTTTGAAAAGATCAACAAAATTGACAAACTCTTGGCAAGACTCACTAAGGAAAAAGAGAAAGGACTCATATTAACAAAATCCAAAATGAAAGAGGAGAAATCACCACAGATATCACAGATATACAAAGAATAATTGTAGAATACTATGAAAAACTATATGCCACCAAATTCAACAATCTACAAGAAATGGATAAATTCCTAGAACAATACAATCTTCCTAGACTGAGTCACAAAGAAGCAGAAAGCTTAAACAAACCAATAAGCAGGGAGGAAATAGAAAAAACTATTAAAAACCTCCCCAAAAATAAAAATCCAGGCCCAGACAGCTATACTAGTGAACTCTATCAAACATTCAAAGAAGATTTGGTTCCTATTCTACTCAGTCTTCCAAAAAACTGAAGAAGAAGCAATACTTCCAAACACATTTTATGAGGCCAACATAACCCTCATACCGAAACCTGGCAAGGATGGCACAAAAAAAACAAAACTACAGACCAATATCTCTAATGAATACAGATGCTAAAATACTAAACAAAATACTAGCAAATCGAATACAACACATTAAAAAAATAATACATCTTGATCAAGTGGGATTCATCCCAGAATCTCAAGGACGGTTCAACATACATAAAACGGTTAACGTAATACACCATATCAACAAAACAAAGAAGAAAAACCACATGATCTTATCAATAGATGCAGAAAAGGCATTCGATAAAATACAACACAATTTTATGTTTAAAACACTCAACAAAATGGGTATAGAAGGAAAATATCTCAACATGATAAAGGCCATTTATGATAAACCATCAACTAACATCATATTAAATGGCATAAAACTGAGGACTTTCCCCCTTAAATAAGGAACAAGACAGGGATGTCTACTCTCTCCACTCTTATTTAACGTGGTGTTAGAAGTTCTAGCCAGAGCAATCAGACAAGAGAAAGAAATAAAAGGCATTCATATCAGAAAAGAAGAAGTAAAGGTTTCATTTTTTGCAGATGATATAATCTTATACATTGAAAACCCCAAAGACTCCACAAAAAGATTACTAGAAACAATAAACCAATACAGTAAGGTCACAGGATACAAAATTAATATATAAAAGTTGATAGCATTTCTATATGCCAACAACGAAACATTAGAAAATGAACTAAAAAAAAAATCCGAGGGAGCAAGATGGCGACGGAGTAGGCGGACGTACCAACTTCCAACTCCCAGAACCAAAGTGGATTACAACTCAATTTTAAGAACCATCACCTGGATAAACCAACTTTGAACAAAACTAAGTGGACTCTTCAACCAAGGAACACAGAAGAAGCCACATTGAGACTGGTAGGAATAGCGAAAACGCGAAGAGGGCTGCCCAGCTCCCCGGAGCAAACGGCAGCCCGGAGAGACCCGTGTGGCGGGAGGAGATTTTGGCGGAGAGGGAGGGACCTGGGTCCCAGGAACCAAGCCCCAGCCTGCAGTCCCAGAACCAAGAGGAGACGTTTGGACAGTTTTGAGCTGTGAAACAAGTGAGGGAGCTCCCAGGCCTACAGTGTGGAGTATTAGGTCCCTTCCTACTCTGCTGAGGGCTGCTTAAGGTTTTGGGGCGGCAGGACGCTGAAAGGCGGTTCTGTCGGCGTGGGCAGAGGCCAGGCCGGTGGGAGATCGGTCTAGCCCAGAGGGTCGGAGGGTAAGCGCGAGAGCGGTCCGGAAGCTGCGGGCCCGCCTTTAATCCCACTTACGGGGACAAAGCGGGAGGCCAGGAACAGGCAGGCCCTGCGCAAGCCGGCCCTGACCGCGGGGACCGGGCTAGGACCAGGGACGGGCAGGGGCTCGTGGCTGAGCTGACGCTAGCAGTCCGCCCCCCCCCCCCCCCCCCCCCCCCCCCCCGGCGCCTGCCGGAGAAACCGCGGTTGGCCAGTATACATGCGCGAGCGGGCTCCGAGCGCGGGAACGGGGTGGACCCTGAGACAGGCGGAGGCTCGCAGCTGAGCCCACGCTATTATCCCCATCCGGCCGGAGAAACCCCGGATAGCGTTAATACGTGCGCGAGCGGGCTCCGAACGCGGGGGCGGGGTAGAGTCCGGGACGAGCGGAAGTACGCAGCTCGGCGGAAGCCAGCAAACACGCCCGCCCCAATAAATCTTGGTTTCCGACCCTGCGCAAAGGGCCCTGGCCTCGAGGGCGGGGCTAAAGCTCCTGACGGGCAAAAGCTTACAGCTGAGAGCACGTCAAAAGCCCCGCCTAACCCGCGGAACTGTAGCGAGCAGGCTCCGACTGCTGGTTCTGGGCGGAAGTCCGGAAATAGGCTGGGTCCGCAGCTGAGGAAAGGTGCTCGCCTCTACCCTTGGTGCTAATCTTGTGGCTTCAGTGACAGCCCCTCCCACGGAGGAGAGGCAGAAATCACAGCAAAAGCCACAGTGGGCCGGCGCTGGCAACGCTCATACCCAACCACCCTAGGCGCCGGCAGAGGGGGTGGGGGGCCTGCAGATAGACCACACCTAGAGAACACAAAGGCAACACCTACTGGACTCCAGTGGCCTCAACTTGCTTATACACAGAAAAAATGGGCAGGCAGAGGAATGCAAACCAAATGAATCAAGAGAAATCCCCAGAGAAGGACCTGAATGAACCAGATATAACCAAATTACCAGAAGCAGAATTTAGAATAATGATAGTTAGGATGTTCAAAGAAATTAGAGCAACAATGGATAGTCATTATGAACACCTAAATAAAGAGATAACAAGTATAAAAAATGAAATTGAAATAATAAAAAAGAATCAGACAGAAATGACAAATACAGTATCAGAACTGAAGACCACAATGGAAGGAATTAAAAGCAGGATGGATGACGCTGAGGATCGAATAAGCGAGTTAGAGGACACAATAAACAAAGGCACAGAAGCAGAGAAGAAAAAGGAAAAGAGACTTAAAAAATGTGAGGAAACTCTAAGGGAGCTTTGTGACAACATGAAGAGAAACAACATTCGCATCATAGGGGTGCCTGAAGAAGAGGAGAGAGGACAGGAAATGGAAACTTTGTTCAATCAAATTATAGCAGAAAACTTTCCTAAATTAAGGCTGGGAAACACCCCACACATTCAAGAAGCACACAGAACTCCATTAAGGAGAAACCCAAAAAAATCTACACCAAGACACATCATAGTTAAAATACCAAAGCTAATGGATAAAGAAAAAATTTTAAAAGCTGCTAGAGAAAAAAAGACAATCACCTACAAAGGAGCCCCCATAAGGATGACATCGGACTTCTCAACAGAAACACTTGAGGCCAGAAGGGAATGGCAAGAAATAATCAAAGTAATGCAGAACAAGAACCTACAACCAAGACTACTTTATCCAGCAAGGCTAACGTTTAAAATTGAAGGAGAAATAAAGAGCTTCCCAGAAAAAGAAAGCCTCAAGGAATTCATAAAAACCAAACCAATTCTGCAAGAGATACTAAGGGGCCTCTTGTGAACAGTTTAAAGGGAGGTAAGAATAGAGCAAAAGAAGAATACAGCTTTAAAGAATAAAATGGCAATAAACAACTACATATCAATAATAACCTTAAATGTAAATGGATTAAATGATCCAATCAAAAGACATAGGGTAGCTGCATGGATAAAGAAACAGGACCCATACATATGCTGTCTACAAGAGACACACCTTAAAATAAAAGATGTTCATAGACTGAAGGTAAAAGGATGGAAAAAAATATTTCATGCAAATGGAAATGAAAAAAAAGCAGGGGTAGCAATACTTATATCAGACAAAATGGACTTTAAAACAAAGGCTGTAGTAAGAGATAAAAGAGGACACTACATAATGATAAAGGGAACAATTCAACAGGAAGATATAACTATTGTAAATATCTATGCACCAAATATAGGAGCCCCGACATACATAAAGCAGACTTTGATGGATATAAAGGGCGAGATTAACAGCAATACTATCATAGTAGGGGATTTCAATACCCCTCTAACAACACTGGATAGATCCTCAAGAAAGAAAATTAATAAAGAAACAGCAGACTTAAAGGAGACACTAGATCAACTTGATTTAATAGATATCTTCAGAACTTTTCACCCTAAAGCAGTAGAATATACATTCTTCTCAAGCGCTCATGGTACGTTTTCTAGGATAGACCACATGTTAGGACACAAAAATGGTCTCAATAAATTTAAGAAGATTGAAATCATATCAAGCATTTTCTCTGATCACAATGCCATGAAACTAGAAATTAACCACAAAAGAAAAACTGAAAAATACTCAAACACTTGGAAACTAAATAGCTTGTTATTAAATAATGAATGGATTAACAATGAGATCAAAGAAGAAATAAAAAAGTTTCTAGAAACAAATGATAATGAGCATACATCAACTCAAAATTTATGGGACACAGCAAAAGCAGTTCTGAGAGGGAAGTTTATTGCACTACAGGCATATCATAAGAAGCTAGAAAAAGCTCAAATAAGCAACTTGACCCTGCATCTAAAAGAACTAGAAAAACAACAACAAATAAAACCCAAGACAAGTAGAAGAAAGGAAATAATAAAGGTCAGAGCAGAAATAAATGACATAGAGGCTAAGGAAACAATACAGAGGATCAATGAAACAAGAAGCTGGTTCTTTGAAAAGGTAAACAAGATTGATGAACCTTTAACTAGACTCACCAAGAAAAAAAGAGAGAGGACTCAAATAAATAAAATTAGAAAGGACAGTGGAGAAATAACAACTGACACAACAGAAATACAAAGCATTGTAAGAAAATACTATGAAGAACTCCATGCCAAAAAATTAGACAATCTTGGTGAAATGGACAAATTTCTTGAATCATATAACCTTCCAAAAATCAATCTGGAAGAATCAGAACACCTAAACAGACCAATTACAGCAAATGAGATCGAAACAGTTATCAAAAAACTCCCAAAAAAGAAAAGTCCTGGGCCTGATGGCTTCACAAGTGAATTCTATCAAAAATTCAAAGAAGAACTAACTCCTATTCTCCTGAAGCTATTTCAAAAAATTCAAGAGGAAGGAAGAATTCCAAACTCCTTTTATGAGGCGAGCATAATTCTGATCCCAAAACCGGGCAAAGACAACACAAAGAAAGAAAATTATAGGCCTATATCCCTGATGAATTTAGACGCTAAAATTCTCAACAAAATATTAGCCAACCGGATCCAGCAATATATGAAAAAAATCATACACCACGATCAAGTGGGATTTATTCTGGAGAGGCAAGGCTGGTTCAATATTCGCAAATCAATCAATGTGATTCACCACATAAACAAAAGGAAGGACAAAAATCACATGATAATCTCAATAGATGCAGAAAAGGCATTTGATAAAATCCAGCACCCATTCATGCTCAAAACTCTCAGTAAAGTGGGAATACAGGGATCATTCCTTAACATGATAAAGGCCATCTATGATAAACCGACAGCAAACATCATACTAAATGGACAAAGATTAAAAGCAATCCCCTTAAGATCAGGAACCAGGCAGGGTTGCCCACTTTCACCACTCTTATTCAACATAGTTCTGGAAGTCCTAGCTACAGCAATCAGACAAGAAGAAGAAATAAAAGGCATACAAATTGGAAAAGAAGAAGTAAAACTGTCATTATTTGCAGATGATATGATATTGTATATTGAAAACCCTAAAGTCTCAGTCAAAAAACTACTGGACCTGATAAATGAATTCAGCAAGGTGGCAGGATATAAAATTAATACTCAGAAATCAGAGGCATTTCTATACACCAACAATGAAATATCAGCAAAAGAAATTAAGGAAACAATCCCCTTCACTATTGCAGCCAAAAAAATAAAGTACCTAGGAGTAAATTTAACCAAGGAGGTTAAGGACTTGTACTCAGAAAATTATAGAACATTGATAAAAGAAATCAAGGAAGATACAAACAAGTGGAAGCACATACCGTGCTCATGGCTAGGAAGAATAAACATCATTAAAATGTCTATATTACCCAAAGCAATTTATAAATTCAATGCAATACCAATTAAAATACCAATGACATACTTCAAAGATATAGAACACATATTCCAAAAATTTATATGGAACCAAAAAAGAACACGAATAGCCTCAGCAATCTTAAAAAGAAAAAATAAAGCAGGAGGTATCACTCTTCCTGATATCAAGGTTTACTACAAGGCCATTATACTCAAGACAGCCTGGTACTGGCATAAGAACAGGCACATAGATCAATGGAACAGAACAGAGAACCCAGAAATAAACCCACAGCTTTATGGACAACTGATATTTGACAAAGGAGGAAAGAACATACAATGGAGTAAAGACAGCCTCTTTAACAAATGGTGTTGGGAAAATTGGACATCTACCTGCAAAAAAATGAAACTAGACCATCAACTTACACCATTCACAAAAACAAACTCAAAATGGATAAAAGACTTAAATGTAAGCCGTGAAACCATAAACATCTTAGAAGAAAACATAGGCAGCAAGCTCTCCGACATCTGTAGCAGCGGTATATTTGCCGATTTATCTTCATGGGCAACTGAAATAAAAGGCAAGATAAACAAATGGGACTATATCAAACTAAAAAGTTTTTGCACAGCTAAAGACAATAGGAACAGAATAAAAAGACAAACCACACAATGGGAGAACATATTTGACAGCACATCTGATAAGGGGTTAATAACTAAAATTTATAAAGAACTTATAAAAAGCAACACCAGGAAGACAAACAACCCAATCAAAAAATGGGCAAAAGAAATGAATAGAAATTTCTCCAAAGAGGACATACAGATGGCCAATAGGCATATGAAAAAATGCTCAACATCACTAATCATTAGAGAAATGCAAATTAAAACCACAATGAGATATCACCTCACACCAGTCAGAATGGCACTTATCAGCAAAACAACACAGAATAAGTGCTGGCGAGGATGTGGAGAAAAGGGAACCCTTCTGCACTGCTGGTGGGAATGCAGACTGGTGCAGCCACTGTGGAAAACAGTTTGGAGATTCCTCAGAAAATTAAAAATCGAACTGCCTTTTGACCCAGCTATCCCACTTTTAGGAATATACCCTAAGAACACCATAGCACTGTTCGAAAAGAAGAAATGCGCCCCCATGTTCGTGGCAGCATTGTTCACAATAGCGAAGATCTGGAACCAGCCCAAGTGTCCGTCAGAAGACGAGTGGATTAAAAAGCTATGGTACATATATACTATGGAATACTACTCAGCCATAAGAAACGATGACATCGGATCATTTATAACAAAATGGATGTACCTTGATAACATTATACGGAGTGAAATAAGTAAATCAGAAAAAAAGAAAAACTGAGAACAGCACGATTACATACATAGGTGGGACATGAAAGTGAGGGTATGAGACATGGACAAGAGAGTGGTGGTTATGGGATGGGGGGAGGGAGGGAAGAATGGGATAGGGAGGAGGGGAGGGACGCAGGGAAAACCAGATTGAAGGTGACAGAGGACAATTTGACTTTTGGTGATGGGTATGCAACACAATTGAATGATAAGATAACCTGGAGATGTTTTCATTGTACATATGTACCCTGATTTATGGATGTCACCCCATTAGAATTAATAATAATAAAATATATATATATAAAAAAAAAAAAAAAAAAATCCCCTTCACGGTGTAACAAAATAAATAAAATACCTAGGAATAAACATAACAAAGAATGTAAAGGACCTATATAACAAAAAACTACAAAGCATTGTTAAGGGAGATCAAAAAAGATACAATGAAATGGAAGAATATTCCTTATTCTTGGATAGGAAGAGTAAATATAATCAAAATGACTATATTACCCAAAACAATATACAAGTTTAATGCAATTCCTATCAAAATTCCAATGACATTTTTTAAAGAAATGGAACAGAAAATCATCCGATTTATATGGAACTATAAAAAACCCCGAATAGTCAAAGCAATCCTAAGGAAAAAGAACGAAGCTGGCGGCATTACAATACCTGACTTCAAATTATATTATAGAGCCACGACAATCAAAATAGGATGGTATTGGCAGAAAAATAGACACTCAGACCAATAGAACATAATAGAAAGTCCAGAAATAAAACCACATATATATAGTCAAATAATTTTTGATAAAGGGGCCAACAACACACAATGGAGAAAAGAAAGCCTCTTTAACAAATGGTGCTGGGAAAACTGGAAAGCCACATGCAAAAGAATGAAACTCGACTACAGTTTGTCCCCTTGTACTAAAATTAATTCAAAATGGATCAAAGACCTAAATATAAGACCTGAAACAATAAAGTACATAGAAGAAAACATAGGTTCTAAACTCATGGACCTTGGTTATAAAGAGCTTTTTATGAATTTGACTCTAAAGGCAAGGGAAGTGAAGGCAAAGATAAATGAATGGGACCACATTAGACTAAGAAGTTTTTGCACAGCAAGAGAAACTGACAACAAAATAAACAGACAGCCAACTAAATGGGAGATGATATTTTCAAACAACTCAGATAAGGAGCTAATATCCAAAATATACAAAGAACTTACAAAACTCAACAACAAACAAACAAACAATCCAATAAAAAAAAATGGGAAGAGGACATGAACAGACACTTCTCCCAGGAAGAAATACAAATGACCAACAAATATATGAAAAGATGCTCATCTTCATTAGCTATTAGAGAAATGCAAATCAAAACTACAATGAGATATCACCTAATGCCTGTTAGATGAGCTATTATCAGCAAGACAGGTAATAAGTGTTGGGGAGGCTGTGGAGAAAAAAGGAACCCTCATCCACTGTTGGTGGGAATGTAAAATAGTACAAGAAAGTATAGTGGTTCCTCAAAAAAAAAAAACAAAGCAAACCTGCCTGACCCGGCGGTGGCGCAGTGGATAGAGCGTCGGACTGGGATGCGGAAGACCCGGGTTCGAGACCCCGAGCTTGCTAGCTTGAGCGAGGGCCCCTCTGGCTTGAGAAAAAGCTCGCCAGCTTGGACCCAAAGTCCCTGGCTCCAGCAAGGGGTTGCTTGGTCTGCTGAAGGCCCGCAGTCAAGGCACATGTGAGAAAGCAATCAATGAACAACTATGGTGTCACAAGGGCAACGAGAAACTAATAAATGATGCTGCTCACCTCTCTCCATTCCTGTCTGTCTGTCCCTATCTATCCCTCTCTCTGACTCTCTCTCTGTCCCTGGAGAAAAATAAAGTTAAAAAAAAATACCCTAAAAATAGAACTACCATATGACTCAGCAATCCCTCTACTGGGTATATATCCCCAAAATTCAAAAACATTGGTATGTAACGACACATGCAGTCCCATGTTCATTGCAGCATTGTTCACAGTGGCGAAGACATGGAAACAACCAAAAAGCCCTTCAATAGATGACTGGATAAAGAAGATGTGGTACATATATACTATGGAATACTACTCAGCCATAAGAAATGATGACATCGGATCATTTACAACAAAAAGGATGGATCTTGATAACATTATATGGGGCGAAATAAGTAAATCGGAAAAAACTAAGAAATGCATGATTCCATACATAAGTGGTACATAAAAAAGAGACTAAGAGACATGGACATGAGTGTGGTGGTTACAGGAAGTGGAAGAAGGAGGAGAGGGAGGGAGAGGGGGGAAGGGAGGGGCACAAAGAAAACCAGATAGAAGTTGACAGAGGACAATTTGACTTTGGGTGATGGGTATGCAACATAAATGGATGATAAGATAACCTGGAGATGTTTTCTGTGAACATATGTACCCTGATTTATTAATGTCACCCCATTAAAATGAATAATAATAATAAAAAAACCCCAAAACCCCCCAAAAAACCCAGAATATAACAGGCAGTTCTCATGAGAAAAAAGTAAGCTGGGCTGAAAAAATAGGTTTAGTCATTGAAGACTTTACCACTAATTGAGTTGCAGTTCACAAAATCCACCCTTATCAAAATTAAGTACTTAATTACCTAGTTCAGACACTGAACCAATACTATGTGCTAAGAGTATCCATGTATATCCAACAATAAAAGGTACATCTAGGCCTGACCAGGCCACAGTGCAGTGGATAAAGCATCGCACTGGGAAACAGAGGACCCAGCTTTGAAGCTCCAAGGTTGCTGGCTTGAGCGTGGGATAATAAACATGCCACTAAGGTCGCTGGCTTGAGCCCAAAGGTCGCTGGCTTGAGCCCAAGGACACTCGCTTGAGGAAGGGGTCACTGGCTAGACTGGAGCCCCCACCCCTGCCCCGGTCAAGGCACATATGAGAAAGCAATCAATGAAAAACTAAGGTATTATAATGAAGAATTGATGCTTCTCATCTCTCTCCCTTACTGTCTGTCTGTCCCTATCTGTCCTCTCTCCATTTCTCTGTCTCTAACACACACACACACACACACACACACACACACACACACACACACACACGGCACACCCAGGAGTCTCAATGAAGTGGCAACTTGTAGAGGCAGAAATGTAACCTGTCATGGTCCTCAACTTCCATATTCCAGGTCATACTGGCATTTGACTAAGTCAAGTTGTTTGGCTCCTATCATCAAAAAATGCTGTACAGGAAGGGAGCAAGATGGCGATGGAGTAGGCGGACGTACCAACTTCCAACTCCCAGAACCAAAGTGGATTGTAACTCAATTTTAAGAACCATCATCCGGATAAACCAACTTTGAACTAAACTAAGTAGACTCTTCAACCAAGGAACACAGAAGAAGCCACATTGAAACTGGTAGGAATAGCGAAAACGCGAAGAGGGCTGCGCAGCTCCCCGGAGCAAACGGCAGCCTGGAGAGACCCACGTGGTGGGAGGAGAGTTTGGCAGAGAGGGAGGGACCTGGGTCCCAGGAACCAAGCCCCAGCCTGCAGTCCCAGAGCCTAGAAGAGGTGTTTGGACAGTTTTGAGCTGTGAAACAAGTGAGGGAGCTCCCAGGCCTACAGTGTGGAGTATTAGCGCCCTTCCTACTCTGCTGAGGGTTGCTGAAGGGTATGGTGGCGGCAGGATGCTGAAACGCGGTTCTGTCAGCGTGGGTGGAGGCCAAGCCAGTGGGAGCTCGGTCTAGCCCAGCAGGGGCGGAGGGGATGCGCAAAAGCGGTCCGGAGGCTGCGGGCCCACCTGTAATCCCACCTGCGGGGACAAAGCAGGAGACCAGGAACGGGAAGAGATCTGCTCTGCGACCCTGCGCAAGCCGGCCCTGACCGTGGGAATGGGGCTAGGACCAGGGATGGGCGTGGGCTCGCGGCTGAGCTCATGCTACCAGCACCGTCCGGCCGGAGAAACCGCGGTTTGCCATTCTACGTGCGCGAGCGGGCTCCGAGCGCGGGGACGGGGTAGACCCCGAGACGGGCAGAAGCTCGCAGCTGAGCCCATGCTACTAGTCCCGCCTGGCCAGAGAAACCTCGGTTTGCCATCTTACGTGCACGAGCAGGCTCCGAACGTGGGGGAGGAGTAGAGTCCGGGACTAGTGGAAGCTCGCAGCTGAGCGGAAGCCAGCAAACACACCAGATCCAATAAACCTTGGTTTGCGACCCTGTGCAGAAGGGCCCTGGCCTCGAGGGTGGCGCTAAAGCTCTGGACGGGAAAAGGCTCACAGCTGAGAGCATGTCAAAAGCCCCGCCAAACACGCGAAACTGTGGCGAGCAGGCTCTGACTGTGGGTTCTGGGCAGAAGTCCGGAAACAGGCTGGGTCCGCAGCTGAGCAAAGGTGCTCACCTCTACCCTTGGTGCTGAGGCTTGTGGCTTGAGTGACAGCACCTCCTGCGGAGGAGAGGCAGAAATCACAGCAAAAGCCACAGTGGGCCAGTGCTGGTAACGCCCATACCCAACCGCCCTAGGCAGTGGCAGAGGGGGTGGGGGGCCTGCAGACAGACCACACCTAGACAACACAAAAGCAACACCTACTGGACTCCAGTGGCCACAACTTGCCTATACACAGAAAAAATGCGCAGGCAGAGGAATGCAAACCAAATGAATCAAGAGAAATCCCCAGAGAAGGACCTGAATGAACCAGATATAACCAAATTACCAGAAGCAGAATTTAGAATAATGATAGTTAGGATGTTCAAAGAAATTAGAGCAACATTGGATAGTCACTATGAACACCTAAATAAAGAGATAACAAGTATAAAAAACGAAATTGAAATAATAAAAAAGAATCAGACAGAAATGACAAATACAGTATCAGAACTGAAGACCACAATGGAAGGAATTAAAAGCAGGATGAACCACGCTGAGGATCGAATAAGCGAGTTAGAGGACACAACAAACAAAGGCACAGAATCAGAGAAGAAAAGGAAAAGAGACTCAAAAAATGTGAGGAAACTCTAAGGGAGCTCTTTGACAACCTGAAGAGAAACAACATTCGCATCATAGGGGTGCCTGAAGAAGAGGAGAGAGGACAGGAAATGGAAACTTTGTTCAATCAAATCATAGCAGAAAACTTCCCTAAACTAAGGCTGGGAAACACTCCACACGTTCAAGAAGCACAAAGAACTCCATTAAAGAGAAACCCAAAAAGATCTACACCAAGACACATCATAGTTAAAATACCAAAGCTAATGGATAAAGAAAAAAATTTAAAAGCTGCTAGGGAAGAAAAGGCTATCACCTACAAAGGAGCTCACATAAGGATGACATCGGACTTCTCAACAGAAACACTTGAGGCCAGAAGGGAAAGGCAAGATATAATCAAAGTAATGCAGAACAAGAACCTACAACCAAGACTAATTTATCCAAGAAGGCTAACGTTTAAAATTGAAGGAGAATTAAAGAGTTTCCCAGAAAAAGAAAGCCTGAAGGAATTCATAAAAACCAAACCAATTCTGCAAGAGATACTAAGGGACCTCTTGGGAACAGTTCTAAGGGAGGAAAGAATATAGCAAAAGAAGAATACAGTTTTAAAGAATAAAATGGCAATAAACAACTACATATCAATAATAACCTTAAATGTAAATGGATTAAATGATCCAATCAAAAGACATAGGGTAGCTGCGTGGATAAAGAAACAGGACCCATACATATGCTGTCTACAAGAGACACACCTTAAAACAAAAGATGCACATAGACTGAAGGTAAAAGGATGGAAAAAAATATTTCATGCAAATGGAAATGAAAGAAAAGCCAGCGTAGCAGTACTTATATCTGACAAAATGGACTTTAAAATAAAGGCTGTAGTAAGAGATAAAGAAGGACACTACATAATGATAAAGGGAACAATTCAACAGGAAGATATAACTATTATAAATATCTATGCACCAAATATAGGAGCCCCGACATACATAAAGCATACTTTGATGGATATAAAAGGTGAGATTAACAGCAATACTATCATAGTAGGGGATTTCAATACCCCTCTTACAACACTGGATAGATCCTCAAGAAAGAAAATTAATAAAGAAACAGCAGACTTAAAGGATACACTAGATCAACTTGATTTAATAGATATCTTCAGAACTTTTCACCCTAAAGCAGTAGAATATACATTCTTCTCAAGCGCTCATGGTACGTTTTCTAGGATAGACCACATGTTAGGACACAAATATGGTCTCAATAAATTTAAGAAGATTGAACTCATATCAAGCATTTTCTCTGATCACAATGCCATGAAACTAGAAATTAACCACAAAAGAAAAACTGAAAAATACTCAAACACTTGGAAACTAAATAGCATGATATTAAATAATGAATGGATTAACAATGAGATCAAAGAAGAAATAAAAAAGTTTCTAGAAACAAATGATAATGAGCATACATCAACTCAAAATTTATGGGACCCAGCAAAAGCAGTACTGAGAGGGAAGTTCATTGCATATCATAAGAAGCTAGAAAAAGCTCAAATAAGCAACCTGACCCTGCAGCTAAAAGAACTAGAAAAACTACAGCAAATAAAACCCAAGAGAAGTAGAAGGAAGGAAATAATAAAGATCAGAGCAGAAATAAATGACATAGAGGCTAAGGAAACAATACAGAGGATCAATGAAACCAGAAGCTGGTTCTTTGAAAAGGTAAACAAGACTGATGAACCTTTAACTAGACTCACCAAGAAAAAAAGAGAGAGGACTCAAATAAATAAAATTAGAAAGGACAGTGGAGAAATAACAACTGACACAGCAGAAATACAAAGCATTGTAAGAAAATAGTACGAAGAACTATATGCCAAAAAATTAGACAATCTTGGTGAAATGGACAAATTCCTTGAATCATATAACCTTCCAAAAATCAATCTGGAAGAATCAGAACACCTAAACAGACCAATTACAACAAATGAGATCGAAACAGTTGTCAAAAAACTCCCCAAAAAGAAAAGTCCTGGGCCTGATGGCTTCACAAGTGAATTCTATCAAAAATTCAAAGAAGAACTAACTCCTATCCTCCTCAAGCTATTTCAAAAAATCCAAGAGGAAGGAAGACTTCCAAACTCCTTTTATGAGGCGAGCATAATTCTGATCCCAAAACTGGGCAAAGACCACACTTAGAAAGAAAATTATAGGCCTATGTCCCTGATGAATTTAGATGCTAAAATTCTCAACAAAATATTAGCCAACCGCATCCAGCAATATATGAAAAAAATCATACACCATGATCAAGTGGGATTTATTCTGGAGAGGCAAGGCTGGTTCAATATTCGCAAATCAATCAATGTGATTCATCACATAAAGAAAAGGAAGGACAAAAATCACATGATAATTTCAATAGATACAGAAAAGGCATTGGATAAAATCCAGCACCCATTCATGCTCAAAACTCTCAGTAAAGTGGGATTACAGGGATCATTCCTTAACATGATAAAGGCCATCTATGACAAACCCACAGCAAACATCATACTAAATGGACAAAAATTAAAAGCAATCCCCTTAAGATCAGGAACCGGGCAGGGGTGCCCCCTTTCACCACTCTTACTTAACATAGTTCTGGAAGTCCTAGTTACAGCAATCAGACAAAAAGAAGAAATAAAAGGCATCCAAATTGGAAAAGAAGAAGTAAAACTGTCACTATTTGCAGATGATATGATATTGTATATTGAAAACCCTAAAGTCTCAGTCAAAAAACTACTGGACCTTAAAAAATGAATTCAGCAAGGTGGCAGGATATAAAATTAATACTCATAAATCAGAGGCATTTCTATATACCAACAATGAACTGTCAGCAAAAGAAATTAAGGAAGCAATCCCCTTCACTATTGCAGCCAAAGAAATAAAGTACCTAGGAGTAAGTTTAACCAAGGAGGTTAAGGACTTGTCCTTGGAAAATTATAAAACATTGATAAAAGAAATCAAGGAAGATACAAACAAGTGGAAGCATATACCGTGCTCATGGCTAGGAAGAATAAACATCATTAAAATGTCTATATTACCCAAAGCAATTTGTAAATTCAATGCAATACCAATTAAAATACCAATGACATACTTCAAAGATATAGAACACATATTCCAAAAATTTATATGGAACCAAAAAAGAACACGAATAGCCTCAACAATCTTAAAAAGAAAAAATAAAGCAGGAGGTATCACTCTTCCAGATATCAAGGTTTACTACAAGGCCATTATACTCAAGACAGCCTGGTACTGGCATAAGAACAGGCACATAGATCAATAGAACAGAACAGAGGATCCAGAAATAAACCCACAACTTTATGGACAACTGATATTTGACAAAGGAGGAAAGAACATACAATGGAGTAAAGACAACCTCTTTAACAAATGGTGTTGGGAAAATTGGACATCTACCTGCAAAATAATGAAACTAGATCATCAACTTACACCATTCACAAAAACAAACTCCTAATGGATAAAAGACTTAAACGTAAGCCATGAAACCATAAGCATCTTAGAAGAAAACGTAGGCAGCAAGCTCTCCGACATCTGTAGCAGCAATATATTTGCCGATTTATCTCCATGGGCAAATGAAATAAAAGGCACGATAAACAAATGGGAGTAAGAAGAAGACAGTAAGAACAGAATAAAAGACAAACCACACAATGGGAAAACATATTCGACAGCACATCTGATAAGGGGTTAATAACTAAAATTTATAAAGAACTTATAAAACTCAACAACAGGAAGACAAACAATCCAATCAAAAAATGGGCAAAAGAAATGAATAGAAATTTCTCCAAAGAGGATATACAGATGGCCAATAGGCATATGAAAAAATGCTCAACATCACTAATCATTAGAGAAATGCAAATTAAAACCACAATGAGATATCTCCTCACACCAGTCAGAATGACACTCATCAGGAAAACAACACAGAATAAGTGCTGGCGAGGATGTGGAGAAAAGGGAATCCTTCTGCACTGCTGGTGTGAATGCAGACTGGTGCAGCCACTATGGAAAACAGTTTGGAGATTCCTCAAAAAATTAAAAATCGAACTGCCTTTTGACCCAGCTATACCACTTAAGAACCTAAGAACACCATAGCACTGTTCGAAAAGAAGAAATGTGCCCCCATGTTTGTGGCAGTATTGTTCACAATAGCGAAGATCTGGAAACAGCCCAAGTGTCCGTCAGAAGATGAGTGGATTAAAATGTTTTGGTACATATATACTATGGAATACTACTCAGCCATAATAAATGATGACATTGGATCATTTATAACAAAATGGATGGTCCTTGATTACATTATACAGAGTGAAATAAGTAAATCAGAAAAAAAGAAAAACTGAGAACAGCATGATTTCATACATAGGTGGGACATAAAAGTGAGACTATGAGACATGGACAAGAGAGTGGTGGTTATGGGGTGGGGGGAGGGAGGGAAGAGTGGGATAGGGAGCAGGGTAGGGACACAGGGAAAACCAGATAGAAGGTGACAGAGGACAATTTGACTTTTGGTGACGGGTATGCAACACAATTGAAGGATAAGATAACCTGGAGATGTTTTCATTGCACATATGTACCCTGATTTATTGGTGTCACCCCATTAAAATGAATAATAATATAATATAAAAAAAATGCTGTACAGCCTGCAGGGTGAGGGCTGGGTGGTTACCCTACAGGCCAGCAGTGCACCTTTGCTCTAAGGAGGTGCGGGCAGCCCAGGACTCAGCCCTCCCGGAAGTCTCTGTGGGAGAATACAAAGGGCAGCTGTGTGTCACTGGGCAGCGTTGGGGATGCGTGTGTCAGAAGATGGCCGGTTTCTCCTTGCCAAGCCCATGTGTGTCAGGAAGCTCTTCAGCAAACCATGACTATTTACATCTCCCTCCTGTACACTTTTTATAATGTTCTTAAAAGCACATAATCCAAACTCTCTAAAGACTCAATTTCCTTCTTGCTCACCTTGGTGATAGTCTAAACTGCTCCCTACAATAAAACACTATCAAAGTCATGCAATCATCACAGATGGATTTTCTGGGGGGTAGGGTGGGATTTTTTGTTTTGTTTTTGGAAAGCGGTTTTTCATTTTCTCTTTAATGGTGGGGTTGGAAGGGAGATGAAAGCAAATATTACTCTGAATTCCCCCAATCTTTCAACCTAAGATTTAAGGTCAAATAAAGAAAAATGAGCTCTCTGCTCAACCCAAACCAATGGCAGGAAAGGCACAGGGGCAGATTTTTAACTGGCTACACATGAACCACATTCCACCAAAAGTTCATAGATGTCATTTTCACCCTGAGGCTGGATCCATGACAGCTTGCCCAGGGCGGGGGAAGGGCACTAGAAAGTAAGGTTTTCTGCCAGTGATCCCACTTTGCCTAGCATGTCCTCTCTAAAATGTGGAGGTTTAGGCCTAGCTGTCAATTCTCATCAGAGTTGGGTTCTGTATGGCCAGTAGCCACAGCCACCATCACAGCTGCCTGGCCTATGCAGGTTCTAATTTGATTCGGACAGACAGTAATGAAACAACGGAGCCAAGAACTGGTGGGCCATTAGCTTTAATCCTAGCTTTTACCCAGTGGGTAAGAAATACACACAGTAGGAAAACACTTCCCTTTCCATTCAGGGCTCCCAAAGCCACTGACTTATCCAAGTTTGCTAGAATCAAAGGTTTCTACCTCACCAGCCTTATTCACCTCTGTTCCCCATCTCCTTCTCTCTGTACAAACTCTGCACAAACTGACTTTTCCTTCAGCACTTCACCATCTTGGCTGCTTCTCCTTTCCTCCACATGGTCTTGGTCTGCTTTCCTCTAGCATGGGCTCCTCTGCCTCATATTATATAGAAATCAAAACCTTTAATCCAATATACAAACAAGGAAGTCTCTGATACAAAGTCACTTATCTGAGGAACAAATGGGATTCCTCATAAGAGTGCACCACCCCCTATCATGCAACAGTCAAGGGTGTGGGGAAAAACTTAGTCTTAAAACTAAACCTTAGGCTATAAGGACCCTGCCTGCTTACAGCCTGTCCCCCATATCCAATGCAAACTATAAGTAAGCAAACATATATATTATATTTGCAAACTTATTTGACCTACAGGTTCCCTGTTAAGTACCCTATAAAGTATGTCCTTTCCCCAGAGATTGGACAACCCTGCTCCGTCGCAGTGATTATACGGGAGGGCCCACCGCTCTGAAACCAGCGGTCAGTGTGTAGCCCCAGGGCTACTGCAGAGGCCTTCAAGGCCAGAGACCAACCTGAACTTTGCCTTCCTCCTAAGCAGTATTTTTTTTTTTACCGTTTTATAGTCATGTTATGAAACATTGTGCTTGAAAGCTCAGAAATGCTCTTTCTGTTGGGCTGACAATGTTCTTTATTGAAGAACACTGGTTCTGCATTGCAGACACTAAGAATCACATCATCACTTACGGTTCATGCAGACGCTGACATTCAGGACGCCTGAGCCCAGCTAGTTTCCCCTCGAGCTACAGAAGCCAGCATTGTCTGATGTATTGGCTAGTATTTCTATAGGCACCTTGAACCTAAAGGCGGGCAGTCCCTGTACACTCTCAAAGTCACTAAAAGTTATATATAGTGACCTGTTAGGAAGTAAGAACAAAAAGTCAGTGTGGGCTCTGGTCCGCCCAGTCTGGCCTGGGCCAGTAAGTTAGCAACAGTTCCCAGATACAACAGCGCCGGAAGCTTAGAGCGTGAGTGAAAAGGGAAGACGCCAGAGAAGGCGTGAAAGGAGCCCCACCCACTCACGGTGTAATAAAGTAGGAGGCGACTTGTAATAACAGATGTTGAGGAGGTAGCAACTGTGGTAATATTCAAACAAGGCCAAGAAAATATATATAATCTGTGGTAGAAAATTAAGAAGGCAACATATAGAATGGAGACTCACATGGAAAGAAATGAGAGGTCTAGACCAGCAGAATGGTTGACTGGAAAAATACCAGGTCAAATTTCATGCTTAATGGAGTATATCATATTAACTAACTGCCAACACTTAATTTTATTTACTGTGTGACAGGCCCTGGCTAGTGTTTTACTAACAGTAATTTGTTTATCCTCATAACAACTCTCGAGGTATGCAACTATATAGTATTTTTATCCTTATTTTACAAATGAGTCAAGTGAGACACACAGAGTGGTTAAATAACCTTCCCAAGGTCATACAGCTGTAAGTGGTAGAGCTGGTATTCAAACCAGTGCAGTCAGGCTTTGAAGGCCATGCTGTAAACCACTACTCTGCACTGTCTCTTAATATGTCGTCCTCATTTATCACTGATTAAATAGGAATATCCATGCCTAATAAGTGTAGCTACATATATTCCTCACACTTTTGGTGGTCTTGCAGTCAAAGATATTTTTAAAGTCCTTACCGGCAAAAATCAGATGGAAAGACATAAAGGACTTCACCTTTGGTTATTAGCTGATGAAAAGTGTCACCGTCAGTCCCATTCATCATATTGCACTTCTCTGTTGTCCACCAGCCAAGTGAACTATAATTGAAAAGTACAAGAATGAGTCAAGAGGATCAAATTTTATTTTAGATCTTTTTTCAAATGATCAGACCTTTTAAGGAATTAACTAGGAGCTGGCTACCCATAGAATCTCATTCATATGCAGACACAAGGTGATATTGGTTAGGGTTTGAATCAAGGAAGGGAAAAAGAGGTTTTTGACCTGAGTAAATTTTGATAGAGGCAATAGCCAAAAATCCCTTTTTTCTTCCTTGAAAAAGGGTATTGTACATAAAAGTTTAGAAACATCCATTTACTTAAAACAGTGATCCAATTTAGCATGTATAATAGCCTGACAGACAAGCTGTGGATAAATAGGTTCCACTCTTTAACATTCATGACAGAGCATTAACTCTGTCTCCCCTCTGAACAGTTCTCTGTTACAAAATTAATGGGGGTCTTCTCTTGGGTGTCAAGAAAGCTTAATATTGAATTGACTTCATACTCACTAAAAGCACATGTGAGCTAGTGAGTTTCCCAAATAAGACAATGATGTAAATCAACATTATTTTTTAAAAAAATGAAAGAAACTTATACTGAGAGACGTAAGAAAACCAACAAGGAGAAGATGAATTCACCATAGAAAAAAACAATTGAACAATTTGGCTAATACCTTAAATAAATATATTTGTTATCTAGTACCCTTAAAGAGATTGCCTGTTCAGGTGGTGGTGCAGTGGATAGAGCATCAGACTGGGATGCAGAAGACCCAGGTTTGAGACCCCGAGCTCACCAGCTTGAGCGCAGGCTCATCTGGTTTGGGCAAAAGCTCGTCAGCTTGGACCCAAGGTCGCTGGCTCCAGCTCCAGCAAGGGGTTACTCGGTCTGCTGAAGGCCCGCGGTCAAGGCACATATGAGTAAGCAATCAATGAACAACAAACAGGGACAGAGAGAGAGAGAGAGTCAGAGAGAGAGATAGACAGACAGGAACAAAGAGAGGTGAGAAGCATCAATCATCAGTTTTTCATTGCCGTAGCAACACCTTAGTTGTTCATTGATTGCTTTCTCACATGTGCCTTGACCGTCGGCCTTCAGCAGACTGAGCAACCCCTTGCTGGAGACAGCAACTTTGGGTCCAAGCTGATGAGCTGTTCCTCAAGCCAAATGGGCCCGCGCTCAAGCTGGCGAGCTCGGGGTCTCGAACCCGGGTCTTCCACATCCCAGTTCGACACTCTATCCACCGCGCCACCACCTGGTCAGGCAAAAAACTAATGATTGATGCTTCTCATCTTTCTCTCCGTTCCTGTCTGTCTGTCCCTATCTATCCCTCTCTCTGACTCTCTCTCTCTGTCTCTTTCAACAATAGAATTGACATAAACCAAAGAAGAAATAAGTCCAATTATGTTAAAATAATATATAATTATACCATAAATGTATTAGTAATTATAGCACGTATATAAAAAGATTAAACTCTCCTATTAAATGACTGGGAAAGAAATAGGTTTTGTTAGTGTTTTTTTTTTTTTTTTTTTTTTTTTAGAGAGAGAGAGAGAGAGAGACGAGAGAAACGGGACAGACAGACAGGAAGGGATAGAGATGAGAAGCGTCAACTCATAGTTGTGACACCTCAGTTGTTCATTGACTGCTTTCTCATATGTGCCTTAACAAGGAGGGGGGCGGCTCCAATCGAGCCAGTGACCCCTTGCTCAAGCCAGATGAGTCTGTGCTTGACCTCAGGATTTCAAACCTGGGTCCTCAGCATCCCAGGCCAACACTATCCACTGTGCCACTGCCTGGTCAGGTAATAGAAAGGGTTTAAAACAAAATCCAGCTACATCTTGTTTTGTTTTGTTTTTTTCTACAGGGACAGAGAGAGTCAGAGAGAGGGATATAGGGACAGACAGACAGGAACAGAGAGAGGTGAGAAGCATCAATCATTAGTTTTTCGTTGCTGTCACATCACCTTCGTTGTTCATTGATTGCTTTCTCACATGTGTCTTGACTGTGGACCTTCAGCAGACAGAACCACCCCTTGCTGGAGCCAGCAACCTTGGGTCCAAGCTGATGAACTTTTGCTCAAGCCAGATGGGCCCGCGCTCAAGCTGGCGAGCTCAGGGTCTAGAACCTGGGTCTTCCGCATCCCAGTCCGATTCTCTATCCAGTACGCCACTGCCTGGTCAGGCTACATCCTGTTTTTGAGTATATTTCCCTCCCAGCCCAATACAGGTCATCTAGTTCCTCCTGGAGAAGTAACACTGTTGCCAGTTTCTTTCAGGATCTTATATACTGCTCACAAAAATTAGGGGATCAAGGAATGTGCAGATACTCCAGTACTTTCAGCCTTTTGTATAGTGCATTTTCATCAATGAAATAAAAGTTGATTTTGCATCTCATTTGCATAATCAAACAACTTTCTCTGACTTGTTTGCTTTTCTGATGTTCTTGTTTAATAAACAAAAAATCAAATGCTTTTTTTTATCGCTTCATATTCATTCTGAAATACCCCCTAATTTTTGTGAGCAGTATATTTGTGTCTGTGTGCTAGTCCTTATAAATATGTTTATGTATGTGCTTTTTAAAATTTAAATAAATTTTTTATTTAAAATGTTTGATATTGACAGAGAAGTTGTGAAGATAGTACAGAGAGTTTACTTATATTCCATACCAGTTGTTTTTGCCTTTGTTTTTGGGAAGCTTAGAAACTTCATGTTCAAGAACAGAATGCCTCGTACCTCATTCAGTCCCTGAAGAATGAACCTCATTTTCTCTCAAATGTTTTTAATTTCTCTACCTTTAAAGAATTATCTTGTTTTATAGGTAGCTTTATTGAAAGCTGCCTCAGCTCCTTTTTTGAAGTAATTTGTTATAAATACTAAAATAAAAAATATTTTTGAAATACTATCATTCTGAAATCAAACGTATTTTTAAAATTTTACTTACTGATTTGAGAGAGAGAGAGAGAAGCATCGATTTGCTGTTTAACTTATTTGCTATAACCACTGATTCTGATTTGGGATCAAAGCTGCAACCTCAGAGAATTGGGATGATACTCTAACCAACTGATCTACCTGGCCAAGGCCACTCAAATGTATTTCATCTTTTGAAAAAAATAACACACACAATCCACAATCACTATATTAAATTAAAAAGAGAACCTCTTCCATCCTCCAAAACAAGCAATGACTTGAAAAGCATTGATGCTGTGGCTGCACATCACGCAGTGACCACCAAGTGGGAGAGTGAGACTCACTTGTCCCTCGTGGCTAGCCACGGCATAGCCACAGCCGTTAGTTAGCATTCGATTAGTCAAATGCATTATCCCCATTTAGATTTATAAAATAAGAATTCTATTTTGCATAGTTATAGATTTTCACCCAAAATGAGTGTTAAAAACTTTTTAAAAATAATGTATAAGTAGACATTCAGTTTAAATGAAAATTGAAAAATAATGACAATAATGAATCATTAGACTTACGTTTTCCATTCCATTCCACAATCTTTGAAAAGTTAAGGTATTGTCTTCTCCAGTTAGGAAAACATAGTTCCCATCATTAGTTCCATTTTTCTGAAAATAAGTGAATATGATCCTTTAAAGTAAAGTGATGGTTAATTTTTTATGAGTCAATTTAGATGAGCTATGGTGCCCAGTTGTTTGCTTAAACACTAGCCTAGATGTTACTGTATTTTGTAGCTGTGATTAACATTTACAATCAGTTGACTTTAGGTAAAAGAGATTACCGTAGATAATACAGGTGGGCTCTTGCAGTTGAAAGCTTAAAATAAAATCTGAGGTTTCCTTGAGGAGAAAGGAACTTTCAAGACTGCAACAGAGAATACTGACCTGAGTCTCCAGGCTGCCAACCTGTCCTATAGATTTCAGACTTACCACTTGCCAGCCCCCACAACTGCATAAGCCAAATTCTTCATAAAAACTTCTCAAGATAGATAGATGTAGACATAGGTATATATTTCCCATTAATTCTGTTTCTCCAGAGAACTCTAACTGATATAGGAACTAACACATTTAACCTTCATGAAATGGTCCTAACTGGGCCTACATGCTACCTGAGACTGAGCCAGAATGAGGAAATAAGAGTGAGAAACTTCCAAATGCAAAATTACCATATGACCCTCAAATTCCACTCCTATGTATATACCCCAGAGGATTGCATTTCAAGGGACACATTCAATGTCCATACAAAAAACTTGTACACAAATGTTCACAGCAACATTATTCATAATATCCAAAAAGTAAAAACAACCCAAGTATCCATCAACTGTTGAACAGACAAAGGGTGGTATATCCATACAAAGGAATATTAATTGGCCATAAAAAGGAATAAAGTGCTGACACATGCTACAACATGAATGGCCCTTGCAAACTTTATACTAAGTAAAAAAAAACCAGAGCACAGATCATATATTTTATGATTCCATTTATATGAATGTCCAACTTCCAGAGATGGTTCTAACTCAGAGGTGGTGCCTCTTGGTTCTCATTTGTATAGTGTGAATGTATGTCAAGTTTTATATTTTATTTTCATAACAGAGCCACATTGTGGTCCCAAATGTCTTTCCTCTCTGGCTCCAAGGAAGCTCCCACATAGGCAGTGTCTGGCTTTTCTCCTTCCCTTTTCTGCCCCAGCCCAGCCGATCAGGCACCCCACAGGGTGTTTCAAACAAAAATGTAACCTTACTTTTTTATTACAAAAGCAAACAAGGAAACCAAAAAGATACCAACCTTTGAATTTATAAAAAATAATAAATGAAGACAGAAAGTGGTCACCAGCGGTTGGTAGGAGGGGAATGGAAGTGACTTAATGAGTATGTGGTTTTTGTGGGAATGATGATGAATTAGAAAGTGGTTGTGGCTGTAAAACCTTGTGATTAGGCTAAAACCGCACTAAATTGTATACTTTAAAATGGTAAATTTTATGGTAAGTAAATAATACTTCAATAATTAAAAATGTAAGAAAGCATAAGTATAGGGCAAGGATACAACTATATAACAGTTACACAAGAAGGAAGTGGTATTATTGTAGGCCCATTTTCCATTTGTGTTTCTTCAGTTGTATACTCTTTCCAAATTGCACCTCTTAAGGGCACATACACTCTATACATTCTGACAATTCTTTAACTGGGGATGAAGCTTTGATTTCTGGGAAATAACACAGGTACTAGCTCCTCATAAAAATAAAGTAATAGTCACTAACTGTTCTTGAATATTTATAATATTTCTGGCACTGCTCTAAAATTTTTCCATGAATTATTTCATTCAATCCTCATAACCATATAAGATAGTGTGGCAGACAGAATAATTACTTCCAAAGACATTCAGGTCCTAATCCCAGAACCTGTGAAAATGTTACCTTATATAGCAAAAGCAACTTGGCAGACTGGATTAAGTATGAGAATCTAGAGATGGGAAGATTATCTGGGATTATCGGTGGGCCCAATATAATTACAAAGAGGGAGACAGGAGGGTCAGAGTCAAAGTAGTAGATATGAGGACAGAAGCAGAGGTCAGGGGGAGAGATTGAAGATGTCACACTGTTGGCCTTGAAAATGACGGAAAGGTCCAAAAGCCTCCAGAAGGCACAGAGCCCAGACAACTTGGGGGCGACTGACATCTAGAACGGTAAGATAAATTTGAGTTCTTTTAAGCCACTGAATTTGTGGTCATTTGCTAATGCAGCAATGGGAAACTAACACAGACATGAACTATTTTACCTTCATTGTATAGATGAGAAATCTGAAGCAAAGAGAAGTTAAATAACTTGCCCAGATCACTCAACCAGTAAACAGTAGAGCTGGGATTAAAGTCCAGACTATGCAACTCCACAGTCCACAGGTGGGTCCTCTCAGGCAACAGGCTGTGGTATTCATTCGTTTACCAACAAGCCCTTACTGCTTGCCATGTGTTAAGCAGTATTTTAGGTGCTGGAGATGGATCAGTGAACAAAACATGCAAAAGTTGCTGCCCTCTTGGGGCATACCTTCTCCTGGTATTATAATTGTTTATATTCTTTTACTTTTCTTAGCAAGAGAGAGAGAGAAAGAGAGACAGACAGGGACAAATAGGAAGGGAGACAGATGAGAAGCATCAATTTGTACTTGCTGCACCTTAGCTATTCATTGGTTGCTTTCTCATATGTGCCTTGACTGGGGGGCTCCAGCCGAGCCAGTGACCCTTTGGTCAAGCCAGTGATGTTGGACTCAAGCCAGCAACCTTGGGCTTCAAGCCAGCAACTCTTGGACTCAAGCCAGCGACCATGGTCATGTTTATGATCCCATGCTCAAGCCAGTGACCCCACACTCAAGCTGGTGAGCCCACATTCAAGCCAGATGAGTCCATGCTTAAGCTCGCAACCTCAGGGTTTCGAACCTGGGTCTTCAGCATCTTAGGCTGATGCTCTATCTACTGCATTACCACCTGGTCAGGCTATTCTTTTTTTTTTTTTAAGTGAGAGGAAGGGAGACAGAGAGACAGACTCCTGCATGCACTCTGACTAGGATTCACTCAGCAATCCCCATCTAGGGCCGATGCTCAGACCAACTGAGCCTCTGGCTGCAGGAGAGGAAGAGGGAGAGAAGTGGGGGAGGGTGGGGAAGAGAAGCAGATGGTCGCTTCTCATGTGTGCCCTGACCACGATGTCTGTATGCTGGGCCAACACCCTATCCACTAAGTCAACAGGCCAGACCCTGTTTTCATTCTTTTAAATTTTACTTCTAAATGCTTATTATGTAACAGGCACTTTACAGTATAGTAAGAATAATAGAACAACCAAAGACTATTCTATTTCCATTGCTCTAAGTGAACTTTCGAGCTTTGTCACAGATGTATATTTGGAGTATGAACACAGATGTAGTTGGGGGTAACTGAGGCCTAGTACTTGTGTTCTGCTTTCTTTTTAAAGTGGGGTTTTCTTCTGATTATACATTCTTCTGATTATAAAAGTTATAAATTCTTATTGGGAAATACAGAATGAGCCCTGGCAAGTTGGCTCAGTGGTAGAGCCTTGGTCCCACATGTGGATGTCCTGGGTTCGATTCCCAGTCAGGGCACACAGGAGAAGCGACCATCTGCTTTTCCACCCCTCCCCCTCTCACTTCTCTCTCTCTCTCTCTCTTTCTCCTCCTTTTCTCCTGCAGCCATGGCTTGATTAGAGCAAGTTGGTCCTGGGCGTTGAGGATGGCTCCATGGCCTCCTCAAAAAATGGCTCTGGTTGCAATGGAGCAAGGGCCCCAGATGGGCAGAGCATCACCCCCTAGAGGGCTTGCTGGGTGGATCCTGGTCAGGAGACATGCAGGAGTCTGTCTCTGCCTCCCCTCCTCACACTAAATAAAAATAATAAAATACAGAATGATGTATAAAAAAATATCAATTATTCATCATCTTCCCAACTATTGGGAACTACTAATAGTGTTTAGTCTGTTTCTTTTTAGTTTTTTTACTACACAAAATTTATTTATAGAACTAATATATGTTTGTATGACATATATACACAATAAGTACTAATATATACATATAAACAATTGTGATAGACATATAAAAAATTTTTACTTAAGCATAAAACATATTTCCCAAGTTATCAAAAGTTATTTAGAGATATAATTTAATGACTTTATAACACAGTGTGAAAATAATTTACTTAACCATTTTTTTATTATTGAATATTTAGTTTTGAGGGTTTTTTTTTTTTGCTACCATAAATAATGTTGTGTGAATATCTTTATGCCTTAAAACTTTTTCAGAACTCTTGTTTTCTAAACATACCACTAAAAATAAAATTACTAGGTAAAACAACATAAACATTTTTAAGCCTTTTGATATATATTATCAAGTTGCTCAAGGTCCCCCAGCTGGAAAGTGGTGGAAATAGCAGGATAAATTAGCTTACATCCCCCAAATGTCTTTCGTCAAACTTGTCTAACTGGAGGAACAAAAAAATGGCTACTTGTCTCTTTTTGCATTTCTGTATTCACTGAGGTTGAACATTTTTTTCATACCATTCAGCTATATACCTCAAAACATGTATACACTTTTGTGAATTATCTTTTCATGTTTTTTGCCTATAGGGGTTCTTTTTTTGTCACCCAACATTATTTTGCCGACTATGTTAATATATCTACATAGTTCACATACACAATGGTCATGTCGTGTTCCACGTGTAAAATTTTATGTGACTTTTTTTTTTTTTTTCAGGGACAGAGAGAGAGAGTCAGAGAGAGGGATCGATAGGGACAGACAGACAGGAACAGAGAGAGGTGAGAAGCATCAATCATTAGTTTTTCATTGCTGTTGCGACACCTTAGTTGTTCATTGATTGTTTTCTCACATGTGCCTTGACCGCGGGCCATCAACAGACCAAGCAACACCTTGCTGCTGGAGCCAGTGACCTTGGGTCCAAGCTGGCGAGCTTTAGCTCAAGCCAGATGGGCCCTCGCTCAAGCTGGCGAGCTCGGGGTCTCGAACCTGGGTCTTCCGCATCTCAGTCCGACGCTCTATCCACTGCGCCACCGCCTGGTCAGGCAAAATTTTATGTGACTTTAAGATATAAGATTGGACTCTTCTTTAAGAGCAGTAGTGTGAACATTACAACTTGGTTTAAAAATTCAAATACCCCACGTTAAAAAATGCTGAACCACCAATTTTGAAAAAATGTATATATATTGCTTCTTGAAGTCCTCCACTTAACTCTTATGTGGTAAACACTTCAGAGCAACTCAGAAAGGGTTCTCCCCAGCTGTTATCTGCCTGAGAATCAGACATTGAATACGATGCTTTTCTGTTTCTTGCTAGAACTTCTGTTATTTGAGGACAAGCAGGGATTAATAGGTTTTGTGTTACTGAGGTAGAAATGTGAGTTGGATACAAAGGAGCACATTACTGCAGGAGGTTGAGAAATGTTTGGAGAATACGACCACAGCATTCATATCACTAGCATAACATAAGCAGCTTCCTTCCTTCCTGTAGAAATGGCTAGACTGACTGACTTCTCAATGATGCTTTCCAACAACTAGAATTTTTATACATCGGAGGACCCACACTCACTGGGAAGTGCCTGAACTCTCTTATGTCAAAAGAGGTACCCTAAAATCAATGGGCAGATTATGCTGATTGGCCTTGCAATATGCAAATAAGAGTATATAATACTTAACCATTTCCCTTTATTTCAGGAGCACTGTGAATTCTCCTCATTCTATGAATTCTCACACCCTGTCCCTCTGATTCATTGCTTGGTTGTTTTGTCATTAAAGTCTTTGAAGGAAAAGTGTTTGATAGTGTTAACTAAGGTTGAGCAGGTGGAACAGGCATACAACAGGTCTAGTCTATCAGGGGGCATGCTGGCAGAACCCACTGGGATTAAGAAAACATCTGAGGCTGGGACTGGGTGGGTGCGGAACAGTGGGTGCCAATGAAGGTGCATAGCTTCTCAGCCTATCCTGGTCGCTGAATGGGGTTTTGTGTTCCTGGGTAAAGAGTTAGTATTTGTTCAGAGCAGATGAAAATGTGAACCAAAAACATTGCCTTTTTTTTTTTAAACCAACAACACAACAGAGAGTTTATTTGGCTCCAAAATGAAAACATTCTAGTCATTCATATTAATTCAGGTCACTTTTTGAGCCAGTCATTAGGGGAAACAGAATAATGAATGGTTCCTGAAATGGGTACTGTAGCTAACTCATAGTTTGAGGAGCATTTTTATGGACTTCTCACTTAACCTTTTCAAACAACCTTTCAAGTGTGGGTACTTCCAGTCTCAAGTTAGAAATGATGAGCCTGACCAAGCAGTGGCATAGTGGATAGAGTGTCAGCCTGGGACGCAGAGGACCCAGGTTCAAAACCCCAAGGTTGCCAGCTTGAGCCCAAGTTTGCCGGCTTGAGCAAGGGGTCACTGGCTCTACTTTAGGCCCTTGGTCAAGGCACATATGAGAAAGCAATCAATGAACAACTAAGGAGCTACAGCAAAGAATTGATGCTTCTCATCTCTCTCCCTTCCTGTCTGTCTGTCCCTCTCTCTGTCTCTTCCTAAAAAAAAAAGAAAAAAAGAAAGAAAAAGAAATGATGAGAGTGAGGTTCAGAAATTAAATGGAGAAGTCAAAATGCAAATCTAGGCTGTCTAAGTCTCATAATTTTTCCCAAGGATGTGGGAAATCCATTGAAGGTACTAATCTAACTGAGTGATGGTACAGGGCTTTCCACTAATAGGGTCTTGTAGAGATACAGTGATCCCCAAATCATCAAAATGAGACTGGGCATGGAGCACGGGAATGTGTAGTGCTCTGCAAGGCCGCCGAGGTTAGCGGCACAGCCACGCTGAACATGGTCAGAGCGACACTCATCCGCAGCCAGCGCCTGTAGCGTGCTGGGAGAACTCCTCCCTACACACTTGCTTATTTTTCACATACTGTACACGACATCTAGAATTTCAGGTTATTTTGGTCTTCTCCTAGAGGAAACACAAAGTAAAGATGAAATCTGGCTTGCGGTGCCCCTCAGCTGAACAAAGAAGCTTTGAAAAAGGAAAAATCCACTTACCTCATAATACAAGCCAAAATAGGGAGAGATGTCAGGTCTGAAAGGGTGGATGAGGCACAAGGTCTCATCTTTGTAGCCCCAGAGCAAATCGTGGACTGTGTGCATCACAAAGAACTTCTGTTGATAAGCCTTTAGCATGGCCTCGATGATCATATGGATGAAGCCTTGGTAGACCCATGCCATGGTGGTCTGAGGAACACAGGCAAATTCAGACAGCAGTGCACCCACCCCACTCTCCCACTGAGCCTTCAGCAAAGGGAGCTGGAAACTCACATGTTGAGATTAAATAGTTTAAACAGTAGCCAGTGAGCTCCTCTCTGGCTCTGTGTAAAATAATAAAACTCTTCTCTTCAGTTACTATTCTTTCTTAGTTTTACATTTAAAACTAAGTGAGTTTAGCATCCCCACTTGCCACCCTGTTATGTCCCCACAGGGCAGGAGGAAAGGGGAAAGTGTTTGTAATTACACTGGCATCTTTGGCCACAAGGTGGTACCATCTTCCCCCTGATTGGGGCCAGGTGCTGAGCCCTAAAAAACTACACACAACCAGGCAGCAGTGCAGGGTAAGATGTTTTCTAGGCCCTGGATCCACTATGAGTATCCAACTGCATATGGGGTAGTCACGCAGTAGAGTGGGAGGGCGCAGTGTAGACAAATAGGAAAGTTTCCTGGGTGTCAAGTGTGTTCGATGGAATTGCCATTATAATCAGAGATCAGCGAAATCACTCTAGCCTGTAATCAACAGCCCCGTCTCTATTATCTGGAATTGGGAAAAACAGTCAATGTATATTTTGAGAATTTAAAAAGCTAAGGTAGAAAGCTAAATTAATGCAAATTCTATTGCTACAATTTCTGAACCAAAAACAAAGAACAAAGAAATATTTTGAAAGTTACTAGCTACTCCCAAAGTCCTAGAGATGTATTTGTTTATACAAGTGCTGATTCTGAACACAGAGCAAGAAATTATAAACAAACAAACATGCAAAAAAATACCACCCTATACTTTGCATTTGTCACCATTCCAAAAGAGCTTGTTTGAGACTTCAGAAAAACATCTAAGATAAACTTTAAAGAAGGGAAGGGGAAAAGGTATTTTTCTTTTTCTATATGTATATTTTTAGCATAACTTAATAGCTCCTAAATGTAAAGGCATAATAGCCTTATGTTAGATTTCTTTCTTCTAAAATCCACAAAAATGGTACTTAAAATGCTTACTTACCACTGCAGAAATGTTTACTGTTCTAATTAAGTCAACTTCAGCATCTCCGATAGACTGGTCTCACACAAAAACATAGGTCTTGTTGCTAACAGCAGATATTGTTGTTCCATTATCTCCAAACTGAGTATCTACTTTGTTTCTGATTTCCCTAAAAGAAAGAAATTGAGTTTGTTTTAAAATACTATGCTTCTAAACAGCAATATTTTCCCTTTCAGTATCAAAGTTATTTTTAGTATACTATCCCCAATATAACCATTAGAAAGAGAGACTGCAGATACTGACCGGGTGAAAACTGGAGATGAAAGCTATAATGTGGGAAGAAAATGAGGCCTAGGATAGAGTCTTTTAAAAAACTGTTTCATTCTTTCTTCCCGCAATTTGGAAAATGCAATGGTCAAGGGTCACCTGACCAGGGAATCGAAGCCAATGAACTCTCTTCTGGGTTATGTGTTGGTCGCAAAATATATTCACAAGGAATACATACAAAATAGGACAGAGACTATCCTGTTAAACACTTGTGCAATTTGCAGTTAGGATATCTGCGGCGGACTTTTGCTAGTTGGACATTCACTCCCCCTTTCCTCGATTTCCTGTCTTCTCTTGCACTGGGCCACGGTGTGCTACCGGAGCTCAGCCAATTCTTTTCCCTCGGCCTCCGACTCCTGAGCGCAGAACCTCCAGAAAACATGATTGAAATACCAGTTTCCTCCAGGGGGCACACAATGCAAAAATTCTTGTGTTCAAGCTGACTCTTTCTTTCCAGCACAGGTTGGAATCAGTAACCCACTTCATAACCTTCAAATAAATTTTATTTTTAATTAAACTGGCCAGAGTTAGTTTCTCTTGCTTGCAACCGAAGCATCCTCATATAAAAAGCAAAATCCAGTCTTTTTATAGACGAGAGAAGGGAGATTCAGATAAAATAACTAGCTCAGGACTAACCAGGAGGTGGCAGAGCGAGGTTTAGAATCCTGGTCGCAACTTCACATCCAAGGTTTTCCTTGATGTGACAGTGAAGTTAATGCAAAGTGCTTAGTTAGAATCGGGAGAAGAGGAAATTTCAAAGGCAAATTCCTGCTTCTGCCAAGACTGGTACCTGCAGAGGGGCATTCCTCCTCACTCACTTCCCATGCCAGAGCTTCCCTGCAGTCAAGGTGAGGAGGGAAAGACTTCTCTGGGGGTACCTGTTTATAACCAGGGCCCAGGACCCCACAATGGCCTAGCTGACCACTAAGGAGCTAGAAGTAGAAAAAGTAATCCCAGGGCAAACACCAGTTTGCACGCAAAGAAAGCCAGGCCAGGGAGCAAAGAGCTGGGTTGCAACGTCAGTCCAGAAACCCTGGGATCACCTTGGTCAAGTTTTCTGACTAATGACGAAAACTGATGACCTTGCTAAGGTTTTGTTTGATTTTTCACTGAGCCCTGGGTCATGAACCCAGAGGCCTGAATAGTTCCAAGCCCAGAGCTTGCATCATTTATGTTTATTTATGTGTACTGACTGTGGAGATGACTTTTAAAATGTTTTCTTTATGGCTTATCCTGTAAGAACCTGATGTTTTACAGAGAAACTGAGCATGGGGCTCCAATTGCTTTCAGCCTTGTAACTTGACTTGGTTTCTCAATAAATTTCAGAAAGTCAAAGCCATGGTTTCTCAAACCACAAAAATACTTAATTCACATGGCAGACACCAAGGGTGTATGACAGGTCACTCACAGCTAACTACATGACTTCCTTCAATCATCAGCCACCCTAAGGCATGACTGACACAAGGCCTTTGGAGAGCAGTCTGACTGAAGGAAGACAGTGCCACTGGGCTGTCGGACACAGCCTCCTGCTCTGCAGGGCCAAGAAAAACAAGGAGAGAGATGGTGAGGGACCTCCTTCTCAGAACAGCATGCAGTCACATAGTCAGAGGTGACCCCAAATGGTTCTCCTTCGAAGCCCTCCTGTCCCTCTGGCAATCCTAGGGAGGCCACAGCACCAGCAAGTCTGGTTACCTACATCTCTGCCACAGCTGGTCAACGACTGCAAACCAGAAGCAGGGCCATCTCCTGGTGAACAGCGGACCAATAGCAAGAAGTGGTCAATCATTGCTTTACAGTATCTGACAAGACCAAAGAAGCTTCTAGAAAAAGAAACAAATGTTTTGTCTTTAATTTTTTAAAGCAAAGCGAATCTTAGACCTAGACAATTAATTAAGGAACCATTTTTGAAAGTGTCTGGTATGTTCCCTGGTACTTAGTAGCTACTAATAAATCCTACTGATGTTGAGGGCCCCAACACATCACAGGTTCAGACTACAGCTTAATAATTAATAAATACAGTTATTTATAATGGTGGCCCCACTCATTAACAAAAGGTTGAGTTATGAACTATTTCATCAGGCAGGAAAATACCTGATTGATTTTAGAAACACTTCACTTTAAATCATTTTTTTTCATTCTTACTTTTTAAAAGAAAAAGAAAATTAACTCCTGAATGCTTAAATAAAATCTCACCATCACAGAAGGCAAACAGTCTGAGATAAGGAAACCAAAGGAATAATTTTAATTAGTTGAAAAATGAACATTTATCTGTACACTACCTCAGAGATTTTGGATATATTAGATATAGACGATGCTTTCATAAAATCCTTATCCTTCAGTCATTTTAGTTCCTCATTCATCTGATGCTTTTTGCTGATGTCCACTATGCGAAGTGGCTGAGCATACTGAGCAGATGTGACTGGCAGTCTTTGCATTCAATTCTGGTTTCATCTGTTACTAGCTCTATGACTAAGGAGAAGTTACTTGTTGCTTCTGTGCCTCAGTTTCCTCATCTGTAAAATGGCAATAATAACACACCTTCCTCATCTGTAAAAGGGTTGTTGTTGATAGAAAATAATCAGACTGGGCATGGGTAGGAGTTGCAGACTTTATTAGAAGAAAGAAAACAACCTGCCAAGGTGCTCTCTGGAGAGAGAAGAGAGAGAGGTGCGCCCAGGTACAGTCTAATCTAAGGGGTGATGTATAGGAGTTTCAGAGCTGGATTCTGGTTGAATGTTTCTTGTTGCTAGGCCTCTGACGCACACATGAAGTGCTTGGCAAGTTGGAAAGTCTCTGTTGAAAGATTCTTTGTCAGGTTTATCTTCTGCGGCTTAACGGTCACCCAGACAGCTGTGTGTCCTTGAGGTCCATTCACGATAGACGAGGATGGGAGTTTCTGTAATGAGAACATTCTAGCGCCTACTCCCAAACAATCTTACATTTCTAGACATTTTCTTATATTAATAAAAATAAAAAGAAGAAAGAAAAGACTAGGTATTTATGTGGTTCAAAGTTCTGAAAGGTTTCTTGCCAGGTTAAGTCATGTAATTAAGACAGCAGGTGAGCTGGAGAAGGACTGAGAGGTCCCATTCATGAGAGGTCCTCAATTGCCTGGGCACAGAAAAGGAAGAATCTAGAGAGGTTTGATGTTGATATGATTGGAGGAATAGTTGTTGGATGAGAGAAGAAGAGAGTAGGGGACGCTCCAGGAGGTCCATCTGGGGCTTTGGGGTGGCCGCTTTCTGCTGGTATCCCTACTGTAGATGCGGTCCCTCCTGGAGTTCCCCCTGGGGAAGTGGTGAATAAGGGTGAAGGAGTATTTGATTATAGGTGACTCTGGAGATTTTCTTGATGTGGACCTGCAGGAATTTGAAAAATAATGGAGCAAACATTAGTGTGAGGCAGAGGATTAGAAGAGGTCCTAGAATAGGAGCCAGCATAGAAAACAGAGGGTTTTGCCACCACTGGTCAGAAAGGTAGCAGTACTGGGTGGATGGTTGCGGATTCTGTCCTGGAGTTTTTGAAGAGAGTTGATATTTTCTTTAACTACTGGTTTGATAATTCCAGTTAGGATTATTAGGGGGAACTGCCTGCCTGCAGGTGGGCAGCCGGACATTTCTGGTGTGTTCCTTTTCTGCTATTTCCTGAGCAGTGGTCTGTACCCTTTCCTTACGACTAACTAAGAGGGAAGAGGAGGAGATAATGCTAATATTATGTTAAGTAAGGTCATAGGAGAGAGTGAGATATTTGAATTTCTTGATGTATTTGTCTCGGTTTGAGGAGAAGAACCCTAGGCAATGTTTAATTTGTCTCAGATCAGAGAGGGAGAATGGGATTGTTATTCTAAGTATTTTTTTCTGTCCCAGCAATGTCCCGGAGTGGGTATAAACCAGAATTAGACTGGGAGGTTTGCGAGGATGAAGGTGTGGAGGTGAAATGGAAGAAGGAGAGTCCGGTGTAGAGGTAGAGTTGGGTGAATTGATATTAAGATTAGAATAGGGTGGCGGATGAGAGTTAGAATTAAGAGGAGTAGTTGGAGTGGATTTAGTAACCGGACGTAAAAAACTGTGATCTTGGGGGTCAAAGGAATTGGTGGCGAGAGAATCGGAAGAAGGAGAGGGAGAGCGTGTAAGAAGGACTTGATAAGTGGAGCAGGAAGAACAGATAGAGAGGAGGGATCAGAGGCAGGTGAAAGGCTGTATGTAAGGTATGTCAGACCACTTTTCAGATGTTGGCAGAAATTGTTAAGATCCCTTAGGATGTTGTGGTCCAAAGTGGCATTTTCAGCCCAATGAGAGTTATTGTCCAATTGGCATTGAGGCCAGGTCGTATTGCAGAGAAAAATCAGTCTTGTTGGTTTAAGGTCAGTTAGGCCAAGCCTGGTGAGATTTTTTAGGAGGCATCCCAGGGGAGTCTTAGAGTCCGATTTGGATGGTGAATCTCCCATATTTGGCAGAACGACTTTTTCTAGGCATCCCCAGGGAAGTTGTAGCCATCAGGAATTCCTCAACAGAGAGGCAGGGTCTGAGGAGGATAGAGGTCGTCACCCGCTATTCTCAACAGACAGACAGACAGGACAGAGGAGTTGCTGACTAGGTACCTAGATTTTTCAGAGGGGCATTGGAGGTCCACTGAGACTGAGCCCGTACAGATGGACGGCAACTTTGGAATATGGGAGAAACACCTGGAATATGGAAGGAACAGGTAAGACTCAAAGACTCAGGGGCAAGGGACAACTAGACGCAGGGAGAATGAGATACCTTACCTCCTGGTTTGGCAGGAGTGTCTGGACAGGAATGAGCTGTTGATCGCTCAACTGTGCTTGCAGAGCTGAACAGAATCAGGGAGTTAGCCTCTAAAGAAAGCTGTGCTTTTGAAGGAGTAACGCCGTAGCCGCGTTGGGCTAGGAAGGTAAGTAATTGAATGGTGTCTGTTTTGGAAGTCTCTAAAGACGGGCTACACAGAAGAAGGTCATCTACATACTGTAAGATAGTGCTGTGAGACATTGTGAGTGACTGAAGGTCATAGGCTAAAGCTTGTCCAAAGAAATGAGGACTATCTCTAAAACCTTGAGGGAGGATTGTCCAAGTGAGCTGTTTTGAGTGTAAGGTGTCAGGGTCAATTTAAGTGAAGGCGAAGAGGTTTTGGCAGTTAGGATGTAAAGGAATGGTAAAGAAGGCATCCTTTAGATCTAAGACTGTGAAGTGTGTGGTATTGGCTGGTATTGTTGACAGGCTGTTGTAAGGGTTGGGAACAACTGGGGTTATAGGCAGAACAGCTGCGTTAATGGCCCGGAGGTCCTGAACTAGTTGGTAGGTACCATTTGGTTTGATGACTGGAAGAATGGGTGTATTATATGGGGAGTTAGTGGGTATTAGGAGTCCTGCTTGTAGGAGTCTTTGAATGAGTGGTTTTAGACCAGTAAGGTGTTTACGAGAAATGGGGTATTGGGTACATTAGGAATATGAGAGGGATCTTTAAGTGATATTTGAATTGGGGTCTGATGTTGTGCTATGGAGGGGTTCTGAATGTCCCAGATGGAAGGATTTACAAAGGCCGAGGGAAGCGGGAGGTTAGGTGAGGAAGCCGGATATTCTGAAGGGTTAAAACTACTGCTTAGAAGTAAGAGAATATTAGCTGAGCTGTCCTGTATATGTGTAGCTGGTGGAAGAAATTGAATTGTGGTTTGAAATTTGGCTAAAATGTCCTGGCCCCAAAGGGGTATTGGACATTGTGGTATTATTAGAAATCGGTGTGTGAAAGATGTTTGTCCTAAAATACATGTTAGAGGTGGTGTGATGAGTGGACTGCTGTGGTGTCCTGACACTCCGACAACAAAAATGTTAGAGGGGGCTAGAGGACCAGAAAATTTGGGGAGGGTGAAATAGGTAGCCCTGGTATTCAGGAGGAAGGAGATCATCTTACCTGCTACCTGAAGATTGACCCTAGGCTCACCCGAGGAGATGGTTACCGGGCCAGGCATGCCAGGGCTCCCTCAGTCTTCCATTGCCAGATCTAGAAAATCGGCAACTTCCTGCATACTAGAGGGAGTGACTGATGAAGGGGTCTGATGAAAACTAAGATTCCCAACTATTTGATATATAAATAAAAAGAAAGAGAGTGGGTCCTAGAGAGGCCTCAAGGGGAAAGGGATGGAGGTTATTATCTTCTGTAACTTCTTTCTGCTGAGTAGGGGCAGTGAGGGGTTATGGCCTCTTTAAGGATTACTTTCAGTGAGGGGTAAAGAGGTGCAGTGATGACTTTTTGTCGGGTAGGGGTGTATTTATAGGGTTCCAGATTTTTCTGTTTTGCGAAGGCAGGTTTTAGGGTTGGTATGTAGAGTTAGGTAGATTTTTCCAATTTTCTGATTGGTGAAGGTCTGCATGCGGTTCTGTAAGAAACTAGTGAACAAATATAAGAGGCAGGGTCTAAAAGTTAGAAAAATAAATAGGAGAGTGAGTGCACCAATGAAAGGCAATAGTCAAGACACCCAGTTTGTGTGAAACCACTGATTCCATGACTTGGTTTGTTTTTATGAATTCGCTGGGCTTCAGAGGGGGGGGGGATAAGACATGGCAGTGGTCAGTCCTCTGCCCCTAGACCTATTTTTATAGAAATTCTTAAAGCAACAAGAAGAGGAATTACTTGTATAACCCGTTTGGTCCTTAGATTGACGGGTAGTGTATTAGGAACAGGAAGAGGCTCATGGGGTGGGATTAGGTTGATATTTGGGATGAGATAGATTGGGGTACAGGTTTCTGTCTAATTAGTAGGGAGACACATATAGATGTTGGTCCCACACAAGTAGAAAGCCCCTGATTGGGTGATACAGGATGAGAGGTGGGTAGAGAATTGATGAATAAGGGGTTAGTGTAAGGTGACCAGATATCCCACTTTTGGCGGGACAGTCCCAATTTTTAACAATTTGTCCTGCATCCTGTGGCATTTAAAAAAAGTCCCGATTTTTGGAAAGAATTCACGAAAAGCTAGGGAATGGCGGGAGAACGGGAAGGGAATATACAGTTTTCGGTGGGGAGACCCCGCCTCGACCTGGAAGTGCCCGCACTGCTGAAAGAGCTGGCTGCCAGAGCGGGGCCCGAAACAAAGAACTTCAGGGGGACCTACCTGCTGGGGCGGTGGCTGTCAAGTCCCCTAACTACCCCACAGGCCCGCGTCCTGGTTGCCGGTGTGTGGCTCCGGGCTCCGCGAGGTGCAAGCCACTCAGTCTCCAGCAGGCGGCGGGGCTGGACTCGGGGTGCACAGCCATGGAGCATGCCTGTGGTGCTGCCCTGCCTGCTCCCGCCCACTCATGCAGCTCCGGAACCGTTTTCGGGACCGTGTAACCTGATTCCTCTGACTCACTCAAAATTTCCCATATAGCAATATTTCTGAAAATGATCTTTTTAATTAGGTATTATTATTAAAAGAAATAGATTGATAAGGACAAGGTTAAATCTTGGGCATCAGCAAAAATCACAATAGAGAACAAGTGCTTAGAAATATTTCATCATTTTGAAACAAACCATGTTCCATACAATAATGCACTAGAAATTGTGGAATACACGCTGTCTTTACCAGGAACTAATGCTGCAACTGAACACAGTTTTTCTACGGTAAATAAAGTGTGGACATCAGAAAAATCACAATTAAGTGTTGAGACTTTGAAAGCCATTTTATGTGTGCTACATAATTTAACAAATTCTTGTGAAAAATTTCATGACCTTTTAAACGACAGCAATCTACTAAAAAAAATTCACTCAAATGAGAAATATGCCAAAGAATAAAATAATGCTATACATAATTTTTAATGTATTATATTTGTAAATTGTACTTATGTTGAAATTTAAAAAATATATTACAATACTATTTTTGCATTCTATGAAATTTTTTTTTGCTCCATATAGACCAAATTTTTAATCAAGAACCCCCCCTCCCCCGTCAATGGTGTCCCGCTTTACCAATTTTAAAATCTGGTCACCTTAGGTTAGTGGGTCCCAGCCTATAATAGGCATGGGGCATTGAGACAAGAAGAATGAAGGAGACAGTATACAGTAAATAAAGACTGTCAATACCCACAGTAGAGATCTTTGAGGGATAAATAAAACTCAGATATTCAGGTAAGGTATAGTAGATGGCCCTTGTGTTTACAAGAAATGAGATCAGTTTATTTGCTACTTGGAAGAAATACCTTAGGCTTGTGAACGATGTCCTTGGGCCTTCAGTGGCAATTCCCAGCATGCTGGGCAAGGTCAGGTCACAGGGAGCGGGAGCAGGGCTAGAAGAGACTGAACGCTTCCTCCATGGAGCAAGGGGGCAGCTTACCTTCTCGAGTCCACAGCAAAGACGTGTCTCTTGGTGGGGCTGAGAAGCCTCACAGGCTTCAGTTCAATGAACTTTCTGCTCTTGAAGCAGGGCTTTGATGGAATTCTATGAAGCTGGAGCTTTTAAGAGCATATGTCAAGAGCTGGTATTTTCTGACCTCTTTTTGGCCTTATTTGTCTTTTCTGTTACTTCCTTGGGTCATTATAGACCTTAAAAGCCATGCTCAGAAGATCTCACTGAGGGGCTTGACTAAGAGAGTAAAATTGGGAACTCAGTGTTTAAAGAAGGCTATTAGATCGAGGAAAGAGAGGATTTGATTTGCAGTGGTAGGTGGTTGGAGACTGTGGAGGGTCTGAGTTTGATTTAGGGTGAGACCTCAGGTGGTGAGGGTTAAGGCAATGGCCAGATAGACTATGAACTGAGAGTGAAGTTGAGCCATAGCAGAGAAGACATGAAATTTTTTATGGTGAGGAAGATAAGAAGGGTGGTGGTGTGTCTCCTTGAGGCAGGCAGGGAGGGGTTGCAGAGGAGTAGGTTATTAATATATTATAAGAGAGTATTAGTTTTGAGATTGTATGCTGCTAAGTTCTGAGCTAGTGCCTGTCTAAATAGGTGTGGGCTGTTTCTGAACCCCTGGGGTAAGACAGTCCACGTAAGTAGCTGGGCTATATTAGTGTCTGTGTCAGTTTAAGTAAAAGCAAACAGAAAATAAGAGTCAGGGTGCAAAGGAATGGTAAAGAAGGCATTTTTGAGGTCTAGGATCATGAAGTGAGTGGTGTTTGAGGGAATGTGTGACAGTAACCTGTAGAGATTAGGGACTACTGGATGGAGGAGAATTATTGCCTTATAGATTAGGTGTAAATCTTATATGAGGTGATAAGACTGTGAAGGTTTCTGAACAGGAAGGGTGGGGGTATTTCAGGGAAAGTCTATGGGGATGAGCAAACCTTGACTTAAGAGGTGGGTAATTATTGGTTTAAGGCCTTAGAAACAGACACAGTTACATAATAAACAAAGATCTTACATAGCCCGCATTTTCTGACAAAGAGACAAAACAGATTATTTACTTACACAGCTTAATAGACAACTCTGTCTTTTTAAGCTTTTTGAGATGGCAGGGAGTTGTCAGTATAGAGGGGAGGAAGAGAGAAAGCAGATGGATGGACAGCGTGAACAGCTGGATGGAAAGAAGGAGGGTCAGAATCTGTAGGAGGGAGAGGAGGGGGTTAAAGTGCTGGTGGTTAAAGTGGAAAGAAAGGTGCCAGTGGTCAGAGGAGTTAAGAATATTTAGAGCTCTGAGGAGAGGGGGAGTGGACGAGGAGGAGAAAGACCTAGTTGCAGCCCGTGAGAAGAAGGGAGGGGAAATAGGAGGAGTAGAATGCACAGTTGCAACCTCTGAGGAGGGGGAAAGGGGGAAAAGGAGAGAGGCAGAGCCACAGTCTGTGAGGGGGAGTTGAGATAAAGGAGAGCAGTTTACAAAGAGGGGGGGAAGGGAAGGGGTTTAAGAATGCAGTGTACAAGGGAGAGGCCCCTGGCCAGCAAGGGAGGAGAAAGAAAGATTGGTATTTGCCAGGGAATGAGAGATAGGATTCTGCAAAGGGAGGGGGCTTTCTGGAGGGAAGAGACTCAAGCAGAAGAGATTTGTAGAGGCACTAAAGAGAGGTTTCGAGAGAGGGATGCCCCTGGGGGTCAGGCAGGAGGGGCTGAAAGTTAGGAGTCCGCGGAGAACAGGCAGCACAGAGATTGAGGACAGGAGCGAAGGTAGAAGAAAGAGAGCCTGTACATAAGAAATTTTTAAGGCTTTCCCAGTCCGGTGGCAGAGATTGTCTAGATCCTGGAGGATGTTAATATTAAAAGTTCTATTTTCATGCCAGTCAGAGCCATTATCAGTCCAGGGGTCCCCAAACTTTTTACACAGGGGGCCAGTTCACTGTCCCTCAGACCGTTGGGAGGGCTGGACTATAAAAAAAACTATGAACAAATCCCTATGCACACTGCACATATCTTATTTTAAAGTAAAAAACAAAACAGGAACAAATACAATATTTAAAATAAAGAACAAGTAAATTTAAATCAACAAACTGACCAGTATTTCAATGGGAACTATGGGTGCAGATGCATCCTGTGCTCCTCTCACTGACCACCAATGAAAGAGGTGCACCTTCTGGAAGTGCAGCGGGGGCCAGATAAATGGCCTCAGGGTGCCGCATGCGGCCCGTGGGCCGTAGTTTGGGGACCCCTGATCTAGTCTGTACTGAGGCCATGCCATGTTACAGAGACCGAGTTTGGTGAGGTTTTTTTTAAAGAGGCATCCGAAAGGAGTAGTCTCTGAGGCCTGAGATTGGGAGGAGCCCATTGTGGGTGGAGAATAGAGAGAGAGAAAGAGCGTCCTCTGACTCTTTCAACTATTCTGAGTGGAGTAGGTGTGGGACGTGAGGAAACTGATCATCACCGGAGAACTCAGTTCCAGAGTAATAGAGAGCAACCTGGCTAGGCGCTTAGACTTCTGTAGAAGTCCATAGAAGCAGACTGCCCGGAATAGAGACCTCTCAAACTGTAAACCTCAGAGAGAATAGAGTGAGGGTGAGGGAAGGAGAGAAGCCTATCGGAAATTGGGAAAGAGCAGAAACTCCTTACCTTCTGATCTGGCAGGAGTTTATGACAGGGTCAGGTAGCTGGCCAATCAACCTATGTCTACACAGCCAAACAGAATCAGGGTGTAAGCCTGGGATAAGCAGCCGCTGTCCACTAATTCCCTGGTAGTAAGTTTGGCTGTTGGAGGGGGATCGTCCAGGCATCTGGTATCTTGTCCCGGGTTTCGGCACAAGAATGATAGAAAATAATCAGACTAGGCACGGGTAGGAGTTGCAGACTTTATTAGAAGAAAGAAAACAACCTGCCGAGGCGCTCTCTGGAGGAGAGAGAGGCGTGCACGGGTACAATCTAAGGGGTGATTTATAGGAGTTTTAGAGGTGGATTTTGGTTGAATGTTTCTTGTTGCTAGGCCTCTGACATACACATGGAGTGTTTGGTAAGTTGGAAAGTCTCTGTTGAAAGATTCTTTGTCAGGTTTATCTTCTGCGGCTTAACGGTCACCCAGACAGCTGTGTGTCCTTGAGGTCCATTCACGATAGACGAGGATGGGAGTTTCTGTAACGAGAACATTCTAGCCCCTACTCCCAAACTATCTTAAAGTTGTGAGAATTAATTTGCATAAGCTTGTCATCCAGTTAGAACACACTGGGCACATGCTAAGAGCTTAGGAAGCATCAGGGGCTTGTGCTCAGCTCCTGTGATGGAGATATGTTAAGACCTGGTTCCTGATTTCAAAGAATCCATAATATAGCATAAAGACTTCCATATAATGGCTATCTCACATCTGGAAAGTGCTCCAGTGCTGACCTCCGGGTGCTGGCAGGAACACATCTGGAAGGAGTAGATTTTCCCGGGTTGGGAGGTTGGAGGGGCTTCAAGGATAGGCAGCACAGCTCAAGAACACCAGACATGTTTCAGAAGTGGAAAAGTAAGCCTGACCAGGAGGTGGCACAGTGGATAGAGCATTGGACTGGGACACGGAGGACCCAGGTTTGAAACTGTGAGGTCTCCAGCTTGAGTGTAGGCTCATCTGGTTTGAGCAAGGCTCACCAGCTTAAGCCCAAGGTTGCTGGCTTGAGGAAGGGGTCACTTGGTCTGCTGTAGCCACCTCCCTACGCTCCTCCCCCCCACCCCCCCTCCCCCGTCAAGGCACATATGAGAAAGCGGTCAATGAACAACTAAGGTGCCACAATAAAGAATTGATGCTTTTCATCTCTGTCCCTTCCTGTCTGTCTGTTCCTATATGTCCCTCTCCCTGTCTGTCTCTGTCACACACACACACAAAGAAGTGGAGGAGTGAGGAAACCAGTCATGGCAGAGGACAACACACTGCAGAGATGGTTTAGAAAGAACAGCTTGCAGCTCAGGGTGAGGCTGGACTGAATAGACATGTCCATGGAAAAGTGAAGTCACAGGATGGATGACCCAACCAGGAAGAAAGGGAGGGAGCCAAGCTGAACCTGGATTTAACATTCCATTACTACTGCCTTGTCAACTAAGTGAGAGACTTGGTACCAGGAGCCCAAAGCAATGTACTGAGAAAAAGCACAGGGTGGGCAGGAAGACACACTTGTTGCGGGTATTCAAGAAACATCTTCATTCCTGAAGATGGAAATGGTCCCCCATGCTGGAAGTGTTACCCTAACCCACCTGCGTAATGCAGGCAAGTCACTCAGAGCTACCATGGCTGTTTGGAACTCACAACTCACCTTTGTACAGGACAAGAAGGTGAGGGGGGTCTTTTTCGATTTTTCTTACTTTTGAGCAGTTCAAATATTTTTTTAAAAATTTACCTAAAGACACTCAGTTTTGTCCCTGGTTGGGTTGCTCAACAGATAGAGCATCTTCCCAGTGTATGAAGGCCACAGGTTTGACCCCCAGTCCGGGCACATATGAGAAGCAACCCATGAGTGCACAACTAAATGGAATAACTAAGTGAAACAACCAGTTGGTGCTTCTCCCCCGCTCTCTTTTCCCCACTTCCACCTCACCCCTCTAATCAATGGGAAAAAAAGAACAAGACTATTTTAAGAAAAGAAAAAAATGATATCAAAGAGTCAGGTACAGAAAATATTATAATAATGGAAACAATAACCATGGAATTTCTAATATTTCTATCATCTCTTTGATAGTAAAAATCTTTATTCAGCTTGGCTCAGAGATGAGTAAAGGATCAAAGGGCCAACGGGGACAGAGTTTGAAAGTTTAAACAAAGTTCTTACCTTTGCTAAACTGCAAAGAGACAATCAGATCTTTAGGAAATTAAATGTAAAAGAACATAGAGCTATAATAAAAAAGACCTGAATATTAAAAGTTTGAAAAGAATAGGACTTTTAATGCTCAGGGGTCAAACCGGCGACCTCTGCACTGCAGGAGGATGCTTAACCAGCTGATCTATCTGGCCAGGGCAGACAAATTAATTTTTTTTTTAATTCTTGAAATGTTAAAGAGTAGGCAAAATAGAAGAAACCAGGCAAAATAAAAAATAAATCTCAAAAAAAGGATGTGGAAGTCACTTAGGTGGGATATACATTTTTGGCAAATATGTCACTAAGCAACAGGAACATTAAGCAAATTAGCTTTGTGTCAGTAGGCCTATTCCAGGGCTACTCCATCCACAGTTTTCCCTAAGCCCGCAATTTCACGTTTGGGTATATAGCTGAAGAAAACAAACGCTAATTTGAAAAGAAAAGCACACCCTTATGTTCACTACAGCATTATTATAATAGCCAAAATATGGAAACAACTTAATTGTTCATTGATAGATGACTGGATAAAGATGATGTGATACATACATACAGTGGAATACCACTAACTACAAAAAGAATATAATATTGCCATTTGTGACAACATGGATGAACCTAGAAGGTATCATGCTCAGTGAAATAAGTTAGGCAGAGAAAGACAAATGCCATATGATTTTACTTATATGTGGAATCTAAAAAAGAAAAACAAACAGAACAAAAACAGGCTCATTAGAAACAGAGAACAAATTGATGGTTGCCAATGGGGTGGGAGTAGGGAGATGGGTGAAAAAGATAAATGGAATAAGAGGTACAAAGTTCCAGTTATAATAGAAGTCACGGGAATGTCATGCACAACTTAGGGAATATAGTCAATATTATAATAACTGTGCATGGTGAGAGGTGGTAACTAGACTTAGTGTGGTGAGAATATCATAAGGTATATAAATGTCAAATCACTGTTGTACACTGAAACTAAATATTGAATGCCAACTATACTTCAATTAAAAAATACTACATACTACACTGCTTAAACCAGATTTACTGGTTTTTATCTATATGTGCAGGTGCCAACATCTTTTTGCAAAAACATTACTATTCTGAACTCATCCATATGTGAAAGTTTTTGGAAAACAGGCCACTGTAAATTGTGTGCCAAATTTATCAGGCCTTTCACAGCCCACATGGCCTTTCCCTCATCTCAGAGACTTCCACCCAAGGATGAGACTCCCACCCAAGGCTAATCCTCATCAGCCAGTCACCGGCCAGCATGCACACCCTTCCTGTGCACCCCTGGACTCTCCGCACACAATGGACACTCAGCCAACTCACTGGGAGCGAAGTCATGGAACTATCAAACACGGGGGGCAGGAGCTACTGGAATATTTTGTATGTTATCTAGCTAAAAAATAGCATAATTAAGTCATAGGCAACAAAAATCAGACTTACTAAATGACAGCAAAAGGCCTGTCAGAGGGGTGGTAAGTCTCCCTAAAAAGATACATTTTCCTACAAATCCCAGATCTCACAACCCACTTAAAGCCTGTAAGAATACTTGGTAGTTTGCACAGAATATGTGAGTGTCCGAAGTTGCTGGCTTGAGTGTGGGCTCACTGGCTTAAGCGTGGGATCATAGACATGATTCCATGGTCAATGGTTTGAGCCCAAGGCCGCTGGCTAGAGCAAAGGGTCCCTCACTCAGCTAGAGCCCCCTAGTAAGGGCACATATGAGAAGCAATCAATGAACAACTAAGGCCAGAACAATGAGTAGATGCTTCTCATCTCTCTCCCTTCCTGTCTCTCTCCTGTCTTAAAAAAGAAGTATTGTGACACAGCACACAACAGGATGTCAAATTTTAGCAGACCAGGCCTCCGATTTAATAAAAGCAATGTTTCAAGGGATCCTAATGATATGGCTCTATTATTAAATAGAAACTATCCCAAAATTTTTTTCAAAAAAACACAAAGTGATTATGGAATAAATAAATATAGAAAACCTAAGCTTGGCAAAAAGCAAAGCTGGTTATCTGGAGGGCTAGGAGGAAAGGCACGTCCATGAGCTGGCCGTGTCAGTGGGCTGGGGATCACTTGTGGTTTGGGATTAGTTAAGAACGTCTACTCATGAGATTTCTATCTAAACAGCACATTATGAAAATTCTCTTGGTCTTTACTACCAGAACTGATTTACTGATGTGAAATCAGATTGATAAGACAGAAAAATTTCAAGATAAACCATGAGATCCCCAGACCCAGCTCAGACTCTGTCCTTGATGAAGTCCTCCTCTTCCCAGTCCTCACATTCATCAGTCTCTCCCTGCCCCAGTCACCCAGCAGCCTAATCAGTTATTTTTGGGAGTTGTGGGGTTTTTTTTTTTTTAGAGAGAGAGACAGGAAGGGAGAGAGATGAGAAGCATCAACTCTTAGTTGTGGCACTTCAGTTGTTCACTGATCGCTTTCTCATACGTGCCTTGACAGGGGTGGGGGCGTCCAGCTAAGCCAGCAACCTTGGGTGTCAAGCAAGTGATAATGGGGTCATGTTTATGATCCCACACTCAAGCTGGTGACCCCACACTCAATCCGGATGAGCCCATGCTCAAGCCGGTGACCTCAGGGTTTTGAATCTGGGTCCTCTGGGTCCCAGGTCAATTTACTATCCACTGCACCACTACCTGGTCAGGCTAGGCAGTTTTTAAAAATGAGCTTCATGATCTTTTATTTCATTTCCTAAACAGGAGTCTTGGCTATCTGCGGAGGAGCAGGGGAGGGAGGCAGAGAGTGAGAGCACCCTAGAACTGGGAATGCCCTCCAGTTGATCAGGTGTAATGCAGAGGCCCTGGGCAGAAGGGCAAGAGATTGCCTGAAGGTCACACAGCTAGTGACCTTAGGGCCAGGTCAGAAACCCAGGGCGCTTCTCTCCACTCTCCTACCCTGCCTCACACTACTTTAATAAAGTGGATATAAATATATCACACATTTTAGTTTGACAAGTTATAAGGTAGAGTTCCTCCTCCATAAGGTATACATATAAGCACCCAGAAAAAGCTCAGTAACATGAATTTTATGTTTATTATTTTTTTACAGGGACAGAGAGAGAGTCAGAGAGAGGGATAGATAGGGACAGACAGACAGGAACAGAGAGAGATGAGAAGCATCAATCATCAGTTTTTCATTGCGACACCTTAATTCAGTGGTTCTTAATCTTTTTTGAGGTACCGAACCCACCAGTTTCATATGTGCGTTCACCGAACCCTTCTTTAGTGATAAATAAAATATGATTCTTTTTCCAAATTCAAGACATAGGTATATGTTTTTTAACTGGTGCACAAAATGAGCCATGCATGAACATCACCATGCTCAAAGAACAAAACCAACAAAGTACACGAACTCACAACAAATTACGGTATTACTTTATTCTGGCCTCTGCAGCAGAAGCTTCTCCGAACCCCTGAGACCGACTCATCGAACCCCTAGGGTTAAATAGAACCCAGGTTAAGAACCACTGTTCTAGACACTATGGGGAGGATTAAGGAAAAAAACACACAATACCTCTCTATGTGTAGGTCTGCACGTTCTGTTCTGAGAAGCCAACATGAGCTAATATGCTATCGTATTGAGTAGCTGTACTTTCCTTTTCATTTTCAGTTGCTCATATCACCTGCTTCATGTAGATTACAATATCTTATATTTTTAGATGTTTCCTGTTTGACCACTTTTTTCCTAAGAAATACCTATATATATATAATGTGTTATGGGGTTGAAAGGATCCATGTAGTTAAGGGAGCTACTGAAGAAATTCACAAAGGAGGAAAAATTATTGCTCTACTTTTTTCTGGAAGTTTACGGACAAGAAAAAGAAGTCCTTATATCAATGAAATCAGACAAATTTTAAAGTGTTTATGGGTTTTCAAAATCTTCTAGAAGACAAATTATTATTTACATGTTACCTTTCTCATACATAGTTATATTAATTTTAAGGTAGGCTAAATTCATGTTACTAGCCTGACCAGGTGGTGGCGCAGTGAATAGAGCGTCGTACTGGGATGCAGAAGACCCAGGTTCGAGACCCCAAGGTCACCAGCTTGAGTGTGGGCCCATCTGGCTTGAGCAAAAGCTCACCAGCTTGGACCCAAGGTCACTGGCTCCAGCAAGGGATTGCTCGGTCTGCTGAAGGCCCACGGTCAAGGCACATGTAAGAAAGCAATCAATGAACAACTAAGGCAATGGTTCTTAACCTGGATTCTATCAAACCCTAGGGGTTCGATGAGTCAGTCTCAGGGATTCGGAGAAGCCTCTGCCGCGGAGGCCAGAATAAAGTAATACCGTAATTTGTTGTGAGTTCATGCACTTTGTTGGTTTTGTTCTTTGAGCAGGGTGATGTTCATGCATGGCTCATTTTGTGCACCAGTAAAAAAACATATACCTATGTCTTGAATTTGGAAAAAGAATCATATTTTATTTATCACTAAAGAAGGGTTCAGTGAATGCGCATATGAAACTGGTGGGTTCGATACCTCAAAAAAGGTTAAGAACCACTGGTCTAGAACAATGCAGATCTTGGAGAAATAACTGTTCAATCAACAGAATATACACAAGAACACTTACACACTAGCTCCCATTGACTTTGCTTAGAAGATGGTGGGAAAGAAGAACTTACCGTATTTCCCATGTATAAGACGCTCCCATGTATAAGACCCACCTTAATTTTGGTGTCCGGAATTTGAAAAAAATGTAGTACATAACGTTACTGAACTCAAGTTTTAGTCATCATAAAATTCATACGACTCCTTCCTCATCACTGTCAAAACTCCCATCCATTAGCTTGTTCTCATCTGTGTCTGATGACGAAAATCACTGTCTTCAACAATGAGCACAAAAACTAGCACCATAAAGTGAGAAATGCAAGTAAAAAAATCTACAACCACTGTATAAGATGAACCCAGTTTTAGACCCCAAATTTTTTGAAAACTGGTGCATCTTATACATGGAGAAATACGGCAATATGAGCTATCAAGAGTAGAGCAGAAGAAAGCTGTGACCAGTCAAGCCACAGGGACAGGCCTTGTAACAGCAGCCAGATAGCTCCACATCCAAGGAACCTTTAAAGTGTACCCAGAGGAAGTGGCTATTGGTTGGTCATTTTAGTCACACTCAGGTACAGAGACAGCTGCATTAGAATCACTGAAACATGTAGCTCTAACACCTATCTGGTTGTGTATCTTATCAGTAATCCAGCACCCTCAAGAGCTAAATGCAGCCAGTTCCTTTTGTGGGTGGAATGAAAGATCTGTGTTCGTTTTGCTGACAACTCTTTAAAACAGTGCTATACGCATGACTTCCTTACAAAGTACAGAACTATCTTGTAAATCACGGAAAAACTGTGTGTGCAGGGAATTGTAGGAGAGACCCTGCAACACAGACATGGTTTCTGCATTCCAGGAGCTACCCTCTACTTAGGGGACTATTGATACACACGTGCAAGATCATCAGCAATATAAAGTAGCATGTGATAAATGGCAAGGAGTATAATAGTCTCGGTAGTGTTCACATAACGGATTCTGTTAACTGAGATTGAGAGAGGCTGTGTGTTAAAGTGAGCCAGGAAAATAAAATGAAAAGAAAAAAGAATAAAGTGAGCCAGGAAGAATAAATAAACATTTGGCAAGTAGAAGGAGGTCAGTCGTGGGGGTGGGTGCCTGATGGACAACCAGGGTTGATTCAACTATCCTGTCTGGCTGGACAGAGTGAGCCTTCCTTCCTCCCTGCCTGCTCCATGTCCATCCTTCCTGGAACCCTCTGCTTAAGCAGAAAGATTAGTTTTGGGAAATGAGACACTAACAGATACAGAGATGGAACAGTGTTAGGTGTGACTGAGTGTGAGTTTTATAGGGACTAGGGAGATTCACTTAGGTAGGTTGAGTTCATAGGAGTCTGGGTTTTATCTGACACACAATGGGGAGCCATGGAAGGTTTCTGAGATGCAGAATATTATCACTTTATCTCATCTAATCCCCCTAATGGTCTTTAAGGTAAAAATTATCTTCCCAATTTTACACTTTGGGTGACTAAAGCTCAAAAAGGTTAGGAGAATACCTAAAGTTTGCTAGGAGGGGGTGGAGCTCACCTTCCACCCCAGAACTTATTGCAAACCCATGCTCTTAGCAGAGGTGAATTTCCCAGAACCCCATGCTCCTGGAAAACAGCCATGGTTCAGAAGTCCCTCCTTTTGTGTTTGGGGAAATGGCTTACCGCAAAGAAACACCCTTTCCCATATGCCTTCGCTAAGATTCATAGATGGCCCCCTTTCTTACCTAAGACAAGGCCAGATACCTCTAGACTCCCATTCTTTGCCTCATAATTGACCAGATGAACTGCTTGTTTCCACCAATCAATGGGAACAAAGTGTTTATTAATGTACAGTGTGGTGACTATGGTTAATAATACTGACTGTTGAAAGTTGCTAAGAGTGTCACAACACCGCACACAAAAAGGTAATTCTGTGAGCTGACGGATACATTAATTAGCTTGATTGTGATAATCATTTTACAATGTATATGCATATGAAACATCATAGAGTACATCTTAAACATAAACAATTTTTTTAATTTTAATTTTTATGTATTTTTTTTTCAAGAGAGTGAGAGAGACAGGAAGGGAGAGGGAGAGTAAGAAGCATCAACTCATAGTTACTTTCACTATAGCTGTACACTGATTATTTTTTGTATGTGCCTTGACAGGGGCGAGCCAGTGTCCCCTTATTCAAGCCAGTGATCTTGGGCTTTTCATGCCAGCGACCTCTGGGCTCAAACTGATGAGCTTTGGGATCATGTGGATGATTCACCTGCTCAAGTCAGTGACCGTGCAGTGAGGAACCCACACTCAGAGCCAGAGACTTTGGGGTCTTGAACTGTGACTGCGCAGTGAGGAACCCACACTCAGAGCCAGAGACTTTGGGGTCTTGAACTGGTGACCTCAGCACTCCAGGTGGATGCTTTATCCACTGCACCACCAATGGTCAGGCAAACACATATGATGTTTATTTGTCAATCAGACTTCAATTAAGTTGGGGGGAAATGCTTGTGAGTAAAACTTTGGTTAAGTTTCTCTCCTTCCTAGACCTGTTTACTCTTCCCTGTAAAAGAAAAGCCCTTGAGGCTCCTACAGATCACCCAATCAGAGGTTCTCCCTGTTGTAAGCCCTCCTCCTCCTATTGTAATTGTTCTCCCTCCTTTGCAATAACCCTTTCAAATAGCCTCTCCTTGCCTAAGTCAGATTTATTTTTATTGGACACTAACTATTTCTAACACTGCATATTTTGAATTAACACAGGCAAGAGATGTTTTACAAGGTCACATTGGCACAGTAGAGAAGGGGCTTAATCAATGACAGCTATGATTTCTATTATTGCCATCTTCAAGTTGGGGATGAAAGAGTTCGAAGATCTGGTTTGAATTAATAAAGGGATCTTGTCACTTTCATTAGTCTGCTCAAATACATACAGCCCAGCAAATGTTAAACAGTAAAAGAGGAAAACAAAAAACGAAGACCTCAGTCATTATCCTCCCTTCCAGTCCTATATATAATTCAGTTTAGGTTGAAACAACACGGATTGAGCATAAAACTGGAAATAACCAAAATGTTGAACAGGAAAAGAGTGATAGTAAATTATGATAATTCACAGGTTGGAGTAGAATGCAACCATCAAAATTATAAAGATTATGTAGAAATAAGAAAGATGCTTATGATCCATGTTAAATGGAAAACACAGACGATGTAAAGCACGTGTATGTGTGGACAAAACTAGCAGACAGAATACAAACATGAAAATGGGAAATGTAGAGAAGAATTTCGGTCTTTTAGTTACGCTCAAAATCTCTAAGCCTCCCCACTAAACATCTAATAGCATGTGTCTCCTGGGAATAGGATTGTGAGGAGTCTTCCATTCTCTCTGTTAAGTTTTTCTGCATTGTATGAATTTTTTATAACTGAAATGACTTCTATAAGCAGGAAAAAAACCCTGTTCTCTTAAGATTGTTTTAAAGTGAAAATCTTAGAAACTCAAATACTGGAAAGTGTCATTAATAGTTCCTAAGGGAAAGAAAGAGTAGATACAAGAAAAGAACCAACTTCATCTAAGCTTTCTCTCTGTTCTTGCAAAACAAAGGCAGGCCAATGCCTCATCACTGTGGTCAGCTCTCCCACAAAAGCTCCAAGGGCCCCCATCCCCCACAGAGGGCTTTATTTCTTTTTCTATTATTGTCAGGATGGTTGATTTAGCAATGTGTATCCCTCACTGGCATTTCCTGACAAGCATCACAGTGCATGGAGAACTCTAGAGTGAGAAAGAACTTACAGTTTCATTTACTTATTAAAGAAAATCACCTCAGAATTATAAACCCTGGAAGAGCCCGTAAGTGTGGATGAACAGATGGTTAACTGTCCGAGTTTACCTTGCCAGGTTTGTATCCAGCTCTCAGGCAACCAGAAGTCCAAAGACAAATGGAGGAGTTTCCATAAAAGGGGGGTCAAAATCCTCTCCAGAAAGGAGGATAAAACTGGCTGTTCTTACAACGGTCTGACTTGATCCTCTTCCTCCAAGTTGACTAAGAAAGTTTCAGGGTAGAAATAAACATTAAGTAGACTTGAGACCTTAACTAAAAAAAATTAATGAAAACCCTAACCAAAAAAATCCCACAAATGATCCTTGACAGATTGCCAGAGTCACACTGATAGCAGATGTTGTCACAACCTGGGTTGTCCTCACTGTTTCCACCCACATTGTCTATCTGTTACCCTGCTCACTCTTAATTAAGTCAATGCCCACTGAAATCTCACATCACCTTTTATTCCATTCAAATCTCACCCTCAGGAGTGTTGGCTTTTCCTGACCTTTAATGTGTCTCTTTTCCTCCACTCTCTATGGCTGGAAATTTGTCAAGGAACCCACTGTAAATCTCAGAGAAGACTGCATGTTTGGAGGGGCTGGAGAAAACAGAGGGAAGTTCATAAATATAGCTGCCAACATTTCTAAAACTGTTGCTTCTTTATTTTTATTTCTTCCCCCTGCCATTTAGCTCAGAGAAGGACAACTGTCATTATTACCATGCCAGCTGCTACTTACTGTGAGCCTTCAGGAGTCAGGTGCTGTGCCAGGGCTGTACGGGCTCTAAGCCTTAAACTGACCCTGCAGGGTCCCATTTTGCAGATAAGCTAATAGTAGCACTGGCTTTTCCAAGCTTACGGAGCCAGCAAGTCATGTCAAATCTGACCAAGTCCAGGTCCATAGGTTTGCAAAGCCCATGCTTGGCCACTCCAGCAGCTACTGCACTCCACACCCTTGGGGCAGAATTCCAGATTCAGCTAATAAAAATACGGGATACCCAAGTAGCTCCCAAACACTGCACTGACTATGTCAAAAATGTTTTTATTCTTAGGTGACACATGCTGAAGGATTTGGGGGCAGAGTGTTCTAATGTCTGCAACTTGCATTCAAACAGTTGAAGAAAAAGCACACATTAGACAGAGATGAAGTAAATATGGCAGGATGTTAACAACGGATAAACTGAAGTGAATCAAATATTGCATGAGGCATACTAAAGTAGTATTCTTCGTTTATCTGAAATTTAAATTTAAAAAGGCACCCTGCATTTTATCTGGCAACCCTATAACAGAGAGAATATGACACTGCAGAGCCATATGTGGGTTCTGAGGCTTTCCTGGGGAGTCAGCCCTTCTGTTTAGAGACAAAGAAACAAGGGCGGCTGTGTGAGGTCAAGGCGAACACCCTGCTGGACCTGACACATGAGGGAGCGAGAAAGGAAGAATGAACTCTAGAGTTGCCAGGTGGCTGCTCCACCTGGTTTGCTAACGTATCCAAAGACAACACCTCAAACTCCTGCCATGAGATGGTCCAGAAAAGGGCTGCATTTGGACCTTAAACTTGTAATTTCTGCCCCCAGATACTGAGGGATTTCAATTATATATGTCCAGGATTTTGCTCTGCAAAGAAAGGATTCAGAAACTAACAAGTAAAAACCCTAACCTTGAGCCCAAGAATGTTTGGCACAGAAGTCATTCATTCCACTGGGTACAAGGAGCCAGTTTCCCTGGTTCACAAGGAGTCCTTTGATCAGTCAAAACAGAAAGCTGTGGCTTGAAAACAACTGATCCTCCCCCGAGGACTCCGCTGTGGTGGTGACTGCCACCAGACAAGCCCTGTAATCAGCTGAGTCTTCCAGTTACGCTAGACTAAAATCAACACGAAGTCCTCAATTAGTTTTATAATGTGATTTTGGCTACTGTTTATTAATTTTAGCCAAGCAGAGCAAGATAAAATTTTCCAGGCATAATACTGTGGGCAATGCCACTAAAAGAAAGTAAATATTGGAATGATTATTGAGGTAATGTGGTGAATCTGCAGTGTCAACAGCCAAAATAATCATTTGGACCGAAAAACTGACTTTTCAGTTTGTGTGTGTGTGTGTGTGTGTGTGTGTGTGTGTGTGTGTGTGTGTGCGCGCGCGCGTGTGTACACATAATGCTTTTGATATGCCCAACAGGCATAAGCAGTGGTCTTAAGAAGAAATTTAGCTCAGGACACAAAACAAACGTGCATGTAACTGAACAGTTATGTAAAAGGCTCAGTAATTCAGCCCAAAGAAAGGCTTATGCTTCAAATTATTTAGATCATTTCAGTTGTATGAATTCATTGTAAAATTCCATCTGGTCATCTCACAGGCTGCCCAAGGTCAATGGGATCAAAAACGGACTCATGATTTCTCCCCTAACCAAATCACTAAGTCCTACTGATTTTACCTCCTCCTCTTCTCCTTTTCTGTTCCTGTGGCTGCCCCTCCTCCATAGCAGCCCCCCCCCCCCTAGCACCAGCTTGGACTGTGGCAATTCTGTGAGTAGTCTCCTAACTGGTCTCATTCTCTCTGTCATTATTCCTTTCAAATCCATTATCGACCTCAACCTCGAGAGAATTCTGTCAGAAGTGCCTATCTAAGCAGACACTCCCCAGGGCTCACAGGATAAAGTCTGAGGTCCCTGACCCACTCACTATATTAAGTCCTGCCATGACTTGACGCAGCCTGTCACCCGTCCTCATCTGTCATTTCCTGGTAAGACACATTATGCACTAGCAACACTCAACAGACCACTGTTCCCCAGGTACAGGCTGGATTACCTGCTTCTGCCAAGAGCTGACAAGACACAATACATTCAAGTTAACCTGTAGATCTTGTTTGGGAAGGTAACATGAAGAGGGCTGTTGAGTCAGCTGTTCTGGTAGAAGCCACTTTCAAATGATAAAAATAAGCATTCAGAGAATTGCATTGGGCTTTGATGGGAATAGGAAATAGTTCTAAGGAAACTTTCAGGACTCAAGAGAATTGCTGATTGCTCTTTCAGTTCAACAGAGTGCATTTAATAATTAAACAGAACTTCAGTATCCATGTTGCCATCTACACAGTCCAAATTCACCCAGCAAGAAGGCAGACCAGCTTTGAGAACCTGGCCTCACAATGAGTAGATGATTCTTATTGGAGTCCAGGTTAATAAAACTCACCAAATATCAAAATACCAGTTGGTTTGCTTTGTTTTTTTAAAATTTCTCTCTAAAATTTAGCAAAACCAACCTAGATTCTTGTAGCAATATAATTTGTACTACTTATCTTTTTTCTCTGTTGAAATAAACAGCCATTAACATTCTACCCTTATTCTTTGACCTTATTTTAACACAGGAACAAATGCATTGACATTCTTTTTTATTTTTGTTGTCACTGTTGTTGAATTAATTTTGCTTTAAATGCAGCGAAAATAATTTCAGCTAATGTGATCTGACACTTTAGGTTCAAATGTGAGTTCATGTACAAGCTGCTCCTCTTTCTGTATATTACACACAGGACAATATGAGAAAACAGCTATCCCAGAAAAGTTCCTGCTACAAAATACCCACTAGGATACTTTTTAAAGGCTTCCAGGACACTAGCCAGTTGGCTCAGTGGTAGAGCGCTGGCCTGGTGTGTGGATGTGCTGTGTTTGATTCCCAGTCAGGGAACACAGGAGAGGAGGCCATCTGCTTCACCCTCCCTCAACCCCCTTCTATTTCTCTCTCTCTCCCCGTTCTCCTGCAGCCATGGCTCAACTGGTTCTAGTGAGTTGGCCCTGGGCGCTGAGGATGGTTCCCTTGGAATATCTGCCTCAGATGTAAAGGATGGCTCAGTTGCCAAGCGATGGCTCCAGATGGGCAGATCACCCTCCTGCCCGGGGGGGGGGGTTGCCTCATAGATCCCAGTTGGGGTGCATGTGGGAGTCTCTCTTTCTTCTTTCCTCTCACTTAAAAAAAGAACTTCCAGGTAATTACAAATGTGAAACCAAGGTTGAGAACTGCTGGCTTAAAGGGAGAGAAAGCAGCCAGCAGATTGACCCTTAATCACAAGGACCAGGTGAAAATTGGGGATCTTTATGTGTATGTGGGTAAAGAAATGGAAGAGAAAGAGGATTTGAAGATGTGAATAAATAAGAAGCATGGCCATGAAAACGATACCCGGGTTCTGTGCATAACTTATAGAGCCAGGTATTACTTTGCAACCTGTTTGGTTGTGATTATATCTCTCAGAGATGAAAAGTGATGTTTTCATTGCTTATTTATCTATGTCTCTTTTTTCTTATATTAGTCTTGATTATTGGAAGTACAGTGTTTAAAGCAAATATCCTTAAAATGGGACTTGGAAGAATGAGTACATTACTCTAACAATGGCATGCTGTCTACCCACCCCCTTCTCTCTAGGGTATAAAGCTCAGATGCTAGTTGGCCGGCTGGGCCCAGTAAATGATTGAAGTGGATGTGAGCTTGTACATTTGTTGGCCTGTGAAACCATAGCAACGGTATTCACCTCTACACAGAAATATGCATTCATTTTTTAAAAATACCTGACCCTCTCAGGCCATCTTTCATTTTTCTTCTTTTGGCAAAGGGGGTCAGAAATAAAAAGATAGGTCTCTATTCTAAGACAGGCCACAGAGCAAGCACAATGACAAGGACACGTTCATTGAGCCTGGGAATCAGGAAGCCATTAGGTGTGTGAAGGACAGCAAGAAAAGGGAGGGAGGTCCCATCTGAAGGGCACCCTCTATTCTGTTCAGACTGCTGTCACACAGGGCTGTAGTGAGGCCCGCACTGCAGAGTCACATGTTTCAAGAGAAGCTGGAAATCTGGATTTTTGGATGAAGTTTCCAGATTTTAAAGGTATAAATATTAGTGAGGCAGACGTTACCACTGGCCTACAGAGTGGAACAAAAAAGTAGTACTAAGCAACAAGAACAGCAGTATGCAAACAGTCATTCCTTGGAGAAATAAATTATTGTCTAGCCATTCTCCCATTCATCCAAGCAACATTTACTGATCATCTACTTTGTCTGGCATTGCATTTGGCAACAAGGGAAGATGATACAAAGCTATCATGGCAGGACCCCGACCTTCACAGAAGGCTTTCAGGCTAGCATTCTATCTATTTCAATACCACATTCTATCATATGGGTTGACAACCTTTGCCAGGGCTGAGGCTTGAGGGCTATCACTGAGTAATTCAACTATGGGGACGCTAATATCCTACTCTACTTTGATCATCACATAAGAAAAGACAGGATATTCCCTGAACCTGCTTTCAGTGATGTCACGAACTACTAAAAGGACATTTCATATTTAACACATTAATAAAAAACCCTGCTTATTTGAAAATAGTAATAATATAATTTCTAAGCTGGTCTTACAGGAATATAACAGATACTTTATTTTTTAAGTTATTCTAAAAATCAACATTTTAATGAAATGAAAACTAAATCAGCAGTTCTCAAAGTAAAGTGTGAGGACCCCCAGGGGTCCACAGGTCAAAACTATTTTCATATAATACTAAGACATCATTTGCCTTGTTCTCCTTCTTTTTCTCATGAGCGGAGAACAGAGTTTTCTAGAGGCTACACAACCTGTGATGATGTCATTGCTCTGACAGCTGATGGCATATTTAAAAAAATTTATCGGTTTTAATTTCTAATATTGTAAATATCAAGAAATATAACCCAGAGAAATGTAAGTTCTTTGGGGTCCTCAATAATTTTTAAGACTATAAAGGGGCCTGAGGCCAATATGTGAGTTAGATGATAAAATCTGTAAGAATAGGGACAGTGTCTTGTGTAGTATCGTAGCCATAGCGCATTGCCCCACAGATGGTCCACACTCGGTAAATATTTGCTAAATGAATGAATGACTATATATCAAAGAGTGCTTTCAGATTTAGAGCAAACACTGAAAGTTGCCTTTATTTGCCTCAGTTGCTTTTGACTAGCTACTAGCTTTGCTTAGAAGAAGTCCCTCTACGGGTCCCTTCATGAGTGTGTGCATGTGTGTATCTTGATGAGATAGGCCATAAATGACTAGTTATTCGGCCAACACCCTATGTTTTCATTAATGATTTTATAATCCTACCTTCTGATTCCTCCCTGGGACCAAACAAACGTCTGGCAGAACAGATGGTCTCATTGTTGTGGCCTGACAGAATGAAATATTACACTTTATCCAACAAGAAGGCAAAAATGGTTTCCACAAGCAAGAACCTTTCCTTTCTCCTGATCTTTCTTTTAATGTAATCTTTCAGAATAACAGTAATTATCAGTAGTAGTCTCAACTAGAATTATTATCTCTTTTCTATGTCAATTATACCTCAACAAAGCTTAAATTATAAATAAAGAGTGGGATTAGAAGCACCCCATTTTTGTAAAGTATATGCATAAATAAAAAGGTAGACTAATCAACAATATGTTAACAGTAGTTATTTCTGCTTTATTAATTTTTGTTGTATCTGACTTTATAATGGCATGCATTTCTTTTCTTATCAGAAAAATAAACAAAAATAAAGAATCAAACACAAAGGTACAAGAAAAAGAATTTTGCCATCTTAAGGAGTGAAGACATGGGTTAAGCAATCACCATCCAAACCAGTCATGAACTTCATGGAAAGCTCCGTTCCCTGCACGTTGTTCCTAAGGAGTCTCATTCAGCAGCGCTGGTTGGCTCTGTATTTTTTTAAATCTCTTTAAATGATCTGGATGCAGTTCTGAAAGTCTAGAGACTGCAGTGAGAAGTACTGGTTTGCTCCCTTGTCTTAATCATTAATAATGAATGCACTCATGGTCACCATGAACTACTAAGATGTTAAAAGAAACATAATATGATTTTGATATCACAAGACCACATTTCTAAAACCCAGAGAGGAGTTGCATACTTTTGCTTAGGAGTTAAAGAATCTTGCAAAGATACTGCCTCTGTTTATAAATCTCCAATTGCTGCTTGTGCTGAGCCAATCAATCCTATTGCCCTGTGACAAATTTGGAAAGGAGAAACTAAGAAATGAGGCATGTTCATGGGAGGCTCAGCAGTTGGAAGTTCACAAAGGATTGAGGCTGAGGAAGCCCCAGATGAGCAAGCAGCCTGGGCCTAACAAGGAAACAGAAGAAGCTGGCTGGTGGGAAGCAGAGGCAGGAAGGAGACACAGAGTGTGCTGAGTCCTGCTGACTTTCCAGTTTCCACTGCACTCTGAGGAGCCTTACTGTACTGTGGTTCTCATGCTGAGATTTCTGTGTTTCCTCTTGCAACTTTAGAAAAATAAAAAAATCCTATCTTTCTTTAGCCAGCTTGAGTGGGCCTCAGCTTCTTACAGAATATTGCTCCTCTTTAATGCCAAGAAATGGAGGACTGCCAGGGTCCTGCCCCGGGGGGAATCCAGGGGTCCCACAGGAATGGACAGCGTCAGCATGAAATGAGTGAGAGAGCCGAATTCTTTTTAACAATAACTGCCAGGCATCTCCACCAATGGCTAGTATAGCTTTATTTTTATACACACACACTAAGTTACAATCACATTGTATACAGAATACATTGATTGTTTCTGTTTCACTATGGTTACATATTTCTAGGCAAGGGTTAGTACATTTCTATAAGCTATAAGTCAGATGGTAAGTCATTCTAAGTACAGTTATACAATAACTTGAAAATAGCAACAACGGTTCTTGTGTAAACTTCTAAAAGGTCAGTATTGATTAATAACTCTACCTTACCTAATGGCCTATTGTTTAGTCAAATTTTATTTATCTACTATATTCATATACTAGTTAAGTTCTAACTTTATTTTTCCTAGAGTGTTCTACCACCTGCAGGTCAGGTATGCAAGAGGAAAGGAAAGTTTTTCTATTCTATTATATGAAAAGGCTAAGAAGGTAAAGTGATGGATTAAGTGAAGGCTGAAGGGTGCTTTTGTGTATAGTTACTGTTTCCTACCTATTCATAAGTCACAATCTATTTTTCTCTAATACGATTTATAGGAGGGAATTTTCCTACAGACTTAGCCCTTTTCGGGGGATATCATAGCCCGCCTCCTATGTCTACGGGCTCAGGCAAGGGGGTTTATAGGCTTTTCTGTGGAGCTCACAACCTCTGTCTCATTTCCAGAGAAATCACTGCAAATCTGCAGGGAAAGCATGGTGCTGTTGTCCCTGTGCCATACAGAATAGCACACACGCTCAGAGAAGGGGGGATATAAAACCAAATTAATTCAAAAAGTTAAAGGGGGAAGTATTATTGTGCCTCTTCTTTGCTGTGATTGTGTCAACCAGCTGCTGTTGACTGACTCCCGACAGAGGACAGTGTGATGTATGAGGATAGAATTCATCATCCAAATCAGGGATCTTTTAAAATGAAAGAGGATGCTAGTAATTATGCCAGGACAACTGGTATAAATAAACCAGAACTATCACCTGCAATGAGATGTATGGTCGTCCTGGGGAAGGGAAACATGAATTAGGAGACCCAGCTGACATACCTCACCCTATCCCTTCCTTTTCATTTGGCCTTTTGTAAGTCACTTATCTATGTTTCTGGTGTCATATAAAAATAAAGGCTATTTGATACCTACCACAATCCATTTATAATTGAACACAGTCTCAGCTTCCTTGACTATAAAATAACAGATTAAGGGATGCCTAAGGTTGTTCTTTTTTCTTACTCTAAATTTCTAAGTCTTCATAACTCTAAAAAAAGGCAATTTGGGAGATGAGGTAGTTATGTAAGATGGAGCCCTTTAAGATTTATATAGTTGCCCTGGTTGAATAGCTCAGTTGGTGGGAGCATCGGCCTGAAGTGCAGGGGTTGTGGGTTTGATTCCCAGTCAGGGCCCATACAGGAACAAATTGGTGTTCCTGTCTCTCTCCCTTCCTCTCTCTAAAATCAATAAAATAAACATTAAAAAGAAAACGATTACATATAGTTGATTGTTTTTACATAAACAACAATGAAGATACTTTACTAACTTGACTTTTGAAAAAAAGGTCTGTACGTTTCACTAATCAATGTTATCTGGTTAAATTATCAATGCTTATATGTCTTGGGGCATCAGCAGAGCAGCTCCACAGTTGCTGTGGTTCCCCCAAGAGGCCAGTTGGGACTCACTTGCTCAGAGCCTCTGGTTCTGGCAAAGGGTAAGTGTATTTGTCCTGCTCATCTTCCCCCTGAGACCTAATGCTCTCATCCTTCCTTGGCCTGTAGGAAGCAAACAGGAAGCAAAACGTGAACCATCTCTTTTCCTCTCACTGCTTCCCTTGCGAGTCCATCTTTGGCCAACTCTGCACCCCCATTTCTGGGAGGTATTCAAATGGTCAGCAAATCTAAGGCCAAATTTAGTATCCTGAGCTGCACTGCTGCTCTCAAGCAAAAGTCACATGCCCATGTCATAGAATGTCAGGAGCCCGACCAGGTGGTGGCGCAGTGGATAGTGTGTCAGACTGGGATGCAGAAGACCCAGGTTCGAGACCCCAAGGTCGCTAGCTTGAGCGGGGGCCCATCTGGCTAGAGAAAAAGCTCGCCAGCTTGGACCCAAGGTCGCTGGCTTGAGCAAGGGGTTGCTCAGTCTGCTGAAGGCCCGCGGTCAAGGCACATATGAGAAAGCAATCAATGAACAACTAAGGTGTCGCAACAAAAAACTGATGATTGATGCTTCTCATCTCTCTCCATTCCTGTCTGTCTGTCCCTGTCTATCCTTCTCTCTGACTCTCTCTCTGTCCTTGGAAGAACAACAACAAAAAAGAATGTCAGGATTTTGGAGCTAGAAGGAAACTTTACTATGTAGGCTTTAGTTTCTGAATGAGAGAAGAATAACCAGAAACAATAACAATTATTAATACTTGGGATTCATAGAAGGGACTGTGCTAGATGCTTTATACCAATCACTTTATTTCATTCTTGTAACAACCCTAAAGGAGCTATTCTTATTATCCCCAATTTCAAAATGAGGAAACTTAGGTTTCGAGGGGTTTAATAATTTGCTACTCGGCTTGTTCAACTTAACCCAAGTATTTGTTAGTGCCAGAAAAAGAACTTTTAACCATGTTCTGCCGATTCTCAGGACACTTCTTTTAACTAAACAATCAATAGTGAGGCAACTGGCATTCATAATGTACCTACCGTGTACCAGGCACTGTGCCGGGCACCAGGACAATCAGTTACCAACTGAAATGGAATGCATAAAATCCTGCCCTTGTGGGCTCTACAAAGGAAAAGAGATTGCTGGGTCTGTGCAAAGCTCCGTCTTCAGGGAGATCAAAGTGCTTGACAGAGGAGGTTGCTAACTGCTCAGAATATCCCCCAGGATTTGAGTGTGGGCAGACAAGGAGGAAGGCATCACTATGCCTCTTCTGCAGTTGAGAAAAGTGGAGCAGAAGCAGCTACAGGGTTCACCCAACACAAGCCAGGAATCAGTGAGGCCAACTAGTCTTGGCTCCTTCCACTTTATGAACTGGCCAAAATTAGAATCTCCCTGCAATTACCTCCGATCATGCAGGACTCAAGGACAGTTATAACTTGAGGCAAATTCTTCTGATAGGAATTATAATAAAAAACTTCTTGCATAACCAATCCTACTCATTAGAATTTCATCCCTTTTCTCTCTACATTTTTTGTATAAACCAGCCATAACATGAAAACCTTCAAATGATATAACTAAGAATGGGGAGTATCAGGGTGGATTATATTACAATTATATAAATGTAAAGCTATGAGTGAATTGTTCCATAATAATACTACTGGATATATAATACTATTGGAATAGCCCATAATAATACTATTGGAAATAATGACAACACCCATAATTGATCGCCTATTCTGTGCCTTATTCTGTGCCTGTTACTGTGCCGAGTGTTCTACACAGATGACCTCAGTCTCACAATAGCACACACAGAGGCAGATCCAGGGTTTGTGTGAGGCAGCCTTCCTAACAAAAAGAAAATCTTGTATGCAGAATTAGGCATAGGTTCTTAGAAGGGCCTAGGCAAGCGGGGGGCCCAAAGCTTAAGCTTTATGGTTTCATGGTAAATGCAGCATTGTGCTCAAGACAGCTTAACATTCTTGCATTACCAAGTAATAAAATTAAGGCCTAGAGGAGTTAAGGAACTTGCCCAAAGTAAAAAATCTTGTCAATAACAAGGTTAGGATTTGAACACAGGTGTCTGACTTGAAATCTCATGTATACTTTTCTTGGCTTATGTAGCTTCTAACAAAAAATAAATAAAACTGTTATTTACAAAGCACTATCTATATCCCATGAAAATCCACCCATTTTCCTTAAGAATTCTTATACCTTTTCTACTTACATGAGTCATTGTTATTCCCATTCACAGACAGGCAAATCAAGACACAAGAAGGGTTAAGCACCTACCTAGCAGAAGGTGACCCAGCTAGTACATTGGTGGAGCCAGGATTCATGCCCAGGAGTGCTGATCTGCAGTGCAGAATCCTTACTCTTGCCCACTATTCCATGTTACCACCCAACAGGTGATCCAGGAGACCAGGATAGTAGTGATGAGAACATGGAACCTCTGGTTGATACAATATTCCCATATCTGTCCTCTGTCATTTGGTTTTATACACATTGTAGTCTCTTCCTTAATGGGGTTGGGCAATTCTGAAAATCCACTTATCCTATACTATAATTTATTTGTTGGATCAGAGCCCAATTCCCATAGGGAAAACCATGTGAAAAGCCAATCACCAAATAACAATGCAAACTCAAGCCCCAGCCAAGATGCCTTACAACTACCCCTTATACCCCATGAAGTATGTATAGACCCACAGAGCATCTCACGGCAAGATGTTTAAGGATTTTCAAGTGGACAAGAGTGAAGAACTGGTTCAGTTTTTTCTTGAATATGGGTGCTCAAGGAAAACAATGATCTTTAAGAAGTTCAGATAATGGGCTTCATCTTCCCTTGCCAATGTGAACTTTAAAAAAATTAAATTATGCTTTGCCATTTTTTTAAAGTTGCATTTAAAAAATTTCAAGTAGTTGACGGTTTCTGGAAACCTCTGTTAAAGGAATATGCCTGTTGCCACCTAGAATGAGACAACTTTACTGAGTGAGTGCAGTGATCGAACTGAACAAGGCCAGGGGTGTTTTATCTGTAAGATTGTTTGGGAGTGTGGGCTAGGATGTTCTCGTTACAGAAACTCCCATCCTTGTCTATCATGAACGGACCTCAAGGACACACAGCTGTCTGGGTGACCGTTAAACCGCAGAAGATAAACCTGACAAAGAATCTTTCCACAGAGACTTTCCAACTTGCCAAACACTCCATGTGTACGTCAGAGGCCTAGCAACAAGATACATGCAACCAGAATCCACCTCTAAAAACTCCTATAAATCACTCCTTAGGCTGTACCTGGGCGCGCCTCTCTCTCCTCTCCAGAGGGAGCCTTGGCAGGTTGTTTTCTTTCTTCTAATAAAGTCTGCAACTCCTACCCGTGCCCAGTCTGATTATTTTCTATCATTATCCAGTCAGCAACAAGTGTAAACCAGAGGGAGAAATTAAGCATGCAGTTATGGATGCTAACAAGAAGGACTGCTCAAAAGAAAAAGGAAAAGGACTGCTCCAGTGATTTTATTGGAAGGAAAAAGTGATTACACTAACTCTCTGTTGTTCCTCTTCCCACACAGATTGGTGCGTGTGGGTGAAAGGGCAGAAGAAATGATCATCAGTGAAGTCAAATGCTGGAGAAGTCTTCCGAAACGATTAGCTAGCTCTCCAACCCATTCACATAGGGGAAGAGACAGAGTCAAATTCAAGAGTCAATAAATGCATCTTTGCCGGAAGCTTATGACTGTTTGAGAAGAGCGAGAATCAATAATGAGGCAAAGCAACACAGATTGTTGGTGCAAGACACCACCCTTCTAAGCAGGAGGGTAGGCACAGAACTCTGATGGAGTGTCATCCAGGCCAGAGGTCTGGCCTGGCTACCAGCTGCCCTGCCTGGCCCAGGAAGGCAAGAACACAATAGACTGCACACCCACTTCTCATTCCCAGCCCATACCACTACAAAGGCCACAGCAAGCAGCCAACAAACTTGCCTCTTTGTGGTGTCTTTCATTTAGTTTTGTTTTTTCATGAAGTGGGAGAGGAACGAGTTTGGGTCCAACAGAGATCAGGGTGTAGGGAGGGTGGGGGTGGAGGGGATGTAAATGATCAAATATAAGCGAAAGCTTTTTCTCAGGAGTCTAGATCCACAGTCTTATTTATTACTACAAAGGGAGCATCGTCATTTCCATTTCTCTCCATCCTTCTTTAACTCTCACCTACCAACCCAGAGAAGACAGGAAGAAAGGGAAGACAGGAAGAAAGGAGGCTCTAAACCGCAGGGTTTGCAGAGGTGAAGATCGTCCCTGCACAAGGTTCGGCGGTGGGAGGGTAAACACGGACACACACACACACACACACACACACACACACACACACACATCCCCGCTCACCTTCTCGATCGTCTGGTCCACGGCCTTCTGGAAGACCCGAGCCACTAGCAGCGTGACGTTGGTAACCAGCAGTAGCAGGGACAGCGTCCCCACCGCGTAGAAGCAGCACCTGCCCAGCTGCACGCGACTCACAGGCAGGGAGGCGACCCAGAAGGGAGGAGGGGGCTTGCTGCTGTGGCCGCCGCAGGAGCTGCAGCAAGACCGGAGCCTCCGGCTCCAGCCAGCCGCGGCGCGCGTCTCCGCGGTCCGGGGCGAGGGGACCCGAGGGGTACCTGGGCGGCCGGGCCGCTCGGGATGGTAGCGAGCCGCTTTGGTTTCGGTTGCACCCCCAAAACCGCCTGTCCTTGGCTCATTCCTAGTCTCCAGATAGTACTGCCGGCCTACCAAGGGACAAGCACTGGGCATTCAGGATGCAGACCACATTGCCTCTGCTCTAGGCAAGTTCACAAGCCAGCGGGGACACGGTTGCAGCAATTACAGGGCAATGTAACAGTGCTTTTAGGAGGTGCTGCGGAGATCTGTGCCATCAAGCACGAGCTACCCTGTGACCTAGGACCCCACATTGAACTGTGTTTGGGGGGGGGGGTTAAGGGTTTTTCACGTGAGAGGTGTGTACAAGTGAGGAAAGAGGCACTCTAAGAAGAAAAAGATGTGCTAAGTGTGGTAGACTGCAAGTGGCAAAAAGCCTTTGTAAATGCGAGGCTTAGCAAAAGGCTAAGTTCTTCTCCCCATCTCCATATTGGCTATGAAGCTGAGTATTTGCACTCATCTCATAGCCCTACCTCACTTGCTTGCTTAAGTTGCTGGAAGCAATTTACATGCCCCTCCTCTCACCCTTTGTTTAGATGTTGGTTGATTTCCCTTATGCATGGTGGGGGGATTCCTGTTTTTGCCTCACATGTGTGACTTTGTATCAAAGATTTCCTTATTTGTATATGGCTATATAAGAAAGCAAACTGGGGGCTAGAGGGCACTCGGATATTGCCATCAGCATTGAAGAGGCCTCTGATCCCATGATCCCATCCTCTTTTCTCGGTGATCTGTTTTCTTAATTCCTCACCGTTCTCTGTCAAGACCCAGAATTTCTAGCTGCACTGGTCCGCGGTAAACTAAATCCTTTTAGGTGTGCAAGAAATGGCTATAGGGATCAGCTGCTCCCTTTAAACAATCTTATCAGTGCTTGCCGGGGCAGCATCTAATCTCTGGCCATTTTCCTACAACTATTGGTAAGTGAAACTGCAGAAAGCAATACCATGGATAAGGGGGACAACTGTATACACTTTTTTAGAATTCTTGGATGTACAGCAAGAGTGAACCCTCATGTACGCTATGGAGTCTGGGTGAAGATGTGTCAATGCAGATTTATCAAGTGTAACAATTGTGCCACTCTGATGGAGGATGTTGACAGTGGGCGAAGCTATGCATATGTAGGGGCAGAGAGTCTATGGGAAATCTGTGTACAATAAACTGTTCTAACAATTAAGTCTATTTTAAAAAATCACTTCTGCTCTAGTTTTCCATCCTTTCCTTCCCCAATCTCTGGCATCAACTGATGTTTTTACTGTCTCCATAGTTCTGTCTTTTCCAGAATGTCACACATACAGTATCATACAATATATAGCCTTTTCAGGTTACTGTCTTTCATTTAGAAATATTTATTTAAGGTTTCTCAATGTTATTTCATGTCTTGATGTCTCAATTCTTTTTAACACTGAATTGTATTTCATTGTCTGGATGGGCCACACTTTACCCATTCATCTACTGAAGGACATCTTGGTTGCTTCCAAGTTTTGGCAATTATGAATAAAGCTGCTATAAAAACTGATGTAAGGATCTTTGTGTGGATATAAGTTTTTAAATCATGTGAGTAAATACTGGAGAGTGCAACTGCTGTCTTGATTAAGATTATGTTTAGTTTTGTAAGAAACTGACTAAACTGTCTTCCAAAGTGGCTATACCATTTTGCATTCCCACCAGCAATGAATGAGAGTTCTTGTTGTTCTATATCTCAGCAGCATTTGGTATTGCCAGTGTTTTGGATTTTGCCCATTCTAATAGGTGTATAGTGGTATCTAATCTGCAATTATTTAATTTACAATATTCTAATGGTATATGATGTCGAGCACCTTTCCATATGATTTTTGTTATCTGTATATCTTCTTTGGTGAGGTGGCTCTTCAGTTCTGCTATTTTTTAATTGATTTGTTTGCTTTCTTGTTGAGTTTTGTTTTGTTTTTTCTTTTTTTGAGAGAGAGAGAGGCAGGGATAGAGAAAAAGAGACAGGTACGTTGAGCTGCTCCTGTACGTGCCCTGACCAAGTAATCGAATTGGAAACCTTCATGCTTTGGGACGATGTTCCAACCAATCTAGCTATCTGGCCAGGGCAAGGAGCTAGTGAAATACAAGGATGACTGACAATTGCTCAATTTCTAGAAGAAAACCACATCACCAAATGGAGCAGGCTGGGAAATGAGTACTGTGGGTCAAATAAGTTTGCAAATATGATGTATATGTTTGCTCGCTTATAGTTTGCATTGGGTGTGGGGGACAGGCTGTAAGCAGGCAGGGTCCTTATAGCCTAAGGCTTAGTTTTAAGACTAAGCCTTTCTCACCCTTTTAATCCTAAAATCTTCTCAAAACTAAGCTTTTCCCCACACCCTTGACTGTTGCATGATGTGGGGTGGTGCACTCTTATGAGAAATCCCATTTATGCCTCAGATAAGTGGCTTTCTATCAGACTTCCTTATTTGTATACTGGCTTAAAGGTTTTGATTTCTACACTATAAAATGGGGCGACCAGAGGCTCTCTCTCTTGGTTCCTAAAACTAGCATTGTAGGAAGGAGGCAGCCAAGATGGTGGACTGCTGAAGGAGAAGCCAGTTTTTGCAGAGTTTGTGCAGAGAGAAGGAGATGGGAACCAGAGGTGAATAAGGCTGGTGAGGTAGAAACCTTTGATTCTAGGAATACTCAGATAAGTCAGTGGCTTTGGGAGCCTTGAATAGAAAGGGAAGTGTTTTCCCCTGTGTGTATTTCTTGGCCGCCGGGTGCAAGCTAGGATTAAAGATAATGGCCCGCCAGTTCTTGGCTCTGTTGTTTCATTACCACCTGTCTGAACCAAATGTAAACCTGCATGGGCCAGGCAGCTGTGATGGTAGCTGTGGCTACTGGCCTTACAAGTACTGAGATGAAAGCCTCAATCTGCAATTCCAGGTCTTACTGCCAAGTGGAATCCTATAAATATAAGGACTGTGCCTCCTAATTTCTGAGAAAAATAAATAAATTAGGATATCCCTTTCATACGGTATTCAGTAAGCATTGGCAAAGCTATATTTTGGCTCTTCTTTTATGTCATCAGAGACAGAAATTGAATTTTTTATTTGGGCCTGTCATGTCTGAATGATGAAAATAGCTAGTAAATTAGCTAAACAAATTACAGCACTAAATTTGTGCTTTTTGTAGTTTGGCATAGTAACAGTGGAGAATTTAGAAAGAGGATCAGTGGCAAAAGATGGATGAGGGATAGAAGCCATTGAAGTTTGAAGATAGCACTTTTAAGGAAGATTTTAAGGAAGAAAAACTTAGAGGTGTTTGTTCCATGGTTGATTCTTCTCCAGCTGGTCCAGATTCAAATGTAGAGCAGCTCCCATGTGTGACAATGACAGTGATGGCAATGGAACTGGCAGAGATAACTATGTGTGACACGAGTCGGGCTATCGGGGTGGGACTTGTGCAGCCTCGGGGCCTGCCTGCATTTGTGCTGTTAGAGGGATGCCTGCAGTTTCTCCCATTAGAATGACATCGATATCTTTGCACTATAATTTGGGTTTCTGAGTGCCCTGATAACAGGACAGAGAAATATCTTGCCCATTAATGACCATCTAAATTCTGGATTAACTGCTTCCCTCACAGGAGTTAGAAAAATCTACAAAAATGGAACAGCAGTGAACTGGGCAGTAGACAAGAATTTCAAAGGTGGGGGCAGGGAGGAGTAAAATTGGTACACTAAGAGCTGTTGAATAAGAGTGTGAGTTGTGGATCTGGAAGATTTAGATGTTCAGAGGTGATAGATCAAATAGGTTTATCAAGCTACACATTCTTGTCTTCCTTCCTTCCTTCCTTCCTTCCTTCCTTCCTTCCTTCCTTCCTTCCTTCTTCCCTTCCCTTCCCTTCCCTTCCCTTCCCTTCCCTTCCCTTCCCTTCCCTTCCCTTCCCTTCCCTTCCCTTCCTCCTTCCCTTCCCTTCCCTTCCCTTCCCTTCCCTTCCCTTCCCTTCCCTTCCCTTCCTCCTTCCCTTCCCTTCCCTTCCCTTCCCTTCCCTTCCCTTCCCTTCTGTAAGGCCAGTAGTAGCGGCCACAATCATAGCCGCCTGGCCAGTGCAGGTTCACATTAGATTTGGACAGTCAGTAATGAAACAACAGAGCCAAAAACTAGTGAGCCATCAGCTTTAATCCTAGCTTGCACCTGGCAGGCAAGTAAAAACACACACTGGGCTCCAAAACCCACTCACTCAGTGCTCACAAAGCTACTGACTTATCTGAGTTTCCTAGCATCAAAGGCTTCTAGCTCACCAGACTATTTCACCTCTGTTCCCCATCTCCTCCTCTCTGCACAAACTGGCTTCTCCCTCAGCACTCCACCATCTTGACTGCTGCTCCTGGCCTCCTCCACGTGGCCTTACTCTGCTCTCTTCTCTAATACTAATCTCAGGAACCCAGAGAAAACAAGCTCCCGTCCTGCCCCACTTTATAGTGTAGAATCAAAACCTTAAATCCAATTATACAAACAAGGAAGTCTCTGATACAAAGTCACTTATCTGAGGCATAAAGGGAGGATTCCTCAGGAGAGTGCACCACCCTACATCATCCAATCAGTCCAGGGTGTGGGGAAAAGCTTACTTTTAAAACTAAGCCTTAGGCTATAACGACCTGGCCTGCCCACAGCCTGTCCCCCAACACACATTAATATCAACAGACTTCCATGTGGGCAGCACCATCTTTAACTAAGTGAGCATAATATATTTTATCTGCCCAACACCTCCTTTTCCTACCTTCCCCCCTGTAAAGCCAGTAGTCAAGGCCACCATCACAGCAGCCTGACCCATGCAGGTTCGCATTAGATTCAAACAGTCGGTAAGGAAACACAGAAGCCAAAAACTGGTGAGCCATCAGCTTTAATTCTAGCTTGCACCCAGCGGGCAAGCAAAAACACACACTGGGCTCCAAAACCCACACATTCAGTGCTCACAAAGCTACTGACTTATCCGAGTTTCCTAGAATCAAAGGGTTCTAGCTCACCGGACTTATTCACTCCTGTTCCCCATCTCCTCCAGCGCAAACTCTTAACAAACTGGTTTCTCCCTCAGCACTCTGCCATCTTGGCTGCTTCTCCTGGCCTCCATGTGGCCTTCATCTGCTCTCCTCTCTAATACCTCAGGAACCAAGAGAGAGATCAAGCTACTGGTCTCTCCCACTTTATACCATAGAATCAAAACCTTTAATCCAATTATACAAACAAGGAAGTCTCTGTATAATGGGATTCCTCAGGAGAGTGCACCACCCTACATCATCCAATCAGTTAAGGGTGTGGGGAAGAGCTTACTCTTAAACTAAGCCTTAGGCTATAATGTCCTGGCCTGCCCATAGCCTGTTCCAGAACACACATTAATATCAACAAACTTCCATGTGGGCAGCGCCATCTTCAACAAAGTGAGCATAATATATTTTATCTGCCCAACAATTTACCCTTATGCTCACTTTACTACCCATAATCTACACCACTGGCATCCCTGTACAAGGAAATTAGGCACATTACACAAATTACAACATGACAAATCATACAATTTCAAAAATTACAAAGGTACATACATTTCACCAGTCTTTAAGCACTTTGCCAAAAGTGCAAAATGTCCTCGGCCTTCTCTCTTGCCATTTGAAAGGCTTCCCGGGGCAGGGGGAGGGCCTCCAGCAAAGCCACCCCCCACCCCCATCAGGGTATTTCACATTGTCCAAAATCCATAAGTCCATTCAACAAAGGAGCCTGTGCCCATCCAGTCATAGTCCAGGAAATCAATCCACACACATAGGGCTTTAGCCTCCTCCCTCATTCCTGCCATCATGGCAAGTCTCACACTGTCCTAAAGAAAAGCATGTGGCAATGGCAGTCAGCATTTCCATTTTTGCTCTGGGGAGCATAATGGCATCCACCCCTATGTCCCAAAATCGCAGAACTACCGGCAGCGTAGCTACTCCTTGCTGCTGGGCTCTCACCTTCTGGAGGCTGCGGGTCACAATTCCAGACCAATTCTCTTTATCCTCCAAAGAGGAACTGAAAACATCAGCTCCTGCTGCTGGGCTCGAGTCCTGGGCTGCCAGTGCCTTCTGCTCAGCAGGTCTTGCAGCTTCAGCCCTGGCCTCAACCCCGGCCTCATGCCACTAGTGGCTCTCCACAACATCCAGAGCAATCTCCAACTCACGAACCTGTGATTCCTTCTCTAGCATCAGCTCAACTTCCAGGCGAATCTCACGAACCTGGTAAGCCTTCCTTCGGTGCTTCCTCCAACTCCAGGGTCAGCATCTCTTTCTCCCATGTTTCCTCCAGCTCCTTCCACTGCTCGGTTTGCAGGTCCCGGGCAGCCTCTTCCATAGAGCTCTCGGTTTCCTCACACATGGCTGTAAAAGTCAGCCAGCCAACAGTCCCCCAAAAAACAGCCATAGGGAACCATAACAGCAGCCAATCCTCTACTCCACCACTCAAAGGTGGTGGTGGCTTCGTGCCGATCTGTATCGAATCCTGCTGACTATGCCAAATGTAAAGCCAGTAGTCAAGGCCACCATCACAGCAGCCTGACCCATGCAGGTTCACATTAGATTCGAACAGTCGGTAATGAAACACAGGAGCCAAAAACTGGTGAGCCATCAGCTTTAATTCTAGCTTGCACCCAGCGGGCAAGCAAAAACACACACTGGGCTCCAAAACCCACACATTCAGTGCTCACAAAGCTACTGACTTATCTGAGTTTCCTAGAATCAAAGGGTTCTAGCTCACCGGACTTATTCACTTCTGTTCTCCATCTCCTCCAGCTCAAACTCTGCACAAACTGGTTTCTCCCTCAGCACTCTGCCATCTTGGCTGCTTCTCCTGGCCTCCATGTGGCCTTCATCTGCTCTCCTCTCTAATACCTCAGGAACCAAGAGAGAGATCAAGCTACTTTATACCATAGACTCAAACCCTTTAATCCAATTATACAAACAAGGAAGTCTCTGTATAATGGGATTCCTCAGGAGAGTGCACCACCCTACATCATCCAATCAGTTAAGGGTGTGGGGAAGAGCTTACTCTTAAACTAAGCCTTAGGCTATAATGTCCTGGCCTGCCCACAGCCTGTCCCCCAACACACATTAATATCAACAAACTTCCATGTGGGCAGCGCCACCTTTAACAAAGTGAGCATAATATATTTTATCTGCCCAACACTTCCTTTCCCCTTTTTGCCTTCCTTCCCTTTTCCCCTTCCCTCCCTCCCTTCCTATTTTCCTTCCTTTCTTTCTCCTTTCTTTTCCTTTTTTTTACTTGCCATGCCTGATGTTTCTTCTATTTAAAGAATATTTAATATGATGGATGTAAAGCCAGTAGTCGAGGCCGCCATCACAGCAGCCTGACTTGTGCAGGTTCACATTAGATTCGTACAGTTGGTAATGAAACAACGAAGCCAAGAACTGGTGAACCATCAGCTTTAATTCTAGCTTGCACCCAGCGGGCAAGCAAAAACACACACTGGGCTCCAAAACCCACACATTCAGTGCTCACAAAGCTACTGACTTATCCGAGTTTCCTAAAATCAAAGGTTTCTAGCTCACCAGATTTATTCACCTCTGTTCCCCATCTCCTCTAGCACAAATTCTGCTCAAACTGGCTTCTCCCTCAGCACTGTGCCATCTCGGCTGCTTCTTCTGGCCTCCATGTGGCCTTAATCTGCTCTCCTCTCTAATACCTCAGGAACCAAGAGAGAGATCAAGCTACTGGTCTCTCCCACTTTATAGCATAGAATCAAAACCTTTAATCCAATTATACTACAAGGAAGTCTCTGTATAGTGGGATTCCTCAGGAGAGTGCACCACCCTACTTCATTCAATCAGTCAAGGGTGTGGAGAAGAACTTACTCTTAAAACCAAGCCTTAGGCCATAACGACCTGACCTGCTTACATTACAGGGTTTCCCCCACACCCATCCCAAGCATAAGGGCAAATAATATCACGTGGGTGACGGGCTTCCATGTGGGCAGCGCCATCTTTAACAAAGTGAGCATATTATATTTTATCTGCCCAACAATGGAAGAACAGGAATTGTGCCTAGACACAGATTCCTATTCTAAATAAATGCGACGCAGCTGACGGGAAGATGAGCTTCAGGATAAACAGTGTTGGGGTGTCGGTTGGTCAGGTGACAGGGAGACGCTCTGCAGAATAAACATCATGGGGGAGGTACAAGTTGAGTGAGCAAGTGACTCAGCCGTGGTTTGCCAACCACTGCAGGGAAAAAAGCAGAAGGTACTTTGTGGCTCTCAACCTCTCTGGGCCTTGTTTTCCCACTTGAAAAATAAAGAATGTGAAAACTGAGGCTGTGATTACCTTGGAAAGGAGAGGGAAAAGAGGAGGAGGAAAGGGAAAGGGGAAAGAACAGAGGGGAAGGAAGGAAAGAGGGGGGGGAAAGAGAGGGGAAGGGGGGAAAATGAATTTTGAGGAGTTTTATTGATTAAGCCAGAGGCATACATGGGAATTCTTCAGATTCAAATCATGCAGCCCCAAGTATATTTCAGAGGCTGGTTATATACCCTTTGACTACATACAGGTTGTGGGGAGCATGACAGCATGACACAATCATTAACAAAATTATTACATTTGTCTAGGGGATTTAGTAAAACGTTTAAAACTTTCAGGGTTATACAATCAAAGACATTCACAAATCTTTTAGTATCTATCTTTTCTCCTTTGCCTACAGGTACACGTTAATCTCAGGATTCCAGGAAGGGAGGGAGAGCTAAAATCAGTGTAGAGTGATATGTACATTCTGTCTCTTATTGAAAGGGAAAGGAAGCTCTTCAGATAACTTAATCCTTTCAGAGAACTAAAACCAAATAATCCAGTTGTCCTTGTAAATCAGGAGATTTCTATATCCTTTTCCCTGCATTTTCCAAAGAAAGAACAGGACAGAAAGCCTGACTTTTCCTCTTTAAAATGGCATTGCCAATATTAAGTTTTACAGTTCTCTGGCACCTTACCACATTCCCCATTGGTTTTATATCCTAAGTCATGACTTAATTTACTGAAGAACATGAGGCTGTAATAGATATTGCAACATGTTACAGCAAAAGTACATTGGGGTTCCAGTGTCTCTATGTCCTCATCAGATACACTCGTTCTTTACTTGCTTTTGTGGTCATCCTAATGAGTGTGAGTAATATTTCATGTGGTTTTGATTTACATTTTCTTTTTGATTAGTGATGTTGAAAATCTTTTCTTATAATCATTTATTGTTTTTTTCTTATAATCATTTATTGTTCTTGTTCTTGCTGAGTTGTAGGGACTTCTATATGTTTTGGTATTGATACTTTATCAGAGATATAATCTTATATGTTTTGAGGAGTAATTAAATCCTTAGTGATGGCTGAGTAGCAAAAGACTCATGGGGATGAACACAAGATTTATACAGTGTGTCCGTAAAGTCATGGTGCACTTTTGACCTGTGACCGGTAAAAAGTGCACCATGACTTTACGGACACACTGTATAAGTGAATAAAATATATAAATAAGTGGGTTTTATTGGGTACAAGAATAGGCACAGGTTAGAAATCCCTCACAAATTCCAAAATAAAGGGGTTTGATCTATCACTCCTAAGCACAGGATTTTTTACTCCTCTTAATGTGAGGGTATGGCGTTAACTCAAGTTTTGCCCTATTTTTCTCAGACCTCAACAACCATATCAAAGACTCACACCAGACAGATTAATAATTTCCTTTAGAACACTTTTTCTTAAACTTTGCTCACTTGATTTTGCCATATTCACATAATATGTAACATTTTAAAAATTCTTTTTCTTAAGTCAACTAATTTTAAAATTAATCTTAAAATGGAACTTTAAAATTGCCTGGCCTGTGGTGGTGTAGTAGAAAGAGTGTTGACCTGGAACATAGAGGTTGCTGGTTGGAAACCCTGGGGTTGCTTTGTCAAGGCACATATGAAAAGCGACAAGCAAGGAACGAACAACTAAAGTGAAGCAACTATGAGTCAATACTTTTCGCTCCCCACCCCTCTTCTCTCTGTGAAATAAATAAAAAATGAAATCTTTTAAAAGAATGAAACTTTAAAATCAACATAGTAAATGGGAAACCAGAATCAGGTGCCCTTCCAGCTATAGCTGATTACACACCTCAGTTTCTCCACTGTTGTCTAAGACAACCCTTGCTGGTGGCCCTAGTTAAACAAGCCCTGTCTCTAACAGGGAGCGCAATTATACCTGCCAGCATGCTGCTGGGTATTGCTATTTATTAGACAGATTGTGTTGTTCGGTGGACAGTTTATACTTGTGCACAGGTTCAACCCAGGGAGTAGAAACAGGCTGATGGTGTCACAGTACCAGCTCAGCTGGTTTTTTATACTACACTGGGAAACACTGCTAGCTTAAAAACCACTTCTCAAAATTTTGTTCCTGGCAGAGAAGAGTCATAGAAAAATGTTGGGAGCCGTCAAGTAAACACAGCTGTGTAACTTGAGGGCGAGGCACAAGCCCCCGATGTTCCCTGGATTTATTATTAGCTGAAAGGTCAGAACGACCAGCTTACGGATATGGTCTGATAAAGCTCAAAGACTTTTACTCCCTGTTGATGTGGCTGTAAGGCAGGAGCCTTTGTACAGGAGACACCTGGTGTTTAACCATTTAATCTCTGACGAAGGAGGTCATGTGACTTTGGACATGAAAACATTGTACTTGCCAAGTTTTGCTGTATATAAGAAACTTGCTTGCAAAAATAAATTGCTGATGGCTGATGGTCCCGACCCAGACTCATCAATTCCACATCCCCTCACCCCGTGGAATGGCTCGTCGCGCTGGCTCGTGACAAGTGGCTCCTAACGGGGGGGGGGGGGGGGCCTGAAGGGGAATTCTGTGAGAAGCCTCCGAGTTGTCGACGAAACTGAAAGTAAGTAAAAGGTTCCGGAGAAAGATTTTTAATCAGGAGTAAAAATGGGACAATCTGAGTCAAAGGAGAGACATTTGTATGCACAAATGTTGAAATCTATGTTATTGGCTATGGGAGTAAAGATTACTTCTGCTCAAATTCAAAGGTTTCTGACATTGGTTCAGGAACAATGCCCATGGTTTCCTGAGGAAGGCACCGTTAATTCTGATGATGCCTGGAAAACAGTGGGAAAAAGATTAAAGGATTTCCACGCAGAGAATCCTATGAGTGTTCCCCTTGATACTTTCTCTATTTGGGGATTAATTAGGGATACAATAGGGGAACCCCCACCTAGACTACAAAAAGTTCAATCAACTGATTCTTTTGATATGTCAGACAAAGAGGAGCCTGTTTATGATTGTCCTCCCTGTATAGAACATAATGAAGATGAGGAGGACAGAAAAAAGATTAAAGAAATAAAGTATCCCCCCTTGCCCACAGAAGTTGCGGATTTATCATTAGAAGCACAGGCTTTAATACAGAGATCAAAGAAGAATTGTCAGAATTTAGAGACGGCTCCTCCTGACATGGTCTCTGAGCAAGCACCTGCATTTCCGCCTCCCTGGCGACCGCCATCGCGAACTGTTTCTCAGATCATGCAGGGAGCGTCTGCACCCCTTTATGGGGGTAAATGTTTATCTTCCTTGCAGCAAGCAATATTGAGAGAAAAAGAAGCAGGAAGGGATCCTGGTTTTGAATTTGTGGCTCCTGTATTTCAGGTGCCAGATCCCAATAACCCAGGACAGTACCTCAGACAGCATCAACCCATATCTTTGAAACTACTGAAAGACTTAAAACAATCTTGTTCTCAGTATGGAGCTACTGCTCCGTATACTATGAGTTTGCTGTCATCCCTGGAAAATGAAGCTCTCACTCCTAATGATTGGAGAACTATAGCTCGAGCTTGCCTTAATGGGGGTGATTATTTGTTATGGAGATCTGAATTTCAGGAGGCCGCTAGAGATCAAGCAATGAGGAATAGGGCCACTGGACAGAATCCACAACAACAATGGACAGCAGATATGATTGAAGGCACAGGCATATATGATGAGACCGATGTTCAGATAAGGTATCCGGAAATGTTATATGGACAGATTCTTGCATGTGCTCAAAAGGCTTGGAGGAGATTGCCAACTACCCATAGGACTGAAGAATTGTCTAAGATAATACAAGGCCCTGATGAAAGGTATCATGATTTTGTGTCCCAATTGTTACAAGCTGTAGGTCGAGTTGTCGTAGATGGGGAGGCTGGAACCATGTTAGTGAAACAATTGGCTTTTGAGAATGCAAATTCGGCTTGTCAAGCAATACTCAGACCTTATTATAAAAAGGCTACTTTAGAAGATTACATTAGACTCTGTGCAGACGTCGGCCCTTCTTATGTTCAGGGAGTAACATTGGCCGCTGCCCTGAAGGGCACCACTATCGCAAGTGTAATAAATCAAGGGTTACAAAAAGGAGTAAAATGCTTTGGGTGTGGGAGAGAAGGACATTTAAAAAGAAATTGTCCTAAGCCCCAAGAACGGAATAGTACCGGTAAGCGTGTTCCTGGCATATGTCCAAAATGTAGGAGAGGAAAACACTGGGCAAATGAATGTAAATCTAAAACAGACAAAGAGGGTAAGCCTCTACAGCCGGGAAACTTCAGGAGGGGCCAAACCCCGGCCCGGCAAACAATAGGGGTGACTACCGAAGCCAGGCCCATTTGCAGAGCACAGCTCCCGCCATTCACTCCGGAGGAAATCCAAAAAATGTCAGTAGCCTCCTCCGAGCTTCCCCAGGGAGTGCAGAATTGGATTTAGCCAGTACAAAATATTTTGTGTTAACACCTGAATTAAATCCACAGGCTATACCAACTGGAGTATTTGGCCCACTTCCAGATAACACCTTTAGACTATTGTTAGGACGTAGCTCCCTTACTATGAAAGGTTTGCAAGTTTTTCCTGGAGTAATAGATCAAGATTATACTGGAGAAATACAAATCATGTGTTCTTCACCCCAAAAATATTGTGACTATTAACAAGGGTCAAAGAATAGCTCAATTAGTTCTTCTGCCGTTAAATAAATTTGGAAAGATTTTGAAACTCAATAGAGGCATGGATGGTTTTGGTTCTTCTGATGCTGCTTATTGGATACATGAAATATCTAAAGACAGGCCTGAATTATACTTAACAATAGAAGGAAAACAATTTTGGGGAATTTTAGACACTGGAGCTGATGTTTCTGTTATAAGTCTGGAACATTGGCCAAAATCCTGGCCTTGTACAGCAGCCATTACCCGATTGGAAGGCATTGGACAGTCTAATAATCCACTGAAAAGCACAAAACTGTTACAGTGGTCTGATGCGGAGGGACATTCAGGGTTTTTTCAACCCTATATATTGCCTAATTTACCTGCAAATCTTTGGGGCCGCGACATTTTGAAAGGAATGAATGTCATTTTAACAACGGTAGATTCGCATTTTCACAAGTAGGAGCTGTTCTACCTGTATCCCAGACGGCTGATCCCATTGTATGGAACAGTGATACTCCTGTTTGGGTGGAGCAGTGGCCTTTGACAAAAGAAAAAATCCAAGCTGCTAATAGCTTAGTACAGGAGCAGTTACAGCTTAGTCATATAGAGGAGTCTAATAGTCCCTAGAATAGTTCCATCTTTGTTATCAAGAAAAAGTCTGGTAAATAGAGATTACTGTAGGATCTTAGGGCAGTGAACAAAACCATGCAACTGATAGGACCTCTCCAACCTGGCCTACCTTCTCCTGTAGCTATTCCAAGCACTTATTGCTTATTGATAATTGATCTTAAAGACTGTTTTTATACTATACCTTTAGCTCCCCAGGACTGTCCTCGTTTTGCTTTTTCTGTACCATCTGAAAATTTTTCCGAGCCAATGAAAAGATTTCATTGGAAAGTCCTCCCTCAAGGGATGGCAAACAGTCCTACACTATGTCAAAAATTTGTAGCCCAAGGACTGGAGAAAATGCGGCTTCAGTTTCCTAATAGCTATATTATCCATTATATGGGTGATATTTTGTTTGCAGCCCCTGATCCATCCATGTTAGCTGCAGTGTTCCAACATGCAAAAAATAACCTGGAAATTAGAGGGTTGAAAATTGCAGAAGAAAAGGTTCAAAGTTGTCCTCCTTACCAGTATTTAGGGTATCTTGTCTTGGGACGAACCATCAAACGTCAGAAATGGGAAATTAGGATGGACCATTTGAAAACTCTTAATGATTGGCAAAAATTACTAGGAGATATTAATTGGATAAGACCTTCCCTGGGTCTTACTACAGGCAAAATGAAGCCATTATTTGATATATTAAAAGGAAATTCTAATCCTAATAGTGAGAGGACAATAACACCAGAGGCCATACAACTTTTAGAACTAGTACAAAATCGTATTCAAGAGCAATTTGTACAACGCATAGATTATGAACAGCCATGGTGTGTGCTCATTTTACCCACAGAATATTTACCCACAGGGCTGTTCTGGCAAAATGGGCCTCTGGAATGGATACATTTACCATCCTCAAGAAAAAAGGTGGTCTTGCCCTATACAGATGCAATTGCACAACTTATTACTATGACTAGGAAACGGGCTCGTCAATTATTTGGCCATGAGCCTTTTAATATCATTACTCCATTGAAGCCTGAGCAAATTACCCAATTATTAGAAACTTCTGTTGAATGGATGATCCCTTTAGCTCATTATCCAGGACAATTAGGGTGTCATTTCCCTAGTTCTAAATTGTTAGAATTTTTGAAAACTAATCCAGTGATTTTTCCCAATAAATGTGCTACAAAACCGATTATCGGAGCTCCTGTAGTATTTACTGATGGCTCTTCCTCAGGTAAGTACAGCTATTTCATTGATAGAAAGCCTTATATGTTTACCTCCACTTTGAAATCAGCTCAACAAGCTGAATTAAATGCTGTCTTTCAAGTTTTTTCCACTTTTACTGACACCGCATTAAATATTTATTCAGACAGCCAATATGTTGTCCATGTCATTCAACATATTGAAACTGCGGTTATCGGCTCTAATACTAATCCTGATATTTTTCAGTTTTTTATTAAAATTCAACGAGCTATATGGGCCCATACTCATGCTTATTTTATAGGCCACCTTTGGACTCATTCTGGATTGCCAGGAGCCCTCAGTGAAGGAAATCGCCTGGCTGATGAGTCTTTAAAGTCTTACTCTGTAATTGAAAATGCACAATGCAGTCATGCTAAATTTCATCAGAACAGTCATTGCCTTCGGAAGCAGTTTCATCTTACTAGGGAACAAGCTCGGCAGATAGTTAAACAATGTTCTCATTGCCAGGACAAGAATTTCATTCCCATTGCCCTAGGGGTTAATCCTCGAGGCATTTTACCTAATCATATTTGGCAAATGGACGTGACACACGTCCCCGAATTTGGTGCATTGAAATATGTTCATGTTATCATTGATACTTATAGCAATTTTTTATTCGCCATGGCCCATACAGGGGAAGCTCTAAGACATGTCATAGCTTCCTGTTTGAAAAGCTTTGCTACCCTAGGATTACCAAAAGTACTAAAAACTGATAATGGACCTGCCTATACTAGCAGTGGGTTTAAACATTTCTGTTCCCAATTTAATATTTGTCATCTAACCGGTATCCCATATAATCCCCAGGGACAAGGAATAATTGAGCGTGCTCATCGCACTTTGAAAAATCAAATTTATAAAATAAAGAAGGGGGAGTTAGGGAAATATATTACTATGTCTCCTCCGAATGTATTATCATCATCTCTATTTACATTAAATTTTTTGAATTTGGATGAGCAGGGCAGGTCTGCTTATGAAAGACATCATGCCTCTGAGCGATCAGGACGGGTTATGGCCCGATGGAAAGATCTGTTAACCCTTGAATGGCATGGCCCTGACCCGGTATTTATTTGGGCCAGAGGGAGTGTTTGTGTTTTTCCCGCAGATGCAGACGCTCCTTGATGGGTCCCCACTAGATTGGTCAGAATCCAGGAAGAAAAGGAAGCCAGAAAAGAAAGGCCGTGTCAAAGAGTGAAACTACATCAACATCCAATGTACAAGGACTTGATGCAGCTTGCTGATACTGCTATAAAAGCCGTCACTGGACCAGTAACGTTGTGGACCTTACTTTCCAGCATGATGCTGATGCTTCAAGGACCTGGAGTGAATGGGGAGGTTTTTTGGGCTTATATACCTGACCCTCCGTTCCTGAGTCCTGTCACGTGGGAACAAGACCCAGTACATGTATATGTTAATGATACCTTGCTCATGGGGGGGCCTAATAGTTCCTTTATTAAGGATCAGACAGAAAACTTTTCATATTATAGTCAATCATGTATATATGTGTTACGTCCCATAAATATAATGCTAGCAATTAGAACTGGGATCGTGTAAAAAAGCATCTCCTTGGTATATGGAAGAATAGCAATGTTTCTCTAGATATTAGTAAATTACATACTGAAATCTTTGCTATAGAAAATAGCAATCCGCCACTATTGCCCGCCGCCCAGGTCGTGGATAATATTGTATCTACATTAAAACAATGGTTTTCTCATTTATCCTTAACATCCATACTCTCCTCCATTGTCAGTTTTGTAGGTGTAATACTCCTTGCAATACTCTTGCTGCCACTGATACTCAAATTATTCAGTAAGCTTCTCTTGAGCTTTGGCACGACTATTTACCGTATTGTGCTAAAAAATAAAGAAGGGGGAGATGTTGGGAGCCGTCAAGTAAACACAGCTGTGTAACTTGAGGGCGAGGCGCAAGCCCCCGATGTTCCCTGGATTTATTATTAGCTGAAAGGTCAGAACGACCAGCTTACGGATATGGTCTGATAAAGCTCAAAGACTTTTACTCCCTGTTGATGTGGCTGTAAGGCAGGAGCCTTTGTACAGGAGACACCTGGTGTTTAACCATTTAATCTCTGACGAAGGAGGTCATGTGACTTTGGACATGAAAACATTGTACTTGCCAAGTTTTGCTGTATACAAGAAACTTGCTTGCAAAAATAAATTGCTGATGGCTGATGATTCATCAGACCTCCCGACCCAGACTCATCAATTCCACATCCCCTCACCCCGTGGAACGGCTCGTCACGCTGGCTCGTGACAGAAAAAAGGGTGAAGGCCCAGTTGACCTAGTTTTCAGTTGTCTGAAGGTAATTCTTTAATTCGGTAGTTCACAAGCTTTGTGATTTCAGAACCCCTTAACAATACTTAAAGATTATTGAGGATTCCAAAGGGCTTGTGTGGGTTTTATCTATTCATATTTGCTATCTTAGACTCTAAAACTGAGAAACTTTAAAAAATAGTTATTAATTCATTTAAAATAAGCTATGTTAACAAAAATATTTAATGGAAAATAGCTTTCAGAACAAAAGTGACTTTATTTTGGTGAGCCTCTTTAATAACTGGCAAAATGAAACTGCTGTAATCTCATGTCTGCTTTGCACCCAGTCTTTTGTGACATCACACATCACGTGGCTTCAGAAAAACTGTGAGGTGCATTACTGAGTGAAAAAGTCAAATGTTTTATTGTCATAGAAAGTGTTGACTTCATAGATCTTCTGAAAGGGTCTTGACTATTCCAGGATCATACTTGAAAACTTTGCTTTAATTTACTAGAGGTAGTGTGTTATGCTGGTTTGGAGCTAGTTTCTAGAGTCAAACCATCCAGCTCTGATACTTCTGTTATCTGTGACTTTGGCCAACTAATTTAACAATTTTATGCCCTAGTTTTCTTACCTGAGGAATTAAAATAATAATGAGGAGGTAAATAAAAGTGTAATATAACTATGAAATTAAGAAAATAATAAAAATTAGAAAGCAATGAATAATTTGTTTTTATTTTTGAGAGGAGAGGAGATAGACAGACTCCCACAAATGTGCCCTGATGGGGACCAACCTGGCAACCTATCTGAAACCGATGCTTAAATTAACTGAGCTATCCTCGGCACCCAGGGCTGACACTTGAACCAATCGAGCCACTGGCTGTGAGAGAGGGACAGAGATAGAAGGAAGAAAGGGAAAGAGAGAGAAGCAGATACTTTTCATGTGTGCCCTTTCCCCTGACAGGGGTTCAAACCCCGAATATCCCCACACCGGGTCGATGCTCTATACACTGAGCCAACTGGCCAGGGCCTCATTGGTTGATTCTGACCTGACCACAACCTTGGTATATCAGGATGGCACTCTAACCAACTGAGCTAGCTACCTGGCCATGGGTGCTTAGTGCTTTTTTTGAATAAATGATAACCATCAGTAGTGAAACACACATGTGCCAGGTGCTAAATTGTTTAATTTACTATTTACAAATGGCCATAAGTCCTATCAAACCAATTTCTGATACAAGCAAGCATAATTTTTAAGACTTTAATATTTTGCCCAAGGTCACATTTCTAATCAGTCAGTGATGAAGTCAAAGCTCTATATTATGTCATTATGATTCCAGAATTTATTATTTTAATAACTATAGTATGTCAAGTTTGAGAGAATGGCAAGGACAAAAAAAAAGAGAGAGAAATAAAAAGAGGTAGGCGGAATTTTCAGGGGATACATCCTTATTTTGTAGCCCTTTGGAAATTTTAGCAAAATCTTTTTTTTTTTTTTTTAAGGGAGAGAAAGAGAGACAGGAAGGGAGAGAGATGAGAAGCATCACCTCATACTTATGTCATTTTAGTTGTTCATTGATTGCTTCTCATATATGCCTTGACCTTGGGAACGGGCTCTCCAGTTGAGCCAGTGACCTCTTGCTCAAGCCAGCCACCATACATGTGATCCTATGTTCAAGCTATGGCCCCGCATTCAAGCCAGCAAACCTGCGCCCAAGCTGGTGAGCCTGTGTTCAAGTGGGTGGCCTTAGAGTATTGAACCTGGGACCTCAGCATCCCAGGTTGAGGCTCTATCCACTGCACCGCCACTGGTCATGCTGTAGAAAAATCTTTTTATGTCCCTTTTACAACTATAGGCTTGAGAACTTCACTTTTCTTTTTTTAATATTTCCATTGATGGAAGACAAAGGAAGGGACAGAAGAGAGAAGCACCAACTTGTTTCACTTAGTTGTTACATTTAGTTGTGTACTCATTGACTGCTTCTTGAACATGCCGATAGGGGAAAAGGGGAGTCAAACCCATGATCTTTGCCCATGTCAGGTTGATGCTTTTACACTGAGCCACCCAGCCAGAGCAAGGACTTCATTTTTTGATTCTTCCGTCAACAACAGGATCACATTAAATTCAGGGTCACCTCTATAGACTGTGGTCTAAAAGTTCTCCACCTCTACTGGTTGATATGTGTTAACCTTTTGGTTGAAGTATGGGTATTTTGCTTATATACAAAATTGAGTTCATTCATTAAAAATAAAAACGGTCTCCATAAGATTTTATATATGCAAATTTACGTACTTTTTCAAATGTGGTATATTACAATATAATATTTTATCTGTATCAGAAATAATCTAGCTTTCTTCCATTGTATTTGTGACAGTAAGAGTGGATTTATAAATTTGTTCTTTTAGAAAGCAAGCAGAAATAAAACCATACATTTTTCTCTCATAAGAATTATAATACCCCTGGCCGGGTATCTCAGTTGGTTAAAGCATTGCCCTGATACACCAAGATTGAGGAATCAATTCCCAGTCAGGGCACATACAAGAATCAACCAATGAGTGTATAAATAAGTGGACCAACAAATCATTATTTCTCTCTTTATTGCCCTCTCCTTCTCTCTCAAAAATCAAAAACTAAAAAGAAATGACAATACTTTATTTTCTTTGTACGTATTGTAGACAAATATCTTTTCATCCAACAAATATTTAATTGATATGTCCCATACAGCTTTCATTCTAGTGGGAGATTGTTGTTTCTTATTAACGTGGACACAAAAAGTCAGAGACAGATGAAAGAAAGCAGAGGACTGAAACTCATAAGGTGGAATCAGCCTCGAACATCAATCACTCTGTGTATTTATTGGTTAATATACAGTGGGGGTGCTCCAGTCTATGTTATTTTTTTTTTCTAAACACCAACTGTAATCTTTAAATCATCCACTTCTCCATTTCTCCCAGAACACTAGGTGAAGGACAGGACAAATGCTTTTAGGTAATCCCAATCATAAAAAGACATCTGTTTCTTTTGGCGTGCCTCCAAGATTCCTGTGTGTCTGCGTGTGGAACAACACAGGCCGATATCTTGTTATTTTTAAGACTTCTTCAGCTTCTCATGCCCTCCAATAATTCCTGCGCCTAGTTTATGTCAGTGCACAATTAAAATTCTTTCAGGAGATAACCAATAAACAACATATAGTATGTAACAAACGTGCTATATAGTAATAATAGAGCAGGGTAAAGAAATGAGGGTGGTGAGGCACCATTTTTATAGAGCTCTCGAAGCAAAGAACTTTGTGATAAAGTGAGATTTGAGCAGAGACCTAAAGAAGTGATAGTATGAACCAAGTAAGTACCAAGACAAAGAAGAGCATTCTAAGCAGGATAACAGTGCAAACATCCTGAGACAGAGAAAGAGACATCTTGATACACTAGAGAAAAGGGAGATTAGAGTGGTGGGAAAAGGATAAGTAAGTAAAAAATCATTGGACATGAAGCCAGAGGTTACATGGATGAGGGCAGCTTACACAGGGCCTTGTAGAGTCTACATGTGAGAGCTTTGGCTTTTACTCTGAGTGAGATGGGAAGCCGTTGGTGGGTTTTAAGACAACAATGATACTGACATTTAAAGAGATCGCTGTGCTGTTGTGTGAGTAGATAGATCACGTGGAAGCAGATATGAAAGTGAGAGATCAGTTAGGAGACCTTTACTATGGTCCTTGTATAAGAGGATAGTAGCTTGGACCAGAGCGAATGCGATAAAGGTGAATAGAAATCAGATTTTGGGTTTATTCTGAAAATAAAACTGACAGGATTTGCTGATGAATTGAATGTGAAGCATGAAAAAATGATGACTCCAACATTTTTAGCCTCAACTGAATAAATGGAGTCGCTATTTGATCAAATAGAGAAAACTTGATAAGGATTGGTTTGAGAGGGGAAATTAAATTTGGTTTTGGATGTTAAGTGTGTAATGCCTGTTAGGCATTCAAACAGTGCTGTATCACAGGGAGTTAAGTGTGAGTCCAGTGTTTAGATTAAAGGTGTGGGCTGCAGATTCAAATGTGGACTTCATTTAGCCTAAGGTTTAGATGGGACTGCTGAAGGAGAGAGGACAGAGAGAAGCAGTCTGAGTTGTGAGATTTGAATCCTGGGGCATGCCAGCATTTAGAGGCTGGAAAATGAGGAGGAACCAGCAGGGAGACTAAGAAATAGGAAGGAAGAGAAAAAAGAAAACTAGAGTCAAGATAAGGCACTTCTAAAAGAAGAGAATAAGTCATCAGCTGTTTGAAATGCTGCTGACAGATGAAGTGAGATGAAGACTAAGGAAATTTGAATTTCAGATCATGGAGCTACTGCTGATCTTGTGCAGTTTCAATGGAGTGTGAGTTCAAGAGAGTAGCAGAAGTGAAGCTGAAGTTTTTCTGTAGAGGAGAGCAGACACAGCAATGAGGTAATATCTGGAGGAGGACACAGATCAAGATCTGTTTTATTTTGAAGATGGTAACTATTAAAACATGCTTATAAGTTGATGAAAGTGATCCAGTTGAGAAGAAAAAAAATTCATAAGGAAAGCAGACAATTCCAAGAGTAAAACGAAACTCTGTAAAGTGGCAAGTTTGGTCTTAGGAAATTGGACAGTTTACCCAGTTACTGGAGCGTAGCAGTGTATTCAGCTGTAGGAAGGTTGGTAGGTGCAACAGTGGGAGGAGGCAGGAGCTATTACTGGTTTCTGATATCTTCTATTTTCTAGAGATAAGAAGTAGGGTAAAGTCCTATGAGTGAGGAGAGGGCAGGAAGAAAGAGGTTAATGCTCAGGGGATAAAGCAATGGTTCTCAAACTTTTTGAAGTCGGGGCTCATTTAAAATCCTACAAATAATTGTAGGCACACTATATACAAATTTATGAGAAATATGTTATAATAATTAAGTCAAATATTAAAGAAAAAGTTTAAGTGTAATTTTATGGTAATTAAATAAAATACAATAAAATTAAATTTATTCTGACATTAAAAAACATTTTTATGTTACATTTTTTTAGTTATGCTTTTTAGAATTCGTAAAAAAAAAAGGTTAAAAAATAAAAAAAACCCAACAAAAATGTTATCTTTTTATATATATAGATACATTCTTAGGAAGATTTAGTAAATTCAGCAGGTTCCAGCATGAATGTGGAAAGTTTTTTCATTCTTGTGTTTATGAGAAACAGCCTGATGTGTCCTAGCGATTTCTTCAATGTTTGGGCATATATTTGAAAGGCAAACTCTCATTTCCTTGTCAATACATTAAAGAATTCCTCTCTTTTTACTCTTAATTATGTTGAGTGCAGAAAACCCCACCATACATATCATCTTAACTTTACACCAAACAAAGGATAGAAGAAACTTGCCTCCAGTCTATCCGGGGAACATGGTGGGTAGTGTAAACAATCCAGCACCACAGCTTAACAGCCTTTTGCAACCTAATCAGGCAAGTGAGGTGGGCGGTTGGGCAGACTGTCAGCTTACATCCAATTCCCCACACCTCTGTCCTCCCAAAATCTAAACTCCAAAAACCCTGTTGGTTTTTTGGTCCCCAACAGGCACATATTTCTCTGGAATACCATAGGGTGCAACTGGAAATCTTCTAGGGCGCACCAGTGCGCCCTAGTGCACACTTTGAGAACCACTGAAATAAAGTATAGACCTGGAATACTGAGGTTACTGGTTGGAAACCCAGGGCTTGTCCAGTCGAGGCACATGAAAGAAGCAGCTACAAGTTGATGCTTCCCACTCCTTCTCCCCTTCTCTCTCTTTCTCTTCCTCTCTCTCTGTCTCTCTCTAAAAATCAATAAATAAACAAATCTTGAGAGGAAAAAAAAGATGTTAAACAGCTGCTTAAGAGGGCAGAGTAAATGGATTAGGGAAATTAGTCTGAGGGGGTGAAATCACTTCAGAGTTAGCATGCCTGCGTGTTTTTCTCCAGCCAAATTGAACTGATTGGAAGCAAGCATACAGTGAATTAACCAAGGTTGTGGTGTTTAGACAGGTAAAGCAGAGAAAGAGAGAAAGAATTGAAGGTATTTGCCAAGAAGAATTTAAAACAATGGATAAGGGAATCTAGGATAGGCAAAGAGTTTTTAAAAATAGTATAACATTTAAATGTCTGTAATGCCAGTGGCTGAGGCCAGGCAGGTTCCCATTGAATTCTGGCACAGGGCAGAGGAACTGCACAGCCAGAAAGTGTTGGGCCATATCTGCTTATTGAAGGCTTGCAAAGACAGGTGAGCAAATGAACAAAAGGCAAATGGCTAAAAAGACAAAGGAAAATATATTTGCAGTAAGGGCAAGGGAGCAGGGAAAACAGGCAACTGAGGTGGTGGGAGAGTGACCTAAGAGAATTGCAGCCCAGGGAAAGCACGCACAGCCTTACGTAGACCATGCACACGTGGCACTACTAAGCATCCATGCACCAATCAAGCAAAGATCTTGCAGCCGGTAAACACACAAGCAAGCCTAACAGCCATTTCCCCCACAGTGTCCTTTAGTAAATGGTTAATTCTCATTAGTTGAGGTAATGTTCTATAAAGTCACAAACATTGAACTGCTCCTAGAGCAGTGGTTCATAACCTTTTTTGAGGTACCAAGCCCACCAGTTTCATATGCGCATTCACCGAGCCCTTCTTTAGTGATAAATAAAATATGATTTTTTTTTCCAAATTCAAGACATAGGTATATGTTTTTTTACTGGTGCACAAAATGAGCCGTGCATGAACATCACCTTGCTCAAAGAACAAAACGAACAAAGTGCATGAACTCACAAATTACGGTATTACTTTATTCTGGTCTCCGCAGCAGAGGTTTCTCCGAACCTCTGAGACCAACTCATAGAACCCCTAGGGTTCGATAGAACCCAGGTTAAGAACCACTGTCCTAGGGGCAATATAGGGTTATGTATGTGACTCTGGTCACGTTTTTGTGAACCAATCAATACATAACCTTGTTTTATGTGTTTCTGTTTAGACACCTTATTTAGTATATATTGTTGATTTATTAACACTGAACTCATGGCCAAGAGCACTAACGATAAGCCTGAAGGAAGCTTATCTGGGCACGTGTTTTCTCCAGGAGGCCCATCAGACAAAAACCTCCCGTGCATGGGAAAAACAGACACCACTTCAGCACTATGCAGTGGTGGGGGAAGGAGGGAAAGTGGGCATTTAAAACAGCAAAATCATAAAAGAAAAGCACAAAGAATGAGAAATATATGGTATTATATATACCATGAAAAGCACATTTGTTTTTCGTGTGAGCAGTGAAACAATAAGGCTGAGCGTAGCCTTGTTTAAGCTCCTCTGAAAATGTACATCAGACAAGTTAATGTTTTCTCCACTCTGCACATGTCCATGCATGCTGCAGGTATTGATTTTGGGGAGCAGTGAGTGGAGCCCCAGAGACTGTGAATAAGAACAATGGCTGCACACTGCCTGGCACGGCTTCCTGCACTGCTCCACCAGCACTGCTGCTTTTAATCCAACGGTGGCAGTCCATTTTAGCAGATGTCTCATTACCAAATGAGAACTGTCAGTCTTCAGATTCTGCATAAGGTTTATTCAGCACTTTGTGCACTCTTCTAATCATGTCTGCCGTCTTCCGTGTGTTTGTTACAAGCGTGAGAAATGACACACGGACTCCAGGGTGTGTTTTCTCCTCTGGTCACTGACAGTGTTTCCTTTGTTAAGCACTAAGCAGGCACTAGTCAGGCTTTCCCCAGTCCTCAAACAGCAATTACCCTCACATTTGGCTGATTATTAACACTGGGTGTGACCAATCAACCCACATGTGATTACATTACTTTTTTCAATCAATAATCATTTTGCAGTCCTCTCCTCACATCATTCACCTCTTCATTCTGTCCCGCAATCGTGCAGCTGATGCGCACCAAACAAATCAGTGACTTTCCCATAGTGTTTTCTGGAGAGTACTTTTTCCTTGTAATGTTTCCTATGTCACCTTTTTATTCTATGAAAAGAGCTGTGTGCTCACTCCTTGTATGTGACTGTGGCAAGGTACCAAAGAGTTGCAAAAATTAATATTAATATTAATATTTTAGGAGAGTCAGGTTTCTTGCCCTCTCCTTACTGTAGAGAATGAAGGGAGAGGAATGTGGGAGTTTCCTAGACATACTATGTACTGAGATAAGAAACCCCCTTTTACTAACAAGTTTAAAAGGCATTTTATAATTTAGGCTGCTTACAGAAAGATTTTGTAAATATGATTTACAGCAGCTCAGGATGGCCGACAGCATTGTATTGTAAATGGAGAGGTTTTGTGCTAGGTTTTAAATGAAAGGAGGAAGGAGGTAAACAGCTAGTCAGGTGTGGGGGAAGGGAAGAAAGATTAAGCAGCCCTTTCCTCACCTCCTTTCTCTCTCCTTAATGGGCATTTTACAAACACTTATCCTCTGACATCATGTAAACCCCCCCCATCCTGAAATCGTTTGATTGATGTATGTACCTCTAAAACAAAGGCACGGCAGATAAACACTAAAAGACTTGGAAATGTCTTTTAATATGTAAAACAACATTTTTTGCTATTGTATTAACTTATAAGTTTTAATATGTAAGAATGTTTTTTATAAATCCTATAGACGAATGTTAATGATTATGTCATGCTCCCCCCCCTTTTCCCGCCAACCTGTATGTGATCAAGGGTATATAACCAGCCTCAGAGCCATATTAGCGATGGCACGATTTGGGTCAGCTATACCCCATGTTTGTCGTATACAGCTGGCTTATTAATAAATCTCTTACTATTAATAATACTCCTCAAAAATTTATTTGGACTTGGTGTCTCTACGACATTGTAGGTGATCAGACAAGCTGCATTCCTAAGCACAGCCCACATGGCAGTGCTGAGGGAGGTGTTCAGTAAAGCAGGGAACACCTGAGCTGGAGGAGGCCACCAGGTGGGCCATCTTCCAGCAACTTGTGTGCCACTGCCTCCACATCAGGTGTGACTGAAGCAGACTGACTACTGCCACTACTTGGCATGGGATACCCAGCTGCAATGGCTGTGTTACTACCTGCAGGCACAAAAGCGGATGGCTGTGACCTCCAGGGAGGTAGAGAGGCTCTACATGCAAGTCAACAAGTTTGCCCTGGTGAGTGCTTGTGCCTAGGAGGTGGGAGGTGGAGGGAGAGCCAGGAGGTGGGGTGCAGTATCCATTCCCAGCTCCTACCCTCTCACAGCCTTGTGGAGGAGGAAGCAGAGCCCAGGGTCAGGTGTGAGGTTTTGGGCAGCCCTGCCATGGGCTCCTGAATCCCACCCTAGAGGTGAGATCTGGGAAGAGCCATCTAGGGCATCCCCATGATACTAAAATACCCTGTTTCCTGCTTCTCTGACGCCACCAAGTCTAGGCTCTCCCCTAGACTTGAGAACTACTTTCAGGAGAGACCTCAGCTTTCTACTATAGCAGTTCTCTCATTTGGACAAGTAGTCCTTTTTTTTAAAATTTAAAAATAAAATTTATTGAGGTGACACTGATCAATAAGAGTACAGAGGTTTCAGGTAAACATCTCTATAGTATTTGAACTATTGATTGAGCTGTGTGCCCATCATGCAAAGTCAAATCATTTTTCGTCACAACAGGTTGTTCTTTCTAGTGTCTAACTTTAGCCTTTCATGATGCAGTTAAACACATCCCCCTTTTTTTAGCCTTTGGAGGAAGTACAGAATGTCAGCTCTAATCCTCCTTATTAGCTTCCTCTGTTGATTCAGAACTCTATGTGAGCCTTCCCCACCTGGCTTTTTCTGCTCCGGTCACTGTGCTGTCAGTTCTTGATTTTGAGTGCCACTTATCCATCCAAGGTACGTACATGGTTTCATGCCAGGTCTCCACTGGTGAGTGCAGAGGCGATTGCTAACTTATTGATGTTAGCCATGTGTAAGCAAGAAGATAAGTCAGCTACCCCAAATTTCACAACAAATCTTAGAGCTTAAGTACAATCTTTGCTTACCTGGGGTTTTGGATCACCTATTCTATTCCCATCAGCACAAAGCTGATTCTCCTTTAGGTTCCTCCTCTTAACTGTTCCACACAAAGCCTTTCTCTTGATAATGTTTTTAGTAATCATTCATACTTGCTAATTGATCTACACCCTCTAAGTCCTGAGAAGGGCAGACAGTGGAGGGAGGGACTGTACAGTCAGCCGCACAGCAAGCAGAACTCCCCGTGTGGCGGGGGCCCCAGTGAGGGAAGGTACCAGTGTCCCTTCTGTTTGTCTGGGGGCAGCAGGAAGCACACACTACTCTCTGGCTTCTAGAACCTGTAGGGACACAGGCCCCAAAGGCACCTCTGGCTGTGGGGAGAGCAGTTGAAAGCTTAGTCAGTGCCCAGATTTTGGGCTTATTCCCACATTTACACTCATTTTCCAACCCAATCCACATCCTGATAGAAGAGAGGGAAAGGTCACTTTGAGGGGGTCTCTAGCTGATGGCCATGTGGCCAGGGCATTGCTGAAGGGACCCAGCCCATCCTCTGGCCTGAGCTCTGGCTTAGAGGTTCATGTCACCCTGGATGATGCCTTTTCCTAGCGGAGGGGAGTTCCCCATTGCTACCCAGTGACTTGACCTCCTGAATTTTCCCAACCTGTGACTATACCTCTCCTAGCATTCTATTTCCCAGAGTGACTGTATTCCTCTAGTTCATGGGGTCCCTGACAGGCTCGGGAGGATCGCCATGCTGACCCTTTCTGATCTGTTTCCAGGCATCTCACTTTTTCTGGGCACTCTGAGCCCTCATCCAGAACCGGTTCTCCACCATTGACTTCAATTTCCCCAGGTAAGAACAGGGGACAACCTGGGGCAGAATGGGTCAGGGGAGAACAGAAAGAGCCAAAGGGTGGGGAGCAAAGGACGGTCCAAATAGAATGTCCAGAGTCCACTCTAATTCATCCCCGACCAGCAAGTCCATGGCCAGAGGGCTCACACTCCAGGAGAGGTGCAGGAAGCCAGAGCAGCTCTGGGAAGGAGATTGAAGTTCTCACGCCCAGCCTACCTTCCTGGTGGGAGATTGCACTTTCCCTGTGTCCTCCTGCAACTCCGCTGCACTAGTCCACAGGACCTGGTGGTGAATGCAGTTGTTGCATATCAGTCTGAAAGATCATGAGCCTAGCCTTCATTTTATAGCAGAGGGGTCAGTGTGCCAGAGTGCAAGTGACTCACTGAGGTCACTCGGTGGTTTAGTGGGGTGTCAGACCCAACTCCCCCCTCAGTGGCCCCTAGTGATGCGTTATGGGCTGTACTAGAATATTCATTCCTTGGTGGAGGGCCATCATGTGAGGGTATGTCTGTCCCTAAGGGCTAGGAATCATTTTGTTCTTCATTCTGGTCCAGTCTCCTCCCCATTCACCCTCAGCCAAAAAGGCTAACTTCAAAGTGTGCACAACTATTAGAGAAATACAGGCCAAAAGCATCATAAAGTATCATCACCTCACCCCTTAGGAAGGCTACTATTAAATAAACAGAAAGTAACAAGTATTGACAAGGACGTGGAGGAGCTGGGACCCAGTTCAGAGCTGTCGGTGAGACTGCTGTGGGGACGACACTGTGTGTTCGCAGAGAATGAAACCTAGACTCACTGTGTGGCCCAGCAGTGGGCCAAACAAAATGTGATAAATTCCTGTAACGGAATATATTCAGCCTTAAAAGGGAACGAAATCACGTTACATGCTGCATATGGATGAACCTTCAGGACATTGTGCTAAGTGACATAAACCAGTTACAGAGACAGAAACTATGATTTCGCTAATATGAGGTAATGAAATTTGTCAAATTCATAGAAACAGAAAGCAGAGTGATGGTGCTGGGCAAAGGGGGAAGTGGAGAGTTGCTGCTTAAGGTGTATAGTTTCAGTTTTGCAAAATGGAAAAGTCCTGGAGAGCTGTTGCCCATAATATAAATTGACTTAACATTACTGAACTAAAAAAATTCAAAAATGACCTTGTTTGGGGAAGGGTTGATCTAGTCTGCTCTAAGAAGAAAAATAAAATTATAGTTGAAGTAAAACAATAAAAAAATCCACCTGGGCTGGGGTTGACCTGCACAGACCAAGATGGGGAGAAACTTTGCTCATGGTGTGAGACCCCAGCATGGCGTCCCTCTCACCCCTAGGCCCTTCCCTGTCTCCTGGCAGGTACGCAGTGATCTGATTCAGCCAGTACTTTAAGGTGAAGCATCAAGTGTCTGCTTTGAAGATGCCAAAGTGACCACCCTCCCTTCCCACCCCTCCCCGTCTGCCTGGCAGGCTGTTTCTCTTGGGCCCAGTTCTGCTCTGGGTCCATACCCTTGAACAAAATGGGAGGGGAACAGGTGCGTATCCAGGGAGAAGACTCTGCCAGCCCCCAGTGGGTGCTGCTGTGAACCACATTCTGCTGTTTGGAGGGGCTGATGGACCTAGCTGAGTCCCCTTTACCTAGCCTGACTTGGGTGGGAGAACTGCCTATAGCCAGCCAGAACTCAGACGACAACCACCCCTGGGAAACCCAGTGTTCCCAGTCCCAGTTCAGGTGGGACTGGCCTTAGAGGTGTCTTACCGGTGTCTTTGACCTTCCTGGCTTAGGGAAGGGGGAAGGTGGGAGGGCTCCTTTCTGCCTCCAACCCATCTTCCCACAGGCCCTGGATGGGAAGTGCTGAGCCCAAACAGCACCATGCCAAGTCTGACAAAATGGAGGTACATACCTTGGGAAGGGAGGGTCTAGGACTGTTTGACAGCTCCCTAGCTGCTGCCTCATCTGAGATCTCTTTCTCCCAGCCAGATCTGATCAAGTAGCCCCTTCCCAAACCTCAGTCCAAGGCCTAGCGCTCCTCCTGGGCCCTTTCAGCTCTGTGGTATATCCCTCTGCAGCCTGCTGGGAGGGAAGGCAAAGGAGTAGGGATGTCATGGCCTCCTAAGCCTGGCTCTGCTTCATGCTGTGGCTTGGCAGGAGGGGACAGCAGCCAGCAGCCTTGTTCCTTTTACCTTCCAGGCGCTCACTCCCAAGGACCGGTCTCTCCATGTCCACTCACTTGGGATTGACTAGTGGGAGTCAAGGGGCAGGGGCCAGGGATCAGGGCTTGCCTGGCATGCAAGAGCCTGTGTAGGATCTGTTGTGAAGGTGCTGAGATCATTGTCCCTCACTCAAAATGGCCTCCACCTCCTTTCTGCCCTCACAGCCCCTGGGGCCCTAACCTTGGGCTCATAAAGTGATTAATTTGTAAATTATCTTAATTTTCTGCATTAAAATGGTCACTTCCGGATCACTGCATCTCAGTGCAGCTGATGAGTCTTTGACTGGAGGGTGTGATTAGTATGCCTATATTGGGGAGCAGAAGAGTTCCCCCTTCTCTGGAGTACCTTTGGCTGTACACTTTCTACCATGCCCTTGATGCACCACGCTTATTCCTGGTTTGGGATAGACCTGGGTTGGGCTGGTGGTTTCTGCCTTTGACCATTTTGCTAGAATCAGTTGGTCCTGGAAGGATGCTCCTTGGAGAGAACTAGACTGTGGATTCCAAGAACTTGGTCTTATCCAGATGATGGACCAGTGAGGCCCTGAAAGGAAATATTCTGGACTTCTTCCTTGGTCCTCTCTGGCTCCTAGTATTTGGGGGTTGGGGCTAGGGTCTGCTCTGCCTGGAACCAGTCTGTAACTTTCTTAGGTCAGAGGGAGGGGAGGTCAGGAGCTCAAAGGTGAGCTGGGGTACTCCTCTCAGCAGCCCAAGTTGCTAGGGCTGCCCTCCCGTGACTGGGCAGCAGTGCCTCCAGGGCTCCCCTAGAAGATGCCCAGTGCCTGTCAGGTGGACTCTGGCTGTTTGGTTTTTGCCTGTGAAGTACCGGGGTGCCACAGCAGCTGCTGAAACTGAGCTAGAACCTGCAGCTGGCTCTGCCTTCAAGGACATGATGATCAGCGTGGCTTAGCCCCAGTGTGCAGTAGCACTGAGCTAGGGGTGCCAGGAGAAACATGGAGATGTGTGTCCAGCACAAGGGTTCCCATGGGGTCAGGTGGTCAGGGTGCAGCCTTCCTGTGGACTAAATGGCAGTGCCCGCCCTCCTCATCCCTCTTAGGTCCGCCTCCTGGGGCCTTGATATCATAGTGTTGGAGATGGTGTTGTAGTTAGGGACAGGGGGTGGGGCAGGTATCATGCTGGCTCCTAAGGCCACCACCTGCACGAGAGAGTTCACCTGCAGGCACCATCCTTATTCCTCAATTCTTCAAGGGAGGGCAGGTGGGCGCAGGGTGGGTGAGAGTTTAGGCATACCCCCCCCACACACACACACACAAAGCTTTGGAGTCCCACCATCACTCCACACTAACAGCACCCAGGCCTCTTTTGACTCTTAGCAGGCACTGCTGGCAAAGCATGCCTGGGCATGATTCATCTCTGTTGGGCTTTGACCCTTGGCCATGACAAGAGAGGCACAGAGAGGGCAGAGAACGGGCTCATGATCCAGCTTTCCTGGTAGTTATCAGGACACTGTTCCTGGTGTTGCAACCCACCTGCTCCCATCCAACCTCTCCTGGGGCAGGGGGTGGGGCTCCAGGGAACCAACCACAGGCTCCCATGGAGGGCTTTTCTCATCCTGAAAGCGTGACTGTCTCAGGAGCTAGAATGAGAGCATGACAAGGATTCCTGGAGTGGGAGGTGGGCAGTACTGGTGTCAGGCATCCAAGGACACAGAGTACCTGGGATAAGGAAGTGAGAGGAACTCAGGACTGGCGGAGGGTGAGGGTGAACCTAGCTAGGAGTGTCCTGACCAGGCTCCCCACATTTGGTTTGGAACACAAGTGTGGTAAGTGGAGTCTGTAGGGGTGGGAGTAGATCAGGGGTTGGGAACCTATGGCTCGTGAGCCAGATGTGGCTCTTTTGATGGCTGCATCTGGTTCACAGACAAATCTTTAATAAAACAAATAACGTTAAAAATATAAAACATTCTCATATTATAATCCATTCATTTCCTACCACTCATGTTCATGGTTGCGGGTGGCTGGAGCCAATCACAGCTGTCCTCCGGGACAATACCAAATTTTTATTGGATAATGCGGAATGTACACAGGTCGTTGTGAGGTCAGGAAGTAAACTTCCCTCCTTTTAATCAAGTAGTCAGTTAGCTAATTGCAGAAACCCTTTTGATGAAGAAGATGGCTAAAAGAAAAAAAGGTGAGAAGTATCATACTTTTCAGCAGGAATAGACAAAGGAATTTGCCTTTGTGGGGAGAGCAGGTTCTGCAGTGTGTTTAATAAGTAATGATAAAATTGCATCGATGAAATGGTCAAATATAAAGTGGCAGTTTGACACACACCATACTACATTTGCATCAAAATACCCAGCAGGGGACAGCAGGAAGAAAACATGTCAAGAGCTACTGTGCAGAGTGCCAGATAGTCAGCAGCAACTCTGTGTTTGGACCCAACAAGGTGACTGGAATTCGGCTAGCTTTGCTGGTGGTTTAGCAATTGTAAGAAATGGAAAGCCATTCACAGATGGGGTGTATTCCAAAACATTCATGCTTGATGTTGCCAATGAACTTTTTGACGACTTCAGATAAAGACAAGATAATCAAACGAATAAAGACATGCCTCTGTCTGCAAGAACTGTTCACAATTGTACCATCATGATGGCAAATCAAATTGAGGCCACACAAGTGAAGGACTTAAATACAGCACCATTCTTTTCTCTTGCTTTGGATGAGTCAACAGAAGTAAGCCATTTATCCCAGTTCAGCGTGATTGCAAGATATGCTGTAGGTGACACACCATGTGAGGAAAGTCTTGCTGTTTTGCCTATGAAAGAGACAACAAGAGGGAAGGATTTATTCAAGTCTTTCACTGAGTTCGCTAAAGAAAAATATCTACTGATGGATAAACTTATTTTGGTGTGTACTGATGGTGCTCCGTGCATGGTGGGGAAAAACAGAGGATTTGTAGTGCTTCTTCGTGAACATGAAAAGTGACCCATTCTAAGTTTTCACTGCATTCTACATCAGGAGGAGCTTTGTGCTCAGATGTGTAGCGAGCAGCTTGGTGAGGTGATGTCACTGGTCATTCGGGTGGTCAACTTTATTTTGCCCATTAAATGATCGCCAGTTTAGAACACTGATAGATGAAGTTGGGAATAATTATCCTGGTCTGCTTCTGCACAGCAATGTGCATTGGTTGTCAAGAGGGAAGGTGCTCAGCCATTTCACAGCTTGTCTGAGTGAAATCTGGACTTTTCTTGAAATGAAAAATGTCGACCATCCTGAGTTAGCTAACATTGAGTGGCTCCTGAAGTTCTATTATCTCGTGGACATGACTGAACATCTGAACCAGCTCAATGTGAAAATGCAAGGCATTGGAAATACAGTCTTATCCCTTCAACAAGCAGTGTTTACATTTGAAAACAAGCTGGAACTCTTCATCACCAACATTGTAACAAGTCATTTACTACACTTTGAAAAACTGGGAGAGTTTAAAGATGCATGCACAGTAACTGACCCAGCTCAACATCTTGATCACCAGCAGCTAGCAGGCTTCACATCTAATCTCCTGCAGTCATTCAAAGTGCGCTTTGGAGAATTTCTTGAGCGCACTCATCTTTTTAAGTTCATCACATATCCACATGAGTGTGCAGTAGACAGCACCGACCTGAGTTATATTCCCGGTGTCTCTATCAGAGATTTTGAGCTATAAGTTGCTGACCTGAACACCCAGACATGTGGGTGAATAAGTTCAAGTCACTGAATGAAGATTTGGAAAGACTTGCATGACAGCAAGCAGAGTTGGTGAGCAAACACAAGTGGGGAGAAATGAAAAAACTTCAACCCGCAGACCAGCTGATTGTCAAAACTTTGAACGTGCTTCCTGTCACATACCACACACTGCAGCATGTGAGTATTGCTATACTGACAATGTTTGGCTCTACGTATGCGTGTGAGCAGTCTTTCTCACATCTAAAGAACGTTAAGACCAACCTACGATCACGTTTAACTCATGGAAGTCTCAATGCCTGCATGAAGCTTAACCTCACCACATATCAACCAGACTACAAAGCCATCAGCAAAACCATGCAGCACCAGAAGTCACATTAATGATAAGAAGTACTTTATTCATCATTGGTTAGCAACAGCATAACAATGTTATTAAAAAGAATTCAGAGACTTATTGTACTTTAAAAGTGATGGTCTTACATAAAATGCACACGTTTACTTTTATTCAGTGTTAAACATATTGTATGGCTCTCATGGAATTACATTTTAAAATATGTGGCGTTCATTGCTCTCTCAGCTAAAAATGTTCCCAGTCTCTGTTTTACCAGAATGGGTAGGGCTAAATTGGCAAGAGGGCCGATGGGTCTATGAGGTGGGGTGTAGGCTCGTTCCTGAATTGTAAACAGGGTTCCAGGATCTAGTCCTGAAACATAAAGCCTGATTTCCCAGGTTCTTCCAGTGCGCCAAGAGGAATCCTGTCCATTAGTGACCCGAATCTTTATGCGATTGCACTTTCCTATTACACATGAAGCTGGCTTAGGGTCTCTCCAGAACTTGTGATAGAGGTCCTCTTGCCTGTCATCAGCCGTGGAGATTGTTTCACAGCCCCAATGAGGGCAGAAGAATTGTTCTGCATTTACACAGTTATAATTAAGGTTTCCTGACCTGTGCAGATGTAATAGCTTAGTCTCTGTAGGGCTTTTTCACTAGCAACAGTCCCGCTGCCCCAAGCACGTTCTTTAGCTTTAGCCTGGGTTAATCCCGGGTGATGCCCTGCATATACAATCAAACCTGTTCTATCATCCGTGGAGCTGGGGATAGTTTCCTTAAACAAACTAGAGGTCAGTACTGAAAAAGATAAGCCCCCACCCAGGGTCATTGTAATTGACAAGGACATCCCCTGTAATCCCATTTCGGAGTTCACATCTGTGTTTTTTTTTGGGGGGGGGGATCTATGGGGGTTAGACCCTTGACACATTACAAAAAGAACTAGTAGGAGTGTGAGGACGAAAGGAGGCAAGAGAGTCTTATCTTTAGTGGATTTTAAATTCGTGAGTCTCTTTTTTTCTCTCTCTGTAGTATCTCTAGTTGCCTGTCTTTGACGTCACTGATGCTCTTCTCTATCTGGCCTGTTTTATTAGCTAAACTTGTTAGCTGATTTTTCAGTTCGTAAATAGGGTTCTTTATGTCTGTTTGGTTCTTTTTAAAGTTCCAGTCTCCTTGGTGAAGTACTTTTTTTTTTTACCTCATTAAATTGCCTATTGGTGTTTTCTTGCAACTCATTGAGTTTTTTTAAAGCTTCAATTTTGAATTCTCTGTCATTTAACTCCAGGGTTTCCATGTAATTGAGTTTTTTATTTTTTCTGGTGATTTTTTATTATCTTTCTGAACTATGTGTCTGTCTTCTGTTTTCATGAGGTATAATTTCTTCTTCCTTAATGGCATTTGAGAGTGGTATTATTACGAACCCTAACAAGAAGCAATTTTTTTTCCAGTAGCTGCTGCTATACAACAAGTTTTTTCTCTGTGAAATTCTTGGGCACACATCCCCTGCACTAGTGATGGAGGCAAGGCTGCAATCATGTTGGTCAGTGGGGCATGTTGTGGGAGCTGCTTTGTGGCTGGCTTTATGACTTTAGCAGTTTCAGGTTTTCAGTTGTCATTCCCCAGGTCTCTGCAGACCGGGGAGATCATATGTAGAGCACGTCCACCTTTCAGGGGAGAGAGTATCCCCAGAGAGTCAGGTATGAGGGGCTGCCACTGCCCCTCTTACTACTGTTTGTGGAGAGAGGTAGGATCTGGGAGGCTGGTGTGTTTTCCCTGACACTGCACAGAGGGTGGGCAGCTGGCAGTGCACCGGCGCCAGCTGTTGCCAGTGTGCAGCGTTGCCTGGGCTGATCTTAGTGAGTTAAGCTCCAACCGATGGAGCTCAGTACTACCCAGTGCCTATGGATGGAGCTCTCATCCAGTGCCCAATGATGGAGCTCGCCCCCCAGTCCCTGCTGGGAGAGCCGGGCATCACCCAGTGATGGAACTCAGGTACCACCTCCAGAGCCAGGCACCGCCCACTGCCCACTGATTGAGCTTGTGCACTGGCAGAGCCAAGTACTATGGGCTCAGCACTCCCAACGAAGTGAGCGCTGCAGGCTGAGCGCAGCCCACACAGGATTGCAAGCCAAGTGATGGGGCAGTCTTCAGTAGCCCTGCATCTGCTTGTCCCACCTTAGTTCAGTTATTTCTTCCCTGTCCCCCAGTCTCTTGCCTCTCCAGCTAAAAATAAAACTCTCTCCCTGAGTCCAGCAAGGTAAGAGAAAAATTCAGCCCTCTGCCTTCTGTCTTCTCCAGAATTGGCCAGGATGTATTTTATCTTCCACCCTCCTTTTCAGCCCATCCCACCTTCAGTCCATTTCTTGCAGGGAACTTTTAAGCATGGCTGCAAGCCCAGCTGGAGTTCCTCCACTGTATTATAATTGTTCAATTTGTTAAAACTTTAAGGAGAGCAGAAGTATCTCTCATGCCGCCACTTCTCTGATTTCTCTCTGAGGTCACTTCAGTGTCTGTTGAGATTTTTAAAAAGCTATGGAATGTGATGAATAAATGTGGAAACAGTATATTCTTCCTGATGAATGTTTATGCTTTCACATTTTTCATTCACTATATATGAGAACATATTTAATATAGTGTCTGTTATCCAAACTTGTAACCAAATGTCATTTACTGTTTACAATTTATTTCATAGACCAGTGCTATCAAAATTTAATTAATAAACTTTGGCTACATACCTTTTTTAGTTCTCTAGTTAGAATTTCTTCAAACTCATGCCACATTTGAAATAAGTCAATTATTTGTAGTATTTAAGTTAATCAGGAAACACTGGGATTACATAAAGCTTACAAAATGTGTCATTTAAATAATACTTTTAGAGACTTGGCCTAACTTGGGGATTGTGTAAATAGAAAAATAACCACATAAATAAAATTAAAATAATTCCTATTATTTTAATTTTAGTTAATAGAGAATATATATATGATGCTATTTAGATTAATCTGAAAAGCTAATGAGAAATATATAATAAGACTGAAATAAATTGAGAGACACGATATTTAGCTGGATACATTGATTCAAAAGATTGTGAGTTAAAATTAGTTTTTGAGCAAATTAAAATAAAAATCTCACCATTATTTTTACCTTGGAATACGATTAAAATTTTGAGATAAATATTGCCAGGAAGATACTGTAAAAGAAGGATAAAGAGAGGAAACTTTGGAACTGTAACATATTAATATACATTTTATAAAGAAATTAAAATGGAGCACTGATGCAAGAAGCAACAAGTTATTTATTTAATGAACAAGAACAGAGAACTGAGAAATAAAAAGCATAACCTGAGAATATCATGTACAGTAAAGTGACATTTTAAACTAGGTAAGAAAAGATGGTTTGCAATATGTGAATAGCCATTTAAAAAAATGTCTTACATGTTAATACTATAGTCCAAAATAAATCTTGGGTCGATTAGAGACTTATTAGGGGTAAATAAAATGTAAATGCAAGGCTGTGCCAAAGAGGGATGATTGAGTTGTGATGGAATGTGCTTTCATTTTCAAACTCGTACCTGTTTCATACAAATTCATACTGTAGAGGTTACCGCAATCTCAGAAACCATGAACATCTTTCTGTTGCATCCTGTGAATTCCCTGGGGATTTGCTGGGGCACAGGCAGATGTGAAAGAGGAATGAATTTAGGGACAAGGAGATTTAGATAGTTTTTTCTAAAGAGAGTTCTTTGGGGATGGAGACCTTGAGCACCAGGAAGTTCCACACCACACTAGCCCCAGTCATCATAAGCAAAGTCCATTTTTTCCACTGAGGTGAGTCTGATTGTTGCAAGTATCTGGAAACACTTGGCCAACTCCCAGGGATGTTTGAATGGAACTCAGACCTGGCCACAAGTAATTCCTGAGATTTGCGATGCTTGCCCCTGGCACGTTCGATCTGGATACCTTTGGGCCTCTGTGAACGTGCAGTGATGTCACTGGCTGAGGCGAGCACATGATCACTTGTGTTTATCAGTGTTGCTTGGTTACTAAAACTCAGAGCAGAGATTCTAAACTTCCCTGCTAGGAAGTAGTGGTGTGAGGTGGTTGACGAGAGAGAGAGAGAGAGAGAGAGAGAGAGAGAGAGAGAGAGAGAGAGATTATTGTGTTGAGAAGGGGCAAAAAGCGAGAAGAGGCTTCTCTGAAGCCCATAGACAATGCGGTGAAGATGTTCCACTTTCTGCGGAGTCAGGTGCAGGTGCGTGAGGACAACTGTGTCAACTCCAGGAAGAGCGGTGTGGGATCCAGGACCCATGATGAAAGATCAGCTCCGCAGGCGGGGTTGCCCTTGGACTCCGCCACCAACCGAGGGGCAAGCGGCGTGGGAGGCAGAGGAGCCCTGTAACACATCGGAAAGAGAGATCTGATGCAGATCCACAAAGCTGCTGTTGCAGGTGACATCCTGAGAGTGAAACTAATTTTTTTTTTTTTTTTTGAGATAAATGATGCGGATACTAGAGACAGAATGGGCAAGTAATAGGATTTCCTGCCCCCAGCCTTGGGTCACCAGAAGGAGGTGGGTGCACCTGGGAGAAGTGTTCCCTGCCCAGGCACAGCTAGGTGGAGCTCAGCCCTCAGGCCACCAGCGCTGGGCGACAGGTCTGGTGCTTTGTAGCACCTCGGTGATGGGAGACCTTCCAGTTGGGTCTAGAGCTCAGGCTGAGTTTATGCACAGCAAAAACCAAAACTTAAGGACTCGCTTGTCATTACCCTTAAAGAGCACGTTGCTGATTTTAAAGTGATTTAACTAAATAGCAATAATAGAAACAAAGTATATACAGCTTTTTATACTTGATGTTCACCTTTTTATACCGTGATGTTACATACTATAGAGAGGTGCATAATGAGAGAGAGAGAGTACCCAAATAGATGAACTTCTGGGCTCAAACTTCTCCGGATAAAACTCATTAACCATTTTATATCAGTGTCCGGCCGATGCATATATGTTCTTTACTGAGGGACCTCAGAAGGGAATTGTGAAGTGGGAAGATGGCTGTGGTCTTCATCAGGAAGACCCGGTTTCTCAAAATGTGTGTCTCCCTATAATTTTAAATTTTACAAACCAAAGAAATAAGGTTTTAATTTTTTTGTTTACATGTTATCTTTTATTGTGATAAAATTAAGAAAATTTATGTATAGTAGGCAAAGGTCTATATGTCAACATGTGCTACAGATTTCCACAAATTATTTGTTACTTAATAGCTGAAAAGACATGAATGATTCCAACAGAATGAAAAATGCTCACCCACCCAAATATATGTAAGATATTTGCACTTGATAGTGGTGACATTTCATGTTCATAAGAAGTGGTGGACTACTCACAAATGTTGGAGAAATACCTGTTAAATATTTGTAGAAGATGAGCTAGATTTTTATTTCCCCCAAATAAATTCCAGATTAAAATATACAAAATGAGAAAAGTACTAGAAAAAACCACAAATGCCTATTTATACATTTTTTAATGTTGACAAAGACTTCAAAAGCAAGACTTCTGGAGGTTGATTGAGCAATATACAAAATTAAAACCTTCCGTCTATCAGAAAATAATATTAGCAAAATAAAAGAAAATGTACCTGCCAATATTTACAATGAATGAATATCAGAGAAAAAGTCTATGTTCCTGTTGCAGACAAGTCTCTGAAATCAACAAGAAAAAACTAATTTGAAAGTTGACAATACTTTCCCACATCTACAGGTGAATACATATCTACATACTAAAGTATCTTGATGAAATAATTTGATAAATTACATACAATTTGGTTTTCTTAGCATTGCTTAACATTGCAATGTATTAACAAAAAAATCAGTTTGATTATACATACACACAAACAGACTATGATCTCACATTAGCTCAAAATATTTGGGAAATGTGATCGAATTTATTTATGAGCATTTGTATTACCAGTGAAAATTTCCTTTCAAAAAATTCTGATTTCTGCAATAAACATGTATAGAGACATTCTTGTAAATGAAGTATTAGTATGAATGAAGTAATCCTAGGGAAGAGCAGTCATATGAATCTTGCATGTATAAAAGTAATTTCTTTCTGCATTTTTTTATTCTTATTTTTGAGGATTGGTATCTTATGACAACTCTTAGCTTCTTCAGAAATAATGGGAATCTATATCTGTGCTTGTAGAGTGTGTGTAAATGTCTAATTATACACATATGCTTTTTACATTATGTACCTTTATTCCATAAATATGTTAACACTGATATTATTCCTTTTAGTTGTATGCTTATGAAAATAAACAGTAATAACAAGTGATGATTACTATTGCAGAAGTATTGCTTTACTTTACAAAAGTTTTATTTAAAAATACTGAACTTCCACCTATGCTTATTCATTCTTTCAATCCCTTTATCCATGAAATATAACTGAAATGCCTGCTATGTGCCTGACGTACTCTGCTCAGGACCCTTCCAACCTCTCCCTCGGGCCCTTTTCTTCCTTAAAATCTCCTTGTTTCCCAGAGGACAAAATGAGAAATTTAAAGTTAAGCTATTAGGACCTAATCACAATTGAAGCTTTTTCTCCATTATTTCAAATAAATGTATATTTCTGAAGGTAGGAAATTGTACAAGGTAACCTTTCCCTGCTCTTTGAAAAGTGAATAGCATTACGGTAAATACTAATATTGATCATTGGAAATATGATTTTCATACAATATAGAAACCTAAATATTGAACAAAATGAGTCTTCCCTATTCATTTGAGTCCTGAGTTTCCTTTGGCTCAAAGTTTCTTGAAAATCAAAGTAAGAATTGCTTTTTTCAAAAAATTCTTGTTCTGCTCTTTTAGTTCTCTTTCACCCGTAAGTCTTTTTTTTTAATTTATTTTTATTTTTTTTAATTTTATTCATTTTAGAGAGGAGACACAGAGTGAGAGAGAGAGAGAGAAAGAGAGAAAGGGGGGAGGAGCTGGAAGCATCAACTCCCATATATGCCTTGACCAGACCAGTGCAGGGTTTTGAACTGGCGACCTCAGTGTTCCCAGGTCGACGCTTTATCCACTGCGCCACCACAGGTCAGGCTCACCCATAAGTCTTTTAACAACTAAAGTTTAAATGGCAACTGAATAACTGGAACTGCAAGAGGTCTGTTGTATTTCTCATTATTTCACTTAATGTGAGGCCCCAAGGATGGGGTGTATGATGCCTGGTGTTTTATGTACCAGTAAGGATTATTTTTTTTTAAATGCTGCCAATTATAGTTATAAGACATTCTGAATTAGGAATTTCATTCCGATGTCAGAGATGTTAAAGTGTAACAAATTAAGCATGTTAGAATCATTGAAATACTGTGTTCTTTCTGATCATTAAAACATCTGCAAAGTAGATATAATAATATTGTTTCAATTAATTGAAATGTTGCCTTTGTAAAGTCCCAGTAATAATATTTTAACAATTATTGAGCTGTTGTTTTGTGCTAGGAGCTGTAGTACACACTTTGCATAGATTCTCCTGTAAGCACACAGTGGTGTTCTGTGAGATAAGTTTTTATCCCCACTTTGCTGATGAGGAAGTCGAGGCACAGAAAGGCTTAATGAGAGCTAACACATTACAGAGTTTAAATAGGATCAGACCCAAGTTGTGCTGAATTCCAGGCCATGCTCTCTCTAGTCAGATATGCTCTTCCTTCACGTATGCGGTAACAAGAACTAATAGTGTACTGTCTCCAGAAGAAAACTAGTTACTTGTTTTGAAGGCATAGGGATAACATTTAATACTTACAATTAGGTGAATAATAGTCTGTTTTGAGGTAGTGCACTCCAAGTTCCTGAAGAGTCCCCTCACCTTGTAGGACTGCTCTACATCTGGCCTGTGCCAAGGGCCACTCAAGAATGATAAAGCTCCTAGCATGCAGGAGGTGCTGCTTGGACCTCTGTGATGACGAACACAGGACAGCTCTGATTAAGGTATGTGGTAGCCAACCATGTCAACGTGAGGTGGATTTGATTTAATTATTTATAATAAAAATGAACTTATCTCATTTAAGTATAAGTAATTGGTGAAACCTGTGGAATGTTTACTTTGAATTCCCAGAATTTACAATCTATTTCTTGGCATAACACTGACCAGCCATGCAATGCCAGGAAGAGAAATTTGCAACTCTTCTGCTAGAGCGCGGTGCTGATCCAACTGTAATGGACATTTATGTCAACACCGCTCTCCACTATGCTGCCCTTGGGGAAAATCAAGCCCTCGTGGACAAGCTGCTTGCATATGAGGCAAATATCCAAGCCGCAAACAAGGTATATATAGATCAACAACTTTATTTACAATGTGTTTGAAATACAAGTGTTTATTATAGCCACAAGCCATTTCTTCCTCACACACTTATACTGACTCCAATCTATCAGGCCCTGTCACCTTGGAATCACCTCCAAAGCCAAGTCAGGGAGGGCTGAAGGAATGTGGTGTCCCCAGGAAAAGCAAGGCTCTGTCTCCCATCTACCCTCTGCCCCAGGAGGAAGAACTTCCTGTTAGCGCATGGAGGTGGGTGATGGGATCAGAGCCTGCAGGGCACTGAAGGGCTGGGAGGAGTGGAGTGATGGTGGGGCTGCGAGTGGGTGGGAGGAGGAGACCTAGCACCCAGCAGGGGGAGCTAGGTTCATGCAAGGGCGGGGGGTGAAGCAGCAGTCCACAGGCAGTATAATAAGGGCAGTGTGCCAGATAGGTACTGGGATAGGAGCAAAGCTTCTTGGAGCCCATGCTGTGAATGTTTGAAGTGAGGTTTGGAGAATGGTGTTGCAGTTAACCTGCTGAGGAGGGAGAGGAGGGCATTTTAAAGAGAAGGAGCAGCAGGTGGCAGCACAGGGGTGAGGAGGAAGAAGCTCATTTTTAGTCACTTTTTATATTTTATGTCTGAGTTCAGAGGATCTTTTATAAGTTTTAAAATTCAGTTTGGATATATGTAACTTTACAAACTATAAATTGTTTTTGCTGGTTTATAGGATGACCTCACACCACTTTCACTTGAGAAAAGAGAAAACAAGGAAGAAAAGGTGAAACTTTTATTGACTAGAGGGACAAGAGTCCATCAGATGGAAAGGTACAGTTGTTTGTTCTTGGGGTTTCGGGGATCCTTTAGAGTTTTGGAGAGGCATGTCGGTTGGGGAAGGAGCGGGGGAAGGGAAAGGTGAGGTGTGCTCCTGGGAGGGAGAGTACCCCATCCCTTTTCTTTTAATTCTAGTCTTATCCTAAAGTAATAACAATAATTCAAGTCAGGAAGATTTAATTAATCAGAAGAGGATTAACATAATTGTGAAAAATAACACATTGGCACACTGCAGGATTGGTCTTCATTTGCCATATTGACTGATGTCATTTGCAATCTGATCTTTTTGGTCATATGATCTTATATTAGCTAGAGAGGTTTTATATTTGTTTTATTAGTTTGATATTATGTGGACTCTATTAGTTTTCTTTATGATGCAGTAGTGGGCTTAGTCTCCTTGCTGCTCTTTAAACTTTATTTTGTGTATAGCTTTCCTTAAAGGCTCATGTGAAACACAGATTGCAGTTGGTCTTGTCTTTTGGATGACTCTTTGCTTTAAAATGCTTTCTGTGATGAGAACTGATCTTACTATGTTATCCCTAAGCAACTGTGAATATAACTGCTACCAGATAGTATGGGCTCGTCAGTTTACACTTTTTCATTTCTAGTATAGGGCTCGTCAGTTTACACTTTTTCATTTCTAGTATATTTTGACATTTTAATTTTTAATTAGTATGGTGGGAGGAAGAAAGGTAACTTTAATTGAACAAACTTTTCCATTAATGAAGACAAGTCATAGAAAAGATAAAGAAAAAGATGGAGCCTGACCAGGCGGTGGCGCAGTGGATAGAGCATCGGACTGGGATGCGGAAGACCCAGGTTCGAGACCCCGAGCTCGCCAGCTTGAGTGCAGGCCCATCTGGCTTGAGCAAAAGCTCGTCAGCTTGGACCCAAGGTCGCTGGCTCCAGCAAAGGGTTGCTAGGTCTGCTGAAGGCCCGCGGTCAAGGCACATGTGAGAGAGCAATCAATGAACAACTAAGGTATTGCAGCGGCAACAAAAAACTAATGATTGATGCTTCTCACCTCTCTGTTTCTGTCTGTCTGTCCCTATCTATCCCTCTCTCTGACTATCTCTCTGTCCCTGTAAAAAAAAAAGAAAGAAAGAAAAAGATGGATTTTCCGGTCATACAAGATGACGTTTAATGCCTAGTGTTCTTGCTTACCAGGTGTGTGACCTTGGGAACATTACTCATCACCAACTATGTTCTTGGTGCAAAATGGAGAATAAGAGTATATCCTTTCAGGGTGGTTGTGCATAACATTATCTAGTTTTTAATTTAGTGTTTAGCATGTGCTTATCAGTGCTGGTATGCTTAGAGTCAACTCTATGTTTGACTATTAGTATAATTATGTGTAATACTGTTGTTTTAAGCCTGCCAAAGAGCTTTTCCCTAGCTGACCTTTATCTGACTTTTAAGCACAGTATGTCAGACTAAGGATGAAACAGGAAATTCCATTTAAGTCTTTGCCTACTTCAGACTAGTGACCTCAGCGTAGTTTTGTCTCTGTGAGAGGACTTTAATTTAGCAGCTTCTGTTTTGTAACACCAAAGTGGGACAAGAGGCTGCCTTCTTGTGCCTTTGTTTTAGCCTTGAAGAGGTCATTTATGAAGGTGAACATTTCAGCATGTAAATGGCCCGTGTACACAAACAGGGTATTGACCTGGTGACGTATATCCAGTTAGCAGTTTAAATAACTTACTTAAAGTTCCTGAGGGTGCTGTTTTCCCTGCGCTGTAAGAGAGCAGCCGTCATGCTGCTGTAAGTGACCAGTCCACCAATGCAGTCGGCTTCTCAATAAGGTGCGGATGTTTATTCTCAGGGTGACTGTGGGTGGGCTGCAGAAGAATATGCTTTCGGTGGTTTTAATTTGTAAGTGTTTTCATTAAAATGATAGTAACCACTGAAGTGAGGTTGAAAATAATTTAATTAACTTTTTATGGAGCAAGTGAGATTTCATATTTGGGTTCAGGCAATTTGTGAATGGCAATGAATTAGTCTCTGTCATTGGCCAGAAACCAAGCGAAGGGCTAGACTAGTTAGAAGTTGCAGTGGATACTGGTTCTTTATCTCAGAACTTTTAAGATCTTTATCATCAGGGACCCTGACATTATCCATTTCATTCTATGTGGAACCCCTTGTGCATGGAATACAAATCAAGTCACATCTCTGATTTCTCTGACTAGTTATCTGGGATCTTGAAATGTTCGGTTTAGTACAAAAATCTCTTTTCTGGGGGCTATCTCCACTGTCCCCCTTGAGCTTTTTATGAACCTAAAGGGTCCTTTCCATCTAAGTTTGATAATTCTCTTTCTCACGTGTGAAGGAGAGGTAAAAAGAACTTCCTAATCACCCTGTTGTTTCCATTGGGTCTGTTGCTGCAGAGTTGCAGTTGAAACTGGTCCGGTAGTCATGACTGCCCTTTGCTCCCAGGTTGCCCTTGCTGATCCAGGTTGTGTGTTTTCCTGTTAATCCATACTTGGACTTGAAAGTTACAGAGGTTTTTAGTTTAGATACATGTGTGTGGATTCTCAGCCACTGTCCAGGCACCAGCCCCCTTTTCTGGCAGCGAGGCCTCCTAGCTTTAGCCACTCACAGCTGTGCCCTGCACTTGAAAAGCTGTGTGGACCTCATCTCTTAGCCCTGACCTTCACGGATGAGTTTCCCTTTGAGCATCTTGTTTTTTCCTGCTAGCAGATGTCAGCTGGAACCATTCTAAGCTGTCAGAGAGCTTCAAATAATGCTGCAGGAAAAGATCAGACTTCCCTTTCTCCTTGATACCAGAGCCGCACCCCAGGCCACTTTATATCCCATGGGCCAGAGCACCTTCTCTTAGGTTGGGGAAGGTTCCATATCAGCCTTCCCAGAGGAGTGAGCAGCGCCTTCCAGAGATTTCATAATTAAGGTTGGGTCCTCAACTGATCTGTTTGCTATAATAATGAAACTTTCCCAAGTGACTTGAATATTATGCCTCACATGAAAGCCAGTCAATGGAAAGCTCTGAATTTAAAGTAGGTTATTGGGCATTAGAATTGCTAAGGCCCCATCCATGACTCATCGTATGCATGTACAACAAGTAGGATTGTATTTTCCACATCAGTTGGGGATGGACAGGAAGACTAAGCATCACTCTTGTAACGATCTGCTGGTTCAGATGTTGAGGAGGTAAAGAGGGATAGTAGTGCAGGCTAGGTCCTGACTTCTGTTAGTTTTGTGCCATTGGTCTGATTAGTTACAATAATAAGGGAGCATTATGTTATCTGACTTCATGAGGTAGTATATTTATGAATGAATGAGTTGCAAACTATGTAATAGCTGAGAGGCTCTAAATTACAAACCACAAAGAAAGAACAGCTAATAACCAAAATTAATAACATTTTTCTGATAACTACAACATATGAAAAGCCCACAATGGGGTTTATTTGGGATTCCAAAATAGTGTCAACAAAGTTAATGAATAGATTTTTTTTTTTTTTTTTTGCTTTACTCTTTCTCTGAGCATCTCTTTTTCAGTGCATTATCTCATTTAGTCATCCTAATAACCTTGTAATATAAGGCAGAAGGATCCTTGTTCTGTAGAGGAGGACATTGAGCAAGAGAGAAGTGACTTGTTTGAGAACCAGTAGCTGTTGGTCATAGAGCCAGAATATCTGAGTTCAAGACGCTTGCCATTATGTCAAGCTAACTCTAATTAATTTACGGAACTATACTTCCCTCATATCATGACTGTTTCATGTTGTTTTTCTTTAATTATATGCTTAATAAAAAATTTGTACAACTTACATTTTTGAAGTGTATACTATAATTAAAGTTTCATTATTAGCTCTGATATTATCTGACATACTCTAAGAACTTAATATATTTGGAAAATATTTTTATATTGGTATTAAGATAGTAATATTTACCACCATTTTTTATATTTAGCATTCTCCAACAAACCTCAGAAACTATAGAAGAAAGGAGATCTAAAACGTCTTTTGAAAGCAGCAAAAGTCTTGGTAAGACTTCTGATACTGAATTACTCTTGGATAAATAAGAATAAGGAAGTTTGGTCATGAAAAAGCAGTGGAAAAAAACGTGTAATTTGCATGCATAGTTTTTCTTTCTCATTTTTTTTACTTGTCTAGATTTCAGAATTATTTAAAAAGTTAATTATAGGTAATTTAAAATCCTAGGCAAAAGTGTCTAAAAAGAAATTCATTTTAGTCATGATCCTTAAAATCCCATACCTTTATGTAAAAAAAATTTTTTTTTAAGTTAGGATGTTGTGTGTTTCCTCTATAATCACACTGTAACAAATTGGACTTGTTATAAAAATAGATTTTCTGTTTAGTTTTTACAGCAAATTACTTTAAGTAATAAATACTTGTTATTACATAGTAATTTGTCTCACTTTTAAATACTAAAACTAGATGAATTCCTTGTTTTGAATTATACTACTTTACTGGTACTATAAACAAATGGAAAACAGTAGGAACTACAGAACTGAGCTAGTGTGCAGCAATCCCAATGAGATTCTTTCTTTTCTTTTCTTTTTTCTATTAATTTTAATGGGGTGACACCAATAAATCAGGATACATATGTTCAAAGAAAACATCTCCAGGTTATCTTATCATTCAATTATGTTGCATACCCATCACCCAAAGTCAAATTGTCCTCTGTTACCTTCTATCTGGTTTTCCCTGTGCCCCTCCCCTCCTCCCTATCCCACTTTCTCCTCCCTCCCCCCACCCCATAACCACCACTCTCTTGTCCATGTCTCATAGTCTCACTTTTATGTCCCACCTATGTATGAAATGATGCTGTTCTCAGTTATTTTTTCTGTTTTACTTATTTCACTCCGTATAATGTTATCAAGGGCCATCCATTTTGTTGTAAATGATCCAATGTCATCATTTCTTATGGCTGAGTAGTATTCCATAGTATATATGTACCATAGCTTTTTGATCCACTCGTCCTCTGACGGACACTTGGGCTGTTTCCAGATCTTCGCTATTGTGAACAATGCTGCCACGAACATGGGGGTGCATTTCTTCTTTTTGAACAGTGCTAAGGTGTTCTTAGGGTATATTCCTATAAGTGGGATAGATAGCTGGGTCAAAAGGCAGTTCGATTTTTAATTTTTTGAGGAATCTTTATACTGTTTTCCACGGTGGCTGCACCAGTCTGCATTCCCACAAGCAGTGCAGGAGGGTTTCCTTTTCTCCACATCCTCGCCAGCACTTGTTCTGTGTTGTTTTGCTGATGAGTGCCATTCTGACTGGTGTGAAGTGATATCTCATTGTGGTTTTAATTTACACTTCTCTAATGATTAGTGATGTTGAGGATTTTTTCATATGCCTATTGGCCATCTGTATGTCCTCTTTGGAGAAATTTCTATTCATTTCTTTTGCCCATTTTTTGATAGGATTGTTTGTCTTCCTGGTGTTGATTTTATAAGTTCTTTATAAATTTTAGTTATTAACCCCTTATCAGATGTGCTGCCGAATATGTTCTCCCATTGTGTGGTTTGTCTTTTTATTCTGTTCCTATTGTCTTTAGCTGTGCAAAAACTTTTTAGTTTGATATAGTCCCATTTGTTTATCTTGCCTTTTATTTCATTTGCCCATGGAACTAAATTGGCAAATATATTGCAGCTATAGATGTCGGAGAGCTTGCTGCCTATGTTTTCTTCTAAGATGCTTATGGTTTCACGGCTTACGTTAAAGTCTTTTATCCACTTTGAGTTTGTTTTTGTGAATGGTGTAAGTTGATGGTCTAGTTTCATTTTTTTGCAGGTAGATGTCCAATTTTCCCAACACCATTTGTTAAAGAGGCTGTCTTTACTCCATTGTATGTTCTTTCCTCCTTTGTCAAATATCAGTTGTCCATAAAGGTGTGGGTTTATTTCTGGGTTCTCTGTTCTGTTCCATTGATCTATGTGCCTGTTCTTATGCCAGTACCAGGCTGTCTTGAGTATAATGGCATTGTAGTAAACCCTGATATCCGGAAGAGTGATACCTCCTGCTTTATTTTTTCTTTTTAAGATTGCTGAGGCTATTCATGTTCTTTTTTGGTTCCATATAAATTTTTGGAATATGTGTTCTATATCTTTGAAGTATGTCATTGGTATTTTAATTGGTATTGCATTGAATTTATAAATTGCTTTGGGTAATATAGACATTTTAATGATGTTTATTCTTCCTAGCCATGAGCACGGTATATGCTTCCACTTGTTTGTATCTTCCTTGATTTCTTTTATCAATTTTTTATAAATTTCCGAGTACAAGTCCTTAACCTCCTTGATTAAATTTACTCCTAGGTACTGACCGGTAGCACCCTCCGGGCAGAGGCCACAAAGTCCCTCATATCTTTGGCATTTCTGCAATTACTAACATTTAGCACACACACCCTGTCCGAAACCACAATAGAAATTCCTCAACCGTTAACGTCCCTGGTTGCTCAAGACACCTGCAAGCCTAAACCACAGTGGAAATTCCCAAACCAACCTGTAGGGGTATAAAAATTTCAAACCCCACCAGTTAGGCGCGGCTTCTTGGGCTCCCATTCCGAGTCTGTGAACCCGCCTGGAGTCCTCCCAATAAAGCCTGACTTTTGCTCATCTGGCTGTTTCGGCTCTTCGTTCGTTCATCAGCGGCACCCGGCAATCTTTCATTTGGTGCCAAAACCCGGGAGAAGGGCTTTGTGACCCGCCCCAGCCCCCACCGGCCGGAGCGAGAGTCCCCCTTCTCTCTCCTTCTGCCTCGTGCCGCCTGTCGCTTTGAATTCGGAGTTCCCTGCGAGAGTGACTTTCAACCGTGAGTAATTCGATTCTCTCCCTCTGTCTCACTGGACCCCTGTGTCTCTGCCAGGGTCTCTCGTCTTAGACTAGGCCGAGCCGAGAGGCCCTCCCCACGCCAACTCCTGGAGTCTTAATAGGGGGTCTGATTGAAAGGGACGCCTTTCACTTGTTCCTCTATTCCTGTCCAGAGACGGATATTTGGAAGGGACGCCTCCCTCATATTCTTTCTCCTCTGACATGTAGGGGTCCAAAGGACTACTAAATTATGGGGAACTCCAAATCCAAAATAGACCCAAAAACTCCTCTAGGATGCCTTCTTATAAATGTTTCCAAATTGGGATACACTCAGACACTTTGCAGGAAGAAACTTGTCTTCCTGTCACAGGTTGCCTGGCGTCAATACACCCTAGATAACCGGTCTCACTGGCCACCTATGGGTACTTTTGACTTTAACGTCCTCTGGGACCTAGACAATTTTTTGCTGGTGCACTGGAAAAGACTCTGAGGCCCCATATATTCAGGCTTTCTGGGATCTCCATTCCCGCCCCGATCTCTGCTTCTACTGTTCCACTCTCCAAATTCTTCTGGCCCAGACCTCCCCTTCTCCCAAGGCTTCATCCCAAGACCCCCCTCCTTACTCTCAACCTGATGACCTTCCCGACCACCTATCTCCTCCTCCAGCTCTCCCCCAGGAGAACCCCCGAGACCCAGGCCAGGCACCAGCTCCTTCCGCCCCTCCGGCTCCTTCCGCCCGTCTGGTTCCTTCTGCCCCACCTCCCGCCAACCCTCTCCCCTCTCCCGTCGCAGCTCATACCAGGTCGCACAGCCCCCAATCGTCATCTGTTGTCCTTGCCCCTCTCCGCGAAGTAGCTGGGGCAGAGGGCCTAGTTTGGGTACATGTCCCCTTTTCCCTCCAAGACCTTTCACAGATTGAGAAATGGCTAGGATCTTTCTCAGCTGACCCCTCAACCTACATTAAGGCATTCTGGTACTCGACTCAGACATATGACCTGACCTGGCATGACATTAAGGTAATTAGTACCTCCACTCTTACCCCTGAGGAACATGAACGCATCCTCACTGCTGCCAGACAGCAGGCAGACAAGGACCACCTAGTAGATGACCAAATCCCCCTTGGCACAGAGGCGGTCCCCAGGGAAGACCCCATTTGGAGTTATCAACCTGGCCAAGGGTCCAACATCCCTCATCGAAACCTTATGCTCTGATACCTAATCAGAGGTATGGATGCAGTTTCTAACAAGGTTGTAAATTATGATAAACTGAGGGAAATTACCCAAATCCTCGAAGAAAACCCAGCCCTTTTCCTAAACCGCCTTAAAGAGGCCCTTGTTCGTTATACCCGCCTAGACCCGGGGTCCTGCAATGGGGCCACAGTCTTAGCCTCTCACTTTATCTCTCAGTCAGCCCCAGATATTAGAAAAAAACTAAAAAAGGCTGAAGAGAGCCCCAAGACCCACATCCAAGACCTGGTGAAAATGGCTTTTAAAGTTTTTAACGCCCGAGAGGAAACGGCTGAAGCAGCCTGGGAGGCACGGTTACAGCAGAAGATTAGCCTCCAGATCCAAGCTCTGGTAGCGGCCCTCCGGCCGGTAGGGGAACCGGCAAAAAGGCCAACCTCCAAGGGAGGACAGCGCACACCACCGGGTGCTTGTTTTAAATGCGGCAAAGAGGGCCACTGGGCCAAGGCCTGTCCGCAACCAAGGCCCCCCACCAAGCCTTGCCCAAAGTGCAAACTAATGGGCCACTGGAAGTCGGACTGCCCGACCCTGGCTCAGCCTCCAGCACCTCAATGCCAAGGAGCTGAGAACCAGGCATTCCCAGTCTCAAAACTGCTGGGCTTGATAGATAACTGAGGGGGCCCTGGCTCTCCGACTCCGTCCGGTTACCCTCACCGAGCCCAGGTCTATGCTCCAGATAGCAGAACCGGCGAGCCATGGACCTGCTTACTGTCAAGCATGGGGGCAGCTCTGTCTTCCTGCGGGAAAAATGTTGCTACTACATCAACAAATCCGGCCTTGTAGAGAACAGGGTAGAAGCCCTCCACAAACTCAGCTCTGATCTCCAGAAGCAAAAATTCTCAGCAGGAGCCTCTTCTTGGTGGAACTCCTCCATGTATTCTTTATTAGCTCCACTCATAGGACCCATTTTCATAATTGGACTAATCTTACTGATTACCCCTTGTCTTTTTCACTTCCTGCAGACCCGATTTCAGGAAATCACCAGGATAGCGGTCAACCAAATGATGCTGCAACAGTACCAACCCCTGCCCACCATAGTGGATACAGACTGCTCTGGCTCTTTCCTACCACTCCCCAGCTCTGCCCCCGTACAGCAGGAAGTAGCCAGATAAGACCACGTCGCCCCACTCCCTATACCAAAGAGCCAGGAATGTCTGGTAGCACCCTCCGGGCAGGGGCCGGAAAGTCCCTCATATCTTTGGCATTTCTGCAATTACTAACATTTAGCACACACACCCTGTCCGAAACCACAATAGAAATTCCTCAACCATTAATGTTCCTGGTTGCGCAAGACACCTGCAGGCCTAAACCACAGTGGAAATTCCCAAACCAACCTGTAGGGGTATAAAAATCTCAAACCCCACCAGTTAGGCGCAGCTTCTCGAGCTCCCATTCCGAGTCTGCGAACCCGCCTGGAGTCCTCCCAATAAAGCCTGACTTTTGTTCATCTGGCTGTTTCGGCTCTTTGTTCGTTCATCAGCAGCACCCGGCAATCTTTCAGGTAGTTTATTGTTTTGGCTGCAATAGTGAAGGGGATTGTTTCCTTAATTTCTTTTGCTGACAGTTCATTGTTGGTATATAGAAATGCCTCTGATTTCTGAGTATCAAATTTATATCCTGCCACCTTGCTGAATTCATTTATCAGGTCCAGTAGTTTTTTGACTGAGACTTTAGGGTTTTCAATATACAATATCATATCATCTGCAAATAGTGACAGTTTTACTTCTTCTTTTCCAATTGGGATATCTTTTATTTCCTATTCTTGTCTGATTGCTGTAGCTAGGACTTCCAGAACTATGTTGAATAAGAGTGGTGAAAGGGGGCACCCCTGCCTGGTTCCTGATCTTAAGGAGATTGCTTTTAATTTTTGTCCATTTAGTATGATGTTTTGCTGTGGGTTTGTTGTAGATGGCCTTTATCATGTTAAGGAATGTTCCTTGTATTCCCACTTTACTGAGGATTTTGAGCATGAATGGGTGCTGGATTTTATCCAATGCCTTTTCTGCATCTATTGAAATTATCATGTGATTTTTGTCCTTCCTTTTGTTTATGTGATGAATCACATTGATTGATTTGTGTATATTGAACCAGCCTTGCCTCTCCAGAATAAATCCCACTTGATCATGGTGTATGATTTTTTTCTTATATTGCTGGATCCAGTTGGCTAATATTTTGTTGAGAATTTTAGCATCCAAATTCATCAGGGATATAGGCCTATCATTTTCTTTCTTCGTGTTGTCATTGCCTGGTTTTGGGATCAGAATTATGCTCGCCTCATAAAGGAGTTTGGAAGTCTTCCTTCCTCTTGAATTTTTTGAAATAGCTTGAGGAGAATAGGAGTTAGTTCTTCGTTGAATTTTTGGTAGAATTCACTTGTAAAGCCATCAGGCCCAGGACTTTTCTTTGTTGAGAGTTATTTGATAACTGTTTCGATCTCATTTGTTGTAATTGGTCTGTCTAGGTGTTCTGATTCTTCCAGATTGATTTCTGGAAGAGTATATAATTCAAGAAATTTGTCCATTTCACCTAGGTTGTCTAATTTTTTGGCATAGAGTTCTTCATAGTATTTTCTTACAATGCTTTGTATTTCTGTTGTGTCAGTTGTTATTTCTCCACTGTCTTTTCTAATTTTATTTATTTGGGTCCTCTCTCTTTTTTTCTTGGTGAGTCTAGTTAAAGGTTCATCAATCTTGTTTACCTTTTCAAAGAACCAGCTCCTGGTTTCATTGATCCTCTGTATTGTTTCCTTAGCCTCTATGTCATTTATTCCTGCTCTGGTCTTTATTATTTCCTTCCTTCTACTGGTCCTGGGGTTTATTTGCTGTTGTTTTTCTAGTTCTTTTAGATGCAAGGTCAGGTTGCTTATTTGAGCTTTTTCTAGCTTCTTTTGGTATGCCTGTAGTGCAATGAACTTCCCTCTCAGTACTGCTTTTGCTGGGTCCCATAAATTTTGAGTTGATGTATGCTCATTATCATTCATTTCTAGAAACTTTTTTATTTCTTCTTTGATCTTATTGTTAATCTGTTCATTATTTAATAACATGCTATTTAGTTTCCAAGTGTTTGAGTATTTTTCAGTTTTTCTTTTGTGGTTAATTTCTAGTTTCATGGCATTGTGATCAGAGATAATGCTTGATATAATTTCAATCTTCTTAAATTTATTGAGACCATTTTCGTGTCCTAACATGTGGTCTATCCTAGAAAACGTGCCATGAGCGCTTGAGAAGAATGTATATTCTACTGCTTTAGGGTGAAAAGTTCTGAAGATATCTATTAAATTGAGTTGATCTAGTGTATCCTTTAAGTCTGCTGTTTCTTTATTAATTTTCTTTCTTGAGGATCTATCCAGTGTTGTTAGTGGGGTATTGAAATCCCCTACTATTATAGTATGGCTGTTAATCTCGCCCTTTATATCCATCAAAGTCTGCTTTATGTATGTCGGGGCTCCTATATTTGGTGCGTAGATATTTATAATAGTTATATCTTCCTGTTGAATTGTTCCCTTTATCATTATGTAGTGTCCTTCTTTATCTCTTACTACAGCCTTTGTTTTAAAGTGCATTTTGTTCGATATAAGTATTGCTACCCTGGCTTTTCTTTCATTTCCATTTGCATGAAATATTTTTTTCCATCTTTTTACCTTCAGTCTATGTGCATCTTTTGTTTTCAGGTGTGTCTCTTGTAGACAGCATATGTATGGGTCCTGTTTCTTTATCCACGCAGCTAGCCTATGTCTTTTGATTGGATCATTTAATCCATTTACATTTAAGGTTATTATTGATATGTAGTTGTTTATTTCCATTTTATTCTTTAAAGCTATATTCTTCTTTTGCTATATTCTTTCCTCCCTTTGAACTGTTCACAACAGGCCCCTTAATATCTCTTGCAGAATTGGTTTGGTTTTAATGAATTCCTTGAGGCTTTCTTTTTCTGGGAAGCTCTTTATTTCTCCTTCAATTTTAAACGTTAGCCTTGCTGGATAGAGTAGTCTTGGTTGTAGGTTCTTGTTCTGCATTACTTTGAATATATTTTGCCATTCCCTCTGGCCTTGAGTGTTTCTATTGAGAAGTCTGATGTCATCCTTATGGGGGCTCCTTTGTAGGTGATAACCTTTATTTCTCTAGCAGCTTTTAAAATTTTCTCTTTATCCCTTAGCTTTGGTATTTTAACTATGATGTGTCTTGATGTAGATTTCTTTGGGTTTCTCTTTAATGGAGTTCTGTGTGATTCTGAACGTGGGGAATGTTTCCCAGCCTTAATTTAGGGAAGTTTTCTGCTATGATTTGATTGAACAAAGTTTCTATTTCTTGTTCTCTCTCCTCTTCTTCAGGAACCCCTATGATGCGAATGTTGTTTCTCTTCATGTTGTCACAGAGCTCCCTTAGAGTTTTCTCACATTATTTGAGTCTCTTTTCCTTTTTCTTTTCTGCTTCTGTGCCTTTGTTTATTGTGTCCTCTAACTCGCTGATTCGATCCTCAGCGTGGTTCATCCTGCTTTTAATTCCTTCCATTGTTCTTTTCAGTTCTGATACTGTATTTGTCATTTCTATCTGATTCTTTTTTATTATTTCAATTTTGTTTTTTATACTTGTTATCTATTTAGGTGTTCATAATGACTATCCATTGTTGCTCTAATTTCTTTGAACATCCTAACTATCATTATTCTAAATTCTGCTTCTGGTAATTTGGTTATATCTGGTTCATTCAGGTCCTTCTCTGGGGATTTCTCTTGATTCATTTGGTTTGCATTTTCTGCCTGCGCATTTTGTCAGTGTATAAGCAAGTTGTGGCCACTGGAGTCTAGTAGGTGTTGCCTTTGTGTTCTCTAGGTGTGGTCTGTCTGCAGGCCCGCCACCCCTTCTGCCGCTGTCTTGGTGGTTGGGTATGGGCATTGCCAGCGCCGGCCCACTGCGGCTGTTGCTGTGATTTCTTCCTCTCCTCCGTGGGAGGGGCTGTCACTCAAGCCACAAGCCTCAGCACCAAGGGTAGAGGTGAGCACCTTTGCTCAGCTGCGGACCCAGCCTTTTTCCGGACTTCCACTCAGCACCCGCGGTCAGAGCCTGCTCGCCACAGTTTTGTGGGTTGGACAGGGCTTCTGATGTGCTCTCAGCTGTGAGCCTTTGCCCTTCCGTAGCTTTAGCCCCGCCCTCGAGGCCAGGGCCCTCCTGCGCAGGATCGCAAACCAAGGTTTATTGGGTCGGGTGTGGCTGCTGGCGTGCGTTTAGCTGCGAACTTTCACTCGTCATGGGCTCTACCCTGCACCCCGCTTTCAGAGCCAACTCGCACATGCAGGATGGTAAACCGTGGTTTTTCCGGCCGGTTGGGCCTGCTGGCGTGAGCTCAGCCGCAAGCCTCTGCCCGTCTCTGGTCCTAGCCCTGTCCCCGTGGTCAGGGCCGCCTTGCACAAGGTCACATAGCAGATCTCTGCCCTTTTCTGGCCTCCCGCTTTTCTCAAATTGGTTTTAATTTTCACTTCTCTGATGATTGGTGATGTTGAGTATCTTTTCACATGTCTATTAGCCATGGGTTCAGTCTCTTTGAAGAAATGTCTGTACAGGTCCTCTGACCATTTTTAGTTGGATTATTTGTCCTTTTGGTGCTAAGTTCTATGAGTACCTTATATATTTTGGATATATTATTGGCAAATATCTTCCCCCATTCATTAGGTTGTCTCTCTTATTTCTGTTTACATTTTTCTGTGCAAAATTTAGTTTTGTGTCACATGGTGGGTCTTGTTTTCCTATTTATTCAGCCACCTTGTGCTCTTTGATTGGAGCTTTTATTCATTTACATTAAAGTGATTATTCATAGGTATATAGTTATTGCCATTTAATTACTTCTCTATTTTTTACTTTTTTTCCAAGAAGTTCCTTTAACATTTCTTCTAACACTGATTTGGTAGTGATGAACCCTTAATATTTGCTTGTCTTTATATCTCCTTCAATTCTAAATGGTTCTCTTATATGTAATCTTGGTGTGGGTCTGCGCTTTTCATTACTTTGAATATCTTGTACCACTCCCTTTGGTTTCTGTTGAAAGATCAGCTGACAGTCTTATGGGAGCTTTCTTGTAGGTAACCGCTTTGTTTTTGCTGCTTTTAAGATTCTTTTTTTCTTTTGAACACTTGTAATTTTAATTATCATGTGTCCTGTTGTGGGTCTCTTTGAGTTCATTTTTGAGGGGACTCTCTTTGCTTGCTGGACTTGTATGTTTATTTCCTTTGCCCAGGAAAGAGAAGTTTTTAGTTACTATTTTCTAAAATCGGTTTTCAATCCTCTGCACTTTCTCTCATTTTTCTTGTATCTACATGGTGTGAATGTTTTTACATATGATGTCATCTCAGAGTTTTCTTTAATTGTCCTTATATTTATTTAGTTAGTTATTTATACTGTTTGTTTGTTACTTTACAGGGACCAGAGAGAGAGTCAGAGAGAGGGATAGATAGGGACAGACAGACAGAAACGGAGAGAGGTGAGAAGCAGTCATTAGTTTTTCATTGCCGTTGCGACACCTTAGTTGTTCATTGATTGCTTTCTCACATGTGCCTTGACTGCAGGCCTTCCAACCCCTTGCTGGAGCCAGCGACCTTGGGTCCAAGCTGGCGAGCTTTTGCTCAAGCCAGATGGACCCGTGCTCAAGTTGGTGAACTTGGGGTCTCGAACCTGGGTCTTCCGCATCCCAGTTCAATACTCTATCCACTGCGCCACCGCCTGGTCAGGCTATTTATGCTATTTTTAATGGGGTGTTTTCCACTACCTTATCTTCCAAATCACTGAACTGGTCTTCTGCTTCATGTAATTTCCTGTTGATTCCATATAATGTATTCTTCATTGCAGATATTGTATTCTTCATTTTCAAGCATTTTTATGGTTTTTATGCCTTTTCCTATGTTTACTGTCTTTGTTGAAGTTCTCACTGAGTTCACTTGTTTTTTAAAATTCATTGTGCATCCTTATCACTAGTGTTTTGAACTCTGTATATGGTAGATTGTTTGCGTTCATTTTTTTTTATTCCTGAAGTTATTTCTGTTCTTTCATTTGGGACATGTTTCTTTGTCTTTTCATTCTGGCTGCCTGTTGGTTTGTATCTGTGTATTAGGCAGAACTGCTTAGGTTCCAGTCTTGGCAGGATGGCCTTCTGTAGTCGGTGTTTTGTGAGGCCCAGTGGCATAGTATCCCTGATGACCTGAGATCGATGCTTTAGGGGTGTCTGTTGTGTGTGTTATGTGTGTCCTCCTGTTGTACTTGAGTCTTGATTGCTGCCACATCAGTGTGTGGACTTGACCCTCAGGCTGGCTGGCTATGGTGACTGGTCATGACTGCAGTGGATGAGCTGTTGTGTTGGGGGATCAACCTCACAGAGTGAGATTTGCTGTTGCGAGGTCTGGTGTTTGTTGAGATTACCCTTCGGGTTTGCCATTTGTGAAGCTAAGTAGGCAGTTCTCTGTTGTGGTCTAGAGCTTGTCACTGGGTATGTGGGTTCTGGGCCACGTAGGAAGGGCTCCAGTGTTGTCTAATGTCAGCTGCTGCTTATGCCTTGTCCCATGGACACCAAATAGGAGCTTCAAAGTGATCTAGTGTTGCTAGCTGCCTTCGCTTGGCTTGGAGGCTCCTGGGAGGTGCTGTGCTGTGACCTGAGGGTGGCTGCCACTACCGGGCAGGTGGCTGCTTAGCAAGAGTTACAGGGCACACCAAGGCCAGGTCCTGCTTGCTTTGAGTTTGTAGACCTTTGGGGGGCTTTAGGGGAGTCCAGGGCATGACTCAAGGTCAGCAACTTGTGAATAACAGCCACAGAGAGAAGTTCTTCCTGTGCATGAATTGGCTGTGGTGGGTGTTCAGGAAATCGCCAGGGTGCAGGGAGTTTGGTGGACACTTAGATTTGGAGACATCTGCGCCTGTCAGCTTTGTGTAGGGAGGGGAAAGCAAAGAAACAAAATGGTGTAGAGAGCTTTTTTTCCAGCCCTTGCTCTGGCAATTCAGTTTCTTCTTGAATGTGCTGATGTTCTTCAAGCTGCTGCCCCAGTGGTAGAGCTGAGAGTCAGTGTGTCGGTTAAGTGAGTTGAGTTTGTTTGTGGTCTCTTTAAGAGGAATGCCTGGGACTCCAGTGGCCTTATGTCTCACTGTATAGGATCCTGCTGATTTTCAAAGCCAGATGCTGTAGGGACTCCTCTTTCCAGTGCTGGGGCTCTGGCCTGCAGAACTGTGTTTGGGGTGCGATAATAGAATCACTGAGAGACCAATGGTGTTGAGCTATACCTCCTAATCCTTAATTGGCACTCGTGGGTGTAGGACCAGTCCGTTTTATGTCTTGTCTCTCTTACCACTCTTGACTTGGTTTCTTCTTGATATTCTCAATTGTAAGGATTCTGTTCACCTAGTCTTCAGGTGCTTCTCAAAGGTGTCTGTTCTACAATTTAAGTGTAATTTTGATGTAGTCATGGGAGGGGTTGAGCACAGCATTTTATTACTTCACCATCTTGACCAGAAGCCAAGCCAAGAAAGAAACTTTTGTATTATATTTAAAAAATCTGTGTGTGTGTGTGTGTGTGTGTGTGTGTGTGTGTGTGTGTGTGTGTAGTTACCCAAAATCTTGTATAAGGTTTCAAAAGTTTAAATTTTAAGTGCTTTATTATTATAGTTATGTAAATATTCATTGTAAACTCTGTGCATCACCATAAGCTACTGAAGGTTAGGAAGCACAACTGTGCATATCTTGGAACACCTAGAATAAGGTCTTGCGTGTAAGAAGCACTTTTTAATATTTTTATATGAGAATAAATGAAAAGGTTAGAATTCTATGTAATAAAATGTTACAAGTAATGTATTAGGCTCAAATAAATTATTTGAATTTGTAGAAACACTGCTTAACTATAATATCCCCTTTGAATGTTTAGGATGTAAAAGTTCCTTTGAGTCAGATTGAGGAAATATGTTATAAATAAGGAGGAAGTGAGAAATATGAGATAAAGTAGAAACTGGTTGATAGATTTTTTAGTACTTCCTTTGGGAGCTTGTAATTTTAGAATAGAATTTTACCTTTTCTTAGCCTCATCTCATGTTGTTTTGAATACATCTTTTCAAACCATACATCTCTTCTTAGAATTCTGATTATCAGTTTTGTCTCCAAGTAGAAAGCAGATGTTTTAGAACATTTATTTTATTATTTCTCTCTCTCTCTAGTAAAAATTTATAGCTTTCAGGTTGTCATAGGTGACCATGTTGAAATAATTGAATACTTCATTTTATAGTGTTAACATTAAACTTCACTGTAGTGATATATAAAAACTAATATATAGTTATAGAGTAATACAAATCAGTAGTATTAAGAATATAGTATGAACAAAAACCTCTGTTTTATGTATTTATATTTTAATACATCTTATAAATATTATATGTAATTTATAATATTTTATATATTAATATTTAATGTATTTATAGAATTTTATATATTTTAATGCATAATAAAAGATAAAATCAAGGCTTTTATATTTGATATATATATTATAGAGTTTTATATATTTTAATAATATAATAAAATATATAAAACAGAGACTTTTGTTCTTAGTATATTCCTAAGAATACCAATGTATTATAAATATATTCATGTGTACTGAAGTTCCATGTGTATTTCTCTCTTCATATTATATTGTACTTATGCTTTGCTTTTGTTCTTTTTTCAAGCTTATACTTGGTTAACTGATTAGAACTCATTTTTTTTCTTTCTCTTTTCCCACCTCCCCCACCCCCCTCCCCCCATTTTACCATGACCTTATTTTTTGCTTGCAGAAACATTTCTTTGGTGTCTGTTTTTTTCTGTGCATGTCTTTGTCTCTATTATCAGTATGTTTGGTCATGGCTTTATACTTTTCATTTTTCTTCTTTTTCCAAATGAGAGGATGGGAGAGAGCGAAACTTCTGCCTATGCTCTGATCAAGATCCACCTGGCAACCCCCATCTGGGAACTATGCTCTGCCCATCTGGGGCCATGCCCCCAACTGAGCTATTTTTAGCACCTGAGGTGGAAGCTCCATGGAGCCATCCTCATTGCCTGGGGTGATATACTCAAATTAGTCGAGCCATGACTGTGGAAGGAGAAGAAAGAAAGAGAGAGAGAGAAGGAGGATGTAGAGGGGTGGAGAAGCAGATGATCACTTCTCCTGTGTGCCCTGACTGGGAATTGAACCTGGGACTTTGACACGCAGGACTGACGCTCTACCACTGAGCTGTTGAATTTGTTGAAATTTTAAGGGGAGAGATCAGGAGTATCTCTCGCGCCACCATTTCTCTGATGTCTAAATATTTTCATTAAACTTAAAATGCTTATTCTTATAATATCCCAAATATATTTACATAATTTGTAAAGGGCATATTATATTGTTGAAACAAATTTGGAAATGTGTAGTTGAAACATTAAATTTCATGGGTTTTTTTTCTTGCTCTTATTTTTGTTTTTAAAATTTCTGAAAATCTATGTAGGCTTGCATTATTGAATCATATCAGTTTAGTTTATTTTGAAAATATCTATCTTTTAACATCATATGTATTTCCTGAATACGGCTATCTATTTTTACTTTAAGTGTATTTATCTAGATCTTTCCCATCCCTGGGCTCCTGAGCTTTATTTGCCCCAAACTGAAGACATTGCCTGGCCCTTTTCTGTTTCCTGACTCACTGTAACCTGTGTTGTCTCTTTCTCCATCCTCATGAACAGCAGCACTAAAGCACAAAACATCCCAGACTCCAGTGCTCTCTGAAATCACCACATCCAGTTGCTCACCTGCTACCATTTTTTAGATTAGTAATTTACTTACTACAGTTATTTACTGCCTCCCTTTTAATTTTGAAATACTCTTTTCCAGTTCGTCTCCCCTACGTTCATCTTTGCACTGCTGCTAGAGTGACTGCTCTCAAATGTATTGTGATGATGTAACTCCCCTGCCCATTTGGTGGCTGGCCTTTCCATGAGGGTAAACTCATATGCGAGCATGACCCTTGCCCTTTTAGGTTAGGCTCTGATTCTCCTGTGTCCTCTCTCCATCGCGTGTTCACCGGTCCTGTTTTCCCACGTGACTATGGCACCCTCACTCACTGTATTGTCTCAGACCTTATGCTTTTGCTCATGCTGCACTTTCTAGAATGTCCTGCATGCCCTCCCTCTGCACTTACAGTGTATGTTTAAGATAAATCTCTATCATTTCCAGAGCTTCCCAGTGACAACACTGTTGTCTCCCTTGTACCCTTAATGTAGTGTATGATCTTCAGGTGTAAAAATGACAAGTGATGCTTTTCTTATTGATTCCATGCAGCTCTACCCCTGCTAGAATTCAGGGGAAAATATTTTCTTTATGCGTCTAGCCTCTTCCAGGTTAATGCCTGCAGTCATTGTATGCTGTCTTACTGACTAAGGGATTGAGTGACAAGCAAGTGAACAAATATGACAGTTTTGTAAAAAGGGGGTATCTGTTTTATTTTGTTTTTATAGGAAGAAGCAAGTGATCCACAGAACACAATGAATAATAACAATATGACTAATGTTGATGGAGAACACACAAAGAAAATAGTGGTGGTAAGTTAGTGACTAAGAATTGTTCCTATGTTTAAATGCTGATATACACAAATCTAATTTTTATACACCCAAATTTGTTGTAAGTAAGTATTGTTTTATATTTATCCTGACAGGTCATGATTTGCTCCTTTCATTGAACAGCACTTTTTTCCCATTAAGCATTACCTTCACTTTGGTATATACAGTCCTTTTTATTTTATTAGGGATTGTCAAATATTGCTGACTAAGATTTTCCCAGTGTTTTAAAATGCTTATTGGAATTCTGATCTTTACCTAGAATAAAGCTTCAGTTGCGAGCATGTCAGTACTATTATAACTTTATTTTATCTTAATATTGTATGTAACATTGACAATCTTAAGCCAACCACCTGTTTGGATTAGAAGAGGGTGTGTGTGTGTGTATGGCTTCTTTGTGTATTAGAAATGGTTAAGTAATTAATCATAGTGCTTATTTGGTACTCACACCTTTTAAAACAGTAATTATGAAAGTTTTGGCTAGTTCTTTTTATAATGTTAAAAATCAAAATTCAAAATATATTATTAAGGTGACAGTTATAATATTAGAAATTCAAACTGAGGAATATAAAAGGCAAACACTAGTATCATACATTCTGTTAGCCACTAGAACTATACCCATGACCATTAGAGCTATGATATCACATATTATTTTGTGTGTGGAAGATTCTACTGTACATTTATAAGAGAATGACAGTAAAAATGATCAGTAACCATTAGTATTACATGAACACAGTCTTGACCTCTTGAGCCCCTTGAACTGATGAATGTTAGGATCCAGGGACTCTCAGGTGATACCTCATCAGCGCTGTTTTAAATCATCTGGGGGGTTTGTGGATGTCAAGTGATAAAGTGACCCTCAGGATGAGACAGGCTTTAAAGCTTCATTTATGCATTTGTTGCTGTTTTCTCTCACTTATCTTCAAATGTTTAAATCTGACAATTTTGTTTTAATAAAAGGAAATATTTTTGTTGTGCTCATTTCCTCTGTCATGGCACTTTGTCCTCATTGGATACAGTGTGGACCTACCTAGACACCTAGACTGACCCTTTTTTTTTTTTTTACAGGGAAAGAGAGAGAGAGTCAGAGAGAGGGATAGATAGGGACAGACAGACAGGAACGGAGAGAGATGAGAAGCGTCAATCATCAGCTTTTCGTTGCAACACCTTAGTTGTTCATTGATTGCTTTCTCATATGTGCCTTGACTGTGGGCCTTCAGCAGACCAAGTAACCCTTTGCTGGAGCCAGCGACCTTGGGTCCAAGCTGGCGAGCTTTTGCTCAAACCAAATGAGCCCACGCTCAAGCTGGCGATCTTGGGGTCTCAAACCTGGGTCTTCCACATCCCAGTCCGATGCTTTATCCACTGCGCCACCGCCTGGTCAGGCTGAAGAATGTAATCCATTAAGAGGAGAATATGTAATAAAAATCCTTAGCAAATAAAAGCAAGTAGTATGAGAAAATAAAAGGTACAAAAATGAGAGACGAGAGATAATTGACCTTCTCTATGTGAACGACAAGGGCAGGACACAGAGTGAAACGCACAAGGAGGGAGTACAGTAGTGCGTTTGGGGGAAGAGGAGGACGTCGAACTCCTTCTCTGAGGAAAGAATTTTACGAGTCTGTCACATTTCTAGTATTATTTACATTCTAATGCATGCAAACTTTATTTTTAGGTTCTTTAGGTTTTTTAGTAGCAGTAGTTTTATAACTAATTTGACCCTCAATCATGGGAGTCGTCAGAGATCTGGGGATTTCAAAGTTGGTGATAAATCTCCATGCATATCACAGTCAGAGACCAAATGTCAGTCAGTGTCCACAGACTTCGGACACATGGCCTTACCAGATACAGACCAGATTGATATCTGAGCTGTGTTTCTGTTAGGGAACGTTAGGCTCCACAACCTGTGTGACCACAGCCACTAGCAAAGTGAGGGCAAAGATGGTGATAATGACACAGAGGTCATCCCAGACCACCTCGGAGGCCTCTCTGTAGTTTTGACTTTTCAAAAATCATATTGTGGCAAAATCTACTTTGTTGTTTACTCTCTTATGAAACCTACAAGCAAACAGAATATCCTTTAGCAAGATATTTGCATTCTTCCTATAACCAAAGTAACATCCTTAAATAACAAACAGAATTAGGAGAAGAGGGAGAGATCTCAAGTTTTTCTACTCTCACAAAAACCCGGATTCTTAGCTTTATTATTATACCTCTCAATTCACAAATATTAGATATAACTCTGTTCATGGTTACTGTAGTTGCACCTTCCAAAAGTCAAGTGTAAAAGATTCTCTCATATCTTCTTTGGCTTTATACATTTTAGAATTGGCTTTTCCAGCAGGAGTGGGAATCACTGAGAATTGGCTACAGTGTACATGCCGCTCAGCTGTGTCCATATAGTCTGTCAACTTATTTTATTTTTTAATTAACTACACAGTTCACAAGGGATATTGGTTGTAAGGAGTGCTGTAATCATTTAAAATTAATATATGGAAAACCAGTTTTAATTCTAGGATACTCATTCTGTTGACTAACCACATCTAGTTTGTGTTCCACCCTGTGGTACACCACTAACCTAGTGCCTTTCACAGTCACACGTTCAGGTGTGTAGGGATAGAACAAACACATAGTCTCTTTTACCCCTATCATTTTATCACCTTTCTTTCCCTCACCTCTAGAGCTAGCATTGTATTTGTAAAAGACTTTCGGTTCTCTCCTAGAGGACTGACATTGGGCTATACACCCAGTCACTTACCTGTCTATGCAGGGGCCTATTTCTCCATGAGCTTGGTAGATGCAAGAAGCAGGACTTTAAAAACACCTATGCAAGCTCCCTCATCACAGAAACTAGTGAGGGGAAAACTCCAAGATAAATTGAAGCAACTTAACAGTTTATGTAGTTCATTTCTCTTCACAGTTGATACCTTTTATAGAATAATGAGCAGAATGTAGTTGACACAGGATTTTCATGATTATTCATTGAATAAAGATTTATTTTATTCTGGGACCTGAAAATTTCTTATCTTAGATATTTCTGGTAACATTTCTTCAGTTCAGGCCTGCATCCTCTATTTTGCATTACTGGTTTCTGATTCCTCCTTCATTTATTTGTATACCCCTCAAATTCATCACTGTGAAAGCATTTAGAGTGATGTGTCTCAAATGCAAATATGACCGTGAACCACACCGTAAACCACAAGAGTGTCCGGGTCTCTCAAGAATACATATAAGGTTTTTTTATAACCTGACTTTTGCCTAACTCTCCATCTTTCGCCCATTCTACAATAGACCCTAATATGTTATCCATTTTTAAAGTATGAGTTTGGCTATTGTTATTCAAAATACTTCAACTGTTATCTTTTATTAACTGAAAATGCTTCAGCCCTCTGAAAATCTTTTCTGCTGTTTTATTTGATTGAAATATTTGTAAACAAACATAGACTTGTATGTGTATTTAAAATTCATGTTAAAATATTCCCATTAATGTATCTGCGACTACATTTTATAGATAAAAAGTCAACAATAGGAGTAACAGTGGAGGAAGATTCAGGCTCACCCTGGGATTCGGAGGTACTGCTGTTAGTATTGTTATTATTTTTGTTATAAGTACCGGCAGGCATTGTGATGTTAAAACACATAGGGGTTGCTTTTACTTTATTTTCTCATCTCAACATTTTCCCATAAAAATTATTTTCCTATGTTTTTTAATCTATAATTAATAAAATAATCATGTGCTAAAAACAGGGTCTGGCAAAAGTAGGTTTACAATTGTTTGTGTGGAGAATAATATATTTCTTAACACTGTGCTTTGCAAACTCGCACCAGTAAACCTACGTTTTCCCCTCCCTGTATAATGATACTGCAGAGTGCAATTCTGCTCATTCACAAGATTCACTTAATAAAATTAGTGTCGTACATTATAAAAAGCTGTGGGAACCGAATGCCTAAGTAATGAATTTGGGGTCTGAAGTTTACGTAAAGACTGAAGAACTATTCCAGTCACCCTGCTCCAACTCTGTTACTGTGGTTTATATGGACCTGTGAAACCCCTACTGAAGTTCAGAGAGAAACAATTTGGATTGCAGTTTTCTTTATCTTGCTGCTGGGACTTCAAAGTATTATTTAATTTGACTTGTCAAGTAGGTGCTCAGGGAACATTTCCTGAGAAAGAAAAGCATGGTGCAGAGTGGTAAGTATGTAGCAGTAGAATAGCACCTGTTTGGATTGGCAGTGTTCCCGTAATCACAGCTGGTTTGGGTTGTTCAAAGGGCTTGCTTTGAGTACCCCTGTGGCAGCTGTACTTTCAGTAGCATAAGTGTAAAGCATGCTGAGCTTCTCTGAGGTGACAGCTGTGGGAAGAGATGGGGCCTGTGTCTTGGATACAGCATCTGCTGCCCAATGGTGCTGACGCTGCAGATGAAGTCAGGTGCTGTTAGCAGTCCCGGTCAGTCACTTCTCGGGACATCTTACTTTAACCTGTTGGAACATCAGTGACCTCGTTCCTAATAAGGGTGCCGGTACTCACCTTTCACATATGTGTGATGAACCAGTGTGGTAACAAATGTGAGAACAGTCTGTAAACCATAAAGGACGCTATGGAAATGTAAGTAAGGCCCAGGGATCCCCATGGGTGATCTTACAAAATACTGAGCATACCTTTTGTAAACCTAAAGGACAATAAAATGGCCGTAGGGTGAAGACAGAATGTGACAGTCAGAAAGGCTGTGTGGATCTCTCGTTATAGGTGGGGGTGCTAAGTTTCTATAAACAGCTCTTCAGGGACCTATCCTGACGTCTGTGCTGCTCTGGCACCTGAAGCCTTCTTGATGAGATCTCACATGTTTTGACTTTAAATAATTTCCTGTTATTGAATACCAAGTATATGCTGGGCAGTAGACACTGAATGTACAAGGTCAGGGGTCAGGCTGCAGTGAAGGGGAGGGGCAGAAAAACCAGTAAATGGCAATCCAGCATGTCAGTGCCAGGGTTTCCTACAGGGGGAATGGAGAATGTTAGGTTAGAGAATATGGGGGAGTTTACAGTTGGAATGGGAGTGGGAAAGGAATGTAGGTGTTCAGATAAGATCATTCCAAGTGTGACAAGAGCTGCCAAGTGAAAGAAGCAGTCATGGGAAGGGCTAGGATGAGGACATAATGGACAGGGAGAACAGTGGATTTCATCTGATTATCATTTTACTCTCACATGTTGGGATGACCGGAAGCAGGAAGCAGGTAACCATCATCATACCATTTTTATCAGTGCTGCGTGTAGAAAGAAACAAAATGTGCCTAGTAGGTGTCTGGCACATTGCAGATGGTTAATGAGTAAATGTTCTTATTCTTCCCTTATTAAAGTTTACTATAATTTTGCAGTTTCATACCAACCAGTATGTATAGCTTTTATAAGTATTTAAATGTAATTTAAAGAAATGTTTTTCTTACTACTTTGCTATTTTTTCCAATTATTTTTTCTATCAAAAATTTTATCAAATAATAGCTTTGTCCAAGCCCTGGTATCCCTAAATGGAGCAGGTTTCTAATGTTCTGTTTATACCCATGACGACACACTACAGGGTTCCTTACCATGTCAGGTATCTTTTCTTAACAATAAATAAGTTCTGTCATTAGAGACATTTTAATGTTATTGTAAGTAGACTTACTATTAAAGAATGTGCTTCAGAAACATGTTTTTTAAAAATATCTTCTCATTTTGGTGGGAACAAAAGAAGAGTTAGGCATTGTGAAGTTAGTTCTTTGTTGGAATGTGTGTACTATCAGCATTTTGTCTACAAAGTGTTTTCTCTGGCTTTCTTTGCTCACTATGCAGCCAGTAGCCAAATGAGGATAAAAGAAAGCTTGATGTAGAGGCACATGTAAGCGGAGCTATTTAAATGTTTTGGTGGACTCACCTTGCCCTATTTTTAAGTTTAATTGCTTGTAAAGTGTGAAATGGAGATGTTTTCTTAGAAAGGGGTTAAAAAGTCTTATGTGAGTCATTATCACTACAAATTTTAACAGGGTTCCTGTGAAAGGCTCCCAGAAATGTCTGCACAAGAACTTTGGGCTGAAGTTTGTCGTTTATTTACTGGAGGCTGCAGATCAAAGAGGAAAAAACATCCTAACTGGACAAGTAAAAGGTAAGAATTGTATTTTTTTTAAAGTCCTTGACAGAATGTTGATTAAAGCATGATTTTCTCACATATTCTAAAAGCATAGAGTGTCACCCATTAAATGCATAGTGAGTAAAGGAGAAGTGAAAGGAGGTAAGCTGTGAATCTTACCAGTGCCAGCGAGGGAGCTACCGAGGTGCCCTGCAGGAGCTGAAGTGTCAGTTCCACTTCAGGAGACACTGAGGCCCAGGAGAGTAGGGGTGTAAGGAGGAGGAAAGGAACAAAACAGGGAATGAAGAGTGAGAAAGGCAAAAATCACAGGAAGTGAAGGAAAACGGAAGCAGGTATATGCAGTGGGAGGTGATAAACTAGTGCTTCATCGAAAGGAAGAGCAGCGTATCTGTAGTGTGGCAAGAATGGAGAGACCCCAGTCCCAGAGCTCCTGAGAGCAGGGAAGGCACGACGGAGTGAGGCAGCTCATCATGCAGCACTGTGTTTCTTCACCGACATTCAGCCTGAGTCGGTGTGGTCAGCTATAAATGTCTGCACCGTGCTGTCCCATGAAATGTTGCTACTTGGTGTGATAGTCCAGAATAAGGGCATTGGGAGAAGGTGGGGCAGGGTCAGTTATGGGGAGAGCAAGGAAGCCATAATCCAATGAAAGGTCCAGTAGAGAATACACGACTTGTAACGCAGTTTCAGTTTTGGAGACATGACAGCACAGGGCTGGTATTCTGCATTTTTCAGAACTCTCAGGTGACGCCAATTCTTCTGACCCTCAGAGCAGGTGTGCTCTGTGTAGAAAGGGTGTCCACGTCTCTTCAGAGGTGTCAGGGTGAAGAGCCATTGGGTAGATAGTTTATAGCATGAAGGGCTTGAAGAAAAGCATTATTTTGTTTTTATTTCTGCACATGTCAGTAGCCAAAGGGAAACAGAGAGAGTTGAAGAAATAGAAATTATAGGTATAAGCAGCTCTTGTAAAACTGAGGAAAGAGAAGTGGTTGGGATAATCCTCTAAACTGCATCTTCTAACCTGCATCCTGTAACCTCATTATTTAAGTCTCTGCTCCATTGTTATCTCTAGAAAAGCTATTCCTGACTACTCTTATCTATGTTCTTTAAATGCAATGCCCAGTCCTAAAAGATGAAATGAAATTTGTTAGAATGGTAGAGGGGAAATATATCAGATATAACAAAAGTGTATACTGATATAGGAATAAAAAGTGACTAATTTTGGAAAATGTAGATAATGTTGCAGTGGAAGCTTAGGGAGATAGATGTTGTATAGGTACCATTAGGTGGTAAGGAATAGAGTGTGACTTTATATGTTTGTACTGTATTTCTAAATTTCATTTTTTTTCTGATTTGTTCATTGATGTTGGGTGAATGAGTTGGTGAATGAATTATTGAAATGTTTTTATGCCTTGAATTTTATGGCATCTAATATTTTCTAAATGCTTTGTTGAAGTTTTCAAGAATTAAAAAATTTTTTTGAAGAAATAAATGTTCAGCTTATGATTCAGTTTAAACTATCGATTAATAAGATGTATTTTTCATTTTTAAAAGAATTATAGCTTTTATTTAACTAAGTAGTTTATTTTAACTATGTAGATTTACCAGAAGAACTGGACTTAGCAGTGACATCACAGGAAGAGCAAGGAAGGCTTTTTGGAGGTGAGAATGACCATCCACAGGTATGTAGAAAGTTACATTTAAATTTCTAGTATAATATTGCTTTCTATGCATTAATAATGTAACATAGTCCAAATGAAATTATCTTTTAAGCTAGGATTTTAGAAGCAATGAATCATAATTAATATATAGTTTTCACAAATTTTTAACTAGTTATGAGACTTAAAATAGTGTTAGACTCTATAGTAACTTACAGCTAAACTTTATCCTTGTAATTGAAGCAAATGAAATTAAAAAATATTGTTTGCTTTCATTTTTATAAATTCTGTACATGAGAAGAAATATTGTAGAAAATAATTGAATCTTATGATTAGACAGTTGAAATTATGAACAATATAACATTGATGGCTATTGAGTTGGATTCATGTGGGAAAAGTAATAATCATCAGTGGTTCAAAATTAGCAGTGACATACTGCTAGTCACTAATGCCCAGGTTAAAGTTTTATTCTGCCTTGTGATCTCTATGTGAGTAACTTCAGGATACCTTCAGGGAGAGAATGGGGTCAAAAAGTCATCTCAACGACCTGTTTAAAGAATCACACTTTTCCTGGTGGAGCCTTTTGTTAGGGCACAAACAATAGCTGTCTGATTTAATTTCACTATCGTAGTATATCATCTGAATTAAAATTCAGGATTTTTTCTATTTGATTGATATTAATGATTTTACCTCCTAATAATTTAAAGTTTGCCTCTTATTCAATTTTTCTTCAAAAAATTTTTTTCAGTTACACTTTACATTCATTATGATTTTATATTAGTTTCAGGTGTACTGCATAGCAGTTAATCATAAAAATACTCATAGACAATATCCCAGTGATTACCAGAGTGGGGAGTGGGGGCAGGTAGAAGAGTGTATAAGGGGAATAAATGGTGATGGAAGGAGACAACTTGGGGAGGTCAACACAAAATACAATATATAGATGATCTACTATAGAACTGTATACTTGGTATATAATTTTATTAACCAGTGTCATTCAATAAAAAAGAGTATACTACAAACAAATCATATACTTTACAAAATATTTTCCCTGATATTTTCAGAATGCACCTGACATTATTATTGACTATATTCCTTATGCTGTACTTTACATCCCTGTGACTGTTTTGTAATTACCAACTTGCACTTCTTAATTTCTTCACCTTTTTTATCCAGTCTCACCATACCCTTCTGTCTGGCAACCATCAGTCTTTTCTGTGTATCTATAAATTTGTTTCTCTTTTGTTTGTTTATTTTGTTCTTTAGAGCCGACATATATGTAAAATCATAGTATCTGTCTCTGCCTGGCTTATTTCACTTAGCATAATGCCTTCTAGGTCCATCCATGCTGTCACAAATGTTAAGATTTTGTTGTTATGGCTGAGTGATATTCTATTGTATGTGTGTACCACTGCCTTTTTTAAAATTTATTTTTCTAATGACAGACTACCTGGCCAGGGCTTTTCCTGATTAGATTTTCAGAAAATATCTTTTCCATCCCTTTAGTTTTAGTCTGTGTGTATCTTTTGTTGAGGAGGGTTTATTGTTGACAGCTCATGTAGGGGCAGTTTTTTTCTAATCCATTTTACACTATGCCTTTTGATCAGAACATTTAAGTCATTTAGATTTTAGGAGATTATTGATAGATTCATCTTATTGCCACTTTATGTTTTATAATTATTCTCTGTCCTCCTTTTTCTTTTTCTTTATATAGAAATCCCTTTAACATTTCTTTTAATACCGGTTTTTAGTGATAAACTCTTTGATCTTACCTCAGAATAATTTATTTTTCTTTTAATTTTAAATGATAGCTTTGCTGGGTAGAGTAGTCTTCATTGCAGGTCTTTGGTTTTTATCACTCTAAATATTTTGAGTCCTGGCTGAATAGGCCGGTTGGTTAGAGCATCATCCTGAAGCTCAGAGGTTGCCGGTTCAAGCTCCAGTCAAGGCACATGTAGGACCAGATGTTTCTGACACTCTCCTGCCCTCTCCCTTCCTCTCTCTAAAATCAGTAAAATAAACATTAAAAAGATATATTGTGCCGATTTCTTCTGGCCTAAAACATTTGTGTTGAGAAAATAATCTGCTAGTCTTATAATAGTTCCCTTGTAGGTAACTATCTGTTTTTCTCTTGCTGCTTTTAAGATTCTTTCTTACGCTTTAACCTTTGCTATTTTAATTTTGAAGTGTCCTGGTGTGGGCCTCTTTGGATTCATCTTGTTTGGGACTCTATGTGGATCCTGAACTTGTATGTCTTTTTTTTCTACCAGGTTTAGGGAAGTTTTCAGTCATTATTTTTCATATAGGTTCTCAACTTTTTACTCTCTTGTCTTTTCCTTCTGATACCCCTTAATGTGGTTGTTGCTATGCTTCATGTTGTCTCTGAGGCTCCTTAAACAATCCTCATTTAAAAAAAAAATTACTACTTCCTGTGCTCTAATTGGGTATTTTCTGCTACCTTGTCTTCTAAAACAGTGATTCAGTTCTTTGTGATTTAGTTCTTTGCTTCATCTGATCTGCTGTTGAGTCCTTCTAGTGTATTCTTTATTTCTGACAGTTTTTTTCTGTTGCTTTCTCTGTCCTTGTTTATACTTTCTATCTCTTTGTTGAAGTTCTCACTACATTCCTTGAGCATCCTTATAACCATTGTCTTTAACTCTTTACCTGGAAGATATCTTGCCTCCATTTCACTGAGTTATTTTTCTGGGGATTTCTCCTGGTCTTTCCTTTGGAGCATGTTTCTTTATCTCCCCATTTGGCTGCCTCTCTCTATTTGTTTCTGTGTGTTCTATAGATCTGCTATGCCTCCCAGTCTTGGTATAGTGGCCTTATGTAATAAGTGTCTTGTGGGGCTCAGTGGCACAGTCTTTGTGATCGTCTGAGTTAGGTGCACCAGGATTGTCATTTGTGTGTGTCATGTGGGCCCTCCTCTTGTAGAGTCTTGATTGCTTTTGGCCTGTCATGGATGAGGTTGACCCTCAGGCTGGATGATTATAAGGACTGACCCCAATTATAGAATAGTAGCTTCTGTGTGAAGGCTGAGCCCATGTCACATAAATCATGCCAACATGGTCTGGTGCCTACTGACATCTCCATTTGGGTGTTCTGCTTATGGGGTTAATTGGGTTGTATGCTGAAGCACCCCCCCCCCCACCCCTGTGGTGCAAGCAAATGGCAGAAAGTGCCCGTCACTGGCCTTGGGCTATGTATATGGAGCTCCAAAATGAGCCAGTGGTTATGGATTTCTCTCTGAGCCTGAGTGCACCAGGGAGGGGCCCAGCTGCCTCCAATGCCTCCTTCCACCAGCACCAAGCACAGGGACAGGTGCGCAAAGGCCCAAGTCACTCTGAGATTTACCTTCACCTGCTGGCTTTCTGTTGGGCTCAGTCACTGAAAGAGCTTCCGTGGGTATGCGAGTTGCATGAGGTAAGTTCTCAGTGAGTCACCAGGTAGGTCTGAGCGGTGTATACCAGATTGATCCAGATGAAGACTCAGCTTTCCTGCTGGGTGTGAGGCCACTCAGCAAAAGTTCCAGGATACGCCAGTACCAGCCACCACCTGCCATGTTCTCGCTGATCTTTGGGTTGGGTTGGGGCCTCATAGATTCACCAAGATAAGAGATTTTCATGCCCACAAAGAGCAAGATCTGGTCACCTGAAGGGATGGCTCTTCACTGGAATGGTGGTCCTGGTCATAACAGCAAGAGAAAAATGATGCCACTCCAAAGCTACACAACTCAGTCTCTGAGAACCACTGATTCCAGCTGAATCTCGTCAGGAAACCTCCAAGAAAGTACCTCACAGGCCTAGGCAGCTGCTGACTCCATTGGAGAGCAGAGCTACTCAGGGTGTTGGATGGGGTAGGGCTAGTGCACTCCCCAAGCTGATGCCCTAATGAGGGTAGTGCTCAACCCAAGAAACATGGCATCTGTGGGCAGTGTGGGAGAGGCACTCAGCACAGGGAGGGTACCTGGGAGGCATCCCTTTGGCTCTCTCCCCAGAACCACACACTGTGGTCCCTCCTCACATGACTCCAGTCCACACTGAGGCCCAAGGTGAGTGGCAGGAATGAGAATTGTATGCTGGCCTTTTAAGAGGGCTCCTGGTTTTCTAACGGACTCTCATCTCTTACTGGCAGTCAGAATCCTGGCTGATTTCCACACCAAGATGTTATGTGGGCTTCTCTTCCTGGCTCTGGTGCTCTGGGCTTGGGAGTCCAGCATAGGTTTGAGATATTCCATGCTTTCAGGGGGTTGGGGGGACCCTTGCAGCTGAGACATCCCTCAGGATTCTAAACTGCCACATGTGGGTGCAGGGCTGGCCAGCATTTTTGTGTCTCCACCCTTCCTTCCAGTCTAGCTGTGGCTTCTTCTGCAAATCCTTGGTTATAAGACTTCTGTTTAGCTAGTCTTCAGTTGGCTACTTAGACTGAGAGTTACATAAATTAGTTGTAATTCCAATTTGGTCCTGGGAGGAAGTGAGTGAAGCTTTCACCTCCTTTGCCTCCCTCTTGGATCCCTCCCCTAAAAAAACCCACTTTAAATACACTATAGGGGTTCACTGTTTAATATATGATGAGATAAAATATTTTACATGAGGAAATGTTTGTAACAATAACATTTATATACTAATTTATTTTTAGGATATTTAAATCTAATGAATTGTTTTAGGTTAAACAATTTAAAAAGTTGGTTTGAGGGTTTATGTTTTTGTTTAATTTAGACCAAGGCAAGTTATTTTTTTACTTCTTAGTTACAATCCAGTGATTTGAGGGTAGCTAAACATAGGAATCTGTTAAATTTTGTTTATATTCTAATTTTCTTTGTCCATTCCTGATTATTTAAGGATAAAGTTTTTCCACAAACATGTACCCTGAGAGGAGAGTCATATGCAAATCAAAGCAAGAAAATTCATCTCCCACTTTGCAATCTGCAAAAAGTGTCTCATGAACCACAAATAGTAAATGTGAGAGAGACCCTATATGCGCATATTCAGGACTTCCTTCTGTGCAAAAGGAAGAGCCACTGCATGGCGACTCTAAAGAAGGAGCAAGCGTGAGACAAATGCCTTCTGACTTGACCAATAAGGCACTTGACTGTAATGAGAAAGGTGCCTTTGGAGTTTCTGCCTGTGCAGTGTCTGAAATGTTTCCTGAAGAAGCCAGTCTTGAAAATGCTTTCTGACTCATTCAAACCCTGGGTCCTTGGAAGATGCTTCTCAGTTACCATCTAAGCTTTGTTTAAGTGTAAAAAAATTACGCAATGAAAATGATCCCAACCCAGACACTGTGCATGTCTTTAACAAAAATGAGGAGAGTTTTTATGATACAGAAAATAAAAATTTTGTAAGGAACCCACTAATTACATTTGAAGTGAAAGAAGACCAAGAGCTTGATATGCAAATGACAAAAAATATGGACCCAAGTACCAGTAACGGGAAATTAGGCACTGGACATACACCTCAGTCTAGTGATCCAAAAAGACACCTTGAATTGATTGAAATAAAAAGGCAGGATATTTCTGCAGTTACATATACTTATAGGGAAACAAAGCCAAATCAAGACTTTTTTCAGAAGCCATCAAATGCAGATAATTGCAGTGCTAGTAACTGTAAAAGCATGAAAATTGAATTCAAAGATGCAGGTTGCTCCGCACAGTATAATGACAGAACCTCTCAAGTATGTCTAAATGAAGAAGTACAGTCAGATTTGAAAATGTTGAAGAAAGACATGGACATGTTGAAGATAGAGCTGGCTTTGATAAACGAAAAGGTTCAACTTCAAAAAAAAGGTAGAGGTTACCTTGCTGCTATTCTTTGTTTTTTCTCTTTATTAATTATCTGATCTATTCTGATTTTCTACTTCTGAGAAAAGTTGTGTGTAAAATGATGTCTAAATATGTAATTGTGTGTTTAAATAGATTATTTGTCATCTAACTAATAGGAGATTAGAAAAAAAATTTCATGTTTGTTCTTTAATTAACTGAAGTCTCTCTGTCACCTTTCCCTATGAATTGGGAGACTAATTAACTACTACATGTACCAGGTGGCCTTCTGAATGAGAAAATGTACAAAGGAAATTGCTTTGAAAATATAATAAGCACTAAGGTGTTTTCTTTTTAAGTTCATTGGCTTAAATATCAATTACATTCCATAAACAAATGGAAGGAGCTATGATTGAGAGAAGGGATATAAACAGATATCCAGTAAACCATCTATTTTTGTGCTGCAGTGTGTGCATTCTCCTATGCTTTACTCAAAGCCTTGGAACATAGAATTCCAACACAATCACATCTAGATATTTTTATTTTATTTTACTTTTTACTTATGTTTACATTATGTATTATTTTTTATTAGTTTTATGAGTACAGAATATTGGTTGGGCAATTATATATTTTGCAAAGTTGTCTCCTTGATATTTCAAGTACCCGCCTGGCACCGTAAGTAATTATTAAAATACGTTGAGATATTTTAACTTACAAACATATACTTTTACACATATGTTTTTGTTAAGTCAAATCTTTATATTATGTTGTTTAACGAAGTACGGTATGTACATAAAAGAATACTCAACCTTAGACCTAGAGGGTATTATGCTAAGGGGAGTAAGTCAGACAGAAAAAGATAAATACCATATGATTTCACTTTTATGTGGGATGTAAACATAAAAATGGACCAATACACAATATTAAAACAGGCTAGTAGAGAAAGATCAGACTGATGATGGCCAGAGTGGAGGGTGTTTGGGGGACTGGGTGAGAGTGGTGAAGGGAGCAAGAAGTACAAATAGTCACAAAATAGCCACGGGATGTAAAGTGTTGCATTCGCCGGGCCAAGAGCAGAAGTCGGAGACTTTCAGGACTTAAGATGTTACTTTATTGGCCAAGTTTAACCTGCGCAGAGGCAAACTCTCTAGGTGTTTGGGAACACCTTACCCACCAGAGGGGCTGCAAACGAGAGTCACGCCTGCTGCTTACAGACTAATAGTTTATATAGTGGCAGCAAGCAAGCAGTTTACAGAAGCTGACGTGGCAGTTAGCGATTGGGCAAGGCTAAACAAGTTTCACAAACAAGTAACGGGAAGGAGATAGCGGTTATCTTTGGCAACCACAGCAGGGCGGGTTCGGGTTCCAATGGTTATTTTTCAAAAATTCGATGCACAAACAGTTCACAGTTCCTCTTGGTGGGTAGCCTCTGTCCAGTTTCTAAATATTAGGTCACCCTGCCCTTTCTTTGCTCTTCTTCTTCCATTAGTTTCATTGTTAGTTAGAACACTATGAACTTTGTTTTACTTTAGGCTATTTTCCTGGCAACATTCCTATGGCTCTACGTTCCCCCATTTCTTTTGGTCATAAATCAAACCCTTGATTCTTCGTCAGTGGGAAGAATGGTATAGGGTTGGGACAATACCATCAGTTTCACTGTTTCTACTCTTTCCTTTATGAAAGTAAGGAGCTTGTTCAAGAGGATTGGTCCAAGAGATAGGGCTAACAACAATAATAACAAGGGGACAGCGACGGCTGAGACTAAGGTGGTTAACTATGGAGACCAATTAAAAAGATTTTCATACCAATTATTTCCTTCTCTGCTTTCTTTTTCTCATTACTGTAATCTTTTTCTAAGGACCTGGATGCTTTCCCTTATGACTCCGGAATGATTAACATAAAAGCAGGAATCTTCTCCCAAGGCTGCACATAGCCCATCTTGTTGAAGGAAAAGCAAGTCTAATCCTCTTCTGTTCTGCAGTGCTACTTCTGCCAGGGAGTCTACCTGTTGTTCTAAGTATGCTACCTGATATTGGAGGAGCGATATGTCCTTAGAGAATGTCTGGGAGAGCTGCCGAAGATGGAGTTCTCCTTGGACGAGAGATGCTGTTCCTACCCCTATGGACCCTACTACACCTATAGTAACTAAAATGGGGATAAGGAGCGGGGTGGCTCGCCTTTCCCTTCTTGTGGGAGTAGCGAGGAATTTAGGGTCTCCACCATAGAGATATACTTGTGGGATCACATAAGCACTTACACAAAGTTCAGAATGGGAGGGGGTTATACACTTGAAGATACCTTGAGTACATACAAACCATAATCCTTCAGGAGCCTTAATTACCTGTGGGTTCTCTAATGATGTTGACAAAGTCTCATGGTTCAGGCAATAGTCACTATAGTTGGAGTCCTTCAAAGTATAATTAGACAGAAGGTAGCATGTTCCTTTCCCATGAAATTCCGTCAAGGTAAGGGATCCTTCGGAAAGGCAACTCTCTATCTGTTCTACATGTTGGCCTTCACTAAGGGTTATTATAGCTGGGGCTGATTCTCCTAGGCCTGAAGTGTTGGCTCCGAGCCCTATATAAAAGGGGGGTCTGGGACTGAGACAAAGCCAACAGGACCCTGTCACTTCAGGTTGGGTGCTATTAAAAAAAGGGAAACACTTTGTCTAGTAGATCTAGGGCATAAATCTTCTGGTGATGGGGCCTATCTAACAATGGACTCAAGGTGTGGAGAGGCAGTTCCTTGTTTTGCTCCCCTTAGAAAGTAACCTCCTTTGGCAGGAAGTTTTCTGATGGAGAATAAGACTCCGGGGTCACTTCCAGACACATATAACCTAAGTCCCCACGTTCTTCCTACAGTCCACCTAGGATCTTGTGGGCTCATAATGGTCACAACAGTGGGGTTGCAATTATCCTTGGCGCATTCATCATCATACCCATCTGAAGGGCGCTTTCCTCCTGCTCTTGTTCCAAGTCTTACTAAAACAATATTTTGGTCCTTCTTCTTAGGTGTCCAGGCATCTGCCAGCGTTTCACAGCCCCATGCTTTGCAATAATAGTCGGCAACAGACCCGCATATGCGGCGTTGCCCGGGAGGGGGTTCTGGACATGCATAGTAGGGGGTATACCACAAGGCTCTGTTCTTAACATGCGGAGAGCACTTGTTGCCTACAGTATATGAACTAGGCCAGTCATCCTGAAGGGGGCTCCGCGCTGAGTCCGAGTGGCGCCACGCAACCGGGGAGTCACAAAATTTGTCATTGAAGAATTTTGAAAAATCAGTTTTTAACACTACAGGGGCATTTCCCCATGATGTGTTGGTAGAAATAACAGTTCTATCTGCTGTTCTTATTAATACCCATTCATGTTGTTCTAAACCATTAACATACACATAACATAATATTAAAACTAGGTGGTGGAAAACGTGAGCTTTAATGGCTTCCCAGGAGTTTGTCTTACCCGCCATTTTTGAGGCTCTTTGTCTGGTGGGTTGGCTAATTTCACATGAGATAGATGGATCCAGTAAGGTTTTTCTGCAATCTTAATGGCTGTTGGTGTGCTTAACAGTACCTGGAATGGTCCGTTCCATCGGGGTTCAAGGTTTCCCCTTCTATGGTTAAGAATCTATACCCACTGTCCGGGATCAGGTGACTCTAGTTGATGGGAGTGATTCTCTGGTGCCACCTGGGCTGACCTCTGGAGGGCCCGTACTTCATTTCTGATGTTCTGCAGAGCCTGCAAGGACTTAAGGAAGTTATGGTTAGAAGCCTCTAGTTCTTCCCTAGTTAATCAAGGCACAAGGGGTATGGGTTGGCCATAAAGGATCTCATAGGGAGCCCATTTCTTCAGGTACAGGGTACATCTTACTTTAAAGAGGGCAAAAGGGAGTAACTCAACCCAGTTCTCGCTGGTCTCCTCTCTTAGCTTCATTATGGTTTCTTCCTTTCTACCTGCCCTGAACTTTGGGGTCTATAGATGCAATGTAACTTCCAATTAATTCCCAATTTGGTAGCCAATTTCTGGGATATTCTAGACACAAAAGCGGGTCTATTATCAGACCCTAAGGCTAGAGGGATGCCATACCTTGGTATGATTTATCTCAATAAAATCTTGTAAACTGTGGAGGCAGCTTCTCCTCGCGTGGGGAATGCTTCTACCCAGCCTGAGAAGGTATCTACTAAAACTAAAAGGTACTTATATCCTAATTTTCCAGAGGCCATCTCTGTAAAATTTACCTCCCATAATTCTCCTGGGGCTTTTCCCCGATACCTCACAAAGAGTGGTAGCTTCCTGTTCTCTTCCGCCTCTGGATCTTACGGGGTGTATACCCTATAGGCTTCCATAAGCCTCTCTAAGAAGGCTGATGGGGATTCTTCTCTTCCCTGTATAACTTCACTTACTTTGCCAAAATTTGTAGGCTTTCTAGCTGCTGCCCTGAGCCCTCTTAACAGAGCCCGGCAATACTGGAGGAGCGCGTCCCTTCCCCCAGTAGTATTCGGGTCCCATGCTGGTGGTTGGGATGGGAGTATTTCCTCTACTTCTTTTTTCTCATCCCTAGTCTCTCCTTCTTCCCCTAGGGTTGCTTTTGCAGCTTCCCGTATGATCCTGTCCCTCTCTTCAGACGTAAAGAGAGTTTGCAGGATCTGCTGGCAATCATCCCAAGTGGGCTAGTGAGTCCTAAAAATGGTTTCAAGGAGGGAGATTAGCCTTGGGGTTTCTCAGAAAATGGGGGGTTCTGATGCTTCCAATTATATAAATCACTAGTGGAAAAAGGCACATAAATGAGACGAGGAGGTGCCTGTGGTCCAGCATCTGGGGCTGGGGGTGCCTCTGGAAGAGGCAAAATGGCGGCGCCTCCGGTTGGGGGCAAAAGTCCTCCCCCATAGGGAGTTCTGCCTCGAGTATGGGGTGGGCTAGGAAGCCCACCTTCATTCTGACGAGAGGAATCAAGTTCCTCTTTGCGGGGGTATGGGGGAGGTGCATGCACAGGGTCTAAGTGGTCCTCAGGTGACTGAGGCAGGATGGGGTATAGCCTAGGTTGGCTGAGAGGCTGCCTTGGAGTTTGCTGCCTTTCAGTTACCTTTCTTTCTTTCACAGCGAGGAGGTCAGCCCTCTTCCCTCGCTGGCTCCCTTTCATGCATTTTTTAATGTACCTAGGCCTCTCAGTGGCTATATCTATCCAAACATCTATGTACACACATTGGTCTGGGTATGGAACTTTGTAAACACTAGCTCTGACAGCAAACAAAATAGGGAGTTCAAAGGTGCCCTCTGTGGGCCATCCCACATCAAAAGAAGGCCATTCTAACTGGCTCAGGGTTCGGAGGGTGTCGGGGTCAGGTGCCGGGACCCCGTATCCCTGAGCCCTTTTCCAGAAATCAGAGTTCTTCATTAAACAGTCAAATGGAGAGCCAGGCACCGATTCTTGTTGACCCATCTTAAACAAATCAGGGATAATTAAGAGTGGGAGTAGACAGGCGACACAAAGTAACAAAATAATCCACAGTACTGTCTTACGCACACTCAAGACAGACATACAGGATGCAGGATGCTGCGCTGCGCAGCTCAGCGCGGTTTCCCTAGACAATTATTTGTTTCCCAAAATGCTCAAACTCAAATTTCAGAAAGTGGTGTCCCACTTCTGAAACCCCTGGGTAGACTGCTGGCGGCATCCCACCTACTACCTCAGGGTTGTTTTCGCTCCAGAGCCTCGAAATCAAAACCAAAAGAAGGATCCTTAACAATACTTACTCAGCTCAAGCCCTCTCTTTGTTCTCCGAACCGAAACTCCACAAAGGGAGATCCTGGACGAGCCCCCAAATGTTGCATTCGCTGGGCCAAGAACAGAAGTCGGAGACTTTCAGGACTTAAGATGTTACTTTATTGGCCAAGTTTAACCTGCGCAGGGGCGAACTCTCTAGGTGTTTGGGAACACCTTACCCACCAGAGGGGCTGCAAACGAGAGTCACGCCTGCTGCATACAGACTAATGGTTTATATAGTGGCAGCAAGCAAGCAGTTTACAGAAGCTGACGTGGCAGTTAGCGGTTGGGCAAGGCTAAACAAGTTTCACAAACAAGTAACGGGGAGGAGATAGCGGTTATCTTTGGCAACCACAGCAGGGCCGGTTCAGGTTCCAACGGTTATTTTTCAAAAATTCGATGCACAAACAGTTCACAGTTCCTCTTGGCGGGTAGCCTCTATCTGGTTTCTAAATATTAGGTCACCCTGCCCTTTCTTTGCTCCTCTTCTTCCATTAGTTTCATTGTTAGTTAGAACACTATGAATTCTGTTTTACTTTAGGCTATTTCCCTGGCAACATTCCTATGGCTCTACATAAAGTACAGCATAGACAACATAGTCAACAATATGTAGTAAATACATGTGCTGCCAGGTGTGTACATGAAATATCAGGGTGGGGAAAATCCCTGTAAAGTATCTGATTGACTAACCACTCTGCTGCACAACTGAAACTAATACAAAATATTAAGTGTAAACTGTAATTGAAAATGTTTTTTAAAATAGAATATTTTCCAAAAACAAAAGCATGGTAAATTTTGGTATGCATGGTTATATATAGGTTGTATAAATTATTTACAGTAAAATCAATATTTATCTCTAAAGGAAATAACTGAGTTTTGAGGGTCATTGACTTTTAAAGATGAAAAAAAAATTGAGACATTATTTTCCTTTAAAAGAAAACTTGTATGAGCCCTCCTATTAAACTAAGGCAGTGGTTCTTAACCTGGGTTCTATCGAACCGTAGGGGTTCGATGAGTTGGTCTCAGGGGTTCAGAGAAGCCTCTGCCGCGGAGGCCGGAATAAAGTAATAACGTAATTTGTTGTGAGTTCATGCACTTTGTTGGTTTTGTTCTTTGAGCAAGGTGATGTTCATGCATGGCTCATTTTGTGCACCAGTAAAAAGACATATACCTATGTCTTAAATTTGGAAACACAAATCAAATTTTATTTATCACTAAAGAAGTATTCGGTGAATGCGCATATGAAACTGGTGGGTTCGGTACCTCAAAAATGGTTAAGAACCACTGAACTAAGGCATTATATTACTTAGCAAAAGTCATACTTAATTTATCTGATTATTTGATGACGTTTTCTGTTTATCTGATTCAGAGTAATAGAATTGTATTGTCCCTGTTGGTGCCATAAATGCTAGGTAATGCATCTTTAGAAACTTTGGACAGATCGCTTAACCTTGGTTTTATTTCCATTACCAGTAAATGCAGGGCTAAAGTAAGGAGAGAATTACTTCTAAAGCCTTTAGCTATGAAATTTTATACTTACTGTATCTAAAATCTGGGGAGCATTACGCATTTTCCAGAACTTTACATTAACTAACAATTCATCAGTTTCACTCTGCTCCTCTGTTGTGGTAAACCTTGGTTCATATACTTTAAGAATACCATCATTTTTTTATTTTTTTTTTAATAACAGATTTTTTTAAAGTTTTTTTTTTAATTTTATTTTTTTAATTTATTCATTTTAGAGAGGAGACACAGAGTGAGAGAGAGAGAGAGAGAAAGAGAGAAAGAGAAAGGGGGGAGGAGCTAGAAGCATCAACTCCCATATGTGCCTTGACCAGACCAGTGCAGGGTTTTGAACTGGCGACCTCAGTGTTCCCAGGTCGACGCTTTATCCACTGCGCCACCACAGGTCAGGCGAATACCATCATTTTTTATACCCTCAAAGAGCCAAAAGAAAAAAGAATTGTAAAAGCAAATGAGGCAAGAAGAGATTATTATAGACCTGGAATATCTTGAATTATTATAGCTTTCAGGGCATCTTTAGAATGAAAATGTCCATCTAGCCACTCTCTCAAAATTTTTACACATAGTATTTATATGTAGAAATCTCTGTTTTAACAAATTTTGGCAATTTAAACTCTAGGAAGAAGTGATGGAAATGTCAGGTAACTTAAGCTGCTGGAAGAAGTCATTCTTTTTAAATCCTTCCTTACTGGCCTAAGCTTTATCATCGTTTATACACCTGTCTACACTCATCCTTGACTGATTAGAAATAATGGTTTTAAAAAAGAGTCCCTGGATTTTACAAATAATTGTCTTTTAAAAATATTTTTTAAAGTTTCAGGATGAAAAGGAGCAATTAAATAAATATACTGAGTTAATCCAATTGCTGCGATATAGTTTGGATCAAGAAAGGAAGAAAAATGATGAAGTAGAAACAGAACAATAGGTAAGATTCAATATTTGAGATAATTTCTGCCATTAATTAAGATTTAAGTTATTTTCTTTTTTTAAAACCAAAATACAAATTTATTTTCTATCTGTAATTTTCATAATTGAACAGATGTTCCTATTTTAAAAATTTACTTTGGAATACTCACAGGACAATCTAAAACTATTTTTGAATGGCAATATGTTATTTGTTAATTATTTGTAAAACAATAATGAGGATGCCCTTTGCATATCCTGACAACTTCACTTCTTTTTTTTTTTTTTTTTTTTTTACAGAGACAGAGAGTCAGAGAGAGGGATAGATGGATAGATAGGGACAGACAGACAGGAACGGAGAGAGATGAGAAGCATCAATCATTAGTTTTTCGTTGTGACACCTTAGTTGTTCATTGATTGCTTTCTCATATGTGCCTCGACCGACCGCTGGCCTTCAGCAGACTGAGTAACCCCTTTCTCGAGATCGAACCTGGGTCCTCCACATCCCAGTCCGACGCTCTATTCACTGCGCCACCGCCTGGTTAGGCCTGACAACTTCACTTTTATGTGTACCTTGAATACATATTTCTGCAAGATGGCTTTGCTATCTTTGTTAATGTTTCCTTTTAATATTGTGCTTACTCTCAGCATTCAAGTAGTTTAATATCTAAAACCCCGTTTGTCATTGTTTAACAACATCAAAAATTATCTTTATTTGGCTTATGTTTTTTTTTCTTTTTTAGTTATAAAATATATCACACATGCAGAAATGTACGTATGACTTAAAGAAGTTGCATGATCATGTCATTACCGATTTAAAAAGAAAGCATCATTCTCAGTGTCTAGGAAGCCCCCACATGGCTTCTTTTCATTTATTCACTGAGTACTCACGTTTGTTCTCTGATTCTCACTAGTGTTTTTCTCGCTTTTGTCTTTCTCACGTCATTTGTATCCCTCTGATTTTGTTAACATTGTGCTAGCACGCAAAGATCTCTCCATAAAACAGTCTTGAAGAGACTGTTACATGTTATCTGATTTCCTTTCCCTAAAGCCTTGTCCCTTTTTGAATTTTCCTTCAACTGACACTTTGGATTTTTCTTTCCCTCTCTGTTTTGAATGATTTGCTTGATGTTTTATGTTGGTGCTTCTTTTATTTTTTTTAAGACTTCATTCATTTTAGAGAGAAAGAAAGAGAGAAGGTGGAGGAGCAGGATGCATCAGCTCCCATATGTACCTTGACCAGGCAAGCACAGGGTTTCAAACTGTCAACCTCAGAGTTCCAGGTCGATGCTTTATTCACTGTGCCACCACAGGTCTGGCATGTGGGTGCTTTTCTTTTCCTTTTGTAGACTGTCGTCAGTAGGTGCCAGAAGGTATTGTGTCTTTTCAACACATTCACATATAATTATGCTTTTCTTTTTCACTTTGGATACTGATCTCTGGTTTCTAGTTGATGTTTAATGATAGCTTAATGTTTAATATTGACATACTAAAATGAATTTTAGTAATAACTGTTATAGCCTGACCAAGTGGTGGCACAGTGGATGGATCATCCACCTGGGATGCTGAGACCCAGGTTAGAAACATGGAGGTTGGCAGCTTGAGCGCAGGTTCACCAGCTTGAGCATGGGGTAGCAGGCTTGAGTGTGGGATCATACCCATAACCCCTTGGTCACAGGCTTGAGCCCAAAGGTCACTGGCTTGAGCAAAGGGTCAATGGTTAGGCTAGAGCTCACCAGTAAAGGCACGTATGAGAAAGCAGTCAGTGAACAACTAAGATGACACAACGAGTTGATGCTTCTCATCTCTCTCCCTTCATGCCTGTCTCTGTCTCTCTCTCACTCATTAAAAAAGGAAAATTAAAAGAAATAACTGATTTATAAAAACTTTATATAGTTACAGAATTAACTCTATATAATATACGTCATGAATTTTTTTTGTAAATTTGATAGTAATGTTCTTTCAAACTGTATTAGATTGGAACAAATGAGCTAATCATAATTTATAGATTTGTTTATATGATAGAACATATTTGTTTAATTAATTATTAAGTATTTACTCTTAAAATATTTACTTATTTTGCACATTTCCACAGATTAAAGGAGCTTTTTTTTTAATTATTATTTTTATTTATTTATTCATTTTAGAGGAAAGAGAGAGAGAGAGAGAGAGAAAGAGAGAGAGAGAGAGAGAGAGAGAGAGAGAAGGGGGGGAGGAGCAGGAAGCTTCAACTCCCATATGTGCCTTGACCGGGCAAGCCCAGGGTTTTGAACCGGCAACCTCAGCATTCCAGGTCGACGCTTTATCCACTGCGCCACCACAGGTCAGGCTAAAGGAGCTTTTAACAATTACAGAAAAGAAGTTGAATGAATATGAAAATGGAGAGCTTAGTTTCCTTGGAGGTTTACAATCAAATCAAATTGAAATGGATAGTCAGATTAAAACACTACAAAATAAGTTAATTTTTAATCAGTTTTGGGACCCCCAAATCACCAAGTTTGAAGAAATATGTATTATTCAGTGGTCTGAGCAGTGAAATATAGATTTCATTTTTTATTTCATAGATGGTATCGATGAAAACAACAGTTTTTTAAAATTGTCTTTTTATTAAAAGGGTGTGCTGTTAACTCCCCTATGCCTTGAACTCTGGCAAGAAGCTTACCATTCAGAACCTCAAGCACTGATACCAGTTAAAAATTTTATTTTGTTAACAGCTTCATTGAGATATAATGAACATACCATAGAGTTCATTCATTTAAAGTGCACAAGTCAGTGGCTTTCTGTATATTCAGGGAGTTATGCAGCCCTCACCACAATCAATTTTAGAACGTTTTCATCTCCTGAGTAAGTAACCCTGTGCCTTCAGCACCACCCTCTGCCAGTTCCCACTCCCCCACTCATCCCAGCCCCGGGAACCACCACTGTACTCTTGTCCTCTATAGAGTCACATACATGGAATCACAATGTGGCCCTTCGGGAATGCCTTTTTAATTTAGCATCATGTTTTCAAGGTACATCTTTTTTGCAGCATGTATCATCAGTTCTTCATGTCTGTTTTTTGCTGAGTAACACTTCATTATAGGGAAAGACCATATTACTTTTTATCTGTTGATCATGTGATGGACCAGATTGCATTCCCTCCAATCCTGCACTAGGTTCTCCTTTTCTCCACATCCTCGTCAACACTTGTTTCTTGATTTATCTGTCGATGATAGCCGTTCTGACAGGTGTGAGGCAGTATCTCATTGTGGTTCTAATTTGGATTTTTCTGATGATCAATGACATTGAGCATCTTTTCTTATATGTATGTTGGTTATCTGTATGTTCTTTTTGGATAAGTGTTTATTCAGGTACTCTGTCCATTTTTTAGTTGGACTTTTATTTAGTGTTGAATAGTATCAATGTTTTATAAATTTTGCATAGTAGCCTCTTATTAGATGTATGATTGTTGAATACGTTCTCCTGCCTGTCATGGTCATGTAAGTGATGTCCTCAGCCAGGAGGTTCAGTTTGCATGTTGCTCATGATTATTGTCCCCTGCCCCCTGGGTAGTACATAGAGGAAATAAGTTATAAATTATAAGCAGGGGAAAGTACAGATGCCTTGTGGAATTTGTGAAACTTTCTGAATACTGGGGACATATTCTGGGCTCATGCTCCCCATTTGCCGCCATTGTCAATGGTACAAAGCAGAATGATAGTGTGATTTGTGCAACAGACCACTTCCACTGGCATGGCATCTGCCTAGAGGATGACATTTTATTAGAACATAAAATGCAGTGTCAATAATGCTAACTGCTATCCCTTAGTGTTGACTGTGGCCACATACTCTCCTAAATACTTTACGTGTATTCCCTAATTTAATCTTCCCAATGTCCCAGTGAGGTAGTTGCCAGTATTATCTCCATTCTACAGATAGATAAAGTGAGAAACAGAGAATATAAGTAATTTGCTCAAATTGACACAGGTAATAACTAGTGGGCTTGGGTTCCAAACCCAGGCATTCTGGCTCCGATGCCGGTACCGCCTCTCCAGCTATTCCACCAAGCACCTGGTTGTCACCAAAAGCGCCACGTTAACTCTCCCTATCACTGGAATAGCCATGGTCACTCACACTTGTGATTATTTAAAATTATAGTTGATGTGGTGCTTGGAATACAAAAATGTGAATGTTTATCATAAGGTTATTTTCTATTTTTCCTCATTTGACCAGCTTATAAATTAGCATATTCATCTGATAAAATAAAATGTAAATGCATGAATCATGTTTTTGTTGTAGTATTAGAGAAGAGGTTGGCCATCTTTTCTGTAAAGGAGCATGTAGTCAGTATTTTAGGCTGTGTGGGCTGTGTGGTCTCTGGTGTCACAACTCAGCTCTGCTGATTTGGCACAAAGCAGCCACAACAAAATGCAGATGGAAGAGTGTGGCTGTGTTGCAATAAAATTTGAGTTACAGAATGGATTTGTACTATGTTATCAATACATCAAAGTCTCTCTTTTTTTTTTTAGCGAGAAAGAGAGGGATAGACAGGAAGAGAGAGAGAGATGAGAAGCATCAACATGCAGTTGCATGTTGTTCATTTATTACTTTCCCATATGTGCCTCAACTAGGGGGCTCCAGCTGAGCCAGTGACCCATGGCTCAAGCCAGCATTCTTTGGGCTCAAGCAGTTGACCATGGGGTCATATCCATGATCCCATGCTCAAGCCAGGGATTCTGTGCTCAAGCTGGTAAGCCAGCACTCAAGCCAGATAAGCCCACACTCAAGCCAGTGATCTCAGGTGTTTGAAACTGGGTCCTCAGCATCCGAGGTCAACACTCTGTCCACTGTGCCAACTCCTTGTCAGGCCAAAGTGTTTTTTCTTTTCTTTTTTTTTTTTAGTTACAAGAAGCACTGAATCTGTGTACAGCAGCTGTAAGATGTGCAGAGGAGACGCAGGATCACAGACAAAGGTATAATTTAAAGCAGCACAGAAGATGACATTAGCATTTATAAAGCTGATGAGCAGTGTAGCATAACAACTACATCAGTGATAAGCTGGTTAAATATTTCAGTTTTGAGTTGTTCTGAAATGCAGTTTGTGTACATTACCTCTAACTGTACCTCTAAATGTAAATTACCTCCACAAAACACAACTAGAAAAATGGCATAATTGCCAAATAATCTACTTTTCATATTTTAAGATTTTATATAATTGCACCTTCAGATTGTTCAAAAATTAGTATTTTAAACATCTATGCATGAAAATAATTGTTTTAAGATATACTTTTAGACCTGAAACTGAAATTGATGAGTTCAAAGCTACAATCAAAGCACAAGCACACCTACTTGAAAAGCTTTTGACAAACCAATCACACAGAAGTTTGGTAAGTCAATCTTTTCATTTCTTCCATACTGAAAAGAAATTTTTATTTCTCTGGTGATATATTGGTATATAAGATACTTGAGACAATATGAAAGTCTCACTGATAATACTGTTTATTGTATTCATATGATACAATTTGGAACTTGTAATTCTTTATTGAGGAAGTTGTCTGAACTCATAAAATTATAAAACTTTAATAAAATGATCATGATAATCTAAAAGCAATATTAGATATACACAACTTTTTGTTTATCCATTCACTTGTCCAACATTTAGGTTTTTCCAGCTTTTGGCTGTTGTTAATAAAAATGCTGTCAACATTAGAATAGAAATGTTTGTTTGAGTCCATAAATTAGAGTAATGATGTAATTGAAAATTCTGAATTTCTCTTGTAATCTAAACCCTTCAGTGAGATTTTGAGAATGAATTACTTTCAGTGTTCTAATTTGTTCTCTTCATCAAGAATGAATACCAATGTTCATGTATAGAAATGCCTCTGATTTCTGTGTGTTAATTTTATATCCTGCCACCTTGCTAAATTCATTTATTAGGTCCAGTAGTTTTTTGACTGAGACTTTAGGGTTTCCTATATACAGTATCATATCATCTGCAAATAATGATAGTTTTACTTCTTCTTTTCCAATTTGGATGCCTTTTATTTCTTCTTCTTGTCTGATTGCTGTAGCTAGGACTTCTAGTTGAATAAGAGTGGTGAAACGGGATACCCCTGCCTTGTTCCTGATTTTAGGGGAATTGCTTTTAATTTTTGTCCATTGATTATGATGTTGGCTGTGGGTTTGTCATAAATGACCTTTATCATGTTGAGGTATGTTCCATGTATTCCCACTTTGCTAAGAGTTTTGATCATAAATGGGTGCTGGATTTTATCAAATGCTTTTTCTGCATCTATTGAGATTATCATGTGGTTTTTCTCCTTCCTTTTGTTTATGTGGTGAATCACATTAATTGATTAACAAATGTTGTACCATCCTTGCCTCCCCAGAATGAATCCCACTTGATCATGATGTATGATTTTTTTCATGTATTGCTGGATCCAGTTTGCTAATATTTTGTTGAGGATTTTAGTATCTAAATTCATCAGGGATATTGGCCTGTAATTTTCTTTCTTTGTGTTGTCTTTGCCTGGTTTTGGAATCATAATTATGCTCGCCTCATAAAAGAAACTTGATAGTGTTGCTTCCTCTTGAGGTTTTTGAAATAGCTTGAGAAGGATAGGAGTTAGTTCTTTGAATATTTTGTAGAATTCACCAGTGAATCCATCTGGCCCAGGGGTTTTGTTTTTTGGAGGCTTTTTCTTTTTTCTTTTTTAGGGACAGTGAGAGAGTCAGAGAGAGGGACAGATAGGGACAGACAGACAGGAATGGAGAGAGATGAGAAGCATCAATCATCAGGTTTTTGTTGCAACATCTTAGTTGTTCATTGATTGCTTTCTCACATGTGCCTGGACCATGGGCCTTCAGCAGACCGAGCAACCTCTTGCTGGAGCCAGCAACCTTGGGTCCAAGCTGATGAGCTTTTGCTCAAGCCAGGTGGGCCCACACTCAAGCTGACAACCTCGGGGTCTCAAACCTGGGTCCTCTGCATCCCAGTCTGATGCTCTATTCACTGAGCCACCGCCTGGTCAGGCTTGGGAGTTTTTTAATAACTGTTTTGATCTGTTTTGTTGTAATCGGTCTGTTTAGGTATTCTGATTCTTCCAGATTGATTTTTCGAAGATTATATGTTTCAAGGAATTTGTTCGTTTCACCTAGGTTGTTTAATTTTTTGGCATATAGTTCTTTATAGTATTTTCTTACAATATTTTGTATTTCTGTTGTGTCAGTTGTTATTTCTCCACTCTCATTTCTAATTTTATTTATTTGAGTCCTCTCTTCTTTTCTTGGTGAGTCTCGTTAAAGGTTCATCAATCTTGTTTACCCTTTCAAAGAACCATCTCATGGTTTCATTGATCCCTTGTATTGTTTCTTTAGCCTCTATGTCATTTATTTCCGCTCTGATCTTTATAATATCCTTCCTTCTACTACCTCTGGGCCTTACTTGCTGTTCTTTTTCAAGTTCTTTTAGATTAAGGGTTAGGTTGTTTATTTGAGCTTTTTCAAGCTTCTTAAGAAATGCATGTAATGCTATGAACTTCCCTCTCAGGACTGTTTTAGCTGTGTCCCATAAATTTTAAGTTGTTGTATGTTCATTATCATTCGTTTCTAAGATTTTTTTAAATTTCTTCTTTGATTTCATTGTTAACCCATTTGTTATTTAATAACATGCTATTTAGTTTCCAAGTGTTTGAGTATTTTTCAGTTTTTCTGTTGTGGTTGATTTCTAGTTTCATGGCATTTTGATCAGAGAAAATGCTTGATATGATTTCAATCTTCTTAAATTTGTTGAGACTGCTTTTGTGTCCTAACAAATGTGATCTATGTACCATGAGCACTTGAAAAGAATGTATATTCTGCTGCTTTAGAGTGAAAGGTTCTGAAGATATCTATTAAATCTAGTTGATCTAGTGTGTCCTTTACATCTGCTGTTTCTTTGTTAATTTTCTTTCTTGAGGATCGATCTAGTGATGTAAGGGTATATTGAAATCTCCTACTATTATAGCATTGCTGTTGATCTTGCCCTTTATATCCATCAAAGTCTGTTTTATATATTTAGGACCTCCTATATTAGGTGCGTAGATATTTATGATGGTTATATCTTCATGTTGGATTGCTCCCTTTATCATTATGCAGTGACTTTCTTTATCTCTTACTATAGCCTTGGTTTTAAAGTCCATTTTGTCTGATATAAGTATTGCTACCCCAGCTTTTATTTCATTTCCATTTGCATGAAATATTTTTTCCATCCTTTTACCTTCAGTTTATGTGCATCATTAGTTTTAAGGTGTGTTTCTTGTAGACAGCATATGTATGGGTCCTGTTTTTTTATCACAGAAATCAGAGGAATTTCTATACATGAACAATAAAATGTCAGAAAGAGAAATTAAGGAAACAATCCCCTTCACTATTGCAAAAAAAAAAAAAATAAAGTACCTAGGAATAAATTTAACCAAGGAGGTTAAAGACTTGTACTCAGAAAATTGTAAAACGTTGAAAAAAGAAATCACAAACAAGTGGAAGCATATACTGTGTTCATGGATAGGAAGAATAAACATCATTAAGATGTCTATATAACCCAAAGAAATTTATAAATTCAATGCAATACCAATTAAAATTCCAATAACATACTTCAAAGATATAGAACAAATATTCCAAAAATTTATATGGAACCAAATAAGAACACGAATAGCCTCAGCAATCTTGAAAAAGAAGAATAAAGTGGGAGGTATCACACTTCCTGATATCAAGTTATACTACAAGGCCATTGTACTCAAAACAGCTTGGTACTGGCATAAGAATAGGTATATAGATCAATGGAACAGAACAGAGAACCCAGAAGTAAACCCACATCTTTATGGACAGTTGATATTTGACAAAGGAGGTAAGAGCATACAGTGGAGTAAAGACAGTCTCTTTAACAAATGGTATTGGGAAAACTGGACAGCTACCTACAAAAAATGAAACTAGACCATCGTCTTACACCATGCACAAGAATAAACTCAAAATGGATACAGAACTTAAATGTAAGCCATGAAACCATAAGCATTCTAGAAGAAAACATAGGCAGTAAAGTCTCTGACATCTATCAAAGCAATATATTTGCTGATTTATCTCCACAGGCAAATGAAATAAAAGACAAGACAAACAAATGGGACTATATCAAACTAAAAAGCTTTTGCACTGCTAAAGACAATATGAACAGAAAAAAAAGACAAACCACACAATGGGAGAACATATTCGACAACACATCTGATAAAGGGTTAATAACCAAAATTTATAAAGAACTTGTAAAACTCAACACCAGGAAGACAAACAATCCAATAAAAAAAATGGGCACAAGAAATGAATAGACACTTTTCCAAAGAGGACATACAGATGGCCAATAGGCATATGAAAAAATGCTCAATATCACTAATCATTAGAGAAATGCAAATTAAAACCACAATGAGATACCACCTCACACCAGTCAGAATGGCGCTCATTAACAAAACAACACCTTATAGGTGCTGGCGAGGATGTGGAGAAAAGGGAACCCTTTTGCACTACTGGTGGGAATGCAGACTGGTGCAGCCACTGTGGAAAACAGTATGGATCCCTCAAAAAATTAGAAATGAAACTGCCCTTTGACCCAGCTATCCCACTTATAGGAATATATCCCAAGGACAGCATATCACTGACTGAAAAAAAGAAAGGCATCCCCATGTTCGTGGCAGCATTGTTCACAATAGTGAATGACTGGAAACAGCCCAAATGTCCCATCGGTGGACGAGTGGATTAAAAAGCTTTGGTACATATATACAATGGAATACTATGGGGCCATGAAAAAGAATGAAATATTACCTTTGCAACAATATGGATGGACCTGGAAACTATTATGTTGAGTGAAATAAGCCAGGCAGAAAAAGAAAAATATTATATGACCTCACTCATTTGAGGAATCCAAGGAAATTGAGAACTGAGGAAAGGGTTTGAGACAGAGGAGGGATCAAAAGGACCAGAGGAAAAGAAGACAGAGGGAAAGGGGAGGATAAGATGGGATAAACCTGAAGGGAAGCGGGGAGGGCACTATAGAAAGGAAGGCAAGGGAGATATGTGGGGGGGGGGGAGAATATGGGGACGGGGGGATGCATTCGAGGTGACCCTAGATTCTATGTAAATACAATTAATTAATTAAATAAAAACAAAGAATGAACACCAGATCTTCGTGCTATTTTTTTCTGAAAAGAGGACATTGTTTTTCCTTTTCTGGATTTAAAAAAGCAAAGAGATGCAGTGAAACTGTAGAAATGGCTTCTCCTCCAGGGTCTTACATGGCAGCATAGTATCTCTAGCATTGCAAGTCTAGAGGCTATTTTCCACTCACTTTGTGTTAATCAGCCTTTCAAAGATTTAACAACCCAACCTCAGAAAAGATGTGCGTGCAATCCAGGAATACATTTTATTGATGAATGGTGAAAACTACATAACTATTTGCTAAGCAGAACAAGATTCTCCTGCCTTTCATACTGTCCTCTGTAGGAGAGGTTACTTACAATTTAAGATGAGAAGATTGCGTTGTGAACCTTAGGTGGAGCGATAAGGTGGATATAGCTACCAATTTGTGTATTATGTACAAATATTATGGTATAATGTAAAGATGAGATGGCCTTACCCTCCCAACAAACAAGCCTGAAGTAAGGTAGAGAAGTTGTGTGTAACTAGTGCCAAAGAACTCTACAGTTCTACCGCTGAGATTTAAAATGATGTCATAATGTTTTCTGTATCCCATGGCCCTTGGCTGTCCCTGTGAATGCTGCATTCTGTCCTCCGCATGCGCAGTGACTTGTGCCTGCTGCCCTTTCCTCAGCCCGCCCCCTACCGGTTGCCTGAGACCACAGGCCTCTCCTTATTATGCACGGTCCTGGTCTCCTCTCATCCAGTCTAGCAAGCAGGGCTTTGCTGCTGAAGTTCTCTTAGAAGTTTTGAGTTTCCTGTGGATTTTATTGGGGCTCAGGCCTTAGAAAAGCCACCCTCACAAATTGTTTTGAGATGAGCTCTCCACCATGGGCTGCCTGGAGCTGTTGCAGGATCCTGCCTTTCAGATCCTTCTGTTCTGAAAATCTTTCAAGGAATTTGAGGCAGCACCTTAAGTCCTTCTGAGGTTTCAGGGTTTTCCAGGCTTGGCTTCATCCTTAGACCAGCGTTTCCTAGAAGCACCTGGGCTGGATTATTTCCAGAAGCTGTGTCTTTATTTTAGCATTATTGACAATTGGACACGTGGAAGAGGCAATAAAAGGGGTTCGAATGTTTGAAAGCAGTGAGTCCTGGCTCTTTTATATTTAATAGTCTCTTTAGTTTATCTTTCTCATTGAATTTACTGTCAACCACTTCATCCTTTTTCCAGGCTCCAGTGCCATCTTGTTCACTCTCCCAGAAGCCCTTGCTGTCACCTTTTTAGGGGCCATTAGGCCTTCACACCTGTCTCTTGGAGGCCCTTGTGGCTGTCATTCTCAGCTTGTCCATATTATTTCAGGTCCCCTTACCTCCTGTTTCAAAGTCACTCCTGCACGGGCATGAGTGTTTGTTTCTTTGTTTAGTGACAGCACCCTACTTTTAACATCAGTGTCTATGCCAGTGCCTTACCAGTGCTTAATAAACCACTTCCTGTCCTAGGGACTCAGATCAGCATTCATTTTGCTCACAAATGTGCAGTGTGGCTGGGCTGGTGTGACCAGCTCATTTCTTTTCCACTTGCCACCCACCAGGAGACTGGATGCTGGGAACTAGAATCACTTGAAGGCTTATTCACGCACGTGTGTGTCCTTTGCAGTGGGCTTCCGGGTGGGGCGTTAGCTGGGGTAGCTCAGCTGGAACACCTCTGTGAGAACTGACTGTGTGGCCTGAGCTGCTTCCTTCTTCACAACATGAGGCTAGCTTTTCAGGCTGAGCTTCCCTGGAGAAAGTCAGGGAGTCCCGTTCTCTAAGCCTGACATGGAAGCCACACAGCAGTTCACCCTGTTCTAGTCACTTGAAACCAGGTCCCTACCAAGGCTGGCGCATATTTCATGGGAGAAGTGCCAAAGAATTTGTAGGCATGTATCAAAACCTCCATGTCGCTTACTTTGTCTTACCAAGTGACCTTTCTATCTAAAGGAAAGTAGTTCCTCTCAACTCTATCACTGAAATTCCAGCCAGATTGTTGTTAATGTTGTTTAGTGTGTTCTCTTGTTTTGGGGAACTAACAAAAAACTACAAGACCACACTATTGAAGCAAGCCTCTTTTGGGAAAAGGGGATTCTAAAAAATGTAGAGCTCATCTTGCTAAACTTTTACAGTGAGAGATGTGATTTCTCCTTTACCTTGGGAATCATTTTTTCTTGGACTGCAAATCAAATTAGTATCTAACATTTGTAGTTCAGGGAAAGGTGTATGGCATTAGAATCCATATTTCTAAGATTTATTAACATCTCATTTTGAAAGTCTTATTTTGGGAGGTATTTGTCGAGTCAGACCTAAATATCTCAATATGATGTCCCTAAAATTTGTTTAAAATTATGAAAAGTTAAGATAGGGATATGTAAGGGGATTTCTACTAAGAGGTGACTTAGTCATTTTGTGGAGAAAAGATATGAAACAGTCACAGATGAATTCAAGGGCAGGCGTGTGTGGCAGAGATGGCAGTGAAGAATATATTTTTGTGACTCCTTGTGGTTTTAACTTTGTTCTTGATTCTGATATTCCAAGAGTCTACTAGAGTGCAGGTAACATTTTATTGTAACTGAATTCATTTCAAAATTTGATACTGGTGTTGAGTAAACTATTCTCAGTTTACATCTTATTAATGATACTCTGTTATTATATTCACGTAGAATGATGATCTTGCAGCAAAAGTGGAAATTGCATGTTCAAAATGTGTAAGTCTGGATGAAAAGAATAAAGGTCTTCAACAGGAGTTATTACATATGAAAGCAATAATGCACAAGAAATTCGAACTATTCGAGAATGAAAAGAAGAAGTTGATACCAGTAATAGTAGAATTCAAACAATATTTGAAACAGATTTTGGTAGACTGTGCAGAGGTCAAACAGTACAAAAGGAAGATTAAAAAAAGAACAAGATGAGATCCGGTTGCAGAAATGAAAGAAAGCGATAGATTTTTACAGGTAAATTTATTGATATTTAATACGCTTTGATCCATTCACTGCAAATTACATGGTGGATATGTATAATGTGTGTGAAAGTGTCCTCTACTTTCCTTCATAGCAGTTGTTTTGTAGGTTCTGGAAGGAAGGTGGTATTTGTTTCTCCCTTTTGGTATTTCAGTTTCCATCATTATTATCAGTAAATTCATCTTTCAGAATGATTCTTACTAGGGAATCATTTTATTTTTATGACCAGATGATGTAAACAAGACTATGAGAAAGAAAAGACAAAAATGTGATTTAAAAATTGTACCAGACCTTTAATTATTATTATATGTTCCCACTTTTAAAAGCTTAAACTGCTTCTCTTATTCTTTGAATTATCAGAAATCAAGTGTACTAGAAGAATGATTCAACTTTATAAGTCAGATTTAATTTAGTTGACGATGATATTTTTAAACTTCAGCTTTTTTTTACATTTAATGTTGCTTGAGTCATTGATTCAAGACTAAAGAAAACAAATGTACTATAATTGTTTAGTTTATATTTATTTTGAAAATGTATCCTTTTTATTTGCTTTAGATACAAAGAGAATCTCAAGTAATTTCCGAGGATCATAATGCCTCTATTATAAGTCCATTCGAACTCATGATTCAATATTTGAGATCTGAACTCTCCAAAATAAAAGCCATACATAAATACCATGGACAGTTACTCCTGGAAATGGAATTGAGATATTATAGTAACACAGAACTAGAAAAATACAAGCAACTCCGCCTAGAAAACTCAGAACGTGAAAAGTCATTGGCAAATAAAGTAGGAAAGTAAGTCAAAATACAGAATCAGAGAAAATAAATGTAGCTCATTAATTAGCCTCTGAAGCATCATTTTTTATTGAGTCAGATTCATGGGGATTAGAAGGATGCAAAAGCTAACTAAATAGTGTGACTTTGGAAAAGATGCTAGTATGTGAACTTACCTTTCAACTGTTCATCCAGGACAGTTGCATTGCTTCCTTTTTTCAGTTCTTTGTGTCTTTATCCCCCCCCCTAATATTTTCATTTGGATCATCTGATTCACTAGTCTTTAAGCTAAGTGTTTTGAAGCTTTACAATTTAGACAGTGATATTATTATAAAATTGCGTGTCAGAATTCTTCTAAATAAAATTATTAATGAGTTTAATTATTTTTGTAAGATAACAACTTAAACCCAAAGGGTTAAAGTTTCTTCCCACCTTCTGGCACCTGGTAAATTTATTTTCTTGATTGTGATCTTTGTTGTTATCTCCAGAGGGTGCCTTGAGAGAAACTGTCCCTTCTAGTTTTTCTACTCTACCTATTAGATAGAGAAAGTTTAACATAGGGTGGAGGGCAGTATAATTGACATAGTGGCCAAAAATGATTAGGTGGTCTGCCCTAGGCGGTGTGGGGAAGACAGATCCCACCTCCAGTGCCTTGGAGACAGTGTTCTAAGCTAATTACCTCTGGACCTGTTTTAGTTCATTTTGATCACCAGCTAAGTAAGCTATCTTGTTCTCCTTTAGAGGTTGTTACTCCAAATTATGCCTTAGTGCCAAAAGGTTAAAATCTTCAAAGGAATGAGTGTACTGTACAGGATGCTGAAAGCAAATATTTCAGTGTCTTGGAGGGGTGGTTTGCTTTTAAATTCTAACCTGGTTTATTAAACATGTCTACATAACTGACAGTCATTTCCCTCTCTTCCCTACCTTTAATTAGTTCTTAGGAACCTGCCCCCAACCCAGAAACATATGTACTCATTTAGAACAATTTAGAACCTAACCTTGTATGTAGTAGGTCTGTTCTGACACATTTTCAGCATTACAATGCCATTTTATCTTCTCTTTTTAGTTTTACTTTTTAGATACACAAATTCTTTTATTTTTATTTTTTATTTACTGTGTTGACATACTTTCAAGTGTTCCACTCAATATAACACCCTCTGCACCCCATGGCATGCCCCCCATGCCTCATTCACAGTCTCTTTCTAAAGGTGTTTATTTTTATTTTTCATTTTACAGGGACAGAGAGAGAGTCAGAGAGAGGAATAGATAGGGACAGACAGACAGGAACAGAGAGAGATGAGAAGCATCAATCATTAGTTTTTCGTTGCCATTGCGACACCATAGTTGTTCATTGATTGCTTTCTCACATGTGCCTTGACCGGGGGCCTTCAGCAGACCTAGCAACCACTTGCTGGAGCCAGCGACCTTGGGTCCAAGCTGACGAGCTTTTGCTCAAGCCAGATGGGCCCGTGCTCAAACTGTTGAGCTCGGGGTCTCGAACCTGGGTCTTCTGCATCCCAGTCTGACGCTCTATCTACTGCGCCACCACCTGGTCAGGCCACAGTCTCTTTCTACCCCCAGTTCCCCCTCCCTTTTGCCCCTTCTCCCCTACCTCCACACACCCCTTTCTCTCTGGCTATTGCTACCTTGTTGTCTTCATCTTGTGTTATGTGTAATGTGTAATGATTTTGGCTAATTCCCTCACCTTTGATCCTGTTCCCTTCTCCCCATTCCCTCTGACAGCTGTCCATCTATTCCATGTGACCCTGCCTCTGTTTCCATTTTGTTCCTCAGTTTATTGTGTTCATTAGAGTCGACATATAAGTGAAATCATGTGATATCTGTCTTTCTCTGCCTGGCTTATTTCACTTAGCACAGTAATCTCCAGGTCCATCCATGCTGATGCAAAAGGTAAAATTAGCTTCTTCTTGACAGACGCATAGTATTCCATCGTGTCAATGTACCACAGCTTTTTATCCACTAATCCACTGACGGACACTTGGGCTGTTTCCAGATCTTGGCTATTGCAAACAACACTGCAGTGAACATGGGGGTGCACATCTTTTTTCCAATTAGTGGTTTGGGATTCTTAGAATATATTTCTAGAAGTGGAATAGCTGGGTCTTAAGGCAGTTTCCATTTTTTATTTTTTGAGGAAATGCTATACTGTTTTCCACAGTGGTTGCAGGAGTCTGCATTCCCACCAGCAGTGCAGGAGGGTTCTCTTTTTTCCACACCCTCTTTAGCACTTGTTGATCTGTTAACAAAAGCCATTCTGGCTGGTGTGAGGTGGTATCTCATTGTAGTTTTAATTTGCATTTCTCTAATGATTAGTGATGTTGAGCACTTTTTCATATGACTATTGACTATCTGTATGTCCTCTTTGTCTATTCAGGTCCTTTGCCTATTTTTAAACTGGATTGTTTGTCTTCCTACTGTTGAGTTTTATGAGTTCTTTATAAATTTTGGTTAGTAATCCTTATAAGACATGTCAGTGAATATGTTCTCCCATAAAGTGGGTTGTCTTTTCATTTTGTTAATGGTGTCTTTTGCTGTGTGTTGGGCAGATAAAATATATTATGCTCACTTTGTTAAAGATGGCACTGCCCACATGGAAGTTCTTTGATATTAATGTGTGTTCTGGGACAGACTGTGGGCAGGCTGGGTAGTTGTGGCCTAGGGCTTAGTTTTGAGAGTAGGCTTTTCCTCACACCCTTGACTGATTGGATGATGTGGGGTGGTGCACTCTCCTGGGGAGTCCCATTGTGCCTCGGATGGGTGACTTTGTGTCGGAGACTTTCTTGTTTGTAGATTGGATTGAGGGTTTGGATTTCTACATTATGGAGTGGGACAGACCAGTAGCTTGCTCTCTCTTGGTTCCTGAGGTTAGTATTAGAAAGGAGAGCAGATTAAGGCCACGTGGAGGCCAGGAGAGGCAGCCAGGATGGTGGAGTGCTGAGGGAGAAGCCAGTTTGTGCAGAGTTTGTGTAGAGATAAGGAGATGGGGAACAGAGGTGAATAAGTATGGTGAGCTAGAAACCTTTGATTCTAGGAAACTCGGATAAGTCAGTAGCTTTGTGAGCACTGAATGAGTGGGTTTTGGAGCCCAGTGTGTGCTTTTGCTTGCCCGCCAGGTGCAAGCTAGAATTAAAGCTGATGGCTCACCAGTTCTTGGCTTCGTTGTTTCATTACCGACTGTCCGAATCTAATGCAAACCTGCATGAGCCAGGCTGCTGTGATGGTGGCCTTGGCCACTGGCTTTACACTGTGCAGAAAGTTTTTAGTTTGATATAGTACCATTTGTTTATTTTGTCCTCTATTTCCCATTCCCTAGGAGGTATATCAGCAAAAATATTGCTTCAAGAGATGTCTGAGACTCTACTGCCTATGTTTTCTTTTAGATTTTTATGGTTTCATGACTTATATTTAAGTCTTTTATCCATTTTGTGTTTATTTTTGTGAATGGTTTAAGTTTGTGGTCTATTTGTATTTTTTTTTATTTTTTGCATGTACCTGTCCAGTTTTCCCAACACCATTTCCTAAAGAAACTGTTTACTCTATTGTATACACCTGCCTCCTTTGTCATATATTAATTGACCATATAAGTGTAGGTTTGTTTCTGGTTCCTTCGTTCTTTGATCTGTATGCCTGTTCTTATCCTAGTACCAAGCTGTTTTGATTACAGTGGCCTTGTAATATAACTTGAGATCAGGAAGTGTGATATCTCCCACTTTATTCATTTTCAACATTGCTGAGGCTGTTCAGGTTTTTTATTGGTTCCATATAAATTTTTGAGATATTTGTTCTAGATCTGTGAAGTATACCATTGGCATTTTGATAGGAACTACATTGACTCTGTAGATGGCTTTGGGTAGTATGGACATTTTAATGGTGTTACGTCTTCCTATCTATAAACACAGTATATGCTTCTACTTTTTTGTATCTTCCTCAATTTCTCTTTTCAATGTCTTATAAATTTGTGAGTACAAGTCTTTTATCTCCTCGGTTAAATTTATTCCTAGCAACTTTATTTTTTGTTGTTGCAATAGTAAATGAGATTGTTTCCTCAATTTCTGTTTCTGGTAGTTAATTAATTGGTGTCTAAGAACATGACTCATTTCTGAATATTAATTTTATATGCTGCCCAACTTTCCCAAATTCATTTTATCAGGTCGAGTTTTATTTTGCAGAGACTTTAGGGTTTTCTATGTATAGTGTCATGTTGTCAGCAAATAATGACAGTTTTATTTTTTCTTTTCCAGTTTGGATGACTTTTCTTTTTCTTGTCTGATTGCTGTGGCTAGGACTTCCAGAACTGTGATGAGTAAGAGTGGTGAAAGGGGGCCCCCCTGCTTTGTTCCTGATCTTAAGGGAGATTGCTTTTAATTTAAAATTTTAGGGGTTTTTTTTTTTTTTGACTGAGACAGAGAGAGGGACAGATAGAGACAGACAGGAAGGGAGAGAGATGAGAAGCATCAATTCTTTGTTATGGCTCCTTAGTTCATTGCTTGCTTTTTCATATGTGCCTTGAATAAGGGCTACAGCAGTGCGAGTGACCCCTGCTCAAGCCAGTGACCTTGGGCTCAAGCCAGTGACCTTGGGCTTCAAGCTAGCGACCTTTAGGCTAAAGCCACTGACCATGGGGTCATATCTATGATCCCACGCTCAAGCCAGTGACCCCATGCTGAAGCCGATGAGCCCACACTCAAGCCGGCAACTTACAGGTTTTGAACCTGGGTCCTCTGCATCCTAGTTCGATGTTCTATCCACTGCGCCACCACCTGGTCGGGTTCTTTGGTTCTTCTTTATCGTTTTCATCTCGGTAAAGCACTCCCTCTGTTCATTAATTTTATTCCTGAGCTTATTGTAGTGCCTTTTGAGTTTTCCTGTATCTCGTTGAGCTTCTTCATGACTGGCATTTTGATATCTCTGTCATTTAGATCACTGTCTTCCATCACTTTGAGTTTGTATCTGGAGAACTGTCATTTTCTTTCTGTTACCTTGGTGGTCCCTGCTGCTTGATGGGTTGTTCCTCTGCTGGCACATTTGAAGTAATGAACTTGTCTCTTATTTAGGGACATTTTGCTTTTCCAATTCTGCAGGCTGATAACTTGAGGTCTTTGTTTTGCTTTCCAATAGGTGGTGCTATAGCACAGTACTTGCTTTCTCTTACTTTTACTACTTAAGCTTGATGGTGGAGAGGGATGAATGCAGGTGTGGGAGGCTTAGCCCTGGACATGGGAATGTGGTGGCCTGAATGACCAGGGTGTTGGGCGTTGGTGCTGTATCTGGCTGTGTGCTGGGTTTCAATACACCCACCAATACACCCGCTAACATCAATGGATAGATTCTCCAGACAGAAAATCAACAAAGTGGTTGAGACAGCATCACCACAGTGGTAGAAGATGTGGCCAGTTGAGGGGAGCCAGTCCGTGACCCACTTATGTCTAAGGTCCCTGGTAGCACTGTGCCTTGTCCTGGAGGCTGGAGACTTGTCTCTGCTTCTGCTACTGGTCCCTGATGGTGTGCACACTGCTGCAGCTGGGGATGGATCTGGATTGGGGGAGGGAATGCTGCTGGGCTGTGGTGTGGGAGCTGCACCTCAGCTCCTCCACCACTGCTGGTCTGCTGGGGCTGCAGGTTCAGCCTCGTCGTTGGAGAACTGCAGCTCTGGGCCTGTCCCTGTTCTCCCCCCCATCCCCAGCCTGCCTCCCTTGCACAATCCAATGAACCCACCTTTGCAGGTACTGGTGTGTGGACCTTTTAGTGTGTTAAGCAGAGGAACCTTTGTTGACTTCTAGATATCTCACTCATTACTGATTCAGAGAGAGATAAGAAGGGTTGTCTCACTTCACCATGATGCTGATGTCACTCACTAAAATACCTGTTTCAGTCAGCACACATCGGTTTACGGCTTTGATAATGTTTTTAGTCTTCTTGATGCAGAGAAAAACAGCACAGGCCTGTGATAAATGAGGCTTCAGCCTTGTGTTTTCATTTGGCTTCATTGTAACACCATAGAAGGGCGAAGCTGAGTATTTTTTACAGTGTTTTTAGCCAAATAGGGTCTAAGTACTTCAAATTCATGAAGCTGGACTACTGGGCACAAGAATATTTCTGTAAATTGTTAAACATGAGTCAACTTTGAAATGTTCTCATTAGTTCTCACCAGAAAAGTCAGGTACCATCTCATTTTACACAATAAGGATGAAAAGGTGTGAACAGAGAAGCCATGCAAGGGGAGACTTCTGTGGACATATTTTCTTTAATATTTTTTGGAGGAAAGAGGCATTTACTTTTTAGTATGTCTAGATCTGGGGTAGTCAACCTTTTTATATCTACCGCCCACTTTTGTATCTCTGTTAATAGCAAAATTTTCTAACCACTCATTGGTTCCACAGTAATGGTGATTTGTAAAGTAGGGAAATAACTTTACTTTATAAAATTTATAAAGCAGAGTTACAGCAAGTTAAAGTATATAATAATAATTACTTACCAAGTACTTTATGTCAGATTTTCGCTAAGTTTGGCAGAATAAATCTTTATAAAACAACTTACTATAGTTAAATCTACCTTTTTATTTATACTTTGGTTGCTCCGCTACCGCCCACCATGAAAGCTAGAATGCCCACTAGTGGGTGGTAGGGACCAGGTTGACTACCACTGTTCTAGATAAATTGAAAGAAAAACAGTTTATTTTAAACTTAATGTTGTAGTTCCAATTTATACATAGTTCTCTGTGGGTGTTGGCTCACAGATCCTACTAGACTTACTTAGAGAGAGTAAGGAGCACCACTCTGTCAAGACCCACAGGCAGTCACCCAAATCCCTACAGAATGCCTGGAAAGACTCACTATGTGGTGTTGTTTTTAGAATTCATAGACTTACAGAAAAATGGTGACTTCTAGGGTTATTAATGTAACCTTAGGTTATTAAGATAAAATAAAAATTTTATTTTATTTGTACTTTTTTAGTGTTGTAGGCATTTACTTATGGCTACCTAGAAAAAGTATAATATTTCTATGAGAAGTGGTAACATGCTATTTACAAAGAAAGAAAGGGGTAGGTTTGGGGAGGTGGCGTTACAGAACAACTGACTTCTAAAGATTTATAAACTATGATTCTAGAGACTAAAACATTAAAAGTAGCATTAATATTGAATTTGTTCATCAATCCCCTTTATTTGCAAGGTTTTAACATTTTGAACTATTTCTGTTCAAATATTCCTGTCCAACTGAAAGTCGACCTTACTCAGCATTGCTTTTCTAACTGCAAGGACAATGATTATAATAAAGTAGCGCTCTGATCTGTGATTTCAGTTCTCTCCACTTTCAGATTATTTAGGTTTGTTGTCTCTCTCACCATGACATGAAGAAAGCCTTTCCCACTGATCCCATTGTAATGGTGTAGGTTCCTACATATGTAATTTGCTAATTTTTATTTTTAGCTTTCATTCTAATTTAAATCAGGGAAATTTGTCCTGTATATCAGAAGAAGCTTTACCACTTTATTCAACTGTTATTTAATAATGTTATCATAAAATACAGAAGTTAAAATGGCTTGAACAGATAGATCACTAGATTTTCATGCACATAGGATTTTTTTTCTTAGAACTGAAAAATTTAGAAATTTGTGCCAATTTTATAACAGATGAAATTTCTCTGGTTTCAGAATTTTTTATGTTGAAGTGCGTTTCAGTATTCGTCTTCCTAACACAATGCATGACATGCTACTTTCTCAATCAATGTCTTCAAATCTGTGTGAAATGAAGAGGAAGACTCAATTTGACATGGACTAATTTGGGGCTTTTTATCAAATTATTTTGAGAAAATTGCTAAGGATTTATTTCAGTATTGTTTTTACATTTTTCAAATGTACATTCAGTTATCATCTGTTTCTACACAAATACAAGAAAGATAACACAGTTACTATTCCTGAGACTTGAAATTGTACATGGAAGACAGACCAACGTGTCTCATCAGAATGCTGAGTCACTCTTCCTCCTGACTAAAATTGGCGTCAAGTTTCCATCCCCAAGGCAGTGCTTTTCAACTTGGAATATTAACCTGAATCAAACTGTCACAGCAGGTATGCTGCTTTCTCCTAAGGTGGAGACAGAGCTTATGAAACTTGTTTATTGTAGCAATGACATGCTCTATATAATTAATTCATGTCCCCACTTAAGTTTGTCCACTTAGACGAATGCACTGTAGTCATTCTATTTTCTGAAGGATCCAGATAATTGCTCAACGTTTTTCTTCATTCATTTTCTCTGTTCTTAACTTTTTAGCTCCTGGATTAACAACTATTTCCTTGATATGTTTCTCTGCAGCAAAATACATGTTTTAATATTTACAAACTGATAAGTATTTCCTTCTAACATTTAACCTATTTACACTTGGATAAATTACACTTGGATACAGTGGTTCAAATGGGAAAATGTACTTTATTATATTTTATATTACATTTATTTCTATAACATGTAAAATAAGAATGGTATTAAACTTTAATTTGAAAGTATCAATAGCTACTGAAAATATATTGAATTTGAAAGAGTGTATGTGTGTGCAGTTTGTATGTGTTTATCCAATTCGTCTTGAAAAGAGAAGGCAACGTCACTTTTGGACCTGTAATCTCAAATATAATCTAAGGGTAGCCTGTCAATAAATGAGTGTTGAGTGAATGAAAATATATTTGTATTTGTTGTGCTTTGCTGTTGTTACTGTTGTTCTTTCTAAAATGTAACCTTTCCCCTCATTAAGGTGCGGGTTGTTTTGAACAATGTATATTAGGTATACAGGGAAGGAAGAGAAAGCGCTTCTCTAAGTGTTGTGCAGTCCTCTCCCTTGTTGGAGCCATGGTGGGGTAGGTGACAAATGACTCCTCCCCTCCCCTTCTGAGAGAGAACACAGGAGTCAGGCAGATGGAGATGAATTTACTAGCCTGGTTACCAACACATAGTGACACATTAGAGGATGAGGTTTACATGTGTGGCTACAGTGGGTTTCTGAACACTTAGCCCAAGGGAGGCACTTCTGCACACAGGTGTCAGCAGAGGAAAGAAATGCTTGGCACCTGTCCCGGGGCAGGCTCCCTACTGCACAGAGGAGAGCAGACCCGAATTCATGGTACTGTGGGCTTTTCAAAGGAGAGGTTTGGAACCTGGTGAGCATGCTTAGTTCCTTTTCTCAAATTCACTCATCAGGTAAACCTCCCCTCCTCTCATGAGGAAGGTAGAGAGAGTCTAAGTCTCTCTGTGGAAACTTGAGGACAGAGAAATGAAGGTACTCCTATAACTTCTGATTGGGTTAAATCATAACTGAAATTAAACTCATGTCTTTTGTACACACCAACTAAGGCTGAGAGAGGTTGGAAAGAAGTATGCTAGAGGTAAAAAGAAATCTGTTTTGTGTTTTAAGGGTTGCTATAGATAACTCACACCTCAAATAATTTATTTGTTGATTGATTTTGGTAAACCACGTTTTGTTTGGAGAGAATAAATAGTTCTTTTAAGGAAGTATTTTCTCAATTTCAACTTCCTTAACTAAAAGATTTTCTCCAAGTTTCTTGTCCTATAGTTAAAAATAATGTGTACTTTATAAATTAAGTGTATTAACTCCTTTGGATAAGGATTATATTAATTTCTGTCTTTTCATTTTTATTTATGACTTTAAAACATAATTTAGTTAGAAAGCTACTCATGTTCTCTGAGTTAATTAAAAATCTATGGGGCCAGGGCGTTCTGGTAGCTGTCGCGACACGTCACGTCTGTACTTGCGCTTCGATTTGGGCTCCCGGCATGGGTTGGTCTCAGAATTGGTCCCGCGCCCTATGGAGAACGCTGTCAAAGGAAGTGAAGAAGCTAGTGAGCACAGATCAGTTCGGAAACAAATACTACTACATCCCGGAGTACAAGAAATAGAGAGGCAGAAGCCGGAGCAAGATGGCGACAGAGTAGACGGACGTACCAACTTTCAACTCCCAGAACCAAAGTGGATTATAACTCAATTTTGGGAACCATCACCTGGATAAACCAACTTTGAACTAAACTAAGTGGACTCTTCAACCAAGGAACACAGAAGAAGCCACATTGAGACTGGTAGGAATAGCGAAAACGTGAAGAGGGCTGCCCAGCTCCCCGGAGAAAACGGCAGCCCGGAGAGACCTGCGTGGCGGGAGGAAAGTTTGGTGGAGAGGGAGGGACCTGGGTCCCAAGAACCAAGCCCCAGCCTACAGTCCCAGAGCCTAGAAGAGGCGTTTGGACAGTTTTGAGCTATGAAACAAGTGAGGGAGCTCCCAGGCCTACAGTGTGGAGTATTAGGTCCCTTCCTACTCTGCTGAGGGTTGCTGAAGGGTCTGGTGGCGGCAGGACGCTGAAATGCGGTTCTGTCAGCGTGGGCGGAGGCCAAGCCGCTGTGAGCTCGGTCTAGACCAGCAGGGTCGGAGGGGACGCGCGAAAGCGGTCCTGAGGCTGCGGGCCCACCTGTAATACCACCTGCAGGGACAAAGCCTGAGGCCAGGAAAGGGCAGAGATCTTATCTGCGACCCTGCGCAAGCCGGCCCTGACCGCGGGGACCGGGCTAGGACCAGGGATGGGCACGGGCTAGCGGCTGAGCTCACGCTACCAGCCCCGTCCGGCTGGAGAAACCGCGGTTTGCCATTCTAGGTGCAAGAGCGGGCTCCGAACGCGGGGGCGGGGTAGAGTCCGGGACAGCGGAAGCTCAAGGCTGAGCTCACGCCAGCAAACACACCCGGCCCAATAAACCTTGGTTTGCGACCCTGTGCAGAAGGGCCCTGGCCTCGAGGGCGGGGCTAAAGCTCCAGACGGGCAAAGGCTCATAGCTGAGAGCACGTCAAAAGCCCCACCCAACCTGCGAAACTGTGGCGAACAGGCTCTGACTGCGGGTTCTGGGTGGAAGTCCAGAAACAGGCTGGGTCCGCAGCTGAGCAAAGGTGCTCACCTCTACCCTTGGTGCTGAGGCTTGTGGCTTGAGTGACAGCCCCTCCTGCGGAGGAGAGGCAGAAATCACAGCAAAAGCCACAGTGGGCCGGCACTGGCAACGCCCATACCCAACCACCCTAGGCAGCGGCAGAGGGAGTGGCAGGCCTGCAGACAGACCACACCTAGAGAACACAAAGGCAACACCTACTGGACTCCAGTGGCCACAACTTGCTTATACACAGACAAAATGGGCAGGCAAAGGAATGCAAACCAAATGAATCAAGAGAAATCCCTAGAGAAGGACCTGAATGAACCAGATATAACCAAATAACCAGAAGCAGAATTTAGAATAATGATAGTTAGGATGTTCAAAGAAATTAGAGCAACAATGGATAGTCATTATGAACACCTAAATAAAGAGATAACAAGTATAAAAAATGAAATTGAAATAATAAAAATCTATGTATTTTTCCTGAATGTGGGGAAGTAAGAATACTTAAGTCCCATTTTTGCCCTGCAAGCTCACTGGTTTTGTGACCTCGGGCAATCTGTAATCTCTCTGAGGCTCTAATACCTTTGATGTAAAATTAGGCACTTGGACTAAATCAGTGATGTTCATACCTTAAATTTCCGTTTTCAAAGACAAGACTTTTATGTTTTATTTTTGCCTGAAACAGTATTACACAGACCAGAGGCAAACAGAGCTGCCGAGCTGCAGGGGCGATGGAGACCGAAGCTCTTGGATCCTGAAGGAGTCCCCTGAGGAGATAGGTTCCCACGGGCCACAGCTGGGAACCACCAGCGATGAGAAAATCTAATTGTAAATCCTTTGGATTAAAAGTTGCTGATTCACTGTTTTTATGTGTATAATTCTTTTCTATATTTTTGATAAATGGAAGAACATAAGTAAAACTTACGATGTGTTCTTATTAATGTTAGACTTCAAGCTACTTCCACTGTCTGAATACAGTCCTCTCCTAGAAAGAACATAAAGGTCACAGAAGTAAACAGTTAGAACAAGAGCTTTTGGGGGAATGATCGTAATATTACATTGGAAGTTTCTTCATTCAAGTTGTATAAAAATGTGATTTACTTTACATATATTGTTTGTTAATTGTACCATTAAGTTGATTCAATAAAGGGCTGTCTCTTTATCTGATACTGAGTTATTTATCTTACAAAGCCTGCCTGTAATGTTGTACCATTGTTCACTTTATAAGGCTTGCCTATCATGCTATTGTTTATAAAAGTGTTATGGAGAGCAGTCTCCGGAAATGCTAGGGAACCTGCTATCCAACAAGTTTGTCTTCACACCTAAAATTTGCAAAGACATTGGATGTCACATTATCATTATCACCACAGCGTTTTGCATTTAGTATACTATTTAAACTCTGTCTCAGTATTTAAGATGATACCTTTTATAAGAATGGTTTAAGTAAGAACGGATTGGGACACTTGTCATATAATTTGTAGTACTCCCAGGTTTCATAATTAAGTAGATTGTAATTGTAAGTAGCTGAATGTTTCCAAATTTAGTTCAAATTATTAGAAAGCAAACAAAGTTACAATTAAAGACTTACAGTTTTCTTGTTGCTCAAATCAAAGATTTTCTGAAATCTTTGTGTCCACAAGAATAAACTGTTTCAGTCATAATACAGACAGCAAGATAGTTTTAGATTTTTTTTTTGACGGTGGAACTTTTACACGACCTTTTGAGAGTACCACTTTTGTTATTTTAGGTTGAAAAATTAATAACATAGAATATACCTTAACATTTTAATTTTCTAAATGTATAACTATAGAAGGTTCATTTTGAGGAAAATTCTATTAAAGTAAAAGAACTAATCAAACTTATCTATAGCGCAGTTTGTCTAATAATTGCAAAGCAATGCATTTGGTGTGAAATTTGACTTGACTTGTTTTAACCTGTTTGAACCAGGGGATCAAACATCACTTTCCTGAAGTTATGTTTATTCAGTAGAGCAATATTAATTGTATTTTTTATCAAACTATTCTAAATAGCATACCTATGTATGTTCCCTATTATCTCAAGTAAATATAATAGGAATTGACTTTGTTTTATTTATGTGGTTATTTTTCTATTTACACAGTTCCCAAGTTTGGTCTAGACTCTACAAGTGTTTTTTAAATGACACATTTTATAAGTCATCTAATTCTTATAATAATCTCTCGTTTAACTTAAACACTACAAATGATATTTGACTTATTTTAGATGCAGCAGGAATTTCAAAAAAATTGTAACTAGAAGAGTAAAAGAAGGTATGGTTCTATAACTTAAAAATAAATTTAGAAGGCATGATTTCTGATATAAACTCTAGGTAGTAAATCGTAGCCGTTTCCATGTTGGATAACAAATGCAGTATAAAATACTTTCTTATACACAGTGAATAAAAAATGTGAAAGCACAAACATTCATAAAGAAGATACAATTATTGTGCATTCATTCATATATTCCATAGCTTTTTAAAAAAAAATCTCAAAAGTCCATGTATCTCTTTTCATTTCTGACTTTCTCCTCCCCTCCACCATGCCTGTGAACTATCGACCTGAACACCGAGGTCTGGTCAGAAAACCCGGCTCCATCTGCTTCCCATGTTCTTGTAGGTGACACAGGCTTAATAACCAGACTCATCTAGTAACACTTAGGCTGGCAGTTACTATTCCTGTAGCTGTCACCCAAGGGGTGATGTTTAAATCTCCAGTCATCGATTTTGTCATTGGTTTACCTTGAATAACCAGGAAAAACTCCCAAACACCTTCCTGTGGAGTAAAACCAGCAAAATTAAGAGTGATTCAGAATCATTCCGAAATATTAAAATTTTACATAGAAATAAAAACTTATGCTGAAAACATCGCTATACATAAAATCCTCTCAATTATAATTTTTTAAGTGTTAAGTATGGGAAAAATTTACTATTTTGAAACGGAAGCAACTCATTAGGTCACCAACTAGTGTTTTGACATGTGTCAGAGTCAAAATCTGCTTACTCTGTGAGGAAATTCTGATGGTTGAAGTTATGCTTAAAAAATATCTGAGCAAACTTCATGGACTTGTTCTCTGATTATTGCCATTAAGTCTGGTTTTAATGATGATAGTTGGAATCAGGCAGACAGAATTTTCAGGTATTCTTAAAAATAAGTGTACTCACTCACGATGAGACTGCTGTCCTGGCGTGGTGAGTAGCCACGTGGGAGAGTGGTCTGGTCACACCACCTGCCCTTCTCCAAGCATTTATAGGATGTGGTGCACTCTGAGGAACCAGAGAATAGTCATCAAACTGATGACTAAAAGGAGGGAAAATAATCAGAAATGTGAAAGAATATATATATGTATGTATGTATCACTATATTTGAAGCTTTTCATAAAACATGGATAAAGTCAAAGGCACATTTACACATGGAAAAAAAAGAAAAAGGAATTTAAGTCAAAAGTATGTATTATAATTTTCACCAAATCATGTCACAAAATGTTCCCCTATTATGGCACCTTCTGTTCACTCAGCTCATTTATTGAGAATGTGTTGACCCTCACAGCTTTCCAGGCATTCAGCAGGAGCTGGACACCTGAAAATAAAGTATGTGTATTCCCTGTCATCGAGGAGCTTGGAGCTTATATCAAAGAAAGAATGTGAGAAAGAGTTATAAACATTAATGGACCCACACGCCAAGCAGCGGGAGAATGTCTGGAGGGAGGTGCAGTCAGGGAGACACCTCAAGGGTGGTGTCATTTGGGTTAGAAGGATGCTCAGCTGTTCAGACAGCTAGCAGGGAAAGAGCATATCAGGCAGGAGAAGGGATTGTGCAAAACCAGTAACTCATGACCACATGTTGTGTTTGGAAGCTTTTGAAAAGTGTAGAGAGACAAAATCAACCAGGGATCCAAGTATAAAGGCCCCTGGCCAGCTGAGCTAAGAAATTTGAGCTCCTCTTGTAAGTACAGCTGTTATGAGAGCCCCCAATTACTGGGTCCTGGCCTGATTGTGACCTTTCTGGGTGGTTCACCCTTTCCCTCTTCCTTTTTGTCTAAGAGCTAACCAATTGGCTTCAAGTAAATATAACCCAGCCACCCAGTTGGACTGCCTCCAATATATTTTTTCATAATTGTTTTTTTCTTTCTGTTTCTATTGCTGCAAAGCAGACCGTATATTTCCATCAAGCTGCCTCCCAGGAGTTTCACAAACTGTTATCTTCTATTTTCTGCTCTTTGGAATCCACAGACCCCCCCCCCCCCCCACACACACACATCTAGTTTTTGCCCAATTTTATTTCTCTCTCCCTATCAATGTAACCAGGAGACCTCTGAAGGCTTGGAAAGTCCTAGTATCCTGAAAATTAAATTGGCTTAGTCGAATGCATACATGTGGCAATGCCTTCTGTTAGGTAGAGCTGTCCTTTTTTTCCCCTTCAGAAGTGAAGAGAGTCTCATCAGCTCACCTGCAGCTGGTAACCTACCTGAGAAAGGTGAGCACATGCCCAGAATAAGAACGTCTGTCTGATGTTAGGCAATGACATAAAATATGAGCTTTTTCCTTTTTTGGAAAAAAAGAGTTTCCATGTAATTCAGCACCTGGGTTATTCCAAACATACTTTCAGTTTTTTTGGGGGGGCGGGGGACCAAAATCAGATTTGTCTCTCTCTTAAAGTCACTATCATTGGAAGGCTTTCTTGTGTGAGAAAGGAAGGCGTGGCTGTAATGTCACTGGCTAGATTCCCTCCCGAATTTTGTACATTAACTATACCAAGAGTCCATCTGTCCTCTGGTCCAAGATAGCATCAGCCTTTCTCCTGGGGGTTGTCCAGCTCTCTCAGGGCATGTCCAGCCAGCCATCCTATGTTGAGTTTATCTCTTCCTACCAAAGACCTGGTCCTTACCTGGTCTCATTAGTGTTTGTTAAAAGTTTACTGAATACATGCATGGGCATGTCATCAACATCTTTAAGTAACACATGTGCTCTTTTGCTTCACTGAACACACACGGTGAAGAGATCCCCTCTGGGTCTGGCTCCCATGGTAAAGGTTTCATAAATTCATAGCTCCAAATAAGAGTCCAAGGTTATGCGTCTTCTGTCACATTGTACACATGAGGTGAACAGAGAACCCGACTTCAGTTCATGAAGGGGAGTGCTGCTCACTTCATGAGCTCTCTTCAGATTGCTGACCGCTCTCTGGGTGTGTTTTGTGGTGCACATAGGCTCTTTCTGCCAGAGGAAGGCCATGGAGACAGCTTTGCCAGAAATCTGGGAAAAAGTGAGACTGGTGCTACAGAGGAAAACTTTACTTTGAGAGCATTATGTGGATCTGTTTTGGATTTTTTTCAAGCTTACCTTCACTCCTGGGCCAATCACAGGGGGAAAAATCTTTTATTATTATAATTTGAGAGGAAGTTAAAATTGACCCCCAGCAAGCTGTCTCAGCAGCATGAAGACTTTTGCCACTCACATTTATGGAACTTGTCTTAGCACAAATATTATCTGCTGACCAGGGAGGGATGTTTTCATTGTAGATATACCCAATGTCATGGAATGACTATATTCTAAGAAAGGTGATATAAAATGATTTTTCAAAGGGAATCTCATCTTAATGTGTTTAAGAAATGCCCCTCAGTAAAAGGAGCCAGTGGTATGGTGTAGTAACAATCTACCCGAGTGTAAACTTGGATTTCCAAATATCAGTTTTTACCTGAAATGACACACTTCTGTACATGAAGATAAATAACCATTTGGTTACAGACATCTGAATTAAAGTAATTTCAGGAAATGAATGACCATACTGACCTGTGTAGACCTGAGAGGAGAGCTTTGCCAAGATGGAGCCATTGCCAAGTTCCTGTCTTGTTCATGCAATTGGAATGACACCCATCCCTCTGATTTATGGTCCACCTGCCTTGATATAACAGATTGTTTGAGTTACATTTAATCGAATGTACATTTCTTCTCCTTTTACTTTCCGTGTGGACAACCTTCAACATCAAGGGGACTACCACAGGGTGAAGTTGAAAGAACATTTGTCCTGGATCATGGACACAGGCTCAGGGATCAAAAGACCTAACAAAAAATGAGGTCCCAGGTGGGGTGTTGAACTAGATGGTCCCCAGTTTTTCTTCCTCCCTTGTGGTGCTGAACTCAGATTCCATAACAAAAGGGGAGTCCCATTAGAATCCAGGCCTTGCCCTGCTCATTAATAGGAGTCCCTCATCTACTGACGACTCTTAGAGCTGCTGTTTCCTCATTAGGGTGGGCAGGGTGCCAGAAATGCTCTCAAATCTGTTTGTCAAACTGTCCCAGCCGAACTGCCAAACAGGCTTAGGCAGACCTGAGCAGAAACCCCACTAAGATCCACGATGTTCTCCTCTAATCCTGTACTGCTTCATTGCCCCGTTTCTCACAGCCCGCCTTGTGAGAGTGGTGCCTGTGCCTGTCTCCCTCCTGCCCACTGCTGTCCATGGGACAGGCACCAGGTCGCACACTCTCGTCACTCCTCACAGATTCTGGGCATGGTCACCCACAGTGGGACTCTATATATGTCTAACAGGTCTTAGGTTTGCTCATATTTCTTTAGTTTATCTTACCTTTCTTAAATATTGTTTAAAATATGCTGTTACTATCATTCAGGTGTTTTATTTTTTAAGACAACAGGTGAAGAACACAAGCTGATCTCATTTTGCTCAGTAGAAATGGACCCCTTATTACAATGGTGCATAGTGGGCGTGAGGGCCAGAGCGATGCTATTCTTGTTCCCTCTCTCCAGCACAGTGCACATTTCTGGCATGGGGCAGCCACTCAGAAAGTAGCAGTTGAATAAACAAAATAATTGAGTCTGACCAGGCAGTACAGTGGATAGAGTGTAGTCCTGGGACGCTGAGGACCCAGGTTTGAAACCCGGAGGTTGTCGGCTTGAGTGCGGGTTCATCTGGCTTGAGCGGTGGGTTGCTGGCTTGAGTATGGGATCAGAGATATGACCTCATGGTTACTGGCTTAAGACCAAAGATTGCTGGCTTGAGCAAGGGGTCACTGGTTCAGCTGGAATCCCCTGGTCATGTATGAGAAAGCAGTCAATGAACAACTAAGGTGCCACCACTACAAAGTTGATGTTTCTCATCTCTCTCCCTTCCTGTTTGTTTCTGTTTGTCTCTCTCTCTCTTCCTCTCCCTCTCTCTCACTAAAAACAAACAAAACAAAATTATTGAGATGTGGCATATGAGAGGATCCTGCCCGAAGGAATTCAGAGTTTACTGAGGTTTGTCTCAGAGCTTTACCTTATATTTGTAGAGAGCTTTTAGTAAAAGTTACTTTCAATGACTTGGTTTCATGTGGTCTCAAAATCTCGTGAGGCTGTCAGGGCAGTGACTTACTCTTCTGTCAGATGTTTTAGCTCCTTTCCCTCCTTTTCTTAAAACGACTTTGGGGGATGATCACACAGCATGGTATACAGAGATGTGCTGTAGAACTGAGCACCTGAAACCTGTGTAATTTTTTTAACCAGTGTCACCCCAATAAATTCAATTTAAAAAATTGGTCAAATCCCTTTGTTGACTGGTTAACAACAAAGTTTCTGTGGCTTCAGATTCCCAGTCTTCACTGTAGTTTTAGATTTCCAGTCCACTAAAGGAAAGCAGTGGGGAGAGAGCTCACTGGGTTCTCAGCACCTCAGAAGGGGCAATTAGGTATTTTTCTGGTTTCTGAATTGAGAAGAAGGTTTTTAGACTGGAGTCTAGGGAACCTGAGAGATCTGACCTGCAGGGTAATTTAAGCTGTGAATTAGAACTTCAGGCACAAATATGTCTGGGTATGGGATAGCTATTTGTGGCAACACATGATCTTGGTGAAAAACATTGTAAGGACATTTTTGAGTCAATTGTTAGAAAATCAGAGAGAGGCATGGGAGTCCAGACATCCCCATAAATCAATGTAAGCATAGGCTTGAAGGAGGGAAGCAAAAAGTGGTGGAAGAAGGAGAAATTTATTGGAGAAATAGACTGCTCAGATTATCAGGAAGAAATTCTCAACTGAAATCCTATTGGGGGAGAGAAATGGCAAAAAGAAGAGGGGGTCAGCATTTTTCTGGGAAGTAAAACTGGATATAACTATTTTAAAAAAAGGACCTAACCTTTAGATGTCAAGCGTATTAATAAATTATTTTATTCTCATAATAATACAGGTATTCTCATTGATTAGGATTAGACTTTGCTAAGAGAATACTCAAAACAATGGTGGTTTAACCAAACACTGTTTATTCTCTCATTTAAATAAGTGTGAATGAGTCAGTTTTGGGTAGTTGTGCTTTATAGAAGTGTTCTTAGAATACAAACTGATGCAGCCACTAAGAAAGATGGCACAGAAATTCCACCACAGTTTTCCTCTACATCTTATGATTAACTTCTAATACATAAGGCCACACTAGCTGTAAGAGAAACTAACTTTTGTCCTACATTCACTAGGCCTCAATGCCTTCTCAGATGAAACATGGAGTTCTTATAGTAAAGATAAAGAGGAGAACAGAGGCTAGGTATGGAACTAGCATTCCTCGACAGTTCATCCTCTCGTTTTCTTTCTGCATTTGTTAAAAGCGGGGTCCAGTGCATTGTCGAGGTCCCATGACTAATAAATGGGGGTATCAGAATTAGAACACAGGCCTGTCTGGCTTTAGATTCAAGTACCACTTTGTTTTGTGGCATTGACTCTCAACAGATGATACTCTGTTCATAGAGTAGAAGGCAGTGGGTCCATGAACCACAAGAATGAGGGCTCAAGAGGTTGAGGACAAGAGGTTGCTACCGGATCCTTATCTTCTTAAATGGATCAAGGGAGACTGTCGACTGCCTCTCTAACTTTTCATCTTTAAAACGGTCTTGCTTTTTAGTTTCTGAGGTATTCCACTTCTAGGAAGTTCACATATGGATATAATTAAAATGGGTGCAAAGATTTATGTACTAGAATGTTCACTGAAGCTGTATTTATAATAGTGGAAAATTAAAACCACCAAAATACCCAAAAAAGAACATTGGTTAAATTCTAGAACACTGAAACAACCATATGGTAGAACACATTGCAATCATTAAAAATCATTGTCTCTGAGAACATTCAAGGATGTGCATGAAACACTCTTAAGTTATGTAAAATGGATTATGAAATAGTACTCACTGGAATCCCAGTTTTGTGATGTGTGTGCTTAGAAGCAAGAGAGAAACCCGGAAGACTAGACATCAGAATGTTAGTAGTGTTTCTTTCATAGCTGATGAGATGATTAATTATTCTGCTTTTCTGAATTATCCAAGTTTCTGTAATAAATATGTATTACTCTTGTAATCAGAACGAAAACTAACAAGTGTTATTTGAAATACATTTTTTCCTTTGCCGAACAGTTTTGTTATTCTCAAGATAAGTGGCTTAGATGTTTAGCACTTTCAAAATGTTAGCGTAAAGGAGGTTATAGCAGATTGACTTCAAATAAATGTTTATTGAGTGTAGGCCATGTGTAAGCCACCTTTCTGGGAATTTGGGGGAGTGGCTGAAGAAAGCGTGTGAGCTACAAAGATGAACAAGCCACAGTCCCTGTCCCCAGAGGAGTCTTTATCTGAGAAGAGCTGTGTTGAAAGGTGGTGGTCATAGGGAAGGCCTGCAGGCCTTTCTGGGGCGACTGCCAAGGCAGGAAAGCCAGGAGGTAAGACCGCATGTAGGAATGCAGCAGTAGACATGCTTAGTTATGAGAAACACACATTTCCCATTGACTAGGTGCCGGGGGCGGTGTGCACAGACTGAGGTCAGCTTGGGTTGTCCTCCAGCAGAGCCACCCACCTGGTCTCCTCAGTGACACCGCAAAACCTTGGTTGTGAGCATCAAGCTTTCCAAATAAGACAGCCATCTTGACAACAATTACAATTGAAAAATGATGCAATCTATTGATGGAATGAGGAGTCTATGCAATGTTTATGTAGCTAATGACGTATCATCAACAGATGAATTGTTCAGTGTTCCAACCTAGAGATAATCATTTATCAGGAATTTGGCCAAAAAAAAAAAAAAAAAGAAAAGAAAAATCCAGTTTTTTTTTTAGTTGGAGTTGGTAATGCTGAACCTAGTCTGGGTATGAGAACTGATTTTGTTAGAATCCAAGGCATATATCGCCTATGTTGAGCCCACCAGATTTGTTTTTCTGTGGCTATTCACAATTCTGCCTCTAGCCCCAGGGCACATGCTTCATGTATCTGGGTCCTCAGAACCAGCTGGGGAAAATTCTTCTCTGCCTGTGCCCCTGTTCCAAGTTTACCTGAAAGAGCATAGCTCTCACACACTCTCAGAGAGGCTCTGCTTTCCCTACATGCTGTTGACATATCCCAGGCCACCAGTGACTGTAAGGAGCAGGAAACCACTTCTTCCTCTGTTTGTTGGGTCCTGGAGCTTCCTGTTTCTCTCTAAGCATGCTCTAAGTTTTCGCCTACAGCTTTTGTGTTTTCATGTTGTGCTTTGGGAGTGGGAGGGTGTGAAAGCTCATTCTTCTGAATAGGTAGTTAAATGGATGACAAGGTCAGAGTGAAAAGGGTTCTTTCAATGGGGAGAAGACTTAATCACCTTATAGCTCTCTGCCCTACATCCTGGTGGTGGTAGGAATGGGGAAATAGAAGCAGGTGGTAGGTGAGTGGTTAAGCTTATTGCTTCCAATGTCAAGGAAATGACTCTTTGATGGGCATTTCTTTATTAAAACAACAACAAAAATGCCATCTGGTTGTGGAAAATTTCATACATGGTCCAACACACCTTTTAACATTATTCTTTCTAACAATTTAGGCTACTGACTACCCTGCTCAATACCTTTTTCCTCTAAAATAAATTGAGCACCCTTTGAACCCATTCCTTCCATTCTCTCTTCCAGGAAACTAGACCATGTGTTTTCTTGGTGGGAGCTCCTTCCCTTGCATTCTCTTTTCCAAGGGATAAGCAGCTTGCAGCGATCCTTGAAGTGCAGGAAAGGAGGCCCAGGGACAGGGAGGCAACACAGGGAGGCCTGAGGTGCCAGTAAGAGTGTGCTCCTGAGAGGGTGCTCACAGTGTGGCTCCTGGTAGTTGTGTCCCAGGCCTTTGTCACCCATACTCAGAAGCTACTGGCCACCCTGTTCATGGGCCTCATTTGCAGCTAATATTGCCAAACCACAGAGCATTCAAATGGCGTCCTGGATACCCTGTGGTCATTTTTTTTTCATGGGGGTACATAGAGAAATACCTTCCACTTTCCATTTCATTTAGGTGGGTCTTTATTTAAACAAATAAAATGTAGTCTGGATAGCTCAGGGATTAAAAATGAACCTGCTTCTGTATTTAATTGTAATCCTTTTGAGTTGCCCTCAATCCTTGGGTAAAGGATAAAACAGGTTTCTTATAAAGTGTTCTAAGTCCAAGTGAGGGCAGGAAATGGGAGGGGTGACCCCCGGAGGAAATGTTCCAAGTGGATTGGGGTGAAAGAGGCAGCACACACAAACCACATATATGCACACTATATGAATAACCAAAGACATTGCACAAATAAAGACGTTTTGAGTGCCACTCATTAAACTGCTGTGTTTGAAATGTCTGAAACAAACTCTCTGGCACAGTGTTGCTCCTCACGTACCAACACACAAAAAGGCAACTCAGCTTAAAAAAAAATAGTGCTAACAGTCACCACGTTCTGGTTGGGGCCAAATGGTGCTCTGGGACACGTGTGCTGCCTCTTCCACCCCAATCCACTTGAAACATTTCCTCCGGGGTCACCCCTCCCGTTTCCTGCCCTCACTTGGACTTAGTTTTTAAACCCCAAATTTTTTGGAAAAGGTTGTGTCTTATACATGGGGAAATATGGTAACTGTACATCACATGATGTTTTTTAAATGTAAAGCTTTTTTTTTGAAGTGTGGGTTGGGTACTTGGATTCCCCATAAATCGCAACATTAATGACACCTTCTTTGAATTTTTTCTGATGCACTTAGCTTAATTTCATAGAAACAACTCTTTTATATCTCACTCGTATTTTCCCATCTTGTGTAATATTTAAGTAAAATGTAAATGTAGTGTAATGATAATTATACTTGACGTAAGATGATTAGGAATATGCACAAGTTCTGAAATTAAATGCTGTCACTGGCTGGCACTGAAGAGTGTGTGTGCACTAGAGAGAAACCCATTCACAGCACCCAGGCTGCTTATGGAGGACCCAGAACCATGGTTGGGGTGTTCGGAAGGGGCCGCGTAGTGCTTTGCTAGTCACACGAGTTACCTAGATGGAGGTGGAGTTAGAGAAAAGCCACTGTATTAAATTATACATGTTTCTTAGGGTGAGACACCAGGTGACAGGTATTTCATTCACTCTTCTGACCCTCAAAAGTACCCTCTGGTAAATTTGGGGAGAACAATTGAGCATCCTGATTTCATCACTACCCTCATTTCACTGGGAAGCAAGATGACCCATGGGAAGCACAAGCTCTCCTCTGTTGTTTTCTTCTTGATGGAAGCCCCACTCTGGGCCACCCTATTAGTTGCCAGAGTTGGACAGTCTGTCCATTTCTGGGTTGCAATGAACAAGTTATCCTGCACCTTAAACCTACATCCTCCAATGTGGCTGCTGTCAGTAACAAAGTTGAAATGTTGGTTTTCATCTATGCTTTTTGTATTATTTTTCAAGTTGCTCAGAACCCTAGGAGGAATAGGGAGCAATGCTATATGAAAGGATTCCCTTGGAGACTCCAGTGGTGTGGTCAGTGTGGTCCAGGGAGCATCTTTAAATTATTGACCCTCAGTGAACCATTAGCTGGTTGTGATGTTATGTTAATTTATCTCAATTCTTGAAAAGAAGTCATTGAAGAAGGTTTAATTGAGGATGAAGGGTGGCTACATTTGATATGATGAGATCTGTATTTAGAGTGACCATTTTGGCTGCAGTTTAGAAAACGAGTAAGGGATTGGGGGTCAGGGTCCTAAGAGAAGTTTTAGACATCAATGAGGAGTGTATTACAACAATCTAGGTAAGACAGACTCAAAATCTGCCCGACTTATAAATGTGCTGCTTTTCATAAATGACAGACATAGAAGCCAAGGATGTCTCCTGCTTGTCTATATTGTCTGTGGCTTTGGCAGACCCCACGCAAAATAATTTACACTTTTACTTGGCACATGCCTTAACACCTGATACTCATAATCGTAAAAATCACCTTATAATGGTAAAATGCTATACAAGTTTTAACTGTTACAACTGATCATGCTATTCTTGTCTTATGTTATTGATAATAGGAATAGAATCTTTGAAAAATCAAAATAATGTGAGCTTGCAAGAAACTGTTGTAAATACTTGTTTTATGATCTCATGTCCCCCAAGATACTGTCTGAAATCTACTGGGCTTCGTGGTGGCTCATATTATAATTTTTTGATGATTCCTTTACTTTAGTCCCCCAAAGAATCCTCTGTCACATTTAGGTCAATTGGTTTGTGAAGAGAGGCCGCCAAGTGAAATGGATTTGCTCCATGAAGATGGTCCTCGTCGTAATGAAAATCTGCACAAGTCGGTTAATGACTTCTGTACCTGGGCTGTTAATATTGTAAGTTAGTAGTCATATAACTTTTTAAAGTCAAGTTCTAAGTCCCTTTGGTTGAAAAACAGTGTTTGGTATATTATTTAAGTAAAATAATAAAAGTCATAAAAGAACAAACCTCTCCGCTCCTAAATATCAAGGATTTTGGGGAGTCAAAAGTTACACAGGATTTTCAACTGTACTGAAGGTCAGAACCCCTCAGTCCACCCCCTGCAGCCCCTCATCCTTATTCAAGGTTCAGCTGTGCTTCTTGTCTCCAATGAATGCTGATTGAGCTCTTTCTACCTTTCCTCCAAGCTCCCTCTTCTCTGGCCAGTCAGACGCCTTCTTTAAAGAAGAAAGCAAGGAGCACTTCACCCTTTGTCCTTGATTTCTGCAATGTGATATTCCTCCAGTTACAGCCAGAAATAGATGAACTGATCAGGGAGGCCTGAGAGTTGGAGGGTGACCATCCCCCACAAGGCCCTGTATCATGCACCCCACCACACATCCTGGACGAGGGAGCCAGACCAAGCCTTAAGGCCCAGGGGGACCTGAGTGCCACATTCCCTTGGGAAAGCCAGGGCCTCAGGTCTGGTGAGGATAAAGTGGGAGAACCTGAAAAAATCCAGAGGGAGAGGAAAGCCAGGGCCTCAGGTCTGGTGAGGATAAAGTGGGAGAACCTGAAAAAATCCAGAGGGAGAGGCCAAGACCTAAGCAGCAGCCTTCCCCCACCATACCACAGGGGAAGCAGCAAGGACACTAGACTCTCCAGGAGGCTGAGGCCTGTGGGCTGGGCAGGAGGCACACTGGGAAATGAGTGATGGCTGCGTGGGTAAGGGGCCCTATCGCATTTTGATATGGGGTCGGGTGAGGCGTGTTCATCCCCTGTCCCTCTGTCCCGCCAGGCTCTCCGGCCAGGTTCAGCCCTTACATTCCATTTTGGTGCTGAGTTTCCACTCCCAGAACAGGTGGTGGTTTTGTCATTGTCTGTGAAGCAGGAAGCAGAACTTGTAGCTGCTGCAAGCCAGCATGCCCCTGGACGCGGCCCGCATGGGGGTGGCCTCAGGGTTTCTAACCCGGTCCTCAGCATTCTAGGCCAACACTCTATCCACTGCCACATGGCCTCATCAGGCCTGGTGGGGTGGATTTATTCTTATATGCCCATCGCAATATGCAACACCTAACAAAATGTAGACATGCAGAGAGTATTTGTTGAATCATGGAATATTATAGTAAGGGCAATGGAGATCATCATGTCCAAGCTCTTTTACTTACTACCTCAAAAGGGATAATGTTCAACAGTAGTCGATTGTGCTTATAAAATTGGTCTTCATATACATCTCAGGAACCTGAGTAATATTGAGTCATTTTTTTAGAGTTTGTACATAAAGTGTAATCATTTTTAGAAGGAATAATACAATAAAAAGGAAAAAGAATAGAGGAAACTTTGTCACAATAAGTGACAAGTCAAATTAAAATGGCACAACACATTTGACGAGTGCCCATGTGTTCGAAACACTTACCTAGAAATTTTAATTCCCCTCCATCTCAGCATTGTGGCTGCAAGTAAATATTGTCTGTAATCTACTAAAATATTCTGCATTGAATCTAAATTTTCTAATCAATTTGCTTTAGCACAAGGTTAAAAAGAAGAAATAAGTGATAATTCACACCTTTATAAACTGAATGTAAAAAAAAAATTAAACAACAAAAGAATGAAACCTCCTTTATGAATGGAGTGGCCCAGGCTGTTTCCTGCCTCCTGAAAAATAGTGGCTTTAGAAGGAAACACATCACTTCTGTCTCCCTTCCCCTGGTTCAAGTTGGTTGTTAATTCCGAATGTGGGGGAGAAAGAAATTTTACTGTACCCTTCTAGGTTCTTCTAGATGGTCTAATAAACAAATCTACATGAGACAGATTAACAAAAGAACCAAATTTAATTTCATACATACATATGGAAACCCTACACATATCACAGGTTTAGAAACAGAAGGGATATACTGGGGATCCTCGGGTTACGACAGTCTCGACATACGATGTTTGGAGTTCACTACGCTCACTCCCATAAAAACTTTAAAAAATTGAGGTGCATTCCAGCTTACACTGTTAGCATCATACTTTTTTTTTACACTCATTTTATGTCATGTTTTTTGTTACTACAGTTTAGTATCTGGTAGAGTATATTTATGTCCTTTTCCTTTTTCTATATCTTAGTTGTGTTTTTATGTTCTAGATTATGATTTTACAACTGTGCTAGGGTAGGTAAGTGACTTAGGCTAGTTGGTATTTCGACTTATACACAAACTTGGGTTTCGTCACTGTTAGTCAAATAAGTTTGTAAATATGATGTATATGTTTTCTTGCTTATAGTTTACATTGGGTGTGGGAGACAGGCTGTAAGCAGGCAGGGTCCTTATAGCCTAAGGCAGGGGTTCCCAAACTTTTTACACAGGGGGCCAGTTAATTGCTCCTCAGACCGTTGGAGGGCCGCCACATACAGTACTCCATACACTGACCACCAATGAGAGATGCCCCTTCCGGAAGTGCGGCGGGGGCCAGAAAAATGGCCTCAAGTGGCCGCAATTTGGCCCATGGGCCGTAGTTTGGGGACCTCTGGCTAAGGTTTGGTTTTAAGACTAAGCCTTTCTCACCCTTTTAATACTAAGATCTTCTCAACACTAAACTTTTCCCCACACCCTTGACTGTTGCACGGTGTGGGGTGGTGCACTCTTATGAGGAATCCTATTTATGCCTCAGATAAGTGGTTTTGTATCAGAGACTTCCTTGTTTGTATACTGGCTTAAAGGTTTTGATTTCTACACTATAAAATAGAGCAGACCAGAGGCTCTCTCTTGGTTCCTAAAACTAGCATTGCAGGAAAGAGGCAGTCAAGATGGTGGAGTGCTGAAGAAGAAGACAGTTAGAGCAGAGTTTGTGCAGAGAAAAGGAGATGAGGAACAGAGTTGAATAAGGCTGGTGAGGTAGAAACCTTTAATTCTAGAAATACTCAATGAGTCAGTGGCTTTGGGAGCCCTGAATGGAAAGGGAAGTGTTTTCTCCCTGTGTGTATTTCTCGCCTGCTGGGTGTGAGCTAGGATTAAAGGTAATGGTGCATCAGCTTTTGGCTCTGTTGTTTCATTACCGACTGTCTGAACCAAATGCGAATCTGCATGGGCCAGGCGGCTGTGATGGTAGCCGTGGCTACTGGCCTTATAAGTACTGAGATGAAAGCCTCAATCTGTAATTCCAGGTCGTATTGCAGAGTGGAATACTATAAAAATAGGGGTGTACCTACTAATTTCTGGGAAGAATGGATAAATCAGGATATCCCTTTCATATGGTATTCAATAAGCATTGGCAAAGCTATATTTTGGCTCTTCTTATATGTCATCAGAGACAGAAATTGAATTTTTAATTTGGGCCTGTCATGTCTGAATGATGAAAATAGCTAGTAAATTAGCTAAACAAATTATAGCACTAAATTTGTGCTTTTTGTAGTTTGGCATAGTAACAGTGGAGATTTTAGAAAGAGGATCAGTAGCAAAAGATGGATGAGGGATAGAAGGCATTGAAGTTTGAAGGTAGCATTTTTAAGGAAGATTTTAAGGAAGAAAAACTTAGAGGTGTTTGTTACATGGTTGATTCTTCTCCAGCTGGTCCAGATTCAAATGTAGAGCAGCTCCCATGTGTGACAATGACAGTGATGGCAATGGAACTGGCAGAGATAACTATGTGTGACACGAGTCGGGCTATCGGGGTGGGACTTGTGCAGCCTCGGGGCCTGCCTGCATTTGTGCTGTTAGAGGGATGCCTGCAGTTTCTCCCATTAGAATGACATCGATATCTTTGCACTATAATTTGGGTTTCTGAGTGCCCTGATAACAGGACAGAGAAATATCTTGCCCATTAATGACCATCTAAATTCTGGATTAACTGCTTCCCTCACAGGAGTTAGAAAAATCTACAAAAATGGAACAGCAGTGAACTGGGCAGTAGACAAGTATTTCAAAGGTGGGGGCAGGGAGGAGTAAAATTGGTACACTAAGAGCTGTTGAATAAGAGTGTGAGTTGTGGATCTCGAAGAATTAGATGTTCAGAGGTGAGAGATCAAATAGGTCCATCACAGCAACACATTCTTGCCTGCCTCCCTCCCTTCCTTCTTCCCTTCCCTCTTTCCTTTCTCCCTCCCTTTCCTCTCTTACTCCCCTTTCTTCCTCCCTCCCTCCTTTCTTTCCTTCCCTTCTTATTCCTTCTTTTTTCCCCCCTTTTTTTTCTACTTGCCATGCCTGATGTTTCTTCTATTTAAAATGTATTAAATATAATAGAAGAACAGGGATTGCACCTAGACACAGATTCCTATTCTAAATAAATACAAAGTGGCCTGACCAGGCAGTGGTGCAGTGGATAGAGGGTCAGACTGGGACACAGAGGACCCAGGTTTGAAACCTCGAGGTCACTGGCTCGAGCATGGGCTCACCAGCTTGAGCATGAGATCATAGACATGACCCTATGGTTGCTGGCTTGGGCTCAAAGGTCACTGGCTTGAAGACCAAGATTGCTGGCTTGAGCCCAAGGTCACTGGCTTGAGTGAGGGGTCACTCGCTCTGCTGTAGCCCCTCTGGTCAAGGCTCATATGAGGAAGCAATCAATGAACAACTAAGGTGCCACAACAAAGAATTAATGTTTCTCATCTCTCTCCCTTCCGGTCTGTCTGTCCCTATCTGTCTTTCCTCTCTCTATCTCTCTCTCTCTCTCTGTCTCTGTCACAAAAAATAAAAATAAAAAAAAGTAAATACAAAGTAACTCCAAAAATTATCTAATATTATAAGCAAACTACTGTTATTTAAAGCCACAATGCTTTGTTAAAACCCAACTAAAATATCAGAGTATGTATGTTTTGTTTCAAATGAATTAAACAATAAAAACTTGAAAGCAGTCATTAACTTTAGGTAACTGTCTACTTCTGAAAACTAGCTAAGGAACTACAAATAACACTTAACTGACAAGATCATGCAGAGAAGTTTCCGTGTTTTGATTTGATATTTAAAAACATTTTATTAGACAGTGGTGCCAACTTGAGTTTTTATCTTTAAATTGTTATGATTTGGTAGTAATTCTTATTGTAAGGATTTGTATTGTTCGGAGGCCAAATAATACCATTTTTCAAAAATTGGGTAAGAAAAAGTAGTTTTCTCCTTAGTACAAAGTATTTATTTTTGGTTTTCTTTCATTTTTTCCCTTCTATTCTTGACCCACTAAAGTCTATTGACATATAACAACTAGAGTAATCTTCAAGCAATGTAAGTAGAATTATGTCACCTTCTGCTTTCACTTTCCATTGGTTTTCCTTGTTTTTAAAATCCAAACTCTGTAGGAGACAGGCTGTAAATGACAAAGTCTTACAGTCGAGAGCAGGGGTCCCCAAACTACAGCGTGGGCCACATGCGGCCACCTGAAGCCCTTTATCCAGCCCCCGCAGCACTTCCAGAAGGGGCACCTCTTTCTTTGGTGGTCAGTGAGAGGGGCACAGTATGCATCCGCACCCATAGTTCCCATTGACATACTGGTCAGTTTGTTGATTTAAATTTACTTGTTCTTTATTTTAAATATTGTATTTTTTCCCATTGTTTTTTTACTTTAAAATAAGATATGTGCAGCCTGACCTGCGGTGGCGCAGTGGGTAAAAGCGTCAACCTGGAACACTGAGATTGCCGGTTCAAGACCCTGAGCTTCCCTGGTCAAGGCATATATGGGAGTTGATGCTTTCTGCTCCTCCCTGCCTTCTCTCTCTCTCTCTCTCTCTCTCTCTCTCTCTTTCTCCTCTCTAAAATGAATAAATAAAATCTTTAAAAAAATAAAAAAATAAAAATAAATAAAAATAAGATATGTGCAGTGTGCATAGGGATTTGTTCATAGTTTTTTTATAGTCTGGCCCTCCAGCAGTCTGAGGGACAGTAAACTGGTCCCCTGTGTAAAAAGTTTGGGAACCCCTGGTCTAAGTCTTAGTTTAAGACTTAAGTTCTTCCCCCCACCCTTGGCTGTTGCATGGTAGGGGGTGGTGCACTCTTCAGAGGATTCCCCTTTAAACCTTAGATATGTGACTTTGTATCAGAAACTTCCTTGTTTTACAAATGGCTTTTGTTCTCTGCACTATGTGATAAAGCTGGCCCTGATTCATGCATGAGTTGAGTATGTAGCTCCCCCTTCCCCCTCTTTCCCCTCTCCTTTCCCCATTTCTTTTTCCCCTTCCCCCTCCCTCCCTCCTCTCCTTTCTGCTCTTCTTTCCAAGGTAATCACAGCCTCAGCTTTCACATTCTTTATTTTTCAGGTGGGGAAAACAAGGCCCAGAGAGGTTGGGAACCACAAAAGATTTCTGCTTCTTTCCAGTGGTCAGCAAACTGCGGCTGGGGAGCCACATGAGGCTCTTTGGCCCCTTGAGTGTGGCTCTATCAGAAAATACCACGTGTGGGCACGTAGGTGTGTGGGGGCGTTGGTCAGTCAGGTGACTAGGAGAGGCACCCAGAGATGTGCTGTAGGATAAACAGCGCGGGGGGGAGGCACAAGTTGAGCAAGCACGTGGCTTGTGGCTTGCCGACGCAGTTTGCCGACCACTGCAGGGAAAGAAAGTCTTTAGTGGTTCCCAACCTCTCTGGGCCTTGTTTTCTCCACCTTGGAAAGGAGAGGGGAATGGGGAGGTGAAAGGGAAGGGGGGGAAGGGGGGAAGGGGCGCCACCTACTCAACTTGTGCATGAATCACGTCCAGCTAATATGCTCATCATGATAGTCTTGGAAGTTTGTAGATCAACTCTGCAGTATATTGAAATACAGTGTATCAGTAAAGTCTTTCTTTGGCCCATCTTTTCCAGTCTCCATGTGAAAGGACACACACACATTCTTAAAATGAAAACTAAATTATGTCACCTTCCTCCTGTTTAAAACCATTTAGGGGTTTTCTACTCTAATTAGAATGTCAGTCTGACTTGGGCTGCAGATAGAAAAGACCTCTTAGCAAAGCCATATTTTCTTCTCTACTTTCACCCCAAGCTTAACATGAACACCCCTGGGTTTTTTCCCCCTTTAAATGTCCAATTTGATAGTTCTGGATTTTTAAAAAGTTATAATTTTACTCATACTCCATTTTTCTAAACTGTGCCCAGGGTAAAACAGGTAATATTTTAATCAGTTGTGTCACAACTATATAACACAGGGACACTGGCTTCCTAACCTAAGGACTAGGGACCTTATACTCTCTGTCCTACCTCCTCTGCTCAGCAGCTCCTCATTTTAGGTTCTATCATAATAGTTCCACTTTTGATCACTAAATTGAGTATCAGGACATTTGGGGCTGTGAGTAACCCCCAACAAAACTCTAACGGGCATTGAACAAAAAGTGTTATGATTTCAGCAGATGCAGCAGTGTCAGGAGAAGAAAGCCTGTCTCTGTGTCTCTTAGGAGCAAGGAAACTTTCCCAGAAGCCTCCCTCGCTGACCTCATATCTCAGTGGTCAGAAGTGGGTCACTTGGCTATTCCTATGCTAATCATTAGCAAAAGGGATGTTTTAAAATAATCAGGGTTTCCTTTCCGGAAGCTTGAGATGAGGTCAGCTTCCTGTGGTGTGCATGGCTGTGTGAAAGAGGATAGGTACGCAAAATATCAGGGCTCATTGGAGAAGGAAGACAAGGAATAGGCAGCCACCAGTGCCGATTATTCAATATGTAAATCGATCTCATTTAGGAAATGAATTTCGCTTTTATTGAGTGCCTTCTACATGGTAGACAAAATTAGGACTTTGTGTACATTGCATTGCTTGGTCGTCTCAGCACACCTGGAGGACAGATACTGAAACAGGTTCTCTAGTGACTGGGCCCAGATAGCACATAGCATAGAGCTTGGGCTAACACTCTAGTGACACCCCCAAACCTGTGGTATTTCCACTACCATCACGTAAACAGTTGGAGCTAGAGCTCTTTCAAAACAATCCACATTTGTTAAAAACAAAAAGCATAGAAGACTTTTAGATGTTCTTAGCCATGGCATTCTTCAAACCAAAATTTACACTACCCTCCTTTTTTCTTTTTCTTTCTTTCTTTCTTTTTTTTAGAGAGAGAGACAGAGGGGAAGGGAGAAAGGTGAAAAGCACCAACTCGTAGTTGCAGCACTTTAGTTGTTCATTGATTGCTTCTTATCTGTGCCTTGACCTGGGGAGGGGGCCTCCAGCCTAGCCAGTGACCCCTTGCTTAAGCCAGCAACCATGGGATCATGTCGATGATCCCACGCTCAAGCCACTGACCCTATACTGAAGCTAGATGAGCCCGTGCTCAAGCCAGCAACCTTGGGGGCTGAGACTTCAGTATCCCAGGTCAGTGTTCTATTCCCTGTGCCACCACTGGTCAGGCAGATCTTAGCCCCTTTTAAGAGTATAGCTGTTCTAACCAGACAGGACTAGAGTTCTCCCCCTGGGTAGTCCCCAGCGTGCTTCTGGAATCTCCAAAGCTTCGTGGAACGTGCTGAAGACACCATCAACCACATGCTACCCAGAAGACTCTGAACCACTGGGTCCTGAAGCAACTAGGTGACCTCTGGATCACATTGATCTCAAAGGAGATTTTGAAAATCAGTGGTCCCTCATCTACCGCAGGCATTAGTTTCCAGAACCCCCCATGATAGGCGAAAATCCACGAAGTAGTAACCTTATATTTATTTTATTATTTATGTATACTTTAAAGTTTATAAACCCTCCCCACACTATTATAAACCTTTCCCACACTGTTGTTAACCTTTCCCACACTTATTTTGCTTATTTTACCACAAAAATAATTAAAATAATAAATATATAAAAATACCCATATACCACAAAATCCCATGATATAGCTAAACATCCGTGATACAAAATTACGTAGATATATACAATTTAAAAATCTGTGATACAGTGAGACCAAGAAAAGTGAACTGTGATGTGGCGAGAGACAACTCTACACGTTTGTTTTATGGTAGTGTTTTGGCTCTCTGTCCTGAAAAGTGACAAAACAGCCATGGAACTTAGATTACCATCTAAGTTCATGGTGATGACATCTATCAGAAGGGGGCCAGGGACTTGGGCATTCAGTCCCTGCAAGACCTTTGCTCTTTAAGGCACCTTTTTTTTTTTAATTTAGTTAATATATAGTTACTGAGCAATCCTCCTGGAACTCCAGCCAATATTACATATAATCCTAGGATGTTATTAAAAAAGCATGATGCTTCATAATCTGACTTCTCCCTTATCTCTCATGTCGCCCTAAAAATAGTTTATCATTCAGCGGCCTTGTTCTTTCTTTTCTGAACTTGTCACTTGCATTCCTGTCTGTCTTCGCTGGCATCAATCCCGTTTAGAACCCTCCCTGCCTGTTTCTATTTATTGAATCAACTTGAGTCCATTACATCTAAAACACCCCTCGAATATCCAGGCCAATAAAATGCAGCAGAAGTCATATGTGCCAGTTCCTATCCTAGCCTGTAAGGGGCCTGGCAGTTTTTTCTTTTCAATTATCATGTAAACAATCTGACTACCAGGCCACCCTACTGTGAGAAAGTCCAAACTAGCTGTGTGGAGATGTCACATAGACAAACAAAATAAGGCCTTCTTAGACCTTTCAGCTCAGCCCAGCCACTAACCAAATGCAGCCAAGGGAGTGACCCTCGTTGGTGCCACATAAAATAGAACTGTCTGGCTGAGCCCAGTCAGCCCCAGAGATAATAGACAGTGGTGGTTTGTGATGCAGCAACATAACTAGAGCGAGCAGAGCAGTTGGCAGGTAGGCTGAATTTGAGGCTCTTGGGTGGGATGGGTAAGCGGTGATGTTGGAGATCTCTGGCAGGCAGCTTACTGGCAGAAAGTGAGAGGGGAGGATTAGGAAGGGGGCCCTGACCATCTGACTTCTTACCTTTCCTTTGCTTTGCTGAAACCATGTAAATTGGTGACATGAAGGAGAAGAAAGGGCACTTTGAGAGTTCCCGGCAGAGGACGAATTGGTTGCTAGGCCCACCTCCCAAATGCTTGTGATTGCTATCTGGCCACCCCTGGCTGTGTGATTGGCCAGTTGATAGTCAGGACTACTATTCCCCATTTCCCATCCCAAATTCTGTTCAAACTCTGGTGTTAATTGAGCCTTGTAGCCTTAGGTAAGTCAACTTCTCTGAGCCTCAAATTTCGCATCTATAAAATGGGGAGGTGGAATTAGGGCCATGATTTTATTTTTAAAATGCTATAAACAGCAAAGAAAGAAGAAGAACAATACAGGGAAAGAGCTTGTGTGTACCAGGTATACCTGGGCCATAACCTGACACTTGTGGCTTCTCACAAGGAAATCCCATTAGAAATTTTCTAAAATGCCTGACCAGGCGGTGGTGCAGTGGATAGAGCATTGGACTGGAATACGGAGGACCCAGGTTCGAGACCCCAAGGTCGCCAGCTTGAGCGCGGGCCCATCTGACTTGAGCAAAAGCTCACCAGCTTGGACCCAAGGTCACTGGCTCCAGCAAGGGGTTGCTCGGTCTGCTGAAGGCCCGCAGTCAAGGCATATGTGAGAAAGCAATCAATGAACAACTAGGGTGTTGCAATGAAAAACTGATGATTGATGCTTCTCATCTCTCTCCGTTTCTGTCTGTCTATCCCTCTCTCTGACTCGCTCTGTCTCTGTCAAAAAAAAAAAGAAAATTTCTAAAACTGGGATATGATCCAGCTCAAGGTTGGGTTCTCTTTCTCCTTTTAGAAAAGCTGAGCTTAGCCAGTTGGGACTCTGCATCGCTAGTCTGTCTCCTCTGTGTGTGTGTACGTTTCTTGTCAGTGATTCTTTTACTGCATTTTTAATTGAAAATAGATGTTTTATTTTGTTTATACAAGGTACAATTTCAAAATGCAAGTCATATAATATGTAGATCTAGTAGAGAAGGAAATATAAATATAAATGTATACATATGGACAATATCTCTGAGTTTAATTTTCTTTCTGAATCCTTAAATTAAGAGGATTCATTAGGCACAATATATCTCTGCTCCCTTTCAGTGTATGCAGAGCACCTAACTGGAGAGAGTTTTAGGAGCTGTAATGCTGATGTCATCCTCCTAAATATTTCCCAAGCCAGGATGATCCTACTAAATTCACTTAGAGCCTCAGGTATATTTCTTTTCTTTGTAAACTGCAAGTCAGGAGGATGGAAGGAAGAGCTAGTCAGCTGACAAGCTATCCTGAGTAAAGTTGTAATGAAGTAAAAGCCTTGACAGGCAGTTCTGAGGCCTTCGATGGCTAGGGTTTTGGGCACTCAACCATTGAGATCTGTATCTGAGGCACACAGGCATTGAGATTCCACCCTGTATCTGAGGCATGCAGGATTGAACTTCCATCCTGGCTAGACAACCTACTCATCCAGGCAGTGCCCAGGGTGGGCAGAGTCGATAGAATGATGCCAGGACATTTTAGCTTCATAGTGGCTTTTCCCTGGTGCCCAATTCCTTGAGTTTCTTCTAGGTCCCCTCTGGTCATAGCAGAGTTGGTGCCTTTGCTCTAGCCCTTGCCGGCCTCAGTTCTCTCCTGGAGTTTCCTAGGCTGTGTGGTAGTTCTCTGTGTCCTCCTCTCCACCTTTGGTTCCCCTAGTCATGGGCATATCTTCCATATTTTCCATCTGAACACTGGTTGCCTGGAAAGTTTGCCTGTAAAGCAGATAATTCACAGTAAACAGTCTCTATTGAACACTTAGATGGAGAAAACTCCATTCACAGATACCGTTTAAATTCCATTATGGTATTTTTAATCCCCTCATCCACCCAACATTTCCCAATGCTATTGGAGCAACTTCCCCCTACCTTGCAAACAATTTGCTAAAGAGTGGTGGTTCAGATGGCAAGAACAAGAAAAGGAGAGAGTAACTAGGAGCCCAGCAAAGCCAGATGTGATTATTCTGATAAAAATGATGTAATATTTATAAAGCTTTTAAAAGTTTGTGGCACTTGGTGTTAAATAAATAAACAAACAAATGTATTAATCAGTTTCTGAGTAACCAAGAGGAGGGGAGGCAGAACACCTTACAGTGGCCCCCCGTCTATTGCAGGGGTTAGGTTCCAGAACCCCCCGCAATAGGCAAAAATCCGTGACGTAGTGACCTTATATTTATTTTATTATTTATATATATTTTAAGGCTTTATTTTGATTTATTATTCTTTTAATATGTTTTAATTAATAGTTTTATATTGCTTTAAAATTTTTAGCCTAGAAAATGCTTTTTACCGCAAAAATAATTAAAATAGTAAATATATAAATATACCTATATACCACAAAAGCCTATGATATAGTGAAAAGTCCACAATATGGTGAGACTGTGAAAAGTGAACCACAATATGGCGAGGGAGGACTGTAATTCCACGTTCCCATCTGTGTTGAACAATGTGTGTTTTAGTCCCTGAGTATCTGAGTCAGCAATTTCTTCCATGGATTCTTTCATCCACCTCTTGAAGATAAGCACTTTTTAGGACATTTTGAAACAAGCACTTTGAGCTCCTTGGAGGTTTACCACATCTTAAAGAGATATTTATGAACATTTCGTTAACAGTCTGTAAATACTGATATTTTCCTCTTGTGAGCATATTTACTGGCCATATATACTACACTTTCAAATTCTTTTTAAGAATATATTTTTTATGTATTATTTTTTTTAAAGAGTCTTATTTAATATAGTCAATGGATACAGTCATTATAATCTCTTAAGAATGTAACTACAGTGGTGGCCAGGTAGCAAGTTGTTAGAGCGTCGTCCCAATATGACAAGGTTGCGGGTTCGATCTTGGTTAGGGCTCATACAAGAGTCAACCAATGAATGCATAAGTAAGTGGAACAACAGTGGATGTTTCTCTCTCTCTCTCTCTCTTCCTCTCTCTAAAATCAATCAATAAATTAAATAAAGAATGTAACTCCAAATACAGTGTTTTGTGCGGACATTATAATGACATTTTGAAAATCCTTTTAAAAGTCATTTATTTTGCTAACATTTTAACTTTTGAGGGGGGAGACAAGTTTTTAAGTATTATATCAACCTTAGTTTGTTAATTTCTTAAATGTTTATGAGTTTTATGGCATCTCTTACTGGTTGAGATGAAATCAACTTTTGAAGATTTATGTACATTTTTGGAGATTTTCATTTTGGCTTTACAGTATAGCCTTTCATAAAATGTTCATTTATTTCAAAATAAGGCTCAAATAGCAGTGTAATCTTTATATTGGCATGATATTTAGAAAAGAATACTTTTTACTAGTAACTAAAAGTTTATTTTCAACAAATCTGATGTCCATTCATTGTATAAAGCTGAGGAAGTTTCCAGAGTAACCATAGCAACATGGAACACTGCCATACTGGCTATTGCCTGATGGCAATATAAAATTAGGCTAATGTGCCATTTGAGGCTCTAATGAAAGAATGATAAAAATGCCTGAGGGTCAGAAAAATAATAAAATCTGAAATTTCAGCAAGTGGCAGAAACAATCTTGTTACAAATCCTGAAATGTAGAGTTTCAACTATTAGATGTAGAAAAGTAAGACTAACGTGAATGGTATATTTATTAAAAAAAGGTATGCCTATATTTAATAAGTATGTTCAAGAAGATAATTCATGGAAATATTATAAGAAGTGATACAAATTAAATATCCATTAAATTGGTTATTTGGCACATTCTTTTCTTCTAAATTCTTTTTCTTAACAGACAGAGAGAGAGTCAGAGAGAGGGACAGATAGGGACAGACAGACAGGAAGGGAGAGAGATGAGAAGCATCAATTCTTCATTGCGGCTCCTTAGTTGTTCATTGATTGCTTTCTCATACATGCCTTGACTGGGGAAGGGGGGGGGGGGGGAACTAAAGCAGAGCAAGTCACTCCTTGCTCTAGCCAGCAAGCGGCCTTGGGCTCAAACCAGCGACCTTTGGGCTCAAGCTAGTGACAATGGAGTCAAGTCTATGATCACACGCTCAAGTTGGCGACCCTATGCTCAAGCTGGTGAGCCCACACTCAAGCCTGCAACCTCAGGGTTTTGAACCTTGGTCCTCCATGTACCAGCCTGACTCTCTATCTACTGTGCCACCACCTGGTCAGGCTGAATTTTTTTTAAAGACTTAAAATTTTTGAACACAGGGGAGGGGAAGATGTATTTGGGAGGACACTAAGAATCTATGTAAACACAATAAATGAAAATTTCATGTAAAAATGATTTAAATTTTTTATTGATTATACAGAGAGAGGAGAAATGAGGCAGGGAAAGGACTTGAGACATAATCAACTCATAGTTGCTTCACTTTAGTTGCTCATTGATTGCTTGGTATATGTGCCTTGGCTGGGCAAGCCTAGGGTTTTGAACCAACAACCTCAGCATTTGAGGTCGATGCTTTATTCACTGCACCACCATGGGTCGGGCTCTTTCCTTCTGAATTGGCTCTTGGTAAAATTGGCACTGTGTCATCAGTTAGGTTCTGGCTGCCCCATTTCTGACACATGGCCTGCTTTGGGAAGTGAGGGGCCCTCTAGGACTGGCTCAGTGACTGCTTAGCTCTGACACTCATTTTGGCCCACATAGAAGTGGGTGAGAGTGAGAGCCTATGTCACTAGCCAGGAAAAGGATTTTCCCTTTGGGAGGGCAGGCCCAGAGTCATGATAATGAAGCTCTTTTCTCAAAGGAAAATAAGAGTCTTGACCAGTGTGATTCTCCTGTGCCACTCACCTTGATTTTTTGCGGTAACGTACCAGAAGGAATACCACACATACTCCACAAAGCACAGAGACAAGTGTGGAGATTGCCAGTGTAAGAGAAGAGAACTAAGCTGGTATCATGCTAAACGTTCCAGTAGCAGATTTACTTATAAGAATCTGAAAATTCTTTCCAATTTACATTTTTGCAGAAAAATCCAAACACCTTCCCAACAGCTTACTGTTAACATTTCTTAAGATTTATGTAGTTCAACCTGTTCTACATCTGGGCAAAAAATACATTCCTTTCCCCCAAAACTGCTAGTTCAAATTGTCTGCATCCCTGTCATCCCAGTTCCCCCGCTCCTAATCCTTATTCTTCCTGAGCAGAGTGGTGGGGTGATGGGCAGGGATGGGAGTGAGTCAGGAGAAAAAATAAGCAGCTTAGAAATCAGAAGCTGAGGAGGACATAAGAGGAGGAGCCAACACTTAGTGGGAAGAAATGCTTGCTGCTGAGTCCAAAGCCAACAAAGTAGACCCGGGAAAGGTCCTCCGCGTTGCCCCTGGCACAGCTTCCCCCTTTTCTGTAGCTTCGCAGAATCCTGATTTAGAAACGATAGTTTGCAGTGCCATTTTCTTCCAATTACATTATCATTATTTATTTGCTACTTTTTCGGACAGAGGAAGGGTGACAAGGAGAAAGAAGAGGAGAGTAAGGCAATGCTTAGGAAAAGGGAAAAAGTGTTGACTGAGTTGAAAGGAATAGCATGGAGTGGAGGGAGGATTTAAGCGTGGAAGGCCAGCAGCATGACAGCATTTGGGACTTACTAGACAGACAGCAAGAGTGGGATCTTTGTGTGGAAGCAGAAGGCTATCTCCAGGGCAGGGTGAGCATAACTATTTTTAAAACATTTGCATCAATCATAAGATCCAAGCAGATTTGGCTAGTTTGCCTTAAAATTATGAAATCTCCCTGCAAAAATCACCTAGCTGCCCCACATGCAAGGTGACAATGCTGAATATCTGGAGAGCCTTGTTTTCTCCCTGTGGACCATGAGTCACATACGTCTCCCAAACTGGTAAGCTTTTTGGACCTGTGCCTAGACAACCAACATACACCCTTGTAAGCGATTCCCATGGCTGGGCCTTCAAAATACAACCCAGTTGAAAAACAACTGAAGATATGGGATGTGTGGAAACACCCAGATTCTCCGCTGGGTAGGAGTGTAATAAATGGGTAGAGTTTTTCTCAAGGGTGATTGGCAGTATAACAAAAGCTTTAGAAAACCATATCCTTTGACTCTCCAATTTTACTTCTCGAATTTATTCTAAGGAAATGGGAAAGTATATATAGGAATATTCATGGAAGTATTGTTTAAAATAGTTTTTAAAATGTTAATCTAAATCTCTTTTTAAGACTTTATTCATTTTAGAGAGGAGAGAGGGAGGGAGAGAAAGAGAGAGAGAGAGAAAGGAGGAACAAGAAGCTCCAACTCCCATGTGCCTTGATCAGGCGAGCCCAGGGTTTTGAACCGGCAACCTCAGTGTTCCAGACTGATACTTTATCGAATGTGCCACCATGTCAGGTGATCTAAATCTGTTATCAATAGAAAATTAGCTAATACGTGGTATATTCCATCCAATGAAATATCATTCAGGTTTTAAAAATTATGAAACAAATCTATATTAGGATGAAAAGATGTCTTTGATATCTTAAGAAAAAAAGCTGGTTGAGATAAAAATGGACCAAAAACAATCTCCAGTAAGTCATGTGTATGTCCATAAGCACAGAAGTCTTGAAGAATACATATATACCAAAGTATTAAGTATTGGTGGGATTGTAGATAATCTTTTATTTTCTTAAAAATAAATTTTCCTGATATTTTTGTAATGGTATTGTAATCAGAAGAAGTGGTAGAGTTGTAAAAACAAAACAACTTGCACCTAGTAAGGAGAAATAAGCATAGAAAAGTTCTAAAAGAAGTAACAGAAAACATGGGAAATTAGTGAAAGAGGTTTTTGAGTTTTCAAATTTAACATGACTCATCAGTATGACTAAAAAAATCACAAAGAGACATTGTAGCCTATGATAAACTATTTCTTCACATTGACTAATCAGCGTGGCTGCATTTACTGTTCATGCAGAGATTTATTGGAAAAGGCAAGTTGATGGTATTTCACAATGCTTCTTCCTGTTTCTTTTCGATGAGAATAAAAGCTGCAGACTCAAACTCAAGTGAAAAGAGGGCGCCTGAGCCAGTGATACACACAAAACAATTTGAATTGAGTGACTTAAACCCTTGGCCTCTTCCTCACTTATAGCTAGACAAATTTAGTAAAGAAATTGAAACCAAAATCACTAAAAACATGGATTAAGATATCAACTGCCAAAGTTCTCTACCCTTTTATGTTTCCTAGGGGGTGCATGGATTAGAGAAAAAGGAAGTGAAAGAGATTGGTGAGGCAGAGGAGGACTAGAGTTTGGGAAAGGGAGGAGAAAAAATGGATTATTGCATAGGAGGCCAGAAAGGCCAGTAGCTGTCTGCCTTGAGTTTAACCTACAGTGCTTTTTGGGTCTGACGTGGAGAAGGTGGCTTAGCCAGCGGCCACTCTTCAATGTAGATGAGGAAATGTCCCCTGTGACTATACAGGGAATTGCCATTCCTTAGCAGTGCCTGCAAACTGGGTCAGTCAAGGAGCAGGGTGTACTTCTGACATCCTTGTGTGTTTGCATTTGATGAGTGCAATTTTGAAGGGAGAATATCAAGTCATTATGCCTGGGCGGTTTTCCTAGTTTCTTTTCTATGCTTTACTGTACTAAGGAGATATATATGTATATATATTTAAAGATTTTATTTATTGAATTTTAGAGAGAGGAGAGAGAGAGAAAGGGTGGGGCATTGGAGGAGTGAGAAGTATCAACTCATAGCTGCTTCTCAAATGTGCCTTGAACAGGCAAGCCCAGGGTTTTGAACCATCAACCTCAACATTCCAGCCCGACGCTTTATCCACTGCACCACCATGGGTCAGGCTGCACTAAGCACATTCTAAGTGTTGGGCTCAGAGTAGATAATCAATACTTAATTCAATTAAACCATTAACATTCCATAAGTTCAAGTATGTACATTAAAGTGCCATTTGCTTTTTAATGAGAAATCTGCATTTCATCGTAATTTAGGACCATACCTGACACAAAGTAGAATCTCAGTTTATATTGATTGATCAGATGAACAATACGGAGGCCGCTCCTTTTAAAGACCAAGCATATTGACGCTGCAAACTTATTTCAGATGTGACAGACTAGTGCTATAATCAATTCCAAAAAATGAACTCCTCACTCTTAGTAAACTAATAAATATGGCCATGTAAACACTATCATAGGTGACATTTGACCTTTTATTTTACAAGTGATACTCTTCAAGAATAGCTTAGTCAAGGAGTCAAGGATTGAAGACCAGATATTGGAATATTTGATGAAGTAATAAAAAGGGCTGCCAAGTGAGGCAGTAGATATTTAAGACAACGAAATGATGAGCTATACTTCCTGAATATTCATTTAAATGTTAAAGGCCTCAAGTTTACTTAGACATTTGCTCATTCATTCAGTGTTTATTCAGCATCTACTATTTACCATTTTCTGTTGAAGAAAGCAACTTTAAAAGTTGTGATATCTTTTATAACCTTATTTTAAAAAACAAATTATGATATTGGTAGTACCAATGGGCTGATTAAAACATTAAGTCAGCATTTACTGAGCAACCACTATAGTAAAGCATCATTTATATTTTCTTATAAAGATGAGCTTAACCGATTGTTTATTCATGTAGAAATAGCAACACCCACCAGTGCCAAGGGAACCAATGAGTGCCTCTATATTGGTACCTGACCTGCACATATTATTAGGTCTTAGGTGGCTGGGATTGTATGTGACATACTTTGAAGGCATTATCATTAAATATTTACAGAAAATTAGCATGATTTTCATTTTAGCATACACCTTAGCTGATGAAACTCAAATAGTACCTAATAAAATATATCCAGTTTTCATCTTCTTGCTGAAATTACCTGCTCTGTCTTATAGTTGTTAACATGTCTATCTTCATATTTAAGCAGTTAGAAAGAAGAAAATCTTATTCATACAATATGAAAGGTTTAAAGCTGTTTTCTTTTAAATCTGTATTTTCACATTTACTTGCGCATAGCTATCTTTGACTATTGCACGTACTCAGTTAATGTTTATTATATTACATTTCAGAATTTGGCACTGAGTTTCTGGTATTTTAATCCAGTGAAAGATATACATTGGAAAAAAATATTACAGATTAGAGCCCATAATAAAATAGTTTTAATATTTACATAGAAAATATGGCCCCAAAATTCTATATGTAGTTTTAACCTACAGCTGTACTCAGACCTATGCAAAACAATATAAAATTTTCCAGTTAATCATTGTTTGTAAGATAGCAAAAGGATGTAAACAATCAGTGTCTAAAGCGGGGTTTGGCTAAATAAGTTGTGGCAAATCTATATAATGGAATATTTTGAAGCTGTTAAGAAGGAAGACATGGTTTTGTGTATTGATGTAGAAGGCTGTCCAAGATATACCATTAAGTGAGAACACACAAGGTGCAGAACAGTGGAAATGAAATACCTAACTGCTAGCGTCATGTATCCTCCAAGTGCTGTTTACACACTGGCCTTCTCTGAAAGGACACACAGAAAGGTGGTGGCAGGCACTGCTTCCTTTCGGCCAGGACTGTCAGTCAGAGATGGGCTTACTGTTTACTATGTATCCTATTGTAATTTTTATTTTTAAACCATGTGAAGATATTACCAATTCAAAAAATGAATAAAAATTTTTGAAGCCTGTAGAAAGATTAATGTAGTATGTGACATAAAAATAAAAATAATGTTGGCTTCTTTACCTATTGGTCTCCTTTCAAATGATAACCATATTTTTGTTTCCATGTCCTTCTCATTAAATGCCATAATTTCTATATAAAAATCTCCAAAAAGCCTTTCTAAAATGTCTTGCCTTTGCATATATGACTGATTAAAAAAAAATTCTAATCAACTAACTACTAAAATGATGAAAGCCACTTGGACTTTTTTTCCACATGACTCTAATGCAGATAAAATTGAAACCATGCTTTCTAGCAGGAAAATGTAAATCAAAATAGAAGTAATTTTTGCCCATGTGAAATTAGAGTGGTTTTTTGGTTCCTTGAAAACCTGTCAGACAAACGTGTTAGATCCTTTCTTACTACTTGCATTTCTCTCTCCTTGCTTCTGTTTCCCTTCTTTCTCTTCCTCTCTCCTCTCTTCTCTGAGATATCCTCTTCTCCCTTCATCCTCTTCTTTGATTCTTGCTCACACTTTCATTTTCCTCCTTACCCTTACTGGGACATTCTTGCTGTCCTAGCCTCAGTGTTTTGTGAATCTTCTGTAAAAGAAGCCTTCTAGACCGCGAAATGTGAACAGTCTGGCTGTCCATGCGTGGCGCTGGCACTCTGGGAGAGCGCAGGGTCTGTGTAAGCAGAACAATGTCATCTCCGTGATGCCAACACTCACTCGTGCTTTTCTAATAAGTCCTGGACAGAAGGCTAGCCCTGCTTAGTAGAACTGAATTGCCGAATAGGCCCTTTTTATTATGTGTCTATTCTCTGGTTTCCGTATCAGGAGTGTGACAGTGAGAAGGTACCAATATGAAAATAGTGATGTCAAATAAAGACACTTTTGAGAGTGAGAGGGGACTGCTGTTAATGATCATGCTGGGACAGCAGGCACAAACCACGACTGTTCAACTTTCTGGGACTGAGGTCCCCTGAGCATCAGCTCTGCAAGGACAAAGGGAAATACTTACCAGTGACAGCTGTTGAATTGTTTGAATAGGCACCTGCAGAGAAGAGATTGCAGCTCAGTTATGACTATAGTCTTAAAGGCACTATTCTCATTAAGTAGAAAAAATTCTGGACAATTTGGTTTCCATCTTAAAGCTTTAAGAAATTCACGGCTGGCAAAACCAAAGTCATTTTAACAAAGAACAAGTAAGGTAATGAATTCATTGAGATGCTGGGTCACGCTTAAGAATCAGATATGCTTTAGGGAAGATACAGTTTACCGAGAGCTCCTCCGTCCCACAGATTGTGATTCCAGATGGTGGAAAGCTTCCTCCATCCCCCCATAGTGGAAGAAGACAGATATTACTCAGATTCTTGGCAAAGCAGGTTAATATGGTAAGCCTTGTCACATATGGGAGATGGACTTTCTTTCTCACCCCGAATGAGCCAGGGTGGAGCACAAAAAAATGGACACCAGAGCAAGAAGGGTATGGCAGAGAGCAGGTGGCGGAGGGTTGCTAAGTTGTTCTGACCTTGAATGGTGTAATACCATGCCTGCCGAGAGCTGACCTCCCTAAAGTATGCAAAGCCAGTGCTAACCTGGCTTCTCGACTGAGAAGGAGCGAGTGTGTTCCAAGGCCTTTGCTGTTGTCTGAGCTGGGGCTTGGGTGGGCTCGTTCCTGACTACTCCTGTGGTTCCTGCAGAAGGAGGTTTTGATGGCATCAGCCTGGAGCCCGGTACCATAGCTGGCTTTGTGGTCACTGTGGTGTCTGACTTGGGAGTGAAAGCTGGTTCTGTAGAAAAGTGTTTAACATGTGGAGAACAGAAATATTTAGAATAGTTACTTTCTCAACTTCATAAAAGCGTGAACTTAATGCCTGCTCTTATGATCCCCCCTGACCCTCCTCCCCTTACCCCCAGCACACTGCTCTACAGCTCTTTACGAAAGTCCCATAAGTGTATAACATAGTCATCCATTTGGGGTGGCCGCAAGACTTTTGAGAATGTTAGAGGATTTATAGTAATTTGTCATGGTGCACAGAAGTTAAAGATCTCAAAGGTTAGAGCAGATCCAGGCTTGCTTACTAAGAGAGACTCATCTCAAAAAAATAAGTGGAACTGTATTTGCCAAAGACATCTGAGATGATGATTTTAGTTTATACGTATTTTCACAAAACTTCTAAATAAAGGGAAGCCTGAGATATAGATTGCATTTGAAGAATGCCCTGGCTTTGCCCCAATCTTGGCATCTTTGGCCATCTGGCTATGCTATTTGGGCTGCTTTCTCATGTGCCCCCAGCCACAGATGCTGCGAGATGTCCTCATACCCTTTAATCCTTTGTCACTGCCTCATGCTACCCTGGTTGCAACCCTCCAGGTACTTTGCAGATGAAGTTCCCCAGAGCATTCCCATCCACGTGCCCATGGCCACATCACCCTGTATCAAAGATGATCCTCTCACATCTGAGATTCCGACTCCGCAGTTTTATCTGATCAAGCATTTGGCACACAAAGTAACACTGGGAGAGGCCACTTGATTATTCACATCACTTGGGTGACCCAGACCTGACTCAGATTGAATGAGCTTTAAAATTACCCCAAACAACTAGAGCCAGTTCCTCAACCTGTTTCTTCTGTTTGTTACTAGGTAGGAGGAAACCTTTCTTTCGGCCTCTCCATCCTCCCATCAGCAGCGGTTCTCAGCCTTGGCTCCCTAAAAATCACCTGGGGGGCTTCTAGAATACTCATTCCCAGATTGCTCTCCAGAGTTCAGAGGGGACCTCAGTGGACAGTCAAGGTTAGGAATAAGCACTCCAGGAAAGGCGTGCCAAGCATAACTGGATGACTATGCCTGGAGGGGAGGAGACAAGGGCCAGGAAAAGCCACAAACTGGATAATGGGGCACACATAATTAAGAGTTAAGTGTAAAGTAAGGGTATCAGAGGATACGGAGCAGATTGTCCCATAATATTTAGCACTCAAGTTTACGGGTTTTCTTAACATTGGTACAGTGCTGAGGAAATTAGGGTAGATGATTCCCTAAGACTCAATGGGAATAGGGAACATTGGCAGCTTTGTGTAATGCTTCTACTTTGGAGCCATCATAGCTAATATGCTGATGGTTAGGATTGTAGGGAGGCAATTCTGCATTGGTCTCACACATCTCTAAAAGTCATATCTTTTTTTTATTATTATGCTTACAGAGCTCCTTTTAGAATCAGAAGTCATGCACTATTATTATTATTATTTTTTAAAAGAATGTGTTTATAATTGACATACAGTATTATATTAGATTTAGGTGTATAACATAGTGATTCAACATTTACATACTTTACAAAGTGATGGCCACCACAAGGCTCTGATCCATCAGTGGTGTTTCCTGCCAGTGTGCCTGAAACCACAGCAGGCTAACCTACAAGGCAGCAAAGCCTCAGACCCTCCCTGGTTTTGATGAAGATAGTAGGTCTACAGTTCATTCTGATCTGACATACTAAGAGTGGGTTTCAAACCATGAACATATAAAACCTGGATATCAAGCACCTTTTATTTAAACAGGAAATTAAGCTAAAGTAAATTTTTCTTTTTGACTTAAAAATTTGTTTCACTACATAGTTTGTGGTGGAACTCCAGCAGTGGTCCATGAATCTGAGGGATTTGTGGGGACCAGAGAGTAGGGAATGGAAGTCCTTAAAAAATTTCTGACATTCCTACCTTTTCCAGAAGGGGAGAGACTCTCTGGCTCTGGGGTCACCCCTGCTGGTGCTACTGTGGAGGGTGGCCTTTGGTGAGGCAGGGAGGGGTCTCCTAGAGAGAGGACAACCACATGGCATTTATGATCTTGCGGGTGAAACCTGGGGTGGCTTCAGGACTGGACATAAATAAAAAATAAATATACAGCTTTGAAACGGATACATCTGTCTTCCTAGGATAGATCCGTAGCACAAGAAACAAACTACAATCACTATTTCCCAACCTGCAGCCTCATGCAAATGTAAACACAGACTGCAAACCCAATAGGCGGCAGGAGCATTGGCAGCTGCAGCAATTCCCTCATCCCAGGACGCACACGGGTGACCTGCATGGATACATCCAGTGGGCTGCATCACAGCAGAGGAGCCTGAGCTGAGGGAACTGGAGTCCTTTACTAACGGCATGGCCATGTCTGCCTTTTCTCCAGAGGCAGATGCTGTCCCCGGCTTCCAAGGCTATATATGAGCATCCTTAAAAAGATAGTCCAGGGAAAGGGCTGTCAGTACTCTGCATCAAGTGGAAGTCTTCCTTCCTTCTTGCCCTGCCTCTGATGTCTGCATGACACTCACAAACTGGGGACACCAGGTGATCTAAACACTAGATTCAATGAGAAAGTCTGGCTTTCCAAGGGGTCCTACACCAGAGTGAGTTTGTTATAGAACAACCTCTTCTCATCCACTTCCCCCATAGAGGAGTTGGGAATTTTCCCAAACGTTATATGAGCAAGTATCTAGCTGGCTGCTGGACATGCACCAAGTAAGCAATACAGGTTAAGTCAGAATTCTCTTGGAAGCTATGGGTTAATCTTTATTTTCCTAGAGTAAGATTAGTGTTTCTGGAAATTGTACAATGGGCTTCCACCACAATTTTATTTGGCTCCTTCTGACATGGTTATCCAGTTGTTGATGGTTTAAAAAAATTTGATTCTCCTTGGTCAGGTAGCTCAGTTGGTAGAGTGTCATCCTGATACACCAATGTTGCAGGTTCGATCCTCTATCACGACACATACAGAGTCAACCAATAGATGCATAAATAAGTGGAACAACAAATTGATGTTTTACTCTCTCCTTCTCCCTCCCTTCCTCTCTTCAAATCAATAAGTAAATTTTAAAAAAAATGATTTTGGTGACTTTCCCTCACTCTTACTCTGAAACACTGACTGGACACCAGATCTGGGTGACCAAGTTAAGGGAATCTGAGCCCCATGTGTCTCCCCAGTCTCCTGAGGTGAATACCAGTGGAAAGAATGGCAATAATTTCCCTTCAGGCTGTCTCCTAGGGAGAAATTGGAAAAGCCCTCTGGGAAGCAAGCATGCTGGAGCACCTTTTCTGTAGCCAAATTCTTAAAGCATTCCATAATCTTAAAGCATTGATGGTAACAATAGTTAATATTTACCAGTTTTCACTTAATCCTCCTACAAGCCACAATGTTGACATCAGGTCCATTTTCTAGATGAGAAACCTAGAGTTCTGAGATGTCAGGGTCCTTACCCAAGGTCTCACAGATTTAGTTAAGTGACAGAGCCAATATTTGAACCCAGAATTGTGTGACTCCCTCAAAGCCCATATATTTCCACTTCCAGGAGGTGTTGTTTAGAAGCCTATTGGTTTATTTATCCTCAGACCTCCACACAAATCTCTTGGCCCCTCAGATGGGCTCATTTGGTGACCCACATTGCAACACTGCTGTCTGTGTGTTCTTGGCAAAGGTGGGGGGAAGGACAGTACAGGACGTCTACTTACTGATGCACTTGAGAGTAGGAATTGTCCACTGGGTAATGTTTGTGTCCTCATTACGCAGGCACTTAGTCAGGCTAGAAGTACCAGCTTTACGCTTGAAACCAAAGTAACAACTATACCGCTCCCTGGAGTTCTCATTGTAACTCTTGACCTGGATGTCTGCATTTTCAATAGATGTGGGAGTAGAGCATGTAGTGCCTGCATAAAGAAAGTAGAGATAAGAGGGGAGAGATGAACAAATTTCAGCTGTTCCAGAAATCTTCCAGAAGTCTTGCCTTAGGTGCCAGCCATCCAGCATAGCTAGAGACAGAGGAGTTATCAATGAAAACCTACTTCTCCTCATCCCACTTCCCATTTGTCCCCATCCTCAATCTCTCTCAAAGGTCTCCATCTCTCCCTTTCTTTTCTGCCTCATCCACACCATGCCTCCAAGCTCTCTTGCCTTACCAAACAGCAGTAGCCTCCAGGAAACCAGCATCATCTTTAGAAATATATGACTTCATGCCTGACCAGGTGGTGGTGCAGTGGATAGAGCATTGGACTGAGATGTGGAGCACCCAGGTTTGAGACCCTGAGGTCACCAGCTTGAGCGCAGGCTCATCTGGTTTGAGCAAGGCTCACCAGCTTGAGCATAAGGTTGCTGGCTAGAGCAAGGGGTCACTCGGTCTGCTGTAGCTTCCCAGTCATGGCACATATGAGAAAGCAATCAATGAACAACTAAGGTGCCACAATGAAGAATTGATGCTTCTCATCTCTCTCTCTTCCTGTCTGTCCCTCTCTCTGTTTCTCTCTATTTCTGTCACACACACAAAAGAAATATATGACTTCACTATTTCTTGACTTTTTGCTCCTCTTAGAATAACTTAAAAAAAATTTCTAAGTCTTCAAAGATCTTCCATACTGGCCCTGGCTGCCTCTCTAGCTACTCTTCCCCTGGTCACATGGTTCTTTGGTCCCCCTGTGTCACTTATCAGGCCTCTCGCCCTTCCTTACCCCACTGCTAGCTGGCCACCTGCCATTCTTCCTCAGGAAAATCTTCCCTCACACCCTCAGTCAGTTCTGTGTTCTTACCTTGCACAGTCATTTTTGTGGTTGTGTTGAGAATATTGAGATGATATAATGAATGTGTCACCTTCTGCACTATAAGCTGTAGACGGTAAGGATCACATCTGTTTGCCCAACATTGTATTCCCTGAGCCTAGTAGAGTACCTGGCAAGATTAGTTGCTCAAGAAACACTTATTAAAAATATGGATGAACTCTCTTCCTCAACACCAAGCCTAAGTCTGACCTTTTAATTTAAGTAAGGTTAATTTATTTATTTAGTTTCTACATATTTAACCTGCTTATCTGATTCTTCTCACTTTTCCAAATGAAACCAGAGGCAAGGGAAATTTCCTCATCTATTTTTGTGATAGATGGAATTAAACTCTGACTCCAAATTTTCTGCTAAATATCCAGGCACTGGGGATATTCTAGCTCTGGTCTGTGGAAATGAGGAGATTCATAGGTTATTATCTAAGAATATTTTCCTAAGAAGAAAATGAAGGACTGAAATGTTGACCACTTCCATTTTCAGGATGCCATACTTATTACTGAATTTTTCTTGTCAATTATTATTATCATTATTTTTTTGAGAGAAAGGCAGGGAGAGAGAGACAGGAACATTGAACTACTCCTGTATGTGCCCTGACTAGGGAATTGAACCAGCAACTTCCGTGCTCTGGGAAAATGCTCCTGCCAACTGAACTATCTGGCCAGGGATGATGAGGATAAAGATGATGATGATGATGATGATTTTAGAGGCAGAGAGAGAGAAAAGGAGAGAAAGGGGAGGTGGAAGGAAAGAATTCGTTTGTTTTGCACTCAGTTGTACATTCATCGGTTGTTTCCTGTGTGTGCCCTGACCAGGGATCAAACCTGAACAGACTGAGTAAGTGGACAGGGCTGTTATTGGTAATTATTTATAGCCTGTTGATATTTTTACATCCATGGAAAAATTCCTTTTCTATATAAAAGCATGCAACATAAATGTTAAAGACATTTAATGAGTTTAATGAGTGTAGGAGTACTTCAGACTTTTCTTCTATATTACATAACAACAAAACTTGCAGAAAAAAGAAAAATTAACTTTTTTCCCCACTAGGCAAAAATGAGTGAAATTGACATTATTTATCTCATGTACCTAACTGTAAAATTCCAAGGACTCCAGGAAAGACTCTATCATAAGGCCGTGATAACAGTTAAGCAGTATCTTCCTTGGCACTAATTTTATAGATTGGGGGTCTAAAAAGGTTCTTAGATGTTAAAGGGTGAGGATCACCCAACATACTGCTCTACCATGTTTGCTCCAAACGAATATTGCTGGTCGGTCCTTGTTTAAGATGAGGTCCTGTCCAATGGCAGAAAGGGTCTATTGCAGAAAAAGTTAAAAAGTAAGGTTATTTTTAGCCATTTGAAACAACTGTATGATTTTTAAATTTAGTTTTCAATTACAGTTGGCTTACAATATTATATTAGTTTCAGGGGCACAACAAAGTGATTCGGTATTTATATAGCTTAGGAAGTGATGACCTGCTAAGTCCAGTACCCATCTGACACCACAACTGTATGATTTTAATATTCTTTTTCCCATTAATTTGGTACATTTTAGGTTTTCTTGCATGCAGAGGAAATGAGTAAGAACTAGTTTCTGAGGCAAAGTCTTGCCTGGTGACTTAGAGTGGGCTGCACTGGAAGGAAAGTCCCACAGAGGGAAATTCTTTGCAGCACTTCCCATTGCCCCGGAGCTTGCAGGGACGTGTTGAGAAAGTACTGCCCTCGCCATTCCTGAAGTGTGTACAGATGCTGAGTGGTTCATTGGCTGAGGGGCTGGCACAGGCCAGCAGCCGAGGTTATCAAGTAGCATAAGGCATAAAAGACTGTGGGCTGCATGAGAGCTGGCTCTTTGGTTCCAGCTCTAAAAGCCTGAATCAAGTCTCTGCTGAGCAGCTGGGACATCAGCAGGCAAGAAGGTTGGGATTCAGCCAGGAGAACTGAGTGAAGTCATCTTTCTGCCAAGGACGGTAGACAGAGGGGGGACCAAATAAAGTGGTAGTCAGATTCAGACTGGAGTAGGAAGGCCCCCAGCCGTGTCTATGCCAGAGGGTCAGCAAACTATGGTCCTGCAGGCTACTTTTGCCAGTAAGTTTTTATTTTTTCCCTTTTTATTGAATTTATTGGGTGACACTAGTTAACAAAATTACACAGGTTTGAGATGCACAATTTCACAACAACACATCATCTGTACACTGTATTGTGTGTTCACCAACCCAAGTCAGGTCTCATTTATCCCCCCTTTACCGTCCTCCTTCTCCCTCTAACCACTTCCCCCCAATAATCACCACACTGTAGTCCACGTCCATTAGTTTTTTTCTTCTTTCTTTCTTTTTTTGCTCAGTTGCTCTACCTCCCCTCACATAGCAACTCCCCGCCCCAACCCACCAACAGCTGTCAGCTTGCTCTCTGACTCTGACTCTGTCTCTGTTTTGCTTGTTAGCTCATTTTGTTCATTAGATTCCACATATGAGTGAAATCATATGGTACCTTTCTCTGACTGACTTATTTTACTTAGCATAATGCTTCCAGGTCCATCCATGCTGTTGCAAAGGGTAAGATTTCTTTCCTTTTTTGTGTTTTTATTGGAAAACAGCTAAACTCATTCATTTATGTATTGCCTACAGCTCCTTCCTTCCTTCCTTCCTTCCTACCTGCCTGCCTGCCTTCCTCCCTTCCTCTCTTTCTCTCCCATTCTTTCCCTTCCCTTTTTTTTTTTTTTTTTTTTTTTTTTTAGTGAGAGAGGCAGAGAGGAACACAAAGGGACAGACAGGAGGGGAGAGAGATGAGAAGTATCAATTCTTTGTTTGTGGTACCTTAGTTGTTCATTGATGGCTTTCTCATGTGTGCCTTGACCAGGGAGCTCCAGCTGAGCCAGTGACCGTTTGCTCAAGCCAGCAACCTTGGGCTTAAGCCAGCAACCATGGGATGTCTTTGATCCCACACTCAAACCAGTGACCCCGTGCTCAAGCTGGATGAGCCCGCACTCAAGCTGGTGGTCTCGGAGTTTCAAACCTGGGTCCTTTGCATCCCAGGCAATGCTCTATTCACTGCGCCACCACCAATAAACAGATGCTTTCACACTACAACCTCAGAGGTGAGTTGCTGCAACAGAGACCAGATGGCCCACAAAGGCTGAATATATAGTCTCTTGCTCTTTACAGGAAGTTTGCCAATGCCTGTTTGTTGTAGCCTTTGAAGAAGCCGTAGCCCTTGTTACCAAGACCAATTGCCAGTGATTCAGCATAAGCTGGCACAGTCCTCAGGGTCACTGAGGCTGAAAAATGTGATATAGCCCACATAAAAATGAAAACTTTCCACATGACAAAACTTGATGTACGTCAAGAGGCCAATGGCAAAATGGAAAAAATCACATCTCGTATCATATAGGGCTGATTTCTTTCATTTTAAGAGCTCCTGAAAACCAGCAAAAAGAGTCCTAATTCCATGGGAAAACAGGGAAAAGATATAAACAGGCAGTTAACAGAGAAGGAAATACAGGCGGCTTTTCAATATATAAAATATTCAACCTCATTCACAATGAAGGAAGTATAAAATAAAACTGCATAAGATAGATAGTGCTTCCAGCTCCCAAACTGGAAAAAAGCCAAAAGTTGACTACTCTATCATGTTACTTTCATATAGCTCATACAGAACCCAATGAGGGCATATTTGCAATCTAAATACACATGCTTTTTGACCCCACAATTCCACTTCTAATAATTTACCTTGCAGATATACCTGCATATTTATGAAGTGAGTATGTACAAAGTTACTGATTATAATAGCCAGTACCTGTAAATTACCCTGTATGTCCTCAGTAGGAGACTAAGTACATTGGAGAACAGCTGCACAATGGAGCCCTGCTCAGCTCTTTAACATAGACAAAGAAAGCTCTTTATGCATTAAAGTGGAAAGCCCTCCAAGATATACTGTTAGGTTTAGAAGAAAAGGATCAGAACACTGTATTATTATAAGCTACCATCAGTGAATAAAAAAGAAACAATACCTATATACCAATTTCAATCTATACATAAAACCTTTGAAAGGATACACAAGAAACTGTTAGCCCTGGAGATGAGGCAGAAAGAGGTGAAGGGAGAGACTTTTTACTGGATGCCTTTTCATACTGTCAGAATTTTGAACAGTGCCAACATTATACATGCTTTTGAAAGTTTTTGTAATATTCTGTCTATTAAGCTAGTATGTACATAAGTATTTATTATTCTTTCTTATGTGTTACATATGTACTGATGAAAAAATAGAAATGTTTAGCCACCAGTGCCATTCAGACACTGATCAATCAAAATAGCTATTGGCATTAACCAGGACCAGGCAAGGTGACCATTGGTCACAGGTGAACCGCCACACTGATGAGGACTGGCAGAATATTAGTCATGCATATATGTTATATACTGTTTTAAATACATGAAATACTTTATAATAAAAAAGGAGGGGATTTTAAAGTGACGTACCGCAGGAAGTCAGAACCTTGGTTGAGGCTAGGTCAAGAGAAGGACAAATCATGCCAAGGGTGGGCATTTAGTGCATACTGTAATATATCTCTGGCTAAATGAGTGTGAGAAGTGCAACATATCTTAGATTTGGGGATTTTTGCCTTTCTCTGGGCAAGTTAAGGCAGCTTGAGGTAAAATAGAAGCTGAGACAGCTTCCAGGCCATGTGGGAGTAGTCTGGACATGCTTTTGGGGGACAAGACACAGGTTGCTCCCAGCAGACTGGATGTGACAATATATGTGTGAAGGGAAAGACAGGCTTTATCAGAAAACATTACCAAGAGAAGTTAAGAGCCAGAGCTAGAGTGACAAGAGTTCTTTTTAAGCTATAAAACCGTTAAAAATTTTCTTATTCCTTTTAATTAGACATTGAAATATTTGAGCAAGATTTAGACCCCACGACTTTCTTGGCTTGAAACTTAGTGACTAAACTCAGTGTCCTAGGGCTTGTCCAGTCATGTCCATTCATTTCATTTTTATGGCACCTCTCTGTAGACAAATGCTCAGTAGATCTTCAGGATAAGCTAAGGCTGGTTAGCTGACACCTAGTATTTGTTCTCATATCTGAGTTTAGGAATGTCAGGGTCAGGCAATATTCGAGTCTGAGTCTGATGACTTAGCAACCTGAGAGTACTGTGAGCAGACTAACGGCCAAATGGCTGAGGTGAGCCGGGCCACCTATCCAGATTAGACTGTGTGCTAGGCCTGGAGGGGGACAGATTCTGGAAAATTTGACCATCTATTGCAGCTCTGAACATCATGGTAAGGATTCTAGAACACTAATCTAATCTCCATCCATCCTGGAAAATGTCTCTGATCTCTACCTGGTGTTCAGGTGATGCTGATTTCTTTCTGTAGCCTTCAAATAAGCCAATCTTGTTTGACTTATCCCAATAAATCTGCTTTCCAGCAACCTGAACGTTCTTTTGGTTGGGCAGGATCTGGGTCAGCTTTGACTAAATAGCAGCTTTCTCCTTCCTTCTCACCTGCTTCCTGTGAGTGGCCTGCCTCTGCCTAGAAACCTCAGCTTGCTGGAGGGGGGCCCTGACCATCTGCCCAGGTCTTGCCCGTCTTTCTCCCAGGGAACAGTCCCTGATTTTCCACACTCTTCAGCTGATGGCTAGGTTTGGATGCCAGAGAATGGCTGTCAGAATCACCAGGATACTGACCTGACTTCCAGAATCACCGTCTCCTGGACCCCTAATACCATGTCCCACTGGTCAGGTGGGCCTCCAGGTATCAAAATCAGAGGGAACCAAATTAAAATTCAGAATGTTGTTAGGACAATCTATAGTAAAGTGCCCGGCAGCCTTCAGACAGGTAGCCCACTGGTGGGTCAGCTGTCAGACCCTCCCTGTCCACTTCAGGAAGCCCTCCCCTTCAAGCTCTGTCAGCACGGTTTCAGCATACGCCAGGCTTGAGCCCACCTGCACTGTGATAGCCTGGTGGGTCAGTCGCTGCAGGCTTCACTTGGTCTTCCTAGTCTGGAGAGAGAAAATGGATTGTTGGTTTTGTTCTTATTCTAACCACTGACCTTCTTTAAAAGTCTAATATTATATTTTGTTATATATATATATATATATATATATATATATTCTGTGCCATCCTTTATCACTCCATACTGACAGTCTCAATGTTCTCTATTTACTTATGTGGCTTCTGTAGTAGACTCAAACATTTTCATTTCCTCTCCAGTGAGATCACCATTTTATAGGTGATCTCACTGGAGAGGATAATCATCATTTTAACTTACTAATTTCCTAAAAGGAAAATACTTCCTACTAATTTCTATGTACAAAGCAAGCTGGGCCAGATGCTGAGTAATTAGTGATTATTTGCAGTTCCTGTAGAATTTCTTTCAAGTCCATCTGTGCTGTCAAATCTGTAGGTAAAGGTCTAACGTCATTGTCATCTGTCCTTTTCATCTTGAAAAATCTATAGGAACCAGTCATCATCAGTGAGTGAAACAACTGTCTGGGTTTTGGATGAGGAAGAAGTTACAACTATGGAAAGGCAAAGAGGATGAGTAGAATGTATCCTATGATGTTGGAATAGAATTGAGGTTGGAGATATCAGTATGTAATTAATATGTGTTACACATGTGTATACATGCAAGTATGTACCTGTGCAAGTGTGTGTATATGTGTGTGCTAGCTCTGTCGTCTGACAGTGCCTAGAAGCAATAACATACTAGCAGCAAACATACTTGTTACCCAGATCTTGGTCTTTACAAAGAGACCATGGCTCCTGGGAGAAAAGGCTGATTCCAGGGTTAGGACATGAGAAGCACAGGTGAGCATGGACTATCTCACACCAGAGAGGAAGGAAATGCTCAAAGAATGATGGAAACATGTCAAAGGGGTATAGTGACCATGTTGAACCACCTCTTGCTGGCCATATCTGGGACAATTTGAGTATTAAAACAAAATGGTAGCCCTGGCCAGGTGGCTCAGTGGTAGAGAATCAGCCCAGTATGTGGATGTTCCAGGTTTGATTCCCACTCAGGGCACACAGAAGAAACCACCATCTGCTTCTCCTTCCCTCCCCACCTTTCCCCTCCCACAGCAATGCCTTGATTGGTTCAAGCACATTAGCCCTGGGCTCTGAAGATGGCTCTGTGGAACCTCCACATCTAGTACTAAAAATAGCTTGGTTGCAAGCATGGCCCCAGATGGGCAGAGGATCCACCCCAGACAGGGGTTGCCGGGTGGGTCCTGGTAGAAATGCATGCCAGAGTCTGTCTCTTTACCTCCCCTCCTTTCACTTGGAAAAGAAGGGGAAACAAGATGGTAAAAGATTATAGGAAAAAACAGAATTCTAGAAGGTTATACTAATACGTATATAAATGAATAGGGGAGAAGAGAAAGCATTCTTCTGGTCGGCAAACCGTGGTTTGCGAGCCACATGCGGCTCTTCGGCCCCTTGAGTGTGGCTCTTCCCGAAAACACCACCTGCGGCGCACACGTACGTGGGAGTGTCGGTCGGTCTGGTGACGGGGAGATGTGCCACAGGATACGCAGCGCCATTCATGCACGATTTGAGTTAGCATGTGACTCCCCGGCGGGGTTTGCCGACCACTGGCAGGAAATCGGCAAGATGTTGTATTAAAAGTGCGACCAAACAGCTCCCTGCGACACCCCGGCCGTCTTCCGCTGCCTGGTCGAGGGGGCACTCTTCTCCCTACCTGGTGTCTCCGGCGGCCAGAGCAGGAGTAGCAGCAGCAGCGCGAGCAAGTTGCTGACCCAGGCGCCCTGGAGCCACAGGTGGGCCATGTCCTAGTCCTCGCCGGCCACCTCCCGCACAGGCTGAGATCCCCTGCCGCCCGCCCGTGCGGGTGCCGGACGGTCCGGGAGGAGGTGACGGGTGCAGCTTCTGGGACTGGCCACCCTGCCAGTCCCATTCGCTTTCGCTTTTTTACTTTAACCTCCGGAGGGTTGTGGAGAGGTGAGAAGCACGACAGATCTGTGACTTAGCATCCCCACCCCCTCCTCTGGAAAAAAACCCGGTGGCTGCCCCAGTCTCTGGAGTGCTGTGGGCAATACAGAGCGAAGACCGGACAGCCACTTCGGAGGACTGGATCCCTCCTTCTCTCCTCGCCTCTGGTGACCCCAAAAGTCCATGTGGTCTTTCCCCTCGCAGAGGGGGTGGGCAAAACCATCAAGAAGCAAGGTCTTTCTAATAAACATGGCTGGTGGGCGTTCACACCTGACTTCCGCTCCACTCGGTGACATACCCTAGCTGTCTCCACTTGTCTCTCCAAATTCACCTTTCCAAGTTTCTCTGCACTCCTGGCTGCGGGTGAATGGCCCTACGCTCCACCTGTGTGGTCCCATCATGGTTGGGGAAGGAAACTCAAAGGTGTTGCCGGGTGTGGCTGGCCGGGTCACCTGCCCCAGGAGCGCAGCCCATGCCACCTGACAAGTAAGGGGACGTGACTGAGTGGAGCCGGGTTTACTGGAAACCACAGTACAATATCACAAGTAGGAAATTGACACTGACAGGAATCATAGCCATATTCAAATTTTGTCAGTTTCTATACATTCATTTGTGTGTATTTAGTTCTGTGCAGTTTTGTCACACATACACACATACATATGGAAAGAGAAAGAGAGAGAGCGAGAGAGGACTGTGACCACCATTGTCAGGAAATGGAAGAGTTCCCAGACAGGGTCTCTCCTGCTACTCCTTTGTAGACATAGCCACCTCCCCGGACCCCATCCCTATGCCCTGGAAACCACTGATCTTTTCTCCATCACTTTAATTTTGTCACCTGAGGGCTGTTATATACATGTAACAATTCAGTTTGTAACCTTTAGAGTCGGCTTTTTTTCATTAAGCCTAATACCTTTGAGATTTATTCAGGTTGCTGTGTGTATCAGTTGTTTGTTCCTTCTTGTGAGTATACTGATAGTTTCTTTTTCAAATGTATGAATCTCTGCCATACACACCCAAACTACATGCTGCTTTTATATATGTATTATTTTCCCAGGGCTGCTGTAACAAAGTACCAAAAATAAGGCGGCTACAAAAAATTAATTGATTTATTAAAAGGATTTGATAATGAAGCAGAATATAAAATTAACATATAGAAACCTGTCATGTTCCAATACACTAATCACCAACAATCAGAAGGAGAAATGAGGAAAACAATCCTATGTACAATTATATCAGGAAAAATAAAATACCTAGGAATAAACTTAACCAAGGAGGTGAAAGACCTGTGAAAACTATGACACCTAAGAAAAAAACTGAAGAGGGCACAAATAAATGAAAGGCTATATTGTGCTCACAGATAAGAATGATTAATATTGTTAAAATGACAATACTACCCAAAGCAATTTGTAGATCAGTGCAATTCCTACCAAAATACCAATGTTATTCTTCTCAGAACTAGACAAAAATATTTAAAAATGCATATGGAACCACAAAAAATCCCTTATAGCCAAAGCAATCTTGAAAAAGAGCAAAGCTGGAGGTATCATGCTTCTTGACCTCAAACTGTACTGCAAAGCTGTAATAATCAAAATAGTGCAGCGATGGCACAAAAACAAACAAATGTATCAATGGAACAGAATAGAGATTTCAGAAATAAACTCTGACTTAAATGGTCAACCAGTCTATATGACAAAGATCAACTAATTTATACACTGGAGTAATGACAGTCTCTTCAACAAGTTGGGAAAATTGGACAGATACATACAAAAAGAAACAAAGGAAGGAAGGAAGGAGGGAGAAACGGAAGGAGAGAAGGAAACTGGATCACTCTCTTATACCATATACAAAAATAACCTCACAAGGGGTTAACAAACGTAAGGTCTAAAACTATAAAAATCCTAGAAGAAAATATAGGAAGTACACTATTTGACATCAGTCAGAGTGGTGTCTTTTTGGACATGTACCCTTAAATGAGGGAAACAAACAAACAAATATAAGCAAGACTACATCAAGCTAGGTCCTGGCCAGTGGCTCAGTGGATAAAGCATCAGTCCAGTGTATGGACGTCTTAGGTTCAACTCCTAGTCAGGACACACAAGAGAAGTGACCAACTGCTTCTCTTCCCCTCCCTCTCCCATTTCTCTCTCTTCCTGCAGTAAGTGGCTCAATGAGTTCAAGCATTGGCACTGGGCGCTGAAGATAGCTTGGTTGGTCCCAGTGTGTCAGGCTCAGACACTAAAAATAGCTCGGTTGATTCCAACATTAGCCCCAGATGGTTGCCATGTGGATCCCTGTTAGGGAGCATGTGGGAGTCTGTCTCACTATCTCCTCTTTTCTCACTTAAAAAAAAAAAAAGGAGACAGGAGCAAGATGGCGACGGAGTAGGCTGACGTACGAACTTCCAACTCCCAGAACCAAAGTGGATTACAACTCAATTTTAAGAACCACCACCTGGATAAACCAACTTTGAACAAAACTAAGTGGACTCTTCAACCAAGGAACACAGAAGAAGCCACATTGAGACTGGTAGGAATAGCAAAAACGCGAAGAGGGCTGCCCAGCTCCCCGGAGCAAACGGCAGCCCGGAGAGACCCGCGGGGCGGGAGGAGAGTTTGGCGGAGAGGGAGGGAACTGGGTCCCAGGAACCAAGCCCCAGCCTCCAGTCCTAGAGCCTAGAAGAGCGTTTGGACAGTATTGAGCTGTGAAACAAGTGAGGGAGCTCCCAGGCCTACAGTGTGGAGTATTAGGTCCCTTCCTACTCTGCTGAGGGCTGCTTGGGGTTTTGGGGCGGCAGAACGCTGAAAGGCGGTTCTGTCGGCGTGGGCAGAGGCCAAGCCGGTGGGAGATCGGTCTAGCCCAGAGGGTCAGAGGGGACCGCGAAAGCGGTCCGGAAGCTGCGGCCCGCCTTTAATCCCACTTACGGGGACAAAGCGGGAGGCCAGGAACAGGCAGGCCCTGCGCAAGCTGGCCCTGACCGTGGGGACCGGGCTGGAAACAGGGACGGGCAGGGGCTGTGGCTGAGCTGACGCTACCAGTCCCGCACCCCACCCACCCCACCCCCGGGCCGGAGAAACCGCGGTTGGCCAATATACGTGCGCGAGCGGGCTCCGAGCGCGGGGGCGGGGTAGAGTCCGGGACGAGCGGAAGTACGCAGCTCAGCGGAAGCCAGCAAACACGGCCGCCCCAATAAACCTTGGTTTCCGACCCTGAGCAGAAGGGCCCTGGCCTCGAGGGCGGGGCTAAAGCTCCGGACGGGCAAAAGCTTACAGCTGAGAGCACGTCAAAAGCCCCGCCTAACCCGCGGAACTGTAGCGAGCAGGCTCCGACTGCTGGTTCTGGGCGGAAGTCCGGAAATAGGCTGGGTCCGCAGCTGAGGAAAGGTGCTCACCTCTACCCTTGGTGCTAATCTTGTGGCTTCAGTCACAACCCCTCCCACGGAGGAAAGGCAGAAATCATAGCAAAAGCCACAGTGGGCCGGCGCTGGCAACGCTCATACCCAACCACCCTAGGCACCGGCAGAGGGGGTGGGGGGCCTGCAGATAGACCACACCTAGAGAACACAAAGGCAACACCTACTGGACTCCAGTGGCCACAACTTGCTTATACACAGAAAAAATGGGCAGGCAGAGGAATGCAAACCAAATGAATCAAGAGATATCCCCAGAGAAGGACCTGAATGAACCAGATATAACCAAATTACCAGAAGCAGAATTTAGAATAATGATAGTTAGGATGTTCAAAGAAATTAGAGCAACAATGGATAGTCATTATGAACATCTAAATAAAGAGATAACAAGTATAAAAAATGAAATTGAAATAATAAAAAAGAATCAGACAAAAATGACAAGTACAGTATCAGAACTGAAGACCACAATGGAAGGAATTAAAAGCAGGATGGATGACGCTGAGGATCGAATAAGCGAGTTAGAGGACACAATAAACAAAGGCACAGAAGCAGAGAAGAAAAAGGAAAAGAGACTTAAAAAATGTGAGGAAACTCTAAGGGAGCTTTGTGACAACATAAAGAGAAACAACATTCGCATCATAGGGGTGCCTGAAGAAGAGGAGAGAGGACAGGAAATGGAAACTTTGTTCAATCAAATTATAGCAGAAAACTTTCCTAAATTAAGGCTGGGAAACACTCCACACATTCAAGAGGCACACAGAACTCCATTAAGGAGAAACCCAAAAAGATCTACACCAAGACACATCATAGTTAAATTACCAAAGCTAATGGATAAAGAAAAAATTTTAAAAGCTGCTAGGGAAAAAAAGACTATCACCTACAAAGCATCCCCCATAAGGATGACATCGGACTTCTCAACAGAAACACTTGAGGCCAGAAGGGAATGGCAAGAAATAATCAAAGTAATGCAGAACAAGAACCTACAACCAAGACTACTTTATCCAGCAAGGCTAACATTTAAAATTGAAGGAGAAATAAAGAGCTTCCCAGAAAAAGAAAGCCTGAAGGAATTCATAAAAACCAAACCAATTCTGCAAGAGATACTAAGGGGCCTCTTGTGAACAGTTTAAAGGGAGGAATGAATAGAGCAAAAGAAGAATACAGCTTTAAAGAATAAAATGGCAATAAACAACTACATATCAATAATAACCTTAAATGTAAATGGATTAAATGATCCAATCAAAAGACATAGGGTAGCTGCATGGATAAAGAAACAGGACCCATACATATGCTGTCTACAAGAGACACACCTTAAAACAAAAGATGCTCATAGACTGAAGGTAAAAGAATGGAAAAAAATATTTCATGCAAATGGAAATGAAAAAAAAGCAGGGGTAGCAATACTTATATCAGACAAAATGGACTTTAAAACAAAGGCTGTAGTAAGAGATAAAGGAGGGCACTACATAATGATAAAGGGAACAATTCAACAGGAAGATATAACTATTTTAAATATCTATGCACCAAATATAGGAGCCCCGACATACATAAAGCATACTTTGATGGATATAAAGGGCGAGATTAACAGCAATACTATCATAGTAGGGGATTTCAATACCCCTCTAACAACACTGGATAGATCCTCAAGAAAGAAAATTAATAAAGAAACTGCAGACTTAAAGGATACACTAGATCAACTTGATTTAATAGATATCTTCGGAACTTTTCACCCTAAAGCAGTAGAATATACATTCTTCTCAAGCGCTCATGGTACGTTTTCTAGGATAGACCACATGTTAGGACACAAAAATTGTCTCAATAAATTTAAGAAGATTGAAATCATATCAAGCATTTTCTCTGATCACAATGCCATGAAACTAGAAATTAACCACAAAAGAAAAAATGAAAAATACTCAAACACTTGGAAACTAAATAGCATGTTATTAAATAATGAATGGATTAACAATGAGATCAAAGAAGAAATAAAAAAGTTTCTAGAAACAAATGATAATGAGCATACATCAACTCAAAATTTATGGGACACAGCAAAAGCAGTTCTGAGAGGGAAGTTTATTGCACTACAGGCATATCATAAGAAGCTAGAAAAAGCTCAAATAAGCAACCTGACACTGCATCTAAAAGAACTAGAAAAACAACAACAAATAAAACCCAAGACAAGTAGAAGGAAGGAAATAATAAAGGTCAGAGCAGAAATAAATGACATAGAGGCTAAGGAAACAATACAGAGGATCAATGAAACAAGAAGCTGGTTCTTTGAAAAGGTAAACAAGATTGCTGAACCTTTAACTAGACTCACCAAGAAAAAAAGAGAGAGGACTCAAATAAATAAAATTAGAAAGGACAGTGGAGAAATAACAACTGACACAACAGAAATACAAAGCATTGTAAGAAAATACTATGAAGAACTATATGCCAAAAAATTAGACAACCTAGGTGAAATGGACAAATTTCTTGAATCATATAACCTTCCAAAAATCATTCCGGAAGAATCAGAACACCTAAACAGACCAATTACAGCAAATGAGATCGAAACAGTTATCAAAAAACTCCCAAAAAAGAAAAGTCCTGGGCCTGATGGCTTCACAAGTGAATTCTATCAAAAATTCAAAGAAGAACTAACTCCTATTCTCCTCAAGCTATTTCAAAAAATTCAAGAGGAAGGAAGACTTCCAAACTCCTTTTATGAGGCGAGCATAATTCTGATCCCAAAACCGGGCAAAGACAACACAAAGAAAGAAAATTATAGGCCTATATCCCTGATGAATTTAGACGCTAAAATTCTCAACAAAATATTAGCCAACCGGATCCAGCAATATATGAAAAAAATCATACACCACGATCAAGTGGGATTTATTCTGGAGAGGCAAGGCTGGTTCAATATTCGCAAATCAATCAATATGATTCATCACATAAACGAAAAGAAGGACAAAAATCACATGATAATTTCAATAGATGCAGAAAAGGCATTTGATAAAATCCAGCACCCATTCATGCTCAAAACTCTCAGGAAAGTGGAAATACAGGGATCATTCCTTAACATGATAAAGGCAATCTATGATAAACCGACAGCAAACATCATACTAAATGGACAAAGATTAAAAGCAATCCCCTTAAGATCAGGAACCAGGCAGGGTTGCCCACTTTCACCACTGTTATTCAACATAGTTCTGGAAGTACTAGCTACAGCAATCAGACAAGAAGAAGAAATAAAAGGCATCCAAATTGGAAAAGAAGAAGTAAAACTGTCATTATTTGCAGATGATATGATATTGTATATTGAAAACCCTAAAGTCTCAGTCAAAAAACTACTGGACCTTATAAATGATTTCAGCAAGGTGGCAGGATATAAAATTAATACTCAGAAATCAGAGGCATTTATATACACCAACAATGAAATATCAGCAAAAGAAATTAAGGAAACAATCCCCTTCACTATTGCAGCCAAAAAAATAAAGTACCTAGGAGTAAATTTAACCAAAGAGGTTAAGGACTTGTACTCGGAAAATTATAGAACATTGATAAAAGAAATCAAGGAAGATACAAACAAGTGGAAGCACATACCGTGCTCATGGCTAGGAAGAATAAACATCATTAAAATGTCTATATTACCCAAAGCAATTTATAAATTCAATGCAATACCAATTAAAATACCAATGACATACTTCAAAGATATAGAACACATATTCCAAAAATTTATATGGAACCAAAAAAGAACACGAATAGCCTCAGCAATCTTAAAAAGAAAAAATAAAGCAGGAGGTATCACTCTTCCTGATATCAAGGTTTACTACAAGGTCATTATACTCAAGACAGCCTGGTACTGGCACAAGAACAGGCACATAGATCAATGGAACAGAACAGAGGACCCAGAAATAAACCCACAGCTTTATGGACAACTGATATTTGACAAAGGAGGAAAGAACATACAATGGAGTAAAGACAGCCTCTTTAACAAATGGTGTTGGGAAAATTGGACATCTACCTGCAAAAAAATGAAACTAGACCATCAACTTACACCATTCACAAAAGCAAACTCAAAATGGATAAAAGACTTAAATGTAAGCCGTGAAACCATAAGCATCTTAGAAGAAAACATAGGCAGCAAGCTCTCCGACATCTGTAGCAGCGGTATATTTGCCGATTTATCTTCATGGGCAACTGAAATAAAAGGCAAGATAAACAAATGGGACTATATCAAACTAAAAAGTTTTTGCACAGCTAAAGACAATAGGAACAGAATAAAAAGACAAACCACACAATGGGAGAACATATTCGACAGCACATCTGATAAGGGGTTAATAACTAAAATTTATAAAGAACTTATAAAACTCAACACCAGGAAGACAAACAACCCAATCAAAAAATGGGCAAAAGAAATGAATAGAAATTTTTCCAAAGAGGACATACAGATGGCCAATAGGCATATGAAAAAATGCTCAACATCACTAATCATTAGAGAAATGCAAATTAAAACCACAATGAGATATCACCTCACACCAGTCAGAATGGCACTTATCAGCAAAACAACACAGAATAAGTGCTGGCGAGGATGTGGAGAAAAGGGAACCCTTCTGCACTGCTGGTGGGAATGCAGACTGGTGCAGCCACTGTGGAAAACAGTTTGGAGATTCCTCAGAAAATTAAAAATCGAACTGCCTTTTGACCCAGCTATCCCACTTTTAGGAATATACCCTAAGAACACCATAGCACTGTTCGAAAAGAAGAAATGCGCCCCCATGTTCGTGGCAGCATTGTTCACAATAGGGAAGATCTGGAAACAGCCCAAGTGTCCGTCAGAAGATGAGTGGATTAAAATGTTTTGGTACATATATACTATGGAATACTACTCAGCCATAAGAAACGATGACATCGGATCATTTATAACAAAATGGATGTACCTTGATAACATTATACGGAGTGAAATAAGTAAATCAGAAAAAAAGAAAAACTGAGAACAGCACGATTACATACATAGGTGGGACATGAAAGTGAGGGTATGAGACATGGACAAGAGAGTGGTGGTTATGGGATGGGGGGAGGGAGGGAAGAGTGGGATAGGGAGGAGGGGAGGGACGCAGGGAAAACCAGATTGAAGGTGACAGAGGACAATTTGACTTTTGGTGATGGGTATGCAATACAATTGAATGATAAGATAACCTGGAGATGTTTTCATTGTACATATGTACCCTGATTTATTGATGTTACCCCATTAGAATTAATAATAATAAAATATATATATATATATATATAAAAAAGACTACATTAAACTAAAAAGCTTCTGCACAGTGAAGGAAATGAAAACTACAACAAAACAAAACAACCTACTGACTGGGAAAATTTATTTGCAAATGATATATCTGATATCCAAAATATATCAGAAACTCATGCAACTCAATAACAACAACAAACCACTATGACTGAAAAATAGGCAGAGGACATGAAAGAACATTTCTCTAAAGAGGACATACAGGTGGCCAACAGACATATGAAAAGATGCTCAACCCCACTAATTATCAGGAAAATGCAAATTAAAACCACAAGGAGATACTTACCTCTCACCAGTCAGAAGGACTATTTTCAAATCATCAAATAATATGTTGGTGAGGATGTGGAGAAAAGGGAACCCTTGTGCACTATTGGAGGGACAGCAAACTAGTATAGCTCCGATTGAAAACAGTATGGAGATTCCTCAAAAAACTAATAATAGATATACCATACAACCCAGAAATTTTACTTCTGGGTATTTATCCAAAAAAATAAATGAAAAAACTGATTTGGAAGGTATGTGTACTCCCATGCTCATTGCAGCATTATTTATAATAGCCAAGATATGAAAGCTATAATATAAAAATGTTGAATCACTATATTGCACACCGGAAACTAATACAACCGCTATGAGATTGGATGCCAACTATATTTAAAAAATAAATTAATTAAAGAAAACAAACAATGAGGTGGCTTAAAACAATAGGAATTGATTATCTCACAGTTCTGGAGGCCAGGATTGGAGATTAGCCTTGGTAGGACCATGTTCTCTTGGAAGGCTCTAGGGAAGGATCCTTCCTTCCCTCTTCTGCCTTCTGGTGTTTTCCAGCAATTCTTAGTGTTCCTAGGCTTGTTGAGGCATTACTCTATTTCAGTGGTTCTTAACCTGGGTTCTGTTGAATCCTAGGGGTTCGATGAGTCGGTCTCGGGTTCGGAGAAGCCTCTGCCGCGGAAGCCAGAATAAAGTAATACCGTAATTTGTTGTGAGTTCATGCACTTTGTTGGTGTTGTTCTTTGAGCAAGGTGATGTTCATGCATGGCTCATTTTGTGCACCAGTAAAAAAAACATATACCTATGTCTTGAATTTGGAAAAAAAAATCATATTTTATTTATTACTAAAGAAGGGTTCGGTGAATGCGCATATGAAACTGGTGGGTTTGGTACCTCAAGAAAGGTTAAGAACCACTGCTCTATTTACATTCCCATCTTTTCCCTAAGTTGTGTCCAAATTTCTCCTCTTTATAAGGACACAAATCATATTCAATTAGGACTCACCCTAATCCTAATGACTTTTTTTAACTTGATCCCTATGAAGGTCACATTTTGAGGTGCTGGAGGTTAGGACTTCAACATATCTTTCTGGGTTGACGCTTTCACCCATAATAATATGGTATTTTTATTTCTGAAAGCAAAGTCCAAGATCTATTTTCTCAGGCCAAAGGAAATGCCCTGGCTGTTATGACAGCTGGCCTCCTGAGGTACAGTGTCTATGCCTCAGGGGTGCCCCAGGTGGGAGTTAGTTTGCAGGTCCAAATGAGAGGGGTGGGAAACTTGGTGAGTAGCCATCACTCAGAGAAGAGCTGGAGTGGAGGGCAAAGCTGTGGGGTCAGGAAAGACAATGCCATAGGCTGTCCTCTGGAGGGGGACACAGTGGACCCTCAGCATGAGAGGTAAGATATCTGACTGGGCCACCAAGAAGGGCAGGGCTGTGACTCAAGGCTAATGGATTCTTATTCTTCCTCTTCTCCCCCTTCTTTCCTTTCTCTGCCTCCACTTCTTCCCTCTTCTTGTATTAGAATCTTAAATTTTTAAATTAAGATGTAATTCATTATTTTATAACAGAATTCACTATTTTAAAGTGTATAATTCAGTGGTCTTAGTATATTTGTGATATTGTGCCACCATCACCTCTGTCAAATTCCAGAATATTTCCATCACTCCAAAAAAGAAACCCAGTACTTGTTAGGAATTACCCGAATTTCCTGACTTTAGTCCCTGGTAACTCTAATCTGCTTTCTGTCTCTATGGATTTTCCTATTCTGAATAATTAATGTAAATGGAATTGCAAAATATATTCTTTGTATCTGGTTTCTTTCACTCAGCATAATTTTTTCAAGGTTCATTAATGTTGTAGCATATATCAATACTTTATTTCTTTTTATTACTGGGTCATATTCTATCAAATAGATTTTTCACATTTTGTTTGTTCATTCACTTGTTCATGGATATTTGGATTGTTTCCGCTTTTGGACTGTTATAATACTCCTATTAACATTCACCTACAAGCTTTGTATAACATGTTTTCAGCTTTCTTGGGTATATACCTAGGAGTAGAATTTTGGGTTATAGGTAATTCTAAGATTCTTGAAGGCCAGCAAAAAGACTCAGGGAGCCATTTAGGAACCAGGCACAACTGGTTCTAAGAATGGGCATGTGTGTGGGTGATACATCTTAATATCCTAATGCTCACCAGATGATAGTGTACTTGGCTTTGGGAGATATTGACTTAGCAACTATGACAAGTTAAGTCTGTAGGAATCAGCATAAAGACATCTAGCTGCTGCAGCTAACCCAGGAAAACCAAGGCAGTAAAAATGAGGTGGAGGAAATGACAAGAAAAGAGTCTACTCACAGCAGAAGTCCTGCTTACGAGCAGAAAAACAAACATTGGCTATAAGAGGAAAGAATTGATACACAATACTCAAAGTATAAAAAGTACTACATTTACTTATTTTTGTAAATCATATCATTTCTGGCTCTAAGATCTCACTTGCCAAGATCAACAAAAATCTGATACACCCCCCACCCCACCCCATGGCAAATAATTCTCTCCCTTTCCTTAGGTTTTGCCAGGACCCAGGAAAAATAGGGAGAGGTCTGTGATCTCTACCTTTTGGGCTACGTCTGGATGGTCATTGTCCAGACCCACCCTCCAGCCTCTGGTCTCTACAAACCCACCTGACTCCCTTCTAGGTAGCCCATCTCCATTCCTTTTAAAACATGTTTTGCATATCCAGTTATTCTCACAGTCTCAATTAGCCTAGGTCTTCCTTCAGAAAAGACCTATTTGGGTCAGCCTTCCTGGTGTCCTGCAGTCAAATAAACAAACACCAAACACATAAGCAATCCGTAAACGGCATCCCTGGAATGAGAAAAACCCATATTCTAGAACAGAAAAGCTTGCCTGCTTTTGGAGAAAATCACCCCTTTCTTCCCTGTGATGAATCTTTGGTAGCAAAAATCTCCAAGATCAATTAATTTTTTTATAACAATTAAATTAATTTGTAGTCTCATAACTATAATTTAATCACCTTTGTAGTTGAAAATTTAAGCTATAAAATATGTTTTGAATTATTTAAAGAGATCAGAATATAGTGAGTTTAACAACTTTTTAAAGTTTTATTATTTTTTAACTCAAAGTTGTTTTGAAATTTTACTTTTTATAATCGTCTTTGAAACCATATTTTCTCCAGTTCTGCATACATGGGAATAATAGGATCTATACCATAGGGTACTCGTGAGGAGTAAATGAATTAATAAAAGCATTTTGAACTGTGCCTTTTATCTAATATATATTCAAGAAGGGTTAAATAAATAATACACAGTATATAATACTTAATATATTGTCCTTTGTAAATTAAGATGATTGTAAAGAAAATCTTCAGCTAAAAATGTTAACTACAAGTTGGCATTGAAAAAGTATTCAGAGAAATTTCTATGACACTGAGCTGAGCCGTCTGTCAAGGCAGCATGCCAGAGCACCAAGGAGATGGATGGGAGACTCCATGAACAGATAGATGGTAGCAATAGAAACTCCACCCTAGGTGCAACTTCCACCAGCTGGAACCCACATATGCACTTCTGAGTCACTTTCTACAGCAAGACTACACCCAACTGAGATGATAAGCTTGCAATGCAAACTACCCCATGAAGCAGCTTCATGTTCTACTCCCAATTACACCAGGCGCACCCCCCACTGACCCTCATCTTCTTAAGAACTCACCGTAGCCTGTCATCCTTGCAGCTCTTCCTTCATGTTCACAAAATATGTCTGCCCTTTCTCTTCTGCCCCGCCCTCTTCTCTGCCTTCCTTATCCCATCTCCTGCTGAGGAGAACTTAGCAGAAGAGGAGAACCTTCTGCTCTCACCTTTGTTTTTTGTTTTATCCCTAAACTCAGGATGAAACCAAGAAAGAAGGTGATGAAATCTTAGGGTTTTAAAAAATGTGAACCTTAGATTTACTTGGGAGTTTCAAACCAAATGCCTAATACAGCAGGGTTGGTGTCATGAGACAAGAAGTGGGCTGAAAACTCTGGCAGACTGTAAGGGGGCAAAGTATGTCCAATGACACTAGATTTTTAATTTTTGAAAAAACTGAAAATATAAGTCCTTGTGCAATATCTCCTCATTTACAAAGAGTGATTATTGTTTTAGGGGAGGAAAAATCAAACCACCATGTAAGCCAGACAAAGCCTATCTGTAGGCTTCCCAACATCTAATATATAGTAACCTTTTTATTCAGACAGTTATTAAGTGTTTCTTTCCCTCTACCATGCTAGAAATCAGAAATATTAACTTACTAGAATGAGTTTGACTAATGAATTTAAACATTTTATGTCTATGACCAATCAAAATAGGGGGCTCATGACCTCTTGGAACATTTTACAAAAAGTTTATTGCAGTATGCACTTTTCTGCAGAAAGGGTCTATAGTTGTCATCTGCTTTCTCAAAAGGGTCCTTGACCTAAATTTTGAGAATAAAATGTCTACAATGTGTAATATTTCGTAGACATTGCAATCTTTAAACATAAGAAATTACAGATTTAAAAATTTTATATCTGTATTACAGTTGATATTTAATATTGTTTTATATTAGTTTCAGATGTACAGCATAGTGGTTAGATAATTTTATAATTTAAAAAGAGATCTCCCTGATAAATCATCTATCCTTCTGGCACCATACATAGTAATTACAATGTTATTGACTATATTCTCTGTGCTGTATTTCATATCCCTGTGACTATATTGTAATTACCAATTTGTACTTCTTAATCTCTTCACCCTTTCCACTCAGCCTCCCCAAACCCATTTCCTCTGACAACCAAGTTTGTTCTCCACATCTAGGAGTCTGTTTCTGCTTTGTTTATTCATTTATTTTGTTTTTCAGATTCCACATATAAGTGAAATCATATGGTATCTGTCTTTCTCTGTCCAATTTAGTTCACTTAGCATAATAGCCTTTGGGTCCATCCATGTTGCTGCAAATGATAAGACTTTATTCACTTTTTTATGGCCAAGTAATATTTCATTTGTATATATGTACCACAACTTTTTAATCCACTTGTCTATTGATGAACACCTGGGTTCCTTAGATATCTTGGCTATTAAGATAAGGCTGCAATAAACATAGAGGTACATATATTCTTTCCAATTAGTGTTCTGAATTTTTGGATACATTTACAGAAGTGGAATCACTCGGTCATACGGCAATTCCATTTTTAATTTTTTTAAGAACTTCCATTCTGTTTTCCATAGTGGCTGCACCAATTTGCATTCTCACAAAAGAGTGCATGGAGTTTCCCCATTCTTCACATCCTCACCAGTACTTGTGTATTGATTTATTGATGATAGCCATTCTGACAGGTGTAAAGTGGTATCTTATTGTGGTTTTAATTTGCATTTCTCTGATGGTTAGTGATGTAAAAAGCATCTCTGCATATGTCTATTGACTGCTATATGTCCTCTTTGGATAAGAGCCTGTTCAGGTCCTTTGGCTATTTTTTTAATTGGATTGTTTGGGGGTTTTTTGGTGTTGATTTGGATGAGTGCTTTATAAATTTTGGATATGAACTCCTTTTTAGGTGTATCATTGGCAAACATCTTCTCTGATTAAGCAGGTTGTCTTTTTGTTTTGTTGATAGTTCCTTTGTTGTGCAAAACTTCTTAGTTTGATGTAGTTAGTCTCTTTTGCTCATTTTTTCTTTTGTTTCCCTTTTTTAAGGAGAAGTATCAGAAAAATAATATTGCTAAGAGAAACGTAAGAGTTCACCGCCATGTTTTCTTTTAGAAGTTTTATGGTTTTGAGTTTTACATTGATGTCTTTAATCTATTTTGAGCTTATTCTTGTGTATGGTGTAAGAAGTTGTTCTAGTTTTATTTTTTATTTGTTGCATGAATTTGTCTTATTTTTTCAATACCATTTACTGAATAAACTGTCCTTACCCCATTGTATGTTCTTCTCTCCCTTGTCATATATGTATTAAAAGATGACATAGATGTCACTTTATTCCTGGGCTCTCTATTGTGTTACATTGAGCTGTGTGTGTGTTTTATGCCTGTACAATGCTGTTTTGATTGTTGTATAGGATGATATCAGGTAGCATGATACCTCCAACTTTATTATTTCTCAAGATTGCTGTGACTATTCAGGGTCTTTCACGGTTCCATATAAAATTTTAAATTATTTGTTCTAGTCTGTAAAAATCACCACTGGTATCTTGATAGAAATTGCATTGGATCTATTTGATGGCTTTGGGTACTATGGACATTTTAATGATGTTCATTCTTCTTATCCATGAATACAGTATATACCTTCATTTATTTGTATCTTCAATTTCTTTCTTCAATGTCTTATAATTTTCTGAGTACAGGTCTTTTACTTCCTTGGTTAAATATGCCAAGGTATTATTATTATGTGAGAGAGACAGAGAGAGAGGGACAGATAGGGATAGACAAACAGGAAGGAAGAGAGATGAAAAGCATCAATTTTTTGTCCTAGTATCTTAGTTGTTCATTGATTGATTTCTCACATGTGCCTTGACCAGGGGGCTACAGCAGAGTGAGTGACCCCTTGCTCAAGCCAGCAACCGTGGAATCATGTCTTTGATCCCACGGTCAAGCCACTGACCCCCCACTCAAGCTGGTGAACCTATGCTCAAGTTGGTGACCTCGGTGTTTTGAACCCAGGTCCTCTGCATTCCAGGCCGATGCTCTATCTACTGTTCCACCACCTGGTCAGGCCCAAGGTATAATTTTTTTGATGCAATTATAAATGGGACTGTTTTCTTAGTTTCTCTTTCTGATAGTTTATTATTGATATGTAGAAATGCAACTGATTTCTGAATACTTATTTTGTATCCTGCTACTTTACTAAATTCATTTGTCAGTTCTAGTAGTTCTTTTGGTGGAATTGTTAGCGTTCTCTATATACAGTATTATGTCATCTGCAAATAATGACAGTTTTACTTCTTTCTTGCCAATATGGATGCTTTTTATATCTTCTTATCTGATTGTTGTAGGTAGAACTTCCAATACTATGTTGAATTAGAGTGGTGAAAATGGACATACCCATCTTGTTCCCCATCTTAAAGAAATTACTTTTAACTTTTTCCAGTTGAGTACACAGTTAGTTGTGGTTATGTTATATATGGCCTTTATTATGTTGACATATGTTTCCTCTGTTCTCACTTTGCTAAGAGTTTTTATCATAAATGGGTACTGAATTTTGTCAAAAGCTTTTTATGCATCTATTAATATTTTATTTTGATTATGTGGTGTATCATATTAATTGATTTGCAGATATTAAACAACCCTTGCATTTCAGAAATATATCCAACTTGATCATCATATATGACCTTTTTTTTTTTACAGGGACAGAGAGAGAGTCAGAGAGAGGGATAGATAGGGACAGACAGACAGGAGCGGAGAAAGGTTAGAAGCATCAATCATTAGTTTTTCATTGCCATCGCAAAACCTTAGTTGTTCATTGATTGCTTTCTCACATGTGCCTTGACTGCGGGCCTTCAGCAGACCAAGCAACCCTTTGCTGGAGCCAGCGACCTTGGGTCCAAGCTGACGAGCTTTTGCTCAAGCCAGATGGGTCCTGGGCCCATGCTCAAGCTGGCGAGCTTGGGGTCTCGAACCTGGGTCTTCCGCATCCCAGTCCAACGCTCTATCAACTGCGCCACTGCCTGGTCAGGCTATGACCTTTTTTAAAATTAATTTTAATGGGGTGACATTGATAAATCAGGGTTCATATGTTCAGAGAAAACATCCCCAGGTTATTTTGACATTTGATTATGTTGCATACCCATCACCCAAAGTCAAATTGTCTTCTGTCACCTTCTATCTGGTTTTCTTTCTGCCCCTCCCCTCCCTCTCCCCACCCTCTCCCTCTGCTCCCCGCCCCTGTAACCACCACACTCTTGTCCATGTCTCTGAGTCTCTTTTTTATGTCCCACCTATGTATGGAATCATATAGTTCTTAGTTTTTTCTGATTTACTTATTTCACTCAGTATAATGTTATCACGGTCCATCCATGTTGTTGTAAATGATTCGGTGTCATCATTTCTTATGGCTGAGTAGTATTCCATAGTATATATGTACCACATCTTCTTTATCCAATCATTTATTAAAGGGCTTTTTGGTTGTTTCCATGTCTTGGCCACTGTGAACAATGCTGCAATGAACATGGGCTGCATGTGTCCTTACGTACCTGTGTTTTTGAGTTTAGGGGGTACATATATGACCTTTTTAATGTATTGCTGAATTCAGTTTGCTAATATTTGTTGAGGATTCTTGCATCTATGTTCATCAAAGATTTTAACCTATATATTTTTTCACTTCCTCCTCCTTCTCCTTCTTCTTCCTTCATTCTTCCTCCTCCTTCTCCTCCTTTGGTTTTGGCAATTACTTTGTCAGGTTTTGGAATAAAGATAATGCTGGCTTCAAAAATGTGATTGAGAGCCCTGTCTCTTGAATTTTTTGGAATAGTTTGAAAGGGAAAAGTGTTCATTCTTCTTTTAATGTTTGGGAAAGTTCACCTGTGGTGTCACCTGTGGTGTCAGTTGTCACTTCTCCTCTCTCTGTTTTTATTTATTAGGGTCCTTTTTAATTTTATTTATCTGAGTCCTTTCTCTCTCTTCTCTGTCTCTTTCTTTCTCTCTCTGGTTAAAATCTAGTTAAAGGCTTATCAATTTTGTTTATCTTTTCAAAGAAATAGCTCTTGGTTTCATTGATCTTTTGTATTTTTTTTTTTTTTTTTTTAGATTCTATTTCATTTATTTCCCCTCTGAGCTTTATTATTTTCATCCTTCTACTCATTTTGGGCTTCATTTGTTTTTTCTTTTCTGGTTCTATTAAGTGGAATTTTCTATTGTTTACTTGATTTTTTTCTTGTTTTTTGAGGTGGGCCTGTGTTGTTATGAATTTCCCTACTAAGACTGCTTTTACTCTGTCCCATACATTCTGAGTTGTGTTTTCATTTTCATTTGTCTGTAGGTATCTTTTGATTTTTCTCTTGATCTTATTGCTAATCCATTCATTGTTTAGTATCATGTTATTTAGCCTTCATGTGTTTGTGTGGTTTATTTTCTGTAAGTGATTGTTTCATACCATTGTGGTTGAAGAAGAGATTTGATATGATTTCAGTATTTTTAAAGTTATTGAGACTTATTTTGTGACCTAACATGTGTTCCATGTAAGCTTGAATATAATGTATTTTTTGCTGCTTTGGTGTGAAATTCTCTAAAAATATCAGTTAAATCCATCTGGTCTAATGTGTCATTGAAGGCTACTGGTTTTTGGTTGATTTCCTGCTTGAAAGATCTAGCCAGTACTGTACTGTCAATGAGGTGTTAAACTCCCCTACTATGACTGTATTACTGTCAATCTTTTTATGTTCATGAATATTTACCTTATTCTTCTATATTGACTGCATAAAGGATTATGGGGGGTTGCATCTTCTTTTGGATTGATTCTTTTTATCATTTTGTAATGTCTTTCTCTGTCTCTTAGTATAGCTTTTGGTTTTAAGTCTATTTTGTCTGATATAAGTGTTGCTAGCCCAGCTATATTTTATATTTATTTTCATAAAATATCTTTTTCAATTCCTTTACTTTCAGTCTGTGTGTTTTTTGATCTGAAGCAGGTATCTCAGACAGCATATGTTTCTTGCCTGCCTTCTTATCCATTCCACTACCTACATACTTTGATTGGAGCCTTTATTCTATTTACATTTAAAGTGATTATTGACAGATATGTAGTTATTGTTATTTTATTTTTCATATTTACATTCTTTTTTCTCCCCTTCTTCTAAAGAAGTCCCTTTATTATTTCTTATAATACTGGGTTAGTGGTAATGAATTCTTTTAGCTTTTTCTTTTCTAGGAAGCTCTTTATTGCTCCTTCCATTTTAAATGATGCCTTGGTTATGGTCCTTGCTTTTCATCACTTTGCATATTTTGTGCCAATCCCTTCTGGCATGCAAAGTTTCTGTTGAGACATCAGCTGACAGTCTTATCAGAGCTCCCTTGTAGGTACTCAACTGCTTTTCTCTTGCTGCTTTAGAAATTCCTTCTTTGTCTTTAACTTTTATCATTTTAATTGTGATGTGTCTTGATGTGGGTGTCTTTAGGTTCATCTTGTTCGTGACTCTCTGCCCTTCCTGGATTTGTGTGTTATTTCCCCTTTACCAGGTTAGAGAGCTTTTCAGTCATTATTTCTTCAAATGAATTCCCCACCACTTGCTTTCTCTCTTCTTTTGGTATCCCTATAATGCAGATGTAGTTATGCTGGATGTTGTTACAGACGTCCCTTAAACTATCATTTTTTTAAATCTTTTTTTTCTGCTCTGATTGTTTTCTGCTACCTTCTCTTCCAATTTGCGAATTTGACTGTTTTATTTAATCTGCTGTTGATTACTTCTAGTGTACTCTTCATTTCAGTTATTATATCCATCACTTATGACTGGTTTTTTTTTTATGGTTTCTATGTTCTTTTTCATGCTTGCTATCTTTTTGTTGAAGCCCTAGTTTCCTTAACCATCCTTCTAACCATTATTTGCCTTCATTTCGTTTAGTTCTTTTTATTTTTGAGATTTTTCTGTTGTTTTATTTTGGGGATGTTTCTTTGTCTTCCCATTTTGGCTGCATCTTTGTGTTTGTTTCTGTGTATTAGATAGATCTGCTGTCTCCCACTCCTGATAGAGTGGCCTTATATAGTAAGTGTCCTGTGGGGTTCTGTGGCACAGTCTCCCTGGTCATAAGAGCTAGAAGCTCTAGAAGTGTCCCCTGTGGAGGTTATGAGTTCCTTCCTGTTGTGTGATTGAGCTTTGATTGCTGCTGGCACATCTATAGGAGAAGCTGACCCTCAGACTGGCTGATTGTTTGATTGGCTATGACCATAATGCTTGAGTGTGGGTACTGACCTCACAATGCAGAATGTGCCCCAACAAGATCTGGTGCCTGCTGATACCTCTCTTTGTTCATGCTGCTAGTGGAGCTAATCTGGCTGTGCTCTTTTATGGTTTTAAGTCAGCCCCTCAGTGTGTTGTTTCTGAGGCCTCTTGGTAGAGACTTCAGTGTAGGTTAATGTTAAAAGCTATCTAGAGGAGGAGCAAGATGGCGACGGAGTAGGCGGACGTACCAACTTCCAACTCCCAGAACCAAAGTGGATTACAACTCAATTTTAAGAACCATACCTGGATAAACCAACTTTGAACAAAACTAAGTGGACTCTTCAACCAAGGAACACAGAAGAAGCCACATTGAGACTGGTAGGAATAGCGAAAACGCGAAAAGGGCTGCCCAGCTCCCCGGAGAAAACGGCAGCCCGGAGAGACCCGTGTGGCGGGAGGAAAGTTTGGCAGAGAGGGAGGGACCTGGGTCCCAGGAACCAAGCCACAGCCTGCAGTCCCAGAGCCTAGAAGAGGCGTTTGGACAGATTTGAGCTGTGAAACAAGTGAGGGAGCTCCCAGGCCTACAGTGTGGAGTATTAGGTCCCTTCCTACTCTGCTGAGGGCTACTTAAGGTTTTGGGGTGGCAGGACGCTGAAACGCGGTTCTGTCAGCGTGGGCGGAGGCCAAGCCGGTGGGAGATCGGTCTAGCCCAGAGGGTAGGAGGGGAAGCGCGAGAGCGGTCCGGAAGCTGCGGGCCCGCCTTTAATCCCACTTACGGGGACAAAGCGGGAGGCCAGGAATGGGCAGGCCCTGCGCAAGCCGACCCTGACCGCGGGGACCGGGCTGGGACCAGGGACGGGCAGGGGCTCGCAGCTGAGCTGACACTACCAGTCCCCTCGCCCCCGGCCGGAGAAACCGCGGTTGGCCAGTATACGTGCGCGAGCGGGCTCCGAGCGCGAGAACGGGGTGGACCCCGAGACGGGTGGAGGCTCGCAGCTGAGCCCACACTATTATCCCCATCCGGCCGGAGAAAACGCGAATAGCATTCATACGTGCATGAGCGGGCTCCGAACGCGGGGGCGGGGTAGAGTCCGGGACGAGCGGAAGTACGCAGCTCGGCGGAAGCCAGCAAACACGCCCGCCCCAATAAACCTTGGTTTCCGACCCTGCGCAAAGGGCCCTGGCCTCGAGGGCGGGGCTAAAGCTCCGGACGGGCAAAGGCTTACAGCTGAGAGCATGTCAAAAGCCCCGCCTAACCCGCGGAACTGTAGCGAGCAGGCTCCGACTGCTGGTTCTGGGCGGAAGTCCGGAAATAGGCTGGGTCCGCAGCTGAGGAAAGGTGCTCACCTCTACCCTTGGTGCTAATCTTGTGGCTTCAGTGACAGCCCCTCCCACGGAGGAGAGGCAGAAATCACAGCAAAAGCCACAGTGGGCCCGCGCTGGCAACGCTCATACCCAACCACCCTAGGCACCGGCAGAGGGGGTGGGGGGCCTGCAGATAGACCACACTTAGAGAACACAAAGGCAACACCTACTGGACTCCAGTGGCCACAACTTGCTTATACACAAAAAAAATGGGCAGGCAGAGGAATGCAAACCAAATGAATCAAGAGAAATCCCCAGAGAAGGACCTGAATGAACCAGATATAACCAAATTACCAGAAGCAGAATTTAGAATAATGATAGTTAGGATGTTCAAAGAAATTAGAGCAACAATGGATAGTCATTATGAACACCTAAATAAAGAGATAACAAGTATAAAAAATGAAATTGAAATAATAAAAAAGAATCAGACAGAAATGACAAATACAGTATCAGAACTGAAGACCACAATGGAAGGAATTAAAAGCAGGATGGATGACGCTGAGGATCGAATAAGCGAGTTAGAGGACACAATAAACAAAGGCACAGAAGCAGAGAAGAAAAAGGAAAAGAGACTTAAAAAATGTGAGGAAACTCTAAGGGAGCTTTGTGACAACATGAAGAGAAACAACATTCGCATCATAGGGGTGCCTGAAGAAGAGGAGAGAGGACAGGAAATGGAAACTTTGTTCAATCAAATCATAGCAGAAAACTTTCCTAAATTAAGGCTGGGAAACACTCCACACATTCAAGAAGCACACAGAACTCCATTAAAGAGAAACCCAAAAAGATCTACACCAAAACACATCATAGTTAAAATACCAAAGCTAATGGATAAAGAAAAAATTTTAAAAGCTGCTAGAGAAAAAAAGGCTATCACCTACAAAGGAGCCCCCATAAGGATGACATCAGACTTCTCAACAGAAACACTTGAGGCCAGAAGGGAATGGCAAGAAATAATCAAAGTAATGCAGAACAAGAACCTACAACCAAGACTACTTTATCCAGCAAGGCTAACGTTTAAAATTGAAGGAGAAATAAAGAGCTTCCCAGAAAAAGAAAGCCTGAAGGAATTCATAAAAACCAAACCAATTCTGCAAGAGATACTAAGGGGCCTCTTGTGAACAGTTTAAAGGGAGGAATGAATAGAGCAAAAGAAGAATACAGCTTTAAAGAATAAAATGGCAATAAACAACTACATATCAATAATAACCTTAAATGTAAATGGATTAAATGATCCAATCAAAAGACATAGGGTAGCTGCATGGATAAAGAAACAGGACCCATACATATGCTGTCTACAAGAGACACACCTTAAAACAAAAGATGCTCATAGACTGAAGGTAAAAGGATGGAAAAAAATATTTCATGCAAATGGAAATGAAAAAAAAGCAGGGGTAGCAATACTTATATCAGACAAAATGGACTTTAAAACAAAGGCTGTAGTAAGAGATAAAGGAGGACACTACATAATGATAAAGGGAACAATTCAACAGGAAGATATAACTATTTTAAATATCTATGCACCAAATATAGGAGCCCCGACATACATAAAGCATACTTTGATGGATATAAAGGGCGAGATTAACAGCAATACTATCATAGTAGGGGATTTCAATACCCCTCTAACAACACTGGATAGATCCACAAGAAAGAAAATTAATAAAGAAACAGCAGACTTAAAGGATACACTAGATCAACTTGATTTAATAGATATCTTCAGAACTTTTCACCCTAAAGCAGTAGAATATACATTCTTCTCAAGCGCTCATGGTACGTTTTCTAGGATAGACCACATGTTAGGACACAAAAATGGTCTCAATAAATTTAAGAAGATTGAAATCATATCAAGCATTTTCTCTGATCACAATGCCATGAAACTAGAAATTAACCACAAAAGAAAAAATGAAAAATACTCAAACACTTGGAAACTAAATAGCATGTTATTAAATAATGAATGGATTAACAATGAGATCAAAGAAGAAATAAAAAAGTTTCTAGAAACAAATGATAATGAGCATACATCAACTCAAAATTTATGGGACACAGCAAAAGCAGTTCTGAGAGGGAAGTTAATTGCACTACAGGCATATCATAAGAAGCTAGAAAAAGCTCAAATAAGCAACCTGACACTGCATCTAAAAGAACTAGAAAAACAACAACAAATAAAACCCAAGACAAGTAGAAGGAAGGAAATAATAAAGGTCAGAGCAGAAATAAATGACATAGAGGCTAAGGAAACAATACAGAGGATCAATGAAACAAGAAGCTGGTTCTTTGAAAAGGTAAACAAGATTGATGAACCTTTAACTAGACTCACCAAGAAAAAAAGAGAGAGGACTCAAATAAATAAAATTAGAAAGGACAGTGGAGAAATAACAACTGACACAACAGAAATACAAAGCATTGTAAGAAAATACTATGAAGAACTATATGCCAAAAAATTAGACAATCTTGGTGAAATGGACAAATTTCTTGAATCATATAACCTTCCAAAAATCAATCTGGAAGAATCAGAACACCTAAACAGACCAATTACAACAAATGAGATAGAAACAGTTATCAAAAAACTCCCAAAAAAGAAAAGTCCTGGGCCTGATGGCTTCACAAGTGAATTCTATCAAAAATTCAAAGAAGAACTAATTCCTATTCTCCTCAAGCTATTTCAAAAAATTCAAGAGGAAGGAAGACTTCCAAACTCCTTTTATGAGGCGAGCATAATTCTGATCCCAAAACCGGGCAAAGACAACACAAAGAAAGAAAATTATAGGCCTATATCCCTGATGAATTTAGACGCTAAAATTCTCAACAAAATATTAGCCAACCGGATCCAGCAATATATGAAAAAAATCATACACCACGATCAAGTGGGATTTATTCTGGAGAGGCAAGGCTGGTTCAATATTCGCAAATCAATCAATGTGATTCACCATATAAACAAAAGGAAGGACAAAAATCACATGATAATTTCAATAGATGCAGAAAAGGCATTTGATAAAATCCAGCACCCATTCATGCTCAAAACTCTCAGTAAAGTGGGAATACAGGGATCATTCCTTAACATGATAAAGGCCATCTACGATAAACCGACAGCAAACATCATACTAAATGGACAAAGATTAAAAGCAATCCCCTTAAGATCAGGAACCAGGCAGGGTTGCCCACTTTCACCACTGTTATTCAACATAGTTCTGGAAGTCCTAGCTACAGCAGTCAGACAAGAAGAAGAAATAAAAGGCATACAAATTGGAAAAGAAGAAGTAAAACTGTCATTATTTGCAGATGATATGATATTGTATATTGAAAACCCTAAAGTCTCAGTCAAAAGACTACTGGACCTTATAAATGATTTCAGCAAGGTGGCAGGATATAAAATTAATACTCAGAAATCAGAGGCATTTATATACACCAACAATGAAATATCAGCAAAAGAAATTAAGGAAACAATCCCCTTCACTATTGCAGCCAAAAAAATAAAGTACCTAGGAGTAAATTTAACCAAGGAGGTTAAGGACTTGTACTCGGAAAATTATAGAACATTGATAAAAGAAATCAAGGAAGATACAAACAAGTGGAAGCATATACCGTGCTCATGGCTAGGAAGAATAAACATCATTAAAATGTCTATATTACCTAAAGCTATTTATAAATTCAATGCAATACCAATTAAAATACCAATGACATACTTCAAAGATATAGAACACATATTCCAAAAATTTATATGGAACCAAAAAAGAACACGAATAGCCTCAGCAATCTTAAAAAGAAAAAATAAAGCAGGAGGTATCACGCTTCCTGATATCAAGGTTTACTATAAGGCCATTATACTCAAGACAGTCTGGTACTGGCATAAGAACAGGCACATAGATCAATGGAACAGCACAGAGAACCCAGAAATAAACCCACAGCTTTATGGACAACTGATATTTGACAAAGGAGGAAAGAACATACAATGGAGTAAAGACAGCCTCTTTAACAAATGGTGTTGGGAAAATTGGACATCTACCTGCAAAAAAATGAAACTAGACCATCAACTTACACCATTCACAAAAACAAACTCAAAATGGATAAAAGACTTAAATGTAAGCCGTGAAACCATAAGCATCTTAGAAGAAAACATAGGCAGCAAGCTCTCCGACATCTGTAGCAGCGGTATATTTGCCGATTTATCTTCATGGGCAACTGAAATAAAAGGCAAGATAAACAAATGGGACTATATCAAACTAAAAAGTTTTTGCACAGCTAAAGACAATAGGAACAGAATAAAAAGACAAACCACACAATGGGAGAACATATTCGACAGCACATCTGATAAGGGGTTAATAACTAAAATTTATAAAGAACTTATAAAACGCAACACTAGGAAGACAAACAACCCAATCAAAAAATGGGCAAAAGAAATGAATAGAAATTTCTCCAAAGAGGACATACAGATGGCCAATAGGCATATGAAAAAATGCTCAACATCACTAATCCTTAGAGAAATGCAAATTAAAATCACAATGAGATATCACCTCACACCAGTCAGAATGGCACTTATCAGCAAAACAACACAGAATAAGTGCTGGCGAGGATGTGGAGAAAAGGGAACCCTTCTGCACTGCTGGTGGGAATGCAGACTGGTGCAGCCACTGTGGAAAACAGTTTGGAGATTCCTCAGAAAATTAAAATTCGAACTGCCTTTTGACCCAGCTATCCCACTTTTAGGAATATACCCTAAGAACACCATAGCACTGTTCGAAAAGAAGAAATGCGCCCCCATGTTCGTGGCAGCATTGTTCACAATAGTGAAGATCTGGAAACAGCCCAAGTGTCCGTCAGAAGACGAGTGGATTAAAAAGCTATGGTACATATATACTATGGAATACTACTCAGCCATAAGAAACGATGACATCGGATCATTTATAACAAAATGGATGTACCTTGATAACATTATACGGAGTGAAATAAGTAAATCAGAAAAAAAGAAAAACTGAGAACAGCACAATTACATACATAGGTGGGACATGAAAGTGAGGGTATGAGACATGGACAAGAGAGTGTTGGTTATGGGATGGGGGGAGGGAGGGAAAAGTGGGATAGGGAGGAGGGGAGGGACACAGAGAAAACCAGATTGAAGGTGACAGAGGACAATTTGACTTTTGGTGATGGGTATGCAACACAATTGAATGATAAGATAACCTGGAGATGTTTTCATTGTACATATGTACCCTGATTTATTGGTGTCACCTCATTAGAATTAATAATAATAAAATATATATTAAAATTAAAAAAAAAATAAATAAAAATTAAAAAAAAAAGCTATCTATTAGCAGCTACAAAAGTGATCCACAGTTGATAGCTGCCTTGCTGGGCCTGTGTGAGCATGAAAGGGGCCAAGCTGAGAACCAAGGTTGGCTGCCATAAGTATCAATCCTGGGGAAAGTCAGAAAAAGGCCCAAAGCACCCTGAGACTCACCACTTGCAAACTTCCCATTAGGCTTAGCCACTGAAAGAGCCTTGGGCTATATATAAGTTGCATTAGGCAGATTCTCAAGGAGACAAGAGGCAGGAGTGACTAGTGTTCACCAGGTTAAAAGAGATTCAAACTCAGTGATAATGCTAGGTCTGAGGCCACACATAAAGAAAAAAAAGACTTTAAAGGCAAATACATGCTAAGTGAATTTATCAGCCGAAGAGCTAAACTACTGGAAATATTAGTAGATTCTTCAGACAGAAAGGAATATAAGACTAGAAAGAAATTTGGATCTACATAAAGGAATATAGAGTGCTAGAAATAGTAAATATGTGAGCAAATATGAAGATAGTTTTTTCTTATCTTTAATTATTTTAAAGGATAATTGACTTTCTTTTTTCCTTTATCTTTTTAAGTGAGAGGAGAGGAGATAGTGAGACAGACTCCCACATGCAATCCAACCAGGATCCACCTGGCAACCCCATCTAGAGCCAGTGCTTGAATAGCAAGCTATTTTTAGCACCTGAGGCTAATGTGCTCAGACCAACTGAGCTATCCTCAGCATCCTGGTGATACTTGAACCAATCTGTACCCTGAGTAGAATTAAACCTGTAATGTCTATATGCTGGGCTGATGCTCTATCCACTGAGTCACCAGCCAGGGCAGATAATTGACTTTCTAAAGCAAAAATAGTAATAATGTATTATGGGAATGGTAATATATATAGAGATTTAAAATGCATTTCATCAATAGCACAAAGAATGGGAGCAAGGAAACATTTCTATTGAAAATTTATTAAATTTAAGGTAAAGTGTTACAACATTATTTGAAAATAGACAGTGGCCTGACCTGTGGTGGTGCAGGGGATAAAACATCAACCAGGAACACTGAAGATAGACTATGGCATATAAAAATGTGTGTTATAAATCTTAGAGCAACCACTAAAAAAGAAAAAGGTACAGCTAATAATGATAAAAATGGAATCAGAAAAAAGTAATCAAAAAGTCAGGAAATGAGAAAAAAGTAACAAGGAACAGATGGGACAAATAGGAAATATAGAGTTAAACTCAATCATATTGATAATTAAATTAAATATAAATTGTGTAAATAAATTAGGAAGATAGTCAAATTAGATTTAAGCAGAAAAACCCAACTACATCATCCCTATAAGAAACCCATTTTAAATATAAACACACAAATATTATGCTAACACTAATCAAAAGAAAACTGCAACTATATTAATATCAGATTTGAATTCAAAGAATTTGAATTAAAAATAAAGAATACTACTAGGGATAAAAATGTTGAATAAAGAATAATACCAGGGCCTGGCCTGTGGTGGCACAGTGAACAGAGCATCAACCTGGAACACTGAAGTGGTTAGTTCAGAACCCTGGGCATGCCAGGTCAAGGAACATATGAGAAGCAACAAGCAAACAAAGAACAATTAAAGTGATGCAACTATGAATTGATACTTCTCACTCCCCAATTTTAAAAAATCTTAAAAGAAAAAAAAATTATACCAGGGATAAAAAAGGACATCATATACTAAGAGGGTAAATTAATCAAGAATACATTACAATTTAAATGTTAAAGTACTTAGTAACAGAGCTTCAAAACATATTACACAACTGAAAGCATAAAGAAACATATCCATAAAAATGATTGGAGTATGGTTCAACACTAATCTCTCATTAATTGATAGAAAAAGAAGAACAAAAGATCAGTAAAGAAATAGAGGATTGACAATGAACAATGTGAACTGAAGAATGGAATAGAGACAGGGGCGGGATCAAAGGGACCAGAGGGAAAGCAGACAGAGGGAAAGGGAATGATAGGATGGGATCATAGAAGGGAAAGAGATTGGTGAAATCATATACACATAACACAGCATTATAGAGAGCAGGAAAGCAAATCCTGGAGTTAAGGGGGGAGGATAGTGGGGATAGGAGGGCAAGGAGGATGTTGAGGGGACATGGGGGATGCATTTGGGGGGACACTAGAATCTAAACACAATAAATTAAAATAAAAAAAGAAATACAGGATTGAAAACACTATCAACCCACTTAACCTAATTGATACTTACAGGACATTCTATTCAACAACAGCAGAATACACATTCTTATATGCACATGAAACATTCTACCAAGAGAGACCATTTTCTGTGTCAGAAAAGGAAATCCTATTCTGGGCCTCAATAAATGTAAAAGGATTCATACCACATAAATTATATTCACTAACCATGATATAATTAAATGGAAATCAGTAACAGAAAGATACCTGGAAAATTATCAAATATTTGGAAAGCCAAGAAAACATTTCTAAATAACCCATGGGTTAAGGAAGAAATCCGAAGATAAGGTAGAGATTTTTTTACCAAATTATATAACGATATGTTTCAAAATTTGTGAGCTGCAGCTAATACAAAGCTTAGAGGCAAATTTATCATATTGAATTCCCCTATTAATGAGAAAAAATATTTCAAATCAATGATCTCATCTTTTGCCTAAAGGAAGTAATAAAAGAAGGATAAATAAAGCTAAAAGTAAGCAGAATGAAGGAATAATAACTATGTTAGCAGATCACTGACACTGAAACAGAAAATCAGTAGAGAAAACCAGGTCGCTAATAGGTAGTTTTTTGAGACAAGTGATAAAATTGACAAACTGATACCCAGACTGATTTTTTTAAAAAGTGACAAAAGACACAGATTACAAATAATATGAATTAAAGAATACATGTACTACAGATGCTAAAGACATCTGGAGGATAATATATATGAAGAATAATTTGATAACATGGATGAAATGAACAAATTCCAGGAAAGACAAAAAACTACCAAATCTCAACCCGGTAAGAAATAGATAACCTAAATACACCTACATGTATTAAAGGAAAGTAGTTAAAAACCTTTCCCAAAGTAAACTCCAGATACTGATGGCTTCAATAACAAGTTCTTATAAAAAGTTTGAGGTATTGCTTTTGACCTCCAAGTCCTTAATTCATCTGGAATTAATTTGTTTGCATAATTTGAAGTAGAAATCTAATTTTATTTTCTCCCATATGGAAACCCAACTCTTTTTTTAGCTTTGTGTATTCAATAGTCCTCTGCCATACTCCTTCATTGTGCCCTCTCTGCCATGAAGAAACTACTCCAGGAGAGTGTGCCTCCACAGGATTCCTGCCAGTGGAGATCAAGAAGAGCATAATCACCAGGGAAATATATATTGAGTGACTCAGGTGGACCTTGACTTTTTATTTCAGTCATTTAAATTAGAAAAAGCCAAAGTGTATGGTTTGTCTATATATACGTATGTATGTACACATGTACATACATCTGGGGTGAAATAACAAAGAAAACTTGATGACTGATAGGTTCCTATGATATATAGAAACTGCTTGTAGTTCTGAAAAGCCTTTTCTTTTCCTACCATATTTAATGAGATCTCCAGGGATCCAAGCAAAGAAGTGATCTTGGCCCCTTATAATGAAACCATGGATAATAAGATCTTATCCTTCATTTCAAACCTGAGAAAGTAGAGGGAACAAGGTTCAGATTCTTGCAGTTGGTAAAGAAATGCACACTCAGCCAGGCATGTTCTTTCCTGATTAATGCTCAGTTGAGACTTCTCCAAATCAGTCTTTGAAATAAGAGATTGTTTCCAGGAACATCTGAAAGAATGAACGAGAATACAATTTGTTTTTCATTCAGTTAGGATGCAGAATAATTGTAGAAAATTTAATCCAAGTAACAATTTAATCCAAGTAATTGTAGAAAATTTAATCCAAGTATAGGAATTAAAATAATCATTGGGTCCCTGAAGAAACACTCAAAATTATGGTTCTGGTAGGAGTCTTCTCCCAGGGAGTGCTTCAAGGGGAATGCTGATGTCATTGCTATATCATAGTGTAAGAGTGTACTGCACGGAACCAACCGGCTTTGAAGTCAGAGTACTTGAATTTGAATTTTCCTACACATTAGCTGTGACTTGGTCTCTTTCAGCCTCCATTTTCTCAACTGCAAGCAATGTTATTGTGGGTCGCAGACCCCAGAATGGTCTATGAAGCCTGTTGGAACCTAGATAAAGCTGGGTCAGAGGGGAAGAGCTATCAGGGGTGGTGCTGAGACCTAGCAAGACTAGGGCACAACTTATGACCACTGTAGCTGCCACTGAGAATTCCGGCTGTGCAATCAGTGTCAGGACCTGGAGGAGCAGTGGATGGCTTTTGAGGACCCTGGCTCTTTCCCATGGGCATGAAATTGCACAAGCCATTCTCCTCCCCACCCCTCTCCACACTACCTGGAAACCATGTCAGGGCAAAAAAATGGAAGGAGAGGATACTTGAGACACAGTATTTTTATTAAAGAGGATCTAAACACTGCCTGCAAGTATTGTTTAAATTGGACGAGACATTTTATTAATTTTCCTGTCAACTAGTAGGTTGATTATAGATTTATTATAGATTACAGAAGCTATCATTGTTGTGCATCTCTGAATGTAGCGTATCAGTCAGAGTCAGGAGATTAAGATTCAGTGACAAGCCTGACCAGGCAGTGGCCCAGTGGATAGAGCATTGGACTGGGATGCAGAGGACCCAGGTTCGAGACCCTGAGCTCGCCAGCTTGAGCGCAGGCTCATCTGGCTTGAGTAAAAGCTCATCAGCTTGAACCCAAGGTCGCTGGCTCCAGCAAGGGGTTGCTCGGTCTGCTGAAGGCCCGCGGTCAAGGCACATGTGAGAAAGCAATCAATGAACAACTATGGTGTTGCAATGGCAATGAAAAACTAATGATTGATGCTTCTCACCTCTCTCCGTTCCTGTCTGTCTGTCTGTCCCTATCTATCCCTCTCTCTGACTCACTCTCTGTCCCTGTCAAAAAAAAAAAAAAAAGAAAAAGATTCAGTGACAAACAGCCCCCAAATATTGTGACTTATAACAACTAATAAGCAGTTTGATTCTTTTTTAAAAATTTTTATTAATTTTAAATTTATTGTGTTTACATGGATTCAAGTGTTCCACTGAAAATAACTCCCTCACCTGCACCCCTGTATCCCTTTCTATACTCCCTTAATCTCTCTCCCCCCAACTGCCTCCTCCCTTCTCTCTAGGATTTGCTGTCCTGTTATCTATATCTCTGTGTTATGTATATATAGTTTCACTAATCCCTTTACCTTCTCTGATCCAATCCCCTCATCATCCTTCCCTCTGACAGCTGTTTCTCTGCTCCCTTGCTCCCTGTGACCCCGCCTCTGCCTCTATTCCATTCCTCAGTTTGCTTTGTTCATTAGATTCCACATGTAAGTGAGACAATATAATATTTGTCTTTCTCTGCCTGACTTATTTCACTTAGCATAATAATCTCCAGGTCCATCCATATCATTACAAAAGGTAAGATTTCCTTCTTTTTCACAGGCAGGTAGTATTCCATTGTGTATATGTACCACTGCTTTTAATCTACTTGTCCACTGACAGACATTTGGGCTGTTTCCAGATCTTGGCTATTTTAAACAATGCTGCAGTAAACATGGGGGTGCATTTCTTCTTTTGAATCAGTGATTTGGTATTCTTAGGGTATATTTCTAAAAGTGGGATAGCTGGATGAAAAGGCAGTTCTGTTTTTAATTTTTTGAGGAAACGTCATACAGTTCTGCACAGCAGCTGCACAAGTCTGCATTTCCACCAGCAGTGCAGAAGGGTTCCATTTTCTCCACACTCTTGTCAGCACTTATTGTGTGTTATTTTGTTAATGAGCACCATTCTGAAAGGTGTGAGGTGGTATCTCATTGTGGTTTTAATTTGCATTTCTCTGATGATTAGTGATGTTGAACATATTTTCATATGCCTATTGACCATTTGTATGACCTTTTTTGGAGAAGTGTCTATTCAGTTCTTTTTCCCATTTTTTAATTGGATTGTTTACCTTTCTGGTATTGAGTTTTAGAAGTTCTTTATAAATTTTGGTTATTAACTCCTTATCAGATGTATTGACAAATATATTTTCCCATTGTGTGGGCTGTCTTTTTATTTTGTTCATGGTGTTTTTAGCTGTGCAAAAGCTTTTTAGTTTCATATAGTCCCATTTGTTCATGCTGTCCTTTATTTCACTTGCCCGTAGAGATAAATCAGCTGAATATTGCTACGAGAGATAAAAGAAAGTTTATTGCCTATGTTTTCTTTCAAGATGTTTATGGTTTCATGATTTACATTTAAGTCTTTTATCCATTTTGAGTTTATTTTTGTGCATGGTGTAACTTGGTAGTCTAGTTTCATTTGTTTGCAGGTACCTGTCCAATGTTCCCAGCACCATTTATTAAAAGACTGTCTTTACTCCACTGTATGCTCTTACCTCCTTTGTCAAATATCAATTGACCATACAGGTGTGGGTTTATTTCTTCTGGGTTCTCTGTTCTGTTCTATTGATCTGTATGTCTGTTCTTATGCCAGTACCAGGCTGTATTGAGTACAATGGCCTTGTAGTACAACTTGATATGAGGAAGTGTGATACCACCCACTTTATTCTTCTTTTTCAAGATTGCTGAGGCTATTAATGTTCTTTTTTGGTGCCATATAAATTTTTAGAATACTTGTTCTATATCTTTGAAATATGCCAATGGTATTTTAATAGAAATTGCATTGAATTTATAGATTACTTTGGGGGATATGGACATTTTAATGATGTTTATTCTTCCTATCCATGAACACGGTATATGCTTCTACTTGTTTGTATCTTCCTTGATTTCTTTTATCAATGTTTTATAATTTTCCAAGTACAAGTCCTTTACTTCCTTGATTAAATTTACTCTTAGGTACTCTATTTTGTTGTTGTTATTGCAATAGTGAAGGGAATTGTTTCTTTAATTTTTCTTTCAGACAGTGTATTGTTGGTGTATAAAAATGCCACTGATTTCTGAATATTATTTTTATATCCTGCTACCTTGCAAAATTCATTTATCAGGTCCAAGTAGTTTTTTGACTGAGACTTTAGGGTTTTTTTATGTACAGTGTCATGTCATCAGCAAATAATGATAGTTTTACTTCTTTTCCAATTTGGATGTCTTTTATTTCTTCTTCTTGTCTGATTGCTATGGCTAAGACTTCCAGAACTATGTTGGATAAGAATGGTGAAAGGGGGCACTGCTGCCTTGTTTCTGATCTTAAGGGAATTGCTTTTAATTTTTTCCCATTGAGTATGATGTTGGCTGTGGGTTTGTCATAGATGGCCTTTATCATGTTGAGCTATGTTCCCTGTATCCCCATTTTGCTGAGAATTTTGATCATGAATGGGTGCTGAATTTTATCAAATGTTTTTTCTGCATCTATTGATATTATCATGTGATTTTTCTCCTTTCTTTTGTTTATATGATGAATCACATTGATTGATTTGTGAATATTGTACCAGCCTTGCCTTCCCAGAATAAATCCCACTTGATCATAATGTATGATTTTTCCCATGTATTGCTGGATCTGGTTTGCTGATATTTTGTTAAAAATTTTAGCATCTAAGGTCATCAGGAATATTGACCTATAGTTTTCTTTTTTTGTAGTTTCTTTATCTGGTTTTGGAATGAGGATTATACTTGCCTCATAAAAGGAGCTTGGAAGTCTTCCCTCCTCTTGAACTTTTTGAAATCGCTTGAGAAGAATAGGAGTGAGTTCTTCTTTGAATATATGGTAAAATTAACCTGGGAAACCATCTGGTCCAGGACTTTTGTTTGCTGGGATTTTTTTGATAACTGTTTCAATTTCATTTGTTGTAATTAGTCTGTTTTGGTTTCTGATTCTTCCACATTGAAGCTTGGAAGTTTATATGTTTCTAGGAATTTATTCATTTCACCTAGGTTGTCCAATTTTATGGCATACAGATCTTCATAGTATTTTCTTGCAATCCTTTGTATTTCTGTGGTCAGTTGTTACTTCTCCACATTCATTTCTAATTTTATTTATTTGAGTCCTCTCTCTCTTTTTCTTGATGAGCCTGTTTAAAGGTTCATCAATCTTGTTTACCTTTTTAAAGAACCAGCTCTTGGTTTCATTGATCTTCTTTATTTTTTTTAACCTCTATATCATTTATTTCCACTCTAATCTTTATTATTTTCTTTCTTCTACTTCCTCTGGGCTTTATTTGTTGTTCCTCTGGGCTTTTAGTTCTTTTAGATGCAGGGTTAAATTGTTTATTTGAGCTTTTACTTGCTTCTTAAGGTATGCCTGTAATGCTATGAACTTCCCTCCCAGGACTACTTTTGCTGTGTCTCATAACTTTTGAATTGTTGTATGTTCATTTTTATTTGTTTCAAGAAAATTTTCTATTTCTTCCTTGATCTCGTTATTAACCCATTTGTTCTTTAATAACATGCTATTTAGCCTCCAAGTGTTTGGATATTTTTCAGTTTTGTAGTTGAGTTCTAGTTTTATGCTATTGTGATCAGAGAAGATGCTTGATATGATTTCAATCTTTTTAAATTTATTGAGACTTGTTTTGTGTCCTAACATGTGATCTATCCTAGAGAATGTACCATGAGCACTTGAATAGAATGTATATTCTTCTGCTTTGAGGTGAAAGGTTCTGAAGATATCTATTAACTGCAGTTGATCTAGTGTGTCCTTTAAGCACACTGTTTCTTTGTTAATATTGTCTGGAGGATCTATCCATTGATCTTAGTGGGGTATTAAAATCCCCTACTATTATAGTATTGTTGTAATCTCACCCTTTATGTCCATCAAAATCTGATTTCTATATTTAGGTGCTCCTAAATATATTAGACACATAGATATTTACAATGGTTATATCCTCCTGTTGGATTGCTCCATTTATCATTATGTAGTGACCTTCTTTTTTATTTCTTTTTCTGAAATTAGAAGCGAAGAAGCAGTCAGACAGACTCCCACATGCACCTGACCCTAATCCACCTGGCATGCCCACCAGGGGACAATGCTCTGCCTATCTGGGGCATTGCTCTATTGCGACTGGAGCCATTCTAGTGCCTGAGGTGGAGGCCATGGAGCAGTCCTCAGTGCCTGGGATAACTTTGCTCCAATGGAGCCTTGGCTGTAGAAGGGGAAGAGAAAGATGAAGAGAAGGAGAGGGGGAAGGGTGGAAAAGCAGATGGGCACTTCTCCTGTGTGCCTTGGCCGGGAACCAAACCCGGACTTCCACATGCTGGGAAAATGTTGGCTCTACTGCTTAGCCAACCGGCCAGTGTAGTGACCTTCTTTATCCCTTACTATAGCCTTTGTTTTTAAAGTCTATTTTGTCAAATATAAGTATTGCTACCCCAGCTGTTTGGGTTTTTTTTCATTTCCATCTGTGTGAAACAATTTTTTCCATCCCTTAACTTTTAGTCTATGTGTATCTTTTGTTCTGAGGTGGGTATCTTGTAGAGTGCACATGTATAGGTCCTGTTTTATCATCCATGCAGCTACCCTATGTCTTTTGACAGGAGCATTTAATCCATTTATATTTAAGGTTTTTATTGATATGTAGTTATTTATTGCCATCTTTTTATTATTATTATTAATTTTAATGGGGTGACACCAATAAATCAGGGTACATATGTACAATGAAAACATCTCCAGATTATCTTATCATTCAATTGTGTTGCATACTCGTCACCCAAAGTCAAATTGTCCTCTGTCACCTCTATCTGGTTTTCCCTGTGCCCCTCCCCTCCTCCCTATCCCACCCTCCCCTCCCTCCCCCACCCCGTAACCACCACTCTCTTGTCCATGTCTCATAGTATCACTTTTATGTCCCACCTCTGTATGAAATCATGCTGTTCTCAGGTTTTTTTTCTGATTTACTTATTTCACACCGTATAATGTTATCAAGGTCCATCCATTTTGTTGTAAATGATCCGATGTCATCGTTTCTTATGGTTGAGTAGTATTCCATAGTATATATGCACCAAAGCTTTTTAATCCACTCATCTTCTGACGGACACTTGGGCTGTTTCCAGATCTTCGCTATTGTGAACAATGCTGCCACGAACATGGGGGCGCATTTCTCCTTTTCGAACAGTGCTAAGGTGTTCTTAAGGTATATTCCTATAAGTGGGATAGCTGGGTCAAAAGGCAGTTCGACTTTTAATTTTTTGAGGAATCTCCATACTGTTTTCCACAGTGGCTGAACCATTCTGCATTCCGACCAGCAGTGCAGAAGAGTTCCCTTTTCACCACATCCTCACCAGCACTTATTCTGTGTTGTTTTGCTGATGAGTGCCATTCGGACTGGTGTGAGGTGATATCTCATTGTGGTTTTAATTTGCATTTCTCTAATAATTAGTGATGTTGAGGATTTTTTCATATGCCTATTGGCCATCTGTATGTCCTCTTTGGTAAAATTTCTATTCATTTCTTTTGCCCATTTTTTGATTGGATTGTTTGTCTTCCTGGTGTTGAGTTTTATAAGTTCTTTATAAATTTTGGTTATTAACTCCTTATCAACGTGCTGTGGAATATGTTCTCCCATTGTGTGGTCTGTCTTTTTATTCTGTTCTTATTGTCTTTAGCTGTGCAAAAACTTTTTAGTTTGATATAGTCCCATTTATTTATCTTGCCTTTTATTTCATTTGCCCCTGGAGATAAATTGGCAAATATATTGCTGCTACAGATGTCAGAGAGCTTGCTGCCATGGTTTCACAGCTTACGTTTAAGTCTTTTATCCATTTTGAGTTTGTTTTTGTGAATGATGTAAGTTGATGGTCTAGTTTATTTTCTTGCAGGTAGATGTCCAATTTTCCCAACACCATTTGTTAAAGAGGCTGTCTTTACTCCATTGTATGTTCTTTCCTCCTTTGTCAAATATCCGTTGTCCATAAAGCTGTGGGTTTATTTCTGGGTTCTCTGTTTTGTTCCATTGATCTATGTGCCTGTTCTTATGCCAGTACTAGGCTGTCTTGAGTATAATGGTCTTGTAGTAAACCTTGATATCCGGAAGAATGATACCTCCTGCTTTTTTTTTCTTTTTAAGATTGCTGAGGCTATTCGTGTTCTTTTTTGGTTCCATATAAATTTTTGAAATATGTATTCTATATCTTTGAAGTATGTCATTGGTATTTTAATTGGTGTTGCATTGAATTTGTAAATTGCTTTGGGTAATATAGACATTTTAATGATGTTTATTCTTCCTAGCCATGAGCACGGTATATGCTTCCACTTGTTTGTATCTTCCTTGATTTCTTTTATCAATGTTTTATAATTTTCCGAGTACAAGTCCTTAACCTCCTTGGTTAAATTTACTCCTAGGTACTTTATTTTTTTGGCTGCAATAGTGAAGGGGATTGTTTCCTTAATTTCTTTTGCTGAGAGTTTATTGTTGGTATATAGAAATACCTCTGATTTCTGAGTATTAATTTTATATCCTGCCACCTTGCTGAATTCATTTATAAGGTCCAGTAGTATTTTGACTGAGACTTTAGGGTTTTCTATATACAATATCATATCATCTGCAAAGAGTGGCAGTTTTACTTCTTATTTTCCAATTTAGATGCCTTTTATTTCTTCTTCTTGTCTGATTGCTGTAGCTAGGACTTCCAGAACTATGTTGAATAAGAGTGGTGAAAGAGGGCACCCCTGCCTGGTTCCTGATCTTAAGGGGATTGCTTTTAATTTTTGTCCATTTAGTATGATGTTTGCTGTGGGTTTGTCATAGATGGCCTTTATCATGTTAAGGAATGTTCCCAGTATTCCCACTTTATTGAGAGTTTTGAGCATGAATGGTGCTGAATTTTATCAAATGCCTTTTCTGCATCTATTGAAATTATCATGTGATTTTTTAAAATTTATTTTATTTTTATTTTATTCTATTTAGAGAGGAGACACAGAGTGATAGAGATAGAAAAAGAGAGAAAGGGGGAAGGAGCTGGAAGCATCAACTCCCATATGTGCCTTGACCAGACCAGTGCAGGGTATTGAACTGTCGACCTCAGTGTTCCCAGGTCGACACTTTATCCACTGCGCCACCACAGGTCAGGCTATCATGTGATTTTTGTCCTTCCTTTTGTTTATGTGATGAATCACATTGATTGATTTGTGAATATTGAACCAGCCTTGCCTGTCCAGAATAAATCCCACTGGATCATGGTGTATGATTTTTTTCATATATTGCTGGATCCAGTTGGCTAATATTTTGGTGAAAATTTTAGCGTCTAAATTCATCAGGGATATAGGCCTATAATTTTCTTTCTTTGTGTTGTGTTTGCCCGGTTTTGGTATCAGAATTATGCTCGCCTCATAAAAGGAGTTTGGAAGTCTTCATTTCTCTTTAATTTTTTGAAATAGCTTGAGGAGGATAGGAGTTAGTTCTTCTTTGAATTTTTGATAGAATTCACTTGTGAAGACATCAGGCCCAGTACTTTTCTTTTTGGTGTTTTTTTTGATAACTGTTTCGATCTCATTTGTTGTAATTGGTCTGTCTAGGTGTTCTGATTCTTCCAGATTGATTTTTGGAAGATTACATGATTCAAGAAATTTGTCCATTTCACCTAGGTTGTCTAATATTTTGGCATAGAGTTCTTCATAGTATTTTCTTACAATGCTTTGTATTTCTGTTGTGTCAGTTGTTATTTCTCCACTGTCCTTTCTAATTTTATTTATTTGAGTCCCCTCTCTTTTTTTTCTTGGTGAGTCTAGTTAAAGGTTCATCAATCTTGTTTACCTTTTCAAAGAACTAGCTCCTGGTTTCATTGATCCTCTCTATTGTTTCCTTCGCCTCTATGTCATTTATTTCTGCTCTGATCTTTATTATTTCCTTCCTTCTACTTGTCCTGGGTTTTATTTGCTGTTGTTTTTCTAGTTCTTTTAGATGCAGGGTCAGGTTGCTTATTTGAGCTTTTTCTAGTTTCTTATGATATGCATGTAGTGCAATAAACTTCCCTCTCAGTACTGCTTTTGCTGTGTCCCATAAATTTGACTTGATGTATGCTCATTATCATTTGTTTCTAGAAACTTTTTTATTTCTTCTTTGATCTCATGTTATCCATTCATTATTTAATATCATGCTACTTAGTTTCTAAGTGTTTGAGTATTTTTCGGTTTTTCTTTTGTGGTTAATTTCTAGTTTCATGGCATTGTGATCAGAGAAAATGCTTGATATGATTTCAATCTTCTTAAATTTATTGAGACCATTTTTATGTCCTAACATGTGGTCTATCCTAGAAAACGTACCATGAGCACTTGAGAAGAATGTATATTCTACTGCTTTAGGGTGAAAAGTTCCGAAGATATCTATTAAATCAAGTTGATCTAGTGTATCCTTTAAGTCTGCTGTTTCTTTATTAATTTTCTTTCTTGAAGATCCATCCAGTGTTGTTAGTAGGGTATTGAAATCCCCTACTATGATAGTATTGCTGTTAATCTCGCCCTTTATATCCATCAAAGTCTGCTTTATGTATGTCGGGGCTCCTATATTTGATGCATAGATTTTATAATAGTTATATCTTCCTGTTGAATTGTTCCCTTTATCATTATGTAGTGTCCTCCTTTATCTCTTACTACAGCCTTTGTTTTAAAGTCCATTATGTCAGATATAAGTACTGCTACCCTGGCTTTTTTTTCATTTCCATTTGTATGAAATTTTTTTTTTCTTCTCTTTACCTTCAGTCTATTTGCATCTTTTGTTTTAAGGTGTGTCTCTTGTACACAGCATATATATGGGTTCTGTTTCTTTATCCACGCAGCTACCCTATGTCTTTTGATTGGATCATTTAATCCATTTACATTTAAGGTTATAATTGATATATAGTTGTTTATTGCCATTTTATTCTTTAAAGCTGTGTTCTTCTTTTGCTATATTCTTTCCTCCCTTTGAACTGTTCACAACAGATCACTTAGTATCTCTTGCAGAATTGGTTTGGTTTTAATGAATTCCTTGAGGCTTTCTTTGTCCTGGAAGCTCTTTATTTCTCCTTCAATTTTAAACGTTAGCCTTGCTGGATAGAATAGTCTTGGTTGTAGGTTCTTGTTCTGCATTACTTTGATTATATCTTGCCATTCCCTTCTGGCCTCAAGTGTTTGTGTTGGGAAGTCCGATGTCATCCTTATTGGGGCTCCTTTGTAGGTGATAGCCTTTTTTTCTCTAGCAGCTTTTAAAATTTTTTCTTTATCCATTAGCTTTGGTATTTTAACTATGATGTGTCTTGGTGTAGATTTTTTTGGGTTTCTCTTTAATGGAGTTCTGTGTGTTTCTTGAACGTGCAGAATGTTTCCCAGCCTTAATTTAGGGACGTTTTCTGCAATGATTTGATTGAACAAAGTTTCCATTTTCTGTCCTCTCTCCTCTTCTTCAGGCACCCCTATGATGCGAATGTTGTTTCTCTTCATGTTGTCGCAGAGCTCCCTTAGAGTTTCCTCACATTTTTTGAGTCTCTTTTCCTTTTTCTTCTCTGCTTCTGTGCCTTTGTTTATTTTGTCCTCTAACTCACTGATTCGATCCTCAGTGTGAATCATCCTGCTTTTAATTCCTTCCATTGTGGTCTTCAGTTCTGATACTGTATTTGTCATTTCTGTCTGATTCTTTTTTATTATTTTAATTTTGGTTTTTATACTTGTTATCTCTTTATTTAGGTGTTCATAATGACTATCCATTGTTGCTTTAATTTCTTTGAACATCCTAACTATTATTATTCTAAATTCTGCATCTGGTAATTTGGTTATATCTGGTTCATTCAGGTCCTTCTCTGGGGATTTCTCTTGATTCGTTTGGTTTGCATTCTTCTGCCTGCCCATTTTATCTGTATATAGACCAGTTGTGGCCACTGGAGCCCAGTAGGTGTTGCCTTTGTGTTCTCTAGGTGTGCAGGCCCTCCACCCCCTCTGCCGCTGCCTAGGGCGGTTGGGTATGGGCATTGCCAGCGCCGGCCCATTGCAGCTGTTGCTGTGATTTTCATGTCTCCTCCGCGAGAGGGGCTGTCACTCAAGCCACAAGCCTTAGCACCAAGGGTATAGGTGAACACCTTTGTTCAGCTGCGGACCCAGCCTGTTTCCCGGCTTCCGCCGAGCACCCGTAATCAGAGCCTGCTCGCCACAGTTTTGTGGTTTGGGCGGGGCTTTTGCCGTGCTCTCAGCTGTGAGCCTTTGCCCGTCTGGAGCTTTAGCCCTGCCCTCGAGGCCAGGGCCCTCCTGCGCAGGGTCGCAAACCGCGGTTTATTGGGCTGTGCATGGCTGCTGGCGTGCGCTCAGCTGCGGACTTCTGCTCCTCCCGGGTTCTACCCCGCCCCCGTGTTCAGTGCCAACTCGCACACGCAGGATGACAAACCGCGGTTTATTGGGCCGGGCATGTTTGTTGGCGTGAGCTCAGCCGCGAGCTTCCTCTCGTCCCGGGCTCTACCCCTCCCCTGCTTTCGGAGCCCGCTCATGCACGCAGGATGGCAAACCGCGGTTTCTCCGGCCGGGTGGGGCTGGTAGTGTGAGCTCAGCCGCAAGCCCCCGCCTGTCCCTGGCCCTAGCCCCATCCCCGTAGTCAGGGCCGGCTTGCGCAGGGTCACAGAGAAGAACTCTGCCTGTTCCTGGCCTTTTGCTTTTTCCCCGCAGGTGGGGTTACAGGCGGGCCCACAGCTGCCGGACCGCTTTCGCACATCCCCTCCGCCCCTGCGAGCTCACACCGGTTGGGTGGTTGGGTCTTCGCCCACACAGTCAGAACCACATTTCAGCATCCTGCCACCACCATCCCTTCAGCAACCTTCAGCAGAGTGGGAAGTGCCCTAAGTCTCCCTACTGTAGGCCTAGGAGCTCCCTCCCTCTAAGCAGCTCTGCTCTAATTGCCGCAGGAGAGCTTGTTTGGCTAGTGTCCTGTCTCCCTTTGCTGGTATTGCTAGTTCCAGGGGAAATATTTGTTTTCGATTAGGGAAGTGACTTAGCCCAGGGGTTAGGGTGGCTGTCCCTCAGAGTGTTTGTCCCTGTAACTTCAGTCCACACTCTCTTCCCGCTGCTCTCGTCCTCTCCTCTGTTCCTGTTCCCCGGAGCCCCAGGTGCGTGGTTGTGAGAGAGGTTTTCTGCACTGTTTCTTTAAAAAGAATCTTGGGTCTGAGAAAACTGTCTCTTTCTCACAAACAGTATCCTCACTTGTTTCACTGTCCAAACGCCTCTTCTAAGCTTGGGACTGCAGGCTGAGGCTTGGTTCCTGGGACCCAGGTCCCTCCCTCTCCGCCAAACTCTCATCCCGCCACGCGAGTCTCTCCGGGCTGCCATTTGCTTCGGGGAGCTGGGCAGCCCTCTTCGTGTTTTCACTATTCCTACCAGTCTCAATGTGGCTTCTTCTGTGTTCCTTGGTTGAAGAGTCCACTTAGTTTAGTTCAAAGTTGGTTTATCCAGATGATGGTTCTTAAAATTCAGTTATCATCCACTTTGGTTCTGGGAGTTGGAAGTTGGTACGTCAGCCTACTCCATCGCCATCTTCCCGTCGCATTTTTATTGCCATTTTATTCTTTAAATCTACAATCCTTTTTTTCTAGATTTTATTTTTCTTTGTTCTTTTACAGCAGGCCCCTTAACATTTCTTGCAGTACTGGTTTGGTTGTAATGAATTCCTTAAGTTTTGTTTTTGTTTTTGTTTTTTTTGTCTGGGAAGCTTTTTATTTCTCCTTCAATTTTAAATGATAGCCTTGCTGAATAAAGAAGTCTTGGTTATAGGTTCTTGCTTTGCATCACTTTAAATATTTCTTGCCATTCCCTTCTGGCCTCAAGCATTTCTGTTGAGAAGTCAGATGTCATCCTTATGGGGGCTCCTCTCTAGGTAATAAACTGCTTTTCTCTTGTGGCTTTTAGTATTCTTTCTTTGTCTCTGAACTTAAACACTTTAATTATTATGTGTCTTGCTGTAGGCCTCCTTGTGTTCCTCCTTAATGGAACTCTCTGTGCTTCTTGAACTTGTGTGACTTTTTCCTTCATCACTTTGGGGAAATTTAAAGCTATGATTTCTTCAAACAAGTTTTCTATTCCGTGTTTGTTCTCTTCTCCTTTAGATATCCCTATGATGAGGATGTTGTTTCTCTTCATGTTGTCATAGAGCTCTCTTAGAGTTTCCTCAGACTTTTTGATCCTCTTTTCTTTTTGCTGCTCTGCTTTTGTGCTTTCATTTACCTTGTCCTGTAAATTGCTGATTTGATCCTCTGCTTCATCCAGCCTGCTATTAATTCATTCTAGTGCAGTCTTCATTTCTGATATTGTATTTGTCATTTCTGACTTGTTCTTTTTTATGATTTCAATATCCTTTTTGATGCTTGCTATCTCTTATTTAGGTTCTCATTATGTCCATCCATTGTTGCTCTAAGATCCTTGAGCATCCTAAAAATCATTGTTTTAAACTCTGCATCTTGTATTTTGGTTAGTTTCATCTCATTCAGCTTTTTTGAGGGGATTTCTCTTGTTGATTCATTTGGGTCACATTTCTCTGTCTTCCCATTTTGTCTGTGTATTAGGTAGCACTGTCTGACTTTGAAAGTTTTGTGTGGTCTTTATGAAGAAGATGGGCTCGGTAGTACTGTCCTTCAGACCACTTGTTTTTTTTGTTTGTTTTTTTTGGTCTAGAAATGCTTCTTGAGGGTACTATTTTTCATCTTTTTTGTATATGAGTATTAAATGCAGTTGGTCCTTTTGTGGGTATGTTTATTGTTTCAGACTGGCTGAGTCTAAGGGCAACCTTGATTATGTGTATTATATACTGTGCAATGTTTGTTCTTTTGGGCATATTTATTCTCCACAGTGTCTGGTGCCTGCTAGACTCTACCTTTGGGCATGCTGCTTGTGCAGGTAGTTGAATCTAGAGTTGGTGCTGTCTGTCACCCACTACCAGTAGTTTTGGCTGTAGTTCTTCTTGGGTTGGCATAAGCTGTTGTTTGTAATCTGCTGTGGGCTACTTGTCTGCGGCTACTGCACTTTTCACTGTTTGTGTCTGCATTTTCTGTGTCTGGATTCTGTGAGAAGGGCCACACTTTGTATAAGGATCAGCTTCCTCCTGCTTAGAGAGGACAACAGCTCTGTAAAAGCCCCAAGCTCTGTAAGATTTGTCTTCTCTTTTCAAATTCTCCTTTTACAGTTGCCTGGTCTTCCCATAGAGTCTTCTGTAGTAAGACTGTAGTGTGGGCTCAGATTGGCCTCACCCAACCAGTGCCTCTACAGGTTGCACACTTGGTGGGTTAGTGCTGATGAGGTTGAGAAAACAACATTTGTGCGACCCCTACTTCAGGAGTCTCTTGGTCAGGATCTCACAGTACAGGGAATGTGGCCCCTACTCCAGAGCTTAATCCCTCAGCCACAGCTGGATATTCAAATTTTATTTCTCCCCAACAAAATGAGCAGTAGGTTCAGATTGAGTGTGGTCGACAGTCTGCTCTGCAGAAGTTCTTTCAGCTGTTGAGACCCTGGTCTCAGGGAAGAAGACTGAGAGAGTCCTCTCTTGGGGCTGACAGTGCCCCTCCCAAAAGTGGCTAAGCCCCTCAATCAGCTCCAACAGTAGACTTACAGAGACTCACACTTTAAATGTCCATGCTCCGAGCCTCTCTCCCTTCCTCCTGTGGAATCTAGCCTAGCTGGACAGAATATCCAGTGCCTAGGTCGGCTGTCTATGAAGCTCCACCCTCTGCAATGCACATGAGCTGCTGTGCTGATGCTGATCACAGAGAGTGGAACTCACCTCAGCTGGGCCAGGTGTGAGGTGCTTTCCCTTAGGATCCCACTCTAGCAAGGGTTGTTAGGTCCTGAACCGATGCTTTCCACAGCTGGCTTCTGAATGTGCCAGCCCTGGGCCTCCTTAACAGGAGCTTAGTGCAAACCAGTGGGAGACACTGCCCATGACTGGCCCTCAGCAACCTTCTTAGAGCTACAGGCAATTCAGAGTTTGTGGCTGCTTCTGCTAGGCCCAGGTGTACATAGAAATACCTAGCTGCACTCCTAGGCTGACTTTTACCCACACTGGTCCTAGGGGGAAAGTCCACTCAAACTGCTAAGTTGCCCTGAGTCTCACCTCTTGCAGCCTCTATCTGCTGACTGCTTGTTAGGCTTAGCCACTGAAAAAGCCTCTACTAGAGCAGGGGTCCCCAAACTACAGCCCGTGGGCCACATGCGGCCCCCTGAGGCCATTTATCCGCCCCCACCGCACTTCCGGAAGGGGCACCTCTTTCATTGGTGGTCAGTGAGAGGAGCACAGGATGCATCCACACCCATAGTTCCCATTGAAATACTGGTCAGTTTGTTGATTTAAATTTACTTGTTCTATATTTTAAATATTGTATTTGTTCCCGTTTTTTGTTTTTTTACTTTAAAATAAGATATGTGCAGTGTGCATAGGGATTTGTTCATAGTTTTTTTTTTATAGTCCAGCTCTCCAATGGTCTGAGGAACAGTGAACTGGCCCCCTGTGTAAAAAGTTTGGGGACCCGTGGTCTAGAGCCTGTGGCAATTCAAGGATTAGGAAGGGTGGTGGGTGTGGCTCCACCCCTCGGCCCCAGGTGTCGGTCTGTCTAGACTTTTTTCACAGACTTCAGTAGGGTGTGGCCTCTGAGACTCAGAGGTGTGGTCTGCCCACTCTCTGGACAGATTCAACTGAGTCTCTGGTGAATTGGATGCATCAGTCATAGACTCAGGAGAGTGTTGGGGGGAGCTCTGTTCTCAACACAAGAAAACTGAGTCAATGACATGCTCCCTGCTTCCTGACCTCTCAGAATGACACTTGTCATGTCTAAGGTAGGAGAGACTCCCGAGGGCGGAGCAGCTGCTTTCTCCCAGGCTGATGCCACTCAGAGGGGATTGCTTCACCCAAGAAAGATTGTGACTGCAGTACTGGAGTATGGCTTAGCACAGGGGTTCTGGTGGCTGTCCACCACATTGTCGCTCCCTGGTCCTCCAACTTTACACTGTCCTCCTGCAACTCCATCCTCTCCCCTCTTACTCACCAGAGCCCTGGGTAAGTGGCTGTGAATGAGTTTTTCTGCGAGGGCCCTTAAAAACGTAATCTGCGTCCAAGAGGTGTGTCTCTTTTTTGCGGACAAAAACTGGTTCTTTTCACAGCTAAATGCTCTCTGGGCATCTCTTCTAGGCTCTGGGGCTCTAGGCTGGGGCTCCTGTCCTGGGGCTGAGGACCCATACCTCTCAGGGCAAGCCACCCTGTAGTGAGAGTGCCTCTGGACCCTTAGCTACTGCTTGCTCCTGGGAGCAGGGCAGCCCTTTCCACATCTCCGCGCTTCTTACCATTCTTGGTGTGTTTTTTTCAGTGATCTTTGTTTATAGATTCCTCTTAGTTTAGTCCAAAATTGGTTTTTCAAGATTATTGTTCTCAAATTAAGTTGTAATCCAATTTGGTCCTGGGAGGTGGCACTTGAAACATGCACTCACTTCGTAGCCATTTTTGTTCCCCAGTTTGTTTCTTATTTAAGTTACATTTTATCATAGTTTGGTTAAGACTCTGCTCCAGGTCACTTCCACACTGAGACCCAGGCTGACAGAGAAACTTTTATCTGGAAATTTGCTGTGCTGATGCATGTGCTGCCACTTAAGCTTCAGCCTAGAGGTGATGCACACACACAGTCAGTCACATAGCCATGACTGAGTTTAAGAGGGTAGGCAACAGAATTTTTCTACATGGTGGAGCACTGAATATTTGGGAACAACTGCACCCATTGTAGGTGTAACATGATCTGCTATACTTGCAGCTTATTTACTCTTTAAAGTCATTGCCTTATAGGATTCCTTTGAGCTATAGCCAATGGTTTGTCAATTTACAATGACTGATAAAACTCTAAGGATGGAGACTATTGGAGAAGAGGAAAGAAAAAACTATGAACCCTAAAAGTGTACTTTGGGGAGCAAAGATGCTATCTGATTCTTCTAGTCAGGGTGAGCAGTTAACCTTACAGGGCCCAGGGAGGCAGGAGCATTTTGGAGTTATGACATTTAACTTCTGATTCTAAATCTCTGATCTGCCAGGTGCCTTCAGTTGAATCTTACTTCATGTTTCCCCTCTTTCCACTTTAATTTCTCAGGCCAATAATTAACTCAGAGTTGAGTTCAAAATTCTACCTCAGGATTCCAAGCCCTCTTTCTGTGGTGCTACTGTCAGGGCTCAGGCAGTCTGGGATTCCTGGAGAAGGAGACCCGCTGTGGTAACAATTGGCCATACCCTGAAGAGGGAAGGTCTCTCTTCTGGTTCTGCCCCTAATGTCTCCAGTGCTGAAGCTTTTCTGTTCCAGGCCCTGGCAAAAGCAGCATGCAGGTCTGTGGGTAACATTCAGTTCCTGGCACAAGGACCCACTGAAATTCTTGGTTTCAACTCCCTTGCGGTCTATGGCAGGGTACTCAGACTCCTTCCTCAGTGATGCCCTGAAAAGTGTGCCTGGCCACATATAAGTTAACCTCTCTTCTCCACGTGGACATATGGGGACATCTGCATCCCGTTCAGACCATATTTTCCCTGAAGGTAACTCAGAGGCCTCTTTGCAAATTCTTTCTGGGTTTTCCCACTTCTGGTGGTATAAGATTTGTATTCCTGGCTGGGCTCTCAAGACAGCCAGACTCCCCATAATTCCCCCCTTTTAACAGCTTTATTGAGATATTTTTCACATAAAAATGCATATTCTTAAGGTGTACAATTTGATATTTTGGTAATGGAAAGATCACCACAATCAAGCTAACTAACATTTCCATCACTCTACATATACTTCGCACAAAAACTAGGGGATATTTCAAAATGAATATAAAGTGATAAAGAGAAGATTTGGTTTTCTTTGTTTTTTAATTTTCTGAAGTGAGAAGTGGGGCGCCAGAGATACAGACTTCTGCATGCACCCAACAGGGATCCAACCAGCAGGCCCATTGGGGGCAATGCTCTGCTGATTTGGGGCGGTGCTCTGTTGCGACCGGAGCCATTCTAGTGCCTGAGGCGGAGGCCATGAAGCCATCCTCAGCACCCAGGCCAACTTTGTTCCAATGGATCCTTGGCTACCGGAGGGGAAGACAGAGATAGAGAGAAAGAAGAGGGGGATGGGGGGAGAAGCAGATGGGCCCTTCTGTGTGCTGTGTGTCTGGCTGGGAATCAAACCTGGGACAACCACAAGGCAGGCCAATGCTCTACCACTGAGCAAACCGGCCAGGGCTAATTTTTTTTCTTCATTAAACAAGGATATCAGAAAAGCAAATAACAGGTCAAAGAAAGTTGTTTGATTATGCAAATGAGATGCAAACCCAACTTTTATTTCATATGTGAAAATGCACTATACAAAAGGCTGAAGAAAGTACTGGAGTATCTGCATGTTCCCTGATCCCCTAATTTCTGTAGTTGCCTATCTGTTGTCTCTATTGAATGGGGTACTATGTGTCAGAGCCTCCCCTTCCTGCACTGATCACAGGGCAGGGGGAGGGTGGAGGTGTGAAGCAAAAATATCACTATTTTCTGTTTTTTCTTCATAGCTTGGGCACTGCGTGTAGGGAAGGAAACCAGTTCTTCTGGTTGTCCCGTATTTCCCTACCTTTTTACTCCCACACCTAGTGGAGTGTTCTATGAACCAGCAGATTAGCATCTGGTGACTTTGTTTTTATAAGTCTAAGTGTAGGTGGTGGCAGGGGTGCAGGATATAGTGTGGTACCCTAATTTCGTACTCTGCCAAAATATAATACATATCAGCCTATCACACCAGCTATGGAGCCTTCTCTTTGCAGCTTTTCCCTAGTGAGTGGTGGTACATCTTTGTAAAATGAATGCATGGAGGAAGACTTTCCCCCAGCAACAGCACCACACGGCTGCAGTGGCACCTGGGCAGTGGTGGCCAGTGCTGCTGCTTTTCACCCTGCAGAACCTGTCTGCACTCGAACCCTGTGCTAGGCAGCCCCGTGGGCTGTGCTGCTCTTCCAGCATGAGCAGGGCCACTTCTTCACAGTTCTTGGCTGTTCTGAGCAGTTCTGGGCCTCCTTGGCCATGGCAGCCTTGGCTCAAGCACACTATCAAATGCAGACTTTCCAGAAGGGGAATCATTTGGACTTGTGCTCCGTGCTCCAGTGCTATGGGTTGGCCCTGGGCTAGGGTAGCATCTGTACCCTAGTTCTTGGTGCTGACCGTCTCTCTTCTTTCTGTGCATTCAGTGATGCTGTAAGAGAGCTCAGGCAGTAGGAGACCAGGTAACCCTCTCTGTTTCTTCCCTCTTTGGCTTGGGGGCCCATCTCACTGTTCTCTCGAACAATAGGTCCAATAGGGTGAAGTTGCTGCCATGTTGCCTCTGAAGGTCAAAGGCCAGCACTTCTACTTCTTGGACAAAGCTGGACATTTCTCCAACAGGAAACACTTTGATAACACTGTGGGTGCCTAATCCAGCTTGTGAAAAAACAACCTTGGGAAACTCACCCCTCCCAGAGAAGAATAAAAACTGAACCTTAGGGATGGGGTTACAACCCTAGTCCCACAAGGAGACTCAAGATTCATGGACAGAAAATAAAAGCAGTCATTTCAGTGGTAGGTTCCTGAAAAATAAAAATGAATAAGTGGCGAACTTAGATCCAGAGGCCCTAACAGATATTGTTTCAACACTGTCACCTTGGTATTTGTGGATTAAAAGTTGCACTCACTTGAGCTGGCAGTACAGTTTCCATCTCTGCGGGCGGGTCTGATGAGCCTGTGCGGCAGGATGCAGGGAGCATCTATTTGCAGTTTTGGAGGAGAGAGCCAATGGGAGAAGAATAAGGAGGAACAGGGAGACATCCTGTTGTTTGTCTGACATTGCTCCGTTGGTCTGGCCCTCTGGCCATGTGTGAGAACATGATGGAAGGAAAAACTACAGGTATAATCTGAAGATACAGGTTTCTTGGAGGACTTGGTGAGGCTCTCGGGTACAAGTAACTTGTTTTAGTGCAAATGCAGTCCTGCCAGCTGGATCCTGGGGACTCCCAAAAGTATCTGAATGAGAGTTTGTGTGTGTGTGCACGCGTGCGTGTAAAATCTAAACTCTACATTAGCAGGTGGAGCAAAAATCAAGGAATTATGGGTTATTATCAGTATCATGACCTCATCTGAACCTAGCAGATGGTGAGACTAGGTAACGTTTCAGTCAGAGACCAAACCCACCACCAAAAAAATTTTAAAAAGAAACAAACCTAAAACTCCCAAACCTAAGAAACTGGCCAGAAATTTCAGAGGTGATTTTTTTTTACAAGGAGTTTTATTGGAGGTTTAGTTGGCATGCAAAACTGCATGTATTTGAAGTACACAATTTGATAATTTTTGACATGTCTACAACTGTAAGACCACAATCAAGACAGTAACCCTTTGCAATCCTCACTCCTGACCCTTCTTGTCCCCTCCAGTGACAATCTGCTTTCTGTCACTGTACATTAGTTAACATTTTCTAAAAATTTATACAAAATAAATAGACTCAAGCAGTAAATACCTTTATTTTTAGAAAATTGTGGTAAAAATATGTAACACAAAACTTATCATTTTAACCTTTATTTATTTTTTATTTTAAGTTTTTTAGCAAGAGAGACAGACAGATATACAGACAGACAGATGGACAGAAAGGGAAAGAGATGAGAAGCATCAGCTCATAGTTATGGCACTTTAGTTGTTCATTGATTGCTTCTCATATGTGCCTTGACCTGGGGCTCCAGCCAAGCTAGTCACCCCTTGCTCAAACCAGCAAACTTTGGGCTGAAGCCAGCAACCTTGGGGTCATGTCTGTGATCCCATGCTCAAGCTGGCGACCCCACACTCAACCTGGTGAGCCTGCACTCAAGCCGGCAACTTTGGAGTTTCCAACCTGGGTCCTCAGCATCCCAGGTAGACTGTCTATTCACTGTGCCACCACCAGTCAGGCCCATTTTAATCATTTTTAAGTGTACAATTTGTGGCATTAAATATATCCACATTGTTGTGCGACCATTACCACCATCCATCTTCAGAACTATTTTTATCTTATAAAACAGAAACTCTGTATTCATTAAACAATACCCCCTCCACTTTCTACAGCCCTGGCAACCACCATTCTACTTTCTGTCTTTAATATTTTGATTATTCTAAGTACCATATATAAGTGGAATCAGACAATATTTGCATTTTTGTAATTGACTTATTTTATTAATGTTCTCAAGAAAACTCAAGGTTCATCTGTCCTGTATCTATTGAAAAATTTCTTTCCTTTTAAAGGCTGAATAATATTCTATTGTATGTATAGATCACCTTTAGTTTGTCCATTCACCTGTTGATGTATGGGTTGTTTTAATGCTTTAGCTATTATGCTATAAACATTAGTGTGCAGATATATTTTTGAGACCCTGCTTTCAATTCTTTATATATATATATATGGAATTTATGATTCATATGGTAGTTTATTTTTAATTCTTTGAGCAATAGCTATACTGTTTTGCTTATTATTCTCCACAATAGTACACAAGGGTTCCAATTTTTCCACATCTTTGTTACAACTTGTAATTTTCTGTTTTTTTTTCTTTGTGTGTGCGTGTGTGTGTGTGTGTGTGTGTGTGTGTGTGTGTGTGTGTTTATTTTTCCAAAGTTAGAAGTGAGGGGAGGCAGACAGAGAGACTCCTGCATGTGCCCTACTAGGATCTACCTGGCATGCCCACCAGGGGGCAATGCTTGGCACATCTGGGGTGTCGCTCCACTGCAACTGGAGCCATTCCAGTGTCTAAGGCGAAGGCCATGGGTCCATCCTAATCACCCAGGCCAACTTTGCTCTGATGAAGCCTTGGCTGCAGGAGGGGAAGAGAGAGATATAGAGAAAGGAGAGGGGGAAAGGTGGAGAAGCAGATGGGCGCTTCTCCTGTGTGCTGTGGCTGGGAATTGAACCCGGGACTTCCACACACTGGGCCAACACTCTATCACTGAGCCAACCAGCCAGTGTCTTCTGTTTTGTTTTTAATAGCCATTCTGATGGGTATGAGGTTGTAACTCATTATAGTGTTGATTTGCATTTCCCTAAAGATTAGTGATATTTATGATCTTTTCATGTGCTATTATTATTAGTAGTAGTAGTAGTATTTAGTCTTCTCCCCTCTGTGCTTTATTTTAGATTATTTGTTTTGATTTTTTCCCCAAAACTCACAGTAGTGTTTTTGTTGTTATTTTTTTTTTCTTTCTCTGTGTTTTATTTTAGGTGGTTTCTATTGCTATGTTTTCAAGTTCACTTTTTCTTCTGCAACATTTAATCTGCTGTTAATTCCATCCAGTGTATTTTAAAATCTGAGATAGTGTAATTTCAAGTGTAGAAGTTTTATTTGAGTCTTTAAAAACTTATCTTGCATGTCTCTACTTAACATGTATACTCTCTCCTCTAGCTTTTAAACAAATGGAGCAAAGTTATTGTTACTGTTTTAATGTGCTTGCCTGCTAATTCTAACACCTATATGAGTTCTGCTTTGATTTTGATTGACCATCTTATCATTATGAATCATATTTTTCTGCTTGTTTGCATGACTAGTAATTCTTGATTAAATTGTAGGTTTTACCTTCTTCCTTGCTAGATAATTTTTGCATTCCTGTAAAAGTTCTTGGGCTTTGTTCTGTGATGTAGTTCATGGTTTGGATATATTTTTATCCTTTGGGGTCTTACTTTTAAGGCAGTGGTTCTTAACCTGGGTTCTATCAAACCCTAGGGGTTCGATGAGTCGGTCTCAGGGGTTTGGAGAAGCCTCTGCCATGGAGGCCAGAATAAAGTAATACCGTAATTTGTTGTGAGTTCATGCACTTTGTTGGTTTTGTTCTTTGAGCAAGGTGATGTTCATGCATGGCTCATTTTGTGCACCAGTAAAAAAACATATACCTATGTCTTTAATTTGGAAAACAAAATCATATTTTATTTATCACTAAAGAAGGGTTCGGTGAATGCACATATAAAACTGGTGGGTTCGGTACCTCAAAAAAGGTTAAGAAACACTGTTTTAAGGTGTGTTAGGCAGGATTAGAGCAGTTTAGCAATCTAGAGATAATTATTCCCCACTATTGAAGCATGGCCCTTCTGAGCACCCTACCTAATACTCCGTGAATTATAGAATTAGGAGGTGATTCAGTCTGACTAGTAGAAACAGGTGTTATTCTCAACCCCATGTAAGTTGAGTGTTGTTCCTTCTAATTTTTTAGGGTGGCTCTTTTCCTGGCCTTGAGTAGTTTCCTTACATGCATTTGGTGGTCAGTATTCTGATGATATATAGGACACTACAGTAGTCTTTTCATAATCTGCAGGTCTTTGGGTTCTCTCTCAGTGCTGCCTTTTCCTCTATGTCCTCCTCCCTAGGGACTCTAGCTGCTTTGATCTCTCTGGACACTCACCTCCATCTCCAGCTCAGGAAGTCAGCTGGTCTCCACCTGGGCTCCTCTCCCTGGCACCGTGCCTGAGGACTCTCTCAAGGTAGCAAGCTAGGGCTAGCATAGGGCTCACCTTGTTTGTTTCCTGTCTCTCAGGGATCAGATTCATTGCCTCATAGCCAATGTCTTAAAGACTGTTATCTCATATATTTTGTTCATTTTTTAAAGTTGTTTTAGACATGAGGGTAAATTTGTTTTCTATTCCTCCATCTTGGCCAGAAATGGAAAGATAAACAGAGTTTTTTAAAGACAGAGATCTGGATACAAAGATGTCTGAAGGGCTGAAGAGACATAATGAAACAGGTGAAATAACTTAGAAATTTATACTGCAGGAAGCAAGGTCTACCGGAACAAAAGGGAGGAGGTGATGCTACATGAGTCCAGGTGTACTTAAGGTTGATACTGGTGAAAACTGTTGCTGCTATTGAAATAAGTGCTGCTATAACTGCAAAAATTTTCAGAGCCTGTAACTCCCAGAAGTTAGTGGTAGTCAGCCAGTGATCTCTTTGCTGGAACTGCCAAAGGCAGCTGGAGCCTGGAACTATCACTTGCTAATAGAGATGCTACTAGAAGCCGATCATAAGGAATTATTATGTCTTCTCTTTTTTCATCTGCCTTCCAACTCTTTTTAGGGCTTGCTATTGATCAAACCTAGCCGGAAGCAAGGGCAAGATCAACTGGGAAGTGTAATTTGCAAAGATCCAGGCCCTGACCATTGAGAATAATGCACGGAAGGACAAGAATGCTTCAGCATTTCTGCTGTTGCATCTTGCAATTTTTATTCCTTTTCTGATTAATAATACTAATTTCATAAATAATCACCTTTCTCTAAAGCATTTATTCTACCTAAAATGCTGAAGACTTCAAACACTTAATATCTTCTCTAATTCGGTCCTAGTCTTTCAAGGTAATCTAAAAAGCTTAAACAAAAATTTCTCTTTCAGATCTAATTAAAAATAAAAAACATCTAGCTGTCCATCTTGCCTGATTCCTGGAAGATAGTTAGTCTATTTTATTTTTCAGGTGCATTCTTCTCTTAGTGATGTTTTTATAATATTTTGTCATTTGATTCTTGTATATTTTTTCCTTGTTGGTCTGTTTAGTGTACAACACAACATTTTTCTTTCATAGTTACTGATGGAAACATATGTTCCAGGGAACCTTGAACAGCAGATATAAGAGATGGCAGTTGCATGCGCTAAAGAACTATGGTACTGGATGTGTACATAAATGTTGAACAAATTAAGGTAAGAATAAAAACTATCTGGCAATTGGGTTTAAAGGCAAAATTTTAGAACCTTTTACAAAGAAATGTCCTATATACTAATTACAAAGAAAATAGGCAAAAAGAATTATTGGTGAACACTAATCAGGACCTGGAGATACATCTAGAACTCTGAGGGGAAGCTCATTATATCTGTACTCTTCCATCTGCTGCTCAATCAATGGATATTAATCTTCAGGTCTAATAAATACACCATTCTTTCCACAAATATTAATGGATGCCTATTATGTGCATAGCACTAAGGTAGACAATGAAATTTTATGAAGAACAATAAGCTCAAATTTTGGGGAGAAAGAAAAAATAAAAAATAAAAAAAGTTTACTAACATGGTCCAGCCATTATGAAAATGGTATAGACGTTCCTAAAAAATTAAAAGAGGAACTATTATATCACCCAGCAAACCCACTTTAAAATTAATACCTTGACAAGGTATTTTCACTCCTGTGTTCATTGTAGCATTATTCACAATAGTCAAGAAATGAAAACAAGTTCAGTGTCCATCAACAGATGAACAGATAAAGAAAATGTGGAAAAAATACTATATATATATCTTGAAAATAAGTTTACAGTTGTGGTACATGAAACAGAGTTTATTCTTACATTATTACTTATTCATTATTGTATTATTTTCCATATAAACATCTGTAAACCTACTTTTGCCCTGTATATATACACACACAATGAAAAATTATTCAACCTTAGAAAAGGAAATTCTGCATTTGTGACAACATGAATGAAACTGGAGGACAGTATGCTAAATGAAGTAAGTCAGACACAGAAAGACACATACTGCATGATCCTACTTATATGAGGAATTTGAAAAAGTCAAACTCATAGGAACAGAGAGTAGAATGGTGGTTACTAGGGTCTGCAGGCTGGGGGAAATGGGAGATGTTGGTCAAAGAAAGCAAAGTTTTAGTTATCCAGGATGAAAAGTTCTGGAGATCTAACGTATAGCATGGTGACTATGGTTAATACTGTCTGGTGTACTTGAAATTTGCTGAGAGCAGATCTTAATTGTTCCTACATATACACACAAAAAGGTAGCTATATGAGGTGATGGATATGTTAATTAGCTTGATTGTGGTGATCATTTCACAATGTATATGTACATCAAACATCACCTTGCACATCTTAAATTTATGCAATTTTAATTTGTCAGTTATACCTCAAGAAACCTGGTGGGGAAATTAACTGACAGTAACTGTCAAATAAGTGAAAGTAAACACTCTAAGTTGAAAAGAGGACAAGTTCGTGATTAGCACATGGCAGAGCTCTCAGGCAGTGGGACTTGAACTGTCCTTTTACTCTTATTTATGGACAGAAGTGAAATAAGGGGAACAGCACTAACCACACCACTGGTGTTGAGAGGATAGCTCGGTTGGTTAGAGCATCGTCCCCCAGGGTACAAAGGTTATGGGTTTAATCCCTGGTCAGGGTACATACAGGAACAGGTTGCTGTTCCTCTCTCTCTCTCTCTTTCTTTCCCATCCTCTCTCACTAAAATCAATAAATAAAGTTAGATAATTGCATGTAATACACCAATCTGGTCAAAGTGGAAGGTGAAAAGGTTTAAAAGGCAGACTGAAGATTATAAACTTTAACTTGTAGCTGGTGGAGCATTGAACCTTCTGAGCAAAGACTGATGGAGGAGGGAAAAGAATCACTGATGGAGAATCATGGAGTATAAAGAGACTTGAGTGCACACCTACTCTTTCATCATAGATTCTGTCACAGTACTCCCTGACAGGCATAGACCATGCCTACAGAGATGTAAAAATAGTAGACAATTTTCTTAGTCCATTCCAACCCTTTTCCCTTCTCATTCCCCATCTCCAATCTCAATAGTGTGTTGGTACCTGCATTTTACTATCAAGGTCCTAGTGCTTCTGAGTCTCCACCCTCTCCTCTTCCGCCCAGCCCAACACTCGCATCCCAATTCCATTCTAGTTCGTAGTGCTGTATCTCAGATACTGAGTCTACATTTTGCTTGGATAGCCTAGCACATTGTCAATGGAAGAACATCAAAGAAGCTGTTCTATACCCTTAAAAATTCCTATATTCTAGTCCTAACAAATCTTTTGTCCTTTTCTTTCTTATTCCCATGACTGAGCTTTGACCTAGATCTTTATAACCTTTGGAATAGTGTAATTGATGTGAAAATATAGGATTTTTAAATAAAATAATACTTGTAGGCTATAAAGAAAAGAATGTTTGCTTACTTCTACATCCATTCTCCCTTCTCTTGGTAACAACCTATTTTTCATTTGTTTTTCACCCTTCTCCCCACTCCAAGTAGCCAATGAGGGAAGCTGATTTCATCTTACTTCAAGGTTTGTGCTATGTGAGTCAGACCTAAGGAAATAACTGTCATCTTAATACTCTGTCCACAGGTCAGGGTAGATATGAGGCCTAATTTGAGCCAATAAATACATAAAAGCCATTTTTCTTGGACTTTTTAGAAAAGAAGCTCTTTTTATTTCTAGATATAGTAATCTGATAACAATTCTGGAATATTTACAGCCGCTTAGTCATCATAAAGTTAATCTGTTGTTGAATAAAGCCGGAAACAGAGAAGAGAGGAAAAAATCCAAAAAACTATATTCTTGATAGAGTTATTGTTCTATGAAGGAAACTACCACTGTGGAGCACACAGTTATATGAAAAGTTGTTCCAGATTTTTTATTATTGCTATTTACAATCCTAAATGATACTAATACTGTGCTTGATAATTCTTATCTTTTGATCACATATTTCTTTTGGTCCTTATTCCCAAAGCAGTAGTATAACTACAAAGGCATACTTGTCAATACTGTAGAAGAGGACATTCTTTAAAGGAGGAGTGGAAATAACAGGGATTGGCTTTGAAAATCTCAGCCGTTCTTTCTCTCTCTGACTCCTAATGTAGCCAGAAAGCACCATCTGATAGGAACATCTCTTGTGAGTCAACATTTTTGGAAAGCCTTCTAGGACATTGTGAATTAATCACAGTAATTCTTCAAAGATGAATAACTGATTAGTCAAAAATCACTAAGAACTGACACCATTTTCTCTGATATACTTATTTACCCCCTGGAGGAAAAAAATTTTTAGGTAATATTTATGGAAATGAAAACATGTATTTACTTGAAACTCTGCTTAAAGGTTGAAAGCTAATTCTTGTCCCATTTCCTACTGAAAATATTTTAATGCTAATATGATGGTATAAGCCAAATTTGGGTAAAGGGCATGTATATGCCAGATATTAGTAAGAATGAATAATTGTTACAAAATGATGGTATAGTTGCTCTAATAAGGGTAAAAATCACAGTGGCCTGAATGGGAAGGTATTTCTATCTCAGGTAAAGTCCAAGTATAAGCAGTCCTGGTGTGGCACCTCCATGGTCTCAGACACCCAGGTTCCTTTGGTTTTGTTTTCTAGTCAAACTTTACATGTAGTTTCCATCCCATTGGTAATTCTAACTACTACCACCAAGACCATCTGCCAGTCAGTGGAAGAGAAGAAGAAGGGAAAAGGTATAATCTTTCTATTCAAAGACACATCCTGAAAATTGCACACTTTACTTCTATTCATGTTTCATTAGTCAGAACTTAGTCACATGACCACACTTGGCTGCAAGGGAGGCTAGTAAATGTTATCCTTAGCTGACGAAAGGGATGTATTCCACTGAAACCCAGGACTTTTATTGCCAATGGAAAAATAGATTTAGGGGACATAAAAATATGTGTCAGAATGATGTATTTTCCATAGTTGTTTTAAATTCTCAGTCTGATAATTCCAAAATCTCTGCCATAGCTGAATTTGGTTCTGATGCGGGCTTTGTCTCTTCAAACTGTGTTTTTTGTCTTTAGTGTACCTTGTAATATTTTGTTGAAAACTGGCCAGGATGTAGTAAGTAAAAGGAACTGAGGTAAGTATGCCTTTGGTGTGAGGTTTTACCTTTATCTGGCTAGGAGTTAAGCTGTTTATTCTTTGTTGTTGCTGTGGTATCAGGGGCAGAATTTTCCCTAGTGTTTTTGCCTTTGTCTCCCCTATTGTTTCTGGGTTTCTCTGAAGACTTCTTAAATAGGGTGTGTGTAGGGTGGTTCTTTTAGCTATATTTCCCTGTCACTGTACAGGAGTGCCATTAATGTGGTATTGAGGTGTGGGGGAGGGATCTATTCCATCTCCTAGAGGTAGGCACTAGGTTTAAGTCTTTTAGTGAGCATGTTGTTGTTTATCATCCCAGAAAAATAGACATATCCATTAAATAATTACTCTCTCCAGGCCCTGATAAGGACTGATTTATTTCTGCCTCAATTGAGCTGCCTACTCTGGATATATTATATAAAAGGAATTATACAAAAAAAAAAAAAAAAGGAATCATACAGTGTGTGCTGTATCTGGCTTCTTTCAGTTAGCATAACATTTTTGAGGCTCATCTACATTGTAGCGTGTATCAGTAGTTCACTCCTTTTTGTTGCTGAATAATATTGCAGTGTATGGATGTACTATGATTTGCTTAGCCATGCATTCACTGATGGGGATTTTGGTTGTTTTCAGCTCTTGGCTATTTGGCTATACATTGTTATAAGCAGTCACACACAAGTTTCTATGCAGTCATAGGGTTTCATCTCTCTTGGGTACATACCTAGGAGTAGAATTGCTATCCTGTGGTAAATCAATGTTTAGCTTTTTAAGAAACCACCAAACCAGTGGTGGGATTCAGCCAGTTCACACCGGTTTGGCAGAACTGATACCTAATTTTTTGTTGAGTTCGGTGAACCAGTTGTTAAAATGGCACTTGTAATCAGGGTCGTCTCTAAGGTGGGTGCCTGGGCAAGTTTACATTCCTTACTCTTTTTTAAGGTTCATCTGTGCAACAATGTATATAAGTAATGTTCATTCCATCTATAGGTGAAAAGAATTGCAAATGAGGATGCCAATCAAGAAGCAATATAGAAATATCTTAAATTACAGGGTTTTTTTTCAGGAATTATTTAATATGTTTAACTAATATTTTAAAACTTTCTTATAACATAATCTGGTTTTGTGTACCTCTTTTATTATTGTTATTTAAGTATTAAATGCATGAAATAATAAACTACCTTTTGATATATCACTTTTTTACACTTAAAATGGTCATTAGGACAGAGAACCAGTTGTTAAATCATTTGAATTCCACCTCTGCACCAACCTGTTTTCCACAGTCGCTACACCATTTACATTCCCATCAGCAATGTATGAAGGTGCCTATATCTCCATATCCTTGTCAAAATTACTCTCTCCCTCCCTCCCTCCCTCCGTTCTTCCTTCTTTCCTCCTTCCTTTTTCTTCCTTCCTTCTTTCTCTTCTTTTTTTCATTTTTTGTTTAATGTCATCTTAGTGGGTGTGACATGGTATCCCACTGTGGTTTTATTTGCATTTCTGAAATGACTAATGATGATGTTCTTGTTACCTATTTGTCAGGATCTCTGTATGTTATTAAAAAGTATTGAGGATCCCAAAGAGCTTTTGTTTATGTAGTTACATCTAGTGATACTTACTATATTTAAACACTGAAACTAAAAAATTTTTAAATTACTATTTATTAATTTCTTTATAAACAACAGTAATAAACTCATTGTATGTTAACATCAGAGTGATGACATGATCATAGCATGTAGCTTCTGGAAAACTCCAGCATACACTTATAAGGAAATGAGAGTGAACAAGGTAAATAAACATCTTAATTATTATGGAAAAAATTGATCTCATAGTCCTCCCTTCCCCAAAACGAGTAATGATAGTTCAACTCAATTTTACTCAAATAAAATGAGATTAAAATTTTTTTAATGGTCTGAGATTCTTCTCAACTTTAGTTTAACCAGAAAACACAACTTTGGGGTGGTGATGGGGGGATACTGACAATGGAATCTGTATGGTACTTGGTTGGTCACAGAAAGGACAGAAAATGTTTTTTTAATCTGGATATGGACCTGCTGTCACCTGTCCATTTTTTTTCATAACACTTTCCTGCCCTTTCAGAAGTGAAAACTGACTGCAAGTTTAAACTTTTCATTAATCACCTTAGTCATGTGATTTTGTCCAACTGGCAGAGCTGAGTCAACTAATTTTAGAATTGAGCTCTTACACAAAAACTTTCATTGAAATCTTAGCTCCTGAAGTTGATATTTTCAGTCAGTGTTGAGGATCAGGGGTCATGGAGAGGTATGGCTCAGTGGTTCTCAAAGTGTGGTACCTGGGCCAGAACCATCAGCATCACCCGGAATTTGTTAGAGATGTACATTATCAGGCCCACCTCAGATCTGTTGACTCCAACACTCTGGAGATGGGCCCAGCCATCTGTGTTTTAACAAGGCCGCCAGGTGATTCTGATTTGCTAACAGTTTGAGGACCACCAAGGTTACATCCAGTATGACCTTTTCCATAGTTATATCCTGTCAGTTTGAGCTCCCTCCCACCTCCTGACTTCCTCTTTCCACAAACATCGAATATATTGATCTCTTATCAGCGTTTTCATGACACTTATTTGGAAATGTACACATTGGCATACGATGTGTCTCTATAAACATCAAATTTTGCAGAAAAAATTCAGAGTATCATTTATAGCCCCCCAAAGAAACTAACTCTTAAAGAAACCTATTAGTACTACCTTGGGCCTAGTTTATCATTCTTTCCCGACATAAACTCCACTAAAACCCTTTCAAATATTGAAGCTCTACAATTCCAAGGGCTTGACTCCCTGTTTTATTTGGTGTTACTCAAAGATAATTCTGCTATGGACTCTGTTCTTTCAAAATTCAAAATTGCAGGTTCAGTGGAGGGTGTACTAGGACAGAAAGATGCAGGCTAGTGACCTGTCCAGAGATCCTAGAGGGCGTTCATTAAGGAATGTGACCAGGAGAATGAGCTAGCCAAGCAGAGGCTGGGAAATGATCTCCATGGATCAAGGGACAAGGTCCTATTACAGAGGCTAGGGTGTGTGTGTCTGTCTACATTAGTGCTGGGGTTTCCCTTGGGCTGTCTAACCTGGGAAGTTGAGATGAAATTAATATTGAGCTATTTTCTTTATACTACATAGGGTGTGGGAAAAGTTCTTTGTCCATCAAACTTCACATATACATGAAAATAAGAGTGAGAGGTCTAGTTGTTCCTCCACTGATCTTGGAATTGCTGCTTAGAAGCAAGTTGAGCTCACTCATTGATACTCCAGAGATGGCTTCGTGATGAGGCTACAGTTGCATGATGTTCTGTGATGTGACTTCAGAGCTTTTAAAAACCCAATGGATCACAGGAGATGCACCTGGGGTGAGTGTTTAACTTCTTTGATTTTGCTTCTGCTTCATATGAGTTGTTCTTGGCCTGTTACCACTCTGGCTTTTTAGATTGTTCTTCTACTCTTCCTCCTGTAGTGATATAACTAAGTCAAACTAAGTCATAGTCATCAGTGTAATACTGCATCAAGAAAAGTGTGAATGCACCCTAAATTGATGTGGGTAGAACATTCAGCTATGCCCGCATTGACCTCCTAACTTAAAGTTCCCCAAGAGACTATTACCTTCCCACAGGCTGACATCTGACTGCAAGGCTTCTTCATCCTGCCAAGACTGCCCTGTGGTTCTTATACCATGTAAATTCAATCATTGTGCAGTGAGTCAACCTGAAGAAGAGGCTGAGAAAGCCCTTCCATTTCCCTGCCAGTTCTGGAACTAGACAGTTACAGATGTAGAGGCTGAGTGTGTCCCAGGTAATGGACTACAGATGGGCTCTGTTTGGGAGTTAATTTCCAAAGGATGTGCTACTCTAGATTCGCACATTACATTTAATCCCAGTGTATAGTGATTACTGGGCCCTACTCTAAAACCTGGACTCATCCCTGAGTCACTTCTTTCTTAACCCTCACTTCCAATCAGCTACCTTGACTCCTTTATATATTTCTTGATTCTTTTGCTCCTTTTTAACTTATCCCCTTTGACCTCGTTCATGCTGTCATCATCTCCTATGTAGATTTACTCCATCGTAATATAATCAAACCCCTCACTACTATTTACCCACCTTAAATCCAGCCGCTGTTGTGGCCAGACCATTCAAAGGGCCAATGCTACCATTTGTACCAAAGCTTCTGTGTGGCTCTCGGTTGCCTTCAGTATAGAGTCTAAGCTCCTTCAGTCCGTCCTGGTCTCCCATGACTTGGTCACTGTCCATCCCCAGAGCATCATTGTCACAACTCTCCTATGTACTTTGTGTTTAGAACTGCTTGGCTTCCTCCGAACATTATTATGCTCCTTCTCACTGCTTTCCCTCTCCCTGTGCTCCCTCTATCTAGAAGCTATCTCCTGCCTTTTTATAATCTGGCCTCAGGCATCTTAGGAACTGTCAACTCTAAAAGTCTTTCTGGCATTCTCATGTAAGGTTAAGTGTCCTTTCTCTTTGCTCCTATAACACTTTATTCTTAGGCTTTAACAAATCACACACATACACACACACACATTGGCGAGAGAGATAGAGAGAGGGACAGATAGGGACAAACAGACAGGAAGAGAGAGATGAGAAGCATCAATTCTTTGTTGCGGCACCTTACATGTTCATTGACTGCTTTCTCCTGTGGCCTGATGGGGTGGGGGGTGCTGTGGCCGAGCCAGTGACTCCTAGCTCAAGCCAGAAACCTTGGGCTTTAAACCAGTGATGTCTTGGCCTCAAGCCAGCAACCATGCGGTCATGTCTATGATCCCACACTCAAGCCAGTGACCTTGCGCTTAAGCTGGATGAGCCCCTGCACTCAAGCCAGTGACCTCAGGGTTTTAAACCTGGGTCCTCTGTGTCTCAGGCCAATGCTCTATTCACTGCATCACTACCTGATCAGGCACAAATCATATTTAAAGACTCTCCTATTAATTTGTGAGCTTCTCCTCTATTAATTTGTGAGCTTCTGAGAGCAGGAGCCATTTGTATACAGCTGTGAGTACATGACATACAGAGTTTATTTTTGTATTATTATTTATTTATTCATTATTTTTTTATTTATATAATTTGTCTTATATTATTGTTATTATTTTGTATCTTTAATTATGATTTATTTTTTGGGTAGTGATGGCTTGTAATTTGACCTACTTTTGCCTACCCATATATATTTTTATTGAATTTATTCAGATTACATTGGTTAATGAAATTCAGATATTCTTGAAATAGTTCTTTTGAGATACAATTGATATATAACATTATGTGAATTCAAAGTGTAAACATGTTGATTTGATACTTTCATGTATTGCAATATGATTGCTACCATAGCATCAGCCAACACCTCCATTGTGTCACATAATAATTATTTCTTTTCATGGTGAGAATATTTAAGATCTAGTCCCTTAGCAACTTTGAAGTATGTGATTCAGTATTGTTGACTGTAATCACAATGCTGTGCATTAGATCCCTAGAACTTACTCATCTATTAACTGAAAGTTTTTGCTCTTTAACCAACATCTACATAGGAGATACTCTACAATTTCTTTGTTTTAGCAAGTTTATTTTATTTATTTATATTTTTTTACAGGGACAGAGAGAGAGTCAGAGAGAGGGATAGATAGGGACAGACAGACAGGAACGGAGAGAGGTGAGAAGCATCAATCATTAGTTTTTCGTTGCCGTTGCGACACCATAGTTGTTCATTGATTGCTTTCTCACATGTGCCTTGACCACAGGCCTTCAGCAGACCAAGCAACCCCTTGCTGGAGCCAGCTACCTCGGGTCCAAGCTGATGAGCTTTTGCTCAAGCCAGATGGGCCCCACGCTCAAGCTGGCGAGCTCGGGGTCTCGAACCTGGGTCTTCCTCATCCCTGTCCGACGCTCAATCCACTGCGCCACCGCCTGGTCAGGCTCTACAATTTTTTTAACTATATGAAGGACAATAGTTGCAAAAAAAAAAAAAGGAATAATAATAACAACTAACTGTGCTAAGTGATTTTCATGAATTGAAAAAAAACTCTTAGTCTCTAGCCAGCACTTTGCTATAAGAAACTTTTGTGATAATGGAAATATTTTGTATCTGTGTTTTTCAATAAGGTAGCCATAGGTAGCTATTGAACCCTTGAAATAGCTAGTGCAATTAATGAAATGAAGTTTTAATTATATTTAACTTATTTAAGTTTAAACTTAAACATCCACATGAGACTAGTGGCTACTGTCCTTACTTTCCCCAGGTTTTATTTAGCCCATTTGGTTGCTTCCTACCCTTCTCAGAGCTCCCATGGAGAAAAACTGGTAAGTGGTATGCTGGTAAACATTTAACAACTAGCTCTCTGAAAAAGTTTGCCTATTTCTGTGGTATAAATACTCCCACCATGCCCACTGTCAAGCTACCATTGACATCACTGAATACAGAGTTGGAAAGAGATGTATAGTAGCAATCCACTATATAGTATCTTCTTGATACAGATGGAATAGATGTAGATAATTCTGAGAACAAAGAAAGCAGTAAAATGTAACCAAATAATTAGTAAAGTGATTAAAGTATTTAATTTGTAACTATAAATTTATGTACTGTATTTTTCATAATGTCTACGCTTAAAAACAGTTTGCAAAATTCTTGAAAATTTAACTTTGGCTTTCAGGAGCCAGGGTAAGCCAGCTTTGACTCATCACTAGCTCCTAGTAATTGTTTAAATTAAAAAAATTAAAATCAAATGTAGGATTCTGTTTGGCCATAAGAGGGCGCTATCAGATGAAATTTGATTTTAGGAAGAACTCTGGACTAGCCTCTGACAGAGGGGTCATCTGATTCTCCCAGAAGACTGTAATTCCGGAAGAGCTTGTGGTAACTCATAATTCCAGGCTGTTCTTTGTTTCACAATATAAACTCCAAAACCTTTACCACTCCCAAATGGCTTCATCCCTTCATGTCTGAAGGCTTCTGGTCTTTAAGCTACCAAGATGAGAAGATCCTGGAGAGGCATTAAGTCTTGCTATTGAAGGAAGGAGAGGATCTAACAAATACCTCACTGGGGAGTTCATATTAGGGTTGGCCAGAGTGCACTCTGGTATTCAGGTAGATAGAGATACCCTTAATTGTAGAAAGAGTTATGTAATAGGTCTCTGTAGTCTGCTGTTTAAAGGGGAGAGAGAGTCTGACCATCTGTGTGTGTGTGTGTGTGTGTGTGTGTGTGTGTGTGTGTGAGAGAGAGAGAGAGAGAGAGAGAGAGAGAGAGAAATGATTTCACTCTCTAGATTCTTAATACTCCTATTAGGCTCTGTTAGGCTCATGCAGTGGTTCTCAAAGTTGATTCCTAGAACAGAAGTATAAGTATCACTTGGGAATTTGTTAGAAATATGCATTTTCAGGGCCCTCCCCAGAGGTGCTGAATCAGAAGCTCTGGGAGGGGTCTGCAGTCTGTTTGAGCAAGCCCACAGGAGATTCTGAGGCCCACTCAAGTTGGCTTACTGCAGAGTTGTCATATTTAAATGTGTATGTATTTGATGCATCAGAAGAGTTTTTAAAAAGTACTTATTTCCTAGTCACACAAGACTGTGTGTTATATGATTCCATTTATGTATATGAAATGTCCAGAGCAGGTAAATCCACAGAGATGGAAAGTAGATTAACGGTTGCCAGGGAATGGGAGAAATGGGGAATTGGAAAGTCGGGGTTTCTTTCTGGGGGGTATGATGGAAATGTTCTAGTGTATAATTAGATAGTGGTGGTATATATACAATATTGCTAAAAATCACTGAGTTATGCACTTGAAAATGAATGAATTTTATCTCAATCGAAAAGAAAAAAGTAGTGATGTCAGGGGCCCACCCCCAGAGATTCTGGTTGGGGCCCAAGTATTATTTTAAAAATACCTCCTGGTTGTCCCAATCTGCAGCCATGATGAAGGATGCAAGTTAACATAAACAAAGCTACACCTGGGTGGCATTGCTTGTTGAGGGGGCTCTGGTATGTGTGTCTGCAGGTGGTGGGCTGGGAGGCAGGAGAGGAGGAGCTCAGGGTGGACCTAGTTCCCTTCTAGCGAGATGACAGAGGGGAAAGGTCTGGGGCTCATAATTCAGGTTGCAGTTTGGGTCTCTGCTGTGCAGTCTTGTTTGCATTACATAATCTGTTGATATTACTTAATCTGGTTTGATGTAGCTGAGAAGGTTTCTGAGAAGACAGGTTGTGATAACGTTTATTAGACAAGCATCGAGCCTGGTATACAGTAGTCACTTAACAAATGCTAGTTTCCTTTGCTTTCCCAATTCCCTGCAGCTTTAATTCTTGTGGATTGACTCTTTAGGAGTGAATACATTGGCCAATTTCCCTCTACTGCTCCCCAAACTGCTGGAGTGTAGTAGGAGGATGGGGTGGGTTGGGCACAAGGATATCTCACAAGTTGCTTTTTCTACTTTGGCTTCACCAATAGCTTGGGCAAGGGCTTTCTTAACATGGGACTCACCATCTCTGCTGCCACGTGAGCACACTCAGAAGGAGGACACTGACCAGCAGGAGAATGCAACCAGCCACTGTCAACAGAGAAGCAGTTCAGCAAAGGGACACCCTGGGCGATGTCACAGAGCAGGCTGGGGAAATCGCCCCATGAGCAAGGATTTCCTGAAGAGGTGGGTTCTGCAGTTTCTGATTTCCCATTCCAGAATTCAGCTGCCTCCCCCAACGGACTTCTCAGGGGGCTCAGGGACTAAGGCCAGGACTGGGTGAGGGGTGGATGGAGAAGGGCGTGGTGCCTTTCCTCAAAAGGCTTTCAGGTGAAATCAAACTGACAGCCACTGTCTTCAGAAAGGTTCAGAGGCCAGGCCTCAGTTCAAGAGACCCTGAGTAAGGTCAGTGACAGGTAAAAGAAATATTGAAATATAAAGGTAAATGATAAACCCTTTAGCATCTCTTGAGCGTTCCTATTTCCCAAATAGTATTGGAGAGAGCCACCTATCTGTGTATGCATGTATCTACCTGTCTACCTACCTGCCTATCTTAGATGTGCCTCAAAGTCTGTTTTGTTTCTCCCCCGCCCCCTGGCTTTATTGAAAGACAATCAACACATACATTGTGTAAGTTTAAGGTTGACTTGATACGCTTACATATTGCCATATGATTACCACCATAGCACTATGTACCACTTCCATCACTTCACATAGTTGCCATTTCTCTTTTGTTTTGAGATCGTGTCAGATGCAGTCTCTCCTCAACTTTGGAATACACAATACAGAGCCGGTAACTCCACTCACCAAACTGTACACTCCATCCCAGAGCCCACCCTCTGGCTGGAAGTTCTTGTCTCTGACCACCACCTCCCTGTTTACTCCAGCCCCTGCTACTCTGTTTCTGTGAGCGTGTTTTTATTTTTATTTTTTCTTGTCTCCAAGCATGTTTTTCTTTTTCTCCTCCCAGGAAACAACTGTACTGTTTAAGGAATGTTTTTTCCTTTCCCTGGTTACATCCCCTCCCTCCTCCTTCGCCTCATCCCTCATGCACAAGCACGGGGTCTTTGGTCATTTATGGTCCATTCAGGAGGAGCTGATTGGGGCTGGTTGGAAACTTCACTCACAACTTACTATAACTGATTAGTGTGACAATGAATTATGTTAATTCTTAGATTAGTCTTTTACTCTTATAAACATATAGTATAAATAAGGGGTCATTTTAAATGACTGACCAATCCACCCACCCACCTACCAAGCAATATGTCCCACAATCCCTGTCTGGTGTACATACTGTCAATAACAGAAGTGACTCCTACCCACCTGCTATCTGATACTCAATGGTAAATGTGAACATCTTCGTAGTTATAGCCACATCTGCATGGTTTTGGAAATCTGTGCAAAAGAGACAGGGGAAGATGCTTTGTTTGTGTAATTATCAGTTTGCACAGGAAGGAGAGTGGTAGGGCTTCTCTTTAAGCTAGAACCTGAGACTGATGGAAAGGATATAAAAGACGAGGGCACACCGTGCCAAGCATTTTGTTCTTGTCTCTAGAAACACCGCCCTTAGTCTGGTTTCTCCTCTTTCTGCCATTTGCTTTCCAGCATTTGAGGATTGGGAGGGCAGATGTGAGATGCCTAATCATCTCTACCACCCAGAGGGAAGCTCTGACCCATCTGCTGGAGGGTCTTCTCCATGCAAACTGTCTTCCCTTTGTCCCATTATGATTGAATGGCAAAGCTTTTGTCTTCGTAGAAACAAACTCTAGCCATACCTGTAGTAGTACCTGTTGTTATTAAGGGACAGGAAGTTTCACTCCCACCAGGAGCATCCGAGCTTGTTTGAGACTCTTCATCACCTGGAGGAGAGAGTAACTGATGCTCATGGAACTGAAGGTGGAGAGAGTGGGGTCTCACACTCAACCCCACCTGCCCTCCTTAGCTGACTCCAGACACACTAACTAGGGTGTGTCTCCCAGTTCTGGGCATGTTATCTGTGGCTGCCATGTCACATGGCTCTACATCAGAGTCACAGGGATATGGGTAAGTGGGTACGTGGCCCCGGCCGGCAGAGCCCAATAAGAGGTAAGTCTAATTCTTTTTATTTTTAAGTGAAAGAAAGGTGAACAGTGAGACAGACTCTTGCATGTGCCCCGACCAGAATCCACCTGAAGACCCACCCCATCTGGAGCTGATGCTTGGACCAACCAAGCTATCCTCAGTGCCTGAAGCTGATGCTAGGACCAACTGAGCCACTGACTGCAAGACAAGAGGAGGGAGAGAAGGGGGAGGAAAGAGAAACAGATGGTAGCTTCTCATGCATGCCCTGGCCAGGGATCAAACCTGGGATGTTCATATGCTGTCCTGATACTCTATCCACTGAAACACTGGGGATTCTAATTCTGATCATGGTTATCCCCCAGGCTTCCTACTCAGCCCTGGTTTCCATCTGTGGCTTGGAAAGAAATCACAATACTATCAAATACCATCAAATAACATGTACCATCAAACTATCAAAGAAAGTAGAAAGACACAAAAAGATAGCTTTTCTCTATGACAGGTTCCCCATTCCTCAGGGGTGTTACTCAGGACGCTGCCCCACCATGTCATCATTTTACAAAGGAAACCAGGGACATACCTTGGCCAGCAGTGTAGCTCACTGGACATAGGCTATAAGAAAGAACACAGAATTCCCAAAGAATCCAAGAGAAAGACATGGAATATGAGAAAGGGTGGTGAGCAAAGGAACCCATTGTTAAGTGTAAGTGACTTTTGATTTTAGAAATAGTAATAAGATGCCAGACTGGAAATAGAAGAAAACCTCAACATATGTGGGCTGTGTGTGTGTATCAATGAATATGTGTGTGTGTGTGTGTGTGCATGTTTGTGCTTGAGTAAGTCCCCTCCCTTCACATTTGAACTTTTATCAAAGCTCAGGTGGAAATTATATAAGGGAAGTTTCATGCAAACAGTGTAGCACTGTACAAATAATGGATTTACATTACATATCTGTAAATTAGAAATGTGTGGGTAGCAAGCTGGGCTTTCCTTTTTGAATGAGAGGAAGTTTGGGTAGTTTAGAAGAAGTGAAATTTCAGTTATCAGCTGGGAAAGGGAAGAGCATCATCACCAGTGAATGAGCTGGGAGCTTTGGAACACTCGAAAGATCTTTTCTCCTCTTCTGTCTCCTGCTACTTATCCCCACTCAGGATACAGGGGACTCGGGATAAGTGAGAGAGCTTAGAGTTTAGCCTTTTTTCTAGAATGAGAGAAAACAGAGGCCCAAGGAGATGGAGTGCTTAGCTTGCCCTACATTACATAGCTGGTGGGTAAGGAATTCCACCCTGGTTGGTCTGATGAAAAGAAAGTAATGAACTCAAGAGGATGCCACCGTACCTGGAAAGTGGTGGTTACTACTTTCATTTGTGCACTTGAGCTGGGGCTTTGTCCACATCGTCTTCCCACAGATCATTTTGCAGATGCTCTTGGCAGGGACTCTCTGTAGGGCGCTGAATCCTGGGGCACACTCATAGTGAACTGTCTGCCCCACCACAAAATAATACTTTCTCTTTGAAGCTTCATGTTCCCATGGTGGAGGCTCCCTGCAGTGACCTGGAAGAAGAAAAAGAAATTCAAAGACAACTTGGGAAAACAATGTGAGTAAATCCAAGTTTCCCCTTCCTAAAGACTGGACTTTTGTTCTTATTCTTTTGTTTGTTCATTCATTTTCTTTCATTTAACCAATATGTTTTGAGAATGTCTATGTGTCAGGAACTTTGCTAAGTACTTTGTGGCAAGGCTCAATGGTGTATTCACTCCTATAGGAGGGGTCATTCTTTGGGTAAGAAGGATATATGAAGGTAGAATGTGCTGAGTACTATAGTTAAGGAAAAGATACTTGCTATGGGAACACAGAGGAATGAGTTATTACTTCTGATGGTAGTGAGGGTTTTGATAAGTGGACAGGAGTGGGAAGGGTGGTTTCAGCTGAGATAAGGGCAGGATCAAGCCAATTTAGATCACTTAAAAGTGAAGATCAACTTGTATCTCCACTGCTTATTGGGAAGCTACATCCTTGGGTTGCAGCTAATCGTCACCTTGGGATCATGGCAGAAGGACTGGGGACAAAGCCAAAGCCATGAGAAGAGACAGCCTGAGAGAATCCCAGAGACTTGATCAACCCATGCCTGAAGCTTGCCCTCCATGAGCCCTATCAAGGCCTCTGAAAATTCCACATGCCCAGTATCTTTTCACTCACCAACTAAAACCCAAACCTGGCTGACCTTTAACCCCAATGATCATATCCTGCTCTGATATATGTAATCTCAGGATTTCTCATATGGAACCACAAGTACCCTGTATTCCTCAGATTGTGAAGCTACCCGTAGTCTCTGACCTTCCAGACCTTCCACAACCTGAGTACCCAGTATAACCTCTACAAATACTCTATATAACCCTTCTGCCCTAGTGAGAAGCCTAATGATTCAGTTCTGAGTGGTCTGCTCTATTATAGCACCTTGCACATAATGACTGATCTTATTTTTCAGTCTCACAAAATGTCTTCTACAGCCAATGAAATCCTAACTGTCTGAAGCTGTCTGGATTGGATTTGCTTCATTTAAATGAAAACATCCTAATTAAGACAATCTGTGAAGTATCCTTTAGCCAGAAGCAGCTGTTTATCTCTTGAGTAAGAACAACAAACATTGACCTTTTGAGAAACTTTAAATAATTATGGGAGAAGTAGAGAAAAACAAATGATTAAATGTGTTCTGAAATACCATTCCAGTACAAAGTTCCAGGGGTAAATGGAGGAAAACATCACATTGCTACAATGAGTCTTTTTTTTTAATAATGGAAGCTGCAAATAAACTCAAACCAGTTTAAAATAAGTAATCAGTAGAGAGATCCCTAGTCTAATCGAGGAGACCCAAGGTCTTATTCCTAAATTATGTGCATTTAGCCAAGTCTTTTACCTTCTCATTGTCTCATTTCCTTAGTAAATTGAAGTCATACTCCTGCTCCTTGATTCACTGGGTTGCAAGGTTGAAGTGAGGTTACACACAATATGATAGGGTTCTCGGTAAGGTTATAAAATCGGCATGAAACCATAGGGTTTCATAAAGTCAGCCGATCCCCAAAAAGCTCAGGTTTTCCTAATGGGCTCTTTCCTCCTGATGTTATGACAACTTCAGTCAACATGATACATTGCAGTAAGTTGTGGTAGCAACTGGGTAGTTAGGGTGCTCACTCATCCACAGCCCAGTAGTTAGAATGTATTTGTCTGTAGCTTCCAGACTCACCAGTGTGGCTCAGCACGTCCACAACCCCACAGTACAAAATATCTGGAAGAAAATTGCTTTGTTGGCTGTTCATTATAGTCTACTTAGGGGAAAAGCGAAGTATTTCCTTTAGAGCGGGACTGTGGTCTGCTTATGCTTGTATTTTCGGCTGGCAGTGTCTGGTACATTTAGTTCCAGCACATGCTTTTTGATTGAATTGAATTGAATTGAACTGAACTGGACTGGACTGGACTGTGAACTGAACTGAGCCAGCCCCCAAATCAGGAAGGAATCCAGAGCCCAAGTTGGTTTCTGTGAGAGTGAATTGAAATGCTGCACCAATAGCCTGCAAATGCTATACAATAATTCTTGTTGACATGATATCCTTAGAGGAGAGAGCAGTGGGAGAGACTTCCTTCCTTTGGGCAGCAAGCATGTCATATACCTGCAAGAACAGGGATGGCTCCTAGTGCTCAGCCAGACAACAGTTGTTCAGATTCCCCTCTTACCTAGAAGGTTAATTTGGTCTGTGGGCTGCATGTGGCTTGGCATTTCTGTGGTTTTCCTTTCCATCTGTTCTTTAGGTTTAGGAGTCGCTTGTTTTTCAGTATTCCTGGAGGCTAGAGAATATGAATGGAATGAAGCAGATAACTTCACAAATGCTTAAAATAGTAAACACTCTTCATGTATTCATTTACTCAGAGAAAGTATCTTTCTAGTGCTTGTGGCCTGCCAGGAAATATCAGAGTTCTGGGTTACAAAGATGAGCCACACATAAACCATGCCCTTGGGGTGCTCTCTGTGGGCCCTGCTCACATCAAGCCTGGGACAGCACTGACTTGTCAGTATTCATCAGTGTAATGACAATGGCCTTCAGCATGTTTCTGAAAGAACTAATAGATATTCTGGTGAAATTTTTTGTGGATGTAGCTCTCCCCCAAAGGAACTCCATTCTAGCCATCATGCCTGCTAACATTGTGCATGGGCATGTGTGCGATGGCAGTAAGGAGTGATCTGACTCAGCAGCCCACGGACTCTTTTGTTTCCCTAAAGCAATTTGTGTAAAAGATAAAGGTATCTAACCCCTCCCCCTTTTTAAATGAAAGAAGGAGAGACAGAGAGACAGACTCCTGCATGTACCCCAACTAGGATCCACCCAGCAACCCCAGTCTGGGGCCAATGCTGGAGTCAACTGAGCTATTTTTAGCATCTGAGGCTGATGTACTTCCACCAACCAAGCTATCCTTAGCCCCTGAGGCCTATGCTTGAACTAATAGAGCCACTAGCTGTGGGTGGGCAAGAGGGAGTAAAGGAGGAGAGAAGCAAATGTTTGGTTCTCATGTGTGCCCTGACCAGGGATCAAACTTGGGATGTCCACATGCCGGGCCATTGTTCTATCCACTGAGCAAATGGCCAGGGCTGAGAGATGCAATCTTAAAGTAACAAAAAGAAAACCTTTCTATAACCCTTCTCTCTATTGTGAAGAGTTTGGCAAAGGAGTTGAGTCAGAGCACTAAAGTGAGGGGGGATTGGGATTCTAACTTAGGGTCAGAGAGGGGATCTTCCAGGAAAAAATACTATAGGGTACTTCAACAGAGCAGCAGTTCCTAGGCTTTGCAGTGCATACATGGTTTGGGTGGGATAGAAGTCCCTGCGGCTCACCAAAACCATCTCCAGGACTCAGAAATAAAAGGATATGTGAACCCACCATTATTCACCACATTCTAATATCACAAACTAGATAAAAGACCTTGTAGGGAAATTGGATTTATGATGGAACTTTCAGGATCAAAGAAGAAAGTTGAATGGCACAATCATGGTGTCAGATTAACTTTGGTTTAGAAAGAATCATGGGGTCGCTTTCTTCAATTCCACCCCAGGGAGGTGATCTGCCTAGAATACCTAGGCAAGCACCTCTGCCATCTCCTCTTGCCCTCCCCAGCAACCATGAGATGGGTACTTTAGTCCACCAATGATTCCAATCATGTCTGGCATTGGGGGTCATGAGCTCTTAAGCCATGTTTTGAAACTCAGAAATAAAGAAATTCTAAGCAAACAGTTTCCTGTGCCTCTCTGCCTTCCTTGTGCTGACTTGAGGTCTTACCCACACACCAGTCAGACCTGCCTATGGGCTTGTTATTCTGACCCTGGCAAGGGGATTTGGGGTGTTGGGGGACCATTCCTCATGCTCTGGAATGCCAGTTCCCGACACTGGGCTGAGGAAGGCCCTGGTCTGACAATATATTTCTGGTTGATAATATATTTCCCCTCCAAAGAAATCCCCAAGGTCCCATGGTACCCAGAGTGAAAATGTCAGTAGTAGATAAGACTCTAGGATTCAGTAGCTTGAGCTTTTTCACCCTTATCAGGGGAGGAAATGCCTCTCCCATTGCTCCTGTTTCGTACCTAGAGCTCTTACATTAGGGTTGCAGAGGCGGTCACTGAAAAGGAGAGGGGGCAAGAGGGGTCCTGAGGCGCTCTTAGGAATTCACCCTGCTGTGTTTCTGGAGGTAGAGCTAGGATGAGTATATTTCACCAGTCAGCACATTGGTGGTATGAAATATGAGTGTTGGGTAGATATTACCCACTGGAATTGTTTATTTTTTATATTCTTTATATAGGCTCATTTGGATTATTTTCTTTTTTTATATTTTAAAAATATGATAGAATAGACATAACATAAAATTTACCTTATCAATCAGTTTTAAGGGTACACCTCAGTGGCATTAAAAACACTCACATTGTTGTGCACTGGAATTATCTTTAATTGTTTAGTAGTTAGTATAATGTCTGTTTCCTCCCTGCTTCTGAAATATAAGTTTCTTGAGTGCTGGGTGTCCCACGTGCCTAGACCAGTCCTTGGAACTAGAAGACACTCCTTAAATATTTGTTTACTGACTGGATATTCCAGGACCCACTAAAATTAGTACAGCTCAAACTGGCCAAGTTTTGTCTATGGGACTAAGTAAACAAAAGCAGAAGCTTTGTCTCATTCTTTGCATAGTTTTTCTCTTCACCTTGGTGTTTAGGAAAGGAAACACTTACAAGTCCTTACGCACTGACATTGGTTTCTCCAGGAAGAGTTGCCAGAGTTTCCTGTACAATTCATAAAGAGTGACCCGTTGCTTATTCTGCGGAAGTGTTTCTTACAGTCACAGGTTAACAGGGTGCCCACTTTATACGTAAGAGCTTTGAATGTGGCATATTTAATATTTGGTGGGCCGGGATCACAAAATTCTGTGAAAGAAAAGAAGCATGTTAGAAGTTCAGGAGGGGCCAAATACTCACACATTTAACCATGTGGTGATTTAATCACACATTTCTTCATTTTATTTAAAGGATTTATACAGAATGGGCCAAACACTCACACATTTAACCATGTGGTGACTTAATCACACATTTCTTCATTTTATTTAAAGGATTTATATATACTCCACTTTTTCCTAGAAAGAAACTAAGGCTGTTGCCATCATTCTTTAGAAACCTTTGTATGAGAGACAGTTCAAAATTTAATTCCAACCAAATTCCACTTCAAACTACTATGTATTTCAAAGTAAATGAAGAGAAATGAATGAGGTTTTATTCTGAATATGTCTCATGTTGAGCAAGTAGAGAAAGAAGACCAATGATGTGAGGAAAAGAAGAAAGCCAAGTAAATTGAATTAAAGGGCAAAATGTGTGTGCAAGAAATAAGAAATTTTAAAGAAATAAGGATTTCTTGACTATCTATAATTAATGGTTCTGTGCCATTAAATAAAAAAGAAATGTAAACTGCTTCACTCAGTGTCTGGCTAATAGGCAGTGAGTGTTTCTTACTCACCTACCCATCTGTGAGTTTTCCAAATTTCTTTTCATGCTGCCAAGACCTGACCCTCTCAGCTTAAAAAATGGACACTGGTTTCCCACTAAAGACACTTGATTTAATGGCTAAATACCCCTCTATTAAGGGGAAATAAGTTTTGGTCTAATCAGAAAGATCACTCCATTGCATATCTTGCAACAAGTTCTGCTTCAAGAAACTAGATTTTTTGCCTGACAGATGATGGTGCAGTTGATAGGGCGTCAACCTATAGCACTGAGGTCTCTGGTTGGAAAACCGAGGTCACTGGCTTATCTGCTTGAGCATGGGCTTGCCAGCATCAGCACTTCAGCACAGGTCATCGGCTTGAGTATGGAATCATTGACATGATCCTAAGGTCTCTGGCTTGAGCCCAAGATTGCTAGCTTGAGCAAGGGGTCACTGGATTGAGTTGAGCTCCCCAGTCAAGGCACATATGAGAAGCAATCAATGAACAACTAAAATGAAGCAACTATGAGTTGATGCTTCTCATCTCTCTTGCCTCTCTCTCTCTCTCCCTTCCTCTTTCTCTCTCTAAAAATCAATTTTAAAAAAAGAATACTATAACAAAACAAGGAACTAGATTTTTAGGGAAAAGCCACACACTGGATAGAAGAAGCAGATAGGAAGGATCACAAGAAACAGTAAAGGGTAAGAAAGCAGGGGCCTCTCCATCTACTAGAACAGGCACCAGATCTGGCTGGTGCTGCACTCATTGCCTGTAGAGGACAGTCTGCTAATTGCTTATTAATCACTCGGGTTGTCATGGAGCTTCTCTGTGCCCTTTCACTCTGCTCAGGATTTTGTCATCCCAGAGACTACTCCCATCCAAGACTTAGGACACTCCTTATTACCCCCAAAACAGAAGGTGGGGAGAACGTGGACAGCTTGCTCCACCTCTAACCAAGAAGGGACTAAATGAAAGCAAGTTGAATGGCTCAGTGGGCCAGGAATTGTACAGGAATATGTACCAAAAGGACTGAATAAATTCTGGTAATCATAATAATGACATTAATAAGGCAAGAAAGGCAGTATGGTGGAAGAAAGTGGAAAAGATGGTTTTCTAAATTCTAGCTCTAGAGGTTTACTAGCTATATAGCTTTATTGTTTTTACTTACCTAAGATGTGGTTTCCTCTCCTGTAAGTGGGTGTTATAATAATTATTTTACTAATTTGTTTTAAAGATTACATGACATAACACACTAAGGTAAGTTGCAAAGTACCTGGCACATAATAGGCATAGATAGATGTCAGCTCTGCCTTTTCTTTTTTCTTCTGTCCAAAAAAAGAGAATGATAATTCATATAGAGACTGGGCTGAAATTTATTTTATCCCTTATCTCTCTCTGTAGCCCATATCATCAGTACCACTCACGGCACTTATCAGACATCAACACCAATAAACTTTTGAAGTATCAGAAGGTACTGGTAAATTTGTTGCTAAAACAAGATATGCATAATAATCAGAAAAACCAATGAAGTAATATGGCAAAGATGTTCCTTTTAACCATCTGTTTTCAACATTGTACTAGAAGTCTTAGCTAATAATACAACACAAAAGGAAATAAAAGGTCATATATTGAGAAGGAAGAAATAAAACTGTTTCTGTTTGCAGGTGTCATGATTGACTATATAGTAAATCTAAAAGAAAAGACAAAAAAAACCCTCTTCATACTAATAAGTGATTATAGCAGGACACAAAGCAAATATACAAAAGTCAATTGGTTGGCTATCTAGCAGCAATGAACAAGTGAAAATTAAAATAAAAAACACAACAGCATTTACATTAGCACCCAAAAAATAAAATACTTGTATATAAATCTAACAAAATATGTATGAGATCTATATAAGGAAAACTATATAAAAGTCTGATGAGAGAAATCAAAGAACTAAATAAATGGAGAGATATCCCATGTTCATGGGTAGGAAGATTCAATATTGTCAATATATCAATTCTTCTCAACTTGATCTATAGAATCAATGCAGTCCCAATCAAAATCTCAAGTTATTTTGCGCATGTCAACAAACTGATTCCAGCCTGACCAGGCGGTGGCGCAGTGGATAGAGCATCGGACTGGGATGCGGAAACCCAGGTTCAAGACCCTGAGGTCAGCCACTGGAGCGCGGGCTCATCTGGTTTGAGCAAAAACTCACCAGCTTGGACCCAAGGTCACTGGCTCCAGCAAGGGGCTACTCGGTCGCTGAAGGCCCGCAGTCAAGGCACATGTGAGAAAGCAATCAATGAACAACTAAGGTGTTGCAATTGCAACGAAAAACTAATGATTGATGCTTCTCATCTCTCTTCATTCCTGTCAGTCTGTTCCTATCTATCCCTCTCTCTGACTCTCTCTGTCTCCGTAAAAAAAAACAAAAAAAAAAACAACTGATTCCAAAGTTTATTTGGAGAAGCAAAAGGCCCAGAATAACCAACACAATACTGAAGAACAAAGTTGGAGGACTGACATTAGCTAACTTCAAGACTTTCTATAAAGTGACAGTAATCAAGGCAGTATGATATTGGTGAAAGAGTAGACAAATAAATCAATGTAACAGAACAGAGAGTCCATAAACACACATGAATATAGTCAATTGATCTTTGACAAAAGAACAATAGCAATACAATAGAACAAAGATAGTCTTTTCAGCAAATGGTGCTGGAACAACTGAACATCCACATGCAAAAAAAAAAAAGGGATCAAGACACAGACCTTCTGTCCTTCACAAAAACTAACTCAGAATGGATCACAGACCTAAATGTAAAACACAAAACTATAAAACTCTTAGAAGATAATACAGGAGGAAGTCTAGATGACCTTGGGTTTCATAATGACTCTTTAGATGCAACACCAAAAGCATGATACATGAGAGAAAGAATTGAGAAACTGGCCTTCATTAAAATAAAATATTTCTGCTCTCGAATGAAAAAACAAGCAACCAACTGGGAGAAAATATTTGCAAAAGACATTTTATAAAGGATTAGTATCTAGAATAGTCAAAGAATTCTTAAAATCAAACATAAAATTAACAATCTGATATTAAAAATAGGCCAAAGACGTTAACAGTTATCTTACCACAGAAAATGCATGGATGGCAAACAAACACATGAAAAGATGCTCCAGATTATATATCACCAGGGAAATGCTAAAACAACAACGAGATACCACTACACATGTTTAGCATGGCCAAAATCCAAAATATCAAATGCTGATGAGGATGTGGAGCAACAGGAACCCCATTCATTGTTGGTGGGAATGCAAAATGGTACAGCCACTTTGGAAGACAGTTTGGCAGTTTCTTACAAAACTCAACATACTCTTACTGTACAATCGAAAATTGTGCTTCTTGGGATTTACCCAAAGGAGCTGAAAACTTATGTCTACACAAAAACTTGCACATGGATATTTATAGCAGTTTTATTAATAATTTCTAGAGCTTGGAAGCAACCCTTTAGATGTCCTTCAGTAGGTGAGTGATAAACTATGGTACATCAGACAATAGAATATAATTCAGCAGTAAAAACAAATGAGCTATTAAGCCATAAAAAGACATGGAGGAAATTTAAATGTATATTACTAAATGAAAGAATCCAATCTCAAAAGGCATCATATTGCCTGACCTGTGGTGGAGCAGTGGACAAAGCATTGACCTGGAACCTTGAGGTTGCTGGTTTGAAACCCTGGGCTTGTTCAGTCAAGGCACATATGGGAGTTGATGCTTCCTGCTCCTATCCCCTTCTCTCTTCCTCTCCTCTCTAAAATGAATAAAGTCTTAAAAATATTTTTTAAAAAGGCCTCAAATTGTATAATTCAAACTAAATGATATTCTGGAAAAGGCAAAACATGGGAGACACAGTACAAAGATCTATTGTTGACATGCATTAGGGAGGAAGACAAGACGCATAGGCAGAGCACAGATAATTTTTAGAGCAGTGAAAAAACTATGTATGATACTGTATATAATGGTGAACACATGTCAATATACATATGTCTAAGCCCATATATTCTATAACACCAAGAGTGAACCCTAATGTCAACTATGCACTCTGGGTGATAAAAATGTGTCAATGTAGGTTTGTCAAAGTAACAAGTAGAAAACAGAGAGAAAGAAGGTCAAATTAAAGCTACCCATATCAGTATTTACATGAAACATACATTAAACATGTAATAATTTAAAAGAAACTTTCAGACTGGATAAAACAGCAGAGCCCAATTGTATGCTGTCTACAATAGAACACACTTTAAGGACAATAATAGCTTAAAAATAAAAGATAAGAGCAGATGGCGACAGAGTAGGCGGACGTACCAACTTCCAACTCCCAGAACCAAAGTGGATTATAACTCAATTTTGGGAACCATCACCTGGATAAACCAACCTTGAACTAAACTAAGTGGACTCTTCAACCAAGGAACACAGAAGAAGCCACATTGAGACTGGTAGGAATAGCGAAAACGCGAAGAGGGCTGCCCAGCTCCCCGGAGCAAACGGCAGCCCGGAGAGACCCGCGTGGCAGGAGGAAAGTTTGGCGGAGAGGGAGGGACCTGGGTCCCAGGAACCAAGCCTCAGCCTGCAGTCCCAGAGCCTAGAAGAGGCGTTTGGACAGTTTTGAGCTGTGAAACAAGTGAGGGAGCTCCCAGGCCTACAGTGTAAAGTATTAGGTCCCTTCCTACTCTGCTGAGGGTTGTTGAAGGGTATAGTGGGCGGCAGGACGCTGAAACGCGGTTCTGTCGGCATGGGCAGAGGCCAAGCCGGTGGGAGCTCGGGCTAGCCCAGCAGGGTCAGAGGGGACGCACGAAAGCGATCCGGAAGCTGTGGGCCGCCTGTAGTCTGACCTGTGGGGACAAAGCGGGAGGCCAGGAACGAGCAGAAATCTGCTCTGCGACCCTGCGCAAGCCGGCCCTGACCGCGGGAACCGGGCTCGGACCAGGGACGGGCGGGGGGCTTGCAGCTGAACTCACGTTACCAGCCCGGCCCGGCCGGAGAAACCGAGGTTTGCCATTCTGTGTGCGCGAGCGGGCTCTGAGCACGGAAACGGGGTAGACCACGAGACAAGTGGAAGCTCGCAGCTGAGCCCACGCTAATATCCCCGCCCGACTGAAGAAACCGCGATTTGCCATCTCACGTGCACGAGCGGGCTCAGAACACGGGGGCGGGGTAGAGTCCGGGACGAGCAGAAGACAGCAAACACTCCCGCCCCAATAAATCTTGGTTTCTGACCCTGCGCAGAAAAACCCTAGCCTCGAGGGCGGGGCTAAAGCTCCGGTCGGGCAAAGGCTTACAGCTGAGAGCACGTCAAAAGCCCCGCCCAACCCGCGAAACTGTAGTGAGCAGGCTCCAACTGCTGGTTCTGGGCGGAAGTCCGGAAATAGGCTGGTCCGCAGATGAGTAAAGGTGCTCACCTCTATCCTTGGTCCTGAGGCTTGAGGTTGAGTGACAGCCCCTCCCGCGGAGGAGAGGCAAAAATCACAACAAAAGCCACAGTGGGCCGGCTCTGGCAACGCCCATACCCAACCACCCTAGGCAGCGGCAGAGGGGGTGGCAGGCCTGCAGACAGACCACACCTAGAGAACACAAAGGCAACACCTACTGGACTCCAATGGCCACAACTTGCTTATACACAGATAAAATGGGCAGGCCGAGGAATGCAAACCAAATGAATCAAGAGAAATCCCCAGAGAAGGACCTGAATGAACCAGATATAACCAAATTACCAGATGCAGAATTTAGAATAATGATAGTTAGGATGTTCAAAGAAATTAGAGCAACAATGGATAGTCATTATGAACACCTAAATAAAGAGATAAAGAGTATAAAAAACAAAATTGAAATAATAAAAAAGAATCAGACAGAAATGTCAAATACAGTATCAGAACTGAAGACCACAATGGAAGGAATTAAAAGCAGGATGAATCAAGCTGAAGATCGAATAAGCGAGTTAGAGGACACAATAAACAAAGGCACAGAAGCAGAGAAGAAAAAGGAAAAGAGATTCAAAAAATGTGAGGAAACTCTAAGGGAGCTCTGTGACAACCTGAAGAGAAACAACATTCGCATCATAGGGGTACCTGAAGAAGAGGAGAGAGGACAGGAAATGGAAACTTTGTTCAATCAAATCATAGCAGAAAACTTTCCTAAATTAAGGCTGGGAAACACTCCACACATTCAAGAAGCACACAGAACTCCATTAAAGAGAAACCCAAAAAGATCTACACCAAGACACATCATAGTTAAAATACCAAAGCTAATGGATAAAGAAAAAATTTTAAAAGCTGCTAGGGAAAAAAAAGCTATCACCTACAAAGGAACTCACATAAGGATGACATCAGACTTCTCAACAGAAACACTTGAGGCCAAAAGGGAATGGCAAGAAATAAAGTAATGCAGAACAAAAACCTACAACAAAGACTACTCTATCCAGCAAGGCTAACATTTAAAATTGAAGGAGAAATAAAGAGCTTTCCAGACAAAGAAAGCCTCAAGGAATTCATAAAAACCAAACCAATTCTGCAAGAGATACTAAGGGGCCTGTTGTAAACAGTTTAAAGGGAGAAAAAAATATAGCCAAAGAAGAATACAACATTAAAGAATAAAATGGCAATAAACAACTACATATCAATAATAACCTTAAATGTAAATGGATTAAATGATCCAATCAAAAGACATAGGGTAGCTGCATGGATAAAGAAACAGGACCCATACATATGCTGTCTACAAGAGACACACCTTAAAACAAAAGATGCACATAGACTGAAGGTAAAAGGATGGAAAAAAATATTTCATGCAAATGGAAATGAAAAAAAAGCCGGGTAGCAGTACTTATATCTGACAAAATGGACTTTAAAACAAAGGCTGTAGTAAGAGATAAAGAAGGACACTACATAATGATAAAGGGAACAATTCAACAGGAAGATATAACTATTATAAATATCTATGCACCAAATATAGAGCCCCGACATATATAAAGCATACTTTGATGGATATAAAGGGCGAGATTAACAGCAATACTATCATAGTAGGGGATTTCAATACCCCTCTAACAACACTGGATAGATCCTCAAGAAAGAAAATTAATAAAGAAACAGCAGACTTAAAGGAGACACTAGATCAACTTGATTTAATAGATATCTTCAGAACTTTTCACCCTAAAGCAGTAGAATATACATTCTTCTCAAGCGCTCATGGTACATTTTCTAGGATAGACCACATGTTAGGACACAAAAATGGTCTCAATAAATTTAAGAAGATTGAAATCATATCAAGCATTTTCTCTGATCACAATGCCATGAAACTAGAAATTAACCACAAAAGAAAAACTGAAAAATACTCAAACACTTGGAAACTAAATAGCATGATATTAAATAATGAATGGACTCACAATGAGATCAAAGAAGAAATAAAAAAGTTTCTAGAAACAAATGATAATGAGCATACATCAACTCAAAATTTATGGGACACAGCAAAAGAAGTTCTGAGAGGGAAGTTTATTGCACTCCAGGCATATCATAAGAAGCTAGAAAAAGCTCAAATAAGCAACCTGACCCTGCATCTAAAAGAACTAGAAAAACAACAGCAGATAAAACCTAAGACAAGTAGAAGGAAGGAAATAATAAAGATCAGAGCAGAAATAAATGACATAGAGGCGAAGGAAACAATACAGAGGATCAATGAAACCAGAAGCTGGTTCTTTGAAAAGGTAAACAAGACTGATGAACCTTTAACTAGACTCACCAAGAAAAAAAGAGAGAGGACTCAAATAAATAAAATTAGAAAGGACAGTGGAGAAATAACAACTGACACAACAGAAATACAAAGCATTGTAAGAAAATACTATGAAGAACTATATGCCAAAAAATTAGACAATCTTGGTGAAATGGACAAATTTCTTGAATCATATAACCTTCCAAAAATCAATCTGGAAGAATCAGAACACCTAAACAGACTAATTACAACAAATGAGATCAAAACAGTTATAAAAAAACTCCCAAAAAAGAAAAGTCCTGGGCCTGATGGCTTCAAAAGTGAATTCTATCAAAAATTCAAAGAAGAACTAACTCCTATCCTCCTAAAGCTATTTCAAAAAATTCAAGAGGAAGGAAGACTTCCAAACTCCTTTTATGAGGCGAGCATAATTCTGATTCCAAAACTGGGCAAAGACAACACAAAGAAAGAAAATTATAGGCCAATATCCCTGATGAATTTAGACGCTAAAATTCTCAACAAAATATTAGCCAACCGGATCCAGCAATATATGAAAAACATCATACACCATGATCAAGTGGGATTTATTCTGGAGAGGCAAGGCTGGTTCAATATTCGCAAATCAATCAATGTGATTCATCACATAAACAAAAGGAAGGACAAAAATCACATGATAATTTCAATAGATGCAGAAAAGGCATTGGATAAAATCCAGCACCCATTCATGCTCAAAACTCTCAGTAAAGTAGGAATACAGGGATCATTCCTTAAAATGATAAAGGCCATCTACGACAAACCCACAGCAAACATCATACTAAATGGACAAAAAACAACAGCAATTCCCTTAAGATCAGGAACCAGGCAGGGATGCCCCCTTTCACCACTCTTATTCAACATAGTTCTGGAAGTCCTAGCTACAGCAATCAGACAAGAAGAAGAAATAAAAGGCATCCGAATTGGAAAAGAAGAAGTAAAACTGTCACTATTTGCAGATGATGTGATATTGTATATTGAAAACCCTAAAGTCTCAGTCAAAAGACTACTGGACCTTATAAATGAATTCAGCAAGGTGGCAGGATATAAAATTAATACTCAGAAATCAGAGGCATTTTTATATACCAACAATGAACTGTCAGCAAAAGAAATTAAGGAAACAACCCCTTCACTATTGCAGCCAAAAAAATAAAGTACCTAGGAGTAAATGGAACCAAGGAGGTTAAGGACTTGTACTCGGAAAATTATAAAACATTGGTAAAAGAAATCAAGGAAGATACAAACAAGTGGAAGCATATACCGTGCTCATGGCTAGGAAGAATAAACATCATTAAAATGTCTATATTACCCAAAGCAATTTACAAATTCAATGCAATACCAATTAAAATACCAATGACATACTTCAAAGATATAGAACACATATTCCAAAAATTTATATGGAATCAAAAAAGAACACAAATAGCCTCAGCAATCTTAAAAAGAAAAAATAAAGCAGGAGGTATCACTCTTCCAGATATCAAGGTTTACTATAAGGCCATTATACTCAAGACAGCCTGGTACTGGCACAAGAACAGGCACATAGATCAATGGAACAGAACAGAGAACCCAGAAATAAACCCATAGCTTTAAGGACAACTGATATTTGACAAAGGAGGAAAGAACATACAATGGAGTAAAGACAGCCTCTTTAACAAATGGTGTTGGGAAAATTGGACATCTACCTGCAAATAATGAAACTAGACCATCAACTTACACCATTCACAAAAACAAACTCAAAATGGATAAAAGACTAAAATGTAAGTCGTGAAACCATAAGCATCTTAGAAGAAAACATTGGCAGCAAGCTCTCCGACATCTGTAGCAGCGGTATATTTGCCGATTTATCTCCACGGGCAACTGAAATAAAAGGCAAGATAAACAAATGGGACTATATCAAACTAAAAAGTTTTTGCATAGCTAAAGACAATAAGAACAGAATAAAAAGAGAAACCACACAATGGGAGAACATATTTGACAGCACATCTGATAAGGGGTTAATAACTAAAATTTATAAAGAACTTATAAAACTCAACAACAGGAAGACAAACAATCCAATCAAAAAATGGGCAAAAGAAATGAATAGAAATTTCTCCAAAGAGGACATACAGATGGCCAATAGGCATATGAAAAAATGCTCAACATCACTAATTATTAGAGAAATGCAAATTAAAACCACAATGAGATATCACCTCACACCAGTCAGAATGGCACTCATCAGCAAAACAACACAGATTAAGTGCTGGCGAGGATGTGGAGAAAAGGGAACCCTTCTGCACTGCTGGTGGGAATGCAGACTGGTGCAGCCACTATGGAAAACAGTTTGGAGATTCCTCAAAAAATTAAAAATCGAACTGCCTTTTGACCCAGCTATCCCACTTATAGGAATATACCCTAAGAACACCTTAGCACTGTTCGAAAAGAAGAAATGCGCCCCCATGTTCCTGGCAGAGTTGTTCACAATAGCAAAGATCTGGAACCAGCCCAAGTGTCCGTCAGAATACGAGTGGATTAAAAAGCTTTGGTACATATATACTATGGAATACTACTCAGCCATAAGAAATGATGACATCGGATCATTTATAACAAAATGGATGGTCCTTGATAACCTTATACGGAGTGAAATAAGTAAATCAGAAAAAAAGAAAAACTGAGAACAGCACGATTTCATACATAAGTGGGACATAAAAGTGAGACTATAAGACATGGACAAGAGAGTGGTGGTTATGGGGTGGGGGGAGGGAGGGAAGGTTGGGAAAAGGAGGAGGGGAGGGACACAGGGAAAACCAGATAGAAGGTAACAGAGGACAATTTGACTTTTGGTGACGGGTATGCAACACAATTGAATGTTAAGATAACCTGGAGATGTTTTCATTAAAAAAAATATATTAAAAAAAAGAAAAGGAATGGAAAAAAATAATAATAATATGTTCGGCAGATAAAATATATTATGCTCACTTTGTTAAAGATGGTGCTGCCCACATGGAAGCCCATCACTCAGGTGATATTATTTGCCCTTATGCTTGTGATGGCTGTGGGGGAAAAGTTGTAAGCAGGCCGGGTCATTATAGCTTAAGGCTTTGTTTTAAGAGTAAGCTCATCTCCACACCCTTGACTGATTGGATGATGTAGGGTGGTGATGTAGGGAGGAATCCCATTATGCCTCAGATGGGTGACTTTGTATCAGAGACTTCCTTGTTTGTATAATTGGATTAAAGGTTTTGAGTCTATGCTATAAAGTGGGGGAGAGCAGTAGCTTGATCTCTCTCTCTCTCTCGGTTCCTGGGTTCCTGAGATTAGTATTAGAGAGGAGAGCAGAGTAAGGCCACGTGAAGGCCAGGAGAAGCAGCCGAGATGGCAGAGTGCTGAGGAAGAAACCAGTTTGTTAAGAGTTTGTGCAGGAGGAGATGGGAAACAGAGGTGAATAAGTCTGGTGAGCTAGAAACTTTTGATTCTAGGAAACTCGGATAAGTCAGTAGCTTTGTGAGCACTGAATGAGTGGGTTTTGGAGCCCAGTGTGTGTTTTTGCTTGCCCGCCGGGTGCAAGCTAGAATTAAAGCTGATGGCTCACCAGTTCTTGGTTCCGGTGTTTCATTGCCATCTGTTCGAATCTAATGTGAACCTGCGTGGATCAGGCTGCTGTGATGGTGGCCTTGACTACTGGCTTTACATAATAAAAGATAAAAAAAGATATAATATGCAAAGGTACACATAAAGCTGGTGTGGCTATATAAATATCAGAAAGTAGATTTTAAAATAAGAAACAGTCTTCACAGATGACGTTTGTTTACATAAAATTAGTAAGAAATCTATAAAATAATATCTAAAATTTAGCAAATTTAGCAATCTCAATATACAAAATCACTTGTGGTTCGTTCTAAGTACTAGAAGAAACCAATTATAAAATAAAAAATGTAAAAATAATTCAATTTACAATAATATCAAAAGCGTAAAATACTCGTGAATAAAGTTAGCAAAAATTTGTAAGACCTCTAAACTAAAAACTCTGAAATATTGCTAACATAAATTAAAGAACTATATAAATGAAGAAATATACAATGTTTATGGGTTGGAAGATTCAATTTTTTTAAGTGTCAATTCACCTTAAAAGGATCAATAAATTCAATGTAATTACAATTTTAAAAATCTAACACACTTTCAGGTAGAAATTTGCTAAGTTGATTCTAAAACTTCTTTGGAAACACAGAAGACCTAGAATTTCTAAGATAATCTTAAAAGGATGTGCAAATTTGAAGGATTCACACAATTTGATGTCAAGACTTTACATAAAGCTACAGTAACCAAGACATAGACTCATACATGTAGATTCTGTTGATTGTTTTACAAACACATCATGGAATTTCAATGAAGGAAGGACAACCTTCTCAACAAATTCTTTTAGTCTGACCAGGCAGTGGCACAGTGGATAGAGCATCAAACTGGGATGCAAAGGATCCAGGTTGAAACTCTGAGGTTGCCGGCTTGAGTGCAAACTCAACAGCTTGAGCATGGGGTCGCTGGCTTGAGCATGGATCATAGACATGACCCCATGGTTGCTGGCTTGAGCCTAAAGTTGTTGGCTTGAAGCCCAAACTTGCTGGCTTGAGCAAGGGGTCACTTGCTTTGCTGTAGCACCCCCCCACCAAGGCACATATGAGAAGCAAATCAATGAACAACTAAGGTGCCTGTAAAGCCAATAACCGGGGTCAGGATCACAGTCGTCCGGCCAGTGCAGGTTCACATTGGATTCGAACAGTCGGTAATGAAACAACAGAGCCAAAAACTGGTGAGCCATCAGCTTTAATTCTAGCTTGCACCCGGCGGGCAAGCAAAAACATACACTGGGCTCCAAAACCCACACATTCAGTGCTCACAAAGCTACTGACTTATCCAAGTTTCCTAGAATCAAAGGTTTCTAGCTCACCAGACTTATTCACCTCTGTTTCCCATCTCTTCCAGCACAAACTCTGCACAAACTGGCTTCTCCCTCAGCACTCTGCCATCTTAGCTGCTTCTTCTGGCCTCCACGTGGCCTTAATCTGCTCTCCTCTCTAATACCTCAGGAACCAAGAGAGGGCAAGCTCCTGGCCTGCTCCACTTTATAGTGTAGAATCAAAACCTTTAATCCAATTATACAAACAAGGAAGTCTCTGATACAAAGTCACCCATCTGAGGCATAATGGGATTCCTCAGGAGTGTACCACCCTACATCATCCAATCAGTCAAGGGTGTGGAGAAGAGCTTACTCTTAAAACTAAGCCTTAGGCTATAATGACCCAGCCTGCCTACATTACAGTCTTTCCCCTACACCCATCCCAAGCAGAAGGGCAAATAATATCACCTGGGTGACGGGCTTCCATGTGGGCAGCGCCATCTTTAACAAAGTGAGCATATTATATTTTATCTGCCCAACAGTGCCACAACAAAGAGTTGATGCTTCTCATCTCTCTCCCTTCCTGTCTATCTGTCCCTATCTGTCCCTCTTTCTTTGTCTCTGTCAAAAGAAATCATTAAGAAGTATGCTTAGCAACTCTTGTTGTTATTAATTACTATAATATATCAAGGGTTGACCTCAGATGCATTTGGAATTGAACTCAACCACAAACCAAGAAAATTTGAAAGGGCAGACAAACATCCTTAAAAACTCTTTAATTACATAACATGCATTTCTAAGTAAGGCCATGGAAATTTCCAGTGTCATTATAAATTAGTCTGAGTATCTGAGGAGGGCATGTGGAGACATGGGGAAGTTCCAGAACTTCTTACTCACACAGACTTTTGTAAAAAGTATCTTTCCTGGAATTTAGAAACACTGAAACTTCTCTGGTCTGTAGCTAAGATTCAGTAATGAGCCTGATTATAATCCTTTGAAATGCCTTGCAAGGGTGTTCCAAATACCATCTGAAGAAAATGGGAAGTAAGAGAGTGCATGGGAAAGGAAGCCCTGGAGGTTTGTTTCTTTTTACTCTAATAGCAATAAATCTGGAATATTTTTTGACCATTCTTAGCACTTTGTCATTAAAGAAAGAGCAGTACAACATCTTAAAAAAAAAAAAAAAAAAAAAAAAGATGCCTGACCAGGCAGTGGCGCAGTGGATCAGTGGATAGAGCATCAGACTGGGATGGGGAAGACCCAGGTTCGAGATCCCGAGCTCGCCAGCTTGAGCGTGGGCCCATCTGGCTTGAGCAAAACTCACCAGCTTAGACCCAAGATCACTGGCTCCAGCAAGGGGTTGCTCGGTCTGCTGAAGGCACGCACGCGGTCAAGGCACATGTGAGAAAGCAATCAATGAACAACTATGGTGTTGCGACGGCAACGAAAAACTAATGATTGATGCTTCTCACCTCTCTCTGCTCCTGTCTGTCTGTCCTTATCCATCCCTCTCTCTGACTCTCCCTCTGTCCTCTGTAAAAAAAAAAAAAGAATTGAAAGTACAGTCTTTCCTGCAATCTTGCAATCTTGCAGAGGAGTAACAAAGGAGAATTCTATTTATATGACTCAGCAACATGACTTTAAATCCTCTTTCCCTATGTTACCCCTTAAATTTTTCTTCCCACACAGCAAGGCAGCTTTGCTTATTCTCTACTTTTACTCACTAAAAATTCTGAAAATTTATTCTCAAAACTCAGCTAAGAGGGAGGGCTTCCCTCCGTCATTACTCTCGTACCTATCCTTCCCGTTTCTACCAGTGGCTCTGACTCCTTAGCAGAAATCAGTCTGTGCTTTCAGCTCTATTCACTCAGCTCTACCCACTCCTGCTCACACCACACTGAGCCTAGAAGCTCAGAAGGCAAACAGAATTTTCTTTAGAAGGTGGGAAGCGACGTATTTTTCTCTCTGTAATTTTTAAGTATTGGTACAATTATGGGGTTTGATGTCATTTTCTCTCCTTAAAGAGTTTGCTGCCAGTGGCTGCCTATGTGTTAGTCTGTGGAGGGTGCCAAGAAGATCTCCAGCCCCCAATCTGCACCCCCTTCCAATTACCCATGAGATGCTACAATCACCATCCTTCATTTGTAAATGCTTTCTTTCCTTTACCATCCTCTTTATGACACCAGGAACTTTAGATGATATTTATCATTGACTTCATTATGGAGTGAATTGTGCCCCTTGAATTCATATATTGAAGCTCTAACCCCCAGAACCTCAGAATGTGACTTTTTTATTTAAGTAAGAAAAGGGGAGATAGACAGGCTTTCTCACATATGCTCCAACCCGAGGTCCACCCAGCAACCCGCATCTGGGGCCTATGCTCAAATCAACCAAGCTATCTTCAGCATTCAGCTGACTCCTGAACCAATTGGGCCACAGACTGCAGGATGGGAAGAGAGAGCGAGAAGGGGGAGAAGTAGGTGAAGAGAAGCAGATGGTCACTTCTCCTCTGTGTCCTGATCAGGGATGAAACCTGGAATGTCCATATGCTGGGCCAGTGCTCTATCCCCATGATGGCGAACCTATGACACACGTGTCAGCACTGACATGAGTAGCCATTTTCAATGACACGCAGCTGAATGCGGCCGCATACCAGAGAAGTATGGGGTGGCATGCCAAGAAGGACGTTTCATCCTCAGCTCCTGCATGGCCAGGTGCAATAGCCGAGGATAAAACATTTGCTGTAGTGTAGACACTCTGTGCCAGAGGTCTGTAGGCCAAAACATTTTTGTTATTTAAACTATAAATATCGCAAAATTATGGTTTTTTCCTCAAAGTGAGACACCACCCAAGTTATGCTAGTTTTTTTGGCGAATTTTGGCACACCAAGCTCAAAAGATTGCCCATCACTGCTCTATCCACTGAGTGAGCTCGACAGGACCAGAATGTGACTGTTGTAAGAAAACAGGCCTTTAAAGAGGTAGTTAAAATTAAATCAGGTCACATGCGTGGGCCCTAATCCATTCTGACTGTGTCTTTACAAGAAGAGGAAATTTGAACGTGCAGGAGATAGCTGCCAGGGATGCATGCAGAGAAAAACCTTGTGAAGAAGCAGTTAGAGGGTGGCCATCTGCAAACCAAGGAGAGAAGCGTCAGAGGAAACCAACCCTGCCAGCACCTTGATTCTGGACTTCCAGCGTCCAGAGGTTTAAGAAAATAAATTTCTGTTGTTCAAATAGCTAAGTGTGGTATTTCATTATGGCAGCCTAAGCATACTAATACCACTCTTTAACAGAAATTAGTTTATATAATCCTTTGCTTTTTGCCAACTAGTCAAGGTTTGGAGTAGAAATGAAAAATAGGTTCTTCCCAGGACAGGGAAGATCTTGATTCCCAAAGAACTATAAGAGAGCTAAGCATATGAGAGAGATGATGGATTAGAAGAAAGAGGAGTAAGGTTGATATAACATTAATATGAGACATGTATATAGGATTATTTGGTTGCAAAGGGCTTTCACATTAGTATTTTACCCTGACAACAATGCTGAGGGAAGCACTGTCTCTGTTTCACAGATAAGGAACAAGAGTCTCACAGAAGGTGTGTGGATTGCTCAAGGTAATCCTCAGAGCCTGATCACAGACCCACTAGCACTGAGTCCCACAGATGACAAATATCTTTGGCTTCCCAGGTTTGCTGGTGGCCACCGTGTGCATCGTGTTGGTGCCTCCACACTGAAGCCTCCCCACCCTGTGTGATCTTGACTTTTCCAGAAACAAAGGGCCAAACCACCAGTTAACCTAATGGTTTTATACTGCAACCTTGTACCACAGTTGGGACCCCCCGTTTGGGGCCAGAACTGTGTCTTAGTCCCCCAACAACACTTGTAACACCTGATGTAGAACCTTACACAGATGAGCAGAATATTTGCTGATTGAACCAATATGACCCCATTTTATTTCTTGCAAAAGTGATTGTTGGTCAAATAAGTTTGTAAATATGACATATATGTTTGCTTGCTTATAGTTTGCATTGGATATTGGGGGACAGTCTGTAAGCAGGCAGGATCTTTATAGCCTAAGGCTTAGTTTTAAGACTAAGCCTTTCCCACCCTTTTTGATGTGGGGTGGTGCACTCTCATGAAGAATCCCATTATGCCTCAGATAAGTGACTTTGTATCAAAGACTTCCCTGTTTGTATATTGGATTAAAGTTTTGATTTCTACACTATAAAATTGGGCAGACTGGGAGCTTGCTCTCTCTCGGTTCCTGAGATTAGCATTAGAGAGGAGAGCAGAGAAAGGCCACGCGAAGGAGAGGAGAATCAGCCAAGATGGCAGAGTGCTGAAGGAGAAGCCAGTTAGTGCAGAGTTTGTGCAGGGAGAAGGAGATGGGGAACAGAGGTGAATAAGACTGGGTAAGTTAGAAATCTTTGATTCTAGAAAACTTGAATAAGTCAGTGGCTTTGGGAGCCCTGAATGGAAAGGAAAGTGTTTTCCCACTGTGTGTATTTCTTGCCCGCCAGGTGCAAGCTAAGTTTAAAAGGTAATGGCCCACCAGTTTTTGGCTCTGTTGTTTCATTACCAACTGTCCGAATCAAATGCAAACCTGCATGGGTCAGGCAGCTGTGATGGTGGCTGTGGCTACTGGCCTTACATTTGGCGTAGTCTGTGGCAGGATTCAATACAAATCAGTATGGAGCTACCACCACCTTTGAGTGCTGGAGTAGAGGACTGGCTGCTGTTATGGTTCCCCATGTCTGTCCTTCTGGAGACTGTAGGCTGGCTGACTTTTACAGCCATGCATGAGGAAACTGAGCGCTCTGTGGAAGAGGTTGCCCGGGACCTGCAAACTGAGCAGTGGAAGGAGCTGGAGCAAACGTGGGAGAAAGAGATGCCAACCCTGGAGCTGGAGCAAGCACTGGAGAAGGAGGCCAACCAGGTTCATGAGGTTAGCCTGGAAATGGAGGAGCTTCTGGAGAAGGAATCACAGGTTCCTGAGTTGCAGATTGCCCTGGATGTTGTGGAGAACCATTGGCAGCGGGAGGCCTGGGCCCAGGCTGCAAGGCCTGCGGAGCAGAAGGCACAGGCTTGGGGCTCAAGTCTTGCAGTGGGAGCTGGTGTTTTCAGTTCCTCTTTAGAGGATGAGGAGAATCATGCTGGAGTTGTGATCCACAGTCTCCAGAAGGTGAGAGCCCAGCAGCAAGGAGTACCTACCTACTATGACCCTGGTAGGTCTGCGATTTTGGGACATAAGGGTGGATACCATCATGCTCTCTGGAACAGAGATGGAAATGCTGGCTGCCATTGCCACATGCTCCTCTTTGGGACAATGTAAGACCTGTCAGGACAGCAGGAATGAGGGAGGTGGCTGAAGCCCCATGTGCATGGACTGATTCCTAGACTATGACCAGAGTGGGCACTGGCTCCTTTGTTGGATGGACTTATGGATTTTGGACAATGTGAAATACTGTGATGGGGGGGGGCAGCTTTGCTGGAGGTCCTCCCTCTTTCCTGGGAAGCTTCTCTAATGGCTAGAAAGAAGACCGAGGACATTTTTCACTTTTGGCAAAGTGCTCAGAGACTTGTGAAATGTACCTTTGTAATTGTTGAAACTGTATGATTTGTCATGTTGTTGTAATTTGTGTAATGTGCCTAATTTCCTTGTGCAGGAATATCTGTGCTTTAAATTGTGAAGCAAGCAAAAGGGGTGGAATTAAGTGATATCTGTCTTAATCCAAAGCCAGTCCCAAAATTTAAAACTAGCATTGTGATACAATTTTATTAGTGTGGCAATGTGTTTAGAAAACCCAGAGTTTATTTTCCAATTAAATAAGTGATATAAATACATGTCAAAAGCTATAGACATGAAAAAGAAAGCCATGACTGTGTTTATAATCATTGACCCCAGAATCTCACTACCAGAAGCATTCCCTAAGCAACCAGTTCAACAGAAAAGAGAGCAAAGATGTTCAGTGATTGTTCTTGTTAAACTTCAAACCTAGATACTATAGAATTGTGCCATAAAGAAAAATGGTCAATGACAAGAAAACAAAAAGGCAATCAACCAAATGGAAGATGATATTCACAAACAATAGCTCTGACAAGAGGTTAATATTCAAAATATATAAAGAACTCATACAACTCAACAACAAACAATCCAATTAAAAAAATGGGGAGAGCCTGACCAGGCAGTGGCGCAGTGGATAAAGCGTCAAACTGGGATGCGGAAGGACCCAGGTTCGAGACCCTGAGGTCACCAGCTTGAGCGCAGGCTCATCTGGTTTGAGCAAAAGCTCACCAGCTTGGACCCAAGGTTGCTGGCTCCAGCAAGGGATTACTCAGTCTGCTGAAGGTCTGCGGTCAAGGCATATATGAGAAAGCAATCAATGAACAACTAAGATGTCACAACAGCAACAAAAACTAATGATTGATGCTTCTCATCTCTCTCCGTTCCTGTCTGTATGTCCCTATCTATCCCTCTCTCTGACTCTGTCTCTGTAAAAAAAAATAAATGGGGAGAGAACCTTAACAGACAACTCTCTCATGAAGATATACAAACAGCAAACAGATTTATGAAAAGATGTTCATCTTCACTAGTTATTAGAAAAATGCAAATCAAAACAATGAGACACCCTTGTATACTTGTTAGATTGACTTATCAAAAAGATAGGTAATAAATGTTGGAGAGATTTTTGAGAAAAAAAAAACCCTCATTCACTGCTGGTGAGAATGTAAACTGGTACAGCCACTATGGAAAACAGTATGAAGTTTTCTAAGAATAGAATTACCATATGACCCAGCAATCCCTTTACTGGGTATCTACCCGAAAAAACTCAAAAACACTTGCTCACAAAGACATATGCATCCCTATGTTCATTGCAGCATTATTCATAGTGGCCAAATCATAAAAGCAACCAAAGTGTCCCTTGATAGAGGATTGTTCTTGTTAAACTTCAAACCTAGATACTATAAAGAAGGTGTGGTACATATATACAACGGAATACTACTCAGCCATAAGAAAAGATGAAATACTACCACTTGCTACAATATGGATGGACATTGAGAATATTATGCTAAGTGAAATAAATTAGTTAGAAAAATCTAAGAATGATATGATTTCACTCACATGTGGGATATAAAACTGAGATTCATAGACATAGACAAAAGTAAAATGGTTACCAGAGGGAGGGATTGAGGGGGTGGGGGGTAGAGAAGGGCAAATATCTGATGATGGAGAGTGGTTTGACTTTGACACTGGGTGATGGGCATACAACGCAAAGAATAGATCATGTGCCAAGGAGATATACACCTGAAACTTATGTGTTCCTGTGAACTAATGTCACCCCATTAAGTTTAATTTCTAAATAAAAAATAATATATTTATGTTGATTACAAAAGAAAGATGAATAAGAGAAATTGGTGTTTTGTAAAATTATGCAAATATTAAAAATGACTGTGATGTTTCCTGGGAAATATTTGAAACAAGGTTAGGCAGAGTCAGAAGATATATCTGGTATATGGACCAATATGCTGCTATATTATTTTTAAAGTAAAAACAAAAACAAAAGTGATGCTAATTTTAGTTAGTTCATTGCATCAGTGCAAAGAAGCCCTTTAACTCAAATGCAGTTAATCTAATCATTACATCCTCAGTCCTAGGGCCTGAAGAAAGATTATGTCGAATACCAGATCCTTTCTTCAGTTAACATTATTGTAATCCAAGATCTATGGGTGTCAATAAATACTTAATTAATTTTTTTTTTAAGTGACTGCTGCCTGTGGAATGCAGTAAAACTTGGGCATTTGCAGATGGGGATAATAAGTACTTAGAACTTAGAAAGTGGGGCTCCTGGTGGGGAAGTCCTACCATAGGCACAGGGGTACATTGATGTGGCCTAACCTTTGAGCTCTTATACCTTTTATGTGGGCAGTGGGAAAAGGAAACAACTATCACTTATTACTAAGCCTGAAAATCCCTAGGGCTTTGCCAACCACTAAGAGAGCATTAAACTGAGCTCTTCTGATGTTGAAAATGTTTCACATCTTATTTCATGTTTTTTTTATTTTTTTATTTTTTAATTCCATGCTGTGTTTCAGTAAGAACAATACAGATTTTGTATCTGCGGCTCCAGTCAGATATCCAGCAGTACAGATTAGCTTTAAGTTACACATTGTGAACAGAAGAGGTTGAGTGAGTAAAGGAGGAGGGGCCGAGGGAGAGGGAAGGAGAAGAAACAAAGAATTGAACACGCAAACTGACTTCAAATGCTAACCTGCTTCAGAGGGAGAGTAAAAGCAGGCAGGAATGCGCAGCTGCGGATTGTTGAATTGTTACCAGCATCATGCTTTTCAGCAGAATTTGAAACACTTTTTACAGCAAAGCCATTATAACAAACTCTCCATACAACCTTTAACCACCTCAAGGTAACACCCAGTTAATTTTAAACATTGGTATAAAATTCAATTTAAACAATTAGAAAAAGGAAAAATGATATCACACATGCCTCTATGGTACAATTAACGTCTCCCTTAGGTGCTTGCTTCACCTAAAAGTTTAATGGCTTTCACATGTAACTTCCATTTCTTATGGTGACCTTGATGCATTTGGCAGGAGACAATACAGTAACGCTGAAAAAGCCTCTATGCAGTCCTGTTAGTATTGTAAAGAACCTAAAAGCTGGGACAAGTAAAATCCACAGAAATTCACTCTTGCCTTTAAGAACTTTTGAAAACCATTTAAAAAAAAAAAAAAAACAGGGCAGGAACCTAAATTCTGAGACCAAATGTCAAAGTCAGATTTGGTAGCTCTCAGTGATAGTGGGGAAGTTTCCAAGGGGTGGGATGGGAAGGAGAAGGGTGGTCAGAGATATTTCTCTTACTGGCTTTTATGTCTCACCGATTTTCATCTTCCACACCTTGCAGCGCTTCTTTATTTGCTTCACCATCACCCTGCATGTCTGAAGTCCCTAGTGTCAGATTATCACCTAATAGCTGCATAAGTGTAGTGTCCCTATAACTTTCTTCACTCAGTGTATCCAGTTCTGCAATTGGATCCTCAGAAGCTACTTTGCCAACCTACAGGCATGGTCAGGAGAATTAAGATTTTCATAGTAGAATGTGGAACAATTGAGAGCAAGATCTAAGCAGATGGGATGTGTTGGCGAAAGTTGTCATTGCAATATCCGTGTAATCCACTAAACTGTTCTCTGCAGCCTCCTTCCTGTCATTCCTTGTGGCAAAGTCAGTCAGATACCTGTGGTATAGTCTTGTTTCATTTTCTAATGGAAAACCTTGGACTTGCTAGTGTTAGCTGCTAGAATGAGGTGTTTATCCAGTACATCCAGAATATCACAACAGATTAACTTTGGTTTCATCTCAACCATTGGCCAATATTCCCAAATCATCTTTAGTTTATCTTCTCCCTTGTTTTCTTTGTTCAATGCTGCTGGTTATTCTCCAGGAAGCTCTTCTAGCTCCAACCACATTTTTATACGTAACAGATAGGAGGTTTCTTTCCTCAACTTTCAACTCCACATTCATCCCTGCTACTTCCTTCACTGATTCCACCATTTCCTTGTATCACTCAGCCTGCTGTATCACCAGCCTGGGGGGGATCTGGTGTATCGCTTTGCCTGGTACACCAGGTCCCCCCCCAATCATCCAGAGTGGCAGCAGGTCCAGCATCTATGCCTCCTGTGGCAGTGGATAGTGTCCTGACTCACTCAGTCCCTGGTTTCTCTATGAATAAATAAATAAATAAATAAATATTTATTTATTTATTTATTTATTTATTGACAGAGACAGAGAGAGAAACAGCGAGAGGGACAGATAGGAACAGACAAACAGGAAGGAGAGAGATGAGAAGCATCAATTCTTTGTTGTGGCACCTTAGTTGTTCATTGATTGCTTTCTCATATGTGCCTTGACTGGGGGGCTACAGCAGACCGACTGAGTGACCCCTTGCTCAAGCCAGTGACTTCGGGGTTTCAAACCTGGGTCCTCTGTGTCCTAGTCTGATGCTCTGTCCACTGCGCCACTGCCTGGTCAGGCCTCTATGAATAAATTTGAAAGATACAGGCAAACCCCACGTGCTCCACTCCCTTCTCACATCTCACTTCCATCGCTCTCTCTGAAGCACTATCACAGGCATGTCTTACCATATTATGGATTTATTGCCTCTTACTCAACTGAAGTATAACACTCCATGGGCACTTTAGGCTTCTTCAGTGACTCTAGTAACAATAACTGATAGCCACCTTCCTCTGGCTTGTGTCACCAAACAAGTGTGGGGAGAAAGGTGAGTGAGCATGAGGGAGCTTCAGACCCCCTTCTCTTCTCTTTTCACTGTTGTTTTATTTTCTGTTTTCCCTCCATTGGGTTGCTGGACACTCAACTTCTCCATCTCATTTGCCATACCCTAGCTAAATCGGGAAAGATTAGGCATTTGTAGGATAGACAGCAATAAATTTAGGGATTCAAACCAGCTTTTTGGACTCCCAGACATCTGCTATCACCTTTCAAGTATTAGAACATGTCCTCAACCCATGTTGAGTAAACAAGTGTGTTTAGGTTTGCTCACTTGTATTTTGCATTGGTACAGGGCAGCACCATGTGTGTGTGGTCTGTAAAAGGCTGAGGGTGCTTGCCCTCAGGGCGACAGATTGCAAATTGTAGATTGCCTTCCTGCTTAAGGGAGGCCATTATTTGCTATTATTTGTTGGAGAAGGGTTTCTTTCCCCAGCCTGTTTTTCTGGGGAGTCTAGAGAAAGACGGAATGATGAGGGGCATGGAAGCCCTGAGATTTCTGCCTGGCCTGTTTGGCTGGGGAGTGCTGAGGCTGGTGGGGTCTGTAAGTCTGAGAAAGTCCAGAAAGAGAAAAGGAAGCTGTCTTTCCAGCCTGTTTGCTCATCTGCTGTTAGGAGACTTTAATAAACGGAATGGCCACCATTTTCTGGCTCCACTGTTCCTTTACCATCTGCCAGAATCCAATGTGAATCTGCATGGCCACGGCGGCGGCCACTGGACTTATAACCACCCATCATTATTCCCAGAGAAATAAATGTGCAGCTTCTATTGCCTGAGTCTCAAATAAAATATGAAAAATGTGGTGAAATGAAGCACTCTCTTTTCTATCTATAAGTTGCCACATCACACAGTAAGAAGGATAGTGGCAAGAGATCCAGGGGTTCTTAATTAGATGTCAAACCCTGACACGCCTTTATTTTGTTTGCCAGCTTCCTCTATATAAAGCTACCCCTTTATTTTTTTTACCCTTATTTTAAAGGAGTAGATCTAAAATGAGTTTTGTGCTGAGATATTTTTGTGTCCCTTGAGTTAACTAGAAATATCAACACCTGGAGGTTATTTGATCTGGGAGAGTAATCTCTGAGTTGGATTCTTTCCAAAGTTTCTTCACAGCTATGCTTCTCAATCTTTAATATGCACATAAGTCCCTTGTGATGGGGAGCCTTTTTAAATACTCATTTGGATTCAATAGGCAAGAGTGGAGGCAAAGACAATGTTTAAAGAGCTTCCAAATGCTGTTGGTGCTGCAACCACACACTTAGAGTAGCAACAGTTGCTGCAGCCTCCCTCTCTAGCTGCCCTCTTCCCAAGCTGCCTCTGCCTCTCCCAGGAGACAGTGAACAGGAACCCGCAGGTGCTGTGCAACCTGCTTACATAGCATTTTGTTCCCAGGTACTTTCTCAGTATCTACGAGGGTGCAGTGAAAATTTTCTTGGCTGGAGGAAAAATGGATGGGTGAAAAATGGTTGTGGGCTAGGGGGTCTATTTTTGTCTGATGTTGTTTAAAATGAGAAAAAACTCATCTGGCCCTGTGGCCCATGTGAGCAACATAAAAGATAAACAAAAGGAAGGGGCTTCAAAAGGATGTGGACAGAGTCTGAGATGTTTCTTTGCTCTGTGGGTGAATCAAGGTCAAGTTGTGTTTACTCAGAGCCCAGCCAGCACTCTTCCCAAAACTGAGTAGATGGCTTCATCTTTGTGCCTTTCCTCTTCTCCACCTATACAATACACGTGTGGGATGAACATTAAAAAAACTCATTAAGCACAGAAACCTCTAGATGATGATTTACTAAGCTTTACACAAGGAATATGGAGGTACACCAAGAGCTTGTGGCATCTGACAAAGAAATGATCTGGTTTTTTACCTAAAGCTTTTCATCTTCTATGCTAGATCTAAGAAGAACCACAACAATATATCTAATGTCAAAGATAATATGTATCCAACTTTCTTAGGAAACCCAACCAGCAAAAACAAAGTGTTTCTGGTGCAAAATACCATAGTCATAGTACATGTTGAATATAACTTTGAGAGCTGGGAGAAACCCTAAAGATCATTTAGGTCAACCTCCATATTTTGTGGATGAGGAAACTGAGGCTGTGTGTTTGTGGCAACCCTGATTCCCAGTTCAGTACTTTCTTACCATGTACAGTTATAATCTTCAGGGAATGAGTGTGCTTTTTACCCAGCTGTGGAAAGTTCTCTCTCTCTGAGAAGTAGAGCTATGTCTAAACTATCTGGGTCACTGGAAAGTGTTTGTGAAATGTTGTGGTTTAATTCAGATCACTATCTTTAAAGAAGTCAAAAAGTTCAGGTCCTTCAATTGGGGACATTTATGTAATAGTAACTATGATATCTGAGCCCTGCCTGTGTGCCGCTCCTTTGTCTAGATTGCTTTTAAGTTCCCTACACCCCTGAAAGATATATATTGTCATCCTAACTTCACATAGCAGGAAATTGAAGTTCAGAGAGAGGTGGTGGGACAAGAATCACAGGAAAGCCTACTATTGTTGCCCTCTTTTATGCTTTTTAAATTTTTTTACGTTTACTTTCAGGAAATCCTTTCAAGTAGCAAACTTAAATGTGTAAGAAAGAATAAAGGTTGAGGAGGACAGAAGTGTGAACAGAAGATTTGTATTGACCTTAGGAAACCATAAAAGCTCAGAGGGTGATGTCATTGACTTTGTGCAAGAGTGAAATTCCCTGATCCCCTAATTTTTGTGAGCAGTGTGTTATAGTTATTATTGCCATATTTCAAATGAGACATTGGAGTGTCAGGACGTTTGATAAATTGCCTGAGGTAATCTCTTGCGAGGTCACACAGCTAGAGGACCCACCGTACTGGGGCTGGGAGTCTTGTCAAGGCTTCTGAGCCCGTGCTATTAGCAATGCTGCCATGCTGTCTCTCTCAGATCTGTATGTCCAGCTGTCAGCTCTAGTCTGGACATTTTCTGTGCCCTTCTGCCTTTCCACTCGGCTATCCTTTGGAACTGCAACTTTGTTCATAACTCTATTCTTAGGTAAAAATATACTATTTCTTCTACTTAACATTGCCATTGAGGTTTTAGCCAATGCAATTAGATAAAATAATGTAGAGGCATAAATTTGGAAATAAAATAAATAAAATTATCTCTGTTAGTAAATTATAAATTATAGTAGTATATCATGTAAACCCCAAAAAATCAATGATGAAAGTAATAAAATAATTTTAAAAGATAGCAATCCATAGTGATACTAAAAAATCATGGGGTGGGAAAGGAAGGGGAGAAAGCGCTCTTTTACAAGATAATTCCAGCTAAGGAATGCAGAAAGATGGCTCTTAGTGGAATCGCTTTTTCTTTTTTCTTTTTTTTAAAATTTCTTTTTATTTATTTATTTTAGAGAGGAGACACAGAGTGAGAGAGAGAGAGAGAGAAAGAGAGAAAGGGGGGAGGAGCTGGAAGCATCAACTCCCATATGTGCCTTGACCAGACCAGTGCAGGGTTTTGAACTGGCGACCTCAGTGTTCCCAGGTCGACGCTTTATCCACTGCGCCACCACAGGTCAAGCTCTCAGTAGAATTAAATGCAGAAAAATCAGTGGTGGGATTCAGCCCATTCACACTGGATCGGCAGAACTGATACTTAATTTTTTGGTTGAGTTTGGCAAACCGGTTGTTAAAATGGCACTTGTGATCAGGGTTCTCTCTAAGGTGGGTACCTGGGCAGCCACCCAATGTGGAAATCACAAATTTACATTCCTTTCTCTTTTTAATATTCATCTGTGCAACAGCATATTCTAAGCACCTATAGTAATGTTCATTCCATCCATTGGTGGAAAAGATTTGATGGAACTGTGCTAATAATATTTATTTATTCATTTCATAAAACTCATTATACCTTTGATGAAATACTACATTTTAATTCCCTCACATTTTTTACTTCAGTAAACGAACATATAACTTAAAGAGAAAAAGTGCCAAACGCCCAGATGGTGAAAAGCTGTCATTTGTTTCAGCTTTGTGTTATGCAATATGAAAAAAACCTTAAATAAAAGATTTATTTTTTTGTCAAGTATTATTTAATATTTTTCATTAATATTTTAAAACTTTCATAAAATCTAGTTTTGTGTACCTCTTTTATTGTTCTTATTTTAGTATTAAATGCATGAAATAATAAACTACTTTCGGTGTATTGTTTTTTTACACTTAAAACAGTCATTAGGGCAGAGAACTGGTTGTTAAATTATTTGAATCCCATCACTGAGAAAAATGGATCTCAGGGGGATTAAGTTGAGTGAAAAAAGCCCATTTCAAAGGTTACATATTATATAACTCCATTTGTATAGCATTCTTAAAATGACAAATTAGGGAAGTGGAGGATATTTTAGTGTTGTCAGGGATTAGGAAGGAAGGAAGTAGGTGGCTGTGGCTACAATGGGGTAGCAGGAGGAATCCTTGTCATGGGAACCATCGTGTATCTTAACTGGAGTGGTGGTCATACGAATCTGCACATGTGATAAAGGTGCATAGAACTAAATACATACATACACTATTGAGTGTATATAAAATTGGTGCAATCTGAATTGATTGATGAATTGTATCAATTCCAATTTCTGGATTTTTATATTGTGCTATAGTTGTAGGGGAAACTGAATGAAGACTATATTGGGTCTCTGTTATTATTTACTACTGCATATAGATCTACAATTATCTTAAAATTAAAAGTTAAAAACAAATACACAAACAATTCTCTGATTCTCTTCTTAGACTTGTTTCTCTTAATGACCCTCATATTCCTATCATGTGGGTCACCCAAGCTTCACCTTTCTATATCCTTTTTAAATTCCACCTCTCCTTTGCCCTCATATTAAATCATTCCCAAAAGTCATTTTTACCTGCACAATACTCTTGTTCACATCTCTTCTCATTTCAACTTTCACCACCTCCTAACTGCTCACCTACCATAACTATAGCATCTTATTATTTTCTCTCCACCTTCTATTTCTCCATCCCTCCAATGTATTTAAAATGTTATAAAATCAAACATCCAAAAGCACAGAACTGATTGTACTAGTAGCATAATACATGGCTTAAAGGTGAGGTTTTATGTGTTCTCCACCTGTGTGACTCATCTCTGGTTATAAAAACAAGCTTCCTTTCTTTGTGGGAAGTGGGTTTGTCTAACACGGACTAAGTTTTTGTTGGAAGGGATTGACTGCATTTTGTTACTTTACTTTGGCGACTGAGCTTGCCAATCAAAGAGCAGATGGCAGATTCCTCAGAGTCATTAACCAGCATATGACCATAGGCACCCCAAGTCATTGCCTTTGGCCATGGGTCTTCTGACATGGTGCCCCTTGATGGGGAATCCTGCCCATGTCTGTGAGCCAGACAAGGAAAAAGGTTGTTCTTGACTGTACCATGTTTGAATGGTGAATAGGGGTTCCCTGGCAGTTTCAGCAGAATAGGTCACCTGGCAGAGGGAATGGTGTATTCAGGGGACTATAAGTAGAATGTTTTGCTGGAGTGTGAATTGTAAGATTATGAATGACAAAAATATATCAGTGGAAATAATGAACATGAAGATCTTGAAACCCATAAATGCCCCATAAATCCTATTTGGCGTCTTTGTAACCCCTCAAGCAGTGCTGTTTTTAGGACAAAATAAAATATGTAGTATTACTTTATAAGTTGGAAAAATTATTTAAAATATTAATTACTTAGCCTGACCAGGTGGTGGTGCAGTGGATAGAGGGTCAGACTGGGATGCGGAGGACCCAGGTTCGAGACCCCGAGGTCGCCAGCTTGAGCATGGGCTCATCTGGCTTGAGAAAAAAAAAAAAGCTCACCAGCTTGGACTCAAGGTCACTGGCTTGAGTAAGGGGTCACTCACGCTGATGTAGCACCCCCCCAATCCTGCTACCCCTGTCAAAGCACATATGACAAAGCAATCAATTAACAACTAAGGTGTCGCAACAAAAAACTGATGATTGATGCTTCTTATCTCTCTCTGTTTCTGACTGTTCCTATCTATCCCTTTCTCTTTGTCCCTGTAAAAACAAATAAATAAAATAAAATGTTAATTACTTAAAGCTTGATTGTGTCAGAGCAAGGAAGTGGAGTTTCTTTTGAATTCATCTTCTAAGAACTATTTATGAGAACTCTATATCAGTTTTCTTCATCACACCTATATTCACATGAACGGTTTGTAATGGATTTTAATTCTATTAAAATATGGTCATGTTGTAGTAATATAAGGTTATAGTAGTTAAATATATAGAAATATAAAAATATGGAAGATAAATAAAAGTAATTAAAAGGATATTTAAAATAATTATTAAAATTAAATAAAGTTATGCCATTTGGATAGGAATTAATATAGTGGCTTGTTGCTATTACTGTTATGTGATAAACAGACTCTGACTTACAAGCAGGGCCCAGTTAGTATGTCTGTCAAGTAATACATAGATAAGAAGTAACTTGGTGCTATAACTCTGTAATGTGATAAACAGACTCTGACTTTCAAACAGAGCCCAGTTAGTATGTATATGAAGTTATACCTAGATAAGAAGTAGCTTGGTGTTAATTACATTAACTTTATAAACTGATGTAAATAAGAACATCTTAAAAAGTGGTTTGATGTAAGTATTTCAGTAGATTGAGGTAGAAGAGATTCTTCCCAAAAGGTGGTTTGAAGTGATAATCCTGTAGATTGACACCTGTTAGAAGGCGTTGGCCAGAAAAGGTACTAAAGCTGAGGGTACCTGCTGCAGTCGTTGCCCAGACTCCAACGTTGATGTGGACTGTCTCCACGCCGCTCTGAGCTCTGACCAAAGCTAGCCGAGAGGAACCTTAAGCTGTACCCAGGCAAGCCAAAAGGACTTGTGAGTAATAAATTGCCTATGTGATTATTGAAACTAATTTGTGTGTCGGTCATGTCTTTCCTCTAGTGGCACTTAACAGTAGCATCCTCATAGTCACCTCAAGAGTAGTCTCGAAGAGGCTGCCAGTCCTGCTGATAAGCAGGAGTGTCCCACTGCACGGGGAAGTAGACTCAGGGACGCCTGATCGACGTAGAGCTTGGGCTCTACTGGGACAGGTCAATTTCCTGATCACTGCCAATCAGGTCATCATGACTTCATTTGAATACTTCTAGTTACTTTAAGTTGTTACTGGCTGTTCACATCACCTATTATTTATTTAAACTGTTTCATCAACACCAGCAGCAGTAGGCACTGAACAAATGATTGGGAATATTGGCAGAGGTAATACTGTTCATTCATTCATTCAAACAAATCTATCTTTGTTCAGCAAGGACAAATGCCGAGGGGAATGTTGCAGAATCTAAGTTTGGTGTGGCAGGGCTGGGGCCTGGGGCAACAGGGTCAAGGGAAGTTACTGTCATCAAAAAAGGGTGCCTGGTTCCCTGGGGAAATGAGAGGGGCAGGCTGTGTGCCCAGAAGGAGGAGATCTTGTGCAGTTGGGCACATTCTGCGGTAATTAGTATCAATCATCTCTGTGATATCTGACCCCACAGTTCCTGAGGCCTGTCTGGGCCTAGCGGATCAAATAGTCAGAGTTTCCACTAAAAATGAGTGACTCACAGGGTAAGAACCTTCTGGAAAACAACTTGTGCCTTACTCAACACTTGTTACCAAGAATTACAGGGGGATGAGGGTGGGGATCCAGTTATTTTCTCTTTACCTTGGAAGGATAAAAGAAGACAGGCAACCAAAAATATTCCTCCCAACAGTTGTCTCTAAATTGAAATTGTCATGTTTTGGGATCTCAAAGGCTTTTGCAAGTGAAATGTTGGGACTGGTTATTTTATGTGTCTGGAAGTCTTCTCAGTTGATAACAAGCTTCTGTACATGAAAGGGTTAACCACAGTTCACCACAGAATGTCAACTGATGAAAAAGGGTTATCAGATAAGAAAAACAAGGGGTTGGAAATACACTTTTGTTCTTTTTCTGAACTCTAAAAGCAGTTTTCTTTCAAATCTTTGAAACCCATTTCTTGGGGTAGAATAACGTTTTTAATAAAAATATGCTACATGGGTGAATCCCACCCACAGTCTCCTGCAAGAAGAATTTACTGCAAAATTAGACCATAGAGCTAAGGATCTTTTCAACTGGATGGCTATAGACTTTCCACTCAGATTTTAAAGAATACCAGATAGATAAGTATGATGCTAGATAGAAATGTTAGACCAGAGGGAAACAAAGAAAAGAAGGACAAAAGAGAAAAGGCATGTGAAGCAATGGAGACTTCAGCAACAAAGTGCTTCTCCTCAGAACCATATCCCAGTCTGGGTGGCAGGCAAGGGCCAGCCATGTTGTCACAGGCCATAACTGTGGCCAGCACACCAAATCCACATGTACAGAACATGGGATGACCCTAGATCAAATGTTGCCATCAGCCACCCCTTTCTTGCCACCTCCACACCCATCTCCCAGAAGTGATGCTTGGACCCCTCACTCTGAGATACTCCCTCTCTGAAGAATTGCAGTCAGTTCTAAACAAGACACAAGTGTATATAGTGTTTGGATTGAATGTTTGTACTATCACCCCACCCTCCAATTTTGTAAGTCAAATCCCTACTGTTCAGTATAATGGTATTAGAAGGCGGGGCCTTTAGGACAAGATGAGGTCATGAGGGTAAAGCCTCATGAATGGGATTCACGCCCTTCTAAGAGTCCCAAGAGAGCCGGCTTCTTCTCTCTGCTGTCTGCCATGTGAGAACATAATGAGAAAGTGGCTATCTCTGATCCTGAGGCAGATCCTCACCAGACCCCCACAATGCTGGACCCCTGACCTCGGACTTCCGGTGGATGATGGGGTGGGCAACAGAAGGTAGGGAGGAGGTATTGCTAAGATTGTCTTAACTGATATAAAAATATCCTCTCTTGCTCTCCAGGGACCAGACTCAGAAAAGCCAACTTAACTTAAAGGCTTTTTGTCAAGTTCAGTCTGTGGACTGAGAGTGGGCCGCCCTCCCTCAGCCAGTTCTGAAGGAAACAGTCTTCCATGTTCCTCAGCACTCCCTATAAAGTATTGGCTCCACACCATTCCCACTTTACATATGTTCTCAGTCAGTACACGAAACCGTGGGCTCTGATCATTTCAGTAAGCGGGTGCCATTCTCCACAACACCTCAAAGTTAGTAGTGTGACCACAGGCAATGATCCTGCAATGGGCTTTAATATTGGGCTTTTATAGAATTTAAATCCAAGGTGGCTGCAATTTCTAAGGACACAGGAACCTAAGATCTTTTACCATGATTCATTGGGAATTGCTTTTTGCTAAAAAGTAACAAAGAGAACACATCAAGGATATGATAATTAATGTGTAAACTAGGTATACTTCCTTCCTTGCTGTTGGACCAATAGCTTCAGTCTTGCTCATGAATGGACCCCATACAGGTAGGGGAGCTTGCCACAGCCACCGGAGGTTAAATGATGTAGTCAGCATAATGTTGAAGAGATGTTATTTTTCACTCCACTATAGGGCAAATATTTATTAAGCCATAGAATGTCAGGACTGCAAGAGGGCTGAAGGACCCCCTCTCTCAATCTACTTGGTTGCATAAGAGGGCACACTTTGTCCAAGGTATCTCAGAGTTACTGCATGCCAAAAACTATTCTAGGCACTTCACACATACTGATTCCTCTAATCCTCTCAGTCACCTATAAAGTAAGCTGTTATAAATAGTAGTGATAAATAATACAATTATGTTATATTATTATAATATAATTAAATATATGATATATAAAATACTACAGTATAATTAATATAAGTATAAATAAGAATCATTGAAAAATGAATTATTAGATGAGTGGTTCTTATCATCTGCATTTTATAGATGATGAAAGTAAGGCACCTGTAGAACTTCCCAGAGTCACACAGTCAGTCAGTGGCAAAGGCAGCATTTGGGCCTGGAAGTCTAACAGCAGTACATATTCATACCTTTCCTCCTTTTCTGTTGTGGCTGCATCTGTTCCTGTGGTCACTGTAGCCACTGACCTCCCACTGCCCATGTCCTGCATCTGTTCTGCATGGTGGGAATGCTATCATGGGGGTGGGGGCGGCGATGAGAGAGATCATGGAGAGAGGTTGCTAATGTTCAGAGATTGGAAGGGCTGCAATCTTCAGGGATTGGGGTTTGACTGAGTGCATGGGACCAGTGAAAAGACAGAAACAAGGAGTTTGCCCAGGTTTCCAGGGAAGTTGGGTATATGATGGTGTTGTCATTGAAATAGGAAATAGGAGAGAAAGAATAGGGCTGAGGGAACAATTCTGGATGTATTGAGTGTGATAAACCTGTGAGATACCCACGTGGAAGTACACGGCACCTTTGGCTATGCTGGTTAGGAGTCCAGCACGTGAAGTTTATTGAACATCTTCTACATCCTGGTTATGTTAAGCAGGTTGTTTTATATAGCGTTATAGTCATCCAGTGTGAGGGTGTGTTATTCCTATTCTATATCCACAGCAGTTGAAGCCCATGGATGTTTAAGGAACCTGCCTACCCCCACTTTCACTTAAGCTAACAGCCTAACTTGGCACCTTTGGGGTCTGCCACTCCCTGACCCCCCCTCTGCTACTAATCATTTGCAATGAAGCCAGTGCCAACTCTTTAAAGTCCAGATCATGTCCTTCCCTTGCCTAAGAGATCTGTGGCACTGTTTCTCTCAGCTTAAGAGTCCACGCCCTTGTACTTGGCAAGGTTTCGGGATATAGTTCACACCCAGCATCAGAAGTCTCCCCCTCCACTGTGCACCCGAATGCTCTGGCCTGGTAGAACTATGTGCAGCTCTTAGAACTCACCATGATCTCATGTTGTCCTCAAAACTTCGTTCCTACCTCTTTGACTCCTGTGTGTCCTGCAGGCCTCCTTCACTATAGTTTTTCTCTAAGAAGCCTCTATAACAGTGGTAGTCAACCTGGTCCCTACCACCCACTAGTGGGCGTTCCAGCTTTCATGGTGGGTGGTAGTGGAGCAACCAAAATATAAATAAAAAGATAGATTTAACTATAGTAAGTTGTTTTATAAAGATTTATTCTGCCAAACTTAGCGAAAATCAGACAGAAAGTACTTGGTAAGCAATTATTATTATATGTAAAGTTACTTCCCAACTTTATAAATCACCATTACTGTGGAACTGGTGAGTGGTTAAAAAATTTTACTACTAACAGAGATACAAAAGTAGGCGGTAGCTATAAAAAGATCGACTACCCCTGCTCTAATCCTTCCCAGCCTTGGTTTCATGGCATTCCTTTGCACTCCCAGACCACCCACGCCTATCACACTGTTTACCGCCACCATGCTAGTGCCTGCAGAAAATGGTGCTCAATCAACCATTGCTATAAAGCAGTGGTTCTTAACCTAGGTTCTACCGAACCCTAGGGGTTCGATGAGTCCATCTCAGGGGTTCGGAGAAGCCTCTGCCGCGGAGGCCAGAATAAAGTAATACCGTAATTTGTTGTGAGTTCATGCACTTTGTTGGTTTTGTTCTTTGAGCAAGGTGATGTTCATGCACGGCTCATTTTGTGCACCAGTAAAAAAACATATGCCTATGTCTTGAATTTGGGGAAAAAAATCATATTTTATTTATCACTAAAGAAGGGTTCGGAGAATGCGCATATGAAACTGGTAGGTTTGGTACCTCAAAAAAGGTTAAGAACCACTGGTGTAAAGGAAAGTAGTCTTGCAAGTCCAAGCTGGGATCTGAATTCAAACCTGTGGATTTCCTAATTCATGAGCCTTTTCTGCTCTCCCAAGATGTTTTCCATTTGGGCTGGATTCCAAATAGACAGGTGAGATGTGGAAGATGATTCCAGCAAGGGGTAAAGTAAGGATGCCCTAGGGCAGTGGTCCGCAAACCGGGGCTCGGGAGTCACATGCGGCTCTTTGGCCCCTTGAGTTTTTAGCAAAGGCCAGCTTAGGAGTACCCTAATTAAGTTAATAACAATGTACCTACCTATATAGTTTAAGTTTAAAAAATTTGGCTCTCAAAAGAAATTTCAATCGTTGTACTGTTGATATTTGGCTCTGTTGACTAATGAGTTTGCCAACCCCTGCCCTAGGGATCAAGGTTTGATGTCACAGGTGAAAGAGTTACATTTGCAGAACAGGAGGAGAGCAGCTGGCTGGGATTCATGGAGCCGGGGTGCCCTCTGTGCAGAGGATATGTAGACATCCAGGTAAGAATATTAGTTTCCAGACAGAGGAGATGTGTTCCATAGGCAGCGGAAAGTGATTTGGGCTGTTTGTTCAGTGAAAAGTCATCATGTAGTTTAGATTTTTCAAGGGAGATTAATTTGCATAAGAAGCCATGGGAAGTAACAACACCTGTAGAGAGCTTTCTTTTCTTGTACAAGGATGGTACAGAAAGCCTAGTTCCACTGCTTCCTTGGGCCTCACAACCTCAGTTTCCTCATCTGTAAAATGAGAATGATAATAATGGCACCCATCTCATAGGGTTGTTATGAGGATTTCATGAGATAATAGATGCAGAGTGTGCACCTCAGTGCCTGGCTAGTCCACAAAAAGGCTCTGGAGCTGCAATTACCGTCACATAGGAGGAGGAAGGCAGGAAGCTTAGGTGGTCTGGCCCACTCTGACTCAAGTTTCTCCTGCACCAGCCTATGGCAAACTCAGACCAGAGGAGTGAAACTCAAGAACCCCTGGGAAAGGGAAAGTGAAAGTCATGGCCCAATGAGCGAAATGCAGTGAAAGCCAAGGGTGAAATAAATGACAAAATGATTGAAGACTGAGAGCTGAAATGCTAACCCTTTATAGTCTCTGGCTTTCTTGGGTATTATTAGCAGGATGTCGGAGGAAACTGTTCTTTTATTTTCAGATGTTTTTTTTTTCTACTTGTTTGTTTTGCTTTCCACTTAAAATCAGAAGTTTTCTTTTTACAAAGGTCCTTTTATTCTAAATTAGGCTCTAAACAGAGGTGTCACTACCACAGGGACCGGAAACAGATACCACACAGCTGGGTTTGAAGATTCTGCCTGGTTTCAGCAGTAGGGGAAGCCGAGACAGCCCTGGCCACAACCAGGAAAGATGTGAGATATGCAACTCCGTGTACAGTCATCACCCTCCAAAACTCCCGGGAAACTCACAGAGCTCTGAGACAGGAAGAAGCTGACGTCAGCTTATGTTTGGGGGACTTCAAGCAAAACTCTTAGAAATGATATTTTTGCCCTTTACTTGGTATTATAATAACTGATCTTTCGATGAGGAGATGGGCCAATTTGCTCCAAAGGGCTCATTACATAAAAAAAAAAACACCTTTCTTTTGGCCTTTGCCTATTGGCTCAGTGGTTAGAACGTCAGCCTGGCTTATGGACATCCCAGGTTTGATCCCTAAACAGGGCACACAAGAGAAGCTACCATCTGTTTCTCTTCCCCTCTCTCTCCCCCTTCTCTCTCTCTTTCCTTCTCACAGCCAGTGGCTCAATTGGTTTGAGTGTTGGACTCAGGCGCTGTACATAGCTTGATTGGTCTGAGACAAAGGTTGCTGGTAGGTCCCGGTTGGGGCACATGCAGGAGTCTGTATCACTCACTGTCTTTCTTCCTCTCATTTATAAAACCAAACCAAACAAAAAGTGCTTTCTTTTAAAAAGAAATGCTTTGCTTTTAAGTGCATAATAACACAAATCAAACTGATTAGGTTTCTTTGAAGAGGAATGTCCTTTCTGGATGATTAGGGTGGGGGAATGTTCACACACAGCTGGAAAGGCAGTAGTTGGTCAGGACCATCAATGAATGGGACAGCTAAACCACTTTGGGGCTTTGGGGAGAAATCAATCTGTTTGATTTTAAAGGACTATAAATACTCCTACCTGATATGTTCCCATTTTTCTGTAAAGGAATTTCTTGAGCAAAAGAAAGCTTCTGTACATCCTCTGTCTATAGTGTTCCAAATTCAAAATTAGTGGTGTTTGATTTTAATCATTTTTTTTCATTAATAATGACCAAACAATGCTCTCAGCTTCCTTTTTATCTCAAATGTTAGCGTAAAAATGAGGCCATTATCAACTTAAGATGTTGGGACTTGCAGTAAGAATAAATATCTATCTGCGTGTTCCATTGCTCTTTCTTTACACTTGTACCTTAGAGCCTGTGTTATAATTATCTGTACAATGCATTTCTCCTCTGCTGCCTGGTGAGCTCCTGGAGACTAAAGACTAGGTTACATCCATCTCTTACCCTGCACCTGGCATATACTAGTTGTTCAATACATACTTGCCGAATGGATGAATAAACAAAGAAATGGACAAATGACCGGAAGTCCTGACATAGCAAACTTGTCCCCAGCCACACTATGGCTTCCCTCTTCCACCTGTCCCGCCCATTCCAACTGTTGACTCTACCTTGGCAGCAACGTGTTTACTCTGAGAACCTTCGCAGCAGAGAAAACTCCTACCATGTTGCCTTAGAGGCCCCCACCTATCCCTGCCCTTGTTTTATTACTGAGAGTACCGAAAGCAGTGAAGCCGCTGAAGGAGGTATCTATTTTGGGCCCAAACAGAAAAGAGTGGGTGATTCCGTGGGCAGAGATGGCAATTCCTGAACATGGTGTGGTTGACTCATGCCCGGAGGCACTCAGAATTTCCTCTATTTTGTGGGCGGCTGGGGCACACTAGGCCTGACAAGTTTCTTTGAAGCACACAGGCAAATGCAAGCAAGACAACTCCTCCAGCTGCTCTTTGGGGTGCAGAGAAGGAGCACTGAAGGAGAACCGCAAGATTCAGAGAACTTAAGACTCCAAAGATTCGATGGGCCTAAAGAGAGCAGTCCCTCTAGTATGTTAAGGGACAGCTCTGTGACATCAAGGTTCAGTTTTTGTAGGTACAGACACCTTAATTTGTACAAAGCCACAGGAGCAGTAGGACATACCCCATAGGATACTTCAACTTTTTAAAAAATGAAAATAAAGTTCTTTGTTAACATGATACATATATCTTTAACCTTTAACAGCAGTTTAAAAGAATAATAAAGAACACAGGTTCTGGATTGAAATTGCCTGGCTCCCAGCCTCCTTGTGTGACATTGGGCCACTTATTTAATTTCTATGAGCCTCAGTTTGCCAGGTGTAAAATGGGTCTGCCTTAATTTTGAGGATTAACTGAAGTAATGCTATGTTTTCACATACACCTGATAGACAGCATATAGAATATGAATAGTCACTTGTGTCATTATCATTGCAGTTTACAATGTTTTGTGAACAGGCTGAAAGCAAATAAGCCTGAAAGGAAAAATTAGGTGTTGGTCTTAGTACTGGTGCACAGTCTGCCATCTAGCCAGCTGTTTTCTAGTTCACAGCTTTGCTCATCGGTTCACCTGTCATTGTCACTACAGGTGATCAGGGCCTACTGGAAACTAGTCAACTTTCTATGTTCTTTAGTGCCTCCTTAGAACTTTCTTTTTACCTTTAGAAACATGCTGCTTTTTCTTCTTTATTGAAAAAAAGTACTCAGCTGCCCCTAGTCTGACATCAGACTGTTTTCTCACTGTACCTGGAATGAGGGTGCGGGGACACCTTGGAAAGGGGAAAAGCAGCCCAGACAGAGAGCATGTCTGATTAATCTGACACTCTCCTCCCACTGTGGGGTGGGCCTGCCTGGAGGCAGCGGCTTCTGATCAGCACCTTTGTCCCTCCCTTCATCTTCCTCCCAGCATGGTGACCCCACCTATTCCACCCACATTTTGGTGCCTTAGTTTTCTGCTGCCTGCAACCCTCCTGTGGGCATGAAGTCTGACAGTGGGCTACAAGTAGAGTTCCTGATAAAAAAAAAACACCATGAATTGGGCAGTGGGGTGTAAGTGTGAGCTGTCAGAATGGATCCTTGGGACTCTAGCCACCAGCATGTAGTTAGGTGGGGCTGAGGCGGGGACAAAACTTGGATGTAGGGAAATAAGGCCCTAGACTTCCTGACTGTTACCCAGAGGTGTCATGTGGCCCTCATGATGCTGATCTAGTGAACTATGGTGTGAATGGAGTCAACCAGGTCCCAATGACACTTGTAGACACTAGAGGATTAAAGTAAGATGAGGAGCACTCTGATGCTTTTTGTAGAAGCAAATGTATATTTTTTAAGCCAGAGAATTATTAGCCATTTGAGCCTAATTTTACTCAACACATACACATACAAATGTTTATATATGTATGTATAAACAAATGTGAATATATATACATAAATATATACATTTATGTATATATATAGATCAGTATTTCATTACCTTATTAAATTCCTGTTTTCAGTTTGTTACTCATGAAGCATGATCCATGTTTACAACTTGAGCAAAATCATTAGGAAACACTACCCTCCAACCCATCTCCTGATATTCACGAGCACAAATTCAGAGCCAGTAAGTCCCAAGAACATCTCCCCGAGAAAGTAGTCTTTCCTAACTCTCCAGGCAGTGTATTTCCTGCCTATTCTGGTCATTATGGCATATGTCAATTTTGCCACATACTACTTTGCAACATTTGATCTTGAATCTTTCCCAGATTTGTTTGTCCATTTTAGCTGCAGGTTCCATGTGGGTAGACACAGCTGGTGTTTCTTCTCTCACATGATAGCCTTGCTATGGGAAATGGGTCTCATGCATCAACAACATGGCTTCATATAGGAGCCTATTTGATCTGATTTCTCAGCTTCTACCCCAGACATCCTAAATCAGATCCTGCTTCATAACAATATCAACAGCTGATTTGTGTGGGGGGGGGTTGTTTGCTTTGTTTTATTTTAGAGGGACAGAGAGAGTAAAGTAAGAGAGAGATGAGAAGCATCAATTTGTAGTCGCTTCACTTTAGTTGTTCACTGATCACTTCTCATATGTGCCTTGATGGGAGGAGAAAAAGAGGGTGGGACTCAAGCCAAGCCAGTGACCCCTTGCTCAAGCCATGTTGATGACCCTTCACTCAAGTTGGTGACCTCAGGGTTTTCAGCCAGGGAGCTCAGCATTCCAGGTCGATGCTCTATCTACTGCATCACCATTGGTCAGGCAATCTCCAGGTGGTATGTAAATATATTAAAATTTGGGAAGTACTGTGCTAGGGCACCCATTCTTAGTGAATAGAAATGAAATCAAAGGTCAGACCAAAATGGGAATTACCATTTTATGAATCTCAATCTTAACTGTATCTTGCATCGTTTGAGGAACTTAAGAAAAAGTAATTGTTTTGTCTAATTCTCATCCCCAGAGAATCTGAACAAATTGGTCTTAATTATTCCTGGGTGGGGGTTGGACATCATTTGTTAAAGCATCCTAGATGCACAGTTAATGCATGGTTGGTGCTGGGAACCACTGCTCTAAACACATTTCCCAGTGGGACTTACGTTTCCCTATCATTGACAGAAAATCCCAGAGTAACCTTAAAATATGTCAAATAGCCAAAAGCTATCTGAGTAATCTTAGAGTGGAAAATACCTAGAGGCAATCATATTATTCTTTTCCCCTAAATGGGTGGCTTATTTGAAAGCCTTGTGGGGGGATTCAGTGAAGGGTTGTTGACTCATTGGCAAACACTGTTGGCTTCCCTTGCCAGTCTTCAAGACAAGCATTGCTCAGCAGATGTTTCATCCCTGTTGTTAAACCAAAAGCAATGGAGGGCAAGGACTGTCACATTTTTCATCTCAATCTTGATGTGTGAATGAATAGAGGGAAGCGTGTCATTGAGAGTCTGTGGAAAGGCATGCAGAGCACGGCAAAAGTAGATTTACAGTTGTGAGTACGTGAAACACATAATTTATTCTTGTATTATTATTATTGTATTATTTTCCACATGAACAATTGTAAACCTACTTTTATTCTACCTGTACAGATAAAACCATGTTTTAAATTTTACCTTTATAGTCGCTTCCCCTTACCCAGCCTCAGTCACTTTCTCCCTCGAATTCTTCCTTTTATGTTTCTCACTTCCACAGAGTTTGGGGTGGGGGAGCAGACAGTGGATTAAAGCAGTGTTTTTATACTGCAGGCTGCAGATAGATCACCAGAAATTTTGTGTCAGTCCATAAAAGAGTTAAACACCCTAATATGGTATGAAGATTATAGATCCAATTATCTCAGTCAAATTTGCTTATTCTCAGGGTAATTTCTGCCTTAGCAGTCCCTGCAATAGGTCTCCTATTTTCACCAGTTCCCAAGTGTAAAAAGGTTGTAAAACACTGGATTAAAGCCAAAAATCCACACTTGTATGTGATCTGGATGCTTTTGATTTGAAAAGTTTGAAAAGCACATATAAGGATCACCCTAATTTCATTCTAAGAGGGGAAGTGAAACATAGAGATTGGAAGGCAGCAGCTGAGGACCAGAATTGGCAGGTGGAAAGGAGCCTAGGGGCCACCCAGTCTGCCTTCCCAGCCAGTGTATATACCCCGCCATGGCGTCCCTCAGAATAGCCAGACAGTCTCTATCTGAATACTTTCAGGGGTGAAGGGTTTATAACCTTTTGAAACAATCAATTGAATGAAGATACTCTTTCCTTTTCTCACAGGGAATGGTCTGAGATAAAGAGGAGAGAAATAGGTTCCCATTCCTGTGAGAAACTAGGAAGAGGTTTTAAGCAACAATTCCTTAAACAAGCAAACAAACAGTAGTGGTTTTGCCTTGACACTTAACAATGACAACAATTACGGAAGAACTGGGTCACACTGGAGTGCAGTGGAGAGTTGGAAATAACCTATGGTGAAATGTCAGTTGTGATACTTTGACACTCAAAGGGCTCTTAAGCTAGACCGTGTTGTATATGTCTTCAGTTTGGAAACTTTCTTATCCAAAAGCACCCCAACTTTAAAATACCTTTTAAGCAGAGCTTGCTTTTTTTCTTTTCAGAATTCTTGACATAGACTGGAAGGGGCCTCAAAATGATCTCTATCAACCTTCTCATTTTACAGAGAAAAACTGAGGCCCAGAGGCATATAGAAATTTGTCAAAAATCAATCCTACACATGTCCTATCTTCAGTCCTCCAACAATGTTTGTGAGAAAGTGCTCGGGTCCTCTATCAGCTCCCTGCAACTTCCATTTTCCTCTAATTCTTCTCTCCACTGACCTCTGGTGACACGCCACACTCCCTAAGGCAGTGGTTGGCAAACCACTGGGGCTCCGGGGCTACATGCGGCTCTTTGACCCTTGAGGTGTGCAGGCACGCAGGTATGCATGGGGGGAGGCATGCGATTCATGCACAAGTCGAGTGAGCATGTGGCTCCCCTTTCCCCTCCTCCTTACCTCTCTCATCTCCCTTTTTCTTCCCCCTCCCTTTCCCCTTTCACCCTCCCCTTCCCCCTTCCCTCCCCTTCTCTTCCCCCTCTCCTTTCCCCTCTCCTTTCCAAGGTAATCACAGCCTCAGCTTTCACGTTCTTTATTTTTCAGGTGGGGAAAACAAGGCCCAAAGAGGTTGGGAACCACAAAAGACCTTCTGCTTCTTCCCAGTGGTCAGCAAACTGCGGCTGGGGAGCCACATGCGGCTCTTTGGTCCCTTAAGTGTGGCTCTACCAGAAAATACCAGGTGCAGTTGTGCAGTGCAGGTACGAGGGGGTGAGGAGGAGTCGGTAGGTCAGGTGACTGGGAGAGGTCCCTCAGAGATGCCCAGCAGGATAAACATAGCGGGGGAGGCATGAGTTGAGTGAGCATGTGGCTAGCCAGCCACAGTTTGCCGACCACTGTCCTAAGGGAATTATTTATTTTTAAGGTTTCTACCAATCATTGGGCAATGAGTGGAGCAGAGAGAATAACTCAAACGGCCACAATGTTGAGGAATGGCCTGACTTAAGGGTGACGTTGGCTATTATAGGAATGGCTTCAACAAGACTATCCAGAGTACACAAAGATTTAGCCAAAATAGTCTGAGAATATTTTTCTTTGAGATGAGTGGGGTCAAGCGGTGGGGGTGTAAGGTTCATCTACCATTTTTTACTAGCTTCTTGAACTGTCCATCAATGAAGTCAATTCTTTGGTGACTCAGTTTTCTCAGATCTAAAAGGGAGCATATGTACAGGTGATATACAGCGCTGCCTATTTAAGGCACACTATTTTAAAGAAAGTAGCAATAGCAACTGTTTTATGAGGTACTCTGTATGTTTACCAGAGCCCAGTTTCTCCAACGTATATCTTGAAGATGAGCAAGCTAACAATGGTAAGAACATTTTAGGATTTAGAGAAATTGAATGATTAAGTGTGAAGAGTTAAACATTTTGTGTTTTAATGACAAATGTGAAGATGGGAAATTCCAGTGTGGGCAGTCATCTTTACAAGAAGGGATAATTAGACAAAAATATCTTCCTTTTGGGGGGAGGGGTATTTTTCCGAAGTGAGAGTAGGGGGAAGGGAGACAGACAGACTCCTGCACGGACCCCACTGGGATCCACCCCGCATGTCCTGGAGCCATTTTAGCTCCTGAGGCAGAGTCCATGGAGCCAACCTCAGTGCCCTGGCCAACTTTGCTCCAGTGGAGCCTTGGCTGCGGGAGGAGAAGAGATAGTTAAAAAGGAGAGGGGGAAAGGTGGAGAAGCAGATGGGCACTTCTCTTCTGTGCCCTGGCCAGGAATTGAACCTAGGACTTTCATTCGCCCGGTCGACACTCTACCACTTGAGCCAACTAGCCAGGGAGACAGAAATATCATCTTAATGGGTTTCTGCACTTTTTGTTTTGTTTTCTTTTTATTTTTGAATCTAAGGGATAAAGATTTGATTACAGAATTCCTAGAATGAAAGAAAGATGCTCAAGGCATTGATAAACTCAGAATTTCCACAATTCTGAGAAAGGTGTCTGCAATAACGTGCCATGTTGGTAACATCAGGAGAATTCTCTTTTAACCACATCCCAGGACCCACTAATATAGAGACTAAAAACACCCAAGCTGATTAATACAACCCCTGTAACCCACCATGATTTGAAATGGTGGCTTTGGAAACTTTCAGAATGAAAACCTGCTTTGTAAATCAGCTAGAAATTGCATCTGTTAATATGATTTCATTAGAGACCTCTCACCTCTGAGGAATAAAAAGACTTATTTAAGACTGGGTCATTGGAGGAAAAAGTATGATATGAGATTTTTTGTTACTCAACCATTTCATTATCTTTAACTACCAAGGCCTAATTTGCCTCTGGCTTGGACTCTCTCAAGACCCTTATGAACTGCCTCTGTGCAGATATCTCTCCACTCTATGCCATAGTCCTCTCCATAGAGCTCTGACCCTGTCTGAAGTGAACAGAACAGAAAGAACATAAGCAAGAGAGACCTGGATTTGAGCCCCAGCTCTGTCACTGCCTGTATGACTTTTGAGTTTTCTTTATCTACTGGGTTTGTGACATCCATGTTGCAAAGTTGTTACAGAGATTAAAATTAAGACATATATCTGGCACATAGAAGGTACCCGACAAATGATCATTTTTACTTTTTAGTAGTCTTTTATTGATTACCAAATGAAGTAAAAAAATTTTAACTTGTTATCCAAGGCCTTGGATCATTAATTTGACCCCATTCTATCTTTCCGTCTTAATTCCCAATATCCCTACATCACCGTCCAGAGCTGGGAGCCACAGCAGGCCACTTGTGTTCCTTATTGCCCTGCTGTGTGTCTTTACCAACATGGTCCTCTCTGCCTAGAATTTCTACTTATGGAAATTTATTAGTCCCTCAGGGCTCTTCTTGCATGCCACTTTCATGAAGCTTTCTCTGATAGCTTCATGCTCCCATAGATCTTAACACATTTTGACTTTATTACTATATTACTATTACTATATCTGTGCCTTTCTCCCTCTTACTAGTTTATAAATCTTAAGGATAGAGACTGTCTTGGTCATTTTTATATTTCTTACAGTGCTGAAAAGGGGGATAAGAGTTATTGGATAGATTTTTGGAGAACTAAGTGAATGAAAGAGTCCTCATAATACTTCCACTTGTCCCACTGCCACCAAAATAAGTCACCCCTTGCTAGCAATAACACAAGTTTACTTGAAATGTGTTCCCCAGAGATAAGGCCTGAAAAAAATCTTTTCTTCTGATCTCTCATTTTGTAAAGACCCTGCTGAGACAGAAATCACATTAAAAGCATTCCTAAAATTATGCCCATTTTAGCTCCAAAGTGAAGAGGTCCCTATGCCTTGGTCAGTTCACAGCCAACATAACTTGCAGAAAAGCTATGTGCATCATCATGTTCCACTTCTTAACACATTTTTCTGTGCCCTGTTAGCATTAATTAGAAATTAAGGAAATGAAATGATAGACCTTGCTACCTTATCTGTCTTCCAGGGCAAGCAAGTGAAGAAGTCATTAGAAAATTCACACTCAATTAGGAAGAGTCGTTTGAAGTAGAAGTTGGTGGGTTTTTTTTTTTAAACAAAAATAATTTGATAAAGCCCATTTGAAAGGATGAATGAAATTCAAAATTTGCATATATATAAATATCAAATACACATAGTACATGCATATACACGTTTAAGAACATAAGAGAAAGTAGTGTTCTGAAAGGAGCATACTTATATTTCCAAAATTTCTGTAAAGTTGCACATATAAGGAGCTTCCTAGGTATGACTTCCAGAGGTAGTAAAAAACAAAGTTTATCCTTGAAGCTAAACTATTCTGAAATCTTAAATTATCCCAATATTTCATATACGAGTTACGGACATCTCAGGCACATTTACCTGGTCTTAGAGAGATTTCTGGCAAATTTTTAGTATTATTTTAACAGTTGATGGGTACTGCAAAAAGTTAAATCCATTGGGAAATAAAACAAATTTATTTTCAAATATCCGAACACTCTATTCATACCAGAATTAAATATCAAAGACTTTGAGTGACAGGAAAGTCTGCCATTCTTAGCTTTCTATATAGGTCAGGGACAACTGAGGCATCAAATGAGGCTCCAGAGGGTCATGGACAAGGAGTAGAGCCTGGGATTCAACCCCCTTCTCTCCACCGTTTACTGAGATGCCCTCTGTGATTCTGTGGCTAGGTAGACATCAACCTTCCCAAGTTTCTGAGTGCACCCTTACCTGTTACGCAGTCAGTTATCATGATGAATGTGAAGAATCTCCATATCAGCAAGCTTGTCTCCATCTTCTCGGCACCTGGGATAGACTGCCTAGGGACAGTAAAGAGTTATTTCACTGCGGAAATCTGGGTTTCCTGTCAGCCTCTTGTTAGCATTGTGCTGGGAGGATAGGAGAATAAGGGGTCAGTCCATTAGGGTTGACATCCTTGCTGATCCACCCAGTCTCTATGACAGCCAGGAGTTGCTATCTATAAATGTTAGGCTGATTTGTTTAGCCAGGAAATCGTGCCTGACAGTCTCTTCTCTAGTCTCAGATAGGAAGTGGTTTTAACCAGGTGTTTTTCAAGTTCAATTGCTGGGAGGTGTGGGCTGGGGTTGGTGAGAAGGATTAGGCTTTGTTGATGAGTCTTCTTCTCTTTCACCCAGAACAGGAAAGGGAGATTCCCCAGCCGTTAAAGGAGGGTGAGCAAGCACTTCTTGGCAGTGGTCTCATCCAGTATGTATAAAGCCAGTAGCCAGGGCCACTATCACAGCCGCCTGGCCAATGCAGGTTTGCATTAGATTCGAACAGTCAGTAACAAAACACAGGAGCCAAGAACTGGTGAGCCATCAGCTTTAATTCTAGCTTGCACCCGGCGGGCAAGCAAAAACACACACTGGGCTCTAAAACCCACACATTCAGTGCTCACAAAGCTACTGACTTATCCGAGTTTCCTAGAATCAAAGCTTTCTAGCTGTAAAGCCAGTAGCCGAGGCCGCCATCACAGCAGCCTGACCCGTGCAGGTTCGCATTGCATTCGAACAGTCGGTAATGAAACACAGGAGCCAAAAACTGGTGAGCCATCAGCTTTAATTCTAGCTTGCACCCGGCGGGCAAGCAAAAACACACACTGGGCTCCAAAACCCACTCATTCAGTGCTCACAAAGCTACTGACTTATCCGAGTTTCCTAGAATCAAAGGTTTCTAGCTCACCAGACTTATTCACCTCTGTTTCCCATCTCCTCCTGCACAAACTCTTAACAAACTGGCTTTCTCAGCATTCTGCCATCTTGGCTACTTCTCCTCCACATGGCCTTAATCTGCTCTCCTCTCTAATACCAACCTCAGGAACTCAGGAACCAAGAGAGAGAGCAAGCTCCCGGACTGCTCCAGTCTATAGCATAGAAAATCCAAACCTTTAATCCAATTATACATAAAGAAAGTCTCTGATACAAAGCCACGCATCTGAGGCATAATGGGATTCCTCAAGAGAGTGCACCACCCTACATCATCCAATCAGTCAAGGGTGTGGGGAAGTGCTTACTCTTAAACTAAGCCTTAGGCTATGACGACCCGGCCTGCCCACAGCCTGTTCCAGAACACACATTAATATCAACGAACTTCCATGTGGGCAGCGCCATCTTTAACAAAGTGAGCATAATATATTTTATCAGCCCAACACTAGCTCACCAGACTTATTCACCTCTGTTCCCCATCTCCTCCAGCACAAACTCTTCCTCAGCACTCTGTGATAGTGGCCTCGACTACTGGCTTTACACCTGGCCTGTTTGGCTGGAGAGTGCTGAGGCTGTTGGGAGACTGGGAGTCTGGGTTATGAGTCCAGAAGGGTTCGGGGCTTTAGGGAGCTCTGAGTGAGAGGAAAGCAGTCTTCCCTACCTGTTTGCTCAATCTGCCATTATGAGGCTTTAATGAATGGAATGGCCCACCACTTTCTGACTCCACAGTTCCTTTACCATCTGCCTGAATTCATTGTGAATCCCCTAAACCACTTAAGAGTGTTACCCTGGCCATTTAGCTCAGTTGGTTAGAGCATTGTCTTGATATGCCAAGGTTGTGGGTTTGGTCCCAGGTCAGGGCAGTAACAAATTGATTTTTCTCTCTTTCCTCCTTTATGGACAAACAGTACATAAAAAAATATGAATTTGAACTCAATAGAACATGAACAATAAGGGTCACAAAAGATGGTTACAGGAATAACTGAGTCATTAACTCGGTAGAATCAGACATCCTGCTTTCTCCAAGCTGCTCAGGTGTGCAGTTTCCCCTGAAGCCAGGGAGGGTGTTGTTATCACTTGACTGTCTGCCTAGTTAACTTTCCAGAATGTAGTGACCTTTCTTTGTACCTCGAGGCTATGCACGAAGGGCCCTTCTGTAATGGTCTCCAGCCAAAATTTTCCCATAAAATAATGTAGGGTCCCAGATCACCTCTGAAGCTCTAGAAAATTCTTTCTCATTGATGGGCATGGCAGTGGCCCAGTTTGGAGCCCAGGCTGAGGCTTTTCAGTCTGGTGATATGTTTTTCCATGGTTTGGTGAGATTTATACATACTTGTAATTTTCTTTTTCTTAGCCTATTGCTTTAACTAGCTATTACTCTAGAGCCCAGGCTGATGTTTCTCCCTCTGGTGATGTTGTGTAGCTTATTGTTATGTTGATTATACTAAGCTTTTCCTTTATTCTACTTTAAGTTACATAAGTTCAAACCCTGTTTGATTTTGCCTTGATTATTTTTATTATTGTTATTGATCATAACAAATTTCCCCCTAAAATCCTTCTATAATTGCATCTCTGTACCATGCCTCCTGCACAGCATACCCTTCCTATCTCTCTCTCTAAAATTAATGAAAATAAATAAAAATTAAGAAAGTGTTACCAATGTGATGTTTCATCACACTCAAGTACTTTAGTGTGCATTTCCTATGAATAAAGACACTCTCCAACATCAATACAACCATTAAAATCAGAAAATGACATTGGTGCATTACTAATATTCAGTCCTCAGACCCAATGTTAGGCAGATAAAATATATTATGCTCACTTTGTTAAAGATGGTGCTGCCCACATGGAAGTTTGTTGATATTAATGTGTGTTCTGGGATAGGCTGTGGGCAGGCCGGGTCGTTATAGCCTAAGGCTTAGTTTTAAGAGTAAGCTCTTCTCCACACCCTTAACTGATTGGAAGATGTGGGGTGGTGCGCTCTCCTGAGGAATCCCATTGTGTTCCCCTTGATACTTTCTCTATTTGGGGATTAATTAGGGATACAATAGGAGAACCCCCACCTAGACTACAAAAAGTTCAATCAACTGATTCTTTTGATATGTCAGACAAAGAGGAGCCTGTTTATGATTATCCTCCCTGTATAGAACATGATGAAGATGAGGAGGACAGAAAAAAGATTAAAGAAATAAAGTATCCCCCCTTGCCCACAGAAGTTGTGGATTTATCATTAGAAGCACAGGCTTTAATACAGAGATCACAGAAGAATTGTCAGAATTTAGAGACGGCTCCTCCTGACATGGTCTCTGAGCAAGCACCTGCATTTCCGCCTCCCTGGCGACCGCCATCGCGAACTGTTTCTCAGATTATGCAGGGAGCATCAGCACCCCTTTATGGGGGTAAATGTTTATCTTCCTTGCAGCAAGCAATATTGAGAGAAAAAGAAGCAGGAAGGGATCCTGGTTTTGAATTTGTGGCTCCTGTATTTCAAGTGCCAGATCCCAATAACCCAGGACAGTACCTCAGACAGCATCAACCCTTATCTTTGAAACTGCTGAAAGACTTAAAACAGTCTTGTTATCAGTATGGAGCTACTGCTCCGTATACTATGAGTTTGCTGTCATCCCTGGAAAATGAAGCTCTCACTCCTAATGATTGGAGAACTATAGCTCGAGCTTGCCTTAATGGGGGTGATTATTTGTTATGGAGATCTGAATTTCAGGAGGCCGCTAGAGATCAAGCAATGAGGAATAGGGCCACTGGACAGAATCCACAACAACAATGGACAGCAGATATGATTGAAGGCACAGGCATATATGATGAGACCGATGTTCAGATAAGGTATCCGGAAATGTTATATGGACAGATTCTTGCATGTGCTCAAAAAGCTTGGAGGAGATTGCCAACTACCCATAGGACTGAAGAATTGTCTAAGATAATACAAGGCACTGATGAAAGGTATCATGATTTTGTGTCCCAATTGTTACAAGCTGTAGGTTGAGTTGTCGTAGATGGGGAGGCTGGAACCATGTTAGTGAAAGAATTGGCTTTTGAGAATGCAAATTCGGCTTGTCAAGCAATACTCAGACCTTATTATAAAAAGGCTACTTTAGGAGATTACATTAGACTCTGTGCAGACGTTGGCCCTTCTTATGTTCAGGGAGTAACATTGGCCGCTGCCCTGAAGGGCACCACTATAGCAAGTGTAATAAATCAAGGGTTACAAAAAGGAATAAAATGCTTTGGGTGTGGGAGAGAAGGACATTTAAAAAGAAATTTTCCTAGGCCCCAAGAACGGAATAGTACCGGTAAGCGTGTTCCTGGCATATGTTCAAAATGTAGGAGAGGAAAACACTGGGCAAATGAATGTAAATCTAAAACAGACAAAGAGGGAAAGCCTCTACAGGCGGGAAACTTCAGGAGGGGCCAAACCCCGGCCCGGCAAACAATAGGGGTGACTACAGAAGCCAGGCCCATTTGCAGAGCACAGCTCCTGCCATTCACTCCGGAGGAAATCCAAAAAATGTCAGCAGCCTCCTCCGAGCCTCCCCAGGGAGTGCAGGATTGGATTTAGCCAGTACAAAATATTTTGTGTTAACGCCTGAATTAAATCCACAGGCTATACCAACTGGAGTGTTTGGCCCACTTCCAGATAACACCTTTGGACTATTGTTAGGACGTAGCTCCCTTACTATGAAAGGTTTGCAAGTTTTTCCTGGAGTAATAGATCAAGATTATACTGGAGAAATACAAATCATGTGTTCTTCCCCAAAAAATATTGTCAAAGAATAGCTCAATTAGTTCTTCTGCCGTTAAATAAATTTGGAAAGATTTTGAAACCCAATAGAGGCATGGGTGGTTTTGGTTCTTCTGATGCTGCTTATTGGATACATGAAATATCTAAAGACAGGCCTGAATTATACTTAACAATAGAAGGAAAACAATTTTGAGGAATTTTAGACACTGGAGCTGATGTTTCTGTTATAAGTCTGGAATATTGGCCAAAATCCTGGCCTTGTACAGCAGCCATTACCGGACTGGAAGGCATTGGACAGTCTAATAATCCACTGAAAAGCACAAAACTGTTACAGTGGTCTGATGCGGAGGGACATTCAGGGTTTTTTCAACCCTATGTATTGCCTAATTTACCTGCAAATCTTTGGGGCCGCGACATTTTGAAAGGAATGAATGCCATTTTAACAACGGTAGATTCGCATTTTCACAAGTAGGAGCTGTTCTACCTGTATTCCAGACGGCTGATCCCATTGTATGGAACAGTGATACTCCTGTTTGGGTGGAGCAGTGGCCTTTGACAAAAGAAAAAATCCAAGCTTCTAATAGCTTAGTACAGGAGCAGTTACAGCTTAGTCATATAGAGGAGTCTAATAGTCCCTAGAATAGTTTCATCTTTGTTATCAAGAAAAAGTCTGGTAAATAGAGATTACTGCAGGATCTTAGGGCAGTGAACAAAACCATGCAACTGATAGGACCTCTCCAACCTGGCTTACCTTCTCCTGTAGCTATTACAAGCACTTATTGCTTATTGATAATTGATCTTAAAGACTGTTTTTATACTATACCTTTAGCTCCCCAGGACTGTCCTCGTTTTGCTTTTTCTGTACCATCTGAAAATTTTTCCGAGCCAATGAAAAGATTTCACTGGAGAGTCCTCCCTCAAGAGATGGCAAACAGTCCTACACTATGTCAAAAATTTGTAGCCCAAGGACTGGAGAAAACGCGGCTTCAGTTTCCTAATAGCTATATTATCCATTATATGGGTGATATTTTGTTTGCAGCCCCTGATCCATCCATGTTAGCTGCAGTGTTCCAACATGCAAAAAATAACCTGGAAATTAGAGGGTTGAAAATTGCAGAAGAAAAGGTTCAAAGTTGTCCTCCTTACCAGTATTTAGGGTATCTTGTCTTGGGACGAACCATCAAACGTCAGAAATGTGAAATCAGGAGGGACCATCTGAAAACTCTTAATGATTGGCAAAAATTAATAGGAGATATTAATTGGATAAGACCTTCCCTGGGTCTTACTACAGGCAAAATGAAGCCATTATTTGATATATTAAAAGGAAAATCTAATCCTAATAGTGAGAGGACAATAACACCAGAGGTCATACAACTTTTAGAACTAGTACAAAATCGTATTCAAGAGCAATTTGTACAACGCATAGATTATGAACAGCCGTGGTGTGTGCTCATTTTACCCACAGAATATTTACCCATAGGGCTGTTCTGGCAAGATGGGCCTCTGGAATGGATACATTTACCATCCTCAAGAAAAAAGGTGGTCTTGCCCTATACAGATGCAATTGCACAACTTATTACTATGACTAGGAAACGGGCTCGTCAATTATTTGGCCATGAGCCTTTTAATATCATTACTCCATTGAAGCCTGAGCAAATTACCCAATTATTAGAAACTTCTGTTGAATGGATGATCGCTTTAGCTCATTATCCAGGACAATTAGGATGTCATTTCCCTAGTTCTAAATTGTTAGAATTTTTGAAAACTAATCCAGTGATTTTTCCCAAGAAATGTGCTACAAAACCGATTATAGGAGCTCCTGTAGTATTTACTGATGGCTCTTCCTCAGGTAAGTACAGCTATGTCATTGATGGAAAGCCGTATATGTTTACTTTCACTTTGAAATCAGCTCAACAAGCTGAATTAAATGCTGTCTTTCAAGTTCTTTCCACTTTTACTGACACCGCATTAAATATTTATTCAGACAGCCAATATGTTGTCCATGTCATTCAACATATTGAAACTGCGGTTATCGGCTCTAATACTAATCCTGATATTTTTCAGTTTTTTATTAAAATTCAACAAGCTATATGGGCCCGTACTCATGCTTATTTTATAGGCCACCTTCGGACTCATTCTGGATTGCCAGGAGCCCTCAGTGAAGGAAATCACCTGGCTGATGAGTCTTTAAAGTCTTACTCTGTGATTGAAAATGCACAACGCAGTCATGCTAAATTTCATCAGAACAGTCATTGCCTTCGGAAGCAGTTTCATCTTACTAGGGAACAAGCTCGGCAGATAGTTAAACAATGTTCTCATTGCCAGGACAAGAATTTCATTCCCATTGCCCTAGGGGTTAATCCTCGAGGCATTTTACCTAATCATATTTGGCAAATGGACGTGACGCACGTCCCCGAATTTGGTGCATTGAAATATGTTCATGTTATCATTGATACTTATAGCAATTTTTTATTCGCCATGGCCCATACAGGGGAAGCTCTAAGACATGTCATAGCTTCCTGTTTGAAAAGCTTTGCTACCCTGGGATTGCCAAAAGTACTAAAAACTGATAATGGACCTGCCTATACTAGCAGTGGGTTTAAACATTTCTGTTCCCAATTTAATATTTGTCATCTAACCGGTATCCCATATAATCCCCAGGGACAAGGAATAATTGAGCGTGCTCATTGCACTTTGAAAAATCAAATTTATAAAATAAAGAAGGGGGAGTTAGGGAAATATATTACTATGTCTCCTCCGAATGTATTATCATCATCTCTATTTACATTAAATTTTTTGAATTTGGATGAGCAGGGCAGGTCTGCTTATGAAAGACATCATGCCTCTGAGCGATCAGGATGGGTTATGGCCCGATGGAAAGATCCGTTAACCCTGGAATGGCATGGGCCTGACCCGGTATTAATTTGGGCCCGAGGAAGTGTTTGTGTTTTTCCCACAGATGCAGACGCTCCTTGATGGGTCCCCACTAGATTGGTCAGAATCCAGGAAGAAAAGGAAGAAGTATCGACAAATGACAAAACAAATGGCGCTACTGACAATCAGCAAAAAGGCCAAGACTCGAAGGAACCAGAAAAGAAAGGCCCGGCGTCAAAGAGTGAAACTACATCAACATCCAATGTACAAGGACTTGATGCAGCTTGCTGATACTGCTATAAAAGCCGTCACAGGACCAGTAACATTGTGGACCTTACTTTCCAGCATGATGCTGATGCTTCAAAGACCTGGAGTGAATGGGGAGGTTTTTTGGGCTTATATTCCTGACCCCTCCGTTCCTGAGTCCTGTCACGTGGGAACAAGATCCAGTACATGTATATGTTAATGATACCTTGCTCATGGGGGGGCCTGATAGTTCCTTTATAAAAACAATGGTTTTCTCATTTATCCTTAATGTCCATACTCTCCTCCATTGTCAGTTTTGTAGGTGTAATACTCCTTGCAATACTCTTGCTGCCACTGATACTCAAATTATTCAATAAGCTTCTCTTGAGATTTGGCACGACTATTTACCATATTGTGCTAAAAAATAAAGGAGGGGGAGATATTGGGAGTCGTCAAGTAAACACAGCTGTGTAACTTGAGGGCGAGGCGCAAGCCCCCAATGTTCCCTGGATTTATTAGTTACTGAAAGGTCAGAACGACCAGCGCACGGATATGGTCTGATAAAGGCTTTTATTCCCTGTTGATATGCCTTTATGGCAGGAGCCTTTGTACAGGAGACACCTGGTGTTTAACCATTAATCTCTGATGAAGGAGGTCACAGGACTTTGGACACGGAAACATTGTACTTGCCAAGTTTTGCTGTATATAAGAAACTTGCTTGCAAAAATAAACTGCTGATGGTTCATCAGACCTCCTGACCCAGACTCATCAATTCCACATCCCCTCACCCAGCTATCCCACTTTTAGGAATATACCCTAAGAACACCATAGCACTGTTCGAAAAGAAGAAATGCGCCCCCATGTTCGTGGCAGCATTGTTCACAATAGCGAAGATCTGGAAACAGCCCAAGTGTCCGTCAGAAGACGAGTGGATTAAAAAGCTATGGTACATATATACTATGGAATACTACTCAGCCATAAGAAATGATGACATCGGATCATTTACAACAAAATGGATGTACCTTGATAACATTATACGGAGTGAAATAAGTAAATCAGAAAAAAAAACTGAGAACAGCATGATTTCATACATAGGTGGGACATAAAAGTGAGAATATGAGACATGGACAAGAGAGTGGTGGTTACGGGATGGGGGAGGGAGGGAAAGGTGGGATAGGGAGGAGGGGAGGGACACAGGGAAAACCAGATAGAAGGTGACAGAGGACAATTTGACTTTTGGTGATGGGTATGCAACACAATTGAATGATAAGATAACCTGGAGATGTTTTCATTGTATATATGTACCCTGATTTATTGGTGTCACCCCATTAGAATTAATAATAATAAAATATATTTAAAAATAAAGAATCCTTGAGAATCTGATGAAATGTATGATTTATTCTTTTGGAAACAAATGCTCATCAGCATATACTCAGTAAGTTGGCAAGCTGTTTCAGAAAAGTCTTGGGCACTTTGGACTTCAAGGGCCTGAGAATCACAGATTAAATATCTTGATGTCAAACTGTGGGTCTCTAGAGGATGAATCTACAGTCAATTAATCTTTGAACTCATGTCACTTAACACAATGGGTAACACATATGGGTGTCCAACTGCCATTTTTAAAGACATATCTGTGTAAAAATATCACAAACATATATTAAAGTAATTTCAAATTCTTTATGAGCATATACCACAGTTTTGTTTCAAGCCAACTGCAAGTGGTACTTTCCAATAAGTCCAGTTCAAAGATTTCTTTCCTGGTAAATATGTATTTTTCTTAGAAAGAAAAGGTAGCTAGATAACATTGATAAGTTTGTTCAAGAAAGGAATATTTGGGTAAAGGTAATTAAGTTCCTCACAGGATGGACGGTCAACTGTGCAAGTTGAGTCTAAGTTTATCAGGAAATTGCTGAACTCTATTATCAGAAGCGCTTGGTAATTCCAAGAATAACTGTTCCTCACATCAGATAACCAATTTCTGAACCAGGTTGCCTTATCTTTGATTTAGGAAACTTTATAACAGAAAAAATTGACAAGCAGTTATGTTCATTATAAGAAAAACAGTAGAAATTCAGGATGGGAAAATTATTCTTGAAGGATGGGTGTAACTTTGAAAGGTGGAAACCAAGGTTGCAAGGCATGATCTGTGGTTCTCACCAGAAGTGGACTTGTGTAGACAGCTAGTGGAAGCTAAGGGTAGAAATTTTAGTTGAATTTGGAGTGGAGTGGACCTTGGAGAACAGAATAAGATGTTTGTACTTTAGCTACTGAAGATGTCCAAATGGAGGCAGGACATAATCCAAATGACATCATAATTAGCCTGAGCCTGTGCAGTATGCAGGAGAGAGTAAAGGTACAAGGGAGATTGGATACATAGAGATGCTAAGATGCTCTCCAGGCATGAAATAATAAGTATCTGAATGAATTGATGCAAATTAGAATGACAAGGAGGAATGATGTCAGAATATCTTGCAAAGAAAAAATGCAATTTTTAATACTGGGTATATAGAGAATAGAATGTGTGGGCTTTGGCAGAGGTAAAATTCACACTGATTAGAGTTTCATCTTTTCTTTTCTTTGAATACTCCCTGGTGAATTTGCAAGTAAACACAAAATGATGAGACCAGCAGGAGGAGATGGAAGAAGACAACAGATTATTCAATCCAGGTGCATGAGGCTGAAGTTAGGTGACTGGCAGAAAGGTGATACCACTAACAGAGAGGAGTTAGTCATTCATTTTTTATTGTTCTCTCATTCCCATTATATTGGATAGTCCTTGAAGACAAAAACTATGTTTTGGGCACTTATCATCCAGACTATCTATCCTAAACCTTGTTTCCCAATCTTTCCTCACACTCCACTAATAAATAGTGTCACAGATTACCTTATGAAAAGGAGATAAAAGACATGGATCATTATGATAGAGTGAAGAAATAAAAAGTAAGAAGAAAAGATGGGATAAGGAAAAAATAGATAAGAAAAAAAGTGAACACAATGAGAGATGATGAGTCCCACTTGATGATGGGCTACTATAGCTTGCTAACTTCTGATCATTGAGATGGTATTATACAGGAGACTAAAGGTTGCTAAGAGAAACTCTCTATTGAATCCACTTATTATTGTTTTCAGGTATTAAAATACTAGTTCTCCAAGACTTGGTTGATAGAGTGGGCATGAGTATGCACATTAGAGATGCCAAGAGCAAAAAAAAATTGCTCTATTATAAAAAGAAATGGTGAACAGATGATGGAGCATTACAGTTGAGAGAGAGAGTCAGAGAAGATATTAGGGTGGAATGGAAAATTATGAGGAATTTGGGGAAATAATAGACATCTTAAAAGAGATTTCTAAAAGTCATTGGAAGATGAAGTTTGCAATTTGCTTTGCAATGTTAAACTCTTTCCCTAACATGCCACAAAAATCTTATTTATTTATTTGTTTGTTTATTTATTTATTTATTTATTATTTTTCCTAAGTTAGAAGTGAGGAGGCAGTCAGACAGACTCCTGCATGCACCAGACTGGGATCCACCCAGTAAGCTCGGTCCATCTGGGGCATTGCTTCATTGCTGCCGGAGCCAATTTAGCACCTGAGGTGGAGGTCACAGAGCCATCCTCAGCGCCCGGGTCAACTTTGCTCCAATAGAACCTTGGCTGCAGGAGGGGAAGAGAGAGATAGAAAGGAGAGGGGGAAGGGTGGAGAAGCAGATGGGTGCTTCTCCCATGTGCCCTGGCCGGGAATAAAACCCGGGACACACTGGGCCAACACTCTATAGCTGAGCCAACCAGCCAGGGCTATTTATTTATTATTTTTAAAAAAATTTTTTATTGATTAATTTTATGAAGAGAGAAGGGGAGAGTTGAGAAGTTTCTACTCATAGTTGCTTCATTTTAGTTGTTCACTGATTGCTTCTCATATGTGCCTTGACTGAGAGAACCCAGGGTTTTGAACTGGCAACCTTAGCATTCTAGGTCAAGCCTCTATTCACAGTACCACCACAGATCAGGCTCCACAAAAATCTTGAATAAAATTCCCATTTTTTTGTTCATGGTTTCTGGAGTTTTGAGGAAAAGTTAAAAAATCTGAGCACAACTTTCTCTGTGAGATAGGGTCAAGAAGGATGCTTGTTTGGTTCAGGAATCATGTGATTTCTCACTTTTCTTTCCTGTTGTTGTTCTCTTTACCATTTTATTGTTTACTGATATCTGTACCAGGGAAGTTTAAGGAAGAGAAAGGTAAGACTCAGATAAAAGAATTTCACTTCCATTAAGTAATCCATCAATAGGGGTTAACTGAACTCCTACAATTAAAACATTATGCTAGGATATAGGGGAGATCTAAGAAATTAAACTGTGGGGATTCTCACAATCTACACAAAGATGAGAAGAGATGAGTCTTGACAAGGAAAATGACTGATGAGTTCTTCAAGGATCTTTAAACAGTCAGCCCTGCCCTGCCTTACCCGCTGCACCACATAAAAGAAGCCTTGCTCTCTCATCTCACACTCTTCTTCTAGCAGAGTGATGGGGTGAGCTGTGGTTTCAGAGTCACTGTCTGAAAAGGTGAGAACTCTTGCTTTCTTGGACAGTGGCAACATATTGACCAGAGGTGGTGAATAGAGCCTGTTGTCGACATGGTTGATGTTCTTGTTCAGTTCAGTAAGAGACTCTTTTCTCAGTCCTGTGGTGTCCCAGGCCTTTCTGACCTTAACTTTTTAAATATAGACCTGAAATATCCATTTAAGGTACACAATTTACTTGTTTTTATAGTTCTTGCAGTCTTGGGTGTATCCTTTAATATAATTGAATTCAATGAATACAGATTAAAAATCCAGGTATAAGACACTCTGCCCAGGGCCTGGAAGATGATGCAATGACAAATAAAAATAGGGTTCCTACTCTCAAAGAATTCATAATATAATTATGGGGATTGGAAAACACAAAAGCCCCCAAATAACTGCAGACCATCTGTCAAATTGATAATCCCCCAGATAACAAATCAACCAGTGAAGAGAAGCTGGACCCATGGAGGTCTTAAGTACATGTTTGTTGAATGGATGGCGGAGGGATGAATGATATCTACTATGGGTGATCCCTTCCACCACTGAGAGCTGTTTAATACTACTTCAGATTTTGGCCTAGTTGGTGGTATGAAAACAGTCTTATTTCTCTCAAACTGGGGTTAAGAGAATGCTGCTGCTAATTCTATGAAATCTACAGGTGCATCCTGTTATTGTTATACTCAGTTGAATTTCTACAGTTTGTAATTTCCACCATATTTTACTAGATGGGGCACCGGTGATACAGTGGAAAATCCAAATCCACCATGAATCAAATAACTCTCCCCTACAGTCATGGCTAACTCCCAAAGAGCTATTTGACTGTTGTGAATTGCCTTGCCTGTAAAATACTGGAAGAGCACAATTGGTTTATATGAATTAAAAGCAGAGTTCTCTGTGATAATTGAAAATTGACTTGGCTCTCATTTTGCAGTTTATGATGACCGTTCTTCTTGTATGTCACAGAGATTGTCTAAAAGTCAGTTTCCTTTTCCCCCTTTTCATATGAGAGCAGGATGTGTTTGCTGAATGAATATCAGCAAAAGCTCCCTTCGCTCTTCTGTTGTGACTCTAATTTAGATGTGAATAATAACACAGTTTGTCTTTCAAGCCAACACTGATCAATTAGCTCTGGCTGCCTGAAGGGATCCTTGGGCTCTAGCTGAACTCAGTGGGCTACAGGAGAAGACCTGAAGGCATACTTATGCCATTTTTTATCTAGACATCTACCTAGCTTTCCAATGTAGCTCTTCAAACCTGAATTATTCTTATCCATTGCTTCCAGTTTATTCTTCCTGAAGAATAGTTATTTTTTCTCTTTCCATATCCAAAACTGAGAGTCACAGAATGTCCATCATGTCTGTGAAATTAAGCCCAGACTCCTTAATCTGGCGTTCAAGATAATCATAATCTGTCCTAACCTATTTCTTTAACATGAATTCTCCACAAATCTCTTTCATGCTGTCTTTGCTACAGAAGAACAAACAATAAAACAACAACAAAAAAATCAACTACACACTAATCCCTCAAAATGACCTGCTCTTTTCTTGGTTGTCCCTGCCAAATCCCTAAATCCAAATCTAACTCACTCTTTAAAATCTAGCTCAGATGTTACCTCCTAAAGAAAACCTCTCCTTAACCCTACTCTGGAAAGGGCCTTCTCTCTTCTGTGTCTCAGTAATATCAATAATAATCACTAGCATTGATTAAACATATTATTTATCTGGCAAGCACTGTGCTAAGCATTTCATATGTATTATCTATCTTAATGACTCCTCACAGGAATTGGATGAAATCAGTGTACTATCACAATTTCCATTTTACAACTAAAGACATTGAATCTCATTGTGGTTGTGAAACGCCCACATTTACACAATTACTTAGGGGTGGTATCACATCTAGATCCCCAGGTCTATCTACTTCTTAAACAATGTTACTATTTCATCACTCTGCATTTGCAAATTATAATTGTGCTATTGTCTTTGGAGACATGGCCAATCATTCCAACATGTATTTAGAGGCAGGAAATGCCGCTTACCTTTTTATTCCTAGTGTTTACGGAAGTACCTTGCACATAATAGATGCTTAATGAGTATCTGCAGAATGAATGATTGCATGGCAAACCCTTTTGGAGCTCTGCTTTGGAGAGATGAGATTAATATGGTATGAGCCTCAATTGGTTTTCATTAGGCTTTTACTTCAGAAATACTCAACTGTGGTATATCTGAGTCCACAATTATGCAATATGTTCACAGGTTTGACTGTACTCATATCTTCAGTTTCAGAAGTCAGGACGGTCAGTATTCTCAAACACGAATCTAGAGAATTGGACACAATTAGCCAGCTAATATTAGTTCCTTTCTTTTAGGAGCAGAGTGTATTTTTCTCTTTGGCTTGGGACTTGCCTCTTCTCAAGAGCATATGGGCCTCCATAAATTAAGCTGGGTAGCCTTGTTTTCTGAGTGTGGAGGCCTAGGAAGGATAAGGAGGGAGGGGGATAACATTTTGCTTATTTAGATTTTGAGCAACTTTGCCCCTCAAAAAAAAACACCTGTCAGCTTTCCCCACAATTTTTTCCCGCAAGTTCTACTTTCAGAGTTTGAGAAAACAAAATGAAACAAAATATAGATAAAAATTAAAAGCAGAAACAAAATAAGAAAATTTGGGGTAATTTCATAATAGGTCAGGTTTTTTTTTCTTTTTTCTTTTTTATGACACCTGCAGGACTAAAATAGAACAAAGATGCAAAACTTCATGGAATCCACATATCTGTTTCATCTGTTGTAGCCAGATAAGGTATTAACAATACCTCGAATTGTTGAAATTTATTTTTTCTGAGAAGTTCAGAATTTTTTGTTTGAATTACTTCCTTTTTTCTTCTTCAAACTACTGTGAAATATTCTATTTCTTGTTTGATAAGTGAAGAATTTGAGATCTGTGTTGAGATTAGATTAAGTTCATCTATGGTGAAGACAAGACTAATTTCTAATTTTCTCATCTGTCTTTGTTTTTCTGAAAAATGCTTATCTTTCTTATTATAACCCCTGTTTCCCCACGTTGGTTAACTCGTCTGTCTGCTTTATACAAAGAAGAGAATTATTCATTTTTACTGAACTCATATTTGGTACTCTGTTACTCCTATTTATTGAGTGCCTACTATGTGCTAGGCACATTGCACAGGCATTGGCATTAAGTGAAAACAAAATAGACAAAATCCATGTCTTTACTATGGTGCTTAAGTTCTGATGTGTCAGACAGACAAGAAGCAAATAAATGAATATATATATGGTGATTTTCTGTGATGATAAATGTTACAAAGAAAAATAATGCAGGTAAGTAAATCATGCCTGGGAAGGAAGTGAGGATAATGTTTTCTTCAAGGAAGATATCAAGAAAAGCCCCCTTGAGAAGGTGACATTTGGTCAGAGACCTCAGGGAAGTGAGGATATAAGCCACGTAGCTGTTTGGGGGAAGAGCATCTTTGTGGCAGGAATGAGCTTGATGTCCTGGGACAGCATGCAAGCTGGTTTGAGTGGGTAAGCCAGTAGATAGAGGTAAGAGATGCAGAAATGAAAAGCAATCAGGTTACTGCATTTGCCCAAATGAAATGATGGTGGTCTGAGGTGATGGCAGAAGAGATGGTGAAAAATGCCTACTTTGGGGATCTATTTTAAAAGTAGAGCCCACAGAATTTGCTTGATTTATTGAATGAAGAATATTTTCTTTTAAATACCCTTGACTTGAGTTCTCAGTGAAAGATGGTAGTGAAGGTGAGTAGAAGATGGTTTAAGATTATGAGGGAGAGGTGGAATCAAGAACTCTGTGTTGACCATGGGTAACTGGCATCTAAGTCGGTATAGTGTGGGTGATGGACAAACAACTCATTTGAGGACTTGTGCTGTAAAAGGGGCAGAGACTATAAGGCAGGAGCTGGAAGGAGTTGTGAGACTACTGAGTTATTTTTTTAATAAACGTAATTTTTAGAGAGATTTTGGATTCAGAGGAAACTTGAGTGGTATGTACAAATGTTTCCCATATGCCCATTACTCCCCTCACCCTTTACACATAGCCTCCTCCACTATCAACATCTACCATCAGTGGTACATTTGTGACAATTGATGAACCTACATTGACACATTATCACCCAGAATTTGTAGCTGGCATTAGGGTTCACTCTTGGTTCCATACACCAGTGTTCAGCAAACCACAGCTGGCAAGCCACATGTTCACGTAACTCGTGCATGAATCACGCGCGCCTCCCCCATGCTGCATATCCTGCGGTGTATCTCCCCGTCGCCTGACCAACCAACATCCCCGCGTACCTGCATGTGGTATTTTGTGGAAGAGCCACACTTAAGGGGCCAAAGAGCCACATGTGGCTCGTAAGCTGCGGTTTGCAGACCACTGCCCCAGGGAAAGAAGCAGAAGGTATTTTGTGGTTCCCACTAGTCTTGAGACTGGCCAGTTCCCAACCTCTCTGGGCCTTGTTTTCCCCACCTGATAAATGAAGAATGTGAAAGCTGAGGCTTTGATTACCTTAGAAAGGAGAGGGGAAAAGGGAGGGGGGAGGGGAAAGGGAAGGGGTTGAAAGGGAAAGGAGAGAGGGGAGGGGGAGAAGAGGGGAAAGGGGGAGGGGAAAGGGGAGCCACATGCTCACTGAACTCGTGCATGAATCCTGTATGCCTCCCCCACACTCTATGGGTTGGAATATTATACAGAGTAGCATCATTGCCCTAAAAATTATACATTCTTCATCTATTCATCCTTCCCTCTTCCAACCCCTGACAATTAGTAAGGTTTCTTTTTTTAAAAAAAATTATTTTGTTTGTGTTTTGAGAAAAAAATTATGGTATAACGGTATGCTGACAAAAATGCTGAAGAGAAAATTTATTATTAATATTATTGTTATTGGCACAAAGTTTTTGAATAAGAGAAAGGCCAGAGGATGTGGTGCATAGATAGAAGAACCAGCTTGAGATACCAGTATAGACACTCCTTCTACTGTAACCGGTGGAAAGTAGTGAATAATGGATCAGAAGTAGGTCTGCTGCTAAGTATGGTGGTGGGAGAAGAAGTGAATTTCTTCTTGTTGCTTAATTTTCTCAGTGAAATAAGAGCAAGGTTATCATGTAAGAGACTAGGGGAGGACAAAGGGTGTTAGATGAGAAGTCTCATTCAGCAAGTTCTATTGAGTAACTATTAAATGCCAGTCACCATTTTTGGACCTAGAGGAACATCGGTGAATAAAATCATGCCCCTACTTCTATGGAATTTACATTTTGGTAGATTTGAGAACGTGTGAGAAGTGAGAATGAGTATTAGTCAGTTTTGCTGCAGTAATGAATGACTCTAAAGTTTCAGTGGCTTAGAACAAAAAGTTTCAGTCATGCTGCAAGTCAGCTGATGGTGACCTCCAGCTCTACTATGAGCTGCAGCTCTGTCCCATCTTAGGATAGACAAAAACTCAGCTCAGTCAGTCTTGGTCTTCTTCATTCTCAGATGTTAGCTTTAATTTTAAACAATTTTTAAAGCATGAAAATGTTCTTTAGTTTTGAAAAATTATATTAATTTAAACCCATTTAAATCAAGAAAAGCAGAGTTACTCTAGCTGAAGTGGGGGTGGTGCTCTCTGAGCACATCAGTCTCCCTGAATGTCCACACGTTCACCAACCCAGCTCTCTGAACTTCCTTTTGGTGTTTTATGGAAGCTTATTACATAGGTATCATTGATTAAATCATTGGCTATTGGTGATTGAACTCAATGTCCAGCTCCTTCCCCAAGGTAAGAGGGTGAAACTGAGAGTTCTAATTCTCAAATCAGGTTGGTTCCCCTGGTTACCAGCCTCCATTCTTAGGTGCTTTCCAAAAGTCACTTTATTAACATAAAAAAGACACCTATATCACTCTCATCTCTGAGGAAATTCCAAGGGTTTTAAAGCTTTATGCCAGCTATTTGCTCTCCTCCAACAACTGGGGTCCCCCGAGGCCTCCTCGGCGACTCCAGTTGCTCCCCAACTTTCTTAGATCCATACCCGCAACCTGTCCTGCGAGGTAGATGGCCTCTTTATTCCTAGCCTCCCTCCGCACAGGGTGGTCACCGGATGCCACTCTTCTCCACCACACTGCAGACATCTAGCACCCCTTGACTGCCTGTGATCCATGCCAGGTGCCCCTCCTGCCCAGTGTCACAGTCCAGCCACAACAAGTATATTCTGGGGTCCTGAACGGGAAAAGGTATGGAATTGAAATAAGTGATAGACAGGGACTTAAAGACACACACACACACACACACACACACACACACACACACACACACACACGGGTTCGGGAGGACGCCACGGCAAACAGTCTTTACTGTTCCTTAGCCATAACACCACTGCTTCCAAAAGCACACCCACCTTTTTTGTTTTATGAAAAAGACATGGTCCATTAGCAATTCAATTAAGTTTCCAAGGCAACTCAAAGACACCTCACACATACCATTCAAATCCAACTTCACACTAATAAAAAATGAGCTTCCAGCCTCTTCCAGAGAACATGGGTGAGACAAACAAGAATCAGGTGTAGCTGTTTGTTAACTAGGCAGGTGAGGTGGGGGTTGGGCCCAGCACCTCTATCCAGATTGCAAAAATATCCTGTTTATTTATTCGGTCCCCAACAACAGCCCAGTCCACACTGCACAGACCGGGGCCATTCCAGTGGTGCCCGCACACCACCACCCTACCCCTCCACTTTCCAGCACTGCCAGACTGTCCTGGCTCCTTCCCCACCCTCCCTACCCTTCCTCTGTTGCTGAGCAACCTTAAAAGGACCTGCTCCTGCTCTCTTGCTCTCTCCTAGTTTTTAAGAAATTATGAAGAAGCAAGGATCTGAAGAAGCATGAGATAGAAGACCACGTGAAGAGAGGCCCAGCTGTCCAAGTCATTCCAAACACTCCAGCTGAGCTGCCAGCTATGTCCATATGAGTAAGCCCAGGGGTAGGAGCGGCAAGATGGCGATAGAGTAGGCAGATGTTCCAACTTCCACCTTCTAGAACCAAAGTGGATTACAACTTAATTTTAAGAACAATTATCAGGGAAAACCAACTTTGGGTGATACCAAGAGGAATCTATAACTAAAGATCACCAAAGAAGCCACACTGAGACTGATAAGAGATGTGGAAACATGAAGAGGGCTGCCCAGCTCCCGGAAGCGAGCAGCAGCCTGGAGGGTCTTGTGTGGCAGGGGGGCTTACCGGAGAAGGGAGGGTCCTGGGCCCCAGATTCGAAGCCCCAGCTTGCAGCCCTAGAGCCTAGAAGAGGCATACGAACATTATTTAGCTGCGAAACAAGTCAGGATACTGTTTGCGAGAAAGAGACAGATTTCTCAGACCCAGGATTTGTCATAAAGGGACCAAAAAGAAAACCTCTTTCACAACTACCCACCTGGGACTCCAGGGGACAGGGAGAGCTGAGAGGACCAGAGTAGCAGAAAGAGAGTGTAATCTAGGAGGCACAGGGAGAAACACTTTGAGGGACAACTGCCGTAACCCCTGGGCTGAGTCACTCCCCAAATCTAAAGTGAATATTTTTCCTGGAACCAGCAATACCAGCAAAGGGAAGCAGGTCACCAGCCAAACCAAAGCTCTCCTGCTGCAGTCAGAACAAAGAATCACTTAGAAGCAGGGAGCCCATCAGTGATACAGTATTGTGTGCTGAGGTCTGAGCTACATTGCCACCTACACACTGTTGAGTGCTCGCCAGAGGGCGGGCAGCAGTGGGATGTGGGAGCAGAAGCTGGGGGCTGGCTGCAGCTGCAGCTCAAGTGCATGAACACAGTCCTGCCAGCAGAGGCGGGCAGAGGCCAGGGGTCAGTCAAGGCCTGCACACTGGGCACATGTGTGCAGTCCCACCCATGGAGGCGAGGTGGAAGCTGCAGCGACTGCAGTGGCAGGCTGGAGCCAGCAACTCCCTTGCCGGAATGCCCAAGGCAGCAGCAGCGGTGGTGGCAGGTCTGCAGACAGGCCTCAGGAACACAGAGGCCACACCCACTGGACTCCTGTGGCCACACCCTTCTGAGGGCTGAAAAAGAAGAAAACTATAAAATAAAATGAAAAAGAAGGCTGGATAGAATGACACCTGAAGCTAAGGGGCAAGCCACAGCCAATACTTTACCTAACCCCTGATTTATAGTACTGAGCCCAACAAGTAGCCACCAATAAGAGGCGGCAGAAAGCGGATCTCAGGGCAACCTGAACATTTAAACGAACATCCTCCAGGCCAAAGGTAGATAAAAGCCAGCCTAAGTTGATTTAACAATGATACCTGGCTCAGCAGTAGCAGCCACAGGATCTGGATCACCTGTTGCATCAAAAAGGTAGATAAGGGCCAGTCATAGGCAGCAACCCGCACTGGTCTGTGCCAGGCTCCAGCCAAGCAGGTTCAGGGAGGGCACATCCAGAGGCCAGATATGGAAAGCATCAGTTCAGGACCTAACAACCCTTGTTAGAGTGACATCTTAAGGAATGGCTCCTCATACCTGACCCAGTTAAGATATAGAAAACGCCAATACAAATAGCAAAAAGAACAGTGACCAAAAAGTCCACAGCAGTTTACAAACAGCAACTGATGCCAACCCAAAAAGTTCTAGAAACAACACAACTAGAAACTGGAGGCAGACAGAATCAACCCTAGACTTAGCTAGCTACACAAACAACACATCCAAAGGAGAAATCTATACACAGACAAAATGAGAAGTCAGAGAAATGCAACACAAATAAATCAACAAGAGAAATCCCAGAAAAAGATCTGAATGAAATGGAAATAACCAAATTACCGGATACAGAATTTAAAATAACGATTGTAAGAATGCTCAAAGATCTTAGAGCAACAATGGATGGACTTAATGAGCACCTAAATAAAGAGATAGCAAGCATCAAAAAGGACATTGAAATCATTTAAAAAAACCCAGAAATGACAAATAATATATCAGAAATGAAGACCACACAAGAAGGAATTAAAAGCAGGATGGATGAAGCTGAGGACTGAATCAGCGACTTAGAAGACAAGATAAGTTAAAGCATGAAAGCAGAGCAGCAAAAAGAAAAGAAGATCAAAATGTCTGAGGAAACTGTAAGAGAGCTCTGTGTCAACATGAAGAGAAACAACATTTGCATCATAGGGGTTCCTGAAGATACAGAGAAAAAACAAGGAATAGAGAACCTGTCTGAAGAAAGCATAGCTGAAAACTTCCCTAAATTGATGAAGGAAAAGTCACACAAGTATAAGAAGCACATGGAGTCCCATTAAAGAGAAACCCAAAGAGGCCTACCCCAAGACACATCATAATTAAAATACAAAAATTAAGGGATAAAGAAAGAATATTAAAAGTTGCAAGAAAAAGCACTCAATTACCTACAGAGGAGCCCCCATAAGGATGGCATCTGACTCCTCAACAGAAACGTTAGAGGCCAGAAAGGAATGGCAAGAAATATTTAAAGTAATGCAAAACAAGAGCCTACAACCAAGACTTCTCTATGCAGTAAGGTTATCATTTAAAATTGAAGGAGAAATAAAAAGCTTCCCAGACAAAAAAAAAAATTCAAGGAATTCATTACAACCAAACCAATGCTACAAGAAATGTTAAGGGGCCTGCTATAAACAAAACAAAGGAAAAATATCTAGTAAAAGAGAAAAGTAGATGTAAAGAATAAAATGGCAATAAACAACTACATATCAATAATAACTATAAATGTAAATGGATTAAATGCTCCAATCAAAAGACACAGGGGAGCTGTGTCAATAAGAAAGTAGGACCCCTACATATGCTGTCTACAAGAAACCCACCTCAAAAGAAAAAAAAAAAAAAAAAAGATACACATAGACTGAAAGTAAAAGGATAGAAAAAATATTTCATGCAAAAGGAAATGAAAAAAAGGCTGGGGTAGCAATACTTATATATGACAAAATAGACTTTGAAACAAAGGCTGTAGTAAGGCATAAAGAAGGTTACTACATAATGATAAAAAGAGCCATCCAACAGGAGATATAACCATTATAAATATCTATGCACCTAATATAAAAGCACCTAAATATATAAAGCATATTTATTTTGATGAACATAAAGTGTGAGATCAATAGCAATACTATAATAGGGGATTTCAATACCCGACTAACAGCACTGGATAAATCCTCAAGAAAGAAAATTAACAAAGAAACAGCAGACTTAAAGGACACACTAGATCAACTGGATTTAATAGATATCTTCAGAACCTTTCACCTCAAAGCAGAAGAATATACATTCCCTTCAAGTGCTTATGGTACATTCTCTAGGATAGACCACATGTTAGGGCACAAAAGCGGTTTCAACAAATTTAAGAAGATTGAAATTATATCAAGCATTTTATCTGATCACAATAGCATGAAACTAGAAATCAACTACAATAGAAAAACTGAAAAACACTCAAACTTGGAAACTAAAGAGCATATTATTAAATAACAAATGGGTTAACGAAGAGATCAAGGAAGAAATAAAAAATTTCCTGGAAACAAATGAAAATGAACATACAACAACTCAAAATTTATGGGACACAGCAAAAGCAGTCCTGAGAGTTCATAGCATTACAGGCATATCTTAAGAAGCTAGAAAAAGCTCAAATAAACAATTTAACCCTGCATCTAAAAGAACTAGAAAATGAACATCAAGTAAAACCCAGAGGAAATAGAAGAAAGGAAATAATAAAGATCAGAGTGGAAATACATGAGGCTAAAAAGAACAATACAGAGGATCAATGAAACCAAGAGCTGGTTCTTTGAAAAGCTAAACAAGATTAATGAACCTTTAACCAGACTCACCAAGAAAAAAAAGAGAGAGGACTCAAATAAAAAAAATTAGAAATGAGAGAGGAGAAGTAACAACTGACACAGCAGAAATACAAAGAATTGTAAGAAAATGCTATGAAGAACTGTATGCCATAAAATTAGACAACCTAGGCTAAATGGACGAATTCCTCAAAACATATAATCTTTCAAAAATCAATATAGAAGAATCAGAAAACCTAAACAGACCAATTTCATTTGATGAAATTGAAACAGTTATTAAAAAATTCCCAACAAACCAAAGTCCTGGGCCAGATGGCTTCACAGGTGAATTTTCCCAAATATTCAAAGAAGCGCTAACTCTTATCCTTCTCAAGCTATTTCAAAAAATTCAAGAGAAGGGAAGACTTCCAAACACCTTTTATGAGGCAAGTATTATCCTCATTTCAAAACCAGGCAAAGACACTACAAAGAAAGAAAACTATAAACCAATATCCTTGATGAATTTAGATGCTAAAATTCTCAACAAAATATTAGCAAACCAGATCCAGCAATACATGAAAAAAATCATACATCATGATCAGGTGGGATTTATTCTGGGGAGGCAAGGCTGGTATAATATTTGCAAATTAATGTGATTCAACTCATAAACAAAAGAAAGGATAAAAATTACATGATAATATCAATAGATGCAGAAAAAACATTTAATAAAATCCAGCACCCCCTATGATCAAAACTCTCAGCAAAGTGGGAATAAAGGGATCATACCTCAACATAATAAGGCCATCTAGGACTGACCCACAGCCAACATCATACTCAATGGGCAAAAATTAAAAGCAATCCCCTTAAGATCAGGAACAAGGCAGGGTGCCTCCTTTCATCACTTTTATTCAACATAGTTCTGGAAGTTCTAGCGACAGCAATCAGAGAAGAAGAAGAGATAAAAGGCATCCAAATTGGAAAAGAAGTAAAACTATCATTATTTGCAGATGATATGATACTGTACATTGAAAACCCTAAAGTCTCAGTCAAAAAAGTACTGGACATGATAAATGAATTCAGCAAGGTAGCAAGATATAAAATCAATATTCAGAAATAAGTGGCATTTTTATACACCAACAATGAACTGTTTGAAAGAAAAATTAAGAAAACAATTCCCTTCACTATTGCAACAACAAAAAAAGTAAAGTACCTAGAAGTAAATTTAACCAAAGAGGTTAAAGACTTGTACTCAGAAAATTATAAAACATTGATAAAAGAAATCAAGGAAGATACAAACAGGTGGAAGTATATAGTGCGTTCATGGATAAAAAGAATAAACATTAAAATGTCTATATTACCCAAAGCAATCTATAAATTCAATGCAGTTCTTATTAAAATACCAATGGCATACTTCAAAGATATAGAACAAATATTCCAAAACTTTGTATGGAATCAGAAAAGAACACAAATAGCTTCAGCAATCCTGAAAAAGAAGAATAAAGTGGGGGATATCCCCCTTCCTGATATCAAGGTATACTACAAGTCCATTGTACTCAAAACAGCTTGGTACTGGCATAAGAACAGGCATACATATCAATGGAATAAAACAGAGAACCCAGGAATAAACCCACACCTATATGGACAATTGTTATTTGACAAAAGAGTTAAGAGCATACAATGGAGTCAAGAGTCAAGACAGTCTCTTTAACAAATGGTGTTGGGAAAATTGAACAGCTACCTGCAAAAAAAATGAAACCAGACCACCAACTTACACTATTCACAAAAATAAACTCAAAATGGATAAAAGACTTAAATGTAAATCATGAAACTATAAACATCTTGGAAGCAAACATAGGCAGTAAATTCTTCGATATCTCTCATAGCAATATTTTTGCTGATTTATCTCCACGGGCAAGTGAAATAAAGGACAGGATGAACAAATGGGACTATATGAAACTAAAAAGCTTTTGCACAGCAAAAGACACCATGAACAAAATAAAAAGACAGCCCACACAACGGGAGAACATATTTGCCAATACATCTGATAAGGGGTTAATAAACAAAATTTATAAAGAACTTGTAAAATTCAATACCAAGAAGGTAATCCAATCAAAAAATGGACAAGACAAATGAATAGACACTTCTCCAAAGAGGACATACAGATGGCTAACAGCATATGAAAAAATGTTCAACATCACTAATCATTAGAGAAATGTAAATTAAAACCACAATAAGATACCACCTCACACCTGTCAGAATGATACTCATTAACTAAACAATACATAGTAAGTGCTGGAAAGAGTGTGGAGAAGAGGGAACCCTCCTGCACTGCTGGTGGGAATGCAGACTGGTGCAGCCACTGTGGAAAACAGTATGGAGATTCCTCAAAAAATTAAAAATGGAATTCCCTTCAACCCAGCTATCTCATTTTTAGGAATATATCCTAAGAATACCAAATCACTGATTCAAAAGAAGAAATGCACCCCCATGTTTATTGCAGCATTGTTTACAATAGCCAAGATCTGAAAATAGCCCAAGTGTCCTTCAGTGGATGCGTGAATTAAAAAGCAGTGGTACATATACACATTGGAATACTACATGGTCGTGAGGAAGAAGGAAATCTTACCTTTTGTGACAACATGGATGGACATGGAAACTATCATGCTAAGTGAAATAAGCCCTGCAGAGAAAGAAAAACAGCATATGACCTCACTCATTTGAGGAATCTAATGAACAATGTGAACTGAGGAATGGAACAGAGGCAGAGGCAGGATCAAAGGGACCAGAGAGAAAATGTTCAGAGAGAAAATGGAAGAGAAGATGGGATCAGAGAAGCAAAAGAGATTAATCAAATTATATAAACATAACACAGCATTATATAGAACAGGACAGCAAATCCTGGAGGAAAGTGGGGAAGGGATTGTGGGGAGGGGATGACGGGAAGGGGCGAGGGGACCATGGGGTTAGGGGGTGATATATTTGGTGGGACACTTGAATCTATGTAAACACAATAAATTTAAATCATAAAAAAAGCTTTGTGCCAGAACCAATGTCAAAGACCAAATATATAGTTATTACAAATATATAGTTATAACAAAAAGTAAGATGTTATTACAATATCATACTTTTTTTTTATGTCACAACAGGTTCAAAACTCAAAGTGGGAGCTAAAATTTATTAGCATCCTGAAATCCCAACATTGTGAAATAGATTAGGTAGAAAGATTTAAACATTGAATAAGGTGGTGGGGCCTATACGTACTTTGAACCCTAGGATTATATGACTCTATAATGATTACAATTCCATTCCCTTTTCTCACTCAAGAAAGCATAAAGGCATGCAGGAGAGTCACTTTATGACCTCTAACAAGAGAACAACCCAAATCAGACTTGAAGAAGATGTTTCAGCTTTTTTTTTCTTTAATAGGATGATGTTCAGACAAATAGCTCTTTCTAGGGAGAGCTAAGCATCATAGAAGAGAGAAACAAATGGGTAGAAAAAAATTAAATTCTATTTTTTAACTGTTTTGTAATAGTAAGAAACTATGTTTTTGCTTAAGGAAGAAGTTTTACATAAAGGAAATGAAGACAAGAAAGGAAAGAAGGATATCTCTGAGAAAACAAAAATTCACCAGCACTTTTTGTTCTGTTTCTGTGAAGGTCCCAATTACAGATATTTTGATAAGACATGCTCTTTAATTCTTGTAGTTTTTTCACATGATGGTACTGTTTAGTAGCAGAGCGGCCATCTTACCTTGAGATGTAGTGAATGGTAGGAGGTGAGGAAAGGTTTTCATTTTCCCCAAGGTAATTTTTATTTTTTAGAAAATTAAATTTAGTGGGGTCACATTGATCAGTAAAAGTACATAGGTTTCAGGTATACATCTCTATAGCATTTGAACTGTTGATTATGTTGTGTGCCTGTAAAGCCAGTAGTTGAGGCCATTATCATGGCCACCTGACCCATGCAGGTTCCCATTAGATTTGGACAGTCGGTAATGAAACAATGGAGCCAAGAACTGGTGAGCCATCAGCTTTAATTCTAGCTTGCACCCAGCGGGCAAGCAAAAACACACACTGGGCTCCAAAACCCACACATTCAGCGTTCACAAAGCTACTGACTTAACCGAGTTTCCTAGAATCAAAGGTTTCTAGCTCACCAGATTTATTCACCTCTGTTCCCCATCTCCTCCTGCACAAATTCTGCTCAAACTGGCTTCTCCCTCAGCACTCTGCCATCTTAGTGGCTTCTCCTCTCCTCCACGTGGCCTTAATCTGCTCTCCTTTCTAATACCTCAGGAACCAAGAGAGAGCAAGCTACCGGTCTGTCCCACTTTAGACTGTAGAAATCCAACCCCTTAATCCAATCTACAAGCAAGAAAGTCTCTGATACAAAGTCACCCATCTGAGGCATAATGGGATTCCTCAAGAGAGTGCACCACCCTACATCATCCAATCAGTCAAGGGTGTGGAGAAGAGTTTACTCTTAAAATTAAGCCTTAGGCTACAACGATCCAGCCTGCCCACAGCCTGTCCCAGAACACACATTAATATCAATGAACTTCCATGTGGGCAGCGCCATCTTTAACAAAGTGAGCATAATATATTTTATCTGCCCAACAGTGCCCATCACCCAAAGTCAAATCACTCTCTATCACTGTATACTTGGCCTCCTCTCCCTACCCACTCCTCTACAATGGCCTCTCCCTGGTAACCACTTCAATTTTATCTATGTCCATGAGTCTCAGTTTTATATCCCACATATGTGTGGAATCATATATGTAAAGCCAGTAGCCAAGGCCACCATCACAGCAGCCTGACCTGTGCAGGTTCACATTAGATTCGAACAGTCGGTAATGAAACAACGGAGCCACGAACTGGTGAACCATCAACTTTAATTCTAGCTTGCACCCAGCGGGCAAGCAAAAACACACACTGGGCTCCAAAACCCACACATTCAGTGCTCACAAAGCTACTGACTTATCCGAGTTTCCTAGAATCAAAGGTTTTTAGCTCACCAGACTTATTCACCTCTGTTCCCCATCTCCTCCAGCACAAACTCTTAACAAACTGGCTTCTCACTCAGCACTCGGCCATCTTGGCTGCTTCTCTCCTCCACGTGGCCTTAATCTGCTCTCCTCTCTAATACCTCAGGAACCAAGAGAGAGATCAAGCTACTGGTCTCTCCCACTTTATACCGTAGAATCAAAACCTTTAATCCAATTATACAAACAAGGAAGTCTCTGTATAATGGGATTCCTCAGGAGAGTGCACCACCCTACATCATCCAATCAGTCAAGGGTGTGGAGAAGAGCTTACTCTTAAAACCAAGCCTTAGGCCATAACGACCCGGCCTGCTTATATTACAGCCTTTCCCCCACACCCATTTCAAGCATAAGGGCAAATAATATCACCTGGGTGACAGGCTTCCATGTGGGCAGCGCCATCTTTAACAAAGTGAGCATATTATATTTTATCTGCCCAATAATATAGTTTTTAGCTTTTCTTGATTTACTTATTTCACTCAGTATAATGTTCTTGAGGTCCATCCATGTTGTCATAAATGGCACTATGTCATCATTTCTTATGGTTGAGTAATATTCCATTGTATATACAGACCACATCCTCTTTCTCCAGTCCTCTATCAAAGGACACTTTGTTTGCACATCTTGGCAATGTGAATAATGCTGCGATGAACATGGGGGTGCATGTGTCTTTATGTACCAATGCTTTTAAGTTTTTTGGGTAGATACCCAGCAGAAGTGTTGCTGTGTCTTATGGTAGTTCTTGTCTTAGTTTTTTGAGAAACCATCATACTTTTTTTCATAATGGCTGTACCAGTTTACATTCCCACCAGCAGGGAATGAAGGTTCCTTTATCTCCACAGACTCTCCAACACTTGTTATTACCTGTCTTGTTGATAATAGCCAATCTAAAAGGTGTAACGTGGTGTCTCATTGTAGTTTTGATTCGCATTTTTCTAATAGCTACTGAAGATGAGCATTTTTTCATATATCTCTTGGCCATTTGTATGTCTTCTTGGGAGAAGTGTCTGGTCAGGTCCTCTCCCCAAAGTCATCTTTATCATTTTCTTAACCACAAATACATTGTGCTGTACACTTTTCATCTTGATTCTCATGCTCACTGTTAGTTAACAATCCTGTGGTTTAAGAATGGGTGTTTTGGAATATAAGAGTAGACTGTGGGCAATCATTATTTGGAGTAATTAGACTAGAAAAAGAACCTTAAGTAAGATCATTAATAAACCACTAAATAAATCAATAATCTATCACTGAATTTGTAATTAAATATATAAAAAACGATAGGAGATAATTTCTAAAATTTTTATTACAAAAGATATTTTTATGTAAGATACTAAATAGTATGCATATGACCGGTACACAAAACCCTAGAACTCAAATAAATTACTTTCTGAAACAGAAATTAACTGGGGAATGTTAGCCCCCATAGAAGTCAAGTCAGAAAATTACTGCCACGAATGTCTGGGAACATATTCCCAAAGAAGATAGTGTATGTGTAAAAAGTGGGAAGAGCTGGAATATGAATGTAATTTTTAAAATAATTAAATCTGATCACTTTTGGTTGCCTAGTGAAAGAATGTGCTAACAGAAGGAAGATTGACTCTTGAGAGTGTTTGGAAGGGAACCAGAATACCAGGAGAGAAAAATCAATGAAACCAAAAGATAGTTCTTTAAAAAGATCAATAAAGTCAATAATCCTATGGAGGCTAAGAAAAAATTACAGAGAAGACAATATTGTTATTGGAAATGAAAGAAGGGACATCACTACAGGTTTCATGGACACTAAACAAATAATAAAGGAATACTATGAACAATTATTTGCCTAAATATTATACAGTCTTGTAAAACTAACATTTACAAAACTGAAGACTCTTATTATACAATCCAGCAACTGAGCACCTTTGTATTTACCCAAAAGAGGTGAAAAGCTATGTTTACACTAAAACCTGTACAGAGATGTTTACAGCAGTTTTCTTCATAATTTCCCCAATTTGGAAGCTACCAAGATATCCTCCAGTAGGTGAGTGGATAAATGAACTGTGGTACATCTGGACAATAGAATATTATTTGACACTAAAAAGATGTGACCTATCAAGCCATGAAAAGACATGAAAGAATTTGAAATGCACATTTGTAAAGCCAATAGTCAAGGCCACCATCACAGCCGCCTGGCCCACGCAGGTTCGCATTGGATTCGAACAGTCGGCAATGAAACATGGGAGCCAAGAACTGGTGAGCCATCAGCTTTAATTCCAGCTTGCACCCGGCAGGCAAGCAAAAACACACACTGGGCTCCAAAACCCACACATTCAATGCTCACAAAGCTACTGACTTATCTGAGTTTCCTAGAATCAAAGGTTTCTAGCTCACCAGACTTATTCACCTATGTTTGTTTCCCATCTCCTCCTGCACAAACTCTTAACAAACTGGCTTCTTCCTCAGCACTCCGCCATCTTGGCTGCCTCCTCTCCTCCACGTGGCATTACTCTGCTCTCCTTTCTAATACCTCAGGAACCAAGAGAGAGAGAGAGAGCTCAAGCTCCCAGACTGCCCCAGTTTATAGCCTAGAAAATCCAAACCTTTAATCCAATTATACATACAAGAAAGTCTCTGATACAAAGCCACCCATCTGAGGCATAATGGGATTCCTCCCTACATCACCACCCTACATCATCCAATCAGTCAAGGGTGTGGAGAAGAGCTTATTCTTAAACTCAGCCTTAGGCTATAACGACCCAGCCTGCCCACAGCCTGTTCCAGAACACACATTAATATCAACAAACTTCCATGTGGGCAGCACCATCTTTAACAAAGTGAGCATAACATATTTTATCTGCCCAACAACATTAATAAATGAAAGAAGCCAATCTGAAAAGGTTATATATTGTATGATTTCAGCTACATGGTATTCTACAAGAGACAAAACTATAAACGCAATAAAATAAACAGTGGCTGCCAGGGGTTAGGGGTGGGAAGGAGATGAATAGGCAGAGCACAGTGGAATTTAAGGCAGTGAAACTGCTATTTATGACACTGTAATGACAGGTATATGTCATTATACATTTGCCCAAACCCATAGAACACTCCAGAATCTTTTTTAGGGTTTATTTCCCATTCTCTGCAGCCCTTGTGTCATGAAATCTTGCAGCAAGCTAGCCATTTGTATAAACCATCCAGATCTCTTCAAGAGAGAGTTAACATGGCCCTGCGGCAAAACTGTAAATATAGATTGTCTCTTGCAACTAGTACTGATTGAAATAAAAAATAACTCACTAGCTAACTCATAATGTCCCATGTTATGTACCTGAGGCTGTGTTAATCTGCTCTGGCAGAAGTACTGTATTTGTTATGATAGCTACAACCGGGCCTTTTATTTGGCTGATTTTATGGTAGTCTACTGTAATTTTTCAGGATCTAGCAGATGTTTTCTGAGGTCAGACTGGTGAATTTAATGGAACTATTATGGGGACAACCGCCCTGCCTTATTTATTTATTTATGTATTTATTTATTTCTGAAGTGAGAAGCAGAGAGACAGACTCCCACATGTGCCCAACTGGGATACACCCAGCAAACCCACCAGGAGGCAATGCTCTGCCCATCTAGGGCCCTTGCTCTGTTGCAACCAGAGCTATTCTAAAACCTTGGGTGGAGGCCATGAAGCCATCCTCAGCACCTGGGCCAATTTTGCTTCAATGGATTCTTGGCTGTGGGAGGGTAAGAGACAGACAGAGAGAAAGGAGAGGGGGTAGGGTGGAGGAGCAGATGGGCGCTTCTCCTGTGTGCCCTGGCTGGGAATTGAACTTGGGGCTTCCACATGCTGGGCTGATGCTCTACCACTGAGCCAACTGGCCAGGACCCCTGCCCCATTTAGATCAAGGGTTCACAAACTATGGCCCAGAGACCAAATTCAATGTACTGCCTATTTTTATACAGTCTGCATCCTGAAAATGGTTTTTACATTTTTACACTTGATCTTAGCCAAAAGGCCGAGAGGCGATGGTTTTTACATTTTTAAATGGTTAAAATCAAAAGAAGAACATTATTTTGTGATGCATGGAAATTATATGAAACTCAAATTTCAGTGTCTATATGTAATTTTATTTAAACTTAGAAATGCTGTTTACATATTGTTTATAGCTGCTTTTGTGCTACAATAGCAAAGCCAAATGGTTGTACTAGAGCAGAGGTCCCCAAACTACGGCTCGCAGGCCAAATTGCGGCCCCCTGAGGTCATTTATCCGGCCCCCGCCGCACTTCCGGAAGGGGTAGCTCTTTCATTGGTAGTCAGTGTATGGAGTACTGTATGCGGCGGCCCTCCAACGGTCTGAGGGACAGTGAACTGGCCCCCTGTGTAAAAAGTTTGGGGACCCCTGTATTAGAGACTGTATGGCTTGCAAAGAAATAGCCGGGTTCAATTCCCAGTCAGGCATGCAACCATCTGTTTCTCCAAGCTTTCCTCTCCCCCTTTCGCTCCCTTCCCCCTTCTCTCTCTCTCTCTTTCTTCTCCTCCTGCAGCAATGGCTGGACTGAAATGACTTGTTCCTGGGTGCTGAGAGTGGCTCCATGGCCTCCACCTCAGGCACTAAGAGCTCAGTTGCTGAGCAATGGAGCAAGGTCCCAGATGGGCAGAGCATTGCTCCCTAGTGGTTTTGCCCCGTGAATTCCAGTCGTGGCACATGCAGGAGTCTGCCTCTGCCTCCCCTCTCCTCACTGAATAAAAAAAAGAAAGAAATTTCTGTTTATAAGCCGCTCAATCTATGGCATTTTGTTATATTTAGCTTGAATAAACTAAGATACTATATAATCCTATTGTCCTTATCATTCTTATTTACTCAAACTTCTTAAATAACTAACATCTTATACCAACTAGCACATTCCTTTCCACTGGTGTACCATCCTAGTTCACCCAGAAAGTTCTCTAGAATTATAACTGTTCATATCCATTTAGATTTGTTCTCTTTTCTCAAAGTCTTGACATTCAGGCTTTATCCTCTGTTTTCAGCTGGGCCTATTATCAGAAGTGCCACTTCCACTGTGACCTTTGGACTAATTTTTTGAGCACAAACACCCCAGGGTTCACTTTTTTTTACTACCATATCTTTTCTTAAATCTCTGCTATGAGCTCTTATTTATAGAGATTATTGTTTCATTACATTTTAAAAATTCATGGCAATGTATTTGGTCCCACGACTCAACTGTTCCATCATATATATATATTTGTATGTATATGTATTTTTTTAACTTTACTTTTCTTTCTGGATTGATCTGTGTTGGGTACATTTTCCCCTTTCTTTTGTGGCAATTTCAACAAAGTTAAGTCTTTCCTAAACAAGATATTTGCAGGGACTTGGATAACAAATATTCTGGGGTTGTGGTCCAGAGTAACAGAAATTCTTAGGCATGGAGAATTTACGTTGGAATTTGTTTTCTTTTTTAAATTTTAGCCTTTGTTTCTCTCTATCACCATCTGCAAGGATACTCACATGCAGTTTCTGTCCTCTACCGTGCTTCAGTTAGACAGTGTCCTGCAAAAGAGCCTTCCACCCACCTCCTCTGCTTCTCCCACATTTCATTTCTACTGGTTCAAACATGGAAATGTTAGTGTTGCTTGTCAACATAAGCCTTTTACTCCAAAGAGCTGATTTCTTCTGGTGTGTGAGAGGTTTGTCCGCGGAGAGCATTATTATCCTGTGCTGCTTTCCTTTTTCTGCATACGGCAGCCCTCCCCTAGAGTCCAGAGTCAGGAATGCATTCTGGTTAAAGTTGGAGTTTCCACTTCTGTGGCTTTCAGTGACACCTGAGAAGTTAAAGAGCAGCGCCAACTATCCCATTCCATTTCCGAACTGAGGGGCTCAATTACCCTCCACTTGGATATTCAAAGTTCTTAACCTTCTAAACTATATCACTGATCTTGGACAAGTTTCTGTGAAACTGGGCTCAGAAATCCCAAGATGGAACTCAATAGAATCTAAGGAAGCAGTCAAGAATAATAAGTCCTACTGCAATGCTTTTGGAAATAAAATGTCATCTCAGACTTACAAGTATCTTTCTTGTAAAGATGGCATGTCACAATGAAATTGGTCTCTGCTAATATTTGATTTGTGGAAAAAGGCATAGAGTTGAAGAGAACAGGCTGTGGCATTAGGAAGCTCTGAGTTTAGGTAGTGAGGGCCTTAGACAAATAATCTCTATAAACTGCCATTTCTTCTTCATCTATAAATGAGGATGATGATGGCTACCTTATAGAGCTCTTATGAAGAGTAAATTAGATACTATATGTAAAACACTTGTCCCAGAGCCTGGTACAGAGAAAGTGCTTGATAAATGACATTGCTTGTCAGAGTGGGAAGGACAGGGGAGTTCCAGTGGGAGTGGAGAGACTAAGCTATAGAGTACCATAAACTGTACAGTGGTAGAGTTACATCTGGGGTAGCACCTCTGTTGTGCTCACCAGGTAAATTGCTTTCTCATCAGCAGGCAGTTACTATACTATAAAGCACACTAACTTCAGGCAGAGAAACCTGGGTCCTTATCACAGTTCAGCCATTTACTAATTGTGTAATTTCAGCAAATTACTTGACCACTCTGAGTCTCACTTTGCCGTTCAAAATAATACCTGTCTCATTGGGGTATTTAGGGATAAGTGGGATGATTTATATGAAAGTTCCCAGCACTCGGTCGATACTAGTTATCTTTTACCATTGTACACACTCAACTGTCATCAGTACTCTCTGAAGTGTTTTTACTCCACAGAGGAAGAGAGGGTAACTTGAAAGGGTTACTAATCCCTCGAAACCCTCTCATTGCAGACAAACTTATTTCCCGATCCTGCCACGTAAGCAACTAATTTGGTTTTGATGACCCGATCACACACTGAAGACCACATTAAGGTTGTCACTGAAAGCTGTACTCATGATCAAAGTTCTGAAGCAAGGCTGCTTCTGCCCACACACTCTGGGGATGGCACCAAATTACAGGATGGAAAAGATAACAGACCCCCACAGAGTCATGTCTCTCAGATCAAGGTCTTAGTCTCCCTGCTTGAAAAGAGGGAACATCACCGATGGAAAGTGATAAAAAACATTTTATAATTTTATCAACCATTTTAGGTGTGTGCATATGTAAACTAAAACATATCCACATTAAAGTAAAAAATTGTGCAAAATTATGTTTTTTAAAAATGGAAATTTATTATTAAAAGGATTAGCTTGCAACCAATAAATAATTTTAAATTTACTGAAAATCTTATCAAACAAGCAGAACAGACATCAACTGCTAGAAAGTGAATTAAAACTTTGATAGAAATTAATAAAATTTTGCATATATTAAAATTTTTACTGAGAAAAAATACAAATAAGCAAAAAATATAAATGCAGAACTGCTATAATCCCACCTACCTAGAGAAACCCATATTGGCAAATCTCCCTTAGACACTTTCTCTGTACATATTTACATATTTTTAAAACAAAAGTGAAATTCTTCCATATAAATTGTCACCCAAAATAAATGATTTTTGCTGTATTATTGACTGTTTAGTATTTTATTAAATTTTTGCTATTATAAACATTACAGAGCATGACTTGTGGTGGTGCAGTGGATAAAGTGTCAACCTGGAATGCTCAAGTCACTGGTTAGATACCCTGCGCTTGTCTGGTCAAGGCACATATAAAAAGCAACTATGAATTGATGCTTCCCACTCCTGCCTCTCGCCTTTCTCTCTCTCTACTTTCCCTAAAATGAATAAATATATATTTTTTAAATTACAGAGCAGAAATAACTGTAGAGTATGACTTAGAAAGAAACAAAATGTTGAGAGGAAATTTTCTGAAAAATGGACAAAACTGCTTAGAGTTATATAAGCCAACAAAAATTATCCTTAAGGCTATGTCAAAAGTACCACCACACACAGAGTTCTTGGTAATAATCATATTTGATTAAATTATATATTTTTTTCTTCTTTTCCAAGTGAGAGAAGGGGAGATAGAGAGACAGACTCCCGCATGCACCCAGACCAGGATCTACCCGGCAACCCCCATCTGGGGCCATGCTCGCAAATAAGGTATTTTTAGCATCTGAGGCGAAGGGTACACTGAGCCATTCTCAGTGCCCCAGCCGATCTCTCTGGATGGGTAGAGAGAAAGAGAGAAGAGGGAGGGGGAGAGGTGGAGAAGCAGATGGTAGCTTCTACTGTAGGCTCTGACCAGGAATTGAACCAGGGACATCCACATGTCAGGCCAATGCTCCACCACTGAGCCAACCTGCCAGGGCCTAAATTATAATTTCGATCAAACTGTAGTCTTAACTAACATATTTTCCTTCCAGGGCACCAACTCATTTCTTTTCAGTCTTTCTGATCCTCCTCTAGCCTTTGTCCATCCTGTGTACTATGGTATTTCATTCTAGCAACTTCCTCTCATCTCTTTTCTTTCTAGAACATCTGCCGTGCTAATTTTTAGTTTTTGACTAATTCTACCATCTCCTTTCTGCCTTCCTCCCTCCAAGCTGCTGAGCACTACAGTGGGGGTGGGGGAAAATTGTACAACTTATTTTGCTGGGAGTCACCAGGTCTAGTCACTCTCCAGTCTAGACTGGCCCCCTTTGCCTACTGATTTGTCCCTTTTCTGACTCCTCACAATTTGTTTATTCTTCTGCCATTTGCATGGCCTGGGTTACAGTCCACTATCTCATTAAGCCTGAGATTCTCAGTTTGTAAAACAAAAGTAATATCAGTCACCTTGGACAGAAAGTAGAAGTAAGAATGATGTTTCTAATGCACTCAGAGATGAGAGGGAAAATGATTTCCTCCAAAGAATTAAACTAGAAAATTTCCCAGCGATGAAGATGACTGCATTTATGGTCTGTAAATCAAAAAGTTGTCTGTCAATATGTGACTTAATGGTTTGGGAACGCACAAAACTAAATGTATAGAAAAATGAAAAAAAAAATCCAGAAGAAGGGCAATGATAGTAAAAACACCTTGCCAAATGGAAACGTCCAGCAAATGAGGGTGGCTTCATAGACAATAGACTCCACTCGGAGGAGCCCCAGGGCTCTGGGCCTCAATGTCAGGGATATGCTCACCCACCTGTCCTTTGATCAAGGAAAGAGATCCAGTCCAGACATTTTCTGTCTTTGCTCTCTAGGTCCAGAGCCAGAAACTATTGGAGGAATTTGATAAATTTTTTTTTCTGAAATGTTCAGTGAACATATCCTATTTCAAACGACTTTCTATTTCCTTTTTCATTAATCACATTTTAAGTCCTGCCGAAAGCTTAACCTGAGTAGTACTCCAGTCCAAAGCATGTTATCTTACTATCAGAATGTTCCCCTTCCCATCGGGAGTGGGAAGGGGAGGGTGATCCCTGGAGCTCTGGGAATAATCTTATTCTAGGACTGAGGCTTTCTGTCCTAACGCTGCACTAATATTTTACTTAGGGTTTTTGAATTGAGAGTCATAAGTGAGAATGACCTAGTTTTCTTCAGGCTGTATTTGTTGGGTATTACTATTGTGCTAGCTCCATATAAGACATTTGAAGCTTTCCTTCTTTTTCTAGGCTCAGAAGCAGTCCATAAGAACTCACTGGCCCTCAAGACAGGTCAAATTCCCCTGTGGAAACATCTGGCCCTGATGCTATTTTAGTGAGTAGCACTTCGCTCTTCCTCCCTATTTGTCCCGTGACAGTAGGTCTGTTTAAATTTTTATAACTCATTGAAAGTCTATTTTGAGAAATTGTATTCTCCTGAATATTATTTATTTCATCCAGATTTTCTAACTTATTTGACAAGACTGAACAGTCATCTCAAGATAAGAGTACTTCCCTCTGCATCTGGAGTTGATTCTTCTCATTACATATTTGGTACATTTGCGTTTTTCCCTCTTTTTCTTGGTCAGTTAAGAACTCACCTATTTATTTTCAAAGAATCAGTTCTTGGATTTATTGTTTTAATTCTACATTTTTTTGTTTTACACATCATCCTTTTACAATTTTATCTTTATTACTTATATCTTTCTGACTTTCAAAGGTTTATTTTGTTCTATTTCTAATTTCTTATATGGTTGCTTAATTAACTTAGTTTATAATAAATTTTTAATAATTGCAGTCATTTAAAACCATATACTTTACTCTTAGCACTATTCTAGTGAAACTCCATGGGTTCTGATATGTCATTTTCATTTTCATACTTTTCTAGGTATCATCTATTTTGTTTTTTGTTTTCCTTTCTGATCCAAATGTTATCTAAGTGTTTTCAATTTTCCAAGGAGTAAAACTTATTTTGTTTTGTCATTAATTTCTGAGGTATTTTAAAATTATAATTAGATATTATCTATATGGTTCTACTTATTAGAATATATTAAAATTTTCTCTGTGGCCTAAAATATGGCCAATAATTCTGAGTCTTCCAAGGACACTTGAAAAGATGTCATCTCTGTGTCAGGGTACAGACTTTGATATCTCAGGTCTATCATATTCATTGTATTTTTAGGCCTTCTCTATCCATATTTTTCTCTTGTTCCATTTATCTGGAAAGGACTATACCAATTATTACTGTCTATTATTTTTGTATCTTCTATAATCTTTGCGTATAATTTATTTAAATAATGAAATTATGTTATTCAGTAAATAGATATTCCTGTCTTCTTCATTGTGAATTATAACTCTTATGATTATAAAATGCCTTTAAAAAAAAGATTTTAGTTATTGATTTTTACAGAGAAAGGAGAGAAAGGTGGAGGAACGATAACTATCAACTCATACCTGCTTCACTTTAGTGGCTCATTGATTTGTTTATCGTATGTGCCTTGACAGGGCAAACCTGGGGTTTCGAACCTGTGACCTCAGCATTTCAGGTGGAAGCTCTATCCATGGTGCCACCACAGGTCAAGCTTGATTTATTTATGTTTGCCAATTCTTGGTATAGCTTTTCTATTCTTGTATTTTCAAACTTTCAAAATTGCTTTATTTTATATATTTTCTTGTATACAACATAGAGTTGTGTTATGCTTTGTGCTCCAATGTAAAACTGTCGTTTTAAAATAGGCTGATTTAGCTCATTTATGTTTATTCGTGTAAAGTGTTTGATCTTAGTTCTGTCATATTGTTTTGTTATGCTTTCTCTTTTGTAATTTGTTCAACTATTTCGCTGTGTGGTCTTGTTTGATTTGTTGTAGTTGTGTGTATGTATTTTGCTCATTTGAAAGGTTTGTATTTTTGTTCTGGGTTACCATAATTATAATGTTACCTGATATCCTTAATCATCTATTTCTTTAGATTGTCTATTGAGTTCTTACTATATTTCTTTCTTTTCTTTTTTTAATTTTTGTGAGAGGAGGAGAGGTAGAGAGACAGATTGAAGCATGCGCTCCCACCAGGTTCCACCGAGAAGTTCCACTAGGAGGCGATGCTCTGCCCATCTGGGGCTCTGTTGCTCTGAACTGAGCCATTTTTTAATTGCCTGAGGCGGAGGCCAACCCACTCCAATGGAGCCATGACTGTGAGAGGTGAGGGAGAGAAAGAGAGAAAGAGAGAGAGAAGGGGAAGGGGCGGAGAAGCACATGGTGGTTCCCCTGCCACCTGGGTGACCTGACCGGTAATCTAACCTGGCTTTTCAAACGTTGGGCGATGGCTCTACCACCGAGCCAATCAGCCAGGGCTTCTTTTTTCTCCTTTTCTTAACCACCAGATTTTAGTTGATTCTATTCTTTCTCAGCATGTTCCTTCTGTCCTAAATCTCTATTTCTTTTCTTTTTTTTTCTTTTTTTAATTTTTACAGGGACAGAGAGAGAGAGAGTCAGAGAGAGGGATAGATAGGGACAGACAGACAGGAACGGAGAGAGGTGAGAAGCATCAATCATTAGCTTTTCGTTGCCATCGCAACACCTTAGTTGTTCATTAATCGCTTTCTCACATGTGCCTTGACCAAGGGCCTTGAGCAGAGACCAAGCAACCCCTTGCTAGAGCCAGCGACCTTGGGTCCAAGCTGACGAGCTTTTTGCTCAAGCCAGATGGACCTGTGCTCAAGCTGGCAAGCTCGGGGTCTTGAACCTGGGTCTTCCGCACCCCAGTCTGATGCTCTATCCACTGCGCCACCGCTTGGTCAGGCCTAAATCTCTATTTCATTTAACAGCTTGAAATATTTTACCCCAATTATAGATATAAAAATCATATTTGCACAAAGTCTCATTTTCTTTTCCTCCCAACTTGTTATATCTTTTTTAAATTGTGAGGCTTTATAACATTTATGCAACCTTAAACTCTGCATCTATTGTTTTCTTAGTTGTACACTTAGTTCAGCGCTTTTTGCCATTTCTTTGGCAGCAGTTTCCCATTCATCTTGCCTTTGGGGGTTATGTTCAACACTGTGCATGAAGATGAATGTTTTTGAATGAATGAGAACGAAGGGCTCGGAGGGATTCTCTACTCCTTTCCTATTAGAGCACAGTTGTTTCCAAAGATGATCTTTGCAGCCCGGACCATTTTCCTTCCTCACCTTCCAGGGTCACAGCGAAGTTCTCCCTTGAGTCTGAAAGTTCACAAACTTGTGGCACTGCGACACCTCTTGGCGGAAGAGAAGGACGCGGGCGGAGGGGAGGTGCAGTGCGGTTCTCCCGCCGACGAGGGGCGCAGTGGCTAGGCAACTGCGGCTCAGGGAGTCTCTCTCCGTGCCGCACGCTCTCCCTGACCCCGCGCCAGCACGCGCCTTGCGGACTTAACGTAGGGGTTGGCACCGGCTTCTGGCACGGCTGCCGCTGGTTTACGCCGAGTGCGCCCAATATTCTGTCTCGGCGTCATCTCGGCTTTGGTACCTGTTTTCCACAGAAAAGAAATGGGGAGGATGTTTCTCGTACCCAAATATGACTTTATAAAGTAAGTATTTTTTTTACCTGTTTTGTTTTAGGTTATCTTCGTGGGGTAGATGATCCAGGGTAGTAATCCCTCAAGTCTTTTACAATAGTAAGTCGTGAAGGAAATTCTGTGGTAGTCTTTTGTTGTGTGTTTTAGAGGGGGAAAAATAATTTCTATAATTCTCTTTTCATTTTTAAGTATGAATGTTCATGGGAGAAATCAAAAGGGAACCAGCTAGGATTTTGTCTATATAGCAGGGCAAAACAGCTAATAGCTGATAAAATAGTTATAAATATGAATTCGACAGTGAATGGTAGATTTTATTGCATTATTTTAGTGAGTAATTTATTCTGTTGCTTATACACTTAATCAATGCTGTTTTATATTTAAAATACCCATATTTGTTCCTGACCTGTGGTGGCGCAGTGGATAAAGCGTCGACCTGGGAACACTGAGGTCGTCAGTTCAAAACCCTGTACTGGTCTGGTCAAGGCACATATGGGAGTTGATGCTTCTAGCTCCTCCCCGCTTTCTCTCCCTCTCCCTCTCTCTCTCTCTCTCTCTCTCTCTCTCTCTCTCTCTTTGTGTCTCCTCTCTAAAATAAATAAATGAAAAGAAATTAAAATACCCATATTTGTAACTTGGCTCGATTTGGTATAAGTTGAAATATATTCCTTTTTTAAAATTAAATTTATTGTGGTGACATTGGTTAATAAGATCACATAGGTTTCAAGTGTACATTTTTTATAATACATAATCTGTTTATTGCATTTTGTGCCCACCACCGAAAGTCAAATCATTGTCACCATTTATCTCCACTTGATCCTTTACTACCCCTTCCCTTTGGTAACCATTGTCTGTGTCTGAGTTTCCATTTTATATGTCGCATGTGAGTGAAATCATAGAGTTCTTAACTTTTTGTCTTATTTTGCTTAGCATGATATTCTCAGGGTCCATCCATGTTGTCACAAATGGCAGTATTTCAATTTTTCTTGTGGTTGAGTAGTATTACATGGTATATACCAGGGGTCCCCAAACTAGGGCCGTATGCGGCCCCCTGAGGCCATTTATGCGCCCACCGGACTTCTGGAGGGAGCACCTCTTTCATTGGTGGTCAGTGAGAGGAGCACAGGATGCATCTGCATCCATAGTTCCCATTGAAATACTGGTCAGTTTGTTGATTTAAATTTACTTATTATTTATTTTAAATATTACATTTGTTCCCATTTTGTTTTTTTACTTTAAAATAAGATGTGCAGTGTGCATAGGGATTTGTTCATAGTTTTTTTTATAGTCTGGCCCTCCAACAGTCTGAGGGACGGTGAACTGGCCCCCTGTGTAAAAAGTTTGGGGACCTCTGTATGTGTATATATATATATATAATATATATATATAATATACATATATATATAATATATATTATACATATATAATATATATTATACATATATATAATATATATATTATACATATATTATACATATATATAATGTATATATATATTATATATTATACATATATGTATAATATATATATATTATACATTATATATATATTGCTGGGTCATATGGTAACTCTATTCTAATTTTTTGAAGAAACTTCATATTGTTTTCCATAGTGGCTGTACCAGTTTACTATCCCACCAGCAATGAATGAAGGGTACTTTTTTCCCTACAACCTCTCCAACACTAATTACTTCACTTGTTGATAATAAACATTATAACAGGTGTCAGGTGGTATCTTATAGTAATTTTGATTCGCATTTCTCTAATAGCTAGCAAAAATGAGCATCTTTTCATATATCTATTTGTGGTTTGTATGTATTCCTGAGAAAAGTGTCTATTCAGGTCCACTGCACATTTTTAATTGGATTGTTTGTTTAGTGGTGAATTGTAGAAGTTCTTTATATATTTTGGCTATTACCCCCTTGTCAGAGCTGCTGTTTGCAAATATTATCTCCCATTTAGTTGGTTGCCTTTTTGTTGGGGTTTCTTTTGTTGTGCAGAAGGTTTTTAGTTTGATATAGTTCCATATTTTTCCCTTTACTTCCCTTGCCTTTTGGTCAAATTCATAAAATGTTCTCTATGACCAAGGGCCATAAGTTTAGTACCTATGTTTATTTCTCTGTAATTTATTGTTTCAGTTCTTACATTTAGGTCTTTGATCCACTTTGAATAATTTTTGTACATGGGGACAAACTGTAATCAAACAAAGTCTTTTGCATGTGGTTTTCCAATTTTTTTCAGTACCTCTTATTGAAGAGGCTTTTTTCTCCATTATGTGTTTTTGTCTTGTTAAAAATTATTTCCCCATACACATGTGGTTTTATTTCGGGCTCTCAATTATGTTCCACTGATCTGAGTGTCTGTTTTTCTGCCAGTACCATACTGTTTTGATTATTGTAGCTCTGTAGCATAATTTGAAATCTGACTACTGTGATACTTTCAGCTTTGTTTTATTTTTTCTCAGCATTGCTTTCTCTGTTCACGGTCTTTGGTGGCTCCATATAAATCTGATGATTTTTTGTTCTAGTTAAAAAATGATATTGAGATTTTGATAATCTGTGTACGGCTTTGGGTTATATGGAAATTTTAATTATTTTAATTTTTCCAGTCTGTGAACTGGGAATATCTTTCAATTTCATTGTGTGTTTTTTAACCTCTTTTACTAATGCTTTGTAGTTTTCAATATATAGGTCCTTCACATCCTTTGCTAAGTTTATTAATAGTTTATCTGTTAAGTTTATTTGTTAAGTTTATTAAAATGCCTATTAGTAGTTGCAATTACAAAAGGAATTTTTTCATTTCTTTTTTATGAAATTTCATTGTTAGTATAAAGGAGTACAGTGGATTTTTGTATATTGATCTTTGTATCTTGCAACTTTACTGTATTGGTTTATTATTTCTAATGTTTTTTTTGATGGAGTCTTTAGTGTTTTTTATATACAGAATCATGTCATCTGCAAAAAGTGACAGTTTTACTTCTTCTTTCCCAATTTGGATGCCTTTTATTTCTCCAAAATTGATTAGTGAAGAAAGTATCAAAGTTGGGGATGTAATAAATGTGATAAACAGTTTGAGCCTGACCTGTGGTGGCACAGTGGATAAGGCATCAACCTGGAATGCTGAGGTCGCCTGCTCAAATCCCCAGACTTGCCTGGTCAAAGCACATACAAGAAGCAAAAGAAGCAACTATGGGTTGATGCTTTTCCCACCCCACTTTTCTCACTCTTCTCTCTCTAAAAACAATGAAATAAAATAGTTCAAATAGTTTTCATTAGTTAGTTTATGTTGGTATGAGGTAGTAAACAAACTTGATATAGTTTATTATAAGTAGAGTATGGTTAACAGTTACTTGGGGAAGGAGGGAAATTATGAAATATACATGAATATTTTTCTTAAAATTTTCAAAACATCTGCCAAATTACTGCTTTGTCATTTAGTTGAAGTTAAGTATCCCAGCCTATCCACCAGCACTTAGTAAAAGCTAGTGCTAAGAGTTCATGTTAACGCTCTTTAAGGAACTTACAATTTTGCAAGTTAATATTATAAGAAGGGGAGAGAAATAATAACCTTATTTGAAAGATAATTTTAGTGGATCCACATCCTTTTTTCTAATGGTGCAGTGGGGAATTGATGGCGATGATTGACATCTGTAAGATAGTTGAAATGGACCAGAATAGATTTTTTTGTAATACAACCTTAGGCACAATAAAGGAAGATTAGGCAAAAGAGAGCTGGGCTTTGGAAAAGTATCTGCCTTATAGGAAAGAGGGTCAAATATGCATGAATATATATACACTTACTTGTTCATTCATGATCCGCTCATTTATTCGTTCATAAAACCCTTATCAGGTCTTCAGTCTTTGCAAGTCACTGTGTTAGTCATTTGGGATAGAAAATAAGAGATCTCCATTTAATACCTGGAACACAGTGGGCACTCAGCTATTTATGGAAGAGAGGGAGGAATGGAAGAAAGAAAGAAGGGAGGGTTAGAAAAGTAAAGAAAAGGTACATTTGTTGAGACAATTTAGTCTAAGACCTATTATGGGTAGAGCTAAAGCAATTTAATCTTGTGAACCAGGGAAAGTTTGGATGGGATCAATGATTCTATGCCTAATAGAAAAATAAATTCACAGTTTTCCTCTGGAATGTCCTAGCTAACCTGCATCTCAAGGGCCCAGCTTGACTAGATTGGGGAGGTAAATACCATGAAACAGACAGACCTATGTAAAACTGTACAACCTTTTCAAATGTACATTAGGCACAAATGGAATCATTGTAGCTGTGTTATTATCGAAGAGCCTAGTTTTTTCCAATAAAAGCCTTCTGTTTATATTTGTAAACTCCCCCCCCACCCCGCCACCCGCTGGTGCCCCCTAGAATGTGCTGGCTTGTAAGGGATGGGGTGGAGGGACTCCCCTCCCTTCATGTGCTCTTTGCTGGCCTCCTCTCCTTTGGGTGTGGCTCTTGTGCCCCACTGAGCCCACTTGAATCTCACTCCAACCTCACATTAGCACTGGCTGAATTGTGCCTCAGTCACTGTGCACTCCGAGCCCTGTTCTTGGCGCCCCACTCACTGTGCACTCCGAGCCCTGTTCTTGGTTTTGGCCCTTGCGCCCCCAGCTTGTCCAAGCACTGCCGTGTGCCCACACTTTAGCTCCCCCTGGATTGCGCCCACTAGAGTGGCCCTCAACCCCTCCTGCTGTGTGCTTCCTGCCTGTCCCCTTGCCTTTGGCGTGGGCAGCTCAACCAGAGAGCATTCGAGTGTCTCCCTGCACTCCCCTCTCCTGTAGGCGCTCCCTGGAGGGGCTGGTGTGCCCCAGCCCTCTGTGTGCTCCCTGACCACTCCCCTCTTGGCACCTGGGCCCCCAGCACATCCGCGCGCCACAACCCTTCCCATACCCCCAGCAGTTGGCGTTGGCACCTTGGCAGGGGCTTGTCTTTGCACCCTTCTGCTGCCACAGCGTGCTCCTCCCGTCCCATCTCCCCCTTTTGCCCCTTAGCATCGGCATGCGCACTACCCGTTGTGTGCTCCCTGCCCCCCCTTGCCTTTGGCACTACTACCTCGACTGAGCACATCCATGCTTCCCCCTTCAGATGCACACCCCCCTCAGTTGGTGCCAGTTGGAGGGCACCCCCGCCCCCGCGCCTCCTGCCGCTGTGCGCTCCCTGGCCAGTGCTCTCATTTTTTGTGCTGGCACCTGGGTCTCCAGTGCGTCCACGGCTGTCTCATGCACAGGAAGTTCTCCCTGGTGAAGGGTGAGAGCCAGGCAGGTTGCTTGGCCTTGGAGCCCATAAGAGTTAGGATGGTTGAGGGCGTGCTGACCAATCAGAAGATCTGCATCTTCAGGGATAGTGGCATGGCCAAATCTAGCCTGCTCTTGAGGTTACAGATGCTGTTTTTGGTCAAGAACTTTCAGCAACAGTAGGTGTTGACTTTAAGGTGAAAACAAGTTCAGAGGGTAGATAGAAATAAGGCTAAACTTGCAATATGGCAGTGAGGCAGTGTGGGAGACCACAAATCCTTGGGCAGGTAAATCAAGCCAGTGTGGAGAGTGGTCATCAGTAGTATGGGCACCAGCAGGAAGACCCAGGGGTGCGAGCAGGTTCATCCCCCATCTTAACTCCTGGAAGGTCCAGGAAAGCAGAGCCTCCAGGCAGTTGGTGTGGCTGCAGTGCCTCTCAGACACCTCATTTTGTGGCTGCGATAAGGTCAGAGAGGAATCCCACCTCAGTGACACTGTGCTAGAATATGACTCCCGCTCCATCGCTCCTAGTGGTTCTGTGCCCTGCCCTGAAGCCCAGCTCACTTGGGGTTCCTGTTTCTGACTTGACACCAGGAGCAGCTCAATTTCTTCCTTGAGGCTGGGAGAGGTTCTGAGGAGGCACTTTACTCCTATCCACCCGCACCACCAAGTCTGGCCCAGGCCCAGCTGGCTTCTGGCTTCCTCTACTCTGGCGCGGACTCTGGTTCAAGCTTTGCTGTGGGCTTAGTTCCGCCTCTCAGGCTACCTTGGAGGGATTGAGGCTCATTTCAGAAATGGAAAGGCCATGTTCTGAAACACCACAGCAGGTTGGACCAAAGGTTTCCTGGAGAAATACTAAGAAGTCTTTCCGAGCTCCTGCTGCTCCCTTCTTAGACGGTAGAGCTTTGTTGCAAGCACATGGTGACTGGTAGCCTGACTAGCCACAAATTTGTGGTGGGCCAATCCTCTCAGGAGTTCAGTTAATACAAGAAACAATTTAAATGAGAATAATATGTGTGCCTGTCCTACCTGACTCAACTGTTTTGGAGGATTTGGCTTGTTGACAGGCATACACATACATACAGACGGCACAGATACTACATGTGTTCTGAGTGGCAGCTTTTACCTTTCTGGGGATCATTCAGTAGCACAGTTCCCAAGTAAGGCTTTTGTAATTCTGGTTTCAACAGTTTAGTTTTTATTGAATTTATTGGGGTGACATTGGTTAATAAAATTACATAGGTTTCAGGTGTGCAGTTCTATAAAGATCATCTGTATTTTGTATTCACTACCCCAAGTCAAGCCTTCCATCACCACTTTTCCCCCTCCCCATATGCTCTTCTACCTTCCACTCACAACCTTTGCCCTCTGGCAATCACCGTACAGGGGGTCCTGGGTTACAAACCATTCCTATGACAGTGACATAAACTGAATTTTGGGGTAAGACAAAGCCTGTTACCTACCTATCATAACATAGTTATAAAATCATAATCTAGAACATAAAACATAACTAAGCCGAAAACAGCATAGGTAAACATACTGGGGTTGCCAACTCCCTCACCCATTTGCCCCATTACTACATATTCTTCTGCCACACGCAGCCAAACTAGTCTGCCCACCTAGTCTGTAAGTACTATGCTAACAGTGTGAGCCGAAACACTCGTCTCAATTATTTAAGTTTTTATGAGAATGAGAGTCGTAAACTCGAAACGTATGTCAAGACTGTCATAACCCAAGGGCCCCCTGTATTTGTGATTGCCTGTTATTTTATTAACTACAAACATAATATTTACCGTTGTAAATAAAGCCAGTGGCCAAGGCCACCATCACAGCCGCCTGGCCCATGCAGGTTTGCATTTGATTCGGACAGTCGGTAATGAAATGGCGGAGTCGGAGGATGGTGGGCCATTCTGTTTATTGGTGTCTCACCAAGACAGGCAAGCCACAAGAGAAGACAAAGGAAAAGCAGAAAACCTGCTTTTCCCAGGGAGGCCCCTGCAATGGTGATAGCAGGAACCGAGAGAGCAAGCTCCCGGTCTGCCCCACTTTATAGTGTAGAAATTCAAACCTTTAATCCAATTTACAAACAAGGAAGTCTCTGATACAAAGTCACTTATCTGAGGCATAATGGGAGGGTTCCTCATGAGAGTGCACCACCCACATCATCCAATCAGTCAAGGGTGTGGGGAAAAGCTTACTCTTAAAACTAAGCCTTAGGCTATACCAACCCGGCCTGCCCACAGCCTGTCCCAACACACATCAGTATCAATGGACCTGCGTGTGGGCAGCACCATTTTTAACAAAGTGAGCATAATATATTTTATCTGCCCAACAACCGTACATACATTTTTCTTGTAAAAAATTAAAATTAAAAGTGAAAATAAAACAACCTTCAATACCCAGCCCTAAACCTTCTTTCTATTCCTCTTCTTAAACGAAGTGTTCGAAAGTGTATTTATTCTGACAGATCATTTTTTATGAATTTACAGGCATATAAAAATACATGCAAATATTACCCTTTTCACAAGTACTGTATTGTGTATGCAAATTACATTATTCACCTCATATGTTAGAGCAGTGGTTGGCAAACCGTGGCTGGCGAGCCACATGTTCACTCAACTCGTGCCTGAAACACACAGTGCTTCCCCCACGCTGGCGCTGCGAATTTTGTGGCGCCCGGCACGTGGTGTTTTGTGGAAGAGCCACACTCGGCCAAAGAGCCGCATGTGGCTCGTGAACCATGGTTTGCTGACCACAGTGTTAGAGGATCTTAACTCCTAATGTAGGTGCATGTAGATTTATCTTAGTCGACTTTTTGAACTGCTCTATAATTTTCTGTGTATGGGTGAAACATTAATTAGCTATAACCTTATTGATAGTTTTGTGAGTTGTTTAGTCTTTTGCTGTTATAAACAGTGCTAAGTGAATGTTTTTGATTTAGAACACCAGATCTATATCTGCAAGGTAAATTTTTATAAGTGGATTTACTGGGCCAAAGGAAATTCCCTTTTAAATTTCTAGAGCTATTGATAATTATTTTTTATTTAGAAACTAAATTTAATGGGGTGACATTGACCAATAAGAACACGTAGGTTTAAGGTAAACATCTCATAGCATTTGAACTGCTGACTGCATTGTGTGCCCATCACCCAAAGGCAAATCATCCTTCATCACTGTATATTTGTACCTTTTTACCTCCCTTCCTCTGGCAACCACCTCACTTTTATCTGTGTCCATGAGCCTCAGTTTTATATCCTGCCTATGTGTAAAATCATAGTCTTAGCTTTTTCTGATTTATTTATTTCACTTGGAATAATGTTCTCAAGTTCAATCCATCAATGTATTGTCACTTCTATGGCTGTTAATAATTAATATCCATAAAAGTTACATCAGTTTATGCCCTCATAAGCAGTGCATGAGGTTCTGTTTTGCTGCAGTCTATCACACAATGTCAGTAAAGTGTTTGATGTGTGCAACAACAAAAAACCTCCATGTTTATTTGGATGTAAACATTTAAAAAATAGTACATATTTCTTTATCTTGTTATGCAGAAGTATTCTCACTATAATTTAACCTTTTCTTAATGATTCAGGTTCTTTATTAAAAAAATATTTTTTTTGCTTGACCAGTGGTGGTACAGTGGAGAGAGCATTGACCTGCGATGCTGAGGTCCCAGGTTCCAAACCCCGAGGTTACCAGCTTGAGCGCAGCCTCACCAGCTTGGGCATGGGATCACTGGCTTGAATCCAAAGGTTACTGGTTTGAAGCCCAAGGTTGCTGGCTTGAGCAAGGTGTCACTTGATTGGCTAGAGCCCCTCCCCCCCATCAAGGCACATATGAGAAGCAATCAGTGAACAACTGAAGTGAAGCACTACAAGTTGATGCTTCTCATTGCTCTCGCTTCCTGTCTGTCTACAAAACCTCATGACTATGTTTATTAAAATTATTCTTAAAATAAGGATAGATTTAGGATGGGGACCTGAAAGTTTCTCCTGTTAGTAGAACATATGACCTTTGGTATCTGTCCTAATCTTTTCATTTCCCGCTTTTATGCTTCAGCACCTTTCTTTCCTCTAGATTATTAAAGTAGCCTCCTCCTTTATTGTATTTGTCAACTTGCACTGAACATTTATCACATCTTAGATGTAAGGGTACAGAGATGTATCCTCAAGGAGCTCATATGTAAGTGGTAAGAGACCAAAGTCAATAATAAATATAGTATGATAGGTGTTAGAGTAGACAAGGTATCTTGGGAACCCCACAGGGAACTGGCCCTGGCTTGGTATTTATGAGAGTAAAGGAATTCAACTTTTTGGTGAAGTGACAGAGGTTCTCTTTTGAGCCTGCTACCAAAGGATACATAAAAAAGCTAACTAGCTAGTGGAAAAAGGGGAGACTGTTTAAGCATTCCAATCAAAATAAATAGTGGAGAGAGATCAGGTGCCCAAATGTGAAGAGAATTCTATATACCATGTGAGAAGTTTGGAAATATTCTTAAACAGATAATGGGATGGTCATTTAACTCTATTTCAGGGGTGCCCACACTTTTTCAGCTTGTGAGCTACTTATAAGATGACCAAGTCAAAATGATCTACCTACAATAAAAATGCAAAACATAAATTTATTTCTTCTATATTATCATTATTTAAGTTACTATTATTACTATTTAATATTGTGTATTCTTTTATATATATATTTTATTATTATTAATTCTAATGGGGTGACACCAATAAATCAGGGTACATATGTACAATGAAAACATCTCCAGGTTATCTTATCATTCAATTGTGTTGCATACCCGTCACCAAAAGTCAAATTGTCCTCTGTCACCTTCTATCTGGTTTTCCCTGTGTCCCTCCCCTCCTCCCTATCCCACTCTTTCCTCCCTCCCCCCATCCCTTAACCACCACTCTCTTGTCCATGTCTAATATTCTCACTTTTATGTCCCACCTATGTATGAAATCATGCTGTTCTCAGTTTTTCTTTTTTTCTGATTTACTTATTTCACTCCGTATAATGTTATCAAGGTACATCCATTTTGTTATAAATGATCCGATGTCATCATTCCTTATGGCTGAGTAGTATTCCATAGTATATATGTACCAAAGCTTTTTAATCCACTCATCTTCTGACGGACACTTGGGCTGGTTCCAGATCTTCGCTATTGTGAACAATGCTGCCAGGAACATGGGGGTGCATTTCTTCTTTTCGAACAGTGCTATGGTGTTCTTAGGGTATATTCCTATAAGTGGGATAGCTGGGTCAAAAGGCAGTTCGATTTTTAGTTTTCTGAGGAATCTCCAAACTGTTTTCCACAGTGGCTGCACCAGTCTGCATTCCCACCAGCAGTGCAGAAGGATTCCCTTTTCTCCACATCCTCCAAATCCATTATCATGTGATTTTTGTCCTTCCTTTTGTTTATGTGATGAATCACATTGATTGATTTGCGAATATTGAACCAGCCTTGCCTCTCCAGAATAAATACCACTTGATCATGGTGTATGATTTTTTTCATATATTGCTGGATACGGTTGGCTAATATTTTGTTGAGAATTTTAGCGTCTAAATTCATCAGGGATATACGCCTATAATTTTCTTTCTTTGTGTTGTCTTTGCCTGGATTGGGGATCAGAATAATGCTCGCCTCATAAAAGGAGTTTGGAAGTCTTCCTTCCTCTTGAATTTTTTGAAATAGCTTGAGGAGGATAGGAGTTAGTTCTTCTTTGAATTTTTGATAGAATTCACTTGTGAAGCCATCAGGCCCAGGACTTTTCTTTTTTGGGAGTTTTTTGATAACTGTTTTGATCTCATTTGTTGTAATTGGTCTGTTTAGGTGTTCTGATTCTTCCAGATTGATTTTTGGAAGGTTATATGATTCAAGAAATTTGTCCATTTCACCAAGATTGTCTTAATATTTTGGCATATAGTTCTTCATAGTATTTTCTTACTTACAATCCTTTGTATTTCTGTTGTGTCAGTTGTTATTTCTCCACTGTCCTTTCTAATTTTATTTATTTGAGTCCTCTCTCTTTTTTTCTTGGTGAGTCTAGTTAAAGGTTCATCAATCTTGTTTATCTTTTCAAAGAACCAGCTTCTGGTTTCATTGATCCTCTGTATTGTTTCCTTCACCTCTATGTCATTTATTTCTGCTCTGATCTTTATTATTTCCTTCCTCCTACTTGTCTTGGGTTTTATTTGTTGTTGTTTTTCTAGTTCTTTTAGATGCAGGGTCAGGTTGCTTATTTGAGCTTTTTCTAGCTTCTTATGATATGCCTGGAGTGCAATAAACTTCCCTCTCAGAACTGCTTTTGCTGTGTCCCATAAATTTTGAGTTGATGTATACTCATTATCATTTGTTTCTAGAAACTTTTTTATGTCTTCTTTGATCTCATTGTTAATCCAGTCATTATTTAATAACATGCTATTTAGTTTCCAAGTGTTTGAGTATTTTTCAGTTTTTCTTTTGTGGTTAATTTCTAGTTTCATGGCATTGTGATCAGAGAAAATGCTTGATATGATTTCAATCTTCTTAAATTTATTGAGATAATTTTTGTCTCCTAACATGTGGTCTATCCTAGAAAACGTACCATGAGCGCTTGAGAAGAATGTATATTCTACTGCTTTAGGGTGAAAAGTTCTGAAGATATCTAATAAATCAAGTTGATCTAGTGTCTCCTTTAAGTCTGCTGTTTCTTTATTAATTTTCTTTCTTGAGGATCTATCCAGTGTTGTTAGAGGGGTATTGAAATCCCCTACTATGATAGTATTGCTGTTAATCTCGCCCTTTATATCCATCAAAGTCTGCTTTATGTATGACGGGGCTCCTATATTTGGTGCATAGATATTTATAATAGTTATATCTTCCTGTTGAATTGTTCCCTTTATCATTATATAGTGTCCTTCTTTATCTCTTACTACAGCCTTTGTTTTAAAGTTTATTTTGTCAGATATAAGTATTGCTACCCCGTCTTTTTTTTCATTTCCATTTGCATGAAATATTTTTTTCCATCCTTTTACCTTCAGTCTATGAGCATCTTTTGTTTTAAGGTGTGTCTCTTGTAGACAGCATATGTATGGGTCCTGTTTCTTTATCCATGCAGCTACCCTATGTCTTTTGATTGGATCATTTAATCCATTTACATTTAAGGTTATTATTGATATGTAGTTCTTTATTGCCATTTTATTCTTTAAAGCAGTATTCTTCTTTTGCTCTGTTCTTTCCTCTCTTTAAACTGTTCACAACAGGCCCCTTAGTATCTCTTGCAGAATTGGTTTGGTTTTTATGAATTCCTTCAGGCTTTATTTTTCTGGGAAGCTCTTTATTTCTCCTTCAATTTTAAACATTAGCCTTGCTGGATAAAATAGTCTTTGTTGTAGGTTTTTGTTCTGCATTACTTTGATTATATCTTGCCATTCCCTTCTGGCCTCAAGTGTTTCTGTTGAGAAGTCCGATGTCATCCTTATGGGGGCTCCTTTGTAGGTGATAGCCTTTTATTCCCTAGCAGCTTTTAAAATTTTTTCTTTATCCATTAGCTTTGGTATTTTAATTATGATGTGTTTGGTGTAGATCTTTTTGGGTTTCCCTTTAATGGAGTTCTGTGTGCTTCTTGAACGTGTGGAGTGTTTCCCAGCCTTAATTTAGGAAAGTTTTCTGCTATGATTTGATTGAACAAAATTTCCATTTCCTGTCCTCTCTCCTCTTCTTCAGGCACCCCTATGATGCGAATGTTGTTTCTCTTCATGTTGTCACAGAGCTCCCCTAGAGTTTCCTCACATTTTTTGAGTCTCTTTTCCTTTTTCTTCTCTGCTTCTGTGCCTTTGTTTATTGTGTCCTCTAACTCGCTTATTCGATCCTCAGCGTGATTCATGTTGCTTTAATTCCTTCCATTGTGGTCTTCAGTTCTGACATTGTATTTGTCATTTCTGTCTGATTCTTTTTTATTATTTCAATTTCGTTTTTTATACTTCTTATCTCTTTATTTAGGTGTTCATAATGACTATCCATTGTTGCTCTAATTTCTTTGAAAATCCTAACTATCATTATTTTAAATTCTGCTTCTGGTAATTTGGTTATATCTGGTTCATTCAGGTCCTTCTCTGGGGATTTCTCTCGATTCATTTGGTTTGCATTTCTCTGCCTGCCCATTTTATCTGTGTATAAGCAAGTTGTGGCCACTGGAGTCCAGTAGGTGTTGCCTTTGTGTTCTCTAGGTGTGGTCTGTCTGCAGGCCCCCCACCCCCTCTGCCAGTGCCTAGGGTGCTTGGGTACGAGAGTTGCCAGCGCCGGCCCACTGTGGCTTTTTCTTTGATTTCTGCCTCTCCTCTGCGGGAGGGGCTGTCACTCAAGCCACAAGCCTCAGCACCAAGGGTAGAGGTGAGCACCTTTGCTCAGCTGCCGACCCAGCCTGTTTCTAGACTTCCGCCCAGAACCTGCAGTCAGAGCCTGCTCGCCACAGTTTCGTGGGTTGAGCGGGGCTTTTGACGTGTTCTCAGCTGTGAGCCTTTGCCCGTCGAGAGCTTCAACCCCACCCTCGAGGTCAGGGCCCTTCTGCGCAGGGTCGCAAACCCAGGTTTATTGGGCTGGGAGTGTTTGCTGGCTTCCGCTAAGCTGCGTACTTCTGCTCGTCCCGGACTCTACCCCGCCCCCGCGTTCAGAGCCCACTCGTGCACATAGGATGGCAATCCGCGATTTCTCTGGCCGGGCGGGGATAGCAGCGTGGGCTCAGCTGCGAGCTTCCACTTGTCTCAGGGTCTACCCCGTTCCTGCGCTCGGAGCCCGCTCGCGCACGTATAATGGCAAACCGCGATTTCTCCGGCCGGGTGGGGCTGGTAGTGTGAGCTCAGCCGCGAGCCCTTGCCCGTCCCTGGTCCTAACCCGGTCCCTGAGGTCAGGGCCGGCTTGCGCAGGGTTGCAGAGCAGATTTCTGCCCGTTCCTGGCCTCCCGCTTTGTCCCCGTAGGTGGCATTACAGGCGGGCCCGCAGCTTCCGGAGCGCTTTCGCGCGTCCCCTCCAACCCTGCTGGGCTCGACCGAGCTCACACCGGCTTGGCCTCTGCCCATGCCGACAGAACCGCATTTCAGCGTCCATCCACCCCAAACCCTTCAGCAACCCTCAGCAGTGTAGGAAGGGACCTAATACTCCACACTGTAGGCCTGGGAGCTCCCTCACTTGTTTCACAGCTCAAAACTGTCCAAACGCCTCTTCTAGGCTCTGGGACTGCGGTGGCCTGGGGCTTGGTTCCTGGGACTCAGGTCCCTCCCTCTCCGCCAAACTCTCCTCCCGCCACGTGGGTCTCTCTGGGCTGCCGTTTGCTCCGGGGAGCTGGGCAGCCCTCTTCGCGTTTTCGCTATTCCTACCAGTCTCAATGTGGCTTCTTCTGTGTTCCTTGGTTGAAGAGTCCACTTAGTTTAGTTCAAAGTTGGTTTATCCAGATGATGGTTCTTAAAATTGAGTTATAATCCACTTTGGTTCTGGGAGTTGGAAGTTGGTACGCCTACTCCGTCGCCATCTTGCTTCTCTGTGTATTCTTCTTTCACCTTTCTCCTTCTCAGCTCTCTTTTCAGAGGAAAGTCAATGTCATAGTTTTTATGAACAGTCCGAAAAAGCCGCTCCACATTTCCCGTCTTTGGAATAGCAATGGCACACACACAGATGAGGCAAATGCACCTAGAATATGACATAGTGAAAAAAATCCCCTTCCATTCTGTATGAAAGTGGTAGGTTTTAGGCTTCTTACTTGGACCAGCTACCGCACTCATTTTTATACCCTTTGTTGTATTTACTTTAAATAAATTGAAGGCTAACTACGCAGCAATGTAACTGAACAAGTTAGCACAGTTTAACATGCATGCGTAGGGTGTCAAAAGTTCAGACGTCAGATTGGCTACCCTTATGCCAATGAAAAGACAAATGTCTTTTTAATGTCATGCGGTCTACCCACACTTCCTTTGCGATCGACCTGTAGATCACGATCGATGTATTGAGCACCCCTGCTCTATTTCATCCTTCTGTATCTTGAGATAGCTTTCTGAAATAGCTATCTGAGATAGCTTTCTGAAACTATTTGACCTTAAGCCTGAATTTGGACCTAACCTATATTTTTGACTGTATCAGTATATCTCTCCACGGCCTTACTTTTTTTTAAAATTGATTTTAGAGAGAGAGGGAGGGTGAGAGAGAAACATCAAACTATTTTTTTTACTTATTCATGCCGTCATTGGTAGATTTTTTTTTTCCATTGGTTGATTCTTGTATGTGCCCCAGCTAGGGATTGAACCTACCACTTCAGCATGTCCTGTTGATGCTCCAACCAACTGAACCTCCCTGCCAAGGCCCACCAGTATTTTTAAAAGCTGCAGTACCTCCTGACTGGGTGGTGGCGCAATTCATAGAGCTTGGACTGGGACGTGGAGGACCCAGGTTTGAAAAGGTTGCTGGCTTGAGCATGGGGTCACTCACTGTGCTGTAGAGCCCTGGTCAAGGCACATATGAGAAAGAAGTCAATGAACAACTAAGGTGCCACAATAAAGAATTGATGCTTCTCATCTCTCTCCCTTCCTGTCTGTGTCCCTATCTGTCCCTCTTCCTGTCTCTCTGTCACAAAAAACAAACAAACAAAACACACACACACAAAACCCTGCAGTACCTGAATATTGAGTCAGGGGCACTGACCTTTTTACCTTAGATTGTCAAATAAAAAAATACAACAGCCTACACAACAAGAGCTGTCCAGTGTGAATGCCCTGTTTTGTTTTGTTTTTAATTATTTTTCTGTGTATTGATTTTACAGACTGAGGAAGATAGAGAGGGACAGAGACAGAGAGAGGTAAACATCGACTTGTTGTTCCACCCGTTCATGTATTTATTCATTGATTCCTGTATGTTACCTGACTGGGGATTGAACCCACAACATTGACATATCAGAATGACTCTTTAACCAGTTGAGCTTACCTGGTCAGGGTCTGAATGCCCTGTTTTGAACCATAAATATATAAGTCATATAATAGATTTACACTTTATTGGTCATGTTACATACATAATAAGGTTGCATCTGATGGGTTAATTCTCGGTACCAAAAATCCTTATATATACAAGTTTAGGCACCTAATATTTTAAAAAGTTACTTTGGAGCAAAAAGGGTAGAAAATTACTATTATTATTTTTGTAAATCAATCAAAATTATACCTGGTTTTTGTCAGATCAGCAAAATACATATTTTTGGTGTGCTGCAGAATTTTAGTAATTTGTGTGCCATGATATGAAAAAGATTGAAATCGCTGCTCTACTTCAGAATTAATCATTTCTCTCTTTGTATTCTCTCAGCCTTTTACTTTTGTCTTCTATACTATCCCTTTAAAATTGTATTATACATTATGATTATATTTATTAAATTGATCAATAAGTGTTAATTGAAATAAATGTTTTGGCTTACTGGACATTTTTGCTCCCATTCTGTTTTTAGCTGTGCTTTAGAGGGTTAATAATGTTATAAACTGATCTTCAAATAAGTGAAATATTTGAAGAGAGACAGGAAGGGAGAGAGATGAGAAGCTTCAACTGTAGTTGTGTCACTTTAGTTATTTATTGATTGCTTCTCATACATTCCTTGGGGGGAGGTATGGCTCAAGCCAAGCCAGTGATCCCTTGCTCAAGCCAGCAACCTTTGGGCTCAAGCCAGCAACCTTGGGATCATGTTGTTGATCCTAAGCTCAAGCTGGTGACCCCATGCTCAAGCTGGCAAGATGAGCCTGTGCTCAAGCCATGACCTCAGGGTTTCAAACATGGGACCTCAGCATCCCAGGTCAATGTTCTATCGACTCTGCCACCACCAGTTAGGTTAAATAAATGAAATGTTATAGTTAATAACAAAACAATGGACAGGGAGATGTTTGATTGCCTTTTAGCTATATTATAATGGTCGGGTAAGATAATGGTTCTCAGCTTATATTTAAAATATTTCCATATATTGCTATACATGTTGACTACTTAAGCTTGAGAAACTAAAGTCATATTATCTAGTATACTTTAGTTGGTTGAAGTTCTTTATGCCATATAAACACTTCAATACTCTTGACCAAATGAGAAGATACCAAGATAAGAATTATTCACTGAGAAGTTGAGAAATGGCTACCGTCACAGACACTGCCATTGTCCACCCACTATCCATTCTCCCTTAATTTTTTACTAATAACAAAATAACATTGATTTTGTTTGGGGAAATACTGTGCTCAGTTAAAAAACAGCCCAGCACATAAAGTCTTTCCTGAGTTGTAAGCCAAACTTGGTAGGGATTTCTGTGCAAGTTTTTCTGTCTGAGATTCCTGGAGTTGTAGCAGCCACGATGTGGCCACCAGTCAACATTTGTAAAGTGCTTAGAACAGCACCTGGCACATAGTGTGTGTTTACTAATAAATAAATGCTCATTTATTCAGTATTCAGATTTATTGTGCTTTGTAATTTATTAATGTGTAGTGATTGTCCTTTATATTTATTTTCCTTTAAAGAAAAAAATATATACACCAACCTGCTTGAATTCATTTTTCATTTTTATATATGACTACAATTTAGAATAATGTTCCCGTTATGCACTCTAGCTTAAAAATATATTGTGAATGCACACTGCTTCAGGGTGAAGCAGTCTCCTTTGTCAGGCATTTTGGGAGTTCCAGCTTGCCTTTCCCAATGCAATTTTCACTTGGACATCAATTCTCTTTGTTCAATTGTTTAGTTAATTAATGCATTTGTTGTTAAAGGGCAAATACAAGAATTAATGAATGCATAAATAAGTGGAACAACAAATTGATGTTTTTCACTCTGAGTTCCTCTCTCTAAAATCAATCAATAAAAATTTTTAAAAAATATTTAATGTTGATGCTTTCCTCTCTTCAAAAGTTTTCTCTCTTCAGATGTCCTGGAATGTGTAGAATTTTTATCTGGGCCCAGGACATGCTTGTTGAATAAAAGACTTCAATTTTTGAAATGCGGTGAGTATATCTATTAATATCAAAACAGATTTGTTCATGTAATCCTTGCAGTAACGGGAATTCAAAATGCATTATATACCATGTGTGATGCCAGTGTCAGAATCATGCTCCTCCTCTCAAGGCTCTACGGTTTGTTCATGTTTGTTTCAAAACTTAACTTTTATGTTTCTGTAATAATAGCATCTTAAGTATAATTTAGGTCACTTTTCACTTTAACCAGGTTTATCTTCAACTGAGGAAACAGTATAAAAACTTGAATGTAAACTTCTGTAGAATAGTATATGCCTGTGGTGTAGTAAGACCATACGGAATTCCCATTTGTTATAAGTTGCTTAATCGATAACTATCAATGGCAAAACCATCATTATCTATAGATAGCTGCATTTTGGATTGCACATACTATCACAGATCTATGTTGTGCAAGTTACTTTGTTATTGTCTCGATGGAGAAGAATGTATTGTATAAAACTAGTTACGTGAATCAAGTTTATGTGTGGTCATAATCAGAGCTACACAGACATCTTCTCTGAGACTTTTATTTAATATTCTGTGTTGCTTCTTTAGGATTTTTAGAGGTGCCATGGAGGATAGTTGGAAATTGGGAAGATGGGATACCAGGTTCTATATATTTGACAGTGATTTAGAGTAGCCCTTTGTATATATCTCTACTTACTATTCTATTACACATACTTAACTGTTACTTTTTAAAGTGCTGTGTATTAAACTGTAAGCTTTAGGGCAAGGGCCACAATTCATTCACCATTTTGAAGAAAAGTTAGTTCTGAAGAATGCAGTGGTTGATAAGCTTGCCTGATATTTGTTTCTTTATAGCTGTCATCAGAGCGATGAGTGCACACATGAATAAGAGATAATTGTTCCATTATTTTTTATTTTTCATTTTATTAGACATTTGTGTGAGAGGTTTAGCTTTATTCCATTTTTTTAAAGAGAGAGCAAGCAAAGGAGAAAGGGAGGAGAGAGATGAGAAGCATCAACTTGCAGTTGCTTTACTTAGTTGTTCATTGATTGCTACTCATATGTGCCTTGAAGAGGGGAGCTCAATCTAAGCCAGCAACTGTGGGCTCAAACCAGCAACCTTGGGTTTTAATCCAGCGACCTTTGGACTCAGGCCAGCGACCTTGGGATCGTATCAGTGTTCCAGGTCGATGCGCTAGCCACTATGTCCCTACCAGTCAGGCTTCTCTATTATTTTATTACTGAAACAGACTGTTCAGTAAATATTATAAACATGCTCTAGAGAACAATTAGGTTTGCCATGAGGTATTTTACTTGGAGCTCTACTTCGAATGAAATGTTTGTTTGTACTGCTATCTTGATAGAATTTTAATGTAGCCTGAAAGTTCTGTATTGTCTTTGTTCAGATAACTTGTTACCCTTTAAAAGTAGTTTGCTGGAGAATTGTTTCCCATTTAGCAGACATCAGATGCAGTGATTAATGACATCATTATGTTACTTAGTCATGGAGACCTTTTAATGCTTGTTACCTGAACATCTGCTAATTTCATCACTGTAGTTACCAAAAACATCCAACACAATACAGATGCTATTCCTGGGAAATCTGATTTAAGTTTCCTCTTAAGAAAATTTTAATATTCCATTAATTAATTGTGAGAAAACTCTTCGCTTTGTGTAGCATGAGCAATCCAAATTGCTAGTGAGAAACTTTTGGAATGGTTATAATTTAATTCTGATGTTCTGTGGGCTGAATTCTCAGTGTCTGGGAATTGTCTGTGTGCACATTTGAGTGGTGGAAGCAGTGACTTTCTGATGCATTCTGGTTATCATGTAAAACTTTGACTAGAAATGTGAGTTTTGGAGTGGAGTTGAAAGGAAGGAAAAAGTTACCCAGACTTTTCTGGGAGAAAGTTGAATAGTGAGAAAGAGTATGTTGATTATGGGGTTTTCAGAAATGAAGGAAGTACTGGCCCTGGCTGGTTTGCTCAGCGGTAGAGTGTCGGCCTGGGGTGTGAAAGTTCTGGGTTTGATTCCTGGCCAGGGAACACAGGAGAAGTAAGTGCCCATCTGCTTCTCCACCTTTCCCCGTCTCCTTTCTCTCTATCTCTCTCTTCCCCTCCCGCAGCTAAGGCTCCATTGGAGAAAAGCAGGCCTGGGCACTGAGGATGGCTCCATGGCCTCCGCCTCAGGGCTAGAATAGCTCCAGTTGCAATGGAGTAACGACCCAGATGGGCAGAGCATCACCCCCTGGTGGGCATGCCAGTTGGATCCTGGTTGGGAGCATGCGGAAGTCTCTCTCTGCCTCCCTGCTTCTCACTTCAGAATAATATATATCAAAAAAAAGGATGAAGTACTATTTCTATTTTGAAATAATTACAGTGCTTGCTTGGGCAGCACATACACTAAAATTGAAATAATTACAGAGTCACAGGAAGTTGTAAAGCACAGTAGCAAGATGTCCCATGACTCTTCACCCATTTTCCCAGTGGTAATATGTTACAGAACTATAGTTAAATGTCAAAACCAGGATAAAGTCCACAGACTTCATTCAGATTTCACTAATTTTACCTGCACTTGTGTACATGTGTAGTTTATGCAGTTTTATCACATATGTAGATTCGTGTAACCACCATTACGATCAAGATACAGAACTCATCACCTACAATGCTACCCCTTTATAGTCCACCTGTTACACTCACCTTTCCTAACCCCTGGCAATTTGTTCCCTGTTTTTATGATTTTGAGAATATAATATAAATAGAATCATATATTCTCTTCTTTTGGGGGGAGTTAGCTTTTACACTCAATTTGTATACAAATTGTTTCATATATCAATCGTTTGTTTCTTTTTATTGCTGAGTGGTATCCCACAGTCTGGATGTACCAGGGTTTGTTGAACCATTCACCCACTAAAAGATGTATGGATTGTTTCAAATTTTTGACTATTACAAATAAAGCTGCTATGAGCATTCATTTTGTGTGGACAGAGATTTTCATTTCTCTGGGATAAATATCCATGAATGTGATGAGTGGATTAAATACTAAGTAGATGTCTAGTTTTTCAAGAAACTACCAAGAAACCAATACTGTTATTTCTCTAACACTTATTTACTAATGCCTAATAAAACTGAGACTAAGTAGTCAATTTAGAATTCTATATCTACAGATCAAGAGACAACGAAGGAAAATTTGGCAAATAAAACAGACAACTTGCAGAAATACAAATGGCTAGTTACATATGAAAAGATTTTGAATACTACTAATAATCAGAGGATTGTTTTTGTTGGCATTATGTTGAGATGCAGTTGATTTAAAATTATGTACAGACTGAAGCAAGGCAGTGTAGGTGGACGCTATGGGGCAGTTACAGTGGCTGAGTACTGCTTTCAGTGCCCAGCTGTTTTCATTTTTCTCCTTGGTCACACTTAATCTTTGTTCTTCTGTTTGAAAGATGGCTGCTGCATCTCCATCCTTAGGTCCGAGAGCCAGGCTAGAAGAAAAAGGAAAAGGGGAAGCCCAGAATGGATGTCACCTGGAGAAGGAAAAAAAAAGCTGTTCTTAAATTATCAGCCAGACCTGTGCCATATGGTTGCCGCTGGCTAAAACATGGCCTGGGGGAGCGAATTTTTTGACTTGAAACATTCTGGCTGAAAGGATTTGGGGTTCTATTAGTTAAGGAAGATATGGGGATATTGGGTAAGCAACTAGCAATGTTTTTTATAAGTTATAACAAAATATGTGTGCCTAAGTTTGGCTAATTAAAAATACAAATAATGTCCAATGTGATGAAAGAGATACTAACACAAGTGTTTGTAAGAGAACAAAATCAGTGTACTTTTCTGATTGACAATTTGGTATATTCTTTTACCAAAATTAAAAATGGTGTTTCACTATCAGTTCAAATCTGTGACTCTATTCTGTTAGCAATACTGTTCCTACATATGTGTACAAAGTATAGCATTGTTTGTAATAATATCAAACCACTAGAAAATTTTCATCTAGCCATTAGTAGAAGCGTAATACATTATCATATATCCATATGATACGTATTGTACATACAGTGGAGTACAATACAGCCAGCCACTGAAAAGAAAAAGACTGATTTATATGAACAGACCTGGAAAATGGCCACAAAATATATGTGAGTAGACAAAAATTGCAGAACAGTATGGTCTGTTGCCTGCCCTTCAATATATAGGTATGTGTTTCTATTGGGCACATGTATGTGTACGGTATGACTGGATATGTTTTGGAGTATGCTGAAGAGAAAGACTTTGGAAACACACCAAGACCAGTTAACACTGGGAGTGGGTTAGGGAAAGGAGAATGGGGGAAAGGATTTCATTTTTTTTATATACATGATTGTGATAGATAAAATGGCTACTCAGCTGCATTGTATCCCAAGAACAATGCAGGCCCAAAGGAGAAAGAAGGGCTTGAAACAACATTCCCATCCCCCACTGTAAGGTTATAATTAATTTGTCTGCTATTCTCTCTCTTCATGGCTTCCTGGTCTTTACTTTGAAACGTAGCAAAACGTTTACCTTTGCAGGAATGTCAGGAAAAAGCTTATGTTGGGAATTAAAGCCTGTAAATTAATTAGAAACTTAGTTTATGAGTCCTAAATCTTTACTTTGTATCCTAAAGAAAACAGAAAGTCTGTATTAGAAATTTCACAGATAATTCCCAGAAGCACCAGGGCCCTGCTGTTCCTGGGAGATACCTGACCCTGGCTGTCTTGGAGATTTACCAGGGACACCAGATAGGACCATGCTGAGTAGGCCTGCGCTACACCAGAAAAAATCCTGCAGAGGAGGTGTTTCTGTAGCTGAATCCCCCTTCTCCTGCTCATCAAGTCAGTGACATAAGCCATAAACCATAATATGCTAATTGGCCCCTATCCCTTGTATCTACGCTTCCCTCCTGCAGCTTGTGGCTGACACCCTTTGCTGGTCTCATCTCGCTTGCACCCAGACATTTTAAAATGAATTTCCCTTTTGGAACACACTAGCTTTGTGTTTTGGGTTTGGCCGTACTTTTCAGCCTTTCAGATTATAGTGGTTGGATATTTTATGCACATGTAATAGCTGTTCACTTAGAAAATGGTATTCTACAATATGATTTGTTTTTTCAATGCTTGAAGCATAAAGTTATGTATTTTAACTATTTTGGATGAAACTACTTAAATTTTTATTTTGCCGTTTTATGTTATAGAGTACAGTAAACATTTTTCCTTGGTAATTCTGGACTTATTGAGGTATTCAGGGCTGCTGGAATACTAAAAATAGATTTAGATTAAATGCTTTTCTAACTCTTATCACCTTTTAACTTTCTGACTCCCTAGTCAGGTAGTTACTGGTATATCCTGCAATCATGCAGCTGGTGGGCACCAAAAAAATCAGTGACTTTTAAATAGTGTTTTCTGGAGAGGATTTGTTCTTTGTAATGTTTGCTATGTTATGTTGACTTTTTCTTCTATAAAAAAAGCTGTATGCTCACTCCTTGTGTGTGACAATGCTCTCATTCTGTGGTAAGGTACCAAAGAATGGAAAAATTAATATTAATTATTTTAGGAGAGGAAGTGGCAGTCTTCTGGCTTGCAGAGACATACTGTGTAGGAAACCCCTTTTATTAGGAAGCTTAAAGGGCATTTTATAATTTGGGCTAAAGCATACAGAGAGATTTTATGAATATGATTTTTATATTTATGTGTGATTTGCACCAACTCAGGATAGACAACAGCATTATATTGTAAATAGAATTATAAGGGACAGGCCCTCTGGCTGCCCCTCCCCTACCCCCTACTCTAAGAACTCCGGTTGGTAAATTGCAGCTCACAAACAGCTCGCAAACCACATGCAGTATTTTGGCCCCTTAAATGTGGCTCTCCCACAGAGTGCCGCATGTGGGCACTGCCTTAATGGAAAGGTGCCTACCTATATAGTTTAAGTTTGAAAATTTGGCTCTCAAAAGAAATTTTAATTGTTGTACTGTTAATATTTAGCTCTGTTGACTAATAAGTTTGCGGACCACTAAGTTAAGAGTAGTGGCTTATCGCCCTCTACTGGTGTGTGAAAAATTGTAAAAAAAATTATTTTTTATGTTAAAAATGTATGTTATTTCAAAGGTCTTTTGTTAATTCTTTTTATTGGCTATTTTGTAACCCTGTGATATTGAAATCTTAAATATTAGGGAATATGTAATGATTATTAATAATGTCTTTTTATGTAATGTATAAATGTTCAGCTTATTATCATTTTTGAAGTAGTATTGTTCAGTGTTAGGTCACCAAACCCAGAATGACAAAATATTACTATTGATTGGCTTAACAATAGAATTCTCAACATAATAGGTAGAAAGGAGAAAATAGAAAATAAATAACTAATTGTGGTAATAAAAAAACATTTTAAATTTTAAGCCCAAATTAAAAGAGCTAAAGATGTGAACAGAAATCTGTTTCTCTTAAATGTTTTAGGTATTATCTATTAGGGTGCATAAATAAGGTGTGTTTTCTTAAAATGTAAAAGGAATTTGTAATTAAATAGAATATAAAATTTATTGGTCATTTTAATTAGTGATTGTAACTAAATCGTTAGAATTTAAGAATAAATGTAATAGGAAATAGTTTAAATCTTTTTTCCCCAAGTGACCGATAGAATTAGAAAGCTCAGAATTCCCTTTATCAGGGAAGCCTCAAACCCTAACAGCACTGTTAAACAACTGAGACCACCTCAAGAAAATGTTTCCAAATGCCTAGCTTAAGTAAGATTTTAGCTCCCAAGCAAGTAAGGAAGGTTTAGACATTTTCCATCAGTTTCTGTTAGCCAGAATCAGAAAAGATACTAAAAGGCAATCAACTTAGCCTTTTACATAGCAATCAGCTCTAGAAATTAAAAAATATATTATAAATTTTAAAATGGTGGCATCATCAGCTACTAAAAAAATAAGTGAATAAAACTAAACATTTTGGAAGGGACATTGCTCCTCCCTCAATCACATAACCCTGTATCGCCCTAAAGATGGCTGGTTAGTCAACGACAGGTAAGATCCCTAAAAGCGGGGACGACCTAAGACAGGCACAGTCAAAGAGGGGCCAGAAAGAGAAGACTTAAGAATTAACAAAGGTGAGGGTGAGGCTCAAACCTTCACCCCAACAATGCAGGAGCTTGCTCCCCTAAAATAGTGGGTTTTATCCACTAACCGGGACACCAAAAGAAGGGAGACTCCCTAGAAACTCAAGAACAACCAAACAGCTGAAGATGCTACCTGAAACCAGTGTGGTCTTTAGGAAATTTTAATAACTTTACTAAAACCTCTGTTTCTAAAGGTTTATTCGCAACCAATTAAAAACATTTTGCCAGCAGAAATGGAATAATTTAAAAAGTCAGACTTAGAAGGCATAATGTCCAAGTGTTTAGTTTGTGCCCAAGTGTATACTAAGCAAAGTAAGGGAATTGTAAAAAGAAACAGGGAGAAGGGAACTTTCCCAGGTAAATATTTAGAAATACATTTTACTAAAGTAATTGACAAGTAGGTAGAAGTTTTTCCTACTAAAAATAAGACTACAATAAAAATTGTTATATAAAATTCTTTCCATATTTAGCTTGCCCATTCTATTGATGGGCCTACATTTATATCCAAAATCTCACAGCTAGTAAGAAAGGAACTCAATATTAATTAGAAACTAATTTGAAATTACATTGTGTTTATAGGCCCCAAAGGTTCAGGGCTGATAAAATGCATAAATCAAATCATAAAGGAAACCTTAACCAAATTTGTTTTTGAAACCAGTGAGAAAGTGAACAACTAAGGGGCTTCAATGAAAAATTGATGTTTCTTATTTTTCTCCCTTTCTGTCTGTCTGTCTGTCTCTGTCACACACACACAGCACACACATACACAAACACATAAAGGAAAGCAAGGGAATGATTATTATAAAGCTTAAACAAATGTGATTAGGGAAAGACACAGAAAGGCCTTTCAGGGCAAGAAAGAGGGAGGGGAATACTATTCTATTTCTAACCCTGGGTCCTTGGTCAGCAAACTGTAGCTCCTAAGCTACATGCGGCTCTTTGTCCCCTTGAGTGTGGCTCTTCCACAAAATACCACGTGTGGGCGCTACCTCGATAAAGAATTTATCTGCCTATATAATTTAAGTTTAAAAAGTTTGGCTCTCAAAAGAAATTTCAATTGTTGTACTGTTCATAATTGGCTTTGTTCACTAATGAGTTTGCTGACCACTGTCCTGGGTGATAGAACACAAATATTTATTACTGTCCTTGAACATAAACGTATCTTTTCATACACTCTTTTGTGTGTTTGCTATATTTTACAGTTTAAAAAATAACTTAAAAGAAATAAATCTAAAATCCTATACCACAGTAAAAAACAAAACAGGTCCTGTCTGAATAGCTCAGTTGGTTAGAGAATCCTCCCAATATTCCAAGGTTGTGGGTTCAATCCCTGGTCAGGAGACACACAAGAATCAACCAATCATGGCATGAATAAATGAAACAACAAATTGATGTTTCTCTCCCTCTGTCTCTTCCCCTATCTCTCTTCTCTCTCCTCTCTCCTCTCTCTCTCTCTAAAAAAAACAATAAAAAACAAAACAAAATAACAAGCTAGAATAACCAACCAGACATTTTCTTTGACTCTTTTCTTTGATCATTATTAGGTTTTTGATGGATATTTCCTATTAAAGACATCTTATTAAAGTCTTCCTATTGAATTTTAAAACAAAGGTATTAATTCTGGGTAGTGAGTAGTAGATGTTTGTTAAATCCTCTAAAGTTCTGGGCTTTTTACTAGAAATTTTAAAAAAAGAAAGAAAGAAACCGGTGAGAAGTAGCCCTCCTTAGGATGAGGAGCACCCCCTCGCCCCTTCCAGTGCCGGCAGCACTGCCTTCTCTTCCATCCTGTCTTTCCTTTAATCGGCATGGGAGCAGGGCCTCAGCAGATTCCTGACTGACGGCTAGACGCAGCAGCAGTGATGACCAGAACTCGGTTGTACAGAGCTCGGCCCCCTTTTGTTTACTCATATAGGACAAGGTGAGGCTTTTGCAAAAGTATGGTTGCAGGAGCTCAACCTGCTGCATGGTGACCAAGGACAAGCTTGTCAACCACAGATGCCCCTGTCACAACACATCCCAGCCTCAAGTCCAGTGTGAGGCAGCAAGTCTCCCTCAGCATTTGCACTGGGGAGTAAAGATCCCTCCTCCCCACCTGTGGCTACGAACTAGCCCAAGCTTGCCGCTTCCAGCAAATCTTGGCCTCCGTGTACATTTATGTTGTCAACCTGGTGCTTGGCATGTGGCTACTAGCGCTGCTACTGGTGCTGCCCATAATTCTGGCTATCCGGCTGATCCACTGGGAATACAAGAGCCTCTGCCTGCCGGCTGGGAGCCAAAGCACCTACCATGCCTACCAGACACTGTTCTTTGGGGCCAGCATTGTAAAACCTGGCATAGTTATCGAACTGCTCAGCCTGCACCTGGCCTGGACATACTGACTGTCACAACAGGCCTCCTCCCCACAGACACAGCGGCAGCCCAACCCCAAAGTGTTACACCTCATCCTGAACATTGTGCTACTCTTCTGGGCATGCTTCATTCCCTCTAGATGTAGCGGCTACTGGCCCAGTACTTTGGCATACAGTTGCTCACACCCCGCAGCAGAAACACCAGTGGGCACCCAAGACTTCTGGCAGTGCCACCCTCACTCCCGGCATGCCTTTGGCAACTTGCTACTCTCCAGCAGCCAGCTTGGTTGTCACTAAGGTTAAAAGTTTTAAAATTAAAAGTTCTGACTAAAAGTAAATTTTTATAAAAGCCAGTTAATTTTATGTAAATTACAAAAGGTTTGTATAATTTATAAGAAATTAGTAACATTTGTTTCTGCAGTGAACTGTATTACTATTAATGAAAGCATTAAGGCTGTCTGTTAAATATCTGTTACATATTATAAGCTAATATTCCTACTCAACAGCCTCATGTACTTCGTTAAATTAAGTCAAAGATTTGACTCAGGATATAAAACCAGTGGGGAATGTGATAAGGTACCATAGAATAGGAAAATTCATATTAATATTTTAGGAGAGGAAATGGGAGTTTTCTGGCTTACAGAGATATAAAGAGATTTTGTGCTAGGGAGACTTAGATTCCCTCCCTTCCCCACACCTGTAAGGAGGAGGATAAACACCTAGCCAGGTGCGGGGGAAGGGGAGAGAAAGGCAAGCCCTTTTCCTGTCCTCTCCTTCTTTTAATGGACCATTCACAGATGTTTATCCCCTGGCGCCATGTAGAATCCCCCTCCCCTCCTGAAAACGTCTAATTAATGTATATACCTCTAAGCAAAGTGTAAAGCCAGTAGTTACGGCCACCATCACAGCCTCCTGGCCCGTACAGGTTTGCATTTAATTTGGACAGACGGTAATGAAACAATGGAGCCAAGAACTGGTGGGTCATTACCTTTTAATCCTAGCTTGCACCCGGTGAGCAAGAAATACACACAGTGGGAAAACACTTCCCTTTCCATTCAGGGCTCCCAAAGCCACTGACTTATCTGAGTTTCCTAGAATCAAAGGTTTCTACCTACCTCACCAGCCTTATTCACCTCTGTTCCCCATCTCCTTCTCTCTGCACAGACTGGCTTCTCCTTCAGCACTCCGCCATCTTGGCTGCTTCTCCTCCACGTGGCCTTTCTCTGCCCTCCTTCCATGGGCTCTTCCTAGAACGTAATCACTCTTCCCGGGAACAACGTGATCTCTCCTTTTAAAATCTTTTGACGCAAAAGCCCTCCCCAACACACATTAATATAATCACACCCATCCCAAGCAAGAAGGGCAACTAATATCACCTGGGCAATGGGCTTCCATGTGGGCAGCACCATCTTTAACAAAGTGAGCATAATATATTTTATCTGCCCAACACAAAGGAATGGCAAATGAACACTAGAAAATTTAGGAATATCTTTTTATATGTAGAACATTTTCCGCTATTGTGTTACCTTGTAAGTTTTAATGTGTAGAGACATTTTTATAAATCCTATAGACGAATGTTATAAGCTTGCTAATGAATTGTCATCTCTCCCCCTTCTTTTCCCGCCAACCTGTGTATGATCAAAGGTATATAACCTACCTCAGGGCTATAGTCGGCACACAAGATTTGGGTCAGCTATGCCCCGTGTTAGTCATATGCGGCTGGCATATTATTAAATCTCCTTTTAAAATTTTTTTTATTTTATTCATTTTAGAGAGGAGACACAGAGTGAGAGAGAGAGAGAGAGAGAAAGAGAGAGAAAGGGGGGGGAGGAGCTGGAAGCTCAACTCCCATATGTGCCTTGACCAGACCAGTGCAGGGTTTTGAACTGGCGACCTCAGTGTTCCCAGGTCGACGCTTTATCCACTGCGCCACCACAGGTCAGGCTAAATCTCCTCCTTTTAATAAAACTTCTTAAAATTCATTTGGACTTGGTGTCTCTAGGTAAACCCAACAGAATGTTACTTTACAACAATTCCTATGGGAGGAGTCTGAGAGCGGAGAATGTCCCAGGATCTCCAACACACTTGACCTTTTGGGACACAGACCTCTGCACTGGCCATGGTGCGGGTGCAGGTTTGTGGGCAGACCAGGCTGAGTCCCACGCCCTCCCGAAGCGGGGAAGAATCAGAAGGGGGCAGGGGGGCGGCTGCTCTGCCACCACCTCTCCAGCTCAGGCTCCTCCTCAGCTTCCTGACCCTGCACCAAGGAGGGAAGGAGATAGCCCCGGAGGGCCTCGCCAGTAAAGGGGAGGAGCTGAGTCGCTGAGGGCTCACCTGACCCTGGTGCGGGTGCTGCTGCCCTCCTGCCCTCCCATACTCCAACACACACTCCCAGGTGGTGCGTTGATGGTAAGGGACTCAAGGAAACAGCAGAGAGGCCGTGATGGGTAAGTTGGCTTTTGTTTCCAGTCGGGTGGGGGCAGCAGAGCGACCACTCCTCCTTATAAGCTGCTGGCTTGGCCGCCACTTTTGTTGTGCCCCGACCGGGCTCCTAGGTGGCTGAGGGCGCAGGCTGCGCCTTTTTTCGCCTCCACGTTTCATGTTGCCATCTATCTTCCTGTTTTTCAGCTGTCACGCCACAAGGGAGACGCGCAGCCTTCCCTAGTGCTGGCTCCCGCGGGAGGAGGGCTGGCCCCGGGAATGGAAGGAGGGCGGTCTGGTCCTGAGCGCTGGACAGCAGGCGGTGGGGCGTGGGGCCCTTGGCTCTCCCCAACCGGCTTAGGGACTTGTGTGGCCAGGTGAGTGCAGGAAGTTTGGTTTTTTAAGGAAAAAAAAATCTTCCCCAGCCAGAAAGCGCCTGACTGCATAGTGGGATGTGAAGGACGGCGAGACGAGGCGACGGGTGTCTCCTGAGCCGCGTGTGCTAGTCGTGCTGTGTCTGGGACACAAACGTTCATGTTAAGGTGTTAAATTAGATGAAAGGCCTGAGAGGAAACAGCGAAGCGTTTTGCAGCTATGAAGTATGTTGTAAACCTGTCCCTTCTTCATTTAATCGTTCTGGTGAAGAAAAGTGTCCTTAGTAGTGGACGGCGGTGCTTGGGTCCTGCAGGAACCAAGTCTTTGCCTGCTGGACGACTGGTTCCAGTGTCGCTGCTCTGGGTCTGCAGGTAGGGTCTGTCTGCAGGAGCTGCATGTGCAGTGCTAGTGGCCCTGTTCTCGGGAGATCTCCTAAATGGTTGTAAACACTCTCGTCTAACCACCTCCGGGACAGGCGCGGGTTCCCAAGCCCGCAGTCGGGCAAGAAGCCCTGGTTGTGGCTTTCGGGTGTCAAGAGAAGAAGCGCTGCTGAACCCACCTCTGCAGCTGCCCGGGAATCTTCCTTAGGGCTAGGGTAGAATTCAGCGTTCCTAGGAAGGAGCTCCAGTCATTCAACATTTTTTTTTTTGTACTTTTAAATTGTTTCCCACACCTGGCAGAGTAAGTAAGGTAGGTTTGTAATCATTTTTGCAAGTTAGAATTGGAGAATATGATGCTTTGGTTTTCTATAGGTTTGCAGAAACGTGCTTAAGCTCATTATACTTGTCTTTGCATCAGGTGTAGAGCAAAAATAGATTACAATACTGCTCAGTTTGTTTTTCTTTAAAGATTTTAACTCCCAGAAAAATTTATTGAGGAATTCGTGTGCCAAGGTGTTTGATTTCGTGTGTTTACAAGATATTTTGTGAACTGGAGTTTTCATTTTTTGAACATAAGGTATTGTGATTTGTACGAGGACCCTTCTAACTCTTAGGCATTTATTTGGGCCTTTTTTGAATAATTTAAAGGCATAATTGAAAGTGGAAATTTTAATTTCACTGGCATACATTCGTAAAACTTAATTGAGTTAAAACATCAAATTTTATAATAAAATGAATTTGTCAAACTAAGTTTAAAGTTTCAATTCTTTCTCTTTCTTGGGGGGGGGTGATGTTTTACAGGCACTTAAGTATTCATCGAAGAGTCACCCCAGTAGTGGTGATCACAGACATGAGAAGATGCGAGACATTACAGATCCGTCACCACCAAATAAGATGTGCAGAGATCTGACAGTCCTGAGAACAAACAGAGTGACAGCACAGGTCACAGTAAGGCCAAAAATGTGCATATTCATTGAGTTGGAGAGAGGGGTGGTGGTGAGTAGCTTTTTTGTTGAAACTTTTACATATATTTAACAGACTCTACGTAAAACAATAGGTGGCAATAACATTGCCATATGGTTATGTTATGAAAATGTTTTATTTTTGTTTGACTCCTGACAAGTTACTGTAGAAATAAGGTGCTGACCCAATATTTCTAAAAATGGACTCCAGCATCTGATAATAAGAGAATGCACTTATGAACATAGTCTACCAAACGCTTTATGAATGGTGAGAGAAATGCAACACAATTTTCCCAAGAAAGAAACTTTCGCCTTTTCAAGTTAAGGTTTTATTTTATTTGGCTTAGTTAATTTTGAGATTCTTGTTGCTGCTTGAGTTTTATTTTTTAAGGGCCTCAAATGTATTTCCTAATGATAAATATATTTTGTGACAGAGACAGAGAGAGGGACAGATAGGGACAGACAGAAGGGAGAGAGATGAGAAGCATCAATTCTTCATTGTGGTTCCTTAGTTGTTCATTGATTGCTTTCTCATATGTGCCTTGACCAGGGGCTACAGTGACCCCTTGCTCAAGCCAGTGGCCTTGGGCTCAAGCTGTTGACCTTGGGGTCTCAAACCTGGGTCCTCTGCATCCCAGTCCAGTGCTCTATTCACTGCGCCACCACTTGGTTTTTGTATTTGTTTGTTTTGTTTTTTTAAGTACAATTTTCATTTCATTTTTTTTTCCAGAGGACTTTTCTTTAGCCCTTAAGGACTTAGCCCCTTTCATGGGCTTTGCTGGAGGTCGTGGGGCAGCACCCACAGGTCTAAATCAGGGTAGGAGTGTTTGGTCTTCTGGCTTCAGGAGAACCATTCCTGGCTACCTTGCAGTGAATGGCACAACTCACACAGTAATCTGGTTTCATGTACAGCTTGGGATGCACACAGGCTTTGAAGACCCTCACCTCAGAAATGCCCCTAACGACTGCAGCCTCTACTACATTTTGAATGAAGAACTTCTTAATGGCCTTGTTCGTAAGCACGCATCAGTCTCAGCTGGTGCAGAGAATAGGCTGCACATGGCCTCAACCTTTTTTGGCATGACTGTTGTTCCTTCTTTCCTTGGTCATCTTGGAAGTGGGAACCTGAGGGAGCTAGTTCTACCATTACTATCTTTCTAGTTTCTCATCATTTAAATAAGAATTAAAGGTGTTCCTACTCTTTCTATGGAAATGTACGCATACCCAGGAAAAGGAATCGTATTGAATTTATTGTGCTACTCTTAAAAAGAATATTTTGAAGTTTCTTAGTTTAATAAACTTTTACCTAAGAGCTAAGAGTTTCCATGAAGACAGATTTTGTAACCAAGCATGCTTTCCATGAGATTAAAGTTCATGAAAATGCAAGGGCTGTCAATGAGATCATTTTAAGAATCATTTCTAACATATAACTACAGAAAATGGTTTGACTGTGGGTGATGAACACACAATGCAGTACACAGTTCATATATTATAGAAATGTACTCTTGAAACCTCTATGGGCTTGTTAACCATTATCACCCCAAAAAATTTCAAAAAATTCCCTCATTTTCTTTCTATTCATGTCTATGATGTTTTTGACATGCAGTTTTAAATCCTTTTAAATAAAATAGAACATTTTTTCTTTTTTATGTCTCCTATGTTTTGCATATAGAGATACATATCTTGAGATTTGATATTCACTGATAGTTTTCAGCTTTTTATGGTTATTCTTTTTTACTGGAAAGACTGGTGCAATTCAAATAAGGTCTATAGTTTGTTTAATAGTATTGTCGTAGGGTTAATAATTTCTTGTTAACCCTATGTCATCACTCTCGATGATATTACATTAGAGGTCTGGGGTAAAGGTACATGGGAACATTCTGTATTGATTTGCCATGCTCTTTTCTATGTAAGAAATTATTGGTAAATAAACATTTTAAATATCTAAAACATAAATATTAAATAAAAATAAATAGATAAAAGAAAAAAAGAATCATTTGCACTTATGCTTTCAATCTTTCAATGACTTCTTTTTTTCTCAGAATGAAGCTCAAAATCTTTCAAACGAGTGTTCTGCTGGCCAAGTAGGACCAGAGCAGGACAGGATGTAACTACAGGACAGAGTGACACCTGTGAGCACCCAGGAAGCACAGCTCAGGTGTACCTCCCAGTGTGTCAGGTGCCCCAGGACTTGGTACACAACAAGGCCTGGGGCTGACCAGGGAGCCAGGGACTGGCTTCCACTGTTTCTCTGGACTGGCCAGCAGGGGGAGTCCACCCCTGCCCGTGCCCAGCTCCTGCCGGGCCTCACCTCTCAGTCTCGCTGAGCCGCTCCAGGGCCTGGAATTGCTCTTTGGGCTTTAATTTGTATTTTTTGGCCACCTTCTGCCACAGGACTCTTTATTTCCTCAATGACATTATGTTCCTGGGGCTGGAGGGAGGGAGAGGATACTGACACGGCCCGAGTGGGGATGGGGAGTAGGGGAGGGTATTGATCCTGGGACTTGGCACACATGGGCACCCTCCTATCCCCCTAGTTCCATCCAGGCCCTACCTGTGCTGAGATGGGCATCCTTGGCGCTTCCTCAAGGAAATTATCCTGATGCTGTCCCTCCCCTTTGCCACCAATTTGAGGGATCTCCCACTTCTGTTATCAAACTCTCCCAGTAAGTGTAAGATGCAGGGGACCGAGCCCAGGAGAGTACTGGCCAGGGGTCTCTTGATTTCCCTCCCCGCCCTGCCCACAGGAAGGGCCCCAGCTCTCACCTCCTTCTCTATTTCAAGCTGACATGAGCCCTCTGGAAGACAGCCAAATTTCATCATCAGGAGCCCCCTGGTCATGACTAGCCCCCTATACCCACCCCTTCTCGTGTTGCAGTCCGCCAGGTTCCAGGAGAGGGAGGGAAATACAGAAAGACAAGATTTGGACCCAGGCCTTGCTCTGGGCTCCAGAGGAGGGTGTGGGGACATAAATCCTTATAATGGACATGACACCGCAGCACCCAGCACGGCTGTGCTGGGAGCTCAGGGCTCAGTATAGGGGCTCTCTCTCTCCAAATGCCAGTCCCGGTCACCCCAGCCCAGGCCCCTGGTCACCAACCTTCACACAATCCATAAGTTGGGTAAATGCCCAACTTATCCAGATCAGACAAAAACATGCCAAGGAAGGGGACACACTGGACCAAATGGGTGAGGGTGGGATGAGCCACTGAACCAGGTGCCCCCACAGAGCTTCCCTGAAAGCCTCCCACCCTCAGCCTCCTGGCCCACCCCTGGGTTCCCACATGGAGCAGTCCAGGACCCTCGACCCTGCCCTGAATTGCCCCTGCCCTCTCTCTCCAAGAACTCTGCAGAATCACTTCCCAGAGCCTACTTTATGCAAATCACGGGGTCTGTGGTTCCAGGCCCAGCCCCACTCCCATATCCATCCTGTCCCAGGCCTTCCAGGCCCTCCTCTTGGTCACTTCTAATGACGGGTTTTGGGTTCTGTGGGAACAGGAGGTGGGCCTGCAGGAGGGAGGCCTCCTCTCCTGATTTGGAGCCTCCAGCTGGGAGGGGTTGAGAGGGGTCTCCTCTGACTCTGGAGTGCCCCACAGGCATACAGGTTCACTTACTATTTTTGGCAGCCTCTTCTGAGCTCCCCAAAGTCTCAGGATCAGAGTGGCAAGCCTGGAGGGCTGCTCCTGCCAGGGTCCAGGACAGGGTCACTGAGGACATACTCTCTTCACTCCATTTCCTACCACCAGCCCTGACCTCAGACCCCAGACATCTGACCCCAGCCAGCTGACACCAGTGCCACTCTGACTCAGCATACACTCATATGGAAACTCTCCCAGCTCCAACACTCACTCGGGTGTGGGACCCTAGGCCTGGGCCCAGGCTTCCCCAACCCGTTTCCTCTGGAAAGTGATAGATCACCACCTAGCTCAAAGGTTCTCGTGAGGACTCAGTGTCTCACATTGCTGTTATTGTCCTTGCCCTCACTGTTTAGGTAGAACAGGGCAAAAAGCCCTGCACAGACTTTTCCTCCCTGAACCTCATGGTCACTCTGTGAGGTCAGCAGCATAGAATGGTCGCCCCTCCATTTCCCACACAAGCAGACAGAAGCCATCAGGAGACAGTGACTAGAGCAGGGCCTGCAAAGGAGAGACCGCCTGCTCCTAGCCAGAGAGGTAGCACCTCGGTCCCATCTGACCTCACTTCACCCCCAGCCCCACCAACCAGAGCTCTGTCCTCTGGGCTCTCTGATTGTGGCCAGGTGCCCATTTGGGCCGAGCCATGGATGGACAGGTGTCTTGGGAGCCTGGTTGAGCATCTCCTGCCCACCCCACCCCACTGAGGTCTCTGCCCATCAGTTTGGACCCCAGGCCATGCCAAGCCTTCACCTCCCCAAGGAATGCCTCAGGACCTTCCCCTGCCCAGCAGTCTTTCTTTACCCACTCAGGGACGGGACTCTCGAGGTGCCCCACCTGACTGGCAGGGTAGGGGATGACAGGACCCTTAACATCCACATTGATGTGAAATTTCTGAGATCTATTCAGGAAGGACCCACTAACAATCCACCAGTTCCTTGGACACTTCTCAGAAGCCACCTGGGGCATGTTATTGCCCACTGGGCCTCGGGTGAGAATTCTGACTGGGACTGATGCAGAGAGGGGTACAGGGGCAGTGGGAAGTCACAGACTGCACACGTCTCTGTCTCTGGACCAGCAACTGGGGCCTGAGGCCAAGCAGTCCTTCCGTTCACCTGGCCCATGGGAATCTCCTACAGCGCCCATCCCTGGGCAGGCAGGGTGACCAGCCCTTGGAGGTGTGGTGAAGACAGAAGGAGCCACGGGGGGCTGGCTTCCTGAGGACAGGCTGGCTGCTTTAGGGAAGAAAGGTACCCCACCCACCCAGCAGCCTGGAAGAAGCTAGGTGCCAGTGGGAGGGCCCAGCTTGGAAGCCAGAGACCCACCCACTGTGCTCCCCGACCTGGGACAGCCCTCCCACCACACTGCTTCATGCCATGACCAGGGCTTCCTGCCCCTCAAACTGCCCCCCCACCTGCTCACAGACCAAACAGATCCTTCTACCTGTTAATCAGGACAGACAGGGTAAAAATTCTCAGAGAATCCTCAAACAACAAACTATCAAAGCCACCTCGTGCAAGTCCCTGCTTCCCTCCCACCCTCCTCTCTTTCCAGACCTCCAGCCTCTGCTCTACCTCTATGAGTAGCCCCCTGATCCTTGAGCTGCTTTTTCCTTATACAGCTTTTGCATTGTACATCTGTCCCTCCTGAGGGGAGGGGTTAGAGGGAAAGACAAGTTTAGGAATAATGGGGGAAGGCAGTGTTTAAGGGTAAATTCCTTTTGGCAGTCTAATGTTTCAAACTGTAGAGGTGAGGGTTTTCTCTGGGTTCCTCTGAGCAGGAATGCTCTGTGGGACTGGGCGGGCTCTCATGTCGGACACATGGGCCTCCATTCCCATTTCTATAAGGAAGTTCTGTTTTGACCAGTTTTGGATTCACTGGGCACAGGGTTCTGGTACTATAGACCTTGAGAATCTCCAATTTGGCTCAGTGCCATCTCCGACATTTTAGGAAACTGATTTCTGCAGCAGAACTGAAACCCTGAGGTCCCAGGGAGCTTAGAGACCCCGTCCACCCGCCCAGTCCTTTTCTGCAGAGCTGGCTGCCTCCCAGGAGGTGTCAGCTGCTGTGGGGACATTGGGAGACATGGGGGTTCCTCAACCCCATTCTCCTATGGGGAGAGGCCTACCCACTGGGAAACTTTCTCCCATGTCTTCTTTAGACGATGGATGGACATGCCCCGCAGGGCTGAGAGGATGGCATGCTGGGGGGAGAAGTTCCTGAGGGCTCTGCACTCCTGGGGGAGGGGAGAGATGAGCTGGGAGGGAGCTCTAGCTTCCGACCCGCTCAGTTGACACACCACCTCCTGGGTGGACAGATGCTCAGGGTGCACTCATTTCAGACCCAAATACCAATACTCACAAGAGGATTTTGGGTCAACCAAAGGGCAAAGCCAGTAGGAACTGAAATTCCCACCAATGGGACCTGAGGGTCAAGGTCAGCATGCCCCCGGCAGAAAGGACCTAGAGACAGTGCTGGGGCTCAGAGCTCAGACTCCAGCCCTGGGTACTGGTGAAGCAGTAGCCGCATTGCTCAAGGCTCCGATGGGGTCTCCGCTGGGCGCCCCTCACATACCTCGGCCACCTTAATCCAGTGCTCCAGCACTTTGGCCCTGTCCCGGGCCTTCATGCATGGGTCTCCAAGGCAGGTGGTGCTCACACAGGTGACCATGATTAAAATGTGTGACAGTGGCGCAAACAGTGGATGTGAGGTGCTCCTTGCCAGGCTTGTTCCTCTTGGACCACATAGATGCCCGGCACTGGTGAGGCACCACCTTCTTGAACAGTTCCTGGGGAGAAAAGAGAGTGTCACCTAACCCTGCCACATTCTAGCTCACTGTCCCCAGTCCCCTGTAGGAGTCATTGGTCAACACTGAAGCTCAGGAAGCTGAGGATGAGGCCTGAGCCTTGGATTCCCTGGAATTCATTTTCTGTCCAAGGGCACCCAGCAGTGCATGACCCAGGACATAAAACCAGTTGGAAAGGGGGAGGAGCGTATTCCCCCAGCCCATCTTCACTAGCTCCAAGCTCCAGGTTGCAGCTCCAGTGTGCTTATCGCAAGGGCATCATCCAGCATCCCGATGACTCCTCTGGTCTGAATCCCCAGTCAGTGCACACTTTCCTGTGACAGTTACAATCATGGGCTTTGTTTATTTGTCTCCCTTGTAGTTAAGTACAGTACACTTCAGGTGCCTAATAAGTGCTGAGGCTGCTGAGCCTCCTGGCAGGTGGGTGGGAGGCCCATGGACCTGGCTGCACACAGTGAGCTCCCCTCTCCACCCAACAGGCCAGGACCCACCCCCAAGCTTCCTGTCTGATCTGCCTCCTCTCATCTGCTCAGCCACTCTGCACAGCAGGTCCTGTGAGTGTCCACCTCCACTGTCCACAGGCATGGGGGTGCAGAGAGTTGCCCAGGACCCATGGGTGGTGAGCAGCGGAGCTGCAGTTTGTCTCCAGATCATAGGAGACTGGATCAGGACAAGGCGACTTGGGCAGCTGACTGCAGGGGGCCTGTCCCACCCCACCCTGAGAGCCCAGGTGGTCACCACATCCATCACTGTCAGTTGCTCTGCCACCAGTCTTGGAGGGAAGGTCAGGATATTACACTTCTCTTCCCTTAGCTGCTCAGTGGTCACAGCACCCAGGTCTTCTGATGCTGGGGATGGAGCTGGCTCTGTTGTTGGAACTGGGATCAGAGCTTCTGGTCCTGATGGCTCCAGCCCAAGAGCTGGCCCTGGGGCTGAAGGTGAGGTCGGTGCATGCTCCAGGTCTGGAGGGAGTGGTAGAGGTGACACTGGCTCCAGCCCTAGCTATCAGATCTCAGCCCTCCCTTGGAAATTAGCAGGCTCTAGCCCTGGAGTGGGCCATTTCTCTGACTCTGTTCTGGAACTCTGGAAGTGGTTCTGAAACAGGTTAAAGAGAGAGGTTCATGTACATGCTTGACTTTACCGTGCTTTTTCCAGAGACAGGAAAGATGCCCTTATCTTTAAGGGAACTTCACCCACGAACTCGCCCCTTTGCCCCACCCCCATCATCTTCGGGACTGCAGTCCCTCGCCTTCCAGCTCTGCCTTAGAGGGCTCTTGATGTTCCAGCTCTATGCAAAGAATTTGGACATGGCTCTTACGGTGTGAGGCAGGGAAGCTGACCTGCATGAAGGCCTGCTTCACCTGGAACCAGGGTACAAGTAGGGGCTGGCCAAAATGTTGTAGCTGGTCTGGCCATGTTCCCATCACAGAAGTAACGGCCCTGGGGGCGAGGCAGGTGGGCAGCAGAGTCAGATACCTGGTCTGTCCTTCCACATTGCCCTCCAACGGCACCCTTCCATGGAATCAGGCCTTTCTGTAAGCCTGCCGTGGCCTCTGCAGGGGACAGCCCTGTGCCACCCGATCCTGTGTGAGTAGTCTCTTCTTCCCACTGCCAGTTCTGAAGGTCCAGTACACTGCCCACCTCAGCCCTCTATGCATCTGGGCATCGGGACTGAGGATTGAGACAGCTGTGAACAGGCTGCTCACCTCAGTTCTGTTCTGAGCCTGGCGAGGGTGGTCAGGTGATGGGTGTGGAAGAACGGGCAGAGCGGGATGGGTCTGTGGTAGGCATGGTGCTCTAAGCAACAACTCATCCCAGCCTCCCCTATGGTTCTAGGGGGCCTGGGAACTCATTCACAATTCCCTTTGACCCTTGTCTTCCTGGAGTGGAAGCTATCAGATCTCAGCCTCCCTTGGAAATTAGCAGGTATCTAAGATCACCATCCTGCCAGGCACTCCCCGACCCACAGTCCCCACTCTGTTGTCACTGGAGGCCTCCTTCTAGACCCAATGACCACTCACTTTTTTTTTTTTTAATTTAAGATTTATTTTTTTTAATTTTTAATTTTTATTTTATTCATTTTAGAGAGGAAACACAGAGTGAGAAAGAGAGAAAGGGGGGAGGAGCTGGAAGCATCAACTCCCATATGTGCCTTGACGAGACCGGTGCAGGGTTTTGAACTGGCAACCTCAGTGTTCCCAGGTCGATGCTTTATCTACTGCGCCACCACAGGTCAGGTGACCACTCACTTTTTCATTTGGTCCTGTGGTGTGTCACCCCTGTCATTATAAGGAGGTATGCCTCCAGATGTATAGAAGAGCCTCATGGCATCAGATCTGAGGGATGGTGGACAGGACCTGTGAATCTGTTGTGATTGTTTAACTCGCTGACCAGCACTGAGGCCAGGGATTGTGTCTGCTTATTCACTGAGTTGTGCGAAGTGTCTCCCAATGTGCCTCCTGGTAGTGAGAGCTCATCACACATTGCTGAGGAAGTGAGCTCCAGCCAGGACCCTCCCAGGTGTCTGAGTGGCCCAGGGCCCCTGCGCTCCCCAGAGATCCTTAACCTGGCTACACCAAGGACCAGAACAAGAACCGGCTAGGTGAAATGTCAAACTGCTTGACAAGTTGTTTTCTCTGGGCTTTTCCAAACTCAGATGCCACAGACCACTGATGGGTGAGACGGGTGACTGTTCTCAGGAGAGAGAGAACAGGCACGGACAACCGCAGCACATCCAGCAGCCCTCTGTGGAGCCAGACGGCAGGTAGCACCTGCCACGGCTTGTCCCCACAGTAGTCCCTACAGGAACCCTATGAGGCTCGTCCTCTACCACCCCACTTTGCAGAGGAGCATACTGAAGCTCAGACACATGTAGTGACATTTTCAAGACACACAGCTAGCAGTGAGCAGAGTCACCACTGCACCAAAGAAGGGGGCATGTGCTCACCTAGTAAACAGCTGGGCCAGGAACTGCTGGGCTCTAGAGATGCCCGGGTGGATGGACATGAAGGTAGAGATGTGGAAGATGTCTCCCCCTGGGAAAACTAGTACCACAGATGCCACCACCCTCTCCAGAGTGCCTTCCTGGAGGGCCAACATCCTGCAGTACTCAATGTAGGTTAACTCTTCTACAGACTAGGAGGGGGGGACATTCAGTCAGTGGCATCACTATGAATCACCAGCAGGACTGAGACTGGAGTTTACCCAGTAACTCCCAGGTCTCGGGGATATTTGTAAGAGGAGGGACAGGAGTGCCCACATGGAACAAGGTTCTGGGTTTTAAAAATACCATTTAAGTTTGGTGTGACCTTATAGACACCTTTCTAGCTGAGGAATATCAGACCTCCTTGTATTGATAGTCTGCATGAAAAATATTGTCCCCACGAGTCTTCAACAGACATCTCCATTATGGAGATGAGAGCACAGAGGCTTAGGGATGTAGAAAGTCTGCTCTGGGTCATGCAGATCATAAGTGAGGACTGTCCTGCAGGACGTTCCCTCTCGGCTACCTGAGACATCTCTGCTGACGTGGACAGAAAGGGTCTGGGGAACCTTGTCCCTATCCAGTTTAGAGAGCGTGTACAGGATAGACACAGCCTATAAAACCACTGTCTTCAGAAAGACACATATTTCTCCTCCCTTTACACTTACACTAAAGGGTGTTCTAAGACCCTCATCATGGAGATCCCCAATTACGCAAAGGGGAAAATGCCTGGAGAGTTCGGACTGGAGAAAGCCGATGACCAGACAGGAATCAGAGCAGATGACTCGGGAAGAAGAAAACCCACATGGCGGCTGAGAAGCAGAGTGCCTCAAAGTACACACGAGGCCACTGCAAATCAAGGAACACTGTGATTGTCTTGGACAGCTTGACGTCAGACAGGTGAACATAGAAAAGGAGGGGAAATCCCTGGGCCAGGTTGGAGCAAGGCAGCAGCCATCATCAGAAACTGCTGTTGGCAATGTCATTGCTAGTGTCTTTTTGATTTGGAAGCTGTCTGCAGCTGTGAAAATTTTACATGTCATGTCCTTCCAAGAGTAGTCCCAACCCCGGGCAGATATCTCCACCTGGGGATAGTATATATTTTGAGCTGAAGTGTGTCACCCAATTCCATGACTTCATAGCCCCTCAAATTTCAGACCATGCCTGTATTTGGATTGACAGTCTTTAAAGAAGTAGTTAAATTTAAGTGAGCTTGCTTGGGTGGGTCGTAATCCAATATGACCGGTGTCCTTTGAAGAAGAGGGGGTGTCCATGTGACACACAGAGAGAAGACGGCCATCCATAAGCCAAGGAGAGACCTTCTCAGGAGAAACAGTGCCTACAGCCTGACCTGTGGTGGCGCAGTGGATAAAGTGTCAGCCTGGAACGCTGAGGTCACTAGTTCAAAACCCTGGGCTTGCCCTGATCAAGGCACATATGGGAGTTGATGCTTCCTGCTCTGCCTTCCTTTCTCTCTCTTTCTCTCTCTCTATCCTCTTTAAAATGAATAAATAAAAAGCTAAAAAAATGCCATAAGATGATTTACAGATATGGATAAGGGCATACTTACATGTATGCTGAACATATCTGAAAGGATATATATAAATATATGTGTAATTATTTCCAATTTAGTGTGTGGATGATCACTTATTTCAAACCTTTCTCTTTCTACCTATAACCATGAATTATATTTATAATAAAAAATCTATTTCTATTTTGAAAAATAAATAGAATCTAGTTGAATTTCTTTATTGTTAAGATGAGGAAATTGATCTCAATACAAATAGTGTGTGAATACATTTAAAGTATTGAAGATAGGCATAAAGAAGTCTGTCCTATGTAACCCACCTGGAAAGACTAGCAGGTTGGGTATTGCTAAAAGTGAGAATTCTTTCGATTTTATTCTGAACCAAATTGTACTTGTAAAACTGAATTCCACGCCTAGCCACCAAATTGTACTGTGGCAAGACACTGGATTCAGAAGTAAATCCACTCAACTCACTGTATCACAGAACATTAATGTCCCAAAATAAAGAAGCACAGGTATCTCCGGTTTGTCTCTCTTTCATCCGCACACACATTTTCTTGTTTCTATGCAGTCTACACTGCTTTGTTTATTCACTTCTCAGCATAGGTTCAGGACTCTCAATTGCCTTTCTCTCTGCCCCTATTTTATATTTATTTCTATTTCTACTCTATTCAACTCCATCTGTCCATTCTTTAAGCTTCTTGTTATTCCCTGGTTTTATTTTTTATATTTTTCTTTTCTTTAAAATCTTGAAGGAAAAAATACATCCTTGAAGGAAAAAAATGTATTTTAATATATTAAAAATAACAACTTCCTAAATTATGTGTTAGTTTATAGTTTTTCATTGTTGGCATTAAACATTTTATTCCATTCAAGTTTCTTTTAGGCCTCAGCAATAGAGCATCGGACCCAGCATGTGGAAGTCCTGGGTTTGATTCTGGCCAGGGCACACATTAGAAGCGCCCATCTGCTTCTCTGTCTCTCTTTTCCCCTACCAAAGCCAAGGCTTCATTGGATCAAACTTGGCCCAGGTGCTGAGGATGGCTCCATGACTTCTGCCTCAGGCGCTAGAATGGCTCCAGTTGCAATGGAGCAATGGCCCAGATGGGCAGAACATTGCCCCCTCGTGGGCATGCCAGGTGGATCCTGGTCGGGTGCATGTGGGAGTCTGTCTCTCTGCCTCCGCACTTCTCACTTCAGAAAAATACAAAAATAAATAATAAACAAACAAACAAATAAATAAAATATTATTTTGAATATTTTCCTGGCTGTTATTTTCTTCTAGACTGTGTTTATTCAAATATTCAACTTTTTAAAAGTTAGCCTCCTTTCTTTTGTATAATGCCAGTACCCAGTCCAGGTCTCTGTTGTAGGAGGTTGAGAAAAAGTAAAATGAACTCAGTAACTATTTTCAGACTTAATTTTCCTAAATTTGCAAGACCAGATTTCATGTTTAAAGCATACATTGAGGAACAAATCAGTTTCACTAAGAAAATGAAGACATCTGTATTTTCCCCCACTGTAAGATCTTATATCTTAATAGATATGTTTGAGATAATTGTACAATATTGATGGGATTTTAGGAAAACTCTAATTACAGTACCATGAGGCTCTCTGCCTCTGATTATCAACTAGCTTCTAATATTTCACTTACTTTTAAAAAATATTCTGCATCTTCTGGTTCTCTTTTTTGCTCTCTAGGATAGAAATCAGTTTTACTCAGTGTGGTCAAATATTAAGAAACACTGGTCTTCTTTATAAATAGTTACTGGGTTGAGGAAAGTAATAGATTTCATTGATATGGAATAAGAAGTATAGTTCTTTGTTGAGTATAGCTATATTTTTTATTATTTTTTTAATTTAATTTATTGTGTTTACATAGATTCTAGTGTTGCCCCGATTGCATCTCCCCCTCATATTCTCCTCAACATCTCTATTGTCCCCCTCCCAACAGCTCCCTCCCCCCCTTCCCTTCAGTTTAAATTCTGTTCCTTAGTTCACATTGTTCCTTAGATTCCTCAAATGAGTGAAGTCATATATTTTTCTTTCTCTGCCTGGCTTATTTCACTTAACATAATGGTTTCCAGTTCCATCCTTGTTGTTGCAAAAGGTAATATTTTCTTCTTTTTCATGGCCCCATAGTATTCCATTGTATATATGTACCACTGCTTTTTAATTCACTCGTCCACTGACAGACACATGGGCTGCTTCCAGATCTTTGCTATTGTAAACAATGCTGCATGCTATAGCTTTATGATACTTATGCAGATAAACACACACACACTCTCTCTCTCTCTCTGTCCCTAGACAGACAGACTCCTGCATGCACCCAACTGGGATCCACCTGGCATGCCCACTAGGGAATGATGCTCTGCCCATCTGGGCCATTGCTCCATTGCAACTGGAGTCATTCTAGCCTAGCGCCTGAGGCAGAGGCCATGCAGCCATCCTCGGTGCCAGACCAACTTTGCTTCAATGGAGCCTTGGCTGAGGGAAGGGAAGAGAGTGATAGAGAAAAAGGAGAGGGGGAAAAGGTGGAGAAGCAGATGGGACCTTTTCCTCTGTTCCCTGGCCAGGAATCGAACCTGGGACTTCCACACACTGGGCTGACCCTGTACCACTGAGCCAACCAGCCAGGGTCTAGTTGTTCATCTTCTATGTCACTAATTCTCTCTTCTATCTGGCCTGTTCTATTAGCTAAACTTGTTACCTCATTTTTCAGTTCATGTATTGAGTTTTTCATCTCTGTTTGGTTCCTTTTTATAGTTTCAATTTCCTTGGTGAAGTACTCTTTTTATTAATTAAATTGTTTTCTGAGCTCACCAAATTGCCTTTCAGTGCTTTTTTGTATTTCATTGAGTGTTTTTAGAATTTTAATTTTGAATTCTCTGTCATTTAAGTCCAAGGTTTCCAAGTAATTGAAATTTTTTTCTAGAGATTTTTTATCACCTATCTGAGCTACGTCTCTGTCTTTTGTATCTATGATACTTGATTTCTTTTCCTTAATGGCATTTGAGAGTGGCATTGTTAATAACACTAATAAGAGAATTAAATAAATAAAAGAAAAATTGAAAACATACAGTGAAAAAATAAAAATTCTATAATAAGTGGAACAATAAATACAGAGAATAAGGAGCAGGAACTGAGGGAAAATGAAGAAAGAGAGAAAAAATTAAAAAAAAAACAAGCAAAATGACATGAATAAATATGTAAGTCCAAAATATAGTAATTTGATGATAAATGTGGTTCCGTTGAGAGAAAAAACAATCAAAGAAAGAATAAAAAGGGAAAGGAGAAAAAATGGAAAGAGAGAAAGAAGAGAAAAAGAAAAAAAGAAAACAAAAAAAGTAAAGCTTTCTGAAATGAAACCCTCACAAAAAAAAAAAACAAGAATAAAAAATGTAACAATTATGGATAATGAAGTTAAAAAAAAAAAGGAAAAAAGAAGAAAGAAAAAGCATTTAAAAAGAGTAAGTTTTTCCTGGTTTTGAGGTAACTTCTTCCTTTTTTTTGGCAGGTGGCACTGTACTACAAGTTTTACCTCTGTGGGGCTCTTGGACAGGGGCCTGCTGGTGTGTCACTGTGGTAATGACATAGGCTGGGCCTCAATCCCATTTGTAGGTGGAGCTTGTTAGGGCTTTAATGCTCTAACAATGGAGTCTCAGTCCTCCAGGTGCCTCTCCCCACGTCCTTCCCATTGGAGATAGCAGCCTGGGTACTTAGCTGTGAGGTTTGCCTCAGCAACAGTTTGCAGAGCAAGCGGAGCTATGTGCAGCCAGATGCTTTCTCCAGTATCACTCAAAGCACAGTTCTTGGCAAGGCAGTGGCAAAGAGAGCCACCAGCGAGAGCAGGCAGGGCAAAGTGCAGATGGCAGATCAAGCGCCTTTCTGCTACACACAGGCAAAATTCTATGGGCTGGCAGTCAGATCTAGCACACCTCAGCATACCACTCGTCTAATCTCCACAGGCTTCTCTCATGCACGCTGTTTGATAGCCCGCAGTAGGCCATGTGTGTGTCCAGTTCCCATGACTCCAGCAATGCACACAGATGCTTGCAATGGCTGGCTCCGGTGCCCAGCTTCTGTGATCTCAGGCAGAGCTGGGAATGCACACAGACACTTGCATGTGCCCAGCTTAGGCAGTCTCAGGCTAAGGATTTTAGCCTGTGTTTACACTAAGCAACAGTGATCATGGAGCTGGAAATGCTCAAAGGTGCTTGCATTGGCCCACGCAGGTGCCCAGCTTCCATCATCTTGAGCTAACCAATCTGGTCTGTGCACGCACCCAGCGCTGGTGATGCTGGCTGGAGCTTCTCACACAGTGCCACCGGTGACCGTGGAGCCAGAAATGCACAAAGTCGGTCGCACAAGCCCACACAAGTACCCTGTGTTGGTAATTTTAGATGGAGTCCACCGCCCATGCACGTGCCCAGTGTCAGCAATCTCAGGCAGAGCTGGTGTGTTCTTTCTTTTGTTTGAGCACCTACCCTTCCCCTCTATCTCAGCTCCTTCCCCTCTATCTCAGTCTCTCCACTTCACCCAGCTCCAAACTAAAGTGCCCCTTCCTCAGATCAGTGAGGAAAGCAAAATACCCCATCCTCCGTCTTATTTCCTTCTGAGTGAATTATGTTTTCAGCCACCTTTTCACCCAAGCATATCTTTGTTTGGTGTGTGTGTATATTTCAGGTGCTCCTGAGATTTTTTTTCTCTGTGTTTAGTTGTTGAAATTTCAAGGGAAGAGATTGGGAGTATCCCTTATGCTGCTATTTTTTTTCTTTTAGTTCATCATTAGAAGTTCATGCCTAGAATTCAAGTATTTTCTATATTATACCATAAGTGAATATTATTTTCACTGTGCATTATTATGTAAAAGTACAACTTACTTATTTTCCCAATCTGGGGTTAGTCAATGTGATTTCATAATGATATGATGAACTGAAGTTTTTAAAGTTCTAAAATCCGATTTATTTATTTATTTTGGGGTGTTAGTGGTTTCTGTGTCCTCTCTAAGAAATGTTTGCCTATTCCAAGATTATAAAGTATTCACCTTTGCTTTCATCTCAAACCTAATAGTTTTAACTTTACAATGAAGTCTATGATCCATAGACCTGTGTTTGTTGGGAAGTATGAATAGAGGTTCATTTTTCATTCCATATAGTTATCCAGTTGTCCCAACATCATTATTGTAAAAAACTGCCCTTTCACTAACTTGGATTAACTAGGCCTCTCTGTCAAAGGATCAACTGATAACTTATGTGTGGCTTTATTTCTGTTAATTGATCTATATGTCTACACTAAGTCCAATACCATACTACCTTGGTTACTGAAGCTTTATATTAATTCTTAAAGTAAGGTTGTATAAGTAGTCCAATATTTTTCTTACTTTCCAAATTGTTGTGCTATTCTAGGTTCTTTGTATTTAGATACTAATTTTATAATCACTTATCATAAAAAGGCTTCTAGGATTGTGATGGGTTAATGGTGAATCTATAAGTCAATTTGGGGAAAATAGGTATCTTAGCAATATGAAATTTTCCAATCTGTGAACATGGTTTCTCTTCATTTGTCTTCTTTAAATTCTCTCAAGAATATCTATCTATTCATTTTTAATTAATTATTTTTTAGTAAGAGAGAGATAAAGAGAGAGGGACAGATAGGAAGGCAGACAGATGAGAAGCATCAACTCATAGCCATGACACCTTAGTTGGTCATTAGTTGCTTTCTCATATGTTCCTTGGCCAAGGAGCTCCACCCAAGCCAATGACCCCTTGCTCAAACCAGCGACCTTTGGCCTCAAGTGACTGACAATGGTGTCCTGTCCATGATCCCATGCTCAAGCTGGTGAGCCAACACTCAAGCTGGCAAACTCAGGATTTTGAACCTGGGTCCTAAGTATCCCAGGGCAACACTATCCAATGTGCCACTTCTTTGTAAGGCTCTCAAGAATATCTTACAGATTTAGGTGGTTTTACTTCTAAGTATTTTTATTTTTATGGAATTTTAAATAATTTTAAAATTATTCTCTTTTTTACTAGTCCATAAAAATACAATTGATTTTTGGTATACTTACCTAATAAAGTGATATCTTGTTAGGTTTATTAATTCTTATAGATTACTGCAGTTTCTTTATGCAATTATGTAAGGGTCACATAAGATCCATATTATTTTTTTCCATATAATATTTATTTCTTACTTGCCTTACTGCACTGGCTTAAAACATTAAGAAGAATGTGGGAAAACCTACTAAGAGGCACCACTGCCTGGTTCCCAACATTATGGAAAAAATGTTTAATATTTCATCAAGTATGGTAATTACTGGAGGTATTTCATAACTTTCTATCAGATTGAGGAAGTGAGTTTTGACTCCTAGTTAGTTGAGCTGTCTTCTCATAAATGGGTATTGAATTTGGTCATACAGTTTTGGTCCATCTTTAAAGATTATCATATAATTTTTCCATTGTAATCTGTGAATGTGGTAATTTATGTTGAATGATTTTTTTAATATTACACCAAATTAGGATAATTCACATTTGGTCATGGCCTATTATTTTGTTTTGTTAATGTTTTGTCATTGATAACTTGTTCCTATTATCATAAGGGATATTGCTCTACAATTCCTTTTTCTTGTAATGTCTTCATTTTTAATCAAGAGATTATAAATATATCAATTTATATATTTTTCTAAGAATTAATTTTTGGCTTTATTAATTTTCTCTATTATTTATTTACTAAATCACTGATCTCTACTGTTTATTATTTCTTGTTTTCTACTTTGTAGTTTAATTTTCTATTTAATCTTCAAGAAATTTTAGATGGTAGGTTAAGCTATTGATTTAAACCTTTATTCTCTTCTAAGAAAGCTATAATGCTATAAATTTCCCTTTAAATACTGTTTTAACTGTATCTACAAAATTTTATATGATGGATGTTCATTATCATTCATTTAGAAATAAGTTTTCATTTGTCTTGTGATTTCTTCTTTGACCATAACTCAAACAATGCCTTCATTTTGTATTCACTGTAAAGAATACTTTAACTAGATACAGAATTCTAGGTGGAGAGGGTTATTTCCTTTTAGCATTTAAAAAATGTTATTCCATTGTTTTATTGATATAATGCTTTAATTAGAATTCATTCTTCATTGTTATACTGTTCTCCATGGAGTGCATCTTTTTTCTCTAGCTACTTATAGAATTTATTTATTATTGGATTTTAGCAATATGTCTATAATGTGACTCTGTATGTTAAGTTTTCTTTTCTATCCTCTTGCATATCTTTGAGATTTAGGATTTGTTGGATATTTTCTATGATATTTGAAAATATTTTAACTTATTTCTTCAATTTTTTTTTCTGTTACATCGTCTCTCTCCTCTCCTTCTGGGATTCCCATTACAAATATGTTCTTGTAAGAATTCCAAGTTGGGAGCAGTGTAGGTGGAAATTACACTCTCCTCCTCCCAGGAAATTGTAATTACAACCAAAATACAGAACAATCAACCTGAACCAATTTCAGACTAGTTGAACAGAAGTCTAAAAACCAGGGATTTACAGAGAAGCCATATCAAGACTGGTAGGAAAGGTGTAGACATGAAAAGGGATGGCCTGGCTACCATGCACAGCAGCTGAGGCTCCAGGGGATATCTCAGCTACAAAGATTTTTCCTGAAGAATATGGTATCTGAACCCCACACCAGGCTCCCCAGCCCACAGCACCAGGGCTGAGAAGAGGTGCCCACATAACATCTGCATGTGAAAATCAGTTGGGATTCTGTCCACTGTAGCAAGACAGGAGTCTGCCAGAGACACAGGTACCCTCATAAAGGGCCAATGCACAAAATCTCGTTTACAGCCACTCACTCTGGGCTCCAGCAGAAGAGGGGCAAAGCAGACTGGAGTTATGTGAGCACAAACTGGGATTTGTGGCTCTGGGGAGACAGCTGACAGGACAGGGCCAGGGTCTGTGCATTGAATTCCTCTCCCAGACAGAGGACACCATCTTTCCTAGGCATCCATCTTTTCTGAAGGCATAAGTCAGGAAAATGCAAGAGCCCCACCTGGATTCCAATAATCCCACCCTGCTGAGCAGTCAGCTGCCTTGGCTAGTTTGTAAAGGTACAAGCACATTCAGGGATATCAGTAATTGAGTTATGTGGCTTTGAGGCAGGGATCATCCTGCATTTTTCTTGTGAACTTGAGAAGTACCTCCTTCCCATAGGAGATATGTTAGCTCCACCCTTTGGGCTTTTGGTGGCCCTGTCCTGCTGAGGAATAAGGGCAGAAACCAAGACAGGCTGAGTGGTATGGCTCTGAGTGGGGGAACACTCCCCCTACATTCACCAAGCCAGAGAAGCACCCCCTCTCACGGGAGATCCACTAGCCTTTCCCTACCAACTTGCAGCAGCCTAGCGCTGCTGAGCTCAGGCAGCTGGCAGAATCTGAGACAGACTGAGCTGTTTGGCTCTAAAGAGGGGGCCATTTCCCCTTGCATGTAAGAACAGGGCAGAGCCTTCCCTTCATACAGCCAAATCTTGGTCTGTTCGATCCTGACAAACTCTGCAGGACTCACCCTGACAACTCCCTGAAACCCAGCCCCCCAAAATGTCTGTAGGGTCTCAGTGGGGAAAGATACACTTAGTATGCCTGGGACTTTTGCCGCATGGTCTCAGACCCAACACTTGGCACAGAGTTTGAACCTGCAAACTGGTAAGCACCACTCACTCTTACCTACTGATTCACTCAATCTGGTAAGCACCACTCACTCTTACCTACTGATTCACTTAAAACCTACCTCATGCAACTTGAGTACATCTAGAGGTTCTTTCAGTGACTAAGCCTGACAGGCAGTCAGCAGACAGAGGCAGAAAGAAGCAGGTCTCAGGTGTGTCGGGCCTTTTGATGATATGTCCCTAGGCTCAGTGCTGGTAGAAGCAGTCAGAAAAAGCTAAGAACCATAGAATTTTACTCATATGTAAGATATAAAACTGAGACTCGTAGACACTGATAGCATTACAGAGGTTACCAGAGGGAAGTGGTGGGGGTAAATTAGGCCAGATTTATGGTGACAGAAGATGGTTTGACTTTGGGTGGTGAGCACACAATGCAATATACAGATCATGTATCACAGAAATGTTAACTTGAAACCTTTATGATCTTAACAAATGTCACCCCAATCAATTTTTATTTTAAATAGGCCAAAGACCTGAATAGGCACTTCTCCAAAGAGGATATACAGGGCCAACAGACATGTGAAAAAATCTCAGCCCTGGCCAGAGAGCTTGGTTGGTTAGAGCATTGTCCCAAAGTACAGAGGTTGCCAGTTCAATACCAGGTCAGGGCACATACAGGGAGAATACCGTGTGCCTGTCTCTTTCTCTCTCTCTCTTCCTCTCTTGCTGAAATCAACAAATAAAAAGTTTATAAAAACTTATTTAAAAGATACAGAAAGGCCTGACCTGTGGTGGCGCAGTGGATAAAGCGTCAACCTGGAATGCTGAGGTTGCCGGTTCAAAATCCTGCACTGGTCTGGTCAAGGCACATATGGGAGTTGATGCTTACTGCTCCTCCCCTATTTCTCTCTCTCTCTCTCTCTCTCTCTCTCTCCTCTCTAAAATGAATAAATAAAAATGTTTAAAAAAAAACAGAAAAGATGCTCAATGTCACTAGTCATCAGAGAGATGCAAATAAAAACCACAATGAGGTGTCACCTCATACTTGTCAGAATGGCTATGAATCAAGAAACAAGAAGTGCTGGTGAGGATGTGGGGCAAAAGAAACCCTCCTACACTGTTGCGGGTGGGAATGCAGACTGGTGCAGCCACTGTGGAGAACAGTATGGACTTCCCTAAAAAACCCTTAAAATGGAACTTCCTTTTGACCCAGTGATTCCAGTTTTGGGATTACATCCAAAGAAACCCAGGACACTAATTTGAAAGAATACATGCACCCCTATGTTCACTGCAGCATTAATTGCATCATCCAAGATCTGGAAACAATCCAAGTGCGCATCAGTAGATCAGTGGATAAAAAAGCTGTGGTACATTTACACATTGGAATTAGTACTGGACTGTGAAAAGAGGAAATCTGGCCTTTTTGACATCATATGTGGACCTGGAGAAAATTATGCTAACTGAAATAAACCAGGAGAGAAAGGCAATACATTTGATTTCATTTTTACATAGAATCTAATAAACAAAATAAACTAACAAACAAAATAGAAATAAACTCATAGATACAGAGAACAGACTGACAGCTGTGAGAGGGGAGAGTGATTGGATGGGTTGGTGAAAAAAGTGAAGGGATTAAGCAAAAACAAACAAGTAAACAAACAAACAAATCCCAGACAACAGTCCGGTGGTTATCAGAGGGAAAGGAGGATGGGGAGGTAGAAGACGGTAAAGGGGGATAAAGGTGATAGATACAAGGAGACTTAACTCTGGGTGGTGAGCACACAATGTAATAGACAGAAAACGTATTTTAGAGCTGAACACTTGAAACTTATATAATATTACTGACCAATGTCACCTCAATAAACACAGTAAAAGTTAAAAAATAAAGAAATAAAGCTACCTATTTAGCATTACCACTGTCAACAGGTCAATAAGGATGAGAACGGTTTGGTTCACAGGCAAATAAAAACAAACAAACCAGTATATAAACACAGCATCAGTATTAAAACATGAACCCAAAGTTTGAAAACTCAAATTTTACAAGTATTTACACTAAAAAACAATGATAAAGGTTTTTGTCTAAATCTGACTCCTTTCCCATTTCCCTCAACAACTGGAAAACTGATAAAAATATAACAGAGCTGGCTCTGGTCAGCTGGTTAACTTTGTTGGTTAAGAGCGTCATCCCCTAATGACATGGTTGCAGGTTCAATCCCTGTTCAGGACACACATGGGAAGCAACCAATGAGTGCACAACTGAGTGGAACAATGTAAAGCCAGTAGTCGCGGCCACAATCACAGCAGCCCGACCAGTGCAGGTTCCCATTAGATTCGAACAGTCAGTAATGAAACAATGGAGCCAAGAACTGGTGAGCCATTAGCTTTAATTCTAGTTTGCACCCGGCAGGCAAGCAAAAACACACACTGGGCTCCAAAACCCACACATTCAGTGCTCACAAAGCTACTGACTTATCCGAGTTTCCTAGAATCAAAGGTTTCTAACTCACCAGACTTATTCACCACTGTTCCCCATCTCCTCCAGCACAAACTCTTAACAAACTGGCTTCTCCTTCAGCACTGTGCCATCTTGGCTGCTTCTCCTGGCCTTCACGTGACCTTAATCTGCTCTCCTCTCTTCTAATACTAACCCCAGGACCAAGGAACCAAGAGAGAGATCAAGCTACTGGTCTCTCCCACTTTATACCATAGAATCAAAACCTTTAATCCAATTATACAAACAAGGAAGTCTCTGTATAATGGGATTCTTCAGGAGAGTGCACCACCCTACATCATCCAATCAGTCAAGGGTGTGGAGAAGAGCTTACTCTTAAAACTAAGCCTTAGGCTATAACGACCCGGACTGCCTACATTACAGACTTTCCCCCACACCCATTCCAAGTATAAGGGCAAATAATATCACCTGGGTGACAGGCTTCCATGTGGGCAGCTCCATCTTTAACAAAGTAAGCATATTATATTTTATCTGCCCAGCAATCCACCCTTATGCTCACTTTACTACCCACAATTTACACCACTGGCATTCCTCCTATACAAGGAAATTAGGCACATTACACAAATTACAACATGACAAATCATACAATTTCAACAATTACAAAGGTACATTTCACCAGTCTCTAAGCACTTTGCCAAAAGTGCAAAATGTCCTCAGCCTTCTTTCTAGCCATGGGAAAAGCTTCCCAGGGCAGGAGGACCTCCAGCAAAGCCACCCCCACACCCATCAGGGTATTTCACATTGTCCAAAATGCGTAAGTACATTCAACAAAGGAACCAGTGCTCACTTCGGTCATAGTCCAGCAAATCAGTCCACACACATGGGGTGTTAGCCTACCCCCTCGTCTCTGCCATCCTGGCAGCTCATACACTGTCCCTAAAAGGAGCACATGGCCATAGCAGTCAGCATTTCCATCTTTGCTCTGGGGAGCATGATGGCATCCACCCCTCTTGGGCAGATAAAATATAATATGCTCACTTTGTTAAAGATGGTGCTGCCCACATGGAAGCCTGTCACCCAGGTGATATTATTTGCACTTATGGTTGGGATGGTTGTGGGGGAAAGGCTGTAATGTAAGCAGGCTAGGTCGTTATGGCCTAAGGCTTGGTTTTAAGAGTAAGCTCTTCTCCACACCCTTGACTGATTGGATGATGTAGGGTGGTGCACTCTCCTGAAGAATCCCATTATACAGAGACTTCCTTGTTTGTATAATTGGATTAAAGGTTTTGATTCTACGGTATAAAGTGGGAGAGACCAGTAGCTTGATCTCTCTCTTGGTTCCTGAGGTATTAGAGAGGAGAGCAGATTAAGGCCCCATGGAGGCTAGGAGAAGCAGCCAAGATGGCAGAGTGCTGAGGAAGAAGCCAGTTTGTTAAGAGTTTTTGCTGGAGGAGATGGGAAACAGTGGTGAATAAGTCTGGTGAGCTAGAAACCTTTGATTCTAGGAAACTCGGATAAGTCAGTAGCTTTGTGAGCACTGAATGTGTGGGGTTTGGAGCCCAGTGTGTATTTTTGCTTGCCCGCCGGGTACAAGCTAGAATTAAAGTTGATGGATCACCAGTTTTTGGCTCCTGTGTTTCATTACCGACTGTTCGAATTTAATGCAAACCTGCGTGGGTCAGGCGGCTGTGATGGTGGCAGCGACTACTGGCTTTACAACCCCTATGTCCCCAAATCGCAGACCTACCAGCGGTGTAATAGGAGCTCCTTGCTGCTGGGTTCTCACCTTCTGGAGACTGCGGATTGCAACTCCAGCTTGATTCTCCTCATCCTCCAAAGAGGAACTAAAAACACCAGCTCCTGCTGCTGGGCTTGATCTCTGGGCCACTGCTGCCTTCTGCTCAGTAGGCCTTGCAGCTCCAACCCCGGGTCTCAGCCCCGCTCCTGGCATCAGCTTTGGCCCTGGCCTCAGGCCCGGCCTCATGCCGCTGCTGGCTCTCCACAACATCCAGGGCAATCTCTAACTCACGAACCTGTGATTCCTTCTCCAGCGTCTGCTCCATTTCCAGGTGAATCTCGCAAACCTGGTCAGCCTCCTCCTCCAGCACTTCCTTCAGCTCCAGGGTCAGCATCTGTTTCTCCCACATTTCCTCCAGCTCCTTCCGCTGCTCAGCCTGCAGGTCCTGGGCAGCCTCTTCCATAGAGCTCTCAGTTTCCTCACGCATGACTGTAAAAGTCAGCCAGCCTACGGTCCCCCAAAAACCAGCTATGGGAAACCATAACAGCAGCCAGTTCTCTACTCCACCGCTCAGAGGTGGTGGTGGCTCCATGCCAATCTGTATAGAATCCTGCCACAGACTACACCAAATGTAAAGCCAGCAGTCACGGCCACAATCACAGCAGCCTGGCCCGTACAGGTTCACATTAGATTCGAACAGTCGGTAATGAAACACAGGAGCCAAAAACTGGCGAGCCATCAGCTTTAATTCTAGCTTGCACCCAGCGGGCAAGCAAAAACACACACTGGGCTCCAAAACCCACACATTCAGTGCTCACAAAGCTACTGACTTAACCGAGTTTCCTAGAATCAAAGGTTTCTAGCTCACCAGACTTATTCACTTCTGTTTCCCATCTCCTTCTCTCTACACAAACTCTGCACAAACTGGCTTCTTCCTCAGCACTCCGCCATCTTGGCTGCCTCCTCTCCTCCACATGGCCTTACTCTGCTCTCCTCTCTAATACCTCAGGAACCCAGAGAGAGAGATCAAGCTACTGGTCTCTCCCACTTTATACCTTAGAATCAAAACCTTTAATTCAATTATACAAACAAGGAAGTCTCTGTATAATGGGATTCCTCAGGAGAGTGCACCACCCTACGTCATCCAATCAGTCAAGGGTGTGGAGAAGAGCTTACTCTTAAAACTAAGCCTTAGGCTATAACGACCCAGCCTGCCTACATTACAGACTTTCCCCCACACCCATTCCAAGCATAAGGGCAAATAATATCACCTGGGTGACGGGCTTCCATGTGGGCAGCGCCATCTTTAACAAAGTGAGCATATTATATTTTATCTGCCCAGAAAACAACAAATGAATGCTTCCCTTCCCCTCTGGGACAACTTCAAACATACCAACACTCACATTAGAAGGGTACCAGAGGAGAAGAGAGAGATCAAAGAATTGAAAACCTATGTGAGCCTGATCAGGCGGTGGCACAGTTGATAGAGGATCGACCTGGGACGCTGAGGGCCCAGGTTTGAAATCCCCAGCTTGCTGGCTTGAGTGTGGGCTCACCAGCTTGAGCATGGGGATGCCAGCTTGAGTGTGGGATCACAGACATGGCCCATGGTCGCTGGCTTGAGCCCAAAGGTCACTGGCTTAAAGTCCAAGGTTGCTGGCTTGAACAAGGTGTCAGTGGCTCAGCTGAAGACACCCCCCACAATCAAGGCACATATGAGAAGCAATCAATAAACAACTCAAGTGCAGCAACTATGAGTTGATGCTTCTATCTCTCTCCCTTCCTGTGTTTCGCTAAAAAAGATATATATTTTTTTTAAATGCGGAAAAAATATTAGAAAACTCCCCTAACCTATTGACAGAAAGAGACATACAAGCCCAGAAAGTCCAGAGAGTCAGTCACAAGCAAGATGAGCCCAAGAAGGCCCACACCTAGACACATAATAATTAAAAGGTTAAAGACAGAGAAAAATCTTTAAAATAGCAAGAGAAGAGTAGTTACTATAGTTACCTACAAAAGAGCTCCCTAAGACTGTTGGGTGGTTGTCATCAGAAACTTTACAGGCTAGAAGGGATTGGCACAAAATATTCAAAGTGATGAAAAGAAGGATATATACCCAAGACTACTCTAACCAGAAAGGTTATCATTCAGGATTAAAGGACAAATAAGGAGCTTCGTAGACAAGAAAAGTAACTAAAGGAGTTCATCACTACCAACCCAATATTACAATTGTTTTAAATGCAAATGGATTAAATGCTCAGGATCCTGACTAGTTCAAGGCAGAGCCCAGACTACTATCTTGCTCTGACTCAGCTCTTTTTATTTTTAATTGGGTTTAGGAGATGAGATTGGTTAATAAAATTATATAGATTTCAGGAGTACTATTCTATAGCACATCATCTATATACTGTACTGTGTTCACCACTCTAAGTCAAGTCTCCTTCCATTACCATTTACACCCCCTTTACCTTCTTCTACTTCTCATCCCACTTTCCCTGGTAATCATGCCAGATACAGAAGCAAATGCTACAAATACACTGCTCACAAAAATTAGGGGATATTTTATAGCTTCACATTCATTTTGAATATCCCCTATTATTTGTAAGCAGTATACAAAATTAACATGTTATATTGTAAGGCAACAACATGTTAGGTCCACGATGATGGAGACCAAGTTTGTATTATTCATCATTACAAGCCCACCTTTTAGGACAGTGCCTGGCATACAATAAATATTCAGATACTTGGATGTTGCTGAATAAAAGACAATCTACAATACAGGAAAGAAATTGTGTTTGCAGATAATCATAATACCCACAGTGTTAACAAAGGGTCATGAGACAAAAGATTAGGATGTTATTCTTGCTTGGTGAGATCTACAAAGGCTTCAGAAATCTAATGACAACAAAGTTAAGTTTTGAAAGACAAATAAGATTTCAATGGACATAGAAGAATGGGATGGAGAGAGGAGGGTAGGGGCAGCATTTCTACTGAATTTTTAAACACAGGCTTACCTATTACTGCTCCAAGTTCTGGGTCAAAAGTATCATCTGTGAACCTCAAGGGCAGAATAAAAGAGATTAAAAAGACATTAAAAATTCAACTTTTCTTTCTAATCATTTCATATATGTGTTCATGATTGTTATATTTTGTCATAAATTAGATCCACCTAAGAATAGCTGATGTTAATTAAGGTCTGCTCCCAAAATATTGCCTCAGTGCTAGTATATATAGACAAATTAAATTACTGGAAAGGCAATTAAAGAATCTCAAGAGGAGAGCAGTTTATACTACAAAACATATTTCCCATGCTTCCCTATACAATTCCCCAAATGTGAAAAAGTTTTGCTCGTTTTAACTGTACTGGTATGGCCCTCTGAGAAAATGATATAGCAACACGTCATGCTTTAAATAAGTCTCTCAGAATGCACCGTTTTGTTTGTTTGTTTGTTTTTAACTGAGAGGCAAGGAGGCAGAGACAGACTCCTGCATGGGCCCTGACCAGGACCCACCTGGCAAGGCCCCTACTGGGTGATGCTCTGCTTATCAGGGGCCACTGCTCTGTTGCTTGCAACTGAGCTATTTCAGTGCCTAAGGCAAGGCCATGGAGCCATCTTCAGCACCCTGGACAAACTGCTTATACTGTTCATGTCACAGCTACAGAAGAGAAGGGGGGAGAGAGAGAGAAATCAAACCTGGGACTTCCACATGCTAGGCTGACGCTCTACCACTGAGCCATCCGACCAGGGCCCAAATTGTTTTAAAAAATCTGATGTGTGATCTACTCTGAATTCAAGTAAAAACAGAATGGTGCAAAATATCTAGCATTTTTTAATGCACAGTTGACTATTACCTAAATAGGATAAAAGAAGATACTAATAAAAAATGAGGGCAGACAGATAACATGATGTCCAGAGTACATATAATCTGGCAAATGATATGCAGAGTATGTGAAGGCAAGTAGGTAATAGGGAACCACTAAAGAGTTTTAAAGAAAGGAAAGGCAAGAGCTGTTCTACATTTTGAAGTTCTCTCTCTCTCTCTCTCTCTCTCTCTCACACACACACACACACACACACACACACACACCCCACTGTAGGAACATCAACCAAAGACAACTGCCATGGTTATGGTAAAAGATTAATGAAGGATTGCTGGACCAGGCAGTGGCACAGTGGATAGAGCGTCTGGACTGGGATGCGGAAGACCCAGGTTCGAGACCCCAACGTCGCCAGCTTGAGCGCAGGCTCATCTGGTTTGAGCAAGGCCAACCAGCTTGAGCCCAAGGTCGCTAGCTCAAGCAAGGGGTCACTCGGTCTACGGAACAGCCCCCCAACCCTGGTCAAGGCACATATGAGAAAACAATCAATGAACAACTATGGTGCTGCAACAAAGAATTGATGCTTCTCATCTCTCTCCCTTCCTGTCTGTCTGTCCCTATCTGTCCCGCTGTCTGACTCTAGCTGTCACACACAAAAAAAAATAATAAACTTTTTAAAAAAGGATTAAACCTAAGAAATGGTAAAGAAACTAAAAATGAAGGGGTAAAATCATAATAGAAGATACCAGAGTAGAAGAATATTTTAAGATTTTACACCTTTAATTTAATGAGGCCAGAGCTCTTCAAATATAAAATCTAAGGTTTTTATTAAAGTCCTAGATTTATAAAATTAATCAATCTTCTCTAACATCATCTCCTAAAGTAGGACAAGACTGTTCCATTGACCTGTCTGCATTAATAAAATCAAGGCAATAGATATCCAGTACTAAATTGTAGAAAATTTTTTCTACAGGTTGTAATTATTGCTATTAGAGACTTGAGTGTACAGTACTGCAAAACATGTGGCTTCCTGAGAATTTCAAAATCGAGTATCACTGGCTGTATTTGAAGGATCAACCGTCCCTCTCTTGGTTTGCTTTCCTGTGTTTACCCTAAAACTAGCACCACAAAAGCAAAGTAAAACAGGGGTCAAACTGTAGATTGTTCTGCTTAACATTGAACCTATTTGACTATTTTTTACTTACTTTGATAATGAGTTGGGTGAGAGCAGTAATTAAGAATCTTGAAAGACAAATTAGAAAATTTTTCTTCTCTCTGCAACATTACATGTTCAATTAATAAAAATGAAAACCTCTTTTTTTTTTTCTTGTTCTATTCACTTTTATTTAACTGTCATGTAACTCAGACCCACTGGAACAGCAGTGCAAGATTAAACATAGTTGGAAAATAATATATAAATGTAAACTAAGTGAATAGTGAATTCATTTTAAAAATCATTTGATTTGGTTAAGGCAACAAGTAATCACCAAGTTAATGAGTATATATTGCATATTTAAAAAGTAACTATATTAATGGGATAATACTGTAAGCAATTTTAGCAATTTTGTACTTTTTCCAAGTAGTTACTCTTGTTTAAATAATTTAGAATAATCTAATCAACCATTTCTAGGCTGTCTAAATCTTTTTATTATTATTATTATTGATTTTAATGGGGTGACACCAATAAACCAGGGTACATATGTACAATGAAAACATCTCCAGGTTATCTTATCATTCAATTGTGTTGCATACCCGTCACCCAAAGTCAAATTGTTCTCTGTCACCTTCTATCTGGTTTTCCCTGTGCCCCTTCCCTCCTCCCTATCTAACCCTCCCCTCCCTCCCCCCACCCGGTAACCACCACTCTCTTGTCCATGTCTCATAGTCTCACTTTGATGTCCCACCTATGTATGAAATCATGCTGTTCTCAGTTTTTTTTTCTGATTTACTTATTTCACTCCGTATAATGTTATCAAGGTACATCCATTTTGTTGTAAATGATCCAATGTCATCATTTCTTATGGCTGAGTAGTATTCCATAGTATATATGTACCCTAGCTTTTTAATCCACTCGTCCTCTGACGGACACTTGGGCTGTTTCCAGATCTTCGCTGTTGTGAACAATGCTGCCACGAACATGGGGGCGCATTTCTTCTTTTTGAACAGTGCTATGGTGTTCTTAAGGTATATTCCTATAAGTGGGATAGCTGGGTCAAAGGCAGTTCGACTTTTAATTTTTTGAGGAATCTCCAAACTGTTTTCCAAAGTGACTGCACCAGTCTGCATTCCCACCAGCAGTGCAGAAGGGTTCCCTTTTCTCCACATCCTCACCAGCACTTATTCTGTGTTGTTTTGCTGATGAGGGCCATTCTGACTGGTGTGAGGTGATATCTCATTGTGGTTTTAATTTGCATTTCTCTAATGATTAGTGATGTTGAGCACTTTTTCATATGCCTATTGGCCATCTGGATGTCCTCTTTGGAGAAATTTCTATTCATTTCTTTTGCCCATTTTTTGATTGGATTGTTTGTCTTCCTGGTGTTGAGTTTTATAAGTTCTTTATAAATTTTGGTTATTAACCCCTTATCAGACTTGCTGTCAAATATGTTCTCCCATTGTGTGGTTTGTCTTTTTATTCTGTTCTTATTGTCTTTAGCTGTGCAAAAACTTTTTAGTTTGATATAGTCCCATTTGTTTATCTTGCCTTTTATTTCATTTGTCCCTGGAGATAAATCAGCAAATATATTGCTGTTACAGATGTCGGAGAGCTTGCTAAAAATTTCATTCATTTATAATTTAAAAATAGAAAAGGTATGTATCTATATTTGGTCACCACAGAAAATATCATTACAAAAACACAGGCTAGAGCAGTAGTAGTAATAATAACAATACTAAAATAATGATTAAGAGCCACTGCTCTAAAGGATGTATGTTAAAGATTTCATATTTTTAAAGTTAAGGGAGCAAAATACTCTCTACGCTCATTCACTCCAAGAGTCTGAAATAAACTGGAGAAATAACATGCTAATTTGAATTAGTTAAGATATCCTTTGTTGTGCAATGATTTCTCAACACAAGTGACATCTCACTTTGTTGGGCAGATAAAATATATTATGTTCACTTTGTTAAAGATGGTGCTGCCCACATGGAAGTTCGTTGATATTAATGTGTGTTCTGGAACAGGCTGTGGGCAGGCCGGGTCATTATAGCCTAAGGCTTAGTTTAAGAGTAAGCTCTTCCCCACACCCTTGACTGATTGGATGATGTAGGGTGGTGCACACTCCTGAGGAATCCCATTATGGCTCAGATGGGTAACTTTGTATCAGAGACTTCCTTGTTTGTAAATTGGATTAAGGGTTTAGATTTTTACAATATAAAGTGGGACGGACCAGTAGCTTGCTCTCTCTCGGTTCCTGAAATATTAGAAAGGAGAGCAGAGTAAGGCCACATGGAGGCCAGGAGAAGCAGCCAAGATGGCAGAGTGGTGAGGGAGAAACCAGTTTGTGTAGAGTTTGAGCTGGAGGAGATGGGAAACAGAAGTGAGTAAGTCTGGTGAGCTAGAAACCTTTGATTTTAGGAAACTCGGATAAGTCAGTAGCTTTGTGAGCACTGAATGTGTGGGTTTTGGAGCCCAGTGTGTGTTTTTGCTTGCCCGCTGGGTGCAAGCTAGAATTAAAGCTGATGGCTCACCAGTTTTTGGCTCCGTTGTTTTATTACCGACTGTTCGAATCTAATGCGGACCTGCATAGGTCAGGCTGCTGTGATCCTGGCTGTGACTATTGGCTTTACACACTTCCACTAAATCTAGATCTGTAAAGAAATAGAAATGAACTGTTAGATAAAACAACCCTTAAAGATTATATACAGGAAGTATGTTTTTGTACTAACTCACCTTAAAAAGCATAGGCTTCTATTTAGTAGAGTAATTTATTCTCATCTTATTCAGAAAGATAAGTATTGGTCTCCATAACATACTACATATACAATAATGTATATCTAGCTGGAAAAATAAGTCTACTTTCTCCCTAAACACAATCCTTCCTTGAAAGAAATTAAACTATCTGTTAAAAGTTTGCAGTAAGCAGTTGATAACTCACCATGAAGTACTGAGAAAACTTTTGGAACCGATTAGACCCAAGTAAACTTGTATGATAGAAGAGAACTAAGGAAACAAAAAATTATAGTTCACAGATTTTACTCTACCGGAAGAAGCACAATTAAGTAAGCACTGTACCTCCAATTAACCTTCCAAAAAGTTTTAACATAGCTTAACTAGTCATCCACCCAATACAATTCGAAGTGCCAACAAACCACATTTTGGGTTGAACCACATGAAATGACATTCAACCATTACTGACTTCAAAATCAGCAATTTCAGAGACCTTACCTTAAATGAGGCTGACATCTCATAAAAAAAAAAAAGGAAGTTCACAAGGTTATGGAATTCTTAATAAGGCACTGTAGAATATAGTAATTAACTTTTAACCCTCAAACACACTAGGTGATGATCATAATTATTTTATTTAGCCATCTAAATCTCTCTCACCCAGACACATCACACTATTTGGCTAGCCCATAGTACATATTTCATTAACTTAATCTTTGTTATGTACAAATCCCTTACTTCAATATATATTAAATGAGGAAAACTATGAAAATGTGTTGTCATGTTTTTAAAAATGTGTAAAATTTCAAAACATATTACAGAATAAAAATTCAAAGTCTTAGGCTTCTAAAACTATAAGACTTTATAAAGTGATTTGAAAGATACGTTTATTAGGAGGTATAGCTAAAATGTGAAATTGCTTACAGCTCCCTAAAATTTGAATATTGTTCAAAGATCAAGGTACCCTAGAAAATATCCTACTGAGAATCAGGTGGCAAGGATAACTTCACCTGGAGAACTTTGTTCAAAGACCTGGATGAACTCACTACCCTCTTGCAACACCCACCCAGCTCCACATTTTACCTTATATTCAACTCTTACAATTGCCAATATTTTCCCAAGAATGTGTCAAGAAAGAAAGGTACAACACTAATTTGTTTTTCTACTAATTTGTTCTTCTACCTCTATATGATGTGGCAAAATGAGAAGTAACAATAATTTATTTTCGATGGTGGTCCACAGCTTAAGCTCTACCAAAGGGAATAAATTATTCAAGCAGTCAGACCATTGAGTTCCTTCACAGCGTATTAAAAAAACATAAAAGAAGCGGCAATGGGGTGCACCAAAAAACTCAAGGAATGTGACCTAAGAAGTCAAGACACTTCCTGCGAAAAGCATGACGTATTTCGACAAGCCCGACAGAAATCCTTAAGTGATAAAGGCACGATGCCCGACTTGCGAGGGGCGCGGCCCGCCAGGCAGCCGTCCCACCCAGCAGCGGTCCTCGGAATCGCTATTTACCCGAGACCACTGGAGAGACAGGGATCCAGGGAACCCAGACCTGCGGCTCCGGAGGCAGACAGGCACCCCCCCCCCGCCCCACCCCTTGGTCGGAACCGCCGACTGTCTTACTTCGACGTGGCCAAGCCACTCCCCCTGATGATGAGGCTCTTCGGGGTAGTCAGCACGTCCTCCTTTATCCTGATCCTTGTCACCTCTGAGCCCAGGTGCGCAGGGTGGGGGTCTTCATCTTTCCCTAGGGAGAGCTGCCCCTGCACGTGCACTGCCCGGCGGTGCCACCTCCTCTCTCCCGCAGGTATACTGACTGCTGAAGCCCTGCTGAAGCCTCAGGTGGTTCTGCGTCTGCGCACACTTAGAGCCCCAGGAGATTTTCTTCTGTTGTGCAAACGCAATGGAGGGAAACCCTGTGGTATTTCAGACTTAGCTGGCTCTTCCTCCTCCCCTGTAAACTAACCTTGTTCCGTGGTGCACTCTTGAAAGTACTGAGTAATGAGACTGTTATAGAATGAACTAGGTTGCAGGCAGCTCCTCGCAATCAAAGAAACGGCCCTGGACTGATTGTATAAGTGTCTTTAATTTTGGATACCAGTACCTTGAGAAGGCAGGGGAGCCCTGTCCACAAAGTTGCCTTAACACTCTCTTGATGTTCCTGGCCCATATGTGCCTAATAAATATTTATCGAAGGAATTAATTGAATAAATGTTCTAGAGTCCATTCCTAACTATGGAAGGTGATGCCAACCAGACAATTTCAACCTCTTATAAAATAATTCTTGAAACCTCAGTCAAGTATATCCAAGCTATAGCATCAAGAGCATATTTGTGAGGTTCATGGTGTTGTCATGCTCTTCCACTCTAGGGAGGTTCAGTTGAGGTTGGGGAGGAGAGGGGCACAAAGAGAAACAAATATAGGGTGAAGGAGGATGATTTGACTTTGGGTGATGGGTATACGGCATAATCAACTGTCCAAATGATGTGGAGATATTTTCTCTAAGTCTATGTACTCTGATTGACCACAGTCACCCTGTTAAATTTGTCTAAATAAAAAAGAAAAGGGCACAGAAAAAAAAAGTTAAGTTAAAATACATTGTTACAATCATAAAATGTTTGATGTAAGCTTTCTGGTAGCCACAAAGAAAATAACCTATAAAAGATTCACAAAAAATCAAGAGAAAAGAATCAAAATATACCACTATAAAAATCAACAAACCACAAGGAAAACATCAAGAGAAGAAAGGGAAAAAAAACTATAAAACATTCAAAAAACAATTAACTAAAAGGTAATAGTAAGTTGTTATCTATCAATATTTACTTTAAATGTAAATTGATTAAACTCTTCAATTAGAACACATAAAGCAGATGAACAGATTAAAAAAGGCAGACCCAGCAATATGATGTCCACCAAAAGACTCATTTTATCTTTACGGGCTCACACAGTCAGAAAGTTAAGGATGGAAATAGATATATTCCATGCCAATGAAAACCGGAAGTCTCATTTCTATGTGGAATCTAAGAAGTCACACTCATAAAAGCAGATAATAGAATAATGTTTGCCAGGGGATGGAAGATTGGGAAAATAAAGAAATGTTGGCCAAAAAGTATAAAATTTCACAAATGCAGGATAAATAAGTTCTGGAGAGCTGATTTAATAGTTAATAAAATGTATTACATACTTGAAATTTGCTAAAAAAGTAGATGTTAAGTGTTTTTTCCACCTGTGTTGGGCAGATAAAATATATTATGCTCACTTTGTTAAAGATGGAGCTGCCCACATGGAAGCCCATCACCCCGGTGATATTATTTGCCCTTATGCTTGGGATGGGTGTGGGGGAAAGGATGTAATGTAAGCAGGCCAGGTCGTTATATCCTAAGGCTTGGTTTTAAGAATAAGTTCTTCTCCACACCCTTGACTGATTGGATGATGTAGGGTGGTGCACTCTCCTGAGGAATCCCTTTATACAGAGACTTCCTTGTTTGGACAATTGGATTAAAAGGTTTTGATTCTACAGTATAAAGTGGGAGAGACCAGTAGCTTGTTCTCTCTCGGTTCCTGAAGTATTAGAAAGGAGAGCAGAGTAAGGCCACGTGGAGGAGAGGAGGCAGCCAAGATGGCGGAGTGCTGAGGGAGAAGCCAGTATTTTTTTTTGTTTCTTTTTTTTGGAATGGATATTTCTGATTATTACACATCATGTAGAATAATATCTATGTATACAGATATCTTACATGTACAGATTGGTTACAATACAGCTAAAATTTTAATTGTTATTTTCTTCAGAGCTAGAAAACATTTAAAAATGACTTAAAGAAGGTTTTCTGCCAACATTTTCGAGCACACTCATTTTTTTCAGAGATAGTGCAAGATGTTTTTATGTCTATAAGTCAATTTTTAAATTCCATTAAATAAAATGTTAGAAGTTGAAGACAGTTGCCTTCACTTTATTTTGCAATATTTATATAGATTCATTTTTTTAAATATATATTTTATTATTATTAATTCTAATGGGGTGACACCAATAAATCAGGGTACATATGTACAATGAAAACATCTCCAGGTTATCTTATCATTCAATTGTGTTGCATACCCGTCACCAAAAGTCAAATTGTCCTCTGTCACCTTCTATCTGGTTTTACCTGTGTCCCTCCCCTCCTCCCTATCCCACTCTTCCGGCCCTCCCCCCATCCCTTAACCACCACTCTCTTGTCCATGTCTCATATTTTCACTTTTATGTCCCACCTATGTATGAAATCATGCTGTTCTCAGTTTTTCTTTTTTTCTGATTTACTTATTTCACTTCGTATAATGTTATCAAGGTCCATCCAGTTTGTTATAAATGATCCGATGTCATCGTTTCTTATGGCTGAGTAGTATTCCATAGTATATATGTACCATAGCTTTTTAATCCACTCGTCTTCTGACGGACACTTGGGCTGGTTCCAGATCTTCGCTATTGTGAACAATGCTGCCACGAACATAGGGGCGCATTTCTTCTTTTCAAACAGTGCTATGGTGTTCTTAAGTTATATTCCTATAAGTGGGATAGCTGGGTCAAAAGGCAGTTCGATTTTTAATTTTTTGAGGAATCTCCAAACTGTTTTCCACAGTGGCTGCACCAGTCTGCATTCCCACCAGCAGTGCAGAAGGGTTCCCTTTTCTCCACATCCTCGCCAGCACTTATTCTGTGTTGTTTTGCTGATGAGTGCCATTCTGACTGGTGTGAGGTGATATCTCATTGTGGTTTAATTTGCATTTCTCTAATGATTAGTGATGTTGAGCATTTTTTTATATGCCTATTGGCCATCTGGATGTCCTCTTTGAAAAATTTCTATTCATTTCTTTTGCCCATATTTTGATTGGGTTATTTGTCTTCCTGGTGTTGAATTTTATAAGTTCTTTATAAATTTTACTTATTAACCCCTTATCAGATGTGCTGTCAAATATGTTCTCCCATTGTGTGGTTTGTCTTTTTATTCTGTTCTTATTGTCTTTAGCTGTGCAAAAACGTTATAGTTTGATATAGTCCCATTTGTTTATCTTGCCTTTTATTTCATGTGCCCGTGGAGATAAATCGGCAAATATACTGCTGCTACAGATGTCGGAGAGCTTGCTGCCTATGTTTTCTTCTAAGATGCTTAGGGTTTCACGACTTACGTTTAAGTCTTTTATCCATTTTGAGTTTGTTTTTGTGAATGGTGTAAGTTGAAGGTCTAGTTTCATTTTTTTGCAAGTAGATGTCCAATTTTCCCAACACCATTTGTTAAAGAGGCTGTCTTTACTTCATTGTATGTTCTTTCCTCCTTTGTCAAATATCAGTTGTCCATAAAGCTGTGGGTTTATTTCTGGGTCCTCTGTTCTGTTCCATTGATCAGTGTGCCTGTTCTTATGCCAGTACCAGGCTGTCTTGAGTATAATGGCCTTATAGTAAACCTTGATATCTGGAAGAGTGATACCTCCTGCTTTATTTTTTCTTTTTAAGATTGCTGAGGCTATTCGTGTTCTTTTTTGGTTTTAATAAATTTTTGAAATATGTGTTCTATATCTTTGAAGTATGTCATTGGTATTTTAATTGGTATTGCATTGAATTTATAAATTGCTTTGGGTAATATGGACATTTTAATGATGTTCATTCTTCCTAGCCATGAGCACGGTATATGCTTCCACTTGTTTGTAACTTTCTTGATTTCTTTTATCAATGTTTTATAATTTTCCGAGTACAAGTCCTTAACCTCCTTGGTTAAATTTACTCCTAGGTACTTTATTTTTTTGGCTGCAATAGTGAAGGGGATTGTTTCCTTAATTTCTTTTGCTGACAGTTCATTGTTGGTATATAGAAATGCCTCTGATTTCTGAGTATTAATTTTACATCCTGCCACCTTGCTGAATTCATTTATAAGGTCCAGTAGTTTTTTAACTGAGACTTTAGGGTTTTCAATATACAATATCATATCATCTGCATATAGTGACAGTTTTACTTCTTTTCCAATTTGGATGCCTTTTATTTCTTCTTCTTCTCTGATTGCAGTAGCTAGGACTTCCAGAACTATGTTGAATAAGAGTGGTGAAAGGGGGCATCCCTGCCTGGTTCCTGATCTTAAGGGGATTGCTTTTAATTTTTGTCCATTTAGTATGATGTTTGCTGTCGGTTTATCGTAGATGACCTTTATCATATTAAGGAATGATCCCTGTATTCCCACTTTACTGAGAGTTTTGAACATGAATGGGGTGCTGGATTTTATCAAATGCCTTTTCTGCATCTATTGAAATTATCATGTGATTTTTGTCCTTTCTTTTGTTTATGTGATGAATCACATTGATTGATTTGCGAATATTGAACCAGCCTTGCCTCTCCAGAATAAATCCCACTTGATCATGGTGTATGATTTTTTTTCATATATTGCTGGATCCGGTTGGCTAATATTTTGTTGAGAATTTTAGCGTCTAAATTCATCAGGGATATAGGCCTATAATTTTCTTTCTTTGTGTTGTCTTTGCCCGGATTTGGGATCAGAATTTTGCTCGCCTCATAAAAGGAGTTTGGAAGTCTTCCTTCCTCTTGAATTTTTTGAAATAGCTTGAGGAGGATAGGAGTTAGTTCTTCATTGAATTTTTGATAGAATTCACTTGTGAAGCCATCAGGCCCAGGACTTTTCTTTGTTGGGAGTTTTTTGATAACTGTTTCGATCTCATTTGTTGTAATTGGTCTGTTTAGGTGTTCTGATTCTTCCAGATTGATTTTTGGAAGGTTATATGATTCATGAAATTTGTCCATTTCACCAAGATTATCTAATTTTTTGGAATGTAGTTCTTCATAGTATTTTCTTACAATGCTTTGTATTTCTGTTGTGTCAGTTGTTATTTCTCCACTGTCCTTTCTAATTTTATTTATTTGAGTCCTCTCTCTATTTTTCTTTGTGAGTAAGTTAAAGGTTCATCTATCTTGTTGACCTTTTCAAAGAACCAGCTTCTGGTTTCATTGATCCTCTGTATTGTTTCCTTAGCCTCTATGTCATTTATTTCTGCTCCGACCTTTATTATTTCCTTACTTCTACTTGTCTTGGGTTTTATTTGTTGTTGTTTTTCTAGTTCTTTTAGATGCAGGGTCAGGTTGCTTATTTGAGATTTGTTCTAGCTTCTTATGATATGCCTGTAGTGCAATGAACTTCCCTCTCAGAACTGCTTTTGTGTGTCCCATAAATTTTGAGTTGATGTATGCTCATTATCATTTGTTTCTAGAAAATTTATTTCTTCTTTGATCTCATTGTTAATCCATTCATTATTTAATAACATGCTATTTAGTTTCCAAGTGTTTGAGTATTTTTCAGTTTTTCTTTTGTGGTTAATTTCTAGTTTCATGGCATTGTGAATAGAGAAAATGCTTGATATGATTTCAATCTTCTTAAATTTATTGAGACCATTTTTGTGTCCTAACATGTGGTCTATCCTAGAAAATGTACCATGAGCGCTTGAGAAGAATGTATATTCGACTGCATTAGGGTGAAAAGTTCTGAAGATATCTATTAAATCAAGTTGATCTAGTGTATCCTTTAAGTCTGCTGTTTCTTTATTAATTTTCTTTCTTGAGGATCTATCCAGTGTTGTTAGAGGGGTATTGAAATCCCCTACTATGATAGTATGGCTGTTAATCTCGCCCTTTATAGCCATCATAGTCTGCTTTATGTATGTCGGGGCTCCTATATTTGGTGCATAGATGTTTATAATAGTTATATCTTCCTGTTGAATTGTTCCCTTTATCATTATGTAGTGTCCTTCTTTATCTCTTACTACAGCCTTTGTTTTAAAGTCCATTTTGTCAGATGTAAGTATTGCTACACCTGCTTTTTTTTTCATTTCTATTTGCATGAAATATTTTTTTCCATCCTTTTACCTTCAGTCTATGTGCATATTTTGATTTAAGGTGTGTCTCTTGTAGACAGCATATATATGGGTCCTGTTTCTTTATCCACGCAGCTACCCTATGTCTTTTGATTGGATCATTTAATCCATTTACATTTAAGGTTATTATTGATATGTAGTTGTTTATGGCCATTTTATTTTTTAAAGCTGTATTCTTCTTTTGCTCTATTCTTTCTTCCCTTTAAACTGTTCACAAGAGGCCCCTTAGTATCTCTTGCAGAATTGGTTTGGTTTTTGTGAATTCCTTGAGGCTTTCTTTTTCTGGGAAGCTCTTTATTTCTCCTTCAATTTTAAACGTTAGCCTTACTGAATAAAATAGTCTTGATTGTAGGTTCTTGTTCTGCATTACTTTGATTATATCTTGCCATTCCCTTCTGGCCTCAAGTGTTTCTGTTGAGAAGTCCGATGTCATCCTTATGGGGGCTCCTTTGTAGGTGATAGCCTTTTATTCCCTAGCAGCTTTTAAAATTTTTTCTTTATCCATTAGCTTTGGTATTTTAACTATGATGTGTCTTGGTGTAGATCTTTCTGGGTTTCTCTTTAATGGAGTTCTGTGTGCTTCTTGAATGTGTGAGGTGTTTCCCAGCCTTAATTTAGGGAAGTTTTCTGCTATGATTTGATTGAACAAAGTTTCCATTTCCTGTCCTCTCTCCTCTTCTTCAGTCACCCCTATGATGCGAATGTTGTTTCTCTTCAGGTTGTCACAGAGTTCCCTTAGAGTTTCCTCACATTTTTTGAATCTCTTTTCCTTTTTCTTTTCTGCTTCTGTGCCTTTTTTATTGTGTCCTCTAACTCGCTGATTCGATCCTCAGTATGATTCATCCTGCTTTTAATTCCTTCCATTGTGGTCTTCAGTTCTGATACTGTATTTGTCATTTCTGTCTGATTCTTTTTTATTATTTCAATTTCATTTTTTATACTTTTTATCTCTTTATTTAGGTGTTCATAATGACTATCCATTGTTGCTCTAATTTCTTTGAACATCCTAACTATCATTATTCTAAATTCTGCTTCTGGTAGTTTGGTTATATCTGGTTCATTCAGGTCCTTCTCTGGGGATTTCTCTTGATTCATTTGGTTTGCATTCCTCTGCCTACCCATTTTGTCTGTGTATAAGCAAGTTGTGGCCACTGGAGTCCAGTAGGTGTTGCCTTTGTGTTGTCTAGGTGTGTTCTGTCTGCAGGTCTGCTACCCCTTCTGCCGCTGCCTAGGGTGGTTCGGTATGAGCATTGCCAGAGCTGGCCCACTGTGGCTTTTTCTGTGATTTCTGCCTCTCCTCTGCGGGAGGGGCTGTCACTCAAGCCACAAGCCTTAGCACCAAGGGTAGAGGTGAGCACCTTTGCTCAGCTGTGTACCCAGCTATTTCCGGACTTCCGCCCAGAACCCGCAGTCAGAGCCTGCTCACCACAGTTTCGCGGGTTGGGCCAGGCTTTTGACGTGCTCTCAGCTGTGAGCCTATGCCCGTCCGGAGCTTTAGCTCCGCCCTCGAGGCCCGGGCCCTTCTGCGCAGGGTAGCAGACCCAGGTTTATTGGGCTGGGCGTGTTTGTTGGCTTCCGCTCAGCTGCGTACTTCCACTCTTCCCGGGCTCTACACCACCCCCGTGTTCGGAGCCCGCTCGTGCACGTAGTATGGCACATCGCGGTTTCTCCGGCCGAGTGGGGCTGGTAGCGTGAGCTCAGCTGCGAGCCCCTGCCCGTCCCTGATCCTAGCCCGGTCCCCGCGGTCAGGGCCGGCTTGCACAGTGTTGCTGAGCAGATTTCTGCCCGTTCCTTGCCTCCCGCTTTGTCCCCGTAAGTGGGATTAAAGGCAGGCCCGCAGCTTCCGGACCACTTTCGCGCGTCCCCTTTGACCCTGCTGGGCTAGACTGAGCTCACACCAGCTTGGCCTCTGCCCACGCCGACAGAACCGCGTTTCAGCGCCCTGCCGCCCCAAACCCTTCAGCAACCCTCAGCAGAGTAGGAAGGGACCTAATGCTCCACACTGTAGGCCTGGGAGCTCCCTCACTTGTTTCACAGCTCAAAACTGTCCAAACGCCTCTTCTAGGCTCTGGGACTGCAGGCTGGGGCTTGGTTCCTTGGACCCAGGTCCCTCCCTCCACCAAACTTTCCTCCCGCCTGCGGGTCTTTTCGGGCTGCCGTTTGCTCCGGGGAGCTGGGCAGCCCTCTTCGCGTTTTCGCTACTCCTACCAGTCTCAATGTGGCTTCTTCTGTGTTCCTTGGTTGAAGAGTCCACTTAGTTCAGTTCATAGTTGGTTTATCCAGATGATGGTTCTTTAAATTGAATTATAATCCACTTTGCTTCTGGGAGTTGGAAGTTGGTACGTCCGCCTACTCCATCACCATCTTGCTTCCCCCCGAGAAGCCAGTTTGTGCAGAGTTTGTGTAGAGAGAAGGAGATGGGAAACAGTAGTGAATAAGTCTGGTGAGCTAGAAACCTTTTATTCTAGGAAACTCGGATAAGTCAGTAGTTTTGTGAGCACTGAATGATTGGGTTTTTGAGCCCAGTGTGTGTTTTTGCTTGCCTTCCGGGTGCAAGCTAGAATTAAAGCTGATGGCTCACCAGTTTTTGGCTCCATTGTTTCATTACCGACTGTTCGAATCTAATGCGAACCTGCGTGGGTCAGGCGGCTGTGATGGCGGCCTCGACTATTGGCTTTACAACCTGTAAAGGAACTGAGAGAGAGCCAACCCCTGGTCAGCCCCACTTTATAGTGTAGAAATCAAAACCTTTAAGCCAATATACAAATAAGGAAGTCTCTGATATAAAGTCACTTATCTGAGACATAAATAGAATTCCTCATAAGAGTGCACTCTCCCACATCATGCAACAGTCAAGGGTGCAGGGAAAAGCTTAGTGTTGAGAAGATCTTAGTATTAAAAGGGTGGGAAAGGCTTAGTCTTAAAACTAAGCCTTAGGCTATAAGGACTCTGCCTGCTTACAGCCTGTCCCCCACACCCAATGCAAACTATAAGTGAGCAAACATATACATCATATTGGCAAACTTATTTAACCCACACTGTTTTAAAGTACCGTACCCCAGATTCTGAAAGGCACCATACCTCACTCCATCAGGTTTATGTAGAGAAAACACCCAGTCCAGATGAATTTTGAAGGGTTTTATTGAAGAAGGAGATTTGTTAAATATGCATATGGCCGCATCTGGCTGACACGGGGCATAGCAGACCCAAATTGTGTGTGCCGAGTACATTTCAGAAGCTGGTTATATGACCTTTGACTACATACAGGTTGGGGGGGGGCATGACACAATCATTAACAAGATTAACATTTAACAAAATTTACTGTTACATTAACAAGATTAACAGTTGTCTAGGGATTTACAGAAAATGTTAAAACTTTCAAGGTAGAAGAATTCCAGGAAGCTGGTCTACTTCCCCAAGGAGGAGTGCCCTGGGAAGCCAAAACCATTAAACTAAGATGGGCACATACCAGAACTTCTGACTCTAGGCTCTCCCACATACCAGAACTGCTGATTCAATGCCCACCTGCTCAAAGCTCTCTCATCCTATAAAATCTTGCCCCAGAATCTGTTTGATGCCCTTCTCCTGGAGAAGTGTGCCTGGCAGGTCTCTTTCTCTTCTAATAAAGCCTGTACTCCTAGAAATTGAGTGCTGTCTCATCCTTACATGTGGTGCCAAAACCCGGGATGCTCCTTCTGAAATTTTTCTCTTCAGGGGCGATAGTTCAGTAAGTAAGGGTGAGGTCAGACAGATAAATGGAACAGCAAAAGAGCATTTAGAAGTCATGTATCTGTCATTTCTCAACTCTATGGTATGATAAAAAGAAAAAGAGGTGAGGGGAAGAAAAGGGTACGAGGTCCAGGAAGGAGGTTTGTCTTGGGCCAGCCATCTTCTGGAGCTACTTCCTGCTGTTGTCCCTATTGGAGGCCTCCTTCGTGGACCTCTCCCTGAGGCAGTTGGAGTAGAAGCATTTGATTGTAGGTAACTCTGGAGATTTCTCTTTCTGCTGTGAGTCCTGAAATGAGACTTACTGGCAGGGTTAAAGAATTTTATAGGGTTACAGAATTTTTCTGTTTTGCGAGGGCAGATTTCAGGGTTGGTATGTAGGGTTAGGTAGATTTTTCTAATTTTCTGATTGGTGAAGGTCTGCATGCAATTCTGTAAAAAACTAGTGAACAAACGTAAGAGGCAGGGTCTAAAAGTTAGAAAAATAAATAGGAAAGTAAGTGGACCAATGAAAGGAAATAGTCAAGACATCCAGTTTGTGTGAAACCACTGATTCCATGACTCGGTTTGTTTTTTACAAATTCGCTGGGCTTTAGAGAGAGAGAGAGAGTGGGAATAAGACATGGCAGTGGCCAGTCCCCCAACCCTAGACCTATTTTTATAGAAATTTTTAAAGCAACAAAAAGAGGAATTACCTGTATAGCTTGTTTTTTCATTAGATTGATGAGTAGTATACTAGGAACTGGAAGAGGTTTATGAAGTGGGATTAGGTTGATATTTAGGGTGAGATAGATTAGGGTACAGGTTTCTGTCCAATTAGTAGGGAGACACATATAGGTTTTGGTCCCACACAGGTAGAAAGCTCCTGATTGGGTGATACAGGATGAGAGGTGAATAGAGAATAGGACAGGGGTCGGTTTTGTCCATCCAACTCTGAACTCCAGACAGTTAGGGCGAAGAAAAGAGCCACACCAATAAGTGGGGAGAGTAGAGGATTGTTAGCTAAGATGACTAATTAAACATTCTTCGAAAACCACTTTTCTGACTGTTCAAATTCTTTTTTTTTCTGTACAAACCTCCTATAACCTGCACAAACCTTCTACAACTTACATAAACCCTCAGCTTTCATAACAACTTGCTTTTTCCTTTTTCTTTCAGAAATATTTCCATACCTTATACCATCTAATATCAAAACCATACAATTCCTTTCTAGTCAGAACTCTTGATTTAAAATTTTTTAACCTTTAATGGCAATTAAGTTGACTTTCTTTTTATCCCAGTTTCCCTTTTCCCAAAGTCTGATTAAAAGAGTCTTTAGTTTTTTTATATATATTCACCATACGTAGACTAACCAGCTTCCGGTTTGTGGTTGGAGTAAGGCACGCTGTTTTTCTACCTTAGCAGCAGTGGGAGTTGTCAGGATTACGGTGTGTGGACCTGTTCATGTAAAAGTCAGTTCTTGGGTGATGTAATGCTGGAAGTGCCTCTTGGACAGTCTTTGAAGTTTGCTGAGTAACCTGTAAATCCTGCAAGTACTTAGGGAAAAGGTGGTTACATTTCTACACTTTGCAGCTAGAGTTTAAGTCCTAGTGACTATTGCTTCTAGCTAGAATTAGCAGCAGGTCCCAGCCTACAATAGGCATGGGCCATTGAGACAAAAGGAATAAAGGAGACATTATACCTTAAATAAAGCAAAAAAATCAGATTATCAATACCCACAGCAGAGATCTTCAAGGGATAATAAAACTCAAATATTTAGGCAAGGCATAGTAGATGGACCTTTACAAGAAATGAGATTAGTTTATCTGCTACTTGGAAGAAATACCTTAGGCTCTTGAACAATATCCTTGGGCCTTCAGTGGGAACTCCCAGCATGCTGGGCAAGGTCATGTCATAGGTAGCTGGAGCAGGGCTAGAAGAGACTGAATACTTCTTCCATAGAGCAAGGGGGCAGCTTACCTTCTCGTGTCCCTCTTTCCACAGCAAAGATGTGTCCCTTGGTGGAGCTGAGAAGCCTCACAGGCTTCAGTTCAATGACCTTTCTTTCCACTCTTGAAGCAGGGCTCTGCTGGAATCCTATGAAGCTCTTTAGGGCTTCCAGGACGCAGGATTATGGGTGGTTAGGGGACTTGACAGCTGCCGCCCCAGCAGGTACATTCTGCCTGAAGTTCTTTGTTTTGGGGCCCTGCACGGGGCAGCCAACTCTTGTGGCAGTGCAGGCGCTTCCAGGTCAAGGCGGAATCTCCCGCAGAAAACCGTATATTCCCTTTCCGTTCTCCCGCCATTCCCTAGCTTTTCATGCATTCTTTCCAAAAATCAGGACTTTTTAAAACGCCGCAATCAAATTGTTAACACGGGACAAATTGTTAAAAATCGGGACTGGCCCGCCAAAAGCGAGACATCTGGTCACCTTATAACAAGAAAGCTCCCATAAGACTGTCAGCTGATCTCTCAACAGAAACTAAAAGAAGTGGTATGAGATATTCAAAGCAATGAAAAGCACAGACCCACACCGAGATTACTCTACTCATAAGAGAACCATTTAGAATTGAAGGAGATATAAAGACAAGTAAATATTAAGAGTTCATCACTACCAAATCAGTGTTAGGAGAAATGTTAAAGGAACTTCTTGGAAAAAAAAGTAAAATATAGAGAAGTAATTAAAAGGCAATAACTATATACCTATGAATAATCACTTTAATGTAAATGAATAAAAGCTCCAATCAAAAAGCACAGGGTGACTGAATAAATATGAAAACAAGACACATCATGTGACACAAAACTAAATTTTGCACAGAAAAATAATGTCAACAGCAAAAAAGAAAAAGAGAGAGAGAGAGAGAGAGAACCTAATGAATGGGGGAAGATATTTTCCAATAATATATCCCTTAAGGAGTTAATATAAAAAATATATAAGGTACTCATAGAACTTAGCACCAAAGGACAAACAATCCAACTAAAAATAGTCAGAGGATCTGTAAGACATTTCTCCAAAGAGACCGAACCCATGGCTAATAGACATGTGAAAAGATACTCAACAACACTAATCATCAGAGAAGTGAAAATTAAAACCAATTTGAGATATCACCTCACATCTCTCAGAAAGTCTAGCAATAAATCAACAAACAGCAAGTGTTGGTGAGAAAGGGGACCCTGGTACACTGTGGCTGGGACTGGAAATTGCTGCAGCGACTACGGAAAACAGTATGAAAGGTCCACCAAATATTACAAATACAACTACCATATGACACAGCCATCCCACTTCTGGGCGTTTATTCAAAGAAAACCAAAATACTAATTCAAGAAGATGTATTGTCACTGCAGCATTGCTTACAATAGCCAAGATACAGAAGCAATCATAGTGTCCAATAATAGATGACTAGATAAACAAGACGTGGTATAGACAAACAATGGAATATTAACCATTAAAAAAACAAGGTTTTACCATGTGCGATAACATGCATGGACCTAGAGGGCATCGTGCTAAATGACCTAAGTCAAAAATGAAGGACAAATAGTATATGATTTTACTTACATAAGGAATCTAAAAAACAAACTAAAAGAACTAACAAAAATGAAACTAGTAGATACAGAGAACAAACTGATGATGGCCGGGTACCAGGGGGTTGGGTAAAAAGCTAAAGGGACTAAGAAACACAGATTGGTAGTCACAATGAGTCACGGGGATGCAAAATGCAGCAGAGGGAACAGAGTCAATAGTACTGTAACAACTATGTATGGAGTCGGGATTCTAGACTTATCGCGGAGATCACCTTTACTTTATATGAATGTCTAACCACTACACTGTACACCTGAAACCAATATAATATCTAATATCAAATGTAATTATATTAAAATGTTTTAGCCTGACCTGTGGTGGCGCAGTGGATAAAGAGTCGACCTGGGAACACTGAGGTCGCCAGTTCAAAACCCTGCACTGGCCTGGTCAAGGCACATATGGGAGTTGATGCTTCCAGTTCCTCCCCCTTTTCTCTCTCTCTCTCTCTCTCTCTCTCTCTCTCTCACTATGTGTCTCCTCTCTAAAATAAATAAATAAATAAAAGAAATAAAAAAAAATGTTTTAAAACAACACCAAGAACAAATTGTCTAAAATTTTACCGCATAGTTATTAAGAATTTCTACTTCTAGAGTTGGTTATTATTTTAGGCAAAATATATATATATTTCTCAATTAAATGGTTTTAAAAAGACTCTTAATCAAATTATTTAGAACACAATGGAATTGCTCTGTAATACTGGTTGTAAAAAACAAATTAAAATTCTAAATTTTCACATTTTATATGATTATTTCAGTTCAAATATGAAACCCGGGTTAGAAATAGAGTAAAAACTTCCTCCTAACAAATATATGACACCAAAATAAATACACTAAAAAATAAAACCCCTATGTAATACATGACATATACTTTTGAAACTGAGAGGCACATGGAAGATTTTGTAATAGTTACATAAAAAAGTAATTGGATTCATTGAAGAATTCATTTAGGCATGAACATTATAAAGTCATGTTGGTATGATTTAAAAGTCACACTAAAATTCTTTATCCTTGACCTAATTTCATACTCCCTTTATTGTAAGAAACTTTCCACATTATAATTTTTGTATCACTATATATTCTCCAGCCCTTCTTCCCCAGACAATTCCCAACTTAAGCATTCTAATTAAAGTTTAAAAAAAATGCAGTGCATCATGTTTCTACACAAATGATTTGCTAGGACCAGTTTTCCATTACACATATAAAACAATGATAGGTAGACCATTACTAAATTTTAAGTGTAGTACACAAAACCTAAGTTCAGAGAAGAAAAATTAATTTCACAAGAGAACACTTTCGCAGCAATATATTTGCTGATTTATCTCCACGGGAAAATGAAATAAAAGATAAGATAAACAAATGAAACTATATCAAACTAAAAAGTTTTTGCACAGCTAAAGATAATAAGAACAGAATAAAAAGACAAACCACACAATGGGAGAACATATTCGACAATACGTCTGATAAGGGGTTAATAACTAAAATTTATAAAGAACTTATAAAACTCAACACCAGGAAGACAAACAATCCAATCAAAAAATGGGCAAAAGAAATTAATAGACACTTCTCCAAAGAGGACATACTGATGGTCAATAGGCATATGAAAAAATGCTCAACATCACTAATCATTAGAGAAATGCAAATTAAAACCACAATGAGGCGGAGCAAGATGGCGACGGAGTAGGCGGACGTACCAACTTCCAACTCCCAGAATCAAAGTGGATTATAACTCAATTTTAAGAACCATCATCTGGATAAACCAACTTTGAACTAAACTAAGTGGACTCTTCAACCAAGGAACACAGAAGAAGCCACATTGAGACTGGTAGAAATAGCGAAAACGAGAAGAGGACTGCCCAGCTCCCCGGAGCAAACGGCAGCCCGGAGAGACCTGCGTGGCAGGAGGAGAGTTTGGCAGAGAGGGAGGGACCTGGGTCCAAGGAACCAAGCCCCAGCCTGCAGTCCCAGAGCCTAGAAGAGGCGTTTGGACAGTTTTGAGCTGTGAAAAAAGTGAGGGAGCTCTCAGGCCTACAGTGTGGAGTATTAGGGTCTTTCCTACTCTGCCGAGGGTTGCTGAAGGGTATGGTGGCGGCAGGACGCGGAAACGCAGTTCTGTCGGCGTGGGCGGAGGCCAAGCCGGTGTGAGCTCAGTCTAACCCAGCAGGGGCGGAGGAGATGCGCGAAAGCGGTCCAGAAGTTGTGGGTCCGCCTGTAATCCCACTTACGGGGACAAAGCGGGAGGCCAGGAACGGGCAAAGATCTGCTCTGCAACCCTCTGCAAGCTGGCCCTGACCGCAGGCACGGGGCTAAGACCAAGAACGGGTGGGGGCTCGTGGCTGAGCTCACGCTACCAGCCCCGCCCGGCCGGAGAAACCGCGTTAGCCATCCTGCATGCATGAGCGGGCTTCAAATGCGGGGTGGAGTAGAGTCTGGGACAAACGAAAGCTCGCAGCTGAGCGGAAGCCAGCAAACACGCCGGGCCCAATAAAACTTATTTTGCGACCCTACGCAGGAGGGCCCTGGCCTCGAGGGTGGGGCTAAATTCTGGACGAGCAAAGGCTCACAGCTGAGAGCACGTCAAAAGCAACGTCCAACCCGCGAAACTGTGGCGAGCAGGCTCTGACTGCGGGTTCTGGTGCTGAGGCTTGTGGCTTGAGTGACAACCCCTCCCGCAGAGGAGAGGCAGAAATCACAGAAAAAGCCACAGTGGGCCGCCGCTGGCAACGCCCATACCCAACCGCCCTAGGCAGCGGCAGAGGGGATGGCGGGCCTGTAGACAGACCACACCTAGAGAACACAAAGGCAACACCTACTGGACTCCAGTGGCCACAACTTGCTTATACACAGACAAAATGGGCAGGCAGAGAAATGCAAACCAAATGAATCAAGAGAAATCCCCAGAGAAAGAAAGACCTGAATGAACCAGATATAACCAAACTACCAGAAGTAGAATTTAGAAAAATGATAGGATGTTCAAAGAAATTAGAGCAACAATGGATAGTCATTATGAACACCTAAATAAAGAGATAACAAGTATAAAAAACGAAATTGAAGTAATAAAAAAGAATCAGACAGAAATGACAAATACAGTATCAGAACTGAAGACCACAATGGAAGGAATTAAAAGCAGGATGAATCATGCTGAGGATCGAATCAGCGAGTTAGAGGACACAATAAACAAAGGCACAGAATCAGAAAAGAAAAAGGAAAAGAGATTCAAAAAATGTGAGGAAACTCTAAGGGAACTCTGTGACAACCTGAAGAGAAACAACATTCGCATCATAGGGGTGACTGAAGAAGAGGAGAGAGGACAGGAAATGGAAATTTTGTTCAATCAAATCATAGCTGAAAACTTCCCTAAATAAAGGCTGGGAAACACCTCACACATTCAAGAAGCACACAGAACTCCATTAAAGAGAAACCCAAAAAGATCTACACCAAGACACATCATAGTTAAAATACCAAAGCTAATGGATAAAGAAAAAATTTTAAAGTCTGCTAGAGAAAAAAAGGCTATCACCTACAAAGAAGCCCCCATAAGGATGACATCGGACTTCTCAACAGAAACACTTGAGGCCAGAAGGGAATGGCAAGAAATAATCAAAGTAATGCAGAACAAGAACCAACAATCAAGACTACTCTATCCAGCAAGGCTAACATTTAAAATTGAAGGAGAAATAAAGAATTTCCCAGAAAAAGAAAGCCTTAAGGAATTCATAAAAACCAAACCAAGAGATACTAAGGGGCCTGTTGTGAACAGTTTAAAGAGAAGAAGGAATATAGCAAAAGAAGAATACAGCTTTAAAGAAAAAAATGGCCATAAACAACTACATATCAATAATAACCTTAAATGTAAATGGATTAAATGATCCAATCAAAAGACATAGGGTAGCTGCACGGATAAAGAAACAGGACCCATACATATGCTGTCTACAAGAGACACACCTTAAAACAAAAGATGCATACAGACTGAAGGTAAAAGGATGAAAAAATTTATTTCATGCAAATGGAAATGAAAAGAAAAGCCGGAGTAGCAGTACTTATATCTGACAAAATGGACTTTAAAACAAAGGCTGTAGTAAGAGATAATGAAGGACACTACATAATGATCAAGAGAACAATTCAATAGGAAGATATAACTATTATAAACATCTATGAACCAAATATAGGAGCCCTGACATACATAAAGCAGACTTTGATGGATATAAAAGGCGAGATTAACAGTAATACTATCATAGTAGGGGATTTCAATACCCCTCTAACAACACTGGATATATCCTCAAGAAAGAAAATTAATAAAGAAACAGCAGACTTAAAGGATACAGTAGATCAACTTGATTTAATAGATATCTTCAGAACTTTTCACCCTAAAGCAGTAGAATATACATTCTTCTCAAGTGCTCATGGTACGTTTCTAGGATAGACCACATGTTAGGACACAAAAATGGTCTCAATAAATTTAAGAAGATTGAAATCATATCAAGCATTTTCTCTGATCACAGTGCCATGAAACTAGAAATTAACCAAAAAGAAAAACTGAAAAATACTCAAAAACTTGGAAACTAAATAGCATGATATTAAATGATGAATGGATTAACAATGAGATCAAAGAAGAAATAAAAAAGTTTCTAGAAACAAATGATAATGAGTATACATCAACTCAAAATTTATGAGACACAGCAAAAGCAGTTCTGAGAGGGAAGTTCATTGCATTACAGGCATATCATAAGAAGCTATAAAAAGGTCAAATAAGCAACCTGACCCTGCAGCTAAAAGAACTAGAAAAACAACAGCAAATAAAACCCAAGACAAGTAGAAGGAAGGAAATAATAAAAATAAAGGTAAGAGCAGAAATAAATGGCATAGAGGGTAAGGAAACAATACAGAGGATCAATGAAACCAGAAGCTGTTTCTTTGAAAAAGTAAACAAGATTGATGAACCTTTAACTAGACTCACCAAGAAAAAAAGAGAGAGGACTCAAATAAATAAAATTAGAAAGGACAGTGAAGAAATAACAACTGACACAGCAGAAATACAAAGCATTGTAAGACAATAGTACGAAGAACTATATGCCAAAAAATTAAGACAATCTCGGTGAAATGGACAAATTTCTTGAATCATATAAACTTCCAAAAATCAATCTAGAAGAATCAGAACACCTAAACAGACCAATTACAACAAATGAGATCAAAACAGTTATCAAAAAACTCCCAAAAAAGAAAAGTCCTGGGCCTGATGGCTTCACAAGTGAATTCTATCAAAAATTCAAAGAAGAACTAACTCCTATCCTCCTCAAGCTATTTCAAAAAATTCAAGAGGAAGGAAGACTTCCAAACTCCTTTTATGAGGCGAGCATAATTCTGATCCCAAATCCAGGCAAAGACAACACAAAGAAAGAAAATTATAGGCGTATATCCCTGATGAATTTAGAGGCTAAAATTCTCACAAAATATTAGCCAACCGGGTCCAGCAATATATGAAAAAAATCATACACCATGATCAAGTGGGATTTATTCTGGAGAGGCAAGGCTGGTTCAATATTCGCAAATCAATCAATGTGATTCATCACATAAACAAAAGGAAGGACAAAAATCACATGATAATTTCAATAGATGCAGAAAAGGCATTTGATAAAATCCAGCACCCATTCATGCTCAAAACTCTCAGTAAAGTGGGAATACAGAAAACATTCCTTAACATGATAAAGGCCATCTATGACAAACCCACAGCAAACATCATACTAAATGGACAAAAATTAAAAGCAATCCCCTTAAGATCAGGAACCAGGCAGGGCTGTCCCCTTTCACCACCCTTATTCAACATAGTTCTGGAAATCCTAGCTACAGTAATCAGACTAGAAGAAGAAATAAAAGGAATCCAAATTGGAAAAGAAGAAGTAAAACTGTCATTATTTGCAGATGATATGATATTGTATATTGAAAACCCTAAAGTCTCAGTCAAAAAACTACTGGACCTTATAAATGAATTTAGCAAGGTGGCAGGATATAAAATTAATACTCAGAAATCAGAGGCATTTCTATATACCAACAATGAACTGTCAGCAAAAGAAATTAAGGAAACAATCCCCTTCACTATTGCAGCCAAAAAAATAAAGTACCTAGGAGTAAATTGAACCAAGGATGTTAAGGACTTGTACTCAGAAAATTATAAAACATTGATAAAAGAAATCAAGGAAGATACAAACAAGTGGAAGCATATACCGTGCTCATGGCTAGGAAGAATAAACATCATTAAAATGTCCATATTACCCAAAGCAATTTATAAATTCAATGCAATACCAATTAAAATACCAATGACATACTTCAAAGATATAGAACACATATTTCAAAAATTTATTAAAACCAAAAAGAGCACGAATAGCCTCAGCAATCTTAAAAAGAAAAAATAAAGCAGGAGGTATCACTCTTCCAGATATCAAGGTTTACTACAAGGCCATTATACTCAAGACAGCCTGGTACTGGCATAAGAACAGGCACATAGATCAATGGAACAGAACAGAGGACCCAGAAATAAACCCACAGCTTTATGGACAACTGATATTTGACAAAGGAGGAAAGAACATACAATAAAGTAAAGACAGCCTCTTTAACAAATGGTGTTGGGAAAATTGGACATCTACCTGCAAAAAAATGAAACTAGACCATCAACTTACACCATTCACAAAAGCAAACTCAAAATCGATAAAAGACTTAAACGTAAGCCGTGAAACCATAAGCATCTTAGAAGAAAACATAGGCAGCAAGCTCTCCGACATCTGTAGCAGCAGTATATTTGCCGATTTATCTCCACGGGCACATGAAATAAAAGGCAAGATAAACAAATGGGACTATATCAAACTAAAAAGTTTTTGCACAGCTAAAGACAATAAGAACAGAATAAAAAGACAAACCACACAATGGGAGAACATATTTGACAGCACATCTGATAAGGGGTTAATAACTAAAATTTATAAAGAACATATAAAACTCAACAACAGGAAGACAAACAATCCAATCAAAATATGGGCAAAAGAAATGAATAGAAATTTCTCCAAAGAGGACATACAGATGGCCAATAGGCATATGAAAAAATGCTCAACATCACTAATCATTAGAGAAATGCAAATTAAAACCACAATGAGATATCACCTCACACTAGTCAGAATGGCCCTCATCAGCAAAACAACACAGAATAAATGCTGGCAAGGATGTGGAGAAAAGGGAACCCTTCTGCACTGCTGGTGGGAATGCAGACTGGTGGTGAAATGGTGGAAAACAATTTGGAGATTCCTCAAAAAATTAAAAATCTAACTGCCTTTTGACCCAGCTTTCCCACTTATAGGAATATACCCTAAGAACACCATAGCACTGTTCGAAAAGAAGACATGCACCTCCATGTTCGTGGCAGCATTGTTCACAACAGCGAAGATCTGGAAACAGTCCAAGTGTCCGTCAGAGGACGAGTGGATTCGAAAGCTTTGTTACATATATACTATGGAATACTACTCAGCCATAAGAAATGATGACATTGGATCATTTATAACAAAATGGATGAACCTTGGTAACATTATCCTGAGTGAAGTAAGTAAATCAGAAAAAACTAAGGACTGTATGAGTCCATACATAGATGGGACATAAAAATGAGACTCAGAGACATGGACAAGAGTGCACTGTTTACCTGGGGGAGGTGGAGGTGATGGAGGGGTAGGGAGAGGGGAGGGGCACAAATAAAACCAGATAGAAGGTGACAGAGAACAATTTGACTTTGGGTGATGGGTACGCAATATAATCAAATGTCTAAATAACCTGGAAATATTTTCTCTGAACATTTGTGCCCTGATTTATCAATGTCACCCCATTAAAATTAATAAAAATAAATAAAAATAAATATAAATGACCCATTGTCTTTGCAAACCAGAAACTTCTACATTCTTCTTCCTCCCCTCCCCAAAGAAAGGACAGGACAGGAAAGCCTGGCCTTTCCTCCTAGAATATCAATATTAATTTTGCAGGTTTTTGGTACCTTACTACACTATGAGCAAAATTCCAATGGATTCAATTCTTACTTTTGGTCCTAATAGCACAGCTGATTTCTGAATTATCTTGATTAATCTCTTTGTTGGTGACCTCCTTCCATCTCCACAGTATGTCATTCATGTGCTCTGTTTACTGTCTTGCTTGAGAATTGCATGTTGCCTTTATATTTAAACAACAACTTGACAGATTATAGTAGTTTCAGGTCACATGATATTTCACTTTGTAGACATTACTTTTACAATCTTATGGCATCAAGTGTAGCCATGAAGAAATCTGAGACAAGGATGGAATTATCCTCTTTGTTATAGTATTTTGGTTTTTGTTTAGAGATCTATGAGATATTTTCTCATTGATCTTTAGAATCTTGGCTAGGATGTAGTTTGATTTTTACTATTCTTTCTTAGTTTTTAATGACACATGGTGTAACTTTTTGTTATAAGTCTTCCAGTAGTTCTTTGAATATTTTTCTGTTACTATTTTCTATTATTAACAACCCTGGAACTTGCCTGACCAGGCGGTGGCGCAGTGGATAGAGTGTCGGACTGTGATGCAGGGGACCCAGGTTCGAGACCCCGAGGTCGCCAGCTTGAGTGTGGGCCCATCTGGCTTGAGCAAAAGCTCGCCAGCTTAAACCCAAGGTCACTGGCTCCAGCAAGGGGTTGCTCAGTCTGCTGAAGACCCATGGTCAAGGCACATATGAGAAAGCAATCAATGAACAACTAAGGTGTCACAACGAAAAACTGATGATTGATGCTTCTCATCTCTCTCCATTCCTGTCTGTCTGTCCCTGTCTATCCCTCTCGCTGGCTCTCTCTCTCTCTGTCCCTGTAAAAAAATAAAATAAGAAATAACTGTCCTTTGTAAAAAAAAAACAAACCTGGGACTTTGTATGTTGGATTCCCAGTGCAGATACTCCTTGTGCTGGGGCACCCCAAGACAACCCCAGATTTGGTGATTGGATAGAAGGACTCTCAGGACCCAGCATGTAGTCATGCTCATGGCAAAGATTTATGACACTAAAGGATACAAAAGCATATCAGCAAAAGGGAAAGGTGCATGGGGCAAAGTCTAGAGGAAGCCGGGCACAAGCTTCTAAGAGTCTTCTTCCCAGGATATGCTTAATTTCTCTAGCACCCAGTTGTGACATGTGTGGAGTGGTTGTCTCGTAGGGAAGTGCATTAAAAACTCAGTGCCCAAAATTTCTATTGGGAGTGGGTTATGTAGGCACCTTTTGCATAGCATGTACCAAAGTCTAGGCTCCCAGAATGAAGGCAGGCATTCAGAATAAACCACCTTGCTTGTATAAACAATCAGGAACAATATACCACTCTTACCGTTAGGGAAAGTTTTAAGTCAGAACTTTATCCCAGTCAAGTTTCCAGATGCCAAGCAGGGGCCAACTTTGTAAGCAGGCCATTCTGAGAAGAGCACTATCAAGCTTGAGTTAACTCTTATATTTCAGAGGATATACTAGCCTTTGTTCACTTTTATTCTTTTTTTTTAACTTGCCGTTCTTATATCCCTTTTTGAGGTTTTTCCTTTCAGCATTTTTGAAAATATAAAGAAATATTTGAATTTTTTCCTTTCTTTTTTGTACATTTTTTATCTACCTTTTACTTATCACTTTGTTTTTCCTTTCCTAGCTGTGCATAGGCCCCATGTTGAGTGAGTCTTTCTACTTCTCTCTCATTGAATGGAAACAGTTACATTCAGATAGATACACCTAGGATAATACAAATAGGGTGAAGTATATACCTACATGACTAATCAGCTGTTTCTCAGAAATACTTTCACCAGGTCCCCACTAGTGTCACATCTCCAGTCATAGTGAGCAGATCTGATAAAGACAGGCTCTCTCTGAAGGCTTTTAGCTCATAGCTTTTCTGTTTGTGGCTTACATTTTGTTTGTACTTTAGTTAACTTGAGTGAGAAGCAACAAAGTGGGTTGCTATTTCTCTTCTCTTTCTTCCAAGTTTTCTAGGTAGTTTACCCAGGTTTGTTAGAGAAAAAACACATTCTCTACTTGTGCCCATTCTGACAGTCCAGTCCGTCTCTGGCTCATTTGCCATGAACATTGCCTGACAGTCGTCCTCAGTCTCCTTTCCGCTTTGTGAACCTCACTACCTCCTGATTCTAAGTATGAATATGTGATTAGGCCCCAGGAACCTTTTCTTGTCAGAAATATCCATTCCCTGTTGAGGAACTAAATTTGATCCAAATTTTACTGTGTCAGAAAATTGTTCTTTATCATTGGGCTTATATATTTTTCTTAGTTTCATTGCAAATGGAAATTTTTTTCTCAGATTTTTGTTTTATTTTACCCTCCATTTCTATGGGCTTCAGAAGAAAATATACATTCTTACTCTTTTACTGATCCTTTACTAAAAGCGTAATATTATACATTTATTTAAAATATCAAAACAAAAGTTAAACTTTATTTATACTAAGTAAACAATTTTTTGTATGTGTGACAGAGACAGAGAGAGGGACAGACAGACAGGAAGGGAGAGAGATAAGAAGCAACAATTCTTTGTTGTGGTACCTTAGTTGTTCTTTGATTGCTTTCTCATATGTGCCTTGACCGGGGGCTACAGCAGACCGAGTGACCCCTGGTTCAAGCCAGCGACCTTGGGCTCAAGTTGGTGAGCCCTGCTCAAACTAGATGAGCCCACACTTAAGCCGGCACCCCCAGGATTTTGAACCTGGGTCCTCTGCTTCCCAGTCTGATGCTCTATCCACTGCACCACTGCCTGGTCAGGCTTCAGTAAACAATTTTAAAAGTAATTTTTCACCATAAATTTTGGTTTCCTCAGTTTATTTAACATATTAAATATAATGACCAAATATGTTTCATATTTGGCTAAATCATTAGTAATTTAATGAGAGTGAACATATAGTTGTCATGCTGCATATGATGTGTATTATCAATATCAACTTTATCCAAAAACAGAAAATTCCATGCTAGGTTTCTCTCGCTTCAACAGTGTTTCCGACATCATATCCTTAGTAGCACTTTCTTTTCTATTTTTCTATCTTTGTTTTATTTCTGTGTGTGTGTGTGTGTGTGTGTGTGTGTGTGTGTGTGTGTGTGTGAAAGAGAGAGAGAGATGAAAAGCATCAACTCATAACTGCAGCACTTTATTTGTTCATTCATTGCTTTTCATACATGCCTAGACCAGGGAGCTCTAGCCGAGCCATGAGCCATGACCCCGTTGCTCAAGCCAGCAACCTGGGGCTTAAGCCAGTGACCTGTGCTCAAGCAGATGAGCCTGTATTCAAGCCGGATAAGCCCACGCTCCAGCCAGCTACCCCAGGGTTTTAAATGTGGGACTTCAGCATCCCAGGTCGATGCTCTATCTACTGCACCACCGTCATGTCAGGCCTCAGTATCATTTTCTAAACAATGGGTTTAGAAAAAAATTTTAGGCCCATATTTAATTTGTAGTTGTAAAGGATCTCTATATTTTCTATATTTGTGGCCTTTTTTAATAAAAATCTCAACACAATGTTTCCAGTAGGTCAGAAAATTGACTTTCTTCCTTTTCTTTACATTTGAATATACAATTCAACAACATAAACTTATCAAGATCCAAACGAGGCTAGATTTGCCCTTCTCATTCAACCTTCTTCATTTCTATCTTTTCTATCTTTCATAGTTGTTTCGTGAATAGTATCAGCATGCTCCAAGCAACTGAACTACCCGGCCAGGGCAACAATCTACTGTTTTAGACTTGTTTGGGGGGGGGGGTTACACATATTTTTATTTTTTAATTGATTTAAATTTATTGTGTTTACATAGACTCAAGTGTCCCACCAAATACATCCCCCCATCCTCATGTTCCCCTCAACATTCCCTTTGCCCCCATCACCCCAACAACCTCCCCCCTTCCTGCCAGGATTTGCTTTTCTGCTCTCTATAGCATTGTGTGATGTGTATATAATTTCACCAATCTCTTACCCTTCTCTGATCCCATCCTCTTATCCCCTTTCCCTTTGTCCACTTTTTCTCTGGTCCCTTCGATCCCACCTCTGTCCCTATTCCGTTTCTCAGTTCACATTGTTCATTGGATTCCTCAAATGAGTGAGGTCATATGATAATTTTCTTTCTCTGACTGGCTTATTTCACTTAACATAATAGTTTCCAGGTCCATCCATGTTGTCACAAAAGGTAAGATTTCCTTACTTGATGTGGCTCACAAAGCTTGAAATATTTCAGGTTTTGAAATATATTTGAAATACATTTATTTGCCTTTATACAGAAAGTTTATTAACCCCTGAACTGTGTGATTTGAACAGTTCTAGCTATAGTTGTCAGGGTAATGGGCTAGACAATTTTATAGGATAGGTCTTAAACCATATTTTGAAGTGGAATACAGTTTCCTACTGTTAACATTACTGGGTGTTTTTTACTGAAAATAATTTAATGAAATGACTACAAAAGTAAATTTAATTAACCACGTAAATTATCTCTGTAGTTGTACAGTTTCAAGGTGTTTTAAGTACATATATACATATAAATCAGTGGTTCTTAACCTTTTTTGAGGTACCGAACCCACCAGTTTCATATGCGCATTCACCAAACACTTCTTTAGTGATAAATAAAATATGATTTTTTTTCTCAAATTCAAGACATAGGTATATGTTTTTTGACTGGTGCACAAAATGAGCCGTGCATGAACATCACCTTGCTCAAAGAACAAAACCAACAAAGTGCATGAACTCACAACAAATTACAGTATTACTTTATTCTGGCCTCTGCAGCAGAGGCTTCTCCGAACCCCTGAGACCGACTCATTGAACCCCTAGGGTTTGATAGAACCCAGGTTAAGAACCACTGATATAAATGGATGTATGTATACTGCTCACAAAAATTAGGGATATTTTATCACTTCGTATTCATTTTGAAATATCCCCTAATTTTTGTGAACAGTATATGTATCATTTAAAATCTGCCTTAATTGTTATAACAGGAAAACTATGAAGAAATACCGACAGGGTTATGGGATTTTAAAGATTACTTTGAGGAATTTATTTGACTCTGTGTTTTTAAGAATCCTTTTGAAGAAAACTTAGAAATTGAGGATGTAGAAATTTGAGAATGGAGCCAAAATATCAAGATTTATATAAAGTATTTTAAGGAATGTTAGGTTTGGGGTAAATATTTTAAATTAGAAGATCTTTTTCCTTTTCTGCTGTGCTAAAGACTTCCAACCGAGGTAGAATATTTTGAAGACTATTTCATTTCTTTGTTTTCCTAGAAAAACACTTGAATTAAATTTATTGTTAAGGTTACTTAAAAGTAAACAGTTATGGTTTCTATTAGGGATTATATTGAGATGATGAGCCAGTTTACGCTGCTTCAGGCTCACTATTGATGTTCCCAGAGTTGTTATCTAACTTAAAATTTTTTAACTGTTTTTCTATCAATGAATGATCATTATAATAGATTTTCTTCTTTCTCTAGTCATGAAAGCTGGAGATGTTGTTTCTGTATACTCTGATATTAAAGGCAAATGTAAGAAAGAAGCTAAAGAATTTGATGGAACAAAAGTATTTCTTGGAAATGGGATTTCTGAATTAAGCTGCAAAAAAATCTTCAATGGGCTGCCTGAACTAATAAAGTATGTTATTAAGAGTTGTTTGGGTGAAATAAGTATTTTTTGTGGTTCAAGGAAAATTAAAACCAGTGTAAAAAAATCTATTAGCATTATATGAAAATTATTTTTTGGTTTCTATAAAACTCAAAAATTACTTAACCCATACTTCTATGGGTCTTTTTGTTTTGTTTTGTCTTTTTGTTTTTTAGAAAAAAAAGGCTGTTAGGTAACATGCTCAGATAAATGAGTTTTAAGTAAGCACCCAGTCATGCTATAATTCAAATAATTTTACTTTTCTTTTTGAATTTCATTGATTTGAAATTTTTTCATCTTGGAGAACAAAACTTGATAAAGTATGAAGTATATTAACCTATCCAGATTTTTAAAAATATTCTGATTTTGAGAAAGAAAGAACTATAAATTTAATATAAATTTTAAAAAATAATCAAAATAAATGTTACCAGAAAGCAATACTCTCATGAATACTTGTGGTCAAAAATTAATGTTTGGATTTATTCAACCAAATTAAAACATAGTTAAGTTTTAAATCATCTCTGGTTGCTACTGGCTCCAAATAAACTCACAGACAGTTCCATTTCTTATTTTGCTTAGTATTTTCAGCCTGTTGTAGAAGTTCTAGGACTGCTCCATCACTCCAAAGTTGGCAGCTGTTGCAGACATGATGAAGGCTATAAATTTCTCCATCCAGGCGAAAGCGTTCAGAACAGGCTTCTCTAAGATGTGCCACTTTGATGTGAATAATTTTGAGCTAAAGGTAAATGAGACCCTATAGGTTGACGAGAATCTTTTACCTCTCCCTTTAAGAATTTACATTAAGCCTTGCCCCTAATAAGAGTTATCACCAGAAATAACTTTTTTATGACCTATCTATATGGCAGGGCAGACTTCTAATTACTGAATATCTGCTCTTCTTATTGTCCTGTGAATGTTCTGTGAATGACTTTTTCCCTCTGAAGGCCCACGGTGCCTTACCTCATCCTCAGCTCAAAATGTCATATGCATCTCCTTTTCCCTTCTTATCTCTGAACTTCTCAGGTGTGTTGGGTCTCTGACTCTCATGTATGTGGAATTCCCATGTATGCCTATGTAATTAAATTTGGTGGGGTTTTTTTCTTGTTAATCTGATCTGTCCCATGTAGATTTAATTATTAGAACAGCTGAAAGAACCTTATAAGGGGAGAGGAAAGTGTCTTACTCCCCCGCCTAGGACTGGACCACACCTCTGATTCTTGGAATAGTTTTTCATGTTGTAGCAATTTGGTTTTATAGTTGAGATTAATTCTTCTGAAGAAACAGGTTATTGGATTCCCTAGCTCTATTTAGCAGTACTTTTCAAATGGCCAAGAACAAAGATTTTATTCTCCTTAGAAAGCTTTGTGAATATAAATAATAAAGCTTAGATCTTTTGTGTTTATCTTTGGTTCTGTAATCAGAGATTGATATTTTGCCTGCCTCCTATAATTCACCATAAGTGGTGCACTCTTCATTCTCTTATCTTGTTTGATTTGGTAGCTCCAGTAACTGTGCCAGCAGACTTTTCTGGGAAATGTTTTCTTTGTTGATGGGAGTAGGAAGCAGCCATCTTTAAAAAAAACTGTTGATTCTTACACCTGGGTCAGTTATGCTGTTATGATTTCTTTCTCTGCTGATGTAAAAAAAAGTATGCTTCCATAACAGAGGAATGCTACATGTGCACCTTGTTTCTTATTTGTATTTCTTAAAAAATTTAGAACTAACTCTACTAGCATTCAGCTAGTAAATTTACACCCTTTGTTTCTTGAATTTTAGTTGTGTTGAACCATTTATATATACATTCACAGAGGTAGGTTAATTTACGAACAGATTACACTGGGGAACAAAATTTTTGTTGCATCCACAGAAACACTTGTTCTTACCTAATTCGAGTGTGCTGATCTCAAATCTGACATTAGTTTTTCTCTGTAAGTTACAGTTATTTTGCAATTCAAGATTTTAGGCTTTCATCTTATTGTAAAATTTTCAACATTTAGTTTAACATAATGAAGTAGAATGTCTTCTTGGGCATCATCTTTGTGAAAATATAATAATTTATATAATGCAGTAAATACACTAATACACTAAAAGATATGATTGCATCAGAATTTGACTACAATTTCAAAATAGAACATATTAAAACACTTATTTTAATCATAAAATTTGCGCAAAACTTATTTAAATTCTATTCAGGCAAAAATTTGTGTTTGTAGCTCTTGCGTTTGTGTACTTATTGAGGACAATCTCATTTGATGCTCCATCAGTAGTCTGCTCATCACTAACAGCTCCAAGATTTTTGAGAAACTTATCAAGGTGACCGTTCAGAAAGTGAATCTTAACGCTCATGTTATATCCAATGTCACGGAAAGCCAACAGCATCCTTTGAACCAGAAGTTATAATTTTCTGCTTTTTTGTTGCCAAGGAAGTTCTTTGTAACTGCCACAGGAGACTGCCATGCTGCTTTCTCCTCCTTATTCATCTTCCTGGCAAATTCTTTGTCACGTGTGAAGGTTAAAATTTGAGGTCCATGGAATACACCTGCTTTTATCTTCTCGAAAGACAAGCCAGGTAAAGCAGAAATAATATGTTGAAAGCAGTCACTTTCTCTATTCAAAGCCTGAACAAACTGCTTCATTAAGCCAAGTTTGATGTGAAGTGGGGGAAAAATGATCCTGTCTCGATTAAGTATAGGTTCATTCACAATATTTTGCATCCCTACTTCCAGAGCTTCACGTTTCGACCACTCCTTCTGTGTTCAGTGTTTCTCCCGAGCTCGGCTGTCCCACAAATACAGAAAGCAAGGATACTTCATGAAACCTCTCTGTTGTCCTAGCAGGAAATTTACCATTTTAAGGACCACAGAAATAATCCAGTTATGCTCCTCATACTTCAGAAAGTCAAGGACAATTTTTATGTCATTATAATCTTCTCGCAGATGAGTTGAATAACCAATTGGAACCACTGCATAAATATTACCATTGTGTAGGAGAACACATTTCAGACTCCATTTAGAGCTGTCAAGAAATAGCTACCATTCTGTGGGACTGTAAGTGATAACACCTAGCTGGCTGAGAAGACTATTGATACCATGACAGTAAACAAAGTGTTTGTCTTTGGAAAAGAAGTCCACAAAAATTTGTTCAAACTTCCTGAAATGAGATACTTTAGCTAACCAGTGAAGTACATTCTTTTCTTGAAGCCTGGAGGCTAAGAACTCAGCTGCTTTCTTTAATAGGCCCAAATCTCTTACTTAGTCATTCAATTCAGGTTGGCTAACCTGCTGAAGGGTTAATGACTTCTTGGCATCAGAAGAAGACCCTTCAGTTCTACAACCATTTCCTCATGCATCTTATCAAAGTACACTTGATCACCATGTTCACTTTCTTTGTCCTTAGAGAAATAAAACCATTGAAAACTGGAACTGGGAGTGTCTCAGAGTGTGGGATTGGTCGTATTGCTGAAGGAATATTAGGATATGTGATCATATGCCGTTTTTTTTGTTTGTTTTTTTGTTTGTTTTTTGCTAATGCCCTTTGTATGGATCAGACAGAAATAACAGTCACTGATGTGGTCCTTCTGGTCATGCCAAACCATGGGAACACCAAAAGGCATTCCTTTGCGTTTTCCTTTTGTCCAGTCATGAAGCATTTCCTCACAACTATGGCACACAATATGAGGAGCCCAATTCTTGTCTTGATCGCCAAGGGGAACTTGAAAATAGGCAATATATGCACGTGTCACAAATGATGAAATATTGCTTCTTTATGTTGAAGTGTGTAACAGCCACATACAGTGTGTCCATAAAGTCATGGCGCACTTTTGACCTGTGACTGGTCAAAAGTGTGCCATGACTTTACGGACTTACTCTATATAACAGAAGTTGTCAGGACTATTACGCCTATTTGAAGAAGCCATGATTTAATCTTAAAAGAAAATAAGAGCATGTTTTTATCAGATAATAATTTTTCACATTTAAAAACAACTACAATTATGTAAAAGTAATGTTTGTAAAACATTAATTGCCTTGTGGTTATGTTCAATCCAAGAGTCATTGCCCTTTAACTCCAATTTAAAAACCAATGCATGCCATTAACTGTAACAAACGGAAATTAAAATTGCATAGAAATTAAAGCATGCACCAAGAAGTGGATTTCACATTTGAAATCAGCGATGCAGAATCATATAGAAACAGTTCTAAAACCTCATGCAACAGAAAAATAAAAAAAATTGTTCTCCATGTTATTTATCCTTGATATCTTGTACTTTGCATTATTATATGGAGATACATATTACAAAAATATCTTTTAAAAGAAGTATGCAATTCCATACCTGAGCATAATTGGTTTAAATTATTTGTCATGTCAAATAGGAACTAGTCAAAAGGGTAGCAGATGTTTTTTGCTTTTTATTTTACTTATTTCTGCCCAAATGAAAAACTTATGTAACTTTATCCCTTTTAGTTCTCCTGATGGCCTTCTACTGCAGGTAAAAATCAGAAACAATTCACTGGACTATTCTGAGTATCTTGGTGTTAAGTAAAATGTGGTTTTTAAAAGGCAGAGCATCTAGTCTTTGATGACGCTACTTGCGTATGTCTCTAGAAATGAAGTTTGTGTAGACAATGTAATTTACACAGACTAACATTAGATTTCCTACTTTTCAGAGGTATAGGCATAAGAATGACTGAACCAATATATCTCAGCCCTTCCTTTGATAATGTACTGCCCAGCTACTTATTTTTACAGGTAAGTAATTGTAAAAGTAAAATTTTTAGTGACATTGCAACATACTACAGTGAATTATTTGAAACCTAAAGGTGTTTGTTTGTTTGTTTTTTACTTCTATTAACATGCTTTCTTGTGGTCTAGATATAATATTTCCTGATCTACCTTTGATTATGCAATAAAAAAACTTTGCAAACATTCTTTATTTTCCCAACTGATTAATTACCTTTTTACCCTTTTTGCCTAAGTGTGCTTTAATATCAAGCTTATTATAATTGTTGCTTTCCATCTCACAATATTAATCTCTAAGTAATATATGCACTTGCTATATATATAAGTATTCATTTGTAACTTTGAGTAAGATTTAGATGGTGTACTACTAACAGATTTTTGTCAGGTGATTATTTATTGTGATGCTATAACAAGTGATTTGTTTTGCCAAGTATTTTTAAAATGTAATTACCTTGTAATATTATTCTGTCTTATTTAAGGCTGTCATCCTGTAGTAATAGTCATATATGATTAATACTAAAAGTGATTTAATATAACATTACTGATGGAGGTATATTTGAGTTGTATGATCTCACAATATATTCCTAGGTGTCTATCAGAAGCAGCTAAGATTTTCTTTACATTTTACGTTTCTCCTACCAAAATGTGGCTGTGGTGGGAAGATAGGAACACAAACATGCCTGTCAGTGGCATTAGCAGCTGGGATTAAGAAAGCTTGATTTTAAAATGGAAGTTAGATAATGAAGCACCTGAAATTGCAAATTTTTATACATTTTCTAGGGAAAAGATTCAGTTTTGTCACACTTCTAAGGGGTCTCTCTCTGGCCTCAAAGATATTGAGAACCACTGAATTGAGAAAGGATAATATGTGTGGGTTTTTTCCTGAATTGATTGGAGAAATGCATCGTGTGTGTGTGTGTGTGTGTGTGTGTGTGTGTGTGTGTGTGTGTGTGTGTGTGTGAATGACCTATGGCATCATTTCAGGATACTTTAGTAAACTGAGAATTTCTATTATACTTACAAAAATATATACCCTTGGCAGAGGATGCTGAACTGTATAATATCCAATGTTTTTTTACGTTCTCTGATTCTGAAATTTAAACTGATTTAGACTCATTGATAATTTCTTACAGAATTTGCCATCTGCTGTTGTAACTCATGTTCTGGATCCTCAACCTGGAGAGAAGATTCTAGACTTGTGTGCAGCACCTGGAGGCAAAACAACACGCATGACGGCACTAATGCACGATCAGGTGAGACAGTTTTCACCTGCTGTTGTCACTGTATTATGTATTTCAGCATTGAAGGGGGACTACATATAATTAGGAAACATTATGCAGACATTTGTAATCTTTTTGATGAGGAAAGGAAAGTTTGTATGTTAATGAGAAAGATATACATCAGTGTTTTTCAATTGCAGGTCCACAGACTGGAGTTCTGTCCTGTTCTTTCATTTGGGACAAGTTTCTTTGTTTCCTAATTTCAGCTGACTCCCTGGGTTTGTTTCCATGTATTGGGTAGATCCACTATGTCTCCTGGTCTTGGCAGAGTGGCCTTAGGTAGCAGCTGTCCTATGGGTCCAGTAGCACACTCTCCCTGGTCACTTGAACTGGCTGCTCCAGTGGTACCCCTCATGTGGGTTGTGTGTACCCCCCTATTGTAGTTGGGCCTTGCTTGCTGTTAGCACATTAGTGAGTGGGGTTGACTCTCAGACTGACTGGCTTTGAGGGCTGACTGTGACTACAGTGTGGGAGCTGTTATACAGCGACTGGTCCCAAGAAGTGAATGTCACTTTAGCCAGAGAGACCCAGTGGTGGGCAGCTGAACAGCAATGTAGGTGAAGGATGACAGTAGCTTGGATTAGGATGGCAGTAGTAGAGGAAATGAGAAGTAGTCTAGCTCTCATTCAGAGGAAGAGCCAACAGAATTCTTGATAGAATGTGTGGTGTAAAAGAGGGATATTAGGCCTCAGCAACATGAGGATTGGAGTTAGCATCAGTGAAAATAGGATGACCCCTGAACAAGTTTATGGTTGAAAATTGGGAATTTGCTTTTGAATGTTATGTTTCAGATGTCCACTTAACATCTAGATGAAGATTTCAATAGAGAACATAGGATTTCTGGAAAAGAAAACGAGATATAAATCAGAAAGTTGTCAGCAAACAGATGATTGTAAAAGTTATGAAACTAGGTGAGATCACTAAGATGTATAGATGGAGAAAGGACTGAACCCTGAGCACTTTAATGTGAGATCAGGAAGAAGCATCAGACCAGTAAAGGAGACATCACTAATGTAGGAAAAAAGTGTGATGTTCTGGAATTCAAGGGAGAAAAGTGTAAAGTGGAGGAAGAGTAATCCACTGTGTCAAATATTGCTGTGGGTCAAATAATATTAGAATTGATGCTTAACCTTTGGAATTTAGCATATGGAGAGTATTGGTGACCTTGACAAAAGTAGTCATAGTGATGGGGTAAAAGCCTGATAGAATTAAGTTCAAGTGAGAATTAGAAGGGAGGAATCTGGGACAAGTATAGACTATTATTCCAAGAACTATATTGCCAAAGGGAACAAAGAAATGGATAAAAAACTGACTCAGTTTCAATAATAAAACAATTTTTTTCTCCCAAGCTTCATCCTGTCTCTCTTATGTTTTTATCACAAATTATATCTTCATGCATTGTATGCCCAATGACATAGATTTATAATTATTTTTGAGTTGTCTTTCAAATCACAAGAAAAAAGATTAGTTAATAACCAAAAATACATTAACCCTGACTTTTATGTCTATTTACACAGTTACATTTAACAGCGCTTTTTATTTCTTCACCTGGTTCAAGTTACTGTACACTGTCCCTTCATTTCATGTGGTAAAACTGTTTTGTATTTCTTGTAAGGCAGGTATTACAGTGACAAACTCAGTTTCTGTTTATCTGAGAATGTCTATTTCTTCTTTATTTTTCAAGGATAGTTTTTTTTGTTTGTTTGTTTGTTTGTTTTTGTTTTTTTGCAGGATATAGAATTCTTGGCTGAAGTTATTTTTTCTCAGTACTTTGAATATGTCATCTGACAGCCTCTGGCTTCCAATAAGAACTTGCTTTTCTCTTACTGCTTTCAGAATTGTCAGTGACTTTGGACAGTTTTGATTACAATGCATCCTTGTGTAGGTCTCTTTGAATTTACCATACTTAAAGTTTGTTGAGCTTAAACATATAGATTTATGTCTTTTATCAAATTTGGGGAGTTTTTGACCATTATTCCTTCAAATAGTCTTTCTTCCCTTTTCTATCTCTCCCTTCCTTGGACACCCATTATGCAAAAATTGGTATGCTTGATGTTGTCCCAGAGGTCTCTTAAGCTCTATTCATTTTCATTTCTTTCCTTTCTGCTCCTCAGATTGGGTAATCTTAATTGACCTACCATAAAGTCTGCTGATTCTTTCTTTTCACTACTCATATCTGCTGCTGAAACCCTCCGATAAATTCTTAGTTCATTGTATTTTTCAACTTAGACTTTCTATTTGGTTCCTTTATATAATTTTAATCTCTTTGCTAGTAGTCTCTTATTTGGTGAGACACTGCTTTCCTGATATTCTCTAGTTCTCTGTCCATGGTTTCCTTTAGCTCTTGCAACATCTTTAAAAGGGTTCATGGGAAATCTTTGTCTATTAAATTCACTATCTCTGTGTTCTTGAGAAGTTTTTTTATTTCTTTTCTTTTTTATATATTCATTTTTAGAGAGAGAAGAGAAAGAGAAAAAGAGAGAGAGAGAGAATGGGGAGGAGCAGGAAACATTAACTTCCATATGTGCCTTGACTAGACAAGCCCAGGGTTTTGAACGAGCAACCTCAACATTCCAGTTCAACTCTATCCACTGCACTGGCCCAGATCAGGCCAAGAAGTTTTTATTAACTTTTTCTGCTGCATATGGGTCATATTTTATTTTTATACCAGCCTCATAATATTGTTTTTGAAAACTGGGCATTTTAATTATACTGTAGCAAGTCTGGAAATAAGATTATCTTTCTTCACTAGAGTTTGTTGTTGCTGCTTGTTGTTATTGCCATTGTCTATTTAATGACTTTTCTAAACTAACTGTGTAAACTTTCTATTTCTGTGTGTGGCCAATAAAGTCTGTTTTGTTGGCTTAGTGGTCAGCTAATGATTCAACAGAGATTACCTTAAATGCCTAGGACAAAAAAATAAAATAAAATGAAACAAATACCCCCCCCCAAAAAAAAACCCTTTTCCAATCCTTGTCAGTGTGTTCTGTGATTGTAATGATGGAACACTGTCAACATTCAGCTGGGCAATCTACAAATCCACCTTAGCCTTCACTTCCTACTGAGCAGAACCTAAAAGTTAGCCAAAGGTGAGTGTTTCAGACCTTTTCAGGTCTTTTCTGAAGGTTTGCCTCATCCTAAGCATGCATGTGGCTTTTCAGATTTCCAGGAAAAGGAGAACTTTGCAAAACCTTTATTCTCCAAAGTACCCCACACTTCAAACTTCCCTTACAGGCTTTTTGGTGTGTCTATTGTTTGCACCAACTGTTATTTCTCTCTCTAAGGGGCAGCAGTTAGTAAACTTTCCTTTAAATGTTTTTGACAAATGCCTCCTGGGTATTCACCTGTCTCAGGAGAGTTCTGAGTTAAGTGAAATAAGGACAAGCTCTTTGCACCAATCTTTCAGAAAGCTACCAGATATGTCAAAACAACTGACCACAATTCTTTGAAGACAAGGTATATTCTGATCTTTCTGGCACCAGGAAACTGCATGGGAAATGCAGATGTGGTCTTTAAAATGGTCACTGAACTGGGGATGAGGAAATGGGGCCACAATAAGTGTAAATGACACCAAGCTATCCTACTGAGATTCAACAACCTTTTTCTTTTTTTATTCCTTTTTATTTTTTTTTTAATGATAGTTTTACTTCTTATTTTCCAAATTGGATGCCTTTTATTTCTCCTTCTTGTCTGATTGCTGTGGCTAGGACTTCCACAACTATGTTGAATAAGAGTGGTGAAAGGGGGCACCCCTGCCTGGTTTCTGATCTTAAGGGGATTGCTTTTAATTTTTGCCCATTTACTATGATGTTTGCTGTGGGTTTGTCGTAGATGGCCTTTATCATATTAAGGAATGTTCCTTGTATTCCCACTTTACTGAGAGTTTTGATCATGAATAGGTGCTAGATTTTATCTAGTGCTCTTTCTGCATCTATTGATATTATCATGTAGTTTTTGTCCTTCCTTTTGTTTATGTGATGAATCACATTGATTGATTTGTGAATATTGCACCAGCCTTGCCTCCCCAGAATAAATCCCACTTGATCATGGTGTATAATTTTTTTCATGTATTGCTGGATCCAGTTGGCTAATATTTTGTTGAGAATTTTAGCATCTAAATTCATCAGGGATATTGGCCTATAATTTTCTTTCTTTGTGTTGTCTTTGCCTGGTTTCGAAATCAGAATTATGCTTGCCTCATAAAAGGAGCTTGGAAGTTTTCCTCCTCTTGAATTATTTGAAATAGCTTGAGAAGGATAGAAGTTAGTTCGTCTTTGAATGTTTGATAGAATTCACCTGTGAAGCCATCTGGCCCAGGGCTTTTGTTTGTTGGGAGTTTTTTGGTAACTGTTTCTATCTCATTTGTTGTAATCAGTCTATTTAGGTTTTCTGATATTCCAGATTGATTTTTGAAAGATTATATTTTTCAAGGAATTTGTCCATTTCACCGAGGTTGTCTAATTTTTTGGCATAGTATTTTCTTATAATCCCTTGTGTTTCTGTTGTGTTCATTGTTACTTCTCCACCTTCATTTCTAATTTTATTTATTTGAGTCATTTCTCTTTATTTCTTGGTGAGCCTGTCTAAGGGTTCATCAATTTTGTTTACTTTTTCAAAGAACCAGCTCTTGGTTTTATTCATCTTCTGTATTGTATTTTTAGTCTCCATGTCATTTATTTTCACTCTAATCTTTATTACTTCCTTCCTTCTACTTCCACTAGGCTTTACTTACTGGTTTTTTTCTAGTTCTTTTAGTTGCAGAATTAAGATGTTTATTTGAGCTTTCTCTAGCTTCTTAAGGTTTGCCTGTAATGCTATGAACTTCCCTCTCAGGACTGCTTTTGCTGTGTCCCACAGATTTTGAGTTGTTGTATGCTCATATTCATTTGTTTCAAGAAACTTTTTTATTTCTTCATTGATCTCATTGTTGATCCATTTGTTACTTAATAACATGCTGTTTAGTTTCCAAGTGTTTGAGTATTTTTCAGTTTTTTATTGTAGTTGATTTCTAGTTTCATGCTATTATGGTTAGAGAAGATGCTTGATATGGTTTCAATTTTCTTAAATTTTTTGAGACTCATTTTATGCCTTAATGCGTGGTCTATCCTAGAGAATGTACCATGTGCACTTGAAAAGAATGCATATTCTGCTGCTTTAGGGTGAAAGGTTCTGAAGATATCTATTAAATCCAGTTGATCTAGTGTGTTCCTTAGTTCTGTTTCTTTGTTAATTTTTTTCTTGAGGATCTACCCATTGATGTTAGTGGGGTATTGAAATCCCCTACTATTATAGTATTGCTTTTGATCTCTCCCTTTATGTCCATCAAAATCAGCTTTATATATTTAGGTGCTCCTATATTAGGTGCATAGATATTTATAATGGTTATCTCTTTCTATTGGATTGCTCCCTTTATCATTATGTAGTGACCTTCTTTATCCTTTACTATAGTCTTTGTTTTAAAGACTATTTTGTCAAATATAAGTATTGCTACTCCAGCTTTTTTTCATTTCTATTTGCATGAATTCTTTTTTTCATCATTTTATTTTCAGTCTATGTGCATATTTTGTTTTGAAGTGGGTCTCCTCTAGACAGCATATGTATGGGTCCTGTTTTCTTATCCATTCAGCTACCCTATGTCTTTTGATTGGAGCATTTAATCCATTTACATTTAAAGTTATTATTGATATGTAGTTGTTATTGCCATTTTTTTTCTTTAAATCTATATTCCTCTTTTAGTGTGTGTGTGTGTGTGTGTGTGTGTGTGTGTGTGTGTGTGTATTTTCCCCACTTTGTTTTGTGTACAGTAGGCCCCTTAACATTTCTTGCAGCATTGGTTTGGTTGTGATGAATTCCTTGAGTTTTTGGTTTGTTTGTTTTTTTGTCTGGGAAGCTTTTTATTTCTCCTTCAATTTTAAACAATAGCCTTGCTGGATAAAGAAGACTTGGTTGTAGGTTCTTGTTCTGAATTACTTTGAATATTTCTTGCCAATCCCTTCTGGCCTCAAGTGTTTTTGTTGAGAAGTCAGATGTCATCCTTATGGGTGTGACTTTGTAGGTGATTGACTGTTTTTCTCTTACAGCTTTTAATATTCTTTCTTTATCTCTTAGCTTTGGTAGTTTGATTATGATATGTCTTGGTGTGGGTCTCTTTGGGTTCTTTTTTAATGGGGTTCTCTCTGCTTCTTGAACTTGTGTGACTCTTTCTTGCATCAATTTAGGAAAATTTTCAGCTATAATTTCTTCAGAGAGCTTCTCTAGTCCTTGTTCTTTCTCTTCTCTTTCAGGAACCTTTATTATGCGGATATTGTTTCTCTTCATGTTGTCACTGAGCTCTCTTAGAGACTCCTCAGACTTTTTGATCCTCTTTTTGCTTTTCAGCTTCCATACTTTCGCTTATCTTGTCCTCTAAGTTGCTGATTCAATCCTCTGCTTTATCCAGACTGCTTTTAATTCCTTCTAGTGTAGTCTTCATTACTGATATTGTGTCATTTCTGTCTGGCTCATCTTTATAATTTCTGTGTCCCCTTTGATGTTTACAATTTCTTTATTGAGGTGTTCATTAAGTTTATTCATTGTAGCTTTGAGATCCTTAAGCATCCTAACAATCATTATTTTATACTCTGCATCAAGTAATTTGATTACTTCTGATTCATCCAGGACTTTTTCTGAGGATTTATCTTGTGGAAGCATATGACTAATGCTTCTCTGCCTTCCCATTTTTCTCTGTATGACTTGTAGGCTTTTTCTAGTTGTGGTCTCCTTACCTAGTCAACAACCTTTTTCTTGATTGTTTGTCTAGTTATTGTAATGTTTGATTAGTTTCCAGAGTTCATATAAATTTGATTCTGACATATTTTGCAACTTACTTGCTCTTTATGTAGAGGGACATGTTAGAGTTCCTTATTTGCTCTTTTTGTTGACATCATCTTCAAGAGACTGATCTTGAAGAACCTCAACATTTGAGTAGTGGAGTAGAAGAGGATGTGTCTATAAAAAGAAATAAGAGGAGTTAGTTGCTGGAGAGGTAGAAAAATAAATAAATGTGAAGTATTACAGAAGCCAAGAGGGAAGCTTAATGCAAAGTGATAGCTATCAATGTCAAATAGTCAAAGGTCAAGTAGAAAAAGGATAGAAAAATATTCCATGAATATAGGTATACAGAAGTCATTTGTGACATTAAAACTATTTTTCAATAGTGAAATTGGTTTTTTGATCAGGACAATTCTTAAATGTAAGTGACTATTCTAAGCATTGCAGTACATTAGGCATCCTTGACCTTTGACAACTAAACACTAGTAGCACCCCTCCCCCTGGTGTTTTAACCAAAAAAAAAAAAAAAAAAACACAAAAAACTGCCACACATTTCCAAATGCTCCCTGGAGAATCAGACCTATCTCTTGGAGAACCACAGCCTTAGAAACCTCTCAATAAAATATGCATAGAGGAGTGAGGAATGAAACCAGTGAGTTGTCAGAAACAAGAGTTACTGGACATTTGGCTGGAGTGAGTTATGTGACAGAGCAGTAATTGGGGTTAAAGGTTTTGTTTGTTTTTTTTTTCATACGATTCATACATGTTTAAAAACAAATGAAAATGATCCAGATTAAAGGGAATGCTTGAGTATACTAAGGAAAAAATAACTGACAAAGTAATTGAAAGGGTGGGAGAAAAGCATATGTGAAAGAAATGGTCTTACAGAGTAGGCTGAAGTCCTGTTTTGAAGTAGTGATTTCTAGGACAATACAGATGTGTTTCAGTTTCCCTGCTTCCCTGTCATATAGACCAGTGTTTTCCAACTGCTGGGTGCAAGAGTTAATCACCTGATGTTTTATGAAGATTATAGAGCCAATAATCTTAATCTAATTTACCTACATTCAGGGTAATTTCTGTCTTAGTGGTCCCCAAAATAATTCTATTTTCACCAGACCCCAGGTGTGAAAAGTTTGAAAACCACTGATAAAGACTACTCTAAACACAGGAGCCAGTGTCACTTCTCTGCTCATAATTCTCCAATGGTTTCTCATCTTACTCAGAATAAGAGACAACCTTAAAAAAAAAATTTTCTTTTTTACTTCTTGATTTTAGAGAGAGAAAGAAAGATAGAAACATTGGTTTGTTGTTCCATCTATTTATGCATTCATTGGTTGATTCTTGTATGTGCCCTGACCAGAAATTGAAACTGCAACCTCAGTGTATCAGGATAATGCTGAACCCATTGTTTTTCAACTGCTGGTCCTGTGGACCAGTGCCAGTCTGCCAGAAATTTTGTTCTAAACCATGAATGATTTAAGCACTCTGATGTTGTATGAAGATTATAGACCCAAGCCTGCCCCTTTGGGGATGGGACCACGTATTCGTCAGTTGCAGTTCACTACGGTGACCCCACCTCCACCCCCAACTGGCTTCTTGCATTCCTTAGTTCCCTGTCAGGAGGGTAGAACATCACCAGCCATCAAAATGTACCCACTGCAGTTGCCAGAGGAGAAAGAAATCTGCTCCACTTGCTTTTCAGATCATAGCACCCCCTATGGGGAATTGTATCCTCAGTCCACCTGTTTTGAAGGTGGGTATTTAAGTCCCTGGACTTGTGGAAACATAGCACATACAAGTAGATGAACAATGTCCCCCATCCTGGGCTGCTTTGTCTGCTAATTACCAGTAAGGGAATAGCTTTATGGTTGGACGATATAATCACCAGACAACATCAAGGTGGTTAACTTTTAAAGACTGGCATGAGATTTCTGGTGGATCAGAATCAGTCCACAGACCAATGGTTGAAAACCACTGTTCTAACCAACTGGCCATGGCACAATCCAACCTTCTTTTTTTTTAATTTTTTATTAATTTTAATTGGGTAACATTAATAAATCAGGGTACATATGTTCAAAGAAAACATCTCCAGGTTATCTTATTCAATTATGTTGCATACCCATCACCCAAAGTCAAACTGTCCTCTGTCACATTCTATCTGGTTTTCTTTGTGCCCCTCCCTTCCCCCACCCCGTAACCACCACACTGTTGTCCATGTCTCATAGTCCTGCTTTTATGACCCACCTATGTATGAAATCATACTGTTCTCAGTTTTATTCTGTTTTACTTGTTTCACTCCATATAATGTTGTCAAGGTCCATCCATTTTGTTGTAAATGATCCTATGTCATCATTTCTTATGGCTGAGTAGTATTCCATAGTATATATGTACCAAAGCTTTTAAATCCACTCACCCTCTGATGGACACTTGGACTGTTTCCAGATCGTCGCTATTGTGAACAATGCTGCCAGAAACATGGGTTGCATTTCTTCTTTTCGAACAGTGCTATGGTGTTCTTCGGGTATATTCCGAAAAGTGGGGTAGCTGGGTCAAAGGCAGTTCGATTTTTAGTTTTTTGAGGAATCTCCATACTGTTTTCCACAGTGGCTGCACCAGTCTGCATTCCCACCAGCAGTGCAGAAGGGTTCCCTTTTCTCCACATCCTCGCCAGCATTTATTCTGTGTTGTTTTGCTGATGAGCGCAATTCTGACTGATGTGAGATGATATCTCATTGTGGTTTTAATTTGCATTTCTCTAATGATTAGTGATGTTGAGCATTTTTTCATATGCCTATTGGCCATCTGGATGTCCTCTTTGGAGAAGTGTCTATTAATTCTTTTGCCCATTTTTTGATTGGATTGTTTGTCTTCCTGGTGTTGAGTTTTATAAGTTCTTTATAAATTTTAGTTATTAACCCCTTATCAGACGTGCTGTTGAATATGTTCTCCCATTGTGTGGTTTGTCTTTTTATTCTGTTTTTATTGTTTAGCTGTGCAAAAACCTTTTAGTTTAACATAGTCCCATTTGTTTATCTTGCCTTTTATTTCATTTTCCCGTGGAGATAAATCGGCAAATATATTGCTGCTATAGATGTCGGAGAGCTTGCTGCTATGTTTTCTTCTAAGATGCTTATGGTTTCACGGCTTACGTTTAAGTCTTTTATCCATTTTGAGTTTGTTTTTGTGAATGGTGTAAGTTGATGGTCTAGTTTCATTTCTTTGGAGATAGATGTCCAATTTTCCCAACACCATTTGTTAAAGAGGCTGTCTTTACTCCATTGTATGTTCTTTCCTCCTTTGTCAAATATCAGTTGTCCATAAAGCTGTGGGTTTATTTCTGGGTCCTCTGTTCTGTTCCATTGATCTATGTGCCTGTCCTTATGCCAGTACCAGGCTGTCTTGAGTATAATGGCCTTGTAGTAAACCTTGATATTCGGAAGAGTGATACCTCCTGCTTTATTTTTTCTTTTTAAGATTGCTGAGGCTATTCGTGTTCTTTTTTGGTTCCATATAAATTTTTGGAATGTGTGTTCTATATCTTTGAAGTATGTCATTGGTATTTTAATTGGTGTTGCATTGAATTTATAAATTGCTTTGGGTAATATAGACATTTTAATGATGTTTATTCTTCCTAGGCATGAGCATGGTATATGCTTCCACTTGTTTGTATCTTCCTTGATTTCTTTTATCAATGTTCTATAATTTTCCGAGTACAAGTCCTTAACCTCCTTGGTTCAATTTACTCCTAGGTACTTTATTTTTTTGGCTGCAATAGTGAAGGGGATTGTTTCCTTAATTTCTTTTGCTGACAGTTCATTGTTGGTATATAGAAATGCCTCTGATTTCTGAGTATTAATTTTATATCCTGCCACCTTGCTGAATTAATTCATCAGGTCCAGTAGTTTTTTGACTGAGACTTTAGGGTTTTCTATATACAATATCATATCATCTGCAAATAATGACAGTTTTACTTCTTCTTTTCCAATATGGATGCCTTTTATTTCTTCTTCTTGTCTGATTGCTGTAGCTAGGACTTCCAGAACTATGTTGATTAAAACTGGTGAAAGGGGACACCCCTGCCTGGTTTCTGATTTAAGGGGATTGCTTTTAATTTTTGTCCATTTAGTATGATGTTTGCTGTAGGTTTGTCGTAGATGGCCTTTATCATGTTAAGGAATGATCCCTGTATTCCCACTTTACTGAGAGTTTTGAGTATGAATGGGTGCTGGAATTGAAATTATCATGTGATTTTTGTCCTTCCTTTTGTTTATGTGATGAATCACATTGATTGATTTGCGTATATTGAACCAGCCTTGCCTCTCCAGAATAAATTCCACTTGATCATGGTGTATGATTTTTTTCATATATTGCTGGATCCAGTTGGCTAATATTTTGTTGAGAATTTTAGCATCTAAATTCATCAGGGATATTGGCCTATAATTTTCTTTCTTTGTGTTGTCTTTGCCTGTTTTCAGGGTCAGAATTATGCTCGCCTCATAAAAAGAGTTTGTAAGTCTTTCTTCCTCTTGAATTTTTTGAAATAGCTTGAGGAGGATACGAGTTAGTTCTTCTTTGAATTTTAGGTAGAATTCACTTGTGAAGCCATCAGGCCCAGGACTTTTCTTTGTTGGGAGATTTTGATAACTGTTTCGATCTCATTTGTTGTAATTGATCTGTTTAGATGTGCTGATTCTTCCAGATTGATTTTTGAAAGGCTATATGATTCAAGAATTTTTGTCCATTTCACCTAGGTTGTCTAATTTTTTGTCATAGAGTTCTTCATAGTATTTTCTTACAATGCTTTGTATTTCTGTTGTGTCAGTTGTTGTTTCTCCACTGTCAGTTCTAATTTTATTTATTTGAGTCCTCTCTCTTTTTTTCTTGGTGAGTCTAGTTAAAGGTTCATCGATCTTGTTTACCTTTCCAAAGAACCAGCTTCTGGTTTCATTGATCCTCTTTATTGTTTCCTTAGCTTCTATGGCATTTATTTCTGCTCTGATCATTATTATTTCCTTCCTTCTACTTGTCCTGGGCTTTATTTGCTGTTGTTTTTCTAGTTCTTTTAGCTGCAGGGTCAGGTTGCTTATTTGAGCTTTTTCTAGCTTCTTGTGGTATGCCTGTAGTGAACTTTCCTCTTAGTACTGCTTTTGCTGTGTCCCATAAATTTTGAGTTGATGTATGCTCATTATCATTTGTTTCTAGAAACTTTTTTATTTCTTCTTTGATCTCATTGTTAATCCATTCATTATTTAATATCATGCTATTTAGTTTCCAAGTGTTTGAGTTTTTTTCAGTTTTTCTTTTGTGGTCAGTTTTTAGTTTTATGGCAATGTGATCAGAGAAAATGCTTGATATGATTTCAATCTTTTTAAATTTGTTGAGACCACTTTTATGTCCTAACATGTGGTCTATCCTAGAAAATGTACCATGAGCGCTTGAGAAGAGTGTATATTCTACTGCTTTAGGGTGAAAAGTTCTGAAGATATTTATTAAATCGAGTTGATCTAGTGTATTCTTTAAGTCTGCTCTTTCTTTATTACTTTTTTTCTTGAGGATCTATCCAGTGATGTTAGTGGGGTATTGAAATTTCCTACTATTATAGTATTGCTGTTAATCTCGCCCTTTATATCCATCAAAGTCTGCTTTATGTATGTTGGGGCTCCTATGTTTGGTGCATAGATATTTATAATAGTTATATCTTCCTGTTGAATTGTTCCCTTTATCATTATGTAGTGTCCTTCTTTATCACTTACTACAACCTTTGTTTTAAAGTCTATTTTGTCAGATATAAGTATTGCTACCCCGTCTTTTTTTTCATTTCCATTTGCATGAAATATTTTTTTTCCATCCTTTTACCTTCAGTCTGTGTGCATCTTTTGTTTTAAGGTGTGTCTCTTGTAGACAGCATATGTATGGGTCCTGTTTCTTTATCCATGCAGCTACCCTATGTCTTTTGATTCGATCATTTAATCCATTTACATTTTATCATTTATTATTTATTTATTAAGGTTATTATTGACATGTAGTTGTTTATTGCCATTTTATTCTTTAAAACTGTATTTTTCTTTTGCTATATTCTTTTCCCCCTCTGAACTGTTCACAACAGGCCCCTTAGCATCTCTTGCAGAATTGGTTTGGTTTTAATGAATTCCTTGAGGCTTTCTTTGTCTGTGAAGCTCTTTATTTCTACTTCAATTTTAAAGGTTAGCCTTGCTGGATAGAGTAGTCTTGGTTGTAGGTTCTTGTTTTGCATTACTTTGAATATATCTTGCTATTTCCTTCTTGCCTCAAATGTTTCTGTTGAGAAGTCATATGTCATCCTTATGGGGGCTCCTTTGTAGGTGATAGCTTTTTTTCTCTAGCAGCTTTTAAAATTTTCTCTTTATTCCTTAGCTTTGGTATTTTAACTATGATGTGTCTTGGTATAGAGTTCTTTGGGTTTCTCTTTAATGGAGTTCTTGTGCTTCTTAAACATGTGAAATGTTTTCTAGCCTAATTTAGGGAAGTTTTCAGCTATGATTTGATTGAACAAAGTTTCTATTTCTTGTTCTTTCTCCTCTTCCTCAGGAACCCCTATGATGCGAATGTTGTTTCTCTTCATGTTGTCACAGAGCTCCCTTAGAATTTCCTCAGATTTTTTGAGTCTCTTTTTTTATTTCTGCTCTGCTTCTGTGCCTTTGTTTATTGTGTCCTCTAACTCACTGATTCGATCCTCAGCTTCATCCATCCTGCTTTTAATTCTTTCCATTGTGGTCTTCAGTTCTGATACTGTATTTGTCATTTCTGTGTGATTCTTTTTTATTATTTCAATTTCGTTTTTTATACTTGTTATCTCTTTATTTAGGTGTTCGTAATGACTATCTATTGTTGCTCTAATCTCTTTGAACATCCTAACTATCCTTATTTTAAACTCTGCATCTGGTAATTTGGTTATATCTGGTTCATTCAGGTCCTTCTCTGGGGATTTCTCTTGATTCATTTTGGTTGCATTTTTCTGCCTGCCCATTTTGTTAGTGTATAAGAAGGGTGTGGCCACTGGAGTCTAATGAGTGTTGCCTTTGTGTTCCCTAGGTGTGGTCTGTCTGCAGGCCTGCCACCCTCTCTGATGCTGCCTAGGGCAGTTGGGTATGGGCGTTGGCAGCAGCGGCCCACTGCGGCTGTTGCTGTGATTTCCACCTCTCCTCCATGGGAGGGGCTGTGTTTTGGTGCCTGGCTCTACAAGCCTCAGCCTGTCTGGGTCTTTGCCTCGCCCTCACAGGTGGGGTTGCGCACTGCACTGAAGCCACAAGCCTCAGCAACAAGGGTAGGGGTGAGCACCTTTGCATGCTTAGTCCCTTCTGTTTCATGAACCTGAAGCACCTATTCTGTCCTCCTTTGAAATTGGTAACTTGTTCTTCATCAGCAATTCTTCTTGCCTCATGCTGAACCATCTTTGTGGACACAGGAATTCCAATTGCCCTTTGCTCTTCAATCCATATCTTCAGTTCCCTCTCTAAATCAGGCCATTTTGTTGACTTGCCTCTCATGGCCTTCTTCTGCTGTGGCGTTTTCAGTAGGGTTTCTTCTTCCTGTAGCCAGTCTTGGATTGATTTTTTAGTTGGAGGAGGACCAAACTTATATTCAGCAGCACAATTTCCATTCACTTTTGCAAACTGTATTACTTTTATTTTATTTTTATATTTTTCCCAAAGTTAGATATAGAGAGACCATCAGACAGACTCCCACATGAGCCCAGCCAGGATCTACCTGGCATGCCCACCAGGGGCCAATGCTCTGCCCATCTGGGACATAGTTCTGTAGCGGCCGGAGCCATTCTAGCACCTGAGGTGGTAGCCATGGAGCCATCCTCAGTGCCCTGGCCAACTTTGCTCCAATAGACTCTTGATTGCAGGAGGGGAAGAGAGAGATAGAAAGGAAGAAGTGGGGGAGGGGTAGAGAAGCAGATGGACACTTCTCCTGTGTGCCCTAACCAGGAATTGAACCTGGGACTTCCACACACTAGGTCGATGCTCTACAGTTGGTCGATGAGCCAACTGGCCAGGGCCTGGGTCACTTTTAACTTGAATTCAGCACTGTATGAAAACCTTTTCTGAGCCATTTCTGGGCAGAACATGGCAAAATGTAACCTACCATAATATACCATTAACAAGTGCAAAACAATGAGCGCAAAGACAACAAACATGAAAAAGCAGGAAAATGCAAGTAAACAAATCTGCAACCACTGTATAAGATGCACTCAGTGTTTAGACCCCAAATTTTTCAAAAAAGGGTGTGTCTTATACGTGGGAAAATATGGTGTTACCTGTACATTATCAGTGTAACTGTCTCTAATAGTCCTCCCTATTTCTCATTTTCTGCTTTAATCTTTTTTGACTTGGGAATGAAGCAGCCATAACCTGGTTCTAACTGTCTAAAAATAGTTCTGAATAAAAACAGGGTGAATTAGGTCTGAATGAAGGTTTTGAGAGACTGTATAAACTACACAAACTTTATTATTGTTTCACTTATATTTTACTGTTTAGAGCCCTTTTTTCCCTCCTTTGGTTACCTTTGAGTCTCAGCTGTAGTTCAGTTGTTTGAGGTGGCTTGATATGAGAAGTCTGCTAAACCTAGGAGTCTTATAAAACCAGATAACCCAACACTGTGGCTTCCTCTTTCAGTGAACTTATTACTATAGCAAAGGGGATAGAATGTTTTAGGGCAGGCTATGTAATAACAAAACTCCTGAACCTTCAAATATTTGCATTTTTTTTCCTGTTTCTTAATGGTAATATGATTCTTGCCTTTGTCAACAACTTAACAATTAATTCTTTGCAACAGTCTCTAGAGCACACAAATCAGGGTGAGGTTTGAATCCTAGTGCTGTCGTGTATTAGCTGAGTGACCTGATTCTGTTTTCTTACATTTAAAAGCTTATTCTGCTTAACATTAATACATATTTTATAATTGCCTACACGACACTTTTAGCAATTATTTTGAGTGTTAAGTGGCAACATATACATGGCACACAGTGAGTACTGAAGTAATGACTGGTATTGTAAAAGATAATGTGGAATTGGAGTCTTGCATAATATATTGTGGGGTTTTATACAACAAAAAAAGACTTAATTTAAAATTTTATTTTTATAGAATTATTATTTTCTTTTTTAGTGAGACAGACACAGATAGGAAGGTGGAGAGATGAGAAGATTCATAGTTACAGCACTTTAGTTGTTCATTGATTGCTTCTCATATGTGCCTTGAACCAGTGACCCCTTGCTCAAGCCAACAACCTTGGGTTCAAGCCAGCAACCACGGGACCATGTTGATGATCTCACACTCAAGTCAGCGACCTCAGGGTTTTGAACCTGGGTCCTCAGAGTCCCAGGTCGACAACGCTCTATTTACTGCACCACCACTGGTTAGGCTATAGAATTATTCGTTGCATTAAAAAATTTGGACAACACAAAGAGAATTTTTAAAAAATCCTTTGTAATTTCATTACTCAGGAACGATCTCTGTTAATAGTTTATTGTCTATCATTCTAGTCTTTTTTTATATATATGCAATTCCTATTTGCTTTATAGACTCTAGATCCTGAAAATAACCTTGCATGGTGTGGTCATGTCTCAGTTTCACAAATAAGGGGAACGAGGTTGAGAGAAGTTAAGATCAAGTTGCAAAGTGTTAGAGGTATTTATAATCAGGACTAATTCCCCTTTGAAATGAGATGAAGCTCCCCTCCTTGCCTAATTGAAAGCAGTTCTCTCCAGAATCAGTTTACCATAATTTTGTAAGATGCTGATCAAGGTTTAGCGTGTATTTTGTGGTTAAGAAAGCAGAATTGGTTTGGGTTTAATATATTTTTTCATGTATTTTAATAATATAATGTTACTTAGGTGTTATGGAAGTTTGGAGCCCCATCAATGTTAAATTGGAGTGAGGTCCAAAGTGATTGTAACTCTCTAAGCTGTAGAGTCTTACTGTGACAGTGTCTGGGATGCACTCTGTGTACACTTGATGTTGCATTACTGAGAGATTTGGAAAACAATCTTAAAGTTGAACTCATTGTACTAAAAAAATGACTTAGTTACATTCTTATTTTTATAATAGATTTGAAATTCTAATTTTCCTGTTCATGTATCTTTAAGAAATAGAAATTGTTATTTGGATCAGTAAATATTGCCTTTAATTTAAACATGCTACAGCATTTATACATTTATTTATAACCTTCAGAAACTTCTTTAAAAAACTAGATTTTATAGTAATACTGTATGTACTGACTATACAGTACCTTAGGAACACACATACACAGATGGACAAAGCTGTTTTCTTAAAGGGACTTACCTTCATTGATTTATTACACTTGGACCTTTATCTTAGGGAATTTAGCAGTTTCTTGTTTCTAATATTTTGAAAATTATACTGTCATGGACCAATCATGATTGAATGGTTTGTATTGCTTTTGAATGATTTTTTTCAGAAATATGATTTTTAAAAAAAGTAGTTTATCTAAATGTTTATTATCTAGGCAACTATAAAACATGTATCAATATCACATATAATAAGCTATGGTTAATTTAGACATGATATCTTGAATTTAAACATTGTCAAAAACATTCCAGAAAAAAATTATTTGCTCTATATTTGTTGTGGGAGGGATGGGTCTGTTTGAGTTCTTTACATATTTATATATAACTTCAATATGATGTAACCTTTAACATTATGTGGATATAGCTTATGTAAAGTTAATGAAGTGAATTAAATGTGGACTTTTCTGTAGAGGTGTGGAATTGTTATGGAGCTGGGTGCATTTGGGGAAGTACAGGGATTATGAGGTCTGTGTATGAAAAGTAGTAGATGTTTGAAATTTCATAGCCTAGACTGGGACCAGATTGTCAAGGGTTGTTTCAGAAACATTGGGATTTATCCTCAAGATATCCAGATGTAGACATCCAGAAAGCAGCAGCATGTGCTTAGCATTCAGGTAGAATAGGGTGGAGTGACACAGATAGCGATCATTTGGGGAATGGATGTAATCACTCACGCAGAACTTGTTGATGACAGGGAGATGAGAAGGAGAGGGAACCCAAGGGAATTCTGTTAGCAAAGGAGACAGACCTGTTATGATGGTGTTCTTCTATACATGGGCATTAGCATCTATATTTGTTGGGAGTGGAATTTAGTCAGGGGGCAGAGGTCAAGACTTCAGAGTTTTGTTGGTGTTTTGTTTTGTATCTGATCTGTTACTTCCCGCTAAGCTCTTGTCAACTTTATACCCATTTTGTACCTGTGCAGCTAGTGTGGCTGGAGAGTATATCACAATCTTCTGATTAGTTGTACTTTAAATTCACGATCTCAAATTTTAGGTGCACTTTTACTGTTGCCTGACAGTCATACTACATTACCCTACTTTATTCACAAAAGTAACTGTTTCCTCCTCTTTCTCAAACTTTTAGCATCTCGTTCTATATCCAATTCTCAGCTGATTGTCTTCCTTCTCTGCTGAGGAACTTTAAGTTAATGACTTCAGTGGACTAGTGCCAGTTGCCTACATCACATCAGCTGGACCCATGTACTCTGTCTGTTGCTACTACAGACATCTACTCCTATGTAATGCTAGCTCCTTTCCTTGTGCACTCAATTCTGTCCTCTCATCCTCCCCGAAACATTGCTCCCTTGGCTCTCTATTCTTCCTTGTCATCACATTTCTTTCTCTGCTGGCTCATTCCCATCATCATACCATTTGCTGTTATATCAAATGAAAAAAGACTACATTTGACTCGACTCACTTAGCCAGCAACAACTTCATTTCTGTTCACTTCTGCAGTAAATGAGTTGTCTGTACTAACTGTCTTCAATTTCTCTGCTTTCATTTTCTTTTTCTTAAGTTTTATTTATTTTTTAAATTGATTTTAGAGAGAGGATATAGAAAAAAAAGGTGAGTGGAGGAGTGGGAAGCACGAACTTGTAGTAGTTGCTTCTCATATGTGCCTTGACCTGATAAGCCTGGGTTTTGAACCGGTAATCTCAGCATTTCAGTTTGACGCCTTATCCACTGTGCCACTATAGGTCGGCTCATTTTCTTTTCAATCTACTTCAGTTAGACTTTCAGCCCCATGAATTCAACTTAACATTGGAGTCAAAAACATTACTAGCCATCTTTACTTGCTGTGGTTATATTATAAAGAGGTACTAAAAATGGTAACAAATTTCAATTGCTCTTGTTAAATACTGGGCATCATATGGCCTTTGCAGTATTGGGCTCCATGTCTCTTTCTGTGACTCTTCCTAGGACTAAGAAATTGTCTAGTTTTGATCAAGCAGATGGTTTCAAGTTTTTCTCTAATATGTTGAATGAAGTTGCAAATGAATGAGCTGAGTGAGCATAAAAATAATTAACATGCAGCCTTGAAGGATAATTAATTTTTTTTCTTTTTTTAATTTTAATTTAGTTTTTGACAGAGACAAAGAGAGAGTCAGAGAAAGGGACAGATAGGGAGAGATAGACAGGAAGGAGGAGAGATGAGAAGCATCAATTCTTTAATTGCAGCTCCTTAGTTGTTCATTGATGGCTTTCTCATATGTGCCTTGACGGGGGTGTGGTGGGGAGGGCTACAGCAGAGCAAGTCACCCCTTGCTCAAGCCAGTGACTTTGGGCTCAAGTCAGTGACCATGGGGTCACGTCTATTATCCCACTCTCAAGCCAGCAACCCCTCACTCAAGCTGGTGAGCCTCCGCTCAAGCTGGATGAGCCTGCGCTCAAGCCAGCGACCTCAGGGTTTCAAACCTGGGTCTTCCATGTTCCAGTCCAACATTCTATCCACTGTGCCACCACCTGGTCAGGCATGATAATTAAATTTTGTGTCGTGAGGTTTAGTTCGAGTGCCAGACAAAGCCTTGTGCAGTCCCAGTGACGGCTATTAATTCCAGACAATGAGGCACAGTTGCCTGTTCAATGGTGTGGGGTAATGTCTTCGGAAATAAGCCAGCAAAGATGCTTCCATTAGCAGGCATTTAAAAAGAGTTTATCAGGGGAAGGCTATCTTCATTAATGAATATTAGAGTAGGAAATCACACTTGTAGTACAAAGAAAATGACTCGAGTGCTGATGGCCATTAGGAGTGTGGAGACAAGAGGGATTAGCAGAGTTCAGATGTTGTTATATGACGTGTCAATAATTTCAATGATTAGCTCTTTGGACTAAAATCCTGTTAGAAAAAGTATTCCTGTTAGTGCCAGGCTTCCAATGAGTGAAATGCTTTGAACAGTGTGCCTATCTTTTGAACATTTTGTTTATCATTTAGGCTGTGAATAGAAGAACCTGAGCATAGAAATAGTATGGCTTAAAAAAACGTGTGTGTGCAGATATGGAAAAGTGCTTAGATATGGCTGGTTAATGCCTATCGTTGCTATTATTATGCCTAGTTGGCTTGAGATGGAGAAGGCTGTAACTTTTTTAATGTCGTTTGGGTGAGGGCACAGATTACTATAAATAGTGTGGTGATTGTTCCTCGGCATATTACTATTTTAATTAGCTTATTATTTTCTATTAGTGGGTAGAACTGGATTAGTAGAAAAATGTGTGCTCTGACCATTGTGCTTGAGAGCAGGCATGGGTAAGCCAAATCAGGTGGTGATTTGCTGGTGGCAGCTAGGAGCAATCCAGTTAGCAGAAAGTGGTCAAAGTTGCGTACAATGATCTATTGTAATTCTCATGAATTGGAGTTAATTAGGAACCATGCTACTGATACAATAAATCTTACATCTCTAGTACAGTTATGTAAGATTGCAGAGCAGCAGTATTAGAGTCTGCTCTGCCGAACCATTAGCTGATTAACAGGAATGATATAATTCCTACTCCTTCTCAACCAATAATTTAAAAAGATTGTTGGTGGTAACTAGAATTAGTATTGTAATGAGAAATATTAAGGTACTTAAAGAATCAATTGATGTTGGGATCTGAGATATCATATTGAGAAACCCATAATAGATCATGTGACAAATATTGTTAGTGGTATATATATTATTGAGAACTAGTTTAGTTTAAAGCTGATAGTTTCATAGTTTAAATTGTTATTCAGTGTCAGTTAGAAATTACTATTTCTTGGCCAGAGTAGATAAACGTTATAGTGGGGATTAGGCTGGTGATAAAGGCATATGAGATTACAGTTTTTACAAAGTTTGGGTATAGCATATATTCCTGAATGTTAGAGATGATTATTGTGACTGGTATAGTTAGTATAAGTAGCAAAGTTATTATTGAGGAGGCAAATGGATTTATTACATTTATTTGGAGTTAGACCAATGTTTTGGTTCCTAAAACCAGTGGATAACTTCCCTTCTCCAAAAGTCTGGAAAAGCCACACTGTTAGGTGTGGGAGCATGAGTCAGCAGTTCCTATATACTTTTTCGATAAATAAGAATTTTTACATTCTATTATTAGATTCACAATCTAATATTTTGGTTAAATTATATTTACAATACAATGTCCACAGAATGATCTTGGGGTTAATAGTTACGAGCAGCAGAGGTTATTTGGTGCATTATTATAAGGGTGTTTTCTTGTGTAAAGGATGGTTTAATATTATTAATATAGTATATGGACCTCATTGGGTTACAGTTGGCATGTTAAGGAAACATAAAGCAGTAATATCAATGGTAACTCCTGTAAGAATGATAGATGGATGGAATCAAGAGCATGTTGATAGAACTACCACAGCTCTCCAATCCATTTGACTGCAGGAGGTAGAGCTAGGCTAGTGAGACTAGGTCATGGAGAATGGTCATCATGATGCTGTAAGTGGGAGAACTGTTTGTAGGGCATGAGCTAAAATGATAGTTTGGCTATAACTAGTTTTTTTTTCCAAGCATTTTACTTTCAAAATAAGTGATTTAATTTCTTTCAAATAAAAATAGTTGTATTTCCAAAGTATTTAGAGATCAAATACCAGGGCAATCTAAGGTGTTAGAGTAGGTCAGTAAATCACCAGAAAGAACACTAAGAAATGCATTTCTATCATCCTATTTCCTATTCCACCAGATGCTGAGGGTTCAGAGCCCACAGCAAATCCCTAAGATCTGTTATCAGTGACAGCTGCCTTTTTAGGCCTGGTCTCTCAGTACCTCCCCCTTCTTTCCAAAAGCACTGGATGGTGCTCTCCCTCCTTAGGTGTCAATTTTCATCGTCCTCAGCTTCATTTTCCCCAAAGACCAACCACAGCCATGACCGCCAGACTGCCAGGCTCTGTCTGTGCTGCAATGCTGAAATACTGCTCAGTCTTTCCGGTTGGCAATTCTCCTTCCTCGGAAATGCAGCATTGACTTCTGAGGGAAAACCAGTGTTTTACTAAATCTGAATTAAGAAGACAATTCCTTTGACTAGGAGTCTGAAGAAGTGGGAAGAAGAAAGGGAAGAATATAGATATTTTAGAATTATGACTGATTTTAAAAGATATGCCCTCATTGTTTTAGAGCTAAAAACAGTATGTAGTATCTGCTAAACTAAAATTTTCATGGTTCAGAGAATATGAGGTGTTATTTTTTTAAATCTACCTACATATTTGTAATCATCTAAAATCTTTAGTTTCAGGGAAGTGGAAAACTCTTCTATGAGGGATCTATAGTACATGTTTAAACCTGCCTCCTACCCAAACCCAAAACGGTTAACATTCACAGCATTGTAGAATATGTTACAGACACTTTTTAAACCATCTGTCCGTACTGATCAAGTTTAGAAGGTACTGCTATCACATGATGTAGTTTCCTCTTTAGGTGGCATATTAACTAACAGCAAATGGGAAGGTAATGTGAACTGAACTGATTGCTGTGCCGTGGCCTGGTGAGTAGAGTGATGTGGGGAATGTTCAGTCAACAATATTTATAAATGAGTCCTATACAATAAGACGACTACACAGCAAAAGTTAGATCAGCGATTTCAATCTTTTTCATCTTGTGGCACACATAAACTAATTACTAAAATTCTATAGCACACCAAAAAAATAGGTATAATTTTGCTTCATTCACACCAGACAACTATTGTTGTATTGGCTGTTGTCATGTTCTGATAATCTAAGGGAAAAAAATGTCAGTGCTCCTGATTAAACAGTCTGTATGTACTGTGTGTTTTAAAAATTCTTGTGGCATACAGGTTGAAAATCGCTGGTCTAGATTTTTGTCTTATCTTAGAAAAGTCTAAGAAAAGTTCCCAGAATAGGAAGTGGGGTGGGTTTGGGGATAAGGAACCTTATTCAAATTAGGACAGTGAAGCTCAGCCACCATCCATGCAAATAATCAGCAAAAACAATCAGGCATGGGCACAGGCCACAAGAGGTCAAAACCAGCTTTCAAGCCTTCCCAAGAGGGGCCAGAGTAAGTGACTGTGGGTCTACATCCGCCTCCCTACTCAGCTATCTCTAGCTCCCACATCCCTTACTCTGGTAAACTTAGAGCTGGCTGAAAGTGGGAGCACCACAGAGCCTGCATATAGTAAGTCTCAGTAAATGTTTCTACAACTGCCCCGACCATGGGGTTCATGACAGCTACATTGGCTTCACCCTAATAATAACAAGGACATGATAACTATTATTGACAATTATTGACTGAGCTCTTTTTTACCAAGTAGTATGCTAAACATTTTATTTTACTTAAACAACAATGATGCTGGGAGGTATGGACTACTATTATTAACTACTATTTGAAGAGCTGTATTCCTACCACTACCTGACACTGCCACTCCACCTGATCAGGTAACATTTTATTTACCCACTTTCCTCTATTAACTAAGTCCTCTCAACAGTGATTCATCACAGTTATCTGGGTATGACACTGTACAAGAGTCATTAGTCCTCATTTTTGGAAAATCGGACCCAAGATTTTTTGGCAGTGACAAAACCAATGGCACCTTTCTCTTCTGCTTGCAGGGATGGAGCTGGAAATAGCAGCCCACCACAGGTCACATGAGGACGAAACTCGTAGGCAGTCCTATTCTGGGAAGAACAAGCAGCATCCCTGATATTGGCTGGCTTGACAATCCATTTCCCCACCTTGACCTGGATGCACTGGCATTACTTAATTTGAACTTACATTGGTTACAATATACCATCTTGGTTTTTCAAACTTTTACTTCCCATTAATTCTATCCATCCTAGGAGATGACAAATATAAAAATTTACCCTCCTTAGAAGATAAAAGCAAGCTTTGGAATGCAAGAAAAATAACGCGAGTTAATCATCATAACATTTACATTCAAATTCTATTGCAAGATGGCAAAACTTCAGCAACATTTAAAAACTATTAAGTTTCATTAAATGGTTCCTTATTTTTGTTGAAATACATAAAAATATTTTCTAAAAATATGACATTAGACAATGTAAAAATCACTATATTTTACAGAAAGATATTTTATACCCTCAAATGTTCCATTTATTTATTTATTTTTCATTTTTGAGAGGAGAGAGACAGGAAGGGAGAGAGATAAGAAACATCAACTTGTAGTTGTGTCACTTGAGTTGTTCACTGATTGCTTCTCATATGTGCCTTGAAAGGGGTAGTGGAAAGCTCAAGCTGAGCCAGCAAACCCTTGCTCAAGCCAGTGACTTTGGGGTTCAAGTCTCCCGCACTCAAGCCGGCAACTTTGGGGTTTCAAACCTGGGACCTCAATGTCCCAGGTCCACGCTCTATCTACTGTGCCACCATCAGTCAGGCTCAAATGTTCCTTTTTAATCATCTAACTGCAACCTTCAGGTGTAGAGGGAAAGAGTCATCTTGAGCCTCCTTATGTAACCACTGTCTACACATTTAAATTACAGGGAAAAGTCTTAGAACGTAGTTTGACTACATATTTAAAATAAAAACAAGACACAGAAATCAGTTTGCAGTCAGATGTGAAATGAAAGCCAAGTCAGCTCCCAAACCCAAGAGTTGCATCGGGTAGAACCCAGAGTCTAGAAACTTCATTTTTCTCATTCCTGTTGGCAATTCCAGAAGTCTGTACCATGCTCTCTTAAGTTTCTTATTGTGATCTACACATTGTACACAGATCTCACAGTGCATTGTACTCCACGCATTTCGATGGATCTATGGGAAAGTGCTTCTGGCAAATTGTCATTAACCTCTTCAATCCTTTAGAAAATAAGGAAAATAAAGGTTGGTTGTGAAACAGTTAAACTTTTATTAATTGCCTTCCTCTGTTAATTGCCCTCATTCCAGTTTACCAATGTCTCCATTAAAATATGGCAGTCCCCAGCAATATCACCCAGGTGTACTTATTTACAAGATGGTCAGAGTAGAATTGTTCACAAACACAATAGCAAAAGAACTGGAAACAACCCCAATGTCCATCGTAGGAGAATATGTGAAAAAAACATTAATGTGCTTCCTGACCAATGGTGGTGCAGTGGATAAAGTGTTGGCCTGGGACACTGAGGTCCCAGATTCGAACTCTAAGATTGCTGGTTTGAGCATGAGGTAGCCAGCTTGAACATGGGATCATTAATATGATACCATGGTCGCTGGCTTAAAGCACAAGGTCACTGGCTTGAGCAAGGGACCACTGGTTTGGCTGGTGCCCCTGGTCAAGACACACATGAGGAACAGACAACAAACAACTGAAGAGACACAACTATGAGTTGATGCTTCTCATACCTCTCCCTTCTTGTCTTTCACTTTAAAAGGGGGGGGGGCATTAGTAGGCTCAAAATGGAACATTCTACAGCTTTAAACATGAAAACTAGAGTTACATATAACAACTGAACCCCTCTCCACCAGGTTCCAGTGGAGAATGAAAACCCACTGCCTAGCCTAAAGCATCCACTGTACGGAATGAGACAGCTCCTCTCCTGTGTATCTAGAGGGTGCTACATATGTACCATCCTTGAGAAACATGAGAAAATAGGCACTCAAATCATCTTCTGTGTTCTGTGGTCCAGATGGAGAACTCTGGTTGAGAACAACTGATATTTGAATACATGAATCTTAGAAACAATGTTTAATGTAAATAGCAAGTGGCAAAGGCTGCATCCAGTATAATGCATTTTAGTAAAACTCTAAAACAAGTTAAAAATAATATATTCCTTAGATATACATATACAACATGGCAGAGTTATCTTTGAAAAAGCAAGGCAGTGACGAACATAAATTAAGATAATGGTTACTTCTGGGGTAGAGAAGGAAAATACAGGTCCATAATCTACAAAAATGCATAGTTCTGAAACTGGGACTAAGGCCTTTAGCTACTACATATATTTTGTGTACTTCTTAACTTACATATTACATGTGTTCTTTTGTATGCATAAATATTACATAATAAAAACATTTTAATATCATAAAAACTGAGTACTGTACAACATTCCAAACATGACCTGGCCAATCCTGGCAAAGTCAGTGTTAGACTACTTTGTTCTAACACTGATGAGATACAGAACTACATAATCTTTGTTCTGTATCTCTGGCATCTGTGTGACCATGGACTTGTTTTGTTTTGTTTTTGTCTTTTAAATTTTAATTAATTTTTTTTAATGAGGTGACATTGCTTAATAGGATCATACAGGTTTCAGGTAGACATCTCTACAGTACAATCTGTATATTGCATTGTGTACCTACCACCCAAAGTCAAACCATCTTCTGTCACATATATTTAGGCTCCTTTATCCTCCACTTCAGTTCTTTTTGGACAATTACAATATATACCACAAATTCCCACGACCTTACAAACTTCAAGGGCTTTCTGTCTCTTCTGCAATTAGGAAAGTTCTTGTCTAGTCTATAACTTTATAGTGATGCTTTTACCTGCTGACAAGAATTATCACTCTTAAAATTCATTCAGTCTCTTGAAACTCATCCTTCAGTCTGTGATCTCTTAAAACCCTTAGTTGACATTTTGTTTCCAGTTAGTCCTCTTAGCTTTCTCATCAACCAGTGAGCAAGCATGCCTCTAAGTCAACCCAAATTCACAAACAAGCCAGGAACAAGGACAGAAGCCTGGGACGTGCTGCTCTCCATCTCTCTAGAACAGATCTGAGAAGAGTTCTGCAACCAGCAATGAATCCTACTAAAATGTTTTATCTACCAGCCTACACATGTCCTTGTTTAAAAGGAAAGACTTTGCAAAATGTCTTACTGAAATCTATGTATCTACAGCAATATTGATTAGTCATTAAAAATAACAACAACTGGCCCTGGCAGGGAATTTCAGTTGGTTAGAGCATCATCCTGACACTCTGGGGCGGTGGAGTTGATCCCCAGTCAGGAAACATACCAGGATCAACCAATGACAGTATGAATAGGTGGAACAGCGAATCGATGTTTCTGTCTCTTTCCCTTCCTATCTCTCTAAAAGTTGGTGTAAAAAATGAAACATATATGAATAACCAAGAACAGCAGCACTTAATTTTAATTACCTCTAATGCGATTTTTGGCACAAATTATTTTAAGGTTTCTCAGCATGGGTTCACAAAAATTAAAATCACCGAATTCCTATCATAATAACAAGAATAATGAAATTCTATCGGAGGCCACAGGTTGACTATGTGCAGGCCTATATTAGATAATGATTATGAAAGTGCATATATAGTACCTGCCTGATACTTAAATAATATTCCCTCCAAATTTACTTTCTTGCCTCAAAATAATGCAGTGAAACATCATCTGCTCCTAAAAGAAGAAAGCACTTCATGACCTCTTGGGAAGGCAGAGCATGTGGCTATACTGCACAAATCAACAACAGAAGAGCATATCTGGTTCTCTGAGGAGGAATGGTAAAAAAATCACCTTGAAATGTTTGTGGATGTAACAGGTACCTGAAACATCATCAAGCATTTAGAACTCTTGATTACTCTACTCTTTAAGCATTCAAATAACTCCTCTACGTTCAAAATAAAAACAAAACAAATCATAACAAAAATACCTGACAAATCGCTTTGGTCCCACAGTAAAGAGAGAGCACAAGTACAAATTATTTCTATGCACTGAGCATTAATCTAACAGATTCAACATCAGAGAAACATGATTTCCAAACATCTTACTTAAAGCCCTTTGTGGATTCAAAGATTGTCCATACAGTGCTATTAAAGAATTGGGAATGTGGAGGGAGCTTATCTTTCATCCAAGAAGAAAGAATTTGCAACCAAGACAGACCATGAAATTTGCTTTGCTCCTTATTTTCTTTTTATTTCCTGTGCTAATCAGGTATTTGCTTTAGATGAAGACTGTTCCTTCTCATAGTCTAGCTTCTCCTGCTGTGAATTCTAATTATGTGTATGTAGAATTGTGATCTGTAGTCATGGGAATGAGTGATATCACTAATTTGACATCAGAGGTTTCCTGATAGGATAGGTGAGAAGAGAGGCAAAGAAAAGGAGAACACCCTGACAGAATACAAACGGCTTAGGCAGCAGCAAAACATGACAAGAATTATGAGAAGCAAATAAAAGGCAAACTGATGTTAAGACTGATGGAGCCTGACCAGGCGGTGGCGCAGTGGATAGAGCGTTGGACTGGAATGCGGAAGACCCAGGTTTGAGACCCCGAGATCGCCAGCTTGAGCGCTGGCTCATCTGGCTTGAGCAAAAGCTCGCCGGCTTGGACCCAAGGTCGCTGGCTCGAGCAAAGTGTTACTCAGTCTGCTGAAGGCCCACTGTCAAGGCACATATGAGAAAGCAGTCAATGAACAACTAAGGTGTCGCAACGAAAAACTAATGATTGATGCTTCTCATCTCTCTCCGTCCCTGTCTATCCCTCTCTCTGACTCTCTCTCTGTCCCTGTAGAAAAAAGAAAAAAAGACTGATGGAGGTAATTTTCTTTATAAGCAATAGAATCTTAAGTGTTTGCCCTTAAAGAAGGTATCTGTGATATCTATTTACCCTAAGTAGAATCCGATCTAAAAATAAATGTTAGTGTCCTGTCTGAAATCTTAGCTGCCAAAATATTTGAAAAATCAATGGTCTAAGTCACAGTTTACATTATTACAATAAATTGTGCAGTAAGGGATGAGAGTGCACAGCACAGATTTGTAAAGGGGCATAATCTCACAAAACCATATGGTTATTTTCCAAATAGAAACAAATCTTTTCAATTAGATCCCTCAGGATTTCAGTTTCAAATTGCTTGTGGATGCTTACACCAGAAAGACAACGAGTTGTTTAACTTACTGCAAATAGCTTCTTTAGGAGTTGATCTTGTAAGCTGCCTTCTATTTTCAAAGTCATTTATGCAATACTGTCAACAGGCAAGAAGAAAGAAAGACGGAAATTTTTAGAATGGAGGATAAAATTGGAGATCGTTATTTGGAACAGTGCGAAAGTTGATATAACTGAAAAAAAGAGCATATGCTGAGAGTAGCTGTGAAATATTTGATGTCAATTTGACATAATAAATTTGCTACTGAAGCTCAAAAAATGGTATTTTTAATATAATTTTTATTTTTATATTATCAAAACATTTATTTATTAACTCTTTTATTCAGTGCCTACTATGTGCCAAGCACAATTCTAGGCTCTGGGAATACAGATGGTAATAACAACAACAACAAAACCCAAAAAACAAAAAAACTCTGCACTCTCAGTAAGATTATGTTCTTTATTTTTTTTTTAATTTCTTTTTATTTATTCATTTTAGAGAGGAGACACACACACACAGAGAGAGAGAGAGAGAAAGAAAGAAAGAGAGAAAGGGGGGAGGAGCTGGAAGCATCAACTCCCATATGTGCCTTGACCAGACCAGTGCAGGGTTTTGAACTGGCGACCTCAGTGTTCCCAGGTCAACACTTTATCCACTGCACCACCACAGGTCACAGGTCAGGCAAGATTATGTTCTTAATAGGGGAAACAGGCAAGAAACAAAACGAGTATGTAAAATATCTAATATGTTAGGTGGTGATAAGTCCTACGGAGAAGCAGCAGGGCAGGGGTGTGTGGGAATATGGAGGGTGGGGCACGTGAAAGGACTTTGTTTCTTACTTCAGCTGAACGAGGGAACCACTGCGGGGCTCTGAGCAAGAGGGTGACATAATCTAGATTGTGGTTTAACTGGATCACTCTGGGTGCTGTGCTTACTCCGAACTGAAAAGGAGCAAGAGAAGCTCAGAGACCACAGAGGAGACCCTGCAATACTCCAGAAGACAAAGGGTGGCGGCTGGACCTACGTGGCAACAGTGCGGTGGTGGGAAGGAATAGGTTCCAGACACACTTTGAATACAGAACCAGCAAGGTTTGCTGGCAGACAGGATATGGGGCTGGGACAGAAAGAGAAAAGTCAAAATAATTCCATGTTTTGTGCTCATTATTTTAAAAATCACATAGCTCTTCCATCGAATAGTAACAGTCCCTTGCTCACCATTTCTAATCCCTAATTCTAGCGCCCCAGAGGCAAACACTTCACATCTCTTATGTGCTTCTTCTGGTCTTTTCTGCCATATTCCTAAGTATGCTGATAGTGCTTGATGCATTTGTTTCTAATTTTTTATCTACTGACATCCTACTGTGAAAGCTGAGGATTTAATTCTCTTACATCATGCCCGCTGGCCCCACATAAGCCTGCACACACCTACACGCTTTCCCTATCTCCCCAAATCACAAGTCTTAGTTAATACAATATTCAGGATTTACATCATAACATCTATACAGATACTCTTCAAAACAGAGCAATATAGTATATTACACAATGATACCACTTTTTAAAGATATTTTTCTCTTTGCTCTTCCCTGTAGATATCACAAATCATTCTCTAACTGTGAGGTGACTCTCTCTATGACCAAACACATCGGAAATGTGTCTGTCTGGGTTTTTTTCTGGAGCCTTCTATTCCAATATTGATTATCTGAATTTCAGACCACCTGTTCTGCTACAATCGAAGAGCATCCCTTCACCTTCAACCCGGGGGCTCCTTTTCCCCAGTCCTGGGTGCGCTTCTTTTCTTGTAGCTTTTTTGTTTGTTTCCTTCACTTTGGTGGATCAGACCCTCAAGCAGAGGAAATATAACATAGTGGAATGAAGACTACCCAGGTTCAAATCCCAATACCACCACTTACTAGCTGCATGGTCTTTGGAACTTAACACTCTGTGCCTCAGTTTCCCCACTTGTAGAACAGAAATCATAATACCATCCTCATATTGGTGCTCTAAAGTGGTGAAGCAAAACACCTAGTTGGCGTCACAGAACTGCTAACTATCATTATGACGATCCTAGAGAATGGGTATGTGAGAGGACACATTTTAAGACTTTACCTATCTACAGATATCTTTAGGATATCTTTAGCCTAGATTCACACTTGATTGTTAGTTCAGCTGGAAATAAAATTTTGAGTTGGATATTATTTCCCTCACTGTTAAAGAGATACTGCTCCACTGTTTTCCAGCTTCCATTACTGTTAATGACAAGTAGGGTGGCACTTGAATCCCTGAGCCTTTGTAAATGACCTTTTTCTTACCTCCAGAAGCACTTAAAATTTTCTCTTTATCAAAAAACAAACAACAACCAAAAAATACTTTATTCTTACCTCCAATGTTTCATTATATATATCTTGCCTTGCTATGAAATCTTTCTAATTCATTTGCCTATGTATTCAGTGAGCTCTCCTTTTCATTCTAGAACCTCATGTCCTTCAGCTATGGGAAGTTTTCCTGCATTAATTCTCTATTTCTTCACCTTCCAATTTCTCTGTTTGCCTTTTCCTGGAATTCAAATTGCTGCAGGCCTTTCAGATTGACTCCATCATTCTCTTATCTTTTATTCTCTAATTTAAATTTTTTATTTAGAAAATTAACTTTAACAGAGTGACACTGACCAATAAGAGTACATAGGTTTCAGGTGAACATTTCTATAGCATTTGAATTGTTGATTATGTCATATACCCATCATCCAAAATTCTTTTATCTTTCATTCCTTTGAGATTTCCTCAATTTTATCTTCTATCCATATTATTTAATCTTTAAATTTCTGTCATAATGTTTAATTTCTAAGAGTTCATTTTCACTCTCTGATCCTTTTTTGTTTGTTTGCACACTGTTCTTATATCATGGCTATGACTCTAATGATATTAAGTTTTTAACTGAAGAATTCTTTTTCTATTACTTATTCTGTAACTGTTTATTTCTATGTGTTTGTTTCGGTGTCTTTCATCTTGGAAACTTTCTCTGAATTTCTGAGGATTTTAGGTGATCATTTATTTTTCTGAGTAAGGCACCACAAAGCTAAAGGAAACTCCTTAAATGGGTAGGTTTGGTTTGTCAATGGAACTTCACTTTAGGACACTATGGCAGCAGCTAGTTTTTCACTGGAGGAACACAATGTTAGTAATTGTAGGTCTTTTCTCTTAGTCAGTTCACGAAGATGAACCCTCCAATCTCCTAACTCAGGTTAAAAGCCTGGCTGCCAGCAACAGAGGAATCCATGGAGAAGAGGAACTAGAGGCCTCCTTTGTCAACACATGACTTTCACTCAAGTCTCCTTTCCTGAGCATACAAATCCCTCAGAAAGTAAACCTGATTTTTGTCAGAGTGGGAGAAGGCAGGAGGGCCCACCTGGGCAGGGTAGGAGGAACCTCTGAATTATTTATCTTAATTCTCAACCACTCCCTCATTCTAAACCCCGTCCTGTGGTCTGGCCTATTAGAAGTGCCTAACAGCCTGACCTGTGGTGGCACAGTGGATAAAGCATTGACTGGAATGCTGAGGTTGCCAGTTTGAAACTCCAGGCTTGCCTGGTCAAGGCACATATGGAAGTTTTTGCCTCCTGCTCTTCCCACTGTTCTATCTCTTTCCTCTTTCTATATTTCTCTCTCTCTCCAATAAAAATGAATAAATAAAATATAAAATATAAAATAAAATAAAGGAAAATACTACTTTAAAAAAAAATGTGCCTAACAGCCCCAAGTCCTGAGGCTTCCCAGAATCTACACATTCTACATGAATGGTTCCTTAATGACTTCTTCCCAACACAATATTTAATTAATTTTTTAAATCAGTATGTTCCCAGGAAAATAGTCTGCATTTAAAAGTCCAATTGATAAATTTTACACTTAAAAATAGTTAAGAATGGTAAATTTTATGTGCATTTCACAGTTAAAAAAAATTAACTGAGAGGAGCAAGATGGCGACGGAGTAGGCGGACGTACCAACTTCCAACTCCCAGAACCAAAGTGGATTATAACTCAATCTTAAGAACCATCATCTGGATAAACCAACTTTGAACTAAACTAAGTGGACTCTTCAACCAAGGAACACAGAAGAAGCCACATTGAGACTGGTAGGAATAGCGAAAACACGAAGAGGGCTGCCCAGCTCCCCGGAGCAAATGGCAGCCCAGAGAAACCCGCATGGCGGGAGGAGAGTTTGGCGGAGAGGGAGGGACCAGGGTCCCAGGAATCAAGCCCCAGCCTACAGTCCCAGAGCCTAGAAGAGGCCTTTGGACAGTTTTGAGCTGTGAAACAAGTGAGGGAGCTCCCAGGCCTACAGTGTAGAGACTTAGTGCACTTCCATCTCTCTGAGGGTTGCTGAAGGGTATGGTGGCGGCAGGATGCTGAAACGCTGTTTTTTCGGCGTGGGCGGAGGCCAAGCAGGTGTGAGCTCGGTCTAGCCCAGCAGGGTCAGAGGGGACGCGCGAAAGCAGTCCGGAAGTGGCGGGCCCGCCTGTAATGCCACTTACAGGGACAAAGCGGGAGGCGAGGAACGGGCAGAGATCTGCTCTGCGACCCTGTGCAAGCCGGCCCTGACCGCAGGGACAGGGCTAGGACCAGGGACGGGCAGGGGTTCGCTGCTGAGCTCACGCTACCAGCCCCACCCGGCCGGAGAAACTGCGGTTTGCCATTCTAAGTGCGCGAGAGGGCTCCGAGCAGGGGGACGGGGTAGACCCCGAGACGAGTGAAAGCTAGCAGCTGAGCCCACGCTACTATCCCCGTCCAGACGGAGAAACCGCAGTTGGCCATCCTACGTGCAAGAGTGGGCTCTGAACGTAAGGGCAGGGTAGAGTCCGGAGGAGTGGAAGCTAGCAGCTGAGCGGAAGCCAGCAAACACGCCCGGCCCAATAAACCTGGGTTTGCGACCCTGCGCAGAAGGGCCCTGGCCTCGAGGGTGGGGCTAAAGCTCTGGACGGGCAAAGGCTCACAGCTGCGAGCACATCAAAAGCCCAGCCCAACCCGCGAAACTATGGCGAGCAGGCTCTGACTGCGGGTTCTGGGTGGAAGTCCAGAAACACGCTAGGTCCGCAGCTGAGCAAAGGTGCTCACCTCTGCCCTTGATGCTGAGGCTTGTGGCTTGAGTGACAGCCCCTCCCACAGAGGAGAGGCAGAAATCACAGAAAAAGCCACAGTGGGCCGGCGCTGGCAACGCCCATACCCAACCGCCCTAGGCAGCGGCAGAGGGGGTGGCGGGCCTGCAGACAGACCACACATAGAGAACACAAAGACAACACCTACTGGACTCTAGTGGCCACAACTTGCTTATACACAGACAAAATGGGCAGGCAGAGGAATGCAAACCAAATGAATCAAAAGAAATCCCCAGAGAAGGACCTGAATGAACCAGATATAACCAAATTACCAGAAGCAGAATTTAGAATAATGATAGTTAGGATGTTCAAAGAAGTTAGAGCAACAATGGATAGTCATTATGAACACCTAAATAAAGAGATAACAAATATAAAAAATGAAATTGAAATAATAAAAAAGAATCAGACAGAAATGACAAATACAGTATCAGAACTGAAGACCACAATGGAAGGAATTAAAAGCAGGATGAATCACGCTGAGGATCGAATAAGCGAGTTAGAAGACACAATAAACAAAGGCACAGAATCAGAAAAGAAAAAGGAAAAGAGACTCAAAAAATGTGAGGTAACTCTAAGGGAGCTCTGTGAACACATGAAGAGAAACAACATTCGCATCATAGGGGTGCCTGAAGAAGAGGAGAGAGGACAGGAAATGGAAACTTTGTTCAATCAAATCGTAGCTGAAAACGTCCCTAAATTAAGGCTGGGAAACACCTCACATGTTCAAGAAGCACACAGAACTCCATTACAAAGAAACCCAAAAAGCTCTACACCAAGACACATCATAGTTAAAATACCAAAGCTAATGGATAAAGAAAAAATTTTAAAAGCTGCTAGGGAATAAAAGGCTATGACCTACAAAGGAGCCCCCATAAGGATGACATTGGACTTCTCAACAGAAACACTTGAGACCAGAAGGGAATGGCAAGATATAATCAAAATAATGCAGAACAAGAACCTACAATCTAGACTACTCTATCCAGCAAGGCTAATGTTTAAAATTGAAGGAGAAATAAAGAGCTTCCCAGAAAAAGAAAGCCTGAAGGAATTCATTAAAACCAAACCAATTCTGCAAGAGATACTAAGGGGCCTGTTGTGAACAGTTTAAAGGGAGGAAAGAATATAGCAAAAAAAGAAGAATACAGCTTTAAAGGATAAAATGGCAATAAAGAACTATATATCAATAATAACCTTAAATGTAAATGGATTAAATTATTCAATCAAAAGACATAGGGTAGCTGCATGGATAAAGAAACAGGACCCATACATATGCTGTCTACAAGAGACACACCTTAAAACAAAAGATGCACATAGACTGAAGGTAAAAGGATGAAAAAGAAATATTTCATGCAAATGGAAATGAAAAAAAGGCAGGTGTAGCAGTACTTATATCTGACAAAATGGACTTTAGAACAAAGGCTGTAGTAAGAGATAAAGAAGGACACTACATAATGATAAAGGGAACAATTCAACAGGAAGATATAACTATTATAAATATCTATGCACCAAATATAAGAGCCCCGACATACATAAAGCAGACTTTGATGGATATAAAAGGCGAGATTAACAGCAATACTATCATAGTAGGGGATTTCAATACCTCTCTAACAACACTGGATAGATCCTCAAGAAAGAAAATTAATAAAGAAACAGCAGACTTAAAGGATACACTAGATCAACTTGATTTAATAGATATCTTCAGAACTTTTCACCGTAACGTAGTAGAATATACATTCTTCTCAAGCGCTCATGGTACATTTTCTAGGATAGACCACATGTTAGGACACAAAAATGGTCTCAATAAATTTAAGAAGATTGAAATCATATCAAGCATTTTCTCTGATCACAATGCCATGAAACTAGAAATTAACCACAAAAGAAAAACTGAAAAATACTCAAACACTTAGAAACTAAATAGCATGATATTAAAGAATGAATGGATTAACAATGAGATCAAAGAAAAAAATTAAAAACTTTCTAGAAACCAATGATAATGAGCATACATCAACTCAAAATATATGGAACACAGCAAAAGCAGTTCTGAGAGGGAAGTACACTGCACTACAGGCATATCAAAAGAAGCTAGAAAAAGATCAAATAAGCAACCTGACCCTACATCTAAAAGAACTAGAAAAACAACAGGAAATAAAGTCCTGGACCAGTAGAAGGAAGAAAATAATAAAGATCAGAGCAGAAATAAATGACATAGAGGGTAAGGAAACAATAGAGAGGATCAATGAAACCAGAAGCTGGTTCTTTGGAAAGGTAAACAAGATTGATGAACCTTTAACTAGATTCACCAAGAAAAAATAGGACTCAAATAAATAAAATTAGAAAAGACAGTGGAGAAATAACAACTGATACAACAGAAATACAAAGCATTGTAAGAAAATACTATGAAGAACTATATGGCAATAAATTAGACAATCTTGGTGAAATGGACAAATTTCATAACCTTCCAAAAATCAAACTGGAAGAATCAGAACACCTAAACAGACCAATTACAACAAATGAGATCAAAACAGTTATCAAAATACTCCCCAAAAAGAAAAGTCCTGGGCCTGATGGCTTCACAAGTGAATTCTATCAAAAATTCAAAGAACTAACTCCTATTCTCCTCAAGCTATTTCAAAATATTCAAGAGGAAGACTTACAAACTTCTTTTATGAGGCAAGCATAATTCTGACGCTGAAAACGGGCAAAGACAACACAAAGAAAGAAAATTATAGGCCTATATCCCTGATGAATTTAGACGCTAAAATTCTCAACAAAATATTAGGCAACCGGATCCAGCAATATATGAAAAAAAATCATACACCATGATCAAGTGGAATTTATTCTGGAGAGGCAAGGCTGGTTCAATATTCGCAAATCAATCAATGTGATTCATCACATAAACAAAAGGAAGGACAAAAATCACATGATAATTTCAATAGATGCAGAAAAGGCATTTGATAAAATCCAGCACCCATTCATGCTCAAAACTCTCAGTAAAGTGGGAATACAGGGAACATTCCTTAACATGATAAAGGCCATCTATGACAAACCCACAGCAAACATTATACTAAATGGACAAAAATTAAAAGCAATCCCCTTAAGATCAGGAACCAGGCAGGGGTGTCCCCTTTCACCACTCTTATTCAACATAGTTCTGGAAGTCCTAGCTACTGCAATCAGAGAAGAAGAAGAAATAAAAGGCATCCAAATTGAAAAAGAAGAAGTAAAACTGTCACTATTTGCAGATGATATGATATTGTATATAGAAAACCCTAAAGTCTCAGTCATAAAACTACTGGACCTGATAAATGAATTCAGCAAGGTGGCAGGATATAAAATTAATACTCAGAAATCAGAGGCATTTCTATATACCAACAATGAACTGTCAGCAAAAGAAATTAAGGAAACAATCCCCTTCACTATTGCAGCCAAAAAAATAAAGTACCTAGGAGTAAATTGAACCAAGGAGGTTAAGGACTTGTACTCGGAAAATTATAGAACATTGATAAAAGAAATCAAGGAAGATACAAACAAGTGGAAGCATATACCATGCTCATGCCTAGGAAGAATAAACATCATTAAAATGTCTATATTACCCAAAGCAATTTATAAATTCAATGCAATACCAATTAAAATACCAATGACATACTTCAAAGATATAGAACACATATTCCAAAAATTTATATGGAACCAAAAAAGAACACGAATAGCCTCAGCAATCTTAAAAAAAAAAATAAAGCAGGAGGTATCACTCTTCCTGATATCAAGGTTTACTACAAGGCCATTATACTCAAGACAGCCTGGTACTGGCATAAGAACAGGCACATAGATCAATGGAACAGAACAGAGAACCCAGAAATAAACCCACAGCTTTATGGACAACTGATATTTGACAAAGGAGGAAAGAACATACAATGGAGTAAAGACAGCCTCTTTAACAAATGGTGTTGGAAAAATGGGACATCTACCTGCAAAAAATTGAAACTAGACCATCAACTTACACCATTCACAAAAACAAACTCAAAATGGATAAAAGACTAAAACATAAGCCGTGGAACTATAAGCATCTTAGAAGAAAACATAAGCAGCAAGCTCTCCGACATCTGTAGCAGCAATATATTTGCCGATTTATCTCCACGGGCAACTGAAATAAAAGGCAAGATAAACAAATGGGACTATTTCAAACTAAAACGTTTTTGCACAGCTAACGACAATAAGAACAGAATAAAAAAGACAAACCACACAATGGGAGAACATATTCGACAGCACATCTGATAAGGGGTTAATAACTAAAATTTATAAAGAACTTATAAAATTCAACACCAGGAAGACAAACACTCCAATCAAAAAATGGGCAAAAGAAATGAATAGAAATTTCTCCAAAGAGGACATCCAGATGGCCAATAGGCATATGAAAAAATGCTCAACATCACTAATCATTAGAGAAATGCAAATTAAAACCACAATGAGATATCACCTCACACCAGTCAGAATGGCCCTCATCAGCAAAACAACACAGAATAAGTGCTGGCGAGGATGTGGAGAAAAGGGAACCCTCCTGCACTGCTGGTGGGAATGCAGACTGGTGCAGACACTGTGGGAAACAGTATGGAGATTCCTCAAAAAATTAAAAATCGAACTGCCCTTTGACCCAGCTATCCCACTTATAGGAATATGCCCTAAGAACACCATAGCACTGTTCGAAAAGAAGAAATGCGCCCCCATGTTCGTGGCAGCATTGTTCACAATAGCGAAGATCTGGAAACAGCCTAAGTGTCCGTCAGAAGACGAGTGGATTAAAAAGCTTTGGTACATATATACTATGGAACACTACTCAGCAATAAGAAATGATGACATCGGATCATTTACAACAAAATGGATGTACCTTGATAACATTATACGGAGTGAAATAAGTAAATCAGAAAAAAAACTGAGAACAGCATGATTTCATACATAGGTGGGACATAAAAGTGAGACTATGAGACATGGACAAGAGTGTGGTGGTTATGGGGTGGGGGGAAGGAGGGGAGGGTTGGATATTGAGAAGGGGAGGGGCACAGGGAAAACCAGATAGAAGCTGACAGAGGACAATTTGACTTTGGGTGATGGGTATGCAACACAATTGAATGATAAGATAATCTGGAGATGTTTTCATTGTACATATGTACCCTGATTTATTGGTGTCACCCCATTAAAGTTAATTTAAAAAAATTAACTGAAAGCATATAGAATATTCTGAGTAAGGTATAAAAATATATCAAATACAGATACCATTTAGTGTATCGTAGACGTGATTCAGGATACAATTTCTGAATAATAAGATTTGTTTATATCCTGATAATCAACAAACTATTAAAACAATCAATCTGATTTACTAATTTTATTATTGTAGAAAACACTTAAAATTTTTTTTATTTTATTGATTTGAGAGAGAGAGAGAGAAACTCATTTGCTGTTCCACCTAGTTGTACATTCATTGGTTGCTTCATGTGTGTGTTTCTGAAGTGAGAAACAGAGAGGCAGAGAGACAGACTCCCACATGCACCTGATCTGGATCCACCCGGCAAGCCCACTAGAGGGTGATGCTCTGCCCACCTGGGGTGTTGCTCTGTTGCAACTGGAGCCATTCCAGCACCTGAGGCGGAGGCCATGTAGCCATCTTCAGTGCCCAGGGCCAACTGTGCTCCACTGGAACCTTGGCTGCGGGAGGGGAAGAGAGAGACAGAGAGAAAGGAGAAGAGGAAGGGTGGAGAAGCAGATCAGTGCTTCTGTGTGCCTGGCCGGGAATCGAACCTGGGACTTCCATTCACCAGGCCATTGCTCTACCACTGGGCTAACCTGCCAGGGCTCATTGGTAGCTTCTTGTACGTGCTCTGACCAGGGATCGAACTACAACCTTAGTGTGTTCCAATGATGCTACAACCAATTGAGACACCTGGGCCAGGGTGCAGAAAACACTTTATAAAACTAAACCAAACTATAATAATAACTCTTTAGTTAGATCTGCCTTTTCTTTCAGAAACTATCAGTTAACAGAACTTGAAAAAGAAATTTTTAAGTAATATTTTTATTGAAGTATAAAAAAGACATTTTATTAAATCATATTTTTCTGTACCTGTCACTAGTCTACACTGTAACAACAAAGCCTGAAGATAAAAGCAGAGACCCATTTAGTGGTGCAGCCTAAGAACCTGAAGAGTAAGAGATTAGCTGAGTGAGATTTCTCACCTAGTTGTTTAAAAAATTCTGTCAGTGAACTGCCAAAGTTCTAATAAAGACATGAATTAACATGAGATACTTAACAATGCATGCTAACTTCAGACTAAAGTAATACGTACTCGTTTGACCTGTACTGTGATATTCAAAGAATGTGCAACAAGAGACAGTACAGTATCTCAGTGCTAACAATACTGGGAAGTAGTTCTAAGGGGCCACAGGAGGAGGGTGGTCACTGAAACCCAGAGAGGATAACTGTACATAGCCACTGAGAGAAGATACGGCCTTGGGGGGAGAGTGCAGGCATGACGACTCCCCTGGCTGGAACCCAGGGAAATAAGTACCCTAAACTCATTCTTCTCCCATCTACAAAATGCCTTTCCGTCTCTCTCACTACCTGCCCCAATCAGAAGCCAGAAGGCAGGGAGCCTGTCAATGATGTTCATAAAAGCCAGGTCTCTGGGAGATAGGACAAGGTGAAGAAGGGTGGAGAGGGCATCTAGAGAGGCAGATGGCCATCTGATGTCAATTTCACCATTTCATCCTCCCCTTCTTTACTGACAAGTAAAGAATGCCCAAGATCTGAACGTTTTCAAGAGAGGTCTTGAAATGACGGAATTAGTGCTCGCTTCGGCAGCACATATACTAAAAAACCGGAACAATACAGAGATTAGCATGGACACATGAATTTGTGAAGCGTTCCATTAAAAAAAGGAAGAAAAAGAAATGACTGAATCATAAAGTCTCTAAATAATCAAGCACTTCCTATAATCTGAATACAAGAAGCTTTATACTCATACCTGGGCCAACAGCTACATTTGTATTTGGCAGAATGAGCAAAGTCTTTGAAGTTACTTATTACCATCAATTAAATCTCACCCTAATAGGCTATACAAATTCTCTTTGCTCTGCATGGTGAGAAAATCCTCCCTGTTGCATGTTTAATTTTTGTCAGAAAGGAAACAGTTCAAAAAAATTTAGTTTAAATTCCACCGAGGTTTGAATAAAATTAAAAGATGAAGTCATTTTATAGTAAAATAAACCCTTGAATTGTTTTCTATCATATTCCATAAAATAGATATTTCTCGCCAATATTTCTAAGTAAAAAAATATTTATTCTGCACATTACAAGATTCCACTAAAATGATGTCCAAGAACAAGAAAGATTAATCAATAATGACAAGGTCAGAATAGTGGCTACTTCTGATGAGAGGAGGAGGATTCAGGCTGGGAAAAGGCATGAAGGAAACTTCTGAGGCACTGCTAGAAATGTTCTATATCTAGATTTGTTTTATATTTTGATATATGTATATTACACATTTCAAGAATCACTGAACTCTACAATTAAGATTAGTACACTTCACACCCTACACTGTTTGTTGGTATGGTCTATCTCAATTTAAAAAGAAACAATTACTCGGCCTGACCTGTGGTGGTGCAGTGGATAAAGCGTCGACCTGGGAACACTGAGGTTGCCAGTTCAAAACCCTACACTGGTCTGGTCAAGGCACATATGAGAGTTGATGCTTCCAGCTCCTTCCCCCTTTCTCTCTCTCTCTCTCTCTCTCTCTCTCTCTCTCTCTCTCTCTCTTTCTCTCTGTCTCCTCTCTAAAATGAATAAATAAAAAGAAATAAAATTTTTAAAAAAAGAAACAATTACTCTATTAAATGACTTTTGCAATTACCTCCACAGCAAATACCTTAACGCAGAAAAGGTTTGGCTTTATACATTTACCAGAGGCCAGCAAACTGTGGCCCCTGAAGCCCCTGCCTCTTCCATAAATGAGGCTTTACTGGGACACCATAGGCTGCTGTTGACTGCAGCTGCAGGGTGAGTAGTTGCAACAGAGACCAGTGATCCTTTAAGAAAAGGTCTGCCAACACCAGGATTAAACATCAAATAATATACTTATTTAAAAAACTGTTGGTCCTGGCTGGTTGGCTCAGCGTTAGAGCATCAGCCAAGCATGTGCATGTCCTGGGTTTGATTCCTGGTCAGGGCACACAGGAGAAGCACCCATCTGCTTCTCCATTCCTCCCCGTCTCACTTCTCTCTCTTTTCTCCTCTCCTGCAGCCATAGCTCCATTGGAGCAAGTTGGCCCCAGGCACTGAGGATGGCTCCATGGCCTCTGCTTCAGGAGCTAAAAGATGATTCCAGTTGCAATGGAACAAGAGCCCCAGATGGGCAGAGTATCACCCCCTAGTGGGTTTGCCTAGTCAGTCCTGGTCAGGGTGCATGTAGGAGTCTGTCTCTGCCTCCTGATCCTCTCACTAAAAAAATTAAGAAAAATAAATTGTTTTCCATTGGTTTGAGAGAGGTGAAAGGAAAAAAGGAAGGCAAAGGGGGTTGAGAGAAAAGCAACTTGTTGTTTCACTTAGTTGTTCCATTTAGTTGTGTACTCACTGATTGCTTATCATATGTGCCTTGACTAGGGGTTGAACCCTCAATCTCTGGTACACTGGGCTGACGCTTTATCCACTGTGTCACCTAGCCAGGGCCTCAAATAAACTGTCCCTTTTTCTAGGATAATTCAAATCAACTTCACCTAAATACCAAAGTAACAGGAAGATTCATAAGACAACTTAGAAAATTAGTTAGCTGTAAGTAAGAATTTCATAAAACTAACATGGGGGAGGTAGCTTCTTTTGCCTTGAGTTGCACTATGGGTTTAGTGAAATACACCACACATTTTACTTGGCCTTACACAGTGTTAATTTTTTTTAATTTGGTGCTGATACTTTAACAACAAGAGTGTGTACTTTAAAAACTAAAACTCAAGGTTTTGGTTGCTCATACAGAAGAAAGGAAGATGGAGCAACATTGGAATAATATTCCTGGGAAGGTAACAGCGAGCTCAAGTGATTCCAACAACAGAGGCTAAGCATTGGCTGACACTTAACATGTGCTTGCACCGTCCACTTTTCTTACAGCAGAGCTGAAGACATGAAATACTGCTGCCGTTAGTGCTTGCATGAAAAGTAAGCAAACAGAGAGACAGCACAGGTCAGGTGTTCCTTAACGCTCAGCTCACTTGTTACCTGACTCTTGTGGGCATGCAAGCTCACAAATTTAGTTTTAAGCAATGGTATCTGGGGAAATGGCAGAAAAGAATCAGAGATCTCTAAGGGCAAGAAGGACCAGAAAAGGCAATAGTTAACTCAATGCTTGCAAACATCAAGTGGGAGGGCTCTCCCCCATACATTCCAAAGTGGCCCTATTCCTATCTTGTATAATTCTTCCTGGTAAGAAGACTCTTCGTACTATTTTTCAACCTCTGTGAGTCTATATTTATTTCAAAATAAAATGTTTTTTAAAAAATGCATCTCCTCACACTGATTAGAAATCTGTCTTCCTTTCTGTACCTTAATCAGTCCATAACCATATATGACAAGTTTTAATCCATCTTATACCAGAAAACTCCATTATCTAGAACTCTCAGTCTCCTTCCTTTCTCAGGGACTCACCTGTCCTATTCATTCAATCAGCAAATATTCATTGAGCACCCACCATAAGTGTAGTATGTTCTAAATTCTGGGGTGAAACAGTGAATATGTTCTTGCCTTGTGGAACCAACACTAATTATGTCTAATAATGTAACATAAACTACCATTAGACTTTCCAGTGGCCCTATCAATTACTAATTGCATTACACTTATAGTCCACTAAATTCCCCAATTTTTTCTCTAATACATTGGTCAGATGTATGCCCAAACAACTAGGTTATTGGATCCCAATTTCTTTACGGTCATCCTAGTTAAATGTTATATTTTTAGAATCTTTTCTTTTCTTCAGTCTGTCAAGAACTTCTAGAATTTTAGTTTCCTGTCTACGCTAGCACACACCTTATCCCTTACAGTTTCTTGTCCATATATATCTGATAAATATACCTTTCTGTATAACTGGTCAGTAAAATGTTGAACAGGACAGTACTGAGGTCACTGAGAACCGATGACATATGTCACCAGAATGCACCAAGTAGACACAGATTCATTATTCTGTACCCCATGGCTTCCCTCACTCAACAAACTATGAGCCACTTGATTGTATTGTCACGTCTATTAATGGTCACCAAAATATAATTGGGTTTAGGTCCAACAGCTTCCCAAAGTTCAGATATAGTAAGTTCACTGATTTTCCCTAATCATCTTGGGGAAATATAGAGAATTTTTCAAAATGGGAATGTAACAGTTAAAAGGGATGAACAACTGAGGGAGGACAGCTTACTATGTAGTTGCCAATTAAACCAAAGAGCTTTAAAAATAAATACTAGGTATAGTTTAAAAAAAAATCAGTCTATAGGGAATAACATTATTTAAAAAAGAAATGCTCTTTAAGACAATTTATCAAATTATATAAACTCTGTACATACTGTAGCTCTGACCAGGGTACAGCTGAACATACTAAGCAAATTTAATAATTAAAAACTGTTTACTACTATTAAAACCAAAGAACTTTTTTTCTAACTAAAAGCTGTAAGGTATTTTTCCCTGCTGAGAAAGAAGAAAGGGGGGCCAAAAAACCCACAAGGTGTGGAATAATAAGAGGCTTTAACTACCATGCATCCCACCTGACGAGGTCCCCCAGCCCCGGGATCAGAGGCTAGACGAGTCATACGAATTAGACTGCATGAGAGGTATTTAAAGGGGTCCTAGGGGTCCTTTAGGGTCATCGAGCTAATATGATGTGGTGAAATCTCACTGGTTGATGGACGGTTATTTTCCCAAAGGATTTCTGGGAAGCCCCTCTTGGTGCACTTAGTTGTATGGGCGGTCCTAGTCAAAGTTCCCGGGCCTGGGTTCCCCACGTGACTGTTCCCCTTAGCCACCCTACATTCCAGCCTTTTTTGTTAAATAGAATTGGGGCACCATGTATTCATCTCACTACTTCCTGCTGATTAGGGGCATCATGGGGAGGGGAGGTCAGCTGGTGGTGGCTTTGAGGAGTGTGAGGAAAAACATCTGTTTGGCTGTGAGTTGAGAAACTTTGTGAATGTGGTTCTGTAAGAATTTAAAAAAAGAGGAGCAAATATGAGTTATATGCTGATAATTAGAAGATTTAGGATAGGGGCAGCCCAGGTAAGAAAAGGTGGCTGCCATCAGGAGTCAAGCAGGTTGTAGGAGGAGAGAGTCTTGCTTAATTTCTCTCACAGACAGTTGAGGAGATTGAAGCTTCTTTCATCAGGCCAGTCCTACTGAACAGCATTGCTCCCTGCTTCAGCTCACTCTGGCGGCAGGTTCCTGGTGGGAGGGACAGGAGCACAGTAGGGCCCAGTGGTTCTGACTGCCAACGATCCTGCATGGAAGCAAGCTTGAGGTGAGAGACATGGTTAGAAATGAGGGTAGCATTAATTATGGGGGAGCACCTGGTAGTGAGAAATGGCAGGAGGAAGTAGGAAGATGCTGTCAGCTGGATAGTGGCTCCAAGACTGTGAAGAATGTCTTGACCCAGAAGGGATACAGGGCACAATGGCATAACTAAGAAGGAATGCAAAAAAGGGGATTCCGTCCAAACTGCATGTCAGGGGTAGTGTGTTTAGAGGAAAGAAAGGAGTCCCATCCATTCCCATAACGGAGACCTGTGAGGGAATTAGAGGTCTAGAATGTGGTGACAAAACAGAGAAGGCAGCTCCCATATCCACAAGAAATGAGATGGACTTACCCACTAGTTGTAGCATACCCTGGGTTCTCTGAATCCAGGCCGTGTCCTAGGAGTTTGAGCAATGTGCCCACATGGCTGGATTGGCCTCCCATTTGGGCGGCTTGTCCTCCACATAGAGACGTTGAGGATGAACCTGCTGCCCAAAGGGGCAATCACTCTGCCAGTGACCAGGATGTCTGCAGTCAGGGCAGGGGGGCTCAGTGGGCAGCCAGGGGAAGGGGCCCTGTCAGGCACAGTGGTCCTGCTTGCCACACTTAAAGCAAGCTGCTGGTGGGATCCTCTTTCTGTCCAGACTTGGGCCGGGCACTTCCTGTGCCTTGCCTCTGTTGCTCTGGCGTAAGGGCTTCCACAAGAGCCTGGGTTTGAAGTGCTACCTTTTGCTGCATGCAGGCCTGGCAAAAAGCCTTGGCCATTCCTACTAGCCCCAACCATTGAAAACTTTAAATGCCATGTTCACAGGTCCTGGATAGGGGTTTGGGTGTTGAGAATAAAAAGAGGAGGAGGGCTCCTAGGGAGCCCGGCCCTCAGATCCAGCTGGAAATGCTGGATCCAGCAGCAGGACAGGGTTAGAGCTTTCTGCAAGCAGGTTGGGTCGGGTGTCCTGTAAACCGGTGTAAGAGCCAATGGTAAGCGGAGAATGACCTGACAGAGGAGGGGTTTAAGAACACAGTGGAGAAGGGAGGGGCCCCTGGCCAGCAGGGGAAGAGAGAGAGTGGTATTTGCAGGTGAATGAGAAACAGGATTTAGCAAAGGTAGGGGAGGGGGCTCTCTGGAGGAAAGAGACTGGAGCGAAAGAGGTCTGCAGAGGAACCAGAGAGACACCGAGAGAGGGGCGCCTCAGGGGTCAGGCAGGAGAGAGAGAAAGTTGGGAGTCTGCGGAGAAGGAATGATCAAAAGCGGAGGTTTTTGTCTGGCCAAAAAACGGCCTGTGCAGTGGAACAGGTGGCACAGAGATTAAGGATAGGCACACGAATAAGTAGAAGCCCTGTATGTTAGGGATCTCCAATCAGCTCCCAGCTTTTACGGTGATAGTTAAATTGGTGAGGGTGTTAAAACCGAAAGTCCCTTCAGAAGGCTGCCTGGTCCAATTATCCAGTGGGTTCTGTGGCCTGGACACAGCAGAGAAAAGGAACAGTTTCCTCTTCTTTAGGGAGGGAGAGATTTTGGATAAGGCAACTCCTAGAGTGTTTTGGGATTCCTGTGCCCCCACGGCCACCCTCAGTTCTCAGAGTGGTCAGAGATTAGAACTGGCATCCCAAAACTCAAGCTCTGGCCATGGACGGATAGGGAAAGTGGATGTGCTCGGACGTCTCCAGGGAACACACGCACTCAGACAGAAAAGGCTTCCCTGATGTAGCTACGGTTTAGGATAGGGAGTCTCGGTGGAAAGAACTGAGGGAAGTTTGGAGGCATGGGACTTACTGCACTATGTGCCGAAGTGGGTGCATGGTTGGAGATCCTGAGATCCTGCTTCTTTCTTGGAGGGGATGGGGAAAGGAGCGGCCCCAACAGGCTTCTAACTCCTTCCGGGGTCCCAGGTTTCAGCACCAACCTGAAACTATGTCCCTCCCCACACACAGCAGTCAGACGCTGAAAGCAGTATGGACTCTGCAGGCCGGGACGATTGTGCAGGGCCCATGGCAGACGTGTGACCAGATTAAATGCTGGCCCTTGAGTCAAATAGCTAAATGTTGAATTCAGTTCACTTTGGCCTCCCCAAACCTCCCACCTGCCAAAAACCTAAAATAAAAGCAACAAAATGTAAAGACACATGAGGACAAATGGCTCATTTTCTAAACCAAGCCTGGCAACTAGTAAGTAAGGAAAAGAAGAAAAACAAAATAGAAAGCAAGGAAATTCTAAAAAGCTCCCAAAGGTTTCAGAGAAGCCTATATATCCAGGCCTCAAACAGATTTTAATTATTTTAAAAAATCACACTCCTATGTGTTTGATATGCAGAGGTGACTTTTAAAACAATCAGGTACTACAAGTAGGTTAACTACAAGATTGTTTCTACCCTAAAGATAAATTTGAACTTAATCTACTCAGTTTTGTTAAAGCTTGATTTTAAGAGGGCATATACTCATTTTTGTCATTGATTCCCATGTGTTCAAATTTTAATACTGGATTATTAACTGATGAAATTTCCAATAATTAGTTTCCCTAAATTTCCAAAGAAAACCCCCCAAATAGGTCATTAAAGTTTCTTGGTACTTTTTCTAGTTTACACAAATTAATCTTCCACCTGATTCTCATACATGAGAATGAGAAACATAACAAGAGGAAAAGCAAGCGATCTGAATTCCTTCTGCAGTGATGGTGACCTAGCCACCCACCCCAATGCTGTCCTTAGTAAGCAGCATGCAGCTAACAGAAACTCTCCAAGAATAAAATGTATGCCCGTAGAACAAAAACATTTTTTTTTCCTTAAAAGTGAGAAGTTAGGAGGTAGAGACAGGCTCCCGCATGCACCCTGACCACCCCGCAAAGCAAGCTCCCCTACCTGGCAATGCTCTACCCATCTGGGTTATTGCTCCATTGCTCAGCAACTGAGCTATTTTACAGCGCCTGAAGCAAGGCGATGGAGCCAACCTCAGCGCCTGGGGCCAACTTGTTCCAACCAAACCATGGCTGCAGAAGAAGAGAGAGAAAGGAAGAGAGAGAGAGAGAGAGAGCGAGAAAAGGAAGAGAGGGAAGGGAGAAGCAGATGGTCGCCTCTCCTGTGTGCCCTGACTGGGAATCGAACCTGGGACATCCACACACCGGGCCAATGCTCGATTGAGCCAACTGGCCAGGGCCCAAAAACATATTCTATGATGGAACTAACTAGCTCTCATACAGAGGGAGTGAAAACAGTACTTTAGCCTCATCAGCATGAGGCTCTGATCACGGAGACCACCCAGTCACCCAGGAATGCCAGCAACCCCTTCTCGTGGGTATACTCAGAGCACAGAAATAAGCAATGTCATTCCCACCTCTCTGTCAGAGCCCTGCCTACTGCTCTGGAACTGTCACTGAACTGCTGCACTGAAATTCTCTACTGCTACTCTCTTGGGAGTGGTTCTTGCTTAAGCGGCACATGTGCTAAAATATGTAAATTATGGGGCATAAAATTCCCAGTTCTCTGTTGTTTTCACTGCCCCTGTGGTCCTATACTTGTTTTGTTTCATTAATTTAAATTACTTACCTAACCCTTGAAGGTATTTGAGCTTATAAATTATGGCCCATAGAGGTGACACCTAGATTAATTTCCTAAATGCAATGTAATATGTAAATAGTGCTTGTAAAGCCAGTAGCCATGGCCACCATCACAGCCGCCTGGCCCATGTAGGTTCGCATTTGATTCAGACAGATGGTAATGAAACAACAGAGCCAAGAACTGGTGGGCCATTAGCTTTAATCCTAGTTTGCACCGGGCAGGCAAGAAATACACACAGTGGGAGAACATTTCCCTTTCCACACAGGGCTCCCAAAGCCACTGACTTACCCAAGTTTCCTAGAATCAAAGGTTTCTAGCTCACAAGCCTTATTCACCTCTGTTCCCCATCTCCTTCTCTCTGCACAAACTCTGCACAAACTGTCTTCTCCCTCAGCACTCCATCATCTTGGCTGCTTCTCCTCTCCTCCACATGGCCTTTCTCTACTCTCCTTTCTAATGCTAATCTCAGGAAGCAAGAGAGAGAGAGAGAGAAAGATGCTCCCAGTCTGCCCCATTTTATAGTATATAAATCAAAACTTTTTATCCAATATACAAACAAAGAAGTCTCTGATACAAAGTCACTTATCTGAGGCATAATGGGATTCCTCAAAAGGGTGGGAAAGGCTTAGTCTTAAAACTAAGCCTTAGGCTATAATGACCCTGCCTGCTTACAGCCTGTCCCCCACACCCAATGCAAACTATAAGCGAGCAAACCTATATATCATATTTACAAACTTATATGACCAACAGTGCTAATCATTCCACAAACATCTGCCTTATTCAAAGGACTGTATGGTGGATCTTCAGATAAAAATGCATTCAAGAGAAGGCCTTTTTCTTCAAGGCACTTTAAGTCCTGGGGTAACTAAGGAGGAAGGATGTAGAGGTAAGTAGGGAATGCAGTGGCTGAAGTCTACAATAAGCTAGGAAAGACAAGAATGATTTCTTAAGTTTATGACATACAGATGCTTTACATGGTTTGGAAGGTTTCTTTCAATTACTAAAGAATATATACCATAGGTACTTTTACTTAGGTACATGGAATAAAATTGCTTCAGTGAAAAGAATATTAGGTACACTGTCCCAGTAGATCCTGAGCTATAGGTCAATCAGGTGTCCCCGATTCGACTACCCCATACAGTGGGACACTCCTGCTTAACAGCAGGGCTGGAAGCCTCTTCAAGACTACTCTTGAGGCGGCTATGAGGATTCTACTTATCAGTGCCGAGACCAACTGCCACTGGAGGAAAGACATGACCAACACACAAATTAGTTGCAAGAGTCACACAGGCAGTTTATTATTCATAAATCCTTATGGCATGCCTGGGTACAGCTTAAGGGTGCCCCATCGGCGTGCTCCTCTAGGCTGTCCTTGGTCAGAGCAGCGCGGAGACAGTGCATGTTCAACATTAGAGTCTGGACAACTACCACAGCAAGGGGGGGGGGGGGCTTGATTTTAGTACCTTTTTCTGGCATTAGTCTTCTAACAGGTGTTAATCTATGGGATTATCACATTAAACCACTTTTATTTTGGGAGTTCCTAGCAGGGAGCCCTTTTTTATGTTAATCTACAGAATTGTCACATCAAGCCACTTTTTATTTATATATAACTTCACACACACACTAACTGGGCCCTGTGCAAAAGGCATAGTCTGCCTATTATATCTGTAGACACTAGATTAGTTCCCACCCAGAGAGTGTAGGCTTATTCACTTGCCTTCTTGGCTTTTAATATTATAAACTAACTTATTTTTATATATGTTCTATATTTTTCTATCTTTCTATATATTTAACTACTATAACATTATTTTACTGTAACATGAAGGGACAAGGAATACACACAAAATGTTAAATATAATCACAGGGAATGAACCCAACTTGGATGCCCGAGTCAGGGCTTCTAAAGGGAAAACAGAGAGAGGAGCAAGATGGCAATGGAGTAGGCGGACGTACCAACTTCCAACTCCCAGAACCAAAGTGGATTATAACTCAATTTTAAGAACCATCATCTAGATAAACCAACTTTGAACTAAACTAAGTGGACTCTTCAACCAAGGAACACAGAAGAAGCCACATTGAGACTGGTAGGAAAAGCGAAAACGCAGAGAAGGCTGTCCAGCTCCCTGGAGCGAACGGCAGCCCGGTGAGACTCACATGGCGGGAGGAGAGTTTGGCGGAGAGGGAGGGACCTGGGTCCCAGGAACAAAGTCCCAGCCTGCAGTCCCAGAGCCTAGAAGAGGCGTTTGGACAGTATTGAGCTGTGAAACAAGTGAGGATACTGTTTGTGAGAAAAAGACAGTTTTCTCAGACCCAAGATTCTTAAAGGGACAGCACAGAAAACCTCTCTCATAGCCACTCAGCCGGGGCTCCGGGGAACGGAAACAGAGGAGAGGACCAGAGCAGCGGGAAGTGAGTGTAAACTGGAAGCCACAGGGAGAAACACTCTGAGGGAGAGCCACCTTAACCCCTGGGTTAGGTCACTTTCCTAATCAAAAATAAATATTTCCCCTGGAACTAGCAATACCAGCAAAGGGAGACAGGACACCAGCCAAAAAAGCTCTCCCGCGGCACTTAGAGCAGAGCTGCTTAGAAGGAGGGAGCTTCCAGGACTACAGTATGGAGTGTTAGGGTCTGAGCTGCAGTGCACCCACCCACACTGCTGAAGGCTTGCTGGAGGGACGGTGGCGGCGGGATGCTGAAATGCGGTTCTGTTGGCGGGGCAGAGGCCCAGCCCGTGTGAGCTCGGTCTAGCCCAGCAGGGGTGGAGGGCACTCGCGAAAGCAATCCAGCAGCTGCGGTCCGCCTGCAGCCCCACCTGCGGCGGAAAAGAGGAAAGCCAGGAACAGGCAGAGATCTGCTCTGCGACCCTGCACAAGCCCAGCCCTGACTGCGGGGACAGGGCTAGAGCCAGGGACAGGAGGAGGCTTGTGGCTGAGCTCACGCCAGCAGCCCCAACCGGCCCGAGAAACCACGGTTTGCCATCCTGCGTGCATGACTTGGCTCTGAACACGGGGGCGGGGCTAGAGCCCGGGACAAGCGGAAGCTCGCAGCTGAGCACACACCAGCAGCCACGCCTGGCCCAATAAACTGGAGTTTGTGATTCTGCGCAGGCGGGCCCTGGCCTTGAGGGCGGGGCTAAAGCTCCAGACGGGTGGAGGCTCACAGGTTAGAGCACATCAGCAGGCCCCATTCAACCTGAGAAACTGACAAGCATGCTCTGACCACAGCTGCTGGGCGGAAGCCCAGGAACAGGCTGGGTCTGCAGTTGAGCAAAGGTGCTTACCTCTACGCTTGGTGCTGAGGCTTGTGGCTTGAGTGCAGTGCACAACCCCACCTGTGGGGGCTGATGCGAAGGCCCAGGCAGGCTAAGGCTTCTAGAGTCAGGCAATAGAACACAGCCCCTACCACGGAGGAGAGGAAGAAATCACAGCAACAGCTGCAGTGGGCTGGCGCTGGCAACGCCCATACCCAACCGCCCTAGGCAGAGGCCTGCAGACAGACCACACCTAGAGAACACAAAGGCAACACCCAATGAACTCCAGTGGCCATAACCTTTTATACACAGACAAAATAGGCAGGCAGAGAAATGCAAACCAAATGAATCAAGAGAAATCCCCAGAGAAAGACCTGAATAAACCAGATATAACCAAATTACCAGAAGCAGAATTTAGAATAATGATAGGATGTTCAAAGAAATTAGAGCAAAAATGGATAGTCACTATGAACACCTAAATAAAGAGATAACAAGTATAAAAAATGAAATTGAAATAATAAACTGAAGACCACAATGGAAGGAATTAAAAGCAGGATGAATCACGCTGAGGATCGATTCAGTGAGTTAGAGGACACAATAAACAAAGGCACAGAAGCAGAGAAGAAAAAGGAAAAGAGACTCAAAAAATGTGAGTAAACTCTAAGGGAGCTGAGTGACAACATGAAGAGAAACAACATTCGCATCATAGGGGTGCCTGAGGAAGAGGAGAGAGGACAGGAAATGGAAACTTTGTTCAATCAAATCGTAGCTGAAAATGTCCCTAAATTAAGGCTGGGAAACACCTCACATGTTCAAGAAGCACACAGAACTCCATTAAAGAGAAACCCAAAAAAATCTACACCAAGACACATCATAGTTAAAATACCAAAGCTAATGGATAGAGAAAAAATTTTAAAAGCTGCTGGAGAAAAAAAGGCTATCACCTACAAAGGAGCCCCCATAAGGATGACATCGGACTTCTCAACAGAAACACTTGAGACCAGAAGGGAATGGCAAGATATAATCAAAGTAATGCAGAACAAGAACCTACAACCAAGACTACTCTATCCAGCAAGGCTAATGTTTAAAATTGAAGGAGAAATAAAGAGCTTCCCAGAAAAAGAAAGCCTGAAGGAATTCATTAAAACCAAACCAATTCTGCAAGAAATACTAAGGGGACTGTTGTGAGCAGTTCAAAGGGAAGGAAGAATATAGCAAAAAAAGAAGAATACAGCTTTAAAGGATAAAATGGCAATAAAGAACTACATATCAATAATAACCTTAAATGTAAATGGATTAAATGATCCAATCAAAAGACATAGGGTAGCTGCATGGATAAAGAAACAGGACCCATACATATGCTGTCTACAAGAGACACACCTTAAAACAAAAGATGCACATAGACTGAAGGTAAAAGGATGGAAAAAAATTTTTCATGCAAATGAAAATGAAAGAAAAGCAAGGGTAACAATACTTATATCTGACAAAATGGACTTTAAAACAAATGCTGTAGTAAGAGATAAAGAAGGAAACTACATAATGATAAAGGGAACAATTCAACAGGAAGATATAACTATTATAAATACCTACACACCAAATATAGGAGCCCCAACATACATAAAGCAGACTTTGATGAATATAAAAGGCGAGATTAACAGCAATACTATCATAATAGGGGATTTCAATACCCCTCTAACAACACTGAATAGATCCTCAAGAAAGAAAATTAATAAAGAAACAACAAATTTAAAGGATACACTAGATCAACTCGATTTAATAGATATCTACAGAACTTTTCACCGTAACGCAGTAGAATATACATTCTTCTCAAGCGCTCATGGTACATTTTCTAGGATAGACCACATGTTAGGACACAAAAATGGTCTCAATAAATTTAAGAAGATTGAAATCATATCAAGCATTTTCTCTGATCACAATGCCATGAAACTAGAAATTAACCACAAAAGAAAAACTGAAAAATACTCAAACACTTGGAAACCAAATAGCATGTTATTAAATAATGAATGGATTAACAATGAGATCAATGAAAAAAATAAAAAACTTTCTAGAAACCAATGATAATGAGCATACATCAACTCAAAATATATGGGACACAGCAAAACCAGTTCTGAGAGGGAAGTACATTGCACTACAGGCATATAAAAAGAAGCTAGAAAAAGCTCAAATAAGCAACCTGACCCTACATCTAAAAGAACTAGAAAAACAACAGCAAATAAAGTCCAGGACCAGTAGAAGGAAGAAAATAATAAAGATCAGAGCAGAAATAAATGACAGAGGCTAAGGAAACAATACAGAGGATCAATGAAACCAGAAGCTGGTTCTTTGAAAAGGTAAACAAGATTGATGAACCTTTAACTAGACTCACCAAGAAAAAAAGAGAGAGGATTCAAATAAATATAATTAGAAATGAGAATGAAGAAATAACAACTGACACAACAGAAATACAAAGCCCTGTAAGAAAATACTATGAAGAATTCTATGCCAAAAAATTAGACAACCTAGGTGAAATGGACAAATTTCTAGTATCATATAAGCTTCCAAAAATCAATCTGGAAGAATCAGAACACCTAAATAGACCAATTACAACAAATGAGATCGAAACAGTTATCAAAAAACTCCCAAAAAAGAAAAGTCCTGGACCTGATGGCTTCACAAGTGAATTCTATCAAAAATTCAAAGAAGAACTAACTCCTATCTTCCTCAAGCTATTTCAAAAAATTCAAGAGGAAGGAAGACTTACAAACTTCTTTTATGAGGCAAGCATAATTCTGACCCTGAAAACGGGCAAAGACAACACAAAGAAAGAAAATTATAGGCCTATATCCCTGATGAATTTAGACGCTAAAATTCTCAACAAAATATTAGGCAACCGGATCCAGCAATATATGAAAAAAAATCATACACCATGATCAAGTGGAATTTATTCTGGAGAGGCAAGGCTGGTTCAATATTCGCAAATCAATCAATGTGATTCATCACATAAACAAAAGGAAGGACAAAAATCACATGATAATTTCAATAGACGCAGAAAAAGCATTTGATAAAATCCAGCACCCATTCATGCTCAAAACTCTCAGTAAAGTGGCAATTCAGGGAACATTCCTTAACATGATAAAGCCCATCTACGACAACCCACAGCAAACATCATAGTAAATGGGCAAAAATTAAAAGCAATCCCCTTAAGATCAGGAACCAAGCAGGGGTGCCCGCTTTCACCACTCTTATTCAACATAGTTCTGGAAGTCCTAGCTACAGCAATCAGACAAGAAGAAGAAATAAAAGGCATCCAAATTGAAAAAGGAGAAGTAAAACTGTCATTATTTGCAGGTGATATGATATTGTATATAGAAAACCCTAAAGTCTCAGTCAATAAACTACTGGACCTGATAAATGAATTCAGCAAGGTAGCAGGATATAAAATTAATACTCAGAAATCAGAGGCATTTCTATATACCAACAATGAACTGTCAGCAAAAGAAATTAAGGAAACAATCCCCTTCACTACTGCAGCCAGAAAAATAAAGTACCTAGGAGTAAATTTAACCAAGGAGGTTAAGGACTTGTATTCGGAAAATTATAAAACATTGATAAAAGAAATTAAGGAAGATACAAACAAGTGGAAGCATATACCGTGCTCATGGCTAGGAAGAATAAACATCATTAAAATGTCTATATTACCCAAAGCAATTTATAAATTCAATGCAATAACAATTAAAATACCAATGACATACTTCAAAGATATAGAACACATATTCCAAAAATTTATATGGAACCAAAAAAGAACACGAATAGCCTCAGCAATCTTAAAAAAGAAAAAATAAAGCAGGAGGTATCACTCTTCCTGATATTAAGGTTTACTACAAGGCCATTATACTCAAGACAGCCTGGTACTGGCATAAGAACAACCACACTGATAAATGGAACAAAACAGAGAACCCAGAAATAAACCCACAGCTTTATAGACAACTGATATTTGACAAAGGAGGAAAGAACATACAATAGAGTAAAGACAGCTACTTTAACAAATGGTGTTGGGAAAATTGGACATCTACCTGCAAAAAAATGAAACTAGACCATCAACTTACACCATTCACAAAAACAAACTCAAAATGGATAAAAGACTTAAACATAAGCCATGAAACCATAAGCATCATAGAAGAAAGCATAGGAACAAGCTCTCTGACTTCTGTAGCAGCAATATATTTGCCGATTTATCTCCACGGGCAAATGAAATAAAAGGCAAGATAAACAAATGGGACTATATCAAACTAAAAAGTTTTTGCACAGCTAAAGACAATAAGAACAGAATAAAAAGACAAACCACACAATGGGAGAACATATTCGACAACATGTCTGTTAAGGGGTTAATAACAAAAATTTATAAAGAACTTATAAAACTCAACACCAGGAAGACAAACACTCCAATCAAAAAATGGGCAAAAGAAATGAATAGAAATTTCTCCAAAGAAGACATACAGATGGCCAATAGGCATATGAAAAAATGCTCAATATCACTAATCATTAGAGAAATGCAAATTAAAACCACAATGAGATATCACCTCACACCAGTCAGAATGGCCCTCATCAGCAAAACAACACAGAATAAGTGCTGGTGAGGATGTGGAGAAAAGGGAACCCTTCTGCACTGCTGGTGGGAATGCAGACTGGTGCAGACACTGTGGAAAACAGTATGAGATTCCTCAAAAAATTAAAAATCGAACTGCCTTTTGACCCAGCTATCCCACTTATAGGAATATACCCTAAGAACACAATAGCACTGTTTGAAAAGAAGAAATGCGCCCCCATGTTCGTGGCAGCATTGTTCACAATAGCGAAGATCTGGAAACAGTCCAAGTGTCCGTCAGAGGACGAGTGGATTAAAAAGCTTTGGTACATATATACTATGGAACACTACTCAGCCATAAGAAATGATGACATCGGGTCATTTACAACAAACTGGATGGACCTTGATAACATTATACGTAGTGAAATAAGTAAAACAGAAAAAACTGAGAACAGTATGATTTCATACATAGGTGGGACATAAAAGTGAGACTATGAGACATGGACAAGAGTGTGGTGGTTACGGGGTGGGGAGAGGAAGGAGAGGGCGGGGCACAGGGAAAGCCAGATAGAAGGTGACAGAGGACAATTTGACTTTGGGTGATGGGTATGCAACATAATTGAATGATAAGATAAACTGGAGGTGTTTTCTTTGAACATATGTACCCTGATTTATTGGTGTCACCCCATTAAAATTAATTTAAAAAAATAAAGGGAAAACAAAGAAAAAAGAGGTCAAGACAAACTTCAATTTCTTAGTTCTGGTGTTGACTGCTGTTGGTTTTTTGGCCTTTTTTAATTTTAGAGAGAGAAGAAGGAAGAAAGAGAGAAAGACAGAAACATCCATCTGTTCATGTATGTGTCGTGACCAGAGTGGTTGAACTGGCAACTTCTATGCTTCAAGACAATGCTCTAACCAACTGAGCTATCTGGTTGGAGCTCTTAATGTTTTCAGAACAAAGAAGGTTGTCTCAGCCAGGTTGTCTCAGGTAGGGTGATGACCTGGTGTATGGACATCCTGGATTTGAATTCTGGTCAGGACACATAGAGAAAGCAACCATCTGCTTCTCCACCCCTCCCCTTCTCCCTTCTCCTTCTCTATCTATCTCTTCTCCTTCTGAAGCCATGGCTCAGTTGGAGAAAGTTGGCCCTGGGCACTGGGGATGGCTCCATGGCTTCACCTCAGGTGCTAAAATAGCTTGATTGGCAAGGAATGGAGCTGGGACCCAGATGGGTAGAGCATCACTGGTAGAGGACTTGCCAAGTGGATCCTAGTCAGGGCACATGCAGTAGATAGCCGGTCTCCCTGCCTCCCCGCTTCTCCCTTAAGAAAAAGGAAAAGAAAAAAGAAAAAGAAGTCTAAATTTAAAACTAACCTAAAAAACTGTGATAGAAAATGGAAGTTGTTCATTGCTGAGAAAGGTGAGCTTGAGAAAAAGAGAACCACGTTCTTAATGAAATCCCAGGTCCAAAAGACAAATAAAAAATTAAAGGTGTTAATATTTCTCATACCTAAAGAAGGAAAGTAAATTTAACCAAAGACAGGAAACTGAGACCCTGGCTTATCTAATTAACGGATTAGAACGCAAATGCCCACAGGGGTCTACTGGCTTGTGCCTCAAGGAAACCTTCAGTCCTGTAGAAAGAGTTCTCAGAGACCATCTGAGGGGTTACTCATGCTCTCCTCTGCTTCCTCTTCCTGTACTCTCCCTTCGAGAACATGGAGAAGAAATACAGCTGTCAAGTAAGCATTTTGGTATTTGAACTCCTGTAACATTTACATGTGGTGTTCATTTTGAAATATAGATTAAGCCATGTTACAGAGAACCAGACCTATTGGGAGAACACTCAAAGCAGACAGATTGACAAAAACAGCCAGTTGATACAAGATTTCAAAAAACATAATCATTTAAACCTCAAGTGTAAAAATACAAACCCAGCGACTCATTGATGATATCAGCCAGTTAATTCTGAGAATGATAAGAATGTTATGATGACTGTGAGGAATAAAACATCTAAGCTGTACCCAGTGGACCATGTTTAATAAGAAAAAGGGAGGTGTTGATGGATCTATCAAAACATGAACTATTATGACAGTAACACTCAACAATGTTTCAGTTCTTGCAAATGACATCAAGTAAATAAGTTGCTGTTAGCTATAGTTATCAAAATTATAGTGAGATGAGAAGCCATTCTTTCCACGGTTTCAGGCAATTTATACCAATTCCATACTTATTAATGAAAAAGGAAATTATAATCTAATGAGCAAAATAAATAAATTAGAAGCAAGTAGTCCCTTCTTCAAAATTTAAAGGGGAGCCTGACCAGGCGGTAGCACAGTGGACAGAGCTTGGGATTGGGACGCAGAGGACCCAGGTTTGAAACCCCGAGTTCACCAGCTTAAGCGGAGGCTCATCTGGTTTGAACAAGGCTCACCAGCTTGAGCACAAGGTCACTGGTTTGAGTAAGGGGTCACTCAGTCTGCTGTAGCCCCCCAGTCAAAGCGCATGTGAGAAAGCAATCAATGAACAACTAAGGTGCCAGAACTATGAGTTGATGCTTCTCATCTCTCTCCCTTCCTGTCTGTCTGTCCCTGTCTGTCCTTCCATATCTCTCTCACACACATACACACTAAAAAAAGAATAATATGGATCATGTGCTTTGTTTGCAGTCACCCATTGTTTACAGTGTGTTCACTGAAAATGTTCTGCTCTGAGATGCTAATGCCCTGGTCCATTGCCAGAGTTCTTGTGGGTCTTTTCACGAGTGACACAGAGTAGTGGTGAGTCAGAATTGCCTGAGCATCCTTTCATCCTGGTTCTCTCAAACTTGCTGAAAAACTGGCTGCATTCAACCTGCTGCCCTTGGAGCAATCATTGTGTTGCTCCTTTGGCTTTCTCCAAAATTCTGCCTCCATTTCTTGGCCAGCTTAGTTGGTCCACAGCCCTTTTAATTTGGTTTCTATCATTCCAAATAAGCTTTTTTTTTTATTTTTATTTTGTGAGGAAGAGAGAGAACGAGGAGAGGAGAGAGGTGAGAACAATCAACTCATAGTTGTGGCACGTTATTGTTCATTGATTGCTTTCATTATGTGCCCTGGCTGGGGAGCTCTAGCTGAGACAAGTGACCCCTTGCTCAAGCCAGCAACCATTGGATCATGTCGATGATCCCATGCTCAAGCCAGCAACCTCAGGGTTTTGAACCTCGACCTCAGAGTGCCATGTCAGCGCCACCACCAGTCAGATCCAAGTAAACTTAATTTTTAATACAGTGAGTGCATTCCTTGTACCTGGTCGCTAAGGCAAATAAATAAGTGGTCCTGGCTTGAGAGATTATAAAGATTTGTTCAGTAAGACAAGTGTAGAAACACCACAACACCAGACAGAATAATCAATCATGGGAGGGGAAAGAGGAAGAGAAATGAGAGAGAGAAAATTAGGAGAGAAGATATAGTGATGCTTGAGGGACATTCATGAACTTTCCACTAACAATGCAATATTTAACCTGAGTTTCAAGAACCAGTTAGATCTTTTAACGAGCCCAGTATGTAGCAACCCAGCAAAGTGAGGTAAAGAGGGGGTGCACCAGAAGTATTTATTTGGGATGGGGGGGCAAGATGGCGATGGAGTAAGTGGACGTACCAACTTTCAACTCTCAGAACCAAAGTGGATTATAACTTGATTTTAAGAACCATCATCTGGATAAACCAACGTTGTACTGGACTGACAGGACTCTTCAACCAGGAAACACTGAAGAAGCAACATTGAGACTGGTAGGAAAAGAAGTATTTATTTGGGCCACAGAAAAAGCAAGTGACAGATCCAAATGAAGAGGAATTTGGGGTCCAGTCAGAAGTCTACCACAAACCCTGAGCCAGCAAACAAACTTTATGGGGAGGACAGGTCTTCTCCACCTCTCTGAAATTCAGGGTTGCTGATCAAAATTTGAAAAGTCGGGCTCCTCACCAACCCTTTACCATCTATTCCCTCCATGTTTGACTTTGAAGAGAACTGGGTCATCATTTCACAATCTTGGACCAGCTGCCAAGAAGGCTCTTTCCCCAGGGCAGTGTTGGCTGCTCCTGGAAGGCAAGCCCTGGTGAAATGAAAGGCCTTCAAGATAGCAAACAGGGCGTGGATAGCGATCAGAGCCCAGCAGGGTGAACAGCCACAGGCTGCTGCTGAAATGTCACACGCCTTGGCACATGTGGACCCTCCTGTGTCAGTTACCAGATACTTTTCACTTATTTAAAGATATCTAACCAGTGCCACTGTATGGGTATCTCTTTGCTAGGCAAGTGTTTAGAAGCTGTATAGTTTTAAAATATATTTTAATACCCTCTCCCACCCCAAATCCAATGTTTCTGGCTCATTTTAACTAATTGGCTGAAAACTGTTTACCAAAAATTATACTATGTTAGCCTATTACGGTCTTGCTTTAGTAATGCACTGCTGTGGGGATGGGGATGAGTAAAATGATTGAAGGGGATCAAAATATAAACTTCCACATATAAGATAAATAAGTCCTGGGGTCTTAACATTCAGCATGGTGACTATAATTAATAATTGCTGAGAGAATAAATCTTCAAGGTTCTCATCATAAGAGAAAAAAATTTATAACTATGTGTGGTTATGAATGTTAACAGTGTATTGTAGTGATAATTTTACAATATATATGAATATCAAATCATTATGGTAGTCAAATGAAACTAATATAAATTTTTGTCAATTATCTCAATTTAAAACAGCAAACTATCCTGAAACTATCAGGCAGTGTTCCTGATTAATGAAGATTTTTATTGAAGAAAGCCATAATTGGGGACCAAGTACCAATTTCCTTCGGAGCTTCAGTTTCTCCTTCTGAAATAGGAATAGATAATGAACCAGTAGCTAAAAAATATTTTGAGACCGAGCCATGAAAAATACTGTTAAGTTCAGAGCTACAGTTATAGCTCATATTAAGCAACATGAATATTCATAGTACAAGCCCAGAAATTCATAATTTAAAGATACAAATAAAAAGTTGTTTGGCTTAGCCTGACCTGTGGTGGCACAGTGGATAAAGCATCGACCTGGGAACACTGAGGTCGCCAGTTCAAAACCCTGCACTGGTCTGGTCAAGGCACATATGGGAGTTGATGCTTCCAGCTCCTCCCGCCTTTCTCTCTTTCTCTCTCTCTCTCACTCTGTGTCTCCTCTCTAAAATGAATAAAATAAAAAGAAATTAAAAAAAAAAGTTGTTTGGCTTATAAGAAATTATGACATCGGATCATTTACAACAAAATGGTTGTACCTTGATAACATTATACAAAGTGAAATAAGTAAATCAGAAAAAAAACAAACTGAAAACAGCATGATTTCATACATATGTGGGACATAAAAGTGAGACTATGAGACATGGACAAGAGAGTGGTGGTTTCGGGGTGGGGGGAGGGAGGGGAGGGTGGGATAGGGAGGAGGGGAGGGGCACAGGGAAAACCAGATAGAAGGTGACAGAGGACAATTTGACTTTGGGTGATGGGTATGCAACACAATTGAATGATAAGATAACCTGGAGATGTTTTCATTGTATATATGTACCCTGATTTATTGGTGTCATCCCATTAAAATTAATTTTTAAAAAAAGTTATTTGGCTTATATATGTCTGAAAACTTATCTGTCTTGTTGATAATAGCCAATCAAACAGGTGTGAGGTGGTATCTCATTGTAGTTCTGATTTGCATTTCTCTAATAACTAGCTATGATGAGCATCTTTTCATATATCTATTGGCCATTTGTATACCTTCTTGGGAGAAGTGTCTGTTCAGGTCCTCTCCCCATTTTTTAATTGGATTGTTTGCTTGTTTGTTCTTGAGCTTTGAGAATTCTTTATATATTTTGGATATTAACCCTTTTTCCATGGTGTTTGTAAATATGTTCTCCCATTTGCATGGCTTTCTTTTTGTTTCGTTGTCAGATTCTTTTGCTGTGCAGTTTTTCAGTTTGACATGGTCCCATTTATTTCTTTTATTTGCTTTCTTCCATTGCATTTTGGGTCAAATTTATAAAATATAAAATGTTCTCTACAGCAAAGGTCCATACGTTTATTACCTATGTTTTTAGAAGAATTTAAATTAGGAGCCTAGTCCATGATAAGAGTTGTCACCAGAAATGACGCTTTACACTGGCAGCACAGAGTAATAATTACTGAACATGAGTTCTCCTGGCAATTACCTCGGAAGCTCCCAGGTGCATTACATCATCTCCAGCTCAGAATGTCTTATATATTTTAGTAGCCCTTTCTGTCACTAAAACTCTCATATATGTCTGACTCACTTACATATATGGGGTTACCGTGTGTGTGTGTGTGTGTGTGTGTGTGTGTGTGTGTGTGTGATTAAATTTGGTCATTTTCTTTTGTTAATCTGTCTCAAGTCTATTTGATTATTAGACCAGAGGATAGCAGACAGTTTCTCCTCACCCACAATCCCAAACAACAGGAGTGTAGGGATTGAGTGAAAAATAAAATGGTGAAGAAAATAAGACTGAGTCTCACCCAGGTTGATACTCTATCCACTGCACTACTCCCAGTCAGGCAGTTGTTAAATTTTTATGTAAACTAGTGTAATAGTCATATCCTGTATGATTTTTCCATTTCTTTTATTTCCCTGTACTGAGGTCATATAAGGATTTGCCTAAATTTTCTAGTTTTAAAATTATTTAATGTGCCTTTATTATATCAGATGGCTTTTATTACATATTAAAGTCTATACTAGGGGTCAGGAACCTATGGCTCGTGAGCCAGATGTGGCTCTTTTGTTGGCTGCATCAGGCTCACAGACAAATCTTTAATAAAAAAAATAATGTTAAAAATATAAAACATTCTCATGTATTACAATCCATTCATTTCCTGCCATAGTTGCGGGTGGCTAGAGCCAATCACAGCTGTCCTCCGGGACAACACCAAATTTTTATTGGATAATGCATAACATACACAGGTTGTTGTGAGGTCAGAAAGTAAACTTTCCTCCTTTTAATCAAGTAGTCAGCTAGCTAATTGCAGAAACCCTTTTGACGAAGAAGATGGCTTTAAAAAAAAAGATGAGGAGTATCGTACTTTTCAGCAGGAATGGACAGAGGAATTCGCCTTTGTGGAGAGAGCAGGTTCTGCAGTGTGTCTAATATGCAGTGATAAAATTGCATCGATGAAATGGTCAAATATAAAGCGGCACTTGGACACATGCCATACTACATCTGCATCGAAATATCCAGCAGGGGACAGCAGGAAGAAAGCATGTCAAGAGCTATCGTGCAGAGTGCAAGCTAGTCAGCAGCAACTCTATGTTTGGACCCAACAAGGTGACTGGAATTCGGCTAGCTTTCCTGGTGCTTTAGCAATTGTGAGAAACGGAAAGCCATTCACTGATGGGGAGTATGCCAAAACATTCATGCTTGATGTTGCCAATGAACTTTTTGACGACTTTTCGGATAAAGACAAGATAATCAAACAAATAAAAGATATGCCTCTGTCGGCAAGAACTGTTCATGGTCATACCATCATGATGGCAAATCAAATTGAGGCAACACAAGTGAAGGACATAAATGCAGCACCATTCTTTTCTCTCATTTTAGATGAATCAACAGACGTAAGTCATTTATCCTAGTTCAGCGTGATTGCAACGTATGGTGTAGGTGACACACTACGTGAGGAAAGTCTTGCTGTTTTGCCTATGAAAGAGACAACAAGAGAGGAGGATTTATTCAAGTCTTTCACTGAGTTCCCTAAAGAAAAAGAATCTACTGATGGATAAACTTATTTCAGTATGTACTGATGGTGCTCCGTGCATGGTGGGGAAAAACAGAGGATTCATAGCGCTTCTTCGTGAACATGAAAAGAGACCCATCCTAAGTTTTCACTGCATCCTACATCAGAAGGCGCTTTGTGCTCAAATGTGTGGCAAGCAGCTTGGTGAGGTGATGTCGCTGGTCATTTGGGTGGTCAACTTTAAATGATAGATTCGGGTGATCGCTTTAAATGATAGATGAAGTTGGGAATAATTATCCTGGTCTGCTTCTGCACAGCAATGTTCATTGCTTGTCATGAGGGAAGGTGCTCAGCTGTTCGCAGCTTGTCTGAGAGAAATCCAAACTTTTATTAAAATGAAAAACGTTGAGCATCCTGAGTTAGCGAACACTGAGTGCCTCCTGAAGTTCTACTATCTGGTGGACATGACTGAACATCTCAACCAGCTCAATGTGAAATGCAAGGTGTTGGAAATACAGTCTTATCTCTTCAATAAGCAGTGTTTGCATTTGAAAACAAGCTGGAACTTTTCATCGCCCACATTGAAACAGGTCGTTTACTACACTTTGAAAAACTGGGACAGTTTAAAGATGCATGCACAGCAAGTGACCCTGCTCAACATCTTGATCTCCAGCAGATAGTGGGCTTCACATCTAATCTCCTGCAGTCATTCAAAGTGAGCTTTGGAGAATTTCGTGAGCGCACTCGTCTTTTTAAGTTCATCACCCATCCACACAAGTGTGCAGTGGACAGCACCAACCTGAGTTATATCCCCGGTATCTCTGTCAGAGATTTTGAGCTACAAGCTGCTGACCTGAAAGCCTCAGACATGTGGGTGAATAAGTTCAAGTCACTGATTGAAGATTTGCAAAGACTTGCACAACAGCAAGCAGAGTTGGCGAGCAAACACATGTGGGGAGAAATGAAAAAACTTTAACCCACAGACCAGCTGATTGTCAAAACTTGGAACATGCTTCCCATCACATACCACACACTGCAATGTGTGAGTATTGCTGTACTGACAATGTTTGGCTCTATGTATGCATGAGAGCAGTCTTTCTCACATCTAAAGAACGTTAAGACCAACCTACGATCCCATTTAATGGTTGGAAGTCTCAACGCCTGCATTAAGCTTAACCTCACCACGTATCAACCAGACTACAAAGTCATCAGCAAAACCATGCAGCACCAGAAGTCACATTAATGGTAAGAAGTACTTTATTCATCATTGGTCAGCCACAGCATAACAACATTGTTAAAAATAATTCAGAAATTTATTGTACTTTAAAATTGTTGGTCTTACATAAAATGCACACGTTTACTTGTATTTAGTGTTAAACAGATTGTATGGCTTTCACAGAATTACATTTTAAAATATATAACTGAAGGTGTCAGGACTATTCTTACATTTACACCTACTTGAAGAAGCCATGATTCAATCTTAAAACAAAACAAGAGGGTGTTTTTATCAGATAATAATTTTTTACATTTAAAAACAACTACAATTATGTAAAAGTGATGTTTGTAAAACATCAATTGCCTTGTGGTTATGTTCAACCCAAGAGTCGTTGCCCTTTAACTCCAATTTAAAAACCAATGAATGCCATTAACTGTAACAAAAAGAAATTAAAATTGCATAAAATCTAGAGCATACAACCAAAAACCGGATTTCAGATTTAGGATCAATGATGCAGAAATATATGAAAACAGTTCTAAAACCTCATGTAACAGAAAATGAAAAAAAAAAATGTTCTCCAGTGCTATATAATAGCATGCTATTTATTCTTCAAGTGTTTGAATATTTCTCAGTTTTTCTATTGTAGTTGATTTCTAGTTTCATGCCGTTATGGTCAGAGAAGGTGCTTGATATGATTTCAATCTTCTTAAATTTAATAAGACTTGTTTTGTGTCCTAACATGTGGTCTATTCTAGAGAATGTACCGTGAGCACTTGAAAAGAATGTATATTCTGCTGCTTTGGGGTGAAAGGTTCTAAAGATATCTATTAAATCCATTTGATCTAGTGTGTCATTTAAGGCCGCTGTTTCTTGTTAATTTTCTGTCTGGAGGTTCTACCCATTGATGTTAGTGAGGTATTAAAATCCCCTACCATTATAGTATTGCTGTTGATCTTGTCCTTCTTGTCCATCAAATCTGCTTTATACATTTAGGTGCTCCTATATTAGGCGCATATATATTCATAATAATTATATCTTCCTGTTGTAATGCTCCTTTTATCATTATGTAGTGACCTTCTTTATCTCTTACTATAGCCTTTGCTTTAAAGTTTATTTTGTAAGATATTAATAATAAACATCATTAAAATGTCTATATTACCCAAAGCAATCTATAAATTCAATGCAATTCCTATTAAAATTCAATGTCATACTTCAAAGATATAGAACAAATATCCCAAAAATTTATATGGAACCAAAAAAGAACTCGAGTAGCCTCAGCAATCTTGAAAAAGAAAAATAACACAGGGGGTATCACACTTCCTGATATCAAGTTATACTACAAGGCCATTGTACTCAAAACAGCTTAGTACTGGCATACGAACAGGTATACAGATCAATGGAACAGAACTGAAAACCCAGAAATAAACCCACACCTATATGGTCAACTGATATTTGACCAAGGAGGTAAGAGCATACAATGGAGTAACGACAGTCTATTTAACAAATGGTGCTTGGATAATTTAACAGCTAGCAGCAAAAAAATGAAACTAGACCACCAACTTACAGCATTCACAAAAATAAACTCAAAATGGATAAAAGACTTGAATGTAAGTCATGAAACCATGATCAAGATTGGAAGAAAACATAGGCAGTAAGCTCTGCGACATCTCTCGCAGCAATATATTTGCTGATTTAATTCCACGGGCAAGTGAAATAAAGGACAGGATTAACGAATGCCACTATATCAAACTAAAAAGCTTTTGCACAGCAAAAGACAACATGAACAAAATAAAAAGATAACCCACACAATGAGAGAACATATTTGCCAACACGTCGGATAAGGGGTTAAAAACCAAAATTTACAAAGAACTTTACACCAGGAAAGTAAACAATCCAATCAAATATTGGGCAAAAGAACTGAATAGACACTTCTCTAAAGAGAAAATACAGATGGCCAATGGGCATATGAAAAAATGTTTAACATTACTAATCATTAGAGAAATGCAAATTAAAACCACAATGAGATACCACCTCACACCTGTCAGAATGACACTCATTAACAAAGCAACACATAACAAGTGCTGGCAAGTGTGTGGAGAAAAGGGAACCCTCCTGCACTGCTGATGGGAATGCAGACTGGTGCAGCCACTGTGGAAAACAGTATATGGATTCCTCAAAAAATTAAAAATAAAACTGCCTTTTGACCCAGCTATCCCACTTCTAGGAATATATCCTAAGAATAACAAGTCACAGATTCAAAAGAAGAAATGCACCCCCGTGTTTATTGCAGCATTGTTTACAATAGCCAAGATCTGGAAACAGTCCAAGTGTCCATCAGTAGACAAGTAGATCAAAAAGCTGTGGTGCGTATACACAATGGAATACTACACAGCCATGAAAAAAGGAAGTCTTACCCTTTGCAGCAACATGGATGGACCTGGAGTCTATTATGCTAAGTGAAATAAGCCAGGCAGATAAAGAAAAATATTGTATGACTTCACTCATTTGAGGAATCCAATGAACAATGAGAACTGAGGAACAGAAGAGAGGCAGAGAAGGGATCAAAGAGTCCAGAGGGAAAGGGGAAGAGAGGAGGGGATCAAAGAAAGGAAAGACATTAGTGAAGTATATAAACATAACACAGAGAGATAGAGGGCAGGATATAAATCATGGAGGAAAGGAGGGAAGGTTGTGGGGGGATGGGGTAAAAGGGGTATCAAGGAGAACAAGGGGGAAGGAGGGACATATATTTGGGGGTACATTTGTAACTATGTAAACACAACAAATTAAAATCAATTTAAAAATAATTCAAGAAGAAAGATTTCACATATATGTGATATCATATGGTATTTGTCTTTTTCTGCCTGGTTTATTTCACTTAGCATAATAATCTCCATGTCCATCCATGCTGTCACAAAAGATAAGATTTCTTTATTTTTCATGGCCATGTAGTACTCCATTGTGTACATGTACGACAGCTTTTTTATTTATATGTCCACTGGTGAACATTTAGGCTGTTTCCAGATCTTCACTATTGCAAACAACACTGCAATGTACATGGGGATGCACATCTTCTTTTGACTCGTATTTTGGGATTCTTAGGCTATATTCTTAGAGGTGGGATAGTTGGGTCATAAGGTAGTTCCATTTTTAATTTTTTGAGAAACACCATACTGTTTTCCACAGTGGCTGCACAAGTCTGCATTCCCATCAGCAGTGCAGGAGGGTTCCCTTTTCTCCACATCCTAGCCAGCATTTGTTTGTGATTTGGTAATGAGTGCCATTTTGGCAGGTGTGAGGTGATATATCATTGTAGTTTTAATTTATATTTTTCTGATAATTAGTGATATTGAAAATTTTTTCAAATGGCCATTATCTATCTGTATGTCCTCTTTGGAGAAATGCCTATTCAGGTCCTTTTGCCCATTTTAATATTGGATTGTTTGTCTTCCTGGTGTTGAGTTTTATAAGTTCTTTATAAATTTTGGTTATTAACACCTTATCCGACATGTTGGCGAATATGTTCTCCCATTGAGTTGTTTGTCTTTTTATTTTGTTAATGGTGTCTTACTGTGCAAAAGATTTTTAGTTCTATATAGTCCCATTTGTTCATCCTGTCCTTTATTTCACATGCCCACAGAGATATATCAGCAAAAATATTGCTACAAGAGATATCAACAATTTTATTGCTTATGTTTTCTTCCAAAATTGTTATGGTTTCAAGACTTACATTTAAGTCTTTTATCCACTTTGAATCTATATTTTTGAATGGTGTAAGTTGGTAGTTTAGTTTCCTTTTTTGCATGTAGTTGTCCAATTTTTCCAACACCATTTATTAATGATGTATATACTCCTGCTTCCTTTGTCAAGTATTAATTGACCATAGGCACTGGCAGGTTGGCTCAGTAGTAAAGTGTCGGCCCAATGTGTGGAAGTCCTGGGTTCAGTTCCCTTCTCCATCCCTTCCCTCTTTCTTCTCACTCTCCCTCTCTCTCTTCCCCTCCCGCAGCTGTGACTTGGTTGGAGCAGGTTGACCCTGGGCATTGAGGATGGTTCCATGGCCTTGCCTCAGGCGCTGGAATTGTTGTTGCCAAGCAATGGAGCAATGGCTTCAGCTGGGCAGAGCATCGGCCCCATAGGGAGCTTGCCAGGTGGATCCTCGTTAAAGCACAGTCAGGGGTCTGTCAGAAAAACATTTGCTGAATCCAGTACCCATTTCTGATCAAATCTCTCAGTAAAGTGGGAATACAGAGAACATACCTCAATATAATAAAGGCCATATATGACAAATTGATAGCCAATATCATACTCAATGGGCAAAAATTAAAAGCAATCTCCTTAAGAACAGGAACAAGGCAGGGGTACCCCATTTCACCATCTTATTCAGCATTGTACTGGAAGTCCTAGTCACAGTAATCAGACAAGAAGAAGAAATAAAAGGCATCCAAATTGGAAAAGAAGAAGTAAAACTATCATTATTTGCTAACAACATGATACTGTACATAGAAAACCCCGAAGTCTCAGCCAAAAAACTACTAGACCTGATAAATGAATTCAGCAAAATGGCAGGATATAAAATTAATATTCAGAAATCAGTGTCATTTTTATACACCAATAGTAAACTGTCAGCAAAAGAAATTAAGGAAACAATCTTATTTACTATTTCAACAAAAGGATTAAGTACCTTGGTACAAGACTTATACTCGGAAAGTTACAAAACATAGAGATAAGAAATCAAGAAAGATACAAACAACTGGAAGTATATACTGTGTTCATGGGTAGGAAGAATTAATATCATTAACATATCCATACTACCCAAAGCAATCTATAGAGTCAATGCAATTCCTATTAAAATATCAATGGCAAACTTTACAGGTCTGGAGCTAATATTCCAAAATTTCATCTGGAACCAAATAAGAGCCCCAAAATTTCAACAATCTTGAAAATGAAGAACAAAGTAAAACGTATCACACTTCCTAATATCAAGCTATACTACAAGGTTATTGTAATCTAAACAGCCTGGTACTGGCATTGATCTGATAAGAACATGCATACAGATCAATGAAACAAAACAGAGAACCCAGAAATAAACTCACGCCTTTATGGTCAATTAATTTTTTTTCTTAAGTGAGAAGTGGGGAGGCAGAGAGACAATAGATATTGATATGATCAGGTGATCTTTATCCTTCATTTTGTTTATGTGATGAATTCTGTTTATTGATTTGCGCATATTGTACAAACATTGCCTCCCCAGAATAAATCCCACCTGATCATGATATATGGTCTTTATAATGTATTGCTAGACCCAGTTTGCTAATATTTTGTTGAGAATTTTAGCATCGATATTCATCAGAGATGTTGGCCTATCGCTTTCTATCATTTTAACATCTTTACCTGGTCTTGGAATTAAGATAATGCACACTTTAAAAAATGAGCTCAGAAGTCTGCCCTCCTCTTGGATTTCTTGAAATGGCTTGAGGATAGATGTTAGTTCTTCTTTGAATGTTTGGTAAAATTCACCTGTGAAACCATTCAGTCCAGGACTTTTGTTTGCTGGGAGCTTATTATTAAGTGAGAGGGGAGGAGATAGACTTCTATATGTGCCCCAAACAGGATCCTCTCAGCGACCTCTATCTGGGGCCAATTTTGAATCACTCAAGCTATCTTCAGCACCTAAGGCCAACACTCAAACCAATTAAGCCACCGGCTGTGAGAGGGGAAGAAAGAGAGAGGAGGGACGGGGAGGGGAAGAGAAGCAGATGGTCACTTGTAATATGTGCAGTGACTGGGGATTAAACCCGGGACATCCACACACAGGCTGAGGCTGTATCTGCTGAGCCAACTGGCCAGAGCACAAGGGAGTTTTTTTTCTTACTTTTTCAATTTGATTTGTCATGCTACTATATTGGGTGCATAAATATTTACAATGGTTATATTCTCTTGTTGGATTGCTCCCTTTATGTAGTAACCATCTTTGTGCCTTAGTACAGCTTTTGTTTTAAATGCTATTTTTGTCAGATATAAGTATTGTTACATCAGCTTTTTATATTCATTTCTATTTGTGTGCAAGATTTTTTCTCATTCCTTCACTTTCAGTCTCTGTGTATTTTTTGTTCTGAGGTGGTTCTCTTGTAGACAGCATATACAGGTCTTGTTTTATCCATGCAGCTACCTTATGTCATTTAATTGGAGCATTTACTCCATTCACAGTTACACTTAAGGTTATTATTGATATGCATTTAGTTATTGCTATTTTATTCTTTAAACCTATAGTCCTCTTTCTCTCTGTTTCTTTTTTTTTTGGTAGCAGGCCATTTAACATTTCTGGCAGTCCTAGTTTGGTGGTAATGAACTCCTAGAACCTTTTATTTTCTTTTTTGTCTGGCAAACTTCTTATTTCCCCTTCAACTTTAAATGATAGCTTTATTGGATAGAGTAGTCTTGGTTGTAGGTTCTTATTTTGCATCACTTTGAATGTTTTGCCAATCCTTTATGGGGGCTCCTTTGTAGGTAATTGCTCTTCTCTTGCAGCTTTAACGATTCTTTCTCTGTCTCTTAACTTGAGCAATTTAATTATGATGCGTCTTGGTGTGGGCTTCTTTGCATCCATCTTTAATGGGATTCTCTGTGTTTCTTAAACTTGTGTGACATTTTCCTTAATTAGTTTAGGAAAGTTTTCAACAATAATTTCTTCAAACAAGTTCTCTATACTTTGTTCATTCTCTTCTCCTTCAGGAACCCCTATGATATAGATGTTGTTTCACTCCATGCTGTCTCAAAAGTCTCTTAGAGTTTCCTCAGACTTCTTGAGCCTCATTTTGCTGCTCAGCTTCTGTACTTACATTTATCTTGCTCTCTAAAATCATTGATTTAGTCGTCCACTTCATCTAGCCTGCTATTGCTTCCTTGTAGTGCAGTCTTAATTGCAGATATTGTATATGTCATTTCTGACTGGTTTTTTTTTTTATGGTTTCACTGTCCTTTTTAATGCTTGCTAAGTTTTCACTCTGATCATCTACTCTTAAGCTAAGATCTTTGAACATCCTAATAACCATTATTTTAAACTCTGCATCAGATAGTTTGGTTACTTCCATTTTATTTAATTCTTTTTCTGGTGATTTCTCTTGATTCATTTGGGTCATATTTCTTTATCTGCCTATTTTGTCTGTGTATTAGGTAGTTTTTGCTCTGACTCCAAAATTTGATGTGGTGCCTTCATGAGGCAAGTGGGTTCAGTGGTACTATCCAGGCCACCTGAGTTCCTTGCTCTAGGAATGTTTCTTGAGGGTTATATTTAGCCTTTTGTTGTATATGAGTCTTCAGGCTGGCCATCTCTAAAGATCAACCTTGATCATGTGTATTACACATGGTGCAGTGTCTGTTTTTCATGGCGTATTCTCAGCAAGGTCTGGTGCCTGCTAGACTCCCCCTTTGGGCCTGCCACTTGTGTGGCTAGTTGAGTCTATCATTGGTGCAGCCTGCCACCCACCACTGGTTGTGTTGGTTCTGGGTTTTCTTGGGCAGACTTCAGGTATGGGGTGATGTCAGACATTGTTTGTAACCCACCACAGGTTCTCTGGTGCTACTGCTCTGTTCACTGTTAATGTCTGTGTTTTCTGTGCCTGGGTATGTGTGGGAGGGGCCAACCTATGTATAAGGATTAGCTGCCTCCTTCTTAGTGTTAACAGCAGCTCAAAGGGTCCAAGTTCCTTAACATTTGCCTCCACTTTTCAGCTGTTCCACCTCTTCTCATAGTTGCCTGGTCTCCCTACAGAGTCTTCTGTAGAGAGACTATAGAGTGGGTGCAGAATGGCCTCACCCCACCAAACCCTCCACAGGCTGCAAGCTTGGTGGGTTAGAGCAGCTGAGGTTGGGATAACAACGTTAGTGGGACCCCCTACTTTGGGGGTTTCTTTCTCAGGACCTCCATACAGGAAAGTGGCCACTACTGCAATGCCTGATCCCTTGGCTGTTGGTAGAATGCAGAGCATTTACCTGGCAGCTGTGACTGATGCTTTGCTGTGAGAACACCCCAGCAGGTTAAACCCTCCTAGGAACACCCAGGAAGGGAGCTCACCCACTATACGGAAGTGACTTAGCGCCAGCCAGACAGCCTCCTGACCTTTTTTGGCCATTTGCCTTACTATAACATCCTATTGGCTGAACCCATGCATATAAGCTACTTTACTTCCTGAATAAAGTGAATTTGCGTCACTGAACCTTGTCCCTGGAGTCGGGTCTCTACGGTTCCATCATCCTCACCCCCGGTGGGCCTTGTCCACACTTGGCCACTGCTGAATATTCTAATTTTATTTCTCCCCAGAAGGTTCAGATTGGGAGGGGCCAATGGTCCCTTCTGCAGAAGATCTTTCAGCCGGGGAGTCCCTGGTCTCCCAGAGGAACATTGAAAAAGTCTTCCCCTGGGGCTAATTATGCTCCCCCAGAATGGTGGCTAAGCCCCACAACCAGTCCCAACAATAGGCTCCAAGCAACTCACACTTTGAATATTGTGCTCTAAACCTCTCTCCTTTCCCCATTGTGGATCTTAACCCAGCAGGGCAAGATATTTGGGACTTAGGCCAGCTGACTATGAAGCTCTACCTCATTCAATGTGTGTAAGCTGCTGTGCAGGTGTTGAGCACACAAGTGGAATTCGCCTCAGCTGGGTTTGGTGTCTGATGGGTTCTCCCTCTGGATATGATGCTAGTAAGGGTATTTGGGCCCTCCTCTATAATTGGGTTCTCTGTAGCTGGCCACTGAATGTATTCATTCTGAGCCTCTTAGGAGGAAACCTGGTACAGGTCAGTATAAAACACTACCTGTGACTGGCCCTCAGCAACCTTTTTAGAGCTATAAGAAATCCAGTTTGGAGGAGGAAGGGTTGGGGAGAGGAGGGACACAAAGAAAACCAAATAGAAGGTGACGGAAGACAATTTGACTTTGGGTGATGGGTATGCTACATAATCAAATGTCAAAATAACCTGGAGATGTTTTCTCTGAACATATGTACCCTGATTTATCAATGTCACCCCATTAAAATTAATAAAATAAATAATGTAAAATAAAATCCAGTTTGTGGCTTCCTCTTTGGGCTTAGTTGCTCATGGGAGAACCATGCTGCACACCCATGCTGGCTATTACCAGCACTGGACTTGAGGGCAGGTCAGCAAAAGGCACAAGGTTCCCTGAGATCCACCTCCTGCTGCTTTCTGTCTGCTGGCTGCTTGTTGGGTTCAACCCCTAAAAAAAATCTCTGGAAGAGTCTAGAGCTGGGACAACTCAAAGATTGTGAAAGGTGGTAGGGATGGTCCCTACCTTCAGGTCTGTCCTGAAGTTTTTCAGACCTCAGTAGGGTGTAGTCACTAGGTATCAAGTGGGTGTGATCTTTGAAAGCCAGAGATTTGGTCTGCCCATAGTCCAGTTAACTTCTACTGAGTCTCCTGTGAGGGAGAAGCACCAGCCATATTCTCTAGATATTAGGGGGGGGGGGGGGGAATGCTCTGGCCTCAACCCCTGGCTCCCTGGCCAAAGCTGCTTACTTCTTTCAGGGCTCAATCTCCATACGGTGGGGCAATTACTTCCCCCTGAGCTACTACTTCATGGAGAGGCTTGCTCCACCCAAGGATGGCAACTGCAGTATTGAAGAATGATTCTACACAGGGGCTCTGATGGTTGTCCTTTACCATGTCACTTCCAGGGCCACCAATTTCTCACTCTCCTCACATGACTCTAGCACTCTCAGCTACCCTCTACTGAAGCCCAGGGTAAGTGGCTATGAATGAGATTTTCTGCATTGGTCCTTTAAGAGGGTACCTATGTCTCCAAGAACTCCCATTTCTTTCTTGCAGACAAAAACCTCACTGCCAAATGCTATATGGGCACCTCTTTTTGGCTCTGGTACTCCAGGCTGGAGCACCCAGCCTGGGTCTCAGGACCCACACCTCTCAGGGAAAATCCTCCCAGGGGCTGCTCACTCCTGGGATGGGGCAGCCCTTTTCATGTCTTTGCCCATCCTACCATCCTCGATGTGGCTTTTGTGAATCCTTGGTTATAGACTCCTCTTCCTTTAGTCCTAAGTTGGTTTTTCAGAAAGACTGTTCTTAAATTTAGATATAACTCCAGTTTGGTCTTGGGAGAAGATGAGTGGAACGTCCTTCTCCTATTCTGTCACCATCTTGGTCTACTCCTCAAAACTAATGAAATTTCTTAATAACCATTATTTTTCTTTTCTTGTCTGCCTTTCTCTAGTGGTGATCACAGATATTGCACTTTCTCAAATCAACTGTATACACAGTATTATAATTATTTTCATAAAATAAAAACATTTAGCTTAACATTTTAATTAATTTATTTTTTAAAGAGAGCGAAAGACAGAAAGGGAAAGAGAGATGAGAAACTACTCATAGTTGCATCATTATAGTTGTTTATTGATTGCTTCTCATTTGTGCCTTCATGGGAAGTGAAAAGACTCAAGCCAAGCCAGTGACCTCTTGCTCAAACCAGCAACCTTGGGCTCAAGCCAGCAACCTTTAGGCTCAGATCAGTGATCTTGACACGATCCCATGCTCAAGCTGGCAAACCCATGATCAAGCTAAGAGCCCACGTTCTAGCCAGTGACCTTAGGGTTTCAACCTCAGCATTCCAAGTCGATGTCAATCCACATGCCACCGCAGGTCAGGCAACATTTTTAGTTTACTTTAAAAGTTTTACTTGACACAAGTTCATAAGAGCAATTGTCTAATATTTGGAAGGGGATCACATTATCAGTACTTTTATCAAAGATCAGCCAGCCCTCAGAAGACATTTATTAAAAAGCTGAGTGAGCCTGACCAGGCAGTGGCGCAGTGGATAGAGCGTCGGACTGGGATGTGGAAGACCCAGGTTCAAGACCCCGAGCTTGCCAGCTTGAGCGCAGGCTCATCTGGCTTGAGGAAAAGCTCGCCAGCTTGGACCCAAGGTCGCTGGCTCCAGCAAGGGGTTGCTCGGTCTGCTGAAGGCCCACGGTCAAAGCACATGTGAGAAAGCAATCAATGAACTAAGGTGTCATAACGGCAATAAAAAAACTAATGATGCTTCTCACTTCTCTCCGTTCCTGTCTGTCTGTCCCTATCTATCCCTCTCTCTGACTCTCTCTCTGTCCCTGTAAAAAAAAAAAAAAAAAAAAAAAAAAAAAAGCTGAGTGAAAGAAAGTAAATTTCATGGGTTTTGAAGTAGTAACAATAGCATATTCATAACATTCCAGATGTTTCTTTGTTCCATTCTCCACACCCCCAACATTATCTAAAGTACTTTTATGAAAAACAGTCTTTAAATTCCCCCTCTAAGCTATTTCTTGTGGATTGTTTTAACTTTTATTTTTACCTCATCTCATGTCCTTTCTCTGTTTTAGTCCCTTTGTGTATGTTCAGTTAGCACAAAAAAGCTGGAAAGGGAATGGCTGGGATGTGCTAGCAGGGGCTGGCCTCATCTCCCCTGCTGTCTCTTGCTTGAAACCCCAGTCTCATTTTCTTCCCTATTCACTCCTTTACCCGCTTTTTTCTGTTTTGTTTTTCTCTTCTTCTTTCCTAATCTCATCACCCTTCAATTTCTTCCTTCTTATTTCATCTCCACCTGTAAGAAAAGATATTGCATAAAATTAAATTTTTACACAAAATATGTATAACTTTAAATGTTAAACTAATAAAAACTAAGCTGAAATATGTCTATATGTTAAAAACTTAACCAAGTAAAAAGTACTACAATAAAAAGAAAATAAATTCTGGGATGCACTTATCAAAATGCGTTTTTCTTAGAGTTTCTTAAAGACTGAGGTTGCCTATATTACCTCTCATCCAGGGATACTGAATATTATTTAACTTTCACTTAGCCAATGCTAGATAAATGCATTAGTATCTAACATAATAGGAAACAAAATTTAACAGGGAATAAAAAGAATGTAAACAGAAAGGTTAGGCCCATTTTTCATCAGGATTAAGAACTGACAGAACTGATTCTCTCCTGGATTGGTTTAGAAAGAGGAGGATAATAATACTTGCTTAATTAACTAGTATGATGGGTAGATTAACGTGCTTTGCCCACATTAATTAAAGATGCACAGAGCTAGACGAGGCCAATGTGTTATTAGAGAAAAGTTTTCTTCCCTTTAATCAGGTATCTTTTCCTGGGGAGGGCAAAGAAATGATCTAAGGACTAAGGAATTGGGGCTCAGCCCTCAGCGCTGCCTGTGACTCAGCCATTCTGCACAACCAACCACTTCCTCCCTGAGTTCTCTGTAAAATTGGGATAAACACAAAGCGTATTTTGGAATACAGGTGATTACAACGTCTGCCATTTGAGAACAAAACAAAGCCTACAATTAATAAAACCTGTAACTCTTGCTTTCTCCCTCCCTAGTTATTCCACTCTTTGGAAACAACAGTAACATTAACTTGCACCATCTCACAAAGCCTTCCACAACTAGCTGTGACCTCAGTGGATATTTCCAGTGATACAGTCAAGGAGTAAATAGCACCAAGCAACAGGCTCAAAAAACGCTTGGACAAGTTTCTTCACCTCTGAACCTGTTTTCCTCAGATTCTCCCTACGTAAAATGAGGATTAAATGAAATAATGTGTGTGAAATGCCTTGTCCGAAGGTAATAATTAAGTGTCCGATACATAGTGGTTGATATTATTGTCACTAAATATAAAATAATCTTTCAAAGCTGATGGGGAGGATGGGATGTCCCATTTCTTCAAACACAAACCCCTATTGCTTTTCTCCACGTGTGTAATTCAGAGATGATGGCTGGGGTTTCACTCGGTGGTCTTCAATTCAAACCTCACTCCGAGACCCACACCCCTGCGAGAGGCGACGGTCGGTAGCTTCCGCCGGGGCCTGTTCTTTCGAATGCCCTGGGCGCGCACTGCGTGTGTTTGGGGGGGGGGGGGGGGAGCGAGACCCTACGGATAGACGCGCAACAGCAGGAGCTAGCGTGCGTTGGGGGTTGGGGTGAACGCGCGGCGGGGCGGGGCGGGGCGGGGCGAGCGCGTTGTAGGGCGGAGCAAGCTAGCGCGCTCCCGAGCGGTGAACCGCGCGTAAGCGCGCGATATACTAACGCGCGGCACGGGGCACGAGCGCGCGGCTGGGGAGTGCGCATTGGGGGTGTGAACGTGCGGCCGGGCGGCCCAGGACTGTTGCCTGGATGTGCGCGAGCCTACCGGCTACCCAGTGGCGCGAGGGCTCCAGGTAGCCGTCTGGGTGGACACCTGCGGTCCCCGGGGAAAGGGCTCCTGCCAGGTGAGTGCGGACTTTTCTGTCGCTGGCGAGGTTATGTCATGGTAGCCGGTCCCCTTGCCTGGCTTGTCGGTGAGCCAGTCGGCAGTTGGAGCCTGATGAGGGATGCTAAGGTTGGGTGGGTTTCAGGTGGAGAAGAGTGACCCCCTTTTCTTGTGACCCGCTGCCTGCGCCTTCCACGCTTCGTTGCGGTGCCCTCCAGAATAGATCTCTTCTTGCGTGCTCTCCCTCTCCTCCACGACACTCGTCCGGTCTCCTAGAACTTAGGGAAGACTACTAGTGCAATCGGAGGGACCGTGGTCAACCCGTTCACCTCACTCACGGGAAACCCGGTCCCTCTTTTGGGATTTCAGGCGTTCTCATGCATTCCGGTAGCGGGCTGTGTGGAAGACGCGGTGTTTTCCCGCGGAAGGTTGTCTTATGGGGCGGGGAGGGAGCTTTTGGTGGTCCATAATACGTAGTTAGCTTTGGGCGCAGAGCACTCCGGGGTGTCTCTACCGACCTTCCCAGAGCCTTGTGAGAGGGAATCGTCGCCCCATTTGATTCTATGGCCCTCGAACTACTCGGACGCTTTGTCCCTTACCAGGCGGAGAGAAGGGTGGGAGCCTAATGTTGGTAGGAGGTGGCTAAAGTCACCTGTTAAACTTAGGTTCTGCTCAAAATTTTCAGTAGATTTTCGTCCCCCGCCCCTGCTCCTCAATCTCCGACCCCCAGCAGGTAACTGAATCAGCAGGCATGTGTGGGGTTTACCAGTGAGCCGCGTCAGAAGGGATTGACAAGAAAATGTGTTCGATGTGATGCAATTTAACAAAAGGCAGTAAACTCCAGCATTTTCCCAAGGCTTTGAAACTTTCCCACTATTGTTTTACAGAGTCTACATGTAAGCATCTAGCTTTTTCTCTTTCTTTCTTTTTTTTAACCGTAGGAACTAACCTCAGATGCTGATCTTTGCCAGAGTTTCAAGAGTTGGTGCAGAGCAGAAAATTTAGCGAGTTAAGGGGGGGAAAATGTTTGTGGGTCTTAACCCCGCCCCCCAGACAGAATGAAACGTTCAGGTCTGTTGCTGGAGATTAGGAAGAAGACTTTAATTTTAATGGAGGACACATTTTTTAACCGTATTTCTGAAAACTAGGACACTAAACCAGGTATAGTGTAAACTTGAGGAAAATGCTTGCAGAAGAAACCTTTATTAAAGACAATTTCTGCTTTATTTTATTTTCTAATTTTTTAAAAGAAAAATTACTACAAAGTTAATGCTCTTGCATTCACTAGGAAGTTTGCCCTCAGAGGTCCATGTCAGAATGTTACAGATTGTTTTTCTAGGTGGAGGAGGTATTTTCCTTCATGAGGTCAATGTGGAAATACAAACAAATGCCCTGTTTACTTGGGATTGGGTGGGAAGGGTGGAAATTGTCTAAAATCTCTCTTGCCAAACTTGACAGTGATGGAATCTTGTGCATTTTCTTGCCCAGAGCAATAGTAGCCATTTTTAAGTGACTGGATGTAAGTGTTGTAACAGCACTTCAAGTGAGCTTTCCTTTGAAAATTTTGGATGCTGATCATCTAAAAGTAACACATTTTTTCCATTCCTAGAGATCAGAAAGCCAAAATGAGAATGTTAATTTATAGAAAGCTGGAGAGAGGAGAGCTGATTTAAGAAAATTTGAGTGTGTTTGACTCCATGATAACCTTTGTGGCAGACAGGATTTGCTTGTTTTTATCTATTAATTCAGCCATATTTGTAGACCGAGCACCTACAACGTACTCAGCACTGAGCTAGTCATTGAGCACACACATATCTAGATAACAGCCATATGACCCAAACTGATTAAAACCAGATCAAGTAAGCCTTCCTCAGAGCTGAAGCTACACCTGGCCCTGGTTCCAAAGTTCTCAGACACCCAAGGAGCCTCTAGTTGTCGCCCTGTGTTGATTGTAAAGATCATCTCAAGTAACTACAAGAGGTGGAGTGCAGCCTTGAAGCCTGAAGGGAGAGAGGTGAAAGGCTTGGGGAGCAGAGAACAGGAGATCCTCTGGAACAAAAAGTTCAAGCGCATCTTATCTACATGGTTGTGGGACAGCCGCCAGTGGCACAGAGGCCATTTGGGGGTGGTGCCAGGGAATCCTAGGAGCATCCCAGAACTTGAGCTCTTTCCATTGCTGGTGAAGGGCAGCATTTCATTTCAGTTTTCAAGCTCTTTCTGGTGGCGGTTGCTTCCTTGCTGTGCTCTAAGGAGGAAGGACTCAGTAACTCTCCGTCTAATATCCTGCAGTGCCCCCTCTTGGATCTTTGAGGGAGTCCAGGGGCCATCGTAATGGGTCAATATAGTAGAGTCACTGGTAACGGCCTCTGTAGAGAACCACAGTGAAGCTACGCCTCTCAACAATGCCTTTGTCCTTCGGCGCGTCACAGCATGGATTTAATCTTCAAACCTATTTTAAGGACGTGGGTACTGGGTTTATAATCCATGCAGACAAGTAAAGGAACGTGAATGGAAGAACACTCTGCCTTGCCTTGTTTGAGCGGGATGAGGTAGCTTTTTATGAATGCATATCTTCAGACCGGATATTTCCGAAGAACCTAGCACCGGGAAGATTTGGTTCTCTCACTTTTTTTTTATTGTAGTAAAACACATATAACATTAAATTTATCATTTTAAAGTGTATAAATCAGTGGCATTAAGTACATCCACATGATATGTGTTTATATACTTTAATGTAGTGGTCTACAGGTATTTATTAAATGAACTTGATTAATTGCATTATTCCTCACTAACTTCCTATCTTGATAAGTCAGTAAGAGATATTTTGAAAGATCCACTATAATGGAGAATTTGATATCTGGTACTCTTGAGATTATCTGTGCACACAATTTTATATTTTAGTATCTAAAAATATGCATTTGTAAGTTTATATTGTTAGATATACAAAGTCTATTAGGAATTGAAGTTAGTTACTGTTATCACTACTGAGGATTTTTGCATTAAAATCTGTTTTGCCTCGTAATATAGCCAGAAATGATCTTTTCATTGTTGTTGTCATTAATATTTGCTTGATGTGTCTTTTTCCATCATTTTAATTTTCTTTTAAATATCTTTACTGAGGGATAAGTGACATACAATAAACTGCACATATTTAAAGTGTAAAAATAGTATACTGACAATGTTGTGTGACCATTGCTACTCTCTGGTTGCAGAACTCTTTCATCACCCCAAAAGAAAAACTCATATCCTTTAAGTAGTGACTCCCTTACTTCCCCTCTACTCCAGCCCCTGGCAACCACTAATCTACTTTGTCTTTATGGGTTTGTCTTTTCTGGATATTTCATATAAAAGGAATCATACAATATGGGTTTGGTTTGTTACACTTAACAATACTTTCAAGATTCATCCATACTATGGCATATATCAGTATACCTTGTTCATTTTAATGACTGAATAATACTCTGTTACGTGGATGTACCACAGTTTGTTTATGTAGTCATCAGTTTCATGAACATTTGTTTGAACACTTGTTTTCAGTTCTTTTGTGTCTATACCTAACAGTGCAATTCCTGAGTAATACAGTAATTTGATGTTTAACTTACTGAGGAATCACCAAAATGTTTTCCATGGTGGCTCCTTGGTGATGTTTGCCAATTTGCTTCCTCCTGAGTCCTATGTTGTGTGACTAGGAATTAATCTGAAGTCTAGCCAGCTTGTTTTCAAGTGAGGTTTTTCTTTAGGAAAATCTAATTTTCCCAACTTTTGTCCAATGATAGATAGCAAACGGGTAGAGACTGTTTCCCTAAGGGGCTGCGATCCAGCCTGCCTAGGCGAGGCCTCTGCCCTGGAACTTGTTTGCTTACTGTAGGCCAATCACTTTCATGTGCTGTAGGGCCCTGAGGAAAATACTGCCTTCTATTAATAGTTGAAACTATTAACAATTGAGACAGTCTGAAATCAACCTCATTTTTCTACATTGTTCAAAAAAAAAGAGCTTTTAAAAATATCTAACTTAAAGCATGGTAATTACTCTGGAGAAGTAAAATTAGCCTTTAAAATGTTTAATTGTATTTAATACCCTTGAGTGCCAGTTAAAGCTTAAGGTCCTAAATTCTTACCGAAGACATTTCAGAAGAAAAGTGAGAAAAAAAATAACAAGAGAAATGGCAGCCTGTGCCTGAAATGGATGCTAAACCATTGAGCACATCAACATTTGAAAACTCCAGAAAACTCACTGCACTCCCAGCCCTCATAGCTCCAGCCAGGCTCCAGCTGAGGGGATTCACCGCAGGGAGACAGTCCTACTTTGCTGGTTTGCCTAGTGAATATTTTTGGAAGCATTCTTTTCTCTCCATGGTTTTTGGTTTTTTGACATTGAAAAAGAGCCCAAACTAAAGAAATGTTACTGCATATTTATTTTACTTCTTCAGCCTGTTTGTGTGGAAACCCTTTTTTTTTCCCCTGGGAGAAAGGCAGGGAGAGGGAGAGACAAGAACATTGAGCTGCTGCTGTATGTGCCCTGAGTGGGGAATCGAAATGCCAACCTCTGTACTCCGGAACGACACTCCAACCAATCAAGCTATCCTGCCAGGGCTTAATTTTTATTTATTTTTAGAGAGAGAGAGTAGAGAGGGAATGGAAACATTTATTTGTTGTTCCCCTCAGTCCAGTATTCTTTGATTGCTTCCTGTGTGTGCCCTGACCAGGGATCAGACACTCAACCTTGTCATTTTGTGATGATACTCTTTACCTACTGAGCTAACTGGCCAGGACCTGGAAACCTATTTTTGAAGTTAATTTTGGTCATGGGTTGCATCTGTAGATGTACACATGCATGCATTCATATTGATATTTATTACATGTTAACATTGGGAAGCATTACTGGTTTGGTAGGTTTGGTGTATTTATTGGTGCCAATTTTTTCAAATATTATTACTTGTGAAGCTAAGTGAAGCATCTCCTCTATGACTGCATTTAAAGTTACCCTCCTTATATTCCCCACTTGCCCTTGATTATAACCTATAGGTTGAATGAAAATAATTTCTCCTAAATTTGAAGGATTAGGTCTCTATATACAATAGAAGGGATAAGGGATGGTCACCACGACAATATGAACAAGTTTGAAACACTCCTATTTCTTTTCTTGTAGATTGAAGACCTGTTTTAAGGATACCTATCCTTTTAAAAAATATACAAGATGGTTTTAGAATTTTAAAACAAATTTTGTTTAAATAATGAATATTAAGTTAATATATATATATATATTTAGAAAATTAAATTGAATGGGGTGACATTGATCAAAGAGAGTACATAGGTTTCAGGTAAACATTTCTGTAGCATTTGAACTGTTGATTATGTTGTGTGCCCATCACCCACAGTCAGATAATTTTCTGTCATCTTATATTTGTCCCTCTTTACTCCCCTCCCCTACAACCCTCTTCCCTTGGTAATCACTTCACTTTTATTTATGTCCATGACCAGGGGTCCCCAAACTACGGGCCTGCGCATGCGGCCCTGAGGTCATTTATCCGCCCCCTGCCGCACTTCCGGAAGGGGCACCTCTTTCACTGGTGGTCAGTAAGAGGAGCACAGGATGCATCCGCACCCATAGTTCCCATTGAAATACTGGTCAGTTTGTTGATTTAAATTTACTTGCTCTTTATTTTAAATATTGTATTTGTTCCCATTTTGTTTTTTTACTTTAAAATAAGATATGTTCAGTGTGCATAGGGATTTGTTGATAGTTTTTTTTATAGTCCGGCCCTCCAGCAGTCTGAGGGACAGTGAACTGGCCTCCTTGTGTAAAATGTTTGGGGACCCCTGTCCATGAGTGTCAGTTTTGTATCCCACCTATGTAAGAAATCATGTACTTCTTAGCTTTTTATGTTTTACTTATTTCACTCAGTATAATGTGAAATATTATACTCAAGGTCCCTCCATGTTGTCATAAATGGCAATATATCATCATTTCTTATGGCTGAGTAGTATTCCATTGTATATATGTACCACATCTTCTTTATTCAGTTTTCTATTGAGGGACACTTTGGTTGTTTCCATATCTTGGCCACCATGAATAGTGCTGCAATGAACATGGGGGGTCATTATGTACCCATGTTTTAAAGTAGAGGAAATGCTGGGTCATAAGCATTTCTATGCTGGTTCTATTCATTTTGGGGGAAACCACCATACTTTTCTTCATAATGGCTGTACCAGTTTACATTCTTACCAGGAGTTAATGAGGGTTCCTTTTTCTCCGCAGCCTCTCCAACAGAGGCTTGTTTGAGTTCATTTTTTGAAATTTTATTTGTATATTGATTTTGTATGCTGCTACTTTACTGTCTTATGTTATTACCTGTCTTATTGATAATAGCCAATCTAACAGGTATGAGATGGTATCTCAGTGTAGTTTTGATTTGCATTTCTCTACGAGCTAGTGAAGATGAGCATCTTTTCATATAACTGTGGGCAATTTGTATGTCTTCTTAGGAGAAGCATCCATTTAGATCTTCTCCCCATTTTTAAATTGGATTGTTGGCTTGTTTGTTGCTGAACTTTGTGAGTTCTGTATATATTTTGGATATCAACCCCTTATCAGTATTATCTCCCATTTAGTTGGCTGTCTTTTTGTGTTGCTCTCGGTTTCTTTTGCTGTGCAGACCCTTCTTAGTTTGATATAGTCCCATTCATTTATTTTTGCCTTTACTTCCCTTGCTTTGGGGGTCAAATTTATAAATTGTTTTCTGAAGCCAAGATCCATGAGTTTAGTTCCTATGTTTTCTTTTATGTAATTTATTGTTTCATGTCTTATATTTAGGTCTCTGATCCATTTTGAATCAATTTTTGTGTGGGGCGACAAATTGTAGTCAAGTTTCATTCTTTTGCATGTGACTTTTCAATTTTCCCAGCACCATGTATTGAAGAGGCTTTTTTTTCTCCAGTGTCGAAGATTATTTGTTCAACTATTTTTGGTTCTGTTCCTGGGTTCTCAATTCTGTTCCATTAGTCTGTATGTCTGTTTTTCTGCCAAGATCGTGCTGTTTTGATTATCATGGCTCGGTAGTATAAGTTGAAGTCAGGTAGTGTGATACATTGGTGTCATTCTTTTTTCTCAGGATTACTTTGGCTATTTGGGGTCCTTTATGGTTCCATACAAACCTGGTGATTTTTTATGTTCTATTTCTTTAAAAAATAACATTGGGATTTTAATGGAGATTGCAATAAATTTGTATATTGCTTTGGGCCATTTTAACTGTGTTGATTCTTTGGATCCATGAACATGGAATATTTTTCCATTTCATTGTGTCTCTTTCAATTTCTTTCAATAATGCTTTGTAGTTTTCAGTATATAGGTCCTTCACATCCTTTGTTAAGTTATTCCTAGGTGTTTTATTTTCTTGTTTCAATTGTAAAAGAAATAGTAATTTTGAGTTCATTTTTTGAAATTTCATTGTTGGCATATAGAAAGGTAGTAGTAGACATTTGTATATTGATTTTGTATGCTGCTACTTTACTGTCTTGGTTATTGTTTCTAATAGTTTTTCCATGGAGTCTTTGGGATTTTGTATATACAAGATCATGTCATCTGCAAATAGTGATACCTTTACTTCTTTCCCGATGTGGTTGCCCTTTATTTCTTTTCTTGCCTGATTGCTCCAGCTATAATTTCCAGATCTTGGTTGAGTAAGAGTGGAGAGAGTGGGCAGCCTTGTCTTGTTCCTGATTTTAGAGGAAACCTTCATTTTTTTCACCATTTAGTATGATAGTGGCTGATGGTTTGTTATCTATGGCCTTTATTATGTTGAGGCACTTTCCTTCTATTCTCATTTTATTGAGTGTTTTCAACATAAATGGATGTTGTATTTTATCAAATGCCTTTTCTCCATCTATGGATAGGATAACATGATTTATGTCCTTTGTTTCGTTGATGTGGTATATAACGATCAATTTACGTATGTTGAACCATCTTTGTACACCTGGAATGAATCCAGGTATTGGTATCAGGGTTATGTTGGCCTCATAAAAATTGCGTTAGGGAGTATTGCTGCTGCTTCTTTTTTTGGAACACTTTGAGAGGGATAGGTACCAAATCTTTCTTCTTTGAATGTTTGGTAGAATTCACGAGTAAAGCCATCTGGCCTGGACTTTTATTTTTGTGGAGGTTTTTGATAGTTGTTTCGGTTTCCCCCATGCTTATGGGTGTGTTTAGGTTTTCCGCTTCTTCATGACTCGGTCTCGGAAGATTGTATAGTTCTAGGAACTTATCCATTTCTTCTAGATTGTTGAGTTTGGTGGCATATAATCTTTCATAGTATTCTATGATCTTTTGTATGTCTATGATGTCTGTGGTCATTTCTGCTCTTTCATTCTGGATTTTATTTATGAGTCCTTTCTCTTTTTTCTTGTAGTGAGTCTAGCCAGGGGTTTGTCAATTTTATTGATCTTTTCAAAGAACCAGTTCTTTGTTTTATTAATTCTTTTCTATAGATTTTTTGTTCTTTTTCATTTAGTTCTCTAATTTTTACTATTTTCTTTGCTGACTCGGGGTTGCTTTGTGTTTCTTTCTCTATTTTCTTGGAATCTCTCTTGTTTTTTTATATAAGCCTATAATGATATAAACTTTCCTCATATTACTGTCTGCTGCTTCCCAGAAGTCTTTATATGTCATGTTGTCATTCTTGTTTGTCTGTCTGTATGAATATATATATATATTTTTTTCTTTTTTTCTTTTTAGTGAGAGAGACAGGAAAGGAGAAAGAGAAGAAGCATCAACTCGTAGTTGCGGCACTTTGGTTGTTCATCGATTGCTTTCTCATATGTGTCTTGAGTGGGAGCCCCAGCTGAAGCCATGATCCCTTGCTCACGCCAGCGACTTCTGGGCTCAAGCCAGTGACCATGGGGTCATGTCTGTGATCCTAAACTTAAGCCTACAACCCCATACTCAAGCTGGTGAGCCCATGCTCAAGTAGGCAATGTCAGGGTTTTGAACCTGAGTCCTTGGTGTCTCAGGTTGATGCTCTATCCACCTCGCCACCACTTGGTTAGGCTGTATATATCTTTTGATCTCTGCTTTTGTTACTTCTTTGATCCAATCATTTTTGAGAAGTATGTTGTTTAATTTCTACATTTTTGTGGGTTTCTTTACTTTCTTTTTGCATTTGAATTCTAATTTCAAAGCCTTATGATCAGAGAATATGTTTGGTATAATTTCAATCTTCTTGAATTTGTTGAGGTTCGTTTGTGTCCTAACGTATGGTCTATCTTTGAAAATGCTCCATGCACATTGCAAAACAATGTATAATCTGATGTCCTGGGATGAAATCTCTTATAAATATCTGTTGTGTCCATTTAGTCTAGTGTCTTTTTTTTTTTTAAGTTAGAAGCGGGGAGGCAGTCAGACAGACTCCACATGCACCTGAACTGGGATCCACCCGGCATGCCCACCAGAGGGCGATGCTCTGCTCATCTGGGGCATTGCTCTGCTGTGGCTCTAGCCATTCTAGTGCCTGAGGTGGAGGCCATGGAGCCATCCTCAGCGCCTGGGCTAACTTTGCTCCAATGAAGCCTTGGCTGCGGGAAGGGAAGAGAGAGACAGAGAGGAAGGAAAGAGGGAAGAGTAAAGAAGCAGATGGGCACTTCTCCTGTGTACCCTGACCGGGGATCGAACCTGGGACTTCCACAGGCCAGGCCGATGCTCTACTGCTGAGCCAACTGGCCAGGGCTGGTCTACTGTCATTTAAAGCCAATTATCTCTTTAGATTTTCTCTGTGGATGATGTGTCGAAAGATGTCAATGGTGTGCTGAGATCTCAAAGTATGATTATGTTTTTGTCTGTTTCTCTTTTTAGATGAGTTAGTAGATTTCTTATGTATTTTGGTGCACCCTGATTCAGTGCATATATATTAAGAAGTGTTATATCTTCCTGATATAGTGCCCCCTTTATAATTATGAAATGTTCATCTCTGTCTCTTTTTATATTTGTTGTCTTGAAGTGAGCATTGTCAGATATGAGCATGGCTACATCTGCTTTTCTCTGTGTATTATTTTCTTGGAGAATTATGTTTCAACCTTTCACTTTGAGTCTACTTTTTTATTGTGACAGAGACAGAGAGAGGGACAGATAGGGACAGACAGACAGGAAGAGAGAGAGATGAAAAGCAGTTCTTGCCTGACCTGTGGTGGCGCAGTGGATAAAGTGTCGACTTGGGAACACTGAGGTCACCTGTTCAAAGCCCTGCACTGGTCTGGTCAAGGCACATATGGGAGTTGATGCTTCCAGCTCCTCCCCCCTTTCTCTCTTTCTCTCTCTCTCTCTGTCTCCTCTCTAAAATGAATAAAATAAAAAGAAATTTTAAAAAAAAGAACAAACTTTAAAAAAAAAAAAAAAGAAACACTTAAAACCATCTGTTCTTACAGATAGGTTTTCTTGGCAGCATAGATAAGGAAAATGAAAAGTGCTAACCTTAACAGGACTGGGGTACCAAAAAGTAATCTAGGATCTTAAAAAAATTATTGAAGTACTACTTGCAATTCACTGGTAAGTGTTGGACTGAGTATTTGTTTTAGTTTTAGAAAAGTTTTGGAGAGTAGAAAGCTTGGAAGAAAATGAACTACAGAATGGACAACTACTTTTATCTCTCCGCTAGGTCAGCTAGTAGAGTATATGTATCTACAGTGTGTCCGTAAAGTCATGGTGCACTTTTGACTTTTGATTGGTCAAAAGTGCACCATGACTTTACGGACACACTGTATATGTGCATCTTTGGTATGATGAGGGATGGGAGGTTACAGAGACTGTACTTTATGTGTTAAATTGAAGCTAGAACTGAGTTGTATTTGAAATGGTTAGAATTGCTATGATAACTAGAGTAAATTATTATATGGAGTTTGTAAATAATTTTTAGTGAAGATATGAAATTGTTAATTTAGTCAAGCATGTTGTTAAAGTCCTAATCAAAGTTAAAGAATATAAAAGAATTTTAGTGTTCATTTTCCTTTTAACTAATATATTAGGTTAATAAAATACTCTAAAAGAGCTTTAAATCATTCATAGCCTAGTTAATTCATCACCTACTTAATTTCTTACTATAAAATTCATTTTTGTTAACAAATAGGAATTAACACAGAACTAGGTAGAAACTGTAAAGTAGGACTTGCATCTTCTTTGTTCAAATAAATCAGAGCAAAGTGCCTATTACATCAGTACGTGTTGAGATGAACAAGTGTTGTCAAGAGCTACTAGCATTAAGGCCAACAATGGTTCTTTTGTGTTACTATTTCATCAAAGAGTGTGTACATTCCGCTAAAGATGGCCATACTCTTCATTTTCACCCACTGCTTAACCAAATAAAGAAGCTCATTCATGAGTCAAAAACAGTTCCCACTGCAAAACTCCATCCTTTTTTTTTTTTTGAGAGAGAGAGAGAGAGAGAGGGAGAGGAGAGAGATGAGACACATCAACTCGTAGTTGCTTCACTTTCGCTGTTCATTGATTGCTTCTCGTATGTGCTTTGACTGGGGGGCTTCAGGTGAGCCAGTGACCCCTTGCTCAAGCCAGCACCCTTTGGGCTCAAGCCAGTGACTTTGGGATCATGTGGGTAATTCCATGTTAAGCCAGTTACCCTGCACTCAAGCTGGCAACCCAGTGCTTTGATCTAGTGGTTTTGAACAAGGGACCTCAGGATTCCAGGTTGACACCCTATACACTGTGCAACCCCAGTCAGGCAAAACTTTTTCCTTTTTTATATTCTCAACGGTCAAGAAAAACCTATCTTTTTTATAATGGCTTGGTTGTTAACTTACCATATTAGGATTTCTCATGGTTTAGCTTTAAAGATAATTTCTATCCTAAGATTATTTTCCTAGATTTAGGAACAAATCATAAAATTCTTATGAATGGAAGTAGGAGAGAATGAGATGATCCAAGAGTAGGGCTTTGGTAAGCATTGATTCTGCTCTAGTGTAGAGTCAGACATGGGAAGGGAAGGGGAAATTTTTAAGTGAGAAAAAGAGAGAGGAAGGGAAAGAGATAAGAAGCACCAACTCATAGTTGCGTCACTTTAGTTCATTGATTGCTTCTCAAACGCAAGGGTCTCAAGCCAGTGACCATAGGATCTTTTTAATGAACCCATGCTTAAGCTGGCAACCATGTACACAAGTGGATGAGCCTGTACTCAAGCAGGATGAACCTGTGCTTAGGCCGATGACCTTGGGGTTTCAAACTTCTCAGCATACCAGGTCAATACTCAATGGCAGGGAGAGATTTTTAAGAAGCTTCTTTCTACTCCTTTCCCAGCCAAGTTGTGCTTCTGCTGCCTGTACCTTAGCACTGTGGTTAATAGGTGGTGACTGGACAGGGATGAGGGTCAATAAACCTCAATTGTGAGCTCCATGGGGTTCAGAATCCTAAGACCCCACCTGGATCATTTTTTTTGTGTGAAGAGTTTACCTTGGCAATGACTATGAGTTGGAACAGTTCTCTCTTTCTTTTTAAGATTTTATTTATTGATTTTAGAGAGGAGAGAGAGAGAGAGAGAGAAAGAGGGGGTGGAGGAGCGGAAAGCATCAACTCATAGTAGTTGCTTCTCATGTGTGCCTCGACCAGGCAAGCCTGAGATCTTGAACTGGCAACCTTGCATTCCAGGTCAACGTTTTACCCACTGCACCACCACAGTGGTGGAGCAATTCTCTTTTAAAGTGTATTACAGCATGCTAAGCAAAATTAGTTCCACATCACTTGGTTAAGGTCAGTAAGTTTCATATTCATGGACAGTAAGTAACCCCCTCTCTGATAAGGTCTGGCCTGCCTGTTGGGAATCTGAGTCTTACAGGGTATGATTTCCTTCCCCTCAGCTAGTAGGTGCCAGGCCTTATAGTTGAATATGAGGGAACTTAATATATTTATAGTTCCAGCTTAGATTCTTCCGTAAATTGGATCGGGTCAACCTTTCCCTGGTAAATTTTTAACTCATGTGTGATCCCAGAAAAGTTCATCTTCAAGGTTTCTTTCTCTTATTAAAACCATGCCATCTTCAGCACTTTCCTCCTAAATTACCCCCAGGTTTCTAGATTGTCTTTTCTTCTTTCTCATTAAATCAGAACTCATCTGTCCTATATCATCTTTTTAGATACTAGGCCTTTCAAAGGTTCCTGGATGATAAAATATTCTGATGAGTCATTATTCTTCAAACTCAAATCTTCCTATTCTGTTTTTTCCAGCAGTAGGAGTCAGGCACATGACAAGTTGATAGGTAGCCTTCAGTGAAGGACAGACCAGGTGATACTGTATGTCAAACAAGTGATGCCACCTACTCACCCACCCATCCCCACCACTGGTGTATGTTCCTGAGTATGGATGTGAAGTACAGTGTTGTGTCTGGTTTAAGTTTATGTAAATGTAATTATGCTAATATGATTAAAACTTTTCACTCAACACATTTTAAGATCTATGCATGTCATTGTCCACTTGATTGCTCCTGACTGATGTACAGTATTCTACAGTAAAAGCGTTTACCAGATTTGTACTTGTTCTTAGATTTCATAGTGGGTTATGGACCTAGATCACCACCAGCACTACTCTACTACAAGCAATGCTGTGATTAATATCCTCGTACATGTCCCCCTCCTTTCCTGAGGGAGATTCCTCTGCAGTAGACTGAGCAGTGGGATTTGGGGCTCACAGGACATACTTAACCTTACCAAATACTGCTGGATTAGTCTACAGAATGGTTTTATTAGTTTAACACCCCAAACATTAGCACACTCAGGTTCCAGTTTACTCTCATCCATACTGATATTTGTTATATTCTGATTGTTTAGTTTTTGTCAATATAGTTGGTGTAAATAATGTTTATGTTAGTTTTAACTTGTACTTTTGTGTATTACAAAGTCTGTACATCTCTCATATACTTCTTAGTCACTTAAGTCATCAAGGAGAGGAAGAGTTTTTCTCTCCTGTAAACTGCCTAATCATAGTCCTTGTTCTTTTTGTTTTCCCTCTGATTTCCCTGTGTTTCTAGTTGATTTTCAAGTTTCTTTTTTCACTCTATTCTGGCTATCAGTTCCTTTTCTTAGACACAGTAAACATCTTCTACCAGCCTGTCACTGCTCTGTTCATATTGTCTATGGCGTCCTTAATTTTTAAGTAGGTGGGTTTGTTGAAATTTTCACTTTATGATTTTTATTTTTGAGTTCTAATGAATAGAAAGATAATTGGAGCAGTATAGGAAATTCAGAAATAGAATCTAAGACATAGAACATTAGTTATTAAGTAACATTTAATATTCCAAGACAGCGGAAAAGATGAATATTTTAATACTTGGCATTTGAGTGATTAGGTAACCTTGGTTTAGGGATAGGGAAGCGGGTCTCTATACTAACATAAATTCAAGTTGGATCAGATATTTAAATATGAAAAGTAAAACCATAATAATGCTCTCTCTACAGTGGGCCTCCCATTGAAGTCTATATTTTCAGTTCCTGGGAACTAGAACTAGGGAGTCCTGCCATTGCTTATTCTAGAATCTTCTCAGTGTGAAGCAGAAAAACAATAACATAACCAAACTCTGCTTAGTCTAGAAAGGAAGCTAGAGTTCAAGCACTGATAGCATGAAGCTTAGAGTCCAAACCCTATGGGGAGTGGGTGAAAGTGGCTTGCTCTTAGGGGTTTGGTGACATTAAAGGGGTAGTTCGAGATCTAATTCATCAGAAGAATAAAGGGAAAGCACAGAGGAGTGGAAACAGGAGAACAACTAGGTGACTTTGCAGTCATGTCAGCATATAGGAAAGTGTGGAATTAGTGCAACTAGCAGTGAAGTTGGACACAACTGACTTTGCACCAGTAGAACCAACAGAGCTTGGTAGTTGGCTGATTTTGAGTGGCAGGAAGAGGAAGGAGTCAAAGATGGCTTTGTGTGTGACAAAGCTTGACAGCCACCATGCCTGTCAACGGGTCTTGGACTGGCCTTGGTGTTTGGTGAAACCAGAATTTTCAGGTGAATGATAGAAATACTGAGTTGCTTAGGCTGCTCTGTAGACCTGATTGTGGCTATTGGAACTTAGATAGAGAGAGGGTGATGGTGGAAGGAGGGCTTTATATATACCATCCAGGTCTTTCTGGAACATCCCAGGGAAGATGCAAAAGAGGAGCTGCCTTCCTCTTGTGACTCCAGTGCCCTCATTTCAGACGGTTCACCTGCCTGTCTAACCACGCCCCTCCAGCTGCCCAACACCTTCAGACTGGACAGCGCTGCCTCCTGACCAGCCATGCTCTGCAGATGTAGATTTACTAAGACGTAGATTGCTTTTGCCCTTTTTTTTCTCTTCACTCAGTGGATAAACTAGACCCCCCCCCCCAAAAAAAATGTTACTGGTAAATAGAATAAACAGACAAACACGTGTAGCTCACATTTCTCCTCCTGTTGTATTAGGCTTTTTATTACTGCTGCTTCCTTGCCCTTCCTTTTCAGAAAACACTGTTCTCTCACAGTGGACCTCCCATGGAATTCTATATTTTTAGTTCCAGGGAACTAGGACTTGGGAGCCCCTAGTTCTCCTTTCCTTAAGAGATCAAAGAAGACTGACATCTTGAACCTGTGAATGATATTGAACCAAGGTTTTCACATTGTCACCCAGAACCTCTGTCTTTTGCAGAATTCTGATGAGCTTTCCCATGTTCTTTCAAAAGAACAATTTATAAAAGTCTAAATATTATAGTTTTACATTGTCAGAATAGCTTTTAAAATTATAGTAACACAAGAAAAGGGTATGCTCTCAAGTGGTATGGTAAATATCTGTCTTCCAACCACACTGTGAGGGCCTCAGAGTGCAACTCTGGCTGTGTAGACCAAACTCCAAATCCTTTCCCACCCACTAGGCAATTCCACTGGGTTCTTTCATTGTGTAAGGTGAATGGGTATTCATTTCCCTGTCTTTCCTCTCACTGTTGTGTGGGGCCAAGACTTACTGCCCCTCAACACCCTACTCTCCTTGGAGCAGTGATTTACTTAGTTCAAGAATGAATTAGAGCTGAGTCAGTGGGCAGGAATCTGTAGACCAGAAATAATCCAAGCATTGGCATGTCCTCCCTGCATTTCCTGTCCCACCTTTCTTGGGTCCCAGGTACTCACGGGTCTCAGGGATGTAGCTGTGATGTCCATATCTACCTTTGCCTTGCTTTGTCACCACCCACTGTCATCAGCACACTTATACGCCCACAGTATTTGTGTGTGTGTACTAAATTCATATGAGGCATTTAACTTACTAGACTGAATACTGTGGAGTTTCACCAAGAATATCTTAATTTCTGAGTTGCATATTATTGGCTATGTAGACAGTTTATATAAAGTCTGTATTGCTTAGGCTTTCTTATTATCAAACAGATTTTAAACTTTTAATATTTTCTTGCCTTTTTTTACCATTTGGAATGATGGCAACTTAGAGAAAGTATATATGCTCAGAATCTTCTGTTTCTTAGCCTTCCTCTTAAGTTGTCAGGTGACATGTGCTGATACACCTGAGAAATGGGATAGGAAATAATTTATTTTTTAATTTGTTCTAATGTCTTCAGGATTTCTCTGAGAAGATTTCACAGTAGTCTTAAATGACATGGTCCACCAAAGATGTTTAGTATTGATTGGGCTTCTCCACAAATAGTCACGTTTTTATTAAAAAATTAATACACATATGAGCACATACCCATATATACACATACATGTGCCCATCGGTATACTTAAAGAGGCTTCTGAGACAGCTTGGTAGCATTTTCAGTTCAGGAAGGATGTGAGCCTCTCTCGCTTCGTAATATCAGGTCAGATGGAACCAACAGGAGGAGGCTTATTCCCTGTTAGTCTTCTCTGGTCTTCTGAAAGGTTTTCTTATGCTCAGTTGTCTGTTGAACTGACAATTCAACAGGCTGAGCTGAGCTCTTGCTAAAAGAGAGGACTGTATGAGATTGAGAGCTTATAGGGGACAGTTTCAGTGTCTTTGTTCCTGAAAGTAAAAATACAAACTTCCTGATGGTATTAACTTATGGGACCTTAATATTATATAGAGATTGCAATAAATAGCATCACAGCCTCCAAAGATTCTAGAATCATGGGGATGTCAAGCAAACTTGTGTTAGTAATTTATTAGCTTGTCATTTCACCTCAACTCTGAACTGCCATGAAGCTGGGAAAGGATCCATAATGTTGTGGTGTCTGAAGCAGAAAAGACTAGAATTAATAAAGCCCCTGGGGAGAACCTGACTCTGAGTGTGAAAGAGCATGCAAGTACAGACCCTGAGTGCAATGGAAGGTGCCAGAACAAAATCCTATCAAATCGTCCACAGCAAGGTAAGTTTTAATATAGCTATCTTTCTTCCAGAATAGTTCTTGCACCTTGATAATGGAGAAATATCCGCAGGAGAAATGGAAATGCACTCCACCAAACAAGCCGACCCAGGGTTCCTGATTCTCTGTATCCCAGTGGTCAAGGCCAGACTGTGGGGGCCTTGTACTCATGATGTGCCCTTCAGTTGCAGGATTGCGCATGTCCTCTCTAGGCTCACTAACCCTGTCACTTGTGCTTGGTTTCTCTAGAAGTAATTCACGACTTCAGAATGGAGCACTGGTGTCTTCCACACTTCCTGTGATCAATTCGTTGACTGATGTTTCTGTGGGAATGCCAGTAAACCACCAGAAATCAGATTCTTGGGATATGGACTCTGACTGGTCGTCCAGCTGTGGGCTCAGTGACCTGAGCAGTGGGAGCAGCTGGGATAGTCGAAGTAGCAGTTCTCGCTCCAGAAGTTTCACTTCGGTGAGTGATGCTCTCTCCTTGAAAGCTTTGGTTGGCTGGCTTTGCCTCAACTCCCTCCCCTTTAAGGAAGATCTTATCAAATTCTTTTGGGTTAACCAGCTTGGTATTTTGGAATCTTGCTTGTGAAATGGCATTTAAGTTTTAATCATCTTAAATTTTGCACAAACCCAGAGCATTATCCATAGCAGTGGAAGGAATCACCTGCAGCCAATAATGGGGCTGCTTAGACCCAGGGGGGTCCCTGACTGAAGACAGTGACAAGCTCAGGCAAAGCCAGATGCTTTTCAGTTCAGAAGACCTGAAGGAAGGGAAACTCCTCACAGGAGAAAAACAAACTTACTTTAAAACAGATTTTTAACTGTTTTACAAACATAAATGCTTTTGTATCCCTTTCTCTCAGAATCTAGACTCTTACATATCATCAACAAGTTTTGTGAACTGTCAAAAAAGAGTCGTTAGTTTTAAAGTTAAGAAATGACCTCTTTTGCACTTCACAACTCAGGATATTCATTCTTCAGGATTGAGATCTTTCTATTAATAGAGGGAAGGAAAGGAAAGAATTCACCTTGGACTTTATTAATAATGGTCTATTGTTCATATCAGTCCATTTCTAGTGGAAGCACATTTTCCTTCAGATACTCTGAATGCTAAAGTTAACCCCAATTATACTGAATGTAAGAAAGATATATACAGTATCTAGGGAAGTTAGCATGATAGAATCTAATAGATTCCTACTTGCATATTTTTTAAAATCTCATGGTAGTATGTAATAAATAGTATTTGATTGACTCATTGAAAGAAAAATTTATTATAAATTATTCTCTGAAAATCTGAGAACTTATAGGTCCTTAAGAATGGGGAATTTGGGACTAACTTTTCAATTTAAAAGATAAAAAGAACATAGCCCTAACTGGGTATAGCTCAGTTAGTCAGAGCATCATCCAGATACGCCCAGGTTGTGGGTCCGATCTGTGGTCAGGGCACATACAAGATTCAACAATGAATACATAAATAAATTGAACAAAAATATCTTATGTTTCTTTCTCTCCCTCTTCTTTCCTCTCTCTCCTTTTCCCTTCTCTCAACTCAATAAAGAAAAAGGTTGTTCTAATAAAAAAGTAAAATAAAATATGTAAAGAATATATTAAAAGACATATTAAGAGAATATGTAGGAAATACATACAGATTATTATTCTAGTAGTTAGTGAGTGGAGTATCTTCTTTAAAGCATAGTTAGAAAGCAGTCCTTCTCTGATAAGAAGAGTATGTCTAAGCTTGATGTGGCTAACTTAGGTACAATAGTCTAAAAGACCATTTTGTATATGTAGTAATGGAATAAAATTGAGAATGATCATCAGATGATTTTGGTATCTAAGGAAATGGGTATAGTGCATTAGGAGTGAGGGTATTTGAATTGTTTTTTTACCTTTTACATTCATTTTCATATGTCCTGGCCTTTTTTGAAAGAGAAGTGAAATAATAACCTGTTTTCTGTCTCCTGAAAGAAAATGTGATCCTAAGTATGTCCAGTGTTTTGGACTTGGGGAAGGAGTTGTTACTTTTGTATCTCCATTATGCTCTTGTAGGGTCCATCCTTCATATTAACCAATGGAATGCCTACTTTGACCAAGAGCTATATGGTAGATCAAACTTTCATGCCCCAACTCTAGGACCTGATTTATCTCTACAAGCAGATCCATTGAGGTGTGGCATTAACTGACTTTCTATCTGACCCACTGTATCTTTTGGATGTGTGATTTATACATCTGCTTATTTGAAGCACTGTTCTTGGTGTTTCACAACGGTGGAGCCTACATTCTGGCGACTGTAATCCACTATGACAGAACATGTAGCTGCAGATTGGCTTCCCAGCAGCAGACTCCAAGATGGAGGTTAGGAGGTTAGAGACCAGAAGCTGGCTAGGACTGTTCGTGGGACAACATCTGGAATGAAGAGGAAACAAGACTGGGTGGAGAGAGAAGTGGAGCTGTGAGGTAGACCCAGCAAAGGCTTTAGCTGTTGCTCAGAAAGTTTTGGGGCTGGGATTGCCCCTCAGTGTGCCCATTGGGTCAAGGGTGGAGCCTTTATACCTCCTCAGTGATCAACCTTTGGGTGCAGGACCCTCTGGAAGAAGGCCTGACCTTGACAAGACAGTTTCTTCCATCTCCAGACAGCCCCAAAGATACAGAGAGCTGAGAGTCCCTTCCAACAGTAAGCACCCCATCAGGTGGGGGAACAGTTCCTTTATTTCCAGCGGGTGAGCTGGGTGGTGTGTCACACTGACTACCGTGAAGGTTTAGCAGAGAATGAAGAGATCTCTTAAAGGGACCGAAGCTGCCAGAGTGCCTGCAAGATATCTTAATTGGTAGAAGCAAATATGGAAAATGGACTCAGGGAGCTTACACTGCCAGAGAAAACTTAACTTCTCATAGCATACACATGTAAGTAGGTGGGATCTTAAGCTCTGTCATCAGGCAAATTTGGATAATATGCATCATGTTAACTCTTTGTATAGCTGTGAGACACAGGAGGAATACATCTTCAAAAGAAAAAGCTCTTGTTTGAAAGGAAGTCTATGATGTTTCAGCTTCAAAGTCGCAAAGAGAAACGGCTTATAAAAATTTTTACCACGGATGTATTTTTTGGTAATGTAAGATACTAGAAATATCCTTAGGTTCATAGATGGAAGAAACTATACATCTCTTGCATTTATAAATAAAAGGAGGTCAGGGTGGGTGAAGTAGGAACAGCCTTATGCTCTTTGCTACCTGTGGCGGAAGGTTTTTTTGGACCTTCACTGTTGGCTGCATAGGTTTTACAGTAGAGCTTAGTTAGTAGGGATCAGGACATTCCCCCAGATATTTATCATTTTTCTTAGATTCAAAAAATACCCTTATGGATTTTGAAAAGTTGCTTTATTTCTTGCTCACCACTCAGTACCCTGAAAATCAGTACAGAATACTATTAAACAAAGGGTATTAGAGACATGCCTGGGTTCAAGTTCAAATCTGCCTCCCTTTACACACACACACACACACTGTATTAAAGATTGTCAGTCATATGATTGGTGCTTATACTACCAGCTTCTCTTTTTTAAGTGCCCTATAGCTTCAAGCTGAGCACAATTTTGCTTCATCTTGCCACCGTCATCTTGTGTGAATCCACAATTTCCCTGTTGTATCTCCGTCTCTTATCAGTAGTCTTCTACATTTTTTCCTTTGACCACTACAGATGTGATGGTAAAAGGAAAATACCCCTCCCCCAGTACCTCAAAAATTTCTTCATTCTGTCCAACTTACTATGTGCATCACTTTGAATTTAAATTAGAGAATGCCTATCCTCTACAAGTCTTTTCTATCTGGTAAAAACTTAAAGGAACACTCTGATGTGTTTAATGCATCTGAGTATTCATCATTGTATAAGACAAGGTGGAAACAGCATTACAGATTCTACTTTTATGAAGCATATAATTAAATTCTATCCTTATAATAAGTGTTTGATTGCATAACTCTGCCTCATGCCCATTTGACTACCTGTGTTTCACTGTCTGATGGAAAACACATTCCAGTGCTGTTCCAGGGCCTTCTGCTTAGACCTGTTGACTGTTTTAAAGCATTTTCCTTATGGAAAACCATTGAGCTAACTTCAGTTATTATTCCACAGTTGTATATTTCCCTTACATAGAACAGGCGCACTGAGAAGATTCAACATTTAATTTTAAATAGCAACTAAAGTTTTCCAAACAACCATGAAGTGTTTGACTTGTACAAAGCACTCTCTGAGCATGTAGGTGCCCTTGAACCAGTGAACTACCTACACTGGTATAAAATTTGAAAACTTTACCATGTGGTACATATGGAATACTACTCAGCCATAAGAAATGATGACATAGGATCATTTATGACAACATGGATGGACCTTGACAACATTGTACTGAGTGAAATAAGTAAATCAGAAAAAACTAAGAACTGTATGATTCCATACATAGGTGGGACACAAAATTGAGACTCAGGGACATGGACAAGAGTGTGGTAGTTACCAGGGGGAGGGAAAAGGAGAAGAGGGAAGGGGTGGGGAGAGGGGAGGGGCACAAAGAAAACCAAATAGAAGGTAATGGAAGACAATTTGACCTTGGGTGATGGGCATACAATATAATCAAATGATCTGGAGATATTTTCTTTGAATCTATTATGTACTCTAATTGATCAGTGTCACCCCATTAAAATTAATTGTCTAAATAAAATTTTTAAAAATGAAACTAAAAAATAAAATTGAGAACTTTAAGTCACTTTCTTGCTCTCATCTCCTACTTTATGGGGAGTCTAAATTTGGAGAGGAGCTATATATTTTTATGTTAAATGACTGTGTCTTTTTATGACTTGTCTCTTTAGAATGAGAATCAACCATAATAGTTTCTCTACTTGCTGTCCTTTCATTTGGACACCATAAAAGATTAGTAACCTTGTTTATGGACCTCTAAATTATATGGTATTAAATGCATCTCTTGGAGGGCTCTTTAAGTAAGATAACCTATTTCCAACTTGAAACATTTCTTTTAAGCAAAAGTTACTTTTAAAAGAAGATAAAAGACTAATTCCTGATGTTACATGAGAGCACCCTAAAGTTTTTAAACACCAGTTGAAGCGTTGTCTGTGGTGTAACAGATCTTTGCCCTTTAGGAACTTTTTTCCTGAGCCAGTGCAAGTTAAAACTTGAAAAAGCTGCTTATAAAAGACTGTCATGGCTCTCCATATAGAAAAGAATATGTAGCCTTTATCACTCAAGAGGCTAGTTGCGTGTGTGTGTGTGTGTGTGTGTGTGTGTGTGTGTGTGTGTGTGTGTTGGAGTTTTTTATAAGGAATTCTTCCTCTGAACCTTTTATAATGAAGGGTATAGTTAGAACAAGAACAAATTGGCCAAATCCTGAAATACTTGACTTAGAGGATATCTTTTGAATGTGTTTTTCCTTTGAAGTTGAAGAAGCTATTGTACAATAATACAAGGCAGCATGTCTTTGCAAAGTTGGTAGGGTAGTTCTGGAACCTACTACATTGAGAGATAATATTATATATTCAAAATAAAAGATTCAAGAAGGATTCAGGGACCCTCATAATGATAGCTTCATATATATATTTATTTATTATTATTTTTTCCCTGAAGTTAGAAGTGGGAAGGCAGTCAGACAGACTCCCGCATGCACCTGACCGGGATCCACCTGGCATGCTCACCAGGGGGCAGTGCTCTGCCCATCTAGGGTGTTTGCTCTGTTGTGGCCAGAGCCATTCTAGCGCCTGAGGTAGAAGCCACGGAGCCCTCCTCAGCTCCGGGGCCAACTTTGCTCCAATGGAGCCTTGGCTGTGGGAGAGGAAGAGAGATACAGAGAGAAAGGAGAGGGGGAAGGGTGGAGAAGCAGATGGGTGCTTCTCCTGTGTGTCCTGACCGGGAATTGAACCCAGGACTTCTACATGCCAGGCCAATGCTCTACTGCTGAGCCAACCAACCAGAGCTATGATAGCTTCTTAAGGTGACCAAAGAAGCTTTGGGTATAACATTACATATGTTCTAACCACAGAAAGCCAGTATCTCAAACACTCATGTCTCATAACTACCCTGGGTGCCACTGCGAGGGGCAGAATCCTGTTTCCTGCCAGTGGTCTTTGGTTCATACCTGAATGTGGTCTTGAATGAGGTCTGCTCTGCCCTGCAGGCATCCTGAGCTTCCTCTAGAAAAGAAGGTGTGTTCGCTAGCTGAAGAGTGGGGAGCTGTTATTACCCGTAATTCTTAAGAAATTAAGTAATACATGTGCTCATGTGCTTTTTTAGGGTGGATTGGAAACATCCCGAAGCCCCAAGCAAACTTCCTGTTCATTTTTATCTCTAACCTAAGCAGAAACAATGACCGAAATTCATCATTGAGTTTTTGGAGATTTAAGATTTAATGAACCATCTTGAGACCCTCCTTTTTGCTCAGCTGACAAATGTTGTGGCCCAAAAACTCACTACTTCCAACTTGAAGTGATCAGGTAACAGTTGTCAGCTCCTGCATCATCCCTTCCTTCTCCAGAGCCTTCCATGCCTTCTGACCACCCTCATTAGTCAGGGAACGGGAAGGTTGAGCCATCAGTGGCAAGCACAGTCTTCCTGGTCAGGTTGGCCTGGAGTCTCAGGAGCACGCCAGAGATCTGACAATGCTTGTTGCTAGATGATCTCGAGGAGAGAAAACAGAACAGAGGCAAGGAAAGGAGAAGCAGACTGGGCAGTGGTGAGCCCGTCTTCCTTTCAGTTCTGTGTCCTGGCCCAGACTGAACTAAAAACTTGCTGATCTTAACAGCCACTTTAAGACAAAGCTTAGACAACTTTTATTAAATTTTAATAGACATTTAGTAAATGCTTACTACATACATAAACTGGTAGATGATGGAATAAAACCCTGATTTAATCTAGGAACTCACAATTCAGTGGCAGGATAGCCATGTGAAACTCTACAACAGGGTGGCCTAAGCTTGTGAGGGTCCGGGTACATGTATGATACCACACACTTATGGCAATTCAGTCTCAGTCATGACCTCTATATAATATAATCAGTTTAAAGTTTAAGGTTGGCCCTGCTCAGCTGGCTCAGTGGATGGAGCATTGGCCTGGCTTATGGATGTCCCAGGTTCGATCCCCAGTCAGGGCACACAAGAGAAGTGACCATCTGCTTCTCTTCCCCTCACTCTCTCCCCTTCCCTCCCTCTTCTACTCTAGCAGCAGTGGCTCAGTTTGTCCAAGAATTGGCCCCATGTGCTGAGGATAGCTCAGTTGTTCCATGTGTGTCAGCCTCAGGCACTATTAAAAATATCTCAGTCTCAAGCATCGGCCCCAGATGGGGTTGCTGGGTGGATCCCAGTCAGAGCACATATGGGAATCTATATCCCCTCCTCTCACTTAAAAATAAAAGGTTTAAGGCAGCCACAGAGCCTAACTGTAATCCTTCAAAGCCATTATCCTTAGATCTGTAATCAAAACTGTAGACATATCCTGTCCCTTACTAGTTTGTTTGTGTCTCTTTCTGGCCAGAAGTACAGGTTGAAGTTAGCCATAGTGAAAAATTACAATGACTAGTTAGAAATAACCATAATTAAGCCCTATCCTGAAACTGGGAAATGGCACATACACTTATGGCCTTTCTCATGAAATTGCCAAGTAAGCACAATATTTAGATCTCTGAGAGGAACTGCACAGAGGCAGACATTCGTTTTCTCCTTTCTGCCCCGTTCTGTTCAGCCACAGGACTTTCTCTCATCAGCTTAGATTGTTCAATCAATAAAGTCTTGCTCACGTGTCAGGGAGATAATTTTGGTGTCTGTAAGAAGAAAATGGGACCAGCAAATCACATTCTTCAAAACAAATACCTAAGGCTGCCTTCCTAGAGACTACTGGTTAAGAGATGTTGGTTCATCTAAAATACTTTTAGCCATCAAACTCATGTTTTTTGTTTGTTTGTTTAGAATAGAGATGAGCTCTGCTGGGGGAGTTTATCCTCCCTCACAAGGAGCTGCCACAATTATCTTAGTCTGCAGTAAAACCAAATTTCTTTGTTTAGAAGAAAAACAAAAGAAGCCTAAGAACTAAATTTGGTAATTTTTTTAAGGTATGGGTTTTGTATGAGTATTTTAAGCCTTCTCAACATTTTTTGTTCAAACAGACAAAAGGTGTTCCTTTTTCTCTATCAGTTCCCAAAAAATGAAAACTCCTGTTCCAAATCTATACTCCCACAGGTATACCTAGGATTGTTGACTTTTATAACTATTGGCAGCATTCACTATGAAGATTTCTCATCCCCCTTATCCAGATGTTCCTCTCCAAGCTCCAGTGGGATTGGATAGACGTTTTTGTCATCTTTGTGCATCAGCAAGAGCAGGCTTGTTCTCCTCATTGAGCCTTGTGCAGCAGGCATACATTTCTTTGATTAGTAGTTTAGCATTTTGACTTTTCTAGTGTGAACATAGTAGAAATTACTTCCTCACAATCATACATATTAGATAGAAATGTAGGCACTTTTCCTTTGAAGACTTGTATCCGTTACCCAAAGTCAACATGGCAAGCAAATGGGATAAAGTATGGTTTCCTATGATAATTCTTTTAGCATCTGGAGATTTGTAGCCTTAAAGAACTTTTTGTCTGACCAGCTGGTGGCACAGTGGATAGAGCATTGGCCTGGGATGCTGAAGACTCAGGTTCAAAACCCTAAGGTTGCCAGCTTGAGCACAGGTTCACCAGCTTGAGCATGGGTTTGCTGGCTTGAGTGTGGAATCATAGATATGACCCTATGGTCACTGGCTTGAGCCCAGAAATTGCTGGCTTGAAGCCCAAGGTCACTGGCTTGATGAGCAAGAAGTCACTGGCTCGGTTGGAGCCCTTTGGTCAAGGCACATATGAGAAACAATCAATGAACAAAAACTAAGGTGCCTCAACTATGAGTTGATGCTTCTCATCTTTCTCCCTGTCTGTCCCTCTCTCACTTAAAAAATAAAATAAAAATAGAAAAGAACTTACTTTTACCTCACAGCCCAAATAGTACTTTAAAAGTACCATTTAAAGAAAGGGAATTTAAAAAAAATTCTTCTGTCAGCCTGCTACCTTCCAAATAATACCGACAAATAGGTTTTCATTGGTTCACCCCTTCCCAGCAAAGCTGCTGTCTTTACTTATCCTCATTTTCTGTGCACTTTGTTTTTTGGAAACCAAGTTAACAAATCCCACTTCCGAAAGTACACCCATCAAGCAGGGACCGCCACTGCCAGGGCCCCTGCTTCCTTCCCTCCCCACATGGGCCTCTGGACCACTGTTCTGAGATGTAGGTCACATCCCATACAGTTCACCCATTTAAAGGATGCCGCTGGATGGTTTAGTGATTGAGAGGTGTGCAGCCATCAGCACATTCAGAACATGCCCCTCACCCCCAAAGAAACCCATGCCGGTTAGGTTAGCAGTCACTGCCCAGCCTCTCCACCTCCCGGGCTCTGCAGCCTTGCTTTTCATGCCCCATCTCTCCCCAGGGCCTTCCCCTTTAACATTCCTGTCTGTGACAGACAGTGTCATTTTCTCCTGGGAACGGGAGGGGTAGACAGGAACTGTCTTAGACAAGGGTCAGTGCCCCTTTTCTGGCCTTGAGTACCTTGTTCCCTTGCCCTTGGCACCGGGGATTTTCTGTTTCTACTTCCCTATCCCAGGTGCAAGCAGAGACCAGGTTCATTTGGAGAGCTGCTCCATATTTGGGAAATTAGACGACAGACTGAGCCCGTGGCGTTTTTGGCCCTGTCCCTTAGGTCAGGGCTCAAGGTCAGCTGATCACAAAGAAGGTACTTGGGAATACATTCCAGTTACCTGGCGCATTTTCCAGGCTGTCACTTAGAGAAAGTCCTGCAATAGGCTGAGGTTGCGAGAATCTGTCTTACCGGACTGGGCCCCTGGTCACTGAGCGGCCTGGTTATCATTGATTTGTGTCTCACATTGCACAGGAACACTGAGGTCAGACTGTGAGCTTTAGGGACACCAGGATAAGATGTACGAGACCTGTGCTGCTCTCCAGGCATGGCTTTTGGATTAATGTGTGATTAGAAAGGGGAATAAGCCCTGGCCCGATAGCTCCAGTTGGTTAAAGCATGGCCCTAAAGCACAGAGGTTGCCAGTTTGATATCCACTCGGCACATACAGGAGCAGGTTGAGGTACCTGTCTCTTTCTTGTTCTCTCTTTTCCTTTCTCTAAAATCAATTTAAAATAAATCAATAAGAAAGGGAAATAAGTAGAATGAACAAACGGCAAGCATAGGACTAGCTCTAGTCTTTGTCCCTCAGTGAAACAGTTGCACAGTCCTTGGAAAGCCATTGCATTGCCTCTGAGTCCAGTTTTCACATCATCAGTGAGGGCGCTGAGCCTATTGCTGTCGCATCTCTCAGCCTGCGAATCCTATACTTTGTCACAGAACGTGGAAAGGTTGTGTAGCACCTCCCCTTCCTAAGCTTATTTTCCAAATGAAATCTTATGTTGGACTACTTGGGGTTTTTTTAATGTTTATTTTATTGATTTTAGAGAGAGAGAGGAACATCTACCCTATATGTGCCCTGACCAGGGATTGAACCAGCAACCTCTGTACTTCGGGACAGTGTTCTAACCAACCGAGCCAGGGCAAGACTCCTTGCTTTTAAGGTTGGGTTAGATGGATGGATTATATACTGTGTTTTTATTTTTGTCCCTCCCTTAATGTGGGAAGATGGCATGTGTCTTAAGTTGCAGGTCTATTACAGGCCAGTTGCCCATTTAATTCTACTGTCTATACAACCAAAGGGAAATTATTTTATACCTAATCAAGGTATATTATAAAAAACTTGTGAGTAACCACATTAAAACACTGAATTGGGAAGGTCAGAGTAGGAGGAAAGGTCAGAAAGCATTAATTATTTCTCTAGATTTTTAATTCAACAAGTAGTTGTGGTTATGGGTTTTTGTGTGGCTTATTAGAGAGGGTGATATTGTCATTATTATCATGTTATTGTAATAACATCTGTGATGATTACTGTTGTTAACTACAGGGATCTGTGCTATGCTAAGAGCCCTAGTGATTTTATAGTGTCAAGGTTTGTTTGTTGAATCATTGTGGTAAACCACTCCTCATGGATACAAGAAAATGTGAGATGTCTTTGAGTGAATTGGGAGAGAGCAGAGTTAGAAAGAGCATGTGCTGAGTGGATGGGGACAGAGTCATCTAGCAAGAATAAGGGTTGCGGAGAAAAGACAAGGTATAATGTCCTACACCATGCAATGAGGCCTTCACCTGATCTCACCAATCTGCCAGAACATCTAGAAGAGTCACAAAGTGAATAGCATTGCTGGATTCCTTATGAAAGCTTCCTGCTCCAATTGCCAGAGGGCCAAAACAGACAGACATGGTGAGGAGCAGCTGACATGTTGGTTACAGTGACCTCCTGCTGGATATAAGACAGTCTAAGCTCTGTGGATAGTTCACAGATACATTAGACATGAATTTTCCTTTAAGTGTTAAGTCCAGCGTGGGTGATGAACCACTGTAATAGAAAATTGAATTTTATATAAGGAGTTGATTATACTTTTTAAGTATATCTCAACTGCATCTGCTTCTCTCTGTTCCCACCACCACTACTCTAGTTTAGGTGACCATTAGCTCTTGTCTAAATTGTTTCCCCGTATTCAGTATTTTCAACACAATAGCCAACACGATTGCTCCACAAAACATGTCTAACTATCCCTTGTCCCTCTTTGTTTGACTGTCACCCACTTCCTTCACATGATTGACATATATTATTCTTCTCCGGAGTATTTCCAAATCAGACCGCCACCCGAAAGGTGTGCTTTGATACCCATGCTGTGTTCAAACACCCAGGAAACCTTGTAGTAGCCATTTCCACACTCGAAAGTAACTGCCGTTTTCTCATCTGAAGCTCTCATTAAATGGTCAACTAGACAGCAAGAACAGTGATTTTTTTTATATATATATATTTTATTATTATTAATTCTAATGGGGTGACACCAATAAATCAGGGTACATATGTACAATGAAAACATCTCCAGGTTATCTTATCATTCAATTGTGTTGCATACCCATCACCAAAAGTCAAATTGTCCTCTGTCACCTTCGATCTGATTTTCCCTGTGTCCCTCCCCTCCTCCCTATCCCACTCTTCCCTCCCCCCCCATCCCATAACCACCACTCTCTTGTCCATGTCTCATATTCTCACTTTTATGTCCCACCTATGTATGGAATCATGCTGAAGAACACTGATTTTTTATTAATTTTTAAAATTTATTGATTTTAGGCAGAGGAAGGGAGAGAGAAAGTGTGAGATAGAGAGAGAGAAGCACTCATTTGTTTTTCCCTTAGTTGTGCTATTATTGTTCACTTCCTGTACTATATGCCCTGACCTGGGATTGAACCTGCAACCTTGGTATTTCAGGACAACGCTCTAACCAACTGAGTAACCAGCCAGAGCTAGACAGCAAGAACATGATTTACACTGTATTTATATTGTACAGTGCTTATTAGATGTTCAAATATTTGATTGTATGAGTCAGTAAATGCTATGGGAGTAGGGTGGAGGTGTGCTGACATTTAAATTGGACCATGAAGGACAGGTAAGATGTGGCTATGCAGAGATGGGCATAGCAAGTGATTTGATTTAATTATAGAGCAAGAGTTAACAAACTACAGCCTATTATGGACGAAGTCTGGCCCCCCAACCTGTTCTTGTAAATATAGTTTTATTGTAACAAAGCTAGGCTTATTCATTAACATATCTATAACTTCACACCACATTAACAGAGTTGAGTCATTGCTACTATAAAGCCTACAAAGCTCAAAATATTTACTATCTGGCCCTTTACAGAAAAAGTTTACTGTTGCTGTTCTAGATTAGGAGGAAGTGAAATTGGAAAGGAAGTTAGGGCCAGATCCTGTAAATCTCAAAATAAAGTATAAATTCCTCAGTCATATATTGTATAGACGTAGAGAACTGCTGAGATTCAGTACTGTTGTAGATTGTTGTTGTTTTTTCCTATTCCTCTTTTTCTTGGTCCAGTGCTTAATAAAAAGTATTAAATAAGGACCACTTTGTGCCCATTTTCTCTTAAAGGATCTTGCCAGTCTTCTAATGCTCCTCATACTGACCCTATTATTAGAGAGAATATTGAAGGTGTCAGGGACTGTCAACTATATAAATTAATAAAATCACAGAGATAGGGTTAATATGAAATTTTTATTTCAGGAGGGAAAAACGAATTTGGCCCTGGCCAGTGGCTTAGTGGATAGAGCATCAGCACAGCATATGGACATCTGGGTTTGATTACTGGTCAGGGCACACAGGAGAAGTGACCATTTGCTTCTTTCCCCCTCCCTCTACTCTCTCCCTCTTCTCTTCCCACAGCCAGTGGCTCAATTGGTTTGAGCATAGCCCCAGGCACTGAGGATAGCTTGGTTGGTCTGAGCATATCAGGTGCTAAAAATAGCTTGGTACTTGAGCATCAGCCTGAGAAAGGGGTTGCTGGGTAGATCCCAGTTGGGGCACATGCAGGAGTCTATCTCACTATCTCACCATCTCTCACTTAAAAAAATAATTAAAAATGAAACTTCCTTATGACCCAGCTATCCCACCTCTAAAAGTATATCCTAAGAATCCCAAAATATGAATCAAAAGAAGGTATGCACCCCCATGTACATTGCAGCATTATTAGCTAGCCAAGATCTGGAAACAACCCACGTGTCCATCAGTGGACAAATGGATAAAACAGCTATGATACATATACACAATGGAATACTACATGGTCATAAAAGAGAAGGAAATCTTAGTTTTGCGATGGCATGGATGGACCTAGAGATTATTATACTAAGTGAAATAAGCCAGGCAGAGAAAGACAAATACCATATGATCTCACTTATATGTGGAATCTAATGAACATAATAAACTGAGGAACAAAATAGAAACAGAGTCAGGGTCACAGGAAAGATGGACAACTGTTGGGAGGAACAGGGAAGAGGGAACTGGATCAAAGAAGGAAAAGGGATTAGCCAAATTATGTATACATTACTTGTGTATACAGACAACAGGACAGCAATAGCCAGAGGGAAACGGGGGAGGGGAAGGAGGGGAGGAATTAGGGTGGAAAGAGACTTTGCATGGGGCATGGGGTGGCACAGTGTGGTGTGTAGAGGGTGTTATATTGAGTGGGACACTTAAAACCATGTCAACACAATAAATTAAAAAATTTTTAAATAAAGGACCAAGAAAAGCTAGTGCAGACTTAAAGAACAGCAAAACTGGAGGGCCTTAAACTACTGGATACTAAGACTTCCTATAATGTTACAGTAAGTAAAAGTGCTTTATGGGTGTACAAATAGACGAGTAGACAAATGAACAGAAAAGGGAATTAAAATACAGACCTCCAGTGGCCCTGCCCCTGACTCATAGCCAGGCAGACCTGCAGGGAAGAAGGAGGGCCTTAGGAGTGGTGCTGCTGCAGTTGGGTTTCCACTTAGAAAGCAATGGGTCCTGACCTGACATCAGACACGAAAGTTCATTTCGGATGGACTGCAGTACAAAATATGGAAGATTAAATACAACAATGCCTCTAGAATGAAACATCAGTGAGTGTTTTCATGACCATGTAGTAGACAGTGGTTTCTCAAGTAGGACACAAAAAGTTCTCATGAAAAAAGATAAGGACTAGTCATCAAAAGACCCCGCTAAGAGAGAAAAGACAAACCAGTGAGTAGAAGGTATTTGCAATAAATACATTCAAAAAGATATTTGAAACTAGTGTGTATCCTAAAAATATTATTATCCTGAAAATAATCCTACAAATTATTTTTAAGACAATTAAAAAAAAATAGGCCAAGGACTTGAACAGGCTTTTCATAGGGGACCTGGGGATCTCCAGATGGCCAGTTAAATAGTATGGGGAAACTGCTCGACACCGTTTGTCTTCTTGGAAATGTATGGAAATCAGAATGAGACACTAGCACATACCTATCATACAGGGGTGCAGTGCACAGAGCCCCACAGGAGAGATTGGAAATTGGTACAGCCACTCAGAGAACTGTTTGTATCTATAAAGGCGGACATACACCTTATGACCCAGCAACTGGATACAGGTTTATATCGAATGGTTGTGTTTCTTACCCTCCCTAACAGTCTTCTGTTCTGTCTGCTTACCTAAGCCATGCTGTAGATATCCCTCTAGCAATAGTCATTACATCTTCTCACCTAATCCATGCAGTCCAGTTTCCTGAGTCATCACTTGGCCAAACTAATTTGAGAATTTTGCATGTATTGTGTTAATCATCCCCCAAACAAATGTATACTATGCTTTAAATTAAAGAAAAGCCACTCAAATTGTCATCACAGATTACAGGCCCAGAGATGGGCCTGGGAGTTTAATGCTTTGGGTAGGAGGGCATGTGAGTATGTCTGTATCGCAGCATGTAAAACATTATCAGACAGAGTAGCTCTTAGTTATCTTTGCTTCCACCATATTTTTTGCTGTTTTTTCAAAGGTCATGATCACAGCCCTGGCTGGATAGCTCGATAGGTTGGAGCATTGTCCCAATATGCAAAGGTTGTGGGTTGGATTCCCAGTCAGGGCACATACAAGAACAAATGGATGCTTCTGTCTCATTCTCTCTCTCCCTTCTTCTCTCTCTAAAATCAATAAGTAATTTTTTTTAAAGTTCATGAACACAGTATAGAGTCAAATAGTTTTACAAGATTTATGAAAAGCACCAGTCTTCCATGAGTCTCTCTCCCATCTCTACTCACCATAGACAACTTTTAATTCATGCCTGTTTCTTTACCTTCATTTTCCCCCATTATTGACATTTGACTATACATCCTTTAAGTATTTTTGTATGTGTGTACATACTAAGTATGCATACATTTAAATTAAATCAAGACAACCCTATTTTTCTGTATGCATTATTTTCCCTTAACATTGTATTCCTTGAATTATTAAAAGCCAGTTAATAAACATAAGTATCACAGTCAGTCCTCACTAAGAGAAAACAATGTATAAAAGGAATTATAATTACTATATAGGTAAAAAGCAAAGTACAGGAGAACTTGTACATGTTATCTATGCAAAATGTGTATGCATGTGGACAGGGACTTGAAGGGAACAATGAAATGATTCTTTTTTGGGAAAGAAACCCTTATATTCTTTTGAAAACAACATTTTTAATGGCTGTATAATATATAATAGTTTATCTGTGAACGTGCCATGATTGATTTAATCATAGTACCTTTATTAATAGACATTTTAGTTGTCTCTTGTTTTGCCTGATTTCTTGCCACTATAAATAATAACATAATTAATATATCTGTGTGTATGTGTGTGTATAACTACAGGTAAATTGACTCATAGATATATGCTCTTTCATAGCTTTAGGGTTTTTTTGTGGTTAGTAATTGTTTGGATTTTATTTGCTCTCTTCATGTTACATACAGCCCTCTGGCCTGCTCGAACCAGACTGGTCATTCACTGCATCACTGACATCCTGGGAATGCCAGCATTATGCTGAGATGCCTTCTCATTCTCCTGTTTCTGGGCTTCTGTATCTCTTACTTGGTTTCTTCCCTAGCCTAGGGGAACAGCCCTACTCCCACTTGCCTGCAGTAGCTCCCTGAGAAAGACAGATGTGGGAGAACCATTGTTTAGACCTGGCATGTCTTAAACACATCTTCATTCTACCCTAACCTAAATTTGGTTAGGTATAAAGTTCTAGTTCTGAATTCATTCAGCATTTTTTAAAATCATTTTTTATTTTTCAATTATACTTGACATACAATATTGTATTAGTTTCAGGTGTATACCCCAGTGATTAGACATTACATCACTCGGTGATCATCCTGATAAGTTTAGTACCCAGCTGACATCATACATAGATTTTTACTGACTGTACTCCCTGCACTGTACTTCACATTATATCCCCACCACTGCTCTGTAACCACCAGTTTGTACTTCTTCCCTTCACCTCTTCTACCCACCCCTCCAACCCTCTCCCATCTAGCAACTGTCAAAATGTTTTGTGTCTATGAGTCTGTTTCTGTTCTACTTGTTCATTTATTTTTTTAGATTCTATTGTTGATATGTATTTATTGCCATTTATTGTTCATATTTTTATCTTCTTAAAGAAGACCCTTTAACATTTCATGTAATACTGGTTTGGTGGTGATGAACTCCTTTAGCTTTTTCTTATCTAGGGAGCTCTTTACATATCCTTTAATTCTAAATAATAGTTTTGCTTGGTAGAATAACCTTGGCTACTTTTTATCACTTTGAATATTTCTTGGCAATTTCTTCTGACCTGCAAAGTTTCTGTTGAAAAATCAACTAACAGTCGAATGGGAGCTTCCTTGTAGGTAACTGACTGCTTTTCTCTTGCTGTGTTAAAGATTCTCTAGTCTTGAACCTTCCGCATTTTAATTATGATGTGTCTTGGTGTGGCCTCTTTAGGTTCATCTTGTTTGGGACTCTGTGTGCTTAGTGGACTTGTGTGTCTTGTTTGCTTCACCAAGCTAGGGAAGTTTTCTGTCCTTCTTTCAATTTCTTGCTTGCTCTCTCCTCCTTCTGGCACCCTCATGATGTGAGTGTTGGCAGCTTGGAGTGGCCCAGAGGCTCCTTCCACTATCCTCATTGTATTGATTATTTTTCACTGTTCTGTTTATTTTTGCTTCATTATATTCCAAATCTCTGATTTGATTCTCGGCTTCATCTACTCTGCTTTTGATTCGTTTAAGTTATTCTTTGTTTCAGTTAGTGTATCCTTCATTTCTGACTGGTTCTTTTTTATGGTTTCCATGTCCTTTTTTTATGCTATTGAAGTTTTAAGTTCACCTACTCAGTTCATCTACTCATCCCCTAAGGTAATTAAACATCTTTATAGCCAGTGTTTTTATCTCTGCCTCTAGTAGATTGCTTGCCTTCATTTTATTTATTTATTTATTTTTCTGGAGTTTTCTGTTCTTTCATTTAGGACATGTTTCTTTATATCCTCATTTTTGCAGCCTTCCTATTTGTTTCTATGCGTTAGGTAGAGTTGCTATGTCTCCTGGTCTTGGTAGAGTGGCCTTGTGTATTAGATGTCCTGTCAGGTCCAATGGCATAGCCTCCCCATTCACACAAGCTGGGCACTCCAGATGAGCCGCCGCCCCCCCCCCCTCCCGCCCCACTGTGGCTGTGTACACCTCCTGTTGTAATTGTTTGCTGTTGGCACATCATTGGGAAGGATTTACGCCCAGGCCAATTGGCTGCAAGGACTGACTGCAACCACTGACCACCATGGAGGATTAGCTGTTTTGAGGCTCACCCCATGGAACAGGACTTCTTTTAGTGAAGCTCTGATGCCTCCAGTGTCCACTTGAGTGTGTACTTGTGGAGGTGGTTGGATGATGTTTTGACATGGTCTGAAGCTGTCCACCAGTGTGCTGGCTCTGGGGCCTCGTGAAGGTCCATGTCAAGGTCAGCGATTGCCTGTATTCTGCCCAGGGCCACCCAGCATGAGCTACAAAGTGATCTGCAGGTGGCTGCTACCTGTGCTGGGCTTGGAAGTGCCCAAGAGAGGCCAAGCTACAAACCATGGCTGGCTGTTGCTAGTTTCAGGCCTGGGGCCACTTAGCAAGAGGTATGAGGCTGAATGCTGCTTATTTGAGAGATTTTAGGAAAGTCTGAATTCTCAGTCAAGACAGGTCATTCATATAGAAAAGCCACGGGAAACAGCTTGGGTGGGCCTACAAGTTGTGTGGGGCAAGGTCTCAGGGAATCACCAGGGCAGGAAGAACGGTGTGAGCCAGGTTGATGGAAACTCAGATATGGTGCCTGCCTCCCCGCTCTGTTAGGGGAGAACTCAAAAAAAGGAACAATGGTCTCTGCCAGCACTTCAGCCTGAGAGAAAGCTGCCTCTCAAGTTCTCACTCTGATGCCTGACAATTCAGTCCGCCTGTAAGTCCCTGGAGCATTTCAAGCTACTACCCCAGTGCTGGGGCTCAGAGTGAGTCTGAGTAAGTTTGTGTGTGGGCCCTTTAAGAGGAACTCCTGGGATTCCAGCAACCTCCATTTCACTCAGCCTTAACAGCCAGGAGTTATGGGGACTCTCTTCCTGGCACTAAACCCTGGGCTCAGGAGCTTGGTGTGGGACTGGGACCCCTTGCTCCTCAGTGGGGAACTCTGCAGCTGAGATGAAAATCAGTAACCCCTCCTGATTTTTACCCACCACACATGAGTGTGGGAACAGCCCATTCCACATCTCCACCCCTCCTACCAGTCTCGATGTGGATTCTCCTTTATAACCTGAGTTGTAGGACTTCTCTTGGCTAGATTTTATGTAGTTCTGAATGATGGTTGTTCGTAGTTCATTTATAATTTTGATGTGGTTGTGTGAGGATGTTAGTATTGCATTGACCTATGCTGCCATCTTGACCAGAAGCTCTGTGGATCTTTCAGAATTTTGAAGGAGTCACAACATTGTCTTCTGGTTTCCAATGTTGCTGCTGAGAAGTCTGGTGATGTTTTGACTCCTGATCTCTTGTTATGTAGCCTCTTTTTTCATTTTGAGAAGCTTTCAGGACATTTTCTTGGTCTTCATTGTACTGAAAGGTCACAATAATGTGTCTTGGAATAGTCTATGTTATTCTTGTTCATTGGGTTATTCTTATGGCTCCTTTTGATTCTTCTGATTGGGGCATTTTCTTGAATTATTTTATGTATTTTTTTGATAATTTCTTCCCCTCTGTTTTTTCTAATTTCCCTTTCTGGAACTCTCATTATTCAGATGTTAGCCTTTTCACACTTATCCTCTAGTTTTCTTTTCTTCTCTATTTAAAAAATTTTTTTTTACTTTTATTGTACTTTACCAGTGCATCTAGTTCCTAGGCTTTTATTTTGTTTTTCATTTCTGCTGTCATAGCTTTAATTTCTCAGAGCTCTTTATTGTCTAGTTTTTAAAATAATATTTTTTATGGATTCATTATCTCTCAGAGGATATTAATGATCATCTTTTTGAAATTTTCATCATTTGCATAGTTTGTTTCTTATAAGTTACTTTATGTCTTTTTGTTTTGTTTTGCTATGTCTCTCATGTTACAGGTTTTTTTTCAGCTGCTTGGTGACCATTAGCTATATGCAAATATATGAGTACAATGTTAAGAACCTGATTAAAAATTCCACTGGGGCCTGACTTGTGGTGGCACAGTGAATAAAGCATCAACCTGGAATACTGAGGTCACTGGTTCGAAACCTCAGGCTTGCCTGATCAAGGCACATAAGAGAAGCAACTACTATAAGTTGATGCTTCTCGCTTCTTCCCACATCTTCCTCAAAATAATAAATAAAAATTTTAAAAATTCTGATGGGTTTTGTTGACTGGCCTGCACTATAGAGCAAGCTGACTGAGCTATTTCATTGGGGATATGTGGTGTCAGCCTCTTCTGGCCCTTGGACCATTGACAGCTCCAGAGAAGACTCTTCTGATCTTCTGTGCAGAGTATCAGTTGGGCATCATTTACTCCCCATTTTCAATATGTCCTTTCACTGTCAGCTCTGCTTCATTTTCTCCACTTTAAATCTCTCTTTTATCTTCTTTAAGAAAAAATGTCTAGTTTTCTACCTGGGTAACCTAATTGCTTCTGAAAGAGCACTATTCTACTCTTGTCAATGTCACCTTTGCCACTCTTCCAGAACCATTCAGCACCCCCAGTGCCTGGGTCAGGAGAACCCTCCAGGACTGAGGGAAGCCCTCAGGGACTCAGCAGGTTGGTTACTGGCTTTCCCCACTGCTGAGGAAGGTTCATCTTTCTTCTGAGTCTAACTTCCTGCTGCCTAACTTCCCAAATTTTGTTGCTGTCATCTTTTTTCCTTTTATTTTTGTCTTTGTGATCTGTGCCTTTTTAAAGGAAATATATCCCATTGTTTTAGTGAGGTTTCTGGAGAAAGATATAAATATGTGAGTTCACCATCTTCAACCAAAGATTTAGCACATTATGCTATTATGGGAAAAGCAAGTGTGTCTGAAAGCAGTTAGTTGAAACAGCATTCACAGGGAGGCACTGAGGAAGAATTGCTTTCTTGTCAGCAACCCATTAGGAACTACAGGACTAGAGCTAATAATAGGTTCTAAGACCTTTTATTTCTAGACCTTTTGGCAGCCTTTTTTTTCATACAGGTAAAAGAGTGAGGGACATACTGGTGCAGGTTTGGCAGTGAGGTAAACTGAAAGGCAGACTTTCCCAGGTGGGAAATTTTAGAGTGCTGTGACTCTTACCCTGGGCTCTGCATCGATCCAAACTTGGTCCTGATACTTTCCTTCAGTGAAACCCGTTTGTTTGATCTCTTCCATTCCCACCCCCAAACCTGTTATACAGGATGATGAGAGCCTGAAGTACCTCACACGTGAAGAAAAGGATGTCATCCTGTTTTTTGAAGAGACTCTTGATTCCTTGGAGGACAACTTTGAGCAAGTCCCATATGACAGTGCGGAACGCTGCCACTTCCCACAGTCCCAGGAAGGGAGCACTTCCAGCTACTCGGAGCCAGACGTCATTGACTTAGTGCCTCCAGTTCCTGTGGCTGGGGAACCTGAGGGCCTTCTAGGTGTGACTGACAGGGCAGGTGAGGAGTGCAACCCCCGTCCCCAGACTGGCTTGCTTTGTTAGTGTTTTACATGCCGCAGGGGCCCTGCCCTCTGAGTCTGCCAGTACGGAGGCTGTTGGACTTAACCAAATTTTTCTAGTAGAAGCATCATCTCTGGTAGTTTGTCCAACTAAGTAGATGTTTTCTTGGCATATTAGGATGACAACACATGAAGGGAAATTCCAGAAGGGACAGAATTAAGAATGAGACTAATTGGGCATACAGATAGGTATTTTACACACACACACACACACACACACACACACACACACACACGTATATGAAGAAAATTAGAAATAGCTTTCAGGTAACAATTTATTACAGAAAGAAAACATACAAGTTACTTGTATTTTAGCCCTTGAAGTTTAATCTCAATTTTTGAGCCAGATTGTACCCCTGTTGCTGTAGCATGGGTTCCAGGGTGCAGGTATTTGAACTGAAAGGTCAGCTGGTTCAGGAAAACAGGAAAGGATCAGAACAAAAATTCACTCTGCATCTTTTTTGTACTCAGGGCGGTATCAAAAAAGAAAAGTGTGCTCTCTGTCTGTCGAGTCCTGTGACAGAACCAGTGGAGAGGGACATGGAGAAAATGTTCTTCTATTTTTCTTTCTAATTTGAAAAGATATGGTGATAAGGGTTGCTAATCGTGAGGGGAAAAGAAAACAATTTTGCTCTGCTAACTACAAAATACTGCCATTTACCACGGACCTCAGGAAATGTTTTCCCTTTCTATTTGTAAGCAGGGCTGTGCATTATACAGAACTTCACATACTATGGCTATTGATTCCAAAAATGGAGCTTCCTTTGCAACTAAGTAGAGATTTAATTATGAATCTCCCGTTTTTATCACACTTCTTTTAAGTATAGTTTCTAAAATTAATTTGAACCAGCTGTTGCTTTTAAAACGGTGTATCATATAATTTTGCCAAGGAAAACACATCTTGAAAGTAAGCCACCTTGCCCATTAATTCCCTGACATGGTATTTCCATAACAATTTTAAGTGCCTACTCTGGCAGGCATCGTGTGAGATTCTGCGATATAGAAATAAGACAGCCTGCCGTTTTGCAGAGGAGACAGACGTATTCACCTAAGTGTAGAAAAGTGAGGTGATCTGTGATCAGTGTATGTTCAGGATATAGTAAAAGCTCCAAGGCTGGTATATTCAATTCCATTTGGGGTTGCCAGGAAACATTTCTGTTTCATGGAGGAATGTGATGGAGTTGTTGGTATGCCACACCACCATCCAGCCTTCCTATCCCCTTTGTAAATATCCCTGACAAGGTAAGTTACTATTTCCTCCCATAATGCCTCAGAAGAATGGGTCCTCGGAAGCTTGCTTTTACTCTGTGCTTCCCAGGCACTGACCGTTTCTAACTCAGCAGTCTCACCATTACTAGTTCACCCCTTCTCATTCTGTGCTTATGAGAATCATGGACTCTGTTCTCTTTCATTAGTGCAGGATATGGGGACAGAGGGTATTATGTCCCTTTGAGGCCTTTTTAATTCAGGAAATGTAATGTGTTTAGTTTTACATCGGGTTACATGAGCTTATGAGGATTCTCCCTACTTCACAGGGGCTGGAACTGATGGGAAGGAAGACATTCCTGTCCTGGAATGCGGGATAAAAGATGTGGAGACTTCTTCCCCACCAGAGCCCACAGTCCCAGAGGCCCCTGCTCAGCTGCCTTCCCAGCCAGCTGCCGTGGCGCCCGCCCTCCCCAGGAAGGAGCTGATCTCTCCTCCTCCATCAGAACACCCGAAACTGCCCCGCTCTGTCCCTACTCCTCTTGTCATTGCCAAGAAAATTTCTGAGAAGTTGGTTGGAAAGGAAGCACTTTCCCCCATCTCCCCGTCGAAGGAGGCTAGGTCTGCAGAATGGAACACACTGCTTTTTATACCCCCTCGAACCGGGGACCGCTCCGTGTGGCACAGACACTCAATACAGCCCCCACCCAAGATCCACCGCTTTCCGAGCAACATCAGTGTGACCAACAGTGCCGGGAAGGAGTTCAACAAAACCATCTCCAAGGCAGCAGTCAATGTGCAGGAGCGGAAAGCCCAGGTCCTGGCCAACATTAATGGCGTCTCCTTCCTTTCAGTGGGAGAAATTGAAGATCAGACCCAAAAGGGTGATCTCCCTGAGCAGAGGAAAAGCGTCTTGCTAGAGCAGGGAACATGTGACCAGAGCAAGCCTGGCCCAGTCCAGAAAGGTGTGTCCCCGCGGGCAGGAGGGCAGGCCAGCAGTCAACAGTCCCGAGGTGTGCAGACAGAACAGACCCCACCACTGGCCAGTGACTTCCTGAGCATCCACGATGTCCTAAAGAGTGAGCCTGGTGCCTTATTCTCTGCTGGGAAAACTGTTACCATCCGTCCATCCCTGGCTCCCACCAATAATCCTGCACACCAGCAGGCCAGCAAGAGCTTGTACAAGCACCAGCAGCCAGACTGCGGCCAAGCTGCTAGGAAGCAGTCAGGTTCTCTGCCCAGGGCTGTGGGGTTCAGACCCCAGGGCATCACTGTCCAGTTTGCGGGCCGGGGCTCCACTGAGGAGGCTCGCCGGGAGGCTCTGCGCAAGCTCGGCCTGCTGAAGGAGAACTTGTAGTAGAGAATGAGTAGGGGCTGGAGGACGAGGATGGCCAGGTTGGTTTGGCCTTAAATGGCTGTGTGTCATGAGAGCAGTCAAAACAGTCCGAATGGCTGTGCCCTGCTGAGGACTAGCAATGACAGGTACTGGACTCCACAGTCCAGGCTGGGTGCATGCGAACAGTCAGAGCTGCTCCACTCCCCTCCCACTGCTGAGCTGGGACTTCCTTGTGTGAGGGCCAGCCCCATATCTTCCTGGTTCCTGGCAACCCAGAGAATTCACCTTAAAGACCTACAGGTTTCTGTAACTTCTGTCACTGCCACCTATTCTGTGGACTCAGGAGGAGGGGAGATTGGGTCTCATTTGTTATTCTTGAGCCTCTAGTCTAGCCTTTGATCCCAAAAGTATGGATATGAAAGCCAGTTTAAGTCTCTTATACTCAATTCTCTAAGATAAGAGATTTCTCCTTTTCTAAGAAAACATTAAAAACTGATTGTTAAATTTTCAGTGTCTTAAAATACATTTTTGGTTTTTTTGTTTTTGAAGTAAAGTATGTTAGCCCTAAATATGCCTTTGTTTCTTGATATTTGGTTTGACTAGTTTTTTTTAATTGACAATTAAAATGAAACCTTTAGAGTGTGATGTAGTATAATTCTGAGTTACGGGAGTGGAATAGAAAGACTGAGTTTGGAAAAGGTGGTAATTGAAAGAAAGCAAATTTCATCACGTGAAGGGTCTGTGTCTCTGGGAGACGTGCACAAGCATCTTGTTTATATATGATGTGTGTACATGTTTATAGATACATGGCAACATATATGTATTGTGTGAGCATGTACACATGCATCATTTCATATATATAAATGTCTTAAAGCCCTATACTCTTTGTAGACACAGCTACCTCAGTGCTGGGATGGCTGACACAGAAATGATCACTTCCTAATATGGAAGTCTCTTAAAGGCTCTCTATAGTACTTCAGTGAACCCAAGTGCTTTTTCCTCTGCACTGTGTGCTCTGTTCCTTATTAAACTAACATTCCAATAAGGTTCCAGATAAGATAGTTCTTTTTTTAGTGAATAACATTTTCAAAAATTTAATTTATCACTTAATTTTAGTTCTGCATGTTCCAAGGTAGGTTATACTGCTCACAAAAATTAGGGGATATTTCAAAATGAATATGAAGCTATAAAATATCCCCTAATTTTTGTGAGCAGTATAGTGAACAGGAGGAAACGAGATTCTTCAGACCCCCTGAGTTCTGTGAGCAAGGTCTCAGGATTAATTTAAAAGGAGCCTCTGATGACAGCAAACTTGGTGACATAGCGTGGAAAGAACTGGTTTGCTCCCAGGCTGTGTCTTACATGCTGACTTGTTAACCACAAGCATTATTATCAAAACTATTTAAGACCCTCTTAAACCTCTAAAAATAGACTGGGAAGGGCCACACTTAGGTATCACACCCTTTTGTTATTATGTCTCAGCTGCTGTCACAGAATCTGTTTCCTGTTGAGTATTATTTAAAGTCAAACTGTTAAATGTGCCATGACGAACATTTTTCATGGTATTCCATTTGCCTGTGAGTTACAGAAAATGATTGTAAATTTTTTCCCTTAGAACTACAGTATTTAGTGTCTCGGCCAGCCCTTGTCCTCCTGAAATAATCCCATAGATCCTTGATGGTCTTAATTTAAATAGGTTTTTAAAGTAGTTTTTAGTTTACTCCTGTTTATACTGGATGTGGTTGAAGGATTCTTGAGGGCTGTATCATCTTTTTACAAAGTGAAATGCCAAACACAGTGTTTAAAAGTAGAGGGTCTTAATATGGCTGACATTTTAATTATCCTTTATACATGAGGATTCTTTTTTCTTATCCTATAACTTTGTTGTAATTAAGCTGAACTTGACTATAGTATATTTGTTCTCATGACATTTTTTAAAAATAAATTGAGATTTATGCATAAACTGTGTTTTTGCATTTTGTACTTATTCTAATTTTTTTTAATGGTTACAGACTTTCCTTATCTTTAGTTGTAATTTCTTTTATTTATCTGTAATTATACTCACTGCTCATTTCTTGTGCCCAAACCCTAGACATTAAAGCCATACATTTTGTACAAGGTTTAAGTTATGGCTGCGAATGAAATTATCTGTGTAAATAGTTGAAGGAGGAAGGACTTGAAGGGCTGATTGAGTTAGTTTGAAAAATAATAAATTACAGTTGTGAAGCCTTTTATTATTTTTTCAAACTAATTCAGTCAGCCCTTCAAGTCCTTCCTTCCTCATAGTAATGAAAACAACTCATTTGCTGAAGGCCATTAGTTTTCTTGCCATACTATGTGTAAGCTAGGACATTCTTAAAGGGTCACTTTCAAAGCAATTTTAAGGACTATATTTCCAAGCAAAATTGTAATGAAAAGGGAAGATGAACCTCAAAGTGCCTAGTTTTGTTTTGTTGTTTTATTTTAATGATACTTGTAAATTAGTCTCCATTTTTATGAAACTCTTTATCTTAAAATCAGGGAGAAAATCTTTTGCTTTTAGGAAGATGTGTACAAATGGCCCAACTGGCGTCTCATCTGCAGACAGTAATACTATGCCATCAGCCTCCCTGCTCCTATGTTCAGTTCCTGGTGTGCACACTTTTCTTCACAAAGCTCGCCGGAATGCTGGGGTTTTTTGCTTTTATCTCCCAGTCACATTCTCTTCTTGTGAGACAGGTTAAGGAGTAAGGCGCAGGTTGTGGTCCCTCAGATACATGCATGTCTCTGAGTCTCAGGATGTGTCCCGCTGGGAGCTGGCTCCTTATCCTGACTAACAATACAGGCTTCTTCCCTCAGAATCCCTGACTGGGGGAGGGGAGGTGTGGGGCAGCTGCGTTAGGCTTGCTCATGGGTTACCAGCTGCAAGCCCTTTGCCTGGTTGGTACGTGAGTGCGTGGCTGTGCCACGTGTGTGTGGCCTGTGTGTAAGACTGTGGGTGCTTGAGTTAGAGAGCTATGGGGATGGCGCATGGCGGGTTGTCTGCCCGCCACTGTGAGGCCATTCTGCTGTTTGTGTGCCTGAGAGGTGATTTCCCCTGCCTGTGTGCTTGTCCGCCGTTGTGAGAGTTTATTAAACAGAATGGCCCAACCCTTTCTGGCTCCGCAGTTTTCCTGCCTGAATCCAATGTGGACCTGCCTGGCCTAGGTCACCAGCATTACACTGGGCTTCCCATGTGGGCTCCCCACTTGAAATAAGTTTTCATGAAGAGCTTCATGGAGTTGATAAGCAAGGCCTTATGAAATTCTTAGGAATGACCTTTTTATTTGTACAAAAATCAGAAATGTATTCCCTTCATTAAATTCCCACAGCTCTGGCAATATGAAATCTGACCTTTCAGAGGATTTTGTGGTGGTATTTGTTGTACAGGGGATTAAGAAATCAGTTTTTGTTTATTCAAGGGTAATGAAGAAAGAACTAAGATAAATATGAAAACAGTTTACTCTTACCAAAAAACTCCTAACTGCTCTACTGTTTTCCTAATAGAGGTGGCAGAATGTGGTAGAGTGTATTTTATCGCCCTGCCCAGACAAACTGAATAAACTTTTTCCCTAAACTGCTCTCTTGGGTTCTTAAACTTTCCCTGAAGGAGCAGGGCTTGTTTTCTGTTTTCCTTCCCAACCCTACCTGTGGCCTGTGATCCCGAGCTCCTGGGTGGCAGGAGGAAGGGGAGGAGTGTGGGGGAATGCTCACCTCTGAAAGGTTCATGTTTTCATTGAAATGACAAGTCACCAAACAGGTTTTGTTTCTTCTCTTCACAACAGGCTTTTTCCCTGCTTCAAAGTATGGGGAACAAGTTCCATATCCTTTGCTAATCTAGTCACTGAACAAGCCCTGCTTTCAGATATCTGAGAAAAGAGAAAACCGAGCTCTGTGCTGCCCTGTCCTGGGAAAACTGGAACTCTGACTGAATTGAACTAGAGGACTGCCTGGGCACGGGCACTACTGACCCCAGACCACTCTGGCTCCCCTACTTTCCTCCTGCTCCAGAACTGCCACAGTCACCCTCAGTCACCCTCTTCTCTAAGGCACAAGTGCTGTGGGGGCACAAACCCATCTGTCTGCACAGGAAAAGGAGAATAGCCTAAGTGCAATCCCTGTCTGATGCCGGGGACCGAGGCCAGGCAGGTCCACATTGGATTCGGGCAGACGGTAGAGAAACTGCGGAGCCAGAAAGCATTGGGCCATTCCATTTAATAAAGTCTCACAACAGCGGACAGGCACACAGGCAGGTGAAAACATTCTTCAGGCAAAACAACAGCATGAGTGGCAGGCAGGCAACCCACCATCCACAATCCCACTGAGCGCAAGCACCCATAGCCTTATATAGGCTATACACACGTGGCACAGCCACATGCTCACGCACCAATCAGGCAAAGGGCTTGTAGCTGGTAAATCAACGAGCAAGCCTAACATAGCTGCCCCACATTGTCCCACACTTTTTAACATAAAAACAACCAGCTTTTGTGTGTGACGATTGCAGTCCTTTTATTGTTATTATTTATTTTTTAAGTGAGAGGAGGGGTGATAGACTCCTGCATGTGCCCTCACCAGGATCCACCTGGCAACTCTGTCTGTGGCCAATGCTTGAATCAACTAAACTATTTTTAGCACCTGAAGCTGGCTCAAACCAACTGAGCTATCCTCAGTGCCTGGGGCCACACTGGAACCAATTGGCTGTGAGAGGGGAAGAGGGAGAGAAGGGGGAGGAGTGGGAGAAAAGCACTCTTGTGTACCCTGATTGGGAATCAAACCCAGGTGTTCATATGCTCTATCCATTGAGCCAAGTGGCCAGAGCCATTTGAAGTCATTTTAAAATACCTCTTTATTCAAAGAAAGGTAACTCTCCTACACATTCGAGATTCATAAGACTCACCAGCAGGCTCACTGTCCGTTATTGATCTGCTAGAGAGGCCACAGATGATGCCAGGAGCCAGGTAGAGAGTGGGGCAGCTGCAGAGGCGGATTTAATGGTGGGTGCACCAGGCACGTGCCCTTGGCCCAACTTCTCAAGGGCCTTGCAAAACCCCAACTTTATACTTTTTTCTAATGTAAGGGGCCCAATACTTTCTTTTGGGCCCAGGGCCTCAACTGACATTAATCTGCCTCTGGGCAGCGGTGTTAGGCTTGCTCGTTGGTTTACCAGCTGCAAGCCCTTTGCCTGATTAGTGCATGAGCATGTGGCTGTGCTACGTGTGTATGGTCTATATAAGGCTCTGGGTGCTTGTGCTCGGAAGATTGTGGATGGCAGATTGCCTGCCTGCCTGCCACTGTGAGGGGCCATTTTGGTGTTTGTTTGCCTGAGAGGTGGTCTCCCCTGCCTGTGTGCTTGTCTGCTGTTGTGAGACTTTATTGAACAGAATGGCTCAACCCTCTCTGGCTCCGTAGTTTCTCTACCATCTGCCTGAATCCAGTGTAGACCTGGCTGGCCTTGGCCACCGGCATTGCGTAGAGCCTGCCCCATACAGTACCATCACTTCAACCCTGTCCACCGTGCTCCGTAAAGATTTATTTACTTCAGGCTCGCTTCCTACCTAAATGGCATAGACCTTCTATTCAACAGTGAGCTGAAAGGGTGAACATGCTGGTTTCCTGGAAAACCTAACTGATAAATGCAGTAATTTTCTGATGGGGGAGAGGGAGCGGGACTGGGGCTGGAGAGTACCATAAATTGCCCTAAGGAGCAGGAGGAGGGAGAAAAAGAATTGAGTAATCTTGGGATGCCCTCCCAGTATGCTTCTTGCCTCCTGTTTCCTTGGCAGTCCCCTAGACCTGTCTGCCACAGTCCCACACAGGCCCTGCGGCTCTGGACACAATAGTATATAGAGCAGAGCCCAGTCAGGAGGAATCCTCCCAGCATTGCTGGTTGAGTTCACTGTAGGTTTTCCTGATTCCCGCTGCTTCTTCAAGATCCTCAAGGCCGGCTGTTTCCTCAGCAGAACATGGCTCTGAGCGAGGTTCAGCAAGCATTTTGAAGGGCCTCTGAGTCTCCTTTCTGGGTGCTGGAGCTCTTTGGTGGCTTAGGTTCAGATTTGGTGACCACCCCACTCTGCAGCCCCCTTCCCCCAGTAAAGGTGACAGTTGTGCAGGTCCGAACAGGATGGAAGCTGAAGTTGATAGAGCTCAGTCATTGATAAAGAGATCACACTTCATAAACATTGAGTATCTGTGTGTGAAGCAGAGCTGCCAAGGGGTGTAACCTAAGTCCTGGAAATACTTTTCAGGGGTTGGGCTGAATGAACAAGGAATCCATGTGTTAGGCATAAAGGGCTCTAGAGACAAAGAGCTCAATGCACGTGTGTGTGCACGTGTGTGTGCACTTGCGCATACCAGCACACTGGCTCCTCACAGACTGGTTGGTTTCCATCCGTGACATTCCTGATTTTTGTTGTTGTATACTCACCCTGAGCATTGAGACCTGTGGCAGAAGGCTTGTCCTTGTCACTATCAACACATCCAGTTCTCTGTGGCCTTTATAGAATTAGGTAATCCTTATAGAGCTCACACCCCCGACAAGTCACCAAGATGGTGGTGCTGCATAGGTCTCCTGGGCTTCTAGCCAGCTCTCCTGTTGTACCACAATTTCCTGCTTCCTGAAATAGGATCAAATTTTCTTTTCACTTGGCCATTTGTTTGGTGTCTAAGCATCTTTGAATTTGGGGGAAATAACTTCTGTCATGTAAAGACCATTTCAAACAGCAGGAAGGTCCTGGAGGGCTCCCTCTCTTCCCAAGTGGGGTGCGCTGTGAAGCTTAGGAGGTGAACATATGACGTTTATTCATTCATTCATTCATTCAGCAGATTGTTGCGTCATTTCCATCTGCTGTGAGTAGCACAAGATATTATCATTTGTTCTTCATGACTGCCTACAGCAGGGGTGGGAGGATGGTGGTGGTGGTGGATGGACTATAATGCCCCCTTACAGATGAGAAAATGCAGGTTTCTCTCCTCTTCACAAGGACCTGTTGGGGGCTCCTGGGTCCAGACCCTGGTTGCACAGGCTGCAAACTCCCTGCTTCCCGTGCCTTTTTGTGAAGCTGTGTGAGGTTGATGCCTTCTAACAATCCTTTCACCTGCATGTGTGGGGCTAACCCTCCACAATGGCATCCAGACTGCCATCTTGTTTCTTTTCTATAAAGCCTTTCTTGTCTCCCAAGGAGTCATCTGTACTTTCTTCCGCTCTGACCTCCACTCACATTGGCTCATCCCTGATTTGTAGTTAGGTTTTAGCTGCTAGTGACTGAGAACTTGACTTCAGGGATAAGAAGGAAAGACAAGTAAAGACTGTGTCTTTGCAAAGTCAAGCTTGGTGGGAAGAGCATTCCAGCGGGCAGCACAGAACTGCAAAAAGGGAAGGGAGCAGGTTGTGTCCCAGGCCTCAGGAGGACCCTGAGTCCACTGCATGTGACCTCTGCCTTGGGGGATCCAGTTCAAAGCCGTTCTGTTGGCTGCATCCTTCTCCCTCCCTCAGACTTGGTTCTGGAATCCGGAATTGCCAGTTGTGGTTTCCAGCAGCCCCATGTGCAAGATTCCAGTGCCCAGCACAGCGACACAAGTTCACAAAAAATTGCACGATCTGCCCTTGGCCGTCCTTGAAGCTGTGCATGTTATTCAGTGGGAACTCTAGCACCTAGTCGCGCTGAGTCGGAGTGATCTGAGCAGGGCAAGGCAGAGTGGCCACTCCCCATGTCAGGCGCCAGCCTGGCCTCCAGCACAGGACAGCAGTTCAGTGTGGGAATGCCCTAGGAGGGTGCTGGGGCTAGACTCAACACCATTTTAAATCTCAAGCCACATTCCAGCCATGACATAATTGCAATGCAAACTGGTGGTCCCTCTCCAATTATGGCAGATAATTACAACTCTGCCAGATGTAAGTGGCACTGCTGAAATTTTTATCTACATTTTACTGAGAATGTGCCCGCTTCTGAAAACTGAGCATCTCCTTGCCTTGCAAGGCTCTCTCTCCACTCCATCTAGTAATGTTGCTATTGTTTAAGTTGTGGTTTTGAGAATTTCTTCAAGGAATTTCAGTGCCAGTTTGGGCAAGATGTTAAAGTTGCTCAATTTTATCTTTTAAAGTTTTCTCTCAGCTCAATCATCTAACTCAGACAATCCTGATTCCAAAAAGCCATTTGCTCTTTCTAGAAATCAGATCTACCTTCAAAGGTATATTTTGCTCTGAGTATAGTCTGCTCTACACACTGAAAACTGCCACACTTCATAAGGGGCAGGCACAGCCAGAAGGGACTTACAAACAAAATGTTTGAGAGGCTATGAGAGCTGCTTCCAGAGGCTTAAAGGGCTGTTGTAAATAGATAACTCTGTGTGGCCACAGAGATTATATGAAGACATTTCAGCCCAATATGGGAAATTTTATAGCAGTGGTTTTCAACGTTTTTACACTTGGGGACTGGTGAAAAATAGAATTATTCTGGAGACTGCTAAAGCAGAAATCACCCTGAGCATAAGCAAATTCCACTAAGATCATTGTGTCAGTAATCTACATCAGGGTGGTTAAATCTGTTGTGGACCAGCATAAAATTTCTGGTGGGCAACGCCACGGACCAGCAGTTGAAAAACACTGTTTTGCAGTATTTAGAGCTGGTTGAAAACAGAAGTGCTGTTCACAAGAACGAGAGTCCCCACCCCTTCCCAGGGAGGTGCACACAGAAACTGGTGTGTGCTCTGCAAGAGGAAAGCAGCAGGAATTGGATTCGTGTCACTTCTTCCACCTCTGAGATTCTGTCATGGGTTCATATAGGGCAGGCTTTGCTGTTCTCCCCACCCGAGTTTGAATGCCAGCCCTATAATTGTTAATAGTGTGACTACCTCTCTGAGCCTCACTTTCTTCATTGAAAAAAAAATGGGGGCAAACCACACTTGTCCCCATCGGAGGTGTTAAGGACTGAAGGAGACCACACACGTCAAGTGTATGCCTGGCACACACCTTCACTCTCATCATCACCATCATCGCCATGATTATCATCACTATCTTCACCATCACTGTCATCACCACCATCATCATCACCATAACTATCATTATTGCCATTGTCATCACCATTATCATTGCCAACACCTAGGCCACATACCCTGATTTCTAGACAGATTTCTGGAGTGGCCCTGTACAAGCCCAGAAGTATGGTGGGTGAGCAGGCCCCAGCCTCAGGACTTTTCTCAGACACCACTGATCACCACGACCCCATTCTCACATGAAGTCCAGTGGTTACTTCAGCGAAGAAGTCAGTTTTAGATCTAAACTCCACTGCTTATAGAGAAGCAGGGTTTTGACACTCTAAAAATAGGCCTTCAGAGCTTATTTTCCTTCCCCAAGGCTGGGCAGGCCTGGTTTCCTGCTTAGGTGCACGACACTGGAGAACTCCCCATCCAGCTTCACTCTTTTCCACGTCTCCCCTTCTCTCTGAGCTGGACCCTCCCGCCCAGGCCTCCTCCCAGATGAGGAAGTGCTCAGCCCAGCCCCACGCCCAGAAGGCTCCAAGGAACACTGGGGGATTGTCTGGCCAGAGCCCCTTGGCTGCCTCAAGGCTGCCGAAGAGGAAGTATTTATTTTGAGTTGCTGGGCTGGCTGGGCGACAGCTCTGAGTTTCTATTCGACAGCACACTCCAGGCCAGTCCCAGGAGGGAGGTGCAGGGGCAGAATCTGGAGGAGGAGGGCGGCCTTCTCACCCGGAGCTCCCAGAGAGGTCCCTGAGAGACAGGTGGAATGATCCAGGCCCCAGGTAGACCTGCCCTGGGTCGGGAGGTCCCCGCATGCCCTCCTCCTTTGCCGCACCACCTCCACCTTCCTCTCCTTCAGGAACTATGTAGAGGGACCGCATAGCTCTCCCAAGTGGCTGCTTCTCGGCCCACATTTCCCAGAGCCAGTTCTACTTCCAGAAGGGAGGAGCAGACTCTTCTTCCCTCTCTCCCTGCCTCCCTCCCAGAAAGAGACTTCCTATGCGATGCAAGCTTCACTGCCTCAGCCTGGATCCACCCCAGCTGTTTCTACCCCCTGTGGCAGGAGACTGTGGAGAGGTCACGTGGTACCATGCAAGGAGAGAAGCATTCCACAGGAAACCCTGCGCTTAAGGGTCAACCTTAGCTCTCACCACCTGTGTACGCTTAACATGCTCGGTTAGAGATTCTGAGACTAAAGGAGACAGTGCATGTGCAAACCTGGAAATGGTAAGAGCTCTGGGTCTAGGGCAGTGGTTCTCATAGTGTGGTTCCCTAGCTGGCAGAATAAACATCATCAGGAAATTTGTAGAAATGAAAATTAGCAGATTCACCCCAGATCTACTGAATGCAAAATTCTGGAGGTGGGACTCAGGAATCCAGTTTTAACAAAACTTTCACGTGATTCTGATGCCCTGGGCTGGTCAACGGAAAACAGACCCTTTCACCTGACCAGGCAGTGGTGTAATGAATAAAGCGCCAGCCTGGGATGCTGAGGACCCAGGTTCAAAACCTCAAGATCGCCTCACAGGCTCATCTGACTTGAGCATGGGGTTGCCAGCTTGAAGCCCAAGGTCGCTAGCTTGAGCAAAGGATCACTGGCTTGGCTGGAGCCCCCCTCCCGCCCCCCGTCAAGGCACATACGAGAAAGTGGTCAATGAACAACTAAGGTACTACAACTAAGAACTATGAGTTGATGCTTCTCATATCTCTCCCTTCCTGCCTGCCTGTCCCTGTCTGTCTGTCTCTCACTAAAGGTGCACAGTTGAACAGAGTAATCTAAGATGCTGAATAGGTGCCGCATTATAATGTCCTGGAGGGTAGAGACTGGGTCCTACTTACCTTTGCTTCCCCAGTGCCTAGTGTGGCATCTGGTACACATTAGGTATTCAATTAATAGCTCTTCCATTGAATAAGTCTGTGAACAGTAAAAGACAAAAGTAGCTCAAGAGTCTTATAATGAATATATCTCACATTTATAATTTAGATAGCAGATAATCCTATTTGAGGAAGGGGGTGGGGAAATAAAAATAAAAAGTAGACATGGATCACTTTCTTGGTTCTGCCGATGATGGCTGTAGGGGAGATGACCAGTAGGAACCATCAACAAGACAAGGGCCTGCATCCCTGAGTCTCTCTGAATGGATCATGAGATCACATATTGGCTGTGTTCTCATCCACTGATGCATTCTACAAATATTTGAGCATCCATTATGTCTGCTCCAGGGGCTGAAGATGCAGCGGTGAGCAGAGCACACACAGTCTTGTTCTCCCAAGACGGCAGGCCAGGATGAAGATAGACAACTAAGGTATTTGCAAGATGGCAAGACAGGACTATAAAGGAGAAAGACAGAGGCCAGGAGACAATGGAGTGGGGCATGCTCAGGGAAGGATCCCAGCCAGAGAGAGTAGACAAGCTCACTTGAAGGGTACACAGGAGTTCCTGGAACTAAAGGGTGAGAAGAGTGTTCCAGGCAGATGACACGGCCTGTGCAAAGACCCAGAGGCAAGTTGGAACTAAAGCCATTAGGAACTAAAGCACCACACAGATGCCGCCACTGAAATAAACCCTGTGTGAGGTAGGACCTTGAGGGAAAGGTGCAGTCCCTGCTCACATGGCCTACAGTCTAGCTGTCACTCAACAAACACTCAGGTACCTTTCCAGACACTGAGATACAACACAACAGAAACAAAGCACAGAACAGACTTACTCTTATGGAGAAGACAGAAACACACAGCAAAGCCAAGAGCAGTGCTTGAGAGAGGGGTATGAACGAATTATATGATGGGAGGGCCACGGAAGAGGAAGGCTGTTGTCATCACCAGGCAGGTAGGAAACAGGAATGTGCCAGCCTACCCCTCACATCATCCCATCACACAGGGCTTCAGTCAGAAGATTCTAGCATCACAGTTTGCAATCAAAGAAAGGGAAAATTGCCCTGTTTGGGGGGAGAAAGGAACAAGACAGAAAGTGCTATGTGCTATGTTATGCCAAACTAATACTATATTAGTACACATTATATTAGTATAATACACATATTATACTCTACATACTGTACTATACTATCCATATACTATATGTGCTATACTATGCTATACATATTATACCACACGTGCTATACTACACTATATATGTAATATATGTGCTATATTATACTATTATACATATTATATTATACATACTATACTATGCTATGCATATAATATATGTGCTATACTATGCTATTATACATACTATATTATTATATTACACATACTATACCATGCTATGCATGTATTATATGTGCTATACTATACAATACACATTATACTATAATACTACACTATACTAAATGGCCTACGACTGACAGGGAATCCACACTAATGTTTGTGGAATTGAAATAAGCTTTCTCTAGCTGCACATGGGGCCTCTCTCTTCTGCTTGGACTTTGGGGCCTGTGAGATAAGAAAATATATATGTGTTGGTCTCTGCATCTGGTTCATGGCAGGGAACTCCTAAAAAAAGTATTAGACTAAAGCAGTTAGGAACTAAAGTATCTCTTGTTCTAAAATATGCTCTTTGACCCTGTCCCGGACACAGGAACCTAAACCCTTAAAAACTCCTGAGTCCTAAGAGCACTGGGAGCCTCTTGTTTTAATGAAGTGTCTCTGGATTGGCTCCTAGATGGGGCTGGTCACCAGAATGGCCAACCATGAAGCCTGGACTAACAGCCCGCTCTCCCACTCCCCAGAAAAGGAAAAGGGGCTCAACACTTGGGTTAATAAGTGATCATGCCTCTGGGAGGAACCTCCAAAGAAATTCCAGTGAGGGGTTCGGAGGCCTTCCATTGGTGAACACATCCACATGCTGGAGGGTGAGGTACCCCAAACTCCACAGGGACAGCAGCTCCTGCACTCGGCCCTTCCCAGACCTCGTCCTATGTCCCTCTTCACCTGGCTGCTTATCTGTATCCTTTATCATGTCCTTTGATAAACTGGTAACTTCTTTCTCTGAGTTCTGTGAGCCGTTCTAGCAAATTCATCCAACCCAAGGAGGGGGTTGTAGGAATGTCCAACTTGTAGCCAAGTGTGATGCTGGTGGCCGAGGCCAGGCGGGTACACATTGGATTCAGACAGACAGTAGAGAAACTGTGGAGCCAGAAAGCATCGGGCCATTCCCATTTATTGGAAGCTCACAAAGACAGGCAAGCAAATAAACAAAGAAAAATCTGGTATTCGCAGTAAGGGCAAGGGAGCAAGGAAAGCCGCATCTCACGGTGTTGGGAGAGGGATCTGGGAGAATCACCGCCCAGGTGAAGCACCCAGAGCCTTATACAGGCCATGCACACGTGCCTTGCCATGTGCTCACGCACTAATCAGGCAAAGTGCTTGCAGCGGTAAACCCCCAAGCAAGCCTAACACAGCTGCCCCACATTCCACGCCTTTAGGGTTGCTCGCCTCCCAATCTACGTGACAGGTTTCTTCCATGATGGTCCCTGTGCGAGGAGAGGTACATTACAAAAACCAAAACAGTACAGTCTACAGCAACAGAATTACAAACACAGCTATGGGCGAAATGATGGAGTGGTCAGCGGCACCAAGAGAGGCAAATCTTTTCCCTCTGGCAGAATACAGGCCAGAGTTCTGTCCGCAGACAGCACAGTAGCCAGTACCAGAGGCCACCCTGGGTGGGCATACCAAACCTTACTGGCCTGCACACTAGGGTCTGCTGGTTGGATGTGCAGCAAGATGGGAGAAGTCATTATGGGCCATAAAAAAATTAGAGGTGCCCTTTATAATGCTGTCCCCCTGGGCACTCAAGGGATAATACTTTTCTACCTTAGCGGCCAAGTGCTGGTTGCCCAGGGAGTTAACTGGAGGTCCACCTCTAGCCCCCTACCTCATGGTGCCAACAAGGCGACCCATCATAGGTGGGGGGGTCTGTACAGTCCAGGGCCATGTCCACTAGAGCCACTGGCCTTAAAGGAGGGCTGTTGGCACAGGCAGGAACATGTTGTCCTGCTGTCCAAAGCCTGGCTTGAGCAAAGCGTCCTTGGTGCGTATCTGTAACTGGATGGGAGCAGCTGCCCGGTGCAGGAGGGCCTCCACCAGAGATGCCCTGCCCCTCCCTATCAAGATCTCTCATTCAAAATCCGGAGTACAAGCAGCATTCCATCCAGTAAGGGAGCTGGTGCCCCCCTCCTGTCGCAGTCCCTGCTTTAAGAGTCCATTATACCGCTCAGTGATGCCAGCAGCCTGTGGGTGGTAGAGGACATGGTACTTCCAGTCCACCCCCAGCTCTTGAGACCATTGCCTCACCACTGGACTAGTGAAACGGGTACCATTGTCACTTTCAAGGAACGGCAGCTACCTATATGAAGCACTCAGGCGGTCCAGAGCCTGTAATGACAGCCCTTTGGTCTGGGTTATGGGCACGGTAAGCAGTAAGCAGACCGGTGGCAGTATCTACACAAGTGACTGCATACTGGTACCTGTCTGACTTTGGTAAGGGTCTGATGATGTCTATTTGCCACCATGTCAGTGGAACATGACCCCTCTGGATCTGTCCAGGTGACACCAGTGGTCTCCATGGGTGCTCCTTGGAACACACTGCACATTGCTCACAGGCTGCAAGTACCTCTGCATAGGACACAGGCAACTTCCATGCCTTTACGGTAGCCCGCATAGTTTTCTGTCCCCAACTCATGGCTTCACCAATACATCAGGTTAGCTACTGAGGGTGCAGCAGCATGCAGAGGAGGAACAACTTTATTAAATTCCCTGTAATCCACTGTCATTCGCCAGGTTCTATCTGGTTTGTGCACAGAACACACTGGGGGAATTATAAGGGCTATGTGCCAGGCCGGATGATCCCCACCCTTTCTAGTTGAAGGACTGTCCCAGTGATTTCTTCATAACCATCTGGCAGGCGGTTATGCTTGGTGCTAGTCACACACCGGGGAATGGGTAACTGCAAGAGGGAACGTGCTATGTGTCCCCGCAACACTGCCTTCATGACCAGTACTTGCAGGTGGAACTCCCCGGCTGTAGTTTCCAACCACAGTCCTTGCAAGACATCTACCCCCAAAATATATTCAGGAATAGGGAATACATATATATACCTTATATGGCTTAGGAGGCAGTCTTCCTATCCCCAATGGAATAGTTATTGACTTCACTTGAACAGTTTGGCCCCATACCCGTCAATGGCAACTGAGGTCCCAGCAAACCGCTCTGGGTTCCCATAAAGAAGGGATCATTCTGCACCTGTATCCGCCAAGACCAATCAATACCTATTGTACATTAGAAGGGGACCAATGGATAGTCAGTTCCATGTGTGGCCTCTGGTCCCTGCTTATCCCTGTCAGACGGGTCCCTCAGTCTTCACCCCATTCAAACTGGAACAGCAGGTCTTAGGGGTCCTCTTCTCCTTCAGCGGTCTCCATTATATAATCTTATAACCCGCTCAGCAAATGTTTTGTTGGTAGCTGCTGGGATCTTTCGTCTCAGTGGCTGGAATCTCTGTCCTGGTTTTAGCTGCTGCCAAAGTTCCAAAAGAACCTTACTAGGCTTGCCATCCAATTTCTCCCTATCTTCCCTAGCCGCAATTAAATCTACCCACATCTGTGTTTGGGTAACTTTTACAGGCTCACTCCTCTTGTTAGTTAGAGGGGGGCGGCAGCATGGGCAACAGCCCTTACAACTTTGTGATTCCGGGCTGCCTCTACTTCCCCCAAATCTGCTACCATCTGTGTAACTGTGTTGATAGGCTGTCACACATAGGGGCCCAGGATAGTTACTAGTGACCCCAAAAGGGCTGATGGGGCACTGCAGAGGATAAGATCCCACATCCTGGCCGTAAACACTTCCTCGTCTAGTCCACGGGACACTGGGTGGAAAGCAGCATTCTTGATACCTAGTTCCTGAAGGACCTTTACTAACTCCCAATAGCACTGCTACTAACTCACTGCCCCCAGCAAGTCCCCAGCATTCTGCCAGACCATATGAATGGCAGCCATCACCCATTCTAATAGGGTATGGTTTCCTCTCCAGGGCTATATAAAACATCCAGTCTACAGCCCCCAAAAGGAGAGCCACGGGAACCATATGCTGGAGAACAGCGACCACTCCCCTACCTCATACCAATCTGCTCCGAACCCTGCCCACTATGCCAGATGTAATGCCAGTAGCCGAGGCCAGGCAGGTTCACATTGGATTTGGGCAGATGGTAGAGAAACTCTGGAGCCGGAAAGTGTTGGGCCATACCCGTTTATTGGAGGCTCGCAAAGACAGGTGAGCAAATAAACAAGAAAAGGGAAAGAGCTAATAAAGGACATTCTGCTATTTGCAGCAAGAACAAGGGAGCAAGGAAAAACACACCACATGGCAGCGGGAGAGCAACCTGGGAGAATCACTGCCCGGGGAAGCACCATAGCCTTATACAGGCCACGCACACGTGCCTCTGCCACATGCTCATGCACCAATCAAGCAGAGTGCTTGCAGCTGGTAAATCCATGAGCAAGCCTAACACGACTGCCCCACACCAAGTTAGACAGTTTTGAGTAGCTGGGGTCTATTTACATCTGAAATGAGGGGCATTCTCTTAAAACTGATGAGGTCTCCAGGTAGATTTAAGTGTCAGAGTTGAGTTCGACTGCAGGACACCCAGCTGGTGTCACAGAATTGCTTGGTGGGGGGAAACCCCTTCACATCTGGTGTAAGAAGTGTTGTGGGTGTGGCAGTGCGAGAGTAAAGGGAGACACAGGAGGAAAGGACTGAGCTTTTCCTGATAGAGGCCACAGGTACTGTGCTCAGAAAATGCCACTTCCACAGCCTGGGTCTCTCTCCATTTAAGAACCAGATCTGTCCCAATAGGTTCGGAGAGTAGTGATAAATCAAGGCCAGGGAGGGCTACTTGTGGGAGAAACCATGGCACAGCTAATGACAACTTCCAGAGACTCCATCCCTGACACCAGCCATACCTGCTGACCTGCTAAGGAAAGAGGATGTTTGGCGGATGTGCGTGCCAGGCTGGTGCCTTTGGAGGCCTCGCTGTGAGTGGGCCCCAACCAGTTATCCTCTGAAATGGGGTTTTAAACAAAACCTGCCTCAGATTCACACTTTGTTTGCAAAACTATTTGGGAGGGAGTAAATACTTCGGAGAAGCCAGTATGTACAGGGAAAATGAAGATGGGCTATTGCTGGGGTCGGGAACCTTTTTGGCTGAGAGAGCCATGAATGCCACATATTTTAAAATGTAATTCTGTAAGAGCCATACAACGACCCATGTACATTATGCATTATCCAATAAAAATTTGATGTTGTCCTGGAGGACAGCTGTGATTGGCTCCAGCCACCCGCAACCATGAACATGATCGGTAGGAAATGAATGGATTGTAATACATGAGAATGTTTTATATTTTTAACGTTATTATTTTTTTTATTAAAGATGTGTCTATGAGCCAGATGCAGCCATCAAAAGAGCCACATCTGGCTCGCGAGCCATAGATTCCCGACCCCTGGGCTATTGGCCAGGCCCTGCCACCAACGAGCTGGGCAACCTGGGCCCCGTCACCTTCTACTTCCCAGTTTCCTCACTGAATTAGTCAGGATAAAAGGCTATGTTGTGGTAAGACGGAAACCCCACAATCTTAGCGGCTTAATAAAAGTCTATTTTACTCAAAGTCACCTTGCGGGTCAGTCACCTCTCCTCCATCATGCGGCCACACTCCTGGGAACACGTGTCCTCTAGGGACCCTGCAGCCAGGAAGAAAGAGGCATCTGGAAGGTCCGGTCTGAAAGCGGCTGACATCACTCCTACCAGACACATCACCCGACTGAACTTATCACATGCCACACACACCTTGCCATGAGAGGACTGGAAACGCAGCCCTGCTCAGGGAAAGGAAACACGGAGAGTGTATAGTGTTACCTTCACCCACTAGGTTGTTAAATCCATGAATAAATTTATTACATTTTGGGAGGGGTCCCTAACCTGTGCAAGGTATTGCGTTACTGTGGAACTTCCCTGTTCTCCAGAAGTTCAGTCAGTGAGATAGTTCTACACAGGGCTTCCTTCATAGGAGCAGCAAAGGTGGCACCTGGCCCAACCTGGGCAAGGGGGTAGGCAGTGCTGTGCAGGTTAGTGTTTTAACAGCTGACTTTGAAAAACCTATTTACATACTTATACATGCATGTATTCACTGTAAATTTTATTGGCATAAAGCATGTATAACACACAACTTACAAATAATGCTAACATATACAAGACTCTATCCTGTAAATTCCACATAGCTGTTGGTTCTCAGAGAATGCATTAAATTATCACCAAACCTAGTATTCAACCATGATTTGGCAAATGGACTTGCATCACCATCAGCTCTGCGCCCAGTGAATTTATTCTTGAATCTGATATGTGATCTGCTGGTAAACCAGTCCTCATTTTCATACTAATTATATTTCTTAAACTGAAACTTCTTTTGGCTTCAGCAGTATGTATTACAGAATTCCACTCCTTTGTCAGTGACATTAACAACTTCTTTGCTGAATGGCATTTCCCAGCATTTGGCTAACAGCTTCATGTGCTAGAAAATTTTCCCTCCATTTTTCACGTTATTCAAAATGTAATAGCTACAGATGCAATATGCTTTTAAGTTTAATCTGCACTATTATCATTTTCTTTCTTATATTACTTTCTGAAGTATAGACTATCATCAGAACAATAAACCAAGCCCTGGTCTATAGCATTTTCCAATGTCAATGGTGTAACTACTCTCACTGTGCTGTGACCAATTTCCAGCTAACAACCTGACTTCACAGAACACAGGGTTGGGAAGGCAAGAACAGTAGTCAATCAGTCTGTGCTATTTCTGCCAAACAGATACAGTGCATATAAATAACACCAAGAACATTAAAGGAACAATGAAATTAGGAAGCAATGAATTTAGAGTATTTATTGCCTTACATTTAATTTTGAAATGATGGTTGTGTTGAACAGCTGGCCTATAAAATTCCTAGAATTTTAACAATCAGTCTGACCAGCTAGGACAAACAGACTCAAGTGACCAGGACAGGTCAGAGAAGACAGGAGCTCTGCCTTAGCAAAGTGGAAGTATTGCAGTTATTCCAGAAGGAAAAGAAAGAAGGACTGCCTGACCAAGTGGTGGCGCAGGGGATAGAGCATTGGACTGGGACGCTGAGGACCCAGGTTCCAAACCCTGAGGTCACTGGCTTGGTTGGGTGTGCGCTCATCCAGCTTGAGCGCAGCAGGCTCACCAGATGGCTTGAGTGTGGGGTCATAGACATGACCAAAAGGTCTCTGGCTTGAGCCCAAAGGTCACTGGCTTGAGTAAGGGGTCACTGGCTCAGCTGGAGCTCCCAAGTCAAGGCACATATGAGGAAGCAATCAATGAACAGCTAAGGTGCCACAACTACGAGTTGATGCTTCTCATCTCTCTCCCTTCCTGTCTGTCCATGTCTGTCTATCCCTCTTGCTAAAACTGTGCAGGTCAGTGAGGACATTAACTGAGCCAAGGAAGTATGGGATGATTGGTGGTGCTGGAACAGGGTGACCAGATGGCCAAGCTGGATTAGACAGTCCTAATCTGTGCTGGTTGGTCCACAGTCCTTTTTATTTTCAAAAGTACCTCATTTTGGAAGAAAATTATAGGGTTTCTCTTTACTAGTTGAAGAGCTGCAGCCCTTCTGTTTTCCCAGACTCTTGTTTTGAAGTGACAGTGTGGGAGGAGAGGCTGACTGGTGGACAGAAAAGCCAGGTTGTGGGTGAGGAGGGGTGGAAGAGCAGGAAGGGAGGAAAGGGTGGTGGTCAGCATGGAAAGCATGCATGGGGCAGGTGCCATGAAAAGGGAAGGCACCAGGCCTGCTTTTAGAAAGCATGAATAACCCAGGGAAGACATGGAAAATTTCCTGACCATCCCTGAGGCTGGCAGGATCATTATACTGTGTCCCACATGGGGTCACATGTGAGACCTGAAGCTAATGTTAGAGCACAGAAGAAGAGGACCCGTTCCTCTCCCAAAGGCTGTACAAGGCTCTTCTTTTCTAGAAGCACAGACAGGGTCACAGATGAACCCAGCCAGAAAACCTTAGTCCCAGGGGCACAGCTGTGTGAAATGTCACCACAGGTTTCTGAGTTTCGGAAACTGTCACCACTGACTGGAACATTCTGTGCTATCAAAGCCTCTCTTAAACTCTTTCACCCTCTCCCTTCCCCCACAATGTTGTCCAAAAGCCATGGGGTGGAGGCCAGGCAAGGTTAGGTATCCATGTGTTTGGGGGCACAATGCTTGGTGGGGAAGGTGGCGTAGGAGAGCTTTTGTGGGGCAGGTGGTCCAGGACAGGGTCTTAGAGCCTGGGGTGGGTGGGTGGGTATAGGGGTGGTATCCTCATGTCTGGGAGAAGCAGCATAATGAGAAGTTAGTTACATACAGAGAAAATGACCAAACAAGTTAATATATTGAGGATGATGGCAGCCAGCTTTCTCCTTACCTGAATAGGGAACTACAACGTGGCAAGAAGAAAACTAGAATGACCCCCTTGGTGTCGGGTTTGAAATGGAGATGTTGATGTATACTGAAGGTTTTCAATCTACAGTGATAGAAAGAGAAATAAATATAGATAGAGATGGGCACCGTTGCATGTTCTGGTGCTCATACCCATGAGCAATACCCATCATGCAATACCCATGAGCCTATCTGGCACCCAGGTGCTGTCTTCTGAATACCACTGTGGAAGAAAAAATGGTTAGTGCCCGCTGTTAGGGACGGTAAGGCAGATCATTCAAGGTGAGTTCCTACAATCAGTATTTATAAAAAGGGAGAGACATAGGAATCTAGGAATCAAGTCCAACTCCAACAAGGACAAGTTGGAGGTTTATAACCCAAGAGCAGAGTTGGGGTCAGAGGATGGAAAATTACTAATGAAAACACCAGGGGGAGGGCGCACTCCTGCCAACCAGACTCAGTAGAGTTCTTGCTGAAGGCAGGCCAAGTAATAAGGGAAGAGGAATCTGATCAAATAACAAGGGTGGTCAGATTTCAAAGGGGGTGTGCGGGGGAGGCTTTTGATAACCTGACGTAGCAGCAGTGTTCTTGTTCAAACTGCATTCTACAAGAACAAAGCAGGAAGTCCAAGCCAGGCCCAGAGCGCTAGTGAGGAGCCTGATCAAAGTCAAACCACTCATTTCCCACTGAAAAGAACCAAGGCACCCTAGAGAGATGGCCAGTTCCAGAGCTTGGGCAGGGAAACGACAAAATGAGCCCAGGATATATATATTTTTTGTGCCAGAAAGTCAGAAAATGCTCAAAGAATAATAGGGACATGTAAAACAGGACACAGACGCCAGGTTGAATGGGCTTCCACCAACTAAATCTGGGACAATTTGAGCATCATGATAAATAATGATAATAATGAATTATAACCCATGGAATGAAACAAGAAACCATGAGTCCACACATATGTTAGTTGGTTATTATATTAACTAGTTATATTTATAGTTATATTTAGAATCAATTAATTGTACTTACTTAATGAGTAACCATATTTACAGTTTCTAAGTACCTTCTCACAAAATACTTAATAATTACAAACAAAAATGCGCTTCATTTGAGAACCTGCCAGACAGACCTTAATCAAGGGATCAGTGATGGAGCCAATGGGAACCATGCACCACTTGAGAGGACCCAATAAGAGCACAGCACCATGTCTACACTATTTCTACCCAAGATTCACAACCTGAATTTAACAGCATGGCCCAGGCAGAGCCAGACCCCAGAGGGCCAGCACAGCCTAGGTAGGCAGGCTCTAGGAACACAGAAGTGAGACCAGGCTGGAAAGTCTTTTTTTTTTTTTTTAATATTTTGACAGAGACAGAGAAAGTCAGAGAGAGGGATAGATAAGAACAGACAGGAAGGGAGAGAGATGAGAAACATCAATTCTTCATTTCAGCTCTTTAGGTGTTCAGTGATTGCCTTCTCATATGTGCCTTGACCAGGGGGGCTACAGCAGAGCGAGTGACCCCTTACTAAAGCCAGCGACCTTGGGCTTCAAGCCAGTGACCTTGGGCTTCAAGCCAGCGACCTTCGGGCTCAAGCTGGTGAGCCTGTGTTCAAGCCAGATTAGCCAGTGCTCAAGCCGGCAACCTTAGGGTTTCGAACCTGGGTCCTCTGCATCTCAGTCCGATGATCTATCCACTGCACCACCACCTGGTCAGGCCAGGATGGAAAGTCTTAGGCCAACACCAGCAGGGCGTTTCTTCCCCTTAAGTCATAAGATGAGACATCAAATCAAACATGGCAACCATCTTGGAAAAATACAGTCTCCTATAGAAATGAATAAAAAATGTTTTCCTGGGCCCCTTAAGACACATCGTGTTGACAAGGCCCTGTGGAAGCAGCCATTGTCATTTCTATTTTTACAAATGGAGAAACTGGTCCAGGGCCTCTCTGCAGCCTGATAAACAGTGTCAGAACCAGAATACAACCTTTCCCCTGTCCTCAGGGCTCTTCCTCCCCCATCAGCTGGTGGGCATCTCCCTCAACACACTGAGAGGCTGCTTGCCCCATCTGGCCGGGGAGGGGTGATGCCAGAGTGTGGTCCCCAACAAAACCAAGCTACTCTTGCTCAAGGGTGACTTCTTAAGCTCATTAGCTAGCCCTCAAGGCAGCCAGGGCAGTAGGCAGGGCCTGAGCCAGCACCACAGACCGAAAGAGAAAGGTAAAAACCACCTTTGCCCACATGTAGATAAAGGTAAGTGGCAGTTGCCCAAGAACAGTGGGAACACCCATCCTCAGAGGCCAGGCTGAGAAGCCAGTTACACATGTGGCTGGCAGCTGCCTCCATGCTTTTTATTTTTTTTTCCATCCAGCCAGTTTGGAGCATTCTTCCAGACTGAGGGAGGCTTCAGACCTTGGTTGTTCAGGACCGTATCATCAGAGGACAGACACAGGAACTTAAAGTCCTGGGTTCTGGCCAATTTGTGACCATGTGAGTGACAGAATGCAGCCAGAGCCAGAGGACAGAGGAAGGCAGGCGGGGCACCACTGGTGGTCAGTGGACCAGGAAGCCCTTTAGGCATCACAAGGAATGTTGTCACCATCAGCCCTGGAGTCCAGGGTGCTCAGTGGATGCTGGATGGGGGACATCAGGGGATTTCAGGAGAAAATAAAGAGGACTTCCAAAGGATGATTCCATTTACCCTACAAGGGCTAATTCCATCCTTGTTGCAGTTTCAGGAATGGGGCTCCTAGGAGTAGTGAGCTCAGAGAGAGTCTTTCTCAAAATCTAAGCATGCTTTTATTACTCACATTTCTCATTGTAAGTGCAATTAATTTCATTCTTCTGGCATCCGTTTACAAATTATAATACTGTATTGAAAATCTTGATGGCAATAGTCATCTGAGAGTAAATACAGTGTGTCCATAAAGTCATGGTGCACTTTTGACCGGTCACAGGTCAAAAGTGCACCATGACTTTACGGACACGCTGTAGAAGCTTTGAGAAACAAAAGCAGATTCTGTGAAAAGTCAGTTGCTGTGGCTTTGGCTTTCAGACACTAGGGAACTTCCTCCTTTCAAAGATGCAAGGTGTGTTTGCAGCTGATGTGAGTACAGAACAAGGACAGGGTCCCAGGTCACTGTGGAGCTGCCTGTGATGGCCTGGCTCCTGACAGCCTTGATTGCAGCTTCCTGACTCTCACAGCCAGCTCTCTGTCTGACCTGTCTGCTGGTAGCCTTCTCTCCTGGTTTCTGAGCAGTCTTCTTTTTCTTTAGTGTTCTAATCCATTTTTATGTCCTTGTGTGATTTTGTCCTTCTTGTCTGCACTCTCCACTCAGGGCTCATTAACAATTTTTCCCTGGGATTTCTCAAGTTTTATAGCTGGCTGTCATGTTTGCACTTCTTGAAACTTTTATGTCTTTAAGTAGAAACATGTGGCCCTGGCTGGTTGGCTGAGTGGTAGAGCATTGGCCCGGCATGTGGAGGTCCTAGGTTCAATTCCCAATCAGGGCACAAAGCTTCTCCACCCCTCTCCTTCTTGCTTCTCTCTCTCTTTCTCTCTTTCTCTTCCTCCCACAGCCATGGCTCAATTGGAGCAAGTTGGCCCTGAGCTCTGAGGATGGCTCCATGACCTCTGCCTAGGGCACTAAGAAGAGCTTGGTTGCTGATCAACGGAGTAATGCCCCAGATGAGCAGAGTATAGCCCCGTAGCTAGCTTGCTGTGTGGATCCCAGTCGAGCATATGTGGGAGTCTGTCTCTTCCTCCCCTCCTCTCACTGAATAAAAATAAATACAAATTTTTAAAAATCAGTAAACACATGCTCAGAAAGGCAGAGAATAATGTGAAGACCATTAAGCTCTGTGTTAGATTCAGAATGGATGATAGGGGTTTATATTTATAGGAAGTCTAACCTCAATTTTAAAAATACTATGTAAGTATTCATAAAAGCATATAAGTCTTATATACTGGTAGTCACTACTGAGCCATTACCTGTCAACAAGATTACCAATGACCGGAAGGGCTTTTCTTGCCATCATGGAATGTTTTTATGGTCAGTGGCTAAAGTAATTATGTGGGAACTCTGAGCCTTGAGGATATAAATTAACTGCTGTATATGAAGAGAAGACTTGGTTTGTCTTTAAAATTCAGGCAACTTTTTTCTACTCTATAACATACTTGTGTTTCTTTCAATAGATAAGTGTTTTCTCATCACCTAATAAAATCGATGTTCAGAAAGGCCTACCAGTTTATCCTAGGGCTTTGTTTACCCCCCCTCCCCTGCCCAGCACATCACCAACATCCCCAGAGATTTGTGATCCCAGTTTCAGAAGCCCAATACTAAGGTCATTTCAAGCTTGCAGAAAAGATAGAGAGGAAGGGGGATGGAAAAACACTGAAGTGCTGTCAGTCATTTACACTATAGTCTAAACACCCCCCCCTTTCCTAAGGAAAAGTTCAAAGGTCAGGAGAGGAAAAAGAAAGAGATCATGACTGGTACAGGCAGCAGAAGGGACAAAGAGGAAAAAGGAAAGCTGGGATTAGCCAAGTCAACCTTCACCTCAGCATCTGGTCCTGCTGATTTTCTGACATCACTGAGCAAGCATTTGTAGCATTGGTTACATTACACACCTGCTGGTCCCGGAACATTCCATTCTGAGGCCCCTTGCCAAGAGAAGGCTGCGTGGAAGCCCCACGGAGACCTAGACCCAGCCAAGACCTAGCTGGGAGCTTGGGCCACAGTAATGATCAGTCAGGTATCTTCCCCTAGAGACCCTTTCATCCCCAGGCACTTCTCCTCCTCACTCAGTCGCAGCTGCTGGGCTGCCTAGGTCTCACCCAAAAAAAAAAAAAAAAAAAAAGAGGCCCTGGTACAGAGGCCAGCCCCACCCAAAAGGTGACTTACAGGGCAGGGGAAAAATGACATAACAGCTCCTGGCCTTGTGGATTTATCCACAGGGCCCAGAGGACAGTTGCTGGAATGTCCCTCTCCTGCTTCCTACACTAGCTTTACTTCTGGCTGTCAAAACAGCTGCCTGCTGCATATCCACTTCTTAGCTGGCTTCTTTGAAATTAGAGCAGCCTGTCCAGTGTGTCATCAGTACCTCAAGAGCCCTTTCACTTCAAGATGACTTTGGGCCCTGCCCAGGTGGTTCAGTGAACAGAGTGGCATCTCTGTGCACCAAGGTCACAGGTTCCACCCTTGGTCAGCAAATGGAGGAAAAGCAACCAATGAGTGCACAACTAAATAGAACTAAGTAGAACAGCAAATTGATGTTTCTCTCTCTCTTGCTCTTCCCCTCTCTCTCTCCCATCCACTCTCTTTCCCTCTCAACCAATAGAAAAAAAAAAAAGATATCTCTGGACTTGTTGGGAAGTGATTGGGTCTTAGTAACACCCTGGGTCTCGGTCTGCAAAGGGGGCAGGGAAGGAATTCACTTATTCAACCCATTTATGGTTTAGGGCCAGCGAAGTCCCTCTGAGGTAAGACTATGCCAAAACCAAGTCTCTGAGACCCCATCTGACAAGACCCTCCAGAACCTCCACATTCAGATGTAGACTGTTTTCATTAGCAAGTGATGCAGCAGACATGTGGGACCCAGTCTTGAGTCTACCTTGGGCAGGCGATGCTCATGATCAATGGTCAGGAGGAGTAAACGGGCATTGGGGACTTTATTTCCATGCCAGGCATTATGCTAAGGGCTTTACATGGATCACATTAATTCCTTCCCATGGCAAATGTGTGACATTGGTTCCATTATTTTCTCCGTGAAAGATGAGGAAGCGGAAAGTTAGAGAGTCCAAGGTCCAAGGTCACAGAGCCAGCAAGTAACCAAGGAGGACTGGGCACAGAATGAGTCTTCTGACACAATACCCTGCAGGTGGGGATCAGGACACCCTGGGGAACACCCTGGTGAGGCTGCACCCACACATCTAAGGCAAAAGGCACTATGCCCTGGGTCAGGGGCACTATCCAAATACCCTGCTCCAGCTGGGTAGCACATTGGTCAAAGGCATGTAAGAGCTCATTCAAAAAGGTTATGTTCTCCAGTCCTACAGCTCCTAGATCTAAGTCACACACAGGAGGGGACCAGGGAGACTACAGGGAGGGGAAGCAAAGTCACAGCTGTGCTTGCAGGGGCACACAGATCCCACTTACCAAGGTAGTCCTAAGAATGGGAACGTTCTGCCACATCAGCAGGAAGCTGGCCGGCCTCTGCAGAGGCTGATTAGCTCTTCATTTCATTTACTTCTTTAGAAAACTGAACTCTGTGGGATGTGCCCTGTGCACCCAGGACCACATTTCCCAAATCAACAGTCTCTAACTGAGCTGTCTCTGGGCACAGTGAGGCTCCATGTTTGAAATCTAAAACCTGAGTCCTATCACTGGATATCATGCCTCCCTCCTGCCCCCCTGGTGGCAGCTCCTCACCAGGCAGCAGGTAAAAGGCGATGCTTCCATTGAAGATGTAGTGTGGGGTTGAGTGTTGGGATCCCGCAGAAGGTGGCTTTCTCTCAACCCAGTAAGCAGGTTCCAAAAGAACTGATTTGTGTTCTGCAAAAAGTGTTGTGGAATCTCTTCATAAGGAGAGGCTGTGATCTATGTTAGTTGTGCCCTCACAGGCTTGGAGCGGGTGAGGACCTGCACTGCAAGCAGCCGTCCAGGATGCTCTTCCTGAACTTTCCTGTCTCTCATAGGTTTTTCAAGGAGGCAATGGCTTTGCTACGCTAAGTCAGCTGATACAGAACACAGGTCATAATAAAGCTGTACTAAGAGCAGACCCTCTGGAGACCATGTTCTCCCCTGGCATATCAGGGGTGTGTTACTCAGACAAAGCAGGTCTCAGAATTTCCTGTTTTCCTAAAAATGGAATCTGTGGATATAAAAGAGATGTCCCAAGTTCATTTTTTTTAAAATAAAAACATTATTTTATCAGACCCTGGCCATTTGGCTCAGCAGTAGAACATCGGTCTGGCATGTGGAGGTCCCAGGTTCAATTCCCGGCCAGGGCACACAGGAGAAGCGCCCATCTGCTTCTCCATCCTTCCCCCTCTCCTTCCTCTCTACCCCTCTCCTCCCCTCCCACAGCCAAGGCTCCATAGGAGCAAAGATGGCCTGAGCGCTGAGGATAGCTGCATGGCCTCCACCTCAGGTGCTAGAATGGCTCCAATTACAGCAGAGCAACAGTCCAGACGGGCAGAGCATCGCCCCCTGGTGGGCATGCTGGGTGGATCCTGGTCGGGCGCATGTGGGAATCTTGTCTCTCTGCTTCCCCGCTTCTCACTTCAGAAAAATACCAAAAAAAAAAAAAAAAAAAAGACATTATTTTATCAACAACAACAAAAAGTCTTAGGCCTGGGTCAGTGCATAACTTTGCTGTCAGAGGCATGTTGTGGGATAGAGGGGTAGAGGGAGAGAGAGAGAATATTTAAAAGGGAAAGTTAAGGGTTGACACACACAAACAGAAGTCAGTCTAGGAGAGCACAAAGCAGACAGAAAGGGATCCTGGGTGCCTGCACTGGAGATGGGGCCTCTTAGCTGGATGGCAGCTGTTCTTCCCTCCTCACCCTCACCCCGGTGGAGGACCCTGACCTGGTGCCAGCTTCCCATAGCTCCTCCTGCCTGTTTTGGCCTGACCTTGCCTACCCCAACATTAGCCCCATCTGCAAATAATAATAGGACAACTTATCGGCATTGCTTAACCAAGGTAAATAGCCCTACACATGCCCAGTCCCTGCCTGTACCCCAAAGGTCAGGCTCACTGGGCCAAAGGTATGCACAGGGACATTTTTTGGTGACTGTTTCCTCCTGGCAAGACTTCTGGATTCAGATGGTTTCTGTTAAGTAGTTATCTAATGTCATCATAGAAACCTGAGTCTAGAAGTTTCTGTAAGCAGTTATGATGTCCATTCCCTGCCCCTTTTCCGAACTTCCTGCCATTTTTGAAGAAAGAAACCCCATTGCAGTGACTCACAACTTTTTTAAACAGGAAGTCTTCCTGAGGTCTAAGCTAAATCCTCCAGGTTTCAGGGTGTTCCCCTCTGCTCTTGTCTCTCACATAAACAGAGCGACTGAAAGACATGCCCCTGGCAGGCCTTACCACATACAGCCACAACAGCTAGAAGACAACGACTGTCCTTTCCACCACGTGTCTGGGACATGCTCGGCCTGACTTCCGATTCTGGCCACGTGACCTTGACCAAACCACTTTCCTCGTCAGTGAAATGACGAAGCTGAACTAGAGCATTTCTTAGGCCCTGTTATGAACTGAACTGTATCCCCCCAAACCAGTGGTGGGATTCAGCTGGTTCGCATTGGTTTGGAAGAACGGATACCTAATTTTTTGTTGAGTTCGGCAAACCAGTTATTAAAATGGCACCTGTAATCAGGGTTCTCTCTAAGGTGGTTGCCTGGACAGCCGCCCAATGTGGAAATCACAAATTTACCATCCTTTACTCTTTTTTAACATTCATCTGTGCAACAGCGTGTTCTAAGCACCTGTAGTAATTCTCATTCCATCCACAGAGCCAATGATACTCAGATAAAAGTGAAGAAAATTGCAAGTGAGGACACCAATCAAGAAGTAATATGGAAATATGTTAAATAACAGTTTTATTGTTTTTTTCAGATATTATTTAATATTTTTTCATTAATATTTTAAAATTTGTTCTTATAACATAATCTAGTTTTGTGTACCTCTTTTATTCTTATTTAAGTATTAAATGCATGAAATAATAACCTACCTTCTGGTATATCATTTTCTTTATACTTAAAAGAGTCATTAGGACAGAGAATCGGTTGTTAAATTATTTGAATCCCACCACTGCCAATTCGTATGTTGAAGCCCTGACTGACTCTCACAATGTGACTGTACTTGGAGACGGGGTCTCAAAGAATATCATTAGAGCTCAACGAGGATGTTTGAGCAAGGCCCTAATCTATTGGCTGGGGTCCTTATAAGAAGAGGAAGAAACACCAGATCTCTCTTCTTCTCTTCCCACCACACACACAGAGGAGAGGCCATCTGAAGCCAGGAGACATGGCTCACCAGGGCCAGCGGCTTGATTCTGGACTTCCAGCCTCTAGAACCGTGAGAACCCAATGTCTGTGACACTTTATTATGGCATCCCAAGCGGACAGTCCCTCCCCTCTGCCATCCTGGAGTTGTTTAAATGGGTTAAACCCGGGTGGGAAAATCAGCCCCCCTCAGTCCCTCCAGAGATTCTGAGCAAGAGCTGTTTCTGATGTCATCTCTGACAGTGAGTTTCTGCTTTTTCAAAGTTCTTTCAGATACAGATCAATTGCCATCCTTCACTAGCCTCTACACACAACCCAATCACACCACTGACCAAGGGACCCTGGACCAGAGCCATGAAGAACTGAAGAGCTAGGGTAGCTGAGAGAGAGGGAGGGGGAGAGAGAAGAGAGTGTGTGTAGGGGTGGTTCACTACACGTTTCGCCAGTGTCCCTCTCCTGGTTTTCCTTTCCCCCATCCCTACTGCTAAGTCACCTCCATGACGAGCACTATAGACATGTCAGTTTGGCAACCTCTTTCCAAACCTTGCTGGCTACATCATTTGATCATAAACAACTACCAAGGCTTTTGGCTAACAGAGGCCCATCCCCCAGTTATAACCTTGAGTATCACTTTCTTGGTCCATAGCTGGCCCAGTCTCTCCCATTTCCCTGTCCCCAAGTGGTTTATGAATCTGAGCTCTGGAGCGCAGCTGACTTAGCTTCCATCAAAGCCCCAGCATCTTATTGCTAGGTGACCTCAGAAGAATTACTGACCCTCTTGAAGTCTTGTTTCTTCACCATTAAAGTGGGGTCTCCCTCAATGACATCTATAAAGTGCTTAGCATGGTGCCTGGGCACAAAGATTCCAGTTACCTTTGTGACTTCCAAAAACAAGCATTGTGATTTGGGTTGACCACACCCGACTCAATCAGAGACAACTCTTGGAGACATGGGGATGGGGCCTGACCTTGAGTGCCTGCCTAAGCTGGATTCTCCAACCTTCCAGTCAGTTCTGTGAGCCACCACTACACTGACATAACCAGAGCTGGTCCCTGCTGGTTGTGAACAGGGACCTAACGATACCTCTGGAGCCCCTACTGGCTTCAAACTCCTTCAGCCCCAGACCCCAGCGCTCCTCATATGCACTGCACTGCTCCCAATGGCTTTCGCTCAGAGAGATCTTAACTGAATTCTTTATCCAAATAACTCTCTCTGCTCCTTGAAGGCTTTCAAGTGTCTCCTCCTTCAGGAAGCCCCTTGACTACCCCTGTCTTCTGAGTTCCCATAGAACTTGCACATATAATATGGGCTTATCAATCTTATTAAGCTCTGGGATGAACTTGCACATAGAATATAGGCTAATCAATCTTACTAAGCTCTAAGATCCTTGAGGGGGGCAGAATTATTGGTTTTCTTCATCCTTACCCAGGGTCTGGAGCACAATATTTACTTAACAAATGTTAGTGGATGGTGGACAGATGATGGATAGATGGATGAATGGATAGATGCATGCATGCACACATAGATGGGTGGATGGATGGATGAATGGGTAAATGGGTGGATGGGTAAATGGGTAGATAGGTAGTGGATGGGTGGACAGAGGTATAACAGATCACTGTGTCTCTTGTTGCCCCTGCTTTGTCTCTCCTTTGAGTGATTTTCAGGCTAATCTGCCTAAAGTCCAACTTGGCTCACTTTATGACCCAAATACCGTCAGGTTGTGCACTGCCTGCCAAATACTGTTCAAACTCCTCAGTCTGGAATTTGCCCCTAACTACTTTTCCAGTTCTTCTTTCCCACTGTTCTCTAGCCAAATCATATCAGCTGTTCTCTACACCAGTGCTACTTAGAGTGACCCTCTGACCTGCAGCATCAGCTTTACCTGGGAGCTTGCCAAAACTCTCAAACCCTATCCCAGACCAATTGAATCAGAATCTGCATTTTAACAAGATTTCAGGTGGCTCACGCCCAGTGAGAGTTTGATAATCACTACACTAGGCTCTGGCCCATTGGCTCAGTAGTAGAGCATCAGCCCAGCATGTAGATGTTCTAGGTTTGACTCCCAGGCAGAGCACACAGGAGAAGCACCCATCTGCTTCTACACCCTTCCCCCTCCCACCTCTCACTTCTTTCTCTCTCTTCCCCTACTGCAGCCATGGCTCAATTGGAGCAAGTTGGCCCCAGGTTCTGAGGATAGCTCTATGGACTCTGCCTCAGGTGCTAAGAAGAGCTCAGTTGCTGGGCAACAGAGCATTGCCACCCAGTGGGCTTTCCAGGTGGATCCTGGTCAGGGTGCATGCAGGAGTCAGTCTCTCTGCCTCCCCTCCTCTCACTGAATAAAGAAATAAAATAAATAAAAAATTTAAAAGAGAATCACTACACTAAATTGTCCCCATAGTTCTTGTTAGTCATCTGTCAAAACCCTGTACAACTTTTAGAGCTCAGCTTACCTGTGTACTCAACTACATGTAACCCATCCATCTTACCTGCCCTAACCAAGCTTACCTATACACAAACACACATGCTGTTTTCTTCCTCAAAGTGACCAGAGCACGTGGTTTATGCCTCTCTTATCCCAGAGCTCACATTATTCCCAAGGTTTAAGTATTTGAAACTCATCTCTCTATTGTAAATACAAAGCTGTTGTGAATAAGGACCTTGTTAGTCTATCTCATCCCATACCACGTCTCAAAAGATGCCTCACACCAAGCAGGCACTGGACAAATGCATTAAAAAGGTGAATGGATTATTGGGGGAAGAAATAAATGAAGGTCAGGTTCTTAATACAGGAAGGTCCACAGAATTCCCGTTGGTGGCAGCTGACCCAGGCACCCCAGGACAAGAGTTTTAAATGACTTCCCTGGAACAGTGTGCATGTGTCAGGGTGGGTGTTTCCCATCCCCCACCCCAGTCTGCTCCACATCCTGGGGGGATGGGGAAAGAGACACGGCCTGTGGTAGCATAGGACCTTTGGGAGGCTGCTTGGTTTCTCATTCATGGGTACAGTAGCAGGGAGAGGAGATCTACCTTGTTAAAGAATCACAGCAAAACCTACATTGTATCAGCAGTCCAAAGTCCAATCTCTTTAGCAGTCAGTTCCGGTACTAGAATGTCAGGACAAACTCAGACTTCTGACCTCAGTGAGCTCATACTCTTCCCAACTCATCTCCTTGGAGGCCTTTCTGGATGTCCTCACCCAATCACCCCTTTCTCAGGACCCTCATACTTAGCACTTGTTTTTTTCTCTATTATATTGCATGGTGAAAAACAGAATGCTTTCTCCTAAGATCAGGAACAAGGCAAGGATGTCCATTCCCACCACTTCTACTGATTATTGGAGATTCTACCCAGGGCAATCAGGTAAGAAAAGAAAATATGAGACATCCAGATTGGAAAGCAAGAAGTAAAACTGTATTTGCATATGACATTATCCTATCTGATGAAAATCCCCAGGTATCCACAAAACAACTACTAGAACTAATTAAAGGGTTGAATAATGTCAATATAAAAAACAAAACTGCATTTCTAGATATTAGTAATAAGCAATTTGAAAACAAAATTTAAAAAATAATTTCATTCACAATATCTCAAAAATAATCATGAAAGTCCCAGCAAAATATTTTATAGACATATATAAGCTTATTCTAAAATTTATATGAAAAGGCAAAGGAACTAGATTAACTAAAATAATCTCAACAAAGAAAAATAAAGTGAAGGAATCACTACCCTACATCAAGCCTTACGATAGAGCTCCAGTAATCAAGACAGCATGGTATTAGTGGAGGGACAGACACAGAGATCAGTGGAACAGTGTACAGAATCCAGAATTAGACCCACACTGTATGTTCTGTGACCTTTTCAAAAAAGGGGCAAAAGCAGTCCAATGATACTGGAGCAGCTGAATACTCATACGCAAAAAAAAAAAAATCTGGACCTGACCGGTTGGCTCAGTGGTAGAGCATCGGTCCAGCATGTGCATGTCCTGGGTTTGATTCCCAGTCAGGGTTCACAGGAGAAATGACCATCTTCTTCTTTCCCCTTCACCCTCTTCCTCCTCTTCCTCCTCTCTATTCTCTCTTCCCCTCCCACAGCCAAGGCTCGATTGGAGCAAGTTGGCCCGGCACTGAGGATGGCTCCATGGCCTCACCTCAGGTGCTAGAATGGCTCTAGTTGCAAAGGAGCAATGCCCCAGAAGGGTAGAGCATCACCCCCTAGTGGGCATGCCGGGTGGATCCGGGTCAGTCACATGCGGGAGTCTGTCTGTCTCCCCACTTCTCACTAAAGAAAAATGCAAAACAAAAATATCTACCTACACCTCACACCTTACACCAAAATTAACTCAAAATTGATCATAGACTTAAATGTATAATGTAAAACTATAAAGTGTTTAGGAAAGAATGATGCAGGAAAACCTTTGAGATCTAGGGTGACAAAGAGTACAATTTTTTTCTTTATAATTTTTATTTATTGATTTTACAAAGAGAGGAGATGGGGTGGAGGGAAATGAGAAGTATAAACTCATAGCTGCTTCGTTTGGGTTGTTCATTAATTGTCATGTTCCTTGAACAGGCAAGCCCAGGATTTCAAACTGGTGACTTCAGTATACCTCAGTGTTCCAGGTTGATATTTTATCCACTGTGCCACCACAGGCCAGGCAGGTTTTCTTTCTAATTAATTAATTAATTAGTTATCATAAGTGAGAGGTGGGGAGATAGTGAGACAGACTCCCGCATGCACCACAACAGGGGTCTACCTGGCAACCCTCGTCTGAGGCTGATGTTAGAATCAACCTAGCTATCCTCAGCACCCAAGGCCACACTTGAACCAATTAAGCCACTGGCTACAAGAGGGGGAAAAAGAGAGGAGGAGTAGATGGAGGGGAAGAAAAGCATATGGTTGCTTCTTGTGTGCCCTGACCTAGTTCGAACCCAAGACATCCACACACCAGGCCAGTGTTCTATCCACTGAGCGAACCGGCCATGGCATTACAATTCTTGAATATGATATCAAAGAAATTATTTATTCTAAAAAAAGATATGTTGAACCTTATTAAAAGGTAAAACTATTCCTGAGAAAAGGACCTTGTTAAGAAGATGAAAGACAAGCTACAAACTGAGAAAAATATTTTAAAATCACATATCTATCTTGTATCTAGATCTATAAAAAGAATGCTCAAAACTCAAAAACACAATTGCAGCAAAATGAAAAATGCAAGTCTGCTTCTAATCAAATTAAAAAGGCAAAGGAAATGAATAGATATTTCACCAAAGAGGAGCTAATGATCAGTATATAAACACATGAAAAGATGTTTAACATCACTAGCCATTAGAGAAACGCAAATTAATCCTTTGAGTAGTACAAACATTCATGTACGTCCTCGTGCCTCCTGACCATCCAGAGTACGATTGTATAAAAATAAAAATTTTTATTTTAAAAATGTGAAAGGCAACATTTAATAAAAGCAAATGTACGTTTTTCTTGTTTCCATAAATTGGTCATCAAACAAACTTGATTTTAAGTCAATAAAATTGTAACTGGAACTAATTTCATTTTTTAAAGAAAAACTCACTCCTGGGTGTCAGCGAACATGAAAGAAACTCACTACTCAAAGGGTTAAAACTACAAGAAAATGCACACCTATTATAGTAGTTAAAATTTTTTTAAAAAGTAGTAAGATCAATGATGGCAACAATGTGAAGAAACAAGGTCTCTCATGCATTGCTGGTGGGAATGGAAAATGGTAAAGTTGTTTCTTATGAAACTAAACATCCACTTACTATGTGACCTAGCAGTAGCATACTTGAGTATTGGTCCCAGAGAAATGAAAACCTACCATATTTCCCCACATATTAGACGCAACTTAATTTTGGGACCCAAAATTTAAAAAAAAAAAATTGAATTACATAAAGTTATTGAACTCAAGTTTTATTCATCATAAAATTCATACAACTCCTCATTAGTGTCAAAATTCCCATCCATTATCTTGTCCTCATCTGTGTCTGACGATGAATCACTGTCTACATATATTGCCTCGTTCTCAGTTCCATTTATGGCACTTGATTTGAAATGCCACACTTCTTAAATGACCTGACAACAATCTCAATCTTGACATCATTCCAGGATCTTTTCACCCACGTACAAACTTCTCCTATAGTTGGTTTCTCCATTCTTCCTGCTGGTGTCAAATTGTCCCCAGAAGACTTCATCCATTGGTTCCATTCATCTCTCATGGCAGCTTTGAAGGGTTTGTTAATGCTTACTTCAAGTGGTTGGGCTGGGATGTCAAGCCTCCAGGAATGACAGCAAGTTTTGTTTTTTGCTCTACAGCAATCTTCTTTGTTTTTGTTATGTGTGCCCTGAACTGATCAAGCACCTACAGGGTAAGTGTGCATAAGAACCCACCTGGTTTCCTCCCCCAAACTTTCTCAAACCAGATCTTCATCCCATCCTGATCCATCCAACCCTAGTCATGAACGTGGACAATCACTTCTTGAGTAATGTCTTTTTTTGGCATTGTTTTGCGTTTGGAAATCAGCATAGGAGGCAGCTTGGTTCCATCAGCACAAGCTAGAACAACTGTATAATGGCTCTTTTCATGTCCACTTGTCTTTCACAGTTACAGTTTTTACCCCCTTCTTATCAACAGTTCTGTTACTTGCGACATCAAATTGAAGGGGACTTCGTCACAACTCAAACTGATGTGTCTTCCAACACTGAATGACAAAATAATAAAATTCAAGGATCTTCTGCTGGTAGCTTTCAGGCATCTTTTGAGCAAGTCTGGTGCATGTATGCATGCTTAGTCCATTCCGTTTCATGAACTTAAGCACCAATTGTGCCCTCCTTTAAAATCAGTAACTTCTTTTTCATCAGCAATTCTTCTTGCCTCATGCTGAACCATCTTTGTGGACACAGGAATTCCAATTGCCCTTTGCTCTTCAATCCATATCTTCAGTTCCCTCTCTAAATCAGGCCACTTTGCTGACTTGCCTCTCATGGCCTTCTTCTGCTGTGGCATTTTCAGTAGGGTTTCTTCTTCCCATAGTCAGTCTCGGATTGATTTCTCAGTTGGAGGAGAACCAGACTTACATTCAGCAGCACGATTTCCATTCACTTTTGCAAACTAGACCACTTTTAACTTGAATTCAGCATGATAGGATAATTTTTTCTGAGCCATTTCTGGGCAGAATGTGGCAAAAAGTAACCTATCGTAATATACGGGTAACAAGTGTAAAACAATGAGCACAGTGACAACAAGCGCAAAAAAGTGGGAAATGCAAGTAAAAAAATCTACAACCACCAGATAAGATGTACCCAGTTTTTAGACCCTAAATTTTTTGCATCTTATATGTGGGGAAATACAGTATATTTACACAAAAACTTGTACATACACTAAACTATATAGTTAAAAATGGTGAAAATAGTAACTTTTATGTTATCTTTTATAATTTAAAAAATTGGTACACAAATATTCATAGCAATCTTACTCAGAACCCCAAACTGGGAACAACCAACATAACCTTCTGTGGGTGAATGTTTAAAAAATAGTGATCCATACAATGGGATGCTACTCACTAATCAAAAGAAAAAAACTACTTAAATATGTACCAATTTGGATGAATTTCAAGTGCATCATAGATCCATACCATATGACTCCATTTATATAACCATCTCAAAATGACAAAACTATGAAGATGAAGCCAAATTAAGTTTCTAGGTGTGGTGGTTAATTTTATGTGTTGACTGGGCTAAGGGATGCCCTGATCCTTGGTACACCTGATTTCTGGATTTGTCTGTGAGGGTGTTCCTGAAAGAGATTAGCACATGAATCAGGCTGAGGAAAGATTACCCTTCCCAATGTGGGCATCGTCCAAGTCATTGAGGGTGTAAATAGAACAAAACAGTGAAGAAAAGGCAAATTTCTTTTCTTCTCTTGACGTAGAACATTCACCTTCTCCTGTCTTCAGATGTAGTGGTTCTAGTTCTAGGGACTCCTGATTCAGACTGAAATAAACTACAGTGTGTCCATAAAGTCAGGGTGCACTTGCTTTTCTGTGACCGGTCAAAAGTGCACCATGACACACTGTACTTATTTACCTGCAACTCCAGTTTGCAGAAGGCAGACTGTGGAACTTGTTGGCCTCCATCATTGTATAAACCAGTATATTAAATATATATATATATATATATATATATATATATATATATATATATATATATATATATATATATATATATATCTCCTACTCGTTCTGTTTCTCTGGGAACTCTAATATACCAAGTGACAAAGGATAGCAGCACATCAAAGCTCCTCTGCAGCAATGGAACAGTACTGTATCTTGATTGTGGTGGAGTTACATAATTCTATACATGGGATCACATTGTGTAGAATCACACACACACACACACACACACACACACACACACACACACACACACATGAATGCATATGTAAAAACTAGAGGAAACAAATGGTCTGTAGTCTAGTTTTCATTACTGGATCAATGTCAATTTCCTGTTTTGATATTGTATTATAGTCATATAAGATATCATGATTGGCAGAAAATGATGAAGGGTTTGCCTGACAATACTATTTTTGCAACCTCTGGTGAGCTTATAATTATTTCCAGATAGAAAACTTAAGATTCTGGCCTGTGGGTGCTGGCCACAGATAAGCCTCCAATCTGGACATGATCTTCCAAGTAAAAGGGAAGTGTAGATAGGCCTTCAGTAATGTAGAGATACTCAGGTCTGCCTCTAATATCTATATGGCATTGGCATTGGCTGTCAGCAGAGTGAAGCTGCAAAAAAAATGACGGCTTGTCATTGCCAGGTCTGTGTGTTCCTCAAAACTGCCAGGGTTGTCAAAAAAGTTATAACTGCCTAAAAGAAAGTTTTAATGCTAGGATTCAAAGATAGCAATGGAGTAGGTCAATGTTTCAACTGCCATCTCACAGGACAAAACTGGAGTTACAACTAAATTTAAGAACAATCATCCTGAAAAAACAACTTTGGAGGAGTCCGTAACCAAAGAGTCATAGAAGCCACATCGAGACTGGTAGGAAGGGCATACACGATAAGGACTACTCCTGCTCCCAGGAGAAAGAGGTGGCATAGGGTCCAGAGGGACTCTCACTGTGTGGAGGTTCACCCCGAGAGGTAAGGGTCCTAAGCCCCAGGCTGGGCACCCTAGCCTAGAGCACCAGAGTCTAAATGAGGTGCCCACATAGCATTTGGCAGTGAAAAGAGGTGAGGTTTCTGTCTGCAAGAAAGAGATGGGAGATCTCAGAGACACAGGCATCCTCCTAAAGGGTCAACACAGAATATCTTATTTATAGCCCCTACTCTGGGCTCCAGGGGAGGGAGAACAGAGAGTACTAGAGTTGTGTGAGGAGAGTGTCAAATTGGCAGCCCAGGGAAAGACACGGTGGAGAGCCACCAGAGGCCCTATGCAGAATCATTCTCCAATACTGCCAATTGCCATCTTCCTTGGGTGAAGCAGCTGATTCCATGTGACATCAGCCTGGGGGAAAGCATCTGCCCCACCCTCAGTAATCTTTCTTGCCCCCCACCACCATGGAGATTGGGCCCTTCTGAGAAGTAAGCAGCCTTGGCCAGGAAACAGGGCAAGACAGTGACCAGTTTTCTGGCATTGAGGTTGGAGCTTTTCCCCACTTTCCTGAGAATATGACTGGTGTTTCCACCTCATGGGAGATTCAGTAGAAACTGTCCAGACTGCAGGCAGACCAAATCTCTGGGTTTCAGAGACCACACCTACCGGATTTCTTGTGGTCACACCCTACTGAAGTCTGTGAAAAATTCAGGACAGACTGACATTGGTGGCAGTAGGGTGGGAACCATACATACCATCTTTCCTAATCCCTGAATTGTCCTAGGCTCTAGACTCTCCTAGAGGTTTTTTTCAGTGGCCAACCACAACAAGCATCCAGGAGGCAATTCTTAGGGAAACTTGGGCCTTTTGCTGACTTGTCCCCAGGCCCATGGCTGGTGAAAGCCAGCTTGGGTGTCCAGCTTGGTCCTTGCATGTACACCTGAGTACAGCAGACACAGCCACAAACTCTGGTTTGCTTATAGCTCCAAAAAGGTTGCTGAGGACCAGTTACAGGCAATGTCATACACTGGTCCGCATTACATTCCCTCCTAAAGGCCCAGAGCCAAAAAATCCAGTGGCCAGCTACAGACTACATCAGAGCAGGACAAACTAGTGTGTATACCAGTATATCCAAAGGGAGAGTGCATCAGGCACCAAACCCAGCTGAGGCAATTTCTGCATTCTTTGAACAGCACACATTGAACAAGGTAGAACTTCAAAGTCAGCTGGGCCAACTTCCAGACATCCTGCCCCACTGGGCTATGTTCTACAAGGGAAAGAGAGAGGCTTAGAGCACAGTCAAAAAGTCAGTTCCTTGGAGCCTATTGTTGGGACTGATTGAGAGACTTAGTCACCTTCTGGGGAGGGGCACAATCAGCCCCAGTGGAAGACCCAGTGTCCTCTCTGAGACCAGGGGCTCCCCAGCTACAAAGACTTCTGCAGAAAGATCTGTCGGCCCCACCTAATCTGAACCTGCTGCTCACCTTGCTGGGTAGAAATATAATTGGAATATCCAGCAGTGGCTAAGGGATTAGACTCTGGAGTAGGGGACACTTTCCCCTTACTAAGCTCCTGACCCACACACCCCCAAAATAGGGGATCCCACTAACATCATCATCATGACGTCAGCTGCCCCAACCCACTTAACTTGCAACCTGTGAAGAGGTTGGTGGGATGAGGTCAGTCTGAGCCCACTCTATAGTGTTTCTATAGAAAACTCTGTATGAAGACCAGGCAGATGCAAGAGAACGTGGAACAGCTAAAAAGTGGAGGCAAATCTTAAGAAACTTGGGCCCTTTTGTGGAACTGCTATTAACTCTAAGCAGGAAGAAGATCCTTATACACAGGCTGGCCACTTCCACACACACCAAAGCACAGAAAATGCAGACCCAAACAGTGAACAGAGCAGTAGCACCAGACAGGTAGTCCACGGTTGTTACAATGTCTGATGTCAACCCATACCTGAATTCTGCCCAAAAGGACCCAGAACCAACATAACTAGTACTGGGTGGCAGACTGCACCAGTGCTAAACTCAACTAGCCACACAGCAGTACATCAAAAAGAGGATTCGAGCAGGCACAAGACTGTGCTGAGAATATGCCACAAAAAACAGACATTGCACCATGCCTAATACAGATGATCAATGTTGACCCTTAGAGCAAGCCATCCTGAAGACTCACATACAACAGGAGGGTAAATATAACCCTCAAGAAACATTCCTAGGACCTGGCCAGTTGGCTCAGGGGTAGAGCACTGGCCTTGTGTGTGAGAATCCCAGGTTCGATTCCCAGCCAGGGCACATAGGAGAAGCACCCATCTGCTTCTCCACCCTTCCCCTTCTCCTTTCTCTTTGTCTCTCTCTTTCCCTCCCACAGCCAGGGCTCCATTGGAGTGAGGTTGGCTTGGGCACTGAGAATGGCTCTGATTGCAGTGGAGCAATGCCCCAGAAGGGCCGAGCATCACCCCCTAGCAGGCATGCTGGGTGGATCCCGGTCAGGTGCATGCAGTAGTCTGTTTTTCTGCCTCCCCACCACTTCTCACTTCAGAAAAACACACACACACAAAACCCAACAAAAAACACATTCCTAGAGCAAAACGGTCAGGTTGCCTAGAGGTTAGTACTACTGTGCCCACCTTCCTCATGACGATGCCACAACAACTTGGGGAGTCTAGCAGAGCTACCTAATACACAGACAAAATGGGCAGATGAAGAAATATGACTCAAATGAATCAATAGAAGAATCCCCCGAAAAAAAATTAAATGAAATTGAAGTAACCAAACTGCCAGATACAGAGTTTAAAATAATTGTTATTAGGATGTTCAAGGATCTTAGAGTAGAATGGATAATCAGAATGAGAATTTAGTAAGCATTAAAAAAAAAACATTGAAACCATAAAAATGAACTAGTCAGAAATGGCAAGTATAATATCTGAAATGAATACTGCACTATAAGGAATCAATAGCAGGTTGGATGAAGCAAAGAACTAAATCAGTTATTTAGAGGACAAGATAAACATTAGCACAGAAGCAGAGCAGCAAAAAGAAAAGAGGCTCAAGAAGGCTGAGGAAACTTTAAGAGACCTCTGTGACAACATGAAGCAAAACAACATCTGCATCATAGGGGTTCCTAAAGGAAAAGAGAATGAACAAGGGATAGAGAGCCTGTTTGAAGAAATAATAACTGAAAACTTCCCTGACCTGATGAAGGAAAAAAATCACACAAATTCATAAAGCACAGAGAGTCCCATTAAAGATAGATTCAAAGAGGCCCACACTAAGATACACATAATTAAAATACCAAAGTTAAGAGACAAAGAAAGAATATTAAAAGCTGCAAGAGAAAAGCAATTAATTACCTACAAAGGAGCCCCCATAAGGCTGACATCTGACTTCGCAGCAGAAACACTTCAGGCCAGAAGGGATCTGCAAGAAATATTCAAAGTGATGAAAAACAAAAACCTACATCCTAGACTTTCCAGCAAAGTTATCATTCAAAATTGAAGGAGAAATAAAGAGCTTCCCAGACAAAAAAAGGATGGAGTTCATTATCACCAATCAGTACTGCAAGAAATGTTAAAGGGCCTGCTATAAGAAGAGGAAAGAAAAAACAAATAGAGAGAAAGAGGACTATAAGATTAAAAATAAAATGGCAATAAATACATACATATCAATAACAACCTTAAATGTAAATGGATTAAATGCTCCAATCAAAAGACATAAGGTAGCAGCATGGATAAAACAAGACCTATATATAAGCTATCTACAATAGACCCATCTCAGAACAAAATATACACATAGACTGAAAATGAAGAGATGGAAAAAAATTCCATGCAAATGGAAATGAAGAAAAAACCTGGGGTAGCTATATTTATCTCTTACAAAATAGCCTTTGAAACAAAGGCTACATAAGGAACAAAAAAGGTCAGCACATAATGATAAAGGGAGCAATCCAATAAGAGGATATACCCATTGTAAATATTTATGCACCTTATATATGAGCACTTGATTATATAAAGCATATTTTAATGGACATAAAGGGCGAGACTGACAGAAATACAATAATAGTTATGGATTTTGACACCCCACTAACATCAATGGATAGATCTTCCTGACAGAAAATCAACAATGAAATAGCAGCCTTAAATGACACACTAGGATCAACTGGATTTAATTGATATCTTCAGAACATTTCACAACAAAGCAGCAGAATATACATTCTTTTTAAGTGCTCATGGTACATTTTCTAGGATAGACCACAAGTTAGGACACAGAACAAGTCTCAATAAATTTAAGAAGATTGAAATCATATCAAATACCTTCTCTGACCACAATGGCATAAAACTAGAAATCAACTACAATAGAAAAACTGAAAAATTCAATCATTTGGAGGGTAAATAGCACATCGTTAAATAACGAATGGGTTAACAGTGAGATCAAGGAAGAAATAAAAAATTTACATGAAACAAATGGAAATGGACATAAAACAACTCAAAATCTATGGGACACAGCAAAAGCAGTCCTGAGAGGAAAGTTCATAGTATTATAGGCATGACTTAAGAAGCAAAAAAAAGCTCAAATGAACAATCTCATCCTGCACCTAAAAGAACTTAAAAAAGGACAATAAATAAAGCCCAGAGATAGTAGAAGGAAGGAAATAATAAAGGTCAGAGTGGAAATAAATGACATAAAGGCTAAAACAAAATACAGAAGATCAATAAAACCAAAAGTCTGGTTCATTGAAAAGGTAAATAAGATTGACAAAACTTTAACTCATTCATCAAAAAAATGTTTTTAAAAAGAGAGAAAGGAAGGACCCATATAAATAAAATCAGAAATGAAAGAAAAGTAACAACTGATATTACAGAAATACAAAGAATTCTAAGAAAATACTATGAAGAACAATATGCCATAAAAATAGACAACCTGGGCAAAATGAATAAATTCCTAGAAACATACAATATTCCAAAACTGAATCTGGAAGAACCAGAAAACCTGAGCAGACCGATTACAACAAATGAAAGTGAGATAGTTATCAAAAAAACTCCCAGCAAACAAACAAAAGTCCTGGACCAGATGGCTTCACAGGCAAATTTTACCAAGCATTCAAAGAAGAACTAACAGTTATCCTTCTCAAGATATCCCAAAAAATTCAAGAGGAGGGAAGCTTCCAACTCATTTTACAAGGCATTATTCTAATTCCAAAACCAGGTAAAGACACTACAAAGAAAAAAACTACAGACCAATATCACTGACAAATATAGATGCTAAAAGATAAGGTTTTCAACAAAATATTAGCAAAATGGATCCAGTAATATGTTAAAAAGATCATACACCATGATCAAGTGGGATTTATTCTGGGGAGGCAGGGCTGGCACAATATTAACAAATCAATAAACATGACTCATCACATAAAAAAATGAAGGATTAAAATCAAATGATCATATCAATAGATGCAGAAAAAGCATTTGAAAAAATCCAGCACCCATTTAAGATCAAAACTCTTAGCAAAGTGGGAAAACAGGGAACATACCTCAACATAATAAAGGCCATATATGACAGACAGCCAACATCATACTCAATGGGCAAAAATTAAAAGCAATCTCCTTACTATTCAGAATAAGACAGGGGTTTCCCCTTTTATCACTCTTATTCAACATAGTACTGGAAGTCCTACTCACAGCAATTAGACAAGAAAAAGAAATAAAAGGCATCCAAATTGGAAAAGAAGAAGTAAAACTGTTATTATTTGCTGATGACATAATAATGGACATAGAAAACCAATCCTAAAGTCTCAGCCAAAAACATTACTAGACCTGATAAATGAATTTGGCAAAGTGGCAGGGTATAAAATTAGTATTCAGAAGTCAGTGGCATTTTTTATACACCAATAATAAACTGTCAGAAAAAGAAATTAAGAAAACAGTCCCATTCACTATTGCAACAACAACAAAAATAAAGTACCTTGGAATAAATTTAACTGAGGAGGTAAAAGACTTGTACTCAGAAAACTATAAGACATTAAAAAAGAAATCGAGTAAGATACAAACAAGTGGAAGCATATGCCATGTTCATGAATAGGGAGAACTAACATAATTAACCTGTCCACATAACCCAATGCAATCTATAGATTCAATGCAATTCCTATTAAAATACCAATGGTATACTTCACAGATCTAGAATAAATATTCCAAAAATCTATATGGAACCCAAATAGAATCCAAAATAGCCTCAGAAATCCTGAAAATGAAGAACAAAGCAGGAGGTATCACACTTCCTGACATCAAGCTATACTACAAGGCCACTGTAATCAAATGGCCTGGTACTGGCATAAGAACAGGCATATAGATCAATGGAACAGAACAAAGAACCCAGAAATAAACCCACACCCTTTTGTGTGTGTGTGTGAGACAGAGAGATACAGAGACAGACAGACAGGAAGAGAGAGAGATGAAAATCATCAACTCATAGTTGCATCACTTTAGTTATTCATTGATTGCTTCTCATAGCTGCATTGACTGGGGTGGCAGGGAGGTTCCAACTGAGCCAGTGACCTCTTGCTCAAGCCAGCAACCTTGGGCTTAAGTCAGAGACCTTGGGCTTCAAGCCAGTGACCTTTGGAATGAGCCAGCTATCATGAGATCATGTCTATGATCCCACACTCAAGACAGTGACCTCGCGCTCAAGCTGGTGAGTCTGCAATCAAGCCGGATGAGCCCGCACTCAAGCTGGCAATCTCAGAGTTTTGCGCTTGGGTCTTCCGCATCCCAGTTCAATGCTCCATGCACTGTGCCACTACCAGTCAGGCAAACCCATACCTTTTGGTCAATTAATATTTGACAAAGGTGGCAAGAGTATACAATGGAGTAAAGACAGTCTCTTTAATAAATTGTGTTGGGGAAACTGAACAGGCACATGTGAAGAAATGAAACTATATTACCAACTTACACCAATTACAAAAACAAACTCAAAATAGATAAAAGACTTTAATGTAAGTCACGAAACCATAAAAATCATGGAAGAAAACAGAGACAATAAACTGTGAAAAATCTCCTGTAGCAACACTTTTGCTGATATATATCCATGGGCTAGTAAATTAAAAGACAAAATAAACAAATGGGACTATATAAAACTAAAAAGCTTTTGCACAGTAAAAGATACCATTAACAGAATAAAAAGACAACCCACTCTATGTTCGCTGATACATCGAATAAGAGTTTAATAACCAAAATTTATAAAGAACTTCTAAAACTCAACACCAAAAAGACAAAAAATACAATTAAAAAATGGGCAAAGGACCTGAATAGACACTTCTCCAAAGAGGACATACAGATGGCCAATAGGCATATGAAAAAATGTTCAATGTCATTAATCACCAGAGAAATATAGATTAAAATCACATTGAGGTATCATCACTTCACACCTGCCAGAATGGCTTACATTAAGAAATCAACACATAACAAGTGCTGGCGAGGGTATGGAAAAAAGGGAACCCTCCTGCACTTCAAGTGGGAATGCAGACTTGTGCAGCCACTGTGGAAAACAGAATGGAGATTCCTCAAAAAATTAGAAATGGAACTGCTTTATGACCCAGCTATCCCACCTTTAGCAGTATATCTTAAGAATCCCAAAACACTAATCAAAAGAAGATATGCACTCCCATGTTCATTGCAGCATTGTTTGCAATAGCCACACTCTGGAAATAGCACAAGGGCCCATCAGAGGGTGAGTGGATAAAAAAGTGGTGGCACATGTACACAATGGAATACTATGCAGCCGTGAAAAAGTAGAAAGTCTTACCTTTTGCAACAGCATGTATGGACCTGGAGATTATTATGCTAAGTGAAATAAGCCAGGAAGAGAAAGACAAATATCATATGATATGTGGAATCTAATGAACACAATAAACTGAGGAAAATAGAAACAGAGGCAATGTTACAGCGTACAGATGGACAGCTGTCAGAGGGAAGGGGAAAGAAGGGATGGGATTAAAGAAAGTGAAGGGATTAGCCAAATTATATATACATACTACATAGATATAGATAATAGGGTAGCAATTCCCAGAGGGAAAGGGGGGATGGAGGTTGGAAGAGGGGGATGAAGGGGGTAGAATGGGAATGAAAAGAGACTTTGCATGGGGCATGGGGGCCATGATGTGGGGTGTTATATTGAGTGGGACACATGAAACCACATAAACACAATAAATAAAAATAAATTTAAAAGAGAAAGTTTTAATGCAGACACACAGATTACTTCCAGATAAAAAGTTCTCAAAAAGTAAGACAAAATTAGGCATTTTTGTACTTATTTCAAATTTCCTCCCCTAGTAACACAAAAGAGTATTGCCTAATTTTCATGTATTTGACCTCCATATTTGTTTTCAGATTGGAAACAGCAGAATCTGAGAACACTGGGAGCCTGGGTGGAAACACTGGATGACTACAGCAGGGATGAGAACACCTATGTCACACAGAGCTGGCACAAGGCACCTAAACACTCTTCCGCCAGCCATAGATCTCCCCCACCTTCTGATTCTTTTCCAACAGGCTCTGAGGGAGTGACCAGAGCCTCTTTCCCATGGGGGCTGTGTCGGCCAATAGCACCTTTCCCTGGTTCCCAGTGCAGTGGACAGTAAGGTGAAGGGGAAGAGAGAGGACAAAGCCCTGGGTTTGGTGAGGTTTGCCAGGTGGTGAGTCTTTAGGAAATCAGGATGGTTGCTGAATGAGACCTGGGCTGCTGGGAGGGACAGCGGCAGGATGCAGCTGGGAAAGGAGGCTTCCAGCCTGATCCAGGTGAGCAGTGATCACAGACACCTCCAGCCTGGGCCACCTCTGTTATGCCTCCCGAGTCTCTCAGAAAGCATGCAAAGCAGACAAACAAAAGCCAAATTACAAGGAAAGGAAAATCCAGGTCAGCCAAACAGAGAGAGAGATCAGTTTACAGTCAGCCCCTTTCTCACCAGTGACACAGGGCCCCTACAGAGAGCACCACCCTCATTCTTCAGGCCCCCGGAATGGCAACATTATTTCTCTATTTAGCGTCTTGGCAAGGACACAGGACTTGGTCCAGGCCAGAGTGGCCTAAGGGTGGCATTCTTACTGCTGTTCAGGCATTTTCTGTGAGCAACAAAGTATATAGTTCACTGTATAGTATGTGTGATTTTAGCTACCAAAGTTTAAATTTCATATTCACTCTGCACGCTTGAAGGGTTTATCAGTTCAAGGGCAAAGTTGTTTGGTCAACTTTGTATCCAACCCTCTATCTGCGCATAGAAGCTGTGGTAGTAATACCAGTTAACCTTCATTGAGCACTCAGTATATAATAGCCACTGTATGAGGACCCTTATGCCCGTTGCCCCATTGAGTCTGCATACAACCCTAATAACTTAACCTCGTTTTATAGAAAACTGAGGTCTAATGGTTAATAACTATCCAAAGTCACAGAAGGTATTAAAGCTGGTCCTCAATAAACATCTAATGAATGAGTGAATAATCAGTAGACAGCTTGGCACTTTCACTGCCTGTCACAGCACAGTAGATATTTCTTGCCTCTGTGCCTCTGTTGAAAATATGTACCAGACCCAAGCACTCCCTAATGGAAAGTAAATATAGGTGCACATAGCTCTTGGTGAGTACATGAATCCCACCTGTTCACCTCTTCAATTACAAAGCAAACAGTTCATGGAACTGGAATTACATTCTCTGCCCATCAATCTAGATGAGAAATTTCCTGCTAGCACTGACCCCAAAGTTGCCATGCCACCATCTGGTCCGTGTAAACCAGGAAATGGAAGACTAGTGGGAGCTGTTTCCACTTCCTAAATTCCTGAGCTCAACTGGTCAAACCAGACAAGGCAAGGAAGAGTTCAAGTAAAGTCAGGCAGAATTTGGGTCAAGTGCAGAAGTCCTGTTCTGAATGTGGCAGGTGGTTCAAAACATGCCACACTCACTTCTTGGGGGTTGAGCAGATACCCTCAGAATTCCCATATCAGGAAGGAAGCATTTGTTGAGCACTTCAGAGGGGTCCCCCATCCCTAGCCATGTAGTCCTATACAGGGGGCTCTGCTTGTCTCTTTTGCAAAACAGCAGCCAAATAACCACACTCCTTTAAAAAATCATCTGCCCCTGGGGCGGGCAAGCAGGCAGGCAGGCAGGCAGAGAGGCATTGTAATAAATCTCAAGAAAAGTACCTAAATCAAAGAGTGGGTGGTGAGGAGAGCAAGCTTCCCTAGAGGAGGCAAAGCCTGAACTGAATCTTCAGAGGCAAGTAGCACAAGCCAGGTAGTAAAGGACAGGATATTCCCGGCAGCGGAAACAGCAGATGCAAAGGTAATAGCAAATATAGATAAACTGTGATAAATACTGTGATGGGCTGCCCAGACTGCCTTCTCTGAAGGCCTTGTTCTGGGAGCACAGTTGACCGGTGGCTTTGAGCTGTCAGCTCCTTCAAGGGTGGGCTCAGCTGCAGATGTTGCTGGAGGTGGCCCAGGGAGCCCGCATGCAAAGACTGATCATTGCAGGAGTACAAAGGCCGGGCATCCTTGACCCACCTCTGGATCCAAGTCCAGGGTCACTCCATCTGCAGAGCTCTGTATGAGTACTGTTGTTGAGCCTGCATCATAGCCATCTTGCCTCTCTGCCCTTCCTTCCTGCCCTCCTTCCACAGTTATTTACTTCAAGCATATTCCCTAAGAAACATCCTGTGCTCTCAGCTCCTGGGGCTCTGCTTTTTTCAGACCCAGACTGCAGCCCAAGAGCTCTGCCGGGTGAGGTGCTGTGATTGCCTCTTGAGATTGGGCCTATAAAGAAAGAGTCCACGCTGTAGACAGGCGGCTCAACCAAGCGCTATAGACAGGCAGCTCAACCAAGATGTGATAACAATAATCAGTCCTTTGAAGATGGGGTCGCACATCCCAGCAGATGAGGGAGAAAAGTACACGCATGGCTTAATGGAGTAACAGAAGGGAAAAGAAGTGAGGTGGAGGAAAAAGAAGTGAGGCAGGACCCGTATTGGAGAGGACTTTGTCCGCCAGAGTGAGAAGGTTGAATTTTCTTCTAGGTGTGACACAATTGATTTGATCTGATTTTAAAGGGTCACTGTGGCTGCTGAGTGGAGAGGTAGAATGAAGGGCTCAAGTTGGGTTGGGGAAACCTGTAAGGAGAGAACAGCAAGAGAACAGGGATGACAGTGGAGAGAAGGAGGCAGAATCAAGATACATTTCCTAAGCAGAGCTGAGAGGATTTGATGGTGGAGTCTATGTAGGAGGGGTGGTATGAAGGAGTTGGGTTCCTTGTCTTAGCAATTGGGTGGGTGTGGTATTGAGAAGGAGCTCTCACAGACAATCCCAGGTGGTATCATTCATTGAGAGGGAGAGTAGGTTCCTATTTCCTCTGTTCCAATAGTTTGCCTAGCCTGGCTTTGTACCTAATATTTTTACAAGTTGCCAGTGAAAATGGCCACAAGCCAAATAGACCTGGTTTCTGGAGACTTGCTAGTCTACAGGTGGGCAGGCAAAGGTCTTGGCCAAAGAGCTGAGATGACATTGCCCTGGGAAAGGGAAAGGCGGCATAGGAAGGGGGTAAGGGTGCTCTTTTTCAGAACTGCTATCATCAATCAAATCCTTCCTATGTGTCACTCATTGCGATAAGCACTTTACAGATACCATCACAAATTTCACTAGGTTTTTCACATCTTATCTCTTTCCCTTACTAAAATGTCAGTTCCATAAAGACAGGAAGTTCTCTCTGCATCACTGTATGTTCAGTGCTTTTAGCAAGTTCCTGATAGAGAATAGAGTCAATAAATATTTGTCAACAAATCTTTCTCGTCCACTAGTTGCCAAGTATTTATGTAAATATTTTGGTTTTATTTTTAAAATGAAGGTTACTGGGCAACACTGGTTAATAAGATTAAAGAGGTTTCAAGTGTACATTTCTGATACACAATCCATATATTGCATTGTATGCCCATGAATCCAAAATAAAATCGACTATACAGTATCATGTAGAAAGCCAAAGAAAGGGTAAAACCATGAGTACTTATACACATACATGCACATACCCAACAGAATTTGAAATGCTTTTCCCAATAACTATAAAACTAGAACTGCTTCTAAGAAAATGAGCATTTTATTAATCCAATGATTTTGGAAGCTTCTCTTCTGGGAAAAAGCGTATCTATTGATACAACAGAAGATGGCTGAATTTACTTTGGACTTCCAAAGGTAAAAAATAAATAAAACAAAAAAACCAATACACACACACGCAAGCGCCTAAAACATTTTACTTGTAATACACTCAAGATTTCTAAGTTTATTTTAAATCGACTTTGCCTCCATTTTGTGTTCATTCAAAACAGGTCTAGGGAAGAATGCCAGACAGAGCTGGGATAGCTATCCCTGGGCACCAGCCATACAGGGTGAAAGGAATGTTTTGACGAGAGCTTGTATAGACAATACATTTAGAATTCTTTAAAAATCAAATTTTAGAAATACACTGTTAGGCAAATAAGTTCTAACAAATGTTTAAGTTTGCTCCCTTATAATTTGTATTGGACAGTGCCATGTGTATATAGTTTGTGAAAGGCTGCGGCAGATTGAAAATTACCTTACTGCTCGGGAAGGGCCATTGCTTTGCTGTTTGCTGGAGGAAGGGTTTTTGGTTGCTCCTGCCATTTTTTGCAGAGAAGGAGTGCAGATGCAGAATGCTGAGGGGCTTTGTGAGCCCTACTGAGGCTTGTGGGGGCCTTTGATTCCAGGAGGAACCGGAGAATGTGTCAGGGATTTGGGAGCTCTGAATGAGAGGGAAGCGGTCCTCCCTGTGTGCTTGCTTGTCTGCCGGTGTGAGACTTTAATAAACAGGAGGCCCACCATTTTTTTACTTCACTGCTTCTTTACCATCTGCCCAAATCCAATGTGAACCTGCCTGGCCACCACAGCAGTGGCCGCTAGCCTTACATATACTTACAGCTCTATGGAAAACCTCTTATTTAAAATCTTAAGAGAACCCCAATTTAGCATAACTGAGTGTAGTAAGTGGACCTTCCCCAGGTAATTATGAAGGATCCTGGAGAGCAACCATTATTCCATAGGACCTACACCCATGACCACAGAACAATGACAGGCATCTATACCAAACGGGACTGGCCAGTCTGTGGGCTGCGAAGTCTATGTCATGTTTATAGCTGTAAGACATGAACACTCAGGGGCTTTTCTCAGCCAAGTTAAGTGTTATGAACTGAATTGTGTCACCCCCAATAAATGCATAGGTGGAAGCCCCAATTCCCAGTGAGGCTGTATTTGGAGATGAAGACTTTCATTAAGGAACAAAGGTTAAATGAGGTCATAAGGGTGGGTCCCTTACCGGATGGGACTGGTGTCCTTACAAGAAGAGATACCAGGGATGCACAGAGGAAAAGGCCACGTGAGGACAATGTGAAGGCAGCCAACAGCAAGCCAAGACTTCACCAGAAACTGACAATGCTGGTACCTTAATGTTAGGCTTCCTGCCTCCACAACTGAGAGGAATAAATGTTCGCTGCTTAAGCTGCCCAGCCTGTGGTATTACATAATGGCAGCCACAGCACACTACAGCAGTGACGAAGAATAAAGTCAAGCAGCAGAAAGCACATGAGAGTTCAGACTGCATTTAGTTTTATTTTTAATTTTATTTATTGATTTTTAGAGAGAGGAGGTAGAGTGAGAGAAAGTGGGGGGAGAAGCAGGAAGCATCAACTCATAGTACTTGCTTCCTGTATGTGTCTTGACCAAGCAAGCCCAGGATTGCAAACCGGCATCCTCAGCGTTCCGGGTTGACCTCTGCCCACTGTACCACCACAGGCCAGGCCCATTTAGTTATTTCTAAAGCCCAACAATATTCTTGTCTTGGTCTCAAACTTTAGGATCCTTACAATAATCTCCTGTGAGTTTAGGTGAATTTAAATTGGGTACCTTTTGTTTGCAACTAAATAACATTGGCTTATGGATAGTTGGAATTTTAACCCTGAATATAAAAAAAAAACTTTGAAGCCATTTTAGTAGGAAACCTGAGATATATTTCTGCCCCCCCCCCTTTGAGAGATATAGGGAGAGAGAGGGAGGGAGATGAGAAGCATCATGCTTCACTTTAGCTGTTTATTGATCTCATAAGTACTTTAACAAGCCAGCGACCTTGGGCTCAGGCCAGTGACCTTGGGTTCATATCAGTAATCCCATGCTCGAGCCAGCAACCCTGTGCTCAAGCTAGTGAGCACACACTCAAGCCAGTGACCCCACACTTTGGCAGGCGATCTCAGAGTTTCAAACTAGGGCGCTCAGCATCCCAGGCTGACATTCAATCCACTGCACCACCACTGGTCCGTTCTTTTCTGCTTTCTGTAAGAAATATTTTGTTTTTTTAAAAAACCACAATGGTGCCTGACCTGTAGTGGCACAGTGAACAGAGCATAGACCTGGAATGCTGAAGTTGCTGGTTCAAGACTCTGGGCTTGCCTGGTCAAGCATATATGAGAAGCAACCAATGAACAACAAAAGTGAAGCAACTACGAGTTGATACTTTTCGTCCCCCTACCCTTCTGTAAAATCAGTGAGTAAAATCTAAAAACAAAAAGTATAACCCTAAGATTTTCCAGGAGTATGATGTGATATGGCTGTAGCTATTAAAAAATCTGAGGACTGCCTTTCTTTGCTGTTGGCCTCACCACTCTAGTCTATTTACTTCCTTTAATGAAGTTATTTCTCCTAATCACAAAAACCTAACACCACCAATGACTGATCTCACAGCACTGAAAGGATTTAAGCCCCCATACCTCTGATGATCCCCCATCTGCAAACTGTTTCTTCTCATGCTAACATTCCAGACATTCCAGGATCACAGCTCCCAGGGTCTGGGCCATGGTCTCTGCTCTTTTGTGTTTCTGAGTCTTGCTTACGTGTTTACTTTTCTAGTCTTGCTTCTTGTTTAGCTTATCTAGCTACTGTGTGTTATCTGTATCCTTTCTTCTGTCTGACCACCGGGTTTTCCATGGGTCAGGTTTGTAATGATTGTATGGAGACTAAGAGTACTCAAGGACCTGGGCAGCTCTCCCTCAAAGAGAATCTTAGTTTCCCAGAGGCCTCTTCAGTTTATTAGTCCCCAAAGAGGGATCAAAGGATTAAAAGGCAAAGTCTGACAGCTAACATCTGATTTGGTAACATCTTCCTTTCGTAGATCACCAGTGTGAAAGAGAAGTCCAAAAGACTGACAAGATTATGAGAATAACAGTATTTTCCAAAAATGAGTCTCCCATCCCCTACCCCTTTTTAAAAAATGATACACCCAGCTTATTGGTGGTTATCACAGAATCTACCTTACACGTCACTAGTCTTTTGGTCACTAGTAATCTATCTTTGCTAGAGTAGTCTAACTGAATAAGGTGCCAACTTATTTGACCTACTTTATGATTCTTCAAATACATTACACCTGTTTAGTGACCTTATTCTTTCTAGACGATTTATGAAAGGTGAATGAAGATTACAGCTGACTTTCAAACAGTGTCTGCCCTGTGCATGATACACAGTATAATCATTCCTGGCTTAACACCAGCAATATGATGGTGAGGAGGGTTGGAAAATAGGATTAACAGAATTAAGAACTTTTGAGACTATTTTTTTTGTTAAAAAGTTCTATTTCTTTTTGAATTCAAATGACTTGCTGAATTTTAGATATTTTAGCAACAGTGATTATAGGCATTCCTTTGGATTGCCTAAGTCAGCCTCAAAATGAACACCTAGAAAGGAAGACAATGGTTCTTGCAATTCGTTTCTGAGTCACCTGCCTTACAGAGGCTTTCATCAGCCCTGTTGCACACATGCTGGTAAAATCATGAACACGCATGTTAGACCATGCTATGCCAATAATTTCCATCTTAACTAGCTAGTTTAAGCTTATTTACTCCACTGGACTCTACAGGCTACTTTCTGTATGAACCCAAAGGTAAGCAAATGAGTCAGGCACCCAGGAAAACAATGCAAATACACAATGCTGAAGTGAGAGCAATACTACTAGTGACATACTGAAGAAATCATCTCTGAGACTACTTTATAAAGGACAAAGAATGACCTTGAAAGACACTGATTTATCCAGTTAATAGGTTTCCAAAACCCAAACCCAATAAAACACAACCAGAGCAGATCTAAATTACAACACTTTATTGCAGCATTGGCAAAGGTCAGATTTCTGAAGCTGGTGAAGATAGGGCAGCATTTCCATGTGAAATGTTACAACTTTACAAGTTTGGTTTCTTATTTAATTCTACATGCAGAAACTGAAACATGGTAAAAGAAAAAAATGCAAAATAGCTAGAAAAAAGATGTAATCAAGTTGTAGCATACAGATGTGCTCTTTAACTAAATTTACTATGCCTATTAAAAAGCAAACGAAAGACAACTATTCTAATAAATTAACAGAATGCCAGAAACAGACTAAGAACCCTCATTTCTATTTAGTTGGAGTGGGGAAGTGGGGAGGGAGGAACAAAACAAAACAAAACAAAAACAAAAGCAAAATAAAAGCTCTACTGTTTCCATAGTTTCTTTAGAGACAGAGGCTGTAAACCCATGAAGGTCAACAAAATCTTCTGATCCACTGCTTGTTGTCCTTCATCCACTTTGTGACATGCTGGCTGGCACGTTGTTTGTTTTCAATGATACTTACAATGGGCTCAGTATCCCTCCTCTCAGGCTGGTGTGACTTCCCTAAGCCATCTGAATCCATGCTGTTTGTTATACTAACAGTCTTTCACATTTTTCTTTTACCCTAATAGGCATATACCACTGGCTCTGGTGCATAAAACTGATTTTTCTCCCTCATCCCTTGCTCCTCTTGAAACAAATGCCTAAACGAAAGCCTTCCTGGTGGATTATCTGGTATTTGGATATCTTTTAATCATTTTGTTGTCCTGCATGTAAGGTTTTACTAGAAGATTTTACTGCTTGTGCTATACTTTTCTACTGTAGTCCTGGAGCCCCCAAATGTATCTTCTTCCAACATGGGATGTTCAATTCAGAGACACTGTAACTCAAACCAAGTTTAAAACTCAAGTTCGTTTCCCCCATACCATTACCATTACAACCATCTCTTCTCCGGCTCAGTCATCTCATTGATGCTCTTCTGGGTATAACTGCTCAGTAGTCAAGTTAACCATCTCATTTCTTGACTGCCATTCTCAAGAGAAGATTAACCCTCACGTGGTTTCCATTACAAAAGGCCGTTGATGCCTTATCTGGAAGCGGCTTGTTCCGGTGTTGGCAGAGGCTGCTGTTTCCGCCTCATGGCCCCAGCCTGTCCCAGGTTCGCAACTCTCTAGACCGACATGCTGAGATGTGTCCACTGCTCTCATTCAATTGCTGGAGGACTCCACTATCCACAACATCAGATACAGGACCTAATGAAATGACACGTGCTGCTGGATCAACGTCTCCTAGAGGCACAAACAGGGCAACATTAAAGAACTAGTACTGAGGACAAACCTCTGGCAAGAAAAGAACCCCTAAATACCACTAGCCACTGTCTAGCGACATCTCCAGACTAATCAGTACTTTTAAAGAGCACACAAACTCCTACTGCACTAGGACAAGAGAAGCCTAAAAGGGGGCACTAAAAGAGTAATTTGGACAGTGATCTGGGTATCTTTCCTTCAACTTCTAAGATGCTGAAAATTCATGATTTGTGTTACAGTTGAATTGTATGTCCCCAAAATGTTGAAGTCTAACTCCTAGTACCTCAGAATGTGATCTGGTCACCGCAGATGAGGCTATATCAGTGTAAAATGGACCCCTAATCCAGTATAATCCTGTCCTTAGAACAAGGGGAGATTTGGTCACAAACACAAATACACGCAGAATGCCTCATGAAGATGAAGGCAAAGATCTAGTGATGCAGAAGCCAAGCAACGCCAAAGATTGCTGGTAACTGCCAGAAGCTAGGAGACAGGCACAGAACAAATTCTCCCTTACAGCCCTCAGGAGGAACCAATTGTGCAGATACCTTCACCTTGGATTTCTGGCTTCCAGAACTGTGAGGGAAATAGTTTTGTTCTTCAAGCCACTCAGTTTGTGGTACTTTCTTATGGCAGTTCTAGCAAACTAACGGTTTTTCTCAAGGCAAGTATATTAGCAAGAAACTTTCAAAGAATAAAATGCAAATATGAAAAGGTATATATTCAGCTGGATGCAGCCATAATTTGTACAGATTGAACTAAATGGAAAAGGTCAATTAGCGTAAGTATTCCCTGAGAGAAAAAGATTAAGTCTCCTGAAGTCAAGAGAAAGCAACAGTCTAAAATAGATTTAAATAAATGCAATGAATGATAGGGAAAAAATGTTCATAGTCTTTGGTAAGTAAGACATACATCACTAGTTATAGTGTAGGATGGTTACTTGACTGATTTATAAGCAATGGTTCTGAGAGATTAAAAAATCTAACAGCCCCAAAGTGTTTACAATTTACACTCTTTTAACTATTATTCTAAAAGACTCTATAACTATTACTTATTTGACCTAAAAATAAGGACATAAAAAATTTGCTAATAAAAAGAAATGCACACACTCCTTTAAGATGGGTTATAAAATGTCTGAAAGAATATAACCCTTGCTACTCATTAGTGTGTGGTCCACAACTCTAGCAGCTTCGACATCACCTGGGAGCTTGTTAGAAACCAATCAAAACCAACAGTTTAACAGAAGTCAAGATGACTAAAATACGTATTTTAAAGTTTGAGGAGCACAGGTGTAATCCATGTGAATCTGCAGCAAATACTTGTAGTGCTAACCACCTACCAAAAATGCAAAGTTGTAGTTTTTACAACACTAGCAAAGTATAAAGCAGGGGTCCCCAAACTTTTTACACAGGGGGCCAGTTCACTGTTCCTCAGACCGTTGGAGGGCCAGACTATAAAAAAAACTATCAACAAATCCCTATGCACACTGCACATATCTTATTTTAAAGTAAAAAAACAAAACGGAAACAAATACAATATTTAAAATAAAGAACAAGTAAGTTTAAATCAACAAACTGACCAGTATTTCAATGGGAACTATGGGTGTGGATGCATCCTGTGCTCCTCTCACTGACCACCAATGAAAGAGGTGCCCCTTCCAGAAGAGCGGAAGTGCCGCGGCTGCCAGATAAATGGCCTCAGGGGGCCGCATGTGGCCTGCGGACCATAGTTTGGGGACCCCTGGTATAAAAACAACCTTGTTCTGCATTATAGAATACTTGGATAATTGTTTACTTATAGAGAACTATTGCTATTTTAACTCATTACAAGCAAATAATTATACTTTGTTATAGCATTACTGCCCGTGAGAAGGGCTAAAATTATAACTTACCGCCCTATTTCAATCCTGATTAGAAAATAAAAAATACTTAATTCCTGGGAGTCTTATCAAAATCCACAGATAAGGAAAACATTAAACATCTTTGATAAACAGTTTCCAAGTAAATTTCTTTTAATCTGCCAAATAACCTCAATAATATTAACTTTTTTTTTTAAAGCACTAGCCAAGTTAGGAGTCAAATTGCAAACAGTTTTGAGACCTCATTCACAGAATTTATTTTTTGCTCCTTTGTAGAGGAATTCCTCAATTAGCATGTTCTCCTGAAGATATCTAGCAAACCACTGCTCTACATACACATCTTTCTACTAAGTCTGGCCCAGGTTAAAAATAGAAGAAAATAAAGAGGAGCCAAACCACCAGGAGACTCCACCCAATCAGTTACATTCTTTCAAATGACTGCATTTATTCACTTAAAAACAAGTTTTAAAAATGGCAAAAAACATTTGGTGCTCTATAGGCTTAAAAACTCACATTTACATGTCTACTTGTTCCTTCTGTGCTGCTATCTACTGTAAGAGCACTGGCTTTGAAAAAATCAAAATAGCTTGTAGGGAACCATTTTCAAGAGTGATGGACATGTTAGAATTTTTTTTTTTTGAGTTATGATTTCAAGAAGAGATCTATCTATCTACCTATCTATCTATTTCGTGAGAGGAGGGGAGACAGTGAGGCAGACTCCCGCATTTGCTCTGACTGGAATCCACTCGACAATCCCATCTGGGCCGTTATTCGAGTACCAAGCTATTTTTAACATCTGAGGCTGTCATGTTAGGACCACTGGGCCATCCTCAGGGTCTGGGCCTATGCTCAAACCAACTGAGCCACTGGCTACAAGAGTGAAAGGGGGAGAGAAAGGGGACAGGGAGGGGTGGAAAAGCAGATGGTTGCTTCTCATTTGTGCCCTGACTGGAAATCAAACCCAAGACATACATATGCCGGGCTGACTTTCTATCCACTGAGCCACTGTCCAGGACCAAGAAGAGATTCAAAACAGGGAGAATGGGTAGCATAAGAGTTGGGATTCTCACAAAGTCAGGAGACAAGAGGGAGAAGAGCTAGGGAGCAGAAAACATAAAAAAAAGTTTAGTAAAAGACTACACACAGATTTGTAAAAAGTCCTTTGTATTTTCAGCAAATAATTACTGAGCATCTACTATGTGCCAGACCATGAGAGCTATGGAGAAACTATAATGGCTTTGCCTCTATCCCCATTCTTCAATATCATGGAAACAAAGACAAGCTAGCAGGTGATTACCAGCGTCTGTAGAAAGACATGAGCTGGGGCAGCAAATATACACTGACCCATGTCAGACTTCAGAACACCAAGGTCAGACCTGCTAGAGGAGAAGGAGTTATCTTGGGAAAAAGCACAAGAGGGCTCCAAACATGGGTAGTAAAAAGACAGTAGAAAGAACTAAAAGGCCAGCTTGGTTGGGAGTAGGGAAAAATATAGCAAGAGATAAAGCCAGTAAGGTAAGTACACCTTCAACATGTTAACCAAGTTGAGGAGTTTGGACTTTATCCTACAAGCCATGAGGCTCCACTGAAGAGCTCACATAATCAGACAGCAGATTTCATTTTAGAAAGAAAACTGGGTAGAGCAAAGAGAATGAAACGGGACGAAACTGGAGGCTGCTTGGTGGTAATGCAATGAGAAGAGATTGTAACCGGACCTTGGATCTCACAGTAAAAGTGGAATGAAATGGGGAAGTAGGAGAGTCATACAGCAGTATATCAGAAAATTGTTAATTAACTACATGTGGAAATTGAGGGAGAGAGAAATCTAAACTAAAAACCTTCATTTCTAGTCTGGACAACTGAGTATGCAGTGTCTCCATTCACCAAACCAGGACAACAGGGGAGGAGAGTGGCTGGGGGCTGGGGGACATACTGAGGTTTATGTTCCCCTGAGATGTATAGGTGGCTGTTTAGATGATAGTTGGATATACAGTCAGAAAGTAAAGCATTAGCATCTCTAGGAAGAGACAAGTCCAAGAAGGAGGACTAAGGGAGGAAAGAGAAAGAGCAGAAGACAGCAGAGCCGTCAGTGGAGGAGGTGCCAAAAGGAGAAGGAGGCCACAGGCTCAGTGATGACAGCCTAGACTCCTGAGGAGGCATCAGGAGGCAGCGTGGTGGCTCAGGAAGGCAGTGCTAGGGAAATGGCAGAGGAGGCAGTAGACTACAGCTGGTCACACAGTGAGCGGTGAGAAAGAATAAATGTGGCCAATTCTTTCAAGTATGCCAACGGGGAGAAAGAGGGACTGGAGGGAGGAAAGAGAAACAGAACATCAACAACGAATTTTGAGAAATGACTGAAAACCTAGTAGCAAACTAAGAAAGGTGTATCTTTGTATTTATATATATCCATTATAGCATGTAAGTTTATACATCTGTTTTCCCATATTTCTGTTCCCTACTTCCTAAGAGATGCTTGGTACTTAACAGACTCTCAACCAATGATTTTTAAAAGAAATATATGAATAGGGCAGAATTAGCTCTTTCAAATTATCTGCACTTGGTATTCCCACTGGACTACAAGACTGAGGATTAAAACTGGCTTTTATCCTCTATTTTTCAATTGTCCACTGCGCAAGACTGAACCCAAGGTAGGTGCTGGATGTATATAAGCAGAGAGGAGCAAATCCTACTGCAGATATCAGTTAGGTCTCAAACATCATAGTTACTGATGCTGTCAAGTCAACTAATCGTTTAGAAATTAGGAAAAGATGCTACCCTTACAATATCTGACTAGACAAGGAATTAAGACATTAATAGAAATAATGTTGTTCAAAGATGTTGGGCTGCAGTAAAGACAGGTGAAGTTGATGGAAAACATCAAGATAAAAATATTTGAACAGTTCTGTCCTCCAATCACAAGACCAAAAAAAATAAAAAGAAAAAAGGAAACAGGTATTATGAAGAACATGATGGTATATATCTAAAACTACTCTAAAAAATATAAAAGCAGGAAATAAACATTTTTATGGCCTGTTAACCTAACTAGTTGCTTCTACATTTGGCAGCAATAAAAGGTTTTATTAAAGGACTTTAATGAAGTTTGGGTGATTAAATATAACTTAATATTGCATTATGCCTAATTAGATGGGTTTGTATAACATTTCTTTCTTTTCCTTTCCTCCTTCCCTCCCTCCCTCCCTCTACCTCCTTTCCTTCCTAGCATTTCTAACTTGGATTTCTAAAAACATTACACTCAACAGATGTTAAAATACAGATCACTATACTGTCATGACAAACCAATTTTTAAAATTTTAATTTGATTAGAGTTGTCTGAGCATATAGTTCAAAGAAAACTGTTATCAGGAACACACAAATATATTTTGTTAGTAAAAGACTAACACCTGCGTTTTTCCTAATGTATCCTCTTCAACAATGAATTACTTTTGCTACTACCGGTACTCCCAGCACACTCCTTTCTACGCCTGCTTACAAGGACAGGGTAACTTTTTAGGGCTACTGTACATCCTCATCCTGAACACCAGTTCCTAGAGGGAGATCAGTAAGAGCAGCAGAGCCAATGTCACTTCACCATAACCCAACCATAAGACAGAAAACTGAATTGATAGTGTAAGTCTTTTAGATCAGGTCCCAGGAATACTTTGAATTATTGTTTAAAAACAGATGAATGAGACCCTATTAGGGAACATGATTTACATGAAACTCCTTATAGAATTTTAATTACTTCACATTAAGCAACTCAAGTTCCAAATAGAACTGGCATAAATCCCAGCAGGACATTTCATAATTTAAAAAACAAAATATCTCAAAAACAAACTCAACCACCATACTTGTAAGTCTAACAAACAGGATTGAAGTTTCTGTAAACATTAATATGACTTAACACTGACCAAAGAAATACTAACACAAAACTTGTGATTTCTCTCAAACTAATCTATAAACAGTCTTCTCTATAAATGCAAAAGAGAAAACTTAAAACACCAGATGTCCGGTTGGAGTGAAAGCCACAATCAAGTGTGACTTAAATCAAGACAAAAAACAAACCTGTAATTATTTTATAAATACGTTTTCTTTTCTCAAATACCTACAAAACAAAGATCTTCTATCTTGCTAATGATTAGGCCATTATCATTACATGTAATTCACAACTACCTAAGTTATTCACATGGACATCATAAAAACCAAAGAGTTAAGGAAGAAATGAGAGAGACAGTCCTACCTCCCACCAGTCTTAAAGATTAGATCCGCATTAGGTGCTCCCTTTGGATGCTGGTAACGCGGCCGCCGCTCCCGATTGGTGTTTGCTGGAGCTGGGCGCTGGGCAAGAGATTGCAGCATTTCTGTTGTGAGGAGCAAAACAGAAAAGGTGGTGAACTCTGGTAAATGTACTCCTGCCATGAAGCAAATAAAACCCTAGGAAAGTCAAGTTTATTAGTTCTGTCAGGTTGCTGACTAAAAGAAAAATAACCATAAATAGACTAAAATGATTAAGAAGTACTGAAAAGTAACATTTAAAGATGAGATGTGCTCTATGGATCCAATCTCTCATTGTCAATTTGGGCTCTACATAAGTGTCTTGTGAGGTAGTAAAACAGTGTGAGAAGCAGTATGGTACAGTAATTATAAATAAGCATGATGTTTACAACAGGATAATACTGGTTCAAATCTCAGCTCTGCCACTTACTAGTTGTGAGACTTTGGGTTCAGTTTCCCTAAATGTAAAATGTGGATAATAATTATTTACTGAACTGTGTGAGGATTAAAATGCTTTGAAAAAGTACATAAAACAGTGTCTGGCCCTAGCCAGATATCTCTGTTGGTTGGAACATCGGCCCAAAGTGCAGAGGTTGCCAGTTAGATCCCTGGTCAGGGCACATACAGGAGCAGATTGATGTTCCTGTCTGTTTCTCTTTCTCCTTCTCTCCTCTCTGGCTAAAATCAATAACAAACAAACAAACAAACAAAAAACAGTGTCTGGCCCATAGTAAGCACTTATACTGAGTGTTATGTTAGTAATCATTTATTTTTTTAAGAATGCTCGCTATCAACTGGAAGAGCAAATTCTAGAAGTGGAATTTAAAGACAGAAAACCAAATTTACACAACAATCTCTTGCACAAAAAGCAGTTTGCCTGTACAGCACGATATGAACCACCATGTTATGGCTCCAAACCAATGCCACAGAAATGCCAAAAGATAGCACATGAGGTATCCATGGACTCTGCATAAGCTTCCAGTTAATCCAAGAATGCTGAGAATGTCCGCATAAAACTAGGCCCCTAATTTGAGCATACCCTCAAATCTGAAGGAACATGGGTTCCTTAAGATCAGGATTCCCAAACAGATAAAATGAGATAATAAATACTTGTTAATTTGCTCACAGTAGACTGACAACATGATTAAAAATTGATTGTCTCACTTACAAACATAGCTCAATGGTATAGGATTGAACTGAATTATAGAATGTTGGGCAAATGAGTTTGTAAAATGTGATTTTTACGCTTTGTTAGAGATGCTCTGCCCACGTGAATAATGCTGCCCAGGTAAAACTGCTAATTACCTTCTTGCTTGGGAAGGAACTTTTGTTATGCTAATGTGTGCTAGAGGAGGGGTTTTTGCACCAAAAGTTTGTGAAGAAGCAGGAGAAAGGGCATGATTTTGCAGAGTGAAGGAGAAGAAGAGGTAGCCAAGATGGCAGGGTGCTGAAGAAGAAGCCAGTTTGTGCAGAGAGGAGAAGGGAGATGGGAAACAGAGGTGACTGAGCTGGTGGGGACCTTTGACTCTAGGAAAACCCGATGTGTCAGTACCTTTGTGAGTGCTGAATGAGTGGGGTTTGGAGCGCAGTGTGTTTGTGTTTACTCACCTATCGGGTGTGAGGCTAAAATAAAGATATAGCCCACCATTTTTCAGCTCTGTTGTTTCTTTACTGTCTGTCCGAATCTAATGTGAACCTGCACCTGCCTGGCAGCGACGGGAGCCACAACTACTGGCCTTATACAGAATTAGCAAATTATAATGACAATTAGATTACTGTTACTTCACAAATAAGTGATTAAATGAGGATAGAATGGAAATAAAAAACAACTTCTCAGACTAAAATATACAAACATGGCATGAAAAGATCGAGAATAACAGCTTTGATATTCTATATTTAAAAAGCCCAAAAGGCATCAAATTCTCTATTTTTGTCCTAAAATGACTTTATACCTTGATAATCTTCTTGTTCTTGTCGTTCATTGATATCTAGTGTGAGCTTTTTCATTCTCATCCTTTCTTCTTGTTCGGCCTGTTGCTGATTCCAATGATTTGCAGCAAGTTGGGAAGACATGGGTACATTAAGGATCTTAAACTGAGGGAGGAAAAGAAAATCACATCACAAATGACTTGAGAAAAATCAAGAGAAAAAAGATTTCAGATATAATATTAAGAAAATCAAATGAGTTTAGAAAAATAATGTCTTTCCTTTCTGTAAAAGTCAGTAAAGACAGAAAAACCTAAGAACATAAACAGGTGATAGTACTCTTCTACTGGAAACAAACCCATTAGGGTTGGATGGGAAGTGGAGGCCATTGAGTCCAACCTCCACGAAAAGCAGAAGCTCCTCTTTCCTGCACATTGTTTGGAAGCACACACCTAGCAATGAGCACATTCTGTAGACTCTATAATGTACAAATAATTGTCAGAAAGATTTTATATAGCAATTTTTTTTTTTTTAGAAAATTAAATTTAATGGGGTGACATTGATCAATATGATTACATAGGTTTCAGGGAAACATTTCTATAGCATCTGAACTGATGATTGTGTGGTGTTACCCATTACCCAAAGTCAAGTCATTCTCCATCACCATATACTTGTGCCTCTTTACTCCCCTTTCCCCCCCCACCCCCCAACATGCTCTGCATCCTTTTCATTTCTATCCTCTGGAACCAGTTCTGCTCTCCTGAACCATACAGAACAAATCTAGTCCACCTTCAGTATTAACAAACCGTCCTATTTCTACAGATAGCTATGATTTGGAAAAAAGGAAGAGTTAAGAAACATACAAGATCCATTTCTGTTATGGGAGAGAGTCCTTATCTATGGAATACTTTTTTTAGCAGGGTGTTCTTGGTTTAGAATTGTGCAAGGTAAACAAAAGTAGAACACCTATGAATTGATAGGCTCCCTGAAAATTGTTGAGTAAGCTATATAACCATCAGAGTAGTAAATGGAGATGTTTCATAACCTAAACTCTCTCTGCTGTATATAACTTGAACCCCTCACTTAACAGAGCTCCTCTAATACTCTGGACCAAAGGCACATCTGATGCAGAAAGAAAGAACTTGGAGCGTTGTGTTCAGGATCTCAGACCTTTCCCTGCTTGATCTATGCCTTTTGAATGTTTGCATCCTTGAAATTATTAGTAAAGCTTAACACTGTGTAATATCTCCAATTCATTTGAGTTTGATTTGACAATCCGATTCTCTGTATTATCTGAGATGTCCTTTCTTGGTACTGTATTTATTCTCTTTTATGATACACGTAGTCAGTGTTCCTCTTAAAATATTAATAATACCCAGAACACTAAGGCCAGAAACACTGAAGTGAAAAATACTAAGTGCAGGTCTGAAACTATATATAAAACCAACTAAGTACATTTCATTTTAATCACAATACAGATAATTAAATATTTCACATATCAAAACTAAAATATATTTTAGGTAGTCCCTTTAGCTATCAGCATAGTAGACCTCATCCCTTCTCCCTACTGAACTAAGTCTGATACAAACTGCTCTTAGTGGTCTCTTAGTACAAATGTTTTTGCAACTCGCACTTTCAATTATGAGCTCAAAACCATCTTCTTTAGTGAGGTGTACTTAACACACAGTAAACTGCACATATTTTAAATGTACAATTTGTTGAGTTCTGACATATGTATACACATGATATAACCAGCATATCCACCATCTCCAAAGGTTCCTCTCGTCTCCCACTGTAAAGCATCTCTTCCTCTACCCTATCCCCAGGCAACTAACTGCTAACCTGCTTTCTGTCACTATTGATTAGTTTGCACTTTCTGAAATTTTAAATACATTGAACAATATCCACCTTTTTTAAGTAGTACAATGATTCTGAGGTGTAGTCATGTTGTCATAGATATTATAGTTTATTTCTTTTTATTGTAGAGTAGCATTACCTAGTACAAATATACCACAATTTGTTTATCCATTTATTTATTGATAGCATTTGGTGTTTCTAATTTTGGGTAATTGCAAATACATTGTACACTCATGTACAAATGTTTCTGTGGAAACATTTTCATTTAAATTAAAAATGCTAGAAATATCCAGTGTATTTTACTTTTTAAGAAAGTGATAAAATGTTTTCCAAAGTGGTTGCACCATTTTACATTCAATTAGTAGCATATGAATGTTCCGGTTCCTTCATACCCTTGTCAACACTTGGTATTTTAGCCATTCTAGTGAGTATATAGTACTATTTTCATTTCAATTTTAATTTTCTTTTTCTAATAACCAAAATCATCTATTTTAACACTCAATCTAGAATTATGCTAAGAGCTGACATCAAGCTTACCGAATTGCATAGTTTTCAGAATTTTTCCTGCTCTTTGAAAAAGGAAATATTTGCCCAGTATGAGTCTTTTAACTACTGTTCCATTATGTATAACATTTTTCTAAGTTAATGACAACTGCTCTACAATTTCATATAGAAATTCTTGCAGTTCTTGAAGAAGGGCAGAATTTGTTTATGCCTAAAAACTGGGACTCAAATATTTGAAGTAAATAAATTATCCCCTTGGACACTATCTAATTTTACTCAATTTTTAATTTACTCATTCATGTTGAAATCTTTCTTGTTGATAAAAAAGAAAATGAATGGTTGTTTTTTCCACAAACTTTCCCCCAACAGTGGGATTTATTTACTCTTACTTATTCTCATGACCTGGCACCTTTTAAAGCACCTCATCTTCTTAAATCTCATCTCTTTTAAAAATTACTGTTTTTAGACTATTTCTAAATTCTACGGTATTTGGCCTGATGATGGTCAATTTTCCTTCTTCCACAATTATGAATTCTATATCTATACTCTCTTTTTTTCTGCTCCTTCTCCAAGTTTCCTTTCATTTCTACATTATAATCAGCTCTTCCATTAATTACATACCTGCCAGGCAGTAATGCAAAGAAGTTAAGAAGGTAGACTTTTATAGTCAGACTGGGTTCATAACTCAGCCTTATCATTTATTAGTATGACCTAGCCAATCAGTTAACATTCTTTTTCTCTTAAGTAAAATGAAGATATTAATACTACCTTTTAGGGTTGCTGTGAGAAATATGTAAAAAAATATGTAAAGTATATAAGATAGGGTCTACACATAGTATGTACTCCATAAATATTACCTATTAGTAATGCATTTAAATGCATTAAAGTTCAGGATGATAATCTCCTTCAGTATTTTCCTATACATTCTGAAAATAATACTAGCAAAATAAAATCACAAGTAAATTTTAAACCACCTCCTTAGCAAAATGAGATTGAAAACCAACAAGTAGAAACAAATCCTTAACTACTTCTGTATACCTCTCCTTAGGCCTGTGTAGCAATCTATATCAGAATACATCTATATCCAATGGGACTTGCCCTAACTGCTTCTTATTTCCACTAACAAAAACAAACCAAAACAGAGTTAAGTAAAATAGCAATCATTCCTTGTAATAAACTTTTCTATTTTTCAAAATTCAGGAAGACACACATGCTTTTATCTGTCACATTAACACACTCAGAAAACAGGCTGGCCATTTTTCCCCCTTAGTAGGTTCGTGATAACAACATTTGAAATTTCCTTCATAAATCAGTAATGTTGAGCCTAATGAGGATGGTACTAATCATACTGATGAAACAGTATAAAATATTACAAAGGAAATAGTTAAATATATTCTAAAGAGAAATAATTGCAAATAAAAGACAAAAACACTTTATGACCTGAGACAAGTTTTACAAAAAAATAGTTCTCAAGTATAATGTGCTTTAAAAGAACAGAAAAGAGGCCCCGGTCGGTTGGCTCAGCGGCAGTGCTTCGGCCCGACACGTGGAAGTCCTGGGTTCAATTCCCAGCCAGGGCACACAGGAAAAGCACCCATCTACTTCCCCACTCCTCCCCCTCTCCTTTCTCTCTGTCTCTCTCTTCCTTTCCCACAGCCAAAGCTCCGTTGAGCAAAGTTGGCCCGGGCACTGAAGATGGCTCCATGGCCTCTGCCTCAGGTGCTAGAATGGCTCTGGTTGCAATGGAGCAATGGCCAGATGGGCAGAGCATCACTCCCTGGTGGGCATGCCAGATGGATCCCGGTCAAGCACATGCAGGAATCTGTCTGACTCCCCACTTCTCACTTCAGAAAAATACAAAAAAAAAAAAAAAAAAAGAACAGAAGAGAGACTAATAAATACAGAGAGCACAAGAGACAAATTTACTGCTGCCACCCTTATCAAGTGCCTTCACCATAAAGCCACTAAGATACTTTTAAAACAGACGTACTACTTTATAGCAAATTAGATAGCAAAAAATTGTAGTCACTGAAACTAGATTTCCTGGAATGTGATAATGAGTAAAGATGATTTACATTATATTTTAAAACTACTTCACAAATGTAGCTGAAATTGGAAAAAATATATATGTATGTATTCAAACACATATACATAACCCCAAGGGTACTATGATAGATAATATCAATATCTCCAATCAGAAGATATGTAATACAAATCAAGATTCCTTATAAATACTAACTTAAAAAAAAGGATTGCTTGTAAGTATTAAACTAAAATATATTGTGCATTTGTTTAAAACAAATAGCTTTAAAACATCATACAGTGGTTCTATTAATTTAAAATGTTTTAATAATCAAAACATTTTACTTCAATTCAGTGCTATTTCATAAATATTTAAATCTAGAAATAAATTATCAATAGTATTATCCTTAATGACTACAGAAAAAAAAGTTATTTCTGAGCACAAATTTGTGTACAAAGATATCTTTCATGTAAGAACTACAGAGTCCTATAAAGGCAACACATTTCACATTTCTAGAAAAACCGCTGCACCAAACATGGTCAACACCCAAAACTCAAATAGAGAAATAAAAATCAGAACAAAATATATTTTCTTTTGCAGGCCACAAAATACCAGTGATGTTTTTTCAAATAATCTTCCTAAAATTGAACATTTTCCAAAATTCCAAATAAAGTTTGAGCTGAAAATTTACTTAATAACCATGTACTCTGACTTCTCACTTCATGTTTGCTAATGTGTTTTAAATAAAGTTCAAGAAAAGTTACCTTAAAAATTAAACAAAATTCCAAGTTTTAAGAGTAAACACTTCTAATTACTTTGTATAAAGTTATAGGAGTCACACAATATATAATCTACCTATTTTAAACTAAAAATATTCCTCCTTAGAAATAAGCACATAGTCTTTTATTTTGAAGCATATAAGTTAGAATTTAGGGCTGCAGAAATAAATTTATTTTTCAAAGTTCAAAAGTTTCTTACAGTCGGTTTTGATTTAATTTACAACTACTCATTCTGAAAAGGTCATACGGGGTGTATGAGTTGATAAGGGTATAATAAATTTTCATGTGTGCCTCACAAAAGGGAGAGACAAATGAATCAACTTATTATGTATTCTTGTGTAATTATATTCCTAAACTCCCTTCTAGTTAAGAAATACCAAGGCTCAAGGCAAATGTAATACAAATGTTCAGTAGCTGCAAGGGGATGGGAACCCACTGTATATAGTTAAATGAAGTTACCACGAACTGCCCTTCACAGTTAAAAAAATATATCTTTTTTATCCTTTGGTGCAACAAAAAATCTAGTACTAAGTAAGGACTGAAAGCTTTAAGAAAACAAAAGTGAAGAGAAGAGAAGAGAAAATGAAGCAGACCTAAAATTGATGATGGAAATACAAAAAAGTCTAGCTCAGAGAACTTAGTCCCAAGAAAACCAAAAACTCTGAACTTTGAATATCCTGGTAACAGTGGGGAATTAGCAATTCTAAGCACACTGAGGAGAGCAGTTGTACAAAGATCAAAAAAAGTCCTAATTTTTCCAGGGAATAAGTGGAGGGTAGAGGAGTGGGGAAATAGCAGGGCTTAACCTTGACCTGAGGGTGGGACAGGGTGAAACCTTCCTGGAAAGCATGGTAACCAGAGAATGGAGGAAAGACCTGATAACTAGAACTATAAGGACAGTGTGAAAAAGTTATAGCAGTTCTGTACCTAAGTCAAAGTTAACAATTAAAATGAGTTACAATGTATATCTTTTCCAGCCATCCATATAATATTTCATTGGTATATAGTTTTCATATCTCAAGATTTATTTGCACTACAACAAAATGGTACACTGTACAACTTTGATCCTTTGTGTAAACAAGAAATTACATGACAAAAGCAGAGATCAAATGTAAGCATCATCTCTTTGAGGTTGCAGTGGTAGGGAGGGAACAGACTATTCCTTCCATCTTAGGTGACACCTCATTACAGGTCTCCCCTATCACCCATCTAAAACAGCAATCTCCCTCTAATGGCCTCTTCCCAATCTCAATAGTTTTCTATTCTCTTATTTGGCTTTATTTTCCTTCATAGCATTTTCCCAACCTGATAGTATGTATTTTATTGTCTGCCTCCCAACACTAGAATGATAATTCCCAAGAAAAGGGACTTTGTTTGCCTGCTGTATGTTCTGCACATAGAATAGTGCATGGTGTGTAGCAAGTCAACAATAAACATCTATCCAGTGTTGTCAACCACCTGTCTGCAAACAGATGCTGGTCCACGTAAGAGTTAACCACCCTGATGTTGGATGAAGATTATAGAGTCTTGAGTCTCTAACCTTCATATAATATCAGGGTGGTTATCTCTTTCATTGGCATATTTCTGGCAGAAAGGCACCAGGCCACAGCTGGCAGCTGAAAAACACTGGTTTAAAAAGCTATTTGAATGAGTGTGGAAGCTAGGTATTGGACTTATGTTGGGCAGATAAAATATACTATGCTCACTTTGTTAAAGATGGCGCTGCCCACGTGCAAGTTTTAAGAGTAAGCTTTTCCCCACACCCTTGACTGATTGGATGATGTGGGTAGTGCACACCCATGAGGAATCCTCCCATTATGCCTCAGATAAGTGACTCTGTATCAGAAACTTCCTTGTTTGTAGATTGGATTAAAGGTTTGGATTTCTACACTATAAAGTGGGGCGGGCCGGGAGCTTACTCTCTCTTGGTTCCTGAGGTTAGTATTAGAGAGGAGAGCAGATTAAGGCCACGTGGAGGCCAGGAGAAGCAACCAAGATGGTGGAGTGCTGAGGAAGAAGCCAGTTTGTGCAGTCTGTATAGAGAGAAGGAGATGAGAAACTGAGGTGAATAAGTCTGGTGAGCTAGAAACCTTTTGATTCTAGGAAACTCAGATAAGTCAGTAGCTTTGTGAGCACTGAATGAGTGGGTGTTGGAGCTCAGTGTGTGTTTTTGCTTGCCCACCTGGTGCAAGCTAGAATTAAAGCTGATGGCTCACCAGTTCTTGGCTCCATTGTTTCATTACCGACTGTCCGAATCTAATGTGAACCTGCATGAGCCAGACGACTGTGATGGTGGGCCCTGGCTACTGGCTTTACAACTTATCTCTGAGAAGCTGTAGTAACTACCTTGTTTCATAAACTAAGATTCCATCATAAGCTACACCATTATTTTTACATACTACTAAAACAGGAAAATGCTACCAGTTATCCTAGGATTCCATCTACTTTAAGAGGCAGCTTGATTTCAGAAATGTTGACAGCTTTGGTAATATATATCTGAGAGCTGGGCTTTATTTTCTTTACAGCATTTTTTCACTATCTGTAAGTAAGATGCTTGTCTGGCTCCCTCAGCAGGATGTGAGCTGTCAATGTATGAATCCGTGAAGTAACTAATAGCCTTAGTAGTCGGGGAAATGGTTCTGAGGGCCATTTGTGAATTACAAGAAAGGAGAGGGAAGCAGTCTAAGGAGAATGGAGGATTCAGAGTAAAAAAACAATGATTTTCAGGGGAAATACTGACAACTGAGCATTTTCTTGAGATGTGTCATCATCCTGTTTTCCTTTCTGACTCTGAGCATACTTGGGAAATCTTCCTACTGAAATAAATGTCCTTTCCATTCAAAAATACTATTCAGTACTAGTCACATGTGCCTTCTATACATATATTAGATAAAATTATGTATTTCTACCACTGAATACTTTCAATATTTTCAACTCTTTTCCCTTGTTGGCAAAAGAGAATTTTGAACCTATAAAACATTATCACTTTCACTTGATAATAATCAATTGTGAATACACAGGGGGCCATTTCTTACCTGCTGTTTATTGCCTTTTCTTGTTAACATGACAAATGGCATTGTGTCTGCAGACTCTGCCTCTCCTTCGCCACCACCAAGTGGAGGTCCTTTCCGCAGCTGGCTTTTGAGATGCAAGGGAATCGCAACATCAAGTTGGTGCACTTTAACAGATTCACCACTTCGTTGCTTAAAGATAGAAACGAAAAAATATAAAAACTCCAGGGTACACAGGGTGATATATATATAAACTTCAAACAATTACTTCAGTATTAATTTCTTAAAACACAATTATTAGAACCTGAATAATCTTTGTGAAATGCAAATGAAAGCACTGCCTTCCCAGGCCCCCAAACCCTTACATCTGGCTTGGAAGAACTGTGACTTGGCTCGTGGTTATCACTCCAGTCTCTCCAAGCCCAAACACACAATGCTGTAGGTTCTACAAAATTTCCCTGGTCCTTGGATGGACTGTGCCCTTTCATTCATATTAACAGCATATATCTTCATTCATACTTCTTATATGTCGTAATTACCCGCTTATCTGTGAGAACTTCCCCTCAAGACTGGTGGTTTCATGACTGCACACCCTTTTCCCTAGTGTTCTATAGCAATGTCTTATACACAGGAAGTATTTAACTAATACTCAAAAGTAAATGGAATCCATTAATGCTCAGATTAACTTCTCATTTGTTAACATCTATTATTTTTAACATTTAAATTAGGTTTATCAATCAATTTATTTAAACAAACCTTCACTGAAGACTTACTGTGTTAGGCTTGAAGATACTAGTATTAAAAAAAAAAATCTCTACTGAGTTACTGTCGAAGAACTCATAAACTTATTAAGCAAGAGAGAAAGAAATGAATTAAAAATGATTCACCGAAGTTATATAAGCTGTGTGGGAGACAGAGTAGAAGGATATGTAACAACAGAGTGCATTTAGGAAACTGCAAATTTTCTCTGTCTAATGAATGGAGCACAAATGAGGAAAATAGCTAAACATGAGTCTTCATAGCTGAGCACGTAATGCTAAAAAGGCCATGAAGGTTTTCAAATGGTTTTACTACAGTTTAAACAGTCTTTTAATGTATGCTCCATATTTGCAATAGACTTGCAAATCAAGCAAAATGGTCATAAAGATGTAAGGTTTTATTGTTTTTGATTTCTAAATTCTAATTTGTTAAAAGTTCCCCCAGGTTAATAAGATTTTTAAGACTTATAAAAACTTTGTATTTAAAATTTGAAAGGACTGTGTTAGAGGAATCAATTTGTAAATTATCTATAAATTATAGATAAAACTAGGGCTTCCTTAGGGCTCAACTCAATCTGCTTCTCCTCTTTCTCCACACTTTATTCATGGATATTTCACATAGTGTCTTGGCTATACACACACACACACACACACACACACACTCTCTCTCTCTCTCTCCAACCCAAGGGTTCCCAAACCGCGGCCCCCTGAGACCATTTATCCGGCCCCCGCAGCACTTCCGCATTTCCGGAAGGGGCACCTCTTTTATTGGTGGTCAGTGAGAGGAGCACAGGATGCATCCCCACCCATAGTTCCCATTGAAATACTGGACAGTTTGTTGATTTAAATTTACTTGTTCTTCATTTTAAATATTGTATTTGTTCCCGTTTTGGTTTTTTTTTTTAAATCTTTAAAATAAGATATGTGCAGTGTGCATAGGGATTTGTTCATAGTTTTTTTTTATAGTCCGGCCCTCCAAGGGTGTGAGGGACAGTGAACTGGCCCCCTGTGTAAAACGTTGGGGGACCCCTGCTCCAACCATTCCATTTACGTTTTTCTTCTGATCTCCAGACATCTCCATTTAGACACCCCACAGGCTTCTCAAACTGATCATGAACAAGTGGAACGTGTGCTCACTCTGCCCATTTCCTGTCAGAGAGACTAGTCAGTGGTGCAAGCTAAAAATCTGAGGACTGTCATAGACTTCTTGTTCCCCATACCACTATCCATATCAAACACCAAATAAATCCAGTTCCTTTTTAATAGCTTTCAAATCCAGACTTCTCTCCTGTCACTATCCTAGACAGGTGACTATCGTGTTTTAAGTGGGGTTACTAAAACAGCCTTCTATCAGGTCTCCCTGATTAGTCTCTGCTTTAGTCTAAGGCTTTAGTCTAAGCCTCCATACATGACCAGGCTACTTCAAAGGCGTCCAATCCAATTCGCCATTCTCATGCTGTGCTATCCTTTCACATACTATGTCCTATTACTACTGGCCTTCATTTAGTTTCTGAAACATTACAAGTTCTTTTCTGCCTCCAGAAGTTTGACAGATTGTTCTCACGTTTCACCTAGAGGACTCAAGTTTACCTATCTTGTCTAAAAGTCATGATCTCGCCTGACCAGGTGGTGGCGCAGTGGATAGAGCATCGGACTGGGATGCAGAAGACCCTGGTTCGAGACCCCAAGCTCGCCAGCTTGAGCGTGGGCCCATCTAGCTTGAGGAAAAGCTCGTCAGCTTGGACCCAAGGTTGCTGGCTCCAGCAAGGGGTGGCTCAGTCTGCTGAAGGCCCGCGGTCAAGGCACAAGTGAGAAAGCAATCAATGAACAACTATGGTGTCACAACAGCAACAATAAAACTAATGATTGATGCTTCTCATCTCTCTCCGTTCCTTTCTGTCTGTCCCTATCTATCCCTCTCTCTGACTCTCTTCTCTCTGTCCCTGTAAAAAAATAAAAATAAAAATAAAAGTCATGATCTCAGGCCTTCCCTGATAGTCTTATCTAAAGAGGGCCCTTCCCTTACTCTCTATCAAAGCACTATGCTCTTTTTGTTCTTTAGCATTTGTCACAATTTTAAAGTATATATTTGTTTAGTCGTTAAAGGTGTACTTGCCTCATAAAACTACATTCTCTGACAGTAAAAAGCAAGTCTGTTTTTATTTACTACTTTATAGTTAATCTGTTGGCAGTGTTAGGCACACAGTAGGTGCTCAATAAATACTTGCTAGACAAATGGATGACTAAGTTAAGTGGCTACTGACTCATGTACGATAGGAAATCTCTTCAAAGGGATTATAGATCATACTGATTGTACACTTATTTGATTTGTGCTCCTAAATGACAGGAATACATGATTTAGTTCATAAATTAAGAGCTTCTGAGGTATATAACAAAATTATTATATATATAGGAAGCAGCAAATTGGCCTAATATACCTGTAATAGTAGTTTGTACATTGTCACAGCTTTCAGCCTTAGTAGCATCAATATAAGTAAAACCCATTATTTCTCCTCTAAAGAATTACTCTTCACCAGCATTTAAGACTCTAATATTTTCCACCTTAGTAATAATACTCCTCTTCTAACTCTGACCTTCTCTACCTACCTTCCCATTTCTCTTCTGTTCCTTGTAAAACTCAAGAATTAGCTATATTTGCATCCAGCAGTTTCACCTCATCCCACCCCAGGGAATTTTCATCCTACCATTCCAACAAAGCATTCTTTTCAAGTCACCAAAGTGTTTAACAACAGCTATTACCATAGGGCTAAAGACCTGATTGGCAAACCCCGGCTCACCAGACACCTGCGGCTCTTTGGCCTCTTGAGTGTGGCTCTTCCACAAAATACGATGTGCGGGCGCTACCTCGATAAGGAATGTACCTACCTATATAGCTTAAGTTTAAAAAATTTGGCTCTCACCTGACCAGGCAGTGGTGCAGTGGATAGAGTGTCGGACTGGGATGTGGAAGACCCAGGTTCGAGACCCCGAGCTCGCCAGCTTGGACCCAAGGTCGCTGGCTCCAGCAAGAGGTTGCTAGGTCTGCTGAAGGCCCGCGGTCAAGGCACATGTGAGAAAGTAATCAATGAACAACTAAGGTGTTGCGACAGCAACGAAAAACTAATGATTGATGCTTCTCACCTCTCTCTGTTCCTGCCTTTCTGTCCCTATCTATTCCTCTCTCTGACTCTCTCTCTGTCACTGTATAAAAAAAAAAATAAAAAAAAATAAAAAAAAAAATTGGCTGTCAAAAGAAATTTCAATCGTTGTACTATTGATATTTGGCTCTGCTGACTAATGACTTTGCCGACCACTGGGCCAAAGTAAACAATCTATATTATACCTCTAACTACAGAAAAACATAATTACTCTAACTTACTGAAATGATAGGCTTTTCGTAAAATCTAATGTATCAATGCTATGAATACATTAAATAGCACTTCTTAAACATCAAAATAACTAACATCCCTAATATCCAAATTATAAATCAAACTTAGGAATCTACAAAATTAAATTTCCCCAAATATCTATCTTCTACAAAGTGCAACTCTGAACAAACTGCAAGTAAAAAAGGTCGTAGAAATAGAGATGATTCAGAAAAAAGAGGTAAGTTGGTACCATGAAATTACTCTATTCCAAGTATTGTATTTACTACATTTCTCGTCACTCTATCTCAAAGATGCAAACCAGGACATGAAATCCAAGTACTGGCAACTGCAAACTGCATACATAAGGAAAAATGCTTCAGAGGCAAATGTTTAGATCACAGAGACCCTCCTACCAACCATAACTGAAGGTGCTGCAATGTTCTATATTGAGAAGAAATGTTGGACTAGGGCGCTGTTTCATACCTGAAGATTTTCTAGCATCATTTTATCCAGAGCTTGAATGAAGTCCTCATCTTCTACACAGGGTACATGCTTAAGTCCACCTCCTTTGATCATTACCTCCTTTTAAAAACAAAACAAAAACAAGAAATCAGATCAGAAATTTTATCTGTAATGTTTTGTATGGCAGAATCTTTTATATTAATACTTGTTCCACATACTCAAAGAATGAGTAAAATAAATAACATTAAAAGTTAAAAGAGCACGTTAAAGAAAAGTACTTAGATAGGAAAACAAACTGAAAATAAATTTCTAAAGAAATATTTTTCAATAATTACAAGAAATAAAACTTCAGTGACAAAGGTTTTATTAGTGCCTAAAGTTTATTTAGTGAAATACTATGAAAATGTTACACAATTTTTTCTTTTTTAGTGAGAGGAGGGGAGGCAGACAGAATCCCACATGAGCCCCAACTGGGTTTTACCAGGCAAGCTCACTAGGGGGTGATGCTCTGCCCATTTAGGGCCCTTGCTCCATTGCAACTGGAGCCATTTCTTAGTGACTGAGGCAGAGGCCATAGAGCTATCCTCAGTGCCCAGGGCCAACTCGCTCTAATCAAACCTTGGCTGCAGGAAGGGAGGAAAAGAGAGAGAGAGACAGAGAAAAAAGCGAGAGGGGGAGGAGTAGAGAAGCAGATGGGCATTTCTCCTGTGTGCCCTGACCAGGAATTGAACCTGGAACATCCGTACACCAGGCCGATGCTCTACCACTGAGCCAACCAGCCAGGGCCAGCACAATTTTTTTTAAGTGAGAGGAGGGGAGATAGACTCCCTCATGAGCCCCAACTAGGATCTACCCATCAATTCCTATCTGGGGCCGATGCTCAAATCAACTGAGCTATCCTCAGTGCCCAGGACTGATGCTCAAACCAACTGAGCCACTGGCTGTGAAAGGGGAAGAGGGAAAGAAGCGGGAGAGAAAAAGGAAGAGAAGCAGATGGTCGCTTCTCCTGTGTGCCCTGACCGGAGATTGAACTTGGGGTGTCTGGTCTGCAAACTGTGCCAAAACTTTCCACTGAGTCCACCGGCCAGGGCCAAATGTTACACAATTTTAAGAAATGAATTTCAGCCATACGTACAGTGTTTTCTTCATCAGTTTCATTCTCCTTATTTGAATCTGTAAGGTAATCTGTATTCTCTTCCTCTTCTTCCTCTCCTTCCTCCTCATCATTATCAGAACCCTCCTGAAATTAATATTAAGAAAAGATTAAAACATTTTGAAAAGGGTTATTACATTTTACAAGCCTTAAAAAGATTTCAAAACATCTATATAATTGTTTAATACTCTCAATGGTAGGGCAAAGTCAGCTGGCAACAGCTACTACATACCCAGTAGCTGAAACTCCATTTCACTATCTTACACTGATCTAATAATACAAAGATCCTTTGTAGAATCTCTTCCTTGAATTACACAAGGATTGCGTTTCCTAACCTCTTGAATTTTCTCCGCCCTAACTAAAGAGGCTGAATTTGTCATAACTGGTTTTTGATATCCACCCAACTCTGCAAAGATAAGCAATAAATAGTTCAATTTTAACATTACCAGTTGAAAGCAGTGACTCAATTTTATAAAGTACTACATTGTATAAAAGTACCTCAGTTTGGAAGGTGCTCTCACATACTTCATTTTTGTTTTACCCAATTCTGAAGAAGGAAAGATAAACTTTACTGCCCCCATTTTTTTTAAATGAGGGTGGGAAGGGAGAGAGATGAGAAGTATCTACTCATAGTTGTGTAACTTTAGCTGGTCACTCATTGTTTCTCACACATGCCTTGATTAGTGGGCTCAAGCTAAGCCAGTGACCCCCGGTTCATGTCGATGACACCACATTCAGGCTAGTGAGTCTGCGCTCGCATGAGATAAGCCCATGAACAAGCCCTGCAGTTCTGAACCAAGGACCTCAGCATCCCAGGTCCACGCTCTATCCACTGTGCCACCACTAGTCAGGCATTGTCTCCATTTCTATACATGAAAAACCTAAGGCTCAAAAAAGTTAAAATAACACTTTTAAATTATCACACTCTCCTAAATGCTTTAAACACCCAAGAAACACAAAAAAAATACACACCTTAATATTAAGCTCCTTTTTTTTTTTTTTTTTTTTTAGTGACAACAAGACAGAGAGGGACAGATAGGCAGGAAGGGAGAGAGATGAGAAGCATCAACTCATAATTGTGGCGCCTTAGTTGTTCACTGACTGCTCTCTCATATGTGCCTTGACCACAGGGCTCCAGCCAAGCCAGTGACCCCTTGCTTAAGCCAGTGACCTTGGGCTTAATGCCAGCGACCTTGGGTTTCAAGCCAGCGTTCATGGGGTCATGTCTATAATCTCACACTGAAGCTGGCACCCCGCACTCAAGCTGGTGACCTCAGGGTTTTAAACCTGAGTCCTCAGTATCCTGGGCGGATGTTCTACTCACTGCGCCACTGCCTGGTCAGGCTGCTTTTTAGTTTTTGACTTTTAATTTAAATATATATATAAGTAGACACAGGATAGTTTCATGAACCCTTAGTTACTTATTTCACAACTGAACAACTATTAGCTCATGGTCAGTTTAGTTTCTTCTAAACCCTAATTTATTCCACAGTTGACCTCAAGATAATGAAGCAAATCTCAGACATTCTATTATTTCAGTTGGAACTTTTAAAATTTATTCAGGTTTAAAAGATAAAAGGAAAAAGATTAAAACTATTAGTTGAACCATATGAAAATGATATTTTGATAGGTCTGAAATGGTAGAAAAGAAATTTCATATGGTTTAGCCTATCAGAGTTGTAAAAACAACAGGGTATGTTATCATGGTGCATGATAATTTTCAGATTTCATATACCATTATATCTGAGAAAAATAAAGTTCATTACATCAGTTAATTCTGTTTTCATAAAACACACAGGTTAAAAGTCCATATTTAAAAGTGAGATTAAGCCTGACCAAGCAGTGGCGCAGTGGATAGAGCGTCGGACTGGGATGTGGAAGACCCAGGTTTGAGACCCTGAGCTTGCCAGCCTGAGTGCGGGGCCATCTGGCTTGAACAAAAGCTTGCCAGCTTGGACCCAAGGTTGCTGGCTCCAGCAAGGGGTTGCTCGGTCTGCTGAAGGCCCGCGGTCAAGGAACATGTGAGAAAGCAATCAATGAACAACTAAGGTATTGCGACGGCAACGAAAAACTAATGATTGATGCTTCTCACCTCTCTCCGTTCCTGTCTGTCTGTCCCTATCTATCCCTCTCTCTGACTCTCTCTCTGTCCCTATAAAAAAAAAAAATAAATAAAAATAAACTCAAGTGTCATAAGGGCAAACAAATCTCAACAGCAGAGTAAGTGCCCCCCCCTTTAAAAAAAAGTGAGATTAAGATATACAGGAAATAAATTTTTTCCTTCAAATTGCTTATTAAATATAAATCCTAACTATAATACAGGATACATGTCACTATACATTATGTCCACAGACAATACAACCCTGAAAGCAAACTCGAACGTAAACCATGGAATTTGGTTGATGATGATGTGTCAGTGTAGGTTCATCAATGTACCAAATGCACCACTCTGTCCAAGATCTGATCATGAGGGGCTGTTGTGCATGTCTGGGGGTATGGGATGCAAAAGAAATCTTTGTACCCACCCCTCAATTTTGCTACAAACCTAAAACTGCTCTAAAAAGTCTTAAAATTAATAATCCTATGATCAGCATTTACTTAAAAAATATCCTTAATTAATCCAAATATTTTATAACAGACATATAAATACTAATTACATTTACTATAATAAAACTGAAGGGTAGATTTTATTTTATAAAGAAAATCTTGGCTTATATAATCAAAATCAAAATACTCTTGTACAAATGTACCTATTTGGTATAAATAAAAGTTATCACCTCTTCTTCTGGTTCATTTACTTCACTCTCATTTCCAGATTGTTCTTCTGTTTCAGCTCCTCCTTCTTCTTCTTCTTCATCTTCTTCAAGATTTTCCCCTTCTGTCATAGAATCTTTTGAATCTTTGTCATTTACTAGGCCTTAAATGAGAAAAAGCAGGAAAATACATTAAAATCCCACTTTTAGGAATATATCCTAAGAACACCATAGCACTGTTCGAAAAGAAGAAATGCGCCATGTTCGTGGCAGCACTGTTCACAATAGTGAAGATCTGGAAACAGCCCAAGTGTCTGTCAGAGGACGAGTGGATTAAAAAGCTTTGGTACATATATACTATGGAATACTACTCAGCCATAAGAAATGATGACATCGGATCACTTACAACAAAATGGTTGTATCTTGATAACATTATACGGCGTGAAATAAGTAAAACAGAAAATAACTGAGAACAGTATGATTTCATACATAGGTGGGACATAAAAGCGAGACTATGAGACATAGACAAGAGTGTGGTGGTTACGGAATGGGGGGAGAGAGGAGAGGGAGGAAGAGGGGGGAGGGGAGGGGCACAAAGAAAACCAGATAGAAGGTGACAGGACAATTTGACTTTGGATGAGGGGTATGCAGCATAATTGAATGGTAAGATAACCTGGAGATGTTTTCTTTGAACATATATGTACCCTGATTTATTAATGTCACCCCATTAAAATTAATTTAAAAAAATAAATAAAAGCAAATTTTCTATATTACACCACTTTATTTATTTATTTATTGTATTTTCTTTACAGGGACAGAGAGAGAGTCAGAGAGAGGGATAGATAGGGACAGACAGACAGGAACGGAGAGAGGTGAGAAGCATCTATCATTAGTTTTTCATTGCCGTTGCAACACTTTAGTTGTTCATTGATTGCTTTCTCACATGTGCCTTGACCGCGGGCCTTCAGCAGACCGAGCAACCCCTTGCTGGAGCCAGCGACCTTGGGTCCAAGCTGACGAGCTTTTGCTCAAGCCAGATGGGCCCGCGCTCAAGCTGGCGAACTCGGGGTCTCGAACCAGGGTCTTTCGCATCCCAGTAGGACGCTCAATCCACTGCGCCAACACCTGGCCAGGCTACACCACTTCATTTCAATGTAGTAAGAAAATTCAACAGCCATTTTCCAAAACAAAAGTAAAATACTATTTTTTGAGAAACAAAATATGAAACAGAACTTCATTTTAAATGATAAATTCCTCAAGTCCCTAGCTAAAAAGAAAAAATACATATAAACATTTTTTTCCTTTTCATAGAGCTTCAAACTGTTTATCTCAGTCTCAAAAACAAAGGCAAAGGCAGCACTGAAGGCGCCGTCTCAGCATGTAAGATGCACCTCAGTCCCACTTTTTAATCAAGTATATCAAGAATCTATAAAAACTCAAAGATGTAAAATTATGTCATTTTAATGGAGAAGTCACATTTGGCTCAGTCTGAATGTCTGCAAACTAAGACTGAGGGAAGGCAAACAATTCGGTGACACACCTAGCAGTAATAGCATTCTCCTTCTATGGGAATTCCCTGGCTTGGGTTTGCTTCCATCTCCCATGTTCATCCACATTCACTGTCTACTCAATTTTCTTCTTATTATTTGTATTTCAAATTCTCTCTACTTTCAAAAGGCACAGAGTATGGCCTCATCTGATCTGACTCTTTCCCATGCTTTCTCCCAACCCTTCAGCTACAGTGAGGTCAGACTCTTAGTCTAAAGCACACTACCTTGTGATCTTGCTCATCAATACTCTTCTCAACATAAAATTCATTCCTTTCCCCACTACTTGCTTCTAAAGCACTTGGAGAATTTATCATAGCACTTTACATTTAAGGATATACTATGCAGTATTTTTAAAATGATTTCACAAATGTTACATTAGATTAGAGGACCCTTAAAGACAAAGAATTTGTTCCACACATATATTCAAAATTTAGAAGAAGCTATACATTGCTAAATACATAGTAGGTGTTTAATAAATAGCTTTTTATCACAGTATCTTGAACAATTAGAAATGCAGAAAGCTTTACTACTAGTGATGTGATTTTACTCTTCCACTTTATGAAAAATACTGAAGCCCAGAGAGTTTGAATACCACAACCAATTAAAGTAAAAAATTACTCCAGTGTTCTAAGTCTAAGCAACAAATTAAAAAATGACAAATATATGGAAGTACAGAGTGATTAAAGTAAGTACATTCAAGTTTGGAAATAAAAAAAAATTGAGAGAAGATGGATGAAGCTCAGGACGATCCATCCTAAATGGAAAACAATACTGGGAAAAAAATTGGTGTCTCAGATTTATATTCCATCAACTTAAATGTTTCCTACCTATTACTTATTAGTTTTTACAGATACAAATAGATTTTACATTTATAAATTTTACTTATAGGGACTTGAAATGATATTGAACAGTTATTTAAGTTACCAAAAGCAAAAAAAAAATGAAAGTCAGGACAATATAAACCTAAGCATTTCAGGAAAAATGTCACAGTGGTGATAAATTCATGGCATGAGATACTATCTAATGCTTATTATATCCACTTAAAATATGCATCATGGGGAGAACTATATATATATCGTGTAAGTAGCTTTGTTTGGATAGCCATACTTCTAATTTTTAAGGAAAAAACTATTTCTAACATACTTTCACTTATATTGCAAGTTAGTTTCAAAAACAATTTATAAACATTATAGTTTGCATTTGCTAAACTACTTAACTATCCAGTGACTGACGCCTAAATCTCTGTCAATCTAAAATAAAATGTATATACATAAAAAAAAGAGATGACAAAATGTAAACTCTAGTTCAGTGGTCGGCAAACTCATTAGTCAAGAGAGCCAAATATCAACACTTACAATGATTGAAATTTCTTTTGAGAGCCAAATTTATTAAACTTAAACTATATAGGTAGGTACATTCCTTATCGAGGTAGCGCCCGCATGTCGTATTCTGTGGAAGAGCCACACTCAAGGGGCCAAAGAGCTGCAGTTTGCCGACCAGGACTCTAGACAGTAAATTATTTAAAGCTGTCAGAATTAAGTGTACTCGGGGACAGAAATCAAACATTATTCTCTTAATTTTGAGCTGCTTGGTGCCACAGCTGTCCTACTCATACCAGAGATGGTAATAATTATAATATTTGCTTTCATATTGTCTTTTTCTATTTCTCTGTCTACTAGACACACTGAGCATTTTCCCCATATACTTAACATGTCAGAAAGAACAGTCTAAATTCTGGCTTGACTGCTTAACCTAGTGTTTTGTTTTGAGCTTTACTCATCTGCCAAATACCAGTAGTATTACCTTCCTCTACCACTCTGGCAAATACAGTCTTCAATAAAAACACCAACTCTTCCTTATCCTCCCTTATTTGATTATATCATATTAATTTTTCTATTGGGGTGTTATATTTTATTATCAATTTGCCTGTGCCCTTTCCGTAAGCATTAATACCCTGCAAGAAAACTATTTTCATACTAATTTTTAGGTGAGAGGAAGGGAGATATAGAGACAGATTCCTGCATGTATCCCAACTGGGATCAACTCAGTGATCCTGTCTGGGGCCAATGCTCAAATCACCCAAGCTATTTTTAGTTCTGAGGCTGATACACTCAAGCTTTTGTTAGTGCCCAGGGCCAATGCTTGAAACAATTGAGCCACTGGCTGCAGGAGGAGGAGAGAGAGAACGGGGTGGGATGGGGGGGAAGCAGATGGTCACTTCTCTTGTGTGCCCTGACTGGGAATTGAACCAGGCTAACACAATATCCACTGAGCCAACTGGCCAGGGCCAATATTTTATTAAGTTTTAAACACCCAAATCTGTCTAGATATGTGCTTTCTTCTATAGTTTTAAAATTTGGAAAAATTAACATCTCTGCATATCTATTTTTAACTTTTTGTGTGTGTGTGGCAGAGACAGAGAGTCAAAGAGATGGACACACAGACAGGAAGGGAGAGAGATGAGAAACATCAATTCTTCGTTGCAGCTCCTTAATTGTTCATTGATTAATTTCTCCTATGTGCCTTGACTGGAGGGTTACAGCAGACCGAGTGACCCCTTGCTTGCGCCAGTGACCTTTTGTCCAAGCTGGTGAGCCTTGCTCAAACCAGATGAACCTGCGTTCAAGCTGGTGACCTCAGGGTCTCGAACCTGGGTCTCGAACCTGAGTCCTCCACATCCCAGTCCAACGCTCTATCCACTGCGCCACCGCCTGGTCAGGCCAGTGTTATACAGTATTTCAGTGGGAACTATGGGTGCGGATGCATCCTGTGCTCCTCTCACTGACCACCAATGAAAGTTATTTTTAACTTAAAAAGTAAATATTTAACTTCTTATTCCACCTAGAGTTTGACAATGTAAGATGTAGTTCTCTATCAATTTTCTTTCTAAATGCTCACCTGTTGCTCTTATCCTATCTATAACATTTCTAGTTTATCATGCACTAAATTGTTATTTTAAGCCATTGACTCATGCACTTAATTATTTTTTTCCAATTGATTTAAAAGAGAGAAAAGCATTAATTCCTTGTTCCACTTAGTTGTTCCATTTAGTTGTGCTCTCACTGATTGCTTTTCATATGTACCCTGTCTGGGAATCCAACCTGTGACCTGAGCACACTGGAACGACACTATCCACTAGGCAACTTGACTAGGGCTACACTAAAGCGTTTTGTATTTAACTGGGCAACTTCGGGCCTTTTATTCTACCCTGATTTTATTTCTAATTTATGAAATATACTCTCGGTTTTTAATGTAACTTATTTTTGTCTTATTTATTTTTTTGTATGATGGAGACAGAAAGAGACAGAGAGAGAGACAGATAGGAACAGACAGTAAGGGAGAGAGAAGCATCAATTCTTCATTGAGGCACTTTAGTTGTTCACTGACTGCTTTCTCCTATGTGTCTTGACTGGGAAGCTACAGCAGAGTGAGTGAGCCCCTTGCTCAAGTCAGTGACCTTGGGCTTTAAGCCAGTGAGTGACCCCAGGCTCAAGCTGGTGAGCCCATACTCAAATCGGATGACCCCATACTCAAGCCAGCGACCTCGGGGTTTTGAACCTGGGTCCTCTTTGTCCCAGTCCAATGCTCTATCCACTGCACCACCACCTGGTCAGGCTGTCATCTTTTCTTTCCACTTTCATGGCCTTCTCCTTTTGTCCCTTTTATAATACTATTTAGAACTTCCAAACCACAATTAAATAATAATACTTATCACCATTTTAATTTTGTTTTTAAATTTAAAGAGAATGTCCTTGGGTGTAATTCTATGTATACTAAGAAAATTAAAACGCACACAAAAGTAACACAAGAATGTGATTTAGAGTAGTGCAATACTGGAAATAATCTAAGTGTCAAACAACAAAATTAAGTATTATGTAGGGAAAAATCCAGTTATAAAACTATGAGAACATGTGAAAAAAACTTAATAGAAAAAATATATCAAAATGTTAACAAATAATTATTCTTAAAGATGAAATATTAATGATTTTTGTCTTCTTGGTATTTTTTGAAACTTCTGCCATGCATATCTGCTACTTTTAATAATATTAATAAAAATGATTTTAAACATAATTACAAGGGAAGTGTTTAGTGTTTTCCCATTAACTATTATGCTAGTATTGGGTTGCTATAAAACTGAGATAATGAATTTGCTATGTGCTTGAACACAAAATCCTATCAAAGGCTCTTGATACTATATTATTTCCTGAGTTTAATCAATAGGAAACAAATTTAATATAACTTATAATGTAGATCTCCCTGATGTTTTGACTCTAAAGCAGGATGAAAATGGGACAACTTCGTAGCATAATGAGTCTAAGTTGGCAGCATCTTAATTTCATTTGCACATGGTGATCAATTTTTCCCTTTCCATATTCTAAATAAGGTCAGACTCCTTAAGACAGCCTGAAATACTTTAACCCTATAGTCTATAAAGAATAAAACACACTGCTCTCTTTATTACTTATTTTTATTGATTTTAAAGAGAGGAAGGGAGAGAGTGAGAGAGACAGGAACATCAATCTATTTCTGTATATGCCCTGCATATACAGCAACCTCTGTACTTCAGGCCGATGCTCTAAACAACCTAGCTATCAAGTCAGGACCACAGTGCTCTCTTTACTGCTAACAAATTGTATGTCAAACTAGTACTATACAGAGTGTCATTCATAAAGATCTTTGAGAAACAAGAGCATATAAAGTACCTAAGTGAAATGAGCAAGTAGATAAATAGGCACTTTGTTTAAAATGATCATTTTATACAGGAAAAGATAGATAATTTGGGACAAAGTACAAAGAACAAAAAGAATCACATATGCCTTTATGGATTGAGTAGTAAGAAAAATTAATAGTTGCATAATCCTAAGCAACTTTGAAATTAATGCTCAAATAGATAATAGCAATCATACTCTCTAAGAGGATTTACCTTTGGAGGAAGAAATCCTACTAATATGCTGGATGTAATATGAAAAAAGTAGTTTTAGAGGAAAAGAAAGCACCATGAAAAGTAGTTCTTCAGATACACAATATAATAAATTTATGCAGTTAGCATAACTAGTGAAGGTAAGAATCTCCTAATGACAGACTTATGGCTCCCAAGTGCTAGCAGGAAATAAAAAACTAGCTTAATGGCTAGAAAACATAAGATCACTTTGAAATAACTAAAATGAAACATGGTAGCAACTATTTGCAAGTAAACCAGATTAATAAGGTTGCACATTGTTTCAATTATTTTCACTGACAAAGTACCCTTGGGAGAGCTTCTCATATTTTCTCTAGTCCTTAGAAATCCAGAGTTGTCTCGATTTCTAAGGACTAATAAATAAGGTCATATCCTGTAGGACTGCTTCAAATTTCTAATAGATAGTCCCCTTGTATAGTTTCTAGTCTACATTGTTTTAGGAAATAATGCCTGTTGAAATTATATACTGTGTTATAAGAGTTCCTCTAATTAAAAGTAGATTTTGTATTAGCAACGAAAAATTCTAAAATTTAAGAGAGACCAATAGGATTGTGTTTTTCCATCACTGTCACTGGCTTCAAGTCTTACATGACTATTTACATCCACTTTGGGATTCAATAAAATCAAAAAGTATGTCCCCGGATATTGCTTAAATGGAAAGTACACAAAAGTAAACTCTGATAACATACAAAGTAAAATTCTAAAAACAATCTGCCAAATAGCACCTTCATTTTCTCTCTATAATTAATTGCTTACCTAGTTTTATTAAGAATTCTTGTTCCAAGTCGTGTACCTGCCTGATGGATTCTTCCAGAGAATTACAGAGTTTGAGCTTTGGTCTTAGCAGTTCTAGTGTGTCACTGATCATGTAATCTATGTCAATAGGAAATGGATGATCTTTTGTCCAAACCTCCAAACTTTTCTTCCACCAAACATAACGCTGATAACAAATAAAAAATAAATTTAGCTATAAGATATTCATAACAAAAATATTTTAAAGTAATAATCTGTATTGTGATGTCACTTAGTTATAATAACTAAGTTAAAAAGTTATACAAAACAGCTACCATTTTTATTAATGGTCAACAGCAATAATCCTAATTCCAATTATTTCCCTCGTCTACAGTTTCTAAGCCATTTGGTGACTTCAATCTAAATATTATTTTATTTATAACTGTTATAATCTTGTTAAAGGTAAGAACAAATTATAAATAAAATGGCAAATAAATTTCCAGGTAATAAAACAAGTCAGAAAACCCACTCCCAAACAGGGTTTAAATGTTAAATTTTACAAAAACAACTAGATCCTCAAAGCCATAGTTTTGATAAATGCTCATTATTTTCCCTATGCTACCTGTTCTGATTTTTTAAAAGGTCAATTAAAGTACCTGAAGTTATAGTTTTTTAACATATAAAATCATTAATCAACAATCATTTACTGAATACCTGCTGTGTATATGTGATTGTTTAAAAGATTTTTCCTCTTCTCCTATCCTGGTTCCCTCTTTCTTTTATACTTATAATTTATAAGTTAACATTAACTAAAGAGCACAAGCCAAGAATTTACTTGTATATAAACAGGTATTCCTCTGGGTGCTTCACTTTTCTTCCCCCGTTTGTTCGAGGTCCCTTGTTACTCAAACATGTGGACCTCAACTGGGAGCTTGTTAGAAATGCAGACTCTTAGTCCCCCATCCTAGACCAATGGAATCATAATTTGCAATTTAACACTATCCCCAGGTGATGTGTATGTACATTAAAGTTTAGAAGCACTGCTATGGATGGTTCTTTCTACCTAGCCATCCAATACATAACTGTTCGCTATGTGTTCTGGGCGGAACACACTGACCTCATCAACAGGCCTCACTTCTTAATACTATTCCCCCAGGTTTATTACCTTTTCCCCCAGGTTTATTATCCCTGCTGCACATTTCTGCCTGTTAGTGGGTTGGAAAATGCTTTTGCCTCTTTCTGCTCTTGGGTAGTTTTGGATAGCTCCTTTCTCTCCACTTAGGATGTCAGATTAAATGCTAATAAGGATTCTCTTCTCAGAGAGATTCTACTCTAGGATGCTGATAATGATGGCTAAGAAACTTTGCAACAAAACTCTGGTTTTCAGTAGAGGCAGTCTCCAACCTACGACAGTCCTTAGAGACAACAGGAAATCTGATTCTCAAATGTGCAATCCTCCTCCCTATGGTAGGTGAAAGTTAACAAACTGCTCTTCCCAAAGAGTATTTACCTCCACTTAATACCAGCCACTATGTGGATGCATTTTTGATGCCTCCACTTATAAATTTATTTTCATCACTGGATGAGTAAAAACAACACTAACACTAGTGATCACATAGAACTGAATGGTACCATTGGTACTTTATTTCAGTAACATCTGGATAATTCAATTGTGAGCTGTTCCTCATCGGTATTTACAGCATTGTAATTTACAGGAAATAGTGATTGGGTTCCGAACAACCAATCTGAAAAGTTAACTTTTGGAATACCAACTTTATACAAGTTGTAGAAATGTCTCTGTATTTGTATATTGTACTGATTTGAGAAGAGAGAGGAGAGCGGGGGAGAGACAGGAACACCAATCTGCTCCTGTATGGACCCTGACCAGGAATGGAACCAGCAAGCTCTGTGCTTTGGGACAATACTAACCAACCAAGCTATCTGGCCAGGACTTGTATCTGAATTTAATTTATACTACGTATACTTATCCTAAATCAGAAGTCTACATAAGTAACTGAAATTAAGATATGGAAAGCACAACCCAAGAGTTTACTAATTAATGAACAAATACAGAGTGACCAACTGGTCAAAAGTACACCATGACTTTACAGACACACTGTATTTCTTCCTGTGTTAAAAATAAAATATTTTCTCCAGAGTAAGTTTTTTACTTTAAAGAAAGTTAGATTGTTTAGAAATCAAGAATTTTAGATGTGAAACCAGAAGACAATGAGTGAGAGTGTATATATAAAAAATCACAAGTTATTTAATTCATGTTACTATACTAAATTCATAAATTACTATACCAAATACCATAATTCATAAATTACTATACAAAATTCATAAAGCACACCAAAATAATTCTTAAAATTAACAATCAACCATAAAAGTTACAAGGCAATCAGAATGTTTATATGCTAAAATTCCTCAAAATTTTAAATTTTCTATAGCATCCATGCAGGAAGAATAAGTCAAATCTAGTCTAATTATGAACATAATATTCATATGATATATGAATGCTACAGTGTTTCTGCTCAGATACTTTTGTAACAGAAGCAATTTATTAAATGATGCCAGTCTGCATTTTTCAGCTTATATACCTGAAAATATACAAGGAAGCAATCAAGTTTTCGTTTACTGGAACCTCTGTCAAAGTACTGGCCACAGGTATCCAAAATAGTGCACACTAGCCTAATTCTGAAAAGGTGCTCAGGAGGATCCAGTGAACTTGGAGAGCCATCAGGATTAACACCAAATGAAGTAAAAGAATAAAGAGTTCTAAAAATAACAGCTGATTCCACCATTCGGTAATTATAAAGTTCCCCTAAGAACTTGGCACTGCTGATACGTCTCTGATTAAATTTAGGTTGATTAACCTAAAAGAAAAACAAAAAGAGATTTGCGTTAAAGAATAATAATAAGTTAAAAAGTGGTGAAATTCTCCTGTCACTTGACAGTATCAATTACTAAAAGAATAATGAATAGAAAAAAATAATGGGTTCTTTTCCTTCTTTTCTAATAAGATGGTCACTTGTATCCTTTTTCTCCTTCTAGGAAATGGCTATCTATAAAATGTTTTAATTAAAAAGAACATTAAATTTAGTATTAAGCTATCATTAAATGAATTGATAGTCGATAAAACAAAATGTAATTCTTCCTTATCAGCCCCACATAACCTATTTTCTCTATAATCCATGAATTAAGAAAACAATAAGCCCACAGAAAGGGATCTGCTTAAAGAGAGTCTTATTAAGTGATTACCAATTTTCCTAATTAATAAATTTATAATCCTACATCACGAGTCCCAATAGTAACCCAGAAATAATAAAAATGTACTATCTCTTTCCAAAATAAGCTTAACTGGACTTGAGACAGAGATAAAATAAATCCCAGCATTAGCAGCTTGAAAGAAGCCTAGGAAAGCTAAGTACCACAGGGTTTAGTATGAAACCACTAATTCTAAAGAGGTAATAGTAAACGAAACCATATCGGGAAAGGAAGGTCTTCAAATTATTATTTTTCAATAAAAGGATTTAAAAGTTGTTTAAATTCCCCCCAAACTCCAATTTGACAACTTTAAAGAGAGTCCTTGTTACCTCCATTCCTAATCGAATATCTTCTAATACTCCATCCACAACATGGATTCCAACATCCTCTTGGTAGAGTACTAGTCCTGCTAAAAGGTTGGCCACACAATGAATACTATTATATTTCACATTCCAGATGTTTATCATACAACAAATAACATAGTCTTTCACTTCTTGGTCCTGCCAGGGCAACTTCCGCATCTGTCTCAAAACCTTCACAAAAAAGAATTTTGTTTAAGTTAGTAAGTCAAGCACATAATAGTAGTCCAATATACCGAATACATAATATAGATATTTTATTATGATCATGCAGATAAAGAACTTTTGAAATAGTAAATACTTTAGAGTCCTTCTATTGGTTTTTGTACTTTAGAGATTAAACATGAAATTTTTCTAATTATTGGAAAAATGTATTTATATTTTCCCTACATCTTTCCACAATACTCTCAAATTTCCTAGAGTTCCTAGGTCTTCAATCAAGCTAAGAATATACACTTATATACAAAGATCTCTAAAAAAAATACCCAACGCTTACTAAGAATGTTTTCTCCTGTGCATCATTTATGTAAATAACCTTACACACTTCTTTTTAGAAATCAAAAATTTCCAATATATAAACCCAAGGAGAACTGGTTAGAAGATCACTTAAGATGGAGAACACTGCATCAAGACTGACATTACACAGCGTCCTGTTTCCTCGTTTATAAAAGGGGGAATAATAAAAGCACTTCAGTTGGTTTTAAGAATTAGACCAGCTAAAACATGTAAAGCATGTAGGAGAGTCTCTGGCACATTGTAAGTACCCCATAAAAGTTAGCTATTACTATTTCAAAAATTCTGCTAATGAGATAATCAGTAGAGCTCTACCTAAAAAGTTCTCTCCATTCTTCGTATGGGGGGAAAGGCTCTACTGGCAGATTGCAAAGTATTCCTTCATCTCTATACCCACAATCCATCTTTTAAGCACTAAATATGTTCTCATATGAGCTTTACTGGAAATGTTAATGTTGTCTCAACTGCATAAACAGTCTATATTTTTAGTCAGTTCTAAACAGCTGTCAAAATCCTTGCTGTTTTAAACTACTATTTTTCTGACTCTCTGAAAGCTGGTTTCAATTTACAAAGCCACATTATCATTTTTATTACCCTTTACACCACCCATGTATTAATTACTCCATGCCTTTTACCCTCCCCATAAGTTTTCTCTGTCCAAAAGTTAATTTATTTTTTTCCTAAAAAGAAAAAAGTTCTACACTGTATGGTTTCAACTTGTAGAATTAACCAAGAGATGTTTTGTTTAACACATCTTACTTAAAAGTGAAGTTTCTAACAAGGTAACTACGGTACCTAAGATCACAGATTTGTGGTTCTTAAGTTTTTCTGGAAAGTGACCTCTGCTAAGAATCTAAAGAAAGCTACAGACCTTCTCTCCAGAAAAATACAGACAGTCCCAGAATTCAAAATTATGAAATTTCAGAGGGCCGTGGGCCTCCTAAAGCCCATTCAAGGTTAAGATCTCCTGTTCTAAAGCAAAACATTTAAAGACAAATTCGTTACAGAATACCAGAGACAAAGTAAGAGCTTGAAATATATATACAGCATCAAAATTCAAGTTGTAAGAATTACCATTTTAATAAGAGTAAGAAGTTATCATAACAGAAAAACAAAACATATATCCCCATATATTATGTATCATTATAAGAATTCATTCCTTCTTAGGATGACTTGTATAGAGTCAATCATAATGGCTCCTAAACTTCACTGCTGGCACTTTAATAGCTCTGCTTCAATTTCTCCATTTATAAAATGTTAATAATGCAAGATACTTGCATTCCTTATCTATACTTTGTGGGGCACTGAAGCAATTTGTAAGCAAACTTATCTAGGAAAACTATTATATATGTCCCTGACCTAAAACAATTTCATGCACAGGATAGAAGTGCACCACTTTTAAATCTATTATCATTAGGATGAAAAAGAATTAATTTAGTTGAATATTACATAACTATTTCAAATATCAAATTGACCATTATTCCATGCTTCCATTAAGATTTACCTTCTCAGTGGTGACCTTGGAGAGATCTTTGTACAAAAGTTTCCGGACATATTCCTGAAGAGGAGGACGTTTCTTTTTCACTGTTTTTTCAGCTGGAGGTGGGTTGCAGTAGTAATATGCATTCTCTACCATTGTGACATATCTTGCATCAAGATGCATTGCTTGTTTCTTTCTCATCATTTGTTCCTAAAATAAAACTCTGCATTGGTCAAAATACTTATATTCTAAGGTTCTTTTATTACTGAAAAAACTTCTATTCTGTGATAAGATTTCAAGAGAAAGGGTTAGAGAAAAAACCACTAGGTATTTCTAAGAGTGTGAAAGCACAGTAATTATTATACCACTAATCATTTGTTTAGAACAAAATAACTGCCTGGTCATAGGCCTTAACAATAAAACTCAGAGAATTTTGCTACAAATGTAACTTATAACTCTGCCAAACTACATGAACTCTTTAAGTATAACAAGGTTCATATATATGAGTGACTGAAATTGAGGACCAAAAATATGAATAAAGGGGTGACTCTGGCTGTTCCACATACAACTGAGAAAAAATTTACTCTCATAGCTTGTGCCATTCAATATTGTACCAGATAAATCTGACCTATCTTTAAAGACAAGAATATAAAAAAAACCCAAGGTTTTTATATGGTGTCCAGAAGCCTCAGCATCAACTCTAAGAAGGTGATTGAAAACCACAGATCTAGTCAATCATCATCTAAGCTTTAACCTTTCTCAAGCTGACATTTTGGATGAGGTAATTCTTTGCTGTAGGGGGACCGGAGCTTTCCTGTGCATTGTAGGATGTTTTACGTAACTTTGACCTCTACCCACTAGATGCCAGCTAAGAATCACCACCTAGCTGAAGATCTTCAAATTGCACTCCTAATTCTTAAAACAATATTATACTAAACATTAAGATTACCAAATTTATTAAGTCACTCAACAAATATTTTACTTGGCACTTACTATGTGCTAGGCACTATTCCAGGTGCTGGAACTCACTAGTAAATAAGAAAGACATGATTCCTACGTAATAGTCTGACATAGGAAAACAAAATAAACAAGTCAACAAATAAACTAACAATCTTTTAAATAATAATTGTGATCAATGGTATAACGGAAAATAATAAGGCACTAAGATGGAGAGAGAGTCACAAGGATCCTACTTTAGGTAGCGTGGATAAGGGATAGCCTCCTTAAGAAAGTGCCATCTAAGTTATGATCTGAAAGACAAAGAAAGACTGACAAAAGCCCTGGGGAGAGCATTCACTGACAGAAGCAAGAGCAGAGGCTTGAGGAGAGAGAGTTAGATGTTACAGAAACTAAAGGAAGGCCAGGTGATCACAGGAAATTGCATGAGATGAGATTTAAGTGTGGGGAGGACTAGATAATACCAGACTGCAGACATGGTAAAAACTTCGGGTTTTAAGTGTGTAGGGAAACTGCTGGTAAAGCATTCAGGGCCCTTGATTCATCTTGTGTGTTGCCTGCCTCTCCAGTCTTATTTGCAGCTGCTTGACACAATGTATCTTCCTTCTCTGCCTTTCAGATTCAGATTAGTCTTGAATATAAGCACCATTTTTCCAGGAAACAATTCCTGACATACTCAGACTAGATTAAGTGTCTAGAACTTCTATATCCATAATACCCTACGCTTACCCATATTATTACTGCCTTTCCCACCATGTATTCCAATTGCCTATTTACTCTTCTGACTTACTAAGATTCGATGAAAGCATAGACTATCTCTTTCATCTTTACATCCCAAGGGTTTGAAGTAAAAGTTTGTACTTAGTGAATACTATGAAGCTGTTAAGGTATTTACTAACTCATCAGTATGGCTCAAGTACCCCTCCTTGAGCTCATAATATTCTCTGCATACCTCTATTAAAGCACTTAACAATACTGTACTATAATTAGCTAGGTGTGGACCACTTTGAGGATGGCAACTATATCTCATTCTTTGTACCATTCCTCCTAAGCAGCTATAACATGCCTGACATATAGGACTCACAAAAATGTTAAATGGTAAATAAACAAGGCTCCTATCCAGACAACAAGAGAATCAATGATAAAGGCTAGCTTCTTTTGCTACTATATAAGAGAAGAAATGATCGACTGAACCAAGAATCCAGTCAGGCAGAAATGACTTTGCTTTTCAGCAATGCAATATTCATCCATACCACCACAATTAGTATATATTTTCCATAATAAAAAATATTGAGAATTCAACGCTGTAAATAAAAAGGGGGCATTAAAAACTAAACTTTCCTAACATCTCTATTACATTTTTTATTTAATTTATTGTGGTAACATTGGTTAATATCATTATATTGCATAAGTTTCAACTAATACATTTTTCTAAGCAGTGTCTCATTTAGCCTTAGCAATATGAACCAAAGAGGAGGAAGAGTTTTCTCTGTTAAAGTAACGATCTGAACTTGAAATAGCTATTATATGTTTAATGTGATATAAACAGAGAGAAGTCTATTCCGTTTGATGGCTTTCACATTAATATTTCTCTTTAGGATAAATAAATTCTCACATTTTCTTCATTTTTAGATTTCATTGGCAGAATATTCAGGCCCATAACTGGATTCTAAAAAAAATAACATTTTTCTAGAGAAAATAGTACAATCAAGATTTGTAATAGCACTAATGACAGGGTATGCCCAGAAATTTCTAAACCAGAGCTCTCTTGAACATGAACACCAACCCCACTCCTCTCCACAAGAGGCTACAAGCAAAATGCATGAATATTATCAATAAGCCTAACAACTTAATTGCTTAATAAACTTGATGGTCATTTCAGCATCCTAACTAATTTAGGAAATAACTTCTCCCTCAAGGTAATTTTTTAGGCTTATATATTATGATTTTTCATTTCAAAATTTAATTTTGTATGTTTTTATCATTTATGTGCTTATGACACATCAACCTAATGCAATAGTATTAAGAGTACCTTGTTCATTTGCATCATTTGTCAAAAGTTATTTTTGGTTAAATTTATTCCCCCTTTACAATATTGTTAACTCAATGGCAACTAAGTAAGAAAAATTCCAACGGTTCTCTAAGAATGGCAGCACATATGTATGGGATGTTCTAGTTGAGGCAAAAATATTCATATTTATATGGCAGAGCAAGATAGCAGGCATCGGTCAATGTTTATAACCCTGAAGTAAATCAAGAACCTAAAGCTCTTGCTGGGATTCTCAAGTCCTTACCAAAAGTACACTGGTCCTTAGGTGCGATTCTGGAGATCTGAAAAGAAATCTTCCACATGTTTCCAGTAGGGTGCATGCCATTTCAATATGGTGATGAGAAAAGTCTGATAGAAGCATCTGTAATAATAACCATAATAAAAAAACCACGAGGACACAACTTCAATCTTATTAAAGAAAATATTATACTTCTAATGTGTGTAACAGCTTAAAAAATGTCAGTATAAAAAACAAAAGCTGGTCTGCTTTAGTTTAACAATCTTCATTGCTAGGCATCTTTTGTGTTTTGCCATAAAATTTTCATTTAAAATCTTCAATATATTTAATGTCTTTCGTTTTAGATAGATATTTGGAAATTAATATCAAAGCCCTTTCTAAATGTATTACTAAATGCCACATATTTAAACTCATCACATACATAACTAACATTTTCTAAATGATTTTGTTTTGGTTTAAATAACATTTACTTTTACAATTCTGACCACAAAAAACTTACTGTATGAATTTTAAAACAACAAATCACCACAACATTTTTTCAAAAGAGTTTATTTATTGATTTTACAGAGAAAGAAGAGGAAAGGGAGTAAGACGTATCAAGTCATAGTTGCTTCACTTTAGTTGTTCACTGACTGCTTACATGTGCCTTAACTGGGCAAGCTCAGGGTTTCGAACCGGCAACCTCAGGATTCTAGGTTGATGCTTTACCCACTGTGCCACCATAGGCCAGGCCATCACCATAACATTTCAGTAATATTTATCCTCCCAATCTTTTTCTATCTATATTTCCTAAACAAAAATAGGTTCAGACATATCACATCATTTAATATCTTGGGGTTTTTTTTGAGCAGGGAACAGTACCATGACTATTTTTCCCTGTCCTTATTTGTCCTACTATGGCATGATTTAAAAGGTACAAAATACTGTATAATATAAACTATACTAAAACTTAATTGATTCTTGGCCCTGGCTGGTAGGCTCAATGGATAGAGTGCTGGCCCAGCATGCAGATAGCCCAGGTTCATTCCCTGGACAGGGGACACATGAGAAGTAATCATCTGCTTCTTTCCCCTTCCTCTCCTCCTTTTCCCTCTCTTCCCCTTTTGCAGCCAGTGGCTAGGTTGGTCCGAGCGTTGGCCTCAGGTACTGAGGATAGCTCAGTTGATTCAAGTAATGGGGGTTGCCAAGTGGATCCCAGTTGGGGCGCATGTGGGAGTCTGTCCCTCTATCTCTCCTACTCTCTCTCAAAACAAACAAAACAAAACCCCAAAAACAAAAACAAAACTTAATTCTTATTTATTGGATATTCAAATTACTAACAATTTCTTGCTTTTATAAATAATGGTATAATAAACATTCCTACAGATAAATCTGTCCACACATTTATGATTATTTCCTTAAAACAAATTTATAGAAATGGAATTTTGTGTCAAAAATATGTATCATTCCTATATAATTTTTAATAATTAGTTCAAAGATACACTAATATGTTAAAATTATTCCTTTCAATTATAGCACTGACAAAACTTTCACAATTCCTCTTAAAATGTTCTCCAGTTTCCCTAAATGTACTTTACATTGTCCTGAGATGCTCCTACTTAAATACTTAGAAAACTTAACCCCTTGAATATTTACAATGACTATTAGTATTTTAAACATTCTTAATAAATCATGAAGTAAAGAAGTTTTTAACTCGTGGATTTAAATGTATTTGAATCCACGAGACCCATTTTAATGTAAAATCAACTTCATAAAAAAATATTATTGTTAGTAAGACCAATTCCAAATATAGAATTATTTCATCTATGCTGCATCAACTTTAACATATATAATTAGATACTGATTTCTAGTTCAAATTCCACTGTGGACAGAAAACAATCTAAGTAACTTCACTCTTCCCTAATTTGCTGAGACTTTATGGTTGATTTTTGTAAATGGTCCCTGTCCATTTGAAGACACTACAAATTCTGATTCTGTCTGGTAAAGTGCCAACTCAAGATTTTTACCTGTGTTGTTCAATTCTGTACATACAGTACTTACTGATTTTGTCTACCTTTCCTTTCAGCTATTGAAAGGTATTTTCAAGTCCCTCACTATGGTTGTGGATTTATTTCTCTTTTCCTTGTCAATTTTGCCATATAAAGTGTGTCCGTAAAATCATGGTGCACTTTTGATCATGTGACAGGTCAAAAGTGCACCATGACTTTACGGACACACTGTATATAACATTTTTATTTTTATTTATTTACTTTCAGAGAGGCAGGGAGAAAGAGACAGAACATCAAAAGCTGCTTCTGTATGTGCCCTGACTGGAGAATCGAACCAGCAACCTCTATACTCTGGAAAAATGTTCTATACCCAACCAAGCTATCCGGTCTGGTTTTTTTTTTTTTTAAAGTGAGAGGTGGGGAGGCAGAGACAGATTCCCACATATAATCTACCCAGCTGGGTAACAACTCCACTGGTCGGCAACCAAGCTATTTTAGTGCCTGAGGCCAAGGCAATGGAGCCATCCTCAGTGCCTGAGGCCAACTTTGCTAGAACCATTAGAGCCATGGCTGCAGGAGTGGAAGAGAGAAACAGAAAGAGAAAGAGAAGTGAGGGAGTAGTGAAGAAGCAGATGGTTGCTTCTCCTGTGTGCCCTGACCAGGAATCAAACCTGGGACTTCCACATACCAGGCCAATGCTCTACTGCTGAGCCTACTGGCCAGGGCAATTTTTTTCCCCTTTTTTATTAAGAAACAGAAAGGCCCTGGCCGATGGCTCACTGGATAGAGCATTGGCCTGGCGTATGGACATCCTGGGTTCAATTTCCAGTCAGGGCACACAGAAGAAACAACCATCTTCTTCTTCCCCCCCTTCTCTCCCTTTATTCCCTCCTGCAGCCAGTGGATCAACTGGTTTGAGCGTGGATCCTGGGGGTTGAGAATAGCTCTGTTGGAGTGCATCATCCTCAGGTGTTAAAATAGCTCCATACTCGAGCATCAGCCCCAGATGGGGTTACTGGGTGGATCCCGGTCAGGGCACATGAGGGAGTCTGCCTATCTTCCCTTCTCTCACCTTCAAAAAAGAAAAAAAAAAAAACAGAGAGAAGAAAGGAGAGAGAGGGAAGGGGGAGGGGGAGGGGGAGGAAATCACTCATTTGTCGTTCCAATCAGTTGTGCATTCATTGATCACTTCTTCTGTGCCCCAACTGGGGATCAAACACGCAACCTTGTCCTTTCTGGACAATACTCTTAATTGACTGAGCTAACCGGCCAAGGTCACTTTATATATTTTGAAGCTACATTATTGAATGCATACTGATACAGGAAGTAACACCTTCCTGTTAAAATGACCTCTTTATCACTATCAAATAACTTCTTTATTTTCTTTTTTCTTTTTTTTTTTAATTTAGAAAATTAAACTTAACAGGATGACACTGATGAATACGATACATAGGTTTCAGGTTCATGCCTTAAAGTTTACTTTGATAATAATGCAGCCAGCTGTCTTTTGAATATATCTCCATGGTATATTTCCTCCCTCTTTTTACTTTAGCCTTTCTGATCTTTATATAGGGCTGGAGAAAAGTAGAGTTACTGGTGTACAAATAAGTACTACAATAATTAATAAATACAAGAATAAATTCTTGTTTCATGTACTCACAACTGTAAAACTACTTTTGCCCACCACTGTATTTAAATATACAGTGTGTCTGTAAAGTCATGGTGCATTTTTGACCGTGTGACGGGTCAAAAGTGCACTATGACTTTACGGACACACTGTATGTCTCTTATAGGCAAAACTTAGGGTGTTGTTTTAATCAAATTTCTATTCCTAAGGCTTTTATGTGATGTATTTAGTCCTTTTATATTTCATGTAATTACTGTCACAGTTGTGTTTTTGTATCTATTATCTTACTATTTGTTTTCTATTTTGCTCAACTGTTTAATGTTCCTTTTTACTCCTTTCTTGCCTTCTGTTGTGCTAATCAAATATTTCTTAATTATTTCATTTTTTCTAGTATTTGTAATTAAAACTTTAAATTTGTCTATTAAAAATAATTCAAAATAATTCAGCACTAACCTTTAAACAATGTAGTGTATCATTTTTTGTAAACATCTTAAACTTAGTTAGTTCTCCAATAAAACGAACAGTTTTGTTCTTTGTTTCAATATTGATCTGGTCCTTTTTTCGTACCTATAAATTAAAAGAAATACTGCTTAATTAACATTTTGAAATCTCTGTGATAAGAACTGTTATTTTAATAAGACTGAATTCACTCCAAACATTTTAAATAAATTTGATATTCAAATTGTTTTAAGTTAAGGCAAAACAAGTTCTGTACAACACCTTGCCAGGATGTGCTTTGCAAAACAATGTCATGTTCAAATAATTTGAGGAAATTATGCATTTTATCAGACTTAAAAGGGATCTCAAAATAAGAAATCTGTTTAACTTAAATTTAATTCAATTTTTCTCAAATTTATTTGGCAACATAAATCCCCCTTTTGAAATGTTAACAATGACTAGTTAATATCCAATTATATTAATATTATAAGGAACATACTTTAGGAGATGCTGCTTTAAAAATAATAAATGTCAAAAGCTCACTTAAGCAAAAATATTATTAAGGCTCAGTTAGTGCGTTAGTATAATGAGAAACTTTATATTGCATTTTTATTATAAGTTCATTATAATGAAATTCCCAATAACTATTCTTTTTCGTCATCAGTCCATAGTCATATATCAAAGTTCAAGTCTGTTGTAAATATAACCCCTACTTAAACACATACTTCAAGAAATACTGAATACCACAAAATCCAATTACAGTACAATGTGAACAGACACCTCAAGATAAATGTAACTGGACTTAACCTCAGAATAACATGTTATCAGAAAACCAACCCTACAGTCCTGAAACCTTTTACCTGACCAATAAGGACAATACTGCAGTGGTGCCTTGAACTAGTTTGGTGTTCTTTACTTTTTCAAAATACTATCCTGAGGTTTCTGGTTCAAAACCCTGGGCTTGCCTCATCAAGGCACATGTGGCAGCTGATACTTCCTGCTCCTCTCTCTCTCCCCTCCTCTAAACTGAGTAAATAAAAAAGAACTTAAAAAAAAAATACTATCCTATATTTGTTCCATGTTAACATTCTAAAGGGAACAATGGCTGTTACAATTCTGATTTAATAGTTAAGACAACAACAAAAGAACACAAACCTATCAAATAACTTGACCAAGGATCAGTACTAAAATCCCAGTCTTCTGTTATTTGAGAATTCCATTATAATAGAATGTGCTGGAATTCAAAACAAGGCCTAACCTAGACAGCAGCTGGACAATTAATGATAATCATTTATATAAATATACTAGACTTCCATATACACGGCTAACACAAATGGAATTTATCACCTTTAGTTTAAGGATCTACTTTCTATAGCATGCATAGATAGGTATTAAAACATTTTAGATCTTCTGGGAAAATTTTTAAATAAAACTGTTTACTCATTTAAAAAAAAATCAGAGCTCACTATAATAGTATTTAATTTAAAGCATCAATAAAACGGCATCAATTAAAAATAAAATTACAAAAATTCAACTTACAGAACTTTATTTTAATCATCTCATTTAGGCATTCAAATAGCTTTGGATTAGAGATAAATGAAAAAATTAGAACTAACTAGATTCCACTTTCTAATATTAAACAAAATTATACAAAGAAACTTGACTGTTTTAGCCCTGCAATTTAGAAAACAGTACAGCCTTCATAAAGATCCTTTCAGGCCCTGGTGGGTTGGCTCAATGATAGAGTGTCGGTCCCGCATGTGAATATCCCATGTTTGATTCCCAGTCAGGGCACACAGAAGTAACCATCTGCTTCTCCACTCTCCCCCTTCCCTTCTTTCTCTCTCTGTCTTCCTCTGTCTCTCTCTCTCTCTCCCCTTCCCGCAGCCATGGCTCAATTGGTTCAAGCACATCAGCCCCAGTTGCTGAGGATTGCTCCATGGAACCACCTCAGGCATTAAAAATAGCTTGGTTGTGAGCAAGGCCCGAGATGTGCAGAGCATGAGCCCCAGATGTGCAGAGGACGGGATCCAGATGGGGGTTGTCCGGTGGAGCCTAGTGGAGGTGCATGCGGTAGTCTATCTCTGCTCCTCTCACTTAGAAAAAAAGAAAAAAAAAAAGGCCCTTTCATAAATATGTTTGATAAGCACTGCATATAAAAGCTCCTCTAGGTGCTGGCGGGTTTGCTCAGTAATAGAATGTTGGCATGGCGTGTGGGTGTCCTGGGTTCGATTCCCTGTCAGGGGACACAGGAGAGGTGCTTATCTGCTTCTCCATCCCTCCTCTCTCTCACTTCTCTGTTTCTCTTTCAATACCTCCTGCAGTCCTGGCTCAATTGAGCAAACTGGCCCCTGGTGCTAAGGATGGCTCCATGGCTTCTGCCTCTAGCGCTAAGAAGAATTCAGTAGCTGAGCAATACAGCAACATCTCAGATGGGAGGAGCACTGCCCCCTAGTGGGCTTAACGGGTGGATCCCAGTTAGGACACATGCCTCTCCTCCTCTTACTGAATTTTTTTTAAAAAAAGCTCTTCTTATTTTGTGAACTCCTAGGATAGATTTGCTGGGTTTAAATCCCAACTCTATCCTTTACTAGCTGTTACTTAAACTCTATGCCTCAATTCCCTCATCTGTACAACGGAATTAATAAAAGTTTAACATGCCTCGTAGGGATGTTATAAGTCTTACATGAATTGGTACATATACATAAAACACATGCAACAGTACCAATAGGGACCAGGAAGAGACCAAAAAATATTACTTTAACTTTATTTATCTTTGTATATTTATATCACAATACATGGACACCAAATAAATATTTGTTAGGTAAACAAATAAATGAAAATGCTTAATGTTTATATATGTGTTGCAGTGACAAAAGAACAAGACCTATGGTCAGAATGTCTGAGTCCTTATGATCATTTTGTGTCATGTTTTTTAAAGGTATATGATCTTGGATAATTCACATGAACTACCTAAAACCTGCTGGCTCACTTGGTAAAATAAGGATAAAATTAAGGATGATGGTGATAGTGGTAATGACTATACCTATAATTCACTTGATACTAAGCAAGTAATGTACAAAACAAAAGATTATACAACCTTTCAAATGATGTTTAAGAAGTATTTCAAATGAGATTGTTGAATGCTTCTGTGCATAAGAAATAATGAATGGAAAATTGTATATATAATATAAATTCATCCATGAAAAACTACAGAGGATTGAAGGTAAAGAAAATATACTAAAATATTACCAAGGTTTGCTTTTAAGTGATGAAATTACGGGTTTTTCCCATCTTCCCACTTTGTATATTCTATATTTTCTAAATCATCTACACTGAGCATGTGTTCATTTTAGAGTTAAAGTAATATAGAAACAAAAAATATGTAAGTGGCCCTGGCTGGTTTGCTCAGTGGATAGAGCGTCAGCCTGGTATGAGGATATCCTGGGTTTGATCCCCAGTAAGGGAACACATGAGAAGCAACCATTTGCTTCTTCTTCCTCTCCTTCTCCCCCTTCACTCTGTCTTCCCCTCTCACAGCCAGTGGCTTGACTGATTCAAGTGTTGGCCCTGAGAGGTGAGGATGGCTCAGCTGGTTTGAACGTTGGCCGCAGACAGGGGTTTCTAGTTTGGGTGCATGCAGATGTCTGTTTCTCTATCTCTCACTTAAAACAAATGAACAAACAAAAAACAAAAGAACGTGTGTGTAAGGAAATATATAAAAAATGACATACTGAAGCTAAATGTTTAGTGGCAGTAGGGCTGGGAAATATACATACATGTTTTTAAAAATCTCCTTGGGTGATTCTGGAAGCACAAACTCTTAACTGCTGTGAAGTATCATACTATTTTAAGTATTACTGAGTATTACAGCTTTCAAACATGTAACATAGTGTATTATTCACAATTACTCTTCAACATTAATGAGATTAAGGAGGTATAATCTAACAACAAAATTATAAAAATTTTAAAGTATTAGAAATAAATTAGCTAATTCCCTCCTTTTCAGATGAAAAAAGTAAAGGTTTCCCAAAAGACTGTCAACTTATATAAAAAACTTAAACTCATTCTGAATCCTCATTCAATATTTTCCAGTTTCAATTTTTTACTCCTTTTGATCAAAAAGTATTTCAAACACTTCTGCAAAAGTAAATACAGATGAATTACCACCGTATACTTTCTGTTTCTAAGTCAATAATGTGTTGTAAGATTTTACTTGTATAATCAATAATCTTTAGCAAAAATGGTGCTTAGAGCTCATTTATTAATGACAACTGAAATTAACTGAATAAATTCATATGCATCATTAAAAAACACTTCTAATATGTCAACATATAAAAAGTAAAAATTTCCGAGACCTATCATTCATCATTCCCCTATTGCAAGAACCCTCCTGGCCCCGTGGGTAGCTCAGTGGATAGAGCATTAGCCCGGTATATGGATGTCCCAGGTTCAATTCCTGGTCAGGACACACTTAAGAAGTGACCATATGCTTCTCTTCCCCTTCCTCTCCCCGTTCTCCTTTGCAGTCAATGGCGGAAGGAAAACCTCCTGCCCAAACTTCATCCAATGAGACATTCTACTTTCTGTTCTCCATAATTTGCTCATTTTGTTTAAAATAAACTTTATTCTTGCAATCACTAAACTAATTTTTTAGAAAATCTACTATAGGCTAAACACTAAGTAAGCACTAAGTCTATAAATAAGCAAACTTTCTTTCAAAGAAACTTATTTATTTTATTCTGTGGACCACTAAGCTCCAAAGAACAGTGAGTAAGATTCTTGATCTTACTCCATACTGGGGTATGGAGGAAAAATAATCTTGAAACTTCTATTTTTTTTTATCAGACTTTTCAATTTACTTTTTGTATGTTTTATTATGTACATAAAATAACTCATACAACTGCAAATGCATATAACGTAAATAAATATGCCAGAATTGGAGTACGTGGTTAACTTATTTTACCAAGAGGCTTATTTAAAAAAGCTAAAAGAGCCTGACCTGGCAGTGGTGCAGTGGATAGAGTGTCGGACTGGGATGTGGAGGACCCAGGTTCGAGACCCTGAGGTCGCCAGCTTGAGCGCAGGCTCATCTGCTTTGAGCAAAGTTCATCAGCTTGAGCCCGAGGTTGCTGTCTTGACCAAGGGGTTACTCGGTCTGCTGTAGCCCCCCAGTCAAGGTACATATGAGAAAGCAATCAATGAACAACTAAGGTGCCGCAACAAAAAACTGATGCTTCTCATCTCTCACCCTTCCTGTCTGTCTGTCCCTATCTATCCCTCTCTCTGATTCTCTCTCTGTCCCTGTAAAAAACAAAACAAAACAAAACATTACTCACTATTCAAAGTTAGTCACTACTAACATACTAGACAATTCATTTCTTTACGCATTTTAACATAACTAAAAGTTTTTTTATTATGTATAAGATTTTTATAGCTTTCTTTTTTTCCCCCTCTAATAGCACCTTCTCTATGATATGAAAGCGTTTTGGTAAATAACAGTTTCAATGGTTCAATATCATTTTCTTAATCCATTTTCTGGGCTTTTAGATTATTTTCCTAATACAATTCATGACGTAAATAAAGCTTTGGGGGCATATAAGATTGTTAGGACAGATTCTCAGAGTTGTCCAATACAGAAATGCCTCTTGGGATTTTTATTTTTTTTTGGTGACAGAGAGAGAACAGATAGGGACACAGAGACAGGATGGGAGAGAGGTGAGAAGCATCAATTCTTTGTTGCAGCTCCTTAGTTGTTCACTGACTGCTTTCTCATATATACCTTGACTGGGGGGCTACAGCAGACCGAGTAACCCCTTGCTCAAGCCAGCAACCTCGGGCTCAAGCCGAATAAGCACGCACTCAAGCAGGTGACCTTGGAGTTTCAAACTAGGGTCCTCTGTGACCAAGTCCACAGTACCACCTCCTGATCAGGCTTAGGATCTTAAAACATTGCCAAATTCCTTCTTCAAATTTCAGTCATAATATACTTGAGTTTCTCATTTATATTAGTTTTACTACTTTCAGCCAAAATAGCAAATCTGTTGTTTTAACTAGAATGGTAAAATTTTTATACTACTATCTGTGTTTCAAACAGTTTTACTAACCAGGTTTATTTCTCATGTGACAGTCTTAGCAGAGGACAAATAAAATCAGATTATGACAATATGATGCAGCTACATAAAAGCTATCTTAACAATTCAAGTTATAGAAAACAAAAGTAGTGGCAGTGGCCATGAAAGGAGACCCTAGACTTGAGGAGGTATTTCAGAAGATAGTATCAACAGAATTTGGTGACCACTAGCTACTAAATGTCACAGGGGCAAAAATAGTGGTATTTTTCTTAGTAATCAGATAAAATACATTGCAAATTTATAGGGAGAAAATAGAAGCTGATACAAGGAAGAGAAGGGTAAAGACATTTTTTACAAGAAATTAATGAGTTTATGAACATATTTAGTAAGTACATAAGAACTTACTAAACATCAGGAGAGGAGTTCTGGCAAGACATATGTATTGGAGGTTGCTGGGAAATAGATGTTAACTGAACCCCAGGTAAAATATGTCCATCAGAAAAAGAGTGAAGGAAGAAAGTCTGGGTAACATCAATATACAACAAACTCAGCTGGACAAAAGAGCAAAGGATACTGAGAATGGTAGCAAGAACTAGGAGCAAGTGGTGGTAGAAAAGGATTATTATCATTATGATATCTATGTTTGGACAATGTGTGATCAACTTTATACGCATTATCTCATTTACTCCATAAGAACAATCTTATTTTAAAAGATACAATTATTATCCCCATTTAATAGGCAAAAAAACCCTGAGGTTTAGAAAGAACACTTAAGTAACTTGGCCAAAGTTTAATGCTACCATGTGGGAGAGCCAGATTGAGTTTCCTAAAAAAGCAGAAGAGTCCAGCAATTTTAGAATCTACAGAGACATCGACTAACATGAGGTGGTAACAAAGACAGTGGTGGTCTCTGCCAGAGTGCTATGATGGTAGAACAAAAGATAAATGTCAGCAGAAGAGACAAATACTCTTACACTCTGAAAAATTCAAACAAGAAGGAAATGAAAGAGAATAGTGGGGGAGGGGACTGAGAGAAGTATTCTGGTTGCTAGTATTATATTTTCATTTAGGATGTGAGTGTTAAGCACATTTTAGCCTAATAAAAGGTCAATGGCAAAGTGTGCAGATTTGGGCGTGGGGAAGGATAGATCCTGGAAAAAGCAGAGGTGATTGATTGATGACCTCAAGTGCCCATTCTTTTCTTCTCTGAGAGCAATGGTTATGAAAGTATACTCCTAGAATTGATATTCTTCTAATTGCAATCAGTAACAAAAAATGACAATTCCCATCCCAATTTTCAAAGGTGGGAGGAGAAGTACTGTAGACATGAATAAAATTTTCTTAATTCTAAGTTTCTTACCAAAAGCACTAATTATGTTCGATGCAGCAACTTGTGTTCTGTTAATTTTGGATTTGGTTTAGGGTATATGCATATAACTCAATATAATACAGTCATATTTACTGTCTGCTAGCAAAAACAGTTTCTTGTTTGTATGACGAGATTAAATATATCAACAAGAATTATCATGACTTCTGATGCATCTGCCCTTGAACTAGCAGCATTAATCAAAGTGCGTTCTTTGAGTGACTACATATTTAACCCCCTCCAGAAGGTTCACAATGCACATTACCCTATTAAAGCTTTCAGACTTCTTGTATTTAAACAAAAAAAAAATCATTTAACATTTTGGTTCTCAGTGTTTCCGAACTTCCTTAAACATAGAAACCTGCCCTTACTTAATACTATAAAAATCTGAAATATAGTTCAGCAAAATCTGGCCCAGAAAAAACAACACATCTTACATTAACAGATTAATACCTATGGCAAGAAACCTTTAGAAATGGTTCCACCCATCACTGATAATTTCTCCTTACTCTGAACTCAAGGCACTCACTCTCAAACATATCATTTGGCAATTAAACATGCAATTCCTTTTAATATCAAATATATTTAGGGTTTAAAATTTAATTTCTCTCTAGCCTTTTTCTTTTGAAGAAAAAAAATTTTCCATTGATTCAAGGGGAGAAGGTGAGGGTGGAAGAGTGTAAGATAGAAAGAGAGAAAGAGAGAAGCATCAATTCACTGTTTCACTTCATTGTTCCCTTTAGTTAGCATTACCGGTATGTACTTACTGGTTGCTTCTCATACAAGCCCTGACTGGAGGAGCTAACTCTGTGACCTCCAGTGCACGGGGTTGATGCTTTATGCACTGAGCCACTGCACCAGGGCCCTCTCTTGCTTTTTTAAGGGTTTATGCCTTATCTCACCAACTACATAGTGAGATTCCTGACCTCAGGAATTGTTCTCTGAGTGCTCAGTAATACTGGTTTGTGTTAAGCAAGTGCAATAAAGTGCATATGGAGCTCAGGAAACATTTATTTGCATTCCAAGCAACTCGTTATAAAGCTAAATTTTGTAAACACAAATTTCCACTGTCTAACAACATAAACACTTGAATTTCATGTCTTTTCAAAGTCTACCAATGTTCACTTTCAGTCACCTCTAAGGTATAATTTTACTCCTTTGAAGACTATTTTTGAAACTTGAACAGCTCCACAAGATGACTAAGTAATGTGGGTTTTGAAGAATAACTAATAGGCAAGTCTAGTAAGACTCCTGGGACCAGAAGGGGAAGGAAGTTGTCTGGAAACATGTCCCTAGTACTTACCAGGGTTCTCTTTAAAAAGAATTCACCACTATCCAAGAAAAGATTCTTAAGGCAAGCATTAATAAAAACATGGGCTAAACAACATTCACTGAGATCGCAACATTTGTGGAAACTCATGTGCCCCAAACATTTTGGACCCCCGACACCAGTATCCAATTAGGCACTGTGTCCTGATTTGTCATGGCCAATCCTATGTTGCTTCTGGGAATACCAATGAGGCTTGCTGGCTCTCCTCACCTTGAAAAATGGCTTTTACTTTACAAAAGCAAAAAGTACAATACCTACAATGGGGAAACAAGATAGTAGCAACAGCTCACCTCCAAACTGGAATATCACTTACAATTTCAAGCTTTGAGTAAATTTACATTTAAAAATTTAGAAGGCCTATATTCTGATGTGTTAGTTAGACCAATACCAAATTTCAAAAATATGCTTAACCAATAATCATATTCTTAAACTAAAGAGTTTTCATTCAACTTTTAGGTATATACATATTACAAAATAAATGCTTAAATACATACATGAAATCTGAAATCCCCCCTCAGCATGGAACAAAGATCCTCTGCTACATCAGACATGCAGGGATGCAATGTAGCAACCAATCTTGCATAAAATGGTAGCAAATCCAACCTGCAAAAGTTATATGTGATATGTGTAAAAGGAAGGACACTAATTCATTTAAAAATTTAAACTTCCTCAGACAGAGTCACAAATTAAATAATAAAAACTAATAATCATACAAACATGCCTATTTATTGCCTTAATTAAGTACATAGAAATTTAATTTGCCTTGTGAATATTAATAATCTGATATTTCCCATTCAGTGCCTTATCACATTTGAAATTTTACTTGGTATTCACTTTTGATAAAATATAAAATATCAAGTGAAAAAAACACTAAGTTTTGACATAGGCTAAAATTTTAATCATGTAATTATTGAGTAAACAAAGTTAAATAGTGTAAAACAGAATCCTTTTATACCATTTTCTTTACTTATACATGGATAAGTTATTTGGAAACCTTGATATCTAAAGTAAAAAGGTAACCAATAACAAAAAAGGTATCTAAGAGTCAAAATCCTACCTTTCACAAAGCCACATACTAACTTATGTATTTTACTCACTGTAGAACCCACTTAGATCCTCAGGAAGGGCCTATTTATTTACTCTTACTTTAGACAATGAATGGCAAATATGCGGTTGCTCATGCTGCCACCCCCTTTTCATTATCAGAGTACTTTCTCATCAAAATTGGATACAGTTCCAGAATCTTGCTTAATACAGCACTCCAGGTAGCCACTACCAATCAGAATCAACACATTAGCTAAAATTTACTTTTCATTCTTGCTGTAGACATTATTTTATAAAATTTGATTATTCAATGATTTCAACACACTCAGCAGATCAGACACTGAGGATGAGAAGCAGTGAGAAACTCATAAAAATAAAACAGCACTGACAGCAGCAAATAATGGGAGCTGACAGTGAGGAAGGAAACTAAAAACCATAAAGTTCAACAAATGAGCTAAAAAAATGACAACAGGCTGAAGCCATTTAGAACAATAAAAAATAATCCTATAAGTCTTAATTATCCCTGAATCTATATCACTATAGAATAATATATGAAAATGGTTTAACCGTCAAAGAAAAGTCCGCATACCATGAAAAGGTTGGAATTAGATCTGGAAAACTGCCAGCATGGACAGATTAAGCCTTAGCTGGAAGAAGGGTGATAGTGAAGAAAGAAACAATGCAGACAAAACTTGACAGGTGAGGTCAAGAGGAGGCAAGTGCTCAAAATCATGCCTAAGAGACTCAAAAAATTTGCACTTCTCTTTGACCATTACAATTTCCTTTAAAAATTACCATTTATTTAATTGTTACTAATGTGCCAGGCCCTGTCCTAGGCATCTAACATACATTTTTTAACATGTTGATCCTATGAGGTGGACACTAAAACCACCATTTCAGGAATAAGGGAACAGGTGTGGAGAGAAGTAAACAACACAGTGGCTTTGTAGCAGGAAATTCAATAGTTTGTTAAATGCCATCATAGCCTTCGTTAAAGAAACAGTAAGAAGTACAATTCATTCTGTAACCGTTTAAATCAAAACATTTAATGGTAAATTTTTAAAGTTTTATCAATTGAAGGTTACACTTCTGTAACACAGATAATGTGCATGTTGGTGATATTACAAGATATCACTGTAAGATACTCTCATAAATATGTAATAATTCTTTAAATGTCTGCTAATGCAAAAAAGGCCTAGGGTAAATAAACATTTAATGTTCTTGCATAACAAAAGGATTCATACTAATATCAAATTTACTTTCTAAATTTTCAAACTTCAGTTAGAATATATTTTAATATATTTGTTAGAATATTAGTTTTTACGTTTCCCCTTTTCAGTTCATATCAATTTCCAGACAAAAATATAGAACTTTAAACCTATGCTTAGATTCACCGCTTCCAACTGCTACACCTAAGGTCAGAAAAATGAAGATATGAGTTAAGATCGCCCTGGCTGGTTGGCTCAGCGGTAAAGCGTTGGCCCGGAGTGTGGAAGTCCCAGGTTCAATTCCCGGTCAGGGCACGCAGGAGAAGCGTCCATTTGCTTCTCTATTCTTCCCCCCTCCTTCCTCTCTGTCTTTCCCTTCCCCTCCTGCAGCCAAGGCTCCACTGGAGCAAAGTTGACCTGGGTTCTAAGGATGGCTCCATGGCCTCTGTCTCAGGCACTAGAATGGCTCTGACCGCAATGGAGCAACACCCCAGGTGGGCAGAGCATCGCCTACTGGTGGCCATGCCGGGTGGATCCCAGTCGGGTGCATGAGAGAATCTGTCTGACTGCCTCCCTACTTCTAACTTCAGAAAAATACAAAAAAAAAAAAAAAAAAAAAAAAGAAAAAAGTTAAGGCCATGGAATAACAAATAGCAATGCACTAGGAGTTAGGAGACTTGGGTTCTAAATATCTCAACTATACTGCTCACAAAAATTAGGGGTATTTCAAAATGAGTATGAAGCGGTAAAATATTCCTCACAAAAATTAGGGGATATTTCAAAATGAATATGAAGTGATAAAATATCCCCTAATTTCTATAAGCAGTATATATAGTTCTTCTGTGACCTCTTAAACTGATCTGACTTCATCTACTATTGTCGCCTGCTCATTGCTGTCTCACCAGCCCCTCACTAATTCTCAACACAGCCAGCAAGCCCTCACTCACTTCAGAGCCTCCACACTGGCTGTTCTCAGTTAGCTGGAATACAGCTATACTTCCCTAACTCTCCATTCACACTGCTTACTCCCCTCAAGAAACAAGTCTTAGTCTCAATGACACCCCCTCACTGAGACCCACTGTGAATGCGCCACTGAAACTGCAAATCCACACAACCCTACTACTCCTAAACCTCAGTCCCCTGCACTGTTTTTTAAAAATAGAATTTACTCTGGCCAGATAGCTCAGTTGGTTAGAGCATTGTGCTGAAGTGCAGAGGTTGCTGGTTCGATCTCTGGTCAGGGCACATGCAGGAACAGATCAACGTTCCTGTCTGTCTGTCTCTCCCTCCTTTCCTCTCTCACTAAACTGACAACTAAATAAATAAGATAAAAATTCATCACCTTCTAATGTTATATAATTAACTTACTTGCAATGTTTATTGCTATCATTTGTCACCCTTCCCTACTAGAATATAAACCCTATGAAAGACAGTTTAGTTTACCAGCTCTCAAAGCAGTGCCTAGATCATAATAGGTGCTCAATATACACTTGTTAGATAATAAATGTCTCTGGTATCTCACAATTAAGTATATTGCTGGCTTTTAGTCGATTTTTCACCATATTAAAAAAGTACTTAAGAAATTTTATAAGAATATTAAATAATGAAGTTTTATATTTTATCAAAAAGCTCATTTATCAAGTATCTTCTATTCAATTAGTAAAATAATGATGTAGTTTACCCTGCTGATGTTTTATATATTAATAAGTTTCCTACATAAAGTATCTTTTCATTCCTAAGGTCAAGTTTCTTTGACCATGTTAGATGTTTATTTTTAATATACTACTAAATGTAATTTGTTAGTGCTATACTTAGAATTTTTATATCAACATTTAAAAGTGAGATTGGTCATGCTGGCCAGATAGCTCAGTTGGTTAGAGCAATCGTACAGAAGAAGAGGCTGCCAGTTCGATCTCCAGTCAGGACACATACCGGAAAAAATTGATGTTCCTATCTCTTTCTCTCCCTTCATCCATTGCTAAAACCAATAAATAACTGTTTTTAAAAAAGGGAGATTGGTCAGTACTTTTAACTTCCTTGCTCTTTTTGTGTTACAGAGTTTTGCCTATTTTTTCATACTCTAAAAGGGCAGGCTTTCGCCTGACCTGTGGTGGTGCAGTGGATAAAGCGTCGACCTGGGAACACTGAGGTCGCCAGTTCAAAACCCTGCACTGGTCTGGTCAAGGCACATATGGGAGTTGATGCTTCTAGCTCCTCCCCCCTTTCTCTCTCTCTCTCTCTCTCTCTCCCTCCCTCCCTCCCTCCCTCCCTCCCTCACTCTGTGTCTCCTCCCTAAAATAAATAAAAAAAAAAAAATTTAAAATGGCAGGCTTTCTTTTTTATGCTCTGGAATGAACAATACAGCAGAAAAACTACTTGTTCCATAAAAGACTAAAAGAACCCAATAGTTGCCTTATCCAAGACAAAATTCACATAATTTTCAAATATTCTTCCATGATGACTCATCTATTTTTGTCTTAAATCAATCATAAAAATGTTTATTTTTTTCCCCCAATTATGTTTCACTGAGATTTTCAAATAGTTTTTAAATATTTCTACCATGTCAATATGGCTCATTCCTTAAACTTTTTAATGTTCTTTTTCTTCATATTTTTTCTTTTTTCTTTTTTTTTTTTAAGTGAGAAGGAAGGAGGAAGTGAGACAGACTCTCGCATGCGCCCTGACTGGAATCCAACGGACAAGCTCCTACCAGGCAATGCTGTGCCCATTTGGGGCTGCTGCTCTGTGGCTCAGCAATCAATCGAGCTATTCCAGTGCCTGAGGCAAGGCCATGGCCATCCTCAGCACCCAGGACCAACCCGTCCTGTTTGAGCCATGGCTGCAGGAGGAGAAGGGGGGGTTGGGAGGGGTGGAGAAACAGATGGTCACTTCTCGTGTGTGCCCTGACCAGGAACCCTAGACTTCCACACACTGAGCCAACGCTCTACTGCTGGGTCAACCAGGCAGGGCCACTTCATATTTTCTAAATGCTTCTCTAGCAAAATTTTTTGAAGAACCAACTCTTGAGTTTTTAGAATTAATTTTAACATTGGTTTTCTTTTTTTCTTTTCTCTTTATTTTTTAAGTGAGAGGAGAGGAGATAAAGAGACAGAACCCCACATATACCCTGATCAGGATCCATCCAGCAACTCCCGTCTGGGTACTATGCTTGAATCAACCAAGCTATCCTCAGCATCTGAGGTTGATGCTTGGACCAACTGAGCCACTGGTTGCGAGAGGGAAAGAGAGAGAGGAAAACAGGGAGGGGAAGAGAAGCATATGGTTGTTTCTTACGTGTGTCCTGACTGGATATCAAATCCAGAATTTCGGCACACTGGGCCGATGCTCTATTCACTGAGCTAACTGGCCAGGACTGTGGTTGTCTTTTTCAATAAAATTTGAGATTACAATTTAGCATCAAAATATTTTGCCTGACCAGGCAGTGGTGCAGTGGATAAAGCATCGATCTGGGATGCTGAGGACTCAGGTTCAAAACCCTGAGGTTTCCAGCTTGTACACAGGCTCACCAGCTTGTGTGTGGGATATAGACATGACCCCATGGTTGCTGGCTTGAGCCCAAGGTCACTGGCTTGAGGAAGGAGTCACTGGCTCAGCTGAAGCCCCCAGTCAAGGCATATATGAGAAAGCAATCAATGAATAACTAAAGTGCTGCAACAAGTTGATGCTTCTCATCTTTCCCTTCCAGTCCCATCTCCATCTCCTCTCTTTCTCTCTCTGAAAAAGAAAGTATCTACACTAGTCGCTAATCAATTAGCTCAGAGGATAGAGCATCAGGCTGGCATACATATACATCCTGGGTTTGATCTTTGACTATCTACTTCTCTTCCCCTCCCTCTCTTCTCTCTTCCCCTTTCGCAGCCAGTGGTTCAAATGGTTTAAACGCTGGTCTCTCAGGTGCTGATGAGGATGGCTTAGTAGATTCAAGCATGGGCCCCAGACAGGGGTTGCTGGGTGGATCCCAGTCAGGGTACATGTGGAAGTCTGTCTATCTCCCCTCCTCTCACTTAAAAAATTTTTTTTTTAAACCGGTCCTTTATTTTCTTCTTCTTTTCCTGGGCAAGACACTTATACTTCACTTCGTTTTTTTAGTTTTCCAATTAGACAAATCTACTTCAAAGTTTTATCCCAGCTCCAAAAGAAAGGTAGCTATAGCTATTTATTTTAAAGAAAACAGTCTGTGCTATTCATTCAGGTTCGCAACAATGCACTAACAACACAGATAAAGTGTTCTCAGCTTCAGTGGGATTTAAAAAATAGTATAAGGACTCCCTGGAAGATTTCCAACTCTTTTAAGCCATTACAGGAAGTTACTAATACTAGTTTTTGTTTCTTTTGGAATTGGCCATATGGAACTTAGATATTTCATTCTCTCAGAATCCTCTTCCTCTGTTAAACTCAACACATCCTTCTCTAACAAGTTCCTAATTCCTCTTTTTCCATTACATTTTTACTACTAAATAGTTAAAATTAAATGTCATCCTGTCCTATTTAAATCTTCATGTTCTATACCCATTTATTACTTTACAAAATAAAATCCCTTACTTTGTAAATAATATAATATACCTTTCAATGTTAGTCCTGCACAAATGTGCTTGTCTCTTCTACCTTCCTACAAATTCAAGTCTGAAAGGAAACAAAGTGCTAAATTCTTTATCAATCACATTCAAGTTATTTAAACATAAAATAGAACATTTGAATCAACATAGAGAGCAAATTTCTGTGTTAAAATATAAGTCAGATATATATTTTATTTAGTTTGACTTTTCTGAAAGTCAATTAAAAAATAAACTTACATCCTTCCTTTGAAAAGTGAATTTTATTTTGATTTTAGTGAGAGAGGAAGAGGGTGAGAGACAGGACATCAATCTGTTTCTGTATGTGCCTTATCTGGGGATCGAACTGGCAACCTCTCCACTTCCAGACAATGTTCTAACCAACTGAGTTATCCTGCCAAGGCTGAAAACTGAATTTTATAATCTTCTAGGAGAATGATAATTATTTTACCAAGAGTTAATTAAGTAACTATTTAAAAGAATGTTTTTCTTTACAAAATAATAAAACCGTGCTTATACTTTCAAGGTCTCCTCAATCACACAAATATTTAAGTATTCACCTTACAGTTAATGATCATCAAGTTAGTAAACATCCAGTCACTAAATATAAGTAATAACAAGAATGCAGAAACAAACACAGATTTGTTACTGACGGAAAAAATAAATTTATCTTAAAAGTTCTTATCTCATAATCAATCAGTTTTCTCAAAGAAATGTTCAGCTTCTTTTGTTTTTCTCTTTAAAATCTAAAGTCAGTTAGCATTGTCCCAAAACACCAAGGTTACAGGTTTGATCCCCAGTCAGGGCACACATGGAAAGCAACCAATGGACGCAAAACAAATAAATGCTCCTGTCTCTATCTCCCCTCCTCCACTATCTCTCTCTGTTTCTCTAAAATCAATAAATACGTTAAAATAAATAAATTCTAAAGAATTTAATTACTGAAAATTACTAAGTTTATGTTTCAAAAATACCTAGGAAAAAATAAATGCGAGAAGATACACTACCAATCAATTAAAGAATATAAAAAATTTTCTTCATAGGAAACACAACGAAGATGATGATTCAAAAATAAGATGAAACATAATAAACAAAAGACTGGGGTCATTTACTCTGAAATTGACATCCAAATGCAAGGAGCCTTTTTTCACAATATTGATGTGCTCAATGCAACAGTGCCATCAAGTGGTATAACATACTAATAGGTTTCAAACAAACTCATTTTTTGGTATTTCGGAATTTATCAAGAGGGATAGGAAGAAGTTCAGTTAGAAAGTCTCCCACAAAAACTCCAGCAAACTCTCCTAAAAGCTAGATCTGAAAGAGCTGTTCAAGAATCAAGTGAAATACTCCACCTCTGAAGAGTATTGTTTATATCAATCTGAAGAAAGTCTGAACATCCATCTGATAAAACTTGGTTAAAGCTATATGGCTTCAAAGTCAATAAACTAACACCAGGTTTGTCTATATTTAAAACAAGGAATTAACATACTTTGCCCAATTCTGACTTACTTCCCACTCGGAAGTTTGCTTAGGAGAAGAAGACTTCTGAGGTGTTAGAAGTGCTTTAATCTTGATATATATGTATACTTACGATGTGAAATTTCAATTATGTGTATATATAAATGCATAATTGAACTATAAAATGATATGTAAATATCAATTTATAGAAAATTCTAGACTTAATTTCTGTGGAGTCCTTCAAATTAATAGCTAAGCAATATAATGCAAGCCTTTTGAGATTTTTTTTTAACCACCATTTCTTTAACAAAGGAAGAAGATAAGTGAAAGTTAAAATCTTTAAAAATTATAAAAACGGACTAAATCAAATTGTAAAACTGGACTGTAAATGATATTAAGAAAGTAAAAGGTAACTCATAACATGGGAGAAAATATTTGTGCATTATATTGGATAAGGGATGTAGACAAAGTATAAAGAACTCATAATAATAAAAAGACAACATAACTAAAAAGGGGGGGGGTGGCAAAGGATTTAAACAGACATTTCCCCAATAAAGACATACAAATGGCCAATGAGCACATGGAAAGGTGCTCAAACACATTAGCCATTAGGGAAATGCAAATCAAAACCATAATGAGAAACCACTTCATACCACCTAAAAGGCTATAAATAAAAAGAGGCAACAAGCAGTGATGAGGACATGGAGAAAATGGAATCCTCAATCACAGCTGTTGGGAATGTAAAATGGTGTAACCATTGAAAAAGTTTGGCAGTTACAAAAATGTTTAGCAGAATTACCATAAGACAATGTAATTCCACTCCTAGGTATATACCCAAAATAACTGAAAATATAAAATGTACAAAAAATCTTGTACACAAATAACAGCATTATTCACAATAGCTAAAAGGTAGAAACAGCCCAAATGTCTATAAACTGATAAATTAATGGGTAAACATAATGTGGTTTATATCTATATAATAAAACATTATTTAGCCTTAAAAACCAAGAACATTCTAATCAAGGCTACAACATGAATGAATCTGGAGAACACTAAATGAAAGAAGCCTGGCACAACAGGCTACATACATGATTTCATTTACATACTATATACAGAATAGGAAAATCCAGAAACCAAAAGTAGATTAGTGGTTTCTTTCCATGGGGGTGGAGTGAAGAGCAGGGGTGAGGAGAGACAGACTCGACAGACAAACAGGGAGAGAGATGAGAAGTACTAACTCCTAGTTGTGGCACTTCAGTTGTTCAGACTGCTTCTCATACATGCCTTAACCAGGGGACTCAAGCCAGCAACCTTGCGGTTTTGAACCTGTGACCTCGGCGTCCCAGGTGAACACTCTATCCATTGTACCACCACCCGTCAGGCTAGATTAGTGGTTTCTTAGGGCAGAGGAGAAGGTGGGAGAAGAGAGAAAAGAATTGACTACTAATAGATGAGGTTTCTTTAAGGGAGACAAAAATATTTTACAATTTGATTGTAGTAACAATTGCATATATTTAGAACACTTAATTGTATACTTTAAATGGGTAAATTGTGTGGTATGTGAATTATATCTCAATAAAGCCTTTTTTTCACAAAAGAACTATAAAAACACTTCTGAGTTATCTAGTCACTTCTGAGTTATCTAGTTCAGTGTTCCCCAAACCAAATTATACACACTAGGTAAGACAGCTAAATTCTCTAACACAGACTATTTATATTCATACATGTATAAGACTTTTGGTTCCTCATAGTTCTAGGCACTCAAATAACTACTAAATAATTCATCATTGTTTTGTTAGCACATTTTTTGGTCAACTCAAGCTAAATGAGCTGGATGTATGAAGAAGGAAATTCTGACCACAGAAAACACTCAATTGAACTAGGATCCATGTCATTTTTTTTTTTTTTTTTGATCCATGTCATTTGAGGAAGGTGAGAGAAAATGTCACACAAATAGGGAGGCACACTTTACTAAAAAGTCCTTCCTACAGGGAATAGATGGCATGTGAGGATAATGAAGCTAAGTGAGAAGAGCTAGAAGAAGGTGTTAAGTTTTTCCTTGCCCCTTTCTCCCAACATGTCGCAATTTGCCCCTAACTCCAAGGGTTCACAGAGTAATCTGCTACTACCCCTACTACCACCTAACCAGCTACCCAGGAGAATAGTCTAGCCTGCTCACTCTAGACCCAACCCTTCTTTTTTCCTTCTTAGCTCTCCCTTTGAAGGCTATTCATCTTCTCTTGTATTCAAAGAATGGAGAAAGGTCTGTGAGTATAGGGGGGGGGTGTGGAAAACGGGAATGAGAGAATGAGAAGAGACTTAGTAGCACCTGACTATCTTCTACTCCAGCCTCCCTAGGGAGCAAGTTACAATCCTCAGGGTCAAGCCAAATCTTGCAGGCAAGGTAGAAAGATACCTGAGGTTTAGGGACAAAACATGATCTTCAAAATTAAAGGCTTTCTCTGACCAAAAAAATATATGATCAACCAGGAAACATCAACCTAGTCCAAGACTCTCCCTAATATGCCATTTCACAGATGTGTAAAGAGAGGTCTTGGCCTACCTAAACACTGAAATCTTTACGAAATAGAGACGTGATATAATTTGGCTGATTCGAGAAGTATATAAAATATAGAAATGGCAGTAAAGAGTAACAGTCAATGTTACTTATAAATTCCATCCTTAAACAAACTGTTCTTCAACAACTAAAACATAATGAATATTTCTTTTACTGTTTTCAGTATGGTAACTTCCCTACTAGAGAAATACAATTAAGTAATTAAAAATAACTCCCTGTATTTCTGAAGCAAAGGCAATAGTACTAACTCAATGTTCCATGTGCTTTTTCTTTTTTTTTCTTACGGAGACAGAGAGAGAGAGAGTCAGCGAGAGGGATAGATAGGGACAGACAGGAAGGGAGAGAGATGAAAAGCATCAATTTTTCATTGTGGCACTTTAGTTGTTTATTGATTGCTTTTCTCATATTTGCCAGCGACCTTGGGTCCAAGCTGGTGAGCTTTGCTCAAACCAGATGAACAGATGAACCCGGGCTTAATCTGGTGACCTCGGGGTCTCGAACCTGGGTCCTCCGCATCCCAGTCCGATGCTCTATCCACTGCACCACCGCCTGGTCAGGTTCCATGTGCTTTTCTACATTTTTCAAGTGTTCTTGTCCTGGCCAACGAGCTAAGAGTAGAAATGAGGTGTCACTTCTTGTCTAAGGTCCTTAGAAATAAGCTGAGTTCACAAACTGTTCTGCCATGCGATGGCAACCCCGAAAGCTATGACAGTCCTATAAAATGTTTGTAAATTCATTCAGAGGAATTAAAAAATATATAGTCCATAACCTCAAATGTTGCAGGTTTGACTAAAACTGCCAAATGAGTCCATTTTGGGGCATCAGGTAAATGACAGCAGAAGCCCCAACTGAAAAGTGAATAAAACCTTACCAAAGTTCACCAAAAAATGCTGCCATGAAATACATGAAAGTTCTGGCCAAACATTTTGTTATGATTTTTAAAATACGAAATAAACCTTTAAAGAAGAAATAAGGAAGGAAGCACAGGGAGAATAGACTTTGAAAAAGTGATTAGTGAGAATATAATAGCTAGAAGATAAGCAAATGATAGTCAACATACGCATAACTGGAGTACTTAAAAAGAAAATAAGTATTTAAAGATATTAAAGATGGGCCCTGGTCAGTTGGCTTAGCGGTAGAGCATTAGCCCAGCCTGTGGAAGTCCCAAGTTCGATTCCTGGCCAGGGAACACAGGAGAAGCGCCCATCTGCTTCTCCACCCTTCCCCCTCTCCTTTCTCTCTGTCATTCTCTTCCCCTTCCGCAGCCAAGGCTCCACTGGAGCACAGTTGGCACGGGCACTGAGGATGGCTCCATGGCCTCTGCCTCAGGCACTAGAATGGCTCCAGTTGCAGCAGAGCAATGCCCCAGAGGGGCTGAGCATCGCCCCCTGGTGGGCATGCCTGGTGGATCCTGGTCAGGCGCATGAGGGAGTCTGTCTGTCTGCCTCCTCCTGCCTCCCCTTTCTCACTTCGGAAAAATACAAATAATAATAATATTAAAGATGAAAATCAGAACAACTTCCTTAAAGAATTCAATATGAAAATTGAAAAGGTATGGAGAATGACCAAAATGATCAACACCAAGGTGTATGTATACTAGAAAAGTCTCTAGATTTATTACAGAAAGCATTATTTGGGCAGTCATATAAATGATCAAGTCAATTACAGAGGAGAAATGGCTGGAGAAAAAATAATACAGCAGGTTAGCTTCGTATTTCTCCACAGCAATTCCAAATGCCAGATGACTCTGGTAATATCTACAAGATACTTAAAGGAAAAAGGCATGCACCAAAGATCCTATAACCAGCTAAGCTGGTAGCTCACTTGGTTAGAGCATCATCCCAATACACCAGGGTTGCAGGTTCGATCCCCAGTCAGGGCACATACAAGAATCAACCAATGAATGAATAAATAAGTGGAACAACAAATCAATCTCTCTCTCTCTTTCTCGTCCTCTCTCTCTCTAAAATCAGTAAATAAAAATTTTAAAGTCCACAGATACATATTCTGAACATACAAGAACTCAAGAAATTTTTTTTTGACAGAGACAGAGAGAGGAACAGATAGGGACAGGGACAGACAGAAAGGGAGATGAGAAGCGTCAAGACGTTGTTGCAGCTCCTTAGTTGTTCATTAATTGCTTTCTCATATGTGCCTTGACTGGAGTGGGGGGGGGCTACAGCAGAGCTAGTGACCCCTTGCTCAAGCCAGCAACCTTGGGCTCAAGCCAGCAAACTTAGGGCTCAAGCCAGCAACCAAGTGTCATCCCACGCTCAAACTAGTGATCCCGTGCTCAAGCCAGATAAGCCCACGTGCTCACGCCAGCGACCCTGGAGTTTCGAACCTAGGTCCTCCACTTCCAAGTCCGACTTTCTATTCACTGCACCACCAGGTCAGGCTCAAGGGATATTTTAACCCAAGAATTCTTCTTGAGAAAATTATTAGAAGGTGAATGTCAGCACAGCAAAAGATAACTGAGTAAACCAAACCAGAGAAAGAGGACTGATAAGGAACATAAAATATTTTAAACTGTAGAACTAAGATAAAAACAAATTAGGGGATTAGAGTGACCTATTAGAATATGTATGTTATGCTCCCTATCAGGATATGTTACCAACTGGAAATAAAATAAAGAGTAGGAGAATGGAAAAGGTGAATAGTCACTAAGTTCACAGTACCTACTTGTGGACTTGTGATGCTGTGAAGTTAAAATATCATTCAAAGTTGACAAATAATACAAATATAAGCATATTTAAGAGTAAAAAAAAATATTAAGAATGACAACATTATTGATTAATATCAGATGGGTGAGCCTGACCGGGTGGTGGTGCAGTGGATAGAGTGTCGGACTGGGACGTGGAGGACCCAGGTTCGAGATGCCGAGGTCACCAGCTTGAGTGCAGACCCATCTGACTTGAGCTAAAGCTCGCCAGCTTGGACCCAAGGTTGCTGGCTCAAGCAAGGGGTTTCAGCAGACCGAATATGGTCTGCTGAAGGCCCGCGGTCAAGGCACATATGAGAAAGGAATCAATGAACTAAGGTGTAGCAATGAAAAACTGTTGATGTTTCTCATCTCTCTCCATTCCTACCTATCCCTCTCTGACTCTCTCTGTCCCTGTAAAAAAAAAAAAATCAGATGGGTAAGGATAGAAAGTGAGAAGAAAGAAAAAAGGGGAGGGAACACAGGCTATTTTATTATTGCTCATGGTAGAAAATAATGAGACTATCTAAATGATCACTAAGCAAACCTATAATCATGAAAACCATTAAAACAAATATAAAAACCATCCTAAAATCAGAAAACACATATACCCACGTGTGTACTTAAGTAAGACAATACAAACAGATCATGTAAGACTTAAAAAGTTAAACTGAAAAGACAAATAACAGAATGCAAACCAATTCTTATCTGTCTTATCAAAAATGTAAGTGGTCTAACAGGAAATATCTTAAGAATGGATCTCAATTTAAAATTCAATAATTTACGAAAAAGACTCAACCAAAATAAAGTAATTCTAAAAAACTGAATATAAACGGGCAAAAGTACACCAAAATAAAGCAGAAAACATAATCTTAATATCAGAGGACAACAACATATTAAATGTCAAAAGAGGAATAAAATGGGTCCTGGCCAGTTGGCTCAGTGGAAGAGCTTTGGCCTGGTGTGCAGACATCTGGGTTTGATCCCCGTCAGGGCACATATGAAAGGCAACCATCTGCTTCTCTTCCCCTCCCTCTCCCTTTCCTCTCTCCTTTCCCCTCTTGCAGCCAGTGGCTCGACTGATTCTAGCATTGATCCCAGGCACTGAGGATAGCTCAACGGGTCTGAGCTTCGACTTCAACTGCTAAGGACAGCTTGGTTGATTCAGGCATCGGCCCCAGAAGGGGGTTGCCATGTGGATCCCAATTGGGGTGCATAGAGGAGTCTCTGTATCTCTCCTACTCTCATTAAAAAAAAGGAACAAAATGAATGAAACTAAAAAAAAAGAAATTAACAAAGATAAAAGCCAAAACTAATGAGTAAGAAAATAATAAAACGGTAGAATAAGTACATAAACAATAAATCCAGAAGCTTTTTCAGCTGTTCTCTCCCTTCTTCCCTCCCATTCTTCAGTTAAAAAAAAAATCTAAAATGAATAAGCCACTAACATAATCAGAAATATATATATCAAAAAAGAGAAGTACAAACACAAACCTTTTTTACTGGTAAAGACTGGAATGTCCAAAATGGTTAAATTCATAAAAAGAAACAATGCACATTTAAAAAAACAGGTAAATCTTTATGCATTGATATGAAAAGATCTCCAAAATATATATTTAAGTGAAAAGGATCAAGTTCAGAATAGGTACAATAAGGTGCCCTTTTGTAAAAATCAGGAAATATTAAGGATCTGTAATTGCATTTTCTTGTACTAGACTAAAAAAAAAAAACTTTGGAAGAATACACAAGCATCAAAACAGTAATTTCCTTTTGGAAGGAATAGGAACTGAGTAGATGGAGAAATGAGGAACAAAAGGATACTTTTCAGCATGAAATGTTTTATACTATTGGGTTTTAAACCCTGTGAATGTATTACTTGTTTTTCAAAATACAATTTTAAATTTACATATTACCAACAGTATCTCATCAAATATTTTCAAGCACTTAAATGTGTACCAAACACTACACTTGGTGTTGGAGAAGTACAACAGCAAGTCCTCTCTTTAAAACAGCTTATAGTTTAGCCTGACCAGGCGGTGGCGCAGTGGATAGAGCATTGAACTGGGATGCGGAAGACCCAGGTTCGAGACCCTGAGCTCGCCAGCTTGAGCGTGGGCCCATCTGGCTTGAGCAAAAGCTCGCCAGCTTGGACCCAAGGTCACTGGCTCCGGTGAGGGGGTTGCTCGGTCTGCTGAAGGCCTGCGGTCAAGGCACATGTGAGAGGGCAATCAAGGAACTAAGGTATCGTAACGGCAATGAAAAACTAATGATTGACGCTTCTCACCTCTCTCCGTTCCTGTCTATCTGTCCCTATCTATCCCTCTCTGTCCCTGTAAAAAAAATAAAAATTCTTATTTTATAATCGGTATGTGAAGTCTTTGTTTAATGTGTAACTGTGTCTGTTTCTAAGGCCTTAAAACCAGTGATGGGCAATCTTTTGAGCTTGGTGTGTCAAAATTCGCGAAAAAACCGAGCATAACTTGGATGGTGTGTCACTTTGAGAAAAAAAACATAATTTTGCGATATTTATAGTTTAAATAACAAGAATGTTTTGGCCTACAGACTTCCGGCACAGAGTATCTACTGCACCTGGCCGTGCAGAAGCCGAGGATGAAATGTCCTTCTCAGCATGCGGCCCCATACTTCTCTGGTATGCAGCCACGTGTCATCGGTACGCCATCACAATCTTAAACCAATAATCACCCGCCTCTTAAATCAAGGGTTACTCATCCTCACAAACTTTCCCTGAAATACCCCCATCCTTCCTGTTCAAAAACCCTCAGGGGCTTATCACCTTGTACAAGATTTACGCCTATCAATAAGGGGGTAGTTCCCCTCCATCCAGTAGTCCCTAATCCCTACATATTACTATCACACATTCCCTCAAACACCACTCACTTCACAGTCCTAGACCTCAAGGATGCCTTCTTTACCATTCCTCTAGACCCTGACTCTTATTTTCTCTTTGCCTTTACTTGGACTGACCTGGACACTAATGTAGCCCAGCAACTTACATGGACTGTCTTACCCCAGGGGTTCAGAGACAGCCACACCTGTTTGAACAGGCACTAGCTCGGGATTTAGCTACATGCAATCTCGAGATTAGTATTCTCTTACAATATGTAGATGACCTACTCCTCTGCAACCCTTCCCTCCCTGCCGCAAGGAGACACACCGCCACCCTTCTTAACTTCCTCACCATAAAGGAATATCGTGTCTTCTCTGCAGTCTCCTACCACCGTGGATCAAATCCTTTCTTTCCTCTGTCTAATAGGCTTCTTTAGACACTGGATTCCCAATTTTACTCTCTTAGTCAAACCCCTCAATGAGATCTCCTGAGCATGGCTTTTAAGGTCTATAATAACCTAGAGGAAAAGGAAGAGGCAAAATACCAGCTCTTAGCAGCTGCCCTTAAAGTCTCCAACGCACCTAAAGGGCCTCGTAAAACCAGACTCCTGCTTCAAGTGTGGAAAGAAAAGTCATTGGGCAAAAGCCTGTCCGGCTCCTCAGCCCTCATCAAGGCCTTGTCCTCACTGTGGGAAAAAGGAACACTGGAAGGTAGACTGCCTCTTCACTCTTCTAAGCTAGGGTTCAATCTCGTCTAGCCCTACCCCAGCCACCTGTGACCTAACCTTGCCCAACCTGCTGGCACTTGAAGGTGCCCAGGGCTGCCGGCCCCATCTCACATCACCATCAAAGAGCCTAGGGTAGCCATCCAAGTAGCAGGTAAGCCGATCTCTATCCTTATAGACAAAGGGGCCACTTACTCTGCCTTGCCCAAATATTCGGGTCCTGCTCCTCCCTTAAAGATCTCTGTTGTGGGTGTTGATGGTTTTATTTCCTCCCTATTGGCCATGGATCCACTGCCTTGTCTAATACATGGTGTCTCCTTTGCACACTCTTTTCTCCTCCTGTCTCGATGCCCTATGCCTATTTTAGGACAGGACCTACTCTCCAAATTCAGAATCTCTCTCTCCTTTCACTTCTTGTCCTCAGAGTGGGCTCTGTTACTGTTTCTCAGCCAGCCAGATTTGCCCAATTCTGTTATAAATTTACCTTTACCACCAGCATAGTAAATCCCAAGGTTTTCCTCATCACCCCCACGGCAGCAAAACTCCAGGGAAAGGCCCCTTAGTTTCATGTCTCCAGGTTACAAACCCCAAAAGGGGCTTGCTTCTTTGAGAATACCAACACTCTTATAGGAAATTATCCTACTTCAGCCACCAACCAAGCAAATAAGCTTTATCAAACCTATTATTCCCAGCTCGAAAAATTATAACCCCAAATTCCCACAGCTCAGGGACCAGTCACCCTGAACACCCACCTGCTTTCACCTGCCCCTTTATGCTTTACTGCTCAAGGTACTGTCACAGTGGGTCACCTCCCTTCTAACCTCTGCACAACTATCACGTTTCTCCAGAAGCAAACAAATTATTTTCTAACCCCGTTCAATTCACTGGACCCTCTACCCTTATACAATCTCATAAATGCTCCTAACCCACCACACGACTCTATCCCTGGCTCACTATCCCTTCCACACGGTTGCAATGCTCATAAACAATCCCCTACTCATATCTCCCCACTTATTGGGGCGGCTCTTTCCTCCACCCTGACCATCTGGAGCTCAGAAACAGAGAAACGACAACGACCCTTAGTTCATCTCTTCTCTATCCACCTCTCATCCTGTATCACCCAATCAGGGGCTTTCTACTTGTATGGGACCAACACCTGTATGTGTCTCCCTACTAATTGGACAGAAACCTGTACCCTAGTCTATCTCATCCCAAGTATCAACCTAATCCCACCCCATGAACCTCTTCCAGTTCCTAGTGCACTGCCCATCAATCTAATGACCAAACGAGCTGTACAGGTAATCCCTCTTCTTGTTGCTTTAGGAATCTCTACAGGAGTAGATCTAGGGGCAGAGGACTGACCACTGCCCTGTCTTGTTACCACTCTCTCTTTGAAGACTTCAAAAACTCCCTAAAAGAAATTATCTCCACCTTAGTAAAACTTCAGAATCAAATTGATTCCCTAGCCACTGTCATGCTACAAAACCGCCAAGACTTGATCTCTTAATGGCAGAAAAAGGAGGTATTTGTGTCTTTCTAGGAGAAGAGTGTTGCTTTTATCTTAATCAGTCAGGACTACTTAGAGACACAACCAAATTAAAGAAACAAGCCCAGCGAATTTGTGAAAAACAAACCAAATCATGGAATCAGTGGTTTTGCACAAATAGGGTGTCTTGGCTATTCCCTTTCATTGGTCCACTTACTCTATTTATTAGTCTAGCTTTTGGACACTGCCTCTTACATCTGTTCACTAGTTTCTTACAGAACCACATGCCAGTCAGAAAATTAGAGAAATCTACCTAGCTCTACACACCAACCCTGAAACCTACATTCGCTGGGCAGAAAAATCCAAGCCCCTATGACTACACCCCTAAACAGCAGGAAGACATTACAGAAAAGAGACCACCGCCCCTATAACCCTAACCTGCCTTCAGCCTTCTCAGCATGTGGTCTCTGTCTCCTGCGCCTTTTCTCTAATTTCCTCCAGAACCACCTAAAAGCCTTCACTAACTGGACTGTTCATGATCTCCTATTACTCCAAGCCACCTATCAGAAGGTCCCTACTTCGCCACCACAGCCTGAGGCAGCCATCCCTTCCCCAAACTCGCCACCCCTAACCAGCAGGAAGTAGCTACAGAAACATGATCATCGCCCCTCAACCATATAACAAAAGGATGGAATGACAGAGTTGCAGGTAGGGGCCATGACCCCCTCCTCATGGACAAAGGGACATTAACAAACTAGATGTTACAGATCACCTTCCCCCAAGCATCTGTGTGACTAACCTGGGTGTGGAAGGTCCCCTAGCTTATTTAGAGTTATTCTTACATAAATCACTGAAATCTGCATTTTTTCTTAATGACCACCAGCCCCCACCCTCAAATCCCCTATTTAACCCTACCTATTAGAGAACTGGGGGCTGCTCTCCCTTATGAGACAGCCTGGCAGGTTTCCTGTCATTAAAGCCTGTTACACTGGTCTTTCGGACTCCGATGGATTCTATCAATATCTACATAAGGGAAATAAGGATGCTTACTCAGTGAATATAGCTTTGATACTAAGACTTAAAGGCCAAACCAGAGATTTTCAGAGAAATACTAAAAGATATCCCACAGACAGAATAGAAAACAGAGGCTTGGAAGTAGAGAGAGAAAAGGGTAGTCAAGAAATCTTTAAGAGATCAGGATTTCTGCAAGAGGGGGAGTGGCTAGAATTAAGACTGAAGAAGTTGAAAAAGGTATTAAATACCATTCACGTAATTATATCATCTAGCTGTCAGGCACTGTACCAAACACTGAGATAAAGAAGTAAACAGGGCCCATTTCCAACTTATTCTGGAGGTCAATGTCCAAAAATACCAAGAGGTTTTAACAGTAGATTGATGCCATATCTCTAGCTCATACTGTTGCCTCTATCAGAAATGCTCTCTCAGAATTGTCTTTCCTCACCTATTCCTAATTTAGCTAATTCTTTTCTCAGAACTCTGATTAAAAGCCCCTTGTCCAGGCAGTCTTTTCTCTCCCAAGTATAAATCAGTTCTACTTGCTATGTACTTGAAAGCACATTGTGATTATTCTTGATAATTACAGTTAGACTTCTTTGTCTTCCTATCCAAACTGTAATCTGCATGAAAGCCAAACCTGTTTTGTTCACCAGTATATCTCCCAACACTAATCAGAGTAGACAACAAACCCTTAATAAAGCAATAACTCAGCCTTTTACATCTCACAGAACACATAAGCTAATTATTAAATTCTGCAGCACACCAAAAAAATATATATTTTTTTTGCCGATCTGACAAAAAACGGGTATAACTTTGATTCATGCACAATGGACAGCTATTGTGTTGGCTATTACCATATTTTTATTTGACAATCTAAGAGAAAAAAGATCAGTGCCTTTGACTAAACAATCAGGTATTGCATATTTTGAAAATCCTTGTGGCACTCCAGTTGAAAATCACTGCCTTAATGAATTAGTCAACGAATGAAAAAAATTTAGAACATAATTTAAAAAAAGAAAAGATCATAATTTAATCTTTTCTGATTACTCAAGCTGATTATAAGAAACTTAAATGATCATATGTATACGTTTCCAATATATGAGATCATGCGGTCTCTTCTTCCCAATGGCTCCAGAATGCCATGCATTCATTTTAAGTCCTTGTATTTTTTTTCTCTCTTCTTAAATTATAAATTATCACTTCCTACTACTTTCAAGTCTACAGCTTCTAGCAAACTGCAACTTCTAATTTGTAGACATCTGTTGAGCTAAAAGCAGATAAATTCAATTATAAAAGCTAAAACTGACATAAAACCAAATAATAGTGCATAGTTTTTAAGAACTTTTTTGTTGGAGGGGGAGCAGCAGTGGTAGTGGGATGAAACGAGGATACAGAGACAAGATGCTCTTATAGTAAACTAGTTAAATATGATTTCTTTTATTAATAAAACCTTTTATTTTTGCTAACTTTGTTTTATTCTTTATAATTCCATATGATTGTTATACATGTTTTTTCACTCAAATGGTTTAAAAATAAATGAAAGTAAACATTCTCTTGTATAAGATAAAGAAAGGCATCACTTTGAAAAAAATTGGTCCAAGATAATAAGGAAAATATATGAGTTCTCATCTATTCCAAGTGTATACTTTTTCGCATGCACAAATATATAGTATATGAAAGTGCAGTGTGTCTCACAATCAAAGCCTTAAACTTGGCAATATTTTTTTCTTAGTTGAACATAAAATAATGGCACGCCTCATAACTAATGGCACTTTCCAGTTGATAAAATGCAATATATAATATATTTTTAAGTGAGAGGAGGGGAGATAAAGACAGTCTGCATCATATGCCCCAACTGAGATCTACCAGGCAATCCCCATCTGGGGCCAAAATCAACTGAGCTATCCTCAGCACCTGAGGCCAATGCAGGGACCAACAGAAATATCCTCATCAAGCAGGGACCAATCGAGCAACTGCTGGCTGTGAGAGAAGAGAGAGATAAGGGAGAGAGAGGAGGTGAAACAGAAGGGAAGAGAGGGGGAGAAGGAGGGCAAGAGGGTAGAGAGGGAGGGGAAGAGACGGGGAGAAAGGGAGGGGAAGAGAGAGGGAAGGGGAGAAAGGGAGAGGGAGGGGGCAAAAGAGAGAGGGTGGGGGAGAAAGGGAGAGGGAGGGGGAGGGGGAGGGGGAGAAAGGGAAAGGGAGGGGGAGAAAGGAAGAGGAGAGGGAGAGGAAGAGAAGCAGACGGTGGCTTCTCATGTGTGCCCTGACCGGGGATCAAACCCGGGACATGTCTGCATGCCAGGCCGACGCTTTAGCTGCTAAGCCAACCGGCCAATACCAATATATAATTTCATATAATAAAAATATTCATCTGTTTTACTTTCTCAACTAGATAATTTTTAATTATCTACTCATGATATCAGCACGTTCCATCTGTCTTGCTCCACTAAAAAGAAAAAACAAATGCTCATATTAATGATGCTGAGAAGAGATAAAACCAATATGAAAGAAATAAAGAAAAGTAATAATTTGGTTTCACTGAGAAATCTTACCATTTAGAGATCATGGGTCCGTAACAATAAATGGGCCAAATTAAAATCTTGCTTAAGAAACCTTTAGTGAAATCCCTTATAAACCTTATCTTTTGGGGAAAGTATCTATCTTAGCTATGTTGTATGTAATCAGCATAATAGTTAACAAACATAAATAAGAAAAAATGTATCTTATCCAGGTTCTTAAGGTAAATAATCCATGAATGGTTCTGAAATATGCAGCTGAAGTAGGGCATTTAATTCAGTGTAATTCAGAGCATTAGAATTCTCTCAATTCAATATACTTCTTGAATTTCCAGCAACACAATCACTAATGTGACTTCCAATTCTAAACTATAATTATAAAATTACTTGAAATTGTTCATTTAAACACAACTTCAAGAATTAGACACACTCTATCAGTCTGATCTTTACACAAAATAAAAACTCCCCAAAAAACTTACATACCATTTATTATTTTTTTTCTCCTCAGTGGCACAAATATAAACCAATTGCTTCTAGCAATGATTGTCATTATTCTTAAGTTACACTTCTATCAAAGCAATGGGAGAACGAAATTGAGACAGAGGAGAGGTAAAAAAAAAAAAAAAAAAAGGCAATGAGAAAACATCAGAAGAAATATTTTCACTTAGCTCTAATAAAATAAGAACAAAAATCAATGAGAAACAAGTTCTAGAAAATAATGCTAATAATCTCCGTTGACAGGGAATATTTTTAAAGCAAGTAAATAAAAACTTTGAGCTTATAATCACGACTACAAAGTAAAAACACTAACAAATTACTCTTTAAAAAAAAATACCTACCTTTGTCTGGGAACTATAAAGAGTGCCCGTACCAGCTTCTTCCTATTGGCTTTTGTATTCATGTTCATGCAAAAATCCATTGCTGCCTACAGAAGAAAAAGCAAACTTGTTCTTAAAAAAAACTTTAGCTACTGAAAGCAGAAACCCTGGATGCTACAATAGATTTTCACTAGCTCCTAAAGATTTCAAATGGTTTTAAAACACTACTACTGTAAGCATAACCCAAACTAAAGATCACTGAACTTAAACTCTTCTATCCTTTTATATCTTAAAATACATGTTTCATAAACTTTTAAAATGCAACCTAATAGTAGAAATAGAACTTTGAGTAAATTGAAGATCATGCAATGTTTCGCAAATAATTTTTACGCTATAACTTCATTAAAGTTAAACAAATCAATGTTAATATCAGGAAAGTTTTCTGATAGAATAAGTAGCAAGAACAGTTACAGAATCCAAGAAAATTACTTATGCTAATAAGGATAATAAAAATGGAATAAAGATGAAGTAGGAAAGAGAGAGAGGCACAGATTATTTCTAGGAACATGTTAAGAGTAAGTGCATCGACCCAGGTGGGTTCTGTCTCTCTGCCTTTCCACTTTTCACTTAAGAAAAATTGGAAAAAAAAATAGGGTTTAAGAGTACAGCAGGAGTGTCTAGGTACCTCTCTTTCATCTCTTTTTGCATCTAACAAATATATGAAAATTTAGTAGGGGAAAGATTCAATTCATCCCAAACTTAGAAACATAAGCAATTGTTTCAGAGGTAGTTTCTGCTATACTCTATAAAAAGAAAAAAACACAAAACTACTTCTTAAATTGAAATAAATCTGCTCTGGTGGAATAGCATGGTTGGTTAGAGCATCATCCCGAAGCACAGAGGCAGCAGGTTCGATCCCCGGTCAGGGCAAATACAGGAACAAACTGATGTTCCTATCTTTCTCGGTGCTCTCCCTTCCTCTCTTGAAAATCAATAAAAAATAAACATTAAAAAAAACCTGAAATAAATCTGTAATTACAAAGTTTTTCAAAACTATATATTGATCTATCAAATCGCTGCAAATAAGGTCATTTGGAGTTTCAAGCTTTTTTGATTAAATAGTTACTGAAATACACCTAAATTATTTGAAGAAGAGCTACACAAGCAAAAAGTCAAATAATGCACTAACTCCTACTGTTCTCTACAGGGGACCCTTAAAGCATTATAAGAAAAAAAAAGATTAAAAAAAAATTACACTTTGACAAAAATATAGCCTAGAGCAACAATTTTCAAGCTTTGGGTCTCAATAGACTTATATGCCCTTAAAAATTACAGAAAACCTGGCCTGACCAGGTGGTGGCACAGTGAATAGAAAATCGAACTGGGACATGAAGGACTGAGGTTCAAAACCCTGAGGTTGCCGGCTTGAGCGCAGGGTTACTGGCTTGAAGCCTAAGGTCACTGGCTTGAGCCCAAGGTCACTGTCACTCTGCTGTACCCCATCAAGGTACATATGAAAAAGTAATCAATGAACAACTAACTAAGGAGTACAACGAAGAATTGATGCTTCTCATCTCTCTCCCTTCCTGTCTGTCTGTCCCTCTCTCTGTCCCTCTCTCTGTGTCACAAAAAAAATAAAATTATTGAAAACCTGAAAGAACTTCATTTATGTGGCTTACATTTATCAGCATTTAATGTATTAAAAATTAAAACTGAGAAACTTTAAACATACTAATTCACTTAAAAATACCAATAAGCCTATTAGTTGTTAATATATTTTAGAAATAACTTTTTTCAAAATAAAAAAAATCAATGACAGAAGACTTGCACTCTTTTAGAAGATAGCTGGATTTTCACATCTATTATACATACAATCTGTATGAGTTGTTTTAGATGAAGTATATGAAGAAAACTCAACTTTATACATACATGTAATTGGGGAAAAGAGGTGTATTTTAATAACCTTTTCAGGATTTATAATACTTTTTGATACTACACCAAAACTTGACAAGTGGTAGTTTCTTAATGGTTAGGAGAAATATGAAATTGGAAACTTTATCAATCAACTTTTCATGCTATTAGATTAAAATCTAGGCCCTGGCCAATGGTTCAGTGGATAGAGCATCTGCCTGGTATATGGATGTCCTGGGTTCAATCCCTGGTCAGGGCACACAGGGGAAGCAAACATCTGCTTCTCCCCGCCTCCCTCTTCCTATTCACTCCCTCTTCCCCTCCTGCAGCCAGTGGCTTGATTGGTTCAAGCATGGTCCCAGGTGCTGAGGATAGCTCTATTCAAGTGCATCAGCCTGAGGCACTAAAAAAATAGCTCAGTACTCAAGCACTGGCCCCAGATGGGGTTGCCAGGTGGATCCTGGTCAGGGTACATGCGCGAGTCTGCCTCACTATCTCCCTTCCTCTCACCTAAAAAAAAAAAAAAAATGAAAAAGAAAATCTATCTTGCACTTTGGGGAGTAAGTCATTAACAAGCAAGCAAGATTTTGTTAACATTGTGTATTGGTGACTTAGAACAATGGCTTACTGAGCTATGCATATCTTCTAAACACATACATAATATTTAAAAATCACATTATTTAATATCACTACCAATCTCATCAGAAAAGTCTCATGAGTAGTATCTCCTCAGAAAAGATCTAGGAAGCTATCAAGCTTATGGTGGTGGACTTAAGTTTTCCTGAAATTCTAATTTTTGCTGAAAACTCAAATTTGTTCACTAGTAATAAATACTTTCAGTAGTTTTTCTTAAGTGCAAGGTTCACCTTGTTCATGTCAGAAAAAGGTCAGCTAAACAACCAAGTTTGAATAAATAATTAGTTTGTCCATCAGTTCTTTCAAGTAAAAATGGTATTCTATGAAAAAAAAAAACAAATACTCCAGATCACAACTCAAACACAACTGGTATTTCTCCAGACAGCTTTGAGACAGAAGTATGTTACATCTCCTTCTCACTTTGTCAGATTAAAAAGACGTGTATTCAAAGGTTGAAATGAAATAAAAGCACTAATATGTATGGATTCATCAAGGAGATTCTTTTTTTTTTTTTTTTAATTCATTTTAGAGAGGAGAGAGAGAGAGAGAGTGAGAGAGAGAGGGAGAGAAAGGGGGGAGGAGCAGGAAGCATCAACTCCCATATGTGTCTTGACCAGACAAGTGCAGGGTTTTGAACCGGTGACCTCAGCATTCCAGGTCAACGCTTTATCCACTGCGCCACCACAGGTCAGGCCTCATCAAGGAGACTCTTAAGTGAAAGTGGCATTTTACTTTATTTCAAATGCACGGCAGCAAAAACAAGGGCTACTAGTACAGTGTGCTACCACTGCATCTTGACTTGTTCTGAAATGTCAGCAGCTTTACCCATCATCACTTTTACAAATGTCATAAAACAGTGAAAATAGAAAAGAAAAACCTTCATAATAGTATGAAAAGAGTTTTGAACTTATAGACCCCCTAAAAGTGCCTTGAAAGATAGTTGTAATGTACAAAGCATACTTTTTAGAAATTTCTGGCCTACTTCCCAAACTCTAAGGTCCCTACGTGAAGAGATGTCAAGCAAACAGGATTCGAGACAGTTCCATTTCCAAACTAAACATCTACAGGTTGGCTCCAATGCTATGTTTATTTTTTTATACCAGTATGAGATTCCATTTGAAGAAATGGTTCATCCTATAGCTAAAATAGTCCAAAACAACAGACATTACTAATGAGAGCTATCCTACAGGGTCTAAGTGCTTGAGTAAAGTTATATCGAGACAATCACCTTGTCTATCAGATCTCGGTTGACACAGTTGGGCAATTGCTGGAGGAAAGCATCTACTATGAGCTTGAGATGAGATCCAGTGCTGGCTTCTTCATCCTCTTGTTCTAGGTTAAAAAAAAATATAGACAATATAACAATAAAAACAGGCAATTATTAGTTATTGGGGATAATACATCATCTAAAGCACTTTTCTTACCCATGAAAAAAAATGAAGCATTTTTTGAGATAGTGCCCTAGAAAGTGTTGGTTTCTCTAGAATCACAAGACCAGGTCACTACAGCTTTTCAGATATCAACAATAAAACAGGAAACTTTTGTATTAGACACAAAATCTTAATCCTAAATTGTAGTTTTAAAGTAAATTTGTTACTTTTATCTGCCAACCATCCCTTCTCACAAGTCTTCAATTAACAGCATGCTCACTGCTGCCTTTTGAAGGAAATCCATGGGATTCTGATGGAAAGGGTGCTGTGAGATCACAGTACACCACCATTCCCCTGGGTCGCAAGTAAGAATGACAGGACCAGCTAAGTCCTTCCATAACACAGACAGTAGAATCTGTCCTTTGATGTCACTAGCTAGTATGATTTAAGATTAGGGCAGCCACCAGCCATGCCTGCCCTCCCTCATGACACTGGAGAAAACAAAATATGCAGCAGCAAACAATGAAGCCAACAGCGAGAAAAGTAATACTGACAGAAGATCTCCTTCTAAAGAATCCTAACTAATAAACAGTACTTTTTATTTTTAAATACAAAACTACTCGATTATAAAGACAGATAAAATTAGCCTGACCAGGTGGTGGCACAGTAAATAGTCAACCTGGGATGCTGAGGACCCAGGTTTTAAACCCTGAGGTCACCAGCTTGAACGAGGGCTTATCAGGCTTGAGCGCAAGGGTTGCTGGCTTGAGCATGGAATCATCAACATGATCCCAAGGTCGTTAGCTTGAGTCCAAGGTCACTAGCTTGAGCAAGGGGTCACTGGTTTGGCTTGAGCCCCTGGTCAAGGCACATATGAGACGCAATCAATGAACAACTAAAGTGATGCAACTATGAGTTGATGCTTCTCATCTCTCTCCCTTCCTGTCTGTCTGTTTCTCTCTTTCACTAAAAAAATAGAAGACAGATAAAATTACCACAGATGAACTGATATACTACTTACTTTTTAGCTCTCAACCATTTTAAAATAACTCTCAAATACATTTATATTAAGTCTGTAAAGATTATATCATAGAATTAAAATAGAATCAGAATAATGCTAAGAAGTAGGGAAGTATGAAAAATACCTATTAAGATATTTAGAATTTAGATGATTACTAAAGCTTATAGTCACATAATATGGAACATGCAATGTTTCTGTTCTAAATCAAGGTCCAAAGAAGTGATGGCTTAGAAAAAAAAAAAAAAACAGGCATTGAGTAAAAGATACATATTCTCAGGCTAGAGCTTTGGGTAGAAAAGCTAATTAAAAATTAAAATTTTCAGCAAAATACTATTTACCTTGCTCATCAAGAAGTTTCTTTGTAAGATCTTCAGCTTCATCTGCACCCTCTAACTCCAAGGTGTCATCATTAATTTCTAGGTTCTCCAACTCAAGTTCCAAATCATCAGGATTTGATACCTCCTTATTATCCTTAGATTCTTTTGCCTCTGCTTAAAGACAAAGAATTAGTGTTTCTGAATTAAAAGTCATATTGAAATCCTGCTTCAAAAAAATAGATAAGAATTCTCAAAATATGCATCTTTTGTCTTAGAATCTACATATATACCTGGCAACATTTAGGTACAAATTAAATATATTCAGATTGTATAAAATATAATCTGCTCACTGAGACAAAAGACCATAACTTCAATTCATACTGTATGCCAACTGTTCACTGAAGGAATAAATGGATGGACGGATAGATGGACAGACAGTTGAATAAATGGAGACATACATGGTATAAGGATTTGTGGTAAATACGAGCAAGAAATAAAGTTGATTAGATGAAGTGGACTCAAACTCCTAAATGAGTTCAGACTTTCTCTTTTACACAGTATGACCTTTGCTGGGTCATGAAAAAACATTTAAACGTGATGTGACATAAAAATTAACTTGCCAACAATATAAAAAATAAAGTTTGGAAGATAGGAAAAAATAGTATATATAGAGACCAAATAGGAAAACATCCTTATCATTTAGATGTCAGGGCTTAGAATAAAAAAAAATGCAACAAAACAAAAAGAAAATGGCCAAAAATTATTAAATAACTAAATAAAAAGGATTAAAAAAGGAAAAGGTCCCTGATGCTTAGCTAAGAGGTAAGAGCGTCAGCGCAGCATGTAGAAGTCCTGGGTTCGATTCCTGGTCAACACACACAGTAGAAGTAACCACCTACTTCTCCACCAATCTCCCTCCCTCTCTCTCGTCCCCTCTTGCAGCCATGGCTCGAATGAGAAAACTTGATCCTGGGCACTAAGGATGGCTCCAGGCCGTGCCTCAGGTGCTAAAAATACCTCGGTTGCCGAGCAGTGGCCCCAGATGGGCAGAGCATCAGACCAGACAGGGATTGCCAGGAGGATCCCAGTTGGAGTGCATGCAAGAGTCTGTTTCTCTGCCTTCCTATCTTTCACTGATAAAAAAGAAAAATAAGAAAAAGAGGAAGGAAGGAAAGAAGGAAGGAGGAACTAAACTTATCATAAGTAAAAAACAAAATATCCTAAGTTCAAAAATTTATGTTTGGCATGGACGAGTGCACTGTCCCAGTGCACCAAGGTCACAGGTTTGATCTCCAATCAGGGCACGTATGAGAAGCAATCAATGAGTACACAACTAAATGGAACTAAGTAGAATGGTGAGTTGATGCTTTTCTTTCTCTCCCTTCCCTTATCTTTCTTTCTCTCTCCCCCGTCCTCTCTCTCTCAAATCATTGGCAAAAAATTCTTTTTAAGAATTTGATTGAAAGTGAGAAAGTTACAGTATAAATGACTAAAATTGTTACATTTCTCAGCCTCATCTTCTCTTTCAGTCTTCTAGTCACACAAGTTCTGCCTCGAAAGCAGAAATGTTTTACTGATATCATACCATATGTGGGAAAATCAAAACTCTAGTATGAACTGGTTTTGTTGCTTCTAAATGGAGAGAGACTAATATTTTCTCAGTCATCCTTCCTTTCATCCAACTAAAATTTAAATTCCTACTACATGCTAAGTAGTGTTCTAAGCACCAAGAATACAACTTTGTCCCAGACAAAAACCCTGCCCATACAGCACATGGACTCATTCTCCAGTATTCCCTGATGTCTGGTTATCAAAATCAACATTTACTGATTAACTACTATGTATTCAGAACTATGCTAAGCTGTTGAACATTCAGAAGAAACTTTAAAATGTGACCCTTGTTCTCAAGAAATGTCCAATCTATCCGAGGAAATTAAACTAATATACACTTGAGAGTCAAGTGGGGTAGAATAAGGAGAGGAATGCAAGCAGAAAACAGAACAATGAATGAAGGCTAACAAGTAAGAAGACTGGCTGTTGCAGAGACTGAAAAGGAGAAAAAAGTGAGGATAATGTGGTAACAAGTATAGGTGAAGATGAAGACTTTAACCAAACTACGCAGTGTCCTCAAGCAAAGTTAACAAATTTATATTATATTCCAAATAAATGCAAATCCATTAAAAGATATTAGGCAAAAATGTAAAATTAATCTTTCAGAATGCATAAAGGGAACAAGAGCATGCCTAACTGGTGGAGGCGCAGTAGACTGAGTGTTGACCCAGGACAAAGAGGGCCCTAGATTAAAACCCCAAGGTCGCCGGCTTTAGTGTGGGATAGCTAGCCTGAGCAAGGTGGCTGGCTTGAGCCCAACGTCAATGTCTTGAGTTTCCCTCCTAACATCCCTCCCCTGTCAAGGCACATATGAGAAACAATCAAAAAGAAAAAAAAAAAAAGCGAAGCAACTACAAGTTTATGCTTTTCATCTCTCTCCTTCCCCTTTCTCTCCCTTCCTGTCTCTCTTTAAAAGAAAAAAGAAGAAAGAAAAAAGAAGGAAGCATAGATGGAACAAGAGCAAACTAAGGGCAGCCAGGTAGGAGGTATTATATAGTACAGTGTGTCCATAAAGTCATGGTGCACTTTTGACAGGTCACACGGTCAAAAGTGCACCATGACTTTACGGACACACTGTATAGTAGCCCAGGATAAGAGATGATGGTAGCTTAGGTCAGAATAGTAGCAGTAAAGATAAAGCACATCTGAAATTCATTTAAGAGGTTAGATGAACTAGACTTGATTACTAAACTGACTATTCCCTCCTCTTCCACTGGATCCTGAGAAACAATGACATTTAAAAGAGCATATGAAAGTGGACACCATAGATAAGTAAAAAGAAAAATCAAGAGGGCCTAGTTCCACAGAACCCATGAGGAGGAAATGCTCCAGAAAGAAAGCAGTCAACTGTTAAATGGCTTGAGAAAGCAAAGAAGACAGAGACTGGAAACTACCCTACAGATAAAGCAACATAAAGGGAATTGATACCTATGGCAAAGAGTTTCAGGGTAGAGGGGGCATTGAAGCCAGTTTGGAATGGATTATACGAAGAAGTAAGAAAGTCAAAACACCATGTATAGCCAATTCTTTCAAGAGGACTCAGAAAAAGAGATGACATTAGCTAGAATGGGATGGGAGGTCTAGGGATAAATATTCACAAATTGTTGGTTCTGATCTGTTTTGTCTTGAAAAGATGAGAAAACATTTATATACTGAGGTCAGGATCCAGAAGAGACAGAGACAGAAAGACTGACTGATACTTAAGACACAGAAAAGGGATGAATTGCATAAAAGTTCAGAAGAAAGAGTGAGACAAGATTCAGAGTAAGAAGATGGACTGGTCTTTATCAGCCATTGTAAAAGTTCACCATGTCACCCAGGGAAGAAACATTTTATAAGTACTAAGGCAGGTAGATTTATAAGTAAGAAGGAGCATGATGTCATGGGAGATAGGTCTGATGGTTTTTATCTGCTCTATAAAGTACTCCATCAACTATAATCATCTGCTAAGGAGGGAAGTAAAATAAAAACTAGAGAAAGAATGAAACTGTTATGGAGCGTGGGTGAGTTGAGGACAGAAATGCTGTCTGGTGGTGGCACAGTAGATAAAATGTTGAACTGGAACACTGAGGCTGCCGGTTTGAAACACCAAGGTCATTGGCTCTGATTGCGAGTTTGTTAGCACAGGGTCGCAGGCTTGAATGGACACAATTCCAAAGCTCACCAGCCTGAGCCTAAAAAGTCACCGGCCTGAACAAGGGGACACTGGCATGGCCCTGGTCAGGGCACATAGAGTAAGTTCAATGTACAACTAAAGTGAAAGCAACTATGAACTGATTCTTCTCACCCTCTCTCTCCTTTCCTGTCTCTTTCTCTCAAAAAAAAAAAAAAATGTGGTCAAGTTTTCAACCCAGTGCTGAGAACCTAGTTATGATTAGTGATCATAAATTTATGAAGTTATCAACCTATTTAACTGATCATTGCTAGGAGAGCTCAATAGTTTGGATAAGAAATCAACATCGTGGATAACTAAATTCATCCAGGATTGAATTTGACAGGCAGATAGGAATGAAGGGCAGAGAGAGAAAGAATGTACGAGAGACACTGATCTCTAATCTACTATAGAAAAGGAGAACCCACCCCACATCTCATCAAAATCCAAGTCAAACTTCAGTCTGTCAAACAGTTCCATCTATTTCTTCTGATCTCCAACTATGTGAATGAATTGTCCCCACTGTCTTAACTGTCATAGTATTTTGAACCTTTCTTTAAAGCTCACTCCTACTTTACTCCAAATTGTAATTCTTTTGAGTCCCTGGCTGCTCCCACTAATGTGATTATAAGTAGAGATACTCTGCTCATATTTGTCTCTCCTGTGACATTCAGTACATTGTCTTATAAGAGAGACTGACCCTAAACTTACTTCCTGAAAGAGAAATGAATATTTGAACCCTTTAAGTCAAACTTGCATAATGATTGGGAAAAACTTAGACATGGCTGAAATCAGAAAACTTTTCTGAATTCTTAAAAGTTGAAAGAAATCTTGGCCCTGGCCAGTTGGCTCAGCGGTAGAGCATCGGCATGGCATGTGGACATCCAGGGTTCAACTCCAGTCAAGGCACAGAGGAGAAGCGACCATCTGCTTCTCCACTCCTCCCCCTTCTCTCTCTCACACCTGTCTCTTCCTCTCCCACAGCCATGGCTCAGTCTGAGCAAGTTGGCCCTGGGCACTAAGGATGGCTCTGTGGAATTCCTCAGGTGCTAAAATAGCTCGCTGCCAATCAATGGAGCAGTGGCCCCATATGGGCAGAGCCTCACCCCCTAGTGGACTTGCCAGATGGATCCTGATCGGGGAGCATGCGGAAGTCTGTCTCTGTCTCCCCGCCGCTCAATTAATGTATATAAAATATTGAGGTGACTGATATTGTCAGAGCTAGACCTCACAGCAGGGAGAGGGGGATTCGACAGGATCTATGAGGAAATGCCTTTTTAAAAACTTTAACAAGACTGGGTCGCAGGTATCTAAATTGAGTATTTTATATATATTATTCCCTTAACTTTTTTGAAATACCTAAAATACTATTCATAAAGTACAACGTAAAATTTACCTTAAGGTAAAAATATCTTTTGATTAACCAAGAGGTTTCATATTTCAAAGTACACAAGGGCCTCTTGTAAGGTTCTCTCACCATAAGATGACCCCACTACCTTTTTGACAAAAACAGTTCAAGGTTCAGTATACTTTAAGACTATGAAAAAGAATGTTATAAAAGGTAAGAAACTGTCTTAACTGTTCTTCTAATTATCAAGTCTAACAAGCACTACCCCACTCCATTCAATATATATGTATATGAAATAAAGGACAACACTAATCCTTTCCCTAAAAATTTAAATTAAAAACCTTTGTGTTTGGGTAATAATGATATGCTGATGTGTTAACTGTAACAAATGTACCACTGTAACAGGGTATGTTATGAGTATATGGAGCAGGAGGTATATTTTTTAAATAGGTTCCCTATTTAATATATCAGAATACAAAAGTAGCTTTTAAAAAAATTATCTGCTATCACTCCAAATCCCTGTCACCATGCCCGTCCTGTCTTCTCCATCTCAATGGTTTGGGAGAATTCTCTTCAGAAAACACGGTGTGACTATCATTGAGGACCTTCTACCAAATTAATTATCTCAAAGCTTCTAATTTTTCTAAAGTAAATCTCCCTCATTAAAAATTAGGGATATCAAGCCTAAGAAGAATATTACACAAGTAAACAGCACTAAAGAGCTAACACTGTCCCTAACAATCCAACTGGGGAAAATTTAGATCTTATCAAGAACTCATATGAATTCATCATACTATAAACAAACATATTCAAATTATTTCACACTACCTTAAATGTTCTGACATTGCTGAAAGTATGTCAATTATCAGCCTGCATGCTCCATTCTATAATATTCTGTTAACTCAATGTTCATATTATAAAACTAGTAACTAAAAAATATGTATTTTTTTACAAATACTATTTTGAAACTAATTTTCATAGCACTTAAAAAATCTGTCCTCTAGAATTTACCTTTAGAATCATCTTTGTTAGACTCTTTACTCTGACAACCTTTTTCATTATCTTTAAACAAGATGGCTGGAACAAAAGCTTTCAAATCAATGAGGTTCTCATAAAAATTCCGAGCATCTTCATCTTCCCATATACCACCTTCCAAGTCATATTCTCCAGGTTTGCCAGGTGTAAATATATCAATTCCAGGCCCATGCTCTACAATAAAATAAATCACAGGGAATTAAAACTATTTCAGATTTAGCATGCTAGACAGAACAACATTTTACATTTTCAATTTTATAACTAATGAATCATGAGTGTTCACCTAACAGAAGCTTCTTCAATCAACAAGCATTTTGGACTGTTCACATAATCATATTTAACATTAAATCACAAATTGTTTTAGGTAAAGCTCTAAATCAGGACAGACTAGGGGATAGCATAAGATAATGGTGTTTTCATCTTCAACGTTTTAAGCAATTAATATGAGACTAACTAGGCCCCGATCGACTGGCTCAGTGGTTGAGCATCAGCCCAGTGTGTGGAAGTCCCGGGTTCAACTCCCAGTAAGGACACACAGGAGAAGCAACCATCTGCCTCGCTACCCCTCTCCCCATTCTCTTTCTTCCCCTCCTATAGCCATGCCTCAAATGGTTTAAGCAGATTGGCCCCAGGTGCTGAGGATGGCCCCATGCCCTCACCTAAGGCGCTAAAATAGCTCAGTTGCCAAGCAATGGAGCAGCAGCCCCAGATGGGCAAACCATCGCCTGGTCGGGGGTTTGCTGGGTGGATCCCAGTAGGGGTGCATGTGGGAGTCTGTCTTTCTTGCTTTCCTGCCTCTAACTTAAAAAAAATGAGACTAAGTAGTCACTTGATATGTTAGGCCTATCTTCATGAAACTTAAAACCAAAATAAAAAATATATAAGCCCGGCCATTCCTAAAATATCCAGCTTCAAGTCCCACCTCCCCAACTAAGCTTTTTTTGATGACTACCAACCCTCTTATATCAAAATTATCTTCCTAAGTAGATCATAAACCCTTAATTAAAAAGCATCCCTCCACATGCATCCCTTTGTTCACTGTAGAGCTATTTACAATAGCCAAAATATGGAAGCAACCCAGTGCCCATTAATAAATAAGTGGATAAAAAAGTTGTTTATACACACACACGCACACATACACTAGAATATTACTCGGTCATAAAAAAGAATGAAATCTTACCATTTCTGACAGCATGGGTGGACCTAGAGGGTATTATGCTAAGTGAAATAAGTCAGTCAGAGAAAGACAAATACCATATGATTACACTTATCCATAGAAAACAAAACTGAAATAGACTCATACATAGAGAACAAACTGGTGGTTGCCAAGAGGGAAGGGAGTTTGGGGACTGAGTGAAAAAGGCAAAAATATTGAGAAGTGAGAAGTACAAATTCGTAATTACAAAATAGTTACAATATCTAAAGTACAACACAGGAAATGTAGTCAATAATATTGTAATAACTATGTATAATGCCAGGTGGGTACTAAAAATATCCAGGGAAATACTGTGTAAAGTATATAATTATCTAAACACTATTCTGTACTCTGGAAACTAATACAAAATAATATTGAATGTAAATTGTAATTGAAAAATAAAAATTTTTAAAGAAATATAGAGATATTTCAGTAGAGGGTGGAAAACCATATATAAATTGACACACACACGTCTACCTCTACATACAACTGTATATTCTTAAACTCAGAACATTAAAAGTAATTCATTTCCTACTTCATTATCGTTAACACTTCAGGGATTTATCTATTCTCACTGTGCTTCTCACCAAACAGGAATCATGAATAGGAGAATGATCACGCAGATTAAAAGTAACCCTAAGAAATTAAATTATTCATTACAAGTTATCAATGATAAACAAGAATAACAGAAAAAAAAAAACACTGGCTTCCTAACTCATTAATTATATGCCTTAGAACAAATATAAATATATATAAATATATATATAAGACACTAAACCTTTACATTATAAAGGAAAAGACGGATAAATCTATCATTCTTATTTTTTTTTATCATTCTTATTTAAGGAAAAAATAAAAGCAAATGACAAACTAGAAGACAATACTGGCACTATTTATACAGAAAAACTGATATCCATAATATATAAAGCTCCTACAAATAAGAGCAAAATGCCAACAGAAAAGTGAATAAAGGCTCTAAGCAGATTAGTAAGAAAGCATATGAAAAGATCCTTAACCTCAGTATTAATCAGGCTAAACTTTTATAGCTTTGACCCATAAAATTATGTTTAAAACACTGATATCAACAAATGTTGTCAAAACAGTAGGGAAGTAAGCATTCATATCTTAACTAGAATACAAACTGATCTAGCTTTGAGGGAGAGTAATTGGTCAACACTTACCAATATTTAAAGTAAGTATGTTCAGGCAGGATTCCATCTAGGAATCCGTCCCTCAGAAATAACAGGAAATACAAACTAAGATTTACAAGAATGTTCATTGTAACACTGTAATAGAGCAAGACTGGAAAGAATCAAAATATCTATTGATATAAGGATTAACAAATTACATATATATATTATGCAATATTAATCAGATGTTAAGAAAAAGGAGGTATAGCTATCTACTTGAACTGATTCAGAAGTCTCCCAAAAACATTGTTGAAAGAAAAAGGAAGTCATACAAAATAATATCCATAAGTTAACAATAAAACTATCTAGATACTTGATTATATATTTTTGCATATACCCTTTGTATATAAATAAAGTCTGGACAGATTCATATCAAACTGTTAACCAAGATAATCTTGGAGAATAGAATGGATATGACAGAGGAGACTTTCACTTTCTACTCTATAATATGCGTAATATTTTGCAAATGTGAAAAATAATTATTTGCACCGTACTTTAAATTGTAACAAAATTCAACTTCTGATAGGCAAAAAAAATGCTACAAAGTCAAAATGCAACAGAAAATTGAAGAAAATATTGCAATGTATATGAAAGAGCAATATCCTTAATATGCAAAGTACTTTCACAATTAATTTTAAAAAGATAGATTAAATATTTGATTTTTAATAAGGTGGCAAAGAAGTCAAGTCAGTATGTCGTAAGGCAAACAATACATACATAATATAGCCCATAAACTTAAAGATGCTTAACAGCACGCAAAATGTAAAAATCAAAAAATAAAATACAGTATGGGTTTAAAGAAACCTTCATTCTCATATACTTAGTGGCATATATTTTTCTTTGAAAGAAAATCTAGCACTATATATTGAACCTTAAAATGCCTATAATCTTTTAAGTCAGGAACTGTACTTCTAGAAATTTATCCCTGAAATAATTGTACGCATATATATAAAAAGACACAGGTACAAAAATCTTATTATAGCATTGACTCTAACAGATATAAACCAGATATGTTATATGTCCATCAAGAGGACAAGGAAAATATAGTACAGTTATACAATATAATGTATGCAATTTAAAACATTTAAATGACTTGGTATAAATATAAAAAGATTACTAAGATATATAGTTAATTTAAACAAGTAATTGCAAAATAGTATATTCTCATTTCTATGAGGTAAAGGATATTCTGATTACTGAAAAATTTAGGCCTCTTCAGGCCAAGATGAAATACTAAAAATGCAGGCAAACAATATAACACAACAGTTTTCATATACCAGACATCAGATAGCACAGGAAAGTAATTTCCTGAGAGAGAAGAAACTGAGCCCTATAATTAACTGCCCTAGTCTAATGCCTGGTAAGATTTTCTAGGCCATGGCCAAGAAAGAGAGAAGCCAGGCAGGCACAAGTTGGCTCCATAAGTTGAGGACAACAGAGCTGAAGAGTCTGGCAAGATTCTAGCCCAGGTGGCTAAATTTTGCAAGAAAGGGTATCACAGAGAAATAAGCACAGAGATCTGCAGAAGGTTCCCCTTGAAAGGTCTCCTATTCATGATTCCTGTTTGGCGAGAAGCACAGTGAGAACAGATAAATCCCTGAATTGTCTAACGATAATGAAGTAGGAAATGAATTACTTTTAATGTTCTGAGATTAAGAATATACAGTTGTATGTAGAGGTAGACGTGTGTGTGTCAATTTATATATGATTTTCCACCCTCTACTGAAATATCTCTATATTTCTTTTAAAATTTTTATTTTTCAATTACAATTTACATTCAATATTATTTTGTATTAAGTTTCCAGAGTACAGTTCAACTGAATACTGATCAGCTCCTATGTATAAGGGAACTAGGTGAAGGTGGGAAAATAATAACTCATGAACCTTTTAGTTCATGGGAAATCAGGACAAAAGGATACTAAGTAATATAAAAAATGAGTCCTAGAATAAAGGTTGCTCTGATCCCACCTAACAAAGCAAGCCTGGCAAGAATGAAATTGTTTCTAAGTAACTTAACTATGCCCAGAACAAAGCTCAATGATATTTCTAAAAATAAAAAAATATCCAGCACATATGCAATAAAACATCAGGAATGCAAAGTAGAAAAGTCACCAGAGATATATAGATCAATCTATCAATCATTTAAAAGCAATGCAGAAAAGATATAAATAATAAAATTAGTGCAAAAGGACATCAGACAGTTATTCTAACTATATTTCATATTCTTAACAAACTAGAAGATAGACAGAGCAGGTTCAAAACCATGAAAAATATAACCAGCTTCTAGAGATGAAAGCTACATCTCTACATGAAATTAACAGTGTATCAGACAATGTAAAAAGAAAAATTAGTGACTTTGAAGACAGCAATACAAACTATCCAATACAAAAAAAAAGACTGAAAAATAAAAAGGACAACTTCGGCCCTAGCTCGTTGGCTCAGCAGTAGAGTGTTGGCCCAGCGTGTGGAAGTCCCAGTTTTGATTCCTGGCCAGGGCACATAGGAGGGGCACCCATCCGCTTCTCCACTCTTCCCCCTCTGCTTTTTCTCTCTCTCTCTCCTCCCCTTCCGCAGCCAAGACTCCACTGGAGCAGAGTTGGCCCTAGCGCTGAGGATGGCTCTGTGGCCTCTGCCTCAGGTGCTAGAATGGCTCCAGTTGCGACGGAGCAATGGCCCAGATGGGCAGAGCATCGCCCCCTGGTGGGCATGTCGGGGAGATCCTGGTCAGGCATATGCTGGAGTCTGTCTGCCTCCTGCTTCTGACTTCAGAAAAATATTTTAAAAAGTCAACTTCACACCATCTAACATAATTGTAATTCAATCTCCACAGGAGAGGGGAAAGGAACAGAAAACATGTTTAAAGAAATGAGTCTAATTTTCTAAAGTTGATAAAAATTATAAGCCCCCAGATTCAAAAAATCCAATTAACCCCAAACACAAAAAAACATAAAGTCAACTACACCAAGTTACAGATATAATTAAGTTGCTTAAAAATCAGTGATAACGAATAAAATTTAAAGCAACCAGAGAAAAAATACACATTATGTAAAGAACAAAGAACAATAGCAGCTTCATTTGAAGCATGCAAGCCAAAAGACAACAGAGCAACATCTTTAAAGTACTGAAAGAGAAAAATAAATCTTATCCTAAAATTCTACACCTGGTGAAAGTATCTTTTAAAAATGTTGACAGAGCCTGACCAGGCGGTGGCGCAGTGGATAGAGCGTTGGACTGGGATGCAGAAGACCCAGGTTCGAGACCCCGAGCTCACCAGCTTGAGCGCGGGCTCATCTGGCTTGAGCAAAAGCTCATCAGCTTGGACCCAAGGTCGCCGGCTCCGGCAAAGGGTTGCTCAGTCTGCTGATGGCCCGCGGTCAAGGCACATGTGAGAAAGCAATCAATGAACAACTAGGGTGTTGTGATGGCAACAAAAAACTGATGATTGATGCTTCTAACCTCTCTTTGTTCCTGTCTATCCCTATCTATCCCTCTCTCTGTCCCTGAGTAAAAAAAAAAAAAAAAAAATGTTGACAGAATTTTGTCAAAATCTATTATCTGTGGAAAATGCCTAAAAATTCTTGTGGTCATTTAGCTTTAAAAAAAAATAAAAATAAACAACTAGAGGTCCTGGCTTGGTAGCTTTACTTGGTTAGTGACATCCCAATACACCAAGATTGCAGTTTTTATCTTTGGTCAGGGCACATACAAGAAGCAACCAATGGATGCATAACCAAATGGAACAACAAATCTCTCTCAAATCAATCAAGCAATCAATAAAAAAACTAGCTAATATTTCAGCAAAATAAACCAAGTAAATACCAAAAGATGCTAGACACCATGAAAAGATTTGAGTTCAAAAACATACTGAGCCTGACCAGGTGATGGCGCAGTGGATGGAGCATCGGACTGGGACATGGAGGACCCAGGTTCGAGACGCCAAGGTTACCAGCTTAAGCCCGGGCTCATCTGATTTGAGCAAGACTCACCAGCTTGAGCCCAAGGTCGCTGGCTCCAGCAAGGGGTCACTCGGTCTGCTATAGCCCCCCGGTCAAGGCACATATGAGAAAGCAATCAATGAACAACTAAGGAACCGCAAAAAAGAATTGATGTTTCTCATCTCCCTCCCTCTCTGTCTGTCTATCCCTATCTGTACCTCTCTGACTCTCTCTCTGTCTCTGCCACAAAAAAAAAAAAAAAAACATACTGAGAAAATCCTGAGAAACCAACCAGATTCAACCAAATTCTATGAAATTGTATGGTGTAAACTTCTTTTAAAATATTAAAAAGCTGGCCCTGGCCAAGTGGTTGGCTCAGTGATAGAGCATTGCCCCATTGTGCTGAGGTCACATGTTTGATCCCCAGGGCACGTTATGAGAAGCAACCAATGAATGCACAACTAAATGATATAACTAAGTGGAACAACGAGCTGATGATTCTGTCTCCCTAGCCTCCTCTCTCTTTCTCTCTCTCTCTCTCAAATCAATGGACATATTTTTAATAATTTAAAAAGTTCAATGTTCACTGATTAGGAGATAAAAAATTAGAAATTATGTAATAATTACATATAAATACAATAAAATAAATACATTTAATGTGTACAATAGGTAGTTCTTACCAAGGTTGTAAAACACTTTCTTATATTATAAAAGGATACTTTACAAATACCCAGGGGCCCTTACATATCATCTGTGTTTGGTGATCATACCACAGTCCCAAGCACATGTGGTTTAGACCCACATAATGTGCAGCAGAAGGCAGTGGTAAACCACTACCGCATTTTCTTTTTTCTTTTTTTTAATCTTTAGTATTACCTTGAAAATATTATGAGACAGTCCAAAATGAAATATGAAACAGTGCTGAAAATGAGACTGCCAAGTCAGAAACCAATCAAACAGTTACTAGAGAAGGGTATTGTTGCTAATGAAACAACTACATCAAAGTTGAAATGACATCTACCAATGTGCACAAAGGCAAAAGGAAAGTACCATGCTGCACAACATATACAATCAGAACAAGGAACATAGGAAGCATGAACCAAGGCAAACTGGAAAATGCAAAGCAAGAAATGAAACCTCTAAACACCGCAGTACCTGTGGTTAGTGAACTAAAATGGACTGTAAGGCAACACTACCAGCAGGGTAACTACAAAGTGTTCTACTCTGGAAATGACAAACTCAGAATACAGTGGCCTCAATACTAAGGGAAGATGTAGCATAGGAAGTTAGGGTCTATAATGCAAGGTCTCATCAAATAGTATCAATCAGACTCCAGAAAACCTGATTAACATCACCATCACTCAAGTCAATACTCCAACTACAAAGATAGAAGGTGAAACTGAAACCTTGTACGCAAGTATCCATGACTAATTTGATCACAAGCCAAAATAAAGACATACCGACAACAATAAGTGGAACACAAAAGTAGGAAATAAAGTGGAACCAAATGTCATCAGAAAATGTGGACTAGAGATAAGAAATGAAGCAGATTTGCCTTGTGTATTTCTGTGAAACCTACAACTTGTCCATTGCAAACACATTTCTAATAACCAAAAAGATGACTGCATACATGAACATTATGGGATGGCTAATAGAGAAATTAAATGGATTATATACTTGAAAACAGGAGAAACTGCATTCTCTGCCAAAACAAGATTATGAGCAGATTGTAGTACTGACCAACTGTTAATATCAAACAAAATAAGGCTGAAGAAGAGGACTAAAAAATATAATGTAAATAACATGCCTGATGGATTTAAGTTCACATAAAAAAACAAATTTGTACTGTTAAACTTTACTAACCAAGAATCAGAAGAACTGTGGACTGAAACTGGAAATACTATCAGGGAAGAATGTGAAGACAATGAAGTAAAAAGGGAGGAAAAATAGAGATGGATGATGAGGAAAAAAACTAAAAATTGTTAGAGACAGATGGGAGGCAAAAGTGAAAGGTGACAAAAGCACGGTCAGGATCCTGAATTCAGCTTTTCAACAATTCTCACATAAAGATAAATAGGAGAAAAAAGAGCACAACAATAAAGGAAAAACAGGAGATCTCTATCAGAAGATTATAAAAATAAAAGGTAAATTCAAACCTAGATTAGGAATGCTGAACAACCAACAAGGAAGCACATTATCTGACCAGAAGAAAATAAAGGTAGAAATAGTATACTGAAAAATCTATACAGAAGAGACAAAAGGATGACAGATACCTTTGAGAAGATTACTATGAGGAAGAACCTGTAATTCTAGAAAGTGAAGTGAAAGCTGCCCTCACAGTACTGAGAAAAAAAATCCATCACCAGAGGTGGATGAGATACCAAGAGAATTATTACAAGCCACAGAAACTGAATCTGCTAAAATCCTAACAAGAATCTGTCAACAAATATGGAAAATAACAGCCTACATACTGGGAACATTTACTATATAGTCTACTCAACAGAAAAAGAGATGCCAAGGAGTACAGTAACAATAGAACCACTGCTCTAATTTCCCACACAAGTAACATGACACGCAAGGTAATACAATCAAGGGTTCTATCTTTCATGCAGCAAGAATTGCCAGATGTTCAAGCTGGATTCAGAAAAGGAAGAGGCACTAAAGTCTAACTGTGAGCATTCACTGGACACTAGAATGCTCCAAAGAATTTCAGGTTAGTCTGTTTCATGAACTACAATTAAGCCTTTGATTGTGTTGATCATGAGAAGCTATGGGTTGCTCTGAAAGAAATGGGTGTGCCTCAGTATAAAGATTGTCCTGAAGTGTAACCTGTATATTGAACAGGAAGCCACTGTCATGACAGAATGTGGAGACAGAATGATTTCCTATAGGCAGGTATATCAGACAAGGGGTCATTTTACCTATCTGTTTAGTCTGTACAGAGACATACATATGAAAACCTGGGTTAGACACAGAGGAAGGAGGAGTGAAAACTGGTAAAATAAATAGCACTAAAAGATACACAAATAACACCATCTTATTGGAAGAAAGCAATGATTCGACTTTTTTTTTTCTTTTTAAGTGAGAGGGGAGATAGAGACAGACTTCCACATGCTCCCCAATGGGGATCTACCCACAACCCTTTCTTAGGCTGATGCTCGAATCAACTGAGCTATCCTCAACGCCTGGGGCCAATGCTCGAACCAACAGTCACTGGCTGCCAGAGGGAAAGAGAGAGAGAGAGAAGGGGGAAAGGGAGAAGAGAAGCAGATGGTCACTTCTCATGTGTCCCCTGACCAGTGATGGAATCCAGGATGTCCAAATACTGGGCTAATGCTCTATCCACTGAGTGCCAACCAGTGAGGGTCTGAAACAACTTCTGATAAAAGTGAAAGTGCCAAAGCAGGACTGGATTTGAATACTCAAGACAAAAATCATGACTATACTTTAACACAGAAATGAAGACATAGAAATGTAAAAGATTTTGCTTACCTTGGTTCACTTATCAATTCAAATGGAGACTAAAGCTAAGAAATCAAGAGAAGGCTAAGACTTAGAAAGTCAGTGATAAAACAATTAAGAAATATCCCAAAGAGCAAAGATGTGTCATTAGAGACCAAGGCTAAGCTTAGGTCATCCACACCTTGTCTTCCCAATTACTATAGACAGATGAGAAAGCTGGACAGTAAAGAAGGCTGATAGGAAAAAAACAATTCATTTGAAATACAGTGTTGAAGGAGAGCTCTACCAATATCCTGGATTGCCAGAAAGATGAACAAGTAGTTCCTACAGAAAATTATGCTGGAAGCAAAAATGATGAAACTGAAGCTGCCCGACTTTGGGCACATCATGAGAAGATAGGGTTCTTCGGAAAAGTTAAGTGTGCTGGGAAAAAACAGAAGGCAGCAAGGAAAGAGGAAGGCCAAATATGAGATGGACTGACTTCATAAAAGCAGTTGTAGGTGAGAGTCTACAGGAGCTGAGCAGGGCAGCTGACAACAGGACTCTGCACACCACTCCTTCACAAAATCTCCAGGGGCTGGAGCCAGCTCAACAGCATAACATACATACTAAAAATGCTTCGCTGTTAAGATTTTTAAGTAAATAGGATTACCAGATACTTTTAAAATAATTTATTTCAAAAATAAAGATAAAAAAGATCAATTTATTAACACTTATCTACCTAATATAATTATTTTATCAAGTAGTTGGTATGATACGTTAGACTAATATAATAGGAGCCCTAGGACAATCAAAAAGGAAGTTTAAAATTCCTTTGAAATAATATGAAAAACAACTCAGCTCACAAAATATTAATTTATATCAAAAAATGCAAGGTAAGCTTCACTTCTAAATAACAATTTAGATCAGGGGTGCCCACACTTTTTCAGCTTGCGAGCTACTTATAAGATGACCAAGTCAAAATGATCTACCTACAATAAAAATGCAAAACATAAATTTATTTCTTCTATATTATCATTAAGTTACTATTATTACTATTTAATATTGTGTATTCTTCTTTCACCTTTCTCCTTCTCAGCTCTCTTTTCGGAGGAAAGTCAATGTCATAGTTTTTATGAACAGTCCGAAAAAGCCGCTCCACATTTCCCTTCTTTGGAATAGCAATGGCACACAGACAGATGAGGCAAATGCACTTAGAATATGACAGAGTGAAACAAATCCCCTCCCATTCTGTATGAAAGTGGTAGGTTTTAGGCTTCTACTCGGACCAGCTACGGCACTCATTTTTATACCCTTTGTTGTATTTAGTTTAAATAAATTGAAGGCTAACTACTCAGCAATGTAACTGAACAAGTTAGCGCGGTTTAACGCACATGCGTAGGGTGTCAAAAGTTCAGACGTCAGATTGGCTACCCTGTATGCCAATCAAAAGACAAATGTCTTTTTAATGTCATGCGATCTACCCACACTTCCTTCGCGATCGACCAGTAGATCGCAATCGACGTACTGAGCACCCGATTTAGATAATATTTTATCATTCAAAAGAAACAGATTTAAAATAAAGGGGGTCCTCAGATTACGACACACAGTTATGTTCCTACAACAGTGATATAACCCAAATTCTGATATAAGTCAAAACACACCCTAGCCTAAGTCACTTACCTATCCTAACACAGTTGTAAAATCATAATCTAGAACATAAAAACAAAAGACAGAAAAAAAAGACATAAATATACAGTTCTGTATAATATACTGTAATAACAGAAAAAAATGACAAAAAAGCAATTGTAAAAAAAAGTAAAATGCTAACTGCGTAAGCCAAAACACTCACGTCTCAATTTTTTAAAGTTTTTATGGAAGTGGGGGTCGTAAACTCAAAATGTCTTATGCCGACTCTTGTAATCCAAGGACCCCCTGTAAAGACAAATACAGCCTGACCAGTGGGGGCACAGTGGATAGTGCCTTGACTTGGGACGCTGAGGACCCACATTCGAAACCGAGGTCACCAGCTTGAGTGCAGAGTTGCCCACTTGGGCATGGGATCTTTTGACATAAGCCCATGCTCTCTGGCTTGAGCAATGGGGTCACTGGCTCAACTTGAGCCTTGGGTCAGGGAACATATAAGAAAGCAATCAAGACCCTGGCCAGTTGGCTCAGAGGTAGAACATCGGCCTGGTGTGTGAAAGTGCTGGGTTCGATTCCCAGCCAGGGCACAGAGGAGAGGCACCCATCTGCTTCTCCACCCTTCCTCCTCTCCTTTCTCTCCATCTCTCTCTTCCCCTCCTGCAGCCAAGGCTCCACTGGAGCAAAGTTGGCCCAGGAGCTGAGGATGGCTCCACTGCCTCCACCTGAGACACTAGAATAGCTCCGGTTGCAACAGAGCAACAACCTAGATGGGCAGAGCATCGCCCCCTGGTGGGCATGCCGGGTGGATCCCAGTGGGGTGCATGCTGGAGTCTGTCTGTCTGCCTCCCCGCTTCTCACTTCAGAAAAAAAAAGGCAATCGATGAACTACTACTGTGAATTGATGCTTTCATCTCTCGTCTCTCTCCCTCCCTTCCTCTCTCGCAAAAAAAAAAAAAAAAAGACAAATATAGAGATATTAAAATTCCACAGGTCCAATCCACTTTATCACCTATTGATCAAAGTTAATCTCTCTACAACTGTAAGTGTATGTAGACAGGCCCCTGTTGGATATAACAGAATGATATCTGCTATAAAAGAACCCAAAGGAACACATCGTAATATCATAAGTTAATTATTATTCCTTAAGTTTAAAGCCTTTTCCATTCACAGTAGCATTTCAAGTAGTTTTTCAAGATTCTTATTAGGTCTTACTGCTACTTCATTTAAAAAGTTTTAAAGGTGTCCTGACCAGCTGTCTCAGGGAATAGTGTCAGCCTGGCGTGCAGATGTCCTGGGTTCAATTCCTGGTCAGGGCACATATGAAAAGCAACCATCTGCTTCTCTTCCCCTCCCTCTCCACCTTCTCTCTCTCTTCCCCTCTTGCAGCTAGTGGCTCAACTGGTTAGAGCATCACCCCCAAGCACTCAGATGGTCTGAGCACTGGCCTCTGGCACTGACGCTAGCTCAGCTGATTCGAGCATCGGTCCCAGATGAAGGTTGCTGGATGGATCCCGGTCAGGGTGCATGTGGGAGTCTGTCTCACTATCTCCCCTCCTCTTACTCACAATTTAAAAATTTAAAGGCATTTAAGAGTCTTAAATGTCCAATAATACACACCTGACAATAATACACTTTAGTAAGTGACAGTACTTACTAAAGAAAAATTACAGCCTGATCTGTGGTGGTGCAGTGGATAAAATGTCAACCTGGAACAAGGAGGTTGCTGGTCCAAAATCCCAGGCTTGCCCAGTCAAGGCACATATGAGAAGCAACTATGAGTTGATGTATCCCACTCCTCCAACACCCCTGCCTTTATCTCTCTGCCATCTCTCTAAAATCAATGAATAAAATATTTTTTAAAAATCACAATATTTGTTTTTGATGATATCTTACCTTCTGGTGTTGGTTTGTCTTGAGGAAGATCTGGCATATTTTCATCCAAAAGGTCTGCTAAGGATTGAGAATTTGCCAGCAGCTTCTGATAAGACATAGCAAATTCCTCATACTGTTTATGTCTATCTTCACTTAGCTCCCCTTTAGAATGTAGAATACGCCTATAAACAAATGAAATAATCTGAAAATCTTATCAAAATAGATGTGATCATGCATTACCACACTGGTAATATTCCATATGTCAAACAAACTTCTTACCGCAATATTCTTTGACAACTTATTTTTATTATTTAACCTTTCCAAAACATATCTAAAACCTAACATTTGTCTAATCTCATTCAACCAAGCAATTACATTTTAACACTGATTCTTCAAAGAATGAGTCTGATTAATAATTATTCCTGCAAATATAATATTTAACAATATTCCACTAAATAAACATTTAGTCTTTTTACAGCCATACTCCCCTCAGGCATACAGTTAACCAAAAATAATTGACCTAAACTAGTTTTCAGAAACGGTTAAGGAAAGGACCAGTATCTTTAAGCTTTCATAATGATTTGAATCAAGATTATCTTTTTAAAAAGCTCTTATCTCCCACCTAACCAGTTCTCAATTTACTGTGCAAGTACTGGTTATTTATCCACGTAACAAATATTAACTGAACAACCCACTTAACCAAAGCCAGGCCACTGCTAGGAGCAGACTACACAACTTCTCTTCCACTCTGCAGTTTATCTATAAACCACTGATAATTAGAAATGTAAAACTATTGAAAAATTTCAAAATGTATAAAGTGAAGAAAAATCTTGCTATATTAATATAGATGGTTAAGATGTCTATTGCCGAATTCAATTTTTATATATTTATGTACTTTAACATTTGAAATTTATAAATCTTAATGTAAATACAGTATAGGTTTCAAAAGTCAATTATAAATCGTAAATTAAAAGTAATTTTAATTAAGTCTTTTTAAATTCCTTGTCATTTGAGTATTCTTATGAACAGGGAAGAAAATTACTTAAAAGTTTTTTTGTGCCTGATCAGGCGGTAGCGCAGTGGATGGAGCGTCGGACTGGGATGCAGAAGACCCAGGTTCAAGACCCCAAGTTCGCCAGCTTGAGTGCGGGCCCATCTGGCTTGAGCAAAAGCTCGTCACCTTGGACCTGAGGTCGCTGGCTCCAGCAAGGGATGGCTCAGTCTGCTGAAGGCCCGCGGTCAAGGCACATGTGAGAAAGCAATCAATGAACAACTATGGTGTCGCAAAGGCAACAAAAAACAAATGATTGATGCTTCTCACCTCTCTCTGTTCCTGCCTTTCTGCCCCTATCTATCCCTCTCTCTGACTCTCTCTCTGTCCCTGTAAAATAAATAAATAAATTAATTAATTTAAAAAAAAGTTTTTTTGGGATGTGATCTTCTTAAAAGTTACAGAATATAAGTAGAAAAACCATGCCTACACTTACTTGTTCCTGCTTATTTGAAACAATTGCCAGACTTTCCCATCTTATTCCATTCCTACGCACATTAACTTTTGTTTAAATGTTTTAACATTCCAAATAACATTTTCTATTTTAGAAATATTGATTCCCGTTACAAGCACAAGACAAATCAATGTATAGTGTGGTTACTTTTCATTAACTTCAATCTTTTTTGTTTTTCAAATCTGGCCTATTAGAATATAAAATGAAAAATTGTCACTCATTTTCTTATGATTTAAATATATATTAGGCCATATACAGTGGTCCCTTGTCTATCGTGGGGGTCAGGTTCCAGAACCCCACATGATAGGCGAAAATCCGCAAAGTAATGACCTTATATGTATTTTATTATTTATATATGTATATTCTAAGGCTTTATAAACCCCACACTTTTATAAACATTTCCTATAATGTTATTAACCTTTTCCACACTCTTATAAAAGCACTTCCTATGCTTATTTTACCACAAAAATAATTAAAATAATATATAAAAATACATATATACCACAAAATCCCACGATACAGAGAAAAATCCACGATACAAAATTAGATACATACAATTTAAAAATCCGCGATACAGTGAGACTGTGAAAAGTGAACCACGATATGGCAAGGGACAACTGTAATTCTATTAATTTACCCAAGTAATAATCAGGGCTAAAATTAATTTCTCTAAAAATTGAAAACACTGTCATAAAGAAGTTTCTCCAAACATTTATTTCAGACTAATTTTACAGGCAAAAAAAGGTTTTTTGGTTTTATGAATAAATTTTAAAAATTGAACTAAATCCCAAAGCATTTAAAAATATTCAACCCACAAAAGAAATGACTAACATTACTTTGAATGAACATGTTAGAAGTTTTTATTAGAATGTCGTTTTGGAAGTTTAAAATTATTTGAGCCCAACCTGTGGTGGCACAGTGGAAGGCGTCGACCTGGAATGCTGAGGGCACTGGTTCATGACCCCAAACTTGCCTGCTCAAGGAACATGAAAGGCAACTGCAAGTTGATGCATCCCCCATTCCTCCTGCTCCTCCTTCCCCCGTGCCTTTCTCTCTCCTCTCCCTAAAACTCAATAAATAAAATCTTTAATATGATCTGAATATACTACTCAAAAGCAGGCTACTATAAATGTTCTGCAATGTATTATTAGAAAAAATGTTAATAAAAACTTAAGCATTTATTCTGAAGCAAATTATGTTGAAAGGATAATAATTATAAATTTTAAAACTTCTGACAATTAAGGTGCAATATTTTCAGTACTTGAAAAGAAACTGGAAAATATCTCAAAATAATGTAACCTACAACTTTACTCCTCTAACAAATTCTGACATCCTGGCGACCTGAAGAATATACACCAGTTGTAGGTTATACAATCATTAAGGGTTTATAGTAGTTAAGCAGTAGCAAGGTGATAACTATTTTATTAATAAAGAAAATGAACACTTCTCTTCCAGTATCAACCTCACTTTCAAACATTGACCTGAGACTTTGCACTGGGTCAATTAAGTGACTTAATTCCATTGATAACGTAGTTTCCTTTGTATGCATTCCGTTCCTTTCCAATCCTCCTAGAACAAATTTAAAACTTTGAAGCTTCCGAGATATTCCTTGCCCAAGCCCAAATCTCAATTCCTTGATCAAAAATTTTTTAGCCTGACCAAGTGGTGGTGCAGTGGACAGAGCATTGACTTGGGACACTAAGGACCCATGTTCGAAACTCTGACGATGCTGGCTTGAGCACGAGTTTATACAGCTTGAGCTCAGGCTCATCCGCTTGAGCATGGGATCATAAACATGACTCCATGGTTGCTGGCTTGAGTCCAAATGTCATTGGCTTGAAGCCTAAGGTCGCTGGCTCAGCTGGAGCCCCCCAGTCAAGGCACATATGAGAAGCAATCAATGAACATATGAGTGCCCCAGGCCTGACCAGGCGGTGGTGCAGTGGATGGAGCGTCGAACTGGGATGCGGAAGACCCAGGTTCAAGACTCCGAGCTCGCCAGCTTGAGCGTGGGCCCATCTGGCTTGAGCAAAAGCTCGCCAGCTTGGACCCAAGGTCACTGGCTCCAGCAAGTGGTGGCTTGGTCTGCTGAAGGCCCATGGTCAAGGCACATGTGAGAAAGCAATCAATAAACAACTAAGGTGTCGCAACGGCAACGAAAAACTGATCGACGCTTCTCATTTCTCTCTGTTCCTGTCTGTCTGTCCCTATCTGTCCCTCTCTCTGTCCCTGTAAAATAAATAAATAAAACATTTAAAAAAAGAGTGCCCCAACTATGACTTGATGCTTTTCTCTCTCCCTTCTATCTCTCTATCTAATAAGTATAGTTCCCAAGGAAAAAAGCTTAGATTTTGGTTGGTTTGTTTACTAATTATATCTTATTGTAAGCATTTGTTAAGTGGTACAGGATACCATGTAATGGCATTAGAAGAGTTCTGTTACACACAAAACATGCATAGTCATATCTACTTTCCTTAACCATTTATTTAATATACATTTACTAACCATTTGACTAGACTCACAGCGTGTAATAAGACTTTAAAACTTCAAGCAGAGAAATAAACCCCATTATAAGCGTGTGAACATTCAAAAATCCCTAAAATCATTCTGAGGTTCTAATGAAAATAAAACATTAATGAATGTGCTATATATGTCAGTTTTTAAAATAAGTTTATGGACTTTCATAGGAAAAGATTTTCAGCTTGATTAAATTTTTTAGAACATATGCATGAAAGAAGTAAACATTACATAGCACAGTTGAAGAGTACCTCTTCTGTACATCAATATACATCTCACCAAAATTTCTTTATGTGAACTCCATGGGAATGTATCACTAAGCAAAATGAAACTGAAGATATGAGTCACCACATATTTTAATCACAATCTCTTCAGAAGCACATGTATTACAGAAAGTTGAATCAAAGTCATACTTTGATACTGTCATAAATTAGAGGTCAGCAAACTTTTTCTACAAAGGGGCAAATAAATATTTTAGGCTTTGCATATCATAGTTTGTTGCAACTACTCAGCTCTGCTGATACAGCACAAAAGCACAGACAATTCAGAAACAAATTAGTGTGACTATACTCCAATAAAGCTTTATTTATGGCCACTGACATTTGAACATATAATTTTAATATTTAACAAAATATTCTTTTGATTATTTTCAACCATTGTTTTTAAATGGTAAAGACTTTCTCAATTCACTGGCTATACGAAAACTAGCAGCTGGCTTTACTGGCCTACAGACCACAGTTTGTCAGTTCCTGCTATAACTGGAGTTAACTTAGTATCATTATTAAATGTATTATAAATAGGTTACTTCCCTCTTATGGTAACCTACACAATAGAAAGGTACTAGCACCATTTTAAAGATATGAAAAGCAGTGAAACAATATTAATGCCATGTCATATATATTATAATAAAAATACAAGAAAGTAGACCTCCTTCACCCAATATATGTGAGACATCATTGTCTGGAAGCAGCCTTAGGATACATCAATCCTTAAATACTAGGAGTGTTTTTATATTACTAATTTAATATTGTAAATCTGACAGAAAATATCAAATAATCCATTTTTGAAGTAATCATAATTTTATAAGTAAAAAAAAAATCTAGTATTAACATATATTTTGGGAGCATTTTCTCAATCAGTTGAGACTTTGCTTCCTGGAAATTGCTGACACTTGGCTCAAATAAACTTAAAAAAAAATAAGAAGACATATTTTTGGGTTTTTTCCATTTTTTCATTTTTATGACTGCTTGATTTTCTTGATATTTTTTATTTTGTATATTGTTTACTTTGTTTTGTATAGTTTATAACATTTATTTATTTTTTAAATAAGTTTTTTTTTTAATTTTATGTATTCATTTTACAGAGAGAGAGAGAGAAAGAGAGAGAGTAAAGGGGGAGGAGGAGCAGGAAGCATCAACTCCCATATGTGCCTTGACCAGGCAAACCCAGGGTTTCGAACTGGTGACCTCAGCATTCTAGGTCGACACTTTATCCACTGGGCCACCGCAGGTCAGGCACATTTTATTTATTGATTCTAGAGAAAGGAGACAGAGAGAGAGAAAGGCAGGGACATTGAGACACAGGAAGCATCAATTCATAGTTGCTTCTAATTTGTAACTTACCAGGCAAGCCCACAATTTCGAACCAGCAACCTCAGTGTTCAGGCTGACACTTTATCCACTGCCAACACAGGTCAGGTTTGTTTTGTAGTTTTAAAAAATTAATTTTTAGAGCCTGACATGTGGTGGCGCAGTGGATAACACGTCGACTTGGGAACACTGAGGTCGCCAATTCAAAACCCTGCACTGATCTGGTCAAGGCACATATGGGAGTTGATGCTTCCAGCTCCTCCCCCCTTTCTCTTTCTCTCTCTCTCTCTCTCACTCTGTGTCTCCTCTCTAAAATGAATAAAAAAAAAATTAATTTTTAAAATAAGCTTTGAAAGTTTAGAAAGGCTAACATATAAATTTTCAAAATTGTAAAAAGGCATTGAGGGAAATCCTCATTTAAAAGTCTTTTTTAGGCAGGCAATATTTTAAGAGCAAACTAACATTTCTTGTATACTTACAATGAGCTAGATACTACACTGCTCACAAAAATTAGGGGATATTTCAAAATGAGTATGAAGCGATAAAAAAAATTGATATGTCACTTGCTACTCAATCACAATTGAGTTTGCATCTCATTTGCATAATTAAACAACTTTCTTTGACTTGTTTGCTTTTCTTATGTTCTTGTTTAATAAAATAAAGTCAAGTGCTTCCTTTTCTTATCGCTTCATATTCATTTTGAAATATTACCTAATTTTTGTGAGCAGTACATTATTATGTGCTCTCACATAAATTCATTACATTGTCCACATTCACTTCAGAGTGCTACTGTTACCCTATTTTACAGAAAAGAAAAATAAAGCAGAGATGTAAGGTAACTTGCCCTAAGTTACAGTATGAGTAAATGACAGATCTAAGACTTGAGTCCAGGCAACTCTGGCTTCAAAAACCATGCTCATAACCACTGGACATACTGCCTTTCAAATTAGAGTAAAATTATCCACTTGGTACTTAATATTAAAATTAGAATGTCCCTCATAATGCATATGTCAAAGGTAAGCTTTCAGTATGTTGAAGGTGCTAGCTCTGTATCATCTTTTTGGGGGCCTTCTTTTGTTTGGAATGACTTGGTAAATACTCAGTGGCTAGACACTTTAAAACAAGTACAGCCTAACCTGTGAGGGTTCACTGGATTAGGTGACAACCAGGAATGCTGAGGTCGCAGGTTCGAAGCCCAGGGCTTACCAGGTCAAAGTACATGCTAGAGAGGCAAATGATGAAAGTTGATCGTTCCTGCCCCCACACTCTTCCTCTCTCTCTCACTCTCAAATCAATAAATAAAAATGTAAAAAAAATATGAAGTGTCCAAAAATATTAAATTAAAAATATAAAACAAAAAACAGGTACAAGTATTAAATACAGATAAAGATGAGTGCTATGGAAGATGTAAAAAAATATAGTACAAAGAGGTAGGAAAGGGCCTTATTCTGTCACTTGCTATCTCAGTCATATTGGGCAAGCCTGACCTATGGTGGCGCAGTGGATAAAGCGTTGACCTAGAACATTGAGGTCACCAGTTGGAAACCCTGGGCTTGCCTGATCAAGGCACATACAGGAAGCAACTACTATGAGTTTATGCATCCTGTTTATCCCCACTCTTTGTCTCTCTCTCCCTTTCCTTCATTCTCTCTCTTCTCTCTCTAAAATTCAATAAATAAAATCTAAGTTACACTGGGCAAACTCTTTAATCCCTAAACCTGATCTATCATATTCAAAATAGAGGTATATCTTTCAAGGGTACTGTTATCAATTAAGATCATACATGTAATGTACTCTAGTATTATTAATGTAAAAGTATTTTCATAAGGAATAAAACCAGCCTTCTTCTGAAAAGGCAAGAACTTCAATGTCAAGTATTATTTTGATCTTCTGTTAATCAAATTATAAAAGAAATACATCTGAACAAGAAAACAGAAAATCCACTTTAGCTTTCACCCTATGGAGTCATGCAAAATAACACAGAACACAAGGCTAAAATCTTGAAAAAGTAATCATGAAGCAGACCTGTGAAAAACTACTAGGTTTTACTTTACATCTCATTTAGTACGTTATCAAATTTTCATGAAAATTAACTTACATTTTCCTTTGGATTCGTTTAAGAATTTGGTTATGAATGTCTTATAATCTTATATGTAAAGGCACTAGAGCACAGTTAAGCATATACTCAATCAAAATATTTATCAAACAATTACGTCAAAGTCACTGAGTCAGAACCAGAGAATACCTGCAAGGAGGTAACAATAGTAGAGCAGTTATAAAATTGTTAAAGCCTCTAAGTCTAAAGCACAATGATATAACATCTTAATAGTGCTTAAAATACTACAGAAATTATCAAACAATATACCTGTAAAAGCAAAGTACAACTTACCTGGAAGAAATGTGAAAGGTAAGAGCAACACTATTTAATTTGAGGTCAATATGCTTTTAAGTTTCAACACTGGTAATGTCTCATGAATTTGCATTAATAAAAAACACCTCCCTGATTTTATTAACAATGAGGTGGGGGAAGTCTGAATTCTACATACATATGTTTTTGTAATAAATTTTAAAGTAAATCACTTACTGATGCTGAACTTAGTACGCAATTATGAAGGCTGTAATTCACCAGTATTAAATAGAAAAACTTGCTACCATTCCCACCAATTAGGAAGAAAAAAGGAATTCAGATACTTCAGAATTATTCAAGCAAAAATTCTAACTAGCCTGACCAGGCAGTGGCGCAGTGGATAGAGTGTCGGACGGGGATGCGAAAGATCCAGGTTGGAGACCCCGAGCTCGCCAGCTTGAGTGCGGGCCCATCTGGCTTGAGCAAAAGATCGTCAGCTTGGACCCAAGGTCGCTGGCTCCAGCAAGGGGTCGCACAGTCTGCTGAAGGCCCGCGGTCAAGGCACATGTGAGAAAGCAGTGAATGAACAACTATGGTGTCGCAATGGCAATGAAAAACTAATGATTGATGCTTCTCACCTCTCTCCGTTCCTGTCTGTCTGTCCCTATCTATCCCTCTCTCTGACTCTCTCTCTGTCCCTGTAAAATAAATAAATAAATAAAAACATTAAAAAAATAAAATAAAAAAGATTTTAAAAAAATAATTCTAACCAAATATCTGAATTCATGATTTCACTATACTGCAAGGAACAATTCTGTTACAAAATTAAGTTATAGCTAATAAAAATTAAATCATTTCTTCAACCAATATTTATTAAATTCCACCAAAAATAGGTCATATCACCTCTATGAGAATAGTACCTCAAAGTATAAAGTATTTCAAATATAAAGAGAACTGCATGTAATACAAAGCAAAATCTACCAAAAAGTAAAGCTATTAACTCTATATTGGCAAATATTACTTGTTTTAAATGTATAAATATTAATTATAACTCCCCTGATCAATCACTTAACCAAAATGTATTTTTAAAAATAATAATCTTTTAAGTACAATAAAGCTTATAGCCTGACCAGGCGGTGGCGCAGTGGATAGAGCGTCAGACTGGGATGCAGAAGACCCAGATTCGAGAACCCAAGCTCGTCAGCTTGAGCACGGGCCCATCTGGCTTGAGCAAAAGCTCGCCAGCTTGGACCCAAGGTCGCTGGCTCCAGCAAGGGGTGGCTCGGTCTGCTGAAGGCCCGCGGTCAAGGCACATGTGAGAAAGCAATCAATGAACGACTATGGTGTTGCAACGGCAACAAAAAACTAATGATTGATGCTTCTCATCTCTCTCCGTTCCTGTCTGTCTGTCCCTATCTGTCCCTCTCTCTGTCCCTGTAAAAAGAAAATAAATAAAATAAAAATAAAAAGATAAAGTTTATAAATTAAAATTTATTAGAATCCACCCAATCCTAGGGTCAGCTGAATTATAATACTTTATCTAAATCCCTCAGTGGCTTAGAGACACAATCAGCCTAGGTAACATGAGAAAAGAATAATTGAGACTGTAAGTTTCATTCAGTCACTGTACTGCCTGCCTTTCATTCATTTATTACAGTGGATTTAAGAAAACACCAGAGATGTTATTACTCTACTTTTTTTAGTTAGCTGAATGAATTTTTAAGTATAGACTTTACTAAGTACAGACTAAGATGTTAAGAATGGTGCCATCTGCCAAGCTAATTAAAATGACCAGAGCATTTGGGATTTATAGACTGAAAACAGTATATTTGATTTGATTTTTTTAAACGATCATCATCAATATATTGAATAAAGGTTTAAAGTACTATAATTTAACTACATGAGTCAAATATCCATTAGATTCCTAGCATTATCATGCCTAAGAGAAACTGTACTGGCAAAACCTACTGTTCGTAATTTATTCCCATAATGTAGAGAAACCTCAAAACACCTACTAGATAATGACTGAGAGGGAGAAAATGTTAGAAACTATAGTAGTCTTTTTTGTTTTTTTGTATTTTTCCAAAATTAGAAGCGGTGAGGCAGTCAGACTGCTGCATGCAACTGACTGGGATCCACCAGGCATGCCCACTAGGGGGTGATGCTCGGACCCTCTGGGGCATCACTCTCTTGTGGCCGGAGCCATTCTAGTACCTGAGGCAGAGACGATAGAGCCATCCTCAGCGCTTGGGCCAACTTTGCTCCAATGGAGCCTTGGCTAGGGGAGGGGAAGAGAGAGACAGAGAGGAAGGAGAGAAGGAAGGGTGGAGAAGCAGATGGGTGCTTCTCCTGTGTGCCCCAGCTGGAAATCCAACCCGGAACTACCACACACCGGGACGAGGCTCTAAGCCTGAGCCAATCAGCCAGGGCACTATAGTAGTCATTTTAATAATACACTGTAATGTGCCCTCTCACAGAGACTAACATTAGGTCAAGTAAGGGACTGCACGAATCCATTCCTCTTATCTTCCTTGCTGTCAGGTATTTAAATCACTTTACTAGAGGCTACTCAAACTGAAGCTATCCTAAGGCTCCTAAGTTATTAAGCCAAATGTCAATTATTTTCTATATTGTGATTAAGATTCTCACATCCCCCAAATTATTATATCTAATTTATCTGCTAAGATCAATTTATACTAAGTAAATAACCTCCTCTCATTATCACAGGATAATGGTTCTGTATTTATATTAGTCAAGTTTCTAAAGAAAGACCACAAAGCTGTGCTTTTAACACTACAGTGTGTCCCGTAAAGTCATGGTGCACTTTTGACTGGTCACAGGAAAGCAACAAAAGACGATAGAAATGTGAAATCTGCACCAAATAAAAAGAAAACTCTCCCAGTTTCATACCTATTCAGTGCAGTTCGATGTGGGCTCCATTTGTTGCCCTGCAAACATCCAAACGATAGTGAAGTTTTTGTCACACATGGGTAAGGACGTCTGATGAAACAGTGTATAATGTCTGTGATTCTGTTTTTAAGTGATTAATGTCGTTGATAAGTTCAATGTACACGTTGCTTCACATAACCCCAAAAGTAAAAGTCTAAGGGCATCAGATCCGGGGATCATGGTGGCCATGGCTTGACAGAACCCCTGCCTATCCACCGCCAGGGGAATGTTCTGTCCAGAAACTCATGAACAATGGTGGCGTAGTGGAGGAGCACCGTCCTGTTGAAAGATGACACCTTCTGGAAATTGTGGCACTGCATACAATTCCAACTTGTCAAGATAAATGTTTGCCATCACAGACTGCTCCACGAAAAAAAATGGGCCTATCACCTTATCATGCATCGGGCCACACCACCCGTTCACTTTAGGGGTGTTACGTTCGTACTCAACAACGTAGGCATGAGGATGTTCAGCAGCCCATATTCAGACGTTATGGCGATGAACATGTCCACAGATATGGAAGGTCGCCTCATTGCTAAACCCAATCTTCTGCAAAAATCTTGCATCATTGTCGATATCATGAAGCATATCTGTAGCAAACGCGTATCGTGTGGGACTATCCGCCGGTTTGATAGCGTGCAACAGCCGCAATTTGTACACCATAAAACAGAGATGTTTCTTTAACACCTTATGAACTGTAGTCTTGCTTAAGTGTAATTGTCAAGCACACGCACACACAGATTTTTTAGGGCTCCTTAGGTAGCTATCCCGTATAGCCTCTACAGACTCATCACTGACTGATGGCCTGCCAGGACGGGGTTTCTCCACCAACCTGCCGGTTTCCTTCAACTGCTTATCCCACCGAGTAATGTTATTCCTATGTGATGGCGCTTCGTTATAAACACACCAATATTCACACTGCACTTTGGTCACAGATTCGAATTTAGCGAGCCACAGAACACACTGAACTTTCCTCTGTACCGGCCACATCTCGACTGGCATGGCCGTGGGCTGCTCTGCTGTATACATGGTGTTACATCATCATCTGCGCATGCGCACATGCTGCTACATCATCCTACAGAAACTGGGAGGGTTTTCCTTTTATTTGGTGCAGATTTCACATTTCTATCGTCTTTTGTTGCTTTCCTGTGACCAGTCAAAAGTGCACCATGACTTCATGGACACACTGTATATCCTCCTGTTCAAAATTTTCATGATATGACCTGTGGTGGCATAGTGGACAGAGTGTTGACCTGGAATGCTGAGGTAGCAGGTTCAAAACCCTGGGCTTGCCCAGTCAAGGCACATGCCTGCTCCTCCCCAGCTGCCTTTCTCTCTCTCTCTCTCCTTTCTCTAAAATCAATAAAACCCTTAATAAATAAAATCATTTTTAAAAAAATAAAACAAAATTATCATGACTTGAATCATGACAAAATAGATTAGTTATCAAGCTGAAAGTGACCAGTGTGAAGAAGTACAATTAATAATATAAATATAATCAGTGTTCAAAATTATCATTAGGTTAAAATGATTATGCCAAAAGCATCCAAATAAAGTTTACAAAGAGATAAGTCTGCAATTAGGTTAAAAAATTTCTTTACCTAGTTCAAGGTGAAGAACTGGCTTAGCAAGAGTTCATTTGAACCTGACAGTGATAGTACAGGGGACTAAGTGGAGGCCTAGGATGCTGAGGGCATCAAAACCCTGAGGTCACCGGCTAGAGCTCAGGCTCATGAGCTTGATTGAGCTCAAGCTTGCTGGCTTGAACGCAGGCATGTCAAATAGAGCACAGGTTACCAGTTTGAGTGCGAGATCATCTACATGACCCCAAGGTCTCTGAATAGAGCCCAAAGGCTGCTGGCTTGAGCCCCGACATGTACGAGAAGCAATCAATAAACAACTAAAGTGAAGCAATTACGAGTTGATACTTCCCATCTCTCCTTCCCCGCTCTCTCCCCCTTGTCCCTCTCTCAAAGAAACAACAAAAATAAAAACACAAAATCCAGTTCATTTGACACATTAAGCCTTAGGTGTGTATATAAGCCTAACAAAAACTCAAAAGAATGAAATTTTAGGTCCTGGACAGAAAAGAACACATCCAAACACAGGTCGGTCCCTAAGAGGTGTCTGGATATCAAGGAACAAACTGAAGGAACCAAAGATATTAAGCCTGAAGAAGATTTAAAGGGAAACATCTGAGCCATCTGCAAATACAGAGTGGGGAAAGGAAAAGTAGGTTTATAGTTGTTCATATGGAAAATAGTATAATTAATATAAGAATAAACTGTTTTGGCCCTGTCTGGTTGGCTCAATGGATTGCCTGGCGTGTGGATGTCCTGGGTTCGATTCCCAGTCAGGGCACACAGGAGAAGCACCCATCTGCTTCTCCACCCCTCCCCTCTCACTTCACTCTCTCCTCTACCCCTCCTACAGCCATGGCTCTATTAGAGTGAGTTGGCCCTGGGCGCTGAGGATAGCTCCAACAGTCTCCACCTCAGGGGTTAAGAAGGGCTCAGCTGCTGAACAACTGAGCAAGGGCCCCAGTTGGGCACAGCATCACCCCCTAATGGGCTTCCTGGGTGGATTCTGGTTGGGGTGTATGCGGGAGTCTGTCTCTGCCTCCCTTCTTCTCATTAAATTAAAAAAAAAAAAAAGGAATAAACTGTTTCGTGTACTCACAACTATAAACCTACTTTTGCCCCACCCTATATTTGAGATACGAGTAGTATCTGAATGAGAAGCCAGTGCTTCTCAAACCATCTGTGGTAAAACAATAATTCTTCCCCATCATTACAGACACTTTTACAAAATACAGTTAATAATATCATGACAAAGAAAAATTGCTATAAAAACATCTAAATCCTTAGTCTCAGGTTCTATACTTCACTGTGAACAGGCAAACAGACAGGTCATGGCTCCTCACTTTGAGAAGCTTTATTCCATCTGTAGTAGAAAAAAAAAATCAAAGGGAACCATTTTATGGGCAGTTCAATTTCAGCTTGAATTCCTACCAAATACATGTGTCCAACATTGGAATGGCTCAGAGCACTAATCACTTTTGAGAGGTTTAGAAAAAATTTATCTGTCGGATAACCTGTAAAATGGATTTCTGCACTGGAAAGGTGATTAAATTATCATCGCCCTCTGGCTTCTATGCTTCTGTGCGGCCAATCAAAAGCAAACACATACACAAAGTCCTTAAAGTAGCCAATAAAAAGCATCATTACAAATCAGTTATTAGATAGAATACATGCAAAAAGGACAGGAAAGGCAACAAAACACTGTAAATCATAATTAAGAAACCTTAAATATGTGAGATTTTCTTAACAGAGGACCACTGTTTTCCTTAAAAGTCGTTACTATGTAAATACATTCTAGTTGCCTCAACGTTTAAAACAGTCCTCACTATTTAAAGCACTAAACAAGGATTCTTTTCTTTTTTTTCTTTTAAGAAACACTGAGGAACACCATTGCCATCTTAAATTCTCACCTCTGAGCGACCATCAGCCACCAAAGTTTAGCCATAAAAGCCTCTGCATCTCTCTTGACCCTGACCTAATTGTACTACTGGCATAAACAAGTAGTCTTCTCTTCTGGTTAAATCAATCACCTTATAGTGGTAACCACTTAAATCAGTTAGTCCTTCCCAACTAAAGTCTTATGGAAATAGAAAAGTGTACACCCCCATATTTATTCCTGATCAATAGCAATTTCAGACTTTCAACCATAAACTTTAAAAAACTGCAAATTACTCAGCCAAAGGCTATTGCTATTGCCTTGTTTCTGCAGCCCTCAGCCCTCCTCCAAATACACCCTCCATAAAAGCTGACCTAATGGACACCAACTACTATCAACTTCTACTTTATTGACGACTCTTAGGTACAGATGCTACACAGTAGTCTATAGCATTCTGTAATAACAAAAGTGGCATCTTGAAATCAGGTATCCATAATTACCATGTGCAAAGACATCACTTCTCTAAAATTTTAAATGGACATCCCTAGGAGAAATACTCTGTATATGCACTTTACATAGCAGTATTAAATACTTTTCTCACAGCTAATTGGATACACTATTTTCCAAATTTCTGACCTAAAATACCACCAATAAAGAATAACCCATTTTTAAAAAACAGGATGTATCAATAGTGATATCAATAAAATACAATGAAAGCAAACCTGTTAACAGTGAAACACACAGAAAAAGAATAGCAAATAAGTTAAAGTGACAGGAAAAGAAAATTTATCTCTCAACATTGAGCTTTAAATCACAGGAATAAAACAAATCCAAAGTAAAAACCATCATATACTTGCCAGATTTCTTTTAAAATAAGACTCAAAATCTATGATATACTCATATTTAAACATGAGTACTGACTGTTACACCTTGAAATTTTCCTGGATTGTTAAACCTGCAATAAGCCCTTTTCCCCAAGTTCAGTGGCATGAAGATTTTAAACCTTTTTACATATGAGCTCCAAAATAAATTCTCAATTCTGAGAAACATTTGAAAATCACCTGTTTTGTCTCTCAGTATTCTGTAGCTCCCTGTGGTCCCTTTTCAGGTGTTTGGTCAAAGACGTAAAGTATTCTTTTAAAAGATTCTGGAAAGGCTGTTGTTTCTCTGGATTAATTATCTCACTAGGAGGAAAAGTCAAATGAAACTTCACTGCAGCACTCTTTACTTTCCTTGGTATAAGTCCAGCAATGTCATCTCCACAATGTCGACAAAAACTAATCACCACAGAAACATGAGTATGTGATTCCCGATCAGCATTAATAATATTTTTTAGCTGTTCATAGATTAAAGAAAGACCTTCCTTGTCAGTGAAAATCCCAACTATTGTCAGTTCTGCAATGAAACGCAAATCAGTTCTCAATTTGGTAATGTTAGGTGTTTTCTCTTCTTTCCTTGCTTCAAAATGTTTTTTCCAAACCTGCAGAAGTGATGGAGCAAAGTCGACATAGCGCTGGTGAAACAGAGAACATAAGTGCACAGCACAATTCACATCAGATATTTTTAGTTTTGCTTCCACAATAGAAGCTACAGCTTCTGCAATGTATTTGCTTAAATTTAGGCCATTAAAATCATGGGACAAGGAGTCTCTCTGTTGTTCCGTAATAGTTTTTAGTTTCTTGACAAAAGCAGTATTTTTCTTCAAACTTGAGTCTAATCGGCTAAAGAAATTTTCCTCTGGTCGGTTGTCTGGAGCATTTTGGTTTCTGCTACGAAGTTCCTTCCTTAACTGATGTCGTTCCCAAGCTTCCTGATGAAGCTGAAGAGATTCCTCCTTCTCTCTATATATAAAAAAAAAAAGCAAAGAACTCAATAAAATACCGTTTACTTTGAATTATCATTGCCAAATCCCCTAAGAGTGAAAGCCAATGAAAAAGTAATCACATAAGCATTAGAATTCAAGAACAAAAGATGCAAAAGGCCTTTTCACTACTCTTCAAGACATCTTATTGACTTAAGATAATAAGAACCCAGCATACTGATAATACCACGTAACGGTAAAGTAAAGGTTTTTATATAACTAGATTAAATATCAATCTGCCAACTGGTAAGTTAAATGGATAAAGCACTTTTCTCATTTATACCTCAATAAATCTGAAAAGACAGACAAAACACATAATGTTTAACATAAAAAATATAAAATGTTTCAGAAGGATATAAAACCTAAAACAGATTTTAAAAATTAGAAAAAAGAGGAAAGATTTGTCCACAAAGGATACTATTGCCAAATAATAAACATTATACCTATAAAAGAACACTCAGCCCAGGATATGGATATTCCAGGTTTGATTCCTGGTCAGGGCACACAAGAGAAACAACCATATGCTTCTCTCCCCACCCTTTCCCCTTCTTTCCCTCTTCTCCCATAGCCAAGCTCCACTGGTTTGAACATCGGCCCCAGGCACTAAGGATAGCCCAGTTGGTCCAAAAGCATCAGCCTCAGGCACTAAAAATTGATTGATTCGAGCATCGGCCCTAGACACGGGTTGTCAGGTGGATTCTGGTCAGTGCACGTGCAGGTGTCTGTCTCATTATCTCCCCTCCTCTCACTTTAAAAAATAACAACAACAAAAAACACACCTTATTTCTTAAAAAGTAGAATTTCATCTGAGATAACCATCCTTGAGCTACCCTATAATTCTGATTTTTTTCCCCCCACTTCAAACTACAATGTTAACAGGGAACTGCATTCATCACTGGGAACAGGGATATGTATCTAGTCTCCCAGAAACACACAAACATGGGATTAATAATGAGTACACTTCAAGAAACTATAGCCTGCCTTACTGGTGGTAGCACAGTGGACACAGTGTTGACCTGAGATGCTGAGGTCCCAGGTTGAAACCCCAAAGTCGCCAGCTTGAGATCACTGAAATGATTCCACGGTAGCTGGCTTGAGCAAGGGGTCAGTGGCTCAACTGGAGAACCCTGGTCAAGGCACATATGAGAAGCAATCAATGAACAACTAAAATTATGCAATTACGAGTTAGTGCTTCTCATCTCTCTCCCTTCCCGCCTCTCTTCTCTCCCTCAGAAAAACAAACAAAAAAACCCCACTATGACTTGAGCAGTACAATATATATATACATTAAGTAACTCAATTTCTATCTACATTAAAAATACTTTAAAATATATAATGAAATTATATACAGGCAAGAGAATGTGATGTTTTAAAATACTCCAGGGGAGCCCTGGCCCATGCCTCAGTGAACAAAGCGACCACCTGGCATATGGACTTCCTGTGTTCAATTCCCAGTCAGGGCACACAGGACAAGCGACCACCTGCTTCTCCATACCTCTCCCTCTCTTCTTTCCCTCCCACAACCAGTGGCTCAATTGGTTCGTCAGGCGCTAAGGATAACTCAGTCAGAGCGGGCAGCCTCAGGTGCTAAAAATAGCTCAGTTGATTCAAGCATCAGGATCCCAGTCAGGGAGCATGGGGGGGAGTCTGTCTCACTATCACCCCTCCTCTCACTTAAAAGAAAAAACCTCCAGGGGGGAGTACATAATTATTGATGCTGCATAGATGGGAGGGTAGAGTTTGGTTCATTATTCCATTCTATTTTTGCATGTGTTTAAATTCCCATCCCCCCCCCCAATTGGGTTTTTGGCTGTTGTTGTTTTAAGTAAGCTCTTTATAAAGGAGGGAAGAAGGAGCAAAAGATACAATAAAACTGAAAATAGCCCTGTGAATGTAAAAAAATAAAATATAAAATAAGCAAGAAACTCTCAAGAATTATGGTTCCGAATATTCCAAAACTAGAATATAGACTTAAGGCTCCAGTTCCTTATTAAAAATAGAAATACTGTACTAAACAACTTTTGAAAGAAAGTATGTGGCTGAACTATTCTACAGATCCATACAAGTCATGTTTGCAAACAGATTTTAAATTATATATATAAAGAGAAGAGCTCCTGTTATTCAACAACTGTCATTTGCACTATACCCTAGCAGTCTTCTGATAAGGACTACCATAGTTTTCAACATTTACTATATTACTCGCATAGACTTACAAGGTTAAAAATAAATTTAGATCTCCCTCTGGCAGGATAGCCCACTTGGTTAGAGTGTCGTCCCAATGTACCAAGGTTGTAGGTTCAATCCTCAATTAGAGTACAAACACATAAATAAGTGGAACAACAAACTGATGTCTTTCTCTCTAACCCCTTCCTCTCTCTCTCTAAAACCAATAAGTAAAATAAAACTTGAAAAAATAAGTTTAGATAAAGATAATAATGGGAAGCATTATAGAACTGTACCTAAGGACAAAGGTATTTTTTTCATTGATTTTAGATAGAAGGGGGGAAAAGGTAAGAGAGGGATAGAGATATACATTTGTTGTTCCACTTATTTATGCATTCATTGGTTGATTTTTGTGTGTGTCCTAACCGGGAACCAAACCTGCAACGTTGACATATAGGAACAATGCTCTACCCAGCTGAGCTACCCAGCCAAGGCAGGGCAAAGGTTTCTAAAATCAGCCAACCTAGGTTCAAATCCCAGTACCCCACTGTTTACTGTGACCTCAGTCAAGTTACTTATCCTCTTAAATTTTATTAATCTGTAAAAGAAGAATCATAAAACTTCATTAGGACTGCCTTAAGGGTATGTACTGATACACTTCCTTGTACTTGGCACAGTAAAAAATAGCAGCTATTAAGAACTAAAAACTCTCAACCTAAAAAGATAAAGTATTATACCATTTAAAAAAAACAAAGCTTTTTTAAAATCCAATATAATTCCAATTACCCTATACTTCAAAAAATTTTGATTAAAAATTACTATTATTTAAAGAATTAAAGCACCACCAGCATGCCTCCTCAAGTCAGTGAAACTAACAGACCATATAAGATATTCCCAATTCTCAAAGAATTGCACCCAAAAAGTTTTATTTCACATAATCTGTTTTTCCAAAACAGCTCTACCTTTCCATTTCTCACATCAATCTTTAATGTTCTTACTTCAACTGGGCAGCTTCTTCCTCTTGTTGTCGTTTTGCCTCCTCTTCTTGCTTCTTTCTCTCTTCCTCTTCATGTTTCTTTTTTTCTTCTTCCTCTTTTTTCTTTAATTCCTCTTCTGCCTTCACCTTTTCTTCTTCTTTTTTCTTGCGTTCCTTGTCTTCTTTTTTTCGCTTATCTTCTTCCAGTTTCTTCTTTTTATCCTCAGGGACCTTAATAACCTCCTTCTTGGCAGGGAGCTTGATCTCCTCTTTTGGTTTCTCCCTGCTGCTCACTGGCCGCCTTTCACCACAGTCTTTTTCCTTGTTGTTTAGCAAAGATTCTTTTTCTTCCATACTTGCTGGCTTTTTACGCTCAGCTGGCATTATGTTACCCAGGACAATCTGTAAGAGTAAAAGAATATCAGTATTGTAGACACAGTGACCTTTTTAGTAAGATGACGTTTTTTTAAACAAAATATATTAATGCAACTTGGCAATTGTGAGGTATTAAATAAATGCCTGCAAAATAAATACTATTTCTGTGATAAAATAATTTAATGGTCAATTTCCACATTCTTCATTATTACATTTTAAATTCTTTTTGTTTTTGTATTTTTATGAAGTGAGAAGCAGGGAGGCAGAGAGATAGACTCTCGCATGCGTCCAACAGGGATTCATCTGGCATGCCCAGTAGGGGGCGATGCTCTGCTCATCTGTGTTGCAACTGGAGCCATTCTAGCATCTGAGGCACAGGCCATGGAGCCATCCTCAGCGCCCAGGCCAACTTTGCTCCAATGGAGCCTTAGCTGTGGGAGAGGAAGAGAGAGATAGAGAGAAAGAAGAGGGGAAAGGTGGAGAAGCAGACGAGCACCTCTCCTGTGTACCCTGGCTGGGAATCGAACCCAGGATGTGGACATACCAGGCTGACGCTCTACCACTGAGCCAACCGGCCAGGGCTTACTTTTTTAAATTAATTTTTTCTTTTGTATTTTTCTAAAGTGAGAAGCAGGAAGGCAGAGACACTCACATGCGCCCAACCAGGATCCACCCGGCATGCCCACTAGGGGCAATGCTCTACCCATTTGGGCTGTAGCTCCGTTACAACCAGAGCCATTCTAGCGCCTGAGGCGAAGGCCATGGAGCCATCCTCAGCGCCCCGGCCAACTTTGTTCCAATAGAGCCTTACCTGTGAGAGGGGAAGAGAGATAGAAAGGAGAGAGGGAAGGGTGGAGAAGCAGATGGGTGCTTCTCCTGTGTGCCCTGACCAGGAATCGAACCTGGGACTTCCACATGCCAGGGTGACGCTCTACCACTGAACAAACCAGCCAGGGCTCAGGGCCTACCTTTTTATTAACAAAAACTCAATCACAAACAAAAGTAAAAAATACATTATAAGGAACCTCCATCTATTCGTCACCCAAATTCAACCACTATCAATTACAAAATACATATATCACTTAATCATTAATACTTCAGTATGTATCAAACATTTTGAACAGTATTAACACAAAAATTTTTAAAACCTTTGAGACACTAGTTACACTATTTCACACAATACTCAACAGAAGTATTTAAGTTTAAGAAACATAAATGAGTTCTTGCCACCTATAAATCAAATGACAAAATAGACAATAGAAGATTCACAAATGTTACCTCATTCTAATCTATCAAATTTTCAAATATAAAAACTGTCAACTATTCTCAAATTAGACTAGATTCTTAATCTCTTTAGTTTTAGTCAAAATTAATGTATAAGTAAATAAGATTATAAAAACCTGTGTATTCTGGGTTTTTTTAACTTTTCATTTATTGATTTTAGAGGAGAGAGAGAGGAAGAGGGACAGAGGGAAAGAGGGAGAAAGAGGGAGAGAAAGGGAGAGAGTAAGTGGGGAGAAAGGGAGAGAAGGAGGGAGGGAGGGAGGAACAGAGAAAGGGAGAGAGGGAGAAAGGGAGGGAGAGAAGGAGAGAGGAGGGAGAAGGGGGAAAGGGAAAAAAGGGGGAGAGGGGAGAAGGGGGAGGGAGAGATAAAAAGAAAGAGGAAGGGAAGGGGAAGGAGGGAAAGGGTGGGAGGGAAGGAGGGAGAAAAAGAAAGGGGAAGGGAGAAGGAAGAAAGGGGAGGGAGGAGGATAGAGGGGGGAGGAGGAGAGCAAGCGAGAGAAGGAGAAAGAGAGAGCCTGCAAGACAGGAACATCGCTCTCTTCCTATATGTGCCCTGACTGTAGATCCTAGAACCTCTGTTTTTCGAGACCGAGTTATCTGGCCAGGGCTGTATATTGTTCTTTATTCACCAATACAGTAGCTACAAGCCAAGTCTCTCAGCCTCAGCAAAACTGACATTTTGGGCAAGGTAAGTCTTTGTTTGGGGGAGGTGGGGGGGTGGCGACGAGGTAGATACCAACTTTAGAAGCATCCCTGCATCTTATGCAGTAGACACCAGTGATATCTCCGTCCTTTTAACCAAATTACTCCAAATATTTCCAAATGATCCCTGAGGACAAAATTGCCACTAGTCAAAAACCACTGCACACTAAAAGAACAAAACAAAACAAAAAAAAGAAAATAAAAATGCCACTACACTAGCTGTATATGGCTACTTACATGTAAATTAATTAAAGTTAAATACAGTAGAATTTGTGCCTGACCGGTGGTGGTGCAGTGGATATAGCGTCAACCTGGGATCCTGAAGTCCCAGGTTTGAAACCCCAAGGTTGCCAGCTTGGGCATGGGATCACTGGCTTGAGCCCAAGGTCACTGGCTCAGCTTGAGCACCCATCCCCTTAACCCCTGTCAAGGCACATACAAGAAGCAATCAATAAACAACTAAAGTGACGTAATGAGTTGATGCTTCTCCTCTCTCCCTTCCTGTCTGTCCCTCCCGTCTCTCACTAAACGTTAATTAATTTAATACATTTTGAAATTAAGTTCTTTATAATCACAATCCATACGGTAAGTCTTCAATTTCACATGTGGCTAGTGTGTACCAAATCAGGCATTTGCAATTATAGAACATTTTCATCATCACAGAAAGTTCTAATGGAGAGCACTGGTTTATAGTACAGGCCCTATACAGCTAGCTGGAAATAAACTCTGGAACAAAAGAATTTATTTCCCTGCGAAATTCAGGCTTTTTCGTTTCTCAAAATTAGTATCTCTACTTAGTATTAGTGTCTTAATATAATTTTTAATGGACAGTGCTCCATGTTTTCTAACTCATAAATCATGTGAAAGTTGTATGAAAAGAAATAAAAATATTTCCTATTTAACTCCCAGTTTTTAATGAAAAACTAAAGACATAACAGAGAATTCTTAAATATTTTCAAATATAGGTTTTAAATTACAGCAATTAAAAAGTCATTTAGTGATCTCTAGCTGGATAGCTCAGTTGGTTAGTGTAGTCCAGATTCACCACAGTTGTCAGTTCAATCCATGGTCAGGGCACATACAGACAAGCAACCAATGAGTGCATAAAGAAGTAGAACAACAGCCTGACGAGGCGGTGGCGCATTGGATAGAGCGTCGGACTGGGATGTGGAAGACCCAGGTTCGAGACCCTGAGCTCGCCAGCTTGAGCGCGGGCCCACCTAGCTTGAGCAAAAGCTCGCCAGCTTGGACCCAAGGTCGCTGGCTCCAGCAAGGGGTGGCTTGGTCTGCTGAAGGCCCGCAGTCAAGGCACGTGTGAGAAAGCAATCAATGAACAACTATGGTGCTGCAACGGCACGATGATTGATGCTTCTCACCTCTCTCGGTTCCTGTCTATCCCTCTCTGACTCTGACTCTCTCTCTGTCCCGTAAAACAAACAAAAAAAAGTAGAACAACAAATCCATGTCTCTCCCTCCATTCCTCATTTTAAAATCGATAAATAATTTTTAAAAAAACTAGTTTAACAAAAAAATTGCAGTAAATACTTCATTACTTATTAATATAAAGCATTTATTTCAGCACTCTAATAAAATGTTACCACAGGAAGAAAACCTAGGCCAGTAGAAGCACTCTAAGTTTTTGAAGGCACATGTCAGTCTCTACCTTTTCTATCACCTCTTCCTTCCCCCTTTTCTCATTTTACTCTTACATTCCTCCACTTGCATGTTCTATACATTTATTTTGACAACATCCAAAGGCTTTAGTTAACATCAGTGGTGGAACCAGAAAAAGAAAAAAAAAGGTTGTTAATCCTAAAGTAATCATAACTACTTACTTATGTGGCAAGACAATGTTAACATCTATATTGAAGTATAGTTATCAATTCTTATACCACTTCAATTAAATACCTAAACAAACTTTCAAAAGAGAGGGCAATACCACTCATTGGTCTACAGTAAATATATACTTTATCCCATTTACATACTAAAATCTTTATGAGATGGGTATTATTTTCCCTATTTTATAAATGTGTAAACTGAAACCTGATTAAGTAACTTGACCAAGGCCTCCACAGATAATAGAATCTGATGAGCCCATGTTCTTAACCAAAGTTATTAAGTATCTTCAGAGTACCAAACAATGAGTTGGAAGACTTCATCACCGATACCAAGAAAAATCATAGAATTATGTATCGCAGAATAGGAGTCCCTTATAATAGCTAAGCAGTTTCATATTACACCTTTAAAATTTGGCAGAGTCTAGATAAAAGGTTCAGGGGCAAGATAATTCTTAAAATACCAATACAGTCTTATTTAGGGTATTTGTTATTACGTGCAAAAAAATGTTTACATAGAATTTGAATTTTGATAGTAAGCATCAACAAGTGTAGCAGCAATACAAGGGATATAGTTTCCAGACAATTAAATGGTATCTAAATTTACAATGAATGTCATATCTTTTAAATAAAATCAGATATCATTCAGTTAAAACATTTAGAAACTCACTTGAACTCTGAAAAATTCATAAAAGATTATTGTTGATTAGCTCAGAGTCTCCCAAACATTTGTGACTCTCAACAGTTCACTTAATAAATTTTTTAAGTGTCTACTATATCAAACTGTAGTAGGCACTCATGAATTAGATCTGCTCTAGAGCATAATAAGACAGATTTTAAAGAAGATCCTTAAGGCTTGATACTGGTATCTTCTTTGAATCCTTTGATCCTTGTATTTCAAACATATACCCCAAGTATACATGCAACTAAATTTCAGTGAAAAAAACAATGACAAAAATCTAAATGTTCGTGTAAAAGTAGCAATGTGACATGTAAAAAAATTATATGGAGCTTTGGCCGAGTAGCTAAATTTAGCTAGCAGTGGTTTTTCAGCCTTTGTACACTTGGGGGACCAGTGAAAATATAATTATTTCAGGCACTGATAAGGCAAAAATCACCCTGAACGTAAGTGAATTCAACCTCACTGGGTCTATAATATTCATACAACTTCAGGGTGGTTAACTCTTTTGCAGACCAGCATGAAATTTCTGGCAGAGTGGTCCACAAACTGGGGGTTGAAAAACAATGGGTTAGAGCACTGTCTTGATATGCCAAGATTGTGGGTTTGATTCCTGGTCAGGGAATATACAAGAATCAACCAATGAATTCATAAATCAGTAGAGCCTGACCAGGCCGTGGCGCAGTGGATAGAGCATCGGACTGGGATGAGGAAGACCCAGGTTCAAGACCCCGAGGTCACCAGCTTGAGCGTGGGCTCATCTGGTTTGAGCAAAGCTCACCAGCTTGGACCCAAGGTTGCTGGCTCCAGCAAGGGGTTGCTTGGTCTGCTGAAGGCCCGTGGTCAAGGCACATGTGAGAAAGCAATCAATGAACAACTAAGGTGCTGCGACAGCAACGAAAAACTAATGATTGATGCTTCTCACCTCTCTCCGTTTCTGTCTGTCCCTATCTATCCCTCACTCTGACTCTCTCTCTCTATCCCTGTAAAAAAAAAAAGAAAAGTTGACATTACACATAAATCAGTAAAAAACAAAAAATGGATGTTTCTCTTGCTTTCTCTCTCTCTCCCCCTTCCTCAAATCAATAAATAAAAATTAAAAAGAATGATGATGATGATGATGATGATGATAATAATAATAATATAGACTTTCAAGTCAGAAAAACTTTAAGTTTGCATCCCAACTCTGCAACCTGGTAACTGGGCAACAACTTCTCTGAATCTACTCATTGATAAAACGGAGATATGGCTATCTTTCTTAGACAGTTCTTAAACTTCTAACACGGCACCGACCATAATGGAGGCATTAAAAAAAAAAGCTTCTTTCACAAAGAACACTAAAAAGTTGATTGTAAGATGAGAGATTCTGAATTAGGACTACTAGATTTACATCTATTCCAATTCTCAATTCCTACATTGAGGTGGCAACAGAAGACTGCCATGCCCAAGATTATACAAGTTTAGTGGCTGGGTCAAGACCCATTGTCCAGAGTTCTTTTCCACTGATTCTCTAAGATTTAAAAAGCCAAATAAAAAAAACAAACAACATAATTCAGATCAGTATGCATCTGTGATAATATTGAGTTAAAAAACTAAACTGAGCGTTAAATTACATTTAATAAAGTGCTAAATTTCTTTAATTATTTTAATAAATCCATGCTTCAATAGAGACAAATATTTACCTAAAGTGTTTCAAAAAGTTTTTCAAATAAAAACTAAAACTTTAAAGAGTCTATCTCAAAGTAATACAGATAAAAATTAGTGATCTTTTAATTGAAACTTAACTCATAAATTATTTTGCTGAGTAGTTACATTTGGATGGTCCTTAAAATGAAGCCATTTTTAAAACCACCTTCTTAGCTCCCCAAATAGTCTCCTAGCCCCTGGGCTTCATGTTTTATTTGGTTTTCTAAATATACTTTGAACTTTCAAAAGAAAGTAAAACTACATTACTAGTAAAAACAGGTACCAATGAAGTGTACTGGGGGACAGAGTGCAAAGAAAGTTTCCCTTTTAAAGCCACTCCTTTGCAAAGTACCATATGGATTCTGTATGAAATCACAATCAGACTGCTCTGGAAGAGCTCTGTTTACTTTTTAATTCTGTTATTCAAATGTTCTAAGGGCAGAACCGCACATTAAGGAGCATTATTTACCACTCTTTGAATGTAAAAAACGTCCTTAATATTAAAAACTGAAAGTTTTTAGAAATTTCACCAGAGTTCAAAAATTGTTGTCTTGATGAGCTGTACAATTTTTAGAAACACCTAAAAGCTATGATAAATGAGAAGGCTGAGTAAGTTTCCCTTTGGTCTGATGCATCACTACGTAAAAATCCTAAAACAAAAAGAGAACTGAAGGTACGGTCCAGTGTGTACCCCGAGCCCGTGAGCTGGCTCTGCTTGGCCAACCTGGAGACCAGATATCGTGTGATCCATCTCCTTAGTTCAACAGTACTAACAAGAGTACCAGAAGATTTGGGATGAAGACAAAGTGAAGAATCACCAGCCTATGAGACTAAAAAGAAGTTAGCCAAATAATCTACGCCCACCATTCCCAAATACTCCAAAACCCCTTTCCCTAAACACGCATCTCCCACAAACCCCTGCTCTCACTCCACATTTCTAGACCTAACACGCTTCCCCGCCACAACTCCCCTTCCAGCGGGTTATCATCTACAAAGACCATCCTTGCCCCAACCTTAACTCCACACCCCATGTATCTTAGCACCCCATACTTCCTCACCACCGAAGAACGAGACTCTCCGGCTGGTCTTCCCACTCCACATCCTCCAACACAAGCACCCTCCACACTTCCTCGCCCTCGTTTCCCTCACGACTCCCGAAGAGCTTCCCCCAACCTCCCCTCGCTCTACTCCACACCCCCAACACCTTCACCCCGACACAGCAGGCTCCCCGCCTCCAGCCGCGAGGCCCAGCCCCGGTGTGTGGGGCAGGCGCCCCTCACGCCCGCCCCGGGCCAGGGGCTCCCACGTTGGTGGAAGCTTCCGAGAACAGGAGCTGAGGAGGACGACGCTGGATCCGCGGTCTGTCTCCTGCTTGCCGCCCCCGGAGCGCTGGGGTGAGGAGTCGCCTCTTGGGTCCCCCAGGGAGTAGGAGTCCAGGCCGGTGCCTCCCAACCCCGCTTCTTCCCAGTCGTTGGAGCGGAGGGCAAGGAGGTTCTCCGGGACTCACCTCGAGCCTGTTGTCAACATTAGCCCCGGGTTTCCCAGCACCAACTCCAGCGCTCAGACTCTCCCCTCCCCTCCCCCCACCTATCTTGGAGCCGAGGGCCCGCCTTCCCCCAGCTCCCCCTCCTCCCTCCGCCCGTCGGCCCTCCGCCCGCCACTCACCAGCGCGGACAGGCTGCGAGTGGGGGCAGGGCAGAGGAAGGCGAGGAGGAAGAAGCTATCCACTAAGTTGCCAGATCAATAACAGTTCCGTCGCCTATCCTCCGGCATACCCCTGCCTTTAGCAGGGTGTCCTATTGCGAGAAAAGCCTCAGCTAGATGCCACACACTTAGCGGTTCATTCTAATTGCCAACTTCATGAAAGGAAAGAATTGTTTAGACTGGCAATCAATAAGACAGCCACAACCAGCACCTCGAGCATGGGCCCTAGCTAAGGAGGGGAGTGTTCTGCGAACCGGATGCAGGAAGTGGATTGGTTGCCAGGAAAAAGAAAGCGCCTGAATTAGAGGTGCGCAAGCGCAGGCCTGGGGGGAGGGGAGGGGAAAAAGAGAATGGGCGGGGCGGAGCTAAGAGGAGGTAAGGTAGGGTGGTGGAAAAGTCGGGAGAATTACGGAGCGCCATGAAGGACAAATTTGGCTACGTGATTTAGTGGGCGTTTCCTGGAGTGAATATAAGGAAGAGGTCTAAGAAGGGAAAGTTTGATTGGACTAATTCGAGGGGTGAGGTTGAAGGTTTAAGAAATTGGAAACCACAAACTAAAGAACATGGCAGGTGAGGAAAGTAGGAGTTTGTTAAGAATGGGTCTAGATTTAAGAGTGCCCTAGAGAGACTACGGAAGTCCCGTGCGGGAATTTCCAGGAGCGATTTTAGGTGTTCCGCATTATAGCTCAGCATGAGGAAGAATCGAGACTTTTTCTGTACAGCTCTTAGAAAGTACCTGTACCCAGTTCTAGCATGCAAAATTTTAAAATGATAATGGAATGATTTCCCTTTGTTAATTGAATGAAATCACTCGTTTGTTTTAAATATCTAGTCTGTCATTACTTCCGAATGCGAACCCGACTCTTCTTTTTAAAATAGGGTCATCGGCTTATCCACACAACTCATTCTCTCTTAAATTACTAAATTTGCGCGTCTGGCTTCCGATTTTTATCGAAACAGTGCTAGGGATCTGCCAACATCATCTGAGTAGGTGTTCGTACAGTCGGCTTTGGCTGGTCAGGAGCCACAGGTACAAAGGAACAAAACCGGTCTTGATTCTTGCTTGATATGTGGTGCCCCACCCGATTTCCAAGCCCACAAAATGTGCTGCTAACAGTCTCAAATGCTTGACGCAGGTGTAGTTTTAGCTTTTGCCCATTTGCCTATATTAAGTGTTCTACTTCCCATTTATTATTAGCACGCAAATTGACCTCCCAGAGTGTTGATTCTTCTTATATTTGTTTATTTTCCAAAACAGTACTAATATGTCAATCATTTGAAGGGTAGTAAAAGAGAAAGACAAAGATTGCTATCTGTACCATTAGTAACTATGAGGGAGGGAACTATTCCCAAACACTGGCGATAGCCACCCACACTTAAAAGTTTTCTTTTTCTCATTTTGTCTGGGTACCTTAAGAAGATTTACCATGCTATTGATAAATAAATTCTTCCTATCCTAAAGTAAGTCAATCTTTGCCTGTAATCAGTGTTAAAAGAGGGCGTTTGTATTGAGCATTTTCTATTTTACATTTGTTATTTTAATTAATAATCACAATAAACCTAGAGGAACTGAGTCATAGAAAGACTTAACTAATTTACTCAAGACCACAAAACTAGTGATTATACTCAAGTCTTACTCCAAAAACCTAAGCTATTTCTGCTATATTCCACTTCCTTTATATACGCCTTTACATTGACTGAAAAAGCTGTCAGTCTTATTTTTTCCAAAGATGTCAAGCTAGCATCGGACAACCTTATGATGTGGCAATATGATTCCAATCTGTAACTGGAAGAAACACTACTCTGAAGAAACCATCATTTTTGTATTTTGATATTAATTCAAACTTCACTATTTTCTGAAACTACATTATATTAATCATTTAAGTCTTAAGATATATCATTATTTGAGAATATTCCCAAAATATCCATTCTTTTTGCCTACTTCAATTGACAGAAATATACCATGTGAAAAACAAAACTGCTGAAAATATATGAATATAATACTATTTTCTATTTAAAACCTGGCTATAGTGCTACTTCACAGAAGAAAGCAAAAGGTAAGGAGAGACTGTAATGACAGGGGAGGACAAACCTTAAGTTAAAAAAAATAAAACAGGTCTGTGTGCTCCACTGGGTGTGTATTGTACCATAAACAATTCCAGCTGTCTTTGAGAAGCCAATGTCCAGTTTAACTAATGTAAGCTGGGTTAAACTACCTGGGTTATTTTGGTTTTTTTTTTCCAATCACCTGCTTCTTTGAGATATATTGCTGGTGGAAGTTTTTCAAAATTTTACCTCTATCTCTAGCAGTTTCTAATATATGCTGAGATATATCTATTCACTAAGAAATCTAAGTGTTGAGGATACATTTAAACAAATATAAATATTAAATATATGAAATATAGTAGTACTAGCTACCAAACCATATTGAAATTTCTCATGGAATTGTAAGATTGAAAATCAGTTTACTAACATTGGCTTATATTAATTTCACCAAAATAAAAGTGAAGCAATGTGAAGTTATTCTTTTGTTCTGTTTTGTTTAGCTATTAATAAATATGGTTAGTCAAAATAAAAAAGGCAATTTAGATCATAAAATTTATAAGCTGCTTTGAATACATAAAGTCCAGACCCTGGCTGGTGGGTAGAGTGTCGGCCCGGCATTTGGACATTCTGGGTTTGATTCCTGGTCAGGGAACACAGGAGAAGGGACCATTTGCTTCTCTCCCCCTTCTCCCTCTTCTCCCACAGCCAGTGACTCAGTTGGTTCCATCATGGCCCCTGGTACTAATGATAGTTAAGTTGTTCAAGCATATCAGCCTCAGGCACTAAAAATAGCTCGGTATTGGTACATTGGTGCCAGAGAGGTTGCCGTGTGGATCCCAGTAACAGTATATGTAGGATCTGCCTTACTATCACCCCTCCTCTCACCTATAAATAAATAAATAAATACTTAAAGTCCAATAAATGAGATTATGATATAATGCAGCAGGTAGATAGTAAATAAGCAAAGTAAATAGAACAAATGCTACAAAGGGAATAAACAGGGAAATATGTAAAGGAAACAGAGTAGAGGGTGGCTACTGCAGAGTAATTAGGAAAACCTTATTTGATGATGCAAAATTTGAGCTAAAACCTGAAGAATTAGACCCCAATTCGTTTACTCAGTGGATAGTGCATCAGCCAGCGTACAGACGTCTGGGGTTCTATTCCCAGACAGGGCACACAGAAGAAGCAACCATCTGCTTCTCTCCCCCTCCCTCTTCTCCCCCGGCTCTCTCTTCTCCCCTCTCTCCCTCTTCCCCCTCCTGCAACCTTTGGCTCCATTGTACTAAGCCATTAGAAACTTAAATTCACAGGTCAGGTCTCTAAAAAGGATAGTGCATGAGGAAAGGGAAAACCTGGAGAATGTAGTGTTATAAAAGCCAAGAAAAAAGATGCTTCAGGAAAGAAAAAGTGCTTAACTTTCAGATGTTACTGAGAGAAGTGCTAATTGGATTGACACTATAAGGATGATTATTGACTTTGTAGGAGACAGTTAAGTGAAGTAGGCAGGGACAGATTGGTGTCAGAAACTTTATGGCCAAGAGCAGCAGAAAAATATAGCTCTAAGAGAATGTGAAGTCAGGGAGGATTTTGTATCTTCTATATATTTTTAGCATTTTTTAAACAAGAGGTACAGAGAATGTATACTAATGGAAATGATCCAATGGGGAGGGAAATATTAATGATACAGGAGAGAGGAAGAACGATAATGTAGAAGCAAAATCCTTGTGGCAGTGAGAAGGAATGGAAGCTAAAGTTCAAGTGGAAAGAGTGCCTTTGAGAGAATCAGGAGCCCTGGCTGGGTAGAGCATGGTCTGGAAGTGCAGAAGTTGCCAGTTTGATCCCCGGTCAGGGCACATACAGGAACAGATCAATGCTCCTCCTTCTCTCTCTCTCTCTCTCTCTCTTCCTCTCACTAAAAACAACTGATAAAATTTAAAAGAGAGAGAGAAGCAGGAGGATTTCTGCATAGTATCGAGAGATAACAAAGAGGATGGAAGCACGCACAGATTGGCTTGAAGATTGGTCCTATTTTCTCAATGAAATTGAAAGCAAGGTCAGTAGTTGAGAGCTCAGGGAGAACTTGTGCAAGTCTTGAAAAAATAGGATAAAATATGAAAGAAACACCTTGAAAGGTGTGAAAGCAATGGAGAGGCACAGAAATGGTTGCCAGATCATTCTGAAAACTATATACTTGAAGTTTGCGGTCATGAATGTAAAGAAAAACCATCCAGCCAATATATGCCGATTTCTCCAGAAGAGAAAGACAGGTTTAATCAAGGTTGTAGCGTTCTGTTTTGTTTTGGGTTTTTTTGCCATGAAAATATTGATAGAAAGAGTAAGGAAATCTGAGGTGTTAGCAAGAGAATGATTATAATGAAGGATCATAGAATCAAAGCTAGGCTTCTGAGAAAGTTAAGGGGCAGGAGGTATGTGTGTGACCGTGGATGGGGTTCATGTATTGACAATAGAAGGTAAAAAAAAAAAAAAAGTAACAAAGGAGTCAAAAAATTCTGTGAATTAAAGGAGACGCACATCAAAAGGTAGTTCTGAAGAGCTGCAGTAGCTGGAAGTATGGACAGAAAGAACGAGTCCAAAGGAGCCGAGGCTTTTGAAAGAGAGTGGAAGAGAACTGGTTTGGAAGCCACAGTGGAAAGCGAGGAACTTGCATCTCTGAAGTCAGACTACATGAGTTCAAATTCTACTTCCAATGTTTATCAGCTATTTGAACTTGGGCTAATTCTTTAACCAGTTTAGATCACAGCCTTTTATTCTTAATTAGTGGTGTTAATCATACTGTAGTAGTTTTTTAAAGGGTATTGTGAATAGAAAATGAGGTAATTTGGTAAAAGCAGAGTTCATTGTATATGCTGTGTTAGCTTTTATTAAATCATTTTGGAAACAATAAACACAATCTAAATGCCTTTGCAAATTGATTAAATGGCACTTCAATACAGCCCTTTCTTTGCCCTAACACTGGCGTAAAACGAGTGCATCTGAAACCTTTTAGTCCAGCATTACATTATAAATTTTGCTAAGACAATGAACTTTAAAGTGAATATTAAGAAGGAAGGGGGCCTGACCTATGATGGCGCAGTGGATAAAGCATCGACCTGGAACGCTGAGGTCTCCCATTCAAAACCCTGCGCTTGCTTGTTCAAGGCACAGGAATTGATGCTTCCTGCTCCTTTCTCCCTTCTTTATCTCCCTCCTAAGATGAATAAATTTTAAAAAATGAATGTTATTTATTAAAATAGAGAGAAAGGGGAGCCCTGGCAGTATAGCTCGGTTGTTTGGAGCATTGTCCCAAAGCACAGAGGTTGCCAGTTCAATCCCCAGTCAGGACACATATAGGAACATATCAGTGTTCCTGTTTCTCTCCCTTCCTCTCTAAAATCAATAACATTTTTAAAAAGGGGGTATTCAAATCACTGCTTATAATTTTATTTATCGATTAAATATCTTACTATATTATTTGTCAATTATATTTCAATAATCCCCCCCCCCCGCAAAAAAAGAAAGGAGGAAAAAGGACATGTTCTCAGCTATTGTAACCAATAATGACAGAGGTTTATAAATGTCATCTCTAATTTTGGTATTGCTTTAGTTTGTCCAGCAGAATAACCATTTTCAATATTCTTTGGGAAAACTAATGGGTAAATGTTGAGAAAACTAACCTTATGTCTTCTAACTCAGTGGTTCAACCTTTTTATACTTGGGGACTAGTGAAAATTAGAAAATTATTTCAGGGACCACTAAGTGAGAAATCAACTAAATTGATTTGCATAAGCAAATTCAACTAAGACCATTGGTTCTATAATCTTCATACATCAGGATGGTTAAAGCTTTCATGGACCAGCACAAACCAGTGGTTGAAAAACACTGATCTAATTGATCCTAATTCTTTAATTCCTGACGTATTTGCTGTCTTTGCTGTGGGATGTCTGTGATGAAACATTCTACATACTTCAGACCTAAAGAGTCCAAAACTGAACTTAATGTTGGTTTTTAATCCCATCTTCTTTTTCCATTTTTATTCTTTTAGTTAATGGTGCTCACAGAGATCCAGATATGCCAACCCAAAATGTTCTGCTTCATGATAAGGATTATTTTGAATTAAGAACACATGCAGGAAGTGTTTTCTAGAACTCCCTTTTTTCTGCCTGAAAGCAGGGTATGAATTTCTTGGTGTCCATTCCCAACCCCGTCAGGCAGAGGAGAGTAACTTTTATCAGGTAGATGGGAGTGTCTTTAACCAGATGGGTTTGCATAAACATTTTATTGAAAATAAGATAACTACCATTTGTTTCACCATATATTTTCTAGTCACTTCCCTATGGTTTATCATCCCTTAAAACCCAGGCCCCTGTCCTTTGATTATTTTTGTTTTTGTTTGATTGATTTTGGAGAGAGAGGGAGAGTCATCAATTTGTTCCACTTATTTATATATTCATTAGTTGATTCTTCTATGTGTCCTGAATAGGGTTCAAACCCCCAACCTTGGTGTATTGGGATGATGCTCTAATCAACTTAGCTACCCAATCAGTGCCTTGTCCTTTGTTACAATGGTATGTAACTAGACTGACTGGTGGTGGTGCAGTGGATAGAGCATTGGCCCTGGATGATGAGGTCCCAGATTCAAAACCCCAAGGTCGCCAGCTTAAATGCAGGGTTGCTCACTTAAGCACTGGATCATGAACATGATCCCAAGGTTGCTGACTTAAGCCCAAAGGTCACTGGCTGAAGCCCAATAATGTTACTGGCTTGAGCCCCAGGTTGCTGGCTTGAGCAAGGAGCTCTGGCTCAACCTATATTTCACATACACACACACACACACACACACACACATCAAGGCACATATGAGAAGCAATCATTGAACAACTAAAGTGAAGCAACTATGAATTGATGCTTCCCACTCTCTCCCTTTCTCCTGTCTCTCTCTCTCTCTCTCTCTCTCTCTCTCTCTCTCTCTCACACACACACACACACACACACACACACACACTCTCTTACTCTCTTTTAAAAAAATGGCCTAACCTGTGGTGGCACAATGGATAAAGCATCCACCTGGAATGCTGAGGTCACCAGTTTGAAACCCTGGGTTTGCCCAGTCAAGACACATATGAGAAGCAATTACTTACAAGTTGATGCTTCCTGCTCCTCCCCCTCCCTTTCTCTATCTCTTTCTCTCCCCTCTCTCTAAAATCAATAAATTACAAAAAGGTATGTAAGCCTCAAGTCTAACCACCTCTTTATGTTTCACTTCTTTTTTCTGAACTCCTATGTATAAAAATATTAATGAAAATTGTATGCCTTTTCTTCTGTTAATCTATCTTGTTAGTTTCATTTACACCCTCCCACTGAAAGAACCTAAGAGGGTAGTTTAAAAGTTTTTTCTTCCCTACAAATGCTTTCTTGGAAGAAGGAGGAAACCTTGTGTATGTGTTGGATTAAATCAGAGTGAAAAGAATGGTATTTTAGAGGAAACCGTCATAGACTAGAGTTTCATTTTTGTTTACTAAGCAATATACCAACTCTTAACAGTCCAAATCCAGGATTCCATACCATTTTTTTGTGATTTCCATTAAAGGTAATTCAAGTATTTTTCCCCCATTGATTTGAGAGAGAGAGAGGAAAGGAGAAAGAGAAGCATCAACTAGTTGTTCCATTTAGGTGTTCCATTTAGTTGTGCATTCATTGGCTGTTTCTCATATGTGCTCTGACTGGTGATCCAAACCACAACCTTGGCGCACCAGGACAACGCTCTATCTATCCACTTATCCACTCAGCCAGGGTAGTAATTCAAGTTTTCAACACTGAGTAGTTTAATGGATGAATGGAAGAAGTAAGCAGACACCTCTTTCTTACTGTGTGTCAGGCATTAATCCACCCAATGGGTACTTAGTAGATACTGTTTTCCTTGTTTTTATAGCTGTGGAAACTAGGGCTTAGCATGGTTATGTGCCCAGAATGACACAGCTACTAAATAGAATCTCTTTGAATAGGACTTCCTGATTCCAAAGTTCATGCTCTATGTGATATTTCTTCCCATTCTAAATGTTTTTCCTACTTTATATAACCAAATGCCACAAAGATGATAACATAGATGTCCACTTTTATACAAGCAGAATGTACAATAAGAAAAGACATGATTTTATAATTCAGTCCTAGCAAGATGGACCAATAAATATAAACAAAAATATCTGCCTAAGTCAGACTAGTGTGTTGCTAAATCTATGCCCATGATAGCATAGAGGAAAGAAGACTGGCTGGGAATTAAAAACCTGGGATCCTGTCTTCGAGTCCATCTACTACACATGTGAAAGTAGGGTAAATCATTTGTAACCTGTCTGTTACTTGGATGCATTGTGTGAAAATAAGTTGGTGGCCCTGGTCAGGTTGCTTAGTGGATAGAGCATCTTCCTGGTGTGCTGAAGTCACAGGTTGTATCCCTGGTCAGGGCACAAATGAGAAGCAACAATGAGTGCACAACTAAGTGAAGTAACTAAGATGAATGAGTTGATGCTTCTCTCTCTCCTTGTCTCAAATCAATGGGAAAATTAATAATAAATGAGAAGGTTGCACTTTCCGATCCCCAACTTCATTATTTTAATCTAATTTTGGCAATACACCTTATTGCTTCCAAGTGTTTAAGCATCCAATTGATGCCTGACCAAACGGTGGTGCAGTGGGTAGAACATTGGACTGGGATGCAGAGGACTCAGGTTCAAAACACCAAGGTCACTGGCTTGAGCTCAGGCTCATCTGGCTAGAGCGTAGGATCACCAGCTTGAGCGCAGGACTTCTGGCTTGAGCGTGGGATCATAGATATGACCCCATCGTCACTGGCTTGAGCCCAAAGGTGACTGGCTTGAAACCCAAGGTTGCTGGCTTGAGCAAGGGGTCACTAGCTCTTCTATAGCCCCCTGGTCAATGTACATATGAGAAAGCAATCAATAAACAACAGGTGCTGTATGAAGACTCCCTGTCTCTCTGTCCCTATCCCTCTCTCTGTCTGTCTCAGTCTCTGACACAAGAAAAGGAATTTAATTGAAAATGGTTGCCCTCAGAGCTGAAGATGGCAACAGAGTAGGCAGACACACAGACTGCTACCTTCTGTGACAAAACTGGGGAGAACAGAAGAAAGCACACCATGCCTGGTAAGGAGGGGAAGCTGAGGCTGAGAGTCCAGAGTTTCTTATTGTGAGGAGAAAGACCCTGAGAGGCAGGGATCCTCAGTCCCAGAACCGGAGTCCTGGCCTAGAAATTCAGGGACTGGAGGATACAACATTGAGTGGGGAGAAGAGCAGGAATTCTGTTTGTGGGAAGCAGATGGCAAAAGAAGTTGCAGCCTTAAAGGGCCAGCGCAGAATATATCATTCACAGTCACTTGCCTGGGATTCCGGGGGCGTGGAGGGCCGACAGGACTGGTCTTGCATGAGGAGAGTGGGGAGATTGAGGCACGGGGACACAAATGATGACAGGAAGAATACCTGAGCTGAGTAATTCTCCAGTGCCGAGGTGGCCATAGCTGGGGGAGGGGTCACTCCCTCTGTCTAGCACAAGCCTAGCATGGAACCAGTTGGCCCACCTCCAAAAAGTTCTCCAGCTCCAATCAGTGCAAAAGATTGGAAAGGGGGAATTAAAGGGGAGGGTTTCTGGGTAGACCTGAGCAACATTGCCCCTTTTTAATACAGAGAATACACCCGGCCCCCAGAGAATCACTGGGCAGACCACACCTTTTGGTTCTCAGAGGTCACACACACTGCATTTATGGATTGAGTTTCAACTGTGGCCAAAGAACAAGAAACACCCGCTTCCCCCCTCCTAAACACAGAAGCTCCCTGCTGGGTTCAGCAAACACAGGGGAAGACAAAGGAACGTAAGCCATATGAATCAACAAGAGAAATCCCCAGAAAAAGAACTGAATGAGATGGAAGTACCAAATAATAGGATGCAAAGTTTAAAATAATGATTGTTAGGATGCTTAAGGATCTCAGAGCTACAATGGATGGACTAAATGAGCACATAAATAAAGAAATTGCAAGCATTAAGAAGGACACTGAAATCATAAAAAGGAATCAATCAGAACTGGCAATTACAATATCAGAAATGAAGACTACACTAAAAGTAATCAACAGCGGGCTGGATGAACCAGAGCATTGAATCAGTAAATTAGAGGACAAAATAAATAAAAACACAGAAACAAAGCAGCAAAAAGAAAAGAGACTCAAAAAGTCTGAGGAAACTATAAGAGGACTCTGTGACAATATGAAGAGAAATAACATCCACATCATAGGGGTTCCTGAAGGAGAAGAGAAAGAACAAGGGATAGGGAACCTGTTTGAAGAAATCATAGTGAAAACTTTCCTAAGTTGGTGAAGGAAAAAGTCACACAAGTTCAAAAAGCACAGAAAGTCCCACTAAAGAGGAACCCAATGAGGCCTACATCAAGACACATAATTAATATACCAAAGTTAAAAGATAAAGAAAAATGCTAAAATCAGGAAGAGAGAAGTCAATTACATATAGATGAGCCCCCCTAAGGATGACATCCAACTTTTCAACAGAAACACTTGAGGCCAGAAGGGAATGGCAAGAAATATTCAAAGTAGTGCAAAAGAAGAGCCTACAACCAGGATTTCTTTATCCAGCAAGATTATCGTTTAAAATGGAAAGAGAAATAAAATACTTCCCAGACAAAAAAACAACCTCAAGTAATTCATTACAACCAAACCATTACTGCAGGAGATGTTAAGGGGGTTGCTGTAAAAAGAGCAAAGGAAAAAAGAAATCGAGAAAAAGATTATAGATCTAAAAAATAAAATGGCAATAAACAACTACATATCAATAATAACCTTAAATGTAAATGGATTAAATACTCCAATCAAAAGACATAGGGTTGCTGCATGGATAAGAAAACAGGACCCAAACATATGCTGTCTATAAGAGACACACCTCAAAACAAAAGATACACATAGACTGAGAGTAAAGAGATGGGAAAAATAATTTCATGCAAACAGAAAGAAAAAATACCTGGGGTAGCAATACTAATATCTGACAAAACAAACTTTAAAACAAAGGCTAAAGTAAGAGATAAAGAAGGTCAATACATAATGATAAAAGGAGAATTGCAACAGGAAGATATAACTATTATAAATATATATATATATATGCACATAATATAGGAGCACCTAAATATATATAACATATTTTGGTGGACAAAAAGGGCAAATCAACAGCAATACTATAATAGCAGGGGATTTTAATACCCTACTAACATCAATATATAGAACCTCCAGACAGAAAATTAACAAAGAAACATCAGCCTTAAATGACACACTAGATCAACTGGATTTAATATATATCTTCAGAACCTTTCACCCTAAAGTAGCAGAATATACATTTCTTTCAAGAGCTCACAGTACATTCTCTAGGATAGACCACATGTTAGGACACAAAATAAGTCTTAATAAATTTAAGAAGATTGAAATTATATCAAGCACCTTCTCTGATTACAACGTCATGAAACTAGAAATCAACTCCTATAGAAAAACTGAAAAACATTCAAACACTTGGAGACTAAATAGCATGCTATTAAATAATGAATGGGTTAACAAGGAGATCAAGAAAGAAATCAAAAACTTCCTTGTAACAAATGAAAATGAACATACAACAACTCAATATTTCTGGGACACAATAAAAGCTGTTTAGAGAGAGAAGTTCATAGCATTACAGCCATAACTTAGGAAGGAAGAAAAAGTTCAACTTAACAAATTATGCCGGCACCTAAAAGAACTTGAAAAAGAACAGCAAGTAAAGCCCACAAGTAGTAGGTGGAAGGAAATAATAAAGATCAGCGTGGAAATAAATGACATAGAGGCAAAAAAACAAACAAACAAAAAACAATACAGAAGATCAATGAAACCAAGAGCTGATTTTTTGAAAAGGTAAACAAAGTTGATGAACCTTTAACCAGACTCACCAAGAAAAACAGAGAGAGGATTCCAATAAATAAAATTAGAAATGAGAGTGAAGAAGTAACAACTGACACCACAGAAATGCAAAGGATTGTAAGAAAATACTATGAAGAACTGAATGCCAAAAATTGGACAACCTAGGTGAAATGGTCAAATTCCTTGAAACATATAATCTTTCAAAATTCACTCTGGGAGAATCAGAAAACCTAAAAAGACCAATTACAACAAATGAGATTGAAACAGTTATCAAAACACTTCCTACAAACAAAAGCCTTGGGCCAGATGGCTTCATAGGCGAATTCTACCAAATATTCAAAGAAAAACTAACTCCTATCCTTCTCAAGCTATTTCAAAAAATTCAAGAGGAGAGAAAATTTCCAAGCTCCTTTTATGAGGTGAGAATAATTCTGATTCCAAAACCAGGCAAAGATAACACAAAGAAAGAAAACTATAGGCCAATATCCCTGATGAATTTAGATGCTAAAATTCTCAACAAAATATTAGCAAACAGGATCCAGCAATACATGAAAAATATCATACATCATGATCAAGTGGGATTTATTCTGGGGAGGCAAGGCTGGTACAACATTTGAAAATCAATCAACATTATTCATCACAAAAACAAAAGAAAGGTTAAGAACCACATGAAGTATCAAAAGATGCAGAAAAAGCATTTGATAAAATCCAGCACCCATTTATGATCAAAACTCTCAGCAAAGTAGGAATACAGGGAACATGCCTCAACATGATAAAGGACATATATGACAGACCCACAGCCAACATCATACTCAATGGGCCAAAAATTAAAAGTAATCCCTTGAGAACAGGAACAAGGCAGAGGTGTCCCTTTTAACCTATCATATTCAGCATAGTTCTGGAAGCCCTAGCCACAGCAATCAGATAAGAAGAAGTAAGAAAAGGCATCCAGATTGGAAAAGAAGAAGTGAAACTATCATTATTTGCTGATGAATTGATACTGAAAACCCTAAAGTCTCAGTCAAAAAACTACTGGAACTGATAAATGAATTCCACAAGGTTGCAGGATATAAAGTCAATACTCAGAAATCAGTGGCATTTATATACACCTACAATGAACTGTCTGAAAGAGAAATTAAGGAAACAATTCCCTTCACTATTATAACCAAAAAAATAAAGTACTTAGGAGTATATTTAACCAAGGAGTTTAAAATACTCGGAAAACTATAAAACATTGATAAAAGAAATCAAGGTAGATACAAACAAGTGGAAGCACAGACCATGTTCATGGATAGGAAGAATAAATATCATTAAAATGTTTATACTACCCAAAGCAATATATAAATTCAATGCAAATTCGATTAAATTACCCATGTCATACTTTAAAGATATAGAACAAATATTCCAAAAATTTATATGGAACCAAAAAAGAAAACACGAATAGCCTCGGCAATCTTGAAAAAGAAAAATAAAGCGGGGGTATCACACTTCCTGATATCAAGTTATACTGTAAGGCCATTTTACTCAAAACAGCTTGGTACTGGCATAAGAAAAGGCATACAGATCAATGGAACAGAACAGAGAACCCAGAAATAAACCCACAACTTTATGGTCAATTGATATTTAACAAAGAAGGTAAGAGCATACAATGGAGTAAAGACAGTCTCTTTAACAAACGGTGCTGGGAAAATTGGACAAATACATGCAAAACAAAAAAAATGAAACTAGACCACCAACTTACACCATTCACAAAAATAAACTCAAAATGGATAAAAGACTTGAATGTAAGTCGTGAAACCATGATCATCTTGGAAGAAAACATAGGCAGTAAGCTCTCTGACATCTCTTGCAGCAATATATTTGCTGATTTAACTCCACGGGCAAGTGAAATAAAGGACAGAATGAACAAATGGGACTATATCAAACTAAAAAGCTTTTGCACAGCAAAAGACAACACGAACAAAATAAAAAGACAGCCCACACAAAGGGAGAACACATTTGCCAACACGTCCGATAAGGGGTTAATAACCAAAATCTACAGAGAACTTTTTTTTTTTTTTTTTTTTTACAGAGAACTTTTAAAACCATACACCTTGAAAGTAAACAATCCAATTAAAAAATGGGCAAAAGAACTGAATAGACACTTCTCCAAAGAGGACATACAGATGGCCAATGGTCATATGAAAAAATGTTCAACATCACTAATCATTAGAGAAATGCAAATTAAAAGCACAATGAGATATCACCTCACACCTGTCAGAATGGAACTCATTAACAAAAGAACACATAACAAGTGCTTGTGAGGGTGTGGAGAAAAGGGAACCCTCCTGCACTGCTGGTGCGAATGCAGACTGGTGCAGCCACTGTGTAAAACAATATGTAGATTCCTCAAAAAATTAAAAATAGAACTTCCTTTTGACCCAACTAGTCCACCCTAGGAATATATTTTAAGAATAACAAACCACTGATTCAAAAGAAGAAATGCATCCCCATGTTTATCGCAACATTGTTTACAATAGCCAAGATCTGGAAACAGACCTAGTGTCCATCAGTAGACAAGTGAATTAAGCAGTGGTACAAATGCACAAGGTAATACTATGTGGCCGTGAAAAAGAGGGAAATCTTACCCTTTGTGACAACATGGATGGACCTGTAGTCTAATATGCTAAGCGAAATAAGCCAGGCAGAGAAAGAAAAATATCATATGTCCTCACTCATATGAGGAATCCAATGAACAATGTGAACTGAGGAACAGAAGAGAGGCAGAGAAGGGGTCAAAGAGTCCAGAGGGAAAGCGGGCAGAGGGAAAGGGGATGAGAAGAGGGGATCAAAGAAAAGACATTAGTGAAAGTATATACACATAACACAGAGAGAGCAGGATAGTAAATCATGGAGGGAAGGGGGAAAAGCAGTGGGGGGAGGGGCAATGGGGATATCAAGGAAAACAAGAGGAAGAGGGAGGAAGATATATGCAGGGGTACACTTGTAACTATGTAAACACAACAAATTAAATCAATAAAAATAAATGAAATAAAAGATGCATATCACAGCCTAACCAGGCAGTGGCATACTGAATAGAACATCAGGCTGGGACATGGAGGTCCCAGGTTCGAGACCCTGGTGTCACTAGCTTGTGCGCGGGCTCATCTGGTATGAGCAAGGTTCACCAGCTTGAGTCCAAGGTCTCTGGCTTGAGCAAGGGGTTACTCGGTCTGCTGTAGCACCCCCCCTCCCCCGGTCAAGGCAAATATGAGAAAGCGATCAATAAACAACTAAGGTGCTGCAACAAAGAATTGATGCTTCTCATTTCTCTCCCTTTCTGTCCTTCAGTCCCTATCTGTCCCTCTTTCTGTCTCTCTGACTCTGTCACACACACAAAAAAGATGCATATCAGAAAGGCAAAAAGAAAAGAAAATGGTTGCTTTCACAACCCAGAATGACATTAGCACATTGAGAAATATAACTGGAAAAAAAGTTATTAGTCAGCCCTCTGGCATCATTTCACTTCCTTGTATCAATTGCTAAGATTAAGGTAAAGGAATGGGCATCATTTTTAGCTTATTTTTCTTCTGAAAGGTTCTGTATATACATTATACTCCCGTATATTTTCCCCATGGAAACTAGAGAAATAGCCATTCCATTTTGTTTACCCCATTTATTTTTCAATTTAATGGAAGACTCATCTAAACAGGGATGCACCTTTGTATTAATATTTTCAAACCCAACATTAAATATCAGTTTAATAATAATAAGCTGTCCTGGCCAGTTGGCTCAGTTGTCGAGTGTCGGCCCGGTATGTGGATGTCCTGGGTTTGATTCCCAGTCATAACACACAGGAAAAGCACCCATCTGCTTTTCCACTTCTCCCGCTATTGCTTCTCTCTCTCTCTCTCTCTCTTCCCCTCTAGCAGCCATGACTCAATTGGAGCAAGTTGGCCCCAGATGCTGAGGATGGCTCCATGGCCTCTGCCTCAGGTGCTGAGAAGAGTTCAGTTGCTGAGCCACAGAGCAACACCCCAGATGGGCAGAACATCACCCCTTTAGTGGGCTTTCTGGGTGGATCCTGGTTAGGGAACATTTGAGAGTCTGTCTCTCCTCCCCTCCTCTCACTGAATTAATAATAATAATATAATAATAATAATAAGCTAACAACAATGGCTTTCATTTGTGGGGCAGAATGTCAATAGCCAGTGCAAAAGTTATGTGACAGAGAATGTGATTGATAGGCCATACATTTCTAAAAATGTTCACATGGGTATTGTACATGACCTCTAAGATGAACTTCAAGGATCCCTACCTTCTGGTGTACCTTTGTTTAATCTTCTCTCCTTAAGTGTAACCTGGATTGAGTGACTTCTAGGGAATATATGTAGCAGAGGTGTTGGGGCACTAGTACAATATTAGTTTACAAATTGTTGTAGATTTATTTGGTGCTCCCTCTCTCACTTAGGGCAGCCAGCTTCCATGTTGTGAGCTACTCTTTGCAGAGAGATACACAGCAAAGAACTGAGGGAGGCTTCTGGCCAATAGCCAACGCAGAATTCAATCCTGCCAATGAATGAGCAGAGGGAAAGTTGAGTCTCTTCCAGTTGAGCCATCATGTGATCACAATCTGAACCAACAGCCTGAGTGCAACTTCATGAGAGGCCTTGGGCCAAGAGCACTCAGCTATGCTGTGTCTGGATTACTAAAATATAAATTCTGTGAGATAATATACGGTTGTTGTTTCAAACTACTACATTGTGGGGTAGTTAGTTATAATAGATAACTAATATGATTATTATTTTAATAATAAGTGTTATATACATATACTTTCATAAATACAGTTTTTGCCCTCAATGATAGTTCAATTGGTTAGAGCTGATACACAGAGTTTGTGGGTTCAATCCCTAGTCACAGCTCATATAGGAACAGATTGATGTTACTGTCTCTCTCTCTCTCTCCTCCTCTCTCTCCAAGATCAATAAATAAAAATAATAGCCTGACCTGGGGTGCCACAATGGATGGAGCAACAACCTGGAATGCTGAATTCACTGGTTCAAAACCCCCAGCTTTCTCAGTCAAGGGACATAATGAAAAGCAACTACTACAAGTTGATGCTTCCCACTCCTTCCCCACTGCCTTTCTCTCTCTCTCTTACTCTCTCTCTCTCTTAAATCAATAATTAAAATATTTTATACACACACACACACACACACACACACACACACACACTGTATTTAACAATGTAGAGGAGGGGACTTATGAGGACAAAAAGAAAACTCAGAGTATTAGTTAGAGAAAAGAAAAGAAATTAAGAAGAGGCTGTTTTTTAAAGGAATTGCTATTTCTTAGGGAAGAAATGAGATTAAGTACCATCAATAGAGAAAGAATGTTATTTTTCAGCTGGTCATGTATACCCTATTCTTATCTCTAAAAAAAAAAAGTGGATAGGGGTAAGGAAAGATAATAAAATTAGTACTTTTGGTGATAGATAAAATGTAGGTTATATATATAACAACACATGTATATGCCCCATTATCATGGTTATTTGAGAACTCTTTTTAATGAAAAGTTGCTGGTAGAAGAAATTAGTCTAGCTTCTAAAGTATAACTTTGCATATGCTTAATGCTTTAAAAATTAAAGTAAAATAATAATAAAATACCTTTCTTCATATATAAAATAGGCTTGTTGTTAGCCTAGTGAACTGTCCGTTCCCTTATTTGAACAATAAGCTAACAAGATGGAGTTAGCTGTGTAAGAGAGGAAAAACGTTTCCCTTCTATCTTCCTAGACTCTCTGGTTGAGGCCCTGTGATAGACTGACAAAAGACAGATTAACAGGGAATAAAAGGGTTTATTAACCCGTTTATCACATACACATGCAGGAGAAACAGTGATGAGTAACTCAAAGGAGTGCTTAGAGTTTTTGCTTATGTGGCATCCTAAAAGAACAATAAATTTGTAGAGAAGTGACAAGACAAAGGACAAGGGTTTAGGCATTTAGAAGTAGCAAACTCTGGGGAGGTAAATAATGGAGGAACTTTCCTGGCTGAGTAGCTCAGTCGGTTAGGGTATTGTCCCAATATGCCAAGGTTGTGGGTTTGATCCCTGCTCAAAGCACATACAAGAATCAAACAATGAATACACAAATAAGTGGAATAACAAATTCATGTTTCTCTCTCTTTCTTCCTTTCTCTCTCTCTAAAATCAAGAAATTAAAAAATATATATGGAAGAACTAATGGAAGATAACAGTTGTTTTAGTCAAATTTGTTATATAGATTCTCCTGACACCTCCATGCTTATAAGAGTCTTTAGTTACCTCCAGTTCTTTTTTTTTAATTAATTTTAATGGGGTGCCACCAATAAATCAGGGTACATCTGTACAATGAAAACATCTCCAGATTATCTTATCACTCAATTGTGTTGCATACCCGTCACCCAAAGTCAAATTGTCCTCTGTCACCTTCTATCTGGTTTTCCCTGTGCCCCTCCCCTCCTCCCTATCCCACCCTCCCCTCCCTCCCCCCACCCTGAAACCACCACTCTCTTATCCATGTCTCATAGTCTCACTTTTATGTCCCACCTATGTATGAAATTATGCTGTTCTTAGTTTTTTTTCTGATTTAACTATTTCACTCCGTATAATCAAACTAAAAAGTTTTTGCACAGCTAAAGACAATAAGAACATAATAAAAAGACAAACCACACAATGGGAGAACATATTCAACAACACGTCTCATAAGGGGTTAATAACCAAAGTTTATAAAAAACTTATAAAACTCAACACCAGGAAGACAAACAATTCAGTCAAAAAATGGGCAAAAGAAATGAATAGAAATTTCTCCAAAGAGGACATACAGATGGCCAATAGGCATATGAAAAAATGCTCAACATCACTAATCATTAGAGAAATGCAAATTAAAACCACAATGAGCTATCACCTCACACCGGTCAGAATGGCACTCATCAGCAAAACAACACAGATTAAGTGCTGGCGAGGATGTGGAGAAAAGGGAACACTTCTGCACTGCTGGTAGGAATGCCGACTGGTGCAGCCACTGTGGAAAACAGTTTGGAGATTCCTCAAAAAATTAAAAGTCGAACTGACTTTTGACCCAGTTATCCCACTTATAGGAATATACCCTAAGAACACCATAGCACTGTTCGAAAAGAAGAAATGCGCCCCCATGTTCGTGGCAGCATTGTTCACAATAGCGAAGATCTGGAAACAGCCCAAGTGTCCGTCAGAAGACGAGTGGATTAAAAAGCTTTGGTACATATATACTATGGAATACTACTCAGCCATAAGAAATGATGACATCGGATCATTTACAACAAAATGGATGGACCTTGATAACATTACAGTTACCTCCAGTTCTTTTTTTTTTTTAATTTCTTTTTTTTTAAATTTATTCATTTTAGAGAGGAGACACAGAGTGTGTGTGTGTGAGAGAGAGAGAGAGAGAGAAAGAGAGAGAGAGAGAGAGAAAGGGGGGAGGAGCTGGAAGCATCAACTCCCATATGTGCCTTGACCAGGCCAGTGCAGGGTTTTGAACTGGCGACCTCAATGTTCCCAGGTCAACGCTTTATCCACTGCACCACCACAGGTCAGGCTACCTCCAGTTCTTAAGAATCTTCCTGCCTTTGCCTGACCAGTGGTAGAACAGTGGATAGAGCATCGACCCAGAATACTGAGTTTCCTGGTTTGAGAACCCAAGGGTCACTAGCACAGGGTTGCTGGCTTGAGTGTGGAATCATCAACATGATATCAAGGTCACTGGCTTGAAGCCCAAGGTTGCTGGCTTGAGTAAGGGGTCTCTGGCTCAGCATGAGGCCCCTCTCCCCTGTCAAGGCATGTATGAGAAGTAATCAGTGAACAACTAGAGTGAAGCAACTGCAAGTTGATGCTTCTCATGTCTTACTTCCATTTCTCTCTCCCTGCCTGTCTCTCTCTCCTTCTCTCTAAAAAAATTTTAAAAATAAAATTAAATAAAAAATTTTTTAAATAATCTTTCTGCCCATTCTGGTGAACATAGAAGAAAACTTTTCTTATGTCTGTTCTCAGTTACCTTTAGTTCAAAATTATATTTTTGGGCATATTTTGGGGTGGTATACTCTGAATCCATTCAGTCCATACCTAGACTATTCATCTTCTCATACTCTGTCATTGTGGATTACCTTGTACCCTGATACACAGAATTGTTTATCAGGCCTCATGCAGTTTCAAGATCATTAAATCCTAGGAATCATGCTTTGAGCTACTACCATAAATAAGACCTTGTAATAATAGCAATAATAATTAATTCATGTTGAGTACTTACAATATGACAGGCGCTTCTAAAGTAGTTACACCAACCCTATCAGTTATATTACAATTATTATTTTACAGATAAGGACACTGAGACTTATAGAGAATTTAACTAACTTACCCGTGCCTAGTGAGTGTAGCACCAGGATTTAAACACAGGCAGTCAAGCTCTAACACCATACATTTACTGAACAATTGTTTCTGGGGTATCTATTTTGTATTCTCCACTACATAGGCACTTAAGATACATCAGTAAGCAAAACCTACAGAGATATTTGCTCTCAAGGAGCTTACATTTTAGTCAGGAGTTAAAGACAAAAAATGATAAGCATATCTGTGGTATGTTAAGAAATGATACTTGTGAGGACGGCAAGATGGCAATGGAGTAGACGGACGTACCAACTTGCAACTCCCAGAACCAAAGTGGATTATAACTTAATTTTAAGAACCATCATCTGGATAAACCAACTTTGAACTAAACTAAGTAGACTCTTCAACCAAGGAACACTGAAGAAGCCACATTGAGACTGGTAGGAAAAGCGAAAACGTGAAGCGGGCTGCCCAGCTCCCCAGAGCGAACGGCAGCCCAGAGAGACCTGTGTGGCGGGAGGAGAGTTTGGCAGAGAGGGAGGGACCTGGGTCCCAGGAGCAAAGCCCCAACCTGCAGCCCCAGAACCTAGAAGAGGCGTTTGGACAGTATTGAGCTGTGAAACAAGTGAGGATACTGTTTGTGAGAAAGAGACAGTTTTCTCAGACCTAAGATTATTCTTAAAGGGACAGCGCAGAAAACCTCTCTCACAACCACTCACCCGGGGCTCCAGGGAACAGGGACAGAGGAGAGGACCAGAGCAGCGGGAAGAGAGTGTGGACTAAAGGCACAGGGACAAACACTCTGAGGGACAGCCACCCTAACCCCTGGGCTGAGTCACTTCCCTAATCAAAAACAAATATTTCCCCTGGAACTAGCAATACCAGCAAAGGGAGACAGGACACCAGCCAAACAAGCTCTCCCATGGCACTTAGAGCATTGCTGCTTAGACGGAGGGAGCTTCCAGGACTACAGTATGGAGTGTTAGTGTCTGAGCTACAGTGCCCCTACCAACATTGCTGAGGGCTTGCTGGAGGGATGGTGGCGGTGGGATGCTGAAACGAAGTTCTGTCGGTGGGGGCGGAGGCCCAGCCGGTGTGAGCTCGGGCAAGCCCAACAAGGGTGGAGGGGATGCGTAAAAGCGGTTCGGCAGCTGCAGGCCCGCCTGTAGCCCCACCTGCGGGGGAAAAGTGGGAGGCCAGTAACGGGCAGAGATCTGCTCTGCGACCCAGGACCCTGCTCAAGCCGGCCCTGACCGTGGGGGCGGGGCTAGGACCAGGGACAGGTGGAGGCTTGTGGCTGAGCACATGCCAGCAGCCCCACCTGGCCAGAGAAACTGCGGTGTCCATCCTGTGTGCGTGAGTTGGCTCTGAACGCGGAAGCGGGGCTAGAGCCCCGGATGAGCAGAAGCTCACACCTGAGCACATGCTAACAGCCATGCCCGGCCCAATAAACCGTGGTTTGCGATCCTGCGCAGGCAGGCCCTGGCCTTGGGGGTGGGGCTAAAGCTCACAGCTGAGTGCACATCAGCAGCCCCGTCCAACCAGAGAAACTGCGGCGAGCAGGCTCTGACCACGGGAGCAGGGCGGAAGCCAAGGAATAGGCTGGGTCCACAGCTGAGCCAAAGCTCCCCTCTACCCTTGGTGCTGGGGCTTGTGGCTTGAGTGCAGTGCACAACCTAACCTGTGGGGGCAACGCGAAGGCCCAGGCAGCCTAAGGCTTGTAGAGCCGGGCACCAGAACACAGCCCCTCCCGCAGAGGAGAGGCAGAAATCACAGCAACAGCCGAAGTGGGCCGGCGCTGGCAACGCCCATACCCAACCGCCCTAGGCAGCGGCAGAGGGGGTGGCGGCCAGAAGACAGACCACACCTAGAGAATACAATGGCAACACCCATTGGACTCCAGTGGCCACAACCTTCTTATACACAGACAAAATGGGCAGGCAGAGAAATGCAACCCAAATGAATCAAGAGAAATCCCCAGAGAAGGACCTGAATGAACCAGATATAACCAAATTACCAGAAGCAGAATTTAGAATAATGATAATTAGGATGTTCAAAGAAATTAGAGCAACAATGGATAGTCATTACGAGCACCTAAATAAAGTTATAGGCCTATATCCCTGATGAATTTAGACGCTAAAATTCTCAACAAAATATTAGCCAACCGGATCCAGCAATATATGAAAAAAATCATACACCATGATCAAGTGGGATTTATTCTGGAGAGGCAAGGCTGGTTCAATATTCGCAAATCAATCAATGTGATTCATCACATAAACAAAAGGAAGGACAAAAATCACGTGATAATTTAAATAGATGCAGAAAAGGCATTTGATAAAATCCAGCACCCATTCATGCTCAAAACTCTCAGTAAAGTGGGAATACAGGGAACATTCCTTAACATGATAAAGGCCATCTATGACAAGCCCACAGAAAACATCATACTAAATGGACAAAAAATTAAAAGCAATCCCCTTAAGATCAGAAACCAGGCAGGGGTGCCCCCTTTCACCACTCTTATTCAACATAGTTCTGGAAGTCCTAGCTACAGCAATCAGACAAGAAGAAGAAATAAAAGGCATACAAATTGGAAAAGAAGAAGTAAAACTGTCATTATTTGCAGATGATATGATATTGTATACAGAAAACCCTAAAGTCTCAGTCAAAAAACTACTGAACCTGATAAATGAATTCAGCAATGTGGCAGGATATAAAGTTAATACTCAGAAATCAGAGGCATTTCTATATACCAACAATGTACTCTCAGTAAAAAAAAGTAAGGAAACAATTGCCTTCACTATTGCAACCAAAAAAACAAATTACCTAGGAGTAAATTTAACCAAGGAGGTAAAGGACTTGTACTCGAAAAATTATAAAACATTGATAAAGGAAATCAAGGAAGATACAAACAAGTGGAAACATATACCGTGCTCATGGTTAGGAAGAATAAACATCATTAAAATGTCTATATTACCCAAAGCAATTTATAAATTCAATGCAATAAGAATTAAAATTCCAATGACATACTTCAAAGATATAGAACACATATTCAAAAAATTTATATGGAACCAAAAAAGAACACGAATAGCCTCAGCAATCTTAAAAAGAAAAAATAAAGCAGGAGGTATCACTCTTCTGGATATCAAGGTATATTACAAGGCCATTGTACTCAAGACAGCCTGGTACTGGCATAAGAACAGGCACATAGATCAATGGAACAGAACAGAGAACCCAGAAATAAACCCACAGCTTTATGGACAACTGATATTTGACAAAGGAAGAAAGAACATACAATGGAGTAAAGACAGCCTCTTTAACAAATGGTGTTGGGAAAATTGGACATCTACCTCCAAAAAAATGAAACTAGACCATCAACTTACACCATTCACAAAAACTAACTCAAAATGGATAAAAGACTTAAATGTAAGCCGTGAAACCGTAAGCATCTTAGAAGAAAACATAGGCAGCAAGCTCTCCAACATTGGTAGCAGCAATATATTTGCCAATTTATCTCCCCGGGCAAATGATATAAAAGTCAAGATAAACAAATGGGACTATATGAAACTAAAAAGTTTTTGCACAGCTATAGACAATAAGAGCAAAATAAAAAGACAAACCACACAATGGGAGAATATATTCTACAACACGTCTCATAAGGGGTTAATACTCAGCCATAAGAAATAATGACATCGGATCATTTACAACAAAATGGATGTACCTTGATAACATTATACGGAGTGAAATAAGTAAAACAGAAAAAAAACTGAGAACAGCATGATTTCATACATAGGTGGGACATAAAAGTGAGACTATGAGACATGGACAAGAGTGTGGTGGTTACGGGGTGGGGAGAGGGAAAAGAGGTTGGGAGAGGGGAGAGGGGAGGGGCACAAAGAAAACCAGATAGAAGGTGACAAAGGACAATTTAACTTTGGGTGATGGGTATGCAACATTAATGAATGATAAGATAACCTGGAAATGTTTTCTTTGAACATATGTACCCTGATTTATTAATGTCACCCCATTAAAATTAATTTTAAAAAAAGAAATCATACTTGCAATTGTAGAAACTAAAAGTAGAACAGATCAGGTGTGATCAGAAATATAAAAGCTGATAAGGTTAGTTGCAGTTTTAAGAAGGATATCAAGGTAGACCACATTGATAAATAATATTCTTTTCTTTTTCTAACTTTTAGTTATTATAGTTCTTAAAATTTTTTAAATATTTAATATTTTTAAATGTTGAAAAGTCTAATTATAAAATAAATACCCATGATCCTACCAACCACAATTTAACAAATGCTAACATGCTAACTTTTTTTTTTTTTTTTACAGGGACAGAGAGAGAGAGTCAGAGAGAGGGATAGATAGGACCAGACAGGAACGGAGAGAGGTTAGAAGCATCAATCATTAGTTTTTCGTTGCCATTGTGACACCTTAGTTGTTCACTGATTGCTTTCTCACATGTGCCTTGACCGCAGGCCTCAGCAGATTGAGCAATCTCTTCCTGGAGCCAGCGACCTTGGGTCCAAGCTGGCGAGCTTTTGCTCAAGCCAGATGGGCCCGTGCTCAAGCTGGCGAGCTCAGGTCTCGAACCTGGACCTTCCACATCCAGTCCGATGCTCTATCCACTGGGCCACCACCTGGTCAGGTCAAATGCTAACATTTTGAAAGATTTGTTTTAGAACTTTTCAAAGAGCTGCTGCATTGGAGAAATCACAAAGCCCCTGCTCTGCCCATTCCATTTCTCTCCACCCCCCATAACCAAATGTACTGAGATTAGTGTGTATCCTGCCTATCCACACTTTTGTCTTTTCCTACAAATGTACATATTCGTTACAATATGTAGGCCAATTTGGTATTTTTTTTTAATCTGTGTGAATATCATTTCTATTTTTTTCTCTCAACTTTATATTCTTGGTGTTTATTGTTGTGAGTGTAGACATAGTTCATTTATTTTTAATTCCTGTATAGCATTCAATTGTATGACTAAATAAAGCCCATGTGCCTGACCTGTGGTGGCGCAGTGGATAAAGCGTCGACCTGGGAACACTGAGGTCGCCAGTTCAAAACCCTGCACTGGTCTGGTCAAGGCACATATGGGAGTTGATGCTTCTAGCTCCTCCCCCCTTTCTCTCTCTCTCTCTCTCTCTCTCTCTCTCTCTCTCTCTCACACACACACACACACACACACACACACACTCTGTGTCTCCTCTCTAAGAATAAATAAATAAAAATAAATTTAAATAAAGCCCATGTTCTCAACTTCCTATCTACTGGCCTAGTACACACCCTTTTACTTTTTATATTATGCTTTAGAACAGTGGTTCTTAAACTTTTTTGAGGTACCAAACCCACCAGTTTCATATGCACATTCACCGAACCCTTCTTTAGTGATAAATAAAATATGATTATTTTTTCCAAATTCAAGACATAGGTATATGTTTTTTTACTGGTGCACAAAATGAGCCATGCATGAACAGCACTTTGCTCAAAGAACAAAACCAACAAAGTGCATGAACTCACAACAAATTACGGTATTACTTTATTCTGGCCTCTGAGGCAGAGACTTCTCCGAACCCCTGAGACCGACTCATCGAACCCCTAGGGTTCGATAGAACCCAGGTTAAGAACCACTGCTTTAGAATAAAAAACATTTAGAACTTCAAGGAACCTTGAAAACAATGTAGGCAATGAGGAAATAGAGAACTGTGTCCTCCCAAATTCGCATAGTTCCTAGGTCACATAGCCAATCAATAAAAAAGATGGAATTAAAATCTGGTGCCCAATACCCAGCACAACATTCATTCAACTACAACATCTTAATTCTAGATATCTGTATAGAACTGTCTATAGAACTCTTTCTATATAACTCTATACTATAGTCTAAATAGAAATAACAAAAAAGAAAATATTTAAAATTTTCAGGAATATTAAAACTATTAAACTAAATTGTATAGACTATAATTTTAAAAACAGCATTAATAACCTATTAATGGTTAAAATAATTCTTTCTCCACAGTTGGCTATATAAGTATTTTTAATTGAATGCTCTTATTTTAATTTACTTGTGTTCATGTTTTGTTTTTCTTTAAAAAATAAGAATACCAGATTGTGAGATTGTAGAATAGGCTTGAAGATAGGCGTCAGGCAAAGTTCTCTCTCTAGTTTAGTCAGCAGCAGGGGCCCAAGGAATTAAGATGTGAAAGTCTAAAATCTAGTTCTCCCAAAGCTAATATGAGGTAAGCTAATCCTCTTCTCCTTCCACTTACCCAACTGTTACCTATACATGCACTTAACAGGGGTGTCTTGATTGCCTATTATGTGCAAAGGACTATAATTCCAAAATCATTGCTGGGAAGGAAGAAAAATTTTTAACATCTATGCTTCATCTTGCATTCCCACCAGCATTGAATGAGAGTTCCTGTTGCTCCACATCTTCACCAGAACTTGGTGATGGCAGTGTTTTGCATTTTGGCCATTTTAATACATGGGTAGTGATATCTCATTGTTCTTTTAATTGGCATTTCCTTAATGACATATGATGTGGGAGCTTTTTTTTTATATGTTTACTTGCCATCTATATACCTTTCTTTTTTTTAACAATTTTATTTCTTGATTTTAGAGAGAGGAGAAAATGAGAGAGAAAAGGTGGAGAGGGGTGGGAAGCATCAAGTCACAGTAGCCGCCTTTCGTATGTGCCTTTACTGGGCAACTGAGGCTTTGAACTGGCAGTGTCAGCATTCCAGATGGACATTTCATCCACTGTGCCACCACAGGCCAAGCTATATATCTTCTTTGATAAGGTGTAATTGGCCCATTTTATTTTAAATTGATTGATTTTAGAACAACAGAGAGAGGAAGAAAGGGAGAGAGAGAGTGAGAGAGAAGGAGAAGCATTCATTTGTTGTTCTACTTAGTTGTGCGTTCATTGGTCGCTTCCCATGTATGCCCTGACCATGACACATATAAAAGCTGCAAACTTGGTGTTTTGGGACCATGTTTTGGGACCATGTTTTGGCTGACCTAGCCGGCCAGGACCTGACCCATTTTTAAAATCAGGTTGTTTGATTTCTTATTGTTGAAGTTTTATGAGATTTTTGTATATTTTAGACAATAGTCTTTTATAAGTTATCTTTCTTTCCAGATGTTCTATTTTTAGAGAAGTTTTAGATTACAGAAAAATAAAGGGGAAAGTACAGAGGTTTTCCACATACCCCTGCCCAGACACATACACAGACTTCCTCATTATCAGCATCCCCCACCAGAATGGTACATTTTTCACAATTGATGAACCTATATTGATACATTGTAATCACTGAAAGTCCATGGTTTACATTAGGGTTCACTCCTGTGTTGTACATTGTGAGTTTGGACAAATGCATAGGGACATGTATCTATCATTATGATCAGATATGTCTTTGGCAAATAATTTTGCCCAGTCTGTGGCTCCTTTTCTCATTCTTATGGATAACACACCATACAGTGTCATTCATCTAATTTTTTAATGTATTACTATATATCCACCACTATTTTTGAAATAAAAATACAAAAATGGCCTGACCAGGCGGTGGTGCAATGGATAGAGCGTCGGACTGGGATGCAGAAGACCCAGGTTTGAGACCCCGAGCTCGCCAGCTTGAGCACGGGCCCATCTGGCTTGAGGAAAAGCTCGCCAGCTTGGACCCAAGGTTGCTGGCTCCAGCAAGGGGTTGCTCGGTCTGCTGAAGGCCTACGGTCAAGGCACATGTGAGAAAGCAATCAATGAACAACTATGGTGTCGCAACGGCAATGAAAAACTAATGACTGATGCTTCTCACCTCTTTCCGTTCCTGACTGTCTGTCCCTATCTATCCCTCTCTCTGACTCTCTCTCTTTGTCCCTGTAAAAAAAAAAAAAAAAAAAAAAAAAAAAAAAAAAAAGCATAAGTACTGTTTCTGGCCTCAAGGAGCTCACAATCTATTGAAGAAGACAGGCAGGAACTGATGACATAATTGTTTGAAAGGCCCACCATTTTCCTAGGCCATTTCATTGTCCATGGAGAAAACCCTGTCTCTCACACTAACCTCACTGGACCTTAACTTTAGCTCTGACAAATTTAATCTCTACTTCTCCTCAGCAAGCCTCTCCAATGACCGTGCCCTGAGACAGAACTGACAGGCAAATATTTCATTTCTAAAATCTCACATGCCAACATACTGTTCACTGACAACTTTTTATCCTTTAGTGCTCTCTCTCCTCTGTAGTGTTATTTGCACTCCCTTCTACGTTGGCCAAATATCAAGCATCTTTGTCTTCATTTTCTTTCACTTTATCTCCCTGCTTTGGGTATATAACTCCAACTGCTCAATCACTGTCTTGCCCTTTTAATAATAATGATAGTGATGGTAGCTATCATTTACTGACTATCTACTATATTTAAGTCACTGCAAATTATGTGTTTTAAATACTTAAATATTTCATAGAGGAGTATATGGACTAAGAGTTTAAGGCTTATATAGTGAAGGAACTCATGGTATGCCAAGCCACAATATGTCACTGTGATGTATTAATTATTTTGAGCATATGATAACTGAAAAACAGCAGACAGGGGAAGGGCTATCTGCTCTTCCTCTTCCTGCCTAAAAGAAGGGCATAAATTTTCCTTTGTAAAGATGACATAAGTTCCATTCGTAAAGGCTTCTCATTCTTATACCAGTAAGAGAAGAATGATTCTTATCATGGGAGATGATGCAATGCCACAGAACAAACATTACTAAGCAACTCTTATCTACCATAGAGTTCCTAGTCACTTTTCACAATTTACCACTTCTAAGAGCCAAAACCCCCTTTTCTTTGTCTAATCAGTTCTTCGTAATTTATTGCCCTTTGTTAAAATGATATATAAGCCCCGAACTTTAATCACCTCTTTGGGTTTCCATTTTTTTCTGTGAAGCTCCCATAAACGTGAAAATATTAATGTCAATAAAAACATATGCCCAGTCTCCTATTGTTTTGTCTTTTCTCAGTTTAATTAATATGCCAACAGAAATAGAAACTGAAAGCATAGAGGGAAAATTTCCTTCTCTCCTGTGGCCATAAGGGTCAAGGCCTGAATTCAAATCCAGATCTTTCTGATCCAGAGCTCATATTTTTTTCCCACCAGGCCACACTGTTCTTTATCCTTTGAAGACATGTTATTTTCTGGGCAGGGTGAGTTATTTTCCTCAAATTAAGAACTGGAGAGTAGACAGCAGAAATATGACTCATTTACAGAACAGTTGGAACCAGGGACTCTAAGATCGTCAGGATTTTCTCCCCAACTTTCATATTGTGCCTAACCATTTTGAGGTAATAAATGGTAAGGAGATTATTACTTAAAATTTATTATTTTTATTATAGGTTTATTAAGAATGAATATTTTAGAAGGACAGAGATATAAAATGAATAATGTTTTTAATAATGTAACAAGTATCATAGCAATGAAGAAGAGAATGGAAACAATTGGACCTCAGGCCTGCAAACTAGATTTAGGTCCTAGCTCTGCTGCTTATTAATTGTACATGCCTCAGGTCTGTAGGATATAAATCTGCAAAATAAAGGTGGTAGTTCCAACTATACACCAGATGTCAGAACTCAGAAGTCTCACAAACACTTCAACATTAAGTCCAAAATGGAACTAATCTGCTTCACAGCCTTTTGTTTCTCCAGTGTACCTTATCTCAGTTTGTGACACCACGAATCATACAGTGCTCAAGTCAGAAGCCAGGAATTTTTGTCCCCACATCCCCACTTACTTTTTATGTCCAAGCATTGCATCTTATGTTCTACTTTCATTAATTCATGTATTCAAAAAATTTTTTTGTGTGTGACAGAGACAGAGAGAGGGACAGATAGGGACAGACAGGCTGGAAGGGAGAGAGATGAGAAGCCTCAATTCTTTGTTACAGCACCTTAGTTGTTCATTGATTGCTTTCTCATATGTGCCTTGATGGGGGGGGGGGGCTACAGTGAGCAAGTTTGGGCTCATGCCAGTGACTTTTTGGCTCAAACCAGCGACCATGGGGTCATGTCTATGATCCCATGCTCAAGCCAGCGATCCTATACTCAAGCTGGTGAGCCTGCACTCCAGCCGGATGAACCCACAATCAAGCCAGAGGAACCCATGCTCAAGCCGGCAACTGCAACCTCGGGATTTCAAACCTGGGTTCTTTGCATCCCAGTCTGATGTTCTGTTCACTGTGCTATCGCCCAGTCAGGCAGGAACACTTTTTTTTAAAAAGTAACTCTAAGCCCAGTGGAGGAGGAGGTTAGAAATTATCCAGGTGTCTGTGTTGTTGAGGCAGGGGGTGAGGAGGAGAAAGAGCTTTCCCAGCAGAGGGAATGACATGTATAAAGACCCTTCAATAGGAAAACAGTGGTCAAGGGAATGAAAATAATGTCACTGGAGCCTAGTGAGATCTCAGTAAGTGTGATTCCATACAGGTGAAAGAGGAGGCAGGCAAATCACAGCTGACTAGGGGTGCAAACACAAGTGGCTAAAGGACTCAGGAAGGCAGACCACATAAAGGTAAAAGCAGTGGAAACCAAACTGGTACACATACATGTACCATCTAGAAGGAACAGCCACCACTCAACTCTAGCTGATTACTGAAATAAAGCAAAGTTGGCTCAGTGTGGCCAGATCTTCTAGCTTTTTAAGAAAAACTGTAAATCTGGACTTTAATATTTAATCTTCTATGTTTTTAATATTAGCATCGACTTTTTAAAAATTAAGACATTGTGATGGCAAACAAAATATACATCAGCAGTTTAGTTGAGACCTGTGGGCCACCAAGTTCCAATATGATGATGTGTTAACACATCATGGAATTTGGTACATCATGAGTTCATAGTGGTACACAAAAAAGTGAAGATGTCAGTAGACCATATTCCACAAATGTGGATCCTGAGTTCAGAAGAGAGACCTATACTGGTGATTTGTATTTGGTGTCATTTTTTTAAGGTTATTCTTATATTATTGTTCATTAAAACCATGAGTATGAATAAAATTGGAAAGGAAAAGGGTTTGGAAGCATGGAAAAGCATGGCACTTGCCATTTCTGGCTAGAAAATGGGGAGATGGGAATTTTAAGAAATGAGTCACCATCAGTGTTCTTTAAAGAACTTTAAAGCTATGTTCAAATGTTTAGACTTTATTCCTGGCCCATGGCACAGTGGATAGAACCTCACCCAGGAGCACCAGAGTCCAGAATCCATTCCTAAGGCTCCAACTTGACTACCAGGCCACCAGTTTGAGTCTTGGTTATGGCACATATGGAAAAGCAATCAATGGCACAACTAAGTGGAACAAGGAGTTGATGTTTCTCTCTCCCTCAAAAATAGAAAAAAAAAAAAAGACTTTATCCAAAGTAAAACAGGGAACCATGAAAAGATTTCAAGCAATAGCAATATGACATATTAATTAAAATTTGTTTGTATTGATTTTGGAGATTTTGTATAGCTTTGAAGTTGACCAGGGATCAAAACCTCAACCTTTGCTCATTGGGATGATGCTCCAATCACCTGAGCTAACCGGCCAAGGCTGAGATATTAATTTTAAGAATTATGACTTCAATATGAAAGAAGTATGGCTAAACAAGGAAAAACTTAAAGCAAAAAGACCATTTAGGAAGGTTCTGTGGTACTACTCCTGGAGAGGTGTTGGTGGTCCTACCTAAAGAGAGTGGATGGATTTAAGAACTATTATGGATGAGTTTAGGAGCCAAAAATGGCTCTACCCATTCTTATATTTGCTAGCTTTTTAAAAAGTTCATTGGAGAGAGAGAGAGAGATAGAGAGAGAGAGAGAAGAGGGGGAGAAATAGGAAGCATTAGTTCCCACATGTGCCTTGACCAGGCAAGCCCAGGGTTTTGAATTTGCAACCTCAGCATTCCAGGTTGACACTTTATCCACTGCACCACCAAAGGCCAGGCTTGCTAGCATTTCTTTCCCCTCCAGCATAGAGTCTGTGTTTTACTTTTTCAATTGTTCTCTAACTAATATCCTAAATGTATTTTCCTCTTGGCCTTTCTATCACATCTGCCTGGAAAAACTGCAGCCCCAAACAAATCCAAATCCAATCATTATTCTTCTGATATTTTCAATACCAAGGCAACTGAGCACTAATGGAGAAAATTACAAAAGATCAGAAATTAGTATCTCTCTCTATTTGTGGTCACTAACCTCAACTGGGTGACCCCCCCAAAGTTTAAGACAATCTTCTACATTTTATTACTCTCCTTGATAACAGTTTTAGATTATCTCCACCTCTTGCAACTCTGACTCATCTCCCCATTCCCCAGCATCTTCTTAGGTAATTTTGGGGGAGAAATTATCTGGTTTCCTGTTCACATAGAAGAAACTCCCTCAGAATCTCATCACTGAATCTATAACTGTCTCCTTTTGTACCTGTTTTCTCTTCTTTTAATGTAAATCAATGGAAAATGTGCCTCTTCTTTCTATTGTCGTCTGTGCTTGGATCCCATCTCTTCCTACCTCTGCATGGACTTTAGTCCATTGTATTTTTTACTTAATATTTAGCAACATGTTTCAAACATGTCCTGAACTCTCTTGTGTTAAAATTGTAAAGAAAAAAATCGTTTACTATTATTGATTGACTGATTTTAGAGAAACAGATAGGGAGAGAGAAGCATTCATTTGTTGTTCAACTTAGTTGTGCATTCATTGATTGCTTCCTGTATGTGCCGTGTGGGGGGATCAAACCCACAACCTGGGTGTTTGCAGAGGTCATTCTAATCAACTGAGCTAACTGGCCAGCGCAAGAAAAAATTCTTAATCACCATAACAAACTTCATCCCCCAAAGATTTTGTTCTAGTGTTGCTTCCACTTGAAAATCCGGCCAACACACGTGTTCGTATGGATGCCATTTTTCTGTGCTTGTAGGGTACCTGTGTATGCCTGCCTCATGGCATCTCTCATAGTTGTGTTGAGTTCAGTCTGTTACTGGACTGAAAATCGATTAAGGTAAGATCTTATTAATCTTTGTAACCTAGAAGAGTATTCTGTGGGCATAGTGGTTGAATGAATGAGGTAGAAAGGTATGTTGGGCTCATAAGTATAATGTCCTTAGCAGTATGGGATAAGCAGTACAGGAATGATGGATGACTAACTAGGGCAGTGGTTCTTAACCTGGGTTCTATCGAACCCTATGGGTTCGATGAGTCGGTCTCAGGGGTTTGGAGAAGCCTCTGCCGCGGAGGTAAAGACGCACTTGTGTAAAGTCATGAGGACACGCCCTGCTTGGCCATCAATTGCTGCAGAGGATCACATTACATTGCTTGGCCAACCAGTGCTGCGGGGAATTTAGTGCGCGCAATAGTCAACGGCTGTCCTAGTTGTACATCATGTGGTTTCTTTCTTAATATATTAATCCATACTAAATATGTCGAGCAAAAAAAGAAAGTGGTCAGACGAATATGTGCAACATGAATTCACATGTATCCCGGAACGGGATGGGAGTCAGCGTCCTATCTGCATGATATGCAATGCCAAGTTGAGCAACTCTAGTCTCGCACCAGCAAAACTAAATTTGGAAAAAAAAATCATATTTTATTTATCACTAAAGAAGGGTTCGGTGAATGCGCATATGAAACTGGTGAGTTCGGTACCTCAAAAAAGGTTAAGAACCACTGAATTAGGGAAAGATTCAGATTCATTTCCTCCCCCACCATAATGGCAAAGTTAAAAGTGAGTGAGAATAAAATAGTTTGGAAAACTCTGTCAGAGATAGAGCATAAAGAATCTCAAATATTTCTACACTGCTGAAATCTTACATACCCAATTTCTTTTCACACATTCTATCCTTTTAACACAGCCTCCTCCTCACCTATTTTGTACTTTCTCAGTGTTTCTTTTTTTCTCTTTACTTTCCTTCTCTTTCTATTTTTGAGAAAGAGACAGACCCATAGGAAAGCAGAGAGATGAGAGGTGTTAACTCGTAGTTGTGTCACTTTTAGTTGTTTATTGCTTCTCATATGTGCCTTGAGGTGGGAATTGGGGTGGTTCCAGCTGAGCCAGCGACCTTTGAGCTTAAGCTAGTGACCATGGGGTCATGTCTATGATTCCAGGCTCATGCCTGAGACTCCCACACTCAGGATGTTGAGCCTGTGTTGGAGCCGGAGGAGCGCTCGCTTAAGCCAGCGACCTCAAGAGTTTGGGTCCTCAGTGTCCAGGTCGACGCTTTTGCCACTGCGCCACCACCTGGTCAGGTTTTTTTTTTTTTAATGTTTCTTAAGAAAAATGAGTGAGAGATTGATTTCCTGGCTCCTCCATATGCGCTTTACTTCTTCCGTCCCTTGGTATCAGTCTCAGTCTCAGTCACTTATGAACCCAGTCGCTAATTTTTCCTTTCCATTTGACAACCTATATCGTGTCTATGTGGTTGAGCTCTGCGGCTTCCAGCAGAGGGATGGTGGGTAAATACTCCTCGCAGGAAACTGTAGGATATATAGAAACACCAAGTTTTGTTATCAGAAAACCGGTTACGCTGTGTTCAACACTCTACACTTTTCCCAAATCCAGGGCAATAAATGTTCAGCTCCTAGAACCGCGCGAGTCCCGCAGGGTCCGGGTGTGGCTTCGTCTGGTGGGCCGCAGCCCTGGATTGGCTCCAAGTGGCCGGATTCCGACCAATTAGGTGCGGGGGCGTTGCCAAGGGCGGAGCTACTACTTCCCACCTTCCGCGAGGCGCGTTCCCGGGTTCCAGGCGTCCCTAGATCCACACTTTTTGCTCTGGGTAGCTGTTACCCCTCGTCCTTCGGGCCAAGGGACCAGGCGGAACATGGCCTCCTTCACTGTGGCAGCAGCAAGACGGAGCCTCGGTCGGGCCCCTCCGCTCCTACCCCGGCGCGGCTACCAGACGGAGAGGGGTGTCTACGGTTACCGGCCGAGGAAGCCCGAGAGCCAGGAACCCCGGGGCGGGGTGGCGCGCCCGCCAGGTCTGGGATGGAACGGGGCCGTGAGCGTGGGGGCTGTGGAGGATGGGGTCCTTCCTGCCGGGCCTGCGATGGGTGCTGTTGAGGGCGAGGTCAGGAAGGGGGACGCAGACAGGTGAGAAGGAAGGTGGTAAGGGGGAGAGAGACAGGCGTGGGGGTCGTCAGTGTCAGGGTCACTCTCTGTCCAGCCTCTATAACTGAGGAACTTTGAGGTCAGGGTCTCAACATTGGTTTCACGCTTGGGTGATCGATCTTCCCACCTTCCGAATTCAAAGTTTTTTCTATTCTTTGGTTGTAAACTTGGAATTTAGCTCTTTGCGGAGGCGGCGCTGCGGGAAAAGAAAAGTTCTAAGATCTCTCAGCTCCTGCAGTTTACCCAAGGACACATTTCAGGGCCATGTACAAGGCTCGTGTGAGCAGAAATGTGGGGATCACGACTATATTGTTAGGGTGAGGACGGCAGTTAGTTGTTGGTCTTGGACCACAGCATGATACTTATTATCTGTTTATGTACTCTTAACTTTAATTTCAGAGTTTAAAACTCTTTGCTGAAAAGAATCATTTTAGTGGAGTTTTATTGGATTAGAAGACATGAGTATGAGGGGTTTTTTTGGAATCTCTCTTTTCTGTTATTACTCATGTGCAAGAGATTAATTTTGATTATTTGATTTATGCTCTCAAAGTTATTGTATCTTTATTCATCCTCACAGAGTAGAATACAATGCAGATCAATTATCAGAATAAAATCATTTGGTATCTTTGATCCAGTTATTAGATTAACAATGAAGTTTCCCTCCATCAACTAAGCATCTGACCTTTGAATCTTACATCACACACTGGAACCTCAGGATTTTGCCCCTGACCACAGGGGACATTTTTAATTAAACTGACTTCTCTCCTTTGGATGCAGTGGGGGTTCTTTAGAGAAGGCATATGGCATACTACATTGTTAATCCCTTGAGGGTAAGACTAAAGATATCTTATTTCACTTTGCAAAGTGAGTGTCAAAAAATTTATATATTAGTTCTCAAATGTGTGTGTTCAAATCATTCTGAATGATATTTAAAGTGCCAGTTTCCAGACCTCTGTCTCTCTCTCTTCCCCCAGGTTCTAATTTAGTGGTCTGAGATGAGGTTCAGGAATACATATTTTTATCAGGCATCCCAAGTAATGCTCTAACAGGGGGTCCATGCCTATCTGTGGCCAAATAGTGGTATAGTTAATAAGAGATGTATGTATAAAATGTGTTTGACAATCTCTTCTTCACTTAAGATCATATTGGCATGTGCTCACTGCACAATTATTGTGGTCTCATATGAGGTTTTCCCTCACAATTGGTCTCTGATTAGCCTTGCCTTGAAAAAACCCCGGCTGGTTGTTCTTAACTGGAAGATTATGTGCAAATCTGGGGAGATTTGGGCTGGTGTGTTTTGGAAAAAGGTTACCGGAGCTGATTTTATATATAACCATTCCTCTTCTCTCATCATCAAATTGTCCTCTCCTTCCCACTAGTAATGAACTTGCTTGGTGAAATTTGAAAGTCCAGTATTGAGTCAGAACTACAGGCAAAGGGTATGATCTTGTGTGTACTGGGCAGGAAGAATCAAAGAAATCCTGGGAAACAATTGTTTGTTGCACAGTTACAGGATCTAGCTTAGGGAATTTCATTGCTAAGGGTAATAATTTTATTTTCATTGTCCATATTTTTTTACTACTTTGAATAAAGCTTAAAGGCAAATGGGCCATTCTGTAACTTTCATCAAAATTACCACTGCATGTAGGATTTATGACAACTTTTCCTTCTTTCTGTTTTACGACTTGTCACATTATTTTATAATAACTTTTTGTAGATCATTATCTCCCACTACATTGCATAGAAGAAGGTGGAGAGAGAATTGCTTATATCATATCTAATAGTATCTCACTGGCCAGAAGTTGGTCATCTGTTTCTATATACCTGAATAAAGAAGTTGGTCATCTGTTTCTATATACCTGAATAAAGACTGGAAAGCCCAGTCTTTATTCAGGGTAGCCATGTACCAGCTAAAAATCATCTTGAGAAAAAAGAGGAAAATAGATATCAGAAAATAACTTATCACCACACTTGATTTCTTTGGCCACTCAAATAACCTAAGCTTCTCTTCCAATACGTAGAATGGAAGTAGTATGTTCATCTCTTTCCATTCAATTCCTGAATCCAGCTCATAGTCCATTTTTTCTGGAGAATGTGTGGTCCTCTCCATTAGGTCTAGCTGTGACTCCTCATGGTATGGAATTTTATGAACTGCCGTCTACTCCATATATACACAAACAATATATAAAGAGAACTTCCATCTGTAGAAGGAAAGAATGAGGAATCTGTAGCAGTCACTGATTTGGTTCAAATTAGTTACCAAATCCTGTTGGGCAGGAATGACAAAAGCTCCTTGATATGGCTATGTAGTAAGATTACAACTTTACTTGGCCCTTCAACTCAGCTCTCTGCCCATTTCCCAGCCCCCCACCCCTCCACCTCGTCCCATTCCCCTGGCTTTGCCTGATGGGTTCTTTACCCATTATCTTCTGTAGCCATCTCTGATATGGACATGCCCTCCTTTCACAGCCTATTTTTGATAAGGTTAGGAGATAGGATTTTGTTCGTTTGTTTGTTTTTCTGGCCAGAGTTGGGATTCCTTTGGCAATACAATTTTCTTACAGAATTCATAGATCTGCAGTCTTTTTGCTTATGGTCATTCCATGAACAAATTGCTCAAAGATCTTATCTAGACCTAACATTTAAGCCAGAAAACTCCAGTCTTATGTATAGTGTTTCCTACCCATTTAGCTTAATTTAATGGTGCTTACCTTGAGATCAACCAAAATAATAGGCTTGAGTGGGAAGGCCACACCCTTTATCTGATCTTGAAGTCTACGCTGGCTCTTCCCCTTGTCTAACTGAGAATGCTTACTAGAAGGTACATAAAGAGGGTTCCTGTCTGTCCCTATCTGTCCCTTTCTCTGACTCTCTATCTCTGTCACACACACACAAAAAGAGGGTTTGTCTGTTTTCTTATCTCCTGTTAGCCTCTTCAAAAACCACCTTTTCCAATAGTTCTGTTTTCCAAACTTGCCAGGGTCTGCCTTCTAGGTACTGAGACCACAGAGAGTACCTCCATGCAGAGTGAATTTCTTACCATTTCTTCTTATGGATTAGCTAGCTCCAACTTGATCTCATCTTTCTCCCAGGGTTTTCCTGAAAGTGACAAGAAACAGTGAACACACTATTGAGCTACAGGTTCCATGGGCATTTGGTCTGCCTTTCACGGTTTTTCAGGTTGCAGGTGATAGTTTTTCAAATGTTTTGTCAGAGTAACACTGCTATCAGCTTCTGAATTATATGGGTTCTTGACACCCAGTGCATGGCTGCTAAGCCAATCCTGCCATTTTAGGTTTTATGAATACGCAAACCACCTTAGGTACCAAATTCTGTATTAGAAAGGATGAATTCAGGGCCTGTGCCAGAAACCTGGAATAATAATTGCAAATAAGATTTTATTCAATTTAATCTGGTATAACAACTTTACTCTGCAATGTCATAGGGGTTCAAGCTCTTTCTATGTTGTTTCTTCACCATCCTGTGGGTGTTGCTTTCAATTCTGGTCTGAGATGGCTCACCACTACATCCACATATTGGCCAGTAGGAACGAGGAAAGGGGGAAAAGAATAGAACCAGACAAGAGCCAAAAGTTCTATACATCACTTCTATTACCTTCTTATTGGTCTGAAGTTACTGTATTTTTTGCTCCATAAGACACACTCTTTTCCCCCAAAAAGTGGAGTGGAAAATACCCGTGGCATCTTACGGAGCGAAAAACACGGTACAGTGTGTCCCTAAACTGGTCAAAAGTGCACCATGACTTTATGGACACACTGTACTTTATTAAATATTTTAACACAACATTTGGTTCAGAATATTTTTTTTCTCATTTTCCTCCTGAAAACCCTAGGTGTGTCTTATGGTCAGGTGCGTCTTATGGGGCAAAAAATATGGTAGTCACATGGCCGTGACACTGGCTGCAAGGAAGGCTGGTATGTGTATCTCTATTGTGGGTGGTCAAATACTCAACTATTACCATGAAAGAAAAAGAAAAATGTATACTGGGAGTTATAGCAGTCTCTGTATGTATGGTAAAATTCTGGGGCTAGCATTTCACCATCAACCTTTTCACCTCATATTTCATAAAAAATTTTGAGCACTGTATTTCTCAAAGACTTGCTTTCTTTATATTTTTACTAACTAGGATCCTAATCTAGTCCTTTAATTCTGGTATTTTACAAAGAAAAGCTTAATTCAAAGGTTCTTAACCTGAGTCCATGAACCCCTACAAAAAGATTTCAGAGGGTCTCTGAACTTTGCACAACTCTGTGTGTGTCTCTGTTTCTAGGCAAAGGGCTTGTAGCTTTTATTAAATTCTCAAAAAGATCATGACTTCAAAGAGGTAATATTGCTAGCGTCTCTGATATTAAAATGTGTAGCCTACTTCTCCTGTAACTTAGTCTACTCTTTCTATAACACTGATTTCATTGAGTCATTTTCTTACTCAGGTTTTCAAAGGCTCTATCTTGCCTCTCACAATTAAATCTAATTCTTTAGATTGGTATTCAATGTCCTTCATATGTCCTGACCCATTCTGCCTTCTTTTTACCTCCCTCCAACATGAATGCCCCCACATTCCAGCCTTTACCCAAAGTTGTTCTTTATTCTGTGCCTTCTTACCTTTTTTTTTAAGTGAGAGAGAGACAGGGACAGACAAAAAGGGAGAGAAATGAGAAGTATCAACTTGTAGTTGCAGCACTTTAGTTGTTCATTGATTGCTTTCTCATATGTGCCTTGACCAGGGAGCTCCAGCTGAGCAGTGACCCCCTTGCTCAAACCATTGACATTGGGCTTTAAGCCAGTGACTTTTGGGCTGAAGCCAGTGACCATGGGGTTATGTCTCTCATCCCATGCTCAAGTTGGCAACCCTGTGCTCAAGCTGGTGAGGCTGTACTCAAGCTGGATGAGCCCACACTCAAGTTGGTGACCTTGGGGTTTTGAACTGGGTCTTCAGCGTCCCAGCTCGATGCTCTATATGCCTTTTTACTTTTTACCCATTCTCCATGGCCCACCTCATTTCCATCTCCTCCAGAATATCTTTCCAGACAGCGCCAGGCCATCGTAATATGAACTCCTTCAACTCTCATTATGGAGCCTTTGGACTGTATTGAACTTTTTCTGATTTATTGTGGTTTTGTATAGGGACCATCTTCTCACTTACATTTTAAAATTCTACCTGGTAAAGACCTAGTCTTATATTCTTTTTAGTTCTACTCTTAACTGAATATTTATTAACTGATTCATTCCTGTTAAGACATGGAAATAAGATTTTGTATATGCAGTTTATTTGACATTTAGTGCATTTGAATTGTACACATATAACCATAAACTCAAGTACCAAGAAAAGAAGCACTTTATATATTGGGCAATCCACCATATTACTATTACTATATTAGTAACAGTGTGTCCTATGTTTCAGAAAAAAGTAATAACTTCTTTTTTGCTAAAGACAACAATAAGATTTATTGTTCTTTTCTTTTCTTTTTCTAAATGTTTTCTCCTCAGGGAAACATAGCACTATTGAGTGTCTGTTATATCCTATGGAGAATGTCAATCTTAGATCACAGCGTTAAGAGCTCCTGGTTTGGGTCCCATAAGTGTTGTTATTTTCTTCAATTTTGTGTGTGTGCTGATGATGGTCAGTTCCATTAATTAGGATGGGAGGCTGATGAGGCCAAGGACATGTTTTGATGGACTCTAGCCTTTTTCATGTCACCTGCCAGTTGTCCTAAAAGGTACCTTGTTGCTTGAGAGGAATGACTTTGTTAGTGTCATGGATTATGTACATAACTTCAGTACTGGCAAAGTAACTCAAAGGACAAACTCTATTAAAAAACTGACTCATGGTATCCTCCAACATCAAAGGTGACGTAGGAAGAGGGAGGAGGTATGATCAGAGTCAGAGTTATGGTGTCTCCCTTCTCTCCTTTGTCCTTCATCAGCTGTCCCTCTTCATATATTTATCATGGCTGAAAATCATTACCTTCATAGGATTACTACATCATTCACTAAAACTTCCATTCTATTAGGCTTTAAAAAGATACTGAATTTGCTTCTGGTAAACTTTTGGATGGCTATGGTTTTACTAGTTAAAATTTGACCTGTGATGAGAATTCTTTTGGCTGGCTATTAGTAACAACATGTACTTTAACCTCTGTAAACCTCAATTTTCAAGTAAACTTGAATTTATTTATTGACAATCCCAATTAAAATGGAGATGGGTTTAGGAGTGGTGATTAATAAATATAAATTTCACTGTGGAGGATTTGGGTTATAAAAAATGGCAGAATTTAGTCATTATCATGAAATGGAAGCCATAGAATTCGAAACAGTGTTTAGTGGTTACTGACCTTGCCACTGAGCTTTAGTAGTTGATATGAGAGGTTATAGGTATGTTGCACATTAGAAATAACAGGAGCCTTTACTGGAATCATGGGGGAAGTGGTTGAAGAAAATCTTACTAAATTAGAGATTTTTAAAAAGTCTAAGTAATTCTGGAGCACAAATTCAGACCAAAAGTGCTAATGACATTATGATATGATCTAGATATTTTGGGGGGAGGCTCTTTATGACCAGATGATGAAAGCAAATTGTACTGACTTTTTTTTTTTATAGGGACAGAGAGAAAGAGTCAGAGAGAGGGATAGATAGGGACAGACAGACAGGAACGGAGAGAGTTGAGAAGCATCAATCATTGGTTTCTTGTTGCCGTGGAGACACCATAGTTGTTCGTTGATTGCTTTCTCACATGTGCCTTGACCGCGGGCCTTCAGCAGACTGAGACTCCCCTTGCTGGAGCCAGTGACCTTGGGTCCAAGCTGGTGAACTTTTTGCTCAAGCCAGATGGGTCTGCGCTCAAGCTGGCGAGCTCGGGGTCTCGAACCTGGGTCTTCCACATCCCAGTCCGACGCTCTATCCACTGCACCACTGCCTGATCAGGCCTTTTATTTTAAGCAGTAAGTGTAGTTGAGTTTATTAATGTGCTTCATACTGATTACTATGAACAATTTTCTTCCTGAAAATAAAACACTAGTCAGTGCCCCGAACATGTTTGCTTGAAGCAGAGAATAAAGTAATTGATGTAGCTATCCCTATCTTATCATAGTTTCTTTGTTCACTTCCTGTATTAGCTAAGATTCTTTTGGTCATGGGCTACAGAAACCAACTCTGACTATTTTAAGAAAGGAGCGAACTTTATTTGAAAGAACAAGGGTATCTCCTAGAACTGAAGGACATATGTAGTAAATCAGAGCTAGCCCTGGCTATATTGGCAGAAGCTGTTTGGGGCTCATAGGGCTCAGCTGTTAGTGTATGCAGCTCTACCGTCACCCATATGTGTTTTGGGTGTACTTGAGACCACACCACATTTGGACTCAGCATAAATTGCTAAGATTTATTACAGTGATATAATAGGGACACACAGCTGGGTCAGAATGGAAAAAAGGTACAGGAAGTGTCTGGAGGAACCATTGTGCACTCTGTCTTATGCTCTCTTTCCCATGGTGAGCAGTAGTAGAATGCACACCTCTTCAAGTGACAAAAACACAGCAACATATGTGCAATGTTTCTGTCCAGGGAAGCCCATTAGAACCTCAGAACCCAAAGTTTTTATTGGGAGATGTTTTTGTAAGCACCGTCTGCACATGCCAAAATTCCAGACTCCCAGTAGAAAGGCAGTTATTCAGCATAAACCATGTTGTTTGCACAATCTAGGCATAGTGGGTCATCCTTATTGGTTAGAGACAGGTGAGTAAGATACATACTCCTAAAATCCAAGTTCCCAGGCACCAGCCAAAGGCCAGCGTTGCAAGAAGATTTTTCTAAGAATAGCTATCTCAGGCTAATTCTTTTCTTACAACTTTTTTTTTTTTTTTACAGGGACAGAGAGAGGGATAGATAGGGACAGACAGATAGGAACGGAGAGAGATGAGAAGCATCAATCATTAGTTTTTCATTGCCGTTGCGACATCTTAGTTGTTCATTGATTGCTTTCTCACATGTGCCTTGACCGCAGGCCCTCAGCAGACTGAGCCACCCCTTGCTGGAGCCAGCGACCTTTAGTCCAATCTGGAGAGCTTTTGCTCAAGCCAGATGGGCCCGCGCTCAAGCTGGCAACCTCGGAGTCTCGAACCCGGGTCTCCTGCATCCCAGTCCAATGCTCTATCCACTGCACCACCGCCTGCTCAGACCTTTTCTTATAACTTATCTCTCAGTTCTAAGTCTCAAAATCTGGAAAGATTTGAATCTGACCTACTTCAACTTGGGTGTCTTTAGAATCCATGAACTTTTGGGGAGGCAGAATGGAGTAATGTAGACATGACTGCTGGAACCCACCCCCTGTGATGAAAAGGGCAAGTGTCAGAAAAAGGCTCTACATGAGCAAGAATTTTTTACTGCAGCTCTCAAGTGCTCTGGAAAACTTTCATTGTGAGGGTTCTGTGACTCTGTTACATTATGTGGATCTCAGGGCTTCCTTCATTCAAGTAATAACATATTTCTTAAATTTTTTTTTAATCTTTTTTTTTTACAGGGACAGAGAGTCAGAAAGAGGGGTAGATAGGGACAGACAGACAGGAACGGAGAGAGGTGAGAAGCATCAATCATTAGTTTTTCATTGCCGTCGCAACATCTTAGTTGTTCATTGATTGCTTTCTCACATGTGCCTTGACCGCAGGCCTTCAGCAGATCGAGCAACCAACCCCTTGCTGGAGCCAGCGACCTTTGGTCCAAGCTGGCGAGCTTTTGCTCAAGCCAGATGGGCCCGCGCTCAAGCCAGTGAGCTCGGGGTCTCGAGCCTGGGTCTTCCGCATCCCAGTCCGACACTCTATCCACTGCGCCATCGCCTGGTCAGGCTAACACATATTTCTTAAGCATCTACTATGTGCTAATCTCCTGAGCCAGAAGCATGCCTCCAATATTTTCTGCTTTGTTTTGAAGAGGAATGTGTATGTGTTCTGTTGTTTTCCCTATTTTCTGGGGGGTTTTCAGGATTTAACTTAAATTCCTCTGGACTTTTAGGGATATCATGAGTTCTAAGTTGTTTTGACAGTACTGTGCCTAAGATAAAGGTATTCATTTTTTTTTTTTTTTTTTTTGGTAAACCTTTGATTTATACAGCAATAGGAGGTTATTTTAATGAAGAATATATGCATTCTATTGCTGTGCTCTCATTATCTTAAATATTTTTATTTCTTTTTTATTTTATATTCTTTAAATATCCTCATTTAATTATTTTTATTACATATTTCATTATATTAAATAGATAAATATTTTGTAACAAATACTTTTATTATTTGCTACAGAAGAAAAACAGTACAAGCATATGTATCCAAGCATTTGAAACTAGAAGTTGGTAAGTTACATTTTGAGAAAGTCATTGAAGCAAGGCTTATAAAGACCTAAGAAATGCTTCGGTTATTTTAATTTAACCTATGTATTATATTTTTGCTTGTACCTGTGCAAGTATTTAAAGAGAGCTTGTGAAAGCAATCTGAGTGCAGCATTTTTCTAGATGTTTATAATTTCTCTCCTGATATTTTACTTTTTCCCACAGCAACAGGCTTAGGAACAAATATAAAATTATTTTTACCGACATTTAGTCAACTGGTAAGGGCAGATATGCAGGTGTACTGGAGAGAACCCACTAAGCAAAAACTTTCAGAATGCAGTGGGCAGCTAGATTGTTCAATGAATACAATTTAAAGAGCTCTAGTGTACATATCTACTGCAGAAAACTTAAAAAATATGATAAACAACAACAACAAAAACCCCAGAAATTTTGACATAGGGTAAATTATAAAGTTTTGATCGGTTTCTTTATATATATATATATATATATATATATATATATATATATATCAACATATATACATATATATATGGTATATATATACTAATGTGACATATGTACTACAGTGTGTCCGTAAAGTCATGGTGCACTTTTGCTGGTCACAGGAAAGCAACAAAAGACGATAGAAATGTGAAATCTGCACCAAATAAAAGGAAAACCCTCCCAGTTTCTGTAGGATGATGTGGCAGCATGTGCGCATGCTCAGATGATGATGTAACACCATGTATACAGCAGAGCAGCCCACGGCCATGCCAGTCAAGATGTGGACAGTACAGAGGAAAGTTCAGTGTGTTCTGTGGCTCGCTAAATTCGAATCCGTGACCAAAGTGCAACGTGAATATCGGCGTGTTTATAATGAAGCACCACCACATAGGAATAACATTACTCGGTGGGATAAGCAGTTGAAGGAAACCGGCAGTTTGGTGGATAAACCCCGTTCTGGTAGGCCATCAGTCAGTGACGAGTCTGTAGAGGCCATATGGGATAGTTACCTAAGGAGCCCTAAAAAATCTGTGCGTGTGTGTGCTCGACAATTACACCTACGCAAGACTACAGTTCATAAGGTGTTAAAGAAATGTCTCTGTTTTACTGGGTACAAAATGCGGCTGTTGCACGCTATCAAACCGGCGGATAGACCCACACGATGTGCATTTGCTATGGATATGCTTCATGATATCGACAATGATGCAAGATTTTTGCAGAAGATTGTGTTTAGCGATGAGGCCACCTTCCATATCTGTGGACATGTTCATCGCCATAACGTCCGAATATGGGCTGCTGAACATCCTCATGCCTACATTGAGTACGAACATAACACCCCTAAAGTGAACATGTGGTGTGGCCTGATGCATGATAAGGTGATAGGCCCATTTTTTTTCGCGGAGCAGTCTGTGATGGCAAACATCTGTCTTGACATGTTGGAACTGTATGCAGTGCCACAATTTCCAGTAGGTGTCATCTCTCAACAGGACAATGCTCCTCCACACTACACCACCATTGTTCATGAGTTTCTGGATAGAACATTCCCCCCCGGCGGTGGATAGGCAGAGGTTCTGTCAAGCCATAGCCACCATGATCCCTGGATCTGACGCCCTTAGACTTTTACTTTTGGGGTTATGTGAAGCAACATGTATACATTGAATGTATCAACAACATTAATCACTTAAAACAGAGTATCGCAGACGTTATTCACTCTGTTACAGGAGACATCCTTACCCTTGTGTGGCAAGAACTTCACTATCGTTTGGATGTGTGTAGGGCAACAAATGGAACTCACATCAAACTGCTCTGAATAAGTATGAAACTGGGAGAGTTTTCCTTTTATTTGGTGCAGATTTCACATTTCTGTCGTCTTTTGTTGCTTTCCTGTGACCGGTCCAAAGTGCACCATGACTTTACGGACACACTGTATATAGTGAAATATATACTATTTACACATAAACACATTTTAACAAAAAGCAGGCTCATACTATATATATTGTATTATAGTCCTTTTTTATCTAAATAAACAGACACTTTCCCATTAAGCATGCTCCTACAGCACGATTTTGTAATTTTGTAATGACTTCTGGCCAATGGGGATTAGTTAACAACACTACAGCACGTTCCTCAGAGGACTAGGGGTTTAGAAAGAAAGAGAGGAGGCATTGACTCCACTTTCAATATTTGAGAGGTATGGGTGATCACCTTTTCTCGGTGTCCTGAGGGTAAAACAGATTCCAGTTAGGACAGAAGGAAAAGAAATGGTCAGGGAAGAGGTTAAGAATGTCAAAAGGTTTGTTAATCTTGAGATAGAATTCCAGAGATCTACAGGCCAGAGAGGGAAGGATATGGGATTGTGTCTGGTAGAAGAAACCAGAACAATGATATGAGGATCTGAGAGAAAACTAGACTATCTTGGGAAGGTTGTAGGATGTGCCCAGAGGTGGGAGGAGAACAAGCCTCTCTCTGGCTCTGCCAAATAGTGGATGCCACATGCTCTTTGTGACCCCTGTTGGCCACTTCATTGAACACACACACACAGTAGGGCAAAAGTAGGCTTATAGGTGTGAGTATACAAAGCACAGAGCTTATTTTTATATTATTATTTATTAATTATTATATTATTTTCCATATGAACAACTGTAAATCTACTTTTGCCCCACCCAGTGTGTGTGTGTATATTTAAAAAACTTTTAATAATGCTTGTCTCATAAAGGGCACTCCTTAAAAATACACTCTTGTCTCTCTGGCATTGCAAAACCATGGTATTCCTCCTAATAACCTCAAATAGTACTTCTGGGAGGGTTCTTCCTCTTTACTCATCTCTAAAATATGTGTACTCTGTGGATCTGCCAGGGTCACTTTCTCAACCTACTTTCTTTCTGGGTGATCTCTACTTTCCATGGCTTCTGGTATCATCTACAAAACTCCATCTTTAGTGGGATAAGTCTAATAGTAAATATACAGGCTCACCATCACTAAACCTTCTCTCAGTAAACATTAACTTACAGAAATCACTGCTCCAATTTCTAAAGGCTTACCAACCGGGCTTTTAATGATACTCTAGAAGCTCTGGCTACTTAGCTTGGTGGATAGAGTGTCGGCTTGGTGTGCTGTTGCTTCTTCTATTCTAGGCCCTTTCTTGTTTCACTGTCCCCAGCTTAAATAATTGTACTCTTAAAATCACCTGGACTCATGTTGTAACACACTACCAGCTGGCCTTAGGCAAACCCCCAAGGTCCAGGTTCCCTTTCTGGTAACACTACCTATCTCTATTTTTTATGTAAGGTATTGAAAAACATCTTAAATAATAATTAAGAGGACTAATTATTCACAATCTCAGCATTGTAAGAGCTTTTTCAATTTGGGGTATTCCCTTTTAATATTCATGTACATAATTATTTTTATCAGTGTACATTCATTTACATTTTGTTTTAGTGATTTTAGTTATTGTGAGATAAATTTAAGGAAATAAGTGTGTTTTTCTGGCTTCTGATAGTCTTTAATCCTGAAAACCACTGTAGGATGTTATGGGTGGGAGCAACACATTAAAATATCTAAGACCACAAAGTCTTATTTGAAAAACTGCTTTTTGTGTTTTGTAGGCATTTCCTAAACTGTATTGCTTTCTTTTTCTTCTAATTAGTTGATCATGGACTTGCCAGGTTGGTGACAGTATATTGTGAGCATGGTCATAAAGCTGCCAAAATCAACCCCCTCTTCACTGGACAGGCCCTACAGGAGAAGGTGCCTGAAATCCAAGCTCTTGTACAGACCCTGCAGGGACCTTTTAATACTACAGGTAAAGCCCATTGATAATAGACCTACCATGTGACAGCTGCCAACCAAGGTGGGGCTTTCTCTGTTTTTTAAGATCTTATATGCCCACTGGAGCTGAGGCTTCCATGGGGTGTGAGGAAACAGTGAGGGGCACATTCAAGTACTATCAGGGGGGAGCAATCTTAAAATTCTAGGATGTCTTTTGATAGGGCCCATTTTTTCTGCATTCAAAAACCTATAGACAGCCTGGCCGGTGGTGGCACAGTGGATAGAGCCTCAACCTGGGACACTGAAATCCCCGTTTGAAATTTCGAGGTTGCTGGCTTGAGCGTGGGGTTTCTGGCTTGAGCACAAATCATTGACATGATCCCAAGATCATTGGCTTGAGCAAGTGGTCACTGGCTTGGCTTGAGTCCTCCCCTGGTCAAGGCACATATGAGAAGCAACCAATGAACAACTAAAGTGAAGCAACTACAAGTTGATGCTTCTCATCTCTCTCTCTCAAATAAGTAAGAGAAAAGATTCTATGGAAAGCTACATTATTAATTGATGTATCTACTGAGCATTTAAGCAAATGCTTTACAGGCAAGGTAAAATTAAAGAGAAACTATAAACAAACAGCCAACAGGTACATGAAAAAGTACTGGAAAAAGTGCAAATCAAACTACAGTGAGATATCACCTCACATCTGTTAGAAATGGCTATTGTAAAAAAAATAAATTGGCAAGGATGTGGAGAAAAGGGAATCCTTGTGCACTATTGGTGAGAATGTAAGTTGGTATAACCACTATCAAAAACAGCATGGAGGTTCCTCAGATAATAAAAAATAAAACCATCTTATGATCCAGCAATTTCACTTCTGGGTATTTATCCAAAGGAATTGACATCAGGCTCTTTTTATTTTTAAATATTGCTCAATTCTTTATTTATTTTTATTCACTCATTTTTAGAGAGGAGAGAGTGTGTGTGAGAGAGAGAGAGAGAGGGAGAGAGAAAGCGGGGAAGAGCAGGAACCATTAACTCCCATATGTGCCTTGACCAGACAAGTGCAGGGTTTTGAACCGGCGACCTCAGCATTCCACTGCGCCACCACAGGTCAGGCGACATCAGGATCTTGAGGAGTTATCTGCATGCCATGTTCATTGCAACTTGGTCAATCAATATCAAAGATCTAAAGTTTAAGAAACCATAAGCAATACAAATTAAATGTTTGTTAATTCATGTTGTAAATTTAGGCAAATAACTGATAACTTATTTGGTGCTGAGCTAATGGCATATTACAAACTTTCCTTTTCTTTGACTCTGAATATCAGGGAGATTTTCTCTTACCTTAAAATGTTACTTTGCTATCAATATTAATTCACATTAGATAACCATAGACATTGCTTTATTGATATTATTAAGCCTGGAACATTTTGGGAGATAGATATTTGAGATAAAGGTAGGGCATAAGATTTGTAGCTAGCCTGACCAGGCGGTGGCGCAGTGGATTGAGCGTCAGACTGGGATGCAGAGAACCCAGGTTTGAGACCCCGAGGTTGCCAACTTGAGCACAGGCTCATCTGGCTTGAGCAAAAAGCTCACCAGCTTGGACCCAAGGTCACTGGCTCCAGCAAGGGGTTACTCGGTCTGCTGAGGGCCCGTGGTCAAGGCACAAGAGAAAGCAATCAATGAACAACTAATCTATCGCAATGAAAAACTGATGATTGATGCTTCTCATCTCTCTCCGTTCCTGTCTGTTTGTCCCTATCTATCCCTCTCTCTGTCTCTGTAAAAAAAAAACAACAAAAAAAAACATTTGTAGCTATAAAGCAGATTAAAAGTAGCTTTGCAATTTTAGTTTAAATGATTATAACATCAAAATTTGTCATAAAATGGTATGGCTGTGTCTTTGTGAAGAAAGATTTATTTCTTCTTCTAGTTTTACTACCTTATAGCTTTTGACTATATTTTTAGTTTTGCTTCTAGAAAAATAGAGATAAGCATTGATAATGACACAACTTATTCAGAACAAAATGCTCTGAATTGAAATAATTATTTTAGTATGTTCTATAAGTAGTTACATTGTTAATTTGTCTTTAAGAAGATCCCTTTGATTCCATTTCTTAGGATTATTGAACATGGGGAAGGACGAGGCCTCTCTTGAGGAAGTATTAGCCCATCTCAACCAGATCTACTGTGGGCAGATTTCCATTGAAACCTCCCAACTTCAGAGTCAAGAAGAGAAAGATTGGTTTGCCAGGCGGTTTGAGGAACTGAAAAAGGAGACCTTTACCACAGAAGAGCGAAAACATCTGTCCAAACTAATGCTAGAATCTCAGGTATAAAAGTAGCAGCTAATATCAGTGCAATTAGTTCAACTCATTTCCTACAAAGGTACATAAATGCTGAAGAGAGGGAATTAGGCATGAAATCACTGACGGGACCTCCACTTACCCTCCATTGCTTCAACACAACAGACAATATAATGAACACTACTTTAATTAGGAAAAAGTAGATTATCAAACAATGGAGCCGTTAGTTCTCCCAGAGCCAGAACACATTTTATATACATATTTATCTGTTCACTCTATAAAAGATAATAAAACCCTTAAGCTCTTCTCATGTGTGTTTTCTGAAGTGATAAAAAACAAAACAAAACAAAAAGCTAGCCTGACCAGATGGTGGCGCAGTGGGTAGAGCGTCGGACTGGGATGCGGAAGACCCAGGTTTAAGACCCCGAGGTCGCCAGCTTGAGCCCGGGCCCATCTGGCTTGAGCAAAAGCTCGCCAGCTTGGACCCAAGGTCGCTGGCTCCAGCAAGGGGTAGCTCGGTCCGATGAAGGCTCGCGGTCAAGGCACATGTGAGAAAGCAATCAATGAACAACTAAGGTGTCGCAACGGCAATGAAAAACATGATTGATGCTTCTCACCTCTCTGTTCCTGTCTGTCTGTCCCTATCTATCCCTCTCTCAGACTCTCTCTCTGTCCCTGTTAAAAACAAACAAAAACAAAAAAACTATGCATGGAAAGTAAATTAGTACAAATTGATGGAACTGAATTTTTGTCAGGGGCTATTTTCAGGACTCAGGCATATCAAGATAACAAGAAATTTATTCCCAGACCCTGGCTGGTTGGCTCAGCAGTAAAGCATTGACCCAGTCTGTGGAAGTTCTGGGTTCAATTCCTGGTCAGGGCACATAGGAGAAGCAACCATCTGCTTCTCTACCCTTCCCTCTTCTTTTTCTTCCTCTCACTGTCTCTCTCTTTCTCTCTCTCTCTCTTCCTCTCCCGCAGACATGGCTCAAATGGTTTGAGCAAGTTGGTCTCAGGTGCTAAAATAGCTCAATTGCTGAGCAACAGAGCAGTGGTTCCAGATAGGCAGAGCATCACCAGGTGGATCTTGTTCAGGGTGCATTCAGGAGTCTGTCTCTCTGCTCCCTGCCTCTCTCTTAATTAAGAAAAAGAAAAAGAAATTTATTCTCAATAATTTAGACCATTGGTTGGCTAGTTTATAGTCTTGATAAAATAGTATTGTAGAGCCTGATACTAAAACTCAGGTACTGGTTTGAGGCAGCAGAAATCTGAGTCCTGGTGCCAGATCTGGAAGAACACACATCTGAGGGGATTCCTCTTGGGGTAAGTTATTCTATGCCTCAGATTATTTTCTCTGCATACCTTGCTGCTGTCTGGTGTCCTTGGCAAGGCTTTCCTGTTAGATTCTGGGTGACTTCCTTCTTTCGCTGGGGTAGGTAGTGAAAGGGCACAGCTGCAACCACTTGAGGTAGTGCGAGGTCTTCTTAACAACACACCCAAACAAGTCTGACTTTGACTTAAGTAGTTGGCTATCTTCCTATAACAAATGTGTCTGATGTGATGTGCCATAGGAATTTGACCACTTTTTGGCCACCAAGTTTGCCACAGTGAAGAGATATGGAGGTGAAGGAGCTGAAAGCATGATGGGCTTTTTCCATGAGTTGCTGAAAATGTCAGCCTACTGTGGGATCACTGATGTCATCATTGGGATGCCCCACAGGGGTAGACTTAATTTATTGACAGGTCTTCTGCAGTTCTCTCCAGAGGTAAGATATTGTCTGTGACATAAAATTGTAACAGAGTAAAACCAATATTAATATTTCCTTTTAGAAAAATCGACTAAGCATATGAATCATTGATCCAGGACATAACTTAGTTAATTAATGGAACCCAGTGTTGCTGGATAGAATGGGTATTTGGGTTGATTTTCTGCGTAGCCTTATGTGGATTCTTTCTTCTTTCAGGGAAGTGAAAGATTAGTTTATTACCTCAAGGATGATATGAATAGATAAATTCTGTTTGAATCACACTTTTTTCACTTCACAAGCATTATTCAAATAAACAAAGATCTGTGCAATTTTATACAGTTTTACCTTCCAAGAAGTCAGTTTTACCTTCCACTTATCTGCAGAGTTTATAATTAATAGGTTGTACTAAAACTAATGATGCATTATCTTAAGACATCGCCCAAGGGAGAGGTTTCATAGGTAGCTGCATCTTGGTATTCTATTCAGTCTAACTCAACTGCTATGCTCTGTAAGTCTCTCAAAAGGCTTGAGACTCAGGACTGAAGATCTGATATCAGGGACCATCAGAGAGATTTGATATTTAATTAGGTTGTGGGTATGATGCATGGATAAGCTTCATTATTGTCCTTGGCAAGAGGATTAAAAATAATTACAAATATTAAAGGGACTGTTAAAATTAGATGGAGTGAACAGAGCCATGGAAGTGTGTGTTGTTCTTAAGAATAGGAGAAAATTCTTTGTGGTATTATGTCTGGGGCCAAGCTTTATCACTGTTACTCATACATCAGTGTTTCTGATGCTAGAAATTGATAATCAGCTTTTAAAAGACATATCTTAGAAAAGGTAGAGTATGACAGGACAAAGTGATTTGTCAGATGGAGGCATGTGCTTAGATACATGCAAAAATTCTTAAACTACCAATTGCATTCCTAGAATATCTCAGGCAAAGAAATTATTCAAAGATGCAAAAATGATTATAAATGATCATATTTGTGACAAACACATCTGTACCCACACTGTATGTTCCTCTATGTAGATAGGTAAATAAGAAGCTTTTGCAAACTAGAGAAACTTTGGGGTATTCAAATAAGTTGGCTAATTGAAGATAACGTGCTGTTTTTGGTAAATACTTTGGTTTGATACCCAACATTGTTACTTATTAGCCAAGGACCTTTAACAATTTAGTTAATTTCTCTTGCTTGTTTACTTTTAAAATGGGTAGTAACATCTGTCTCATAGATGAAAATGAAGTGAGAGAATATCTTGTGATATTGGACTTTTATATTTATTTTATTTTAGAGAGAAAGAAAAACATCTACTTGTTCCAGTTATTGACGCATTCATGCATTCATTGGTTGACTTTTGAATGTGTTCTGACCAGGTGTGGAACCTGCAACCTTGGCATATTGGAACAAAGATCTAACCAACTGATCTACCCAGCCAGGGCTTGGACTTGTACAGTTTTTATTTATTTTTAATTTAAAATTTTTTTTATAGTTTTTATAAAAAATTTTTTATAGTTTTTAGATGTAACTTGAACTAAGAGTATATGTCGTCCCCTTCTAAATGGGATTTTCTATTATTTTTCTCTTGACCTTTAATAAAATTAATTCAAAAATTCTTTTGAAAATGTATTCTAAAAGGTCTATTTAAGAAAAATTATTTTTGCTTATTGCGAGGCAGAGGTCACCTACTGTCTATGTCATGTTAGATTCTTTGTAAAGTATTGGTACTTCATTTGATTGTGAGGATCTCTAAGTGCTTCTGTGCATTCAAGCAGTTAGAAGTTTGTGCCTATTTTTAAATAATTTATGGTAATAATAATTATAAAAGCATGTACATGAAGTTTTTTTGTATTGTATTATTTAAACTAGCCACTTCTTCCCTAGTCTTCATTATGATAAAAAGAAAACAAACACAAAAACATTTTTTCTTGCATGTATATCCACAATAGCTGATGTTTCGCAAAATGCGAGGCTTAAGTGAGTTTCCAGAAAATGTCTCAGCCACTGGAGATGTCCTGTCTCACCTGACCTCCTCGGTTGACCTGGACTTCGGTGCACACCATCCCCTGCATGTGACAATGCTGCCTAACCCTTCACACCTGGAAGCTGTAAACCCCGTGGCTGTTGGGAAAACTCGGGGAAGGCAGCAATCTAGACAGGATGGGGACTACTCTCCAGACACTTCAGCTCAGCCTGGGGACAAAGTCATTTGCTTGCAGGTACTTGTAGCTTTAGAAAGTGAGACCAGAAGTTGGGAAGACCAGAAGGAGAAAGAATGTCTAAGTTGATTGATCTGAAAGGAGATGGCAGACATTCCAGATGAAACTGAGATAAACTTGGGAAAAAAATATTCCGGGGTTGTTTTAAAAATCAGTAACAGCTATGAGGACTGGTATCAAGGCAACTGACTGCAGACTGTGGTTTTCACTTTGCCTTTTCTTTCTTAAGTTATAAATTAATTAAGGGGGTATTGACTGACTGGCATACCTGCTACTGCAAGGGGGATGGATGTCATTACTTCTCTGAAAGTGTGGCCTTCCTGGAAACCACATGGGACCCACATATCTAACAAGTCTGCAAGAGTCTGGATTTCTTTCTTTCTTTCTTTTTGCTTGCTTGTTTTAAAATGAAGGTCTTTGGTACCAGGGTGAAGAATGCAAATTATTAGTGTGACTCCTGCTTCTCCTGCTTCCCCTGCCTCCCCTCCCCCCCAGTTTTTCATAACCTAAAAGGTATCTTTTAGAGCAGTGGTTCTTAACCTTTTCTGAGGTACCGAACCCACCAGTTTCATATGCGCATTCACCGAACCCTTCTTTAGTGATAAATAAAAAATGATTTTTTTTCCAAATTCAAGACATAGGTATATGTTTTTATACTGGTACACAAAATGAGCCGTGCATGAACATCACCTTGCTCAAAGAACAAAACCAACAAAGTGCATGAACTCACAACAAATTACGGTATTACTTTATTCTGGCCTCCGCGGCAGAGGCTTCTCCGAACCCCTGAGACCGACTCATTGAACACCTAGGGTTCGATAAAACCCAGGTTAAGAACCACTGTTTTAGAGGTTTGGATTGTGAGTCACTTTTTTTCCTACAAGTGTTTATTTAATACAAACCTTGAACTACCGAGGGATAATTAATCCTGGGTTTTAGTAATTGAGTCTTCAAATCTATCACAAATGTATAAATCTATAAGGCAATAAGAATATTTGGCTCTGTGTACAAATAACCACATTATGTTATTCATGTTAATTTTTCATGGGTCAGAAGATTGTATAAAATACTTGGAGGAAGGCAGGCTAGATTTGATTATGATATGGCATTTCTAAATAGAAATCTTCAAATCATTAGCCAGATAATCTCTTTGTCTTTCTCGTGACTTAACTCATGATATTTGAAAATATTTTAGTCATTTCTATTTACTCACTACATTAAGCAGATCTTAAGATTGATTTCTGAAGAGGTGAAAATGACCTTTTCTTTAGTGTGATGAGAAACTTCTTCTGCCATGTTCCCAAAATATTTTGCCCTGCTCTGTATGTGCATGTCTTGCCTTGCTCAAATACATGATCCTAATTTCTTGTGGGAACCCTAAATTTGCAATCTATAAAATGGTGGTGAGTGAGATTCCCAGTGCTACTTTTTCTGCCTGTCTTCTGTTTATCTTAGTCCTGGACCTTGTGAGAGTGTATTTTCACCTGTGATGTGTGTGTGTCAAACCCCACCCTCACCCCACCCCAGTCATGTTTGGCTGAGCAGCTTCCACTTTATTCAGCGTTTGTTTGTGCTTTATGGAGTGGTTTCAAAGTGGAGCGGTTTCTTTATTTAAGAGGCAAAGTAAAATTAGCAAATGCCACAGGTATACTTTAGTGCCAAGAATCCTAAGACCAGGATAACATGATGCGTATTATGTTCTTATCAATGCCTCTACTATAACATTTATGTAAAGGAGAAAAAAAGGCACACATCTTTCTTTCTTTAGTGACCTCCTTTTGCATCTTTACCCCGTAAGAAATGCCATCATTAAAGGAGCTTGAGGGTAAGGAGCCCCTTGACTTCATGTGGGCCACCATGTGGCTGCTGGTTGGACTTTACAATGTAAAAAGAAAAGGACTCTGCAAATAAGAAGACCTAAATTCAAATTCCGGCTTTGCTGCCTTGTAGTTTGGAGCTCTTGGTTCTGCTACTTGAGTTCTCTGAATCTTGTAGACAAAATAAGAGTACATTATGTTTCTCATGGTACTCTGAAGATTCAATGAGAGCATGTCTATAATAAGTTCCTTAATCCAGGAGAAAGGCTTGGAGGTGTGGGGAAATAAGTAGAAAAAAAACGGAGGTATCACAATCACAGAAGGTCTAGCATCCAATGCAAGCCATATGAAATATATACTCTTTTTGAACCTTGGTTTTCTCATCTGTTTAAGGGACAATAGTGACTTTCTTACCTGTCCCTCCAAGCTGATTAAGTGGATTAATAGAGATAATGTATAGTGCTGTGTGGAGATGATAAAAGGATATGTTATTACTAGGTATAAATATTCCAAAATATCAGTTATCCCTGTAGACCAGGGGTAGTCAACCTTTTTATACCTACCACCCACTTTTTTATCTCTGTTAATAATAAAATTTTCTAACTGCCCACCGTTTCCACAGTAATGGTGATTTATAAAGTAGGGAAGTAACTTTACTTTATAAAAGTGATAAAGCAGAGTTACAGCTTTATATTTATATTATTATAGCATATAATAATAATTACTTACCAAGTACTTTATGTCAGATTTTCGCTAAGTTTGGCAGAATAAATCTTTATAAAACAACTTACTATAGTTAAATCTATCTTTTTATTTATACTTTCGTTGCTCCGCTACCGCCCACCATGAAAGCTGGAATGTCCACTAGTGGGCAGTACGGACAGGTTGACTACCACTGCTGTAGACCCCAGCAGTGGGAAGGTGTAGACTAGAAATTTCACTTAGACAAAAGAATGCTTCCTTTCTTGCCCCAAATAGTTTACTTATATAAAAAACAACTATAGGATATTAACAATGTCATTAAAAATGAATTTCTAAGTATTTTTTCTTAATTCATATTTAGGTATTTTAATTCTGTTATTAGAGCCACAAAGATTGCCTTAAGTTAGGGCATATCAGATTTTATTCTTTAGTTCGGCATCTTGGCTGTTTATGATAATTGTCCTTTTAGCACAAAGTCTGTGGAGCTTATATTTTCTTCTAAGATCTACAATCCCCTCATTATTAGATTTCAGCTTTTCTAAAAACAAAAATTCCCCCTCTTTGCCAACTTTCATCCACCAGGTTATGTGATATTATGGTCTAGCACACTTCAAATGTTTTGGGAAAGTGGCACATTTTAAACATTTTCTCATAATAACATTTTGTTTTTCTCATCAATTCATTTTGCTTCTAATGTATGATATATCCCCCAACCCCACATACACACACTTCCTGTTTTGGCTGTGATATCACTCTCCTTTATGTTCGCAATGGTCTCCAACACAACCATCTGGAATTAGCTGATGTGAGCTACACATAGTCTTTTTTGGGTGGGGGGGATGTGATTGAAAAGGCAAGAGGGAGAGTTCAAAACTGTGCACTATTTCTTGTCTCTCACAGGCTGTTTCCATGAAAGTTTTACCACAGCTGATATTTCCTTTGTACCTCCAAAAGTCCTTCCTTCTGTGGTGCTGCCATATTTGCTAGTCTATTGATGAGTATACAGGAAGTGAAGCATATAGCTGATGATATGAAGTGGAAGGAGTAGGTCAACTGGTAATGGTTGCAAGAAGAAAAGAACTGATTTAGCATCTTTCAAAGCTTCTTTAGATAGAAAATCCTACAACAGTCAATTTTTAGTAGAGCAGTGGAACAGTGAGAGGGTGATTGTTTTTATTTCTGTTATTATTTAAAAACAATTTATTCCAGTCTGAAAACCTAAATTTCTCTATTGCTTATGTTTCTTTTTTTTTCTCCCCCATAATTTAGGTTCACGGTGATGCTTCTTTCTGTGGTCAAGGGATTGTTCCTGAAACATTTACACTGTCTAATCTCCCACATTTCAGAATTGGTGGAAGTGTCCATCTGATTGTCAATAACCAGCTGGGTTATACCACTCCAGCAGAGAGAGGAAGGTCTTCCTTATATTGTAGTGATATTGGTATGTAACACCAGATTATTGATGCTACTGGGTCAAACAAGGAATTTCTAGAGAAACTTCAGGTTTGCTTGGAACTCCGAGCCTCACTGTTTATCCTATTTTAAATTTTGGGTCAGATACAGTCAGTAGTCACCCTCAGTGTTGTTAAGTTAATATTCCTTTTAAACTTCAAGTGTCATCTTTATATCCAAAGAAGAAGGACTAGAGTGGAACTTAGAGGTTGCATTCTCAAATTGCTTTAGTATCCAGTTGAATGATCTGGTGTAAACAAGAGATCAGCACAATTAGTCAACACTAAAGTAACTGTTTTTAGGATGTTGAAACTTGGAGTATTCAAATCTTGGTCAAAAAGGATATGTTCAATTTGATAAGGGGTTAATATCTAAAATATATCAAGAACTAACACAACTTAATGACAAATACAATCTAATTAAAAAATGGACAGACATGGAGAAGATGGCAGCGAAGAAGACAGACATACAGACTCCCAGCTCATACCACCAAATGGGATAACAAATTAATTTAGGAACAATCAGCATGAAAAACCAACTTTGGACTAAAAGAACAGATCTCAAAGAGAGAGACCCTGAGATATGGGGGCCCTCAGTTTCAGAACCAGAGACCCAGTCTAGAAATCCAGGGACTGGAGGAGACAGACGGAAAGCATTGAGAGGGGAGAAGAGCCAAGTTCTGTGTGTGGGAAGTGGCGAGGGTGCCTTAAAGGGACAGAGCAGAAAATATTGCTCACAGCCACTTGCTAGGAGCCCTGGGGGTGAGGAGGGCTGAGAGGACTGGCTTGTCTTCCACGAGCAAAGTGGAGAGAGTAAGACAGAGAGTGATGGGCAGAGGAATGCCTGGGATGACCTGAGAAACTGACTCATCCAGTGTGAAGGCGGCCATAGCTGGGGGAGAGGTTGATCCCTCCACACAGCACAAGCTTAAAGTGGTTCCGGGTGACCCACCTCCAGAAAGATCTCCAGCTCCTATCAGTGCAAAAGACACAACTGAAAGCAGGAAGCAGAGTGGAGGACAGTAACTTAGGTCTCCAGGGAAATCTGAGATACAACTCTCCCTACTGAAGCTGAGAAAGTGCCCCACCCCCAGAGAGCAGCTGGCAGAACTGTCTTCAGGTTCTCAGAGGTTACACCCGCCGCATTCCTGGATACAGTTTCAAATAAGCCCCCTGCTGATATCAGTAAAGAAGCATATCATTGAGATAAGTAAACTGAAAAGAAAACAAACAAATCAAGATTTCAAAGCAGCTCTACTAGGTAAGACGACCACAACTGGAACAAGCCTACAAGCCACAAACAGAACAATGGGAAGACAGAGAAACATAAGTCATATGCGTCAACAAGACAAGTCCTCAGAAAAGTCCTGGATGAACCGGAAGTAATTAAATTACTCAATGCAGACTATAAAATAATGATTGTTAGGATGCTTAGGACCTCAAAGCTACAATGGATAGACATAATGAACACCCCAATAAAGAAATAGTAAGCATCAAAAAGGACACGAAATCATAAAGAACCAGACAGAAATGCCAAACACAATATCAGAAATGAAGACTACACTAGAAGGAATTAAAAGCAGGCTGAATGAAGCAGAGGATTGAATCAGCAACTTAGAGGACAAGATAAGCAAAAGCATGGAAGCAGAACAGCGCAAAGAAAAAGAAGATAGAAAAGTCTGAGGAAACTCTTAAGAGCTCTGTGACAACATGAAGAGAAACAATATCTGCATAATAGGGGTTCCTGAAGGAGAAGAGAAAGAACAAGGAATAGTGAACCTGTTTGAAGAAATTATAGCCAAAATTTTTCCTAAATTGATGCAGGAAAGAGTCACACAGGTTCAACAAGCGGAGAGAACCCCATTATAAAAGAACCCAGAGACCCACACCAAGACATATTATAATCAAAATACCAAAACTAAGAGATAAGGGAAGAATACTAAAAGCTATAAGAGAAAAACAGTCAATCACCTACAAAGGAACCCCATAAAGATGATATCCAACTTCAACAGAAACACTTATGGCCAGAAGGAAATGGCAAGAAATATTCAAAGTAATGCAGAACAAGAACCTACAACCAAGACTTCTTTATCCAGTAAGACTATCATTTAAAATTGAAGGAGAAATAAAAAATTACCCAGACAAAAAACAAACAAACAAAAAAAACCCTCAAGGAATTCATCACAGCCAAACCAAAGCTGCAAGAAATGTTAAGGGGCCTGCTGTAGACAGAACAAAGTGGGGAGGGAAAATCTAGTAAAAGGTGAATGTAGATTTAAAGAAAAAAAATGGCAATAAACAGCTGTATATCAATAATAACCTTAAATGTAAATGGATTAAATGCTCCAATCAAAAGACATAGGGTAGCTGAATGGATAAGAAAACAGGACTTGTATATATGCTGTTTACAAGAAACCCACCTCAAAACATAAGATACACAGACCGAAAGTAAAAGGATAGAAAAACATATTTCATGGAAATGGAAAAAAAAAGCTGGGGTAGCACTACTTATATCTGACAAAATAGACTTTAAAACAAAGACCATAGTAAGGGAGAAAGAAGATCACTACATAATTAAAAAGGGAGCAATCTAACAGGAAGAGATAACCATTATAAATATCTATGCACCTAATATAGGAGCTCCTAAATATATAAAGCAGATTTTGATGAATATAAAGGGAGAGATCAACAGCAATACTATAATAGTAGCGGATTTCAATACACCACTAACATCACTGGGTAGATCCTCAAGAAAGAAAATTAACAAAGAAACAGCAGAATTAAGGGACACACTAGATAAACTGGATTTAATAGATATCTTCAGAAACTTTCACCCTAAAGCAGCAGAATATACATTCTTTTCAAGTGCGCATGGTAAATTCTCTAGGATATTTACCACATATTAGGGCATAAAGTGAGTCTCAACAAAATTAAAAAGATTTAAACCATATCAAGCATCTTTTCTGACCACAATGGCATGAAACTAGAAATCAACTACAATAGAAAAACTAAAAAATACTCCAAACACTTGGAAACTAAACAGCATGTTATTAAATAATGAATGGGTCAACAATGAGATCAAGGAAGAAATAAAATATTTCCTTAAAACAAATGAAAATGAGCATACAACAACTCAAAATCTGCGAGACACAGCAAAAGCAGTCCTGAGTAGAAAGTTTATAACATTACATGCATACCTTAAGAAACTAGAAAAAGCTCAAACAACTTAACCCTGCAACTAAAAGAACTAGAAGAAGAATACAAGTAAAACCTAGATGAAGTAGAAAGAAGGAAATAATAAAGATCAGAGCAGAAACAAAGGACAGAGAGACTAAAAAAAAAAAAAAAATACAGAGGATCAATGAAACCAAGAGCTGGTTCTTTCAAAAGATAAACAAGATCCATGAACCCTTAGCCAGGCTCACCACGAAAAAAAGAGAAAGGATTAAATAAATAAAATTGGAAATGAGGATGGAGAAGTAAGAACAGACACAGCAGAAATACAAAGGATTGTAAGATAATAATATGAAGAACTATATGCTAAAAAAATAGACAACCTAGGTGAAATGGACAAATTCCTTGAAAAATATAATCTTTCAAACATCAATTAGGAAGAATCAGAAAACCTAAATAGACTGATTACAACAAATGAGATCAAAAGAGTTATCAAAACACTCCCAACAAACAAAAGCCTTGGGCCAAATGGCTTCACAGGCAAATTCTATCAAACATTCAAAGAAGAATTAACTCCTCTCCTTATCAACCTATTTCAAAAAATTCAAAAGGAGAGAAAATTTCCAAGCACCTTTTATGAGGCAAGCATAATACTGATTCTAAAACCAGGCAAAGACACTACAAAGAAAGAAAACTATAGGCCAATATCCCTGATGAATTTAGATGCTAAAATTCTCAACAAAAATATTAGCAAACAGGATCCAGCAATACATGAAAAAAATCACACACCATGATCAAGTGGGAGGCAAGGCTGGTACAATATTTGCAAATCAATCAATGTGATTCATCACATAAACAAAAGGAAGGACAAAAACCACATGATAATATCAATAGATGCAGAGAAAGCATTTGATAAAATCCAGCACCCATTTATGATCAAAACTCTCAGCAAAGTGGAAATATAGGGAATATAACTCAACGTGATAAAGGCCATCTATGACAGACCCACAGCCAACATCATATTCAATGGGCAAAAGGTAAAAGCAATTTCTTTAAGATCAAGAACAAGGCAGGGGTACCTCCTTTCACCACTCTTATTCAACATACTTCTGGAAATCCTAGCCACAGCAAACAGACAAGAAGAAATAAAAGGCATCCAAATTGGAAAAGAAGAAGTAAAACTCATTATTTGCTGATGATATGATACTGTACATAGAAAATTCTAAAGTCACAGTCAAAAAGCTACTGGACCTGACAAATGAATTCAGCAAGGTGGCAGGATATAAAATTAATACTCAGAAATAAGAGGCATTTTTATACACCAACAATGATCTGTCTGAAAGAGAAATTAAGAAAACAATCCCCTTCACTGTTGCAACAAAAAATAAAGTACCTAGGAGTAAATTTACCCAAGGAGGTTAAAGACTTGTACTCAGAAAATTATAAAACATTAATAAAAGAAATCAAGGAAGATACAGACAAATGGAAGCATATACCGTGTTCATGGTTAGGCAGAATAAACATCATTAAAATCTCCATATTACCCAAAGCAATTTATTAATTTAATGCAATTCCTATTAAAATACCAATGACATACTTCAAAGACAAAACAAATATTCCAAAAATTTATATGGAACTAAAAAAGAACACTGATAGCCTCAGCAATCTTGAAAAAGAAGAATAAAGTGGGTGGTATCACACTCCCGATGTCAAGTTATACTACATGGCCTTTGTACTCAAAACAGCTTGGTACTAGCATAAGAACAGGCATATAGATTAATGGAACAGAACAGAAAACCCAGAAATAAACCTGCACCTTTATGGACAACTAATATTTGACAAGGGTGGGAATAGCATACCTGTGGAGTAAAGACAGTCTCTTTAGCAAATGGTGTTGGGAAAATTGGACAGCTACCAGCAAAAAAAAAAAAAAATAGATCACCAACTCACACCATTCACAAAAATAAACTCAAAATGAATAAAAGACTTAAGTGTAAGTCATGAAATCATAAATATCCTAGAGGAAAACATAGACAATAAGCTCTTCGACATCCCTCGCAGCAATATATTCGTTGATTTATTTCCACGGGTAAGGGAAATAAAGGACAGGATAAACAAATGGGACTATATAAAACGAAAAACTTTTGCACAGCTAAGGACAATATGAACAAAGTAAAAAGGCAAACCATACATTGGGAGAACATATTCAACAATACCTCTGATAAGGGGTTAATAACCAAAATTTATAAAGAACTTGTAAAACTCAACACCAGGAAGATAAACAACCCAATCAAAAAATGGGCAAAAGAAATGAATAGACACTTCTCCAAAGAGGACATACAGATGGCCAATAGGCATATGAAAAAATGTTCAACATCACTAATCATTAGAGAAATGCAAATTTAAACCACAATGAGATATCACCACACACCAGTCAGAATGGCGCTCATCAACAAAACAACACAGATTAAGTGCTGGCGAGGATGTGGAGAAAAGGGAACCCTCCTGCACTGCTGGTGGGAATGCAGACTGGTGCAGACACTGTGGAAAACAGTATGGAGATTTCTCAAAAAATTAAAAATGGAATTGCCTTTTGACCCAGCCATCCCACTTTTAGGAATATATCTCAAGAACACCACATCAATGATTCAAAAGGAGAAATGCACCCCCATGTTTATGGCAGCATTGTTTACAGTAGCCAAGATCTGGAAACAGCACAAGTGTCTGTCAGTGGATGAGTGGATTAAAAAGCAGTGGTATATACACACAATAGAATACTGTGGGGCCATGAAAAAGAAGAAAATATTACCTTTTGTAACAACATGGTTTGACCTGGAAACTATTATGTGAAGTGAAATAAGCCAGGCAGAGAAAGAAAAATATTATATGACCTCATTCATTTGAGGAATTCGACGAACAATATGAACTGAGGAATGGAATAGAGACAGTGGCGAGATAAAAAGATCCAGAGGGAAAGCAGACAGAGGGAAAGGGGATGATAGGATGGAATGAGAGAAGAATAACAAATCCTTGAAGGAAGTGGGGAGGGCATTACAGGGAGGGGGCAAGGAGGATGTACTGGGGAACACAGGGAAGGGGAGGATTTATTTGGGGGGACACTGGAATCTATGTAAGCACAATAAATTAAAACAAATTTTATGTTCAAAAATAATAAACAGAGGAACTGAATAAACATTTCTCTAAAGAAGGTACACTGATGGTCAACAGTCACATGGAAAGATGCACAGCATCACTAAATCATCAGGGAACTGCAAAGCAGGATCACAATGAAGTACCACCTCATACCTCTTGAATGGCTATCATCAAAAAGACAAGAAACAACAGGTGCTGGTGAGGTTGTGGTTTAAAGGACCGTTGTACACTGTGGGTGAATGTAAACTAGCCCAAGCACTATGGAAAGCAATATGGTGGTTCCTTAATAAATTAAAAGTAGATCTACCATAGGATCCAGCAATCCTACTTTTGCTTATATATGCAAAGGGAATGAAAACAGGATTTTGACAAGATATCTGCACTTCCATGTTTATGGCAGCATTATTTACAGTAGCCAAGATATAGATGCAACCCAAATGCCCATAATTGGATGAATGGTTAAAAATATGGTATACATAAACATGGAGTATTATTCAGTCATGAGAAAGGAAGATGTCCTGCCATCCATTTGTGACAACATGGATGGACCTTGAGCACATTATACTAAGCAAGATAGATCAGACAGAAAAAGGCAAGTATTGTATGATATCACTTATATGTGGAATCCAAAATAAAGTCAAAACTGTTAAAAAGAAAAAATCCACAAAAATGGCGGTTACCAGGGAATTGGGGGGGGGGATAAGATTAATGGTGTTTAAGAGTACAAACTTGTATTGAAGAGTAAATAAGCCGCAGAGATCTAATGTATAGTATGATGAATGTAGTCAGTAATACTGCATTATAGTGGTATAACAGCAATCATATCACAATATATAAAGTATCAAAGTGATATACAGTATATGGTAGTTTTCAACTACTGATCTGCCAGAAATTTTATGCTGTCTCTGAAAGAGTTAGCCTGTTGCGGACCAGCATGAAATTTCTGGTGGATTGGCATTGGTCCACAGACTGACAATTAAAAACCATTGATGTATACCTTGAATTTACAATTTTTAAGTGAGAGGAAGGGAGATAGAGAGACAGACTCCTACATGCGCCCCAACTGGGATCCACCCGCAACCCCCATCTAGGGCTGATGCTTGTACCAACTGAGCTATCCTCAGCACCCAGGGCAATGCTTGAACCAATCAAGCCACTGGCCGTGACAGGGAAAGAGGGGGTGGAGGGGAGAGAAGCAGATGTTTGCTTCTCCAGGGTACCCTGACTGGGGATCGAACCCAGGACATCTACACACTGGGCTGACACTCTATCCACTGAGCAGACTGGCCAGGGCTGAATTTACAAATTTTAACATCAAGTTAATTTTTTTTAAAAAAGAAGAAAGGATATGTTTAGGCACTAAATTTGGCCAAGTAGTCTGGTTAGTCATCAGATGTGAAGAAGCAAGGTTGACTTGTTTTAACCTGTGGAAATTGGCAGTATTAAGAGAAATGCAGGACCTTTATTACCCAGTCCTTATTTCAGAGTTATAAGAACTATTAGCCTTGGCCGGATAGCTCTGATGTTTAGAGCATTGTTCCAAAGTGCAGAGGTTGCTAGTTCAATCCCCAGTCACGACACATACAGGAGCAGATCAATGTTCTTGTCCCTCTCTCTCTCTGTCTAAAATCAACAAACAAAAGAAGAAGAAGAATTGTTAGATGGTAGGAACTATTTTGTTTTAGACCCAGAGTCTGGTTGGGATGCATTTTGGGGCTATGTGGATTTTTTTGTGATTAGTTAGAGATACTGAAAATTCATTCTTGAACTTATTGTTTGAAGAAAATCCATATTTTTTTCTAGAATGCATCTTCTCATGAATCTTTTAGGAGGAAAGATAATAGTAATAATAACTATAACAAAATAAATATTAGTTATTATGTACCAGGCACTATGAAGCACTTTATATATATGAACTCATTTAGTCTTTACGACACTAACAACACTAAGAAGTAGGAGCTATTATCCAGTGTTGTAGAGAGGGAGACCAAGATTCATAACTTTACCAAGTTTGTACAATAAGTCACAGAGCTGTACTTGAACTCATTCTTATCAACCAGACTCCAAAATTTGGGTTCTTAACAACCAACTCAAACTATCTTTGCGGACATGGGCTGCTTCTCCCTCCATGTAGGCAATAGGACTTGGTGCTGGGTAATGTCGTCTGGGTGAACTAGCCCTCTTCATCTTATTCTTCTCTGCCTCAGGGAAACTTGTGGGCTGTGCCGTCATCCATGTCAATGGAGACAGCCCAGAGGAAGTGGTCCGTGCCACACGACTGGCTTTTGAATACCAGCGCCAATTCCGGAAGGATGTGATTGTTGATTTGTTATGCTACAGGCAGTGGGGCCACAATGAGCTGGATGAACCCTTCTTCACTAACCCGGTCATGTACAAAATCATCAGGTACAATTATATGCCTTCATGTAATATGCCCTCTTCCCTATAGTGCTCACATTATGATTTTTATTACACTCTCAGTTAGAATGACCAACTTTCCTGATTTAACTGGGACATGAAACTTTCAGTGCTAAAACCAGGACAGTATAGGGCAGACTGGGATAGGCACCCTCTGGATGTCAGGAAGTCTCCACATATTCTTCAAACTATAAATGTTTCCTCAATGCATAGACAAAGGAAGCAATTTAACAACCTCATTTAGCAGGTGAGAAGACAGATTAGAAGGACTTAGGCAGAGCCTTGCCTGAAGTTACTTAGTATGGCATCGACAGGCTCAGAAACAGAACCTCCATGATCCACTTCGGCAAACCGTAGATGGGACTTATTTTGTGCCTTGACAAGAGGTTATATGATGGATTTTAATGTCCAAAACTGCACTGTCCAATACAGAGCCACCTAAGTGGCTACTGAACTCTTGAAATGTGGTGAGTCCTGATAGAGATGTGCTGTAAGTGTAATCTCCACACCAGATTTCTAAGACTTAATATGAAAAAAGATGTTAACTCTCTCAATAATTTTATATTGATTAGAAATTAAAGTGACAATATTTTGGATATATTGATTTAAATAGATGTGATTAAAATTAATTCCACCTGTTTCTTTTCACCTTTTCTAATGTGACCACTAGGAAATTTTAAATTCCACATTGACTTGCATTCTATTTCTGTTGGATAGTGCTGAGTTGGAGGGTTAATGTGACAGAGAGAAATGTCACTTCAAAATTTCCTTTTTTAGATACTAGAATGTAAAAGATCCCTCTTCTCTACTTTATTTTCTCATAGACATAAATTCAAGCAGAGGAATAAATTTGGTGACATTTTATGAGCTTTTCTGGTCATAGGTAGCAGTTGCTCTTGGAAGAACAAATCTGGGTTCTCTATTTAGCTCTGAGCTTAGCTCCTGAATTACTTGATGTGCCTCAGAGCCCCATTTAAAATAATCTACCTACCTCACTTTGGCCCCAAATAAATATGATAATATATCTGAACAGACCTTATAGTTTAAAGTGTTGTGCAAATATAGAGTGGCATTGTTATTAGTGTTGTTATAAAAACCAGACGCTGAATAGGTATAGAATTCTTAAAGACACTTGGAACAGATGTTGGCAACTTTGGGTTTACTACTTTTTAAGACAAAGGGTACGGAATGGGTTCATTATGTAGGTCAGTCCTATAAATAACTGAGTTTACCGACTCAGAAAAACTACTAATTATTTCTGCCTGAATGTAGACAAAAGTTCTTAAAGATAAATTTGTTTTCTTGCTTGCCTAGATGAAGTCGTTACCACTGCCTCTTTGAGAAAAATAATTTATTGGAGTGAAAGCACATGACATAAAATGGACCATTTAAAATTCAGTGGCATTTAATGTATTCACAATGTCATACAATCACCCACTCTTTCTAGTTCCAAAGCATATCCTGCATGCCTGTTTACAGTGATGACACTCCATAATACCTTTGACAATGACTGTATCTGTCTCTCTTTGATTTTTACAAATCAGATTGATTTTCCCCCCTTTTTCTTGGACAGAGCCAGAAAGAGCATTCCAGACACATATGCAGAGCACCTGATTGCCAATGGACTCATGACACAGGAGGAGGTGTCAGAAATCAAAGCCTCCTATTATGCAAAATTAAATGACCATTTAACTAAAGTGGCCGACTATAGCCCCCCTGCCACTCACTTGCAGGCCCACTGGCAGGGTCTGGCTCAGCCGGAAGCTCGCATTACCACTTGGGACACAGGTGTGCCCCTAGACCTCCTGCGGTTTATTGGTGGCAAATCTGTGCAGGTGCCTGAGGAACTCCAGATGCACAGTCACCTTCTGAAGATGCATGTTCAGGTGGGGAGCCCTGAAATCTCCGGTTATAGTTTGTTTTTTGGGACAGCAAAGGAATTGATGTTGGTCTGGTAATTTGGTTGGCTAATTCATTTAAAAATATTTATTGTTTTATTCTATTCTAAGAACCAATCTTACTGGTGTTTTGGTACTGAGAGTCAATTAACTCAGATTTTTGTCAACTTCTGTTTTTCCTTTCTTCATTTATTCATGTTTAATGCGTTAAATGTACATGTACTACATCCTCATTATTAAAAATACAGCAATACTGGAATGCCTGTATGGATTTTTCTGACCAGAAGATTTTTGTTGGATAGCTTAAATAAAATAAATAAAAATCAACACATCCCTTGAGACAACTATTCAGACCCGTAATCATGTTGAGGTTTTACATACTGTCTTGTGTTAAATATAGATGTAACACACTGTCCTGTTTGGCCTAGGACTCAGGAATTTTCTGGAAAGCAGGACTTCCAGTGCTGAAACCAGGAGAAGAAGGAGTTAAAGGCTTCCATCTTTCTTAAACTTGGATAAAGAAACTGCCCTTTGCATTATTTTTGAAACACTAACTTTATTTTGGGGCTTTAATTATAGGTATAGAGACTATTAAAACAAACTATATACTCACCATCCAGGTGAATAATATTATAAATACAGTTCCCATGAACCTCTCCCTGCTGCCTTCTCTCATTCATCCACACGTTTAACAACTAATCTCAGCACCTGTTTCAGCTGTTTTAAAATGTCATATGACTACTATCAGACTTTCATGTATTCTTCAGCACTTTGTTTTAACATTATGTTTTTGATACTTCCCATTATTGAATTATATTTTTTGAGCTCTTGTGATAAAGGATATGGATTCTCAAGATTCTTTTTGCCTCCCCTTCAATTTTATAGTCTAGACTGGAGAAGGTGATGGATGGAACCAAGTTAGACTGGGCTACAGCAGAAGCTCTTGCCCTGGGCTCATTACTTGCTCAAGGTAAGAAGTTTCTGTTTAGCTGCACAGCTGGTAAGGAATGCTTTAATATGATGTTTGTTACATGTGATCTGTGCAGATTTTTAAGTGACAACTATTCCCTATTGTTTTCATTCACTAGAGAGATTTTAAAATATGTTAGCTTTTCTTACTTGACAATATTATTTAATCTTAGTGTGTATCATGTTGACTATCTTCATCAGAGAATAAAGTAATTATACCTGAAAAAAAGGGTGGCCTGACTTCTGGTGGCGCAGTGGATAAAGTGTTGACCTGAACACTGAGGTTGCCGGTTTGAAACCCTGAACTTGCCTGATCAAGGCACATGTGGGAGTTGATGCTCCTCTCCTTTTCTCTTTCTCTCTCTCATCTCTAAAATGAATAAAGTCTTTAAAAAAAAAACCCAGAACAGCAATAGCAATTTATAAAATATACTTTATCATATATACTAAATAAAGGGGGAGAGGGGCTCAGGGCTGGGTATATTAAAAAGATATTTTCCTTTAAAAATTGTAGACTCTTCTACAATTTTTGACCCTTCATTCTTGTACAATCTTATCTTGATTATATACTTTTGAATATAAGACTGGGAGATTTTAATAAGAATAACCTATTATGCTAAGGAAAACTCTGAGGATGAGCTGTCGTATAAGAATTCAGGTGAACATGTCTTATTATTACTAAGTTATTCATGGGAATCTGGATTTTTCCCCCTCTTTCTTGCTTAAGGTTTTAATGTCCGTCTGAGTGGCCAAGATGTTGGCCGTGGAACGTTTAGTCAAAGGCATGCAATGGTTGTTTGTCAGAAGACTGATGACACCTACATCCCTCTGAACCATATGGACCCTAATCAGAAGGGGTTTCTAGAGGTAGGATGTTTATTTATTGTGTAATCCAGATGCTGATGATTATAGTTACAGGATTCTTAAAGCAGCTTGAGCTTTAACACTTTTTGAAGTAAAGGGATGCTAAGTAAATAGATGAGATAGGTCTATAAATTTGGAATGGAAGAAGTATACTAGCAACTTTACTTGGGCTACTTATCTATTAATCATGTCAGTGTCAAATGGATGTTCATTTTGCAATCAAAATTGACATTGTAGAGTGTATATTGCTGGATTCGTTAAAGTAAAACAAAGATGTGAATAATTAGCCAACATTTCTTTCTTATTTGAAAAATAGAAAGGGTCATTTCATCAAGTTACATTATTCCCTAAGGCTTAATGGATAAATCTTTTACTGTATATTTCCATGTGTCAGTCACTGAGCTGTACTCATGAAGAGTCAAGGGCCGCCTGACCAGGTGGTGGCGCAGTGGATAGAGCGTCGGACTGGGATGTGGAAGACCCAGATTCGAGACCCCGAGCTCGCCAACTTGAGCACGGGCCCATCTGGCTTGATCAAAAGCTCATCAGCTTGGACCCAAGGTCGCTGGCTCCAGTAAGGAGTTGCTCAGTCTGCTGAAGGCCCGTGATCAAGGAACATGTGAAAAAGCAATCAATGAACAACTAAGGTGTTGCAATGGCAACGAAAAACTAATGATTGATGCTTCTCACCTCTCTCCGTTCCTGTCTGTCTGTCCCTATCTATCCCTCTCTCTGACTCTCTCTCTCTGTCCCTGTTAAAAAAAAAAAAAAAAAGAGTCAAGGGCAGGGGCTGGGTTTTCTCATTGTTATCTCTCCAACAACTAGCATATGCCTAGCACGTGATGTTTATTAAAATAAATTATTATTGCCTGACCAGGTGGTGGTGCAGTGGATAGAGCATCAGACTGGGACGCAGAGGACCCATGTTCAAAACCCCGAGGCTGCTGGTTTGAGTGTGGCTTATCTGGCTTGAGCGTGGGCTCACTGGCTTGAGCGTGGGGCCACTGACTTAAGCATGGGGCCACTGGCTTAAGCGTGGGATCATGGACATGACCCCATGGTTGCTGGTTTGAGCCCAAAAGTCACTGACTTGAAGCCCAAGGTCGCTGGCTTGAGCAAGGGGTCACTCTGCTCTGCTGTAGCCCCTGGTCAAGGCTCATATGAGAAAGTAAACAATAAACAATGAAGGAGCTTCAACGAAGAATTAATGCTTCTTATCTCTCCCTTCTTGTCTGTCTGTCCCTATTTGTTCCTGTTTCTCTCTCTGTCTCTGTCACAAAATAAAAATAAATATAAATAAGTAAATAAATAAATAAATTATCTTTTAGGGTGCCATTAGTGGCCCGTCCCTTTTTTTCCTACTCTAGCCATTTTTTTGAGAGTATAATCTTGAGTTCACTGATAAAAATACTTATAAAAATGTTTGCTTGTCAAAAGGAAAATTCCAGGAAGATTGCTTAAAGGCCATACTTCTCAGCCTTTCTTTAAGTTAGTCTAAAGTCCACCCCTGTGTCAAATAAGATTGGTGATCTAGATAGACACAGAAATATTTAACCCCCTCACCCACCCAACAATGTGATTTGATATATAGTTTCGATTAGCTTTATTTTAAAATATTTTTTATTAAATTTATTGAGGTGACATTGGTTAATAAAATTATACAGGACTCAGGTGCATAGTTCTACAGTACATCTTCCTTATATTACACTGTGTGTTCACCACCCCAAGTCAAGCCTCCCTCCATCACCATCTTTCCCCGCTCTTCCCTCCACTACTTCTTCCCTTGCTTAGCACTAAATATTGGTATTTGAAAAGCCCTATTTTAAGGCCTTGCCTCTTTTATGAGGAAGATGTCAAAGGTTTCATTTATTATCTAATAGCATGTACTTTGTATGAAAACCCTGGGAGAAACACCTGCTTCATTTTGATTTGTCTTTATTGTGTGTACACCATGAATTCTGTATACCATGAATTCTGAAACTAACCAGTATTCTCTTACCAATAATGGTTCCTATAAAATCAAGAAATAAAACAATGAATATATGCATTTTTCAAAAATATATATATAATGGCTTCTCTGAAGGGGTAGAGGCCACAATAACTTTGGTAAAATGAGTAGGTTACCAGGTTATATCTTTTCCTCAACTCTGTTCTGTTTCTCAATCTTAATTTCTCTTGTTTCCCTGTACTTACTTACTCTACACTGTTGTGTTATCTACTATGTATACTTAAAGCCATCTTAAATACTTTTGGGAATAAATAAAAGCATTAATAGATTCAAGAGAATAAGTTATACCAGTGTTCAAAGAATAGTGGATACATAAGAAAAGGAGCAGTTTATTTTACTTGGGTAAATAAAGGAAAGTTTGGCGGGGAAATCAGATTTCATTTGGAACTTGAAGGACATTAGGAGTTGCCTGTTAACATGTGTAGGGAAAACACTCAAAGAGGAATACAATAGCACATCAAAAATCTAAGAAGTAAGAGGACCTAGCATACCCAGGGAACTACAAATAGCTTCATATGACTGAAGGTTAAATTGCAAAGTAGATACAGGAGTAAAAAGAGGAGACAAGCCAGGTAGGACTACCCATGTTGTGAAGACTTTGAGTATTATGCAAAAGAGAAACAATGGCAGAATTCTGAACATGTTACATGATTTTCATATTAGAAACATCACTCCTGATAACACTTTGGAGGCCTAGGTTGAAAAATATTGAGAATTTAGGATAATTTCTAGGGAGGCTTCTCAGTCAACCAGGCAGGAAATCATGGGGTCCTGAATTAGAATAGTAACAGTGCAGATGGAAGATGGGATCAGATTTGAGAACTATTTAGATTTGAGAACTATATCACTAAAGAACTTAGTGGTAGGTATAAGGAATGAAGAAGAAAGCAAGTATCAGTTATTGTCTAGCTTTGTGACTTGAACAACTGATATCTGATGATGGCATTCACCCAAACAGAGAGTAAATAAGAGGGAACAGGTTTGGTAAGGAAAGATAATGATGGGTCTGACCAGATGGTGGCGCAGTGGATCGAGTGTCGGTCTGGAATGCAGAGGACTCAGGTTTGAAACCCCAATGATGAGCGCAAGCTCATCCGGCTTGAGTAGGGGCTCACCAGCTTGAGTGTGGGTCACTGGCTTGAGCGTGGGATCATAGACATGACCCCATGGTTGCTGGCTTGAAGCCCAAGGTCGCTGGCTTGAGCCCAAGGTCACTGGCTTAAGCAAGGGGTCAAGGCACATATGAGAAAGCAATCAATGAACAACTAAGGAGATGAAGGAGCTGCAAGAAAGAATTGATGCTCCTTATCTCTTCCTTTCTGCCTGTCTGTCCCCATCTGTCACTCTCTCTGTCTCTGTCACACAAAAAAAAAGTAAGAAAGAAAAAGAATGGATTCAGTTTTTGACATTTGACTTAGAGGGAGCTGAATTACATAGAGGTTTCTATCAGGCAATTAGATAATTATTTCTGAAGCTGAGGAAGGAATCTGGTTTTGAAATCTGGATGGAGAAGTCCGATAGAGAAGAATAACATGGACACTGGATTTGGCAACTAGAGCTCAAGGGTTGACCTCATGTAGAGCTGTGTGTATGTGAATTTGGCTATATACCATTTTCTTTTTTTTAATTTTTTTATTTTTTTTACAGAGACAGAGAGAGAGTCAGAGAGAGGGATAGATAGGGACAGACAGACAGGAATGGAGAGAGATGAGAAGCATCAATCATCAGTTTTTTCTTGCGACACCTTAGTTGTTCATTGATTGCTTTCTCATATGTGCCTTTACCACGGGCCTTCAGCAGACCGAGTAACCTCTTGCTGGAGCCAGCAACCTTGGGTCCAAGCTGGTGAGCTGTGCTCAAACCAGATGAGCGTGCGCTCAAGCTGGTGACCTCAATAACCTGTGTCTTTCGCATCCCAGTCTGACGCTCTATCCACTGCGCCACTGCCTGGTCAGGCAGCTATATACCATTTTCATGAAGAGCTATTCTAGTGGAATGGTGGAAGCAGAAGCGAGAGTACACGAGTTGAAGGATAAACAATTAAGGAGGTGGAGACAAGTGGGTTAATTTTTCCTAGCAGCTTGACTGTGAAAGGAAGCAATAGCTGGAGAGCACTGATCAAGAATATTTCTTTTGGTTTTTAGCTTTTGACTGTATCTGCTGAGAGGAGAAAGCCAATGAGGAGGGGTTCAGAAAAGAGGAGTTAGGTGATGAGTCTGGGAGAAACGAAAGACTGATAGATTTGGAATATGAGTGGACATTTCAACCTTGGGGAAGAAAAGAAAGGAGGAAGGATGTGAGGACAGACAAAAGTACAAGGAAAGTCACCACTCCAAAGCCCATTTACAACATACTCATGAATCTGAGAAATACAACAGTCATTTTTAAAAATTAATGTAGTATATAGGTTATAGCTGAAATCAAAATAGAAATTAGAAAAGATAAATTACACACAATCCCACCAGGCTAACAAATCATCTATTTGCATTTTTCTATTATCATTGAGTGCTTATCCATATAAATCCAAATTTTTACAGTCGAAATCATTGTAAAGGTGCAATTTTTTAAAAATAAAGCTTTTTGATATATAATTACAGAATTCAGCCTTTTAATGTGTACAATTTGGCTTTTAGTGTATTCACAAAATTGTATGATCATCCCTACTTTTTGATTTCAGAACATTTTTATTACCGCCAACAGAAACCCCATACCCATTAACAGCCATACCCCATTTCTTCCTTTCTCCCCACCCCCAGGAACTACTAATCTACTTTCTGTTTCTATTAATTTTTCTATTCTGGAAATTTTATATGAATATACTTATACAGCATGTGGCCTTTTATGACTGGCTTCTTTCACTTAGCATCATGTCTTCAAGGTACATCCATGCTGTAGCATGTGTCAGCATTTCATTTCTTTTTATTATCAAATAATATTTTACCCATATGTAGCTTATTAAAAATGCTTTTTAGAAAAATTTTAAGCAACACAAAATTATTTTTAAAAGTTGGATGTATAATAATACCAAAGGAACTTTTTCTCCCTTTGAAACACTTAAGACATCAAGTTGGAACCTCAGCAGGCCAACTTGAGGCACTAGATCTGTATTTCCTGCAAACAAGGTCATTCTACATCACCACTATTATCACCATCCAAGTCAGGAAATTAATATTGCAATACTACTGCCATCTTGTCCCCAGTTAGAATCGTGTTGCATTTAATTGTCACGTCCCCTTAGTCTGCTCAGAGATGTTATTTTATACTCTGCTTTTTTTTTATCTTGACATATGATGGTTCTATTAATCTATTGTACAGATAGGATATTACAGATTCTAACAAAAGGCTAGCCTTTTCTTGGTAACCTTCCCCATTTGTTTTATGACATTGTTTTAAAAGCTGATCTTACATAATTTTACTCTCAGCTCCAAGAGGTGGGTCATCTGAGAAGTTAATTTTGCTTATCCTTGAAGAAAATCTTCAATGCCCATATTCCAGCTTCTTTCATCTCTTCCTCTTTTTGTCCCAACTTTCCTGTATGCATCACTTGTAGAGGGCCTTTCCCCAAAGGTATGTGGAAACAACCGAAAACAAAGCTGCTGTCTCTGCTCCTCCCTCTTGAGAGGTTTGTATAAGTGTGAAGCTTTTGCCTTTACTGACTCACACCGCCACTTCCTGGCATGACAGTGTCTCTGCTCTCTTCTTTTGCATCAGGTCAGCAACAGCCCACTGTCAGAAGAGGCTGTGCTGGGATTTGAGTATGGGATGAGCATTGAGAGCCCTAAGTTACTGCCCCTCTGGGAGGCCCAGTTTGGCGATTTCTTCAATGGTGCCCAGATCATCTTTGACACATTCATCTCTGGAGGTTGGTTTTGGCATATGCCGTGTAGTGGACGCATGGCACCAGTCTTAGGGGAACAAATGAATACAAGGGGACTGTAGTTTCTTATGAGACTCCTTGTATCACAGACTCTGGGGAGAGTTGGGCTTGCCCTGTTATCTACTAGGGTATAGCAGCTGTCAGAGTTAAATAAGCTGCTGCAGGCCTGGGTACCACTCAGTGGCTGTGCAGGGAGAACCTTCCCATCTACAGAGGAATGTGTTTGGCTGTAGGAAGCAGGATATGTTCCTACCAGGTCCTAAGTACTTTGACTTTTGGCTACACTATTGGGGTTTATTGAGAAGCTATGACATGAATCACAGCAGGCAGTGGTGACATAGTGAGGATTTGTGATCACAGTGAATGGCAGCCTTGACAGTCCGCTTTCCTCAATCTGGGGACACTGAAGTATCTGAACATTAGCAGTTATGCATCTTTATTATTTTTAATAATTATTTATAAAAGCAATAAGTGCTTACTGTAAAAATTCAAAGTATAGGAAGTACAAGTGTGAGTCTCCCCCCAGACTCTCACCCCATTTTAGGGGGTACCTCTTGGATTTTGACTGTGCATTGCACATCCTTCCCTTGATTGTTTTTCTCTGTAACTGTGTAGTTGTAAGAGACATGTCAACCAGGATCACCCCAGTAAATGTAATTTAAAATAAAAAACAATTAAAAAAAAAGAAACATGCCTTGAAGAGACTGGACTTTGACATGACCAGTGACTGTTTCAAAGTGCCATGTCCTCAGCTTAAGGACAGTCACCTGTGTTGTCAGGGGTACTACAAGGAAAGTAGGAACTGTCCAGTCTTGATAAGAGTTGTGCCTGAAGTGGAGTCAGCATGGCCATGCTATCCGGGGAGCCAGACATTCACCGTTGAGTTTGTCTTCCACTTGCCAAAGCCCAGGACATGTATCATTCTAGGGCTTCAGCTGGTAGAATGGATATGTTTCCTCCCAAGTATGGTGTAACAATGCTGGACAGTACATGTAATGAAAATAGTTTTGGGGAATCAAGCAGCGAACTAACACTTGCTCTGCTCTCCAAATCAGATCAGACCCTCTCATTTCTGCTTCATCGAGGTCTCTCTCTCTCTCGCTGCTTTTCCAGGGGAGGCCAAGTGGCTCCTCCAGAGTGGCATTGTGATTCTCCTGCCCCACGGGTATGACGGGGCTGGACCCGACCACTCCTCTTGTCGCATAGAGCGTTTCTTGCAGGTATGTCCAATGCCTTTTGGATTTGTATGAATGTTTCCCTGCTTTTAAGGTGCTTTGAACTAGAGCTACCTCCTCCAGATCCCTAATGTGCACCTTAAACTGTCAGACATTGTAATATTTGAATGAAACAGATTTAAGGTCCTGGAAGTGGCAAGCCTGGCAGCCCCATTGCCTCCACTGAGCTCTCTTGGGGCTTCTGTTCTAGATCTTGACTTTATTTTCCCCCTGGGGCTGCCCTGGCACACTCTCTCCAGATTGGAGGGGACTAGTCAGAGTTGTCAGTGTTTTGTCAGCTCGCTTCCTCTCCTCTCCATTGCTTCTGGGGTGGGTTAGGAGCGATGTCTTAGCTTTCTGTCCCACCAGGGTCTCCTGAGATGTAATTCCTTGCCCCAACTTTTCAACCTTGTTAGCTGCTTTCAATTTTGTTTTGTCTTTAAAACAAACAGACAAACCAAGCTATAACTGTGTTTATTTCATTAGGAGAATGATATTCTAACCGTGCTTCCTTCTACCATCTTAATCCCACAGTACTCAGAATCTGTATTTTTTTCAAGGTCCCTTCCAGATACTTCTTGCAATCAACGGTGTTAGGGAACAGCTGTGTAAAAATACACAGACTCAGGCAGATGGGGGAGCCATCAGGTCTTTCCTCTGGTTAATTCTTCATAGGCTGTGAATTCACCTTCTGATATTTTCTATAATGTAGGGAAATACCTTTTTTTCATTATCAAGAGCCCTATGCTTCCTTTGGATAGCAGATGTCATTATGATTAAATGAGATGATCTGATGACCGTTATCCTTTCATTTCTCTCCCAGATGTGTGACAGCACAGAGGAGGGAGTGGATGGGGACACTGTAAATATGTTTGTGGTACATCCTACGACACCTGCTCAGTATTTCCACTTGCTTAGGAGACAGATGGTCCGGAACTTCAGGAAACCTCTCATTGTTGCTTCTCCAAAGATGTTACTCAGGTTCCCCGTGAGTAGAAAAAGCTGGTTGGAAGCCTTTCTCCTCTTGTTGTTATTATTATTAACTGCATTTTAAATTTTTTCTGTATCTAATTATAGTTCTAAATTACAGAAACACCTTTTTAGTTTTAATTGGCTTTGCAGCTTGCTCTCTCTCTCACACACACTCTAACTCTCTCTCTCACCTTTCAAGAATAACTGTAGCCTGACCAGACGGTGGCGCAGTGGATAGAGTGTCGGACTGGGATGCGGAAGACCCAGGTTCGAGACCCCGAGCTTGTCAGCTTGGACCCAAGGTCGCTGACTCCAGCAAGGGGTTGCTCAGTCTGCTGAAGGTCCGCGGTCAAGGCACGTGTGAGAAAGCAATCAATGAACAACTAAGGTGTTGCGACAGCAATGAAAAACTAATGATTGATGCTTCTCACCTCTCTCCATTCCTGTCTGTCAGTCCCTATTTATCCCTCTCTCTGATTCTCTCTCTCTCCCTGGGGGGGAAAAAAAAAAAGAATAACTGTAAATATAGGTAGCTCTCTGTTTCACTGTAATGAAGGACAGGATAGCAGATACTATCACACTCCCATCCTGGTCTGAGAGGAGACGATTTCATAGAAAAAGTTTAAAAGTCCAAATGGTACTACTGTGTTGATAATTGAAAGTTGGGAATTTAGAGCATTTTAATGAAAACGAGTGGTTTTATTTCTTAACTTGTTTAGATATTTTTCTGTTAAATGATTTACCACAGGTTCCTGTTTCAGTAAGCACAACATCATAACAATATAGCTTACTGTACATTGCTTTAAACATTTACATTTTTTGAAAGTACACATTTTCTCTTGGTTTACCTGAACAAAGTGTTCAGTACACAATATATTTTTTAATCACAAATATGCTAGTTTTCAAATGGCAGAGTTCAGTTAATAAATATTAGTAAGCATATATTTATCCCATCTGCTATGCTTTTTTTCAGTTTTATATGAGAATCTTAATTAGGATATACATTCAAGAAAGTTGCATTTATTTGGGTGCTACTGCTGAGATGAAATGTCAATTACATTTTGGTTGTTTAGGACTAGCTTGTGCTTTGTAGAAAGGTTTGAGAGTGTCGATTTGAAATTAACTAAAGGGTGTTGAGGAAAATTGCAAGTGATGTGCTTTTCACTGAAGTAGTGCGTAGCATTTGGAGGGCAGTGAGGAGATATTCTTATGGTCGGCACGTGTGTGATCCTAGAGTGAATGCCTCCTTAAATTCTGTACTCCAGGCACCTCACCAGTCTTACCCTAGTTCTTACTCTGGGAGTCAGTATCAAATGGAAGGATATTAAATTTAATGCATGTATATTACCAAATGTGAAGTGAACTATTAGAACTTTTATTGAGACTCTTCTTTGTTGTTTGAAACTGAGACTAAGAGTTTATATGCTGCGGAGAGTGATTTGACTTTGGGTGACAGGTACACAACACAATCAACAGTGTAAATGTTATGGAGATGTTTACCTGAAACCTATGTACTCTTATCTATCTATCTATCTATCTATCTATCTATCTATCTATCTATCTATCATCTATCTATCTGAAGTGAGAAGCAGGGAGGCAGAGAGACAGACTCCCACATGCACCTGACCGGGATCAACCCAGCATGACCACTAGGGGGCGATGCTCTGCCCATCTGGGGTGTTGCTCCGTTCCAACTGGAGCCATCCTCAGAGCCCAGGCCAACCTTGCTCCAAAGGAGCCTTGGCTGCGGGAGGGGAAGAGAGAGATAGAGAGGAAGGAGAAGGGGAAAGGGTGGAGAAGCATTTGGGTGCTCCCTCTGTGTTCTCTGGCCTGGAATTGAACCCGGGACTTCCACATGCTGGGCCGATGCTCTACCACTGAGCCAACTGGTTAGGGCCCTATGTACTTATTTATTTATTTTTTTTAATTTAGTGAGAGGAGGGAAGGCAGAGACAGAGTCCCTCATGCACCCTGAATGCGATCCACCCAGTAAGCCCTCTATGGGATAATGTTCTGCCCATCTGGGGCTCTTGCTCCATTGTGACTGGAGTCATTTATTTTAGCGCCTGAGGCAGAGGCCATGGAGCCATCCTCAGCGGCTGGGGCCAACTCGCTTCAATCAAGCTATGGCTGCAGGAGGAGAGAAGAAGAGAGAGAGAGAGAGAGAAGCAAGAGGAATAGGAGTGGGAAGCAGTTGGGCACTTCTCTTTTGTGCCTTGACCAGGAATCGAACCCACAACATCCACATGCCAGGCAGACGCTCTACCACTGAGCCAACTGGCCGGGGCCTATGTACTCTTACTGATCAATGTCACCCTGTTAAATTTAATTTTCTAAAGCAATTAATTAATTAATTTTTAAAAAAGCATTCAGCCTGACTTGTGGTGGCGCAATGGATAAAGCGTCCACCTGGAATGCTGAAGTCGCTGGTTTGAAACCCTGGGCTTGCCTGGTCAAGGCACATATGGGAGTTGATGGTTTCTGTTTCTCTCCTCCTTCTCTCTATCTCTTTTCTCTCTGAAACAAATAAATAAAATCTTTAAAAAAATTTTTTTAAAGGGTTCCTATTCTGGCCCTAATATTTGATAAGCTATCAAATAAAAGAAGCCTTATTTGGGAGCCTTGAAAAATATCAACAGCTATCCCACAGATTTTCAAATGAAAAACTACTCTTATTAAGTAGTCAAATATCTTCATTAGATACATAAATTATTTTATTAATTAAAAATTAGTATGGCCATTATTAAATTTTTATTTCCTCCTGAAAGTTTGATTATTGGTGCAAATGGCCTATCAGAATGTAAGTCAATTTTTTATTTTCATGGCCAGATTGGATATGACTTGCCACATGACAAACATGACTCAGGGATACAGGGAGTTTGTGTGTTACCCAGTACTTAAATCCTACTCCAATTTCCCACCCGGCTGTAAACTGCAGCTTCTTTTATTTCCTGCCCTCAGAAGTGAGGACGGAAAGATCACATTGATTAGTAATAAGAGTAGCTGAATAGTTAATATGAGTTTTTTCAGTTATATCACAGTGTCCCAGCATCAATGTGGCTGCCCAAAATGGCCTAGCCAAAATGCCATATACCCATTTAGGACTAGACTGTAGAGAAACTCACCAGATAATAGCAAAAGGGATCAAATTCCTAACCTCGACTTCATCCGTTTTGTACTCTAAGTTTTTTGCAACAAGCATTTACTTAAATTGAGCTCATTAATAAAATTTCCTTTCATCACTGAAATATTCACTTAATTGTTTCTACTTGTTCTGACTAATATGTTTCACTTATAGAGTCTAATCAAAAACTTAAAGAGATCCCTAACCAATAAGCTCAGTTGGTTAAAGCATCATTCAGATACACAAAGGTTGCCGGTTCAATCCCTGGTCAGGGCACATACAGAGCAGTTCAATGTTTCTGTCTCTCTCTCCCTCCCTCTTTCTCTCTAAAATCAATAAATAAATAATTTAAAAAACTGAAAGAGAGCAATAGTTGCCCTAGCTTAGCTGTTTTGGTTCACAATATAAATTCTATAAAATGTTTCTAATTCCAAAAAATTTAAGCATACAGTACTTTTTATTAATGATAAAGTTTGTATGACCTGACTTGTGGTGGCGCAGTGGGTAAAGCATTGACCTGGAACTCTGAGGTTGCTGGTTCAAAACCCTGGGCTTGCCTGGTCAAGGCACATATGAAAGTGGATGCTTCCTGCTCCTTCCCTGTCCTCTCTCTCTCTCACTCTCACTCTCCTCTCTAAAATGAATAAATAAAAATATATATTAAAAAAAAGTTTGTATGACCAAACTGAAATTTTGATTCTTAAAATTATATTGTGGCATCAGACAAAAGGCAATTTTATCTCACCTCAGGAAAATAATTTATTCTGTAGTACTTATAACTGAAGTTTTATTTTGGAAAGCTGTTGTATTTATTAGTATATATGTGTATTTATATTCCTACGTGAGAATTTGCATGCTATTTTTTGGTAAATATCCCTTATAAGTAAAGGCATTGTCAACTCCTGCCCACTGTTTGATAGATTTATAGCTTTTTCCTTCCTTCTTAGGCAGCTGTGTCAACTCTTCAAGAAATGGCACCAGGAACAACATTCAAACCAGTCATTGGTGATTCTTCTGTGGATCCAAAAAAGTAAGTTGATGTGTATTTCTGTGTTCATACCTGGCAATAGAATTTTAATTGGTGGGTAAAGAAGCTCATGTTAAGGAACCCAAAGTAACCCAAATCTCCTCCCTCCTTTAAGTGTGGAGGGTAGGAGTTAGAATATACATGGAAGAGTGAACTTTGGAGGCATATGTTGCTGAAGAAGGCTTGCCAGGGCATTGTATATGACTGAAGCCAGCTACCGAGCCCACTGCTTCATTAGTGAAACAGCTAAACCTATGTGGTCTCTCCTTCCTCACGGTACAGTTCTTACTTAAGGTATTTCTCCCACATCCTACTGTCCCTTTTCTACCCAACAGTGTTAAGAGTCTAGTGTTCTGCTGTGGCAAACACTTCTATGCCCTGCTGAAGCAAAGAGAATCTTTGGAGGCCAAGAAGCATGAGTTTGCCATTATCCGAATAGAGGAACTCTGCCCTTTCCCACTGGACTCGTTACAACAGGAGATGAGCAAATACAAACATGTTAAAGGTAATGGGCTCTTGGATTTTCAGATATCTAAAACCCATTGGAATTCTCTCAAACGAGAAGAGGTTTTGGGGGCAGTGAAAGTTATTAGGAAATTGGATCTTGTGGAATCTGAAGATGCAAAAATAATGCTCTAGAGCCAGTGTCTTCATGTCTTTTTTGGTGTCTCTTTCCATCTCCTCTTCTCTCATCTAAGACATCTAATTTCTTGATATTTTGGATGGTATCACTATTATTTATAATAAAACAACTATAATTGTAAAAGATGAGCCTTTCAACAAATGGAGCTGGAATAATTAGATGTCTTTATATACCTTATACAGAAATTAAATAAAAATTGATCATAGACCTAAATGTAAAATGTAAAACTACAGAACTTCTAAAAGAAAATCTTTGTGAGCTTGGGTTATGGAAAAAGTTCTTGGATATAACAACACTAAAAGCATGTTCCATAAAAGAAAAATTGGACTTTATCAAAATGAAAAACTTTTGCAATGTGAAGGGCACTGCAAAGAAAATAAAAAGACAAGTCACAAAATGGGAGAAAAATATTTTAAAATAGATATCTACAGGCACTTTACTGTAGAACCAGATGGCAAATAACTATATGAACAGATGCTTAATATAGTGATAATAAAAATGCAAATTAAGCCAAAATGAGATATGGCTACATACCTATTTGAATGGCTAAAATGAAAATGAACCCTGACTGGGTAGCTCAGTTGGTTGGAGAGGCATTTGTATTTGGCAGGGTTTCAGGTTTGATCCCTGGTCAGAGCGTATATAGGAATCAACCAGTAAATACAGGGATATGTGGAGCAATAAATCAATGTTTTTCGGCCTGACCTGTGGTGGCGCAGTGGATAAAGCGTCGATCTGGGAACACTGAGGTCGCCAGTTCAAAACCCTGCACTGGTCTGGTCAAGGCACATATGGGAGTTGATGCTTCCAGCTCCTCCCCCCTTTCTCTCTTTCTCTTTCTCTCTCTCTCTCTCTGTGTCTTTTCTCTAAAAATGAATAAAATAAAATAAAAATAAAATTAAAAATTAAAAAAAAATGTAATAGAGATGTTAGGAAAGTTTAGTTTAGCTGGAACCCTCATTCACTGCTGCTGGGAATGCAAACTGGTACTGCCACTCTGCAACATAGTTGGTCAGTTTCCTTCCCTTCCTTCCCTCCCTCCCTCCCACCCTCCTTCCCTTCATTCCTTTCTTTTCTTTTCTTTCTTTCTTTCTTTCAAGTGAGAGGAGGGAAGACAGACAGACTCCCTCATGCACCCCGACCTGGATCCACCCAGCAACCCGTCTGGGGATGATGGTCAAATCAGCTGAGTTATCCTCAGTGCCTGAGGCTGTCGCTCTGACCAACTGAGTGCCCGGGGCTAAGTTTGTCAGTTTCTTTTACAGTTATACGTAGAGTTATCATACCACGAATGGTTCCACTCCTAGGTGTCTACCAAAGAGAATGGAAAGCATGTCCCCAGAAAGATATGCATGTGAATGTTTATAAAGTCTTTATTCATAATTGCTTAAACTGGAAACCAAAATGTTCTTCCACCTGTGAGTGAATAAACAATCTATGATATATTGATACTCAAGATCATACTACTCATCAGTAAAAGAGAATCAACTATTGCTATCGGCTAAATCATAAATAGATTTTTCTAATTCAAGGAAGCCAGACCCCAAAAGGCTATCTACTGTATGATTCTATTTATCTGATGTTCTGGAAAACGCAAAATGTTTTAGGTAGAGAAAAGATCAGTGATTACCAGAGGTCAGGGGGAGGAGGAGGTGTTGAATACAAATGGACAGGATGAGGAAATTCTTTGGGTTGCTAGAATTGTTTTGTATCATTATTGTGCTGGTGGATACATTATTATGCATTTGTCAAAAAAAAAAAAAGAAAAGGAAAAAGATAAGCAATACTATGTCATATTGGAAAAATTTGTGTGTGTGTATGGATAGATAGATAGATAGATATAGTGTATATATTTATATTGTATATGTATGTGTTTATTTGAGGTACTAAGATGAATTTTCTTTTTATAGATTTTATTTGGAGTCAGGAGGAACCTCAGAACATGGGTCCATGGTGTTTTGTTTCTCCAAGGTTTGAAAAGCAACTGGCCATAAAGGTACTATGTCTGCCTCTCTTGTAGTGTTTTTATATCTTGTTTTTACTTGAGTGCCAACAAATGGTTTTATCCCTTATCAATCTAATTCATTTAAAGATAAACTAAAATATAAAGTCTAGTTTTATATTTTATGTTTATAGCTATTCATTTTTTAAAAATTAAATTGAATGGGGAGACATTGATCAATAAAAGTACATATGTTTCAGATAGACATGACTCTGTACTATAATTTGAAGTCAGGTATGTGATACCTCTGGCTTCATTCTTTTTTCTCAGAATTGCTTTGGCTATTTGGGGTCTTTTATTATTCCATACAAATATAGTGATTTTTTTTATTCTATTTTTTTAAAAAATGACATTGGGATTTTATTGGGGATTGCATTAAATTTGCATATTGCTCTGGATAATATAGCTATTTTAACTATGTTGATTCTTCGGATCTATGAACATGGAATATTTTTCCATTTCATTGTGTCTTTTTCAATTTCTTTCAATAATGATTTCTAGTTTTCAATATATTGGCACTTCACATCCTTTGTTAAGTTTATTCCTAAGTATTTTATTTTTTTGTTGCAATTGTAAAAGGAATTGTTGTTGGTTTCTTTCCTGCATTTTCTGAAGTTTTATCCTTGGCATATAGGAAAGCAGTAGACTTGTATATTGATTTTGTATTCTGAGACTTTACTGTATTGGTTTGTTGTTTCTAATACACACCTCACAAAAATTAGGGGATCAGGGAATGTGCAGATACTTTAGTGCTTTCAGCCTTTTGTATAGTGCATTTTCACCAATGAAATAAATGTTGGTTTTGCATCTCATTTGCATAATTAAACAACTTTCTTTGACTTGTCATTTGCTTATCTGATGTTCTTGTTTAATAAAAATAAAATCAAATGCTTCTTTTTTTTAATTGCTTTATATTCATTTTGAAATCCCCTAATTTTTGTGAGCAGTGTAGTTTTTCGGTAGAGTCTTTGGTATTTTCTGTGTACAGGATCATGTCATCTACATAAAGTGATACCTTTACTTCTTCTTTTCCAGTATGGATGCCTTTTATTTCTTTCCTTTGCCTGATTGCTCTGGCTAGAACTTCCAGTACTATGTTGAATGAGAGTGGAGAGAGTGGGATATCCTTGTCTTTTTCCTGATTTTAGAGGAAAAGCTTTCAATTTTTTACCATTTAGTCTGATATTGGTTGATGGTTTATCATATATGGCCTTTATTATATTCAGGTACTTTCTATACCCATTTTATTGACTGTTTTAAACATAAATGGATATTGTATCTTATCAATAGGATCATATAATTTTTGTCCTTTGTTGTGTTGATGTGGTGTATTACATTCATCAATTTCTATATGTCGAACCATTCTTGCGCTCCTGGAATGAATTGTAGTTGATTGTGATGTATTATTTTTTAATTTACTGTTGTATTTGATTTGCTAATATTTTGTTTATGATTTTTGCATCTGTATTCATTAGATATATCAGTCTGTAGTTTTCTTCTTTTGTATTGTTTTTGCCAAGTTTTGGTATCTGGGTTATATTGACCTCATAAAATGAATTAGGGGGTATTGTTTCTTCTATTTTTTGGTACCCAATCTTCTTTGAATGTTTGGTAGAATTCACTAGTGTAGCTGTCTAGTCCTGAACTTTTTATTTTGGGGGAGGTTTGTGATAATTATTTTTATTTCCTTCCTGCTTATGGGTTTATTTAGGTTTTCCTCATGACTCAGTCTAGGAAGATTGTGTAGTTCTAGGAACTTAACCTATTTCTTCTAGATTGTTGAATTTGGTGACATATGATCTTTCATAGTATTCTACTATGATATTTTGTATGTCTATGATGTCTGTGGTAATTTCTTTTTCATTTTAGATTTTATTTATGAGTCATTTCTTTCTATAGTGAGTCTAGTTAGGGGGTTGTTAATTTTATTGATAGTTTCAAAGAACTGGCTTTTTGTGGTATTAATTTTTCTATAGTTTGGTTTTTTTGTTTTGTTTTGTTTTCTATTTCATTTAGTTCTGCTCTAATTTTTACTATTTCCTTTTTTCTGCTGACTTTGGGTTGCCTTTGTTCTTCTTTTTCTAATTCTTTCAGATGTAATATTAGGTTCTTTACTTGGGATCTATCTTGTTTCTTGATATAAGTCTATAATGATATAATCTTCCCTCTTATTACTGCTTTCACTGCATCCCAGAAGTTTTGATATGTCATTTTGTCATTCTCATTTGTCTGTATATACCTTTTGATCTCTACTTTTATTTCTTCTTTGACCCAATTATTTTTTAGAAGTATGTTGTTTAATTTCCACATTTTTGTGGGTTTCTTTGCTTCCTTTTTTTTAGTTGATTTCTAATTTCAAAGCCTTATGCCCAGAGAATATGCTTTGGTATAATTTCAATCTTCTTAAATTTGTTGAAGTTAGTTTTGTGAACCAACATATGGTCTATCCTTGAGAATATTCCATACACACTATAAAAGAATGTATAATCTGATGTTCTGGGATGAAATGTTCTGTAAATGTCTCTTATATTCATTTGGTCTAGTGCAGTGGTCGCACACTCATTAGTCAACAGAGTCTAATATCAACAGTACAATAATTGAAATTTCTTTTGAGAGCTAAATTTTTTAAACTTAAACTATATAGGTAGGTACATTTCTTATCAAGGTAGTGCCTGCACATGGTATTTTGTGGAAGAGCCACAATCAAGGGGCCAAAGAGCTGCATGTGGCTCGCAAGCCACAGTTTGCCGACCAGGGGTCTAGTGTGTTGTTTAAGGCCAATATTTCTTTATTGATTTTCTATTTGGATTATTTATCTAAAGTTGTCAATGGAATGTTAGGAAATCCAACTATGATTGTGTTTTTGTTTGTTTCTAGTTTTAGAGCTGTTAGTAGCTGTCTTATATATTTTGGTGCTCCCTGATTTGGTGCATATATATTAAGAAGTGTTACGTCTTCTTGATATAGTGTTCCCTTTATCATTATGAAATGTTCATCTTTGTCTTACTACCTTTGTTGTCTTGAAGTCAGACAGATACCTGCTTTTCTTTGGGTTTATTTGCTTGGAGAATTGTTTTCCAAACTTTTTCTTTTAGTCTGCTTTTGTCCTTGCAGCTTCTATGTGTCTCCTGAAGGCAGCATATAGTTTGGTTTTGCTTTTTTTTTTTTTTTTTTTTTTTTTTAGGTGAGAGGAGGGGAGATAGTGAGGCAGACTTCCTCATGTGCCCTGACCAGCATCCACCTGGAAATCCCATCAGCGGCCAGTGCTCTAGAATGAGCTATGTTTAGTGCCTGAGGCTAGTGTACTCTAATGGAGCTATAATCAGTACCTGGGGCCATACTTGAACCAATTGAGCCACTGGTGGAGGGAGAGAAGGGGGAGAAGTAAGGGGGAAAAAGCAAATGGTCCCTTCTTCTGTGTGCCCTCATTGGAAATTGAACCTGAGATGTCCATACACTGGGCCGACATTCTATCCACTGATCCACTGGCCAGGGCCTGGGTTTTGCTTTTTGATCCAGTCTGTTGCTCTGTGCCTTTTTATTGATGAGTTTAGTCCATTTACATTTAAGGTAATTATTGATGCATGAGGATTTTCTATAGCCATTTTATGTTTTGTTTTTGGTAGCTCTGTGTCTCCTTTGTTTCTTTCCCTTTGTGTTTCTGTCCGTTGTTTTTGTTTGGTGGTATTCCATAGTTCCTTCCTCTGTCTCCTTTTTTTTAAGCTATGTGAATTGGGTTTTTAATGGGTGGTTACTGAGATTATTAAGAAAAAATTTTCATATATATAAGAGTCCCATGTCTCATGAGTGCTTCTGCTCTCCATCCTCCTTTGCTACTGCAGATCTTTATCCTCTTTCATTTTATGTTTTTGTTGTCACAGATTATCCTTGTGTATATTGTAAACTTGCTGGAGCTTTTACTTGTAGTTTTGTTCTTTGTATCCGATAGAATACCTGCCTTGGAGGTTTTCTGGTGACAAATTCTCTCAGCTTCTGTGTGTCTAGAAAAGTTTTATTTTTATTTTTGTATTTGAAGGGTAACTTTGACGGATACAGTATTCTTGGCTGGTAATTCCTCTCTTAGTATTTTGAATTTTTGGTCCACAGTCTTCTGGTTTGTAGAGTTTCTGCTAGAAAGTCTGATGATAACCTAATAGGCCTTCCTTTATATGTTATGTTCTTCTTTTCCCTAGCTGCCTTGAGGATTCTTTCTTAGACTTTTGACAGTTTTATTACAATGTGCCTCAGAGAAGGCCTGTTTGGGTTGAGATAATTAGGCATTTTTGTTTGCTTTTTGAATTCAAGAATCTCTTTTCATAGGCTTGAAAAGTTCTCATCAATTATTTGTTTGAATAAGCTGTAAATTTTTTTCTCCCTCTCTTCTTCTTCTTATATACCCAGTATTCTTATATTGCTTTTTCTGATGAAGTCAGAGAATTCTTGTAGAGCTCTATTATTTTTATAAATTTGTGAGTCTCTTTCTTCTTCCCTCTGTATCACCTCTAGTTGCCTGTCTTCAATGTCACTGATTCTCTTCTCTCTGGCTTATTCTATTAACTAAACTTAGTAGCTCATTTTTCAATTCATGTATTGAATTAACCATCTCTGTTTATGAAGTTTCAATCTCTTTGGTGAAGTACTTATTTTTTCTGAGCTCATTAAATTGCCTATCATTGTTTTCTCACATCTCATTGAGTATATTCAGAACTTCAATTTTGAATTCTCTATAATTTAACTTCAAGATTTCCATGTGACTGAGATTGCTTTCTGGAGATTTTTCATTTTCTTTCTGGACTGTGTCTCTTTCTCAGTTAGTCATGGTATTAGTTTTTTTCTTCCTTGATGATATTTGTGAGTGGTATTGCAAAAAAATCAAGCAAATCAACAAAAAATAAAAAATGAAAGACAAAACTACAAAATAACAAAATCAAAACAACAAAGGACCAAAAGAAAAGGAAAAAAAGACAATACTCCCCCAAAACCAAGCTGACAAAAAAGGAGTGGCATTGCACTTGTAAGAGGTTTTTCTATGTTTTTTTCCAGTAGGTGGCACTGGATTAAAAGCTTTAACTCTTTAAAATCCCTAGGCTTAGCCTGACCAGGCGGTGGCACAGTGGATAGAGCGTTGGACTGGGATGCGGAAGACCCAGGTTCGAGACCCCGAGCTCGCCAACTTGAGCGCGGGCACATCTGGCTTGAGCAAAAAGCTCGTCAGCTTGGACCCAAGGTCGCTGGCTCCATCCAGCAAGGGGTTGCTTGGTCTGCTGAAGGCCCGCGGTCAAGGCACATGTGAGAGAGCAATCAATGAACAACTAAGGTGTTGCAGCGGCAACAAAAAGTTTGATTGATTGATGCTTCTAACCTCTCTCTGTGTCTGTCTGTCTGTCCCTATCTATCCCTCTCTCTGATTCTCTCTCTGTCCCTGTAAATATATATATATATATATATATATATATATATATATATATATATATCCATCCCTAAGCTTACCTCTGCTGAGGTAACATCTCTGCTGAGATGTTGCTGTCTTGAAGATAGGGTGGGGCATACTATGAGGGCTTTACTGCTTTAGCAATGGCAATCTCAGGCCTTTGGGAGCTCCTTCCTGTATCTCAACAGAACAGGGAACCAGACGAAGAGCACCTCTGTTCTTCAAGGAAAAGAGTGGCCCTGTAGAACTGTGGGTTGTGTCTCTGCCACTCTCTGTACCCTGCGAGGGAAGGAAGGTGGTATCTGGGAGGCTGAGGGGGGGGTCTCACTTTCTATTTCTGTGTCTGTCTTATATGCAGGCAGCCAGCAGACTGTGGGAACACTCTGCCACCTCTTTGGTTCAGTTTCACTTTAAATGCCCCCCAATCTCTCTGCTCCTCCTGGCAGAGGAAGACCCAGCCACTCTGGGTTTCCCCCGTCTGGCAGATGAAAGCCCAAACAGTTTGGGCCTTTTCCTTCTCTGGAGCCCCACCACCACTGCTTCTTATCTTCTGCCCCTGTTTTTACCCTTCCTACCTTTAGTCCACTCAGTGCATGGATCTTTTCAGGCAAGGCTGTGAGCCTCGCTGGGGTTTCTTCACTGAGTTCAATTTATTGAAATTTCAAGGAGAGAGGTCAAGGTTATCTCACACACTATCATTACTCTGATATCTTTAGGCTATTCTTTTTTTTTTTTTTACCAGGGACAGAGAGAGAGTCAGAGAGAGGGATAGATAGGGACAGACAGACAGGAACGGAGAGAGGTGAAAAGCATCAATCATTAGTTTTTTATTGCCGTTGCAACACCTTAGTTGTTCATTGATTGCTTTCTCACACGTGCCTTGACTGCAGGCCTTCAGCAAACCGAGCAACCCCCTGCTGGAGTCAGTGACCTTGGGTCCAAGCTGGTGAGCTTTTGCTCAAGCCAGATGGGTCCACGCTCAAGCTGGTGAGTTCGGTCTTCCGCATCCCAGTCCGACGCTGTATCCACTGCACCACCGCCTGGTCAGGCTCTTTAGGCTATTCTTACAAAATAAAATGCTGAGTGTTTACCAAGGTATGTATAATACTAGTATCATGTAAAAACAAAAACCTACTGTACATAAAAAGAAAAAAAACCTACTGTACACAGAAAAGTAAAAGTCTTACCTGTGGACTATTTTCCCATTAGCCTATTCAGCATTCTCATCCTTAAGGTCAACATTCAAGACATGGGGAAGCTGGGTAACAAGCAGTCTTATTTGACAGTCTAGGAGTAGAGACACCCATTGATGCTTGTTCCAGGCCCATCTACATAGCTGGGATCCCTCAAAGGCCAAATTCTTCTTCATTATGCTGTAGGAAGGGAAAAACAATGAGAAGAGCAATTGTGCTTCTGTATTATCTTTCTGTTCTGCTTTGATGAGAACTGTGTTCACTCATTTGATCCTAGAGTAGTTGACTAAACCCAGATCATTTTCACATGTAAATAGCTCTCACTTAGGAAACTCTACAGCTAAAACCAACTAATAGTTACTGAAGAATAGAACAAACTTGAGACTTTATATTACCTTATTATGCCTGGAATTTAGTTGGTTTTTAGTTGTAACAGTCTATTGTATGTAAGTCATAATTTTTCCAAAAAGGTGATTTATGTTAAATAAGTGAAAAGATATACATGCACCTCCCTGGGTGAACTAAGTAGAGCTCTGATTAGGTCCCAATGTCAATTTATTTCTTTTCTTCATTTCTTTTCTATTCCAATGACAGCTCCGCCTTGTGAGCCGACCCTCTTTGCCAGTACCTGCTGTAGGAATTGGCACTGTTCACCTGCAACAGCATGAAGCTGTCCTCACCAAGACCTTTGCTTGATGATGAACTTTGAAGAAATACAACTCCCTGTTAAGAAAACTACCATAAAAAGAAAGGCCTGTTTCCTCTACTCTTTCCTTTTTCTATTAGATAATGTGAAAAGCCTGTATTCCTTTAAGATGTTGGGGCTGATGAAGACAGTTTAATTTTGGATACATGGAATAGCTAAGGGAATCAATACATAAATATGACAAGTAACTCTTATCCTTAACAGTACAATACAATCATGTTACAGTTTGGTTATATCTGAGTGAGTTCTAAAACTAGGTCAAAATCCAGAGTTTTCAGACTCCACTCTTAACTGTAAATGCCCAGGAAACTTAAGCTGACTTTATAACTACATATAGATTACCTCAGTATTACCCCTTGATTTATTTGCTGCATGTCACTTTCATTAATTTTCACTTCTTTTTTCAAAGTCCAATATTTTCATTTATGTCATTTTTGGCGCTGTCTTTCAGCCATTGTGAAAAATGTTTCAACAGACAATGTAGCAAAACTGTATTATGCCTGTCATGATCAGATAGATTGTTTGGTTAGAGCATGGTCTCCATTTGTGAAGGTTGCAAAGTCAATCCCCAGTCAGGGCACATACAGGAATAGATTGATGTTTGTGTCTCTCCCCTCCTCTCTTTCTAAAATCAATCAATAATAAAATTTTAAAAGCTGTATTATTTCTAATTTATGTTTTTCAAGATTGTTGTTTTACCCATTACTCTTAAATATATTAAGTACAGATCTCTGGGTGAGATCTTTTAACATAGTGTTATTAAGTTAAGGAGTTTTAGCTATAATGAAATTGACCTGTGGTCTGCCTTGCCTTAGTATCTTCCCTTCCTAAATTGTTCTTGTGGTGATATTTTTATATTTTTAATTGAGGTTGGGTGTCCAATATGGGGATTTCAGCTCCTGGTTAATCAGTCTTGCTTCTAAAAGTCCCTGCTACACTGTGATGTTTATTTGTGGTGTTTAAGGAGCATTTAAACTTTGATGTTGGGAATTTCCCAGCACCAGGTACTTGGAGATTTCTAAGAGTCACTGACTCATTCCCTTATTCTGAAGTTAAACGATACCGGAAGCATAACTAAACAGCAGTATACTGTATCGTTTTATGTGGCTTGGTGCTGCAGAAGCTCACCTTTCTTGTGCATCCCCCATAATGGGATGTACGCTCTTCACTTTTATTGGCAACTGATAATGTTTTTCAGAATCAGCATATAAGGTGTTCTGGTCACAGCAGTAGATTCATGATTCACATCTTAAATGTATGCATTTAGTGCATTGATTTAACATTTCGGTAGTATTCAGACCCCTTTCTTTGTCAAACCTTATAAATCATGTAACTTGGTGCCATTCATGTAAATCACTAAAATTACAAAGGTATATATATTTAATAAGAATGGTTATTAACACTGGCTGATTGGCTCAGTGGATAGAGCGTCGGCCTGGCATGCAGATGTCACAGGTTTGATCCCCGGTCAGGGCACACATGAGAAGCGATCATCTGCTTTTCTTCCCCTCCTTCTCCTCCTTCTCTCTCTCTTCCCCTCTTGCAGCCAGCGGCTTGATTGGTTTGAGTGTCGGCCCTGGGTGCTGAGGATAGCTCGGTTTGGCCTGGTGTCAGCCACAGACATGGGTTGCCAGGTGGATCCTGGTCCATGTGCATGTGGGAGTCTGTCTCACTAACTTCTCACTTCAAAAATAATAACAAGAATGGTTATCAATGTTGTATATTGAACTAGTAAAAAATAGAAACTGTCATTTTTTTCAGATCTCTGTGTTTCTTGAGTTAAAAAAATTTTGAAGTGTAAGCCCAAAATGAGAAAGAAAACTAGATTTTTTTTTAGTTTAGTGTAGATCTCTCCAAATTTTTAACTTTATACTTCTCAGTTCTGTTTCTGGTTGTTTCTTGTTACATCTTCTCCAACTTGAGTCATGAGTTGTGTAGCAACATGGGTCAGCAATTTGAATTCCCTCACAGGAAGAGAACATTTGAAAAATTCCAAATCAAATATTCATATGCTAAACTATGAGATTAAAAATATAGAGCCTGACCTGTGGTGGTGCAGTGGATAAAGCGTCGACCTGGAAACACTGAGGTCGCCAGTTCAAAACCCTGCACTGGTCTGGTCAAGGCACATATGGGAGTTGATGCTTCTAGCTCCTCCCCCCTTTCTCTCTCTCTCTCTCTCTTTCTGTCTGTCTCCTCTCTAAAATGAATAAATAAAAATTAAAAAAAGAAAAGAATTCGATGATGTGATATTTCTATCCTATTTAGTTTTTTGCATCCCATTTATATCTGTTTTCATATTCAATGAAGACTAGAGCTCAAATGGGTATTCAGTGACTAGAAATGTTAACAACCATGAAAAACTTTTAACTTTGTTTAAAATGACATATTATTTTTTTGAAAAATGAAATTTTATGCCCTATAAGAACCATTTCGGAGTAGGTAGTAGGGTGAAATTAGTGTATGGTTTTTAGAGACTGTTTCTTTTGCTGGGTTCAGGAGGGAAAGAGGATGGGGAGATATGGAAGAGGGTAGAAGGGGGATAGATAGTGATGAAGGGAGACTTGACTTGGGGTGGTGAATATACAATGCAATATACAGATGTTTTACTATAGAATTGTGCACCCAAAGCCTGTGTAATTTCATTAACCAATGTCACTCCAATAAATTTTAAAAAGGAAAGAACCATTTGGCTCAGTTTTCCTATGTTTTCCATACATACACTGTAAGAAAGCATACTATATTTTAAAGCATAATCCTTTTTAGGATGACTATAGTACTTTTAAAGTTTTGTTATTTTTTTAAATTAACTTAACTGACAATAGAAGTATCCCTTTCACAAAACTGAGGAAATATGCTTTAAAGAAATTAGGGATACCTGACCAGGCAGTGGCACAGTGGATAGAGCATCAGACTGGGACACAGAGGACCCAGGTTCAAAATCCCAAAGTCACTGGCTTGAGTGTGGGCTTATCCGACTTGAGCACGGGCTCAGCACCTTGAGCATGGGGTCACTGGCTTGAACGTGGGATCATAGATATAACCCCATAGTCACTGGCTTAAGCACGGAGTCACTTGCTCGGTCAAAGGCCCCCGGTCAAGGCACATATGATAAAGCAATCAATGCACAATTAAGGATCTGCAACAGGGAATTGATGCTTCTCATCTCTCTCCCTTCCTGTTTGTCCCTATCTGTCCCTCTCTCTGTTTCTCTCTATGTCTCTGTAAAAAAAAAAAAACAAAAGAAAGAAATTAGGAATTATATAGGAAGTCACAGATTTAAGAATGAAGACATTCAGGTCTTGAAGTTTCAAAAGCTTTACATTTTACTTGGATGTACTAGGATATTTGGTTTTCATCTTCAGCTTCTTATTGGGTTCAGGCTAAAACTATTATACTTTTGAGAAATTTGAATTAAAATATTTAAATCTTCAATATTTAGAACACACTATTACACAAATAACTCCTAGATTACTCTATGGAAATTGTAATTCATGATCATGTTGTTATTTAAATCTGAAAAAGTACAATCTAAATCAGATTGTTACTGCCCCACTGTAATTGCAAAATTAGTTAATTTTTATGAACTTTTAATAAAAGTGTATTATTTTAGTGTTTCTCTGTGTCTTGAACTCATATGAGAAAATTAAGAAATGACCTTGTAAGGGTGAATAATATTTCTCAATAGTTTATTGAGGCCCTGACCAGTTGGCTCATTGATAGAGCGTCGGCTTGGTGTATAGATGTCCCAAGTTCTATTCCTGGTCAGGGCACACAGGAGAAGCGACCATCTGCTTCTCCACCCCTCTCCCCTCCTTTCTCTCTATATCTCTTTTCCCCTGCCACAGCCAAGGCTCCATTGAAGCAAGTGCCCAGGGCACTGAGGATGATACCATGGCCTTGCGTCAGGTGCTAAAATGGCTCAGTTGCAACAGCCCCAGATGTGCAGAGTATTGCCTACTAGTGGGCTTGCAGGGTGGATTGTGGTCAGGCGCATGTGGGAGTCTGTCTCTCTGCCTCCCAGCTTCTCACTTAAGAAAAATAAATTAAAGAAAACCAGTTTATTGGGCTTGACCTTGTGGTTGCACAGTGGATAGCGTATTGACCTGGAATACTGAGGACCTAGGTTCTTAACACCGAGAACACTGCCTTGAGTGAGCTCATCTAGCTTGAGTGCAGGCAGGTTCACCAGCTTGAGCTCAGGTTTGCTGGCTTGAGTGTGGGATATTAAACATGAACCTATCTATGGCCACTGGCTTCAGCCCAAAGGTCACTGGCTTGAAACCTAAGGTCACTAGCTTGAGTAAGGGGTTATTGGCTCAGCCGGAGCCACTGGGTCAAGACACCTATGAGAAGCAATCAATGAACAACTAAGAGTGCCACAACTATGAGTTGATTCTCATCTCTCTCTCTCTTCCTGTCTCTCTCTCTCTCTGTTTCTTCCTAAAAAAAAAAAGTTTATTGGACACCTATTGCATATATGGCATTGTTCTGTACATTAGAAATACATGGGCCCTGGCCGGTTGGCTCAGATGTAATAGATATACAAAGAATTTTTGTAGAATACTACAAAAAACTATATGCCACCAAATTTAACAATCTAGAAGAAATGCATAAATTCCGTGAACAAAACAATATTTCTAGACTGAGTCATGAAGAACCAGAAAGCCTAAACAGACCCATAAACAGGGAGGAAAGAGAAACAACTATAAAAAACCTCCCCAATCCTGAACAGGCGGTGGCGCAGTGGATAGAGTGTCGGACTGGGATGTGGAAGACCCAGGTTTGAGACTCCGAGCTCGCCAGCTTGAGCGTGGGCTTGTCTGGCTTGAACAGGGGCTCGCCAGCTTGGACCCAGGGCCACTGGCTCCAGTAAGGGGTTGCTCGGTCCGCTGAAGACCTGCAGTAAAGGCACGTGTGAGAAAGCAATCAATGGACAACTATGGTGTCACAACGGCAACAAAAACTAATGATTGATGCTTCTCACCTCTCTCCGTTCCTGTCTGTCTGTCCCTATCTCTCCCTCTCTAAAAAAATTTAAAAACCTCCCCAAAAATAAAAGTCCAGGGCCAGACGGCTATACTAGTGAATTCTATCAAACATTGAAAGAAGACTTGGTTCCTATTCTACTCAAAGTCTTCCAGAAAATTGAAGAAGAAGCAATACTTTTCAATACATTTTATTTATTTATTATTTATTTATTTATTTATTTTTCTACAGGGACAGAGAGATTGTCAGAGAGATGAATAGACAGGAACAGAGAGAGATGAGAAGCATCAATCATCAGTTTTTCGCTGCTTTACCTTAGTTGTTCATTGATTGCTTTCTCATATGTGCCTTGACCACGGGCCTTCAGCAGACGGAGTAACCCCTTGCTGGAGCCAGCGACCTTGGGCCTAAGCTGGTGAGCTTTTTGCTCAAGTTAGATGAGCCCGCACTCAAGCTGGCAACCTCGGGGTCTTGAACCCGGGTCCTCCGCATCTCAGTCCGACACTCTATCCACTGCGCCACCGCCTGGTCAGGCTTAAACACATTTTATGAGGCTGACATAACCCTCATACCGAAACCTGGCAAGGACAACACAAAAAAAGAAAACTACAGACCAATATCTCTAACGAATACAGATGCTAAAATACAGTGTGTCCGTAAAGTCATGGTGCACTTTTGACCGGTCGGACCTGTCAAAAGTGCACCATGACTTTACGGACACAGTGTACTGAACAAAATACTAGCAATTTGAATACAACAACACATTAAAAAAATAATTCATCATGGTCAAGTGGGATTCATCCCCAAATCACAGGAATGGTTCAACATATGTAAAACAGTTAACATAATACACCATATCAACAAAACAAAGAACAAAAACCATATGATCCTATCAATAGATGCAGAAAAGGCATTTGATAAAATACAATACAATACCACTTTATGTTTAAAACACTAAACAAAATGGATATAGAAGGAAAATATCTCAACATAATAAATACCATTTATATTAAACCATCAGCTAATATATTAAATGGCATAAAACTGAGAACTTTTTCCCTAAAATCAGTAACAAGACAAGGTTGTCCACTCTCTCCACTCTTTTTCAACATAGTGCTGAAAGTTCTAGCCAGAGCAATCAGACAAGAAAAAGAAATGAAAGGCATTCATATTGGGGAAGAAGAAGTAATAACGGTTTCACTTTTTGCATATGATATGATCCTATACATCAAAAAACCCAAATATTTTACAAAAAGATCACTAGAAACAATAAACCAAAAGGTCGCAGGATACAAAATTAATATACAAAAGTGCATTGCCTTCCTATATGCCAACAATAAAACATCAGAAAACAAACTAAAAAAAGTAATCCCCTTCATGGTTGCAACCAAAATAAAAATAAAATACCTAGGAGTAAACATAACAAAGAATGTAAAGGACCTATATAATGAAAACTACAAAGCATTGTTAAGGGAAATCTAAAAAAGATACAATGAAATGGAAAAATATTCCTTGTTCTTGGATAGGAAGAATAAATATAGTCAAACTGAGTATATTACCCAAAGCAATATACAAATTTAATGCAATTCCCATCAAAATTCCAATGTCAATTTTTAAAGAAATGGAACAAAAAATTATCAGGTTTATATGGAATTATAAAAAACCCTGAATAACCAAAGCAATTCTAAGGAAAAAGAACGAAGCTGGGGGCATGACAATACCTGACTTCAAATTATATTATAGAGCCACGATAATCAAAACAGCATGGTATTGGCAGAAAAATAGACGCTCAGACCAATGGAACAGAATAGAAAGCCCAGAAATAGAACCACGTATATATGGTCAAATAATCTTTGATAAATGGGCTAACAACACACAATGGAGAAAAGAAAGCCTTTTCAACAAATGGTGCTGGGAAAACTGGAAAGCCACATGCAAAAGAATGAAACTCGACTACAGTTTGTTCTCTTGTACTAAAATTAATTCAAAATGGATCAAAGACCTAAATATAAGACCTGAAACAATAAATTACATAGAAGAAAACATAGGTACTAAACTCAGGGACCTTGGTTACAAAGAGCACTTTATGAATTTGACTCCAAAGGCAAGGGAAGTGAAGGCAAAGATAAATGATGAATGGTACTACATCAGACTAAGAAGCTTTTGCATAGCAAGAGAAACTGACAACAAAACAAACAGCCAACTAAATGGGAGATAATATTTTCAAACAGCAGCACAGATAAGGGCCTAATATCCAAAATATACAATGAACTCATAAAACTCAACAACAAAAAAGCAAACAATTCAATAAAAAAATGGGAAGAGGACATGAACAGACACTTCTCCCAGGAAGAAATACAGATGGCCAACAGATATATGAAAAGATGCTCATCTTCATTAGCTATTAGAGAAATGCAAATCAAAATTACAATGAGATACCACTTCACACCTGTTAGATTAGCTATTATCAACAAGACAGGTAATAACAAGTATTGGAGAGGTTGTGGAGAAAAAGGAACCCTCATCCACTGTTGGTGGGAATGTAAAGTAGTACAACCATTATGGAAGAAAGTATAGAGGTTCCTCAAAAAATTAAGAATAGAACTATTATATGACCCAGCAATTCTCTACTGGGTATATGCCCCCAAAACTCAAAAACACTGGTACATAAAGACACATGCAGACCTACGTTCACTGCAGCATTGTTAATAGTGGCCAAGACATGAAAACAACCAAAAAGCCCTTCAATAGATGACTGGATAAAGAAGATGTGGTACATATATACTATGGAATACTACTCAGTCATAAGAAATTATAACATCGGAGCATTTAGAACAACATGGATGGACCTTGATAACATTATACTGAGTGAAATAAGTAAATCAGAAAAAACTAAGAATATAAGATTCCATACATAGATGAGACATAAAAATGAGATTCAGAGACATGGACAAGAGTGTGCTGGCTATTGAGGGTGGGAGTGGGGAAGGGAGGGAGAGGGAGGATGTAGAGTGAGGGGAGGGGCACAAATAAAACCAGATAGAAGGTGACAGAAGACAATTTGACTTTGGGTGATGGGTATGCATTATAATCAAATGTCAAAATAACCTACAGATGTTTTCTCTGAACATATGTACCCTGATTTATCAATGTCATCCCATTAAAATTAAAATTAATAAACAAAAGTACATAAAGAAAAAAAGAAATGATGACATCGGATCATTTACAACAACAAGGATGGACCTTGATAGCATTATACTAAGTTAAATAAGTAAATCAGAAAACACTAAGAAGTATATGATTCCATACATGGGTGGGACATCCAAATGAGACTCAGGGACATGGACAAGAGTGTGGTGGTTACTGGGGTGGGGGGGCTTTGGGAAGTAAGAGGGAGGGGGTGGGGGGAGAGGAGGAGCACAATGAAAACCAGATAGAAAGTGACGGAAGACTCTGACTTTGGGTGATGGGTATGCAACATAATCAAATGTCAAAACAACCTGGAGATGTTTTCTCTGAACCTGTGTAACCTGATTGATCAATGTCACCCCATTAAAATTAATAATAAAGGAAAAAAATAGAAAGAAATACATGGGAGTAAAAGATAAAATAGGTTACCCTCTGTCCTTAATGGAAAACAATGTATTTGAGAAGACCAAGCATTTTACTTGTTGAGGGTGAAACTTTATTTTTAAGTTTTTATTCATTTTAGAGAGGAGAGAGAGAGTGTGTGAGAGAGAAATGGGTGAGGAACAGGAAGCATCAACTCCCATCTGTGCCTTGACCAGGGAAGCCAGGGTTTCGAAAAGTGACCTCAGCATTCCAGGTCGATGCTTTATCCGCTGCGCCACCACACCACAGGTCAGGTGAGAAATGTTTTTGTTGGTTGTACTAAAACAGTGTGGGCGGGCAAGGAAGGGTCATATTCCTAATAGATGTAGGTTAGGTGGCATATGTAGTTATATGAGAAAAGTCATGAGTAGCATGTAGTAGTAGAAAGAATGAAGAATGTTGGAAGGGTAATTAATAAAAGTTATCTGGAGTGTCAAAGCATATTCCCAGGCTCTTACTTGAAACATGGAGCTATCTCAGAAATAGGCAGTAAAGAGAGGTGCAGGCTACTCTTTTCCATTTGTCAATTAATTTTCAATTCAGTGAATCTTTATTGAATGGATGTTATATTCATAAAATTAGTGACTATATTTAAGTCAACCATATGCAGGTTACTGTAGATGATACAAAAGTTACATAAGACACTCCCTATGAACTAGAAGTTCATGGTGTAGTAGAGGATATTAGACAAATATGAAAATGACTAACACACAATAGAATGAGGTAAGAATAATGTCATAGGACCTGAGATTATGACTGGCAGAATCCATTTTCCAAAAGTGTCCAGAGCTGTATTTTATGTCCCATATACTCTTCCAGAATCTTGCTACACCTTCACCTAGAATTGGGGTCTATTTCCTTTCCCTCTTGAAATTCAGCAGGCCTTTGTAAATACAATGCACTTAAGTGATGCTGTGTCATTTCCAAGAATGTGACTTGGCAGCCATGTTGTGAGGAAGCTGAGGCCACGTGAAGGCTCTTAAAGATGTTGGAGTTGACAGGTTCACCCAAAGGTAGGATTCAGCTGGTGTGCGCTGGTTCAGCAAAACCAATACCTAATATTTTGTTGAGTTCGGTGAACTGGTTGTTAAAATGGCACTTGTAACTATAAGGGTTCTCTTTAAGGTAGATGCCTGGGCAGCCACCCAATGTGGAAATCACAAATTTATATGTTCCTTACTCTTTTAACGTCCATCTGCACAACAGCGTATTCTAAGTGTCTGTAGTAATGTTCATTCCGTCCATAGGTGAAAAAAATTGAGGACATCAATCAAGAAGCAATATGGCCTGACCAGGCGGTGGCGCAGTGGATAGAGTGTTGGACTGGGATGCGGAGGGGCTTAGGTTCAAGACCCTGAGGTGGCCAGCTTGAGTGCAGTCTCATCTGGTTTGAGCAAAAGCTCACCAGCTTGAGTCCAAGGTCGCTGCCTCGAGCAAGGGGTTACTCGGTCTGCTGAATGCCTGTGGTCAACGCACATATGAGAAAGCAATCAATGAACAACTAAGATATCCAAATGAAAAATTGATAATTGATGCTTCTCATCTTTCTCCGTTCTCTGTCTGTCCCTATCTATCCCTCTCTCTGATTCTCTCTCTCTCTCTGTAAAAAAGTAAATAAAATTTAAAAAAATAAAAAAAGAAGCAATATGGAAATACCTTAAATAAGTTTTATTGTTTTTTTTGTCAGATATTACACACACACACACACACACACACACACACACACACACACACGACAGAAACAGAGAGGGACAGACAGGCAGGAAGGGAGAGAGATGAGGAGCATCAATTCTTTGTTGTGGCCCCTTTGTTGTTCATTGATTGCTTTCTCATATGTGCCTTAACTGGGGGTCTACAGCAGAGCAAGTGACCCCTTGCTCAAGTCAGTGACCTTGGGCTCAAACCAGCGATCATGGGGTCATGTCTATGATCCCACACTCAAGCCAGTGACACCATGCTCAAGCCAGTGAGCTCATACTCAAGCCGGATGAGCCTGTGCTTAAGCCAATGACCTTGGGGTTTTGAACTTGGGTCCTCTGTGTGCCTGTCTGATGCTCTATCCACTGTGCCACCACCTGGTCAGGTAACTCAACTTTGATTTGTAGAGGTGACTGAACAGTATAAAAGAAGAATGAAGGAACAGGGAGGAGTTAAATCGGAACTCATAGAATTGGGGAAGTTGAACATTACAAAAAGCAGGAAGGAGGATTTGGTCCACATTAAACATCTCAGGGTTTGTTACCTGGAACTAACAGAAGTTAGGCTCCTACCTTAGACTAAGACTGAGAGACAAAGACCCCTATCTTCAGGTGTTGGCTAGAACAAAAGGAAAATTCTTTAGCAGCCTTGAACTTCCCCAGGCAGATATTTTAAGGGCGGAGTGGTCAGAATGATTTTAGGAATGGAGCTGTTAGAACAGTGGTTCTTAACCTGGGTTCAATCGAACCCTAGGGGTTCGATGAGTGGGTCTCAGAGGTTCGGAGAAGCCTCTGCCACGGAGGCCAGAATAAAGTAATACCGTAATTTGTTGTGAGTTCGTGCACTTTGGTAGTTTTGTTCTTTGAGCAAGGTGATGTTCATACACGGCTCATTTTGTGCACCAATAAAAAAACATATACCTATGTCTTGAATTTGGAAAAAATAATCATATTTTATTTATCCTAAAGAAGGGTTCAGTGAATGCACATATGAAACTGGTGGGTTAGGTACCTCAAAAAAGGTTAAGAACCACTGTGTCTGTTGAAGTCTTTATAGTCTAACTTAAGACCTAGTAGAGAAAGGGCTCAGAGGATCCTGGCTAAAAGTTTGCTCAAGGAGAGAATAGATCACACATACACATTTAAGTATTTTGTTGCCTTCTTGTATATAGACCTAAACATTAGAATAGATTAGATTTGGTGATTGTTAGGTCTAAGCTAAAAGCGGTTCCCAGAAGCTGCCCGTTTATTAAGATTTTGAAAATAACTGACTCTAACAAAATTACAGTAGTCTAGCCCCAAGCCAGTTTCAGTAAAGCTGTTAAAACAACTTACTGGACATGAATCATGATAGTTTCTGTAAGTTCTAACCTCAGGCTGAAAGGAACCTTCCATCCCTGAGGGCACAATGGAACCAGACTGAGAATGTCTGCCAGACCTGATGGACAAAGAGTAACTAGATGTCAGCAACCTGCGCCTACCATCTTCCCGTATCACCTCTCTGCTCAGGGAGGTTGTCTTCCTTAAGACATGACCTCCCCCAGCTCAAATAAGCCTCAAATATTTTGATCAATTTTGTTCCCCCACAACTTCTTGTTGCTTGCTGGCAGTACCTAGCAGTGATTATATTGTCATTAGTGACCTTTGAAATAACTTGTTTCAGCAGAAGTTAGAGAAGTTACACTGCAGAGGGTTAAGATTTGAGCAAGGAAAATATAAGATCTATTTGTTGATCTTTAATTTCATACCTGTAGAAAGTGGTTATTATTATCCTTATTTTACCCATGTAGCACAGAAAGGCTAATTTCCCAAAGCCATTAAGAAGTAGAGAAGGGATTAAAATAGAGAGGGTGGCTGATTTCTAAAACTTGTACTTTCCCTCATACCATTCATGGAAGAAGCGATAAAAACAGACCAGTCCAGGGAACAAAATCCCGATCTCTGCATTTTGGAGAAAATGAAGGAGCAGATGTAGTGAAGAGTGGGGATTTCATAAGCTATTAATTATAAACTAGCAATTTTTTTTTTGTTTTAATTCCAAAAAGTTCCAATAAGATGGAAGCAAATTAAAAAGACTTTTGGGTCACGCGGGATCTGGTGGGGATGGTGCTGCTTAGATCCGGGCATCCGGGATGGTACCCTCCGCCCGCGTACCTTTGGCCGGGACCTGACCCGCCCCGCAGGGTGCCCAGGGTCCTGGGACTAAAGTGGTTATCAAAGAAACCACCGTTGTTTGACAACGAGCTCAAGAGAGGAAAGACCTGAGCCGCCTCGGACTTGCTCAGGTTCCCAAACGCCCAGCCTGCTGGAGCACACCCACAGGAGCACTACCGGTGGCCATAGCAACGCGGAGGCCGCGGGGTGCTCAAGCAGTCAACTACCCGGGACCCGTGAGTGGGTGGGGTTACGCGAGCGGGCACGTGGGCCACGTGGGCCGAGGCGGAGCCTGCGCGCAGCAGCCGGCCAGTTCGCGTCGGGAGTGGTCGCCGAAACCTATACTGTGAGCTCTGAGCGAAGGCGACGCGGAGGTCGCTGTGTCCTGGTGGGCCACCCCAGCCGCCGTCATGGGCAGTGAGTAGTGGCGGCGCAGCCAGGCTCGCGGGTTGGCGTTTGGAGCGGGGCTCTCGCTGGGGGCGCGGACCGCCGCCTTTCGGGTAATGGGTCTGGCGCCCGCTCGGGGTCGTCCAGCCCGCGGGCCGCTGCTTAGGGTGTTGGCCAGAGGCCTCCGCCGCCGCTCCTCCAACCTTGCGAGGCTTTGGCAGCTGGCTGCGGGGACCGGGACCCGCAGGCCGCGTATTTGCGCTCCATAGATGGCGAAGAGTAGAGGACGGCGCGGGCAGGCCACTGGTTGGGGGGTGGGGACTTAGAGAACCGGGCGAAAAACCTGGACCACTTTGAAATTTTCATGAGCTTAGAAAGCTGTTATTTTTATTCCTAAGTCACTCACTCTTCCTTGGCATGTTGTGATGAATAAAGCTTCTTGTATAATTTTAGAAGAGTGATGCATCCCTTGTATTTTAGGGGAGGAAAGGAGTGCGTTAGGTAGCATAGTGTTTTTCTTAAAAATTTTTATTTCATTTTGTGATGGTTACTAAAAACTCACTATGTATGTAAGGTTGTTTAAGCTTTAAAGACAAGGCCATGTATTATGGGGATCTTTTGAGGGCTCCATCCTAAACACTCAGCACCACATATATTACATAGCTCTTCAGGTGTTTGTAGGCTGAATGGGTAATTTGCACACCCAAGCTGTGCACCCATTTGGGGGGAAGTTAGAAAGGAAGTAGAGGAAATCGTGGCCTTTAATTTATAGTATAATGTAAAGCATTACTTGTACATGAAGACTCCAACAGAGGTGATCATGAAATGCCAAGAAATATGGGAGGGTAGGTTGGATTGACTTGTGACTGGAAAGGGTTAAAGAGATTTTAGGAAGTTTAGAGATGTGATTGCTATTTGTTTTGCATTAGAGATAAACACTTTCATGATTCAGATTTGCTTTCCAAATAGTCCAAAATGGTAGTTGGGTTATAAACATCTTATGAGAATTTCAGAATTCTATCAAAACCAGGAAGTGCCATCATTTTGAGAGGTTATATAAAAAAGGTAGACTTTTTACGGACTGCTGAAGTGTGAGTGTCAGTTTTAAAACAGTTTCATACCAGTACAGAATCCAGTGTGTGTAGGGGAAGACAATCATAACCAATAGCTGCTTGTGGCCTCTCCTGCTGCACACTGCAGACGCTGACTGAGAGTAAAGTTGGAGAGATTATTATGATCTCCATTCTTCAGTTCTTTGGCAAGGCTTCATGTTAGTTATGCCAGAATATGGTGTCTCTCCTCAAAAGTTCCTTTTTTTTTATCTTTTATATATTATAAGAGCAGGCTGGGAAAACAATACTGTCTGATGAAATGTAATTGTCATTCTGTGGGCTGTTTATTGTACATAAGCAAGTACTTTGAAATCATTTTTTGGGGAAAGCAAGCAATGAATAGTGAGTTAATGAAGTGAAGTAATAGTTATCTAGAAAGGCAGTTCCATGATACTGTTCATTTACTCATTGCAGCAGCTTTCAGTTTAAATTAAGTCATTTCTGCAGTTTCAGCCCATTTTCTGTTGTAATCCTCTTCTCTTCCTCCAATTATACCTGTTTTCTTGAATGCATTGTGTTGTGGGTACCATAAGTAGGCTGCACTTGCCTTTTTTTATGCAGTGGTACTCACTGAATTATTCCTTTATGTATCAAAGAGTTGGGTATAAGTATAAGGAACCAACATCATGACAAAAGGATACTTGTATTACTGGTCTTTTACTGGCTGAACCCTTAAACCTTTTGGATTTTTTTGTCTTGTATTATTTCTCTTCTGTATTTAAAATGGAGATCATTAGGAATAATTTTGGGAGTGGGGAATGGGATGAATTACCATTAAAAGTTAGAGAACATTTGCATTTGATTCTGTAAAAGGATCTCTTTTTTAAAAAACTTCGTAATAAGGACATACATTCTTTTTTTCCCACAGTCAAATTTTTAGAAGTTATCAAACCTTTCTGTGCGGTTCTACCTGAAATTCAGAAACCTGAAAGAAAAGTAAGTATAATATTTTAGACCTAATAGGAAGTCTTAAGTATAGTATTTTAGTAATGTAGAGGTTACCTAAAGGACTTATTCTGCTAAACCAGCAAGATTGATTTATTTTCCCCAAACTCTTTTGTGCTTTTGTGCTTGTAATTGGAAAAATACTGTATTACCTGCCTCTTCCTTGCAAGAGGAATGAAGTGAATAAAACTAGTATAGATTGCTTTAGACCTAGATAGCTTGTCTTGTGGTTTTAAAAATACAGTAACTGTTCTTTAAGTTCTAAGCTTTCCAAACCAAGTGTGTTTTGGCTTGTGTGTTAGGTAAGATACAGTATTTCCCAGTCTGTAGTGATTTTTATAATTCCTAAAGTATGGGGTGTGCACTGTGCTTGCTAATGATGTGATCCACTGCACTCTGAATGACCCTATCTGCTGGGTTGGTTTTGGTCTGTACAGCTGTTTTACATAAATGAATTGTAATTGTACAAGTATATACCTTCTGTTTTTTATTAATTCAATGCAAAGAAAAGTCACAGGAATGCATTCAGAAAATGTGACTGCATCAAATTGTTCTTCCATCACTGTATACTTTTGGAAATAAGGTATTTAAATTCCAGAAATATTGTTAATCCCAAACTGGCCAGTTTCCTTCCTCTTCTAATTTTGATTTCTCAGAAATGAACAGGTATAGGGACTTAGAGATAAGTAAAACTTTTGTTATACTTACTCTTTTATTTAGGAGTATATTCCTTATTGCTTTGAGGTTTAAAAATATATGTTCATATAATATTACATGCAGTCCTAGCTTTGTACTATACTAGGTTAACTGAAATGTGTGCATATTCAATCATGTCTTGCTTTTCATTCCTTTCAGTTTTAGTTAACATGGTATAGTGTGATGAGGTCTAACTATATTTAAATTACTTTATTCTTGGAAAAGTAAGGAAAGTTATGTTCGAGAAGTTCAGTTTGCTTTAGCTGCTAAGGGGGTCAGAGTATTTTAAGGGTTAAAAATAGCATGTCATGATGGGGAATGTTGGCTTTGCTTTAATAGGGATATTTGCTTTTTCTTAGTTTTGATTGACTGTTCTTTATATTTTTTGAAAGATCCAGTTTAGAGAGAAGGTACTGTGGACTGCTATAACTCTCTTCATTTTCTTAGTATGTTGTCAGGTATGTAACCGTAATGTTAATAAATGTCTTTCCTCTTGTTCTAAGGTTTTGATTGGTTAGAATTGAGGAACTTATTTTATTTTTATTTTTATTATTTTCCAAGTGAGAGGAGGGGTGATAGACTCCCGCATGCACCCTGACTGGGATCCACCTGGCAAACCTCATCTGGGGCCGATGCTTGCAACAGAGCTATTTTTAGTGTCTGAGGCAGAGGCTCCGAGGAGCTATCCTCTGCCTGGGGCCGATGTGTTTAAACCAATCAAACCATGACTGCAGAAGGGGAAATGAGAGAGAGAGAGAGAAAAGGGGGGGTAGAGAAGCAGATGGCTGCTTCTCCTGTGTGCCCTGACCGGGAATCAAAACCAAGACGTCCACATGCTGGGTCAATGCTGTACCACTGAACTAACCGGCCAGGGTGAGAAAATTATTTTATTTAAAAAATGTTGAATTATTTTGAATGTTGTTATTCTATTTTAATGAGTTGACAGTAAAAATGGTTATCTTGTCCTCTGTATTTTTTGTTTTTTTAGTTTAGTAGTGGGTTTAACATTTCCTCTTTTTTCTCTTAGTTTCCAGTTAATAATCTTTACCCTTTGTTCCTTTGAGATTCTTTTCTTGTGTCTTCATAACAGATTTTTATATATTAAAAGTGTTAAATTTTTGAGCTATATATTGGATGTATATGTTCTTTACATTTTGTTTGCCTTTTATCATGTTGTAGATAGCATGTGTTAAATAAGCCAAATTGTGGAACCCCAGCGATATACACTGTGTTTATAAATTAATAAAATTCAATGATGCTTAAAAAATATTTTTTCAGAAATTAAGTTCATAAAACATTACCTCTCCACATCACAGGGTTGTTGTGAGGATTAAATTAGATAATTTAGGTGAAAGCTTTTTGAGAATTTTGAAAAGCTATTGAAATATATAGAAAAACTTGTTAAAAAATTGATCGTATTAAGAAGCAGTAAAATTGCCAGTTGGATAGAGTGTCAGCCTGGTGTATGAACATCCCAGGATTGATTCCCAGTCAGGACATAGAAGAGAAATGACCATCTACTTCTCTCCCCCATCCTCTCCCCCTTCTCTCACTCTTTTTCTCCCTCAGCCAGTGGCTCGATTGGTTCTAGTATTGGCCCTGGGCACTGAGGATAGCTTGGTTGGTCAGAGCATGTCAGCCTCAGGTGCTAAAAGTAGCTCAATTGATTCAAGCATCGGCCCCAGACATGGGTTGCCAGGTGGATACTGGTTGGGATGCATGTGAGAGTCTGTCTCCCTGTCTTCCCTTCTTTCACTATAAAAAGAAAAAAAAAGGCAGTAAAACCAATTAGGTCCATAATTTGGGAAAAAAGTATGATTTTTTGAAAAGTAAAGCAATATAATTATTATTAAGTTTAAAATTGATTTGGATGATTAGGGAGAGAGAACTTTTTTTTTTGAAAGAGAGAGGGTGAGAGAGGGTTGGAAGCATCAACTTGTAGTTGCTTTCAATTTAGTTGTGCATTGATTGCTTCTGAGAGAGGGAAGAGAGAGAGAAAGGAGCATCAACTCCTAGTCGCTTTCACTTTGGTTGTACATTGAGCTTCACATACGTGCCTTGATTGGGGTGTGCTAGTGACCCCTTGCTCAAGCCAGATAGGCCTTGGGATTTTTATGCCAGCGACCTTTGGGCTCAAGCTAGCAAGTTTTGGGATCGTGTGGATAATTCTCCTACTCAAGCCAGTGACCTCTCATGGAGAAGCCCTTGCTCAGAGCCAGTGACCTCAGCGTTTCAAATCAGTGACCTCAGCATTCCAATCAACACACACTGTGCCACCACAGGTCAGGCAAGAGAAAACTTTTATTTTCTTTTATTTTTTTGAGGGGAAGTGGGGCAGGGGAGAGAGAAAGAGAAAGACCAGCATCAGCTTGGTGTTCCACTTAGTTGCTTAATGCCATTGATTGATTTTCCTGGGTGCCCTGACTGGGGCTTGACCAGCAACCTCACAGGTCAAGCTGGTGCCCTTAGGGTTGAGCCTTGACCGGTGCTCAAACCGGTCATCTTGGGATTGAGCTGGCTATACCAGGATCAAGTTTGCAACCCCAGGATCATCATTTATCCCTCCATACCTTTCTTCATTCCCCTCTTCCAACACAATCACCACACTGTTGTCTGTCTATGAGTTTTCCTCTTTTTTTGTACTTTTTTGCTCGATCCCTTCACCTCCCTTATTCAGCCCCTCTTCTCCCCCAGTCATCAGCCTGGTCTCTCTGAGTCTGTTTCTGTTTTGCTTTGTTTGTTTGTTAGATTCCACATATGAGTGAACTAACTCATATGGTACTTTCTCTTACTAGCTTATGAAAAGTTTTGACAAACATGTACACCCTCCCATACTTACCTCAGTGGATAAAAGCATTTCTTTCACTCCAGGAAGTTCCCTGTAGCCTGTCTCAGTATACCCGCATGTCACCTTTAGTCTCAGGCAACCATTGATGTGTTTTCTGTTTCTGTAATTTGATTTATCTTTCCTAGAGTTTGATATAAATGGTATCATACAGTATTACATCTTCGTACCTGACTTCATCATCAGCTTTTCGAGATTCACTCATGTTGTTGGTATAACAGTGATTTATCCTTTTTTATTTCTTAGTAGTGTTCGACTGTATAACTATATCACACTTTGTACATCTAGACCAGTGGTTCTTAACCTTTTTTGAGGTATTGAACCCACCAGTTTCATATGCACATTCACCAAACCCTTCTTTAGTGATAAATAAAATGTCATTTTTTTCCCCCAAATTCAAGACATAGGTATATGTTTTTTTACTGGTGCACAAAATGAGCCGTGCATGAACATCACCTTGTTCAAAGAACAAAACCAACAAAGTACATGAACTCACAACAAATTATGGTATATTACTTTATTCTGGCCTCCGCGGCAGAGGCTTCTCCGAACCCCTGAGACCGACTCATCGAACCCCTAGGGTTCGATAGAACCCAGGTTAAGAACCACTGACTTAGTTGTTCATTGGATGCTTGTTGTATGTGCCTTGCCTAGGCAAGCCCAGGGTTTCAAACCAGTGACCTCAGTATTCCGGTCAACATGGTCTAGCACTAGGCCACTACAGGTCAGGCACTTGTTTATCTTTTGTAGAGTGTCTTTTTGAATCTCTTGCTTGTTTGAAAGAATTGGGTTATTTTCCAATTATTGAATTATATGCATTTTTAATATTTCATTATAGAAGTTCTTTGTCAGATATAGGTATTGTATTTTCTTCTAGTCAATGGCTTGTCTTTTCATCTTGACTATCTTTTAAAGAGCAGAAGTTTTTAATTTTGATGTTCATGTTAGCTTTTTCTTTGATTGTTCATGGTTTATGTTTCCCATGTAAGAAATTTTTTGCCCATTCTAATATGATTTTCTCCTGTGTTCTTTTAAATATTTTATAGTTTTGGCTTGTGTTTTGGTCTATGATCTGTTTTAAGTTAATTTTTGTGTATGGCATGAGGGTTTTCTGTATGTGTAGCCAGTTGTTGAAAAGGCTATCCTTTCTTCCTTGGGGATAGGGTAGGGAGAGCAAAATTGTCCCAGATTGAGAACAACTGTTTTATACTTAATGTTACAACATTAGCACTTCTTCATTCTGTTACAATTTTCATAAGTACAGTCTTTGGTGGCTGCATGATTTTTCTCTGTATACAGGGTGTGGCAAAAGTAGGTTTACTGTTTTTATGTAAAGTAATATAATAATGTATAATAATATAAGAGTAAAATGTGTTTTGTGTACTCACTACTGTAAACCTACTTTTGCTCAGCCCTGTATACCATCTTTGGTCTTAGTTTGGAGTGTGTCTTTGGCTGTCATTAGTAACCACGGCTTATCTATTAAGTTTTAGAGAGAGGGAGGGAGAGAGAGAGAGAAACATTATTTGTTTTCCACCCAATTATGAATTCATTGGTTAACTCTTATATGTGTCCCAACCAGGGGTTGAACCTGCATCCTTGGTGCATTGGGACAACACTAACCAACTAACCTATCCAGCCAGGGCCCCATCTTAACCATTTTTAAGTTTACCATTCAGTAGTGTTAAATATATTCACATTGTTTTACAACAAATATTCATACTGATAGGAGTATTTATTAGCGAAATGCTATAAGGATTTCTGTTGTTTTTATTTTCATAAAAATACTTTACCTTTAAGGTATGCTTGTTTGTTAAAGAACTTGAGAAATCATGTGTTTTTTTAAATGAGTATTGCAAACATTACATTAATGCATTACAGAATAAGTTCAAACTTAATTTATGTAATACATTTTTATAAAATGTTTATGTCATGATAGATACCACTGTTTGGAATCATGTCATCAGATTCTGCAGATCCTTTCTACTGGATGAGAGTTATTCTTGCATCCAACAGAGGTAAGTACTTTTGCCTCCGTATTTGTACTGATGTCAGATAGATCTGAACTGTGGAAGCCATTTTTTGAGTGTACAAGGAGTAGAAAGATATGATAAAATAAACCCATTGCCTGGGAGAAGAGACCACTATGTAATAAATTATAGAACCATATGCTTATTCTAATTGTAGAAATATGTGATATGTACAGAGTATAAAGGTACACAGAATTGGAGATACCAGTCCTATCTAGAGCTTTGGTTTTCAGCCATTTTCCTTTTTATTTATTTTTGCTACACATTACGTCAACAACATTTTTCATATTACTAAATAATGTACAACATTTTTTAGATGATTCTCTATGTAATTTTAGATATTGCATTGTAAGAGTTACAAACTTTTTAAAGTTTTTTTATTAACTTAGCATGTAATTTTTTATTTTGCATTAAAATGTTTAGTGTAAACTTTAAAAATTATGATTTAGATGGAAATCTTTGAAGATTTCTTTCAGCAGATTTCTTTATGTATTACGTTTAGAATTTACAGAAATTTACATCTTTAATATATTTACATATTGTTAATATATGTATTAAGAAATATGACCATCTCAGACTGGTATGATTGACAATTCTTTTTTTAATAAGTAATTTTTTTTTTTTTTTTACAGGGACAGAGAGAGAGTCAGAGAGAGGAATAGATAGGGACAGACAGACAGGAACAGAGAGAAATGAGAAGCATCAATCATTAGTTTTTCGTTGCTATTGCGACACCATAGTTGTTCATTGATTGCTTTCTCACACGTACCTTGACCACGGGCCTTCAGCAGACTGAGCCACCCCTTGCTGGAGCCAGCGACCTTTGGTCCAAGCTGGCGAGCTTTTGCTCAAGCCAGATGGGCCTGCGCTCAAACTGGCGACCTCGGGGTCTCGAACCTGGGTCTTCTGCATTCCAGTCCCACGCTCTATCCATTGCGCCACCGCCTGGTCAGACATAAGTAATTTTTATTTAATGCATTGTTGCAAGGTAATGTTAATAGAATTTTCTTTTACTAATTTAATGTTTAAGGGATGAAAATTTGCTTAACATTTAAGCATGTATATTCATGGATATAATTAAGGACTGGGACACTTCTGAACTAATCTGCATTGTGTATAGCAAAGGTTATATACTTCTTTCCCCTTCTTTACAGGAACTTTAATGGAATTGGGTATCTCCCCAATTGTAACGTCTGGTTTGATTATGCAGTTGTTAGCAGGAGCCAAAATCATTGAAGTTGGAGATACCCCTAAAGATAGAGCTTTATTTAATGGAGCCCAAAAATGTGAGCATTGGGGATTTTATAGTAAAGATGATTTTCTACAGTCTTTTATGTCTGTGGTGTAACATGTACTTCTTATCTCCCAATTTTTTAGTATTTGGTATGATCATTACCATTGGGCAAGCCATTGTGTATGTCATGACAGGCATGTATGGGGATCCTGCTGAAATGGGTGCTGGAATCTGTCTCCTTATCATTATTCAGGTAAATTCTATTTTTTATATGCAGATAATAAATAGTGTGATCCCTTTTCTTTTAACAGTTCTTTAGATAATTGATATGTTCATTTTCTTTTTTTTTTTTTTTTTGATATGTTCATTTTCTTTTGAGAAAGAGACACAGACAGGAAGAGAGAGAGATAGAGAATCATCAACTCGTAGTTATGGTACTCTAGTTCATTGATTGCTTCTCATATGTGCCTTGACACGGTGGGGGGCTCCAGCCGTGCCAGTGACATTGGGCTTCAAACCAGTGACCTCTAGGCTCAAGCCAGCAATCATGGGATCATGCCGATGATCCCACGCTCAAGCTAGTGATGCCGTGCTTAAGCCAGTGAGCCTGCACTCAAGCTGGCGAGCCCGCACTGAAGCCAGAGACCTCAGGGTTTTGAACCTGGGACCTCAGCATCCCAGGTCAGTCTCTGTCCACTGCGCTACCACTAGTCAGTCTCATTTTCTTACTGTCAAACTATTTAATTACTATATTTTGATAATTGAAGTGACTTCTATCAATTGTGTTGATGTGACAATTTGAAACTTACTGTAATAGCCTCATAGCTATGTAATATAGTAAATTATAGATCAACTAGGTTTCATCGATTCCAAGATGCACATTTTTCACATTTTGAAGTCTCTGAAAATAATGTTTTCTTACAGGCGATAGTGTGTAGTGTCTTACATTTAACTGCTGTCAGCTAAGTGGTAGTCATGATAGTTGTCTTTTACTGCACATGTGTCAACCTGATCATAGTTGTTTATGTCACTTCAATTGTTGGTATAATGTATTTTTGACTTGAATTGATTTTTAAAATGTTTTCCAAAACTTTGCTGTGTGATTTGTTATTGAAATGAAAAGATATTATAATGTACACAAAGGCACAGAAAGAGCAAGCTAGATGATAAACAACAATATCTAAATCTAAAATAACATTTTTATAAGTAAAAAATAAAATTAATTTTTTATAAGATGTGTCATATTAAACATTGACAGTTTATTTTTTTAGTTGTACACAAAATAATGTCATTAGAAATATCTTCACATCAGTGAAATACTATATATGTTGCCATACCTGTATTCTGTGAGGTTTTAAAATGGATGCTGTGGAACAGAATTTTCGAAGGCCAACATTATTGCTCCTCTACTAAGTATCTTAAAGTATGTGAAGTTTAGTAGATGTTTCTATAGTGCACAGTCCTTAAAAATCATTGAGAAGTTGCCCAAGACGGATTGAACTTAAATTATATAATTATTTATTGGATTTTGAAAAGAAGTTTGTTTAAATTAAACACTGGGCATTTTTTCTAATGGTAAGAAGGATCAAAGTCAGAAAAGAAATTGTAAATAAAATCAAAGTACTAATTTATTAATACATGCATTAAGAAATTTGACCATCACAGACTGGCATGGTTTACAATTCTTTCTTTAATAAGAAGCCTTATTTAGAAAGCTGATCATAATAAGAGTGTGCAGTGAGCATGATTCAGAACAAGGAGAGTTAGAGTGTTCAGGTATTTATTGGTATCATTAAAAATAGCGAGGGCTTTTATAATGAGATGGAAAGATTTTGTCTTTTGATAATGGGAAGGATTTTTAATGGATAATCAGAGTCTTTGGTAGTTTTAGGAGCCCCTGTGTGTTTTCATTTGGTATAAAATACATTTAATAAAGAATAATTATTATTTTTCCATATAAAAATACTTGATTGGCCAATGTATAGCCCTTGGAGGAAGAAGAGTTGGAATGGATGGGAAGAGAAGATTGTCTGAGAACTGAATTTAATATCTTTCAGTGCTTAAAATTTCTTCATATGCTTTTGGCATTGTTAAGGATAGACCAATTGTTGCCTTGTGTTTTATTCTCTTTTTTAGCATTTGCTTTATGTAACATATAGTTTAGAATAACTGTGATATTTAAAAGATACTCAGAATTGGAGTTTAGCTCTTAACATTTATACACCAGTAAAATTTTTCTAGTATTTTACTAAGGCTCGATTTATTATGGAACCCTAGCTGAGCAATTCTGGTTTACTTTATTAATTTTTTTCCTTAGATTTTTTTTTTAAACTTTATTTTTACAGGACAGAGAGAGAGTCAGAGAGAGGGATAGATAGGAACAGACAGAAAGGAACGGAGAGAGATGAGAAGCACCAATCATTAGTTTTTCATTGCCATTGCAACACCTTAAGTTGTTCATTCATTGCTCTCTCATATGTGCCTTGACCGTGGGCCTTCAGCAAACCGAGCCACCCCTTGCAGGAGCCAGCAATCTTGGGTCCAAGCTGGTGAGCTTTTGCTCAAGCCAGATGGACCTGCGCTTAAGCTGGAGACCTCGGGGTCTCAAACCTGGGTCTTCTGCATCCCAGTCGGACACTCTATCCACTACGCCACCGCCTGGTCAGGTTTCTTTAGATTTTTAATTGCATTTATTGGGGTGACACTGGTTAACAATTCTGTAAGTTTGGGGGCACAATTCTACACATCTGTGCACTGAAAATATTGACTTCTTCAAGTGTCAGTTATTGATTTAAATTGATATAAAATGGCCTGACCTGTGGTGGCGCAGTGGATAAAGTGTCGACCTGGGAACACTGAGGTCGCCAGTTCAAAACCCTGCACTGGTCTGGTCAAGGCACATATGGGAGTTGACGCTTCCAGCTCCTCCCCCCTTTCTCTCTTTCTCTCTCACTCTCTCTCACTCTGTGTCTCCTCTCTAAAATGAATAAAATAAAAAAAGAAAAATTAAATAGATATAAAATGGAATTAAGTTATTTAAATTATTTTTATTTTTTGCAGTATTTCAAATCTAAGGAATAGTTATATTCCAGAAGTAAAACAAGTAAAGTAAATATGTATTAATTTGTTTACATCAGTTCTTGTATTCATATATTTGTTATAGTAAGTTTTTCTAGTTTTAATGTATAGAGAAATATGTCATGTTTAATCATAGATGGGTAATGACCCATTTGCCTCTTTTTTAAGGCATATGTACACCGAAGATGTATGATTGGATCAGTGTGTTTTTACCTAGAAATACAGGTTTTAAAAACTATTTGTGTGTTGCTGTTAAGGTATTTCTCACTTTAATTATTCTTATTTCATTCATATGGTGAGTGTCTTTTAACTAGTGAGTTATGAAATCTAGTGGGTATTGATTAAAATTAAAAAAAGAATTGAAACTATCAGTGTGCTTGGCACATTGTAAAAGTAAGTGGTGTTTTGTCAAACTAAGTTGTATGTCTGCAAGCATGCATGTGTAAGATTGAAATGTACAGTGTTATTTTCAGTCCTGCCTTAGAGATTCATATAGAGTGTGCATTCTACAAGAGCATGAAGCTAGTATTCAGTTCTTACTACCTTTCTCGTTAATGAGATGCTGTAACTTCCTGGTGTCTAATTCTTCTTATAGCCATGGCATTTTCCCATTATCTAATTTCTTTTATTTTTTTCCCATGTTTTTTATTAATTTAATGGGGTGACATTAATCAGGGTACATATGTTCAAAGAAAACATCTCCAGGTTATCTTGTTATTCAATTATATTGCATACCCATCACCCAAGTCAAAATGTCCTTTGACACCTTCTATCTGGTTTTCTTTGTGCCCTTCCCCTCCCCACTCTCCCTCCGTCTCCTCCCTCCCCCTACCCCATAACCACCACACTCATGTCCATGTCTCATAGTCTTGTTTTTATGTCCCCCCATGTATGAAATCATGCTGTTCTCAGTTTTTTATTTTGTTTTACTTCACTCCGTATAATGTTATCAAGGTCCATCCATTTTGTTGTAAATGATCCTATGTCATCATTTCTTATGGCTGAGTAGTATTCCATAGTATATATGTACCAAAGCTTTTTTTTTTTTTAAAGGAAATCTTTTTTTTTTTTAACTTCTTTTTATTTTATTCATTTTAGAGAGGAGACACAGAGTGAGAGTGAGAGAAAGAGAGAAAGGGGGGAGGAGCTGGAAGCATCAACTCCCATATGTACCTTGACCAGACCAGTGCAGGGTTTTGAACTGGCGACCTCAGTGTTCCCAGGTCGATGCTTTATCCACTGCGCCACCACAGGTCAGACTGTACCAAAGCTTTTTAATCCACTGGTCCTCTAATGGACACTTGGGTTGTTTCCAGATCTTCGCTATTGTGAACAATGCTGCCAAGAACATGGGGGCGCATTTCTTCTTTTTGAACAGTGCTATGGTGTTCTTAGGGTATATTCCAAAAAGCGGGTTAGCAGGGTCAAAAGGCAGTTCGATTTTTAATTTTTTGAAGAATCTTCATACTGTTTTCCACAGTGGCTGCACCAGTCTGCATCCTCGCCAGCACTTATTCTGTGTTGTTTGGCTGATGAGTGCCATTCTGACTGGTGTGAGGTGATATCTCATTGTGGTTTTAATTTGCATTTCTCTAATGATTAGTGATGTTGAGCATTTTTTCATATGCCTATTGGCTATCTGTATGTCCTCTCTAGAGAAATTTCTATTCATTTTGTTTGCCCATTTTTTGATCAGATTGTTTGTCTTCCTGGTATTGAGTTTTGTAGTTCTTTATAAATTTAGGTTATTAAACCCATATCAGACGTATTGTCGAATATCTTCTCCCATTGTGTGGTTTGTCTTTTTGTTCTGATCTTATTGTCTTTAGCTGTGCAAAAACTTTTTAGTTTGATATAGTCCCATTTGTTTATCCTGCCTCTTATTTCATTTGCCCGTGGAGATAAATCGGCAAATATATTGCTGCGACAGATGTCGGAGAGCTTACTGCTTATGTTTTCTTGTAAGATGCTTATGGTTTCACGGCTTACATTTAAGTCTTTTATCCATTTTGAGTTTGTTTTTGTGAATGGTGTAAGTTGATGGCCTAGTTTCATTTTCTTGAAGTTAGATGTCCAATTTTCCCAACACCATTTGTTAAAGAGGCTGTCTTTACTCCATTGTATGCTCTTTCCTCCTTTGTCAACTATCAGTTGTCCATAAAGGTGTGGGTTTATTTCTGGGTTCTCTGTTCTGTTCCATTGATCTATGTGCCTGTTCTTATGCCAGTACCAGGCTGTCTTGAGTACAGTGGCCTTGTAGTATACCTTGATATCCGGAAAACTGATACCTCCTTTTTTATTTTTTCTTTTTAAGATTGCTGAGGCTATTTGTGTTCTTTTTTGGTTCCATGTAAATTTTTGGAATATGTGTTCTATATCTTTGAGGTATGTCATTGGAATTTTAATTGGTATTGCATTGAATTTATAAATTGCTTTGGGTAATATAGACATTTTAATGATGTTTATTCTTCCTAACCATGAGCACGGTATATGCTTCCACTTGTTTATATCTTTCTTGATTTCTTTTATCAATGTTTTATAATTTTCCGAGTACAAGTCCTTAACCTCCTTGGTTCAATTTACTCCTAGGTACTTTATTTTTTTGGTTGCTTTAGTGAAGGGGATTGTTTCCTTAATTTCTTTTGCTGCCAGTTTGTTGTTGGTATATAAAAATGCCTCTGATTTCTGAGTATTAATTTTATATCCTGCCATCTTGCTGAATTCATTTATCAGGTCCAGTAGTTTTTTGACTGAGACTTTTGGGTTTTCTATATACAATATCATATCATCTGCAAATAATGACAGTTTTACTTCTTCTTTTCCAATTTGGATGCCTTTTATTTCTTCTTGTTGTCTGATTGCTGTAGCTAGGACTTCCAGAACTATGTTGAATAAGAGTGGTGAAAGGGGGCACCCCTGCCTGGTTTCTGATCTTAAGGGGATTGCTTTTAATTTTTCCCCATATAGTATGATGTTTGCTGTGGACTTGTCGTAGATGGCCTTTATCATGTTAAGGAATGTTCCCTGTATTCCCACTTTACTGAGAGTTTTGAGCATGAATGGGTGCTGGATTTTATCAAATGCCTTTTCTGCATCTATTGAAATTATCATGTGATTTTTGTCCTTCCTTTTGTTTATGTGATGAATCACATTGATTGATTTGCGAATATTGAACCAGCCTTGCCTCTCCAGAATAAATCCCACTTGATCATGGTGTATGATTTTTTTCATCTATTGCTGGATCCGGTTGGCTAATATTTTGTTGAGAATTTTAGCATCTAAATTTATCAGGCATATTGGCCTATAATTTTCTTTCTTTGTGTTGTCTTTGCCCAGTTTCGGGATCAGAATTATGCTCGCCTCATAAAAGGAGTTTGGAAGTCTTCCTTCCTCTTGAATTTTTTGAAATAGCTTGAGGAGGATAGGAGTTAGTTGTTCTTTGAATTTTTGGTAGAATTCACTTGTGAAGCCATCAGGCCCAGGACGTTTCTTTTTTGGGAGTTTTTTGATAACTGTTTTGATCTCATTTGTTGTAATTGGTCTGTTTACGTATTCTGATTCTTCCAGATTGATTTTTAGAAGATTATATGATTCAAGAAATTTGTCCATTTCACCTAGGTTTCCTAATTTTTTGGCATAGAGTTCTTCATAGTATTTTCTTACAATACTTTGTATTTCTGTTGTGTCAATTGTTATTTCTCCATTCTCATTTCTAATTTTATTTATTTGAGTTTCTTTTTTTCTTGGTGAGTCTAGTTAAAGGTTCATCGATCTTGTTTACCTTTTCAAAGAACCATCTCCTGGTTTCATTGATCTTCTGTATTGTTTCCTTAGCCTCTATGTCATTTATTTCTACTCTGATCTTTATTATTTCCTTCCTTCTACTAGTCCTGGGCTTTATTGCTATTGTTTTTCTAGCTCTTTTAGATGCAGGGTCTGGTTGCTTATTTGAGCTTTTTCTAGCTTCTCATGGTATGCCTGTAGTGCTATGAACTTCCCTCTCAGTACTGCTTTTGCTGTGTCCCATAAATTTTGAGTTGATGTATGCTCATTATCATTTGTTTCTAGAAACTTTTTTATTTCTTCTTTGATCTCATTGTGAATCCATTCATTATTTAATATCATGCTATTTAGTTTCCAAGGGTTTGAGTATTTTTCAGTTTTTCTTTTGTGGTTAATTTCTAGTTTCATGGCATTGTGATCAGAGAAAATGCTTGATATGATTTCAATTTTCTTCAATTTATTGAGACCATTCTTGTGTTCTAAGATGTGGTCTATTCTAGAAAACGTACCGTGAGCGCTTGAGAAGAATGTATATTCTACTGCTTTAGGATGAAAAGTTCTGAAGATATCTATTAAATCAAGTTGATCTAGTGTATCGTCTGCTGTTTCTTTATTAATTTTCTTTCTTGAGGATCTATCCAGTGATGTTAGTGGGGTATTGAAATCCCCTACTATTATAGTATTGCTGTTAATCTCGCCCTTTATATCCATCAAAGTCTGCTTTATATATGTCAGGGCTTCTATGTTTGGTGCGTAGACATTTATAATGGTTATACCTTCTTGTTGAATTGTTCCCTTTATCAATATGTAGTGTCCTTCTTTATCTCTTACTATACCTTTTGTTTTAAAGTCGATTTTGTCAGATATAAGTATTGCTACCCCGGCTTTTTTTCATTTCCATTTGCATGAAATATTCTTTTTCATCCTTTTACCTTCAGTCTATGTGCATCTTTTGTTTTAAGGTGTGTCTCTTGTAGACAGCATATGTATGGGTCTTGTTTCTTTATCCACGCAGCTACCCTATGTCTTTTGATTGGATCATTTAATCCATTTACATTTAAGGTTATTATTGATATGTAGTTGTTTATTGCCATTTTATTATGTAAAACTGTATTCTTTTTTTGCTTTATTCTTTTCCCCCTTTGAACTATTCACAATAGGCCCCTTAGTATCTCTTGCAGAATTGGTTTGGTTTTAATGAATTCCTTGAGGGTTTTTTTTGTCTGGGAAGCTCTTTATTTCTCCTCCATTTTAAACGTTAGCCTTGCTGGATAGAGTAGTCTTGGTTGTAGGTTCTTGTTCTTCATTACTTTGAATGTATCTTGCCATTCCCTTCTGGCCTCAAGTGTTTCTGTTGAGAAGTCGGATGTCATCCTTATCGGGGCTCCTTTGTAGGTGATAGTCTTTTTTTCTCTAGCAGCTTTTAAAATTTTCTCTTTATCCCTTAGCTTTGGTATTTTAACTATGATGTGTCTTGGTGTAGATTTCTTTGGGTTTCTCTTTAATGGAGTTCTCTGTGCTTCTCTAACATGTGAAACGTTTTCCAGCCTTAATTTAGGGAAGTTTTCCACTGTGATTTGATTGAACAAAGTTTCTATCCCTTGTTTTTTCTCTTCATCTTCGGGAACCCCAATGGTGCGGATGTTATTTCTCTTCCTGTTGTCACAGAGCTCCCTTAGAATTTCCTCACATTTTTTGAGTCTCTTTTCTTTTTTCTGTTCTGCTTCTGTGCCTTTGTTTATTTTGTCCTCTAACTTGCTGATTCGATCCTCAGCTTCATCCATCTTGCTTTTAATTTCTTCCATTGTGGTCTTCAGTTCTGATACTGTATTTGTCATTTCTGTCTGATTCTTTTTTATTATTTCAATTTTGTTTTTTATACTTGTTATCTCTTTATTTAGGTGTTTGTAATGACTATCCATTGTTGCTCTAAGCTCTTTGAGCATCCTAACTATCATTTTAAACTCTGCATCTGGTAGTTTGTTTATATCTGGTTCACTGAGGTCCTTTTCTGGGGATTTCTTTTGATTCATTTGGGTTGCGTTTCTCTGCCTGCCCATTTTTTCTGTGTATAAGAAGGGTGTGGCCACTGGAGTCCAATGGGTGTTGCCTCTGTGTTCCCTAGGTGTGGTCTGTCTGCAGGCCCACCACCCCCTCTGCCTGTGCCTAGCATGGTTGGGATGGGCGTTGCCGGCCTCGACCCACTGCCCCACTGCGGCTGTTACTGTGATTTCTGCCTCTCCTTTGGGAGGCGCTGTGTTCTGGTGCTTGGCTCTACAAGCCTCAGCCTGTCTGGGCCTTCACCTCACCCCCACAGGTGGGGATGTGCACGCACTCAAGCTACAGCCCTCAGTACCAAGGGTAGGGGTGAGCACCTTTGCTCAGCTGTGGACCCGCCTGTTCCCGGGCTTCTGTCCAGCCCCCACGGTCAGAGCCGGCTAGCGCAGGATTGCAAACCATGGTTTCTGGGGCCGGGTGGGGCTGCTGACATGTGTTCAGCTGGGAGCTTCCGCCTGTCCCTGGCTTTAGCCCTGTCCCTGCGGTCAGGGCCCGTTCGCGCAGGATTGCAAACCTCAGAGGCCAGGTGGCCATGGGGGTCCTGCTCAGCAGCAGATCTCTGCCCTTTCCTAGCCTTCCGCTTCCCCCCCCCCCCACACACACACAGATGGGGCTTCCGGCAAGCCACAGCCATTGGACCGCTTTCGCAGGTCCCCTCCGCCCCTGCTGGACTATACCAAGCTCACGCCAGCGGGGCCTATATCCCCGCCTACAGAACCGGGTTTCCATGTCCCGCCGCCACCGTCCCTTCAGCTAGCTTTTAGCAGTGTGGGTAGGGGCACTGCAGCTAAGACTCTATCACTCCATACTGCATACTGTAGTCCTGGAAGCTCCCTCCGTGTAAGCAGCTCTTCTCTAAGTGCCATGGGAAAGCTTGTTTGGCTGGTGTCCTGCCTCCCTTTGCTGGTATTGCTAGTTCTAGAGGAAATACTCGTTTTCGATTTGGGAAGTGACTCAGCCCAGGTGTTAGGCTGTCTCTCCCTCAGAGTGTTTCTCTCTGTGCCTTCCAGTTTACACTCTCTTTCTGCTGCTCCGGTCCTCTCCTCTGTCTCCGTCCCCCAGAGTCCCGGGTGAGTGGTTGTGAGAGGGGTTTTCTTCGCTGTCCCTTTAAGAAGAATTCTGGGTCTGAGAAAAAACTGTCTCTGTTTCACAAACAGTATTCTCACTTTTTTCACAGCTCAATACTGTCCAAATGCCTCTTCTAGGCTCTGCGGCTGCACGCTGGGGCTTTGTTCCTGGGACCCAGGTCCCTCCCTTTCCACTAAACTCTCCTCCCGCCACGCGAGTCTGCCTTTCCGCTCCAGGGAGCTGGGCAGCCCTTTCCATGTTTTCGCTTTTCCTTCCAGTCTCAGTGTGGCTTCTTCAGTGTTCCTTGGTTGAAGAGTCCATTTAGTTTAGTTCAAAGTTGGTTTGTCCAGATGATGTTTCTTAAAATTATGTTATAATCCACATTGTTTCCAGGATTTGGAAGTTGGTACGTCCGCCTACTCCATCGCCATCTTGCCGTCCAATCTCTTATCTTATTTCTTTAGTTATAGGAACTATTTCTCATTTAGGTTCCTTTTTAATTCCTTTGTTCTGTTAGGAAAATGATTGTGATTTTCATAGGTTATACACACATTAGTCTGCAGCCTGATGGACATTGGTCTGAGCATGTGGTATGGAGAAGTACAGTTGAGTCAGAGCTACCTATGTTTGCTGGCCATGTGATTTATCAGTCATTTAGTCAGAAGCCCATGATAACACTTTTTGGTTGGTTGATAGTTCATGGACAGCTTTTATTCGCCGCATGGGCTTGGGTTTCTGTATGCTTTATAGTATTTATTACATAATTGTGTTTAAAATAAAATCTCAGTAGTTAAACTTTATCTTCTCAAAATGTCAAACTTGATTTTCAAACAGTAAAGGATTCATGAGCTCACATAGAAGTTTTGAGAGTTATATTATTTTTCCAGTTCATTGAAAGCAAATTAAGACTGTCAGTAGACAAGTTAGGCTCTATACAACCATTGAAATGATATTTAAGGAAAAAACATTAAAACGCTGTGGCAGGTAAGCATACTGAATACGGTGCACTGTGGTTTGTTTGCTGTCTGTTTCTTCTGTCCTGTGGCATTTCCTTACTTCTGTAGTAGAGTGTCTTTATAGTCGGGAAAGGCATGGGATTGGGGGGTTAGAAGCGTATTTTCTTCCTTGATTGATTAGGTTACTGAAGTGCAGGTAAGGAGTCCTGGGACCAAGGTCACTTTCAAGGCTAGGGCTTATTTTTAATTGGTGCATGCTTTTACAGAAATGTGTTCTCCAAGACGAAAATTAAGAATTTTCAATTTCACATAACTTAAAGTTATTATGCTTTTGTTTTTAAAAAATTATGAGCTTAAGAACCTGGTGAACTCTTAACTGTCTTCCAATTTACCTTCTTTCTTTCTCACTATGTGTATAGAATGCATTTTTACAATGTTATAATCTGTGCATATATTAGTTTGTGCTCTACTTTTTGACTTATTCTATAGATATATAAAGTAATACATAATATATACAGTATTATATATAATGTTTAAAAATGTATCAACATAGTTCACACATTTTTCCTCTCATGGCAGTGTGCAATTGCATCTTGTTATACCATAATTCATTTGGCCTTTCATTTAATTAGAAATATTTGGGATATGTTCAGTTTCTTGCTGTCATAAATTCTACAACCGAACATTTTAGTTTTATAATGTCCTTTCCAATAAGCCTTATTTGAGGGAATAAGCCTTATTTTCCTCATTGTAAGGGGAACTGTTGAGATGATAACATTTATTTTAAAAGTTGAAATGTCTGCTACGTAGTAGAGCAATATTTTCAATCCTCTGATTTTCTGAATTAGCTCTTAACTAAATAAACTACAGGGGGTTAAATGGTACTAGGGTCATAGCGGTGATATTGCAAGTGTTAGGTTTGAATGTTAGACATGTCCATACTTCGAAAGTAGTCACTGATGCTTGTCTTCCCCTTTCTTGAATTTTTTCTTGCTTCTGCTTACTTGCATTTCTTTCCCCACAGTTGTTTGTTGCTGGTTTGATTGTGCTGCTGTTAGATGAGCTGCTACAGAAGGGTTACGGCCTGGGGTCTGGTATTTCCCTCTTTATTGCCACCAACATCTGTGAAACCATTGTCTGGAAGGCCTTTAGTCCCACTACTATTAACACTGGCAGAGGTACATTGCAGTGACTGCGACTGCACGAGTGTGGCTGGATGGGTGCTGAGAAGTAACACTTGACGGAGCAGTATGTGCCTGTAGACAGCGGCTTTGCTGTTCCAGCCAACAGCTGATGTTGATTGTTCAGAAGTTAATAAGCAGAGATTTGAGGAGTATGAAATACTTCTAAAAGAATATCTAATTTTTAGCCTCTGCTTATTTAAAATTTCAGTGGTTGTAAACATTTGAAATTTTTTTTGCCTAAACCATTGCTGCCGAACTCATCAATTTGACCATTCCTAGGGGCATCAAAATATAGTGCATTAAGATTTTCAAGTGAAAAGCTGTTATTCTTTGTATCATCAGGGAGCACTAATACTTTTGCTGCTATTCTACATGGCTTGGTAATAGCACCTAAATTTTGAAATATTTCATTGTCTTTTCCTTGATGCATCTCAACTTCTCTCAAATGCATCCTCAATTTGTAATGGTTAACATCTATACTGATCCTAGCCTTAAGAAAATAGCAACAATGGTTTATTAATGTTCCTGGTAAAATAAATTTAAAAGCAAGCTTGATAGAATAATATATATCTTTTGAATCCGACCTCTTTATTCTGCTTTGCTGCTGCCTCCCCTGCCCTTCTCTCCAATATTCTCTTCCCTTCCCAAAAGTAAAGGAGAAGCAAAGCATTATCTACTATTGTTTTTTTGGTTTTTGGTTTATTCTACTTTGGCTGTTTTCATCAAGCAAGAATTGTCTTTTGAGTAAACTTCAGATTTATGGTAAAAAAAATACGCATTTTGCCTCAATAATCTAATATTTTTTAAAGCTTCACCTATTGCTATATCATAAACAGCGATGCATTATTTTTTCTCATTTTCTGCTGTGTACTGGAGCTTGAAGGTTGTTTTGATCTTTGAGACAACTTTGAATGATATGTCTATAGTAGTTCATTTCTTTCTTGATTTATCAGGTACTGAATTTGAGGGTGCAGTCATAGCTCTCTTTCATTTACTGGCCACCAGGACCGACAAAGTCCGAGCTTTAAGGGAGGCTTTCTACCGTCAGAACTTACCCAATCTCATGAACCTCATTGCTACTGTTTTTGTGTTTGCCGTTGTTATATATTTTCAGGTAAGTATACTTGCTCTGCTGCAGTAAGTGGGATGTGGATTCTTATTTTGCTCTTGAAAAGAAGAATGCCATTTGAAATGCTAGTATCTAATAAGTCAGTGTTTCAAAATCCAGTCAAGCAAATTCTATCTTTAGACTCGGAGGTATAAATAAAATATAATGAAGATGAAGTAGAACTTCTTTTTGTATGTCTCTTTGTAGAAGGGTTAAGTTTTATTAGCATTATCTTTTAATATTCCCTAATGTTACTGTATTCTTTATGTAATGTGTACAGTTCCTCTTACACTTAATTTTCACTTTATAGGGATTTCGTGTTGACTTGCCTATCAAGTCAGCCCGGTACCGAGGACAGTACAGCAGCTACCCCATCAAGCTCTTCTACACCTCCAACATCCCCATCATCCTGCAGTCGGCCTTAGTGTCAAACCTCTATGTTATTTCCCAGATGCTGTCTGTTCGATTCAGTGGCAACTTTTTAGTTAATTTACTAGGACAGTGGGCAGTGAGTATTTTGTTATTTATTCTAAGTGTTTACATTTATTATAATTTGCATTTCATGGTTATATTTTTAACTGAAAGTGATGAGCCATAACTGAAGCAGTTTCTATAACATTTTCAGAGTCACTTACCTTATAATCATTTTCCCATCTCATTTAAGTGATTTTTTAGGCTAAAATCACTGGCTCTCATGATTCTCTGTTCTGTGATGTTATTCCACAAGCTATTTGTTGATAATATGTGATACAGAAATCATTCTTCCTTGTTTCCCTGTTTTTCATGGCTTGAGTGGCAATGAACTAGTTTGTGATTAACTGGGCTGGAGAACAGAGTTGCTAGAAATAGAATTCAGCTAATTCGGACTTCCTTTTATAAGTTCTCTTTCTCATAGCCTCTTCTGAAGCAGTCCAGCCACATTGTTATGAAAGTGTTACTGTAATTTTGAATTTTGGTTGGTTTAAACTATTACCTGATCAAAGAGTATTTTTCCCTCCTTAAAAGTATAGAATTAAAAAAGACTAAGACCATTTATTCTTTTTGTAATGTATGTAATTCTAGAATTTGTATTCCACTAAAGGATATTATTTTTGACAGACATTATACTAAAATAAGGTGCTTATTCTGTTTATTTACCTTAATATGCTATCTTTTGCATTATAAGTTATAGTGACATATTTCTGCTTTTACTGAAAGTCATTTTTAAAGAAATTTAAAGTTTTAACAGGATAATACAGTGATTCTTGAATGTTAGTTGGAGGAAATCAGGTTTCTTCTATCTATAATATTCCTTTACCATTTCTTTAACAGAAATTTGATTACCTGTGATTAGGGGAGGAATCTTTTTTTCCTCTCATGAGCTAATAGTTTCAAAATAATAAAAAATAATTATAGCCTGACCAGGCGGTGGCACAGTAGATTGAGCTTCGGACTGGGATGCGGAAGACCCAGGTTCGAGACCCCGAGGTTGCCAGCTTGAGCACGGGCCCATCTGGCTTGAGCAAAAGCTCATCAGCTTGGACCCAAAGTCACTGGCTTTAGTAGGGGGTGGCTTGGTCTGCTGAAGGCCCGCGGTCAAGGCACATGTGAGGAAGCAATCAATGAACAACTAAGGTGTCGCAGTGGCAACGAAAAACTGATGATTGATGCTTCTCATCTCTCTCCATTCCTGTCTGTCGGTTCCTATCTATCCCTCTCTCTGACTCTCTCTCTGTCCTTGTAAAAAAAAAAACAACCCCACCTAAAACCGTCATATATATTTATTAAAAGACTATTATAATATACAAACAAGATAAAATTTAGGCAGTGAGTTGTTAGACTTTTGTCAATATTTCATGATTGTACACCCCCCCCCCAATTGATTTGAGACGAGAGGAAGATGGTGGGAAGAGAGAGAGAGAAAAGCGTTAACTTTCTATTCCACTTGGTTGTGAACCCATTGATTGCTTCTCACACATTCCCTGACCGGGGCTTGAATTGGTGACATTGGGTTTGAACCAGCGCCCTCCGGATTGAGCCAGTGACCTTGGTGCTCTTGGACAATGCTCTGTTCACTGTACCAGGGCCATGATTGCATCCTTAATAGAATACTTGGAAATGAAAGAATCATGTATAAGGGTCTTAATGTGTTGTATACTTTTATATAATTCAGAAGATTTCATATTCTAAATGTAATCAGAGATTTACTATAAATGTAATCATGTTTCTACTTTAGGGGAAGGAAGATTCTTATAGATGTGTTATAATGTTTTTTTTGTTTTTTACAGGGACAGAGAGAGAGTCAGAGAGAGGGATAGATAGGGACAGACAGACAGGAGCAGAGAGAGGTGAGAAGCATCAATCATTAGTTTTTTGTTGCCATTGCAACACCATAGTTGTTCGTTGATTGCTTTCTCACATGTGCCTTGACCGCGGGCCTTCAGCAGACCGAGCAACCCCTTGCTGGAGCCAGCGACCTTGGGCCCATGCTGAGGAGCTTTTGTTCAACCCAGATGGGCATGTACTCAAACTGGCGATCTCGGGGTCTCGAACCTGGGTCTTCCGCATCCCAGTCCGACGCTCTATCCACTGCGCCACCGCCTAGTCAGGCATATTTTTAAATTTTTTTTAAATTTTCTTTTTTTTTCTTTAGTGCGAGAGGGAGGAAGTGGGGACAGACAGGAAAGGAGAAAGATAAGAAGCATCAACTCATAGTAGCGGCACCCTAGTTTTTCACTGATTGCTTTCTCATATGTGCCTTGACTGGGAGGCTCCAGCCAGGCCAGTGACCCCTTACTTAAGCTAACATCCTTGGGCTCAAGCCAGCAACCATGGGGTCATGTCTGTGATTCCATGCTCAAACCAGCATACCTGTGCTCAAACTGGTGAGCCCACGCTCAAGCTAATGAGCACGCATTCAGACTGGTGACCTCAGGGTTTTGAACCTGGGTTCTCAGAATCCCAAGCCAGTGCTTTATCCACTGAGCCACTGCCTATTCCGGTATGTTTAAAATTTTTATTTACTGATTTCAGTGAGTGGCGAAGAGGGGAAAGAGAGAGAGGAATGTTGAGCTGTTCCCTGTAGGTTCTGTTATTGGGGATTGAACCAGCACCTTTGCTCTTCGGGACTGGGTTCTAACCAACTGAGCTATTTGACCAGAGATTATGATGTTTCTTTAAAATCACTCCTCTGTTGCCTGACAAGACAGTGGCGCAGTGGATAGAGTGTTGGACTGGGATGCGGAGGACCCAGGTTTGAGACCCTGAGGTTATCAGCTTGAGCGTGGGCTCATCTGGCTTGAGCAAAGCTCACCAGCTTGAGCCCAACGTTGCTGGCTCAAGCAAGGGGTCACTCGGCCTGCTGAAGGCCCACGGTCAGGGCACATGTGAGAAAGAAATCAATGAACAACTAAGGTGTCGCAACAAAAAACTGATGATTGATGCTTCTCATCTCTCTGTGTTCCTGTCTGTCCCTATCTATCCCTCTCTCTGACTCTCTCTGTCCCCGTAAAAAGATAAGATAAAATAAAAAACTGCCTCCATTTACAATCACTCTTCTGTTAATAATATATCCACATCTTTATGTAAGAACTACTCACTGTGTAATTTCGAATGAGTGAAGATTTTAGATACCAAAGCAAATCCTTAAATAATTATAGTCATTACCTGTAGGTGCTTTGAGTGTAAAACATTGTCATAATTTTTGAGGAGTCTGAAAAGTTATAAAATTGTTATGTTTCACGAATTAGGTTGGCCGTCTGTTCTTTTCATTCTTGTTCTGTAGGATGTCAGTGGGGGTGGACCTGCTCGTTCCTACCCAGTGGGAGGCCTGTGTTACTATCTTTCTCCTCCTGAGTCCATGGGTGCCATATTTGAGGATCCTGTCCATGTGGTTGTTTATATCATCTTCATGCTGGGATCATGTGCATTCTTTTCTAAGACATGGATAGAGGTATCTGGTTCCTCAGCTAAAGATGTAAGTATTCAAAATAAAAATAACTTATAAATTTTAGGTGTTATAATTGTAGCTGTTATACTCTGTGTGTGTGTGTGTGATAGAGACAGAGACAGAGAGAGGGACAAATAGGGACAGACAGGAAGGGAGAGAGATGAGAAGCATCAATTCTTCATTGCGGCTCCTGTTGTTGATTGATTGCTTTCTCATGTGCCTTGACTGGTAGGCTATAGCACAGCGAGTGACCCTTTGCTTAAGCCAGTGACCTTGGTGTCACGTCTATGATCCCATACTCAAACCAGCAACCCTGCGCTCAAGCCAGCAAGCTTGCGCTCAAGTTGCTGAGCCTGTGCTCAAGCCAGCTGAGCCCACACTCACGCCGGCGACCTTGGGGTTTCAGACTTGGGTCCTCTGCATCCCAGTCTGACGTTCTATCCACTATGCCACCACCTGATCAGGCAGTAGCTGATACACTCTTAGTCACTTTTGTGATTTAAACTTTAATTCATATATTTTTAATGGGGGTTAAAATTGGTTCCTGGTAGGTGCAACATTGATAGATTTTTACAATGGTTTGTGACCCACTGAAGCTTAACATTACTTGACAAAAATCTTATTTCTTAGTATTACTTTTTCTTTAGGGAGGTAACTGTAATAAAAGACTGAGAAACAGTGGTTTCATGTATGGATAACATGGTTGTGCAGTATCATAGACTCAGCCTCCTCAGATTTACTAGCAATGATATGATAGTGCCTACTTCAGGGTTCTTGTATCTCTCTTTTTTTTTTTAATTTTGAGGAGGGGAGGTAGAGAGACAATCCTGCATACGCCTAACCAGGATCCACTTAGTAAGACTCGTACCGGATGATGCTCTGCCCATTTGGGGTCATTGCTTCCCAACTGAGCTATTTTAGCACCTGAGGTGAGGCCATGGAGCCATCCTCAGTGCCTGGGGCCAACTTGCTTAAACCAATTGAACCATGGCTGCAGGAGAGGAAGAGAGAGAGAAAAAGAATGAGAGAGAGAAGGGGAAGGGTGGAGAAGCAGATGGTTTCTTCTGTGTGCTGTGACTGGGAATTGAACCTGGGACTTTCACATGCCAGGCCAACACTCTACCACTGAACCAGCCAGCCAAGGGCCCTTGTATCTTATTATCAACCAGAAACTGGTAGATAGTGAACAGTGAGATATTTGAGTTTGATTTTAAAAGTTTTTTTTTTCTTGGCAGGTAGCTAAACAGCTTAAAGAACAGCAAATGGTAATGAGAGGCCACAGAGATACCTCTATGGTTCATGAGCTTAATAGGTAAGGTCATTAGATTTCATCCTTGTTTGGGGGCAGAGACATATACTTAGTTTTTCAATCTTTTATTGCTTGCCAAATGTTATTTGTTTAAATTCATGGTTGAATCATTTTTACTTTACACAAAAGGACCAACATTAAACACAAAACTTAATTGTTTTCCATATCAAAATGACACCTAAAGTATTTTAATTGGAACTGTGTTCCCCTTCACCTAGAAGCTTTTAAAAACTACTAGGAATTGTGATTTATTTGGTCTGGAGTGAGTCCCAGGCATCAGTTTTTTGGTGACAGCTTTATTCATATAATTCACATACTATGAATTCACTAATTTGAAGTATATGGTTTAATGGGTTGTTTTTATAGTATATTTAGAGTATTATCATGACACTTTAATTTTAAAAACATTTTTACCACTCACAAAACAACTTTGTACTCATTAGTTAGCATTCCTACTCCACTTTCTCATCCCCCCAGCCCCAGGCAACAACTTTTTACCTTCTCTCTATAGATTTGCCTATTTGGATATTTCATACACGTGGAATTATATAATATGTACTCTTTTGTGGATAGCTTCTTTTACCATACATCATATCTGTGAATAATATTTCATTGTATGGATAATAACACATTTTGTTTATCCATTTGTCAGTTGATAGAAATTTGGGTTGTTTCCACTTTCTGGCCATTATGAATAATGCTGTTAAGAACATAACTTATAGGAGGTTTGTGTAAATGTATGTTTTCATTTCTCTAGGAGTGGTATTGTTGGGTCATTTAGTAACTGTGTTTAACATGTTTAGGAACTACCAAATTTTCTTCCAAAATGGCTATGTATGTATGAAGATTCCAATTGCCACATAACCTCTCCAGCAATAGTTTTTGCTTTTTGATTAGTATATAGCCACCTAGTAGGTATGAAATGATCCCTCATTGTGGTTTTGATTTTTTTTTCCTTGATGAGTAAGATGTTGAGTATCTTTTCATGTGTTTATTAGCCATTTGTGTATTGTCTTTGGAGAAATGTCCATTCAAATTTTTTGCTCATTTTTAATTGAGTTGTTTTTTTGTTACTGAGTTACAAGATTGTTTAAAAAATATTTTGGATGTCTTTTCACTTTTGTGATGGTGCTCTTTGAGGCACAAGTTTGTTATTTTGATGAAATTCAACATATGTTTTGTCTTTAGATACTTTGTGGTGCTTTTGATGTGTCTAAGAAACCACTGCCTAACCTAATGTCACAAAGATTTATTTTCTCTTAGAAGTCTCAACTCTTATGTTTTGGTCTGTGGCCCACTTTGAGCTAATTTTTATGTCTGGTATGAGTTAGGGGTCCAGATTCCTTCTTTTGCATGTGGATATCCAAATGTTCATAATTATTTGTTGAAAAAGTGCTAGTATTTTTATTTCAACTTTATTGAGAACATAGATGACAGAGAGTATAGTATAATGAATCTGCATGTACCTGAGTTATACCTAGCTTCAGTAGTTATTCTTTCATTCTTGTTTAATTTACTATCTCCCCCAATCTTTTTTCTTTCAGGAGTATTTTAAAAACAATCCCATTATTTTGAATAGTTTAGGTGATTCTAACATGCAAGTTAACATCAAGTTACTGTTGGAAGAGGATTATCCAGATCTTGTCATATAAATGATACTTAGTTCTATTATTTTTAATTTTTTTCCATTGATATGAAAGAGAGGGAGAAAGGAAAGAGAGAGAGAAGTTATCAACTCGGTGTTCCAGTTAGTTGCTCCATTTAGTTGTGCATTCATTGATTGCTTTTTGTACGTCCCCTGACTGGGGGTCAAACCTACGACCTCAGCATGCCCCGACAACACTTTACCCATTGAGCCACGTCAGTGATATATGGAAATTATTTTGAAATATACTGTCCATCTAGAACAGGGGTCCCCAAACTTTTTACACAGGGGGCCAGTTCACTATCCCTCAGACCGTTGGAGGGCTGGACTATAAAAAAAACCTATGGCCTGACCTGTGGTGGCGCAGTGGATAAAGCGTCGACCTGGGAACACTGAGGTCGCCAGTTCAAAACCCTGCACTGGTCTGGTCAAGGCACATATGGGAGTTGATGCTTCCAGCTCCTCCCCCCTTTCTCTCTCTCTCTTTCTCACTCTGTGTCTCCTCTCTAAAATGAATAAATAAATAAATAATTAAAATGAATAAATAAAAAAACTATGAACAAATCCCTATGCACACTGCACATATCTTATTTTAAAGTAAAAAAACAAAACGGGAACAAATACAGTATTTAAAATAAAGAACAAGTAAATTTAAATCAACAAACTGACCAGTATTTCAATGGGAACTATGGGTGCGGATGCATCCTGTGCTCCTCTCACTGACCACCAATGAAAGAGGTGCCCCTTCCGGAAGTGCGGCGGGTCCGAATAAATGGCCTCAGGGGGCTGGGCCGTAGTTTGGGGACCCCTGGTCTAGAAGCTAATGAGAGCTAAAAGTTATCTATTTTAAAATGATATTGAATATTTTACTATTTAATTCCAGTTAAGGATTCTAATCTTCTGCCATGAAAATCATGTATTGCCTGCCTTTCATGGCTGTGTAGTGTCTTCTCAAAATCCAGGAGTAAGTAGTCATTCCCTTAGTCAATTTTCATGAACATATAACTGCTATAGACAACATATCAGTACTGCAGACTTCCTGTTGGATTAGATTAAGTCTTCAGCATATTACTGCTTCTGTCACCCCTTCCCAGTTCCCTCTGCTGCCTGACTTGGTTTTGTCTTCTAGGTATATCCCCACTGCAGCTGCATTCGGCGGTTTGTGCATTGGCGCGCTGTCTGTGTTGGCCGACTTCCTAGGGGCCATAGGCTCTGGCACTGGAATTCTGCTTGCAGTCACTATTATTTATCAGTATTTTGAAATATTTGTTAAGGAACAGGCTGAAGTAGGTGGGATGGGTGCTTTGTTTTTCTAAATGTGCTAGTACTTACTTTTTGTGTGAAAGGAAAACATTTTGACACATTGTTTTTGTCAAATAATGCTGGCTCTTCTTTTCTCCCTCATCTTTTTTTCAAGTGCTAACTGTCCTATTTCTGAAATAGGCACCAAGCTAAGCCTGTGTGCAGCATTAGTACCAGCTGCCTTAAAACTAAAGTTTACATTGTTTGTTAGAAAATACACACGTAGTGTTGCCTGTAATGCTGGAAACCAGTGTACCTGCCGGCCATGTTCATTTGTGACGGTGAGGTGACATGGGTCAGTTTTGCACATAACATTCAAAACACTCAGTATTCCCCCCACGTTTAAAAATAGATTTAGTTTAAATTGCCACTTTCTGGTATTTTGGGCTTATTCAATGAGTTCTAGAACATTTATATCTAATCTATATTTTAGATATAATTACATTTTATACTTTTTAAAACTCATGGTATCCTCATTTCAACTCTTCCTTCTCAAAGCAGCCACTTGGCCCAGATGGGCAAAATCAAGCTTCTTCAAGCTTCTGCTACTAGAAAAATGGCTTATAATTATTATTCTTGTTTTCCATTCCTCTTTCTTCCCAGTGACAGCATGGTTGATGCTGTTTTTACTGTACTGGCTATGCCTTTGAATTCTGAGTCACTTGAGAATGCTCCTTCAAGATACTATGCCCCATCTCTTTTTTTTAACTCCCTAAGGCAAAGATCTAATTCTCAAGCAATGTATGTAGTTCAGTGGGGGTGAACAATGAGTAATTCATGCTAGGAATCTGTGTACGTTGTTGTATTTTATAGCAGCAACATGAGTGTAAACAATAGAATAAACTTATTTAATACAACTATTTCAGTTGTGTTGGAAAAATAAAAACATCTGATATTAAATGCTTTGTGTAGCTTCATTATATTCATAGAAAATTCATCCAGATATATGCCTATTGCAAGAGGTCAAATGTAAATTAGTGTTTAAACCTAAAATATCAAGGGACAGTGACCAACTTAAGGTTGCTCAGATACGTCACTAACATTTGAAAACAGAAAAATGGTGGTCTCAAATGATATCCCAGCTCCCATTTGAAATAGCAGTTCTTAGTCCATTTTTTTTAGATTTCATTTATTGATTTATTAGAGAAAAGGGAGTGGCAAGGGTCGGGAAGCATCAACTTGTAGTTGCTTCTGGTATGCGCCTTGACTGGGCAAGCCCAGGGTTTTGAACCAGCGACCTCAGCATTCCAGGTTGACACTTTATCCACTGTGTCACCACAGGTCAGACTTTCTCAATTCCTTTGTTTCTTTTTTTTGTTTGTTTGTTTTTTACAGGGACAGAGAGTCAGAGAGAGGGATAGATAGGGACACAGACAGGAACGGAGAGAGGTGAGAAGCATCAATCATTAGTTTTTCGTTGCTGTTGCAACACGTTGTTCATTGGTTGCTTTCTCACATGTGCCTTGACCGTGGGCCTTCAGCAGACTGAGCAACCCCTTGCTGGAGTCAGCGACCTTTGGTGCAAGCTGTCAATTTCTTTTTTAAAGTATATGCTTCATTGTCCAAAAAGAGATAATACTTAATTTTTGAAAGTTTTCCTTTTCGGAAATATGGTTTTCCATCATTTAAGAGCAGGATGTATATCTTACTTAGTTTAGGATTACAAAGCCAAAAAGCTTACAGGGGCAAGGCAGACAAGGTAAAAGCAGGCAGGACAGCAAAGCTGGTCCACTGGTGAACATCTCCTAAGGCTCCAGACCATTGTTACCATATAGACGTATCTGATTTTTATTTTCAAGAGAAGGTAAAAAACAGGGCTTTTATAAGAAACCTTTAAATTTTATATTCTGACAAATTAATAGTGCCAGCTGATGAATACGCTGGATTGCATGTTCTCAAACTAATTTCCAAAGCATAGCCTTCGATATTCATTGATAACATAAATGGCATTAGGGTTATGTTTAGAATTTAGCTGTTACTTACACATTTCACTCTTAGGAGTAAAAATCAGCAAGGAAAGGTAAGGGTTACTAATATCTTAACCCATCAACAGTTAAGAGTACATTTTTAAGTTCCCACGGGGGATGGTTCAGGAAGTACTAGTGTATTTGGAGAGACAGGTCTATGCTAGAGTCTATCTTATATCTTGCCTTTTATCTTGATTTTGATGGAGGGTAGTAATAAGGGAAATTATAGGACTTGGTCCTTGAGAGCTCAGGGACAAGGATTAAGATCTCAGAATTACGATGCCCATGTTTAAAAATTGTTTGTTTTTTTAAGTGAGAGGAGAGGAGATAGACCGACTCCTGCAAGCACCCTGACTGGGAACCACCTGGCAACTAACTCTTCTGGGGCTGATGCTTGAATTAATCAAGCTATTTTTAGTGCCTGAGGCTGATGTGTTTGGACCAATCGAGCTATCCTCAGCACCCAGGGCCACCACTCGAACCAGTTGAGCCACTGGCTGCAGGAGGGGAAGAGAGAAAGAAGGGGGAGAGAAGCACATGGTTGCTTTTCGTGTTGCCCTGACCAGGAATTGAACCTGGGACGTCCATATGCTGGGTCGATGCTCTATCTACTGAGCCAACTTAGGGGAGGGAAATGATTTTTTTTCCAATGTAGTTTTAGGGCCTGATCCCTAAAAATAAGGATTTTAAAAAAGGGGTATAGGCACAAGGGAAGGCTACTATTAAGGGCAAGTATTGGGGCTTAATTTTCACATTATATATTGGGAGAGTAGACTTGATCTATACAGTTACTGTATTACAGAAGTCTTTCCATCTTTAAGAAGTACAGTATAGCCTGACCAGTGGTAGTGCAGTGGGCAGAGTGTCAGCCTGGGATGCTTATGTCCCAGGTTTGAAACCCCAAGGTCACCAGCTTGAGCGTGGGGTTGCCAGCTTGAATGTGGGATCATGTCTATGGCTGCTGGCTTGAGCAATGGCTCACTGGCTTGGCTGGGGCCCCCCAGTCAGGGCACATATGAGAAGCATTCAGTGAACAACTAAAATGCCGCAGCTACAAGCGATGCTTCTCATCTTTCTCCCTTCTGTCTTTCTCTCATGCTAATAAAAGAACAATATAAAAATCTTATATTTACACTCATAAAAATATCTCTGGGAAAAAAGTGAACTAGAGACAAATGAAGTACATATCGCTGCATTTTTGGCATTAGTACCCTTATTTTATCTGGTTCTGAGAGGCCTGGCTAACCCCTGGGTCCAGGGCTTGAATCCTGACTTAGGGCTGGCCATTGAGAATCATCTTGAGATTCTGTTGGGGCTGAGCTGAAAAGGCAATGATCCTGGAGTTGCTGGAGGACATAAAAGTCAACCCAAGAGCCCAGCTCAGTTAAGAGGTAAGAAGATAGTTCAGTAACATGGTAGACCTTTTGCATGACAGGCTTTAGGCATAGCATGAGCCAGAAAAATACACATTTTTTTTCCTTTAAAGTAGTTTTAATTGAGTTTCTGGTATTTGCTAACCTTGCTGGCTATAGTCCTGATTGAACACCAAGACAATAATGCTCCGAACTATATAAATCTTACTATTATGGATTTGGTTTTTTAGAAACTTCAAGTAAGGAAAAGATAGGAAATGAGATTCTAAATTATGTCCACATGCTTTAGAGGGAGGTCTCTGTATTTTCATTAGCCTCTTAACCTTGTTAGAGTGAATGGAATCAACCATTTTTTATTACATAAGAGCTGGTTGACCTTCCATAGTAGGTAGGTGGATATAATGACACAGCTAAAGCAAATGTATGATGATATATTTGTTTATCATGAATGTTACTTCGTATTGATTTTACATCCTCTGTTACACAGATTTATTCAATATAGCTGATAATTCAATTGGGAAGGTCCAAGAAAGTCTCTATATAGATTTCTTATAAAATTGACCACTAATGTAGTAAATACATATATAGTGATTTGCATACTCAGCTACAGAATTTTATGTTGGAAGTTTGAGGGAGGGAATAATTGACATAATTTAGAATTCAGGTCTCTTCTATATAAATAGCTGTTCTAGATTAGTAAACTAAAGTTTAAAAACATGGATTAAACATATCTGCATTTATGTTCTTTTCTATTAATATTAGCTGGATTTAGCATTTAAATAAAGGCTATAGCCTACCTGTAATTATAATTCCATAACACGACATGCATTCTTTATTTTTATTTTATGAAAAGGGTAATTTCAAATCTTCATTAAACTTAGCTGAATACAAAGTCTTAGTGAAGGAGGCCTTGTGGCCTCATTTACAAAAACATGGCTACGCTCGTCTGGCCTTAAAATTTCAGGAAGGGCACTTCAAATGGCTTTGTGTTTGCATGTTTCAGCGCCAGAGCATAGGAATAAACTCTAGAATCCACTGTCAGAAGTTCTTCAGCTACCAGAGCTACAGAAAGCAAAGGATACAAGTTAGACAATGAACTTAATATAAGAATAATAACCCCTTATCATTCAGTATTTACTGAGCAACTACTATGTGCCAGTCCCTATGTTAGATGCTGGTAATACAGTGGTGAACAAGACATTTTCTGCCTTTAAAGCTATTACTCCAGTGTAAGAATAAAGGATATAAAAGCAGGATCACATTTCTACCTTGAGGCAAGAACAAAATTAAGAATAAAGACAGAAGAGCACATATTTCAGAGATGATTTTATACGTTAAAACAGCAAAGGTTTATAAATCCAGTTGTTGATTTAGAACTCACTGTCAGACTTTGCTACTATGAAGCTGTATAGTGATGATTACTCAGTAGCTTACTGAAGATTCATGTGTCTCCTATTGCTGGGGGATACATATTTCGTGTATTGAACTGTGTGCATGTTAGGATTAGAATTCTACCAAGAATGAGATACCAGAATCCCTACAAAGGGCTTTAATGAGAACTTCTGTTTCACTCAGGTGGAGATTATCAGACTTCAAATCTGTCTCTTGTTTTCCTAGCCACTTATTTAGGAACAAGCTGAGACATTTTAAACCTTGAAGGCAGGGTATGTCCTCCCTGTCTGCACGCAGGTGCTTGGTAAGTGCTGAAAGCTATTCCTAGTAGCAAACTGAACTCAAAACCTTCCTTCCTACTTCTCAAATGTGATTTGTTGAATAAATGATTTGATTACTGTATTTTGATCCTAGGAAGGCTAGGAAAAGTGGCTCTTTTACATCCCCGCACCCCTTGCTTTGTATTTCCCTTCTGAAGCCAGAAGAGAAGTTAAGTTAGGTGGAAGGGAGAAGGGAGGAATTTAAAAAATAATTTTCTAATATAAAAAAATAATAAAAAGAGCACATAACATTGAAGCACTACATGTCAACATTGTTCCAGTTACTTTTACTCATGCCTTCTGACATGGGCTGTCTGTCTCCTTATGCTACATGAGAAAAGCTGAGAAGCTAAGAGGCTGTGAAACTCTTCAAAGTCATAATGGATACATGGTTGGCTTAGCCTCAAATCCAGTCAGATCTGTCAGATTCAAAGTTCACTCTTGCCTATAATTCATGGCCACAGCTTTCTTTGAGTAAATACCCAACAAATTATTGAGTCTTTTCAATATGAGTGTTTCTAATTCTGACTTTGAATTTGGAGGTGGTTTTTACCCTAGGTCTAGTTTTTAAAACAGCAAAATAGGAATGGAAACTTTCTGGGAATCTGAAATTCATAACAGTTTTTATTTTTTTTTCCATAACAGTTTTTGAAAGCTCCACTTTACTTTTCAAACAACATAGACATTAGAAATATAATTGTAAGCCACTGGTACTTAAGGAAGAAAGACTGCTTTCCAAGCTTCAGGTCAAACAATGCTTTGAATTAGTTTTTGAAATAAAAATTAAATGAGTGAACAGGCCACCTGCACAGCCTGCACAGAGGAGCTTCTTGAAAGGCCTCTATCATGTCTTCAGTACAGAATATCCTGATGCAGTTATAGAAAAGAACATCTGTGTTCCCTAAGAGATAGGCTGGCCAGGAATTATACAGTGTACCTACCTGACCAGTAATTCATTAAGGATTATACTTGGCTAGTATGGTTCATTACTACCAGCACATTGCACTTAGTAGATACTTCAGTTTTTATAGAAAGAATATGTTCAGTTCTCCTTTAACTTAGACCCTACAAAAAGAACCATGTAACATACCAGCATATTTGAGAATCAGGTAAGTGATATTTATGACCCTGCATTGCCATGGTTACAGATTTAAGTTACAGAATAGTTTGGGCTAATCCGTGGGAGTATAATCTTGACTATTCTATAAAAGAAGAATAAAAACCTTCTGCTGGAAGCCTTCGCTGACATGGAATGTTTTGCTCTTATTTTCAAACTGTATGCCACCCGGAAAGGAACATTATTATTGGTCTACTACAGTTTTATAATAAAAATTGGGTCATTCAAAAATGCTTACCTTCAAGTCTGTTCATCAGGTCATTCTTTGGTAAGGAAACGACTTCCACAAATTCTAAACAAACAAACTGCAGGTGAAAACAAAGCTAAACAGGAGAGCCTCCCAGAACAACACAAAATGCCGTAGTCATTACCAATCACTACAGTAAGCCATAGACACGTGCAGCCACCGGGAGTTGAATAACATACCTCCATCTCCTGAAAATAAACAGAAGGAGAACATTTTAGCAAGGCCTGGAGTACTAAAGCATTGGAAGGCTTTTATGCAAGACATATCAAAAAGGCTATAAGATGCTCAGAAGAGCGGTCCCATGTGCTTTCTGGCCTGGGAGTCAGAAGGAGTGGGATGGAGAGGAAACTGGAAAGTGAAAAAGAGAAGGACCAAGGTGCAGGCATTGGTCTTTCAAAAGAAAAAGGCAATAAAAATTTAACAGAAACCTGGGTCACAAAATTTGCCATTTTAACCATTTTTTTAAATTTTACTTTTATTTTATTCATTTTAGAGAGGAGACATAGAGTGAGAGAGAGAGAGAGAAAGAAAGAAAGGGGGGAGGAGCTAGAAGTATCAACTCCCATATGTGCCTTGACCGAACCAGTGCAGGGTTTTGAACTGGCGACCTCAGTGTTCCCAGGTCGACGCTTTATCCACAGCGCCACCACAGGTCAGGCCATTTTAACCATTTTTAAAGGTATAATTCAGTGGCATTAAATAAATTTACATTGTTGTGCAACCATCAGCACTATCTATCTCCAGAACTTTTCCATCCCAAATGGAAACTTGGGACCCATTAAACACTAACTTCCCCATCCTTGCTGACTTCTGTTTTCTGTCTCTGTGAATGCATTGACTTTAGGTATTTTGTATTAGTGGAATCACACAGTATCTGCCTTTCTGAGTCTGACTTCTTTCACTTAACACAATGTTTTCAAGGTTTATCTGAGTTACAGCATGTATCAGCATGTTTTAATCTTTTATGGCTGAATGTCATTCCATTGTATGAATATACCACATTTTGTTATCCATTCATCTGATAATGGACAGCTGGGTTGCTAGTTCCTCTTGGGTTCTGTGAGTAATGCTGTGTGAACACTAGTGAACAAGTTATCTGTTTGAGCCCCTGCTTTCAATTCCTAGGTGTATGATTGGCTATATATCTAGGAGTGTAATTGTCAGATATGGTAATTCTATGTTTTAACTCTCTGAGGAAGTACTAAACTCTTCCACAGCATGTTATATGCATATTTGCTAGTTTAAAAATTGAGCATTTAAAATTAGCTATAATGGCATACTGAAACATTGAGCAACAACCAGACGATGAGAAATGGTAGACTGTAGCTCTCATACAGTTTCTTTTTGTTGTTGTTGTTGTTTTTTTTTAATTTTTATTTTAGAGAGGAGACACAGAGTGAGAGAGAAAGAGAGAGAGAGAAAGGGGGGGAGGAGCTAGAAGCATCAACTCCCATATGTGCCTTGACCAGACCAGTGCAGGGTTTTGAACTGGCAACCTCAGCGTTCCTAGGTCGACTCTTTATCCACTGCGCCACCACAGGTCAGGCTCATACAGTTTCTTATGGTGTATGTACTAACATCTCTTTTAAGGAGGTGGGCAAAGACATGGAACTGACAGGCATTAAAGCTTTTAATTCTAAACTTGCTAAGTAAGAAATATAGAACACAGTTTCCTAAATCTTTTCTAAATATGGAACTCAGTAAAGAAGAGTTGATAAGCTACTGTCCCATAGCAGTCACGCCATTCCTATAAGTATGAAGACAAATCAGTGATTTTGAAGACTTTCATTGTTACCATTTAGTCCTATAGCTAATATGAGAATAAACTTTCATATAGAAAATATAGAATTGTATAATTTAACACATTACATAAAGAAGCCATAACAATCAAAAAAGTGTTAAAAGAAAATGCTAAAATACACAAGATTATGAAAATAGCCAAGAGTACTAATGAAGCATCTGCAAAAGGTCATTCTTTGACCAATCAAAAATAAGAACATTATTTAATGCAATTCATCTACCTTAAACAGAGCCTTGCTCACTTACCTGGCTTTGGCTTAGGTCTTACATTTTCAGCCTCATCTCCATTAATAGTTACTGTCACAATGTGCGTGGTACAGTCTGACAAACCTGGATCCATACATATAGCTGTGGAGAGAAGCAACAGGTCATCTATAAACACCAGTCAAATGGCATGTTTTATGACTTAAATGTCTTCAGAGGAAAACTGGTCCCATAAGTCCTTTACCACAGAATTTATGCGGGAAACTATTTACTCTAGTCACTTAATGTGTGCTGTAGGCCTGCAGGGCACGTGAGTAGACAGCACTCACATGCCCCAGAGTTCCTGGGTAGTCGGGTGAAGTCTGATGGTTAGATGGTACTGTTGACACACTGTAAATGCTTTCACCACACCAAGGAAAGACTCTGGAGAGCAGCATGGCACAGGGATGAGGTGAGTATACAATAAAGTGCAGAATGTGGGAAACTCAGGAAGGCAACACAATTTCCTAATTCTTCTCCAGCTTCAGGTCCTTCCTGCTCAAACCTGCTCTTATCTAGAAGGGAGGCGAAGTTCACTTGTAGATGGTGCCCAGATCTAATTATGATTTTAGTGATTTAGCCAAAATAAAAGCCATCTGAATTGTGACCATAAAGAACACCCAAAAAATCAATCCTTTTACACACACAAGGATCTATGGCTTGGCTAATTTTCAAGTTTGTCCCCAAGTACACAGCTGGAAAGCAGTACAAACCTGGAGAGCATTCAGCAACATCCCCTTTATAGCCAGTTTCCTCCTCCAGCTCCCGCAGAGCAGCTGCTTCTGGGCTCTCACCATCATCTATGAGACCTGCAAGTCCAACTCGTTTGTGAGGCAGAGGGAGGTCCACTTTCCTTTGAACCGCTCCTTCTAACATAGCTGCTGCTGAGCTATGTGAGAAGAATCGGAAGACTGAAGAGTGGTCTCACAGATAAAACTGAGGTTTGCAACATTTATAGGAAACAAAAAGGGCAAAAGAATGAAACCCTCGGCAGACTAAGTTGGTTCTGAGAGCTCTCATTTGTCTTCCTTAGCTCTTGCTATCACAAGCATCTCTAGTTTTCTACCGCAAAGGCAGCGTCGACCTGTGAGGACAAGTGGCTCAGTGGTGGCTGACTGGTCCAGGTCTTGGGCCCAGCTCTTTGACTACAGCACAGAAAACCTGTTACTTTTTGTTTGTTTGTTTCCTCTTATATAAGAAGGGAACAGTTGTTATCTATCTTGCCTTCCTCTTTCACAGAATAATGTTGAGACCCTGTAGTGAAATGCTGAGATGAAGATCCCCTCTGAGGGAGAAGAACAGAAAGGACAGAATAGAAGGTTGGTGGACTTAGGTAACTACCATAGTCATTGTGAAGAGTAAGTAGAGAGAGGCCAAGTGGAAGGAGGACGGTAGCCACTCAATCATTTTCCCTAAAGGAATATAAATTGCAAAAATAAAGATGAAATACAGGTTATTCAGTTACTTTTAAAGTTTTTTTTTTTTTTTTTTTTTAGTGAAATGGCAAGTAAATGAGAAAGAAAATAAAGTTGTTCATTGTTTCTTATAGTATGGGATGGTGTTTAAAAATATAAAACTTAAGCCTAAAAATAAAAGAAATCTAATCTCTTCTGGGAACAACTCAGTAAGTCCTATAATAATACACTGCATAAGTTCTAAATAGCTTAATTTACTGTGCAACTGAAAAAAATATTTTATGGAAAATTAAGATAATCTCCTTGGCTGATATACATATGGGAGGGTCAAAATATCTTTTCCATTCATAGTTTTTAGAGTCTGGTCTAGTTATTACTGTCAATTTCTTGTCAGAGGCAGATTACTAGTGATAGAAGATGAAATAAATTGACAAATTAGGGAAAAGCAATTACTCAAAAAAGCTAGAAAGAATGTGGGGAAGAGGAGGACAGGGGGCTTGGAAAGGTGAGCCATGACACCACGCCTTCCATTGCCTGGACCGAGAGTGTGGCTGGAGGTGCCTCACTACAGTGATGGTTCTGTTGAACTTGAAAGCCCGTGGACAGATACAAAGGTGTTAAATGTCTAACTCGGTAGTACTCAGGCTCTGCCCTGGCTCAGTCCCACGAGTCCCAAGAAGCAGTTCTGTTCCCTGTGTTAATGACTCACCTGCAGGGAATTCTAGGCAGTAGCCTCCCATGGGTGGACGGAACTGTTTCACCAGAACAATACATTCGTAATGAAGAGTTCTTTGTAGCACTGGGATAATCGTCACACCTGTCACCAGGAAATAAAAAGATGTCCCTGGGCCTGACCAGGTGGTGGCACAGTGGATAGGGTGTCAACATGGGATGCTGAAGACCCAGGTTTGAAACCCCAAGGTCACAGGCTTGAGCACAAGCTTGCTGGCTTGAGCGTGGGATCATAGACATGACCCCGCAGTCACTGGCTTGAGCAAAGGGTCACTGGCTCAGCTGGAGCCCCCAGTCAAGGCACATATGAGAAGCAATCAGTGAACAACTAAGATAAGTCTCTAATGCTTTCAGTCATGCCAGCAATCTGTTTTACACTATCTGACTAAAAATCCTGTATTTAAGAAGTGCTGCATCTGGCCCTGGCCAGTTGGCTCAGCAGTAGAGCGTTGGCCTGGCATGTGGAAGTCCCAGGTTCGATTCTTGGTCAGGGCACACAGGAGAAGTGCCCATCTGCTTCTCCACCCTTCCCCCTCTCTTTCCTCTGTCTCTTCCCTTCCCACAGCCAAGGCTCCATTGGAGCAGAGTTGGCCCAGGCACTGAGGATGGCTCCATGGCCTCTGCCTCAGGTACTAGAATGGCTCAGGCTGCAATGGAGCAATGCCCTAGATGGGCAGAACAATGGCCCCTGGTGGGCATGCCGGGTAGATCCTGGTCGGGCGCATGAGAGAGTCTGTCTGACTGCTGACTGCCTCCCTGTTTCTAATTTCAGAAAAGTACAAAAAAATTGCTGCATCTGAATTTCCCATCAGCAATAGGAAGTTGAAAGCTACAATATTGGCAATTAACTTGGAAGTTACTCACTTAAAAATATAATTAAAGAAAAAGTAATCACACTGCCCTGTTGTTTATAAATCAAGTGAGTTCCAGGTTACGTGGCCTAAAAACAAAAACTCCCACTGGGTTCTAGAAAACTCCAGCTGCCCAGGAGGAATATCCCTCCCCCCAGAACATGCACACTTTCCCAGTAGGGAAAACAGCACTGGGCAGCGACTGTGTCTGTTTCCAGTAAAAAAACAACAGATGGGAAAATAAAAGGGAAAAACAATAAGATGTATTCCCCAACTTCCCCTAGACCAGAGGCGAGTTTCAGGATTGTTTCTGGGACCTTTGTGGTCAAAGCATTCACGCCTGGAAGGGAAAGGGAACTGAATGAATAGTCATTTCCTAATTCCATTTCCTCATCAACTATAAACCACATGGTTGAGAGAAGTACAAGTAAGTTTTCCACACTAAAGGCTCTCACCTAGATCCCTGAACAGAATATAAAGGTTTTCTCTGAGTTGTAACATATCTAGACACAGTACTTGGCTTCAAGTTCTACTAATTTGTGTCTGGCTATAAATATTAGTAAATCTTCTTCTCAAAAACACTTTCGGGGCCTGACCTGTGGTGGCGCAGTGGATAAAGAGTCGACCTGGGAACACTGAGGTCGCCAGTTCAAAACCCTGCACTGGTCTGGTCAAGGCACATATGGGAGTTGAGCTTCCAGCTCCTCCCCCCCTTTCTCTCTCTTTCTCTCTCTCTCTCTCACTCTGTCTCCTATCTAAAATGAATAAAATAAAAATTAAAAAAAAAAAAACAAAAAACACTTTCGGAGCTTAGGTAACAGAAGCCAGAAGTTATTTATAAAGAAAGATTGACTTAGTTACACAGCACTGCAAAAATGAATACTATATTTAAAGATAAAAGATCACAATTGAAGATAACTCTGCCTTGAGACCTTGGGTTACCGTAGAAAACAAACCACAACCCTCCTGCACCAGTAATGTGTAGCAAGGTCTTTCAGGAAGGGTTATTATAGGTTTGCATGCATACCATCAGCCGACTGTCCTTTCCTGGTTGTACGTTTCACAGTTTCCCAAGTTCTGTTCAGGCAGAGGAGAAAAAAATCATTAGCAGTAAAGAGGAGAATGTTCTTACGTTTTGTGTGTACACCCAGAACTTTACAAATGCAAAAGCATGCAAATATACTAAGGATAATGGTCAGTGAGACCACAGCAATAAAGATCTGTATTTTTTTTAATTGGGCTGGCTTACAGCTTCTGAAAATTACTAAAGAAAACCTGTCACCTGACATTCAGCCTTCTGGGTCCTGTCACTTGAGCTGCCATTCAAATCAATTCTTGAAATACTTTAGTTTGGATCATAAATCTTCAGGAAAACAGCATAGCAGATGACTACAGCTTTCAAAGCTGTTAAGCAGTGTATGCACAATAAGCCTCAGTTTTATTCTGATATGCAAAGGTTGTGGGTTCTATCCCCAGTCAGGGCACATAGAGAAACAGATCAGTGTTTTCTATCTCTCTCCCCCCTTTTCTCTCTCTAAATTCAATAATTTTTTAAAAAGGATACTCTGCATAATGAGAGCTAATGAGTTATTTAAACAATTTAAAATTTTAAATATGTGACTTCCACTTATTAACTAAGGAATTCTTAAATTTAGGAGAGTACTCTACTTTGCATGTGTGACATCTAAGGGGAAAATGTTCCTAGAGGAAAATGAGGTGAGTAACAGCAGGTTCCTGCTCCTCTTTATGGCTTTATTTCTGATTGGCGATTTGTTTCAGGGGAACACTACTAAAAATCCAGTTATTAGAACACTCATGGTGTTTGCAGGGCAAAGGGTATGTGAGAGAAATTCCCTCTTCACTCCCACTCATCAAGTAGGAAAAAAAAGTAGTGGTAAGAGATGGGCGTGAAGAAAGCAGTAATTTTGGATCTAAGAGAAGACATCTAAGTGGATCTGGGGATTGTGATAAGAAAGGCAAGAAAGGCACCAACATCTGTCTCCCTATGGTAACAGTGAGTATAAGATGTACTGCTTGGAGGAACCCTCATACTTTTCATCTGGTTGTCCTTAAGGTGTAGATCTTGCCACATTGCTATTAAAAAAATTTCAGATATTTACCAGTAATCTAGTTTTAAAAAAAACTTTCTGTAAACTGTAGATCTTTCAGTATTATACCTAAATTCTACAGGGAAAGTATGTCAAAATGAATCTATGAAAATCAAACAGACTATTATGACAACTCACAGCTGCCCAACATCCCTGTTAGTAGCAAGAAGCCAACCAACAAGCAGTTCTGATAAGTCAATAATACAGATTGCAAGAGACAACACCTTTTGGTATAGCTCTTTCTGCTGCCTCTTAAGGTTAGTCCTAAAGACTGAAGAAGACAGTGCTGGGAAAAGCACTGAAGGTCCCATTCCAAATACACTAGGAGTAAGGAAAACAAAAAGAGTAGCATCATTATAGTGGTTAAGATGAGGTCAGTAAGCAGTAATGAGCCATCAATTATGAGCAATAATATATAAATGCATTTATAAAATATAAGACACTAGAACAGGAATACCACATGAGAGCTCTAGTCATCTTAAAGGGACTCAGAGTGTTGGACATTGGACTGAATCAGAAAATCTTAGACTCCACTTATCTACCAGGTAATCCCATTAGCCACAACCTCCTTGAGACTATTTTCTCATTTGTAAAACTAGGGAAATAAGGGTACGCTACTTCACAAGCCTTGTATAGCCTTAGAATTCTGATTCTAGTTAAAGTTACTCCATTTTTTAGTCTTTGTTATAGGAATGCCTGCTTTGCTTTCTTCCCTCTAGTCAACCAACACAAGAGGTTGGAAGGGCCACAAGAGGATGACTTCAGTTCTGTCTGAATGTCAGTAAAGGGGCATAATGCCAGCATTATTTTTACATTTCTAAAACTAATTTCATTGCCTCTTCCATGAATAAGACAGTGAAATAAAGGATTCTCAAGCTGATATTTTATCCCTATGTACATGTGTTTGTATCAGGTAATAGATGAAACATAAATGTATAAATCGTAGCCTACTGTAAAGTATAGAGCTTCATTCTCTCAAGGTTGACATTCTGTATGAAATGTCAATGCTTCATGGAAGACCTCTTTGGAGGCCAAGAGGAAGACTGGAGGCAAACGTGCTTTAAGTAAGCCATGTTAAGTATGGCAGTGTGGTAGACTTTAGAGCAGTGATGGGCAATCTTTCGTGTCAAAAGTCGCCAATAAACTGAGCATAACTCGGGTGGTGTGTCACTCGAGAAAAAAACCATAATTTCAAGATATTTATAGTTTAAATAACAAAAATGTTTTGGCCTACAGACCTCTGGCACAGAGTGTCTACACTACAGCAAATGTTTTATCCTCAGCTACTACACCTGGCCGTGCAGGAGCAGAGGATGAAACATCCTTCTCGGCATGCGGCCCCATACTTCTCTGGTATGCGGCCGCATGTCATCGAAAATGGCTACGCATGTCAGTGCTGACACACGTGTCATAGGTTCGCCATCACAGCTTTAGAGCCTGCTTCCAAACTACTGAAGCAGACTCTCCATAGGTGAGACTTCATGAGTATTTTGAAAATAATCTCCAAACGATTCTAATGCACATCCCCAATTATGATGCCAGAACAGAGGAAGAGTGAGGTGAAGAGATGAGCTGGTACAAACCAACACATGCTCTTTATACTAGTGTTAAGGGTTTTATTTTGTGTTATAAACTTAAACAACTTTATAGGGAAGAGAACCAAATGATATCATTATAAATTGGGTTCTAATCTCTGTCTGTAGTCTCACAAATGTAAGGACCTTGGGACACACTGTGCTCCCTAAGGCATAGGCCTTGCCACATTTCTGAGTCCCCTCCTTCCTTCACATTTAGCTCTACATACCAATCTGACTTTAATAGGTAATATACTCTTCAACTCTGTTGTTGGATCATAGTTTGCTTGGCTTTCTTTTGAGTTTTAATTTAACGGTGCTATGGATTTCTTACTGTTTCCCACAGCTCTCCAACATTGGGTCTTACTAATATTTTTTGCTAGTTTAATAGATATAATCAAAAGTTGTTTTAAAAAAAAAGTTGTTTAAATTACTGGCAAGTCTGTGTTCTTTTGCACTGTTGATAGATGTAGTTCCTCACAGAGGAACTTGGTATTCTTATTTGACCACTTAAATAAGAAGTTTACTGTGTATTAATAAATTTATATCATATAAACTAGATACTAAATTTAGTTACATTTTTAAATTTTCTCATTGTTTTATTCCTTTTTATTTTCACTAAGTAAATAATTACTCTATTTTAATACATATTTTTCTGATACTTATGAAAAATTACTAAACAGAAAACCTGAAAAATAAAAAGAAGAAAAAATGGTTCTTCACAAAGCTGCCATTAATATTTTTCTGGTTTTCCTTCTAACTTTTTCTTACACATTATTTTGCGCAATTAAAAAGAATATATACAACTTCTATTTTGTTATCAGCTTATTAACTTGTCTCATATTGCTAGATTGTCTTCATAATCTGCTGTGTAGATGACTACATAGAATTTATCAAATGAATGCACTACAAAATTATTTTCTTATTTTTAGAAAGTTCAAGATGCTTTCAATTTATGTTTTTAATTTTGATGAACATTTTTCGGGCATAAATCTGATTCCAAATAATTTTCTTAAGAGTCTCAGATCCCACAAAGACCTGGATCCAAACAGCCCCCCGCCCCTGGCTGAACCAGCACCATATTTTCATGGCGATTGATACAAATGTGAAATGCTTTACAAGATGTTTTTTTCCCCCCAGTATACAGTACCACAAGTAAGATGTAAGCATGTAACTTTTACCTCAAACCTAGCTAGGTTTTCTCTTTAATTCTATTTTAGAGATTAGAACTGGCTTAACTAGAAGAAAGAAACCTGTAAAATTAATTATTTTGCTGCTTTATCAGCTTAAATTAGGCTTGTCCCCAAAGTTTTAGGTTCACACTAATCTATTTGGGGAGAGTGGTGTTAAAATAGCTTCCTGCCTATAACAAATTTACAGCGTAATTTTATTCAGAGATTGTAAGTGATTCAAACATTTTCACAGTGGGAAAACAGCTAAACTGGATTCTTTATTTAAGATAGAGTTTACATTGAGGAAAATATCAATGTTTATGCCAAACTAAATAGAGAATTTGAGAACTGCAAGTAACTGAGAAAGAAGTTTACCTTGTTTTACCAGTAGGATCCATGTAAGTTGTTTTCTCAAACTTGACCCATTTTCCTTCTGCAATTAACTAAAAGGAGATCAGAATTAGATAAATTGGGAAGCTTTCAAACTGAGTTGTTTTTATTTAGAAGGTTTTCTTTCCCTCTTCACGTTTTCTCTTATGTTCCTCCCAATTATCACGTTTCCCTCCCAATAATTCCTGTGCAGGTTCTAGCTGCGAGTATTAAAAGTTGTTTTCCTGTAGGTATTTCTGCTTCTGTTTGGAGTTTTGGAAGTAGTAATGAGAGGTGAAAAGAAATGACAGTTGAAAACTCCTGGGGGTCGGGTGGGGAGGGAAGACTAGAAGGGAGCACAGGGAGTGCAGGGTTCTCCGGGGTGCTCCTCATATACTGGCCTCTGATCTGGGTGCTAGTCACACAAATATGTGTGTTTAGGATGTAAACTCATCAGTGGCATTTTAAATTCAATGACTACACAACAAAGTTGACTATGGGGAAACTGTCCAATGACTGGGTTTCTAATAATGGTATGTGGGTTCCCACCCAGTATGAGTGGCATCCTTAGCATTGCTCTGCCTAGACACCGAGAAGTGTAGGGTTCCAGGACGAGCATACCCATTGCATTAGACTGCACTAACAGGAAAGGGTAACTGTACATAAAGCAATAGATGCTTCTGATTGTCCTGTCTTTCTCTTCTTACCAGGAGCAACCTACTAAGTACCAGTAGATCTACTGACAGATAACATGGATTTTTTATTTTATTTCTTTAACAGGAAAATACTCTGATTTTTATTTTTTGCATGTCATTCAAATACACAATTATAATGTCACACATCCCTGTATGATTTTCCTTTTATGTATTTTCCTTTTTTTCCCAAAGTGTACAGAGTGAAAGACATACAATATTTAATAGTTCTACACAGTAACTCCTACCCTTGTAAAAATTTTACATCTTTAAAACATTTAACTGAAACATCCATTTTTTTAGCTCTGCTATTCAATTGTTTAAGAATTAAAACTAGGTTGTCAGTATATAACAGTGACTACAATTTCATTTTCTTTTTATACAAATACTTTTTATCATAGTCACTTGACCAAACTTTTAAATACCTTTTTAAAATTAATTTTTAAATTGAATGCATTGGGGTAACACCAGTTTACAAAACCATGCAGGTTTCATGATGAAACATCTTTTGCACACCAATTATAGCATGTGCCCATAACTCCAATTAATAAAGGTTTCAGTATTGTGCTTTAAAAAGAAGAGAACTGTGGCCTGATTGGTGGTGGTGCAGTGGATGGAATGTTAACCCATGTTGCTGAGGTCTTGAGCACTGGCTTATTGGCTTGAGTGTGGGATCATCAACATGATCCCAGGGTTGCTGGCTTAAGCCCAAAGGTCACTGTTTTGAAACCTAAGGTTGCTGGCTTGAGCAAGGGGTCACTGGCTCAGCCTGAGCCCCTCACCTCAAGGCACGTATAAGAAACAACAATGAACAACTAAAGTGAAGTAACTACAAGTTGATGTTTCTTGTCTCTCCCCCTTCCTGTCTCTTCCGGTCTATGTCTTTCTCTGTTTCTCTAAAAGAAAAAAAAACTAATAATAGTATTGCAGGGAAGTGAATCACAAAATTTTAAGTTACATTTATTTTATTTTATTTTTACAGGGACAGAGAGAGGGTCAGAGAGAGGGATAGTTAGGGACAGACAGACAGGAACGTAGAGAGGTGAGAAACATCAATCATTAGTTTTTCGTTGCCGTTGCGACTCCTTAGTTGTTCATTGACTGCTTTCTCACATGTGCCTTGACCGTGGGCCTTCAGCAGACCGAGTAACCCCTTGCTGGAGCCAGCAACCTTGGGTCCAAGCTAGCGAGCTTTTGCTCAAGCCAGATGGGCCTGCGCTCAAGCTGGTGAGCTCAGGGTCTCGAACCTGGGTCTTCTGCATCCCAGTCCGACGCTCTGTCCACTGTACCACCGCCTGGTCAGGCACATTTCTTTTTAAAGCACATTATGGAGGCTAAGAGGGCACAGAAGTTTCCACTGGGACAGACTCATCATGCCTTGGTATTAACTGGCATTCAAGTTGGAGTTATACCAGCTTAAAGTACTTGATGTAGCCCTGGCAGATAGCTCAGCTGAGTAAAGCATCATCCTGAAGCACAGAGGTCACCAGTCCAATCCCTGGGCGGTCACATATGAGAAACAGAAATAACAGAGTAGGCTGAACTTGCCAAGCATGTCATAATTAGCACCCAATATCTGGTACATGGAACCATAGCTTCCTTAGTCTCCCTTGCTTGATGACACAGAGTTCCCTCAAGGGATTCTCAGAAAAGAGGAAGGTTTGTAGGGATATTCATTAGTTTCTCAGAAAAATATAGTCACGAAGCTGAAGTTGTATGAAAACATGCTGTCTAGAAACAGCTGAACTTCTGTTTTACAATTACCAAAAAGATATTTAAAAGGCTACCTTTACTTTTTAAAAGTAGTAGTGTCCTTATTTTCCTTTTAATTTTTCATCTGAGTAGTCTCTGAAAACCATTATTTACAAAATGCTTTCTGTACATCCCTGCATCTTCCATGTTATTTTAAATTTAATACTTTTCATTGTAGATTTTAAACAACTACTACTTGGGTTGTGTGTATAAAGATGTAAAATCAGCAATAGACAGATATGTTAGATATGTGCATACACATAATTCAGGGTACATTTACATATATAAAGTTGCAAAAGATCCTCTGAGCCACAAATAACTTCTAGGAGATACCAAAATGCAATCCTCAAGAAGTCTCATTTGTAGTACATAACCATTCCAAGATAAAGCAGCATATACAGAATAATCAAAATTTTCTAAAAGTTTGCTACACTGACAAAAGATATAACTACTACAAAGAAAGCCCCCCGCCAAGTATATTTTGTCTGCTATATACAATGAAAAGTAAACACAAACCCAGCCACTGTTCTTTACTCAGCAATGCCAGGTATGCAGAAGCTCAAATGGAAACTTTCATTGTCATGTGGTCTGAAAAGATTAATAAGCAAGACAAGTAAATAAATTCCATGTTAGCATAATTAAACCTGGATGGTAAGTCTCCCATTTATATTAGTAGATGTTGCTTACAACTTTTTTTTTTTTTTTTGCAAGAGACAGAAAGACACATGGACAGATAAGAAGGCAGAGAGGTGAGAAGTATCAACTCATAGTTGTGGTACCTTAGTTGTTCACTGATTGCCTTCTCATGTGCCTTCATTGGGGGGCTCCAGCCGAGCCAGTGACCACTTTCTCAAGCCAGCGACCTTTGGGTTCAAGGCAGTGACCATGGGGTCATATCTAGGATCCCATGCTGAAGGTGGAGACTGTGTGATCAAGCTGGATGAGCCCACACTCAAGCCAGCAACCTTGGGGTTTTGAACCTAGGTCCTCAGCATTCCAGGCTGACGCTCTACCCACTGCACCACTGTCTGGCCAGACTCTGACAATTTCTTTTGCTTTTTTTGTATTTTTCCAAAGTTAGAAGTACGAAGGCAGTCAGACTCCTGCCTGTGCCTGACCAGGATCCACCAGGCATGCCCACCAGGGGGTGATGCTCTTCCCATCTGGGGTGTTGTTCTGTTGTGGCCAGAGCCATTCTAGCACCTGAGGTGGAGGCCATGGAGCCATCTTCAGCACCTGGGCCAACTTTGCTCCAATGGAGCCTTTGCTGTGGGAAGGGAAGAGAGAGACAGAGAGGAAGGAGAGGGGGAAGGATGGAGAAGCAGATGGGCGCTTCTCCTCTGTGTCCCAACTAGGGATCAAACCTGGGACTTTCATATGCCGGACGGACACTACCACTAAGCCAACTGGCCAGAGCCAACTCTGACAATTTTGTGAGAAATTTATGGCGGGAGAAATGGTTACTCTGAAAGTAATCATGTTGACGCAATCAAAAGTTCCCTTAACTTTAAGTTAAATGGTCTTAGAATCTGAATACCATCAAGGTAAGCAATGTAAGTATTTAAATAAATATAAAACTAATAGAAAATTTCAGTGTAGAAGCAAGAATTATTTTATTAAAAGCAACTTTATTGTTGTTGCTTTTCCCCACTGATAAAACAAATTGAATAGAATTCAGAACACACTACTGAACAAAATGTAAAAAAAAAAAAAGTCAACAAGAAGCAATCTGTACACAGTGTAAATCAATATACAGTATTGTATGTGACTGAGACTGATAGACTTTAAAGTGAATTTTCTGCTTCAAGGCCAGCATCTCCACAGACATCTGTGGAAGAATTGCTAGGGCACGCCCACTTCTGCATGATACTGCATTTATGTAGGGTCTTCTCGGGAGGTCTTAGGAGCCCTTTCTTGCAGTGCTCACAATGATGAGGGTAGTCTTTCATATGAATGGGAATAACATGTCATTTAAAGCTCGAGACATCTGTAGTGCTGTACTCATAGTGTTCACAGTGATACTTTCCTGCCACTGTGTCTTCATGTGCTTTTTAAGATTATTCTATTGTCTAATTCCTTTTCTTCATCTCTTACACCTAAATGGAAGATCTTTTGTGTGAACAGAGAATACCGTGACTTAGCAAAAAATGGATCTGCAATTTTTTTTTTTTTTGTATTTTTCTTAACTGAGTAGCGGGGAGGCTGAAAGACAGACTCCCGCATGTGCCCTGACTGGGATCCACCCAGCATGTCCACTAGGGAGCAATTTTCTATCCATCTGGGGCTGTTGCTTGGAATGTAGCAACTGGAGCCATTTTAGCGCCTAGGCGAGGCCATGATGCCATCCTCAGCACCTGGGCCAACTTGCTCCAGTGGAGCCTTGGCTGAGGGAGTGGAAGAAAGAGGTAGAGAGAAGGGAGGGAGGGAAGGGTAGAGAAGCAAATGGGCGTTTCTCCTGTGTGCCCTGGCTGGGAATCAAACTTGGGACATCCCCACATCGGGTCGATGCTCTACCACTGAGCCAACTGGCCAGGGCTGATCTGCAATCTTAAGTCACAGTGTCTATACTGGTGCATCATTATTTTTATCCTTGTAGGCAGCCACAGGTTTTTCTTGTTCTGAAGGCCTATGAAAGTCTTTATCACATGTCACACTTATGAGGGTAGTCCTTCGTATGAACTGAAATTATATGTTGTTTTAAATCAAGTCCAAGCTCTTGTGGTTGCAGTACAAACACTGGCGTGTTTTGCTTTCTTAGTGAATAAAGAGCATGTTGCTGCATTCCGATATCTGAGAAAGTCAGAAGACAGATGTCACGCTTGAATGGCATCACTTGACTATGCTTAGTTTTTATATGCATGTTCAAGTCAAAACATCTGCAGACCTCTATTAGCAGTACTGGCATTGGTACAGCTTCTCCTAGGTATGGAGTTACTAGGCTTTTTGAACTCTGATGGGTGAGGAAAACCTTTATCACATTCCTTGCAAATATGACAAAAGTTCTTGCTGTGGACTGCATTTTGTTGGCTCCTCTTTCCTTATGTACCATTTTGTGAGTAAACAGAGCCCCAGCATGAGAGAAATGCTTCCCACATTCATTGCATTCAGTGGTCTTCTCCGTCTTGCTGGTCAGCTTGTGACTGTCTAGGTGGTTGTGCAATGGAGAAACTGTGGTGCTCTCTTTGCCAGCATCATCCAAGGAAATCATAATGTAGCCCTCATAGTTGCTCTTGTCATCATCTTGCTAGTCCACAGGGATCCATCGGCATCTATGGCTTCTCAAGAGACACACTCTGCTACCAACACTTCTTCTGAAACTATCAGTTGTCAGACGATCAGTGATGATTTCTGCCTCTACAATATCATGAACCTCATGTTCAACATGCCCAACATGAGACATATGAATAGATTAACTTGTCAAGATGTGTTCTGGTATAGACATTGATGATGATGTAATATTGGAAGCTAAAACTTCAGTTGGGAGAGTGCAATGTTCTAAAGAAACTTCTTCAGTTATATCTGAGTCTAGCACTTGTTCAGGAATGATGACCATTTCAAATACATCTGCTTCCACGATACGTGGGCACTGAACATCCTCTTTAACAACATCTTCAATAACATCTTGGATTACAACCAAGTCTGGGTCATCAGGAACAAAGTTATAGAGCATTATGTGTGAATCCATGACTTCTGAAACAAAAAGGGTTTCTTGTACTCCACAACTTGATCACCATCCATGTGTGCAGCATCAGCGCCTCACAGGACTGTTGTGATGCTCAACTGGAAAATACATGGACAGTGTTCTTAAAAACTGTTGCATCAAAAAAATGACTGGCCCTTGTGGTTGTAATTCAAGTCCATCCTTATATATGGCCTTTAATTTGCATCGGTCACAGCTCATCACACCTGCAGCCTTCGCCTTCTAGGCAGGCCTCACCTGTGCATGATACCCCACACCTGCTGCTATGTCAACCAGGCTTCTCAACCCCCACCTGGGCTACCAGCCTACCCTATTCCAACCCCCAGCAACTTAGAGTGCACTGCTGCTGTTGCTCAGGGAAGCCAGGCTCCCCTTGGGCCTAACTGCAGCCTCCTTAGGGCCTGCTCAGCATTCAGCCCAGCATGGAAAGGTGTCTCACGGGCCACCTACCAGGCCGGAACCAGGTCACTTCATGGGTATACTAAGCCCTGTGGCCTTGGTGGCACTTGGAACTTACCAGACCAAATGGAGACAGTTTTAAATAAAAAAGAACGGTTTCAAGACCAGAGTTCCAAGATGAAGGATTTAAAATTTACCCATTGCAAAAGTTCCTATAGGAAAAAACTTTTTACAAGCTAAACTCATTTGCACAGCAAAGGAAACCATTAACAAAATGAAAAGACAACCCATTGAATGGGAGAACATATTCACCAATACATCTGATAAGGGCTTAATATCCAAAAAACAATCCAATTAAGAAATGGGCAAAGGACCTGGATAGATACTTCTCTAAAGAGGACATATGAAAAGATGTTCAGTGTCACTAATCATCAGAGAAATGAAAATGAAAACAACAGTGAGTTATCACCCCACACCTGTCAGAATGGCTATCATCAATAAATCAACAAACAAGTGTTGGTGATGGTGTGGAGAAAAGGGAACCCTTGTGCACTGTTGGTGGGAATGCAGACTGGTGCAGCCACTGCAGAAACTATGGAGTTACCTCAAATAATTAAAAATGGAACTGCCTTATGATTCAGCAACTTCTATTCTGGGAATACATCCAAAGAAACCTGAAACACTAATTTGAAAGAATATATGCACACCTAGGTTCACTGCAGTGTTATTTATAATAGGCAACATTTAGAAGCAGCCCAAGTGCTCATCAGTAGATGAGTGAATAAAAAAGATGTGGTACATTTATACAGTGGACTACTACTCATCCATAAGGAAAGAAGGAACTCTTATTTTTTGTGACAGCATGGGTGTCCCAGGCAAATATTATGCTAAGTGAAATAAGCTAGTCAGAAAATCTAACGAACAAGCTAACGAAATAGAAACAGATTCAGAGATACAGAGAACAGACTGACAAATGTCAGAGGGGAAGGGGGTTGGGGGCTGGGTGAAAATGGTGAAGGGATTAAGCAAAAATTAAAAAAACTTATAGACACAGACAACAGTGTGGGGATTACAAGAGGGAAAGGGGGTGAGGGGAGGTAGAAGAGGGTAAAGGAGGAATAAAATGGCGATGGAAGGAGACTGGACTTGGGGTGGTGAACACACAATACAATATATAGATGCTGTATTATAAAACTGCACACCTGAAATGTATGTAATTTTATTAGCCAGTGTCACCCCAATAAATCCAATTAAAAAAATAAAAGCTGAGTAACAGATAAGACATTTGTTCATATATTCTGGAATTTAGACAACTAAAAGTTAGATTTTTATTGTTCTTATACATATTGAGACCATATACAGCTAATTAAGATGTGGTAACTAAGTACAAAAACACATGATCTATTCTCCTACCCAGGGAAAATTTTAGTGAAATTCGAGAATTTTTGCATCAACAGCCAAAGTCTACTTTTAAAATAGTCTCAATTTCACTAATACAGTACATATAACTAAAAGGGCTCACTACTGCTCCCATATAAAAGCACAATGTCCCTGAGTCCTAAAAAGGGAGCAGGAACAATGTTTAAAAACTGTTTCTAAGAAATAAAAATAATTTGAAACAACAAATAGTCTATACATTTCTTTGAAACTTAGTTTATGTGGGGAAGGGGAAAGGGTAGTGAAAACAATTTATACCTCCTCTGAAATAATAAACTGTTTAGCTGTTTGAGAAGAATCCACTGGTTCTTGGTTTTCCATTTTCAAACTAGCCAGTCTTCCCAGTCCTTAGGCAAGAATTTCACACTGCAACAGAATGAGATATGTTTTACTACATTTATTTTTCTGATTTAACATTTATTCATAGGGCACTGGTCAGAGTACGTAAATGGTGAAAAATTAATCTGTCATCAAAGCTGCCTTTCTCATATGCCGATCTGGGAGAACTGCGCAAGATGGAAAGGCAAACACAAAGGCCTTAGAAACGTCCAGGGAAGACCGTAAAGCCATCCCGATTAGGTCCAGTCCATGGTAGCCAAGTTCCTGCTGCATATGTTCGAGGACACTTTAGGTAACATTCTTAGATTTTCAGATTCCAGATTTGATTTTCTAAGGGAACAAAGGTTGTACACTACTCCCCATGTCACCTTCAGCTGTTGTCCCTTATCAATCCTTTAGAGGTAAAGACTTTTTAAAATTTTATTTTTTTAAGTTTATTGATCTTAAAGAGAGAGACGAAAGGAGGGAGGGAGGGTGAATAAGAGAGACAGAGGAACATAGATCTGTTCCTTTATGTGCCCTGACCAGTGATTAAAAAGGCAACCTGTGCACGTCAGGACAATTCTTTAACCAATGAAGCTATCCTGCCAGGGCATTATAGCTAAACTTTTAAGAATTGTGCGGACTAGCTATTTCTAGCTTCCATTTATTCATTTTTTATTTTTGGTAAATGGACATACCATGTTAATAATTTTGAAAATGCACAGTTCAGTGGCATTAACTATATTCACATTATTGTGGTCCATTCACTTCACAGTTTTAATGTGTTAAAGTTGCAGTTAACCAGTACTATAAGACTTATGATGAAAAAGAACAGCCTCATCGCATTTGCTTTTACTATTCTTTCCTCTGTCTTGGCTAAATTCCCTTACTTTTGTATCCTGAATGTCTGAACATCTTTTTCTGTGTGTGTGTGTGTGTGTGTGTGTGTGTGTGTGTGTGTGTGTGAGACACAGAGAGAGGGACAGACAGACAGGAAGGAGAGAGATGAGAAGCATCAATTATCAATTGCAGCACCTTAGTTCATTGATTGCTTTCTCAATGTGCCTTGACTGGGGGGTGGAGGGTTTTGGGGGGGAGGCTATAGCGGACTGAGTGACCCCTTGCGCAAGCCAGTGACCTTGGGTCCAAGCTGGTGAACCTGGCCTCAAACCAGATGAGCCCGCGCTCAAGCTGGCGATCTCAGGGTTTCGAACCTGGGTCCTACGCATCCCAGTCTGATGCTCTATCCACTGTGCCATCGCTTGGTCAGGCTGAGCATCTTTTTTTATCCTCAATGTTGACCAATAATCTGGCTGCATATAGAATTGTGGGCTGAAAATAATTTTCTATCAGAAATTAAGAGGTGATGTTCAGTTGTCTTGCTTCTAGTGTTGTGGTTGTAAAATCTGAAGCCATTCTGATTCTTGATCCTTCTTTCTTTGTGATCTGTTCTCTTTCTCTGCAAATTTAGTTATTCATGCCTCTTGTTGATGTTACTGTATTGAGTACTCAAGTGGGTCCTTTCAATCTGGAAACTTCAGACTGTGTCTCCTCTTGATGGGGAACTTTCTTTGAATCATTTTACCAGTAAAACCACCAACCCCCACTGCCATTTTCTTTGCTCTCTCTTTTAGGAACATATTTAGCTGTTGTACTCCCTGAATTGATCCTCTGTCTTGTCTTTATCATTCCTATTTTCTGTTTCCTTGTTATTTTATCTATATTTCGCAGTGGTTCTTCCAACCTTTTACTACTACTCTTGAGTTCCAGAGTTCTTTGGCCCATCCCACTTCCCAACTTTAGTTCCAGGGAAAATACAGACCATCAGGAATAATCAACTCTCTTACTGTCTTAGAGGAAAAAACTGGCTTTGCTCTGTTTCTTTTGGGACCTAAAGCAATAAACTACCCATTCACAGCTTCAATTTTTATCTCAGACAGCAAGTTTCCCCTATCCTAAAACACAACCAACAAAAGAGAGAAAAAAATCAACCTCCTGTTTTCTCTTCCAACCATGCTGGACTTCTTGGAAGAACAGATGATGCTATCTTTACTCTGCCACCACAGTCTACTTTCCCTGACTAATCACTCCCAAGCTAGAGAACTGTATCTCCAATCCCTTAATCTGCATTATCAACTATAACTTATCCATTGCAAGTCCTAAACATTCTACCTCTAACATTTCTTGCAAATGTCATCCCTATTATCACTACTCCCCCTTAGGATGAAATGATTTTCAAAACTTATCTCTTAGACCAGTGGTAGTCAACCTGGTCCCTACCGCCCACTATTGGGCATTCCAGCTTTCATGGTGGGTGGTAGCAGAGCAACCAAAGTATAAATAAAAAGATAGATTTAACTGTAGTAAGTTGTTTTATAAAGATTTATTCTGCCAAACTTAGCAAAAATCCGACGTAAAGTTTTGGTAATTATTATTATATGCTTTAACTTGCTGAAACTCTGCTTTATAAGTTTTATAAAGTAAAGTTACTTCCCTACTTTATAAATCACCATTACTGTGGAACCGGTGGGCTGTTAGAAAATTTTACTACTAACAGAGATACAAAAGTAAGTGGTAGGTATAAAAAGGTTGACTACCCCTGTCTTAGACACTAGATTTTTCTTCATATTGTTTAACTCTTTTTTATTGTCTAACTTTCAACATTGCTTATACTTATGTTGCTATAAACATTCCCTAAGACCACTGCTGAATAAATGAATAAAGTGAATCTGGCTGAATAAGTCTATAGAGCCATTCGATTCTTAAGAACGGGGTTAATGTGGGGCCTGCTTAGACTTGTTCTAAAGAATAGTTCCTCATCTACTTGTCTTTGTTTAACTAAGGTAATTAAACTCAATTGCAAAATTATCTTTTTTTTCTTTAAAGAGTTATTTTTTTAAACTTTTATTTATTTATTCATTTTAGAGAGGAGAGAGAGAGAAAGAGAGACAGAGAGAAATGGCGGAGGAGCAGGAAGCATCAACTCCCATATGTGCCTTGACCAGACAAGTACAGGGTTTTGAACCGGCGACCTCAGGATTTCAGGTTATCGCTTTATCCACTGCGCCACCACAGGTCAGGCACAAAATTATCTTGACACAAAGTTAAATGACTTACACTGCCTGATTTAAAAACTTACTGTAAAAGCCACACTGATCAAGGAAGTATGGGTACTGGCGTAAGGAGAGACATATAGACTGACGAACTATAACTGGCAGTCCAGAATTAAACCCACAGGCTCATGGTCTTCATATTGTTGACAAGAGTGCCAAAACAACTCAATGGGGAAAAGAATAGTTTCACAATAAATGGTTCTTGGACTAGATACACACATAAAGATGAAAATGAACCTCTATCTAGACCAATATATTAAAAGCTCAAACTGGGTCAAAGACCTACATCTAAGAACTAAAACTATAAAATTCTTAGAAGAAAACATAATTAAATCTTCATGCTCTTGGAGTAGGCAGTGGTCTCGTAGACATGTCACCTAAAGCACAAAGCAACCAAAGAAAAGAGATAAGTTGGGACTTCATCAAAATTAAAAACCTTTGTGCTTAGAAAGATACCGTCAAGATAGTAAAAAGACAACCCACAGAATGAAAAAAAAAGTTCACTAATCTAAGCAGACTTGGATCTGAAATATGTAAAATAAAATATAACAATAATAAAAAGACAACATAATTGAAAATAGGCAAAGGATGTAAGATAGTTCTCCAAGAAAGACCTATAGATGGCCAATAAGCACATTAAAATGTTAAAAATCACTGGCCATCAGGGAAAGGCAAGTCAAAACCACAATGAGATAGTACTTCACCCCCACTACAATGATTATAATAAAAGACACAATAACAAATAGTAGTGAGGATGTGGAGAAACTGGTATCTTCAAACACGGACCGCTGGTGGGTATGTAAAGTGGTGTAGGCACTTTGAAAAACAGCCTGGTAGTTCCTTAGAAGATTTAACTAGAGCTCCCAAATGACCCAGTAATTTTACTCCTAGGTATATAACCAAGAGTAATGAAACACAAAAGCCTATATAGAAATGCTCATGGAAGTATTATTCCTAAAAGCCCTAAAGTGGAAAAAACCTAAACATCTTATCAATTGATACATAGATAAATAAAATGCGGTATTCCATACAATGGAATGTTATTCAGCCATAAAAAGGAAAAAAATTCTGCCCTGACGGTATCTCAGTTGATTAGCACACCCTCCCAAACACTAAGGTTGCAGGTTTGATCCTCAGTCAGGGCACATATAAGAATCAACCAATGAATGCATAAATAAGTCAAACAATAAATTGATATTTCTCTGTTTCCCCTTCCCATTCTTCCCCTAAAATCAATCAATAAAATTTTTTTAAAAAAACTTTAAAAAGAAATAAAATTCTGACACATAACAGGGGTCCCCAAACTACTGCCCGTGGGCTGCATGCAGCTCCCTGAGGCCATTTTTCCAGCCCCCGCCGCACTTCTGAAGGGGCACCTCTTTCATTGGTGGTCAGTGAGAGGAGCACAGGATGCATCTGCACCCATAGTTCCCATTGAAATACTGGTCAGTTTGATTTAAATTTACTTGTTCTTTATTTTAAATATTGTATTTGTTCCCGTTTTGTTTTTTTACTTTAAAATAAGATATGTGCAGTGTGCATAGGGATTTGTTCAGTTTTTTTTATAGTCCGGCCCTCCTACGGTCTGAGGGACAGTGGACTGGCCCCCTGTGTAAAAAGTTTGGGGACCCCTGTATTACAACATGGATGAACCTTGAAAATACCTATACTAAGCGAGAGAAGCCCATCACAAAAGGCCAAAAATTGTATAATTCCATTTACATGAAATGTCCAGATCAGACAAATCCATAGGTACAGAAGGCAGATCAATGGTTGTCAAGTGATTGGAAGAAAGAGGAACTAGGGAGTGACTGCTTTTGGGTATGATATTTCTTTTCTTTTCTTTTTTTACAGGGACAGAGAGAGAGTCAGAGAGAGGGATAGATAGGGACAGACAGACAGGAATGGAGAGAGATGAGAAGCATCAATCACTAGTTTTTCGTTGCCATTGTGACACCATAGTTCTTCATTGATTGCTTTCTCACATGTGCCTTGACTGAGAGCCTTCAGCAGACCAAGCAACCCCTTGCTGGAGCCAGCGACCTTGGGTCCAAGCTGGTGAGCTTTTGCTCAAGCCAGATGGGCCCGTGCTCAAGCTGGTGAGCTCGGGGTCTCGAACAAGGGTTGTCCGCATCCCAGTCCGATGCTTTATCCACAGTGCCACCACCTGATCAGGCTGGTGTTTCTTTTTGATAAAAATGTTCTGGAATTAAATAGTGGTGATAGTAGCACAGTCTTGTGAATATATTACACTTTAAGGTGAATTTTATGGTGTGTGAATCACATCTCAATTAACAACCACTAATTTTGCAGTCTTAAAATTCCCAACAGGCAAATAAATATTCAGGATAGTTGGGCTGGTCAGGGTTACGCTGGGTCTAAAGGTGGACAAAGCCAGGAGACTGGTCAAGGAGTTCTGCCTTGGACTCAACAGGCTAGTGATGCACAACATTGCTGTACCCAGCAGCCACTTTACTGTCCTCGGGGTGTTTATTTTGCCTGATGCACAAGCTGTATTTCTGTTGTAAAATTAAATATATTTCTGTTGTATTAAAATGTTATCAACATTGTTGCTTGCAGATTGTGGGTAAACTCCAAAATTCAAGTTCCAAAAAGAACTTTGGCAAAGAAGCAAAATTTGAGGTATTAGGTAAGGAAAGATGACTATATGCTAAATAAAAGCCACTTAATAAGGATAAGAGAACGATAATTCTGTACATCTTCATAATCATGAAAACTGTGAAGTATGTACAAACTAATTAATATTTGTAAAAACCAAGTACCAGTTGAGTGTCTTAGGTAACCTGGATAAAGTAACTTGTCACAGAGCCACCGAAAGTGAGAAACCATCCTTAGTGTTAGGAATACAGAGGTGGGCAGAACAGAGTCCCTTCCCTGTGGGAGTTTACTCTCTGGTGGGGAGAAAGGGAGAAAAAGTGAGGAGCAACAGACACAGTTTATGTCAGGTGACTAAGTTTTACAGAGAAAGATTAAGCAGGAAAGAGAGGGTGAAGAAGATGGGGGTGGGGATTGCTAAGCTATACAAAGTAATCAGGAAAATCCTCTATAGTGATGTTGGAGAAGAAGCTTGAAATTAATACAGAAGCCACATGAATAGAAATTTAGGGACAGACATTTAGCATACTGACTATATACATATAGCATAAGAAAACAGACAGTATTCCTTTGAAAGTACCCCAGCTAATAATTTATTAGGTAAACTATCAACTGACATTGGTTTACATTAGACAGTTTACATATTATAGTCAAAGTAGAATGCTGACCCAGATGAAAACTAACCAAAGGTGGGCTATTTGTCTACCTGCATGCTCTATTTCCAGATAAAAGAACTGGATCTACTTAGATTTTTACATTCTAGATTTCCATTCCCTTCCATTAATAATGTCAGAGAAGGAACATTTCCTCCACTTTTAATTCTACTAATTAAGAGAAAATAACTATTAGGCAACCAAGCAACCCCATTTACTACACAATATAAACTGTCTATAATAGTATAAATGCTTGGATTAAGTTAATTTTTTTTACCTTTTAAAAAGTAACACTGACCACAATAACTTTTTCGTACATATCCAAACTTCTTAAAGCAGAGAATTGCAGTCTTCAAAAGTGTAAGTACCAACAGAATAGACTGAGGGAATAGCTCGATAATCTGTAATATTCTCTATTAAAAGGGTTCTCAATCTGGGTTCCCAGGCAGTCTAGCCAAAATGGGCAGTAACACCTAATTTGGAATAACATAGAGGTCCCTGTCCCAGCCCCGTGAGTATCTTTGGGGAAAAGGGGGTCACTAGTTCCTTCTAATTTACATAAAACTTCAAGGCATTTAATTATCTGCTAGGTTCCTCGGGTTTGTATCTTTAGAGTCCTGCAGATTTTCAAAGGGATTGCTGATTGCTGAAAAGGGGAAGAAGTGCTGTTCTGAAGAACGGTTCTGCATTTGCCCATTCACCCAGGTTAACCAAACTCAAGGTACAAACCAGTCTTTAATGAAAAGATCCAGCCTGGGTCGGCAAATGGAGCAATAAACAGTTGTTTCAGACAGACTACTAAAAACATTTAAGCTAGAATATTAGGGACAGAAAGACAAAAGAACAAGCTACAGGCATAATTTACAATAAGGGAAAAAGTGGCAAGCAGGGCTGGCTTCTCCAGGGTAACTGTATTAATGCAGTTAGCCCTAAGGGGAAATCTGTTGGCAGTGTGAATGAAAAATATGATTAGAGTGATTTCAAAAGTATATTCTGGCCTGACCAGGCGGTGGCGCAGTGGCTAGAGCGTTGGACTGGGATGCGGGAGAACCAGGTTCGAGACTTCGAGGTCACCAGCTTGAGCGCGGGCCCATCTGGCTTGAGCAAAAGCTCGCCAGCTTGGACCCAGGGTTGCTGGCTCCAGCAAGGGGTGGCTCAATTATTTGCAGCACCATTTCTAAATGGTACCGTTTGGGAGTCAGTCACAAGTAGCACACTGCAGAAACCATCGGGGCGCCCATTCTGTGCTCCACTCGTCTCCATTACTGTGACAGAGCAGCTTTCCTGACTCAAAGCTGTATTGAGATGTAAAAGTAGTTTAATTTGAATCTTACCCACTTTATTAGCCAGAATTTAAGATCATTTGCATTTTGCTGTAATGTGTATTATACTTAAAAGATACACTCTTATATGTAATGCTGAATGCTCTACTGTTATAATTCACATAAGCTATTTTAACTGTTTGGTTTGAACAGTGAAGGTCTATGGTGTGTCGAATGTATGATTTCCCCAGGGCACAAAAACTGTAGTGAGTGAAAATGTCACAGGGTTTAGAATTGCTGTACAGTGAAGTCTAACTCTGTGTGCACAGGCAGTGGAAATGTTTGAGTGTAAGTGCAAACTGACTGCTATTCCTGCCCTTGGGGATCTCACAGGGGCCAATGTCTGCTATAGAGACAATGCATGCAATACCAGGGTGCTTTAAATGAGGGTCAAATCACATCCACTTGAGAGGTGGGCAAAGTTGTAGACTTTTAAAAGACTACTACTAATGCAATTTTTTGTTTGTTTGTTTTTTTTAGTGAGAGGAGGAGAGGCAGAGACAGACTCCTGCATGTACCCCAACTGGGATCCACTCAGCAAGCCCACTAGACAGCGATGCTCTGCCCACCTGGGGCTGTTGATCCCTTGCAACCAGAGCCATTTTTTCTTAGTGCCTGAGGCACTGAAAAAAAAAAGGCGGAGGCCATGGAGATATCCTCATTGCCCGGGCCAACTCACTCCAATGGAGCCCTGGCTGCAGGAGGGAAGAAAGTGATACAGAGAGAGAGAGAGAGAGAGAGAGAGAAGCGAGAGGGGGGAGAGGTGGAGAAGCAGATGGTCGCTTCTCCTGCGTGCCCTGGCTAGGAATCGAACCCCAGGACTTTCCACATGCCCAGCCAGCCCTCTACCGCTGAGCCAGGGCCGACGGAGTGTGATTTTTAACATGAGATTTACAGACCAAGGCAGGCAAAGCATTCCAAGTAGAAGGAACCACCATGAACAAAGCAGAGACTATCTGGGTTGAAAAATTACAGAAGTGTTTGACAAGCCCTGTGGTTCTCAAGCTTTCCTTCCCCAACCCCTCAAAAAACAAAACAAAACAAACCCAACATATAATAGGTAATATTACTATTTGCAAACACATCTCCAAAGGCTGGATTCAGCTGGATGCCTGCCCCTTCTCCCAAATTTGCCGGCAATTTGAAGCACTCAGCGACCTGTTAAAATTTTTTAACTTCCACAACCAAAGTCTTTCCAAAAGAAAGAATTTATTAGGTCATTACTAGCAAAACAAAACAAAAAACAAAACAGACCAGTCTTGAGGTATGGAATCTAAACAACCTACAGTATGGCTAGGTAGGAAAGACAGTGTGTCAGTGTTCCCCTGGAGTTTTGCAAGCATTTTTTTAGATCAGGTAGGAGAAAAAAGATGTAAAGCCATTCTGAAAGGATTTATATTAACTATAGACAAAGAGGAAGGAAGACAGTAAAAGGCTAGTTTCGGGATGGGCAGCAGAGCCCTCAAGGAAGCGTGGGCTCGGCTACTGTGGATTAGCTGTGGGAAGCAGATTGGGAAATTCCTGTGTAAGAAGTGCGGGCTGCTGGGGTTCGATTGAGCCTGGCTCCATAGATAATTGTGGAAATAGCCGCCTGGAAATTAATCCTAACTTGCAACAGATATACAGGAAGGTGAGCAGACTTTTGTCAGAGCTGTTTCACAGATATTAACAGACAATTTTGTCCATTTCTGTCACTATCTGGAAACTGATTTGAATTTAGAACTCAGAATTTTTTGGTCATACTCTAACTGGCATGTCACAAACTTGTTGCTATGTAAGATCCTCTTAGAGTTCGCTCTTACAGTTAGTTCTCTGCTGAAGGGAGGAAGGTAAGTGATTACTTTTCCACACACTTGGGAATTAGTAATAACAGCTGGATTAAAGTTAAGTGGGAGTTAAGATTCAAGAAAAACTGAAAAATTCAAAAGCCAGGTTGTGGAGTTGCTCTTTATTTTTATTCAAATTATTACCATACTTGAATCTCAACTTGCAGTTTGCTGAGGTTGGAAAATGAGGCAAATATCACACGATGAAATTATACATTGCTAGTCACTCCCAGGTGAAAGCTGAGTATTATAAATAGCATCTATTTTCAAACAAATAAAGGATGTAGGAGCTGAAATCATAAGCAAAGCATCTGATTGACAAATGAAGGTCAGGCAGTTGAAACTGCTTAATCACTGAGTAGAGAAATCAACAGGCACTCTGAAAGAAATTAAGCCTGAGAGGATCATGTTTGCAAAAATAACTTTATGACTGGGTGTTAAAGTCAAACTTGATTTATAATGAAGAGACTTAATATAGTTCTATTTAATAACTTTGGTTATAATTATAAAACTTTAAGTTTAAGGTAATATTTTGATCAGTCCTTCATTTGTACTATTTATGGTAAGATTTAGGTATCCACATCAAATGAATTCACTTTAACTGAGCCTTTTTATGCTGACAAAAATTACCCTCAGATAATGAAGACATCCTGTACTTAATTTGTTGATGATGGAAAGGCAATGAAAATTTTTCTGTTCTTTTTAGGCAGGTGTGGGTGGGGGCTGGGTGGGGAGGGAAGGAACTAACATTCTATATAAATTATGATACTTGATGATTTATAATCATTACATTTAGTTCTAGTTCTGGCTGAGCAAGAGTGAACTGACTGTTAATTACCCTTGGGAAGTTTAATGGGTTACAATAAAGAACCTCTTGTTAAAGTATGGACAATAGTTTGGCCTAGGGTGATAGCAGTGGCAAGAAAAGATTTAATTCCTTGCAGATGAGAGTTTACTTTTCCTAAAACAGTTTCTGGGAAAGGGGTTTCCAAAGCTAATTCCAAGAAGAAGATGATCTTAAAGGACACTGTTCAAAAGTGGACTCACTGAGTTTGAGATGCTGGCAAGATTTTTAAGTGGAGAAAATCAGCAGGCAATTGGAAATATTAATCTAGAAGAGTTAGTCATGTTTTGGATTCAGAGGAAATTTTATTCATTATTAAATCTGTAATTGCACAATAACACCCATCACTTGGCTACCAACATTTATGGCATGAGAAAAAGCAACTATTTCCATTGTTGTAAAGGTTTTATTGAAGAAACTTAATGAATATAAACACTTCATGGCTAAGTGAAGAAAAACATGGTGGGTAAAAAATAATAAAAGCAAATTTTGCTGGATTCATTCAAAATACTAGAGAATCTAATGTAGATTTATTTGATGCTGGTTAAATGTCCCAAGTTAAATCAACTGTGAATAATACTAAAGCCACTGAACAACCTCCACACTTAAGTTTCCTGGGCTATTACTGTATTACTTCTCTCAGAATGACCATGTTTTCATTTTCTACTTTCTTCTATACATCTATTAATTCCTATTTTCAGGAGAGAATACCTTACTCAAATTCACCCCGATCACCATTAACATTTCTTTTGCTGTAACTTGTTTATTCCTAGGTCAATCAAAACAATATTTGAGTGACTGCCCCATTTGGCATGAGGTCACTATTAGTCTGGCATCATTTTCCTAACATATATGGAATATTGCTTTTGTTTTTCTCCCCCTCAAAACAAAGGATTGTATAATCCTGGACCTAAGTACTTATGAACCACTACCACTGCCCCTCCCCCCAATAAATACTACAACATTAGAATCTATTTACCTCTGCTTTGAAAGTATATCTTTAAAAGCAAAGCTCCCACCTGACCTGCGGTGGTGCAGTGGATAAAGACTCCACCTGGAATGCAGAGGTTGCCAGTTTGAAACCCTGGGCTTGCCTGGTCAAGGCACATACGGGAGTTGATGCTTCCTACTCCTCCACCCTTCTCTCTCTGTTTTCTAAGATGAATAAATGAAATCTTAAAAAAAAAAAAAGAAATTTAACATAAAACAAAAAGCAGTGATCCCACTAAACCACTTAGCCAGTAACATTTTTGAGAAAAACAAAACATGAAACAATGCATATTCCCAAGGGTAAGAATTTCTAACTCCAGGTAATGGGGAGGGCCTAGTAATTAATCTAAAATATACTTTTCTAAAGAGGCCTGTAATCGGGTTCTTACCTTTCCGATTTAAAACTGCTTACACAGAACAGTAAGTTGTCAACTTAATGGAGACATCTAAAATGTGCGTCCTTAGGCATAGGTGCCTAGGATAAATCCAAGGTATTAAACTGTAAGAGGCGAGGGCTAGGTTTAAAAGATGTTTCTCAGCAGGTAGCCATTTCTCTTTTAAAGAAAAGTGAACTTACTTAATATCCTATTTTCTGGTCGCCACCTGATACTTTATGGCGGAAGGAGTAGGGAAAACAGATTACAGGGTGATGGAGAGGGAAGAGGAGGAGGAAAACGGAACGATATTATAAGTTCGACTAGGAGTCTTCTAGCCTTAGCATTCCAACATGGTATGGATACTGATAAAATCTGGCTTTTTCAGGCTGCTACATCTGCGGGACTGGTGTAAATGAAGTTGACCCTCAAAGGAGAAACCCTTCCCCCTTCCTCTAGTCTTCCACTTTACCTCTCCTCCTGTACTTCCAAAGTCTAACTCCCTGGGATGGTACAGATGGGATTCTTTCCCTATCACAACAATCCCCCACGAAAGAAGGGGGGATCATTCCCCTCCTTTTAGCAGATGCCTCAATCACTGCAAATTAATATTTAACTGTGATGTTTCCTGACTTTTCTAGTCCGAGCAGCGCAAGCTCTTCTACTCCAGTACCTTATATCATAGGGATACAAGGCACTGGAGTAAAACTTAGCCCTCCTTTCTCTGCCTCCGCAGCTGCAACCTCCTCGTTGTTCCGGAATGAGAGCCTAGAGCACACACCCGGAGATGCGCGCGCGGCTGTCTGCACGCTCTAGATGTGCTCCCACCCTCTCCCCCCAATATGTCTAGTATGTGATTGGCCCGCGCCCAGTTACCTACTCCAAGGTGTGGGGTGAAAGGAAGGGTACTCCTTTGGGAAGGGGGACGGAAGAAGAAAGGACGACTTCCAGGCTGGACTCTCCAGAGATGCCGGTGCTATTGCTTGAGACACTGCGGCGCTTCGCAGTTATAACAGGACATGCACATGATCCTTCCCGGCACCCATAGAACTTTCGCCGGGTATATAGCCTTAGAAGATTACCTTCCGGGGCAGTGCGGTCTAGGAAAGGAAACGGAGGCGTGTACTTCTTAAAGTACGCTTCTCAGCACTTCCGGAATTACTCTCCTGGGCCCGAATGCTCTGTTTTTGTGTGCGTGTGTGAATGTACACAAAAAAGGACTGCTCACAATTCTCTTTCTCTGCTCCCTTTTCTGTCTCTTCCTTCTTGTTTGATGGGCCGGAAGAGTCCTTGAGCCAAAATAGCTCGGCGGGCACTTCCGGGTTGAAGACGTGGGTTCCGGGTGGGTACTGGAAGGAGAGAGAAACGACGGTGGCTGCTGGAAGATGAAGAAGGAGCATGTGCTGCACTGTCAGTTCTCTGCATGGTACCCACTGTTCCGAAACCTTACCATAAAGAGGTGAGACGGGAGGGAGCTGCGCCTGCGTTCTGGCAAAAGGAAACTGCAGCGTTTTGGGCGAATGCTATCTCCATCAAAAAAAAAAAAAAAAAAAACAGCTCTGGCCAGGTAGCTCGATTGGTTAGTGCGTGGTCCTGATACACAAAGGTTGTCGGTTCCATCCACTGTCAGGGCACATACGGAAACATTGATGTTTCCTTCTCTTTCTCTTTCTAAAATCAGTAAATTTTTAAAAATGCAGGGCTTGTAAAGACTGGGTGGGAGCTCCAAAGTAGAGATTTCGACTTTCTCTAACCTCTGCGTTCTGCGCGTTGGGGAGTGTGCTAGAGGACGTCAAAGGGCATGTCATGGTTCAGCGAAGGTCAGAGGTTAGTGGGTAGTAGATTAAGTCAGTTTAGGCTTGGGAGTTCACCATCATTGTTTTTAGAATTACCAGAGAGGGAAGCTAAATCAAGAGAGGATAGTCTCGGCTTTGCCACTGACTAACCTACCGGGGAACTTCCTTGCTTTTAGTCACCATAAAAATAAGAACAGTGATACTCAGATTCTATTGTGAAGCTCCAATCTGCCAGTGTTTATGCGATGCATTAGTATACTTATATATTGTGAGGTGTGGTCATGTATCACCAGAAGAAGCTATCTGGAAAAGTTACGGAACAGTATTTGTTTTCTATTTCTCTAGCCTACAAGCATGGAATCCATCCTTATTTTGCAGGGCAATCAGGGTTAACTGTTTCATCCTTCACCCAGGAAGTTCAGATATTGTAGGCAAGGCAGCTTGGAGAATATCCCCAAATGTTCATAAGCAATCATAACATCTGGAACACTGCTAGAATAGGCTTTTGTTCACTAAGAGGGTCAAAGAACTACAAGTCCACGGATAGGATTTCCTGTACTTTGCCTGTTCCCCCTTTTGATCTAGATTGCCACTTATTTAGATACCAACTGTCCCTTGCTTTTCATTCTTATCCTGTTGGGGCAGAGTGTGTGAATGTAGAGAGGGAAACTGTTTTGAAATTGTGAGGGACTGAAAGAGCATATGGAGATTATTCAATACAATCCTTTCTCACCCTCTTACTCATACATAGAATGTGCTTCCAGTTACCTATGGTGTAATGTAGGTTAGAGCAACACAAAGGAAGATAATCTTTGCATTTGAAGATGGTCAAAGCCACACAAACAAAAGGAAGGGCTTCAACAGCAGCAGCAGACATTAATTACCTCCTATCATGGAAGTGATTTTCCTATATGATATGCCAGTCCTTCATTACCTTGCATAATTGAAATAGGATCTGGCACAATGACAGAAATATTTATTTTGGGTTGATGTAATGTAAAGTATAATTGTGAACTTGTCAGACATTTTCACAGAGTTTACTTAACACTGACATTTGCTTTCTGTGCAGTTCTTTCATAACCTCTGCTGTAGTTTTTCTTTGCCTTCAGCAGTTAAGTATAATGATTAAGAATTGAATTGTGGAGTCAGGGCCATCTGCCTGGCTCTGAACTTGAAATTCCACCAGCATCTTGAGCAAAGTGCGTAATCTCTCTTGAGTTCCATCTGGAAAATTGAGACAATAATGGGATTATCGTGGGCATTGAATGAGAAAGCATTTAAAATGCTTGCAGCTGTTTATAGCACATAGTAAACAAATATGCTGTGTGTTGTTACATTTTAGATTTAATCAAAGCTCTACTGAAGCAAAATAATTTCAGTTCACTTAAAATGTGTAACATTCATATGAAGCTGAGAGTGAAAAATAGACCAAGAGGTGGGATTTTTTCTGAACAGTCCACAACTAAGTTGTGTTTCCTGAAACCATTCTTTACTCTGTTTAAACTCTTCAGTCTAGTTATTACTGTGGTGATGTCACTGGACCTAACATGGCCAGATATCCCTCCACAACCCAGGCCAACCTGGTAGAATTATGTTCGCTTTGTTATTACCATTGTCAGCTTTATACACTATATTATATTCTGGTTTTTTACTCAGCATCATTATTTCATGTTTATTCATAATGGTTCAGAGATAATTATGCAGGTAAGAACAGAAGTACATTTTTTGACAAGTCCTAGAAATTTGACTCAGGTTTAAGAGAAATTAGCTAGAAGACTTTGGGCCATCCACTTTACCTTTCTAAATCTGTGTCTTTCCTCAAACATAAAAGTTATAATAATCTTGTAAAGGCCTCTTCTACCTCTAAAATGTTATTAGAGTAGCTAGCCTCTCTCTATAGAACTGTATCGACCTAGTGATATAGGTACTTTGTCATTTAGTTTTTTTACATCTGCTAGTTAAGCCTCATTGGAATCTCACCTGCATAGTGGATTTCAATGACTGATTGAAGCTCTTCTCTGACAGCCTTATGTGTAAAGTGTGCCTGGCAGTGACTTGTTATAGATTTAATCTTTGAGGCGTGGTTCCTTTTTGCCCCCAAGTTTTGGTAGCACTTGGTCCAACACTTACCATATTGTACTGTGACTTTTTCTTTTACATTTTTTTCCACTCATAGGCTTTGATTTCTTAATGGAATCACCTTGGTACCCTCTTTGACTTAGATAACATAATGCAAGATAATGTCATGAGAAGGACTTTAGAAATGACTGTACTCAGTGACTCAGGGCACTAGAATCCAACTTGATGTCAGCTAATATCTATAAAAGTTATAGACCCTCCAAAGAGGAAGAGTATGCAAATAATTCAGAGTAGAATCAAACAGTAAATAGATCTAGGGATGACACAACCTGGAGGGAAAGTCCAGATTCAAATCAGACTTGAGAATTAGTGTAACTCAAAAACAAATGACATGGACTCTGAATGACATCATCTGTTTGGGGACTGAGAGACTTTGACATAAAAGAGGGCTCTGTCTGTTCTCACTGTGATCAAAAAAATCAATCTAGATGTCTAGGAGCTGGTATCCCTGTTAGCATTTCTCAACTCAGGCTCCTGAGAAGAAGATAAACTTCGCTTTCTCTTGTAAAGGCCCTTTCTAATTCTCTTGGGATACCCCACTTCAGTGGGTAAGTGTCTTTAACCCCAAGAAGAAATAGAATTAAATATCGAGGTAATGAAATAACTCAAACTGTAGAGTTTTACGTTTTTTTCCTAAGTTTATTTAATATTTTTAAAATGTTGCCATGTTGTGGATAATTAGCATATATATATATATATATAATATATATATATTATATATATATAAGACAGATTAGCTTTGTGGTAGTGGTTTTAGTTTAAATTGTGTAATTAGTTTAGAATGAGAGAGGGAGGGAGAGAGAGAAGCATCAACTCGTTGTTCCACTTAGTTGTGTACTCATAGGTTGCTTCTTGTTTGTGCCCTGACCAGGGATCAAACCCATGACCTAGGAGCACTGGGATGATGCTCTATCCACTGAACAACCCAGCCAGGCGGCAGTTGAATTTTTATAAAAACCTGAAGAGCTAGGCTTTTGAATGTGAAATTGAAACTTTCATAAATCAGATAATTTTTAAAACCAGGGTAGTCGATGCGTAATCATTTCTTTGCACAAAAACCACTGTAATGTGCCAAAAACTTATTCAATAAATAAATGAAGCATATTATAATCAGTGATATTTTGTTGACTCTGAATGCTGATCATGCTCATTTTTACTTTAAAAAAAAAAAAATATATATATATATATATATATATATATATATATATATATGCCTTTGCCCTGTTGTCTGGCTCTGGATAAAGCATTGACCCAGCATGCCAGAGGTTGTGGGTTTGACCTGCAGTTAGGGCACATAGGAGAAGCAATCCGTGAGTATACAACTAAATGGAACAGCTAAGTGAACCAACAACTTGATGCTTCTCTCTCTCTTTCCCTCCTTTTTTCCCACCTTTCCTCCCCTCTTCTCTTTCCCAAATCAATGGAAAAATAATTTTTTAAATATATATACCTCATGATTAAAATAATTGCATTTCCTGTTGGTATCTGGCAGGATTTCTTTGGTAATTTATTATTACAGAGTAAAAAACAAATTATCCCATGAGTTTTCTTTTTCTTTCTTTTTTTTTTTAAAGCAACTTCAAGTATGGCTTTACCATCCTTAGTTATGGTGATCTGAAGCAAAGTAAATTAAAGCAATTGCCAGTTAGTGCTCTGGTGAGCAGTTAAGTAGGATGTCACTAAACACATGCCCATGTAGCATGTATTAGGCTTATGTGGTCATTGCCAAACAAAGATGGTCTCCAGAATTTTTTAAAGATTAATTAGGGATTTTTTAAAAAGATTATATTGATTTTAAAGATGTTACTGATTTTACAGAGAGAAAAGAGAGGGGAGTTAGCAAGAAGCATTTGCTTACAGTTGTTTCATTTTAGTTGTTCATTGCTAGCTTGTTGTACGGGTGTGCCATGACCCGCAAGCCCAGGGTTTCAAACCAGCAACCTCAGCATTTGAGGCCAATGCTCTTTCCACTGTGCCACCACAGGTCCGGCTCTCCAGAACCTTAAGTCGACTTCTGCCTTTTCTCTTAGAAGGTGGTTGGATGCTGTTCATCTTTTGATTTGTTTGCTGCATTTCGGGTGTTGCTGCAATTATCCTCTAGTCTCTAATTTCCCAAAGACTCATGCTCATTGTACTCACTCAGAATTTTTTTGAGTTTGTTACTTTTATATTGTTATTTCAGCCTGCTGCTTTGGATTCGGCTGACTTTTGTTTCTTTACCACAAAGACAATTGTGATAGTTTTATGAAACTAACAATTTATTGCAATATTTATTCATATTATTATCATTTCTCGTCTGCTGCTACCAAATGTACATTATTAACATTTCCCACTTTATGTTCAAATAATAGGAACAAGTAAATAAAGTAAGAATTTGAAATTTTTTTCTTTCTGCATATGCGTAATCTTTTAAAATGATGCCTTTTCTGGTATATGCTTTCTTCTCTTTTTTTTTAGTGTCATTCTTCCACTTCCTCAGAATGTGAAGGACTATTTACTTGATGATGGGACTCTGGTGGTATCAGGAAGGTAAAGTATATCAGAAAAAACATTTTTAAAGCTTTTATCAGAAAGAAATACTGTACTGGTTAAATCTCAGTCATTGCTATGTAAAATAAATATATTAGCTTTGGCACTATTCTCTCCCCCCTTTTTTTCCCTAGCTAAAATTATGTGCTCTTTATCCTGTATTTTTTGTCAATGCTCAATTAATAAGATTTTCAAAATTGAGTACTTCTCTAATAATTACTAGTTATGAAATTGGGCAGTTCCTTTCTCTCTGCCTGTAGAAAATTGATATAACTATTTCTTCTGGGGGTGGGAAGAGATGGCATGGCAGGACTCTTTGAAATTCTTTAATTTTTAGGATAAAAAATTTATTGTTAGTTATCAACAGAAAGGTTTATTAGGGTGTATCATTGAAGTCCTTAGCGTTTTGCTTCCCACAGTTAAGCCACCACAGCCCCACCTCCACCTTCTCTGTTCACGTAGTTACTCTATTTATAAAAGGAAGAAGTTACCATGCTTTAGTCTTTTTAGTGCAAACTTGGAAAAGTTTAAGCCTTATACAATTTAATGATGTTCTTGTGTGTTCATTCAGATCTCTGCTCAGAAATCATGTTATCTTAGTACTCATCCCTTACCATCCTTTCTAAAGTAGCCTAATACTAATGCTTGCTGGTAAATCACTTTTTTAAAATAAAATTCTAGGTTCAAAATAATTTTCCCTTAGAATTGTTAAAAAATGTGTTTTACTATGGTAAAATATCCATAACATAAAATTGGCCATATTAATTATTTTGAAGTGTACAGTTCATCGGCATTGAGTTCCTCTCTGGAACTGTTTTCATCTTGTAAAACTGGTAGCTCTCTGTGCCTCAGTTTCTTGTCTGTAAATGCGTGAATGATAAAGAACTAACCTTATAATGTTGTGACAGGTTTAAAAGAGATAATGGGTATCCTGACCAGGTGGTGGTTCAGTGGATAGAGCATTGGCCTGGAACACTGAGAACCCCAGTTCAAAATCCGATGTCACCGGCTTGAGCACAGGCTCATTCAGCTTGAGCGTGGGATCATAGACATGACCCCACGGTTGCTGGCTTGAGCAAGGAGTCAACTGGCTCAGTTGGAGACCCCCAATCAAGGCACATATGGGAAGCAATCAATGAAAAACTAACGTACTGCAACCACAAGTTGATGCTTCTCATCTCTCTCACTTCCTGTCTCGCTAAAAAAACAAAAACCAAAAAGCTGGTTTAAATAGCCCTGGCTGGATATCTGGATAGGTTCACAGAAATTGACTGTTTGACTCCCAGTCAGGGCACATACAGGAACAGATGTTCCTGTCTCTCTCCTGCTCTCCCTTTCTCTCTAAAATCAATTTTAAAACAATTAAAATTTAAAAAAATTTAATAATGGCTTAACAGGCCAGTACAGGGGATCCTTGGGTTACAACAGTCTCAGCATACAGTATTGCAAGTTTATGATGCTCACTGTCATAAAAACTTAAAAAAATAACCTGACCAGGCGGTGGCACAGTGGATAGTGTCAGACTGTGATGCGGAAAACCCAGGTTCGAGACCCCGAGCTCGCCAGCTTGAGCGCGGGCCCATCTGGCTTGAGCAGAAGCTCGTCAGCTTGGACCCAAGGTCGCTGGCTCCAGCAAGGGGTTGCTCGGTCTGCTGAAGGCCCGCGGTCAAGGCACATGTGAGAAAGTAATCAATGAACAACTAAGGTGTTGTGACAGCAACGAAAAACTAATTGATGCTTGTTACCTCTCTCCGTTCCTGTCTGTCTGTCCCTGTTCCTCTCTCTGACTCTCTCTCTGTCCCTGTAAAAAAAAAAAATCTTAATAAAGTTGATCCATGATTGTTTGGCTTACGCCGTTAGCATTGTAGTCACAGACTACGTGGACTAACTAGTTTGGTGTGTGTGGTGGAAGAATATACGCTAATGCGGCATAGGAGTGAGAGAGCTGGCACCCCCCGTGCACCTACCTACACCATTCTTGGCTTAGTTGTGTTTTATGTTCTAGATTATGATTTTACAACTGTGTTAGGTAAGTGACTTGGGCTAGGATATGTCTCAGCTTACACCAAAATTCAGGTTATGTCACTGTATTGGGAAGGGATCTGTGTCCTGAGGACCCCCTCTATATTGCTTCATGTAACAAGGTAACAAGAAGCCCTAAGGCATGGCAGTTACTTAGAAGGATAGTATTTTAGTGATGTCAGGATTCAAAATTAGCATCTCCTGATTTTCTTCTCCAGAGTCCAAGTTCGCTGTAGTAGCTTCAAGCATATGTTCTCAAACTACCACATCCAGAAGTCAGAATAAATGAGGTTTGGTCGCATGTCTTCTTTTAAAAGCAGGGCAGAGTTTCCCAGGGTCCCTCTGGTGCCTGTTGGTTCGGGTTGGGTCCCTCTTTGGCAAGAAGGTGGAATAACCATGTTTGGTATGACTGGTCTGTAGTCACTGTGTGATTGGGGGAAGTCCATAGGTCACAGAGGCACTTAGCATCTGAACAAGTTGGAGTTTTTATTTTCAGAGAAGTGAGGAAATGGCTGTTAGGGTTGCTACAGCTCCTGATTCTTCAAGCCTCCTCTCCCATTACTTCTACATCAGTGGTTCTTAACCTGGGTTCTATCGAACCCTAGGGGTTCGCTGAGTCAGTCTCAGGGGTTCAGAGAAGCCTCAGCCGCGGAGGCCAGAATAAAGTAATACCGTAATTTGTTGTGAGTTCATGCACTTTGTTGGTTTTGTTCTTTGAGCAAGGTGATGTTCATGCACGGCTCATTTTGTGCACCAGTAAAAAAACATATACCTATGTCTTGAATTTGGGGGAAAAAAAATCATATTTTATTTATCACTAAAGAAGGGTTCAGTGAATGCGCATATGAAACTGGTGGGTTCGGTACCTCAAAAAAGGTTAAGAACCACTATTCTACATACAATATGTTCCTTTCACTCCAGGCTATACACTCTTCAAGGTGTCTTGTTTACATCTATAACTTAGCCCAGTCTGGGCTCAATACATGTTTGTTGAGTGAATGAATGAACACAGTTACTTTATTCTTCTCCATGGTGGCCTATTCCAATGGTTTTCAACTGCCAGCCTTTTGGAAATTCCTTGCCGGTCGGCAAAAGAGTTAACTACCCTGATGTTGTATGAAGATAATAGACTCCTCATGGACCAACAGGACATTTCTGGTGGACTGGCTCCAGTCTGCAGACTGGTGGCTGAAAACCATTGGCCTATACTAAATCAAATGAATAGTATAGACCAAGGAGGATAACTAGATTTATCTTGTTTGCCAACTCTAATTTACTGGTAATGGTTTCTTGAAGAGTAATGTGTTGAGGAGGATTCTGAGGCGGCATCCAAGGTTCTGGGAAAGAGAATATTTGATTTGATTGTCATCGCCTACAGTGAGTGTGGGAAAAGGGGCTGTAACATACATTTCTGATAGAGACAGTGATTCATTATCATTGCATGTTCTTGGGTACCTACTATGAGTCGGGCGCTGAGTATGCTACATCGTATCTTGGAAGTCCAGGCTTAATAGCCAAGTCAAAACTGTGAATATATGTTTGGGTTGTTTTTGGAATAAAAGCATCCAGTTGTCTGATAAGGAATGGTTTTTGAGTTTAAATCATAACTGTAAGCCGGAATGATCCAGGAAGTTTTTATAGTAGAGATGGTAACTTAATGTGGGCCCACAAATTGGGTGTGTCTCAGATGATGCAACTCACAGTACTAATCCTTACTGTCTCGTTTTGGTCCCTAGTTCTTTCTTTCTTCTTTTTTTATAAAATTTTGTTTTTATTTTATCCATTTTAGAGAGGAGACACAGAGTGAGAGAGAGAGAGAGAGAGAAAGGGGGGAGGAGCTGGAAGCATCAACTCCCATGTGTGCCTTGACCAGACCAGTGCAGGGTTTTGAACTGGCGACCTCAGTGTTCCCAGGTCAACGCTTTATCCACTGCGCCACCACAGGTCAGGCCTAGTTCTTTCTTTCTTGATCTCTCTGTCTTAAGGCAGGAATAATAGTAGATGCCAGTTATAAAACATGTGTGAGATATGTTCATCTTTGAACCTTCACAGCTTTGCCAAGAAATAATATGTATGGTAGTGATAATATTAAGAAATAGTGGTATAAGTACATTGTTAAGATATATGAAGCTCCAAGAGTGGTTGCATTCAAATTTGTTGAGGGTATTTTATATGTACTAAGTGTTATGTTAACAATCACGGAAAAGGCATATCCTCCTCTGTAAATCAAGAATTTGAGACTGACCAGGCAGTGGTGCAGTGGATGGAGCGTCGGACTGGGATGCGGAAGACCCAGGTTCGAGACCCTGAGGTTGCCAGCTTGAGCATGGGCTCATCTGGCTTGAGCAAAAAAAAAGCTCACCAGCTTGGACCCAAGGTCGCTGGCTCAAAAGGAGTTACTCAGTCTGCTGAAGGCCCACGGTCAAAGCACATATGAGAAAGCAATGAATGAACAACTAAGGTGTCGCAACAAAAAACTCATTGATGCTTCTCATCTCTCTCCATTCCTGTCTTTCTGTCCCTATCTATCCCTCTCTCTGACTCTCTCTGTCCCTGTTAAAAAAAAAAAAAAAAAGAATTTGACGCATCGGTTTATCAATCAGTCTGTTGTGATTTTGGTTAATGTGTATCAGTTTCCTAAAGTTTAATTTTTTCTAATTTGATAGAATTGAGTTTTCAGTTATACAAAGCTAAGAACCAAATAGGCTCACTTGTTAGCTTGCACACAGAGTAAAATCTCAGAGCCTCCATAATTCTTGACACTGGACGGGTCCTCTGTTAGTCTTGCTAAGGTCACTTGCAGCTGTAACAATATGGTGGCGTGACTGAACTGGATGGGTTTAAGATGGCCTTATCTACATGTCTGGCATTGATGCTGCCAGCTGGACCTCTCTTTCCATATAGTCTCATCATCAAAAAGGCTCATCTTAACTTCTTCACAGTGTGACTGCACTCCTAAAAAGGGAGAGTGGAAGCTGAAAAGACTTGTTTTGACAGGTAGGCTCAGAATCACATGGGTTACTTGTGCTACCTTTTGTTGGTTGCCATGAGTCTTGAAGCCGTCTAAATTAAAGAGATGGGGAAATGTCATTTCATCATGGGAAAAATAGCAAAGTTACCCTTCAAAAGGGCTTGTCTAATGTGATGGAAATATTAATAATTATTGTAGTCATCTTTGTACTTTTAAGTTTTTTTTTCTTCTATTCATTGTGCTACATACTTGGTGGGCTTTTTATTTCAGAGACTTATAATTTTCAGTTTTGGGACATTTAAAAATATGTCTGGATAATTTCCTCTTATTTTCTTGCTTCTGTTTCTGATACTCAAATGTTGGATCTGCTGAATTAATTCTCTGCATTTTATTATTTTTTCTCTATTGTCTATTTCTTTGATGTTTTAGTTCTACTTTCTAGATAGTTTCTTCGATTTTGCCATTCATTTTGAATTTTCAAATTTCAGCTATTTTTATTTTCTACAAATTCATTCTTGTCCTTTTTTTCTTTCTTATAGCATCCTGTTTTTTGTTTCTTTTTCTTTTTTTGTTTCTTGTGACAGAGACAGAGAGAGTCAGAGAGAGGGACAGATAGGGACAGACAGATAGGAAGGAGAGAGATGACAAGTATCAATTCTTTGTTGTGGCACCTTAGTTGTTCATTGACTGCTTTCTCATATATGCCTTGACCAGGGGGCTAAAGCAGAGCGAGCGATCCCTTGCTTAAGCCAGTGACCTTGGACTCAAGCCAGTGACCTTTTGGGCTCAAGCTGAACGAGCCTGCGCTCAAACCGGCAACCTTGGGGTTTTGAACCTTGATCCTCTGTGTCCTAGTCCAACGCTCTGTCCACTACGCCATTGCCTGATAAGGCTAGCATCCTGTTTTTTCATGGATGCAATATGTTTTTTTATTTTTTAAATGTTTTTATTTATTTATCTTACAGGGACAGAGAGTCAGAGAGAGGGATAGATAGGGACAGACAGACAGGAACAGAGAGAAATGAGAAGCATCAATCATTAGTTTTTCATTGCCGTTGGGACACCATAGTTGTTCATTGATAGCTCTCTCACACGTGCCTTGACAGCGGTCCTTCAGCAGACCGAACCACCACTTGCTGGAGCCAGTGACCTTGGGTCCAACCTGGTGAGCTTTTGCTCAAGCCAGATGGGTCCGCGCGCTCAAGCTGGCGAGCTCGGGGTCTTGAACCTGGGTCTTCCGCATCCCGGTCCGACGCTCTATCCACTGCGCCACCGCCTGGTCAGGCTGTATTTTTATTTTTAAGGATATTAATTGTGTTTAAATATTTTTTATTTGATTCCTTTATTGTCTTTCTTCCATGTACCTTTTTTCTCTCCCTATTTTTAGAAACTGGGTTTTTTTTTGAAATCTTGGAACCTTTCTTCAGTTTTCTGATGATTTTAGTCCTTTATTCATATTTAAGAGTTAGGGACACACACACTCACACACGGAAAGTTTGTGTACCTGGGTGCGGTTTGTTGGCCAAGACTACCAGAAATCAGTAGGTATTGATGGAAGATTCCCAGATGACATTATCTGTAGGTCTTTCCTCTGTGGTTCTTCAGTTTCCACAGAGAAGAATTCTCTAATCTGCGTTCTGGTAGCAGGGTGGGAGGGCAGGAAGTGGAGCCTCACTGTTCAATAGGACTTTCATATGGCTCCTCATCATATGCTAGCATCTCATTCCCATATTTCTGTGAGCCATTGCCCTGAGCCTCTTTATTTCATTCTTTACCCCTAGAGCAGTGGTTTTCAAAATGTGTGCCTGGGCACACTGGTGCACCCTAAAAGATTTCCAGAGAAATATGTGTCTGTTGGGGATCAAAACACCAACAGGGATTTTGGAGTTTAGGTTTTTGGGGGACAGAGGTGTGGGGAATTGGCTGTAAGCTGACAGTCTGCTCAGCCCCCCACCTCACTTGCCTGATTAGGTTGCAAAAGACTGTTAAGCTGTGGTACTGGATTGTTTACACTACCCCCCATGTTCCCTGGAAAGACTGGAGGCAAGTTTCTTCTATCCTTTGTTTGGTGTAAAGTTAAGATTTGCTAATGGCCTCATTTTGCCCTTAAATAAAGCAAGATGCTGTTTTTCAGCGTGCTTTGTTCTTGCCAGCAGCAATTACAGGGCCCTCCCAACCCCATATTTTCTTAATTCTGCACCATTCCCACTAGGGACCTGGAATTACTAGCTGTGCTGGTTTGCAGCACGTGCCCAGATATAAAAATAAATAGAGTTACTCTATTATACCATTTCACTATGGAAATACTGCTCTTCTTGTTAACACATCATTATTATATTTATTATTAACACATCATTATGTTATTTTTAGTTAAATACACCCAAATAAAATGGATAGATTTCTCAAAAAGAAGTGTGATATTGAAGAATCCAATTCCGGAAGTGAGAAACAGTTAAAAGTAAATAAAATAGGACTTGAACGCTGATGGGCAGAATTTAATTTATAGTATTTTCCATCACTTAACACTGAACAATGCGATTGGTTTAGAAACCCATTCATGGTATCTTCAAGTGATTTTGGTTTAACATTAACAGAAGAAGAAGAACTGGCAGCTATATCCACTGATCATGGATTGATGATTAAACATAAGGAATTGTCTCTTGAAGCCTTTTGGATTTCTATAAAAGAAGAATTTGTGGCAATATCTAATAAAGCTTTGAACATTTTACTACAATTTTCAACATCCTATTTATGTGAATTAGGATTTTCTACCCTCGACACAATTATGAGTAAAAAGATAGGAATTCTTCAAAGTATTGACGAGGAAATGAAAGTTTGCCTTTCAAATATATGCCCAAACATTGAAGAAATGGCTAGGACACATCAGGCTCATGTTTCTCATAAACACAAGAATGAAAAAAACTTAACACATTCATGCCGGGACCTGCCGAATTTACTAAATCTTACTTAGAATGTATCTATATATATAAAAAGATAACTTTTTTTGTGGTTGTTTTATTTTTTAACCCTTTTTTACGAATTCTAAAAAGCATAACTCAAAAAATGTAACATAAAAATGATTTTTAATGTCAGAATAAATTTAATTTTGTCATACTTATTTTGTTTAATTACCATAAAAGCACTCTCGGACTTTATATTTTTTTAATATTTGACTTAATCATTATAACATATTTCTCAGAAATTTGTATATAGTGCATCTACAATTATTTGTAGGATTTTAAATGTGCCCCGAGTTCAAAATGTTTGAGAACTACTGACTGCCCTAGAGAATATACCTGCATATACAGAAGGGTAGAGGAGGATTAGTTGCTTGGTTGTGCAAGTTGAGGAAGACTGGTTGAGCCTTACTGCCGTTTTTATGGACTTCACACAAGTCACCCTGTTCATAGCCCAGAGCTTTGGTCCCATCATCCAGAGTTCTCCAGGTTCCAGCTGTTGCTCAGTGAGTTATCCCCTCAGCTTTCTGCTTTCCAAACTTTTATTGCCATCTTCCTCTTGCAGTTGCTTCCTTTTGGGTCCTCTTTCTTCTTGGGATCTTTTCTGTTGTTTTAGTGGATTGTCACGAGGGAACATAAGGAAAGGTAAATGCCCATGGTTAACCAGAGGCCCCATTATTCTTTTTCTTGTAGGTTCTTGGTATAGATCTTGTCCTGGCTACTACTGTAATTATTATTTGTTTCAATTAGGTGAGTGAGTTCTTCCTAGACCAGTTGTTTATAGTTGAGTATTGGGGAGGGGCCAGGGCAATGTTAACTTCTCTGAGCTTCTTCAGCTTTTGCTTTCCCCAGACAATGATATTGGCTGCTAGATGGCCCCTTCAGGCATATGCTTCTTTAAAGAGAGTGCTTACGAGTATTTCTTTCTCCCTCTTTCCCCATACCTCTCTGTTACCAGTCCAGACTTGGGTAATTTCCTTCCTTCCTTCCTTCCTGCCTTCCTTCCTTCCTTCCTTCCTTCCTTCCTTCCTTCCTTCCTTCCTTCCTTCCCTTCTTTCCCTTCCTTCCCTTTCTTTCCTTCCTTCATCCCTTCCTCCCTTTTCTTTCAAGAGGAAAGGAGAGAGCAGACTCAGGTAATTCAGGTAATTCTGCACATCTTTCTTGCCCCTCAGGGCTATTCCATCAGCTGTGCAGAACAGCTCTTCAGCCGTTTCTTCCTCCTCCACATTTGACCTTCCTTGTCTTGGCAGCACTTTCTCTTTCCATGGATTCAGAGTTGTAGATGATTCTTAGTGTCCTCAGAGGTGGACCTTAAGTTTTCTTTCAGTTGTTTCTCAGTGATTTCTGAGAAGCAGGTAGAGTGTTTTTATTCTATTTTAACTGTACTCACATTAAATTCTTATTGGTGTTTATTAATTTCTGTTTCAAAAAGTGGACTTTTCCTACTATTACCCTCCAATTGAGGCTTTTTGTTTCCTCAGTACATCTGAAATTATGACTACGTGGTACCACAGCCTTTTACTTGCCTAAGTTTTACTTTATGTTCTTCTAGGGAAGATCCTCCAATACGTTCTCAGCCAGACAGTGATGGTGAGACAGAAGAAATACAGGTTGGTTTAAAACAAAATACTCTGTTCTGTAAACTGTTCTAATTCCATGATCTCTGAAATGGTCTTGACATTTAGATCTTAGCATGTATTTATTAAAGTGAGAAAATACATGAAAATCTCACTTTCACATATACTTTATTTACATATACTTTGTGTTCTGGAAAAGATGTCACCTGTTTATGTAGAATTTTTACCTGGAGCACTGCTTTTTGGAAGCCCAGTACACTATGTTCATTTAATGGTTGTTTCCCATCCTCTTCTTCTTGCAGTGGTCGGATGAGGAGAACACAGCTACACTTACGGTAAGAGCAGAGCACCAGCACGGGGACAGCCTCATGCTGTCACACAGCTGCCTGGGGTTCATGTCTCTAAATTCTCATTTACTCATTGTTTTAAATAGCAGTTTCTTTGTTGGCTATTATGTATTATTTTGAAAAATAACTTTAGTCGTTGTTTATAGGCAAACATGGCCTGCCCTTTTTCCCCCTTTGATTACAAAGGAAATATTTTAAGTTCATAATTGATGCTTTGACTTGTTTCTCTTAAGCTCTGAAAGAAGGAATCTGGCTTAAATATATGGAATCTAAATTAAAGTGAAAATCTATATTCACTTATTCAAATATATTTAAATGTCATAACACATAATTTCTTTTAAATTAATTTTTAATCTATTGTGTTGACATGGTTCACCACAGCATTCAGGCTTCAAGTGTGCAGCACAATACAACACCATCTACATTCTGAGTCATGTTCCGCCCCCCCGCCAAGCAAAGTCCCTTTTTGCTCCCCTCTCCCACCCTTTGCCCCTACCCCCTGCCTCTACACTCCTTTTCCCTTTGGCTGTTACTATGCTCTTGTCAGTATCTATGTGCTATGTATATGCAGTGTGTCCGTAAAGTCATGGTGCACTTTTGCATGGTGACTGGTCAAAAGTGCACCATGACTTTACAGACACACTGTATGTTTTTTGGTTAATCCTTTCACCTTCTTTGGTCCAGTCTCCTTCTTCCCCTTCCCTCTGACAGCTGTCCATCTGTTTGATGTGACCTCCTGCCTCTGTTTCTGTTTTGTTCTCAGTTGATTGGTTTTACTAGATTCCACATGTATGCCCTGGCCAGATAGCTCATTTGGTTAGAGCATCATCCCAAAGTACAGAGATTGCTGAGTTAGTCCCAGGTCAGGTCACATATAGGAGCAGAGCTATGTACCTGTCTCTCTCTTTCTCTCTCCCTCTCTCCCTTCCTCTTGTTCTAAAATCAATACAATAAACATTAAAAAGAAAAAAAGATTTCACGTGTAAGTAAGATTATATGGTATTTGGCTTTCTCTGCCTGGCTTATTTCACTAAGCATAATACTCTCCAGGTCCATCCATGCTGTCACAAACGGTAAGATTTTCTTCTTTTTTTTTTTACAGCTGCATAGTATTTCTCTGTGTACATGTACCACCGCTTTTTTATTCTTTCATCCACTGATGGACATTTGGGCTGTTTCCAGACTTGGTAGCTATTGTAAATAACATTGCAATGACCATGGGGGTCCATATCATCCTTTAAATTAGTGGTTTGGGATTCTTAGGATATATTCCTAGAAGTGGGAAAACTAAGTCAAAAGGCGGATCCATTTTTAGTTTTTTGAGGAAAAGTCATACTGTTTTCCACAGTGGCTGCATGAGTCTATATTCCTACCAGCAGTGCAGGAGGATTCCCTTTTCTCTACACCCTCGCCAGCACATACTGTGTGTTGATGTTAATGAGCGCCATTCTGACAGGTGTGAGGTAATATCTCATTGTGGTTTTAATTTGCCTTTCTCTGATGATTAGTGACATTGAGCATTTTTTTCATGTGCCTATTGGCCATCTGTATGTTCTCATTGAAGAAGTGTCATTCAGGTCCTTTGCCCACTTTTTAATTGGATTGTTTTTCTTGGTGTTGAGTTTTAGAACTTATTTATAAATTTTGGTTATTAATACTTTATCAGATGTATCAGCAAATATGTTCACCCATACAGTGGGTTGTCTTTTTATTTTGTTCATGGTTTCTTTTGCTGTGGAAAAGCTTTTGAGTTTGATGTAGTCCCATTTGTTTATTTTTTATTTATTTATTTTTTTCAGGGAGAGAGAAAGAGTCAGAGAGAGGGATAGGGACAGACAGACAGGAACGGAGAGAGGTGAGAAGCATCAATCATTAGTTTCTCGTTGCCATTGCGACACCATAGTTGTTCATTGATTGCTTTCTCACATGTGCCTTGACCGTGGGCCTTCAGCAGACCAAGCAACCCCTTGCTGGAACCAGCGACCTTGGGTCTAAGCTGGCGAGCTTTTGCTCAAGCCAGATGGACCCATGCTCAAACTGGCGAGCTCGGGGTCTGGAACCTGGGTCTTCTGCATCCCAGTCTGACACTCTATCCACTGTGCCACCGCCTGGTCAGGCCCATTTGTTTACTTTTTGTTTGTTTTGTTTGCCCAGACATATATTGGCAAATATATAGCTGTGAGAGCTGTCTGAGATTTTACAGCCTATGTTTTCTTCTATGTCTAATTTCATTTTTTGCATGTACCTGTCTAATTTTCCCAGCACCATTTCTTAAAGAGATTGTCTTTCCTCCATAGTATTCTCTTGCCTCCTTTGCCAAATATTAATTGACCATAGAGGTGTGGATTTATTTCTGGGTTCTCTATTCTGTTCCATTGATCTATATGCCTGTTCTTATGCCAGTACCAGGCTATTTTGATTACTGTGGCCTTATAGTATAGCTTGGTATCAGGAAGTGTGATACCACCCACTTTGTTCTTCATTTTCGAGATTGTTAAGGCTATCCTGGTACTTTTTTGGTTCCATATAAATTTTTGGAATATTTTTTCAAGATCTGTGAAGTATGCCATTGTTATTTTAAAATAAATTGCATTGAATCTATAGATTGCTTTTGGTAGAATGGATGTTTTAATGATGTTAATTCTTCCTATCCCTGAATACGGTATATGCTTCCACTTCTTTGTGTCTTCCTTGATTCTTTTCTCAATGTCTTATAATTTTCTGAGTACAAGTCTTTTACATCTTTGGTTAAATTTATCCCAAGGTACTTTATTTTTTTGTTGTAATAGTGAATGGGATTGTTTTCTTGATTTCTCTTTCTGATAGTTCATTATTGGTGTATAAAAAATGCCACTCATTTCTGAATATTAATTTTGTATACTGCTACTTTTCCAAATTTATTTATTAGGACTAGTAGTTTTTTGATGGAGACTTAAGGTTTTTCTATGTACAGTATCATGTTGTCAGCAAATAATGATGGTTTTACTTCTTTTCTAATTTGGATGCTTTTATTTATTCTTCTCATCTGATTGCTGTGGCTAGGACTTCCAGTACTGTGTTGAATAAGAGTGGTGAAAGTGGACACCTTTGTCTTGCTCCTGATCTTAAGGAAATTGCTGGCCCTGCACTGTTGGTTTAGTGGATAGACTGCAGGCCTGGCTTACAGATGTCCTGGGTTCAATCTCTAGTCAGGGCACACATGGGAAGCAACCATCTGCTTCTCTTTCCTTCCCTCTCCCCCTTCTTTCTCTCTCTTCTCCTCTCACAGCCAGTGGCTAGATTGGTTTGAGTGTTGGTCCCGGGCACTGAGGATAGCTTGGTTGATTCAACCATCAGCCCTAGATAGGGGTTGTCAGGTGAATCTCCGTCAGGGCGCATGTGGGAGTCTGTCTCTCTATCTCCCCTCCTCTCACTTAAAAAAATAAATAAATAAAAATAAAATGAGGGGTGTTGCTTTTAGTTTTTGCCCATTGAGTATGATGTTTGCTGTCAATTTGTCATATATGGTCTTTATGTTGAGGTATATTTCTTATATTCCCACTTTGCTGAGAGTTTTGATCATAAATGGGTGCTGGATTTTATTTAATGCTTTTTCTGCATTTGTTGATATGATCGTGTGATTTTTATCCTTTATTTTGTTTATATGATGAATCCTGTTTGTTGGTTTGTGAATATTGTTACAGTATTTCATTCCTGGAATAAATCCCACTTGATCTATGTGTATGATTTTTTTAATGTATTACTGGATCCTGTTTACTGATATTTTGTGGAGTATTTTAGCATTTATGTTCATCAGAGATATTGGCCTACAGTTTTCTTTCATTGTAGTTTCTTTTCCTGGTTTTGGAATAAGGATAATGCTTGCCTCATAAAATGAAGTTGGGAGTCTTCCCTTCTGTTGAATATTTTGGAATAACTTGAGAAGTATAGGTATTCTTTTTTGAATGTTTCATAAAATTTACCTGTGAAGCCATCTGGTCCAGGACTTTTGTTTGTTGGGAGTTTTGTTGATAATTATTTCAATTTCATTTGTTGTAATTGGTCTGTTCAGGTTTTCTGGTTCTTCCAGATTCAGTTTTGGAAGATTGTATGTTTCTAGGAATTTATCCATTTTGTCCTGGTTGTCCAGTAAATTGCCATATAGTTCTTCATTGTATTTTCTCAGAATCCTTTGTATTTCTGTGATGTCAGTTGTTACTTCTCTTTCATTTCTAATTTTACTTATTTGGGTCTTCTCTTCTTTTTCTTGATGAGTCTGGTTAAAGGTTCATCAGCCTTGTTTATCCCTTATAAGAACCAGCTCTTGGTTTCATTGACCTAGAGAATTTTTTAAAAATTTGTCATTTATTTCTGTTCTAATCTTTGTTATTTCTTTCCTTATACTTCTTCTGGGCTTTGTTTGTTGTTCTTTTTCTAGTTCTTTAACGTTCAGGGTAAGATCATTTGAGAATTTTCTTGCTTCTCGATGTAGGCTTATAATGCTGTGAACTTCCCTCTCAGGACTACTTTTGCTGTGTTCTGTAGATTTTGAGTTGTATGTCCATTTTCATTTGTTTCAAGGAAATTATTGATTTCTTCTTTGATCTCATTGTTAACCCATTCATTGTTTTATAACAGCTGTTTACCCTCCAAGTGTTTGAATGTTTTTCAGTTTTTCTGTTGTAGTTGATTTCTAGTCACAGAAGAAGCTTGATATGATTTCAGTCTTTTTAAATTTATTGAGACTTGTTTTGTATCCTAACATGTGGTCTATCCTAGAAAATGTGCCATTGGCAGTTGAAAAGAATGTATATTCTGATGCTTTGGGGTGAAAGGTTCTGAAGATAATCAATTAAATACAGCTGATCATTAGATCATTTAAGGCCACTGTTTTTTTGTTGATTTTCTGTCTAGAGGATCTATCGTTGATTTCAGTGGGGTGTTAAAATTTCCCACTATGATTGTATTGCTCTCATTCTCTCCCTTTATATCAAAATCTGCTTTATATATTTATATGCTCCTATATTGGATGCATAAATTAAATTTACAATGATTATATCCTCCTGATGGATTATTTCCTTTATCATTATTTAGTGACCTTCTTTGTCTTTTACTATATATAGGCTTTGTTTTAAAGGCTATTTTGTCAGATATAAGTATGCCTACCCCAGCTTTCTTTTAATTTCCAGTTGCATAAAATGTTTTTTTCGATTCCTTAACTTTCAATCTTTGTGTATTTTTTGTTCTGAGTTGGGTCTCTTGTTGACAGCAGATATATGGGTCATTTTTTTTTCTTTTTTTCACTTTTTTTTTTTTTTTTTTTTGCCTGCATAAGAGAGACAGGAACAGACAGATAGGAAGGGAGAGAGATGAGAAGCATCAACTCATAGTTGCAGCACCTTAGTTCATTGATTTCTTTCTCATAGTGCCTTGGCTGGGGGGCTCCATTTGAGCCAGTGACTCCTTGCTCAACTCAGAGACCTTTGCTCTAGCTGGCAACCTCGAGGTTTCGAACCTGAGTCCTCAGCGTCCCAGTCTGATGCTCTATACCAGGGGTCCCCAAACCATGGGCCACTGAGGCCATTTATCCAGCCCCTGCCGCACTTCTGGAAGGGGCACCTCTTTCATTGGTGGTCAGTGAGAGGAGCACAGGATGCATCCGCACCCATAGTTCCCATTGAAATACTGGTCAGTTTGTTGATTTAAATTTACTTGTTCTTTATTTTAAATATTGTATTTGTTCCCGTTTTGTTTTTTTACTTTAAAATAAGATATATGCAGTGTGCATAGGGATTTGTTCATAGTTTTTTTTATAGTCCGGCCCTCCAACAGTCTGAGGGACAGTGAACTGGCCCCCTGTGTAAAAAGTTTGGGGACCCCTACTCTATCCACTGTGCCACTGCCTGGTCAGATTGGGTCATATTTTCTTATCCATTCAGCTACCTATGTCTTTTGATTGGAGCATTTAATACATTTACGTATAAGGTTATTATTGATATGTGCTTATTTATTACCATTTTATTTTTTAAAACTATAGTTCTCTTTTTTTGCAATTTCTTTTTTCCTTTTTCTTATAGCAGGCCCTTTAACATTTCTTGCAATACTGGTTTAGTGGTAATGAACTCCTTTAACCTTTTTTTCCCCCTGGGAAGTTTTTTATTTCTCCTTCTATTACTTTACTTTATTTTATTTATTTATTTTAGTATTTTTCTGCAGTGAGAAGTGGGGAAGAAAAGAGACAGACTCACCTGACCTGTGGTGGCGCAGTGGATAAAGCAATGATCTGGAATGCTGAGGTTGCCGGTTCAAAACCCTGGGCTTGCCCGGTCAAGGCACATATGGGAGTTGAAGCTTCCTGCTCTTCCCCCCTTCTCTCTCTCTCCCTTTCCTCTGAAATGAATAAATAAATAAAAATACTTAAAAAGAAAGAAAGAAAGAGAGAGAGAGAGAGAGAGAAAGAAAGAAAGAAAGAAAGAAAGAAAGAAAGAAAGAAAGAAAGAAAGAAAGAAAAGAGACAAACTCCCGCATGCACGCAACTGAGATCCACCTGGCAAGCACTCTAGGGGGTGATGCTCTGCCCATCTGGGGATTGGCAAGCCCACTAGGGGGTGATCTTCTGCCCATCAGGGGCATTGTTCCATTGCAACCAGAGCCATTCTAGCACCTGAAGTAGAGGCCATGGAGCCATCCCCAGCACCCGGGCCAACTTTGCTCTCATGGAGCCTTGGCTGTGGGAGGGAAGAGAGAGAGAAAAAGGAGAGGGGGAAAGGTGGAGAAGCAGATGGGTGCTCTTCTGTGTGTTCTTGCCATGAATCAAACCTGGGACTTCCACACGCTGGGCTGATGCTCTACCACTGAGCCAACCGGCCAGGGCCTCTCCTTCAATTTTAAATGATAGCCTTGCTAGGTAGAGTAGTCTTGGTTGTAGGTTCTTGTTTTTCATCACTAAATATTTCCTTCCAATCTCTTCTGGCCTCAGGTGTTTCTGCTGAATAATCAGATGTCAATCTTATGGGGTCTGCTTTGTAGCTAATTAATTGCTTTTCTTTTGCAGCTTTTAGTATTCTTTCTTTGTCTTTTATCTTTGACATTTTAATTATGATGTATCTTGGTGTGCACCTCTTTGGATTCATCTTCATCTTTAATGGGACTCTGTGCTTCCTGAACTTGAGTGACTTTTTCCTTTACCAGGTTAGGGAAGTTTTCCACAATGATTTCTTCAAACAAATTCTCTATTACTTGTTCGTTTTCTTCTCCTTCAGGTATCTTTGCAATGCAGATGTTGTGTTTCTTGATGCTGTACCAGAGATCTCTTAGAGTTTCCTCAGTCTCTTTTCACTGCTTTGCTTGTGTGCTTATAACATTTGTCTTGTTCTCTAAATCACTGATTTGATCTTTTGCTTCGTCTAACCTGCTGTTGATTCCTTCTTGTGCAGTTTTCATTTCAGAAACGTATTTGGCATATTTGATTGGTTCTTTTTTATGGTTTCTTTGTCCTTTTTAATGCTTACTATCTCTTTGTTTAAATTCTCACTGGGATCATTCATTCTGACCCTAAGATCATTGAGCATCCTTATAACCATTGTCTTAATCTCTGCATTTAGTCATTTGGTTGCTTCTATTTTATTTACTACTTTTACTGGGGATTTTTTTTGTTTCATTTGGGGCGTATTTCTTTGTTTGACTATTTTGTCTGTGTATTAGGTACCTCTTCTCTGAATCCCAAACTTGTTGTGATATCATTATGAGGAAGGTGCCTTGTTTGGCTTAGTGGTACAAACCACCAGGCCACCTGAACTTCTTGCTCTAGGAATGTTTCTGGTGTGTTGTATGCTCCCTCCTGTTTTTTATGAGTCATGTATGCTGTTGGACCTTTCGTTGGTGGAATTAACCCTTCAGGCTTATTGGCTCTAAGGGTCAACCATGATCACAGTGTATGAGATGCTGTGCAGTGGCTGTCCTCTTGGGTGGAGTTATTCCCAGCAGGACTAGTGCCTGCTAGAGATTCCCCTTTGGGGTATGCCACTTGTGTGGCTAGTTGGGTCTAGCACTGATGTGGTCTGAAACTCACTAGTGATTGTGTTAGTTCTGGGTTTTCTTGGGTGTGGTTTGGGTATGGTTTGGTGTCAGACATTGTAACCAGGTGTGGGCTCCCTGTCTGGGGCTACCACTCTGTTCATAGTTTGTGGATGTGTCTATTGTGCCGGGTCGGGGTGGGAGGGATTGACCTGTGTTTAAGGGTTGACCTCCTCCTGCTTATCATTGAGGGAAGCTCTGTAAAAGAGCCCAAGCTCCTTAAGATTTGCCTGCACTTGTCATCTGCTCCAGCCTCCCGTGTAGCTTTCTGGCTTTCTTGCTGAGCCTTCTGCAGAAAGACTGTTGAGTGGGTGCAGACTGACCTTGTTCCATGGACCCTTTCACTGGTTGTGAGCTTGGTAGTGTAGGGCAGGGCAGCTTAGGTCAAGAGGACAACCTTAATGGAACCCCTACTTGGGGGTCTGTTTTGGTTAGGCACTCTGTGTGGGGAAAATTTCCCTTACTCCAGAGTGTAAATCTCTCAGCTACTGCTGAATACTCCAGTTTTATTCTCTACCCCTGCATCCCCCAGGTGTGAATAGCAGGTTCAGTTTGGATAGGACCAGCAGTCCGCTCTGTAGAAGTTCTTTCAGATAAAGAGCCACTGGTCTTGGGGGGGGGAGAGATTGAGAGAGTCTCTCAATGAGTCTGTTTGTGGCCCATCCCACTGGAAAGGAGGTTAAGCCCTTTATCCGACCCCTACAATAGGCTGCAAGGAACTCACACTTAGAATGTCTGAACTCTAAGCCTCTTGCCCTTTCCCTTGCAGAACTGAGCCCAGTAGGGCAGGATATCTGGAATTTGGCAGGACTAATCCAAACAGCTTCCCCTTAGGAGTGATGCATGCAGTTCTCTAGAAAGGGGTGGGACATTTCTTTGCCTTCCTGGGGTAGCTTGGACTGCACTTAAGGAGGCATGAGTCATCCCCCCTTCTGTGGCATTTCCACATATCCCTACACCTACCTGTCTGATTCCCGCTTCAAAGCTTCCCCTGGTCCATAGGCATAGGAACTCTTGGCTAGGTGTGACTCTCTGCTCTCTCAGTGTTCTGTGTGCTCACGTGAGCAATGCTGGGTCCTAAAGTCCTGATTCTGCAGACACTCAGCTCTCCCAGCTTGCCAGGCTTTGCTTCCAAGACCCCACCAACTTTCCCCCTTTGGGGATGGTACACGCCAGGCTTTAGAAGGATCTTCTGCCCTCAGAGTAGCTGTGCTTGCTGGGAGATAGGAGTTGTACTTCCATAGTGACTTCTAAACACCCTGCTCCCACCCATCTGGTTCTAGGACAAAAGCTTCTCCAGAAACAGCAGTGCACTGCTAGGGTGGGGGTGGCCCTCTGTTTAGGGCTCCACAGGTTAGTCACTGTCTGTGTCTTGCCAATAGCTTCCCCAGAAAAAGGGCACCGCAAAGGACACTGCTAGAACTGAGCGGGGCAGAGTGACTCCTCCAGCAGTCAGGGACGGTGTATACTCCCCTGGTTGTGCTAATAGGAGTACTGGTACTTGGGAAAGTAGCGTCTGGCACTCTGATTTTTACCTTCAGATGCTATGCAAGCTCTTCTTCCCATTGTTGTTCTGGGTTGAGAATCTTTACATGGGTTTGAGACCCCCCACTTTCCTGGGTGGTAACTCCCAAGTCATGATATCCCTCTAGCTTTTCAGCCACTGCATGTGGGTGCAGGGGCTAGCCCTTTCTGTGCCTCTACTCTCCTTACCAGTCTCTATGTGCTTCTTCTGTAGAACCTTGGTTTTAATTTTTCAGTTCAGCTATCCTTCAGTTGATTTTTGCAGTGAATGCTCGATGTTTTAGCTGTGAATCAGGTTTGGGACCAAGAGCTGGTGAGTGTAGCATTCACCTACTCTGCAGACATTTTGGAGTCCTACAGTTTCTTTTAAGTGAGAATAGAGAAGTTTATGACTGTAACCAGCAGCTTGTATAAAAATGTAAAAAGTTGATTGAGCATATTATAGTCTTTCCGGGTAGGAGTGCTGCTTTCAAAGGGGAAGGGAAAGAGAGAGAGAAGCATCAACTTGTTTCACTTAGTTGTGCACCCATTGATTGCTTCTCAAGCTGCACCCTTGGAATTGAGCTGGTGACCCTGGGATCAAGCCAGCAACCTCAGGATTGAGCTGGTGACCCCAGTATCAAACTTGTCACCTCGGTGCTCTGGGATGATGGTCAAGCCATGCACCACTGGCCAGGACTTAAAATATTGTTTTAATAAAAGTATATTTATAGGAATAAGTGAAGTAAAAATGTACTAAAATATATATAAATGAAATTTCTCATACCTTGAGATAACAGAGAAAGGTTTTTATAAAATTTCTTACAAATAAATGTAAAGGTACAATAAAGGAAACTAGTTTTAGGGGGGAGGGCATGTTCTAATATAATTTTACTATAAATAAGATATTTCTGTTTATTGAAAGAGATAGTTTTCAGGGTACAAGAAAAAAGTGGAGATGCCTAAACAAATATGTTTTCTTAGATATAAAGAGCATGTCAGTGTATTCAGAAAGGGAAAGAATGAATGTTTTATTTTACTTTGGATATCATGTCAGTCATGATATTTTACTTTGTAGGTCAGTCATTCTCTTTTTATGAAAAATCTATTTAGTACAGTGTACATGTTAGTTATCTACCATTTTCAAGGCACTATAGTGGGTTCTATGAAGTAAACAATCAGGAATATGATTTGATGCCTGTCATCATGGAGGTTATAAACCAGTGGGGAGAAATGCCCCAGTTTGATGGAAGATTACAAAGTGCTCTCAGAAGAAAGAGAACAGTTACAATAGAGGGGCTCTAAAGATACATAAGAGGAGAAGTGACACTTGACCTGGACCTTAAAAGTAGTAAGGATTATCAATATCAATTCATGTTTTTAAATGTAGATAGATAGCTACAAAAATTAATAATATACATGTATGCATGTGTGTCTGTATACCAAGCACTGTTTAATAAGGTCTGGAAGTAATGATTGTACGTCATGGTAGCACTGTACATCCATCCCTAGTGCCCTGATCTTGGTTTCTTTTTCTCTCTCATCCCCTCTCCTCCCCTCCCTTCCTTTCCCTTCCCTTCTCCCCCTCTCCTTTTCCCTCCCTTCTCCTCCTCTCCTTTTTCCTTTCCTTTCTACATTCCTTTTCTTGTATTTTTCCAAAGTTAGAAGTGGGAGGCAGACAGACTCCTGCATGTGCCTGACCGGGATTCACCCAGCATGCTCACCAGGGGGGTGATTCTCGGCCCATCTGGGGCGTTGCTCCACTGCATCTGGAACCATTCTAGCGCTTCAGGCAGAGGCCATGGAGCCATCCTCAGCAACCAGGCCAACTTTGCTCCAATGGAGCCTTGACTGCGGGAGTTGGGGGAGAGATAGACAGAAAGGAGAGGGAGAAGGGTGGAGAAGCAGATGGGCGCTTCTCCTATGTGCCTTGGCTGGGAATTGAACCCGGGATTTCCACACACTGGGCCGATGCTCTACTACTGCTGAGCCAGCAGTCAGGGCGATCTTGGTTTCTAAGTGCCATTCTTCATTAAAAAAAAACAAAGCTCCTCAGAGAAACTCAATATTGGGGGTAGGAAAGTAAAGATAAGCATACAACAATTTGTTGTGTCAGAAAATAAGGTGATGCTCAAAGAATGATGGGACATGACAAAAAGGAACTAGCAGCCAATTTCAGTGGGCTCCCCTTGGCCAAATATTTGAGCATTGTAACAAGTAATGAAAGTAATGGAGTGTAATCATTAACTAAAATTAGAATCCATGATTCCACACTGACATAAATGATTAAATTAAATAAATGAAGAAGAGGAGAAATCCCTCTTTTGTAGTAGAAAAGGCACCAATGTAGAAGAAACCTAGTAAATGTAGAAGAAATGATAGAATTACAAATCATTATTTGGCAGCCATCGTAGTTGATGGAATAGATAAAAACGAGAAGGTAAATATTTGATGTGAAAGAGGATATGTGCATATTCTCAAAATATCTCCACCAAATTTATTAATTACAAAGGTAAAAACAGTAACATTATAGTGGGAAGACCTGGCAGCCAAGTGATCAAAGTTAACTTTGTCAGGATGGACAGACCATATTGTGTGCAAAACTGTATAACCTGACTCTGATCATGAAGAAACGTTCACAAACTCATCATTCTCAAAGTTATGTAGAATAACTGCCCTGTAAACTCCAAAAATGTCAAGGTCATGAAAGATAAAGAACAGAGAAAGAAACTATTACAGATTAAAGGACATTTGGGGACAATGAGCACATTTTGAATGAGATCTGAAGATGAGATAATGATATTTATCAGTATTAGCTGTCTGATTTTGATACTTTTGCTAGCTTATGTAAAAGAATGCTACTACTTTTTAGGAAATGTGTACTGAAGTATTTAGAAGTAAATACGTATTGTGACTCCAACTTACTTTTAAACATCATAGGAGAAAAACCTATGTTTTTATGTGTGTAAATATAAACAAATACGCAACACCTGCATAGTTATACATTGAGAGGGAGTTGAGGGGAGAATGATCAAGTGAATGAGTTAAAGAGTAATGTTAATTTTATTACTCTTTCAATGCTTCTGAAAGTCTGAAAAAAATTTTTTTTAATTTTATTTATTGATTTTAGGGAAAGAGACGTCGATTTGTTGTTCCACTTATTTAGTCACTCATTGGTTGATTCTTGTATGTGCCCTGATTGGTGATTGAACCCGCTACCTTGGCGTATCAGGAGAATGTTACAACCAATTGAGCTATTCTTCTAGGCTGATAACAGTTTTAAAATAAAAAGTTAATTGGTAAAAGTACTTGGGTTTCACTGGGCAAAACTAGATGTTGTTGGGCAGGGGACATTTGTAGCAGAAGAACATTCTTAGTGGGGGAATGTGACCCAAGACCAAGGTGGGGGCCTGACCAGGTGGTGGTGCAGTGGGTAGAGTGTTGGACTGGGATGTGGAGAACCCAGGTCCGAAACCCTGAGGTTGCCGGTTTGAGTGCGGGCTCATCTAGCTTGAGTGATGGGTCGCTGGCTTGAATGTGGTATCATAGACATGACTGTAGGTAGAGCGCAGAGTGCATTCCTAACAGCTGTGGCTGATGCTATGCTGTGAGAACACTCCAGCGCTGAAAACCCTCCTAGGCACACCCAGGAGGGAGTTTGCCCGCTGTAAGGAAGTGACTCAGCACCAACTTGGCAGCTCCCTGACCTTTTCAGTCATTGACCTTGAAGAACACTCTGTAACACCCTGTAGGCTGAATCTGTGTATATAAGCTAGCTTGCTTCCTGAATAAAGCGAATCTGCGTCACTGAACCTGGTCCCCAGAGTCGGGTCTCTTCGTCTCTGTCATCCTCACCCCAGTGAGCCTTGTCTACACATGACCCCAAGGTTGCTGGCTTGAGCCCAAAGGTTGCTGGCTTGAACAAGGGGTCACTCATTCTGCTGTAGCTCCCTGGCTAAGGCACATCTGAGAAAGCAATCAATTAACAACTAAGGTGCCACAATGAAGGGTTGATGCATCTCATCTCCCTTCCTGCCTGTCTGTCCCTATCTGTCCATCTCTCTGACTCTTTCTTTGTCAAAAAACAAAAACAAACAAACAAAAAAAAACCCCAAGCTGGGAAAATACAAGCAAAGTCTTGGTGTAGGTACAAAAATATTGAATTAAGAATGGACGCCCCGGCCAGGTGTTGGGCAGATAAAATATATTATGCTCACTTTGCTAAAGATGGCGCTGCCCACATGGAAGTTTGCTGATATTAATGTGTGTTCTGGAACAGGCTGTGGGCAGGCCGGGTTGTTGTAGCCTAAGGCTTAGTTTAAGAGTAAGCTCTTCCCCACACCCTTGACTGATTGGATGATGTAGGGTGGTGCACTCTCCTGAGGAATCCCATTATGCAGAGACTTCCTTGTTCGAATAATTGAATTAAAGGTTTTGATTCTACGGTATAAAGTGGGAGAGACCAGTAGCTTGATTGCTCTCTTGGTTCCTGAGTTCCTGAGGTTAGTATTAGAGAGGAGAGCAGATTAAGGTCACGTGGAGAAGAAGCAGCCAAGATGGCAGAGTGCTGAGGGAGAAGCCAGTTTGTTAAGTTTGTGCTGGAGGAAATGGGAAACAGAGGTGAATAAGTCTGGTGAGCTAGAAACCTTTGATTCTAGGAAACTCGGATAAGTCAGTAGCTTTGTGAGCACTGAATGTGTGGGTTTTGGAGCCCAGTGTGTGTGTTTGCTTGCCCGCCGGCTGCAAGCTAGAATTAAAGCTGATGGCTCACCAGTTTTTGGTTCCATTGTTTCATTACCGACTGTTCGAATCTAATGTGAACCTGCACAGGTCAGGTTGCTGTGATGGTGGCCTTGACTACTGGCTTTGCACCAGGTATCTCAGGTAGTTCAATCACCCCAATATGCCAAGTGTGTGTGTGTGTGTGTGTGTGTGTGTGTGTGTGTGTGTAGTATATTTAAAACATATTATGACTTAAAAATGTTTTTAAAAAGAAGTAACCTTTCTGAATGGATGTGGTTCAGGGGTGTGGTGGTGGATAGTTGGAAAATTAGGTAAGCCCAGATCACAGAAAATCCATGGATATGATTAAAGTGTGGATTTTATCCTACACTTAAAATGGAACTTGTAAGACACTGACGTGTTATGCAAATTTAAAATAGACTCATTGAGCTATGAGCTTAAAAGATTCATATTAGTTAAATCTATTGAAAGATAATTTTCAGCAGAAGGCTGAATCATGATTCCTCTAGATATAAAACTCTTTAACGCACATTGAAAGTTTTAACTCATGAGAGAGCCAGGTAGGTGTTATAATGACTTAAAGAGAACCCAAAGAACAGACACATTTATAGATTAAGACTGATTATTGAAATGAATATGCGATTGCTGCAGAACTAGTTTTTCCTCCCTGGAGGGTGGGAGGGAAGGTAACTGGATTTCTATCAGTTAGGATAGAGTTTGCACATCCATAAGAAATACTTTACATTTTATTGCTTACCTACAGTTTGCGGGTAAAACAGCTAGAATACTCAACTAAAATCAGATAACCCAGAGAAGGGAGTGCTGTATGTAGACAATACAATACATAGTCTTCCACTGAAGCACACATTTATTTCTACAATGTGTAACTTTAAAAAAAATTTTTTTTATTGAAAAAGACACAGAGAGGGAGAGAGATGAGAAGCATCAACTTATAGTTGTGTCACTCAAGTTCATTGATTGCTTTTCATATGTGCCTTGATTGGGGGACTCAGGCCAAGCCAGCAACCTTGGGCTCAAGCCAGACCATAGGATCATGTCAGTGATTCTGTGCTCAGGCTGGATGAGCCTGTACTCAAAGCCAGCAATCTCGGGGTTTAGAACCTGAGACTCAGCGTCCCTGGTCAGTGCTCTATTCACGGTGTCACTACTAGTCAGGCACATTGCATAAACTTTTTATAATTTAAATTTTTTTGTGGCAGGATTTGTTAAAGTTGAACAATATGAAAATTTAGGGAATCACTTCTTTTAAAATGTAATACATAAATTTAAAGCAATCCTTACATGTGAAATATTATGGGATTGGAAAAATTAATTTTTTTTAATCTTTGAAGATGAAATCTCTTCGTGTTATAAGTTTTGTGTAACTCCTGACATTTGTTGAAATGATTGCTAATGCAGATCTAGGATAAGTGTTTTTGTGGAGAGAGCTTTGGGGGAACTCAAATCAGCAAGCAACTTCAGGGGATTATGAGGAAATTATTGGCTTAGCATAAATGATCATTTCCTTTGATGGGGAAAGCAAATAGAAAATAAAGGGCTCAAGACTCTTACTCATTTTGAAAGCCTCTTGCTAGGGTTTAATTTTATGTATCTAAGCTGAAAAAGTCAAACAGGAGATATATTGGCAGGCTGTCAAATAAGTAAAAGATGCTAGTACTAACTAGTATAGAGGTCATGTACATCTGTAGCAAAACAAGTTTGTCTGACTTGCCCATGATTTTTCTGGCCTTTTTCTCACTAGCTTATTGCTTAAAGCTGCTTTCTAGTGAGGGGGATATCTTTTGTCTTTTTTAAACTTAAATTTTTTTATCTGTTTCCCAGTCTTGTCACAGTTTTCTCTGTTATAATTGGGTTAGATCTTGGAGATCAGCATAAGCTAGTGGTAGTCAACCTTTTCAGTCTCGTGATATACATAAATAATTATTAAAATTATGTTGCATACCAAAAAAATATATTTTTTGACCATCTGACAAAGAAAATAGGTATAATTTTGATTCATTCAAACCAGACGGCTATTGTGTTTACTCTTGGCATTTTTTTCTTGACAATCTAAGGGAAAAGAGATCAGTGTCCTTAACTAAATAAGTATTGCATGTTTTAAAAATTCTTACAGCACACTGGTTGAAAATCGTTTTACATAAGCCATTTGATTTATTTTGCAGTGTGTAGTTTAGCTAATTCTAGACCTTTTTTTTAAAGATTTTTAAAAAATATTTACTGATTTTTAGAGAGAGAGAAGGGAGAAGGAGCAGAAAGCATCAACTCTCATAGGTGCCTTGACCAGGCAAGCCCAGGGTTTCAAACCAGGGACCTCAGTGTTCCAGGTCAACACTTTATTCACTGCACCACCACAGGTCAGGCTAATTTTAGACCTTTTTTAACTTTTTTCCTCCCCTCTATGGAAGAACTTGTCGTTGCTGGATTTTTTCAGAATTTACAGTTGCCCAGTAGAGGGCAGCGAATATAAAGGGATAATGTGACTTTGTAGAGCAGGGGTCCCCAAACTAGAACATGTGCATGCGGCCCCCTGAGGCCATTTATCTGGCCCCTGCCGTACTTCCGGAAGGGCCACCTCTTTCATTGGTGGTCAGTGAGAGGAGCACAGGATGCATCCGCACCCATAGTTCCCATTGAAATACTGGTCAGTTTGTTGATTTAAATTTACTTGTTCTTTATTTTAAATATTGTATTTGTTCCTGTTTTATTTTTTTACTGTAAAATAAGATATGTGCAGTGTGCATAGGGATTTGTTCATAGTTATTTTTATAGTCCAGCCCTCCAGCGGTCTGAGGGACAGTGAACTGGCCCCCTGTGTAAAAAGTTTGGGGACCCCTGTAGTAGAGTATCCCCTGATATGTTTGTGTCTGTCTCTCCTCCAGGCTCCACCTCCCTCTCTTACTCCTCTTTTCTGCACTTTATGTTCCCGTGCTCCTTTCATAGTGACATAGGGTGGAGGCAGAGCATAATAGTGATTGCATTTAAGTTCCTTGCATCTTGTTTCTGTTTACTTCTAGATTGAAGTGACACGTAGAATGTTTTGGTTACTTGCTTATATAAAATATGCATTTTCAAATCAACCAGAAAGGAAAGAACATTTTAACTTTACCAAGATCCTATTTTTGAGTTTTGTTTATATTAAAACTTGTCTGGAAATAGCAATATTTTAATACAGTTTGCCATATAATTTATGTCTCATTTGCCTGGAGCATTTTTGGAATTTTTCCAAGAATCTTTTCCTGAATATGTAAAGGCTCTGGTCATTGAAAAGGCAGGTGTTATTTCTGAGAATTGACTGTATGTGCAGGTGATACTCCGGCTGTCTTTTTTCACTTAATAAATAAATATTGGTTTTGTGTAGGTGTTAAGAGAACTATTCATTTCCTTCTTTACATCCCCAGAAGCCTTGTGACATCTATCTCTTTGGCTGAGTATTAATTGTTTTGGAAAGTGACATTTGGACACTCTCCTTTCTGGTAAATGTTATTCGATCATTGATTTTGTTTAGTTGAGTTCAGAATTCCGATAGTGATTTGTATTCTGGATTATTTTTAACTCCCTAAATAGTTTAAACTTGAAATTTTGATCTTGTTTTCTTTATTTATTGTGATGATGTTGACTTGCCCAAATAATTTCTTCTTTCTCTTTGTAGGCACCAGAATTTCCAGAGTTCACCACTACAGTCCAGGAAGCTATCAATTCCTTGGGTGGCAGTGTATTTCCTAAGCTTAATTGGAGTGCCCCAAGGGTAGGCCACATCAGTAAATCTCATTGTTTGGATATTCTTTGCTTTGCTATTCATTTCATTTTATGCTCCCTAGAATTACATTCCTAATTTATATTATATAACTTGTCTGGAAATAGCAGTGTGGAATTTATTTTTATTTTCTCTTGTTACTTTATTTTCCTGATTTTGCAGTACACTTTTCTGGTTCTGTAAATTTTGTTAAATACTGCAAATTTTGGCAAAAGACAGTTTCAGCCTCTTGTGATGCTGATCGTGCTAGAAATCTGAGTAAATCTATGTTGTGTCCTTTTCAAAGCTTCTCCTGTTCAGTTTAACACAGAAATTTTTTTCTACTGAAAAGTAATAAAATTTAAATGTAATAGGGTCTAGAAATAGAGCAGTTTGAGAAATCAACTGATACCTTCTTAAGTTATGTTTTGTTATTTTAATGTTGCATCAATAGGTTTTTTTAAGTTAACGTCTGTGGAAAAATGCTAATCCAATAGAAAGCAATTTTATGTCAGCAATGTTCACTGAAGAATTAAAGACTTATTTGCATTTTAGAAATCATCTTGTTTTTACCGTTTTTGATTCTAAAATGAATGACAAATTATACTTAAACTAATTTTTATTTTTACTTATTAAAATTAATTACACAGTATATAGTTTAGATTTTCAGAAGCTCTGAATGCTTGCTACAGAAGCCAGCAGGTCCTGACACGCTTTGCTTCACCATTTCCCACTCATCTGAGGCTTTCAAATATTTTAGTACATTATTTATTTATTTTCCTCAATTCTTTATTCTTCAATTTTAGGTATTTATTATTGTCTTCCTACTTCTGAACAGAAAGATTAGCTTTTATCTCTTGTCCACTCTACTTTCTATTTTACTATTCTCATTATAGCAATATACCATTTTTCTTTTAAGAGAGAGGAGGGCTGATAGTGAGGCAAACTCCCACATGTGCCCCATCTGGAATCTATCTACGTGGCAACCCTGTCTAGGGCTGGTGCTCTGATATTGAGCTATTTTTATTGCCAGAGGCTGATGTGCTCGAACCAGTTGAGCCTCTGGCTACAAGAGGGGATGAAGGAGAGAAGGGGGAACAGTAGGGGAGGAGAAGCATATGGTCTTTACTCCTGTGTACCCTGACTGGGAATTGAACCCAAGATGTCCCTACACTGGGCCAGTCGACACTATCTACTGAGGTATCAGCATTTCTGATACCTTTTTATCCCCTTTCATCATCAGCAAGAAAAACTTGGGGAAGTGCTTGAGTCTAAGCTGAAAGGTGATGACTTTCACATCTGTGTTCATAACTGAGTATCAGCATGCAATGGTGATGCTATTCACTGTTTAGAAGGGTAATTGACATTTGACAGTATAGTTAAAATTCTTACCTGACTCATTTCTTTAAGCCCTTGAAGAAATAAGCATTATTGATTTGGTATATAGGCTTAAGCTTTGTTCATAGCAACTAACTTGGAATATATACTAAGTAACATGCTTTATTATTTAGGATGCATACTGGATAGCAATGAATAGTTCTCTGAAATGTAAAACCCTCAGCGACATCTTTCTACTGTTTAAGAGTTCTGATTTCATCACTCGTGACTTCACTCAACCGTAAGTATCTCTTATTTTCCCATGTCAGTAATTTTCGTATTTGTGATACTTTTTCTACTGACAGAATCCCATTAGTTCTACAACTATTGTAAACTGTCTATTTCATATTTTCAAATGACCTATTACAACAAACCTTTCTTTTCCTTTTACAGAATTTGCTATATAATGATTATTCCTAAAAGAGCTCTCTCTATATTTGCCCATTAAATGTTTTGATATTTATTATAAAACCAGTATGTAAATGTCTAACTACTGTGCTTTATACTTGAAACTAATAAAATATCGAATGTCAACTGTAATTGAAAATTTTTAAAAAATAAAATATTTACAAATCATAAAAGATAAAAAACTACCTCCAGTATATACATATCATTGAAAGTCAAAATTAGGAACTATAACTGAACAAAAACTGGAAATGTAAAAGTACCTATGACCTCACCATGGTTGGTTTTATGTACTTTCAGAATTTTATCTATTCATAGTTATACTGTCGATATACCTGCCTGTAACTATATTCTAATTTTTTAAAACAAAAACAAAATCATTGTTCATATTGCTTAGTAGGCTGCTTTTGCACTTACCAGTATATAGCAAATATTTTAATGAGTTTTTAAGTACTTAAATGCATCATTAGTTTAAATTACCTTAATACATAGTGTCCCACTGGATAATGATAGCATAATTTGTTTGACCAACCTTTCGTTCTTATCTATAGTTCTGCAGTGACTATCTAAATCGTTGTGTACTTTTCTAACTTTTCTTTTGAACAGTTTCTAGAAGTACAATTTTTTTTTCTTCCTTTGCCAGAAACTCATTGCTATAGAGCTGAGCTTGCTGTCTTCACTGTAGGCCGACAGCACAACTGCACTGTTGAGCTATGGGTGATCTCTATGTTTATTTTGTTCAGCCATCAAATAGCAGTTATTCTTCTAGATTTCTTGTCCTACCCCATCTTAAACCAGTTATCTTAACTAACCTAATCTTTAAACTGACCTCTAAAATAAAGCTTATCACAAAATCTAAAAACTAAGCAGGTGAAGATACTGTATATCCATGCCATTTCTTCCACATCTACCCCTTTTAGTTTGCCCTGCCCATTCATCCATTTTATTTTAAAATACTTTTTTGAAGAGGAGCTTGACAGGAAAAAATAAATTTACTTCATGACAGTTGTGCATCAGTTTTTTGCATATGAATTCTGAAGCTTGAGCATATGGTTTTAGAATTATATTCAATAAAGAAAATGAAGTTATTAATAATAAATGTTTGTGGTTGTATTGGAAGTTTATTGTAAAAAGATTTTACCTGTATTGGTATTAGGCGTATGGTAGCCCTTGTCTTAGTAATAATGCAGTAGCATTTTTATTCTAGGAGATATCCTCTAATTAGAGGAACTCATGACTATCCTTTTTTCCATTATAAAGCCTTTTGACATCAAATGCTTTAAGTAAAGAGGCTGTGAACTATATTACATTAAAAATATTCTGTACAACCTGATCCGTGGTGGTATAGTGAATAGAGTGTCGACCCGGAATGCTGAGGTCCCTGGTTCAAAATCCCAAGGTTGTCAGCTTGAGTGTGGGCTCACTGGCTTGAGCATGGGGTCGCTGGCTTAAGTACAAGATCATTGACATGATCCCAGGTCTGCTGGCTTGACCTCAAAGGTCACTGGCTTGAAACCCAAGGTTGCTGACTTGAGCAGGGGGTCACTGGCTTGGCTTGAGCTCCCAGTCAAGGCACATATGAGAAGCAATCAATGAATAACTAAAGTAAAGTAATTATGACTTGATGCTTCTCATCTCTCTCCTCTTATTCTCTGAAATAAGTAAAAAAACCCACAACTCTATTAATTCATCAGATATGCATTTTTATGTAACTTTAATATTAGTTGCAGTGAGAGTATGAGGAAATCTTTTTCCAAAAATAATTATAAATCACTTCTAATTCTCTGTGGCTGTTGGTTTCCTAAATCATCTTTCTAGTTTAGGAATCTCCTGCCTCCTCTTAGCCCTTCACCCCCTTATTTATTTTTATTGATTTAAATTTATTCTGTTCACATACATTCAAGTGTCCCACCTAATACACCCCCCTACCCCCACGTTCCCTCAGCATCCCCTTTGCTCCCCTCCTCAAGTGTCCTCCCCACTTCCCTCCAGGATTTGCTTTTCTGCTCTCTATAATGCTGTGTTATGTGTATATCAGTGGTTCTTAACCTTTTTAGAGGTACTGAACCCACCAGTTTCATATGTGCATTCACCAAACCCTTCTTTAGTGATAAATAAAATATGATTTTTTCCCCCAAATTCAAGACATAGGTATATTTTTTTTACTGGTGCATAAAATGAGCCGTGCATGAACATCACCTTGCTCAAAGAACAAAACCAACAAAGTACATGAACTCACAACAAATTACGGTATTACTTTATTCTGGCCTCCGCGGCTGAGACTTCTCCGAACCCCTGAGACCGACTCATCGAACCCCTAGGGTTCGATAGAACCCAGGTTAAGAACCACTGTTCTAAGATGATTACCATTTCACAACTTACATTTAAGTCTTTTATCCATTTTGAGTTTATTTTAGTAAATGGTGTAAGTTGGTTGTCTAGTTTCATTATTTTGCAGTTAGCTGTCCAATTTTCCCAACACCATTTATTAAAAAGACTGTCTTTACTCCATTGTATGGTCTTACCTCCTTTGTCAAATATCAATTGTCCATAAAGGTATGGGTTTATTTCAGGGCTCTCTGTTCTGTTCCATTGATCTATATGCCTGTTCTTATGCCACTACCAAGCTGTTTTGAGTATAATGGCCTTGTAGTACAACTTGATATCAGTAAGTGTGACACTACCCACTTTATTCTTCTCTTTCAAGATTGCTGAGGCTATTCGTGTTCTTTCTTGGTTCCATATAATTTTTGGAATATTTGTTCTATATCTTTGAAGTATGTCATTGGTTTTTAATAGGAATTGCATTAAATTTATAAATTAATTTGGGTAATATAGACCTTTTAATTATGTTTATTCTTCCTAACCATGAACACAATATATGCTTCCACTTGTTTGTATCGTTCTTGATTTCTTTTATCAGTGTTTTATAATTTTCCGAATACAAGTCTTTAACCTTCTTTGTTAAATTTACTCCTAGGTACTTTATTTTCTTTGTTGCAGTAGTGAAGGGGATTGTTTTCTTAATTTCTCTTTCAGACAGATCATTGTTGGTATATAAAAATGCTTCCAATTTCTGAGTATTAATTTTATATCCTGCCACCTTGCTGAATTCATTAATGAGGTCTAGTAGTTTATTGACTGTGATTTTAGGGTTTTCTATGTACAGTTTCATATCATCAGCAAATAATGATAGTTTTACTTCTTCTTTTCCAATTTAGATGCCTTTTATTTCTTCTTCTTGTCTGATTGCTGTAGCTTGGACTTCCAGAACTATGTTGAATAAGAGTGGTAAAACGGGGCACCCCGGCCTTGTTTCTGATCTTAAGAGGATTGCTTTTAACTTTGCCTTTTAAGTATGATGTTGGCTGTGGGTCTGTCATAGATGACCTTTATCATGTTAAGGAATGTTCCCTGGATTCCCACTTTACTGAGTTTTGATTATAAATGGGTGCTGGATTTTATCAAAAGCTTTTTCTGCATCTATTGATATTATCATTTGGTTTTTGTCTTTCCTTTTGTTTATGTAACGAATCACATTGATTGATTTGCAAGTATTGTTCCAGCTTTGCCTCCCCAGAATAAATCCCACTTGATCATGATGTATGATTTTTTTCATGTATTGCTGGATCCGGTTTGCTAATATTTTGTTGAGAATTTTAGCATCTAAATTCATCGGGGATATTGGCCTATAGTTTTCTTTCTTTATAGTGTCTTTGCCTGAGTTTAGAATCAGAATTATGCTTACCTCATAAAAGGAACTTGGAAATTTTCCCTCCTCTTGAATTTTTTGAAATAGCTTGAGAAGGATAGGAGTTAGTTCTTCTTGGAATGTTTGGTAGAATTCGCCTATGAAGAAACCATTTGGCCCAGGGCTTTTGTTTGTTGGGAGTTTTTTGATAACTGTTTCTACCTCATTTGTTGTAATCGGTCTACTTAGGTTTTCTGATTTCTTCCAGATTGATTTTTAAAAGATTATATGTTTCAAGGAATTTTTCCACTTCACCTAGGTTGTCTAATTTTTTTGGCATAGAGTTCTTCATAGTATTTTCTTAAAATCCTTTGTATTTCTGCTGTGTCTGTTGTTACTTCTCCACCCTCATTTCTAATTTTATTTGAGTCTTTTTTTTTTCTTGGTGAGTCTGGGTAAGGGTTCATCGATCTTGTTTACCTTTTCAAAGAACCAGCTCTTGGTTTCATTGATCCTCTGTATTGTTTTTTTAGTCTGTATGTCATTTACTTCTGCTCTTATAGTTATTATTTCCTTTCTTCTACTTCATCTGGGCTTTACTTGCAGTTCTTTTTCTATTCCTTTTAGTTGCCAGGTTAAGTTGTTTATTTGAGCTTTTTCTAGCTTCTTAAGGTATGCCTGTAATGCTATGAACTTCTCTCTCAGGACTGCTTTTGCTGTGTCCCACAGATTTTGTGCTGTTGTATGTTTGTTTTCATTTGTTTCAAGGTAATTTTTTATTTCTTCTTTGATCTCATTGTTGACCCATTTGTTATTTAATAACATGCTGTTTAGTTCCCAAGTGTTTGAGTGTTTTTCAGTTTTTCTTTGTAGTTGATTTCTAGTTTCATGCCATTGTGGTCAGAGAAGATGCTTGATATGATTTCAGTCTTCTTAAATTAGTTGAGACTCATTTTATGCCCTAATATGTGGTCTATCCTAGAGAATGTACCATGTGCACTTGAAAAGAATGTATATTCTGCTGCTTTAGGGTGAAAGGTCCTAAAGATATCTATTAAATCCAGTTGATCTAGTGTGTCCCTTAATTCTGCTTTTTCTTTGTTAATTTTCTTTCTTGAGGATCTATCCAGTGATGTTTGTGGGGTATTGAAATCCCCTACAATTATAGTATTGCTATTGATCTCGCCCTTTATGTCCATCAAAGTCTGCTTTATATATTTAGGTGTTTCTATATTAGGTGCATAGATATTTATAATGGTTATCTCTTTCTGTTGGATTGCTCCCTTTATCATTATGTAGTGACCTTCTTTATCCCTTACTATAGTCTTTGTTTCAAAGTCTATTTTGTCAGATATAAGTATTGCTACTCCTGCTTTTTTTTCATTTTTATTTGCATGAAATATTTTTTTTCCATCCTTTTACTTTCAGGCTATGTGTATCTTTTGTTTTGAGGTGAGTCTCTTGTTGGCAGCATATGTACGGGTCCTGTTTTCTTATTCATTCAGCTACCTTATCACTTTTGATTGGAGCATTTAATCCATTTATGCTTAAGGTTATTATTGATATGTAGTTGTTAATTGCCATTTTTTTCTTTAAATCTACATTACTCTTTACTAGATTTTTTTTTTCCTCGCTTCATTCTATCTACAGCAGGTCCTTCAACATTTCTTGCAGCATTGGTTTGGTTGTGATGAATTCCTTGAGGGTTTTTTGTCTGGGAAGCTTTTTATTTCTCCTTCAATTTTAAACAATAGTCTTGCTGGATAAAGAACTCTTGGTTGTAAGTTCTTGTTCTGCATTACTTTGAATATTTCTTGCCATTTTCTTCTGGCCCCAAGTGTTCTTGTTGAAAAGTCGGATGTCATCCTTATTCGAGTTCTTTTGTAGGTGATTGACTGTTTTTCTCTTACAGCTTTTAGTATTCTTTCTTTATCTTTTAGCTTTGGTATTTTGATTATGATGTGTCTTGGTGTGGGTTTTTTGGGTTGTTTTTTAATGGGGTTCTCTCTGCTTCTTGAACCTGTGTGACTCCTGTATAAATTTAGGGAAATTTTCAGCTATAATTTTTTCAAACAGGCTTTCTATTCCTTGTTTTTTCTCTTCTTCTTCAGGAACCGCTATTATGTGGATAGTTTCTCTTCATGTTGTCACAGAGCTGTCTTAGAGTTTCCTCAGACTTTTTGATCCTCTGTTTTTGGGGGGTTTTTTGCTGTTCTGCTTTCATGCTTATCTGCTTATCTTGTCCTCTTAAGTCGCTGATTCGATCCTCTGCTTCATCCAGCCTGCTTTTAATTCCTTCTATTGTAGTCTTCATTTCTGATATCGTGATTGTCATTTCTGATTGGTTCTTCTTTATGATTTTTGTGTCCTTTTTGATGCTTACAGTTTCTTTATTGAGGTGTTCATTAAGTCTATCCATTGTAGCTTTGAGATCCTTAAGCATCTTAGCAATCATTATTTTATACTCTGCATCTGGTAACTTGATTATTTCCATTCATCCACATCTTTTTCTGAGGATTTGTCTTGTTGAAGAATATGACCTGTTTCTCTGTCTTCCCATTGTTTCTGTGTGTGGCTTGTAGGCTTGTTCCAGTTGTGATCTCCTTACCTAGTAGAGCCGTTTTGAAGTCTTGATTTGTTTGTTTTCTTTTCAGTTTACTTAACTCAGTGGTAGGCTTGTTTACTCATCTCAACAGGGGGCTTATTTGAAACTGTATCCAGGAACTCTGTGGGTGTAACCTCTGCGAATCTGAAGGTATGTTCTGCCAGCTGCTCTCCTTGGGCAGTGCTTTCTCAGCTCCAGTAGGGGGAGGTATATCTCAGATCTTCATGGATACCTGAGTTACTGCTACTCCACCCCACTTCCTGCTTTCAGTTATGTCTTTCACGCTGATTGGAGTTGGAGAGCTTTTTGCAGGTGGGTCACCCGGAACCACTTTAGGCTTGGGCTGTGTAGAAGGATCAACCCCTCCCCCACTATGACCTCCTTGGCACTGTATGAGTCACCTTCTCAGGTCATCCCAGGCATTCCTCTGCCCCTCACCGTCTGTCTCGCTCTCCCCACTTTCCTTTTGGAAGAGAAGCCAGTCTTCTCGGTCCCCCCTTTCCCCAAGAGCCCCAGGCAAGTGGCTGTTTTTTTCTGCTCTGTCCCTTTAAGGCACCCCAGAAGCTTCCCACACACAGAACTTTGCTCTTCTCCCCTCTCAGTGCTTTCCGTCTATCTCCTCCAGTCCCTGTGTTTCTAGGTTCGGTCTCTGGTTCTGAAACTGAGGGCCCCGGTCTCTCAGGGTCTCTCTTCTTGTAATGAGACCCCTTTTGGGCTCTCAGCCTCAGCCTCCCCTCACTCCTGGAAGCAGGGGAGCCCCCACCATGCCCCGCACTCTCTATCAGGATTGGTGTGGATTCTTCTTTGCTTCTTGGTTTTTGAGACCTGTTCTTTTATTCCAAAGTTGGTTTTTCATGCTGATTGATCCTAAATTAATTTGTAATCCAGTTTGGTGGTGTGAGCTGGGAGTCTACATCTGCCTACTCCACTGCCATCTCCTCTCTTTGTTGTGGCACAGTGGATGAATCGTTTACCTGGAAAGCTGAGATCACCGATTCAAATTCCCAGCTGAGAGCGGTCATTGCGGCATCTCCACCAAACGCGGAGTTCCCATAGCCCCAATTTTGTGATTTTTAAAAAAAGTATACTATATTGTGAACATTCTTCTCTAATGAAAAATTCTTTCACTGGAGATTTTATTCCTTATAATAATATATGATTCTTAACATATTTTTTATCTTCTTATTTGTAATTTAAAAAAGAGGTTGAGGACAAAAGTCTTAAGGCTAAAATGAATTTTTATAATGGAGTTTACGAAATAATTAACATTTTTACTAAAAATGTTCAGGATGTTAAAATAGGGAAGAAACAGATAAGGAATCTTTTGAAATGATTAAGGACTTCAGATCCTCATTTAGCTACAGATTGGGTGGTTTTGTGCAGTGGTCACTTTGTTGCAGCTGCAACATTGCTCAATCCTGGCGTACCCTTAGGGCAGGGGTCGGGAACCCTTTTGGCTGAGAGAGCCAAGAATGCTGCATATTTTAAAATATAATTCTGTGAGAGCCATACAATATGTCTAACACTAAATACAAGTAAATGTGTGCATTTTATGTAAGACCAACACTTTTAAAGTACAATAAGTCTCTGAATTCTTTTTAATAACATTGTTATATGTTGCTAACCAATGCTGAATAAAGTACTTCTTACCATTAATGCGACCTCTGGTGCTGCATGGTTTTGCTGATGGCTTTGTAGTCTGGTTGATACGTGGTGAGGTTAAGCTTCATGCAGGCATTGAGACTTCCATCCATTAAACGTGATCGTAGGTTGGTTTTAATGTTCTTTTGATGTGAGAAAGACTGCTCGTATGCATATGTAGAGCCAAACATTGTCAGTACAGCAATACTCACACGCTGCAGTGTATGGGATATGACGGGAAGCACGTTCCAAGTTTTGACGATCATCTATCTGGTCCGCAAGTTGAACTTTTTTCATTTCTCCCCACTTGTGTTTGCTTGCCAACTCTGCTTGCTATCATGCAAGTCTTTCCAAATCTTCATTCAGTGACTTTAACTTATTCACCCACATGTCTGAGGTCAGCAGCTTGTAGCTCAAAATCTCTGATGGAGATACCGGGGATGTAACTTAGGTCAGCGCTGTCCACTGCACACTCGTGTGGATGGGTGATGAACTTAAAAAGACGAGTGCACTCATGAAATTCTTCAAAGCATGCTTTGAATGACTGCAGGAGATTAGATGTGAAGCCTGCTAGCTGCTGGAGATCAAGATGTTGATCAGGGTCACTTGCTGTGCATGCATCTTTAAACTCTCCCAGGTTTTCAAAATGTAGTAAACGGCCTGTTTCAATGTTGGCGATGAAAAGTTCCAGCTTATTTTCAAATGCAAACACTGCTTGTTGAAGGGATAAGACTGTATTTCCAATGTCTTGCATTTTCATATTAAGCTGGTTCAGATGTTCAGTTATGTCCATGAGATAATAGAACTTCAGGAGCCACTCAGTGTTAGTTAGCTAACTCAGGGTGCTTGACATTTTTCATTTCAAGAAAAGTCCAGATTTTGCTCAGACAAGCTGCGAAACGGCTGAGCACCTTCCCTCTTGACAACCAACGCACGTTGCTGTGCAGAAGCAGACCAGGATAATTATTCCCAAATTCATCCAGCAGTGTTTTAAACTGGCGATCATTTAAAGCTCGGGCAACAATAAAGTTGGCCACCTGAATGACCAGCGACATCACCTCACCAAGCTGCTCACCACACATCTGAGCACAAAGCGTCTCCTGATGTAGGATGCAGTGAAAACTTAGGATGGATCTCTTTTTATGTTCACAAAGAAGCACTACAAATCCTCTGTTTCTCCCCATCATGCACAGAGCACCATCAGTACACACCGAAATAAGTTTATCCATCGGTAGATTTTTTTCTTTAGCGAACTCAGTGAAAGACTTGAATCAATCCTCCCCTCTTGTTGTCTGTTTCATAGGCAAAACAGCAAGACTTTCCTCACATAGTGTGTCACCGACAGCATACCTTGCAATCATGCTGAACTCGGATAAATGGCTTATGTCTGTTGACTCATCCAAAGTGAGAGAAAAGAATGGTGCTGCATTTATGTCCTTCACTTGTGTTGCCTCAATTTGATTTGCCATCATGATGGTATGATCATGGACAGTTCTTGCCGACAGAGGCATGTCTTTTATTTGTTTGATTATCTTGTCTTTATCCGAGAAGTCGTTAAAAAGTTTATTGGCAACATCAAGCATGAATGTTTTGGCATACTCCCCATTTGTGAATGGCTTTCCATTTCTCACAATTGCTAAAGTACCAGCAAAGCTAACCGAATTTCAGTCACCTTGTTGCGTCCAAACATGGAGTTGCTGCTGATTAGCTTGCACTCTGCACAGTAGCTCTTGACATGCTTTCTTCCTGCTATCACTCGCTGGATATTTTGATGCAAATGTAGTATGGCGTGTGTCGAAAGGCTGCTTTATATTTGACCGTTTCTTCGATGCAATTTTATCATTGCATATTAGACATACTGCAGAACCTGCTCTCTCCACAAAGGCGAATTTCTCTGTCTATTCCTACTGAAAAGTATGATACTCCTCATCATTTTTTCTTTTAGCCATCTCTTCGTCAAAAGGGTTTCTGCAGTTAGCTAGCTTACTACTTGATTAAAAGGAGGGCAGTTTACTTCCTGACCTCACAATGACCTGTGTATGTTACACATTATCCAATAAAAATGTGGTGCTGTCCCGGAGGACAGCTGTTATTGGCTCCAGCCACCCACAATCATGAACATGAGCGGTAGGAAATGAATGGATTGTAATACATTAGAATGTTTTATATTTTTAACATTATTTTTTTTTATTAAAGATTTGTCTGCGAGCCAGATGCAGCCATCAAAAGAGCCACATCTGGCTCATGAGCCATTGATTTCCGACCCCTGCCCTAGGGGATGTTAGGCGCGCCTGAGGGACTGTTTTAGCTGCAGCCCTGGTTTTAAAGGCCATGATTGGGCTCCTGGGTGCTCAGACTTGATGGTTCCTGCTGTTTCATTGCTTCTTCATTTCCCCAACAATGGTGCAGATCCACTAAAGAGGCTTACAACTGGCCAACTGGCATCTCTTATCCATTTTCCCAAGAACCTCTAAAAGTTTTAGGACTGGGGGCACTGCTCAGATTCACCTTTTCCAAGGTATAAGTGTCTGGTTTCTATCTTGGAACCACTGGACTGGGTGGAATCTGTTGGAATGTATTTTGATAAAACAACCCAGATCATTCTAGTGTGTACTCAGATTTTATACTTGTGTTCTGAAATATCTGGAAGTTCAATGTGCACGTGGTTAACTAATGACAAAGGCAGTAAGGGAAGAAAAGGAAGCATGGCACAGTTCAGAGAACTTTAGAAATCACCCTTTTTTCTCCACCAGTTTACTGCTGAGGCAGATCCAGCCAGAGAAGTGAATTAATTGACTTTTTCAAGATGGTTTGATGCTAATAAAGAACTCAATCTCCTAGTTTTAATTTTTTTTAATCTTCTGTTATTTTTGTATTCATTGGAACATTTTTCTCTTCTCCTTTATGTAGACAGAAATCCAGGATATTTCACATGTCTCCTTATAGGCCGTGTATTTAAGCATAATTTCCCCAAATGATAGGGAATGTATAGCAGAGAACTCGAGATGTGTGTAATGCTTATCAGAATGCTGATCCTGGGGGAAGCTTCTTTTTAAGGATAACAATAATTACGATGATTTTTATTAACCTCTCAGTTCGTGAGCTTAATTTTGATTAACATAAAGCAATCTATGAGGTTCATTCATTTTTATTTTAAAAAATTCTAAGTAAATTAAGAGCTAGTTTTCTGGTTTTAGATGATGACTCCTCAGGGTAACATACCTTTGAATTAGTTTGATTTGAAGCAAGGGCATTTTGCTCTCCAGCGAAAGATGAGTATGCTCAAATATTTAAGAACAGCATTTTTACAAATTGCTCTTTTGGAAAACCTGTTTTATTATGGAATTAGGATTTGGTTAATGGTATATATATTTTTTATTTTTTAGTAGTGGTACTGCTTGAGCTTAAATGTCAGCTATTTATAGGTTTCCTTTTTATTTATTTTTTCCTGAAGTTCTGAGCTTTGATAGCAGCTCTAGGACCTTCATCCTAGAGGGAAGCAGTGCAGATGTGGTTTAGTGTACTTGCCTGATTTCTCACGTTGGTATCCTCATGTGATAAATGTGGATAATAATAATAATAGCGCTTTCTTACCAGATTTTTGACAAGGATTAAATGAGGTAGCAAATTTAAGAGGCTTTATATATAATGTGCCTGTTTACTAACAGAGAGAACCCACTTTAACAAAGCACACTTTGTGTATCTTTCTCTGCAGTTCAGATTATATCAGTCAGTGCCCTGTTATTGGAAAAAAGGTCTTATTCCTGACGATTTTGTCCAACCAAATAAATTAGAATTGCTGTTGTTTGTAGTATAAATAATCAGTGATTGCAAAGAAGCACAACTTAATCAGACATTCAGGGAAATTTAAAAGCTTTTAAAACTCAGTTTTAGCCTGACCAGGCGGTAGCGCAGTGGATAGAGCGTCGGACTGGGATGCGGTAGACCCAGGTTCGAGACCCCGAGGTAGCCAGCTTGAGTGTGGAGACCATCTGGCTTGAGCAAAAGCTCGCCAGCTTGGACCCAAAGTCGCTGGCTCCAGCAAGGGGGTGCTCAGTCTGCTGAAGGCCCGCGGTCAAGGCACATGTGAGAAAGCAATCAATGAACAACTAAGGTGTCGCAATGGCAATGAAAAACTAATGATTGATGCTTCTCACCTCTCTCCCTTCCTGTCTGTCTGTGTCTATCTATCCCTCTCTCTGACTCTCTCTCTGTCCCTGTAAAAAATTAAAAACAATTAAAAAAACAAAAAAACTCAGTTTTACTTGTAAATTGCTTAAGACATCAATGGTTAATTTAATTTTTTTAAAAATGTTTATTGATTTGAGAGAGAGAGGAAGGGGGAGAGAGAGAGACAGGAACATAGATCTGTTCTTGTATGTGCCCTGACTGGGGATTGAACCAGCAATCTTGGTACTTCTGGACAATGTTCTAACAAACCGAGCTATCTGGCCAGGACTATATGTTGTTTTGATAAAAAATATCTTCACAGCAAGTTTTACTTACTCTAATTGTTGGCACTCCCAAGGATTCTGTCATCTGCCTGAAGCGATCAATTCTGCTTTCTTGACTTTAGCTCTTGTGACCCTGTGATGATTACTTTCAGATACTTACCTTCAGCTCTCTTTTGAGTTTCCAGTTGCTTACAAGACATCTCCATGTGGTTCTCCCAAGATATCTCCAACTCCACACACAAGCAAGCATCATTCATTATCTCCTGTCTTTCCTCACCCTGTGTCACCTGTTTTTCCTCTGCCCTAGTGAATGGCACTGTCATAGCCATCCAGACAGTCATCAGAGCCAAACACCCAGAGTCATCCAGACCACTTTTTCCTTCATCCCTCACTTTGAATTAGTCATGAAGTAATAGTGACTCTACCTCTGAAATACTTCTAAGCACTATTACTTAATAGTGCTTCTCGTCTCTCTCTCCATGCCCTCTACCTTAAACCCTCATCTCTCTCCAGGACTATGTTAAGCTTCTAACTGGTCTCTCTGCCCCTTCCTCCAACCTATCCAGTACCATTGCTATAGTCATATTCCTTAAGCCTAAATGGAATGATCTTTGTCACATATTTAGAAACTTCTTCTAGCACCCCATTGACTGTGTAATAAATACAACCTCCCTCAGTAGGTAAACAAGACCCACCATGATCTTGAGATGACTCCTTGTCCAAAACTTCTTCCTAACCTTTTGGCAATTCTCCCTGTGCATTCCACACTCCATCAGTACCGACCTTCAGTAGTTCTGTGATGCTGTGTGACATTCTCACTTCCCTCCCGGCCTTAGCACCGTGTCTCTTTGCCTTAAATGCAGACTCTTCTCTTTCTGGTGAATGAAGCTTCTTGACTACCCCTTTTCCCTGTCATTAGAGTTAATCAGGTCTTCCTTTGTGCTATAAGAGTATTTTTATTTTTATTTTCACTGTTTTGAAATTCTTCTAATTGTTAGGCTTTCCCCACTAGACCACCTTCAAGGACAATAGACTTTTAATCATTTTAGCACAGTGGTTCTTAACCTGGGTTCTATCGAACCCTTGGGGTTCGATGAGTCGGTCTCAGGGGTTCGGAGAAGCCTTTGCCGCGGAGGCCAGAATAAAGTAATACCGTTATTTGTTGTGAGTTCATGCACTTTATTGGTTCTGTTCTTTGAGTAAGGTGATGTCCATGCACGGCTCATTTTGTGCACCAGTAAAAAAACATATACCTATGTCTTGAATTTGGAAAAAAAAAATCATATTTTATTTATCACTAAAGAAGGGTTCCGTGAATGCGCATATGAAACTGGTGGGTTTGGTACCTCAAAAAAGGTTAAGAACCACTGTTTTAGCATTTCCAGTGTTTATCCAGACCTTGGCATAAGAAGACATTTCATAAACAATATGAAAAATTATTCATGAAACTGAGGATTAGGGGAGGAAGCAATAAAGTTAATGGAAGAATGACTTGTTCTATCAATTATTTTTTTAAATGGCCTGTGGGAGATGGACTTTGACTTTGGATGACAGAAAAATGGAGATTATAGTTACTTCCATCGTTGCTTTGAGGACTAATGAAGCGACATTTTCGGGTGCCCAGGCTAATGCCTGACATCAAGTAGTGCTTCATGCGTGTCCATTGCATTCAAATTAGTCTTCTGTTTCTGGATAATTCTAGTAAAACCTAATCTCATGTTAAATATAAGTAATGTTTGTGCATAAACTGACACTATTAAATAAAGATACCATTACCTTTTTTTTTCCTTCAAAGATTTATTCATTGTGCTGATGATTCCCCAGATCCTTGTATGGAATACGAGGTAAGAAACTTTTTTATCTCAATGAAGTTGATAAACCTAGAAAAAGAAGTGAGGAGAATTGCTATTCTTAAGTAATGAATGAACTTTTTGGATTAATTTCTCAAGGAACCTATCATCATTGAATTTTGAAATTTATTATGTATAAATATAAACATACATATTCTTTCTATTATAATACATATAGAAATATATATACACACACAGTATAGTACACAGTCTATACATACAGTTGGCTCTCAGCATCTGTAGGAAATTGGCTCCAGGACTCCTAAGGATATAAAAGCCAGTCTGGCAAGCCTAGGAAAATGATACTCATAGTGTAATTAAAATGAAAAATGTTGCCTGACCTGTGGTGGTGCAGTGGATAAAGTGTCGACCTGGAATGCTGAGGTTGCCGGTTCAAAACCCTGGGCTTGCCCGGTCAAGGCACATATGGGAGTTGAAGCTTCCTGCTCCTCCCCCCCTTCTCTCTCTCTCTCTCTCTCTCTCTCTCTCTCTCTCTCTCTCCCCCTTTCCTCTAAAATGAATAAATAAAAATAATTTAAAATGAAAAATGTTGCAAGCAGAATCCTGTGCATCATATGCTCTTGTTTGTGTGTATTTAAAAATATATATGTATATACCCACTGTATGCTCATATATTCATAGAATATTTCTGGAAAGTTATACGAGAAATTGATAGCACTGCTTGTCTCTGAGGAGAAAGACAAAGGGAGTGAATGGGGAAGATTCACCTTTTATCTTTTTGCATTTTTTTAGTCAACCACAAATATATGTAGTACCTGTCTAAAACATTCTTTCAATTAAGATTGTGCAAGTTTTTTAAAAATTTAATATCTGTATGCAGCAATTGCTTATTTCCTTTTTGCTTCAATAAAAATTACCATGACCATAAAAAATATATACAGTGTATGCCAGTATCAGCTTTTATTAGGTAAGAACTGTAATATTTAGTTTGGGGTTCTTTATTTAATAATTAGGTTCTTTTAAAAATAATTGACACATACAGACTTGACTAAGAACACACAGTGATGAAAATTGAAATTAGTGCATTTTAAATTTCTAAAGCATATATATTTTTTAATGTATTTTTAGAAATTTTGAAATTAAATTTAATGGAGTGACATTGATTAATAAGAGTACATAAGTTTCAGGTAAACATTTCTCTAGCATTTGAACTATTGATTGCATTGTGTATCTATCACCCAAAGTCAAATCATTTTCTGTCACCATATAGTTATCCTTCTGAACTCCCCTCCTCCCCAACCCTTCCTCCAAGAAACCATTTCACTTTTACCTGTGTCCATGAGTCTCAGTTTTTATATCCCACCTATGTATGATATATACTTGTTCCTCTTTACTCCCCTCCCCCCCCTTCACCTACCCCTTCTCTCTCAAAAGGCATATTTTAACCATACAATTAATTTTTATCAAGTGAGAGGCAGGAAGGCAGACAGACTCCCACATGTGCCCCAACGGGGATCTACCTGGCAACCCCTGTCTGGGTCTGATGCTCTGCCAATTTGGGGCCACTGCTTTATTGCTCTGCAACTGAGCTATTTTAGCACCTGAGGTGAGGCCATGGAGCCATCCCCAGCGCCAGGGGCAAACTCATTTGAACCATGACTGCAGGAGAGGACAAGAGAGAGACAGAGAAGGGAGGGATAGAGAATCACATGGTCAGTTCTGTGTTCTTTAACTGGGAATCAAACCCGGGACATCCACACACTGGGTCGATGCTCTACCACTGAGTCAACCGGCCAAGGCCATACAATTTTTTAAGAAAAGCAAGTTATTATAAAAAGTGTAAGAATAGCCTGACCTGTGGTGGCGCAGTGGATAAAGCGTCGACCTGGGAACACTGAGGTCGCCAGTTCAAAACCCTGCACTGGTCTGGTCAAGCACATATGGGAGTTGATGCTTCCAGCTCCTCCCCCCTTTCTCTCTTTCTCTATCTCTCTCTCTCACTCTGTGTCTCCTCTCTAAAATGAATAAATAAAATGAAATTTAAAAAAAATCTTTTAAAAAAAAGTGTAAGAATATAAGAAAATATGAACCTACCACCTATATATATTCTCAGAATATTAGCATTTGGGTCTTTAACTCCCTTTTCATGTGTGTGTGTGTGTGTGTGTGTGTACATTTTATAAAGCTGTTTGCATACTGTTTTTTTCCACTTAACCATAGTGTGAGCACTTTCCTAGATCATTAAATCTTTTATGTCATGATTTTTAGTGGCTACTTATTTTATGTATTTACTGTTTTATTTGACAAACATTTCTTAAACACCTACTATGTATTATGTACTTGTGCTGGAACACAAAGTTGAATTGGTTCCTTGCCCTTAGGGAAGTTACTGTTCTGTAGGGATGAGATACTATCAAATTATCATAGTACAACGTGGTATATATGTGTTTGCTGTAGAATGTCATGCACAGGAAACTGGGAAGCACAGAATGTGGGAAGTGTAAAACAGCAGATCCAGACCTGGAAGATGGACCTGGTATTGTTGTGGGATCCCAAAGAAACCATAAGGAAAACCAGATAGAGCAGACATAGCCTTTATTACTTACAGACAAGGGAAGCACTGATGGCAGCCAGTTGGTGAAAGTTTTGCACCCTGCTGGGTGGGGTTGCAGTTTAAATAGTTAAGTCCTGGGAAGTTATTCAGGCGAAACTTTTTGTTTATGTATAGGTAAGCAGGTGAACGGGGCAGGGGTTAAGGTAAATGGTCTGGGCTGTTCTGTATTGTCCCTCCGTGACACATTTCTGGTGACTCAGTTTCATTGTTTTTAGTGAAACCTTACAGTTTTACTACCCTTTATCTCATGGACTGTGGTCCGCATCTGTGACCATGGCACCATGTAGCTGGGTAGGGGAACCATGTCCAGCATCGACTCTACAGGAAGGGAGGCTCCTGAGCCCATTGAGGGATGTGCGATGGCGCCCAGAGTAATTCAGGTTTCAGCTCACAGGCTTGGGAGGGCAGAGAGTCGTATGCCAGGGTAATAGAGTTTAGAGACACTAGCCATTTATTATGGTTAACACTTCAGAAAAACAGGACTAGTTTTCTCCAAAGGACATTTTAAAAACAGACTCAGAAGCATATATTTGTCAACTGTTCTACTTATAAAATTACAGCAACCCAATAATATATGAATAGTACACTAAGTAATTAATTACATTAAGAAGACTTGAACCACTGATAGAATTGGTTTACTTTAAAATAATGGCAACACATAAAAGGGTTATAATGATTTTTTGTAAAAAGCCGTAATAATAATTTTATCAGACTACATATTACAGAATAGTGGTTAAAACAGATAATTTGAAATTATTGAATTTCTCATCTTTTTTTTTAACTTCAATGGGGTGACACCAATAAATCAGGGTACATATGTACAATGAAAACATCTCCAGATTATCTTATCATTCAATTGTGTTGCGTATCCATCACCCAAAGTCAAATTGTCCTCTGTCACCTTCTATCTGGTTTTCCCTGTGCCCCTCCCCTTCTTCCTATCCCACCCTCCCCTCCCTCCCCCCACCCGGTAACCACCACACTCTTGTCCATGTCTCATAGTCTCGCTTTTATGTCCCACCTATGTATGAAATCATGCTGTTCTCAGGTTTTTTTTTCTGATTTACTTATTTCACTCCGTATAATGTTATCAAGGTACATCCATTTTGTTGTAAATGATCCTATGTCATCATTTCTTATGGCTGAGTAGTATTCCATAGTATATATGTACCAAAGCTTTTTAATCCACTCGTCTTCTGACGGACACTTGGGCTGTTTCCAGATCTTCGCTATTGAATTTCTCATCTTTTTAAAGGAGTTAAGAACATATGAATTACAGGGCAACTTATAGCACAGCCATAGTAAAATCTGACTTCATCATCATTGGGGGTGTGTATTAGGTTGGACCTCTCAAAACAATAAATAAATGTCAAAAATGTATTTTTCCATAGAGAATTTAACACAGTTTCACATTTATTAGGCTAATAGATCACAACTATATTTCCTACATCTCACATTAATGTTTTCTGACACCTCCTTTAAAAAAAAATAATAATAGCAATTGTTAAGATGTGTTTGGGCATAAAATTGTCTATTAGATCAGTAAATACCCCCTTGTTATATATATTTGTGTTACATTCTTTTTCTACAGCTTGTTCTTCGAAAATGGTGTGAATTAATTCCTGGAGCTGAGTTCCGGTGTTTTGTCAAGGAAAACAAGCTTATTGGTGAGATTTTTTTTGCCCTTGAAAGTAATTGTTAAAAGAAGACAAGCATTTGATGGAAGGAAATTTTCAGTAGTTAGGACAGGGGTAATAATCAGTCTTTATCTTAGACTCTTCTTCTAACCAGTTGGTACTGACTCTCTGGAATGCTATACTGACAAGGACCCTGAGGCCATATTCAGTTTCCATGGAACATGGTATTGTCAATTTGTCATGTCTCTCTGGATTCTGGAGATAAAGTGAGGGCCTTTATCCTTCCAGATGTAGGATATGTCTAATATTACCTGCTTTCTCTATAGGACTTTCCTAAGTATTGTTAGCTGTATACTGCTTATTTTTAAACATCATAAAAAGCCAAGTTATTTGATTTTATTATTTTTTTAGAAAATTAAATTTAATAGGGTGACGTTGATCAATAAGAGTACATAGGTTTCAGCCAAACATCTATCTCTGTAGCATTTGAACCGTAGTGTTGTGTGCCCATCACCCAAAGTCATATACAGTGTGTCCATAAAGTCTTGGTGCACTTTTGACCGGTCAACCGTATATTTGTCCCTCCTGATTGCCCTCCACCCTCTCCCTCCCCCTGTATCCACTTCAGTTTTATCTATGTCCATGAGTCTAATTTTTATATATAGTTCTTAGAAAATCCAAGTTTTTAAAACATTTTCTATCATTGGAACACTGTTTGTTAGTCTAGCAAGGGAAAATATGTGGACAAATAAATGTATTATTTGAAAAGCCACCCATTTGCTTTCCTCTCACGTTTGCTGTGCTTGATTCAAGTTAAACACTGCAGATAATTTGCTCTTTTTTGGTCTCAGCACCTTTTCCGTGAACTAAAATTTATCTTCTACCATGAAAAGTGTGATTTGAATAGAATCAAATCAACACTAGTTATTTATTAAGTATAATGTTGACATTAGTTTACATGAAAGAACCGGACTGTTTGAATTTATCACATTTTTAGATAGTCCTGAAAAAGCTGTGCTTTTAAGTGCAGCTACAGAGGGGAGCCTATCAGCATGTGATTAAGGAATTGGGTGGAAGCCCTTCTTTCAGAACAGAGAGCCTTTTTTCTAGACCAAGAGCAAATTGAGTGAGTTCTTACAATCGTCTCTTTAGTTTATTTAGAATGATATCATTATGTCACTCTGAAGAAAGGGATGTTTACTTTTCCAAAGCTTGAAACATCTGGCTAGTGAAGGCAAGGTAGCATGTATAAACAGGAAAAATAGACTGCTTCTATGAAATATAGTATTAATATTGAAGACACATGGTGATGAGTATTTTATATTTTCCCAAAGAAAGTGCAGAAAATGCCAATCTATAGAAAATTCATTGGAAAAATCAAAGAAAAGCAATTGTCCTGACCTGTGGTGGTGCAGTGGACAGGGCGTCAGTCAACCTGGAATGTTGAGGTCGCCGGTTCAAAACCCTGGGCTTTCCTGGTCAGGGCACATACGAGAAGCAACTACTATGAGTAGATGTTTCCCGCTCCCCCCCATCTAAGAATCAATTTAAAAAATAATAAAAAAAAGCAACTGACTATATGTGCACATTTAAAATTTGTTCTTTCATTTTTTACATAATAGGTATTTTTAAATTAATTTTTCATAATATTAAATAAAAATAACTACTATTTATGAAGTAAGAGTGCATGGCAATAGAACTTCAAGATTCATCTATCTGTATGAACCTTTACAACTGATATTTCTATAAGATGCTAAATAATGGATAATTCAATCAAAATTCATCTGCTTGGTCTTCTGATCTATTTTAATGGTTCTGTCAAGAGTTTTAAATCACATTTTTAATGTTTTTGAAAAGACTAATGTAATAACGGAATATAAAATATTTTCTTGTCAGCTGTTTCTCAAAGGGACTACACACAATACTATGATCATATTTCTAAACAAAAGGAAGAGATTTGCCGGTGCATACAAGACTTCTTCAAGAAACATGTGCAGTATAAATTCTTAGATGAAGACTGTGAGTATTTTTTATTGACTCAGTGACATGAAATGAAATATATAGTCTTACTGGACATTATTTCACAGTGGCATATATTGTAAGATGAGATTTGAAACACTAGTTTAAGTGTTGTACTATATTATTATTTGCTATTGCTAATGGTTTCCATGTTAATTTTACCTTATCTAATCAGAGTTCCTTTTTAAATACTGAGGGTTTTTTCTTCTGCTGTTTTAAATATTTTATTATCCATTTCAAAGGGTTTATATATAGAGGACAAATGCTTCTCTTATTTGGACTAAATTAGCTGGACAATTGATCTACCGTACTAGATTTTTTATTTTTATTGGAATAATCAGATAATACCAGTTATATAGTAAACATTTGTCAGTTGGTTTTAAGAATTAAAAATTAAAAGTATTGTGTATGAGAGAGAGTTTTTACTCATCCTAAAATTATATCTGCTATGACTTTTTTCTACTTACCAAGCCTGGTCTGTGGCAGATTTGGTTTTCAAAAATGATTAGTCATGCCATAAGTGTAGCTAGATTTTATGCTTTCCTACTATAAATCTTACTCATTTCATTTCCCATCCCCAGTGTTTGGTGCCTCTTTTACTAGTACATTGAACCAGTTAATAAAGGTGAACTTTTGAGATGCTATTGGTGTTTGGTTTGAGTTTTTAAATATAAGGGATTGCCCTGGCCTGATAAATCAGTTAGTGTGAGCATTGTCCCCAAGTGCAGAGGTTGCGAGTTCCATCCCCTGTCAGGGCACATGCAGGAACAGCTTGATGTTCTTGACTCTTTTTCCCTGCCTCTGTGTCAAAAATCAGTAAAATAAATATTTTAAAAAGTAAATATAAGGAATTATGGCTAAGGGTAGAGAAAACAAAATTATGTAAATAAAACATTGCAACATGCCTTTTATTATTATTATTATTTTTTTTTTTCTGAAGTGAGAAGTGGGGAGGCAGAGAGATTCCTGCATGTGCCCGACCGGGATCCACCTGGCAAAACCACTAGGGGGCAATGTTCTACCAATCTAGGGCATTGCTCCCTTGCAACCAGAGCCATCCTGGCGTCTGAGGCAGAGGCCATAGAGCCATCCTTAGCACCTGGGCCGACTTTTTCCAGTGGAGCTTTGACTGTGGGAGGGGAAGAGAGAAATAGAAAGGAGAGGGGGAAGGGTGGAGAAGCAGATGGGCACTTCTCCTGTGTGCCTTGGCTGGGAATCAAACCTGGGACTCCACATGCCAGGCTGACGCTCCACTGAGCCAATTGGCCAGGGCTGCAACATGCCTTTTTATGATTGAAGTTTTGAAATCTAGAAGTATGAAATTCTTCAGGTCAATTATATTCTGCTGTTGGAGTAACTAATAATAAAATGCATTTTAATATTCAAAAGGAGGCTTAGATCATGCAAATAGTTTATTATTAACTTTGAGTTTTTTTCTTTCTTACAGTTGTATTTGATATATATAGAGACAGTAGGGTAAGTAAAAACTGTTTGATCATACTTTTAAATCAGGGCTGATCTTATAAGTGGACTGCATAGCTATTATGTATGTAAATAGCCCACTGCTCAAAAAATATTTTCTCAAACTAAGGTGTTTGAAATTCACAGTGGTCGAGAAACTCCCCTTAAAATATACTTAACACAGGAGAGAGAATATCTACAATAATTATGTACAACAAACTTACAGATCTGATACCATACATGGTTATTACAATATCATTGACTGTATTCCCTATGCTGTACTTTACATCCCTGTGACTTTTTTTGTAACTGGCAATTTGTACATCTTAATCCTTTTCCCCTTTTCCCCCCAATGCCCCTCCCATCCAGCAACCATCAGCTTGTTCTCTGTATCTTTGAGTTTGTTTTTGTTCTGTTTATTTATTTAAGTGAAATCATATGGTATTTGTCTTTGTCTGACTTATTTCACTTAACATAATACCCTGTAAGTTGATCTATGTTGTTGCAAATGATAAGATTTTATTTTTTATTGCCTACTAATATTTTTTTGTATATATGTACCACAGCATTTTTATCCATTTGTTTATCGATGGACACAGGTTGCTTCCATATCTTGGCTATTATAAATAATGCTGCATTAAACATAGGGGTATATATGTCTTTTTAAATAAGTGTTTTGAATTTCTTCAGATAAATACCCAAGAGGGCAATTTTGTGGTAGTTCTGTTTTGAATTTTTTGCATAACCTCCATACTGTTTTCTATAGCTGCACCAATTTATAATCCTACCAGCAATACACTAGGGTTCCCTTTCCTTCACATTTCTTTAAGATTTTTATTTTATTGATTTTAGGGGATGGGGGGGGGGAGAGAGAGAGAGAAAGGGTGAGGAGGAAGTATCAACTGGTAGTAGTTGCTTCTCAAATGTGCCCTGACCACCTGGGGTTTCAAACTAGCAACCTCAGCACTCCAGGTCTGTGCTGTATCACCCGTGCCTCTACAGGTTAGCCTCTTCTCTACATCTTTGCGAACACTTGTTATTTGTTGATTTATTGATGGTAGCTGACAGGTGTGAGGTGGTATCTCTTTGAGGTTTTAACTTTAGACATTATTAATTTAACAGATGGCTAAATGGTCACCTTTTGTCCCACTTTTTACTTTTTTCAGGAGTTTGGGTTGGCTTAAAATAGTTCAGTTTGCATACTTAAATATGGCCAGAAATTTGTCATTTGATAATTATTTTTAATAAACAAAAAGATCTTTAGCATGACTTCGGTCACTTTTATCTTTAGACTTAAGATGAAGATAACAGTAATTTTTACTTATTTTTAATTGATTTTAGAGAGAGAGAGGAAGGGAGAGAGAAACATTGATTTATTGTTCCACTTATTTATGCATTCATTGGTTGATTTTTGTATGTGCCCTGACCAGGGATCAAACTGCAACCTTGGTATATTGGGCTGACATTCTAACCACCTGAGCTACCAGCCAGTACTATTTAATTTAAATTTTAAAAGTGATGGAAACATCTATAATCAAAAAGAAAACGAAAACCTGAATTAATAAATTCTAGAGCAGAGATTTTTTTTTTTTTTTTTTTTTTGGTGAGCCATCAGCTTTAATTCTAGCTTGCACCCAGCGGGCAAGCAAAAACACACACTGGGCTCCAAAACCTACACATTCAGTGCTCACAAAGCTACTGACTTATCCGAGTTTCCTAGAATCAAAGGTTTCTAGCTCACCATAGAGCAGAGATTTTTACTATCAAGACATATAACCCTTTTCACAGAAATTTGGTCACTGAATGTCTTGTGATTAGTGCTCATTGACCTAGCTCCCTGGTCGGCAAACCGCGGCTCACGAGCCACATGCGGCTCTTTGGCCCCTTGAGTGCGGCTCTTCCACAAAACACCACGTGCGGATGCTTCCTCGATAAGGAATGTACCTACCTATATAGTTTAAGTTTAAAAAATTTGGCTCTCAAAAGGAACTTCAATCGTTGTACTGTTGATATTTGGCTCTGTTGACTAATGAGTTTGCCGACCACTGACCTAGATGTTAAGAAGACAGCAGGTGTGTTTTCCAAATATGTGGTCCGTATGTTTCCAAATGTTACCCACATATTTCGCATTACATCAGGCTCATTGGAGTGATGCTTGTGATACCTTTGAATCATTCTTTGGACAAAAGGATTTGGCTCATATGGTCATGTCTTCAAATATACTTATTCTCTTCAGCCAAGAGATACCACTTACTATTTTCATCTTTCTGCTTTCGAGGCTGATGTGTCTATTAAGGATCAGAAAGAGGAGTTATTAATTGAGATTTAGTAAACAAGAGGGATATTCCTTGGCAAAGTTTCAACTTAGTGAAAACAAACCTCAGAAAAAGAATGTGGCGCTGGCCAGGTGGCTCTGTGAGTAGAATGTCATCCCGATGCACTAAGGTGTGGCTTCGATCCCTAGTCAGGGCACATATGAGAGGCCAATGAGTACACAACTAAAGGGAACAATGAGTTGATGATTTCTCTCTCCCTTCTCCCCTCTCTCTCTTCCTCTCTCACTCTTTTCCTTCCTCTCTCTCTCTCTCTCTCTCACTTAAATCAATGGAAGTATTTTTTTTTTTTAACAAAAGAAAGGAAGGGAAAAGATGTGGAGCCAGTGTGATGGAATGGATAGAAACCTGAGCTGATAAACGGAAGCCAAGGCTCTAGTCTCCCCACTCTGCTTTTAACGGATAGACACTGGCCACATCCAAGCACTCAGGCGGCCAGCGTCTATCGAGGTCCTGTAATGTGTCAGGTGCCATCCTTCTAACAAGCTTCTACCAAGAAGCTTCCAACCAGATGATCTCATGACTTTGAGGAGCTTAATCTTCAAGACTTGAAACCCAGGGAACTGGCGTGATAACAAGCTAGATCACGTCCATTAGTGAGTAAACCTAGCCCTTTGTCCTGAATGTGCAACTCAGAAGAGCTTTATTCTCATTTAATCCGCGTACCCTGTGAGGTATATATTATTTGTTCCCATTTTACAGCTATTAAAACTGAAGCAATTATATGCTAATGCAGTTATATTAATATAATTTTAAAATTTGGAATTTGCCAATCTCAGTATTTCCCTGGCAAATGTTTGAGATGTACATAAGTAATTACTGCTATGATCTTGCACAACTGATAGTTTTATATTTTTGTGTTTTTGTTTTGAGGGAGAGAGAGGAAAGGAGAGAGAGAAGCATCAACTTGTTGCTCCACTTTAGTTGTGCATCCATTGACTGCTTCTCATATGTGCCTTAATTGGGGATTGAACCAGCAACCTTGAGCTTGAGCCAGTATCTCACTTGAGTTGGGAACCTTGGGTTTTGAACCACGATCTGGGTGCTCCCAGCAGTGCTCTATCTTTTGCACTGCCACTGCTCAGGCTGTTGTATGTTTTTAAAGTGAGAAACATGCTGGTATAAGCATCCTGACAATTTCTGAGAAGATTTAAACCATGATGTAAAACTCATATGCATTTAGTCAGTGGCACTTGTAACACCATCTGTTGGGCACTTTATTAAATATGTAATTTTATCTCTTGTAGAAAACTAACTCCTTTTACACGGCCTCTTATATAAATGTAATTAAAGTGTGTAGGCTTGGCTATATATATATATATATATATATATATATATATATATTACAGTTGCGATATTCTTCATTTATTTATCAAGAATGACTCTTTTTAACATAGTGAAGTCCAGCAAGATTTGAGTTTGTACAGATCTGAGAGCAATTGACTCTATTCACATATGCCCCAACTGTCGTGAACTAGCAGGACTTGTAATTATTTTGCAGGTCTCGGGTGGGAGCTGCGGAGGATTACAAAATAAACACAGAAAGGAAAAGGATGGGATTGGGAGGACCCATTGCACAGCTGATGGCTTGTAAGAGCAAATCTCCACCCCCAAACTGCTTTATTTATAGGGCAAAGTCATTAGCAAAACAAAGAAAGCTTAGATAACAAAATCACATTTCTGAGGCAAACCAAGAATTCTCCCAAGGGCAAAACCCCCCTCCCCATAACATTTTAACTTCACAAAACAAAGAGTAAAAAGAAAACTGCCTCTAGTCTCTTCAACAAACATGGGGGATGTGAGTAAAAACCAGCAGTCTCATAATTAAGATGGAGGTGTGAAGAAAGGCATAGTCATTTGCAACTTAATCAAACAATCAGAGATTTGTGTGGAAGAGTTTATCATCTTGGCTTAAGTCCTAAACTGCTAGGATCTTTGTTAACTAGCAATCTCCCACACCTAACCTTGTCTCTCTACCCTGTTAATATGTTATTTTAAGCCCTGAGAATGGCTTTAGGGCACCAGTGAGGAAATATTAGCAGTGATATAAATTAAAATGGATATTCTCAACTTGATTCTTTGTTCAGACTGTGATTATATGTGTTTGCTATTTTCTTTTCTGTTTTTTTTACTTTTATTTAAAAAAATTAAATTTAACAGGGTGATATTGGTCAACAAGAGAACATAGATTTGGGCAAATATCTCTACATGATTTGGACAGTCAATTATGTTGTGTACCCATCACCCAAAGTCAAATCATCCTCTGTTACCTTATACCTCTCCCCCTCCCCCTATTCAGCTTGGCAACATTTTGATGTGTCTGCTTTCTTACTGTGGCTAGCAAGTTGACTCAGTGCTGATAAAGCAGTGGTTCTTAACCTTTTTTGAGGTACTGAACCCACCAGTTTCATATGCTCATTCACCGAAACCTTCTTTAGTGATAAATAAAATATGATTTTTTTTTCCAAATTCAAGACATAGGTATATGTTTTTTTACTGGTGCACAAAATGAGCCGTGCATGAACATCACCTTGCTCAAAGAACAAAACCAACAAAGTGCATGAACTCACAACAAATTATGGAATTACTTTATTCTGGCCTCCACGGCAGAGGCTTCTCTGAACCCCTGAGACCGACTCATCAAACCCCTAGGGTTCGATAGAACTCAGGTTAAGAACCACTGTGATAGAGTCTGATGTCATGTATGCAAAGTGATAGCCCACCCGTTCATTAGGTCTGGGATGGAGCATGGGGATATGTATGGTAAGATGCTCCTCAAATGATGCTAATGCACCACTAGAATTTAGATTTACTGCCTATACTCTTGAAAAATTATTTCAGTCCCCTAATGTTATTCTTTTGTTACTTTTTTATAACTGTTCTGTGTGTGATTGAAAAAAGCAGGTACAAATTTCTGAGGTGTTAGGTACCCTGCAGTTGTTTGTTCAGTTAAACTTAATAATGTTAAAATCTTCCCTATCTTATGAATGAAATGATGTCTTAGGATACCTTCACAGTAATGCAGATCTGGGGAAATGGCTAGGCTATAGATGAAACAAGATGGGCCATGGGGGTCAACAAGATCATGTGTAAACTAAGTGCTAGATGCATTAGGATTTTTATATCATTTTGTCCCCTTTTGTATATGTTTAACCTTTTGCATACAAAAATCTTTTTAAAAACTTTAAAACCATGATAAAATCTATATTAAAATTTATTTTTTTCTATTTAACCTTCTAGTTAACTGCACAGGCTTATGTTCCCAATGAAGTCTCGCCTTCAGGCAGTGACCCTCTCTGTATCCCTGATAATGCTTTTGTGCGTTTGGCATTAAAGTATGTTTTGCTCTGATATTATTGCAGTTTTCTTTTGGTTTTAGGATTTATGTATTTTTTAGTTATTTTCTTTTAAGCTGTTAAGTTTTACTTGTGTGCTGTGTCTTATAAGTAGATTATTGCTAGTTTTGTGTTTTTAATCACTGACAATTTCTAGTTATAACTGGTGAGTGTTTGCATTTATTGTATTGGATATTGGAATGTTTTCTGCCATCTTATCTTAGTCTTCTATGCATTATTTTCTTCTTTTTATTTGTATTACTGGTTTTTCTTCATTCTTCCTCCCCCACTCCAATATTTGGAAGTTTTTTTATTTCTGTTAATTTTGATAGTTACCATTAAATCTTCTTTTTTTTTTTAAGTACGAGGAAGGGAAATAGACAAACTACCTGGCAATCCTGTCTGGGTCAGATGCTCTGCACATCTGGGTTCATGCTCGCAACTGAGCTACTTTTAGCACCTGAGGTGGAGGCTCCACAGAGCCATTCTCAGTGCCTGAGGCCAATCTGCTCAAATCAACTGAGCCATGACCTGCAGGAGGGGCAGAGAGAGAAAAAGGGGACTTCTACATACCGGGCCAACGCTCTAAGATTGAGCCAACTGGCAGAGCCCCATTAAATCTTGATGTGGATATTTAATAAGCTCTGAAGTTAGTTTCACTTGCTGTCACCCTCATGATGCAAGGACTTTTCATACACTAATTCCCAGCATCCACTTGCATTATGATTTCTGATTTTTAGTACCACTTTGTGTTTGTACTCCTAAATTAGTCATAATTGTTGCTATTTGGTTTATTTGCTGCTTCTTGCATCTTACTGCTTTCTGGATCCAGTTCTTCCTATTAGTACAGTGGTCCCTCATCTGTCGCGGGGGTTAGGTTCTAGAATCCCTCGTGATAGGTAAAAATCCGTGAAGTAGTGACCTTATATTTATTTTATTACTTATATATATTTTAAGGCTGTATAAACCTTTCCCACACTGCTATTAACCTTTCCCACACTTACTTTGCTTATTTTACCGCAAAAATAATTAAAATACTAAATATATAAAAATACCTACATACTGCAAAATCCCATGATATAGTGAAATATTTGTGATACAAAATTAGATATATACAATTTAAAAATCCACGATACAGTGAGAACACAGAAAGGGAACCGCAACATGATGAGGGGTGACTGTATATTCTTTCATAGTAAATTTCTTCAGCCCTTGGCTGGAAAAGCTTTTGTTTACTCTCATACATGATGATAAGCTTAGCTGGCTATAGAATTTTCAGTTGACCAGTTTGGTTGCCTCAGCACTTTGAAAACCTTGCTCCATTGCTGTTTGGCTTTTTTTGTTTTTCTTTTTTGGGTCACGCTTTCTAGGTCTAAGAATTCATTTGCTTTGTTAAGTGGAGAATTCTCAGCTATCTTTTCAAGTATCATCTCTTTTTATTTCTATCTTTTGGCCTTTGGAAATCTATTTACAGGTTGGTGTTTAGAGATTCTGACTTTATCCTCATGTCTCTTGACTTCACATTTTCCACTTCTTTCCCTCTCTGTACTGTGGTGTGTAATTTTCTCAGCTATATCTTCCAGTTTACTAATTCTCTTTCAGCTACCTCTGATCTGATATGTTTAACCTGTTTACTAAGTTTCAAATTGTATCAGCTACATTTTTCATTTCTGTAGTTTACTCTTTAAGTCTGCCTATTTTTTCATAGTATCTTGTGTTTCAGGGTTTTGTTTTGTTTTTATATTTTCAATCATTTAAGACTACTGATTTATTTGCTTAGGTTTTTTGGCATATAATTTATGTCGAGTTGAATTTATCTTTTTTATGTATAGTTCTATGAGTTTAAAAAACACATCTAGTTGTATAACCACTACTACAACGATGATGTAGAATACTTCACTTCCTGAAATTTCCTCATGACCCTCTCTGCACCCTAACCCCTGAAAAACTGCTATGTAAACCTACTGATTTAGTTTTAAGCTTTTAATTAGTAATACATTTACATTGCTTAAAAATTAAATTGGTGTGAAAATATACATAGAAACCCCTGACCTTCCGCTCTCCTGCAAGTTCACTTTTATTAATTTCTTATATATCTGTCCAGTAAGTCTTGATGCAGAAACAAGCAATACATTTATTTTTTTCATTTTCTTACACACAGCAAATGATTTACAGTCTGCACCTTGCTTTTTTTAAAAAATCCTTTTTTATAAACACTTATCTTGGAGAGCCTTCCAATTTCTTACAATGGTACAACCTGTTTCATTCTTCAGATACACTGTATAATTTGTTTAGCTACTTCCCTAGGGATGAGCACATACATTGTTTCTAGGCAAATTGTGCTGTGGTGAGCATCCCAAATACATGTTGTTTCATACATGTACAAGTATAGCTATAGGGTAAATTCTTAGAAGTGGGATTGCTAGCTCAAAAAGCTAAATGCATTTTAATTTTGATATATATGGCAGTTTGCCCTCTGTAGAAGCTGCAACAAGTAATCCTACTGGGAATGTACCTGGATATTTCCTCAAAGCTTGCCAACAGAGGACATGGTCAAAATTTCTAGCATTTTCTTGTTGTTTTGGTAGATGAAAAGTGATGTTTCTTTATAATTTTAATTTCTATTTTTCTTATTGTACGTGAGAATGCATTTTATCTTTTCATATACATAGGGGTCATTTCTGTGAACTCTTGCTTCATGTCTTTTCCATTTTTTCCAATTGTCTTATTTTCCTTCAAAATATAGGAGTGCTTGATATATTAAAGAGATGAGGCACTTTTGCCATGAAGATCAAATACGTTATTTTTTTAATGACTTCTGAATTTGAGTCATAATTTTAAAAAAATAGCTCCTTTTTTTCCAGTTATTTTATGACTTATTGCTTGTACATTTAAATCTTTGACCTGGCCCTGGCTGGTTGGCTCAGTGGATAGAACATTGGCTTGGCGTGCAGATGTTCTGGGTTCAGTCCCTGGTCAGGGCACACATGAGAAGCCACCATCTGCTTCTCTTTCCCTCCAGCTTCCCCTCTCTGTCTTGTCTTCTCAGAGTGGCTTGATTGGTTTGAACGTTGTCCAATCAGTGGCTCAGTTGGTCTGAGCGTTAGTCTCAGGCGCTGAGGATAGCTGGGTTGGTCCAGCATAAACCCCAGACGGGGGTTGCCGGGTGGATCCCAGTCGGGGCTCATGCTGGAGTCTGTTTCTCTATCTCCCCTCCTCTCACTATAAATCTTTGATCTATTTGGCACTTGTTCTGGTATACACTATGCATTCAGCTTTGTCTTTTTCTGGATTTTTACCCAGTTGTCCTAACACCAATATCTTTCTATTGCTCTTTAGATTGATGATGATTTTCCTCAGTTCTTCCGGCTTTAAACCCAGGTGTTCTATTTGTATATTCTCATGTTGATTATTTCCTTTTGGTTTTATAAACTAGTGTATTTATTTTACCACGAGTTCATCTTCAGTGAGCTTGTTTTGTTTTCTTCTGGTTTTTATCTGTGATAATCTCAAAGAGTCTAAGTTTCACATTTTTCATTTGCTTCTTTTATGTTTCCCAAAGCCCAGTCGAAGGACAAGCTTCATTGTCTCCTTTCCCAGTCGTTAGGAGTTTTATCTTCCGTTCCCTGTACTGAGATGGCAGCCCTCCCAATCACTTCTTGGCTCTAGTTTTCCTCATGGCCAGTCTGCTGTTCCAGTGTGGATGTTAGAACCCTGCCTTGAGGTTCCTGAATGGAAGGCTTGCCCAGGGGTTGCCCTGCATCAGTTTGTATGCTTATTTCTGTATTTTAGGTTCTTCATTTCTGGCTCCTGGGATCTCCTTTCTTATAATCTCATTTATACATTTAAGAGGATTATTTTAACCTGAATTTCATCCACTTTGGAACAGGAGGCTTTTGAAGTTCCTTTGGCCCACAATATTCTGGGACCTGGATATACATATATGTATCGTGTAAAAAATAACCTGTTCCCAGAGTGGGCTGTCGTCTCATGGCCTTCACACCTGTTAGTTTTTATTGTAATTGTTTTCCTCTGAAATGGTCTGCTTTTCCTCCACCATCCACCCTCCTCCCAGATCATCATCACTGTCATCTTCAAATGCCACGTTCCTTTGGGAGCTTTTCCAGCTTCACCATGTAGCTTTAGATAGGCTCTCCTAGAGTCTCATAATACTCTGTTCTTATTGCTATTGAACCATTCCCCTGTGTACTGTGATTGTTAGGCGGTTTTGCTTCTCTGTCTTGGTGTATGTGTGTATGTGTGTGGGGTCCTGGTCTGGACTGAGCTCTTTGACAGAATAGATTCAGTGTCATTAGTCTTTATGCTCTAATGCCTGATATACTGTCTGATGCACAGTGATTTATTTGGGTGGGTGGGGCTGATCAGCTTGTAGGTTTCAGGAAGGCTAGTGGGCAAGTCTTATCTGATGGTTTACCTAGAAATAGAATTTCTCCTTACTAGATGTCTCCTGCTTGAGATGTCACATAAAAACCATGTTATAGCTATAAAACCCTCAACCTTCATCTTGATAGTTTTATGCCTGATTACAGCTATTTTTATTTTTATTTTTTGAATTAGAGGATGGCTTCTGAACTATAGAACAGACTTTGCTAGTTACAAGTTCTAAAAGTACTGATCTATATTTTCTTTTTCTCTTTGGAGAAACAGAGAGGTAAACAGGAACATTGAGCTGCCCCTGTATGTGCACTGACAGAGAATAGAACCAGCAGTCTCCGTGCTCCGGGACGATGCTCCAACCAACCGAGCTATCTGGCCACAGCTTAATTTTTATTGAATTTTAGAGAGAGAGGGAAAGGGAAAAGAGGGGAGGGGAAAGGGAAGCATTCATCTGTTGTTCCTCTCAGTCGTGCATTCTTTGGTTGCTTCCCGTGTGTGCCCTGATCAGGGAGTGAACCCACCACCTTCTCATTTCAGGATGACGCTCTTAACCAACTGAGCCGGCCGGCCAGGGCCTTGTTTTGTTTTTTTACAGTATGCCATATTTTAGTTTATAGAACTTACTATTCTTATACTAACAGTCCTGGTAGTATTTATTTTTAAATTTCTTTTTTTTTAATTTATTTATTCATTTTAGAGAGGAGACACAGAGTGAGAGAAAGAGAGAGAAAGGGGGGGAGGAGCTGGAAGCTCAACTCCCATATGTGCCTTGACCAGACCAGTGCAGGGTTTTGAACTGGCGACCTCAGTGTTCCCAGGTCAACACTTTATCCATTGTACCACCACACGTCAGGCCTGTATTTATTTTTTATAATGAGATGGCTTTTACTGATTATAAAACTCAAATAGAAAGAGTTCAGAGGTTAGAAAATACCCACTTTGTTCAAATAACATAGAGCATGTCAAAGACATCTTCATAATTGCCCCAAAAGCAAAGCTGACATTATACCAAAAAGTAGATGGCTAATGTTATTACATGTAGTCAGAGATGTATGAGTTGGTGCTGACCTGCTGTGAGGAAATAATTCAAGTGATTGAAAAGCTGTAGAATCTCTTCTGGGGGTCATATAAAATAAACTCACCCAGCTCTGGTCGGCTAGTTCAGTGGTAGAGCACCCGCCCAGCGTGTGGAAGTCCTGGTCCAATTTCTGGTCAGGGCACACAGGAGAAGCGCCCATCTGCTTCTCCACCCTTCCCCTTCTCTTTTCTCTCTATCTCACTCTTCCCCTCCTGCAGCCAAGGCTCTACTGGAGCAAAGTTGGCCCGGGCACTGAGGACGGCTCCATAGCCTCTGCCTCAGGCGCCAGAATGTCTCCAGTTGCAACTGAGCAACACCCTGGATGGGCAGAGCATCACTCCCTAGTGAGCTTGCGGGGTGGATCCCAGTCAGGCGCATGCGGGAGTCTGTCCCTTTGCTTCCCTGCTTCTCACTTCAGAAAAATACAAAAAAATAAAATAAACTCACCCAAGTGATGTGTGTGCAGACTTTACTATAATGGTTCTTTGCCACTTACCAGATGTTTCTGCTCTTGGATGCAAATCCTAATAAGATAGTTCTTAAATTTTTTTCTTTAACCCAAATGAGAAGCAGTGCTAGATATTGGTAGTGGTGGCTCAGCAGTCTAGTTCCTTAGGCATTTGTAATTTTACATATTGTAGGTCAAATAAGTTTGTAAATATGATGTATATGTTTGCTCGTTTATAGTTTGCATTGGGTGTGGGGGACTGGCTGTAAGCAGGCAGGGTCCTTATAGCCTAAGGCTTAGTTTTAAGACTAAGCCTTTCCCACCCTTTTAATACTAAGATCTTCTCAACACTAAGCTTTTCCCTACACCCTTGACTGTTGCATGATGTGGGGTGGTACACTCTTATGAGGAATCCCATATATGCCTCCGATAAGTGGCTTTGTATCAGAGACTTCCTTATTTGTATACTGGCTTAAAGGCTTTAATTTCTACACTATAAAATAAGGGAGACTAGGGGCTCTCTCTCTCTCTATTCCTGAAATTAGCATTGCAGAAGAGAAGCAGCCAAGATGGCAGAGTGCTGAAGGAAAAGCCAGTTTGTGCAGGGAGAAGGAGATGGGGAACAGAGGTGAATAAGGCTGGTGAAGTAGAAACCTTTGGTTCTAGGAAACTCGGATAAGTTAGTGGCTTTGGGAGCCCTGAATGGAAAGGGAAGTGTTTTCCCACTGTGTGTATTTTCTTACCCACCAGGTGCGATCTAGGATTAAATAAAGGTAATGGGTCACCAGTTCTTGGCACCATTGTTTCATTACCGTCTGTCCAAATCAAATGTGAACCTGCATGGGCCAGGCGACTGTGATGGTGGCCACTGGCTATACACATATGTATGTCTGATAGAGACATGATTATTACACATTTACAGAAAAACTTAATCACCAATAACAAAACAGTACAACGATATGAATGTTTCAATGAGAAAAATCAAGAGGAGCGAAGATGAAACTTTGAAGGAAACAGGAATCGCTGAATGTCACATGTATCTCCGTGGCTGTCTGTTGGCAGGATTCCAGATTCCTAGCTCTGTATGTCTCTGCTCCGCCACTGTATTCTAAGCTGGCCCTGACTCCAGCTTAACTCAGTCTGACCAGCTCAGAAGGATTCATTTGCTCACCTCCGCTCTCAGAGTAGAAGTTAGAAATTTCTTTTAAAGGTTGATATATATTTTTATCATTCATGTGATATTAAGGTCTAGCATATAGACAAATATTACATTACAATTGAAGAAAACTAAGCATTTACATCCATCTTTCTATATGCTTCAAAGAAAATGCACCCTTTGCAGCAGCTTCTCAAGGGTAAGGAATGTTCTTCTCCAGAACTTCTGGCTTTTTCTTGCCTCTGCAGGGCAATCTTGAAAGGTAATCAGAGACACTCCCCCTTTCCTCTAAAGCATTCCTGCTCATTTCCAAAACAGTCATGCTCCATTTAACTTTTTGTGAGATTTTTCTTTTTCCTGACTTAAAAGTTCTCATGTGATCTGAGGCATAAGTTAAAGTATTTGTCTTTGACAGGTATTTCTTTTCTAGATCTCTTTTCTGCATTTACAGGGAACCTTCCCTTAGATAAGGTTGGCTGTGGCAACTGGCTTAGACAGGTGGCCCTTTTTCAATAGAATTTGAAGGAATTAACTTTTGAAATAAATTAGAATGTTTTTAAAGATTGTCTTTTGGGTAAAATAATATGAAAATGATATTTCTTATAAGACAGATTATAGAGTTTAAATGTTTGTTTTTATTCTATGCCTCTTAAATTTTCTCTCTGTTCTACAGGGGAAGGTCTGGCTAATTGATTTTAATCCATTTGGTGAAGTAACCGATTCACTGCTGTTTACTTGGGAAGAACTGATATCTGAACGAAACTTAAAAGGTGATTTTAGTGAAGGAGATGCTCTGGATCAGGTAAGACACTAAAAATAAAAAAAGGATGTAAAGGGAACTTTTTTTTTTTTAGATTTTATTTCATTTTTATTAGAGAGAGGAGAGAGAGAGAGTGCAGAAAGATATAGAGAGAACAGGGGGATGAGCAGGAAGCATCAACTCCCATATGTGCCTTGACCAGGCAAGCCCGGGGTTTCAAACTGGTGACCTCAGTGTTTCAGGTTGACGCTTTATCCACTGCGCCACCACAGGTCAGGCAAGAGGACTTTTTAATATCCTCAATAATTGCTAGTTATGTAGGCACTTGGTTAAGTAGCGACTTGTACCCTTAGGATGTGTAGAGTATAACAAATTTACTAATAAGAGTCTTGCCCATGGACGTGAGCAAAAAAAGGTGTGTGTGGTGATTCATTCATTTAGCTTCATATAAAGAAATCGTCATCTTCCTGACCAGGCAGTGGCACAGTGTATAGAGAGCTTCAGCGTGGGATGCTGAGGACCCAGGTTCGAACCCCAAGGTTGCCAGCTTAAGTGTAAACTTATCCAGCTTGAGCAAGGGCTCACCAGCTTGAACGTGGTGTCGGTGGCTTGAACATGGGGTCATACTCATGATCCCATGGTCACTGCCTTGAGCACAAAGGTCACTGGCTTAAGCCCAAGGTCGTTGGCTTGAGCAAGGGGTCACTGGCTCAGCTGGAGTCCCCCCAGTTAAGACACATATGAGAAAGCAATCAACCTGACCAGGCGGTGGCGCAGTGGATAAAGCGTCGGACTGGGATGTGGAAGACCCATGTTCGAGACCCCGAGGTTGCCAGCTTGAGCGCGGCCTCATCTGGTTTGAGCAAAAGGTCACTAACTTGGACCCAAGGTTGCTGGCTCCAGCAAGGGGTTACTCGGTCTGCTGAAGGCTCGGTCAAGGCACATATGAGGAAGCAATCAGTGAACAACTAAGGTGTCGCAACGAAAAACTGATGATTGATGCTTCTCATCTCTCCATTCCTGTCTGTCTGTCCCTATCTATCCCTCTCTCTGACTCTCTCTCTGTTTCTGTTAAAAGAAAAGAAAGAAAGAAAGCAATCAGTGAACAACTAAGGTGCCACAACTATGAGTTGATGCTTCTCATCTCTCTCCCTTCCTGTCTGTCTGTCCCTGCCTGTTTCTCTCTCTCTTTCTTGTTCTCACTCTTGCTTAAAAAGAAAAACAGAAAGAAAAAACGTCATCTGATAAGTTTTTTTCTGCTAATTTTTCCTTTTCTTGGCTCCTTGTGTTTTGCGCACCTAGGAGAATCTTGAATCCTGGTGGGTCAGTTCACACGTTTGTTTATTCTGGTCCTAGCCCCGGAGTTGCTGACAGTGATAGAGGAAAGTGACCAAGATGCTCAGACCAGGGTCTCTTCATAGTCATGACCCCAGTGTCAAGTGGGCCCTTGGTACAGTGTCTCGTTCCTCTCATCAACTTTCTCTTCCATCAGCCACAGCGGCCATGTCACACCTTCCTGCGCTTCTGAGATCCTCTATTCTGTTTCTTCTCAGCCCAGATTTCTTGTCCAGGTAACCAGCTGGTGAGAACTCCCTCAGTTTCGTTGTTATCAAACTCGCAGGCTTGTCTGGAGGCCTCCTAGGTCGCACCAACGCCTTCCTGGTCTTCCCATCTCTCTACATGCCTTGTGCTCTAGTCTGTCTTCCTGTTTTCTGGTCTCTTCCCATCTACCAGCTATGATCTCAGATTTAAAAGACAAAATCCTTTTTTAAAAGACAAAATCCTTAAGCCCGTATCTTTACTGAGCTACTCTCTCCTATGCTCCTCATCTTCACAGCCAAACTCCCTTTAAACAACTTTGTAAAGCTTTGTTCTGCCAAAAACATACTATGTGGTCATTTTTAAAGGAAATTCTAAAATCACCCATAATCCAGTCGTGTTGACAACCACTACTTTTATTTTAATACTAACATGCCTTCCCGCATACAACTAAACTTGTTTAAATAAATGAGATTATACTATATATGAACTTATGTAGCCCAAATTTTTCATTTGGTATTTCTTGTGATTTACATCTTTTTTAAAAGTTTTCTTTTTAAAACACAGCCATTTTAAAAATGAGGCAAGATTGGAAATCCTACCACTTGAAATAGACATCCATACCACTTGAGTTAATACTTTTTCCAGACTTTTCTTTGGATGCACCACGTATTTTTACATAAGGGGGATCATACTAGTTTCCCCTCATGCTGTTGTGTAATTGCTTTTCTGTAACTGCTTCATAGATGTGCACCGGCACAGCCGCTTCCGTATATACTCACCTGTCCTTGCTGCCTGCGGCTTCTCGCCCATCTCGCCTGTGTCTTCTCATCCCAGTTGACCTCAGTCCCTGCCATTCACATAACTGCTCTTGGCAAGGGCTCCCCTGACTTGTTGCTAATTCTGGTAAAAGACAGACTGCCCTCTCGCTCGACTGCCTGGCACCGTTTGAACACGTTACCCTCTTGTTATTAACACCTTCCCTTGGCTTCTGTGGCATGTGCTTCCTCCTGGGGTTCTTGCTGCTCTCCTGGCTACTGCTTTGCTTTCAGAGTGATCACCTTTCCTTTTGTCTATCTGAAATATTTCTTTTCATTACTCTGTCCTGGGCCCTCTTTGGCCCTAGTTCTCTAGATCAGACTGGGCTCGATTGTTTTCTCTGTCAGGGCCCTTCCCATGTGTGGTACCTGCCTGTTAGTTTGCCCATGTCCTGCTTTAAACTGCAAGCTTCTGAGCACACAGGGAGTCCCTTGCCCTTCATGTATCTGCATGGCTTAGCCCAGTACCAGGCACGGTTAACATTTGTTGAATTAGTGAGAGAAGGAATTTTATTCCTGCAGGCATCTTATAGTTATGGGTGTCTAAATCTGAGTGTCAAGGAGAATATAAATTATTCAGCACAGGGTTATTTTGAAATATAAGAGACGGTTATTGAATAGAAACGGTTTATACAGGATTCAATCTATGATCCAAATAATATGGTCTGATCTTTTTTTCTTTCTCTCTCTTCCCTCACTCCCTCCCTCCCTTCTTTTATTTTTTCTTAATCTAAACAACATCATATTGGAAGTTGGGAATGACACAGGGAAAGAGGAAATGGCTCCTACCTGTTCCCCAGAGTCATCTCCTGCCCGTTTTCCACTCCATAGAAACCGGGCCTGCCTTCTTTCCAAAGCTCAAAGCCCTGCCTTGTCTTAGCATCTCTGCACTAGCTGCTCCACTGTCTTCAGAGCCCTGCTCCCAGACCTCACGAGGCTGCTTTCATCATCCTCTCCAGCTCTCTGTCAGATAGCCCCTCTTTAGCAAGACCTGACCTTACCTGACCACCCCTCTAAAAGTGGAGTACCTGTTCTCCTCTTAAGGTAGCAGCCTGTGTTTTGTTTTCTTAGCACTTTTACTATCTGAAATAATCTTGTTAATTCATTTCTTTGCTTGCTTATTGGCTCTTTATCTTGTTTGTCAGTTTATCTCCTATACCTAGAGAAAGGTCCAGTACAAAGTCGGTGTTTCAGAAATACTTGTTAGATGATTGGACTGCCTATTATGAAATACGGCCTGCTTTCTAGGTCCTGTTTAATTCAAATTTCTGGCCTGTCTCCATCTGCTGGAAACATCCATCCCTCAGCTAGATATCTGTCACCCATGACGTCCAAACCCAAGGCCTTCAGTCTCTGAAAGCCTTTTTGGCACAAGGCATCATGTAAATAAATATTATATGCAGGTTTGCCCTGGCCGCGTTTTTTTTGTTGTTGTTGTTAGATTTTGTTGTTGTTCTGTGAAAGAGAGAGAGAGGAACAGATAAGGACAGACAGGAAGGGAGATGTTTGAGAAGCATCAATTTTTCATTGCAGCTCTTAGTTGTTCATTGATTACTTTCTCATATGTGCCTTGACGGGGGGGGGGGGTGAGAATGAGGGGAGATACAGCAGAGCAAATGACCCGTTGCTCAAACCAGCAATCTTGGGCTCAAGCCAGTGACCGTGGGCTTAAAGCCAGCAACCCATGCTCAACCTAGTGAGCCCACACTCAAGCCAGATGAGCCCACACTCAAGCTGGTGACCTCAGGGTTTTGAACCTGGGTCCTCTGCGGCCCAGTCCGACGTTCTATCCACTGTACTACCATCTGGTCAGACACCCCTAGCCAGTTTTTAAAAAATACTATATGCGGGCTCTAAGCAAGCGCAGTTGACCCTTGAACAACATAGACTTGAACTGCATGCGCCCACTTTTACTTGGGTATTTTCTAGCTAACCTGTGTAGTTAAAGCGCACATTACTCAAGGGTCAGCTCTGCAGTCAGGCTTTGCATGTGCTGAGAGGCAGCTGTAGTTTTATGAGGATTTTCGACTGCTCAGGAGGTTGGTGCCTCTAATGTCTCTGCTGCTAAGAGTCCGCTGTACGTTAAGGATGTGAAACCTTATCAGGTGGTGGTGCAGAGGATAGAGCTGAGGACCCAGGTTCAAAACCCCAAGGTTGCTGGCTTGAGCACAGGGTTGGTGGCTTGAGATTGGGATCATAGACATTAATTACTCCATGGTCGCTGGCAAGGAGTCACTGGTTCAGCTGGAGTGCCCTCTCCACCCCCATCAAGGCATATGTGAGAAGCAATCAATGAACAACTAAGAGTTGATGCTTCTCATCTCTCTCCCTTCCTGTCTGTCTGTCCCTATCTGTCCCTCTCTCTCTATCTTGCTAAAAAAAAAAAAAGAATGTGAAGAAATGTTCAGTATGATACTTGAATTTGCACACAGGTGGTGAGACATATACACAAATGAGTAAGTTAAATGACATAAAGGAAGTACAGGAGTGTTAGGAATCCAAAGCACTTGCTTGTCCTCATTACTAACTATTCTCTAAGGCAGTGTTTCCTAATTGTGCACCTGAAGAAAACAGTAACATTTATAAAGCATTCTGGCCTATATGAGATTGCTTGAGGCCAGAGGTAACTAGTCTGAGGCTTCGGACCCACCTTGGGACTAAAGGAATACATACTCCATTTATAGCACACAGGGGCTGCACACCGATGGCATTTAGGGGTCGGCCTGGCTCTCCAGGACACTGTTTTCAGATACCTTATGGTTATGTAGAAATATTTTACAATCTTGGCACCTTCTTTTATGTCAGTCTTACTTCTTCCTTGACCTAGCATAGAAGAGAACATGGAGTTGAAATTGTTATGACAGAATCTTTTTCATTTTGAAGAAGAGACTTGAAATTTCTCAGACTTTCCTTTTGTTTTTTGTTAAGGATTCTCCAGCTTTCCGTTGTACAAACAGTGAAGTTACAGTCCAGCCCAGTCCCTACCTGAGTTATCGGCTGCCCAAGGACTTTGTAGACCTCTCTACTGGGGAAGATGCTCACAAACTCATCGATTTTCTTAAACTGGTAAAGTCTGTGTATACTCAGTGTGCTGGTCATTTTTGTTTTCAAATTGGTTTTTAATATTTCAAAGTAGTCTTATTCTAGCTGTACTTCTTTTTGGGTGGTTATGAACTAAAGGGGCAGAATTACTGAATTAACATAATTTGATAAGTATGTAATATGAACCAAGAGAGAATGACTTATTTAATAATTAAAATGACAAAAATCTTCTTTTTATAATGTGCAGGCTTTGAATAATTTTCACAATAATTCTGATTTTAAAGAAAGTATGTATACTGTGACAGGGCTGAGAGAAGATCAGAGATGTACTGCAGTTACTGAAAGGAGGAGGGGAATATTTGTATTTGTGTGTTGCTACGTGGTACTGTTAGTCCATGTGGAAGGGAGAGTAGAAAACATTCCACTACCTGGTGATAATATGCATGGAGTCAAAGTTGAGTAAATAAGCTCAGGCATGTATTTTTATGATAATTTTCTCCTGCATCTTCTTCCAAGGCCTCTAGAAAATGATACTTGCTGATAGAGCGAGTGATCTTGGCTGACTGTGCCAGTTAGACTGTGGTATTTTAATGTAGTCTTGGTTTCCTTTGACAGAAAAGAAATCAGCAAGAGGATGATTGAGTAGAGTGCTAGAGTTCAAGAGCAAGTTAAGGAAGAAACCACCGCTCCTTCAGGAAGCCGTTCATAATTCAAAACTTCGTATTAACCCAGTCTGATGGGGGTGCGTGGGCAGTGTGGAAATCAATAGCTTTTTATATTCATGTATATCAATCTGGGAAAAAAACAGAGGGACTTGGCTACTTGTAAAAATAACATAATAAATAGATCTTAAACATAGGAAACCATACTGTTCTGATGATAAAATACTTTCTATGAAATACCTTTCTCTTTGGCTCAGTCTATTTAGATGTATCTATGTTTCTTGTGCTATTTTTATACCTATCAGGTGGATGGGCAAATTTATATTTGGTATACAGAAGTGGGGTCTTTTCTAATCATCCCTTTCCCATTGAACAAATAGAACCTCATATTACCATAGAAAGTATTTTTTCTCCTTGGAGGATTTTCATATAATCTTTCTATTAGTTTAGCTTCAGTTTCGGTATAGCTAAAAGAATAGACTTTTTAAACTGAAATAACCTTAAAATTTTCAATATATTACAACCAGCTTAATATACAGGGTGGGACAAAAGTAGGTTTACAGTTGTGAGTACGTGAAACAGGGTCTAGTCTTGTATTATTTATTATTTTTTTCATACAAACAACTGTAAACCTACTTTTGTGTTACCCTGTGTATTAGTAAAACAATCACAGATTAATTAGGATTTGGCCTTTTTAAAAGATACTGAAAATGTTGGGAAGTAGATTCACTTTTTTAGGCCATCATTTTTGTAACTATTCTTTAGTGGCCTAATTGACGGTGGTGGTGGTGGTGGTGGTGGTGGTGACATCTTATTGAGTCGGTACTGATTCTACGCAAGACTCTGCTAAGTGCTTTTTACATGTGATTTTACATTGCAGAGCAATTTGAAGAAACAGATATTACAGTTGCTTAGGTATCAGTATTTTACTAGTTGGAGGGATGATTCTTATCACAGGAGACACATATGAGTGCTGCCCAAGGAAGATATGGAGAGAGGTGAGGCAGGCGTGCCTTCTTTGTCCACTAAAGTCAAATTATGTGGAATGATGAAACACATTCTTCCTTTCTTGACTATCTCCCATCCAAGTACCAACCCTGACCCTGTTTAGCTTCTGATATCAGATGAGGTCGCACTTTCAGGGTGGTAGGGCTGTAGACGCCTTCTTGACTGTCTCAAAGCCATGTAGCTTTCTGTGTGGTTTCTCAGTTACAGTACTCAGTATATTAAATGCCATTTCCGAAGCCAATTGTTTGAGATACAAGTGCTTCAAAGGTACTTTTGTTTTTTTAAACTGCTCTTGGGTGTCTGTGGAGGGCTTCTTTTATTTTTTATATTGTGAGTTGATTTAAGCTTAACTCTGGAAACTGGCTTTACCAAGGTAGTACTTTACCAAACCAAAAAAAAAGTAAATATTGATACCAGTTGAAAAAAAAACAGGCTATGTATAATAAAAGGAATCAAGCAAAATTTGGCAAATATTTCATAACATATGATTTGTGGTGTAGAACTCATTAAATTTTGCATTAATTTTCTTAAGGAAATTGTTGAGTTCAGCTCTCACTTTATATTTAAAAAATGTGATTTTTCTACATTGTTGCCTTAACTGTATTTAATTTTAGTTGATTACCCTGATGTTAATATTAAATAAAGGATAACATGCAGAAAATATTCTCCTAAACTTCAGTACCACTTATGCCGTCTGAAGATTAGTTTGAATTATCCTTTTATTTTATTGGCATTATCATTCTTCTTTGAAGTAAGTACTTCAGGTTTGTGCTTGAATTTCGAAAGTAAATATCTTTGTTACTCCTTTGCCTGATCCTGCGGTTCTGTTTTCTGAAGAGAAGACATTATATCTCGTGATTTTGACAGGTTGGGATGGCATGTTTACCTTGTCCTGCAGGCAGTGGCACGTACCAGGGGCCTCCAGTAAAGCAGACTTTGCCCAAAAGTTCTGCTTTAATAAGTCTCACTTTGATTTGCATTTTCTGAGTTCATAATTTTTTTTGTTTGCTCAGCTATTTCTTTTTTTTTGCTAATTGAGGTTTGTGCCTGAAAAAATACAAACAGAAGCTTTATAAGACTGAGTTTTATGGGCGTGTTTGTTTTCTTACCTATAAAGTGGAAGAGTAATTATCATTAGCACAAGCGTCTATTAAATAAGATAAACATGTAAAGCTTTTCATATACCACGTCATACATAATGAGCCCCCACCAGTGGTAGCTGTAGTTAGTTAGCATTTGGTCTGCAGACCTCTGTGTATTTATTAAAGGCAAGGTGTTCTTAACAGAATGAAGAAAATTTTGAGTAGAAAGGGACTTGAGACATCATTAAGCCCAGTGTCTTTCTTTCTTTCTCCCTGTCCTCTTTTCTCCCTCCTCCATTCCTCCCTTCTTTCCTTTCTTCTTCTGTTTTTTGTTTGTTTTTTTTTTAACACTGGAAAAACTTTCCCAGAGGAGGTAAAGACTTGTCATTGATTGTAGCAGAATCAGGATCACAAAAGAACTTCTAGTCTAATGCTTTTTTCTAAGGGTTTTAATATTTTTTACAGCTATGTTTCAACTAGGACAAATTATTATTTTAATACAATTTTCAAAATATATTTGTTTTTAAATAAAAGTACAAATTCATCTCATATTTGTATGTTGAGTAATTAAATAAAAATAGAGATATTAATACTGAAAAATTAAATGAAAACTCTTTGAAAAATTGATTCAGTCTCATGTTTATATTAACCAGGCTGATTTTGAGAGGTGACTTAGCCATTTTTAGACATTTTTTTTAAGAAAACAAGAAGTTGATTTAAATAACATGATGCTTAATGTGAAGGGAAAACTATGTAGGATTCATTTCTTTTAGAGTAGTTTATCCCTACTTAAAAGACAGATTGCCCTGTATGCAACAGCTACATACAAAAATGTACAGAATTGTTCTTGATTTCACAATGATAAATGAGAATGACTAAAATTCTCCAATCAAACAAGATATGCAAGAATGTCTATGTTCTTTTTTTGTTTAACAGGGAGAGCAAAATATCTTACTGAAATATCAAGGTAAGAGCTGACTGGTTAGTTCAGTTGGTGGAGGGGGGTCATCCCTAAATGACAAGGTTGTGGGTTTGATCCCCAGTCAGGGCACACACAGGAAGGAACCAGAGAATGCACAACTGAATGGAATAACAAACGAATGCTTCCCTTCCTTCTTCCCTTTCTCTCCCTTCTCTCTGTCTTTCTAAAAATCAATAAAAATTAAGTCCTGGCTGGATAGCTTGGTTTGTTGGAGCACCATCCTCAAGAGGTTGCCAGTTTGATTCTCCAGTTAGGGCACATACAGGAGCAGCTCAATGTTCCTGCCTCTCTTCCTGCCTCTCAGAACAACAACAACAACAAAAAACCCGGAAACAAACAAAAAAATCCGTCAAGATCTGAATGAGCATACTTACTAATGGGGAAAGGGCGTATTTTCACAGAATTGGTATTTTTCCCCATCACATCTCCATCAGACGTTTATCAAAACATACCACTTAGTTTTTAAAAAATCCAAATGCTTGTGCACATACATCAGTTACTTTATGTACAATAAAGAAATGGGGAAGGTGAAAGTGAAAAAATAGAGAAAACTGTACTGAATTGCAGGATTTGTAGAACCAAATTACGGTTAAAAAGTTTTTTAATTTATTGATTTTTTTTTTTTTTTTAGAAAGAGGAAGGGAGGAAAAGAGAGAAACATAGATTTGCTGTTCCACCCATTTATGCATTCATTGGTTGATTCTTGTACATGCCGTGACTGGGGAGTGAACTTAAAACCTTGGCATATCAGGACAGTACTCTCCACTGAGCTCTTGGGTCAGGGCCAAATTGCAGTTTTTATATTGAGTCTGTTTTCTTGGCCTGAAAGAACAATTTTGGAATAAAGTAGCAGGTTCCCTTTTTAGCAGCCCCCCCCTCCCCCATTTGCTGCTGGAACACATCAGTTGTTTCTTCGTCCTCCACTGTGCAAGTGTGTCTACTTCATTGTCTGCCTGTCAATTCAGGATCTAATCTGCCTCATGGACAAACCCTGTCATTCACAATATGCTTTTATTAGTTGACTCAGTGGGCTGCACCAAAGAGTCTGCTTGCCCCCTCTACCTTCAAATTAATATTATTCTCAGTCTTTACTTCTTTGGGGTTTTCATTGGCCATGGCAGGTGCCAGAATTTCCTCAGCTGGCACTTCCTAAATGAGGTACCAGGTCTGTACAGACGAGCCTAATATAGACATTTTAAAGACAAAGTTCCTATTAAGTATTTAGTTACTTGTTCTTTTTGCTAATTGAAAACAGTTCAGCAAGTATGCTAAGAAAACAGTAAGTGGTAAACTCCCCACTCACACACAGTGCAAATTGATTATGTATGCACATCAAGAAAAGGCTTGAGGAGCCAGATGGATGGTGGCACGATGGACAGAGTGTCCACTGGGAAAGCTGAAGACGCTGGCTTGCATGAGGGATCCAAAGGTTGCTGGCGTGAACAGGGGCTTGCTGGCTCAGCTTGAGTGGTTGCCAATCTGATCCCGGGTCAAGGCATGTCGGAGAAGCTATCAGTGCACAACTAAAGTGCAGTGGCGACGAGTTGGTGCTTCTATCTCTCCCTCCCCCCAGCCCCCTCCAGAAAAAGAAGACTCTTGAGGAATAGGAACACAGGAACTAGCAACCACTAAGTAGTTGGTGAAATAGCTAAATACCCCATGTAATGGGGTTGGGCAGTGAGTCTGGCATTAATTACCGCAAGAGAGAATGCATTCAAATGTCTTTTTATTTTAAATTAAGGAAAACCAAAACAAAACAGCAATTTTAAATACATATAGACAAAAACTAACAGGTGGAGCTGCTGCAATGACTCATTTGGCAAACACTGGATGCAGGACAGCAGTTAAGTGTTGGATGTTCCTGCCTTCACAGACTTCACAATGAGTATGCCATGATAAACAAGTACAGAGAGGCAGGAATTGAGAGGAGCGGGGCACTGGAAAGAATATGGAGTGTGGTACAGATACCTACTTTGATGAGAGAAGGAATGTCTGAGGAGGTTAAGCTGAGCTGGGGAGGATGAGAAGAACTATCTATGTAGAGAGGTCCCGCACAGGCGCAGCTGTGAGACAGCCTGAGGTGGGAAAGGCCTCGGGTAGAGTTGCAGCAGATCAGACAACCTGGGTAAGAGGAGAGATGGACAGGGCCTGGATTATGCCAGGGCCTTTTTTCTTTTCATGCCAAGACCTTTTTTGCCCAAGAAAAGATGTTGGGTTTTCATTTCAAGTGAGATGGGAAGCCATTGAGGGATTTAAGCAAAGGGGAGACATAGTCTAGGGTTTTGAAATGTAATTCTGGTTTCTATGTGGAAAGCAGATCAGTTAACACAGCCCTAGGAGTGACAGTGGCTTCCACAACAGATGAAATGAGGTGAGAGGTTGGAGATACAGTTGAGAGGAAGCGATGACAGGATATAGGGCATGATGCCACAGGAAGAGTCAGGACTGATGGCGAGGTTTTTATTTGTTGAGGTGACATTAGTTAATAAAACTATATAGGTTTCAGGTGTGCAATTCTATAACACATCATTTGTATATTGTGTGTTCAGCACCCAAGTCAAGTCTCCTTCCATCACCCTTTGTGTCCCCTTTACCTTCTGCTACCACCCCCACCCCCAATCCTTTTGGTAATCACCACGCTGTTGTGCCTCCGAGGGTTTTTTTTAAATCCTTTTACCTTTTTCACTCAGCCCTCCCACCCCTTTTCCTCCCCTCTGACAGCTACCAGTCTGTACTCTGTATCTGTGAGTCTGTTTCTATTTTGTTTGTTAGTTTATTTTGTTCATTAGATTTGACATGTGAGTGAAATCATGTGGTACTTGTCTTTCTCTGATTGGCTTATTTCACTTAGCATAATACCTTCAAGATTTCTAATTTGAGCTGTCTGGTGGTAGGTGATTTTGTTTTCCTAAGAATGGGAAAGACTAAAAGGGACCAGTTCAGGAGGGAAATCAAGCTTTTGGTCTTAGACATGAAGAATTTGAGATTCCAGTGACATTTCAATAAAGACATTGAAAGATACGGGATACATATAGGAACAGATCGGTATACCCTGTCTTTCTCTCTCTCCCTTTCTCTTTTGCTAAAATCAGTAAACAAAGTTTTTAAAGAGAGATATTAGGTAGAGTTCAAAAGGCAGTTTGGACCAGAGCTGAATACTGGGGGAGTTAACATTCTGTTAGCACTGGAAATCATTGAAATGGATGCGGCTACTTAAGTAAGGCCCAGGTGTTTCTGGGGGTAAATCCAACAGTGGGGCCCTGGGTAGAAGGGGAGGGCCAGACTGAAAGCTGTGGCGAGTCAGGAAGGAAAACCAAAAGGTGGGTCTGAGTTCAACTACGTGGGATTCTGCTAAGAAGTTGAATAAGGTAACAAAATTGTCCTTACATATTTTAAGTAGTAATCTTAGTTTGTTAAAAGACCTACTGTGGGTGTTTAATGTGAACTTCAACTGGTTGTTCTTACTGATGTTTATAAAGTGCAATTTTCTCTTCATACAGCAGAGTTAATATTTAGCAATACAGTTATTTGGAGATTCACGAATTGATCCTTATTTAATTCTGTTAAGGCTTCCGTATGAACTAAAAATGACTTAAGTTGTATTTTGTGCATCACTGGTTTTCTTGACTGTTTGAGACATTTAATGTGTAGAATTCTTAGGTGGATTTCCTCACCCATGCATTTATGGATATTCAGTCATGTAAAAACTTAAACCAAATTCTCCTAAGTAGCCCGACACCCCCCCCCAACCCCGAAAACATCTATACAATGTCAGCAATAACTTTGCAATGAAGTAAGCAGCTGGGGAGTCAGCTGTCCATTCATAGCAGATATACAGTCAGTCAGTCATTGGGAACTTGAATATAAACAACATAACCTTCAAAATAAGCTAAAGCAAATCTTAATAATTTGAGGAGAAATAGATGTCTTTGAGAATCTGGTGAAAACTATGAGCTCTCTGAAAAATTTTACATATGATTTCAGGGAGTTGTAGACCCCAGATTAAGAACCCCCAGCCTAAAGCCATGTGAAATCTGGTCAGAAGCCAAGACTTCTGCAGTTGTGGGAATGGGGCCATTTCATAATGCATCTCAGAAGAGTAAAGCACACAGCTCTAGCTTAAATGCCATTTCTGACAATGGTGTTCATGTTATTAATTCACTGATAGTACATTCACCTCATACAATAATTTGTTAGCTCTCATAAGGAAAGTAAACTGTGTATTAGAGTTCAACCAGAGCAGTAGAACCAGTAAGAGATGTCTATGTACATACATAGATACATTTATATAAAATCATCTTACTGAGTGTATATATTTGTACACACAAATGTGTAGGTCCGTGATGGCGAACCTATGACACGCGTGTCAGGACTGACACGCGTAGCCATTTTCGATGACACGTGGCCCCATGCGGCCGCATACCAGAGAAGTATGGGGCCGCAGGCCAAGAAGAATGTTTCATCCTCGGCTCCTGCACAGCCAGGTGCAGTAGCCGAGGATAAAACATTTGCTGTAGTGTAGACACTCCGTGCTGGAGGTCTGTAGGCCAAAACAACAGAACTCCCGCACAGAGCGTCTAGTTCTGGGACTTCCAGTTAGGCCGTTTTTCTCAAAGTGACACACCACCCGAGTTATGCTCTGTTTTTTGGCGAATTTTGACACACCAAGCTCAAAAGATTGCCTATTACTGATGTAGGTATATACATATGTGTGTATGTATAAAGGATTAATAAAAGTAACAGAGCGGCTGGCTACACAAATCCAAAGTCTGCAGGGCAGGCTAGAACTCCCTGGGTGTGGGCTCGGGGCTTGTGTCCACAGGAGGCATTTCGTTTCTCTCAGGAAAGCCTAAGCCTTGCTTTTAAAGCCAGCCGATTAAGTCAGACCCACCAGGTTAATCTCCCCTAAAGCTAATTGATACAGACTTTAATTACACCTGCAAAGAGATTCCTTCTTAACAGGACCTAGATGAGTGTTAGCAAGAAGCCTGGAAGCCCCACTCCTGGATGCCAGAGCTGTCATGGCCTCATCATCCCCACCACAAAGGTACAGCAGTGCTTTCTGGGAAAGCAGTGCTTTTCTTGGTGTCTTGCTGAGTACGGTAGTTCAGGGACTTGTGACGCTTTTCATTCTGCCTGGATCACCTGAGAGAGCCAATGGTGTCTTTATCTTTCTCATCTATTCTGCAGTGCTCACTTCCCACCCCCTCAAACCCTGAACCCAATCTTCTGCTTATTAGAAGCCAGCTTTCAAGGCCTTTATCATGTGGCATATTTCTCATGAAATTACCCAAAGAATGTTTTCTGTGCCAGGATTTTCATAGCACCTTGATACTACTACTATTCCTCTGACACCTAGAACCCTGTCAGGTGTTGTGGACTCTGGGTGTCAGCATTCAATAATGTAAGGTATTTTTCCCCGCCAAGGATGGAGGAAGGGGCGTAGCCACCGAGTGTGGAATAGTAAAGGATTTATTTAGTACAGAGTGCTTCTCGGAGGAGATTCACTGGCCGGAAAGATGGAGGTCAGGAAAATTGCGTGGAGAGACTGCGTGGGGCAAATTTAAAGGGGTACTTTAGGGTGGTCGAGCTAATATGACGTAGTGAAATCTCACTGGCTGACAGACAGTCGCTCTTCTCCCAAGGACTCCTGGGAAGTTTCTTTGGCACACAGGGGCATGGGTGGCCCTAGCCAAAATTCCCGGGTCTGAGTTTCTCACGTGACTGCCCCCCATTATCCACCAATCTTACATTCCAACCTTTTGTATTAAGTAAGGGCGCCGCTTATTCATCTGGCTACTTCCTGCTGATTAGGGGTGTCATAGGAAGGGGAGATTGGAAGTTGGTGGTTTTGAGGGGTGTCAGGAGGAACATCTGTTTGGCCGTGAGTTGAAAACTTTGTGGATGCAGTTCTGTAAGAATTTTAAAAAGAGAAGCAAATGTGAGTTACACGTTGATAATTAGAAGAAGATTTAGGATAGGGGTAACCCAGGTAAGAATGGGTGGCTGCCATCAGGAGTTAAACGGGTTGTAGGAGGAGAGATTCTTGCTTAATTTTTTCTTGCAGACGGTTTAGGAGATTGAAGCTTCTTTCATCAGGCCAGTCTTGCTGAACAGCATTGCTCCCTCTTCAGCTCACTCTGGCGGCAGGTTCTTGGTGGGAGGGACAGGAGCAACAGGAGGGTCTGCAAGGCCCAACCTTTTGGTGAGCCGCAGACGAGTAGGGCCCAGTGGTTCTGACTGCCAACGATCCATATGGGGTTCCATCCATCTGGGCTGTAGAGAGCCAGGCTGGAGCTCTCTCAGAAGAACCCTGTCTCCTGATTGGAGGGGTACCACTGGGTGTGCTTCATCTGGATCCTCTATGGGAGGAAGGGTCCGGTCTGCGTGTTCCCTGAGAAGATGGAGAAATAAAGACAGAAAGGGGAGGTACGTGGCAAGAGGAGGGTGGTTGACAGGTAAGTTGTGATTGATTAGGAATGGTCTACTGTAAACAAGCTCAAAGGGACTGAGTCCAGTGGGGTTTTGCGAGGTTGCCCTGATTCTGGTTAGTGCCAGGGGGAGGAGGTTTGGCCAGGAGAGTCTGGTCTCAGTGGAAAGTTTAGTTAGCTGACTCTTCAGGATGCAATGGGTCCTTTCCAGCTTACCTGATGATTGAGGGTGATAGGGTATGTGGAGTTTCCAGGTAATGTTGAGGGAGGTGGCACCCTGCTGGACTATTTGGGCAGTGAAGGCCGGGCCATTGTTTGACTGAATGGTAGTCGGCAGTCCAAACTGCAGGATGATACATTCAACGAGAATGGAGGCAACAGTGTCTGCCTTCTCTCGAGGGGTGGGAAAGGCTTCTATCCATCCTGAAAAGGTATCCACAAAAGTTAAGAGATAACGGAGTTTATTGTGAAGGGGCATATGAGTGAAGTTGATTTGCCAATCCTGGCCTGGCACGTGCCCCCTCAGTTGATGAGTAGGATAGCTGGGGCGGAGTCCCCCTTGTGTAGAGGCTTTGGAATAGACAGTACATGCTGTGTGTACATTTTTGATAGTCTGCTGGAGGCCTGGGAAGAAAAAGAGTGGTTGCAAGAACCAATAGAGAGCTTTTGGCCCTATGTGTAAGGAACAGTGGATATCAGAAAGGAGAGTTTCAGCCTGTCCTTTTGGTAAGGCAATTCTATCTCTGAGCAATATTCATCCTTGGTTGCACACATCTGCACCCTTTTTGAGGAGGGTCTGTTCTTCCTCAGGAGTGTAGGAAGGTTTCAAGGAGGTGGAGAGAAACATGAGAGGAGTGGGGGAAGCTCCCAGGGTGAGGTTTCGAGCCATCGCATCGGCCCAAGCATTTCCCAAGGCCACCGGGTCCTGAGAGGTTTGATGGCCCCTACAATGTACCACAGCCACCTCAGTGGGAAGCTGTAATGCCTGCAAAAGTTTAGAAATGAGGGTAGCATTGATTATGGGTGGGGGGGCCTTTGTAGTGAGGAAGCCCCTTTCCTTCCAGAGGACAGAGTGGCTGTGGGATATTTAGAGTCAGTATATATAGTTACATGTTTTCCTTGGGCCAGGGCAAGTGCCCACGTGAGGGCAATCAGCTCTGCTTTCTGGGAGGTGGTGCCCTCTGGCAGCTGTTCAGCTTCTAGGCTAGAGGAGGTGGTGACCACCGTGTAAGCCGCCTGTTGTTGTCCATCGGGTCCCTGTACAGAACTCCCATCTACAAAGAGTATTAGATCTAGATCTTTTAAAGGAGAATCTGATAATCCATCTTGAGGTCTGTTGAGAAAATCTATTCTGTACAAGAATGGGTGGGTTCTGAAAGTGTTGTTGGAGCTGGCAGTAGAGTGGCTGGGTTGAGTCGGGGAGAGGGCAAAAGAGTGATTGAAGGGTTTTTGATGAACAGGAGGTAAAATTCGTGTAGGTGGGAAGGACCCAATAGGGAAAGAGATATGTGCGAAAGAAGGTCAGTAAGCCTGTGGGAGGAGAAGACAGTGATGGGTTGGAAAGGGTGAACTTAGTAGCCTCCTTGGTGAGTTCAGCTGCTGTGCCCAGTGCCCAGAGCCAGAGCTGCCAGCTTTTGATGGTGGTGTCCAATTGTTTAGAGAGGTATGATATGGGAAGGTATGTAGGTCTCACAGGTTGAGTTAACACGCCAACAGCATTATTGTACTTTTCATCAGTGAAAAGGTGGAAGGGGCATCTGGGGTCAGGTAAAGCGAGAGAGGGAGAGGAGATGAGGGCATCTCGAAGGGTAGAGAAGGCCCTTTCTACGGTGTTGGAGGATCTGAGAGGTCCCATGGGAGTCTCTCTTGCACCCTGTAAAGGTTTGGCTAAGAGAGAAAAATTGGGAATCCAGTGTCTAAAGAAGCCTATTAGACTGAGGAAAGAAAGAATCTGATAAGCGGTGGTAGGTGGTTGGAGACTGTGGAGGGTCTGAGTTCGATATATGGTGAGACCTCGGGTGGTGGGGGTTAAGGTGATGCCCAGATAGATTACAGACTGAGAGTGAAGTTGAGCCTTAATAGGGAAGACATGATAATCCCTTCATGGCAAGGAAGTTAAGAAGGGTGGCAGTATGTCTTCTTGAGGCAGACAGGTAAGGGTTGCAGAGGAGTAGGTCATCTACATATTGTAGAATACTAATCTCAAGATTGCAGGTAGCTAAATCTCGAGCTAGTGTCTGTTCAAACAGGTGTGGGCTGTCTCTGAACCCCTGGGGTAAGACAGTCCACGTGAGCTCCTGGGCTGCATTAGTGTCTGGGTCAGTCCAAGTAAAGGCAAACATAAAGTAAGAGTCAGAGTGTAGAGGAATGGTAAAGAAGGCATCCTTGAGATCTAGGACTGTGAAGTGAGTGGTGTCTGAGGGAATGTGTGACAGAAATGTATAGGGATTAGGGACTACCGGATGGAGGGGAACTACCGCCTCATTGATTAAGCATAAGTCTTGTACGAGACGTTAAGCTCCTGAAGGTTTTCGAACAAGAAGGATGGGAGTATTTCAGGGAGAGTCCATGGGGATGAGTAAGCCTTGGTTTAGGAGGCAGGTAATTATTGGTTTAAGGTCCTGGCAGTGACTTGTTGAAATAGGGAATTAGGGTCTAGATGGGAATTGGGAGAGATTCTTTAAGTGATGTGTATAGGTGGGTGGTGGGTTGCTACCACAGGGGTAGAAGTGTCCCAGACTTGAGGGTTGACAATATCTGGTTGAATAGGAGGTGTGATTGGGTTAGCATGATCTGTGATAGTGGGAGAGCCTTCAGTCAGGAGTGGTAGGAGTAGGTGGGAAGATGCTGTCAGCTGGATAGTGGCTCTGAGACTATGTAGAATGTCTCAACCCAGTAGGGGTACAGGGCATGATGACATGACTAAGGACGAGTGTGAAAAGGGGATTCCGTCCAAACTGCATGTCAGGGGTGGTGTGCAAAAGGAGAAAAAGGAGTCCCATCTACTCCTATAACTGAGACCTGTGAGGGAACTAGAGGTCCAGAGTACAATGGCAAAACAGAGAAGGTAGCCCCCATGTCCACTAGAAATTAATTAGACTTACTTGCTACCTGTAGCATCACCCTTGGCACAGAGAGAGTGAGGGGGGTGTCCGAGTCTGGGCCACATCAGCTGTCCACGAGGCCTAGGAATTCAAATGATGGGCCCGCCTGGCTAGCATGGCCCCCCATCTGAGCAGCCTGTCCTCCACATAGAGACATTGAGGATGAGCCTGCTGCCCAAAGGGGACAATCGCTCTGCCAGACTGGGCTACTTGCAATTAGGGCAGGGCTTAGTGGATGGCCTCAGGCAGGGGCACTGCCAGGACCAATGACCCTCCTTACCACACTTAAAGTAAGCTCCTGGTGGGGATCCTCTTTGTGGCCCAGACTTAGGTCGAGCACCTTCTGTGCCTTGCCCCTATTGCTCTGGCCTAAGGGCTGTCACTAGAGCCTGGGTTTGGAGTGTTACCTTCTGCTACATGTGGGCCTGGCTATCAGCCTTGGCCTTTTCCTCTCGACTATTAAAAACCTTAAATGCCATGTTCATCAGGTCTCAGGGGTTTGGGGATTCTCTTCTGCCTTTTTAAGTTTCCTCCAAATGTTCTGGGCCGATTGGGAAATAAAGTGGGTGGCTAATACAGTGGTCTCGGCACTGGAAGTAGGTCTAAATGAGTATGGAGGACCATAGCCTTAGTGAGGGGATTTAAGAAGAGAGCCAGATTTTCCTCAGGCCCTTGAGTAATTTTCCTTCATTTGTCAAGTTAACTACCTTTTGTGCTGCATTCTGTGTGCCAGCTATAAGACATTCAACCATTTGATCTCGTCGTCTCCTACCTGTTTGTTCCATCTGGTAATTCCAGTTGGGGTCCATGTCAGGGAATGCCTCTGGGCCCACCAGCATTTGAGTATTTGAGGCATGAACCTTATCTGCATGAGCTCGTGCCGCAGTCCAGATTCGATCCTGTTCATTAGGGGTAAGGGTAGAAGACATAATAATATAGAGATCATGCCAAGTGAGGTCATATGCCTGAGTGAGATATTGGAATTCCTTGGTATAGTTGGTAGGATTAGACAAGTAGGAGCCCAAACGCTTTTCGATTGCAGACAGATCAGAGAGAGAGAAAGGCACATGAACCCTAACGACCCCTTCCATCCTGGCCACCTCGTGGAGAGGGCATAGGAGGTCGACTCCCTCTTGTGGCCCCAAGTGGGATCAGATGTGAGCGCTAACGGGAGGAGAGAGAGACCAGCATTTGCAGGCAGAAGAGAAAAGGGATCTAGCAAAGAGAGGGGAAGAGTCCGATGGGACAGAGGGAGTCAAGGGAGTTGTGCAGGAGGGGAAGAGAGTTCCTTAGGGGAGTCGGCAAAGGAGTAAAGATCTGAAGCGGATGGTTTATCTGAATGAATCTCCTCTGGCCAAGAGGACCTGCGTTGTAGAGCAGCCTGCGCAGATATTAGGATGAGAACACAGATGCCAAAAACCCTGAATATAAGGAATTTCCAACCATTTTCCAGCCTCTTGGCAATAATTCCGTAAATCAGTAAGGGTGTTAAAATCGAAACTCCCTTCCTGAGGTCACCTGGTCTGGTTATTCAGTGGGTATTGTGGCCAGGCCACGCCGCCTGCTTTTTAAGAGAAGGATCAATGTTTGAGAGATTCCAGATAAGGAAACCCAGGGGTGTTTTAGAGTCAGGTTTGGATCCCTTTGCCCACATGGTCACCCTCAGTTCTCAGAGTGGTCAGAGATGAGTATTGGCATCCCGAAACTCAAGCTCTGGCCCCGGATGGATAGGGAAAGTGGATGTGCTCGGAACGTCTCCACGGGCACACACGCACTTGGACGGAAAAGACTTCTCTGACACAGCTGCGGTTTCAGACAAGGAGTCTCGGCAGAAAGAACTAAGGGGGGTTTGGAGGCAGGGGACTTACTGCACTGTGCGCCAAAGTTGGTGGGAGGTTGGAGGTCCAGGTTCTTTCTCGGAGGGGAAGAAGAGAGGAGCAGTCCCTTGTGGACTTCTAACTCCTCCCGGGTTTTTGGCACCAAATGTAAGGTGTTTTTCCCCGCCGAGGAAGAAGGAAGGGTGTAGCCACCAAGTGTGGAATAGTAAAGGTTTTATCTAGGACAGAGCGCTTCCTGGATGAGATTCACTGGCCCAGAAGATGGAGGTCAGGAAAATCGTGCAGAGAGACTGCGTGGGGCAAATTTAAAGGGGTTCTTTAGGGTGGTTGAGCTAATATGACATGGTGAAATCTCACTGGCTGATAGACAGTTGCTCTTCTCCCAAAGACTCCTGGGAAGTTTCTTTGGCGTGCTTGGTTGTGGGTGGCTCTAGCCAAAGTTCCTGGGTCTGAGTTCCTCACATGATCTTCCCCCATTATCCACCGACCTTACAAATAGTACCGATTGTAAATGTAGAGAGGGTGAGAATGGCATCCTTGCTTTGCTTTCTTTCAGAGCTCAGTCTGGCCCACATGGAATGGGACGTAGCATCAGTCAAGGTGTTCTGGCTGACAAGCAATTCACAATGAGTCCCTACAATGCTTCCCACAGCAGGAGGATCTCCATGTGTCACTCTCAGGGTGGACGATGAATAATGCAAGACTCAATTATCTATGTTAGTCTGTCTTTTTAACTCACCTAATGGAGTCACTGCCCCAGGTTATTAATGAGCTCTTGTCTTTCCGGAACTGAACCAGGTCATCAGAAACCTATTGCTGAGATACAGGCTCACAGCACTCGTGATTCAACATGTACTGGCCCTTAAACTGTGAATAAATCTCAATGTGTAATTACTTCTGCCTACTTGTTCTACAAAAAGGAATGCTACAGAACTTCAGTGTGTTCGATGCTGCTTTCTGCTCATTTTTTCCCGATATTCCTCCTTCTTCCTGGTGGCCAGTCCCCAGCTCTGACAAGCACTGTCTCAACCCAGACAGCTGTGACCACCCCCTGGGGAGCCCTGCCGCCCATGTACTGAAAAATCATTCCAAATGATAATCTCTTAGGAGGGAGCTCTGTTTGTGTTTGGTTTGTTTTTCATTTAAGTAGAAATTAGGCTTTCGGGCTGTGTTGCCTGTCAGCACAGCCCAAGGAGTACTCAAGGGGATTCACGTGCCAGCCTGCCAGGGTTAGAATGGGCTCTGCCTCCTGCCAGCAGCACGATCCTGGGCAATGTATTGAATCACTTGTGCTCCTAGTTTCCCCGTCTATAAAGTGGGGATGGCAATAGCACCTGCCTCACAGAGTTGTTGCCAGGAGTCAGTGTAGGACAGTTCCTGGCATCATAGTAAATGCTCAGTGAATAGAAGACCTTACTACCCTATAGCATGATTGTGCAGTTTCAGTGAGCTCCTGACCTCTGTGTTATAATAGTCCAGTAACATTTTATGCTTTCTGCCTTCCTCTATGTTTGGAGGAAGGGTTCTAACAGGACATTCCTCTGTGTTTATTCTCTCTGGTCTACTTGCACACCTGGCCTTTTCCCTACCACAGCATTGCCTATAGTGGAACCAGCATCCATACGATTCCCCAGGACTCACTTCCTACCTGAGATAGAGTGTGTGCATTTCCAGTGCCACTGCACTTGACCTCCAATGAAGAGGGAGAAGTGTAGGGGTAAAAGAAGTTTAGTTGACATACAACAGGTATATCAGAAATGCTTCAAATTTAATTCTATTAAAGCAGTAGATTGGGGACTGAAAAAGAATGTGCCCATTCAGGAGACACAAGAAATGACAAACCTGGTTTAAAAAAACTCTAGAATAAGGAATGCCAAATGCTTTATGTACACTACTTAATTTTTAGCTCTATGAATTAAGCAGTAATTTCCTCCCATTTTATAGAAGATGAATCTTAACTCCAAAGTCTACCCTCTTCACCCTGTATGCTACTTCAAACACCACAAGACTAACCTAAAGGCTGTGCAGATTTATGCAGACCTGTGGCCCTTTTAACTTTTCCCTGTAAGTAAATATATACATTGTTCTAAAATATTCTAGTGGAGACCGTTGATACAAGTCCCTACTTTAATGAACTAAATACCAAGCACAGGAACACTTGTTTTTGTTGTTGTTTTTAAATAGAGTGAGAGAGGAAGGGGGTGGAGGAGCATCTATTTGTTGTTCCACTGACTTACGCATTCATTAGTTGATTCTTGTATGTGCCCTGACCAGGGATCAAATGCACAACTTTGGCATATTGAGATGACATTGTAACCACATGAGCTGCCCAACCAGGGCACAGGAGCAAATTTGGAGGCATACAAAATAGGGCTTGGAATCTCCTTACTCCTTTTAGAACAGACTAGTTTCATTGTGCTCTTGTAATAGTTAATGATTTTCTCTCCATTCAAGTTACCACCCACTTAAGTCAGTCAGGTCAGTTCACTTTAGTTCCACAGCAGCATTCTGAGCAGCTGTGGGGAGAGCCCTGCCAATGAGCATATGCATTCGGCTCTGGACTTCCTCCGCTTTGTCTTGGGTCTCCAGTTCAGTGACAATTATTGTGGCTTCACAAGTCTATTTTTATCATTTGCCCTCAACTAAGCTTTTGGCGTAGTAGAGTCCCTTCTACTAAAGCAGTAGTGAAACCACACAATTGGGCATTGTGCTCTTTTGTTCTCGTTCTAAGTAGATTCTGATTGAATAGATCGCTCAACTTTCATCACATTGAGGAAACTAACTGCAGACCTAGGGGGGAAAATACCTGTAAAACTGAAAGCATATGCACTGATACTTGGTGAGTATAATTTTTTCCTTCCCTTCCCCACTATAGAGTATGACCATAACGTATCTGTGAGCAGGGCTGCAGCAGGAGCAGCACAATATAGAATTTTCACTTGTTTATTCATTTTTTTTTTTTTTTACAGGGACAGAGAGAGAGTCAAAAAGAGGGATAGATAGGGACAGACAGACAGGAATGGAGAGAGGTGAGAAGCATCAATCATTAGTTTTTTGTTGCCATAGCAACACCTTAGTCGTTCATTGATTGCTTTCTCACACGTGCCTTGACCGCGGGCCTTCAGCAGACCGAGCCACCCCTTGCTGGAGCCAGCGACCTTGGATCCAAGCTGGTGAGCTTTTGCTCAAGCCAGATGGGCCCGCCCTCAAGCTGGCGACCTCAGGGTCTCGAACCTGGGTCTTCTGCATCCCAGTCCAACAACGCTCTATCCACTGTGCCACCGCCTGGTCAGGCTGTTTATTCATTTTTTATCTTTTCTTTTTCTTTTTTTCTATTTTTTTTTTTTTAACTTGAGAGAGAGAGACAGGAAGGGAGAAAGATGAGAAGCATTAGCTTGTAGTTGCAGCACTTAAGTTGTTATGATTGCTCATAAGATTGCTTCTCATATGTGCCTTCACTGGGGGACCCCAGCCAAGCCAGTGACCCCTTGCTCAAGCAGTGACCCCTTGCTCAAGCCAGTGACCTTGGGCTTCAAGCCAGAGACTGTGGGACCATGTTGATGGTCCCACGCTCAAGCTGGTGAGCCTGTGCTCAAGTCAGCAACCTTGGGGTTTCAAACCCAGGACCTAAGTGTTCCAGGTCAACACTAGCCACTGTGCCATCACTGGTTAGATGAATTTTCACTTGCTTTTGAGTCTTAGGTGGCTATATTTCTTTTATCTAATTTCCCCTTTTCCCTATTCTGTGATTGCTTTAGTTCAGGTTTTTGAAAGCCCTGGACTAGAAGAGGCAATAGTCCCTGATCTTCAGGAGATATACAATTCAACAGTGAATTAAGGACACATCCAACCTATAGAATGATTAGGAAAGGATAATGTGGTTACCTATGTGTTAACAGCCAAATAGCAGAAAATAAAGATGTGCCTTCATGTGTAGTTGGTTTTATAAGGTGTGGAAAGTGAGATATTATAAATTAGAAGTTGGTTTAATATATGTATTGAGTTTATAAAAACAAGACTCCATAGTAAAAAAAAAAAAATCCATGTGTTCCTATTCATCCAGTGATCCTAAATATGGTTTGTGGCCTGTTTTCTTCAGTGCCACACAATCCCATGCATACTAGTATGACATTTGAGAAGTGAGAGAAGGGAGCATGTTGAAGGGATTGTACTTCCTATATTGGATTTCCCTGACTTGGACATCAGTGATCATTGGCTGTGATTGTCTTGGTGGGTGAGTAAATCCTGAAATACAGAGGTCTTTAAGGAAACATGTGTGCAAAGCTTGAAAGACTTGGCTCCGACCTTCATGCCCTGCCTTTATTTGCAGTTTCCAGGGTGTCTAACTAAGAAGTACAGCCAGCGATTTCTCTGAGCAGGTGCAGGCTCGCCTTTCTTTTGATGGACTGATTTCTTCAGAAAGAGTAAGCCCCTCCTTAATCTCATTGAGTTCTTTCCAGTTGCATTAATGCACAACCCTGGGCTGATAGGTGTGGGTCATTATTTTCATCCCTCCCCAGTCCTCAACCCCAAATGAGAAAGGAGGGGCAGCAGCAGGGCAAGAAAGAGTCCAGATGTTATTTTACACGTGCGTGCGTATACACTTACAAACGCTACCCGGGAATTGGTTAGCTTCGGTGTGCCTGGCAACACCGGAATTTGGAATAACGTGGGCCGGTAACATAAAGCAAGGGTCACCCTAAAGATGCCATCCCACGGTTTGAGGGATGACTGGGAACAACCTAATCTCTGGGGAAACTTAGTGTGTCATCATGTAGGATAAACAGAAGCAGAGCCAGGCCAGAACCCTGGAGATTTTTCTCCAGACTGTCGCCCCAGACTCTCAATATTCACTAGAAAGTGGCAGTTTTTCTCTTTCTTCTTCTGACTCCTTCCATTCTCGCACCATTCCCCCTCTTTTCCTCACAAGAAATCATCTTGTTCAGCCACAGTTTATATGCAGGGCCCATTGTTTAGATCTGAGGAACAAGTCAGGATTATATTCAGCATTAAGGATTTATTCCTTTTTAGAAATATATTTATTTTTAAAAATTGTATTGATTGATTTGAGAGAGGAAGGGGGAGAGAGAGAGAGAGAGGAAAACATTAATTTGTTGTTCACCAAATTGTGCATTCACTGATTGATTCTTGTTTGTGCCCTGACCAGGAATTGAACCTGCAGCCTTGGCACATCTGGATGATGCTCTAACCAGCCGAGCTACCCAGCCAGGGCTATACATTTCTTCTTATGGAGAGAACCAACAGCTTGTTCTCTTAGAAGCTCAAACTTCCACAGCCACATTTTATATCTGTTTCTCTCACCTATGATAAATGCAAAGCCTCTTGTATGCATTCTGGTGATGCTGAGAGCATTGCAATCTTAGTTGTTGTTTTTTTTTTTTTTTTTTTTTTTAAAGTGGTCACCCAAAGAAAGAAGTCATGGTGTAGGGACAGGAAAGAATGGATGGAGAGGCATATCCTCACTCTTCAAGGGCATGTGACATCGATGGCAAGGGATTTGAGAACTGGAAAAATAAATAGAGCAGGAGGAGATATAACATTTTAAGCAACTTAAAATACAATCCAGTGCAGAAGGGGCCCAGAGGTCTCTTTCAACAGAGGAGAAGGTATGAGAAAGTATCAGATGGCTGCTTTCCATCCCCATGGTTGTCATAATTGTCTTCTTTGAAATGGAAATGAAAATCCCTGGGATGGGCCTTAGAAAAGGAGAAATGAAGATCTCAGGGTGTGGTATGCTCATTCTGGATTCTGAATGCAAAGTAAAGCTGTGGCAAAATTGAATAATGGGAAGAAATGTGGTCAACATATTAAGCTTTAGTTGCAAGTGACAGAAACAAACTGGTGAAAGGGACGCACTGGGAGGATGTGAAGGACCTCAGAACTCAGCAAAGAGGAGAAAATGGGCCATGGTGAGGGCACGGACCTAAGCAATTTCAGAGATCTAGTGGGAAGTGAGTGACTCCAAGACTTGCTCATCAGAGAGACTCTGCTTGGTGTACAGCTCATACTCTGTGCAAGACTCAATTCTAGAACAGAGAGTTTGGCCCAGCTTAGGTCAAGGGTAAGGTGACCAGACGTTCCGCTTTTGGTGGGACAGTCCCGATTTTTAAGAATTTGTCCTGTGTCCCTTGGTGTTTTAAAAAAGTCCCGATTTTTGGAAAGAATGCACGAAAAGCTAGGGAACAGCGGGAGAACATGAAAGGAATATACAGTTTTCAGCGGGGAGACCCCACCTTGACCTGGAAGCGCCTGCACTGCTGCAAGAGCTGGCTGCCCCGTGCGGCCCCAAAACAAAGAACTTTGGGCGGGACGTACCTGCTGGGGCAGCGGCTGTCAAGTCCCCTAATTACCCATAGGCCCGCGTCCTGGACGCTGGCATGCGGCTCCGGGCTCTGTGAGGTGCAAGCCGCTTGGTCTCCAGTGGATGGCGGGGCTGGACGCGGAGAGTGCGGCCACCGCAAGGATGATCCAGGAGGGGAGTGTGCACGACCGCTCGTGTGTGAGCGTGCCCGCAGCGCTGCCCTGCCCGCTCCCGCCCGCTCGTGCAGCGCAGGCATCTGTTTCGGGGACCGTGTAACCCAATCTCTCTGACTCACTCAAAATTACCCATATAGTAATATTTCCAAAAATGATCTTTTTAATGAGGTATCTTTTTAATGATCTTTTAATGAGGTGTTAAAAAATAGATTGATAAGGAAAAGATTAAATCTTGAGCATCAGCAAAAATCACAATAGAGAACAAATGGTTACAAATATTTCATCATTTTGAAACAAACCATGTTCCATACAATAATGCACTAAAAATTGTGGAATACATGCTGTCTTTACCAGGAACTAATGCTGTGACTGAACATGTTTTTTCTACAGTAAATAAAGTGTGGACATCAGAAAAATCACAATTAAGTGTTGAGACTTTGAAAGCCATTTTATGTGTGAAATATAATTTAACAAATTCTTGTGAAAAATTTCATGACCTTTTAAACGACAGCATTCTACTAAAAGAAATTCACTCAAATGAGAAATATGCCAAAGAATAAAATAATACTATACATAATTTTTTAATGTATTATATTTGTAAATTGTGCTTATGTTGAAATTTAAAAAAATATATTACAATACTATTTTTGCATTCTATGAAAATTTTTTTGCTCCATATAGACCAAATCTTTAATCAAGAATCCCTCTTCCCCCGTCAGTGGTGTCCCGCTTTACCAATTTTAAAATCTGATCACCTTAGTCAAGGGGCAACGTTTGCTAGTTCGAACAACGTGAATCATAGCTCTCTAAAAAGTCGAAAGAGTGGGATGAAAGGCACATTGGTTCTGGAAGGCCTCAGGGAAGAGGACAGGTTTTTTGTTTGTTTTATTTTAGAGAGGGTGAGAGAGAGATAGGGACATTGATTTGTTCCTGTATGTGCCCTGACTGGGGCTCAAACCGACAACCTCTGTGCTTCGGGATGATGCTCTAACCAACTGAGCCATCCGGCCAGGGTAAGGGCAGGTTTAATGTCATGCACAAGGCCTAAAGTTTAAATAGTAGGTCACAACCCCAGCCAACATAGGTCACCACACTTTGACAGTCCTAATAAGACCACATGCACTAGGAGTGGGGAAGCTTTCCAAAGGAAAATTGAGGAACCAGAAAAGGGCTACAAAAACAACAGATGTCATTGCACATGAGTGAGCAATGGAGAAGAGGAAGTGGATGCTGGATAGAGACAGTCTGCTGAGATTCTTACCAATTATTATTTTATCCTTATAAGATATCTAGGACATCACTCACAGGGCTTAGCTGTGCTCAAGGCCTCAATTCTTATCTTGGGGGTTAATTTCTCTTTTCTGTCATGGATGTTTCCAACTTGACCTCATTTAACTCTAGTCAGCTAAAGTGTATTCGGCAGTTGTTACATGTATGCTAAGTGTGCATAAATGTTATTCCTGACTTAAGAAGGTTAAAATCTCATAGTGAAGCTCATGATTTAGCCAAATCAAGCTCTTTACTCCACATCAACAATTTATTTTGATAAATTTTTCACAACAATTGGAATCATTTACAACTCAACCTTTTTCTTACTCTCCCATTTTATATAACTTACCAGCTTATCACTTAGTAAATCCTACCAATCCTTCCTTCCAAATCCTTATACCCATTTCTGCATATCTGTACTAGTGCCTCCTCGTTATCTTGCACCTATTTTTCTGTAATAACTACTAGCTGAGCTTGCTAACGTGGTTTCCCCCTAACTCCTGTCTTTCCTATCTGTATAGACAGGCTCCAGAAAGCTTATAGTAATTTCTCCTTGCCCCATGTAACTTATTTCCCTGTACTCTTAAAACATAACCACAGCTCCAGGCAGGTTAGTCATCTCAATGTCCTTCAAATATACCATGTTATTCTTGCTTTCATGCCTGTAAAGCCAGTAGTCGAGGCCGCCATCACAGCAGCCCAACCCACGCAGGTTCGCATTGGATTCGGACAGATGGCAATGAAACACAGGAGCCAAGAACTGGTGAGCCATCAGCTTTAATTCTAGCTTGCACCCGGCGGGCAAGCAAAAACACACACTGGGCTCCAAAACCCACACATTCAGTGCTCACAAAGCTACTGACTTATCCGAGTTTCCTAGAATCAAAGGTTTCTAGCTCACCAGACATATTCACCTCTGTTTCCCATCTCCTCCTGCACAAACTCTTAACAAACTGGCTTCTTCCTCAGCACTCTGCCATCTCGGCTGCTTCTCCTGGCCTTCACGTGGCCTTACTCTGCTCTCCTCCTCTCTAATACTAATCTCAGGAACCCAGGAACCGAGAGAGAGATCAAGCTACTGCTCTCTCCCATTTATAGCATAGACTCAAAACCTTTAATCCAATTATACAAACAAAGAACCACCCTACATAATCCAATCAGTCAAGGGTGTGGGGAAGAGCTTACTCTTAAACTAAGCCTTAGGCTATGACGACCCGGCCTGCCCACAGCCTGTTCCAGAACACACATTAATATCAACAAACTTCCATGTGGGCAGCGCCATCTTTAACAAAGTGAGCATAATATATTTTATCTACCCAACAATGCCCCTACTCATCTTTCTCCCCCTCACCTGGAATGTCCTCCTTTCTTTCATTCATTTAAAACAGTGGTTCTTAGTCCTGATTCTACATTCTCATCACTTGGATGAAATCAGAATCCTTCCCTCCCTCCTTTTCTTCCTTTTTTCCTTCTATCCCAATGGAGTGGACCCAGCTAGAAATTTCCAGGGCCTCAGTATTTTTAAAGCCTCCCCTCCCCCCAGCAATTCCAAAGTACCCCTAGGGTGTAGAAGAATGTTTAAACATTAGGCCTCATGCAAGTGTCTATGACCTAGCCCTGCTCCTGAGGCTCTCCTGGACCGCTACAGCCACTGTGCCTTTGACCCTCATCTTACTTTGAACTTCTGGAAAACTACAGTCCACTTTGTCCAAACTAGCAGCTAATGCCCTACTTTGTTATTTCCTAGTTGTCTCTGGTGTTTAGTTATATTACAAGTTTTCTGAGGGCAGTAACAAAGGCTGAAATGATTAGTAAGCTCTTTGAGATAATGAAATATAAAATAAACGGAGATAAATTAAAGACTGTTTCAAATGACTGTGAGTAGGCAGTGAAGTGTTACAGGCTGAATGAATTGTGTCCCCTCAAAATTTATATGTTGAAGTCCTAACTCCTAGTATCTCAGAATGGGACTGATTTTGAAGCTAAGGCCTTTAAAGAGGTCATTAAGTTAAAATGAGGGCCCTGGACGGTTTGCTCAGTGGATGGAGCATCGGCCCAGCATGCAGACATCTCAGGTTCAATCCCTGGTCGGGGCACACATGGTAAGTGACTATCTGCTTCTCTTCTCTGTCCTCTCCCTCTTCTCTCTTTCTGTCTTGTAGCCAGTGGCTTGATTGGTTCAAATATTCACCCTGGGTGCTGAGGATCCTCAATTGATTGATAGCTCAGTTGATTTGAGCATCAGCCCCAGATGGGGGTTGCTGGGTAGATCCTGGTCCGGGTGCATGCAGGAGTCTGTCTCTATCACCCCTCCTCTCACCTAAAAAAAGGAAAAAATTAAAATGAGGTAGTTAGGGTGGGCTCTAATCCAATCTATGTGTTTGTTTGTTTGTTTTCTGAGAGAGACAGGAAGGGAGAGAAATGAGAAGCATCAACTTGTAGTTGTGTCACTGTAGCTGTTCACTTATTGCTTCCCATATGTGTCTTGACCTAGGGAGTGGGGGCTCAAGTCAAGCCAGTGACCCCTTGCTTAAGCCAGCAACCTTTGGGTTCAAGCCAGCAACCTTAGGATCATGTTGACGAGCCTGTGCTCAAGCCTGTGACCCCTTGCTCAAGCTGACGACCTTGGGGTTTTGAACCTGGGTCTTCAGCATCCCAGGTTGATGCTCTAGTCACTGCACCACCATCGACCAGGCAATCTATCCCATCTTATAAGAAGATAAATTTGGACATGCAGAGGAAAGACCAAGTGAGAACACAGAAAGAATATCTGCAAGCCAAGGGAAGAGGACTGAGAAGAAACCAAACCTGCCGACACACTGACCTTGAATTTCCAGCCACCACAACTGTGAGGAAATTAATTTTTGTTATTTAAGCCCTGCAGTCTGTGACACTTTCTTGCAGGAGCCCAAGACTTAATATATGAAGTAAAGATGTGGTCAAATTAAATTCATGAATTTAGGGAAGCTAAGCTGATGATAAGCTCTAAGCTGTCTGATACAGAATCAGACACCACTGTCCGTTAACAGAATCGGACACTGCCATGGGTTGTCACCCCACCAGGCAGTAGTCTGATACATTAATTACTACATGCTGGGCAGCCCTCACAAAGCATATTAGAAACACACACACACACCCACAAGACGCAGAAAACACCTACACCTGAGAGGTTGGTGTGCACTGCAGGTGAGCCCTGTGAAAGAAGGTACCAGCCTTCCCTGAAGTAAAAGACTCAAAGCAGCAGGACCTTTGTCTCTGCTGCTGGCTTGGAGGGCACAGCTTCCTTGAATTCCAGAGCCACAGAAGCTGATCCTTTTCTACTGAGGCTTCCAGTTGAGAATCCAGCCTAGCCAACCCCTGGATTTAGCCTCCAGAGGCTCTGAGCAGAGAAGTTAAGTAAGCATGCACTTCTGATATTCAGAAACTGTGATATATAACAACTGTGCATTGTTTTAAGCCATTAGTTTGTGGCAATTTTCTTGCATAGCAGTGGGAAACTAATACAAAACTAAATTACTAAACCCTGGAACATTAACCCTAGGGCCCACCATTGAATCTCAAAGGAAATAGCTTATGAACACCTGAAAGTTAGCATGACTTCACACCCCAGAGAATAAACTTATGGAACCTATTACTCAAAGATCCAGTATAGTTTTTTTAAAAAGGTTTCAGAAGGATTTCCACGAAATCATGAATGATATTTTTTAAAAATCAGGGCTTATTCTCTACCTGCTTCCCCAAATTATTTGAGATAACTTATTGTAATGCCAGTGGCCGAGGCCAGGCAGGTTCACACTGGATTCGAGCAGACGGTAGAGGAACCGCGGAGCCAGAAAGTGTTGGGCCATTCCCGTTTAGTAGATTCTTGAAAGGACGGAGGAGTGAGCAGGCAGGGAAAACCGCTTCTCATGGCAGGAGGCTAATGAACAGCCCCTTGCAGTGGCAGGCAGGCAGGCAGGCAGGCAGGCAGGCAGTCCGCTATCCACCACCCCAAAGGAAAGCACCCATAGCCGTAAGTAGACTACACACACGTGGCTCTGCACGTGCTCCCACAATAATCATACAAAGTGTAAGCAAGCAGAACTAACACAGCTGTTTTCCCAACACTTATAAAGTGTGTTTAATGACAATTAAAAAGACCAATAGAAAATTATAAGCCACAGAGGGTAAAGAATGAACAATATACAAAAATCTTGGCTAAGTATTATTAGGCAGTAAGCTTTGAATTTTCTAAAAGTCAAGATGTTTAAAGGTTAAAATGATAAACAGTAGCAGGGATTCTTAATTCTGGCTGTACATTGGAATCTCCTGGAGAAAATATTAAAATCAACGTCTGAGTCCCAGGGTTCTGACATTGGTACAGTGTCTGGCCTGACCACAGAGTTGTTAAAGCTGCTCAGGTAATTCTGACGTGCAGCCTCGGCGGAGAACTGCTAAACTCATTTTTATTATCAGACAAAAGTGCCTATACTAATTTATCAGGAGAGATACACTGTCTTTGGGGATTTCTACTGTGAAATTTGTATCTTTATACTTTAGCGGTTTTGCAGAAAATGCAAAGATTTCCTTTGGCTGTTTCTTATACCAACCATATAAAAACCAAAGAAATCATCAAACTAATTTTTTAAGACATTTCTTTAGGAGTAAGTGAGTTTCTGATGATAAAACTTGATAGAGGAATTGCAGTTTAAATTTCCTAGAAATTTGAATACAAATCTACTTTAAACCACTATCTTGAAAAAAATTCATGAAAAGTACTGCTAATAAAAACTTCAGACGGAGCTCTCCAGTGAGAACCTGTGATAAAAATGCTCTGCTATGCTGAATGAAGGGACAGGATTAAGCTGTAGGTGTCAGACATGCAGGTGCCACCTTGATATTCATTTGCAGGACCTATGTGTCAATTTATGTTCCATTTTACACTATTCACAATTGAGATTTATGTAGAAAACAGTTTTGAACAGTCCGATGTTCAAAATATTCTGATATAGATTTTACAAAAAAACACAGGTAATATTGGATTTGATTTGAGATTAGTTTAGTCCTTAGATAATTGTTGGCTTTTAAACCAAAGGCTGATGATATGTCAGTTACTGGTAGGGAAAATTAGCAATATTTAAGCATTTTCAATAATGGTTAACACACATAGTACTTACTGTGTGCCCAGGCCTGTTCTAATCACTCTCTCGATGTTAACTAACTTAATCTTCATGGCAACATTTAAGGCAAATACATGATCCCATATTATGCATAAGAACACTGAAGCACAGAGGTACATGGCTAGCTCGAGGACACCCGATTAGTTAGCTGCAGTTTCAGGATTCATGTCCAGGCATTGTAGTTCCTGAGCTTTTGTACCCATCTACTAGGTCACACACAATGGCAGGTACTGTAGGTAAATACGGGAATAATCACAAACATTCTCTGACCTTGAAGAAATGCATCCCAGTGAAGAAACAGATATACACATACAACTCTACCTGGGAGAAAGGGGAAGCTTGTGTGGATTGGCCCAGATCCTGTCATTTCTGTAGCTCTTCCTTTAATTCTTGAAAGGCCAACTTTCCCTTTGGCATAATTTTACTTTAGTTCAAAGAACTTATTTTAGCAGTTCTTTTAAAACAGGTCTGCTAGTGGCAAATTCTTAGTTTCCTGTATCTGAGAATGTTTCTATTTTGCCTTTATTCCTGAAGAATATTTTTCACGGGATACAAAATTCTGGATGGAGAGTTCTTTTCTTTGAGAACTTTAAACGTGCTGTTCCAGTGTCTTCTGGCCTCCCTGGCTGCTGAGGTCTAACTCTGATAGAATTGAAATTGCTATAATTCTGATAGAAAAGGTGTTGTTCACCAGCTGCTTTTGAGCTTGTGTTCTTGTGGTGTGTATTTTTGTGTGTTTGTTTTTTTTTTTACAGGGACAGAGAGAGGGATGGATAGGGACAGACAGACAGGAACGAAGAGAGATGAGAAGCATCAATCATCAGTTTTTCATTGCCATTGCGACACCATAGTTGTTCATTGATTGCTTTCTCACATGTGCCTTGACTGCGGGCCTTCAGCAGACCGAGCAACCCCTTGCTGGAGCCAGCAACCTTGGGTCCAAGCTGGCGAGCTTTTGCTCAAGCCATATGGGCCCGCGCTCAAGCTGGCAAGCTTGGGGTCTCGAACCTGGGTCTTCCGCATCCCAGTCCGACGCTCTATCCACTGCGCCACCGCCTGGTCAGGCTGTGGTGTTTTTTGGGGGGACTTTCTGCAATTTAACTTCACTTTTATGCATCTGTCTATGGTTTTCTTTGTATTTATTTTGTTTGGGGTATGCTGAGCTTCTTGAATCTGCAAATTTATATCTTTAATGAATTTTGGGGAGTTTTGGGTAATTACTTTTCTTTCTTTTTTTTTAATTAAGTGAAAGGCAGGGAGGCAGAGAGACAAACTTCTGCATGCGCCCCAACCAAGATCTACCTGGCAAGTGCCCTACTGGACAATGCTTTGCCCATCTGGGGCTGCTGCTCCATTGCTATTTTAGCACCTGAGGCCAGGCCATGGTGCCATCCTCAGCACCCGGGGTCAACTTGCTCAAATCATTTGAGCCATGGCTGTAGGAGGGGAAGAGAGGGAAAGATGGGAGGGAACGGGCAGGGTAGAGAAGCAGATGGTCGCTTCTCCTGTGTGCCCTGACTGGGAAATGAACCCGGGATTTCCACACACCAGGCCAACACTCTACCACTGACCCAAGTGGTCAGGGCCAGGTCATTATTTTTCAAACATATTTTCTGTAACAACCTCTCCTATTCCTCTGGGACTCCAAAGACACTAATGTCAAATATTCTGATACTCTACAGCTCTTGTGGTTCTATTCCCTTAAAAAAAAAAAACAAACAAACAAACAAAAAAACCCCACAAAAAACCTTTTTCTCTCTACTCTTCAGACTGGATATTTGTCTTCAATTCATTGACTCTTTATATTGTCATCTCTATTCTTTCGCAAACATTATTCTTTCATATCTGTGGACATTTGCATGGAAAGCATCTATAGACAGACCGTTTTTATTAGCTCTATTCTTTGTATTTCTATCTGCAACAGGACATGTGTGTTATTATCAGTGTGGAGTTGGAAGGTTGGGCAGAGGACATGGGGAGGCCACAGAGAAGTCACTTCCCTAGAGACGCTCAGACTCAGTGGCCTTGACATCAACAGAACAGCATCAGCCAGCCCTCCACCCCAGGGGCTTCCCTACACAGCAGGCTGTGGTCAACAGAGAAAGGGGCAGTATTGCCTCATGGAAAACTCTCAGAAAAACCTTTGCATTGTTTCTGTTTTCTCTTTTTTTTCCCTCTGGATTTGTTATTCAGAAGGATCCCAGGAGAATGGATATTCCTTTTGGGGGATGGAGGTGGAAGAGTAGGGAATAGAATACTTATATTCTTCCTCTTACAGGTGTCATCTGTTCTGGCTGCAATTATTCTCTACCCAAAACTGAGTCTGTGACATAATCAGTGATCTGACCTGGTGAAGAGAGCAGTAACTTAAACAGTGAGCTGGTAAAGAGGGCAGTGGCAGGAGTGTTTGGGGTGGGCAGCAGTGGGAGTGGGACTCCTCAGAGCAGCAGATTTACTTAGGTTGCAATGATGCCCCCACCATAAGCTCTGTGCCTGCTGTTTCCCCCAAGCATTCTTGCTTCTCCCCTCTTCTCTGCCAGGCTGTCTCCCTTCTCTCCTAGTGTGACTTCCTAGGTGCTACTTTCACCTCCTCCCTTCGGCCCTGCAACTATGTCCACGGCTCCTCCCAAGCCTGTGTTCCCTTCTCCAGCTTGCCTCCCACTGCCTAATAATTATGTGCTAGCATTTCTCCTTCCATCTTCTCCCCACTTCCTTCCAGGTTGATTTATCGCAAACATGTTCCCAGAGTATTGCAGTAATGGAACAAGAAGAAAATGGACAACCCAAATCTACACTTTGTCACCACTCTACCTTCACTACCCTTAGTCACTCATGTAAATTTTTTTTCCTTCTAACATTTTTTGTTGGCTTCTAAGACCAACAAAAGTTAGTGTTTCTCATTTTAGACCTGCAGTCTTGCCCCTTCATGAAATGTTAGTGAGCAGTGAAATTGAGGAGGGAGGGCAGGAAGGAAGCTACAAAATCCTCATGCTCATTCATCTAGGGCAGTGGTTGGCTAACTCATTAGTCAACAGAGCCAAATACCAACAGTACAACGATTGAAATTTCTTTTGAGAGCCAAATTTTTTAAACTTAAATTATATAGGTAGGTACATTCCTTATCGAGGAAGCACCCTCACGTAGCGTTTTGTGGAAGAGCCACATTCAAGGGGCCAAAGAGTTGCATGTGGCTCGTGAGCCGCAGTTTGCCGACCAGGGAATTCTAGTTGATCACCTGTCAACACACTTTCCTCCTTTGTTCCCCATTAACACTCTCACCAAAATAACTTCTGCTCTTGGGCTGCCTGTGGCTTCCTTTGATATTTCTCCTTCCCTCAGAAGTTGATGGCCAACTTCCAATCACACCCTCCTTCCATCTCTTACCCGACTGATGGCATTGTCTGTGACTTTCTCTGTCCCACCTTTTGAGCCATGCCCAGCGCCTATTTTCTAGAGAGCTGAAGTTAGTTGTCCACATGACCCTCAGAATTATTTTCAGGCACTCTCACGCCACCCCCAATTCCCTGAAAGCTAACTGTGATACCTCTCTCCCATCACTGCTTATTTCTTCCAGTAGAGTGACTTCCCACCACAATGATCCATGTTTATGGAAGGATGGCCTCAGTCAGCCAGGATGGCTGTGCAAATTAAGCCACAAGTGAGATTGATTATATGTGACTATGCCTTAAACATACCAGTGGGAAATCAACTAATGTTTGTTTAATTTTAATCTGATAAAAAGAACTCAACTTTGGGCAGGAGAGAATTCTGATTGGAAAAAATTTTTTTAAATGAAGTCAACCAGGCATTTATTTAATGACCATTATGCTCCAAGCATTGGGTTCTTCTGTGGTTCACTGTGATATGTCATCAGTCAGCCAGTCAAGGGCATTCACGGAGCACTTTTTGTGAACTTGACTCTGTTGTATAATCACAAAGTGAGAGAAGGACTTAGGAAGCTTTTCCAGGCTGGGGTGGTTCACAAGTGCATGGTGGAGGAGTCTGCTGTAAGGCTGGGTTAACAACATAAAAAATCCTGAGAGTGGTCTGGAGCTTTTTTAGTCCCCAACATGACAGAGCTGGACATCTTGCTCAGGTGTCTCCTCATCACTACTCTGCCACAGACTTGTGGCTCTGATTTTGTAACCATACAGAATGCAGAACTTTACCCCACTCCTAACCAGGGTGGGTTCACTATGTAAGCTGAGCACTAAAGTCTACAGCAAAGACCATGGGACAAGAAGATAGGAAACCTTACTTTCAGATATGGTTTGGCAGATATGCAAACAATTGTGTGATGTTTTCATAGGTGAATGGGACACCCTGCATCCTTTGTATAAGTTTCAGGGAGATACCACTGGATAACCCTTTCTCACGATAAAAGAAACTAAACAGAAAAGCCCTGGGTCCATATGTTCAGACCTTTAAGTTCCTTTCAGGTTGTTTGAGACCAACTTATCAATGACTATATATGGAAAAATTTTCTTACATTCTAAACCATTCAGACATGAGATAGTACAACATGGTCTAGAGCCTGACACACTGAATGAAGATTTTACTCAAAGATAGGTAACTGTCATTTAATTTTCTTTTTCTATGAAACAGTCAGATTTCTTCCTCAAATTTTCTTCCTGGAGTCTATGATTGATGACTTCTGCATGGGGAAATCTCAATCAATATTTATTAACTCTGCCTAACGAGGCGGTGGCACAGTGAATGGAGAGTCAGACTGGGACACGGAGGACCCAGGTTTGAGACCCCAGGGTCACCAGCTTGAGCGTGGGCCCATCTGGCTTGAGCAGAAGCTCACCAGCTTGGACCCAAGGTTGCTGGCTCGAGCAAGGGGGCTGCTTGGTCTGCTGGGAGCCCACGGTCAGGGCACATATGGGAGAGCAATCAGTGAACAACTGGGGAGTCGCAACGAGAGACTGATGATTGATGCTTCTCATCTCTCTCTGTTCCTGTCTGTCTGTCCCTGTTTATCCCTCTCTCTGACTCTCTGTCCCTGTAAAAAAAAATATTAACTCTTAGATCAATGAACAATATATTATAAACTGTTTTATTTTGTTTTAAATTAAGAAATGGAAGCTCAAGCTGTTCTTAAACTGGTCAAAATTAGTCTTACTACAAGGAGTGACACCAAAGTAATGGTAGTGATTTCAAGGGGTAATTTCTCCCCTTGAAATTTCAACAAATTGAACAGCTGTAATGCAGTGAAAGAATTCCAGCTGGGCTTGCAGTCACACCTGAAAGAGCTGTGCATGGAATTGACTAAAGATAGGAAGTGTTAAGAAGAGACGTAGAAGATAAGACACACATGTGATTGGGCTCCGGAGAGGAGAGAAACCCAGACTGTCTGGGTTTTTGTCTGCTGGGATTACAGAAAAGAGAGAATCCTGGACTGACTGGGTCTTCTGTTGGGAGTTACAGAGAAATTGGGGAGCAGTAGGGAAGAGACTAAACCAAAGTGTCAGCAGAATGAGGAATTGTGGGAGATTAGGGTCCTTGCAGTTTAGATTTTTGGGGGATAGAGGTTTGGGGTACTGGCAGTAAGCTGACAGGATTCTTGCTGCCCATCCCCCCACCTCACTTGCTTAAGTTGCTAAAGGCTAAGGACTTCCCCACAACCTCTGACTGTTTAAGTTGGTAAAGACAATTTACATGCCCTTCTCCACACCTCCATGTTAGCTGTGTTTCCACTAGTCCCATCCCCATGTCCCTCAAAGAGACTGGAGGCAGTTTTCTTTTTATCCTTTATTTTGTGAAGTTAAGATGTTATTCATGGTGGGGGGTTTTCTGCAGTTGGGAGAATTCTTGGTTTGCCTCAGAAATGTGACTTTGTATATAAGCTCTTTTTGTTTTGCTAACGGCTTTGCTCTCTGCCATATAAATAAAGCATTTTTGGGGTAGAGACTCGCTTTTGGTAGGTCATCAGCCACCAGAAGACCTCCCAATCCTATGCTTTTTCTTTCTGTATTTATTTTATAATCCTCGGCTGTTGCCAGAAAAGACCTGAAAAATTACAAGTCGCACTGGTTCATGACAAGGGGTCACTGCCAGCATTCCCATGGTCAGCTGGCAGCCAACCCTTGGCACAGAAACAGAGAAAAACAAAGTGCGGCCCTCAGCCTCCCAAATCCTGCCTCCCTCCACTCATAGGGTATGGAGAGTGGAAGAGATAGACCCCAGAGCTAACAAGGCAGTAATAAGGCTACTCTTTCACCTGAAGAACAGAGGTGCTCTGTGTCTGGTCCACTGGTCTGTTGACAGATGAAAAGGAGTGCCTGGAGGCCTGAAATTGCCATTGCTATAGCCATAAAGGCCTCACAATAGGCAAAGCAACGTCTCAGTGCATGTCAACCCCAGAATTTCACAGACTAAAACTTTTAATCCAGTGCCACCTACTGGAAAAAGAAACACCTCTCTGAACTGAAAACATTTCTTCGTTTTTCTCTCTTTTGAGTTATTTTTCTTTAATCTCTATTTTAATTTTTTGTGGGTGTTTTTGCTATTTTTTTAAATTTTATTTTATTTTTATTTTATTAATTTTAGAGAGGAGACAGAGAGAGAGAGAGAGAGAGAGAGAGAGAGAGAGAAAGGGGGGAGGAGCTGGAAGCATCAACTCCCACATGTGCCTTGACCAGACCAGTGCAGGGTTTTGAACTGGCGACCTCAGTGTTCCCAGGTCGACGCTTTAACCACTGCGCCACCACAGGTCAGGCTTTTTGCTTGTTTTTGATTATTGGTTTTTATTCTTTGGGTTTTTTTTTTTTTTACTTTTCATTACTTTAAAACTTTTAAATTATTTTATATTTTATTTTTAAGTAGTTGTTTTTTGTATGATTTCGTAACAACAGCAATCTCAAATTTCATCAAGGAAGAAAAAAAAATACCATGGTTACACAAGGAAGAGAAGTAGTTCAGAAAGGAAATGAAAAACCTCCAGAAAGCAATATTCATTACATGGAAACCTTGACGTTAAACAATATAAAATTTAAAATTGAAGTTCTAAAAATACTCAATGAGATGCAAGAAAACACGGGTACGGAAATTAATGAGCTCAGAAAACAAATTAATGAACAAAATGGGTACTTCACCAAGGAGAGTGAAACTTTAAAAACAAGAGATGAAGAACTCAATACATGAATTGAAAAATGAACTAGCAAGTTTAGCTAACAGAACAGACCAGATAGAGGAGAGAATCAGTGACATCAAAGACAGGCATCTAGAGATGCCACATAGAGAAGAGACTCATGAATTTAAAAAATAAGAGCTCTACAAAAATTGTCTGACTCCATCAGAAAAAAACAATGTAAGAATAATGGGTATATCAGAAGAAGAAGAGAGGGAGAAGGGAATGGAGAGCCTATTCAAATACTTGATGGGAACTTTTCAAACCTATGGAAAAAGTTAGATCCTCAAATCCAAGAAGCAAACAGAATACCAAGTTACCTACACCCAACAGGCCTTCTCCAAGGAATGTTGTCTTAAAACTATCAAAAGTCAATCACAGAGAGCCCTGGCCGATTGGCTCAGCAATAGAGCATCAGCCTGGCATGCGGAAGTCCCAGGTTTGATCCCCAGTCAGGGCACACAGGAGAAACACCCATCTGCTTCTCCACCCTTCCCCTTCTCCTTCCTCTCTATCTCTTTCTTCCCCTCCTGCAGCCAAGGCTCCATTGGAGCAAATTTGGCTTAGGCACTGAGGGCGGCTCCATGGCCTCTGACTCAGGCTCTAGAATGGCTCCATCCACAGTGGAGTAATGCCCCAGATGGGCAGAGCATCGCCCCCTGGTGGACATTCCAGGTGGATCCCAGTCGGGCTTATGTGGGAGTCTGACTGCCGCCCTACTTCTGACTTTGGAAAAATACAAAAAAATAAAAATATTCAATCAAAAAGAAAGAATCTTCAAGTTAACTAGGGGAAAGAAGAATATAATATATAAAGGAAGGCCCATCAGGTTGTCATTAGACCTTTCAGCAGGAACTCTATGAAACAGAAGAGAGTGGACCCAGATATTCAAAGTACTGAGAGAGAGGAATTTCCAGCTAAGAATACTATATTCATCAAAATTATCCTTCAAATAGGGAGGAGAAATTTTTCAGACACACAGAAGCTGAAGGAATTTATCACCAGAAAACCCCCATTGCAGGAGATACTCAAGGGGGTTATTCTACCGGATACAAAGAACAAAAATACAAGTGAAAGCTCCAACAAGGTTACAATATACACAAGGATAATCTGTGGCAATAATAAAATAATAAAAATGGAGAGGATAAAGATCTGAAGTAACAAAGGAGAATAGAGTGAAGAAACACTCTAAAGACAAAGGACTCTTGTATATATGAAAATTTTTGTGTTAATAATGTAATGATGACTGACTGGTGGTGGTGCAGTGAACAGAGCATCAACCTGGGATGTTGAGGACCCAGGTTCAAAATTCCAAGGTCTCCAGCTAGAGTATGGGCTCATCTGGCTTGAGTGCAGGCTCACCAGCTTAAGTGAGGGGTTGCTGACTTTAGCATGGGATCATCAACATAATCCATGGTCACTGTCTTGAGCCCAAAGGTCACTGGCTTGAAGCCCAAGGTCACAGGCTTGAGCAAGGTGTCACTAGCTGGCTGGAGCCCCCTAGTCAAGGCACGTATGAGAAGCAATCAGTGAACAAGTGCAGTGATGCAACTACAAGTTGGTGTTTCTCATCTCTTTCCTCTCCTGTCTGTTTGTCTCTGTCTCTTGCTGAAATACAACAGCAACAACAACAAAACCTACTGGTAACCACTCATGAAAAAAACCAATACTGAAACACAGTTTCAAAAAAGAGGTAATGGGAAAAAGGTAGATACTACCACCAAACAAAAACAACTGACAGAAACACAAAAGAGAAGAACCAAAGGAGACACAGAGCTACAAGAAAACAAACATAAAATGGCTATAAGAAATCCTCAAGCGTCAATAATTACCGTAAATGTAAATGGACTGATCTCACCAATAAAGAGGCAGAGAGTAGCAGATGGATCAAAAAGGAAAACCCAACCATAAGCTGCCTTTAGGAGACACATCTAACCTGCAAATATAAAAGCAGACTCAAAGTGAAAAGTTGGAAAATGATTCTTCAAGCAAATAATACCCTGAGAAAAGTAGGTGTAGCCATACTAATATTTGACTATGCTGACTTCAAGATAACAATGGTAACGAGACAAAGATAGACATTTCATAATGATAAAGGGGACACTATATCAAGAAGGCCCACTTCTTAATATATATGCACCAAATTGGGGAGAACCAAAATATATAAGTTAGCTACTAACAGATCTAAAAGAAAAAACAGACAAAAACACAATCATAGTTGGATTTCTCAGCACATCACTGACAACTTTAGATAGATCACCCAAACAGAAAATCAATAAATACTGGCCTTAAATGACATACTAGAAATATAAAACAATGGAAAATAATTTGACTTTGGGTGATGGGTATACAACATACTCAATAGTTCAAATGTTTACCTGAAACCTATGTATTCTTATTGGTCAATATCACCCTGTTAAAGTTAATTTCTAAATAATTTTTTTAAAATGACATACTAGATCATATGGACATAACAGACATTTACAGAACATTTCACCCCAGAACATCAGATTATACATTTTTTTTCCCAGTGTGCATGGAACATTCTTGAGGATAGACCAAATGTGGGGCCACAAAAACCTCAAAAAATTCAAGAAGACTGAAATTATACCAAACATATTCTCTGAGTATAAGGCTTTAAAATTAGAATTCAACTGCAAAAAAGAAGTAAAGAAACCCACAAAAATATGTAAATTAAATAACATATTTCTTAAAAATGATTGGGTCAAATAAATAAAAGCAGAGATTAAAAGATATATACAGACAAACAGCAATGAAACAGGACATCAAAACTTATGAGATGCAGCAAAAACAGTAATAAGAGGAAAGTTTGTATCATTACAGACTTCTATCAAGAAACAAGACAAAGTCCAAGTTAATAACCTAACATTACATCTGAAAAAACTAGAAAAAGAAGAACAAAGACAACCCAAAGTCAGAAGAAGAACAAATGTAACAAAAATTAGAGCAGAACTAAATAAAATAGAGAACAATGAAACTATAGAAAAAAATTAATACAACAAAGAGCTAGTTCTTTGAAAAGATAAATAAAACTGAAAACCTCTGGCTAGACTCTCCAAGGAACAAAGAGAAATGACTCAAACAAAATCCAAAATGAAAGCAGAGAAATAACCACAGATTATTGTATATTATAGATATACAAAGGATCATACTAGAATACTATAAAAGATTATATGCCACCAAATTCAACAATTTAGAAGAAATTGGTAGTTTCCTACAACTATACAATATTCATAGACTGACTCACAAAATGGAAAACTTAAGTAGACCCATAAAAAGTGAGGAAATAGAAATGATGATCAAAAACCTCTCCAGAAATTAAAGTTCAGAACTAGATGGCTACACTAGTGAATTCTACCAAACATTCAAAGAAGATTTGGTACCTATCCTTCTCAAAGTCTTCCAAAAAACAGAAAAAGAAACAATACTTCCTAATACATTATATGAGGCCAACATAACTCTGATACTTAAACCTGGAAAGTACAACACAAGAAAAGATAACTACAGACCAACATCTCTAATGAATACAGATGCAGAAATCCTAAACAAAATATGAGCAAATCAAATACAGTAATGCATTAAAAAAATAATACATTGCCTGACCAGGCAGTGGCGCAGTGGATAGAGTGTCTGACTGGGACACGAAGAACCCAGGTTCAAGACCCAAAGGTCACCAGCTTGAGCGCGGGCCCATCTGGCTTGAGCAAAAGCTCACCAGCTTGGACCCAAGGTCGCTGGCTCGAGCAAGGGGTTGCTCGGTCTGCTGAAGGCCCGCGGTCAAGGCACATATGAGAAAGCAATCAATGAGCAACTAAGGTGTCGCAATGAGAGACTGATGATTGATGCTTCTTATTTCTCTTTGTTCCTGTCTGTCTGTTCCTATCTATCCCTCTCTATAATAATAATACAATCCCAAAAAGTGGGATTCATTCCAGGAGCACAAAGATTGTTCAACATATGTAAATCAATCAATGTAATACAGCACATTAACAAAACAAAAGACAAAAATCATTTGATCCTATCCATAGATACAGAAAAAGCATTTGATATTTGATGCCAAATAGCCAAAGCAATCCTGAGAAAAAAGAATGAAGCCGGAGGTATCACACTACCTGGCTTCACATTATGCTACAGAGCCATGATCATCAAAAACACATGGTGTTAGCAGAAAAACAGACTTACAGACCAATGGAACAGAATCAAGAGCCCAGAAATAAGACCAGATATACATAGGCAAGTAATCTTTGACAAAGGAGTAAAAAACACACAATGGAGAAAAGAAAGCCTCTTCAAGAAATGGTGCTGGGAAAATTGGAAAGCCACATGCAAGAGAATGAAACTTGACTACACCTTGTCTCCATACACAAAAATTAATTCAAAATGGATCAAAGTCCAAAATATAAGGTCTGAAATAATAAATTACACAGAAGAAAACATAAGTACTAAACTTATTGACCTTGGCCATAGAGAACATTTTGTGAATTTGACTCTAAAGGCAAGGGAAGTAAAAACAACAATAAATAAATGGGACTATATTAAACAAAAAAGCTTCTGTACAGCAAAAGAAACTGACAACAAAACAAAAAGGCAGCCAGCCAAATGGGAGATATTTACAAACAACAGCTCTGATAAGGATTTAATATCCAAAATATGTAAAGAACTCACAAAGCTCAGCAACAAACATGCAAACAATTCAATTTAAAAATGGGCAGAGGACCTGAACAGACACCTCTCCCATGGAGACAAACAACAAATAGATAAATGAAAAGATGCTCATCATTGCTAGCTATTATAGAAATGCAAATCAAAACCACAATAAGATAACACCTAACATCTGTTAGATTGGCTGTGATCAACAAGACATATAACAAGTGTTGGAGAGGCTGTGGAGAAAAAGGAACACTCATTATCTGCTGGTGGGAATGTAAACTGGTACAGCCATTATGGAAGAAATTATGGTGGTTCCTCAAAAAATTAAGAACAGAAGTACTATATGATCCAGCAATCCCTCTGATGGGTATCTACCCAGAAAACTCGAAAACACTGGTACACAGTGGCCAAAACACGAAAACAACCAAAATATCCCTCGATAAAAGATTGGATAAAAAAGATGTGGTACATATATACAATGGAATACTACTCAGCCATAAGAAATGATGACATTGTCATTTACGACAACATGGATGAAACTTGAGAACCTTATACTAAATGATTTAAGTAAATCAGAAAAAGCTAAGAACGATATGATTTCACACGAAGGTGGGACATAAAAATGAGACTTATGGACATAGATAAAATGAAGTGGGTACCAGGGTGAGGGGAATAAAGAGAGACAAATACAGTGCTTGCTACCTTGACACATGAGTTTAATTTATTTCATGGACAAGCTCATGACTCAATTTGCTCGTGTGTCAAATTGAATTTCCCCATTTAAATTAATGGGAATGCAATTAATCCATTTCGGCCCCGAAAAACTACATGAATTTTTTCTTTTATATGCTTTTAAGTAAGAAAATGTACTTTATAAATAACAAACACACATATATATACACACACATAATAAGAGAGAATGTAAAGAAATAAACTGGTTTATGAAGTGTATTTACCTTCAAGGTCAGGCAAAGATGCTGGTGGAGGGGGAGGAGACTGGCAGAGGAGGTTTTCATTTCATGCACTATTGCTTGACATAACTTACTCTCTACACACTTAACGCTACATTTAATTGCAAAATTTAACTTACTATATTTGATATATAGCTTTATTATTAAACTTAATTGCTATTTTCTTACTTGCTTAATCATCATTTTCTTCGCTGACTTTTGGTTTTTTCGCCACACTTTCCTTGCTTTCACTTAGAGGCCACTTCAACAAAAACCTTTCCATGGAAGTTTGTTTCTTCCTCCCTTTCAGAATGTTCAGCAGGCCATCTAGTGGGGGGTGGCGGAAGCTCTTGATTCAAATATTTGCTCATGACTTAAAGCAAAAATTCCCACGAGTGACTGCTTGTCTCTCAAATTGCTTGTGATTTAAAGTGCTTGTGTGTCAAGGCACCATTGTATATAGTGATGAAATATAATTTGAATTTGGATGATAGGCACACAATGCAATCAACTGTTCAAATGCTATAGAAATGTTTATCTGAAACCTATGTACTCTTTTTAATCAATGTAACCCTATTAAATTCAGTTTTCTAAATAAAAATAGTTCTAATGCTACACTTCATAAAATTTATAAAGTGGAAATATTTGGCCTTCTGTATTTTTCAAGTTGCTAAAACATTTACCACAAAATGGCACCATGCAAGTGATAATTAATAAAAAAGGCTTAGTAACATTTATCTTCATTAGGTCCTCAAACTTAAAAGCATAACATATGGCACATCTGATCATGCTATTTTTTAATTTATTCATTTTTATTGATTGACTTTTAGAGGGCGAGAAAGGGAGAGAAAGAAACATTGATTTGTAGTACTACTTATTTATGCATTCATTGGTCTATTCTTGAGCATGCCCTGACTCAAACCTGCAACCTTGAGTATGGCGATCAAACCTGCAATCTTGGCATATCAGGATGACTAACCAGCCGAGCTACCTGTCCAGGGCCCAATAATGCTCCCTATATGAAGACAAATGACTGTCTTGCTCTGTGGGTTTTTCGTGACTAAAGTCTTCCTCTTGTGTTCTTTATATGTGCTCTACCTTTTAACCAAGCCTTTCTAGTAAAATGCTATCAACTCAGTACCATGTCCACAGGTACTTACACATTTTGGGAAGGTGGCTCAGTCAGGCTCATCTCTGAAGGCATTTATTGAGTTTTCCCCTGCACATGAAAAGTGTGGGAAGGTTTCATTCTGGGCCCTTTGTCCATCATGTTTGCCTTATTGATCTGTTTAAGTGCCAATTATAGTTTCCTTAATTGATCTGTGGAAGATCAGCAGCAGAACTAGAAAAGTTTAGGGTGCTTGTGAATCTCATTTCTGAGGATGTAAGGAAGAATCTGAACTCCAAGGCTGAATGACTCCATTCCCTTCACATGTGAAAACAAACCTTTAATAATATTTATTTTCTCTGTTGGATGTTCAAGTTCAGGAGAACTGAATGATTTGGAAATTAAAAGGGCCCAGCATTCACATGGTTTTTAACACTTGGAAAGAGAGCCCCAGTAAAAACAGTAGCCTTTTCTATGTGTATGAAGAGAATGGAGTGCAAGGTATGTGTCTTTGAAGTGAAATAGAACTTGTACTACCCAATTGCCAGGTAGCTAGGTAAATATTTGCAAAGTGCCTATTGCTTCTCTGAATTTCGGGCACCTGTCTACTGGGTATGAAACAATCTCTGTGGGGAAGTAAGCTTGTCCAGAGCTTATCTCCTTCTTGCATAGAGTTCATGAATATGACACAATCTTCGAAGGCAACATAAGCCTACAAGTTCTTACCTTCCTTTGTTATCTAGCACTGGGGCATTCTAGTGGCCAACACTAATGGGTCACTTGCAGAGCCCTGGAGAAGAGGTAGGCTCAGAGGTTCATCTTCTGAATATACATTCCTGGAGTTGTTGTATTTCCTAAGGACCCGTGATGAGAATTCATTGAGGGGTAGACTGGTTGCTCTATGGTTGTTAGGGGTAACAATCTGTAAGAAACACTGAAATATCATGGAAAGGTAATGAGATGGAAAATCATATTTTTCAGAATTCTTCTGAGCTAGAATAGTCTAAGGGCTAGGAAGGAATACTCTGATAAGTGGCTTAAGGTGAAAGCAAGATGCCCAAACCCCACCCTGCTCTACTCTGGAGGGCATGCTGGAGTCATGACAACAAGCTGCCCAACTGCTTCCAACTGAAGAACTTACTTTCTTAGTGGGATTCATGGTGGGGGGCCTGAGCCAAATTTTTAAGGATAAAAGAGCAGAAGCTGAGTTATCAGGTGCTTTCTCTTTCTTTGTCCTCCCACTCCACCACCCTCACAACAGTTTTCATCTGCATAGTCATCAAACAAATCTGTAAAGACTATGGGTTTAAAGCAGTGCCCAGTTCTGAGCCTGTTAAAGCACCACAGGTTCCTCCCTGCCCAGGCCAGGCGGGGTTGCTGGGAGGATCCCTCAGAGCAAAGCAGAGTAAGACACAGCTCATGTGAAAAGGCCATCATCCCAGTGTCCGCTAGGCAAGGATTCCACCTCTGCACACTTGCTGCTTTTCTCTTCCCCAGGATAAAAATGGTAGTCATATATCCTGAATTTCTGAGAATTGTCTTGTTTTAAATATTTTGTCTGTTTTGTTCAGACAGTACATTCTAACTTGATGGTCAATTGTGTTCTGACTTTTGGGTCAGAGGAGTCACCACAGACTCAAGGACTTTGAGTTCAGCAGTTCTGTCTGTTCTGTAGTAGGAAATCTTCTATGAGACGGTCAGAGATGGATCCCTTGGAAAGCTGCTCAGCCAGGGGATGAAAATGACTTGTATCAACCCCTGTGGAACCCAACTGTGGATGCTTGTGTGAATTAGTCACTATGGAAGAAGAAGAGATGTATTAAAGACCAGACTCAATGGAGATAAATATTTTTAGAGATCTTTGAGATTTTTACTAAGGGCCTTCTCAAGTGTGAATGGAACTGTGGAAACAGAAACTCAGTATTCTGGTTCTAGAATTTTGCTGCCTGGCAGAGGTCCAAGCCTAATAATGGCTGGTCTTGTGGGTCATATTTAGCAGTCTGTCTTACTTTTATCCCATTTCTTTCTCATTCTTAAATTCCTCCTATGTTTTCCCAAAGCAGTTTCTCAAGTAATCTTTCCATGGTGGGCACATGGGCAGTAAATTTGAGTTCTTCCATGTATGTCCCACAGTGTCTTTTTGTCCCTTTATAGGCAATTAGTAATTTGAGTGGGTAGAGAACTCTAAATTCAAAGCCATTTTACATAAAAATTTTGAACACATTGCTTCATGGTCATATAGCACAATTATTAAAATTTTAAAAAATGTAAATGTTTTCTTTCAGGCCATTTCTTTCAGCTACTGAGCTTCTCCACTCCTACTTACTTTTTTTCTCAGGCGAAGCATTTCTTCATAACCAGAGTGGGGCAGTAACTTTTGGTCAGTACATGCTTCGAGAGTGTGGCTCCCTCAAGAGGATCAAGCATTTTATACTCAGGATGAAAAACCATTAATCTTCAGTGCCAGGGGCTGAAAGTTGGGCCTTTTAAAAAATTTGTGACTCATCATACAAGAGATGAATTTGTTTCTGCTGGGCTCCTAATTACATAAACCAGTGGTTCTCAAACTTTTTGAAGTCGGGGCACATTTAAAATCCTACAAATAATTGTAGGTGCACTATATACAAATTTCTGAGAAATATGCTATAATAATGAAGTCAAATATTAAAGAAAAAATATGTAAAGTTCAAGCGTGCTTTTATGGTAATTAAATGAAATAAATATGACAAAATCAAATTTATTCTGACATTAAAAACATTTTTATGTAGCATTCTTTGAGTTATACCTTTTAGAATTCATAAAAAAGAGGGGTTAAAAAATAAAAAAACGACAAAAATGTTATACACACACACACACACACACACACACACATTCTTAGTAAGATTTAGTAAATTCAGCAGGTCCCAGCACAAATATGTTAATTTTTTTCATCCATACATATCATTTTAACTTTATACCAAACAAAGGATAGAAGAAACTTGCTTCCAGTCTATCTGGGGAACATGGGGTGTAGTGTAAACAATCTAGCACCACAGCTTAACAGCCTTTTGCAACCTAATCAGGCAAGCGAGGTGGGGGGTTGGGCAGAATGTCAGTTTACAACCAATTCCCCACACCTCTGTCCCCCAAAAATCTAAACCCCAAAAACCCTGTTTGTTTTTGGTCCCCAACAGGCGCATATTTCTACGGAATACCATAGGGCACACCAGGAAATCTTCTAGATTTCTAGTGGCGCACACTTTGAGAACCACTGACATAGACTGAACATCAGCAGGGTGTCTAAAATCCAGTGTCTATACACCATTTTAACTAACCTGGGTTCTCTATTTCTGGATGGGCACCAGAGTACAGAACACCGGTTTGGTGAGTTGTCACCTTCCACATCTAAAAATATCTGCAACTTTTGCTGAGTAACAGGATGAGAGACAACTAGGACACTTTTATGCCAGTGCAAGAGACAGGACTAATTAATATTCTTAGTTAGAGGTGATAGCTGATTACAGTTCCTTCAGCATAACTGATGAGTGGGAATGATGAACTAACCCAAGGGAGAACTTGATAACAGTTCGAGGTGAACTGGATTGGGGTAGACTACCTTGGGAACCTCAGAGTTCCTTCTCATTAGAGTTCTCCTTCTTCTTCTTCTTCTTTTTTTTTTTTTTGTATTTTTCCAAAGTGAGAAGCAGGGAGCGGCAGATAGACTCCCACATGCACCTAACCAGGATCCACCCGGCATGCCCACCAGGGGGCAATGCTCTGCCCATCTAGGCCATTGCTCTGCTGCAACAGGAGCCATTCTAATGCCTGAGGTGGTGACCATGGGGCCATCTTTAGCACCCAGGCCAACTTTGCTCCCATGGAGCCTTGGCTGCTGAAGGGGAAGAGAGAGATAGAGAGAGAGGAGAGGGGGAAGGGTGGAGAAGCAGATGGGTGCTTCTCCTGTGTGCCCTGGTCAGGAATCGAACCTGGGACTTCCACATGCCGGGCTGACGCTCTACCACTGAACCAACTGGCTAAGGCCCTAGAGTTCTTTTTGATGGAGATATTATAAATCAGGTCCAAGAACCTATTGCATTGTTAGAATACATGATCTTAAAGTTCTATTTTCAACTGTGAGAATTTGTAATGCAGTATTTTGTGTAATGCCAGGCATACCGGGGATGCTCAATATATACTGAATAAAATGTTTGTGGGCTGCATGATGTCCCAAGCTCCAAGAAGAATGGCACGATACTGTTTTCATTTGCTGTGATTCAAGTTTATACTAAGCAGGTTTTAGTCACAACTACCATTAGCTACTTATATTGAAAGTTAACTGACCATTTTCTTCTTCAAACGGTGGCTTGAGCCTGATCTGTGGTGGCATAGTGGCTAAAAGCATCGACCTGGAATGCTGTGGTTGCTGGTTCAAAATCCTGGGCTTGCCTGGTCAAGGCACATATGGGAGTTGATGCTTTCTGCTTCTCCTCCCTTCTCTCTTTCACTCTCTCTCTCTGTCTCCTCTCTCTAAAATTAATAAATGAAATAAAAACAAAACAAACCACCCAATAAACAGTGGCTTGAACTGGGGACTCAAAGTCGTTTATATGTGCTACCACAAACTCGGTGTTGTCTAGACAAAACGAATACACAGAGGTCATGAAACAGTTAAACAGCAAAGCCCCACTTAATCATCTGGATTAGGCACAGGCTGAAGGGTTTTTGAAGAGGAAAGAGGCATTCAGGCAACACTTGGCCTGGAAAACGCAGCTTTTCTTGACTAGAAGAGGTGAAGAAAGCATCCCGGAGTGTAGCCCCTCTTCCCGTGACTCCTCTGTGTGCTTGCTTGTGACGTGTGATTAGGGGCAGAATCTATAAAGGCAGGGACAGTAGGAACACAGTCGATGTGCCCATGAATTTGGTTAGAAAGCTTGAAAAGATGGAGCTCTTAGTCATCACCACGAGGTGACTGGCCTTCTGGCCCAGCTGCCAGTCAAGGACAATGAGCAAGGGAGGGATCTGGCATGCCAGGCTGATTGCCCTGGCTGCCCCTGGCTTCTGCATCAAAAGTGGGAATGCGTGGGTGGAGAGAGGACGCTTCCTGCTTTGTGAATTTATTTTTATGTATGCAAATAATATTATAAGTTTATAGAAAAATGCAAAAGAAAATTTCCCATAATCTTATCATCCTAACACAACTTTATCAAGCTCGTTTAATACTTCCAGGCTCTCTGTAGTCACCTATAGTTTATTAGAGATACATGGTTTATTAGAATTGTAATGAAAATATGATATTTGTAATTAGAATTTTTTCCTACTTATCATATGCATTTTACTAAATATTTTCTCTAAAATATTCTCTAAAGATCTCTCAAGGCTAAATGGTATTTCATCAAGCAGAAAAAATAATGATGTTGAACATGTACTATGTTTATTATACGCTCAGCTGACTGCCATGTGATTTCCATGATTATCTCATTTATTTCCCACAACTTTAGGATGGCAGGTAATATTACGTATTTACTTCTATTTATTTTCAGATAAGAAACTTTGGAAGGCAATTGATAATGCAGGTCAGGAGAGGCAGAGCTGGAGTTTTACCCAGGTCTGATTTCAGTGCCTAAGATTTTAACCAGGATGCCTAACGATTTCTATTTAGATATTTAAATTGGTTTACCCTTTCCCTCCCTTTTGTTATAATAACTAACCCTACAAGGGACATCTTTATCCACAGGCCATCTGCAACAAATGTTGTTGAATCTAAATAACAGTCAGAATGTGTCTGGTTTTTTATTTTTAAGATTTTATTTCTTTATTTTAGAGAGGGAGAGAGAGAGAGAAGGGGGAGGAGCAGGAAGCATCAGCTTCCATATGTACCTTGACCAGGCAAGCCCAGGGTTTTGAGCAGGCCAACACACCCTCAGTGTTCTAGGTCGAGGCTTTATCTACTGCGCTGCCACAGGGCAGGTAGTCAGATGTTTTGATGACAGTTGATACCTTGTGTCAAAATGACTTTGAGAAGAATTATTTCAATTTATAATATGTAAGTGATATGTAATTATATATTGCTTCTTTATGCATCTATTTATAAACTACCTCTTGCCATTGTTATGTTAGTTAAAAATTTTTTTCTGCTAATTTAGTAGCAAAATGAAAATCTAGTATTTTGACTTCTTTTATTAGACCTAGTGAACATAATTTCATTTATTTGTCCATTGGATGTGGTTTTCTGAATGTTAGGTTTCTGTCCTTTTCTCATTTATCTATTGGAGACATTTAAAAAAATCAATTAATAAGGACTTTTCTCATAATAATAAAGACATTACCCCTTTCTTAGGTTGGGTGCAAATATTTTTCCTGGTCTGTTTGCATTTTAATTGTTTTCTTGACATATTTTCAAGAATTCATGTTGCCAGAGATAGTCTTCTCTAAATTTTAATTTAATATACTGCATCTAGACAGTTACCTACTCCTAACTCTTCTCCAGATGTTTCAAAATTATTTTAGTTTATTTTCCTGTAGTTTTTCTATTTGGTTAAACAATACTATATGTTGACTTTTGGTGTGACATATATATGCCTAATATGCTCAAGGCTGTACAAACAAAGAAATTGTATCCCACACCCCCTCTAGCTTCTGCTCTTTCTCCACTTCTTTCCCTCCCAGGCACATCTCCACCCACTCCAGTTTGAATTCCATCCCAATGACACCCACAGAATATCTTCACCTCTCAACTCTCCAATGACTTAAATTTTCATTTCTGTTGTATAAATTCCTGAGAGAAGAATTGGTGAGTCATATGGTTGGTGTGTGTTTAATATTATTACAAAACTCCTAAATTGTTATACCAAGTGGTTGTACCATTTTAAACTCCCACTAACACTGTAAGGAAATTCCAGTTATGGCCCTAGCTGGTTAGCTCAGTCAATTAAAAGCATTGTTCCAAAATAACAAGGTTGAGGGTTTGATCCCTGGTCAGGGCACACATGGGAAGCAATCAAAGAATGAACGACTGACTAGAAAGAACAACAAATGAATACTTCCCTTTCCCCTCCCCTCTCTCTCCCTTCCTCTCTCTGTCTCCAAAAATCAATAAAAATTAAGCCCTGACTGGATGCTTGGTTGTTTGGAGCGCCGTCCTGGAGCACAGAGGTTGCCAGTGAATTCTCCAGTTAGGGCACATACAGGGGCAGCTCAATGTTCCTGTCTCTCTTTCTCCCTGCCTCTGTCTCTCTCTCTCAAAAAAGGAAAATTCCAGTTGCTTCCCATTCTTGCCAATATGTATTTAATATTGTCAGTTTTGTTAATTTTAACTGTTAATGGATGTAAGTGGCACACTGCCCTGGTTTCAATCTGCATTTCCTTAATGACTAATGATTTTGAACCCCTTTCTACATGGTAATTTGTGTATTGTCTTTTTTTTTCCCAAAGAAGAAGTGGGGAGGCAGACAGATAGACTCCCACATGCGCCCTACTGGGGATCCACCTGGCATACCCACCAGGGGTGATGCTCGGCCCTATGGGGTGTTGCTCTGCTGCAATTGGAGCCATTCTAGCACCTGAGGTAGAGGCCATGGAGCTATCCTCAGTGTCCGAGCCAACTTTGCTCCAGTGGATCCTTGGCTGCAGGAGGGGAAGCGAGAGAGAGAAAGGAGAAAGAGAAGAGTGGAGAAGCAGATGGACACTTCTCCTGTGTGCCCTGGTTGGGAATCCAACCTGGGACTTCCACACTCCAGGCCGATGCTCTACTACTGAGCCAACCCTCCAGGGCCTTTTTATTTTTGACTTATAGAATTACTTTACATATTTTGGATAAGACCTCTGTTAAATAAATGTATTGCATATTTCTCCCCACTTGTGGCTTGCCTTTTCAGTTTTCTTAATGATATCCTTTGAACAGAATTGTTTTAAATTTGACGATCTTCAATTCATCAATCCTTTCATGGTTAATAGTTTTGTGTACTGTCTAAAATTGTTACATACCTCAAGGTAAAAAAACATATACCCCTATGTTTTCTTCTAGGAGCCTTATAGATTTAATTTTTATTTTTAGGTCTAAGATCCAACTGAAATAAATTTTTTGCATGTGGTGTGAGGTAGGGGTCAAAGTACATTCTTTTCCATAAGTATAGTTAATAGTTTTAGCAGGACTTGTTGAAATAAATTTCCCCATTGAATTACCTAGGAACTTTTGTAGAAAAGCAGCTGATTGTGCATGTACGCATGTGTGCGCGTGTGCGCGTGCGCACACACACACACACACACACACACTTTTTGGGTTTCCTATTTTGTTTTCTTGATCTGTCTATCTTTGCACCAATACCACACTATCTTGTAGATTTATAGTAAGTCTTGAAGTATAGTAGTGTAACACTTCCACACCAGTACATATTTTTTCAAGGTCATTTTGACTATTCTGCCTTCATATTTTTGAATCAACTTGCTAATTTCTACAAAAAAGCCTGAAATGATTTTGATTGGGATCATGATGAACCAATGGATCACTTTGGGGAGAATTAAAATCTTAAGAAACTAAAACTTTTGATTCATGTCTATGACACATTTATTCATTTACTGAAGCATTTAATTCTTCTCAAGAATATTTTGAACTTTTTAGTGTAGAGATCTTGCATATCTTTTATGTGTTTCCAAGTATTTCAGTTTTGATGCTATTATCATTGTAGTCTTTTAAAATTTTATTTATTGCTGGTATATAGAAATACAATTGATTCTCTAATGAGAGAGAGAGAAAGAGAGAGAAAGACAGGATGGGAGAGAGATGAGAAGTATCAACTTGTACTTGTGGCACTTTAGTTGTTCATTGATTGCTTTCCATACATGCCCTGACTGGGGGCTCCAATGGAGCCAATGACCCCTTGCTCAAGCCAGTGACCTTGGGCTCAAGTCAGCAACCATGGGATCATTTTGATGATCCCACAATCAAGCCCATGACCTCACGCTCAAGCTGATGAGCCTGCACTCAAACCGGATGAGCCCACACTCAAACTGACAATCTCAGGGTTTCAAATCTGGGACCTCAACGTCTAAAAAAAGGCTAGAATGGTCTGTTGGTGGGAGATATTGTGAAGAACAAAATGATTGGAAGAAAATAATAGAAATTTAAAAGTCTATAAAAGTGGGAAGAGGGAATGGAGAGTGGTTTAATGTGTATAGAGTTTCAGTTTTGCAAGATCTGTACACCAATGTGACTATTTAAAATAATTAGATTATATTTAATATAATTAAGCTAATGACCTTATAAGAATCACTCATACATACTAAAACAAAATATTAGATGAATGATTATGTATATTACATCATAAACTCACATTAAAATATACTTGGAATATATAAACAAGTTTTATGATGTTTATAATTTTCAGTCATTGTTTTGAATTTTCTATAAAGGGCTCAATAAATATTAGATAGAGCTACTTAAAATCATCTGATGGAAATATTATTAAAAGTCTGGTAAATGTTATAGTTAACTGTTGAGAATCTATTTTGAGTATTACAACAAAAGTCTTTGAAGCATAAGATGATAAAATAATTGTCAAAGTATAGTCTGTTAAGATTTCAGATATAAAAATTTCCCAGCATATAATGAACCTTAAAAATCAGAATATTAAATAAATACCAAGGGTCACGTTCCAATCATTTTATGACCCTTGTACTATTAAATATAGTTTTGATGTTGCTAAATTCTTACAGATGAGTTTGTTTTCTTTAACCTAGATGGTGTACAGATGGAAGGGGTTATCCCATTTGAATATTTTAGCCAAAAAGTTCTTTGTTTTACTTGAGTTATACCACACAGAAGAAATGATTAAAGGGAAAAAATTACCTCCAGTCATGAAGTAGTTTCCATAATATATGAAATGTGCTTACTCGCTGCTACTGGGTCAGAAACAACTGAGTCCAAGAGGTAAGCTGACATATTCAATGTGCTGGGACTCATTGGCTTGGGAATTCTTCCTCCCATATCCATGGCTCTTCTTGCTCTCACTTGAGGACCACCTCTGGTTGAGTGACACAGTAGTGCCTTGAGACAAGGTTGTTGTAGTTCTCCAGCATCACATCTCTATTTAGGGACCTCTAAGTTGGGCCAGGTGCTGCCACTCCTCCTGGGTGAAGTCCACAGTCATCCTTAAATGACACTGGTGCCTGGAATTTCTGTTCAACCTGTGATTTGTTCATTTTCTGCTGTTCTTAGAAAAATGTAGACAACTCTGAAGATATGCTGACACTCCCTCCTCATGTGACACCACTCTCAGAAGACCACATAGTCTCAGCCACCCCAGAACTGCCTTCCGCACAAGCAAAAGGTGCACTGCAGTGAGTCCTACAACATTGTGACTGTTACAAACACTACTGAACTGCACACGTGAGGTGGTTCAAATGGTACATTTTTTATGTTTTATGTTTTTATATTGTAATTTTAAAAAAAGTCTGGGAAACATAAGGGAGGAAGAAAGGGGAGGAGCATGCATATATGAAAGTGCTTAAAAGGAAGTATTGTAATAGCAATGGCCAGGTCCAGCGTATAACTCACAGCAAGAGCATAGCTCTCTTTCATTTGCATTTTCCATGTCCCCCCCTTTTTTTTCTCTTACTATTTTGATTTGTAGAACTTGCTGAAAACCAGACAAAAGTAAGGTGCCCGGATAGCAGTGAAGTCACTGGTCATTTTGGCCCTTCCTTTTTCAGAAAACCAAGGGATGCTTGCTTTTTCCATTAGTCCCCAAGGCAGCTTATATGGCTTGAGAGTTTTTTATTCCTCCCTTGCTAAGTCTCTGCTTCAAGCCCAAGGTCAATGAATAGAGGAAGAATTAATTCATTGATTAAGATGTTGGGTCAGAGCCAGGCCTTTGTTTATGATGAATTGCACTTTGAACTTAGAAGTCCTGCCAAAAGAAAGAAAGAAACAAACACATAAAAACTTGTGACAGCCTGACCTGTGGTGGCACAGTGGAAGCGTCAACCTGGGAACACTGAGGTCACCAGTTCAAAACCCTGCACTGGTCTGGTCAAGGCACATATGGGAGTTGATGCTTCTAGCTCCTCTCCCCTTTCTCTCTCTCTCTCTCTCTCTCTCTCTCTCTCTCTCTCTCTGTGTGTCTGCTCTCTAAAATAAATAAATAGATAAATAAATAAAAAGTTAAAAAAAAAACTTGTGACAATATCATCCAATGCATACTAAGACCATTAATTGGAAACAACGGAAGCTTTATATGTTTCTGGATTTCACCAGTGAGCATGAGAATGGGTCTTTCCCTTCATACAAAACTGAAAATGGGTGTCTAATGAGATTTGAGCCATAGGTAATGATAATATTATAATAGCTAACATTTTATATTATATTTGAGATTTTATAAGCCCTTCTACGTAGATCATCTCTTGTGGTCCTGACAAAAACTACTGGAGATGGGGCATCGTGTGCCCTGGTGTAAAGCCAGTAGCCAGGGCCAGGATCACAGCCGCCTGGCTCATGCAGGTTCACATTAGATTCGGACAGTCGGTAATGAAACAACAGAGCCAAGAACTGGTGAGCCATCAGCTTTAATTCTAAATTGCACCTGGCGGGCAAAGAAAAACACACACTTGGCTCCAAAACCCACTCATTCAGTGCTCACAAAGCTACTGACTTATCCGAGTTTCCTAGAATCAAAGGTTTCTAGCTCACCAGACTTATTCACCTCTGTTTTCCATCTCCTTCTCTCTAATAAAAACTCTGCACATACTGGTTTCTTCATCAGCATTCTGCCATCTTGGCTGCTTCTCCTCTCCTCTACGTGGCCTTAATCTGCTCTCCTCTCTAATACTAACCTCAGGAACCAAGAGCAAGCTCCCGGTCTGCCCCACTTTATAGTGCAGAAATCCAAACCTTCAATCCAATCTACAAACGGGGAAGTCTCTGATACAAAGTCACTCATCTGAGGCATAATGGATTCCTCAGGAGAGTGCACTACCCCACATCATCCAATCAGTCAAGGGTGTGGGGAAAAGCTTACTCTTAAAACTAAGCCTTAGGCTAAAATGATCTGGCCTGTTTACAGCCTGTCCCCCACACCCAATAATATAATTACGCCCATCCCAAGCATAAGGGCAACTAATATCACCTGGGTGACGGGCTTCCATGTGGGCAGCGCCATCTTTAACAAAGTGAGCATATTATATTTTATCTGCCCAACACCTGGGAAGCGCTTGGGAAGCACTGGAAGGAAGAGTGCTTGCCTGAGAACACATGGTTAATAATTGGTCTAAAGTCCAGAAGCAGTGATGGAGGTAGAATTTGAACACTGTGCTCTCAACAACTCAGAGCAGGAGGTGGCTTGGTGGTCACAAATGCTTTGGAGATATATTGATAAAACTAAGAAGAATTTTGGTGATAGAAGGGGTCTACCTCTGAAACCCCACTTGAGTTCTGATTACTTACTCAGACCTTACTAATCCATTATATTTAGCTCTTCTCTAGAATCTTATGAGGCCATATGGTTTACCAAATACATCTTAGTTCTAAGACTGTTGGGATCCTAAGTACTGTAGGGGAATTTCTGTAATTCTGCTAAGACCCCAATCATTTTCCCAGAGTGAGGGCCAGGACAGAGGAAGTGGTTCTTTTTGGTCTCATGCTGCAAAGTCATACAGTGCATGCTGCCAGCTCTCCACTGAGAGGGTGTCCTAGGGCCCAAGCTGGAGGGCCAGGGTTGTAGATGGAGTGGATGGGGTTTAGCTTATGAATTAGCTTTGCTGCATGGGATCCATGGCAAGCAGCAGCTGGGTTTCCAGGCCCTTCTGATAATGGAGCTGAGCTGTGTGTCAACAAGAACCTCCCAAAGGCTGTTCTGCTCTCTGTCCTGGGTAAGAAGCAGGCTGCAGGGACAAAGGCATCAATATTGCGGATCACCAAACACTTCAATATTCTCCACATTGGGGTATTTACTGTTTCCTGATTCCTGTCATAGTAGGAAGGAGAAAGGTAAATTTCTTCCCCAAATCCTGTTTTTTTGAGAGTGAACTTAGGTGACACGTGTAATGACTATGAACCTCAGTTTCTCCACTTGTAATAGACAGTAATCTTCTTTATCATGTAATATACAGAGCCTTTCAATGTGTTGTCACTCTCTTTTTCACTTTTATCTTACTACATCCCCTAGTGAATATTATACATGGTCTCAACAAGCTATAGACAGAATGTTTGTGTCTACCCTTCACCAAATTCATGTATTGAAACCTAACCCCCAAGATGATGATATTGGGGAGGGGGGCCTTTGGAAGGTGATTAGGCCATGATGGTGGAGCTATCATGAATGGGATTAGTGCCCTTAGAAAAAGGACTCCGGAGAGCTCCCTTCTCCCGTCTACCATGTGAGGGAGATGGCTCTGTATGAACTAGGAAGGGGGTCCTCACCAGACACCAAACATGGCAGTACCTTGATCTTGGACGAACACCTTCCAAGACTGTGAGAAGTAAATTTCTGTTGTTAAGCCACCCAGTTTATGGTATTCTGCTATAACAGCCTTAATGGACTCAGACACAGTAGATATTTGAGGTTACACCCAACATCATGCTCATTCTCTTTTTTGTTCTTTGCTCTTAATGGTCCTCCACCTGGAATGTTGCAACCCTAAGCCCCAGCTATGGAACTCTCACATCTCTTTAAAGACCTGTTCAGAGGGAAATCACTCACTCCCTTGTACTCTCACAGAACTTGGCATATACTTATATTACAAAACCTATAAAAATTTGCTCTTTTATTATTATCATTATTATTTTGAACTACAGAAAACTTTTATAACATTTGAGCAACAAAAAATACCGCAAACAAAGTCAAAAGGCAAAGAACAAAATGGGGAGAAGATTGCAACATGTATGACAGACAAGGTCTAATTTTCTGTTATTTAAAAAGTCCTATATATACCCCATAAGAGAAAGATGAACTGCCCTGGCCGGGTAGCTTGGGTGGTTAGAGCATCATCATCCCAAAGTGCAGAGGTTGCCGGTTCAATCCCCAGTCAGGGTACCCACAGGAATGAGTGTTCTGTCTCTCTCTTGCAGTCTCCCTTCTCTCTCTAAAATCAATAAAATAAATATTTTTTTAAAAGTATGAAGTGCATAGAAAAATATGAACCATTAGGGAAATATTAGAAGACAAACAGGCAGAAGAAATCCCAAAACATCTGCCAATTAGAAAAAACAAAGAAGATGCCACATTTCACCTATCAGTTTGCTCAGTGCTATTAATGCCTTGGCTTGCCAGGAGAAGGGGACAGGGGTACTCTTAGTTCATTTGGTGTGTAACTTGAGACAGCTCTTTGGAGGGTAATTGCACAAAATCTATTAATATCTTAAATGTATACCCATTTTGATCCAGCAATTAAAAAAATTATTTATTTTATTATTAATTTTAATTTATTGTGTTAACATGGATTCAAGTGTCACACTCAATATAACACCCCCACCCCTAAACCATGTGTCCCCCATTACACCTCTGTTGCCCCCCCTCTTTAGCACCATCCCCTCTTCCCTTTGGGATTTGCTGTCCTGTTATCTGTATCTATGTGTTATGTATATATAATTTCAGTAATCCCTTCACTTTCTCTGGTTCCATCCCCTCACCCTCTTCCCTCTGACAGCTGGCCCTCTGCTCCCTGTGACCCTGCCTCTGCCTCTATTCCATTCCTCAGTTCACCTTGTTCATTAGATTCCACATATAAGTGAGATCATATGATATTTGTTTTTCTATGCCTGGCTTGTTTCACTTAGCATAACAATCTCCAGGTCCATCCATACCATCACAAAAGGTAAGAGTTCCTTCTTTTTCAAGGCTGTGTAGTATTCCATTGTGTATATGTACTTATATTCCATTGTGTAAAGTATTCCACTGCTTTTTAATTCACTCATCCATTGATGGACACTTGGGCTGTTTCCAGATCTTGGTTATTATAAACAATGCTGCAATAAACATGGGAGTGCATACCTTCTTTTGAAACAGTGATCTTGTTTTCTTAGGATAGATTCCTAAAAGTGGGTCAAAAGGCAGTTCCATTTTTTAATTTTTCAAGGAAATGCCATACAGGTATTGATCTACTTACGACCTATGCAACTTACGACCATTCGACTTTACGACCACAATCACTAGCCATGACTGCTCCGCCTCTGGAGCAGTTTTTGTATGCACCTGTATTTTGTAATTTTGTATGTTTTGCAAATATTAAACCAGTTGTACTGGTAATGCAGTGTTTTACTCAAACCTGACGAATGTAAAAATAAGAAACAAAATGGTGTAGAGATGATACAAATGGCATAAAATGAACAAAGAAAATTATGATATATAACAATAATGAAAGAAAATTATGATAAAATATGACTTAAAGATTTTCATAACATCATTTCACAGTACTGTACATATAGCCTACTCAACTTACAACCAAATCGTGTTATGACCGGTCTGTTGGAACCAATTGTGGTCATAAGTCGAGCATTAGCTGTACTGTTTTCTACAGTGGCTGCACAAGTCTGCCTTCCCACCAGCAGTGCAGGAGGGTTCACTTTTCTCCACATCCTCGCCAGCACTTGTTGTGTGTTGATTTGTTAATGAGCGTCATTCTGACAGGTGTGAGGTGGTATGCTTGATTATTTTTTCATCAGTCTCCTCTAATTCTAATCGAGGACTCTGTATCTGTCAAGCTCCTAGCATACTTTCTGCACATAATAGGCTCTCAATACGATCTGCTGTAAGGAATTGCTAATGTGCAGCTTTGAGCATAAGACGGAAGTTCCAATGGGAGGATAGAAGCAGAGAGGTCTCAGGGATGCATTCATTTGTCTCTAGTCTCTAAGCAGGACCTGTCTTTCACTGAAGAATAGTGAGTAGTCAACTGAGTTTAGAGGAGGGGTCCTCATAAGTACACTGTGCTCTAGAATATTCCTTTGCTAACAGATTTAGTGACTGAGAGAACCATAGATCTAGGCACAAGGCAGTGGAGAGCACTGAGCGGAATGAGGGCAGCCTGGTATCTCCTTGCGTAGTTCCTTCTGGATAGATTTGCCCTCCCAAAAGAAGGATCTGAATTTCCTCTTTGAAAGATCCCAAACTTCAGAATCTTAAACTTGGTCTGCATCAGGCTTCATCAAGTGGTGTTTGGTCTTCGGAGAGGAGTTTCATTGAGTGGAAACACCAGAAAGAAAGTTGGAGCTTTTAGAAGTAAAAATAGGACCAGCTCTTTTTAGTGTTAAAGGGTTCTGTCAGAGAAGGCTGGGGTAAGCTGATGAGCAAGAAAATGGTCTAATTTCTGTGTTATCTCAGACACACAGGCGTTTTTCAGACCCATGGTCAACTATAAGGTGGAGAGAAATCATTCTAACACTGTTTTTTTTTTTTTTCTTTTGTATTTTTCTGAAGTGAGAAGCAAGGAGTCAGAGAGACGGACTCCTGCATGTGCCCGACCAGGATCTACCTGGAAAGCCCACTAGGGGGCGATGCTCTGCCCTTCAGGGATGTTGCTCTGTTGCAACTGGAGCCATTCTAGCACCTGAGGTGGAGGACATGGAGCCATCCTCAGCTCCTGGGACAACTTTGCTCCAATGGAGCCTTGACTGCGGGAGAGGAAGAGAGATATATAGAGAAAAAGGAGAGGGGGAAGGGTGGAGAAGCAGATGGGTGCTTCTCCTGAGTGCCCTGGCCAAGAATCGAACCCAGGAGTTCCACATGCCGGGCCAATGCTCTACTGCTGAGCCAACCGGCCAGGACCCTAACACTGTTATATGCGTTCCCATTGATACTCCCACCCCATTACAAAGAAGGTTGGCACAACCCACCCATCAGAACAAGGCCTAGGATTCCCTCTTTGCAGCTAAATCTTCAGTACTCAGTGTGGTGTCTAGCCAATAACAAATACTCAGTAAGTGTTGAATAGATAAATGATTATCAGCTCAATAATTCAACCAAATAAAATGTCCAGTGGGCCCACTTGGGCAACTACTTGAAGGATCAAATTAAATATAATTTTAAGGCAAGTAAGCCTCCTATTTCAATAAGATTAATAAGACTAGTAATTATCAATTATTTAATTATCAATAAGACTGAGTCTAGGAAGGTTTTTTAAATTAAGAACTGTATTATTTTTCTGTATTCATTAGAATACTTTGGGTTCCACGTACAGAATTTAGATACTTGAAGGCAAGGATTACACTTTTTTTGCTCCCCCTCCACCCAAATAACAGCTTATAATGTTATGAGGAGGGTTGCTAGTGTCATCTCCACATGTCAGACATTTAAATACACATTTTTAAATAAAAGATCTTTTTCTTTATTAATTCTATTACCATTAATATATAGCATTTTACCAACAGAAATAATCCCAGATGAATGGGGTACATATATGATCTGTTCTTTTTACTGGAATAAAAAGCTTCTGGTAGTATTACACATAGGAATTTTGGTGCACTTACACCTGCAGAACTGGCTGTAGTTTTTGTAAAGTGCATCGAATAATGAGAATTTCTTATTAAATAATAAAAAATACAGCCTGCAAGAGGTAGAGATTTCATGGTCCTACATACGGTAATCTGCCTGAAGAAAATTCTCTAGTTTATGGGAATGGGTTCTGACTGAGTACCAGAGCACTTCCCTGACAACTGTTCTCATATTAAATAGGAAAAGGTTTGACTTGACTTTGACTTGATTTTCAAGGGTTTAAGATGTTTTCTTTGTAACTATGGCAATGCACAAAACTGGGAACTATTGAAAGGCAAATTAAACCATAAGAAGAGTAATAATATATCCATAAAGAGCAAAATAATATATCCATTTGTCAACATCTGAACTCCCTCAGAATCTGTAGCTTTGAGACTTCCCCCTCTACAGCTAAGTTTCTGACTTTTGAGAAACTTTGATGGGAGAGGACATCTCTGTCTCTAAGCAGAACTTGACGCTAACAAAGGTGAATTGTTCTGTCTGGTGAAGAAGATTCTGTCTCTGTCCCAGGGTGGAAATGTTTCAGTGAATCACAGCTTTGTAGCCAATAAACTCTTGCAAACACCCCAAATGCTGGGCCCTTGTTAGATGTTCAATACATGTTTGCTAACTGAAGTAAACCGGATGTGCTGTGTGATGCCAAAAACCTCAGATTTTTACTCTCTTCATTTGTTTGGAATCCAACAAGCTATGAATGCATTTTAGTCTTCAAGGGATCTGCTGCTCCTGTCTTTGTCTTCTTTCTTTTCTTTAATCAGTGACATTTTTGCTGCCATGAAACCCCCAAGGGGAGAAATGAGGCTGGTCTTCCTTATTTTCCCTGCAGGTGATGGGGCTTTCTTTTCCTTCACTCAGGTGGTTTTGCCCATCTGTTCACCCCTACTCCATTCAACTTTTCTTTGCTGAACTTTACAGCCTTGCTTGCTAAAAAAATGGTGAGCACCCGTATGTACCCCTTTCTTCCTCTCTCCGCACAGTGGTTAAGCATTTGCGAGGTTAATTCCTTGTCCCTGAACATAGCCATGATTAATGACCATTCCACCTGAAGGCTCCTGTTCAGTGAAAGCTTCTTCCTTTCTTTTCTGAATTGTCTTCATAAATAGAAGCCGACTCAGTTTCCACAAACAGTAGAAATGTCAATGCCAATTTTTCATCTGACACACAGCGCTTATCTGACCTGTGCTCTTGGCATGATTTCCACTATTTTTGGTACTATAAATGGATCCAGGCACTAAGGAGAGTGTCAGTGTGCAGAAAATGTTCTAGTGAGAAGGGGCAAAGTAGATCCCCTCCCCAGGAGGCACTGCCTAAATGCTCTAGAAAATAAACATTTCTTGGAGAGTGAGAGAAGGATTATAATGGGGCTCATCTTTTCAGCCTTTTTCTCCTGTGGTGTGAAGGTTGTTTTTGAAATATGTTACTGAGAAACATTCTTCTAAGGCCGTTCATAATTTTTAGGCATAGACTTGAAGGGAGGCAATTGAGGAGATGTATTGATAGAAAAAGGGAATGAGACCAGTGGTGTTAAACGAGTTCCTTTGCCTTATGAACAAACTAGAGATGATAGTTATTGTACTAATACTTCCCTTAAAGCTTTGTTGGGAAGAATGAGAGATGAGTAAGCTCTTAGCACCGTGCCTGGAAAATTGAAAGTGCTTAGTGAACATCGCCTTGGGAGACTAGTTCCCCCAGGTCTTTCCTCTTTGCCACAGGGTTCCTGTGCCGTTCCTCACTCCCCTTGGAGGCCAAGATTCCTTGCTATGGTCCTCCTGGTGGTGGTGGGAATCCTGCTCTGTGACCTCATGTCCTTCATGATAAAGAGAATAACAGCTAATGTTTACTGAGCACCTACTATGAACCAGGCACTATCTCAATGCTTTATACGAATTAATTCAATTCTTGCAACTATGCAATGAGATAGAATTGTTTGCTATTGTTCCCAATTTACAAACAAGAAACTGCAGCACTGGAATGCTTTATTTTGCTGCAAACTACTGCAACAAAGAAAGCAAGCCACTGGCCTCAGGGTTCAAACCCAGAGCTAACCCCTTTAACAACACTGTTAACTATGGAATCTTTGCTGGATTTTACCAGGAAAAAATTAACTATTTGTAACACCATTTTTGAGGAAAGTGTATTTTGAGTTCAAAAAGTCAGTGTATCCATGAACTTTTGGATAGATGTTCCTTTGTCAAGTCTGGGTGGGCTCCTGGTAATGGGGTGCTCCCGGCTGTCTTGGAGTTGAGCTGTGTTACAAGATTGTGAAATAATCCCTACCTTCACAGAGCTGTGGCTGCAATGTTCATCTTCCATATGTCTCGGGTGTCACTGTCCTAAGTCAGTGGGGTCTGGCAGGCTCCCAGCAATTGCTTTATGCTAATGGACAGCCCACTGGAACTGGTCCAGTTTCCAGCAGCTTCCTACACATAACTCTCTGGAGAGAGCCATGCTGTTTCAAGTGCTGGCTCCCACGTGGGAGGTCTAATTCATGGAATAGACGTTTGGGTTATCAATTGTTTTAACAATTACTTGTCCCTTGCATAAAATCCTTTTCCAAAGTCTTTTCACATGTTAGCAGCTGGAAAATGGAAGAGCAATTTTATTATTTCTGTCCTTTCTTAATGCAAGGGAAAAACCTAATGCCTGCTTTATTGTTGATGATTTCAATAGCTCTTATTTCATGAGTCTGTCTGTAGCCTGGGCAGTGGGCCCAGGTCTTCATATACAGTCTCACCAATGTCACAGTTGAGGAAACTAAAGCACTGAAGAGTTAAAGCATAGGTAGAGCTGAGGTTAAAACCCAGTTCTATATCGTGCCAAAACCTGATTCCTAACCTCTTCTGCCTGCAGCTGCCCTGTGGTCCTCTACAAAGATAAAGGGAGTTCTTGTGGGGCTAATCCAAGCAATAGGACATATTTTAAAATTGCTCTTAAATTCCCCCTTGCCTCTGGAATCCATTACTTATGGGATTTATTTAGGCTAATATTGGAATTAATTTGCATTTTTCAAGTTTACAGCAGCTCAGGGTGTGGGGGTGGTAAATATGCAGCCCTAGTAGCCTGGGAATCAGGAGAAGGAAAATCAGATTAAGGTTAAAAATTAGTCTCATAGGGCCCTGGCTGGTGTGCTCAGTGGATAGAGGTTTGATCCCCGGTTAGGGAACACATGAGAAGTGACCATCTCCTTCTCTTCGCCTGCCTCTCCCACTTCTCTCTCTCTCTCTTCCCCTCCATTGGTTCAAGCATAGGCCCTGGGCGCTGAGGATAGCTTAGTTGATTCGAGCATCGGCCCCAGATGGAGGTTGCCGGGTGGATCCTGGTTGGGGTGTATGCGGGAGTCTATCTCCCCTCCTTTCACTTAAAACAAATTAGCCTCATAGAACCAATAAAACAATGGCTGTAGCAGTGGGTAACTAGTTCTGCCTATGTGCCCAAGTCCTAAGGAAAATTATAAGAAGATTAATTGTACTCTTTAATGCAATTTCATTAAGCTCAGACACTTCTAATTTGGAATTCATGGTGACTGAGTTGAAGCTTTTCTGTGTTTAATTCGCAAAACCATTTTAAATATCTGACAAATTAATAATTTAAACAAGGGCCTGGCCTATTAAAGATAAACTAGTTTTGGTTAGTTTGAGTGCCTGAGATGCATTTCTTGCCAGACTACAATAACTATTAGGTACCTGTCTTATTCTCAGTTTATTAAAGTGGCCCCATAGATTCCCTCCATTAGGAACTATTACTCCCTTTTTTGGCAATCTTCTGTTAGCTGAGGTTGTCATACTTTTCTAAAAAATTCTGTGATTGAGGATAAATATATTGTGACAGAAAAGGATTTGACTTTTAGTGCTGGGCACACAATGCAATCAACAATTCAAATGCTATAGAAATGTTTACCTGAATCCTATGTACTCTTATTGATCAATGTCACCCCATTAAATTTAATTTCTAAGTAAAAAAAACAATTCTGGGATTGAGATGGAATTAGATTATGAATAATCTTCCTTCTGATTTAGTGCAGTTTGATCTCTGAAATTTTTAATCTCTGTGCCTGCAATGCTTTAGTAACGGTCAGTGTCTGATGTGCACTGGTGTTGTGTTCGTACTTATAGTGTATATAAGCGAGGAAATCATTGTGAATAAGGGAAAACCAACTAATCACAATAGAAGGGGGCTGGTTTCCCACTCAAGACCCCCCCCCCCTTTTTCCATCAGGGCCATTTCTAGAAAAGACAAGCTGTCCAGAATTCATACAGTTTCAGGGATGGAAATAAGATTAGATCTAGCCAATTTTCTCAGTTTTAGATTCTTCAGGAATATCCATTTCCTGGAAAACACAACCACCCTAAAATGCAAAAATAAAAATTAGATGTTGACCCTGGCCAGTTGGCTCAGCAGTAGAGCGTCAACCTGGTGTGTTGTAGTCCCGGGTTCAATTCCTGGTCAGGACACACAGGAGAAGTGCCCATCAGCTTCTCCACCTTTCCCCCTCTCCTTTCTCTCTCTATCTCTCTCTTTCCTTCCTGCAGCCAAGACTCCATTGAGGCAAGGTTGACCCAGGCACTGAAGATGGCTCCATGGCCTCCACCTCAGGTGCTAGAATGGCTTTGGTCACAAGGGAGCAGCGTTCCAGATGGGTAGAGCATTGCCCCCTAGTGGGCATGCTTCGTGGATCCCAGTTGTGCGCATGTGGGAGTCTGTCCGTCTGCCTCCCTGCTTCTCACTTTGGGGGAAGGGGAATCAGATGTCTCCTGTGTCTGTTTTCACAGACCAGTGTGCGTTTTCCATGGTGGTAGCTGTACACCTGATCCTATGCACAAGCCTCTCCCCACCTCATCCTGTTATTTACTCACTTACAGAAAAATATGCAAGGCTGCCTCTCTAGCTCTAAGGAGATGAGGGTGTTATGCTTCTTACCACACATTTTTTTGACATTCTCTTTGGGTTTTTCAAAAGACATAGCTAGATCAAAGGAATCACCTACATAGTTAGGCCATGTAAAAATGTCCAAATTGCTAAGATCATGAGTTTAACTGACACTGACTACTATTTAGCTCAGCCCCCTAGTAACAGACTGTTTTTGAATGTCACAATCATTCATTCATTCAAGAAGCACGTGCTGATTGACTGTCAGATGCCATCCACTCATAGTACAGCAATAAAAAAGTACAGACCTTGTCCTGCAAGAGCTCAGAACTGAGCAGCTGAGGCAGCCTGACTTACCCCTCTCTAAGAGGGTGGCCACCTTGATCGTTTCTTATTGATGGCAGTGGGTTGAACTGACTCACAGCTTACCCAGGTGTGTGAACCAGGACACTCATTAACCAAGGCTAGTTGAGTGGGGGTGCAAGGAACAGTGGCAGTGTAGGGAGAATGAACAACCAGGGCCTAATTGCCATCATGTTCTGATCAAGCCAGCTAGTTGGACTCGGCTGATGTGACTTGTGTTGACAGAAAAGACTACAGGTCCAGGTGATTTGCAATGTTTTATACATGGATGAAGAACCAGATGTCTCTAAATCTTTGACTGTTGATACTACATTGAGGGTCCTGTGTAGGTGGTAGGTACTTACATTACAGTCCCACTTTAGAGAAGAATTTGAGCCCTCATAGACAAAGTTTAATATAAAACCAATGATACATGCATCATTTCTTTCTTTCTTTTTTTCTTTGCAAGAGACAGACAGACAGGCAGAAAGGGAGGTGATGAGAAGCATCAGCTCATAGTTGTGTCACTTTATTTGGTCATTGATTGATTCTCATATATGCCTTGACCGAGGGGTTCCAGCTGAGCCAGTGATCCCCTGCTCAAGCCAGTGACCTTAGGCTTCAAGCCAGCAACTTTTGGGCTCAAGACAGTGACCTTGGACTTCAAGCCAGAGACTCCTGGGCTCAAGCCTGCAACCATGGGATCATATTGGTGATCCCACGCTCAAGCTGGTAACCTTGGAATTTTGAACCTGGGACTGCAGCATCCCAGGTCGATGCTCTACCCACTGCTCTACCACTGGTCAGGCTCATGCATCATTTTTAAAGACCAGAACAAGTGAATTCATTTCCAGTTGTACAGATTCACTGCTCATCCCCAAAGGTTTCAGTTTAAAAGAAAGTAAAACTCCAAATATAACTTTCAACCTCCAAGGCTTGCTTTGTTTACAGATTCAGGTTTCTTTAATACACATTTCTAAAAAAAAAAAAAAAATCAAAGCAAGCTCATGTTAAGATTTCACTCCCACGTTCTTTTCATTTTTTCTAATTCAATGAATGTTCCACTTTAACAACCAGACCACATTTTTTTTTTTTTTTCATCAGAGAGGCACAGAATCACAGGATCCTTTCTTATTATAGGCTCACTGGAGCCCATGGGCTGCCAGGCTGTGATTTCTGGCTATCTGAGCCTATACGAATTACAGAATTGCCAAATGCTAAGGATACCTGTATGGCAGGTACGTCTGCTCTTTTTGTTCTCTGCACATTAAAAACAGGTTTGGCCAGGTCAAAACCAGTGAGCTGCAGCCAACAGCCAGACATTCTCTAAATGTCTGCCACTGGTCACGGTGCGGAGCTAAGCAAAGATGTAGATGAATGAACTGGTGTCAGTTCATCCTCACAATCGGCAAAGCCAACTGTAGCCCGTGGCCCACCGACAGTGAGGGAGCAGCAAAGTCACCCTGTGAACATGTGAAGACAATGAAGGTGGCTAGTATTCTTCCCAGGCACAGATTATTCTGGGAGGTTGCTATTTTGTGCTCCCATGTAGGGCTGCAGCCAATGATGATAGGAAAGATTTGTATAACTGTTCAAAGAGACAGCAAATCACTTGTCTATAACCCTCAAATCCTCCTGATGCCATGCAACCCACCACTTCATAATTGAGGCTTTCCACTAAATGAACACTCCTGAGAAATCATAAAGCATCCTCAAAATAAAGATGATTACTTCCGGGTGCCATTCATGTGCAGAGTGTGAACAGTCTAATGAAGGTTCTGGTGTAACAGGGAACATCAGATGGGGCCGCACACTGGGATTTGAGGCAAAATGTGTCAGTTAGGCCATCGGCAGATGAAGAAAGAGAGACAGAGAGATGGGACTGAGGAATGGCTAGTGAGAGCCCTGTGGGTGTCTCTGCTGTTACCTTTGAAAATGAATAAGTTTGTTATGGGATCTGCTTTGCCACAGAGTGGCTGTGGGGGCCGCAGCGTGGCTTGCAACCTGTCCATTGTGGTGACTAAACGTGTCAAGAGTGGGGCCAAGAGCCAGAGGGGAACTGCTGTCCAACTCTCCTTCTCAGGTTCAAACAGAGACAGAAACAGAGGCAGGGAAGGGAGACATTGCGGAACATCTCCTTCAATTGGGGACATTAGGGAACCATGCTCTTGTGCCTGGGCTGCTTCTGGAATTGGACCTGTCAGAATTGCCCAAAGCTGTTTTGAACTACACACCTCACCACTACCCAGAGATTTAGCAAAACACATCCACCACCAATCACCCCTGCATTCCTCCCTCCCACTATGGTTTTTTCTTTTCTGATCTCTTTATCTCTCTGCTAAGGCACTGAGCCTGGGGAGTGAATGCATGAGTTAAAGGAGGCAGGGCTGAGCTGGAACCATCTAGTCTAGAATTTCATATCCCAACTTCTGCTCTAGTGACTTTTCAACTATTTCTTACCCTTCCCTGAGCAGGATGGTAGGGTTTTTATAAGTTGGGAACAAGAGACAGATCCTCGGTAGGCTGTTTTGGAGGGATGTGCCACAGACTGTGACTATTTCAGAGTCATGGTCATCTTTTCCATGCTCTCTAAGGCTGGTGCTTAGCAGCAACCACAGGGTTGTAGTTCTTGAAAAGATTTGATACACTGCAATTTCATATAAGTCACTTTTCGCCCTAAATTTAAATTTTATTTTATTTTTATTTTAGCCAGAGGGAAGGGGGGAGGGAGAGAGAGAGGAAGAGAGAGACAGGAGCATAGATTTGTTCCTGTATATGCCCTGACCAGGGGTCGAACCGGCAACCTCTGTGCTTCTGGCCAATGCTCTAACCAACCGAGCTATTTGGCCAGGGCTCGCCCTAAATTTAAATAATCTTTACATAATTTTAACCTGAAGCAGATAATGTATAATGGGAGAAGATTAAAGGAACAAGATGAGGTTTTTCTTTTCCTTAGTGAGCTTATCTGAAACTTTCCTGGTAGTCAATATTCCTGGTATGTGCTTGGTATTTGGTGAGAACTCACTCACTCACAAATTAATATATGACTTTCTGTTACAGTTTGTATTGTCCTCATCTTATTTTCAACTGGCCCTTGCTGATTTGTTTGCTTTTATGAGTTAAAAATTCACTCTTCTTGGTCCACTGGTTTAAATAGCATGTTTCATTCTTCTGATCGCTGCTAACTTGTAGCCTTAGAAATATTCCGGAAACAAATGGTGTTTCTGCTTACGTAAAAAGTGGGCCACTTAAAACTTGATGTAGCTTGTCACCCACCCAGGGAGAGTGTGGCAAGTGGAAAAACATGGGGGCCCATGTTCAGTGGAAAGAAAGCCAAACTCAGCCACAGATGATCTAGTTCAAGATTTCACTTTGTCTTTCTCCTTCCCCTTCCCTTTCCCCTTCCCCTTCCCCTTCCCCTTCCCCTTCCTTCCTTCCTTCCTTCCTTCCTTCCTTCCTTCCTTCCTTCCTTCCTTCCTTCCTTCCTTCCTTTCTTTTCTTCCCTCATCCCTCCATTCCTCCCTCCCTCCCTCTCTCCCTTCTTTTCTTCTTGCCTTCCTTCCTTTTTCCCTTTCTTTCTTTCTCTCTCTCTTTCTTTCTTTCTTTTTTTCCTTCCTTCTTCCCTCCCTCCCTCCCTCCCTTTCTTCCTTCCTTCCTTCTTCCCTTCCTCCCTCCCTGGCTTCCTTCCTTTCTTTCTCCCTCCAAGTGAGAGCAAGGGAGACAGAGAGACAGACTCCTGCATGTGCCAGGACCCAAGCCCCCTATGGGGCGATGCTCTACCCATCTGGGGTGTTCCTCCATTAATCGGCAACTGAACTATTTTTAAATCCTGAGGTGGAGGCCATGGAGCCAACTCGCTCAATCAAGCCATGGCTGCAGGAGAGGGGAGAGAGAGAATGAGAAAGAGGGGAAGGGGGAAGGGGGAAAGGGAGGGGTAGAGAAGCAGATGGTTGCTTCTCCTGTGTGTCCTGACCGGGAATCAAACCTGGAACTTCCACACTCCAGCCGACACTCTATCACTGAGCCAACCGGCCAGGGCCTCACTTTATTTTTCATTGTTTAAAGTTTCTTTATGTTGTACCTAAGTGTGGAATTTTCAAAGATTCATGTTGCTTGGAATTTGTTGGAACCCTTGAAACTGAGTTGATGTCAGTCATCAGTTCTAGAAAATTCTTGGCTATTATCTTTCAAATATTGCCCTTGGTCCAATATCTTTTTCTACTCTGGATAACAAATTAAATGTATGTTAGACCTTTTATTTTATTTTTTTAAGACTTTATTTATTGATTTTTTTTTTTTTTTTTTTTTTTTTTTAGAGAGAGAGAGAGAGAGGGAAAGAGGGAAAGAGAGAAGGGGAAGGAGCAAGAAGCATCCATATGTGCCTTGACTAGGCAAGCCCAGGGTTTCGAACTGGCAACCTCAGTGTTCTAGGTAGACACTCTATCCCACTGCGCCACCACAGGTCAGGCCCCCTATGTTAGACCTTTTAAATGTATCATCTTTTTAATATTTTCCCCCCTTTTCAAGCTAAAGTCTGGATAGTTATTTTTTTGTTCTATCTTTCAGTTCACTAGTTCTCATTTCAGCTGTGATAATTTGTTATTAACCCTGTTATTGGGCTCTTTAATTCCAATGATTGTATTTCCCAGTTTGAGAATTTCTTTTTGGTTCTTAAATATTTTTTATGTCATTTTTCTATAGTTTCCAGTTTCCTGTCCAAATTTACAGGTATGGCATTTATGTTTTTGAATATAGTAAGTAGAGTTGTTTTATAGTCTATATCTAAGAATTCTCATTTTTAAAGTTTTTGTGGGCCTGTTTCCACTCTTGGCTATTTCTGCTATTCTTGCTTATCATGTCCTGTTTTGGGGGGTGCTTCAATTTTCTTAGTAAGAATTATTAATTTAAATACACACACAGTTGTACACTGCATAACAATGTTTCAGTCAACGAGGGACCGTATATACCTGACAATGGTGCTATGAATGGAACTAAAAGATTCCAATCACCTAGTAAGATAGCAGCCATTGTGATGTCATAGCACAATGTGTTCATCACGTTTGTGGTGATGCTGGTATAAACAAACCCACTGCTAGATGTATGAAAGTATAGCACTTACCATCATGTATAGTACATAATACTTGGTAATGATATTAAACACTATATTACTAGTTTATGTATTTACTGTACTATACTTTTTCATCATTATTTTAGAGTGTATTTTTCCTACTTACATATAAATTTTTTTTTTATGTAAAACAACATACTGTGCAATGCTGGCAGCAGCCTCCTCCTTCTTCTGTATACCTTATCTCCTGATGGCATCATTTTCTTTTGTACTTGATTTAATTTCATGTTGTTTTATACACTAACATGCAGGCTAGGTTTGTAGCCTAGGAGCAATGGGTTATACCATATAGCCTAGGTGTGTAGTAGGCTCTACCATCTAGATTTCTGTAAGTGTACTCCAGGATGTTTGCACAACGATGAAATTGTCTAATGGCACATCTCTCAGAATGTATCCCCATCATTAAGCAGTTCATGACATATGTACATGTCATGTTTTATGTATGTATATATGAATAATGGTAGAATATCCTTCTAGAAAGTATTTTTGCTGTGTCTGCCAGGTGTTGAGGTTCCTTCCCATCTGAAACCACATTAATTCAAGTGTAAAATCTAAGAATTCCCTGGACTCAGAGATGAAGTGAACCTGTCTATAAGACTGGGGATACATGGTCCCCTTCTCCCCTACCCTGAGCTTAAAATAGAAACGACTGATCTGAATTACCAACCTTGGCAGGCTCCCTCGGATTTTGCCTTGGGAGGCTATCAAAACTAGATCTCATTTTCAAAGTTGTTTTTTTTTTCCAGATTGACACAGGCCTTTGAAAAAAAGCTCTGTGAGCTGGCTAACCTCTCCTTGCTTTGTCCTTATCTAGATTTCTTCACTACCTTTTTATTGCTTTGATGCAAAAGAAAATTAAACAAATATTTCATCTAGCTTTTAAAGTTGTCTTTGGTAGGGAGATTGATGTGAATTATTTAGTCTGCCATAGCCAAAAGTAAGAGGATAGATGACTTAGACCTGGTCTGTCACTAGCTGATGCTGACCAAGTTCTCTCATCTACTGGGAGTGCTCATTAAACCATAGCTGCTTGACAGTGTGGTTGTAAACTTTAAATGTAAAATATTTTGGTAAAGTGGTATAACAGCATGTTTATTTATATGTCCGTCCAACTCTAGAAGATAAGTGCCATGAGGATGGAAAATTTTTTTTTACTATTGTCTTTCCAACAATGCCTGGTGTATAGTAGATGCTCAATAAACACTGAATAGGAGAAAAAGTTATGTTGTAAAGATAACACTGGGGAACAATTCTTTTTATATTTTCTGTTGCATGAGGTTTTAGAACTTTTTCTATATATTTCTGCATTGCTGATTCCAAATCTGAAATCCATTTTTTTGTGTACATTCTAGTTTTTATGCAATTTTAATTTATTTTTGTTACAGTTAATGGCATGCATTGGTTTTTAAATTGGAGTTAAAGGGCAACGACTCTTGGATTGAACATAACTACAAGGCAATTAATGTTTTACAAACATCACTTTTACATAATTGTAGTTGTTCTTAAATGTAAAAAATTATTATCTGATTAAAACACCCTCTTATTTTGTTTTAAGATTGAATCATGGCTTCTTCGAGTAGGCATAAATGTAAGAATAGTCCTGACATCTTGTGTTATATATGTGGCTGTTACATACTTCAACACCAAGGTGTAATATTTCATCGTTTGTGTTACGTGCATATATTGCCTATTTTCAAGTTCCCCTTGGCAATCAAGACAAGAATTGGGCTCTTCATATTGTGTGTCATAATTGTGAGAAAATGCTTCGTGACTGGACAAAAGGAAAACACAAAGGAATGCCCTTTGGTATTCCCATGGCTTGGCATGAACCTAAGGACCACAGCAGTAACTGTTATTTCTGTCTGATCCATACAAAAGGCATCAGCAAAAAAAAAAACCGGCATATGATCACATATCATCCTAATATTCCTTCAGCAATACGACCAATCCCACACTCTGAGACACTCCCAGTTCCAGTTTTCAATGATTTTATTTCTTCTAAGGACGAAGAAAGTGAACATGGTGATCAGGTGTATTTTGATAAGATGCATGAGGAAATGGTTGTAGAAGCTGAAAAGTCTTCTTCTGATGCCAAGCAGTCATTAACCCCTCAGCAGTTTAGCCAACCCAAATTGAATGACTTAGTAAGAGATTTGGGCCTATCAAAGAAAGCAGCTGAGTTATTAGCCTCTAGGCATCAAGAAAAAAATGTACTTCACTGGTCAGCTAAAGTATCCCATTTCAGGAAGTGTGAACAGATTTTTGTGAACATTTTTTCTGAAGACAAACACTTTGTTTACTGTCATGATATCAGTAGTCTTCTCAGTCAGCTAGGTGTTACCACTTACAGTCCAACAGAATGGTGGCTATTTCTTGACAGCTCTAAATGGAGTCTGAAATGTGTTCTCCTACACAACAGTAATGTTTATGCAGCAGTTCCAATTGGTTATTCAACTCATCTGTGAGAAGATTATAATGACATAAAAATTGTCCTCGACTTTCTGAAGTATGAGGAGCATAACTGGATCATTTGTGTGGATCTTAAAATGGTCAATTTCCTGCTAGGACAACAGAGAGGCTTCATAAAGTATCCTTGCTTTCTGTGTTTGTGGGACAGCTGAGCTCAGGAGAAACACTAGACACTGAAGGAATGGCCAAAACATGAAGCTCTAGAAGTAGGGATGCAAAATATTGTGAATGAACCTATAGTTAATTGAGACAGGATCATTTTTCCCCCACTTCACATCAAACTTGGCTTAATGAAGCAGTTTGTTCAGGCTTTGAATAGAGAAGGTGAATGCTTTCATCATATTATTTCTGCTTTTCCTGCCTTATCTTTTGAGAAGATAAAAGCAGGTGTATTCAATGGACCTCAAATTCTAACCCTGATATGTGACAAATAATTTGCCAGGAAGATGAATAAGGAGGAAAAAGCAGCATGGCAGTCTTTTGTGGCAGTTACAAAGAACTTCCTTGGCAACAAAAAAGCAGAAAACTATGAACTTCTGGTTCAAAGGATGCTGTTGGCTTTCCGCGACATTGGATGTAACATGAGCGTTAAGATTTACTTCCTGAATAGTCACCTTGATAAGTTTCCCGAAAATCTTGGAGCTGTTAGTGATGAGCTGACTACTGCTGGAGCATCGAACGAGATTGTTCTCAATAAGTACACAAAAGCAAAAGCTACAAATGCAAATTTTTGCCTGAATAGAATTTAAATAAGTTTTGCATGAATTTTATGATTAAAATAAGTGTTTTAATATGTTCTATTTCAAAATTGTAGACAAATTCTGATGCAATCATATCTTTTAGTGTATTAGTGTATTTACTGCATTATATAAATAATTATATTTTCACAAAGATGATGCCCAAGAAGACATTCTACTTCATTATGTTAAACTAAATGTTGAAAATTTTATAATAAGATGAAAACCTAAAATCTTGGATTGCAAAAGACTGTAGCTTACAGAAAAAAACTAATGTCGGATTTGAGATGAGCACACTCAAATTAGGTAAGAACAAGTGTTTTTGTGGATGCAACAAAAATTTTGTTCCCCAGTATAACCAAGGACTTAATCCAACTGCATGATTTTAAAATAAAAAACATATTAGAAAATGTTTTTTTCTTGGGGGTCAAACTTGAATCTTTATAACAGCTTCTACTATTTAGAAGTTTTTTGTTCCCTTTTATTATTTCATAAACCTGGTTGTTAGAGTGATACAAACATTGTATTTTGCTTTAGTTCTTCAATTAGTATTATTTTGGCTAGACTGTGCCTAAGTTAAAGTATCATATTTCATTGCTCTGTGAAAACATGGTTCAGACCTGTTGGGCACTTGGGCTGGTTCTAGTTGAGGGCTTTTATAGATAATACTGCCTTCTTTGTTTGCTGATGATAGTGAAAAGGATAAAATGTGTTTGTTTTCAAGCTTCAGTTCAGGCTCATTTCAGAGGAGGAGGTCATTCAGTGCTTGAAGTCTGGCATTTTCTATAATAATAACAAAGTCAGATCCCTGAGTCTCCTAGAGAAAAGTTCAGGCTGCTTCCAGAGCAGCTCAAGGAAGGAAGTTATGCCACCTGGAGTTCAGGGTCACTACTAAATCCTAAGCATTAAATTTCATATTTCTTTGCACAAAAATTATTTTAATAAATACTCGATCAGTAATTGTGGCCACAGATACTTATTTTTCTTAAGCCAAGGAGTGATTTTGAAGTGATAATGTGATTTAGCTTAAGCCATAGATGTTGGGGTGCTCGGTGACCTTATACTCTTCTGCAGCTTTTAAGAGCAATAACTAAAACAATTTTGTAATAAGAACAACTAATTGACCCAAGTACACTTTTAATGATCAAATAATTGGGTGAAAAAGTTACTATGACAATACGATCTACCATTTACTGACTGCCTTTCTGTTACATGCTTTACAGTTACTATTTAACTTTCTTAGAACAATCTAGAAAAAAAAATGCTATTGTATTTCCATTTTCCAGGTGGAATGGAGATTGGGACAGGTTGTACAACTTGCCTTGCAGTTAGAGAGTGTCTGAGGTGAGCCAATGGTGTTGGCCCCAGAGCCCAGGCTCTGTTCTCTACTCACTGCCCTCTGACTTCTCAATTCTGCTGAAAGAAAAGATGACCTTTCCCATTGGCAAGAGCTCTTCAAGCTACACAGTTTGAGCATCCTCATGCCCATGAGGTTGGAGTGTTCATTAAATTTAATGTGTGTTGTTTTTTTTGGACCTAGCACTACTGGTACCCAGGGCTGTAGGTTAGGCAACTTGAAGGACACCAGAGCGATGAGACATGACATTTGGGGCTCAGTGGAGCAGTTAGACATCTGTGTGGATATAAATAAGGTAGTGGAGTGGCCAATGGGGTGGTAAGATCGATAATGAGGGTGGGCTTCCAGGGATTGGGTCAGAGTGGTGGTCCTGCTGGCTATAGGAGGGGAGCCCTGACTGGTTCATCTTTCAGGAGATTAGGATATGAAAGCTGAGATAAAGCTTCCCCCCGTCTTTGTGTTCATAAAATTTTTGAATTAGCATCTGAAGCCACATTTGATGTATTTAGCCTTTCCCAAGTATACTGGGATAGCATAAACCGAGGAATCAGGGTTGGAAAGTAAAAGATATGGACCTCTCGGCTAGCACCCATTTGTCCCCTTGCCCCCACCTCCATTTGCCACTTGCCATTTGCGGGGAAGGTTGGGCAGGGGAGGAAGAGATGGAAGACTGAAGAGGAGAGAGCCCTGACAGCCTTCTTCCTCCTTGTTCACTTCTGATTTTAACTGGAGCTCCTGCCCTCGATAAGCCTATGAATACTCTGATTTTTGGTGAAAAGGCTGTCTGCAGAGGATTAAATGAAAACTTCAGGCTTTATGTGGGCACAGCAACAAGGAACTTGCAATGTCTAGTCTAAGGGTGCATGTCAAGCCGGGAATAGAAGTCGGATCTCTGGCCTGCCAGTCTGGGCTGGCTCTCATTTAACGTTCTCCTTGAGTCACAAATTCACCCAGCACGAGGAGGCAATAGAGGGGCTCAGCATCTAATCCTCAGTAGCTGGGTTGAGGGAAAGAGAAGTTTTTGTTCATGAGCTCATTCCAATCAAAATGTGCTCAGACACCCAAATATTTGATTTGAGCCTGGTTGCTAAGAGACCTCCCACTGGGACCCGCTGCCTGCGGGCAGGAGGGCGGTATTGGCACTGCTTTAGATTTCTGCCAATTTATTTTGAAACCAGAAAACCTGGAACCTCAGCTTCCTCAAGGCAGCCACGGGAAGAGGAGAGAGCTGAGTCAGCCAAGCACCAGAGGAAAACCCCCCACTTATATGTAGGAGGGTTTAGGATAGAAATCCTACACAATGATTGTTTACTTGGTGTGAAATATGCTGGGTATGGTAATGAAGAATAAATTAGAGCTCTGTGCTTGGTCATGCAGGGGATATCTCAGAGCAACCCCAGGGACAGTGCTGGATTTCTGACTTATATATTAACTGGGCAGCGGGAAGGCTGCTTTGATTCAAACTCAGAGCGGCACACCCACAGTGTTGGGTTTTAATTGCTTGGTGATTTAACCCCCCCAAGGGAATGCCATAAGCCAAAGTGTCCTTGATAAGAGTGTGAGGGGTCAGGGCTCAGGGTGAGAGTTGGGGAAATCCAGTTTCTGAATGGAAGGCACAGAGCTGAGCATGATGGCTTACCATGCTTACTGTTCCCAATGAATAGCTGTCTGCTTCCCCATACTACCAGCAGAATAACCCCCCAGGCTGGATCCTGGCCTCAATGCCATTCTTAGAACCAGAGAGTGATCTATCTATACAGGCCCCACATTTTCTCCAGGGAGTTTTGTTTCTGAATTTGGGTTTAGTACTTATGAAGAAATGTTTTTATGTGAGAAGCATAGGTTTTGCTGTCCAGATTTCTGGGTGCGAATTGTAATTTGATGGGTAAAGGTCATGTTCACTCTTGGGTTTCCCCCGAAACCCTGCTCTCTATTACTGCCTCAGAGGCAGGATAACCAGGTGGGCTCTGCTTTTGGCTAGAACTGTACTCTGGGCTCCATTCTACTCTGTGTAAACTTGTGCCCTTGGGCAAGTTCTGATGCCTCAGTTTTCTTATCTATCAAGTCATCCAGAAAGAAGTATTTGTTGGGTTTGGGAAGAGCAGGTGGTAGTAGTTGGTGCCTGGGAAAAATAAACTGGGAAGAAGAAGATGCTTGAAATTAAATTTGGAAACAGCAGAGGAATGAGGTCAGGGCTGAACATAGTGCTAAGTTCATGACAACCAATTTATAAAGTCATTCTGGGTTTGCTCTGAGAGGCTCCAGTTAGGTTGACTTGTCTAAAAAGAAAGGTGGCAAAGGAGATATATGTCCAGTTCCATGAACAGAAGACCTGAACAAATAGTTTGAATGCAATGTAGAAGAGGGAAACACGAATGCATCACACAGCTGGGTCTTGTGGTTCTAGAAGGCATCAACTTAGCAGAAGTTCCATCTTGCAGACCAGGGAAAAGATACTCTTCAGAAGCAAAATATATCTGAATCCAGAAAGAAGACTCTTTAGAAAAGCAGGTGTTTGCTGTGGAGTCTGTGTGCTGAAGAATTCTGCTAAAGATATTTAACCCCCCACCCGCGGTTAAATATACCATGTCATCTAGGTACCCATGATTTTTTCATAAAAAAAGCTACGATGTCACAAGGGCTACATTATGATATCATAGGATCCCTCAAGCACCTAAGAGAGTCCCCCCTTTTCTCTTTTTCTCGCTCTTTTATTTTAAAGGGAACATTACAAGTTTATTTATTTATTTATTTACAGGGACAGAGAGAGAGTCAAAGAGAGGGATAGACAGGGACAGACAGACAGGAATGGAGAGAAATGAGAAGCATCAATCATCAGTTTTTTGTTGGGACACCTTAGTTTTTCATTGATTGCTTTCTCATATGTGCCTTGACCGCAGGTCTTCAGCAGAACGAGCCAGTGACCTTGGGTCCAAGCTGGCGAGCTTTTGCTCAAGCCAGATGGGCCCGCACTCAAACTGGCAACCCCGGGGTCTCGAACCTGGGTCCTCCACGTCCCAGTCCGACACTCTATCCACTATGCCACCGCCTGGTCAGGCTCTCTCTCTTTTTTTTTTTTTTTTTAGGGAAAGAAAGAGAGCAAGGGAGAGAGATGAGAAACATCAACTCATAGTTGCAGCACTTGAGTTGTTCACTGATTGCTTCTCATACATGCCTTGACCGGGGGCTCCAACTGAGCCAGTGACCCCTTGCTCAAGCCGGTGACCTTGAGTTCAAGCTGGTAAGCCCACGCTCAAGCTGGTGACCTCAGGGTTTTGAACCTGAGACCTCAGTGTCTCAGGTTGATGCTCTATCCACTGCACCACCACTGATCAGGCCAGCCTCTTGTTTTGAATACAAATGTCCTTGTTAGTGAGGAACATTGGCACAGAGGAGGAGAAGGCCACTCCAAAAGACATCAGTGCGACAGAGGGCCAAATCCTGTGTGGAGATTTTGAATATTCCATGGGGAATTCAGCCAAAAGCTGTCTCTTAGTTCTTCAGTAATAATAAATGACAAAGCCTGGGTTAAAAATAAACCCACTTTCAGTGTGGTTTCTGGCAAATTTAGCAAGAAATAGTGATATTAACCTTGAGGGGCTTGTAGAGCTGAGATTTGGAAGCCAGACCTCTCCAGGGAGAAGAGTAACTGGGGATGGCCAAGGAGCTCCAGGGTTATTCCGACCCTAGCTCCTCAGTCTGCCCTTTGCTTAGTTCCTGTATAAATTTAATTGAAGAAAGGCTCTTCTTTCTTAATGTGTCAGCTTAAGGCCATTGTTGCATTAGGTGGGCCACCCACATTTTGTCAATACCCCAATAATCCCACAGAATTTTGTCCATCTGCGGTGCAAATTCAACAGATGCCTCAATCTGGGAATGCTGGAAAGAGCCGCAGGGCATGGAATGCTGAGAAGCACTTAACTGGATTTTCTGCCTGGTAACTTGTGGATACTTTGCCTGCACCATTCCTGTTATTTATTTATAATTATTATTTTTATTAAGTGAGAGGTGGGGAGGCAGAGAGGCAGACTCCTGCATGCGCCCTGACCAAGATCCACCTGGCAAGCCCACTAGGGGGCGATGCTCTGCCCACCTGGGGTTGCTGCTCTGTTGCTTGGCATGGAGCTATTTAGTGCATTAGGTGAGGCAGGGGAGCCATCCTCAGCACCCAGGGCCAAATTGCTCTAATCCAGGGGTGCTCAATACAGCGATCGCGATCTACTGGTCGATCGCGAAGGAAGTGTGGGTAGACCGCATGACATTAAAAAGACATTTGTCTTTTGATTGGCATATAGGGTAGCCAATCTGACGTCTGAACTTTTGACACCCTACCCATGCGCGTTAAACCACGCTAACTTGTTCAGTTACATTGCTGCATAGTTAGCCTTCAATTTATTTAAACTAAATACAACAAAAGGTATAAAAATGAGTGCCGTAGCTGGTCCAAGTAAGAAGCCTAAAACCTACCACTTTCACACAGAATGGGAGGGGATTTGTTTCACTCTGTCATATTCTAAGTGCGTTTGCCTCATCTGTCTGTGTGCCATTGCTATTCCAAAGAAGGGAAATGTGGAGCGGCTTTTTCGGACTGTTCATAAAAACTATGACATTGACTTTCCTCTGAAAAGAGAGCTGAGAAGGAGAAAGGTGAAAGAAGAATACATAATAATAAATAGTAATAATAGTAACTTAAATAATGATAATATAGAAGAAATAAATTTATATTTTGCATTTTTATTGTAGGTAGATCATTTTGACTCGCAAGCTGAAAAAGTGTGGGCACCCCTGCTCTAACCATTAGAGCCATCGCTATGGGAGGGGAGGGTGAGAGAGTGAGAGAGAGGGAGAGAGACAGAGTGAGAGAGACAGAGAGAAGGGGGAAAGGTAGAGAAGCAGATGGGTGCTTCTACTGTGTGCCCTGCCCGGAAATTGAACCTGGGACTTCCACATACTGGGCAGATGCTCTACAGTGAGCCAACCAGCCAGGACCTGTTCCTCTGTTTTTATGAACAACTGGAGCCTGACTTGTGGTGGCGCAGTGGATAAAGCTCAGACCTGGAATGCTGAGGTTGCTGGTTCAAAACCCTGGACTTTCTCAGTCAAGGCACATATGAGAAATAACTACTATGAATTGATGCTTCCCACTCCTCTCCCCTTTCTCTCTCTCCTCTCTCTGAAATCAATAAATAAAATCTTTAAAAAAAAAAAAAGAAAAAGAAACATTTGGAGAAACAGAGCCATGGCTCAAATTTTTCAATTTGAAGGAGCATATTCTTAAAAAAAAGCTGTAAGCCATTTGCTTTTATAAATATATTGGTCTCCCCTTGTAGTTCTTAAATATAAAAAACCTCTTATGTTTCTGGTTACAGATTTTTAGTGTTGGTTAGGAAGAGTTAATGCTCACAGTGACAAGACACCCTCAGGGGGTCACGCCTTAGCAGGAACTAGCTCTTTGATGGGTTTCTTCAGCTAGTAAACCCGTACTGGAAACAAGAATCTTGTTGACAGTCCAAGATTATTTACATCTAATATATAAATATGCGACAATCTAGAGGAAGTCTTGTGGGTGGGTGTGTTTTGAGTAGGTTATTTTTTCTTTTTAAATCCTTCATTTTATAATCCAGGCAAAACACCTCACTCAAAACAAACAAACAAACAAACAAACAAACAAAAAATAAAACAAAACAAAGAGCCAGATGTGATAGCTATTTAAAAAAAAAGGGAGACATACTATTAATAACTTATGTTTATTGACTGCTTTTCTTCTGAGAAGCCCACAGTACTTTGCACATGTGATCTCATCCATCCCCACCATATTTTATCCTCTTTTGAAGAAAAGACTGGAAAATGCCTGAAGTCAGGGAGTATGTGAGACATCAGATGAGATCTGGGTTCTTTTATTTTGAACAGGACCTTGCTCTGGTTCTAGCAGCAATATTGGAACACAGAGATACCTTTCACCCATGTTGTGCTGTAAGAAACCCCTCTGTTGCACCCGCTTTTGCTGTGGCCCTAAGGCCAAAGCCTGAACATGAAAATAGCTCTCAGCAGGTCCACTGACAAACCCAATTACATGTTGGCTTGTTTCCTGTGCCAGGCTGTTTGCAAAGTCACTTGTGCAGAGTGTACCCACCCACTCACCAGTAACGTGATTCCAGCGCCAAAGCTCTATTGGACTAGAGTTAACATTCAGAGCAGTTAACTGCCCCTGACTGTCTCTGAGACTGATGCCTGCAGACAGTTCCCATTGTAGAGTGCCTTGCAGAATGCTGGCTAATTAGTCTGTCTCTGGCACAGCCTTAGGCCTTCACCCCAGACTTCAAGATTACTTAATGACTAGAAATTGAAATCTATTGCTAATCAAAAGTAGGAATGTTGGAAGCGATACTGCAGTTTTCTCTGGAGTTCCTTGTCCAAATTCCTTCACGGGTGGACAGTGTTCTGTTGTGGTTAAGGTTGTGCTCCACCAGGATCAGAAAAGCAACCAGGAGCCGGTATATCTGTGCTTGACAGAGCCATTTCAGACTTTCCCGGATTGGAGGGAAATGTTGCAATTTTTTTTTTCTAAGTGAGAGGAGGGGAAATAGGCAGACCCCGCATGCACTGCAACTGGCATCCGCCTGGCAACCCCATCTGGGACTGACTGACAATCAACCAAGTTAGCTTCAGTGCCTAAGGTCTATGCTTGGACCAACTGAGCTACTTGCTGCTAGAGGGAAAGAGAGAGAGAAGGGGGAGAGAGAGGGGAAGAGAAGCAGATGATTGCTTCTCATGTGTGCTCTGAGGGATCAAATCCAGGATGTCCACATGCCAGGCCGACGCTCTATCCACTGAGCCAACTAGCCAGGGCTGTTGCAATGTTTTTAACCCTCATTGACACACTTGTTGAAGTACTTCAAATTTTTATTTTGGGATCAAAGGAAGGACAATCAAGGCCTTTTGAAAACAGATTCTTCCAGCTTCTTCCAGTCTATCTGTGTTCCCCTCTCTGCTTGTGCTCTAGCCCCACATGCACAGCACCACTTCTGAACACGTGGCTTTCTGTGTTCCTCTGTGGTGGTCATTAGTGCTCTTTTCCAAATAGATTTGGCTTTCCCCCTTTTGGGCGTGTAAGATTGTACGTACTTCCTGGCCCCCTTGTGGTTGGGTGAGGCTGTCACTAGCTCTGGCCAATAATTTGTGAGTGGAAGTAATGTGTGTCATTTCCAGGGCAAGACAATTAACTATTTGTGGAAGACCTGGCTAGATTTCCCTCCCTGAAGTGACGAGCAAAAGTCAAGATGGCAACTGCTCTGCCAGCAGGTGGGCGTAAGAAATAAACCTTTGTTATTCTGAGCCACTGAGATTTGGGGACTCTCACATACTATTCTGACCTCTCTTTAATTTTTGTACTTTTATCCATGCTTTTCCTTCTGCTTGAAATCTGTACCGTTCCTTCTTTCTCCACTTGGCAAATTCTTACAGATCCTTCAAGACACAGTACAAAAGTCCTCATTTCTGTGAAGCCTCTTCTGACACCTCCAGAAAGTTGGACCCACTCCAATCTGTGCTTTCTCATCACCCTCTGGGCAAAAGTCCACTATAGCCTTTTTCACATTTTTTTCCTTGCTATCTGTTTATATGTCTGTCTTTGTCTCTTAGCCTTTTAACATCTTAAGAGCAGGCAGTGTGCCTTTTTCATTTTTCTACCCAAAGTGTCCATTATAGGCCCTGGCCGGTGGTTCAATGGATAGAGCATTGGCCTGGCGTATGACGTCCTGGGTTCGATTCCCAGTCAGGGAACAGGAGAAGCACTTATCTGCTTCTCTCCCTCCCTCTTAGCTCCCTTCTTCTTTTCTCCCTCTTCCCCTACCTCAGCCAGTGGCTTGATTGGTTTGAGCATGGCCTGTGGTGCTGAGGATAGCTCTGTTGGAGCACATCAGCCTCAGGCACTAAAAATCTACCTAGATGGAGTTTCTGGGTGGACCTCAGTCAGGGTGCATGCAAGGAGTCTGTCTCACTATCTCCCCTTCTTTCACCTAAAAACAACAACAAAATCCAAAAGACAGAAACCCACAAAGTGTCCATTTCAAAGTACAAGTTCAACAGAGAAACTAAGGCATTCAAGATGGTTGATGGACAAAATTAAGGTCAGCCCATTACAGTTATAATTCATCATCACAATGTCCCCACATGTACCAGAATGAGTAATTTCTCTTCTTGCTTCAACATCATTTAACTAGCTGTTTATATTTAAAAAACGTTTGTGTTTTAATTAGCTAAAAACAAAGAAAGAACATCTTACAATCAGGCTCCCATCTTTTGATAATTACCATCTCTATAGGAAAAGATTTTTTTCATTATTTTAAGAGAAAGGGAGAGAGAGGAAGGGAGAAAGATGAAAAGCATCAACTCGTAGTTGTGGCATATTAGTTGTTCATTGATTGCTTCTCATATGTGGCTTGATCAGGAGCTCCAGCAGAGCCGATAACCCCTTGCTCAAGCCAGTGACCTTGAAATCAGGGATATGATCCCGTGCTCAAGCCGGTGACCCCACGCTCAAGCTGGTGAGCCTGCTCTCAAGCCAGATGAGCCCATGCTGACCAAGCCGGTGACCTCAGGGTTTCGACCCTGGGACCTCTGTGTCCCAGGTTGACGTTCTATCCTCTGTGCCACTGCTGATCAGGCTCCAGGAAAGAATTTTTTTAAAGATACAGGGATTTGGAGAATATTACATTTCATGGGAAAGTTTTTGAGCCCATTGTGGTTGGTTGCTTATAGGTCTGGCTCTATGTATGGGAAATAGCATTTTATAGATTCAATGCCCTATGCTTTTGTAAATTTATTTATGCACATCATCAAATATACTTCCTTCATTTGTTTTGAATGTACCATTAAGGTAAAATATTAGTAGGTGAGATTACATTTCAATGTCTGTTGTAGATCTTGTTCTGGATAAAAAATCAGGGAAGGTCCCATTTTTATTTAGGCCTAATTCCCCATATAAGATGGCATATTTACTGTTTTGCTTCTGGAATGGTCCTTGGATGTTTTACCAGTTTTTAGCAGTTTTCCTTTTGCATTTCCAATAAAGTCTTTATATCTATGGTTGTTCTGTTCCTGCTTGTTTCCTGAGCTACTCCAGCTCATGTTTTTTTCTTTTAATGAAAGCTTTATTTTTATTTTTATTTATTAACAGGGACAGAGAGAGAGTCAGAGAGAAGGATAGATAGGGACAGAGAGACAGGAACGGAGAGAGATGAGAAGCATCAATCATTAGTTTTTCATTGCCATTGCGACACCTTAGTTGTTCATTGATTGCCTTGACTGCGGGCCTTCAGTGGACCGAGCAACCCCTTGCTGGAGCCAGCGACCTCGGGTCCAAGCTGGCGAGCTTTTTTGCTCAAGCCAGATGGGCCTGTGCTTAAGCTGGTGAGCTTAGGGTCTCGAACCTGGGTCTTCCGCATCCCAGTCCGGCACTCTATCCACTGCGCCACCATCTGGTCAGGCTTCAGCTCATGTTTTAATTTCTTCTGTTGTCTTGACCTATATTTTGTGAGCAAATGCATCTTATATTTTTAAAAAAGATTTTATTTATTAATTTTAGAGAGAGGAGGGGAAGGGGAAAGGAGTGGGAAGCATCACCTTATGGTGGTTGCTTCTCATATTGCCCTGGCAGGGAAAGCCTAGGGTTTTGAACTGGCCAACTCAGCATTCCATGTCGATGTTCTATCCACTGTGCCACCACAGGTTAGGTACATCTTTGCTTTAAGATCTTGTTTTAAAACACACTCAAACGCACAGACATAATCAGAAGACAGAAAAGTGCAATCCAAATAAAACCACAAGAGAATCCTCCAGGAAATGAACTGAGCAATATGGAAATAACCAAACTTCCAGATGCAGAGTTTAGAATGATGATTGTTAGGATGCTTAGGGATCTTAGAACAACAACAAATGGTCATTATGAACACCTAAATAAAGAGATAGCAAGTATAAAAAAGGACATTGAAATATTAAAAAGAATCAGTCAGAGATGCCAAATACAATATCAGAAATGAAGACCACAATGGAAGGAATTAAAAGCAGCTGAGGATTGAATCAGTGAGTTGGAAGACAAGATGAACAAAGGCATGAAAGCAGAGCAGAAAAAAGAAAAGAGACTCAAAAAGTCTGAGGAAACTCTAAGAGAGCTCTGTGACAACATGAAGAGAAATAACATCTGCATAATAGAAGTTCCCGAAGAAGAGAAAGAACAAGGGATAGAAACTTTATTCAATCAAATCATAGCTGAAAACTTCCCTAAATTGATCCAAAGAAGGGTCTCACAAGTGCAAGAAGCACAGAGATCTCCATTAAAGAGAAACCCAAAGAAACCTACACCAAGACACATCATAATTAAAATACCAAAGCTAAGTGATAAAGAGAAAATATTAAAAGCTGCTAGAGAAAAAAGGGCTATCACCTACAAGGATGACATCCTACTTCTCAACAGAAACACTTGAGGCTAGAGGGAATGGCAAGAAATATTCAAAATAAGGCAGAACAAGAGCCTACAACCAAGACTATCTTATCCAGTAAGGCTATCATTTAAAATTTAAGGAGAAATAAAAAGCTTCCCAGACAAAAGAAAACTCAAGGAATTCATTTAAACGAAACCAATGCTGCAGGAAATGTTAAAGGGCCTGTTGTAAACAGATCAAAGTGAGAAAAGAATATAGCAAAAGAGAAATACACCTTTAAAATATAAAATGGCAATAAACAACTACCTATCAATAATAACCTTAAATGTAAATGGATTAAATGATCTAATCAAAAGATAGGGTAGCTGCATGGATAAGAAAATAGGACCCGTACATATGCTGTCTACAAGAGACACACCTTAAAACAAAAGATGCACATAGACTAAAGGTAAAAGAATGGAAAAAAATATTTCATGCAAATGAAAATGAAAAAAAGCTGGGGTAGCAATACTTATATCAGACAAAATGGACTTTAAAACCAAGGCTATAGTAAGAGATAAAGAAGGTCACTACATAATGATAAAGGGAGCAATCCAACATAAAGATATAACCATCATAAATATCTATGCATCTAATATAGAAGCTCCTAAATATATAAAGCAGACTTTGATGGATATAAAGGGCAAGATCAACAGCAATACTATAATAGCAGAAGATTTCAATACCCCACTTACATCACTAGATAGATCCTCAAGAAAGAAAATTAACAAGTAAACAGTAGACTTAAAGGACACACTAGATCAACTGGATTTAATAGATATCTTCAGAACCTTTCACCCTAAAGTAGCAGAATATAAATTCTTTTTAAGTGTCCATGGTATATTCTCTAGGATAGATCACATGTTAGGACACAAAAGCAATCTCAACAAATTTAAGAAGATTGAAATCATATCAAGCATTTTCTCTGATCACAATGCCATGAAACTAGAAATCAACCAAAAGAGAAAAATTGAAAAATACTCAAACACATGGAAACTAAATAGCATGTTATTAAATAACGAATGGGTTAACAATGAAATCAAAGAAGAAATTAAAAAAATTCCTAGAAACAAATGATAATGAACATACAATAACTCAAAATTTATGGGACACAGCTAAAGCAATCCTCAGAAGGAAGTTCATAGCACTACAGGCATTCCTTAAGCAGCTAGAAAAAGCTCAAATAAACAACCTAACCCTACATCTAAAAGAACTTGAAAAAGAACAGCAAGTAAGGCCCAGAGGTAGTAGAAGGAAGGAAATAATAAAGATCAGAGTAAAAATAAATGACATAGAGGCTAAAGAAACAATACAGAGGATCAATGAAACCAAGAGCTGGTTCTTTGAAAGGGTAAACAACATCGATGAACCTTTAATGAGACTCACCAAGAAAAGAAGAGCGAGGACTCAAATAAATAAAATTAGAAATGAGAGTGGAGAAATAACAACCGACACAACAGAAATACAAAATATTGTAAGAAAATACTATGAAGAACTGTATGCCAAAAAATTAAACAACCTAAGTGAAATGGATAAATTCCTTGAAACATATAATCTTCCAAAAATCAATCTGGAAGAATCAGAAAACCTAAACAGACCGATTACAACAACAGAGATTGAAACAGTTATCAAAAGGCTCCCAAAAAACAAAACCCCTGGGCCATACGGATTCACTGGTGAATTCTACCAAACATTCAAAGAAGAACTAACTCCTGTCCTTCTCAAGCTTTTTCAAAAAATTCAAGATGAAGAAACACTACCAAGCTCTTTTTATGAGTTGAGCATAATTCTGATTCCAAAACCAGGCAAAGACAACACAAAGAAAGAAAATTATAGGCTAATATTCCTGATGAATTTAGACGCTAAAATCCTCAACAAAATATTAGCAAACTGGATCCAGCAATACATGAAAAAAATCATATATCAAGTGGGGTTTTTTTCTGGGGAGGCAAGGCAGGTTCAATATTCGCAACTCAATTAATGTGATTCACCACATAAATAAAAGGAAGGAGAAAAACCACATGATAATTTCAATTGATGCAGAAAAAGTATTTGATAAAATCCAGCACCATTTATGATCAAAACTCTTAGCAAAGTGGGAATACAGGGAACATACCTCAACATGATAAAGGCCATTTATGACAAACCCACAGCCAACATCATACTCAATGGACAAAAATTAAAAGCAATTCCCCTAAAATCAGGAACAAGGCAGAGGTGTCTCCTCTAACCACTCCTATTCAACATAGTTCTGGAAGTCCTAGCCACAGCAATTAGACAAGAAGAAATAAACGGCATCCAAATTGGAAAAGAAGAAGTAAAACTATCATTATCTGCAGATGATATGATATTGAATATAGAAAACCCTAAAGGCTCAGTCAAAAAACTACTGGACCTAATAAATGAATTCAGGAATGTGGCAGGATATAAAATTAACACACAGAAATCACAGGCATTTCTATACACGAACAATGAAATGTGAGAAAGAGAAATTAAGAAAACAATCTCCTTCACTATTGCAACAAAAAAAATAAAGTACCTTTGAGTAAATTTAACCAAGGATGTTAAAGACTTGTACTCAGAAAATTATAAAACATTGATAAAAGAAATCAATGAAGACACAAACAAGTGGAAGCATATACCATGTTCATGGTTAGGAAGAATAAACATCATTAAAATATCTACATTACCCAAAGCAATATATAAATTCAATGCAATACCAATTAAAATACCAATGACATACTTCAAAGATAAAGAACAAATATTCCAAAAATTTATATGGAACCAAAAAAGAACACAAATAGCCTCAGCAATCTTGAAAAAGAAGAATAAAATGGGAGGTATCACACTTCTTGATATCAAGTTATACCACAAGGCCATTGTACTCAAAAGAGCTTGGTATTTGCATAAGAACAGGCATATAGATCAATGGAACAGAACAGAGAACCCAGAAATAAACCCACATCTTTATGGACAATTGATATTTGACAAAGGAGGTAAGAGCATACAGTGGAGTAAAGACAGTCTTTTTAACAAATGGTGTTGGGAAAACTGGACAGCTACCTGCAAAAAAATGAAACTAGACTACCAACTTACACCATGCACAAAAATAAACTCAAAATGGATAAAGAACTTAAATATAAGCCATGAAACCATAAGCATTCTAGAAGAAAACATAGGCAGTAAACTCTTCAACATCTATCGAAGCAATATATTTGCTGATTTATCTCCACAGGCAAATGAAATAAAAGGCAGGATAAACAAATGGGACTATATCAAACTAAAAAGCTTTTGCACAGCTAAAGACAATATGAACAGTATAAAAAGACAAACCACACAATGGGAGAACATATTCAACAACACATCTGATAAAGGGTTAATAACCAAAATTTATAATGAACTTGTAAAACTCAACACCAGGAAGACAAACAATCCAATCAAAAAATGGGCACAGGAAATGAATAGACATTTCTCCGAAGAGGACATACAGATGGCCAATAGGCATATGAAAAAATGTTCAACATCACTAATCATTAGAGAAATGCAAATTAAAACCACAAAGAGATACCACCTTACACCAGTCAGAATGGCGCTCATTAACAAAACAACACATTATAGGTGCTGGCGAGAATGTGGAGAAAGGGGAACCCTCCTGCACTACTGGTGGGAATGCAGACTGGTACAGCCACTGTGGAAAACAGTATGGAGATTCTTCAAAAAATTAGAAATGGAACTGCTCTTTGACCCAGCCATCCCACTTATAGAAATATATCCCAAGGACACTATATCACCAACTGAAAAAAAGAAATGCACCCCCATGTTTATGGAAGCATTGTTCACAATAGCGAAGAGCTGGAAACAACCCAAGTGTCCATCAGTGGAGGAATGGATTAAAAAGCAGTGGTACATATATGCAGTGGAATACTATGGGGCCATGAAAAAGAAGGAAATATTACCTTTTGCAACAATATGGAGGGGCCTAGAAACTATTATGTTGAGTGAAATAAGGCAGGCAGAAAAAAAATATATGACCTCACTCATTTAAGGAATCCAAGGAACATTGAGAACTGAGGAAAGGGATTGAGACAGAGGAGGGATCAAAGGGACCAGGGAAAAGAGGACAGAGGGAAAGGGGAGGATAGGACGGGATAAACCTGAAGGGAAGGGGGGAGGGTGCTGTAGGGAGAAGGGAAAGGGAGATGTGGAGGGGAATATGGGGGAAGGGGGATGCAGTCCGGGTTACCCTAGAATCTATGTAAACACAATTAATTAAATAAAAAAAGATCGTTTTATACAAGTTTTTTTTTGTAAATTATGTATTTGAATGTAAATTTTACCTTTTCTCTAGCAATTATTTTTCTAATAGTTCTGTTCCATTACTTTGACTATATTTTATTTTACTTTTTTGAGAGAGAAGAATGCAGAGGGAGAGAGAGAGGGAGGGAGGGAGAGAGAGAAAGCATCAACTCATTTTACTTAGTTATGCCACTGATTGCTTTTCATATGTGCCCTGACTGGGGCTTGAACCAGCATCCTCTGGATGTGCGAGTGACCTCGGGATCCAGTTGGTCCCATTCATGCTCCAGGGCATTGCTCTAAGCATGGTGCCACCAGCCAGGGCACTAGAAAATTTTTCTTGTGTTGATTATTCACTGCCATTTGTTTTTCCTATTTTTTTACATTTTTTTTTTTTAATTGGAGAAATCTAGTGTAGACACTGGTCTGGTTCCACCTTGGTTTTTTATCACGTGAACTAGATGTGTTCTTCCATGAAGAGCTATTTGTAAGAGGCTCATGTTAACAAGTGGGCCTTAAACCTTTCCCAGGCTAGCTGGGATTTTCCTTGGATCACACTCAGGTTTTTTTATGACCCAAAATTATGACTAACAGTTTTTTTAGTCTTTACTTCTTCAAATAGAGATATGAAATGGCCATGTTGAGTCCCTCTTCTCAACCTTGACTCCTTGAAAGCCTGCTTTTTAAAAAGGTGTCAGTTCTATGTGATTCCTCATTCAGGTATGCTTTTCCTAGGTGCTATTGTAATGTATGAGGACAATGATTTAAGTTAATCATTGGTATATAGGAAATATGTTCAAGTAACTATCTTTTTTTAAATTTAGAAATTAAATTGAATGGGGTGACATTGATCAATAAGAGTACATAGGTTTCAGCTAAATATCACTATAGCATTTGAACTGCTGATTGTGTTATGTGCTTATCTCCCAAAGTCAAATCATTTTCTGTCACCGTACATTTGTCCTTCTTTACTCCCCTTCCTTCTCTCCCCCTGGTTACCACTTCATTTATGCGTCCATGAGTCCCATTTTTATAGTCCACCTATGTGTGGAATCTTCTAGTTCTTAGCTTTTTCTGATTTACTTATTTTACTTAGTATAATGCTCTCAAGGAACTGAGTTCACAGTTTAAGATGCCAAAACATTTGCAGCATTTGGATAAGAAGCCTCTAACATCAAAGTGTTTTCAGTCTATTTCACGGGAAACTTTTAATAATGTTTTTCCATGTAAGAATTCTGGTTGAGAGTTAAGTAAGTTTTTCGAGTAGGGTGTTATCTATATGAGGTCACCTAATAAAATATTTTTGACTAATATGTTTTTGGGCCAAACATTTATTTATTTCTTGATTTATTTATTTTTAGAGAGAGAAGGGAAGGAAGAGAGAGAGAAACTTCATTTTGTTGTTCCACTTATTTATGAACTCATTGGTTGATTTTTGTATGTGCCCTGATTGGGGATCGAACCTGTAATTTTGCTGTATCTCGTTGATGCTCTAACCAACTGAGTGACCCAGTCAGAGCCTAGTCCTAAGAATTCTTAAAATTTCAAAGATTAGTGATATTCTGGATAAGCTTTTCATCATGTTAAAAACAACAACAGGCCTTGGCCGGCTGACTCAGTGGATAGAGTGTCAGCCCAGTGTATTATAGATGTCCAGGGTTCCATCAGGACACACAAGAGAAGTGTCCATTTGCTTCTCTTCCCCTCCTTCTCCCTTTCTTTCCCTTTTCCTCTCTTGCAGCCAGTGGCTCTGATATGTTCCAGTGTCCCCCAGTGCTGAGGCTAGCTAGGTTGTCCCAGTGTTATCATCAACCTCTAGTGCTAAAAATAGCTCTGTTGATTTCAGCATGGACAACTCCTGGCAGGGGTGTGTGTGTGTGTGTGTGTGTGTGTATCCTGGTTGGGGCACATACAGGAGAGTCTGTCTCACTATCTCCTCTCCTCTCACTTAAACAACAACAACAACAACACTGACTTATAAGTCCTAAACACTGATTCTTAAGCAAGGAGCAAGTGGGTAAATAGAGAGGAAAGAACTGAGTAAGTAGAAGTGGGGCAAAGGGAAGGAGAAAAAAATCGAAAATGCTTATGGTAGGGCATAGGAAGTGCCAACTGGGATCTCAGTTATGCCTGGTTCCTACTCTTCACACCTAACATATAACCCAAATCAAAGATATTATAGTTCTCCAAATAGATATCTTATTGAGGGAGGTGCTGTTAGCCTTGGGTTTGGGTGATGTGCCCTGACTTTGAGAGAGGTTCGTCAGCCATCTGCCTTGGAAGGTGCATGTGTCAATTCAGTCTGTGTTACTAACTCCAAGTAATCCCCTATTTGCTGTCCTCAGCCTGAAGAGTCTTTAGCTAACAGCCTCTGAAAGACGGACCAGTATGGAGGTGTGGAGGGATGAGGGCCAGGTTATCTTCTGATCTCTTTGGGATTAGGGAAGCAGTTGGGGGACCCATGTGGGTCCAGGCTGTTTCGGCAACAGCAATTAGCCTGCATTCAGATTGTTAGAACCAGGCAGAAGGTGCTGGATGAAGTTTCCTTTTCAGGGAGACCCTCCCCCTCCCCCGTCCCGTCCCCCATTTACAGCGAAATTGGAACAGTACTGGGAAAATGGCTCAGGCGTCTCCTGTCTCCCATTAAAAGCCAGGATTGTTTACCCAACCCAGCCTAGGGGGGCTCTAAGGGAATGATCTTGATAGAGGGAAAACTATAATTTCCTGGAACAAGAGGCAGCCCCTGCATGTTGAGACCGGGGTATCTACACGTGCATGCCCTCTGACAGGGAGACATGGAAGCAAGGTGGGCAAAGTGCAACTCCGAGTAGAAGGCCAGAGGGAAGAAAGGATGGTTCCATGTCCATATCCTGCCACCTGGGTTCCCTACTAAGTCAGGTGGGACTAAGGAGGGTGTGGGGTAGACATTCACTTTCTACTAAGTGTCTGGGTTTGCGAGGCCGCAGAGCGGCGGGAGGAGATAGGGAGAAACTGGGGGCGGGGGGGGGGGGTAAGGACGGGAGGCGAGCAGGAGCGCAGGCAGTCCCGGATGCGCTGGCCGTTCTCGCCCAGGGCCGGAGCAGCCCGAGAGGCGCACGAAGCAGGGTCCGAATCAACGCCCTCGAATCCAACCGCCTCCCAGCAACCAAATAACCCTGGGAATTTTGCTCCTAAAGGGAAAACTAGGCAGCGCTTGGCACGTCCTTCGCGTCCCCGGTCCCTAAGCTTCCAGGCTCTCTCATCGCCACGAGCCCCGCCGGGGGCACAGTAGGACGCCAGCGCCGATTTTGGTGCAATGCGAATTAGCTCTAGTGGCCCAGTCGGGAGGGACAGACAGGCTCAAGGAGCGCCAGCCCAGGCCCGCGCCCCGGGGCGGAATCAACGTACACCTCCGCTCGCATCCCCGCCGCCGCCTCGGTCACCATAACAACCGGCCCCCGCCCTCTGGGCGGGCGCAGCTCCGGACCGCATGGGCCAGTGCTTGGGACTAGGAGAGGACGCCTAGCATCCCCGCGGCCTAGCGTCGTCGTCCCCGCCCCCGCCCCTCCGGCTGCAGCCCAGCGCGACGTGGAGGCGCCCCAGCCCGCCGCCGGGGAGGAGAGCCTTCGAGCTCCCAGACTTGACTTTGCAGAATTAATAAATCACTCCAGGGGGTTGGTTCTTCCCGCACGCGCCTCAGCGCCGCACACCTGCTCGTGTCCCCACACCTGCCCTCTCTCAGACTCCAGGGCGCGCGCAGCGGCCAGGAGGGTGGCCCCGCGGCTGACGGGACGCAGGACATCCCCGAAGGCGGAGGCGCGCGGGAGGCGGGGGACGGCCGAGCGCGCGGGGAGGGCGGGGAACCCGCAGCTGGAAGAGGAGGAGGTGGAGGAGGGAGCAGGCGGGCGGCGGGGAGGCGGAGAACCGAGGCAAGAAAGTAGCAGAAAGTGAGTCTGGCAATCTGCGGCAGAGAAGCCGGGGGAGAGGCGGCGGCGGCGGCAGGAAGTCTGTGCCTGAGACAAGCAGAAATACGAGCCAGGGAGGGACCGCGGCGGCGGCGAGAGTGAAAGAGGAAACTGCAGAAGAGGAAGCTCTGCCGCAGCAGCAAGGCTCCTCCGGCTCCCGCGTCAAGCATCCCCGCGTCGCTAGCCCGGCCTTCCGGGACAGTCCGGGCCCACGCCGCCGGCCCTGCGTCCCCGCCGCCGCCGGGCGCCCCCTCCTCAGCGCGCCCGCCGGGACCCGCACCCGGCCTCGCCGCCGCCCGTTCCGCGTGCACACCGTCCTCGTCTGCCATGGCCCGAGAGAACTGTGAGAGCAGCTCCTCCTGGAAAAAGCAAGCAGAGGACATCAAGAAAATTTTCGAGTTCAAGGAGACCCTCGGAACGTAAGTGGGACCAGGGAAAAGAGCTTGGAGGGGGCTGCGGCTGCAGGGGCTTAGGCGGCTCCGCTGTCTCCAATGCCGTCGTCACCGCAGCAGGAACCGTGGGTCGGCACCTCCTCATTGTGGGCTCTAAGCTATGCCGAGCAACCCGCGTCCCCAACGCGTAGGTCTGCGATCCCGGGAGCAGGTGGGCACGGCTCCTGGGCGGGGGAGCTCTGGGCTTTGGGAGGACAGACCCCGCCGACCGGTGACTTTACACTTCCCCTGACACCGCCGTCTCTCGACTTCTTTCTTCCCACGCGTGTGGGCTGAGATCGTTGATTTTCTGTTTTACTGGCTGTGAGCGTTTACTCACCGGGTGTAGGGGCGCACCGTGTGAACGAGAGACGTGGTCACGAGAAAATAAGGTTTCGGTCATTCCCATTTTTTCCTATCATGTATTTCTACAGAGTTGGCATCTTGCACGTACCAGGTGTAGGCAAGACTTTGGATGACCACGATTCGTGGGAGGGAAGAATTTCGCAGTGTGCAGGGTCATGTGTGGGCAGCGCCTCAGCTGAGAGTGTGTCCATTTCTCAGAGGCTCAGCCGCACACCCTGGGGTGCATGTCGCCGAGGGAAGGTCTGTCAGTGTCGCTGTGCAGGCGTTGCTCTCCAGGGCTGTATTTAGTCCGATGTTGATGGCTGCGTCTCAAGAAAGAAATAATCATAAGGAGCAAGGATGTGGCGCTCTGTTCAGCTGCTGTTTCCTTTCTGCCCAGGAGTTGGTTTTTGTTTTTTTGTTGTTGTTTTGTTTTGAGCGCGGAACATAGGTGGGAAGGCCAATAGTGAAAGAGAATCAGGCACTGCTGGGTGAATCTGAAGTTCAAGTGATTTTCTCCCCTCATGTGATCAATATCTGTTGCTGATGGGTATCTGTCCGTATTTAATTCACACACAGGTGCTACAGGAACTGGACATTTTGCAGGGATTCATGGAGGTGTTGATTAGGCTTGGGAAGAGGAACAGGAGGTGTTTCGTAGGACAAGTCCCTGTGCTCTTCCTTTCCTTCCTTTTTTCCCTTTACCTGTATATTTGTTTGCTTTTCCAGAACAATATTTTCAAACCCAGATTGCCTTCTGCTCTAAACCCAGGGTCCACTGCAGTTGTTTGGTCATTTTCCCTGCTGCCTCCACCCCCATATCTGCAGTGGGTCCCCAGAGTGAGGTTGTGAAGGTGGTGTCCCATTCATGCTTCTGATTCCTGGGAAGGCACATGCTGAGGTGGTGAATAGGGCCTCCAGCATTTGTGCTTTTCTTCAGGGAATGCCTCTAAGTAAGGATCTACCCTTTCTATATTTGTTGCAGTGAAAACCGAACACTTAGCCTGTTCATAAGGAGGGGTTTGAGGCTACCTCTCAGCATGGCCAGCTAAGGAGTGAGTTTTGGAGAGAACTTTTGAAAATTGCCATTGAGGTTTATTTGGGTTTTAGGTTGTAACTCTGAGATGCTCAGGTTACTGAGAAACTAGAAGTGAGCATTTACTTGTGGTCCCTATACCAATAATATGACTGTGATTCAGGGGACTGACTGGAGACAGTTGAGTCTCTTCATGTGGGAATGCATCTCTTTGCATGGTGTGTTTCCACCTGAAACCCTCACACTGGTCACTCTGCCTCCAGCCTCCAGGCAGAATGATGCAGTGTCCCCTAAGTGACTCCTGCTTTCAGGGAGAACCCTGCAGCCATACCTTTGCCAGCTGTGGGCTCTGAGGCTCACTGAGCTGTGGCTTGAGGATGACTGCGGTGGTTTCCATCCTGGGAAAGATGGGATTTCATTTCAGGTGCCAGAGAGAGTGTAGCGCTCTGAAGAATAATCTTTTGGACTCTGGCCATGTTCCCTGTGAGCTTGGGTATGGGTCTCTTTTGGGGTACCAACACTTTGCCTGCTGTCTTAAAAAGAGCTTTTGAAGAGGAGTTTCCCATAGAGGTCGTGTGGTGCTGGCAGGAGTTCCAGAAGAATGAAACAGACAATAAAATGATCAGAATGTTTTTGCTCAATGATATAATGATAATAATAGTAATCGCAGGTGACTTTTTTTTAAAAATGATTTTACTTACTGATTTTTAGAAAGAAGAGAGAGAGAAAGATGGTGAGGAAGCGGGAATCATCAGCTCATAGCAATTGTTTCCCATATGTGCCTTGACCAGGCAAGCCCAAGGTTTTGAACTGGAGACTTCAGCATTCTAGGTCAACACACTGTATTTACTGTGCCACCACAGGTCCATCTGGTGGGCAATTTTATCAAGTGAATACTGAGTAGCAGGCATCTTTCTAAGTGCTTACATGTATCAACTCATTTTACTGTCATAATAACCATAAGAGGTAGGTATTTACTATTATTCCCAGTTGACAGGTTAGAAAACTGAGGAAAGAGAAAGTAAATGACCTGCCAAACATGAGCTAGTTATTAAGTGGTGGAGCTGATATTTGAATCTAGGCAGAACAACTCATGATTATCCATATGGGGTTGAAACACTTTGTAAATTATGTAATGGTAAGTGTTTAATACAATGCGATTTAATTTTAGCATTTGGTAAGCTAATACTAATATTAATGTAAAGGAAACATAATTGCGGGGTAACCTCTTATCTAAATCTGTAGCATTTCAAAGCTTTTGGGTTATCAACATTGTCTCTTTGGACTTTCTAGAAGTGATTTGAAGTTCAGGATGCCTGTTTCTTTTTTTTTTTGAAGTTTTATTTTTTTTTCTTTGTTTAACTAATTGTGTTTACATAAGATGCCTTTTGCACCCTGAGCCATGTCCTGTGTCTAAATAGAGTGGTCATTTCTGGTCCCATCAGTGTGGATGTTGAGTAATGAAACCTAGTGTAAATCAAAGGCGTCAGTAATTATGATTGGAATTTATTTCCTTGGTACTCTGCAGCCCAATCGCTCTATTTGTCACACTTTTACCATATGTCCTTAAGATCCTAAGGCAGGAAAGCCCTGCCAGGAGCCAGACTCTCAGCTTTCAGTGTTAAAATGCTTTTCAAATAAAGCATCATAAAAGCCTGATGAGTACTACTCAAAACTGTCATTTGATATTTGGCTACCTTTCCTTGCAGAACAGAACACTTACTGCTGAAGCTTAAGGGTCTAACTGTTTAGTCTGTGTGGTCAGAGGGACCTTGCTGGAGGGGAGGGCCAAATGGGAGTGAAGGCTGGTCCAAGAGGATGGGAAAAGAGGCTGAGGAAGCAAAGGACGTCATGGGGGAAAGGACCATCTGTCCTTGTGGTTGGAGCCTGGGTTAGTAGACACACCTCTGAATCAGGCCTCACTCAGGACAGACTTCTTACTTAATCTGTGGGCTGCAGTGTGGCTTCCTTTGAGAGCGAATATCCTGAAACCTAACCTTATCTTTACAAAGTGGTAATTACTTACAATAAATAATCACTATTTATTAATCAGTGACATGTTGTCAAATTCTTGGCACACTGTGAGAGCAGATAAATGCTGTGTACCAGCAAACTAGGAGCAGTAAACCTTTCTGCTGGCATGTTTGGTGAGGTTCTTCGGGCCACCTTTACTATGGATGTCTTCTAACAACTTCTGAAACAAGAAAATGAAAACATGCCATTTGGGGAAGTATACATATGGGAAGAAGGCTTTGGTATGGTGTCCAGGAAGTACCCCAGACTCATGAAGTCTCTTCTGTAATTTCCATGCCCTGAATGCCATCTGAATAGATAGGGCTTTAATACTTGGTACAATGCAGAAGGAGTTTCCCAATAGACCTCATTTCCCCTGGAGTATATAGGAACTGGCACGTCCTAACAATAGCTCTTCATCTCTGGGGGGTATAATATAAATACATGGTTTTCTTATAGATTTAACATTTCACATGGAAGTAATTACTGTCTGTAGGGGCTGGAGCAGGCATCCTGTAGGGTGTGAACCTCGGTTGCTGGTCTGGCTCAGCCACTAATGGGGTGTGTGGCCTATGGGTTGATTGGTCATTTGCCCAGCTCCTCATCTCTAAAATCAGGGAGACAGGGAAGGTGAGATGGTTTTCAAATGCTCTGACAACCCTGAGATTTGAAGGCTCACCTGTACATGGAAGGCACCTGTTATCGTTTCTTCAAGAGCTGTTGTGCGTGGCCAGGTGCGGTGGATTCCTGGTGAGAGGGACACTTTTATGCCCAAGCTAGTAGCTGAGTGAAACAGCCTAGTATAAGAAGTCTTACCTTGCTGATGTCAGTAGCATAGTGTGTTCCCTTTTTCATTAAATGAGAGGCTGCTGGATGCTGCTTTAGGAAGGGTATAAATAGGACTTTCTGGGAGGGGGGCAAGCATTATCACTCCCACAGTATTATACTTACACTTCTTATTCTGAAGTGCTCTTTCAATACAACTGTTGGGGACAAAGATGATTGATTGATCCAAAGGCCCAGGTGAAAAACGGACTCACTGTTCGTTCCTGGGCTGTATGTAGGAGGAGAAAAAGGGCATGGAAAACTACTGGAGGTGGTTTGTATATTTGACTGCCTGAATTTTTAAATAGTATTTATTATGGGATTACTCTGACTTTTAGAGTCTTGGAGAAGTATTTGGAAGCATATTACCAAGAGGAAAATAGGGGTAGGGAGTCCATAGATTTCTACTCAAGGGTATCCCAGCTATAGTATTTATTAGAAGCTTGCATTTCTCAGTTTTCTTCCTCTTCTTCCTTCTCCTCCTCCTCCTTCTCTCTTCCTCCTGTCCTCCTCCTCTTCCTCCTCTTCCTCCTCTTCTTCTTCCTCCTCCTCTTTCTCTTCTTCTTCTTCTGCCTCCTCCTCTTTCTCTTCCTCTTCCTCCTCCTCCTCCTTCTCTTCTTTTTCTTCTGCTTTCTTCTTCAAGGCATCATATCAATTCAGCCTCTTATACATTGAGGAATTTCTATTAAATACCTGCTATATTTTAGGCACCAGGTAGAGCTGTTTACCAGTGAACAAACATAAAAATGCCTGCTTTCCTGGAGCTTACATTCTGGCGATATAGTCAGAAAATAAAAAATGTGAATAAGTAAAATGTGGAGTGTTTTATATAGTAGTATATACATCAGGGAGAAAAATAAATCAGAATGGGGATTCCTTTTGGAGGAGAAGTGATTGCAGCTTGAAGCAGGGTAGCTTTGCTGAGAAGCTGATATGTGAATAAATGTCTGAAGAGGGCATAGGGATAGCTGAAGATAGAATATTCCAGTTGGAGGGAACAGCAAGGGCTGGGGGCCTGAAGGCCTCAACTGGGAATGTGCCTGGTGTTTCTGAGGCTATTGCTGCTGGAAATGACCAATCAGGGAGGAAAGTGTGAGCCGAGGTGAGAGAGGCATGGCAGGGGTGAGCAGGCGCAGAAGAAGGGAGGTGGGCAAGCTCCCTAAGGCCTTATCAGCCATGGCAGAGAATGACCTTTGCTCTAAAGAACTGGGGAACATGGGAGGGTTTTAAGCTAAGAGTAGTAACTTGATGTGTCTTAGGTGTGTCCGTCATGGTGTGGTTGCTGTGGTGATTGACCGGTGCTCTCCAGGTCAGAAGTGGCAGACTAGTTGGGAGGCTAGTGCAGCGATGCAGGGAAAAGATGTTGGTGAGTCAGAAGTGGGCAGACTAGTTAGGAGATCAGTACAGTGATGCAGGGAAGAGATGGTGGTGGGCCAGAACTGGGGAGCAGTGATGGAGGGATGAGAAGTAGTTGAATGCTGGATCTATTTGGAAGGGAGAGCTGATGGCAATTGCTGGTGGATTGGATGTGTGGTGTGAGATTCTCCAAGGATTTTGACTTGAAAGAATGATACCATTGGTGGTTTGGTTCAATTTTCTCAGAGATTTTCTGAGTACCTGTCCATGCTCTGGGAAGCTCTTGGCAACAGTTTAGAGCAGAGGTTCTCAAAGTGTGCGCCAGGGCGCACTGGTGCACACTAGAAGATTTCCAGGTGCACCCTATGGTTTTCCAGAGAAATATGTGCCTGTTGGGGACCAAAAAACCAACAGGGTTTTTGGAATTTAGATTTTTCCGGGACAGAGGTGTGGCGAATTGGCTGTAAGTTGGCAGTCTGCCCAACTCCCCACCTCACTTGCCTGATTAGGTTGCAAAAGGCTGTTAAGCTGTTGTGCTGGATTGTTTACACCCCCCTCCCCCATGTTCCCCGGAAAGACTGGAGGCAAGTTTCTTCTACCCTTTGTTTGGTGTAAAGTTAAGATGATATGTATGGTGGGGGTTTTCTGCACTCAACACAATTAAGAGTAAAAAGAGAGGAATTCTTCAATGTATTGATGAGGAAATGAGAGTTTGCCTTTCAGATATATGCCCAAATATTGAAGAAATCGCTAGGACACATCAGGCTTATGTGTCTCAGAAATAAAAGAATGAAAAAACTTAACACATTCATGCCAGGACCTGCTGAATTTACTAAATCTTACTAAGAATGTATCTATATATATAAAAAGATAACTTTTTTGTCATTGTTTTATTTTTTAACCCCTATTTTTTATGAATTCCTAAAAGCATAACTCAAAAAATGTAACATAAAAATGTTTTTTAATGTCAGAATAAATTTAATTTTGTCATATTTTATTTTGTTTAATTACCATAAAAGCATGCTTGGACTTTATATTCTTTTTCTTTAATATTTGACTTAATTATTATAACATATTTCTCAGAAATTTGTATATAGTGCACCTACAATTATTTGTAGGAATTTAAATGTGCCTCGACTTCAAAAAGTTTGAGCACCACTGGTTTAGAGGGTAAGCTCATTTTCTTTGTACTTCTGAGCTCCCCTTGTGAGAGGCTGCTGCATTTTAAGGTGAATTTCCTTTTGTCCAAGAGCTGTGTCTGTGATGGGCTGCGGTATCTCTTCTCCTATCACAGACGGAAGTTGGGATAGGCTGGACATTTTAGCAGCTGGAAGAACTGCTGAACTTTCCGCAAAAATGCTGGGTTTTGCCTTTGGAATTATCAGTCTAGATCACTTTGATGGTGGGCTTAGAACCTCTAATTTCTTACTTGATTGGAGAATTCACAGCCCAAAAATTCTGTGATAAATAGTAAATGTAAGAGCTCTAGCTACTCTTTTTTTTTATTTTTCTGAAGTGAGAAGCAGGGAGGCAGAGAGACACTCCTGCATGTGTCCAACTGGAATCCACCAGGGGGCGATGCTCTGCCCATCTGGGGCATTGCTCTGTTGCAACCAGAGCCATTCTAGTGCCTGAGGTGGAGGCCATGGAGCCATCCTCAGCACTCAGGCCAACTTTGTTCCAATGGAGCCTTGACTGCGGGAGGGGAAGAGAGAGAAGGAGAGAAAGGAGAGAGGTAAGGGTGGAAAAGCAGATGGGCGCTTCTCCTGTGTGCCTTGGCTGGGAATTGAACCCAGGACTTCCACACACCAGGCTGACACTTTACCACTGAGCCAGCCGGCCAGGGCCTAGCTACTCTTTTTTTGACAGGATGTATTATACTGTGTTTGGAGAAGAAAAGCCAGGAGTTTTTTCTTGATTAGAAAGAGATAAAAATCTAATGTTCTTATTGACAACGAGGGTAGGATTTGGGAAATAGCAGTTCTGGATAGAGTATGTCCCCAGAGGGGCTAATGAGGACTGTGTTTCAAGTAGAAATTTCTGATTTAAACTTGGCAACTGAATGCACAGCGATCAGGCGTGGCAGGTGGACCTTCTTTCCTCTCATGGGAGGACTTCAGGGGTTAATTTGTTCAAGTTTTCTTTGGCTGGGTCTCTGTAAATCCCTTTAATCTTCCCTTTCCCCCAGATAAAGCTGCTTAAATCTCCTCCTGTCTCTCTTGTCCTCTTTCCTCTGGGAGGGTGTGGGCATTGGTCTGGGAGAGGATTGCCACATCATAGGCCAACTTACACCCAGCATAGAAAACCCCAGGACCCCAAGCCTCTGATTCTCACCAGATTTTACAGGAACCATCAGGGATCCCACAGCCCCCTGTGGGGACACAATTTCTTTAATTGAAGAAAGAACTGCTGATGGATGGTGTGCATGAAGCCCAGTTCCCTAGAGAGCTGATTCAGGGTTCTTTTTTAATTTGAGATGGCCAATCTGGAGTATATGTGGCAAAAACAGTAAGATATGTGGACTCCTGGAGAGATGCTGTCCTGATTTTCTTTGCTAGTACATGCAGGTTATACCCTTTTGACTTTCTGTGGTACAGGAAATCACTTTCTCCTTGGGCTCATTTTCTATTAGATCCCTCTTGACTTTTAAAAATGTGTATTATGCAGCGTATGAATTACTCAGCTTCCAGTGAGACCAAGGATAACCTCCAATGGACGCCACAGGCCAGGTGTATTCCACGGCGAACCAGATTAGTTTCACGTCTCCAGCAGTCAGCTGTGTGTCTTGTGCTGTTTTTCCTAGTGTTTCAGCAGGACTCAGTAACACGGGGATTCACTGTCTTGGACAAATCAGCCTCCAGGATAAGGTTTTTAAGACAGCTTATTGGCTGAGGTCAGGCCAGGGAGACATCGGGAGACAATGAATAGAAATAATAGGAAGGTCATTCCAACACAGCCATTCATAGCTGTATGTGTCTGGAGAGGTTCCTTAATCTTTCCCAGTTTAGATGGTGACAGAAGTTGCCGCTTTGTGGGATTCTTATAAAGATCACTGAGTACTGAGTTGCCTGGGACATAATTGGGATTGACTAAATAGTAACTGTTATCAAATTTAGCTGCCTTCAGCAGCTGTGGTTGAGGTTGACTACCTATGGATATTCAGGGCCAGTACTGTGGGAAGAACATGTCAGTATTTGTTGGAAATTGATTTTGGAAGCTCTTGTTGCAATTATGCTGAATGGTGCATTTTTAACCTCCTCCCAGATTGAGGTGAGAAGCCATCAGTCAGCCAGGGAAGGACAATTGCTGGTTGTTCTCTGCAACACAGTACTGAGCAGCTAAGAATGTAGACTCTGAGGTTACCAGGACACGGATGCAAATCCTGGGTCCACTGCCTCTGAGCTGTAAGATTTTGGGTCAATTATTTTGCCATTCTCAGTCTCATGTCTTCATCTATAAAACAGGGTATGACTAGCACTTAATTGAAAGATTATAGTGAGAATTAAATGAGGGTGCGTGGAAACCATTTAGAACAGTGCATGACCCTGAGTATGTCCTCTGTAAATTCTAGTTCTCCCTCATTAGTCCCTGTGGTGCTGGAACACTGCTCCTCAGAGGTTGTTTGCACAGATTCGAATGGTTCGTTGAGCCATTCAGCATTTATTCCCCACAGGAGGGTGATTAGTGCATATAGTGCTGGCATTAACCAAGGGACTCGACCTGAAATGTTCTCTGGGCCAGTTTGTGGGGTGCAGTGACCTAGTTTACCATATATCACAGGCTCGTTTTTTCCTCCAGTTATCTCATCAGCTTTGTCTCTTTACACCTCTCCTGCACCCTGAGCTGGTGTGTGTGTATGTGTGTGTGTTTTAATCTGCTCCATCTATATCAGCTTGTGCAAGAGTCTTCTTAAACTATACTTTCTGTTTTCTCAGATGGCTCAGAGGCCTAGGTACAGCCATGGCCCTTTTTCAGCTTAAGGATATTTTTTTTCTCTCTCTCTCTTTCTCCCCTCCCTCCCTCCCTCCCTCCCTCCCTCCCTCCCTCCCTCCCTCCCTCCCTCCCTCCCCTTCCTTCCTTCTTTCCCCTTTCCTTTCCTTCCTTTCTTTTTCTGTTGAATGGGATATGGGAGAAGAGCTCACACAATTTATTTCCCAGATCCCAGGATGTAGATAGGACACGTGAGGAGCTAATGTCTGAATTGGGAGATATCCCTCATCTTCACCTGTCCATTTTAGCCCTTTTGATGGACACACAAGGTCTTTGGCTCACAATTTATTAGGACCTTTATGACAGGTGAGCTGGGCAAGACGAGACTCCCAAACTGAAAGTAGTTGATGTTACTACTTGTTGAGAATTTCTCTGTGTTTTAAGACCACAATATCTATCATTGAAATTGCTTTTATACGAAACTGGATTTGGTGCTGTAAATGGATACCTAAAGGCAGGGGTGCCCACACTTTTTCAGCTTGTGAGTTACTTATAAGATGACCAAGTCAAAATGATCTACCTACAATAAAAATGCAAAACATAAATTTATTTCTTCTATATTATCATTATTTAAGTTACTATTATTACTATTTAATATTGTGTATTCTTCTTTCACCTTTCTCCTTCTCAGCTCTCTTTTCAGAGGAAAGTCAATGTCATAGTTTTTATGAACAGTCCGAAAAAGCCGCTCCACATTTCCCTTCTTTGGAATAGCAATGGCACACAGACAGATGAGGCAAACGCACTTAGAATATGACAGAGTGAAACAAATCCCCTCCCATTCTGTATGAAAGTGGTAGGTTTTAGGCTTCTTACTCGGACCAGCTACGGCACTCATTTTTACACCTTTTGTTGTATTTAGTTTAAATAAATTGAAGGCTAACTATGCAGCAATGTAACTGAACAAGTTAGCGTGGTTTAACATGCATGCGTAGGGTGTCAAAAGTTCAGACATCAGATTGGCTACCCTATATGCCAATCAAAAGACAAATGTCTTTTTAATGTCATGTGATCTACCCACACTTCCTTCGCGATCGACTTATTGATCACCCCTGCCTAAAGGTTTTATAATCAAACCTCAGACAGCCCTGACACTCCTGACTCCCCCCTACACAACTCTGTCCCCTCCCACCATGGCCACAGTGTTTTGGGAAAATGAAACAAAACAAAACAACCAAACCTTCCAACCTTTGTGGCTTTAGAATACTTGTGGGCGGAGGGAAGAGAAGCTGTGCGTAGCGGCAGGGCTGGGGGACTGGCCAGTCCGGGCCAGGGTTCCCGCCCCAGGTGTCTTCCCATACACAGGGAGGGGCAAAAGTAGGTGTGCAGTTGTGAGTATGTGAAACACAGTTTATTCTTGTATTATTATTTATTGATTATTGTATTTTCCATATGAACAACTGTAAACCTACTTTTGTCCCACACTGTATGGGCTGACAGTTCTTTAACCATGCTAAAAAGAAAAAAGACTGCTTGAAATTTACCTTAAAACATTAGAAGATACAGTATCTTCAGATAGGTTGAGGGGCCAGTCCTGTATGATGTAAGGGATTTTAAAGAAAGCCCGTTGTCTCCCAGACTTAACTGGAGAGAATCAGTGTTTGAATAGTGCACAGGAGGGAAAAGAGGTACCATAGTTTTTGCTCCATAAGACGCAACTGACTGTAAGACACACCTATGGTTTTAAGGAGGAAAATAAGAAAAAAAATATTCTGAACCAAATGATGTGTTAAAATATTTAATAAAATACCGTATTTTTTGCGCTATAAGACACACAGTCATTTTCCCCTCTACTTTTGGGGAGAAAAAGTGTGTCTTATGGAGCGAAAAATACAGTAATTCTAGTCTTGAACTTTACAGAAACCAAGGAGGCTCTGGCCTTGGTCTTTCTAGTAGCAACCTGGGCAGCTGAGGGCTGAGTGAGGCATCTTGGGAAAAGGACCCCAGGCCCGTTGACCTCAACCATCATAAAACTGGGTCGTAGCTGGCCTGGGCCCTGGACAGGGAGACACCACGGTGCCGTCTCTGTGGTCTCTCTCTCACTCCTTCTTCCTCCCCTGGCGCAGGCCCTCCTCCCAGGACCAGACCAGGAACTGTTGATGCTATCATTCAGCCATGGAAGGGACTCAAGGCTTCTCTGGGCTTGAGGATCCTGACTACCATGCAAAGTTTCACTTCTCTAAGAAAATACACATCTAACAACAACAAGCTCAAAATGAACTTTTGGAGCAGACCTTGTGTAAATGTTGGGGATAGCCTGTTTCTGGCAATAATGTACAAGGAAGATACTGCTTGAGTTCCTCCTACCTGTGTTACCTTGATCAGTAAAAAATGGAGTTTGTGATCCTGGTAATAATTCAAAACATTGTTTGCTTTTGTGGTGCTTTTTCAGCTCCTTTGACACTGGGATAGAGTATCAATACCTTATATTTGTGTGTGTGTGTGTAAAAACCTCATAAACTTTATCATAACCATTTTTAAGTGTATAGTTTAGCAGCATTTAAGAGCATTTACAGTATTGTGTAACAATCACCACCACCCATCTTAAGATCCTCTTCACTGTCCGAGAGGGAAACTCTGATTGCCATTCAACACTGACTCCCCATTTCCCCTCCCCCATCCCTGACAACCGCTGTTCTGCTTTCTGTGTCTATGAATTTGAGTACTCTATGTAACTCATGTAAGTGGAATCATGCAATATTTATACTTTTGTGTCTGCCTTATTTTAGTTAGCATAATGTCCACAAGGTTTGTCTGAATTGTACTACATAGTAACACCTTCCTTTTTAAGGCAGAATAATATTCCATTTTCTGGATAGACCATATTGTGTTAATTCATTATCTGTCCGTGAACACTGGGAGTTGCTTCTACTTTTGGCTATTGCGAATGATGCTTCAGTCCATGTGGGTGTGCACAGACCTCATTGAGTCTCTATCTCCAATTCTTTTGGGTTATACTGGAAATGGAATTTCTGGATCATCTGGTAATCCTAGGCTTAACTTTTCTGAAGCTGTGTGGTGGTTTTACAGTTTGCAAAATGTTTCTATGGTATGTGCATGATTCTTTCTGAGTCTTAGAACAACCCTGTGAGTGGGCAGCAATCATTGCCGTCATGTTAGAGATAAGAAAATAGAAGTTCAGGGAAGTTGAATGACCCAGGTGGAAAGGTTGCTAAGTGGCAGGTGGGGATGGAAGAGTCTTCTGACTCCTAATTCAGTGCTCTTTCTCCCATGTCATACTGCTACAGGCTGGTTAGTGGAACTGACAAGAATAAAGGGCCCTGATGGGATTAAAAGATACCTTACCCTTCTGTGGCTGTGTCATGGTACAGTGAGGGAACTGCTGGGATCAGCTGTGTGCTAGTTAACCAGCTTTGATTTGTAATAATTGCTGATTTCCATGGTGTAAATACTCCCGCTTGGAACAATGTCAAGCTACTTCACATTCTTCCCAATTGGGGTTTCCATGTGGACCATCAGATCACAATGAATACGGTCATCAGTGTTCACAGAGATAAAACATACCAGACCTTTATAGTGTTCCTCACATAGTTAGATATCAAAAACAGTTTGTTGAATGAATGCATGAAAGAATGAATGCTTTGACCTCACTTTCCTGCCTCCAGTCTCCTCTTTGGCGTAATCAATAGTACTACCATTCTTTAATCCAACCCCTATGGTTTTCAAATTTTTTTCCCATTTCATTCTCTAAGCGCATTCTAATGAAACTCTTTCACACTGACCTATAAATCGCTGTAAGTGCTTAATTTCTTATACATGAGAAAGTGTCGTAAGCCAAAAAAATAAACTCTCAAGGCATCAGGTAGAGAGATTTTCAATGAGGTTGAAATCACACAATGAGGTCTAACACCTCTTCGCTTAAAACACCAAGTCAGTGCTTCTTTACTTGGTAACTATAATATGTAGCATGCTTTAAATCCTTTATTGTTTCTGTAACAAACCTTACAATAAGCTGGAAAGGTAAATATTGTTATCCCCACTTCAATATGAGAAAACAGACTCAGAAAGATTATGAAATTTGCTTAAGGTTTCTCAGCTCAGAAGTGGCACAGTTAGGATTTGAATTTGATTATTGTAATCAAAGCCAGTGCTCCTCCTTGTATTCCAGTTATCCATTCATTTACTCAACAAATACATTGAAACCCGTAGGTGTCACATATGAGCTAGGCGCCACCTGTGCTTGAGGCCTGCTCCCCTAGTGAGTGATAAAGCCCAGACACAGGCCTCGGACCAGGGCCCTCCTAACTCAGGTCTGAGACCCTGCAGGGATCCTGGGAGCCTGCACTCACAGGTCTCTGAATGTGTGTCTCTCTCACCAGCTTAGGGGCACATGGCCTAGGAGCCCTATCATGCAGAGGAAGCAAAGGTACCTACTATGTGCAGCTCCAAATTCTCCGTGGAGCCATACGCATCCTCCGCAGCTCACTTTACAGCACCCACAAGTGCAGAAGAAGACCTCTCACAGGCTGGTTTTTCCTCTGGTAATTATCGTTACATTGATGAAGATGGAACAATGCCTCAGATATTCACTGCTTCCATCTTTAGGGACAACACAAGAAGAGACCTAGCCAAAGCTCCAGAGTTGTGGCTGTTGCCAGGAGTAAATGTGGGAGCTCAGGCAGGCCGCTGAATCTCAGAGCACCTCAGTTTCATGGCCCACAAGATGGGGGAGCTGTACTGCTGATCTCCACTTACATTAGAAAGACTTCACCTTCTAATCCCAAGAATGAGTTGAATGTGAACGCAATGTTCTAAGGAGAGGTTAGCTTGAAGGTTTCAAGTGTGAGCGGTTTGGCAGAAGGCAGGACTATGCCTGTAAGTCCTGAGGTCTGTTCGGGCTGCCACAAAAGAATACCATAGACTGGGTGGCTTTTAAACAAAAACATTTCTCCCAGTTTTGGAGGCTGGGAAGTCCGAGATCAAGGTGCTGGCTAATTTGGTGTCTCTTGAGGGCCCAGTTCCTGCTTCATAGAGAGCCATTTCTCACCATGTCCTCACAGAGGGGAAAGAGTAAGGGCGTTCTGCAGGGTGCCTTTATAAGGGCACGGCTCACTCATGCAGGGCGTTCTTGAAATTGAAACGTCCAATTTTGTAACTTTGTTACCTCCTAAAGGTCCCACCTCCTAATACCATCACCTTGGTGGTTAGGTTTCAACATACAAATTCTGGGGAGACAAACATTCAGTCCCTAGAAAACCGTATTTATTTCACACCACAAAGTGAGAAGCTAAGTTCCTCTCCCCTTCCCCAGCCAGGAAGAGTCAGCCACACTCGGACAGAAATATATTTTACCCTTTTCTTCCCACATGTATATTAGCCCACTGGAAATCAGTTGAGCAGATTCTCCTGTTGGCACCAGGGACCATGTTCTGTCCCGCTGGTGACTGTGCATGTTTAGAGGTAGCAGTGAGGGTAGAGAGAGTGATCATGACAATAATCCCAACAACATCATCACCAGCACCAAGCTAATACAAAATACTGACACCATGAAGAAAATCAGGCGCCCTCAGCCCTCAACAAAAAACAGCAGCCCTATGTCCAGAGCTGACAATCAACCCGTGCACAGTGATTCAATCAAACCAGCTGGCAAAATAATGGGACACCTTCACAACTTAGTAAATAACTACAGCACCTCCGTAATCGCACAGGTCCTCCCCAACAGCTAACCCCGGGGGCCTGTCCTGATATCTCCCCACCAGCTGGAGGGCATGTTACCCAGCAACCATCCAGCCAACTAATCAATGTTTGCTGTCTTCCTTAGGATGACTTGTTACTTTTATAATTTTAAAAAAATTTCTTAACATACCAATCTCTTAAACACTGAGAATGACACAACACACTTGAATTGAGCCAGCAAAGCTAGCCATGCAACACTGGGTTTTGTGTTGATGCTTTCAAAGTTGACTACAGCCCAACTTCTATGAAAACCCTGCCCCAAAGATGATCACTAGTTTTCAAAGAGTGCATGATACTTACATTTATGAGAAAGAAGTATTTTTAAAGCTATAATCTTCATAATACAATAATACCTTCTATTTGTATAAGGCATTACTACATATACTTATCTCATTTGGGACTTAAAACAGGTCTGTAATATAAGCAGGTATAATTCAGGTATAATTATCCCCATTTAACAAACAAGGTCATCAAGACATAGAGAAGATAAGACCAGGATTCCACAGTCCCTAAATGACAGTGGGGACTAAACTCAGATCTCCTGACTCTGCGTCCTTCAGGAGTGGGTTCCTGTCCCCTCGTACCCATTCAGAAGAGCCTAATTCAGGAATTTTGCAGTAGGCTGTTAAACCATGCCTGCCATCTGTGGAAGGCCCTGCCTTGGCATATTCAGCTCCCAGGCCCGGTCCTGTTGGGGGCATGAGTGTGGCAGCCTCTGAGTCTTCTCCCCAGTCCCAGGCTGCTCCTGGTGGCTGTCTTCTCTTCTAGAAGGCTTGAGTGTCTATTCCCTATATGTAATCTTATCCTGGGATTGTAGGAACGGGCCACTAATATGCAGGGATCTCCAGAAAGTTGGTTAACTCTGAAGGTCCTACAAGCTGGGTGACCTTAGAAACTCTCCAGGAAGCTGGAGTTTGGGGATTGCTGTGTGGAGTCCTAGCAAGGCTAGGAGGGGGGAGGTATTATCTAGACAGATACTAACTGTGTGGAAAGTTCCTGGGTTTATTGAGGACTGAGTAAACTGGGCCCCTCTTGACAAGCACTGTCTGCCCCATAGGAATGAGAGAAACTTGAATTAGTTTTGATGATAAAAATTCAAATGGGTTTGTCTGGTCAGAGCCATTTGGAGACAAGCCTTAGTTATTTCCCTCAGGCAGGCTTCAGATAAGACTTTTGAGAATTGTTAAACTAAATCCATAGTTTTTTTTTCTTTATAGTGAATTTCAAGAGATAGTATAGGTCAGTGATTTTACAACTGCTGGTCTGCTAGAAATTTTGTGTCAGTCTGTCAAAGAATTAACCACCTTGATGTTGTATGAAGATTATAGAATCTATTGTTGGGTAAACCACTGGTATAGATTGAGTCTTCTCTGTGTCAGACACTAAGAAAATATTTACCCCCCCCCCCCATACTTGGTTCCTGTCTCTAGGGAACTTTTTGAGGAGAGAGACAAATAACTGTAATTATAGTTCAGTGTAACAGTGCTGCCATTGGGGGTATATGATATGGATGCCAGGAAGAGGGGTGCTTTGTCTGGATTGGGGCTTGGGGATGGTGAGCTGGGCTGCTGCCTAAGAAGTCATAAGTGAAAAAGAGCTAGCATTTCTCAGTATGTAAGAGCTCCTTTTGTGTGCCAAAGAGAATGATGCTAGCTGTGTAAGACATGTAGTTTTAATAATAGTAATAATAATAATGGCAAATACTTATGAGGATTTACCATGTACTAGACACTGTGCCAAATACGGGATTTTACAGGCACTTTCACAGTAAGTCCACACAGCAGCCTAATAAAATACAGTGTAATCCCTATTTTAGAGATGAGGGGACTGAGGCCCAGAGAGGTTGAGGTTAAGTAACTTGGCTGAGGTCACACAGAATTGGGATTTGAACCTAGGTTACCTGTCTAGGGCCAGAGCCAGCACCCTTACCCATCACCTTAAAGGGTCTTCCCAGTCAGGTTGGTAAATTTTGTCCTCTGAACTCTCAGAGAAAACTGAATGTGTACGCAAATACCCACATGGTTATATAGACATGGTGTGAAGTGTTTGGAGGTTCTCAGAGAAGGGAAGTATTTTAAACAAATGTAACAGAGAGGAATCCTAAGAGCTAGTAACTGAAGTGTTTTTTTCCCAGTATAGCTTCTTTAGTGAACCACTTCCCTGAGGTGGTCCTGTATTCATTTAACCAATGGTTGCTAAACTCTTCCGTGTGGCCAGTGCGGTACCAGCTGGGCTTCAGTGGCAATTGAGAGATGGGGCTCCACTGTGTGCTACAGCTGTGCTAGACCCACTCCAGCCTGTGTCCTGCTCCTGTGGTTTCTCCTGCTTCCATCACCTGCCGCTTCCATCAGGCTCTCCTGAGACCTACACCCCACTTAAGGTTCCTTTGTCTGTGCTCTCCCGACCTTAGAACCACACTGTTGAGGCTCAGTTGTCCCAAGTGTTTTTCTTTGTGGCAGTTTCTCTGACATGACTGAAAGCCCTTGAGAGTGCGGACCTTGCTTGCAGGGGTAGTTTCTGCCATGTCTCCCACAGTCCGTTCCATGCTGAATAATAATAGGTGGAGAGTTTGTCTGGCTCAGTTATAAAACTCCTGAGTAATGAAACTGTCTCCATGGTCTCAGGGAGCCTGGTTTTCTAAATATTTTCATAACTGATAAGCTTTTCAGAGTGTTCTGCCTGTATTTTCTTAGTCTGGATTTCATCTTTCTAAATTATCACCACTTTTCCACGTGTGGATTGCCTACTCAGTGGATTAGGTGGGGTAAATTTTGTTTTATTTTTTAAAGTTTATTATGTATTGGTTTTAGCAAGAGAGGAAAAGGGAGAGAGAGTGATAGGAACACTGATCTATATGTGCCCTGACTGGGGATTGAACCAGCAACCTCTGCGCTTTGGGATGATGCTCTAACCAGCCAAGCTGTCCAGCCAGGGCTGGGGTGAAGTTTTAATCTGGGGGGCCTTGCTGTGCTTCCTTCCTCAGCCTGTCCATAGGCTCTTTCTCTGGGCACCACCAGGGCAGTGCTCAGAGAAAGCAAACACACTATCAGGCTCTACAAAGGGGCCTTCCTCAGGAGGGTGGCCCAAAGTGAAATATACTAATACTGGATGAGTGCGTCCTTCTGTTAGTTGGGTAGCCACAGTGGGCCATGTCCTGTGGTACTCTGTGAAATATTACTATTTTCTATTCTTTTCCTTCTGGAGATTACCCCTCCAACATGGCTTGTTGTAGTCTTGAGATTACTTAAGACCGCACTGTCTGATTGGCTTTTTTCAGCTTTTCTCCTGCAAATCAGGCCGTTAGTGGTTTTATGACTTTTTTCTGCATGCCAATATATCTAAAACCCTTGACTGTAGTTACCAACTGCATTATTTTTCTTCAGGAGATTTGTTATCTGCAGAACTGAAGAAGGGATGAGAAATTCTTTGGCATATCCAGTGGCATTTCCTGATGTTCTTTCCCTCAGGATTTAACAAATTCTTTGTCTCAGTGTCCCAGATTCATTGACTCTGAGGTAAACATTTTCCTTGCTCTAAACTTCTGAGGGAAATAAGGGTGCAGTTTCCATTTTGTCAGCACCTCCTTTTTTAAAATTTTTTTTATTAAGTGAGAGGCAGGGAGGCAGAGAGACTCCGGTGTGCGCCCTGACCAGGGTCCACCCAGCAAGTCCCCAACCAGGCGTTGCTCTGCCCATCTAGGGCTGCTGCTCCTTTACTCAGCAACCGAGCCATCTCATCACCTGAGGCAAGGCCATGCAACCATCCTCAGCACCTGGGGCCAACTTGCTAGAACCATTTGAGCCATGGCTGCAAGAGGGGAGGGGTGGAGAAGCAGATGGTAGCTTCTCCTGTGTGTCCTAACTGGGAATTGAACCTGGGACATCCACAGGCCGGACCGATGCTCTACTGCAGCACCTACTGTCTTAGTGTATTGCAATTTCCAAGGAGGTCACCAGGGCTGGCATTAGTGGGAAGCAAGGTGTGGATGTCTTTGAAAAAGAATAATAATGGCTACCCATTTTGAGTATCTGCTCATCACTAGACACTTGACTTCTTGGAGGGTCATTTAATCCATTAGTAACCCTGTGAGTTAAGTACTGCTTGACAGTTGTGGAACACTGACTGGTCCCAGGTCACATATGTCACAAGACAGCGACCTTAACTTAGACCCGTAAGAAGGAGCTTCTGGGAGGCTGTGTGCAGCTCCTAGCTGTGCTGTCTGAGGTGGAGCAGGCTTTGCCAGGGTGTGTCCTGGGAATCTGCGCCAGTGGCCTGGTCCTAAGTGTGCCAGGTGGCAAACGTGTGCCTGTGTGTTCTGACCATTATTATTGAGTCTCCAGAACGTCACCCCTGCCACCCTTCTTTTTAGGTGCCTCAGAGGCCTTGTCTTTGAACCTGGAGATGGGAAGTTGTGTTATACTCAATCCATGGAGGAGGACGCTGGTGCTTAGAGGCTATGACCCTGCTCACCTCATCAGAAACCCCAGTGCTGAGAGAGAAATGGGCCAAGGATACATTTTGTTATTGAGTTGCTATTTCTCTACTGGCAAAATGAAGAAAATCATTCTTAGCTCTGGCAGGGTAGCTCAGTTGGTTATAGTGTCATCCTGATAGTCAAGGTTGGTTGTGGGTTAGATTGCAGGTTAGGGTACATACAAGAATCAACTAAGGAATGCATAAATAAGTGAAACAACAAATCAATGTTTCTCTCTCCCCGTCCCTCCTCCCCCTCTTCTTGTCTCTAAAATCAATACTTTTTTTTAGAAAAAGAAAAAATCATTTTAAAAATATCAAGAGAACCCTGAGATTTTGAATCAAACTATTTGCAAAAACAAACAAAAAGCAATAAAAAGTCGAGTGCTCACCCCAGGGTTCTGACAAACAGAATGAAGTGTTCTCTGAAACTTTAAAAAATACACATCGTTTCTAGCTTAGGTATCCATTAACCAAAGGTCATGGAAAATTCAGAAAGATGTGCAGAACTTCAGACCAAGTCTGGTTTATTTCCTCAAGTAGCCGAAACCCGTACAGCAGAACGATTTCTGTGCCTCCTGTACAACTGGTGCTGAGCTGTGCCTGTGGCAGTTGAGTGACTAGGGGACAGATAGCCTCTGACCTCCCTCTCAGTCTTTTTTACTCAAGTTTTTTGTTGTTATTGTTGTTGCTCTGCTCATACTAAAATAACTGTTTTCTTGTTACAATATATTTGTAGTTGTTTTTCAAAAGTTTATCAGATTAGCCTGACCAGTAGTGGTGCAGTGGATAGAGCGTCAACCTGGGAAACTGAAGTCACCAGCTTAAGTGCGGGCTTTTCAGATTGAGCGCAGGGTCACTGGCATGAATGTGGGATCAGCGACATGATCCCACGGTTGCTGGCTTTAGCCAAAGGTTGCTGGCTCGAGCAAGGGGTCCCCAGTCAGAGCATGAAGGGAGGCAATCAGTGAAGATCTAAGAAGTGCCACAGGTAGGAGATGATGTTTCTCATATCTCTCCCTTCCTGTCTGTCTGTCTCTCTTTGGCAAAAAAAAAAAAAAAAAAAGAAAAAGGTTAGATTTACTTTTTCTCAGGGTTTATACTAATAAAAAAATTATTATTAGATGTGCAATATCGGCCTCATTATATATTATGTACCTCAAATGGTTTCTTTATATTTTCATGAATTAGAAAGCACCAGGAGATAGCCAATAGGATTATTAAAAATTTTGAACACCTGCTCTATTAAGAAAGATATACCAGCATGATATGCAACATTACTTGTTTCTTTTTAGGGTAATTTTTTTAATTGATGGCTTTTTAGAGAGACAGACAGAGAGAGAGAGAGAGAGAGAGAAGAGCATTTATTTGTTGTCTACTTAGTTGTGCATTCACTGGTCATTTTTCATATGTGCTCTGACCAGATATTAAACTTGCAACCTTGATGTTTTGTGACGATGCTCTGACTAATTGATCTAACTGACCAGGATCTCTTTAGGATATGTTTTGAAATCTATTTCTCTGATGGTATATATGTAAGATGACCTTTTCCTGCTATCAATGGCAACTTCTTAGCATATGAAGCAGTTAAGCTGTGTCTTGAACCCTGGCTGGTTGACTCAGTGGTAGAGTGTAGGCCTGGAGTGTGGATGTCCCAGGTCTGATTCCTGGCCAGGGCACACAGGAGAAGTGCCCATCTGCTTCTCTATCTTCACCCCTCTCCTTTCCCTCTATCTCTCTCTTCCCATCCTCAGCCAAGGTTCCACTGGAGCAAAGTTGGCCTGGGCGCTGAGGACGGCTCTATGGCCTCCACCTCAGGTGCTAGAATGGCTCCAGTTGGAGTGGAGCAACACCCCAGATGGGCAGAGCATTGCCGCCTAGTAGGCTTGCTGGGTGGATCCTGGTTGGGTGCATGCATGTGTGAGTCTGTCTCTCTGCCTCCCCACTTATCACTTAAGAAAAAAAATACACAACCCCCCCAAACCAAAACAAACAAAAAAACTGTCTTGTATTGAGCTCACATTCAGAGCTACCAGGAGGCAAGCTGTTTAACAGTCCAGTTGAGATTCTGATTTTGCATGCTATTAATTCTGGAGAAAGCCTCTGATACCAGCAGCTGAGCTCACAGGCCAGTTCACAGCCTGTTTGTTAAGCCTCTTTCATAGAGAACCCAGAGTGACCTTGAGAGTCCTGGACACTGATCCTGTCAGGGGCCAGCTTCCTGAGCATGTAGACTTTGAACTTACACAGAGTCCCAAGCTCGAAGACCCCCCTTGCCTCATGTATCACGCTTCTTCATGTGTCTTCAAAATCTTAATATTTTTTGAATAAGAAACCCAAGCCCCCATTTCCAATTCACTGGGTTGCATAAGTTACATAGGTATCAGACCCTTTCAATAATAAAACTTTCCTCTGCACTTCTTTCATTCTTATATCAAAGGTGCATTACTAACATTTTCTTAGGGTTAGTGGGTAAAAAGTTTGTTGATTACTAAGGTTTATTGCATACTTAAAAAATTCTTGTATTGTGGCATCCTGGGTGGTATATGCTACCCAGGTACAGGCATATACTTTTTTACATACATAAGTATGTAAAAAAAAATCTCTGAGGCACTACTTTGCAAAAATGTGAGCTGTTCCTAGAATGTTGTGGCCTGCAGGCTTTCTTAGTATTACAATGGATCTTATTAAGACGGGGGTGGTCTGTGGATGGGGGTACAGCAGTCCCTAGGCCTGAGTCCCAGCTTTCCGTCTCACCAATCTTGTGTCTGCATAATCCTGGGCCTCTAGTTTTAATTCATAAAATGGGGGTAATAATGGTACACACGTTATAGGATAGCTATGAGGTTTTGGTGAGATGTATCAGGTAAGTTATTCTTGTTATTATTTTGCATAATAACATGGTATGTATATTGAGTGCTCAATAAATGTTAGCTGAAATCACTTCATTTTGGGTAAGTTTTTGCCCAATGTGATTCATGGCCCAGTGTGATGCTTCTAATAACCAGCTAGATGCCTTTTAAAAACTGTGTCATAAAATGGATGAATTAGTGTAAACCCTTTAGGAGAATTTTTAAAAAGGGGTGTTATTTAGAGATACTGTCCTTGCATATGGAGGAGTAGGCATTGCCGAGTATCCTGGTAACTGATAAAGGGTAGGTAGAAATAATATTTTGTGTGTCAGATTGGAAAGAGGAAAGAATGCAGTTCAACACACACACACACACACACACACACACACACACACACACACACACCCCTGGTGTTATGTCACAGGCCCTATGTATACAAAGGGCAAGTCAGAACCATGTTTCTCCCCAGGAAGCAAGTAGAAGGGACCCTTTCAGGCTATTGACTACATGTTGGACAGACCTGGAAAAAGGGAGGCATTTGTTCATGTGTTTTCTTCCCTGATGCCACAGTTCCCAGGTTATGTACCCATAGTGCCTTAAGGCTCTGGTTGCAAGGAATGATAGGAGAGGGGTATAAGTGAGAAGAACAGGTGAGTGTCTGGCCTGGGTGGTGATGAGTGAAGAAGGGATAGGAAGGATGAGGAGGGGCAGCTCTGGCTTTGCATCCAGGGAAGCCCCTTTTTCCATCGGCCTGTCTCCAGTGGAGTACCTTGCGATACTGTTTCAGCTTCCAGTTAAACAAATACATGATTTCAGACATGAGATCAAGGTTGGGATTGCTTCAGGGTTTCAGTCACACTTGCAGCCTATTTTATGCAATAACTCTTCAATTTGACAACAGAAAGTAGGCCCCTGAATCCTTTCTTTTTTATGAAGCAGATAGCATAATGGTGCTCTGCTTTTCATGGGATTGCCACCCTTACAAAAGGGATAATTAATTTCATCACAATTTACTCAAACCAATATGTTTTTAAAGAGCACTTACCAACTAATTGAAAGCTTACATATTCAGTAATGATAGAATGGCGAGGGGTCATTTGCTCATATCTTTTGGGTTAAAATGAATGGTTCGAGGTTCAGATTAAAACAAAAGCATGTACCTATGTGAAATAGCTAATACAGTGTATGAATTTGTTTCATTTGGATTTAGTTGAAAGCCTTCCTTTTTCCTTTAGACTTGGCAGTGAAAAGAACTGGCTGTGTCTCCAAAACAATGGTGAAAGAAGGTCAGTTTTGTACATACACAGAGCACTGACAATGGAGCAGGTGCCTTAGACAGGGCAGCATTGAAGTGAGCTCTCTCCTGGTGCGTTCACAGCTTGGCTTGGGCAAGTGGGATGAAAACGTGAAGCCAAGAGCTATCTCAGATAGGAGGGAGGAGTAACTAGAAAAACAGCACTTTGTGGTTAAATATGTCCTATATTGTGTTCCTCTGGTAACCAGGCCCAGCACAGGGTTTGTGTCATACAGGCCTCACGTGGCCTTGAGCAGATGTCAGGACATGTTGGGTTCTCAGGCTTCAGAATGTTGACTCTGGAGAGGGGGCTTGTGAACATCTTGTTCTTTGATCAGGTTGAGAAAACAGAGGCCGCACAGCCGCGGGTGGCAGATTCAGTGCAGGCTCCTGGTGGTTTTGTGTTCAGGGTTCTTTCCATTAGCGCCGGGGTCCAAATGCTGATCTTCAGGGGATAGAAGTGCTCATGGGTGCTCCTTTGAAATGAATGAAAGTGATTTTCTCCTTCTTCTTGTTCTACTACTGATTCTTTATTGGAATCTCAGGGCAGCTGGGGAATGTAGTGGTTGAAAGCCCCTGTTTCAGGCTGTGTGGGAATGAAATGAACTAACAGGTGGGCAGTTGTTAGCACAGTGCCTGGGTCCAGGCAAGTGCTCAGTCAGCATCAGCACTTATTGTCACAAGCTGTGGCAACCTGGGTGAACCCAGCTGATTGTGTGGAGTGACCATTCTTACCATGTGGCCTTAGCCCCTCAGTGCCAGGGGCCTGGCTCTCCTGCCTGAGGGAAATGCTTTCTTTTTAAAAAAAAATTATATTTAATGATTTTTAGAGAGAGAGAGAGAGCAACATCAATTTGTTGTTCTATTTATTTATGCTTTCATTGGCTGATTCTTGTCTGTGCCCTGACTGAGGATGGAGTCACAGCCCCTTGCATTTCAGGACCTGTGTGTAAGAGGAACGCCTGTCTGCCATGTTATTGTGGGATTATTTTTTGGTTATTGCTTGATGATTTTTAGTTCTTGATGCATGGTTTTCTGAGGCTGACATTGCTATTGTAGTTATGAGACAGCCTGGTGTGTGTATCTTTGTTTTTATGTATAAACTAGAGGCATATGCGAGGCATTTGATGCTGGTTTAATTAAATTTTGTATTGTCTTCCAGAAAGTCTGTGGCTCACCTAAGTCCGGCACCTGGATCATGGCAGTGTCCAGGCTGTGACTGTGGAATGAATACAAGTTGAGGGTCTGGGTTTAGTGCTTTAGTAACTGTAACAAAGGGAGTATCGCACCCTCTTTTTTTTTCCAGTTTGCCAAGTAGTGCTAACACTTCCGAGCCAGGAACTTTTGTCAGGTATAAACAGTTGTAGCCAGCTAAGGAAATATATTGTCTTGACACTCGTTCTCAAGCTTGCCTAAGTACACAGAGCAAGCCTCTCAGCATGGGTCAGCATCACAGTTGGCATTCTCTGAAGGCTGTGGTGTGATCGCAGCACAGAAGCAGCCAGATCACCTGGGCAGAGCTGGTCAGTTTTCATTAGCGTGTTAATCAGACGGTTCTGGACGTGCCAGTGAGCCTGTGTCAGGAGTATGCTGACGTGGGAGAGGTGGGCTTGGCGATGCCATTGCTATTTGATGTGCAGTGTGTAGACATGGCCTATCAGGGGACATGAAGGTATGAGGTCAGAATAAAATGTTCAGTTCTTTGGCTTTCCCCCCCTATGCTACCCTTTCAATGAAAGCAGGCAAACAACAATTGTAAAAGCTCATGTTTGGAATTCAATAATGAAAACCATGTTTTAGACTGTGTATCAAGTTACTCATTGTACATACAGTCTGTTCAATCTCTTGTACCTTCTATCTCTATAACATTGTGTAATTTTAATACATATAAAATCTTTATGGTGTGTATTATGTCCCTTTATACCTGATTATAAGCAACCTGTGGATGAGCCTGACATACCTTTTTGTAACTTATATAGGATTTTACACACGAAGCACTTAGAAATGAAATGGAAGCTTAACTGTCTACCATAATAGAGAGATACAAAAATGCTAAAATTGTTTAGAAGGAGTTTCTGCTACAAGTTTTGAAACCTGGAAACTGTAATGGACCATACCAATCCATTTTCTGAATAACTTAGTTAGGAAATACTACTGCTGATAATAATTGTACCTACTATGTTCCAGGCACTTTATGTGATACAATCTTTATAACATCCTTGCAAGATAGGAGTTATATATACCCAGTTGGCACAGAGAGAATAAGTAACTTGCCCAAGAATGTATAGCTAGGAATGGAAAGATCTGAGATTTGAAGGCAGGTGTTTTTCAAGTTCAGATGGTTTCTTTCATCCCTCTTTATGTGTATCCTGGCTAACTGAGATGTTGCTCTAATATAATTTTGTAGGAGTCAAAGTGATAATCCAGGTTTTAGGATGTAGGTTTTGATATGAAGTATCTTGTATGACTAAATAATCAAATCAAGTAACTGTCAAATCCCTCTTTATTTTAGGGTTTATAGATTTAAATACAATTAGAATAGATTTTTCCAGGTTTTTTTCCTTTTCGGTATTGTAAGGAACCTTAGAATTAATTTGGGTGAGCAGTGGAATGAAAACTTGGGGATAAGGCAAGCAGGAAGATCGGCACAGAATTTCAGAACGTGCTTGGAATCCAGTCTTTCACTCAGCAGTGAATTGAGAGGCTGAATTCAGTGAAAATGTCAAATTGGCTTTAACATAATGCCCACTGTTTAGGCTTTATGCGAGCAGGTGTTTATTTTGCCAGACATGGGCATTTGATTTCCTTGAATCTATCCACTCCAAGTCTTCTTAATGGTCCGAATTACTTGAGATTTTCTTTAACCCGCCACTGTCCCTTTCCTACCTATTACAAGGACAAAGAATGCTGAAATTCTGTTGGAGAAATAAATATTGAGAGAGTTGCACATGGGGAAATGGGCATATTTAGGATTTCTTATGAATGGGCATAACACTGATATAACCTCAGAAATCATCCCACAACAAATAATTATTTTGTTTTAATTGAATTTTCTTAGAGTGGCACTGGTTAACATACTTTGACAAGTTTCAGGTGCCCAATGCTGGTGAAGGGATAGAGTGGAAAAGGACCAAAACAACAACAACAAATAATAATAATAATTTAAGAATTCTGCTCCCAGAGCTGACATCATACTGAATGCTAAAAGAATAAATACTCTCTCCTGAGATAAGAACAAGACAAAAATACCTGCTCCCTTCACTTTTATTCAACATATTACTGGAGGCACTAGCCAGGGCAACTCAGCAAGAAAAAGAAATAAAAGGCATCCAAGGAAAGGAAAAGTAAAAAGTAAAACTGCCTCCATTTGCAGATGACTTTATTTTGTAGAGAGAAAATGCGAAGGAATCCACTAAAAATCTATTATAATTAATATATGAGTTTATCAAGGCTGGAGGGTGCAATATCAATGTATAAGAACCAACTGTATATCTAAAACCTTTTATGCTTCAAAGGCTACCATCAAGACAGTGAAAAGACACTTGCAGGATGGAAAAATTGTTTTTCAAATCTGATAAGGGTCTTCTTTCTAAAATAAAATGCTTACAGCTCAATAATTAAAAGTCAACCCAATTAAAAATGGACAAGGGATCTGAATAGACATTTCTCCCAAGAAGATACGCAAATGTAAGCACCTGAAAAGGCTCTCAACATCAGCAGCCCTCGTAGTAACACAAATCAAAACCATAATGAGCCTGACCAGGCAGTGGTACAGTGGATAGAGCGTTGGACTGGGATGCTGGAAGACCCAGGTTCGAGACCCAGGTTCGAGACCCTGAGCTCGCCAGCTTGAGCACGGGCCCATCTAGCTTGAGCAAAAGCTTGCCAGCTTGGACCTAAGGTCACTGGCTCCAGCAAGGGGTGGCTCAGTCTGCTGAAGGCCCGCGGGCAAGGCACATGTGAGAAAGCAATTAATGAACAACTATGATGTTACAACAGCAATGAGAAACTAATGATTGATGCTTCTCACCTCTCTCTGTTCCTGTTTGTCCTTCTCTCTGACTCTCTCTGTCCTTGTAAAAAAAAAACCCCCAAAACAAAAAGAACATAATGAGATATTACTTCACACTCACTAAATTAACCTAAATGTTCATCAGCTGATGACCAGATAAACAAAATGCAGTATATCCATACAATGGTGTAATATTTGGTTATGAAAAGGAACAAAGTCCTGAAATATGCCACAATATAGGTGAACCTTGAAAACAGTAGTTTAAATGAAAAAAAGCCAGTCACACAGAACCACTTGTTATATGATTCTGTTTACGTCAGATCTAGAACAGACAAATTTATAGAGGCAGGAAGCAGATTAATAGTTGCGGAAGACTAAAGGTGGGAGGGCTTGTGGGAAAATATCCTCTAGAATCACGTCTAAAGGGTAATGGAGCATTTTCTGAGGGGTAATGAAAATGTTCTAAAACTGGTTGTGATAATTAATGACTGTATAATTCTATGAATATACTAACAACACTAACTTGTACATTTTAACTTGGGGAATTATTGCTTAATAAGGCTTTATTGAAAAAATATATTTATGCACTAGTATTTCCTATAGTAATTGACAGTTGGAAACAACTCATTTAATAATACACATTTGATAAACTATGGCACATCTATAGAATGTGGCACTCTGCCGACTTTAACTCATGATGAAGAATATTATTTAAAGGCGTAGATACATATAATATAATGTTTAATGTGAAAAATAAGTTATTCAATAACATGACCTCAATTTTGTGGAAGAACATTTGTAGTTATAGGGAGAGGGCCAGAAGTATGTATATCAGTTGTAGTGGTAATAGTCATCTCTGGGTGCTAAAATGACAGATAACTTTAATTTTCTCCTTCTTGCTTTGCTATATTCCTTAGATTTTTCTATGCTAATTATGGATTCATTATCAGAAAGAATTATTTTTATGTACAGCTTACATATAGTAGAGTGCTTTACTACTTTCATAAAATGAGAAGCAGCTAAGAAAATAACCTTACCTTCACATATTTCATTTTCCAATTATTACTATTCTCAGGATAATGACACACACAAACACATGCTATACACACACACACGGACACACACACATAATGTAGTAGCTAACTTTTATTGAGAGCTTGAAATAAATACAATATATAGATATTGTATGCTCTTACTAAATGTATGTGTATATCTTAACCAAGTCATAATAATTGCTCAATAAGTGCTAGCTCTATTGAAATGTAAGTTCTGAAATATTCATTTTAGGAAGTAAAAGCATCTTTGTTTACACCTGCCTCTCCCTCTTTTGCTTTCATGAGTGAGCAAGGAAATGGAGCCTCCCGTGGGAGAGGAGAACCTCAGTGATTCTTCCCTGAGCTTCCCTCCTGAGCTTCCCTCCTGTCTGGAGGCATCTGCCGCTCAGCCTCTCGTGTGTGGCTTGTGGTGATTCCTGGAGCAGGCATTCCCTGGAGATTCCACTCTTGAGTGATGTCTGTGTCAGTGGCTCCTTCTCTGATATTTTGGGAGACCATTTGGGGCACTCGGCTGTTTTTCCCTCTGCTTTGGGAGGAGGAGACTTAGAAGTCCTTGCCATTGTACAATTTTACCTGAGTCAGCCTGGAACCTTACAGGTTTTCTCACATTCAGCTTTTTTCCCCAATCTTCAGCTACTAGGTCCTCTGTCTGCAAATAAAGTGTGTCAAGTAAAGCTGGTTACAAGCAGAAGAGAAGAAAGCCCTGAAATAATCTGGTGTACCTTCTTTCTCCAGGAGGTGTTTCTGTCGTGTCTCAGTGTTTGTGTCCTGCTATGTGCTGCTTAGAGACACAGGAAGAGTTCCCAATCTGCTAATTGCAGAGGTTTCAGTGCAACTCATCTAATGTGCCTATTAAATTAATACATTGTGAAAAATATACACTTGTGAGGCTTCTGAGGGCTCATACGCAGGTCTTTGATCACCTACCCTTGGTCAGCAAACTGCGGCTCGCGAGCCAACATGCGGCTCTTTGGCCCCTTGAGTGCTGCTCTTCCCCAAAACGCCACATGCGGGTGCTACCTCGATAAGGAATGTACCTACCTATATAGTTTAAGTTTAAAATATTTGGCTCTCAAAAGAATTTCAATCGTTGTACTGTTGATATTTGGCTCTGTTGACTAATGAGTTTGCCGACCACAGACTAGGACAAGAGGTTCCAGTAGTGTTTCAGAAAAACTCTGCCAATTTGTGGAGGTTTGTCTGCTGTGAAAAGGGAAATGTCACACCCTAAAAAATCATGCGCTATGTATGACATGGATGTGAGTGTGTGACCATGCTCCCGAGTCATGCTAGCGGTCTGTTCCAAAAGTCTTATTGAACAAAAATGCTTTATGAGTCTTGGATCAAGGCAAGACTTGCAGTTTGAATTGTAAGGAACTTTTCATTAAGTTTGCATGACTTACACCCCAGGGGGCTGCTGGAGACACAACCATACTTCATGGAAAGTGCTTCTGGTTCACAAGGTTTCATTCTGTAGGACCTGGATGAGGAGGCAAGGTTAACTGTTTAGAGAAGCAATTCATTCATCTTTATTCATTGTATCAGCTCCAGTGGGAAGAATTTTGTCACACAGTGTGTGGGGGTAAAGGGAACTGAGGGGTTTTGGTGGGGGACACTGACTGTCACATATGTGTGTGTCACTCGTGTACTTTTCATGCTGTGGATGCCTTGGGTATGAGCTTAGACCTAGGGCTATGCTCTGCCCATGGCACTTGGGACACGCTCCTTAGGATATCAAGGACTCTGGAAGTGTCTGGACCCTGCCCCTCTTAGAAGTGTGTGGCCAGAGGTGCCTTCCTCAGGCCTCATGGAGAGACAGTGACCACAAGAGCCAGACTTGGCTTTGAACAGCGCCACCCAGAGGCTGGCCTGGAGCAGCTGAATGGTTTTATCCAAGCTCAAGTGAGAACGTGACCTAGTTATTGTACCTCCTAGCACATTGGCACAGTAACCAGACCTTCCTTCCTCCTCTCCTCACAGCAAGCATAATTCTGCTGAGCTTCTCAGAGGCTGGAGGGCCAGTTTTAGTAACGTGCCCTTTCCTGGCTGGCGATTGTCCAGTTATTTTCAGTGTGTGTTAATGGCCACGAGTTTGAAAGTTTTTTTAAAAAAGGAAACCATTTTTCTTGATTTTGGAGTCCTTGTCAACTGTTATCTGTCTACATCTCTTTCCTTCTTCGGAGAGAGGCTGACGACAAAGTGGTCACAAAATCCATTGCTTTGGATTGCTACGTGTGGTCTTCTGATGTTTTTGACACCTTTATGTGTTGATTAAGTTCAAGGGAGGGGGTGAAATCAGCATACTCACTTGTAGTAGATCTCTAGGAGCCCTGTGAGAAGGCCACTCCTCTTGTAGGTCATTTTAGGGTTAGCCATGGCATGCACAAGGTGACATTAACTCTGACGGGTGGCATCTCACTCTTTTGAACAAGGGGTGGGGTATACGAGAAGATTTTAATTCTGTTTTAAATCAGACTTCCACCTGGATTCTTGCTATTCTCAAGGCAAAATAAACTACTTTAACTTAAAGCCTGTTTGGAGCCCTGGTGACAAGTAGTAGGTGTCCTCCCCTATCCCCTTATTAAATTGAAATCACTATGTAAATGAACTTTCCAGAGGATTGTCTCTGGGAATTCCTAAAGTAGTTTTAGAGGTGGTATCGTGCATAAAGAAAACATCACAGTCAATCTTAGAAGCTTATCTTCTATTCAGGGTTTGCACATGAAGGAAATTTCATCCCAGCTGGGATCATCAGTTGCTTTCCACAGCCTTAATTCTTCTGCCAGTTTTCCAGATGCCTTTGGAAATTCATGCTGACCGTTTTTTTTTTCTTTTTCATTTCATTTTGAGTACTAAACATTTTTCTGTCATTAAACTGGCATGAATAAAATATTCCTTTTCAGGATGATGATTTTCAAGTGTTTTTTTAAAAGAAAAAGTTGGTTAAATTTATAAAACCCGTTAAAATGTTCTTACAGTGCCAATGGGTGATTCTGGAAATAGGAACATATCTCTCTATATGCCACACAGTGTCAATCACAGTGGTTTCTGGTAGTAGGATTTATGAAAAAAGTGAACAGAAAATAAATTTGAATGGGTAGAATGAAATCATTCAAGACTCAAAATACAGTTTTCTCTGAGAACCATCTGGGTATCTATACTAAATTTATGGGTCAGTTATTATCATTAGCAATAATATAGGTTAAAGTGGGGAATTATTACAAATACTATGAAGACTAAGTATAAAAATATTTCATCAATCTGCCCTGGCTGGTTGGCTCACTGTTAGAGTGGCAACACAGTGTGTGGAAATCCCGGGAACTCTCTCCCGGCACAGGGGGGAGGCGACCATCTGCTTCTCCTCCACTCTTCCCCTTCCTTCTTTCCTCTCTCTCTCTCTCTTTCCGTCCCACAACTATGGCTTAGTTGATTTGAGTGTATTGGCCCTGGGCACTGAGGATGGTTCTGTGGAGCCTCAGGTGCTAAAAATAGCTCGGTTGTGAGCACAGCCCCAGATGGACAGAGCATTGGCTCCAGGCAGGGGTTGCTGGGTGGATCCTGCTCAGGGCGCATGTGGGAGTCTGTCTCTTTATTTACCCTCCTTTCACTTGGAAAGGAAGAAATATATACAAAATCATTGTGCTAGCTCCTTACAGAAAGACAAAAATCCTAACACTCAAAAAACTTGCAGTGTGAGTAAGAAGAATCTTATAAGCTTAAATAACTATATTAAAATTTGAGAACTGATAAATTCTATAAGAGAAGGAAGGTAAAGAGAAACTAAACCAAGCATTTTACATATATTATCCCCATTTATCCTCATAACCTTAGTGAGATAGGTTCAGAGAGTTTAATTTTCTCACTTGAGACATTCGGCTAATAAGTGGCAGAGTTGGGATTCAAATCAGGCTCCAAGAAGACACTTCTCTGCTTTCCCTAAGCAGAGATAAATGTTACATGAGTTCAGAAATGGAGACATTAATTCCACACAGTAGAAGCATTTGAATAACTATTAGAATATCCGGCTGATAAAACTATTAGAATACAATAGTACAATGTTAGAAACAACCTCTGTCTCTGGGGTAGGGGGTTGGTGCTGGGGCAACCTGCAGAGAACGTTGGAAGGCTGGCCCCAGAGAAGGGGGCCTACCCTAATGTGGGTGTAGTAGGGGGAGCATAGGAGAGGGGACAGGTGAGAGCTGCAGGACAGGTAGGAGGTTGGGTTGGGGCCTCATGTGGCCCACCCAGGAGTTGGGAGAAGCAGGGCTGGGTATTTTCACTGCCCCAGGTGAGCTTCCCCTTGCAGCACGGTACCCCTCCAATTTGACTGGGATGGAGTTAATTTGCAGCTGCTTTTGGTGATAAATGGAACAGTTATGAACTTAAACATGCTTTTGGTCAGATTTTGTTCTGACTGCTTTGCAAGTACTCACTCATTTGCTCTTCATGACTGCTCTATAAGGAAGGCTGTTATTATTATTCCCACTTTACAGATGAGAAAATAAAGCCCTGCTCTAGGAATTGCACTCTTAACTATTAAGCCTAATCCTCACTTTGGTGTTAATAATAAGATCCAAATTTTAGTCTGTTTCTCTGAATTCTGATTCTTTCCCTTCTTAAAATAAAATGGCTATAATATTCACTGGATACGTAATGCACGTAGTGGAAGCATCTGGAATGAGATTCGTCTTTAGCAAGATGAATTTGGTTTGAAATTGCTGAACCAGGGGAATGGGGGCATATGGGAGTGAGAAGGCTAAAGAGATTGTCTGCTAATTAAATTTGGTCCGGCCTCCTCAGTGTGTACCCGTAGAGAGGTGCCCGTAGAGCGGATGGCTTACAAGGGCCATCCGGATAGGACTGGAGCGGGGCTTGTGGCAATTAGCAGCACAGTGACGGATGTTCTGTTATGCTGGGGAAATCCTACTGAAGAATGCTTGGTGTGTGAGCATTTGGTAGCCCTTGTCCAGGGCTCCTTAAACTAGATTCTGTAGAGACCTTTTACTGGGAAGGGAATGTTGGAGACTGGTGCTGGAGCCCCAGGGTGTTGTGTGGCCAGGACGGGGACTCTCTTCTCACACTGCTGCTGCCCTTTCTTCTTTACCTCATTTTTCTCCATTCCTTTGTGGAATTAAGAACTTTAGGAATTGTTGCCAAAATTCTTATTTTTCTGGTGAGTGCTATGGAGGACTTTTCAGTTTAGGGCTTACTGTCCAGTGTGTTCAAATTCTGGGTCCCCCAATCAGAATTTCCATAAGGGTCTCCTACTTCATATCCTTGGTGCTATCTGTTGAAAATCAGCAGCCATTTGTCAGAGAACATGCCCTTTCTTTGAGTGTCCTGGGGAGAAGGGGCCATGTGGACATTTCTGTCTTTTTCTTGTTTATCTTCTCTACTTCTGCTCTAGGCCTGACCTGAGCAGACTCTTGAAATCAGCTTAAGCTCTTAAAATCTCATTGGAGTTCAAAGCAGTGGTTGAGTTCATTGCTGCCTTTGCTGGTTTCTCCGGGTCAAGTCCATCCTTTTCTTCTGCAGCTATTGTTGGTTGGGCTCAGAAGTTCAAGGCCACACAGGTACCCTTCTGCACTGCCCACTGTGTCCTGCAGGCTGTTCCTGAGGTTCATGTTTTTAACTCAAGTATCATCCCCAGGAATTGAATTATGGGCCTGGGAAGAAGCTGAGCATACACAACACCTCTGCATTTGACCCACAGCTGTGTTTCTGTGATCTTAAAACAATTTCTGTCTTATCTCAACCGCGCCCTGTCAGCTGGCCCCCCTGGTCTTCTGCTCTTGGTAATCTCAGTGTTAATGAATCTTTCAAAGAAACAGATTAAGATGATTGCTTCCAAGCTGAATTTTGTTATGTGTACCTTTCAGCTGCCTTCCAGAAGTGATTAAAAGAAGAATCTTTATAGGAGCTTTCATGCCCAGTTAAGATTATTTTGGATCTTGTCTCAATGGTTTATTTCCATCAGATGCCTGTTTTTAACACAAGAACTGAAAATGAGGATGGGGGCTGGGTTTTGTCTCTGCAGGCAGGTGTTCTTTGCTTATGGACATCCTGTCATGACCTTTGCTCCTGCCTGCCCTGTTGGCCCGTCTCCCAAAGAGCCCTCCCAGGGTAGCCATGCCAAGTAACCAACATTGAAGTCACAGCTTGTCTCGGTTATTCAGGATGCTTCTGGTCTTGCCTTCTCTCAGTCCCAAGCTTTCGCAAATAAAACCATTATTCTTGATCCATTCATGTCAAGGTCCTGTGGCCATTGCACCCAGGATCTAACTCTAGCACTGAATTTAATAGTGATATTGCAGAAGGTTCTTTGCTGGTTGATGACCCCGTGGGCTGTTCTCTTTGAGGGTAGGTGTTTTTCCATCATCTCTCTGTCACATCTCTCAGGCACCCAGGACAGTGCCTGACACACCAGGAAGTGTTCTGTAAAGGTCCTTCTTATAGTGTATAGACAAATTGACAGAAGATGGTAAGTTTTGCTCAGAGTTGAGGCAGAAAAAATGTTGGCTGGTGCATTTGTTTTATTTGGCCTTTACACTGTTTAAAAATTTCTGAGCCAACACATCAGAGAAAGGTAAATTGTACATAGAAAATCCAGATTTCCAGGTTCTCTTATACAATGTTAAGACCCTGACTATACTAGAACTTAATAATAAATACATTAAAAGGAGGTAAATTTATTTAAAGGAATGGGCTTCCCTTTGAGGTGCCTGCACTCTGCCTTTTGCTCATCCCATCCGTAAAATAATTTCATAAAACCATCTGCCCCTTGCCCATTTGGAGCTGATAGCTTAAATTTTTCATCATAATTTTAGTGTGGCAAAGTATGCAATTTCCAGGTTACTTTAAATATTAACATTTAAATAAAACTGTTACATCATTCTTTTAAATATAACCAGTGGAATCTAAATATCACAGAGACCTGATATGCATCATCTTTCATTTAAAAAGTATTTGAATAGACTCTTCTTTTTTTATTAGTTACACAAATGTATTTTATGGGAAGCTTTATTCTCGAATAAGTCAAATTTTGTTAGTTAGATGTCAACAGCAAAGCTTGGAGGCAGAGGGTTTTTAGGAAGGACTGGCCTCCACATTTCAATAACCACTCTTTATACCTTTTTTAAATTTACATGTGTGACTTGAACTTAATTAATGTGACTTCCCAATATGGCAACATGACTCCTAATCTAACAGTGAATTTCATCATCACTTCTTCCAATAGGGAAAGTACCTCATAAGTAACATCTGCAAAACAGCAAGTATTTTTAAGCACAATTACACTAATCATCTAGAAGATGTGAATGCACTTAGGGAGTGATGCCAGTGAGTCCATCTCTTTATGTATGTGAACCGTAACCTTGAGCAGCATGTGCTGTCCAAAGGCAGGGAAGACTGCCCTGAACTATGCCACAGCTGTAGGTGACTACAGGTACCACTGGGTACAGTGGACAGAGACAGCTGCATGTCTTAAGTGATTGAGGCTATACGGACAGGTGATAATTGGATTCTCTAGTGATATCTGCCTGCCCCGTGGCTCCCAGGCTGAGGAACCTGGCCAGGAGCCCCCCAAGGGCACCACAAATGGCTGTGGCCTGCATGTGCCCTGAGGAGGCCCACCTGCCAGGAGCTCCCCAAATGGACAAGCAGGTGCACCGGGTACCCAGTGTTGTTCTTGAATTGACTTTTCTTTAACCATTGTTATTTCTATCCCATTCTCTTTTTTCTCTGAATTTATATTCTGTTTCCACAAAATGTTATCCTAGGGTATTATATTTGTCCTGGCAAAAAATATGTTTATATGTTGAAATTAAATTTCCTGTGGCTTTAAGGGTGCAAATATGAAATATTCCTGTATTTAGTTATTATGATTAATTACCATTATACATTTGAACAAAACATAAAGATGTAACGAAGTTTGATAAATATATTCAAAGGAGAATGTAAAATTTTCTTGGGAGTACCTCTCCTAATGACACATGGAGCTCTCTTGTCTTGCAGTTGTTTTCTGTGTCTGTGGATGGGTAGGACTGACCCCTGGGATAGGAAGGTTCAGTGGTTGGTCTTTGATATTTCTTTCTTTCCCTTTCCTTCTCTCTCTCAAATTGATAAATAAAACATTTTAAAAATAAGTTTCAGCATTAGTTCATACCTGTTTTTGTATTATCATAGGTGGAAGCTCAGAGAAACTGTAGACAGGAGTAGAAGTTATATTGTGATGGTCTTGTGTTTCTTTGAATTTTTCCTAAGTTATATGCCCAGTTGTTTATTCAACCTGCATCCATAGCTGCTACCATGAGTTTCTTCCTTTTCATCAGGTAGTACTTGAGCAGAGAGCACTTGCCCCTGAGTGGTGTATTAGAGCCCTCTCAGGGCGTGTGGTGTGCTGTCCTACCAAACACGTGTTAATCTGAGGCTCAATAGCAAGGAGGAGTGGGTACCCCAAGTACATTCAAGAAGACAAAAGGTGAGTGTCAGGGCTGGACTGTAGCTCCCTCAGTCAGCAGCCATTCTGTGGCTTTGTTCTGTTGGACCCTCCCACAGCACCTTATCTAGACTCCGTAATGTTGTAATGTAACATAAGCTACAGTCAGCCCTCATTATTCATGGATTCTATATTTGCAAATTCACCTACTCACTAAAACGCATTTGTCCCCCCCCACCCCCCCAACAGACCTCGTGATGCTTTTGTAGTCATTTGCGGACATGAGCAGAGCAGTGAAAAGTTGGAGTTTCCCCACTTGCAAATGCTCAGCTCCGGTCTGAACAAGGCAGAGCTCCACATCTCACTTCAGCGCTCACACTGTAAACAAGTGGTCTGTTTAGTGCCATATTGTTTTGCATTGCTTTTGTGCTTTTTGTTTGTGACTTTGCTGTTTCAAACAGCCCCTAAGCATCATGCTGAAGTGCTGGCTTGTGTTCCTAAGTGCAGGAAGGCAGGGATGTGCTTCATGAAGAAAAGAAATGTGTTAGATAAGCTTGTTCAGGAATAAGTTTCAGTGCTGCTGGCCATCAGCTCAATGTTCTGGAACCAGCAATATATATTAAATGACGTATCTTTAAACAGAATCAGGCATAAAGCAAATTTATGTGCTGATTGGCTGACAAAATGCTGAGACCCCAGGCTCTCAGGCACTGAACCCTGAGTTTTCCCAGAGCAAAGGTTCATGTTTGTGAATTCAGTGTTCATGGCAACTTTATAGGCCATAACCTCTGTGAATGATTAGAATTGGCTCTATGGAAGTTGCACATGGATGCTGTGACTTTGGAAACGTAAGTCGAAATTTCAAGGTTATACCTGGATAGGCAAGTTTCTTGCTCAGAATATGAAAGGCATGACGAAGTTTTATTTCTACAAGATAGTCCTCTAAAGTGGTTCGTTTACAGGTGTGGCACTCATTAGCGAGTGTTTAGAGTGTGTCCAGAGGAATAATGTTCTAGTGATGGGAAATGCCTATTAAATGCTATTTAAACTTCACTGTGAACTTCTTGCTGCCGTACCCAAATTTTGAGTCATATGATGGCTGAGTAAGAAAAGCAGCATCTGAATTGCTCTTTTATTATTGATGACAGCTTCTGTCACTGGAAGATAAAAGACCTCAGAAAAGAAGCCTGGAGTTTGGAAAACTGCGTTGACCTCCTACTTTACATTCAGAACTGTATTTATTCTCTCATTTCAGATGGCTTAAACTGTTTGAACTGCGTGGGTCCACTTATATGTGCACTTTCTTCAATAAATACTGTATATGGATTTTCTTAACAGTTTCTTTACTCTAGCTTACTCTATTGTAAGAATATAGTATATAAGACATAGAACACACAAAATATGTGTTAATCAACTGTTCATGTTATCAGTAAGGCTTCTGGTCAATATGTAGTTTAGTTTCTGGGGAGTCAAAAGTTACAATTGGATTTTCAAATGTATGGGGGTTCAACACCCCTAATCCTCATATTGTTCAAGGCTCAACTGTATTTTTTAACAGTCTTTAGTCCCACAACCACTAATCCCTACTAAAGAGTATGTGAAATATAACTGTTATGGCTTGAGAAATTTATATTCTGAGGCAGAGTGTGTATTTTAAGATGTGACTTGATCCTTCTGGAATCCCCACTGGAGTGAGTACTTTGTGTTTTAGTGGACGGGGACTCACAACCTTTGCCCAGAGTGTGACGTAGGCACGCAGGGAGGAAGTACTTCTTACTCAATTCTCTCCTCCTCCTGGTACAAATCTCTGGTCCAAGAATACTTCTTGCTTCTCCTTACCTCTCTCTTTATAGAATGTTTCATAGGCTCAAATCAGATTCCAAGTCTGAGTTTTTCCTCAGTAAATTATAAAGCTAATGGTTTCCTTCCCATGTGTGTTGTTTTTATTCACATTTGTTTAATCTGTGGACATTACTGAAACTCTCTTTTGTGCCGGGGCCTATGCTCGTTGGTGAAGGTACAGAGACAGCCAGCCCCCAGCTCCGGGGCAAGGTGTCCGTGTTCTGCTGGGGAGAAGGATATGTGACCCCATGTGGAGAGGCTGGTAGGGGAGATTCCTGACCTGAGTCACAGAAGGGTGTGCTCCCAGTGTTCCAGAGTTTGCCTGAGCATGATGGAAGGCTTCACAGAGGAGGTGGTGCTGGGCCTGAGGCTTGAGGAATGGGTAGGAGTTTACTCAGGGAAGGGAGAGAGGGCTTCCACATAGGTTGAAGAGTGTGGGTTCTGTTTTGGGGTTCAGGCAAGAATAGGGGAGTGGTGAAAGAGGAAGCTGGAAATGGCGTGAAGGGCCATGGTTTTAAGGACTTTATACGGCACAGTAGTGGTTGGGAATTTATCATGAAGGTGGGAAAACTGAAGGGGAAACATGATTAGCCTCTTTGTGCAATTGAAAGACCACTTTGGAGCTATAGTTGGGAAGTTCAAGACAGATGCCATGGAGACCGATTAAATTGCCCTTAGATTCATAGAAGAGGGTTTTAGGGGAGGAGATGAGCGCCCAGCTGGCAGGGATCATGGAGGGATGCCCAGATAGAAGATATGCTGAAGTCGTTAAGTGTAATTCATTGGGATCATTTTGGTTTTGGGAGCATTGAAGAAAGAAGGGTTAAGAGGTTTCCTGCTTGGGCAGCCGGGTCAAAGGTGATGCAGCTTGGCTGAGAACACACAGAGGAGCAGGTACGTGGGAGAAAGGTGGTGGGTTCTGTATGTGCAGAGCTGCATGGACCCTTGCGACCATGGAGTGGGAATATCTGGTACACAGGTGCATAGAGTCATCATCATGGCACCAATACAGCTCCTGGGTTACATCTCAGAAGCAAGGTTTTATATATTTTTTTGTTTTGTTTCGTCTTGTTTGCTTGTTTTTGCCTGCATTATCTGCTTGAGCATTTTACATTGGTGTGTTGGTTGACAGAAGAATGTGGAGTGAAATGTGTGAAAGTAACTGGGAGGAGAAACAAAAGTCTCTAATGGTATGGTCTGAAGACCAACATGAGCCCATGAAATCAGATGCAAGGAGAGGTTGTGGGCTGTTTCTCAAAAGTGATTCATGACAAGCTGTCACCTCCTGGTCCTCCGGTGTTTATATCTGCTCTGTGGATATGCTCAGTGGCTAAGGGCACTAGTTCTGGCTTGATGGATTTAGTTCTTCACTTCACTAGAGAGGCCATCGCTTGGGCAAGTTTCTGTTCAGTGTCTAAGCATTTTTCTCATGTCATGGTGATGACAGAACTCACTTTACTTGTGAGGGTTAAATGAGATAATTGATGGTGTTTCTTAGCCTAGTTCCTGGCATAGCAAGAATTCAAAAAAAAATTACATGTATCTCAAAATAATTACATGAACAGATCTTACATAATGACTCTAAAATCACAACCAAATATAAAGCTGGGATTCAGGATTCATTTTCTAAGAGATTTTTTTTTTCTTGTAGGAAAGGATGCATTATAGAATTCCTGTAGAAGACTGTCATATTAGTGTATTTAAATATATTTGATATTTAAAAATTCACATACTTTAGAATCATCATCTATTATTAATAATCTAAATTATAATAAACTACAGTCAATAATGCACTGACCTTTTAACATTTTTTTCACCCTTCATCATCTGAGTTGCTTCTGTCATAGGCCTTGCAGTGGGGCTGACTTCATGCCCCTGATTTTATTGATGAAAACCCTGAGGCCAGTGAGCTCCTGGGATGTCACCCAGGTGACAGCATTGGGGCCACTTGAAACTTTTATGTTGCTTTTTGAAAGAAAAGGATCAAAGGGGGAAAGAAAAGCATCTAGTTGCCTCAGCTGTTAGAAGAGCAAGAACTTGAAGAAACTATTTATTGAACAAATTCACCCAGACTTTTCCTTAATATCTTCAGAGAATGTACAGTCGCATCTAATTGTTTTGGAAATATGGCACCCCGTTATAAAGAAATATGCTTTTAATTAGTTGAAAAGATGGAAACAAGTATCGGGAAGCTAAGAGAAAAAGCTAGTTCTTATTGTTAATGATGTATTAGGGATACACTAAGAATGGGTTACTCTTGATACACATAAATTCTTGTGAATGTTAGAATCACAGAATTGCAGAGAAGGAATCTTAAAGATCAACTTTTAACCACAAGGAAACTACTTTTGAAGTCTTGTTAATTTGCTTTATATTTTTATCAATTAAGGACAGACCCAGCTGCCAGCAAGGGCTTCTCCTTGTGCTCTGACCACGACCACGGCACACTGAGTTGACGTAATTCTGGTTCACAGCGAGTATGTGTTAGCCTGTGCCATCATATTATGGGTAAATGTGTCATTTCTGTTGGGCCTTTTGAAATATGGAAAATGATTCTGGTACTCCACTTGGGGACAGGCACAGCTGTTTCCAGTTCAGCCAGCTCATTTTGCAGACCTCAGTAGTTTATGTCACTTGCCCATGGTCAGAAACATAGGGACTTTTTAAGGTAATACACTGTATTCAGTGCAGCTATGGTGCCAAGAAACCTTTGGGGCCAATCAGTGATGTTCTTTGTAGACAGCACGGTGCCACAGCGGTAATACTCACCTTTTTTATGTTTGGTTTGAAGGCGGGCGGTGAACTGGCAAGACATTGCCACTGTTTGCTTAGCACATCTGTGTATTTACTCACCTGCCCACAGTCTTAACCAGCTATCTTAAACTGTCTTGCTCTGTAAGTACCACATGCCGAAAACCCCAGTAAAACCTCACCAGTCGGGACCTTCATATATTTGGAATGCAAAGTGATCAATAACATGGGTGAGCCAGAGTTTGAGCCGTTATTTATGAAGAAGGAGTTGAGTTTGCTCAGCAAACGTATGGTATCAACAGGAACGTGGTCATATTGTTGAACCACTTAGCTTTAATATTTGCACATGTAGTTAAGTGTTTATTACAAGTGATTTTTCACCAGGACCAACAACACTCCTGTTTAGCAATACTTACCAAGCCCTTTAAAGTTGTTTATGAATTTCAAAGCCTTTAAGTTGCATTTTCCTACAAATGTTTAGAGATCTGTGGCAAAAGGGCAAGTGATAGTGTATGACTTGTTTGCACTTGTCCGACAAGAGTACCTGACATAGAGGAGATACTTAGTGCTTATGTGTCAAAAGTCTAATAGAATGTGTGAATCAGGACAGTGACACTGATTGCGGGCTACCTAGTTGGAAAAAATAACACGTTGTGTTTCTCAGTGAGAACCTATTGGCACCATGGCCAAGGTGCTTCTTCCTTGCTGAGCACTGTCCAAGTATCTCTAGACACTCGGTGTCCTTGGTGCCATTTGCTGAGCAGCAGTATTTCCCACCCCACTGTGACCAGCCACGAAATCTCATTTGCTTCCAGATAACCCCTGGAGGACCAGTGCCGTCCTTAGCTAGGGACTACCACTTCTCCTGAAACACTAAGGACTTGGAGCAGTTCACCCTAGCCCCCGTTCCAATAAGGGAAAAGTCAGTTGCTTGAAAGTTTAATATTGTCCTGATTTATATTTATTCTTATTGTTTGCTCAAAACAGACTGGTATCTGCCTCCTCGTAATAAATGTATCTCGCAGGGCTGAAGACCCATGGTTAAAAAACGGTACTTCTCTGGAGGGCTGCTCCCTGGGGAAAGTGAAACGATAAATCTTTTTGTTGTTGGCTCCACAAGTCAAAGAGCACACATCTTGCACATCCAGGGTAGTAAGGCAGGGGGCAGGTATGTAATATGTTGGACAACAGTTTAGGGTCTAACCTCTATTGAACATCAGGCTTGATACAAGTCTTTCCTTTTACCTTGTTTATTGATTATTTTTAATGCATCTCTGCAGATCCACTGGGTACTTTGCTTTTCTTAGATTTGTCCTAATTGTCAAAAGATGTCAGAACATAATGATTGGTTATAGTGGCCAGTGTGTCTGTGACATTTCTCAAATGCTTATGGTGAATTTATGCCCTTCCCTTCCTCATAAACCCCATCTTACATTTAAATGTATTCTCAGCCCTGGCCTGTTGGCTCAGGGGACAGAGTGTTGGTCTGCTGTCTGGATGTTCCGGGTTCAATTCCTGGTCAGGGCACACAAAAGAAGTGACCATCTGCTTCTCTCCCCTTCTCTCTTTTCTCTCCCTCTTCCCCTCCTGCAGTCAGTGGCTTGATTGGTTTGAGCATCAGCCCTGGGTCCTGAGGATACTCGATTGGTCTGAGTGTGTAGGCCTCAGGCACTAAAAATAGCTTGGTTGGTTGAGCACTGGCTCCAGACAGGAGTTGCCAGGTGGATTCTGGTTGGGGAGCATGCAGGAGTCTGTTTCTCTATCTCCCCTCCTCTCACTTAAAAAATATGTGTTCTCAGAAATCCATTGCATTAATTCATTAGTAAGTTGTTAGGTCTCTTTCTGGGCTCTCCTAACACTACCACACTCAACCTTGATCATGGAGTTTTTTTTTTTTTTTTTATTTATTTTATTTTTATTTTATTCATTTTAGAGAGGAGACACAGAGTGAGAGAGTGAGAGAGAGAGAGAGAGAGAAAGGGGGGAGGAACTGGAAGCATCAACTCCCATATGTGCCTTGACCAAACCAGTGCAGGGTTTTGAACTGGCGACCTCAGTGTTCCCAGGTCGACGCTTTATCCACTGCGCCACCACAGGTCAGGCTGATCATGGAGTTTTTATTTGGGCCAGTCTGGGTGCTGAGTAACCATCTCTGGGATGAGATGATTTTGGCTTATTTTCCATGACTTGTTTTATTATCTCTTGGGCATATAGCTAAGCCTTGGCTTTTCTGATTTTGGGGTGGGAGCAAATGGGGAGAATGCCAAGAACCTGAGCTCAGAACTTTCTGACTTTAATTTAAAAAGAATTTCAACTTTATCTTCAAACTTTAGGCTGCTCTTCCATGATGTGAATTCATATTAAAATTCCCATGTTGGGCCCTGGCTGGTTGGCTCAGTAGTAGAGTGTTGGCCTGGTGTGTGGAAGTCCTGGGTTTGATTTCTGGTCAGGCAACATAGGAGAAGCAACCACTGTTTTCTCCACCTCTCTCCCCCCTCTCTGTCTTCCTCTCCTGCAGCCGTGACTTGAATGGTTCCAGCAAATTGGCCCTGGGTGTTGAGGATAGCTCCATGGCCTCGCCTCAGGTGCTAAAATAGCTTAGTTGCCAAGCAGTGGAATGGTGACCCCAGATGGGAAGAGCATCACCTTGTAGGGGGCTTGCTGAGTGGATCCTGATTGGGGCGCATGTGGAAGTCTGTTTGTCTGCCTCCTCTGCCTCTCACTTAATAAAGAAAGAATTCCCATCTTGTGTTGTCCTGTAGAATCAGCCAGCTGATTGCTGTGCAGGTCCGTGCAGCTGAGGCTGTCACAGATGCTGCGCTGTGTGAGGGTAGGTGACAGGGCCACCAGGGTGCCCTGGGAATGTTTCCGGGAGAGGCTGCCACACTCACCCTTCACTTGCCCAGTGTTCTACACTGAGGGTTTTGGGTAGAAATATATGGCATGTACATTTTAATTTATAGTGATATTTTACTGGCTTCTTAGGCCCATTGTTGATAGTAGTTACAAAGCCAGGAATCAGAATCATGACTCCAAAACTAAGGCTAGAACATCTGCTGAAGTCTTTTGATCAGCCATTTTTGAGATTTACGAGTCTCTGGGTTGGTATCTCATTTGAAGAAACAGAGTCGGAGACTGCAGGCCAGGGCTCTAATAGTCCACCTGTGACCCTTTCCCATCTGTTAACAGCAATAGGGGCTTTTCTTTCATGATGGCCTTCTTACCTCCTGGTATTTCCTGGGACTCAGTCTGCTGGGTGAGTTTGTGGCATCGGTGGCTCTGGGTGGGGGAAGCAGTCAGCTAACCCTCTTCGCTCAGCCGGCTCCAGCATGCTCGCTGCCCTCCTCACAGCTGCTAAAGAAAGAAAAGTGGAACCAGCCTTGATTAAAAATGAAACCAATTGCAAGTTGTAGCAGATGCCTGAGTTGAATATAACAGAAACAGGAGGGGTAAAGTGGGGGTGTTTAGCACTGAATTTTCCAGCCACTTTTCTTTTTTTTGTCTTTCCCTTAGATGATGAATCACTCATCTGTTTTTAGACCTCTGGGGTTCTTTCTGTCCCTGAAAAGATTATCTTTCTACTATCCTTTTTGGCTTGTCCCACAGTGGGCCTTGCCTGCTCTAGGTTGTATCACACGGATGGGTTCTGGGAGTATTAAGAAGTGGTGCTCACACATTTCCCCCAGCGCAGCTTCTGAGACAGACAGAGATCAGGCCCTTTCCCTACTCTGGGGGAGCACACTCTTGGGAGGTCCCAGGAGTGGGTGCTTGCATCTCTCAGCAGGTGAGGACATTTATTGAAGGGTTGGGGAGAAAGGGCCCAGCTTCTTTGGCCAAGGTGAGGTGCAGGGAAACTCCTGGAAATCCGAGGAGGTGCTCCACGGTTCCCAGGGATCCTAAGGGCAGGCTTGCAGGGGACACAGAGCAAATTACTTGGCTGGAAGCTGAGTGGAACCCATAGCCCACCTGTGTGGGTCGAGGCTGAGGCCACTCGTGGCCTTCTGGGGAAGTGCCAAGAACCCTGCAGGGTTCTTTGTGTGCTGTGTGTCATTACAACAGACTGTCAGCCCACTTGAGAAATTATAAATGTGGGGATTGCACTGTGGGGAGAAATCTTGTGCTGTATTCCAAGGGACAGGACACAGGGTCGCTTCTTTAAAAACCAAAACCTCCCGTTAAGAGCATATACAGCATGCTCAAGGTAGCTAACTTGCCCTTAAATGAAATCACAAATTTGACAGTTGTCTGAACATATCATATGGTGTGGTGTTTTACATAATGTGGAGATGGTGCTGGTGCTGGTAACAGTGGTGAGTGAGTCCCAGTGCAGAAGGACATTGGAGGAGGAATAAGCTGGTCATTGGCTGATGTTTATGGATCTTGAATTCCTGGATATGGGATAGTTCTGATTTCCAGTATTCTGTTCCATTGTCAGACCATGTACAGGGGGTCCTCAGATTATGACACAGTTCTATTCCTATGACAGTGATGTACGTCGGATTTTGGTGTAAGTTGAAACACACCCTAGCCTAAGTCACTTACCTATGTTAACATAGTTGTAAAATCGTAATCTAGAACATAAAAACACAACTAAGCCACAGGAAAAGGAAAAGGGCATAAATACACTATATTGTACACTGTACTGTAGTAACAGAAAAAATGACAAAAAATGAGTGTAAAAAAAGTTCCGTACCTTTATTACTGTGGTTGGTTTGCACCCTGGAAGGGGCATTGCAAGGTGGGAGAGAGTGACCTATTGGGAGGAGGAAGCTGGAGAGGCAGGAGAAACTGCAGAAGATGCTGGAGATACCGGGTCAGGTGAATCAGGATTGACTAAGGAACATACAGGAGAGGCTAGAGATGATCCTACCTGTACTAACAGTGTTTCATCTTGAGAAGCAGCTGATGCAGAGGGTACAGGATCTCTTGCAGGTATCTCTCTACCTTAAAGAATTGTTCCAGGCTAGTCTGGAAGGTTGATGACTTCTTCTCTCCCAGAATCTGCCTATAGCATTGCAAGGCATCCATAACAGCTGAAACACTCATGTCTCAATTTTTTAATGTTTTTATGGATGTGAGCATTATAAACTTGAAACATTGTATGTTGAGACTGTCATAATCCAAGGACCTCCTGTATTTTATAACAAATTGTGAATTGGTTTGCAGATGAGGAAGCTGGGGCTGCCAGAATTGAATCGGGCTTTCTGGACTTCTTTCTCATTGCTGACATCCATATGCTCTATATCATTGGCCTTCACACTTCCACCTACACCACAATCACCTGGAGTGCTTGTTGAAACACAGATTTGAGGCTTTAGCCCTGGAGTTGCTTGGAGCCTGAGAACTGGCATTTTTGACAAGTTCCCAGGTGGTCTTCATGCTGCTGGTCTTGAGGGCCCCACTTTTAGAAGCACTGCTCTGTACCCTCGGGCCCACTTTTCCTTGGTGTTGGTTTGTGACTTTTTCATTGGTGTGCAGGAAAATGAGGAAGAAAATGTACTAGGGTTTTCAGGAATCCAAATGGATTAGAAGGAAAGGACTATCCTTTTTTCTTCTTTGAAATTTTGTCTTTCCCATTTTCTGGTGATAAAATCCTGTCTTTCATGAAATGGTAGCAATCTCAGTAGTTTGAATGTACCATCATTCCTTGAAAAATTAAGAGTTGGGAATTCTAATTCAGTTCTTGATTTCTGGTAGAATTCCACAGCTATATAAAACTCAAAAGTCTGACAGGTATCATCTAATTAATATGTGGTTTACGGTAGTTCCTTTAAAAATTTCTTTTTTAAAGTGGGTAGTAGGGGAAATAGAGGCAGTGAAGTAAGAGGCACACGCTTATTTATTTGGCTAAGCCCTGGCCGTTCTATTTCCTGATGATAACTTTGGTGAACTCTTTCTGCTTTGCCAAATCCTATCTCTAGCAGCAAACCTACCATACCACGAAGACAGTGAACTGTGTCAAGGAGTGTACGTTGGTTATGACGTCTTTTATCTTTGATATCATCTGTTTTCCTCTGTGGTTTCAGAGAGAGCTGGGGAGATGGGTCAGCCTCATTATCTCATACTTGGTGGGCGATAACAAAGTTTCGTACAAACGTCTTGAGTTTTTGTGAACTTTGTACGTCTCTCTCAAGCCTGGCTGTTCAAATACATCTAACACTAATGCCCACTTGGAGGTGTCTTTCTGGAAGTATTCTGATAAGCTTTCACCATTGTTTAGGAATATTTTAGGCAAAGTGTTGAAGAAAATTTTGTAACTGTTTGCCTTTAATTTGAATTTGGATAGTTTCCTTGAAAAATTCTCTTTCATAGTCACAGTGTCCCAGCTTTTCATCTCATATTGCTGAATGATTGATGACCTTAATTCTCCACTTGGCTTTGCCTGTGTAGGTGTGGTCTTCTTAGTTGAGGGTTTGCAGATTTTGCCTGAACTGATGGTCAAATTCAGTCCAAGTTGAGGAAATCAGTATGGAGAGTTGGTTTCTCTTCTATACTCAAAAGGTCTCATTTAACATTCATTTTGAATTTCTACTGAACAAAGAAGTCTAGTTAAGCCTCTTTGATTTTCCCTTGTAACTGTGTTGTTCCCTCTTCGATCATTCATACTTTCCCATGTTTATAGATTTCCTGCGCTATTCTGCTGTGTCCCACCTTCCTTAGCTTTATTAACTTTCCCAATCTTTTGAAATCTATTCCTATCACTTGAAACGTGTGTAGTTTTCTTTCCAAAAATGTAGTTACTTACTAAGTCTTTTAGTCATTTCTTTTCATATCTTGGAGCCTATGTCGGTGATATACATTTATTCTGTAAGTGTTTATATTTTTTAAAAATTATTTCTTCCAAGTGTTATATGTCCATGATTATTTTTCAGGGTCTTGTTTCTTCCCATTTTGCTTTGTTAGTCTAAGCTCAGTGCTAAGAAATCACTTCTTTGTTTGTGACAGATTGAAATCATAGTTATTTTGTCTTCTTTAAAAAAGATAGGCCTTTGACTGTGGGAGAAAAGATTTATAAATATATGGTGGTGGCTAAGTCTTGTGCAGTAGAGCAGAATACAAGACAGGATTTACAATTTGTTTTAAAAAATATTCTCTTTGTTGGTTTTTTGTGTCTTACATAGTTTTTTTCCTTAGCAAATATAGGATAGTCCCTTTAAAAAAATTCAGTGTTAAATAATGGAGAGGTCTTTACAGATGTCTCTTAAAATGGAAAGGTTTAGTTAAATTTAATTTTTTATGGAATTATTTATGTAATTCTATTTGCATTTGCTGAGATTTTGTGTTATTAAAAAATAGACAAATCAGCATTTTGTTGGTGTGTGTAAGACTTTCTTGTTTTTCCTGTCTTGATTGCTAGTTGCACATAAAATTCAGAGAAGAAAAAAGTGTAGCATAGAGAGGAAGGGAGGTGGTGGAATGACTCAACACTCCCAAAGTCCTGTTTCCACGTCTGTGGCAGCTTTCTGGCTAAAAGCCTTTATTTCTAAACCACCTGATGGGACATGATAATCCTAACCCAGCACAGTGAGTGTTGGTGCTGTGTAATCCCCCAGATTGCGTTCTCAGGGAGATACCCTGGGTGAAGCAGCTTTCTCTTTGCAGAGTGGGTTTTCTGTAAGGTGGGGAATTCCACTGGGCACCAGAGGGGTGGTCCTGACTAGCCCTTGGCAGTGGGTACAGCCAAAAACCACTTGCCACATGCTATCATGTTTTTTTACAAAAGGAATGAAATTTTTTGTTTTGCTGTGGATTCTGCTGCCCTTGAAGTCCTGTTCTTGCCCTCTCTTCTTTACTTGTTTGTTCATCCTACCCTGCTCCAGTGCCCCCAACACCCCGAGCTTTCCTCTGCCAGAAAGGAGTCTCATTATGGGCGTGCCTGAATTGCCTGTTGGTGGACTCCCTCAAAACTTTCCAGATGCTGAAAGCTGCTGAGGCCCATGGACTTTTTTGTTGGTGTAACATTTTTGGGGCTCTGTGGTCAGGCTGCTTGGGTCTGAGATCCAGTTTAGTCATGCAGCTTTGGACCAGTTGCTTAAATACATGAAGCCTCTGTTTCTTAATCCATGAAATGGGGATGGTAACAGTACCTGTCTCATCAGACAATCCATGGAAAGAATTTAGCCCCGTGCCTGGCATACAATGTTTTTGAAAAATAGTAGCTATTATTTTGCCTAAACACAGGGTGATAGACCATGCCCTTGTTAGTTTTCTTTCATTCCCTGTGTGTGTGTGTGTGTGTGTGTGTGTGTATATGTTTATGAGACAGAGAGGGAGAAAGAAAATGAGAGAGAGAGAGAGGGAGAGATTAGAAGTAGCACAGTTACTTTATGGGCTGTGGGGATGTTTGAACAGTGTTCCAGTATCATGTCTTTGAAGAGAGCAAGGAATTTGGGGTTGCCTCTGTGCTAGAGAAAACAGTTTCCAGAGAAAGAAAACAGACCAGACCCCTTGCAGAGCAGGAGGTAGTAACAGGTTGTTTAGGATGGTATTCAGCCAGGGGGATTGCTGAATGGTTCTACAGGAGGTAGCCCTGGGATGAGGGAGCACAGAGGACAAGGCATTTACCTGGCCTGTGGGCTGAGGAAGGTGAGCAGGGAAGTTTGGCCTGGGAACCTGAGTTAAGACATGGTGAACTGCAAGCCTTCTGGTTCCTTTAGAAATGAAGCCCAGGCAGGCCCACAGCTGGCCACTCCTGGTGTGTGAGTGACAGGTGGCTCAGAGCTCTCTGATGTAGTGGTCCCACTCTAACGTTGGAATCAAATAGACACTGGGTGTGTTTCCTTTCAAAGAAAACCTCTTTGTGACAACTGGGCATTCCACACTCACTGGCAGATAGCCAGGCAAGCCAGAATGAATAACCTTTTCTAGGGTGTCAGAGTAGAATAACTGCTTGGTAACCAAAGTAATGTTTAGAACAGTTCTTGCCTGAAGGGAGCTGGTAGTCCAACAGGTCAGATGAAATGTCACCAGAGGAAGCTGCTGGAAGCTTCTGATGACTGTATTGGAATGCAGCAGGGAGGCTGAAAGGTTGGCGAGCTATTGACAGATTAGAGATGCATATGAAACCATGTTATCACTAGCGATGAACTTACTTCATTACTGACTCATCATAATTATTGTTCTCATTGGTGAAAGTGCATTTATTCAAGTTGGTATTCATACTTTCTATGTAACTTTACATCCAAGTTTTCTTTAATCAACATTATATTTAAAATTACCATGAATTATATAGTTGTTTGCAGATATGTTTTTTCATGGCATCTGAATATCTCATTGACTAGATGTACCTTAATTTACTCACTCTCCTATTGTTCAACATTGGGCTTATTTCCATTTTTAAAAACTATTATGAAAAATATATACAAGGCCCTGCCTTGTGCATAAATCTCCCTTCACAATCCTGATTATTTTATTTATTTGACCTCCTGGTTTTGATTTTTTTTTTTAGCTTTATGAGGTATAACTGACAAATTAATTTGTAAGATAAAGTATACATATAAACATTGTGGTGATTTGAAATATGTATACAGAGTGGGACAAAAGTAGGTTTACAGTTGTGAGTTCATGAAACACAGAGTTTATTCTTCTTATTTTTTTTTTTTTAAGTGAGAGGAGGGGAGATAGTGAGACAGACTTCTGCATGCTCCTTAACCAGGATCCACCGGCAACCCAGTGTGGGGCTGATACTCAATCAACCAAACTATTTTTAGCACCTGAGGCTGATGTGCTTAGACCAACCGAGCTATACTCAGCGCCCAGGGCAGACACTCAAACCAATTGAGCCACCAGCTGTGAGAGGAAAAGAGGGAGAGAAGGAGAAGAGGGAGGGAGAGAGAAGCAGATGGTCACTTCTCTTGTGTGCCCGGACTGGGAATCAAACCCAGGAGGTTCATACGCCAGACTGATGCTCTATCCACTGAGCCACCATCCAGGGCTGAGTTTACTCAGGTATTATTGTTTATTAATTACTATATTATTTATTTGTATTGCAACTGTAAACCTACTTTTGCCCATCCCTGTATATTATGGAAGGATTCCTCCTATCTAGTTAATTAACATGTCTATCACCTCACATATTTACTCTTAGCAAATTCCAGTTATACAATACAATGTTGTTAGCTGTAGTTACCATGTTTTACATTAGCTCCTCAGAATGTCCTCACCTCATAACTGAAAGTTTGTGCCCTTGACCAACCTTCCAGCCCCTGGCAACCACTTTTCAACGGTCTGTTTCTGAGTTTACCTCTTTTTAGATTCTACATATGTGATAACCATGTAGTAATTGTCTTTTTTTATCTGACTTATTTCACTTAGTATAATGCTCTCATGGTCCCTCTGTGTTGGCACAAATGGCAGGATTTTCTTCTTTCTCTTGACTGAATAATATTACGTTGTGTATATGTGTACGTATATATATGATACACCACATTTTCTTTATCCTTTTGTATGTTGGAAGGACACTTAGGTTGTTTGCATGTCTTGGCTCCTGTGAATAATGCTGCAGTGAGCGTGGGTGTTGTGATAGAATCTGAGAAGGAGAATTAAGTTAAATGAAATACATTGTTTTTAAGGGCTTACCAGGTACCATAGTTGCTTTTGGAAATATTTTTTACTGATTTATGCTTTTACAATAATGTATCCGCATGCCCATCTTACCACATCCTTGCTAGTGATTATAATTTCTTTTTTCTTTTTTTTGGCTAATGTGAAAGTCCAAAATGAAACTCTTAAAAAAAACCTGTTCAAGGTATTACAAGAAGAGAGTTGATGTTCAGTTGTGTGAAGATCACAATTACTGTGTTTGTCCAAGAGTTTTCGACCCCCCCTGGGAAATGGATAATGACAGTCAGTCCCTGCTGAGAGATGTCCACAGATTTACTATAGATGAAGGGCTTTAGGTGAGGCTGGGGTGTTGTGAAGACATCGCTTTCAGGAAATATTAGAGTAGCTATCAGTTTAGTTTGTCTTTTGCTTGACTTTCTTGAGTGAATGAAATTTCCTGTCCGTTGACCTAAATTTTAGAAAGGTCCTGGAGAGGTCATTCATCTCAAATGAATGGAAATCTATCTTCCTTTTTAAAACCCAGGGACAGGAGATTTCATAAGCATTAATGACTTTCCCATATATTTTCTTCAAGACACGGCAGACATGATCTCATCAATATCTACCTCTCCCTCACACACACACACACACACACACACACACACACACACACACACACACACCACATTTTCTTTATTCTTTCATATGTTGATGGATACTTAGGTTGTTTTCATGTCTTGGCTATTGTGAATAATGCTGCAATGAACATGGGTCTTGTGATAGAATCTGAGAAAGGAAATTAAGTTAAATGAAATACATTTTTAAAATGTATTTAAAAAAAATAAATCAGAGACAAGGTTGAGAAAACTAAAGCCCAGTGAGGTGAGGTTACTAGTCCTAAGCCACTTACTGGAAGTTCCAAGAATATAACAGGGCTATCCCCAAATCTACTGACTTTGGGTACGAAATTTTTCCAAGTTGCTATGAAAAATAGGAAAATCCACTAGATAACTAGAGCCAAATCCCATTTCCTGACTTTTCCACAGCTTTTATTAACAACGTGCAGGGCACACGTTACGGATGAATCAGACCCCTGGCTTTCTTAAGGCTTAAAACACTGTGTGCAAGTAGCTGGCTCCCCAAAGGGCCTTAGTGGATTCTGAATGGAGCCAGAAAGTGAGTCAGCCTTAGATCAAAAGACAAACACACACATATACCTAAAAGGAAAAAAGTTCCTATTATTTCTAGGTTGCATAAAATATTAATATTGAAAAAACTGATTTTTTGGCTTCTTAGGATTTTATTTTATGTGTTGAATTTTTAAAAGGAAGGTTTTCTTTGGTAAATAAGCGATTGCTGCCAGAACTATTGCATTTGGAGCATGTTTTCATAATGCAGTCAGTAACTAAATTGAGTTTTAAAAATCATCACTGTTGGTGAAGAATCTGTAGGCAGGATGTTTTAGTTGCGTATAATGGGAGGAGAGGATGGAGCCTTATCCTTTTCTGTTTTTTCTTTATTTTCAGCATATGCTGGTAGTGAGATAATTACACAATGATCAACAAAGAATTGTATATAATTTCTTTTTCCGCCCAGCTTCAGTGAAGAGTCACACTATGCAGCTTTTGAAAAATATGACACTTTTGTGATAGAGGTAGTGAAAGCATGATATATTTTGTATTTTATGTTGATAGCCCACTTCAAATGAATAACTATTTTTATTATTTTATAAACTGTAATATTTTCATAATTCCAACAAAACTTTATTGGCAATGATTTCTGAATTAGTATGATTTTGAAGTAACTGAGGCTTACTTATTTAATTAACCCTTTGGGACATTTTGGTGGAAATTTTAGTCAAATAGATCCCTTTCTTGAGTTGTCTAGGAGATACAACATCCCAAACTGCTTGGAGTTTGTGATTATTTCCAACAGCCTCTCTCTTGCAAAGGCTGTCATGCAATCTAGGAAGACTGAAGATTTAAGGAGAAAACCAAGTGCCTCACAGCAGGCCTGTGACAGCTGGTGCTGAGTCACTAACCTGCCTGAGAGTGGCTCTGCTTTATTCCTATAAAATAAAGCGTCAGATGCTATCTTCCTCCATCCCCAGAGGGCTGGCGTCGTTCTCTGGGCTCATGTTGGTATCTTCAACAACCGAGGAGTCCACTTGCTCCAGTCATTGGACAAGGAGGAGGATGGCAGGTGCAGACAGACTCTTTAGACATCACTGCAGTGTCTGCTCTGTGAATTCTGCCTCTTACTTTCATCTGCAAGAACAAACATATTGCTTTCCCTCATGCCTAGAGAAGTCCCTCTTGCTGGTTTGAACTGTTTACTAAGGGTCCTGCAGATTTGATTACAGAATCTCTAGCCTTGTCCCTCTTAGGAGGCAGGAGGCTCTGAGTGGCATTGTGGTTTCCTGTGAACCCAGGCTGGGCTGCCTGCTTTGCAGGTGTTTGCACCTGGTCTCCTTCCCACTTTTATATCCAAGTGTAGGAAGAACTTTCAAGCTTGAATCAGCCTGGGCTTTCCTCTGGGAGTTTAGTGAGAGGAGTAAAATCCAATTAAAAAGCACCAAGCTTATACTACTGGTTCTGAAGGTCAAAGCTTTGTGGGTAGAGCAGTGTCCACTGCACTTTTCATCAGGATCTCTGGGAGCTTAAAATCCAGTGTTCTGGGTTAGCAGTATAACCCACTATGATCAGTACAACCAAACTGGCGTCTTCGATTTCAGTTTGAGTCACTCCTTATTTCTCTGTCCATCCTTTCCAGGCTACTTTTCCTGGGTTCTATTTGATGGTTCTGAATCATGTTCTGGTGGTTTTATTTTATTCCCGCAAGACCAGGCATCCAGGATGGACTTTTCAAAGATATTTGGTAGTTACACCATGTAACATTTTCTTCCTTAGCTCATCCACTAACAGAGATCAAGGGGCAAATAAGTCTGTTGGTGTTGAATCTGTGGACAGGATGTTTTAGTTGAGTATAATAGGAGAAGAGAATGAAGTCTTGTCTTCTGGTTTTTCTTGATTTTCAGCATGTGCTGATAGTGAGATAATTATACATTGATAAAGAATAACTCACCAGCTCTTCCTGAAGGGACTTCACATCCCAGAGCATTACCATCTCATACAGGTATGATGAGGGGACACAGTTAATTCCTTGGATGAGAATAATTGCTATAATTCAAGCTCCAGCATGTCATTGGTACATCCAGCCAACGTGGAGGAGAAGCTGGGAGCTTCTACCTCCCAACCCCCCTCCAAATAAAGAAAAAACAACAAAAAGCTTCTTATAGATAAATAAAAATAGAATGTAGTATTCTGGCTTATGTTTTACCAGTATGAGCTCTCTTTAGGAAATATGTGGGGAGTGGTTTTGGTAAAAATGTTTACGGTATTACTTATTTCTTTGAGGGGATTGCTTATATACACTGAGCCTGTGTTTACACCTGGAAAGCAAGGATGATTTAGGTGTGGTGTGAGCATGGAAGGGAGGGGTGGTTGCTCTTCCTCCTTATACTTCTAGCACTAGAGAGCTTTCCTCCTGTATGTCCGTGGGTGTCACCTAGTGTCAACAGAGTGACCCCTTCCCTGACTCAACGAGAGGCCCTTCAGTCCTACCCTGTGATAAATAAATTGTGTTCCTCTGGCAATTGAGTGGAATGCAGAGAAATACCCAGGCTCGGAGCACCTCTGTCTGTCCTGAAGTGTCAGCGTCAGAGATTTAGTCTTCCTCTATCTATTCAGATTAGAGCCAGCTTGAAATGATAGCTAGGCTGTATCAGATATGGATGTCAGACACATTTCCTTTCAGGTTTGCACAGACAGCCATGAATGTTTCATCCTGGCTGAGTTGGTTATGTTAGGATTTGGTTTCTGTGGAACTGCAATCAAGAAAAAGGCCCCAAATGGTGTGTGTTTTCATTGAGGGAAACCATTTGCTCCTGCCTGGGGCTCCTGACTCTACTTAGCTGCATCCTGCACCTTCCTGCTCAAAGTCTTGGTCTGTCTTGTTCTGTGTAATCCAGTCCCTGTCAGAGTATACCCACCGAGGCCAAATGTCTTGCCTGATTTGTTTGTACCCTCATTTCTCTACTCCCTGCAGCCTCTACAGCTCATCTGTCCATGGAGACTGCTTTTTTATTTTATTATTTAGTGGGAGGAGGGAAGGCAGAGACAGACTCCTGCATGCACCCCACTGGGATCCACTTGGCAAGCCCAGTAGGGGGCGATGCTCTGTCCATCTGGGGCCCTTGCTCCATTGCAACCAGAGCCATTTTTTGTTTTTTTAGCAGAGGCCACGGAGCCGTCCTCAGCGCTAGGGCCAGCTCACTCCAGTTGAGCCATGGCTGCAGGAGGGGAGGAGCAGAGAGAGAGAGAGAGAGAAAGAGAGAGAGAGAGAGAGAGAGAGAGGGAGAGAGAAGCAAGAGAGGGAAGGGTGGAGAAGCAGATGGGCGCTTCTCCTGTGTGCTTTGATCGGGAATCGACCTTGGGACATCCACACACCAGGCTGACGGTCTACCACTGAGCCAACCGGCCAGGGCCAAGACTTCTTAAGGTCAAGGCCACTCATTCCAGGGGCACCTTCATGATTGATTACATATGTGCTGATAGTCCTGAATCCCTGTGTCCAGCTCAGTCTTCCTTCCCAGCTCCTGTATCCAGCAGCTCCCTCTAAGTAATCCAGCCCAGTGAGGGAACTCCCTCTCCCCATCCCCACCCCTGCCTGAGCCCCCATCTCCCTGTGGCTCCACAGCCTTCTTCTCTTGCCCATCCAGATTTCTGGTTAAGGTTTGAGCTCCTTTCTCAATCCCTAATCTCTCCTCCACCCCCTATTTTTAATCACTTTCCCACATCTGAAATTTTAATTTTAATCTCTTGAATTTATCTATGAACAGTGACACCCCCCCACTGCCCCCCTCCGCAGGGAGCCTGCACCATCTCTTTTCTGGGTTTCTCTAAAAACATCCTTTCTACTCTCCTGTTTTCAGTTTTGGCCCCTCTCTTGCTGTATTGTACGCAAAGGGACCACAATGATTGTCCTGAAGCATGGATAGGAACGTGTCACTCCTCTGCTCAAACCTCAGCAAGGACTTCTCTTTGTCCTGAATGTGCAAACTGGCTCACTGGATAAGTGAGTGACCATATGTCTGCTGTATCTGAGATGGCCCTGGTTTATGTCTTTTTCCCAGTGCAAAATGTCACTCTGAACATGTCCAGGTTTGGATGATAAACTGTGTGGTTTCCCCACTGATAAGTCCTTTCACAAGGTGCCACCCACACCCCAGCTCCTCCCATCTACCATTCCTGTTACATTCTGCTTTCCCAGGGCTGTGTTACTGTTCTCTCTGCCACCTCCAGCCTTTATACATGTGAGGCCCCGTACCTTGCGTCTGATCCGCCATCTCACTCAGGCTGGCTCATCCGCATACCCTTGGCCTCTGCTTAGATTTCATTTCATCCAGGAAACATTCACGTGCTCTCCTCTGCTGGACAAGATTCCCCCTCCTGGGTGCTCTGCTAGCACCTGCACTTGCCCCCCCCACCAGCACCATTGATTGTCTTGGATTTAATAGTACATGCCTATCTCACTTCTCATCTCCTCAAGGGCATGGGACTGTATCTTGGTCACTGCTCCCTAAGGTTTGCCCGGTGCCTACCATTATCAGCAAATATTGACCCATATTTATTAAACAAATGAATAAATGGGCAAGATTAAAATAAAATTACTCCTAAATAGGAAAATGTATCAGTCATTGCAGTTCATATGTGATGACAGGAAGACTTTAAAATCCTGCACTAGGGCCTGACCTATGTTGGCACAGTGGATAAAGTGTCAAGCTGGAACACTGAGGTTTGAAACCCTGGGCTTGCCTGGTCAAGGCACATATGGAAGTTGACACTTCCTGCTTTGCCCCTGCCCCTCCTTCACTCTCTCTCTCCCTCTCTCTCTCTCCTCACTAAAATAAATAAAAAATATATAATATCTTGTACTAGGAATATTTTTGAATGTGTTGGTGGGATAACTGGAAATAGGGTTCGAAAATTCTCATCCTGCTATTAAATAATTCGGGCTCCCTGATTGTGCTGGAGCATAGGCCATGCCAGGTATATGTCACCTCCCCTCTTTAACTTTAGCTAACTTTAGTCAATCCAGCATTATTTTACAATTTCCTCTTTGGTGCACTGTTCATGATGAGCTTTGCAATGATTCCTCTTTAATGAGACTTCTTTGAGCTTTGAAATAGTTGGATCAGATGTGGAGTCAACCCTCTGATGCCAGGAAGGCATGTCCTCCTGCTTGTTGGGCTGCTGTGATTTTGCTATAGAGGGTTTTCAAGACGAGATGTTTCAAGGCCCTTGTGGTGTTTTAGGTGGTGTCCCAAGCAGGAAAGGGCACTCACTTCTGGTGGTTCTAATGAAGACACTTTAATGGAAGAGCTCATGATGGGAGTGTGGGCAAGGTGAAGGGAATCAATGATAGCTATTAGGAAGCCCAAAGACTAGTGCCAGTCCTAGGCAGAGGGACAGTGGGAGGAACCTCCTGGTCCCTGAAGAACAGGTGCCAGAGTGAACAGTGGCTGTGGGATACAGCCATTGGTAGAACCCTGGACTGAATCAGGAGGGAACAAGTCTCCCTCCCCTTGCCCTCTGTTCTTTTGATGGCACCCCCTCACCCCCTTGACCAGCCTGAAGCCAGAGGACCAGGGAGGCTGGGTGAGACCATAAGCAGGGAGGGGTTGGCTTCTGGGACAGAGAGCAGACATGAGGGTGGAAGATGAATCCGGGAGGGCAGGGAGTAACCAGCCCCTGTCTGTCCTTCCCCTGGCCATCTTGGAGGCAGAAATTATGTTTCCCTTCATTTGGTTTCATGCGTTTTACTCCTGGAAATGTCAAAAGGCCAGACATGCTTTTCCAGCTTTATCAAACTTTCTTGACAGAAAAGTGCTGGATTGTGCCCAGCCTGCCCTGTATCCTTGCTGGCTCCTTGAGCTGCTCACCTAGGCTGCCGTGTGAATTAGCCCAGGAGTTTTTTGTGGCTGCAGGCAAATGCTTGTTGAAGACTCCTACCTCCAATTCTTTCTCACCAGAGTTTCTTTTCATATCCTACTTTCAAAACTGCCTCAACTCATTTCTCAAAGGTGTGTGTTTCTGTCTCTGCCACCGCCATCTCCCTCTCCAGGGCGGGTGTGGTGACTCTCCAGGGTTCCATCCTTTCATTTTGTTGCTCTTCAGTTTAGCCTCTCGTGGGGGCCAGTGGAGTCCTGGGAAACAGTGGTTAGATAAAGGCACGTCCTATTTTAAAGCTTCAGTCGCCCTGCCGCCACATGTGGATTTTAACTTAATTTTCTTACCTTGGCCAAGAGGCCAGGCGTGGTGTGGCCTGTCTGCGTCTCCACACTGCCCCTCATCCTCGCAGTCACGCCTCCTTCGCGCCTAGCCGGCAGCTGTGCTGGCTTCCTCTGAGCTCTTATAGCACCCAAGCCACCTCCCTTTCAGGGCCCTGTCCTTGCTCTTTCCTCATTTCCTACTCTTCCCTCCCCCCTTCTCCCTTTGCCTAACTGCTTCTCATACTTCAGCCCACAGTTTAAATGTCACCTCAAAGCATCCCTTCCTGACTGTCACATTGTCTATCCGGTGTCACCTGTGGGTCTCCATGTCCATCTCGCCCTGCCTGGCACTTAGCACAGGAGCCGGCAAACAGTTGGCAGTCGGTTTTACCCCCGAGGAGGGTGTGACGGATCCCAGGTGCATCAAAAGGCGAGAGCAGAGGAAGCTGTGCCTGCAGCTGCATTTGCCTGGGTTTCACTTCCGGCCAGTCCCGGACTGCTCACGCTGACGATGACAGTGCGGCTTCATTTGCGTCTACTGGGTTAGTATGCAGTGGACCACGTGGGCCAGGGGAACGCAGGCCTTAGGACAACACTTTGCCTTCCCCAGTGTGGGGTCGCTTAGGTGGCCAAGAGTCACTCTCCTTTTGTTTACCTCCTACATTCCGTCCTGCTTGCTTGCTTCTCCCGTTCTTCCAGCCTTCTGACTTCCCTGCCTCCCATTAACTGCCACATGTACTGGTGAAGACACACGTACCCCTGCTCTCCCTTGCCTTTCTTTCCTGGACAGAAGTCAGAGGATAATCATCGAAGAGCCTTATCTCTTCAGAGCCCGCTCTGGGCATTAGTGAGCATTTATGGGATTAAGCTGATGTTGACCTTTGTTTTTGCCATGGAAAGCAGGATTGCTCAGCAAAGCTGTGTGATAAATATGTCCTTGAGAGAAGCCATTGATCTGATAGAACAGAGCATCTGGGGGCACAGATGCCTGTTCGTAGGTGGTCCCTGTCAGTGCTACAGCTTGCCAGCATCCTGTAGTCTCAAGTTTTTGCTTCCAATAAAATGGAAAGGGATCAATGTGCTTGTGAACATCTAGAGCTTACACTAAATCAAATTCACCTTTACCCCAGATCTTTTGAATTAATTACATGACTTTCTGCTAGTCCTGTTGTGGCCACATGCTGTCATCTGAGAATGAGGCATTATGTTGATTTTGCAAATGAAGAAACAGGCCCAAGAGCTGCCTGGACTGTGAGAACCACACACTTCCTAAGGGGCAGAGCTGGAGCCAGAATCCATGTGTCTTGAGTGCGAGATTGCTCTGTTCTTTCCAGAGCTTTCCAATTTTGGAGCTTTTTCGCACCAGTGACCTCAGTGTTCCAGGTAGATGGAACACTGTGCCACCACAGGTTAGGCTTTATTGCCTTGTTATTGTAGCACAGAAAGAAAAACATTGAAACAATAAAACAAAAGTTACAGGCAGTTTTGTAGGAAGGTCAGTCAAACATGCACGCATCTCGCCTCTGTGTGAGCTGCTTAGAGCCTAGAGCCGTCTTCCCTGGTTACTGAGGGCACAAGTGGAGGCTGAGACCAGTTTTTAGCTCATTTCTTCCTGAAGGTAAAGTGGCTACAGGGAGCTGGGGCATGTGGTTGTGTCTGGAAGTGAGAGGAGATAGAAATGGGGACTGAGAGATGGAGTGGGGTGCAGGGCTCTAGGGAATCAGTTAATCACATATACATAGCCACATACCAAAAGGTGATAAGTGACCCACACTTCCCCAAGGAACCGTTTGCTTAAAAGATTCACTAACCATCAAGAAGAGCAGTGTGACTCTTGAGAGCACTAGCCAGACTCGCGAGGAGGGTAGACCAGTGTGTTCTGACTCTGGGTGGGGGTTGTGGGGGCATGTCCACGCTTTGTGGGCTTCTTCTTGCCGTGTGACATGTCTGACTTTTCTCCTTTTCTGCTTCCCTAGAGAGATCGCCGAGGAAAGCTAGAAGTGATGGCTATGCCCCATCTTTTCTATTTTACATTTTAGGTTGACAGCTCCCTCATTTCCATTGAGGATTTGAAGTTCTCTGCTATCTCTTTCTCTTCTTGCCTTTTTTTTCTGACCTCAACCTTGACTTTCAGCTGCACATTGGGGACTGGGGGAGTCAGGTCACACCTGGGAAAGGCAACCTAGAAGGCTCAGTTGTATCTTCTTGAGCAGAGAAAGCTGTGATAATGTAGGGTGTGGCATTAGTTATCAGGTAGGAGAATTTGGGAGAAATCTGAGGGATAGTGGATTTTAGATTCTTCAGGCTTTTGGGAACAGTGTAAATGCTTGTCCCAGAGACTGGGAACAATTCTTCACCCTTGGTGGTGATTTGAGCGAGTGAGCAGAGGCTGTTTGGCCTCCAGGGATAACCTGGGACTTGTCCGTGCTCTAGGGAGATAGCCCCAGAGAATTTTCACAGTCTCAGGAGGCCGTGACCCTGAACTTCTCGTCCATCAACCCTCCTTTCTTTGCAGGAAGTTCTGGGGCTGATTCTGGGACTCATCCATCTGCTGTCTGTATCTCTTCACCCCTGGCAGGTCCAACTAGGGGGTTGTGGCCAGGTTTGAAACCTTTTAATCTTCCTCCAAATAGAAATGAATGAATGAATGGTGTCAGGACACCACTGACCAGCTGCAGGAAATGTCAGAGTTGCTCACTCCCTGAAGGCTCCCATTGTTCAGCTTCGTGGTTTCCCTGTTGCCCATGCACTGCTCTTGTTGGGGCCATGCTTGCCACCCCTTCAAGCCCAGATCTCAGCCAGCTGCTCCCCAGGTGGAAACACATTAGTGAGAGGAGCTTCTGCACAGCAAGGGAAGACCCTTGGGGAAAGTCTTGGACAAGGTCCACAGAATTAAGGTAACTGAAAATGTACTACAGTGTGTCCGTAAAGTCATGGTGCACTTTTGACAGGTCACCATGCAAAAATGCACCATGACTTGACGGACACACTGTATAGTCATGTCCCAATGCTGAATTTTCTCCCTAAATAACTGAAAAGAACCAAGGATGTACCCAGGTACATTCTGGACCTGGGGGCAAGTAGGACACAGGCTACCTTACATTGCCAGGGAAAAACTGACAGACCACATACCAGGCATTGGGTCAGATTTCATCTCACCCAGCCTCAGAATTACCTTCTAATGCTGCTCTTCTGCTAGAGACTAGGCGGGCACACAGATTACCGACCTCCGCCGAACAACTTTCTTCAGCTCAGCCACTTTTGTGCCCCACACTTCCTGGAGGTGTGTGGATCCTTCTTTTCCTTACCCAGTGCCCTGTGCAGACCACTGGATTTAATTACTGGTGATAGATGTTTTTCCTTCTGTCCTCTTTTCCTGCTTGAACTGCATGATATTTTTTTCCTTTTTCAAACAAAAATAGTCTAGGCTTTCTTACAGTTTTGCTCAGTGATTTAGTCAACAAGAAGAGGATAAAGGAGGACCAAGGAAAGCAGAACATGACAGTCGCAATGTATGGAATGCTTGTTTAGGATTCACTCAATTTGAAGGGGACTGGAGCCATGTTGTTAGTATTTCCCACAAATATCCCACGTGTGGTCATTCAGAAAGCTGGCACTTGGTGTATATTCACTGGATGAAAAGAGGAAAAAAATCCCAGAAAAGAGGAAACCCAAGGCCATGGATTCAGAGGATATTTGCAGTAATGTATTGTGATGGTTGATTTTATGTGCCAGTGTGATTGGGCTGTGGGAACCCAGATCACTGGTAAGATGTTATCTCTAGGTGCATCTGTGAAGGTGTTTCTGGAAGAGATTAGACTTGACTCAGTGTGCTGAGTAAAGCAGATCACTCTCCACAGTGTGGGTGGGCTTCAGGCAATCTGCAAAAGGCCTGAATAGAACAAACGTGAATTCACTTTTTCTTCCTGAGCTGGGACATCCATCTTCTCTTGCCCTCAGACATCGGAGATCCTAATGTTCAGAATTTATACCATCAACTCCGCAGGTTCTCAGGCCTCTGCACTCAGACTCAATCACACTGCATGCTTTCCTGGCTCCCCGGCTTGCAGACAGCAGACTGTGGGACTTCTTGACCTCCATAAGCCTGGGAGCCAATTCCTATGGTGACTCTCCTCTTACATATGTCTCTGTGTAGCTCCTGTTGGTTCTGCATTTCTGAAGAGCCCAGACTAATGAACAGTGATGAACTTGCAGGATACACACCTGCTTCCAGTAACGCTCCTTAACATCTTTCAGCTTGATGTCTTCAGGATGCTACAAGTTGGTCAAGCCTCACCCGTAATGGCAATGTTTAGAATCTCAGTGTAAATGAGGAAGGATTGACTATCCTCTTAGGCAAGGATTTCAGGCTCCCATGCCTCCTCCTCTCCAAGCTTAGTTGGCTCTACAAATGCCTCTTCTGAAGTGAGAATTGTACCTCTGAGTTCGAAGTGTCATCACTGACTTAGTCTAGTTGGATGAGAAATGTGCCATTTCTTGTCTACAAGGTAGGTAAAGGGTTGGCTTATGAGAATCTATGTTATCACAACTCAACTGGTCAATCACAAAATAAGTGTGAAGCTCCCCTGTCTATGAAAGATCTCTAAGACGACCCCAGGCTTGATAATCGGCTAGGAAGACTCACAGGACTCAGCATATAGTCATACTCATGGTAAGATTTATTACAGTGAGAGGATACAGAGAAAAATCAGCAATAGGAAAAGGTGCACGGGGCAAAGTCCACGGAAGACCAGACACGGGTTTCTAAGAGTCCTCTTTGGTGGAGTCCCTTTATTTCCCCAGCAACATGTGTGAAATGATGTCTACCAGAAAGCTCGTTAGACATTGAGCAGCCAGGGTTTTTCCTGGGGCTGATCATGTAGGCATCCTTTACCTGGCATGAACCAAAATTCTAGAAGGAAAGAGGAACCTTTGGCTCATTGTGGAAGCCTTCTTATGCATGGCACAGATTTCCCTCTCAGCTCAGGCAGAACAAATGCAACACCTACGGTGGTCCACTGTAGGAGCAACCAGTGTCATGAATTTTGGTGACTTTTCTTTATGTCTTTGGAGCCTGACCTGGGCTGGGACCATTCTTCTCATGGTGCTTTTAGTATTTGCAAAGGCATAGTGTAATACTAAATATTTTTTTATCTGCCAGTAAAGGAAAACTCTCTTACTTTTCTGTTGCTTTCTTACCTTTCATAACCAGCCTTCAATTTTTTCTCTTCCAAACACTAAAAAAAAAAAGTCTGCTAGAATATTTCTCAAATTGTAGTTGGCCACATAATGGTCAAGAGCAGGCCAGTTTGCTCAGTGGTAGAGTGTCAGTCCAGTGTGTGGAAGTCCCAGGTTTGATTCCCAGTCAGGGCGCATAGGAAAAGTAACCATCCGCTTCTCCACCCCTCCCCCTCTCCCTTCTCTCTCCCTATCTCTCTCTTCCCTTCCCGCAGCCATGGCTTGGTTGGTGCAAGTTGGCCCCAGGCGCTGAGGATGGCTCCATGGCCAAGCCTCAGATGCTAAAATACAACAGCTTGGTTACAAGCAATGGCCTCAGATGGGTAGAACAATGCTGGGTAGTGGGCTTGCTGGGTGGATCCTGGTCAGGGCGAGTGTAGGAGACTGTCACTCTGCCCCCCCCCCCCCCCCCCGCTTCTCACTTAAGGAAAAAAAAATAGTAGTTTAGAGCAGTGTTTTACAATCTCCAGTCTATGGACTGGTGCAGGTCTGCCAGAAATTTCATGCCAGTCTGTGAAAGAGTTAACCACTGCTAATAGAGTGTATGGAATCTGGAATCACACACACATCTTGCCTTGTGACTTCTGACAAATTGTTCTACCTGTCTGAATCTCATCTGGAAAATAGGAGAGTCCTTCAGGAATTTGCATTTTGCAATAATGTGTGTGAAAGGTCTGGCACTGAGCCCAGATCAAGGGTGCCCAATTGATGGCCACTGTTGTAATAATCAGGGGCCAGGGGCCGGGCTCAGTCCACTCAAAACTGTGATGTACGCTAGGGCCCTGACTTATATTCCAGCTGTTTTTCTCTTGAGCTGTGAGCCCTCCTTACTGACCCAGAATTAACTAGTTGCTTTATGAATAATAACAGCTAACAGGTGATTCCTTGAAGATTCCAAAAATTTAAGGTCCTAAATGATCAAATCTCCATCCGTAATGGAAATTTTAAAAAATTCCTTCTGATATTCTCAAACCTATAGTCAAGGTTCTCCAAAGAACCAGAACCAACAGCAGACAGATGAACAGACAGACAGATAGATATTTATTTTAAGGAATTGGCTCATGTCATTATGGAGGTCAAGAAGTCCCATGATCTGTAGTTGGCAAGCTGGAGACTCAGGAGAGCTGGTGGCATAATTCTAGTCTGAGGGCAGTAGAAGGCTGATGTCCCAGCAGGGCATTCAGGTAGAGAGAGTGAATTCTCTTTTATCTTTATTTTTGTTCTATTTAGGCAGAAACTACATTGATTGCACAAATACTGAGCCACTCTTTTTAGAGCTGTTTTAAATTAAAAAAAAATTTATTGATTGATTTGAGAGGGACAAAGAGAAAGAGAGAGAAACATCGACTTTTTGTTCCACTTATGTATTCATTAGTTGATTCTTGTATGTGCCCTGACTGGGGGTTGAAACCACAGCTACTTGGCCAGGATCTGAGCCACTCATTTTAGTTAGGTGGTGGGAACCCCTCGAAAATCTAGGTTCTCAGGTGTCAACCAAGGACCAACCTTGTCAGCAGGCCTTTGGCTCGATAGGAATCAGGCCTGGTATGATAACTTGCCTGCACTCCCTGCTCTGTGCCAAGATGATTATAGAGCGATTCTGGGGCTGACGTACAGACTCCTCACCCTGAGCACCTGTCTTCCTCCACGTCATCTGGATCTTTGATGGCAGATCTGCCTTGGAAAACAATCGTAATTCTGAACAGTTCTTTTATTTATGTAGTGTGTAAAGGGCATTTTTATTAGGGACAACCAATCATGTCTACAATACCTTCTCATCTATTAGTACCAAAAGAAAAATGGCAAATATGCACAGCTTTGTGAAACTCCTTTGAAAGTCTAGGGGATGGCAATTCTTTAGACAACTGAATGGTTATGGAACAAGATTCACACATTTTATATGTAAACATTACACCAAGTATTTGGATACAAAAGTATTTATTTTATAAATTTTGTATTTAAAATAGAACTTGTAATCTGTCTACTCACAAAACCTAATTTAAAACATAATACATTTATCTTTCTAGCTGACTTGATATCACTTTTACAAACAATACTCAACTTGTAATTGTTTTATATTAAGAACCTATACTAAATGAAGTTTGTATTTTATCAGAAACATTTCCCTTTAATATTAAAGAGTGGTTTTATAAATGAAGGCACCAACAAGAACTACTTTCAAATAATACAAAATTTCTTATTTCTTGAAGGCTTTGTGGTTGACCACTTCTTCATTAGTTACCTGTAGCAAGACACTTTCCTGCCACAGGAAAAAAAAGTATCTGAAGAAGTTTGTCATGTTTGTCCAAAAAACCTAAATAACTTCAGTGGTGGTTTTAGGATTAAAGATGAACAGTTCTTGGAGTCTTTTTGTCTACTTCTGACACTTTGCTTCATATTAGGTAAATAACCTTGTTTGTCCTCTGCCCTGATGGAATTATGTATATGGCCATTGTGCTCTCTGAATTGGAAGGATGAAAAGGCCTGGCTTCCAAGGGCATTAATTTAGTTCATTTCTTAAATGCCAATGCCAGGCTTAGCTTCTAAGAAAACCTGGTTTCTGAGCACAGATTATTCCATCAGTCAAGGTCCCTGAGTATGTCTTTTTTCTGTTTGCTGAGACTTGGTTTTTTTGTTTCATTGGTTTGGGCATTAAATAGTATAATAAAATTTGCCTACTACTGCTGACTTTTTACACGGTGGTAGTAGGTCTACATTTTGGGGTTGTGTTAGGGATTATTAACCTTGCTATTGAAAATTCTCACCAGAGCTCCTGAGGGTTGAGGCGTCGTGGTAGAGATACGATAGATTTGTTCTCCGTGGCATAAAGGAAGCCCACCTCTTTCCTTCCTGCCTTGCCCCATTCCACCACATAGTTAACAGCTTGACTTTAGTTAAAGAATAAAATGGCCTTTGGGCATTAAATGTGAAGCATATTCTTGAACAGCACTGTATTACTTTCATTTTTTAGAAAGACATAATACTATGATTGGATTTTGGTTTCCCATGAAATTTTCCTGAGATCTCAGCCTTCTGGTTCTGCATTTTTCTCCCGGTTATTAAAATGGAGCCATGCCCTACTCATGTGAGAGACTTGACGTTTGTCTCAGTAGGACAGACGTCAGCCACTCTTGTCTGTGTCTACCACAGGCTATTGTCCCATATACTAATTCCCGGCTGTCTGGGGACTGTTGTTCTGTATACCACAGGCTAACGTTATTTTTCTTTTCCACAACTCATTTTTGCAGTTATTATGACAGGTGCTTTCTGTGGGTCAAAAGACTGCATGTGTCTCAGAGACCAGAATGGTTGTTGTGGTTTAATATTTATTGAAAGCACTCATCTGGGTTGGGGGGCATTTATCGACTGGAGGCCAGGCAGCAAGGGCCACATGTTTTCAAATTTATCCTGTGGACATCCATCCTTTTTGATTTACGGTGAGTTTTCTAACCGTTTAGTGAGCTGCAGGGACTAAAGTGATGAAGTTGAAATGTGCATTTTGTTTTCCTGTGTCCGAGGGCTTGGCTGTGATGACAGCTGGATTTTTCTCTTACTCTTCCTCCCTCCCCTTCCGTTAGTGTGCTTGTGGTGAATATATGTTGCGTGGACAGGTTGCACGCCTACACCCCTGAGCAGTTTGCACTTGAACCAGTGGACTTGAGAGTCCTGAGAGGGTGAGGACTTGCTTGTTTCTTCTGCTGTATCTTTGATACCAAACAAGCTCCGAAGCTTTTAGTTTCCCTTAACAAAACGAGAAAGAATTTGGTGGCATAATTTGTCTTCCTGTCTAGCAGAAACTGCTTTTAATCTGGTGGAAGCCAGAAACCCGGCTCCCTGGCCTGGGGTTCATTCCTCCCAACTCCTTATAAAAGCCACTGGTTAATTATGAAACAGTAGACTGGCTGCTCTTTTCTTTTTTAAAAAAGGTTTACTTTATTCATTTTAGAGAGAGGAGAGAGAGAAGGAGAGAGGAGAAGCAGGAAACATCAATTTGCAATTGCTTCTCTATGTGCCTTGACCGGGCGAGCCCGAGGTTTTGAACTGGTGGGCTCAGTGCTCCAGATCACCACCCTATCCACTGTGCCACCACAGGTCAGGCATATTGTCATTCTTGTTATATTTTAGTCCTTTTGGAACATGTTTTTGTTTAATTTGCTCTGACAAAAGCCAAGCTCCTTTAATCCCCCCTCAGTCTAAACTTAACTTTTCTTCATGTGTTCTCTTCAAAGATGGGAACTCAATTCCCCAAATAGCTCAAGAAGCACTTGATAATGTCAGTTTCAGTAAAATCTTTAGAACAAAGAATGGATTGGAAATTGTATAAAATGATTTTTCTTACACAAAGACGTGAAAAAAATGAAAATTTTCAATTCATTTTTAAAAGTTATAAATTTTTTTTGCTGGCGTAAAATGAAGCAGTAATACTTCATCAGGTCTTTTTAATGAATTAGATGCACTATAACTCTTCAACCATAGGTTCAAAGAGTTATTAAAGTAGTCTTTACTAGTAATTTGCTTTTCTTAAAACTTTGATTTCTCTTAAACATTATGCAAAGATGGAATGTCACTCTACTAGCTTTACAGATAGATCTGCAAGGCCCTAATATTTACATTCAGTGTTTGTGGTTCTACCACAGACCTTGAACACTTGCCTTAAGTCAGTTTGTGTAAATCTAGAGTCTAATGATACGGCCGTTTTAGGTGGTGAAGGGTTGCATGTGGAGTGTTTTTCTCTTCTCTTGTTTTTTGTTCTCTATTAAAGAAAAGATCAAAAAGGACCTTTAATTGGCTCAGCAATAGAGCATTGGTCTGGTATATGGAAGTCCCGGGTTCAATTCCCAGTCAGGGCACAGAGGAGAAGCACCCATATGCTTCTCCACCCTTCCCCCTCTCCTTTCTCTCTCTTTCTTCCCCTCCTGCAGCCAAGACTCCATTAAAGCAACACTGGCTCTGACGCTGAGGATGGCTCCATGGCCTCTGCCTCAGGCGCTAGAATGGCTCCGGTTGCAATGGAGCAATGCCCCAGGTGGGCAGAGCATCACCCCCTGGTGGGCATGCCAGGTGGACCCTGGTCAGGTGCATGCAGGAGTCTGTCTCTATGCTTCCCCATTTCTCACTTCAGAAAAATACTAAAAAACAAAAACAAAACAAAACAAAAAAGGAACTTTCAGCCATTGTTGAGCATTTTGGGTAAAGTAAAACCCTGCTTCCTCCATTTCATTTGTCAGGCGAAGCGTGTGAGAAGTGAATACTCCTGGAGATGTGCACAGTCTCGTCAGGAGAGCAGGCAGCGATGGCATAGTCCAGGCAGCACCCTGAAGAAGGCAATGTTTCTTTGCCTCCTTCCCATTTTACCTTTTCCTCTCATTTCCTTTACTAGTTGTACCTCTTCTCCCTATTTCTTTCCTTTCTAATATATCCCTCAGGTGTTGGGCCATTTTCTTTTACAATCTCACAGCAGTAGAGAAAATGGTGACACCCCTCTCAGAGAGATTGGTTTTGTTAAGGGCTCTGGAAGACACCCAAAGAAATTAACTTATAGTAGTGAAATTTTAGCTTGAGTAGGAAGTGTAAACTTATGAGCAGAAAGTATCCTCAGGGATTGCCTATTTTATGACATTAATTCAGTATTTATGGAACAGAGATGATGGATGCCCGTTGTGTGTCTGCCGCTTTGGTCAAATATACAGAAGGATAAATGATGTTGCTTGCATTTCCAGGACCCTGCAGTGGCAGGGGAGGGAACACACAAGAGTAGTGTGCAGTGTAATATCGTAATTGCCTTCCTGGAGGTTTGAACTGTGTGTAGTGCTCACACAGTCAGGCATGAGAATGGCAATGGAAACCTCCATTTCTCCTGTCTCTGAGACTTTGAGGAAGAGAAAACACTAATCGAGTTAATGTCAAAATTCTGAATACAACCACTTTGAAACCTGTTAAAATACTGTGTGACATAGCTAGACTTAGCTTTGGCTCCGCTGTTTTTTTTTTTTTAATTCATTTTTTTTTAGAGAGGAGACAGAGAGAGAGAGAGAGAGAGAGAGAGAGAGAGAGAGAGAGAGAGAGAAAGGGGGGAGGAACTAGAAGCATCAACTCCCATATGTGCCTTGACCAGACCAGTACAGGGTTTTGAACTGGCGACCTCAGTGTTCCCAGGTCGACGCTTTATCCACTGTGCCACCACAGGTCAGGCAGCTCCGCTGTTTTTGTTTTGGTTTCTTTGGCAGGAAAGATGGTCATTAGGTTCTTGTTATTTGGCTGGCTTTCATGCTAACTTTGCTATTACTGACGATGAGATGTCTAGCATCAAAATATGGGCAAGAAAAGGAAAGACACATTGGGCTGCAGAGCAGACAGACTTTCCTTTGGGTATTCAAAGTATCACTGTCTAATAATGTTAATACATTTTTAGACAGGAGTCTGTCCCCTGGTCTTTTCCGGATTTGCTTTTGGCCATTATGATCATCACATTTGCATTGTCTGTAGTAATAAAAAGTAATAAAGTTTTCACTCTTTTTAATGTAAAAGTCATAAAACATGCGTTGACAACTGCATAAAATTATATCACTAATTTATTTTTGTTGTTAGTGTAACTTTTAATTGCCTTTCTTATTTTCGTGCCTGACAGTTATTTTCTGGGATGAAGTTAGTAAATGTGCTGCAAGTCAGTTCAGAGGTGAACAAATGACGCAGTCATAATAGGTATTGTTGACATTTGGTGGATGTCAAATACTAATTTTAACAATAATAAATTTTTCGGAGGGACGAGAAGTTCCCAACTAGTAAAAGGAAGATATTCTTTAGGAGAGACTTTTGTTCCTTACAGAGACCACTGTTCATTTCTGTTGCAGAGAGAAGGAGAAATATGACATCTTTGCTTTAACTATTACCTTCATCATTCAGCCTGCTAATATTTGAGAAAACAGATTTTTCAACTAGAAATAGCCATTATATATATAAAACCATTCTCCTCTGATCTAGTCCCTTTGCAGCAACCTCTATGCCAGTAATCACCAAACCCTTTGGAGTTAACCTTATTGTTGTAGTTGTTGATCTGACTTTTAGTCTCTTCTTCCCTCCATGCCTTCAGATGTGACATTGCTGTCCTCTGACATGGCTTTGACCTCCTTTGAGAGCTCTTTGCTTCTTCTCAGATGATGTGAAGGGACTCTGGCGCAGGTCTAGAGACCATTCCAACAGGAATTCCCCCGGTTTACCCTAAGATACCTCCTCACCTCTTCCGGGAGCAGTGGTTTGAGTGAGTGTGATTTTATTTTTATCTTGGGTCTCATTTTAGCATTGAAGGTACAACTTTAAAGAAGTAATTAAATTATAAAGATTCATTGCAGAGTCATCGTGAGTACTGATGAAGGTATTGGAAGGTTGGTTATATCCTCCTTTATTCTCGTGAGTGTGTGTGTGAAGACTCCCTGCAGAAACTTGAAGACTTTCCTTCAGAGCCATTGGAGAGGAAGATTGACTGCTCCCCCTCTTATCAGGACAAAAGGAGAATTTGCAAAGCCTCTAGGGAGAATTTGCAAAGCGCCTTGGACTTCTTGCAGGATTTATTTGGAAAAGAGTTAATCAGCACTTGAGTGATTTAAATTTTCAATGCGAAAAACAAAGCAAAAGATACTCCGTTTTTTTTTTTTTAATTTAGAAAATGAAATTTAGTGGGGTGACATTGATCAATAAGAGTACATAGGGTTCAGGTACACATCTCTGTAGCATTTGAACTGTTGATTGTGTTGTGTGCCCATCACCCACAGTCAAATCACTCTCCATCATGCATACAGTCCCTTTTCATTCCTCTCCCTCACCTCCCTGCCTCACAACTCCACCCCCTTGGTAACCACTTCATTGTTATCTATGTCCATGAGTCTCAGTTTTATATCCCACCTATGTGCAAAATCATACAGTTCTTAGCTCTTTTTCTGATTTTCTTATTGTTTGACCAATATTTGCTGCTGTCATGGCCATTCACATGTAGGTTCCCATTAGATTCAGACAGACCTTAAAGTGGAACCAAAAAAGAACTTCCCTCTTCATTCAGAGCTCACAAAGCCCTATACATTCTTCAGTTCTACAACCAGCAGAATCTTCTCCAGTTTCTCCTAGAATCAAAGGCCTCACCAGTCTCAGTGGAGCTCGCAAAAGCCCCTCACCTCTAGTTCCCCATCTGCACACCTTCATTGTCTCTGTTCTCATTCTGCAAATACAGCTTCCTTCTCCCTCTCCTTCTCCTCCTCTTTTCAAAACTTTCTAGCCTGAAAACTTCTCCTCCAGCAAACATTAGCAAGACAATGGCCTTTCCCAAGCAGGAAGGTAATTTGCATTTTCACAGATCACATACCTGTTGCTTCCCAGCACCATTTTTTAACACTAAAAGTGAGCAAACTAAAAATACACATATTTTACAAGCTAATTTTCCAACACTTATTTCACTCAGTATAATGTTCTCAAGGTCCATCCATGTTGTCATAAATGGCAATATATCATCATTTCTTATGGCCGAGTAGTATTCCATTGTATATATGTACCACATCTTCTTTATCCAACCCTCTTTTGAAGGACACTTTGGTTGTTTCCATGTCTTGGCCAATGTGAATAATGCTGTGATGAACATGAACATGGGGTGCATGTATCTTTACATACCAATGTTTTTGAGTTGGGGAGTAGATACCCAGTAGAGGGATTGCTGGGTCATATAGTAGTTCTATTCTTAGTTTTTTGAAGAACCACCATACTTTCTTCCATAATGGCTATGCCAGTTTATATGTCTACCTGAAGTGAATGAGGGTTCCTTTTTCTCCATAACCTCTCCAACACTTGTTATTACCTGTCTTGTTGATAATAGCTAATCTAATGGTGTGAGGTGATATCTCATCATAATTTTGATTTGCATGTCTTTAATAGCTAGTGAAGATGAATATTTTTCATATATCTGTTGGCTATTTGTCTTCTTAGACCAGTGGTTCTTAACCTGAGTTCTATCGAACCCTAGGGGTTCGATGAGTCGGTCTCAGGGGTTCAGAGAAGCCTCTGCCGCGGAGGCCAGAATAAAGTAATACCATAATTTGTTGTGAGTTCATGCACTTTGTTGGTTTTGTTCTTTGAGCAAGGTGTTGTTCATGCACAGCTCATTTTGTGCACCAGTAAAAAAACATATACCTATGTCTTGAATTTGGAAAAAAAAAATCGTATTTTATTTATCACTAAAGAAGGGTTCGGTGAATGTGCATATGAAACTGGTGGGTTCGGTACCTCAAAAAAGGTTAAGAACCACTGTATTAGACGAAGTGTCTGTTCAGGTCCTCTACTCATTTTTTAATTGGCTTGTTGGCTTGTTTGTTGCTGAGTTTGTGAGTTTTTTATATATTTTGGCTATTAACCCTTTATTGGAGTTGCTGTTTGCAAATGTCATCTCGAATTTTGTTGATTGCCTATTTGTTTTGCTGTCAATTTCTTTTGCTGTGCAGAAGCTTTTTAGTTTGATGTAGTCCCATTCATTTATTGTTGCCTTTACTTCCCTTGCCTTTGGGGTCAAATTCATAAATTACTCTTGACGGCCAAGGTCCATAAGTTTAGTACCTGTGTTTTCTTCTATTTGACTTATTGAGTTATACCTTATATTTCAGTCTTTGATCCATTTTGAGTTAATTTTTGTGCAGGGGGGACAAACTGTAGTTGTTTCATTCTTTTACATGTGACTTTTCAATATTCCCAGCACCATTTCTTGAAGAGACTTTCTTTTCTCCACTGTGTGTTTTTGGCTCCTTTGTTAGAGATTATTTGTTTATATATACATGGTTTTATTTCTGGGGTCTCAATTCTGTTCTGTTGGTCTGTATGTCTGACTTTTCTGCCAGTACCATGATGTTTTGATTATCATGGTTCTGCAGTATAATTTGAAGTCAGGTAGTGTGATACCTCTGGCTTCCTTCTTTTTCTCAGGATTGCTTTGGCTATTCAGGGTATTTTATGGTTTCATACAAACCTGGTGATTTTTTATTCTATTTCTTTAAAAAATGACATTAGGATTTTAATGGGGATTGCATTAAATTAGTATATTGCTTTGCATAATATGGCCATTTTAACTATGTTGATTCTTCCAATCCATGAACATGGAATATTTTTCTAATTTTTTGTGTGTTTTTTTCAATTTCTTTCAATAATGCTTTGCAGTTTTCAATATATAGGTCCTTCACATCCTTTGTTAAGTTTATTCCTAGGTATTTGTTGTTGTTGCAATTGTAAAAAGAATTGTTTTTTTGAGTTCATTTTCTGAATTTGCTCTTTGTTTTATTAATTTTTTCTTTATTTTTTTGTTTTCTATTTCATTTAGTTGTGCTCTAATTTGTACTGTTTCTTATCTTCTGCTGACTCTGGGTTGCCTTTGTTCTTTTTCTTTCTAGTTCTTTAAGAATGTGATATTAGGTGGTTTACTTGGGAACTCTCTTATTTCTTGATATAAGCCTGTAATGATATAAACTTCACCCTTATTACTGCTTTTGCTGCATCCCCAAAATTTTGATATGTTGTGTTACCATTCTCATTTGTCTTTATATGTATAGTATTTAATGCAAACAATGAGAATTCAGAACCTGTCAGCACTTGTATGTTTATGTCAACCCATTTTCTCAAGTCTGGGGTTGCCACTGGAGTGTTTTCACAACCAAGCTCCTGGCACTTCTTTCTTACCTAGGCTGGCGACTGGAAGGGTGTGACAGAAATGCTGAGCTGGGTTCTGAATGCCTGGTTAAAAAGCATCTCAAAATAGTAATTAAAGCCACTGGCTGTCTTCTCCTCTTCTTCCCAGGTTTGTTGAATGACTAGGTGACATTAATTAGTATGGTGGGTGTGCAAACATCTAACATAGGCCTTGGCAAATGGTGTTCAATAAATTTGCCCATCCATCCACCATCAGTAGTGCTTTTCAACCTTCCCCAGAGTCCTGTCAAATGCAGAGTACAGTAAACAGACAAACTCAGGCACCTCTGAGTTTTCACAGACTCCCACAGAAGACTGATCTTCCAGGAAGATGTGCCACTTTAATCTTGTGACTTCACCTGTCCCCCAGCACACAGACTCTAATTTGGGAAGTTGAGTTAGTAGCTAATGTCAGACATGGCAGAAAGGAGTGGTCAGTATATATTCACCAGAAATATATTTTGTCATGTTTCATATACTTTGAAATTTGGCCGCTTATATATGGATCATCAGGCAACAACTTATTCTCTTAACCAGAAGGTTAAATTAAATAGCACACTCATTCCCCTGCCATTCTGGATGCTGTGCAGGGAATAATCATCCCTAAAATCTGAATCTGCATGCACCATACTAATGTGGAAACCTGATGAGAATGTACCTGTAAAGTGCTGGAGCTCAGTGGATTTTAGTGACACGAAGAGCTTCTAATGGTAGATTTGTAATTGAAGGATAGCAGGGCAGCATTTCCTTAGCAAGTCAGGTGAATAGAAATAAAAAAGAAACCCTCCTGCTCATCTGGGCATTCCTTTAGCAGCCACTAAGTATAAAGAACCCTCAATCACCCATGACTTCAGGAGTTCTTGCAGATAATTAACATTCTCTGATAATTCCAAGATTTCACTTTGGCTGTTGGTCTTGTTTCTGTTGAGCCAATATTATTTTAAAGACCACTTTAAACAACAGAGGTAATATTTTGAGCAACCACCACCATTCTGTCTGGCCTGTCACATTTAATCATCCCTTTGGCTCTTTGATGAGTGTGCATATTACAGCTGAAGGGACAGAGGCGTAGGGAGGGTAAGCGGAAGGTCCCCCATTGAGTCATGGTGCTAGGCTGAAACTTCACTTCTGTGGCTGAAGACTCATTGTCTCCCTCTTAAACTATTGCCTACGCACTGGTGGAAATGTGGTAAAATGTCCTGAAAGACAGAGGGAGGCCAGAAAAAGGCTAACCTAATCTTGAATCATCAATCCTGAGTCACCAAGAATTGACAACTATTTGAGAGATTTTTTTTCAACTATTGTAGATTTACATGAAGTAAGAACTATTAGCTTGAGTTTCTTCATATAAAAGTACTGAAAAGTATTGGAAGGAGCAAATGAGATAATAGATTGAAAACACAATATTTTGATAAGTGTGATTAGCATTTAATGTGCTAAGGGAGATTGTCAGTCCTGTAACCCTCTGACCCTCTGGTAGAATCTGTGCCTAGCCCTGTGTCTTCAAAGGGCTGGTTACACAATTGCAGAGCTGGTCTAGACAAATAATGGCTGCCAAACACAACAGCATGTTAAGTGAGGGTTGTTGTGGCCAGGAGCACATTTGGTTAAGATCTCTAGAGCTTTTTGGCTTAATGGTACACCAGTTTCGGTAACTCCTTTTGAAGCAAACCAAGTATATTTTGTCTTTCTCTCAGCCCCTTGAGAAACTTGCTTATAAGCAGGTGGAGAGCAGGCGGCTGCTGCCATGTTTAAGCGTGTAGTCATAGTAAGTGTTAGTGGTTGGGAATCACCTTCATGTTTTCTTAGTAGTTGGAACTCTGTAAACTGATGAATTATTACTTGAGCAATGTCCTAACCTAAATAGTTCAAATATTTAATGTGTGTCTAAACATTTTAACCTTTGTAAAAAAAGAAAAAAGAAAGAAAAAAATTTAGTAAGGAACTACCTCAACTTTTCTCTCATCATTCACTATTCATTTTCTGAGAACATCAGCTGAGACAGATGTTATAATTCCTAGCATAGTAGCTAAGGGATGATATATGCATTTGTTTTTATTTTGTTGTGTTTTTTAAGATTTTATTTATTGATTTTTAGAGAGAGAATGAAAGAGAGGGAGAGAGAGAAAGTGGGGGATGGGAGTGGGGGAGAAGTAGGGCACATCAAGTCATAGTAGTTGCTTCCTGTATGTGCCTTGACCAGCCAAGCTCAGGGTTTCGAACTGGCAACCTTGGCGTTCCAGGCTGATGCTTTATCCACTGCGCCACCACAGGTATTTGTTGAATACATGAGCTCCAGGAGCATATACAGAGGCCAGGCTCCCTTGTAGAAAGGACAACCTCTTGGTTGATCTTTATTCACATGAAGCTTAAAAAATATGTTCTTTGTTTTATTTTAATGGAAATTTTATTGAGATTATTGTAAAGTTATATGAAGTAAGAAATAATATAGAGAGATCCTATGTACCCTCTGACCACTTTCCCCCAGTGGTAGCATTTTAGAAAACCGTTGCAAAATATCACAACCAGGATGTTGACATTTATATAATTTACCCATGTCATTTGTACAATCTGCTGATTTTATTTAAATATTTTTAAAGTGATTTGAAAATGGTGAAATGTGATTGAGGAGAATAAAAGCCAGGTTGTGGTTTTCATGGGAAGGTGGACCCAGAACTTTCTGGACATCTGTTGGGATGAGGCTCATTGTAGCTGCAGAGGAGCGATGAGTGTGGGGTCACTTGGGGAAGGGGTGTTCCTGTGGGAGTGGGAGGTATTCTCCAGGGGGCATGTGGCTGAGAACAGTAAAAAACTGTATTGCATCTCAAATTATTGTCCTGAATGTTCCAGGGATGAGCTGGCCCTCTAATGGCTGCCTGTCCTGCGCGAGCCAGCAAATAGGTATTGGAAGGCTGAGGGTGTCTCTTTTTATTCATTATGTGGCAGCCTCTTCCTGGTCCCAAATCTCATATGTCCTCAGTAGTCCACACAAGTCAGGTCTCAGAGAGGTGAGCCATTAAAAGCTCATGGAAATTAAGTCAGTTTCTCTGTAGGGAGAGATTCTTAGGGTGTGAAAACCTGCAGCCCCCCTGGTGCAGAGGAAATGGGGTGAGGAGAGGAGGGGATGGTGGGGCAGGGAGCTTATTCTATTTTCGAGATTCTTGAACTCACTGCCCCACTGAACCTAGGAGGGGAGGTTGCTTTGAAGTGGGAACTTGGTCTTATTTCTTTTTAGAGAGGGAAGAACCCTCCAGCATTTGTATAGTCCTGGATTAAATCCAACATTTTAGGTGAGAAAATACAGTTCCCTCCCCTTCCCCTTGTAGATTTAGAAACGTCTGGATTTCAGCCTATACTAGTAAGTCAAGAAGTTAAGCCTTCCCCTGAGCTAGGCTTGCTCTGTGAGGTGTGCAGGCAGCCAGCGGTACCATCACCACCTTCACCCCTTCACTAAGGCAAAGCTCAGAGAAGCAGCATTTGCATAATATTATTCATTTGGCTTGCTACCCTCTGCCATAAATTTGGGAAATAAGAGAGACACCTTGCACAGGAATTGCTAGTCCTTAAACAATGAACCACATAATAACTTTTTATGTGGGAATACTGATAACTTTTTTCCCAGGAAAAGTTAATAAAATGCTTTGCCACAAGTGTTTACAGTATAATATTATTTAATAGGGATTTAAGAATCTGGCTTTTTAATTTGCACCCTCTAGAGAAAATAATAATATATTTTACTAAGAGAACAATTTAGTTGAAATGACTCTTTCAAGGAATTTGAAAATTCCTTTGTTAAATTATTCTTTTATGCTTTGTGTAAAATGGGGTTTCATAGAAGCTGATTATTCCTGTCCTCACTTTTTTGGTTTACTAGGTTATTTTTAAGGATTTAAGTATTAAGTATTTTCTTTAGGTCATAGCCTGATATTTAAGTAAATGGATAAATATCAGAAAAAAGGGTAGTGAATTTTCTGCTTGATTGCTTTGGATTTTTCTTTGATCCAAAGATTTGTATCAAGGATTCTAAACATTCACTTATTAGTAAGCAACCAGATAATTAGGTTTTAGAGATTGTTTCAGAATGCCTATTATTCTGTAAACATAGCTATCTCGACGGCTGCATTTGACTTCCAGATTTCATAATGATTTTCTATAATGCTTTCGGAAACTTTGACTTTCTATGTAGTACATATAGGCTTGTGTTTGTACATTAAGAAACACTTGTTCCCTCCTCACCCTACCCCCATTATAGGATATATGAAGATTTAAAAAATAGTATAAAAATTGGTTCTAATCCTGCCACTCAGAAATACCCACTATTAAATATTTTGTGCATTTTTCTGGCTTTTTCTGTGCATAAATAGTTAACACAGTTACTTTCATATTGTATTGTTTCTTCCATTTCTCATTAAATGACATATCCTGGGCATTTTCTCAAACTGTAAAATCTTTCCTCCAAATACTGTATATATCTTTTAAATCCCAATAAACCCAGTCCTGGTTTAAAGTATGTGTTATGGCCCTGTGTGCTGCCACCTCTATGTTAGAGCCCCCGTGTGTGGGGTGGGGTGGGGTGAGGAGGAACTGTTGGTATCCTCACCTCTTCCTCTCTCCTCCCCATGTGTGGTGTTCTACACATTTCTTGTTTGCCAGTGTCAATCAGAAGCTGAAGGCTGAGCGGCATTCATTGCTCCCTGACTGTACCCACATACATGCACACGCGCACTGCAGGCTGCAGGGAGCAGGCTCGTTCCTCCCGGACGGTGGATGTTAGTTCTGCATCAGTGTGCTCAGGTAGAAATGGGGTGGCGGGGACACAAGATGGCAGTGGAGTAGGCAGACGCACAGACTCCTAGCTCACACCACCAAACTGGATTACAAATTAATTTAGGAACATCCAGCATGAAAAAACCAACTCTGGACTATAAGAACTGCTGTCAAAATCCAAGGAGCAAAGAAGAAGCCACACCAAGCCTGGTGGGCAGCGCCAAGGAATGGTGAGCCTCCCCTGCTTACAGGAACAAAGGGATAGGGGTGAGGCTGAGAACCCAGAAAGGCTCTCAATTTAAGGAAAACAGTAGAAAATATCACTCACAGCCATTTGTGTGTGTTGAAAGAGCTGGCTTGTTTTCCAAAAGAAAGGGGGAGAGAGAGACAGCCGATGACTAACAGTGGAATGCATGGGAGGACCTGAGCAGCGGGACTAATCCAGTGCGAAAGCAGTCATACCTGGGGAAGGAGCCAGAAGTGGCCATAGCAAGGGGAGGGATTGATCCTTCCACAGAACACAAGACTAAAGTGGTCTGGGTCAGTCTTCCCAAGATATCTTTCCAGCTCCAATAAGCACAAAAAAAGACACAGCTGAAAACAAGAAGTGGGGAGGAAGGGCAGTAAATCAGATCTGAGATACACCTCCCCCTACTGAAGTGGAGAAAGCACCTCGCCCCCAGAGAGAGTAACTGGAAGATCAGGTCTTCAGAGTCTCAGGTTACACCCACCGCATTCCTGGATACAGTTTAAAATAAGCCCCCTGCTGCCTGACCTGTGGTGGCGCAGTGGATAAGGCGTCGACCTGGGAATGCTGAGGTCGCCAGTTCAAAACCCTGCACTGGTCTGGTCAAGGCACATATGGGAGTTGATATTTCCAGCTCCTCCCCCCTTTCACTCTCTCTCTCTCTCTCTCTCTCTCACTCTGTGTCTCCTCTCTAAAATGAATAAAATAAAAAGAAATTTAAAAAAAGCCCCCTGCTGAGATCAGTAAACAAGACAACCACTGAGTTAAGAACACTAAGAATAAAAAATACAAATCAAGACCTCAAAGGGGCTCTATTAGAAAAGCCAAATTCCACAGTGGATTACAAACAACAGCTGAAGCCAACCCAAGAAGACCTAGAAATAACAACACTGAAACTTTGGAGGCAGAAAACACCAAGCCTAGACTCAACCAGCTCTATGAACAACACACCCAAACACACAGACATAATCAGAAGACAGAAAAGTGCAATCCAAATGAAACCACAAGAGAATCCTCCAGGAAATGAACAGCGATATAGAAATAACCAAACACCCAGATGCAGAGTTTAGAATAATGATTGTTAGGATGCTTAGGGATCTTAGAACAACAATGGATGATCATTATGAACACCAAAATAAAGAGATAGCAAGTATAAAAAAGGACATTGAAATATTAAAAAAGAATCCGAGATAACAAATACAATATCAGAACTGAAGACCACAATGGAAGGAATTAAAAGCAGGATGGATGAAGCTGAGGATCGAATCAGCGAGTTGGAAGACAAGATGAACATAGGCATGGAAGCAGAGCAGAAAAAAGAAAAGAGACTCAAAAAGTGTGAGGAAACTCTAAGAGAGCTCTGTGACAATATGAAGAGAAATAACATCCACATAATAGGGGTTCCTGAAGAAGAAGAGAAAGAACAAGGGATAGAAACTTTATTCAATCAAATCATAGCTGAAAACTTCCCTAATTTGATGCAAGGAATGGTCTCACAAGTTCAAGTAGCACAGAGATCTCCATTAAAAAGAAACCTAAAGAAACCTACACCAAGACACATCATAATTAAAATACCAAAGCTAAGTGATAAAGAGAAAATATTAAAAGCTGCTAGAGAAAGAAAGGCTATAACCTACAAAGGAGCCCCCATAAGGATGACATCCGACTTCTCAACAGAAACACTTGAGGTTAGAAGGGAATGGCAAGAAATATTCAAAGTAATGCAGAACAAGAACCTATAACCAAGGCTACTTTATCCAGCAAGGCTATCATTTAAAATTGAAGGAGAAATAAAAAGCTTCCCAGACAAAAAACAATTCAAGGAATTTATTACAATGAAACCAATGCTGCAAGAAATGTTAAGGGGCCTGTTGTAAACAGATCAAAGTGGGAAAAGAATATAGCAAAAGAGGAATACACCTTTAAAAATATAAAATGGCAATAAACAACTACATATCAATAATCACCTTAAATGTAAAAGGATTAAATGATCCAATCAAAATACATAGGGTAGCTGCATGGATAAGAAAATAGGACCCGTACATATGCTGTCTACAAGAGACACACCTTGAAACAAAAGATGCACATAGACTGAAGGTAAAAGGATGGAGAAAAAATATTTCATGCAAATGGAATGAAAAAAAGCTGGGGTAGCAATACTTATATCAGACAAAATGGACTTTAAAACCAAGGCTATAGTAAGAGATAAAGAAGGTCACTACATAATGATAAAGGGAGCAATCCATCATGAAGATATAACTATCATAAATATCTACGCACCTAATACAGGAGCTCCTAAATATATAAAGCAGACTTTGATGGATATAAAGGGCAAGATCAACAGCAATACTGTAATAGTAGGAGATTTCAATACCCCACTTACATCACTAGATAGATCCTTAAGAAAGAAAATTAACAAGTAAACAGTAGACTTAAAGGACACACTAGATCAAGTGGATTTAATAGATATCTTCAGAACCTTGCACCCTGAAGCAGCAAAATATACATTCTTTTCAAGTGCTCATGGTACATTTTCCAGGATAGATCACATGTTAAGACACAAAGGCAATCTCAACAAATTTAAGAAGATTGAAGTCATATCAAGCATTTTCTCTGATCACAATGCCATAAAACTAGAAATCAACCAAAACAGAAAAATTGAAAAATAACTCAAACACATGGAAACTAAATAGCATGTTATTAAATAACAAATGGGTTAACAATGAAATCAAAGATGAAATAAAAAATTTCCTAGAAACGAATGATAATGAACATACAACAACTCAAAATTTATGGGACACAGCTAAAGCAGTCATTAGAGGGAAGTTCAGGCACTACAGGCATTCCTTAAGAAGCTTGAAAAAGCTCAAATAAACAACCTAACGCTTCATCTAAAAGAACGTGAAGAAGAACAGCAAGTAAAACCCAGAAGTAGTAGAAGAAAGGAAATAATAAAGATCAGAGCAGAAATAAATGACATAGAGCCTAAAGAAACAATACAGAGGATCAATGAAATCAAGAGCTGGTTCTTTGAAAGGGTAAACAAGATAGATGAACCTTTAACGAGACTCACTAAAAAAAGAAGAGAGAGGATTCAAATAAATAAAATTAGAAATGAGAGTGGAGAAATAACAACTGACACAACAGAAATACAAAGTATTGTAAGAAAATACTATGAAGAACTGTATGCCAAAAAATTAAACAACCTAGGTGAAACGGACAAATTCCGTGGAACATACAATTTCCAAAAATCAACCTGGAAGAATCAGAAAACCTAAACAGACCGATTACAACAAAAGAGATTGAAACAGTTATCAAAAAGCCCCCAAAAAACAAAACCCCTGGGCCCGATGGATTCACTCGTGAATTCTACCAAATATTCAAAGAAGAACTAACTCATATCCTTCTCAAGCTATTTCAAAAAGTTTAAGAGGAAGGAACACTACCAAGTTCCTTTTATGAGGCGAGCATAATTCTGATTCCAAAACCAGGCAAAGACAACACAAAGAAAGAAAATTATAGGCCAATATTCCTGATGAATTTAGACGCTAAAATCCTCAACAAAATATTAGCAAACTGGATCCAGCAATACATGAAAAAAATCATATATCATGATCAAGTGGGATTTATTCTGGGGAGGCAAGGATGGTACAACATTCATGTATCAATTAATGTGATTCACCACATAAACAAAAGGAAGGAGAAAAACCACATTATAATTTCAATAGATGCAGAAAAAGCATTTCATAAAATTTAGCACCCATTTATGATCCAAACTCTTAGCAACGTGGGAATACAAGGAACATACCTCAACGTGATAAAGGCCATTTATGACAAACCCACAGCCAGCATCATACTCAATGGGCAAAATTAAAAGCAATCCTTCTAAAATCAGTAACAAGGCAGGGGTGGCCCCTTTCACCACTCTTATTTAACATAGTTCTGGAAGTCCTAGCTACAGCAATCAGACAAGAAGAAGAAATAAAAGGCAACCAAATTGGAAAAGAAGTAAAACTATCATTATTTGCAGATGATATGATACTGTATATAGAAAACCCTAACGTCTCAGTAAAAAAAACTACTGGACCTAATAAATGAATTCAGGAATGTGGCAGGATATAAAATTAACACACAGAAATCACAGGCATTTCTATACACGAACAATGAAATGCGAGAAAGAGAAATTAAGGAAACAATCCCCTTCACTATTGCAACAACAACAAAAAATAAAGTACCTAAGAGTAAAAATAACCAAGGAGATTAAAGACTTGTACTCAGAAAATTATAAAACATTGTAAAAGAAATCAAGGAAGACACAAGTGGAAGCATATACCATGTTCATGGTTAGGAAGAATAAATATCATTAATATGTCTATATTACCCAAAGCAATTTATAAATTCGATGCAATACCAATTAAAATACCAACGACATACTTAAAAGATATAGAACAAATATTTCAAAAATTTATATGGAACCAAAAAAGAACACAAATAGCCTCAGCAATCTTGAAAAAGAAGAATAAAGTGGGAGGTATCACACTTCCTGATATCAAGTTATACTAGAAGGCCATTGTACTCAAAACAGCTTGGTACTTGCATAAGAACAGGTATATAGATCAATGGAACAGAACAGAGAACCCAGAAATAAACCCACATCTTTATGGACAATTGATATTTGACAAAGGAGGTAAGAGCATACAGTGGAGTAAAGACAGTCTTTTTAACAAATGGTGTTGGGAAAACTGGACAGCTACCTGCAAAAAGGTGAAACTAGACCATCAACTTACACCATGCACAAAAATAAACTCAAAATGGAAAAAGGATTTAAATGTAAGCCATGAAACCATAAGCATTCTAGAAGAAAACATAGGCAGTAAACTCTCCAACATTTATCAAAGCAATATATTTGCTGATTTATCTCCACAGGCAAATGAAATAAAAGACAGGATAAACAAATGGGACTATATCAAACCAAAAAGCTTTTGCACAGCTAAAGACAATATGAACAGTATAAAAAGACAAACCACACAATGGGAGAACATATTTGACAACACATCTGATAAAGGGTTAATAACCAAAATTTATAAAGAACTTGTAAAACTCAACACCAGGAAGACAAACAATCCAATCAAAAAGGCACAAGAAATGAATAGACAGTTCTCCAAAGAGGACCTACAGATGGCCAATAGGCATATGAAAATATGCTCAACATCACTAATCATTAGAGAAATGCAAATTAAAACCACAATGAGGTACCACCTCACACCAGTCAGAATGGCGCTCATTAACAAAACAGCACATTATACGTGCTGGCAAGGATGTGGAGAAAGGGGAACCCTCCCGCACTGCTGGTGGGATTGCAGACTGGTGCAGCCACTGTAGCAAACAGTATGGAGATTCCTCAAAAAATTAGAAATGGAACTGCCCTTTCACCAAGCTATCCCACTTATGGGAATATATCCCAAGGACTCCATATCACTGACTAAAATAAAAGAAATGCACCCCCATGTTTATGGCAGCATTGTTCACAATAGCAAAGAGCTGGAAACAGCCCAAGTGTCCATCAGTGGACAAGTGCATTAAAAAGCCTTGGTACATATATACAATGGAATACTATGGGGCCACAAAAAAGAAAGAAATATTACCTTTCGCAACAATATGGAGGGGCCTGGAAACTATTATGTTGAGTGAAATAAGGCAGGCAGAAAAAGAAAAATATTATATGACCTCACTCATTTGAGGAATCCAAGGAACATTGAGAATTGAGGAAAGGGATTGAGACAGAGGAGGGATCAAAGGGACCAGAGGGAAAGGGGATGATAGGATGGGATAAACCTGAAGGGAAGGGGGTGGGCGATGTAGGGAGGGGATTAAGGGAGATGTTGCGGGGAATATGGGGGAGGGGGGATGCAGTCTGGGCCACCCTAAAATCTATGTAAACACAATTAATAAATTAAAAAAAAAAGAAATGGGGTGGCTTTTTCCCATGATTCTCTTTCATGTTTACTCTTGGTCCTTCGGTCACATGTTCTCGATGTTGACTTCTAACTGGAAACAGCATCTCATTCAAGAGGGAAAACCTATTTTTAGTGACCAGTGTGGGGCTGGCTGACTTGGCTTGTCAGTTGACCATGTCAGCAACCCAAACCTGAGTGTCAAAGATCAGGCACTATCCTGGCTTCCAGGGTGCTTAGCCAAGGGCCTTCAGTTCATGTAAGTGCCAGAGAATCAAGGAAGGCAAGATTCAAGCACTCCCAGCCTCCAACTTGAGTTTTTCCACCCATCTTTTCCACCAACCAAGTGGGTTTCAGATTTATTTTTCTGCTAGTGCAACAGTAAGGAGAGACACATTGAAAAAGTTGTTTCTGAGCTTGACCACGAGTTGACATTGAATCTGAGATGTCTCTGCCTTTCTTATCCTTCTCTGTTTTTCGTACTCACATCACCAAAGTGTGAGGACATTTTGAGATACAGATGACATGTTATCCATGCTGTTCCCCCTCACTTGTCCCTGTTTATTCATGTCTAAATTGCCACCTGCGTTATTGGCTTAGGCCCTGGTGAGACCTGTGAGCTGCAGGTGGTCTGTGCACCCCAGCAGTGATTGCTTAGCCCGGTATTGCCTTTGAGTCTTTCCTTCCCGTGATTATAAACCTTGCTTTCTCTACTTCTCACTTGACACAACACTTCTTTCTGTATGGAGGTCTTGTGCACCTATATTCAAGTCTATCTTCTTTCCTCTCCTTTATTTCTGGTTTCAGTCTCTTTTTATATTCAGCATTCATGCACTCATTCATTCATTCATTCACCTTTTATTGGCTATCTTATGTGTGGCAGGCCTTCTGCTTGAGGCCAGATTTTCAGTATCCAGGGATGAGCAGCATAGTTTCTGCTTTCTGGGAGCCCACTGTTCCTTACCTGGGGAGCGAGGCAAGCAGCTGAATGTCCAAAGAGGGGATAACTCTTACAGTAGGCAAAGGCTAGTGAGAACACAGAGGAATGTGGGCATCAGTCTGTTCAGGAGTCAGGAAAGCCGTCAATGGTGAAGTAATACCCCTCAAGAGTGTTGTAGGCCAGGGTGGGGAATGTAGGTGCCGAGAGCAACGCGTGTAAGCTGAAGGCATAAATGGTATGGCCTGTTGATGATGTCAGCTAGCAAGGTGATTTGTGCAGAAATTGAGAGAAGTCACAATAGGAAAAAGCAGACTGTGGCCATATGATGAAAATCCTTAAACACTAACTTCCCATTTCTCTCTCCTTCCCCCTAGCAACCATCATCCATCAATAATCCATCATCCATCATTTTCCTTTCTGTTTCTTTGAATCTGACTACTGTGGGTACCTCGTAGAAGTGGAATCATACAATACTTGTCTTGTTGTATCTGGTTTATTTTGCATATCATAATGTTCATTATGCTGTCCTCAAGGTTCATCCAGGTTGTAGCATGTGACAGAATTTCATTCCTTTTCAAGGCTGAATAATATTCCACTGTATGGTTAGGCATCATTTTATTTATCTTTTTTTTAACTGAAAGTTTATACCTTTTTTAAAAATATTACTTTTTATTTAGTTATTCATTTTAGAGGAGACAGAGAGAGAGATAGAGGTAGAGAGAGAGAGAGAAGGGGGGAGGAGCAAGAAAACATCAACTTCCATATTTGCTTTGACTGGGCAAGCCCAGGGTTTTGAACCAGCGACCTCAGCGTTCCAGGTCAACGCTTGATCCACTGCACCACCACAGGTCAGGCTGGCACCATTTTGTTTATCGATTCATCTATCCATGGACATTTCAGTTGCTTCCATCTTCTGGCTCTTGTGAATAATACTTCTGTGAACATATATCAAATATCTGTTCAAGTCCTTGCTTTCAGTTCTTTTGGGTTATCCTCCTAGATTTGAATTTGGGAAATATAATATAGTTGTGTTCATGGGCATGGAAGCGGCCTCTTTGTCCCCTTTTCTTTCCTGCCATGTCAGATGAATCATACTTAATGTATTAGAGGTGGGTTTCAGGAGGAGTGTGTTTTAGAATGGGTTCTCCCCACTTTTATGAAGTAGGAAGCATAACAGAGGCATTTACTGACAAATTCTAAGCAGGAGGTTCCCTGAGCTATGGAGGTGGGAGGGTGTTTTGAGGAAGGGTCAGGGAAAGCAGTGCTCACTTGAGCACATTATAGAAAGCAGACATTATGGAAATTCATGACTTTCGACTTAGTGATGGTAAATGAAAAAGAAAGAAAAGTCTAAAGTGCATCTCAGATTTGTAGCTCGGGCAACTAGATAGATGGTGCCATTAGCATGACTAGCAAATGGGGAGGATGTTGAGAGGTCACTGAACACACATCTATTTTGGGCCTCTCCTCAACAGAGGAAGAAGCTCTGTGGGCCTGCTGATGCTGGGCAGGGTAGGGGTAATTACTACATGACTGTCTAATGGAACTGAAAAATGAAATAAAGATACTGTGTAGTTAGTGTGAATTTAGGTTCTTACTCAGAAAGGATGGTTATATTTCTTTACAGAAACTTCTCTTATTGTATCAGAATCTCCAGCGCACGTTAGCATTTTCCTCGTTTGTTTCAAGGGTGACCAATGAAACTGGAAGAACAATTTGATATAAAATACTATAGGCATGCTCACCTCAATTTTTGTACTCTATTTCGAACTTTTTTGAATTTTGGGTGAGTCACTACTTTACTCTTACTAGCACCTGCATTGTCTGGCGCTGAACATACTTATTGGTAGGTTTGCCAGTCCTCATTCCTAGGCTACTCAGCTCTTTATTTTTTTCTGCTCTATGTCCATTATTATGGAGTTGAAAGTGAAGTATACAGTAAAAATAACAGATGTCATAGTAAGGATAACAGACTCACTTTCAGATATCAGGATCTTGAGATGCTGGTGTAACATCCAGGTGTGGAGGTAAATAGATTGTTGAATATAAAGATCAAGTGCTCAGGCTTGACCTGAGGCTGGAGGTAGCTGTGGAAGTTATTATCCCAATGCCCAGGGGAATGAGATTTACAGAGAGAAAAGAAGACAAGATGAGAAGACTAAAGAGAGAAGACTGTCCTCTTTGTCTGTTCCTGTGTCCATTTTAGCTGACAGAGTAAGTGATAGGGCCAATATTAAGAGGTGGTACCTGACCTGGACCTTTGTCCCATTCCGCTTTCTTCATATACTCGGTGTAGACTGCAGAGCAGGAAGAATGAGAATTCAATAGGTCAGAGGAGACAGGATGAGGTGTGGCATCCCTGGGGGCCAGGGGAAAGGAGCCCACAGAAAAGACTGAGAAGGAGGTCAGGGTGATGACAGGAGAGCAAGAATAGGTGATGTGATGAAAGTTGAAGGGGAGAAGTTGAGGGAGGTGGGAGTGGTTGACTATGAGATGCAGGAGAGGACAAGATCATTGACAGGTATCCATTGCATTTGGCTGCTAGGAGGCCCTCATGGCCTCTGCCAGAGTTATTTCAGGTAATGATGGTGTGTGATCCAAGATGGGATTCTTGCAGGGTGCTTGTGCTCTAGCTCTAGAATTGCAGACACCAGCAGCTGGGACATGATGCCTCTTATCACTGTTTCTTACTAAAAGCACTCTTTAGCATTCAGAACATGTTCTGAAGACTTATTTCCATTATACATTTTAAATACCAATATTTGAACTCAGACACCTCTAGTTCTCTCTCTGGTAGCATCTTCTCAAAACTCATATTACCCTTATTTTAACAATAAAACAGGGAATGCTTTTGTTTTCTGGGACTTTCAACTAGGAGGCTTGAAGACCTAGTTTGTGGGGATGTCTGCAGGTCCCAGCAGCATAGATTAGTGATGCTGTGATCCTGGCATCTTGGGCAGGGTACAGTATTATCTCTTGGTTCCCGAGCTTCTTTCCTTGAACTTACCTTTAAACTGCTCTTTGGAAAATCAGAGCTGGTGTGGATTCCAAGCTTCCTCTGTTGTTTCTGAGTTGCTGCTGTTTTGTGAGTCTGTCCTGCTGACACTGGTACATAGGCACAGTGTATTGAGTGCCCACCATGTTTGGTGCACTGTACCAAGTACTTGATTATATTGTCACATTATTTAATTCTTACATTATAACTTTATGAGGTGAGGGACATTAACCCCTTTTCTAAATGAGGTAACTATGACTCAGAACAATTTAAGTAACTTTCTTGAAGCTGGTTGTTTCAAACTTGCATAATTGTCAGAATCCTTCTGGAAGGTTTATTAAAACACAGATGCCCAGGCCCCACCCCTGGAGTTTCTGATTCAGTAGGTAATGAATGAGCTCGAGAACCTGTACTTCTAACAAGTCCCAGGTACTGCTGCTGTTGCTGATGTAGGGACCATACTTTGGGAACCATTACTCTTAGCCACTCAACTAAGTTGCTGGTTAGGGATTGCCTCCTGGGCTACCAGCAGGTGCACTCTACCTACGGCAAGTTGTCCTTGGGAACCTGCAATGAAGGGAGGCCTGTTCCCTGCCCAGGATGGACTCGGGACTTCCTAGTAGAAGATTCAGGTGAGTGGCTCTTTCTATTTTAGGGGAGACCCTGGTATGCACAGGCATGCTGAGACAAAGGGAAGGATTAGGAGCAGGTGTTAAGAGTGGGTATTGCCTGTGTATCAACTAAGAGTCAGCCTGATTTATTATCACTGTGTGCCAGTAATTCTAAACAGTGTCTGAGGTGAAGGCCCCTCTCCCCACTCTTTATATGACACTGCCTGATGGCTAAAGAGAAAAGTGCTTCAACACCCTCATTGTTACGGCTCCAAACTTGGGGGCCTTGCCTTCTGTTTCCTTGTTTCCCCAACATGGCTAAGTGCTCAGTCTCATCTCATTGGTAAATCTTTCCTCCTTCACCCCATTTTAATGCTAAAATAACCAAATTTAAAATACCCAAGGAATAAATAGAATACTGTGGAGCCACATATTTGATAGTTATGTTTCAGTTTCATAGCAACTTAGAATTAGCAAATGTCTAGTGTTCCACTGTGTATCAAAGAGTGGTCTCACCGTGGGACACGGATGAATCCAGGCAGTCATCACAGGGACCTTGTGAGGGGATTTCTGTCATCACCCCTGCGTTGTGAGTGAAGACACAATGGAGGGGAGGTGCACTGCCATGAGGGGACTTCCCAAGTGAGTGGGCGCAGCTGGGACTGCTGCCAGGCAGCCTTGCTCCAGAGACCATGCACTTAACCAGTATTCTTCGCAGTCCCTCATGCAGACAGTTGATGCCTAATAAGTGCTCACTGGATCCACACATGTAAGTCAGTAGTAATATTAGGTGCTAGCAGTACAGGGAGCTCCCGCCTCAGTTGGAGCAGGATGCTGTGTGAGTCACAGTCTGCACAGGATGACAGGAGCTCCCTTCAGGCTAACGCCTTTCTTGTTGGTTGCTGCAGCCCTTACCTTCACTGTAATGAAATGTGGTTCCCCTTGAGGGGGCGGTTATTGGTATTTATAGCGCAACTTATGGCTGAAGAGTGACAGAAGCAACAATTACCTCTTTAATCCTCTTAGCATCTATCTGAAGAGGGGAGTGGAGGGCTGTAGCCTGCTCCTCTCCCTCTCTTTGCATCTGTGTCCCTGTCCCCACACAGAAGGTACACAGCAGCAAGGTGTGGGGAGGGGAGAGGCAGTCAGGGAGTAAATCTTTTCTTTTAGGTTACATTCAGAGCAAGGTGGAAGAATAGGGCCTCTTGTGGGGGCCTCGAGTTCAGCCCACCCGTGTGCCACCTTATCCTTACTGGTAACTCGGTGGAGAAATAACCATATTCCTCCTGAAGAAATCTCGCTAGCCATTTTCACTATTCTTATGCTCAAGGAGTAAAAGTTTGAATCATAGATTTTTCCCCTTTCTCAAACAATGAATTTTCTGTCTTGGCAGTTACAAGATTCAAGACAAACTATTTAGAAAACTAGAGAAAAGGGATAGGGATACAGTCTGGGAAACCTTGGTGTTAGTTGTTTTCCATGGGCGTGTGTGTATCACACACATTTGTATCCCTGCAGCAGCCTACTTGGTACGCATGATAAGCAGCCCGTGGCTGTGTGATCTTTCGGTATGTGCATGTAATTGAATTCAGTGACAGCACCTAAAGATACACTGCAAGGAGATAAGGCTCATTTGGTCATCTGAACTCATCTGTGGGGTGCTGTGGTGGTACTGGAAGGTTCCTTGTTTATACTACTGTTTTCTGTCACTAAGGGTTGCATAAACTCCTATTGCCGGGGTTCAGGACATTTTCAGATGATAGTGGCTTCTATTTCAGGATTATTAATAATCATTTCCCTGTCCAGATCACACTATTAGTTAAGTGTGCAAAAGAGATAATACAGTTAGAGAACACTCTTAGCTTCCTGTTTCTTTTTCTCCCTCATCATCTTTCATGAAAAGATCTGGCTGCATTAACTTCCTCCTTTCTGCCATTACCCACCTCTTCCGGGCCACTAGCTGACTATGTGTTGTTGGTCAAGCCCCTGAATTCCAGACTTTGGGAGACTCCAATCTATCTTTGTCGAGGAGTGCTCATTTAGTCTCAGGGTTTGGTTTTAAAATGCTTAAAAATATTTTTAATGAGTTTATTTTATACCTGGGGAACCCAGTTTGGGCTAGTGCACTACCCAAGATCCTGAGACCTGAAAAAGGTAGTGGGGGTGGCGTTCTGTCACCGTGAGTTTTGCAATTGGAGAGACGTAAATGTTTCACCAGCTTAGTTCTGAGCTCTGGCTTTCCCTGGTCTCCTTCTTCCTGTTCTGGCCCCAGGACTATGGTCCCTACTTCTCTGCCCTCCTTGAGGACCTTGTTGGCAGCAAACAAGCACAGTCCTCCAAATAAAGGAAAATGTCTTCAATTTGTGTTGGGAGAAAGGAAGGCCAATCGAGGTAATTGTGGAATAAAACAGAAATTACCACCATGGTCACTGGTTTGAGCCCAAGGTCACTGGCTTGAACAAGGGGTCACTGGCTCAGCTTGAGCCCCCCAATATAGGCCCATATTAGAAAGCAATCAATGGACAACTAAAAGGTCGCAACTATGAGATGATACTTCTCATCTCTTTCCCTTCTTTTCTCTGTCTCTCTGTCACACACACACACACACACACACACACACACGCACGCACGCACATAAATAAGAGGGAAGTTTGTATCACTACAGGCTTATATCAAGAAAGAAGAGAGATCACAAATAAACGAACTAACATTACATCTGAAAGAACTAGAAAAAGAAGAACAAAGGTAACCTGATGTCAGCAGAAGAAAGGGAATAACAAAAATTAGAGCAGAGCTAAATGAATTAGAGAACAAAAAAACTACAGAAGAAATTAATACAACAAAGAGCTGGTTCTTTGAAAACATAATAAAATGGACAAAACTTTGGCTATAGTCTCTAAGGAAAAAAGAGAAAGGACTCATAAACAAAATCAAAATGAAAGAGGAGAAATTACTGCAGACATCATAGGTATACAAAGGATCATACTAGAATACTATGAAAGATTATATGCCACCAAATTCAACAATCTAAAAGAAAAGGATAAGTTCCTAAACTACACAATCTTCCTAGATTGAGTCAAGAAGAAGTGGAAAACCTAAATAGACCAATAAGCAGTGAGGAAATAGAAACAACTATCAAAAACATCACACACACACAAAAAGTCCAGGCCCAAATGGCTACACTAGTGAATTCTACCAAACATTCAAAGAAGATTTAGTATCTGTCCTTCTCAAAGTTTTCCAAAAAATCAAAGAAGAGACAATACTCTCTAATACATTTAATGAGGCCAACATAACCCTGATACCAAAACCTAGCAAGGACAATACAAAAAAACTAAACTACAAACCAATATCTCTAATGAATGCAGATGCAAAAATCCTAAACAGGCCCTGGCTGGTTGGCTCAGTGGTAGAGTGTCGGCCCAGCGTGTGGAAGTCTGGGTTTGATTCCCAGCCAGGGCACACAGGAGAAGTGACCATCTGCTTCTCTAGCCTTCCCCCTCTCATTTCCCTCTATCTCTCTCTTCCTCTCCTGCAGCCAAGGCTCCCTTGGAGTAAAGTTGGCCTGGGTGCTGAAGATGACGCTGTGGCCTCTGCCTCAGGCGCTAGGAAGAGCTCAGTTGCTGAGCAACGGAGCAATGCCACAGATGGGCAGAGCATCACCCCCTAGTGGGCATGTCGGGTGGATCCTGGTTGGGCACAAGCACGAATCTGTCTCTCTGCCTCCCTACTTCTCACTTGAGAAAAATACACACACACAAAAAAAATCCTAAACAAAATACTAGCAAGTCAAATACAATAATACATTAAAAAATAATACAGGCCGGGCCCAGTGGAAAGAGCGCTAGCCTGGTGTGTAGATGTCCTGGGTTTAGTCCCCAGTCAGGGCACGCATGAGAACTGAGCATCTCTTTCCCTTGCCCTCCCTCTCCCCCTTCTCTCCTTCTTCCTCTCTCTCGCAGCCAGTGGTTCAGCTGGTTTGAGCGTTGTCCCTAGGAGCTGAGGATAGTTCAGTTGGTTCAAGCATTGGACCCAGATGGGGGTTGCCAAGTGGATCCCAGTTGAGGTGCAGGTGGGAGTCTATTTTCACTCCTCTCACTTAAAAGAAAAACAAACGTCATAATCAAGTAGGATTCATTCCAGGAGCATAAGGATGGTTCAACAGATGCAAATCAGTCAATGTAATACACCACATCAACAAAACAAAGTATAAAAATTATATGATCCCACTAATGGATGCAGAAAAGGCAGTCAATAAGATACAACATTTATGTTTTAAACACTCAATAAAATGGGTATAGAAGGAAGTACCTCAACATCATAAAGGCCATAGATGACAAACCCTCAGCCAACATCACACAATGGAGAAAAGAAATCCTTTTCAAGAAATGGTGCTGGAAAATTGAAAAGAATGAAACTTGACTACAGTTTGTCCCCTTGCACAAAAACTAATTTAAAATGGATCCAAGACCTAAATATGAGATCTGAAACAATAAATCACATAGAAGAAAACATAGGTACTAAAGTTATGGACTTTGGCCATAGAGAACATTTTATGAATTTGACTCTAAAGACAAAAGTAAAGGCAAAAAAATAAATGAATACGACTACATCAAACTAAAAAGCTTCTGCACAGCAAAAGAAACCGATAACAAAACAAACAGATAGCCAAACAAATGGGAGTTGATATTCACAAACAATAGCTCTGAGAGGGGATTAATATCCAAAGTATATAAAGAACTCACAAAGCTCAACAACAAACAAGCAAACAATCCAATTAAAAAAGGGGAGAGAACCTAAACAGACACTTCTTTCATGAAGACATACAAATAACAAATAGATATATGAAAAATGCTCATCTTCACTAGCTATTAGAGAAATGCAAATCAAAACTACAATGAGATACCACCTCACACCTGTTAAATTGGCTATTATCAACAAGACAGGTAATAACAAGTGTTGGAGGAAAAGGAATTTTTATTCACTGCTGGTGGGAATGTAAACTGGTACAGCCATTATGGAAGACAGTATGGTGGTTCCTCAAAATATTAAGAATAAAGCTACTACATGACCCAGCAATCCCTCTACTGGGTATCTAGTGAAAAACTCAAAAACATAGATACTCAAAGACACATGTATCCTGATGTTTATCACAGCATTATTCACAGTGGCCAAGACATGGAAACCATCAAAGTGTCCCTCAATAGAGGACTGGATAAAGAAGATGTGGTACATATATACAATGGAGTACTGCTCAGCCATAAGAAGTGATGACATAGTGCCACTTACAACAACATGGATGGACCTTGAAAACATTATACTGAGTGAAATAAGTAAATCAGAAAAAGAGCTAAGAACTATATGATTTCACACATAGGTGGGATATAAAACTGAGGCTCATGGACATAAATAAAAGTGAAATGCTTACCAGGGCAAAGGGGTTGTGGGGGAGGGGAGTAAAGAAGGACAAATATTTGGTGACGGAAAATAATTTGACTTTGGGTGATGAGCACACATGCAATCAACAGTTCAAATGCTATAGAAATGTTTACCTGAACCCTTTGTACTCTTTTGATTAATATACCCCATTAAGTTTAATTTCTAAAAAGAAAAGAAAAGAAAATTGGTCATAGAATACTACTTTCATTCCTCCCGGAAATCAAAGATCAGAGAAGGAGAGCTGTCCTTATCCTCCACATAATTATAGAAGAGAGCCAAAGTTCTTGGGAATGCCAGGAGAGTCAGGAAACTCTTCCAAAATTGCCACAGAAAGCCAGCAGAGATGTTAACTCTGGGGAGAATGAGGTCATAGGAGGGGACCTTGTGTAGTGGAAATAATGACTTCCTGCTCTCAGACATGGAAAACAGCTTCTGAGGGATGGCTTGTGGATCTAAGCCAGGTCTTTAGATGCCCTCCAGGTTTCTGACATGTGTCATGTGGCTTCAGTGAAGAGGCCATTCTGCAGTTCCTTCAGTGGTGACAGTAACTCTGGGCTGGGCATGTGCTCATGGAGGGCAGGTGTGAGAAGGAGGTATGGAACTCCATTGTGTGCCCAAGTCATCTGTTTCCTGGTTAGCTTTTTTCTCTCTTCTCCAAGCCTAGCTTTTTTCTTTTCTATCACCAATTAGCATCCAATATGAAACCACCCAGCATGGGAAGGTTTGCTTTTCAGATTTGTGTGCTGAGCACAGCAGAGCAAGAAGAACCTTCCTGAAGGAAATGCTATAACATTCGGCCTGTTTTCACTGCTGCCCATATGGATATTTCTAAGTAAGGATTCAAACATGAAATAGAATGTATTAGTAAGTATAACAGAGAAGTGAAGTGTATTTTTAGCAAATATGGCTAAAGCAGATTATTGAAGTGTGGAAGTGAGCCGAGGGAAAGGGAGAGAGGGGCACAGTGCTGGGGATGATGGTCATGGTGGCCGCTAGGTGTCCCCAGACTTGAAAGATGGATGAGGCCTGAGGATGCCTCGGCCAGGGTGGTTCCTGGAACACCCAGGGCTTCTTGAGGCTACTGTGCTGGTTTTAGAGCCCCTTGTGCTCCTGCTTCTGCGTATCGTGGAGGAAACAAGTAGAGACAGGCAGCAGGTTGTGGTGAAGCCAGGTAAGTCCTGTGGCTGTGAATGCACCGGGTTTGGTGGAGAATCTCTGTCACCTCTAACGTGGCTGCCACCTGCCACCTGGCCTGGAGGATGATGGGGCGGGGGGAGGGGAGGCCTGGTCAGAGGAAGCCATATGAGCTGAAGGGAGTCAAGGCAGGTAGTGCTGTGAGCACTGCAGGAATCCTGGGAGGAAAGATGGGGACTTGAATCATGATGGCCAGATTGTGGATCCTCAACCACACCACCCACCACACTCTATAATTCAGCTTCTTTATCTGTGAATAGAATGTTAATACTTTCTCAGAGAGTCATAAGCCCAAACAAAGTCACAGATAAGGGAAGTTTGAAACTTTTGTTAAGAAAATTTCTGAAAATGCTAAGATGTAATGTTATTTCCCCCTGCAGATTAGCTAGGGGTGACACCTGATGTCAGTACAGGTGTGTGACTGCCTCTGGTACTGTCACTATTTACAGTAGAACAGAGTTCAGCCTCAGGCAGGTCCTTCTGCTGCTGTCCATCTGGTCTCTGGTTACCAGATTGCTCAGAGGGCCTGATACTAAGGCACTTTCCTCACTCAGGGGTCCCCTAGCTGGGCCCCAACCCTGCAGTCTGGTCTCTTTGGGTTGGCCAAGTTAACTCTGGGGTCCTCAGCTTCATGTGGGTCCTGGACACCTGATCTTATATTCTCCCTTGCAGAGAAAGGCTATCATTATTGTAAAGGATAATTTTGTACATCAACTTATTGATGTACAATCAATAAGTTGACTGGAACATCAAGTGCCTAGATGTTTAATCAAACATTATTCTGGGTGCTTCTATGGGGTGTTTTTAGATGAAATTAACATTTAAATAAGCAGATTGCTCTCCCAAGGTGTGTGGGCCTGGTCCAATCAGTTGAAGGCCTGAATAGAACAAAAGATCCACCCACCCCCCAAATAAAGGGAATTCATCCTTCCTGATGGCCTTTGAACTGGGACATTGGCTTTTTCCTGGCTTTTGATTCAAATTGAAAGATAGGCTTTTTCTGGGTCTGGAGCCTGTCAGACTTCATTCAGACTGGAACTTGCACGTGGGCGTCAGCTTGTCAGTTCACCCTGCAGATCTTTGGACTTGTCAGCCTCCATAATCATGTGTGTGGTTTCTTATAATAATTCTCTTTATTTGTTGGTTCTGTTTTTCTGGAGAACCCTGACTAATAACATAATCATTAAAATTGCACGTTGTGGCCCACACACAATGCCTCTTTCTCTATTACAGGATTTTAGAAGAAGGCAGTGGTGGGTAGACCTCCCATTGTTCAGTCTTTGTGTTGGAGAGGCATAGGCTTAGAGCTATGGGGCCCTGCTTTTAGAAAATTCTGAGCAGAGAAAACTAAACGTGTGCAAAAGGAGAAATTAGGAACTAATTTTCACATTAAAATAGGATTTCTTATAAGGTTCTTTTAATTAACAGGTGTCTTTTATTGGGAAAATTTTGATTTACACTAACCCCTTCAGGAACACGTGGATTACCAAAGGAACTAACTACCCCTCCTATCAGCCTCCAGGGCATAGCATTGAGTGGCCTGATTGATTGACTCACGAGGCTGATAATTTGATAACTCATTTCATAGACTGTTTCCTAATGACTGGCCTGGACCTGGGAGTTTCCCTGTAGCAGAGGGCTCTTTGGTTAATTTGCACCTTTTTGTTTATTTGGATTTGATTTTCTTGGATGGACTCTTAAGTCAATCCTTGAGTCCTTTTCTAATTATTCAGTACCTGCAGCCGGCCCTAGCTCCCTGTTTATGACACATAGCCGAGAAGAAGGCGTCAGGCAATGGGAATCATTTATGATGGGTTCTCCAAGGGACTCCTGTTGTCAGGAACATGGTGTCAGGCTCAAAAGAGTTCTGAAGAGTCAACGAGACTGAGATTTTCTCTCTGTTTTGGGGCAGAACACAATGTCCTGCACAGATACTTGGCAGTATTTATCAAGTCAATATCTGAAATGAAACTATAAAAATATCTATTAATATAGGCTTATTAAATAATAAGCCAAACTTATGGGTTCATGATCCTTTCATTCTTGTTTTGACAACCTGGGCATTTCAGAATCTCAAAATGACCTCTGTGGATGAGCACAGCCTGGGACATACCCTCTCCCAGACCTTAGGAAATCTCTCCCAGGCTCTCCTCCCTTCACAGACACCACCTGCTCTAATTCTCATGACATTGTCCACTCTGAGGTAGGAGGGACTGATAAGAACTTAGTTTTATGCAGGAGTTGCAAGTTGAGGTAAAGTTCCCATGTTATCTGTTTTAAAGGATGCAGATTGTTTTTTCTGAGGATAAAAGCCTCCAAGCTCCCTGAAATCGCAGATGGGTGCCCAAGTCATGTATGTGAAGGTGGTTAAATACATCTGGTGATTCTTCCATATGCCCTGTGAATTATGAGAAAATGACTTTATCGTTAGAGTCTTTCACTGAGCCCAAAAGGGAGGGTTGGTTCAACTTATCAGACCACAGTATAAGCAGTGACTAGATCCTGCAGGTGCCAGAGTAGATTTTTTGAGTATAGACCGTCTCTATGACATAAGCAAATGGAATGCTCTGCCACACTTCCCTTTCTTGGTATTACTAGGGTGTGTGACTGCGTTTGCTCTTTACACCCCTCCATTTCATTGTCACCACTCTCATCTCCCAACCTTTATCTCGAGCTCACACATTCATTTGCCTGAGCTTGACCATCTGCATGGGCAGCTGCTCCCAGGCTCAGTCCAGCTCTGCCATGCACTGCCAGCAGTTCAGACACCTTGGAAGCTGCATTCCAGCCATCAGCATAGGGGGATGTGCTGCTGGGCACGCTGTTCTCCGCTTGAGATAGCATGTGAATGAGGCAGCCACAATTACATGTCCAGGCACTAAAGGTGTTAGTTGCACCCGGCCCGGGCATGAGAAGGAGCAGGTCAGCACTATGCTGGAGTGTCTCCAAGTTTCTCTGGGTGCAGTCTTTCACAGCCCCTGTGTGAGAGCAGCACCCCTACACCACAGCCCTTGCCTCTGCTGTTAAGCCTTAATTGGGTCCGGGAAACCACTTGAGGGTTGTCCCATCCCTGCCAAAGGACTCAAGAGACACTTCTGAAATTAATTACAGTGTGATAAGTATTGTGAAACAGCACTGTTGCCCTTGGGACTGTCACCAAAGCCAACTGCTGCAGAGTGCTGGGCATTCTGACTTGCTAGATTCTTCTACCACCCAGGGCTGTGGTGTGAAAAGGGGATTTGGGGGTCTGCCCTAGCAGGGTAGTGAAGTCAGGGAAGAGATGGGGAGAAGATTTTAAGATAGAAAGAGGAAACTGGATGGATATTGAAAAATATTAGGGTGTTAGCCCCACTGTCCCTCAGTGATTACTTTCTTAGCATAAAGTAATCAGTCAGGCTTACCTGCTTTATTCATTGGACATTGAAAAGGAGAATAATGCTATAGACACTGGGGTCTGATAACTCCCTGGGTTGTGCACATTCAGATTTCCACAGCCCATTTCCACACCTGTTACAGAATCATCTTGCCCGTGCACATTGGGTTGTAACGGCGGGTCACTGGAGGGTATGAGTTTGTAGATGCTATCAACAGAATGTTTGTCACCCCTCCAAATTCATATGTTGACACCTAACCCACAATATAATGGTGTTAGGACGTAGGGTGGTTAGGAGATAATGACATCATGAGGGTGGAGCTCTCATGAATGGGATTAGTGCCCTTATTAAAAGACCCTAGAGAGCTTGGTCAGGCCTTCCTCTATGTGCAGACCCAGTGAGAAGATGCCATTATGAACCAGACTCTAGGCTCTCAGCAGACATTGAATCTGTTGGTGCCTTGATCTTGGACTTCCAGCCTCCAGACTGGGAGAAGCCACCTACTCTGTGGTATTCTGTTATGGCAGCCCAGTAGACTAAGACAGTGTGACAGCTACCTGAAGACAGAATATCAAGCTTTGCTTGAATACGTCTGGGAAGTCTGGGCTGTGCTGTTCCAGTCTGTATTGGATGGTGTTGACTTGAGCTTATCAGGTTGGACAAAAAAGGCACCAGAGTGAGGGCAGAGGTTAAATCAGGTGACGTGGCTTCTGTTAGGAACATTTTATTAACTTGTGTTTTATTTTAAAGTTCATACCGCCTCATAGGGAAAGTTGCTTTAAATTTACTCTTTAAAATGATGCGAAGACAAGGGTATACATAATTTTTTTCTGTATCTGGAGGAAAATTCCCTGAGCCTAAAAGAAAGTTCCACCAGAATAAAAGATCCCAGAGTCCACTGTCAGAGACTAAGTAGCAGAGGGGCTCCAACTTCTGAGTGAGGCAGTTTTGACTCTTTTATCCACTATGAACTGTGTGAGGCATGCTCACTTCCTCAGCCGTCAAGCACTGTGTGAGATAACATGCAACATTTTGTACAGACCAGGCAGAGTACACCCACTCATTGGTGATTGTTAGAAGTCATTGAGAGATCTGTTGTGATGATTCTCAATACTCCTCTGTTTAGTACAGTTCTTTTTTTTTTTTAAGTGAGAGAAGGGGAGATAGAGAGACTCCCTCATGTACCCCGACTGGAATCCACCCAGCAACCCTTGTCTGGGGCCAATGCTCTGTCCATCTGGGACCATACTCACAACTCAGCTATTTTTAGCGCCTGAGGCAGAGGCTTGATGGAGCCATCCTCAGCGCCTGGGCCAACTTGCTTGAACCAATCAAGCAATGACTGTGGGAGGAGAAGAGAGAAAGAGAGGGAAGGAGGGAGAAGCAGATGGTCATTTCTCTTGTGTGCTCTGACTGGGAATTGAACCCGGGACTTCCCCATGCTGGGTTGATGCTCTACCCCTGAGCCAACCTGCCAGGGCCAGTTTAGTACATTTCTACCTGGAAGCGTAATTTTTAAAAAACATGTCCTCTTTTAAAAGGATCGTTATGGATAGCATTGACTTCAGATTTTGAGTCTGTAGGCCCAGGGCCATGTCCCCTGTTCTGGCTAGTTTCCAAGGTGGGAGGTTCATTGCAGACAGCCTAGACCACCATCATGGTGGGTATCCCCAGTGGGAAGTTGGAGTCACAAAATACACATGCAGCCACTGTCTTTTACAACTATAACTGGTCATGCAAGGGCCATTTGGAGAGAGAGGAATCTTCCTGACGCAGGGAGCTGGCTACCTTTTTCCCCACAGTCATTGTGGGCTCCAAGCCTGTCTACTTGACATATTGAGACTCCATTGGATACTTTTCCTGTACAAAGTGACAAGACAGATCTTGGGAGTGTTTGAGAACAGTCTTGACTTGGCTGGAACACTTGGCAAATATGCTGCTGAGCACCCATCTGCGCTAATAAAACTTGCTTGAGGTTGGGCTGAGGGAAGTAAACACATCCATGGGGTGGTTATGATTTGCATGCTTGAGTCAATGAAGGTGGGTTCTAGAAGCATCTCACATCTTTCTTTTTAAGTGCCTGGCAGCTCAGACCTTTCCTTTGGAATTACATTTTTATAAATGGCATTGATTAGGTTCTTTATAATGAAGGACTCATACTCTCAAAGAAAGAATATATAAGCAGATTAAAGACACTACCACTGACATAAATAAATGAGTGATTCAAAAGTACATTATTTTTTCACAGAGGAATAATTATTTGTGCCTTTTAGGCCAGAGTAGTGCCCGTGACACTAGCCTGTTTGCATATTCGTTTTGTCATTCATCTCTTGTGGGATAGGATCAAGTGGACTGCTGATGGGTTGCCACAGTGAGGTCACACTTGTTTTCTGGTGGAAGCTTTCCCCTCACCTGAGCATTAGAAGGACAGATGGAAATGCATGTTGTTTTAAAATATGGGAATTGCAGTGTGGAGATGCTGAGAATAATTAAAAGAATATGATAGGAAGAAGATTTATCTTTGGGCTTGAGACCTAGGATAACATAACAAACATCTCTTCAGTGATCTCTGAGGGGAGTTATGAATTGCAGAGCAAGATGGGGTCTCAGGACTGGCAGGTGTCCTGTCAGTAGTGACAAGAAAAGTCTCAGCCATTTATAGTACAGTACGTTATATGGGGGTAACATATGAGGACCAGATTATCTTGGGTGGATTATCTGTGTAAAATGTTGAATCCCAGGCTAGCTTCACTGTGTATAGTTTTGGCTTGTAGGTTAGTTTTGAGTCATTTTTTCTTCTTAGCTGGTGTGTGCTTGGGAAATGCTTGCTAAGTTTTTTTTTTTTTTTTGCTTGCTAAGTTTTAACATTAGTTTTACACACACACACACACACACACACACACACAGTATATTCATTACACTATGTTAGAAAATAAGTAGGAAGGCAGATCTGCTGCCTCTTTGCTCCCTCCTCCCCATTCCAGCTTAGTGTGTCACAAAGCTTGTTAGTTTTGAATTCATTTTCATATTCAGGCTTGGGATTTTTCTTGTCACTTGTTACCTTCATTGGTTTGGTTGATCAAGAGCTGACTATCGTTTCGAATTTGAGGTCTAGTAATAATGTAAACTGTAGAAATCACTGGGGTAAGAGTGGTTTAATGGTGAAATTTCAGTTTTAGGTGAAAATCTTCTTATTTAGAATTAAAAGCACCATTGTCAAAATCCTTTAATTAAAAATAATGTAAACTGTGAACTTGTGGGCTAAAAACTTAGATTCTGGTAACTTCCAAAGCAAGCACATTGTTTTACTCTCACGAATTTCTCACAACAAAAATTTGCTGCCCAGTTAAACTTCATGCTGTTCATGAAAAAGGAAAATGCCTTCACCTTTTTTTATTGCCTGAAATGTTTCCAGTTGCGGACAAATATTTATTTCTTCTAACTGCCATGTGTACACATGACCTTATAATATTATGCAGGGCATAACAATGACATTAATTTTAGTGACTGCTTAGCATGAGCTAAATATTAAATATAATCTGGGAATATTTCCAATTAGTTTAAATAGTGATATGCCTTTTCCAATTATCCAGGGTACTTTTCTCTTAAAGAGGGTTAGTTCTTTCCAGTTTTTAAAAGTTACCATAATTTTTAAAATCAAAGACTTTTTTTTCCAGTTCAGGAAATAAAATGTTTAGTTCTTCAATAAAGGCAAAATGCCAGAGTGGTTCATTGGGGTTGATTGCCCATATTTAAAGTTTGTGTCCTTGGCAAAGTTAAGAAATATGCATATAGGCAATTTTAAAAGGATGGAAACACTCCAATATATTGTGCTAGTAGAATATAGAAAGAATGTACAACATGATTGATTGTTGTTTGTCAAGGGTTTAATGATATGAAAGATGAAAAAACCTAGAAATATATAGTCACCTACTTCAGGAAAAGCTTCTTTTTTAAAGAATGTTCATTTAAAGGTATGCTTTCTTAAATGCTTCTTTGTTCTCCAAATGATGTGGCCCAAGTGCTTAGTAAATTACCTTGGTTGTTAATGTCTTTAAAAATTTTTAATTAAATTTATTGGGGTGATGCTAGTTAACAAAACTATATAGGTTTCAGGTGTACAATTTTACAACACATCTTTTGTACACTGTGTCATGTGTTCACCCCCCCCCCCAAGTGAAGTCTCCATCCATCACCATTTATTCCCCCTCTACTTTCCTCCACCATTGCCCCCACAGTTGCTACACGGTTGTCTACGTCCATGAGGTTTCTTTCTTTTTTTTCTTTTCTTAATCAATCTCTTTACTTCCCTGTTCCAGCCTCCCACCTCCAACAACTGTCAGCCCGTTCTCTATGAGTTTGTCTCTCTTTTGCTTGTTAGATCATTAGATTCCACATATGAGTGAAATCATATGGTACTTGTCTTTCTCTGAATGGCTTGTTTCACTTAGCGTAATGCTTTCAAGGTCCATCCATACTGTTACAAAAGGTCAAATTTCCTTCTTTTTTGTGGCTGAGTAGTATTCCATTGTGTAGATGTACCAGAGCTTTTTTATTCACTCCTCTATTTGATGGGCACCTGGGCTATGTTTGTGTTCAGTTTGAAAACTTCAGACTCTTTTAATGGCTATAGTACTTGAGATGAAGGTTGACTGCAAGTCAAAGAAGACTACAGATAACTGAGTCAAATGGGCTGATTCTCTCTTATTCAAGTTTTGGTAGGTGGTTAAGGGCTGGCATGGTGCTTTGGTGGTGGCAGGGACCCAAGCTCCTTCTCGTTTATTTCTCTGTCTTGTATGACCTTGATTTAATGGTGCAAAACGGAGGGCATCAGTGTTCCAGGCAGGACAATGGAGGAAGGGACAGAAAACAGGTGGCAGAGGGCACATCTGAACTAACCAGAGCTTAGACCCGTGATAGCGAACCTATGACACGCGTGTCAGCACTGACACGTGTAGCCATTTTCGAGGACATGTGGCCGCATACGACCGCATACCAGAGAAGTATGGGGCCACATGCCGAGAGGACGTTTCATCCTTGGCTCCTGCACGGCCAGGTGAAGTAGCTGAGGATAAAACATTTGCTGTAGTGTAGACACTCTGTGCCGGAGGTCTGTAGGCAAAAACAACAGAACTCTGGTACAGAGCGTCTAGTTCTGGGACTTCCGGTTAGGCTGTTTTTCTCGAAGTGACACCACCCAAGTTATGCTTGGTTTCTTGGTGAATTTTGACACACCAAGCTCAAAAGATTGCCCATCACTGGCTTAGACAGTTGTGCCTGACTGTAAAGGAGCTGTGGAAGCAGTCTCCATTCTGAGGTGTAGATCTGAATCCCTATCGGAATCAGGGCCTTTCTCCCTAGAGAAGAAAGAGCTGTAACTAGAGCGGAACAGCTCAAAGTCTGTGCTACAGTAACAGACTTCAGCTATACATACAATAGAAACAGTCCATTAGTAACATTTTTAAACAAGTTGAATTCCTTTTTAAGGTTGTTATGGACTTAAATTCTATTAGCTTTAAGATTTGGAATGCCCTGATAGATCCAGACAGATCTGAACTACAAATTGTTTGTTTAAAATGAAGAAATGCCGTTATTTAACAAGTTTTACATAAGATTTTATATCTGTTCCCCAAACAAGCGGGGTTGAAAAGTACACAGTAATTTCACAAAAGACTGGTTTATGAAAATTGACTAACCCTAAAACTAGGAAGTGACTAAAGTGTGTGCTAGGTGATTAGACTAGAAGGTATGTAGGCTGGATGGATATATAAAGGGTGGTGCAGGGATATACTATTTGTTTGAGGGTTGGGGAAGGGGAGACTGTGAGGGTGGTCAGAGGTCAAAGCAGTGGGTACTTCTGTGATGAGCAGGAACCCTCCACCTGAGTCCCAAGGCTATAGGGAGCCAGACTGAAGGAACTGATTTGCCCTGTGGCCAGAATCTAGGTGAGCACCTGGTACGTGGCACCAGCAGAGCAACAGAGCAGATGACTTCTGGGTTACAGAGGAAGAGAAGGCCTTAGGCCCGGTACGTGAGTTTTGGTAATAAAAAGGTATTCAGGAACTCTTTGGCTAAGATCAGGCTAAACTCCATGTCTCTGATGTGCCCAGTTTCCAACTTATATAAAACCTGGATAGGGTTGAGTTAATTCTCTTTACTGATGTCTTCAGAGAGAGGTCGAAAGACAGCTGCTGGGTGAGTGCTGATCAGAGAAGTTTTTGACTTCCAGATTGGAGATGGGTGCTGGGGGGAGCTGGGGAGCAATGGGGAGTAATGGGGAGTGGGGGAGCGCTGGGGCATGGTGGGGAGTGGTGGGACGTGGTGGGGAGTAATAGGTAGTGATGAGGAGTAATGGGGAGCAGTGGGGGTAATGGGGAGCTGTGGGGAGTAATGGGGAGTGGTGGGGCATGGTGAAGGTAATGGGGATCAGTAGGGAGCAGTGGAGAGTAATGAGGAGTGGTGGGGAGTAATGGGGAGCAGTGGGGAGCTGTGGGGGTAATGGGGAGTAATGGGGAGCAGTGGGAAGCAGTCGGGGTAATGGGGAGTAATGGGGAGGAGTGGAGAGTAATGGGGAGTAATAGGGAGCAGTGGGGAGTAATAGGGAGCAGTAGGGAGTAATGGGGAGGAGTGGGGAATAATGGGGAGTGGTGGGTACAGTGGGGAGTGATGAGGAGTGAGGAGTAATGGGGAGCAGTGGGGAGTGGTGGGAGGTAATGGGGGTCAGTGGGGAGTAATGGGGAGGAGTGGGGAGTAATGGGGAGGAGTGGGGAGTAATGGGAAGGGGTGGGAAATAATGGGGAGCGGTGGGGAGTAATGAGGAGCAGTGGGGAGTAATGGGGAGCGGTGTGGAGTAATGGGGAGCGGTGGGGAGTAGTGGGGAGCAGGTGGGGAGCAGTGGGGAGTAATGGGGAGTGGTGGGGAGCGGTGGGAAAGATGAGTTCTGAGTTTGAGAGGGGATGGGGATCCAGATGATCTTAGGACTCCAGGATGGGCTTGGGGCTCCTAGAAAACACCAAAGTCAGTGTTGGGATTGACCATGATACTTTATTACATTAAAGCTCATTGGGGTGCATTTTAATTCTCTGCAATGCAATGATTAAAAAGTCATAAAGGGAAACAAAAATGATATTGCCTTCCATGTGATGTCATCTAAATTAAGGATTTCTGTGAGTTTTCACAATAGAATTTAGATAGCAGATATTCATGCAAAATTATTTATCTTTTTTAGTTAAGATATAGGTAATACACAATACTATGTTAATTTTAGGCATGTAACATTGTCATTCAATATTTATGTATCTAACAAAGTGACCACCATGGTAAGTCTAGTAACCATCTGACACGGTGCAAGGTTATTACAATATTATTGACACAACCGGAAACTTGTCCTCCTTGACCCTGTCACCTTCCTCACTCTTCTGCCCACCCCATTCCCTCTGCAACTGTCAGCTCTCTGTGTCCATGAGTCTGTTTCTGTTTTGCTTGTTTGTTTGAGATTCCACATATAATGAAATCATATGGTATTTGTCATTCTCTGACCTTTTTTTTTTCTTTTTTTCTTTACAGGAACAGAGACAGAGTCAGAGAGAGGAATAGATAGGGACAGACAGACAGGAACGGAGAGAGATGAGAAGCATCAATCATTAGTTTTTCGTTGCTGTCGCAACACCTTAGTTGTTCATTGATTGCTTTCTCACATGTGCCTTGACCACAGGCCTTCAGCAGACCGAGCAACCCCTTGCTGGAGCCAGCGACCTTGGGTCCAAGCTGGCGAGCTTTTGCTCAAGCCAGATGGGCCCGTGCTCAAGCTGGCGAGCTTGGGGTCTCGAACCTGAGTCTTCTGCATCCCAATCCAATGCTCTATCCACTGCGTCACTGCCTGGTCAGGCTCTCTGATTTATTTCACTTAGAATATACCCTCTACATCCATCCATGTTGTCACAAATGGCAAGATTTCATTCTTTTTTTATGGCTGAGTGGTATTCCATTACATATATATGTACCACATCTTCTTTATCCATTCACCTGCTGATGGACACTTAGGTTGCTTCCATATCTTGGCTAGTGTAAATAATGCTTCAGTGAAAATAAGGGTGAGATATTTATTCGAATCAATGTTTTCATTTTCTCTGGATAGATACCCAGAAGTGGAATTGCTGGGTCTTCATGCAAAATTTACTGGAAAAAAAATTAATTAAGGCATTGGTTCTAAACGACCATGGCTCATTCTGGAAACCTACTTTCTTGGCCTTTGTTTTTGCATTCCTATCAGACATTGTGCTTTATTATCATTTACGTTATTTGTTGATTAATAGGATAACTGCAAGAGATATGGAAAGGGAATCGGATAAGTAAAAGCTACCCGGAAGTTCTTCTACGTATTGTCTTTTTATCAATTCTCAGTATTTAGAGCTGAACTGGTGAGGTGATTTAGGGTGACCGATGACCTTGGCTAAGATGTAAGTGGACGATTCTGGGGCTTATGTCACTGCCAGACCCGTTCTGCTCTATCTCTGCTGCCCATACCACAGATCTGCGTGCATATTTCATGTTTTTCTCACCTTCCAGGTGCTTCTGAAAAAAATAAGATGAAAAAAGAAAAAAAGATATATCAGAGTTGAAAGCAGAAACACAGTTTCCTGTAGCTGGCATTAGCATTGATCCCTCTGACCCCCAGTCCACCCCGCCCCCTGCCAAATCTGAATCTCTCACCAGGTGACTCCAGGACTGTGTGGGGTCGACATACATGGGGTTTTATGATAGGATGTGGCTGGAACAACATAAAGAAGGCTATTTTTTCATCTTCTACAACAGGTGGCTTTGCAAGTGGGGTTGGGGTGTGCCTTAGGAGAGCACACTGTCTGCCTGCTAGCTGTTTGGTTTTGAGGAAACTTAGGGGATACCAATGGGCATTAGCAGCCTCATTACATAACAGGAAATGCCTGCTGAGGCCTTGGGTACAGTTCCAGAACCCTCACCAGACATTCTGGGACACACTGACATTGTCCCTGGTCTACTTGAGGAGAAGGAATTACAGGAAGAAGAAACCTCCCTGGGTCATTTAGAGAAACCGCGGTCAAGCCAGGATTGCCCCAGGAGGGTGTGGTGTTCGGCTCTGCCAGGATCAAGAGGGGGAAGAAAGCTAAATAATTTCCTCCTTTCTCTCCTGGAGCAGAAGCATTCACTGTCCAAGGCTGGACTAACCTGCTTGTCGACCTCACTGAAGACAGAGGCAGAGGCCTGGTCCCACACAGTGTGATTTCACTCTGGCAGAGACAGGCCCCGGGAGGTGGGCTCTTTATCCTGTGGGGTGGGAGGAGACCTTGCTGTCACTATGAGTGATAATGACCTCCTTTGCTAGTGGTTGCAAATATATTTAGTACGTAACAAAGAAGATTAGGTTTTGAGGTCTAGCAACCATCCTTTGCCCTATGACTCTGGGAAAGTTGCTTGACCTTCAGGACTTCCATTTAGAGAGGATTCTCTGTCAAAAGTGGCTTGGGACATCCTGCCAATTTGTCATCTAGTCAGTCTTTCCTTTAGAAGACACCAAGTATGGATTCTCTGTGAAAGACTTTGCAGTAGGTTACAGTAGTCCCCCTTACCCACAGGGGATACATTCCAGCAGCCCTGGAGGCCAGGGCAGCAGCAGGAGCTGATTAAGGCTAGAGGAAGGGAGGGTGTGGAGTCAGTAGCGTGGTGAGAAAATCAGCCCATGTGAGGCAGCAGCTTGGTCAGGAGTTTGGACTGTCATGTGAGGTGGTGCAGTATAGACTTTGGGGTTGAGTAACACCATGATGGACATGGATTTAGCAAGGTTGCTATGACAGAGGTAGGTGGGACTGGGGGGAGAAGGGCTGGGCTGAAGGAAGGAGACTCTAAAAGGGGGAAGTAGGGGTGCATTGCAGCAGATGGAAAGTCAGAGGGTAACACACTGTGGAAGCTGGAGGGGACCTTGGTGATCAGTTTACCCATAAGAGAATTTGGGTGCAGGCAGAGCCGTGTCTTGTTCACTGGCTTCATAGAGGTGAGGCAGGATGTGGGTAACAGAACCCAACCTTTATTGAGTGGGTCCTGTCCCTAAGCACACACAGGGAATCACATTTTGTCCTCCTGACACCCCCCAGGGTAGGCGCTGTCACTGCTCGCATTTTACAGGGGGAGAATGGAGACAGAGAAGTTCAGTGATCTGCCCAAGGTCCCATTAGAGCGGTGGCAGAGCAGGCTTTGACCTGACCAGAACGACAGCAGCGGTAGGCTTGGCCTTGCACCCAGGTGGTGGCAGCTCGTGTTCCTTGAAACCGCCCAGCCTGCCCCGGTACTGGCAGGGAGAATAGCGGGGGGTGGGGGTGGCGAAGGGCAGCATGAAGGAGGGTGCAGAGGGTTTGGTGCCTGGCTGCCACCCAGAGAGCTGAGTGTGCCTGAGGTCCTGGGAGGGCAGTTTGTCCTGCTCTAAGGCACACTCCAAACTCCCTTTTATCCTTTCCTCCTTGGAGCCCATCTTTACTGCAGGAGGGAATCAGCTTTGCCAGCTCACCTGGCCCTTGGTACAGCTGCATCACCTCCGAGCTGCTGCCCTTTCAGTCTATTAGTGTGTGTGCATGTGCGTGTGCATGCAAGTGTATGTGTACATGTGTGGGTGTGTCTGTGTATGTGTTTGTGTATCTGTGGGTTTGTATTCGAGTATATGTGTCTGCACATGTGTATGTTTTTGTGTGCATATGCATGTGTATATATGCATATGTATATGTGTATGCACGTGTATTGTGTGCACATTTGTGTATGGGGTAGGTGTGTGTACATGTGTGGGCTGCTGGAATTGAAGGAGGAGTCCTTGCTGCTCTCCCTGCCCAGTCAGCTGGGTGGCTGCATAGAATGTATTTAAATATACTCAGTGAGATGTATGAACCCAAACCAAGTCCTTGGAACCTGATTACAGCTGAGTACCAGGTCCCTCCTCAGGCATGTGTCACAGCTGCCTGGCAGCCTGGGCTACTTCTAACAAGGAAATAGGCCAGGCAGAGGGACGGAAGGAAAGAAAGGGGGCATTGGCAAGAGCAACAGAAGAGAGAAAGGGGCTGATGGGGAGAAGGGGGGATACTTGTGAGCAGAGATCTTTTCTCAAGACATAAAATTTAAGCAAGGCCCAATTTAGCGGGGCTGACTCTACCTGTTATGAATAAATGCATTTGATGCAGGATTAGCTGACGGTGGGGACTTACCCTGGTTTGTGTGTTTGGAGTTTCCTAACAAATCAGTCTTTTCTCTTTTCCTCTGTTGGGTCAGTCTTTCAGAGTTAGGGCTGTGGGCCCCTGCAGGGTTGTCTGTGGGACGGAAGGTCGTGTTAGAATGATTTCTCTTGGTATCCTGCTTTGTAATGTTGGTCAAGTCACAATGTTTAAGAGTCTAGATTCCTAAGCAGGTAGTACTGGCCTTAGGATAGTAAGTGTTACTCAAGGAGACTTGGAGCTCCTGTGTGAGGACACCTGGCTGTCTGACACAACAGAGCACTCCACACGTGCTCCTACTTTCCTGCATCAGCTGAGGTGGGCCTCTCTGGGAGAGATCTTGAGCATATTAACCACTCAGAAAGGCTAAATGTGTGATACCTGGGAACATGTCCTGTCAGAGACCCTGGTGGACACTTTATTCCCTTCTTTCTATCGCCTACCCCCACAAGAGGTAGCTGCTCACTCAGGCTTTTCCTGAGTCCGCAGTGCACAGCCTTGACTAACTTGACCTCTCCTGAGGAGTGGACCAAAATCTTCTCTCGATTCCAAGGGACCTCAGAGCAGTCATAGACCACTGTCACCTTGTTTCTTAGTTGTTGTTTTGTTTTGTTTTCTAGATTGCCATGTATTTTTGAGGTGTTTTATGCTTATTCTTATGATGATCCTATCCTGACCAGCACACAAGTTGGGGGGAGTGTGGGAAGTTTTAGTGAAAAGGCATCCATGCGTGATGGTTATGGAGCTAAAGTGACACTTATTGGCCATTACCTAGTGGTGTGGCATCACTCTGGACAGGGGAGCAGACCAACTCCCAGGGCTTCAAGAACTGAACTTGTGAGCACATCATTACTGGACGTCCTTTCTCTCCCAGGTGCCAAGGACATGAACATCCTTCTGCAAAACCCAGTGTGGAAGAGGAATACAAAGATGATTCCATTGGCTTTGTAATTTGAAAGGCCATAAAACTATGGTGTAGAAAGCTACTCTGAGGCAGATCAAAGGCTTCAAATGTTGCAGTGTCAGGAAGACAGGTCTCTGTTTTCTGGAGGGAACTTTTCCTGGCTAAGTGGTCCATCTGGCTGCTTCCTTGGCCCAGAGAAGGAGCTTAAGTTGTGCTCTTCATGAGCACTGTCTGTCCTGTGTTGCTTATTCAGCACTGTTGCATAACAGAGAATAAAAACAGTGAAAGCAAATGGTCTAGCATTAGTGTGCGTTTTATAAGAACTTAGTTATGCTTCTCATGGCAAAGTTGTGTCTCTTCTTGGTGCTGTGGCTCTGTCACTGTTTGGTTTTCATTGAAGCCAGAACTACATGCTCTGGCTTTACCAAATACAAACAAAATGTAGCGAAGAAGAGCTGATTTTATACAACAAGTGATTTCAGGAGGCTGCCTTCCCTCTCCTTCCTTTTCCATGCCTTGTCACGTCACATGTATATATGAAAACATACCATTGCCCCTGCAAAGAAGGGGCACCCTAGAATTTATTCTTTTGTATGAGACTCGGATGGGAAGAAGGGAGTATCTAGGTTGATTCCAGTCTCTACCATTTGCTAAATACGTGAGGATTGGCAAGTCACATAACTTCTCAAGCCTTTATCTTCTAATCTGCATAATGGATGTGTTATTTCTGTCTCGCTTGCTTCCTGGGTTTGCTGTGAGGATCAGAAGAGATAATGTATAAACAAGTGCTTGGGAAGTTTTTCTCTGCACACTGTAAAGGAATCAATGGAAGGAGCTGGGCCCTCCTTCTCTTGGTACTACCAAACACTAGGCTGGGACCCTGTCTACTTTGGATCACATTGTATTCTTAGTTCCTTGCACAACACTCAAATGTTTGTGGAATTACTCAAAGGGAACAAGAAAGCAGTCTTTTAATATTCCCCCATGCAACTGCAGAGCTGAGAACATTTTTCAAAGTAACTGCACTAATTAATTGAGGAAATAATTTATTGGGATGTTTGTTACAGTTCTGAGTGCCTCATTAAAAGTTTTAAGCATAGCAAAAGACTTGAAATCAGGATCTTGAAGAGCTGTCTGCACCCTCATGTTCATTGCAGCATTATTCATAATAGCCATGACATAGAAACAATCTAAATGTCCTTTGACAGACGAAAGAAGAAAGAGACTGTGGCATATTTATATAATGGAACATTATATAAATGGAGTCTTTAAAAAGAAGAAAAATTTGCCATTTGCAATAACATGGATGAACCAGAAGGACATTATGTTAAGTGAAATATGCCACACAGAAGAGGAAACATTGCATGATTCTACTTATGTGAAGTATCTAAAATAGTCAAACTCATAGATGCAGAAAATAGAATGGTGGTTGTCAGAGGCTGTAGTTTTTCAATGGATATAAAGTTTTAGTTATGCAAGATAGGTTCTGGAGATCTGCTGTATAACTTACAACCCTGGTTAATCATATGGTACTATGCACTTTAAAATATGTTAAGAGGATAGATCTCATGTTCAGTCTGCTTACCAAAAGATCAAAAATAAGTGAAGGACCCTCCAAAGACACAAGTTTGTAGGATTGATGCTGGACATAGCCCTTCCCTCTCCACAGCCTCATAGAGTCATGGTCATGAATCCTGACCATGGACCATGAAATAGAGGATAGTAAAACTAAAAGTCAGGTTTTACTAAGAACAATGGAACTGAGTCACCAGGTATATATCAAGGAGGGACAACAAAGAATGGCGTGTACCCTTCCCCTTATCCCCTGCTCTCCTGCTTACTTGCACATAGACAAAAAGTTTTGCTTAAGTAACTGCTCAGGGCTTAACTATTTAAACCATGATACCACACAGTGAGGCGCAGAGCTTTCACTGACCTGCCATCGGTGCTGCTCCTGTAGGTAAGTGATAAAGGCTATGTCCACTCCATCTGACCCCACTTGTGGTTTCTTTGGGATCCTGTAACAACGCCAGATTGATATTCCTGGACTGGACCTCCTGTGTTACAAAGTGGGGAAAAAGTCTTTCCACCATATCAACTTGACTCAATAATGTTATACTAAATATATTGCTTGCATTATTTGTAAACAAAAAAAGTTTAAAAAATAAAAACAACTTTTAAGGATAGTTGATGAATTTCTGAATGATTCTGAAAGCTTTACAGCTGCTGTTTGAATGTGCTTGAAATTCTGCAATAAGGTACAATCTGAACTTTTCTTGCAGCCCTATTTCCTCATTCTTTGTTCTGATGGGTGGTATCTATAGTATATCCCTCAAGCTGACAAATGCAGTAGAGAAAAACCAAGAGACTAAGAAAACTCTGGATGTCCTGGATCAGCGGAAACAGTTTCCTATGTCAGTTCAGGTGGTGTCTGCCTGCTTTTGAGAATTCATCCCTTAGGAAAAAGGGATACCCAGCAATCGTGAGGTGTCCTTTTTCTTTTTAGTTTTTGTTAATCAAATTGGGGAAGGCTAGATGAAGCTCACTGTGCTTTAAAGGGAACTCAATTCCTGGTTTCTGCCGATAGAGTGATTTCCCACCCAAATCAGGAAATCCTATTACTCCTTTTCCAGGAATAACGGGGAGGGAGTGTTATGGGAGATTAAACCCAGCATCTGCTTTGATTTCTGTGGTTTGCTGGCCAGGGGGCACCCAGAGGAAAGGAAACTATTTCAGAATTGCACAGAGGCACTGTGTATGGACTGGCAGCACCTGAGACTGCAGTTTCTAGAAAACTGCCCCACAGAGCCCCCCTGACTCATGCTGTTTACCCTCTGCTGGGCCTTTGTTCCTGTATCTTTTATTTATCTCATATTGATTCCCTGATGCCTCTCTGCATAACTAATTTAGTTTTCCCATCTTCTCCAGGGGTGGCCCACCGGAGATTATATTCCAGAGATGCCCCTCTTTTCTCTGTATACAGTTTTCTCCTTCACCTCATCTATGCTCCAAGTCTCATCCATCAGGTTGAGGCCAAATTGTTCTCAGACATCAGAATCTCCTAAGGAACGGGTAAAAGGCAGAGTTCTGGGTCCTGTCCCAAGCCTGTTTGATTCAGCAAAACTTGAGTAGGGTGGAGACATTTACATTTTAAGAAGCATCCCAACTTTCAGAAGCAGTTTTGTTGACTTTTAACAAAATGGGTTTATTTGGGGACAATAAAGAATTTCAATGCTGAACATGCTGCGGTCTAAGTCCAGAAACAAAGGAGAGGAATGCTTTTTTATATAGACTTGGAAGGGGCTGTTGCAAAAACAGCATCATGGGAGGAAACTGGAAGTTTGAAGTATAGAGGTTTCTCATGAGCTAAGTCATGGCAGTTTCCCATTGGCTGAGCTGTTACTGGGCAAGGAGGAATCTTTTCTTCTTCCAGCAAAGGAAGTAAAGTAGTGTGACTTCCTGTTGGAGATACAGATGCGTCTCTTCCTTTTGGGGTCTTTCCTTGTTGAGGTCAGCAGGATGGATTGAGTGACAGACCCTTGTGAGAATTCTTTTTCCTATTTCCTGACTTTATTTTATTTGTTTATTTATTTATTTATTTGAGCATGAGAGAGAGAGAGAGAGAGAGAGAGAGAGAGAGAGAGAGAGATGAGAAGCATCAATTCGTACTTGTGGCACTTTAGTTGTTCATTGATCGCTTCTCATATGTGCCTTGACCCAGGGGCTCAAGTTGAACCAGTGACTCCTTGCTCAAGCCAGCAACCTGGAGCTCAAGCCAGTGACCTTGGGCTTCAAGCCAGTGACCATGGGATCATGTGAATGATCCCACACTCAAGCTAGAGACCTCACACTCAAGCTGTTGAGCCTGGGCTTAAGACAGCAACCTCAGTGTCTCAAACCTGGGACCTCAGTGTCCCAGGTCAATGCTCTATCAATTGCACTTCTACCGGTCAGGCTCCTGAGTTCATTTTAAATGAGGTTTCAATGTTCACAAGCTCTAGGATGGAAGTTTCCAAAACCCAATCTCCAGCTTACTACCTGCCGTCAGTGAGAAATCCTCATTTCCAACTCTGCCATTTCACTTTGTATATTTTTTTGGTACCTTCTATAAGTAAACATGTCACTACTTACAATAGTTGAAGGTGGAAACAATCCAAATGGTCATTGACTCAGGGGAGGAGGAAGTGGCCAGGTTAGTGTTGGGTGGGGGAAGAGTTACTATTTGGGAAGATGGAAGAGTTCTGGAGATGGATGGTGGCGATGGTAGCACAACCATGTGAATATAGTAATGCCATTGAAGTGGTCACTTAAAAATGGTTTTGATGGTAAATTTTATGTTATATGTATTTTACCACAATTTTTAAAAAAACAACGCATTTATTTCCCCAACTAAACTTCTTCCCTTGATGTCCGCATTTAATTGAAATAACCCTGATCAACCTGGGAGGAGAACCCTAACTTAGTTACTGCATTGAAGCCAAAGTCATAAAAAAAAAGGAATGTTGTTTGTTTTAAGACTTTACGGACACACTGTATTAAAGGAAAACAAGCTCATAAGCACATTGACATTTTTGGAAAATTTATTGCTTTCCCAACCTGGATGACTGGGTTGGCAGTTCTGGTACCAAATCATTTTGGAGATGGAGTGTGGGCACTCTGATTCAATTTTCTGAGATGCAGGAAGGTGTCCCAGCAGAAGAAGATGCATGTGTGCCCAAGTCCAGAGGCTAGAGAAAGTCTTCCCATGTGTAATTGCTAGTCTTTCCATTCAGCACCTGCTAAGGGACATCGCCTGCTTTTGCAGAGGGTGCTGATTGCCATGCTGAGCCCCGTGTGTAACATAGCCTTTTCCCGATCTGGAAACCCATTCTAGAAAGAAAAAGGATCAGAAACCAGGATTTGACCAAAGCAGTGCTGTTTTATCATTACGAGTGACATGGATTGTCAGCTTTCCTCTGGATGTGAACTTGCATGTCTTGACATGGATGGGGTAGTGGCACTGTGTTCTTTCAGAACTTTGAGGTTTTAGAATGACTTCTAAGTGATAAGCAAATCTCTGCCCCTACACTGAATTACTTTGTAGTTTTTCCTTCATTCACTGGACTTTGTCAGTGATTGTGGTTCAGAAGTAGCCACAAGGCACCGGGTGAATTTCCTTAAGTCCTGGGATTCACAGCCCCCATTCCCTTCTGAATGCCTGTTTCCATTTGGGGGCTGGAATAGCTGAAAATAACATTCTGTGCTGTCACCTGCCTGCTTTCATTATTATAGGGAGGAAATACCCTGAGATATTAAAACAGAAATCCTGTCATGGGTAAATAAAACCCCAATATGAATCCAAACTAGTTGTCAGCATAAGCGTGTCTTCTGGGCTTGAGCTCAGAGGTGCGCTGCTGGATTGGGAAGCTGTGAGCGCTTTCTGAAGCCATCTCCAAATATGTCTTAAGATCTCACTTATTTCCCATTATCCACATAAACATGCTCCTTCATTGACAAGTGTATCTGAAAATTGAGTGTATTTTCACTAAGGTGGCTACACGTGAGTGAGGCAGTATTAAACCATTTGCCAAGAGGACTGTGGTCCTGATTTTTACACCAGCTTCCAGTTCAGCACTTGGGACTATCCAGTAAATGAGCCCTTCCCTTGAGTCACCAACACAACAGATTGCATTCTGGCCACCCCTGAATAAATCAGAGGAGTGCCTTCTGCAGGGTGCAGTGGGGACACAATTGTACAAGTGTGGCATTTTCTGGATTCCTTTGCAGCCATTCTGCAGGGAAGACAGTGGAAATGAATGCAGACCGGCAGTCCTGACATGCTGCGAGAAGCCGTAATTCAGTCGTTTGTACGCAATTGACTTCTCCTCCCTTAGAGATGAGAATGGAAGACTCTGATTAGAAATGGAGACTGAAGGAGGGAAAGGATTGGGCAGTTAGGTTTTGCAGAAGACTTGGATTCTGAAGCAGGATGGTTTCAGCCCCTCAGCACATATACTTTGCATGATTTTAATCTACAGTTGGTGGTCTGCTTTGTCATAAATATGCTTAAGTTTCTGGTCATTTGTATAGGAGTCCCTTCTTATCTGCAGTTTCATTTCCTGTAGGTTCAGTTAACCCATAGTCATCAGCAGTTTGGAAATATTAAATGGGAAATTCCAGAAATAAACTTCATGAGTTTTAATTTGTGTGTTGTTCTCAGTAGCGTGATGGAATCTTGCACCGTCTCACTCCATCTCAGATGTCTATCAATGAATCATCCCTTTGTCCGGCACCTCAGTGCTTTAGAAGCTCTCCACCTATGAGTTCCTTAGTAGCCTTCTCTGTCATCAGATTGACTGTTGTGGTGTTACAGTGTTTGTGTTCAGGTCACCTTTATTTTATTTAACAATGGCCCCAAAGAACAAGAGCAGTGATGCTGGCAACTCAGATATGCCGGAGAGAAGCATAAACTCCTTTTGTAGTGGGAAGGTTTGTATGTATAGGAGAAAACAGTATAGTAGGGTTCAGTACTATCTGTGAACATATTCCCTGTGGATAAGGGGTGACTACTGTATCTGTCCGTGGCAGTGAATCTAGGTTTTGGAATTGTACATCTCCCTTCTCCAGCCTCTATGGATTTATGCTCAAATACTGCTTAGATATTCGTACCTGTGAGGGGCTCAAGGCTACTTCTTTTCCTCTGTGGCTGCAAATTAGAAGCTCCTGGAGGAAATTCTGAAAATTACATATACCTGAGCCTTATTTGAATCTAGTAGGACCAGAATCTCTGGGTGGTATTTAGACATTGGTATTTTTTAAAAATCAGCTCCTTGGGTGATTCAAATGTGTGGTAGTACAGAGAGACCCCTAGCGCTACCCAGAAGGACCCGTGCTCCGGTACGGGCACAGAACCTTGTTTTCATCATGTGGATCATGGGAATGGACTAATTTCTCAGCAGGCCAGCAGCATCTCTGAGCAGTGGGGAGAGCACATTCAACCTGTGAGTGTGGAGATGCCTGAGTTCACTCAAGGTGTGTGTTTTGTGTCTGTTTTGTCCTCTGTGAAACGGGGATGACGATACCTACTGTGTTCCTGCCTGGGCTGTCAAATAGGGTCCAGTGATCCTACTGCTTGGGAAAGCACATTAGGAAATATAAGAAAGTGCTATACTAGAGGAAGCTGCCCTTATTCTCTGGTACAGTTGGGTGTAATAAAAGGCCCAATACATTGTAAGTCCACCCAAAGCATTAGCTTGTGGCTCAAATGTTGTTCAATGCAGTTAAGTATCAAGTTGTGTCAACTCACCAAAATATTTATAAAACCCTTTCCAAAAGAGGCACACAGATGAATGGGGCTGGACATATTTGTGATTCAGTTGGGACGCACTGCTTTAAGCTGCTTCTGGTTTCAGACACCTTGAAGTTTCCACCACCTGCTCTACCGAAAGCCCAGTTATTTTTGTACCTGACCATAAGGGGATCCAGGGCTCCTGACTGGAGCTGTTAGTAAATATAGCATGTCTAGCCTGACTTCGGGTGGTGCAGTGGATAAAGCACTGGAATGCTGGGGTCACCAGTTTGAAACCCTCGGTCGTGGGTTTGAAACCCTGGGCTTGCCCAGTCAAGGCATATATGAAAAGCAGCTGCCGCAAGTTGGTGCTTTCTGCTCCCCCCCCCCCGCCACCACCACCAGTACCAGCATTTTTCTCTCACTCTCCTCTCTGTAAAATCAATAACTAAAAAATTTAAAAAGAATATATATAGAATGTCTTTATTTTGGTAAATGAGGCTTCATTTTGCCTTCTAAGATTTAGACCTCTTGGTGGCCAGTCGTGTTGTTTCCTCTTTTCCATTGCCCCACCCCCCGTAAATGCCTTTGAACCTGGAAATGGATGTGATGCAGCAGACAGGCCACCTGTGGGTTTTGTTAAATCCAGGAGAAAGGTTGTGCTCATAAAAGCTCAATAAAGTTTATTTTTTTTTATTTTTTAAATTTATTTAATTAATTGCATTTACATAGATTCTAGGGAGCTCAATAAAGTTTATATGAGTATTCGTGTATTTCCGAGGGAAAAAAGTGTCCTGGTCCAGGTGACACAGGTGTACTTAGAGAGCTCAAGGGAAAAACAAGCAGACCACGTGGGACTTCTGTTGACAGTTCCCGTAATAGGAGGACCAGTGTTAGCCACTCTTTTATTTAACTTTGCTTTGGCTGTTACCTTTCCTGAACAGATTAACGAACAGCACAGATCTCAAAGAATACAGTCTGGATTGTGTGTCATCCCATGAGTGTCAAAGGTTTGGATTTTCTGCCCTGTTTATGTCTTGAATGGGAAATTCTCAGGAACTCATGATCGTCAGTTCCCCAAGCAAGTGTTTCTGGTTGTAGCTGCCTACTGGCGGCCTTTGCTGGCCTTTTATTTTTCTGCCTCTTGAAAAATCTTTCTCTTGTGAATGCTCTTCTCAAGAGGTGCTAGGACAGTGGGTGCAGTAACAGGACTCAGCAGCCTTGGGGAAGTCATCATAACAGGCTTTTGAGTTCTTGGGACAGGGCATAAGGAAGTCTTGCAAGCCTCTGCAGAACAAGGCATTATTGTAAATGTGTGGGTGTGCTGGCTCTTAGTGCTAACCTGCTAGTTAATCAAATCATATGATGTGTGGTAGACCCACAAAGGAAGTACGTAAGCTTCCTGAGGGCAGGGCCCCTAACTTCTTCCTAAAAAGTGTTTAATAAATGTTTGCTGAATGTCATCGTCTATTAAAAGTGAAACCTCAAAGTAGTGAAAGCTCAAATGATGGATGTGGTCGTAGCTCCACTCCACATTTGTCTTCTGTGTTTAAAATCAGACATTTGTTCACCTCTTCTTCTGCCTCAATTGCAGCAGTGGATTGGGGCTGATGCTAATAACATGATAAATGATGCTGTCACACAGGCAGTTGTCACTGTGCTGTCCTGGAAAGAAGAGTTTCCCTGGGTTGTTAGGATGAGATAATGACATAATGGATCCAAAAGTGCTTTTCAGCTGGAGAGCAGTACGGAAACAAGGTTTTATTAATGCTAATACTAATCACAATTAGTTATTTCATCAGGCAGCTGTTATTGTAAAGCAAGGGGGAGATATAACACACATTGTGGATTATTAGCACAAGGGTAACCCTACACATACATATACTTCTTATCCTATTTAACACACTATTCACTATTATGCAAATTTTATAACAATTTAGGTTTACTTTGGACCACATTGGGAGTGTTTGCATCAGTAAATAAAATCATGATAACAGTAATAATGCCTGTTCAATCCTGTCTACCATATGCAAGATGCTGCACTGTGAGCTGCCATTATCGAACTTAATTCCCATCCAACACAGTGTGGTAGGACTGTTCTTTCCTTTTCACAGTTAGGAAAACTGAAATTACTTGTCTCAAGTCACATAGGAAGTGTGTAGGACAGGCAGGATTTCATCTCATAGGTCTGCCTTGCTGGAAAGTCTATATTAGTCATGTAATTAATATTAATTAAGTCCAGTTGGCTCCCTGGCATGGATTTAACAAAGAGCCTAGCTTCAAGTTGAGAGGGAAAAACTATGTTATTTACGTTTCCCATTCAGTAAGAAGAGTGTAATATAGTGGCTGGTACCGAGCTAGTGCCATGTATGTATTGGCACTAGCTTTAAAGAATGCTTTTAAGATTATATATAGTAAAAATCACTCCTGGTGTACACTCTTTTGTATGGATTTCCACACACCGCTTGAGTCATGTAACCAACACCACAATTAAGATACATTTTCATTCTCACCTCTTTAAAGTCAGACTCTCCCTCTATCCCTAATTCTTGGCAACCTTTCCCTGTAGTTCACTTTCCTTATGGGTTTTCTTTACAGAATGAAATGTAAATAGACTCATACAGTATGGAGCCTTTTGAGTCTGACTTATTTCTCTCACCACAGTGCATTTGAGATACATACATATTGTTGCATATGTCGGTAATTTGTTCCTGTTTATTTCTTTTATTTTCCTTTCTTTCTTTCTTTAAAATTTTAATAGGGTGACATTAATAAATCAGGGTACATATATTCAAAGAAAACATCTCCAGGTTATCTTGTCATTCAATTATGTTGCATACCCATCACCCAAAGTCAAATTGTTCTCTGTCACCTTCTATCTGGTTTTATTTGTGCCCCTCCCCTCCCTCCTCTCCTCCCTCTCCTCCCTCCCCCCACCCCGTAACCACCACACTCTTGTCCATGTCTCATTGTCTCGTTTTTATGTCCCCTCTATGTATGAAATCATGCAGTTTTCAGTTTTTTTCTGTTTTACTTATTTCACTCTGTATAATGTTATCAAGTTCCATCCATTTTGTTGTAAATGATCCGATGTCATCATTTCTTATGGCTGAGTAGTATTCCATAGTATATATGCACCAAAGCTTTTTAATCAACTCATCCTCTGACGGACACCTGGGCTGTTTCCAGATCTTTGATATTGTGAACAATGCTGCCACAAACATGGGGACGCATTTCTTTTCAAACAGTGCTATGTGTTCTTAGGGTATATTCCTAAAGGTGGGATAGCTGGGTCAAAAGGCAGTTTGATTTTTAATTTTTTGAGGAATCTCCATACTGTTTTCCACAGTGGCTGCACCAGTCTGCATTCCCACTAGCAGTACAGGAGGGTTCCCTTTTCTCCACATCCTCGCCAGCACTTGTTCTGTGTTGTTTTGCTGATGAGCGCCATTCTGACTGGTGTGAGGTGATATCTCATTGTGGTTTGAATTTGCATTTCTCTAATGATTAGTGATGTTGAGCATTTTTTCATAAGGCAATTGGCCATCTGTATGTCCTCTTTGGAGAAATTTCTATTCATTTCTTTTGCCTATTTTTTGATTGGATTGTTTGTCTTCCTGGTGTTGAGTTTTATAAGTTCTTTCTAAATTTTGGTTATTAACCCCTTATCAGATGTGCTGTCGAATATGTTCTCCCATTGTGTGGCTTGTCATTTTATTCTGTTTTTAATGTCTTTAGCTGTGCAAAAACTTTTTAGTTTGATATAGTCCCATATGTTTATCCTGCCTTTTATTTCATTTGCCTGTGGAGATAAATCAGCAAATATATTGCTGCGACAGATGTCGGAGAGCTTATTGCCTATGTTTTCTTGTAAGATGCTTATGGTTTCATGGCTTACATTTAAGTCTTTTATCCATTTTGAGTTTGTTTGTGAATAGTGTCAGTTGATGGTCTAGTTTCATTTTTTTTGCAGGTAGATGTCCAATTTTCCCAACACCGTTTGTTAAAGGGGCTGTCTTTACTTCATTGTATGCTCTTTTCTCCTTTGTCAAATATCAGTTGTCCATAAAGGTGTGGGTTTATTTCTGGGTTCTCTGCTCTGTTCCACTGATCGATGTGCCTGTTCTTATGCCAGTACCAGGCTATCTTGAGTACAATGGCCTTGTCATATACGTTGATATCTGGAAGAGTGATACCTCCTACTTCATTTTTTCTTTTTAAGATTGCTGAGGCTATTCATGTTCTTTTTTGGTTCCATATAAATTTTTGGAATATGTGTTCTATATCTTTGGGGTATGTCATTGGTATTTTAATTAGTATTGCATTGAATTTATAAATTGCTTTGGGTAATATAGACATTTTAATGATGTTTATTCTTCCTAACCATGAGCATGGTATATGGTTCCACTTGTTTGTATCTTCCTTGATTTCTTTTGTCAATGTTTTATAATTTTCCGGGTACAAGTCCTTAACCTCCTTGGTTAAATTTACTCCTAGGTACTTTATTTTTTTGGTTGCAATAGTGAAGGGGACTGTTTCTCTAATTTCTTTTGCTGACAGTTCATTGTTGCTATATAAAAATGCCTCTGATTTCTGAGTATTAATTTCATATCCTGCCACCTTGCTGAATTCATTTATCAGGTCCAGTAGTTTTTTGACTGAGACTTTAGCGTTTTCTATATACAATATCATATCATCTGCAAATAATGACAGTTTTACTTCTTCTTTTCCAATCTGAATGCCTTTTATTTCTTCTTGTTGTTTGATTGCTGTGGCTAGAATTTCCAGAACTGTGTTGAGTAAGAGTGGTGAAAGGGGGCACCCCTGCCTGGTTCCTGATGTTAAGAAGATTGCTTTTAATTTTTGCCCATTTAATATGATGTTTGCTGTGGGTTTGTCATAGATGGCCTTTATCATGTTAAGGTATATTCCCTGTATTCCCACTTTACTGAGAGATTTGATCATGAATGGGTGCTGGATTTTATCAAATGCCTTTTCTGCATCTATTGAAATTATCATGTGATTTTTGTCCTTCCTTTTGTTTATGTGATGAATTACATTGATTGATTTGCGAATATTGAACCAGCCTTGCCTCTCCAGAATAAATCCTACTTGATCATGGTGTATGATTTTTTTCATATATTGCTTGATCTGGTTGGCTACTATTTTGTTGAGAATTTTAGCGTCTAAATTCATCAGGGATATTGGCCTATAATTTTCTTTCTTTGTGTTGTCTTTGCCCAGTTTCGGGATCAGAATTATGCTCACCTCATAAAAGGAGTTTGGAAGTCTTCCTTCCTCTTGAATTTTTTGAAATAGCTTGAGAAGGAAAGGACTTAGTTCTTCTTTGAATTTTTGGTAGAATTCGCTTTTGAAGCCATCAGGCCTAAGACTTTTCTTTTTTGGGAGTTTTTTGATAACTGTTTTGATCTCATTTGTTGTAATTGGTCTGTATAGGTGTTCTGATTCTTCCAGATTGATTTTTGGGCGATTATATGATTCAAGAAATTTGTCCATTTCACCTAGGTTGTCTAATTTTTTGGCATAGAGTTCTTCATAGTATTTTCTTACAATGCTTTGTATTTCTGTTGTGTCAGTTGTTATTTTTCCACTCTGATTTCTAATTTTATTTATTTGAGTCCTCTCTCTTTTTTTCTTGGTGAGTCTAGTTAAAGGTTCATCGATCTTGTTTACCTTTTCAAAGAACCATCTCCTGGTTTCGTTGATCCTCTGTACTGTTTCCTTAGCCTCTATGTCATTTATTTCCGCTCTGATCTCTATTATTTCCTTCCTTCTACTTGTCCTGGGCTTTATTTGCTGTTGTTTCTCTAGACCTTTTAGATGCACGGTCAGATAGCTTATTTGAGCTTTTTCTAACTTCTCATGGTATGCCCGTAGGGCTATGAACTTCCCTCGCAGTACTGCTTTTGCTGTGTTCCATAAATTTTGAGTTGATGCATGCTCATTATCATTCATTTCTAGAAACTTTTTTATTTCTTCTTTGATCTCATTGTTAATCCATTCATTATTTAATAACATGCTATTTAGTTTTCAAGTGTTTGAGTTTTTTTCAGTTTTTCTTTTGTGGTTAATTTCTATTTTCATGTTATTGTGATCAGAGAAAATGCTTGATATGATTTCAATCTTTTTAAATTTGTTAAGACCACTTTTGTGTCCTAACATGTGGTCTATCCTAGAGAATGTACCATGAGCACTTGAAAAGCATGTATATACTACTGCTTTAGGGTGAAAAGTTCTGAAGATATCTATTAAATCAAGTTGATCTAGTGTCTCCTTTAAGTCTGCTGTTTCTTTATTAATTTTTTTTCTTGAGGATCTATCCAGTGATGTTAGTGGGGTATTGAAATCCCCTACTATTATAGTATTGCTGTTAATCTCGCCCTTTATATCCATCAAAGTCTGCTTTATGTATGTTTGGGCTCCTATGTTTGGTACGTAGATATTTATAATAGCTATATATTCCTGTTGAATTGTTCCCTTTATCATTATGTAGTGTCCTGCTCTATCTCTTACTACAGCCTTTGTTTTAAAGTCCATTTTGTCAGATATAAGTATTGCTACCCCACCTTTTTTTTCATTTTCATTTGCATGAAATATTTTTTTTCATCCTTTTACCTTCACTCTATGTGCATCTTTTTTTTAAGGTGTGTCTCTTGTAAACAGCATGTGCGTGGGTCCTGTTTCTTTATCCACGCAGCTACCCTATGTCTTTTGATTGGATCATTTAATCCATTTACATTTAAGGTTATTATTGATATGTAGTTGTTTATTGCCATTTTATTCTTTAAAGCTGTATTCTTCTTTTGCTTTATTCTTTCCCCCCTTTGGACTGTTCACAAGAGGCCCCTTAGCGTCTTTTGCAGAATTGGTTTGGTTTTATTGAATTCCTTGAGGCTTTTTCTTTGTCTGGGAAGCTCTTTATTTCTCCTTCAATTTTAAATGTTAACCTTGCTGGATAGAGTAGTTTTGGTTTTAAGTACTTGTTCTGCATTACTTTGAATATATCTTGCCATTCCCTTCTAGCCTCAAGTGTTTCTGGTGAGAAGTCGGATGTCATCCTTATCGGGGCTCCTTTGTAGGTGATAATCTTTTTTTCTCTAGCAGCTTTTAAAATTTTCTCTTTATCACTTAGCTTTGGTATTTTAACTATGATGTGTCTTTGTGTAGATTTCTTTGGGTTTCTCTTTAATGGAGTTCTCTGTGCTTCTTGAACGTGTGAAACGTTTTCCAGCCTTAATTTAAGGAAGTTTTCTGCTATGATTTGATTGAACAAAGTTTCTATCCCTTGTTCTTTCTCTTCATCTTCGGGAACCCCTATGATGCAGATGTTATTTCTCTTCATGTTGTCACAGAGCTCCCTTAGAGTTTCCTCACATTTTTTGAGTTTCTTTTCTTTTTTCTGCTCTGCTTCTGTGCCTTTGTTTATTTTGTCCTCTAACTCGCTGATTCGATCCTCAGCTTCATCCATCCTGCTTTTAATTCCTTCTCTTGTGGTCTTCAGTTCTGATATTGTATTTGTCATTTCTGTCTGATTCTTTTTTATTATTTCAATTTCCTTTATTTTATTTGTTATCTCTTTATTTAGGTGTTCGTAATGACTATTCATTGTTTCTGTAAGCTCTTTGAAAATCCTAACTATCATTATTTTAAACTCTGCATCCGGTAATTTGGTTATATCTGATTCATTCAGGTCATTCTCTGGGGATTTCTCTTGATTCATTGGGTTTGCATTCCTCTGCCTGCCCATTTTTTCTGTGTATAATAAGGGTGTGGCCACTGGAGTCCAATGGGTGTTGCCTCTGTGTTCCCTAGGTGTGGTCTGTCTGTAGGCCCTCCAGGCCCTCTGCTGCTACCTAGGGTGGTAGGGATGGGTGTCGCCGGCGCTGGCCCCCTGCGGCTGTTCCTGAGGTTTCTGCCTTTCCTCTGTGAAAGGGGTTGTGTTTTCCTGCCAGTTCTATAAGCCTCAGCCTTTCTGGGCCTTTGCCTCACCCCCACAGGTTGGGTTGCGAACCCGCACTCAAGCCACAAGGTTCGGCACCAAGGTCAAGGGTGAGCACCTTAGCTCAGCTGCGGTCCCTGCCTGTTCCCGGGCTTTCGCCCCACCCCTGCGGTCAGGGCCTGCTTGCGCAGGGTCGTAAAACAGGGCTCTTCCCTGCCAGGTGGGGCTTCTGGCGCAGGCTCAGCTGCAAGCCTCCGCCTGTCCTGGGCTTTTGCCCTGTACCACGGTCAGGGCTGGCTTGCTCAGGGTCGCAAACCTTGGAGGCCAGGTGATGCTGCGCACCCGTGCCCCTGCTTAGCAGCTGATCTCTGCCCATTCCTGGGCTCCCACTTTTCCCCCGCAGGTGGGGCTGCAGGCGGCCCGCAGCTGCCAGACTGTTTCTGTGTGTCTCCTCCACCCCTGCTGGGCTAGACTTAGCTCATGCCTGCCAGCTGGGCCTCTGCCCCCACCAAGAGAACTGCTTTTCTGCGTCCTGCTGCCACCATCGCTCCAGCAAGCCCTCAGTGTGGGTGGGGGCGCTGCAGCTCAGACCCTAACATTTCATGCTATAGTCCTGAAAGTTTCCTCCTTCTAAGCGGCTCTGCTCTAAGTGCTGAGGGGGAGCTTCTTTGGCTGGTGTCCTATCTTCCTTTGCTGGTATTGCTAGTTCCAGGGGAAATATTCATTTTCGATTAGGGAAGTGACTCAGCCCAGGGGTTAGGGTGGCTGTCCCTCAGAGTGTTTCTCCCTGTGCCTTCCAGTCCACATTGTCTTCCCTCTGCTCCGGTCCTCTCCTCTCTCCCAGTCCTCCTGAGTCCCGGGTGAGTGGTTGTGAGAGAGGTTTTCTGCGCCATCCCTTTAAGAAGAATCCTGGGTCTGAGAAAACTGTCTCTTTCTCACAAACAGTATCCTAACTTGTTTCACAGCTCAATACTGTGCATACGCCTCTTCTAGGCTCTGGGGTTGCAGGCTGGGGCTTTGTTCCTGGGATCCAGGTCCCTCCCTCACCGCTAAACTCTTCCTGCCACGCGAGTCCCCGGGCTGCCGTTTGATCCAGGGAGCTGGGCACCCCTTTCCACGTTTTACTTTTCCTACCAGTCTCAGTGTGGCTTCTTCAGTGTTCCTTGGTTGAAGAGTTTACTTAGTTTAGTTCAATGTTCGTTTATCCAGATTATGTTTCTTAAAATTAAGTTATAATCCACTTTGGTTCCAGGAGTTGCAAGTTGGTATGTCTGCCTACTCCATCGCCATCTTGCCGTCCCAACACCCTCAATTTCAGGGCCCCCTTTCCCAATTCTTTTGTCACTAAAGTGGGTGGGTGTGTCTCAGTGTTACCCTCCCACCCTGCATGCTGTTGTGTAGTTCTGTGGGCCTGGGACTGCCTTTCAGGCAAAGCAGTGAGACAAGAGGAAGAGAACAAAAATAACCAACATCTCTGTACACTTTTTAGACACAGGATTCACCCTGCCTTACCCCTAGAACCATTGGCCAGAGAGATGGGTTATTTCTCGGAGTTTCAGGTGCTCATGCTGCCCATCAGCAATGCCTTGCTATGACTAGGGCTGGCTTTACAAAGGGCAGGGAGGAAACAGGGAAAAATACCCTGGATATCCTGTCGCACACTTCAGTTTCCAGGAGCCCCTTATCCCAGTCATCTGGGCAGAAAGAGGAGAGTTTTTTTCTTGAAGTGTTATTTGCTCTCACTGTACAGTTCTTTCATTTGTGACCCACCTTTGGATCAAAGCCAAGAGTTACAGGAGGAAAATTTAGTCCAGAATTTTACCAATGTATGTTTCTCCATGTTTCAATGTCAATGTCCCTGTCAACCTATCTGATATTATATACTTTTCAGAGTATTCAAAAAGTTGAATTCTGTATTCTGTGTAGAGATTTTACTTGTAATCAGTGGGAGAGAAGGCTTTTGTGGGCTTACTCCTCCTTGGCCATTCCTGTAAGTCTTACATCTCCTTTAAAAAAAAAGCAAAAATAGTAGTATACTGTTTGACATTTGATTATTTTAATTCAATAATATATATTGGAGATAATAGTAGTGCTTTTAATAGTGACAAAACAATCATTATTGAACACTTTCAGTGCCAGGGACTGTTCTAAGCAGCATTCATTTATCAACCCATGCAATTATAACCCTCTGAGGTAGGTAGTATTGTTCACACATTACAGATGATGATGCATCATTGGAGATACTAAGTAACTTACCCAACGTAGCATAACTAGTCAATGGAGGAACTATCTAGGTGGTCTGGTTCAAGAATCTTTAACAGATAACTACTCTTACATAATAGTGACAATGATAATAATACCCAAAACTATCACATACTAGCATGTGCCAGCTAGAGACACTGTTATAGAGACAAATGTCCAGTCACCTTCAGACTGAAGCACATTTATTAGCACCCCTATATTTCAGTTAATAAGTATATTCATTCTGCATGAGAATGAAATCTGAGAGAATTCATGTGACTTGGCTGAGAGGAGATAATACGGTTCTCTAGTATAGACACAAGGTGTGACTATTGCTGTCTCCTTCTGAAAGTACAGTCCTTTTCTAGCCACTGAATCCGGGAATAAAAGAATCAAAGGAGGCGAGAGCTGGAAGAGATTCACCAGGTTTAAGTTTGCTTCCTGATTTTATAACTTACACATCATAAGTACCAGAAAGCATTATATGAAAATGAAAATGATATATGAGTAACACTTGTTATAGATAATGACACAGTTTTAGAAAGCTAAATGGCTGGAATTCCTATCTTCATTATCATCATAGTTTCATTTATAGGACATCAGTGTGCCAGACTCTTTGCAGGGCCTGCCTCCGCTGTTTTAAGTAATCTTGCACAATAGATGTTATAGTCCCTATATTTTTCATATGAGGGAACAAATGCTTAGAGGTGATAGGTCACTTGCCCAACCAAGGTGACATACTTAGGTCAAGATTCTTTCACATCTCTTAACTTAGTACTTTCTACCTACAACTGTTTGCCAGATACTAATCATATATGTAATTAGCATGTAATGTGCTGTCCCAATTGGGACACTTTTTCTGAAAGAGGGTACTAAGAGTAATTATACTGGGACTGTCCTAGAAAAACTTGGACAAAGGGTCACCCTGTCTATGAGTCTTTATTCCAAGATTGCATAATTATTTTGATCATGGTTTGTTTGGATTTAGATGATATAAAATGCTGTAGAGGGCCAGTGTTCATGAGTGTGTATTAATGGATCTTTGGTCTGTTTTCCAATGTCTTTATTGGTGAATGACATAGAGCTGGGTGATCTTTTATGCAGTAGACATAAGTCACTTACAAATTGTGCTCATTGTTTGCTCATTGAGCAAGAAAAGCTGCCCTTTAAGAAAATACAATTTTAAAGTGGGAGTGTTGTGAAAATCATGAAGAATGCCTTTACACCAATTTATAATTTAAAAGTTTTTCTGTAGAACTAGTGCTTATGAGCCTTTCAGGAGGAATATGATTAAATATGGAAGAGAACAGATAAATTATCTGTTTCCCAATATTACACTGAAGTAAAAGAAGGCCCATTGCCATGTGCTTTGCTAATACAAACAACTTAAATGTGAATTTTCTCTTATATACTCAAGAAAAAGATATTTAGCCAGCTGCTCATAATGTATCAAGATAGATAATATGCTCAAAAAATAATAATAATGCTTCTTTCAATTCTAAGCAAGGGAATCCTAGCCCTCTTCTGTGTGGGGGGAAACTGAGGCTCAGGTGGTTAAGTTCCTGCCCCAAGCTTTTATAGGTGATTAGCGCTAGTGCAGGGACTCAGGTCAAGGTCTGGCTGGCCCCAGAGGCTGAGTGCTCTTGAGCACTGCTGCACAGTGAACTGAGAGTCTGTGGGCATTAGCACAAGGAGCATGGCTAGTCTGCTCCCCTCCTGCTCCCAGGTGAACATGAATATCTTGTTTGGGGAATGCGCTGGACTGAATTGTCATTCCATTGTTGTCTCTGGACCTTGGGAAAGTTGCTCTTCCCTTCTTAATCTCAGTTACTTTTTCTAGGAAATGAGATTGAACATGATCTCTGTGGCTCATCCGGTCTAACAGCTTATGATTCAGAATTGATTGAGGGTCCCATTTAGCATGCTAGACATTTCTGGTGGGAAAATTCTACTCACTAATTTGCATGCTTATGGTTTAATTTTAACAAATGGAGATGCACAAAAATCCTATTGTGAGTTTTATGGTACCTGGGCAAGTTTATTACAGGTTCTTAGGGTCATTCTCATGTGCTTTCTGCCAAGAACCATGTTTGTGTATTACTTTTGTGGGTCCCCTTCAAGCTTTCTGCCTTGCAATATTATCAGTCTGGAGATTGAGAAGTCTGATGACCAGAAGTCTGAGATTGTCCAGAAAAAAACAATTAGATCATTAGCTTAAAGAATTCTAAATGTGGAGGAGCAAGATGGCGATGGAGTAGGCGGAAGTACCAACTTCCAACTCCCAGAACCAAAGTGGATTATAACTCAATTTTAAGAAACATCATCTGGATAAACCAACTTTGAACTAAACTAAGTGGACTCTTCAACCAAGGAACACAGAAGAAGCCACATTGAGACTGGTAGGAATAGCGAAAACGCGAAGAGGGCTGCCCAGCTCCCCGGAGCAAACGGCAGCCTGGAGAGACCCGCGTGGTGGGAGGAGAGTTTGGCGGAGAGGGAGGGACCTGGGTCCCAGGAACCAAGCCCCAGCCTACAGTCCCAGAGCCTAGAAGAGGCATTTGGACAGTATTGAGCTGTGAAACAAGTGAGGATACTATTTGTGAGAAAGAGACAGTTTGCAGACCCAAGATTCTTTTTAAAGGGACAGCACAGAAAACCTCGCTCACAACCACACACCCTGGGCTCTGGGGAATGGGGACAGAGGAGAGGACCAGAGCAGCGGGAAGAGAGTGTGGACTGAAGGCACAGGGAGAGCCACTCTGAGGGACAGCAACCCTAACCCCTGGGCTAAGTCACTTCCCTAATCGAAAACAAATACTTCCCCTGGAACTAGCAATACCATCAAAGGGAGACAGGACACTAGCCAAACAAGCTCTCCCGAGGCAATTAGAGTAGAGCTGCTTAGAGGGAGAGAGCTCCCAGGTCTACAGTGTGGAGTATTAGGGCCCTTCCTACTCTGCTGAGGGTTGCTGAAGGGTATGGTGGCGGCAGGACGCTAAAACGCGGTTCTGTCGGCGTGCGCAAAGGCCAAGACAGTGTGAGCTCGGCCTAGCCCAGCAGGGGTGGAGGGGACACGCGAAATGGGTCCGGCAGCTGCGGCCCGCCTGTAATCCCACCTGCGGGGAAAAAGCAGGAGGCCAGGAACGGGCAGAGATCTGCTCTGCGACCCTGCGCAACCCAGCCCTGACTGTGGGGCTGGGGCTAGGACCAGGGACAGGCAGGGGCTCACAGCTGAGCTCACGCTACCAGCCCTGCCCGGCCAGAGAAACGGCGGTTTGCCATCCTGCATGCGCGAGCAGGCTCCGAACGTGGGGGCGGGGTAGAGCCCCGGGCAGAAGCTTGCAGCTGAGATCACACCAGCAAACACACCCGGCCCAATAAACTGCAGTTTGCCGTCCTGTGTGTGCGAGTTGGCTCTGAACTCGGGGGCAGCGTAGAGCCCGGGGCAAGTGGAAGCTCGGGGCAGAGCGCATGCCAGCAAACACGCCAGGCCTAATAAACTGAGGCTTGCAACCCTGCGCAGGATGGCCCTGGCCTCGAGGGTGGGGTTAAAGCTCCAGATGGGCAAAGGCTCACAGCTGAGAGCACGTCAAAAGTCCCGCCCAACTGAGAAACTGTGGCGAGCAGGCTCTGACTGCGGGTGCTGGGCTGAAGCCCGGAAACAGACTGGGTCCGCAGCTGAGCAAAGGTGCTCACCTCTACCCTTGGTCCTGAGGTCTGTGGCTTGAGTGACAGCCCCTCAAACAGAGGAGAGGCAGAAATCACAGCAACAGCGGCTGTGGGCCGGCACTGGCAACGCCCATACCCAACCGCCCTAGGCAGCGGCAGAGGGGGTGGGGGGCCTGCAGACAGACCACACCTAGAGAACACAAAGGCAACACCTACTGGACTCCAGTGACCACAACTTGCTTATACACAGACAAAATGGGCAGGCAGAGGAATGCAAACCAAATGAATCAAGAGAAATTCCCAGAGAAGGACCTGAATGAACCAGATATAACCAAATTACCAGAAGCAGAATTTAGAATAATGATAGTTAAGATGTTCAAAGAAATTAGAGCAACAATGGGTAGTCATTATGAACACCTAAATAAAGAGATAACAAGTATAAAAAATGAAATTGAAATAATAAAAAAGAATCAGACAGAAATGACAAATACAGTATCAGAACTGAAGACCACAATGGAAGGAATTTAAAGCAAATGAATCATGCTGAGGATCGAATCAGTGAGTTAGAGGACACAATAAACAAAGGCACAGAAGCAGAGAAGAAAAAGGAAAAGAGACTAAAAAAATCTGAGGAAACTCTAAGGGAGCTCTGTGACAACCTGAAGAGAAACAAAATTCACATCATAGGGGTGCCTGAAGAAGAGGAGAGAGGACAGGAAATGGAAACTTTGTTCAATCAAATCATAGCAGAAAACTTTCCTAAATTAAGGCTGGGAAACACCCCACACGTTCAAGAAGCACACAGAACTCCATTAAAGAGAAACCCAAAAAGATCTACACCAAGACACATCATAGTTAAAATACCAAAGCTAATGGATAAAGAAACATTTTAAAAGCTGCTAGGGAAAAAAAAGGCTATCACCTACAAAGGAGCCCCCATAAGGATGACATCTGAGTTCTCAATAGAAACATTTTAGGCCAGAAGGGAATGGCAAGATATAATCAAAGTAATGCAGAACAAGAACCTACAACCAAGACTATCCAGCAAGGCTAACGTTTAAAATTGAAGGAGAAATAAAGAGCTTCCTAGAAAAAGAAAGCCTCAAGGAATTCATTAAAACCAAACCAGTTCTGCAAGAGATACTAAGGGGCCTGTTATGAACAGTTTAAAGGGAGAAAAGAATAAAGCAAAAGAAGAATACAGCTTTAAAGAATAAAATGGCAATAAACAACTACATATCAATAATAACCTTAAATGTAAATGGATTAAATGATCCAATCAAAAGACATAGGGTAGCTGCATGGATAAAGAAACAGGACCCATACATATGCTGTCTACAAGAGACACACCTTAAAACAAAAGATGCACATAGACTGAAGGTAAAAGGATGGAAAAAAATATTTCCTGCAAATGGAAATGAAAAAAGAGCCGGGGTAGCAGTACTTATATCTGACAAAATGGACTTTAAAACAAAGGCTGTAGTAAGAGATAAAGAAGGTCACTACAAAATGATAAAGGGAACAATTCAACAGGAAGATATAACTATTATAAATATCTATGCACCAAATATAGGAGCCCCGACATACATAAAGCAGACTTTGATGGATATAAAGGGCGAGATTAACAGCAATACTATAATAGTAGGGGATTTCAATACCCCACTAAAGACAATGGATAGATCCTCAAGAAAGAAAATTAATAAAGAAACAGCAGACTTAAAGGAGACACTAGATCAACTTGATTTAATAGATATCTTCAGAACTTTTCACTCTAAAGCTGTAGAATATACATTCTTCTCAAGCGCTCATGGTACGTTTTCTAGGATAGACCACATGTTAGGACACAAAAATGGTCTCAATAAATTTAAGAAGATTGAAATCATATCAAGCATTTTCTCTGATCACAATGCCATGAAACTAGAAATTAACCACTATAGAGAAACTGAAAAATACTCAAACACTTGGAAACTAAATAGCATGATATTAAATAATGAATGGATTAACATTGAGATCAAAGAAGAAATAAAAAAGTTTCTAGAAACAAACTCAAAATTTATGGGACACAGCAAGAGCAGTACTGAGAGGGAAGTTTATTTCACTACAGGCATATCATAAAAAGCTAGAAAAAGCTCAAATAAGCAACCTGACCCTGCATCTAAAAGAACTAGAAAAACAACAGCAAATAAAGCCCAGGACAAGTAGAAGGAAGGAAATAATAAAAATCAGAGCAGAAATAAATGACATAGAGGCTAAGGAAACAATACAGAGGATCAATGAAACCAGAAGCTGGTTCTTTGAAAAGGTAAACAAGATTGATGAACCTTTAACTAGACTCACCAAGAAAAAAAGAGAGGACTCAAATAAATAAAATTAGAAAGGACAGTGGAGAAATAACAATTGACACAACAGAAATACAAAGCATTGTAAGAAAATACTATGAAGAACTCTATGCCAAAAAATTAGACAACCTAGGTGAAATGGACAAATTTCTTGAATCATATAATCTTCCAAAAATCAATCTGGAAGAATCAGAACACCTAAACAGACCAATTACAACTAATGAGGTTGAAACAGTTATCAAAAAACTCCCAAAAAAGAAAAGTCCTGGGCCTGATGGCTTTACAAGTGAATTCTATCAAAATTTCAAAGAAGAACTAATTTCTATCCTCCTCAAGCTATTTCAAAAAATTCAAGATGAAGGAAGACTTCCAAACTCCTTTTATTAGGTGAGCATAATTCTGATCCCAAAACCAGGCCCAGACAACACAAAGAAAAAAATTATAGGCCAATATCCCGGATGAATTTAGACGCTAAAATTCTCAACAAAATAGTAGCCAACCGGATCAAGCAATATATGAAAAAAATTATACACCATGATCAAGTAGGATTTATTCTGGAGAGGCAAGACTGGTTCAATATTCGCAAATCAATCAATGTGATTCATCACATAAACAAAAGGAAGGACAAAAATCACATGATAATTTCAATAGATGCAGAAAAGGCATTTGATAAAATCCAGCACCCATTCATGCTCAAAACTCTCAGTAAAGTGGGAATACAGGGAATATTCCTTAACATGATAAAGGCCATCTACGAAAAACCCACAGCAAACATCATTCTAAATGGACAAAAATTAAAAGCAGTACTCTTAAGATCAGGAACCAGGCAGAGGTGTTCCCTTTCACCACTTTTATTCAACATAATTCTGGAAGTCCTAGCTACAGCAATCAGACAAGAAGAAGAAATAAAAGGCATTCAGATTGGAAAAGAAGAAGTAAAACCGTCATTATTTGCAGATGATATGATATTGTATATAGAAAACCCTAAAGTCTCAGTCAAAAAACTACTGGACCTTATAAATGAATTCAGCAAGGTGGCAGGATATAAAATTAATACTCAGAAATCAGAGGCATTTCTATATACCAACAATTATTTGTCAGTAAAAGAAATTAAGGAAACAATCCCTTTCACTATTGCAACCAAAAAAATAAAGTACCTAGGAGTAAATTTAACCAAGGAGGTTAAGGACTTGTACTCGGAAAATTATAGAACATTGATAAAAGAAATCAATGAAGATACAAACAAGTGGAAGCATATACCGTGCTCATGGCTAGGAAGAATAAACATCATTAAAATGTCTATATTACACAAAGCAATTTATAAATTCAATCCAGTACCAATTAAAATACCAATGACATACTTCAAAGATATAGAACACATATTCCAAAAATTTATATGGAACCAAAAAAGAACACGAATAGCCTCAGCAATCTTAAAAAGAAAAAATAAAGTAGGAGGTATCAGTCTTCTGGATAACAAGGTTTACTACAAGGCCATTATACTCAAGACAGCCTGGTACTGGCATAAGAACAGGCACATAGATCAATGGAACAGAACAGAGAACCTAGAAATAAACCCACAGCTTTATGGACAACTGATATTTGACAAAGGAGGAAAGAACATACAATGGAGTAAAGACAGCCTCTTTAACAAATGGTGTTGGGAAAATTGGACATCTACCTGCAAAAAGATGAAACTAGACCATCAACTTACAGCATTCACAAAAGCAAACTCAAAATGGATAAAAGACTTAAATGTGAGCCGTGAAACCATAAGCATCTTAGAAGAAAACATAGGCAGCAAGCTCTCCGACATCTGTAGCAGCAATATATTTGCCGATTTATCTCCACGGGCAAATGAAATAAAAGGCAAGATAAACAAATGGGACTATATCAAACTAAAAAGTTTTTGCACAGCTAAAGACAATAAGAACAGAATAAAAAGACAAACCACACAATGGGAGAACATATTCGACAACACGTCTGATAAGGGGTTAATAACCAAAATTTAGAAAGAAGTTACAAAACTCAACACCAGGAAGACTAACAATCCAATCAAAAAATGGGCAAAAGAAATGAATAGAAATTTCTCCAAAGTGGACATACAGATGGCCAATAGGCATATGAAAAAATGCTCAACATCACTAGTCATTAGAGAAATACAAATTAAAACCTTAATGAGATATCACCTCACACCAGTCAGAATGGCACTCATCAGCAAAACAACACAGAATAAGTGCTGGCGAGGATGTGGAGGAAAGGGAATCCTTCTGTACTGCTGGTGGGAATGCAGACTGGTGCAGCCACTGTGGAAAACAGTTTGGAGATTCCTCAAAAATTAAAAATCGAACTGTCTTTTGGCCCAGCTATCCAACTTATAGGAATATACCCTAAAAACACCATAGCACTGTTCGAAAAGAAGAAATGTGCCCCCATGTTCGTGACAGCAGTGTTCACAATAGCGAAGATCTGGAAACAGCCCAAGTGTCCGTCAGAAGACGAGTGGATTAAAAAGCTTTGGTACAGCCTGACCTGTGGTGGCGCAGTGGATAAAGCGTCGACCTGGGAACACTGAGGTCGCCAGTTCAAATCCCTGCACTGGTCTGGTCAAGTCAAATATGGGAGTTGATGCTTCCAGCTCCTCCCCCCTTCTCTCTCTCTCTCTCTCTCTCTCTCTCTGTCTCACTGTGTCTCCTCTCTAAAATGAATAAAATAAAATAAAAAAAAGCTTTGGTACATATATACTATGGAATACTACTGAGCCATAAGAAATGATGACATCGGATCATTTACAACAAAATGGATGGACCTTGATAACATTATATGGAGTGAAATAAGTAAATCAGAAAAAAAAAACTGAGAACAGCATGATTTCATACATAGGTGGGACATAAAAGTGAGACTATTAGACATTGACGAGAGTGGTAGTTACGGGGTAGGGGGAGGGAATAAAGGGTGGGAGAGGGAGCAGGGGAGAGGCACAGGGAAAACCAGACAGAAGGTGACAGAGGACAATTTGACTTTGGGTGACGGGTATGCAACCCAATTGAATGATAAGATAATCTGGAGATGTTTTCTTTGTACATATGTACCCTGATTTATTGGTGTCACCCCATTAAAATTAATAATAATAAAAAAAAGAATCCTAAATGTGAGGCTTCCCTGTGGCAAATAAAGCTGAGTGTGGGAACTATGTGAGGTAATATTAACATCAGTATTCTTGCCCTGGACATTAGTGGTGAGACCCTCACAATTTGATGAACTGCTGAGACTTGTTTTTCTTCAGGAACATAGAGTGTATATCATTAAGGACCCAGACAAGCAAAAAGCAGGCTTCTCCAGCAACAGGACTGGGGTTCTTTCATTCTCCTTTCTTCCTTAAGCTGAGGTGAGATAACCGTTTTTGGGGAGGCATGAAAATTACCAACATTAGGTTCTTGTGCTCTGGCCCTTCCTCATCTCTATGCACCACATTGGCTTTAACGTATTGACTGTGGGCAAAGTCCAATTATCTGCAACAAATTACTAATGAATATTATAAGTCCAGTGTCTACCATTGTGAGCTGCCACAGAGTAGGGAAGACTACAGGGAATTGTTAGAATTGAAGAAAACACAACCAAACTAAACCTTTTGCACAGAATAGCATAGTGGGGCATTCTTTCAAGATTTGTCTTCCATGTTCTAATGAAAAATTATATTATGCAGACTGATTATAACCGCGAAGCAAGATTTAAAATGGCTGGCACCTGACATTGCTTTCTCTTTCTTTGGCTCCTATTAGTAGCATTCTCATAATTATCTATCTGGACCGGTCACAAGCTGAAAAGTGACTTTTGCTTGCTTTCCTCATAAGGTGGTTGATGAGACAAATTACTACTCCATGAGGCATTTGGGTATGATAACCAAGGGCAGGGAGTTGATAATAAAGGTGAAGAGATTGCTTGTCTCTGATTATACAGATTTGAAATCTAGGACTCAGGGAACTTTCTCATAGTTCATTTCTAACTGGTCCCTAACCTAGCTCTTCTCAATAAAGGATATCCCAAGCAGTATGGCGTGGGGAGCTTTGGCCTGGCTAGCTGAGCATTTTTTCTTTATAGCACCCTCCCTGGGTAGGTTATTTAACAATTAAATCAATCCTAAAATAAAAAAATTAATTTTCCATTTATAATTGGGTTTCTTTTTCATAATTTGATAGAGCACCTTGTCCTTTTTCGTCTTTGTTATTTGGAATTTTAAAAATTTTATGTTCTTTTTATTTATTCATTCAACAAATATCTATTAATTACTTGGGCAAAAGAGTCATGTTTAATTCCTTTTGTTTTATTTTCAAGACTGACCTTTGAATGGATCACTGTTTATTGGCATTGTTTGCTGTTTCTCTTGCATTGTCTGGTTGTGAGATTATTTGAATGGAAGGAAGCATCCCAGGTACCACTTCATGTCCCCTCTCCTGGTCTTTATTTTATAATGTGATGCAGTGTTCCTTCGTAGACTGACCGGTCATGAGTTTATCTTTTTAAAATCTGGTTTTCTTGCCATCAACTTCCAGTTGTATTTACTAATAACAGTGCACTTTTTGGTACTCTGTCTTCATTTTCATGATTTCAGTGGCTCTGAGTTTTTGCCATGATTCACTTTTCCTACTACTGCTCTTCAATGTGACATAGACCGTCCATGTTCATTGGGTATTCTTACAGCCATTTTGTTAGTAATGAAGTGACTTGGCAGATGGCCACAGTGTCTAATAACATGGTACAAATGGATTCAAGTTTATTAACTTATGTAAAATAATGTTAAAAATAGGGAATCCAGGGCTAGCACAGTGGCTCTAAGAAGGAACAAGGAACCTAGGGTCTTTGTATTTTTTAATTTTATCATCATTAGCAAGAATGTCTATCCTCAGGGTCACAAGTTGATGTCGTGTCCCTATTCTAGAAACAAAGGAAGGGCAAGGGACAAAAGAATATGCCTTGTGCCAAATCAACTCCCTTTAAAGAACTTTTTGTTTTTAAATTTTTTCAAAGTTAGAAGCAGGGAGGCAGTCAGTCAGTCAGACTCCTGCATGCACCCAACTGGGATCTACCCGGCATGCCCACTAGGGGGCGACGCTCTGCTCATCTGGGGTGATGCTCTGCCCATCTGATGCATTGCTCTGTTGTGGCTGAAGCCATTGTAGCACGTGAGTCAGAGGCTATGGAGCCATCCTCAACACCCGGCGCCACCTTTGCTCCAGTGGAGCTTTGGTCGTGGGAGGGGAAGAGAGTAATAGAAAGGAGAGAGGGAAGGGTGGAGAAGCAGATGGGTGCTTCTCCTTATGTGCCCTGACCAGGAATTGAACCTGGGACTTCCACACGCCGGGCCGATGCTCTACTGCTGAGCCAACCAGCCAAAGCCAAGAACTCTTCTTTAAACATCATATGATGACTTGGGCTTAAATCTAATCGGCCACTTCTAGCTGGAAGGGAAGTTGGGAATTGTATCTTTTCAGCTTGGTGTATTAGTGTTAACTGTGGTAACAAATAAACCTCCAAATTTTAGTGGTTTAAAGCAATAGTTTTAATTTTCCCTCATCACAGTTGAGTACGGATGCCCCTGGATTGCAGGAGGTCTTTTACATGGGGACTGAGAAAATTTTAGGACCCCAGAATCCTCTGCACTGAGGGGGCACAGGGTGAACAAGAATGGAGTCAGGTGGGAGGTGTCTGTGCCAACCTGGAAGGGCCAACATTATTTGCTTACTCTCCATGGGCCAATGCTCAGTCACATGGCCACATGTACCTATAAGGCTGGGAACTCTAGACTAGCTGGGTTCAGTGAACAGCTAACCACTGGAACCATCGCTATCCTCATGATATCAGAATTCTGTTACAGGGAAAGGTGTTAAGGCACACTGAGACACGTGAAACCAATAGGGATCTCAGTTCAGCCTGACATGATCTCCCGCTCTGTGTTTCCGTGGGGTGTCTTCCTGGTCTGGGCCACGCAGGTCATGCTGACAGACCTCTGGGTCTGTCGGATGGCACTCTTGTTATTTTCTCTATTCTACAAGTTATTTTCCAAACCACTCAATTTAGATCTTAATTCTACTTGTTTTTATTTGTTCATTGTTTCCTGGGTCTTGTCTTTTGTGAATATAATGATTTGTGGATCCAGTGTCTGTAAACATACGAAAAGAAGGGACTTTATTCTCTTCTTCCATCATTAGTGGTTGAATGTACTTCGGTGAGTGATGGGTCCTCCTCGTGGGAGTGGTTAAGAAGTCCTCCATGAAATCAGTTCAGAGAAATAATGAGGCCAGGAGTTAAAGTTAAACATTGTGACTGACATCCAGAGGTCATTCTGAGGGTCTCCAGGCCTCTTTAGTTATATTCTAACACTGTTGGTCATGTAGTCTGAACCTGGACAAGGCCCCCCCTTCCCTAGGTCCTAGTTTACTGTAGAAAATTCCCATTCTGCTAAGGGTGTTCAAATACCTCTGCTATGTAAAGGTTCGGCACTCAATTTTGTCTAGGCAAATTTTGTTTAATTTCCTTTGAGTTTTTGTAATTCTTGTGAATGTTTTGTTTTCGGGTCTATAGCCTCATCAAAGTGATGTTTATTGATCACATTAAGGACTGACTGTATAATTTTTATATTTTCATTTAATCCTCAACGACCCCATGAACTGTGTGGTTGTCACTGTCACTATTGCACTGATGAGGACACAGGCTCACAGAGGTTAAGCACAGGTGCCCAGACGCTATTGGGAGTAAAAGTTGGGCCTGTTAATTATTATGCTGTGTGGTATGCATGAGCTGGGACTGTCCTAGCAAAACAGGGACCCAAGGCCTCCTCCCTTAAGTGACCCTAACTCTGCAGTTTCCTGGAGACACCATTGTCTATTCTGCCTTTGGTTAAATAAATAAAAAAAGAATCATAAAATACTTCAACCTGTGCCTGAAGCCGGTGTGCATTCTTTTTGTGTGTCTTTATACTTTTACTGCCTACATATATACTACATATCCCAACAATGTAGGGCTTAGTGTTATTGATGTGTGTGTGTGTGTGTGTGTGTGTGTGTGTGTGTGTGTGTGTGTTTTATAGAGTAACATCAGTGGAATCAATATGGTAGGTATCCAGTAGCCTGCCTTTTTTCACCTATTCTCAAATTTCCAAGATTCATTTCTGTTAATACATGTTGAGTTCAGTATTTAATTTACTACAGAGTAGTCCACTGGATGACTCTATAATAGCTTACTTTTCTTGTTTGGGATATTTATATCCCTCTAGATAACCTAGAATATTACATCCTTCTAGATCAACACATATATCTCTAATGCATTCTTTTCAGTAACCATGGTATGGATGTACCATTCTATCATTGTGGGAAATTCATGTTGTTTTCATTATTTTCCATTTTTTAAAGTGCTGCAGTAAGTGTCTTTATACACACAGCTGTCCTAAAAGGAAATTTAACACGGATAACAAAATTCATTTTTAAAAATACGGTGGCAGTTCATAGGCAGCAACTTTCCCACATTGACCTTTCCCCAGCCCAATGAGAAGAGAGCTGTCCTGTTGAGGTTTTATTTTGTATTTCCTAGATGACTAGTAAGGTAGAGTATCAGTTAACATGGTCAGTGGTCATTCTGTGAACTGTGTGCTAGTATCCTTGCCCACATCATTTGTAGGGCTGGACTGTCTCTGCTGGGAGTGGTTTCTGTGAACTGAGCACTCTGGAGGTGTGCGTGTGCAGCCTCAGTGGGAAGTCTTTGGTGTCATAGGATAGTAACTCTTTGTCATATGTGATTGCAGTGATTTCTCTACTCCCACCCTAGCCTATATGTTTTTTGTTTTTACTTTGTTTACAGAATCTTCTATTATGCCTCGTACGACTTGACATTTTTTCTTTTTCAATATCATATTAGGGTTTTATGTCTTTTTTTTGTATGACTTGACATTTTCTCTTTTTCAATATCATATTAGGGTTTTATGTCTTTTTTAGGAAGGTCAACTTATGCATACCTTCTAATTTTCTTTTCCTAAAATGTTTCCAGCACTTCTATTGTATTTTTTTACCTGGACTTTTAAGCAACATTTTTAAAGAACCCAGGAGAGGAGATAGTGAGACAGACTCCCATATGCACCTAGACTGGGATCTACCTGGTACCAGTCCCCCCTCCCCCACTTGGGGCTGATGCTTAAATCAATCAAGCTATTTTTAGCACTTGAAGCCAATGTGCTGGGACCAAACTAGTCATCTTCAGCACCAGGGGCCATGATTGAACCAATCAAGCCACTGGCTATGGAAGGAGAAAAGAAAAAGAAGGGGGAGAAAGAGGAGAGAGAAGCAGATGGTCGCTTCTCTTGTGTGCCCTGACCGGGAATCAAAACTGGGATATCCATATGCCAGGCTGATGCTCTATCCACTGAGCCATCTGGCTAGGGCCCAGGTTTTCTTATATTATTATAGCATGGTTAAGGCATTGGAACTCAATCATTAAATATCATTCACTTGGGGTGGAGCAAGATGGCGACGGAGTAGGCGGACGTACCAACTTCCAACTCCCAGAACCAAAGTGGATTACAACTCAATTTTAAGAACCATCACCTGGATAAACCAACTTTCAACAAAACTAAGTGGACTCTTCAACCAAGGAACACAGAAGAAGCCACATTGAGACTGGTAGGAATAGCGAAAACGCGAAGAGGGCTGCCCAGCTCCCTGGAGCAAACGACAGCCCGGAGAGACCCGTGTGGCGGGAGGAGAGTTTGGCGGAGAGGGAGGGACCTGGGTCCCAGGAACCAAGCCCCAGCCTGCAGTCTCAGAGCCTAGAAAGGCGTTTGGACAGTTTTGAGCTGTGAAACAAGTGAGGGAGCTCCCAGGCCTACAGTGTGGAGTATTAGGTCCCTTCCTACTCTGCTGAGGGCTGCTTAAGGTTTTGGGGCGGCAGGACGCTGAAAGGCGGTTCTGTCGGCGTGGGCAGAGGCCGAGCCAGTGGGAGATCGGTCTAGCCCAGAGGGTCAGAGGGGACCGCGAAAGCGGTCCAGAAGCTGCGGGCCCGCCTTTAATCCCATTTACGGGGACAAAGCGGGAGGCCAGGAACGGGCAGGCCCTGCGCAAGCCGGCCCTGACCGCGGGGACCGGGCTAGGACCAGGGACGGGCAGGGGCTGTGGCTGAGCTGACGTTACCAGTCCCCCACTCCCCCACCCCAACCCCCCCCCCCCCCCCCCCCCGGGCCGGAGAAACCGCGGTTGGCCAGTATACGTGCGCGAGAGGGCTCCGAGCGCGGGAACGGGGTGGACCCCGAGACAAGTGGAGGCTCGCAGCTGAGCCCACGCTGCTATTCCCATCCGGCCGGAGAAACCCCGGATACCATTCATACGTGCACGAGCGGGCTCCGAACGCGGGGGCGGGGTAGAGTCCGGGACGAGCGGAAGTACGCAGCTCGGCGGAAGCCAGCAAACACGCCCGCCCCAATAAACCTTGGTTTCCGACCCTGCGCAGTAGGGCCTTGGCCTCGAGGGCGGGGCTAAAGCTCCGGACGGGCAAAAGCTTACAGCTGAGAGCACGTCAAAAGCCCCGCCTAACCCGCGGAACTGTAGGGAGCAGGCTCCGACTGCTGGTTCTGGGCGGAAGTCCGGAAATACGCTGGGTCCACAGCTGAGCAAAGGTGCTCACCTCTACCCTTGGTGCTAATCTTGTGGCTTCAGTCACAGCCCCTCCCACGGAGGAGAGGCAGAAATCATAGCAAAAGCCACAGTGGGCCGGCGCTGGCAACGCTCATACCCAACCACCCTAGGCATCGGCAGAGGAGGTGGGGGGCCTGCAGATAGACCACACCTAGAGAACACAAGGGCAACACCTACTGGACTCCAGTGGCCACAACTTGCTTATACACAGAAAAAATGGGCAGGCAGAGGAATGCAAACCCAATGAATCAAGAGAAATCCCCAGAGAAGGACCTGAATGAACCAGATATAACCAAATTACCAGAAGCAGAATTTAGAATAATGATAGTTAGGATGTTCAAAGAGCTTACAGAAACAATGAATAGTCATTACGAACACCTAAATAAAGAGATAACAAGTATAAAAAATGAAATTAAAATAATAAAAAAGAATCAGACAGAAATGACAAATACAGTATCAGAACTGAAGACCACAATGGAAGGAATTAAAAGCAGGATGGATGACGCTGAGGATCGAATAAGCGAGTTAGAGGACACAATAAACAAAGGCACAGAAGTAGAGAAGAAAAAGGAAAAGAGACTTAAAAAATGTGAGGAAACTCTAAGGGAGCTTTGTGACAACATGAAGAGAAACAACATTCCCATCATAAGGGTGCCTGAAGAAGAGGGGAGAGGACAGGAAATGGAAACTTTGTTCAATCAAATCATAGCAGAAAACTTCCCTAAATTAAGGCTGGGAAACACTCCACACATTCAAGAAGCACACAGAACTCCATTAAGGAGAAACCCAAAAAAATCTACACCAAGACACATCATAGTTAAAATACCAAAGCTAATGGATAAAGAAAAAATTTTAAAAGCTGCTAGAGAAAAAAAGACTATCACCTACAAAGGAGCCCCCATAAGGATGACATCGGACTTCTCAACAGAAACACTTGAGGCCAGAAGGGAATGGCAAGAAATAATCAAAGTAATGCAGAACAAGAACCTACAACCAAGACTACTTTATCCAGCAAGGCTAACGTTTAAAATTGAAGGAGAAATAAAGAGCTTCCCAGAAAAAGAAAGCCTGAAGGAATTCATAAAAACCAAACCATTTATGCAAGAGATACTAAGGGGCCTCTTGTGAACAGTTTAAAGGGAGGAATGAATAGAGCACAAGAAGAATACAGCTTTAAAGAATAAAATGGCAATAAACAACTACATATCAATAATAACCTTAAATGTAAATGGATTAAATGATCCAATCAAAAGACATAGGGTAGCTGCATGGATAAAGAAACAGGACCCATACATATGCTGTCGACAAGAGACACACCTTAAAACAAAAGATGCTCATAGACTGAAGGTAAAAGGATGGAAAAAAATATTTCATGCAAATGGAAATGAAAAAAAAGCAGGGGTAGCAAAACTTATATCAGACAAAATGGACTTTAAAACAAAGGCTGTAGTAAGAGATAAAGGAGGACACTACATAATGATAAAGGGAACAATTCAACAGGAAGATATAACTATTGTAAATATCTATGCACCAAATATAGGAGCCCCGACATACATAAAGCAGACTTTGATGGATATAAAGGGCGAGATAAACAGCAATATTATCATAGTAGGGGATTTCAATACCCCTCTAACAACACTGGATAGATCCTCAAGAAAGAAAATTAATAAAGAAACAGCAGACTTAAAGGATACAGTAGATCAACTTGATTTAATAGATATCTTAAGAACTTTTCACCCTAAAGCAGTAGAATATACATTCTTCTCAAGCGCTCATGGTACGTTTTCTAGGATAGACCACATGTTAGGACACAAAAATGGTCTCAATAAATTTAAGAAGATTGAAATCATATCAAGCATTTTCTCTGATCACAATGCCATGAAACTAGAAATTAACCACAAAAGAAAAAATGAAAAATACTCAAACACTTGGAAACTAAATAGCATGTTATTAAATAATGAATGGATTAACAATGAGATCAAAGAAGAAATAAAAAAGTTTCTAGAAACAAATGATAATGAGCATACATCAACTCAAAATTTATGGGACACAGCAAAAGCAGTTCTGAGAGGGAAGTTTATTGCACTACAGGCATATCATAAGAAGCTAGAAAAAGCTCAAATAAGCAACCTGACCCTGCATCTAAAAGAACTAGAAAAACAACAACAAATAAAACCCAAGACAAGTAGAAGAAAGGAAATAATAAAGGTCAGAGCAGAAATTAATGACATAGAGGCGAAGGAAACAATACAGAGGATCAATGAAACAAGAAGCTGGTTCTTTGAAAAGGTAAACAAGATTGATGAACCTTTAACTAGACTCACCAAGAAAAAAAGAGAGAGGACTCAAATAAATAAAATTAGAAAGGACAGTGGAGAAATAACAACTGACACAACAGAAATACAAAGCATTGTAAGAAAATACTATGAAGAACTATATGCCAAAAAATTAGACAATCTTGGTGAAATGGACAAATTTCTTGAATCATATAACCTTCCAAAAATCAATCTGGAAGAATCAGAACACCTAAACAGACCAATTACAGCAAATGAGATCGAAACAGTTATCAAAAAACTCCCAAAAAAGAAAAGTCCTGGGCCTGATGGCTTCACAAGTGAATTCTATCAAAAATTCAAAGAAGAACTAACTCCTATTCTCCTCAAGCTATTTCAAAAAATTCAAGAGGAAGGAAGACTTCCAAACTCCTTTTATGAGGCGAGCATAATTCTGATCCCAAAACCGGGCAAAGACAACACAAAGAAAGAAAATTATAGGCCTATATCCCTGATGAATTTAGACGCTAAAATTCTCAACAAAATATTAGCCAACCGGATACAGCAATATATGAAAAAAATCATACACCACGATCAAGTGGGATTTATTCTGGAGAGGCAAGGCTGGTTCAATATTCGCAAATCAATCAATGTGATTCACCACATAAACAAAAGGAAGGACAAAAATCACATGATAATTTCAATAGATGCAGAAAAGGCATTTGATAAAATCCAGCACCCATTCATGCTCAAAACTCTCAGTAAAGTGGGAATACAGGGATCATTCTTTAACATGATAAAGGCCATCTACGATAAACCGACAGCAAACATCATACTAAATGGACAAAGATTAAAAGCAATCCCCTTAAGATCAGGAACCAGGCAGGGTTGCCCACTTTCACCACTCTTATTCAACATAGTTCTGGAAGTCCTAGCTACAGCAATCAGACAAGAAGAAGAAATAAAAGGCATACAAATTGGAAAAGAAGAAGTAAAACTGTCATTATTTGCAGATGATATGATATTGTATATTGAAAACCCTAAAGTCTCAGTCAAAAAACTACTGGACCTTATAAATGATTTCAGCAAGGTGGCAGGAAATAAAATTAATACTCAGAAATCAGAGGCATTTGTATACACCAACAATGAAATATCAGCAAAAGAAATTAAGGAAACAATCCCCTTCACTATTGCAGCCAAAAAAAATAAAGTACCTAGGAGTAAATTTAACCAAGGAGGTTAAGGACTTGTACTCGGAAAATTATAGAACATTGATAAAAGAAATCAAGGAACACACAAACAAGTGGAAGCACATACCGTGCTCATGGCTAGGAAGAATAAACATCATTAAAATGTCTATATTACCCAAAGCAATTTATAAATTCAATGCAATACCAATTAAAATACCAATGACATACTTCAAAGATATAGAACACATATTACAAAAATGTATATGGAACCAAAAAAGAACACGAATAGCCTCAGCAATCTTAAAAAGAAAAAATAAAGCAGGAGGTATCACTCTTCCTGATATCAAGGTTTACTACAAGGCCATTATACTCAAGACAGCCTGGTACTGGCATAAGAACAGGCACATAGATCAATGGAACAGAACAGAGAACCCAGAAATAAACCCACAGCTTTATGGACAACTGATATTTGACAAAGGAGGAAAGAACATACAATGGAGTAAAGACAGCCTCTTTAACAAATGGTGTTGGGAAAATTGGACATCTACCTGCAAAAAAATGAAACTAGACCATCAACTTACACCATTCACAAAAACAAACTCAAAATGGATAAAACACTTAAATGTAAGCCGTGAAACCATAAGCATCTTAGAAGAAAACATAGGCAGCAAGCTCTCCGACATCTGTAGCAGCGGTATATTTGCCGATTTATCTTCATGGGCAACTGAAATAAAAGGCAAGATAAACAAATGGGACTATATCAAACTAAAAAGTTTTTGCACAGCTAAAGACAATAGGAACAGAATAAAAAGACAAACCACACAATGGGAGAACATATTCGGCAGCACATCTGATAAGGGGTTAATAACTAAAATTTATAAAGAACTTATAAAACGCAACACCAGGAAGACAAACAACCCAATCAAAAAATGGGCAAAAGAAATGAATAGAAATTTCTCCAAAGAGGACATACAGATGGCCAATAGGCATATGAAAAAATGCTCAACATCACTAATCATTAGAGAAATGCAAATTAAAACCACAATGAGATATCACCTCACACCAGTCAGAATGGCACTTATCAGCAAAACAACACAGAATAAGTGCTGGCGAGGATGTGGAGAAAAGGGAACACTTCTGCACTGCTGGTGGGAATGCAGACTGGTGCAGCCACTGTGGAAAACAGTTTGGAGATTCCTCAGAAAATTAAAAATCGAACTGCCTTTTGACCCAGCTATCCCACTTTTAGGAATATACCCTAAGAACACCATAGCACTGTTCGAAAAGAAGAAATGCGCCCCCATGTTCGTGGCAGCATTGTTCACAATAACGAAGATCTGGAACCAGCCCAAGTGTCCGTCAGAAGACGAGTGGATTAAAAAGCTATGGTACATATATACTATGGAATACTACTCAGCCATAAGAAACGATGACATCGGAGCATTTATAACAAAATTGATGTACCTTGATAACATTATACGGAGTGAAATAAGTAAATCAGAAAAAAAGAAAAACTGAAAACAGCACGATTACATACATAGGTGGGACATGAAAGTGAGGGTATGAGACATGGACAAGAGAGTGGTGGTTATGGGATGGGGGGAGGGAGGGAAGAGTGGGATAGGGTGGAGGGGAGGGACACAGGGAAAACCAGATTGAAGGTGACAGAGGACAATTTGACTTTTGGTGATGGGTATGCAACACAATTGAATGATAAGATAACCTGGAGATGTTTTCATTGTACATATGTACCCTGATTTATTGATGTCACCCCATTAGAATTAATAATAATAAAATATATATTAAAAAAAAATAAATATCATTCACTTGGATGTTGTACCACATGCTCTATTGACAAACAGTGTAATGACATGTATTCTTATCCTTTTCTTTTTAAAATATACACTTTGGTCTTTTTCTGCTCAAATGATATGAAGCTTACAGAATAGAAAAGACATGGACCACTGAGATCTGCTCACACTTGGGAGACCTGGATTAGTGTCTTTGTTTAAAAGTCAAGGAGAGAAACAAGGTCATTACAATGGTCCCTGATGTTTATACTCAGGAAAGATGCCAGCATTGAAGCATCCTGGAGATGAACTGCTGATCTGTTTAGTTCTGCGATGCTGTCATCTGTGAGATTGAGACATAGTGATTCATTCATGGAGAAGAGAGGGAAGCAATAGTGATGAGAGAAAAGGAGTTCATTTTGCTGCTGCTTGTGAGGTAGATCTAATTTAATGATAGTTTGTGGCTCTGGTTGCTATTGTTAAGTGTACTTTTCAGAAACATCAAAGTATGTGGCAAATGTGTAGAGAACAATTTATGAATTTGACCCCAAAGGTAAGGGAAGTAAAGGCAACAATAAATGAATGGTACTATATCAAACTAAAAAGCTTCTGCACAGCAAAAGAAATTGACAGCAAAACAAATAGGTAGTCAACTAAGTGGGAGATATTTACAGACAATACCTTTGATAAGGGGTTAATATACAAAATATATAAAAAACTCAGAAACTCGGCAACAAACAGCCAAACAATCCAATATTTAAAAAATGGGTGTGGGGGGGCCTGATCTATGGTGGCGCAGTGGGTAAAGCATCAACCTGGAATGCTGAGGTTGCTAGTTTGAAATTTTGGGCTTGCCAGGTCAAGGCACATATGGGAGTTGATGCTTCTTGCTCCTCCCCCTTCTCTCTCGCTGTCCCTCTCCTTCCTCTTTAAAATGAATAAAGTCTTTAAAAAAATTAAAATTGAATAATTTTTAAAAAATGGGAGGAGGACCTGAATAGACACTTCCTCTAAGAAGACATACAAATGGCTAACAGATATATGAAAGATGCTCATTTTCACTAGCTATTTGAGAAATGCAAATCAAAACTACAATGAGATACCACCTCACACCTGTTAGACTTGTTATCAATAGGACAGGTAATAATAAGTGTTGGAGAGGCTATGGAGAAAAAGGGAGCCTCATTCACTGTTGGTGGGAATGTAAACTGGTACAGCCATTATGGAAGACAGTATGGTGGTTCCTAAAAAACTAAGAATAGAATTACCATATGACCCAGCAATCCCTTAACTGGGTATCCAGCCAAAAAACTAAAAAATATGGGTACACAAAGACACATGTACCCTCATGTTCATGGCAGCATTATTCACAGTGGCCAAGACATAGAAACAACCAAAGTGTCCCTTGATAGAGGACTGGATAAAGAAGATGTGGTACATATATACAATGGAGTACTACTCAGCCATAAGAAATGATGACATAGTGCTATTATGACAACATGGATGGACCTTGAGAACATTATACTGAGTGAAATAAGTAAATCAGAAAAAGAGCTAAGAACTATATGATTTTATACATAGGTGGGATATAAAACAGACTCATAGACACAGATAAAAGTAAAGTGGTGGTTACCAGTAGGAGGGGGAGAAAAGGGAAAGGAGTGAAAAGGGACAAATATACAGTGATGTAAAATGACTTGACTTTGGTGACGGGTACACAACATAAACAAAAGTTCAAATGCTATAGAAATGTTTACATGAAACCCATGTACTCTTATTGATCAATGTCACCCTGTTAAATTGACTTTTCTAAATAAAAAAAGTATGTGGCAAATGAAAAAAGAAATTAAATCATTTTTAGTGTTACATTTTTGTATGTGTGTGGTTTAGGTAAACTTCCATAATCACTTTTGATTACTCTATGTAATGATTTTGCATTGTGAGAATGAGGTGCAGACCAGTTGTGAGGTGTCCAGCCAGTTAGTGATGTACTGCAGAACCACACACGGCCAGTGCTATGCAGAAGACAGGCTTGCGGTAGAGTGTGGGAACTGGAGCTGGTTGGGGTCTGGGAGCAGGCCTACAGCTCTCACCTCTGCATCCCTCACCTGAGGCCAAAGCTAGGACATCCTCTCTATCTCTTAAGTGTCTAATCTCAGGCACAGGGAGGCTGAGTCTCAGCAGCTCATGGGATCATTCAGGGGAGAATGAAAATCTCTTACTGCTTTGTGAGGAACTTGGTATCAGTTCTACTTTTCAGAAGGCATAAGAGTGACTAGTTAATTTAGCTAGAATGAAGGCATTTATGAAGCCAATGCTGGGATTGATTTTTTTTTTTAAGTGAAATGTGGGGAGGCAGGCAGGTAGAATCCCACATGTGCCTGACCAGGATCCACCGGACAAGCCCACTAGGGGGCAATGCTTTGCCCATCTGGAGTGTTGCTCCATTGCTGCTGGAGCCATTCAGGGCCTGAGGTGGAGGCCATGGAGCCATCCTTAGCACCCGGGTCAACTTTGCTCCAATGGAGCCTTGGCTGTGGGAGTGAAAGAGAGAGATAGAGAGAAAGGAAAAGGGAAGGGTGGAGAAGCACATGGGCACTTCTCCTGTGTGCCCTAGCTTGTAATTGAACCGGGGACTTCCACACGCCAGGCCGACACTCTACTGCTGAGCCAACTGGCTAGGGCCAGCTGGGCTTGATTCTTTATGCTTATTTTATATACTTTTTAGCCTTCACACAGAAGATAAGAGTGTTCTAGACCAATGTATGCTCACAGCCCTCAGAAACTATGCCCGCCCACACCGCAAACCTGCCACAGCCTAGCCTGGCCGGGGGGCACTAATGCTGGATTTCCTGGACTTCATCTTTTCCTGTTTTCACCAAGCTCCAGGCACCCTTGGCCACCTGTCCTCTTACCGAGCCAGGGCCCTCACCAATCCAGAGCCTTGCCTTTACAGTTTTTCCATCCTGAAGAAATCTTCCAGGCATGCTCATGACTTTCTTCCTTGTTCATTCAATTCTCAGCCAAGAGGCCTGCCCTGGCCACCCATCTACAAACACACATGCCATTTCCCCTGCCTCTTGCTTCTCACTCTTACTGACCACTGACATATGTATATTCATTTATAGTCTCCCTTCCTTCCCACTGGCCTGGGAGTTTCCTTCCCCCCTGTATCCTCAGGACCTAGTTTGTGAGAGTGCTCACTGTACCTCTGCTGAGCAAGTGGCCCGAGTTCTCTCCTCACTGCCAGCTCTCGGATGTGTGACAGGCTCACTGAGGCAGCAGCAAGGCAGGGGACATTTGCCCCTTGTCCCTTACTACCTCCAGGAAGCTGTGCAAAGTGAATGTACTGTGGACATGGGTCAGCGACAGCTGGTAGTCGAGGTCCCTTTGAAACTGAAGTTTGTATTCACAGGGCCAGCGCCAAGTAGCTGAGGTTTAAAATATGGATCATTTCCAATGCCATCAAGGACTTCCTGCTGAGCAGGTGCTCATGTCACCATGTGGCATGCTTCCTGGAAATAAACTTGCATTTTAGAGGAGAGGTCAGTAAGTATGTCCCTTAACCCAAAGAAATGGCTCTAGCACCTTAATTGGCTGATGTCAGGAGATATTGCAGGGCAGGCAAGGCTTTTGGAACTTCTCCAATCACCCTGCCCTGGGAAATCCTTCTGTTTTGCCAGTTGACCCTGCTTTCCTTTTCATAAATCACAACAGCTGACCCTGAACACTACAGTGTCAAGGAAAGAGAGCCATGGAGTTTCTGGTGGATGCAGTCTGCCTTGAATGGGAATAAAAACAGGTGTCCTGCTGAGCCAACAGTGACTTCCCTGCCCTGATGGGAGAAGCCCAGGGCCAGTGCCTGGGGGCCTCTGTGGGGATCAGAGCATCAGGTCACCAACACTATCATCTGAGACTGGCAAGGGTTGACAGAGGCAGAGTGCATTCATTTCCATCATCTCTGATGGGTCATAATGTTCATGGCCAAGTAATTGAGAGAAGCTCAGTGAACTATCCCCTTACTCCTGGGGATTTTGTGTGCAGTGGTATCTCAGGAAATGAGTTTTTGTGTTTGTAGGTAGCCATTAGGCTGACCTATTCTTATTTTTGACAGGAATAATGTTATAATCAGTATCTCAAAACAAATTGATGAGTAGTTTGTGTGTGTTTGTAATTGTGAGTAAAGCTTTACACCTCAGGTCAAAGCACTAATGCTTGGAGAGGCATGAACTTTCCTTTTCTTTCAGCTGAGAGAATGTTAATATGATTTTGTTGTAGGAAATGGGAGAACTTGTCAATTGTGCTGGAAGATTATGTCACCGCTATTAATCAGGAAATGAATAATGAGACTTGTGGATAGGTTAAAAAGAGAAGCAATTAGCAAGTGGGGCAACAGAAGGGTCAATCTTGAGTTTGCTGAGTTTTTAGACTTTTTGAAAAGAATGAAAATTATGTAGAAATTTAAGATATAAAGGCAATAAGGATAGGGCCTAATTGGAGTACCTCATAGGAGTGCCTTAGGAACACAAACAGTGGTCCAAATTAAAAATGCTTCATTTTTCTTTAATAGAGGGTGTAGATTCTTGAAGTAGGAAGGAAGAGAACCTTCTGCCTTCAGCCCTTGGGATTGACATGGGCAGACACTCCCAGGAACTGAGAAGTGAGCCTGTTATTGGAGCTCCATTTGTGTGTTTTCTGGTTAAGGAAGCTTCCATGAGTTACTAGTCACAGGCCAGGTTGCCGTCAGCACAGTATGGATGAGTGTTTGGGCATTTTTCTGGGGGGTGTGGGTAAAATACAATGGAAAAAAACTATGCACCCCCCTCTTTTTACTTTTCCTGAATTGTGGCATTAAGTACAACTGGGAGAGGTGACATTATTTAAAAATGTATGACTGGCATCAAACTAGGGTAACAATGTCAGTTTGTTACGTTAGCAAAATTTTTAATATCTTTGAATTTCTGTTTTTTCAGTTGTAAAATGGGAATAATTGTATTATGTAGGGTTATTGGTAGAATTAGAAAATGGTTGGCAAATATTTAAAAAATAAGCTTCAACAAGACCGAAGCAGTTTAGACGATGATAGTGATAATTATCTAGATTAGGGAATTTTTTTTTTTTTTTTTTTTTTAAAGCAAAGCAGTGAGGGGACAGACAGATAAACAGGAAGGGAGAGAGATGAGAAGCATCAACTCATAGTTGCAGCACCTTAGTTGTTTGTTCATTGATTGCTTCTCATATGTGCCTTTACCGGGGAGCTCCAGCTGAGCCAATGACCCCTTGCTCAAGCCAGTGACTTTGGGCTCAAGCCAGCAACCTTTGGGCTCAATCCAGTGACCATGGGATCATGTCTATGATCCCACACTCAAGCTGGAGACCCCGCACTCAAGCTGGTGAGCCCGTGCTCAAGCCAGATGAGCCTGTGATGAAGCCAGTGACCTCAGAGTTTCATACCTGGGTCCTCAGCGTCTCAGGCTGATGCTCTATCCACTGAGCCACTTCCTGGTCAGGCAGGGAAGCTTCATTCTTTACCAATAATCTGTATTCCTGGTTATTGTTTTCTATACACAGAAGGAGGCACGGAATAATTGCATCTTGACCAACTTCTGTCTACAACCTGTGTATTGGAAGTGTCCATAGTGCAGCTCAGTGATGGAGATGAGCAGACCATTTCATCCTTTTTTGCGACTGGAGGCTCAACCAGTTACAAACTGATTACTTTCATAAAAGGAAAGAAAGGAATCTTCCAGGTGAAAATATAGAAAGTATCTTTTATATCACTCAGTGGGAGAAACATTGGCCACAAATGAGTTTCCTGCATGGTGCAAAGCTGTATCGCTTTGTAAGCGAGCACACTTATCTGTTTCTGTTCAAAATGATGAAGAATAGGAAGAAATGTGGCATATTTGACTGGATTGAGAATGCTACCTAGTAACCAGCTTTGTTCATTTCCCTCATGTGTTCAAAACCTCATCCCTTCTCATTGCCTGCTGTACTCAGTGACAGTCTTCCTCCTGATGTGTACAACGGCCATTGTGTGATCCCAGGCTACCTCTCTAGTGACAGCCTTCCATCAACTCCTCACTCCTGGGCTTGGATCCCAGCACCTCCAAGTACCAGTTCGGAGATTTGGACAAGTTGTAGGATCTTGATGAGGTCAGTTTCCTCATCTGTCAAATAGGGATAGATACTAATACTATAGTTTTGTATTAGTTTCCTATTGCTATGGTTACAAATCACCACACACTGGGTGGATTAGGACAGCACAGGTTTATTATCTTCCAGCTCTGGTCAGAAGTTTGGCAGTGGGTCTTACAGGGCTAAAATCAGGATTTTGGCAGGGCTGTGTTCCTTCTGGAGGCTCCAGGGGAGAATGTGTTGTTGACCTTTGCGAGCTCCTGGATGCCACCTGCCTTTCTTGACTCCCCTCTACCTTCCTTGTTTCCGGCTGTTGGCATGTACTCATCCTTCCATTTCAAGTTCCCTGTTTTCCCTGAAGGGTGTTATTTATGAATGATCTGTATAACGAGAAGTTTGTGTTCAAAAAACAGTTGTATTTCCTTGTTAGGGAAGGTGTGTGGGCTAATTGTGAACCAGATTGAGAGGACTTGTTCACCAGTGCACACCAGTCCTACAGTATTTAGACAGGTATTCTAGATAGCACATAGGGTGAACTTGGCTGTATAGTGGGAGTGTTATTGGCATTCATCCGTAGGGTATTAACGAGCTAGCACATCTAGTACAAAGCCTCAATTAGCCAGAGAGTGATTTTGCATAGATGCTTATTGATTATTCTCTTTTGCTTTTTCCAAAAATGTCTCCATTTCATTAAATAAATTTTAATGGAAAAAATAGCACATGTATATAGTAAAATGGGTAAAAATGAAGTTTCCTAAGCAGCCTGCCTCCAGGCTTCTCTCTGGAGACAAATGTGTTCTCTTGTCTGTCTTCCAGAGACTGACTCTCTCTTTCTCTCACTGTGTGTGTGGTTTATGTGTCTTGCAAGAGGGGACATAATAGGCACTTTGCTCAGAACAAAAAATCTACTTAATTATTTTAAATGGCTACATAATACTTCAGTGCAATTTTAGATTATAATTTACAGTTCCCTTTTGATGAATATTTAGGATATTTTCAAGTTTGGCTATTTTAAATTTTTATTCATTTTTTAACCTGATCACAACAGGCCTTCTATTTTCTTTATGTGCATACAGCCAAATGTCCTTTTAATGTAGTAATTAGTATAATAATAATAATGACTTTTTTTATATGAGGGAGCTCGGAAGACTAATTAGCATACATTTACTTGATGTTGATATAGAGCTCTAAATCATTTATTTCAGGGTTATCTGTTGATATACCTGCCCTGAACAAGAGTTAGAATAAGCTTAAAAGAGTGCTTAAAATAAAAGCCTCAATGAAAAGATAAATAAATAAATAAATAAGTAAAACAGACTTCCATGCTTAGCAGTGGTTCAATGGATAGAGTGTTGTGCCGAAGTGCTGAGGTTTCCAGTTTATCCCGAAGCCACTGGCTTGATCCTGGGATTACCAGCTTGATCCTGAGGGTAGCAGCTCGACCCCAACATTGCTGGTTGGAGCCCCAATCAGGACATGTATGAAAAGCAATCAATGGGAAGTACCACTAAGTGGATCAATGAGTTGATGCTTCTCTCTTCCTATCCCCCTCTTTCCTCCTTTCTCTCTCTCAACTCAACTGGGGGAAAAAAAAAAAAAAAAAGAGCCTTCAGAGGCTTCCACTGAGTGGGCATGGCCATGTGACAGTGAGGATTAATCCTAAATATTCACCCAGCTTCAGGATTGTGGGTTTATTCACCACATGGCAATGATGTTCACCAGCCCCTCCAAAGACTGTGTATTTGGCATTACGAGGCCATTGTATCTTCATAGCAGTCATAGGAGAATGGGACCTGAGGGTCTAATAGGACTCAATCCCTGCTGTAAGGGATGGGAGTGCGAATCGGGAGGCTCACTCTGAAGAACCACCTGTGTAGGGAGAGTCTTTGTCAAACCAGGAGATCTGTGAAGACCACAGTGAGATGCCTGAGGAAGTCTGCACAATTGATGACGAAAGCTGGAGAATGTTCCAGTTTCATTGAATTTATTATTCCTATCATCCAAGTCAACTATATATACCCTTGCACAAATACACTTAATGTGCCTTTTAGTGTTTACTAGCCTTTTAGCTGTGGCTCTGAGGAGACTGTGTAATCCCAAGAGAATTGAACCTTTTTTTTTAAATTTCTTTTTATTTATTTATTTTTAGAGAGGAGACACAGAGTGAGAGAAAGAGAGAGGGAGGGGGAGGAGCTAGAAGCATCAACTCCCATATGTGCCTTGACCAGGCCAGTGCAGGGTTTTGAACTGGCGACCTCAGTGTTGAGAATTGAACCTTTTATCCAGCCTTCGTCTCCCAAGACCAGGCTGTTATTAATGGTCCGGGTTGGTGTGCTAAGGAAAAAACAACCGGCTCATTTGCGTTCCATATCTTCCTTTCACAAGTGACTGGAGAAGAGCAGAGATAAAATATGGGATGCTGTCAGAGAAGTGAAGGGGGTAAAGTTGCACTATTAAATGAAGCATGTTCTTTAAAAGGTAGCAATATGCATTCACTTGGAATTGATTTGTCTTCTGTATTTGGATCAGTGAAACAATTAACAGTAAGGTTCAGCACCACAGAAAAATTGTGAGAAACCAAAGATGTCACATGCAGTGACTTTATTGGTGTTTTGAAGCCTTTCCCTGTGACAGGCATTGTCATACTCAAACCTTCTTCAGTGGTTTTAGACACAGAGATGTAAGTAGAATGAGAATGGATCTGGACAAAAATCAGGCTAATCATCTTGAATATTTTAAGCATATCTCATCATGGTTCTTGAAGCTTTTTTACAAGGTTGCTAGTCATTGTTGAATTTACCAGTTGAACAGGAAGAATGGATTTTTACAGTGAAAAAGAATAGCTGTTTTTTTGCCTGACCAGGCGGTGGCGCAGTGGATAGAATGTTGGACTGGGATGCTGGAAGACCGAGGTTCAAGACCCCGAGGTCGCCAGCTTGAGCGCGGGCCCATCTGGCTTGAGCAAAAGCTCACCAGTTTGGACCCAAGGTCACTGGCTCCAGCAAGAGGTTGCTGGGTCTGCTGAAGGCCCACAGTCAAGGCACGTGTGAGAAAGCAATCAATGAACAACTAAGGTGTTGCGATGGCAGTGAAAAAACTAATGATTGATGCTTCTCACCTCTCTCTGTTCCTGTCTGTCTGTCCTTATCTATCCCTCTCTCTGACTCTCTCTCTGTCCCTGGAAAAAAAAATAATAAAACCTTTAAAAAAAAATAGCTGTTTTTAGTAGGACTCTTTCTATTCCAATGCATAATTTACTAAAGTTAACCCTTTGAGTAGTGAGTTTTTTTTTCATGACCGCTGACCCCGGGAGTGAGTTTTATTTTTCAAAAAATGAAATTAGTTCTAGTTCTAGTTTTATTAACTTAAAATAATGTTTGTTTGATAACCAATTTATGGAAACAAGAAGAACATACATTTGCCATTTTTAAATATTACCTTACACATTTTTAAAATAAATTGACTGTACTCTGGATGGTCAGGAGGCACGAGGACGTGCATAAACGTTCATACCACTCAAAGGGCTAAGGATATGTCTCTAATTTGAACTGGTTGGTGAGGCATGAGTTTAAATTAACAAGAGCCAGATTACAGGTTATTTTTAAGAAATATATTTTAATACTTTTAGTGAACATATGGCTTACTATAAAATTGCCAATAACAAGGTTTTAGAAGACACACTCTAGTGAATAGATGTTATATTTAAATAGGATATCAATTTCCCAGCACACATACAGACACACATATTTGTTACTGAAACGTGTGCAAGGAAGACTTGTTTTACTTTGCTTGCTTGGCAGAACCTTGTTTTTCAGTTTGAATATGACTTTCTTTAGGACATTGGACTGAATTAGCACTACAACATGTCATTAGGGGTGTGGGAATTTGTGAAGCTTTTTAAACTGACGTTTCCAACAGAAAGAGTTGAAGTCACTTCCAAAATCTCCTCATTTCTGCATGGAGAGTTGCTTAGACATGGAGAGACCATCGGACTTCATGCCTGTCATCTGTTTGGATTCTCTGGGGTTAGTAAGACTAGTGCTTGGGTTAGCAAACAGGCTCTCTTATTTTAGAATTGATTCTGCTCTAAAACAATAGGTCTGAAAAGCATCTGTCTATTTCTTTATTGTCTATAGCCAAATATCACCAACTTCATTTTTTACTCTTTAGGCATTTTCATTTTCCCCCCACTAGCCCTGACATGACACTGGGGAAATAGTACGCTTAGTGGAAAAGAACATTTTAATTTATGGGCTAAGAATTGGGTATAACGTTGTTTGACCCAACTGCCCAGCACAGTGATGGCACTAGGCATTACCATAGTAGCAGCTAGTAGGTAGAAGCAACGTCATCAATAAAGTTAATAACACAATCAATCTGATTTGTATGTAGAATAACTAAAAAGCTCAAAGGCAATGGACTAGTAATAGCTGACCGTAAGCTAATAAGGAACATCCTTTCATCACTGTCTGATTATTTTAGTCTAATTTGGGATAAATATATTTTACTGAATGATTGGTTTAGTGTACTATCATGAATCAAAAAGACAGAATGCCTGATTCTTGTTGAAAATCAGGAGTGTCTTTTAAAGGATTTACCAAGCAGTTGGATGGATATTTGTGGACCACCTATAATGTACACGTCACAGTAGGTTTTCAGAGCTAAACATTTGTCTTTTTTGTGATTAAATTTCTCTTGTATGAGAAAATTATTTGTTTTTGAATTATGTGAAACATAATTCATGTGACAGCAACCCATGTACTTATTATAGATGCTGTCTGATACTTTTACTAACAATTTCAGGTTAAAGATCATTAGAAATCAGGAAAGCAGAATCCATAGTCCTATTTTTGCTTTTTATGATAATAATTGGCAGTGAGTCATTGGTTAGCCAGCCCATTCCTGGGCTGAGCTTAGCTCTGACTTTTAAAAAAATTTTATTTAAAAAATCAAATTTAACAGGGTGACATTGATCAATAAGAGTACATAGGTTTCAGGTAAACATCTCTATAGCATTTGAACTGTTGATTGTGTTGTGTTCCCATCACCCAAAGTCAAATCACTCTGTCACTGCATACTTGTCCCTCTTTACTCCCTTCCCCCACTCCTCCCTCAAAATTCTCTCCCCCTGGTAACTACTTCACTATTATCTATGTTCATGAGTCTCAGTTTTATGTCCCACCTATGTATGTGTCCCAGTAGAGCCCAAGCTCTACATCGATCAGGCATCCCTGATTCTACTTCCCCATGCAGTGGGACACTCCTGCTTATCAGCAGGGCTGGCAGCCTTTTCGAGACTACTCTTGAGGCGACTATGAGTATACTACTGTTAAGTGCCGACACTAACTGCCACCGGAGGAAACGCATGAGACCGACACACACAGAGTTAGTTGCAATAATCACACAGGCAGTTTATTACTCACAAATCCTTTTGGCATGCCTGGGTACAGCTTAAGGGGGCCCCATTGCTGTGCTCCTCTCGGCTGGCTTTGGTCAGAGCTCAGAGCGGCGTGGAGACCGTCCACGTCAACGTTGGAGTCTGGGCGACTACTGCAGCAGGTACCCTCAGCTTTAGTACCTTTTCTGGCCAACGCCTTCTAACAGGTGTCTGTTTACAGGATTATCACCTCAAACCACCTTTTTGGGAGAATTTCCTCTACGTCATTCTACTGAAATGCTTACATTAAACCACTTTTCAAGATGTTTTTATTTACGTCAGTTTACAAAGTTTACGTAATTAACAGCAAACTACTTCTTATCTAGGTATAATTTCACACACATAATACCTCGGCCCTGCTTGTAAGTCAGAGTCTGTTTATTACATTACAGAGTTATGGCACTAAGCCACTATACTAATTTTTATCCAAATGGCATAACTTTAATAATTATTTTTAATATCTTTAAAATTATTTTTATATATTATCCATATTTTTATATATTTAATTATTATAACCTTATGTTACTACAACAGTATGGAATCATATAGTTCTTAGCTATTTTTCTGATTTACTTATTTCATTCAGTATAATATTCTCAAGGTCCATCCATGTTGTCATAAATGGCAATATGTCGTCATCTCTTACGGCTGAGTAGTATTCCATTGTATATATGTACCACATCTTCTTTATTCAGTCCTCTATTGAAGGACACTTTGGTTGTCTCCCAGTTTTGGCAATTGTGAATAATGCTGCCGTGAACATGGGGGTGCATGTGTCTTTATGTACCAACGTTTTCAAGTTTTTTTGGTAGATACCTAGTAGAGGGATTGCTGGGTCATATGGTAGTTCTATTCTTAATTTTTTTTTTTTCTATTCTTAATTTTTTGAGGAACCACCATACTGTCTTCCATAATGACTGTACCAGTTTACATTCCCATCAGCAGTGAATGAGGGTTTTTTTTTCTCCACAGCCTCTCCAACACTTGTTATTACCTGTCTTGTTGATAACAGCCAACCTAACAGGTGTGAGGTGGTATCTCATTGTAGTTTTGATTTGCATATCTCTGATAGCTAGTGAAGATGAGCATTTTTTTCACAATCTGTTGGCCATTTGTATGTCTTCTTGAGAGAAGTATTTGTTCAGGTTCTTTACCCATTTCTAAAAATTGGGTTCTGTGCTTGTTTGTTGCCGAGTTTGTGAGTTCTTTATATGTTTTGAATGTTAATTCCTTATTGGAGCTGTGGTTTATAAATATCATCTCCCACTTGGTTGTTTGACTTTTTGTTTTGATGTTGGTTTCTTTTGTTGTGCTGAAGCTTTTTAGTTTGATATAGTCCCATTCATTTATTTTTGCCTTTACTTGCCTTGCCTTTGGGGTCAAATTCATAAATTATTCTCTACAACCAAGGTCCATGAGTTTAGTACCTATGTTTCCTTCTATGTAATTTGTTTCAGATCTTGTATTAGGTCTTTGATCCATTTTGAATTAATTTTTGTGCAAGGGGACAAACTATAGTCAAGTTTTATCCTTTTGCATGTGGCTTTCCAATGTTCCCAGCACCATTTGTTGAAGAGGCTTTCTTTTCTCCATTGTGTGTTTTTGGCTCCTTTGTCAAAGATTATTTGTCCATATGTATGTGTTTTTATTTCTGGGCTGTCAATTCTGTCCCATTGGTTGGTATGTCTGCTTTTCTGTCAATGCCAGGGTGTTTTGATCATCATGGCTCTACAGAATAATTTGAAGTCAGGTAATGTGGTACCTCTGTTTTTCTTTTCTTTTTTCTCAGAATTACTTTGTCTGTTTGGGGTTTTGAATGGTTCCATACAGACCTGGTGATTTTTTGTTCTATTTCTTTAAAAAAAAAGTGACAACAGAATTTTAATGGGGATCACATTAAATTAGTATATTGCTCTGGGTAATATGGCCATTTTAACTATGTTCATTCTTCCAATCCATAAACATGGAATATTTTTCCATTTCATTGTGTGTTTTTCAATTTCTTTCAATAATGCTTTCTAGTTTTCAGTATATAGGTCCTTCACATCCTTTGTTAAGTTTATTCCTAGGTATTCTATTTTATTTTGTTACAATTGTAAAGGGATTATTTTTTTTAGTTCATTTTTCGAAGTTTCATGGTTAGAGTATAGGAAGGCAATGAAGTTTTATATATGATTTTGTATCCTATCACTTTACTGTATTGGTTTATTGTTTCTAATAGTTTTTTGGTGGAGTCTCTAGGGTTTTCTATATACAGGATCATGTCATCTGCAAAAGTGATACCTTTACTTATTTCCCAATATAGATGCCCTTTATTTCTTTCTCTTGCCTGATTGCTCTAAAACTTCCAGTACTATGTTGAATAAGAGTGGAGAGAGAGGGCAACCTTGTCTTGTTCCTGATTTTAGAGGAAAAGCCTTCATTTTTTTTCACCATTTAGTATTGTATTAGCTGATGGTTTGTCATCTGTGGCCTTTATTATGTTGTGAGGCACTTTCCTTCTATACCCATTTTATTGGGTGTTTTAAACATAAATGATGTGATATCTTATCAGATGCCTTTTCTGCATCTATTGATAGGATAATATGATTTTTGTTCTTTGCTTTGTTAATGTAGTGTATTACATTGATTGATTTCTGTATGTTGAACCATCCTTTTGCTCCTTTAATGAATCCCCCTTGATTGTGGTTAATTTTTTAAAATGTATTGTTGTATTTTATTTGCTAGTATTTGGTTTAGGATTTCTGCATCTGTGTTTATTAGAGATATTGGTCTGTAGTTCTTTTTTTTGTGTTGTCATTGCCAGGTTTTGGTATCAGGGTTATGTTGGCCTCATAAAATGTGTTAGGGAGTATTGCTTCTTTTTTCTATATTTTGGAAGACTTAGAGAAGAATAAGTCTCTTTTTTGAATGTTTGGTAGAATTCACTAGTATAGCCATATGGTCCTGAACATTTATTTTAGGGAAGTTTTTGATAATTGTTTCTATTTTCACCCTGCTTATATAAGGGTCTATTTAGGTTTTCACTTCTTCATGACTCAGTCTAGGAAGAGTATATAGTTCTAGGAATTTATCTATTTCTTCTACATTGTTGAATTTGGTGGCATATAATCTTCCATAGTATTATAGTACACTTCTCACAAAATTAGGGGATGTGCAGATACTACAGTACCTTCAGCCTTTTGTATAGTGCATTTTCACCAATGAAAAAAAAGTTGTTTTGCATCTAATTTGCATAATCAAATAACTTTCTTTGACTTGTCGTTTGCTTTTCTGATGTTCTTGTTTAATAAAAAAAATCAAATGCTTTTATTAATTGCTTAATATTCATTTTGAAATATCCCCTAATTTTTGTGTGCAGTGTAGGATCCTTTGTGTATCTGTGATGTCTGTGCTAATTTCTCCTTTTTCATTTCAGATTTTGTGTATATGAGTCCTTCTTTTTTCCTTACTGTGTCTAGCCAGGGGTTTGTCAATTTTATCGATCTTTTCAACGAACCAGTTCTTTGTTGTATTAATATTTTTCTATAGTGTTTTTTTATTTCATAGCTCTGAGTTTTGATCTCAATATATAATTTCAGATCTGGAGATAAGATGCTCAGAATAGCTCTAGGGTTTTTTTTTTTAACAACTAAAAGGCAAATGTCTCTCTTTAGTTCCAAAACCCTTACATGTCTATTCTTAGCCTAGGCATCTTCAGAGCACGTAGATTTTGTGCTACTTGCTGAAGGAACTTGGGAACTTCCCAGAGTGCACACAGCCCCACTTCTTTTCTTTGTCTCCCATTGGCTAGTTGGAGCTGGATCCTTTCACTCATAGAAGACTTAGTACATAACCTCAAGGTGGGCTTTATGGTCTGGACACTGTACCATTACAACACCAGGATTTCATTCTTAAAGCAACTAGCATTTAATAAAACAGCATTTTTTAAAACCATCATTTATGAAGTTAAAATAAAAAGTAGTTGTCTGAAATTCTTTAGTCAATAAGAAAATGTGACCATTTTCCTCACATCTTGAAAAATCAGCTTTCAAAAGATTGTTTCTTTCCTCTTGGGTACCAGGGGGAAGCTGCCTCTAGGTGATGACTTGATTTTCTTTGAAATGTGGAAGAAAAGGGGGAAGGATTCAACTTTTGTATATTGTCCAGCTTATCTTCAGAAGCCAGAAATACAGGGTGGGGCTAATACCGGTTAACAGTTTTGAGTACATGAAATGTAGAGTTTATTCATGTATTACTATTTATTATTATTTTCCATATGATCAATTGTGAACCTGCTTTCGCCCCATATTGTGTTTAGCATTTCAAGAATAGCTTTTTGTTTGACTTTTCAGTAATTTGTCATAGAGATTAAATTTAGATGGAAATTTGGTATGTTTTTCTTTTTAAAAAGAATGATATATATATATATTTTAAATTAAATATCATGTCACAACTTGAAAATTTACAGTTTTCAAAACACTGGAATTTTATTTTTCTCGTAATTATGTATTTTCTAAGGTCTATATAAAAACCTGACCTCTCCTCTTTCCCAACAAATTTTACTTATTTAACAAAGGTGAAGGTTTATGGGGAGAAATGTCATATCATAAATTCACAAATTTAGTATTTCTACCAGTGAAGAGCAGCTGACGGTGGGTAACTGAGACCGCAGAGAGCAACATCACGGTTAGCGGGGGACCACCGTGTATCGTTTCTTTTGTGGCTCTGCAGTGTAGAGAAATTTGGAAAGCTAAATGGAGAGTCTGAGGAGATCCCCAAATTATGGGGCTCATGGAAATTGCCTTGGGCACCTGGTGGCGCAGGATTCGTTACGTGTGGAGATTCAGAAAAGAATGATTCAGGACTCCTGCTCTCACACAAGCAAGCATGGAAAGCACCACAGTGGAACACATCAGTAGGTTTAGGTAGGCCTAAGCCAGCCGTGCAGGCCTCAAAATGAGGGCCTCATTCTGTCCGGTTGGGAGGCAGTTAGGAAAACCTTAAAAGAGAAGGAAATATGCCACCTGGGCCCTTTAAATAAATGGAATTTTGCCACACAGAAAGAAATAGGAACAGTGTTCCAGGAAGGGGGAGGTGGAAATGACTTGAGCCAAGGCAGTGGCATGGAAGGAATGGAAGTGTCTGGGAAGCCACCACTGGCTGGCGTGGGCGGCGAGGGGTTTGTGTTGCGGAGGATGGCTGCAGGTAGTAGGTGATCTCACAAAGTTGGAGTCAGGTTGGAAAGAACTCAGAATGCCATGGGTAACTTGCAAAGGAATTAAAACTTTATCCTGTAGATGTGAAACCTCAAAGTTTTAAGTAGGGTAGCGACAATACTCAGATGGTTGCAGTAGCAAGTAGGAGACAACAAGTGAAAGATGGGCTTACTGGGGCTGAGGAGCCAGGAGAGAGTCCTGGAAGCAGTCCAGAGTTGAATAACTGGGACTTAAACAGTAGTGTAGTAATGGAACAGACAGGCCTTTGAGAGTCTTTTTAACAGAAGATCTGAGTACACTTGATGGTGGAAATGAGAGAGAGGAGTGAAATAGGGTTTTAGGCTGTGTTACTAGATCAGTAGAAATGAGAGAACAGAGGAAAGAGAAGTTTTGAAATGGAGATACTGTTTTTTACTTTGCTTATGATGAGAGGCTGGCCAGGAGATTTATCTAGAAAGACCCAATGTGCAGCTGGAAAGATGAGATTTGCACATGAGAGAGATGAAAAGTTTGGTAAACGTTAGGGGGCCATGCAGAAACTGAAAAAAAAAAACAGCCTGACCAGGCTGGGGCACAGTGGATAGAGCGTCGGACTGGGATGCGGCAGACCCAGGTTCAAGACCCTGAGGTCACCAGCTTGAGCGTGGGCTCATCTGGCTTGAGCAAAAGCTCGTCAGCTTGGACCCAAGGTCGCTGGCTCCAGCAAGGAGTTGCTCGGTCTGCTGAAGGCCCGCAGTCAAGGCACACATGAGAAAGCAATCAATGAACAACTAAGGTGTCACAACGAAAAACTGATGATTGATGCTTCTCATCTTTCTCCGTTCCTGTCCGTCTGTCTCTATCTATCCTTCTCTCTCTGTCCCTGTAAACAAACAAACAGACAGAAAAAGAAACTGAAAACAGCAGATTTTCCAGGGGGAGGATATAGGACAGGATGAATGGAGGGCTGAGGGTACAACCTTAGGGATCATTGACATTTCATGAGAGGAAGAGCAGTGGGTGGAGATAGAGAAAAAAATGATGAAAGGAGAGAACTATGTCATAGAAGAAGATGAGAAAGTTTTAGGAAGGGGGCCAAGATCCTCAGAGGCCACGCAGAAGATCGATAGAATGAACACAAACATCATTGGAATGAGCAATTGGGAGGGGACCCCACTCCCTGGGTGCCCAGATCTCCTGATTCTAGTCAAATGGTGGTGGGAAGAAAAGTCCGACAGCAGAGAGCTGGGTGTGTCTGGAGGAAGGTGGCTACCCACAGCCTGACATTTCACAATACAAGTACAATTCAGTCTGGCTGGAAGGCACCCGCATTCAGTTTCAAATGCACAGTGCTTGTATTTCACAGATGATAGAGTGCAACTTGCTTTGACCTCTTTGTATTTTAAAACTTTGTAATTCTGTGTCCCAGTTTATGTTTCTAGGGAATTTATTTTTGGGGGTTGTCTGAAGGTTTTATGGACTTTCAAACTATTTTTCTTGCTGCCTTTTTTGCTGCCACCAGCCCCTCCCAGCCTACCTCCGGCTCCCTCTGTCTTCCCACCTCCCTCAGAGCCATGGAGACACACATATCATTTTGTTGTGTAATGAGGTCAAAGTGCCTAAACTCTTCATTCATGAGTTTCTACTTCTAATATTTTTAATTAGCTTTCCTGGAACAGGGAAGTGTCTTTGAGTGATTTCTAGTTACTGCAAGAACAATAACAATTTATTCTAATCTTATATCCCCTAAAAAGACTAAAGAGCTTTGTCTTTGGACAGCTTGCAGAAGGTACAGGAATGTTGTGTTTGGCTAAATGAGGAAGCAGGTGGAGTTGCCCATTCGGGGGGTGGCAGCTCCCCCACACACAGGGTTGGACCCTGCACTGTGGTCACCTTCCAGGCTTGCAAGGCTGGCGCCCAGCCAGCAGGGTGCTTCAGTCTAGCTCAGGGTATTGAAAAGGACCTCAGAGAAGCTATAAAACCTAAATATTCTTTTCTGTCCATTAATATCTGTGCGACTGAGCCTCCATGTCTTCACTATGAAATGGAGGTGATGTTAACTTCTTGTACACTTCTTGAGGTTGTTAAATCAAATTAGTTGATACGTACCTAAGCTCTTTGGAAATACTAAGTAGTACACAACATCTGGAACCCTATGAATATAGAATTTCTTTCTCCTTTAGGGAGGTAATGAATAAAAAGGTTTATCAGATTTTTTCAATGTATCTGATAAATGCCATTTAGTAGAACCAGGAAGACTTTATTTATTTATATTTTTTATTGTGGTAATATATGTATATATAACATAAAATGTATCATTTTAGCCATTTTTAAGTGTGCATTTAGTGACATTGAGTACATTCACATTTTTATGTAACCATTACCACCATCCATCTCTACAACATTTTTATCTTCCCAGAGACTCTGTCCCCACTAAACAATAACTGTCTCTTCCCTCCCCAGCTGCCAGCCACCATTCCCCTTTCTGTCTGTGAGTTTGACTCTCAAGGTACTGCATATACATGGGATTATGCACGATTTGCCCTTTCGATTCTGGTCTATTTCATTTAGTACATGGTCTTCATGGTTCATTCATGTTGTAACCTGGGTCAGAATTCTATTCCTTTTCATGACTGACTATGCCCTGGCATGTCTATACCACATGTATTTATCCTTTCATCTGTTAATGGATATTTGGGTGGTTTCCTCCTTTTGGCTGTGGTGAACAATGCCAGTAGGAACATAGGTTTGCAAAAATCTGTTTGAATCCCTGATTTCAATTTATTATATTATACCAAGAAGTGGAATTTATGGATCTATGCCCCATTGTCCTGCCCTCACCATAGGGTCACAGGTAGTCCGTCCCTTCTGCAATCAGGGACAAAGGTAGAGAAGCTCTTGACCCAGGAACCGCCTTACCTTGACATAAGCTTCTTGCAGCAGCCACCAGCACTGCATCTGATGGCAGCCTCCTACCCCTTCCTCAATGTGTCACGGTCAAGGGGTAGATTCACACAGAAGCCTCACTTCCCACTCAGGGAAAGAGTGATCCACAAAACAAAAAGCACTTTTCTCTATGGGCTCCCGAGAGCAACAGCTAAGCACAGAAGCTCCTCTGTGTTGGCTGCAGCCTGTCGGCATTCACATAGATCCTGCAGAGGCAGGAGGTGGGTGGTGCAGAGTGGGCTCTGCTAGCAGTTCTCCATCTGAGCTCTGGCAGCTTCTCCAAGCTAAAGGGCTTCTCCACCCTCTGGAAAATGGACGTAGTAAATCCAACAGACTCACGAGAGGAACTGCTGTGGTATTTTCAGCATCAGGGACCCAAGTGGCAAATAGGGAAACTGAAAATGAATGCATAGAATTCCTCACTCATGGTGTTAGAGTCCTGGTCTTTCCTCACTGATCTTTCTCCTCTCCAACATAGTTCTTGTTCTGCTTCCTGGAGGATAGCAAGAGGGGGCATGTATGTAGTCATTCATAGTTTCTTCCATCTGAGAACCCTCACTCACTTTGGGAGGAATCCATCTGGTCTCTCCCTAAGACAGAGCCGGGGGAGGGACAGCTCCTGGGTTAGAGGACTCCTGGAAGTTGTATAAATTGGTCTTTTGGGGAAAAAGCCATTGGCAGTGACCACATGTTACTGGGAATGTCCCATTCCATACATCACTCTGGGATAAATCTGTTGCATTTTCATGTATTTATATTTCATAACTGCTTTTCTGGCTGGTTCCGTGTAAGGCACATGGTACTGGGAGGGAAGATTCCTACATGGCTGCTAATTTGTGGATTTGAGTAGAACACCTCAGTTCCACTTGGTTCTCTTATGGAATGTCTTCTTCTCTTCCCCTCAGATTTATATAATTAGATAGAGATCTTGAAGACAGACAGACTCATCTCATGGGAGTTGATGTTCCATTAAGAGAGCTGTTCCAAACACTCAGTTAATTGTACTGAGTGAATTCCTCTCACTGGAAAGGGTTTTAAAAATATCTATTTGCATTTCTTGGTTCATGATGGATGTATATCCCTTCAGATGGTGAAGGAGAGGGAGATAGAAGTCTGTTCTCCTTGCTTAGGCATCTTTTTGATGTTGACTGAAGAACAAAGGCCCCGGAGGCATGGGTGTTGGGATAACATTGGTCTTTCCAGTGGTTTCTTTATATTTTCTTTCTTTCTTTCTTTCTTTCTTTCTTTCTTTCTTTCTTTCTTTCTTTCTTTCTTTCTTTCTTTCTTTTTTTTATTCACTGAGAGGAGCAGAGGCAGAGAGACAGGCTCCCACATACACTCTGACTGGGATCCACCCAGGAAGCCTAATAGGGGATGATGCTTTGCTCATCTGGGGCATTGCTCAACAACTGAGCTCTTCTTAGAGCCTGAGGCAGAGGCCATGGAGCCATTCTTAGTGCCTGGGGCCAACTTGCTCCAATCGAGCCATGGCTACAGGAGGGAAAGAAAGAGAGAGAGAAATGAGAGGAGGAGGGGTGGAGAAGCAGATGGGCACTTCTCCTGTGTGCCCTGACTGGGAATTGAACCCAGGACTTTACACGCTGGGCTGACACTCTACCACTGAGCCAACTGGCCAGGGCCCCAGTGGTTTCTTTTGATGCAGTAGGGATTGTCTCTCATTATAACTATGTAGAAGCCATGTTTAGTGTATCTCTGAGTATAGAAGAGAAAGTCTAGGGACAGAGAATGACTCTGTACCCTGTACTTTTCCTTGACCTGTGTGCAGAGATCCAAGTTACTGAGATCTGGAGTAGACAATGGAGGAACCTATTTTTGTTTCAGAGTAGTTGGGGATATTTTGGCCACAGCCCAAGCACTGCACCCAGGCACTGCTTTCTGGTAAATACAGGAGGTGGCAGGAGGGAGGGACCAGGTAGCTACTGAGGACTGGCTCCAGGGCTCATTGACCACAGGGGACTTCTTGGGAGAAATGGGGTATCCGGACTCTGGTGCTGGTTACATTTCCAGCTTGTTGCTCTGCCCTTGCAGAGTTCATTGATATTTTCGGGCAGGAAAGTCTCTCCCATTCAGGGCGTCATTTGTGTCTTTGTTTGGTTTAACTTGAAGAGCTACATGCCTCTCCCTACCAACTAATTAACTCTGTGTCAATGCTGCAGGTTGCACTACCTCACACGTTAGTTATGTCCTTACCTATCTGTAAGAATTAATTAAATGTTTGCAGAGTGCTCTGAAATTTTCTTGGGATGAAAGGGCCTGCGAATAATCTAGAAATTTTAATATGACTTTTGGTCTACACGGGGGTGGGGTGCTGACAACATGAGATGGAAGTGGCCTTTCTCTGTTGGAACCTTTCTGGGAACATCTCTATTTGCTCCCAAGTGACTGCTACAGTGTTCTGCAGGGTGGCAAGTGGCCCTCGGAGGCAGCCAAACCTATGCAGACATCCACGTGTCCCTTTGCATGAAGGCACGCCTGTGTGTGTGTACTTCTTTGCATAAAGAAGTATGGTCAGGAGTGATGCTGGATAATAAAATAACAGGAATGCTGGTGGTTATTCATGTCACTGTTATTGCTCAAACTTTGGTAGTGGGATTGGAGCAGCCATTGTGGAACCCCAAACTCCTGAATCTAAACTGCTTTTATTTCTCCCTTTTCTTCACAGCGGGGCATTTTCTGAAGTGGTCTTAGCCGAAGAGAAGGCGACTGGAAAGCTCTTTGCAGTGAAGTGCATCCCTAAGAAGGCGCTGAAGGGCAAGGAAAGCAGCATAGAGAATGAGATAGCGGTTCTTAGAAAGTAAGTGTCAGAAGCACAGCCTCCTTCCCTGGCTGACTCAGGGCCTCTGTCCCAGATCCAAGAGAGGGGGAAGATTGTAGGTGCTGGCTTCCCGGAGTTCAAAGAGTGTGACCAGAGCACTGGCCAGCAGGGAGTGGGTGGGCTCTGTGAACGATGACTGATGGTCATGGAGTGCATCCAGAGCAATTTTCTCCGATATGTATTAAGTCTTACAGCATGTGCAGCAGTTGTTTGATGTAGTTACTTTTTCCTAAGGTCACAGTAGTCAAGTAGACTGGGTTCTGAACTGAGACCCTGACACTCACTCTAGCTGGTGACCTTGGGCCAGTTTACTGAACTCTGAGCCTCCTCTGTGAAATGAAGTTAATAATATTTCTCTACATATAATCTCAGGATTAAATGATATGGTGCTTCACAAGTATTTGTAAAACTCTTTTAACAGTGCCTGCTACACAGTAAATGGTAGCTCCTAGTATTATTATTGTCGTTGTAATTGCTTTATTTTATAATAAGGAGATACAGTTCAGAGAATATGCCTGACCAGGTGGTGGCACAGTGGATAGAGCATTGGACTGGGATGCGGAGGACTCAGGTTTGAAACCCCGAGGTCGCTGGCTTGAGTGCAGGCTCATCAGCTTGAGTGTGGTGTTGCTGGCTTGAGCCTGGGATCATAGACATGACCCAATGGTCACTGGCTTGAGCCCAAAAGTCTTTGGTTTGAAGCCCAAGGTCGCTGGCTTGAGCAAGGGGTCACTCACTCTGCTGAAGCCCCTCCCTGGTCAAGGCACGTATGAGAAAGCAATCATTGAACAACTAAGGAGACTAACGAGCTGCAGTGAAGAATTGATGCTTCTCATCTCTCTCCCTTCCTGTCTGTCCCTATCTGTCCCTTTCTCTATCTCTCTGTCACAGAAAAACAAAAACACAAAAACCCCAGAGAATAGAGAATCGAATTCAATGCCTCACAGAGTTTGGAACGCCAACCCCACCAATGTTATTTCCACACTTTTTGACAAGTCTTCCACTTCCTACCACACATGACACCTGGCACCTAGAAAGTTCTGTAGAGTTCACTATTTAAGTGTTTCACGTCTTCATTGAGTTTTATTTTTGCTCTCCATGTGAAATAGAACCAATCAAAACCTCACCTTTGGTATAATGGCACACATAGAACCATTACAGTGTGGCTGGACCTGCCCAAAAGCTGACCTCTTACTGATGTGGTGGTGTCCATCATGATCAAGCCATTCCCTGTGTCTCACAAGGTTTGGGGAACAGACCCTTATATTGTACCAGCTTTTGCCTGTTTGGAGTGTATCTGAGCACTGTGCTATGGAAGTTTAAAGGACTTCTATTAATAAAAGATTTTAGAAATATCCTTGAAATTTTTGGGGTTTGGAACCAGCATAGAGTAAGAATCCTGTCCAGAGAAACAAAACAGAATGGAAACAAGCCTTGTAGGGCTTTAAAACAAAATGTCACACCCACACAATATTTCTGAATAAACACATCCCTCCCACGTCTGTGTCAGGGACCGGCAGCACCCTTTGAATGATGCTTTGTAAAGACCCAGCACCACCGAGGTGGTCGGCAGAGTGCGTCCTGTTCTGTGTCATGTGTGATATGTGCTCTAGAACAGGTGGATTTGAATAGCTCCTTAATGTAGGGGTTTTCAGTTATTTATTTGGTTGTTTGGATGGTTTCTAGGTTTCCTGGATTGTGTATTCAAGACCCAAAGAGTTCCAGATTGTCCTGTGGAGTACTGCATGAAATGATTTCATGGAAGAGAATGGGGGAAGGCAGGAAAACACTGTTAATGAAACATTGATTTAAATTGCCCATTTTCTGTTATGAAATCAGCACTTGGATAAGAGGGTATTTGCTAGGTGTTAAGTTGCTGCTGTGTTGCAGTTGTTTCACATTGTAGATGGAATTCTAGGTGGGCTCTCTGAGCACAGGAGCTGCCCACAGCTGAATTGAGGATGCTGCCTTTATTTTTTATATGACTCCTTGAAGCCACAAAGACAGGGGTGTCAGTTTTCATTCCTCATGTTATTTTTTATCTACGTGGGCAGGTGAGATGAAGGTAGACCTCATACATTATGCTGGTTTATGCCACAGTCATTCTGCTTTAATTAGAGTCTCTACCCTGTGCCTCACTCATATAATTGCCATGCCAGAGAGAGGGCATTTCAAACAGTGAAGGCCAGGGATTGGGTACAATTCATTCGGCAGTTTCACACCACCAGCTTTTGGGATATCTTGAAATATGACTGTTCTTTCAGAAATACAGAACAAAGAAATGATTCCTCAGGGGATAAGGAGATGATGTATCTCCTGGACTGATTTATTTTTTGGTCCTCTACAAATGACTTAGAAGTGGAATAAGAGGCAGTTCCACATCAGAAGCAGCCAAAAGCAAAGGATCTGAGTTGTAAAGAATATATATAGTTTTGGAACCATTGTTAGAATGCCGCCATTGAAACATTCACTCATTTAACCAATATTTATTGAATTCCTATGCATCAGCAGCCTTGCTAGGCACTTTGGGTTAAAAGATAACATACAGTTCTCGCCCACCAGGAACTTGCAGTTGTTGTTAAATAAGCGTGGTAACGTAGATGCTGTGAGAGAATTCTGATCAGGGGCTCAAGGGCAAGGCTGCCCAGGGTTTTTTGGGGGATGGGGAGTGAGGAAAGGTTTTGTGGAGGAGGTAAGCCTAGAAAATGAGGATATTTTGTTGGGGGCAGGAAGGCAAAGGGACATTCCACCAGAAGGAATAACCCAAACAGAGGTGAGGAGATGAGAGGCAGGCTAGTGTGCTGGGAACTCCAAGTAGTTCATCAGACTGGAACAGAGGGCTCGAGGTTTGAGATTTCAGATTTGGGGGTGGTGGTGTATACTCTGCTGTGGACCTTGAATATCATTCTGTAGATAGTAAGAAGCCAGTAAAAGGTTTTTATGAGAGGGTCAATGTGATCAGGATTGTTTCATAAAGATGACTGTGGCAGAGTGTAGCATAGGTTGGAGGCGGCGATACTCAATATAGTGGGAGCAGTTAGAAGGCCACTGGAGAAGCCTGTGGAGCAACGCATTTAAATAGGAGCTATGGGTTGGGATAGAAGAGGAAAATATGAGTGTGTGCACAAAACTGAATCTCTAACACTTAGGAATTTGGAAGGAGTAGGGAGAGGGTTGAGAGGAAATAGGATTCTAGAATGACTAACAGGTTTTTGATTGGATAACTGGGTTGATCAATGACCTTATTGACTGAGATATCACATACAAGGACAGGAGGGCAGATGATGAGTCCTGATGTAGATATGCTAGTATGAGCGTTTTTAAGATGGCCAGGTGGAGATAACCAGTTGACTATGGAGGTCTGGAACTCAGCTGTGATCTAACCTTGCTAGATGTTAAATTTTTCTGTAAACAACCTAAAGAAATTATTCAGTACTTTCCATAACTAAATCTGTGTAAGTAAGGTTCCAGAAACCTGCTTTGTTCCAAAATACTGCCAGATACAGTGGTCATTTGTAAATTTCCAGGCTATTTTTCATCCAAGTAGGCTCATCTGAGCGACTGCTTGCCCTCCTATGTTCTGAATGTATTATAGGATGAGACATTTGTGTATTCATTGGATTAAAGTAATGTAGTTAATATATCCTTAAGGTTGTCTTTATACTTGTTCTGGAAATAGTTCCAAAATGAATCTTTTTGATAAGTAGATATTAAAGTAAACTCGGAGGGAATTGAAAATGACAAGCATTTTGGAAGTCAGGTGCTGTGCAGTACAGAGCTGCTGGTCTGACTTTGGCATTCAAGGGGCAGACTCTGTGATTCAGCACAAACTTTCCCCAGAGGAATGGTTAGCTCTGGTCTCAGGAATGAAGTATTTTATACATTATGGACTGTCATATCACCAGTGTCCTATATCCTGGTTAAATGATAAAGCTTATAATTTCTGTGCTATTATTTACTTAGAAGGCAGACACTATCCAAATCTAATTCCAAGGCAACACATATAGTATTTTTTTTTCCCCGAGTGAGAGGAGAGGAGATAGGGAGACAGACTCCTGCATGCGCTCTGCCTAGGATCCACCCAGCAACCCCCATCTGGGGCTTATGCTCTGCCCATCTGGGGCCATGCTTGAAAATGAGCTATTTTTAGTGCCTGAGCCATCTTCAGCACCCAACGCCAAGGTACTTGAACCAATTGAGCCATGGCTGTGAGAGGAGAAAAGAGAGAAGGGAAGAAGTGAGGGGTAGAGAAGCAAATGGTTGCTTCTCCTGTGTGCCCTGAACAGGAATTGAACCTGGGACTTCCACATGCCAGGCTGACACTCTACTGCTGAGCCAACTGACCAGGGCTCATATAGCATTTTTGGAGATTTAGAAAGGCAAATACATAAACAGTCTGCATTTAAGTAAGAAATGAAGAAAGAAGGAGATGCATAAAACTGCAAAGTGGGAGGTGAGAGAAGTAACACAGTAAATTTAGAGTAGCCCTTTTCCTACGAGTTGGGGAAACTGAGTCTCTGACTGGTTAAAGAGGCACTGTCTGCATGAAATGTGGCACCAGGATTCAACATGCTCTTCTAATGGATACCTTGTGGCCTGCAGAGATTATCTTGCTCAGGAAAAAAGCCTGGGTAGGAACTGCTTTTAAAAATTGCCTGTTCTCCTTCATCGGGGAGTCTCAACTGATTATCTCTTTTTTCTCTCTAAATTAGTGGTTCTCTGCCCTACTTGCATATTAAAACTGTCTGGGATGCTTTTCAGAACATTGTGATGTCCAGACCCATCCTAGACCAAGTGAGGAAGAAGTGGAGGTCGTGCTGGGCATTGGACGTTTTACAAAGCAGTCCCGTGTGATTCTAATATGCGGCCAAGCCCGTGTTGAGAACAGCTGTTTAGAGACCTTACTTCCTCGTCTCACCTCCCAGGGCGCGAAGCTGCTCTTCATGTGTCCAGCCATGTGGAGAGACATGTACACACAAACACACCAGACATGTTGCCTTTAGGCAAGAAGTTCCATTTAGTTAAGCCGAATTTCATTATCACAGAGGGCGATTGGCTTGAGCCCACAGTGCCAGCAGGGGCGCAGGCCCCAGCCAGTGGCTGGCTTCAGGAGTCAGAACCCAGCTCTTTAAGGCTGGTATTGGGGTTGGTCAAGTCAGCATGAATAGATGCTGATCCCACTATTGGGAGGGGATCAGAGCTGCTGAAGGTAGCTGATGCCAGAGCCCAGGATTTCCTGTGGCTTGGTCAGCTTGGATGGCAGAAAGCATGGTGGGGCTGGGTCTTCTGGAGGAATGGTGCATCAAACACCTTAAGCAGATAAGAGCAGGATTTCTGAGGCCTGGACATTTCTTGCAGTAATAACTTGGTTCCCTCAGACCAGACGTGCTTCTCTCTGTGCAGACCGACTGGAGGGAAGGCAGCGCTAGCACAGCTGGTTTTCTATTGTAGTAACAGCCTTCAGAGAGAGACTTCTCTGTAGATGAACTCATTTCAATCTGGCTTGCTTCTCGCTGCCACAGCTTTGTTCTAATGGCAGGTTGGCCCCATTCACTTGTTGAAATCACTGCCAAATGTCAGTTTATTATGTGTGTGTGTTAGAGAAACATATGCTTCAATAGAAATTCTTCGATTCAGGGTGAACAAAACCACTCTTTCAATGACTGAAAATGGCTATGCTGGTAAAGCTGATACTGTACTTCAGTTTCTCAAGCACCAGTATAGCTTTTTAAGGATCTGTCTGATCTGCCTAGATAGGGGTCCCCAAACTATGGCCCGTGGGCCACATGCCGCCCCCTGAGGTCATTTATCCGGCCCCTGCTGCACTTCCGGAAGGGGCACCTCTTTCACTGATGGTCAGTGAGAGGAGCACAGGATGCATCCGCACCCATAGTTCCCATTGAAATACTGGTCAGTTTGTTGATTTAAATTTACTTGTTCAATTTGTTGTTTATTTTAAATATTGTATTTGTTCCCATTTTGTTTTTTTTTTACTTTAAAATAAGATATGTGCAGTGTGCGTAGGGATTTGTTCATAGTTTTTTTATAGTCCGACCCTCCAATGGTCTGAGGGACAGTGAACTGGCCCCCTATGTAAAAAGTTTGGGGACCCCTGGCCTAGACGATGACATTCTAACATAAAGACCTTTTGTCTGGAAAGCTAGCTTTGGAATTAAAGACATAAGCAGGAAGTGTGAAGAATAATGGTTCAAGGCTATAAGATAACAACTAAGGAGGCAGGTATATAATATATATTTTATGATCCTAGAAGCCTTGCTGAAAGTTCCCTTCATTTTGAGAAAAACAAAACAAAACATGTGATTCAGGTAAAACAGGGTTGAGAGATGCAGTAAGTTATTGGTGGTGGCTATTGTTGTCATATCGTGTGTGTGATTGAGGTAACGATCTTGCCACACTTGGAGCGTGAGTGTGCAGGAGTTTCTGCTGAAGGACCCCAGGACCCTGGAATTTTGCCACAACCCCTTCTGGAGCTGTTCAAACCCGGCTTTTATAGGGAAGCCTCACATCACAGAGAAGGCCTGACATGCTTCTCTGGAGACCTGACCTCAGGATTGTGCCTAATTTGGTGTATTTGCCTCTCTGTAGTCCCGTTCCTCGGCTTCTCTGTTTCTGGACTCCCAAGTGAGAGAAGCCTCTCCCTGCCAGGCAGACAGCACACTCAACTTTGTTCAGCCCACCTTTTGGTGATACTGTTTATTTCATCCCAACAGGGTGTATGTGTATAAGAAATTGGTCTGCTGCCAGAGCAGCTCTCCAGCCAGAGAGGATGCATTTGGTTCCTTCATGGGCCTTTGGTGCTTTGTCCAGAGCGGATAATCCAAGAATACTTTAAATTTGATTTGAGACCCTGAATGAATGCATTTTTGTTTATTCTGTCAATTGCTTGGGCATTGCTTACAGAATTCTAGGACTGGGGGAAACAGTATTGGCGGTATCTCTTCCTAAAGAATGGTGATGTTCACATGAGCCTGAGCAGGCCGTGTAGGTTTACCTGCCCAGTGACCACAACCCTCTGGAGTCTCTTGTGTTAAGTGTGGAACAGTTTAGGTTGTCTCTCTGTCTTAGGTCATGTCCACAACATGAGAGGAAGAGTTTAAGTGCACGTCTGATGCCGCCCCTCTCAACTTGAATTGCAGAAAGGCACCTGCTTGATGGAATTCAAACTCCTTTGTAAACGAACCCTTGCTTTGTGGTCTTGCTGCCCCGTGTTCACTCCCCTCCCCAAACCCCATGTTTCCATTTGTTCTCCCAAAGGAACAGATGATTCAGGCTTTGGGCTCTCCCAACCCCTCCTACCTGCTTCAGTGGGCCAGGCCTTAATTTGAGATACCCCCAACTCCAGGATCCTCCCCCTTGATTTGCCCTGCCTGGGTGAGACCCCACGGCACCGAGTTTGCCTCTGTCCCTCCTGACCCTGCTGCGATGTCTACTTCCTGAGACTGGATTTCCTGAATGCAGCCCCAACTGAACTGAGGCATGATGGTGAGAGTGGAGGCAAGGGCTGCGTGAGGGACCAGGTGATAGTAAGGAGGCTGGGAGCACTGGACTTGGGCACTGACTAAGTAGAGAGACGTTAGGGTAGAGATGAAATCCATTCTGACTCACAGTTCTCTCTGGCTCTGGTGACCCAGAGGATGGTGGGTCCATCAGCGAGTGTGGGGTGCGCTAGAAGAGGAGGCACATGTGAGGGGAAGATGACTTTCCTGTGGCAAGCGGACAGACTGAAACTTAGTCTGGCTCTTCCTGCCACCTTTTCGCTATGTGTATGCCTCTGTAGATATTTAGAGTAGTTGAAGAAACAGTGTGTTTTATCACAGTTCTGGAAAGAGTGTCAGTTATTTGCATGCTGATTTCCATGTGCTATCTCTCTGTCATCCAATCTGCCTGTGTGTTTGGGGAGTTCAGCCCTTGTGCGGATTACTTGGTTTATATTCCTCTAATAATGTATCTTGGCAAATATTTTCTCCTTCTATAAACTTACTTAGCTAATGATTTATACAAATTTCATTTAAATGATTCAAATGGAAGTTTATGTATATATATAAATATATATATTGTAGCCTAATAGTCCTAAAGAGTCAGGATGGCTTAGATTGGGGGATCAAACGTGGAAGACTAAGTATAGGGAGTCCTGAAATTGACTAAGTTGGCAAATACAGAAAAAGAAATCAATACACACCAAAGGTTTCCATTTCTTTTCCGTTAAACTTTAGGTTGTGTCCATTCTATTTTCTATATAATTTTGGTGTCATTTATACAGGTAGCTAAACAGTTTCAGTGAACTTTTACTTAATGACTCGTTGTCTAGTTTAAACTATATGTGATTTGATGAATACATTTTATTTACAAACCGAAAGTCCAGAATTATCATTTGGGTGGTTTAAACAGTTATCATTTTAAAGCTGTATAACTGACTTTTTCTCCCAAAGTCAGCTTAAAATTGAGGTCAGAGTCTTAAGTTACCAGTCTTAAGTTTTTAGGAAATATACAATAAGAGAAATCATTTCAAAAATAGTAGTTGCATGGAATTTGATAAATGGGATTCACTTTTAGCCATTTGCATTTTTCTTTTATAAATATTTTAAAAATAGCATTGACTGTATGATTCAGATGTGGTCGGTATCACTGGGGAATGCAAACATATGTAAGGACATTTGTAAGCAAAGGCAGTGGGGTGATGGATGTGGTGTTTTTGTTCTTGTTGAGGGCTATAGAACTGATGTGCTGAATACACACATATGTATGTGCATATATCTACACAAGTATGTGTATACAGATATATATATACATATACACACATTTTAAATACATTTCAGTGTTTTTATATCTTTCCAATGAAAAGCAAAAAGTATTTTTTGCTTAATTTAATAAATAGGTTCTATGATTATAAAAAAATCTGCTATCTAATTACCTAAATAACATAATAAGGCCTTTGAAATACCTTTAAAATGTTCCAGTGTTAGGGGTTATAAAAATGATAGTAAGTACCATTCTCATCATACTCGTTCTGTCAGAGAGATAAGAACAGAAGCTGGTCTCCATTTTATGGAAGGAGAAACTGAGGTACAGAGTGTACCGCTTGGCTGAGTGATGGAGCTGGGGATACAGCAGAGAGCGTCTCACTTGCAGAACCGTTTTTCATCTTTTAGGTCCTCAGCCTTCCCTTCTATTAGGACACTGCTGTTGAAACCTGGGACACTCTTAGAACAACTGATAGGAATTTGAAATCATATGACTTCTAATGAATAGTAAGAAACAGATTTCAGTGCATTTCAATAGATATCAGCAAATATTAATAGATTAATTGAAATAGATGTCAGATAACTAAATTAATAAACATAACTCAAAAATCAGAGTTCAATCTTTTGTCCCAACTTAGTCACCAGAATTCTATAGCAATTTTTATCTATCCTTTGAGATTTTAAATACAGAGATTCTCACTTTGTTATAATTTAGAAACTAGCCATGACTTCCACAAGCACTGTCTTATGTAATCTTCACAATAAAGCTATTAAGTACATATTATTATCCACATTTTATAGATGAGGAACTGTGGCTTATGTAAGGAATTTTCAAAGGTCACATACGTAGTAACAGAGCAGAAGTCAGACTCAGGTCTGTCACTCCCATTATGATTTGTTCCCTCTGGTTGTCCCTATAAGAGAGCAGCACATAGTCTTGATGTAGGGAACAGTTCATTGCATGTCAGGGTGCTCATTAATGGTGAAAGATAAACCTCTATTTGTTTTATAGTGCCATTAGAAAGATAGTATAAAATATTGGTGAAGACCTAAGAACCAGCCTACCTAGTTTTCATCTGACTACACCACTTAGAAGCTCTGTGACCTTGGGCAAATCTTTTCAACTCTGTGCCTCCATTGTCAGGAAAATGGGGATGCTATTAGTACCTGCATCGCATAGTCGTTGTAGGGATTAAAGAAGTAATGCATGGAAGACACTATCGAACAGTGCCTGGCACGTAGCATGTACGTGCCAGTGTTTATTGTTTATGTTATTGTCACGTGTACCGACAACATCTTGTCAGACAGTGGAACTAGGCAGAGGCGGCCTTCTCGGAAGTCAGTCACACAAGAACTGCCTCCTCATAGGTGCCCTCTGTGGAGCTCGGGGAAGCCTTGCTGGCAGAGTATGTAGAGCCAGCAGCAGTGAGGGGGCTGGTTTCATCCAGAGAAGAGAGAACCGCACTGATAATACCCAATGGAGCTGCAGACTTATCATGACTATGCCAGCTTTACTGTTTTTCTTGCTGAAAAATTCTATGACAACTTCTGCTCTTCTTCTCTGTCTTACTGTCCTCATCCCCTAACATTAGAGTCACAGAGCATTAGAACAGAAGGAACTTCGAGAGATTGGTCCAGCTCTCTTGATTTCCCAATGAAGAAGCAGGTGCAGAGTTAAGTGACTGCCCAAGGTCACAGAGCTAACTCTGGCAGATGCTTGGCTAGAATGCTGGTTCCTGGCCTCCTAATTCAGGGCTCTTTCCACAGAACCACGTTTGCTCTCTTGTACAGCATTCCTCAGGAAAAGGCTGTTTGGTATGTGTGGCAGGGAGGAAAGAATCTGGTTTCTGAAATTCCCCTGGTGATTTCAATTAGCTACGCTGTTCTCCCGGTCCCCCTCCCCACATCCTGGGGATGCAGCTTGCTGTGGGCTGTGATCGCTGTCAGGTCTCAGGTTTGCTGGAATTCAGCAAAAAAGAGCTCCTAGGCCAGCCTCATTCAGTCTGTGTTAAAGATAAAACATTGAGAACGCTCATTGCTATTTCAGGTATGTTTGATGACGCCAGTCCTTGTGCCAGTTTTTTGGCAATAGAATGAAGACACCAATTCTCAGGGGTGCAGGAGGAAGGAGCCAGCTACAGACTGTGGGATAATTTGGAAAATATGGAAAGTGCTCCTTGGGGGAGAGATTATAATCCAGGAAGGCATTTTTCACTCTCCACACCTGGCTGCCCACCAGGTTGGCCTGCTGAACACACAGGTGCTGCTCCTGCTCCTCCTTGGCTCTGTTTGATCCTCTGCCTTCTCTGCACCTTTTATGGATATTCTAGAAACAAAGGGAGGGCTGACTTCTCACACACTCTAAGGGACATCAGAGCAGGTTTGAGGAACATTAATTAGGTCATCTTGAGGGTGGCCAGGGTAGGGAAGCCACGGAGCAGAGCCTGGGTGACTGTTGAGAAAAGGTAGCATTGCAGAATAAACGCACCTGTTCAAGAAACCACAGAATTGTCCTCAAGGGCAAATTTGCATACATATACTTTGTAACTTTTTTTTTTTTTTTACAGGGACAGAGAGAGAGAGTCAGAGAGAGGGATAGATAGGGACAGACAGACAGGAACAGAGAGAAATGAGAAGCATCAATCATTAGTTTTTTGTTGCCGTTGCAACACCATAGTTGTTCATTGATTGCTTTCTCACACGTGCCTTGACCGCAGGCCTTCAGCAGACCTAGTAACCCCTTGCTGGAGCCAGTGACCTTGGGTCCAAGCTGGCGAGCTTTTTGCTCAAGCCAGATGAGCCTGCGCTTAAGCTGGTGACCTCAGGGTCTCGAACCTGGGTCTTCCGCATCCCAGTCTGATGCTCTACCCACTGCGCCACCGCCTGGTCAGGCACTTTTTAACTTTTTCTGGGTATAAAAGTAAACTTAGAGAAAAAAGTTTTCACTCAAGCATCAGATATTCTTTCTAGTGAGTTTCCTTGCTGGGGAACAAAGTGATAATGTAGCCATTTCTTTAAAATGAATGCTTCCCTTGGGTGAGTTAAGTTGGTTTGTTCAAATTGTATTTCTACAAATCCAAACCCAAGGATTCCCTTACTGTAAAGCCCTGTGTGTTCTCGTGTTTGTTTGTTTATTTGTTGTTTGTTTAATCCTATTAGGACTCCCTCCAGGACAAAGCAACTTGATACAGCCCCTGGAAGGGTGGCCCCAAAGGATAGCAGAGTACGGATGTAGTATATTACCTCCAGTGTTACTGATCTCTCGAATAACACTAAAACTTGGCAGACAAATTCGTTTGTGGGTGCAGCTTTCTGTTTAGCTGCATAAAAGACCCATTTTCTGTTGGATTCAAAACACAGTCTAGGCCCTGGAAACTTCCTGCCTGCTTTTGCTCAGGTTTTCTTTAAAGGTGTCAGTAGAATGGTTGAAACTTTGATTGACTTGTTCTTGGGCTCAGAGTGAGTTTCTTTTTTCTTTCTTTTTATTTTTTTGGAGTGCTTATTTCTTAAAACCTTGTAAAAGATTGTAGGAATAGTAGGAATAGGTCAGTAAGCTAAATTTGATCCACTAACAATATCATGAGTAAGTTGCTTATTGTCACTGAAAAAAAAAAGTTGCTCATTTGATATGATATAATTTCCTGGAGAAATATGGCAAAGTTTTTTATCTTATAAAACAAAGTCATACCACACTATTTCATTATGTAGACATGAATGCTCTAGCTCATTTAGGCAGTTTGGGGACAATTCTCAAGTTATTTTTAAATCTATTGTTATTATTATTTAGTCAATATAACTTTTCCAAAAAGATAATATCTCTCTTTAAAAAATAATTTGAATGAGTATCTTTTTTACTTTATAATGACCAGTATCTAGCAGTACAGTACAAACTTCTGAATAAAATTTTGTTCTAAAGACACTATGTACACAAGAACTATGTCTGAAAGAGTCACAGTATTGTTGTTGAGTCAGATGGACAGATGGCAATGAGACTTTTCAGAGCATACAGTATTTCAGACCTTTGTAGTCTTTGTACTCAAGAATTCAGTTACAATGGGCATTTAATTTCCTTTTGTAGTAATAAGCTTCATTCATTTACTTGCATAAAGAATAATTTTATTTTGAGAGAGGGAGGGAGAGACAGACAGGAAGGGAAAGAGATGAGAAGCATCAATGTATATAGTTGCATCACTTTAGTTGTTCATTAATTGCTTCTCATACATGTGTTGACCAGGGAGCTCCAGCTGAGCCAGTGGTCCCTTGCTCAAGCCAGTGACCTTGGGCTCAAGTCAGTGACTATGGGGTCATGTCTGTGACCCCATACTCATACTGGTAACCCCGCGCTCGAGCTGGTGAGCCTGAGCTCAAGTTGGAAAATTTGGGGTTTTGAACCTGGGACCTCAGCATCCCAGGTCAATGCTGTATCCACTGTGCCACCACTGGTCAGACAAGAATAATTTTTAAAGTGAAATAACTCATAATATCAATATATCATTTATACTTTTCCATTGTACCTCTTTTTGAATAATATCTACTACAGTTATTGTATAAAATATTGTTATTTTGAACCTGATTTAATAGAAATACTGATCCAGTTGATCTTTTCTAATATTCTGAAAATTTGTGTGGTAAATATATGATAGAATAAAAAACATAAGGTATTTGGAAAACCTACCTAGGAGAATGAATATGTTAAAATTCTTGAAACCATTATGCTAAATGTCAATAGTAATTACCTTTTCATCTAAATAAATGAGGCAGTGATCTGGGCAGCCAAAAGTTCAAGAGTCTGTAAGTAATTGAAATAAGTGAACTCCTTTAAAAATATTGTATAGCTCAGACGTCTAAATAATTTAGATTTGCCTTTTTGTAATTACTCTGAATTGGAGAACTCTTAAATCTGCCTAAGAGGGATGCATCATGTTTGCAAGATTGCTGATCTTCTCCTACCCTTTGATTCTCTTTTTTTCTCTTTAAGATCCAAGAGCAGAGGAGTGGTTGCACTATGCTTGCTCTCTGGCCGTGTTCACAGGTATCCTGTGCCTGGAGTGCACTTCCTCCAGGCTGCTCTGTTCTAAGTTGGGGTTTAGTCTTCTGGGCCCTGTGCTGCTCAGAGTGTGGTTCTTAAACCATCAAGATCAGTATTTCTTAGGGGCATGTTAGAGGGTCCAGCCTGGACCCTGTGAATCAGGGTGTGCTACCAGAACCCCGGGCGATTTGTGAGCACACTTCCCCTTGGGAAGCACTGGTCTAGGAAACTTTCCCTTGGAAACCTAGATGACTTGACTATCACTTATGTGTGCCCCAGCAGCACCTGCTGTTCTCCTCCCGTTACACTCCTCACAATAGAGAAATAGCCCATTTCCTTGTCTGTCTTCCCTACTGCACTGGAAGCTCCTTGAAGAGAGGGATTATATCTAGTGCCTAGCAGAGTCGCTGCTACATAGTAGGTGCTTCATATATTTTTGTTGAATTGAATTATACCAGTTTCAAAAGGGGAAAGATTAAGGACACAATATGTATTCCCTTTCCTCATAAAAAATTCAGAATAATTTATTTCCTGAGTGAATAGAATCTTCAAGTATTTTAAAAACATAAGTACATGTATCCTAACAAAAATATTTTGAGAGTAGCCAATTTGTACTCATTTCAAAGATGGAAATTGGCACTAAGAAACTAAAAACTTTAAAAAAATTAGTTTCGATTTAATATGTTAAATCCCTATTGGAATTGGTCCAGTTTTTTTGTCAGCTCTTTTTGGATGGAACATGTAATGTTCTCTTTAAAAATGTAGACTGAAGGGGAAAATGTGTGAATGGAATACAACAGACATATCCATATTGTTTAAAATAATTCTGGTTAAGGTTTGCCTCTCATGTTTGTAGCTTCTCCAGAATTTTAAATATGAAAAAACAATATTTACTAATGGCTCTAAAGTTTCAATGGCTAATCTGCCTCTGGAAAGAAACTGGCAGTATTTTGAGCTGAATTAATAGAGTCATTTATTTCTTGAACCTTATCGATTACTATGTGCATGCTTTCAAAATGAACAAAATCTCATTACACCTTAAGAAGCTGACTTGTTCTGGGACAGGGAGCCTTCCCAGAACACCCAGCAAGTGTGTATAGAAGTGGCCTGTGCATCTTTAGGGTAGTGCAGATGTTTGGCAGAGGGGTTCAAAAGAGGAACCCAACGTTGCCACTTGGTGAATCAGAGGAAGGTGGCATTGGAATGACCTTGAAGGATGGGAAGGCTTTTCTGGATGGAGGCAGAGAGAAGGGAGAAATATTTCAGTGGGTGGAACAGTTGGAGTGATTATAGACAGAAAGAGATAAAAAGTGGAGACCTGAATTTGGCCATGGCTGGCGTGTTTGAGAAGATGCAGGTGAGACAGAGCGTGTAAGTTGGGTCAAAGCACAAAGGTGCCTACCCGTGAGGTGGAAGGGCTTGGACTTCATCTGTGAGGCAGTGGGGCCACCACTGGAGAATGTTGTACAGGGGAGGGTGGGGAAAGAAGGTTGGGAAGACTCGGGATTACTGCTGTGGGTACAGGCAGGTTCTGGAGCTATGTCGGAACAGTCTGAGAGACTACCTGATTGTGAAATTCCTGGCTATTCCTCCATTTTATCTGGACCCTTAGATTTTATCTGATGTTGTCAAACAATGGAATGATTGAGTATCTCTGTGTTTCTAATATCCTTCATGATTTGGGCTTTCTCATTCAGGTAGCGTTTCCCCTTTGAGTTTTTATCTCCTCAAGGACTACATGAATATGATCGTATTAATCGAATTTAGAGTAATCAGAACATTATGATGGCAGAGTGGCTGTCAACACTTGGGCACAGTTTTCATGTGTCTTCATAATAAATAATTTCTGCAGCTGTTTCTCAAATGTGGTGACCAAGTCCAGAGCCTCTAGGACCCTGAATGTCAGCCTGGACTGCTGTGGCTGGTCTTCAGTGACTTGACATCTGGGTCATTCTGAAGCCTGCTGGAGATTTTAGGACATAACCTTTGTCCTTCTCAAACAGCATTTCCTCCTCCATGAGTGGAGTGCTCTGACCTGTGCCTGGCATGAGTTTTAAGTGAGCGTCAGTTGTGGCTGGTGGACCACCAACGTCATCAACTTCTTTCAGCCTTTTGAAATGAGGGGTTCTCTCAGGTTTACTCCTCTGACAAGTGGTCTCATGGATGTAGTACTTCAGAACATAAGTATTCACGAGGTCTCATAAATTCCAACACTCATGGGAGGCCCACTGTGGATGATTGACATCCTGACTTTCTCCTATTAAACCTATATGAAGTCTTTTACAACATTTCAAAAAATATTTTAGATATCTTTTAAACTGTGCTACAATTTTTAGTAGGAGCTGCCCAGCACAGACCTGTAAGGCATTTCCATATTAGCTAAAGAAAATCTACTTTAGTTAACTTAGGAGAATACTGACTGGTTTATCTTAGCTCATCAAAGGAAAATGGGAACAACCAAGACTTTCCGGGAGAGGCAATCTTATCTTTTCCTGGAGTGTCATCTTAGGGAATCATGATATTCTTTCTAGGGTTTAACCTAGGGGTCAGGAACATTTTTGGCTGAGAGAGCCATGAACACCACATATTTTAAAATGTAATTCTGTGAGAGCTATACATTATGTTTAACACCAAATACAAGTAAATGTGTGCATTTTATGTAAGACCAACACTTTTAAAGTACAATAAGTCTCTGAATTCTTTTTAATAACGTTGTTATATGTTGCTAACCAATGGTGAATAAAGTACTTCTTACCATTAATGCGACTTCTGGTGCTGCATGGTTTTGCAGATGGCTTTGTAGTCTGGTTGATACGTGGTAAGGTTAAGCTTCATGCAGGCGTTGAGACTTCCATCCATTAAATGTAATCGTAGGTTGGTCTTAACATTCTTTAGATGTGAGAAAGACTGCTCACATGCATACGTAGAGCCAAACATTGTTAGTACAGCAATATTCACACAGTGCAGTGTGCGGTATGTGACAGGAAGCGCATTCCAAGTTTTGACAATCAGCTGGTCCGTGGGTTGAAGTTTTTTCATTTCTCCCCACTTGTGTTTGCTCGCCAACTCTGCTTGCTGTCGTGCAAGTCTTTCCAAATCTTTATTTAGTGACTTGAACTTATTCACCTACATGTCTGAGGCCTTCAAGTCAGCAGCTTGTAGCTCAAAATCTCTGACAGAGACACCAGGGATGTAACTCAGGTTGGCGCTGTCCACTGCACACTCGTGTGGATGGGTGATGAACTTAAAAAGACGAGTGCGCTCACAAAATTCTACAAAGCACACTTTGAATGACTGCAGGAGATTAGATGTGAAGCCTCCTAGCTGCTGGAGATCAAGATGTTGATCAGGGTCACTTGCTGTGCATGCATCTTTAAACTCTCCCAGTGTTTCAAAGTGTAGTAAAGAACCTGTTTCAGTGTCGGTGATGAAGAGTTCCAGCTTGTTTTCAAATGCAAACACTGCTTGTTGAAGGGATAAGACTATTTCTAATACCTTGCATTTTTTACATTAAGCTGGTTCAGATGTTCAGTAATGTCCACAAGATAGTAGAACTTCAGGAGCCACTAGTGTTAGCCAACTCAGGATGCTTGACATTTTTCATTTCAAGAAAAGTCCAGATTTTGCTCCGACAAGCCGCGAAACGGCTGAGCACCTTCCCTCTTGACAACCAATGCACATTGCTGTGCAGAAGCAGACCAGGAGAATTATTCCCAACATCATTCATCCAGCAGTGTTTTAAACTGGCGATTATTTAAAGTTCGGGCAACAGTAAAGTTGATTACCCGAGTGACCAACGACATCACCTCACCAAGCTGCTCGGCGCACATCTGAGCACAAAGCGCTGATGTAGGATGCAGTGAAAACTTCGGATGGGTCTCTTTTCACGTTCACGAAGAAGCACTACGAATCCTCTGTTTTTCCCCACCATGCACGAAGCACCATCAGTACACACCGAAATAAAGTTATCCATCAGTAGATTTTTTTTCTTTAGCGAACTCAGTGAAAGACTTGAATAAATCCTCCCGTCTTGTTGTCTCTTTATAGGCAAAACAGCAAGACTTTCTTCACATAGTGTGTCACTGACAGCATACCTTGCAATCACGCTGAACTGGGATAAATGGCTTAGGTCTGTTGACTCATCCAAAACGAGAGAAAAGAGTGCAAAGTTAGTTGCTTATAAAAATAAGGATCACGATGGTGGTGCTACATTTATGTCCTTCACCATCATGATGGTACAATTGTGAACAGTTTTTGCCGACAGAGACATATCTTTTATTCATTTGATTATCTTGTCTTTATCCGAAATGTCGTCAAAAAGTTCATTGGCAACATCAAGCATGAATGTTTTGGCATACTCCCCATCTATGAATGGCTTCCCATTTCTCACAATTGCTAAAGCACTAGCAAAGCTAGCCAAATTCCAGTCACCTTGTTGGGTCCAAACACGAGTTGCTGCTGACTAGCTTGCACTCTGCTCAGTAGCTTTTGACATGCTTTCTTCCTGCTGCCCCCGCTGGATATTTTGATGCAAATAATGTATGGCGTGTGTCAAAGTGCCGCTTTATATTTGACTGTTTAATCCATGCAATTTTATCATCGCATATTAGACACACTGCAGAACCTGCTCTCTCCACAATGGCGGATTCCTCTGTCCATTCCTGCTGAAAAGTACGATACTCCTCATCATTTTTTCTTTTAGCCATCTTCTTTGTCAAAAGGGTTTCTGCAATTAGTTAGCTGTCTACTTGATTAAAAGAAGGGTAGTTTACTTCCTGACCTCACAGCGACCTGTACACGTTAGGCATTATTCAATAAAAATTTGGCGTTGTCGTGGAGGACAGCTGTGATTGGCCCTAGCCACCCGCAACCATGAACATGAGCGATAGGAAATGAATGGATTGTAATACATGAGAATGTTTTATATTTTTAACGTTATTATTATTATTTATTTATTTATTTACAGGGACACAGAGAGAGATTCAGTGAGAGGGACAGATAGGAACAGACAGACAGGAACAGAGTGAGATGGGAAGCATCAATCATTAGTTTTTCGTTGACATTGCGACACCATAGTTGTTCATTGATTGCTTTCTCACACGTGCCTTGACTACAGGCCTTTAGCAGACCGAGTAACCCCTTGCTCGAGCCAGTGACCTCGGGTCCAAGCTGGCGAGCTTTTTCTCAAGCCAGATGGGCTCATACTCAAGCTGGCGAGCTCGGGGTCTCGAACCTGGGTCTTCTGCATCCCAGTCCGACGCTTTATCCTCTGCGCCATCGCCTGGTCAGGGTGTTATTATTTTTTTATTAAAGATTTGTCTGTAAGCCAGATGCAGCCATCAAAAGAGCCACATCTGCCTCCTGACCCCTGGTTCCCGACCCCTGGTTTAACCATTAGTAACTCAACATCAAGGCTTTCCCTCCTCTTATCTTTCTTTCTCTCTCATCCTCAAGTTTCATTTCTCTCACATCTCCCTCCCTCCTGTCTGCCTCACTCTTTCTCTTTTTCTCTCCCTGTATCCTTCCCACCCTCCCTTTTCAAAGTGCAGATGCCTTGGGCAGCGTAGATCTGTCTTTTTTTAAAATTTTATTAATTTAAATGGGGTGACATTGATAAATCAGGGTACATATGTTCAGAGAAAACATTTCCAAGTTATTTTGACATTTGATTATGTTGCATACACATCTCCCAAAGTCAAATTGTTTTCCGTCACCTTCTATCTGGTTTTCTTTGTGCCCTTCCACTCCCCCTACCCCATAACCCGTACCCCTTCTCCCCCTCCCTGCAACCAACACACTCTTGTCCGTGTCTCTGAGTCTCATTTTTATGTCCCACCTATGCATGGAATCATATAGTTCTTAGTTTTTTCTGATTTACTTATTTCACTCAGTATAATGTTATCAAGGTCCATCCATGTTGTTGTAAAAGATCCGATGTCATCATTTCTTATGGCTGAGTAGTATTCCATAGTATATATTTACCACATCTTTTTTATCCAGTCATCTATTGAAGGGCTTTTTGGTTGTTTCCATGTCTTGGCCACTGTGAATAATGCTGCAATGAACATGGGGCTGCATGTGTCTTTATGTACCAATGTTTTTGAATCAAGAGTTATCTAGATATCTTCAGACTCACATGGTATAACTATGGCCCTGGGGGACCCATCTTGGTTTTTCAGGAGCCATGCTCAAGATTAGGGGGCATCCTAGTGAACTCAATATTCCACCAACAGTTTTCTGTATATGTGGTTCTCAAAGTTGTGTTCCTACTTCAGTGAAAATTGGGCACTTAAAAATATAGTTTTATCCTCCGAAGAAGAATGTTTCTGTTATCACAGCAGAGGTGTATGGAACTAGTCCCATCTAAAGTTGAAGTTCTCAACTCACTGTTACCTCAACAGGGTGAGTTGTAAGGAGGGACTCAGACCCCACAGAGGTGCAGAACATCTTGATGGCTGGCTTTTAGCAAGAAAGATTTGGTTTGTGTGTAACCATTTAAATCCTTGTGAAATGCTCAGAGAGTTTTGAATCCAACTATACCTGTAAACATGGGCCTATTTGCATGGACTGCATACTCTGGCATGGACACTTCCTTCTGGAGCCTAGACCTACCCGAGCTGTCTGGTGCTGTGCTTTTCAGGGGCTGCAGCAAGGTCCCAAGTGGTGGTGGGATTCAAGTTATTTAACAACCGGTTCTCTGCCCTAATGACTGTTTTAACTATTAAAAACAGTATACTGAAAGGTAGTTTATTATTTCATACAGTTAATACTTAAGCAAGAACAATAAAAGAGGGTACACAAAACTAGATTATGTTATGAGAGTTTTATAATATCAATGAAAAAATATTAAATAATATCTGACAAATAAAATAATACTATTCTTTAAGATATTTCCAGTGACCATGTGTCACCCTCTAGTTGTTTGGCATTTTTTCTCTTTGTGTTATATGTTTGTTTATTGAAGTAAAAAACATGGAGGAATTAAAATGTCGTATTTCATCAAAGGTATAATGAGTTTTATGGAATGAATAAATAAACATTATAGGCATAGTTCCATCAAAATTTTTCACCTATGGACAGAATGAACACTACTACGGGCACTTAGAATACGCTGTTATGCAGATGAATGTAAAAAAAGAGTAAGGAATGTAAATTTGTAATTTCAACATTGGAGAGCTGCCCAGGTGCCCAACTTAGCGAGAACCCTGATTACAAGTGCCATTTTAACAACTGGTTCGCTAAACTCAGCAAAAATTAGGAACCAGTTCTTCTGAGCTGGTATGAACTGGCTGAATCTCACCAGTGGCCCCAGGGCCCAGCTTGCTCCCTCTCTGCCCTCTTGTCATAGAGCGCTCACTTTCCACTACATTCTTAACTCCCTGAGAGCTCTTCTCAGAGCTTGAAACCCCCTTGAGCCTAAGGATCAGACTCCATTTGAGAATGCCAGCCTCTAGGTTCTTAGGTTCCATGGGAGGGTAAATGACGGGCCAGGGCCAGGGCCAGGGAAGCTAGAGTCCCTCTGATGGGTCCCATCTTTAACAACTCCAAGTGGTCAAGAAAAGTGTCCAAAATGATGAAAGCAAGACTAACTATATATTTGAAAAGTTGGGATGTTTGTGTAAGATGGCCAATGAAGTCTACAACAGAAGGGATGCAGTAAAAGCTACATGGCTAGGAAGTCTATTTTATTAAAGACGATACCTGATTTCCAAAGCTAGTTCCAAGAGAAGACCCCACTAGTATGAGGGAGCCTTACTGCAGCCCCCCTGGAACCCCCAAAACTAACTCTCTGCTCAGTGTTTTCTGCTGAGGAACACAGTCATCTTTGCTATCCTGTGGTGCTTCTGATAATACCAAAAGCTAAGATACCACAAAGGAAAAATTAAGCACAGAGAGTTCCATAAATCAAGATATCTCTGTCTTTCAAGGGATCTATTTTGCCAATGACAGGCAAGGAGTCAGTTTGGTGGGCCCATCAGGGAACCTGCCTTCCTAGTTCCCAACATCCTTCCACCATCACTCACCTGCCACCTGCAGGGAAAGTGCTGGGCACAGACACCCCTTAACATCGAATCCAAGAAAGAAACATCCATTTCCTGTCCCACCTTCCCTGGTTTCCTTTCGCACCCTCACTTTCTTGTCTCTGGACGGCCCACCTGTGCACCAGGAGATGGGCATCAGAAAATCAGTTCAATTCTCATGTAAGATCTCACCTGTACCCCTGCCCTCTTCCTCACAGTCCTCAGTAGAGCACACGGTGGGGGAACAGCGAGGTATACACATAGGGTGGAAAATGTGTTGTTTCTCTCTTTTTTGCCTTCACTCACCTTCACAATGCCTAAGGTTGACTTACTGATCCAACAGCATAACCACTAAAATATAGTTTGGGCAAAAGTAGGTTTACAGTTGTTCGTATGGAAAATAATACAATAAAGAATAAATAATAATACAAGAATATATAATCTGTGTTTCACATACTCACAACTACAAACCTACTTTTGCCCCTCCCTGCATGTTGTGGATAAAGCAAAGGTACTCCTCTTCTTCCAAGTGTACTGATCAACTGCCAGTTGCCAAAGGGCATTGTCTGTGCCTTCCCCGGTTAAAAGTGCATTCTTCGCCCCACGTGCTTCTGTGCACAAGAACTTTCCCTTCAGTTCAGGGATGTTTATGAAGCAGCTATTCTGTATACACACATCTGAACCAACTGAATCTATTGTGAAGGTCATTTCACATGCAAAAATAAACATAACATCGTAAACATACAGGAAAGAGGGAAGCTCAGAATAAGGAACCGTCTTTAGTAAAAGAAAATACCCCCTCTCCAATCCTCACTTTCCTGTAGGACTTATTTTCTGATTCAATCCCTGGCAAGTGAGAACCTGCCTGACACTGTCCCCAGAGCAGCATTTGAGACCTACTTCCCTAGGTCAGTTTTGTTTGACTGACAAGGAACGTGAGTCACAGCATAGACAGCCTGCTGGATTGCTGACTGCCTACTAACAGAGACTGGTCTTAACCCTGTATCTCTTATAAGAATATTTGGACTGTGCTTGTTTTCTTGGTTCTCTCTCACTTGGAGCATCTTACCATTAGTGGTTTTCTCTCTCTTTTGTTCTTATTTATTTATTTATTTATTTGGTGAGGAAGAGAAGGAGGGAGTGGGGGGGAGAGAAAAAATAAAAACATTGATTTGTTGTTCCACTTATTTATGCGTTTATTGATTCTTGTATGTGCCCTGACTAGAAATCGAACCTGCAACCTTGGCCTATCTAGACAATGCTTTAACCAATTGAGCTCTCCAGCCAGGGCAGCAATTTTTCTTTTATTCACTCTTGGCTTCAGTTGCCTATTCTGTAAATTGTCTGGCTGGATTTGATCTCTGAGTACCATGCTCTGATTTTATGATTTCCTTTCCTTTTAAAGGGAAACAGGTTTCTTTGCAATGTTAAGAGAACTTGTTATGATAAATAACCTAGAATTAATAAGCAACAACTGAAGAGCAGCCAGCCTACAGCCACTTTCCTAAAATATACTCCCGACTTCCCAAATAAGCAGGAACAAACAGCAGTGTGGAGCCTCTCTAATAATGTTCTGTATACAGAATTCTGCGATATTTGGAGCTGGCAGCTTATTAGCTTTCTAGTTGTGCCTGCCTGTAGGCAGGGTTAAGTGATGGATGCAGGGGCAGGTGATGGATGCAGAGTTAGGTGATGGATGCAGGGGCAGGCGATGGATGCAGGGTTAGGTGATGGATGCAGGGGCAGGTGATGGATGCAGGCGCAGGTGATGGATGCAGGGTTAGGTGATGGATGCAGAGTTAGGTGATGGATGCAGGGTTAGGTGATGGATGCAGGGTCAGGCGATGGATGCAGGGGCAGGCGATGGATGCAGGGGCAGGCGATGGATGCAGGGGCAGGCGATGGATGCAGGGGCAGGCGATGGATGCAGGGGCAGGCGATGGATGCAGGCGCAGGTGATGGATGCAGAGTTAAGTGATGGATGCAGGGGCAGGTGATGGATGCAGGGTTAGGTGATGGATGCAGGGGCAGGTGATGGATGCAGGGTTAGGTGATGGATGCAGGGTTAGGTGATGGATGCAGAGTTAGGTGATGGATGCAGGGGCAGGCGATGGATGCAGGGGCAGGCGATGGATGCAGGGGCAGGCGATGGATGCAGGGTTAGGTGATGGATGCAGGGGCTGGTGATGGATGCAGGCGCAGGTGATGGATGCAGAGTTAAGTGATGGGTGCAGAGTTAGGTGATGGATGCAGGGGCAGGCGATGGATGCAGGGTTAGGTGATGGATGCAGGGGCAGGAGATGGATGCAGAGTTAGGTGATGGATACAGGGGCAGGTGATGGATGCAGGGGCAGGTGATGGATGCAGGGGCAGGTGATGGATGCAGGGGCAGGCGGTGGATGCAGGGGCAGGCGGTGGATGCAGGGGCAGGTGATGGATGCAGGGGCAGGTGATGGATGCAGGGGCAGGTGGTGGATGCAGGGGCAGGTAATTGATGGCAATGAGATATTGACTTTGATTACAACCTGTCATTCTGGACTCAAGCTGCATATTAAAACTACCAGGGCCTATTCCAGATCATTAAAGCAGAATCTCTGGGACTGGGGTCCAGACATGAATATTAAAAGAAAAGAAAAATCTCCCAGGTATGAGAATTTTGGACCAAACTCAGAAACACAGAGGGAAGGACAAGAGCAGTGAGGGCCCCAGAGGAATGTGCAGGTGGAGTGCATTGTGTAGGTTGCCATGGGATTCATTATCTTCTCGTAATATAGCAATTTTCTTTTGCATATTATTTTAGACAAATATTTTCACCCTCCTTTTCTTATTTGATGCCCAAGAGAGAATATTTATCTTTGCCTAAGCATCTCTGAGGACTTTTTTTGTATGATCCTGTCATCAAAAAACCTGGGATAAATGAGGAGTGGCTGTGCTATAAAGGGAACAACACAGGGGTTAGGGACACTCACCACCATGCAATTGAAAATTGGCATATAACTTTTGACTCCCCCAAAACATCACTACTAATAACCTACTGTTGACCAGAAGCCCTACTGACAACATAAACAGTCAATTAACATATATTTTGTGTTATATGTATTATATACTGTATTCTTACAATGAAGTTAGCTAGAGAAAAGAAAATATTATTAAGAAAATCCTAAGTAAGAGAAAATACATTTACAGTAGTAATTGAAAAACAGTCAAGTAAGTGGACCCACACATTTCAAACTCACGTTGTTCAAGGGTCAACTGCACTGACTTATTGAAGATTTTGCCCTCAAGCTCTTTTAAACAGTGTCATTCTTAGTTTTTTTTTAAATGCTGTATTTAAATGCAAATTTGCAGAGGAACATGAATATTAATTAAAGGAGCTCTCATCCAAGTAGTATTTGAAATGAGTTTATAGCAACTCAGTATAAAGTATGTGAATATTCCAAGGGGAATGAAAACAATGTGGGCAGTATAGTACTTACTGCAATTGTCAGGGCATTTGGGGACTGTGACTGCCTTTGGTCCCCTTTGCATCTCATAGGTGACAATTTGCAAGGCACAGAGCTCTGCCTGATGTGTACCATAGTGACTGGGTGGGAGAACCCCATAGCTGGTTTGGCCACCTGAAGATTTTGAGTGTGTTAAGAGTAATGCTTAGACACCCTAACTAAACACTTAGCATCATCCCCAAGGGCTTTTAGTCACAGCATTTAAATAGGAGACACACCCATGAGAGTTTGCAGGAAAACAAAGAGAAACCCTATGCTTTTTGAAGTGCCTGCTAACTATTTGGAGATTATTCAGGTGGGACTCTGAATTCCTTATTGGAGTAGTAATATTGAGGCAATATTTAGGTGCTTGTTTTTGGTAAATGATAAAGCAGGGACCATTGATTTCCCAGAACTTCCTGTTTCCTGCATGCAGGTCAACCAAGGCCCACCCCCATGCACCTGCTCAACCCTTTCTCACTCTGGAGTGGAAATAATAGAGAAAGAAAGCATTTCCTTGGATTTGGGCATCCCCCCCCCCAAAAGGCAACCAATTTGACACTTTCAACTGCTGATCAAGAAATGACTTCACGCTCTGCATTAAATTTGATAGAGTTGTGTCTTCTCTAATAGGGAACAGACTGTAAAATGTAAGCCAGAATTGTTTGGTCTTTAAAAGAGGCTGACTTGTTTTCTGGGGCGAGGGGCACTTTGAAGAGTGTGCCTGCAGGTGCAAAAGCACTTTGTGTGTCTGACAGCAACTGGAAGTGTGTTTGAATGGTGGCCCTAAAGCTGCATACATTAAAAATGAGGCTTCTCAGCCAAAAAGTAACAAATTAAAGATCTCCCAAGCCTCCCTTTCTCCAGTGAAAATGTAAGACATTCTAGTGTTATAAGACTGCATCTTTTAAAACATGCCCCTCCAACACTGCCAGTAACTTCAGGAGGGGTGGAGGGCAGCAGGAAATGGCAATTTTCATCATTTACCACTTCCTAGGAACAAGAACTTTAAAGAAAATTAACTGCATGGAACATTTGGGCCCCATCATTGAAGTTATTTAGCTAATTTCTGTGACTGGGTTTTCTCTGGCCAGAACATCCTGTAAAATGTAGAGTTGCCAGTATTCTGACATAAGCCTGCTTTTAAATGCCCTTTGCAGTAGATACCTGCTAGAGTAACTTCAAAGCCCAGGGAAAAGGGAATGGGAGCACATGAAACTTAATGCAAATGAAAATTCTTTGCAAATGACAATATGCTAATAAAAAATACAATCACTAGCTGATTGTTCAGAATATTCAGAGTATTTGTCATTTTCTGTAGCACTTTCTGTATCATCATGAATACATTGTTTCTTGCTTAATTGTATACCTATTGTTACTTCTCAACTGTGGTCCTTAAGCTCCTGGTCTCTTTTCTCCTAGGAGAGTGCTTTATTCCTAGATAGTTACATAATTATTGTTGAATGAATGAACTCCCATAAAACATGGGTGTTTGTTTTGTCAAATTCAGCTCTTAATGAATTAATATATCTAGATGGGCAGACATAAAGCTGCCACATGGAGAATAAAAGGCCAGAATCATAGAACCCTAAAATTTTTCAGCCATAAAGAATCTGAGAAATTTCAGTTCAAAGTATTTACTTTACAGATGAGCAGTTACAACTGACAGAGAGGAAGTGACTTGCCCAAAGCCCCAGAGCTGGCGGTGGTAGATGAAGCAGCTGGCCACCTACCAAATCCATTGATTAGCTACATATAAGCTGACATTTGTTTTAACTACTTATTAGAGTACATTTAAATTTCATCAATCTTTGTGCCCCTAATTTTCCTTGGGGAGAATATTTAATTGATTTTTAATTTCATCACCACTGAATTTTGGGCTAATTGCTTGGTTTTTCTCGGTCTATGTTCTAAAATTTCTTCATGCCACTTTCAAGAAAACTGACCTGAACAGTCTGTTCTCCCATGTTGGACACAGAATGGTGGTGGGTAGGATACTGATTATACAAGTGGACAGTGGCCTGACCAGAACTCTGACCCCTAATTTCAGCAGCCAGTCCAGGGAGCCAAACAATAACCCCTGTGGCGGTTGGCACTAAATGGGCAGGACTTGATCAATTACTGATACTTTGCTAACTTTTTATCTTTGTTTCCAATTTAGGAGCAGCCTCATAAAGCCCAGTATGCTCCCCAAACCAACCACAAGGGATGCTCATTTCTAGTAAGCCTGCCTCCAGCTTTCCCTGTGTGAACAGCTTCCAATCAGGGCATCGTTGAAGCCCTCCTTTTTCTTTACTACAAAGCTTTCCCACCCATCTGCCCATTTTTGAGTCTCTGCCAAATGCAAGTGATTGTGACTGACAGCCTTGCTGCAGCAAGCTCTGGGTCAGTAACCTTTGCTGTTCTCTTTGGGTGGGCTTCACCCCCCGGAGGAAGAGGCATAGAGACAAGCCTTGCTCCCTTCAGTGTTCTCTCTGGTTACGATTGTGCAGACAGACATCTATACATCTGCATTATGGCATTTTTTAAAACCCCCTTGTCTCTCTCTTATCAAAACAATACATGAAAAAGTCTTGGTTGATATCTTGGCTAAAATTAACTTGCACTCTATCAGTGCATTCTTCTGACCTCTCCACCTGGATAGGAGGTTGGTGTGGCTCAGAGTCATCACTTCAGTGTTTTCTGAATGTTCATAAAATTCTCTCTAGAATTTGGCAAGGATGATAATCTTTTCTTTTCTGAAATCCATCCTTTTCTCTTATTTTGAAAATCAAGATTTCCTTATTCTCCAGTATTTTTCAGTATAGATTTAAGGTCTGAAATCACAAACAGGGTTCATGATTTACCAGCCAAGGTTTCTCTTTCTTTTGAATGTCAGTATGTAATTAACCTAATTAAAGGGGTTAAATTATCTTGTTTTAGAGGCCATCTTATATGTCAGTTCCTACTGCACAGTGACATTGCTAAGATGGTACCTTGATGGGGTGAGGGGATAGGGATTTGGTCCTCCAAGTGTCTTATCAGCCTGGCCCCACCTCAAAATTATTTGATGTGACCAGTTGACATTTTCTTAGCATTAAGTAAAGTGCTATGCAAATGTAGGTGCAAGCATTTCTAAACATAATGAACCCATCAAACCATTAAGGAATAAAGTGTTAATGTATGTAAGATACTTCGGGAAAGGTTGAAACCGTGTGATAAACCAAAAACATGAGGCTGGTGTGCTCCAAAAGGAATTTTTATTTTAAAAGCACCTGGATACTAGATATAAGCAGGCTGAGGCCAACAACGGTGTCAGCCCTGAACTGCCTGCCAGCTACGAAGCAAGCATTAAATATGGGGGTTGTTGTAAGCATTTGCTGGCATGGGGTCATGGACATATGCACCTGGACATACTCAGATTGGCATATCAGAGTTTGTGGCACTGATCACTGACTTGACAATGAGCAGGTTGAGGGGAAATCCTGCTGCAGAGACACAGTTCTTTGATGTAGCACAGGCTTGGTGTCCTTGGTAAATTCTGAAGACAGCCAAGAGGTCAGTCTCCCAGGAATAGCTGGGACCTGAGTCTGTGATTAGGCTTTTACAAACAACTATTGTGATTTAAACTCCTCTAATGATCAGGTCCCTCCCCAATGCAAGCTTTCCCAGATATTCCTGTAAAGGTAAATAAACTTTTTGCTACATTTCAAAGTGAAGGCCAGGAAGCCCTTGAGAGAGAGAATAACAAGCAAATTAACTACAGTTTTATAGTGGAGGATGGAAATGTTCTGGTTTGAGCAGGGAAGAAGTTGGGTGAGGGGAATTTGAGTTTTACAGGGGCTAATTTAACCCTAACACTTAGTACATAGCCTGGCCCTAGCGGTCACTCAGTGTCTGCTGGTTACTACTGTTACTCCTGCAGCTATTGCTACTGTTATAGATGGGAATCCTGGAGCTGCTGCTGTCTCTCCGTCGTGTTTGCTTCACCCCTTAGAGATGTTGGACCTGCCAAGCTCTTTTCTACCTCTGGTATTCACGCACAGCTCCTTCTGCTTGAGACCTCTCTCTGGTTTCTGCCTGGCTCATTTCTCCTCATCTTTCAGTTGCCTCTTAAACATCACTCCCTCCAGGAAGCCTTCTACAACTCCAGTCTGAATTAGGGTACTCAAGTCTGCTGTTTATTGCAAGGGCAACCATAGAAAATATGTAAATGAGTGGATAGACTGTGTTCCAATAAAACTTTATTTGCAAAAAGAAGCAGTTGGCCTCTGGTGGTAGATTAACAACCCATTGTAGATTACTGTGCAGTTGTTGTACACACTGTGATTATTTGTTTATTATCTCTCTCTCTTTGGACTGATGCTTACAAGGCCTGACTGGTGTTCATTTCTGCATCTACAGGGCAAGCAAACTACTAGGCACACAGCAGGTATTTAATAAATGAATGAATGAAGTGGAAATGCAGGAGGTATTGAGGTCTTCTTTTCTGCCTTCCTCAGTTTGTTTGCCAAAACTTTTCCTTATCTTGTATCTCTGAATCTCCCTCTCTTCCTCCCTCCCTCCCTTTCTTCTTTCCTTCCTTCCTTTCTTTTTGTGACAGAGACAGAAAGACGGACAGATAGGGACAGAGAGACAGGAAGGGAGAGAGATGAGAAGCATCAATTCTTTGTTGCGGATCCTTAGTCTCCTTAGTTGTTCATTGATTGCTTTCTCATATGTGCCTTGACTGGGGGGCTACAGCAGTTACTGACCCCCTGCTCAAGCCAGTGACCTTGGGCTCAAGCCAGCAATCATGGGATCATGTCTATTATCCCACACTCAAGCCAGTGACCCCATGCTCAAGCTGGTGACCTTAAGGTTTTGAACCTAGGTCCTCAGTGTCTCAGCCCAATTCTCTGTCCACTGTGCCACTGCCTGGTCAGGCTGAATATTTCTTTAAAATAAAATCCTTAGTGGTCTTTAGCGTTTATTCCCTTCTCTCCCCCTCCTTCCCCCAATCAGGATTTATCTGCCTTTCCAAGCTTGGGCCACTCAGCTGGTAGTTACTTAGGCCCAGCAGTTGTGCCAGATGGGAAATCTGCGATCCCTTCTTTTCTCACTGAAACATGGGAGCGAAGTTTTGTTTGTGCTATTATGAGAAATGGACTCATGTTATGAGCCTGATGGCATTCATATTCTACAGAGGAATATTTGGCCATGTCCCATTTTCATTAATGTGATTTACAGGAAGGAAAAAACAAAAAACAAAACACCAGCCACCACCTAGCAACTCTGCCCCAAGTATTTCAAGATGTAATTAATAATTTCTTTTATAACCAAACAAGTTTGTTTTGCTCAACCATGCTTAAGCCTGTAGGTGTGATCCTTATTTTTATAAGCAACTAACTTTGCATTAGGGGACATGCCAATCCCAGTTATATTTTTCTTGTGTTATGACTGCCCTGCAGTGAGGCTGCCAACACTCCTCAGAGTCCACAGAGGCAGGAGCTAGAGGGGTGGTGGAGCCACCCACTTATGGAGTCAGCGAAGATGACTCTGCATTTTTCCCCTTACTCATTTTTAGGGAGTTAGTGAACTCAGGCACTTCCCAAAGTCTCAGATGTAGAAATGTTTCCCATGACCCGAACTTTAAAGGCTAGTTTAGCTTTATAAGCAGTTTGTCCACTTGCTTTCTTGCTAAAAAACTTTTATTTCCAGGAGGTTGAGCCTGTGTTCTTGTCTGTTCCAACCTGCTGGTTTTCAAAGGGTCGCAGGTCATGATTGATTTGGCCAGGGCAGCCACGTTGTGGCCATGCCCAGGGACCGAGGATAAGGGCTGGAGGAGATTAGAGTACAGTAGGCCCTCGGTAATGGTGTTGTGGGCAGTGTTGTTTTGTTATAATGTTGATGAGAAAATAATATCAATTTCTGGCTAGGACCCCTTTCTGTATGGAGTTGGCACATTCTGCCTGTGTCTAAGTGGGCTTCCTCTGGGGACTCCAATTTCCTCTCACACCCCAAAGATATGCACGTACGGTGAATCAGTGTGTCTTTAGTGTCCCTTTGTGAGTGTGGTGTATGTGAGTAGTCTTGCAATGGAAGGGTGGCCTACCTGAGGTGGGGTCCCACCTGAGCTGCCAGGATGAGGCAGATTCTGGCCACCTACAGTCCTGCACTGAAATAAGTAGGGTGGAAAATCATTGTACGTGTTTTTGTTCATCTTTCTTTTTATTTTATTTTATTTTTTTTTATTTATTTATTTTCTTTTTATTTATTCATTTTAGAGAGGATACACAGAGTGAGAGAGAGAGAGAGAGAGAGAGAGAGAGAGAAAGGGGGGAGGAGCTAGAAGCATCAACTCCCATATTTGCCTTGACCAGACCAGTGCAGGGTTTTAAACTGGCGACCTCAGTGTTCGCAGGTCGATGCTTTATCCACAGCGCCACCACAGGTCAGGCAATAAAAATTCTTTCTTAAATGTATGTATTTCAATGTTTAATATTAGAAGTGTATAATATTAGAAGTTTCAATGTTTAATATTAGAAGTGGTTTTTTTTAGAAGTTTGGTGATGTTTTTGTGACTAGAAATATACCATAGGAACTTAACTCTTGTTTCTGTCAGACTGTGGTAAAATCGGTTTCATTATACTTTGTTTTGCTTAAAGTTGCAGTTGCTAAGAACCTACTGACAAGGTTAAGTGAGGACTCACTGGTCAGGGTTCAGTTGCAGAAAGCAGACTCCTGTTTAACACAAAGTGAGTAATACAGGGTGTCTTAGTCAGCTGGGGACGCTGCAGCAACCATAGACATTTATTTCTCATGGTTTAAAAGGCTGGAAAGTCCAACGTCAAGATGCCAGCAGATTCAGAGTCTGAGAAACTCTCATCCTGGCTTGCAGATAGCAGCCTTCTCACTGTTTCTCACATGGTGTAGAGAGCAAGCTCTTATCTCTCCTTCTTCTTATAAAGGCACTAATCTTATCATGGGGCCCCACCCTCATTATCTTATCCAAACCTATGCACTCCTGCCTTCCCAAACCTCCAAATCTCCCTGTTTTATTTTATTTTTTTAAAGTGAATGTAGAGGAGATACAGAGACAAAGTCCTGCATGCATCTCAACTGGGATCCATCTAGTGACCCCATCTTGGGCCGATGTTCTCTGCCTGTCTGGGGCTGAGCTATTTTTAGCACTTGAGGCAGAGGCTCGACCAAGCCATCCTGAGCTCCTGGGGCCGATGTGCTCGAACAATACAGCCATGGCTGTGGAAGGGGAAGGGGAGTAGGGGGAGAAGCAGATGGTTGCCTCTCCTGTGTGCCCTGAATGGGAATCAAACCCAGGACTTCCATACACTGGGTTGATGCTCTATCACTGAGCCAACCGGCCAGGGCCATCTCCCTGATTTTTGAACAAAAGCATTTTTATTTTGCACTGGGATCTGCCAGTTGTGTCACCAGCCCTGGATAAATCTAATATCTCCATGATGGGCTATAATTTCACTTCTCCCTTCTCTGTTCTCCTAAGGCTCAGCACCTTATGAAGAGAATCATGGGGAGTCTGGAAAATAAAGTCTGTGTAGGTCTCTACTTTTACTAATGGGCATAAGGCAGACACTCTGTGAAGGGCTGAAGATGAGGAGCCAGTAGTTCTATAAAGGGAGATGCCCTAGTAAGACCAAGGTAAAGGGAACCAAGGAGTGAGAAGAGTGTAGAAAAATTTGGGGGAAGGGTTGAGTTCATTTCCCAGGCTTCTGATTTGAGCTACTCCTAGCTATAGCTTTCTGCTGTAACCTGCAGGTAAGTGTTGCTCAGACTTAGGAAACAAGAGGGGTGTGTGTTTACAAATGAAGATGTATGGATTTTTACCCTAAAAATTCTGATGCTAAAATCCTATGGTGATGTGCAGAATTTAAATCAGCAGACTCTCTATAGACCCGTGATGGCGAACCTATGACACACATGTCAGCACTGACACGCGTAGCCATTTTCGATGACATGCGGCTGCATACCAGAGAAGAATGGGGCCACATGCCGAGAAGGACATTTCATCCTCGGCTCCTGCATGGCCAGGTGCAGTAGCCAAGGATAAAACATTTGCTGTAGTGTAGACACTCTGTGCTGAAGGTCTGTAGGCCAAAACATTTTTGTTATTTAAACTATACATATCACGAAATTATGGCTTTTTTTCTCAAAGTGACGCTCCACCCGAGTTATGCTCGGTTTTTTGGCGAATTTTGACACACCAAGCTCAAAAGATTGTCCATCACTGCTGTAGACTCTCAAACATGGTTTAACCCTGTTCTTCCTGCCCTTCAGGCTATCCGGCCACCCACATTTTTCTTGTGGCTGTTTTATCTGTCTCTATTAACTTCCTCATTGGTAGAGGAAAACAGAGGATTTTCTTACCTGTTAGGACCAAGTAAAAAACCTAGGATGTTGAAGATAAATGTTTAGATGAGGCAGTGAAGTTATTTGTGGAGTTCAGGTTGAATTTTTTCAACATTCACTGGGCCTCTTGTATATCCCTGTCAGTGGGGATATCAAATTATAAATACATATAGCTTCTGCCCTGTAGGAATTATCAGCCTCTTAGGAAGCTTAGTACTTTTCTCCCCTTGTCAGGTACAAGCAGTGGCAAGAAAGATGTGTATTTAGAAAAAAACAAACAAAAGAAAACACATTTGCAAATCACACCTGGGTTCCGTGGCCACTGCTCTTAATTTCCTGAATGCAGGGTGTTAAGCTGAAACTGTAGTGCTCTCCGTGGATGATGAAACATCTGTCGGCTCCTTGAGAACTGAACTCAGCTGGGGCATTCCAGCTCGGGAAACTTCACTTTGAACGTCCAGGAATTGAGGCTGGGCATTCTCTAGGAGGTGGCCTACAGTTCACAGCTCTGCTAACTAATGGACATTGGCCTCCTGGGTTAAAAGTCTTCTCCCACAGATTCATTTCCATTGGGAGGGGACAGGATTTCCCTTTCAGGGTGGTACTTCAGTAAGTGAGGGGGTGGTTCTGAAGCTGCCACGGAAGGGGGAGATTTATGATCTAAACCCCATGCAGAGACCTGTACCTTTCTTCTGACAGAGAAGCAGAAGGCCCAGGTGTTCTCTAATTGACGGTGTGTGGAAAGAGCCAGCTCCTTCCTGTAAATAGTGGCCATTGCAACTTTAGATGGTTGCCTCTTTCATACCCGTGGTATGTTCTTCTGAACCACCTTGCTAGTTCTCCTGGGCTGCCAATAGGACTGTTCACCATCTACCATCGGTTGTTCTCTCTTCCTGTAAACATGAAGGAAGTTTGTTATTTTCTGATGCAAGCTGGGGAGCTCTATCTGGGCTCTCCCTAGATCTCTGGGAGGTAGAGTCTACTATCAGCACAGCTAGAACAGTAACCTGGATGTAATGTCGGTGTTGGCATCATTATCAAACAATGGCACCAAAATTTGCTAGCACCTACTGCATATGTTACTGTGTTGGGTGCTATAGAGGAGAAACCATAATCACGTTCTAGGCATTGAAGAGTTTGCATTAAGATAGACAATGCTATAAAACACGAATTTGTAAGTTACAGAACACCATTGCGTGCAAGCACTGTAGTCACATTTCTTTGGTGAGGATAATTACTAGCTTCAGAAAGACCTCATGCATGCCTTGAATTTCGGAGTCGCCACATGAAAGCAGTAGCTGAACCCAGGTCCCACCTGTGAAAATGAAGATACATACCTAGGGACATTTGATTGCTTTTTCATTTATGTGCATCAGTGGTGGACCATCATGGTAAAAGCATCTTTGCTCAAAGAATGTAATTATGTGTGGATATTTCCTTCACCCTGAGATAGTTGCATTTTCTACAGCTGCTGTCCAGCATGACAAAACATGAACGATGCAGATATCAAATTGGATACACCAATTTGTGCTTTGTCCAAACGGGACTAAAGAGAATAAAGGACCTAGAGATCTAGAGTAGTTTTAACTAATATTATTTTAGTACCTACTGTGTGCTGAGAGGCCCTCTTACATATCTCAGGAACCAAACATGTTTTTATGTTTTGGGCCAGTCTACTTTCCGCAGATTTAGAACATTTCACTGAGGAATTCAATCCCTGGGTACCTTTTTTAAATTTTCCGTAAGTTCTGATAAATACTCATTCACAACCCTCAATGTACATGATCTGTATAATTCCTTCTGGACTGTAGTGATGGAGAACAGATAGGAGGTCTGAAAGGAGAGGAAAGAGTCTGTACTGATGAGTTGTCTTTGATTTAGGTTGTTTATTGAACCTCTGCAGTCTGGAAACAGCGCCAGCCTGGTTGGAAGCAGAATTAAACCAAGGCAGACTAATCATGTAATGAGTGGCTTAGAAATGACATGCTATCTGGCGTGTGTGTGTGTGTGTGTGTGTGTGTGTAATGCATGGATATAGCAAACCTATTTTTATTAGGTCAACAAAGACCAAAATATCCCAATATGTGTGATGTGATATAGTGTCTATTTGGGGAGAGAATTGAATAAGGAGAGGGCAGAGAAGACAACAACATATACTTTGGAATCAGCAAAAATGTACACAATAACTGTTTAGTAGTTCAAAAGAAGGTGATAGGTGTTTCTGGGGATTGTCTGGGTCTACATGGCCCTGTGGCTGATAAATAAGTATTATCATTATTTATAGAGTAGTAATGGTGACTTAGTATATTTTCTGGATTACTTGGACCATTCATTTTGTTTTCTTGAATTGTAAAATTCTGGGTCAGGTTTTGGGTTACAGTGTATGAACTTCTACCCACAAACATTTCATGTCCTGTAAATAGTGTGAGCAAATTTTTCTGTTATGACAAATTTTGTTCCCTACAATTATGACCATTTCTTATCTGACTAGACACGGGAGTGACATGCTCTGACACACTCTGAAATGCATGTGGATCCCTGACCTGGCGGTGTGTGCAGTGACGTGGCTCCTTACATGCAAGTCTCAGTTTGGTCCTAAAACATTTAGGTTGTACACATAATTTCAAGTCATTAGAAGGGCTTTCTTCTTACCCACAGAATCATCCTGACCTTGTTAACTCACTTCCGCTCACCTGGTTTGTGTCAGGTACCTGTGGACTGGGAGCTCAGCTCTTGGGAGATGCAGGAAGAAGTCCTCCTACCCATGAGTGCTGCACATGGAGTGGGATCCTGTGGCAGGGGCCTTATTATAAGACTGCTCATAGGAGGTAGGACTTCAGAATCTTCCGGAGCTGGGGTAATGCATATCTCATGATTGGCAAAACTTTCCCCTGATGTTTCTGTCTGTCCTGTCTGCCTTCCCATACTCACTTGCAGCAACCACTTTTTTTTTTTGTATGTTCAGTTCTTTATGCAAAGAAAAGTTTGATTTCAGTAAAAAAAATTTTTTTTTCCTTTTTTACCAAGTGAGAAGAGGGGAGATAGAGAGACTCCAGCACAAGCCCTGACCAGGATCCACCTTGCAGCCCCTGTCTGGGGCTGATGCTCTGTTCATCTGGGGCCATGCTGGCAACCAAGCTATTTTTAGCACATGGGGTGGTCTCAGCACCTGGGGATGATGTGCTTGAACCAATTGAGTCATGGCTATGGGAGTGGTAGAGAAAAAGGGAAGGGGGGATGGAGATGCAGATGGTAGCTTCTATGCGCCCTGACTGAGAATTGAACCCAGGACATCTGCATGCTGAGTTGACGCTCTACTGCTGAACCAACTGTTCAGGGCCACAGTAAAATAATTTATGGTAAATCATTATGAGGTCATTTGTCATCTTTATCCACAGTCTCTTGTGCACTCCACTTTTATAGACAATTCACCAATAATGGGAATCTCCTAAACTAGTTCCTTTTCCAGCCCAGAAAAAGTGTGAAAACAACCCCAGTAAAAGAAAGATCCTGGGTGACAGACACCCCATATTGTGTAAGTGAGGGTAAACTTTCGAACATATCGCAGGGCCGTGGAAGCTCTGAGTTAGGAGAGAGGGTGACAGCTTCCCCCTTCCTGATTAGGCGGACCATTTTATGTTATGAATTTCTGGAACACCAGAAATGCCTTTCTTTAATGAGTTATTTTATAAATACTTCGTAAATAGTTGTTTGTGGAGTTCTGGAATCATCTTTCTCAGGCTCTGTGATGGGCACTGGGTTTGCAGACACATGCAGAGGCTGTGAACGTGCACGCGCTGCCTGTCTGTGTGGAAGTTTGGGAGTTGAGGACATAGGCACACAGACCAGCAATGTTGCTCCTGATCTCTCCAGAAAGTGCACACATTCATTTCCAACTGCTTGCTTGATATTCACAACAAATTTTCTTCTGTTACCTTAAGCTCAGCATGTCCAGATTCCTTATCTCCCACCCAGATGGGCTTTTCCTTTCGCGTCCTCTTCTCAGTCTGTTGGAGACACCAGTTGTGCACTTGTTGAAGCCAGAAACCTAAGGTTCTCATTTGACACTTTAAGGCAAAAAAGTCATTCCTCTGCCTCTCACCCCACTAGTGCACCCCTTTACTTGGACATTAGATATACCTCACTTCTGAAATGTGTTTTAAGTCTGCTGTCTAACTGTCCATGTCCTTATGACCATTATTTCTTACTTCATTGATGATTGATTGATTGAAATAGCTTCCCGAACTGGCCTTCTTGCCTTCTCTCCTCCAATTTATCTTTCACATTTTTCCCACATGGAACTTTCTGAAAGAGCACTGCTGATGGATGGGTTAGCACCTATCTGAGCTCTTTCTCATGTGCTTCCCACTTGATTCTTTCCTTAAACACAGACCTACCTGATCATGCCACTCCCTTCAACACAAGTCTTCGCTTGATCCTCCTCTGTGTCCAGGGTAAAGACCAACCTCTTTAGCTTTGCTCACCAAGCCAAGAATGTGACCCAAAACTGTCTTTCCAGTCCCGTCTTTCACGCCCTCCAGCCCTTGAGCACACTCTTCCTGGGACTTGCTTCCATTTACTGTTCCCCCAAACACCAAGCATTTGGAGGTCTTTGGGACTGGGCATAGGCTGCTCCTGCCCACCTGAAACATTCGCTCCTGCTTCATGGCCAGCCACACTGGCAATTTGGTGCAGCTGGCCCCAAGGCTGAGGTGGAGCCTTTTGGCACCAGACTCCCCCAGGTGTTTGTAAATGCCTTTGTCACGGCAGTCCTGATCCCTTTCCATCAGTAATATTTATTTACCCACATGCCTTCTCAGGTTGAAGGTTCACCTCCTAAGGCCTGAGACGATGATCTTTCATGTAGCACCCAAGCAAGCCAGGTGTCTGGAAAGAATTGTTTCTCAAGGTGAACAAATGTAGGAACACATGCAATGTGATGAGATGGGTATTGTGCAAACAGTTCAGGTAAAAGTCCTGGGGTTGGTGGAAATTGGGCACAGGAGGTAGTACAAGCGCCAACATCTTTGAGGATGACAGGCTCTAATAAGCAATCAGATAAAATATATAGCAAACTAAATCTTTGGCTTGTGAGCCATGTTGGCACATGGGGACTGAATATTTGCCTTGCCCGAAACATAATTGGTATGCTTAGCTTCTCTGGGGAACTTTCAAGAAGCACTTATATGATGCTATTCAAAGAGTCTCGGGAATTGGAGGCTCAGTCTTACTTATCTTCACTTGGCTCATTCCTGAGAATAATAATTTGGCTCATTCCTGAGAATAATAATTTCTCACCTGTAACTTGGAAGTGAGACTGAGCATTTCTAGGGATTGCTTTAAATGTTTCGGGTTCCAGTGAACTATTGGAATGTATATTGTTCATCTGTTATGTGTCTAAGGGTACAGAAACAGTGAGGGGTTTGTTTTCAGGTGTCAGCATATATCTACAGGAGTGGGGAAGGGACATGCCTGTGCCAGACATTTTCAAACTCAGTTGCCCAATGAATCCTTTTTCCCAGACACTAGGGTACCATAGAACCACACTTTGGGAAATACTGATCCAGTGAAATATTTTTATTTTACAGAGTAAAATACTGAGGGCAGGATAGATGAAGGGTGTAAGAATAGGAAGTAATCAAGCTGGAACTACAACCCAGGTCTCCCAACTCCTCTGTCAGCATCCCTCCCTGTGAGCCACATGGCTTCTAATGCAGGGTGAGAGGGCAGGAAAGAGCTGTGCGTGTGTCTTTCTGTGAATATGTGTGTTTGTGTAAGAGACAGGCAGACAGACACACATACCTTGACTAGAAGAGGCCCTGGGCAGTAGGTAGTGTTTGCGTCATTGTTGGATGATCCTGTCTACTTGTAAATAGGGTTTTGCCCCCAGCTGTCCTCCCCTTCCTAGTACCTGGTAATTTCAGGCCACTCGGTCTGCTTGGTCTCCAGTGGCTCTTCTCCATCCCCTATTCTGTGTCCCAGGCAGGACTTTCACACTATAATTCTTTTTTTAAAAAATTTCTTTTTATTTTATTCATTTTAGAGAGGAGACAGAGAGAGAGAGAGAGAGAGAGAGAGAGAGAGAGAAAGGGGGGAGGAGCTGGAAGCATCAACTCCCATATGTGCCTTGACCAGACCAGTGCAGGGTTTTGAACTAGCGACCTCAGTGTTCCCAGGTCGACGCTTTATCCACTGCGCCACCACAGGTCAGCCCACACTATAATTCTTGTTCACTGGTTAGGGGGCTGATTCAGAAGATGGGAATTCTCAGGAGTGAGCTGGTGAAGGTGGGGCATGAGGGGGGTGGGGTACCAGAAGTGCCACGGCCAGCCCTCGGTGCCCACAGCCTGTGGGATCCAACGTTCTGCCTCCAGCCTGGGCTTCCCTTGGATGTGGCCTCTTGTAGCAGCCTCCCTCCCTCTCTCTTTGGCAGGGAGCTCTTGGAAACAGGAGTTATGGGAAACCAAAAGTAAACAGCCCAGCTTCTCCCAGGGCCTGGGCCTGGAGGGGCTGGTGCCAGCAGCTGTGCTCAGTCTGTGGTGCTCTGGGGGGGGGGGCGGAGGGAGCTGGGGGCCACAGGGCAGAGCTGGGCTTAGCATGCATCATTGGTGTCCTGATCGCTGGAGGCAGACAAAGGTCGGAGAAAAGGGCAAACGGAAATATCTCCCTGTCTGTGTCTTAGCCACCCAGCCTGGAGTGGAAAGCAACCAGAACAACTCTTTCCTTTGAGTCAAAGCAGGTGCTTTGTCTTTGTTTCACAGCTGAGCAGAGAGGTGGCAACTGGCCGAGGTCCTCCAGAGAGGGGCCACTCAACCTCAGACCCACATCCCCTGCCCCGTACACTACTTTCTCTCAACTACATAACCCTTCACAGAACACTGCCAGAAGCAGAAAATTGAGATCCCAGAGAGACCAGAAACAGATGCTTCATGGAGAGCAGGCCCCGCTCTTTTCCACATTGTCCTACCCTGCCCAGGCTCCTCAACCTGCTCGCCTGAGCTTGCCTCGGGTCCCTAAGACAGAAAGCTCAGTAGGTGAGGCCTTTCCTCCCAAGCTGCTGCATAGTTGTGGGAATCATAGACTGTCCCCATGGAGTAAGGCTCCAAATGGAAGGCAGGGACTTGAGCTGGTGGCATCCACATTATTTTTTCCAGCTTTATTGATGTATTAATTGACATATATCATTGACTTGAAAGTGAACAACATGATGATTAGATACACGTATGTATTGCAGAATGATTATAGCAGTAAGGTTAGTTCATGCATGCTTTATCTCACATAATTTATAGTTTGTTGTTGTGGTGTTAAGAATATTAGTGATCTAATCTCAGGAACTTTTGAGCATACAATACAGCAGGGGTCAGGAAGCTTTTTGGCTAAGAGAGCCATGAACGCCACATATTTTAAAATGTAATTCAATCAGAGCCATACAATATGTTTAATACTAAATACAAGTAAATGTGTGCATTTTGTGTAAGACTGACACTTTTAAAGTACAATAAGTCTCTTGAATTCTTTTTAATAACGTTGTTATACTGTTGCTAACCAATGATGATCAAAGTACTTCTTACCGTTAATGTGACTTCTGGTGCTGCATGGTTTTGCTGATGGCTTTGTAGTCTGGTTGATACATGGTGAGGTTAAGCATCATGCAGGCGTTGAGACTTCTATCCGTTAAACATAATCGTAGGTTGGTCTTAACATTCTTGAGATGTGAGAAAGACTGCTCACATGCAAACGTAGAGCCAAACATTTTCAGTACAGCAATACTCACACGCTGCAGTGTGTGGTATGTGACGGAAAGCGTGTTCCAACTTTTGACAATCAGCTGGTCCGCGGGTTGACGTTTTTTCATTTCTCCCCACTTGTGTTTGCTCGCCAACTCTGCTTGCTGTCGTGCAAGTCTTTCCAAATCTTTATTTAGTGACTTGAACTTATTCACCCACATGTCTGAGGCCTTCAAGTCAGCAGCTTGTACCTCAAAATATCTGACGGAGACACCGGGGATGTAACTCAGGTCGGCACTGTCCACTGCACACTTGTGTGGATGGGTGATGAACTTAAAAAGACGAGTGCGCTCACAAAATTCTCCAAAGCGCGCTTGGAACGACTGAAGGAGAGTAGATGTGAAGCCTCCTAGCTGCTGGAGATCAAGATGTTGAGCAGGGTCACTTGCTGTGCATGCATCTTTATACTCTCTCAGTTTTTCAAAGTATAGTAAACGACCTGTTTCAATGTCGGTGAAGTTCCAGCTTGTTTTCAAATGCAAACACTGCTTGTTGAAGAGATAAGACTATTTCCAATACCTTGCATTTTTACATTGAGCTGGTTCAGATGTTCAGTCATGTCCACAAGATAGTAGAACTTCAGGAGCCACTCAGTGTTAGCTAACTCAGGATGCACGACGTTGTTCATTTCCAGAAAAGTCCGGATTTCGCTCAGACAAGCCGCGAAACAGCTGAGCACCTTTCTTCTTGACAACCAATGCACATTGCTGTGCAGAAGCAGACCAGGATAATTATTCCCAACTTCATCCAGCAGTGTTTTAAACTGGCGATCATTTGAAACTTGGGCTACAATAAAGTTGACCACCCTAATGACCAGCGACATCACCTCACCAAGCTGCTCGCCACACATCTTAGCACAAAGCGCTGATGTAGGATGCAGTGAAAACTTAGGATGGGTCTCTTTTTATGTTCATGAAGAAGCGCTATGTATCCTGTTTTTCCCCACCATTCACGGAGCACCATCAGTACACACCGAAATAAGTTTATCCATCAGTAGATTTTTTTCTTTAGCAAACTCAATAAAAGACTTGAATAAGTCCTCCCCTCTTGTTGTCTCTTTCATAGGCAAAACAGCAAGACTTTCCTCACATAGTGTGTCACCGACAGCATACCTTGCAATCACGCTGAACTGGGATAAATGGCTTACATCTGTTGACTCATCCAAAATGAAAGAAAAGAAATGGTGCTGCATTTATGTCCTTCACTGCATTTATGCCTCAATTTTATTTGCCATCATGATGGTACGATCGTGAACAGTTCTTGCCGACAAAGGCATGTCTTTTATTCATTTGATTATCTTGTCTTTACCCGAAAAGTCATCAAAAAGTTCATTGGCAACATCAAGCATGAATGTTTTGGCATACTCCCCATCTGTGAATGGCTTTCCATTTCTCACAATTGCTAAAGCACCAGCAAAGTTAGCCAAATTCCAGTCACCTTGTTGGGTCCAAACATGGAGTTGCTGCTGACTAGCTTGTACTCTGCATAGTAGCTCTTGATATGCTTTCTTCCTGTTGTCCTCCGCTGTATCTTGATGCAAATGTAGTATGGCATGTGTCGAAGTGCCGCTTTATATTTGACTGTTTCATCGATGCAATTTTATCATTGCATATTGGACTCACTGTAGAACCTGCTCTCTCCACAAAGGCGAATTCCTCTGTCCATTCCTGCTGAAAAGTATGATACTCCTCATCGTTTTGTTTTTTTTCCCCACTGGGACAGAGAGAGAGTCAGAGAGAGGGATAGATAGGGACAGACAGACAGAAACAGAGAGAGGTGAGAAGCATCAATCATTAGTTTTTTGTTGCCGTTGCAACACCTTAGTTGTTCGTTGATTGCTTTTTCACATGTGCCTTGACCGTGGGCCTTCTGCAGACTGAGCACCCCCTTGCTGTCCAAGCTGGTGAGCTTTTGCTCAAGCCAGATGGGCCCACGCTCAAGCTGGCGAGCTTGGGGTCTCGAACCTGGGTCTTCCGCATCCCAGTCCGACGCTCTATCCACTGCGCCACCGCCTGGTCAGGCTCCTCATCATTTTTTTTTAATCATCTTCTTTGTCAAAAGGGTTTCTGCAATTAGCAAGCTGACTACTTGATTAAAAGGAAGGAAGTTTACTTCCTGACCCCACAACGACCCATGTACATTACGCATTATCCAATAAAAATTTTCTGTTGTTCCATAGGAGAGCTATGATTGGCTCCATCCACTTGCAACCATGAGCATGAGCGGTAGGAAATGAATGGATTATAATACATGAGAATGTTTTATATTTTTAACATTTTTTTTTATTAAAGATTTGTCTGTGAGCCAGATGCAGCCATCAAAAGAGCCACATCTGGCTTACGAGCCATAGGTTCCCGACCCCGGCGATACAGTATTGTTAACTATAGTCACCCTGCTGTACATTAGATAAGGTTCCGACTCACAAGCGGAATTTTGTATCCTTTGACCAACATCTTCACCTTTCACCCTCAAGCCACTGGCAGTCACCCTTCTAGTTTCTCCATCTGTTTCTATGAGTTCAGCTTTTTTAGATTCCACATTTAAGTGATATCACTCAGCATTTGTGTTTCTCTGACTGGCTTATTTCACTTACCATAATGGCCTTAAGGCGATGTTGTTGTGAATGGCAGGATTTTCTTTGTTTTTTTTATGGCTGAATAGTATTCCATTATATTTATACACCACATCATCTTTATCCATTCTCCCACTGACAAACTCTTAGCTTGTTTTTGTTTCTTGGCTACTGTGTATAATGCCACAGTGCACATAGGGGTGCAAATATTTTTTTAAGATCCTGATTTCAATTTCTTTGGATGAATACCCAGAAGTGTAATTTCTGGGTCACATGGTAATTCTATTTTAATTTTTTGAGCAACCTTCATGCTGTTTTCCACAGTGGCTGTACCAGTTTTTATTTCTACCAGCAGTGCACAAGGGTTCTCTTTTCTTTATATCCTCACTAGCATTTTTTATCTCTTAGCATTTTGATAATATCCATTCTAACAGGTGTGAGTTGATATCTCACTGTGGTTTTGATTTGCATTTCCCTGTGATTAGTGATGTTGAGTACCTTCTCATGTACTTGTGGGCTGGGCCAGTTCTTGATTGTCCAGATGACCACTGGCAAAGGAAAGAAGAAATATCTGAGACTCAGCAATCATGTAGAACCTTGCTATTTACTTCTGACTAAAGAAAACAAATTTACCTCTCCCCCACTCCGTCCCACTCCCCGGAAGAGAAGTGAAAGGCAGTGTTACAGGAAGAGATTGTCTTGCCCTTGAAAGGCTGGTGCAGTGCCTGTATTTAGTGTTTGGGCACTGTAACATGGTGTTGAGGGGATAGGTCTGAGACCTGCCTGCATGCACATTCAAGCTTCAACTGCTCACACACTGAGTGATGAGGTTAGTTCACATCTTTGTGCTCCATTTCTCCATCTGTGAAAGAGGCCAATACTATTGCTTATCTTGAAGATTATTGTGAGAATAAATGAATTAATAGCCATAAAACACTAGCAACAGTGCTTCACGCATGGTGTGTGCTCAGTAAATGTTACCTGTTTGCATTCTTGTTTGTTTCCCCAATCCATGTTTCCACCATCAATTTTTTCTCCAAATAGTTCTAAGAAATGACTAGCTTGTTTACCTATGGAGCCAGCCAAATGCAATCTTGTGAAATGATGATCTTAGGGAGTGCAGGAGGAGTTTACAATAGGAATCTGAAGGCTTGGTAATGTGGTTAGACCACTTCCACTGTTTTGTGGTCCAGATGACTCTGCCCTCTGCCCTCTGTGGTACAGAATAAACATAGAGGTGAAAGATAGCTATTCGGAATGGTTTGTAATGTTAGCAAGAACCGTTTCGCAAATGCAATCTTTGGCGATACAATTAAGATTTATTTTTCTCCTGGGTGATAGAAGGCTAAAGAAATGATACTATTTACTCTCAGGTAAACAGTGGTGTGATTGATCAGAAAATACCATATTTATATTTTTCCTTCTACTATCGATGTACAGCACTGTTTGGCCAAATCATTCAATTGCTGTGGCCCCCATTTTGCCACTGGTGCAGCGCTAACAGCAAAGGCCTGGATGTGTGGTGGCGGTAGTGCTAATCCTGCTTCTGTTCTTGTCTGGGTAGACCTTGGACTATGGACCCCACCTGTCTAAACCTTACTTTCCTGTTATTACTACAGTGGGGATCTGAAAATCCTACCTCCATAGAGTCTTCATGAGGGTAATGTGAGAAAATGTATTTGAATTGACACCGTACTCCTTCCTTATGTGAGGAGGAGCTGCTCCTTGAAGGAAAGCCTGGGAGAAGGGCCTGGACTTACCTCATGTGGGCCTCTTGGTTCCTCTGGGACAGCTACCTGCCCGGGAAGTTCACTCTGACCCTTTGGCAGTGGAGACCAGCAGCTCTTCTTAGGGACCAGGAGTTGGTAGGCTGGGCTGCTGAATTCTGGAGCCAGATCTAAATAAAGCCAGCTTCTCCAGTCAGCTTATCAGGAATATACAGCTCACAGTTTCAACTCTATCCTCAAGAATTTATATTGATATTGAAGAACATCTACTTTTACAAGATCCCCTGGCTCTCCTCACCTATCTTTTTTCCTCAGACTTATGTTACATCAAATTCTCAGAGCATACCAACTAGAAAAGATGTTCTAGGGCCCTGGTTAAGTACATTGGTTTCTATGCTTGCCTGCCCTTCAGGGTTCATATCGGTCTGTGTAATCTTGGGTGAGTTATTTCAACTCTGTACGTGGCAAGTATCTCACGGAGAAGTCATAGGGCATAGGGTTGGTGTAAAATGTAAATAGAATAAACTGTGCAAAGCACTTGGGACAGTGCCTGATAGAGCAAGAGCTAGTGACACCTGTTTCTCATTGTTCTTATTGTTGTTGCTAAAATGTTAGGTCCTTGTCTTACAGGTTCTTGCCCTCTAGCCAGAGGGTCATACATGTTGATGGACATTCATTTGTGATTAAGATAAGAACAAGAGTATTCTTGAAATGGGCATAACCCAGACAAGGCAGGTGAGGATGTCTTCCAGGAGGAAAAAGTGACCCAACTGTGTCTCAAAGGACATGTTGCAATGATAAGGAAGAGGACCATGGAGAACACCAGTGTTTCAGAGCCCAGTCAGCAGAGAGGCCTACAAGCTAAGTTGAGAAGGAGGTTTATTAGGGAGGAAATGACTTTATTTTTCTCTAGAGAGGTGGAAAAAAATAAAGCCCAGGCAGCATCTATTGGCTTTAGCAAGAGTGAAGCCATTTGTGCTTCCAAAAGGGCCATTTCAATCAGGTGTTGGCAAAGCATCTCAATGGTATGCTGGTAAATATTTAACAACTGACTCTCCTGTGGCATTTACCCATTTTTGTGGTGTAAATACTACCAACACTGCTTATTTAAAGCCACTAACTTCAGATTACTGAATTCATATTGGGAAAAGATGCTCACAAGTCTGACCTCAGCAATCATGGCAGAGCAAGCAGCCAGATGACAAAGCAGATAAGCAGGTGGCTTCAAGTTTCAAGTTCATAACATATATGATGTCCTCAGCAATTTTTTTTTAAGTGAGAGGAGGGGAGGCAGACATACTCCCACATGCGCTCCAACTGGGATCCACCCAGCAAGCCCACTGGGGGGTGATGCTCTGCCCATTTGGGGCCCATGCTCCATTGCATCTGGAGCCATTTTTTAGCACCTGAGGCAGAGACCAAGGAGCCATCCTCAGCATCTGGGGCCAACTCGCCCAGTCGAGCCATGGCTGCAGGAGGGAAGGAGAAGAGAGAGTCAAGAGGGGGAGGAGTGAAGAGGCAGATGTGTACTTCTTCTGTGTGCTCTGACCGGAATCAAACCCAGGACAACCACACTCTGTGCTGACTCTCTACCACTGAGCCAACCGACCAGGGCTTGTCCTCAGCAAATCTTGATGCTGACAATTGGCCCTGACTCCTACTTTCTGGGCATATGCCTGATTCTAGATGCTTTCTCCTTTCCTTTCACATCAGACTCCTCTTCGTCTGAGAAGAAAACTTGCCTTTTTCTTGTGAATTAGCTGAAGCCAGCCTTTCCTAATACTAAGCATGATAATGGAATATCAGAAAAGGAAGAGTTTGAGCATAAAGTACTAGTGGGTATATCTCCAACACATTTCAGAGTAGAGCATGTCCTGACCAGCCAACACAGATACTCAGGTCCACTGGGCAGATATAATCTCTGTGTGGAAAGGTGACTCAGTCTTCCTTTGCTTGGCCACCCAGGTGAATAATCTGACTTTGGGCTCAAAAAGCAACCTTTTGATCTTAATCTGGTTTCTCAAGTAGACTTTTCTTACTTGAATGAACATGTACTATTCAACAGACCTGACTTTCCCCCTCTTCTTGCTGGTTATAAATCTCAAGTCAAAATTATGTATTGACTTTATGGATAACACTGGGGAACAAAATTTTTGTTGTATCCAAAAAAACACCTGTTACCTAACTCGAGTGTGCTGATCTCAAATCTGACATTAGTTTTTTTCTGTAAGCTACAGTTTTTTTGCAATTCAAGATTTTAGGTTTTCATCTTATTGTAAAATTTTCAACATGTAGTTTAACATCATGAAGTAGAATGTCTTCTTGGGCATCATCTTTGTGAAAAATAATAATTTATATAATGCAGTAAATACACTAATACACTAAAAGAAATGATTGTACCAGAATTTGTCTACAATATTGAAATAGAACATATTAAAACACTTATCTTAATCATAAAATTTGCACAAAACTTATTTAAATTCTATTCAGGCAAAAATTTGCATTTGTAGCTCTTGCGTTTGTGTACTTGTTGAGGACAATCTTGTTTGATGCTCTAGCAATAGTCTGCCATCGTTTAGAGCTGTCAAGAAATAGCCACCATTCTGTGGGACTGTAAGTGGTAATACCTAGCTGGCTGAGAAGACTACTGATATTATGACAGTAAACAAAGTGTTTGTCTTCAGAAAAAAAGTCCACAAAAATTTGTTCACGCTATCTGAAATGGGATACTTTATCTGACCGGTGAAGTACATTCTTTTCTTGAAGCTGGGAGGCTAATAACTCAGCTGCTTTCTTTGATAGGACTGCTTGGCATCAGAAGAAGACCCTTCAGATTCTACAACCATTTCCTCGTGCATCTTATCAAAATACACTTGATCACCATGTTCACTTTCTTCGTCCCTAGAAGAAATAAAACCATTGAAAACTGGAACCAGGAGTATCTCAGAATGTGGGATAGGTCGTATTGCTGAAGGAATATTATGATACGCGATCATATGCTGTTTTTTCTTGCCAATGCCCTTTGTATGGATCAGACAGAAATAACAGTCACTGCTGTGGTCCTTAGGTTCATGCCAAACCATGGGAATACCAAAAGGCATTCCTTTGTGTTTTCCTTTTGTCCAAGCATTTCCTCACAACTATCACACACAATATGAGGAGCCCAATTCTTGTCTTGATTGCTAAGGGAAACTTGAAAATAGGCAATATATGCACGTGTCACAAATGATGAAATACTATGGCTTTGATGTTGAAGTGTGTAACAGCCACATATATAACAGAAGGTGTCAGGACTATTCTTACATTTACGCCTATTTGAAGAAGCCATGATTCAATCTTAAAACAAGAGGGTGTTTTTATCAGATAATAATTTTTTACATTTAAAAACAACTACAATTATGTAAAAGTGATGTTTGTAAAACATTAATTGCCTTGTAGTTATGTTCAATCCAAGAGTCATTGCCCTTTAACTCCAATTTAAAAACCAGTGCATGCCATATGTAACAAAAATAAATTAAAATTGCATAAAAACTAGAGTATGCACCAAAAAATGGATTTCAGATTTAGAATCAGCAATGCAGAAATATATAGAAAAAGTTCTAAAACCTCATGCAACAGAAAATGAAAAAAGAGAATGTTCCTCAGTGTAATTTATCAGTTTTCTGTGAGTTTTGTTAATAGGATTCAAGATTTGAGAACACCTAAGGGAAGCGGTAGTAACAGTAAATGCTTATATAGTTCTTTATATATATGGCAATCTTATAAGTACTTTACATATTAATCCAAATGACAACCCTGTGAGGGCTCCATTATACTGAGACACAGAGATATTTACTAATTTTCCCAGAGTCACAAAATGTGAGTATCATATCCAGGGGTAAAATGTAGGCATTTGGTTCCCAGTGCCCTAACTACTACCGTATGCTGGTTCCTAGAACTGGTTGGTGAGTTCTAGATCTGAGAATGAGACCCTGGACTTTTGAACCGAAGTAAGTGCACAGAGCCCAGAGATTCCATCTAAATTAGCCACGGGTTTTCTGCCCATCCCTGGAAGAGATGTAACAGAGGCTATGCTAGGACCTTTAAGAACCTCTTTCCAACTTTGGAGTTCTGCCATTCCAGCTTTGAAGCTCCTGTGCCCTCCCCTGGTTTTGCTGGTTTCTGGAGGCTACTCTGTGACTATTCTGGCCTCAGATACCTGCTTCCAGGTAAAGAAGCTTAGCCTGGGCCCTGAGACCACATGTCCGGCTACCCGCCCTAATGGACCCTTCATGGACACTTCAGGAGAATGTCATTTGAAGGGTGTTTTTATGCCAGGCTATCCTGGTAATTCTTTATTTCTCTACTTCCTTGGATAATTCTTGTCTGAGACTAGACCATTAAAAGGCTAATACAGGAACATTTTTGAGGCAATAGCTAAAATAAAATGTTACTCCTCTTAAGACTTCCCTCCTCAGCTCTTCAATACTTTTTGAGAAGATGACAGGCTTCTGTGTTACCTCCTTCTTGGTCCTCAAATGAATGGCCTGGGATCTGTTCTCAGGGAGCTTCTACTTCAAAACTCTGAGCTGTAAAAAAGATGACAAGGCAACTTCAGGGGTTACAAAGAAGCCTCATTGAAGAACAAAAACAACTGCCAAGGCATAGAGAATGTTTCATGTGCCCTGGCATGTTCATGTTTGTTGTCTCAGGTTGAGTTTTAATACTGTGGATTTAATTGTTCCTGGTCGTATTGGAAAGTTCACTAGATCAGGGACAAGAGGCAGCTGGAGTTCCCCCCAGTTGTTCTAGAGAGGAAGAAGAAGGCATTAGAAGAGAGGGAGAGGTGGTTATACTGCTAAGGACATGGAAGTAGCGTATTTCTGTTCTTGTGCAGCTTGGGCAGCTCAGTCTAGTTCTTTGAGTAATAGTGTCATAATCTCTACTGTGAAAGGCTATGCTATGCATAATTTCCAAAACAACTAAGATGCCTATGGTTTCATTGACAGTAGAAAATTATTATAGAGATTTTGTTGTTGTTGTTAGTATTCTTTCATTGAAAATCCCCTCAAATTATCCAGACAGGAAGCCCATAGTGGATTGCAGACAATGTCTGACATCAACCTGTACCCAAACCCCACCCAAGAGGACCCAGAACTAATGCATCCATTTGAGGGTTGCAGACCATATCAGTGCTAAACTCATCTAGACACAAAGGTGGCACACCTAAAGGGGAGTTCAGCAGGCACCAGACCCTGCAGAGAATAACTATGCACCAGAGGACAGACACTGCACAGTGTCTTAAGGTTCACCCTTAGAGCCAGCCAGACTGAAGGGTTAACTCTACCCAAAAAAGAGCCAGCAGCATTCAAGACTCACATACAACAGGAGGTTAATTATAATCCTCAAGAAACATTCATAGATCAAGGAGCACTGGTGGCCTAGAGATTTGTACCACTGAGTCTACCTTTCCCATGAAGACATCACAACCAATGTGGGAGTCAGAGCAGAACTATCTAATACACAGACAAAATGGGCAGACAAAGAAACATGCCCCAAATGAATCAAAAAGAGAAACCCCCAGAAAAAGAATTAAGTGAAATAGAAGCAACCAAATTACCACATGCAGAGTTTAAAATAATGGTGATCAAGATGCTCAAGGATCTTAGAGCAACAATGAATGATCTCACGAGAAGTTAAAGAGATAATAAGCATTAAAAAGGACATTGACTTTGGGTGTAGGGTATGCAACATAATCAAATGTCAAAATAACCTGGAGATGTTTTCTCTGAATATATGTACCCTGATTTATCAATGTCACCCCATTAAAATTAATAAAGACAATTTATGTTAAAAAAAGGACATTGAAACCATAAAAAAGAACTAGTCAGAAATGGAAAATGCAACATCTGAAATGAAGACTGCACTATAAGGAATCAATAGCAGGTTGGATGAAGCAAAGAACTGAGTCAGTGATTTAGAGGACAAGATAAACATTAGCATAGAAGCAGAGCAGCAAAAAGAAAAGAGGCTCAAGGTTGAAGAAAGTCTAAGAGACCTCTGTGACAACATGAAGTGAAACAACATCTGAATCACAGGCTTTTGAAGGAGGAGAGAACAAACAAGGAATAGAGAACTTGCAGAAATTAAATGGCATACCAGTTAAAGTATCCAGGACCATGCCTATGACATGACTAGTTTTCCTGGCTGCCAGAACCTTCCTTCCATTCACCCTGTGCCCCTTGGTGTGTTCATGTATGTTCTGCCTTAAGGCTCTGGTTCTCACCTCATGGAAATCTGTGAAGGGCTTGCTTTTTAATGCTTTTATGTGATCAAGTTACAGTAGAATCCATATATGTCTTCATTCGAAGTTCTAAAAGATTTGCCAAGATTACATGTGGGCATGTCTGGGATAATGTCACATACAGTAAATCATGGAAACCTGGATTCTAGTAGAGGGTGGGCAGGACTCATGCATTTGTACAGTATTAGACCTCTAGGGACCTTGGAGATCATCCAGTTTAATTCCTTATTACATTTTTGCTGTTGTGTTGATTTTTTTATTAGGAAAATTAATACACATTCATTATTTAGTATGTCAAGGGACATAGAAATGTGTATGGAAAAAGTTAATAACCTATTCTACGACCTTTATCATCCTTAATTCCTTCCTTCTTAGGTAGCCAATGTTAAAATTTTGTTGTTTACCATTGTTTTCTTTATTCTCATAAATGTATACATATATGGTTAGGTTTCATTGTTATTTGATTTTCAGTGAAAACTATGTCATACTCAATATTAAACCCAAATTAGCTTTTTGTACTTAACAGTACAATGTAAGCATATTTTTACATTATTTTAAAATGTAACTTTACTTTTATCAAAGCAAGATACTTGTACATGGTATTAATAATCAGTTAGTAAGACTAGACTTGAAGTGAGGAATAGCAGTCATTCTACCCACCCATTTTTGACTCCTAGATTCAATCCTCAGAGAGGTAACCTTTGAACTCCTTAAACTGTTTCTGCTAGTATTTTGCACTGCATCTCTAAATGACATGTTTCTACTATTTTTTGACTCATCTGTTTTAATACACGGTCTATTTAGATCATTCTTACATGAGGACTTAGCTTTTTATCTAACCCCACAGACATATGTCCCCCCCTCTCTCACACACACACACGCACACACACATACACACACACCTCATGTATAATTGATTAAGTCAAAGATCAGTCTTTATGTTACTATGTAAATAATCTTCACAGCAAAATCATAAGGTATACTAGGATGACATTTACTTTCTTGTACCTTTTTTTTTTGGTTTTCCTTAAATTTGATAATTTGGCTCAGTGGTAGAGCGTCGGCGCGGTTTGTGGAAGTCCCGGGTTCGATTCCCCTTCAGGGCACACAGGAGAAGCACCCATCTGCTTCTCTACCCTTCCCCCTCTCCTTTCTCTCTGTCTCTCTTCCCCTCCAGCAGCCAAGGCTCCACTGGAGCAAAGTTGGCTCCGGGCACTGAGGATGGCTCCATGGCCTCCGCCTCAGGCTCTAGAATGGCTCTGGTTGCAACAGAGCAATGCCCCAGATGGGCAGAGCATCGCCCCCTAGTGGGCATGTTGGGTGGATCTCGGTCAGGTGCATGCGGGAGTCTCTCTGCCTCCCCACTTCTCATTTCAGAAAAATACAGGGAAAAAAAAATCTTAATTTATATACAGGGAAATGCATCCATTCAAAGTATGGTTCTGTGAGGTTTTGACTCGTGTGAACATCCAGACAGCCACCACACTGCCAAGATATAGAATATTTTTATAGCGTCAAAAGATTTCCAGTGTTTTTTCTCAGTTAATTCCCTCCACCCTCTGACCCAGGCAGCCCCTGATCTGATTGTGTTTTATTATAATTACGTTTGCCTGTTCCCAAGCTTTATGTAAATAGAATCACACAGCATGTCCTCTTTTTATTTGGTATCTTTCACTCAGCATGTTACTGAGCTCCATTTCTGTTGTACTTGTTATTTTTTTTATTAAAATGTATTTCTGTTGATTTGGGGTGAGAGAGGGAGAGAGAGAGAGAGAGAGAGAGAGAGCAAGAGAGAGAAAGAGAGACTGAGATAGAAAGAAAAGTATCAACTTGTTGTTTCACTTAGTTGTGCACTCATTGATTGCTTCCCATATGTGTCCTGACTGGGGATTGAACCTGCAACCTCAGTGTGCTGGGACAACACTTGATCCACTGAGTCACCTGGTCAGGGCCTTTACTTGTTCTTTTTCTCTGCTAGTTAGTATTTCACCATATAAATGTGCCACGAGTATTTATTCATTCACTTGTTGGTGACCATTTAGGTTTTCTACAGTTTGGGGCTATTATGTTGAAGCTATTATATACATTTATTTTAAGTCTTCATGTGGACATATGTAGGAGGTGATTTGTATGTGTGTTTAACTGTTTTCCAAAGTGGTTATACCAGTTTCCTTTCCTCTAGTAATATAAGAGAATTCTAGTTGCTCATTAATATTTAGGGTTGTCAGTGGTTTTAATTTTAGTCACATTAGTGCATATGTAGTCATGGCTCATTATCATTTTTTTATGAATACACTTTATTTTAGCAGTTGTAGGTTTTCAGAAAAAATGGGTGTGAAGTACAGACAGGTCCCATATACTCTTCCCTTCAATGTTTCCTATTATTAGTATCTTGCATTAATGTGACAAACTTGTTATAATTAATGAGCCTATATTACATTATTATTGGCTAAAGTTCACAGTTTTCATGAGATTTTTCTTTTTGTGTTGTACATTCTATGGATTTAACTAATGTGTAATAACATGAATCTGTCATCACAGTATCCTGCAGAGTTGTGTCACTGCCGTGAAAACACCCTGCGCTCTGCCTCCTCATCCCTTCCCCCCTTCTTGCCTGTCTCCTTCTAGTAATCATGGCTTTTTTTTTTAACTGTCTCTAGTTTTGCCTTTTACAGAATGTCATATACTTGGGATCATACAGTGTGGAGTCTTTTCACATGAGCTTATTTCACTTAGCAAATGCAGTTAAGGTTCCTTCCATATCTTTTTGTGGCTTGTCGCTCATTTCTTATTAGTGATGAATAATATTCCAGTGTCCAGATGGACCACAGTTTACTTATCCATCCAGGTTGTTTGGCTTCAGACTCCCTGCCCTTCATCTCTGTTCTTTCCTACTTGATGTTAACCCTCTGTGCAGTAAAAAATCTTCCATAGCTGTAAGGATGAGACGGCACTTGAATACCAGGAGTGCAGACTTTATTAGAAGAGAAAGACCTGCCAGGCACTTCTCCAGGAGAAGAGCATTAAAACAGTTTTTGAGGTAAAATTATATAGGGTTTAAGCAAGTGGGCGTTGAGCAAGTAGGAGTTGAGGCAGAAGTTCTGGTATGCTCCCTGTGGTTTTATGATTTCAGCTTCCTGGAACTCCCCTCTTTGGGGCCGTTGACCAGCTTCCTGGAACTTTTCTGCCTTGGGGTGATAGTCCAGTGAGTAAGGGTGGGGTCAGGTAGACAAGCGGGACAGCAAAAGGGCAGTTAGAAGTCATGTATCTATCAATAACTACCTGCTTATTAATTGTGAGATGTTCAGATCTTTTGCCCCTGCCTTTGGAGCCCGTCAGAATTGCTGTCCAATTTGTCTTTTCCTTCCTTATCTCCAGGAAAACAGCTTTGACTGCTGCCCTTTCAGCCACTATTTTGTACCTTCTACATAAATTCCAGAGTGTGGGGTATGCATCTCCATGTTTGATTTAGGGCGTGTGCAGAGGATTGTTCAGGATATACTGAGGTCCTTCTCACCGCCTATCTTTGAAGAGCTAGACCGAGGCACAGTCCTGGGTAGCTTTGGTTGGAATTAAAGAAACGCAGTTCAGCTATTGTAGACACATCTAGACCCTCCTGGAAAGGCCCCATATGTTTCTGGTCTCCTGTCTTCTTTCTGAGAGTCTGGCTCTTGCCCTTTGGAGTGAATTAATGGCACTTTTTTTATTCTGAAAAGAGAGCTTCGCATTCAAAAACCTGTGTTGGTTCCTTGCCAGGAATATTAGAATGCTTTCATATCTTCTATTTTCTCCATAGAGGGTATTAAAGGCTAAAATTCACAGTTAGAAAATTTCCTTGTCTTGAGCAATACTTTTCAACCATGGATGTCACTGGGGGAGAGCTGGGGGCTCCCTTGCAGAAAGTCTGAACTCATTAAGCCTGGCATGGGGTCTTGGGATTTCTATCTGTCTCTTCTTGAGTCTGATGCATTTTCCCCATTTGAGACCTCTGGTGTTAGGCTGTTGCCCTGAAGTGCAGGTGACCTTGGAAGAGATAACATGTTAGGTAACACACTCCCCTGGCCTCACAATACCTTTCATTCAGTCTGTTCTATAAAATATTATGAAAACATAAAACAACAGGGTGACAAAGGTCTGTACTTAAAAGAGTGTTTTTATTAGATGCTAAGTTCATGGCTGTTAGCTTTAAAAAAAGACATTCAACATATTTTATCCTTCCATTTAATTGACCAGGAGTTTTATTTTATTATGATTTCAAGACCTATAACCTTATGCAGTAAACTCTGCACTCCACTTGATGTCATGGAAACATCTTATACCAAGGTTTTAAAGCCCAAGATGACAATGAACATATCTACATACGAATACCAAGTAAAACTGGTGGAGCTGGAGGTTTGTCCTTTGTTCTGGAGCTCTCGTGTGTTTTTCCAACATAAAGTTGTCATAGCATCACGGGGAGCAGAGTTGGAGGCCTTCTGGGAGGCCAGGTGAGGAGCTCATTGTGTGGCAGAACTTGATTATAGTCATAACAGATAGGGACATATCCTTTTCTTCTTGTTTTGTTTCAGCCTTCACTGCATCTTGCAGAAAAGTGCCAAACAATAACTCTTATAATGTGTGTGTGTGTGTGTGTGTGTGTATTTAATATGAAAGTTTCTGATTTTGTTATAATGTTCCTTTTCTCTGTGCTTGAACCAGTATTGGCTGGAAGGATGATCTGAAGCGTGGGTCCCAGATACATGGAGATGGTTATAAGTTCAGTGGCATGGATGGTAGGAGGCAGACAGCCAGGGCTGCATCTCTATACTGATAACCTGCTCCTAAGATAGTGAGCAGAGAGGGAGCCAGGGGAACACAGCTTTCATGCGCCCCAGGTGGGCTTTTATTTTGCTTTTGGTATAGTTTGAACTAGATGACATTAGGTTCATGTCCAGGGCCCCTTATCAAAACCTCAATTAGCCTGGAGAAACTTTAAGCAGTTTGGCTCCAGGGCAGTTCTCATAGATCTCCTCCCGTCACTTATCTAAACATTCTGTGGCTTAGTGATCAACCATCACCCGCCCCAGGACTCCATCCTCAAGGCTAACTGTTCCAGGGTTCCCATGAGGCTGAGCTCCTGGCTCCCCATCGAGGTTAGCCACCTGGCTAACACTGCTCACTAATCCTGTGAAGGCTTGAATCCCCAGACACTGGGCACTGGTGCCACTAGGATCTCCATCTGTCTGTTCGCAGATGCATAAATAAATTTCTTGTAAAACTCATCAGGCATTGTGTGTCCCTCCGTTGGCTACCTAACGGTGACCTCTCGAAGTTCTTTCCAACCCTAAAGATAGAGTATTCTAACAATTAAGCCCAAATTCTTTACATTGATATTTGAAGCCACTTATCCCTGGTCACCTCAGACATGACTGAAATATCCCTTCTCCTCCCCAGTATTCTTTCCTCCCTGCGAGCTCATTTCTGCTTCTGGGCTTTCTCTCTTTCTTCTCTTTGTGAACCCCTTCACCCCCCGCCCCCATATACACACAACATGACCATGTGTAAGGCCCTTCTTTTTTTTTCTCTTCTCTTTTTTCTTTACTTTTCTCTTTTCTTTTTTCTCTTCTCTTCTCTTCTCTTCTCATCTTTCCTTTCCTTTCCTTTCCTTTTTTTCTCTTTTCTCTTCTCTTTCCTTTCCTTTTCTTCTTTTGGTGCTTTGCTTTGCTTTCCCCCCCCTCGTTTTTCCCAGTAGTATTCACTTTCTTCATCTTACCAGTGAGCTTTCCCTAATGACCTGAGCCTCCCTTCTGTATCTTATTTTTTTGAGATCCTGTTGTACCCATTTCTTGCAAAACATAAGACAATACTTTATAAAGGCTACTGTGAAGGTGAGAAGCAGCAGACTCTTCAGAGTTTATACCTATGGATCAGTGGCAGGGGGGACACCAAGAAGATGTACCACTGGGGATAAAACAGAGTCCCCCAGACCCTCATGGTAGTGATAATTCCTTGTGAGAAAAACCTTATATAATGCTCAGGATTCCTTCTCAGTACTTGATGGCTCATAGTCTTGCAGCATAAACAAAACAAGGGAGGGGAGCTGTTCAGAGTGAGCAGTCAAGACTTTATTTTGAATGTGTTGAATGTGTGCAGTAACTTAAGTCTCTAGAGATCAGTGCAGACCCTCTGATGCCATGGGCCACTGTGTTCACCGTGACTTTTGTGTGTACACAATATTTGTCATTAAAATTGGCAAAGGATCTGGGAATAGCTTCTTTAAGGAGGGTGGTGAGTCTTAGTTAAAAAGGTTTCAATTTATTGAGTATGGCCTTGAAAAGTGAAGACATTGATCATCATTGTTCATGGGCCATCATTCTGAATTGGGAACAATTCAAACATCAGCTATAAAGAAAAGAAAACTATCTGCCTGACCTGTGGTGGCGCAGTGGATAAAGCATTGATCTGGAATGCTGAGGTCGTTGGTTCAAAACCCTGGGCTTGCCTGGTCAAGGCACATATGGGAGTTGATGCCTCCTGCTCCTCCCCCATTCTCTTTCTCTCTCTTTCCCTTTCCTCTTTAAAAAAAAAAATATATATATATATATATATATATATATATATATATACACACACACACACACACACACACATATATATATATACACACACATACATACACACACACACATATATATACACACACACATACATACACACACTTACACATACACACACAATCTGACTGGATAGAACAGCTTGAGGATGTTCATTTGCCGCTCTCTGAAGGTTTATGCAGGAGGATACAAACATCATTATGTTAGAAACTGTTTTAGTCTCTGTCCCCATCCCCAGCATGCAGAAGATGGTCAGTAAATATTTGTGCAATGAATGAGCATATGAATAAACACTCTAAAGCATTATGCCAAGATTGGTTATTGCCAGTCTAGCTAGCCAAACTGGGTGATATCCTGATCTTCTGGTTGATGGACAGAGATCTTTCTATTTGGACAAGGCCACACTGAACTCTTTTTCAGGCTTCTCTGTGGTTTGCAGAATTTGTAGTTAAATTTCATCTTTCCCCTGCCCCTAATTCCTTCCCTGTTTTACATGCGACTATTTTAAGAGATCAGAGAACATCGTATTTTCGAGCAGAAACAGAAAGTGTGAGGAGCCAGCCATGCAGAATCTGAGGATGAGACTTCCAGCTAGGGGAAATAGGAATGTGGAAGCTCTGAGAGGAAATAACCTTGGATTGTTGGAGAAGAACAGGAAAATCCATGTGGCTGGAACAGAGTGAGTGGAGTGGCCAGAAAGGCTGGTAGGACCAGCTCCTGTGGGGTGTTGCAGGCCATCCTAGAGACTCGACTATGTCCTAATTGTGCAGGGAAGCTTTTGAAGGCTAGTATGTGACTTAGTGCTTCACCATATATTTGAACCTCACAGTAATGTGCAATAAGTTAGTCGAATATAGTTATTCTCATTTTAGAGATGAAGGAAATGAAACTCCCAAGAGGTTCCAAGGCTGGAACTTAGACCTTCTGATGACTCATTGGGCTGTCTCATGTTTGCCTAAAAGGTGGGGTGTCTCCCAGTGTGTGGGTCTCCCTTAGTGAGACCCCAAGAGGCTGACCCACAGTCAGTTGAACCCTGCTCTGGTAGGTATAAAGGCAGGAACAGATGTTTTAGGAGTTGAGTTAAGAACTGTTTCTTTTTTTTATGATTTGTTCCATCCCTAGCATGTCATATTCAGCTTGGCTGCCATATGTTAGGAGAATGTGAAGGAAATTGGAGAAGTGCCAGAGAGGAACAAGAAAATAGCTAAAAGCATGTATTAGTGGTCTTATGAGAGAGGGTTAATGGTTTGAAGGGTTTGTTATTTTTTTCCCATGAGAAACAACAGTGAGAGGTGAGGCAACAATTAATCCTCAAATAACTGAGGTTTCTAACTAAGGACTTTCATCTCTACAGAAGACTAAATTGGAAAAAGTCAACCTTAAGTATAGTGATATAGAATAATTGGCATAATGAGATTATAAACAATAAGCACTATTAGATACCTAAGCAGACCACTCTCTGATTGTAGAAACTTGGTCCCAAGGACTGTGTGAAAGTCAGTGTTCCCCTTCTGTGAAGGTTAGGCACAGGCTTTCATTGGGTTTGCTCTGATTTTTACACTGGACTCTGTGAGCCTATGATCTGGGTAGTTTGAGTCCCCAAAGAAAGACTATTTCTCAGGTTTGGCAAAAGCTGGCTTCTTGAGAGTGACTAAGATCTGTAACTACATGCTGGGGAGGGCATCAACAGCCTTTCTGGTTACTATGTTGCTGGTGGGAGGAGCAAAGAAGACAAGGGGATATTGCCACCAGGCCATTTGCCAGATGTCATAATGTCATTTGCTTTGACATTGGCCCAGTTGTTACAAATGCTGGGCAAGGTGGAGAGGATGAGTCCAGGGATATAGGGAGAATCTCAGGTACAACAGCCAATCCAATTAGGGCAGGAAGGGCTAGCCATATAAGCTACAGATCCAAAGTGTACTCACAGTACAGGGATACCCCCCCCCCCAACCACCAGTGCTGGCTCCATTTATCTATGCCAGTCATTACAGTTACAATAAGACAAAAGTCTAAGGGAGTTCACCCCATCATATAGTTGAAGTTAGTGTCCCATTGTGCCATTCAATACAGAGTGGGGCTGGAACCCACAACTCTATATGTACAGTGGCCATTCAGTTAAGTCCATCCATATAGCACGATACATAGAGGGCTGTGGCTTAACAGGAGTATTATTGCCTACTGGTTGCAATGCTTCACACACTTGCGTCTTGCTCTGGTTGAATGTTGGGTCAGTAGCGTTGCATTGACTGAACCAGGACCACATGGTATGTGTGGTTTGCGGGGTGAAACAGCGAGGGCAGGCTGTCGGTGGTGGACACGTGGAATTCAGAGCATGCCCAGCAAGCACTTGGATTCTGGATGTCTGAAAAACAACTGCTCCACTACAGAAAGGAGTTGCAGGCACCTAAACCAGGGGTCGGGAACCTATGGCTCACGAGCCAGATGTGGCTCTTTTGATGGCTGCATCCGGCTCACAGACAAATCTTTAATAAAAGAAATAATAAAGTTAAAAATATGAAACATTCTCATGTATTACAATCCATTTCTTACCGCTCACGTTCATGGTTGCAGGTGGCTAGAGCCAATCACAGCTGTCCTCCGGGATAACACCAAATTTTTATTGGATAATGCGTAATGTACATGGGTCATTGTGGGGTCAGGAAGTAAACTTCACTCCTTTTAATCAAGTAGTCATCTAGCTAATTGCAGAAACCCTTTTAACAAAGAAGATGGCTAAAACAAAAAATGATGAGGAGTATCGTACTTTTCAGCAGGAATGGACAGAGGAATCCGCCATTGTGGAGAGAGCAGGTTCTGCAGTGTGTCTAATATGCAATGATAAAATTGCATCAATGAAACAGTCAAATATAAAGCGGCACTTCTACACACGCCATACTATATTTGCATCGAAATATCCAGCGGGGGCAGCAGGAAGAAAGCATGTCAAAAGCTACTGTGCAGAGTGCAAGCTAGTCAGCAGCAACTCTGTGTTTGGACCCAACAAGGTGACTGGAATTTGGCTAGCTTTGCTGGTACTTTAGCAATTGTGAGAAATGGGAAGCCATTCACAGATGGGGAATATGCCAAAACATTCATGCTTGATGTTGCCAATGAACTTCTTGACGACTTTTCGGATAAAGACAAGATAATCAAATGAATAAAAGACATGCCTTTGTCGGCAAGAACTGTTCACGATTGTACCGTCATGATGGTGAATCAAACTGTGGCAACACAAGTGAAGGACATAAATGTAGCACCATTCTTTTCTCTTGTTTTGGATGAGTCAACAGACGTAAGCCATTTATCCCAGTTCAGCGTGATTGCAAGGTATGCTGTCGGTGACACACTATGTGAGGAAAGTCTTGCTGTTTTGCCTATGAAAGAGACAACAAGAGGGGAGGATTTATTCAAGTCTTTCACTGAGTTCAGTAAAGAAAAAAATCTACCGATGGATAACCTCATTACGGTGTGTACAGATGGTGCTCGGTGCATGGTGGGAAAAAAACAGAGGATTTGTAGCGCTTCTTCATGAACATGAAAAGAGACCCATCATAAGTTTTCACTGCATCCTACTTCAGATCTTTGTGCTCAGATGTGTGGCGAGCAGCTTGGTGAGGTGATGTCGCTGGTCTTACTGGTGGTCAACTTTATTGTTGCCTGAGCTTTAAATGATCGCCAGTTTAAAACACTGCTGGATGAATGATGTTGAGAATAATAATCTTGGTCTGCTTCTGCACAGCAATGTATGTTGGTTGTCAAGAGGGAATGTGCTCAGCCGTTTCGCGGCTGGTCTGAGCAAAATTCGGACTTTTCTTGAAATGAAAAATGTCGAGCATCCTGGGTTAGCTAACACTGAGTGGCTCCTGAAGTTCTACTATCTTGTGGACATGACTGAACATCTGAACCAGCTCAATGTGAAAGTGCAAGGCATTGGAAATACAGTCTTATCCCTTCAACAAGCAGTGTTTGCATTTGAAAACAAGCTGGAACTCTTCATCACCAATATTAAAACAGATCATTTACTACATTTTGAAAAACTGAGAGAGTATAAAGATGCATGCACAGCAAGTGAACCTGCTCAACATCTTGATTTCCAGCAGCTAGTGGGCTTCACATCTAATCTCCTGCAGTCATTCAAAGCACACTTTGGAGAATTTTGTGAGTGCACTCGTCTTTTTAAGTTCATCACCCATCCACACAAGTGTGCAGTGGACAGCGCCGACCTGAGTTACATCCCCAGTGTCTCTGTCCGATATTTTGAGCTACAAGCTACTGACCTGAAGGCCTCAGACATGTGGGTGAATAAGCTCAAGTCACTGAATGAAGATTTGGAAAGACTTGCACGACAACAAGTAGAGTTGGCGAGCAAACACAAGTGGGGAGAAATGAAAAAACGTCAACCCGCGGACCAGCTAATTGTCAAAACTTGGAATGCACTTCCCGTCACATACCACACATTGCAGTGTGTGAGTAATGCTGTACTGACAATGTTTGGCTCTACGTTTGCATGTGAGCTGTCTTTCTCACATCTAACCAATGTTAAGACCAAGCTACGATCACATTTAATGGATGGAAGTCTCAACACCTGCATGAAGCTTAACCTCACCACGTATCAACTACATAGCCATCAGCAAAACCATGCAGCACCAGAAGTCACATTAATGGTAAGAAGTACTTTATTCATTATTGGTTAGCAACAGCATAACGTTATTAAAAAGAATTCAGAGACTTATTGTACTTTAAAAGTGTTGGTTTTAGATAAAATGCACACATTTACTTGTATTTAGTGTTAAACATATTGTATGGCTCTCATTGAATTACATTTTTTGTTTGTTTTTTGTTTCTTTTTATTATTATTAATTTTAATGGGGTGACACCAATAAATCAGGGTACATATGTACAATGAAAACATCTCCAGATTATCTTATCATTCAATTGTGTTGCATACCCGTCACCAAAAGTCAAATTGTCCTCTGACACCTTCTATCTGGTCTTTCCTGTGTCCCTCCCTTCCTCCATATCCCACCCTCCCCTTCTTCCCCCCCACCCCATAACCACCACTCTCTTGTCCATGACTCATAGTCTCACTTTTATGTCCCACCTATGTATGAAATCATGCTGTTCTCAGTTTTCTTTTTCTGATTTACTTATTTCACTCCGTATAATGTTATCAAGGTCCATCCATTTTGTTGTAAATAATCCGATGTCATTCTTTCTTATGGCTCAGTAGTATTCCATAGTATATATGTACCATAGCTTTTTAATCCACTCGTCTTCTGACGAACACTTGGGCTGTTTCCAGATCTTCGCTATTGTGAACAATACAGCCACAAACATGGGGGCGCATTTCTTCTTTTCGAACAGTGCTATGGTGTTCTTAGGGTATATTCCTATAAGTGGGATAGCTGGGTAAAAAGGCAGTTCGACTTTTAATTTTTTGAGGAATCTCCAAACTGTTTTCCACAGTGGCTGCACCAGTCTGCATTCCCACCAGCAGTGCAGAAGGGTTTCCTTTTCTCCACATCCTTGCCAGCACTTATTCTGTGTTGTTTTGCTGATGAGTACCATTCTGACTGGTGTGAGGTGATATCTCATTGTGGTTTTAATTTGCATTTCTCTAATGATTAGAGATGTTGAGCATTTTTTCAAATGCCTATTGGCCATCTGTATGTCCCCTTTGGAGAAATTTCTATTCATTTCTTTTGCCCATTTTTTGATTGGATTGTTTGTCTTCCTGGTATTGAGTTTTATAAGTTCTTTATAAATTTTAGTTATTAACCCCTTATCAGATGTGCTGTCGAATATGTTCTCCCATTGTGTGGTTTGTCTTTTTATTCTGTTCTTATTGTCTTTAGCCGTGCAAAAACTTTTTAGTTTGATATAGTCCCATTTGTTTATCTTGCCTTTTATTTCATTTGCCCACGGAGATGATTCGGCAAATATATTGCTGCAACAGATGTCGGAGAGCTTGCTGCCTATGTTTTCTTGTAAGATGCTTATGGTTTCATGGCTTACGTTTAAGTCTTTTATCCATTTTCAGTTTGTTTTTGTGAATGGTGTAAGTTGATGGTCTAGTTTCATCTTTTTGCAGGTAGATGTCCAATTTTCCCAACACCATTTGTTAAAGAGGCTGTCTTTACTCCATTGTATGTTCTTTCCTCCTTTGTCAAATATCAGTTGTCCATAAAGCTGTGGGTTTATTTCTGGGTTCTCTGTTCTGTTCCATTGATCTATGTACCTGTTCTTATGCCAGTACCAGGCTGTCTTGAGTATAATGGGCCTTGTAGTAAACCTTGATATCCGGAAGAGTGATACCTCCTGCTTTATTTTTTCTTTTTAAGATTGCTGAGGCTATTCGTGTTCTTTTTTGGTTCCATATAAATTTTTGGAATATGTGTTCTATATCTTTGAAGTATGTCATTGGTATTTTAATTGGTATTGCATTGAATTTATAAATTGCTTTGGGTAATGTAAACATTTTAATGATGTTTATTCTTCCTAGCCATGAGCACGGTATATGCTTCCACTTGTTTGTATCTTCCTTGATTTCTTTCTTTTTTTTTTTTATATATATTTTATTATTATTAATTCTAATGGGGTGACATCAATAAATCAGGGTACATATGTACAATGAAAACATCTCCAGGTTATCTTATCATTCAATTGTGTTGCATACCCATCACCAAAAGTCAAATTGTCCTGTGTCACCTTCAATCTGGTTTTCCCTGCCTCCCTCCCCTCCTCCCTATCCCACTCTTTCCTCCCTCCCCCCATCCCATAACCACCACTCTCTTGTCCATGTCTCATACCCTCACTTTCATGTCCCACCTATGTATGTAATCGTGCTGTTCTCAGTTTTTCTTTTTTTCTGATTTACTTATTTCACTCCGTATAATGTTATCAAGGTACATCCATTTTGTTATAAATGATCCGATGTCATCGTTTCTTATGGCTGAGTAGTATTCCATAGTATATATGTACCATAGCTTTTTAATCCACTCATCTTCTGACGGACACTTGGGCTGGTTCCAGATCTTCGCTATTGTGAACAATGCTGCCACAAACATGGGGGCGCATTTCTTCTTTTCGAACAGTGCTATGGTGTTCTTAGGGTATATTCCTAAAAGTGGGATAGCTGGGTCAAAAGGCAGTTCGATTTTTAATTTTCTGAGGAATCTCCAAACTGTTTTCCACAGTGGCTGCACCAGTCTGCATTCCCACCAGCAGTGCAGAAGGGTTCCCTTTTCTCCACATCCTTGACAGCACTTATTCTGTGTTGTTTTGCTGATGAGTGCCATTCTGACTGGTGTGAGGTGATATCTCATTGTGGTTTTAATTTGCATTTCTCTAATGATTAGTGATGTTGAGCATTTTTTCATATGCCTATTGGCCATCTGTATGTCCTCTTTGGAGAAATTTATATTCATTTCTTTTGCCCATTTTTTGATTGGATTGTTTGTCTTCCTGGTGTTGCGTTTTATAAGTTCTTTATAAATTTTAGTTATTAACCCCTTATCAGATGTGCTGTCGAATATGTTCTCCCATTGTGTGGTTTGTCTTTTTATTCTGTTCCTATTGTCCTTAGCTGTGCAAAAACTTTTTTTTTTTTTTTTTTTTTATATTTTATTATTATTAATTCTAATGAGGTGACATCAATAAATCAGGGTACATATGTACAATGAAAACATCTCCAGGTTATCTTATCATTCAATTGTGTTGCATACCCATCACCAAAAGTCAAATTGTCCTCTGTCACCTTCAATCTGGTTTTCCCTGCGTCCCTCCCCTCCTCCCTATCCCATTCTTCCCTCCCTCCCCCCATCCCATAACCACCACTCTCTTGTCCATGTCTCATACCCTCACTTTCATGTCCCACCTATGTATGTAATCGTGCTGTTCTCAGTTTTTCTTTTTTTCTGATTTACTTATTTCACTCCGTATAATGTTATCAAGGTACATCCATTTTGTTATAAATGATCCGATGTCATCGTTTCTTATGGCTGAGTAGTGTTCCATAGTATATATGTACCATAGCTTTTTAATCCACTCGTCTTCTGACGGACACTTGGGCTGATTCCCAGTCTTCGCTATTGTGAACAATGCTGCCACGAACATGGGGGCGCATTTCTTCTTTTCGAACAGTGCTATGGTGTTCTTAGGGTATATTCCTAAAAGTGGGATAGCTGGGTCAAAAGGCAGTTCGATTTTTAATTTTCTGAGGAATCTCCAAACTGTTTTCCACAGTGGCTGCACCAGTCTGCATTCCCACCAGCAGTGCAGAAGGGTTCCCTTTTCTCCACATCCTCGCCAGCACTTATTCTGTGTTGTTTTGCTGATAAGTGCCATTCTGACTGGTGTGAGGTGATATCTCATTGTGGTTTTAATTTGCATTTCTCTAATGATTAGTGATGTTGAGCATTTTTTCATATGCCTATTGGCCATCTGTATGTCCTCTTTGGAGAAATTTCTTTTCATTTCTTTTGCCCATTTTTTGATTGGGTTGTTTGTCTTCCTGGTGTTGCTTTTTATAAGTTCTTTATAAATTTTAGTTATTAACCCCTTATCAGATGTGCTGTCGAATATGTTCTCCCATTGTGTGGTTTGTCTTTTTATTCTGTTTCTATTGTCTTTAGCTGTGCAAAAACTTTTTAGTTTGATATAGTCCCATTTGTTTATCTTGCCTTTTATTTCAGTTGCCCATGAAGATAAATCGGCAAATATACCGCTGCTACAGATGTCGGAGAGCTTGCTGCCTATGTTTTCTTCTAAGATGTTTATGGTTTCACGGCTTACATTTAAGTCTTTTATCCATTTTGAGTTTGTTTTTGTGATTGGTGTAAGTTGATGGTCTAGTTTCATTTTTTTGCAGGTAGATGTCCAATTTTCCCAAGACCATTTGTTAAAGAGGCTGTCTTTACTCCATTGTATGTTCTTTCCTCCTTTGTCAAATATCAGTTGTCCATAAAGCTGTGGGTTTATTTCTGGGTTCTCTGTTCTGTTCCATTGATCTATGTGCCTGTTCTTATGCCAGTACCAGGCTGTCTTGAGTATAATGGCCTTGTAGTAAACCTTGATATCCGGAAGAGTGATACCTCCTGCTTTATTTTTTCTTTTTAAGATTGCTGAGGCTATTCGTGTTCTTTTTTGGTTCCATATAAATTTTTGGAATATGTGTTCTATATCTTTGAAGTATGTCATTGGTATTTTAATTGGTATTGCATTGAATTTATAAATTGCTTTTGGTAATATAGACATTTTAATGATGTTTATTCTTCCTAGCCATGAGCACGGTATGTGCTTCCACTTGTTTGTATCTTCCTTGATTTCTTTTATCAATGTTCTATAATTTTCTGAGTACAAGTCCTTAACCTCCTTGGTTAAATTTACTCCTAGGTACTTTATTTTTTTGGCTGCAATAGTGAAGGGGATTGTTTCCTTAATTTCTTTTGCTGATATTTCATTGTTGGTGTATAGAAATGCCTCTGATTTCTGAGTATTAATTTTATATCCTGCCACCTTGCTGAATTCATTTATAAGGTCCAGTAGTTTTTTGACTGAGACTTTAGGGTTTTCAATATACAATATCATATCATCTGCAAATAATGACAGTTTTACTTCTTCTTTTCCAATTTGTATGCCTTTTATTTCTTCTTCTTGTCTGATTGCTGTAGCTAGGACTTCCAGAACTATGTTGAATAAGAGTGGTGAAAGTGGGCAACCCTGCCTGGTTCCTGATCTTAAGGGGATTGCTTTTAATCTTTGTCCATTTAGTATGATGTTTGCTGTCGGTTTATCGTAGATGGCCTTTATCATGTTAAAGAATGATCCCTGTATTCCCACTTTACTGAGAGTTTTGAGCATGAATGGGTGCTGGATTTTATCAAATGCCTTTTCTGCATCTATTGAAATTATCATGTGATTTTTGTCCTTCCTTTTGTTTATGTGGTGAATCACATTGATTGATTTGCGAATATTGAACCAGCCTTGCCTCTCCAGAATAAATCCCACTTGATCGTGGTGTATGATTTTTTTCATATATTGCTGTATCCGGTTGGCTAATATTTTGTTGAGAATTTTAGCGTCTAAATTCATCAGGGATATAGGCCTATAATTTTCTTTCTTTGTGTTGTCTTTGCCCGGTTTTGGGATCAGAATTATGCTCGCCTCATAAAAGGAGTTTGGAAGTCTTCCTTCCTCTTGAATTTTTTGAAATAGCTTGAGGAGAATAGGAGTTAGTTCTTCTTTGAATTTTTGATAGAATTCACTTGTGAAGCCATCAGGCCCAGGACTTTTCTTTTTTGGGAGTTTTTTGATAACTGTTTTGATCTCATTTGCTGTAATTGGTCTGTTTAGGTGTTCTGATTCTTCCAGATTGATTTTTGGAAGGTTATATGATTCAAGAAATTTGTCCATTTCACCAAGATTGTCTAATTTTTTGGCATATAGTTCTTCATAGTATTTTCTTACAATGCTTTGTATTTCTGTTGTGTCAGTTGTTATTTCTCCACTGTCCTTTCTAATTTTATTTATTTGAGTCCTCTCTCTTTTTTTCTTGGTGAGTCTAGTTAAAGGTTCATCAATCTTATTTACCTTTTCAAAGAACCAGCTTCTTGTTTCATTGATCCTCTGTATTGTTTCCTTAGCCTCTATGTCATTTATTTCTGCTCTGACCTTTATTATTTCCTTTCTTCTACTTGTCTTGGGTTTTATTTGTTGTTGTTTTTCTAGTTCTTTTAGATGCAGGGTCAGGTTGCTTATTTGAGCTTTTTCTAGCTTCTTATGATATGCCTGTAGTGCAATAAACTTCCCTCTCAGAACTGCTTTTGCTGTGTCCCATAAATTTTGAGTTGATGTATGCTCATTATCATTTGTTTCTAGAAACTTTTTTATTTCTTCTTTGATCTCATTGTTAATCCATTCATTATTTAATAACAAGCTATTTAGTTTCCAAGTGTTTGAGTATTTTTCAGTTTTTCTTTTGTGGTTAATTTCTAGTTTCATGGCATTGTGATCAGAGAAAATGCTTGATATGATTTCAATCTTCTTAAATTTATTGAGACCATTTTTGTGTCCTAACATGTGGTCTATCCTAGAAAACGTACCATGAGCGCTTGAGAAGAATGTATATTCTACTGCTTTAGGGTGAAAAGTTCTGAAGATATCTATTAAATCAAGTTGATCTAGTGTCTCCTTTAAGTCTGCTGTTTCTTTATTAATTTTCTTTCTTGTGGATCTATCCAGTGTTGTTAGAGGGGTATTGAAATCCCCTACTATGATAGTATTGCTATTAATCTCGCCCTTTATATCCATCAACGTCTGCTTTATGTATGTCTGGGCTCCTATATTTGGTGCATAGATATTTACAATAGTTATATCTTCCTGTTGAATTGTTCCCTTTATCATTATGTAGTGTCCTCTTTTATCTCTTACTACAGCCTTTGTTTTAAAGTCCATTTTGCCTGATATAAGTATTGCTACCCCTGCTTTTTTTTCATTTCCATTTGCATGAAATATTTTTTTCCATCCTTTTACCTTCAGTCTATGAGCATCTTTTGTTTTAAGGTGTGTCTCTTGTAGACAGCATATGTATGGGTCCTGTTTCTTTATCCATGCAGCTACCCTATGTCTTTTGATTGGATCATTTAATCCATTTACATTTAAGGTTATTATTGATATGTAGTTGTTTATTGCCATTTTATTCTTTAAAGCTGTATTCTTCTTGTGCTCTATTCATTCCTCCCTTTAAACTGTTCACAAGAGGCCCCTTAGTATCTCTTGCATAAATGGTTTGGTTTTTATGAATTCCTTCAGGCTTTCTTTTTCTGGGAAGCTCTTTATTTCTCCTTCAATTTTAAACGTTAGCCTTGCTGGATAAAGTAGTCTTGGTTGTAGGTTCTTGTTCTGCATTACTTTGATTATTTCTTGCCATTCCCTTCTGGCCTCAAGTGTTTCTGTTGAGAAGTCCGATGTCATCCTTATGGGGGCTCCTTTGTAGGTGATAGTCTTTTTTTCTCTAGCAGCTTTTAAAATTTTTTCTTTATCCATTAGCTTTGGTATTTTAACTATGATGTGTCTTGGTGTAGATTTTTTTGGGTTTCTCCTTAATGGAGTTCTGTGTGCTTCTTGAATGTGTGGAGTGTTTCCCAGCCTTAATTTAGGAAAGTTTTCTGCTATAATTTGATTGAACAAAGTTTCCATTTCCTGTCCTCTCTCCTCTTCTTCAGGCACCCCTATGATGCGAATGTTGTTTCTCTTCATGTTGTCACAAAGCTCCCTTAGAGTTTCCTCACATTTTTTAAGTCTCTTTTCCTTTTTCTTCTCTGCTTCTGTGCCTTTGTTTATTGTGTCCTCTAACTCGCTTATTCGATCCTCAGCGTCATCCATCCTGCTTTTAATTCCTTCCATTGTGGTCTTCAGTTCTGATACTGTATTTGTCATTTCTGTCTGATTCTTTTTTATTATTTCAATTTCATTTTTTATACTTGTTATCTCTTTATTTAGGTGTTCATAATGACTATCCATTGTTGCTCTAATTTCTTTGAACATCCTAACTATCATTATTCTAAATTCTGCTTCTGGTAATTTGGTTATATCTGGTTCATTCAGGTCCTTCTCTGGGGATTTCTCTTGATTCATTTGGTTTGCATTCCTCTGCCTGCCCATTTTTTCTGTGTATAAGCAAGTTGTGGCGACTGGAGTCCAGTAGGTGTTGCCTTTGTGTTCTCTAGGTGTGGTCTATCTGCAGGCCCCCCACCCCCTCTGCCGGTGCCTAGGGTGGTTGGGTATGAGCGTTGCCAGCGCCGGCCCACTGTGCCTTTTGCTGTGATTTCTGCCTCTCCTCCGTGGGAGGGGCTGTGACTGAAGCCACAAGATTAGCACCAAGGGTAGAGACGAACACCTTTCCTCAGCTGCGGACCCAGCCTATTTCCGGACTTCCGCCCAGAACCAGCAGTCGGAGCCTGCTCGCTACAGTTCCGCGGGTTAGGCGGGGCTTTTGACGTGCTCTCAGCTGTAAGCTTTTGCCCGTCAGGAGCTTTAGCCCCGCCCTCGAGGCCAGGGCCCTTTGCGCAGGGTCGGAAACCAAGGTTTATTGGGGCGGGCGTGTTTGCTGGCTTCCGCCGAGCTGCGTACTTCCGCTCGTCCCGGACTCTACCCCGCCCCCGCGTTCGGAGCCCGCTCGTGCACGTATGTATGCAATCCGGGGTCTCTCCGGCCGGGTGGGGACAGCAGCGTGGGCTCAGCTGCGAGCCTCCACTTGTCTCGGGGTCCACCCCGTTCCCGCGCTCGGAGCCCGCTTGCGCACGTACACTGGCCAACCGCGGTTTCTCCGGCCGGGGGTGGGGGTGGGGTGGGGGTAGGGACTGGTAGCGTCAGCTCAGCCACAGCCCCTGCCCGTCCCTGGTCCTAGCTCGGTCCCCGCGGTCAGGGCCGGCTTGCGCAGGGCCTGCCCGTTCCTGGCCTCCCGCTTTGTCCCCGTAAGTGGGACCAAAGGCGGGCCCGCAGCTTCCGGACCGCTTTCGCGGTCCCCTCTGACCCTCTGGGCTAGACCGATCTCCCACCGGCTTGGCCTCTGCCCACGCCGACAGAACCGCCTTTCAGCGTCCTGCCGCCCCAAAACCTTAAGCAGCCCTCAGCAGAGTAGGAAGGGACCTAATACTCCACACTGTAGGCCTGGGAGCTCCCTCACTTGTTTCACAGCTCAATACTGTCCAAACGCCTCTTTTAGGCTCTAGGACTGGAGGCTGGGGCTTGGTTCCTGGGACCCAGGTCCCTCCCTCTCCGCCAAACTCTCCTCCCGCCACGCGGGTCTCTCCGCGCTGCCGTTTGCTCCGGGGAGCTGGGCAGCCCTCTTCGCGTTTTCGCTATTCCTACCAGTCTCAATGTGGCTTCTTCTGTGTTCCTTGGTTGAAGAGTCCACTTAGTTTTGTTCAAAGTTGGTTTATCCAGGTGATGGTTCTTAAAATTGAGTTGTAATCCACTTTGGTTCTGGGAGTTGGAAGTTGGTACGTCCGCCTACTCCGTCGCCATCTTGCCTTTTCCTAGCTGTGCAAAAACTTTTTAGTTTGATATAGTCCCATTTGTTTATCTTGCCTTTTATTTCAGTTGCCCATGAAGATAAATCGGCAAATATACCGCTGCTACAGATGTCGGAGAGCATGCTGCCTATGTTTTCTTCTAAGATGCTTATGGTTTCACGGCTTACATTTAAGTCTTTTATCCATTTTGAGTTTGTTTTTGTGAATGGTGTAAGTTGATGGTCTAGTTTCATTTTTTTGCAGGTAGATGTCCAATTTTCCCAACACCATTTGTTAAAGAGGCTGTCTTTACTCCATTGTATGTTCTTTCCTCCTTTGTCAAATATCAGTTGTCCATAAAGCTGTGGGTTTATTTCTGGGTTCTCTGTTCTGTTCCATTGATCTATGTGCCTGTTCTTATGCCAGTACCAGGCTGTCTTGAGTATAATGGCCTTATAGTAAACCTTGATATCAGGAAGAGTGATACCTCCTGCTTTATTTTTTCTTTTTGAGATTGCTGAGGCTATTCGTGTTCTTTTTTGGTTCCATATAAATTTTTGGAATATGTGTTCTATATCTTTGAAGTATGTCATTGGTATTTTAATTGGTATTGCATTGAATTTATAAATTGCTTTTGGTAATATAGACATTTTAATGATGTTTATTCTTCCTAGCCATGAGCACGGTATGTGCTTCCACTTGTTTGTATCTTCCTTGATTTCTTTTATCAATGTTCTATAATTTTCTGAGTACAAGTCCTTAACCTCCTTGGTTAAATTTACTCCTAGGTACTTTATTTTTTTGGCTGCAATAGTGAAGGGGATTGTTTCCTTAATTTCTTTTGCTGATATTTCATTGTTGGTGTATAGAAATGCCTCTGATTTCTGAGTATTAATTTTATATCCTGCCACCTTGCTGAATTCATTTATAAGGTCCAGTAGTTTTTTGACTGAGACTTTAGGGTTTTCAATATACAATATCATATCATCTGCAAATAATGACAGTTTTACTTCTTCTTTTCCAATTTGTATGCCTTTTATTTCTTCTTCTTGTCTGATTGCTGTAGCTAGGACTTCCAGAACTATGTTGAATAAGAGTGGTGAAAGTGGGCAACCCTGCCTGGTTCCTGATCTTAAGGGGATTGCTTTTAATCTTTGTCCATTTAGTATGATGTTTGCTGTCGGTTTATCGTAGATGGCCTTTATCATGTTAAAGAATGATCCCTGTATTCCCACTTTACTGAGAGTTTTGAGCATGAATGGGTGCTGGATTTTATCAAATGCCTTTTCTGCATCTATTGAAATTATCATGTGATTTTTGTCCTTCCTTTTGTTTATGTGGTGAATCACATTGATTGATTTGCGAATATTGAACCAGCCTTGGCTCTCCAGAATAAATCCCACTTGATCGTGGTGTATGATTTTTTTCATATATTGCTGTATCCGGTTGGCTAATATTTTGTTGAGAATTTTAGCGTCTAAATTCATCAGGGATATAGGCCTATAATTTTCTTTCTTTGTGTTGTCTTTGCCCGGTTTTGGGATCAGAATTATGCTCGCCTCATAAAAGGAGTTTGGAAGTCTTCCTTCCTCTTGAATTTTTTGAAATAGCTTGAGGAGAATAGGAGTTAGTTCTTCTTTGAATTTTTGATAGAATTCACTTGTGAAGCCATCAGGCCCAGGACTTTTCTTTTTTGGGAGTTTTTTGATAACTGTTTCGATCTCATTTGCTGTAATTGGTCTGTTTAGGTGTTCTGATTCTTCCAGATTGATTTTTGGAAGGTTATATGATTCAAGAAATTTGTCCATTTCACCAAGATTGTCTAATTTTTTGGCATATAGTTCTTCATAGTATTTTCTTACAATGCTTTGTATTTCTGTTGTGTCAGTTGTTATTTCTCCACTGTCCTTTCTAATTTTATTTATTTGAGTCCTCTCTCTTTTTTTCTTGGTAAGTCTAGTTAAAGGTTCATCAATCTTATTTACCTTTTCAAAGAACCAGCTTCTTGTTTCATTGATCCTCTGTATTGTTTCCTTAGCCTCTATGTCATTTATTTCTGCTCTGACCTTTATTATTTCCTTTCTTCTACTTGTCTTGGGTTTTATTTGTTGTTGTTTTTCTAGTTCTTTTAGATGCAGGGTCAGGTTGCTTATTTGAGCTTTTTCTAGCTTCTTATGATATGCCTGTAGTGCAATAAACTTCCCTCTCAGAACTGCTTTTGCTGTGTCCCATAAATTTTGAGTTGATGTATGCTCATTATCATTTGTTTCTAGAAACTTTTTTATTTCTTCTTTGATCTCATTGTTAATCCATTCATTATTTAATAACAAGCTATTTAGTTTCCAAGTGTTTGAGTATTTTTCAGTTTTTCTTTTGTGGTTAATTTCTAGTTTCATGGCATTGTGATCAGAGAAAATGCTTGATATGATTTCAATCTTCTTAAATTTATTGAGACCATTTTTGTGTCCTAACATGTGGTCTATCCTAGAAAACGTACCATGAGCGCTTGAGAAGAATGTATATTCTACTGCTTTAGGGTGAAAAGTTCTGAAGATATCTATTAAATCAAGTTGATCTAGTGTCTCCTTTAAGTCTGCTGTTTCTTTATTAATTTTCTTTCTTGTGGATCTATCCAGTGTTGTTAGAGGGGTATTGAAATCCCCTACTATGATAGTATTGCTATTAATCTCGCCCTTTATATCCATCAACGTCTGCTTTATGTATGTCTGGGCTCCTATATTTGGTGCATAGATATTTACAATAGTTATATCTTCCTGTTGAATTGTTCCCTTTATCATTATGTAGTGTCCTCTTTTATCTCTTACTACAGCCTTTGTTTTAAAGTCCATTTTGCCTGATATAAGTATTGCTACCCCTGCTTTTTTTTCATTTCCATTTGCATGAAATATTTTTTTCCATCCTTTTACCTTCAGTCTATGAGCATCTTTTGTTTTAAGGTGTGTCTCTTGTAGACAGCATATGTATGGGTCCTGTTTCTTTATCCATGCAGCTACCCTATGTCTTTTGATTGGATCATTTAATCCATTTACATTTAAGGTTATTATTGATATGTAGTTGTTTATTGCCATTTTATTCTTTAAAGCTGTATTCTTCTTGTGCTCTATTCATTCCTCCCTTTAAACTGTTCACAAGAGGCCCCTTAGTATCTCTTGCATAAATGGTTTGGTTTTTATGAATTCCTTCAGGCTTTCTTTTTCTGGGAAGCTCTTTATTTCTCCTTCAATTTTAAACGTTAGCCTTGCTGGATAAAGTAGTCTTGGTTGTAGGTTCTTGTTCTGCATTACTTTGATTATTTCTTGCCATTCCCTTCTGGCCTCAAGTGTTTCTGTTGAGAAGTCCGATGTCATCCTTATGGGGGCTCCTTTGTAGGTGATAGTCTTTTTTTCTCTAGCAGCTTTTAAAATTTTTTCTTTATCCATTAGCTTTGGTATTTTAACTATGATGTGTCTTGGTGTAGATTTTTTTGGGTTTCTCCTTAATGGAGTTCTGTGTGCTTCTTGAATGTGTGGAGTGTTTCCCAGCCTTAATTTAGGAAAGTTTTCTGCTATAATTTGATTGAACAAAGTTTCCATTTCCTGTCCTCTCTCCTCTTCTTCAGGCACCCCTATGATGCGAATGTTGTTTCTCTTCATGTTGTCACAAAGCTCCCTTAGAGTTTCCTCACATTTTTTAAGTCTCTTTTCCTTTTTCTTCTCTGCTTCTGTGCCTTTGTTTATTGTGTCCTCTAACTCGCTTATTCGATCCTCAGCGTCATCCATCCTGCTTTTAATTCCTTCCATTGTGGTCTTCAGTTCTGATACTGTATTTGTCATTTCTGTCTGATTTTTTTTTATTATTTCAATTTCATTTTTTATACTTGTTATCTCTTTATTTAGGTGTTCATAATGACTATCCATTGTTGCTCTAATTTCTTTGAACATCCTAACTATCATTATTCTAAATTCTGCTTCTGGTAATTTGGTTATATCTGGTTCATTCAGGTCCTTCTCTGGGGATTTCTCTTGATTCATTTGGTTTGCATTCCTCTGCCTGCCCATTTTTTCTGTGTATAAGCAAGTTGTGGCGACTGGAGTCCAGTAGGTGTTGCCTTTGTGTTCTCTAGGTGTGGTCTATCTGCAGGCCCCCCACCCCCTCTGCCGGTGCCTAGGGTGGTTGGGTATGAGCGTTGCCAGCGCCGGCCCACTGTGCCTTTTGCTGTGATTTCTGCCTCTCCTCCGTGGGAGGGGCTGTGACTGAAGCCACAAGATTAGCACCAAGGGTAGAGACGAGCACCTTTCCTCAGCTGCGGACCCAGCCTATTTCCGGACTTCCGCCCAGAACCAGCAGTCGGAGCCTGCTCGCTACAGTTCCGCGGGTTAGGCGGGGCTTTTGACGTGCTCTCAGCTGTAAGCTTTTGCCCGTCAGGAGCTTTAGCCCCGCCCTCGAGGCCAGGGCCCTTTGCGCAGGGTCGGAAACCAAGGTTTATTGGGGCGGGCGTGTTTGCTGGCTTCCGCCGAGCTGCGTACTTCCGCTCGTCCCGGACTCTACCCCGCCCCCGCGTTCGGAGCCCGCTCGTGCACGTATGTATGCAATCCGGGGTCTCTCCGGCCGGGTGGGGACAGCAGCGTGGGCTCAGCTGCGAGCCTCCACTTGTCTCGGGGTCCACCCCGTTCCCGCGCTCGGAGCCCGCTTGCGCACGTACACTGGCCAACCGCGGTTTCTCCGGCCGGGGGTGGGGGTGGGGTGGGGGTAGGGACTGGTAGCGTAAGCTCAGCCACAGCCCCTGCCCGTCCCTGGTCCTAGCTCGGTCCCCGCGGTCAGGGCCGGCTTGCGCAGGGCCTGCCCGTTCCTGGCCTCCCGCTTTGTCCCCGTAAGTGGGACCAAAGGCGGGCCCGCAGCTTCCGGACCGCTTTCGTGGTCCCCTCTGACCCTCTGGGCTAGACCGATCTCCCACCGGCTTGGCCTCTGCCCACGCCGACAGAACCGCCTTTCAGCGTCCTGCCGCCCCAAAACCTTAAGCAGCCCTCAGCAGAGTAGGAAGGGACCTAATACTCCACACTGTAGGCCTGGGAGCTCCCTCACTTGTTTCACAGCTCAATACTGTCCAAACGCCTCTTTTAGGCTCTAGGACTGGAGGCTGGGGCTTGGTTCCTGGGACCCAGGTCCCTCCCTCTCCGCCAAACTCTCCTCCCGCCACGCGGGTCTCTCCGCGCTGCCGTTTGCTCCGGGGAGCTGGGCAGCCCTCTTCGCGTTTTCGCTATTCCTACCAGTCTCAATGTGGCTTCTTCTGTGTTCCTTGGTTGAAGAGTCCACTTAGTTTTGTTCAAAGTTGGTTTATCCAGGTGATGGTTCTTAAAATTGAGTTGTAATCCACTTTGGTTCTGGGAGTTGGAAGTTGGTACGTCCGCCTACTCCGTCGCCATCTTGCCTTTTCCTAGCTGTGCAAAAACTTTTTAGTTTGATATAGTCCCATTTGTTTATCTTGCCTTTTATTTCAGTTGCCCATGAAGATAAATCGGCAAATATACCGCTGCTACAGATGTCGGAGAGCATGCTGCCTATGTTTTCTTCTAAGATGCTTATGGTTTCACGGCTTACATTTAAGTCTTTTATCCATTTTGAGTTTGTTTTTGTGAATGGTGTAAGTTGATGGTCTAGTTTCATTTTTTTGCAGGTAGATGTCCAATTTTCCCAACACCATTTGTTAAAGAGGCTGTCTTTACTCCATTGTATGTTCTTTCCTCCTTTGTCAAATATCAGTTGTCCATAAAGCTGTGGGTTTATTTCTGGGTTCTCTGTTCTGTTCCATTGATCTATGTGCCTGTTCTTATGCCAGTAACAGGCTGTCTTGAGTATAATGGCCTTATAGTAAACCTTGATATCAGGAAGAGTGATACCTCCTGCTTTATTTTTTCTTTTTGAGATTGCTGAGGCTATTCGTGTTCTTTTTTGGTTCCATATAAATTTTTGGAATATGTGTTCTATATCTTTGAAGTATGTCATTGGTATCTTAATTGGTATTGCATTGAATTTATAAATTGCTTTGGGTAATATAGACATTTTAATGATGTTTATTCTTCCTAGCCATGAGCACGGTATGTGCTTCCACTTGTTTGTATCTTCCTTGATTTCTTTTATCAATGTTCTATAATTTTCCGAGTACAAGTCCTTAACCTCCTTGGTTAAATTTACTCCTAGGTACTTTATTTTTTTGGCTGCAATAGTGAAGGGGATTGTTTCCTTAATTTCTTTTGCTGATATTTCATTGTTGGTGTATAGAAATGCCCCTGATTTCTGAGTATTAATTTTATATCCTGCCACCTTGCTGAAATCATTTATAAGGTCCAGTAGTTTTTTGACTGAGACTTTAGGGTTTTCAATATACAATATCATATCATCTGCAAATAATGACAGTTTTACTTCTTCTTTTCCAATTTGTATGCCTTTTATTTCTTCTTCTTGTCTGATTGCTGTAGCTAGGACTTCCAGAACTATGTTGAATAAGAGTGGTGAAAGTGGGCAACCCTGCCTGGTTCCTGATCTTAAGGGGATTGCTTTTAATCTTTGTCCATTTAGTATGATGTTTGCTGTCGGTTTATCGTAGATGGCCTTTATCATGTTAAGGAATGATTCCTGTATTCCCACTTTCCTGAGGGTTTTGAGCATGAATGGGTGCTGGATTTTATCAAATGCCTTTTCTGCATCTATTGAAATTATCGTGTGATTTTTGTCCTTCCTTTTGTTTATGTGGTGAATCACATTGATTGATTTGCGAATATTGAACCAGCCTTGCCTCCCCAGGTAAATCCCACTTGATCGTGGTGTATGATTTTTTTCATATATTGCTGTATCCGGTTGGCTAATATATTGTTGAGAATTTTAGCGTCTAAATTCATCAGGGATATAGGCCTATAATTTTCTTTCTTTGTGTTGTCTTTGCCCGGTTTTGGGATCAGAATTATGCTCGCCTCATAAAAGGAGTTTGGAAGTCTTCCTTCCTCTTGAATTTTTTGAAATACCTTGAGGAGAATAGAAGTTAGTTCTTCTTTGAATTTTTGATAGAATTCACTTGTGAAGCCATCAGGCCCAGGACTTTTCTTTTTTGGGAGTTTTTTGATAACTGTTTCGATCTCATTTGCTGTAATTGTTCTGTTTAGATGTTCTGATTCTTCCAGATTGATTTTTGGAAGGTTATATGATTCAAGAAATTTGTCCATTTCACCAAGATTGTCTAATTTTTTGGCATATAGTTCTTCATAGTATTTTCTTACAATGCTTTGTATTTCTGTTGTGTCAGTTGTTATTTTTCCACTGTCCTTTCTAATTTTATTTATTTGAGTCCTCTCTCTTTTTTTCTTGGTGAGTCTAGTTAAAGGTTCATCAATCTTGTTTACCTTTTCAAAGAACCAGCTTCTTGTTTCATTGATCCTCTGTATTGTTTCCTTAACCTCTATGTCATTTATTTCTGCTCTGACCTTTATTATTTCCTTTCTTCTACTTGTCTTGGGTTTTATTTGTTGTTGTTTTTCTAGTTCTTTTAGATGCAGGGTCAGGTTGCTTATTTGAGCTTTTTCTAGCTTCTTATGATATGCCTGTAGTGCAATAAACTTTCCTCTCAGAACTGCTTTTGCTGTGTCCCATAAATTTTGAGTTGATGTATGCTCATTATCATTTGTTTCTAGAAACTTTTTTATTTCTTCTTTGATCTCATTGTAAATCCATTCATTATTTCCATCATTATTTCCATATTCATTGTTTATATCCATTCATATAAACAAGCTATTTAGTTTCCAAGTGTTTGAGTATTTTTCATTTTTTTTTTTTTTTGTGGTTAATTTCTAGTTTCATGGCATTGTGATCAGAGAAAATGCTTGATATGATTTCAATCTTCTTAAATTTATTGAGGCCATTTTTGTGTCCTAACATGTGGTCTATCCTAGAAAACGTACCATGAGCGCTTGAGAAGAATGTATATTCTACTGCTTTAGGGTGAAAAGTTCTGAAGATATCTATTAAATCAAGTTGATCTAGTGTATCCTTTAAGTCTGCTGTTTTTTTATTAATTTTCTTTCTTGAGGATCTATCCAGTGTTGTTAGAGGGGTATTGAAATCCCCTACTATGATAGTATTGCTGTTAATCTCGCCCTTTATATCCATCAACGTCTGCTTTATGTATGTCAGGGCTCCTATATTTGGTGCATAGATATTTACAATAGTTATATCTTCCTGTTGAATTGTTCCCTTTATCATTATGTAGTGTCCTCCTTTATCTCTTACTACAGCCTTTGTTTTAAAGTCCATTTTGTCTGATATAAGTATTGCTACCCCTGCTTTTTTTTCATTTCCATTTGCATGAAATATTTTTTTCCATCCTTTTACCTTCAGTCTATGAGCATCTTTTGTTTTAAGGTGTGTCTCTTGTAGACAGCATATGTATGGTTCCTGTTTCTGTATCCATGCAGCTACCCTATTTCTTTTGATTGGATCATTTAATCCATTTACATTTAAGCTTATTATTGATATGTAGTTGTTTATTGCCATTTTATTCTTTAAAGCTGTATTCTTCTTTTGCTCTATTTATTCCTCCCTTTAAACTGTTCACAAGAGGCCCCTTAGTATCTCTTGCAGAATTGGTTTGGTTTTTATGAATTCCTTCAGGCTTTCTTTTTCTGGGAAGCTCTTTATTTCTCCTTCAATTTTAAACGTTAGCCTTGCTGGATAGAGTAGTCTTGGTTGTAGGTTCTTGTTCTGCATTTCTTTGATTATATCTTGCCATTCCCTTCTGGCCTCAAGTGTTTCTGTTGAGAAGTCCGATGTCATCCTTATGGGAGCTCCTTTGTAGGTGAAAACCTTTTTTTCTCTAGCAGCTTTTAAAATTTTTTCTTTATCCATTAGCTTTGGTATTTTAACTATGATGTGTCTTGGTGTAGATTTTTTTGGGTTTCTCTTTAATGGAGTTCTGTGTGCTTCTTGAATGTGTGGAGTGTTTCCCAGCCTTAATTTAGGAATGTTTTCTGCTATAATTTGATTGAACAAAGTTTCCATTTTCTGTCCTCTCTCCTCTTCTTCAGGCACCCCTATGATGGGAATGTTGTTTCTCTTCATGTTGTCACAAAGCTCCCTTAGAGTTTCCTCACATTTTTTAAGTCTCTTTTCCTTTTTCTTCTCTGCTTCTGTGCCTTTGTTTATTGTGTCCTCTAACTCGCTTATTCGATCCTCAGCGTCATCCATCCTGCTTTTAATTCCTTCCATTGTGGTCTTCAGTTCTGATACTGTATTTGTCATTTCTTTCTGATTCTTTTTTATTATTTCAATTTCATTTTTTATACTTGTTATCTCTTTATTTAGGTGTTCATAATGACTATCCATTGTTGCTCTAATTTCCTTGAACATCCTAACTATCATTATTCTAAATTCTGCTTCTGGTAATTTGGTTATATCTAGTTCATTCAGGTCCTTCTCTGGGGATTTCTCTTGATTCATTTGGTTTGCATTCCTCTGCCTGCCCATTTTTTCTGTGTATAAGCAAGTTGTGGCCACTGGAGACCAGTAGGTGTTGCCTTTGTGTTCTCTAGGTGTGGTCTATCTGCAGGCCCCCCACCCCCTCTGCCGGTGCCCAGGGTGGTTGGGTATGAGCGTTGCCAGCGCCGGCCCACTGTGGCTTTTGCTATGATTTCTGCCTCTTCTCCGTGGGAGGGGCTGTGACTGAAGCCACAAGATTAGCACCAAGGGTAGATGTGAGCACCTTTTCTCAGCTGCGGACCCAGCCTATTTCCGGACTTCCGCCCAGAACCAGCAGTCGGAGCCTCCTTGCTACAGTTCCGTGGGTTAGGCGGGGCTTTTGACGTGCTCTCAGCTGTAAGCTTTTGCCCGTCAGGAGCTTTAGCTCCGCCCTCGAGGCCAGGGCCCTTCTGCGCAGGGTCGGAAACCAAGGTTTATTGGGGCGGGCGTGTTTGCTCGCTTCCGCTCAGCTGCGTACTTCCGCTCGTCCCGGACTCTACCCCGCCCCCGTGTTCGGAGCCCGCTCGTGCACGTATGAATGGTATCCGGGGTTACTCCGGCCGGATGGGGATAGTAGTGTGGGCTCAGCTGCGAGCCTCCTCTTGTCTTGGGGTCCACCCCGTTCCCGCGCTCAGAGCCTGCTCAAGCACGTATACTGGCCAACCGCGGTTTCTCCGGCCCGGGGGGTGGGGGGGACTGGTAGCGTCAGCTCAGCCACGAGCCCCTGCCTGTCTCTGGTCCTAGCCCGGTCCCCGCGGTCAGGGCCGGCTTGCGCAGGACCTGCCCGTTCATGGCCTCCCGCTTTGTCCCCGTATGTGGGATTAAAGGCTGGCCCGCAGCTTCCTGACCGCTTTCGCGGTCCCCTCTGACCCTCTGGGCTAGACCGATCTCCCACCGGCTTGGCCTCTGCCCACGCCGACAGAACCGCCTTTCAGCGTCCTGCCACCCCAAAACCTTAAGCAGCCCTCAGCAGAGTAGGAAGGGACCTAATACTCCACACTGTAGGCCTGGGAGCTCCCTCACTTGTTTCACAGCTCAGTACTGTCCAAACGCCTCTTTTAGGCTCTAGGACTGGAGGCTGGGGCTTGGTTCCTGGGACCCAGGTCCCTCCCTCTCCGCCAAACTCTCCTCCCGCCCCGCGGGTCTCTCCGGGCTGCCGTTTGCTCCGGGGAGCTGGGCAGCCCTCTTCGCGTTTTCGCTATTCCTACCAGTCTCAATGTGGCTTCTTCTGTGTTCCTTGGTTGAAGAGTCCACTTAGTTTTGTTCAAAGTTGGTTTATCCCGGTGATGGTTCTTAAAATTGAGTTGTAATCTACTTTGGTTCTGGGAGTTGGAAGTTGGTACGTCCGCCTACTCCGTCGCCATCTTTGTTCGTCTCTGATTTCTTTTTATCAATGTTTTATAATTTTGCAAGTCCAAGTCCTTAACCTCCTTGGTTAAATTTACTCCTAGGTACTTTATTTTTTTTGGCTGCAATAGTGAAGGGGATTGTTTCCTTAATTTCTTTTGCTGACAGTTCATTGTTTGTATATAGAAATGCCTTTGATTTCTGAGTATTAATTTTTTTCATTTCCATTTGCGTGAAATATTTTTTTCCATTCTTTTACCTTCAGTCTATGTGCATCTTTTGTTTTAAGGTGTGTCTCTTGTAGAAAGCATATGTATGGGTCCTGTTTCTTTATCCACGCAGCTACCCTATGTCTTTTGATTGGATCATTTAATCCATTTACATTTAATATGTAGTTGTTTATTGCCATTTTATTCTTTAAAGCTGTATTCTTCTTTTGCTATATTCTTTCCTCCCTTTGAACTCTTCACAACAGGCCCCTTAGTATTTTCTGCCGAATTGGTTTGGTTTTAATGAATTCCTTGAGGATTTCTGTGTCTGAGAAGCTCTTTATTTCTTCTTCACTTTTAAACATTAGCCTTGCTGGATAGAGTATTCTTGGTTGTAGTTTCTTGTTCTGCATTCCTTTGAGTATATCTTGGCATTCCCTTCTGTCCTCAAGTGTTTCTGTTGAGAAGTCTGATGTCATCCTTATGAGGGCTCCTTTGTAGATGATAACCTTTTTTTCTCTAGCAGCTTTTAAAATTTTTTCTTTATCCATTAGCTTTGGTATTTTAACTATGATGTGTCTTGGTGTAGATTTTTTTGGGTTTCTCTTTAATGGAGTTCTGTGTGCTTCTTGAACGTGTGGAATGTTTTCCAGCCTTAATTTAGGGAAGTTTTCTGCTATGATTTGATTTAAAAAGTTTCCATTTTCTGTCCTCTCTCCTCTTCTTCAGGCACCCCTATGATGGGAATGTTGTTTCTCTTCATGTTGTCACAGAGCTCCCTTAGAGTTTCCTCACTTTTTTTGAGTCTCTTTTTCTTTTTCTTCTCTGCTTCTGTGCCTTTGTTTATTGTGTCCTCTAACTCGCTGATTTGATCCTCAGCGTGATTCATCCTGTTTTTAATTCCTTCCATTGTGGTCTTCAGTTCTGATACTGTATTTGTCATTTTTGTCTGATTCTCTTTTATTATTTCAATTTTGTTTTTTATACTTATCTCTTTATTTAGGTGTTCATAATGACTATCCATTTTTGCTTCAATTTCTTTGAACATCATAAGTATCATTATTCTAAATTCTGCTTCTGGTAATTTGGTTATATCTGGTTCATTCAGGTCCTTCTCTGGGGATTTCTCTTGATTCATTTGGTTTGCATTCCTCTGCCTGCCCATTTTTTCTGTGTATAAGCAAGTTGTGGCCACTGGAGTCCAGTAGGTGTTGCCTTTGTGTTCTCTAGGTGTGGTCTGTGTGCAGGCCTGCCAACGCCTCTGCTGCTGCCTAGGGCGGTTGGGTATGGCTGTTGCCAGCGCCGAGCCACTGTGGCTGTTGCTGTGATCTTTTTCTCCTCTGAGAGAGGGGCCGTCACTCAAGCCACAGGCCTCAGAACCAAGGGTAGAGGTGAGCACCTTTGCTCAGCTGCAGACCCAGCCTGTTTCTGGGCTTCCACCCAGCACCCGCAGTCAGAACCTGCTCGTCACAGTTTCACGGTTGGCCGGGGCTTTTGACATGCTCTCAGCTTTGAGCCTTTGCCCTTCCGGAGCTTTAGCTCCGCCCTCTAGGCCCGGGTCCTTCTGCGCAGGGTCGCAAACCGAGGTTTATTGGACCCAGCGTGTTTGCTGTCTTGCGCTCAGCTGTGAAGTTCCGCTCGTCCTGGGCTCTACCCCGCCCCGCGTTCTGAGCCAACTCTCGCAAATATCGGTTTATTGGTCCGGGCGTGGCTGCTAGCTTGCGCTCAGCTGCGAGTTTCTGCTCACCCCGCTCCCACAGTCAAGGCCGGCTTGCGCAGGGTTGCAGTGCAGATCTCTGCCTGTTTCTGGCCTCCCACTTTTTCCCCGCAGTTTGGGTTACAGGCGGGCCGCAGCTGCCGGACTGCTTTCGCACATTCCCTCCGCCCCTTCTGGGCTTAACCGAGCTCACATCCATTGGGCCTCTGCCCAGGCCGACAGAACCGCCCGCCACCATCTCTTCAGCAGCCCTCAGCAGAGTAGGAAGTGCCCTAAGTCTCCATACTGTAGGCCTGGGAGCTCCCTCCCTCTAAGCAGCTCTGCTCTAATTGCCACAGTAGAGCTTGTTTGGCTAGTGTCCTGTATCCCTTTGCTGGTATTGCTAGTTCCAGGGGAAATATTTGTTTTCGATTAGGGAAGTGACTTAGCGCAGGGGTTAGGGTGGCTGTCCCTCAGAGTGTTTGTCCCTGTGCCTTCAGTCCACACTCTCATCCTGCTTCTCTGGTCCTCTCCTCTGTCCCCATTCCCCAGAACCCCGGGTGCGTAGTTGTGAGAGAGGTTGTCTGCGCTGTTCCTTTAAAAAGAATCTTGGGTCTGAGAAAACTGTCTCTTTCTCACAAATAGTATCCTCACTTGTTTCACAGCTCAATACTGTCCAAACGCCTCTTCTAGGTTCTGGGACTGCAGGCTGGGGCTTTGTTCCTGGGACTCAGGTCCCTCTCTCTCTCCGCCAAACTCTCCTCCCACCACGTGGGTCTCTCCGGGAGTTGGGCAGCCCTCTTCGCATTTTTGCTATTCCTACCAGTCTCAATGTGGTTTCTTCTGTGTTCCTTGGTTGAAGAGTCCACTTAGTTTAGTTCAAAGTTGGATTATCCAGATGATGGTTTTTAAAATTGAGTTATAATCTACTTTGGTTCTGGGAGTTGGAAGTTGGTACGTCCGCCTACTCCATCGCCATCTTCAGTCCCCCTCATTGAATTACATTTTAAAATGTGTGGCTTTCATAGCTCTCTCAGCCAAAAAGGTTCCCACCCCCTGACCTAGACTAAGGGTGGTAAGACAAATGAGATAAGGGAAGATTGAGTGGAAAATCTCTCTAGCAGGATCCATGTTGTGTATGGTCCTACATCCAAAGGTTTGCACTCTGTGGGGCCTGTCCAGGCTTACAGTACCAGTTCTGTGTCTGTCACTGCCTCTTTCTCCTGTTCCCTGGCAGAGAGAGAGTTCTGGTTTGCCATACTGAGGCCCCTTGGTGTTATGTCTGAACCAGTATTATAACACCGGATCTGGGTGGGCCATGTCCCTGAATCACTTGTCTGTAACTGCAAGTGTTGCTCTTAACCCTGCTCCCAGGGGGAGAAGAGAGACCACCACTTGGAGCTATTCTGCACTGCCCAATCCCAAATCAGGCTGGGCCACCCCAGAGAGCCATCCTGAGAGCCTGGTGAGAGTATGTTGTTCTGTTGGCCCTGTGCTGGTTTGAGGTCCAGGCTGGCACAGAACTAAATGTGAATGGGCACTGCCCACAGTTGAGTTAGCAGCATCAGTGGGGCTGCCTGTCCTCCCTGCAGCTATTCATTTTGCACCCAAATGGCATCTGCCAGTCATGTTATACAACCCTGAAAGGAGAGAATGTCAATCTGTATGGCATTCTTCAAGAGGCCATTGTAATGCTCTGAGTCCATGTAATGCTCTGCTGTTGGATTGTAGGGTAGGTGGAAACCCCAGTCAATGTGGAGAGGACATTCTTGTACTAAGTGTCCAGTGAATTGAGAACCCTGATCACTCTCAATGACTTCTGGGGAGCCACACGAGGCTTGAGCCCCCAAATGGTTGCTCCTTGGTTAGCCTTTCCACTTGGGTAGGCCTGTAGAATACCCCTGATTGTATCTACCCAGGTTAAGGCAAATGACACATGTAGTCCCCCTGCCATCAGGTCAGGGTGTCCCACCCTGTTGTATATTCCAGCTGTCACAGGGGAGGGACATGGTTGTCATTCAGCACACACTGGGCATTGCTGACACGTGATCACTACCTCTGTGCATCACAGTGGGAGGCCCCAGCCTTAGCAGTTTCCCACATGGCCCTGTGACCCACATGGTGGAGCTTCTGAGGTAGCCTCTCGGCAGTGTCAGTCACTGGTGCATCTTCCAGCCAGCAGGCTCACTCCAGGGCGTCTGCTTCATCATTGCCTGGGCTCCGCAAGGGTTGGTGACATCTGACATGAAATATAGTCTCTGTCCTTTTGTGGAACATGTGCCACAGGGTGGCCCACATGGCCAGCTTCCAAAGGGGTTTCTGATGTATTGTCCATCCTGTGCATTCCCAGACAGGGAACCATAGTGTCAGTCCTTGGTATATGGCCCAGTCGTTGGTACAGATGGTCGGTGGTCTGGGCTCCCATGTGATGACAACTTAAACAGCTCAAAGTTCAACTCATTGGCTGCTTTCTCTTCCTTTGTTCTCTATCCAGATGTTCTCAGTCACAGGGTGATATGCAATAGCATACCACTGTGGTGGGGAGCCCTGGTAGGAGCTGTCTGTATACCATGCTTCTTCATGAACATGGCTTCCCCTCATGGCTGTGTGATGGCAGCAGCATCTCCGGCTCAGGCTTTGGTTGTCCAGCTTTCTGATACATCACCGACCCTAGAATGACCTGTAGTTCTTCCCTAAAGGACTAGTGGAAAGAAGGCTTCTCTGTTGGAGAGACATACTCCACTTGGGTCAGGGAGGATGTCTGTGCCACCATACTCTTGGGCCGTTGCATGACCGAGTGCACCCAGAGAACAGTGGGGTAGGTGGTGAAGACTTTGACTGAGGCTGGTCCTGTTATGGTTTTTGTTGCTAACAGGGCTTGGTGTACTTAATTAACTTGTTCAATGGGACTCTATTGGCCCTTGGCCCCACGCCATAGTTGAGACCAGAACCCTAGTGTTGTCATCACCCTGCCTTGACATTGCATAACCTGCAACTCTATACCTTGGGTGTTACATGAACATCTAGTTCTCATGGTTGGTTCTGGTCAACTATGCCCAGAGACTGGATACTGGCTACAGCTCGCTTAGCAGCCTGAAAAGCTGCCTTGTAGTGCTCAGTTAAATCCCAGACAGCTCCTTTCCACTGTAGTGCACAGAGGGCTGTACTAGTTGGGCCAAATGGGGAATGAAGATTCTCCAATAGCCTAACAAATCTAAGAACTCCTGCAATTGCTTGGTGCACTGTGGTCGTGGATAGGCCTGTATATTTTTTATGACTGCAGAAGGCATAACCTTTGTCTTACCCAACCAGATAACCCCCAAGAATTTGACAGATAAGGCAGAATCTTGCACTTTGCACCCGTTGACCTCCCATCCTTGCTGTCAGAAGTGGGTTAGCAAAGAGAGAGCTGCTTTCTCTAGGGCAGGAAGAGAGTCAGAGGTTAATATGACATCATCAACATAATGTTACAATAGCACTTCTGCCGACCTGGACCAGACAGAGAAATTAGTTGCCATGAGCCTGTGGCAGATAGTAGGACTGTGCAGATATCCCGTGGGTAACACGGTGAAGGTCCATTGTTGCCCCTCCCAAGTAAAAGTAAATTGGTCTTGACTATCTTCAGTTATAGCTACGGAAAAGAAGGCATTAGTTAGGTCAAGAACATAGTGATACATCCTGAGCTGGTGACTCAAAGCATCTAGCAAGTCTGTGGTATTGGGAACTGCTGTATGTGAGAGGGGTACTACATTATTTAATTCTCTATAGTCCCTGGTCATGTACCAGGTGCTTTCTGGCTTGTGGACTGGCCACACTGGCGCATTGTAGGGTCTATGAGCTTGATGAATTATATTTACTTTCACCAATTCCCGTATGGTTAGTGTTATCTCAGCATGTCCCCCTGGCAAGTAGTACTGGCAGACGTTCACCACCCATTGAGGAGATAGTTGCTGCATGGGGGCGTGCTGAGCATCCCTGTAGGATAGCCTTTACTTTCTTTGCTTTTAAATGAAATTCCTCAATGGTAGTTTGTAGGTGCATGCCTGCCAGTGCATCAGTTCTAAGAATATACTCAGGAATGGGGAAGCTGTACAATTGGAAATAATGGGGGAGGAGCCATCCCACCCCAAGGGTGAGAATAATGGCTTGCACACAGATGGCAGATCCCTGTAGCTGTCAGTGATGGGATAAGGGACCCCTGAAGCATTCAGGATTGCCTACATGAGAACTCAGCCCCAGTGTCCACGAGGGCCAATATATGGTGAATATTTTGTGAGGACCATTAGATGGCTGGTGCCACATGCGGCCTCCAGTGCCCAGTGGCCCCTGCATTTGGGTCCCTCAGCCTGTTTCATAGGGGAGCAGGAGGGCACTTCCTCCTCAAGGGTCATCCTTGGGTATGCAGGAGGAAGCTGGGCAAGGAAGTCTTTGATGTCTGGCAGTTGAGGGGCTGACAAAGTAGTGGCTGTGGATGGAGTTCACTCCAAAGAACACAGCCTTGTCTTTGGCAAGGGCTGCTTCTCCCGCTCTCCCGTTAATTGCTGCCAAAGAACAAGGAGGGCCCAGTGGGGCTGTCCAGTTGGCAGTGTCTACTCCTGCTTTCCCAGTTCTGTCCAGAGCTGTTCCCGGAAAACCTGGACAGGCCCGCTCACACCGGGCAGCGTTTCCCTTCTCCTTGTCCTTTCTCGGCTTTCCCCCCTTACTGCCTCATGGTTTCTGCTTTCCCCAAGTCGGTGACCGTGTGGGCTACAACCTGTGTCGGCTGCCCCACATGGGTGGGAAGAATGGGAATGAGGGGCTGAAATACGCAGGAGTGTCCATTGGCACCACTCAACCCTTCATGCCAGCCGTAAAGGTCTCCTCATCTGGTCCCTGTGTATTAGGGTTGTGAATAGCCTGCTGCATACCTAACTCGCGAACAGATTGTTGCAGTTCTGCAAGGGTTGACCACCACCCCAAGGAGGAAGGGAGATCCCTCTCATTAAGCCATGCTATGCGGCACCCTACCATCAACCAAATCCACAGAGATATAGTCTGCATGTTCTGGGAAACTGGTAGCGTGTATCCACTGGCATAGTGATGGGTGAGTTGTGAGAGGAGACGTTAGGGATAGCTCTTCCTCTGTTAGAGAAATACCATCAGCACCCATGCCCCACAGGAATATAAGCCAGGAAGTATGCTCTCAGTGCCTTGCTGGCAGAACTTAGCAGCCAGTTCAACCAGGTTGGCCATGGTGTGGATGACCTGCTGGGTTGTGGGGGGTGGCTGCACCCCTCCTAATACCCTTGGTTGCTGAGACTTAATCTTCCGTATTACCATTGGGTGGGCTGCCCGGGGCACCTCTGCCTCCTCATCAATAACCATTATTTCACTGTCATCATAGTTGTCAGTCACTTTTTTTTTTTTTTTTTTTTTTACAGAGACAGAGAGAGAGTCAGAGAGAGGGACAGATAGGGACAGACAGACAGGAATGGAGAGAGATGAGAAGCATCAATCATCAGTATTTTCTTGTTTGTTGCAACACCTTAGTTGTTCATTGATTGCTTTCTCATATGTGCCTTGACCGCGGGCCTTCAGCAGACCGAGCAACCCTTTGCTCAAGCCAGCAGCCTTGGGTCCAAGCTGGTGAGCTTTTGCTCAAGCCAGATGGGCCCGCGCTCAAGCTGGCCCATCTCAGGGTCTCGAACCTGGGTCCTTCCACATGCCAGTTGGACACTCTATCCACTGCGCCACCAACTGGTCAGGCAAGAGTCACTCTTATCATTTGGGTCCCACTTCGGTAGCTTTCCTTCTTTTAAGAGAGCACTGCTCTGACCTGAGCCAGAGCCAAGGTGCAGCCTTGACTGAACAAAGCAGCAGGCTAATTCCATTAACTGCTCACTAGTCAGCTGTTTTCCCAAAGACTCCTTATTATTGGCTGTATAAACCACATGTCCCTTTCTAGCTTAAGTTCCTCCTCCCATTGCTGTACTTTTGATTGGCTGCTGTTTTTGCATGATGGCCTGCAAGGCACCCAGGAGGGATTACACAAATGCCACCGTGGCTGTCCTTAAGTCTTTCCTCTTACTCAATCCCAGTGGTCCCCCACTGCCTTCAGGGTGGCCGGGACACTAATGGGACTTTCATGGGCATCACTCAGTCTCTCGGCAGACTCCTAAGAGTCCACCAGTGTGGCAATGTCATGCCACATGCAGCTAGCTGGCTAGTCTGGGATTTCCACTAGCACTCCCCCACTCATTGTGTTGCTCAGGGTCAACCCAACTCGGTGGGTCCTTGGGATTGTGCAATCCTGCCAACTATACCAATTGTAATGCAGGAGCTTTAAACCCAGAAAATGGATCTGGTTTTGTTGCAGGGTCTCAAAGAAACCACAAGGAGAACCAGTTGAGCAGACATAACCTTTATTACTTACATACAGAAGTAGCACTAATGGTGACCAGTAGGTGAAGGTTCTATGCTCCACTTATGTGGTTCAAATAGTTAAACCCTGGACAGTTACTCAAGTGAAACATTTTGTCTACGTACAAGCAAGCAGGTAAGCAGGGAGTAAGGATAAGGGTATGGGTTGTTCTGTATTGTCCCTCCTTGATAGGTATTTGGTGACTCAGTCCATTGTTCTTAGTAAAACCTCAGTTACAGTTTTACTGCCCTTTACCTCCTGTCCTGTGGTCAGCATCCATGACCATGGTGCCATGTGACTGGGGAGAAGGAAGGGCCATGTCTAGCATCGACCATATACTGAAGCACTCAGGTAAGTGTGTCAGAGGGTTCTGGCATCCACTCAGTGGGGCTTTTTCTTTGTTTCTTGAAGAGTGACTTACAACCCCATCACGGTAGGAAATAGTTGTCTTCCATGTTGCTGGAGTAATTCCTTGACAGTTCCGTGTGTGTCAATATCCCCCTTTGTCACCTGCACCTTGGTCTTCTCAAGCTGCACAGTACAGACTATGCAGTGATTCATTTAGAAAATAAAAATAAACATAACCAAAAAACATATCTGCTTTGTCAAAAGACACTGCCAGACAGACAGATGCCCTCATGTACCCCTTCAGCAGCTGTTTTCAGCCATAAGACAACCCCACAGTGACCATCCTACTGTCCCACCAATTGTCCTTCAGGTTTTGGTTCTATAGGAACAGAACGTGGGATGGGAGATTTTTTTTTAAGTGAGAGGAGGGGAGATAGTGAGGCAGACTCTTACATGCACCCCAACCGGGATCTACCCAGTAACCCCATCTGGGACTAATACTCGAGTACTGAGCTGTTTTTAGCACCTGAGGCTGATGCACTCCAATGGAGCTATCCTCAGGGCTCAGTGCTACACTCAAACCAATCAAACCACTGGCTGTGGGACGGGAAGAGGGAGAGAAGGGGGAGAAGCAAATAGTTGCTTCTCTTATGTGCCCTGACTGGGAATTGAACCTGGAGTGTCCATACGCTGGGCTGATGCTCTATCCACCAAGCCATTGGCCAGGGCGGCATGGGAGATTTTGAAGCTCATCTTTTACTTAGCTCAGTGTTGTGGGGACCAAGGAACCCTGGTCCCCTGTCCAGCTGGTGCAGCCCCCCCCTTTTTTAAAAACATTGATTCCATACAGGAGACGCTCTGCCCAGACCTCTGAGACACCTGATCAGCCTTTCCCATTGACAGTCCCAGTGATCCTTGACTCGCTGTCTTTGCTGTTTCACATTCTTACAACTAGGGTCTGACGCAGTTGCTCCTCCTCTCAGCCCATTCCATGTCACTTTCTCTGCCTCTGAGAGGTGGAGTCTCAGGGTTCCCCCTCAAGGGACCTCACCATAACATGAACTAGACATTTCAAATTCATAACGGTAGCCAAGATTCTGGCCATGTACAGGGTAGGGTAAAAAAAGTACCTACCTTTACCCCACCCTGTAGAGTGGGTCTTTCTTGGGTGACAACATAAGCAAGAGATTAGGATTTGCTTTGTTCAAATGTTCATTCATCCATCCATTCATTCTGCATATGCCACATGCTGTGCTAGAAGACTCGATACAATAATAACCAATACAGACAATGTCTCCTTTTTGATGGAGTTTACATGGGGGTGGGGAAAGTAGACAACAACCCAATTAATTTCAGAAGTTGATACATGCTATGAAGGATATAAGATAGGATAGGATAGCTTGAGGGTAAGTGGGGAAGAAGGTAGGTTTGGGGAGCTGGGGAGGCCTCTCTATGGATTATATCCTGAGAGTTGCTCAGGTCCTGGCTTCTGACTCTCACATCTGGCTGTGGTGGACAGCAGCACTGAGAACCAGGACTTGTGACTTCCAGCACAGCTAAAGTGTTCACTTTCTGAAACTTTTCTCAGTAAACTTATAGTCCCTCCACATTTTTGTTTGTTTGTTTTAGTAAATATAATTAGTGAAACATCTGAGTTAGTTCAAAACTATTCAGACATCACGATTTGGAGTAGATTAAATATTACATGCTATTCACTCACCAGCTGTTTGTTGAGTTACTCTGAGTTCATAGCATCATGCAGGTGCCTCCAGAGGAAGTCCTGCCCTCAGGAACTCCAGTCTGTGGGTGTGGGAAGGGAGAAATATTCTCCTGAAGGAGCAGAGGGCCCAGGGGCCTTCCCCAGGATGGACGAGGCCTGTCTGTATTTCACATCTATTGTTATGTGGTCCTGAAAATGTCCATCATCAGTAGAAATGGGGCCTACATATTTCAATGCAGCACATTTTATTTCTAAATGTTAAACCTAAGTTAAATGCAGGAGCAATGATCTGTAGAACTAAGGCTTTTATCTTATAATGATAATAATTCTTTTCTTCCTATTTGTCTAAAATGTGATTCTTGATAAAACAGTGTTTCATTTTATACTTAGAGGATGCTCAATTGAACATTTTACTAGTAGCAATTCACTATTGAAAGTACATATTTCAGTAATGAGAAACAATCGACTAGTCTTAAGAGAAAACCAACCTGTTGGAAGTGGAAAGAATCTCCCTATAGATTACTCTGAATTTCTCTGTCCAGACATTTTAAACACTTTCCAAATATTGCTTGTAGTTCATTTTTTTTAAAAAAAAAATTGTGGTAAAAGACACATAACCTAAAAAATTTCCATCTTAACTATTTATAAGTGTAAAATTCAATGGCATTAATTCAATTGCACACATTGTTGTGCAACTGCCACCACCGTCCACTCCCAGAGCCTTTTCATCTTGCAACAAGACCTGGAGTTTTTAGAGTTCCTATTGCTAACAAGTGAATTTTATTTAGCCAACGCACTATACTAAGTATTTCATATACACTATTGGTAAAAATTGTTTTTTAATTTTATTTCTTTTTATTTATTCATTTTAGAGAGGAGACAGAGAGAGAGAGAGAGAGAGAGAGAGAGAGAGAGAGAAAGGGGGGAGGAGCTGGAAGCATCAACTCCCATATGTGCTTTGACCAGACCAGTGCAGGGTTTTGAACTAGCGACCTCAGTGTTCCCAGGTCGACACTTTATCCACTGCACCACCACAGGTCAGGCCGCTATTGGTAAAATTTATAACACACATTTGATATGTAATCGAATTTGTATTTGATTTAATTCTCACTATGATCTTATAAGAGGCGTATTTTATACACTGTTTACCCACAAGAAACCAGGCTGAGAAGGGCTGAGTATGTTGCTTGAAATTATGCAACCAGTAGATGTTAGGATAAGAATTTGAACCCAGCTACCTTGATCACCAAGGCTCTTTCTGTTGTTTCACAGTGATGTTCAGCCCACAGTCTTGGTTCTATCATTCCTGCTTTCGGCCACTGCTTTCAGCACCAATCAGCACAGGTCACATTTTCTCGGGATACTGGGAGAGTTTCCTTTGTGCTCAAGTTTTCCTAGTCAGTACATATGAGCACCAACCCAATAAGCATCTGAAAAGCAGCTAAATGTCAAAAGCATACTTTATTTTTGACGAGGATGTGGATATTTACATTCCTAAAATTCAACAACTGTATATACCTTTGTTTAGAACATTCTCCTCTCTATGATGCCATGTGTTTGTTTTTTAACTCTAAGAGGGAAGTAAATTTCATTGTTATCTGTCTCTTCCTTCCCCTTAATGATGACATTTGCATGTCTCTTTCATGAAAACACCTGGGCATATGAAATTAGTTTCCTTGTTAGGGCCCATCTTGGCCAGCCTGGGCGTGGAGGTTAGGTAGTGGAAATGCTAATACTGCAGAAGGTCCAGGGAGGGTCCCAAGGTGGATGCAACTGAACTTGCAGATGTACAGGTGCCCTCACTGAGAGAAAGGCAAGTCAGTTGTATGAAATCATACAAAGGTTAGCGATTTTTATTATTCTTGGGAGAAACAGACTGTTAGAGAATATGGTTAGGAACTAGCAGTAAAGCATCCTTGCCCCTTTCCCCCTTCTGAGCTGTGCTGCTATACTAAGGAGCATCTGTCAGATGGTAACACCAAACATGGTAGAAGAGGGAGAGAAACATGTTCGTTCTCTGGTTTGATATGCAAATAGGAGGGAAAACTTTGTGAAGGCACAGCTGACTTCTAATCCTAGTGAGTAGAGGAAGACCACCCTGGGACCCCACCCTGGTAGCTTCATAATATCCCCCCACCTCCCCACTGCCACCCGTCCCCCTGGCCTGTGCCTCGGAGATCAGAGGCTGTGGAGTTCTGCAGGCCGTGTGCTGAGACAGTTCTCAGGGGAGGGGAGAGAGTAATGCTGGGTTTGCAGGGGCTACCCCCTTTTCTTATCTCTCTATCTTCTCTCCATCTCTTTTCTCCTCTCCCCCCTTAGACTCTCTTTCTCTCTCTTAATGATTGCCTGGAAGTTCACTGCAAAAGGGGTTGGAATTGATGAAGGCTAAGCTCCCAGTCAATTCAATTTTTCTCAATCATAGATCCAAAGTTTTCATCACATGACCCTCCTCAGACATATGGCTTTGCATTGCCATCTGGGTCACATCCCAACTCCTGGCCTGCTTGCCCTCCATGATTTAGCCCTTGTTTTTGCCTCTTTTCCTCTGCATCTGTCCAGCCGTCCTAATCCCCACTCGCAGCCCTTTATAATCCGACGGTGCCAGACCCCATGCTCTTCCTACTGCTGCACTAGCTGCCCCTGGGGCCTTTTGCACAGTCTCTTCTCTGCCTGGAAGACTCCTTTTCCCTTGGCCCACCCTCACCCTACTTTACTTGTGTAAATCCTACTTGTCCTTTGCCTGCCTCATTCATTTCCTTCAAGAAATCTTCTGAGTTGCTAACCTGGTCAGGCTCCCCTCTGACATGATCCTGTTACTCCCATGCTAAGTTATAACACACAGCAGCAGAATAGCCTGCTTCCTGGAGTCTCTGCAGACAACTGGAGGGGTCTTTTTATAGTTATGTCCTCAAAACTCAACCAACGTCTGCCGAAGGACTAGGTGGACTCCATCCAGCAGTTGGCTGTGCAGTCCTCCCTGCCTGCGCTCACTTTGTATCATCAACTCTAAGCCTGGAAGAAGAGTGGGAGGGAGGTGGGACTCTCGACCTTCCGTCTGCTGTGGTAGGAAAAACCTCCCGGCAAGACACCTTCTGTGGCCACTGTCGTCTCCATTACTGTTCGACTACTTCCTTCCCAGTGTTTATTACAATCAGAAATGATTTTCCCTGTCTCTTGTCTTTCCTTATCCTCTCTGTGCCATCTTCTTCACCAGGGCAGAGGCCTCATCCCTCTGGTTTCCGCTTTAGCTGTGACAAGTAGCTCCTTCCTGGGACATACAAGGCATCCAGTCTTCATCTGCTGGATACGTAAATTAATCCAGACAAAAGAGCTACAGGACTTTTGACATCAGAAAGAGAAAGATCCTTCTCTCTCTATTTATTTATTTGTCTTACAAATATGGAGAAAATATTTTCAAAAGGTCTGATCCAAACCAGGAAGGGCTTTAACAGTTAGTCCATCCAGTTCATTTGCTCCCCATCCTCCACATTAATGAAATCTCGGGAGAATTTTCATCTCCATTTTCTCTAGGATACACTTATGTGAAAGTTGTTTTAAAGGAGATCTAATGTTTTTTTACTTTTTAATTAACATTGTGTAGGTTATTGTCCATCTGTTTATTTGTTTAGTTATACTTATTTGCATACTGCTATACTTATTTGTATACTGCTGCATTCATTATCAGATCATTTAAACCTTAAGGTATTTTCCATTACAGTGCTCCCCAGAAAAGGGTTATTATTTAACAATCAAATGACTTGTGGATATATATTCCTGATTTGGAGATTCTGTCTATATCCCTGGTATTCAGTTGGAGACTTCTGTACACTTGAAATTTTACATAAAAACTCTTTTGGTAGATACATTGGAATATAATTGTTTCTGATAGCACTAGTACCCAAAACTCTGTTACTTTAATGAGAAGAAAAAACCTTGTAATATATGTTCTGTGAAACTCCCCTTTTGGATGCTAGAAACCGACAGATGTCCTTATTATTCTGCAGAACAGCTCCTTCTCACCGAGAAGAATCTGTGTTCCTAGCTCCAGCAATTTCTACTCCTAGAAAACTCTTCATTTGCTTTGCTGCTGAGAATGTTTCTTCCAATTTGGGATTTTGTTTGCTGTCAGCTTACCTCACCCCATTTAATTAGGCAAGGCTTTGTCTGTGTAACAGATTTTACCAGCAGGGTGGTGGAAAGTGAAAGGATTCAGAATTAGGAGAATACTAGCTCCATGGTATTCCGCAGGTTAGCAGCCTCCCTGTTTCCCTTATTGTAAAAATGGAACTGTACGCTTTGTATTACACAGGCTAGCATAAAGCATTGCACATAATAGGTTCTCAACAAATACATATTGTACCAATAGTATTAGAGCCTCATTTTGGGATATTATCTGTAAGCCTATTGAACAAATCAGCTACAAAATTTCAGAAACGAGTGGTGTTTTATGTTCTCTGTGGAACCATGAGGATTTGAGAAATTAATAAACAGGTTAAAATGTCCTTTATTTCTTTTATTTTCTATTTTTTTTTTTGTATTTCTTGCAGGAGGGGAAGAGAGAGAGAGAGAAAGGAGAAGGGGAAGGGTGGAGAAGCAGATGGGTGCTTCTCTTGTGTGCCCTGGTCGGGAATCAAACCAGGGACTTGCACATGCCGGGCCGATGCTGTACCGCTAAGCCAACCGGCCAGGGCAAAAATGTCTTTTTGTATGTGAGAAGTAATCAGCCTATTTGCATCTCTCTGTAATTGGTAAAAAGAACACTGAGCACACACATTCTTTTTTTTTTTTAATTTTATTAATTTTAGAGAGGAGACACAGAGTGAGAGAGAGAGAAAGAGAGAAGGAGCTGGAAGCATCAACTCCCATATGTGCCTTGACCAGACCAGTGCAGAGTTTTGAACTTGTTACCTCAGTGTTCTCAGGTAGACACTTTATCCACTGTGCCACCACAGGTCAGGCGAGCACACACATTCTCAGAGAATATTCTGTGAGCTGTGCTGTGTGACACATTGCGACTGAGATTGTTGGAGGTGGTCTGTTGGTCTTTACTCCAGCGCACTCCACAAACATGATCATTTATTTTTCAGTGCGTGAAAAAGAATAAGAATCTCTAAATTGCGTACTTCAGATAAATTCTTTCAATATAATATTACGGAATAATTTATCAGTCATAGAGAACCTTTGGTTTAAAACAGTTTTTCCCCCTTCAAGATGTTATATTTTTAAAATTTTATTTTTTAATTACAATTTACATTATATATTATTTAGTGTTATTCTCAGGTGTACAGCACAGCGGCTGTACAATCATATACTTTCCAAAGTGATCCCCTCGGTATTTCAGGCACCCACCTGGCACCACACATAGTTACTACAAAATTATCGACTATATTCCCTGTGCTGTACTTTACATCCCTGTCATGGTTTAGATAAACTCTCTTGACCTTTAAAAAAAATAAGTGAATAGTTAAATAATCAAAACATTTAAACTTATGACCGTAACAAATCAGTTGATCCTGATTCTAAAACATCATAGAAGACATGAGTTGGTGGGAGTCTCTTTGAGACAGCAAAATTTTGAGCAGATTTTAGCGAAATTATGAGATGCTGTACCTTATTGCTGTGTGTTGTAATTAATGAATTAGACCATGGTTTCCTTGAGGCCGGGGTTAAGAGTCATTTAGTCCAGCACTTGCAGGGCCTGGCACATAATAAGTGTTCAATAAATGGTTGTTGAATGAATTCATGAGTATCCTTGTAGGTAAGATGGAATAAATCGTCTACCATTTAAAATGTAAAACTCCACACTTAAAGCGTAGATGATTGGCTGAGTGCCATGACCAGAGGCTGTTGATCAGCAGAGCAGTGTGAACCGGAAAGGGAATTTCTAGGGATTTTCTCCAGGGCAAGCTATGAACGTAATCTTTCCAATAATGAAAAAGAAAAATAGCTTGAATGAAAACATGGAAAGTATGCTTATTACATTCAAATATAGCCAGAAGCTAGATTCAAAAAATAATTTTGTCTATAATAAAGGATACAATAAATTAAATTTATCCTAGCACTGGTTTCTTTTAGTTTTGTATTGTTTTTTTTATGCCTTTAATTTAATTTAAATACCCTCTGTCTTTAGTCTATTTTAGGGTTTCTAGTTATGATTGGATCTTGATAATACTGAAGAATGTTCTATGATCATTTCCAGTGATTACAGGGTAATTTCTTTGAAAAAACTTGAGTATTTCCCAGTACATTTAAAGGAAGACATACAAAAAACAAAAATAAACAACAACTGAAGAGTCAATAATAGTCTTGGAAGAGTAAGTTCCATAATTTTTCTTTTTCTCACAAATGATTATAAAAACTAGGGATAATGTATTTATTCTTCTGGCCAGACTACACATTCTTCTTATACAGACTGTGTGAGCTTGTCTTCTTGGGGATGTAGAGGTGCCCCCTGACTTCTCACCCTGTAGTCTCTTTCCCTGAGTGAAACAAACAGGACAGTTAGTTACCTTTTTGAATTTCCTTACAGAAATAATGTCTCTTTTTCCGTTAGCGTGAGTCAAGACATAAATACAAGCCAAACTTGAGGTTTATGCCAAGTGACTAAACCTTGAAACCAAAATTAAATTTTATTTTGGTTTATGACAAATCAGATAAGTCAACAACTTAATATGCTATCAGATTTACTATTTCCCCTACCCAAAGCTTTGTCCCATTACTAGAAACTCCATGACCTTTCTCCTCAGGAACTGGCTTGTCTAATTCCCAAACTGCCTCAGGGCTTAGTTTCCTTCACCTTTTCCTCAGAGTTCCTGGTTCTTCTCAGCCATCCAGGCTTTGCAGCTTCTCCTGAAATTCCAGTCACCCCAGCAGTGGAGGTGCTGCTCTGACTCTGATGGGGTGCTAGGCCTTTTGTACTAACTTATACATTTTTGTTGCTGGCAGTGCAAGTTCTGATTCATACCTTATATGACTCCACAGAGAAATGACTTCCCATATTATTTTATCATAATTCATTACAAGTTAATATTAATTTCATGTTAATGTTTCTATAAGGCTGCATCCAATGAATCTCTTCTTTATCTCTGAAGAAAGTGAATATTTGTGTCAAATTGCTTGTATAGAAATTTCATAAATTAGGATTAGATTTCCAATTGAGATTGTTTGAAGTTTAGATAATCTTCACAAATGGTTTAAAACTATTCCTTTTCTTCCACAAAGCTATCATTTTCTTAGCATCTGACCTTTACCATGTATCTCAGGTCTTTCAGAATCATTTCAAAGTTTGCACCCTCCATAGTCTTCCATGATCTTTTCACCTTTTTATTAAGTGGGAGGAGGGGAGATAGAGAGACAGACTCCCACATGCACCCTGACCAGGATCTACCTGGCAACCTCTTTCTAGGGTCAATGCTTGAATCAAATAGAGCTAATTTTAGTGCCTGAGGCCAATCCTTGGACCAGCGAGCCATCCCTAGTGTGAGAGGCTGACACTAAAACCAATTGAGCCACTGACTGCAGGAGGGGAAGAGGGAGAGAAGGGGGAGAGGGAGGGAAGGAGAAGCAGATGGTTGCTCCTTATGTGTGCCCTGATGGGGAATCAAACCTGGAACGTCTGCATGGTAGGCCAACGCTCTATCCACTGAACCTACTGGCCAAGGCTCTTTTCACATTTTAAGTGGTTGAACATTTTCATAAAGTTCATAGGGAGCATTTAACAGTTTTTCATACTTTCTGTTTGGTAGGAACAATCAATCTCTATCCTCTACTATTTTTAATCAGGATTAATAATAATGACATATTCATTAGTGAGCCAGCATTATCTTTTTCAAGTTTATTTCTAACCCTAGATATGAAATATATTTTTGTTTACACTTACAGAACAACTTAGCAGTATATGAACCTCTTCACTTGTCTGGCCATTCATCTCAATTAGGATGTATACTGCTCACAAAATTAGGGGATATTTCAGAGTGAAGTGATGAAATATCCCCAAATTTTTGTAATCAGTGTATTTTATTTTAAGTAACAGAAAACAAAGCTCAAATTGATTTAACCAATCAAGGTGGAAATTGGTTGATATGCCTTATCCTCCAAAGATAGGTGGGATTATATTTGATTTGATTCAGCAGAACAATACTATGCTGAAATCAGGACCTTGGTTTCGCCTGCTCTGTGGTGGCACAGTGGATAAAAAGTCGACCTGGAACACTGAGGTCACTGGTTCAAGGCATATATGAGAAGCAGCTACTATGAGTTGATCTTTCCTGTTTCTTTCTCCTCTTTCTTTCCTTTCTCTAAAAATCAATAAATAAAATCTTAAAATTAAAAAAGACCTTGTTGCTATTTTGCTCCTAACAGTTTTGTTCTATAGCCGTGGTTCTTAACCTGGGTTCTATCAAACCCTAGGGGTTCGATGAGTCGGTCTCAGGGGTTCGGAAAAGCCTCTGCCATGGAGGCCAGAATAAAGTAATACCGTAATTTGTTGTGAGTTCATGCACTTTGTTGGTTTTGTTCTTTGAGCAAGGTGATGTTCATGCACGGCTCATTTTGTGCACCAGTAAAAAAAAAAAATACCTATGTCTTGAATTTGGAAAAAAAATCATACTTTATTTATCACTAAAGAAGGGTTTGGTGAATGCGCATATGAAACTGGTGGGTTCGGTACCTCAAAAAAGGTTAAGAACCACTGTTCTATAGTTAGTATCTTTTTCTGGTCACAAGATGGCTGCCAGCAACTTGTTGAACAATTGCTTACTTGTTCAAGGCTTGAGCCAAACTTAGTCTTATGCCCTGTGCCTGGGGTAGAATAACTTTCTCCAAAGCAAAAGCTGTGTGTGATATGGACCAAGTGAACTTAACGAAGGATGGGGTTTTCATGGCTGAGTGATAACCTTGTATCCACCACACCATGTGAGTGTCTAAAAATAACTTATAAGTAGTTCATCTATAAATGCTGCCTATGTTGAAATTGTAAGGATATATTCAAGTTAATTTGTCCATTTTATTTTATCATGAAGCTATCTGACTTAATTTGAATTATTTTTATACTATTTAAAAATTTTCTTAATTTCTCACACATACCTAGTTTTTTAAGAGTAACTGAAACATAGTAAATAACTTCAGTTTAGTACCTTCCACTAACAGAAATAAGTGTCAATGAGAATTACCCACTCTTTTCCTTATTCTGTTAATGATTTTTAGCCAGAAACTGCACAAAAACTCAAATTTTAGTATGGGAGATGATTTTACATATGTATGTGTTTGTGTGTGTGTGTGTGTGTGTGTGTATATATATATATATACACACACACACACACACACTCATACATATATATATATTTTTGACAGAGACAGAGAGAGAGTCAGAGAGAGGGACAGACAGACAGGAGGGAAGAGAGATAAGAAACATCAATTCTTCATTGTAGCATCTTAGATGTTTATTGATTGCTTTCTCATATGTGCCTTGACTGGGGGCTACAGCAGAGTAAGTGATCCCTTGCTCAAGCCAGCAACCATGGGATCATGTCTATGATTCCATGCTCAAATGGTGACTCTGCATTCAAGCTGGTGAGCTCGTGCTCAAGCTGGCGACCTCGGGGTTTCAAACCTGGGTCTTCCGCATCCCTGGCTCTATCCACTGAGCCACTGCCTGGTCAGAAAATATAAAGCATTATTATAATTAATCTTACAAGATTTACTTTCAAGGCTGTTAAGATAGTAATTTCCTGAAATATTAGTGAGAAATATTTAATATTCTTTCATTTTACCAGCTCATAGCTTCTCTCTGTCTGACTTGTATAGCTCTGAGGAACCATCTCTGGCCACAGTTACAGATAAAGTAGAAATTTGAAAAAAATCTCATAAACCTAAGCTGTTATAATGTTACATAAGTAGTAAAATTTATCTTTTTCTGGAAAAATTATTAATTTTGAAGAAATAGAAAAAATACATGAATGCTTTCATTTCAAAGGCAGTTTCTATAGTAGAAAAAAATGAGTTGTGGGTTTGAAACCAGGACGTGCCATGTAACTGATTTGGGGCCAAATTCCAAATCCCCTTGAATCTCAGCTTTCTTTCTTATAAAATAAAGATAGTAAGCCAGTCTCTTAACATTTCTCACTTATTCAAATAAGGTATTGAAATTCAATATAGGCCCTGGCTGTTTTGCTCAGTGATTGAGCATTGGCCTGGCATGTGGATATCCCAGGTTCAACTCCCGATCAGGGCACACAGGAAAAGCAACCGTCTGCTTCTCCACCCCCCATTCCCTTCTCTCTCACTCTTTCTTTCCCTCCTGATGCCAGTGGCTTGAACCAATCAAGAAAGGACACTGAGAATGTTTCTGTGGAGCCTCCTCAGGCTCTAAAAATAGCTCAGTTGCAACATTGGCCCCAGATGGGCAGAGCATTGGCCCCAGATGAGGGTTGCCAGGTGGATCCCAGTCAGGGTGCATGAGGGAGTCTGTCTCTCTATCTTTCCTTCTCTCACTTGGAAAAGATGGGGGGGGGGGGAGAAAGAAAATTCAATGTGATTAGTCCAGTGTTTGGACATAAAAAGCTCTAAGTAAATGATAGTAATTACAAAAATATGGGACTGTTTCAAGAAAAGAAATATCAAAATCCAACTGAAACATGGGAAATTTTTCTATTATTTTATAACTTCAGAAATTCTCCTTTGTCATGTTGAATTCTTTTACTTTAGAAACATATTAACAGTTTCCTCTAAAATTTTCTGTATTCCAGTGCTTAGTAGAAAAGCTATCTATGTAAAAAATATACATACATATCTACACATATGAATATATATGGAGTGACGGAGACTGACTTTCAGTGTGGCAGTTTCTGTCTTCCACAAGCAGTTGCATCCTGAACCTGGCAAAAGGAGCCCTTGGTTCATGTATTCCATTCTAGCCCTATGCCCTTTTTGTGGTGGGGGAGGTGTCTGCAGGGCCAAGGACACAGGACCAAGGAAATGTTCCTACCCATTGTGTGTGCCCTCCACTTTGACTTGAAATCCTCCCCGTGTCACCGCCCTGAGAGAAGGTCCAAGACTTCAAAATTCAAACCTGGGAGGAAGTAGAACATATTTTATTTAGGAGTCTGTTATTTTAATTTTTTGACATTTAACAGACAGTCTATTTATCAGATATTTCTCCATCAAAATGTGTTTATTCAGGAAGAACAAAGAATTGCAATAAGGACATGTGGTCTGAGAGCAAACCAGAACAAGTCCAGAGAAATAAAGGAGAGAAAGGCTCTTTTATAGACTTGGGGGAGCTATTGTAAACACAGAGTTCATTGGAGGATACTGTGACAAGTTTAAGTATATAGGCTTCTTACTGGCTGAATCATGCATGGCAGCCTCCCATTGGCTGAGCTGATACTAAGCAAGGAGTAATCTTTTCTTCCTCCCACTGAGGTAGTAATGTTACTTCCTGCCAGAGATGCAAGTACTAACTCTTGTTGGGTTCAGTAGTTTGAACTGCAGTGATACATAGCGAGAGTTCCCTCTTCTAGTCTTCCAAGTCTATTTTAAATAAGGTTTCTATTTATTTTTACAGTTTTATAACTTTATCTATACAAATTTGTTTTTTCATAGAGTGTAAAGAAATTGTATTCTACAACATACTGTTATTATAACCCGTTGAGAGTTTGTGGGTAGTCATTGAATTTTCCCATCGGTAAATGGAGAACTGGCTAGCACAGTGGTTTTCAACCTTTTTACACTTTGGGATCAGGGAAAATAGGAGAATTGTTTCAGAGACCACTAAGGCAGAAATCACCCTGAACCTAAGTGAAGTTGACTAAAATCATTGAGTCTGTAATCTTCATACAACCTCAGGATTGTCTCTCTGACTGGCATAAATTTTCTGGTAGACTGGTTTGCAGACCAGTTGTTGAAAAACACTGGGAACATTACTTCCCAAATTTGACTAATCATCAGAATTGCCAGAAACTTTTAAAAATATGCATGCTTCTTAGGTTCCACCAGCCTAGTAATAGTGTTTTAGTTGGACTGGGGAAGAGCTGGCAATGTGTGTGCTTTCAATATGACATGTAGGATCTGGACGATCAGTTGGCTTTCACTATCTCTCCACTGGATGGACTTTAGTGTTATTTTCTTTATTTAATCTCCACTTCAAAGAGTCTTTTCCAGGACATCTGGAGATGAGGAGCTAGTGTTCTCTGGGAGACACTTTGTCTCTTAAGATCTGTACTTTGTCAAGTTTGAACACACTCATACAGAGAGGCAGGCATGAAGTCCACTGCCTTCATTTCATTCTGTGTTATTAAGTACTGAGTTTGAATGATAATTAAGGAGAAAAGAGAGAGAGCAGATATATATGTCTCTGACATTAAAGAGGGGCCCGACTGACAAATGGCCAGAAGCTGTGTACTAGGAGCCCATGGAAGTTTGGACAGGTTTTCCAATTGTCAGAAATTCTACCAAGTATCTGGTACTTTCACTACTCTAAGTGCTTGTTGTTGATGAAAACAAAAGATCTTTCCAATATAGAGTGTGTATTTTCTGCAGACAACAAGAAACATTTAGTCAGTGGCATTCTAGTTCTGGAGATATAGGAAAACTCTGAAGAACAAATCCCACAAAATGAGAGAGACTGTGTTCTTTCTTACATTATTTCCCTTTCTGTGCAGAGGAAATAAACTATTAGTGAAAACAGTTATGATTTGACATCTTTTCATCACTAACTATTAAGAGCTCCTATGTTAGTCTTAATCCTCAAGGAAATCTAGACATTTACACTATGGTCAAATTGACTTTTTCTACTTGTTCATGACACGAAACAGCAATTTTCAGCTGGTGTGCCACAAAAGGCACACTGGTGTGTTTCAAAAAAATTTTTAAACATGCAATACCTGACTTTGGTCAGGGACACTGACCTCTTTTTTCTTTAGATTGTCAAATTAAATAAAAATGACAACAGCCAACACAACAATAGCTATCAGGTGTGAATGAATCAAAATTATACCTATTTTTTTTTTGTCAGGCAAAAATATATTTTTGTGTGTGCTGCTGAATTTTAGTAATTAGTTTATGTGTGCCATGAAATGGAAAAGGTGGAAAATTGCTCATGTAAGAGAAAAGTGCATATAAACTTTACCCTTAGTGAATTAAAAGGGGAGTAAATATTTAAAATTGCACCATTAGTAGGAGCAAGTTAGAACCTCAAGCACAGTGAAAGGAACTATTTCACATCACTCAACTTAAATATCCCGCAAAACAAACACTACATTTACTTTTTTTTTATTATTACGGGGACAGAGAGAGAGTCAGAGAGAGGGATAGATAGGGACAGACAGACAGGAACAAAGAGAGATGAGAAGCATCAATCATTAGTTTTTCGTTGCCATTGCAACACCTTAGTTGTTCATTGATTGCTTTCTCACATGTGCCTTGACTGCGGGCCTTCAGCAGACTGAGCAACCCCTTGCTGGAGCCAGCGACCTTGGGTCCAAGCTGACAAGCTTTTGCTCAAGTTAGATGGGCTTGTGCTCAAGCTGGCGAGCTCGGGGTCTCGAACCTGGGTCTTCCGTATCCCAGTCTGACGCTCTATCCACTGCGCCACTGCCTGGTCAGGCTACATTTACTTTTTTTCAGAGCTGGATTTTCACACTTGCATATTACTTCTTAGTTCCTTTAGCGTAAAACCCTCACTGTTAAACTTAGCAACAAAGCCTCTCATAATGTTCCCCAATTTACCCTCACTGATTTGTCTCCAATGAGCCCGTCCACTTGAGTATTCCAAGACCCAGCACAGCAGACCTCACTCTTCTGTTTTTGCAAATGCTATTCCCTTTCTGTGATTGGCTCTTTTTCTTGTCTTTCTGTGCCTGGCAAACTTGCCAACACCCAGAGCATATGTCATCTCCCGGGAGTACCCAGGCAGAGCACGATATGGACCAGGCTGTGCTCCCATATCCTATGTCCTGCTCCCCCACAGGGTTGTGCTGTGCTGTATCATGATGTTTACACACAGAGCTGTCATAAGCTGGCTAAAGAACTGCTTGATTGCAGGGACTGTGCTACATTTATCTTTATAGCCTACTGCTTGGCCTCGTATCTGACACTTATAGGTATTCTCTTGATGTTTTATGAAGACTACTAGGTCTGTGAGTTTTATGCAAGCTCTCTTCAAAGAATGTCCCATGATGCTTTTATTTAAATTTTAATTTATTGTGTTTATAGATTCCAGTGTCTCTCCAATTGCATCCCCATCTCCCCTCAAGATCTCCACTGCCCCCCTCCCCGCTATACCTTCCCCCCTTCCCTCCAGGATTTGCTGTCCTGCTCTCTATAATGCTGTGTTATGTATATATAATTTCACCAATCTCCTTCCCTTCTCTGATCCCATCCTCTAGTCCCCTTTCCCTCTGTCCGCTTTCCCTCTGGTCCCTTTGATCCTGCCTCTGCCTCTATTTCATTCCTCAGTTCACATTGTTCATTGGATTCCTCAAGTGAGTGAGGTTATATGATATTTTCTTTCTCTGCCTGGCTTATTTCACTTAACATAATAGTTTACAGGTCCATCCATGTTGTCACAAAAGGTAGATTTCCTTCTTTTTCATGGCCCCATAGTATTTCATTGTGTATATGTACCACAGCTTTTTAATCCACTCGTCCACTGACGGACACTTGGGCTGTTTCCAGATCTTGGCTATTGTGAACAATGCTGCCATAAACATGGGGGTCCGTTTCTTCTTTTGAATCATTGATATGATGTTCTTGGGATATATTCCTAAAAGTGGGATGGCTGGGTAAAAGGCAGTTCGATTTTTAATATTTTGAGGAATCTCCATACTGTTTTCCACAGTGGCTACACCAGTCTGCATTCCCACCAGCAGTGCAGGAGGGTTCCCTTTTCTCCACATCCTCGCCAGCACTTCTGTGTTGTTTTGCTGATGAGCGCCATTCTGACTGGTGTGAGGTGATATCTCATTGTGGTTTTAATTTGCATTTCTCTATGATTAGTGATGTTGAGCATTTTTTTTTCATCTGCCTATTGGCCATCTGTGTGTCTTCTTTGGAGAAGTGTCTGTTCATTTCTTTTGCCCATTTTTTGATTGGATAGTTTATCTTCCTGGTGTTGAGTTTTATAAGTTCTTTATAAATTTTGGTTATTAACTCCTTATCAGATGTATTGTCGAATATGTTCTCCCATTGTGGGGTTTGTCTTTTTATTTTGTTCTCATATTGTCTTTAGCTGTGCAAAAGCTTTTTAGTTTGATATAGTCCCATTTGTTTATCCTGTCTTTTATTTCCTTTGATCGTGGAGATAAATCAGCAAATATATTGCTGCGAGAGATGTGGGAGAGCTTATTGCCTATGTCTTCTAGGATGCTTATGGTTTCACAACCTTACATTTAAGTCCTTTATCCATTTTGAGTTTGTTTCTGTGAATGGTGTAAGTTGATGGTCTAGTTTCATTTTTTTGCAGGTAGCTGTCCAATTTTCCCAACAGCATTTGTTAAAGAGGCTGTCTTTACTCCAGTGTATGCTCTTTCCTCCTTTGTCAAATATCAGTTGTTCATAAAGGTGTGGGTTTATTTCTGGTTTCTCTGTTCTGTTCCATTGACCTATGTGCCTGTTCTGATGCCAGTACTAAGCTGCTTTGAGTACAATGGCCTTGTAGTATACCTTGATATCAGGAAATAGAATACCACCCACTTTATTCTCCTTTTTCAAGATTGCTGAGGCTATTCGTGTTCTTTTTTGGTTTCATATAAGTTTTTAGAATATTTATTCTATATCTTTGAAGTATGTCATTGGTATTTTAATAGGAATTGCATTGAATTTATAAATTGCTTTGGGAAATATAGACATTTTAATGATGTTTATTCTTCCTAACCATGAACTTGGTATATGCTTCCACTTGTTTGTATCTTCCTTGATTTCTTTTATCGATGTTTTATAATTTTCCAAGTATAAGTCTTAAACCTCTTTGGTTAAGTTACTCCTAGGTACTTTATTTTTTTGTTGTTGTTGCAATAGTGAAGAGAATTGTTTTCTTAATTTCTCTTTCAGACAGTTCATTGTTGGTGTATAAAAATGCCTCTGATTTTTGAGTATTAATTTTATAGCCTGCCACCTTGCTGAATTTATTTATCAGGTCGAGTAGTTTTTTGACTGAGACTTTAGGTTTTTCTATGTACAGTATTATATCATCAGCAAATAATGATAGTTTTATTTCTTTTCCAATTTTGATGCCTTTTATTTCTCCTTCTTGTTTGATTGCTGTCGCTAAGACTTTCAGAACTATGTTGAATAAGAGTGGGAAAGGGGGCACCCCTGCCTTGTTCGTGATCTTAAGGGGATTCCTTTTAACTTTTGCCCATTGAGTATGATGTTGGTTGAGGGTCTGTCATTGATGGCCTTTATCATGTTGAGGTATGTTCCCTTTATTCCCAGTTTGCTGAGAGTTTTGATCATAAATGGGTGCTGGATTTTATCAAATGCTTTTTCTGCATCGATTGATATTATCATTTGGTTTTTGTCCTTCCTTTTGTTTATATGATGAATCACATTGATTGATTTGTGAATATTGTACCAGTCTTGCCTACCCAGAATAAATCCCAGTTGATCATGATGTATGATTTTTTTTCTTGCATTGCTAGATCATGTTAGCTAATATTTTGTTGAGATTTTTTGCATCTAAATTCATCAGGGATATTGACCTATAGTTTTCTTTCTTTGTATTGTCTTTGCCTGGTTTTGGAATCAGAATTATGCTTGCCTCATAAAAGAAGCTTGACGTCTTTCCTTCTCTTGAATTTTTTGTTATAGTTTGAGAAGGATAGGAGTTAGTTCTTCTTTGAATGTTTGGATAGAATTCACCTGTGAAGCCATCTGGCCCAGGGCTTTTGTTTGCTGAGAGTTCTTTGAAAACTGTTCCAGTCTCATTTGTTGTAATCAGTCTATATAGGTTTTCTGATTCTTCCAGATTGATTTTTGAAAGATTATATTTTTCAAGGAATTTGTCCATTTCACCTAGGTTGTCTAATTTTTTGGCATAGAGTTCTTCATAGTATTTTCTTACAATGCTTTGTATTTCTGTTGTGTCAGTTGTTATTTCTCCACTGTCCTTTCTAATTTTATTTATTTGAGTCTTCTCTCTTTTTTTCTTGGTGAGTCTGGTTAAAGGTTCATCGATCTTTAACCTTTTCAAAGAACCAGATCTTGGTTTCATTGATCCTCTGTATTATTTTTTTAGCCTCTATGTCATTTATTTCCACTCTGATCTTTATTATTTCCTTCCTTCTACTTCCTTTGAGCTTTATTTGCTGTTCTTTTCCTAGTTCTTTTAGTTGCAGAGTTAAGTTGTTTATTTGAGCTTTTTCTAGCTTTTTAAGGTATGCCTGTAATGCTATGAAGTTCTTTCTCAGGACTGTTTTTGCTGTGTCCCATAAATTTTGCACTGTTATAATGCTCATTTTTATTTGTTTCAAAGAAATTTTTTATTTTTTCCTTGATCTCATTGTTGACCCATTAGTTATTTAATAAGATGCTGTTTAGTTTCCAAGTATTTGAGTGTGTTCCAGTTTTTCTATTGTAGTTGATTTCTAGTCTCATGCCATTGTGGTCAGAGAAGATGCTTGATATGATTTCCATCTTCTTAAATTTGTTAAGACTCGTTTTATGCCCTAACACATGGTCTATCCTCAAGAATGTACCATGAGCACTTGAAAAGGATGTATATTCTGCTGCTTTAGGATGAAAGGTTCTATAGATATCTGTTAAATCCAGTTGATCTAGTTCAGTGGTCGGTAACCTCATTAGTCAACAAAGCCAAATATCAATAGTAAAACGATTGAATTTCTTTTGAGAGCCAAATTTTTTAAACTTAAATTATATAAGTAGGTACATTGTTATTAACTTAATTAGGGTACTCCGAAGTTGGCCAAAGAGCCGCACTCAAGGGGCCAAAGAGCCGCATGTGGCTCGCAAGCCACAGTTTGCCGACCACTGATCTAGTGTGTCCCTTAATTCAGCTGTTTCTTTCTTAATTTTCTTCTTGAGGATCTATCCAGTGATGTTAGTAGGGTATTGAAATCCCCTACTATTATAGTAGTGCTGTTGATCTCGCCCTTTATGTCCATCAAAGTCTGCTTTATATATTTAGGTGTTCGTATATTAGGTGCATAGATATTTATAATGGTTCTCTCTTCCTGTTGGATTGTTCCCTTTATCATTATGTAGTGACCTTCTTTATTCCTTATTATAGTCTTTCTTTTAAAGTCCATTTTGTCAGATATAAGTATTGCTACCCCAGCTTTCTTTTTTATTTCCATTTGCATGAAATATTTTTTCCATTCTTTTACTTTCAGTTATGTGTATCTTTTGTTTTGAGGTGGGTCTCCTGTAGACAGCATGTGTACGGGTCTTGTTTTCTTATCCATGGAGCTACCCTATGTCTTTTGATTGGAGCATTTAATCCATTTACATTTAAGGTTATTATTGATATGTAGTTGTTTATTGCCATTTTTTTCTTTAAATCTACATTCCTCTTTTACTAGATTTTTCCCCCCCACTTTGTTCTGTCTACATCAGGCCCCTTAACATTTCTTACAGCATTGGTTTGGTTGTGATGAATTCCTTGAGTTTTTTTTGTTTGTTTGTTTGGGAAGCTTTTTATTTCTCCTTTTATTTTAAATGATAGCCTTGCTGGATAAAGAAGTCTTGATTATAGGTTCTTGTTCAGCATTACTTTGAATATTTCTTGCCATTTCCTTCTGGCCTCAAGTATTTCTGTTGAGAAGTCAGATGTCATCCTTATGGGGGCTCCTTTGTAGGTGATTGACTGCTTTCCTCTTGCAGCTTTTAGTATTTTTTCATTATCTCTTAGCTTTGGTATTTTGATTATGATGTGTCTTGGTGTGGGTCTCTTTGAGTTCTTTTTTAATGGAGTTCTCTCTGCTTCTTGAATGTGTGACTCTTTCCTGCACCAATTTAGGGAAATTTTCAGCTATAATTTCTTCAATAAGTTTTTTTATTTCTTGTTCTTTCTCTTCTCCTTTAGGAACCCCTATTATGCAGATATTGTTTCTCTTCATGTTGTCACAGAGCTCTCTTAGAGTTTCCGCAGACTTTTTGATCCTCTTTTCTTTTTGTTGTTCTGCTTCTATGCTTTTGCTTATCTTGTCCTTTAAGTCGCTAATTTGATCCTCTGCTTCATCCAACCTGCTTTTAATTCCTTCTAGTGTAGTCTTCATTTCTGATATTGTGTCTGTCATTTCTGTCTGGTTCTTTTTTATGATTTCTTGTCCTTTTTCATGCTTACAAATTTATTATTTAGGTGCTCATTAAGTGCATCCATTGTAACTTTTAGATCTTTAAACATCCTAACAGTCATTGTTTTAAACTCTACATCCAGTAATTTGATTATTTCTATTTCATCTAGATCTTTTTCTGGGGATTTTTCTTGTTGATTCATACCGTTTAAGTTCCTCTGTCTTTTCATTGTTTCTTTGTGTGGCTTGCAGGCTTGTTTGAGTTGTGGTTTCCTTAACTAGTTGAGCCCCTTTAAAGTCTTAATTTGCCTGCTTTCAGTTTTCGTAACTCAGCAGGAAGCTTGTTTGCTGATCCCACTGGGGGACGTAGTTGAAACTGAATCTAGGAATGCAGTGGGTGTGACCTCTGAGAATCTGAAGAGTGTTCTGCCAGTTGCTGTCCTGGGGGTGGGGTGCATTCTTGGTTTCAGAAGGGAGAGGTGTAGCTCAGGTCTCCCTGGACACCTGAGTTACTGCCCCTCTCCTTTACTTCCTCCTTTCTGCTGTGTCCTTTGTGCTGAGTGGAGATGGAGAGCTTTTTCGAGGTAGGACACCCAGAACCACTTTAGGCTTGTGCTGGGTGGAGGGATCAACCCCTACCCCAACTATGGCTGCCTCAACACCGGAGAATGAGTCAGCTTAACTCAGGTCAGCCCAGGCACTCCTTTCCCGTCTCCGTTTGTCTCACTCTCCCCTCTTTCCTCGTGCAAGCCGAGTCATTTCTCTCAGCCCTCCTCACCCCCAGAGCCCCAGGCAGGTGGTTGTGAGTGATATTTTCTGCTCTGTCCCTTTAAGGCACTCAGGCACTTCCCACATACAGAACTTTCACTCTTCTCCCCACTCAATGCTATCCAGCTGTCTCCTCCAGTTCCTGGGTTTCTTGGCTGGGTCTCCGGTTCTGAGACTGAGGGCCCCCATCACTCAGGGTCTCTCTTCTTTTAATTAGAACCCTTCTGGACCCTCAGCCTCAGCCTCAGCCTCCCCTCGCTCCTGGGAGCAGGGGAACCTCCACCACACCTCTGCACTCCCTACCAGGATCGGTGTGGATTCTTCTGTGCTCCTTGGTTTTTGAGACCTGTTCTTTTAGTCCAAAGTTGGTTTTTCATGATGATTGTTCCTAAATTAATTTGTAATCCAGTTTGGTGGTGGGAGCTTGCAGTCTGTGCATCTGTCTATTCCGCTGCCATCTTATAAAATCCAAGACCTGGAGGACTGACAGAGGTGTCCTCCCCACCCAGCACAGAGCTGCGGGGTGATGAAGCTTGAACTGGCCAGGCCTCTGCCTTCCTGCCGCTGCCATGATGCTTTTCTAAGGGCTCTTGTGTGCAGTAATATTTGAGAAAGTATGACAGTGACATAAGAGGTTGTACTTCCCCCACCTCTTCCTCCGCCACCTGCATCCATTTGCAGTGCGAGTGCAGTTGGTGACATTTTGTGTGGTATTCCATCATGATGTCTAATGGGTTGTCTTATTTAGCAGAACTTCTATGTGTTTATTTCTCATCAAGCCACATTACACCTTCAGATGATATGTCCACCACCAGCCCCATTCCTCACCTCCCCCCCAAAAAAAAGAAAAATGAGAGAGGAAAAATCACCAGGTAGTTCATCTAATGCCACACCCTTATTGCAAGATCCTAGAGCTAGCAGTTTTCATTCCTGTATTAGAGTGTTCTTCCCCCTAAGACTCCACATTAGCCAGCACACATCCACATGGGGGCTTCAGCTGCCTTCTGGTTTTGCATCAAGAGACTGGGAACCAATCCTGACTCAGTTTTCTTCGTGCTCTGGCCCCTTGCTCTGCCCCTTCATCCACCCAGGCCCTTATTCTTTCTGCTCTGTTATCTGTCAGATGTTCTTGGCTTCCTTTCCCTGAGCTAAACCATTTTTCCAAGCTCTCTGCCTGTAGAGTATATTACACAGGGCTGGCTGGCCCAGCCCCTTGTGAAACAACAGTTCCAACACTGGGGACCCAGCAACTGGGTGACTGTAGATTGGACTTAAGGAGAGTGGTCCCCAAACTTTATGTATGTATGGGTACATGCATGCACACATGTGTGTATGCATATATGTATGTGAATATCTGTATGCATGTGTGTGCATTCATGTATGTGTGTATGTACAGGGTGGGGCCAAAGCAGATTAATGGTTGTGAGTATGCAAATATTCTTGCATTATAAGCTTATTATTGGATTATTTTCTATACAAAACTGTAAAATATACTTTGACCCCACCCTGTATATCTGTGTGCATACAGGTATAATATATATGAAGGTGTGTGTCTGTATGCATATATCAGCTCACCCTTATTTGTCTGTTGTATTATTGGCTTCTTTATTATTGTAACTTAATTTAAAAAAACTCTAAAGAAGCTGTAGAGTCAGGAAGAAATATATTTGCATCTTTGGGAATAAGTTTCTGAGGACAGGTCTTCCCTTTGTATCTAAAAATATATTAATAAGACTAGTGTTCTCTAGGTCAAATAGGAAAGAAACCTTTTTATTCAGTTCTATATTGTTTTTTGCACTGGTTTCCCTTTCCCTTCCTTTTTTCTATGTTTCCCCTCCATCCCTCCCTCCTTCCCTCCTTCCCTCCTTTCCTCCTTCCTTTCCTTCCTATAGCCGTACCCTTTTAAAAATAAATGCTTATATAGGATCCCAATACATAAACAAGTAAGAAATGAGGTATCTTATTAGAGTGAATTTTTAAGTTCAATTTTATAACTTCATTACAAATCCTGTCAATGAGTAAACACCAGTGTACATGGTAGTCTAACATGGTAGTCTCCATTGTGAGTTCACATTTGGTGTCTAAATGCAGCTGTTTAGTTGTGTTTCCTGACAGTTTCTAAAATATTTATTGAGAATCTGGAGGATTTGGGGGAAACCAACTTGAAAAGCTCTAGTCAAAAGTGATGTCAGTGAAGTCTAGACAATATGCCCTGATGCTTGGAGGAGAAACTCTCTCTGTGCTTTGCAGTCGCCTAAAATGCACCTGGCAGCCTATGTATGAGCTCAGTCTGGCCAGCCTTTCCCCAAATTGGCTTGCAGACCATGGCCACCGCCCAGGCCACATGAGTTGTTTGTTTTACTTGAGCATAGGAATGAAGCTACTGCCATCCTTCCCGCCTGGCTTTCCTCGTGTAATTGTCAGAGACCATCATCCATGTGGCTGGATTCTTCTGTGTTCTCATCCCTAATGATACAATTGTTTTTGTAATTTCCTTTCAGATCCTGAAATAGAAAACTATGTGAATAGCAACTAATTTATTAGCCACATCTATTAGCAGCATCATTTCTGAGAATTTGCACATAGCCCTGGAGCTTATCCTGGGAAGTTTCTTAAAAGTTGACACCCATTGGGTTATCATAATCATATCGCATTTATTTCCAGAACATGATAAAACTATAAACTCAGGACTACCTCAACATTTAACCCTTATCTACATAAGACTACAGTTGGCAGAGGTAATTTGAATATCACACACCACCTTTTAAAAAATCATCAGCAAAGCAAACCTGCTATTCTTCTGATCATGACTCTGATCTCAGTTGAAACTGCCTCTTGCCTTTATTACATACACACAGAGATTATCTCTGTGTTTTAAAATACACAAAAAACATATACATATATGACACAAGACCAACCACAAACACTCTAGTGAATTCTCAGCATGTAGTCACTTGAAAACTATTTCCTTCCAATTGAGTGTGTCTGGTTTTCTGAAGCCTATGTCTGACCTGAACAGACACTGAGACAGCATTAATCACTGATGTGCAAAAACTAAAGAATGCTTGATTCTGCACCATTATCTCTTATGTGGGCACTTTCCTAAAATAGGAGCATTTTATAGCACAGGATCAACCCTCTTCAGGATGAAAATGAACTGATATTAGACAGTGCTTCAAAATAGACTTCCCTCCTTCTCTATTTTTGTTACTTTTTCGCCTCATCTTTTTCTTTTACAATTTGCTTCCCACTTTATATACAGTGTGTCTGTAAAGTCATGGTGCACTTTGGACTGTGTGACTGGTCAAAAGTGCACTGTGACTTCACAGACACACTGTATAAATGGTACACTGTCCCAGCAGATCTAGTGAGCCGCTGGGAGCATGCTCCCTGGCCTCACATGTGTCCTTATCAGAAAGTAACATAGGTGGCAGGCCTCATGTTTCTTGTTTCCTACCAGTGCTCCGATCTCTGTCGATGTTGAAGCTTCGCCCATGTGGGGCCGGGCAGCTGAGCCTGCCTTTCAGGGCACCTACTGACTTGGTCTAGTCCTGGGTTAGAGTTTTGCAGCACAAGACGCTCACTGTGGATAGCAGCACCAAGAAAGCTTTCACAGTAGAAAATGGCAATGATACCTTTACCCCCAGATTCCAATGGATTGTTTTGGTCCCCTTTCCTTTACATTCACCTAAATGCAGGTGTTCAGAGCTAGAAGCCTCTAAAATGCTTCCCGAAGTCAAACCGTGAGTCCTCAGCCCAGGGGTCAGCGTGTGTTTGGTCGAGATGCAGGACGCAGGCCAGGTGGGCGGCACCGGCTCGATGTCATCAGCCGTGTTTCACACAGGCATGTCTTCTCAGTTCACATTGCAATGACATGCAGTATGCTTGGAACAAACTTTCTGATGTTTCCCTTCTGAGGTGGCTTTGGACACTGTATTTTTAAATCAGTGGAACTATTAAGTCAAAGTTACAAGACTTCTCACTTCTCCTCCGAGGCAGGTGAGTGCCTCAGTGCCCTCTAAGATGGAACATCTATTCTCCGGGAAAAGCATTCACAGAAACAGATATTACCTGTTGACAAAGTTACCAAGCAATTCATAGATGGAAATGACAACATTTTCTTAAATATGTTAGTGTTTCAAAGCCTTACTAAGGAATATTAGAAGCTACAATTAACCCATTGAAATTTGTTGTTTTTCATACTCTTTCCTGAGAGGACTAATGTGTTGGTCAGGTAGCCTCAAACCTTCAGTATCAGGACACCCTGAATCTTACCTTTATATAAGACCCATTAAGAAGTTAGTGTATTCAACCAAGATAACTTTAAAATGAAACTGAAACTATGGAATCACCAACTCCCAAGCATCAAAAGGGAAATTCTTTTTCAGCATCTAAAGTTTATATTAACTCAATAACTTAACAGGGGTTTTTGATTTGGATCACCTGAGAGGGCTTTCTCCCTCCCCCCCCCCCCCAATATCCCAGTGCCTATGCTACATACATCCCAAACCAATTGCATAATAATCTCCAACGGTGGACCCAGCTATCAGTATATTTCAAAATGCCTCTGATAATTCTAACATACAGCTGAGTTTGAGACCCAGTGTAAAGCTTGTCATGGGTGGTAACAGGAGTAGGAAAAAAAATAGACAGTCAAATCTTCTAATCTTTTTGGATTTAGGTATCCAGCTTTTGAGTGTTTTTGTTCTGTAAGTCTTTAGGAGGGTCAGAATTAATTGTTCACCTTTTATTCATTCTCACCTTATTTGGATCTAGCCTGATTTCCCTTTTGGACTAAAGACAACCAGTCCCCAGCTGGGTCTTCTGGAGCTATTCCAGACAGGAACAGATCACTTAGTCATTTATCTATTGGCCCAGGGCTACAGGAGAAGGGAAAGAATATCTTTTCTGTATAAATATTTTCCTATGTTAAGAAAGCCTATTCCAGGCCCTGGCTGGGTGGCTCAGTGGATAAAGCATCAACCCAGCATGCCAGAAGTCATGGGTTCAACCCTGGTTAGGACATATACGAGAAGCAACCGATGCGTAATGACTAAGTAAAACAATGAGTTGATGCTTCTCTCTCTCTCTTTCTCCTTCCCTTCCCCTTTGCTATCAAATAAATGCAAAAATTTTAAAGAAAGAAAGGAAAGAAGGAAGGAGGGAGGGAAGGAAAGAGAGAGGGAGGGAGGAAGGGAGGAAGGGAGGGAGGGAAGGAGGGAGGAAAACAAACCTATTCCATGCCTTAACAAACCTACTCATGGGGGAAAAAAAGCTTGTTGAAGTTTGAATGGTAATCCAGGCTTCAGTCTCAAGCTTTGTGGGCCCATGTGCACCTCTATACCCTTTGCCTCATTATAATTTTAGATTCATTGATCATTAGAGCTGGAAAGGACCTCAGAGAGTATCCAGTTTGACTAGTTAATTTCTAGATAAGGAAACAGACCCTGGAAAGTGATATGACCAGCATATAGTCCCATAGAGATGGGGCCTACCTAGCAGGTGCCCCTTCCATGGTGTCATTACAGGCTCTGGCCTGGCCTCCCTACACGCAGATGCAGGCCAGGCTCCCATTGCCCTGTGCCTTAAACTGTACTAAAGATGCCTGGGATGCTTTTTCAAAATATAGTCAGATGCGTACAAGGGTTTTGCTTGTTGCTTGTTTGATTTTAAGGATTCAAAGCAAAACTCATTTTACAATGAAAGAATATCACATGAAATACTAATCTTTTGATAAAAACTGCCTTGCATTCTTAAGATGTAGTTGATTTGAGTACCGTGATCAGCTTAGTCTAATGTTGATTTCAGCCCCATCTGCTGGCAGCAAAGAGGAATGATTTGAAGCTTTGGATTTTGAATTCTGGTCATTCCTGCCTGGGTGGTCTACCAGTATATTCTTTTTATTTGTTTATTTATTTTTTAATTGGAGTGACTCTGGTTAACAAAATTATACAGGTTTCAGGTGCACAATTCTACAACACATTATTTGTGCCCTGTACTGAGTGTTCACCACCCCAAGTCAAGTCCCCATCACCATTTATCCCCCACCTCCTCCACACCCCCTCTACTCCTCCTCCCTTCAGCGAGCACCACACTGTTGTCCGTGTCTGTGACTTTTTTCTCTTTTTTTTTACTGTTTTGCTTAAGCCCAGCCTCTATTCTTAACAAACAAGATCTCTCTTTATATGTAATATGATACAAATATGTGTACATATGTATTTTTACCTCTACAATTGTATAGTTTTGTGTTTATTATGGGTATAGATAATGAAACCACATGTTTTGTTTTGTTTTTTTAAATTTATTTATTTATTTATTCATTTTAGAGAGGAGACACAGAGTGAGAGAGAGAGAGAGAGAGAAAGGGGGGAGGAGCTGGAAGCATCAACTCCCATATGTGCCTTGACCAGACCAGTGCAGGGCTTTGAACTGGCGACCTCAGTGTTCCCAGGTCGATGCTTTATCCACTGCGCCACCACAGTCAGGCGAAACCACATGTTTTAATGTTCACTTAAATGAGGAAATGCAGTCAGAAGTAGTTAATGACTTGGCCAACATCTTGCAGTTAGATGTATCAGAGCTGAAGCCCCACACGCTCTGATTGCTGAGTTAAGTACTCTGTGTGTATTTCATTGTGTCCAGCATGATGAGTGTCTTTTGGTGAACCAAGTATTGATGGTTTTGATTAAGAAGTTTTAAATAAAGGTGCCTCTTTGTAAAAGTTTGGCAGTGCAGCAGTCTAGTAACCTTTCTCTAATTGGATTCAGTGAGAGAATCAAGTCTTAATGCCCTAAGACATTCTCTAAATACGCTGAATTAAATTTTTCTCTTACACAGCTGGACTGGTGCATCCTTGAAAAAAATGAGAAGAGAGTCACTTGAGTAATTTTTCTCTCTCCTGTGGTTCAGATGAAGAACCTGCTTCAGAAAAACTTCCCACCCTAGCATACTTTCTGAGATAACCAGCTATACACTTAAATCTGCATATGAAATCATTTACATACATACATATATAGGCATGTACACAGATATGTGGGACACCATGCAGTATGTACAACCACCGGCTGATGAAAGCAGTGAGGTGGGCTAGGTAAGAGAGAGGTTCAGCCCTGTGAAAGGTAAGGAATAGCAAAGGATTCTCAGTGGAGATGATACAGAATGAATCTTGGAGAATGACTAGTTTTATGAGAAGGATGAGCATACCTGTATGGCCAGAGAACATGTATAGGCATGTGAAAGCTGCCCAGGCCCAGTAAAATTTTTGTGTGGGGCAGTGGTAGAAGATGAGGTAGGATGGACAGGTGGGACCTTAGCAACAAGGGACCTAGTATGTCATGCTAAGTCATTTGGACTTTGTTCCAGACTACAGTGAGCAATTGGAAGAATTCAAGGTAAGAAGTTTGATCAGTTCTATATTATGAAATGATGGCTCAGTAGATAGCACTGAGAATGGTTAGCAAGAGAGGAACCCCAGAGAGATGTAGGGAGAGCAATTAAGTGGTTATAAACTAAGAGTGATCATCTATGAAATAGGAATAATAATGCCTACTTTTATAGCGTTCTTATGTGAATGAATTAACATCTTTGAAAATACCTGTTAAGTTACAAAAAAAAAAAAAAGATATTATTTTTTAATACCATCTGGAAAATATTTCAGCTATCACTTTCCTTTGTGACTGATAATATCCTGACATTCTCAGTGTTGTTTCCTGTATTGCTTACAATAGGAAACAAAACACAAAAAATCTGACCCAAGAAAGGAAGAAATGATTTTTCTTTTTTTCCTTTTAAGATTTTTTTATTAAAGTATTTTTTAAGTCTTTATTCATTTTTTAGAGAAGAGAGAAGGGGGGAAGAGCAGGAAGCATCAACTCCCATATGTGTCTTGACCAGGCAAGCCCAGGGTTTTGAACCAGCGACCTCAACATTCCAGGATGATGCTTTATCCACTGCACCACCACAGGTCAGGCTAAATGATTTTTATTAATTTCAACCCCCCCCCCAAAAAAAAACATAGCATGTACTTAGACAAACAGGCGTGTTTGATAAGACATCAGAATATTATTCAAATATTATAAAGCTGACTTTATATTTTTTCATTTTTTCATTCACTCATTCACTCACCATTCATTCAAAAAGTATTTATTAAAATCCTACCAGCCATGCATATTTCTTGGCATTGGAGAGATAGCAGTGAATGAAATAGTCAAAAAGCCCCACCTCTGTGGAACTTATATTCTTTATATACCAACAGTTGTGCAGCCGCCAATAAAAAAAGAATCTAATATAAAGCTTTATTTGCAAAAATGTAGTATCACGCTCATCATGGTTAATAGTTCTAATCTATTACTTGATACCCTGTTCTTGGTGCTTTATTTTACACTGGGATTATTACTTTTAGTTCTGAATAGTATAGTCTGGTCAAACAAGAATGACAGTAACATGATGAGGGGTGTATAAACCATGTGGGAGAAAGATTGATCGGTGGTGAGAAGACTGAATAGATATCATATCTGTCAAATATTTGCAGGATATATGAGAAGGGGGCATAAGGTTGTTCTGTGCTGCTTCTAGGAGTCACCGCCAGTTATAAAGAGACTGGTTTTCTGGTAAATATAAGACAGAATGCCATGCAGTGTTCCAGCTGAAGCCAGATGCCCACCTGTGTGAACGTCACAGGGCTGAGCTGTCTCTTCTGTGATGGCTAGCACCATACCAGGGACTTGGTGGGCGCTCTAGGACATGTTTATGAATATTCATAAAGCCTTCTGTGAAGGTACTCTAGGTACTGAAATAATGATACAGTTTGAAATGCAGTGTTTGTATGTGCGAGGGATTCCGAGGGTTAACTAAAGTACCTGAAAGCAGCTGGGGGAAGCCAGACTGTTATCTTTTTTCACATTCTCGTACATAAAAAGTGAATTGAAGCACTCTTCTTAAGAGACATTTAAGACGCCATTTTAGAATTGCTTTAAAATTTCCAGAGTGTGCTTATTCAAGTATCACTGAACCCAGCTCAAATCCCATTACTTTCTTGAGACCGGCACTGCAGTTCTGACCCAAACAGGGCCTTGCTTTCTCTGAACGTAGCACCAGCTCTGCAGTTTGTCATTTAATTCTTTCCTAATTGCTCTGCGGATCTCCATCTATGTGATGAGCTTTTTTTGAGGGCAAAATTTTATTTTATTTTTTTCTTGTATTTTCTCAGACACATAGTAGAAAGACAGCACATGATAATTGCTTGATTGTTTGATTCATTAGTTAAGAGGAATAGTTAGTAGAGTAGAAGGAATAGTTAGAATAGCTGGTAGAATAGGAATAGTTAGTCGTGCCATTACTGTAAGAACTCATGTAAGGTATGGCCGGGTAAATAGATTAACTTCTCCATCTCCTGCATCCAAAGAAGGGGTTATATTCTATGTTAGAGTCTCCTGCTTTGGCTGGGCAAGTGCGTTGTAAGTAATTGGTTCTTTGTATATAGTTGAATTAATAGCTGTAGTCCAAGGTTCAACCACCTCCAACGGCAGCTGTCCCAGGAGGGACTGATCTCTGAGCCTACTGCAGTGGCTCACTGACCATGATTCACGTAAGTAGGATGGCCAGAGTCAGCACAGGAAAACACAGGGCGCCCACTCATATTTGAATTTCAGATAAACAACAGTGCACTATTTGGGACATTCTGATACTAAAAAAGTATTCATTGTTTACCCAGAATTAAACATAACTGGGTACCGTGCATTTTATCTTGACAACCCTACATATAAACCATATTCCTTTCATTTTTCCCATAAGTCTAAGCTCTTAATTAACCCCAAATTAACTGACTGAAAGAAAATATCTGTGCCCATGGGATTGACTCCAATGGCAAATTTTAAAACATTAATGAAAGGAAAAAATCCACATTCTTAACACTTTTTTGTGGTGATATTCTTTTAGTTTTATCCAATAATAAAAATTTTGCAAACATCTAGGATCTGAGCAGTCCCAAATTAATCTGTCTTGGTTTCTTGGATGGTATAGTTTATTCGATTCATGTACATATTGCTGATACTATTTTGTTCAAGTATCAGTAACCACTGCTAACCAATAATTAGGTGTACGCATTGCGATCAGGTGAAAAATGAATTTCGTATAGCTTGTCCTGTCAGCTCCTACAAACAGATGCATTAACTAATAAAAGTTGGAGAAGTCAAAGGTCACCAGTCTCAGTTAACTATTTGGTTTCCTTCTTTTATCTGCTCAAAGGCAAGATGATATTCTGGTTTGTTCCACTTTGTAAACTTCTTTTTGATGGGCAGACATCTCACACTTAGGAAAACTGGCTCTGGTTTCCCCAACTAAACAATGATTTTTCTGTTTAATAGTAACAACATTTGAATTTCTTTCATTTAGGAAACATTTATTAAGCAGATCAATGCAGGTACAAGGGGAGGCAAAATGAGTGAGATGAAGTCCCTGCTTAGAAGGGTTTACAAGAAGCTGTTTTTAAATGCTGGCTTTTCGGTGGCTCAGCAGTCATTTCAGTGATGAGCTTGTAGTAAGAGCTAATTAGGTCCTAATGAAATGACTCTCCTCTCAAATGCTTTACATAAATATCAGACCTTACATTCTAACGCATAAACTGCTCTTAGTGGGGAGTTCCAGGGACTGGCATTAGGTTGTTTCCTTCTCCTTTGATTCTGTTGTTAGGACGTTGCTGTCGGAGTGTGATCCGCAGGCCAGCAGCATTGGCATCTTAGAAATGCAGACTCACAGTGCCCCACTTCCAGCTGCTCAATCAGGACTGCGGCCAGAACCCCTGGGTTATTCCTGTGTGCACTTCCTTTAAGAAGCACTGGCCTGAGACAGAATTTCTTTAGCTGAACTTGGTGCATACAGATCATCTGAGGATTTTATTAAAACAGACACCTGGACCTGCTGTTATGGATTCTGATTCTATCTGACAGGGGGAGGGCCTGAGAAAGTACACTTCTACCAAGCTCCTAGCACAGTGATGGGCAATCTTTTGAGCTTGGTGTGTCAAAATTCGCCAAAAAAACAAGCATGACTTGGGTGGTGTGTCACTTGGAGAAAAACGGCCTAACCAGAAGTCCCAGAACTAGACACTCTGTGCTGGAATTCTGTTGTTTTGGCCTACAGACCTCCGGCACAGAGTGTCTACACTACAGCAAATGTTTTATCCTGGGCTACTGCACCTGGCCGTGCAGGAACCGAGGATGAAACGTCCTTCTCGGCATGCGGCCCCATACTTCTCTGGTATACGGCCGCATGTGTCATCAAAAATAGCTTGGCGAGTCAGTGCTGACACGCGTGTCATAGGTTTGCCATCACGGTCCTAGGAGATGCTAGTGCTGACTGGCAACCACATTTTGAGCAGCATCTGTTGAGTATGCTTGGGGTCCTGAATAGACACTGCTGGTGGTGGTGACTAGATTCACAAAGAGGGGTCAGTCTGGTTTTCCTGTGCCTACAGTGGAGTTAAGAACTTGACAAGGAAACAGTGCCCTGGAATATCTTCTCTGTTATGGGATGGATTTGCATACATCAACTGTTTGGGCCAGGCTGTGATGCCATTGGGAGACCACCGAAGAGGGAGAATTGAATTCTCCCTGCAAGTCAAAGGGATTGTGACAGGTTTGGCCCATTTCTGGGATGCATATGAGTAAATGCAAGGAGGCCGGGACATATATGAAGCAGCAGTAGTCAACCCTGTACTGCTACATGGGAGGGCACAGAGCCTCGGAAAGGAATGAAGGGAACAGAGGGTAGGGCAAGAGTGATGGGAAATAGGTCCGGAAACAAGTCTGGGGACATGATTGTGAAGGGTCTTAAATAAGGAGTTTGGATTATGTTAAATAACAGAAATACACTTGAATAAATTTTAAGGATCTCATTGGCTTTACTGAACAACTGATGTATTGGGCAGCATCCCATCTAGCAAGTAGGAAGGAGCTCTAAGCAGGAGTACCAGATGGAAAGGTTTTATATGCAGAAGAAGATTGTTTCAAGTCTAGGTAATCTATATATTTGTGGAGGAAAGAAAGGGGCTATGAAGCAGATTACCTGTGTGTCAACCAGGAAATTCCAGACTGAGCAGCTACGATTACATTCCTGGGGTGGTAACAACAATTAGATTGTCCATTGAGTCTTGGTTTGCTAATGTGGGTGGGGCTTAGTGCAATTGGCACCATTTTGAGCCTGTTTCTTTTTCATGTTTAGAAATTTTTGCTATATTGACATTTGGTTTTAAAAGTTTTCATGTCTCATACTTATTATCCTGTGTATGTTTCATTTTTTTCTTTCAGGATTAAGCATGAAAACATTGTTGCCCTGGAAGACATTTATGAAAGCCCAAATCACTTGTACTTGGTCATGCAGCTGTAAGTATCCTTTTAAAAATTTATTTATTTATTAGTGAATGAGAGAGACAGGGACACAGACAGGAAGAGAGAGATGAGAAACATCAACTCATAGTTGTGGCACCTTAGTTGTTCATTGATTGCTTTCTCATACTTGCCTTGATTGGGGGCCTCCAGCCGAGCTAGTGACCCCTTGCTCAAGCCAGTGACCTTTGGCTCAAGCCAGAGATCATGGGGTCATGTCTATGATCCCATGCTCATGCCTGTGACCCCATGCTCAGGCAAGTGAGCTTACACTGAAGACGGACGAGTCCACGCTCAAGCTGGCAACCCCGGGGTTTTGAACATGGGTTCTCAGCATCCAAGGTCAACATTCTATCCACTGCACCACCACCTAGTCAGGCATAAGTACCTTTTTAAATTGATGAGTGTGGAGCAAGGGTTGCAAACTCAAATGCCTAAAAAGCCAGGTGGCAAAATGAACTAATGTAGTGGGCCAGTTAAGACACTAGGGAGTAAATTCTCAGTCAAAAAACTACTGGACCTTATAAATGAATTCAGCAAGGTGGCAGGATATAAAATTAATACTCAGAAATCAGAGGCATTTCTATATACCAACAATGAATTGTCAGCAAAAGAAATTAAGGAAACAATCCCCTTCACTATTGCAGCCAAAAAAATAAAGTACCTAGGAATAAATTTAACCAAGGAGGTTAAGGACTTGTACTCGGAAAATTATAACACATTGATAAAAGAAATCAATGAAGATACAAACAAGTGGAAGCATATACCGTGCTCATGGCTAGGAAGAATAAGCATCATTAAAATGTCAATATTACCCAAAGCAATTTATAAATTCAATGCAATACCAATTAAATTATCAATGACATACTTCAAAGATATAGAACACATATTCCAAAAATTTATATGGAACCAAAAAAGAACACGAATAGCCTCAGCAATCTTAAAAAGAAAAAATAAAGCAGGAGGTATCACTCTTCCAGATATCAAGGTTTACTACAAGGCCCATTATACTCAAGACAGCCTGGTACTGGCATAAGAACAGGTACATAGATCAATGGAACAGAACAGAGAACCCAGAAATAAACCCACAGCTTTATGGACAACTGATATTTGACAAAGGAGGAAAGAACATACAATGGAGTAAAGACAGCCTCTTTAACAAATGGTGTTGGGAAAATTGGACATCTACCTGCAAAAAGATGAAACTAGACCATCAACTTACACCATTCACAAAAGCAAACTCAAAATGGATAAAAGACTTAAATGTAAGCCGTGAAACCATAAGCATCTTAGAAGAAAACACAAGCAGCAAGCTCTCTGACATCTGTAGCAGCAGTATATTTGCCGATTTATCTCCACAGGCAAATGAAATAAAAGGATAAACAAATGGGACTATATCAAACTAAAAAGTTTTTGCATAGCTAAAGACAATAAGAACAGAATAAAAAGACAAACCACACAATGGGAGAACATATTCAACAACACGTCTGATAAGGGGTTAATAACTAAAATTTATAAAGAACTTATAAAACTCAACACCAGGAAGACAAACAATCCAATCAAAAAATGGGCAAAAGAAATGAATAGAAATTTCTCCAAAGAGGACATACAGATGGCCAATAGGCATATGAAGAAATGCTCAACATCACTAATTATTAGAGAAATGCAAATTAAAACCACAATGAGATATCACCTCACACCAGTCAGAATGGCGCTCATCTGCAAAACAACATAGAACAAGTGCTGGCGAGGATGTGGAGAAAAGGGAACCCTCCAGCACTGCTGGTGGGAATGCTGACTGGTGTAGCCACTGTGGAAAACAGTATGGAGATTCCTCAAAAAATTAAAAATCGAAAGCCTTTTGACCCAGCTATCTCACTTATAGTAATATACCCTAAGAACACCATAGCGGTGTTCGAAATGAAGAAATGCGCCCCCATGTTTGTGGCAGCGTTGTTCACAATAGTGAAGATCTGGAAACAGCCAAGTCTCCGTCAGAGGACGAGTGGATTAAAAAGCTTTGGTACATATATACTATGGAATACTACTCAGCCATAAGAAATAATGACATCGGATCATTTACAACAAATGGATGTACCTTGATAACATTATACAGAGTGAAATAAGTAAAACAGAAGAAAACTGAGAACAGCATGATTTCATACATAGGTGGGACATAAAAGTGAGACTATGAGACATGGACAAGAGTGTGGTGGTTACAGGGTCGGGGGAGGGAGGAGAGGGTAGGATAGGGAGGAAAGGAGGGGCACAGGGAAAACCAGATAGAAGGTGTCAGAGGACAATTTGACTTTGGGTGATGGGTATGCAACATAATTGAATGATAAGATAACCTGGAGATGTTTTCTTTGAACATATATACCCTGATTTATTGGTGTCACCCCATTAAAATTTATAAAAGAAAAAGGACACTAGGGAGTAGTTAGGACTGTGGGACATTGGAGACCTGTGTACCCAACTAAAGACAGTTGGCCGAACATAGGAGGCTGCAGTCCTCACTTGGTCTAGCCTGTAGCTGCTGGGTTAGACTGAAAATCTGAAGTTGCCACAATGGACTCGATGCGTCCATTGCAGGGTGTGCCTACCTTCAGTATGACTGTTTTGCTTTTTTAATGTTGCTTCCTAAATATACCTCTGTGGGCCCATTGTGAAGTACACTCTGCACTTGTCTCTCGGAAGAACTCCCACCCTTGTGTTCATTTCTAGGATAGCTGGGGGAGGTGGCAGCAGATGGTAACTGTAATGCTGGTGGCTAAGGCCAGGCAGGTCCACATGGGATTTGGGCAGATGGTAGAGGAACTGTGGATCCCCAAAGTATAGGGTCATTCCCGTTTATAAGAGTATCCAAACCGGGGGGAAACCACTTCTCACTACAGTAGGCGAACAGACAGCAAAACGGCCCCTCTCGGTGGTGGACAGGCAAGCACCCGGAGCCTTACATACATTATACACATGTGGCTCTGCGAGGTGCTCATGCATTAATCATGCAAAGTGCAAGCGAGCAAGCCTAACACAGCTGTTTTCCCAACAGTAGCTGTGTGCTCTGTCCCTCCACTGTATTCTGCTGACTGATTCACATGTGACTGAACTAGACTTCATGCCAGAATGAGAAAAGATAACTGCAGTTAGACCTTGACATTTAACATCTCCAGTAGATTATTTCTGCATTCTAGTTACACTGGATATTAACAGAAGGAAGAATAAGAAAGCTAAATATTCAGGTAGACACTATACCTGAACATGCATTCTTTTAAATGTAAGATAAAATTAGCTTCCCCCTCAAACAAGTGCCTCACTCTAAGTGATATAATTCCTAGGAGAAGTTCAGGACTAGATTTATTAGAAATAAGTGATGGACGATGTGTAAGAGTGTTACACTGTAGCCATGACCTGAGAAATAAATTCTGAAACATCATTATTATTGAGCTGAGTGACTAAAAAGGGCTTTTATATATATATATATATATATATATATATATATATATATATATATATATATATATATATATATATATATATATATATTTTATTATTATTAATTCTAATGGGGTCACATCAATAAATCAGGGTACATATGTACAATGAAAACATCTCCAGGTTATCTTATCATTCAATTGTGTTGCATACCCATCACCAAAAGTCAAATTGTCCTCTGTCACCTTCAATCTGGTTTTCCCTGCGTCCCTCCCCTCCTCCCTATCCCACTCTTCCCTCCCTCCCCCCATCCCATAACCACCACTCTCTTGTCCATGTCTCATACCCTCACTTTCATGTCCCACCTATGTATGTAATCGTGCTGTTCTCAGTTTTTCTTTTTTTCTGATTTACTTATTTCACTCCGTATAATGTTATCAAGGTACATCCATTTTGTTATAAATGATCCGATGTCATCGTTTCTTATGGCTGAGTAGTATTCCATAGTATATATGTACCAAAGCTTTTTAATCCACTCGTCTTCTGACGGACACTTGGGCTGGTTCCAGATCTTCGCTATTGTGAACAATGCTGCCACGAACATGGGGGCGCATTTCTTCTTTTCGAACAGTGCTATGGTGTTCTTAGGGTATATTCCTAAAAGTGGGATAGCTGGGTCAAAAGGCAGTTCGATTTTTAATTTTCTGAGGAATCTCCAAACTGTTTTCCACAGTGGCTGCACCAGTCTGCATTCCCACCAGCAGTGCAGAAGGGTTCCCTTTTCTCCACATCCTCGCCAGCACTTATTCTGTGTTGTTTTGCTGATAAGTGCCATTCTGACTGGTGTGAGGTGATATCTCATTGTGGTTTTAATTTGCATTTCTCTAATGATTAGTGATGTTGAGCATAAAAAGGGCTTTTATTGAAGGTCAGAAAATATACTTAAATTTCATTATATTTATGATTTTCAGACTTTGGATTGCCAAAGGTATCCAGGAGAATTGAGGGTTAGTCTAACAATTTAATTTTTCTTATGAGTGCAAATAAGTGTTCATCAAGGCATTTATTCAATCTTTCCTATTTAAAAGGTACCGTTAAGGTGTCTATTCAAATACCGGATTTATTTTAAAATTGGGATATTTGACCTTTTTGAGTTGTATGACTTCTTTATATATTCTGTATACAAGTCCCTTATTAGATAGATGATTGGCAAATACTTTTCCTATACTATAGGTTGTCTTTTCACTTGTCATGATAGTATCATTTGGAACAGCAAAGTCTTGAGTGTTGATTTGCATAGCTTATTTTTTTCTTTTGTCACTTATGCTTTTGGTGTCATATCTAACAAACCATCACTAATTCTTAATGGTACCTTTTAAATAGGCAATATTTTAATGGTAAAAAATTCCAACTTATCAATTTGGTCTTCCTTCTGATTTGTGCTTTTTGTGTCCTATATAGAAGTTTTTGCCTAACCCAAGTTTTTTTTTTCCTCTTGAAGTTTTACAGTTTTAGCATTTCCATTTGGGTCTATTTCAAGATCAACTTTAAATGAATTTTTATGTATGGTGTGAGATAAGGATGATGTTCTTTTTTTTTCATCACAGGGATATCCAATTTTCAGCCTCATTTGTTGGGAAGACTTTTCTTTCCCCAATTAACTGCCTTGGCACCTTTGTCAAAAATCAGTTGACCAAATATGGCTAGATTAATTTCTGGATTCATTATCTTATTCCGTTACTCTATATGTCTGTCCTTTTATCAGTACCATACTGTGGCTTTCACCTAAGTCTTGAAATGAGATCATATAAGTCCTTTACCTTTGTAATTTTCTTAACCCTTTGAGTAGTGAATTTTTTTCACGTTCAGTGACCCCTGGGAGTGAGTTCTTTTCCAAAAAATGAAATTAGTTCCAGTTACAGTTTTATTAAGCTAAAATCATGTTTGTTTGATAACTAATTTATGGAAACAAGAAGAACATACACATTTTTTTTTTCAGGAACAGAGAGAGAAGGATAGATAGGGACAGACAGAAATGAAGAGAGATGAGAAGCATCAATTATCAGTTTTTCATTGTGACACCTTAGTTGTTCATTGATTGCTTTCTCACATGTGCCTTGACCACGGGCCTTCAGCAGACCAAGTAACCCCTTGCTGGAGCCAGCGACCTTGGGCTCAAGCTGGTGAGCTTTTTGCTCAAGCCAGATGAGCCCACGCTCAAGCTGCGACCTCGGGGTCTCAAACCTGGGTCCTCCGCATCCCAGTCTGATGGTCTATCCACTGCACCACTGCCTGGTCAAACTGCTTTACACATTTTTAAAATAAAAATTTTTGTATGATCGTACTCTGGATGGTCAGGAGGCACGAGGACATACGTGAATGTTTGTACTACTCAAAAGGTTAAAATTGCTTTGAGTATTCTAGATTCTTTGCACTTTAATGTAAATTTTGTAATCATCTTATCTTTTTTCTATTTTTCCAAAAAATGATTGTAAGAATATTGTTTGGGATTGCATTGAATCAATGTATCAATTTGGGAAATATTGACAACTTAAAAAGTTGAGCCTTCCAACCCACAAACATGATTAGTATCTTCTCTTATTTAGACCTTTCATTTCTCTTAATGCTTTATATTTTTCAGTGTGTAGTCATTCATTTCTTTGTTGAATTTATTCTAAAAGTTTCTTACTATAAATGAGTTTTTATTCCACTTTCCAGTGGCTTGCTGCTATTATATAAAAATGCAGTTGATTTTTGTGCATTAATTTACAACCTTGTTAAGTTTGCTTATTAGTTGTAGTAGCTCTGAGGCAGTCTTAGCATTTTCTATATAAACAGTCATGTCATCTACAATTTACATTAGTTCTGGTTGGTCCCCAAAGGAATTCTATTTGGTAAAACTTTGATAATATTAAGTGTATTTTAATATCATGTATTTCTTTATAATTTTCCATGTCAGATATTTTGAAAATTTAAATTGGCCTCACTCTTATTCTTTCTCTCCTTCATTGGTTATCTATATCAGTGAGATTCTTAAAAAGCAATGCTAAAAAATGGGGGGAGGGCATGACAGAAAACCATTAATGTGTCAGAATATTTGGTTTGGTTGGAAGGTTTTGTGGGCTTTTTGTTATTTTTGTTGTTGTAGTTTTATTTTTTGTTGACAAGTGTTAATAGCATTTATTCCTAAGACCCCCATATCTATTCTGTTTGGTCATTGGAAAGTGGGGTTTGGGTTTTTTGGGAAGACCTGAGAAAGAACTTGATTTCTAAATACTTGGGGAAGATCCTGAACACAATATTTGGGAGGACTGTATTTCACAGTATTTGTGCCTGAGAGATTTTTGGTTTCCTAGGAAATATCACCTTGGACACTGATGTTCAAATATAATAGGGGATTCTCAGCATCCTATTTTATTACTTAGCTAATTGTTTCAATTCTGAGTACTTTAGAATATTTTTTTCCTGTGCTGCTACAGCAAGAGACTTGATTGCTTTTAGAGTTCTATGTTTAAATTGTATTTGGGTTTTTTGGAAAATACATTTTTTTCAGAAGGCTAATTTGGGAACATTTTTCTTTAGATAGTGTGAGGTCATTATGACATTGGAGTAAATTGCAAAGGAAGAGCCAATTTGTTTAGAGTTTATTTCTCATCTGACTTTGCTTGGGGAGTATAAGCCTGTTTATTTGGAGATGAAAAAGGACACACTCTCAATAACTCCCATTTTGCATGTATAGCAACTTAGGGTGTAAAATAAAATACACCTCAGGCTGATACAATTCAAAGAACACATCAGAATTAATTTTTTAAAAGAAAGATGATATTCCCTATAGAATTATATTATATTTTCGGTAAGATTTAAATTTCTATATCTGGTAACTTCCAAATTTATATCATCAGCCTGGACCACTTTCTTGCATCCAGGCTATATATAGTCTGCTCAATAGCTTCACTTGGCATGTAATAAGGATTGCTTCCTTACCAGATCCAAAATAAATTTCTGAATTTTTCACAAAATCTACTTCTCCTACTGTCTGTCTCATCTTAGCCAATGATAACTCCATTCTTTCAGCTGCTTAGATCAAAACCCCACCGTCATCTTTTTTTTTTTTTTTTTTTTTTACAGGGACAGAGAGAGAGTCAGAGAGAGGGATAGATAGGGACAGACAGACAGAACGGGGAAAGGTGAGAAGCGTCAATCATTAGTTTTTCGTTGCCATCGCAACACCTTAGTTGTTCATTGATTGCTTTCTCACATGTGCCTTGACCGCGGGCCTTCAGCAGACCGAGCAACCCCTTGCTGAAGCCAGCGACCTTGGGTCCAAGCTGGTGAGCTTTTGCTCAAGCCAGATGGGCCCACGCTCAAGCTGGCGACCTCGGGGTCTTGAACCTGGGTCTTCCGCATCCCAGTCCGACGCTCTATCCACTGCGCCACCGCTTGGTCAGGCCCCCACCGTCATCTTTAATTCATCTTTTTCTCTTATGCCCTATAATCGTGATGGCGAAACTATGACATGCGTGTCAGCACTGACACACGTAGCCATTTTCAATGACACGTGGCTGGAAGTATGGGGCCGCATGCCGAGAAGGACGTTTCATCCTCGGCTCCTGCATGGCCAGGTGCAGTAACCGAGGATAAAACATTTGCTGTAGTGTAGACACTCTGTGCCTGAGGTCTGTAGGCCAAAACAACAGGACTCCAGCACAGAGCATCTAGTTCTGGGTCTTCCAGTTAGGCCGTTTTTCTCGAAGTGACACACCACCCAAGTTATGCTCGATTTTTTGGCGAATTTTGACACACCAAGCTTAAAAGATTGCCCAGCACTGCCCTATAATCATTCCACAGGCAAATTCTGTGCTCACCAGCTTGATTCTCTACCAAGAATCCAATCATTTTCTCATCATTCATACAGCTACTACTCTTGTCCAAGATATTATCATATATAAAACTAATTTTTCTTCTTCAACCTTCTCCTACTGCACTATTCTTTCTCAGCATATTAGCCAAATATTGTCATGCATCAGTTGAAAACTCCTATTGGTTTTCCACATCAAAGTGAAAGACCAGGTCCTGAATGCGATCTTCAGGGTGCTTCTATGACGAGGAGGCCCCTGGTAACCTCTCTAACCTCATCCCCATTCCTCTCTCTACTCATTCAGCTGCAGCCAGACTGGCTTCCTAGCTGTTCCTCAAACACACATAGCTTGCATTGCCATGGGCCTTTGTTCCCACTTATCTTTCTGCCTGGAACACTTACCCTTAGATATCTTAATGCTATCAGTGAATGAAACAAATATTAGAATTTGTGCCAAATGTTACCTTTTCATTGAGATGATCCCCAGTTTCTCTGTATGAGATAGCAGGCCTGCCAGTACCTCCCCCCCACACATCCCTTCCTTGTCCCTTTCCCCAACTCTGATTTTGTCTATAATACTTGTCACCATCAAAAATTTGTCTGTTTTTTTCTGCTTGAACAGTGCTTGCACATACAATAAACACTTAAGAGAAATGTGTTCAATTAATATGATTACCTATACATAGAATAATAGTCAACATTAATTCACTCACTTAATTTTTACAACAAACTTAGGAGCAACTATTTCAATTTTACACAAAGGATCTGAGCAGAAAGGTTGGATCATTTATCCAAGACAAAATGTGACCCAGTGGATGCGTTTAATTAGCATAATACGATACACTGAGGATGTTTTCTAGGGAAAAAAACTTCACAGGAATATTAATGTGAATAGCTGAGTTAACCAGGAAAAATGTATTACTTATGATTTAATGAGTATTTTAAAAACAGAAACTAAAAAATGCCCTATAGTTTTTAGAGGTTTGTGAGGGGAAAATAAAACAAAATTCTATCACTGGAAATCCCTAAAACAGTCTCAGTTCATCACAGATCATGTTTCTTTCTTAAATAATTTTTTCAATTCATGAAGGAACAGACGAGTATAGATAAATGTGTTTGACCAACATTGTGATTTGTTAAATTATGCATATTTTACATGAGATACAAATATTTTCGATATTCCTTTCATTCCATGATAACATTAAGATATGTCCAACTAGTTACCTGCTGAGTTTGAAAAACTAATGATTAAACACACTTTCCTTAAGGAATATTAATTTGACTTTTGAGTAGTCCAAGATATGAAAATATACACAGCTTCCAAGAGAAAATATTATTTTCTCCATTGGCTTATGCACAAAGCTGTTTGAACAAGCCCCTATTTTAGGGGTTGCCAGTGTTAACTTCAAGTGAATATTGTATTTATAATTCATACAGTGTGTTCCCAGAAACAGTTTTAATTAGAGCACAAATTGTTACTCCCAGTATAAATTCTTTTGTAAGTAGCTGAGCCTAATAATGAGGGGAAAAGTGTTTCTGACTTTGACACCTTAATAGATTTACAAACATATAAATTGCCCAAATCCTATCTTTGTTAACAGGAGGCACTAATTGTGAGCCTCGCTCAGTGTTGGGTGGGTGGAAGGGGTTGGGGGACACACAGACATAGCAGGTGCTCTCCAGTGGGGCCCTCTCTGTGGAGTAACAGTTGTAACCCACAACCACTCTGGCCTCCAAGGTTTGCCCAGGAAGCTGTGGGTCAGAGGCAGTGTCTGGTGGAGGGTGATTAGGGCTTAACTAGATGGATGTGCTGGGTATGGAATGTGGAGGGGCTGGTACAAAGAGAGGCATTAAGGAGCTGGGGTGGGATGTGAGGAGGGGGAGTTCATCTGTGAGGGTTCCAGTAAGTGGGGGCTATAACTTGTGAAGACTCAGTCTGTGAGGGGTTCAGTTTTTGGGGTGTCTTGTCTGTGAGGGGCTTATTCTTGGGGTGATTCACCCTGTGAGGGGTTCCATCTGCGAGGGGCCCAGTCTGTTGGGATCCATTTGGGGGCTTAAGTCTATGTAGGTTGTTGCCCTCTGGGCACAGGTCTGGCTGGGATGGGGAGGTGACATCTTAGTGGGAGAGATTTGCTGGCAGAGGCCAGTGCAGTTGACTGCTGGCGGCAGCTGCTGCTTCCCTGTCACCCTCCAGGCTAATAGTTTAATAGGCCTTATTTGGTCCTCCTGCCACAGGAAAGAAACCCTGCAGCATAAAAGCCTGAGAGAGTGAAGAAAGTAAAAAAAAAAAAAAGAGAGAAAAGGAAGAAGAAAAGAAAAGCCAAGGTTCAATATAATCATGAACCAGTTTTACTAGGCTCAATCATATAAAATTGCCAGCATACCATCATAGTGTTTGAGATCTTTCTAAAATTTTCCTCTCAGCTCTTTTTTTTTTTTTTTTTTGCTACATCCCATAAATTTTGGTATGTTGTATTTTCATTTCCTCAAGCTATTTTCTTATTTATCTTGTGACTTCTTCTTTGACCCATTGGCTGTCTATGTTGTCTAATTTCTATGTATTTATTATTAAATTATTAAATTCTGTGAATTTTTCAGTTTTTCTTCTGTTATTGATTTTCAGTTTTCTCCCACTGGAATTGGAAAAGACACTGTATAATTTAAGTCTTTTAAAATCCATCTATCTATCTATCTATCTATCTATCATCTATTTTTGCAACAGAGACAGAGAGAGACAGAGAGAGGGACAGATAGGGACAGACAGACAGGAAGGGAGAGAGATGAGAAGCATCAAATCTTTGTTGAAGTTCCTTAGTCTCCTTAGTTGTTCATTGATTGACTGCTTTCTCATATGTGCCTTGACTGGGGGGTTACAGCAGAACAAGTGACCTCTTATCCAAGCCAGCGACCTTGGGCTCAAGCCAGCGACTATGGGGTCATGTCTATGATTCCATGATCAAGCCACCGGCCCTGCGCTCAAACTGATGATCCCACGCTCAAGCTGGATGAGCCCATGCTCAAGTTGGCAACGTTGGGGCTTTGAACCTGGGTCCTCTGCATCCCATTCCAATGCTGTATCCATCGTGCCACCTCCTGGTCATGCTTAAAATTTATTAAACCTTGTTTTGTTGTCTAACATATGCGAAGTAGCATTCCATGTGAACTGGAGAAAAGTGTGTATCCTGCTGTTGTTGGATGACAAAAGTCTGTATGTGTGTTAGGTCTAATGTGTCTATCTATAGCGCTGTTGAAGTCCTCTGTTTCCTTACTGGTCTCATTTGGTTGTTCATCTATTATGCAACATTGGATACTGAAGTCTCTTGCTATTTTTTTTTTTACAGGGACAGAGAGAGAGTCAGAGAGAAGGATAGATAGGAACAGACAGGAACAGAGAGAGGTGAGAAGCATCAATCATTAGTTTTTCATTGCTGTTGTGACACCTTAGTTGTTAATTGATTGCTTTCTCACACGTGCCTTGACCATGGGCCTTCAGCAGACCAAGCAACCCCTTGCTGGAGCCAGCGACCTTGGGTCCAAGCTGGCGAGCTTTTTGCTCAAGCCAGATGGGCCCACGCTCAAGCTGGAGACCTTGGGGTCTCAAACCTGGGTCTTCCGCATCCCAGTTCGACGCTCTATCCACTGTGCCACCGCCTGGTCAGGCTCTTGCTATTTTTATAGAGCTATTTCTCCCTTCAATTTTGTCAAGGTTTGCTTCATATATTTTGGAACTCTGATGTTTGGTACGTGTTTGGACCATGTAGCTTCTTGGTAAATTGGCCCTTGTATTAATATCTAATGTCCTTCTTTGTCTTTTGTAACAGTTTTGAATTTTCATAGCCATGTTTTCAATACAATCCTTTTTGATTAAATGATCTTCATAATACTCTTCTAAATATCATTTTACCCGTTTTATACAATTTTAATAAAAATTAATATCTTTTATTAAATTTTAAATGAGTTCTTTAAAGTCTGATGGTTTTATTTTTTACAAGGACAGAGAGAGAGTCAGAGAGAGGGATAGATAGGGACAGACAGACAGGAACGGAGAGAGATGAGAAGCATCAATCATTACTTTTCGTTGCCATTGCAACACCATAGTTGTTCATTGATTGCTTTCTCACATGTGCCTTGACCGCGGGCCTTCAGCAGACCGATCCACCCCTTGCTGGAGCCACCACCTTGGGTCCAAGCTGGCGAGCTTTTGCTCAAGCCAGATGGGCCCGCACTCAAGCTGGCAACCTCGGGGTCTCGAACCTGGGTCTTCTGCATCCCAGTCCGACGCTCTAACCATTGCGCCACTGCCTGGTCAGGCTAAAGTCTTACGATTTTAAAATTCCACACATTATATGAACAACTGTAAAAATTTGGTAAGTAACATCTGGTCACTAATACTTAAATTTGAGATATCATCAAAATATATATAAACAGTACTGTCATGTTTAGAATATAAAACATCAATTTTAGAAATTATCCATTTATTAACTTACATGTTGTACAAATATTTATTTGATTTAACAATGTATGTAATATCCTGAAGTCAGCAAGTGGAAGCTTATAGTAGAGGAGATCTCTCCAATGACTTTGTTGCCTCTATTTCTGTACTAGATAAAAACTTAGGACTTGTAAAACTGTGCCTATGCAGCCATACATTTCTGACTGTATCAGGTTAGACCTTCTGGTTTGAGGTGCTCCTGAATTGCAATTCTATTTGATGACTTTGTAAAAGAAACAGGCTCTTTGCTTCACCCACACCACTTTCCTCATGCCCTGCAAACATAGGATTGGGTTGTTTCTGCCTTAGGTTTTCTCTCCCATCTTCCCAGTGTCCTTAATGCTCTTTCTATTCTTATCAGACATCTAGACCCTCTCTTTTATTTATTTTTTCTTTCTTTCTCTCTTTTGTTTAAACATTGTTTTGTTGACTTTGAGAGAGAGAAAGAGACAGGAAGGGAGAGAGAGAGTGTGAGAAGCATCGACTTGTAGTTGCTTCACTTTAGTTGTTCATTGATTGCTTCTCACATGTTCTCTGACCGGGGGGCTCAAGCCAAGCCAGTGACCCCTTGCTCAGTCCAGCAACCTTGGGCTTCAAACCAGTGACCTTTGGGTCATGCTGATGATCCCATGCTCAAACCTTAATCAGGTAAACCTGGAGTTTTGAGCCTGGGATCTCGGCATTCTAGGTCAATGCTCTAGCCACTGCACCACCACCAGTGGGGCCTCTCTTTTCTTTTAAAGCACCAGATTAAAACCCTCACATCCCATAAAGGCTCCCTAATGTACCAGCCCTTCAGCCTGGAGCACAGCTTGACCCTATCCCACACTCAGCACATCTATCTGGTTAAGCCCTAATCATCCAAGGGCATCTCCTCCACCAGAGGGCTTACCTTGTGACTCAGAGTTCCCTGCACAAACCTCTAAGAAAGCAATTGTTGTGAGTTATAATTGCTCTTCTTGAAAATGTTAGCTGTACACTCTCTGTGATCTGGGATCCCAGGGACCCCAGCCCATGGGGAGGTTATTCTTTTCTGAAATTCTGTGACATTTTGTCTATCCTGGTCATTATGCATCATAACAATCATTTATTCATTGGCTCCACAAGTGCTTATGGGGTCTCTACCATGTGTCTGGCATTAATGGCCAGTGAGAATACAGCAATGAATGTGATGAATTCCCTTCCTGTGTAGAGCTTACATCACAACAGAAGAGAGAGACGTCACACGTTAGTGAGCTTAATACACAAGTGAGTACATATCAGGTAGTGATAAAGTCTATTAAAAAAAAAAACTCAAAGAAAGTGAGGGGATAAGAAAACTGGAAGGTGGGTGGGTGGAGTACTACCTTATACAAAGTGGTCCGGGAGACCTCTGCAATAAGGGACATTGGAGCAGAGACCTAAATGAAGAGACGCACTAAGCAGTATGACCAGGCCTGATGTTGTGGGTGTGTGGCCAACATAGGCACACAGAACCCTGAGCTCTGAAGGGCCCCACATTTGGGGGTTCATGCTTTGCAATTGCCATTGTAATATTCTTAATAGTTTAATCTTTGAATTTTGTAAGTGAAGTCCAAGGGGATTGGAGCCCCGGCTCATGCCAGCCAGGTTCCACCTCCTGCTGCCCAGGACAGATCACCTACCCCCATCCCCACGTACTGACGACCTGGGCACAGGGTGGGGTATTTGCATCAGGCACCTACCCCCAGCATACCAATGCGGGCTGTAACCCCAGGTGCTATCGGGGTCTGCACTCGCCCCCAGGTGCGTATCCTCATGACTGATGGAGTGCGACATTAAGTAACAGGTAAAAAACACCATGACAGGTTGAGGGAGAGATAGTAGAGGAAAGGAAAAAAATTTTTTCTGGCGTTTTGAACAAGGTACCTACATTTTTATCTTGCATGTGGCTGTCAGGAAAAGAGCGTCCTGGCAGCAGAACAGCAGGTACAGGATGAGTGGAGCCCTGTGGTGGAGGAAGGTCGGCCGGCCGGGAGGCTGGAGGACACAGAGTGAGCACGTGTGTGGACACAGCAGACGGGCTCTGTGGGGTGTGCGCGAGCTGCATCCTGCGGGGCCTGGGTTCAGGAGGAGTGGGGTCTCAGGGAAGAGGTATGAGGAAGAAGCTCAGTAACCCCTACAGTGTGTTCATGCCCTAGTGCAGTTACTTTTCAGTGATTAAGTCCTGGCCTCACAATTTAAATGTAAGTTTCTCGAAGGCAGGGACCATGCAGTCACGGGATGTAGCCCAAGGTGATCTTGGACATAATCTAATCTCACCCCACTTTCTGTCCTCCTGAGGGAATGACAGTCCCTTCATTAGAATCATGGAACTGCAAATGGTTTTCCAAACTATTTCAAGGAGGAAGGGGCTGCTATTAAGTATAAAGCTCATGTTCCCGTTTGGGAGATTTTGTCAGGTGTCTGGAAGGAGACGTGGGGTCTCACCAGGCTGGTGTGAGAGGTTCAGTGAGGAATACTGGAACGTTAGGTTGCAACCACAAGTATAGGTCTCAGGCTCCTTCTGCATCTCCTAAGTTCTGTGCTAGCTCAGTGCCTGGCCTCTCTGAGTCTGTCTGTAACAGAGAGGGGTTCTTATTGCTGTTGCTGGATTAGTTGTTTTAGACAACTCTGAGGGCTCAGTCTCAAACTGCATGTTCTTGTGACCTTTGCTGTCCCCGTATTCTCAGTGTCAATCTTTGTGAAACTGCAGACATCAGAAATCAAGTTGTTGGGTTCTCTGCAATTGCTAGCTCAGCCTCTGCATTTCCTGAAACGATATTTCTCAAGCCATGTCTTACCTCTTTCTGAAGGAGGTGTGTGGATACTGATGCTGGTTTGTCAGCCCTGATGGATGTATGAAAGTTGATGCTTCACACAGTGGGGAATGGTAGCGGGTGGGATTATAAGGAGGTTCTCTGGTTCCCATTTTGAAGAAGACATTTAGAATTCTGACAGATCCCCTCTTGCGACATCTGGATGATTAATTTCACATCTAGAAGTAAAAATCCTCTCTCTTTGTAGCCCAGGCTCTCAAGCTTATTCTCCCAGCCTTCCTTGTTTCTGCCAGCTCCCAATCTTTTTCATTCATTGAGGAATTTGGTGTCTGACTCAGAGATTTCTACATATCCCCCAATTGCCATGGCTAGCATGATCAGCGTGGTACCTTCAGTGTCCCTGTTGACAATCCATGTGATCACTTGCAGTGTTCCTCAACCAGTTCCAACCTCAAGGCTACTCTCTAGAATGGTGTTCCCCAGAGTTCTGTCATCTTAATCTCCACCACTCTATGTCTGTATTTAGCCTAGTTCACAATAATCCCTCAGTTATTTTTCTCTTGCCTGTTCTTTGAACCCCCCCTCCCTTGGCCTTTCCTACCCAGCCTCACCCCTTCAGGTACCCCCGCCATCATTCCCCTGCCAGTGGTCTTCCTGCTTTGCCTGCTGCATCTACCCTGCAGGTGCAAAACTTGACCTCAGTGCATCCTCTCCTCCTGCACCAGGGATCCTGGGTACTGCAGAAGGATAGCACACAGTAAGATGGCTTGGAGCTACTGAAAATTAAATGGTCTCCATTCTCAACCTAGTCCCCAGCCCTGCTCAGCTCTCCTCTCACGTGATCTGGTTAGATTCCTCTTTTGTTCTCATGGATTCTGCTTATTCCAGACACTTATTGTTCTTCCTAAGCTACCTGCTCCATCAGTTGGGTATTAGAACAGTAGGAGACTTTAAGGGAGATACATTGTAAATCAATATATGCATACTAAAATGACATCAAACTTCTTCCTAAATAAATCTCCCATATTTTGGTTACATTGATTAAAAAAAGAGTTGAAAACCTTAATCAAAGCATTCAAAAAGTTAATGTGAAAAACAGCAGCTCTTGAAGATTTTGCAATATTGCAATTATTGCAAACAAAACTTAAAATACACCATACAAAAGGAACTAAACAAATTCAGTGGTGAGAGCTCAAGGTATAAGAGTGAGTTTTGAAATTCTGTAACTGTGCTTTGAGATAACTCTATCTGTAGGAGGTACCTGGGTGGAGCTCCTATTTTTAATTAGATTATTTTATATCTGTGCTGCAGTGGAATGGGGGGGGCTAATTATGCTGCAGCATCCACATTTAGATTAAAGATTATTAATAGATACAATTTACTTGACAAGGTTTGTCTTTTACAGATAGATATATATCAAAGAAAGGCAGTATTTATCTAAGAAAGGTGGCAAAATGGCAGTGCCTATAGGAAAATGTTTAGGCTGAAACACACACACACATACATTTTTTGATTAAAAATTTACAGTTAGAATTTCTCTGCTTAGCAGGATTTGCTCTGAATTTATTAGGTATTTTATTAGCCTGTAGAGAGTATTTTCCAAGTTAAAAATATGGTCAGTGGAGAATCAATTGAAGGTGTTGACTGTTTCAAACTTGGTAGTGATAAAATACATTTGAAAAGATTGTAAGCAATTTTGTATAAAAATAAAAGTAATAAACCTATATTTGAAAGAAATAAATTCTTTAGATACGGATTTAGACATGGATATGCATAAAAATTGATCCAACTCTGTGAATATGTGCCAAGAGTAATTATTCTGTCTATAGTATTTTATAATATTTAGACAATAAACAAAAAGAAGTGAAAATATTTTTTTAACATACGGATATGTTATTTAAATTGTTTGGAATTAACTTTATTGTAAAAATAGTTATTAAAAATTTATAGGCCTACTAATGGGACAAACCACTCTGTCAGTTCATAAATAAAAGTGGCTCCTTTCACTCTCAGAAATGAATGGGTTGGCTACTCAGTTATATAGTTGTTTTGTCTGGATTACTCCTTCTAACCTGTCATCTCTTTGGGCTTTAAATCATTCCTTCCTGTTCTCACTGTCTCATGCATGTTTTCATCAGGTTCCCTTTGCTCTTGTACCTCTCTCTTCTGACTGTAAGCTACTTGAGAAAAGGCTCACCGTCTCATTTCTGCATCCTGTAGGTCTATCCCAATACCTGGAACATAATGGGTCCATAGTGATTATCAAGCTGATCAATTTAGGAGTTCATGTTTCGTTTTTTAAAGAACACTCTAATAAACCAACCTGTTAGTTAACAGTTGTATTCAACATCATCTTTTTTTTCATCACCCATCTGATAGCCATTTATTCAGACCCCTAGCAACTAAGCAAATGAGAACAAAAACATTTCAGAGCTGCTAAACACAGCATTTGCACTTATAATGGATGCATGAGTGTCCCCTAAAAGGGATGAGGTTACATTGCATGCAGATGTGGCTTCTGATGCCTTAAAACAACAGCAACAACAAATTAAGCCGTAAGCAAGACACACCATTAAGAGTAGAAAATTTTTTGTCTTGGTGTGTGATGTGCATGGAAGTCACTGATAAACACACGGCCCCACCGGCTAGTTTGTACCGACTTATAACAAGTTGTAGAGGCTTCTGTGCAGGGATTTGGCCACAGCAGGGAATGTTTTCTAATCTGTTGGTGTTTTAAGAAGCAGTCATTGTCACTGGAAGAGTGGAGTTCCTTGAATTGACAGGGGCTTTCAATAGATCAGTGACCTCTGACTGCACCTCTGGAGGATCAGATGTGATGGGGGCAAGAAGAGAGACTGTAGGGTCAGACATGGAGTAAGGAAGTGAGTTTTTCAGAAACAGTCCGCACCAAAATATTTCCTCCTGATTTACTCTAAGTTCTTTGCAACAAAGGACTATAGCTATTTTAGGTAACAAGCCCTTGGGAAAAGTCCTGAAAGGAAGTAGCTGAATTTTTAATACTTTCCTGTTATAGTAGGAGAGTATTGCTTCATGTGTCTAAATGCTAAAAACCATGCAAATAATGGGATTTTCTGAATAATTTTTAAATGACTACTTATTTTAAAAATCAGACCATGGTATGTAGTGAACAAGTTTCTGTAACCACAGTGTGTAAAGAAAATGTGATCTGTCACACTTTGTGTAAATATTAATATAATACACACTCTCGTGTAAATGTGTTATCTATCCCCATTGGTGGTGATCCTTTCAATGAAAAGAAAAAACTAAGAGAATTTATTCAAAAGATGTTGGGAGTTGGGCAAAATTCTTTCTAATCATTGTGCTTTTTAATTACTTATTTTCTCTTTTTGGTGTTAAGATCTTCAAACTCTGAAAATATAGTTAACCCTGAATAAGTTACCTTTTCCTGTGTAAAATGAACAAACATTTATGCAAGGTGGTTAATTTATAATACTACAGGTAGAAAGGGGAGTGAAGTAACTGCGTCCCGAGATCCCAACCAGGTCTGCAACTGAATAAGGGTTGTAAAGGGCTCATAACGACTTAAGCCTTGTCTTCTAAAGGTAATATAAAAATAGTCATTACTAACTCCACTGTCCCACAGTTGTACCTTTAGTAGAGGCATGTGCCTATTTAGGAACACCAGGCACGCCTGAGTTTTAGCATCTTTTACATGAGTCAGTGCTGAGGGATTGTCCCTTTCACCTTTGGAACAGCCACCTTAAGTCAGTAATAAATAACTACAGTATTAACTTTGCTCAAATATCTGCCTTCCCAAGAGGTGCCATTTTCTTAAATGATGGTACGTTGGCTCAGGCCCCTCCCAGAAAGCCCGAATTATTGATCATGTTTCCAGGAATGGTTCCTGAGGTACTGAATTGTGTATATTTCTATTAAGAAAAATCACCTCAAATTCCCTCAGCAGTGACTTACGCTCTCCACCATCTCCCTGTTCTCAATTTCTTGGGCTTGATAGAGAGAGAATGACATATTTGAATGGCAGAAACAAAGTCATGAACGACTAAGGACTGGGGGGTACACAGAGATGGATAGACTGTCATCCTGAAGACAGATGAGTGGCTAATAACAGGAATTTTAGACCCTTCAGGAAAGTGTTGCAAGAGAGTACGAGGACTACGTGGTACTCTGCCTTGCCTGCTCCTGCCCTTCAAGTGCATCTTATTTTATTCCACCTGGGTCTGCGGATGGCGGGGGAGCTGCTGGGGTCACTGTGCAGAGGAAGAAACACAGCTTTGTGGATTAAAGTAACAGGGGCAACAGTGATACCCAGGGAGTAGCCACTGCAAGTTGGAATACAGTAGATCCAGAGGGACTGTGTGCTTCTCAGGTTCCAGATACCAGTTTAGCTATTTAAAAGTTAACATTGTTTTACACTTTCAAAGTTCTGCCAATTATCCCATGTACATATATACATGGAAATATTGTCCCCTGAGTCAGGCTACTTTGGATGCACTGACATGGGATGCTTGAGAAGATATGATGTTAATGAATAAGCACTGTGCATGGCATTGTGTAGTGTACTGTTATTTCTGGTGTTAAACAAGTTATGCAAATGCATAGATGCTTTTCTGTACAAGAAATATCTACATGAATATTTAGAAAACCGCTAGGGGTTGATTCTTGAAGGAAAGATTGGATGTTTAGAGTAAGAAGAAAACTTATTTTTTACTATATATCCCCTTATACTATTTTAATTTTGTTTTTACCATATTTTTTTTAAGTAGGCTGTATTTGTACTAATTACCAGGGCTTTCAGATTTGTAAAAATCACTGACCACATTTCCTTCAGCAGGCTGGATCTTTCACTAGCAATCTCGAATAGTAATTATTTTTATGTTACCAATCAAATTCTCACAGTGGTGAGCATCAGTTGTCAGTGTGACAAAAAAAAATTCATTTTGCTGTCAAAATCAGAGCCTAAATCTTCCTCTGTAAAGATGTGATTGAGAAAGGGAGGTAGTTGTGCTGATGAGTAACATCAGATTCTAAATGGGAAAATGTCTGATATGGTGCATTTTCAGCATGGACTCATTTTTCATATCAGCTTTTGTACTGAGCCCTTAATGATCTCTGTCTTTAATTTTCTCACTGAGAAATTCATGTTGATTCAAGATCAGCTGTTCTCTTTGATTTATTGATCCTATGCTCAGGAAAAAAAACCCCACACAATTAAAAGAGCCTTTTAACACAATGCCTCCTGTTGTGCCCCCAGAATTGTGGGCCAGGAGTTTTTATATCTGTTCTCTCCCTACTGTGTTTTATGTTTGAAGTAGATTAAAGATGCTGTTTAATTTCCATTATGACTTTAATGTACTATTGTGGAGTCTTCGTGAATTTATGAGCTTCTAATTTTTGTTGTAATATGAAGTGACTGATGGAGAATCGTGAATGGTGGCCAAATCCTAACAAAATTATACTTTCCCATGATCAAGTCACAAAACTAAACCAAAGGCGTGTGTGTGTGTGTGTGTGTGTGTGTGTGTGTGTGTGTGTGCGTGCACATGCACAGGCATCATGGTAAAGCAGGAAGCAACATTGGCCACAGGGCAAGAAAGAGAGCCCTTGACTGAAATAAAGACCGCCACTCTCAATTCTGGGATAAATGAAAAAGAGAGGAACGTTGAATAGCTGCTGAGGGCTGCAGCAGCAGGAGAGCTTGACTTCCTTGTTGATGAACTATATGCTGTAACAGATTGTGCATCTCTACCAATTATCCCCATGTTCTTCCTTCCCAACATCTCGGGAACATCTCGCTTTGTAAACCCAGGAACAGTTTGTTTCCATTTTTGTGAGATTGACAGACTTTGAGCACGGCCATAAATACAATTGATTAATGACCTAGATATTTAGGTCTCTGTTTGTTAAAATTAGTTAAAAACAAATAACCACTGCACACCAGAAATGAACATGATAAGGAACAGCAGGAAATTATGGTGCATGAACTATCATTTAAATTTGGGCTCTGTTCAGAAAGTATATTTTTATGATCTAATTTTGTTTTGTGTGGTTAGGAAATACCACTGTGGCATGTGTCCTCTCAATTTCCAGAGTAGTCCCTTCAGGGACTGTTTCATTCTTTTCAGTTTTGATATCTCTCCTACTGCCAGGTGAGAGTGGTTTATGGTAAGCCCTGTTTGAGTTGATTGGCAGAATTCTATTTGGTATGAAGGACTGAATCATAGTGACAACACAGGTCTGCTTTCATCTTTAACAAAACTTGACTTAAATTAAAAAAAAGAAACCAGTCACTAATTACTAACCTCTGTTTAGCTTCTCAAAGAAGATGAATAATGAAAAGAAAGGTTTAAAGCAGAGGTCCCCAAACTATGGCCCGCGGGCCAAATTGTGGCCACCTGAGGCCATTTACCCGGCCCCCACCGCACTTCCGGAAGGGGCACCTCTTTCATTGGTGGTCAGTGTATGGAGTACTGTATGTGGTGGCCCTCCAACAGTCTGAGGAACAGTGAACTGGCCCCCTGTGTAAAAAGTTTGGGGACACCTGGTTTAAAGAATTACAAACAGCTTGATAGAGTTTGCTGCCTTAATATTACACTTTCATGTTAACATGGCAGTTTTTCCTTGCGGTGTTTGGGTGACAATAGCCTGGATCCTTTAGAGACTCAAGTCAGCAAGGTGCTATGCATCCTTCAATGGCCCAGAATTCCTTTTATTTTATTTTTTTAATTTTCTTCTTTTCCAAGTAAGAGGAAGGGAGATAGAGAAACAGACTCCCACATGTGTCCTAACTGGTATCTACCCAGCAACCCCTGTCTTGGGCCGATGCTCTGCCCATTTGGGGCCATGCTCACAACCAAGCTATTTTTAGCACCTGAGGCAGAGGCCCCACAGAGCCATCCTCAGTGCCTGGGGCCAATGCGCTAGAACCAATTGAACCATGGCTGTGAGAGGAGAAAAGAGAAAGAGAGAGAGAAGGGAGAGGAGGATGGGGAGAGGTGGAGAAGCAGATGGTTGCTTCTCCTGTGTGCCCTGACTGGGAATCAAATCTGGGACATCCACATGCTGGGCCAACACTCCGCCACTGAGCAAACCAGCCAGAGCCATATAATTCCTTTTAATTTCTAAAATGTTTACAACTTTAGCTTGTCCTCAGATGTCTCAGAAATGAGTTACAGCCTCTCAGACATTTTCTTAGGAGGAAGTTTATATTTTCTGAGAAGGAAACCATGAAGTTTCCCTGTAGCTGCCTTGTAAAAGACTTTAGAAGAGGGAGATTGGCTCTCCACACCACTGCCTTCCAGTTTCATATGACTTGGATTAAACCGAAAGAAGAGAACTAGGGCCACGCCATGAGGTAGCCATAATTTTTTTACTTGGGACCTTCCCCTAACAACCAGCATTTTAATATCTCACTCAGTTCTTTCTTCCTACCCACTCCCTCCCCTTTCTAACAAAGCTTAATCTCTCTATTAACTGGTTGAGTATCTCACTAACTAAATAAAGTATACTCTTTTATAAACTATTTCTCCTTTTGGCAGTTAGATAACCTGCTTCATAAAGTGATTTTGCTTCTCTCTCACACCCCCATCCAAAGTTTGAAGTACATTTGAACGGAAAATTCAGTTAAAAGCATATACAAAGTGCTTTTGTCACTAAAGTGTAGCTATTAGGAATTGGTTTGAACTGAATCTACTTTTTATAACTTAAAACGTCTTTATATTCAGTTTATTATTAAGTGGAAAACAAAATGAAGTTTACATTGGGTCAGTTTATTTTTATAGTTCATTCTGATTTGGTGTTCACAATTTCATTGCAGAGTTTATACAAAGTCAACAAGACATTAACATACAGAGAACTCTCTGTGAGAAAGCAATCAATGAACAACTAAGGTGTCACAAAGGCAACGAAAAACTAATGATTGATGCTTCTGACCTCTCTCCATTCCTGTCTATCTGTCCCTATCTATCCTTCTCTCTGACTCTCTCTCTGTCCCTGTAAAAAAAAAAAACCCCACAAAAACATACAGAGAACTCTCTAATGTGCAGAGATCATGGATGCTGACAGATATTTTTATTGTTTTATGATCTGGTCTTGATAGTGGCATCACCCTGTAATCTGAGTACTGGTCCTGTGCACTGAGACTGGTTGGTTCTCTTTGATCTCCATATGGCCTTCTTAGCTTCACTCAAGCTTTTCAATGACCATCTGTGAACATGATGATAGACCTGATGAGAATTAGAGGAGACACCATGAATTCTGTTGTGCTAGCCAGTGTTTCATACAGTTTTGTGTGTTGACTCTTAGTATTTCAGTGCCTGTTAAAGTCAACTCAAGTCTTATCTTCTACTGACAACAGGTCAACACTGTTGTTTCATAATGCAAACGTTATGGTTCATGATCAGACAGGTACGGCTGAACCACTGAGCTCTGAAACAACAAAGATGGTGTGTGGAAAAGTTTGCATTCTTTCCCAAAAATTCTTGAAGACTGTCATTAAAGTGATGTTTGAAACAGAAAGGCTGACCCAGTAGAGCCCAAGCTCTACGTCGATCAGGCATCCCTGATTCTACTTCCCCATGCAGTGGGACACTCCTGCTTATCAGCAGGGCTGGCAGCGTCTTGGAGACTACTCTTGAGGCGGCTATGAGGATGCTACTGTTAAGTGCCGACACTAACTGCCACCGGAGGAAACGCATGAGACCGACACACACAGAGTTAGTTGCAATAATCACACAGGCAGTTTATTACTCACAAATTCTTTCGGCATGCCTGGGTACAGCTTAAGGGGGCCCCATTGCTGTGCTCCTCTCGGCTGGCTTTGGTCAGAGCTCAGAGCGGCGTGGAGACCGTCCACATCAACGTTGGAGTCTGGGCGATTACTACAGCACGGGACCCCTCAGCTTTAGTACCTTTTCTGGCCAACGCCTTCTAACAGGTGTCAATCTACAGGACTATCACCTCAAACCACCTTTTTGGGAGTTCCTCACAGGGAACCCATTTTATGTTAATCTACTGAAATGTTTACATCAAACCACTTTTTAAGATGTTCTTATTTACGTTAATTTACAAAGTTATGACATCAAGCCACTTCTTATCTAGGTATAACTTCACACACACACTAACTGGGCCCTACTCAAAAGTCAAAGTCTGAGCCTGACCTGTGGTGGCGCAGTGGATAAAGCGTCGACCTGGGAACACTGAGGTCGCCAGTTCAAAACCCTGCACTGGTCTGGTCAAGGCTCATATGGGAGTTGATGCTTCTAGCTCCTCCCACCTTTCTCTCTCTCTCTCTGTCTCTCTCTCTCTCTCTTTCTCACTCTGTGTCTCCTTTCTAAAATAAATAAAAAAAAAAGAAAAGTCAAAGTCTGTCAATCACATCTGCACATACTATATTAATTCCTATCCAGACGGCATAACTTTATTTAATTTCCTTAATTAATTTTAATATTATATCTTAATTACTTTTATATATCTTCCATATATTTTATATTTCTATATATTTAATTACTATAACCTTATATTACTACAACAAGGGCCAATATATGTAATAACCTATTCTGTGAATAGCTGAAGAGGAGCAGGAGCAGACCTTACAACGAAACCAACATTTATATCCGAAAGAAATTAAAGCATCAACACAGGCTATCTTATGATATTGGGATAATAGGTGGTTTGTTTTCTTTTTTATATATTTATATTTGTAAACAATCACTCTGTGATATTTAACTTTTAAAATATGTAAGAGTTTTTAACGTTGTTGGGCTGGCTGAACTAAAGATATGGCTAGTGTTTTCAATACTCTCCTTCCTTTCCCTGTCCTTATTCCCCTGAATTTATTTGCCTTCTTCAAAATGCCAGAGGGCTAATATTTTCTATTTGAAAAAGAGAGAATTTTCATCATGACTGTTCATTCTTCAGGACTCACTCTATTTACTAACAATTCGACTCAAACTAGCTCAAGCAAAAAGCACTGCTTCAGAACTAAAAGGCAACAGGTAAAACTGGCTTCTGACTCAGTTGGATTCCCGTCCCAACCTGTTTTCATCTTTTAGTTCTGTATCCTCTTGGGTTTTTATTTTTAGGCGTGTTCTGGCTGACAGGCATAGGGTTATCTCTTCACCCTGCAGGAAGATCTCTTTTTACCCCCAAAAGTCACAGAAGAAAGAAGGGCAGAAACTCACTGCCTGATATCCCTTAGCTGCCTTCTCAGATGCCCATCTGTTTGCCCAGGCAGTGGGACAGGGCAGTTAGTGGTTTCCATTGGGACTGTGACATCTCTGTTGGACTAGGGTCCTGGCCCATACTTATCATGCCTCTGGCAGACCTCTCTTCCTAGAGATGCAGCTCTAACTCTTATCACTTGTTAAGGTTCTATTTCCAGCTGAGTGGATTCCCTGACTCTCTCAAACTGTCTCCATAGTTACCAACAACAGCCTGATTCTGCCCCATCTCACCAATTTCACTCCTTTAGACACTGACATTCAGACCATTGGCTACTGTATTAGTTTCCTGTTGTTACTCTAAATATGGCCACAAAATTGGGGGCTTAAAACAATACAAATGTATTATCTCACAGTTCTGGAGGCCAGCAGTCCAACAGGAGCTCACTGGACTAAAATGATAGTATCAGCAGAGCTGTATTCCTCCTGGAGGTTCTGGGGGAGACTCTGTTTCTTGGCCTTTCCCAGCTCCCAGAGACTGCCTGCAGGGCTGGGTTCTAGGCTCCTCCTCCGTTGTCAGGTTTCCTAGACTCCTCCTCCCTTGTCAGGTTGTCAGTATGTAATATCTTGCCCCTCTCTTCTCTCCTTTTCTGTCATTATTTATCTCTTTCTCTGGCTCTTTTAAGGACCTTTGTGATTATGTTGGTCTCACCTGCATAATCTAGGCTAATCTTTCCACCTCTAGATTCTTGATTTAGCCATATCTGCAGTCTCTTTGTTTTGTATGCTCACAGACTCATAGGTTGTGGAGGTGAGGATGGTGACACCTTTAGGGAGCCACTGTTTTCATACAGCAGCCCGTCCCCAGGGCCTTTGGCTCACAGACCTGGCTCCTTCCACTTCGGCCCTCCCCTCTCCTCCATGGCCCTGTGGCCAACACATTGTTAATTATTTTAGGTAAAAGCTGATATTTCATATCAGATAGAAGGGTCCACTGTAGTTAGGTGGAATGCCTTAACATGCAGAGGACTACTGCCCCCTTGATGGATCCATCTGTCTGTTCCCTTTCTCTTAGTTATGACACTTTGATTACCTGCCTACACGCTGTGCCCCCACCCCCTCACCCGCCTCATTGAGGCATTGAAGTCCTGCCCAGCTCTAAAATGGAATGGTTCTGTGATATAATCCATGTAACAATGTAGTTAATTAAAAAAATAATAAAGGACTAGTTCATCCCTCTGGAAATCCTGCCATACTTGTGACATATAGAGCTTGACTGTTTTCCACATTTTTTCAGTAATTGTCCTGGGGTGAAAAGCTTGAAAATTGCTTTAAAATTATCCCAGGAATCTCAATGCCTAAAGAAATATCCATCTATTTAAGTTGTATATTTATATTTAACAGTAATTGTCTTAATAGATAAAAATGTCATTCTTTAAAAACTGTCATTTACTGACTAAACTCTACTTGTGATTCTTGATGTTCTTCATTATATTTGGAAACATAAGAATTTTTTCCTCAGTAGAACAAGTTGTTCTAGTAGTAAATTTCAAATTCTTGCTTTCACAGGAAAATAGAACTTTTGAAGAAAGTGGCAGTTTTACGTTCAGGGTTAGAAACGGATCCATCTTGTCAGACTGGGTTATTATTTTAGGTTATGTATCTGCCCAGATCCTTTCAAAGTGGATCAGAGTTTCCTGGTAGTCAGTGTGTTTGCTGTCACACTAATGCTATACTTTTCATTGTACATAGGATCCTCAGGTTACGACATAGTTTAGTTCCTAAGACAGTGATGTAACCCAAATTTTGGTGTAAGTCGAAACACACCCTAGCCTAAGTTACTTACCTATCCTAACACAGTTGTAAAATCATAATCTAGAACAGTGATGGGCAGTCTTTTGAGCTTGGTGTGTCAAAATTTGCCAAAAAAAAGAGCATAACTCAGGTGGTGTGCAACTTCGAGAAAAACGGCCTAACCGGAAGTCCCAGAACTAGACGCTCTGTGCTGGAGTTCTGTTGTTTTGGCCTACAGACCTCCGGCACAGAGTGTCTACACTACAGCAAATGTTTTATCCTCGGCTACTGCACCTGGCCGTGCAGGAGCCAAGGATGAAACGTCCTTCTCAGCATGCAGCCCCATACTTCTCTGCTATGCAGCAGCATGCGGCCGCGTGTCATCGAAAATGGCTACGCGTGTCATAGGTTTGCCATCACGGATCTAGAACATAAAAACACAATTAAGCCACAGAGAAAGGAAAAGTTCATACTGTACTGTGTACTGTACTGCGTATTCTTCCGCGTGCAACCAAACCAGTTCGCCCACGTAGTACGTAAGTACGACACTAACAGCATAAGCCGAAACATTCACATCTCTGTTTTTTCAAGTTTTTATGTGAATGAGCGTCGTAAACTTGAAACGTTGTATGTTGAGACTGTGGTAACCCGAGTACCCCGGTACCCAGGAAGAAAGCAATGATAGTGACTTCAATATAATGCATGGTAAACACAGGTTACCTTAAGGCAACATAAGCACAACCCAAAACAAACTGTAGGGATAATATGCTGATTTACCCAGAACTGAGAGGAAATGTTGGAATTAGATCTGGATTAAATTGTCCTAAAATCTTTCAAAATGTTTTTACCTTTCCTACATCCTAGAACCAGAACTAGAATTTGGGATTCTCTAGGAACCATAATATGTTTTTCTACTTTTAACCTCCTGGGCGCTGCTCTGCTGCTAACTGTGGAGCAGTGCAGATTAAGAGTAGAAATCTGGGTTCAACTTCAGCAGTGTTGCTAAATTTGTTGAGAGTACAACAGCGGTTTTAAAAGCCAAGGCCAAGGGAAAGACCTTTGACACAGGCCCATTGCCTGTGTTCCACTGGTGTTACAGAGCCTCTGGCTCCAGTCTGGACTTTGGCCAGGCATCACTTGAGGTGAGTGTAGAGGCAGTGGGCTGGCTTCATTTTGGTAACCAAGTGGTGTGAAAGGTCAGTAGGCTTTGCAGGCAGTCCACAGGAAATGACTCTGGTAGTTTCCAAAACTATTAACTGTCATTCGGTTTACTTAGCAAGAATTGTCTGTTTGACGGGAAAGCTTTTTATGGCCTTGGCCTGGCTACTATTTACTGAAATAGAGACACCAGTTTTCTCAAGGTAGTGACTTTGTAAACACTGCTCTCTTTCAGGCTTGATACAGTTTCAGGTTTGCCTAATATACAGAAACATGTTTGTGAAAAAGTTTAACATGTCTGAAACATAATAGATGCTCCTGAAATTTTTAGATGTACAAAGTCACCAGGAATACTGAATGAGCAAATACTGAGCCACTGCTGCTGGGGAAGTGGGACTGGCTCTAGCTGCCTCTGAGGCTGTGGTCATAACTTTGAATCAACCCATCAACACATCACCTTGGTTTCAGTGTGTTTTGTTGATTCATTAACATTGAATTTGGGGCCAACAGCACTATCACTCATGCCTGAATGAAGCTTATCAGGCACATGTGTTTTCTCCGAAGGCACATGCAGCCTTCCTGTGCTGAGGAACACTAGACTGCACTTCAGCACTGTGCTCGGGGCCCCTTTAAACAGTGAAGGCACCAAAAAAGGGGGGGGGGAGGCACTAAATAGACAGCGAAATGGAGACCTGTGTATGGTATGAGGACTGAAATAAGAAGGCAGAGTGTCACCTTGTCACTTCAGTCAACCTTGTGTGAGTTGGGACTCAGATTTTTCTCCCCTTTTTTCATGTGTGCCAATGACCACAAAAGATCCATAGTACTGATTTCGGGATTACAAAGAAATTTTAGCAAGGAGGCGAATTTGCACATATGGATTCCACCAATATGAGAATTGACTGTACTTGTAGTTTGATATTTTTGCTAAATATATTTTTCTACCAATGAATCAAGCACAAAAAAATTAGGTATTTCCCCCCAAAATCTAGACTGGAGCCAGAGGCTCAGTAATATCAGTGGGAACACAGGAAGCGCTCCTGTGTCAAGGGTCTTTCCCTTTTTCTTGTTTTTATTTTTAAGATTTTTCAAAAATGTTTATTTTATTGATTTGAGAGAGAGACAGGAAGAAAGAAAAAGGAACATCAAACCATTCCTGTATGTGCCCTGATGGGGATCGAACCAGTAATCTCTGTGCTTCAGGACAATCCTCGAACCAACCAAGCTATCCAACCAGGGCTTGTTCTTGATTTTTAAAACCACCATTGCATTCTCAACACTTTAGCAACGCTGCTGATGTTGAGCCCAGACTGGGATTTTTAATGTGCCTTGTTTTACACTGAGCTACAGAGCAGCAAGTCTAGAGTTAAAAGTCAAGAAACACATTATGATCCCTGAAGAATCCCACATTCTGGTTCTGGTTCTAGTACTAGATCTTGGACATATAAAACATATAATCAATTTAAAATATTTTATTTAACCCAGATCTGATTTTATCATCTCCTCTCAATTCTGGGTGAATCAGCATATTATTCCTACAGCCCGTTTTGAATAGAACTTTATGTTGCCCCTAAAGTAGCCCATGTTTTACTGTTAACTATATTGAAGTCACTACCATTTCCCCCTTCCTCTTGGGTATGATTGAAAATACATAGCTTTTTTAATAGTTGGTATTTCCACTTTTAGTTGCCTATAGCTTATTTTTTACTGTCAGTGAATTTCCCCTTCCAGAACTTTATTCACTGAATTATAATCTAAAACAGTTTGCAAGAAAACAATGAAACCTCAAATAAAAAAACTTCACAAAGATTGCAAAGATTTTAATTAATAAGCTAATTGCAATTAATCGTTATTATTTCTGTGTTTCTAAGTACACCCCTGAACAGAATTCAGACATCTTCCAGTAAAATCTGGCCCGGGGAGGAGGAGACAGGGCTATGCCAGTTCTTTCTGGCTGGCTAAATTCCCTCATGACCCAGTTCAATTTTGTTTAAAGTAGTGTGGCTTCTTAAGTGACATCTCTGTGACAAACCACCCTGTTCTTTTTACTGCCACATGTTTCTTAAACCTTTATCTTCCAGTGAGCTTCAGGTTGTTTGACGGGATTCTCTGTAGGAGCCTGGTATAAATCAAGGCAGCTTTATTTTTCTTTAAACACACGGTGCAATACTCACCTGCTTCCAGAAAGAAAATCTAGAGTTCTTGCCTGCTAGAGCAAATAAATTCCTGATATTAGGGGCCTCAATGATTGAAGCTTATTTCTCATTTATGTGATATCCAATTGGAAGCCTGGCTGGGGCTTGGGGTTCTCCTTCAGTGATCATTCAGACTAGCAGGCAGGCAGAGACTTTGCTGTATTCCACATGGAGGTGTAGATGACCACCCAGCAGGTGGGTTTGAGGAGGACCTAGAAGCAATGAAATCACTCCCCCCATATTCCTTAGCTACAACTCATCTGTGTGGCTTCGTCTAACATGGGGGTGGAGGGCTGGAAGTGTGGGCCCTGGCTGGGCAGCTGCCTTCGAGAAGCAGCACCGTGTCTGTGAAGGAGAGAGTAAATTTTTCACAGCCAGCCAGGTGTTGCTGGCATGCAGCCAGAGATTGTGTAGGATGCGGCTCTCCATGCCAGGTAGTGAAATGATATTAGTGTTGATGTCAACATTGAGTAGATAAGGTTGTTGGCAATATTTTTGTCAAATAGTCCCTGTGTTCAAGCTAAACCCTTGTTAATGTCACACCTCTCAGGTATAGAAGCCTTGTTCTCTCCATTTAGGTTTTAGGCAAATACAGGGCAGAGTATGGCAATCTGTTTTTGGTGCTCATAGGAGCTACTTGGAGACAAAATTCAGCTGAGCCTTTTGTGAAGAGGACACTCAACCCACGCAAATTAAACAAATTTAAGGATGGCTCCCTTTTACCATGCGTGGTGTGGGCTGGACCTGTGCTGAGCATTTGACATCTGTTGTCTCATTCTGTCTCTAACTCATCATTACAAGGCAGATTCTGTTACCACAATCTGAGTTTAACAGCTAAAGAAGTACAGATAGCACATAGCTCAGGAACAGCAGAACCAGGATTTGAGGCCAGGCCATTGGTTAGGGCAAAGGAGGATGGGTGAAGAACATGAGTAGCACCGGGGATGCATGGGAGTGACATATTGTCCTATCTCAGTGCTTCCTGAGGGCTTCACATAGTGTGTGCTGTGCTGACTGAAGGTTATTGAAATGCATTATTTTAGATCCCTACCACAGAGGCATCCTTGTTTCTTTTATGTCATTATGCTGGATACTAGGGTTACAGAGGATGCTACAGTCACATCATCCTTACTTTACAGACAGAGAGACCAAAGCTCAGTAAGTAAATGGCTTTCCCAAGTAGGTCCCATAATAGATCAGTTATTTTCAAGAGTTCATCTGATTTTTTGTGTTCCTTCCAAGGAATAGCTGATCACCATTAAGATAAGTAGTTGTCAAATAAACCTGTAATTTTCCTGAAGTTTAGTATTACTTTTTGGGTTAAATCGGTCATTTGTCCAATAGCTGCATAATAAGCAATTTTAGTCAATACCAGTCCCTCCATCTCTCCAGAATTGTAACACAAATATGGTAACACAGAGTAAGTCAGATGAGAGTTGTTGGGAATGCAGTTGCCCTTTAATAGGCTGCAAAGGGGCATATGGCTCAGAGGGCTCAGGACAGCCTGTCTGGAAGCTACCAGACCTACGGTTGTCTTGTCTCCTGGTGACTTATGTCAGCTGATAACACTGGAAGGAAAGGTGCTTCCATAGCACAGGAAGGAGTCATATCTTACCGCCTTGTCAAATAACAGCCTTTCCGATGTTGCCCAGAAACTTTTTAAGATAGTTTGATTCAATAAAGAAGTGAAATGCCATCACAAAGTAAACTCTAATATTTATTCAAAGGTGTAAATTCCATAGATGAATCATCCAGGGTTTAATCCACTCTTCTTGGTCAGCCAGAAACAAACCAATAATGTTCTCTGAATTATCTGTAGCTTTTCTGAAATGTGTGCACATGCGCAGATGGGTAAGGGATTCAACTGCCTCTCCATTAGTGGTATCAGGTCGCTCTTCTACAGGCGTGTCCACAGCTGTGCTATCTTCATCCTCATTTTCAGCCTTTTTAATATAATTTTAAGAAGTAGCATCATTTGGAAAGGTTAAGAAAAAAGAACATTATTTATGTACAAACCCTTGCTGTTAGCAGTTTTCACTTAAAGGTAGCTGATTACAATCAGCAGTCCCCCCACCACCACTGCTGCAACATAAATGAGTTTATTATAACAATTATATTACTACCTTAGTTTTGTGTGAAACACTGAGTGAAGTTGACCAGAGACTGATGAAATGCAGGTGTGGTGCTATTCTCAGAGCCTCTGTCTGGCCGTTGGCCTTGTCTGCCATCACCAGTCCTCCCTGAAGAGGTCACATTTTCAAGAGTCTCTTATTTTCTGTACCTAAGGTGACAATGCTCTGGAGGAAGAGAGATTTCTCCAAGAATGAGTCATTAGGCATTGAAACTCAGGTGAAGTGCTCATTCTGGATGATTGACAATTTGTAATATGACAACTGGAAATACAGTGGGTTCTGTGAAACTTTGTGGGTGGGGGTGGGGTAGGACCTGGAGACAATCAGAGGGTAAGTTTGTTTGTGTAATTCCTTTAAATGTTTGATAATATTCATTTTACACATCTCCCATGGGAAGTCTTTTTTTAGTGTATATTTATAAGTTGAATATCACTTATTTTTCTTCTTGTTCAAGTACATTATTCTTTTGTGGTATTGGTGTTGATAGTAATATTGGTTCTAGAAGCCTGAAATAAGATCTAGTAAAAGTTGTTGGGTAGAATCAGAATACAGAGGCCCTGGGGATGCTGTATCTATTGACCATTATTTCTGACCAGTAGGATCTGGGATAATTCAGGGCAGCTGATTGATGCATTGCTTAATTGGTGGTTTTGGACTATAGATTCATTTTTTTTTCATACTCAGGTCTTGACCCACCATCCCATATTATATCAATTTGATAGATTATAACTGGCTTAAAAAAAGAGAGAATTGAATAAAAAATAATATTGTACCATACTTACAAGGGTAAGAAAATACTGTTTTATGCATTTTTTGTATCCCATGAACGTAAGTGTGTATAGTATGTGCTGGTGTAGGAAGACTAGCCTTGTCTTTGGTTGTGAGTGTGACTATCTCTATTTATTTGGACAGCTACTTCTGTTCAAAGTAAACAAAGGTTATTGCTGTAATGGGGACTTAAGCCAGAATTCCATTGCTCAGCTCTCTTGCCAAGGGTTGAGACACACTCTCTGTGTGTCTCATCAAAATTTGACATATAGCTGTGCTGCTCTAGGAATAGCAACATCTCCCTAGTTGGTGTGCCTTCTGGGCAAGAAGGATTTTATCAATTGAACAGATGGATTAACTGAAAGGAATGTTAACTAGAAACTCCTGATTTTATTATTTTAGCAGTAGTTGAACATCTTTATGAGAGGCATAGTAATATTTCAACATCCTTATTAGCATTTAGTTATACAGAAGTCATTCAGTCATATCAATTTAGTAATTATAGCATCATCATTCTGAAATGAAGATCCACAGTACCATAGTGTAACTGTGGATATAAATGGTGGAAAGATCTACTTTTCACTCATCCCCTTATTTATATAAGCATTTTATATAGTATTCTATAATATAAGCATTTTTTGAGCAGCTCTATGTGCTGTGCTTGGGAACATAAAGGTGATGGCCTTGGTCCGATAGGTAGTCATACAATGGCGATCCAGGATGGTAAGTGTTAATTAGAAAGAGAGATTTATAAAGTCATCTGGGATTTTAAAGGAAGAAGAACTAACTGTTCAGTTTTGGAAGACATTATGCATCACCAAATCTTTAACATAAAACTTGACAGGCAAATAAGAGTTTTCCACTGGGAGAAAGGTAGGAGTTAGAGAGGGGACAGGGCACACAGCTGACTCCAGAGCACAGCATTTGAGTATCAATTGCCTCTTTCTCTTAAAAATTGAGTTTAGAAAACAATAATTTTGGTTATTCAGAGTACCAATTAGTGGAGGTTTGGCTAATTAAGGTTAAACTTTACACTACTGTACTAGAAAACAGGATTATAATAATGTGTTTTTAATAATGATCAAAGTAGCATAAATGTGATTTATTTGTTGTTGTTAAATTCTATATACTTTGGTACGGGTTCTCTTTAATAGGACCAATTTTCTCAGATCATTTTACAAATATTACAGACGGGCTGTTTACTTCTTTTTATCTTTGTTATATTAGGAGTTTACCAATGATTTTATTAATCAAGAATATTATCAGGTATTAAATATAAATGGCTTGTTCAATGGACTAAAGCTTATTTTAAGCGACCTCACTTACATGTTAGGGTCCCGATGTTCTCAGGTCGTGCAGTAAGTGGCTAAGCTGGAAGCTACCCTTCCACACTGCAAAGTGAATATTTTCCTGTCTCCATTCTTGTGGGAGTTTCTTAGGCAGTATTAGCTGGTCAAATATTTGATTTTTGGAATTATGTGACACCGACAATTACATTCTACATACCACTACCTACAGATTCACATTCTTTCAAAACCCTCTGTTGTAAAATTGAAGTGAGCGGGGCCTTGACGTCCGGTTGAGAGATGCTGATTGTGGGAAAGGCTTCTTCAGTTGGATGGGGAGCAATCATTGGTTCATGGCTCTAGGATTCTATGAATTTCTTAGAGTACATCCTGAACCAAACTCAACATCCACAGGCAGATGGTTGGTTAGTAACAGTTTGTGAGACATAATTAGTTCAAAATATTACTGTCAGAAATATCTTTGAAGATTAGAGCTGTGGCTTTACCCAGGCTACCGCATGACGCCTCTGGCTCAACTGTGGCATTTCCTTTATTTCCGCTTGCGAGCATGGTGAGCTACTTAGAAAACCTAGGGGGGGATTAGTTTTGGAACTTATTTACAATTTTGAAGGGATTTTCAGAAACCCTAGACAGTATGAAAATAATACAGAACTCTAGGAATAAAAAATCAAAGTTTTATTCTTTAGTAGCCATGGTCCCTTGAGCAAGTGACTCAGCTTCTAAGGCGAGTGCTCTGCTGCTGTCACATGGGAGTGCCTGCCTCACCTTGCTCAAGTGTCAGAAAGAAAAGATATTACAAGTGCACGTGCTTCACAATGTAAAATTGAACCCTTGGGCACTCAAGACAGCAAGCACTGCCAGTCTTTTGTATACCAGGCATAACAAAAGGGCAGGATAAGATCAGGGAGGAATGGAGGCTACAGACACTGAGATGCTTTGGGGGCTGGGATGCAGTTTCATCCACGGAGATCTGAACTGAACCAGGGGTCAAGTCCAGGTCTGCAAGCCAGGAGATCTGAAAGCCAGAAGGAGCCTTAAAGGACCAGAGCCTAGGGTTAGGGAGAGTGGTGGGAAGCTGCCTGACAGTAGATGTAAAACTGTGAGTTGTGGGACAGGAACAACAGAGGAGGTGCCACTCTTTGCAGCATCCCAGTTGGTGGCATTGCCAAGAGGGCTGCCCTGACTCTCTGGGAGCTTGAATTGTGATGGAGAGAGGGAGGAGGACAGCCCAGCACAGGCCTGCTCAGGTTTAGACCTTCCTTCTGGGTGAGTCATCATGTCCGGGGGGGGGGGGGGGGCTGGTGAGAACCTGAGGAAGGCTGTGAGAAAGCCCACATAAAGCTGTAGCCTCCCCAGTTATATAAATGGAAGTTAAAAATAAAAAAGACAGTGAGGGTTTACAAGGATGGAATACATTGTGGCTGAGAAAATTCTTGGCTGAGAAAATGTGGGAAGAGTGCTAAAGCCTTTGTTGGAAGGTTTTAGTTTGTTTCCTTGGTAAAAGGAGATGGGGGACAAGGAAGGTAGCAACTGTCCCTGGCCCCTTTGCAGTGTGGAAACAAACAGATGGAAAAGAAGACCGTGTCACGCAATTAAGAGTTTGGGGAGGAAAAGTGAAGTACAAGGCTAATAAAGAAGTGAATGCATTCTCAAATCTCGGGGGGACACAGATATCTAAAGCGGAGGCTGTAGTCCGAAGCTGAGCTGCTGAATCAGACAGGGGAGCTGTTTCTCCCCGTAGCTGTGGGAGCTGGTGGTTTCTTGCTTCCCTGCAGTAGCTTCTGTGAAGATAATCTATTTGCTCAGCGCCCTGGGAAGACATTAGTAGAATTTATGATTCAATCAGTTTCAAAACATTTCTGCAGAGTGTTGCCACTCTGTTATATGTAATTTAATTTTTTAGTAGCTGGCGGACTTCAGGCATATTTAACAGGACATTTTGGAGGAAAGATTAGTTTTGATAGGAAGCCAGTAGTAAAGGAATTAAAGAAAGTGGACTAGATGCCCAGAATTCTTTGTTTTAAGTTCTGGCAATCATATTTACATTTATTTTGACATTTGTTTTTGTTCCTAAGCTTATTACACTTACATAGGGACCACTTAGGGCTCTTCCAAAAAAAGAAAAGGAAACCACTGATAGTCTGTGGGGACGAAATGAGGGAAAGCCCCTCACGCTGACACAGGTGCCAGGTCAGAGCTGGCTGACACCCAGTCTTTTCTGGTTCTGCTTATTAATGAGTCGTTTGGACACACTGATGATTTCTTCTTTCCTCTGTAGTTACAGTTTCATCAAAGGATGATATGAAACTCCAGTTATATTTACTATTGTGATAACATAGAAACAGAAGTCAGTAATTGTGGGTACAGCATCCTCATGCCTGCCCAGATAACTGGTAAGTGAGGAATTGAAAGAGAGCAGCAGTGGTCTTCTTCTGTGAAAGAAAACATATTAGAAATTAAGAAGCTCCATGTCCTTGCTTTTTAAGGATCAGCAGTGGTCTTCTTCTGTGCAACAATACATATTAAAAATTAAGAAGCTCCATGCTCTTGCTTTTTAAGGTTTACTTTATATTGATCTACTTACATAAAATGAAGAACCTAAAAGTTCCAATGTCATGGTTCTCCCCTTTAAAAATGGAAAAAAATTAGTATTTGATGTAGATACAGAGGTTGAAATTTATGGATTGCCTCTTCTGTGAATTCTAAAGTTAGTGTGGCAGAGGCTGGCTAGCTGTTCATCAATCCCCATTCATTTTTTTTTCTGGATATAGTGCTGAATTGTACTTTCAGGTTAATCCTGCAGCTAGGTCCAACCACATGACTTATGTTTGGGCCAATGGAATGTGAGTGGAAATGACATGTATCAGCTCCAAGCCCTGTCCATCAAAAATCTTTATGCAAAATCTTTTGTGTTCTTCCTCCTTCTGCTGGATTGATGGATATGTACACCTGACCTTTTGAAGGAAATGGAACAACTGGAAGGAGGGATATCAGGTCCAGGAGTGACTCCTGGAAGGAGATTGGTCATTTGGAACCCATGTGTTTGTATACACAAGAAATAAATTTCTACTACATTGGACCCACTGTACATTTTTGGGGTAGTTCACCCCAATAGGGCTTGTCATCATGATTTCATCCTTATTAGAAAATGGGATTTCCAAGAAGCCCTTGAAGATTCCTGGAACAACAGAAATTCTGAACTGAAGGGCTGGAAATTTCCCCCATGGTGGATGATGTACATGTAGGACAGTGGTTCTTAACCTGGGTTCTATTGAACCCTAGGGGTTCGATGAGTTGGTCTCAGGGGTTCAGAGAAGACTCCGCTGCGGAGGCCAGAATAAAGTAATACCGTAATTTGTTGTGAGTTCATATACTTTGTTGGTTTTGTTCTTTGAGCAAAGTGATGTTCATGCACGGCTCATTTTGTGCACCAGTAAAAAAACATATACCTATGTCTTGAATTTGGAAAAAAAATCATATTTTATTTATCACTAAAGTAGGGTTTGGTGAATGCGCATATGAAACTGGTGGGTTCGATACCTCAAAAAAGGTTAAGAACCAGTGGTGTAGGAGCTGCTGATAAGGTCGAATGAGGCCACATTTGCAACGACCTTCTTCCTCCACCCCCTCCACCCCAGCAAAGGATTACTGGTATTAGTGTGGGTGCTGCTTATGGCTTTCCATTAAGAGAATAGGAGCCACCCCCATGGTACAGGGTGGCAGGACAGTGATGATTAAGAGAACCAGCCCTGAGTCAGATTGCATGGGTTTATGTCCTGACTCTGCAACTTACTGCATGACTTTGAGCAAGTTACCTAACTTCTCTGTACCTATATTCTCTCTTTAAAATGTGATCCTAATAGCACTTATCTCAGAGATAGTTGTGAAGGTTAAAGGAGATACTATATAAGTGCTCAGAACAGTATCTATCATATGATTTTTCAACGAAATACTAACTTATCCTTTGTAACTAACTGATTCAAAGACACTTAAATTTTTTTTTGGTTTTCCCACTTAGAGGCATACTTCTATGCTGAGGTACAGTAACTAGGTGCATATGGAATGCCATCGGTTTATATTATAAATAGCAGTGTTATGCCACATCCATCAGAATATTTTGAACAATCTATTGACAACTTTCTGTAGTTGGGCTGTACCCTGTCATTCATTCTACACGTTTGTTGAGCACCTATTATGTACTAAGAACGACACTAGCTATGGAAGACATCCAGGTGAAAAAGAAAGAGCTCATAGATTAGTGGAAAACAAAAATACAAACAGCTACTTCTGATACAGTGTGATAGCTCTTATACACAAACACCATAAGCTGTCTGATTAGTGACAGGGGGAGCTAAGTCCTCAGGTTTTATAGGGCTGAGGTCCTGCAAGTTGTGGGGTGGAGGCTGGAGCAGTGTGCAGCCAGCATTCTTGGGTTAGCCTACCTGCTGCTGCCCAGAACACTGCCCAGCCTTACCCAGTGAAAATGCAGTGCTTTGGGTGTTAGGACCCAGGCAAAGGGGGAGATTGGAAAGAATAACGCTGTTTCACAAAGAGCAAGTAACAATCACACAGTACTACCTCTGGTATGACAAAGAGATTCACATACACATCAATGAGCGCACACCCAGCATACAAAAAGTATACCAGTTCCTGTGTGCTTGACATTTGAACAATCATAGTTGGAGTGTCCATCAACTTGTTCAGACTGTAACATGGAATTATTTTTTGGTAGATTATGCTGTTGTGTATATTGCTTATCTATCTGATTCACCATGAAATGAAAATCCACCCCCTACATGAACCTGTTAGATAGAAGTCCCTGTTGTGAAAGCCCGTTCTTTCTTTTTTCCCTCTGCCTCATTGTATTAATTTCAGCGTAATAAAATCCAATGGTCTTGTGATTCCAGGAACAGTTGGTTTCTGACTAAAAGCAAAACTACTTGTTTTAGTCACATATGGTGAGGTGGCAAGTACTTGCTTCTGAGAAATCAAGATCTGTTTACAGCGGGGCAGTCAGAGGGTACGGGAACGGAGGCGCCACCTGCAGGGTTGAGGGAGGAAAATACACAGTGAGAAACAAACCTTACTTGACAGGAAAGGTAAGAAAAGGAAAAAGAAAAAAGGCAGTCCAGCAATAGAGACAAAGGCACTCAGCAGAGTCAGGCACTCAGCAGAATCACTTGTAGATATGCATGAGAACCCATTTTTGCAAAGTTCCCTTCATTCCTGCCTTTTGGAGTTTCAAAAAGGTTGTATTTTTATTTATTTTTTCTTTTTCAGAGCGTGGAGAGCCTCAAAATTACTCCCAGGGCTCTTACTGCTTAATCCCATTGCCACAGCTGGCTAACCATTTTAATAAAAAGCAATGTCATGCGTATTATTCTTTGCTTTGATAAGGGGAAGTGAATGTCACAGCAAAGTCTGTTAATACCAGGCAGGGAAGGATGTTCTGGCTTCAAGTCACAGTTTTCATACTGTTTTGGAGTCTTCTTCTTTCTAGCAGATCTAAATATTTATTCTACCCGTTCCTGCAGAAACAGTAGTGCTAGTCTAGAATTAAGAGAAATTGACAATGAAGATGATCAAACATTAGTTTTCCCACATGCCATGAGAAATAAGTTGGTCCAGAATAAAGTTCTACCAGAATTTTTCTGTTTGAATGTATACTTCCCATAAAGATGACATATTTTTCTTGGACAGACCTGATTTCAAGTATTCTGTGTGCCATGTCATCTGATCATGTTTCCAGTACATTCAACCACATGTTGTCCTAATCTTCTGTTAGCTTTGTTTATTGTTGCTTTCAGGGGGCAAAGTGGGCTTTGGTTGCTGATTTATGCATTTTGTCAGTGCCTATCCATTGAGTGTCTACTATTGCCAGGAACAGGGGACAGCAGGTATGTTACTTTTAAGAATTTCACCAGGAAGCTCAGAAGCCAGAGTTCAGTTGCATTCTAAGGAACACTGCACTCTTCTACTCCTGATGCTGGAAAATGTCAATAGGAACTGATGTTTTTTGAAGTATCCCAGTGTAGCAGTCATTGTGGCAGATTCAGATTTGTTAAGATGTAGGTTTTGGTTTTTAGAGTACTTAGAATCAAGTGGACGGTAGGACCCGGGGTGGGAGGCACACAAATATAATTGAAACTCAGCCACAACAAGGAAATGCCATGGAAAGAGGTCCATGAGGCAAAGGAGGGCAATGTTTAGCTACGGGATTATTTGGCCAAGAAAATTAAAATCTGACATTTCCTCCCTACCCTCCAGTGCACACACACACCTCTTCTGATGGGAAGACTAGAGCACAGATGAGGTACACAGAGATTAATATAACCAGCAGGGGACCTAGTCAACTTGAACTTGGAGGAGCTTCAAAGACTGCTCTCTGTGAAAGGCAGGATCAAAGCTGATCATGTGAAAAAATACATTTCCATATGGAAAAGATCTATTTGAAATTTCTGGAGGCATTGAACCTGTTTCAGATTTCCTTAGGGTGTTTGTTAAGTGGGTTCCTTCTTTAAGAAATTCAGTGGCAGGAAACTTGTGGGAGATAGGGCAGGTTTCCAGAGGGTCTTGTTTTGGCTTTGGGGGTTCCCATGGATTGTCCATTACCCACAGGTTGGTTGAAGTATGTCATTAAGTTAACTTTGTTCTTAAGAACTAAAGGAGTGCCCTTGGCTAATAGCTTTTGACAGCAGTGACATTTAAGGGCTGGGTGTTTTGTGTTGGCATAGCAGATAGGCATGTACCTGCTGCTTTTGTTTAAAAATAACAACTAAGAAGGGACTATAGACTTTGATCAACTTTAGTGGAAATCAGAGAAGAGAGAAAGGAAGAGAGGATGGTTGGTTGGGCCATCCCCATGCTTGAAACTCATTCAGCCACAGATTTCATTAGAATTGGGGAAGATGTGGGAAGGTTAGCACACACATAAGCAGCCCCCAAGAAATGGAACTGACCTGGATGGATCAATTAATGCCCACAGTCCCTAGTCTAGACCTCAGCTGATTTCTCAATATCCTAAGAGTCAGTCTTTCAGTTGAAACAGAAATCTATTAATCCGTGAATGGAGAATGTGAATTATGTTAATTTATAAATAAATATATAATTATGTTTGCTAAGAAGCATATTGTTTTCCTATAGGTCATCAGAAGATTGTTTAGTTGTAGGGAATCAGAGTAAGAGGCCAAGAGGATTATTTTAATGATTGCTACCATCAAACTGTGATACATAATCTGACATCTTCACCTCCACCACAGGCACGATTCCACCCCAGTTCATGGTCATGGTCAGTGGGCCACAGTCTGCCTCCCCTGACAGTGCTGGGTGGCAAGGCTGACTCTGATGACCTAAAAGGGCCTGTCTGACCCTGTTTTCTAAGATTCCCTTGCTTATCTACTCCCACCACCACCCCCTTAGTATGTTCCCTCTTAAGAACATCAATACAGAAAGCTTTCGTTCGTAGTGTATTCCCTAAAACATGCACTTGTATGCAAAACTTTGAGAAATGCGCTTACATGTTTCTGAATCTAAACATAAAAAGCAAACCTTAAGCCTTTTCAAAGAAATTGTAGAATATCTTTGTAACCTTAGTGTATAAAATAATTTCTTAAACAAAACACAAAATGCAGAGAGACCTAAGAAAAGTGATATATTTTGCATCAAAATGGAAAACTTCTGTACACTATAAGACAGCATTAATACACTTTAAAAATAAGCCACAGAGTAGGGAAAAGTATTTGCGATGTAATCTACTCAACTAGTAATCAATCTATAAATTATATAAAGAAATCCTAGAAATAAAAGGACAAGTGACCCTATAACAGATACAGGCAATTCACAGAACTGAAAACAGATGGTCAAAGGATAAAAGAATGGATTTAAAACCATGATCTATTCAGACAATAAAACACAATATAAATTAAAATAAATCCATTCTAGATATTATCAATATGGATAGATCTCAAAAATGTTGAATGGAAAATACAAGTTGCAGTGTAAAAAAGCACTTGTAGGCTTCCAGTCAAAATGGCAGTGTAGATAAATACAGTACTTGCATCTTCCCACAACGATATCAAAAATACAACTAAACTGCTGAACAACCAATATTCAGAACTACCTGAAATCTAGTTGAATGGAAGTCCTACAACTGAGGATGTAAAAAAGAAGCCTCATGGAGATACGGACCTGGCTGGTCCCACACCCACATGTGGTGGATAAAAATTGGGAAGGATATCTGGACTGTGGGAGTCCCTCCTGAAGAGTGAATGGTCCTAGCCCCACATCAGTCCTCCCCAGCCCAGGGTTCCAGTGCTGGGAAGACAAGTCCCCATGACTTCTATCTGTGAAAATTAGTGGGAATTATGGCTCAGTGAGATGGAGGCTGCTGGAGTCCCAGGCACACCTCTGAAAGGGCCCAGGCATGGACTGACTTGGACTCACTTCCTCTGAGTTTGAGCACCAGGGCAGCAGGTCAAAAGGCACCAGGGACATATGGGGAGGAACTCAAATGTCTGGCATCAGAGTGAGAATTGGAGGGGCAGCTTTCTCCCAGACATAAGTGCCGGCAGAGGCTATTGTTCCTTTTCTGAGCCCTTCCCCCACAGAACTGGCAGGAAGGTGGCTTATCTGAGTCTCTGTCAACTTGACTACAACTGTTCAACCCACCCTGGTCATTCCCTGAGACCCCGCCCCACCAACTTGTGGGCCCACCCAAGTTGTTTCCCGTGGCTTCTCCATAGCAATGGCCTGTCTTGGCTCAGGCTTCAAGCTGTTCTAAAATCTCTCAAACAAGCCGCATCTTGCCTCAGTGTGCCCCATACCTCTCGCTAAGTAGTCCCAGGCCTGACACTAGTGGGAGCCGGCCTTGGTTCGCAGCTTAGCCTCTCCTGCACTCCTCCAAGCCCAGGAAAAGTAGCACCTATCTGCAATTGCTTTATAGTATATGCCTGGTGGTCCCAGACAGAACACAGATGGTGGCTGACCTTTGCCTGCACTCCCAGGATACCCCAAGCCAGCGCACTCAGTGGACTGCTTCAGACCATGTTAAAGAACCACCTAATAGCTTCCAAAAGAGTCACACTGAACAGGCAGTGTCAGCAGGCATCAGAGCCCACTGAAGTGAGTTCTGCTCCATGGGGTGGGCCCTGCACAGCTGATCCTCCATGGCAGTTGCAGCCAGTCCTTACAGCCAATTAGCTTGGGGGTAAAAATCTTTCACTGACATGCCAACAGCAATCAAGTCTCAACTACAACAGGAGGGTGTATACAACCCACACAGGGCAGACAGGGGAAGGTACACCTGGAGTGCCTAGCTTGAGTTAACAAGGAGGCTGTGCCACTGGACCTTACAGGACACTTACTACCAAGCCTGAGAGATGTGTCAGCTCTACCTAATACACTAATACATAAAAACAAAAACAGGAGGCTGCCAAAATGAGGAGACAAAGAAACATATCTCAAATAAAAGAACAGAACAAAACTCCAAACAAAGAACTAAACAAAATGGAGACAAGCAATCTATTAGATGCCGGTTTAAAACAGTGAACTTATGGAAAGAGTAGATGAACTTAGGGAGAAGTTCAACAGCATAAAAAAGGACATGGAAACCATAAAAAAGAACCAGTCAGAAATGAAGGATACACTGACTGAAATGAATAATTTATAGGAAATCAATAGTAGATTAGATGAAGCTGAAAATCAAATCAGTGATTTGGAATATAAGGAAGGAAAAAACACCCAAGCAGAACAGCAAAAAGAAGAGTCCAAATAATATGAAGATAATGTAGAAGCATCTGGGACTTCAAGCATACCAACATCTGCATCATGGGGTTAGTAGAATGAGAAGAGAGAGAGCAAGAAATTGAAAATATTATAAAAACATTGATAGAAAACTTACTTAAGCTGATGAAGGAAACAGACATACAAGTCCAGGACATCCAGAGAATCCCAAACAAGATGAATCCAAAGAGGCTGAGGATGGCTCCATGGCCTCCGTCTCAGGTGCTAGAATGGCTCCGGTTGCAACAGAGCAATGGCCCAGATAGGCAGAGCATCGTCCCCTGGTGTACATGCCAGGTGGATCCCCGTTAGGCACATGGGGGAGTCTGTCTCTCTGCCTCCCCGCTTCTCACTTCAGAAAAATACAAAAAAAAAAAAAACCCAAAAAACAAAAAATGCCACACACACACATACACAAAAAAAACTATCTTTTGATCATGTTTTGAAAGCATTTTAGAAGTAAGGAATTTGGCCCTGGCCGGGTTGGCTCAGTGGAAGAGCGTTGGCCCGGCATGTGGAAGTCCTGGGTTTGATTCCCAGTCAGGGCACATAGGAAAAGTGCCCATCTGCTTCTCCACCCTTCTTCCTCTCCTTTCTCTCTATTTCTCTCTTCCCCTCCCGCAGCCAAGGCTCCACTGAAGCAAAGCTAGCCCGGGTGCTGAGGATGGCTTCGTGGCCTCTGCCTCAGGCACTAGAATGGCTCCAGCAGAAAAGGAACAACACCCCAATGGGCAGAGCATTACCCCCTGGTGGGCATGCCGGGTGGGTCCCAGTCAGGCACATGCACGAGTGTATCTGACTGCTTCCCTGCTTCTAACTTTGGGGGAAAAAAAAGAAGTAAGGAATTTAATCAGAGAGGAAAATAAGTATATTTAACACAGAAATAAGACATGCATTAGTTAGAAGCTATGATACATCTCATGCATTTCTAAGACTCACCATGCAATCAAAATTGTGCAATAAAAACCACTGAGTTTATGGGGAAATGGTGTTAGGTATGCAGCACTCAAAAAGTTCATCAGTGACATTAAAAAAGAAGAGATAGGAACCTAAGTAAAAACAGCACATTTTTATGCATCTTAAGCACAAATTATTAAGAAAGAAACAATTGCCTTAAAAAGTACTTGCATTTTGCTTATGGAAGTAGGTGTAAGCAGGGTGGGAGCCTGTGGGTTATTGTGGGGTGCCTGAAGGAATGTTATTGGAAGGCAGACAGAAAGCAGACTTGGACCCGTAACACACGTAGAGCTCACAACACAGGTAGCTGGAAGATGCTTGGAGGGTATGGGTGTGTACATTTTGTGTATTCCTCTCAGCTCAGTTATATTCATTCACCTACTGTAACATTTCTTCCTCTTGCCACTACTGACTTTTTGTACTGGATAATTTTGTTTTGTGAGGGAGTACTGCCTTGCCCATTGTAGGATGTGTCTGTGTCAGCATCCTTGACCTCTACCCACTAGATGCCAATAGCAACCCCCACCCCCAGCCCCTGCCATGTAATGACAGAAATGTTTTTAGACATTATTAAATGTCCTTTGGGGGAAAACTTGACCTGATTTGGAACTGACTTAGTGTATCTCAGAGAAAATTGTATATACACATATGAGAAATTTTGTGATGTTTTATTTCCTAATATAGCCATCAAATGGAAACAAGTGCATGTTTTCAAAATAAGTGTTACAGCAAAAATAACTTTATTTCATTAAACTTAGAGTTTAATTTTTTATTTAAATAGTATGGGGAAATCATTTGAGCTTTAAAAACTGAACTGTGGCCCTGGCCGGTTGGCTCAGCAATAGAGCATCAGCCCGGCGTGTGGAAGTCCCAGGTTTGATTCCCAGCCAGGGCACACAGGAGAAGAATCCATCTGCTTTTCCACCATTCCCCCTCTCCTTTCTCTCTTTCTCTCTCTTCCCCTCCCACAGCCAAGGCTCTATGAGAGCAAAGTTGGTCTGGGTGCTGAGGATGGCTCCATGGTCTCTGCGTCAGGTGCTAGAATTGCTCCATTTGCAGTGGAACAACACCGCAGGTGGGCTGAGCATTGCCCCCTGGTGGGTGCCAGGTGGATCCTGGTCTGGCGCATGCTGGAGTCTGTCTGCTGCCCTCCACTTCTCACTTCATAAAAATACAAACAAACAAACAAACAAACAAAAACTAAACTCCATGTTTCATATCTGATACAATAAAACAAGGATTATAAATTAAAAATAAAATTTGGAAAAAGATATAAATTTACCCATAAATAATAAACAAACATAGCAGTAACAATTGGAATTAAAGCTTAAAGTTGATTCAATTAAAGGTGGAACATAGACTTAATGTAATTAGGTTATTTTAAACTAATAAATATATAATTTGCATAATTCTAGTTATGAACCTCAGAAAGTGTTCAGTTTATTCAAGACCACAATAATGAATAAGCAAAAATGTTGAGCCATAAAAAAATTCCTTTAATTTAGAAATAGGCCAGTGACAATGTATATTTCATACTCTGCTACTATTATATTTGGTTTAAACTATAGTTTAGGAGACATCACTTTTTCTTACGTAGTCTTTGTACTGGTTTTATAAGCAATTTTTAAATTACTTTTTGATTTTCAACATTAACAGCAACTTTCTGGTACATTTTTACAGCCCATTTTCACTTTAATAATGAAGATATAGTCAATAATGAGGAACACTTAACTACTTGTTCCTCAGTGAAATTGATGTAATTAGGCATTCATATAAGAAGCTGTTGTTTTATTTAAAAAAAACAAAAACAAAAAAGAACACACAAAAAAACCCACTTGCGGTAACTTATTTGGGGCTGGGCAAGTTGGAATAACAGAAGCCTTAGAAGAAAAGTTTATGAAGTGTAGTGTTACCAAAGAATTCAAGTCAATTATCTGAGATTTTGAAGTGATCTCCCTCCTTCCTAGTGAAGGTAATACACATACATGTTGATATGAAAACAAGTTACTACAGAGAAAGACATTTTCAATATTTGAGGAAATAGACACTTCACTGAAACCATTAACAATGTCAGTGTGACACTATAGACCTGAAAGTAAGGGTATATTAAATTATTTTTATCAGTAATGCTCAGGATATTAATTTTTCTGAACAGGAACTATATTTTCCCACCCTACTCAGATGCTTCTGTTACAAAGTAGAAGGAAAATATAAAGCAAATCGAACCTTATGCATCACTTCAGCAAGCCATTGATTCATGTTTTCTGGTTTGGGTTCTAGTTTTGTAATTAGTAAATTAATTGTCTTATTTTGTATGAAAAATACAACCATGACATAGAGTTGAAAACACAATTTTTATTATTTATAGACACTGTTTGTTTTCTTTTTCAGAGCAGGTAGAGAAAATACTATCAGAATTACTCTTAGGCATCTCCCGACCTTAATTTTGCTTTGGTTCCGTTCAAATCACACCATTTGGATTTTGTATATCATAAGCATGTGCTTTATCAACTCCAGTTTGTCTTGTGCCATTTGCTCCAGTGACGGTGCCGACCTGGCAGAATTTTGTGTCCAGGAGATGGATTTGAATTTAGGCACACAAGCCACCAGATGGCTCTCTTAGGTTTTTAAATCTCCACTTGGATAAATAAATTGACTTTCCCTGAAAAAAAAAAAAAGACTCAAGTAAAGTTTAAATAATGCCCTAGATCAAAATATAAGCAAGTCTTCATAGTTTCAAGCTGAATTGGTTTAGAGCAGTCGGGGATTATTATACAAGACCCTCAAGATGGTTTTACTAAATGCCTTATGACTTCTCATCTTTATTGGCTTTTTTTTCCCCTTCTGTTTTCATTCAGAGTTGAAATGAGTAATACCATGTTTCTTTTTCTCCCATCTACTGAACGTACTATGTTTTAGGAGTCTCATAACAGGGCCTGAGTCTCCAATGACAGCGTTAGGGGTTCACACCCAGAACAGAATGTAAACTTATGTGTTCCTCTCCCCACCATGCCTACTTGCTGCCCGTAGTCTCACTGTTGGGAACTTTCACATCTGCAAAGTACTCCAAAATCCAATGGGATAGATTCTTTATTCAAAAGAAAACGGAGGAAAAAAGATTATGGAGTTGTTTTTCATTGTGGTAAGAATGTATGGGATCTATCCTCTCAACAAAGTGCACAGTATTGTATTGTTAACTGTACGTAGATCTTCAGCTGAATGAGATCTAGTTTTTTTTTATAATAGGTGTGAAATGATATATTATTTTGGATTTGATTTGCATTTCTCTGGTGATTAGTCAACTGAGCATTTTAAAATGTACCTTGGCTATTATTTGTATGTTTTCTTTGAAGAAATGTCTATTCAAGTCTTGCACATTTTAAATCTGGATTTATTTATTTATTTTTTTAGTTGTAGGAGTTCCTCATATATTTTCGATACTAACCCCTTGTCAAATATATGATTGCAAATACTTTCTTCTATTCTTTTATTTCTGTATATTTTATTTTTAATTTAGAAATTATATTTAATGGGGTGACATTGGTCCATAAGAACACATAGGTTTCAGATAAACATCTCTAGAGTATTTGAATGGTTGATTGTACTGTATGCCCATCACCCAAAGTCAAATAATTTTCCATCACCATATATATGTCCTTCTTTACTCCCCTCCCTTTAGTAACCACTTCATTTTTGTCTTTGTTCATGAATCTGTTTTATATCCCATCTATGTGTGAAATCATATAGTTCTTAGTTTTTTCTGATTTATTTATTTCACTTAACATTCTCAAGGTTCATCCGTGTTTTTGTAAGTGGCAATATATCTCATTTCTTATGGCTGAGTCTGTTGTATACATGGACATCTTCTTTATCCAATCTTCTAAGGGATACTTTGGTTGTTTCCATGTCTTGGCCACTGTGAATAATGCTGCGATGAATATAAGGGGTGTATGTGTCTTTGCATACCAATGTTTTTGAGTTTGGATGCAGATACGCAGTAGAGGGATAGCTGGGTCATATAGTAGCTCTATTCTTAATATTTTAAGGAACCGTCATATTGTCTTCCATAATGGCTGTACCAGTTTACATTCCCACTAACAGTGAATAAGGGTTCCTTTTTCTCCACAACCTCTCCAACACTTGTTATTATCTGTCTTCTTGATAACAGCGAGTCTAACACGTGTGAGGTGGCATCTCAATTGTAGTTTTTATTTGCATTTCTTAAATAGCTAGTGAAGATAAGCATCTTTTCATATATCTGCTGGTCATTTGTTTGTCTTCAAAGGAGAAGTATCTGTTGGGTCCTCTTCCCATTTTTTAATTGGATTGTTTGTTTATTTGTAGTTAAGCTTTGTGAGGTTTTTGTATATTTTAATTGTTAACCTCTTGTCAGAGCTCTGGTTTGGTTGGCTGCCTTTTTGTCCTGTTTGTTTTTTTTGCTATACAGAAGCTTTTCAGTTTAATATAGTCTCATTCATTTATTGTTGCCTTTACTTCCCTTACCTTTGGGGTCAAACTCATAAAATGTTCTCTATGGTCAACATTCATAAGTTTAGTCCCTATGTTTTCTTCTATGTAATTTATTGTTTCAGATATTATATTTAGGTTTTTGATTATTTTGAATTAATTTTTGTACAGGCTGATAAACTGTAGTCAAGTTGCATGTGGCTTTCTTGAAGAGGCTTTCTTTTCTCCATTGTGTGTTTTTGGCTCCTTTGTCAAAGATTATTTTCCCATATATATGTGGTTTTATTTCTAGGTTCTCAATTCTGCTCCATTGGTCTGTATGTCTGTTTTTTCTGCTAAAACCATGCTGTTTTGATTATTGTGGTTTTATAGTATAATTTGAAGTCAGGTAGTGGATACCTCTGGCTTCGTTCTTTTTTCTCAGGATTTCTTTGGCTATTTGGGGTCTTCTATGGTTCCATACAAATCTGGTGATTTTTTAAATATTTCTTTTAAAAATGATAATGGGATTTTAATGGGAATTGTCTTGTTCCCATTTTAATGGGCTTTGGGTAATATGGCCATTTTAACTATGTTGAGTCTTCCACTACATTAACATTGACTATCTTTCCATTTCATTGTGTCTTTTTTAATATTGTTTTTAAAATATATTTTATTTATTGATTTTTAGAGAGAGTGGTGGGTGAGAGAGAGAGAGAGAAAGAGAAAGGGGGAGACGTAGGAAGCTTCTACTTGTAGTAGTTGCTTCTCGTAGTAGTTGTCTTGACCAGGCAAGCTTGGGGCCTCCAACCGGCAACCTCAGCATTCTAGGTTGATGCTTTATCCACTGTGCCACCACAATTCAGGTTCACTTTTTTTAATAATGCTTTTTAGTTTTCAGTATATAAGTTCTTCATATCCTTTTTCTTTTCTTTCTTTTTTTTATTATTCAATGAAAGGAGGAGAAGCAGAGACATGTGCCCTAACCAGGATCCACTTGGTAAGCCCTCTAGGGGGTGCTGCCCTGCTCATCTGAGGCATTGCTTCATTGCATAGCAGCCAAGCTCTTCTTAGCACCTGAGGCTGAGGCCATTGAACCACCCTCAGTGCCTGGGGCCAACTAGCTCCAATCGAGCCATTGCTGCAGGAGGGGAAGAGAGAGAGAGAGAGAGAGAAGTGAGAGGGGGAGGGGTGAAGCAGGTGGGCACTTCTCCTGTGTGCCCTGACTGGAAATCAAACCTGGGACATCCACATGCTGGGCTGATGCTCTGCCACTGAGCAAACCAGCCAAGGACAGGTTCTTCACATTTTTTGTTAAGTTTATTCCTAGGTATTTTTGTTGTTGCAATTATAAAAGGAACTTTTCTTTTCACTCTTTTCAAGTTTTGTTTTTGGCATATAGGAAAGCAGTAGACTTTTGTATATTGATTTTGTATCCTGCAACTTTTATTCTGTTTTCTTATTGTTTCAAATATAACTTTGGTTGAGTTTTTGTGGTTCTCTATATTCAGTATCATGTCATCTGCAAAAAAGTGATGATACCTTTACTGCTTCTTTCTCTATGTGGATATGTCTTATTTCTTTTTCTTGCCTGATTGCTCTGGCTAAGACTTCTAGTACTATGTGGAATAAGAGTGAGAGAGTGAGCATCCTTGTCTTTTTTCTAATATTAGAGGAAAAGCTTTCAGTTTTTCACCATTTAGGATGCTATTGGCAGATAGTTTGTCATCTATGGCCTTTAATATGTTGAGGTACTTTCCTTTTATACCCATTTTAATGAGTCTTTAATTATAAATGGATCTTGTATCTGATTGAATGCTTTTTCTGTATGTATTGATAGGATCATATAATTTTTGTCCTTTGTTTTATGTGGTATATTACATTGATCAATTTGCTTCTGTTAAACCATCCTTGTGCTCCTGGAATAAATCCCACTTGATCGTGATGGATTATTTTGTTTAATGTATTGTTGTATTTGATTTGCTATTATTTTGTTTAGGATTTTTGCATCTGTATTAATTAGAGATGTTGGTCTGTAGTTTTTTTGCGTGTTGCCCTTGCCAGGTTTTGGTATGAGGATTATGTTGACCTCATAAAATGTGTTAGAGAGTATTGCCTCGTCTTTGATTTTTTGTAAGACTTTGAGAAGATATCAAATCTTTAAATGTTTGGTAGAATTTATTAGTGTAGCCATCTGATTCTGGACTTTTATTTTTGGTGAGGTTCTTGATAGTTGTTTCTATTCCCTCATTAATTGGTCTTTTTGGGTTTTCTACTTCTTGATTCAGTCTAGGAAGATTGTATAGTTCTGGGACCTTATCCAATTTTAGATTGTTGAATTTGGTGGCATATAGTCTTTCTTCATCTTCTGTAGTGACTCTTTGTGTATTGGTGATGTCTGTGGTAATTTCTCTTTCATTTCAGGTTTTGTTTATATGATGAGTCTTTTCTCTTTTTTCCTTAGAGAGTCAAGCCAAGGGTTTGTCAATTTTATTGATCTTTTCAAAGAACCAGCTCTTTGTTGTATGAATTTTTTCTATAGGTTTTTTTTGTTATCTATTTCATTTAGTTCTGCTCTAATTTTTATTTCCTTTCTTCTCCAGGCTTTGGATTGCCTTTGTTCTTCTTTTTCTAGCTCCTTAAGATTTAATGTAGGTTGTTTACTTGAGATCTTTCTTGTTTCTTGAGATAAGCCTGTAATGATATAAACTTCCCTCTTATTACTGCTTTTGCTGCATCCTTGTTTTGGTATGCTGTGCTGGCATTCTCATTTGTCTGTATATATCTTTTGATCTCTGCTTTTATTTCTTCTTTGACCCAGTCATTTTTTAGAAGTATGTTGTTTAATTTCTACATTTTGGGGGTTAACTTCCTTTTTGCAGTTGAGTTCTAATTTTAGAGCACTATAGTCAGAGAATATGCTTGGTATAAATTAAATGTTTTTTAATTTGTTGAGACTAGTTTTGTGGCCCAACATATTTTTCTCCTTGAGAATATTCCAAGTGCACTGAAACAGAATGTATAACTGACATTCTGGGATGAAATGTTCTGTAAATGTCTCTTATTTTCATTTGGTTTAGTGTTGTTTAAGGCCAATATTTCTTTATTAATTCTCTGTTTAGATGGTTTACTAAAGCTGTCAATGGAGTGTTGAGATCTTCAACCATGACTGTGGTGTGTTTTTTTGTTTCTTTTTTTAGTTCTCTTAATAGTTTTCTTATATATATTGGTGCTCCCTGATTCAGTGCATATATATTAAGGAGTGATATACCTTTTCTTGATGTAGTGTCCCCTTTAACATTATATAATGTTCATCATTGTCTTTTGTTATGTTTGTTGTCTTGAAATCAGTATTGTCAGATATAAGTACGGCTACCACTGCTTTTCTTTGGGTATTATTTGCTTGGAGAATCATTTTCCAACCTTTTCACTTTGTGTCTACTTTTGTTCTTGCAGTTTGGATGCGTCTCCTGAAGGCAGCATATGGTTGGGTTTTGTTTTTTGATCCAATTTGCTACTACTATATGTGCCTCTTTATTGGTGAGTTCAGTCCATTTGCATTTAGGATAATTATTGATGCATGAGAACTTCCTATAGCCATTTTATCTTTTGTTTTCTGGTAGGTCTGTGTCTCCTTTGGTTCTTTTCCTTTGTATTTCTGATAGGTTTTGATTTGTTTTATGATACATTATACTTTTCCCTCTGTTTCCCTTTTTTTTAAAGCTGTTTATTTCAGTTTTGCATTTTTTGTGAGTGTTTACCATTAGGTTATTGAGAAAAAATATTGGTATTTACAAGAGTTCTTTGCCTTATGAATGCTTTTGCCACCTATCTTCCTTTGCTGTTTTAAACCTTTATCCTTTCCCCTTATATATTTTTGTTGTCATAGATTATCCTTGTGTATATTTTAAACTTGTTGAAGCTTTTACTTGTAGTTTTGTTTGGTTTAGTTCTTTGTAGAATAACCCCCTGAGTAGTTCCTGCAGTAGGGGTTTTCTGGTGAAAATTTTCCTCAGTTTCTGTATGTCTGGAAAATTTTTTATTTCTCCTTCATATTTAAAGGGTAACATTGATGTATTTAGTATTCTTGGCTGGTAATTCCTTTCTTTTAGTACTTTGAATATTTGGGTCCACTCTCTTCTGGTTTGTAAAGTTTCTTCTGAGAAGTCTCATGGTAACCTGGATAGACCTTCCTTAAATATTACTTTCTTCTTTTTCCTAGCTTTCTTGAGGATTGTCTTTCTGTTGTTGGTGTTTGACAGTTTTATTACAGTGTGCCTGGGAGAGGACCTCTTTGGGTTGAGATAACTAGGTGTTCTGTTTGCTTCTTGGATTTGAGGCTTTAATTCTTTCCATAGGCTTGGGAAGTTCTCATGAATTAGTTGTTTGAATAGGCTTCCATTCCCTTCTCTCTTCATCTTCTGTTGTACCTATTATTCTTATATTGCTCTTTCTGATAGAGTGAGATAATACCTGTAGAGCTTTATAATTTTTTAATTCTTGAGTCTCTCTCCTCTTCCCTCTGTATTATCTCTATTTGCCTGTCTCCAGTGTCACTGATTCTATCATCTATCTGGCCTATCTGTTCTATTAGTTAAACTTGATACTCATGTTTTAATTCATATACTGAGTTCTTCATCATCCAGAATTTCTGTTTGGTTCTTTTTTAAAGTTAAACTTCACTTTGGTGAATTACTCATTTTGTTCATTAATTTGTTTTCTGAGTGCATTAAATTGCCTGTTAGTATTTTCTCACTTCTCATTGAGCATTTTCAGAATTTCAATTTTGAATTCTCTATCATTTAACTCCCAAGATTCCATGTGATTGAGATTGCTTTCTGGAGATTTTCCAGTTTTTTCCTCCTGAACTGTGTCTCTTTCTTGGTTTTTCAGGGTATTGGATGGAGCTTTTTGCTACCTACATGGTATTTGAGAGTGGTATTACACTTGCAAGAAGTTTCTCTATTATTTTCCATTAGGTGGTGCTGGATTACAAGTTTTAGCTTTGTAAGGTCCCCTGACTGATTCCCCATGTGATGCTGCAGCTTGGGTTGAAGCTGGGATGATGGAGGCAAATTGGACTATGAGAGTTTTACAGCTTTCTTTGTTCTTCCTCCCACCTATAGCAATCTTGAGCCTCTGCATATTCTTTCCTGTTTCCCAAGAGACCAGGGACCAGTCAGAGAGTACCCATGTTCTTGAGGGGAAAGAGTGGTTCTGCAGAGTTTGTTCTGTTGTATGACACTGTTATTCTCTATACCTTGTGGGGGAGGTGAGATCTGGGAGGTTGGAGGACTGCAATTTGTATTTCTTTTTTTCTATCCCAAGTGTGACCTGCACACTGATTGCAGGAGCGCTGGCAATGTTCCAGAGTTTTATCTTCTTCCCATCCCTGCACTCAGCTGCTGCTTTGGTTTAACACTTCTCTGTGTGCCCCTCGACCCCAATCTCTACACTCCTCACAGCAGAAGATGACCCAGACACACTGGGTTTCTTCTCTCTCCCTAGCCCTGGCGGAAGAAAACCCAGACAGGCCAGGTTTCTCCCCTCTGGAGCTCCATTGTGAGTGTTCCTTATCTTTCACACCCACTTCCCATTTCTACCCTTCCCACTTTTAGTCCAACCTTTCAGGCAAACCTGCAAGTCCATTTAGGGTTCCTTCGATGAGTTATAGCTGTTTAATTTGTTAAAATTTCAAGAGGAGAGATCAAGGGTATCTCTCATGCCACCATTACTTTGACATCATTTCCTTTCTTCCATTCTATAAGTTGCCTTTTCATTCTGTTGATTGTTTCCTTTGCCATGCACAATTTTAGTTTGATGCAGTTCCACTTCTTTGTTTTTGCTTTTGTAACCTTAGCTTTTGGTATCATATCTTAAAAAATCATTGCGAAGACCAGTGTCAAGGAGCCCCCGTCCCCATGTTTTTTCCTAGGAGTTTTACTGTTTCAGGCCATCAGTTTGTCTTTCATTCATTTTCAGTTGATTTTTTTTTTGGTATATTTGCTACAATAATGGTACCCATAGGGACTAGATTTCCTAACACCATCTTTGTGGAAGAGACCATTTTTTTCCCCATCGTGTATCCTTGGCTCCCTTGTGGAAGATCAGTTGACATATATGTGTAAGTTTATTCCGGGCTCTTAATTCTGTTTCATTGATTTTAGAGAGTGAGGGCAAGGAGTGAGAGAGAAAGGAACACCAATTTGTTCCTATATGTGCCCTGACTGGGGATTGTACCAGCAACCTTTTCACTTTGTGACAATACTCTAACCAGTTGAGCTATCCAGCCAGGGATATTTATCTATCATCTATCTTTATGCCAATACCATACTGTTAATTACTGTAGCTTTGTAATATATTTTGAAATCATGAAATGTGATCAGTTTTATTCTTCTTCCTCAAGATTGCTTTTGCTAATTGGAGTCTATTGTGGTTTTGTGTTAATTTTAGGAATGCCTTTTCAATTTCTATAAAAAACATGCTATTGAGATTTTTATGGGATTTGCATTGAATCTCTAGATGACTTTGAGTATGTTAACAACATTTTAACAGTATTGTCTTCCAATGAGTAAACAAAACAAGTATTGAACCTCTGCCTCCTCTGTTATTCCTACTGTTCCTCCATCAGTGGACAGTCTATCAGCAAGTCTCTTTTCCTTTTCAGTTATCCTATGGCAAAATCTGTGTATAACTCTCTATTAGCAGTTGTAGGAGCCAGAAAATAATTGCTTATCTTAGCCTTTTGATTGTCATCCACTGAGAAGTATGCCTGAGAAATCTATGTGGGAAAGAGCTTTAGAGCAGATCTCAAATTTTAGTACATGTGCCTGACCAGGCGGTGGTACAGTGGGTAGAGTGTCAAACTGGGATGTGGACGTGCCCAGGTTCAAGACCCTGAGGTGACCAGCTTGAGCACGGGCTCATCTGGTTTGAGCAAAAGCTCACCAGCTTGAGTCCAAGGTCGCTGGCTCAAGCAAGGGGTTTGAGACCCCGAGGTCGCCAGCTTGAGCGCAGGCCCATCTGGCTTGAGCAAAAGCTCACCAGCTTGGACCCAAGGTTGCTGGCTCAAGCAAGGGGTTACTCAGTCTGCTAAAGGCCCATGGTCAAGGCACATATGAGAAAGCAATCAGTGAACAACTAAGGTGTCAAAACGAAAAACTGATGATTGATGCTTCTCACCTCTCTCCATTCCTGTCTGTCTGTCCCTATCTATCCCTCTCTCTGAGTCACTCTCTGTCTCTGTAAAAAAAAAATTTAGTACACTTAAGAATCACTTAGAGAGCTTTTATGAGGAAAGATTCCTGGGTCTCGCCATTAGAGGTTCTGATTCAGTGTCTGTAGTTGGGAAAAGGGCAATGAATTTTCATTTCCCCAAGCTTTTGGGTGGTGGTAGTGCTGCTGTAGCAAGACCTTCTGGAATATGCTTCTAATAGTTGTCGCTTCTGGGAATAAATGCCTTTGTAGGTGAACAGCAGAGTGATGCCACATCAGATCATTTGCCATCTAAATCATACAAGGTTTTACGTGATCAGAAACTTATGACTTTAATTAAGATTTAATGATACCCAACGTGGTCCATTTCTAGAATTCCTAGCAAAGAGTGACTTTTGGGGTATCAATGAGAGAAGAAAAGGGGCAGTGGAACATCACCTACAGATTGGCCCCACTGGCTTCATCTGTTCACTTATATATATTTAGGGGGAGATGATTGAGATGTATTTCAAGACCTCACCCTGTTGATAACACAGAACAGACCCTTCTTGTGGAGTGTGGAGAGATGGGATGAGTGGTGAGAAATGTGGCAAGTCTGTGACCAGCCTCCTCCAGCAAGTCACTGCAAGGTTCTTACTGATCTTTCAACCCAACCATTGCTTAAGGGCATTGAGACTCAAAGGTGACATCTTAAATAACATGGCTGCTGACATGTTCTTGAATCTCAGCTAAAGTAAACACAGACCCATTGTTCTAAGCCAGCGGCTGACACAAAGCCCTGATTTTCTTAATAAAGGTTTGAGATGGAAATGGTAGTCTTTCAATCCTATTTGAGAATGAAACTGTTAGAGTGGAGAAAAATATATATTTTTTTCTCTTGAATGACTCTGAAGAATCAGTAAGGATTCTTATCTAAGGCATTTTAAATCCACAGAGAGGTTGTTGTTCCAACAGGCTATGCTGGAGAGCGTACTATGAGTGCTAGCATTCTTTTAGTCTTTTCATCCTTAGAATTAATTGCAACCCAAGGACATACATCGGACCATGCAAGTGAGTAGTTCTTAGAAGCCAAAAACAGCACACTTATCATCTGGGCCTTATTAACTCATTCAACAGAAGCCTTTGGTGAGTCTTTGTGAAATAATATAACAAAGGCTCTGACTTAAGGAGCTTACTGTCTTTGAGTAAGCCATAGTTGTATGTACATAGATGCAGACTTGTTAAATTACGCCACATAGTAGCAGACATTGGCTCACCCCTAGTGTGCTTGGAAAGCATCAATAATGAAGGGACTGGTACTGACAGAGAAGGTGCAGGTGGAGTTCAGCCTGGAGGATGAATTTGCCAGGAATAACAGGAATCTCCAATGGCCTAGTGTCTAGGAAAGCATGGACCTATGGATGGAGACAGGGACCATGTTGCATCTCACATAATCTCATTGCCTACCCCAGTTTCTGGCACATTTAATTTGCTCAATGAGTAATTTGAAATTGATAATGATATGCTTTCTCACAATACATTTTCTCATCTTTGATGAGAGTGAGCAGTTTCTCTGCTTTTGGCTCCCTCCACATCCAGGCTATAAAAACACCTTCTGTAATGCCATACAAGGAGGAAAAAGATTTCATCAGAAGAGATGTATTAGTGAAAGCATTGATCACTCAGTATTGCATGGTGGGTGGCAGGTCAAAATCTGGGAACCATGGTGTTAGATGGCTCAGAGCTTCAGAATTCAGTGTTGCTTTCTCTGGCCACCATTTGTTCATATATTTGTTCATTTATCAAAAAAAAAATACTGAGCATCTACTAGGTGACTGGCTTTTTCTAGACATCAGGAATACAGTTGTGAACAAAATATACAAGGACCATACATACTCTCACAGCACTCATTATCAAGAAGAGGAAAACCCATGATAACAAGTAAGTAAAATGAGGGGACATTTTAAAATGAATATGAAGCAATAAAATATCCCCTAATTTTTGTGAGCAATGTACATCAGTCAGACAGATACTTCCAGAAAGTGATAAGCATGGTAAAGATCTGATGGGAAGTGACTGGTGGGGGTAGTAGGATTGAGTGGGCTAGAGACCTCCTTTCTGAGGTAAGCACTAGGTGTGGACACAGCACTAGACTGTTAAAACGAATTATTAGCATAGACCTGGCATTCTGTAACCAAAGTTGTTGTGGGAGTTCTTTAACTTCCTCACGTGGAGGGACCTCTGGCTTACTGATCTCTGAGGCAAATCAGGAAATGTGAGTGGAAAAGCAGTTGCACGGTGACCAAGTTGGCCTGTACAACAGGGAGCAGGAAATGAGGGCGTTCTGGAAGAAAGGAGCCTGCAGCCAGGCCATCAAGGAGAGGGAGGGGCTAAGGAAAAGCTGAAACCTTCAGAGATAGATTGGGGGAGGGCAGACTGGAGCGAGACAGAGCTGACTCGTCAGGATTGACTTCTCCACTGTTGTCTGTGCAGAGTGAGACATGAACTCCCTCCTCTGTGTCTCAGATGAGTCTTCATTGCTCATCCATGCTTTTCAGTGGCTGGCTTTCTTTTTTATCAATTCAATGAAGGACTGATCCAGGATGGAGTAGGGAATAAGAAAGTCTGATAAGGGGACACAGGAACTAGAAGGTCAACAGGAGCAGGTGACACCTGGGTTGCACTTTAAAATAATCCCACAGAGGTTTGATATTAGCCTGAATTGTAAAGTCATCCCCTAAGAGTAATAGAAGTGTGTCCTTCAGGAACCTCATCTGAAAAGGAGAGAAAAGTTCTCTTTACGGAGGTGTTGTGAAGAATAAGCTGAGCACTTGGCTATAATGGACTGGGTGTTTGTGTCCCCCCAAAATTCATATTCAAATACTAACAGCTGATGTGATGACGTGAGAACGTGGGCCCTTTGCGAGGTGATTAGTAATGAGGGTGGAACCCCATCATAGGATTGGTGCCCTTATAGGGATACGTGAGTCCTGTTTCCTGTCTCTGCTCTCCACCATGTGAGAACACAGCAAAGAGATGATTGTTTGAAAACTAGGAAACGGGCTCTCACTAGACACCAGATCTGCCAGCACTATAATCTGGGACTTTCAAAACTGAGAAATAAGTGCGTGTTTTTTAAGTCAACCAGTTTATGGTATTTTGTTATAGCATCCGGAACTAACACCATCATTCTATACGACAAATGTTGGTCTCCTCCCCCACTGCCTACCAAGGGATTGGGACTAGGTGAACTCCAAGGGCCTTATAATTTAAAATCAATGAAGCTGTAAGGTGAAAAATCCCTGTTCTTACTGAGCTTTCAGTATTCTGGCAGAAATAAAAAATGTCATTATTGAAATGAATGCAATCTATTGGGGATGACTTGAAACAAGAGTGAAAATTAGAAAGCAGTAAAACAGTTAACAAATATTACCTAGTAAATCAGTGACAAAATATAAAATGTCTTAATTAGCATTTCTCTCATGGCTTGAGGTCCTCAAGGCAGGTGGGAAGCTACGTGGCCCGGAACGTTAGTAGAGTGTGGAGAGAGCAGAGGTAGAAAGAAGGGTGTTCCGAGTCTGTGGTGGGAGAACAGCCTAAGCACAGGAGACAAGAGTAAATGTGGATATGAAGAGACTGCAGCTTCCCTGGCATTGGGCTGGGCGTTTATCTGTGTGGTCCGACATATCACATAGAGCAATCTCACTGAGTCACATTTAACTAATTCAGAATTTGTGATTATTTGGATAGAGCTAGCCTACAGTTTTGGAGGATAGAGGTTTATTACACGTTTGATTCGTCTAAGCAGGAAAACTGTAGAATTTTAGCTCATAAAGGCAAAGGTGAAGTACCTATAACTCACAGAGATTGAATAGCTTTCCTAACCTCACACAGCTGGTCAGACAGACCCAGAATTGATGAATGTCTACATTTTCTGGCATAATTTTTAGAACTTCTCATCTTATTTTAGACCAAAAGGGAAAGTTGTCTACTTAAGGAAACTGTTAAACTAGCACAGAGATACAGTTGCGTATGGGCATACCACAACTGCCCAGGTGAACACTCACCTTCAGGACCATCTTTAAGGGCATCACTAATCAGCCACTAATGAAGACGAGATATCCAGAGGCAGTATAGCTACTGTGCCAGTGGTAGTCGACCTGGTCCCTACTGCCCACTGGTGGGCGTTCCAGCTTTCATGGTGGGCGGTAGTGGAGCAACCAAACTCTATAGTAAGTTGTTTTATAAAGATTTATTCTGCCAAACTTAGTGAAAATCCGACATAAAGTACTTGGTAAGTAATTATTATTATATGCTTTAACTTGCTGTAACTCTGCTTTATAAATTTTATGAAGTAAAGTTATTTTTCTACTTTATAAATCACCATTACTGTGGAACTGGTAGGTGGTTAGAAAATTTTACTACTAACAGAGATACAAAAGTGGGCGGTAGGTATAAAAAGGTTTACTACCCCTGGTGTAAACTGAAAGTAATTTTTTAATTAAAATACATGGTAAATTACCACATTTATGTCCTTGCAGTATTTTTGTCCTTGCAGTAGATTTTTTTCTTGAACTTCTTTTTACAGTATAACATACATACAGTAAATATGAGTAAATGTACAAATCTTAAGTATACAGCTCAATGATTTTTTTACGTATATCAATGCCCCTGTAACCTTCACCATTATGAAGTTAACTTTCCTATTATTTTATTTTGGAAATTTTCAAACCTATACAAAAGTGCCAAGAATACTTTTCACCTCTAAACAGTTTCAATATACGTGAGACGGTTTTTAAAATGTATTTCTGGATTGGTATCTTTTGATCTTTGGTTGCCTTTTATCTTAAAAGTATAGGGAAAGTGGCATCAGTGTGTACAGAGAAGGGACTGTGTGCTAGGGACGTGTTTGTGTTCTGGGGCTTTCAGCCCCCTCCCCCCCCGCGGGGGATTGGTTCTGGAGTAACCCAGGGTAGGAGCACTTCGTTTCCGGAATTGGTGCTTCCTCCCAGTTCTCACCTGTTGGAGACAGCACACCGAAACCCCAGCATCTTTAGTGTAAGAATGGAATGTAATTGCCTGACAGAAAATAACCTTTGTAAATCCACTTAACAAAGGCAATTGAATACATCTTGGTTGTCATAGACATTGAGAAGTCCTTGTGTTTAAAGGCTATTTGGAGAAGTGTTAATATTTTAAAGAGCTTAATGCCAGGCAACCCGCTGCATGGGATTTAAATGTAAGGAGATGCTTCTCTGCCTCAAAAGGAGCCCCAACCCTGTGCAGCCTTATTTCTCTGAGCCTCCACTCGGGTCCCACCAGGTGAGAGAACCTGCTCCATCTGTGCCTCAGCTTCTGCCACCCAAATGTTTGATGTACCGTGGAAAAATTAAGGGCACATTTTCTTTCATCATAACTTTCTCAAAAATGTAAACATCTCAGATAATAATTAAGCACATTTGTTTAATAGTTTGCAGCATAAGAGTGTCCCTGCTGTGTTTCTCTTTAGTCTTGTGTTTGGGGGGGCAGTTAGGGAGCCCCTGTCTGCCCTCCTTTTGCTGTGAAATCAGCTTGCAGACTCCTGCCAGGTCCCTCACCAGACTGCCACAGGCCCAAATAAGACAATGAATGTGAAAGCACATTATGGTCATACCTATGACAATCCTCACCACTGTCAGGCATTAGTATGGTCCTATGTGGGGATGTATTTCAAAGCTCCTCTACATATAAATTTAAAAACAGGGTGTTTCCTTCCCAAAGAACACATAAAAGCAGGCATTTTAAAAAGAAAGTAAAATGTGACCTCAACTCAGATTCATTCAAACATGATTTTTAAATTTTTTTCAAAGAATATTCAGCCAGAACAGTTAGTGATCAGTCAGCCTTTAACAGCTCCCTTAAAGAGTCCTAAGTCCCCACCAGCAATGTCAATGGATATTATTTATTTTCTCAACATTTGCTTTTTCTCATCTTGGAATTTCTCGGAATCTGGCAGGTAGGATTAATGTCGTATGACATGTCTACACCTGGTCCTGGGGTGGGGGGGAGGAGTGGAAAGGGTTCCCAAAGGCTCATGCTGTCCTAGAGCAGGCTGGGCAGTGCTGCAAGCAAGGTGTTTGATTGGATAGGGATTTCTCTTTTTAGGGAATGTTCATGACTTACACATGTTCAAAACCAGAGCAGTTTTAATGTGCTTCTGAAAACTTTCAGTATCAAACATATACTCAAAACAACATTTGCTCAGGAGGATTTGCAATTTTGTCCCACAGTCAAGGACCCTAGCAGAGTAAAATTTTAGTGTTAGATGTATGTATTTAAAATTGATGTTCCTCCTACAAAGAACATTTTATCATTTGTTTTTATTTAAATCCCATTGTTTACATAATGGATTTACAAGCAACACTTAAATTTTTGTAAATAAAATACGTAATTTTCCACTCTCCTTACATATTGCAAAAATACATTGAAGTCTCATGGCAGAACTTTTCATTGTTTCATCCCTATGAACATGCCATATGCTTTTTCTAGCTAATAAAAAGTTCATCCGGATTTTTACTTTGCCCATAAAATAGAATTGATGATGTTTAGTGTTATAAAAGGAAAACAGATATCAAATAGGAGACAGATTTGCATGTTGTCAACTTTAATTAGATCCAGTTCTGTGGCAGAACTGAGGGCCATGTTCTGGAAAACGATTTTAAAGAAGCCACAATCAGAGCATGTTACCGTTGTTATTAGTAATTACCTTTATACTTCGAATGTACGGAGCAAGGTTATACCAAACACTATATATCCTTTATTAAGTTCTTGCACCTATTCTAGGTTGGTTGAGGAAGCTGAGACTTGGAGAGATCAGTGAATTGCCTAAATGATGGAGGTTGAATTTGTTCTTCTATCTCCCAGTTTCTGGGCTTTACCTGGGACCATTATGGTTTTTGAACATAGGACAGGTCTTGAGTCCACCAAAGTAGCTCTCTGTTTTAATTCTTTGCACTTGTTTGTGAACTGGGTAAGAGTTCATGGAGACCAAGTTTCCTCTGTACTGCACTCTGTGCACCCATGGCCCTGGTGAGGAGTGGCTGTCTTAAATCCATGCCTATGACAGTTGTACTCATGACCACATCCAGACCCACCATCTGTGCAATCCCCAGGCTATTCTGCCCAGGTGTTCTGTAGCCTGCATGGGGTTTGTGGGACATGATGCCAGAGGGCCAACATCTGGGAGTTTTCTGTTTTGTAAAACCTCATTAACCAAGTAAGGGAAGCAAAAGAAAGTTTCATTGTGCTTACAATAAGCTACAACTTAAAGCCTCTGCTGACTTTTTAAAACAATTCCTAGGAATGTTAGAAAGGTTGTGACTCTAAAATATCAGGCCACAATGTATTTGTGACTTGACATGAAATCATCAGTGAGGACAGCTGCTATCCTGAGTATGAACTTATATACAATATTTCATAATATCCTGCTTCAAGTAGCATTTTTACTGAAAGAGCATGTAAATGCCTGAGCTTTCTGTTTTGACACTTACCATGTGTACTAGCTCATTATATTTTATAGAACAAGCGTAATTGTTATGATGATAAATGAACACTTAGAGGCATAAATTACACACACTGGAAGGAGGGTGTCTTTTGGGCATGCTTTTCTTTACTATGTGGTGGCTCCAAAAATATATCATGGCCTTAAAAACAACTCCCAAGAGCAAGGCAATAAGACTTATTTTTTTATTTGATTATATAGATACAAGGTCAGATTATAGTGTATCACTGTTTTATAGGATGTGTCTGAAAGCCACAGAAATGTTCAAGTATAACATAGTTAGAAGTAGATAACAGCTATTTCACTTGGAAAATGTGCTCAAATGTCTGCTCCTGCGTGAAGTAGAGACGCTGCTTCCATCGGACTACGCTGCATTTGCAGACTTCCAGTGTACGTTTAGAGGCTGAGACAGCCAAACACTGTCTGTCTTAATAAATGTGGCAGATTCACATTTTTTTCCAATAAAATTAAAGATTTACAGAAAATACTGCATGTTTTTCTAGCAGTCCATTTTGTGTTAACCTCGTGCAGGGACAGCTCCGTCAGCTGTGTGATACCGGGTGGCTGCTTGCACACATCCTTGAGCAGGACAGGTTACATCTGAACAAGTGTTTGAATCATGTTGCAATTTCAGTCCATTAGCAGAGCTGCTGTCTAAGGATAGTAATCACAGCAGGGCAGAGACAGGCTGTGTTGTGAATTGGTATCAGAGCAGCGTTCAGTGGCCTGACATTGACCGTATCTACTTTTAGGAACTGTAGGCTATGAATTATAGCCTACTGGAGAAAGCATTCTAGTATTGCATTATTGGCATGGTAATAAGACAGAGCCAGAAACTTTGCTTCTAAAATCATCATAAGGAGATGCTGTCTTTGATGGTTGCCTGAGAGAAGCAGTCTGATTTTTCTGTCCACCCCTTAAACTCCACTTATTCACCTTCCCCCAGATGTTTCATTCAGCGCAGCTGCATGCTTGGCCACTAGACTCAGTGATTCCAGAGGGGTTGCCGCTGTTGTATGGTGTATAGTGTGTGTTTGTGTCTTCATGTATGTGTGTGTGCATGTTTCTGCCTTCCTTTACTCTGCCTGCAGAAAAGTATAGAAGGGGAGTATTGGAGATGATCACTTGCAGTATCTCTTTCTGAAATGAGTGATTATAACTACTAAAGATTGTGTTATAAGGGGAAGAAATTAAAATATACTCTAACACATAAAAAGGTTGAAAAGTAAAACCATCCTTACTTCTTCACTGAAGTTATCAGTACGCTGACTGGCCCCACCATTTGTGGCTTCACGTCATTGTGGTTGGGTATAATAGAATGCCTAGAATAATGAACTTTGGAATGTAGGACAGGCTACTTCTGTGTATGTTTTTCATGCAACAGAATTTGTATATTGAGTATACATATACTGAGTACCAGGGACGGTTGTAGGTTACAACACAGACAATAAAATCTCTACCTATATAGAGGAGGGGAAATGGACAGTACCAATAAATACAATAAGTAAATAAGTATATTCTGCAGTATGTTGAAGATGCTGAGTACTTATTCTAAAAAAAAAAAAAAATGTGGTGTAAAGTGACCAGGGTTCCAAGGGGAAGACAGTCAGGAATAAACTTTATTGAGTAGGTGACATCTGAGCAAAGACTTAAAGTAGCCAAGCAAGTGAGCATAGTGGATATTTCGGGGAAGAGCACTGCAGGCAGAGGGAACAGTAAGTAAAAAGACATGAGTGGAGGTTGAGGTAGGGAAGAAGAGAGGAAGATAAAGGTCAAGATGCAGCAGGAAGACTAATCCTCCACGCCTCTGTGGTCCTATGTGGATTTACAGTGTGTCCGTAAAGTCATGGTGCACTTTTGACTGGTCACAGGAAAGCAACAAAAGATTATAGAAATGTGAAATCTGCACCAAATAAAAGGAAAACCCTCCTAGTTTCTGTAGGATGATGTGGCAGCATGTGCGCATGCGCAGATGATGACATAACACCGTGTATACAGCGGAGCAGCCCATGGCCATGCCAGTCGAGATGTGGACGGTACAGAGGAAAGTTCAGTGTGTTCTGTGGCTTGCTAAATTCAAATCTGTGACCAAAGTGCAACATGAATATTGGTGCGTTTATAACGAAGCGCCACCACATAGGAATAACATTACTCAGTGAAATAAGCAGTTGAAGGAAACCGGCAGTTTGGTGGAGAAACCCCGTTCTGGTAGGCCATCAGTCAGTGACGGGTTTGTAGAGGCTACACAGGATAGCTACCTAAGGAGCCCTAAAAAATCTGTGCATGCATGTGCTCAACAATTACACCTAAGCAAGACTACAGTTCCTAAGGTGTTAAACATCTCTGTTTTATGGGGTACAAAGTGTGGCTGTTGCACGCTATCAAACCAGCGGATAGACCCACACGATACACGTTTGCTACAGATATGCTTCATGAGATCGACAATGATGCAAGATTTTTACAGAAGACTGTGTTTAGCTATGAGGCAAGCTTCCATATCTGTGGACATGTTCATCGCCATAACGTCCAAATATGGGCTGCTGAACATCCTCATGCCTTCGTTGAGTATGAACATAACACCCCTAAAGTGAACGTGTGGTGTGGCCTGGTGCATGATAAGGTGATAGGTCCATTTTTTTTCGTGGAACAGTCTGTGACAGCAAACACCTATCTTGACATGTTGGAATTGTATGCAGTGCCACAATTTCCAGAAGGTGTCATCTTTCAACAGGACGGTGCTCCTCCACACTATGCCACCATTGTTCATGAGTTTCTGGATAGAACATTCTCCCGGTGGTGAATAGGCAAGGGTTCTGTCAAGCCATGGCACCACGATCCCCAGATCTGACGCCCTTAGACTTTTACTTTTGGGGTTATGTAAAGCAACATGTGTACATTGAACATATCAAAAACATTAATCACTTAAAACAGAGAATTACAGGCATTATTCACTGTAACACCAGATGTCCTTACCCATGTGCGGCAAGAACTTCACTATCATTTGGATGTGTGTAGGGCAACAAATGGAGCCCACATTGAACTGCACTGAATAGGTATGAAACTGGGAGAGTTTTCCTTTTATTTGGTGCAGATTTCACATTTCTGTCGTCTTTTGTTGCTTTCCTGTGACCGGTCAAAAGTACATCATGACTTCATGGACACACTGTAAAACTGACTTGACTCTGAGGAGATTTTTAATATATTTTCAGAGAACTACACTAGCTGTTTCACTATACTGAGTATGGACAGGGGGCAGTGGTAGATGTAAGGAGATCCTGAAGAGGCAACTGCAATGACCCAATGAGCCAGTTAGGATGTGTTTCAGACCAGGATGATTGATTGCTAGGGAGCTGCGATAGGATTCTGGATATGTTTTGAGGGTCAGTAATATTCCCAGGAAGGTTGGATGTAAGTCAGTAAGAGAAAAAGAGGAATCAAGCAAGAGCGATGCCAAGATTGGAAGGGTGGGGCTGCCACCAGCTCAGATAGGGAAAGTAGGGTTAAAGAAGATTTGGAAAGGAAGATCAACATTTGTTTTTGAACATGGTGAATCTGAAACATCTGAGACATACCCAAGTGGAGAATTTCAGCAGATAGTTTGATGTGTTTATGCCAGAGGTCTCAGCTGTAGAGAGAAGTTAGGAAGTCATTGGAATTTTTGTTTCAATTTTCCTCCACCCAGTATGAGCCCCCGAGGTAGTGCAGGTAGGTGGAGAGGAGGACCTCTGAGGCCTGGAGGATCCCCAACATTAACAATCTGGGAGAAGAGGAAGAGTCAGAAAATGAGACCAAGACAGAGTGACTGGCAAGGTGAGAAAATCAAGATCATTGCCTTGGAAGGAGAGTTATGTGTTTCAGGAAGCAGGGCATGGCCATCAGTGTCCAATGTTGCTGGTGGCTCAAGTAAATTGAGGACTGAGACTTGGCCACTGCCTTTAGCAATGAAGAATTGCTAGTGATCTTGATAAAAAGCATTTTTAGTGAAGTGCTTGGGCAAACCCTGATTGGAGGCAAAGATTTTAGAGAGAATTGTGGGTAAAGGACTTAAATTTGAGTATAGAGAGTGTATTTGAGATGCTTCGCTATCAAGGAGAATACAGAAATAGGTAGTAGCTGACAGGGAAAGTGAGATCAAGATAAGGCTTTTGTTTTTTTATATATATATATATTTTATTATTATTAATTCTAATGGGGTGACACCAATAAATCAGGGTACATATGTACAATGAAAACATCTCCAGGTTATCTTATCATTCAACCGTGTTGCATACCCATCACCAAAAGTCAAATTGTCCTCTGTCACCTTCGATCTGGCCCTCCCTGTGTCCCTCCCCTCCTCCCTATCCCACTCATCCCTCCCTCCCCCCATCCCATAACCACCACTCTCTTGTCCATGTCTCATATTCTCACTTTTATGTCCCACCTATGTATGGAATAATGCTGTTCTCAGTTTTTCTTTTTTTCTGATTTACTTATTTCACTCCGTATAATGTTATCAAGGTACATCCATTTTGTTATAAATGATCCGATGTCATCGTTTCTTATGGCTGAGTAGTATTCCATAGTATATATGTACTATAGCTTTTTAATCCACTCGTCTTCTGACGGACACTTGGGCTGGTTCCAGATCTTCGCTATTGTGAACAATGCTACCACGAACATGGGGGCGCATTTCTTCTTTTCGAACAGTGCTATGGTGTTCTTAGGGTATATTCCTAAAAGTGGGATAGTTGGGTCAAAAGGCAGTTCGATTTTTAATTTTCTGAGGAATCTCTAAACTGTTTTCCACAGTGGCTGCACCAGTCTGCATTCCTACCAACAGTGCAGAAGGGTTCCCTTTTCTCCACATCCTCGCCAGCACTTATTCTGTGTTGTTTTGCTGATGAGGGCCATTCTGACTGGTGTGAGGTGATATCTCATTGTGGTTTTAATTTGCATTTCTCTAATGATTAGTGATGTTGAGCATTTTTTCATATGCCTATTGGCCATCTGTATGTCCTCTTTGGAGAAATTTCTATTCATTTCTTTTGCCCATTTTTTGATTCGATTGTTTGTCTTCCTGGTATTGAGTTTTATAAGTTCTTTATAAATTTTAGTTATTAACCCCTTATCAGATGTGCTGTCGAATATGTTCTCCCATTGTGTGGATTGTCTTTTTATTCTGTTCCTATTGTCTTTAGCTGTGCAAAAACTTTTTAGTTGGATATAGTCCCATTTGTTTATCTTGCCTTTTATTTCAGTTGCCCGTGGAGATAAATCGGCAAATATACTGCTGCTACAGATGTCGGAGAGCATGCTGCCTATGTTTTCTTCTAAGATGCTTATGGTTTCATGGCTTACATTTAAGTCTTTTATCCATTTTGAGTTTGTTTTTGTGAATGGTGTAAGTTGATGGTCCAGTTTCATTTTTTTGCAGGTAGATGTCCAATTTTCCCAACACCATTTGTTAAAGAGGCTGTCTTTACTCCATTGTATGTTCTTTCCTCCTTTGTCAAATATCAGTTGTCCATAAAGCTGTGGGTTTATTTCTGGGTCCTCTGTTCTGTCCCATTGATCTATGTGCCTGTTCTTATGCCAGTACCAGGCTGTCTTGAGTATAATGGCCTTATAGTAAACCTTGATATCTGGAAGAGTGATACCTCCTGCTTTATTTTTTCTTTTTAAGATTGCTGAGGCTATTCGTGTTCTTTTTTGGGTTCATATAAATTTTTGGAATATGTGTTCTATATCTTTGAAGTATGTCATTGGTATCTTAATTGGTATTGCATTGAATTTATAAATTGCTTTGGGTAATATAGACATTTTAATGATGTTTATTCTTCCTAGCCATGAGCACGGTATATGCTTCCACTTGTTTGTATCTTCCTTGATTTCTTTTATCAATGTTCTATAATTTTCCGAGTACAAGTCCTTAACCTCCTTGGTTAAATTTACTCCTAGGTACTTTATTTTTTTGGCTGCAATAGTGAAGGGGATTGTTTCCTTAATTTCTTTTGCTGATATTTCATTGTTGGTATATAGAAATGCCTCTAATTTCTGAGTATTAATTTTATATCCTGCCACCTTGCTGAATTCATTTATAAGGTCCAGTAGTTTTTTGACTGAGACTTTAGGGTTTTCTATAAACAATATCATATCATCTGCAAATAGTGACAGTTTTACTTCTTCTTTTCCAATTTGGATGCCTTTTATTTCTTCTTCTTGTCTGATTGCTGTAGCTAGGACTTCCAGAACTATGTTGAATAAGAGTGGTGAAAGGGGGCACCCCTGCCTGGTTCCTGATCTTAAGGGGATTGCTTTTAATCTTTGTCCATTTAGTATGATGTTTGCTGTCAGTTTATCGTAGATGGCTTTTATCTTGTTAAGGAATGATCCCTATATTCCCACTTTACTGAGAGTTTTGAGCATGAATGGGTGCTGGATTTTATCAAATGCCTTTTCTGCATCTATTGAAATTATCATGTGTTTTTTTTTCCTTCCTTTTGTTTATGTGATGAATCACATTGATTGATTTGCGAATATTGAACCAGCCTTGCCTCTCCAGAATAAATCCCACTTGATCATGGTGTATGATTTTTTTCATATATTGCTGGATCTGGTTGGCTAATATTTTGTTGAGAATTTTAGCGTCTAAATTCATCAGGGATATAGGCCTATAATTTTCTTTCTTTGTGTTGTCTTTGCCCGGTTTTGGGATCAGAATTATTCTTGCCTCATAAAAGGAGTTTGGAAGTCTTCCTTCCTCTTGAATATTTTGAAATAGCTTGAGGAGGATAGGAGTTAGTTTTTCTTTGAATTTTTGATAGAATTCACTTGTGAAGCCATTAGGCACAGGACTTTCCTTTTTGGGGAGTTTTTTGATAACTGTTTCGATCTCATTTGTTGTGATTGGTCTGTTTAGATGTTCTGATTCTTCCAGATTGATTTTTGGAAGGTTATATGATTCAAGAAATTTGTCCATTTCACCAAGATTGTCTAATTTTTTGACATATAGTTCTTCATAGTATTTTCTTACAATGCTTTGTATTTCTTGTGTGTCAGTTGTTATTTCTCTACTGTCCTTTCTGATTTTATTTATTTGAATTCTCTCTCTGTTTTTCTTGGTGAGTTTAGTTAAAGGTTCATCAATCTTGTTTACCTTTTCAAAAAACCAGCTTCTGGTTTCATTGATCCTCTGTATTTTTTCTTTTGCCTCTATGTCATTTATTTCTGCTCTGATCTTTATTATTTCCTTCCTTCTACTTGTCTTGGGTTTTATTTGTTGTTGTTTTTCTAGTTCTTTTAGATGCAGGGTCAGGTTACTCATTTGAGCTTTTTCTAGCTTCTTGTGATATGCCTGTAGTGCAATGAACTTCCCTCTCAGATCTGCTTTTGCTGTGTCCCATAAATTTTGAGTTGATGTATGCTCATTATCATTTGTTTCTAGAAACTTTTTTATTTCTTCTTTTATCTCATTGTTAATCCATTCATTATTTAATAACAAGCTATTTAGTTTCCAAGTGTTTGAGTATTTTTCAGTTTTTCTTTTGTGGTTAATTTCTAGTTTCATGGCATTGTGATCAGAGAAAGTGCTTGATGTGATTTCAATCTTCTTAAATTTATTGAGACCATTTTTGTGTCCTAACATGTGGTCTATCCTAGAAAACGTACCATGAGCGCTTGAGAAGAATGTATATTCTACTGCTTTAGGGTGAAAAGTTCTGAAGATATCTATTAAATCAAGTTGATCTAGTGTCTCCTTTAAGTGTGCTGTTTCTTTATTAATTTTCTTTCTTGAGGATCTATTTAGTGTTGTTAGAGGGGTATTGAAATCCCGTACTATGATAGTATTGCTGTTAATCTCTCCCTTTATATGCATCAAAGTCTGCTTTATGTATGTCGGGGCTCCTATATTTGGTGCATAGATATTTATAATAGTTATATCTCCCTGTTGAATTGTTCCCTTTATCATTATGTAGTGTCCTTCTTTATCTCTCTTTTTTTTAATATATATATATTTTATTATTATTAATTCTAATGTGGTGACACCAATAAATCAGGGTACATATGTACAATAAAAACATCTCCAGGTTATCTTATCATTCAATTGTGTTGCATACCCATCACCAAAAGTCAAATTGTCCTCTGTCACCTTCGATCTGGCCCTCCCTGTGTCCCTCCCCTCCTCCCTATCCCACTCTTCCCTCCCTCCCCCACCCCATAACCACCACTCTCTTGTCCATGTCTCATAGTCTCACTTTTATGTCCCACCTATGTATGAAATCATGCTGTTCTCAGTTTTTCTTTTTTTCTGATTTACTTATTTCACTCCGTATAATGTTATCAAGGTAAATCCACTTTGTTGTAAATGATCCGATGTCATCGTTTCTTATGGCTGAGTAGTATTCCATAGTATATATGTACCATAGCTTTTTAATCCACTCGTCTTCTGACGGACACTTGGGCTGGTTCCAGATCTTCGCTATTGTGAACAATGCTGCCACGAACAGGGGGGCGCATTTCTTCTTTTCGAACAGTGCTATGGTGTTCTTAGGGTATATTCCTAAAAGTGGTATAGCTGGGTCAAAAGGCAGTTTGATTTTTAATTTTCTGAGGAATCTCTAAACTGTTTTCCACAGTGGCTGCACCAGTCTGCATTCCCACCAGCAGTGCAGAAGGGTTCCCTTTTCTCCACATCCTCGCCAGCACTTATTCTGTGTTGTTTTGCTGATGAGTGCCATTCTGACTGGTGTGAGGTGATATCTCATTGTGGCTTTAATTTGCACTTCTCTAATGATTAGTGATGTTGAGCATTTTTTCATATGCCTATTGGCCATCTGTATGTCCTCTTTGGAGAAATTTCTATTCATTTCTTTTGCCCATTTTTTGATTGGGTTGTTTGTCTTCCTGGTGTTGAGTTTTATAAGTTCTTTATAAATTTTAGTTATTAACCCCTTATCAGATGTGCTGTCGAATATGTTCTCCCATTGTGTGCTTTGTCTTTTTATTCTGTTCCTATTGTCTTTAGCTGTGCAAAAACTTTTTAGTTTGATATAGTCCCATTTGTTTATTTTGCCTTTTATTTCAGTTGCCCATGGAGATAAATCGGCAAATATACTGCTGCTACAGATGTCGGAGAGCCTGCTGCCTATGCTTTTTCATAAGATGCTTATGGTTTCATGGCTTACATTTAAGTCTTTTATCCATTTTGAGTTTGTTTTTGTGAATGGTGTAAGTTGATGGTCTAGTTTCATTCTTTTGCAGGTAGATGTCCAATTTTCCCAACACCATTTGTTAAAGAGGCTGTCTTTACTCCATTGTATGTTCTTTCCTCCTTTGTCAAATATCAGTTGTCCATAAAGCTGTGGGTTTATTTCTGGGTCCTCTGTTCTGTCCCATTGATCTATGAGCCTGTTATTATGCCAGTACCAGGCTGTCTTGAGTATAATGGCCTTATAGTAAACCTTGATATCTGGAAGAGTGATACCTCCTGCTTTATTTTTTCTTTTTAAGATTGCTGAGGCTATTCGTGTTCTTTTTTGGGTTCATATAAATTTTTGGAATATGTGTTCTATATCTTTGAAGTATGTCTTTGGTATCTTAATTGGTATTGCATTGAATTTATAAATTGCTTTGGGTAATATAGACATTTTAATGATGTTTATTCTTCCTAGCCATGAGCACGGTATATGCTTCCACTTGTTTGTATCTTCCTTGATTTCTTTTATCAATGTTCTATAATTTTCCGAGTACAAGTCCTTAACCTCCTTGGTTAAATTTACTCCTAGGTACTTTATTTTTTTGGCTGCAATAGTGAAGGGGATTGTTTCCTTAATTTCTTTTGCTGATATTTCATTGTTGGTATATAGAAATGCCTCTGATTTCTGAGTATTAATTTTATATCCTGCCACCTTGCTGAATTCACTTATAAGGTCCAGTAGTTTTTTGACTGAGACTTTAGGGTTTTCAATATACAATATCATATCATCTGCAAATAGTGACAGTTTTACTTCTTCTTTTCCAATTTGGATGCCTTTTATTTCTTCTTCTTGTCTGATTGCTGTAGCTAAAACTTCCAGAACTATGTTGAATAAAAGTGGTGAGAGGGGGCATCCCTGCCTGGTTCCTGATCTTAAGGGGATTGCTTTTAATCTTTGTCCATTTAGTATGATGTTTGCTGTCGGTTTATCATAGATGGCCTTTATCATGTTAAGGAATGATCCCTGTATTCCCACTTTACTGAGAGTTTTGAGCATGAATAGGTGCTGGATTTTATCAAATGCCTTTTCTGCATCTATTGAAATTATCATGTGATTTTTGTCCTTCCTTTTGTTTATGTGGTGAATCACATTGATTGATTTGCGAATATTGAACCAGCCTTGCCTCTCCAGAATAAATCCCACTTGATCGTGGTGTATGATTTTTGTCATATATTGCTGGATCCGGTTGGCTAATATTTTGTTGAGAATTTTAGCGTCTAAATTCATCAGGGATATTGGCCTATAATTTTCTTTTTTGTGTTGTCTTTGCCCGGTTTTGGGATCAGAATTATGCTCGCCTCATAAAAGGAGTTTGGAAGTCTTCCTTCCTCTTGAATATTTTGAAATAGCTTGAGGAGGATAGGAGTTAGTTCTTCTTTGAATTTTTGATAGAATTCACTTGTTAAGCCATCAGGCCCAGGACTTTTCCTTTTTGGGAGTTTTTTGATAACTGTTTCGATCTCATTTGCTGTAATTGGTCTTTTTAGGTGTTCTGATTCTTCCAGATTGATTTTTGGAAGGTTATATGATTCAAGAAATTTGTCCATTTCACCAAGATTGTCTAATTTTTTGGCATATAGTTCTTCATAGTATTTTCTTACAATGCTTTGTATTTCTGTTGTGCCAGTTGTTATTTCTCCACTGTCTTTTCTAATTTTATTTATTTGAGTCCTCTCCCTTTTTTTCTTGGTGAGTCTAGTTAAAGGTTCATCAATCTTGTTTACCTTTCCAAAGAACCAGCTTCTGGTTTCATTGATCCTCTGTATTGTTTCCTTTGCCTCTATGTCATTTGTTTCTGCTCTGATCTTTATTATTTCCTTCCTTCTACTTGTCTTGGGTTTTATTTGTTGTTGTTTTTCTAGTTCTTTTAGATGCAGGGTCAGGTTGCTTATTTGAGCTTTTTCTAGCTTCTTATGATATGCCTGTAGTGCAATGGACTTTCCTCTCAGAACTGCTTTTGCTGTGTCCCATAAATTTTGAGTTGATGTATGCTCATTATCATTTGTTTCTAGAAACTTTTTTATTTCTTCTTTGATCTTATTGTTAATCCATTCATTATTTAATAACATGCTATTCAGTTTCCAAGTGTTTGAGTATTTTTCAATTTTTTTTTTGTGGTTAATTTCTAGTTTCATGGCATTGTGATCAGAGAAAATGCTTGATATGATTTCAATCTTCTTAAATTTATTGAGACCATTTTTGTGTCCTAACATGTGGTCTATCCTAGAAAAACGTACCATGAGCGCTTGAGAAGAATGTATATTCTACTGCTTTAGGGTGAAAAGTTCTGAAGATATCTATTAAATCAAGTTGATCTAGTGTCTCCTTTAAGTGTGCTGTTTCTTTATTAATTTTCTTTCTTGAGGATCTATTTAGTGTTGTTAGAGGGGTATTGAAATCCCCTACTATGATAGTATTGCTGTTAATCTCGCCCTTTATATCCATCAATGTCTGCTTTATGTATGTCAGGGCTCCTATATTTGGTGCATAGATATTTATAATAGTTATATCTCCCTGTTGAATTGTTCCCTTTATCATTATGTAGTGTCCTTCTTTATCTCTTACTACAGCCTTTGTTTTAAAGTCCATTTTGTCTGATATAAGTATTGCTACCGCTGCTTTTTTTTCCTTTCCATTTGCATGAAATATTTTTTTCCATCCTTTTACCTTCAGTCTATGAGCATCTTTTGTTTTAAGGTGTGTCTCTTGTAGACAGCATATGTATGGGTCCTGTTTCTTTATCCATGCAGCTACCTATGTCTTTTGATTGGATCATTTAATCCATTTACATTTAAGTTTATTATTGATATGTAGTTGTTTATTGCCATTTTATTCTTTAAAGCTGTATTCTTCTTTTGCTCTATTCATTCCTCCCTTTAAACTGTTCACAAGGGGCCCCTTAATATCTCTTGCAGAATTCGTTTGGTTTTTATGAATTCCTTGAGGCTTTCTTTTTCTGGGAAGCTCTTTATTTCTCCTTCAATTTTAAACGTTAGCCTTGCTGGATAGAGTAGTCTTGGTTGTAGGTTCTTGTTCTGCATTACTTTGATTATATCTTGCCATTCCCTTCTGGCCTCAAGTGTTTCTGTTGAGAAGTCAGATGTCATCCTTATGGGGGCTCCTTTGTAGGTGATAGCCTTTTTTTCCCTAGCAGCTTTTAAAATTTTTTCTTTATCCATTAGCTTTAGTACTTTAACTATGATGTGTCTTGGTGTAGATCTTTTTGGGTTTCTCTTTAATGGTGTTCTGTGTGCTTCTTGAATGTGTGGAGTGTTTCCCAGCCTTAATTTAGGAAAGTTTTCTGCTATGATTTGATTGAACAAAGTTTCCATTTCCTGTCCTCTCTCCTCTTCTTCAGGCTCCCGTATGATGCGAATGTTGTTTCTCTTCAGGTTGTCACAAAGCTCCCTTAGAGTTTCCTCACATTTTTTTAAGTCTCTTCCTTTTTCTTCTCTGCTTCTCTGCCTTTGTTTATTGTGTCCTCTAACTCGCTTATTCGATCCTCAGCGTTTTTCATCCTGCTTTTAATTCCTTCCATTGTGGTCTTCAGTTCTGATACTATATTTGTCATTTCTGTCTGATTCTTTTTTATTATTTCAATTTCATTTTTTATACTTGTTATCTCTTTATTTAGGTGTTCATAATGAATATCTATTGTTGCTCTAATTTCTTTGAACATCCTAACTATCATTATTCTAAATTCTGCTTCTGGTAATTTGGTTATATCTGCTTCATTCAGATCTTTCTCTGGGGATTTCTCTTGATTCATTTGGTTTGCATTCCTCTGCCTGCCCATTTTTTCTGTGTATAAGCAAGTTGTGGCCACTGGAGTCCAGTAGGTGTTGCCTTTGTGTTCTCTAGGTGTGGTCTGTCTGCAGGCCCCCCACCCCCTCTGCCGGTGCCTAGGGTGGTTGGGTATGAGCATTACCAGCGCCGGCCCACTGTGGCTTTTGCTGTGATTTCTTCCTCTCCTCCGTGGGAGGGGCTTTCACTGAAGCCACAAGTCTTAGCACCAAGGGTAGAGGTGAGCACCTTTGCTCAGCTGCGGACCCAGCCTATTTCCGGACTTCCGCCCAGAGCAGTCAGAGCCTGCTCGCCACAGTTTCGCGGGTTGGGCGGGGCTTTTGACGTGCTCTCAGCTGTGAGCGTTTGCCCGTCTGGAGATTTAGCCCCGCCCTCGAGGCCTGGGCCCTTCTGCACAGGGTTGGAAACCAAGGTTTATTGGGCCGGGCGTGTTTGCTGGCTTCCGCTCAGCTGCGTACTTCCGCTCGTCCCGGACTCTACCCCGCCCCCGCGTTCGGAGCCTGCTCGTGCACGTGTGAATGCAATCCGCGGTTTTTCCAGCTGGGCGGGGCTGGTAGCGTGAGCTCAGCCGCAAGCCCCCCGCCCGTCCCTGTTCCTAGCCCGGTCCCCGCGGTCAGGGCCGGCTTGCGCAGGGTCGTAGAGCAGATTTCTGCCCGTTCCTGGCCTCCCGCTTTGTCCCTGTAAGTGGGATTAAAGGCAGGCCCGCAGCTTCCAGACCGCTTTCGTGCGTCCCCTCCAACCCTCTGGGCTAGACCGAGCTCCCACCGGCTTAGCCTCCGCCCATGCCGACAGAACCGCGTTTCAGCGTCCTGCCGCCCCAAACCCTTAAGCAGCCCTCAGCAGAGTAGGAAGGGACCTAATACTCCACAGTGTAGGCCTGGGAGCTCCCTTACTTGTTTCACAGCTCAAAACTGTCCAAACGCCTCTTCTAGGCTCTGGGACTGCAGGCTGGGGCTTGGTTCCTGGGACCCAGGTCCCTCCCTCTCCGCCAAACTCTCCTCCCGCCACGCGGGTCTCTCCGGGCTGCCGTTTGCTCCAGGGAGCTGGGCAGCCCTCTTCGCTTTTTCGTTATTCCTACCAGTCTCAATGTGGCTTCTTCTGTGTTCCTTGGTTGAAGAGTCCACTTAGTTTAGTTCATAGTTGGTTTATCCAGATGATAGTTCTTTAAATTTAGTTATAATCCACTTTGCTTCTGGGAGTTGGAAGTTGGTACATCCGCCTACTCTGTCGCCATCTTGCTTCCCCCTTGTTTTGTTTGTTTTAATGAGAAAAAGTGTAGTATATTTATGCTCCAATGAGGATGATCCAGCCGAGGGAAGGGAAAGTTGATGCTATGCAGGGGAAGGGGGTAAGTAGGAAGAAATGTTCAAATGGGGTCCTTGAGTTAAAGGAAAGGGGGTGAGATCTGGTGCATAAGCATAAGGATTGGCTCTGGAAGGATCAGGCATAGGTGTCCATGAAAGGGGAAGAAGGGGTGACTTGTGCAAATGCTCTAAGTGATGAGAGTCTATGCAGATTCTCTTCTGATTGTTTCAGTTTTCTCAGGGAAGGAGAAGAACAAACTAGCTCCTGAGAGTCCTGAAAAATAGAGATTGGAGGAGTAGAAAAGTTGTAAAATGGTTTTCTGTCTGAAGGAGTCAGCAAGTGAATGGACTAGAAAAATAGAACATAATTGCAAGATAGCATGAAAAGGGGTCAGCAGGGTCAGGAATTTGAAGTGGGCCAGTCAGAGAGCTTGTGTGTCCTTTCTCTACCATGTTAAACTGTACTGGTATGAGCACAGAGTAGGTAGGCTGTAACCAAGGTGATGGTTTTGCCAAGTAAACATGACGGGGTAAGGAGCAAGGGCACATGGGGAAGTGGTGGTTCTAATGATTGGCTGTGGAATTTAAGCAAGAGAGAGCATGGAGTTGTCCAGAGACAATGAAAAGATGGTTCATAGGAAAGATGGATTGAATGTTTCAATGGGGGTGAAGGGCTTATTGGAGTCTGGGTACTGGAATGAATGGGCTAGAAAGATTGAAGGTGGAAATCAGAAAGGAGGATGCCTGACATAAAGATTATGAAGGGGCTGCAGTTATTGATAATGATGAGGTCTTGGGTATGACCAGAAGTGTTAATGGGTAATTAGGTCGGGTCAAGGACTAAATCATTGGTGAGTCTGAGAGGGCCATCATTTAAAGCCCTGAGTAATTCAGTCATGGGCAGGGTAATCTTTGTATATGGCGAATATGACAGTAAGCAAGGAGCTCAAATCATTAGTGAATAAAAGGAAGTGATCTGGAGTAAATAGGTGAAAGAAGCAATGAGGGACAGTGCTAGCATCTGGCGGGATCATCTATGTCTTAGGATTGACAAATGTTTGTGCTGGTACCAAGATGCACCTGATTTCATATCTTAGCCCCACCATTTACTGTCTAGCAGGTACTAACACCTATTCTCACTTTCCTCATCTGTTGAATAAAGACAATAATAGTATATACCCCAAAGACTGGGCAGTCATGAGGGTTAAATAATATCATGTTATAATATGTTAAGTATCATGCCTGGTATATAGTAATTAGCCTTAAAATATCATTACGATGTCACTCCCCTGCTCTGAATCTCTATGCAAGACCCTATGCCTCCAGCCTGGGGCACAGTGGTAGTTGATCTTACAGTTGTTATGTAGCATCACCTGTTTGCCACGTAAGTCTTAGCCTTTCTCCATCGTAGTGTGAAGTGCCAATTTGAAGAGGATCTGCTAGTAAGGAGTGAAACTAGAAAGCTGGTCTGACAACCAAAAGAGATGAAGAAGCCATCTTCCTTAGTAGGGGTGGAGATGGAGATGAGAGGAGAGAGTATATGTTAGGAACAAAGACAGGCAGAATTTGAAACATGAATTAATGGTGGGTGAAGAGTCATGGATGGTTTCCCAGGTTTGGTAACCATGCAGATGAGAAGAAAAGCTGGGAAGGGAACTTCTGGTACTGCGTGGCAAATAGCTGCTTCATTAATTGAGTAAATTTCCATCAGGCTTGGCAATAATCAGGAATTGGACTTATTGCCTCAATCCTTGGCACATCTTGAATTAACCATTCCTGTCTACAGCCATAGAAGAATTTTAGCACAGGTAATGTTTTAGAAACACCAAAATTAAAATGCTAACCAGTGCCTCTTCACTCATTGTTTTTCATTATCTTTGCCATAAACTCCAATTCAATTTGATTGCTTATAATGATCATATGTGTTAGTATTTCTTTCAGCCATTTGGCACTCATTCTATTATGATTTTCAAAAGCATTCATATCTATTATAAGTATACACATTGCACGTATACCCGATTTCTAAATTATTTTAAATATTTTGATAGGCTAAAGAGTCAAAGGTAAGCAGATCAAACCTTCAGCCTCTCCAAGATGCGCTGTGATTAAGTACCTCCAGTGGCTTCCATTCAGATAATCTGTTGTGCTTCTCATGATAAACTGGTTCGTGTTCAATTACAGACACAACCCTCTTGGACTTGGCTGTAGAAAAACCTCAGAGCCACATTGTGGGCTGCTTCCACAAAGGACAGAGAACTTCATGGCTTTGTGTGCTCGCCGCTTCCCTCTCCCCGTCTTAGCTTTTTTGTTTCTTAGCTTTATTTTCTTACTAGTATTAAATATGCTTTCTCTTTCTGTATTGCCTGCATCTTTTCAAGCCTGATCTCTGGCACAGGGTTGAGAGTAAGAAGTAGTTCCTTATGATATATTTGGGCATTTGGACAGGTCCCTCCCTACACCTAGCTGAGTGTCTGCCACAAAACATGAGCTCAGTAAACATTTTTGAAATCAATGAATTTACTCGATACTATCTGTAAAATGGAGATGTGATCCCAAGCATTTGCCTAGCTTGAAGTGCCTTAGAATAATAACTGTTTTATAGTAATAATAATAATGGCTAAGATTTGTAGCATGGTTACTCTGTGTCTAATTATTTTTCATACTTAACCTTCCTAATGATCTTGTGAAATAAGTGAAATTATTACTCCTATTTTATTGAGGTAAGTTCTTAGAAAGTATCATATCTAAATTCAGGAAGCTACAAATGAAGGAGCAAGGATTCAATCTCCAGCTTGTAATACTGTAATTTTAATAGAAAATATGAAATATTTATTTGGTCTCTGCCCAGGTCCTGGCATAGTACTCTTAGAACCACTGGAATTTTCGCCCTGGCTGGATAGTTGGTTGGAGCGTCGTTCTGGAGCATGGAGGTTGCTGGTTCAATTCCCCTGTCAGAGCACATACAGGAGCAGCTTCACGTTCCAGTCTCTCTCTCCCTCTCCTCTCTCAAAACAAACAAACAAACAAAAACTGAAATTTTCTAAATGAGATCTGCCACAAAGGTGTTTTTGTTATGTGAATGACTTTTGCAAAGCTCCTAGGTAACCTAAGAACGGGGCTGGTTCTCAAGGGAATCAACCTGGAGATTAGACGGTTGAACTTTCAGGCCTGACCCCACAGACTCACTGGAAGGGGGCAGGACTGGAGATTGAGTTTGGTCACCAGTGACCAATGACTGATCTGTTACACCTATGGAGCCTGCCTACAAACTTGAAAGGAGGCAGTTTGGAGATCTTCTGTGTTGGGAGGGGGTGCACCTGGAGAGGGCAGGGGAGCTTTGTGCCCCCCACACACCTTGCCCTGTGCATCTCTTCCATCTGTTAGTGAGTTACATCCCTTCATAATAAACCAGTGATTTAGTAACTAAAATGTATCCTGAATTCTGTCAGCCATTCCAACAAGTTGATTAAACCAAAGAAGGGGTATGGGAACCTCTGATTTATAGCTATTTGGTCAAAAGCACAGATGACAACCTGACTTGCAATTGGCATCTGAAATGGGGGAGGCAGTCTTATAGGACTGAGTCCTTAACCTGTGGAATCTGACTCTGTCTCCAAGTAGAGAGTGTCAGAATTGAGTTAAATTTTAGAGCCAGGGCTGGCTGGTTCAGTTGATAGAGCATCAGCCAGGCTTATGGACATCCAGGTTCAATTCCCAGTCAGGGCACACATGAGAAGTGACCATCTGCTTCTCTTCCCTCTCTCTCCCCCTTCTCTCTCTTTTCCCTTCTTGCAGCCAGTGGCCTGATTGGTTTGAGCGTTGGCCATGGGTGCTGAGGATAGCTCAGTTGAGCTGAGCAAAAGCCTCAGGCACTAAAAATAAGTCAGTTGATTTAAGCATTTGGCCCCAGACAGGGGTTGCTGGGTGGATCCCAGTCAGGCACATGTGATAGTCTGTCTCACTGTCTCCCTTCCTTTCACTTAAAAAAAAAATTAGGACATCCAGGTGGTATCTGAGAATTGCTTGATGTGTGGAAAAAACACATTGTAGGGCTGGACTCTCTCAGACATCTGTGGTACCAGGTCACTAAACACCATGTCGAATGCCTGGCTCTGACCTTGGAGTAGGGAGCAGCAGCTGAAATATGGGGCTGGCAGCCTGGCAAGTTCTAAACAGTTAGTGGTGTGTGTGTGTGTGTGAGTATGCGTATATGTGCGTGTTTAACAAAACAACAAAATTAAAAAGTTGTACTTGCCACAAAAGGACATGGAGGAAACTGAAATGCACATTATTAAGTGAGAGAAGCCAGTCTGAAAAGCCTGCATACTGTATGGTTCTAATGTTAAGACATTCTGGGAAAAGGAAAACCATGGTGACAGTAAAAAGATCAGTGGTAACCAGGGGTTGTGGGGAGGGAGGGATCAACAGGTGGAATATAGAAGATTTCAGGGTAGTGGAACAGCTTCGGTGTGATACCATAATGGTGGCTACATGTCAGTATATGTGGACCTTGGATGATGATGTATCAATCTAGGGTCATTGTTGTATCAAATGCCCCACTCTGGTGAGGGATGATGATAATGGGAGAGGCTGTGCATGTGTGGGGGTAGGAGGTATATGAGAAGTCTCTGTGCCTTCCATTCCATTTTGAGGTGAACCCTAAATTGCTCTAAAAATAAAGTCCATTAAAAAATAATCTGTACTCCTGTACCTCCCCCCCACCCCCTGTCTTCCATTGCTGCGGGGTGTTGAGAGATGGCTGGCAGCATGCTCATATGGCAAGGGAAAAAGAAGGCTAAGCTGATTTTGATTGAAATTCCACTGTAGGTGCACTGACAGATTTTGAGTAAGTGCTGAGCTAGTGTATGCTGTGGGCTCCTTTTGTTTACATTTGGCACTGGGGATGACTCTGCTGCCAGAGGGAGCTAACATGGAGGACAGCCAGATCTGCAGCAAGTCCCAAACCATGCCCTTTTTCATCCAGAGATTTCGATCCTGGAGCCAACTGCCAAGGCTTCTGTGGAGCTTCTGTTGCTTCCGACAGCCCATGAGTGTCTTCCTCGTTGAGGAGAAACTGCTGTCCTTTCTCTCCTCCTTACCCTCACCGCTGTTAGAACCCCACCCCTGGCCCTGTGCCCTTTCTCCGGCCCCTGCGTCCCTTCTGTGTCCCTGTGGAGTAGTTACAAGGTGAGCAGGTAGCTTTGACCCAAGAGACCTGGGCCCGGGTCTCTGTTGAACAGGTAAATATTGTGTTCAACTGGATAGTTCTATATATTCATTTAACTTCCAAATTCTTATGAAAGTTATACTGACAACTTCTTGATTTTTTCCCTAGACAGTTCATTTTTAGAAACACAAGGCAACTTTATATATCATTAAAAGTTTTCTGGTATTTCCTAAATAAGGATTTGTATTTTACCATTTTGAGAAGTGTTTGAATATAAAACCCAATAAAGAACATATGAAAAATCGGTAACAAAAGAGGCCAATTCTGTATGCTTATGCATTAACTTAGAGCAGTGGTTCTTAACCTTTTTTGAGGTACCGAACACACCAGTTTCATATGCGCATTCACCAAACCCTTCTTTAGTGATAAATAAAACATTTTTTTTTTCTAAATTCAAGACATAGCTATATGTTTTTTTACTGGTGCACAAAATGAGCCGTGCATGAACATCACCTTGCTCAAAGAACAAAACCAACAAAGTGCATGAACTCACAACAAATTACGGTATTACTTTATTCTGGCCTCTGCAGCAGAGGTTTCTCCAAATCCCTGAGACCGACTCATTGAACCCCTAGGGTTCGATAGAACCCAGGTTAAGAACCACTGACTTTGAGCCATCCGCTCGAATTCCAAATGCTTTCTCTCCCCTTTCAAAACATTTTCTTCCTCTTCTCTTGCTCCCCTTGATAATGTCACCATCCTCTCCTGGTTGCCCATGCAGGAAGCAAGCATGACATTTATACTTAGTCAAGTCTCTTTTGGTTGCACGTAAGAGCATCTCAGCAGAACTGAGCTCCAGGAACTGGTTTCTCTCTTGTATTTGTTCATTCTCTCTTCAGATCACTCTGAAGATCTTTTCTGTCATATTCTTTCTTTATGTCAGTTCATTTTTTGCTGCCATGAAGGAACTCTGTTCTTGCAATGGGGACCATAGCCACAGATCACTCCACGTCTGAATCATTCTAGCTTACTTATCCAAGAGAACACAATCACGCCTTGGCAAACTGTAAACTGGCAGGGACGACTTGCATTTTCCTAGCCTAAGTCACATGGCGAAGCACGCGCGCGCGCGCACACACACACACACACACACACACACACACACAGAGAGCTTAAATTTGCATTTCTCTAATGAATATTTTAAATGTTTATTAGCCATTTTGAATTCGTCTTTGTGACTCTATATCCTTTCTTTCTAATGACATGAGGTGACATTGTCTTCTTAGTGGTGGGAAGGGCGCTAGACAGATACACATCATGCTCTAAAATATTTCCTCCATCCAGTTCCTTCCCCTCACCCCAGACAATCCTCTTTCCCAGTGATCTCTCAGATTTCTTTCTTCCTTTCCTTCCTCCTTGCCCCTGTGGGCAGTGTTACTCTTTCTGCCGGCCTCTCAGCTAACCTTCAGATGGTTTCCATGCCTCTTTTATTGTTCCATCTACCCTGGTCTACGCACCAGGTGCTCATCCTACAGTGGGACTCCAAACATGGAATTCTCTGCTCAGAACACTGTGTCTCATCTCAGCCACCAGTGCAATCAGGCGTCAAGTCAGGGCCCTCCCTTCATGGTCTGGCCTCTTGGCTGCTGTGGCTTTATCTCCCAGCACCTGGGGCTTCCCAAATGGGCCATCTGGGTTCCTCATTGTTCCCAAACCTCAGACATATTTCTTTCATCTGAGCTTTGAACCCACTGTTCTTTCAAGTTTGCAGAGCCCTTACCCAAGTTCCTGGGATCCGGGCTAAAACCGTCCTTGGTCTGGCCTCTTAGTCCTGGCTGTCCCACCTCCCTCCACTGTCACTCTCCCTGATACTTCTATTGTCAGCACTTTATATTTTAAAGGTTTATTTGTATAGTATTCTAGAAATGGTTATATATACTGACTGGCTTCAGACAAAAAATACCTTTCGTGTGCCATGTTAGAGACCTCTCAGACCTTTTCTACGAATATACCTGCTCTACACTTCTTGCTGACTCTTTTGGCAGAGGGATTCTTAAGATTGTATGCCTCCCCTGGATCCTGCAGTCATATCAGGTGCTGACACCTTCCCCTTAGCTTGCTTTCCCTGGGGTGGTGCTGAGTCTCAGGTTTGTGTGCTCTCTCCCAGTCTCACAGAGTGAGGCTAGCTTTCTGCACGTGCCCAGTCACTGCTGGCAGAGAGGTTCTCACCACCATTGGGGATGTGAACAGGCTGCCAGCTGTGGGTTGGGGTATGTGGGTGAGGTGCATGGAGGTTAGTGGAGCCCATGGGGGCTTTGGGGGGTTCTGCAGGCAAGGTGTTCCTAGCATTTCATGGGTGAGCTTTCTGAGGGAGTAGGGTCTCCCTCATGCAGCCACCACAGTTTTCTGGGGAGGGCAAGGAAAAAGAGAACTTCTTCGGCAGTGTCCTGCAGAGCTGGGTGCTGAGCGCTCAGTCATGTGCTCTCACTTTCCCCATGTGGGAAATCTCAGGCTGAGAAGGTCTCTCTTATTCCTGAGCTGTATCACTGTGGAGTAGGCTGACACAGGTAAAATGAAACTCTTCTTTCTACCCTTTACTCTGGGTCCAGTCTCAGATTTTGTTTTGCTTTGGTGGTGTGCTGGAACATCTTCTCTGGGCTCCTGGATGTTCACAAAGCACTCTCACCCCGGCAGTTGTCAGTATTTCGGCCAGAAATCGAAGAGAGCCCTGTGTTGCCATTTTGAGTACACAAATATTTTTGAAAAGTAAAAGATTGATAACAGTAATGAGTTGAAAGGTGATACTGTTTATGCCAAATGTATTTCCTAAGTTGTAGAAATATTATATACTAGCATGGTAACAGAGTAGTGCTTTTACTATTTCCTCTCATCATTTGGGGTCTAATTTTCCTTACTTCTCTTTGTGCCTACCAATTCATCCAGCCCCTGCCTTGCCATCCATTTGGGCAGTACTCCCAGACAGACAACCCTGGTTTGGGGCTGTGGGAGGCAGGGCAGAGGTCAGCCTGTGTGGAACATTAGCAAGGAGGAGAAGATTTTGTGTTTAAGTGAACAGTCCATTCATAGAGGTACCATGTCAGGGGTAGAGACAAGATCAGAATCAGGAGGTAGAGCCAAAATGGTTCCTGGGATAGAATGACAGATAGGTAGGCTTACAACTGGAAACACTGAACAAGGCAGAGATAGGTAAACCATGGCCGTTCTGGAGATATTGGAAGAATTTGGAGAGGCAGTGCCTCCCTTGGAAAGGTTTGTTTTTGGCATAGGACAGCACACTCCATAGGGCTGGATGCTGAGTTGGATCTACGATACAAAAAATCAATAATGCATATCTCTTTGGTTGAGGATGTTTGGTGCAGTTCCAGCATTTATGAAATGGACCAATGGGAGTTGACAGTGGTAAGATAACCAGAGATTTCTAATAAGATTTGGGATGTTTTAAAGCAAAGCAATTTCAGATAATTGGTGGCTCCTGGAATCCCTAAGGAAAGGGGAGTTTCCAGATCATCCTTTCCATATAAAAGACAAAATACATGGTAGGCCCTCTAAAATGCTATGGTCTCAGTGACTTTAAATAATTTAATCACTGATACCTTGTTATCCGCCTGCCTGCAGGCTTTCTAGTAGAGGATGTAATTGTATTTAATGTGGGAAATAGACTTTAAATTCAAGTATGGATATAGACTTTCCTGGCATCTTGTTGCCTTCTTAGGGTCTGTCTCAGTACTCTCAGATTTCCTTTATTTCTTTTCTTCATGCTTGGCAGGGACCACAGGCTCTTGAAACTATTGCAGACAGGGTGAGAACAAATCCACCTGAACAGACATGTAAATGCATTTTAGAGTCCTTATAAAAGAGCATGGAAAGTACTGCTGTTGAGGAGACAGGTATCCAACTTAGAATTCATTGAATAATAAATTTAGTTTCAGCTACAGCCTGTGAAACATCAGTTTTCCTAGAGTTTGTGGTTCTTCAGTTTTGGTTTTTTGTTGTTGTTGGTTTTTTTTTACTTCTATTATGAAAAGTGTTAAACATTTCTAAACATAGAAGATACAGTGAGCCTCTGCCATAGTTCTGGGAACAGCCTCTGAAGAAACAGTTTGTGGGCAGGAGAGTCGTGGGGATCAGCATCTGCGGGGAGGGAAGGAAGCAGGCAGGGCAGAGGGAGGAGGTGACCTGTGAGGCACCTTCAGCAAAAGCCTCAGCCAGTTACCAGAGCTCAGGAGCTGGAGGGGCCCAAGGTTTCTCCTGCCTTGAAACAAACATGGAGTAGGTGGACATTTCCGTCCTCTCATTGGTCATTTGATGTGACCAATGAGCTGTCATCATGGGAGAGAGTATGCCCTCGGGCAAGCACCACTCTCAGCTAAGAGAAAGGCCTCACAGGGACTCAGCCCAGAGCCTTCATCAGCCACCACTCCCTGCATGGGGGGGCTGGGATACCCTACAGCTGTCCTCACTATGTCCCCCCATCCCTCAGCCTCATTGTCAACCTGAGGCTCATCTTGTTTTCTCTCTACCTCCACCTGCTCCTCCTTTTGATCCCTGGCTTATTTTTTGTTTTTGACTTTATTGAAATATAATTTATATGCCACAAAATTCATTCATTTTAGGTATATAATAATTTTTAGTAAATTTACCAAGTTAAGCCACCATTGCCTTGAGTTTTAGAACATTTTCATCACCATAACAGCATCCTTCCTTTTTAAAATTACTCCTGGTATATTTTGAAGCACATCGCTTGAGTGAAATTTTATTGCAATTAAGTTCTCAGCTGAAGGGATCTATTGATATGAATAAAAAAAGACTCACATTCATCTGAGTGAGTGATGTACCATTTAACAGTTATTTGAGGTCACATAATTTAAGACTTTGGGAGGTATAACTAACTAAAGGCTGTTTCCAGAGAAAGTGACTCCGATTCTCTTTGTTAAGTGGCTTATTCCCGGAGGTCATCTAAGAATACCACATCTGACAACGCTGTACTTTATATGTAGTTCTTCTACTTATTTGTCAAGAGAAGAGCCTGCATTAGAGACAGAGCTCTCTGAGTAGATCTAGGTGAGTGCGAGACAGCAGGCAGTAAGAGATAGGCTGTCTGAAAGCAGAACTTGTAGCTCCAATGACCTTCTTTGTCCATCACCAAAAAGGTAGAACAGATATGGAGACATTTCATTAATAGATCTTTTCAGCTAAGAAAAACCAAGACAAAGGGCAAAATTCCATTTGTTACATGGTCAAAGCAAAAAACTAGGCTACTTTTAGGGTTGATATAAATGCCTTTTGCACACTTGTCATTCTGTTGTTAAAAATAATGGGTCCAGAAAAAGAAAAAGGAATTTTTTAATTTATTTTTTTTTATTTATTTATTTTAGATAGGAGACACAGAGTGAGAGAGAGAGAGAGAGAGAGAGAGAGAGAAAGGGGGGAGGAGCTAGAAGCATCAACTCCCATATGTGCCTTGACCAGACCAGTGCAGGGTTTTGAACTGGAGACCTCAGTGTTCCCAGGTCAACGCTTTATCCACTGCGCCACCACAGGTCAGGCAAAGAAAAAGGAATTTTTAAAAGTGAGATCTAATTCATGTACCATAAATCAACTCTTTTAAGGTACACAATACAGTGGTTTTTAGTATATTCACAAGATTTTGTAAACACCACTATTTAATTCCACAACATATTCATTGCCCTGAATGTAAACTGCACCCAATAGCAGTCACACCTCAGTCCATCTTCCCCCCAGCCTTTGGCAACCACTGGTCTACCTTTTGTCCATATAGATTTGCCTGGTCTGGTGGACATTTTATATAAATGGAATCATATAACATGTGGCCTTGTGTGTCTGTTTTTTTTCCTTAGCATAACATTTTGAGTGTGTAGGCAGTGATGTAACCTGTATAGTCTACATTCCTTTTTATGGCTGAATAGTATTCTGTGCATGAGTTATGTGAGTAGATCAGATGTTGTTGATCCATTCATCATTCGATGGCCAGTGGGGTTGCTTCTGCAGTTTTGTAAATAAGGTTGCTCTGAACATTCATATACAAGTTTTTTTTGTTGCTGTTGCTTTTTGTGACAGAAACAGAGAGAAACAGAGAGAGGGACAGACAGACAGGAAGGGAGAGAGATGAGAAGCATCAGTTCTTTGTTGCAGGACCTTAGTTGTTCATTGACAGCTTTCTCATATGTGCTTTGACCGGGGGCTACAGCGGACCAAGTGATCCCTTGCTCAAGCTGGTGAGCCTTGCTCAAACCACATGAGCCAGCGCTCAAGCCAGTGACCTCGGGGTTTCGAACCTGGGTCCTATGTGTCCCAGTCCAACGCTCTAACCACTGCGCCACCGCCTGGTCAGGTCATATACAAGTTTTTATGTGAGTATATGTTTTCAGTTCACCTAGGACTGAAATTGCTGGGTCATATGGTTACTCAATGTTTAATTTTTGTTTGTTTGTTTGTTTGTTTTAAATTTTTTTATTATTATTTTTATTTTATTTTATTCATTTTAGAGAGGAGACACAGAGTGAGAGAGAGAGAGAGAGAAAGAAAGGGGGGAGGAGCTAGAAGCATCAACTCTCATATGTGCCTTGACCAGACCAGTGCAGGGTTTTGAACTGGCAACCTCAGTGTTCCCAGGTCGTTGCTTTATCCACTGCGCCACCACAGGTCAGGCTCAATGTTTAATTTTTGATGAACCAGTGAACTATTTTCCCCACAGCAGCTGCACTGATTTGCATTCCCACCAGCAACGTATGAGGGTTTACATTTCTTTACATTCTCATCAACACTTGTCATTTCCAGGCTTTTTTCTTTGTTCTGTTTGTTTTTAAATTATAGCTATTCTAGTGTATGTAACACATAAAGGAAGGCATAATTTAAAAAACACTGGCAGCAAAGAAAAGTGAACATTAAAAATAAAAGTCAAGTTCTCTGCTTGGAGCTCTCAGTTCTGTTCCCACAAAGCTCCGTGTTTTGTGTTCAGTGAGTAGGTTTGGTGGCCATTGCTGCTGAGAGCCCTGTCACTCACAGGCTATGAGGATCCCTGTTGTGGCCCTGCTTGTTGAAGAGGGCTGTTCTGTTTTGTAAGATCTAGATTGACCAAAGCTCATAGTTATTTTTAACTAACCATGAACTGCATATATATATATATACATACACACACACACAAATACAAACACAAGTAGAAACACTAGAAACAATGTGCTGAAGAGAAAAAGAAAAGTAAGCAATTCTGTGGCACTGAAGAAAGGGTGTTTCTACTTCAGGTGATTTCTCTGTGTTTTTAAAGTGTGGCTGTGTATGGATTTTATTTGTGTTGTGTTGTGTGTATGTGTGTGTGTTTCTTCATACACAAGAAAGGATAATATGAGACAGAATTTTCTTCCAGAACACTACAAATCAAAGACAGCAACTTTGTTGAAAGTATGTCCCAGGTTCCTGTGTCACTTTTGTGGCATTTTAGACTTCTGAGTGTCCTTGCGGTGTTTTATCATCAATTAAACACTTAATATTTGGTTTGATGCCTCGTGTTACCTTTGAAAGTGAAAACGTAAATTACTGAGTCACAGATCTGTCCACTGGTGGCTCATGAATCGTAGAAAAGGTTGCCAGAAATTGAAGAGGAAGTTTTAACAGTGGGCGTTGTCATCATTGTGCATTCTCCATGTCATACGTTCCTGCTTCTGTTCCAGATAATATCTGGGGAGATCTCTGAGTAGACAGTTCTGAAAACACCCCCCCTCGAAAACACTCTCCCTCATCCTTTCCTCAGTGTGCTTCTTCCCCTCTTCTCTACTTCCTATTCATGCTCTACCTTGCTTTTATGTATATAGATTGTTAAATGTCATCTTTGAGCTTGTTGCAATGGTCACATTAAAGGTCATGGTATGTTTTATTTTTCTCTGTGCTAAGTATAGAAAGAGAATGTATGCATGCTAGAAAGGACAAAACTGGAAATAATCCAGCAGGAAAAATCACTTTTGCCCCATAAGAGGACTGTCACCCAAAGGGATGCGTTTCCGAGGCTGCCTGACTGTAGCCATGAGTGGAGGTTTTATATCCTCACCCCTGCAGCTATTTGAACTGAGTCGGGAAGAGCAGGCACAGTGGCTACTTACCTGGAATGTCTGGAGCCTAGTTCATTTTGCTTTTTCATTCTAACAGACCGTATTGATTGAGGAAGATATTTCAGTGCACAGTGAATATTTATGCAATTACAAGGGAATATTTTAAAGTAATTATTTATCAAAATACACAAATTACAACAAAATAGCATGGCCTAACTGCTTCGGCTCTGTGGACTGCTTCAGTCTGTTTTGATCTGCCCCGTTCAGTCTACGAGGCTTAAATTGAGCCATGTGTTGCCAGCCAGTCACACATACCCTGAGGATAAGTCTGTTCCAACACACTGCTCTATATCACTCGCTAACTCACCCTTGAGCAGGTCATCCTAAATGCTTTTTGACATGATTTTAAAAATGGATGATTCTATAAATATGCTGAAGGTTTCTCTTATTTAGCTACTTTTAGATACAACCTTCTATTGAGGGGAAACTGCAGGTGTTGTCTCCTGAGAGTCCCGGACAAAGCCAAGACCAGCCAGGTGGAACAGCCAATTCACAGGGCTGGCCATGGGCCCTAAAACTTTCTTCAGAGTACACTGTGCCTATTCCTGGCAAAAAAGCAAAAGCCAGAGCAGAAGAGACCAAAGAGAGAAATGATTCATGAAACAAGGGCATAGCATACGAACCATTAACAAGTTTAGGTGACTGGGAGAGTAGAGCGTGGGTGCGTGGGTAGATGGAGTGAGATAGAGAGAGAATATTGGCCCAGCTGCCAGTCTGCTCGGCAGGTGTGCTTCAGAACACTTCTGTGCACTCTATGGCACTTGCTCTGAGGATTTGTATGATAGCTTAGGGATGCCGTACCCAGTGAGCCCCAGACTCCACTCACTATGTATTTTTTGTGCAATATCTTCCTTCATTCAACACATATTTAGTTAGCTTTTCATCTATGCCAAGTACCATGCGAAACCCTGGCTAAACCAATTTCAGCATAGAGACTAGCATTACCACTGTGTTTCTGGAGTTCGCAGTCTGGGCTAAGCAGGAGCAGAGTGGGAGGTCAAGCATCCTATAGACATGCCAACAATTCCACTGGTGAGTTCTGTGCAGAAATATGGGTGCTCAGAGAGAACGTAATGGGGGTACTCATCTCATCTGAGGGTCAGTAAAGGCTTCTCTGAAGTAGTGACATTCAGCTAGGCTCTAAATGATGAGTTGGAATTAGATGAAAGGGTTCAGTCGGTACAAAGTTGACCCAGAGCCACGGAGCCCTGCAGTGATCAACTGAAGGCTTGCATCTCTGTCATTGCTATTGATAGAAGATAAACCCAGGAACCCTGCGGACTTAATCAACAGAGGCTTTGAGCATTATGCAAGGCTGACAACAAGCAGGCAATTTTTATTTTATTCCTGCTTTTTAAAGGCATTGTTAGACTTTCCTTATATTACCTAAATGCACGTGTTCCCCACACATCTGCGATATGATTTTCAGTAGCGATCCCTCTGACTGAGAAACACTGGAACCAACGTAAACACGTGTAGTGAACTTTCTTTAAAGCTGGACAAACGAAAAGGAATTCAAAAGCACTTTTTAGACTTATCATAAAATTGGCGCCCTGTCAAGTTTGTCTTCAGATACTGAATCTGGTCATATGTGAAATTGCATATCTGTCCTCAATAGTGTTGAACATAATCACTTATCCAAGATAGATAAAGATGTGCGTATAGCCAACTGGCTGTTTACTGCATGGGAGTTACCACTTTTGTGACCTATCTGTGACGAAGCTGTGTTCCTAGACCTAGTCTAGAGTCATCTCCAATCTCTCAGTTACCTACTCAAGGAATGCAAAATTATTTTAATATTAAGGAAATTATAATAGAAAAATGTGTTGCCAAGTAAAATCTTCCTAATTGGACCTAATTGTGGGAAGCCTGGTATGTTTATTACAAAATATTTTCCAAAAGTATACCTTATACCTTCAAGAACATGGGTTATTGTAAAGCTTGTGCCGTCTGTGCCCCACTGGAAGGTCACTGTCTGGAGTGAAGGTGTGTCAGTTAGTACTTCATTAACCTGGGACAACTCAGGAAATGTGCTGTACTAGGGTGAAAGCATTCTTTCTTATTTTTTAAACTTCTTTTTATTCTTTTTAATTTTATTCATTTTAGAGAGGTAGGGGAGAGAGAGAGAGAGAGAGAGAGAGAGAGAGAGAGAGAGAGAGAAAGAAGGGCGGGGGGAGAAGCAGGAAGCATCAACTCCTATATGTGCCTTGACCAGGCAAACCCAGGGTTTCAAACTGGTGACCTCAGCATCCAAGGTTGACGCTTTATTCACTGTGCCACCGCAGGACAGGCTCTTTCTCATTTTATAAGATTGTAGGGACATAACTATTTAATGCCAAAGTCACAGTACTAAATTGTGCATTTATGTTCTACAACTGAAACTTTCACAAATTTCCATCCTAATCATTTGCATGGATAGCTTCATAAAACCCCAGCCTATCTGTGGGGAGCAGGGAGAAGAGCAGGGGGCTCTTTTATCTGGAGAACCAGAAGCTTTGTGTCCCCTGCTCTCCTTCCAACTCCCTGTTCCTAGCAGCACCCTCACACCAATCCCTTGTAAATCAGTGGTTTGCTCCTGCCTCTGAGTACCTCCACCCCTCCCCCACCCCACCCTCGCCCCATGGAGAAGGGAAAAGGGAATGGACGTTTACAAACCACTAAAGCATGCCAAGAGGCTACCTAGGGATTTTCCTTTCATTGTCTCATGTAATTCTTAGAGCAGGTATAATTCCCCTTTTACAGATGAGAAAAAAGAGGCTCAGAGACCTCAGTCCTGGGAACCCTTCTTTTCTCAGTGTACTCAAACATCTCTTATCCCAAGGACAGTCTCATATGCCAGTGACTTTCAGATCTCTACCTCCAGCCATGGCCTTCATTGTGGCAACTATGATGGGCATTTCTCTGTCCCCACTTTATTTTATCTCTCAGCATTTGTCAGGGTTGACCAAGACCTCCTTGATTTCCATGGCACCATACTTTCCTTCTTCGCTCCCTGCCTCTTTCTTTCTGGTTCTGTGCTGACCCTTCCTCATCTGAGAGCTGGCTCCTAGCACTCAGATGATCTCCTCTCATCCAGCTACAAGCTCTCACTGGTTGATCACATCTAGACTCTTGATTTTGAAGACCATCTACATGCTGATGACTTTCTCATGTTGCACTCTAGCCCTGATCTTTCTCCCTAAACTTCAGACATACATATGGCTACCTGCTTGATGTCTTCACCTAATAGGCATCTCAGATTTCACATAATCTACTCAAGACTCTATATATATATGCTATCCAATAGGGTAGTGCCATGTGGCTACTTACATGAATAAAATTTAAGTCCTTCTTCAGTCGTACTAGCCACATTTCAAATGCACAGTAGTCCCTTGTGACTAGTGGCTACCATGTCTGACACTGCCAATAAAGGACATTTTCACTATTGCAGGAAGTTCTGGTGGCCACTGCTCACCTAGTTGTTTTCATTCCTCCAAACCTGTTCTCTCACCAGGGACCCCCTTTCAAATAATGGCACTACCATCTACTTGCTTCTCAAATAAAAAATCTAGGAGACAGTGTTGACTCCTGTCCTTCCCATGTGCCTGTATCAGCATCATCCTGTGTACTGACTTTCCACAACATACCCCAGTCTGTCCACTTCTCTCCAGCTCCTGTGTTCCCTGGCTGAGCCACCATCCTCTGTCGCCTGGTCACCACAGTATCTCCTCAACAATATGTCTGCTCCTCATCTTGCCTCTACAACCCATTCTCCACACAGCAGCCAGAATGGACTTTTACAAATCTAAACCAGTTCACCTATCCTCTGGCTAAAAATCCTCCAATGATTTCTTATGAAATGTAGAATAAACCTATCCTGTTTGAATCTTAGTTTACATGACATCTTCATCTATTTGGGCTGCCATAACAAAGTACCATAAATCAGGGTGCTTATAAACAACTGACATTTACCTTTCATATATCTGGAGCTTGGAAGTCCAGACCAGGGTACAGGCATGGTTGGGTTCTGGTCAGAGCTTTCTTCCAGATTGTAGACTGCCTGCTTCTCATTGTGTCTTCACAGGGTAAAAACAGGGCAAGCGAGCTCTCTTTTTCTTCTTATAAGTGTTATATCGGAACAGCGAGATAAGACATCTTGCCACACAATCATACAATTAGCCAAATTAAGAAATTAGGAGTCTTTAATTAGCTGGCTACGTGGACTGCATGGAAACACCTAAGTTGTTCAAATCAATGTGGCCCTGAACACAGTTTGGAGTTAGGTTTTGTAGGGAGAATTACATACTGATTGAGGAATGGGGAGGGAAGAAAGCATAACAGTAAAACAAAGCAGTGAAACAAGCTTTCTTTCAATGTTTATCTATAGGGTTAATTCAGGGAGAAACATTCTGAGCACACCTGCTACTTCAAAGCTATTCTAAGGCCACAGTCTAGGAAACCAGCCTCAAGGCCAATAGGGAGTAACTTACTTTCAGAAAAAGTAAGTTCTGCTAAAAGTCTCTTTGTTTTAGAGAAAGTAAATTTGCAAAAAATTATTTGTTACAAGCCTTTCTTTTCTACACTTCAGTAAGGATACTAATCTCATTCATGATGGCACCACTCTCATTACCAAAGTACCTACCAAGGCCCACCTCCAACCACCATCACATTGGCAGTTATGTTTCAACCTAAGAATTTGGGGGAGATGCGAACATTCAGGCCATAACACATGACTCTGCTTGATCTGCACCCTCCCTCCTGTCAATGATTCTACCCATTCCCCAGCAAACTCCAGTCATTCTGACCTTTTTGGTCCCTAAGTACCCTAAATTCTGTGCTATCTTCAGAGTTTTAGGACAAGCTCAGCCCTTTGCCCAGAAGCTCTTTACCCCAGTCCTTAGTTGGCTGGCTCTTCCCCGTCATCCTGAGGGACCCTCCTACAGGCCTCAAGGTGGCTGTACCTGTCTCAGGTGAAGGTCTCTCTTTGCACAGCACTTAGAACTCACTGAGAGTTCCACATTCATCTGTTTGTTTCTCTCCCTCTCTCACTAGAATACAAGTCATAGATATTGGGAATTTTCTATAGGAATAAGATATGTTTTGCCCTCTTGGAAAACAAAAAACTAAAAGTTATTTGTAATTATATAGATAATTACAAATATGAACAGATGCTTTGAGTTGGAAGAGATTAGCTATTTTTCTTGAAACCTTGATCATGTTCATCATTCCTTCATAAACCCGTTAGTCCTTTTCTCATGAGTAACGCAAAAGCAAAATTCCTTGCTGTCAGCAAACAAGTTTTCCAAACAGAATTAAAGCCTTTTGTTCTTCCTTATTCATCATTTTGGCTATAATCACACTTTTCCTGGATAGTCTGGAGGGACAGTGCCTGGGAACTGAAGGGGCGTAGTTGGAAAGCAGGAAGAGAAGAAGATATTCTAAGAAATCACTGAGGCCCCACCAAAAACAATAAAAGTTGTTGCCTGGGTAGATGAATTTGCTCTTTTGAGCACAACTAAGGGTGTCAGGGAGTCTGAAGGACTGAGATGTTAAAGCAGGGGGCCTCCAGGGGGCAACTACAGACCTTCATTGGAAAACAGCATGTTCACTATGGAAATGACCTAGCTCCTAGATGTCACTCAGCCCACACCTACAGACACCAACGGTAGTACTCTCAGAAGCCTCTCTTTCAGAAATGGGTTACCTTAGCTATCAAGTAGCTCAGAATTTACTATCATCTGATGCAGCCCATTCATGACCCATTACTTGGTTTCCAGAATCCTTTAGGACCTGACTTCACCAGTTGCATTTTCCAGATAAGTCAGGCTTCTTTTCCTACCTTGTTCATTCCTGCTTCTATGTCTTCTCCCTGCCTTTCGTGTTCTTCCTCTTAACTCCAACTTCCCCTGAGACTCAGCTGACATTTTCCTGTAATCCAGTGAGGACTGTGTTAGATTCCAGAGACAAAAAACGGAAGTTAAGATACCTCCTCCAAGAAGCCTCTTCTAACCACTGATGTCTCCCTTTTTTTAATGCCCTGTGGTCACCTATCTGCAGTCACAGTTTGGCAAGTCATTAGTCGCTGGTGGTCGATTGTCAACCTGAGCTTGTTTGGTAGCCCCCAAACACAGACTAATAATGCATGCCAGGAAGTGGGCTTAGAGGACGAAGGTGCTCACTGACTACATTTCTCTGAAGAGAGAGAATTTACCAAAAACTCCTGTCATGATCATTCAGATTTCTAGACTTTATTTGCCTTTGGGCTTTCCTCCACTTGACTAAATACTACTTTGACCTTAAGACAGTTCATACTCATCTTCTATCCTGTCCCCGGACCCCTTCTCCGTGTCCTTTTGTGGTCTTCAAAATCACCTTCACTGCCCCAGTCTCAATACTGGCACCATCTACTGTGTTTAACTTCTCTGAGTATCTTAGTAACTCCCTGCCCCCCACTGTGGACCTCTTAGAAACAGGGACAACATATTGTCTGACTTGATAGAAGATTTTTTGATAATTTGGTAAATTTAAAAAGTATACAGGGCAAATAAAGTATCAAAAAGGTCCCCCCCCCCACCTGACCAGGCGGTGATGCAGTGGATAGAGCGTCGGACTGGGATGCGAAAGACCCAGGTTCGAGACCCCGAGCTCGCCAGTTTGAGTGTGGGCCCATCTGGCTTGAGCAAAAGCTCACCAGTTTGGACCCAAGGTCGCTGGCTCCAGCAAGGGGTCGCTCGGTCTGCTGAAGGCCTGCAGTCAAGGCACGTGTGAGAAAGTAATCAATGAACAACTAAGGTGTCGCAACGGCAACGAAAAACTAATGATTGATGCTTCTCACCTCTCTCCGTTACTGTCTGTCTGTCCCTATCTATCCCTCTCTCTGAGTCTCTCTCTGTCCCTGTTTAAAAACAAAAAGGTTTCCCCCCAACGAACCTTAAAAATATACATATATAAGAAGGGACTGTACATTAAAAAATATGCTGCATGAATCTGAAAGGTGCTTTATGTTGCCCAGTGTGTTTGTTTGCGAGAGCTGTCATCACAAAAGACCACAGGATGGAGGGCCTAAACAACAGGAGTTTATTTTCCCACCATTCTGGCAGGCAGTTGGAAGTCCAAGATCAAGGTTTCTGCAGATTTGGTTTCTTCTGAGGCCTCTTTATTTGGCTTGTAGATGGCTGCCTTTTCACAGTGTCTTCACATGGTCTTTCCTCTGTGTGTGTGCATCCCTGGTCTTTCTCTCTATATCGCAAAGACACTAGTCATATTGGAGACATATGACCTCATTTAACTTTAATTAAAGATTCTATCTCCAAATGTAGTAATATTCTGAGGTTTACTTGGGGGGGGTGCGATTTCAACATTTGATGTTGGGGGGACACAGTTCAGTCCTAACATCCCAGATATTCAGAAGGGAAAATAGCCAGAATCAAAGCATTATGGAACACAAGGAGTTAAAATAATCTGGTGCATTAAAGGAATAAGTGTGTGTTTATGTTTTGGAAATTTCTGAACAGATTGAAACCTGAAAGGTATTGTGAAACTGAGTTCTAAGAATAAAGACATTTTTATTATTAAAGTAGGATTTATTGAAGGAGGAAATCATTGAAACAGAGGTTGCATGAAATAAAGCTTTAATCTTCCCAGGGTAGGTGGGGGAGCCCCCCCAGAAGCAGACTATGTGGGTGCCAAAGCCACATGAAGCTGTAGGGATTGAGGGTGGGGGCCTGGGCGACAGGCAGATGACTGCCCCCGTGGAGGAGGGAGAGCCCAGGGCTGCCAAGATGACTTGATTGAGGGAGAGACTGAGAAGATGGATGATTTCTCTCTGCAGGCTGGGTGAAAAACATGTATATATCTTTCATCTGGACCTTGGTGTTTCACAATTGAAAAATGCTTTTGCTTGTAACCTTTCTTAATCACAACCTTCGTATTCCAAGAGTACCTTCAGGTTAGGACTAGATAAATGTAAATAGAGGAGTTGGTTCTTAGAAAACACACATTTATAAGCAGCCTATGTCAGGGGCCCATTAAGACCACATTGCTCTTGTATTCGTGTCACCCATTCTTTTCAAGATTTTGTTTATTGGTTTTTAGAGTAAGAGAAGAGAAAGAGAGAGAGAGAAGCATCAACTCAGAGTTGTTTGACTTTAGTTGTTCATTGATTGCTTCTCATGTGTGCCTTGACCAGGCAAGTCCCAGGTTTCGAGCCAGCAACCTCAGCATTCTGAGTTGATACTCTAATCAACAGCATCACCAGAGATCAGGCAATGTCACCCAGTTCTATTACTCTTTCACTGCCTACTTATGTGACAGACTTTGTGAATTTCAAGGCATGTTTTCTGTAACACTGCTTTTTTTTATTATTCTCCCAGCATCACTGCTAATAATTCCTAGACTATTCTGTCTGAAATTAACAACACAACCCTGTTTGGGCTTGTAGGGAGGTAAACATTTTCCTTGACCCTCTTAGGGTCTCTGGCTGGGTCTGAAAATTAAACTTCCAAAAGCAGATTAATAGGAGAAGAGCATACACATTATATTTTTACATGTACTTGGAAGCCTTCACAAGACAGTGAAGACCTGAAGAAGTGACTAGAGCAGGAAGCTTTCATACCTTATAGACAAAGAATACACTTGTGAAAAATTGGCAAGACAGAGAGATTTAGAGTAGGGGTAGTAAATGGTGAAGAAGAAAAGGATGAGTTAATAAAGTCTGTTTGCCGATTTCTCTGGTGTTTTCTCTGGGCTGGTGAAAGTCTGTCTCCAATAAAAGTAAGTTTATTTCTTACTTTTAGATATAAAAGGGGGAGCTGTTCCTGCTTCTTAATTTCCTTCAGCTCAGAATAATTTTTATGTCAAAGAAGCATATTTGGGGGTGACATGCTGGTTTCCTTCAGCCTTCTTCATTTTATTTTATTATATCTAAATTCTAGAGAAATAGATTTTTGGAGCCCAGTGTTCATAAGTGCACAAGAACTATCTTTTAGTGAATGTGTGGATGATATTGTTATAAGACATAAAACATTTTAAGTTATAATTGGCAGTAAATTTTAAAGTGAGAGGATAATACCTACCAAAGTTAGATAGGAAAGTTCAAGTGCACGTAAAGAACAGAACGGTTTGCCCCATACTAATAAAGTACGCATGGTGTACTGACAAAGTTATACAGCATTACAGTATAACACAGTGGAATCAGAGCTTACATCTTACTAGATCCAGCAGCTTTGAAATTGTTTCTTGACAATTGTTTACTGAGATGATTACATCAAACTATTTCACATTGGCATATTTAAAATTCACATACAATATGAAAGCTATATACTGTAATAGTAAAGGATTATCAGACACTGAGCAAGCAAATTCAAGTTTCATGCAAAGGCAGGTTGTTCTAAATCATCGTCAAAGTTTGAATTGAGAAGAGCAGAGACTATCTGAATCACCTCTCTGTCTTCTCCCTTAGTCTTTGGTAGTTAATCTTTCCACATCTCTATCCCCCCACAGCCAAGCCTCTCTCCCATGGCTATATTCATCATATGATTTATTGATTTATTCATCATTTTATTTATTTATTATGATTCTATTTCTTTTTCTCAGTCACTGGACACTGATCCTTCTAATTCAGTGGTTCTTAACCTTTTTTGAGGTACCGAACACACCAGTTTCATATGCGCATTCACCGAACCCTTCTTTACTGATAAATAAAATGTTTTTTTTTCCAAATTCAAGACATAGGTATATGTTTTTAACTGGTGCACAAAATGAGCCATGCATGAATATCACCTTGCTCAAAGAACAAAACCAACAAAGTGCATGAACTCACAACAAATTACGGTATTACTTTATTCTGGCCTCTGCGGCAGAGGCTTCTCCGAACCCCTGAGACCGACTCATCGAACCCAGGTTAAGAACCACTGTTCTAACTGTATTTTGACACTTTGCATTTTTTTAATCGGGAACCCCATTCACGTAGGAAGCTTGCCATTAGAGAGAGACTAGGAAACAACCTGTCTGTCAGATCAGCAACCAACCAAACAACCAACCTATGAACCTAACCACGATCTCCAGGCTTAATTCAGACATGCCTCATGTCACAATTCTCAGCTTGTTTCCTCATTAATGATTCTGGGATTCTGGTTCACCAGAGTTTTGAAAATGAGTGGTTGTCTTGTTAGCTCAGGCTGCCATAACAGAATACCAGGGACTGGGTATGTTAGCGACAGAAGTGTATTTCTCACAGTTCTAGAGTCTATGAAGTCCAAGATCAAGGTGTTGGCAGATTTGGTTCCCGTTAAAGACTCTCTTTTTGGCTTGCAAACAGCTACCTTCTCTCTCTCTATGTCCTCACATATTAGAAAAAGAGCACTGGTCTCTTTTCCCCTTCTTGTGGAGCCATTAATCTCATCACAGGGATCCAACCTCATGACCTATTCTAACCCTAATCACCTCCCAAAGGCCCCCACCTCCAAATATCATCATTTTAGGAGTTAGGGCTTAAACATATGAATTTGAGAAGATTAAAAACACTCAAGCTTTGACATGTATGCTTAAGGAGATTATTTTTTCCAGAATAATAATTTATTATTATATGAGAAACTCAATTCCTATATTGTTTTCCCAAAATACTTTATCTAAATACATAAGCTATATACTGTACATTATAAATCTGACATAAATTTTAAATGGACCTATTCTGTAAAGAAAAAATATTTTATACATTTCTAAGCAGCACTATTAGGGGTTTTTTTGTTTTTTTATTCTTTTATTAATTTTAATGGGGTGACATTAATAAATCAGGGTACATATGTTCAAAGAAAACATCTTGAGGTTATCTTATCATTCAATTATGTTGCATACCCATCACCCAAAGTCAAATTCTCCTCTGTCACCTACTATCTGGTTTTCTTAGTGCCCCTCCCCTCCCCCCTCTCTTTCCCTCTCCTCCCTCCCCCCACCCCGTAACCACCACACTCTTGTCCATGTCTCATAGTCTCACTTTTATGTCCCACCTATGTATGAAATCATGCTGTTCTCAGTTTTTCTCTGTTTTACTTATTTCACTCCGTATAATGTTATCAAGGTCCATCCATTTTGTTGTAAATGATCCGATGTCATCATTTCTTATGGCTGAGTAGTATTCCATAGTATATATGTACCAAAGCTTTTTAATCTACTCGTCCTCTGACGGACACTTGGGCTGTTTCCAGATCTTCACTATTGTGAACAATGCTGCCACGAACATGGGGGCGCATTTCTTCTTAGGGTATATTCCTAAACGTAGGAATGCTGAGTCAAAAGGCAGTTTGATTTTTAATTTTTTGAGGAATCTCCAAACTGTTTTCCACAGTGGCCGCACCAGTCTGCATTCCTACCAGCAGTACAGGAGGGTTCCCTTTTTTTCCACATCCTCGCCAGCACTTATTCTGTGTTGTTTTGCTGATGAGCGCCATTCTGACTGGTGTGAGGTGATATCTCATTGCGGTTTTAATTTGCATTTCTCTAATGATTAGTGATGTTGAGCATTTTTTCATATGCCTATTGGCCATCTGTATGTCCTCTTTGGAGAAATGTCTATTCATTTCTTTTGACCATTTTTTGATTGGATTGTTTGTCTTCCTGGTGTTGAGTTTTATAAGTTCTTTATAAATTTTTGTTATTAACCCCTTATCAGACGTGTTGTTGAATATGTTCTCCTATTGTGTGCTTTGTCTTTTTATTCTGTTCTTATTGTCTTTAGCTGTGCAAAAACTTTTTAGTTGGATATAGTCTCATTTGTTTATCTTGCCTTTTATTTCATGTGCCCGTGGAGATAAATTTGCAAATATATTGCTGCTACAGATGTCGGGGAGCTTGCTGCCTATGTTTTCTTTTAAGATGCTTATGGTTTCACGGCTTACATTTAAGTCATTTATCCATTTTGACTTTGTTTTTGTGAATGGTGTAAGTTGATGGTCTAGTTTCATTTTTTTTGCAGGTAGATGTCCAATTTTCCCAACACCATTTGTTAAAGAGGCTGTCTTTACTCCATTGTATGTTCTTTCCTGCTTTGACAAATATCAGTTGTCCATAACGGTGTGGGTTTATTTCTGGGTTCTCTGTTCTGTTCCATTGATCTATGTGCCTGTTCTTATGCCAGTACCAGGCTGTCTTGAGTATAATGGCCTTGTAGTAAACCTTGATATCTGGAAGAGTGATACCTCCTGCTTTATTTTTTCTTTTTAAGATTGCTGAGGCTATTCGTGTTCTTTTTTGGGTCCATATAAATTTTTGGAATATGTGTTCTATATCTTTGAAGTATGTCATTGGAATTTTAATTGGTATTGCATTGAATTTATAAATTGCTTTCGGTAATATAAACATTTTAATAATGTTTATTCTTCCTAGCCATGAGCACGGTATATGCTTCCACTTGTTTGTATCTTCCTTGATTTCTTTTATCAATGTTTTATAATTTTCCGAGTACAAGTCCTTAACCTATTTGGTTAAATTTACTCCTAGGAATTTTATTTTTTTGACTGCAATAGTGAAGGGGATTGTTTTCTTAATTTCTTTTGCTGACAGTTCATTGTTGGTATATAAAAATGCCTCTGATTTCTGAGTATTAATTTTACATCCTGCCACCTTGCTGAATTCACTTATCAGGTCCAGTAGTTATTTGACTGAGACTTTAGGGTTTTCTATATACAATATCATATCATCTGCAAATAATGACAGTTTTACTTCTTCTTTTCCAATTTGGATGCCTTTTATTTCTTCTTCTTGTCTGATTGCTGTAGCTTGGACTTCCAGAACTATGTTGAATAAGAGTGGTGAAAGGGGGCACCCCTGCCTGATTCCTGATCTTAAGGGGATGGCTTTTAATTTTTGCCCATTTAGTTTGATGTTTGCTGTGGGTTTGTCGTAGATGGCCTTTATCATGTTAAGGAATGTTCCCTGTATTCCCACTTTACTGAGAGTTTTGAGCATGAATGGGTGCTGGATTTTATCAAATGCCTTTTCTGCATCTATTGAAATTATCATGTGATTTTTGTCCTTCCTTTTGTTTATGTGATGAATCACATTGATTGATTTGCGAATATTGAACCAGCCTTGCCTCTCCAGAATAAATCCCACTTGATCATGGTGTATGATTATTTTCATATATTGTTGTATCCGGTTGGCTACTATTTTGTTGAGAATTTTAGCATCTAAATTCATCAGGGATATTGGCCTATAATTTTCTTTCTTTGTGTTGTCTTTGCCTGGTTTTGGGATCAGAATTATGTTCGTCTCATAAAAGGAGTTTGGAAGTCTTCCTTCCTCTTGAATTTTTTGAAAATAGCTTGAGGAAGATGGAGTAGGTTATTCTTTGAATTTTTGGTAGAATTCACTTGTGAAGCCATCATACCCAGGACTTTTCTTTTTTGGGAGTTTTTTGATAACTGTTTCGATCTCAGTTGTTTTAATTGGTCTGTTTAGGTGTTCTGATTCTTCCAGATTGATTTTTGGAAGATTATATGAATCAAGAAATTTGTCCATTTTACCTAGGTTGTCTCATTTTTTGGCATAGAGTTCTTCGTAGTATTTTCTTACAATACTTTGTATTTCTGTTGTGTTAGTTGTTATATCTGCACTCTCATTTCTAATTTTATTTATTTGAGTCCTCTCTCTTTTTTTCTTGGTGAGTCTAGTTAAAGTTTCATCAATCTGGTTTACCTTTTCAAAGAACCAACTCCTGGTTTCATTGATCCTCTGTATTGTTTCCTTAGCCTCTATGTCATTTATTTCTACTCTGATCTTTATTATTTCCTTTCTTCTATTGGTCCTGGACTTTATTTGCTGTTGTTTTTCTAGTTCTTTTAGAGGCGGGGTCAGGTTGCTTATTTGAGCTTTTTCTAGCTTCTTATGATATGCCTGTAGTGCAGTGAACTCCCTTCTCAGTACTGCTTTTGCTGTGTCCCATAAATTTTGAGTTGATGTATGCTAATTATCATTAGTTTCTATAACCTTTTTTATTTCTTCTTTGATCTCATTGTTAATCCATTCATTATTTAATAACATGCTATTTAATTTCCAAGTGTTTGAGTATTTTTCAGTTCTTTTGTGGTTAATTTCTAGTTTCATGGCATTGTTGTCAGAGAACATGCTTGATATGATTTCAATCTTCTTAAATTTGTCGAGACCATTTTAGTGTCCTAACATGTGGTCTATCCTAGAAAATGTACCATGAGTGCTTGAGAAGAATGTATATTCTACTGCTTTAGGGTGAAAAGTTCTGAAGATACCTATTAAATTGAGTTGATCTATTGTATCCTTTATGTCTGCTGTTTCTTTATTGTTTTTTTTCTTGAGGATCTATCCAGTGATGTTAGTGGGGTATTGAAATCCCCTACTATTATAGTAATGCTGTTAATCTCGCCCTTTATATCCATCAAACTCTGGTTTATGTATGTCGGGGCTCCTATATTTGGTGTGTAGATATTTATAATAGTTATATCTTCCTGTTGAATTGTTCCCTTTATCATTATGTAGTGTCCTTCTTTATCTCTTACTACAGCCTTTGTTTTAAAGTCCATTATGTTAGATATACGTATTGCTACCCCAGCTTTTTTTTTCATTTCCATTTGCATGAAATATTTTTTTCCATCCTTTTACCTTCAGTCTATGTGCATCTTTTGTTTTAAGGTGTGTCTCTTGTAGACAGCATATGTTTGGGTTCTGTTTCTTTATCCATGCAGCTACCCTATGTCTTTTGATTGGGTCATTTAATCCATTTACATTTAAGGTTATTATTGATATGTAGTTGTTTATTGCCATTTTATTCTTTAAAGCTGTATTCTTCTTTTGCTCTATTCTTTCCTCCCTTTGAACTGTTCACAAGAGGCCCCTTAGTATCTCTTGCAGAATTGGTTTGGTTTTAATGAATTCCTTGAAGGTTTTTTTGTCTGGGTAGCTCTTTATATCTCCTTCAATTTTAAACATTAGCCTTGCTGGATAGAGTAGTCTTGGTTGTAGGTTCTTGTTCTGCATCACTTTGAATATATCTTGCCATTCCCTTCTGGCCTCACATCTTTCTGTTGAGAAGTCGGATGTCATCCTTATGGGGGCTCTTTTGTAGGTGATAGCCTTTTCTTCTCTAGCAGCTTTTAAAATTTTCTTTTTATCCTTTAGCTTTGGTATTTTAACTATAATGTGTCTTGGAGTAGATTTCTTTGGGTTTCTCTTTAATGGAGTTCTGTGTGCTTCTTGAACGTATGGATTGTTTCCCAGCCTTAATTTAGGGAAGTTTCCTCTATAATTTGATTGAACAAAGTTTTTATTTCTTGTTCTCTCTCCTCTTCTTCCGAAATCCCTATGATGAGGATGTTATTTCTCTTCATGTTGTCACAGAGCTCCCTTAGAGTTTCCTCAGATTTTTTGAGTCTCTTTTTTTTTACGCTCTGCTTCTGTGCCTTTGTTTATTGTGTCCTCTAACTCACTGATTCGACCCTCAGCCTCATCCATCCTGCTTTTAATTCCTTCCATTGTGGTCTTCAGTTCTGATACTGTATTTGTCATTTCTGTCTGATTCTTTTTCATTATTTCAATTTCCTTTTTTATACTTGTTATCTCTTTATTTAGGTGTTCGTAATGACTATCCACTGTTGCTCTAATCTCTTTGAACATCCTTACTATCATTATTTTAAATTTTGCATCTGGTAATTTGGTTTTATCTGGTTCATTCAGGTCCTTCTCTGGGGATTTCTCTTGATTCATTTGGGTTTCATTTCTCTGCCTGCCTATTTTATCTGTGTATAAGCAAGTTGTGGCCACTGGAATCCAATGGATGTTGCCTTTTTGTTCTCTACGTGTGGTCTCTCTGCAGGCCCTCCACCCCCTCTGCCGCTGCCTAAGGAGGTTGGGTATGGGCGTTGCCAGCGCAGGCCCACTGTGGCTGTTGCTGTGATTTCCACCTCTCCTCTAGGTAGGGACTGTCTTCTGGTGCCCGGTTCTACAAACCTCAGCCTGCCTGTCTGGGCATTCACCTCACCCCCACAGATTGGGTTGCACACTGCACTCAAGCCACAAGCCTCAGTACCTAGGGTAGAGGTCAGTACGTTTGCTCAGCTGCAGACCCAGCCTGTTCCCGGGCTTCCGCCCTGCCCCCGCAGTCAGAGCCTGCTCGCCAGTTCCTCAAGTTGGACAGGGCTGCTGACGTGCACTCATCTGTGAGCCTCTGCCTGTCCAGAGCTTTAGCCCTGCCCCCGAGGCCAGGGCCCACCTGCACAGGATCGCAAACTCGGTTTATTGGGTTTATCAGGTCGGTCGGGGCTGCTGGCGTGCGCTCAGCCACGAGCCTCTGCTCATTCCGGGCTCTAGCCCCACCCCCGCGTTCAGAGCCAACTCACACACGAAGGATCACAAACCTCGGTTTCTAGGGCCAGGCGGGGCTGCTGGCGTGCGCTCTGCTGCAAGCCTTCGCTCCTCCCAGGCTCCAGCCCCGCCTCCATGGTCATAGCCAACTCACGCAGGCAGGATGGCAAACCTTGGTTTTTCAGGCCGGGCAGGGCTGCTGGCGTGCACTCAGCCCCGAGCCTCCGCCTATCCTTGGACCTAGCCCCGCCCCCGTGGTCAGGGCCGACTTGCGCAGGGTCCAGGGTCGCAGAGCAGATCTCTTCCGGTTCCTGGCCTCCCGCTTTTCCCCCGCAGGTGGGGCTACAGGCGGGCCGCTGCTGCCGGACTGCTTTCGCACGCCCCCTCCACCCCTGCTGGGCTACACCAAGCTCACACCGGCTGGGCCTCCGCCCCTGCCGACAGAACTGTGTTTCAGTGTCCCGCCGCCACCATTTCTCCAGCAAGCCCTCAGCAATGTGGGTAGGGGCACTGCAGCTCAGACCCTAACACTCCATACTGTAATCCTGGAAGCTCCCTCCATCTAAGCAGCTCTGCTCTAAGTGCCACGGGAGAGCTTGTTTGGCTGGTGTCCTGTCTCTCTTTGCTGGTATTGCTAGTTCCAGGGGAAATATTTGTTTTTGATTAGGGAACTGACTTAGCCCAGGGGTTAGGGTGGCTGTCCCTCAGAGTGTTTCTTCCTGTGTCTTCAGTCCACACTCTCTTCCCGCTGCTCTGGTCCTCTCCTCTGTCCCCATTCCCCGGAGCCCTGGGTGAGTGGTTGTGAGCGAGGTTTTCTGCGCTGTCCCTTTAAAAAGAATCTTGGGTCTGAGAAAACTCTCTTTCTCACAAACAGTATCCTCACTTGTTTCACAGCTCAATACTGTCCAAACGCCTCTTCTAGGCCTGGGGCTGCAGGCTGGGGCTCCTTCAGAGCAGAGGACCTGAGGGGCAGGCACACTAGTGGTAAGAAAGCTCTGGAATACTACGTCATGCCTTTATTGAAAGGTGGCCTGATGGGAGAAGATGCAGAGGGGCACATTTAAAACAAACTTTCCTCCTTCATAGATAATATTGCCTCGATGGGCACCGACCGTGCACACAGTAGCTGGCGTATCATGGGCACCCAATAAATGTTGAATGAATGGTCAAGTAAAAGATTAACCCTTTGAGTGATACGAAAGTTCATGTATGTTCTTGTGCCTCCTGACCATCCAGAGTACGATTATACAGAAATTTTTATTTTAAAAATGTGTAAGGCAACATTAAAAAGAGGCAAGTGTTTTTCTTATTTCCATAAATTGGTTATCAAACAAACATGATTTTAAGTTAATAAAACTAGAACTGGAACTAATTTTATTTTTGAAAAAGAAACGCACTCCTGGGGGTCAGCGAGCATAAAAAACACTTACTATTCGAAGGGTTAAGTCAGTGTGAATGTATGCCAGTGATGGGCAATCTTTTGAGCTTGGTGTGTCAAAATTCGCCAAAAACCGAGCATAACTCTGGTTGTGTGTCACTTCGGGAAAGAAACCATAATTTCGCGATATTTATAGTTTAAATAACAAAAATGTTTTGGCCTACAGGCCTCTGGCACAGAGTGTCTACACTACAGCAAACCTTTATCCCCGGCTACTGCACCTGGCCATGCAGGAGCCGAGGATGAAATGTCCTTCTCGGCATGCGGCCCCATGCTTTTCTGGTATGAGGCCACATGCAGCCGCATGTCATGGAAAATGGCTACGTGTGTCAGTGCTGACACGCGTGTCATAGGTTCGCCATCAAAGATGTATGTAGTCACCCTGCCCCTGGCAGCAGTACAGCTCCTGCCCTACATCCTCAAGCTCTGCAAAGTTTCAGATATTGAAATTCATTGGAAGGAGATTCTAGATAAATGAAGACAGGCAGGTGAGAATGTGGAGTCAGTTGCTGAGAGGGGATGTTTTGGGATTTGGGTTTACCTAAGGAGGGATTGTTTAGACCACATGGTCATCAAAATGTAGTCTCTGCACAGTTGTTTCCATTTATTTTCACTCTTTGAATTGCTTTTCATTTCTCCTGAGCATCTTTCCTTTCTTATCTCGATTGTTCTATTTGCTTTGGAAACAAGACATTATCCAAGCACAATATCACTCAGAATGACCGTAGGTAACTTGGAGGGCTTTTATAGCTGCAATTTTGTTTTCTTTATTGTTTTTTTTTTAAAGAAAAAAATCAGTGGTTTAGTTATTGCACATTAATTGCCATGACTTGCAGAAAATGAGTTATAGTCTTGTACATCTGTGAATGTGTGTGTTACTGTGCCGGTGTGCTTTAAAAGTTGTTTATGAAACTGTTTTAAGTGTTTAAAATTTCAAATAAATCTCTTTTTCATTTTGTTTTCTGGAATATTGTTTCTTTTCTATAGGAAAAAAATAGTGTTACTATATTCCTTGAAGCTCATTTCCAAGATGGAACTGTTTTCTTAGAGAAGTATGTATTCTAAGACTTGGAAGGCTAAGGTGTTAGTTGAGTTGTTTCTATTCAGAATCGTACAGCTCTGTTGCTACTTTGTTAAACTCAGTGTAGCATCAAATATAAAAATGAAAGAGACTATACAGTTGTTTACCCAGCTTTATGACCTTTTTTAAAAAGGCCTTTTCTTGTCTAGACCCCTTTTTGATAAATATATTTAATAAAATTAATGCAGTTTGAAATTCAAAGCAAATTAAAATTAAATATTGTCACCAAAATCCAAAGGAAAGCAATCTAATAGAATCTCATTTTCTTTCTTTCCCTTCCCTTCCCCTCCCTCCCTCCCTTCCCTCCCTCCCTCTCTCCCTCCCTCTCTTTCTCCCTTCTCTTTCTCTCCCTTCCTCCCTTCCTCCCTTGCTTCCTTCCTTCCTTCCTTAATTTCTTCCTTCCCTCCCTCCCTCCTACCTTCCTCCCTCCCTCCCTCCCTCCCTCCCTCCCTCCCTCCCTCCCTCCCTCCCTCCCTTCCTTCCTTCCTTCCATAAATTACATGTAGCGTTCAGGTTCTGATGCCTCTAAGAGTGTCCTCCTCACCTCTGTGGGATATGGTTGACTAGCTTAGCCCCCTCATTTTACAGATAAAAAGACTGACCCTTAAAGACTCAAGAATGCTCATGCACTCAACATATTAAGAGCATAACTTAGTCAAAACCCCAGACATTCTGTTGGTAGTTTGATGCTTTGCCCATAGCACCCCCCACACACACACACACCCTGGTTCCTTTAAGGATACTATCTTGTACAAAGGAGACATCTTAGCCAGCATAGCCTCCCTATAACTGATGATGCTAACATTTTCAGAAGTTATTCTGATTTTACATTATCAAAGCAGCAAGGGGGCAGAGGCCAGGAGGGACCTTTCAAACCTGGTAACTCTATGGATCCTGGCTTTACTCCCATTACTTCATTCTGGACATTTGTACCACCATGGCTAGAAACACCTCCCTAGTAGAGCTTCTAAGGAATAGGTGGAACAAAATCCTACTCTGAAAATGTATTCATTTTGAAATAAAATTTGGGTATTTATCATATTGAAAACTCGTATTGATGGTTTTTCCTAAACAGTTTAACAGATCTTCTCAAACTTCTAATTTGTTCTTCTTTTTTTGTTTGTTTGTTTTATTTTTCTAACAGTGTATCCGGTGGAGAGCTGTTTGACAGAATCGTGGAGAAGGGATTTTACACAGAGAAAGATGCTAGCACTCTGATCCGCCAGGTCTTGGATGCTGTATACTATCTTCATAGAATGGGCATTGTTCACAGGGACCTCAAGGTGAGGCCATTGCTTAGCAATATTCTCCAGCTGCTCTCCAACCCATAATGCACCTGTCCAAGAGGACTGGCTCCGGAGGAGGAATGGGATTGCCTTGATGCAAATATGGGTGGAATGAATAATGAGCATTTGGGTACTGTTAGTCGTCTGGGCCATTGGAACTCGGAAGTAGCTTGAAGTAAGATTCAGATCAATGGTGCTGGCAATCGTCTGAGAGATTTTATAATCATAATGTTGCCAAAGGGCCACCAAGAGGTAGGTTGTGTATTGATTTAAGCCTATCGAAAGGTAGTTTTGTTCAAGATGTATAGACCACAGAGCCCATTCTTCCAGTGCAGTTCCTCAGTCTTCTCCTTATTCCAGCTGTTCTCCCACAACATGCTGAATGAAAAAAGGGAGAGGGTGGGTAGAGGGCAGTGGATGGAAAAGAAGGGAAATTGAAGGTTATCAGGAAAGATAGCTTACATGAATGACAAATACAGCCTTCTGTAGGGCCCTGGGGTTCCTTTCTTATCTTTTCCTTTGTGAGGTTTTGGTATCCTTACCCCTCACTCAATAGTATTAAAGGATCTTGGCCGTATTTGGGCACCTTGGAAATACATTTCTGCCCGGGTCTATGTTGATACCAAAGGGTAGATACCGAACATATCAATTTGAGAAAGAGTACAGTTAGTATTGTTGATCCAGGGTGGTACTGTGGCTTCATTCCAGAGCAGTTCCAGGTCTCGTCGCAGAGCTCACTGCACCAGTCACACTACCCCTCATATCATCTACACAAGGATTGTATTGTACTGGAGCCATATATATGGCTATGGGAAGCCTAAACCAATTTAAAGAATACATTCTAAACATGAGTAAAAATGGAATTTCAGCATCTTATATTATCTGGTACTGGGAGTCAAGGTATAAAATAGTGTATGTAGCTTTTCCTTAGTGAGAACTGACATAAAGTTTTTTTCACTCCATGCGATCATTGTCCATCTACTATCGTAGTGGCTCCCAAGCGTTAGTTTATGTCAGAATTACCAGGGCTTGGAAAAACACAGATTGCTGGTCTCGGCCCTGAGGTTCTGATACCACAGGTCTGCACAGGGGTCTGAGAACTTGCATTTATAATAGGATTATAGGCAATGCTCATGTTGCCTTGAGGACCACAGTTGGAAAACCACTGGATGAGAGTATTGGGAACATTAACCAAGTCCCCACCTTTTCTGATTGCAGGCTTCTTGACAGGTGAAATGGCCTTTGAGCACAATTAGCTAATCTTTAGACCTAGAGATTCTTTGGAGGGATAGATAAGGGCTGAATGGAGAGAATGGCCTCGCTGGCACTTCAGAGTCAGTCAGCCCTGCCTTGTCTGCTCTCTCATGCCCTCCCCAAACACCAATTCTGTGCTTCCAGAACAAAGCAGGCAGCAACCTCTGAACAAGTGTGTGTGGCAACTACAGAGATGTGATGTGACGGGCTGGTTGCACTTATTAAAAATAATTTCTAAGCAGATAAGGCATTTCCCTGGAGGCATTGCCCATTTCCCTATTAGAAAATCAGATTGTCTGCACGGGAGACACTATTTCTCACTCCCACGTAGCACTTTTGGAGAAATCCTTGTGGCTTCCAGCCTGTGGAGCTTTTAGATAACCCACCAGAAAGAAAATTGCCATTTTAGGACCTTTTTTGTGATCTCTTTTCAAAGGCACAAAGGAATTCGGTTTTTGTAGAGGAAGTTGATGTTAAATTTTCATAAACATCTGAGACAATTAAAACAAACTATATTACCTAGGCCAGAGCAATGGAGAAGATGATAAGATTAATTTAAAACTGAGGCACAAATCTGGGATAACGTCCCACATTCGACTATACTTCCTTCTCCATCTAGAAAGTATCTGTGTCTTCTTGCCCCAGGACACAGTTTAGATCGAATCAGTTCTTTTTCTAAAATAAAGGACTGAGGCAGGAACTGTCTACTACTGCCCCCTCCGGTTAGAGTAGGGCGTCCCAGCCCAGCACTAGCACACGTGGCCCCGGGTCACTCTTTGTGGTGGGCTGTCCTGCGCGCTGTAGGGCGTTCAGCAGCACCCTCCCTGCCCCCCAGATGCCAGTAGCATTCCTGGAATTGTAACAACCAAAAATGCCCCTAGGCAGTGCCAGCTGTCCCTGGGGGGTACAGTTGCCCCAGTTGAGAATCATCATATTAGATTAGGAGGTCAATTATGTGTAGCATCAACTTTACAGAAAATGTTGATTTGGATCTTTTAAAAGCTTATTGTGAATATTCAAGAGTTTAGGTTGACCTTCCAACTAAGGTATTGGCCACCAGTTGTCTTGCAAAGAAGCCATAAAATATGGGAAGCTACTTTTTCAGGTGAGTCCTGAGCCTCCTAGGACCCCAGGCAGAATTGTGAGATCACCCCCTGCCCCTCATCCCACCCCTGCCGCAGCCCTTCCACTGCCCTCCATCCACATTATCCCTGCACCTGCCCTCTCTCCCACTTTCTTCCCTGTGGCCCCTCCCCCAACAGAAAGCCCTGCTGTCTTTACTAGTCTTACACCAACTAAAGGTATTGCTCTTAACTGTAAATGACCAGTCCATTGGATCCCCCATAGGGATAATTACCCTCAGAAAGAGTGCTTTATTGACCCAAAGGAATCTTCTGTAGGAAGAATGTTTGAGAAGAGATTTAGGGCCCTTTGGCAATCTCTTGCCTGGATGAAGCCTTGTTCAGAGCAGATCATTGACTTTGCAGCTTCAGAGACACTGGGACAAGGAAAATTATAAATCAAGAATTTTAAAAGAGAAGGCCTCTTTCTGCTCCTATAATGGATCCTTACTGTTCAGCAGAGGGTAACCCTTAAATAGTCATAGAAAACATGCACCACGTGCACTTTTGATTAGGTCATTCTCCCCACTTTCTGAGCATTATTCTAATTTTAACTATTGATTGACCCATTTTATTCTCTTTTAAAACTCATCGCAAGCATACATTGATTTTCTTCTGATCTCATGCTTCATCCATAGAATTCATGTCACAGTGACTGTTAAATGCCATTTTTTGTGTTGTTATTTTGGGTAAAGAATAGAGAAAAATGGGATTCTGTTAAAGAAAAAATTATTCTGACCCTTGAATGGTAAGGAAGACTTTAAGACTGTTTCAAGAGGGTATGACTATATTGCAATAGGGAAGAGAATCCAATTAAACTCCAAATTTAGCAAGGAAGGAGGGATACACATACAAGAGCAGAGTGAGGGGTCATGGATGGGAGGTTACTAAGAGGAGACATCAACAGTAGGGGGATTCTTGCGAAAGGCAGGCCAGACACTTAGACATTGACAAAGGAGACTTAGATCAAACTTGAGCTGGACACCCCAGAGCCTTCTTTCTGACCAGGCCTTGATCTTGGGCTCATCCTGAGTTCATTGGCTCTACCCATAGTTCAGTCTTAACAAGAATCATAGTGATTTAGCAAAAATCCCCACCTACCCTTGATAGCTGATCAGGTTCCTTTTCCCCTGCCCTCTATATCTAACTACCCTAGCTTGCCCTCAACAAAGCTCCTGTTAAGTGAGTGTAGCCAGAATCCCCCTCCTCCTTGACGTTTCCTTATAGTCATTTTACATCCCTGACCCCTACCTACCCTGCTTCTTGGCTATAAACCTCCACCTGTGTTTATTGTATTCAAGGTTGAGGCCAGTCTCTTCCCCTATTGCAAACTGCATTGCAGTATTTCCCCTAAATAAAGTCTTCCTAACCATTTTTAGCAAGTTATGAATAACTTTTTTTTTTATTTCTTTTTAGTTATTTATTTTAGAGAGGAGACACAGAGAGAGAGAGAGAGAGAGAGAGAGAGAGAGAGAGAGAGAGAGAAAGCGGGGAGGAGCTAGAAGCATCAACTCCCATATGTGCCTTGACCAGACCAGTGCAGGGTTTTGAACTGGTGACCTCAGTGTTCCCAGGTCGACGCTTTATCCACTGCGCCACCACAGGTCAGGCATGACTAACTTTTTTAACAACATCAAAGACGTGGGATGAAGAATATGACCAACTTAGGGATTCTCTCTCAACCAACTTAGCAGCATTCTTGCAAAGACTGGACTGTACAGGCCCAGCAAAGACAAGAGGGACACAGAAGTCCAAGGTCAGGGTCTAGTCAGGAAGAGAGCTCATAGCATCCTGACTAAGTTTCAGTCAAGAAAAGAGTCTTGGGCAGTTCTCAAAATTTTTCCACAACAAAGGTTGTACCCTAGAATCGCCCTCATGGAATTCTAAGATCTAGAGGCCTGGGCCCAACCTGAAATCCATTGAAGACTCTTATCACCAGCCATTCTTTTCTAAAGAAGTAAAGATATTCTACATAAGAATAGTCCCTAAGATTTAATATTTAGCAACCGAAGATTCACCACCAAGCGCTGACAAGAGAGAATATGGCCTTGCTCTTGGGGTCAGGAGAAGAGGCCGATACGAAGTGGTGTGGGCATGTGAGTCCCCAGTCCAGATTCTTCCTGTTGCACTTCCCTTAAGGTTTGGTAGAAATGAGGGACGTGGTGACTCTTCACTTGGTACATCTTCAGAATTTTCCTGGTGGGGGGACGTAACCGGATGGCAGCAGAGATGTCAGTCCTTGATGTTGTCTCCCACAGTAGCAACACCATTAATTGAGCAACTCTTCAAAAACAGACAAAAAATACAGTGAACCCCCGTGTTTGGGTTCTCTAGTGTCTGGCAAGGCAGGGACAACTCGGAGCCGGAGCCGGTGATATCTCCCTCAGTCTCCCTAAGTCCTTCTCCCTTTCTTTGCCAGGAACCAGGAGATTCCCGAAATTTACATAAAACACTGTGCCAATAAGTGTTTTATGTAAATTAACCCCCCCCAGCTCCAGAACTGAGGGCCCTTTGTCCCTGCTAGGCAGGGGCACCGATGTTCAGAGTCCTCCTAGAGAGCGGGCTGTGCACAGACCTCGGTGGGGCAGGTGCACTACAGCTGCCTGAGCTCTGCCGCTTTCTGTTCAGGGAAGCAAGTGAGGAACCATCACAACTCACGCTTGAAGCAAGGCAGGTGGAAGCTCAGGGTCTTTAAGACACATGGCTAGAAAGTGCTGGATTTTCTGACTCCCATTCATTCCTGATGACACCCCTCTGCTTCCCAGGGAGCAGAGCAGGCAGGTGTCAGCTGGCTCAGGAAAGGGGAAAGTGAGTACGTCTGCCAGAACCGCTGGCTGGGGTGTTACTTAGGGCAGGGGAGACCCTTGGATTAGAGGAAGGTAGCTCACAGGGGTCTGATAATAGAACAAAATAGCATCTGCACAAGTAATTTTCTTTCTGGATCTCCCCTTTCTGCTAACCCAGGAAATACATTGGCAAGTCTGAGAGGCATCAGCTTTCTAGTGCTAATCTAAATATAAAAAGACCTTTCAAAGGGAGAGGCAACAAATGTTTATTTGAGGCCACCATGAATACTCAGGTATCATTAATTCAGGCAGAAGCCCAAATATTGTTCTGATTAGGAGACAAGGCTAGGGTGTTTATGAGAAAGAGGAAGGGAACAATGACATCAATAGATGCAGGTAACATAACATAGTAATGTTAATTCTAAATGTTTTTAATTTTCAGTCTAGTAGTCATAATAACTACTTTCTTGTCATCATTACAAACAGTTGGGGTTTTTTTGTGGTTTTTTTGGGGGGGAGACAATGTTGCCCTAGGCCCAGTCAGAAGGTCATTTTGTCCTGTTTGAAACATTTCAAGGTTTGAGGCACAAGTTGCGCAAGGCAGTTCTGGGTAGTGCAGGCTCCCATTTTAAAGTGGCTGTGTTTACACTATTGTTTATAGTGGATTGCCTCCAAATATGGTTTGTTTTTTTTGTTTTTGTTTTTTTTTTATAATGTTTTTTATTATTTCTTTTTTATTTATTTATTTTAGAGAGGAGACACACACAGAGAGAGAGAGAGAGAGAGAGAGAGAGAGAGAGAGAGAAAGGGGGGAGGAGCTAGAAGCATCAACTCCCATATGTGCCTTGACCAGACCAGTGCAGGGTTTTGAACTGGAGACCTCAGTGTTCTCAAGTTGACGCTTTATCTACTGCGCCACCACAGGTCAGGCAATGGTTATTTTTTTGAGTAGGGGAAATACTAATAAGGCAGCAGGCACTAAAATTATTGAAAACCAGTAAGTGCCCTCTTCTGCGCAGGGCTCTCTACAATGCTTTATTAAAGACTGCTTTTCTTAGTACATTTACTGTTATCAAAAGGTCAAGTATATTCTTCAGCAGTGATCCGGTTTTGTGGTTTGGTGAGTCTGCCACGGTTAGCCAGTTCTACACACGGTTCATAATACTTTTTTGTTACTACCTTTCTAGCCTGAAAATCTGTTGTACTACAGCCAAGATGAGGAATCCAAAATAATGATCAGTGACTTTGGATTGTCAAAAATGGAGGGCAAAGGAGACGTGATGTCCACAGCCTGTGGGACCCCAGGCTACGTTGGTAAGGACAGTGTGTGTGTCCCTGCATGTCACCCTCATTGGTCTTCTTAGGCATGTGAGGCTGACACATGATCACAGCCACCTTCGTTTCCCTTGATGCAAGAATGAAAGACCCGGGAAGGAGTTAGAGGGGAAGTGGTTCCCCTTCAAACCTTTTAAGAGCTGAGCAGAAATCCTGTTTGATTTGGGAGTGGGCCTGACTGAGGCCAGGAGTTGATCTGGATGAATTCCCAGGTTCTAATACTGGAAATGTTGCATGTATATGTTTTCAAGTGATCTACATTGAGACGTTAAGTTAACACAAAGGCGCAGACACAAAACATTTAAAATGTTGAGATAGAAGAAGCTGCTGGAAAGAAAGGTTGATAGGAGGACTCTGGTTCAAACCTTAATGAGGTCACTCTCTTGAATTAGCCAGTCTTGATCTGCACTGGAGAAGCCGAGAATGAAGGTTTTCCTGAAAATTAGAAGCCCAGATTTTTGTTAACTAAACAGGGAATGCAGAGAGGGCTACCAGTGGATCTGAACACAGGGTTTCTGAGAGTTCCCTTCTGTTCCAAGGACCTGGAGAAAGGCTGTTGGAACTCGTTGTGAAGTTTTTGAGACTTTCATTTACACAAATATATTCATTCACTCAGCAAATGTATATTAAAATTCCTTATACATACCAGACACTGTTCTAGACATTAGGGTGATGGCAGAGAATGCAGCAGACCAGGTGCCTGCCCTCTTGGTGCTTACATTTAGTTGGGAGTGATTGACAGTAAACAAAGAAACAAATAAATGAACAGGGTTTTTTCAGATCATAAGTGCAACAAATAAAAGAAAATAAAATTGAGGCATGTGATAGAGTAACAAAGGCACAGAGGATTGGGACTGGGTTAAGGGCACAGGGAGGAGACTCGGGCAGCCAGCCATGGGAATTTAGGGGACAGAAAATTCCAGGTAGAGGCCTCGTTGTGCAAAAGCCGTAACTGGGGAAATCCCAGGGAGCAGGTACAGGCTAGGAATGTCTGAGAAAAGGGTTAAGAAAACCTTTTAGAAAATGGAGATTCAGGCTGAATTTTCATCATGCAAACCATGATGGTCTTTCTTAATAAGAATAGGAAGTCTGCCCTGGAAGAGAGGAGGGTGTGTTATGCAACCAGCATCTTTCCTGTTTGTCTCTGGGTAGAACCACACCACCCCACCCCACACACCCCCACACCCTTCACCCCCAGAAAGGCTGAGGAAAGCTGGCCTCACCAAATGGGCGGGGGTCCCAGAGCATTGTGGGAAACCCCATGGCACAGCCTCGCAAGTGTTTGCAAATAATGGCTGCTGTGTAACAGCTGTTGCACCTTTAAAAGAACTATTAAAGGGAAGGATAAAAGATCAGGCAGAGGGAATAACTTGAGAGACAAAGAGGTTCAAAAGGAAGAGATAAAGGTGGTGGATATGTGGCAGGGATGAGGTGGTGTACTAAGGCTGCTTAGCTCTCGACTGTTGCAGGTGAGGGCTGTGTTCCTGGATGGTGTGTGTGCACTAGACAGAGAAGAATGGATTGTTCTGATCTGTTTTAGGAGGTTAGCACAGGCCTTGATGGAGAAAATGGCACAGTCAGCCATCTCAGTTCTAGAGGAATAAAGTGATGGTTGTGGAAATAGACCAGGCCCTGTCGGGGACACTTGAAATTGTAGCTGCATGAAATGTGCAAAATGCATGTTTATGTCTGGGGGTGGGGATGGTGGGCAGAAATGTAAGCGTGTATGGTGTGTGTGTGTGTGTGTGTGTGTGTGTGTGTGTGTGTATAAGTGTGTAATTTCTCCTGCTCAGTCCAAGCCATCTGGCAAGCAGCAAATAAAAACAAATGGAAAAGCTTATTTTCCTTTCTCTTCAAAGATGGGGAGGAAGGAAACCCGTTCCAACCGCAGAAGTTAGAAATGTGAAGGTCTGTGCGGTCAGTGTCCAGGGGCCTTGCCAGGTGGCTCTGCTTCTTCACCAGTCCAGTGCCCAGCCCACTCTGGGCTAGAAGCTGCAGAAGGTGTGGTGGCTGCTCAGGGTCACCTTTTGAGAAGTTGTCTTTCGCGCTATGATTTAATGTTCTGACAAAGAATGTCCTGATTTGCATATGCATCACACTGTTCTCATATTTGGCTCTGATGTTGGAAAGCTCTAGCACTTTCTAAATTGATTTTTGCTTCCCTGCATCTTGGCAGCACCCATGGAATGACAGTTTCTCTGGGTTTCTAAGTGGCTGCCATCATTTGGTCTGGTTCTGTTTAGATATTTGCTGCTGATAAGTGTGGGATCTGGGAACAATGTTCAGATGTGGCCCGATTCTTACTGCCCTAAATGAAGGCAAATGAAACCACCCAGTAATTCTCTGATCAGATATCAAGTTTTCTGTGAATGTGAAGAAGGAAGAGGAGGATTGTGGGAATATAGCAATTCTCTATCGTCATGTTTAAGCACTGAGATTCCTTGATGATCTTTAAAACAAGGAAGGAGCCATGTTAGGGAGCTCATGTCTATGGAGACATACCTCAGGCAGTGGGCTGTTTCCTCCTCTACAGTCTACATGGCAAACTTCTCTTCAGCCATCAAAACCCTGTTTACATGTTACGCACTTTTGATTGTTTTCCCAACCAACACCTGTCCTCTCCTTTATCATCCTAGTTCTTTTCCTTACTCTTTATCATGGCTCTGATTACATTGCCTCTGGGTGCATATTTATTTGTGTCTCTTCCACACCACACTCTGGCTTTTCTAGAGCAGGGACTATGTCTTATTCATTTTTGAACAGATGCTTGTTGATTGAACAAAAGTCTCAAGGTTCTGTAATCAGTGATTTTTTCTTTCTCTCTTCCACTTCTATTCGTTCAGCCTGCATATGAATAAGACAGACCTCAAAATGTTCGCAGTACTACTATGAGAAACAGAGGGCAAACAGATACCTTGAATAATGTATGGTAAATGCTACATTATTCATCCCTTCAAGAATTATTTACTTAGTGTCTATCTTCTGTTCTGTGCACTGAGGATATGTCAGGAGAATGAAAACAAGCAGATAAAAGTCCACACTCTCATGATACTGCCATTTGAATGGGTAGGAGATAGATGATAAGCAAATAGCTATGTATGTCAGTTAGTAGCTTTTGTGGTGATGAGTGCTCTGGAAAAAAATAAAACAGGCAAGAGATTAACAAGCATGTATATATGTGTAGGTAGTTGTAGTTTTAAATATAGTGATGAGGGCAGCTCTCACGAAGAAGGTGGTGATATCGTAAAGATTTGACAGAAGTGAAGGAGTTGGCCATGCTGTTGTTTGGAGCATCCCAAGGCTGGTGCAAAGGCCCTGAGGCAGGAGGGAGTGGGGTGAGCAGAGAGGAGAATAGGGCAGATAAAGTCAGAGAAGTAATGGGTAGGGCATGTGCTGACTGGGACTATAGTTCTTTGTTAAAATTGTGGCTTTGACTCAGAGTGGCAGGAAGCCATTAGAGGGTTCTAAGGTAAGGCATGACATGATCTGACTTTTATCAGACTCCCTCTAAGGAACAGGCTGGCAGAGTGTCAGATTCCAGATACAATTTGAAGGTAGTATTATCAAGATTTTCTAAAAAAAAAATTGAAAGAGATATTCAGGGAAATTCCAAGGATTTTTGGTGTGAGCACCTACAACAGCATAGTTGCCTTTAATTGGGATGTCTGTGGGAGAAAAAAGTTGCAAAAATATTATCTGGAATTTGAGATTTTTTTAAAATATATTTTATTATTATTAATTCTAATGGGGTGACATCAATAAATCACGGTACATATGTACAATGAAAACATCTCCAGGTTATCTTATCATTCAATTGTGTTGCATACCCATCACCAAAAGTCAAATTGTCCTCTGTCACCTTCAATCTGGTTTTCCCTGCGTCCCTCCCCTCCTCCCTATCCCACTCTTCCCTCCCTCCCCCCATCCCATAACCACCACTCTCTTGTCCATGTCTCATACCCTCACTTTCATGTCCCACCTATGTATGGAATCGTGCTGTTCTCAGTTTTTCTTTTATTCTGATTTACTTATTTCACTCCGTATAATGTTATCAAGGTACATCCATTTTGTTATAAATGATCCGATGTCATCGTTTCTTATGGCTGAGTAGTATTCCATAGTATATATGTACCATAGCTTTTTAATCCACTCGTCTTCTGACGGACACTTGGGCTGGTTCCAGATCTTCGCTATTGTGAACAATGCTACCACAAACATGGGGGCGCATTTCTTCTTTTCGAACAGTGCTATGGTGTTCTTAGGGTATATTCCTAAAAGTGGGATAGCTGGGTCAAAAGGCAGTTCGACTTTTAATTTTTTGAGGAATCTCCAAACTGTTTTCCACAGTGGCTGCACCAGTCTGCATTCCCACCAGCAGTGCAGAAGGGTTCCCTTTTCTCCACATCCTCGCCAGCACTTATTCTGTGTTGTTTTGCTGATGAGTGCCATTCTGACTGGTGTGAGGTGATATCTCATTGTGGTATTAATTTGCATTTCTCTAATGATGAGTGATGTTGAGCATTTTTTCAAATGCCTATTGGCCATCTGTATGTCCTCTTTGGAGAAATTTCTATTCATTTCTTTTGCCCATTTTTTGATTGGGTTGTTTGTCTTCCTGGTGTTGCGTTTTATAAGTTCTTTATAAATTTTAGTTATTAACCCCTTATCAGATGTGCTGTCGAATATGTTCTCCCATTGTGTGGTTTGTCTTTTTATTCTGTTCCTATTGTCTTTAGCTGTGCAAAAACTTTTTAGTTTGATATAGTCCCATTTGTTTATCTTGCCTTTTATTTCAGTTGCCCATGAAGATAAATCGGCAAATATACCGCTGCTACAGATGTCGGAGAGCTTGCTGCCTATGTTTTCTTCTAAGATGCTTATGGTTTCACGGCTTACATTTAAGTCTTTTATCCATTTTGAGTTTGTTTTTGTGAATGGTGTAAGTTGATGGTCTAGTTTCATTTTTTTGCAGGTAGATGTCCAATTTTCCCAACACCATTTGTTAAAGAGGCTGTCTTTACTCCATTGTATGTTCTTTCCTCCTTTGTCAAATATCAGTTGTCCATAAAGCTGTGGGTTTATTTCTGGGTTCTCTGTTCTGTTCCATTGATCTATGTGCCTGTTCTTATGCCAGTACCAGGCTGTCTTGAGTATAATAATGGCCTTGTAGTAAACCTTGATATCAGGAAGAGTGATACCTCCTGCTTTATTTTTTCTTTTTAAGATTGCTGAGGCTATTCGTGTTCTTTTTTGGTTCCATATAAATTTTTGGAATATGTGTTCTATATCTTTGAAGTATGTCATTGGTATTTTAATTGGTATTGCATTGAATTTATAAATTGCTTTGGGTAATATAGACATTTTAATGATGTTTATTCTTCCTAGCCATGAGCACGGTATGTGCTTCCACTTGTTTGTATCTTCCTTGATTTCTTTTATCAATGTTCTATAATTTTCCGAGTACAAGTCCTTAACCTCCTTGGTTAAATTTACTCCTAGGTACTTTATTTTTTTGGCTGCAATAGTGAAGGGGATAGTTTCCTTAATTTCTTTTGCTGATATTTCATTGTTGGTGTATAGAAATGCCTCTGATTTCTGAGTATTAATTTTATATCCTGCCACCTTGCTGAAATCATTTATAAGGTCCAGTAGTTTTTTGACTGAGACTTTAGGGTTTTCAATATACAATATCATATCATCTGCAAATAATGACAGTTTTACTTCTTCTTTTCCAATTTGTATGCCTTTTATTTCTTCTTCTTGTCTGATTGCTGTAGCTAGGACTTCCAGAACTATGTTGAATAAGAGTGGTGAAAGTGGGCAACCCTGCCTGGTTCCTGATCTTAAGGGGATTGCTTTTAATCTTTGTCCATTTAGTATGATGTTTGCTGTCGGTTTATCGTAGATGGCCTTTATCATGTTAAGGAATGATCCCTGTATTCCCACTTTACTGAGAGTTTTGAGCATGAATAGGTGCTGGATTTTATCAAATGCCTTTTCTGCATCTATTGAAATTATCATGTGATTTTTGTCCTTCCTTTTGTTTATGTGGTGAATCACATTGATTGATTTGCGAATATTGAACCAGCCTTGCCTCTCCAGAATAAATCCCACTTGATCGTGGTGTATGATTTTTGTCATATATTGCTGGATCCGGTTGGCTAATATTTTGTTGAGAATTTTAGCGTCTAAATTCATCAGGGATATAGGCCTATAATTTTCTTTCTTTGTGTTGTCTTTGCCCGGTTTTGGGATCAGAATTATGCTCGCCTCATAAAAGGAGTTTGGAAGTCTTCCTTCCTCTTGAATTTTTTGAAATAGCTTGAGGAGAATAGGAGTTAGTTCTTCTTTGAATTTTTGGTAAAATTCACTTGTGAAGCCATCAGGCCCAGGACTTTTCTTTTTTGGGAGTTTTTTGATAACTGTTTTGATCTCATTTGCTGTAATTGGTCTGTTTAGGTGTTCTGATTCTTCCAGATTGATTTTTGGAAGGTTATATGATTCAAGAAATTTGTCCATTTCACCAAGATTGTCTAATTTTTTGGCATATAGTTCTTCATAGTATTTTCTTACAATGCTTTGTATTTCTGTTGTGTCAGTTGTTATATCTCCACTGTCCTTTCTAATTTTATTTATTTGAGTCCTCTCTCTTTTTTTCTTGGTGAGTCTAGTTAAAGGTTCATCAATCTTGTTTACCTTTTCAAAGAACCAGCTTCTTGTTTCATTGATTCTCTGTATTGTTTCCTTAGCCTCTATGTCATTTATTTCTGCTCTGACCTTTATTATTTCCTTCCTTCTACTTGTCTTGGGTTTTATTTGTTGTTGTTTTTCTAGTTCTTTTAGATGCAGGGTCAGGTTGCTTATTTGAGCTTTTTCTAGCTTCTTATGATATGCCTGTAGTGCAATAAACTTCCCTCTCAGAACTGCTTTTGCTGTGTCCCATAAATTTTGAGTTGATGTATGCTCATTATCATTTGTTTCTATAAACTTTTTTATTTCTTCTTTGATCTCATTGTTAATCCATTCATTATTTAATAACATGCTATTTAGTTTCCAAGTGTTTAAATATTTTTCATTTTTTCTTTTGTGGTTAATTTCTAGTTTCATGGCATTGTGATCAGAGAAAATGCTTGATATGATTTCAATCTTCTTAAATTTATTGAGACCATTTTTGTGTCCTAACATGTGGTCTATCCTAGAAAACGTACCATGAGCGCTTGAGAAGAATGTATATTCTATTGCTTTAGGGTGAAAAGTTCTGAAGATATCTATTAAATCAAGTTGATCTAGTGTCTCCTTTAAGTCTGCTGTTTCTTTATTAATTTTCTTTCTTGAGGATCTATCCAGTGTTGTTAGAGGGGTATTGAAATCCCCTACTATGATAGTATTGCTGTTAATCTCGCCCTTTATATCCATCAAAGTCTGCTTTATGTATGTCGGGGCTCCTATATTTGGTGCATAGATATTTACAATAGTTATATCTTCCTGTTGAATTGTTCCCTTTATCATTATGTAGTGTCCTCCTTTATCTCTTACTACAGCCTTTGTTTTAAAGTCCATTTTGTCTGATATAAGTATTGCTACCCCTGCTTTTTTTTCATTTCCATTTGCATGAAATATTTTTTTCCATCCTTTTACCTTCAGTCTATGAGCATCTTTTGTTTTAAGGTGTGTCTCTTGTAGACAGCATATGTATGGGTCCTGTTTCTTTATCCATGCAGCTACCCTATGTCTTTTGATTGCATCATTTAATCCATTTACATTTAAGGTTATTATTGATATGTAGTTGTTTATTGCCATTTTATTCTTTAAAGCTGTATTCTTCTTGTGCTCTATTCATTCCTCCCTTTAAACTGTTCACAAGAGGCCCCTTAGTATCTCTTGCAGAATTGGTTTGGTTTTTATGAATTCTTTGAGGCTTTCTTTTTCTGGGAAGCTCTTTATTTCTCCTTCAATTTTAAACGTTAGCCTTGCTGGATAAAGTAGTCTTGATTGTAGGTTCTTGTTCTGCATTACTTTGATTATTTCTTGCCATTCCCTTCTGGCCTCAAGTGTTTCTGTTGAGAAGTCCGATGTCATCCTTATGGGGGCTCCTTTGTAGGTGATAGTCTTTTTTTCTCTAGCAGCTTTTAAAATTTTTTCTTTATCCATTAGCTTTGGTATTTTAACTATGATGTGTCTTGGTGTAGATTTTTTTGGGTTTCTCCTTAATGGAGTTCTGTGTGCTTCTTGAATGTGTGGAGTGTTTCCCAGCCTTAGTTTAGGAAAGTTTTCTGCTATGATTTGATTGAACAAAGTTTCCATTTCCTGTCCTCTCTCCTCTTCTTCAGGCACCCCTATGATGCAAATGTTGTTTCTCTTCATGTTGTCACAATGCTCCCTTAGAGTTTCCTCACATTTTTTAAGTCTCTTTTCCTTTTTCTTCTCTGCTTCTGTGCCTTTGTTTATTGTGTCCTCTAACTCGCTTATTCGATCCTCAGCGTCATCCATCCTGCTTTTAATTCCTTCCATTGTGGTCTTCAGTTCTGATACTGTATTTGTTATTTCTGTCTGATTCTTTTTTATTATTTCAATTTCATTTTTTATACTTGTTATTTCTTTATTTAGGTGTTCATAATGACTATCCATTGTTGCTCTAATTTCTTTGAACATCCTAACTATCATTATTCTAAATTCTGCTTCTGGTAATTTGGTTATATCTGGTTCATTCAGGTCCTTCTCTGGGGATTTCTCTTGATTCATTTGGTTTGCATTCCTCTGCCTACCCATTTTGTCTGTGTATAAGCAAGTTGTGGCCACTGGAGTCCTGTAGGTGTTGCCTTTGTGTTCTCTAGGTGTGGTCTGTCTGCAGGCCCCCCACCCCCTCTGCCGGTGCCTAGGGTGGTTGGGTATGAGCGTTGCCAGCGCCGGCCCACTGTGGCTTTTGCTGTGATTTCTGCCTCTCCTTTGTGGGAGGGGCTGTCACTGAAGCCACAAGATTAGCACCAAGGGTAGAGGTGAGCACCTTTCCTCAGCTGCGGACCCAGCCTATTTCCGGACTTCCGCCCAGAACCAGCAGTCGGAGCCTGCTCGCTACAGTTCCGCGGGTTAGGCGGGGCTTTTGACGTGCTCTCAGCTGTAAGCTTTTGCCCGTTGGGAGCTTTAGCCCCGCCCTCGAGGCCAGGGCCCTCCTGCGCAGGGTCGCAAACCAAGGTTTATTGGGGCGGGCGTGTTTGCTGGCTTCCGCTTAGCTGCGTACTTCCGCTCGTCCGGGACTCTACCCCTCCCCCGTGTTCGGAGCCCGCTGGCGCACGTATGAATGCTATCCGGGGTTTCTCCGGCCGGAATTGGGATAGTGGCGTGGGCTCAGCTGCGAGCCTCCACTCGTCTCGGGGTCTAGCCCGTTCCCGCGCTCAGAGCCCGCTCGCGCACGTATACTCGCCGACCGCGGTTTCTCTGGCCCGGGGGGTGGGGGTGGGAGGGGGGTGGGGGTGGGGGGGGACTGGTAGCGTCATCTCAGCCACGAGCCCCTGCCCGTCCCTGGTCCTAGCCCGGTCCCCGCGGTCAGGGTCTGCTTGCGCAGGGCCTGCCCGTTCCTGGCCTCCCGCTTTGTCCCCGTAAGTGGGATTAAAGGCGGGCCCGCAGCTTCCGGACCGCTTTCGCGGTCCCCTCTGACCCTCTGGGCTAGACCGTTCTCCCACCGGCTTGGCCTCTGCCCACGCCGACAGAACCGCCTTTCAGCGTCCTGCCGCCCCAAAACCTTAAGCAGCCCTCAGCAGAGTAGGAAGGGACCTAATACTCCACACTGTAGGCCTGGGAGCTCCCTCACTTGTTTCACAGCTCAATACTGTCCAAACGCCTCTTCTAGGCTCTAGGACTGGAGGCTGGGGCTTGGTTCCTGGGACCCAGGTCCCTCCCTCTCCACCAAACTCTCCTCCCGCCACACGGGTCTCTCCGGGCTGCCGTTTGCTCCGGGGAGCTGGGCAGCCCTCTTCGCGTTTTCGCTATTCCTACCAGTCTCAATGTGGCTTCTTCTGTGTTCCTTGGTTGAAGAGTCCACTTAGTTTTGTTCAAAGTTGGTTTATCCAGGTGATGGTTCTTAAAATTGAGTTGTAATCCACTTTGGTTCTGGGAGTTGGAAGTTGGTACGTCCGCCTACTCCGTCGCCATCTTGCTCCCTGGAATTTGAGATTTGATTTGTTAAAGTTTGCAAGGACAAGAAAGCAGCTGCGATATGAGTCTGGAGTTCTGAAGAGAATTCCAGTCTGGAACTATGCAATCTGTTCTTGTTAGATATGGTAGTTATGTTCTATAAAGTCACCATGAACACTGACTTAGTAAATACTGAGCCACTGCTCCTAGGGGAAAAGCAGGGTTAGGTTCCTGCAGGTCTCTGATCACACCATTTTCAGCAACTGATCACTGTGTAACCTGCTTTATGTTGTGTTTCTGTTCAACAACACTTTATTTAATATTACTGTTGATTCATTAACGTTGAGCTGATGGCCAACAGCACTATGGCTCATTCCTGAATAAAACTTTTCAAACAGATGAATTTTCTCTGGGAGACACCTCCTGGCATTCTTGTGCTTAGGAACCCTAGATAGCAGCCCGCACTACATCTGGAGGCCATTTAAACAATGAAATCAACAACACACAGTGATGTGAAAAACATGGCACTAACTAAACATAAAAACAATACTTGTAGGCAGCATAAGAGCCAAAACAAGAGGGAAGAGCATTGCCCTGTTGATGTCACCTGGAAATATGCACCTTGGGCGATTCAAAGTTTTGGCCACTCTGCTCATGTCTACAAATTACTGCAAAAACATCATGGGTATGGATTTGGGAGCTGTAAATAAATTTTAAGCAAGTAAGCAAATAAAAAGAAATGGAATCCATGAGTAATGAAGATGGGTAATATTTGAGGGCTGATAGTTTCTGGATGCATTTTGAAGCCATGAACCTGGATAAGCTCACCAGCCAGTGGAGGAAAGAAAGGCCCAGGGCTGAGTCATGAGGACTCAGGAGTCCATGGAGTCAGCAGCAGGTACAGTAAGAAGAGAACCGGGGAGTGTGGGATCTGGAAAGTGCTTCAGGTTGGAGAAGGTACCATGTGTCAATTGTTGCTACTAAGTCAAGTAAGATAAAAACTAGGTAAGTATTGATCATTGGCATTGGGGACCTTGAATTATGACTTAATTACAATTAATTAAGTCTGTGATAGCCTGGCTATCAAAATGATGCAAGGAAGAATGTGAAACAGGGTTTATAAGAAGACCCCAGCATGCTGTCCACCTTGAATATGGACATGGCCAGCTCCACCTGCCTCCTCCCCCCCATCAGTGGCTGCAAGGTTGGGACACTGGTATTTGGAACAAAGATCCACAACCTCATTTCTGCTGGGCAGTTTCCGTTTGAACAGGGCAGAGTCCAGCCCCATTGGGCATCTGGAAAAGAGTGCAATTATCTCACTCTTGACTCAGGGGGACACTGTCACCCTGTACACAATCAGGAGCAGAGGGTTGCTGGCCGCTTTAAGTTTTAGTTCAGACTCCTGGGTCAAAGTATTGGTGTCAGTTTGTGAACATTGTTGTTTTGTTGTTGTTGTTGTTACCCTAATTACTATTCAGCTGAATAGTTAATTTTGCCCACATCAATATTACTGCTTCAATTTAAATTAGCTCTCTAACAATGAAGAAATAATAATAACAATAAAGGGCTGTTTATCCTCAGTATCCCAGTGCACATGGTACCATAAAAGAAGGCAAAGGAATCTGAGCACTTTAGTTTTACCCTTTACCCATAGCGGCTGCCTAGATCTTACACGCCCTTTATGAGGGGCTACGGCCTTTGCAGATTGTCACATCATGGACAGCAGGAGATGTGATCTCTCATGTGTGGATGCTGAGCTCCTACCACAGGCTGTGCAGAGGACTCCTCCAGTGGAGTATGGCAGGCGAGTGACATAGATCCTCATTAAGCATGTTTCCAGTATCAAATCACTGACATATTTCAGAAGCAACATCACAAATATAGGTGAGCTGGATCATCAAGGGCTGGGACAACCATGGAAATACCATGGAGAAGGCAGGATTTCAAGGACAGGTGGAACTTGGGAAGATGAGGAGAGACAGATGCAGGCAAGCAGGAGGACAAAGGCCCAGCGTCATGAACTGCGTATTGTATCTGGGAGAGGTGAGCAGACTCGTTTGGCTTGGAGAGAGGGCAGGCATAAATACATGGAGACAGTTTAGGAGAAATGATGGGGACCTCTGGTGGGAATCAGCTTGTCAGGATATCGTGGTGACTGTCAACATGGTACTGACCTGGATTTAGATCCATTTAGTTCAGTTGGGTAGACCATTCCCCTTTGTGTCCCCAATAAGAGAGAGTCCGCACTTAAGGTTAGGAAAAATTACTTATGTGACCTGCAAACGTTAATCAAAACATCTAAATGAGGTCTCATGACTCACTGAAGAGAACCAGCAAAGTCACTTCAGTCATGTAATTGGTGAGGCTAACGACGACAAGCCTGCTCCGGTTTGGTAGAGGAAGCTTGTGGTTTTATTTCTTGATGTTGCTCTTTGTACACTGGTGTGATTCTCAGATTCTGTGAATCTAGTTCTCCTGATTTCAGAAAGAAAATTAAATTATTTTAAAGCCTTTGCCTATGGGTTAAGTGACCGAGTGCCTCTGCAGAGGAGGGCAGGCATGCGCTCTCTCACAGGAATATTCGGGCATCCCAGCCTGCACTCGGAAAGCACACAAAGGCTGTGTGGTGGAGGCTTCCATTGGCTTCTGATGTGTGTTACGTGAGACTTTCTTTGTCCTCGAGCCTTATGGAGTGACTATCCATCCCTTTGCCATATTTCATTTAGAATGCTGTCACGCAGGTGGTCGAGGCCAGGCAGGGTCACACTGGACTCAGGCGGACCACAGAAGAACCGCAGAGCTGAAAGGTGCTAGGCTCTACGCATTCACTGGACTCTTGCAGAGGTGGACGAGTGAACAGGCAGGGGAAAATCTACCCCCCACCCAGGAAAGTACCCATAACCTTATCTAGGTTATGCCACATGAAACTGGCTTTCTGCCACGGCCTTATGTCACTAATTAGGCAAAGCAGTTAGCTGGAAAACAAGAAAGAGAGCAAGCCTAATTGCAGCCACTTTCCCTGCAAATGCACACCAGCAACCACGCTCTTTCATGACTGGATGCTACTCAGGAACAAGGAGATTTCCATCTGGACCATCATATTCTTAAGCAGAATTCTGTCATGGTTTTGTAGATGGTGGCTAAATGTTATGCTCCTCAATCTGTGGGAAAGGAGTCCTAGCCTGCATCACAGAAATCTTTGGTCTAGCTCTGGCTTAACTTACTTAAATATTTTAAACAAGTTATCCCTGTTCACTTCTAAGTGGGAGAACAGTTGGTCAATATTCTCGGCATATTTTTGTTGTTGCTGCACAGTTAGGAAAATGTTCTTAATTCATGGAATCATTGCATTTTTTAGATCTTACTGTGGGACCAGAGGTTATGGTGAGAGCTTGGAAACCAGTGGTTCCAGCCAGCACAGTGTTGAGATGAGAACCTCTGTTCTCAAAGCCACCCAGCCTGCAGTTGGTGGCACTCATAGCCGGGAGACTTGAATGCAAGTATCTCTGCTATCGGTTAATGGGAGGGAGGCCTGGGCTCTTCGTGTAAATTCTTGGGTTCTCAATTTCTCCTATGTAAAATAAGTGGGCTGGACTAATTGACCTTGATCTTCCTGCTTCTACTGTAGGTATTTCTATAGCTATGTGACTCGGTATCCTTGAAGTATATAAATAGCCCTATGTCAATAGTGCCTGTCATTTTTCCCATCTTCACTCAGAACAGACAGGAACAATTGGATTACATTGATTAACATACCCATTTGTGTCTTTTCAACAACCCAAGTCAAGGGGCTTTTTTTTTGCCTTTTTTCATGGTTACTCTGTTCCCAACCCTTAATCCTCACTCTTCTGTGTGGCTATCCCCCTGCCTCCCCCTTCCCCCCTCACCCCCCCCCCACTCCCCAGAGCTTGATTTTTATTTGTTCACATAAATATCATTTTTTAGTATCCAGCTGTAAGCATTATATCATTGCTCTCATTCTCTCAGATCGTAAGTGTTGAAGCAGGATTTTATATAACTGATAAATTGGCATATAGGGCACAGATGAGTGGGTAGACAACTTAAGTAAGAATTTTCTCTTTCCTTCTCTCTTAGCAGCTGCTCAGTGACAGCCAGCTGCGAGCATTTCATCACTCCAGTTGCTATAAGCAGACACCATTTGTTTGAGAGGATTAGGGCCCCCTAAGTGGGAACCTGTAGAGCCTGTTCCTTTTCTTACCCTTGACACAGTGAACATGGATGGGGACAAGAACTCTCTGTCAAAGTCAACCCAGCCCTCTTTGGTGGAGTCCCCACTCCACATGTCCAGCCCCACTAGCTCACTCCTAACCATTTTTTTAAATTAATTTATTGTGTTAATATGGTTTCAAGTGTCCCGCTCAATATAACACCATTGACCCCCCACTTTGTGCCCCTCAATCCCCACGCAAAGTATCTTTACATTTCCATTTCACCCCCTTTACCCCACACCCCCTACCACCATCCCCCCTTTCCCTCTGTGACTTGCTGCCCTGTTGTCTGTATCTGTGTGTTAAGTATATATGCAATTTGGTTAATCGCTTCATCTTCTTTGATCCCTTCCCCTCACCCTCCTTCCCTCTGACAGCTGTCCATCTGCTTTCTGTGACGCAGCTTCTGTTTCTATTTTGTTCCTTAGTTTATTGTGTTTATTAGATTCCACATATAAGTGAGATCATATGGTATTTGTCTCTCTCTGCCTGGCTTATTTCATTTAGCATAATAATCTCCATGTCCATCTATGCCATCGCAAAAGATAAGATTTCCTTCATTTACATGGCTGTGTAGTATTCCATTGTGTAATTGCTTTTTTATCTATTTGTCCACTGTTGGACACTTGGGCTGTCTCCAGATCTTGGCTATTGCAAACAAGGGTGCAATAAACATGGGGGTGTATATCTTCTTTTGAATTAGTGTTTGGGGATTCTTAGGATACATTCCTAGAAGTGGGATAGCTGGTTCATAAGGCAGTTCCATTTTTAATTTTCTGAGGAAATGCCATACTGTTTTCCACAGGGGCTGGAAGAGTCTGCATTCCCCCTCAACAACCTCACCAGCACTTGTTGATTTGTTAATGAGAGCCATTCTGACAGGTGTGAGGTGGTATCTCATTGTGGTTTATATTTGCATTTCTTTGATGATCAGTAACATTGAACATTTTTTCATACGCCTATTAGCCATCTGCATGTCCTCTTTGGAGAAGTGTCTATTCATTTCCTTTGACCATTTTAAATTGGATTGTTTTCCTTCCTGGTGTTGAGTTTTAGAAGTTCTTTATAAATTTTGGTTATTAACCCCTTATCAGACGTATCAGCAAATATGTTTTCCCACTGAATAGGTTGTCTTTTTATTTTGTTCATGGTGTCTTTTGCTCTGCAAAAGTGTTTTAGTTTGATATAGTCCCATTTGTTTATTTTGTCCTTTATTTCACATGCCCACAGAGATATATTGGCAAAATTATTACTATGAGAGATATCAAAGAGTTTACTGCCTTTGCTTTCTTCCAAGATTTCATGACTTACATTTAAATCTTGTATCCATTTTGAGTTTGTTTATGTGAATGGTATAAGTTGATAGTCTAGTTTCATTTTCTTGCATGTACCTGTCCAGTTTTCCCAACAACATTTATTAAAGAGACTGCCTTTTATTTCTGAGTTCTCTGTTCTGTTCCATTGATCTGTATGACTATTCTTATGCTAGTACCAAGCTGTTTTGATTACAATGACCTTGTAGTAAAACTGGGTTCAGGAAGTGTGAGACCTCCCAATTTGTTCTGCATTTTCAGGACTGCTGAGGCTATTCAGGTTCTTTTTTGGTTCTGTATAAATTTTTGGAATATTCTAGATCTGTAGAGTATGCTATTGGTATTTTAATAGGAATTGCATTGAATCTATAGATTGCTTTGGGTAATATGGACATTTTAATGATGTTAATTTTTACTATCCATGAACACGGTATATACTTCCACTTGTTTGTACCATATTTCCCCATGTATAAAACACACCCTTTTGTGAAAAATTTGGGGTCTAAAAACTGAATGCGTCTTACATAGTGGTTGTAGATTTTTTACTTGCATTTCCCACTTTTTTGCACTTGATGAAGTGTTCTGTGAATTTTATGATGAATAAAACTTGAGTTCAATAATATTATGTAATACATTATTTCAGGCCCCAAAATTAAGATGCATCTTATACATGGGGGTGTCTTATACATGGGAAAATATGGTATCATCCTTGATTTCTTTTATCAATGTTTTATAATTTTACGAGTACAAGTCCTTAACCTCCTTGGTTAAATTTACTCCTAGGTACTTTTTTTTGGTTGCAATTAGTGACGGGGATTGTTTCCTTAATTTCTTTTGCTGACAGTTCATTGTTGGTATATAAAAATGCCACTAATTTCTGAATATTAATTTTATATCCTGCCACCTTGCTGAATTCATTTATTAGGTCTAGTAGTTTTTTGGTTGAGACTAGAGTTTACAATGTACAGTATTATGTCATCAGCAAATAATGCCAGTTTTACCATATTTCCCCATGCATAAGATGGACCATTTTTCAAAAAATTGGGGGTCTAAAAACTGGGTGTGTCTTATTCAGCGGTTGTGGCATTTCGAATGCAATAGATCCCTGGTCAGCAAACTGCGGCTCTTTGGCCCCTTGAGTGTGGCTCTTCCACAAAACACCATGTGCAGGCGCTACCTCGATAAGGAATGTACCTACCTAGATAGTTTAAGTTTGAAATATTTGGCTCTCAAAAGAAATTTCAATCGTTGTACTGTTGATATTTGGCTCTGTTGACTAATGAGTTTGCCGACCACTGCATGGAACTGAGGGTGAGGCAATATATGAAGACAGTGATTTGTCATCAGAACAGATGAGGACAAGCTAATGGGTGGGAGTTTTGACAATGATGAGCTGTATGAATTTTATGATGAATAAAATTTGAGTTCAATAATTTTATGTAATGCATTGTTTTTCAAATTTTGGGCCCCAAAATTAAAGTGTGTCTTATACATGTGAGCATCTTATACATGGGAAATACAGTATTTCTTCTTTTCCAATTTGGATGCCTTTAATTTCTTGCCTGATTGCTATGACTAGGACTTCCAGAACCATGTTGAATAAGAGTAGTGAAAGGGGGGCCATCCCTGTCTTATTCCTGATCTTAGGGGATTGATTTTAATTTTTGCCCATTGAGTATGATATTGGCTGTGGGTTTATCATAGATGGTCTTTATTGTGTTGAGGTGTGTTCCCTGTGTTCCCACTTTGCTAAAAGTTTTATTATAAATGGCTGCTGGATATTATCAAATGCTTTTTCTACATCTGTGTGATCATGTGATTTTATCCTTCATTTTTTTTATGTGATGAATCACATTTATTGATGTGAATATTGTGCCAGCTTTGCCTCCCTGGAATAAATCCCACTTCATCATGATGTATGATTTTTTTTTTATATATGTATTGCTGGATCCAGTTGGCTAATATTTCGTTGAAAATTATAGCATTTATGCTCATCATTGTCAATAGTTTTCTTTCTTTGTAGTTTCTTTACCTGGTTTTAGAATTAGGGTAATGCTTGTCTCTTAAAATGAGCTTAAAAGTCTTCCCTCCTCTTGAATTTTTTGGAATAGCTTGAGAAGGATAGTTATTAGTTCTTCTTTGAATGTTTGGTAAAATTACCTGTAAAGCAATCCGGTGACTTTTGTTTGCTGGGAGTTTTTTGATAACTGTTTCTATTTCATTTGTTGTAATCAGTCTGCTTAGGTTTTCTGATTCTTCCAGATTCAGTTTTGGAAGATTGTATGTTTCTAGGAGTTTATCCATTTTACCAAGGTTGTTCAGTTTTTTGGCATATAGTTAGTTCTTCATAGTATTTTTTTACAATCCTTTGTATTTCTGTGATATTAGTTGTTACTTCTCTTTTAATTCTAATTTTATTTATTTGAATTCTCTCTCTTTTTTTCTTTGATGAGTCTGGTTAAAGGTTCATCGATCTTGTTTACTTTTTCAAAGAACCAGCTGTTGGTTTCACTGATCTTTTGTGTTGCTTTTTTTTAGCCTGATCTTTATTATTTCCTTCCTTCTACTTCCTCTGAGCTTTATGTGTTGTTATTTTTCTAGTTCTTTTAGGTGCAAGGTTAGATTGTTTATTTGAGATTTTTCTTATATCTTGAGGTATGCCCACAATGCTATATACACTTCCCTCTCAGGACAGCTTTTGCTGTTTCCCATATATTTGGGGTTGTCGTATGTTCGTTTTCATTTGTTTCAAGAAAATTTTTTATTTCTTTTTTGATCTCATTGTTAACCCATTTGTTGTTTAACAGCATGCTATTTAGTCTCCAGGTCTTTGAATGTGTTTCAAACACATTCTTTGCTGGATAGAGTAGTCTTGGCTGTAGGTTGTTGTTTTATATCACTTTGAATATTTCTTACCAATTCCTTCTGGCCTCAAATGTTCCTGTTGAGAAGTCAGACATCATCTTAATGGTGGCTTCTCTGTAGATAATTAATTGCTTTTCTCTTGCAGCTTTTAGTATTCTTTCTTTGCCCCTTAACTTTGGCATTTTAATTATAATGTTTCTTAGTATGGGCCTCCTTGGGTTTTCTTTAATGAGAGTCTTTGTGCTTTGTTAACTTGTGTGACTTTTTTCTTCATCAATTTAAGGAAGTTTTTGGTTATGATTCTTCAAACAAGTTCTCTGTTCCTTGTTTGTTCTAGTCTCCTTTAGAAACCCCTATGATGCAAATGTTGTTACTCTTCATGTTGTCACAGCAGTCTTTTAGAGTTTCCTCAGTCTTTTTAAGCCTCTTTTATTTTTGCACTCTGCTTTTGTGTTTATGTTTATCTTGTCCTCTAAATTGCTGATTCGATTCTCCGCTTCATCCAGCCTGCTGTCGATTCCTCCTAGTGCAGTCTTCATTTCTGATATTGTATTTGTCATTTCTGACTTGTTCTTTCTTATGATTTCAATGTCCTTTTTAATACATACTCTCTCTTAGTTTAAATTCTTATTGTGATCATCCATTGTTGCTCTAAGATCCTTGAGCATCCTAATAACCATTATTTTAAACTCTGTGTTTGGTAGTTTGGTTACTTTCATTTCATTTAGTTCTTTTTATGGGAATTTCTCTTATTGATTTATTTGGGTCATGGTTCTTTGTCTTCCCATTTTGTCTGTGTATTAGGTAGTTCTACTCTGACTTTAAAATTTGTTGTGACATCTTTATGAGGAAGGTGGGCTCAGTGGTATTGACCTCCAGGCCACATGAGTTCCTTGCTCTAGGAATGTTTCTTGAGGATTATATTTACACTCCTGCAGTATGTGAATATTGGATGTGGATGACACTTTTGTGGGTAGGGTTATTCCTTCAGGCTGGCTGGCTCTAAGGGTCAAACTTGCTTACATGTATTAGACTCTATGTAGTGTAGTATCTTTCCTGTTGGGTGTGTTTATTCTAAGCAGTGTGTGGTGCCTGTAGGACTCCTCTTTCAATATTCCTGCTTGTGTAGCTAGCTAAGTCTAATGATGGTGTAGTCTGCCATCCACTACTCATTGTGTTGGTTCTGGGTCCTCTTGGGCCTTCAGGTATGGGTTGGTGTCAGCAGTTGTTTGTAACCAGCCATGGGCTACCAGTCTGCAGCTATGCTCTTTTCGCTGTTTGTGTCAGTGTTTTCTGTGCCTGGATAGTGTAGCAGGTGCCAGCCTGTGTATAAGGATCAGCTTCCTCCTGCTTAGAGATGACAGCAGCTCTGTAAAAGCCCCAAGCTCTGTAAGATTTGCTTCCACTTTTCACCTGCTCCACCTCTTCTTGCAGCTGCCTGGTCTTCCCATAGAGTCTTTGGTAGAAACACTGTAGTGTGGGCTCAGACTGACCTCATTCCACCACCCCCTCTACAGTTTGCAGGTTTGGTGGGTTAGGGCAGCTGAGGTTGAGAATACAACATTAGTGAGACCCCCTACTTTGGGGGTCTTTTAGTATAGGGAAAGTGGCCCCTACACCAGAGCCTAATCCCTCAAACATTGGTGGATACTCCAGTTCCATTTCTCTCCATCGAGATGAGTAGCAGGTTCAGATTGGGTGGGGCCAACAGTTCCCTCTGCAGAAGTTCTTCCAGCTGGGGAGGCCCTGGTCTCAGGGAGGAAGACTGAGAGAGTCCTCCCCTGGGACAGAGTGTGCTGCCCCCACCCCCCACAGAAAGTGGCTAAGCCCCTTGACCAGTCCCAAAAATAGGCTACAGGGAACCCACACCTTGAATGTCCATGCTCCAAGCCTCTCTCCCTTCCCCCTGTGGAACCTAGCCCCACAGGGCAGGGTATCCAGCATCCTGATCAGCCAACTGTGAAGCTTCACCCTGTCCAATGCCCACGCGAACCGCTGTGCAGGTCCTGACCACAGAGGACAAAACTCACCTCAGCTGGACCTGGTGTCCAACAAGCCCTCTATTAGGACATGCCACCAGCAAACACCATTTGGTCCTGAACTGATGATATCTGCAGCTGGCTACTGGATTTGCCTGCCCTGGGCCTTCCTGGAAGGAACCCCACACAGACCAGTGCAGGACACTGCCCATGACTGGCCCTCAGCAGCCTCCTTGGAGCTACAAGCAATCCAGAGTTTGTGGCTGCCTCTGTTATATGGGTCAGTTGTTTCCTCCAGGCTGATGCTGCTCAGAGGGAACTGCTTCACCCACAAAGATGGCAACTGCAGTGTTGGAGAATGACTCACACAGGGGTTCCAGTGGCCGTCCCCCACAGTGTCTATCCTTGGCCACCAACTTCACACTCTCCTCACACAACTCAAGTCCTCTCTGCCCTCCCTCACCGGAGCCCCAGGCAAGTGTCTGTGAGTGAGATTTTCTGCATTGGCCCTTTAAGATGGAGCCCACGTCTCCAAGAATTTGCCTCTTTCTCGCAGAGAGAAACCTTGGCTCTTTTTATCCCAAATGCTGTGTGGGTGCCTCTTCTAGGCTCTGGGGCTCTAGGCTAGGGCACTGGCCTGGGGCTGAGCACCCACACCTCTCAGGGTGACCCTTTCTACAGTGAGAGTCCCTCCGGACCCTCAGCTGCCACTCGCTCCTGGGAGTGGGCAGCCCTGTTCGCGTCTCCACTCTTCCTACTGTTATAAAGCAGCATACCTTAATTCCATGGGTTATGTAGAGATACCAAGGCAGGATACAGAAGAATTTTTAAGAGAAGATTATAATAAGCTGGCTGCATTTGACTTACACGGGGTATAGCTGACCCAAATCGTGTAGCCTCAAATACAGTGTGTCCATAAAGTCATGGTGCACCTTTGACCGGTCACACAGTCAAAAGTGCACCATGACTTTACGGACACACTGTATAGCTTTGAGGCTAGTTATATATACTTGATCACATACAGGTTGGGGGGATACATGATGTCAGAGAATAAGCATTTGTAAATTGCCCATTAAGGAGAAAGAAAGAGGAGATGAAAGGGCTACTTAAATCTTTCTTCCCTTTCCTACATTCCTGGCTGACTGTTTACCTTCCTCCTCACAGGTGTGGGGAAGAGAGGGGGTCCAAGTCTCCTTCCTCCTTTCATTCAAAACCTAGTACAAAAACCTCTCTATTTACAATATAATAGCCCTTCCTAAGCATGAATGCAATTGGCCATGCAATTGGCCATCTTGAGCTGGTGTAAATCACACACAAGTATAAAAATCATATTTACAAAATCTCTCTGAAGCTTAGCCTAAATCATAAAATGCTTTTAAGCCTCTTAGTAAAAGGGGGTTTCTTATCTCGGTACATAGTACGTCCTTGTAAGCCAGGAAGCTCCCACTTTCTTCTCCCTCCATTCTCCACAGAAAGGAGGGGGCAAGAACCTGATCCTTCCTTCTAAAATATTAATATTAATTTTTGCAATTTTTCGGTACCTTATCACACTACCAGTCTCAGTGTGGCTTCTTCTGTGATCTTTGGTTATGGACTCCTCCTCAATTCATCCGAAGTTGGTTTTTCAGGGTGATTATTCTTAAATTTAGTTGTAATCCATTTTGGTCCTGGGAGGTGGCAGTTGGGACATCCACCTACTCCTTTGCCATCTTGGAATCTCCCTTATTCCTAACAGTTTTAAAGCAGTTCTCATCCTGAAGTTTCTCAATGCCCCTCTTGAAATCTTTGTTATTGGGGTAGAGTTTCACAGTTTCTAATCTGGCACCATTTTGTTATGATGGAGAGGAGGGAAAGCAGTATTTTTGGTAACTTACTCTTTTTGTTTGTTTGTTTTGTTTAATGATTAAAAACCAAAACCTTGAAATATCTCTTTCTTCTTAGTTTTGAAGTGTAGCTTCTTACCAGATTTCAAAAGACACAGTGAGCTTACTGCAAGGCAGCCAGCCAGTCCCAGTCACAGCCATTCAGATGGCAGCTGACTCTTCAGAAAACCTATAAGGGATGCACTTCAGGGTTACTTGTTGCCACATTGCTCTGAAATGCCTTCCTCAGAATATTCTCTTTCTTCATCCCACGGAATTCCAGGTCTCTGCCACATTTTAAAACACCAGCCGCCCTCCCATTTTCCACTCCCTTCCCATTTTTTGGCCTTGCTACTCCACCCTCGGGCCACATTTTGGCTTTGGTAGCATTTGAATAGTAATCCAGCTCAGATCAAAATGGTCATTATAAACCAGGCTGGTGCTCTCTTTAGTGGAGACTTTTCATGCCTGTGGTAAAATTCAAGAGGGCTGCTAGGAAAATCAGAGTGAGCTGCTCTTTTGTGATGCATTTTTAGTACATAACAATTCCAAGGGAAGCATACAAGAGAGAATGGAGCTGTCTCAGGAAACTTCTGGTCCTCTTAACTCTGGGTTGAAGACAGACCACTGGCAAGGAATGATCCGGTATTTGAACTGTATTTTTGTTTGCCAACAATCCGGATTACAATACCCTAAACCAGTGGTTCTTAACCTGGGTTCTATCAAACCCTAGGGGTTCGATGAGTCTGTCTCAGGGGTTCGGAAAAGCCTCTGCTGCGGAGGCCAGAATAAAGTAGTACAGTAATTTGTTGTGAGTTCATGCACTTTGTTGGTTTTGTTCTTTGAGCAAGGTGATGTTCATGCACGGCTCATTTTGTGCACCAGTAAAAAAACATATACCTGTGTCTTGAATTTGGAAAAAGAAATCATATTTTATTTATCACTAAAGAAGGGTTCGGTGAATGCACATATGAAACTGGTAGGTTCGGTACCTCAAAAAAGGTTAAGAACCACTGCCCTAAACCTAGGTGAAGCAACAACACCTTTTTAAGATGCTCACAGCAAAGGCCCTTGTTAATCTGGGTTATTTTTCTCTTTTAATACACCTGCTGCTGAAAATCCTACTATTGACAGGAAGCAGGTCTGACTAAGCACTTTCAATATTAGCTCCTTGTTATAATGCAGTTCTTGCCGAGGCACAATTCTCCTCTACAATGAATGCCTGACTTTTATTTTCCTTGACCTTAAGAATTTTATTTGCCCTTTCTGAACAGACCATGGCTGGGTGCGCTGTGCTCCTTCTTACCACCTGTGGACATTCCTCAGGGACAGGAAGACTGTTTAGAATCCAAGTGTCAAGTCCTGGACACAGATCCCTTTGGCATTCTTTAAAATGAGGGTCACACACAGCTCATTAGTTAAGCTCAAGTTATTATTATTTCCACAAAGGCCTAACTGCAGGACAAAGTGCAGGTACTCTTCAAGACAGGAAACTGAAGGGTAGAAAGATAATGAGTTCACTGAGATGCACTGGCACAAATAAAATTAAATAAATTTTATTGCCAGGCTGCAATTTTGTCCTCTGAGTCAATGCTGTATCTGAGGTGACAGAGATAAGAGTGCCACTCTGTGTACAGTCTTACTGTTTTTTAAAGCACTCTCATAGAAGTTCAGGGCTCCCATTAGGCTACCTGCCTCTCCTGTAAAGACCCCAGTCACATCACCTAGCCTGTCTGGCAGAGGACAACTTGAATCTAGCCGCCCCAACCCCGAACTTCTGTGATCTCCTTCCATGAGCCACTTGGGCCATGATATTAAAAGAAGTCTTTACTACCTCTAGCTTTCATTTCTTAAGACCTTTTCCTCCCCGCTGTGACATACATGAAGTTCAAGTCAAATGCCTTTCTCTTTGGCCTCTTCGGGGAGGTGAGGCCAGCCAGCAAGAGAAACAGGTGAACTTTAAACTAAAACATGGTTGCCTGTGTGCCAGCCTCTTCTTGCTAATGTCATAGGGTACGTGTCAGGTTAGACATTTTAAACTCTTTTTGTTTTTATTTTAATTTTATTTAGACAATTCTAATGGGGTGACATTGATCAATTAGAGTACATAGATTCAGAGAAAACATCTCCAGGTCATTTTGACATTTGATTACATTGTATACCCATCACCCAAAGTCAAATTGCCCTCCATCCCCTTTTATTTGGTTTTCTTTGTGCCCCTCACCACCACCCTCTCCTTTCCCCTCCCCCTGGTAACCACTGCACTCTTGTCTATGTCCATGAGTCTCAATTTTGTGCCCCACATATGTATGGAATCATACAGTTCTTTTTTTTTTCTGCTTTACTTATTTCACTCACTATAATGTTATAAATGTCCATCCATGTTGTCGTAGATGATCCTATGTCATCATTTCTTATGACTGAGTAGTATTCCATAGTATATATGTACTACATCTTCTTTATCCAATCTTCTGTTGAAGGGCTTTTTGGTTGTTTCAATGTCTTGGTCACTGTGAACAATGCCGCAATAAACATGGGGCTCCATGTGTCTTTATGTACCAATGTTTTTGAGTTTGGGGGGTATATACCCAGTAGAGGGATTGCTAGGTCATATGGCAGTTCTATTCTTAATTTTTTGAGGAACCTCCATACTTTCTTCCATAATGGTTGTACTACTTTACATTCCCACCAACAGCGGATGAGGGTTCCTTTTTCTCCACAGCCTCTCCAATACTTGTTATTACAGTCTTGTTGATAATAGCTAATCTAACAGGTGTGAGGTGGTATCTCATTGTAGTTTTAATTTGCATTTCTCTAATAGCTAGTGAAGATGAGCATCTTTTCATATATCTATTGGCCATTTGTATTTTTTCCTGGGAGAAGTGTCTGTTCATGTCCTCTTCCCATTTTTTTATTGGATTGTTTGCTTGTTTGTTGTTGAGTTTTATGAGTTCTTTGTATATTTTGGATAGTAGGCCCTTATCTGAGCTGTTGTTTGAAAATATCATCTCCCATTTAGTTGGCTGCCTGTTTTGTTGTCAGTTTCTCTTGCTGTGCAAAACCTTCTTAGTCTGATGTAGTCCCATTCATTTATCTTTGCCTAAACTGGCTCTCCAGTTTTCCCAGCACCTTGCCTTTGGAGTCAAATTCATAAAGTGCTCTTTGTAACCAAGGTCCTTGAGGTTAATACCTATGTTTTCTTCTATGTACTTTATTGTTTCAGGTCTTATATTTAGGTCTTTGATCCATTTTGAATTAATTTTAGTACAAACTGTAGTTGAGTTTCATTCTTTTGCACGTGGCTCTCCAGTTTTCCCAGCACCATTTGTTGAAGAGGCTTTCTTTTCTCTATTGTGTGTTGTTGACCCCTTTATCAAAGATGTGGTTTTATTTCTGGGCTCTCTATTCTGTTCTATTGGTCTGAGTGTCTATTTTTCTGCCAGTACCATGCTGTTTTGATTATTGTGGCTCTATAATATAATTTGAAGTCAGGTATTTTAATGCCCCCAGCTTCGTTCTTTTTCCTTAGGATTACTTTGGCTATTTGGGGTTTTTTATAGTTCCATATGAACCTGATGATTTTTTGTTCCATTTCTTTAAAAAATGACATTGGAATTTTGATGAGAATGGCATTAAATTTTTATATTGCTTTTGGTATTGTGGTCATTTTAACTATATTTATTCTTCCTATCTAAGAACAAGGAATATTTTTCCATTTCACTGTATCTTTTTCATTTCCCTTAACAATGCTTTGTAGTTTTCATTATAGAGGTCCTTTACATTCTTTGTTATGTTTATTCCTAGGTATTTTATTTTTTTAGTTACAACCATGAAAGGGATTATTTTTTTAGTTCATTTTCTGATGTTTCATTGTTGGCATATAAGAAGGCAATAGACTTCTGTATATTAATTTTGTATCCTGCAACCTTACTGTATTATTGGTTTGTTGTTTCTAATAGTTTTTTTTTGCGGAGTCTTTGGGGTTTTCAATGTACAGGATCAACCATCTGCCAAAAGTGAAACCTTTACTTCTTATTTCCCAATATGATTGCCTTTTATTTCTTTCTCTTGTCTAATTTCTCTGGCTAGAACTTTCAGAACTGCGTTGAATAAGAGTAAAGTGAGTAGGAGCTTTGTCTTGTTCCTGATTTTAGAAAAAAAGTTTTCAGTTTTTTGCCATTTAATATGATGTTAGCTGATGGTTTGTCATAAATGGCCTTTATTATGTTGAGATATGTTTCTTCTATACCCATTTTGTTGAGTGTTTTAAATGTAAAATGATGTATTTTATTGAATGCCTTTTCTGCATCTATTGATAGGATCATATGATTTTTGTTCTTTGGTTGATATGGTGTATTACATTAACTGTTTTACGTATGTTGAACCATTCTTGTGATTCTGGGATGAATCCCACTTGATCATGATGAATTATTTTTTTAATGTTTTGTTGTATTCGATTTGCTAGTATTTTGTTTAGGATTTTAGCATCTATAATCATTAGAGATATTGGTCTGTATTCTTTTTTTGTGTTGTCCTTGCCAGGTTTGGGTATGAGGGTTATGTTGGCCTCATAAAATGTGTTTGGAAGTATTGCTTCTTCTTCAATTTTTTGAAAGACTGAATAGAACAGGAGCCAAATCTTTGAATGTTTGATAGAATTCACTAGTATAGCCGTCTGGCCCTGGACTTTTCTTTTTTGGGAGTTTTATGATAGTTGTTTCTATTACCTCCCTGCATATGGGTCTGCTTAGGCTCTCTACTTCTTCATGACTCAGTCTAGGAAGATTATATTGTTCTAGGAATTTATCCATCTCTTCTAGATTGTTAAATTTGGTGACATATAGTTTTCATAGTATTCTACAATAATTCTTTGTATATCTATGATATCTGTGGTGATTCTCCTCTTTCATTTTGGAGTTTGTTTATATGAGTCCTTTCTCTTTTTTCCTTAGTGAGTCTTGCCAAGGGTTTGTCAATTTTGTTGATCTTTTCAAAGAACCAGCTCCTTGTTTTATTGATTTTTCTACAGTCTTTCTGTTCTCTCTTTTATTTATTTCTGCTCTGATTTTTATTATTTCCTTTCTTCTGGTTTTGGAAATACCTTTGTTCTTCTTTGTGATGTTAAGTTGTTTACTTGGGCTCTGTCTTGTTTGTTCATATAGGCCTGTAGTGATATGAACTTCCCTCTTATTACTGCTTTTGCTGCATCCCAGAGATTCTGATATGTAGTATTCATTTTCGTTTTTCTGTATGTATCTTTTGATCTCTGCTTTTATTTCTTCTTTGACCCACTCATTTTTTAGAAATATGTTGTTTAATTTCCACATTTTTGTGGGTTTGTTTACTTCTTTTTGCAGTTAAATTCTAGTTTCAAAGCTTTGTGGTCAGAGAATATGCTTGGTATAATTTCAATCTTTCTGAATTTGTTGATGTTAGTTTTGTGGCCCAACATATGGTCAATTATTGAGAATGTTCTATGTACACTGGAGAAAAATGTATACTCCTGCATTTTCGGATGAAATGTCCTGTAGATGTCTATCATATCCAGTTGTTCTACTGTTTCGTTTAAGGCCAATATTTCCTTACTGATTTTCTGTTTGGATGAATGATCTAGAGTCATCAGTGGTGCATTGAGGTATCCAAGTATGATTCTATTTTTGTTGGTTTTTATTTTTAGATCAGTTAGTAGATGTCTTATATATTTTGGTACTCCTTGGTTTGGTGCATATATATTAAGAAATGTTATGTCTTTTTTTCTTTTTAAGTATGGAACTCTTCACGAATTTGCATGTCATCCTTACGCAGGGGCCATGCTAATGTTCCAGTTTTAGTATATGAACTGCCGAAGCGAGCACAAGAAGTGTTATGTCTTCTTGATTCAATGTCCCCTTTATCGTTATGAAATGACCATCTTTATCTCTGATTACCTTTGCTGTCTTGTAGTCAGCATTCTTAAATATGGTTATGGCTATGCCTGCTTTTTTTTGAACGTTATTTGCTTAGAGAATCGTTTTTCAACCTTTCACTTTGAAATTGTTTTTATCCTTGTAGCTTAGATGTGTTTCTTGAAGACCGCATACAGTTGGATTTTCTTTTTTGATGTACTCTGCTACTCTGTGTCTTTATTGGTGAGTTCAGTTCATTTACATTTAATGTAATTATTGACACTTGAGGGTTTCCTATTGTATATTGCTTTCTGATAGCTCTGTATCTTGTTTGGTTCTTCTCTTTTGTTTTTCAATCATTTTGTTTTTGTTTGGTTATATTCCATACTTCTTCCCTCTGTTTATTCTTTTTTTAAGCCATGTGTTTCTGTAGTGGTTTTTTCAGGGGTGGTTACCAGTAGGTAATAAAAAGGATATATATCATATTCATTGTAGTTCATTATCTCATGAGTGCTTCTGGACTCCATCCTCCTTTGCTACTGTTAATTTTTTACCTCTCCCCTTTTTTGTTTTTGTTGTCACAAATTAATCTTGTTTTTATTGTGATCTTGTTGGAGCTTTTACTTGTAATTTTGTTTTGTTTTATTCTTTGTATCTGGTTGGATAACCCCCTTTAGTACTTCCTGAAGTGATAAATTCCCTTATCTTTTCTACATCTGTGAATGTTTTTATTTTCCCTTCATATTTGAAAGATAGCTTTGATTAATATAGTATTCTTGGCTGGAAGTTCCTCTCTTTCAGTACTTTATATATTGGGGTTTACTCTCTTCTGGCTTGTAGAATTTCTGCTGAGAAATCTGATGATAGTCTAATGGGCCTTCCTTTATATGTTGTATTCTTCTTTTCCCTGGCTGCCTTGAGGATTTTTTCTTTGTCATTGGTTTGTGATCATTTCATTACAATGTACCTAGGAGTAGGTCTGTTTGGGTTAAGATAGCTTGGTGTTCTGTTTGCTTCTTGAATTCAAGGCTTTCTTTCCACAGGCTTGGGAAATTCTCATTGATTATTTGTTTGAATATGTTCTCCATTCCATTTTCTATCTCTTCTCCTTCTGATATACCCATTATATTGCTCTTTCTGATGGAGTCAGACAATTCCAGTAGGGATTTCTCATTTTTTTAAATTTGTGAGTCTCTCTTCTATTCTCTCTGTAGTATCTCTAGTTGCCTGTCTTCTATGGCACTAATTCTCTCCTCTATCTGGCCTGTTCTATTAGCTAAGCTTGTTACCTCATTTTTCAGTTCATATATTGAGTTTTTCATCTTTGTTTGGTTCCTTTTTATAGTTTCAATTTCCTTGGTGAAGTATTCTTTTTGTTCATTAAATTGTTTTTTGAGCTCTCTAAATTGCCTTTCCATGCTTTCTTGTATTTCCCTGAGTATCTTTAGGACTTTAATTTTTAATCCTCTGTGATTTAACTCGAAGGTTTTCAAGTCATTGGACTTTTCTAGAGATTTTTTCCTCATCTATCTGAGCTACATCTCTGTCTTTTGTATCCATGATATTTGATTTCTTTTTCCTTAATGATATTTGAGAGTGGTATTGTTAATAACACTAATAAGAGATCATTTAACAAATAAAATAAAAATGGAAAAGATACAGTGAAAAAATGAAAATTCTATAATGATAAGTGGAACAATAACTATAGATAACAAGAAGCAGGAACTGAGGAAAGATGACAAAAGAGATAAAAAATGAAGTAAAAAATATGCAAAATTCCACAAAGAAAAATATGAACCCAAAGTATAATAATGTATTGATAAATGATGATCGAATGAAAGAAAAAGAAAAAGTAAAGGTTTTTTTAAGGGAAACCCCTTATAAAAACAAGAATGAAAAATGTAACAACTATGGATAATGAAGTCCAAAAGGAAAAGAAAAGAATAAAAAGGGAAGAAGACAAAATGACCAAAATGGAAAAAGGATAAAAAGAAAAGAAGTTATAAAAATTTAATTTTTTCCTGGTTTTGAGAGGTAGCTTATTCCTTTTTTTCAGCAGGTGGCACTGTATTACAGTTTTTGCCCCTGTGGGGCTTTTGGGAAGAGGTTTGCTTTTGTATCACTTGTAGGCTCTGACTGTGGGGGACTCAGTTTTTCAGGTTCCTCTCCCCATGTCTCTCGCACCTGAGCTAGCAGCCTGGGGACTTAGCTGTGAGGTTCACCCCAGCCACTGCTTGCAAAGCAGGAGGCTCTAAGAGCAGCCAGGTCCTTCCTCCAGTACCACTCACAGCATAGTCCTGGGTAAGGCTGTGCCAACCAGAGCTGCCAGCAAGAGCAAGCAGGGCTGGAAGCCAATTGCCAATGCATCTTTCTAAGGGCCGGCAGACAGGTCTAGCACATCTCAGTGTGCCATAGGCTAGGAGCCAATTGCAGATCAAGCGCCTTTCTAAAGGCCCCAGGCATATCTAGTACGCCTCAGCACTTTGAGGGTCAGATCTCCACAGGCTTCTCCCTTGTGTACTGTTTGGTAGCCTGCAGCAAGCCACATACACACCCAGCCCCCACACCTTCAGTCATGCACACGGAGGCTTGCACCCACCCGCTTGAGTGGACAGTGCCTGTGATCTTAGAGCAGGCCTGCGGAGGCAACCCACCAGACAGTCCCAGGGATCCCAGTGTTTGCACACGTCCCATGCTGGTGGTGGAGCTTGGAATGCACAAAGACACTAGCAACAGCCCACACAGATGTCTTATCACTGATAATCTTGGGCTATGCTCTCCAGCCACACATGTACGCACCCACGCCAGTGGTGTCACGTGGAGCCATTCGCATACCGCCCGGGATTGTGGAACCGGGAGCACACAAAGCTGCCAGCCCTGGCTCCTGTGGGCACCCTGCACCAATAATCTTTGTCAGAGCCTGCTGCCCATGCTCACCCCACGTCTGCAATCACCCCATTTCTGCGATCTCAGGCAGACCTGGTGTGTTCTTCCTTCTGCTTGATCATCCACCCTATCCCAGCTTCTTCCCTCTTGTCTCAGACCCTCCGCTTCTCTCGGTTCCAGACAAAAATGCTCCTTCCTCAGATCAGTGAGGAAAGCCAAATACCCTGTTCTCCATCTTATTTCCTTCAGAGTGGATTATATATTCAGCCACCTTTTTGTCCAATCACACCTTTGTCTGGTGTGTGTATATTTTAGGTGCTCCTGAGATTTTTTCTTTGTCTTTAGTTACTGAATTTGTTGAAATTTCAAGGGGAGATATTGGGAGCACCTCTCACACCACCATTTCTCTGACATCACTCCTAGACTGCCTAAACCCATTTTTGAAGACAGAACCTCATTCAAAGACAGGGAGAGCTACTGTTAATCTTATTGTCTGGTCAGTTCTATCTCAGGAGGTAGGAGAGATGGGGTAGTTTTACACACACCAAAGACTTAGGGGGGAATTAGAATATGCCTGTTTTTATAAGTAGTCCTTTTTAACAATTTTTTCTAATCTCCCTTTCAAAATGAATTATAACTGGGGCTAATGAAAACAAGATTGGTTAGAGCTGGACATTACATCCTTATAGTCACTTAAATGATGGGAGGGGTATCAGGGTGATGGACAGGGTGATCTTTATGACACCTGGCCTGGTGGTAAGAGAGGGTGTGATGGGGGTGGGCAAGGCAGAGGGCTCTGGAGAGAGAATGTGGAAGGAATACAGTCTTCCTCTTTCCTCAATAAATGCAGACCCATAAGGGTGCCATGGTAAGTCAGAGTTCCTTGGCCATACAGGAATCTCTGATATTATGACAAGTTGTCCTTATTTTCTGTCAGCAGTGATGAACAGGAAATTTGTGGGTTGCAGTGTCTAGAATGGTGCCTGGATAGAGTGGGGACTATGTAAATAGGCTGGTGATTAAATGAGCAAAAGAAATAACTAAATGAACAAAGGGACCAGCTGGATGAGAGGTGCGTACAGGGGTTTTTAAGGCTCCTTCCAGCTCTAAGATTCAAGTTCTCATGGCACGCCCCTCCATCACATATGGGCCCAGCTCAGTGATGATTTCCAAAGGTTTTCATCAGAAGGGTGATAATTTCCAATATGTTAAGCTAAAACCAAGAGAAAATACCAAATGATATCAAGTAGCTGTCCATCCTTATTTCTAGAAAATAATAAAACCTGAGGTCTGCTTCTATTCCATTGGTTTTACCAACTTTTCTTCCTTATATAATAGCTACCACTAACTTTTTATGAGCTTATTAATTCCTGTATGCCACATAACAGTTCTAAAAGTTGGGCTTTATTAATGTTCCTATTTAACAGATGAGCTAAAAGGAGATTTAGAGAACGTAAATGACTTGGCCAGGCCCTGGCCGGTTGGCTCAGTGGTAGAGCATTGGCCCGGCATGTGGAAGTACTGGATTCGATTCCCAGCCAGGGCACACAGAAGAAATGCCCATCTGCTTCTCCACCCCTCCCCCTCTCCTTTCTCTCTCTCTCTCTTCCCCTCCCGCAGCCAAGGCTCCATTGGAGCAAAGTTGACCCAGCACTGAGAATGGTTCTATGGCCTCTGCCTCAGGTGCTAGAATGGCTCCAGCTGCAGCAGAGCAACATCCCAGATGGGTGGAGCATCACCCCCTGGTGGACATGCTGGGTGGATATTGATCGGGCACATGTGGGAGTCTGTCTTTCTGCCTCCCTGCTTCTTTCTTCAGAAAAATACAAAACAATAAATAAATAAACCTCGGCCCATTCCACACACATAGTAAGCGGTGGATCCTAGGTTTCCTTCACTGAGAAGTCAGTGCGCCTAACTATTTAAAACTGCTTAAATCCAGACAACTGAAGTTGTTTTAAGTTAAAATAAACTAAATCCAGACAGCCATTTTACATCTTTACCTCTAATTTAATTCTAAAATGATCCTTTTTACCTCTCCTACTGCTTCCTCTTTATACCTATTGCTTTATTCATAGAATACACGCGAGGCTAGCCAAAAGCAGCATGTTTCTCCCCTGTCTCTTTTCCACTCTTTCTGTTTGCACTGTCTTCTTTATTTGACTATTGGAAGGGATGTATTATTTTCCTGGGTATCTTCAGAATTTTATTTAAAGTAAGTTTAGTATTTTCATAGTTTTATTTAGAGTGAGTTAAACTTAAAAAAAAATGCAGTAACACCTCTCCCATCTTGTTGCGATCTTGTCTGTCTTGGCCTGATTATTCTCCGGCGTAAAGCAGCTAAGGCTGTATTGCTTCTGTGGCTTGTGTCTACACTCAGTGCCCAGAACAGAAGTGCTGTGGGTACAGGGGTCATGTCTGCTTTCTTCACTGCATAAAGCCAGTGCTTGAAATGGAACTCAGCCAATTAAATGATTCATAAAGGGAAAAACACAACCTCGCTGCCATTGTTCTGAACCAGTAGTATTCATTTTCTGATATGGAGGGCTGCTTCCACCACTGGGATGCTCTCTCCTAACCATGTCCCTGTCCTTTGCCCACTGGGAGTGTTTATCTTTGAAGTACTGAGAGGATTGTACTCAAAACATCCCCAGAGGTGAACAAATTGCCTTGAGCTTGAGAGCTTGGTAACAGGATGAGATCTCAGTCTCCTCCTCCCTCAGCAGAAACTGCTCTTTAGCACACCTTGGGAGTGCAAGAAAGGGGAAATGTCTTCTTCTGTTTTATTAGGGCCAGAGGATTGATTAATGCAGCCCCTCACTCCATCCCTACAAGACAGCCACTTTCCTCGTTCCCACTTCTACTTGGTTAAGCCCTTTTCCCTCTTTTTTTTGTAAGGAAAATGGGCAATTTCATTGTTTTTTAAAAATGAGATGAAAGGTTTCTGTTTTGTTTTTATTTTCTTTTTGAATTCTCTGGAGTCCTTCCCTTTACCAGGAATCCTTGCTGTACATCAATATGATATGTTTGGTTTAGAAAAGATATTTCTTACCAAGTGGAATTTTCCACCTTGGGTTGGTAGTGAGTCTCTTAGCAGTAAATTCAATTATTTTAAATCTTAAACCTGCTGTTTCACTAGAGTGTGAGTTCAGCTTGAAGCTGAGAAGGACCACATCTGTCTGTAGATATCTTCAGTAGCTCACATACGCTATTCCAAGGCTGCGTAGTTTCCGTGGAGATTAATTTACATTTACTAGTGTAAATGAATCCAGCCAATGGGATGCTGCTTCTATAAAGAGTGGCCAAGAGAACAATTAATGGCCCCCACGATTTGACTAGGATGGAAATTCTGAGAGGTCATTTAACAGAATATCTTTTCTGTCCTTTAACCTTAAAACTAGAAATTCTGAAATCCCTTTGACAAGGTTTTCAGAGGAGAGCACCAGAATGACAAACACATGCACACATGGAGGACGAGGGCCAGTTCTTCCTCTTTATCCCCACAATTCGTGTCAGAAATCATTTGCTAAAGGACAGGAACTTAGTGATTGATCTTGTACCTAATACAGGTATTTCCCAGTTGACAACTGAATTGTTGCCCTCTTCATCTTATTTTATTCTTTCTTCCCTGAATTTGACTATGAGATTCACACACAGTGAGTGGATCATAAGGTACAGTAAGAGCATACAAGAAGGCTAGTGTATCATAGGATATTGCTGACTGGACCTGGGAGCCCAACTGTTATGCCCAACACATGTCACCCAGGTAGTGCTACCTCCACCCCAGCCCTACTTTCTCCAGCTCTAAAATGCTAGCTTTGGCCAAGCCTAAGGGACAATCAGAAGGGTGGAACTGCTACTTATCTTGCATGTGTCTTTTCAATACTTCCAGGTGAGTGAGTCTCTCCACTGCCATTTATGGCCAGTGACAACTCCCAGGGGTTGTGCCTTGAAATGTACTTGAGGAATCTGTATCTACTCTCTCTATGTGAGTCTTTTCCTTCTATCCTGGATGAGCTGGGAAACAAAGTCCTTTTCTGCTCTGCCTGGGGACTGATAGCATCACAAACCAGCCACAGTGCCTTTTAATGACTACTCTCTTTATCGAGAGCTACAATTAAGTTATTTAATTAAAAGCCTCTCTCTATTAGAAGGTGTGGTGGTGACCAGAATCATTACTAACATCCCACTACACAGGAATTGTGCTAGGTACAGTTAGAAGAGACAATTCTTTCTCCCTGCTTAAGAAGTTCTTTGGCACCTGCAGGCAATGTTGGGGTGGAGTTGGAATTGTGGCGTGGCTCAGAGACCCCTTATCACTTCACAAGGCTCCAGAAGGACTGCACTCTGGGCCTCCTCGGCTTGGAAGCTCATTTGTCTTGTGAAACTTTGTGAATTGGATGCTATGACTTTTGAATTATAGCAGAATTCTTGCCAATGGTACAAGATGGCTAACACAGTGCAAGGGAGTTTGGCTTGTTCTCAAAGTGGAAACTGCTCTCTAAAATGATTAGAGTGAGAAGTGGCTCTCCCAGGGAGACATGCTATGGAAAGGGATCAAGAAAATTGTGGGAGGTAGGCCAGGAGTCTGGTTAATGAAACATTTGGGGAAACAACAGAACCCACTATAGAACACAGAGCAGGAGAGGAAATAGCCCAGCTGATCATAGGGGCTCAGTATGATCTTTACGCCAAATCAGATTGTCAGAGAGTTCTAAATGTTGCCTGAGAATTTATTTTTTTCAAGAATTACTATGATATGAAAATTGGCTATTTAAAATGACATAGGTAGGTTTATTCAAACATGTCCCAAAGAACATTTGGTTCTGGGAATCACCAGTGAAATTAGTTAAGACCATTAGCGTGTGTGCCATTATATGATTTTTAAAACATTTTCAGTTGGTGTGAATATTATTTTTGAATCAATTGGTTTTGTCTTTTTTTGTCATTATATCACACTTCCTGCATTACCCTTTGCATTTTCAGGCAATTACGAACTTCACCAGAAAGCAAATGGTTCACCTGCCTCTAATTGCCAGTTAAAAATTGTTTATATTTTATTGTTAATATAACCAAGATAAGACACAATACCAAAAACAAGACGTGTTTGCACATGCACGTAGGCTTCTGCCACCAACATATGACTCTGGTATTTGTTAATCATTTAGAACTTTCCCCTACTAGCCACGTATTGACCATTGGCATCATTTTGTTAGTCACCCCTTTTGTCAGTTGCCGTAATAGAAGTGTCTGAGAAAGATCTAGAAGTCTTTTTTTAAAAAAAAAAAAAACTACTTGGTGTTAAAAACTTTATCATTTAAACAAAATCCCATATTTTCAAAATTATATGTGTCATCTGTAGCTTTAGAAATCTTCACATCTCAAGTGACATTCAAGCTCCAGGTTGCATAAGAATCAGCCACTTGGTTTTCAAGTCTCTGCAGTGCCTTGCATGGCTCTCTGAAATGGTAAATTTGCCCAAGCAAAGGTGAAAGGTTTGATGTGCGCCCCCTGGCTCTACTGGCTTCTGGGAGAAAAGCGTGTCCTTTATTTTTTTGGATTTTGAACACTAGATGATGACCAGTGCTTTTGCTTTTTGTAACAGATGATGACAACGAGGAGAAGGGGCCTTGGAGGTTCAGAAATATGCTCCTTGTGGAGATGCACTCACCACCCACCATCTGTGCCCATGTGGCCACTCAGACCAGAACAGGATGTTCTTTTAAAGCTCCGTGCCTCCCACATCCACAGTGCTGGGGATAGTGAGCATGAGGAATGCAAGAGAACCTAGAGTATTAGCGTCTCTGTGGGGCCAGACTTGGTTTGCAGGGAGGGACTGTGTTCCTTTTCCCTCTCTATACATTGTAGCTCAGGGGATGGGCCCAAAATTTGCTCATTAACTATGGGATCAGCTGTTGGGGCTGCTGACAGCTTCCTTCTCCATGTTCCTTTCTATGTGCCTGTCACTTGTGGCTCCTGGTGCATGACATGAATTGGTGCTGTAAATCCTGTGCAGAGTTCCTTGTGTTCTGTGCTCTTTGACATCTGGTTCTGTGGAGTGTCTGGGCCAGGCTGGCTCTATCTCTCCTTAAAGGGCCCTGCAGACATCATGACATGGAGGGCAGGGCCTCTGCCCACCAGCCTAGCTCTGTGCTCAGCCATCATCTTTGCCGGGAGGTGAAGGTAGGTCAGACATTGGTCAGAGAGCCTTCTCTGACTCTGGTGAGCTTTTTCTCTGGCCATGAGGATGGCCTTAGAGGTTCAGAAATATGCTCCTTGTAGAGGTGCACTCACCACCCACCATCTGTGCCCATGTGGCCACTCAGACCAAAACAGGAGCTCAGAGAGCACATAGCTCCTAAATCAGCAAGACATTTACTATGGCAAATGGCTCCCTTTGGACAGTTGCCATAATAGAAGCATCTGAGAAATATACTCTCAACAGCTACGGGGTAAAGGAACTATTGATGCAGCGCCTCCCCACTCTCCAGTTTGCAAGTCTCCTCGCTCTATAGTTCCATCTCTCCTTTTGCTCCTGCATTTAGGGTGAATGTCACAAGGAAAGAATGAACACATTTATTTTGCTCTTCTTAAAAACAATAGTTTGATTAGGAGTCTGGAGGAATTGGGGCTGAAACCTAAAATTAGATTTGGGGATTACCTATGGATTGTTTCTTGCCATCATAACTAGAAACATCTCACAGGAGCTTGTACACTTCCCTATCCTGGCTCAGAAAGACATGTCTTCAAACAAACAAAAGAGAGGGTTTTGCTGTTAGTTTTTCTGCACTGGGACTTTTCCTCCAGATGGAAGAAAGCCTGACCTTTAACCTTTAACCATCAGTCCATTCCAATGGGAAGAGCCAGGACAAGGGCAAGGTCGACTGGTTTATAGCTCTAGTTTAACGTCAAAAACTAAACTTCTCTATCAGGTGCAAATATGGTAATTGTCAGAGTTGTTGACAGGATTACCATAGAAAGTGTTTATTAATGATTAGCATAAGACCCAGATTGTGGCAACCCTTGATTGAGGACAGATCTCTCCAAGAAGAAGTCGATGTGTTGCCCACTTTCCTGCTGGATGCTTTGGGCAAGTCATTACCCTCTCAGTCCCTCTGTGCCCTCACCTGTAACTTGGAGATAATGACGACAAAGATAAGTAAGCCCCCAAAGACAGTGGGGGTAAGTGAGGTTATACATTCCAAATCCGTAGAACACATTGTTCAGCCTATGATGAGTGCGTTGTAAGCTGTAGCTATTTTTGGTTTCTCTACCCTCTTAATATTTCTGGAAAATCTATGCTAGAGATACCTCAATCACATATATTTGGGTAAAAAAAAAAAAAAAAAGGTTTTGCTGGTGAAGAAAATTTACTGTCTTTTCTTTATTTACTCTTGGCACAAATATGTAAGGGAGACACTGCGGTGGAGGAGGGGGCTGTCACCTTAAGGCCAGGAACAGAAAAATGTGGGATTAGTATAACACAAGCCCAGCCGCTGGGATGGATGACTCTTGATGAACCAAGGAAGTGAGATGAAATAGCATTTTTCCGGTTTCATCAATGAGAAAATGAAATGATGGTACTGATAGGTCACCCACCCAAAACCTTAGGGGGTGACTATGGGGAGGCCTCAGGCAGGTGGCAGAGACCAGGTTCCAGGTCTCACTCACCCCTACTTGATGGTAAGCTGCATGAAGGCAGAGGGAGGGGCTTCACACTGATGTCCCCACAACACCTAGAAAGGCTCTACATGGGGGCAAGAAATGCTTCCTTGAGTTGAACTGATCTGAGGGGAGGTCATACCCCTGACCCCAAATAGAATATAGCACTTAGCATGACACTGACATAAAATAGTCACCAGTTAAGTATTTGTTGATTGATTGATTGCATTTGATTGATAATCTGTAGTTACACACACACACATGTACACACGTGCCCTCATTTTTTTCTTGTTAAAAAAGTCAGCCAATAAAACAGGTCATGTATCTCTACTCAGTTTTTAGAATCACAGATAGTTCAGCCCAAGTAGCAGACTGAAAAAGGAAAAACAAAACAAACCTAAAAATATATCTTCTGTATCAGACATTTAAATTGTCAGGCTGTGTCTCTCCTTTATCATCCCACAGCTCCTGAGGTCCTCGCCCAGAAACCTTACAGCAAAGCAGTCGACTGCTGGTCCATCGGGGTGATTGCCTACATATTGTAAGTATGCTCGCCACCTGGCTTCGCCCTCTGCCTGTTTTGTTATGGCAAATTAGACATAGCACAAAATTTACTATTTTAACCACTTTTAAAAATACAATTCAGCAGTATTTTAGTACATTCACATTGTTGTGCAACCATCACCACCATTGTTTCCAAAACTTTCATCTTCCCAAATTGAAACTCTGTACTCATTAACCCTTTCAGTACTGAGTTTTTTCATGCTCGCTGACCCCTGGGAGTAAGTTTTTTTCCAAAAAATGAGATTAGTTCCAGTTACAGTTTTAAACTTTTTTTTAAATTTCTTTTTATTTTATTCATTTTAGAGAGGAGAGAGAGAGAGAGAGAGAAAGAAAGGGGGGAGGAGCTGGAAGCATCAACTCCCATATGTGCCTTGACCAGACCAGTGCAGGGTTTTGAACTGGCAACCTCAGTGTTCCCAGATCGACGCTTTATCCACTGCGCCACCACAGGTCAGCCCAGTTACAGTTTTATTAACTTAAAATCATGTTTGTTTGATAACCAATTTATAAAAACAAGAAGAACATATATTTATTTTCCTCTTTTTAATGTTGCCTTACACATTTTTAAAATAAAAATTTTTGTATGATCGTACTCTGGATGGTCAGGAGGCATGAGGATGTGCATGAATGTTCGTACTACTCAAAGGGTTAAACACTAACTCCCAATTCCCCACCCCCAGCCTCTCGCAGCCACTAGTCTACTAGAAAGTCTCTAGGAATCACAAAAGTCTCTAGGAATCACAGAAGTCTCTAGGAATTAGACTACTATAGGTTCCTCAATGTAAGTGGAATCACATGGTATTTGTCCTGTGTGACTTTGTGACTGGCTTATTTCACTTAGCATACTCTCCTTAAGATTCATTCATGGCCTGACCAGGTGGTGGCGCAGTGGATAGAGCATCGGACTGGGATCCGGAGGACCCAGGTTTGAGACCACGAGCTCGCCAGCTTGAGCGCGGGCCCATCTGGCTTGAGCAAAAGCTCGCCAGCTTGGACCCAAGGTCGCTGGCTTCAGCAAGGGGTTACTCAGTCTGCTGAAGGCCCACGGTCAAGGCACATATGAGAAAGCAATCAGTGAACAACTAAGGAGCCACAATGAAAAACTGATGATTGATGCTTCTCATCTCTCTTCGTTCCTATCTGCCTATCCCTATCTTTCTCTCTGTCTCTGTAAAAAAAAAAAAAAAAGAAAGAAAAGAAAAAAGATTCATTCATGGTGTAGCATGTGTCAGAATTTTATCCTTTTTTGAGGCTGAATAATATTCCATTTTTGTCGATAACTACATTTCATTTATCCATCAATGGACACGTGGGCAGTTTCCACTTTTTGGCTATTGTGAATAACATTGCTATGAACACTGGTATACAAATGTCTGCGTGGGTCCTGCTTTCAGTGCTTTGGGGTGTGTACCCAGAAGTGGGATTGCTAGATCATATGGTAATTCCATGTTTAACTTCTTGAGGAAACTCCATACCATTTCCCATGATAGCACCATCACTTACATTCCCAACAGCAATGCACAAGGCTTCCAGTCTCCCCACATCCTTGTCAGTACTTGTGATTCTTCATTTTCTGATAATAGCCATCCTCACAGGACAGGTGTGAAGTGATATCTCATTGTGGGTTTGATTTGCATTTCTGTTATGGCTAATGATGTTGAGTTCTTTTCATGCACCACCTTGGCTTTTCTGGGAATTACACCACAGTGAAATTATGAGGACGTCTCTCAAAGAAATCACAATGAGAAAAATATGTGGTGAAAATTAAAATTTAGCTTTTGGATTTCTTCTTTCTTCTCAGGTGACTTATTGCCACTAACCCTAAAGTGCAGTCATAGGTGATAGGCTTGTTGCAGTTGTTTCAGGATGATCATTTTGGTTTTTATTGTTATAGTTTATTTTTCTTAGGTCCACTATAAAGTTACTTTCAATTTACAGTTTCTTTCCCCAACACTTATCAAACATACTTTTAGGGTGAGTTTAGGCTAAGTAATTTCTATAATTGCTAGAAAATTAATTTTTCCTCCTCATTGTCCCCAAGAAAGGGAATGTTTCCTTGCAGACAGAGCCCACTGCACACAATGAAAGACTGTGATCAGAGGAGACTATGAGGGATGAATGGTCTGACAGTATGTGGCATCTTCAGGGAATGCTATAACCCGCCCCCCATACACACACACACACACACACACACACACACACACACACACACACACTCACACTTGTATGTCTCATTACATGAGAAGAAAATGATCTGCCTATAGTATACATTCAACTGGTAAGCTTTTGTAGATGCCTAAGATAAAAGACTAGGAGGGCATGTGAAACTTGAGACCCCTTTGAGATACCCACAGACTAGTGTATGCACATGTGGCGGTTCTGAAATCAGCAGTTTTTTCTTTCTCTCCTCCACTTCAATTAGTTCAGCCTGGCATATGGATTCGATATGATTTGAACAGTACTACATCCAAACCCTTATAATTATGATATACAGTATTTAATTATGACTGGATTCAAGTATGGTATTAAGCAAAGAAATACTGTGTATCTTTATTTTCATTTTAAGTATAAACTCAATAAGCTGTTTTCATGACTGTGTCCGACTTCAAAAATGGCAAGCTGGGCTTCTGTTTTCCTTTGTGACCTCCAGAGCTCAGACGGTCTCAAGTAGGGTATGAATGGACTTGGGACATCTCGGTTGTGCCTTCCAAGATGTTCAGATTCTTGAGTGATAGGCCATATCCTGGAGATAATTTGCTACACACTATGGTTATGCTTAGCCACTCGTCTTGAATTTATTATTAGCGAGTCAACAACTAGCATTTCTTGAGTACCTTTTCTTATCCAGGCACTGTACTAGGTGCTAAAGATTTGAAAATGACAGGCACAATGCCTCTCAGCAGAGTACTAACAAGGTTTATGGTAGGGCAAGAGATTTCATGAGGTTAAGTGGCATGCAGGGAGGCTTGTACACAGCTGTCAAAGGTCCTGGGATGAAGCCCATTGAGCACAAGGATATTCAGGAAGGAAGAGGCGCCATCCAGGTATATTTAGAAGGTTAAGGAAAGCCAACACAAGCAGAGAGGAGAGGAGAGAGCATTCTGACCAGGGGAGAGACACAGGCACAGGAACAGTGGTGCCTGAGGCATATTCAAGGCTGATATGAGGCATATTCAAGGCTGATGCAAATATTCTGAGAAGGCCTATGGCCTGGTTTGGGTCCTGGCACAAAGCTGGGTCTGGGTTGAATATGTATTAGAAGTTAGAATTCGTGGATATCAGTCTCAGACTCTTGCCGCTTCCTGCTGGCCCACTGTGCCTGGTCTTCCCATTCCCATCCTTCATCTGAAGACAATGGGCAAGGCTGCTGCCAGGCCTGCCAGGCAGTCAGAACTCAGTGGTAAGCCGGGCATCCCATGGGGATCTGTGCAGAGCCCCCATTCTTCACGTCACCTGTATCAGAAAAGAGGTTGGCCTCTGCAGGGTTTTTGAAGTACATATTCATTTGACAGACCTGTCACACTGAGATATTAGATTGCAGCAAAGGTGACTGTGACAGGCCACAGCACCAAATTTTAGTGTGGATACTTGATGGATTGTTTCTCTATTGACTTCCTCATTCATTTCTATGTTATCCATCATTTGGAAAAAGGAATGTTCTTTTCTATCTGGTATACTTATTTTTTATAGCACATTTGATGGGTTCGTATCCTGCCAGGAATTTCCCTGTGGGGATCAGGACTTATAAGAAAGATCTTTGCCTATGGAGCTTCTTCTGGGAAGGATTGAGGGTGGAGTGTGCCAGACACCCTGATGAGCATGTCGGTATCTGATGTGACAAAGCTAGCTCAGCAAGACAAGTTCCGAGGAAATAAATTTTTCCACTCGATGAGATTAGCCTTTAATTGACCAGACTCGATTTTGTGATGACACACGGGCTGCCTTTCTTCACACAGCTTCAGGGAGATGATTTAATGACCGCTTGCCTAAATTGTGCTCAGGGACACAACATGCTATGGAGAAAGGCCGTGGATATTTACTGATACAGAGCTTAGGAAGATCTTAAGGAGATGAGGCATTAGAGTGTTAGGGCAGGCTGGTCACCGAAGGTGTACTTGCTGTAGATGATGAAGACACTTACCCGTGCTGTGACCTCTGAGCTCTTTGCCTGGGAGATACTCCAGGCAAAATACTGTAGTAATCCCCATATTTTTTTTGACCAGCCTCCTATATTGCTCAATTTTTCCCCCAGTCGGCAAACTGCAGCTCGTGAGCCACATATGGCTTTTTGGTCCCTTGAGTGTGGCTCTTCCACAAAATATGACGTGCGGGCACTACCTCGATAAGGAATGTACCTACCTATATAGCTTAAGTTTTAAAAAATTTGGCTCTCAAAGGAAATTTCAATCGTTGTTATTTGGCTCTGTTCAAACTGTTGATATTTGGCTCTGTTGACTAATGAGTTTGCCGACCACTGAACTAGGTCACATAAGTATTGACTGCCCAGTATGCACAGAATAATCAGCTTTGTTAAGAGTGTAACTAAGACTGCCTAATCTTTATGCCATGTCCGTTTTGAGACAAAGGATCATCTTCACCAAGGTAATCACCATTACCTTACTGCGCTGCTAGCTGCCTCTCTTATGGATACATATGTCCCAGGACGAAAGCATGAGCCCAGCTTCAGTAGGACAGAGTGTGGTGTCATTACCGAGCCCCAGAGAAATAACCAAGCCTGGGCAGTTACCGTGGTTTGAGGAGTATTAACACGAATAAGAATAGTTCACTGGCATCGCCAGCAGGTAGCAATCATCATGTTATATTCATTAGCTTTGCAAAATAGGACACATTGCCTCATTCAGGCCGCCATGGGCCCGTGGTCTTGATTTTGGCTATAGAAGTTTAGAAACTCAATTAGATGTTTATTCATCTTGCTCAGATGCTCCCAGTCAATTGATTCACACTAGCCAGACTCAAAAGAGATTTGTAAAAAAAAAAAAAACAACTAGAGTGTCAGTTCACTAAATCATAATGAGATTTGTGTCCCACAAAGTAACTGGAGGTGCATGTCATTGCCCTAGCACGCTCTCTGCCTGATAGAAAATGTTCTGTGAGAAAGCAAATCAAAACCAGAAGTTTCCTTTAAAGACAAGGAAGCAGAGCAGTGGAATCAGACAACATTAGCTGTTCTCATGATGCCTGCAGCGGTCTCCCGGTCACCCTTCTCACCCAAGGGTATTGCTGTGGAGCAGTACAGCTATTCCTTCTGGTTTGTAGAGTGGCTGCATGCTGGTTGGTTCTCACACCTCTCTCTCCTTCCTCCTGCCCTCAGGACTAACCACCACCCTGCTCTTTCCTTATTCCAGCTTCATCATTTTTATTTCAACAGGCTTTAACTGATTGATTGTTATAATTCTAGGTTTACTGATTTTATTTCTCTGACTGCATTTCAGTGTGGCTGCTTCCCAAGGTTTTTCGGAAAGCTGCCTAATCTCCCCTCCATATTCTGTCCTGAGTGGACCCTGTTGGTGGCTGGCTGCCTTGTCTGAGCTTTCATCTCAGACACAAGTGCTGCCTGACCACATTTCAGTTTCATTCACAGGTCTATGATCCTCTCTCCACTGCTTCGGGAGAATGACTTCATTAGTTTCCTGTTGACAGTTGTTTCACCTCTAACCCCTTAGGAAATAGTCACATAAATTACTTTTGGTTTCAAAATCTGAGTGCTGAGGTATACATAGTGGTGATGGGAGGGGATTACAAGCTGTGCAATTGAGGTAAAGAAATTCTGCATTTTAGATGATAGTAGAAGCAACTTCCTGCCAGTGACTTCAGGGAAGGTAGAATCCATCAATGTCTGTGACTTTGTCTTTGCAAACACCCTAGGGTAGCGAGAGCGCCTGGAGAAAGAAGTGGGAAGGAAATATCTCCCTACATCACTTTTATACTCTGAGCAGTGTGACTTCAGGCTAGATGGAAAAACAGCTCACCTCCTCTGCTCTCCTATATTGATTTCAGCCTCATCTCCTGAAAACTGTCATTTTAAGTGGAAGCTAAATGCTTCAGAATATTTAGCCTAGAGAAGGGGAGGCAGGGAATTTACAGTCACTCATTTAACTAACATTTATTGAGTGTGATATGTGCCAGGCCATATGATGGAGCTGCAGAGATGGATTCATTCCTCCTTGGCCTTAGAGTCGCTTACTGTCTGCTGGCGGCAGCAGTCAGTAAACAGATAGGTTACAATCCAGGCTGCTGGCTGTCACCAAGATGAGAGGCAAGGGCTGGGAGAGCTCCTGGGGCAGAGCCGTGGGCCCTGCCTGGCTGGGAGGAAGGCTGCACAAGGTGAGCGACAGTGATCTGAGTCTTGAAGGACTGTGTTGCAAAGCCATTGTGCAGGATGACTGATGGCTTACCCTTCAAGACCATTATTAAGTAAACACTTGAATACCTACCAGGTGCCAAGAAGGAAGAGCAGATAGTGCTGCCCAGAGTTGTGAATCGGTCAGACTCTGCTTTCCAAAGGAGGAATGCCCAGATCTGACTGATTTTGTCCAGGAGCCTTTATTTGGCACTCAGCTCCCACCCAGAGCTGTGAGGGGACATGAAGGACAGAAAGCCTCAGTCAGTCGAGTGGGACTCCATGGGACTGGGCAGGAGTTGAGGTGTTCCTCACTGACCCAGTGTAACCGCGTCATCAAGGAATACATGTAAGCAAATTTTCTAATTATCTGTAATGTGCTTCTTAAGTACCAAATCTTATTTTAAATATTTTATATGAAAAGGATTTGAGTGCAACAATGCACACTGACAACTGAATAATCATCAAAAATGGCAGCCCAGAATTTGTAGTTTTTTTGGATGGAAGGGCTCGGAAAGAGAAAAAGGAATCTTTTAGAGACTCCTTGTGCCTGAGCTGGCCTCTTTGTGGCTTATCTAGAAAGGTTTGCTATTTCAGTCCTTTTCATGGTATCCTGGTCTAATTACATAAAAATTACTCTTTCTTCACAAATGTGCTTTTCAGTAAATTTCTCAGTAAATCTTGAGCTCTTCCTAGAATTTAGGGCTTCCTAGAATTTAGGGCTTTGAGGCTCAATGCTTGGAAATATTGGTACACAAAGAGCTGAGCTTAAATGCAGGTCTCCAGAACATTCTGTCCACATAGTCATAACACTGCACAAAATAATGTCCAGAGGCAATATCACTCTTTCTCCCTTCTGTAACAGGTCAGGATGTATGGTCATGAGTGGCTAACTCTGAGACTTTACATAGAATTTGAAAATATGTGGCAAGGTCTTTAAAACCTTGTGTCTGGCTTTGCTTCCAAATTGATCATATATGAAAACACGACGCCTGGCTGCAGAGGCAGGTCTAGAAAGAGAATACGTGTAGTGTTCCCACATCTTTGCAGGGACATATCTGGCCATAGTGTTTCAAGGTTAACATGGCTTGACTCTGGAGTTGGATGTGGAAAGTTAAGATTTTGTTCCACCACTTAGATATGAGCAAGTTGCCTCATCATTCGTGCAATTTCCTCATCTGGGAATGGAAGATTGAAATACTTGCCTCATAAGCAGTGCTCAGTGAGACAACAGGGTAAGTTGTGTAGCCCAGTGCCTGGGACTCAACAAACGCTCAACAGATGGTGGCCATTGTCATTAACTGTGATGGGACATGCACAGCACAACTGGTTTCTGTAGAAGAGTCAACATTCCACTTGTCCTGCTCAAATAGGGCTGGACTCTAAAGAGCAAGAACAGGGCCTGTCTCCTTCACTGCAACATGATCAGCATTTGACAGAACATTAGGGTTCCGTAAAAATCTGTGGAATTGGATCAAAGTGGCTTGTGTTGCTTTAAATAAGAGCCCTGGGCAAATACCTATTTGCCCAGATCTGCACTGTCTGTAGTCCTGAATCCATCTCCTTGTCTCTCTGACACTCACTTTCCCAGGCTTTGACATGAGGGCTTGGGCCAAATGATGACTTCTGGACCCCAGAATAAAAGCCTGTGGTTCTCTGCTCATCCCTCTCCTATGCAAAGTCCTTCTTCACATATACTTTTCAGCTTCTGGTTTGAGGATTCATGTGGGGACAATGAGTATATAGTGTGAGTTGTGTCATCACATGCGCATCTGCCGGCTGGAGGGAATCCAGAATGGAGATGGGTCCATGAAAGAGAATCTGTTGGGGCACAGGACAGATGTGAGCACAGGGAATACTTTTGAAGATACAATGTGCTTGCTCCAGCCTGCTTTGAAGGATGTCACTGATAGCTGATACTGTTGGCCATTAGAAGGCTTTACTGCAAATATTGCAACACCTGGGAAAGTTTAGTTGAATTATTTTTTCCAGAGTAAATAGCCATTTTGGGATGTTCAGCCCTTCTTCTTAAGTCATCTTTCATATGTGCTGTTGAGTGTGCATGTACACAGACACACATGCATGAATATTACCTGGAACTATTTTCTGTTTATCAGACAATAGTCAACAAATGTTTATGGAATATTATTGAGTGCTAATGAAAAATACAGAAGAAATACAGTATGTCTTTTTCCTCCAGAAATCAGAATCAAGGTGGGAATATAATTGTAATAACCATGAAATAATCCTTTTTACATTTTTTTGAGTGGATCCAAGAAAGAAATGGGGTTGAGGCATAGTGTGACAAATGGGAAATGTTCAGGGAGAGGTCTTATGGGGTTGTAGGCTGTCCTGAAACCCTGAAGCACTTACAGACTCATTCATCCAGCAGACTTTTGCTAAGCACACCCTGGGCTGAGTACCAGAATTGTAGAAATAAATGAGATGCTGTCACCTTCCTCAGGGAGTTCAGAGTCTACTAGAGGAGATGATGGTTGGAGATATCAACCAACATGGATGCCATGATGGTGGTGCCTGGGGAGCACAGAGGAGAGGCTGCCCTGACCAGGGTAGACATCGGGAAAGACATCGTGGAACAAGAGCCACACATGCAGAGCTTTGGGAACAAGGAATAAAAGCATCCCAAACATAGCCCTGGGCTCTTGGCTCAGTGGTAGAGCATCAGCCTGGTGTGTGGATGTCCCATATTCGATTCTCAGCCAGAGCACACAGGAGAAGCACCAACTGCTTCTCCACCCTTCCCCCTCTCCTTTCTCTCTCTCTCTTCCCCTTCCACAGCCAAAGCTCCATTGGAGTGAAGTTGGCCCAGGCACTGAGGATGGCTCCATGACCTCTGCCTCAGGCTCTAGAATGGCTCCAGTTGCAAGGGAACAATGCCCTAGATGGGCAGAGCATCACCCCCTAGTGGGCATGCTGGGTGGATCCTGGTCAGGCACATGCAGGAGTCTGTCTCTCTGCCTCCCGCTTCTCTGCTTCTCACTTCAGAAAAAAAAAAAAAAAAAGAGCATCCCAGGTACAGAGAACAGAGTATGCAGTGGAATGCTCTTTGTTGAGGATGAAATCGCAGTGGCTTCCCATGACCAGCTACATTGCCTTTCCTGTCTATTTTTATATTTCTTGTTTATTCTGAACTTGAGTGTCTGCCCTCCCTCCAAGTAGAATGTAAGCACCATGAGAGTTGGGCTCTGACGGCCTCATTCAGTGCCATATCCTCGGCCTGAGACCCAGCACATGCCTGGTCAGTGTTTGGGTACAGCCAGACGACTGCCCGACGAGCATTTTTTTTTTTGTCCTCTACTCTCAGTGGGGACCTGAGGAATCTGCTCAGGGAAGGCAGATGTGGCCCAGACGAGCTGGGGTAAGCTGCTGTCTTCTGGGTCAGAAGGCAGGAAAGGTAGCCAGCTGGTGAAAGTCAGTGGAAACCTAAGAGGGAAAATCATGCATATCCCCTGAAGTGGGATCACCTTTCTTCACATGCTGGAGGCTTTCTGGAACATGCAAAGAAATAAACTAGCTGTTTGTATAAAGCCATCTAGCCTAGTGTTTCTCAATCACTGGTTAAAACCTCTCATCTAGTTGATACTTCCAGGTAATTTGAATTCTCCTACACGTACATCCATGCTTTACATGCCAAGAATATTTCTGAAAAGCATTCACAGGAAATTAATAGCAGGAGTGGGAATGTGGATCAGGAAGGGAATTTTCCCTATACTCTTCTATATTTAAACTTTTAAACTATGAACATAAATTTCTGTATACATTTTAAGAAAAGAAGAAATGTAAAGATAGTTGGGCCCTGCCCTTAAAGATTCGGATGCACTCAGTTTTAGGAGAATGCAGGGAACCTTAAGGTTCACCTTCCTAGGTGAGTGATGGGCACCAGCCTAGAATCATAGCACAGGTCATACCTCCTCCCAGGAGCCTTTCCTGATCACCCCACTCAGTCTTTTTATTCTTCCCTAAATTCCTGCTGCAATTAACAAGGAGGAATATCACATACACACACACCATGCCTTGAGCATTTTGGCCAGCAGGGCTCATGCAGCTTGTGTAGCCAGCAGCACCTAACACAATGTATAGCCCCTCCTCCCCTTCTCCAGACCACCATTTTCAGCTCTTTACTCGATGTCACCAACTTAGAGTATGGAGGGCCAGGTAGGTGGTCAGTGATATAAATGTGTCCAGCTGGGTGTGAGTAATAGGGAATAGTGGAGACTGCAGTGATCTAGCTGGATCGTAACTAAGGGCATTCAAAGTCACATTTGTTTTCAGTCACTGCTGGCCTCACGAAACGAGTCTGTGGGCCAGATTAAGCCTGTAGAGGATCATTCTGCAGCTCTGGTGTCTATAAATTCTTGCTGAGTGATCTTATCCACTCTCCCATCTTTCATGCAAATGCTGATGGTTCTAAGTTGGCATCCCTGGGCCAGAGCAAGTCCCTGGCTTCAGGCTCTGTCCCCACTGCCAGCCAGCTGCCTTCAGATGCACCGGGTCCAGCCCACCCCAGCCAGAATGGAATTGTTCATCTTATCCTCTGTAAGATGTTTGCACTTTTAGTTGTAAGGAACAGATTCCTTCCAATTTTCTTAAGGAAAAGGGATTTTCTTCAAGGCTTTGTGTGGACTGAATGGAAACCCCTGACACTGTTAGAGCCCTGGGCACTGGCTCCTCTCACAGCCTCATCCCGGGCTGGTCTGTCCCTCCTGACCTTTCTGTCTTTCTGTCCATGTCTGCACGACTAGCTCCCTCTACTCCCAGCCTTTCTTTGTCTTCAACCTATGCCTAGGCAAGAGCAGTGTGATGATTACTAGGACTAATTACTGCTAATATCAGGCTGTCTCACGGGTCACCCTGTGGAGGGCCAGACTCTCCCCCCCCCCCATCCTACCTACAGTAACTGCCCAGAACTGCTTCCCTGAGTGGGGCCACTGAAGGCAGAAGTTGGAACCCCTGGATCCACTCTTCCTCCTGTGTACCCCACCATGGATGATGGCGGCTCCCAGCCTCCTTGCTGAGGACCTGGTGTTATCCTGGCCTTCACTTACTGCATTGGAAGCTCTCTCTCAACTCCTTTTAGAATCTTTATGATCCCATGATCCAGCTGCCACCACCTGCAGCCTCCTGTCCTTCCTTTGCCTGGTACAGTGCTAACATGTCTTCCTGCCTCAAATCTACCTACCCTTCCCTCAGCTGCAAAGCCATTTGCCCGTGTACTTCCCCAGCTACACCTTTTAGGGGCTTCTGACTACCCGAAGGATTGACTGTCTACCTTAGTATGGGAAACGCCTCCCTGGTCTCGCCATTGACCATTTCATCGGCCTTGTCTCTACTACCCCCTGACTTATGTTTTACACTATAACAGCAGCAGATTTCTCTTTGGGTCTTGAATAGACTGCTCTTTTCTGCCTCCATGCCTTTGCTTCTGATTAGCCACCCCCACTTGGGGCCCCCTCTGTCTCCTATAAAACTCCTGCTCATCCTCTGAGATGAAGTATAGTTATCCACTACTTCCATCTTTCAAGAATTATTTTCAATGTTCGTATTCTCTATACTCGTAGCAATTTCCGCATACTCTTGTCATTGTTACTGTCTTTGCCATTATTATCTGTTTGTGTCTCTCCCACTGAAGCTCTTAAAGGCAGGAAATTGCTCTTATTTATCATATCTTCATTATGTATCAAACCCAGTACCTGCTATATATAGTAGATGCAAAATACATGCTTGATGAACAAATGAATGCTACACAGAAAGTATACAAAAGGCACTAAGTAAACATGTATGTGCTTGTTAATTAACTATGATGACCACAAAGTACTCTGAGATCCATGTGGAAATACTTTTTAAAAGTCACTGCCTGATAATAACCATTCTGACAGGTATTAGATGATCTATTATTGTGGTTTTGATTTGCATTTCCTTGAGGATTAGTGATATTGAACATTTTTTCATATACCTGTTGGCCATCTGGATGTCTTCTTTGGAGAAATTTAAAGAACAAAAGTCAAAGAGTATTGGCGAGGATGTGGAGAAATTGGAAACCTTACACACTGTTGGTGGGAATGAAAAATGGTGCAGCACTATGAAAAACAGTATGGAGATTTCTAAAAAATTAAAAACAGAACTACCATATGCTCCATTAAACTCATTTTTGGTTATATATCCAAAGACTTGAAATCAGGATCTCAAAGAGATAAACACTTTCATGTTTATTACAGCATTATTCATAATACCCAAGATATAGAAGCAACTTAAATGTCTATGTAATAGATGAATGGATAAAGAAAATACAGTATACAAACAATGAAATATTATCCAGCCTTTAAAGAGAATAGAATTGCAAAATATGTGACAATATGTATAAAGCTTGAGGATATTATGCTAAGTGAAGTAAGTCCATACAGACAAACACTGCATGATTCCACTTAAATGAGATATCAAAACCCATCAAATTCATAGAATTAAAGAGTTGCATGGTGTTTTCCAGGGGCTTGGGGGAAAGGAGAGGAGGGTTTCTAATCAATGGGTATAAAGTTTTAGATCTATAAGCTCTAGAGATCTGGTGCACAACATTGTGTCTGTAGTCAACAATACTATATTTTACACTTAAAAACTTTGGAAGTTAGATCTTATGTTAACTTTTCTTACCACAATAAAAAATTTTTTAAAAGTCACTTTGATATTAAACATGGCTGGTACTTATTCTACCGCCACTTTTTTCTTTAATAGAAATTGTATATATTTAAGGTGTACATAATGAGTTGACATACATATACTAGTCAATGATTGCTAACAGTCAAACTCCTTAGCATATTTTCTAATTCCATTGTTACTATTTTTTTTGTATTCTGTACTGTTTATTTTACATTTTGAAATCCACTATCTTAGCAAATTTCTAGGATACAATGCAGTATCATTAACTATGTTGCCCATTAGATCTCTAGATTTACTCATCCTACATAACTGTATGCCAGTACCTTTGACCAACAGCTTCTGCCTCCTTGCCTATGGAAACCACCCTTCTACTCTCTGATTCTATGTATTTGACTTGTTAAGGTTCCACATATAAGTGAGATCATGCAGTTCTTTTTGTATGTCAAACTTATTTCACTTAGTGTAATGTCCTCCATGTTCTTCCACGTGTTTACAAATGGAGAATCTCCTTCCTTTATAAGGATAAATAATACGTACATACATACATATATCAAGTTGTGATATATAAATACATATACATCTCATAATTTCTTGCTCTGTTCCTCCATTAGTGGTCACTTAAATTTCATTTCCATTTCTTGGCTATGAATAATGCTGCAATGAATGTGGGGAAGAAAGAGAGGGAGAGAGAGTTTGTGTGTGTATATTCAAGGTACTGGTTTAATTTCCTTTGGATATATACCCAGGAGTGGGATTGCTGGGTCATATATTCTATTTTTAGTATTTGGAGGAACCTCCACAGTGTTCTCCGTAGTTGATGCACCACTTTTCATTCTTACCAACAGTGTACAAGGGTTCTGTTTTCTCCACATCTTTGCCAACACTTCTCTCTTTTTTTTTTATAATATCTATTTTTACAAATGTGAGGTAATATCTCATTGCTTCCCACCATTCTGACATCAGCTCGCTTCTGTCCATTCTGTGTCTGTCTTTGGTATCAAAAGCTATAAGGAAAATAGAAGCTTAGGATGGAGACAGTGGATGAACCCTGTGAAGGTGTGTTGCCCAACTATTGATCATTGTTTGGCAAGTTTAGATGTTATACAAAACCATAAACATTTATGCCTAGAATAATTGGGAATGGCTTTATTTTCTTTGAGTATGCATGATGAGATAATTTTTAAATTGTTTAAGTGGTGTGATGTGTAAAATAATCATACAGAGATTACACATGCAAATAGGCAAGTCCAAGTCCACAGATGTCAGTGGCCTGTGTATGGTGATAAACAGCGCAAAGCTGTTACTTCTCCTCTTTGGATCCACCCACAAACTTACTAATGAAATAACCTGTCCAGGGAGCTCTGTGAAATGTCTAGCTCTGAGAAAGATTTCATAACTTCTGTTTGCCGTTCTGTTCTTTTACGGTCCTTATTCTGAAATCCTCTTTTTAAAATTTAATTTACTTAGTCTCTAGGCTAGATCTATTTCCTTTTCTTCTATCCTGAGTCTTACTCCTCTTCCCCAAGGTAAAAGCTAAAACCAGAAGTTGGGATATACATTAAGAAAATTGGTACAAGAAGAATAAATCTTTCTTGGAATTTTCTTAAAGACTTTTTTTCTTGAAAAGAAAGCCAGAAAGCCAGAGTATAAAGTGAAACTTACTCCATTGTTAATAAACAGAAGCCTTGCATATCTAAAATTCGGTTACTTTCCAAGAGGCACTAACATTCTGCTCTGTCTGCCTTTCCTAATATGCACATTTCTTTTAGTCCAAATCCTCATTATGGGAAATGTACATATCCATCTCCTGGCTCCAGGGTTTCCTGGGCAGTAAAATATGTGCTTGGTGGTTTCAGAAGCACTGGCTCTTACTCATTTCCCCAAAAGTAGCAAATCTTTAAAAATGAAATTTTCTAGGCACTGGGACCCTAAATAAACCTTGTAGGGATAAACGCTTTAGAATCATATCAGTCCAAGAAAGTCTTACAGCCTTTAAGTGTCATCAGCCAGTCCCCTGTGCAGCCAGGCCAGTGACACTACGTTTCATAGCAGGAGTAGCTGGACCAAAGCTGTTTTGAACCTTTATGAGATTTCTTATTTGCCAACAAGCCACATCGCTCACAGGCCTGGAATCTGTTGATTCCTGTTAATTTGTTCTCATTAAGGTGGTCCCCAAGCTGCACTTCCTATGCTTTGAACAAACTTTGGCTTTGTGGGAGGATTCAGAGTTTGTTTGGGGGCAGAACTCCCACTGTGGCTGCCACCCAGTGGGCTGTCGAGGGCGAGTTCTGTCCTATCCAGCTTTGCACCTGGCCTTCCAGAATCCAACCCTGCCTTCTGTCTGTCCATTTTTTCCAGCTCCAGCCTCAATCCCACCCCTTCCCATCTGTCCAGTCCCAACTGGGATCTGCCCCATGTAGACTGGACTTCAAGCACATACCAGCTCTTCCGCTAAGTATTTTTTTTTAAGTGAGAGGAGGGGAGGCAGAGAGATAGACTCCCGCATACGCCCCAACCGGAATCCACCCGGCATGCCCCTACTAAGCTATGCTCTTCCTGTCTGGGCTACTGCTCTGTTGCTTGGCAACCAAGCTGTTTTAGTATCTGAGGTTAGGCCATGAAGCCATCCTCAGTGTCCCAGGGCCAACTTTGCTCAAATCATTCAAACCATGGCTGCGGGAAGTAGAGAGAGAGAGAGAGAGAGAGAGAGAGATGGGGGGAAGCAGCTGGTCACTTCTCCTGTGTGCCCTGACTGGGAATTGAACCTGGGACTTCCATACACTGGGCCAATGCTCTACTGCTGAGCCAACTGGCCAAGGCCTTCCCCTTGGTATTGACCAGCCAAATTGGGGCAGGGAGCCATAGAACCACAGCATCTTAAAACCAGAAAGAATACTGGAAAATTTCTAGTCTGTCTTCTTCGTGTTCAGATGAGAAAATTGAGGTCCAGAAAATTGTCAGTGGCCTACTAATGGTGAAGGTCGCATTGGGGGTGATAGAAGAACCAGAGGGAGAACCTATAATTATATGGAATGAATTGTATTTAGGGTATTTAATGAAAATTTCTGCTCCTATTATGGTTGTCAGATGACCGTCAGTATCTCTAGAACTATATGTTACTTGCTTCAACATTCCAACATCCCAATTTAAAAATCAACTTTGAAAGGTTTTGGTGGAAAAGGATGATCGTATTCTAATTTGTGCCAACTTATGCTTATTGCATATTAATGAGAAAAACTATAACTTTTCAAATATACTCAGTCTGGGCATGGTGGACTGACAATGTGCAGTTTAGGGTGACTTGTGGCTGGAGGGGATTAAGGTCAGTTGAGGCCCCAGGCACAGAAGAAAATATTGGGTCCCTTAAAAAAAAGAAAGAGACAGGGAAAATAAAAATACATGTTAACCATATTTTTAAATAAATAAAAAATATTATGTACTATTAATGTTAAAATTGCACATATGAATCCAAACTTGGTATCATTAGAAAAAAGTGTAAAGTTGGGGTTTTGCGGGGCCCCTCAGAAGTTGGGGCCTGGGGGATGCACCCAGTGTGTCCACCATTAAGTCCGCCTCTGCTTGGCAAATTAGTACTCATTCTGATGAAATATTCTTTTGTTCCTATAATGATTTGTTAAAATGAATTTGTTAGGGATAAACTTATATTCTGTTTGGTTTTCCATTAACCCATCATCTATAAAGGGACAATATTGTGAACAATAAGATCCATTACATTTATACACAGAAGGTTTTCTGGTAGGCTTTCAGGGTATGTGGAATTCTGTATTGAATAATGTTCAGAGAATTAAGGTGGGCATCAATTATCACCTGAGTTAGCCCTTTCTGCTATTTATTAAATCACAAGTTTACTCTGTGCACTGGTGCCGGCAGAGTATGGGATTTCCTTGCTGGGGCTGTCTCGGCTGCACACACTGTGGGTTTCCCCCAGCTGGAATGAAGTTGGCCCTTCCAGGGAGGCTGTCTGACCACCACCGGGGAGATGCAGCCTTTCAGATCCTCACTGTGCCTTGTCTTCCAGGCTCTGCGGCTACCCTCCTTTCTATGATGAAAATGACTCCAAGCTCTTTGAACAGATCCTCAAGGCAGAGTATGAGTTCGACTCCCCATACTGGGATGACATCTCCGACTCTGGTAAGTCTTGGCTCCTGGTGGGCAGCCCTGGAACATTATACCCAGACCACCGGACCCCAACAGGCCTGGGGCAGGGGCTCAGGATGGCCTATACTTGAGCTTGACTTGCAAATTGGAAGGCAGGCTTGAAACAGGCCAAACCAAGCCATGGGACAGGGACTCACTGCTCTACCAAATCCTAGCCTTGTCCTGATCTGGGTACCCTGGGAGTGAAACCACATTAGCTACCATTTATCAAGTGCTTACTGTGAGCTGTGCACATGTGCTCATCCTCAGGACAGCCTGTCGGGGGTATTACTGTTATCTCCATTTGACAGGTGAGGAAATTACGGCCTGGAAGGTGGAATAACTTGTCCCAAGTCATACAGGTTGAAATTGGCAGAGCTGGGATTCGATCCCAAGCCTCACTCCAGAGCCCAGGTCTCAGCTACCATGCCAGCTTAAAATGTTCCCAGGGAAGTTCAGCATTTTGTCCTCAGGGATAAAGACAAAACCAGGGCCCATGTAAACTGACAAAATTTCTCAAGTTGATAGAAAGAGGACAGTGGTCATAGTCCTTCCAATCAAGGTCAGTGGTAAGAATCAAATCAAATAACAGATAAAATAGAGCGTTGTGCTCACTGATGCAAATATTGCATTATTTGTGTTACTTTCCCCCTTGCTGGAAACATCCTGCTCTCTTCCTCAATCCTCTAAAACTTGGAGTACAGTTCTGTCAGACCCTGTGAAGCTGCAGATTCCCGACCTGGCCCACAGGTGTGACCTTCTGGTTCTGTGACCTGGTCTTACACGTGGTCAGTGTCCTGCTGATGGGTCGCACCCCATGCCAGGCCTCCAAACACTCCCCACTTCTCACAAGGGGACATTTCACTGCACCACTGGGTCCGAGAGCTGCCAGCTTCGCAGTTGCTGCAGGAGTTTTGTTGAATCTGTGACACCATGGAGAGGACATCAACAGAACAGCCCCCTGCGGCAGCAGTGAGTGGAACAAAGGCTCCTGGTGACAGATATTTCATCTCTGAACCAAGAGCGTCTCTGACGTTTAGAGGGAAGGGACATCGCGTGGGGAGGCAGGGTCCCAGGCCTGGCCTGGCTGCTTTTTCACTGGCGCGTCAACAGTCAGAGTCCCAAACCTGGCTGCCCTTTTCCCCGGATTCTGGTACCGTGTGTCCGGGGTACTGTGTATCCCGGATACCATGTGTCCCGGACACTGCATGTCCCAGGTACCGCGTGTCCAGGGCTCCATGTGTCCCAGGTACCGCGTGTCCAGGGCTCCATGCGTCTCAGGTACCGCGTGTCCAGGGCTCCATGCGTCTCAGGTACCGCGTGTCCAGGGCTCCATGTGTCTCAGGTACCGCGTGTCCAGGGCTCCATGTGTCTCAGGTACCGCGTGTCCAGGGCTCCATGTGTCCCAGGTACCGCATGTCCAGGGCTCCATGTGTCCCAGGTACCACGTGTCCAGGGCTCCATGTGTCTCAGGTACCGCGTGTCCAGGGTACCACCAGGTCTGTGGAGGGTTGGTCTCATAATTCTCATGCAGCACCCGACATTCTCAGGGAGCTTCTGGCATCATATCTCAATCTCCAGACTGATTCCTTCCTTGTGCTCTCTTTCTGAACAGCGAAAGACTTCATCCGAAATCTGATGGAGAAAGATCCAAATAAAAGATACACGTGCGAGCAGGCAGCCCGGCACCCATGGTAAGAAAGATCACCCACTAGAGAGGCCATGTGTCTGTTGCCTTCCCAGGCACACATCTCATTGGCTATCACTAATTATGAAAGCCTCAGTAATGACTGCATTTTACTCTGGCTAGTGGCCTTAATCCTCCCCAGATGCCAACACTTAAAGTCTTTTGTGTCCTCAAACTCAGTCTTCTGAGTGCACTAGTGACAAGTTAAATGTGTGAATGATAGCTGGAGCTTTGTCACTTTACATGATTTTTTAAGGGTCATTTTTATTGAAGGTAATTACCCAATAAGGCACTAAAATAGACGTTTTATTTTTTTTTTATTTTTTTTTATTCATTTTAGAGAGGAGACACAGAGAGAGAGAGAGAGAGAGAGAGAGAGAGAGAGAGAGAGAGGAGGAGCTGGAAGCATCAACTCCCATATGTGCCTTGACCAGACCAGTGCAGGGTTTTGAACTGGCGACCTCAGTGTTCCCAGTTCGACGCTTTATCCACTGCGCCACGACAGGTCAGGCTAGACGTTTTATTTTTTGAATTTATCACTCAGTAGTTGAATGAATTGAGTTATATATATATTTTCCTTTTAAGATGCTTCTCTGCTTAGTGTTTTTTCAACTCCAGAAGGATTAGTCAATCGTTCAGGGCAGTTTGTACACATTTTTAGCCATGTCCTTGAGGCTATCTTGTTTTTGTGCCACTTACTAGATCCTAACCCACTTCCACTATCAGCTAGCTGTGACTTTGGGTTTATATATACTTAACTTCTCTGAGCCCTGATTTTCTCATCTTTAAAATGAGAATACTGATACCTTGTTTATAGGGTTGGCATAAAAAATAACTGAGATAATGCATGTGAAGGGTTTGGCACAATTTCTGGTGTATAGTAAATGCTTCATTGCTATTATTACTAAAGCACCATGAACATTCATTTTGAAACAAAGGACAGTAGTAAAATATGTAATTTAATGAAAATAAATGGACAGGACCTTTAGTGCAAAAGAAATTTCCCCTAGGAAACACTCTAGAAAACTGCCCCCTGTTTATTCCATCTTCTGTAGCATTTCCTCCACAGTCTCATCTGCTGGTTAACCCCCCAAAGAGGACCTACTTAGGGTAGTGCCATGACCCAGTTTCCCAGTATTTCAATTTATTGTAACTGCTGTCATTTAATGAGAAACTATTATGTTCCAGGCACTGTATTAATTACATGAAAATAACATCTCATTTCATTTCTTTATAATAACCCTGTAAAGTAGGCCTTATCTCCATGTCAAAGATAAGGAGATGGATTTAGAAAGATAAAATAACTTAGCCAAGACAATACAGCCAGATGGTGGCAAAGGCAGAACCATTTGCTGCCAGAACTGCATGACCCTTCACCTAAAGAGATGTCAAGGGAAAGGAGGGAAAGGGGGGGGGAGGGCCTGGGAGGGGGGAGGATAAATAATTTTCTGAATAAGGAGGCAGTTTTGATTATCATCTTGATTTTTATTTTTTAGTAAATCACTTTGGACAATAGGTGAAAGTATGGGACTATAAAGATAGTAAAGTTTTCTTACTTTATAAACAGTGGGCCTTTGAATCTGTAAAACTTATTGTTCCCAATTTTATTAAGATATAATTGACATACAAAAAGGTGTAAGTTTAAAGTATACAGCAGAGTGGCTTAACATATGTATCTGTTCTGAAATGATTGCCACAGTGAGCTCAGTTAACAGCCGTAACCTTATATACAGTAATTACAAAAATCGTGTTTTTTCCTTGTCATAAAAACCTTTAGGATATACCATACAGTGGTGCTAACCGTAGTCATCATGTTGTACATTACATCCCCAGTACTCGTTTATCTTATATTTATGAGACTTTTTTTTTTTTTTAGCAAGAGAAAGAGAGAAAGAGGAAGACAGGAAGAGAGAGAGAGATGAGAAGCATCAACTCATAGTTGCTGCACCTTAGTTGTTCATTGTTGCTTTCTCATATGGGCCTTGACTGGGGGTCCCAGCTGAACCAGGGACCCCTTACTCTAGCCAGTGACCTTGGGCTTCAAGGCAGCAACCTTCGGGCTCAAGACAGCAACCATGGGGTCCTGTCTATGATTCCATGCTCAGGCTAGCGACCCCGTGCTTAAGCTGGTGAGACCACACTCAAGCTGGCGACCTCGGGGTTTCAGGCCTGGGACCTCAGCATTTCAGGTCTACGCTCTATTCACTGTGCCACCACTAGTCAGGCAATGTAATGAGACTTTGGGGATTATCTTATAAAGGAGGAAAATGACCTCAAAATAAAGAAAGTGATTAGCTTCCTAGTACCTGTTCACTGATCCAGCCTCACTCTGTGGAAGGCACACAGGAGGCTGGTTAAAACCCAGTTTTTCTTTTATCAGCCATTTTTGAAATAACAAAGAAAGGAAAGATCGTTTTTGCTGAGGGCAGGGTGACCCTCAGCAGAATTGAGAGGGACCTCATAAGAATGCTGAGCTCTATGCTAGGAGAACTTATTCACTAAGTCTCCCAGGATAAGGAGGGGATTCCAGGCCAGGTGAGTGACCCAGGTCATGCCTAGGGGCTTCCACTGCACACTCATTGCTGTGCCACAGCACTGGGTCCTCCTGGAGTAGGGGAGACAGAGAACGAGGCAGGAGATGAGAATGGACAGGAGGACAGACCTAGGGTTCTGGCGTAAGCCCCAGTGCAGTCAATCTGCTTGAGCTCAAGTCCTGGTCTCACCACTGTTACTGAGGAAGGCTTGGTGGGCAAGCTCCTTAACGCTTTGGGCCTCCCCTGTAGAATTGAGATAATAAGTAACAGCAGTCTACAGGGCTTTTCTAAGGATTAAATGAGATAATACATACAAGAAGAGAAGCTACTACCTAATAAATCTCCAATCTATACAAATTGCTGTTATTTTAGGGTTGTACTAAGGAATGTGTACTTTCCCATTTGGAAAGTAGGGGCCCCTAGCAGGTTTTAAGCAGGGTGGTCAGATTTGCATTTCAGAAAGCTCAGCCTGGCTACCTGGTAGAAGATAGTTTGCGGAGATGGGGCACAGGAGAGGGGCAGAAACCTGTAGACAGGAGATAGAGAGAAGGCTGGCCCAGAGGAGAGTGAAAGTGGCCTGCCCAGTACCACAGGGATGGAAAAGACGACTAGAGACGCTCACGCCCATGGCGGGGAATCTACAGATCGAGGAAAGCGCTGGTGGGTAGGGTGGGTGGGATGGGTGGGGTGGGAGGGGTCTGAGGCTATTGCTGAGTAATCAGTTCTGGGACTGGGAGGAGGCCTGTGCAGGCTTGTGTGAGAGAACGAGGGTGGTCTAGGTGGAGGTCTGTTGTGTGTGCCATGCTGAGTGAGTCTGGAGCTCAGGAAAAGGCCGAGCAAGAGATGAAGACCTAAGTCATTGGCCTGGGTCCCATTAAGACGTATAGCATGTGAGCTAAACAATTAAATGCCTTCTTCAAAGGTGTTTTTTCCTCTCGTGTTTTATAATTTTTACTATTCATTCCAAAATTCCTAAGAAGTCAAACATTGGAGAATGATTTTTTAAAAAAGTGCATTTGACTTAAGCATCATTGAAGCACCCCCACTTACTGGGCTGTGTGATATACCTGTTGTTGTTGTTTTGATATGTAAACTTCCCTGAGTGGAGAAGATGGATTCAGCTGAGCTGGCTGGGGGCAGAGGTACTGTCCCAGTGATGCGCAGTCCCGCCAGCAGCACGCTCTGCAGCCAGCTGGCTTAGCACACCAGCTCTGTCAACAGGGCAGAGGCTGTCATTCTGCACTTGCTCCTCCAGCTTAATCAGGCCACCTGGGGCCAGGAGAGGCCTCTGGAAGTCACAGGTGCCTTCCCTTAGCATGCACACAGACCACTGCAGACAGGAGAGGGCTCCTCATGGAGGGCAGTCAGCCCATCTTACCAGCTGTTTCCTGAGCCCCTCGCTGGGGCTTTGCCTGTCTCTGGGTGACACATGGGAAGGAAATAGCTGACTGGTGGCCAGAGAGTAAGGACTGGCAAGTGACATGTGGGAACCCATTCCTGGTTATAAGGAAGCACCTTGATGGGTTCATTCTTCCGGTTTGGATTGTTCTAAACCTCAGTCTCCAGTTTCAGTGACAAGCAAGCCAAAGTGATGGTCCTGGGCATCAGTGACCCAGTGGTCCATGTGTGCCCACCTTCGGGATCTGGTAGGCGAGCCAGCATAGCACCACAGCTTTCCTCTCAGTATTCACAGAGACCCCTCCCATCTGCCATCTCCGTCCAGCCAAGCTGGAATCAGGACATGGCTCGAAGTCTGGGACACCCTGACGGTCTTGAACAAGTGGCTAGGAAATGCAGATGTGTAGCCATGGCGATTTAGCAGACTGTGTAGAAACACAAAACCACCAAAAGGCAAGGAGAGATGAGTTTGGTGCTCTGTGTGTGAAGGAGGGCAAAGTGTGAGTTACGTAAATACCAGCTGCAGTGTCAGAATAGAGGTAAAGACTGAAAAGCAAGGGACGGTAGAGACCTGAATGAAATGTGGCTATCCATAACGTATCGTGTGTGTGTGTGTGTGTGTGTGTGTGTGTGTGTGTGTGTGTGTGAGAGAGAGAGAGAGAGAGAGAGAGAGAAAGAGAAAGAGGTGGGGGAGAGAGAGAGAAAGAGAGAATCTATGAGGAAATTCTCCTGTATCAGAGGCATTGTCATTCCTAGGACAATTGAGATGACAGCTAAGGTTCCTTCCATTTCTAAGATCCTATGCCTCCTTCAGCTGATGAATGATGCTGAAGCTAGTTGTGCCATGCACCCTGAGCCTCACATGTTGTCACTGTAACCTTCATTGTGAGAAGCAGCAGCTGCATTTCCATCATGGTGCCCGTGGAGGAAGGTCCTGTGCGGTCAAGCCCAAGGTAGCTGCCCCCCCCAAGAAGGCTGCCCAGCCAGAGCCGTTGGACCACCACTGTGTACCCTGCTTGATTCTCTCTCTGCTGCTGTGTGCTCTGGGACTGTGGGAAGTGAGCACGGAACATTCCTGGAATAACTGGAAGTGTGCATTTTCCTTTCATCTGGGCCCATGCTCACCCACAGAGAAGGGAGTCTCCCTGCCTGCTCACTGGCCTGTTTGGTTTGGAGCACAGCTCTGCCCTGTGGCCGTGCTCAGCCCCATGAGTTCCATACTTCCTACCACTTCTGTGTGGCTGTTTCCAAGAAAGAGCTAGCCACAGACAATTTGGAATGTCCTTTTCTGAGGATGTAGTCTTTATAAACAGTGCAGGAGGAAATACTCACATGAGCTTTCCAGGAGAAAAAGGCTAATAAAGATGTCTACAACCCCTAGCCTCCTGTTACTCTGGTTTTGGATGGATTGCCCACTCAGATCTTATTCCTATTCTTGTTGTGTGCCTCTTGGGTAAGGGGGGTGATTGACAGTTGTTGGTAGTAGAAATCTGGTTCATGACAGCTTCATTTTGAGTGTCCTCTTGGCTAAGCATTTTCAGCCCTTCTGGGACAAGGCAGGAGTCTTGGATGGGGTGCTACTTTTACTGGAAATGTCAGACTGTATTCAAAACGTGGGCCCAGCATGGCATAGACTTAATGCCTAGTCCTTCAATCGTGTTTTCAGCAATAAAGTAAAAGGCTAGGTAGGTAGGAACATATTTTTTTAATCCAATGATTATATTTCTTGTTTGAATAAACCCTAAGCTTCTTCCTTTCATTTCCCAAAACATGTGGACTCTGTAGTCTGGCATCCAGGCTGTTTGGAGTCCAGGGCCCTGCGGGTCTGAGATAGCAGCTTTCCTCATACACCTTCCACCCAGAAAGAATGGTCAGTGTCCCCAGCATCTGTCTGCCCAGTAACTTTTCCAAGATGCAAGAAATTTTAGGGGCATCATGTATCAATCTAGAATGTTGTAGTTTGCTGAAAAGGTAAAGGACGATAGGAGCATCCATGCCCAGAAGACTGAGGGGGGTAAGCAGTGGTCGAAGGTGGAGGGCAGTGATGTGAGGTCGAGGAGGGAAGTGTGGGAGAAGAAAGCCCTGTGAGTGACCCGCAGGTGATTACTAGAACCAGAGAGGCTGTAAGCTGAGAGAGAGGAGGGGACGAGAGAGGTGTAAGACTGGAGGTGGGGGTGGAAGGGAAGGGGGCCAGAGGAAAGAAATCATAGAATGAAGGAAACTCTAAGGACAGAAGGTAAAGATCATACCTACCTTCTTCTTTATTAATAGAAGGCTAAGGAACAAGCAAGAACTATGGCCCAGTAATATCAAGGGCCCAGTTTAATATAAAGTGGATGTGGTCCTGGCATTTATGAGAGCTTATCTGGGAAATTCAGGAGTGGGTGTGCCAAGCAGGGCTGACTAGGGCAATGCTCTCACTGAGCACAGAGAAGGGGCTGGGATGCTGGGGGAAACGGGGGGGGGGGGGGAAGGAGGGAGGTTATAGGCAAGTAGTTCAGCTGGGATAGAACGAGGAAGGAGTTGTGGGCTCACAGAAGTGAGCTGGTCCATGGGAAAGAGGGCACAGAGAAGAAAGAGAGAAGGGCCTTGGGCAGGTAGAAGTTGGGAAGAAGGCCCTGGGAAGGTTCTGGTGATCAGAATGGGCAGGGGACACATTTGAGATGGTGGAGGTGACATGCTACAGGTAAAAAGCTGTTGTTGAAGGAGGGAGAGGGAAGAGGGAGAGGGAGAGGGAGAAGGAGGGGGTGGGGGATGGAAACTGAGTTCAGATGGTGTTGTCAGTGTGGATGTTGCAGAAATGCTGGTCAGAAAAGGAAAAAGTGGGAGCCAGGAACAGGTCAAACGCAAAGGTGCCAACCCATGGTAGAGAGAGTACCGCATGTAGGAATGGGGCAGGACTTGGAGCGCAGTGGCGCAGATGGTGCACAGTCAGACCGGAGCCACAGGATGATGTCCCGCAGCCTGGCAGAGCAGTGGCATGCCAGCCTCTCAGGGAATCTCCGGAAAGGGGCAGGATGGGGCTTTCCAGGGAAAGTAGGGCCAGTGTCAGAGCCCCCCAAGAAACCCTTCTGAAGAAGAATCTTTGCCTGTGTTTCAGGATCGCAGGTGACACAGCCCTCAACAAAAACATCCATGAGTCTGTCAGCGCCCAGATCCGGAAGAACTTCGCCAAGAGCAAATGGAGAGTAAGTCTGGTGTTGATCAAACTCGCAGTGAGTTTAACCACTCACATGGAAACTTGCCGTGTGGTTTGAGCATTTTTTCATTTCTAAGGGTTACGATGAAAATCCCCAGACCCACACCAAATACTTTTGCTAATATTAACCAATAATGATGAAGACTTGAAGGGAGTATCATGATGTGAGAAGGATTAAGTCTGTGATTTAATATTTCCCCACTATGAGTCAAAAGCAGCAATAGTATGCCAGCTCCAATTCATGTGCTATATCTTATATAATCCTCATTTTCTTTTTTTCTTTTTTTTCCTTATTTTCCAAGTAAGAGGAGGGGAGATACAGAGACAGACTCCCACATGCACCCCAACCAAGATTTACCCTATCTGGATCTATTCTTGCAACCAAGCTATTTTTAGTGCCTGAGGCAGAGGCTCCAGGGAGCCATCCTCAGAGCTCAGGGTCAATGTGCTTGAATCAATTGAGCCATGGCTGCAGAAGAAGAGAGAGAAAGAGAGAGAAGGGGAAGGGGTGGAGAAACAGATGGTCGCCTCTTTGGTGTACCCTAAGAGTTGAGCCAGGAACATCCACATGCCGGACCAATGCTCTACCACTAAGCCAACCAGCCAAGGCACATAATCCCTGTTTTCTCTACCTTGCTGGAACTTTGAATGGTTGACTTGTAATAATGTGACATGACGGGGAAACAAACAGGACATCTAAGTTGAAATCATTGATACTGTCTGAAAAAAATGTAATGTGTGTAAACCATTGAGGTTTTGTATTCATTGACTAGGTACCTAACCCCGGGGTTCTAATAAGTGTGGGTAATTAAGTGCCAACAGTGAGACACCATACAGAAACAAAATTAATCCCACCGAACTCCTTTAGTCAGCAGAAATGCTATTATTTAGGGCAAAAAATCACCAGTTAGGAAAGTTAAAATTATTTTTAAATGTCATATTTTAAGCTACTATATTATTATAATATGTCTTTTTTTATTCTAAAAGTTATTTCTCTTAGATTATAAAGAGAATTAGTTTACATTCTGTATATTTATTATGTCAGAAGAAAGGTATTTTTATCTACAAATATATTTTGATTAAGGGGTCAGATACATTAGTGTACGTTTGGGAGAAGGTGAAATATGAACTATCTAGAGTTTCATGAGAATATTTCTAGACATTTAAAATGCTTAGGGTAACAGGAAAAATAATAGACAGTATGCATCTTTTTTATTAACTGGAATTATTTGGTCTACTCTTTTCCTTTCTTAAATTTCAGCAAGCATTTAATGCTACCGCCGTCGTGAGACATATGAGAAGACTCCACCTTGGCAGCAGCCTGGACAGTTCAAATGCAAGTGTTTCGAGCAGCCTCAGTTTGCCCAGCCAAAATGATTGTGCGTATGTAGCAAAAACAGAACTTTTCCACTGGCATTTAGGAGAAATCAGGGTTAGAGAGGAAGGCACTACCATTTACTGAGTACCTACTGCAAGCCAGGCACTTGCAATAATTCATCCCATTTAATACTCCCAAAAAACTCTAGGACATGATTTAACTTTTTAAAATACTTTCTTTTTATCAGATTTTTGGGAGTAACATTGGTTAATAACATTATGCAAGTTTCAGGTTGCATCTTATTTTTCACATATGTTTCAGGTAAACACTTCTATAGCACTTAAACTGTTGATTGTATTGTGTGCCCATCAACCAAAGTCAAATCATTTTTTGTCACTATATATTTATCCCTCTTAATTATGTCCATGAGTCTCAGTTTTATACCCCACTATGTGTGGAATCATATAGTTCTTAGCTTTGTCTGATTTACTTATTTCACTCAGTATAATGTTCTCAAGGTCAATCCATGTTGTCATAAGTGGCACTATGTCATCATTCCTTATGGCTGAGTAGTATTCCATTGTATAGATGTACCACATCTTCTTTATCCAGTCCTCTATCACGGGACACTTTGGTTGTTTCCATGTCTTGGCCACTGTGAATAATGCTGCCATGAACATGGGGGTGCATGTGGCTTTGTGTACCAATGTTTTCGAGTTTTTTGGCTGGATACCCAGTAGAGGGATTCCTGGGTCATATGGTAGTTCTCTTTTCAATTTTTTTAGGAACCACCATACTTTCTTCCATAATGGCTGTACCAGTTACATTCCTACCAGCAGAGAATGAGGGTTCCTTTTTCTCCACAGCCTCTCCAACACCTGTCTTTTTGATGACAGCCAATCTAACAGGTGTGAGGTGGTATCTCATTGTAGTTTGTTTATTTATCTATTTATTATTCATTTATTTTTAGAGAGAGGAGAAAGAGAAAGGGTGGATAAATAGAAGGAGGTAGCAACTTGTAGTACTGTAGTTGCTTTTTGTATATACCTTGACCAGGCAAGCCCAGGGTTTCTAACCGATGACCTCAGCATTCCAGGTTGATACTTTATCCACTGCGTCACCACAGGTCAGGCTCATGGTAGTTTAGATTTGCATTTCTCTGATAGCTAGTGAAGATAAACATCTTTCACTATATCTATTTGTTGTTTGTATGTCTTCATGAAAAAAGTGTCTGTTCAGGTCCTCTTCCCATTTTTTAATTGGATGTTTGTTGCTGAGCTTTTTGAGTTCTTTATATATTTTGGATATTAACCCCTTATCAGAGATATGTTTGTGAATATCATTTCCCATTTGGTTGACTGCCTTTTTGTTTCATTGCTGGTTTCCATTACTATGCAGAAACTTTTTTAGTTTAATATAGTCCCATTTATTTATTCTTGCCTTTAATTCCCTTGCTTTTGGAGTCAATTTCATAAAATATTCTCTATGGCTAAGATCCATAAGTTTACTACCTATATTTTCTTCTATGTACTTTATTGTTTCAGATCTTATATTTAGGTCTTTAATCCATTTTGAATTAATTTTTGTGTGCAGGGACAAGGTATAGTCAATTTTCATTCTTTTCATGTGGCTTTTCGGTTTTCCCAGCACCATTTGTTGAAGAGGCTTTCTTTTCTCCATTGTGTGTTTTGGGCTCCTTTGTCAAAGATTATTTGTCCATACATACGTGGTTTTATTTCTGGGTTCTCAATTCTGTCCCATTGGTCTGTATGTCTTCCTGCCAATACCATGCTGTTTTGATCATGGCTGTGCAGTATAATTTGAAGCCAGGTAGCCTTATAACTCCAGCTTCTTTTTGTTCCTCAGGATTACTATGTCTATTTGGGTTTTTTTATGGTTTCATACAAATCTGGTGATTTCTTTTGTTCTATTTCTTTTTTTTTTTCACAAACATTGTTTATTGTGCTTACAAAGTTGGTTGGGATGATTGTACTTTCTTTTTAAATGACATTGTGATTTTATTGGGGATTGCATTAAATTAGTATATTGTTTTGGGTAATATAGTCATTTTAACTATGTTGATTCTTCCAACCTATGAACATGGAATATTTTTCCATTTCATTGTGTCTTTTCCAATTTCTTTTAATAATGCTTTGTAGTTTTCAGTATATAGGTCCTTCATATCCTTTATTAAGTTTGTTTCTAGATACTTTATTTTATTTTATTTTATTTTGGTGCAATTATAAAAGGAATTGTTGTTTTCAGTTCATTTTCTGAAGTTTCATTGTTTGGATGTAGGAAAGCAATAGACTTTTGTATATTGATTCTGTATCCTGTGACTTTACTGTATTGGTTTATTGTTTCTAATAGTTTTTTGATGGAGTCTTTGGGTTTTCTATATACAGAATCTTGTCACCTTTAAAACATGATACCTTTACTTCTTCTTTCCTGGTATGGATGTTTTTTTTTTTATTATTTATTTCTCTTGCCTGGTGGCTCTGGCTAAGACTTCCAGTACTATGTTGAATAAGAGTGGAGAGAGTGAGCAGCGTTGTCTTTTTACTGATTTTAAAAGAAAAACTTTCAGTTTTTCAACATTTAGTATGATATTGGCTAAGGGTTTTTCATTTATGGCCTTTATTATGTTGAGGTACACTAAAAACATTATACAAGTTTCAGTGTACATCTTTATCATACGACATCTGATTTTTATTGTGTGCTCTCTACCTGAAGCCTGGTCTCATTCTTTTACCTTGTATCTGATCCCTTTACCCTCTACATTCTTCCCTCAACTCTCTTTCCTTCTGGTAACCACAGTACTGTTTGTTATCTGTGTCTATAAGTTTGGTTTTTGTGTGTTTATTTGTTTTTTTGCTTGTTGCTTTCTGTTTATATTCCACGTATGAGTGAAATCAATAAGGTTTTGTCTTTTTGTGTGTGCCTTATTTCACTTAGCTAGACACCCTCAAGAACCGTCCATGTTGTCTCAAATGGAACTATTTCATCCTTTTTATGGCTTGTTCGTATTTCATTGTGTATATGTGCCACATTTGCTTTATCTAATCATCCACTGAGGGTCACTTGAATTGTTTCTATGTCTTGGCTATTGTGAATAATGCTGCAATGAACTTAGGGATGCATATATCTTTACAAATAAGTGTTTTCAATTTTTTCAGGTAGATAACTCAGAAGAGGTATTGCTGGATCATATAGCACTCTATTTTTATTTTTTGTGGAACCTCCATATTCTTTTTATAGTGACTGTACCAATTTACATTCCAAAAATTACTTATTTAATATTAACACAATCCTAGGCACTGTTTTGTCCATTCATAGATGAGGAATCTGTACTCCAAGTTCATGTCTGTCTGGCAAAATCCCAGACACTTTCTGATCTGTCTCCTTGCCCTCCAATTTGCTTGTCATCGTGAGTCACTCATAAGGGTTGAGGAAGGAATGGGAGAGACTCATGACAGTCTGATCTCATTGACTTTTCATATATAATTTTTTTGATGAGCATAATAAATGGAGCTGATTTGTATAAAATGCATTGGCTTTACAATCAAATAGTAACAATTTTTTATTCTCTATCTTTGCATTGAATGTTACATCATTGAAGGTGCACTTACACTCTCCTCATTTCTCTCTCCCACACCCCTTTATATATTTATTTTAATTTCTTATCAAGCCATTGAAATGGCTTGTCTCCACTTTTGAGCAGTTGCCCTGATCTTTCTGGCCAGCCCTGCCTCCCTGGCCATTGAGCACCCTTGAGCCTGGCTTCATTCTGGCGATCCCATTTCCTTCCATTTCCCTCAAGAGGACATTTGCGTCATCACTAAATAATCCTTCGGTCTCATCCAGGAATATCCAGCCCTTCAATTTTTCCAAGAAGTCTCCATGAGTGTCCCCTGACCTGATGGCACACTACTCTAGACCCACATTTACAGTTCAGCGAAGATCCTTTCCACTCCTTAGTCAAAGGAAACCCACAGTCGATCATTTCTATGAACATTCATACAATGGCTACAACAGTGATGTCATCATAATCACTTATTTTATGTATCTTCCAAAATGTTAAAGTTCATGGGGGGGAAACACACCACTGGAGCATGGCTGCAGTGGATTCATCCACATCCAGACCTTCCGGGGCCAACACACCCGTTTAGCAAGCCTCGTACTACAGTCTAGGATGGTCTTTTCAGGCCAGTGGTCTGCTAAGTTGACACAGAAATAGGGAAACGACCCCATTTCATGTGCTATGTGTCCAAGTGCTTCTTAACCAAGAGTACAAATCACACACCAAGCAGGGGTACTAAGGGGGTGTCACATTTTTCCTTCATTCTTAAACTACTTCATAAAGCTTTTGGAAGAAACAAACAGTTCTCATAATGACGGTGTGTATTTAACACAGAGTCCGATGCCTATGACATAGTAAGTGCTCAGTAAATGGAACCTATCATATTATGTTGGCTAATCCATGTCCTGTTCGAATACAAAGCAGTGGTAGTGAAAAAAGGAGGGGAGAATGGGGTCTAAAAAAGCACTCTGGACACATTGTTCGTGTTTTCCTGTGGGTAGGTAAAGATTTAGCACCCCTCGTAGAAGCTTGCCCCCACACAAGCCCTTGCAGTAGGAAGGGGGTATCCTTCTGAAGTGTTGAATCCTTGTGTTCACTGTCCCCTGCAGGTCTGGCACCCTCCACGCTCTGTAGTTTCGTTTCTTCTTCATCAGGGGTCTCAGGAGTGGGAGCAGAGCGGAGACCAAGGCCCACCACTGTGACCACAGTACATTCTGGAAGCAAGTGACTGGCTCTGGAGGTGGGGCCGAGGGCAGGGCCTCAGATGGAGCCAGCGCAGGGGGCTCCCAGGGGGCCCTGGTGCCACCAGCCACTCCAGAGGGATCCCACTTTGCATGGTGCGCCTTCCTGCACAGGACTGGAAGACAGAAGTTTTTTATGGCCATATTTTATACTGCAATTCTGAAGTGTTTCATTTCTCACAAACTGTATTGACTCAAGGGAGCTGATTTAATAGGACCTGGTGCTGTATATATGAATCTTGCAAAGCTTCAATGGAATGGACTTTCTTTGTCCTCTCCCCAGTTCTGTCATTTCTGCTCTTCTCAGTATAGGTAACTGTCTACGTTGTGTTTTTTCATTAATGACAAAAAAGGTTTCAACTGGATTATTTAAGTGTTGATAAATATTGTGCATTAGGGTATTTTTTTCCTTTTTAAGATATATGTCGTTGCAATCTATACTTAGTTATTTGACCTATCTCTTTTGCTTGTCAGTAGTAGAGTTTTATGTTAATCTTTGAGAGTTTTTTTATTTTCCTCCAAGGCGAATTGCAAGGTGAATTTTTAAAATTTCTAATAAGAGGATTGAGAATCTGTCTCCAAGGTGAAGAGTGCACTTTACTTCTCTTCCTTCTCTTCTTTCCCCTTCTTTGGAGCAGCAGCTCTCTAAGCGGACAGCCCAGCGGGCAGGTCCGTCCTCTCTCCCAGCCACCTTGGGAGGGAACCTGCAGAACGCCTCTCCTGGCAGCTCCTCCAGCAAACCTCCCACCAACCAGAGAACCCTAAGGGCCTCTCGCCATCAGAGTTCAGAAATTAAGAAGCCTGTTCCCCCAAGACTAAAGGTCGAACCATAGAGGCTAGACTCGCTCTAAAGGAAATGCCTGCCCAGCAGGTGTTGAGGACCTTGATCACAAAAGGAACACGATGGCATTTTGTTGTACGTGAATGTTCCCCACTGCTCTCGTTTCCCGTGAGGTTTCACCCACAAAACTTCTCTGCTCAGCTATGCAGTTTTCAAAGTCATCTCTTTTCTCTCTGTTTTTTTAAAATGCATTTCTAATGTTACACTTAAAATGACCTCCAACTCACATAAGTTGTTTCTGCACATGTTTACTCTGTTCTTGTATGAATATAATCTGGAAGAGGGGAGGGAAATGGCCTTGGAAAAGAATCCACTTATCTGGGGCGGTCCGTAGAGGCGATCTGGCCGCAGGAACGGCCAGAGATAGTCTCAGGCCCAGCGAGCACTTGAAGCTGTCCCTCTGACCAAGGCTCTCTGAAAACCAAAGACCTGATGGGGAGGGAGGATCACCAAAGGTCCCACTTTGCCAGGAACTAAAGGATTTCCTGGGATGTAGGACTTTCAGTGCTAAAACTGGCAATGACTCGGGCAAACCGGGCCATGTTGTTCACTCACATGGTGGCTAGGTGTGCAAGATAGAGCAAGCACAGTGTGAAATTCAGAGCAAAGCATTTTTCAAGGAGACATCAAGGATGCTGCCTTTTAGAGGCAAGCATGTGGCTCCAGACGCCAGCTTTGCAAAAGCCTTCCGTTGATGGCTATGCAGCACTGAGTCTGCACTCTACACAGTCAGCTCAAGCCCATCATGTGACCTTGAGGTCTGCTGATGGGCCAGTGATTTTCATCACAATTGTCCTCATGCCATGCTCCTGTAGTTGCCGTACTTGGCAGGTCCTGTTGGTGAAGCTATCTTCATCACTTATACTTACACATCACTTTTGCCTATGTCCAGGTCAAATATTTAGAGATAGCCTCCCCAACACCCACACACACACACACACCATACACCACACACACACACACACACACACATATTAGATTCAGAGCTCCCTTCTTCCTCCTTTAGGATGGCAGTGCTGATATGTGTAAGAGCAGCAAGAAAGACAGGCAGCTGGTCTACCCTGCTCCACATAACATCACAGGCACTAGCCCCTGGGAAGGAATCCCACTTGGCATCAGCCACACAGGTAACTAGAGTAAAACCAGGCTATGACTCTGCAAAATCTGTAATAAACCTGGAAAACTATAAAATGACAACAGACCCAGTTAAGAAACAAGTGTTAGCTGAGTTAGATATGCATCAACCTCCCTCCCCACCTACAGAAAGGCAATAGCATAAATTTGTAAAGAGAATCTGAGGAAATGAAGGCATCTCTCCAGGAGGGTTAGTAGGATGTTGCTTAGTAACAGGTTAATGGAACACTGAATTTCTATGGTATAAGAAAACCAGTTATTTGATGTCATAGGGGGTGAAAATTTGCCTGAATTTGGTACTTATAATGTGTTCCTGCATAGTTACACTCTGTACTAGGTGTGATATGTAGTCAGTTGCATTGAGAAAGCAACATTTGAAGCCAAATTCTATTATTGGCAATTATATTATTTTCTGGAGCTGATACTTGGGGCACCCCAAGTGTTCAGTTTGAACATGTCTTACCTGGAAAATGCGGAGCAGCGGAAAGCTGGGCCCTGCTGAAGTTGTCCTCTTTGCAGTTTGGACCAGCTCTTGGCCATGCTTGGCCAGTGACATGTCAGGTCTCAATCACACAGCGCTAGGGGATGGTGACTGATTTCAGCCCGAAGGTTGAACTTAACATCAGGCAAGTCCACACCATCTATGCCATCAGACTTAGATTATTTCTTGTTGTTTTATGAAGAGGAGACAAGAACTACCATGTGGAAGAACTTTTTGATCTTTTGAGAGAGCCTGGATGATACAAGCTAGAAATTTTCTTCCAATGGTACTGGGTATTATTTATGCTTCATTATGACTCGGGAAGAGAACCCAGAATGTGCCTTTTGCTCAGACCTGCCAAGTGGGTGGCAGAGTCCTAGGACCCTCCTGCTGTCAAATTTCACCAATAATAGCTGAGCATTTCATATGTGCACCATCAAGCCAGTGTGTGTAGTTGAGGCTAAGGGTCAACCACTGATCCCGTCACAGGTTTACTCCCTTCCAAGCCCTAGCCCCTATTCCATCTCTTCACCTTCTTAGAGCAAGTAGATTTTTTCTCACTTTAATATTACATTTGAGGCCCTGGCCAGTTGCTCAGTGGATAGAGCATTGGCCCAGCATTTGGATGTCCTGGGTTTGATTCCCGGTCAGGGCACACAGGAGAAGCAACCATTTGCTTCTTCCACCCTCCCTCTCTCCCTTTTCTCCCTCTCTCCCTCACTTCACCAGTGGCTTGGTTTGAGTGTGGTGGTCAGGATGGCTCGGTTGGTCTGAGAACATCAGCCTCAGGCACTAAAAATAGGTCATTACTCAATCATCAGCCCAAGATGGGGTTGCTGGGTAGATTCTGATCAGAGTGCATGCAGGAGTCTGCCTCACTATCTCCCCTGCTCTCACCTTAAAAAAAAAAAAAAAAAAAAAAGAATATTACATTTGAAATAGTATCCTTGAATGGTCTTTCTCTCAGTTGCCTATCTGTGCCTTCCTCACTTCCCTGACCTTCATCTCACCCTTGAAGCCACAAGAAAAGCCAGCATTTGTCTGGAGGAGTGAACATGTGCCCACACGCAGGTCCCAGACAGACCGGCAGCTTAGCAATCTTGACCAGGTCCCTGGAGTCTGGACTGCTCACTGCTCTCACCCAGCAAGCACCTTGAGTCTGGAGTGTGGGGTTGAGATGGGGTAGAGGCAGCTGGAGCTGAGAGTAGCAGGTCCTGCCCATGGGAAGTGCACCTGACCATGAAAGCCCTTGAGAAAGGAAGATGCCAAGATGGACCAATAGCTACACCAGGGCTGCTTGTGGCAGCTTCACTGCCTCCTACTGCCTCTGGCTACCCAGGAGAATAGAAAGGGTATGTCCCCTTCATGCTCCCTTTCTAAATAAAACTATGCAGAAAGCATGCCCCAAAACCAGGTGTGGCTTTGTGTCCTTGACTATGGCAGTGATTTTGGTCACCTCTAAAATCTCCACAGGAACAGGGCAGCCCTCTCCCGCACAGGAGCTTGACCTTTGAGAGGATCCCACTCTCTAGCTAGCTCTTAGCATAGTGTCCTAGGAACTTGGTAGACTGGCTCAGAGCAAAAGAAGATGCCTTTGGCTGAACAGGCTAGAAGCTGGTACTTAGGAAGCACGACACTCAGACTCAGTTTACCTGCCCAGCACTCATCTCACCCTGTTCACTTGTCTACCTTGGTGTCCAGCGTGTCCTGGATGGATTGTGGGGGAGAGAGGGAGACACCCCTTTTGAACAAAGGCCAGGAACACCAGAGACAAAGAGGGAGCCCAAGAGACCCCTCCTGAAAGGGGATGACCCTATCTCAAGGAGCTCAATCTGATTAACACTGGAGTTTATATGTTTCATGAGCAGTCTCAAACAGAAAGAAAAGACCGTAGCTCAGTGGAGATAACTCTGTATTGGTAAGTTAAGGCTCTGGCCACTATGGCCCTGTGGCCTACCCAGAGCCGAGGCCCTTGCCTCGTGCTCCCGCCAGCAACATCCTATTGTGTGTGAGTTTCACAGTGCACTGCGAGGCTTTCTTTGAATATGAGAAAGGGAAGCAAGGGCAGGGGAGGGTGGCTCCTCCTGCTTCCATGGACAGAAATGAGAGGCGCTCCTTCCCAGGATTGTGCAGTCACTTCTGGTGAACGCAGTGAAGGTCCTCTGACCCCACCAGTGCAGGAAGCCTTTGCATGCGCTCCTGAAACAGCACCATGCCTCCGTTCCGTCTCTCACACTTGACAGTTGGCCTTTTCCTGAACACATTCCAGACCAAACACTGTTTAGTGTGTCTCCAAAATATATGTATTTACCTGTGTGAATCCACCACTATTTAGGAGGCACCTGGTCCTAATTGGGGGCTTCAAGTGCACCTGATATTTGCAAAAAAAAAAAAAGGTATTCCAGTCCGTTGGTTTTCAGAATTGAGGATGTTTAGGAAAGGTGAACAGATTCCTAAAAGGTGGAGACCTACTATCTGAAGACTCAAGGAAACTAGTCTATAGATGAGCTAGGTACTGTGGATAGCAGACAGGAGGAAGAGGAAGATAGAGGCCTGTGCCCCCTGCAGCCCAAACCTTCATCATCCCTGTGCCTCACAATCAGCCGGCCTCAGCAGCCTCGCCCCACTGTGAGGGGGGCCCGCATGCCAGCCCAGGCCGGGCTGCAGCAGGAAGGCGCTCGGCCCTCCTGGCCCTCGCTGCCTGTGCGGCAGGAGCCGCTCGCCTTGCGTTTGTTAGCCAGACCCATAGCATGTGGCTGCCAGATCTGGTTTTGTGGACAAAGCAGTGTGGAATGGCTTCTCTGTATCTCTTTCTACACCAAAGGGCCAAACTGTTGCATTCACCCTTTGTACTAAAGCTGTTGCTTCTGCATTTGCCGTAACTGTTAACATTTTGGTCTCCAGGAAACTTCTATGATGATTATGTCTTCTGGTTACTTACCAAATTACTTTACTTAGAGGTGATTTTATTTTCTTATGGACAGAAAAAAAAGAAAATAAGAGGAGTGTTTTGTGGCTTCAATCATAGCGATAAGACATCCCCAGGGACTCGAAGCCCCAGATACTAGATAAATTAGTTCTCAAAGGAAATCTTGACCTGGACAGACTGACGTTCCTGGCCCCATGGTAGCATGCACTTTGGGGATCAGGGTTGCCGGCACTGCACTGGCGGCAGGCTTGGGAGGGGTTCGTGCTCTCCTTCCCGGGAGCACGTGGCCCTCAGGAGTGCCGTGATGTGCTGTCCAAATGGCAAGAGAAATGCTTGGTTTGCAAAGATGAGGCCACATTTCAGAGAGTATTTATCTTAGTCCCACATTCAGGTTGGAAGGCATGAAAGGCAAATTGTCTGGAATCAAATCTGGGACTATTTCTCAGTTGGCGTCAGTCACCACAGTGTCACAGCCCTTCCTGCAGTTCCCCCAACACTGAGCACGTTTCCCAAGAGCTTTGGATGGCGACCCGAGGAATGTCCCTGTTTCTATTATTACCAGCCCTGCAATTGGTTCCATTTTCCCATAAAAACATGCTTGTCCAAAGAAGGGAAACTGCATTTATTCTATGCATGTAATAAACTGCAAGAAGTTTAGCCCTCATTGGTTTGCGGCTCTGCAATATTGTGAATGGGCTATGTAGCAAATGATCTCTGCCTTGACAATCATGTACACATACCAAGATTTCTATCATAATGACAGCACTGATGACTTCTTGTTTTCTTCCAATAAAGACAATTAATCACCTTCAGATGTATGTGGTTTGTTTCCTCCACGGGGAGCAGGAGGTGGGTGTTCCAACAGCTCTCTCTTTCCTCTTCTCTCTGAATTTTGGATTTGAAGGAACAGGTTTGGGGTTTGACTCGAGCCCCCAGAAACACATGAGGTTCCCTAAATATTTTATATCACTGGTCCAGTGAGCAGGAAGTGCCAGGGAGCGGGTGGGCACATCTTGGCTTCAGGGTTTGCAGAGGGTTCCCAGGCTGAACACCCTGCTAGACAGGAAAGCGCCCCGTTTTCCTCACTGCTGCAGACAGTAACTGGAGGCGAGCCCTGAAACTCAAGTCATACCAACTGGATAGTCGTCATTTGTTCGGAAGAAAAGCCAAGGCTAATTTGCAAGAAGCCCTCTCTGAATAGGGAATGAGAGGGCACACACATGTCCACACTCTCAACACAGCCTTGGAATTCTCAATGAAAAAAAAAAAGTTGTTCTGCGCAGAAGGCTGGCTGGTGTGTGTGTGTGTGTGTGTGTGTGTGTGTGTGTGTGTGTGTGGTTGTGGGGGACTTACAGTTCAATGGTCACATATATTGGGGAGATTGGGTCTGACGACCAGATAATTCCTCCAGTCAGAATAGTGATTGTGAAGGGGGGAAACTATACAATAGATATGGAGAGTCAACCCTGCCCTACACAGCCCGTATCGAGGCAGCACAGCGTGGGCTTCCGTGGAGAGGAGTGGGCCCAGGGAAATACAGCACACCTCATTTTGTTGCACTTTGCAGATACTGCACTTCTTACAAACCTTCCACCAGCAAAAAGATTATGACTCACTGATGGCTAGCATTTGTTATCAATGAAATATTTTTAAGTTAAGGTATGTACATTTTTTTAGACCCAATACTATTATGTGTGTAATAGGCTACAGTGTAGTGTAAACATAACTTTTATGTGCTCTAAGAAACCAAAGAATTCATGTGTCTCACTTTATTGCGATGTTTGTTTTATTACAAGGGGCTGGAACTGAACCCGTGACGTCTCCAAGATATGCCTGTGCCGTGCAGTGCGCACCGTCTGACGTCTAGTTCTTTAGTTGGTTGTGCTTTCTCTTAGTCCAGACCCTAATTCTGAAGTACGCCAATACAAAGGGATTATTCCATGGGTGCACAGGTGATAATATTAATGCAGGTTTTATGGAACAAAAAGACTTCAGTAACTTAACTGTTTTTGAAAACTGTAATAGCCCAAACCTTCACTCACCAACCATGACTGAAAACTTACCCACAGCAGGTATACATTTGGCTGTCAGGTATAAATGTGACTCTAATAAAGCAGACCCTATGAGGGCCTTGGAGTTGCAATGTGTAAGGCCGAGCTTGTTTCTCGCCTGACTCCAGCCACACTGACCAGGTCAGCACCTCTGTCCCCCCAACACTCACTCAGCCTCCCTGCTGATCAAGCCTCCGTGCCACTAAAATTCACCCCAAATTTTCTATATTTTTCAGAGGAAAATTGGTCATACACATTCTTGTGAATATTTGTCATTGACCATAATGTTTTTAGGGGCCAACAGTGTAAGAGTAAAGGAAAAACTTTGGGCATAGTTACAGAATTGTCTATCCAGGAAAGAAGGGCCTGGCCACAGCAGGCAGGACAAACCCTCCTGGCCCCCCGCCCCCCTGCCCCAGGGAGGACGATGACAACTCTATTCCGTAGAGAAAGGTTCTGAAATCAGGATATCTTTCATCTGCATGCTGGCCAGGCCATTGGGCAGGACGGGTACGTATGTACTTAGCTGCACCAGCGCCCCCCAGTTTGAGAAAGACCAAAGAAGAGCTTTGCTGAGCTTCATTTTTTTATACAGTGGGTTGCAAAGCCTGCAGTGGCCCCCTAGAATGTGTAATTTCCAAAAGAGCACCCCTATTACATTATTTATAAGAGAGAGGAAGAGACTGTGTCTGTGTGTGTGCAATCATGGACATACCGTGCCAGGGTTTCCAGCTGAGAGGCCAGCATTTCCAGCCCACACCCTCTCTGTTATTTATCCACCCAATTCGTACAGAGTCCCCAATTGGGGACCTGCTGGCTTGTGTGTGCCTAGTAGACCTTGCAGCTTTCGACTGTGATCTTTTGGAACAACTGGAACTTTTAATCAGGTTTTCAAGGCTGGAGAAAGCTGCTAAGTGAGAGGTCAGGACCAAGGCCCAGTCTCCACAGGGAGTCTATCTGGCCTATTTCATTCAGGGAAGTGAGAAGAGGAGCGCTGCATTTGCCTCGATGGGTTGATACTCTTAAAGCACTTACAGACCTCATTTGGTGTCATAGCTGTAGGAAAATGTGTTGGCTTCCTTGTCACACACAAGAAACCCAAGGAGAGTTTGCCTTTTGTTCAGGCCCATTGGCAGCAGTAAAATTAGACCTCAGGGCCCACAAACCCTCCCTGATCTGTTTCCCTTCTGTTCCCATCAATGCCTATCAGGTAGACCCTGTCATTAGCGCTTTTTCTTTCGTTTATTTATTCACTCAGCAATTTTTGAGCACCTACTATATCAAGGATTTTTATTCGTGCTGAGAAAACTCAGGCAGATCTGACCTGTTCCCTACCCCAAAAGGCGGCATGACAGAGGGAACCCTGTAGGCGAGCCTGGAAGGAACAGTAGAGTTTGGGCAGGAAGAATTAGGAGGAACAGGAAAAAAAAGAGGAAGAAGAAAAAGGAAGAAGGAGAAAAGAAGAAGGAAGGAAGAAGGAAGGAGTTAGGAGGAACAGTGTGAGAGAGCATGGAGTCCGGACACATGTATGTAGATGGACTCAGACCTATTTCCTTGGGTAGGAGACTAGGATGTTGGCAAGTCTCAGGGAGAAAGACAAAGACAGGCTGGAGAAGCTTTATTATTATCAGCAATAAGTAATAATAAAAATAATGTCATGCAATGCCCATTACTGTGTTCTACACATGGTGCTAAGTGCATTTGTTTCACTCAGTATCTCCTTTATACATTAACTCAACAAGGAAGGTGCCTTTATTGCCTAAATGAGTCCGGAAAGGTGCAATGGTTTACTCAAAGTCAGCAGAACTTCAAACTCAGCTGGGATAGATACCAAAGGACATTCTGTCCTACTGTCTCTCATGACTTCATGCAGGTCACCGAATCCTAAACTACAAAATCTGGACTTCGTTTACTTAGTAGGTAACCAGGGACCACTGACAATTATTTTGACAAGTGACATGATCAAGTCAGTTAACATTTTGGAACATCAGCATTACTAGAGTTCATTCTATGTCACTAAGAGAAAGTTATCTTCTTTATAATAGCTCCAGCCAGACTATTCAGTCCAATAATGAGGAACCGCGGAAAGCGTAGGCCTTACTGTATAAGCAGCCAGGTTTTTTATTCTTTTGTTCTATATCTCAGGAGAAATGTCACAGAAGCTGGATTTGATATAGAATCGGAGATGCGGACAATAATTATATCACTGCGCGGGTTTTGTTTGTTTGTTTTTGCAGTTATTCTCTGGCTCTGATTAATATCTCTGGAAAGTTGGGCTCATACACATGGAGTTTCATCCGTGACATTCAGGCTGCCCTGTCATCTGCTCTACTCCTCCAAACCATCTTTAAAGCTGATTTATTTTCAAGAAAGTGTCTCCGATCTCTTGTTTTCATCCAGCCTCCCCTGAGAGGAACTGTATTCAGCATGAGCTCATTTTCCTAATATGTTTCCATCGGCAAGCTCAGATTCTTTCCTGAAAGACAGTCGGTCAGGAAAATGCAGTTCTTGGGCAGCTTATTCACCCTTTTCCTCTCGCCTCCCTCTTTGGCCATCCCTTCCCCTCCCTGTTACACTTTTTTTAGCTGAAAATTGCATGTTCTTTCTTGAGCATGTCAAGATCTCAGTGAGTATTTCCATGGGCCTTGCTGGGCCAGCCTATTTATATTGCATCCTGGAGAAAAACTCACTTGGGATGTTGAGTCAGGAGGCCAACCTGGCTGTCATCACACGGAAGAGTACCTGGACCAACTGCCATGGTGAGGGCAGCTTCTCCCCAGCACAGACATGAAAATGGTTTATTTGCTCTCACCTGGCCCCAGGTGCTGGTTACACAGCCACCCTGGGGGAGAAGAGAAAACTTACTCACTCAGGAGTAAATCATTACAATTAATTTTCTTGTATCTGGGCAGTAACCTCTACAGTGAAGGATATCTCAAGAGCCCTCGAGGAAAGGAATTCCCACGGCCTCTGGTGCAGGTTGTCAGACCTCCCTGGAGGGGAGGCCCCTCCTCAGCCCTGCTCCTGCCAGAGGCCCCCAGGAGGCTGCTGCTCAGACTGCTGCAGAGCAGGGCTTCTCACTTAACCGCAGGGATCGTGTTCAAATGCAGGCTCTGATTCACAGGTGGTACCACTGCCACAAGCACACTTGGTATAGAAAGGGTCCCAAAGATGCCTTGCCTCTTGCACAGATTCTCCTTCCTGCCACACATTTCTATCACCTTGGGAAAGGTTCAAAAGTGCTAATGCTCAGGCCAGCTGAACTGGGGTCTCTGGGGAGAAGGTGCGCTTGATGACTCTCAAATGCAGAACTTCAACAACCTGTCATCACACCCGTAAGGCTGGTGGCTGTGGTCACGCAGATTCGCATTGAGTTTGGGCAGACAGTAAAGGAACTGTGGAGCTGGAAAATGGTGGGCCATTCCTATTAGAGCAGGGGTCCCCAGACTACAGCCCGCAGGCTGCATGTGGCCTCCTGAGGCCATTTATCCGGCCCCCGCTGCCCTTCCGGAAGGGGCACCTCTTTCATTGGTGGTCAGTGAGAGGAGCACAGGATGCATCCGCACCCATAGTTCCTATTGAAATACTGGTCAGTTTGTTGATTTAAATGTACTTGTTCTTTATTTTAAATATTGTATTTGTTCCCGTTTTGTTTTCTTATTTTAAAATAAGATATGTGCAGTATGCATAGGGATTTGTTCATAGTTTTTTTATAGTCTGGCCCTCCAATGGTCTAAGGGACAGTGAACTGGCCCCCTGTGTAAAAAGTTTGGGGACTCCTGTAGAGTCTCGCAATGGCGGACAAGCAAGTGGGCAGGGAAAACTGCTTCTCTCTCTCAGGGCTGACGAACAAAGGCCGGGTGCGTGGGGGGGGGGGGGCGGAGTGGAGTAGGAGAAACCCCTTCTCCAGCAAACAGTCGCCCTTCCCAATGGCACAGGCAATGCACAGCCCACAGTCTGCCACCCTGAGGGCAAGCACCTGCAGCTTTCCATAGACTGTACACAGGGTGCTGCCCCGTGCTCATGCACCAATCAGGCAAAGTGCAAGTGAGCAAGCCTAACACACTTTTTCACCCAACACCACCACCTTGAGCAGAAACACTCCATAGCTTCTAACGAATTAAGTCTTGACTGTGACTGTAATAACCTCCTGCCTTCCTCAGAGAGCGTCCGGGGTTAACTCTAGCCTGAGTGTAGCCAGATTATGGTACTTCATGTCGGACTGATCTTCTACCCTTTGAAACCACCCTAACCCCTCCCACCATGCTTCCAAGAGCTCACTGACTCTCATCAGCAAAATCCACTATATTTTACATGTGGGTGGAGAGGGGGAGAGCCTTTCCCAATAAAGCGAGGAGAACCCCCAGCTCTGGCCACTGAGACTCACTGTGGCCAGACAGCCTCCCAGCCCAGCATGCGTTAGAACCACTGCAGGCAGATGCATAAGAGGAGCTTGACTGACTCCTTTTACAAACACCTACGGAATTACATACCTACCACTATTTTAAACTCTCTTTGAATATTAAGTCCTTTAATCCTGTCAACAATCCTATTATACAGGTACTATTATATCTCAGTCTTTATATAAGGAAATGGAGGCACCAAGATGTTAGGTGACTTCTTCTAGCCATGAGTGGTTGTTATAGGTTAAATTGTGTCCTACCCCAAAATGTATATGTTGAAGTACTAACCCTCAGTACCTCAACATGTGGCCCTTTTTGGAAATAGGCTCTTTAGGGTAGGCCCTAATCCAATATGACTGGGGTCATTAGAAAAAAGAAAATTTGAACACTGACAGACACATAGCCATATCATGATGAAGACAGATGCCTATAAGGCAAGGATGCCAAAGATCACCAGAAAGTCAGCAGTGGCTAGAAGCAGCCTCAAAGAGCCTCGGACAGATTCTTGACCTTACGGCTCTCAGAAGGACCCACGCCTGCCAACACTTTCATCTCACACTTCTCACCTCCAGGACTGTGACACCATGAATTTCTGTTGTTGAAGCCCCCACCACCCAGGGTGTGACACTTTGTTATAGCACCATGGAGACCAATACAGTGACAAAGCTAGGATTTTTTTTTTTTTTAAGCTAGGGTTTAAATCCAAGCCAGCTGGTACCAGAGGCCAAGCTCTAGCACTCTGCTATGGCGGGTGGGTGTTGGTGGTGCTCTGTCCTGCTCAGACATACCTGGTCTTTATCTCATCCTTCCCTCCCTTTGCTCCCTCCCTCGTTTCTTTATTATTCCCCACCTCTACCATTTCTACTGTTCTTCATCTCTTTCCATTCATACTAGTTATCTACTGGCTGTGTAGTAAAATACTTAAAACTAAAACTTCAAACATCAAACATTGACTGTCTCACAGTTTCTGTGGGTCAGAATTGGAGTGTGGCTTCACTGGGTGCCTCTGGCTCCAGGTTCCTCATGAGGTTCTGTCCTGCTGCTGTCCACTGGGCTGGGGCACCTCAGGACTAGGCTGAGACTGAAGAGTCTGCTGTAAGCTGACTCAGATGGTCATTGGCAGGTTAAGTCACCTGCAGACTGTTGGATAGAGGGCTTCATTCCTAGTCATACACGTGGGCCTCTTCATAGGTCAGCTCACAGTGAGAGAGAGAACTCAGGATGAAACTGCAGTCTTTATAACCTCACATTGCAAATGACACCACATTGCTTCTGCCATATTCTATTTGTTAGACGTGAGGATTGCATAAAGGTGTGACTACCAGGAAATGGAGGGTTTGGGTGCCCCCTAGGAGGCTGTTACCACCCATCCTCCCTCTGTCAGTGTGCTCATGGCCACTCAGCTACCCTTGCTGACTGAACAGTGGGGGTGGAACCTGTGCTGTGGTTTGTGGTCCAAGTACATGCGATGAGGGAGACGCAGTGGGGGGACAGACCCAATGATGCTAGAAAGAACCAAACTGCCCTCAAAACTCCATATAGTCTGTTAATGTCTTTAAAATCCTTTATTTGCTGTAAGAATTTGCACAAAATACCAAGGCACAAGCAAACTGGCCTGAGGAAGCTTCAAGTTTCAAGACACAGCACTTCTTCTTTGTCCTGAGAAGACTAAGTTCTCAGAAAAATAAATAAGCTTTGGCCAAATACCTCAAATCCATAGGTGCACCCTGTTTACAAACAGTGTTAACATGTTTTTTTTTTTAAGTGAGAGGAGAAGAGAGAGTGAGACAGACACCTACTCGCACCCCAACCAGGATCCACCAGGCAACCTGTCTGAGGCCGATGCTCGAATCAACCAAGCTATTTTGAGCACCTGAGGCTGACACGTTCAGACCAACCCAGCAATCATCAGTGCCTGGGGCCAACGTTCAAACCAATTGAGCCACTGCCTGTGGAATGGGGAGAGGGAGAGAAGCAGGAAAGAGAGGAGGAGAGAAGCAGGTGGTCACTTCTCCTGTGCACCCCAACTGTAAATCAAACCTGGAACATCCTCCATATGCCAGGCCAATGCTCTATCCACTGAGCCAACTGGCCAGAGCCAACATGTTTGTTTTTAAATCACTGAAGTTCAGATACTGCAGGTAGAGATGGGAAATGAAGTCAGGCTTCACAGTGGCTGGTCCTCTGACTAAAATTAAACACTTATACACAGACTGGCTGAAAAGGTTTTGCCTCTGGAGAAGTCATAACAGATTCTCTCTACCTCAAAGAAGTAAGTTCACAGGCAACACCTGCCGCAGGACTGAGTAGACATGGCTTCTACTTGCCAGTGAATGGGTAGAGACAGGCTTCATGTCTAAAGCACTTCAGTCCTCTCAGCAGCTCATGAGGGAAGTGGAAACGACACATATTCTTTATGCCTCGTGAATGAGGAAACTGAGTGTCAGAGAAAGGAAGTGGCTTGTGTGAGGGCCAGAGGGGCCCAGATTACAGAGCCCACTGCAGTCTCTCCTCCCATAACCAAGCAAATCAGGAAGGGGCAGCAGTCACCCAGTTAAGTGGAAGGTAATAAATGGACTTAGCTCACAGCTTTGGAAGAAAATACGAGTTTTCACTGAGGCCCCCTGGGTCAGCAGTGAACACAGCAGAGCGCATGAGCTGGTGCAATCAGGCAGAAGGATGCCAGCTGACTATTTATTGAGTCCTCCTGACCGCCTCTGTTGGTTAGACTCTGCTCTCAGCTGTGTAGCCGCTCATAAGCTCAGTGTGATCGGGGTTGGAAACTGAGTCTTCTCCACCTTCTCAGGTGAGGCCTTTTCATTCAACAAAAATGTTCTGAGTGCCTCCTATGTGCCAGGTGCTATTTGAGGCTCTGAGGATACAACTTTGAGTGACACACATTGCTGCCCTCACTGCGGTCCCGTTCTCCCCTCGGTGCATTTCAGTTGTCCTTGGCCCTTCAGCGTGTGCCATAGTGTGGGCATGTCAGGAGACCCAAGTTGAGAGCCCATCATCCAGGGTTGAAGGAGCAGCTGGTAAGCTTTCTGCTCTGCAGAGATTGGGCTGTGCTAAACAACCATGTGCTAAGCAACCATCCCCTGCCGGGCGCACTGATGCACTGAGCCAGCGTGCTCTTTAACATTTCCATTGAAACACTGTCTGGGATCACTGAGCATCTGGGTTTGTCTCATCGTAAGCCAACAATGCTGTGTCCCTCCCTCGCATCAGCCCTGAGGGTACATCAGAAACTCTGGGAGCCCAAATAGAGCCCAAAGACTTGGTCGAGGTCCCAGACGTGCCATGATGAGCTGTATAATCTTGGTGACTTATTGTGATTTTTGACTTCTAGTGACCTCATTTTATACAATCATAGGTTTAACAGGAAGATGCCTAAGGGAGCTAGCTTCTAGTTCTAGAATTCTGACGCTCAGACATAGCTGGGTTCCCATATCACCACTGTGGTGGGTTCCAGTGCAGTGAGGGAACTTGCTCTTTGCCTAAAGAGGGGTGTCACCATGTCAAGTGTACCTTGTTCGCTTCCTGAGAAACATGCAGAAGTCTCAGTTGAACCTGTGGTTTGGGGGCTTTTCTAGACATGAATCCCAGCTCAGAGGCAAGAAATAGCAGGAGACAGAATTGTTTAGTAGTTCTGAAGCTCACATTTCCTGTTGTTTCTTTCCAAGTCTGGTGTTAAATTAACAAACTCAGATGTGAATGTTAACAAGGATGACTCAGGCCTAAAGAACGTGGTAGCATGTTCCTGGCTTAGATAATGGCAATAAAAGAACTTTTCTGATCCATCTGTTGACAAAAGACAGCAAGAGATAATTAATCTGGTTCAGTGATCTCTAAACAGTTTTCTTTGTACACCCTTTATTATAAAATGTTTTTGAAGCGTGAGAGCACCCCTAGTCTATGACAGTTTATATATTTGGAAATTATAGGCGCATAGTGCTATACTTACCTAGGAACATAGACAACGTACACAAAGAAAAAGGATAAGATTGCCACAGAACAAAACAAAGCTTTTCATATTTGTTACATTAATGTGATTTTAGTGGGTTCTTTTTGTAGTATAGCACTTTGAATGTCTGGGTCCAAGTCTAGTTAATCCAGATTCTTGGTTTCTAATACTGTTGTTAACTGAAAAAATTGTGATGCAAAATATGTAGATCTAAACAATCTATTGCTGGGTGCTTATAACTAGGACTTGACCAAATGACTTGGGAAACTTCCTACAAGACTCAAGGTAGTGACATTACAGACCATTCTGTCTCCAATCTGTTTCTCTGCCCTCCCTGCCATTGATCTTGTGCCCCTCTCAACCATGACACACAGACATGTAACTATACCCCAGTTATAAGCAGGTCCCCAAAGACCCTGTTTCTCTGTAAAACAATAAATCAATGTTTATTTTAACTCTTAATAAATACTAAATTCTTTTGAAAGCTCACAATTCAAAATATGTCAGATGTCCTTTTTTGGGGTAAGGAACTCAAGAGAGAGCTTGGAGCTTCACATCACTAGAGCAGTGGTCCCTCAGACTCGTAAAGAATGTGGTCTCTTCAAGGAGCCAGCATACTGGCAAGTAGAATTAAGAAAAGACACAGCACAAAAAAGCACCTGGCACATAGGAGGCACTCAGAACATTTTTGTTGAATGAAAAGGCTTCACTTGAGAAGGTGGAGGAAGACTCAGTTTCCAACCCCGATCGCACTGAGCTTATGAGCAGCTAAACAGCTGAGAGCAGAGTCTAACCAACAAAGGCAGTCAGGAGGACCCAAGAAACAGTCAGCTGGCGTCCTTCCGCCTGCTTGCACCAGCTCGTGTGCTGTGCTGATTCACTGCTGAGGACGGCTCCCTGGCCTCGCCTCAGGCACTAAAATAATAGCTTGCTTGTGGAGCAATGGAGCAATGACCCCAGACAGGCAGAGCATCACCCTGTAGGGGGCTAGCCAGGTGGATTCTAGTTGGGGAACATACAGGAGTCTGTCTTTCTGCCTTCCCATTTCTAAATTAAAGGGGATAAAAAGAGAAATATTGTAATGCCAGTAGTCAAGGCCAGACAGGTTCACATTGAATTCCAGCAGATGGTAGAGGAACTGTTGAGCCAAAAAGCATTGGGCCATTTCTGTGTATTGGAGGCTCACAGAGACGGGTGAGCAAATAAGCAAATGAAAATAGCTCTTCAAAGTGGAGGACAATGGATCAGGAAAACTGCCCCTCATGGTGGTAGGAGAGCGATCTGGAAGAATAGCCGCTGAGGGAAAGTACCCATAGCTTTTCATAGACATACAGGTGGCTTTTTGCCATGTGCTCACATGATAATTGTGCAAAGTGCTTGCAGCTGGGAAACCAGAGAGCAAGACTAACAGCTGTTTTCCCAAAAAATAATGTTCAACTTAAAAAAAAAAAAGGGAAATCTTGCCATTTGTGACAACATGGATGAACCAAGAGAATCCTATGCTAAACAAAACAAGCCAGTCAAATATACTACATGATTTCACTTATAGGAGGTATCTAAAATTAAAACTTTTAGAAGCAGAAAGAACAGAGAGTTGTTATTTAATAGATATAAAGTTTCAGTTATGCTAAATGGAGACATTCTGTAGAATTTTGAAGTACATAAGATTACAATGCAATCTTATGTACTTCAATATTTGGTAAGAGGGTAGAACTCATAATAAGTGTTCTTAATAAAATATACAGAACAACAACAATGTAATGCCAGACAGGGCCACACTGGATTTGGGCAGATAGAAGAGAAACTGTGGAGCTGGAAAGTATTGGGTCATTTCATTTAATAAAGTCTTATAATGGTAGATGAGCACACAGGCAGGGGAAAACTTCTCTGGCACACAAACAGCAAAATGGCCCCTCACAGTGGCAGGCTGGCAACCCACCATGCACTATCCCCCATCTCTCTCAAGTGCAAGCACACATCACCTCATATAATGCCATACACACGTGGCACTGCTACGCACCCACACACCAATCAGGCAAAGTGTTTGCAGCCAGTACCAGCAAGCAAGTCTAACACAGCTACCACACATTCCACCCCCTTAGGGTTACTCACTTCAACAATATACATGACATCAGAGACTACAGCAACAGCAAAAGTCACACAATAATTACAATAATTACATAGGTGCCCATCACAATGTCTCCCTGAGCACTCTGCCCAAGGTGTAGGCTGGAGGCCCTTCTCTAGCCCCCTACTCCACGGTAGGTGAGAGGGCCTGTATAGTCCAGGGCTGTGTCCATGAAAACCTTTAAGTGTCCTTGGTGCATCTCTCCAACTGGACGAGAGCAGCTTCCTGGTGCAGGAGGGCTTCCTTGAGAGCTGCCCCTCACCATCAGGGTCTCTCATACTGTCCAAAGGTGGCATGTCCATCCAACAAGGGAGCCAGTGCCCCCCTCTGGCTGCAGTTCAAGAGTCAGTCCATGATAGACAGCTCAGTTGTCCGAGCAAATCACCAAAGTAAAGGTTCATTACAGGCAACTAGGTCCCCCTCATCCCTGTAGTCATGGCAGCTCTAGATGCTACCCCAAGAAGGAGCACATGGAAACAGTAGCCAACCTCTCCACCTCTGCTCCAGAGAGAATGATGCCATCCATCCCTATGTCCCACAATTGCAGCAAGCCTACCAGGGGCTCAGAAGGTACTCTTTGCTGCTGGGTTTTTACTTTCTGCACAACCAATGGCCAAGCTCTGAGTGTGCAGATGACAGCTTCTGCCAGAACTTACTCATCCTCAGAAGAGGATCTGGAAAAGCCTGCTCCCTTGACTCAGAGCCACTCTGCCAGCACAGCTCCATCTTTGGCTCCTGTGGCTGCCGGCTCTCAGCCTGAAGCTGAACCTGCAGTTGTTCCTTCAACTGCTGTTGCCAATGTTCAACTTCCAGGGCAAACTGCAACTCACAAACCTATTCAGCCTCCTTCTCCAGCACTCGCTCCAGTTCAAGCTGTTGCTGCCACTAGATTTACAGCTCATTATGGAGCTCTTGACCTCGGGTGGCCTCTTGCTGAAAACACCCCAGCCTATAGTCCCCAAAAGGACAGCTATGGGGAGCCAGAACAACAACCATTCCTCTACCCCACCTTTCAAGGGTGGCTGTAGCTCCATACTCATCTGCTCTGAATCCTGCTCACTACACCAGATGTGGCACCCCTGGCTGAGGCCAGGCAGGTCCACACTGGATTCGGGCAGACAGAGAAACTGCAGAGCCAGAAAGTCTTGGGCCATTACCATTTAATAAAGTCTCACAACAGCAGACAAGCACACAGGCAGGGACAAACCTCTTCTCTGGCACACAAACGCAAGAATGACCCCTCACAGTGGCAGAAAGGCAATCCACCATCCACAATCCCCTCTCATTGCAAGCACCCATAGCCTTATATAGGCCATACACACATAGCGCAGCCACATACTCACTTCCTAATCAGGCAAAGTGCTTGCAGCTGGTAACCCTGCGAGCAAGTCTAACACAGCTGCCCCATAAACAAAAAACCCAAAGGGACACAAGGAAGTCTGAATGGTGTTGGATATGTCTATAACCTGATTGTGGTGATGGTATCACATGTGTTTGCATATGTCCAAACTCATCAGACTATACACATTAAAAGTGTACAGTTCTTTATATATCAGTTACACCTCACTAAAGCTATACAAATTTAATTTGTATTTTACCACTCAAAGTGGTATTTGTGTCTAGTGAGCACTACAGTAAATACATGTAGAAATCATACATCATCGCTCTACGGGAAAGGCTTGGAACACTTACGAATTAGGAGACTCTTGCAACCAGTCTGCAGTCCTTGACCATAACCTGGAAGACACATTCCTTGTGGGAGGGAAAGTACTTAGGAATAAACATCCAGAACTGCAGTGATTGTCCTGAAAACCCAAACCTGTTACATCATGACAAACTTATGTTAAGCAAAGGGCCAATGGTAATGCAGACATTGTACATCCTTTTCTAGTTCTAGTCTGTGTGGTGATTGACATTCGTGATCTTGTGGAGCAAAAAGTAAAATGGAATGGGGTACACAGAGCATGCTTGCACAGGATGGGGACCATCTGAAGTTTAACTGAGATGCAAGAACATCCTCTGGTGCCATGCTTCTCAAACATAAACTGTCATGTGAAACACCTGGGTATCTTGTTAGCCTGTAGGCTATGATTCAATAGGCCTGGGACGGGGTTTGAGATTCTGCAGGTCAACAAGCTCTCAAAAGATGCAGGTGCCGCTGGTCCAAGATCACAACCTGATTCTCAAGGCCTTAGTATTTATGTGTCTTCAACAGGGAAGTCCAGTCTTTCCTGAGCTTATTTCAATTTGCTGGCAGCAGCCAAAGGGCGTGGACGCTGGCAGAGGCCGGCATTGGTAAGCTACCATGGCTCACAGAAGCTGCAAGTAGTAAGTATGTATTAGTATTTTGGCTGCCCAACCAACTAAGAACTTGCTATTACTTCCAGCCAAATTGGGTAGTACCTTTGGGTTAAACTTTCAATCAATTCCCTTCCCCTCTGAGGGGTGGATGGAGCAGTCAAGCCCAGGAGGAACATGCTGATGGGCAGCACAGTGCCCTCTGCTGGCTGGGCGTGGAACGTCCCGCAGAGGACCAGACACTTGTTAAGGAAAAGGTAGCAGCTGAATGGTGAAGATGAAAGTTCAAGGCAGATGAAGTAGGATCATGTCTCTACTCTGGTTGCTGGCACAGACCCTTCTGCTGGAGCTCTCTGTAGAAAGTCCCACTGTGACCCGAGCCACCAGTGTTAACACTGTGACAGGAATAAGCAGCTCTGGAGCGCTGGGCAGGACTGTGCCACAACCTGCACTCACAAGGTAAGACCTTGGGGCCACAAGTGCAGCCATTCTTTTTCTTGGGACCATTGTGGCTCCTCCCTGATGGCTGCTTTTCTGAGGGAAGCCACCCTCTGTGAATCCAAGATGACCACCAGGCCCACAATTATTGTGACTAGCCTGGCGACTTCTATTCTCACAAAGAGAGGAGCGAGAAGCTGTTAGAGTTGCTGACAGTGAAGCCAGGCTCCCCATCACCTGCTCCCAAAGCAAATGTGTGCAATCCTGTTCTTCCCAGAGAAAGTGAAATGGTTTTTGAAAAGTTTCCTAAAGCAGTTGTGAATTTTGTTGGTGATGCTCCTAAAAACATCCACCCACAGTTCCCCACTTTGAGCAGACTTGCTAGTGGAGCATGTTAGGGGGTTACTGGGTTTATTTACCCACTTAGGGTGAACTGCAGCACTCTTTCCCTCCCCTTACCTGTCCCTGGCTTTTTTGTTACAAGTGGAAATAGTGGAGGCTGGGTATGAATGACAAGAGGGCGAGTGCCATGGCAATTTGTCCTCCTCTTATCCCTATACATTGGTCAGCACTAAACTGCTGTTTGTTAAATGAATTAATGAACCACCAAGTTACTGTGTCAGTAAATGCAATGACTGCAGTGGACCCTAGCTGCTCGGCCTCTCTGCCTGCATAAATAGCGTGACTGCTTAATGCCACTCATCGCAGGGCACTTCTCCCCCAAGTCTGCACATTTGGGCAGTGGCCATCTGTAATGCCAGAGGTCACAGCTAGGGAGGTTCACACTGGATTCGGGAAGACCACAGAAGAACCATAGAGCCAAAAGGCGTTGGGCCATTCCTGGTTATTAGATTCTCGTGGAGGCGGGTGAGTGAACAGGCAGGGAAAACTGCTTTTTATGGCGAGCAAGTGAACAGGGGGAAATCGCCCACAGGACAAGCACCTGTAGCCTTACATATACTACGCACACTAAAGTGGCTTTCTGCCCAGTGCTTACATCACTAACTATGCAAAGTGCTGCATCTGGAAAACAAGAGAGCAAACCCAACTGCAGGGCTGTGGTGGTTTATTTTCCCCTTGTCCGAGCTCTGCCCTCCCTCCTGCCATTCTTCCTAGGAACAGCCTGGGCCCTTGCTGTGCTGCCTGCGCACAGAGGACAGGTAGGGAGAGCCTTGTCCTAGAGCCCTCACTCAGCATGTCGCCAGCCCACTGTGTCTTTGTTAGCATGCTGGCTGGCGGAGGCTGTGAGGGGTGGGGTGCCCAGCAGGTGCAACTGTGCTATACTCATCTTGAAGCCCAACTGGAATAGAGTTCGAAGCCCTCCCTTTACCACCTTATCCCCTTTGCTTGTCTGTCCTCTTGTGTCCAGGCCAGGCAGAGGGACCTGTACACTTGAGAAGGTACTGGTTCAGAATTGAGCATCCACACCTAGCACGTAAGAGCAGCAGTGGGAAATGGCCAGAACCCATGCGCACCACTGGGGACAGGAGTCCACCAGCCTGCCCTGGGCCCTGCCTTAGTGTCATCCCACCTCTAGGGTGGCTGCTTACCCAGTCTTTAGGGTTGCTTTCCTTTTTCCAGCTCTATTGAGCTATAGCTGACATACAGAACTGTATGAGCTTCAGGTGTGCGGCACAGGGGCTTGACTTATGGATATTATGAAATGATTACCTAGTTTTCAGTTTTAGCTGTGCCTGTTCCACTAGTGTAGTGTTCTAAGTCTGTTTATTCTAAGACAGCTCCAGATGTTTTCTTTCAGTTGGCCAACAGTGGGTATCTGATCCATTCAGGAGGCCTAGGAAAGCACCAGGAGCCTTAAGGACATAATCAAGAGTACACATGGTTAGGCAGTGGTTGCCAGGGGATAGCAGCAAAGAATGAAAAGTGGAGCACAAGATCTTGAGGGCAGTGAAAGTGCTCTGTACGATACCACGGTGATACTATAGTGATACCATAGTAAAAGTACTTCATATGATACTATACAGTGTGTCCGTAAAGTCATGGTGCACTTTTGACCAGTCGACCAGACATGTCATTATACATTTATCAAGACCCATAAAATATACAATACCAGAGGTCAACCCTAATGTAAACTATGGACTATAGGTGATGATGTGACAATGTAGGTTCATGAATTGTATAAACATTCCACACAAGTGGGAGATGTTGATAATGGGAGAGGCTGTGGGTGGGTGGGGGGGGACAGAGGGGGACAGGGTGATATATGGGAAATTTCTATCCCTTCCTTTCAGTTTTGCTGTGAACCTAAAACCGGTCAACAGATATTGTTTCCTCCTCCAGGGTGGAGGGCTGTGCTGGGACAGAGATCGTGCTGGCAGGCTGAGGAATGGGTGAAGCTGATGGCGGCTGGGTGGGCGAGGAAGCCCAGGTTGCCTTGTTTGGTGATTTTTGGGGCTCTGAGGAAGATCTGCTGCTCTGAGAATAAGGTCAAGGAGTGGAAAGCCATGACAGGACCTGAGGCCGGTGGGGACACATGCTAGCGGATGGAAATCTGAGGATGGTCTGGCTACACAAGGTGAGAGCAGGAGAGAAAGGCTGTTCTGGGTTATCACAGAAACTCATCTAGCGCACCTGCCCCCACGCGGACTTGCCCAACGCTTCCACCCCCTCAGCTCATTAGTGAGATTTATCTTGTCTCAGGGAATATGTAGGCACAAACCGATCATTCTCTTGGCCAGAGGCTTTGTTTATTCTAGTCTATGAACAAGAATGGGCCGTTCTGTCAGCTTCTGTGAGGCCCAAAAACTGCCAGCCACGTGGCCATGTGTGGGCAAGCCTGAAAAGAAGGCCCCATACCATGATGCCCCAGCAGTCAGCTGCCGGCAGGCTAATTTCCATCTGGGGATGATCTACTTCCTCCTGGTAGCTGCTCAGAGGGTGGGTGAGTGCTGAGGGATGACCTTTCTCACTTATTGTTTAAACTTCTGCAATTTTGCTAAATCTTCTTCAGGGTCTTCTAGTCAATGGTTCTTGACTGTGGCTGCACCTTGAAATCATCTGGGTGAGTCCTTGCTAATCCTGATGTAACTGGTCTGGGCTATGAGCTGTGCCTTGGAAGTGTTAAAGGTTTCTCAGATGACTATTGTGTATGAGGAAAGTGGGACTCACAGCTCAACTGAAGCATTTCTAGGTCTGCTGAGGATGACCCTAGACTCCTTACCACCTTCCGGTTTGTACAAAGCAGGGATGTTTTAGAAAAGAAAGATCCTATTAGGATGCTTCTGTCTGTGGCTTCTGTAGAAACATTCCTTGTCTTTTCTCCTTATTCTTTAAATTATATAGGCTGTTGTCCCAATAGAGCCCAAACTCTACATCGATCAGGCGTCCCTGATTCGACTTCCTTGTGCAGTTAGACACTCCTGCTTATCAGCAAGGCTGGCAGCCTCTTCGAGACTACTCTTGAGGCAACTATGAGGATTACTACTGTTAAGCGCCACCAGAGGAAAGACACTACCGACACACAAATTAGTTTCAATAATCACACAGGCAATTTATTACTCACAAATCCTTTTGGCATGCCTGGGTACAGCTTAAGGGGGCCCCGTCAGCGTGCTCCTCTGGGCTGGCTTTGGTCAGAGCTCAGAGTGGCACACTGGAGACAGTCCACATCAACGTTGGAGTCTGGGCGACTACTGCAGCAGGTACCCTCAGCTTTAGTACCTTTTCTGGCCAACGCCTTCTAACAGGTGTCAATCTACAGGATTATCACCTCAAACCACCTTTTTGGGAGAATCTCCTCTATGTCAATCTACTAAAATGCTTACATCAAACCACTTTTTAAGATGTTCTTATTTATGTCAGTTTACAAAGTTAACGTAATTAACACCAAGCTACTTCTTATCTAGGTATAATTTCACACACATACTAACTGGGCCCTACTTATAAGTCAGTCTGTTTATCACATTACAGAGTTATGGCACTAAGCCACTATACTAATTCCTATCCAAATGGCATAACTTTAATAATTATTTTTAATATCCTTTTAATTACTTTTATATATCTTCCATATTTTATATATTTAATTACTATAACCTTATATTACAACAGCTCTATAAGATTTGCCCCATCATGCTTTGTGTTGTAAGTTTTCTGTTCACGTGTCTTATGTTTGAGCTCTTGAATGTTCCACTGGAGTACCCATCAAACCCACCAGGTCATCCATGTCTTCCCATTGAAGCAAAGGATTTAAAAACACTTTTGACACATTATATGTCCCAGATAGGGTTGACAAATAAAGCACAGAAAGCCCAGTTAAATTTAAAGTTCAGAAAACAGTTTTTAGTATGGTACATGCTATGCACTAGTCGAGATATATTCAGACACTATTCAAGTTCATCTGAGCATCTGTATTTTTATTTGCTAAATCTGGTGACTCATCCATTTTTTCACAGATGGCAATTCAAATTTGAACTAATTCTGTCGCGAACCAGCGTGGCTAGTAATTCCAGGTCCTGAGTGGGAACAGCACAGAATTAAGAAAATATGCTTAAAGAATAGAAGGATGGGTTCAGGAGGGCTCTGCAAAGCTTCTGGTAAGAACAGAGCGCGCTGAAAAACTGCTTACTTATTTTCTTTATAGGCCAAGTGGGCCATTAGCAAACCCACAAGATCTCTGATCATGTCTCCAAGGCAACCCAAGAATTTTACCAAGTGCAGAAAACCCCCACCATACATAACATCTTAACTTCACACAAAACAAAGGATAGAAGAAACTTACCTCCAGTCTTTCTGGGGGTCCTGGGGGATAGGATGAGTATAAACAATCCAGCACCACAGTTTAACAGCCTTTGGTAACTTCACAGAACAAGTGAGGTGGGGGGTTGGGTAGACTGTCAGATTACAGCCAGTTCCCCACACCTCTGTCCCCCAAAACTCTATACTGCAAAAACCCTGTTGGCTTTTCAGTCCCCAACATAACTCAGCAACAACAAAAAGGAGATGAATGGGTTTACATAACTGAGCCCATGTATTTGGGCTGGCTTTTTATGTATTCAGGGTTTGCTCTCCATATTCCTTAGCTTTCTTCTCTCCATCCAGAACATTCTAAAGAGAGAAAGAGGTCCCTAGTGTTGCCGGTCTCGCATATTTCTAATAGCTTATGATCCCGGTAGAAGAGAGAAAGTCTCTAGGCTGATTTTTCTGGCCTAGGCTGACCAGTGAAGTCAGGTAATAGGTTTGCTCTTGTGTTTATCACACCCTCCACCCCAGGTGCTGGAAGGGTGGTCCTTCCCGACCCAAATCACAAAGATTGATCAGCATACAATGGACTGGGGTGGGGGATGAGTAGTTTCCCAAGGGAAAGGATTTTGAGCAAACATATATCTACTCCATCCAAAGAGAAAATGTGTTTCTTGCTCACCCTAAACATGACCACATACGACCTAAGGAAGGGAGAGTCTAAAGTAGGAGGACTGGGGGATCAGAAATGGTGGGCAACTCCCTATGGGTCTCTAAATAAGCTACACCATTGCTCAGCAGTTCTAGAAAGATACAACGCAACTCCTTACCTGGGCCTCTGCCATCCCACTGGGGCTTCTTCCTGAAGAAGAGGTGAAGGTCTGACTGTGTCATTTGCAAAGAAAGGCCTCCAGGGCCTATGCTGCCCCCTGAGGGGCATCCTTCTCCCAGCTCTGTGCATCCTGCTGGCTCTGAAAGCGGGGAACCTGCTGCTGAGGACACTCACCTCTGATGCCTGAATGACTCAGCCACACACTTGATACTCTCCATACCTTGGTGACCTCACCGACATGAGAGAAAATCCTCGGCTCTGGGGATACATGGTTAGTTATGCAGGTCCCCTGTTCTGCTCCATGTTGTGAATTTTCTATTCAGTGCCTCATGTTTGAGCTCTCAACTGTCACGTGAGAGCATAAGCTACTCGAAGGCAGATTCTTTCCTCCTTCACAGGGTCCTGCGTGGGGCTTTGCTGAATGTTTTGAGTTACTACAAGAATGGGAAACAAGGTTGCATTATTCTGTTGTCCCCGGTACTTGTAAATCAGCATTTTTAACAAATTACCTATCTCATACTTCAAGAAATTCTCATTGAAAATATGGGGATGTAGGATTGTATTGAAAGGTATGTTTTGGTTTTTGATGAGCTCCACCAATATTTCTGAAAAATGGTTTTCTTCTTCCCACAAAGCACCTTCAATTGAAACAGTCTTATTGCTTGGAACATCAAAACAGAGTCTGTAGCCACAATGCCTGTGGTTTGATTTCAACACATCCTCGCACTTTGGTATACCATGATTGTGTTGGAAATAATTTAATAGAGTATCAGCCAACCTAAAGTTGCATGCTGCTAACCAATTCTAGTCTTATGTTTAGAAGTACTTTCATGCAGACATAAATAGAAGATTTCTTAAAAAAAGAGATTCCTTAATTAGGGGAGGTGGTTCCCAGTTTTTTGTTTGTGTTTAGCAAGAGTGAGAAAGAGAGAGGGACAGACAGGCACAGACAGACAGAAAGGAAGAGAGATGAGATGACTCATAGTTGTGGCATCTTAGTTTGTTCATTGATTGCTTTCTCATATGTGCCTTGATTGGAGGGCTGTAGCCGAGCTCAAGCCAGCAAACTTGGGGTCAAACCAGCAACCTTGGGCTCAAGCCAGTGAGCATGAGGTTTGGAACCTGGGTCCTCAGGCCAATGCTCTATCCACTGTGCCACCACCTGGTCAATGTGGTTCTTGTTCTTATGATAGCTTAAATGTGGTTCTGACAGCATTTAGGGGTGAAGCCAGTTCTTTCTCCTCTGACTCCTAGAAAACAAACCTGTTGTGACAGAAATCCCTGTGATATTGTGGAATGGACCTGCCATGGGCAACACAGGTATTAAATATGCTGATGGGTGAATAGGCTATTTTTTTCACCTTGTGTTACAATGAATCAGAATAAAATCCTGTCCAATAATGTCAAAATCAATTGGGAGCCAGAAGCATATGGCCAAGCAATAGCAGTGAGGTGGACTAGTGAGGGACTGCCAGGCTGGAGGAACGAGAGAGGAAAGTATTGGGCAAGAGCTTAGAAGAAAGACACCCACACCTGAGGCTCTGACTCATCTGCATTGCAGATTCTGCCTGTGGACTCTGAACTTGTTCCGGTGTCCCAGTTATCAGGAACTGCTGTGACCAGCTCAGCAATGAGTGTGCACAAAAGGAAGGTGCTGTAGGACTTAAGTAAAAACACACACAAGACACAACATAGAGAAAAGATGGGTGCAGGGGACTCCCAGCCTCTAGGACTGAGAGCCCAGATCTCTGCAGCCTCATCATATTTATTCGTCTCTTTGCTTATCAAGCAAATTAGTGGAGCCTGGGTTCAGGTGCAGAGAAAGGTAATGTACTAATATCTTTCAGGTGTGTAGGGAAACGGCCGTAGGGATCAGCTGTTTCCTTTAAACAATCTTATCAGTGCTGGCAGGGGCAGCGTTCTGACCCCGCAGGACTTGGCTTTCCAAAGTCCGCACCAAAGACTTGTCTCAGGACAACAGTCTAAATCCTGGCCATTTTCCTACAAGGAACCATAGAGCTTCCCCATATGGGGAATCCCTGCTACCCCCTGCCACTCAATTCAAGATAAACTGCTTCTTTCAAGAACCAGTGGGAAAATAACAACCCCAATGGTTGGTTATCTTTGATTTCCCAGTACATCGATCTTAAATGAAAACAAGCAAATCAAAAGCACTCAAGAGGTGAGGGATGTTTCCAACCCCGACTCCTCACACCTCCTCCCCCAAATGAAAACATTTTTCAGTCAAGCTAAGTTGCCACATTATAGGTTTATATATGAGGATATTAACATTTGACCAAATCCATTATTATCAATCATATTTTAACTTAAATGATAATACTTTATAATAAAAATGTCCCCATTGGGTTCCTTCTCCAAGAGTGGAACTCTTGCCACTGAAATATGGCTCCATGCATCCCCGCCCCATGAGATCTGAGATCACTAGCTAAAGAAGTCATTCACAAGCCCAACATTTCTTTGCAGACTTATGACTTATTTTGAAAACTACTGAAAATTTTCTTCACATCCTAATAGGTTGGTGTTGGGCAGATAAAATATATTATGCTCACTTTGTTAAAGATGGCACTGCCCACGTGCAAGTCCGTTGATATTAATGTGTGTTGGGGGACAGGTTGTGGAAAGGCCGGGTAGGTATAGCTTAAGGCTAGTTTTAAGAATAAGCTTTTCCCCACACCCTTGACTGATTGGATGATGTGGGGTGGTGCACTCTCATGAGGAATCCTCCCAGTATGCCTCAGATAAGTGACTTTGTATCAGATGTATCAGAGACTTCCTTGTTTGTAGATTGGATTAAAGGTTTTGATTCTACACTATAAAGGGGGGCAGACCAGGAGCTTGCTCTCTCTGGGTTCCTGAGATTAGTATTAGAAAGGAGAGCAGAGAAAGGCCATGTGGAAGAGAGGAGAAGCAGCCAAGATGGCGGAGTGCTGAGGAAGAAGCCAGTTTGTGCAGAGAGAAGGAGATGGGAAACAGAGGTGAATAAGACTGGTGAGCTAGAAGCCTTTGATTCTAGGAAACTTGGATAAGTCAGTAACTTTGTGAGCACAGAATGAGTGGGTTTTGGAGCCCAGTGTGTGTTTTTACTTGCCCGCCGGGTGCAAGCTCAAATTAAAAATGATGGCCCACCAGTTCTTGGCTCTGTTGTTTAATTACCATCACTCCGAATCCAATGCAAACCTGCATGAGCCAAGTGGCTCTGATTGTGGCCACAAATACTGGCTTTACAGTTGGGGTTTATTATAATGTAAAATAAGATTTTTAAATAATTTACTATCAGGAAAACTAAAATGAAAGTGCTGCTATATAAGCCTATAGTATAGTTATATACTTTGAAGAATATAGGCTCATAAATATGTAGATAAAGACAGCAGGGGTTTTTTGGGTTGTGTTTATTTTACTGCTTTATAAGTTAGGACTGTTAATTACTAAGGAAAGCGGCAAATATTGCCGGAGAGTTAGTATACATAATGGTTTGGGCCACTTGTGGTATAAATTTACTGAGACAGTGAAGTTGAGTGGTGGACTAAAAAGGTTTTTGGTCCACTATATCTTCCACCAAGAACATTTTCTGTAGGAAAGATAACAACTCCTTAGATAGGGCCCTTCATTTTACCATCAGTGAAATGATTTTTATTACACAACAAGTAATTAAGAGCCCCAAACATTGTATAGTTCTCCTAATCCATTCTCTTCATCTAACTTTCAAGCCTCCTTTCATTACAAAAATCTTGCCATGTTGGATTTTTTTTTAATGCAGTTTGCTTTGAAATCATTGAGCATATCCAGCCTTGCAAAAACATTTACCTAAATAAGCTAATTCTCAGATCATATTTTTTTAAATGTATTATTACATTCAACCAGAGGTGTGCTGTTAAACCAGCTCTCCAGAAAAAGAAAAAATTCCTGGTTTGTGATGTTGGACAATTACAGTGGTGTAAACATTTCCACCAGGGCTGATTTTAAGCTGTCAACATATCACTGAACGTGGAGTTGGGAAGAGATAATATGACTGGCTCTCACAAGATGGTGTGAGCCAGGACCAGCAGGCTGCTGCACAGCACTGACACAAAGATGCATGCAATCTGTATGTATAATTTTTCTTTTTACAACAGGGACAGAGAGAGAGTCAGAGAGAGGGATAGATAGGGAAAGACAGATAGGAATGGAGAGAGGTAAGAAGCATCAATCATTAGTTTTTCATTGCCGTTGCGACATCTTAGTTGTTCATTGATTGCTTTCTCACATGTGCCTTGACCGCGGGCCTTCAGCGGACCGAGCAACCCCTTGCAGGAGCCAGCGACCTTGGGTCCAAGCTGGCGAGCTTTTGCTCAAGCCAGATGGGCCCATGCTCAAGCTGGCGAGCTCGGGGTCTTGAACCTGGGTCTTCCGCATCCCAGTTCGATGCTCTATCCAATACTCCACCGCCTGGTCAGGCTGTATGTATAATTTGATATGTATTTGCCAAGAGAATACCCATAGAACTCCACTAAGGTCAGGAAATAGAACATTGCCAGCACCCCAGAATTCATCACATGTTCTTTGATACTTATAATCTTTTTCCCAGTAGAGTTAACCATACCCTCACTTTTGTGGTGATCTCTTCCCTGCTGGTTAAGCTTTTGCCACCTAAGTATGCATTCATAAACATTCTGATTTAATTTGGTTGATTTTGAACTTTATATAAATGGAATCAAATCATACTCTATGTATTCTTTTGTGATTTGGTCAACATTATATTTGGGAGAAGTATCCACGTTGTTATGTGTAGCTGTGGTTCTACATTGCTGTGTAGTATTCCAGTGTATGAATCAATTCAGTGGTGTGCTGAAACTGGCTTGTATAGGCTCAAAAGAGCTGATTGTTAAATGTTCTAGGATTTTGCAAGCTGGCTGATATCATGTGGGGAGCCAGAAATTAGCCATAGTGGGAGTATTTACACTGTGGAAATTGGCAAATGCTGCAAATTAGGACTTCCCCCTACCCTGTTGTTAAACATCAGGCAGCATGCCACTGAATACATTATAATGGATTCTATAGGAAATGGGCATTTAGTTTGTTTCCAGTTTTTGCCTATGAAATTCTCTTATATGTGTACTAGTAGTTATGCACTCCTGGTTACCCCCCGGAAGGGAAATTATTAGGTCATAAGATATATACATGTTAAAATTTAGGTAATAATGTCAAATAATGTCCCAAAGTGTTTGTGCTAATCCACATAGAAACCCAACAGCTTTGAAAATTCCTATTATTCAATATCCTTGCCATCTCTTGCTACTGTGAGGCTTTTAAACTTCTGCCAAAATAATAGTTGTATATTTATAATCATTATGGTTTTAAGTTACATTTTCCTGATTAATTATGGGGTCAAGCACCTTTCCTTATGTTATATAGCCCATTTGAATTTTTTCCTCTTATGTACTTGTTAAATTCAAGTCTTTTGCCTATTTTGTTATTGATTTTTCCAGATTTCTCTATATATTCTGGATATTCTAATACAGACATCTAATACTATAGTTTTCCCTCTTTTTTAAATCTCTTCTCTGAAGTTTGTTAGCATAGTTGCTATACCATTAACATAAACATACCATTAACAAAAATCTGCCCATGGCTAACATGGGCAGATTTATACTGACTTCCTATTTTTAGGAATATAGTATATGCACTTGTTGGTCAAATAAGTTTGTGAATATGATATATAAATTTGCTCGCTTATAGTTTGTATTGGGTGTGGGGGATGGGCTGTAAGCAGGCCGGTCATTATAGCCCAAGGCTTAGTTTTAAGACTCAGCCTTTCCCACCCTTTTTGATGTAGGGTGGTGCACCCTTTTTGATGTAGGGTGGTGCACTCTCATGACGAATCCCATTATGCCTCAGATGAGTGACTTTGTATCAGAGACTTTCTTGTTTATAGATTGGATTAAGGGTTTGGATTTCTATACTATAAAGTGGGGCAGACTGGGAGCTTGCTCTCTCGGTTCCTGCTATCACCATTGCAGGGGCCTCCCTGATCCCTTGCCCTCCATGGGAAAAGCAGGTTTTCTGCTTTTCCCTTGTCTTCTCTTGTGGTTTGCCTGTCTTGGTGAGACACCAATAAACAGAATGGCCCACCACCCTCCAACTCTGCCGTTTCTTTACAGTTGGCCCGAATCCAATGGGAACCTGCATATGAATGGCCACGATGGCGGGTCCTGGCCATACAATTGGCTTAGTTTGTGGCAGGATTCAGAGATCGGTATGGGGTCACCACCCTTGAGGGGTGGGGTAAAGGACTGGTTGCTGTTCTGGCTCCCCATGGCTGTCCTTTTAGGGGCCGTGGGATGCGTGTTTTTTACTCAAGAGGAAGCCAAGAGTTCTGTGCAAGAAGCTGCCCGAGGTCAAAAGCTTCAGTATGAACTGCAAATCGAACAGCAGAAAAGGCTGGAATTGGAGCAAGCACTGAAGAAGAAATTATGGGTTTGCAAGTTGCAGTTTGTCCTGGAAGCTGAACGTTTGCACCGGCAGTTGTTGGAGCAACAACTGTGGATTCAAGAGCTCGAGTCTCTGCTTCTGACCAAAAGCCAGCAGCCACAGGAACCTAAATGGTCACCAAAGGAGCAGCAACACCCGTGCTGGTGGACTGGTTTTGAGTCAGCAGAAGCAGGCGCTTGCAACTCCTCTTCTGAGGATGAGAAGGCTCAGGCTAAAACTTCCATACGCACACTGAGAGCCCAACCAGTGGTCACCAAGAAGGTAAAAACCCAGCAGCATAGAGTCCCTCAGGGGCAGCCACAGCCTCTTGCCAAGGTAATGGAACACTCTGTGGTCCGGCCCTATACTCAGGCAGAGCTGATGGAGTTGGGGGAACAATTTAGGCAGAAACCTACTGAATCCCTGGTAGCCTGGTTACTGCGATTATGGGACATAGGGGTGGATGGCATCATGCTCTCCAAAACAGAGATGGAGAAATTGGCCACCATTACCACACACTCCTCCTTGAAGCAGCGTCTTTAGAACTGCCATGGCAACCCAGGAGACCATACCCTATTAGAATGGGTGATGGCCGCCATTCGTATGGTCTGGCAGAATGCTGGAGAATTGCCAGAGTCAATGAGTCCGTGGCAGTGCTACAGCGAGTTAGTAAAGGTCCTTCGGGAACTAGGTATGAAGAATGCTGTTTTCAACCCTGGGTCCCGTGGGCCAGACGAGGAAGTGTTTACAGCAAAAATGAGAGAATTTATTCTTTCTAGCGCCCCATCAGCCCTTTTTTGGGTCACTTGTGGCTATCTTGGGCCCCTATGTGGGGCAGCCCATCAATACAGTTACACAGATGGTAGCAGATTTAGGAGAGCTGGAGGTTGCTGGGGATCATAAAGCAGTGAGGGCTACTGCCCATGTTGCTCCCCCAACTAACAAGGGAAACAGACCTAGAAAGGTTACCCAAATACAGATGTGGGTAGATTTGATTGCAGCTGGAGCAGATAAGGGGAAATTGGATGGCCAGTCTAATAAAATTCTTTTGGAGCTTTGGTGGCAGCTTAAACCAGAACAGAAGTTCCAACCACTGAGATGAAAGGCCCCATCAGCTACCAATAAAACAGTGGTTCTTAACCTTTTTTGAGGTACCAAACCCACTAGTTTCATATGTGCACTCACCGAACCCTTCTTTAGTGATAAATAAAATATGATTTTTTTTTTTCCAAATTCAAGACATAGGTATATGTTTTATTACTGGTGCACAAAATGAGCTGTGCATGAACATCTCCTTGCTCAAAGAACAAAACCAACAAAGTGCATGAACTCACAACAAATTACAGTATTACTTTATTCTGGCCTCTGCAGCAGAGGCTTCTCCGAACCCCTGAGACCGACTCATCGAACCCCTAGGGTTCGATAGAACCCAGGTTAAGAACCACTGCAATGAAATATTTGGTGTGCGGGTACCTGGGTTACAAGATTATATGATAGAGACGGCCGAGGGAGAGGAGAAATCCCAAGACCCATTGTACCAGTTTGAATAGGAAAAGGGCCGAGGGACCCGTCTAACGGGGATGGGCGGGGACTGGAGGCCACACGTGGAACTGGCTATCCATTGGTCCCCTTCCAATGTTCAACGGGTGTTGGCCTTGGTGGATACAGATGCAGAATGTTTCCTCCTCTATGGGAACCCAGAGCGGTTTGCTGGGACCCCAGTGGCCACTGAAAGCTATGGGGGCCAAACTGTTCAAGTGAAGCCAATAACTATTCCTTTGGGTATAGGAAGACTGCCTCCTAAGCCACATAAGGTATATGTATCTCCTATTCCTGAATATATTTTGGGGATAGATGTCCTTCAAGGACTATGGTTGGAAACTACAGCCGGGAGTTCTGGCTGCGGATCAGGGTTGTGAAGGCAGTGTTGCGGGGACACACATCACATTCCCCTTTGCAATTACCCATCCCTCAGCGAGTGATTAACACCAAGCAGTACCGCCTGCCAGGTGCTTATGAAGAAGTCACAGGGACAATCCTCGAATTAGAAAAGGTGGGGATCATCCGGCCAGCACACAGTCCTTACAACTCCCCAGTGTGGCCTGTGCGCAAATCAGATGGAACCTGGAGAATGACAGTAGATTACAGAGAACTTAACAAAGTTGTTCCCCCTTTGCATGCTGCTGTTCCCTTGATAGCTAACATGAAGGATCGGCTAAGCCATGAGTTGGGGACATACCACTTTGTGTCAGACTTGGCCAATGCTTTTTTCTCTATTGATATAGCTGCAGAGTCAAGACCAATTTGCCTTCAGTTTGGAAGGGAGACAATGGACCTTTACAGTATTACCCCAGGGCTATTTGCAAAGCCCCACCTTGTGCCATGGCCTGGTGGCTGCTGACCTGGCTAAATGGAAACAGCCAGAGGTATTTCGCATATACCATTATATTGATGATATTATGTTAACTAGTGATTCTCTTCCAGAATTGGAGCAAGCAGTCCCTACCCTGCTATCCCATTTGAAAGCATATGGCTGGGCAGTTAATGAGAGCAAATTACAAGGACCTGGGTTATCTGTTAAATTCTTTGGAATTGTCTGTTCAGGTAAGACAAAAGTTATCCCTGACGCAGTTATAGATAAGATCCAAGCATACCCCATGCCCACTAGGTAAAACAGTTACAGGAATTCTTAGGTTTGTTGGGGTATTGGTGAGCATTTATACCCCATTTGGCTCAGTTACTTCGCCCCTTGTACAACCTTATTCAGAAGGGGGTTCGTTGGGATTGGACTGAGCAGGCTCAAGGTTCATTTGCAGCAGCTAAGAGAGCTGTCAAGGTGGCACAGGCCTTGAATATGTTTGATCCTGCCAGGCCCTGTGAGCTAGATGTTCATGTAATCTCGGAGGGGTTTGGATGGGGCTTGTGGCAACGAACAGAGCACTTACGGCAACCTATTGGATTTTGGTCCCAATTGTGGAAAGGTGCTGAAGTTCCTTACACATTAGTGGAGAAGCAACTGGCAGCTGTGTATGCTGCCCTCCTGGCCACTGAGAGTATTACAACCACAACACCAGTTACAGTCAAGACAACATACCCTATTGTAGGATGGGTGAGAGATTGGGGGACCAAACCACATAGTGGTATGGCCCAAATGTCCACCCTGGCCAAGTGGGGTGCCTACCTGCAACAATGCTGTGCTCTTAGCACCAGCCCGTTGGGGGCAGAACTGCAGGTCTTGGGTCCAGTCACCTATGCAACCTTAGAGTCAGGTGCAGCGGGGGCTCAGGAGGCAGAACCTGAAGTCAGTCCCTACCAGGAGGGGCGGGTGCCCATCCCTGAGGATGCCTGGTATACTGATGGTTCCAGCAGGGGCCAACCTGCCAAGTGGACGGCCATATCCTTCCATCTGGCCACTGAGACTATTTGGATGGACACGGGTATAGGCCAAAGCAGCCAATGGGCAGAAGTAAGAGCTGTTGGGCTAGTTGTCCCATAATGAACTTTCACCTCCTGTACTGACAGCTGGGCTGTATATCGTAGACTGATCCTTTGGATTGCTACTTGGCACATGGTAATGCACCGTCCACTATGGGGTCAGGCCATGTGGCAGGACTTATGGGAAACAGGACACCAGAAGCAGGTGACAGTATATCATGTCACGGGGCATGCCACTCTAGCCCATCCTGGGAATGATGAGGCAGATACATTGGCAAAGGTGCGATGGTTGGAGACGGCACCTGCAGGTGATGTGGCGCAATGGCTCCACCGGCGCCTGCTCCATGTGGGACAGAAAACTATGTGGCTATGATTAAGGCGTGGAACTTGCCTGTGTCCTATGCAGAGGTACTTGCAGCCTGTGAGCAATGTGCAGCGTGTTCCAAGGAGCACCCATGGAGACCACTGGTGTCACCTGGACAGATTCAGAGGGGTCATGTTCCATTGACACGATGGCAGATAGAAATCATTGGACCCTTACCAAAGTCAGAAGGGTACCAATATGCAGTCACTTGTGTAATTACTGCCACCGGGCTGCTTGCTGCTTATCCCGCCCGTAATCCTGACCAGAGGGCAGTCATACAGGCTTTGGACTGCCTGAGTGCTGCATATGGGCGACCGCTGGTCCTTGAAAGTGACAATGGTACCCACTTCATGGTTCAATGGCGAGGCAATGGGCTAAAGAGCTGGGGGTGGACTGGGAATACCATGTTCCCTACCACCCCCAGGCTGCTGGTATCATTGAGTGGTATAATGGACTCTTAAAGCAGGGACTGCAACAGGAGAGGGGCACCAGCTCTCTTACTGGTTGGACACACCACTTATGGACAGTACTCAGATTTTGAATGAGAGACCTCGACGTGGGAGCCCAGCTCCAGTAGAGGCCCTCCTGCATTGGGCAGCTGCCCCCATTCAGTTGCAGATACGCACCAAGGACATTTTACTCAAGCCAGGTTTTGGACAGCAGGGCAACATGCTCTTGCCTCCCCCAACAGCCCTCCTTAAAGACCAACGGCTTCGATGGACTTGGCCCTGAACTGTACAGGCCCCCCATCTGAGATGGGTGGCCTTTTTGGCACCATGGGGAAAGGGGCTAGAGGTGGACCTCCAGTTAACTGCCTGGGCAACCAGCACCTGGCCACCTAAGGTAGAAGTGTATTATCCCTTGAGTGCCCAGGGGAGACAGCTTAATGAAGGGCACCTTTGTAATTTCTTTATGGCCAATAATGAGATCTCCTATTTTACTACACATAGAACCAGCAGATGCTGGTGTATTGGCCAATAAGGCTTGGTATGACCACTCAGGGTGGCCTCTGGTGCCAGGTACGATGTTGTCTGCAGACAAAACTCTGGCCTGTATTCTGCCAGAGGGAAATGATTTGCCTCTCTTGGTGCCGTTGACAGCTCTCTCATTTCGCCCATAGCTTTTGATTTGTTAATTCTATTTCTGTAATTGGTACTGTTTCTGTTTATGCAATTGTATCCCACTCCTTGCACAGTGACCATCATGGAAGATACCTGTGGTTTAGATTGTGAAGCGAGCAAAAGGGGTGGAATGTTGGTCAAATAAGTTTGTGAATATGATATATAAATTTGCTCGCTTATAGTTTGTATTGGGTGTGGGGAACAGGCTGTAAGCAGGCCGGTCATTTAGCCCAAGGCTTAGTTTTAAGACTCAGCCTTTCCCACCCTTTTTGATGTAGGGTGGTGTACTCTCATGATGAATCCCATTATGCCTCAGATGAGTGACTTTGTATCAGAGACTTTCTTGTTTATAGATTGGATTAAGGGTTTGGATTTCTACACTACAGTGTGTCCGTAAAGTCGTGGTGCAGTTTTGACCGTGTGACTGGTCAAAAGTGTACCATGACTTTACGGACACACTGTATAAAGTGGGGCAGACCGGGAGCTTGCTCTCTCTCGGTTCCTGCTATCACCATTGCAGGGGCCTCCCTAATCCCTTGCCCTCCATGAAACCTGCTTTTCCCTTGTCTTCTCTTGTGGCTTGCCTGTCTTGGTGAGACACCAATAAACAGAATGGTCCACCATCCTCTGACTCCACCATTTCTTTACCGTCTGCCCGAATCCAATGGGAACCTGCGTGTGAATGGCCACGATGGCGGCTCCTGGCCATATAGCACTCATGATGAGTGCATGAATTTTTCTTGATACTTGTTAACCCTCTCTAAAATCACTTCATTTCTCTTCAGCTGGAGCTGCAATTTTAAGATAGAGTATAGAGATTCACTGCATTTCCCTGAGGCTCCAAAAGGCAGTGAGAAGGGAGGGAAAATTCTTCTTGAGTTGTGCATGGCGTCCTGTGTTCTGCTCTCTTGCTTCTGATACTTTTGCATGTTCTGAGTCCACTCTGTCTAGTCAGTGTACTTTATTCTCTTGGGTTCTGTAAACTTCCTACAACTCAGCACAGTGTCCTGGGAGATGACAAATCTCAAAAACCCTTACTACATCTTCGGAGGTTCCATTGAATGCTAATGGAAAAAAGGAAAGAAGGAAGCAAAAGGTGCTATAACAAGCTACCATAGGCTTGGTGGCTTATAAAAACAACAGGCATTTATTTCTCACAGTGCTGGAGGCTGTCAAGTCCAAGATCAAGGCACCAGTGGTTAAGGGCTCTCTTTACAGGCAGCTCTCTTTTTGGTGTGTCCTCACAAGGCAGAAGGGACAAGAGAGATCTCTAGGGTTTCTTTTATAAGGGCAACGACTCTATTGCTCCACCATCTCATTACCATTCTCTCTACCCACCAAAAAGTGATCCATCCCCCCCCCCCCACCCTCAGCCAATGAGAAGAGAAGAGACAAAGTGATGGGCATGCAGTTCCCCTGTGAGTGCCCAACAGGAACTGCACACCTCACTGGCACTCATCCCATGGGACAGGACTAGATGTGTGCTTCCACCTAGTTGTAAGGAAGGCAGGGAATTATAGTCTTTAGCAGAGGAGCTAAAACTTGAGGAGTTGAAGCAATCAAAGGAAGAAGGGAAGAAAATCTATTGGGAGTCAAGTAAAAATCTTTTCCGCAGGCCCTCAGCCAGGCCACCTGGTGACAATAGTCAAAGATCACCAAAGTAGTGACTTCCTCCTGTCGGTAATTCTGATCTCATTTTCCCCTGTAAGTCTTCCTCTCCCCTTCCTCTGTCTGCTCTCCTCTCCTTCTCAGGTTCTGCTACCCCATCTGGCTTCCTTAATGTCTCTCACATCCCCCAGGGCTCTATAAAGTACAAACCAATAAAAACCTAAGTATCTTCTTTTTTAAAAAATATTATTTTTCCGTTGATTTGAGAGAAAGAGAAAAACAAGCATAAATTTGTTGTTTCATTTAGTTGAGTACTCACTGTTTGCTTCTCAATATGCCCTGGCCAGGTCAAACCCATGACCTCTAGCATGCCAGGTCAATGCTTTATTCACTGAGCTGTCCAGCCAGGGCCAGAAGATCCTCTTGAGTCAGGTTCCACCCATTGTGTTTTGTAACCTTAGTCCTTTGCTTGCATGCTGAGCAATCAGGACTTTTGTTTTCATTTTCCTGATGTTTGAATTTGGCTTAGGAATATCAAGCTGCTTGGGGGAGGAGAGGAGAGGCAAGACAGCAGGGCCAGTCCACCTATAAGAGAAGGTGTAGAACATCAGTTGGTTCCCCACCTACATTGCGATCACCCAGGGAGCTTCAGAGTACCACCAAGGCTGAGAACCACTGACAAACAGCACATACCCCACATTTTGCACATTTGACTACACAAGCTGGTAGATAGGGATGACAGGGTCACTGTTACCTATCATAGTTGATCCAACACTGTGTCCCAATTCTGGCAGCTCAGACGTAAATCACCTTGCCCTAGAGGCCTTATATAAATGCTTGTGCACCCTAAAGGACCATTTACAAACCAGAATCCTATGAGATAACCCAGCCACCCGAGAATGGCAGGCACACCAGTGAGTGGGATTCCTCTTTCAGTTGCCCCTCTGCCACAGCTTCCTTTCCGTGCTCTCTTCTGAACAACCCTTCTCAACCCCAGGCCATATCTAATGCCCTCATATTGTTGCCAACAGAAAGGAGCAAGAGGACAAATGAACTAGGGGCTGGTTTAATGAAGGACTTGGGAGCACCCTGGAGGGTTCCTGTTTCTAAATCATCTCTCATGTGCCTGTCTGGTTGCATCAGGTGTTGCTCATCTTACACAATGAACGTCCAAAAGGGCATAAAGTTTTATTTTGAAGTCCACTAGAATCAGAGCTGGTTGCTTTAACCCAGCAACAAAATCTCCATCAGGCAGAGAATGGGCTGATCATGGGACACGCGGGGAGTTCAGAGACACTGCCTGGCGCCTGTCACCATCCCTTTCAGGCAACTTTCCATGTGCACAGTGCCCAGTGGGATTGACTCCAGATAACCATTTCTTCTTTTAACCCTTCTCTCCTCCTGACCTGATCTCTGATCTAGTCTTTTTCTGTTCTTCTGTCTGAGTCACCCCTACCTGCCTCCAGCTCAGAGGGGCTGTGGCTGGGCCTCTGTCGAGAGCACCTCTGAAACCCAGACTTCCCACCTACCAAGGTATTGTTGTGCTGCTCCTACTGTGACCAATTTTAAACTACCCACATGAAATCATGGATCTGGGAAAACAGGTAATCAGCTCTCGCCAGTCTGGGATCTGGCTCCAATACACCGAGGGCTGGGGGCAAACACTGGAGATGAAGCAAAAAGGCTTTTAGGCTGCTTATAGTTACTGCTCTCCTATAGTCAGGTGGAAGCACGACTTCTGGGGGCCTGTATTTTTGTGGTAGGTGTTTTGAAATGCTTTATAAAACTATACCACCCTCCCTCGTTCTAATACTAATGTCTATGGATTCGAGGAATTCAGACACACCTCTCATGAAAATTTGTCAAATCAAACACTCCTCAAACTAGAAAAAGATGTAACCCATTCATTTTGAGATTAGGAAACTAAGGCTCAAAATACCGAAGTGACCTACCTGCCCATGGTCCGAGAGTGTTCTGAAGGAAACTAAAACTAGAGTCTAGTTCTCCTGATTGTATATCCAATCATGTGTGTGTGTGTGTGTGTGTGTGTGTACATGTATATGTATATAGGAAACTGACTGTTTAGGTTGGTTCGGAGAGGAAACCAGAATGGCTAGGGGATTTCGGTAGGAGTTTTCAGTATACATGCTTTGCCACCTTTTGAGATCATATGACTGTATTACTAACTCAAAAATTTAAAAGTCCTCAGTTTTTCTTTACCATAATTTCAGTTGGGTTTTCTACAATTTGCAACTAAAGAATCCTGACTGAGCTACCTTTACTGCTATACACAGGAGTGGAGCAAAAATAGGTTTACAATGGTAAGCATGTAAAACACAGTTTATTCTTGTATTATTATTTATTTATTTAAAAAGTTATTAACTTACTTTTGCCCACTCCTGTATATTTAGCTTGTTTCTATTAATGAGGCAAGTATCTGTTTCTCAGATATAAAATTCAAAATGTTATTTCTTTTTACTCCCTTAGTGAGTTCTGTACAAATTTCTCTGTTTCTACCTGCTCCCTGGTGCCCTTTATTAAAGAGGTGAGTAATTAAGTGAAATTTCTTTGCGGGGAGCAGGGAGACCTTAGTTGTATGCTAACTATGACTTCCTCAGTGTCCCAGAGGAAAGTAGTTAGATGCAGCCTTCCTAGGGGATGCCCTCACTGGCATATTCCAGTTCCTGCCCATTTCCCAAAGCGTTTCGTCTCTACAGTTTTCCAACAGGTGGAACCTCCACCCACCTACCTAGAGTGTGTCTCGCAATATCTTAGCACCTGGTGAGGGCTCCTGAAAGACAAGCTGTCATTTAGTAGCTCATTTAATGACTCTGCTGCTAGCTTGACAGTGAAGAGAATTGCAAGAAGTCAGATGGCTCCAGGTTCACAAGCTTAGTTTCATCACTTACTGGCTATGTGTGGGAGAGGAAGTTAGCCTTTCTGGCCCTATTGTCTTCATCTGTAAAATAGGGCTCCATATTATATTTGTAAAATCCTAGCTCCAGGATGGCAGTGTGGATTCAGTGAGGTAACATAGGAAAAACATTAACTCAGAGCCTGGTGCAGAGTAAATGACAACGCAGTGCCTCACACGGTTAGGCCTGTTCATCTGGTCACAGGTCATTTGCCAGAGTTCTGTATTCATACAACAGCTGTCTGCCAATCAAAGTGCATGTCTTCAGTGGTGCTGGACTTTTTAATAATGTGCTATGCTTAGTCTAGCCTCCATTTTCTCCATCTCACAATACCCTTTTAAGGTATTGGGCCAGCTGCTGAAAATTAAGATATTCAGCATTTAATTTTGCTCTAAATGTCTAAGTACTAACTGTATCCCAAGAGCTCTCTGGTATCGGGAAAAGTATTTTTCTTCGGAAAGTACATGATTTTGTTCTCTACATACCTTGAGGTTGACTATTCGTGAAACCTTTCACTTTTTGATTCAATAATTGAAATCTAGTTTCTATTTCAATGGAGAAAAAGGTCTTTCTATACCTTCTCTTTTTTTTATAATTGAGATGCAATTAACATACAACATTTGTATTAGTTTTAGGTGTGCAACATAATTACTTGACATGTGTATATTGAGAAATAATTACCATAGTAAGTTTAGTTAACATTCAAACCATATTGGTACAAACTTTTATATTGTGATAAGAATTTTTAAGATCTACTCTATTTGCAGCTTTCAAATATGTATACAATGCAGTAGTAACTATAGTTATCATGCTGCAAGTTTTATTCCCAGGACTTATAACTGAAAGTTTGTACCTTTTAAACACCTTCACCCATTCGGCCCACACTCCATCACCTGCCTCTGATTACTACCAATTTTCCTGGGTATCTATAAATTCAGGATTGTTTTTAAATTCCACATGTAAGTGAGATTTTATAGTACAATTATGCATTATTTAATGGCAGGAATATCTTTTGAGAAATGTGTCGTTAGACAATTTCATCATTGTGCAAACATCATAGAGTGCACTTACACAACTCTAGATGGTACAGCCTACAACACACTCAGGCTACATGGTACAAGCTATTGATCCTAGGTTATGAATCTGTGCAGCATATTACTGTAGATAATTGTAATGCATGTTAAAACAGCTTTGATGTCTCTAAAACAGGGGCCCCCAAACTACCGCCCGGCACGTGGGCCGCATGTGGCCCCCTGAGGCCATTTATCCGGCCCCCACCGTACTTCCTGAAGGGGCACCTCTTTCATTGGTGGTCAGTGAGAGGAGCATGGGATGCATCCACACCCATAGTTCCCCATTGAAATACTGGTCAGTTTGTTGATTTAAATTTACTTGTTCTTTATTTTAAATATTGTATTTGTTCCCGTTTTGTTATTTTACTTTAAAATAAGATATGTGCAGTGTGCATAGGGATTTGTTCATAGTTTTTTTATAATCCGGCCCTGCAACGGTCTGAGGGACAGTGAACTGGCCCCCTGTGTAAAAAGTTTGGGGGCCCCTGCTCTAAACCATAGGAATCTCCATTGTAATCATTTTTTTCTTTTCTTTTATTTTTTTGAGAGGCAGACAGGGAGAGAGACGGTGAGAAGCATCGACCTACAGTTGCTTTCACTTTAGTTGTGCATTGATTGCTTCTCATATGTGTCTTGACTGGAGCAAGCCAGTTTCCCCTTATTCAAGCTAGTAGCCTTGGGCTCTTCATTTTAGTAACCGTTAGGCTCAAGCTGGTGAGCTTTGGAACCATGTGGACAATTCCCACGCTCAAGCCAGTGACCCTGTGCTGATGAGCCTGCGCTCAAAGCCAATGACCTCAGGATTTTGAACCAGCGACCTCAGTGTTTTGGGATGACACTTTATCCTCTGTGCCGCCACCACCATTATAATCTTATGGTACCACCATTGTACATGAGGTCTGTCATTTACTGAAATGTTGCTATGTAGTGCATGACTGTATTTCTTACTCTGTCCGACTTATTTTACTCAGTATAATGCCCTCAAGGTCCACTCATATTGTTGCAAAAATGGCAGGATTTTCTTCTTTTTTATGGTTGAATAATATTCTAGTGTGCGTGTATATATGCGTGTAGAGCATTTTCTTTCTTTTTCATTATTATTAATTTTTTTATTTTAGTGAAAGGAGGGGAGGCAAGACAGACTCCTACATGCACCCCAACTGGTATTCACCAGCAATCTCACTAGGGGGCAACGCTCTGCCCAGCTGAGGCCCTTGCTCTGTTGCAACCAGAGCCATTCTAGCACCTGAGGCAGAGGTCATGGAGCTATCCTGAGCACCCAGGCCAACTTTGGTCCAATCGAACCATGGCTGCAAGAGAGGAAGAGAGAAAGAAGCAAGAAGGGGTGGGGAGGAGAAGCAGATGGGCACTTCTCCTGTGTGTCTTGACAAGGAATCAAACCCAGGACTTCCACACACTGGGCCGACATTCTACCACTGAGCCAGCTGGCCAGGCCTCTAGTTTTAATTTTTTGAGGAGTCTCCATACTGTTTCCCAATTTACATTCTCATCAATGGTGCACAGTTTCCTTTTTCTTCACATTCTCACCAGCACTAACCTCTTGTATTTTTGATAATAGCCACTCTAATAGCTGTGAGGTGTCACCTCATTGTAGTTATTTGTATTTATTTGCATTTGATTAGTTATGTCCAGCACCTTTTCATGTACCTGTTGGCCATTTGTATGTCTTTTCAGAAAAATACAGTTTATCTGCTCATTTTAAAATCAGATTAATTTTTAATCTATTGAGCTGTGTGAGTTCTTTATATATTTTGGATATTAAGCCATTATCAAATACATAATTTACAAATATTTTTCCCATTCAGTATATTTCCTTTCTATTTTGTTGATGGTGTCCTTTGCTGTACTTAAGCATTTTAGTATGATGTAATCTCAGTGGTTATGTTTGCTTTTGTTGTCTTTCCTTTTGGTGTCAAAACCAAAATTATCATTGCCAAGACCAATGTCAAGGAGCGTTCCCCCTATGTTTTTTTCTAGGAGTTTTGTGATTTCAGATTTTATGTTCAAGTCTTTGGTTTTATTTTTAGTTGATTTTCCCATATGATATAAGATAGTGGCCCAGTTTCATTCTTTTGCATTTGCCTTTCAGTTTTCTAAACACCATTTATTGAAGAGACTATCCTTTAACCATTGTATATCCTTGGCCCCTTTGTTGTAAATTAATTGACGGTGTGTGTGGGGGGTTATGTCTGAGATCTCTATTTAGTTCTGTTTATCTATGTGTCTGTTTTTATGCCATTTCCAAATAGAGTTTTGGTATGCAAAAATTGGATGCCTCCAACTTTGTTCTTTTCTTTTTTTGCCCTAGATTTCCAGGGCCAATTATTGCTTGAGCACTAGGAAGTGAGAACTGACTGAGGCATGGTAAGCCTCCAAGCCTAACTTTTGACTCGGTGCTTCCTCCAGAGGTGAAATCTAGATCAAGAGCCCTAAGGGTTTCTTATTTTCCTACACTTGCTTTGTATGCTGGTGCTGTATAGCATCATCCATTCAATTCAATTTATTCTTAAATTCTAATTAACTTATTTTTCATATATTAACATTTTGTTTTTATTTTCTTTTTCAAAAATTTTATTCCCATCCTCCACTCCCTCCCCTCTGGCAACTATTAGCTTGTTTTCTATATATATATATATGTGTCTGTTTCCATTTCGTTTTGTTTATTCATTTGTTTTGTTTTTTACATTCCACATATTAGTGAAATCATATGGTATTTGTGGTATTTGTCTTTATTTGTATTATTTCACTTAACATAATACCCTCTAGGTCCCTTGATGTTGTCACAAATGGAAAGATTTCATCCTTTTTATTGCTTAATAATATTCTTCTGTGTGTGTGTGTGTGTGTGTGTGTTTACCTTAGATAGATAGAGATGAGCATCTAAGTTGCTTCCTTATTTTGGCTATTACTAGTAATGCTGTAATATATACTAGTAATATATTAAACAGTATATATATAATAGTATATATATATAAAATAAGTATATATTTATTATATATATACTATTAGTATTATATATAGTAAATGCTAGTATATATTGCTATTAATTACTAGTATATATCTTTCCAAATTATTGTTTTTGTTTCCTTTGGATAAATACCCAGAATTGAAATTACCAGAGCATATGGCAGCTATATTTTTAATTTCTACAGTTTCTGCACTAATTTATAATCCCTCTACAATGCACAAGGGTTCCCTTTTCTCCACATCCCCACCAACACTTGTTATTTGTTTATTTATTAATGATAGCCATTCTGATAGGTGGTTTTAATTTGCATTTCTCTGATGATTAGTGATGTTGAGCATCTTTTCATATGTCTGTTGGCCATCTGTATGTCCTCTTTGGAGAAGTGTCTATTCAGATTCTCTGCCCTTATTTTAATTGAATTGTTTGTTTTAGTGTTAGGTTGTATGAGTTTCTTATATATTTTGGATATTAACCCCTTATCGGGTGCATCATTGGCAAATATCTTCTTCCACCAGTAGATTGTCTTTTCATTTTCTTGATGTTTTCTGTTGCTCTGCAAAAACTTTAGTTTAATGCTGTTCCATTTGTTTATTTTATTTTATTTGTTTTTGTTTGTTTCCTTTGCCTGAATATACATATCCAAAAGTACATTGCTAAGAATGATGTCAGAATTTACTACCTATGTTTTCTTCTAGGAGTTTTATAGTTTCAGGTCTTAACATTTAAGTCTTTAATACATTTTTAGTTTATTTTTGTATGTGGTATAATAAAGTGGTCCAATTACATTTTTTTGCATGTGTCTCTTCAGTTTTGCCAACAGCATTTATTGAAGACACTGTCTTTACCCCATTGTATATCCTGGTCTACTTTGTTGTAGATTAATTTACCATATAAGTGAGGATATATTTCTGGGCTCTTCATTCTATTCCTATATATCTGTTTTTATACCAGTACCATACGGTTTTGATTATTGTAGCTTATAGTGTAGTTTATGTCAGGGAATATTATAACTCCCAATGATCTCAAAATTTCTTCCGCTATTCTGGGTCTTTGTGGTTTTATATACATTTTAGGATTAGGTTTTAATAAAGATTGCACTGAAACTATATATTGGTTAGGTAGCAAAGATATTTTAACAATATCAATCCTTTCAATCCACGAGCAAGGTATATCCTTCCATTTATTTGTATCTTGTTCAGTTTCTTTCTTCAATGTCCTATAGTTTTCAGCATACAGATCTTTCATATCTTTGATTAAATTTATTCCTTTGGTCAGGGCACAAACCAAAATATGCATGATGGAGTGGAAGAAAAAATGTTTCCCTTCCCCCTCCCCTCTCTCTCCCTTCCTGTTTCTGTCTCTCTAAAAGTCAATAAAAATTAAACCCTGGCTGGATAGCTCAGTTGGTTGAAGCATTGACCCAGAGCATGAAGGTTGCTGATTTGATCCCCAGTCAGGACACATACAGGAGCAGCTCAATGTTCCTGTCTCTCTCTCTCCCTTCTTCTCCCTCTCTGTCTCAAAAAAAAATTATTCCTAGATGTTTTGTGTTGTTCAGTACAATTGTCAGTGGGATTGTTTTTTTAATTTCTCCTTCTGCTTGTTTGTTATTAGTGTATAGAAATGCAACAGGTTTTATTTATTGGTTCTGTATCCTGCAACTTTACTGAATTTATTTATTAATTTTAATAGTTTTTCAGTGGAGTCCTTAGGGTTTTCTATATGTACTAACATGTTGTCTGCAAATAAGAAGACTTTTACTTCTTTCCTTTAGATTTGAATGCCTTTTACTTTTACCTTTTATTTTCTGTCTGATTACTGTGGCTATGACTTCTCATATCATATTAAACAGAAGTGGTGATAGTGAGATTTTTTGTCTTGCTCCTGATCTTAGAAAAATGTTTTCAACTTTTCACCTTTGAGTATGATATTAGCCATGCATTTGCCATATATGGCCTTTATTATGTTGAGATATGTTTCTTTTCTTTTAATTATTCTTTTAATTTCTTTTTATTTTATTCATTTTAGAGAGGAGACAGAGAGAGAGAGAGAGAGAAAGAGAGAGAGAGAGAGAGAGAGAGAAAGGGGGGAAGAGCTGGAAGCATCAACTCCCATATGTGCCTTGACCAGACCAGTGCAGGGTTTTGAACTGGCGACCTCAGTGTTCCCAGGTCGACACTTTATCCACTGCGCCACCACAGGTCAGGCAAGAGATATGTTTCTTTTATACCAATTTTGTTGAGGATTTTTATCATAAAAGGAGGTTGAATTTTATCAAACGCTTTTTCTGCATCAGTTGAAATTATCATGTGGTTTTTACCCTTTATTTTTTATGTGATATATCATGCTGATTGATATACAGATGTTAAAACATCCTTTCATCTTTGGGATGGATCCCACTTGATTATGAAGTATACTCCTTTTGGTATATTGTTGAATCTGGTTTTCTAATATTTTGTTGAGAATTTTTACATCTATGTTCGTCAAAGATATTGGCCTATAATCTTCTTATTTTCTAATGTCTTTGTCTGCTTTTGGTATCAAGGTAATACTGAATCATCAGGATAATACTGGCCTCATAGAATAAGTTTGGAAGCATTCCTTCTTCCATTTTTTTGGAAATAGTTTAAGGAGAGGTATTAATACTTTTTAAATATTTGGTAGGATTTACCTGTGAAGCTCTCTGGTTCTAGACTTTCATTTGTTGGGAGTTTTTTGATTACTGCTTCAATTTCATTGCTAGTAATTAGTCTATTTAGATTTTATATTTCTTCCTGGTTCCGTCTTTGAAGACCTTATATATATATGTACGCACACACTACACATATATATGCATATATATGTAGATATATATAGATATAGATATATATGTCTAGATATTTATCCAGATTGTAAAATTTTTGAAAATAATTTTTTATAGTATTATTTAGTGAATACTAAAATACCTTTGTATTTCTGTTTTGTCAGTTGTAACTTCTTTTATTTATAATTTTATTTATTTGGGCTTTTTTTTCTTGATGAGTTTGGCTATAGGTTCGTCACATTTGTTTGGTTTTTCAAAGAATCAGCTTTTGATTTTATTGATCTTTTCTATGTTTTTTGGAATTTCTATTTAGTTTATTTGCACTTGGCTCTTAACTATTCCTTTCCTTCTGTTTACTTTGGGTTTTGTTTGTTCTCCTTTTTCTAGTTCTTCTATGTGTAGTGTTAGAGTTTTCATTTGGGACTTTTGTTTTTTTGAGGTAGGCCTTTATAACTAAGAATTCACTCTTAGAACTGTTTTTGTTGTACCCCATAAATTTTCAAAAGTTGTGTTTTCAGTTTTGTTTCAAAATAGTTCTGATTTCCGCTTTGATCCATTGCTTGTTTAATAGCATGTTGTTTAGTCTTCACATATTTGTGTTTTTCTCAGTTATTTTCCCATAGTTAATTTCTAGTTCCATGCCGTTGTGGTCAGAAAAGATACTTGATATGATTTCAAAGTTCTTGAATTTATTGTGGCTTGTTTGGTGGCCTAATATGTGAGCTATACTGGAGAATGCTCCATGTGCACTTGGGAAAAATGTATATAGTATGCATTTTTTTGGATGAAATGTTCTAAAAAATGTCTTATGTCAGTATGATCTGATGTAATATTTAAGGCCATTATTCCCTTGTTAATTTTTGATCTGGATGATCTATGCATTGATGTGAATGGGGTATTAAAATCCCCTGTTAATGTATTACTATAGATTTCTCCTTTTATGTCAATTAAAATTTCTTTATATATTTAGGTGCTCCTGTTTTGGGTTCATAGATATTTACAATTTTTATTTCCTCTTTATAATTATGTAATGTCCTTCTTTGTCTTTTCTTTTTTTTTGCTTTTTTGTTTTAAGGTCTATTTGTATGATATAAGTATTGCTAACCCAGCTTTCTCTTCTATTTGCATGAAATATCTTTTTTCATGTTTTCACTTTCAGTCTGTGTGTCTTTCAATTTAAAATGAATCTCTTGTGAGCAGTATGTAGGTGAGACGGGTTATGTTTCTTTTTAAAGTTACGATTATGATTATGTTTAAGAGAGAGGTAAGGAGAGAGAGACAGAGATAGGAACATATTTATTATATATATTTTATAACTCAATAAAGATGATTAGAATTTTTAAATAAAAATAAAACGTTCTTTCTATTAAAAAGAAAAATATAACTGGAGTCAAACCGCCAGGTCTGAATCCCAGCCTTTTAGCAGATTAATCATGTGATTTTGATTAAATTACTTAATCTCTGTGGGTATCTCAGCCTCCAATTCCTCATCTATAAAGTGGGGATAAAACTGTTTTTTTAATATATATTTTAAGACTGTCATAAAAGTATTTTTTACTAGATTTTGTTCATTTATGCATTTACCAATAAATATGTAATGAGCATCTACTGTGTGTCAAGCATTGTGCTGGGTAGGAAGGATGGACCCACCTTTCTGGGCAGTGTAGCAGTAAACAGACAGGAGTCCATGAAGCTAATTTTCTAATGGGCTGGGGGATACCACAGATAGAAGAAAAGGATAATTACAGATAGAAATATATGCTATGAATGAGATTAAACAAAGTACTGCAATTACCTAAGAATATCATATATTAGACAGTGTGCTCAGGGAAAGACCTCCAGAGGAGGTCATTAAATCAATTTGTAAAGGAAGCAGAGAAGGGGATCATGCAAAGATATGAAAGACGAAAGCAGAAGGAATAATATGTCCAAAGGCCCTGAGGGTGGAATGAGTTTGGACAGTCAAGGGATAAAAATCCCAGGGCCTGACCCGTGGTCAGTGGACCTGGAACACTGAGGTCACTGGTTCAAAACCCTGAGCTTGCCTGGTCAAGGCACATATGGGAGTTGACTCTTCCTGCTCCTCCACCCTTCTCTCTCTCTCTTTCACTCCCCCGCTAAAGTGAATAAAGTCTTTTATAAGGAATAAAAAGCCCAGTATAACTGGAGAGTAGTGAGTATAGTTGAGAAACAGGAGTTGAGATAGGTTAGGGGAGAGGAGGTACTTGGATCAATGGCTTTGGGGGAATTGTGAAGGCAAGCAAAAGCCCTTGGAAGATTTACAAAGGTATTAGGAAGCTCTGATTTCATGTTACAACACACACTCTGGTTATACTGTGGAAAATTAGTTGTAGAGAAGACAATTATAGAAGTCAGGAATTTGTAGGAGGTTGTTGCAGCATTCCAGAAACTGGGAGCTTGGACCGTGCTTGTGGCCTTGCAGAAGGAGAGAAGTAGGTGGATTCTGGCTATATTTTGGTGATAGAGTCAGCAGGTCTTGCTGATATATTGTATGAATAGATGAGAAAAAGAAAAGAATCAAGAATGACCCTGGATATATTTGGCTTGTATAATTGGATAGGAGTTGGTCTATTTGCTGATGTAAGGGAGTCTCAGGCAGAAAATCAAGAATTCTGTTTTACAGACGATAAGTCTGAGATGTGTATTAGAGCAGACAACCAGATGGAGATATCATGTATGCGAGTGGATGTGAGAATCTGGAGCTTAGGGGCGAAATGAAGACCAAAGATATAAAGAGGATTTCATAGCAATGTAAAGTGTGTTGTTATGAAGGCTCCTTGCAATTGCAGGGGGCACCAGTTCTTCCGTCTCTTTTTCAGGTATAGTTCCATCTCCCTAGATGACTACAGGTAGCAGAAATGTGGGGGAAGGAAGGGGAAACAAGAGCAGAGGTTGTTCTCAGTAGACACTAAGAGTCAATTACCACATTCCAAAAATGATTTCCCTTTCCTAAAGGGTCATACCTATTTGCAGACTGCTTCTGACCCCTCACTTTCCAGAGCTCATGTTAAAGGGCACCTTCTCCAACCATCCTTTCTAAAATAGGTCTTTCTTGATTTTCACTCCACTGCAACATTTCCTCATTCAACACACTGTTGATTTCATGCAAATAATTTGTTTATAATTATTAGTTTATGTTTTTTTTATTTGTTTTTTCTGTTAGACAGTTAGAGAGAGAATTAGACTCCGTGGCTGGAACCTGCCTGGGTTGGTCAGCCAGAACTAGCACAGCACCTGGCACATAGTAGGTGTACAATAAATATTTGTTGAAAAAGTAAATGAGCTGCCCCTGCCTGAGATATCACCAGCACTCTTAAACATGGGCTGGAGTAGCTTTATTCCGTATCTCCTGACAAGGAATGGGCTTTGTTTTGTTTGTTAGGGTGAAAATACAGTATGTCCGTAAAGTCATGGTGCACTTTTGACTTTTAACTCGTCAAAAGTGCACCATGACTTTACGGACACACTGTATTTAACATGAATCTACCCTCCAAACAAAACAGTCAAAGTCATAGAAGCAGAGGGTAGAATGGTAGTTGCCAGGGGCTGGGGTGAGGAGAAAATGGAGAGTTGGTATTCAATGAATGTGAACTTTGTAGTTATTCAAGACCAATAAGGAACTGGTTTTTAAAGACTGCTTAGGGAATAATTATCCGGGAACGTAAAGGCTAACAAGATGGTGGGTTTCCAAGAACCACAGGAGCGGGTGCCATCTGCATCACGCACTCAGCACTGTGGCGTAGGCATCACTAGGAGAATCAGGATCATGGCCCAGAGGTGGGTGGATCCACTCCAACTCTCTGCTAAGCTCCTGAAACAAAAGATGTTTGTAAGCTTTTAGACTTGTTCTCATGAGATGTCAGGGACAGCAAACTGAAAAAAAAAACAAAACGTATGGCTATGTGCCAACTGCCTGGTTGAAAAACTAGTCCCTTTCATGGAAAAAGAAATTGAGAAACTATTTTAAGATTTCTAATCAGGATATGTCTCCTGCAGGGGAGAAGGCTATTTTTATGTTCCATCCCAACACACCGGACAGTTCTGGGAATACAGCACGTATCCAGCTTCTCTGAGTGTAGAATGGGAAGCTAATTGCTAGCTGTGCTCCTGGGAAGAAAGCTGAAAATATCACAAATATAACAGGGCTCTTGATTACTCAGCAAGGACTATCCTCCAGCCCTGTTTAGAGATAGAAAGGGACATGGCAGGTCCAGTTAAAAAAGTAGACAATGAAGCAACAGGAAAAGTATAAAGGGTGGTTGAAATGATGAGGACTTCTGTTAATCTGAACTACAGATCTCATACTGTTCTGAAGAGACTAAATTTATGCATGTGAATTAGCCAATAGGGAGGCATAAAGGCCAAGGGAAAACCTGGCAAAATTTCTATGTATTTTCTAGAAAAAGGGAAGTCAGAATTCATGGGTTGAGAGAAATCATATGCAGGGAGATGTTAGAAATTTTCTTTTGAAATATTGTTTATGCCTCTTTTTAGTCTGATGAAAAGAGCTGTTTCTTCCTCACTAAACAGTTAGTGTGATCAACTTCCGGAAATGTCTGTCTATATCAATCAGCATTTTGAAAGGGAAAAGGGAGGGTTTAACACTTTACAGACTAAGTTGGATGGAAAGAGGCCCCAGTGACCTTCCCAGCCCAAACCTTGCTGATATTTGATTATTTGAGAGCCAGAAAATAGAAAGTGCTTGATGGGTACAACCTACTGGCTTGTTAGCACTTGTTCTGACACCAAAATACTAAACATGAATTGAGAGTAGAGCCTTTTCCTAAGAGATATAGAAGTAGTTCTTTATTATGAAACACTGTGTAGTTACTTTTTGTATGTTCTGCTTTGTGGGTTATTATAATGTTCATTTTTACCACCGCCATCTTCTGAAAGTTAAAGGACAAGAATCTACTCCCTGAGAATCCAAGTGCAAAAGTAAAATGAATAAATGACCAATGGCAAGGATTAAAAATATGTAACCATGACTGACATGATTTTTAAAGCAGAAGTAGTTCCTATGGGATGGAAGTTAGACTGAGGGACAGTCATCCCATTTTTCCCTGCTCTTCCTAAGCTGAAAGCTGTCTATAACTTCCCCACCCTCAGTGCCTCCTGTCCCCTGCCCTGGTGACCCTGCTGCATGCCATTGTGGTGTGCAATGAGGGAGGACAGCCTCGTGTTGCCTGCCAGAGTGAGTGATGAGTGGGATGAGAATTCTATAGCCATGTCAGGGCAACTGTTCTACTCATCACTGATGCTCATGATCAAAACAAGAAAAAATTGTGAGAATTTAAAAACATCTCTCAACCTGATGTATTTCTTTTGTCTCGGCAGTCCCCCAGGTGAGTAATTCTTGGCAAGCTGGCAAACTGGGCGGAGCAGAAAGGGTCGTGCCTCTGGGACATTGACAGGGATGACCTGGAGGAGAGCTGTGGAATGGTTAGCCTGGCCCCTCCCTATAGTGAATGCTTAGAAAAACAGCCTCCCTCTTCCAAACTAAACACTTGGGTCTGAGTTATTAACTTCAAGTAAAGAGACTGCCTTGAGGAATTCAAAGCAAAATCTAACTGAACAAAGAAAATGAGTTTTAAACACTGTCTGCAAATAACAACTGGGGTGGAGGCAAAGCTGCTCTTTGCAAAAGATCCATGCACGTGAACAACTGTAAAATAAATCAATTCTTCTGATGTTTAGGAAGATAGAAAAATCAATTCTGTTTTCAGGGACCACGTTGGAGTGCAAATATAGATATAAAGATGATGGATAAGTGAATTGGTTGATTTTACATTTACTGATGAGAAACTAGTACAGAGAAACTAAATCATCTCCACATCATAGAGAAAACATTTCTAAGGAACAAGAATAACACTCAGCCCTGTGTATTTGCCTCTCACAGTGATGGCCTTCAGCTCAGGAACCATACTCGCCATTGTTGGAAGTTTCCCCCAGGATCCTTGAGCTGTCTGAGAGAGAGTACTATAGACTGAATGTTGGTGTCTGTCACCCACCCCAAATTTATATGCCGAAACTCTAATCCCCAGTATAATGGCTTTGGAGGTGGGGCATTTGGGGGTGATTAGGTCATGAGGGTGGAGCCCTCATGAATGGGATTAGTGCCCTTAGAAGAGATGCAGGGTTGCTACCCCTCTCTGCTCTCCTTCATGAGAAGACACAGTGAGAAAACAGCCATCTGTAAACCAGGAAAGGGCTCTCATAGACACCAAATCTGCTGACTCCTTGTACTTGGACTCCCCAGCTTCCAGATCTGTGAAAAATAAATGTGTTTAAGCCACCCAGTCTGTGGCATTCTGCTGTAGCAACTAGAACTAAGAGAGCTAGAGAAAAGATTTGAGCACAGGTTGAAGCTTCCCTACAGAATCCTTAGAGTCCCATTTACCCTGGACTTCTATATGCTTTTAATCGACTCTTACAGACTCATTGTTGGATGTTGGACTATACCAAAGAGACAGTAGGTAATTACCAGTGCTTCTGTGATTTTCAGCTACCTCCAGGGCTGTCAGTTGTCAATCATTCATAAAAATACCTAGCCATGGAAATGGTAGAGACAGCAATGAACATGTGTCTACTTATTATCTCACAGTTTTACTGAGTTACTGGTAATCACACAGTTACTAAGTTTGTGATCCTTTGTTACACAGAAATAGATAGCTAATATATCAGTCTAGTATTTGCATTTGGATCAGTCTACCAATATTCAGAGCTACTCCATATGCCTCGACTTAGATTTTATCAAGGGGGCTCTCCAAAATAATTTCTCCCAGAATAAATGTTGTATTCTGAAAATAAACAGCTTGTTTTACCCTCAGAGCAGTGATTTCTCAGGCGTAACTGCTGGTTGGCATCCTGTAAATGGGGTTTTGTTTTGTTTTTAATGCTGATGCAAGAGCCCCATTCAGGTAGAACGGCAGACTGGCAAGCATCTTATTGATAGCCCCCCACTTGTTCCTGAGCGGCAGCCAGGGTTGAGACCCGCTCATTTATAGTCACATTATGTAATTGTCTAGCACTTTTAAACTGTCAGTTTTGTCCCTGTTTTTACCATTTAAAGGTTCAGACATACTCAAGTTCACCCTCAAAGAACCCAGCTACAGTTAAGAACTGTTTTTAATAAAAGAAAAGAACATTTCAGTGTCTGGTTTGAATTTCCTCATTTTATTGGACAGGAAGAAAAAAAACACCAGGCCATCCAGTTCATGCCAGCCATCTGGCAAATGGAAATTCACCTCACAAGGGGCGCGTAATACAGCCAACTCATGATCCTTTAATGGGGAACAGGATTAATTGGAAAACCACAGATAAACAAAATATATCATTTTAGTTTCTTTTCTTTTTTTAAGTGAGAGGAGGGGAGATAAAGAGACAAACTCTCACATGCGCCCTGACTGGGGTGTACTCAGCAACCCCCGTCTGGGGCCGATGCTTGAATCAACCAAGTTATCCTCAGCACCTGAGGCAGATGCTCAAACCAACTAAGCCACTGGCTGTGAGAGGGGAGGAGAGAGAAGGGGGAGAGGGAGGGAAAGAGAAGCAGATGGCTCCTTCTCATGTGTGCCCTGACCAGAGGTCAAACCCAAGATGTCTGCATGCCAGGCCAATGCTTTATCACTGAGCCAACTGACCAGGGCCATTTTAATTTCTTTTTTAGCTTCTTCCCTGAGCCTTTAGCAATAGTTGAGCCTTTAGCAAACAATCTCATTAGAGTTTTATCCTATCACTGTGTTCACAGCCTCTAGTGCCAACAAGTTCTGTAGAAGCCAAGGGATGGCCGCAGGGGTGAAGAGGGAGAAGAAAAGCAAGGGGCTTTTTAGTAACCTCCCTGGAGAAATAGTGTCAAGATAACCAAAAAGTGATTTTTGCCACATTTTCTTTTTTGTTTGTTTGTTCTTTGGTTTTTTGGTGTGTTTCATTTAGTTGAGTACTCACTGGTGTTTTTTTTTTCTTTTGTTTTTTTTGTGTTTTGTTTTAGGTCAGAGGAGGGGAGATAGTGAGGCGGATTCCTCCATGTGCCCTGACCGGGATCCACCTGGCAACTCCCATCTAGGGCCAATGCTTGAGTATGCTATTTTTAGTGCCTGAAGTTGACATGCTCAGACCAACTGATCTATCCTCAGTACCCGGGCTGACACTCGAACCAATTGAGCCACTGTCTGTGGGAGGGAAGAGGGAGAGAAGGAGATGGTTGCTTCTCCTATGTGCTCTGACTGAAAATCGAACCTGGGACATTATACACCAGGCCAATGCTCTATCAACTGAGCCATCGGTCAGAGCTGCCACGTATTTTCTTGTGTTTACTTTAAAGGTGGCAAGCAGATGGTATTTTTCAAGGTTGTGGTCCTATAGCTCAGGAACGTTGGAAGCTAAACAGAACCTGGATCTTTGCACACAGATAACTTTGAATAATAGCAATTCAACTGCTATAGGGCATTAGCCATAGAAGACTGTTCTGGAGGTAGGATTTTCCTTGAGGCCAGCAGGTGACAGGACCCTGGAACCCACTGAGTAATACTCTTGGCCCCTGTTCTTGGCCAAGGATGTAGAGGAAGAGGAGAAAGTGTGGGTGATGAAGAGTGTCATTTTTCTCTTACACTCTCCTTACACATCTTCAGGTCTTATATGACACCACTGCCATCTTTACCCCTTCATTCCCTCCCCTAAAAGCATTTAGTTAGTATCACGTTGTGCTGGCCAGATAACTCAGAGATGAGTTAGCTTCACACCCTGCCCCTAGGGAGATCAGACATTAGTGATGGGGACAGACACAGAACTAACCAGAACTGTGGTTAGTGCTAGAATGGGAGGATGCCCAAAATGCTATAGGACCCCAGAGGAAGGAGTGATTGACTTACCTAGGTAGGCTTCACAAATCAGGGTATCACTGACACTTTGTTGTTGCACAATGTGAATATACCTGTTACTACTGAGTTGTACACTTACAAATGGCTGTACCAGTTTACATTCCCACCAGCAGTGGATGAGGGTTCCTTTTTCTCCACAGCCTCTCCAACACTTGTTATTACCTGTCTTGTTGATAATAGTTGATCTAACAGGCATGAGGTGGTATTTCATTGTAGTTTTGATTTGCATTTCTCTAATAGCTAATGAAGATGAGCATCTTTTTATATATCTGTTGGCCATTTGTATTTTTTCCTGGGAGAAGTGTCTGTTCATGTCCTCTTCCCATTTTTTTATTGGATTGTTTGCTTGTTTGTTGTTGAGTTTTATAAGTTCTTTGTATATTTTAGATATTAGGCCCTTATCTGAGTTGTTGTTTGAAAATATCATCTCCCATTTAGTTGGCTGTCTGTTTATTTTGTTGTCAGTTTCTCTTGCTGTGCAAAAGCTTCTTAGTCTGATGTAGTCCCATTCATTTATCTTTGCCTTCACTTCCCTTGCCTTTGGAGTCAAATTCATAAAGTGCTCTTTGTAACCAAGGTCCATGAGTTTAATACCTATGTTTTCTTCTATGTACTTTATTGTTTCAGGTCTCATATTTAGGTCTTTGATCCATTTTGAATTAATTTTAGTATAAGGGGACAAACTATAGTCAAGTTTCATTCTTTTGCATGTGGCTTTCCAGTTTTCCCAGCACCATTTGTTGAAGAGGCTTTCTGTTCTCCATTGTGTGTTGTTGGCCCCTTTAGAAAAAATTATTTGACCATGTATATGTGGTTTTATTTCTGGACTTTCTATTCTGTTCCATTGGTCTGAGTGTCTATTTTTCTGCCAATACCTTGCTGTTTTGATTGTCGTGGCTCTATAATATAATTTGAAGTCAGGTATTGTAATGTCCCCAGCTTCGTTCTTTTTCCATACGATTGCTTTGGCTATTCAGGTTTTTTTATAGTTCCATATAAATCTGATGATTTTTTGTTCCATTTCTTTAAAAAATGTCATTGGAGCCTGACCAGGTAGTGGCACAGTGGATAGAGCATCAGACTGGGATGCGGAAGACCTGGGTTCGAGACCCCGAGGTCACCAGCTTGAGCGTGGGCCCATATGGCTTGAGCAAAAGCTCGTCAGCTTGGACCCAAGGTCACTGGCTCCAGCAAGGGGTTGCTTGGTCTGCTGAAGGCCTGCAATCAAGGCACATGTGAGAAAGCAATCAATGAACAACTATGGTGTCGCAATGGCAACAAAAAACTAATGATTGATGCTTCTCACCTCTCTCCATTCCTGTCTGTCTGTCCCTATCTATCCCTCTCTCTGACTCTCTGTCTGTCCTTGGAGAAAAAAAAAATGTCATTGGAATTTTGATGGGAATTGCATTAAACTTGTGTATTGCTTTGGATAATATGGTCATTTTGATTATATTTATTCTTCCTATCCAAGAACAAGGAATATTTTTCCATTTCACTGTATCTTTTTCAATTTCCCTTAACAATGATTTGTAGTTTTCATTATATAGGTCCTTTACATTCTTTGTTATGTTTATTCCTAGGTATTTTATTTTTCTGTTGTTGCAACTGTGAAGGGGATTATTTTTTTGAGTTCGGCATATAGAAATGCTATGAACTTTTGTATATTAATTTTGTATCCTGTGACTTTACTGTATTGGTTTATTGTTTCTAGTAGTCTTTTTGTGGAGTCTTTGGGGTTTTTGATGTATAGGATCATATCATCTGCAAAAAGTGAAACCTTTACTTCTTTTCCGATATGAATGCCTTTTATTTCTTTGTCTTGTCTGATTGCTCTGGCTAGAACTTCTAGCACCACGTTAAATTAGAGTGGAGAGAGTGGACATCCCTGTCTTGTTCCTGATTTAAGGGGGAAAGTTCTCAGTTTTATGCCATTTAATATGATGTTAGCTGATGGTTTATCATAAATGGCCTTTATCATGTTGAGGTATTTTCCTTCTATACCCATTTTGTTGAGTGTTTTAAACATAAAATTGTGTTGTATTTTATCAAATGCCTTTTCTGCATCTATTGATAAGATCATGTGGTTTTTGTTCTTTGTTTTTTTGATATGGTGTATTACGGTAACCGTTTTACGTATGTTGAACCATCCTTGAGCTTCTGGGATGAATCACACTTGATCATGATGTATTATTTTTTAATATGTTGTTGTATTCGATTTGCTAGTATTTTGTTTAGTATTTTAGCATCTGTATTCATTAGAGATATTGGTTTGTAGTTTTCTTTATTTGTGCCATCCTTGCCAGGTTTCAGTATGAGGGTTATGTTGGCCTCATAAAATTTGTTTGGAAGTATTGCTTCTTCTTCAATTTTTTGGAAGACTTTGAGCAGAAAAGGAACCAAATATTCTTTGAATGTTTGATAGAATTCAGATTGCTCTGGCTAGAACTTCTAGCACCACGTTAAATTAGAGTGGAGAGAGTGGACATCCCTGTCTTGTTCCTGATTTAAGGAATATAGCTGTCTGGGCCTGGACTTTTATTTTTGGGGAGGTTTTTGATAGTTTTTTCTATTTCCTCCCTGCTTATTGGTCTGTTGAAGCTTTCTGCTTCTTCATGATTCAATCTAGGAAGGTTGTATTGTTCTAGAAATTTATCCATTTCTTCTAGATTGTTGAATTTGGTGGCATATAGTTTTTCATAGTATTCTACAATAATTCTTTGTATATCTATAATATCCGTGGTGATTTCTCCTCTTTCATTTTGGATTTTGTTTATATGAGTCCTTTCTCTTTTTTCCTTGGTGAGTCTTGCCAAGGCTTTGTCAATTTTGTTGATCTTTTCAAAGAACCAGCTCCTTGTTTTATTAAATTTTTCTATAGTTTTTCGGTTCTCTATTTCATTTATTTCTGCTCTGATATTTATATTTCCTTTCTTTAGCTGGTTTTGGGTTCTTTGTTCTTCTTTTTCTAGTTCCTTAAGATATGAAGTTAAGTGGTTTACTTGGGCTCTGTCTTGTTTGTTCATATAGGTCTGAAGTGATATGAACTTCCCTCTTATTACTGCTTTTGCTGCATCCCAGAGATTCTGATATGTCATATTGTCATTTTCATTTGTCTTTTGATCTCTGCGCTTATTTCTTCTTTGACCCACTCATTTTTTAAAAGTATGTTGTTTACATAATCGACAGTTCAAATGCTGTAGTTATGTTTTCCTGAAACTTATGTACCCTTATTGATTAATGTTACCCTGTTAAATTGAATTTTTTAAATAAAATTGTAATAAGAAAATGAAAAATAAATGTATGTTGTTTAGTTTCCACATTTTTGTGGGGTTTTTTAACCTCTTTTGTGCAGTTGAATTCTAGTTTCAAGGCTTTATGATCAGAAAATATGCTTGGTACAATTTCAATTTTTCTGAATTTGCTGATGTTATTTTTGAGGCCCAACATGTGGTCAATTCTTGAGAATGTTCCATGTACACTAGAGAAAAATGTGTACTCTGTCACTTTGGGATGAAATGTCCTATAGATGTCTATCATATCCAATTGCTCTAGTGTTTCGTTTAAGCCCAATATTTCTTTATTGATTTTCTGTTTGGATGAACGATCTAGAGCTGTCAGTGATGTATTGAGGTCTCCAAGTATGATTGTATTTTTGTCAGTTTTTGCTTTTACGTCAGTCAGTAGCTGTCTTATATATTTTGATGCATATATATTAAGAAGTGTTATGTCTTCTTGATTTAGTGTCCCCTTAATCATTATGAAATGACCATTTTTGTCTCTGATTACTTTTGCTGTCTTATAGTCAGCATTGTTAGATATGAGTATTACTACACCTGCTTTTTTTTTGGATTATATTTGCTTGGAGTATTGTTTTCCAACCTTTCACTTTGAATTTGTTCTTATCCTTGTTGCTTAGATTTGTTTCTTGTAGGCAGCACACAGTTGGATTTTCTTTTTTAATCCATTCTGTTACTCTGTGTCTTTTTATTGGTGAATTTAATCCATTTACATTTAGTGTAATTATTGACACCTGAGGGTTTCCTATTGCCATTTTATATATTGCTTTCTGTTAGTTTTGTATCTTGTTTGATTCTTCTCTTTTGTTTTTCTATCATTTGTTTTTGTTTGGTTGTAATCCATACTTCTTTCCTCTGTTACTTCCTTTTTCAAGTCATGTGCTTCTGTGGTGCTTTTTTCAGGGGTGGTTACCATTAAGTAATGAAAGGGTACCTACCATGTTCATTGTAGTACACTATCTTATGAGCGCTTCTGCACTCCATCTTCCTTTGCTACTGTTCATCTTTGTCCTCTCCCCTTTATCGGTTTTGTTGTCACAGTTTAAATTTGGTTTTATTGTGTTCTTGGTGGAGCTTTTTCTTGTGGTTTTGTTTTGTTTTGTTCTTTGTATCTGGTTGGAAAACCCCCTTTAGTATATCCTGAATTGGGGGTTTTCTGATGATAAATTCCCTCATCTTTTCTGTATCTGTCAATGTTTTTAGTTCTCCTTTGTATTTGAAGGATAGCTTTGATGGGTATAGTATTCTTGGTTGGAAGTTCCTCTTTTTCAGAACTTTGAATATTGGGGTCCACTCTCTTCTAGCTTATAGAGTTTCTGCTGAGAAATCTGATGATAATCTAATAGGCCTTCCTTTATATGTTATATTTTTCTTTTCCCTGGCTGCCTTGAGAATTTTTTCATTGTCGTTGCTTTGTGCCAATTTCATTATGATGTGCCGTGGAGTAGGTTTGTTGGAGTTAAGATAACTTGGTGTTCTATTTGCTTCTTGAATTCGAGGCTTTAGTTCTTTCCATAGGCTTGGGAAATTCTCATCTATTATTTGTTTGAATATGCTCTCCATTTCATTTTTTCTCTCTTCTCCTTCTGATATACCTATTAATCTTGTTACTCTTTTTGATGGAGTCAGACAATTCCTGTAGGGCGTTCTCATTTTTTTAATTCTTGAGTCTCTTTCTTCTTCTTTCTGTTGTGCCTCAAGTTGCCTGTCTTCTATGTTCTAATCCTCTCTTCTATCTGGCCTGTTCTATTAGCTAAGCTTGTTACCTCGTTTTTCAGTTCATGAATTGAGTTTTTCATCTCTGTTTGATTTGTTTTCATAGTTTCAATTTCCTTGGTAATATATTCTTTGTGTTTGTTGAGTTGTTTTCTGAGCTCCCTAAATTGCCTTTCTGTGTTTTCTTGTATATCTCTGAGTATTTTTAAGATTTCTATTTTAAATTCTCTGTCATTTAACTCCAAGGTTTCCAATCTATTAAAATGTTTTCCTATAGATGTTTCCTCATCTATCTGTGCTACCTCTCTGTCTTTTGTATCCATATTTGATTTCCTTTTCCTAAATGGCATCTGAGGGTGATTTTGTTAATAACACTAATGTGAATTAATAAAAAGGAAAAAGAAAAAATAGACAATTAAAAAAATTAAACAAAAATTATTATTATTCCTTTTTTTCTTTTTTCCCCTTCCTTCCCTCTTTGAGAAAATACCGTGAAAGACTGAGAATTATATTGTGCTAAATGGAACAAAAACTACCTATAATGGAGGGTCTGAGTTGGGGAGAAGTGATAAAGGGGCAAAAAAGGAGGTAGGGACCCACAAAATAGCCTTTTGATTTTTAATGTTTTGAGGAAACCCCATACTGTTTTCCACTGTGGCTGCATCAATTTACATTTCATTAACAGTGCATAATTTCCTATTTCTTCATATACTTGTCATTATTTCTTATTTCTTTTCCTTTCTTTTCTTTTCTTTTCTTTTCTTTTCTTTTTTTTTTTTTTTTGAGACTAACCATTCTGACAAGTATGAGGTGATAACTCATTGTGGTTTTGATTGGCATTACCATCTTTCCATGTGCCTGTTGCCATCTGTAGGTCTTCTTTGAAAAATGTCTGTTTAAATACTCTGCCCATTTTTTAATTGAATTGTATTTTAGGTATTAACCCCTAATTAGACATGATTTAAAAATATTTTCCCTCATTCCACAAGTAGCTTTTTCATTTTGTTGATAGTTTTCATGGTTGTACAGAAGGTTTTGAGATTTAGTCCTACTTGTTAACTTTTGCTTTTAGTGTCAAACTCAAGAAATTATTGCCAAGACTGATGTGCAGGAGCTTCTCCTTATATATTTTTTTCTAGGCATTTCATAGTTTCAGATCTTGCATTTAACTCTTTGATCCATTTTTAGTTGAATTTGTTTATGATGTAAGATAATTGTCAAGTTTCATTCTTTTGTATGTGGTTGTCCAGTTTTCCCAGCATTTATTAAAGACTTTCTCTATTGTATATTCTTGACTCCTTTCTCATAAATTATTTGACCTTAAGTGCATGTGTTTTTCTCTCAACTTTCTATTCTGTTCTTAGCTATGTGGCTGTTTTTTATGTCAGTACCATACTGTTTTGATTACTATAGTTTTGTAATATAGTTTGAAATTAGGGTATGTGATGCCTCAATCTTTGTTCTTCTTGTTCAATATTGCTGTGGATATTTAGGGTCTTTTGTGGTTCCATACAAATTTTAGAATTGTTTGTTCTGTATCTGTGAAAAATGCCAGGCCAAATCTTGAAATTCCCCTGACCCAAAAGAAATACATCGCTTTATTGTTGTGGCTGAAATATTGCTCATATTTATTGAAAAAGGAGAAGAGGATGCAGCTATAGAGACACAGCTTCCACAGTTTCTCAAACACTGACTATAAATCACCCTTAGGCTTGTCATTCTCTTCAGTGAAGGCAAAACCGTGCTAAGGAAATGTCCCCAGGAAGCATTATCTAGAAGACACACCTTCTATTGTACCCCACTAGGAAGCATACAACTAATAAAGTGGTGGCAGAAGCTTGGAAATGAGGTGCTCTTGAGTAAAATGTTCCAATGCTATTCAGGGCAGGGCAAAGAGTTCTCCCCAGAGGCAGCGGCCTGCCACCAAGGCTCAAGTGATGTAAGTTTTACTCTGCCAACTGCCATGGAGTGGAAACCTTACAGTAACTGTCCCTTCCAATAGAGAAGACCAAACAATCAGGCCCTGTAGTGTCTTGGGAAACTTGGTTTGGAGGTCCCTCAATAGAAGATAACCAAGAGAAGACACTCAGCTGACTTCTTAACAACTGGGACTTGATCAAATGTGCCTACAAGCTCAGGTGTATAATGAACCCTTTACTTTTTACTTGTAGAACTGTCTAAAGGTTTCTTTCCCAAGAAGATGAAGTGTTTTGATTGTGTACAGGTATAGTCTTGACAGGTGGACTGATATGCAAACATTCCAGGTTAGGCCAGTCCTGGGGGTTGGAAAGCATTTGCATGATGAAGCAAGAGACTGGAACACCTGTAACAAGTCTTTTGGGAGACTGGACAGGAATGAGGTAAGGTCACCTGATACCAAGAGTGTCTTTACAGAAGTCCACATTATTGGTGCAGCTCACCCTGAATTCAGAAAAGCTCAAAGAAATTACTGAGCAAACAATAAATTAAAATTGAGAATGGGCTAAGACACTGCTCAGGGTTTTCCAACTTAGAAATGTGGTGTGATGGAACATGACAGGCCCACAAATGCCACAATCCTCTTGATTAAAGTAACCTCTAGATAGCATCTTCAGCTCTGGGGAGGTGGTATTATAAATTGGGTCTAATTTATCTTTTTAATGACCTGCTGCCCGACTCAGTTCCCTTACCTGTGCTGAACTCGTTTAGTCTTAACATGCCTCAGCTGTGAAAAATGCTGTCTAGTGCAGGAACACCCTGCATGTGTTTACTTATAGGCATCCTTAGGTGCTTCCCAAGGTCGCCATCCTCCTTCCAAGGAGCTGGAAAATGAGACACCAGGTGGTTTCATGACTTGATCAGGTCGCTCCTCAAAACTAGCAGTCTAGAGTCTAGAGCTCAGACCACACTGCCTTTTCTCCTGAAATAAAGGACAAGTTCCTTGAAGTCTCATGTATCTAGGGAATCTAAAATGTTCTGTCCCCAGTATTAGTACTTTGCAGGCTGCTCCCAGAAGCTGAGAATGAACCCCTGGCAAGCACACAGCACTCCAGGATCCTGCTGCTTCTGAACTTCCAAGCACTGTGTCTTGGGCCAGGCAAGGTAGGGGGAGCAAGACTTACCCTTTAAACCAATGAGACATTATCAAATGCATAGTAAAATTATCTTCTACAAGATCTGAAATATGTGCACATGTAACAGCATCTCTCTCTGTTCCCTGGTGAGGGCAGCGTGCCCGGCAGTGCTGGCTGTGGCGCTGTAGGGTCCCACTAGCCCCGCAGGTAGGCACTGCCTGCGGGTTCCCGGCCAAGGGCGTTGATGTGTGGGATGGCTCCCACTGTGGCCGCCAGCTTCTCACTGAGCTTCTGGTTCGCCAGTTCCAGATGGCGGCCATTCTTCCGCGCCTGCCGCAGGGACCTCTTGACCTTCTTCACCCGGTCCCGGAGTTGCCTGTTCCGCTTCTCAAGGGTGGCCACCTTCTGCTGCAGTTTCTTGACATGGTCCTCCTCCTCAAACAGGGCCTTCTGCACTGAGGAACACATAAGCTGGGGGGGAAATCAGCATGAAGGAAGAGGCAGGTGAGTTATAGAAAACTGGCCCAGGTCAGTGTCCCTGGCTGCTGCCAAGAGCTCGCAACACAGACCTGAAGACCACCCACAGCCCCCACTCCAGGATGAGGCCACCCCTCATGGCTTCTTACTAGATTCCACCCTGTAAATCCTGCTCTGTCCTTAAACACAAACAGAGCCTCCCTTGTGCTTTCTATATTTGGGTTCCTTGGATAATCTCGTTTTTAAAAAGATAATCTCATTTTTAAATATGTCACACTATCAAAAAGGAAAGAACTCAGTGAATCAAGAAATAAAAGACCCAAACCTGAGACAGAAAATGCACAAAGACTATGGATAGTTCACAGAAAAGTATCTCAGCCTCCTGCATAGTAAGAGAATGCAAATTAGAGCCACAGTGAATTGCTGTTTTTCACAAACTGGTAAAATCAGAGTCAGGATATGGGGAAACAGGAACACTCGCATACTGCAGGTGGAGTACAGACGGCTGTACAAAACAATCTGGCAACATCCATTAAAATGAAAGCTTCACAAGCCCTTTGATCTAGTAATTCTAGCTTTTCCTTGTAGAACTACTCCCACATGTACAAACTGCTACATGCACAAATATATGACAGTATTATTTGTTATAGATATAAGATAGAGAAGTGACATTAGCAACATGGTGGCCTAAGACGTCCTTGTTTTTGTCTTACGCCCTATGAACATAAGTGCCTCTGTGGGATCTGTGGGATTCAGTGACCATTTGCCAAGGGACCCCAGAGGACACTTGCCCACCCATGCATCAGAAAGGCCTCAGTCCAAGCTGGAAACCTGCACTGGTCTGTGAATTGGCTCCAGCCTCTCTCAGGCAAAAGACCTCAAAGTAGATACACAGGCCAACAGGTATATGAAAAGATACGCAACATCAGTAATCATCAAGGATATACAAATCAAAACCACAATGAGGTATCACCTCGCCCATTAGAATGGCTGTCATCAAGAAGATAAGAGACAGGGTTACAGTGCAGGATGCTGACTGAACTCAGGAGGATCCTGAACTCACCTTGTCCCACAGACACACCAAATCTACAGCTCAGGTAGAACAGTTCCCTGGGAAAGAAGCCTAGTAACTAGACGAGTGACTTCTACATATTAGACAAATGAGAAAAAACCATGTCAAACAGGAAAGAGAGGCTGAGACTCGAGCCTGGCGTGGTGACCCACATCCGGGAAGGAACTCACAGCTCCCAGCTTCTCCCCGAGGAGGGAAGTGTTGGAACCACATGAGGGGACTACAACTTTTAAGACCTGCGCCTGAGAGACGAATCCCCAAAGAGAGTGGTGAGGCTGCGTCCCCGAGGCCTTAGCAAATGGAGGAACGGCTCTTACAGGGCTTGCACACAGACTCACCCGCCCCAAGACCCAGCACAGAGGCAGCAAAGCACGCAGTCTTTCTGGGAAAGTGGCCTATTTGTTTATCTTAAAGCTTCAGCCTGAGAAATTCTAAATGAGCACACATCCAGAGAACTACTACAATATTCTCCAAACACCACAGACGCAGCCTCTGTCTTGCTCCAGGTCATGGAAACAGCCAGAAAGAAACATGGGCACACATCTGTTGCCCCTGTGGTGTGGCTGTGCCAAAGGGATACCCCTTGATCACTTGATTCTGGTGGCCAGTGGCGCTTATGGCTGCAGATTCCAAAGGACTGCAAAAAGTAGAGAAACAGACCCTGGTCAGGTGGTTTGGTGGATCGAGCGTTGTCCCAGCATGCTGAGGTCATGAGTTCAATCCCAGGTCAGGGCACATACAAGGAATGATTGATGAGTGCACAACTGAGTGAAATAATGAGTCCATGCTTCTCTTTCTCTCTTTCCCCCCTGTAGGCCCAGTAGTTGCTGCAGTTGTTGCCTCCAGGCAGGTGCAGGTTCCCGTTAAGTTTGGGCAGATGGTAAAGAAACCGTGGAACCAAAAACTGGTGGGATATTCCTTTATTCTAGCCTTGCACCCAGCAGGTGAGTAAAAACACACTGGACACCAAAACCCACTCATTCAGCTCTCACAAAGCTACTGACACATCCAGGTTTTACTAGAATCAAAGGCTCCCCACCAGTCTTAGTCACCTCTGGTTCCCCATCTGCACACCTTCTTCCTTCTCCTTTTTTCACAAACTGGCTTCTGCTTCAGCACCCTGCCATCTTGGCTTCCTTCTTCCTCTTCTTCTTTCTCCTTCTAAAAAAAACTATCTGGGCCTAACCAGGCAGTGGCGCAGTGGATAGAGCATCGGACTAGGATGCGGAAGACCCAGGTTCGAGACCCCAAGGTCACCAGCTTGAGCTTGGGCTCATCTGGTTTGAGCAAAGCTCACCAGCTTGAGCCCAAGGTCGCTGGCTCGAGCAAGGGGTCACTCGGTCTGCTGTAGCCCCCTGGTCAAGGCACATATGAGAAAGCAATCAATGAACAACTAAGGATCCGCAAGGAAGAATTGATGTTTCTCATCTCTCTCCCTTCCTGTCTGTCTGTCCCTCTCTCTGACTCTGTCTCTGCCACATAAACAAACAAACAAATAAATAAATAAAACTACCTGGGCCCACAAAGACGCCTCCTCTGGCAACATTAGCATAACAAAGCCCCTTCCCAAGCAGGAAGGTAATTAGCAGTTTCACCTGGGCAGCACCATTCACATGGGCAGTGCCATTTTTAACAAAGTGAGTAAACATAAAAATCATATTTTACAAACTAATTTGCCCAACAGCCCCTCTCTCAAATCAATGGAAAAAGTTTTTTTTTTTAAAAAGCCTAGAAAAACAGGTCTTAACTGACTACACACTCAGGGCACAGTGAGAGTAATGTTGCAGGCTGAAAATTGAAACCCTCAGTGATCTGGCCCAGTGAGAGCCCTAGGGCCTTCGAGCATATCAATAAGCACATCCACTTAGAAATCACGAATGACCCAGCCTCTCTTCCAAGATGCCCTCCTGAATTGTTATACCAGCACAACGGGGCAGTACTATGGGGAGTAACATACCTTTCAAGATTTTATTTATTGTTGATAATGCTCCCAGGCATCCTCTTTTTACTGGTCTTCATCCCATTATCAAAGTGATGTTTCTCCCTTCAAACACTGCTCCTCTTTGATCCAAACTGTGGAGCAAGGAGTTATTCCAGCTTTTAAAGCCTACTACCTGAGGAGGACCTTCGCCCAGGCCATTGCTACAACTGAGGAAGACACTGATGTAGTTCTAGGCCAGTGGTTCTTAACCTTTTTTGAGGTACCGAACCCACCAGTTTCATATGCGCATTCACCAGACCCTTCTTCAGTGATAAATAAAATATGATTTTTTTTTCCAAATTCAAGACATAGGTATATGTTTTCTTATTGATGCACAAAATGAGCCATGCATGAACATCATCTTGCTCAAAGAACAAAACCAACAAGGTGCATGAACTCACAACAAATTACGGTATTACTTTATTCTGGCCTCCGCGGCCAGAATAAAGTAATACCGTAATTTGTTGATGAGTTGGTCTCGTAATGTTGTTCGATGAGTTGGTCTCGGGGGTTTGGAGAAGCAGAGGCTTTTCCGAACCCCCGAGACCAACTCATCGAACCCCTAGGGTTCGATAGAACCCAGGTTAAGAACCACTGTTCTAGAAGGATTACAACCTCTCTGACTGAATCAAGCAAGACCCCTGCTTAGGCTTGGGGTGATGTGAACGAAGAGTGTATGAACGGCATTTGGAAGAAGATACTCGAGCGGTTCATCAAGGATTTGCCAAGGATGAGATGGCTGCAATATCACCATGGCTGTGGTGAGGGTGACACTGAGGGCTCCCAGGGCTGGTTCCTGAGGAATGCCTGATGCCTGATTGCAAATGAAACAGGGACGCACAGCTGAAGAAGAGGCAAGAGAAAAGGGAACATTGTCGGGAGAAGGAAAAGAACCCCCGAGAGAATTCACAGTGAAGGCATGACCAGAGGCTTTTACAGACCTCAAGAAGCTCCCCCCAAAATTTGAAAACACAACCTTCAACACCAAAAGGTTTTCACTGATAGAGAGGAGTGTTCATGTTTGCATTATCTATGATGAAAACCTATAATAATAATAAAAAAATAGAAACCAAGCAAACCACCATGGACCTGTTTCTAAAAAGAGTGTCCCCTCGTCTAGAAGAGCCCCAAGCAGGTCCTCCAGGGGAAACTTCAGAAGAGCCACTGTCATCACAGGACATGACAGCGACAGCTCCCTGCACGTCACTGCCCCGGAGACCTTCCGGGACACAGGAAGAGGAGGTGGAAGCACCCTGTGGAGGCCTAGGCTAATGTAAGTGTTTGTGTCTTAGTTTTTAACAAAAAAGTTTAAAAAGTTAAAAAGAAAATAAAAGTTTTAATAGAAACAAACTCATAGAATAAGGATATAAAGACAATATTTTTTGTATTTTGTATAGATATACAATGTCTTTGTGTTTTAAGTGAAGCGTTATTATAAAAAAGGTCAAGTAAAAGAATTAAGTTTATAAAGTAAAAAAAATGTTACAGCAACTAAGGTTTATATGTTACTGAATAAAAATGTTTGCTATAAATGTAGCACAGCCTGAGCGTACAGTTCATATGAAGCCCTTCATGTAACTCCCCACTCACTGCCCTACCCAGTCCTGCATGCTCCCTTCATATTCGGTGCCCTGTACAGGTGTGCCCTTTTTTATCTTTCATACTGTACTTTTACTCTGCCATTTCTATTTTAGATATGTATAGATACACAAGTGTTTACTATTATGTTAAAATTGCATACAGTATTTCCTATGGTCTTCAATACAATAACATGCTGTAGAGTTTTGGAGACTAGAAATAAAAAGCATATATATAGCCTAGGTGCGTAAGCATACTCTGTGATGTCTGCACAATGACAGGCTCTCCTAATGACACATTTCTCAGAACATATGCCTGTCCTTAAGTGATTCCTGACTATAGTAAGGTGGCGGTTTAATCATAGATAAAGCCATTACAAAGCTTGAAAGATATAAGTAGTAACAATAACTGCAGTAATATGTAAATGGATACACAAGATATAAACTGTGACTTCAAAAACACAAAACATGGAATGGGCGGGTAAAACGGTAGAGCTTTAGAATGTGTTTGGAAATACGTTGGTATGAACTTAAAATAGACTTATAAATATAAGTTGTTTTGTAAGCCTCATGGTAACCACCAAGCAAAAACCTATAGTAGATACACAAAAGATAAAGGGATCTTAATCATACCACTACAGAGTATCATCAAATCAGAAAAGAAGAGAGCAAGAGAAAAAAAGGAACAGAGGAATTACAAAATAGCCAGAAATCAATGAACAAAAAAAGCAATAAATACATAACTATCAGTAATTACTTTGAATGTAAATGGATTAAGTTTTCTAATCAAAAGACACTGAATGGCTCAGTGGATTAAAAAAATAAAAAGACCCAACTATATGCTGGCAATAAGAAACTCACTTCAACCTGGAAGCAGGGTCCTGGTGGGGTAGTTCAGTTAGTATAGCATTACCCTATATGCCAGGGTTGTGGGTTTAATCTGTAGTCAGGGCACATACATGAATCGACAGATGAATGCATAAATAAGTAGAACAATAAATCATTGTTTTTCTCTCCCGTCCTTCCTCGCTCTCTAAAAATCAATAAAAAAAAAGAAAAAGAAAAAGAATTTAAAGAAGGAAACTCACTTCAGCTTTAAGGATATACACAGACTGAAAATGAAAGGATGGAAAAAGACATTTCATGCAAATGAAAAGCAAAATAAAGCTGGCATAGCTACACTTAGACAAAATAGACTTTACAACAAAAACAAAGAAGAGCCTTATATGATGATAAAGTGATCTATCCAACCAGAGGATATAACGTTTGTAAATATTTAAGCACCCAATATAGTAGTACCTAAAGTGTGGTCAAATGTAGGTTTACAGTTGTAATATAAATAATACAAGAATAAACCCTGTGTTTCACATACTCACAACTGTAAGCCTGCTTTGCTCACCCCTATATAAAATATATATTAACACCTAAAGGAATAGAGCAATACAATATTACTAGGGGAGTTTAATACCCTACATTATTCAACATATACATCATCCAGACAAAAGATCAACAAGTAAACACTGGTCTTAAGCAACACAATAGACTTAAATGGATTTAACAAACATATCTTGAATATTCCGTCCAAAAGCTACAATATAACATACATGTGGAACATTCTCCAGGAAAAACTGTATATTAGGCCACAAAACATGTCTTAATAAATTTAAGAAGTCTGGAATCATATCAAGTATCTTTTCTGCCCACAATCATATGAAACTAGAAATCAAAAACAAGAAGAAAACTGAAAAATTCACAAATCTGAGGTAATTAAACATGCTAACGAATAACCAGTGGGTCAAAGACTAAATCAAAAGAGAAATCAAAATATACCTTGAGGCAAATGAAAAAGGAAACACAACAACCCTATGCTTACGCAGGGCAACAAAAGCAGTCTGAACGGGATCCCCAGAGAAACATGCCTGCACAGAGCAACAAGAAATACCGCAGATAAGTAACCTAACCTGACCCCTCAGGGAATGCAGCCCAGTGTAGAAGAAAGGGGGAAAGATCAGAACAGAGATAAATGGAATAGAGACTTAGAAGACAATAGAAAAGATCAATAAAACTAAGAGCCAGCTTCTTGAAAAAACAAAAACTTTACCTAGAATTAGCAAAAGCCAGAGAGATGACTCAAAATAAAATCAGAAATAAAAGAGGAGATATTAAAATTGATACTACAGAAATGCAAAGGATTATAAGAGACGACTATGAACAAACTGGACAACCTAGAAGAAATGGGTAAATTCCTAAATACACAACCTAAAGACTAAATCATGAAAAAGCAGACAATCTGAACAGACCAATACAAGTAAGGAGATTCAAACAGTCATAAAAAAAAAAAAAACCTCCCGAGCAATAAAAGTACATTACCAGACAGATTTACTGGTGAATTCTACCAAACATTTAAAGAAGAATTGAAGAATTAATACCAGTCCTTCTTAAACTCTTCAAAAAAAAATAGAAAAGCAAACACTTCTGGACTCATTTACAAGGCCAGCATGACCCTGGTACCAGGCAAAAATGACACACACACAAAAATATTGGCCAATATCCCTGATGAACATAGATGCAAAAACCCTCAGCAAACAATTCAGCAGTACCTGAAAAGGATCATACACTCTGATAATGTGGGGTTTATTCCAGAGATACAGCAATGTGTCAACATCTGCAAGTCAATCATTGTGATACATGTGAAGGATAAAAATCATATGATCATCTCAACAGATGTAGAATAAGCATTTAACAAAATTGAACACCCATTTATGATAAAAAAAAAAACTCTCAACAAAATGAATAAAGGGAACAAATATATCTCAACATAATCAAGACCATATATACAGGCCCACAGCTAACATCACATTCAGTGGTGAGAAGCTAAAACCTTTCTCCTCTAATCAGGAGCAAGACAAGCATGCCCACTGTTGCCACTTTTATTCAGTATAGGAGTGGAAGTCCCAGCCAGAGAGAAGTTAGGAAAGAAAAATAAATAAAACGCGCCCAAATTCAAAAGGAAGTAAGAAAGCTGTAACTATTTGGAGATAACATTATATTATACATAAGAAACCCTAAAGATACCATAAAAAAACTATTAAAATTAGTAAACAAATTCAGTAAAGTTGCACAATCCAAACCAAGGAGGTGAAAAATCTCTACACCAAAATCTATAAAATGATGAAGATGACAAATAAATGACAGGATATTCCATGCTCATGGATTAGAAGAATTAATATTATTTAATACCCATACTATCCAAAGTGATCTACATATTCAAAGAAATTTCTATCAAAATGCCAATGGCATTTTTCACAGAACTAGAACAGGCAATCCTAAAATTTGTATATTATTACAAAAGACCCTAAATATCCAAAGTAATCTTGAGCAAGAACAAAGTTGCAGTTATCACATGCCCTAATTTCAAACTATATTACAAAGCTACAGTAATCAAAACAGTTGATATATATATATATATATATATATATATATATGCGCGCCACATAGATCAATGGAACAGAATAGCCCAAAAATAAACCAACGCATTTAAGGTCAAATAACTTATAAGAAAGGAGCCAAGAATAAACAATGGGGAAGGACAGTTTCTTTAATAAATTGAGGCAAAACTGGACAGCCACATACAAAAGAATGAAACTTGACCACTATTTTTCACCATACACACACAAAATCAACTCAAGGTAGATTAAAGATTTGAGTGTAAGAGCTGAAGCCAAATCCCAGAATAACATAGGTGATAAGCTCCTCAACATTCAGTCTTGGCGCTGATTTGGCAACAAGACAAAACAATCAGCATTTGGACTACATCAAACTGAAAGGCTTGCAAGCAGCAAAAGAAACCATTAACACAGTGACAAGACAATGTATGGAATAGGAAAAGATTTTTGTAACCCACATATCTGATAAGGTTAATATTTAAAAGATGTAAAGAACTCCTACAACTCAATAGCAAAAAATCTCCCAAATAATCCAATTTAAAAAATGGGCAAAGGACCTGAATAAACATTTCTCCAAAGAAGATATACTAAAATCCAACAGGTACATGAAAAGATGCTCAACATCACTAGTCATTAGGGAAATTCAAATTAAACCATAATGAGATTACCTCACACCTGTTAAAATGGCTTCTATCAAAAAGACAAGAGAGCTTCACTGGTGTTGGTGCAGTGGATAGAGCATCGACCTTTGGAACACTGAGGTCCCCAGTTCAAAAGCCCAAGGTCACCAGCTTGGGCATGGGCCCACCAGCTTCAGTGCAGCGTTGCTAGCTTTAGCATGGAATTATCGACATGACCCCATGGTTGCTGGCTTGAAGCCCAAGGTCACTGGCTTGAGCAAGAGGTCACTGACTTGGCTAACTCCCCCCCCCCCCAGTCAAGGCACGTATGAGAAGCAATCAATGAACAACTAAAGTGCTGCAACTACGAGTTGATGCTTCTCATCTCTTTCCCTTCCTATTTCTCTCTCACACACACACAAAACAAAAACTAGTATAGATAACAGTGTGGGTAAGGATGTGGAAAAAGGGAACCCTTCTACATTATTGCTGGGAATATAAATTGGTTCAGCTGCTACTGAAAACAGTATGAAGGTTCCTCAAAAAATTAAAAACAGCCTGACCAGGCAGTGGCGCAGTGGATAGAGCGTCGGACTGGGATGTGGAAGACCCAGGTTTGAGACCCCGAGGTCGCCAGCTTGAGCGTGGACTCATCTGGTTTGAGTAAAAGCTCACCAGCTTGAGTCCAAGGTCACTGGCTTGAGCAAGGGGTTACTCGGTCTGCTGAAGGCCCGCGGTCAAGGCACATATGAGAAAGCAATCAATGAACAACTAAGGAGTTGCAACGAAAAACTGATGATTGATGCTTCTCATCTCTCTCCGTTCCTGTCTGTCCCTATCTATCCCTCTCTCTGACTCTCTCTCTCTGTTTCTGTAAAAAAAAAAAAAAAGAAAAAGAAAAATTAAAAATAGAAATAACATGATTTAGCAATGTCTCTTCCGTCTACTTATCCAAAAGAAATGAAAACAGGATCACAAAGATATATCTGCATGCTCACGTCCATTGTGTTAGTCACAGTAGCCAAGATATGGAAACAACCTTAGTGTCTGTCAACAGATGAATGGGTCAAGAAAATGTGGTGTGTGTGCATGTGTTTGTACACATACACAATATTATTCAGCCAAGAGAAGGAGGGAAATTCTGCACTTTGAGTTTGCAACAACATAATTGGACCTTGAGGGCATTATGCTAAGTGAAATAAGTCAGACAGAGAAAGACAAGTTGTGTATAATATCATTTATATGTAGAATTCTAAAAAGCTAAACTCAGAAGCAGTAGAATAATGGTTACCAGGAGAAGGGGGTAGCCGGAAGGTATTGGTCAAAGTCACAAACTTTGAGTTATAAGATGAAAAGTTCTGGGGATCTTTAATAATGTATAGCATGGTGATTATAGTTAACAATACTACATTATATGCTTGAATATTTCTGAGAGAGTAAAGCATAAATGTTCTCACCACAAAAAAAGAAATGGTCAATATGTGACAGGATGGAGGTGTTAGCTAATGCTAAGGTGGTAATCATTTCACACCATATAAATATATCAAATCAACACATTATATACCTTAAACTTATACAAGGTTAGAAGCCAATTATATCGCTATTAAGCTAGGGGAAATGATAACAACATAAAAATGGTTACTAATGATCATGATCATGGGATATCTGCGGCAACTGCCAGACCCCCTAGGGAATAAAGGCGTTGTTACTCCAGCTTCTTGGAGTGCTGACAGCCCTCAGCTGAGTCTCTCTCCAGAAACTGCCCCTGATTTAAGAGAGCCGCCTGCCTCACTGCCATCACATCTCCTTCCCCGGGGTGCCCACATCCAGTGACTGGTTAGAGGAAGATATATATGAAAACCAGACATTCCTCCCATCTTGAACATTTCTGAGGGTGCTCCCAGCCTCAGAGCACAGCTGGGAAAGGGTATATGGCCTTAGGCGAGACTGCATTGCAGCCCACCTTCTCCCTCCGCCTAGTCCTGCTCTTTCCTGTCCTTCCCTTCCCATCCTCAGGTGTCCATCTCAGGAGCAGTCAATAAAACCTCCTGCATATTACTCGGCCTAGTCTGCTTCCCAGAGAACCCAGTATTCACTGTCCTGAGGTGTGCATGGGAAATTAGGGTACCACTGTATAGGAGCGCTTCAAGGATTCAATGAGTTTTACAATATAAAGTGCTCAGAACCATACCCTGTGCAGGTGACTGAATGTCTCTCTCCAAATTTAAAATGTTTAAATCCTATTTTCCAATGTGAGAGTATTTGGAGGTGGGGCCTAAGAGGTGATTAGGTCTTGAGGGCAGAACCCTCATAAGTGAGATTGTCCTTATAGGAGACTTTACAGCGCTCCCTTGCCCCTTCTACCACAAAAAGATAAGAAGTCTGAGACCCAGGAGAAAACCCTTACCTGACTGTGCTAGAACCTGGATCTTGGACTTTGAGCCTCTAGCACTGTGAAAGAATAATTTGTTTATAAGCCATCTAATTGTATTTTTGTTATGGCAGCCCAAATGGACAAAGAAATAGTAAATGTTCACCAACTGTTAGCATTATTATAAAATCTTTGAAAACCCTTAACCTTTGTGATTAGGCCTGGCCTGTGTCTCCATTCTTCTTCTTCTTATTATTATTATTATGTGTGTGACAGAGACAGACAGAGAGAGGGACAGATGGGTACAGACAGGCAGAAAGAGAGATGAGAAGCATCAATTCTGTATTGCAGCTCCTTAGTCTCCTTAGTTGTTCATGGATTGCTTTCTCATATGTGCCTTGACTGGGGGGCTACAGCAGAGCGAGTGACTCCTTGCTCAAGCCAGTGACCTTTGGGCTCCAGCCAGTGACCATGGGGTCATGTCTATAATTCCGCGCTCAAGTCAGCGACCCCATGCTCAAGCAGGATAAGCCTGCGCTCAAGCTGGCGACCCCGGGGTTGCAAACCCGGGCTTTTCGTGTCCCAGTTTGACGCTCTATCCACTGCACCACCACCTGGTCAGGGTCCAGTCTTATTTTTATTCCTCTGTTCATCCACTGTAAGCCCAAAGCAACCTATCTCCTGGCTGTCCGCCAAAACAGCATGTTCTTCCTCATCTCTGGGCCTCCACCATGCTCTCCCTTCCTCTTGAAGGACTGTCTCCCATCCTCTGTCTGGCAATGCTGTGACCATTTTGCGGGTCCCACTCCATCACCCTCCCCATGGGGTCTCTCCAATTTTACATCCCGTTTCCTGCTCCAGGGTTTCCATAGTACTGTCCACACAATACCGACCAAGCACTATGTAGCACTGGCCATACACTCACTGCCCCGTCACAGTGAAGACTCCTAAAGGTCAACTCCCTTTGTTCTTTGTAGCCTGGTCACCCTGGTCATTTTAGGCATACAATACTAAATCTGAATCAAGTTAAGTATTGTAAAAGTAGCTGTCATTTAATAAAAAGCTTTGGTGTCCTAGGGCTGCCAGGTTCTGGGGAGACCACACATGCAACACTGCCCCCTTCTGGCCAAAACAGGCCCCTCAAAAAGAAGAGACTCTGGAGAACCAATGCAGAGGTTAGGGGTACCCACCCTCATGCAGTCGAAAATCTGCATAAAACTTTTGACTTCCCCAAAACTTAGCTGTCTCTTGGTATCCATGGGAGATTGGTTCCAGGACCCAATTCCCTGCAGATACCAAAATCCAAGAAATGTTCCAGTTCCTTATAGAAAAATGGCATAGAACAATGCACACAGTGGGCCCTCCATATCTTTGGTTTCTCAAACACAGATTAAAAACAGTACAGGTATTTATTTTTTTAAATCTGTATATAAATGGACCCATTCAGTTCAAACCCATGTTGTTCAAGGATCAACCATATTTATATAACTGAGGGCTTAATATGGCCAAGTAGCAGGCCAAGCACTTTATATCCACTCTCTCGTTACATCACTAAAAGTTATAGTAGGCTCTGGCCAGTTGGCTCAGTGGCAGAGTGTCAGCCTGGAGTGTGAATGTCCCAGGTTTGATTTCTGGTCAGGGCACACAGGAGAGGCAACCATCTGCTTCTCCACCTCTCTCTCTGTCTCTCTTCCCCTCCCACAGCCATGGCTTGATTGGTTCAAGTGCATCAGCCCCGGGAACTGAGGATGGCTCCATGGAGTCTCCACCCCAGGTGAAAGAAATGGCTCAGTTGTGAGCACGGCCCCAGATGGGCAGAGCATAGGTCCCAGATGGGGACTGCCAGGTGGATTCTGGTTAAGGTGCACGTGGGAGTATGTTTCTCTATATCTCCCCTCCTCTGACTTGGAAAAGAAGAAAAAATTTAAAAATAATAATAATAAATAAAATTTATTGTAGATTATTTGATCAAAAACAGAATGAAAGTCTAAGCACAGTCTATTAAAACAAGACTGGGTTTTTTCATTGCTGTTTGTTCAAAGTTTGAGAAGACAGAATCTGGTGTGCTGGAACACAACATCAAAGAGAAGGTGAGAAGTCATGTTTATGATGCTCTTCAAAAGCTGCGTTTTAAGACCTGGGAACACTGAGGTCACCAGTTCAAAACCCTGCACTGATCTGGTCAAGGCACATACGGGAGTTGATGCTTCCAGCTCCTCCCTCCTTTCTCTCTTTCTCTCTCTCTCTCTCTCTGTGTCTCCTCTCTAAAATGAATAAAATAAAAAATAAAAAGTTTTTTAAAAAAGCTGCATTTTAAGATAATAAACAAAAGCAAACAAAGGAATGCAACAAGATCTATATTCTTGGTGGGACTTCAGTAACCACTTCTGAGATGTCAACGCTCTTCATAAGCATCCTTTAGATCAAAGGAACAGTTATTCCCTACAGCAATGGGAAAGACCATTTTAATGATGACCTGAAGAAACCAAGGTAGAACAAAAAGATTCCTGCAAACCCTGTATGTGTGGTGGTGGGGTTAAGGGTGGTGGCAGAGATGTTGTTATTAATTTGGGATAGATGAGGTGACTAGAGATCTTGGTGAATTTGTCATTCTAGATCCCCATAGCCTCTCTTTGACATGGGTAAGGTTTGGGCAGCAGCAGAAAGACACAGCAGGACTCTTAGTAACTTGTCCAATGTCACCAACAGAAAATCTGTGACCCAAAGACGTTTAGCCAGGTACAAACTCTTTATCTCCACAGAAAAGTGGGCTATGCCACCAAGTGGGGAGACCCTCAGCCCTAGAAACAGGTTAATGCCATAAGATGATGAAGCGATTGCCAACACTACCACAAGGAGGCCCCCTGAATCCTGGCCATCAACTCAAAAGAAAATCCCTTTACATTTTCATCAAGAAAGCAGGAATTTCTACACAAGGGCTGTGTTTTCAAATATGTGTTTCTTTAAGAAATTGTCCTTTTCCAAATGACTAGCTACTGTTTCTAAAATGCATTCTCCAGCAACTCTGGAAGGAGAGCTTTCTAGAACCTACATCAATCACGCATTACCCGTGAGCATCAGTGATTAGAGGTGGAGATCTGTAGACACTCTAGGCAAGCAATTTGTTAGTTCTGAAAAGGTTACATTGTGCTGTGTTTTCTGAGCCAACCAAGGGCAGAAGACAAACTTTCTTCATCCTGTGTGTGATTTGGGTACTCAGGCTTGACCGAGCGCTCACAGACCTCAGCCCAGGTGCTCTGTGGTTCTATTCTCCACACCATCTTCAACTGTGTCAGAGACAGATCTGTGAGAAGGTGGGCGGCAGAGTCAAGCTAGTGCAGACCCGCATCCCAACTGATTCAATCCTAATAGGCAAGATGACACCCAGCACTACAAACCATAGAAGTGACAAGGTAGTTCTTCTAAGGACTCTCTGGAGGAATCTGGAGATTCCTATGACTGTATTTGACTTGGTAGCTGGCTCTCTGCCACACCCAAAGTCCAGAGTTGTCTCCCTGTGCCAGGAGCCTAGAAGAAGGAAGCAAGTGCCATAGACAGGCTGTGTTGGGAAGGTAAGCGGGGTGAAAATGGGAAATGGGACTGGGGTCAGCCAGGAAGCGAGGAGGGAGCTGGGCGAGAGCCCTCCCACCCCAACTGCAGCACTGCCTCCAGAGCTCACCTCCCACTGCTGGGCCCTGGGAAGCTGGAAGCTCTCTAGCATCCTGTGTGGGAACACGGGCAAAACTGTTTAGCATCCGGCAATGCGAGGCCATCCTGGCTCCCCCATTGCCTGACTGTGGGGCCTTGCTCAGGTCAGTGAAGCTGCCTTCCCTTGGTCTCCTTTCTACAACGGAGATAATAAAGCCTCTCCAGAGATTTGCTCTGAAGATTAAATCAGACAATATATGTAACACATTTGACCTAGCACCTGACAGAAAGTGAACAATAAATGGAACTTTATTATCCATCCTAAGTTTGAGTTTTCCTGATTAAATTGCTACTCCCCGACTACACTAGGCTCCCTTAAGTGGCTGCACCTTTGCACATGTAGTTATGTCCTGCTTAGAACATCTCCATCAACCCACAATCCTCACACTTTTATCCAACTCACGAAATTCTATTTATTTTCCGAATCTCAGTTCAAGGACCACCTCCTCTGTGAAGACTTCCCTGATTCCACTGTCCCGTTTACTGCATCATGCTCTCCTTAGTAATTCTCCCTCTCTCTTAGACCATAAGCCCATCTTTACAAGGGTTCTATGTTTTCACCCTTGCACCCAGTACCTAGCACACTGTTAGCACTTAAAAACTAGAGGGAGGGATGCTGGTTGAAACAGAAATAAGTTCAAGGACTTAAAAATGGGCAACAAACAGAGAAGCAGGTGATACCTTTGGAAAATGGGTGCTGAGTTCACTGTGATCCTTGTAATGTCCTGTTTCCCAAAAAGAAAGTCAGTTTTGACTACCTGTTCTGGGAAGATCAGGAACTGGCTGAAAGATTCAGGAAGATTGCTGAAATTAGTGCTCTTTTTTTTTTTTTTTCTGATACTCTCCCCACACCCCTGATTGGGTTGTTTGTCTATCCCTGTATGTGCCAAATCCCACAAAAGCTGCAGGCCATGGCAGAGATGAAAAAAGACAGTGAATTTTAGAGGGGAGATACCAGATTAGAGAAAACATAGGTAAATTTAGGAGACAGGATCACATTTGGATCCTGGCTGCAGGGAGGAGAGAGGAACTGGACAGGGTCTTAAACAGTCATAGCTTAAATCAGAAATTGGCCATGATTATAATCAGATAAGACTGCACTGCTTTGAGTCAATTTTTGCCATCATGGAAAGAAAATTTATTGGTTAAGTTCAGTTACAGAGAAATATATTTCATCTTCAGATAAATCCACTATAGGGTGTTACCTAAAGTGGGGTCTATGTAGTACTCATCTCATGGGATGCTTACAAGGGGACAAAGAGATTTTTGGTCAAGTAAAGTTCAGAAATGCCACATATTATATCTCCTTCTGATGTAATGCTCATTAACAGTGAGCCACTGCACACTGACCCTTAAGTAAATCTTTGTAACTGTTTCACCCCAAATCTCATTTGACCATGGCAGAGCCACCAATAGAGAACAAGAATGGACTACAAGCTGCAGAGCTTTTGAATCTCTCGGTCCTGGAGACACCCAGGGCGCCCTGATGATCCCTGTTCAGCTAGGGGCCGCCTGCTCCATTTTTCTCAGGGAATTGTTTTCAATGTCTGTAATAATAATAAAAATCTTATTGTTATAGTTGAAAATGGCATAATGAGTCTAGGAGTTCAGTAACTTTTTTAAAAGTTCATTCAAATATATTTTAATTACCACTCTTCCAAATAAATGAATGAATTTCTCACTGCATCCCACTGCTCTCTCACTCTATTATTACTCAGTTTTATACATGCGGGCCTACCAGGAACAAGTTCCATTCTGTTGCATCTCAGTCTAAGTTCTAAGCTTCTTGTGGGTGAATCTGTATCTCACCAAGGGAGTTATGCAAATATACATTTCCATTGTTTATGATGTCAAGAAGACTGGAAAGCACTAGACCATGGAATACTGATTCCAAACCCACAACGCTATTCTAGACCTACTGAGGGGAGGAAATACTGAAACGCTGATGCTTGGAAAAGCAGGCTGCTAGGGCTTTCTTTCTCTCTTTCTTTTTTCTTTCTTTCTCTCTCTCTCTCTCTCTTTCTTTCTTTTCCCTCCCTCCCTCCCTCCCTACCTCCTTCCCTCCCTTCATTTCTTTAGAGGGGCAGGGAGAGAGAGACAGGAACATTGAGCCGCTCCTGTATGTGCCCTGACTGGGGAATCAAACCAGTAACCTCCATGGTCCAAGACAGCAATCCAACCAAACAAGCATCCGGCCACGGCTTAATTTTACCGAATTTTAGAGAGAGAGGAAGGGAGAGAGGGGAGGGGGAAGGGAACCATTTCTTCCTTGTCCCACTTAGTCATGCATTTTTTTGGTTGCTTCCCATGTGTGTCCTGATTGGAAATCGAACTCACAACCTTGTTGTTTCAGGACGATGCTCTTAACCAACCAAGCTAACCAGCCAGGGCTAGGGCTCTCTTTCAGTGCCCAGCACTTTCCATGGTGCAGTGGAGGAGAGACTTCCAGGTAAAGTGAGAAAGAGGGTATTTTAGTTTTTAGGATCCCAGAAAATCAACAACACAGTACAGGGCCCATCCTGCCACTGGGGAGTTAGTGACCATGCTGAGTGATGGTGCTCTCCGAACCTCAGGCACAGCTGCTGAAAGACATCTTCCACCCCTGAAACCTCTGAACGTTTGCTGAAAGCTACCTTGGGCATCTCAGTCCCCAGCTGGCCAGTCATTGTCAGGGTTGGGATTCCCACCCATGAAAACAGCAGGCAGGATACAAGCCTACTACAGACTTGCTGATGCAGGAATTCCCTTGGCAGGGATGGCTGCTGTTCATGCTCACTGTACTCTCAGGGTTCTGTAAAGGTCTGAGCAACTGGTCTTCTGATGTGTATGTGCTCAGCCTCCAGGGTGGCTTGAGCTATGGGAGAGGATGGTATGAAAGGGCTAAAAATGTGGCCTCCTCCTCCAAAGCCAGCAGTTGACAGATGGGATACCAATGGGGGTGGAGGCCAAGTTGATTCCTGCCCCAGCCCTGGGTGTGTGGACCACTGCCGAGAGAGGTGCACTGAGCCTGGGCAGTGCTGCTGCCACCGGGAACAGTAGCAGGTCGACAGCCAAGTCAAAGCTTCCACCTCGCCCTGTGGACCTCTGACTTGGTCCAGGGTGATCTCAAGGTAGTCCCCTCTGATATCAGTAAAGGTCCACCAAAGAATAGAAGCCTAGTGGAGGACTGGCCCAGAGCCCACACTGGCCCACTCCACCCCTGCTCTCTTTCCAGTAGAACTGTTGGCCTGACCCCTCTCTGATCTGATGTCCATTTCACTGGGGCCTTTCATGGGTTCCAGGTATCTGGGATTCAGTCTCCAGCCCTTCTGCAAAGGGCAGCTAAGGACCAGGCCCTCCTTTCCTCCTGGTGGCTGGTGTGTTTTCCTGGCATTGCCACCACTGGCTGGAAACCCCAAAGGGTTCCTGCCACCCGCCCTTCTGGGGAATGTGACAGAGACTTATGAGCTGTGAGCATGCCCTTGTTTACTTCGCAGGGACTGTCTATGTGGCCACATCTAGGGTGGGCCTGACTGAGCTGAAAGTCAGGGAGAGTTTTTCAAATGCAGAAAATGGCTTTTCTGCTACTGAATCAAGACAGGTGGCCCTAAATGGGCAAAAGAATAAAACGAGACTCCTACTTAACACTGTGCACAAAAATTAACTCAAAACGTGTTGAATGCTTAAATATAAGACCTGAAACAATAAAATACATAGCAGAAAACATAGGTACTAAACTCACGGACCTTGGTCTCAAAGAGGCTTTTGTGAACTTGACCCTAAAAGCAAGAAAGAAAAGAAAAAATTAAATAAACAGGACTATATCAAACTAAAAGGCTGCACAGCAAAAGAAACCATCAACAAAACAAAAAGGCAACCAAGAGAATGGGAGAAGATATATGCAAAAATCACCTTCAATAAGGGACCAATATCTAAATATACAAAAATACTCACACAACTTCAGTAACAACAAAAAAGAACAATCCAATCAAATGGACAGAGAACCTGAACACACTTCTCCCAAGAAGACATACAAATGGCCAATAGATATATGAAAAGATCCTCAACTTCACTAAATATAAGAGAAATGCAAATCAAAACCACAATGAGATACCTCCTCACACCAGTTAGAATGGCTAATATCAACAGGACAAGAAATAAAAAGTGTTGGCAAGGAGTGGAAAAAAGGAACCCTCATTCACTGTTGGTGGGAACATGAACTGCTACAGCCATTATGGAAGACAATACGGCAGTTCCTAAAAATTAAGACTAGGGCAGTCCCTCTTTTGGGTTAACTACTTTGAAAAATTTGAAGACACTTACTCGTAAAGATACATGTATCCCTATGTTCACTGCAGCACTGGTCACAATAGTCAAGTGACAGAAGCAGTCAAAGTGTCCTTCAATGGATGATTGGATAAAGAAACTGTGGCACAGATATACAGTGGAATACTATGCAGCCATACGAGAGGATGACACATTGTTGTTTGGGACAACATAGATGGACCTTGAGAATATCATGCTAAATGAAATAAGTCAGATGGAAAAGGACAAGAACCTTATGATTTCACTCATACATGAGATGTAAGACAGAAAGCAATAAACAAAATAACTCAAAGAAACAGGTAACAGTATGGTGGTTACCAGAGAGGAAGAGAGAGAAGAGTGAGGAGGAAGATGAAAAGGGAAAAGGGGTCAAATATATGGTGACAGGCAAGGCTTTGGGTGGTGAACACACAATGCAATATACACACAATGTATTATAGAATTGTACAACTGGAACTTACATAATATTATTAACCAGTATCACCCCAATACATTTTTTAAAAAAGAGCTGGGGTAGGTATTTAGTGGGACCTCACTTCTAACCTGGCTCTGCCACTGGCTGGCTTAGCAGTGTAGGGTGGTTAGCAATGGGAACGGTCACATGGGGAACCCAGACCCCGGACTTTATCTGGAATCTCCCCACATTCTTGCAAGCCAAAAGAAACGGCCCAGGGACCCTTTGGGAGAAAAGCGACTGTACGTCACCCAGTGAGACTTCCACTACGTCATATTAGCTTGCCACCCTAGAGGACCCCTCTAAATACCTCCATATTGTTTAATCCTTTGCGACTTGTCCGGGCCCTGAACCCCACGACCGGAGTACATTGTTGGGTGGGATGCGCGGTACTTAATAAGGACTTTATTCCACACTTTGTGGCTCCTGCCTGCCTGTTCCTTCTTTCTCGGCGGGGAAAAATACTTTACATTTTGGTGTCAAAAACCCGGGAGGAGTTTGAAGTCCACAACGGACCGCTCCTCTCTCTCTGTCCCCTCCGAGAAAGAACCAGGACCCAGGATATCTGACCAACCTTCCACCATGGCGCACAGTGTGGTAAGCTCCCTGCCTCCAAACCCCCCTCGGGTTCTTTCCGCCAAGGTTCCCTGTCCGAAAACCGTATCTATGTCAGGAAAACCTTTTCCGTCCGAGTGCGTGTGTGCCCTGGAGACGTCCAAGTATATATCCACTTTCCTTATCCATCCGTGGCCAGAGCATGGGTTTTGGGATGCCAATACTTATCTCTTGACCATTCTCCGAGAACTGGGGTGACCATGGGGGTAAAGGGATCCAAGCCTGACTCTAAAACACTCCGAGAGTTGCCTTATCCGAAATTTCTCCTTCCCTAAAGAAGAAACTGTTCTTCTCCGCTGTGGCCAGGCCACAGAACCCACTGGATAATCGGACCAGGTAGCCTCCTGAAGGGACTTTTAGTTTTAACACCCTCACCAATTTAACTATCGCCATAAAAGCTCGGAATGTGTTGGAGATCCCTTACATTCAGGGCTTCTAGTTATTCATGCACCTGTCCTTAATCTCTCTGTGCCGCCTGCTTAACTGTGCAGGAGTTTTTTTGACCAGAGAAACCTCCATTCCTAATCTTTCCTTCTCCACGGACTCTCAACTCTCTCTCCTGCCTGACTCCCAAGGGCACCGCTCTCTCGCTCCACTCTCTGTTCCCTCTGTGGACCTCTTTTGCTTGGGTCTCTTTCCTTCAGAGAGCCTCCTCCCCTCCCTTCGCTAAATCCTGTTTCTCATTCACTTGCAAATACCTCTCTCTCTCTACCCCTGCTGGCCAGGGGCCCCTCCCTTCTACACTGTGTTCTTAAGTCCCTCCTCAGTCAGGCCATTCTCCACCTGTCATTGGCTCTTACACCAGTTTGCAGGATGCCCAACCACCAGACTTCTACCCGGGACCTGTGAACATGGCATTTAAAGTTTTCAATGGTCGCGGCTAGTAAGAACAGGCCAAAGCTGTTCGCCAGGGCCGCATGCAGCAGAAGGTAATGCTCCAAACCCAGGCATAGGAAGTGCCTGGCCCAAGTCTGGACCACCACCAGGAGCTTGCTTTAAGTATGGCAAGAAGGACCACTGTGCCCAACAGGACCCCTGCCTACGGCTGCCCACTGAACCCTGCCCTTGACTACAAGCAGCCCGGTCACTGGCAGAGCAGTTGCCCCTTTGGGCAGCAGGCTCATCCTCAATGCCTCTACGTGGAGGACAAGCTGCCCGAATCAGAGGACAATCCAGCCACGTGGGCACGTCGCTCAAACTCCTAGGACACAGCCTGGACTCGGAGAACCCAGGGTATGCTGCAACTATTGGGTAGGTAAGTCCATCTCATTTCTTGTGGACACAGAAGCTGCCTTCTCTATTTTACCACCACACTCTAGACCTCTAATTCCCTCACAGGTCTCGGTTATGAGAATCGATGGGACCCCTTCTTTTCCCCTTCGCATGTCACCCCTGACATGCAGTTTAAACGAAATCCCCTTTTTTTCACTCCTTCTTGGTTATGCCATCGTACCCTATAACCCTTCTGGGTTGAGACATTCTACACAGTCTCAGAGCCACTATCCAGCTGACAGCATCTTCCCACTTACTCCTGCCATTCCTCACTACCAAGGGCTCCCCCATAATCAATGCTACCCTCATTTCTAACCATGTCTCTCACCTCAAGCTTGCTTCCATGCAGGATCGCTGGCATTTTGGAACCACTGGGCCCTACTCATCTGTGGCTCACAAAAAGGATGGGGCCTACAAATCCTGTTACTCCTGTCCCTCCCACCAGGAACCTGCTGCTGGAGTGAACTGAAGCAGGAAGCAATGCTGTTCAGTAGGACTGGTCTGATGAAAGAAGCTTTAATCTCCTCAACTGTCTGCAAGGAAAATTAAGCAAAAATCTCTCCTCCTTCAACCCGCTTAACTCCTCATGGCAGCCATCCATTCTTACCTGGGCTGACCTTATCCTAAATCTTCTTCTAATTCTTCTCTTTTTAAATTCTTACAGAACTGCATCTGCAAAGTTTCTCAACTCACAGCTAAACAGATGTTCCTCCTGACAACCCTCAAAGCCACGACCAGCCAACCTCCCCTCCCCACAACACCCCTAATCAGCAGGAAGTACTCAGATGAATAAAGGCTGGATTGTAGGGTGGTCAGCAATGGGAACGGTCATGTGGGGAACCCAGACCCCAGTCTTTGTCTGGAATTGCCCCACATTCTTGCGCGCCAAAAGAAACGGCCCAAGAGCCCTTTGGAAGAAAAGCGACTGTCCGCCACCGAATGAGACTTCCACTACGTCATATTAGCTCGCCACCCTTTAAATACCTCCATGTTGTTTAATTTTTTGCGACTCGTCCGGCCCCGGAACCCCGGGACCGGAGGACATCATCGGGCGGGATGCACAGTACTTAATAAAGCCTTTATTCCACACTTTGTGGCTCCTGCCTGCCTGTTCCTTCTTTCTCTGCGGGGAAAAATACCTTACAAGCAGCTGTTTTTCTTTCACAAAGTAGAGATACTGACAATATTGTTCAGAATATGCATAGATTTATTTGGTAAACTTTAAAGCCACTAAATGTTAACTGTTATTCTACATACCACTGGGCTCTATCAATAAGCTTATGTCCAGAATCAATTCTCAGTTAATATTTATTAGGGAATAATATTATTGGAAAACCTTGAAACAACAGCCAACAGATACTAAAAAGCACTAAAGTGACATGTTTCTGCCAACTTTCGAAGACTGTCCTTTCTGGCTTGGTATCTGCATAAAGTTTTTGCAAACTTGAAAGTTTCAACAATGTGGTCAGGGAAAAATTACATATGAAAGGCATTAGAGCCTGACCAGGCGGTAGCAGCGCAGTGGATAAAGCGTCGGACTGGGATGTGGAGGACCCAGGTTCGAGACCCCAAGGTAGCCAGCTTGAGTGCAGGCCCATCTGGTTTGAGCAAAAAGCTCACCACCTTGGACCCAAGGTCGCTGACTCGAGCAAGGGGTTACTTGGTCTGCTGAAGGCCAGCAGTCAAGGCACATATGAGAAAGCAATCAATGAACAACTAAGGTGTCACAACGAAAAACTAATGATTGATGCTTCTCATCTCTCTCCATTCCTGTCTGTCTGTCCCTATCTATTCCTCACTCTAACTCTCTCTCTGTCCCTGTAAAAAAAAAAAAAGAAAAGAAAAAGAAAGGCATTAGATTAGATTACAGGATCCTACCCAGTGTAAGGTCACGACAAAATTCTGTGACAAATGAAAAGTCAATATTAGCTGTGAGAAGTCATAAATATGCCTTACTTGTTGTTCCACTATACAAACAACATAAATTACTCTTAGCAACCTCTTCAGCAATTTGGTGTTCCATCATTCTGGGATGCTGCTCCACGATGCTGCATGGTAGGCTCACTGTCATCCTCTGTTTCCTTTGTCACTTCCTTAGATAGCTCTTCCTACCTCCTTGTGCAGCCTCCCTAAGTGACTCTATCTCAGCACCCTAGTTGTGGTCCTAATGGGTACAGATTATCAGGTTTACTTATTAATGGTTGTCTTTTTTTCTACTATACTCTAAAACAGTGACTTGATCTCATCATTACTGCTATAGCCCTACTGCTTCATATGATGCCTGACACAGAGTAAGTACTCCAAAGAGCGACTCTTGAATGAACTAATGAGTTCTAAAACCATCATTTTCTAGTTATGTTAAAATCTGGGCTACTGAAAAATAGAGAAAAAAAGTCACCTATCATTTCACCACTCTAAGACAACCCTCATTTCTTTTTTACTGGCATGACTGTTCTAACTTGGTTATAAATGCACTATTTTCAATTTTTTTTAATTCTTTTCCAAGTGAGAGGAGGGGAAATAGAGAGACAGACTCCCAACCAGTATCCACCCAGCAATCCTCATCTGGGGCCGATGCTCTGCCCATCTGGGGCCATGCTTGCAACTGGGCTATTTTTAGCACCTGAGGTGATGCGCTCAGCACCCACGGCCGATGCACTAGAACCAATCAAGCCATGGCTGTCGGAGAAGAGGGTGAGAGAGATAGGGGGAAAGGATGTAGAAGCAGGTAGTCACTTTTCTTGTGTACCCTGACTAGGAATCGCACCTAGGACATCCACACACTTGGTGACTCTTTACCCCTGAGCCTTCTGGCCAGCGTCCTCAATTTTGCTTTTTTAAGCTTACATTTCATAAAAACCTTATAACCCAAGGGCTTCATAATTCTAATGGCTGCAACAATATTACTCTTTCATTTACTTAGCCAAACCTTTTGTTGGGCACATGGGCTGTTTTTAAATGGTGTACTATTTTAAATATTGTTAAGAAAATAAGACGCCACATTTTCTTTTATCAAGGTTACTTCTTCAGGGTTAACACCTAAAAGTGAATTATTAAATTATTATATTAAAAGTAATAACATTTCTAAGAATTTTCCTTTATGTTACCATATTGTTTTCTAAAGTATTATACTAATTTAAGGTTTAAGTTTTTATATTTATTTCTTTAATTTACTAGATTTTGAGTACATAGTATAAGTATTTAAATATTTTCCAAATAGCAAATAGATTTATTCCCCCACATTTTATTCAATACCACCCTTCTTCCCTACAGATGATACAGCCTCCTCCTTAGACTTCTGACTTACACAAAGGTCTGACTGAACCTGCTTCATCCTATTTAGCTGTTAGTATGCCAATCTCATGTGGCTTTAATATGGGATAGGGTATTTCTCTTTCACAAAATTTTTTGTCAAAACATTTTAAATCCAGAACGATTCTATAATAATCTTAAAATTATAATATGAAGGCCTGACCTGTGGTGGCATAGTGGATAAAGTGTCGACCTGGAATGCTAAGGTTTCCAATTCGAAACCCTGGTCTTGCCCGATCAAGGCACATATAGGAGTTGATGCTTCTTGCTACTCCCCCACTTCTCTCTCCTCTCTAAAATGAACAAATAAAATATTTTTTTTAAAAAAAAGGTAAAATTAAAATTATAGTATGGAAACTATGCAGCTCTATACATATTTTGAATGGGTCAAAAACTATAAACTCATATTTGATGATGACAGTTTTAAAAATTGATTTAAGTATATGCTTTTTAATCTGTCTTCCAGTCCATTACTTTTTTATATACACTCTTGATTCTATCTCTGTCTTATTAATAAAGCCATAAAATTTTGTTTCCTTCTATAAAAGTTTTAACCTATAAAAGTTATTTTTCGCTCTTCTCATTACCCATCTAGGAAAATATGCACAGATGTTTCTAATGGGGACAAACAAGTATGGTCATGGCAGAAATGTTTATAAGTTTGAAAAAGTAGAAACAACTTAGAGAATAGCTAATAAAGAATGAAATCTTAACATTTGTCACAACATGTATGAAAGTAGAGGGTATTATGCTAAGTAAAATATGTCAGTCAGTGAAGGACAAATACCATATGATTTCACTTACATGTGGAATGTGAAGAACAATATAAATGAACAAACAAAACAGAAACAGACTATAGACACAGAAAGCAGACTGATGGTTGCCAGAGGGGAGGCGGGTTAGGGGACTGGGTGAAGATGGAGAAGGAATTAGGAAGGACAGATTGGTAGTTACAAAATAGTCACGGGCGTGTCAAGTATAGCACAGGAAATATAGGAAATAATACAGGGGTGGGCAAAGTAAGTTAAAAGTTGTATGTGAAACACAAAGTTTATTCTTTTTTTTTTTTTTTTAACAAAAGGCACATGTGTTGGAATGTTAGCAGTACCAGCTCCAGCCCTAACTTCCCCTGACCAAAGGTGCTGTTCTTGAACGCCAAGACTCTGGGTAGCGCCGCCTTCCTAAGCATCCTGAGACCTAGTGGCACCAGTGAGGTAACTAAGAGGCCTCCAAACAAAGAAAGCTGCCAGCGGCCCCTCTAAAGAAAGGAAAGGTCCTGGTGTGTCCTGTCAGCTTGTCCTGCAGCCACAGTTGGGTCCTCTGAGGATCTCCACACTGGGTGAGGATTAAGGCCCTGAGCACACAGCATGGTGCATGGACCCACACCTGTATGTGCATGCACATACATGCATACACATGCACACGCACGCACACACGCACGCACACACATACACGCATGCACTCTGTAGACCTGGGGCTGGGAAACGAAACAAACTTTGAGGAGCCTCGCTGTGTCTGAGTGATGAGCTCTGACAGAGTGTTTTCCTGTATGTTTATTAAGTATTATATTTGCCATAAAACAATTATAAACCTACTTCTGCCTACCCCTGTATTGTAATAACTATGTATGGTGCCAGGTAGGCACTGGAAATATCGGGGGGAACACTTGGTAAAGTATATGATTGTCTAACCACTACACTGCACAACTGAAACTAATACAACATAATACTGAATATAAACTGTAATTAAAAAACAAAAATAAAATAATTCTTAGGGGAATGGCTAAATGAACAACAGCTCATCTACCCTATGAAATACTATGCAGAATTAAAAGATGAGGGAAAGATTTCTTACATATGTATCATATGAAAAAAAACCCCACCAACTTTTAGACCCATTCCTGTAGTATGATACCATTTATGAAAAAAAATGCCACAAAACTATTGTTTTTAGCATTAAAGATATGTATTTTATTGCCAGATTCAACTATGTAAAGCTAATACTTTTGAGCACTGTTTAGAATGAACCATTGGATTTGAAAGTAAATGACAATCTTTTCTTACTAATCTTCCTTTTCATGTCAGTTCTTTTTTCAACCACAGTTTACATTCAATACAAAACTATTGTTTAAGGGTCCACATAGTGTATGTAAAGCCCTGGTCAGAGTCTAAGAGCACCTCTACTGTCAGCATGGTCCTCTCTGGGGAGGGGTCTGAGACTGAGTGTGTAAAGACTGTGTTTTTATTTGTAATGCCTACATTTTTCACAGATAATATACTTACATCTTTTTTCTCACACGATTAGAAATAGCAGTTTAAAAGCTCTTCTCAGGGGCTGCATTTCCCTTGCAGACGCCTTGGTGTCCAGGCCATGCAGTTCCTTCTGCAGGTGCTCATCACAGACTCAGCCTGGATAGAGCACCAGGGTTATTAGTACACCGCAGCAGAGACGGGCACTCGGCCCCCAGGGAGATGTGCTATGACCAAGTCCTGGCCTTGCAGGAGGCACAAGGACTTACAGATTCCATTTTAGGTAAGAAAAGCCAGGAAATAGCAGGGGCTTGACCAGGGACTGGCACTGACTCAGAGCCCAGGCACAAGCAGAATAGGCTTCCCAGCCCAGCCTCTCAAAGGGCCAGTTGCCAAGCAAGCTAACTGCCTGGGACAGCACATGTGGACATGACCATCAGAGCTGATTCACAGTTGTGGGAGCAGGTTGTCACCTGCCCAAAGCACTAAGATCCTCAGACTTTGGGCTTGATCTTCACTATATTCTAGCAGTGGAGAAAGAAAAATAATAACTACCATTAACTGGGTATTTACTGCATGCCAGGGACTGTACTAGGTGTTTTGGATACATTCTCAACTCACACAGTAGATTGTACTACTTTCCCTACTTTACAGATTATAAAGATGAAGCTCAGAAAGCTGAAGTAACTTGCCCCATGGTATGTAATGGAGCTTACACTTGAAATCAGACCATCTATGTTAAAAGGTTGTGCCCCCATGCTCTGAAGCTCTGTGATAGACTCCTGAGGTCTTCAAATCAGATTTCATTTGCAAACTAGGATGTCAAATGGAGTTTCAGGGGCCTCAGCCTTCCCGTCTTGGCTCTTCCTGATCCCTGGCAGTGCACACAGGATGTGCTCCCCACAGAACCACTACCTTCCAACTCTCAGGAAAAACCCGGGCAAACCACATGATACTATTTGTCTGGGATGTGGTGGTTTTAGCTACCAAAAAAAAAATAATAAACTTAAAACCACCATTCCAGATGACTGCCTCCTCATCCTCTCCCATAATCCTACTAGTATGTGATGTGTATTCAACTGAAAATGAATTAAGGAGCCCTGGCCAGATAGCTAGGTTGGTTAGAGCACCATACCAAAGTATAGACATTGCCGGTTCGATCCCCAGTGAAGTCACACACAGAAACAAACAGATCTATGTTCCTGTTTCTCTCTCTTCCTGTCTCTCAAAAACCAATCAATAAAGAAAAAAAAAACTTTTTATGATGAATTAAGGAGGCAACCTAAGTGAGAAAGAACAGCAGCCCCAGCTTTTAAAAACTCAACAATGAACATCAAATTCTACTCCAGTCCCTGAGAAGGCAACATTTTGACTCAAACTTTATACAGCTTCTGCAGCCTGAGCTGTGTCTGTGCGGCGACCCTGTTGCCAAGGCTGTGAGTGTCTGCTGGGAGGGCAGCTCGGAACAGGCAGTTAGCTCCCCATTGGCCCCAACAGGGTCCTCTGACTGATTGAGTTTACAGCCAGGAAGCCCTGCCCACTGCTGGACTTCACTGACCAGCAGAAAAGCCAGGCCTTTCTCTTTTACTGTGTAAAATACACTGAAAATAAAAGTAACCGTTTTAACCTATTTTATGTACACAGTTTCATAGCATGTAGTAGTACATCGGCACTACTGTGCGACTGTCCCCCCCCCCCATCTCCAGGCCATTCGTCTCAACTCCCCGAGTGTGTGCACCCCACCCTAACTTCTACCATCTGTTCTACTTCTTATAAACTGATGTCCACGTCTCCAGAAGGTTATCTGCTTTGACCAGAGGTGCTGTGATTATGAATGAAGTCTTCAGCATGACCACACTGCAGAGACTCCTGAGTGACTCCCACTTTGACGGCGTTCTGGGCCTCTTTCTGGTCCCAGCTGGACCTCCTGCCTGGAGGACTCAGGACCTGCCACAGGTGCTGACTCCAAAGCTTCCTCCCAGCCAGGGCCCCCATCCAGCCTTCCTCCTCCTCCACGCTCAGCTCTGCTCCTCACTCCTCTGTGTCAGGAGACTCTTCGGGAACCACATGCCCTGGGTTATAATCAGGTGTGTCTTTAGAGCTAAGTGGCCCTGAGCAGTTGACCAAACTTCAAGAAGCCTATTCACCCCTCAGGCCAAATCAGGCCATGAATATCAAACAGCTGGGTGATTGGTGATTATGAGGGCTGGATATGAAGCTGGTGAAGGGCCTGGTGCCTGGAAGTCCCTGTCATATGATAATGGTCACAGTGTCTATAAGACTATCCTGACCTGCTGCTTCCTCTCCAGAGTCCCCTCTCTCTATCCCATTCCTTTCCCTTATTTCCTTCTTTCCACATCCTCCTCCTCCCCCCTCCTCACTCTTCCTTCCATGGGAACCCAGAGAGTTTACGTCACCCAGAAAATGGTAGAAACGACAAGTCTGGCTCTCTGTTGGCTGAGCCCCATGAGCTCCCATTTCTCCCCGCTTCCCTTTGGCCAAGTCTGGCAAAAAAATGCCTGTTTGAATGTCCTGTTTTCAAGTATGGAGTGTATATAAAAACGATCTCCCAGAAGCCAGTTTACAGTCTAGAAGGAGAGCCCGATGTCTGGGAAACATGCTCTTGTCTGGATGTTTGCCAAATATCTGACAGACAAACATATGCTCTCCTTTGCTGGCCTCCCCTGGTGCTGAGATAAGAAAGACAATCCCTTGACAGGTTTGAAGAATAAATCACTTCTTTTTAAAAGTCAGTGGAGGGAAGGAGACCATCTGGAGGCTTTGAAAACCTCAGAACACAGGAAAGAAACTGAGTAGACGAAACCATATTAGAATGTCCTTCTACAGACACCGCCCCCACCAATCTATAACTCTAATTTTCTAGAAGGGAAAGGAATCTCTGGGTGACCTTCTCCTTGGGGAACAAATGCTGGCACCCTTGCATTACATCATTTCCCTTCAGAAAACCTTCAAAGGCAACCAGAGCCCAGGAGACAGTCCTCACTTTACTTCCTGATGTGACATCACTACTCTTTCACAAGCACTCAATAACAGGCACCTGAACCAGTCTCACTACTCCCTAAACATACCCCAGGTGTCACTTCTGAGTCTTTGCTCCTGGTGTTTCCTTCTCCAGGCGTATCTCTCACCATCATGCCAGAAATCGTACCTGCTCCAAGGCCAGTCTCCCCTGGCTGCACAGAATCCACCCTCTGGATGCCCAGGTGCTTGAAAGCTCTCGTTTTGCATTTATCTTACAGAGACAAGAATGAAAACCACTTGTGTTATAAGGTGCCTTTGAGATATATACACCATGGTCCTGTACATACTTACCTTCACCTCTTTGTTCAACAATGAGCTTTTTGAAGGTCACATGTATGTCTGGCCTCCCTTCTTTATCACTTGCCATGCTCCCTCTGTGCCTGACACTGGGGTACTCAATAAGCACTCATCTGCTAAGCTTTACACGTCAATAACCCTACTCTGAGCACCCAATCTGTGGACACAACCTCCTCTGCCACGGACATCCTGGCAAACACGGATCAGGGCGCCTGAGCTCAGCACTGCAAACACTCCCTGGCACAGCAGCCGTTTGCAGTAAAAGCAGGAACACTGGAACGGCCTCCCTCTGATAGACTGACAGAACACTAAGTTTGGTGTGGGATTCATTTGTGACCTCAGTGTTGTGCCTTAGAGGAGACTGGGTTCAGTTGCTATGGAAGTGCCACTGCCTCAGTTTCTGCTGTACGCATCTGGTATCATGAGCTCTGGCTACGGAACCTTCAAGTGAAACTCCAAGTTTTAGAGTCCTTCCTAGTCTCCCAAAAAGCTGTCTAGAAATCAAAGAGCTGGATGTTCCATATTTCCAATTCTGGCTTTAAACCACCTTGCCACACAGTGTGACTAAAGACACAGAAAGCATTGCATCAAGAGGCTGCAAAGACTTTTGAGCAGAAACGAGTTCATTATATTCTTGTTATGATTTAGGAAATCCTATCCATGCCTTCTGTCAGTCTATCAGAGGGGTTGAAGTAGAGATCCTAGAATGCCTTCCAAAGTGAAAATTTGTTGCCCAAACAGAATTTATAACATGTTGCTATGGCAGCCGATCTGTCAGGTTTCACTCAGCCCAGGAATATCTAGACCCTGATGATTCTGAGGACAGGCTGAGTGGAACAACAGGAGTGCTCTCCACAAGGGCCTGGGTTGACACCCATTTTCTGGCCCTTTAATGCACTGTCTTTCTGTGTATCTCTAAAAATCCCTGACGTCTTCCTCCGAATGTCATCACGGCATTCACACTGGATTGTCCGGGCTGCAGCTCTTACCTTGCTGTCATATGCTATGTGTATATATGTATATATGAGAGACTCCCCAGAATATATGATCATCTTGGGTCTCAGAAGTGGGGGTGGGCCATGGAGAAGAATGGAAGAGAACACAGTAAAACTGGCTGGAGATTTGCAAGAAAGACTTGCAGTTCGAAAACATGAGAACCAGATGTGACCATGGTGAGGAGTCCGCGGGTAACCCTGAGCACATGTGCAGAGGAGGGGGTTAGCCTGGAGTTCTAGAGCTTCTGGGTGCTGAAGAAGAGGAGCCACCCATCCTGCTTAGGGGAGAAGGCATGTCTGGGAGGCAGAGACAGTCTGAATAAAATACACAGTCTCAGGACAACCCAACTGGGGAGCAACAAACCTAGGGGAGACAGTGCGTCCCCATCAGGAAGCAGCTGGGTGGGAAAGGGACTCAGGACTAAGAAACAAAGCCTGCAGAGATGCTTCGAGGTGCTGAGAAAGCCAACCAGTGGGAGGGCTGTTAAGGTCCCAAAACTGGGCGGGGGGGGGGGGGGGACGGACTCTTTGTTTCTCTGGCTTTATTCAATGGGTGACTTAAATGGCCCTAGTCAAAAAGAAAAACCACAAGATCTCTTTTTCCTTCTTTAAAATCCTTTGGGGCCTACTATTAATCAAGAAAATTTTCAAAATTCAGCCTTGCCAAATCACGTGTTTCAAGGTAACTATTGGCAACTTCTTACCCAGTGAAGGCAAACCCTCAGCAAGTCCTGTGACAAGTGGTCGGTCTGCTGCCACGCACTACGTACACTCGTCCACGCCTGGCATCCAACCAACTGTGTGTGTTTGTCTGCGTGTGGTTTCCTACCACAACTACCTATTCCAAAGTCAATGTGCCTATGTACCTTTAACTAACTATAACATAAATGGTTATAATTCTTGCATGTGGAATCACACAGAAAAAAAGCCGAAGATTTGTGCAAATCACCACATCTTCTCTAAACCTCCTCTATCTCAGGGTAAAACGTTTCAGCTTCCTGAGTCATTTCTCACATTACATTTCTCAAGACTCCTCATGGTCTGACTTCCTCAATCTTCATGGTCTGGGATCCTCCAATCCATTCATCCTAATGTAGTTCCCAGAGCTAAGCACTGTGCTTTAGGGTTGGTCTGTCTGACCAGGACTGTTAAAGCTCAATTCTTATGTATGAGCCAAGAAGGAATGGAAAGGAGAGTCCCATATGGCCAGTTCTTACTAGGGTGGTACAGGCCTCAGGAGGCCATAAAGGGCTGCCGGGGGAACATCAGAAGGTATAGTAAGGTATTTGAGCTGCTACGCCCAGGAGAGGCTGGGCAGGAGCATAGAGAGCTGGCACCTGATGATACACTTGGAGCAGAGGACACGCTCCAGTCCTGGGTGGGCAGGATTAGGATACTGGAGTAAAGTGGACACAAGAGGACAGTCAGGCAAAGAAGCCCAAACAAGAACATCAATCCACAGTATGGACTAGGAAAGACAGGTGGAGTGAAGAGCGCTGTGAATCAGTGATAACACATTGGTCCCTACTTCATGCATGGGACTGTGTGTAATGTTAGTGATCACTGAATTCTGAGCCTAAGAAACTGACATAACCCTTAGCTCCACCGCTGGAGCCATGTTTTTAAAGCCATTCATATATTTCTCAAGGAGGCCAAGAAATGTGGCTGAATGAAGCCTAAGGAGGACAGGCATCAGAGGCCTTTGCTATGAGGGCCAGAGAAAGGCAGGCAGGCTGATATGATGCCCCACCCCAGGGTGCCTCATCTGCGGTGTATTGACTGGAATTGTGCTCCAGGAGCATACATCTCAAAAAAGGGAATATGAATGATGCCTCCTGGAATTCTGCATCTAAAAAAAGAGACTACTTTATTTGCTGTGCATCCTGTCTTTCTACTAAGGTAAGAACAAAGATGATAAAACAGATAGAAGTGGAAAACAATAAATAGCAAAATGGTAGACTTTTACCCATCCATTAAATATAAATAAATGAAACACTAAGGGGGTAGAGGGAGGTGGAGGAGGGTAGAAGAAAAATAGATGGTGATGGGGGAAACACCTTGGGGTGCTGAACACACAATGCAATATACAGATGATGTGTTACAGAGTTGTGCACCTGAAACCTGTATAATTTCATTAACCAATATCACCCTAATAAATTTAATAAAAAATTAAAGATAAAATAAAAAGAGATGATCAAATTAGATATAAAACTAAGACCCAACTATATGCTATCTACAAGAACTTTAAATATAGACACCAACAGTTTGAAAGTAAAAGGATAGAAAAGATATAAAGATAGATCACAGAAACAATCAGCATAAGAAATCAGGTATGGCTATATTCATAGCAAGAAAAACAGACTTGAGGATATGAAGTATTACTCAAAAAAACAGAGGACATTTCACCAAGGGTCAACTCATCGTGAAGACATTATAATCATAAATGTTTTTACCCCTAGAAATGAACAATAAATGTAGCAAACTCAGGGAACATTTATTTAGCACTGTAGCTGTTAGAAAGATAAATAAAACACTTCCCCGGAACAACTTCCATCTTGTAAAGAAAAAAGTATTGTAAAATGTCCAGAGTAGAGCATTAGCAGCAAACAAAGACACCCCAACATTCTGGTCTCCTTCCTACCAGCTGATGTGATGTTTACCACATCCTGTTTTCCATCTCCACTTGGAAAACAAATATTTTTTTTAATCCGTTCTTATTATGGAAATTTCCAAACATACATGAAAGTAGTGGTATGAGTACAGTGAACCTCCATGTACTCATCTCCAACCACCTCCAGCAATTCCCAGCATTTTGCCTCTTCTGTTTCATCTATCCACTGGTCCTTCCCCAGCTATTTTGAAAGTGTATTTTAGAGGGGCTCCTAGATATCACATCATCTAACCCGTAAATACTTTCGTAGGCTTCTCCAGCTGTAAGGACACTTTTTTCTTTTTTCTTTTTTTTGCAGGGACAGAGAAAGTCAGAGAGAGGGACAGATAGGGACAGACAGATAAGAACGGAGAGAGAGGAGAAGCATCAATCATCAGTTTTTCACTGCGACACCTTAGTTGTTCATTGATTGCTTTCTCTCATATGTGCCTTGACTGCGGGCCTTCAGCAGACCGATCAACACCTTGCTTGAGCCAGCGACCTTGGGTCCAAGCTGGTGAGCTTTTTGCTAAAGCTAGATGAACCCATGCTCAAGCTGGAGACCTCAGGGTCTCGAACCCAGATCCTCCACATCCCAGTCCGACATTCTATCCACTGTGCCACAGCCTGGTCAGGCTGTAAGGGCACTTTTAAAAAAACATACCCAACATATCTTTATCTCACTCAACAAAATTCATCATAATTCCTTAATATTAGCTAATACCCAGTACAGTAACCTCACAGTTTTTTTTAAATTTCATTTATTCAAATCATGACCCAAATAAGCCTATACTTTGTCATTTGGTTGTTATAATTCCCAAGTCTTTTTTATGTTATGATAATCCCTCCTTATTTTTTAAGCCATTGATTTCTTAAGAGAAATTGGGTAACTTATGCTAAAAAAAATGACCCCAAAAGATCTCTTTCTGACTTACAGATCGCTTCCGGAAATGAATATCATCACCCCATCAAGAACAATAATACAATATGTACAAACAAGAGAGAGCCCAAGTAAACCACTTAACTTCACATCTTAAGGAACTAGAAAAAGAAGAACAAAGACAACACAAAACCAGCCAAAGAAAGGAAATAATAAAAATCAGAGCAGAAATAAACAAAATAGAGAACAAAAAACTATAGAAAAAATTAATAAAAACAAAGGGCTGGTTCTTTGAAAAGATCAACAAAATTGACAAACCCTTGGCAAGACTCACCAAGGGAAAAAGAGAAAGGACTCATATAACCCAAATTCAAAATGAAAGAGGAGAAATCACCACAGATATCATTGATATACATAGTATTGTAGAATACTATGAAAAACTATATGCCACCAAATTTAACAATATAGAAGAAATGGATAAATTCCTAGAACAATACAATCTTCCTAGACTAAGTCACAAAGAAGTAGATAGTCTAAGCAGACCCATAAGCAGGGAGGAAATAGAAACAACTATGAGTAGAAAGCCCAGAAATAAAACCACATATATAGGGTCAAATAATTTTTTATAAAAAGGCTACACACAATGGAGAAAAGAAAGCCTCTTCAACAAAATGTGCTGGGAAAACTGGAAAGCCACATGCAAAAAAATGAAACTCGATTACAGTTTGTCCCCTTGTACTAAGGTAAATTCAAAATGGATCAAAGACCTAAATATAAGACCAGAAACAATAAATTACATAGAAGAAAACATAGGCACTAAACTCATGGACCTTGGTTACAAAGAGCATTTTATGAATTTGACTCCAAAGGCAAGGGAAGTGAAGGCAAAGATAAATGAATGGGACTACATCAGACTAAGAAGCTTTTGCACAGCAAAAGAAACTGACAACAAAAAAAACAGACAGCCAACTAAATGGGAGAAGATATTTTCAAACAACAGCACAGATAAGGGTCTAATATCCAAAATATACAAAGAACTCATAAAACTCAACAACAAACAAGCAAACAATCCAATAAAAAATGGGAAGAGGACATGAACAGACACTTGTTCCAGGAAGAAATACAAATGGCCAACAGATATATGAAAAGATGCTCATCTTCATTAGCTATTAGAGAAATGCAAATCAAAGCTACAATGAGATACCACCTCACACCTGTTAGATTAGCTATTATCAACAAGACAGGTAATAACAAGTGTTAGAGAGGCTGTGGAGAAAAAGGAACCCTCATCTACTGTTGGTGGGAATGTAATGTAGTACAACCATTATGGAAGACAGTATGGTGGTTCCTCAAAAAAATTAAAAATAGAACTACCATATGACCCAGCAATCCCTCTACTGAGTATATACCTCCATAACTCAAAAACACTGGTATGTAAAGATACATGCAGCCCCATGTTTACTGCCGCATTGTTCACAGTGGCCAAGACATAGAAACAACCAAAAAAAGCCCTTCAATAGATGACTGGATAAAGAAGATGTGGTACATATATACTATGGAAAACTACTCAGCCATAAGAAATGATTACATCGGATCATTTACAACAACATGGATGGATCTTGATAACATTATACTGAGTTAAATAAGTAAATCAGAAAAAACTAAGAACTATATGATTCCATACATAGGTGGGACATAAAAATAAGACTCAGGGACATGGACAAGAGTGTGGTGGTTACTGGTGGTGGGGGGAGGGAAGGGAAGGCGGTGAGGGGAGGGGAGGAGAGGGGAGGGGCACAATGAAAACCAGAGAGAAGGTGATGGAAGACTATATGACTTTGGGTGATGGGTATGCAACATAATCAAATGTCAAAATAACCTGGAGATGTTTTCTCTGAACCTATGTACTCTGATTGATTAATGTCACCCCATTAAAATTAATTTTAAAAATAATGAAAGAAAGAAAGAAAAAGAAAGGAAAGGAAAGGAAGAAAAGGAAAGAGTAACACAGAAGTTTAGGAGTGACTTCTCTAATACATACTGTACCAAAACACTCCAAAGAGATTGCTTCTCATTGCCCAAGTAGATTTATGAACTGAAGCCAATTGGAACCCCATTAGAATCCAGGGACCCCATTAGAATCATCAGGAGCAAAAACATCTCAATTCAACATTAAGTGAAATTCAATCTTCATTTCAAAAGCATTAACAAGACACACAGTTTTTATCAATCCCAAATGACAGGTACAATCCAGAAAAGTAACAATGAAGAAAAGAGGGCCCCAAGGTCTAAAGGAGAAGATTGCCAAATCATAAGTAACTGATTATTTTTTTCTAAACTCAAGGCCTGCTGGGGCATATGGGAGCCGTCAAGGAATGCAGGTGTGCACACCCACAGCCTCCACATGTCCAAACACAGCCAAGCAAATGAAATCACAATGCTGTTCAAATACAACTTAATACAGACACAAGCAGAGCTTGAAGGAGGTGCTCATGAGGAGTGTAGCTCAAAGCACATGAGGTGAGTCAGCCAGGGAACCATTTCCAACACTTGCCCACAGCAAATCCAAACTTTGGTTCTCTCTTAGAGAGCTTGGAAAGCCATAATCATGGGAAGAAAGAAGTTTGAAAAGCCCGGGCACAGAAGAGACTAATACAACAAAAGGAAACAAAGAGGAAGTGTGATATGGTTGCCTTTCTTCAGCAGTTTCTGTTCAACCTCCCTCCGGTCACTTTAGGAATGACCATGCTTAACGTCCTCAGCAGGACACATCAGTGAATTGAAATGAACCAATATGAGCTTGTCATGAGCCATCCGTCTTCCCGTCCCTTTGCAGGACTTCACTTGGCTACCATATAGAAAATTGCTTTTTCAATAAGGGAGGTTGAATAATCTCAGTTACCTCCTTCTGGAACTCCTTTAGGGGGCACATAATTTATGCTGACAGTTTAGCCTTAACATTCACCCAAGTCACCTGATCTGCTCTTATGCAGGAGGGATTCTGCACACAGGAGCCCCAGAGGAGTGGACTGAGAAACATCCAGGTATTTGTTCTCTTGACCACCATTACATCCCTGGAGCAGAAATTGTGTAGTTCAGTCCTCCCCTAACATAGCCGCTCTGATGTAACAAAGAGCCCTTATTCCATTGAAGACATTCCAGTATCCAAAGTGAGGGGGCAGACAGTGTCTATCAAATGGGCAACCATTGTTACAGGAGCCTCTTTGACACATGCCCCAGAGGAAACAAGAATAGCTTTGCAGGCACCTGGCTGACCTGAACTGGAGATAAATGATGAGTTATTTTCTTTGTCAACTTGACGGGGCTAAAGGATGCCCAGATTACTAGTAAAACATTTCTGGGTGTACTTGTGAGGGTGCTTCTGGAAAAGATGAGCATTTGATCAGTAGCCTGAGTAAAGACCTACCCTCACTGATGTGGGTGAGCCTCATCCACTCCTTTGAGGGCCCAAATAGCACAAAGAGGCAAAGCAAGGCCAAGTGCTAGCTCTCTGATGGAGCTGGGATGTTCACCTTTCCTGCTCTCAAACTTACTCAGACATCGGCTCTCCTGGTTCCTGGCCTTCGAACACAGACCAGGACTTACAACACCAGTTAATTCTCAGACCATCAGGTTCAGATGCAACCTGCACCATCCGCTCGCCTGGCTTTCAGGCCTTCAGGTTTGGACCGGGACTATAGCACCAGCTTTCTTCTGGCTTGAAGACAACAGATTGTGAGTCCGTACCTCATAAGTCTTTCTTTAGAAAGATAGAAAGTTTTAGAAATGTATAGTTGAGAAATATATCTATTCCTGTTTCTTTGGAGAACTAGATAGAGAACCGTGACTAATAAAGCAAGGATCCAGGCCAACCAGGATCATCCAGCTAAAAGCATGACTCTGCAATCCGACAGGAGAATGCTGTCCAAACAGGACCCCTACCCAACTCTGGGTTTTCCTTTTGCACCCTGTCATGTTAGACAAGCTATTCAACCTGCCCCTGTCTGTTTTTAAGCTCACTAATAAATTGTAAGAGCTTTTAGGGGCTCTGATGAATGGCTTCCACAGAGCAAAGCTTGTGAGAGTGAGATAAGCAGCTGCCTCTGAGTTAGTGGCTCTATCATTTTCTATCATGTCGCTGTGAGTCCCGGTCCTGGCACTGATGGATGACACCTACATGCCTAATGCTGGCTAGTGTCCATGGCATTCGAGCCCACTCCATCATAAAGTTTTTCTATCACTGTCAACCACGTGGCATTTAACACCACAGTGACCTACAAGGCCCCTTAGCCTTCCTGACACCCCAGTACTGGTTCTTACCAACATGCCTCCAGACTAACTCCATTCGGATAATCCAACACCACTTAATCCTGAGCTGGTAACCCTTTACCTCTTGAGGTTGTTTCTTTATGTTTAAAATGGAAGTAATGATGCGGGTCTGACAGAATTTGGGGGAAACATCAAACACATGAAAAATGAATGTGGAAGGTCTTTAAAACCTGTAAAATGCTATACAAAGGCAAGCCAAGTAATCAAAGTGGGATGGAGTAAGGTCATATCCTACAGGACATAATCAGAGAAATGCTAGATGGAGAAAGAACTTTCCATCCCTGACCTGGCCACTAGTTTCTTTTTGTAATGAGGAGAAGGGTAAAGAGTATTAGAGAACAGTCTTCGGATATAAAATGGGAAGAAAATAATGTTTAAAATTATGTTTCGTTTTCAAATAAAATTACTCTTCATATGTCTATATATTATAATGGGGGACGCTAACTTGGGAGCAAGTTCTAAGGGTGATTTTCTTACTTGTGCACAGAATTCTGATATCGTCAAGCTCATGCTCTGGGCAGAACTTCAGCCCCAGTGTTTTCATCAAATACATCTCTAATCCTTTGAAAAGGTTTTCCAAAAGAAGAGTCTATAAAGTTCCTCCACGAAGTGGTTTAACATGCTTTGGGCCTGACCATGTGGTGGTGCAGTGGATAGAGCATCCAACTGGGATGCGAAGAACCCAGGTTCGAAACCCGGAGGGTGCTCAGCTTGAGCACGGGCTCATCCAGCTTGAGCACAGGTTCACCAGCTTGAGCGTGGGACCACAGATATGATCCCATGGTCACTGGCTTGAGCCCAGAGGTTGCTGGCTTGAGCCTAAGGTCACTGGCTTGAGCAAGGGGTCACTTGCTTTGCTGTAGCCCGCAGGTCAAGGCACATATGAGAAAGCAATCACTAAACAACTAAGGAGCTGTAATGAAAAATTGATGCTTCTCATTTCTCTCTTCCTGCCTGTCTGTCCCTATCTGTCCCTTCTCTGACTCTCTCTCTATCTCTGTCAAGAAAAAAAAAATACTTCGGTTTCTTTTCTATTCAGCAATAACAGGTCACCTATCTGCAATGTGCACTCAGAAAGCTTGTATGTTGCCTGGCCATGTGGTAGTGCAGTGGATAGAGCATTGGCCTGGGATGCTGAGAACCCAGGTTCAAAATTCTGAGGTTGCTGGCTTGATCACAGGGTCACGGGCTTGAGCATGGGATCATAGACATGACCCTATCGTCACTGGCTTGAGCCCAAAGTTTGGGTTGCTGGTTCGAAGCCCTAGGTCACTGGCTTGAGCAAGAGGTCACTGGTTCAGCTGGAGACTCCCAGTCAAGGCACATGTGAGAAAACAATCAGTGAACAACTAAGGTGCTGCAACAAAGAATTAATGCTTCTCATCTCTCTCCCTTCCTATCTGTCTGTCTCTACCTCACATGCACTAAATAAATAAATAAATAAATAGGGTGTTGAAAAACCAGGGCCCCACAGGGAACCTTGAAAACAAACAGTCCGCTCATGTCTCAGTCATGATCCAAAATGTTGGCCCCTTCCATCTCCCATCCCTTGCCCTACTCTAATTCTAATTTCCTCTGTGTTCTTTGAACCAGGCTCCCAGTCTCCCTCCCAAATTACTAGAACTCTACAGTATAGAGAATAAGTCCCCAAACATCTTCAACTCACATGGAGAGTTCTTGGTCTGTGTGCCTACCTAGCTGAATCTTGGCTCTTTCCCAAGAACACAGCTTCCCAGTTCGGCAGGCTCCAGGGTTGGGAAGAGGGGTTAGCATGCTCCTCCCCCAGTAATAGAATTTCCAAACTATTTCTCCTCTACTCACATATAATAACCCTGGAGCTTGTAACTCATGCCATCTGACTGCATCACCATTTTCACCTCTTCATTTTGTCATTGACTGGCCTACTACTCAGCAGCTACACACATGAATGCTTTTCATCCCCAGCCCAGTCTTCTTCTCCCCTGAGTCTTGCTGTCATTCCAAATGTGACATCAGTAATCACATGGATAATGACCCAACAGTCTTGCTTCCAGTGATCTTTACCCACACCTGGGTTTACCTACTCTCCCTTATGGATATCTCCAATGCTGTGTCATTACCTAGAACCACTCTACCTTCAACGTTCTGCATCCCATTCTGACCACAATGTCCTTCAGGCAGTAAGGTACAGTGTGGAGAGCTTACACTTCAGTGCCAGACTGCCTGGGTTCAAATCCCAGCTCTGCTCAACACTAGAAGGAGACCTTGGACAAATTACTAACCTTTCTATGCTTATAAATGTGAATAACACTGGTCCTTTCTCACAGGGTTTCTATATGAGTTAAATGAGTTAATGTGTGCAAAAAATCTAGAAAAATGTGTGGCATATACACAGAGCTATTTAAATACTAGATTCTATTATAATCCTTCTAGATTTCTCAGGCCCTCACTTCCTTTGTTGGTCCCTGACCACCTGAGGCTTCTCATCACCTGATCCTCTGTTTTCTCTGAAAGTATCCATTTACTTCTATATTTATTTTTTTCTTTACCAGCCACTCTGTCTCCCATAGTTGCTTAATAAATGTTTGCTCAATGTGTGAGAAAATCAATGATTCATAACTTCAGCTATGTTCTCATTCATTCCCTAATCCCCCTGCCCTCTTGTCCTTTCAAATAAACACACCCAATGATACACCAGCCCCAGCCCCAGATATAAGCAAAAATCTATCTTCTCTCCACCTACTCCTGAGACTGTTTTTACTACAAGTTAAGCATCTTCGATTTTAACTCTGCTGAGTCATTCCTTTACATGTCCCAAATCAACTCACTTTTCTATTCCTTACAACAACTCTAGCCTTAAACACTCTCCTCAAATCCCCTCTTCTCCTACAACCTCCTTCTTTTCACTCCTGGCAGATGACATTGTTTCCTACTATACAGAGAAATAATGTCTTCCACACATACATATCACACATAGAGAGAAAAACTCCTCAGCTTTCTCTTCCATTCCTTAAATGTATCTATATCCTCCAATCTTATTCCAATAGAAAAGATGTCCTCCTTTCGAGTAAGGTAAAGTCCTACTCCAGAGCTCAACTTCTGTACAGCTCATCTGACCAGTAGTTCTTTTAAGTTGCATGAGAACGAAACTTTATATTTTATAATAAAGATTAGTTCAGCCTGACCAGGCAGTGACGCAGTGGATAGAGCATGGACTGGGATGCAGAAGACCCAGGTTCGAGACCTCGAGGTCGCCAGCTTGAGCACGGGCCCATCTGGCTTGAGCAAAAGCTTGTCAGCTTGGACCCAAGGCCGCTGGCTCCAACAAGGGGTTGCTTGGTCTGCTGAAGGCCCGCGATCAAGGCACATGTGAGAAAGCAATCAATGAACAACTATGGTGTCGCAATGGCAACTAAAAACTAATGATTGATGCTTCTCACCTCTCTGCATTCCTGTCTGTCTGTCCCTATCTATCCCTCTTGCTGACTCTCTCTCTGTCCCTGTAAAAAAATTTTTAAAAATTAAAAAATTAAAAAAAGATTAGTTCATAAAAATGGTAGAAGTCAATAAATTCTGTCCAGATATCAGATGACCTTTAAGAATAAATTCGACACTCTGGAAAGGTCAGAGTCAGTCTCTCTCTTACAAAAGCTATGAAGAAAAATTACTGCATGACATAATAGAGGTTCTGATCAAATCATAATAATTACCTAAAAGGGTGATGAAATCAAAGCCTGGTCAATCCTATTAAGAGTGCCCAAAAAGTAACTTTATACAGCCAATGATTTAATAAAAAATAATAACTAATTAGCTGATTCTAAGAATTTTCTTAACAGAAAGATTTTTAGATACCAGCACAGTTGATCAAAGGCAGTTAGAAGTCTAATATTACTTCTGAGTTAACACCTCAGACCTACATGTCTAAATACATGCTGGTCTTTCTGACAACGTACAGGACCCTGTTGGCAGATGTTTTACATGATGAAGGAAATGGCTCAAAATACATCAGACTATTTCAGTTACAGAAGCAACAATGCAAAAAGAAAAATAAGGCATCTGGAAAAAGAGAAATGAAATGTTTTATTTTCCCTAAGCCAAGCCCTAGTTTACTGTTTCTCCTGGGAATGAGATTTTACAGTTGAGAAATGTGAGGGGAGATAATGGTTGCATTTTAAATACATGACTGGTACTCAGGAGACCACAATAAAATGGTCTGCAAGGACTTCAAAATCACATGACCTTTTGAGAGTTACACTAATAAAATCCACAAAATAGATGAGCTTAGATGTCTCCAGAAGTCACTAGTCAATGGGGGGAAGTGGGGGAGTAGTATAAAGCTTTTAGTCAAGCAAAAATAACAGTCTGGGGGCAGACTTATCTGAGTTTGAATCCTATTCAACTACTAACTAGTTGTATGACTGTCTAATCACTTAACCTCTTAGACCTTCAATGCATAGTCACATTTTCTTCCTATTTTGGTGGTAAGGATTAAGGTAAGTAAGAATATGAATCAAGTGTACATAAGAAATGGACAATTTACTCCTCTCCCTTGACCCCAGGCCCTAATTAGAAACATAAAAGAACTGAAGGATAAAGAGTCCATAGTGTAACCTTTGGTATTACCCCAGTTCTGAAGAAAGATGTGATCAATAATAGGGAGCAGCTGCCTGACCAGGCAGTGGTGCAGTGGATAGAGTGTTGGACTAGGATGCAGAGGACCCAGGTTCAAAACCCCGAGGTTGCTGGCTTGAGTACAGACTCATTTGGCTTGAGTGTGAGATCATAGACATGAACTCATGGTCACTGGCTTGAGCCCAAAAGTTGCCGGCTTGCGCCTAAGGTCACTGGCTTGAGCAAGGGATCATTCACTCTGCTGTAACCACCCTCCCCCCATCATGGCACATACGAGAAAGCAATCAATGAAAAACTAAGGTGCTGCAACGAAGAATTGATGCTTCTCATTTCTCTGTCCCTCTGTCTCTCTCTGTAACACACACAAATAATAATAATAACAACAACAACAGGGAGCTGCTGATGGCTGATGGAAGTCTGGAAAGGGGAATCTGTGAACATGACAGGATTTATCTAGTGCTATCCAGTGGCAGAACAGGGAGATGTCGCACTTTTGGAACATTGGTCTCTGATCCCTGAGTAGGAATTATTCATTTCTGACCCGTGGTGTTCTATGGGTAGGGTTCAGACAATGAACGAAAGTATAGTATGGACATAAATATATTTTTCTTGGAGAGGACTCATTGCTTGCACCAGATTCCCAAAGGAATCTGTGAGCAAACAGTAAAATCAGTAGATCAATCACCTATAAATCTAGTTAAAAGGTTATGAAGCAAAACGAGGAAAATCAAATTTATTATTACAACAAAAAATTAAGGGATATAAAAACACAAAAAACAGTAAAAAATAATGACAAAAACATAAACATGAAAGAAGTTGAATAAAAATCGTAGTGATTTTATAATGTGTTTGAACTTAAGCAACCATCAACTTAAAATACAATGCTATAAACATAGCTTGGTATATATGAAGCACATAGTAACCACAAACCAACAACTTACAAAAAATATATAAGGAATCCAAACACAACACTATAAATAATGACCTAGATAGCAAGAGAAGAAAGCAAGAAAATAAAAAAGGAACAAAGAACTAAAAAACAATCAGAAAACAATAAAATGGCAATAACCACATATGTAGCTGAACGGATAAGAAAACACAACCATACCTATGCTGCCTACAAGAGACCCACTTCAGATTGAAAGACACAGACTGAAAATAAGGGGGTGGAAAAAGATATTTCATGCATATAGAAATGAAAAAAAACTGGCGGAGTAATAATTATATTAAACAAAATAGACTTTAAAACAAGAGAATACCAAGAAACAAAGAAGGGCATTACATAAAGATAAAGGAGGGATCAATCCAACAAGAGCATATTACTTTTGTAAACATCTATGTACCCACTGTAGGAGCACCTAGATATATAAAGCAAATATTGACCAGCATAAAGGGAGAGATTGATAGTAATACAGTAATAGTGGGGGACTCAGTGGCCTTAAATGACTTATTAGTGCAGATGGGCCTAGATGATAATTTTAAGTCATTTCTCCCCAAAACAGCAGAATATACATGCTTTTCAAGTGCACATGGTACATTTTCCAGGATAGACCATGTTAGGCCACAAAACAAGTTTCAGTACATTTAAGAAGACTGAAATCATATCAAGCATCTTCTCCAATCACAATGGTATAAATCTTAAAATCCATTACAAGAGAAAACTAAAAAAACAAACACATGAAGACTACACAATGTGCTATTAAGCAATGCATGGGTTAACAATAAGATCAAGGAAGAAATCAAAAGATGACAAGTGAATGTGAAACACAATGACCCAAAATCTATGGGACAAAGCCAAAACAGTTCTAAGAGGAAAATTTATAGCAATACAGGCCTAATTCAAGAAACAATAAAATTCTCAAATACTCAAACTTTACACATAAGAAATTAGAAAAAAAAGAACAAGTAAAGTCCAAAATGAGAAGTAAGGAAATAATAAAAGAGAATACAAATAAACAAGAGTCTGAAATAAGGGTAGAAAATACAGTGTGTCTGTAAAGTCATGGTGCATTTGCTTTCCCGTGACCAGTCAAAAGTGCACCTGACTTTACGGACACACTGTATAACTAAAATCAAGAGTCAGTTCTTTGAAAAGATAAAATTGATAAATCTTAGGCAGACTCATCAAAAAAAAAAGAGGACCCAAATAGATAGAAGAAGTGACAACTGACAGCATAGAAATACAAAGATTTTAGAGAAAATACTATGAACAATTATCTGCCATCAAATTGGACAACCTGAAAGAAATAGATAAATTCTTATAAACATACAATCTTCCAAGGCTGACTCAGAAAAAAATAACAAAAACCAGAAAATCTGAACTATTAATGAAATCAAACCAATAACCAAAAAACTCTCAACAGATAAAACCCCTGGACCAGAAAGTTTCATAGTGAATTATACCAAATAGTCAAAGAATAAATACCTATCCATCTCAAACTATTCCAAAAACTTGAAGAGGAGGGAAAGTACCCAAACTCATTTTAAACAGCCAGGATTATTCTGATACCAAAACTAGACAAAGACACTACAAAACAGAAAATTATAGGCCAATATCCCAATAGCACTGATGAAGATGAGGCAAAAATCCTCAACAAAATATTAGCAAACAAAATTCATCAATACGTTAAAAACATCATTCCTTGATAAAGTGGGATTTATTCCCAGGATGCAAGGCTGATTCAATATCCTCAAACAACATATATATACCACATTTTAAAAATGAAGGATCATATCAACAGATGGATAAAAAGCATTTGACAAAATCCAACATCCACTTAGGATAAAAAACTCAGTAAAATGGAGAAAGAGGGACTATAACTCAATATAATAAAGGCCATATATGACAAACCCACAGCTAACATCAGACTTGATTGTGAAAAACTGAGAGCTTTATCTTAAAGATCAGGAACGAGGCAAGAATGAGTGCTTTCACCACTTTTATTCAACATAGTATTGGAAGTCCTAGCCACAGCAATCAGACAAGAAAAAAAAATAAAAGGTATCCAAATTGGAAAGAAAGACATGAAACTACCATTATTTGCATTTGACAAGATACTATATAGAGAACCCTAAAAGCCACCAAAAAACAATTAGAACTAATCAGAGGCAAATTAAAGTCAGTTGAGGCTCTGGTCACAGAAAAAAATATTGCACCACCTACATTAGAAAAAGGTGTAAAGTTGGGGTTTTGCAGGACCCTTCAGAAGTTGAGGCCCAGGACACGTGCCCAGTGTGCCTGCCATTAAATCTGCCTCTGGAACTAATAAATGAATTCAGTGAAGTAACAGAATACAAAATTAATATTCAAATTCAGTTGCATTTTTATACAGTAATAACAAACTAAAGAAAAAAATTAAGAAAACAGTACTATTTACAATTGCATTAAAGAAAAATAAAGTACCTAGGAATAAACTTAACCAAAGAGGTAAAAAGCCTGTACTTGGAAAACTATAAGACACTGAAGAAAGAAACTGAAAAAGAAACAAATAAACGGAAGACTATACTTTGCTCATGAATTAGAAGGATTAATACCATCAAAATGTCCATCCTACCCAAAGCAATCTACAGAGTCAATGCAAACCCTATAAAAATACCAATGGCATTTTCCCCAGCACTAGAACAAATAATCCTGAGATTTATATGGAACAACAAAATACCCCAAATAGCCAAAGCAATCTTGATTAATAATAATAATGTTGGAGGTATCATGCTACTTGATATCAAACTATACTACAAGGCTATAATAATCAAACTAGTATGGTACTGGTATAAAAACAGACATATAGATCTACTAAGCATAATAGAAAGCCAAGAAATAAACCCACCCGTATATGATCAATTAATCTATGACAAAGGATGCAAGAATATACAATAGGGTAAAGACAGTCTCTTCAAAAATGGTGTTGGGAAAAATAGATAAACACTTGCAAAAGAATAAAACCATAAAACTCCTAAGAAAATGCGTAGGCAGTCAACTCTTTGACATGACTCTTATTAATATTTTTTTCAATGTTTCCTCAGGCAACAGAAATAAACAAATAAACAAAATATAAATAACTACAATGAACTAAAATGTTTCTGCACAGCAAAGGAAACATCAACAAAATAAAAAGACAACTCTCTGAATGGAAGAAGATATTCATCAATGATACACCCAATAAGGGGTTAATATCCAAAATTTATGAAGAATTCATGTATCTTAACACCAACAAAACCTCCAAACAGTCTGATTAAAAAATGGTAATCAGAATAGTCACTTCTCTAATGAGGGCATACAAATGGCCAAGGGATATATGAAAAGATGCTCAAAGTCACTAATCATCAGGGAAATGAGAATTACAGTGAAACCACAATGACATATCATCTCACACTTGTCAGAATGGCTATCATCAAAAAACCAACAAACAATAAGCAGTGGCAGGGATGTGGAGAAAAGAGAACCCTCAGGCACTGCTGGTGGGACTGGGACTGTCAACTGGTACAGCCACTATGGAAAACAGTATAAAGTTTCCTCAAAAATTCAAAAACAGAACCACCATATGACCCACGAATTCCACTTCTGAGTATTCATCCAAAGATATCTAAATCACTAATTCAGAAAGATATGTGCACCCCTATGTTCACTGCAGCATTATTTACAATAGCCAAGATATGGAAGCAACCTAAGTGTCCATTGATAGACAACTAGATAATGAAAATATAATACACATATATTGGGCGGAATGAAACGTTACTCGGCCATAAAAAAGAATGAACTCTTACCATTTACTACAACACAAATAAACCTAGAGGATATTATGGCAAGTGAAATAAGTCAGAGAAAGCAAAATACCATATGACTTAACTTATATTTGGAATCTAAAAAAACAAAATGAATCAACAAACAAAACAGAAACAAATTCATAGGCACAGAAAACAAACTGATGGTTGCCAACTGGGAAGGGGGTTGGGAAGTGGCTGAAAGCAGAAGGGATTAAGATGTACAAATTGCCAGTTATGAAAAATAAAACAGTCACAGGGATGTAAAGTACAGCATAGGGAATATAGTCAATAATATTGTAATAACTATGTATGGTGTTTGATTGGCACTAGACTTATGGGGTGATGATGTCTTAAATTGTATAAATGTTTAATCATTATGATGTATACCTGAAACTAATATAATATTGTATGACATATGGAATTGAAAAAAACAAACAAACTTGTAGACTGGCCCAGAAAGCACTAATTCAGTTTCATAGAGTCCCAATCAAGTTAAGACCTTTCATACTTCCCTCATCTCTCCCCCCAATTCCTTGCACTCTCACTCTGGAGGATCAAAACCACCACTTAGTGAAATAGGGAATGAATAAGTAAACTACATAAGATCAATAGGATCTTGAGCCTTAGAGTTCAAAGTAATAGAGAACTATCTCCAAAGTACCCCAGGAAGCCTGAAAGCAGTATTTATTTAATAGAAAGAATCATCCTGAGAAGTGCCCAGGTTGTTTCAGTTGGAAATAAAGAAGGGACACTGCTCTACTGAAATGCTAAGCCAACATCTAAAAGAAGAAATTCCTCCATCACCCTCTGATATTCTAGCCATTGCAACTGAGACCAGCTCTGGAGGAGCCAGCGGAAAAAGATGAAATGTACTCTATCAAAACAAACAATGTGAGATGCTTTGGCATGCTTGAGTTGGTGAACTCCAGAAAAAGGTGTATTTGTCATTTCCCCCCCTTATCCTGGATTTTCTGTACAACATTAGAACAGATCATGCAAACATTTCTAAACTTTCCACCTCCTTGCCCACATCAGAAACCCTAAGAGAAGCCTATGCACCCCAACCAGAACTGGCGGCACAAGCTCAGGCCTATGGTTCTCTATGGGGTAAGGTTTCATGTCATGATAATTTATTCAGAGCTGACAGCAAGACCCTCTGGAAGGAAGGGGAGGAGAGGAAAGATGGCTTCTCACCCACCACACCTGACTCTATTTAAATGCCCAACTGGAATTATTATGACAGGGCAGCCTGGGTCACCTCATGGGGGGTAGAGTGCACAGTGGGCACATATGACTGACTGGTTTCCTTGGTAATAGATACTGAGTGATCTATGGCTCAGTTTGTGAACAGTTGCCTGGGTTACAAGAGGCCAAATAAAAGCTGAAAAAAATCCATCAGGTACTCAGCAAAAAATGGGAGAAATAAAGTTTAAAATCCTGCCAGCAAGGAATGTTCAAGTTAAGACAATTTTTGTTGGCCTGAAGCATGGGTTAGGCACAGAGGCTGTGAAATCAATACAGCAGGTCTCTACCAGCATTTGTAAATAAAGAAGGATAGAATAGACAAAAGATCGGGGCATCACTTTCATGATTTTGCCAAAGTTCTGTTTGATTCCAAAATGTTCTTAGTGTGAGCCACCGCCAAAAATGTCTGGAAATCACTGACTGAATAAAGGATGGATACCTTGGGTTCTCCTGGGAACTCCTCTTCTTAATTCGACCCCCATCTGCACAATATCTGATTTGTTCTCCTGATGTTTTCACCAAAGATGGCCACGATTATGCCCATTTGACAGATAAGGAAACACAGGTACAAAATAGGAAATGAGTTCTTGTGGTCACACAGAGAACAGAGCCAAAATGGTTGTGCTAAAATCCAGTAAGACCCAAAGAGCACGTCTGTATGGTGCGGGTCTCAAACCTTCTACATAGCCAGCCAAACAATGAACGGCCACAAATAGCTAGTTAGAATGTGAGTTCCAGGAGGAAAAGGCTTTTCTTTTAGCTCACCGCTCTCTCTTCTAAAACAGCCACGGACAAAGTAGGCCCTCGATTAATATTAGTTGAATGACTAACTAAATAAAGCAATGAATTAGAACAATCCCCAAACTCAAAAATAATTATTTACTGACACAGACATTTACCTGACCCTACAAAGAAATAATGTTTTCTGGAGGTACAGAAAGTATCCTCCACTGGGCTTAGAGAACTAGCCAGAAATGGAACCAAGATTATTCACTGACAGATTGAAATGTTACAATGGCATCAGCTCAACAGAACCCCAAGCTGGCCCATGCCATCTCTCTCTACCCAAGTTTCTGCCTAACTTTCTAGCTACTCCTTCTTCTTTCCTCTCAGCCCATCTCAGAATGTCTTCTTTAGCAATAATAAACTTATTTAAATTCTCTAGCCACATGGGAGTGTTTTATGACTTGGTGTCATTACATACTCAGTGTCCTTTGTCTTCTTTGAGAACCCAGCCAAACAGTACCATCCTCCTTTAAGCCCCAGTCAGGTGAGACCTGCTCAAAGCCATCCCTGATCACTTAACCCTGACTGCTGCAGAGCAAAGCCAGCTTTCATTTATGCCACCTCTATACTGGGCACACCGTGGACCTCTGACTGGAATGAGTAGTCCAGCCAATCCTCCAGGCTCTCTCTGCCCCTCCTTAGCCCATCCTGTCATGTCCCCCAAAGTTACATGTGGGAAACATTGAAGAAATAAAATGAAGAGATTAAAATATACACATGCAAATAAAATACTGGCATGGCCTGAGGTAAAAGAAAAATAGGAAGTGGTTAACCACCTTTCCACAGTAATACCGCAGAGAAGTTATTAGTCTGCTCCTCAGGCACCAACTGTTCAAACGTGGGCAGAAAAATTTCTCCCCTGAACCTTACTGTTGACTTGCTCAGAATTAGCAAGTTGAAGGGTGGCTCTCTCAGGTTTGAACCCTGTGCAACTGTGACTGAGGAAGAGCCTCATGGAGCTTATAGCCAGTCAGCCTGAGGGATCACGCAGAAGGCCTGACCCCAGCCCTGGCCAGTTGGCTCAGTGGTAGAACATTGGCCCAGTGTGTGGATGCCCCAGGTTCAATTCCCAGCCAGGGCACACAGGAGAAGCGACCATCTGCTTCTCTACCCCTCTCCCTGCTCCCTCTCCCTCTCTTTTCCCCTCCTGCAGTCATGGCTCAACTGATACAAGTGCATTGGTTCCAGGCAGTGAAGATGGCTCTGTGGAGCCTTTTCCTCAGGTGCTAAAAATAGCTGTGTGAGCATGGCCCCAGATGGGCAGAGCTTCAGCCCCAGACAGGGGGTGCCAAGTGGAACCTGGTCAGGGCACATGCAGGAGTCTGTCTCTCTATCTCCCTTCCTCTCACTTGGAAAAAGAAGAAAAATAAGAAGAAGAAGAAGAAGGCCTGACCCAAAGAGAAAGGACCTAATATGTCGGAAGAGAATAACAGAAGCCATTGGAGGGATCCAGCGCAGGGCTCAGCAAGCGTTTTGGGTACAGATATAGTCAGTAGACACTGTCAGCTTTGCAGGCCACATGGCCTCTGACAGTGCCTCATCCAGGGCCACTGTGGCACAGAAGCAGCCACACAGTATAGGTAATGACTAGCCAAGGCTGTGAGCCAAGAAAGCCTTATTTACTCACACTGAAATTTGAATTTCACACAATTCTGTCTCAAAAAGAGATTTTTTTAAATGTGAAAACCATACTTAGCTCAGGGCTGTACAAAATTAGGCAGTAAGTTAGATATGACCAGCTGACAAGATTTGGCCTGTGGGTCCAAGCTTCCCAACCTCTAGTATAGTATGGAAATATCATGTTATGTAACAGTGTCTGAAAATCTTCAGCAATCTTAGAAGACAAATACTTTAGTAGTTTAACCAGAATGCCCATTTTCTAACCTACCCTAACTTACCAGAATTTTCAGAAGTTGGGTATTTTGAATCCAAACAAACATGATACGCATAAAAAATTTCATCCAACCCAAATGTGTTTTTTATTTTAAGCGATCTTGCCTGACCAGGCGGTGACACAGTGGATAGAGTGTCGGACTGGGATGCAGAAGAACCCAGGTTCAAGACCCTGAGGTTGCCAGCTTGAGCGCGGGCTCATCTGGTTAGAGCAAAAGCTCACCAGCTTGAACCCAAGGTCGCTGGCTCCAGCAAGAGGTTGCTCAATCTGCTGAAGGCCCACGTCAAGGCACATATGAGAAAGCAATCAATGAACAACTAAGATGTTGCAATGGCAACAAAAAACTGATGATTGATGCTTCTCATCTCTTTCCGTTCCTGTCTGTCTATCCCACTCTCTCTCTGTCTCTGTAAAAAAAAAAAAAGTTTATTTCCATGATACAGATTATTGAATGGGATACATAATATATATTTTCCCAATTATAATCCAACGTTCCAAAATGACTGCTATAAATAAAACATATAAGGGACCCAGAGAGTTTTGATGCCTGTGTCCCCTGTGAGACTACCATGATAGTCCCCAAATATCTACTGCCATCTGCCTCTGTTTTCAGCATGCAGACTGGCCCACTAGACACCACCCATTGTCCCTCACAGCACAGTATTGCACACAGTCACCACACACTGCACATGACAGCAAACTGTGCTTCAATTATTTGATTAGTTGTTTACTTTAAAATTGTTTAGAATACTTCTGTAACTGGTTGTGTCTGGCATTTAGACTCCTTGTTATACCAAATGGAGTTATGAGTCACCAAAATTGTTCACTTCCATTTCCATAAAGGGTCACTATAAGACACCTTTAAATACCAAGCTCTCCTAATGCAAATAAAATATAATCAACTTTTTAAAGAAATATCTGTTAGGCAACCTGTAGTGTTTTGCTTAAGAAAACCCTAGCATGTGCTCTCTGATTAGTATTCCACTCCTCACCCCACTCCATCACTTATATTCTGATTCCTGTCTGAAAATATCACCTTCCTGACACAAAACCATGTTATTTCTGTGGCTTATCTGATTTTTAACCAAGGGCTAGATTCAATTACTTTGTCCTTGTTTCAGTGACTTATGATCACTGTGTTGCAGTCACCACCATCTTCACAGTCAAAAATAAACTTTCTTATCCCATCATTCTATGCTTTTCAAGGTATACTGGCCTGTCCCTGACACAGCTAAACAAATTATACTCTTCAGACCAATTTCCCTCCATGTGGCATTTCTATGGAGCAAGACTGGTTAAGATGGACAGTAATGGCCCCTCTACCCATCACAGCTGTGGAGTTGGCACAGGAACCCAATGGTAGACCTAAAACCAGAGGGGGGATTCAGTCGGTTTGCACCAGTTCAGCAGAACTGATACCTAATTTTTTGTTGAGTTCAGTGAACCGGCTAGTAAAATGGCATTTGTCATCATGGTTCTCTCTAAGGTGGGTGCCTAGGTAGCCACCCAATGTGGAAACCACAAATTTACATTCCTTACTCTTTAATGTTCATCAGTGCAACAGTGTATTCTAAGTGCCTGTAGTAATGTTCATTCCGTCCACTGGTGAAAAAAATTGCAAGTGAGTATGCCTATCAAGAAGCAATACGGAAATAGCTTAAATAACACTTTTGTTTTTTTGTCAGGTATTATTTAATATTTTTCATTACTTTTTAAAACTCTTTCTTATAATCTAGTTTTGTGTACCTCTTTTATTGTTCTTATTTCAGTATTAAATACAGCATAAATCCATCCACCCCACCCCACTAAGTGATTTGAACAAATTCTAACGTGGCTTCTAGCAGCCTAAGACCGTGTCCCTGGGATTACACAGCCTGCTTGAGTTGTCTGAGAAAACTCAAGGCTGCCAACAGAATTTACAGTCTGTTTCATCCAACAACCTGAGAGGCCCCTGCCCTTCCTTAAGGTATTTGTTTAAAACTTACAATTGTGAATGCTTCCTATCCCTTTGAGATGTACACCTATCTCCTACAACCCAGGAGTGTCTTTCTCAAGTACCTAAAAGTCATTCCTTTAAAATGTCATCATTGGAAAGGACAGGAACCCTGTGTCCCAGTCTCTGTAGGAGGGTAGGATCCTAGCTGCAATCAGCCCCAGTTAGCAAACCCAAATGGCCTAGTAACATTGAACAATATACTTGCCTTTTATAATTTTCCATTTCCCTATCTACTCATTCTTCTAAATTCTCCCTTTAAAACTCCCAGTCCCCTGTACATGGATGAGAATTGAGCCTAGTTCTGCAGATACTTCAGTCCCTTTCCTGCCTGCAGTAGTAGTACTGAATAAAATCTGTCTTCACCTCCTTTAACTACTGTCAGGTTTTGTTTTTCTTCAACAGAAACATAAAGGCAATTCTGCTAAAGAGCTTCAAGTAGAATTTTTTCTTTCTGATCTAAAATTAAATGAAACTAAAAAAGCAAACAAACCAAAGAAACTTAACAATCCAGCCCTATGAAGAAATTTTGGGAGAAACTACCATTTTGGATAAAGCAGCCATGTGAGAAAATGATTTCTAGAGCTGTGACTTTGTAGCATGCAAGGACAAACTTTAGGGCCAAGCCAGCAGGTGCCAGGACCCTGACCTGAGCCTCGGTGACAATAAATACCAATCCTGGACCCATGCTACCCAAGGCTTGTAATAGGAGACTAGAAACACCCTACCATTTAGGCTATTTTGGGTACAGTCTTGAAGTCAAATGTACCCTAACTAATTAAATGCTTCCTAACTGGGTCAAGGGCTGCCCAGAGAATGTAACAGAAAGGCATTCATGCCTGAAGTGTAATACTGATTGTGACTCAATTGTAGGGATCAAAAACTCAATCCAAAAATTTAGTGGAGAAAAAAGAATAGTATACTGGCCTACACAAGGTGATGAGTCCTGGACTCATTTTAGATAGTGGCAGAGCTGGACTCAGGTGTGCTGAATGCCATCAGAAGTCCCTTTTCCTCCTATGCTCTGCTTTCCTTAGTGACGACCTCATCCTCAGCGGGTCCATCCCATGTCATGGGGAACCTGGCCACCAGGAGCAGCCATATTTCTCCAGCATGGCAACCCTAATAGGAACAGGGGACCTTTGTCCCTATCTTTCCAACAAAAGTCTAATCAGCCTGGCTTGGGTTTCTGCCCATTTTTCTAACCATTGTTTATAGCCAAGAGATGTGAGTTCTACTTGGACAGGCCTAGATTACAGGAATGTGACCATCCCAATGGGGAAGGCCAGCCACAGGAAAACCAAGGTGCCATTGTCAAAAGCAAGATTCAGATAGAATCATTAGCTATCCATAGATGGGGGAATGGAGAATTGAATCTCAGACTTTGGCTGATAGACTATTATAGCCACCCTACTTCACTGTAAACTAGAGATGGCTACCACTCCCACCTTACCCACCCACATTACAAGCTACAAAAGGGAGAAATATACTTTATGACTTCCTAGCACAATGCCTGGCTTATAATAGACACTCAAATACTGATTAGCCAAGTGTTCTACAATTTGAATATATCGGCTCAGGGTGAGCCAAGGATTAGCACGTGGGAAACCATCCTTATGGACATATTATCTCCTCTGCCCAAACAACAGAAAGTCAGAGCTAAAAGGTACTTTATAAATCATCTGGTCCAAACCCCTCAGGCTACAGTCAGAAACCTTGAGCCTCAGAGAGGATTGGTGACATAGCCTGGATCTCAGGGCTGGTCAGAGTCAAAGTCGGGGTTGGAGCCTCTTTCCAGCCCCAGCTTACCACCATGTCACAAGGCACCCAGAAAGCTTACACGTGAGACCCATGGAAAATTAAAGTGTCCTCTCCTTAAGGGTTTTCCCAACATAACTGTACTGTCCTTGAAGGGGAAAGCAATGAAAAAAAAATAGACACATGTCTCGTCCTTCAGCTGTACAGACCTTTGTGTTGTTGTGTTGTCTTTAAGCGTTTCTGGACATGAGAGATCACTGGGAGCCAGAAAGATGTGCCTTGGTCCTGGTGCCTCAGAGGATGGGAACTCTCCACCCCTGGGTTGAAGGCTCATTTGCTTATTGACACACAAAAGGCACTGCCAGGCACAGAGATTTGTAATGTGACATTCCAGCCCTGATCAATGTGAAACAAACCAAAGCCCTAATATTCAATGTATGTCCAGTGCTTTTGTAACAGGCTCAGAAAGTGTTCTCACCACAATGACCAACTATACAGAATCACAGTCAGGCTTGGCAGGGGCGACTCAGCAGCGAACAGAGGCGAGAAATGTGGGCAACGGCAGGAGACCCCTGAAAGGGTCAAGGCTTCACAATCCTTCCCTAGAGCCACAGGTTTGGAAAGGTCAAGACAGATCTAGAGTAACTACTGTCCAAGCTCCACCCACAGATCATAAGCTTGGGACTTCCAAACTGACACCCAGAAGGAGCCCAACCCACCAAACTGAGGATGACAGTAAGTGCGGAAGCTCTCAAGTGCTCTGCGCCAAAACAAAGAGAGTTTGGAGTAAACTTCCAACTTTCCTTTTACAGTTTGGAGTGGTTTTCTCCAAATACAGTATATCAGTGGGAGCAAAGTGGGCGGAAGGGGTAACAAAGGTGCCTAGTAGCAGGGAAGGAACCTAGAAATATACCCTCCACTTAGCGATATGGATATCCTTTAAGGAGTGAGCAGAGTAGCACCGCCATCCAGAAACAGCTCTGTGTGATGCTACATATAACATGGGTTTGGAATCCCACAGACCCACGCCCCAGCTCAGACTCTGCACTGCCTGGCTCAGGGGCTTGGGCAAGTGGCTACCTCCCACCTCATCTCAGTTTCCACATCTTTGACACGAGAGTAGTAACATAATACACATCACAGGGCTGCTGTGAAAACCTTGTGTCACAATAGCCTGCACAAGTGACTGCTACCCACTAATCCTGCTGTTCCCAAGAATGTGTCAGAGAAGGAAACAGCAGGTGGATCAACTCCTTGTTGAAGACTAGTATTTCCTTGAAAGAAGAATAAAATCAAGTAGCATGAAAAGTGAAGAAAGGGGGGAACCTTCCACTGGTCTTAAATTATCCTAGCTATAGTTTATGGAACAAATCTATGAAGAGAAATGGTCATTGTGAGCCTTTGAAAATATGTTAGCATACATAACTTTGGGTGTTAATCTGTTGCTTTTTACCAAAGGCTTTGTGATCGCTGTATAAATATCTCCAAGCCCTGCTCAGTACTTGCTCTCAGCCCGGAGCAATTCAGGACAGCTGGTGAAGTACATTAGATTGATGTCCAAAGGAGGGCTATGCACTAGGAAGTTAATGGAGCTTAAGCTCATTGCACAGGAAGCAGAAAGAACCCCCCATCCCAAACAATCAGTCAAAATCAGTACAATTTCCATTTCAATCCTCTCCTTGGGGATCCAAAGCTAGCTGCAGTCTCAACCTCAAAGACAGGACTCCACAAATGCAGAGAAATACCCCTCTGACCCCTTTGCCAGGGTATCAGTGGGAGGAACTGTAAACCTCTGATAAAGGAAGAAATTATAATTTGGATTTAAGTGTTCAATGCCAAACCAGATAGAATTGGCAAACATCAGCTTTGTGAGGTTATTATAAATAATGGAACATTGCTTTCTGAGAAGGTTGGAAGTAAAATTTAATAAAAGGCCAAGAAAGATGAAAACAGAAAGTGCTGTTTCCATGCCAAAATTAAGAGCCCCAAGATTTCTCTGTGCCTTCTTTGGTTTCCCTGGAGAAAAAAGATTTGATATGACAAGTTTTTCAGTTCCACGAACACCCTTTCTTTAAAGTAATTTGTTTTGTATTTAAGAAAAACATGTAACAATCAGCCACTCCTCCCAAATCTCTTCAAGGCTATAAAAATAAAACAATGCATTAATGTGAAATGAGCTTTTACTTTTAGAACTGTGTCTTCCTTTTTTATTTTAAAGACATGAACCGTAGTTTTACGGCTGTCACCTATTATGTTTAATATGCTCTATCAAGTGGCCAGAACAAAAAACAAATGGTATAAAATGCCATCAGATGTTACAGGGAATTTCTTGAAGTCACACAGAATGACAATGAACTCTAAAATTATTCAGGATACACACAGTAGGTTTTTTTTCTTGAGTAATATTTCAAACATGGACTAGGAAGATTATTTTTAGTTATAGTTAAAAGCTTAAAAATCCCAATTTTTTGTTTCTCTGTCTTGGCTACAATTACTCTAGCCTTTTTAGTTTCTTACAAGTGTGTGTGTTTTTCGTAAAGAGATATTTAAATTTACACACAGAGATACATAACAAGTAATTTTCCACCTCCACTCCCCACCCCCACCCCCATCAAAAGTAATAAAATCTAGGCCTGACCTGTGGTGGCTCAGTGGATAAAGCGTCAACCTGGAATGCTGAGGTCACCGGTTCAAAACCCTGCACTTGCCCGGTCAAGGCACATATGGGAGTTGATGCTTCCTGCTCCTCCCCCCACTTTCTCTCTCTCTCTTTAAAATGAATAAATAAATTTAAAAAAAATTTAAAGTAATAAAATCTAAGCATTTTATTTGGTTAAGAGACCTCCAGCTGTTTTAAAAATACTTTGGCAGTTAAATACCACTTTCAACTAGTGAAAAAAACAGCTGTGGAAAAGAGGAGACTGTTGGGACTGGAATTCATTAACACATTAGGAAATAGTAGTTTTCCTTTATTTAGAAGGCTACACTAACTCCTCCCAGTATAAAGACTATGACCAAATATGGGCCAGCTGCTCACTGTCTCCTCTTTGCCTCTGAGCATCAGCTATATTCCCTCTTATTTATCTTTGGCATCCATCTATTTCCTTTTTCCTATAATAAAACACCAGTCACAATACTATCTTGTGTTGGTATGGCACTCTGAGACTTACCAATGGGACATTTATTCATCACAACAAACTAATACATATATAGCACTTCCCATGTCTTAAGCACTGTTAGAAGAGTTTTGTGTGTGTTCACTCATTAAAACATGTTATATTATCTATTCCTCACAATAATTCTATAGGGTTCACTGTGTTGGTTGTTTAAATTCTTCTTCTATTCCTAATAAACCCTGACTTTGTTAAAGTTTCACCCTTTTCCACATGGCCATTACTTTAGGGGGGACTATCCTAGGAGGCGGGTCCTTATTAGTCTATGATAATTAAAGAAGCCCACTAGGGGTGGGCATGCTACATATTTATTTCTAGCCAATGACATGTGAGAGAAAATCTGCTGGTTGTGGGGAGGAGGAGATTGTTAATGAGAATACTTTTTGTTTTTCTTAATAAAAACCACACAGGAAGAGAGAATGTCTCCCTTTTCTGGAACATACTGGGTCTGGAGTTGATGCCTAAAACTGCTGCAGCCTTCTTGCAACCATGAGGGAATCCAGCCTGAGGACAGGGGCACCATAGAGAGAATTGCAAGCCCCAAGAGTCACCCAGAGGAAACCCAGAGACCTGATTCTGTGTCCAGAACTGCTCGAGCTTTTCCTTTCTTACCTCGTGGAATGATACATTCCTCATTAGGAAATGTATTAAATATTTTAAATTAGCTGAGTGCAGAATTCTCTCTTACTTGCAGCTAAAGGCATCCCTAATGATATAATTAACTCTACAGATGACGAAAGAGACTAAGGGGACAAGGACTTTCCTACAGTCACACTTAGTAAATGTAGTAATAATGTGTAGGTATTAGGGTCTAAAGCTTATACATTAAACTTAAAAGAAGTACTAAGAGAAGGGCTTCCAGACACCAATATTTTATAGTACATCATATGTTCATATACTTTATAATCACATGCACACTCTCACATCACAACTAATCTTGAAATAATGGTTCAGCAAATTCATTAACTAGTGCTCAATATATATTTCTGATTCCTACTCCCAAAGATTGTTAGATTTTTATTTTATTTGTGTGAGAGAGATTATCATTTTTTTAATTAAACCCTAATGGTTTTGACATTAACAGTTCATTGTAGTAATTAGCCATAATGGTCAAAGTATATAAGTATAGCAGTAATCTGTTGTTAACTGTTAATGTTTCTCTTCTGATGTGATCACAAGTCATTAACCTGTGGACACTAGCACTGTAGGTGTTTCAGCTAAAAGGAGGCATCACGCAAAACAGCCCAGGGGATGTCTCATTTCCAGAGAGAAGACTTCATCACTCTACAAGCTGTAAAATGATACATGAAGAAGGTACACTCCACCCAAGCAGGACTCAAACTATAATTCACTTTGGATGAGAAATCATTGAGTCTTATCAAAGCAAACAGAGTTCATTTCTAGTGACTACATGCTATAAAGTCTCCAGTATAGAAAGGAAATCTATCCAAGCCTCTTATAAGTCTTCCTTGCCAACCTTTCCCCAGATGTTCCTAAGGCAGCGTGTCAATGTATCTGTCATGGTCCATGGACAGGAAACATCTGGGAGTGATGCAAATGGGTTCTAATGAATTCAGAGCCATAGCATCAACTCCTGGGGGCTGGATTCTTTCTAAATGGCAATATCTGTTAGGAGAGATTTCCTCCCCTGCCATCTAGTTTCTGCGTAGTGGATGCTTCATTAGAGGTACATTTCCAGTCTCTCCAGGGCCCCTCACTCACCATCCTTCTTGGAAATGGGAGTGAATCCAGATTGGTGGAATGGGAAGAGGAACTGCACACACCTTGCTTGGTCTCACCCTCTACCCTTATCCTCTTGGGAGCTAGTTGACCACAGGGAGCTCCCTATTTAGTCTTCTCTTCTAAGTCTAAAAATGTTAGAGTCTTTATACTGGGAGGAGTTAGTATAGCCTAGGGGAAGTTAGTGCCTGCCTGGATGGGTGAGTCCATTGAATCCTGAGTTTGGGGAAAAGCCCTCTCACCTGCAGATAGGAACCACATTTTCCAATTCCATCTGGATCAGTTAAAAGAAAAAGAACAAAAACAATCTTCAACACAATTAAATCAGAACATAGGAGAGGAAGCTGGTAGCTACTCATTGAGCTTGCTAAAACCCTGACATTTTCTAAAATTAGAAAGACCTCACCATACCTTTCCGTGTCTAGTGCTTGATGGCATTTGAAGTACTGTCCTGTAGCTCACTTCTTTGAACCTTCTCAACAAACCTGGGTGGAAGGCAAGGTATACTGTCCCAAATGGACTGTGGCAGGGGAACTGAGACCCAGAAATGTTAAGTGATCTGTCCACAATACACAGCCCCATACAATGTTCCAGATCTCTAGCTGCCACACTTCTGTTGTTTCTCTTCCAATGTCCTCCAATGCTCTGAGGCCAATGACCTGAGTGACTTATACCAGACGGGGCAGGACGTGGACCCACACCGCTCTCCACCTCCCCAACATAGCTGTTTTGCCTTGTAAAGGCTGCTTTAGTACGCTAGTGAACTTCTTGACTTTGGTGCCATTTAACAAACAGCCTCATTTACTGGAAACCCCAACTTTAATTTTTCTGAGCTTTAGGGGCTTCTGCCAGGCAAAGAAGATAATTATATTGATTCTTTTGTTGCTTTAATCACCTATTTTTCATTTTTAAGCACTACGTCTCTACCCAAATTTTAAAGTCATTCCACAAACCAATAAACTAAGCAATTATAAAGCACTGTGCAAAGTCAGACCATTCATTAAACCCTTCTGCTTCTTGGGTTTTCAGTGTCTACAGTTTAAATAGGGAATCTGTCCACTTAGTAGTGTAGTGTCAAGGCTAATTACCCCAACACATAAATCTACCAACTCACCATATTTTGGCAGATAATCACCACATGGAATCAGGCTCCAAGCAATCTTTTGACCTCAGATGACTGCCTCCCTCCCTGTCCCTGGGGTCTAAGGTAAAATGTTAAATCACTGAAATGGGAGGAAAGGGGCCACTGTGTGGTCAGCTGAACCAATGCCTGGGCAGAAAACACAAGTGGCTGGTATCTTTCCTAAAACGAAGCAGTCCGTTTTCTTGCCTTCATTGGTCCTACACGGTGAACACAACTTACTCTCTGAGGACCTCAGATCACTTGCTGGGATCACAGGTTCTCACTGTGGACTGTAGTTGGTAGAGATGTGGAAAGGTAGGAAAGAGCTCCCTGGGGCCCTCAATGACTTCTTCCTTCCCAAATCCAGCGTCCTTTCCGCACCCTGAATTCCGGCTCTCAGCAGCGCTGCCCCCATTCCCCTGGCTGTCTCTGCACGTGGGTCTGCCATGCTGCAGTCTCCTGCCCTCCCACTGAGAGAGTCTGCCTGCCAAGTCTTGTTCTTCCTCCCACCCGCAACTGCAGCCAACCACCTACCACAGCTTCTCGTCTCCCCTAAGGTGGATTTTTTCCAGCTCAATGAGGCTGCAACCATCGCCTCAAGGCTGGAAGTGTTATCTTCTCCCTACCCCTCACCCCCACTGCCTGCAGGACAGTAACCCTTGTTCAAATTGTCACCTCACACCATCCACAAACTGAGGACATTCTCATTGTTCCTTCCCAAGGCCTCGAATACAAGCCCTCTCCCCAACTTCACTGGAAATTTTGTCTCATTTCATTTCATTATTGTCATAGTACTCACAGCCAAGCAGGCTTCGCATCTAAGAATGCGTAGTGTGGTCAGGCTTCACTTATGCCTCATCCACAATTTCTAAAACTGGCCAGGGGCAAGTCTCCCTGATCTCTGCCGTGGGCACAGGCCATACAGCTGGTTCTGCCTGGTCCTCCAGCCGAGTTGTCTGGGTTTTTTGCTGGACCTAACTCCCTACCCTGAGCTATATCCCATTCTAAGCTAAAGCCTGGATACCTTCCTAATTCTTGCCAAGTCTCCTTCCTCCAGGGTGGGTGACAAAGCTGTCCCATACCACGTAAATCCCACGTCACATTTCAGATGCTTTTACAATAGGGATCCCAGAAATCAGCTTGGCTTGGAGTGAACAGGACATCAGAGGCAGGTGACTGGTATAGCAGAAAGAACCCCAACTGTGAATGTGCACAGGGATGAGTTCAAATCCCACCCCTGTGAGGCACTGGCAGTGGGACCAGGAAGGCTTCTCCAAGCCTGACTCCTCATCTATAAAATGGGGACGTCACCACCCTGCTTTCAGAATTATGAGAAATAAAGAAGTTCATAATATCAATGGCAACAGCTACAATTAGTTGAGCCCTTACTGTGCACCAGGTGCTCTGCTTGGAACCAGGAGGAGAAAGAGAGAACAAAGCTTTCTCTTAAAGACATGAGGTCTCTTGCTAATAAACAGTCAGAGGAACACCAGGGAAAATAGAACAGATTAGCCCTGCCCTTAGGGAAGTAAGAGACAGAATTGATCATAACATAGTGCAAGCCCTGTCCCCAGACATGAGTCCTAGTATAAAGCAACCTCAACCCACAGGGTTAGTCGCATGGCTGAAGGGAGGAGGCTCCACAGAGAGGCCTCTCCCGAGTCCATTCCTATGCAACTTCTGAGTGACAGAAAAGGGCAGGGAAGCAGGCAGCAGCACACACAGCCTGGCCTCTTTTTTGAGTCCTGAGAGAACTTCTTTGGGAAATGCCACAGATTCTTGTCTGTCCAGACCAGCACCGTCTGTTCAGGAAAAGGGAAGGGAAGCAAATCAGCTCTTCCACTGTGGAAGTCTCCTCCAAAAGGCCAAAGACAGCAATTCTTTGGTGGGCTCCCAGTGCCAGCTCCTAGTGCTGCCTCCACATAGGTGAGAAGGTGTAAGTTCTCCTCTCACTCACTGCACATGTTGCCCAACGTCTACTGCACTGGCACACCCTGGAGATATTGTGGGTTCAGTTCCAGACATCTGTCATGACTTCTGTGGGTTATGATGGTCAAAGGAGAAGAGAAATGAAAGCACCCTGAGAACAAGCAGCATTCGAGCAGGTCAAAGGTGGTCAAAGGCATGGTCAATAGCCTCTCTAACGGTGAGGCACCATGGGCGATGGGGAGAGCATCCCCAGTCTGAAATCACCTAAGCCACCAAAATGAAACGCATTGGATAGGAAAGGCTTGATGAGTACAGTAAGAAAAGTCCCATCCCAAGCAGAAATCAGAGCAGTGTTTCCAAACTTCCTGGGGAGTTTCCATTTGTGAGACAGGCTGCTTTGGGGACATGGCCAAGACAGGTGGCAGCTGGCATGGTCTATGAGAGGTGTCATCCACTGAACACAAGAATAGGACAGCACAGGCCAGAGGTTTGTTTCCAGTGTCACCAAAATGACTGTCCCATTGGCAGGGACTGGCCACATTCCTCTCCTCCTGTTTTTCCCGCAGTGTGTTTTTATAGTTGTTATCTCCATTGGCAGAGGGGATGAAGCTGACTGATGCAAGATTGTTATGTTTCAGTGATTTCAATTATACAGAAGTAGGAAACCTTGTCGGTGACCATTTTATCCTGCTAACCTCTGCCTCATAATATCCTTCAGATGGCATAGATTGGGAGGGGTAGGGTGGACAGGGAATTACAACCCAACCAGAACATGTGCTCCTAGAAGCAAAGAGGATGGAGTGGACAGTGAGCTCTGGTTAGGAATCACAGAGGAGCTGTGGGCTGAGCTCATGGTCAGGAATACCCAAGCTGGGCTGTACCTCCAGGCCCACAGGACACCCCTGCCTTTCTAGGAGAAAGGAAGGGTGGATGAGAGGGTCAAGAGGTGTGGTTTTCCCTAATGGTAGAATCTCCACACTGAATTCCATAAAAGGAATTGGCAGAGTGTTTTCTGGAAGTTCTCTCTGTTGCCCAGAGAAACCCCATGCATGCCCAACCCAAGGCTCTGCTCAGTTCGCCCATGTCACTGAGGCCCATCCCTCAAGGTCAGACAAGGACACACTCTTGCCAGCTTCTGAAATGGTAAAAACCAATCTCTCACAGAGAGTAAGACCTGATTGTTGCCAAGCACACAGGAAGAAAATTGGGCTGATTCAGTGGATTAAAACAGAGGAGGGCAGGTGGGAGATGGGGACAGGACAAACATAGCTTCCACATGACATCCCAACAAACCCCTGCTCTTCCTGGAAACTTCTTGGAACTCAAATCGAAGATAGGGAGTAGAAGTCGATGGAGTTGTACGTGGAGAAGAAGGTAGAAGCTAGAATAATCATAGTAATAACAATAGGGCCAATATTTATTGAGTCTTTACTATAAGTATGTTAAGTAAGTAATGAGTAAATACATTTAAACCTCCCAAAACTTATGAAGTAAGTTCCATTATTATGTCATTTTTTTAGATGAAGAAACTGATCCCACTGCCAGTACTGTGGTTCACATTCATGTTTGAAAAATGAGTCCCCATGGCTCCAAGACACAACTGTCACTCTGAGTATCCAAGTAGAAAAGGCCAGCATGTCTGGGAAATGACATTCCATGTGGCAAAATGGGAGCCTGGCCCCCTGCTGTTGACAGCTTTTATGAGTGTGTCAGGAAGAGAAGACGAGACCCTGAGGGGCTCCTGGGTACCCTGCGGTGCTGAATCACTAGCACAGGCACCCGCTTTTCTGAGCAGCATGGCAGCTTTCCATCATCCTAGATCACTGCCTAACTGGAGGGCTTTCTGTGAGCTTCTACTCCAATGTCTTGGATGGGTCTTACTAGCCAGATCCTTGAACCCCATCCAAGGATGATGGTTTGATGACCGACCAGATTTGGGTTTCAACACTTCATTTCAACTTTAGCACAATCCCCCAATAGCGTGTTCCATCAATTTGATAATTGACAGTTACTATTTTGGGGTTTTGTGTTTTTTTTGGAACACTTACTATGTGTTAGAGATTTGTAGTATCTGGTGTTTTATATGTATCGTCTCATGAAATCCCTTCTAGCTAAGTATAATCGTGCGTACCTTGTATACCCATGACAAATGAAGAGTCTGAGGCTTCTGTGCGGATTCCCAATGGTCAAACAGCTGGCAAGGTCAGGAATCCAGTCCATGCCTAGCTGACTCTGCCCTAGTCATTTGTGGGCTTCTGTGGTCAGTCCTATTCTGAGGTTTAAATTGTTTTAGGTGCTGTCGGTTTTGATTCTACCATTCACATCCTCTTCCTAAGCCCCTGCATCAGGAAGGAGGAGCTAATCCTCTTCGTAAATGTCATCCACACAGGATCTTCCAGTCCTCTGCCCACATCATCTCAGAAGGCTCAGAGAGGAAGGGGTTCGCTGGTCCTCCCACCTACCCCCAACCTACCACTCATGCTCATTCCAGGCCTCCACATACCCACCAATGGAAACAACCAAGGTTCATGTTGTACCTCGCCCCAGCCCAAATTCTGAACAGACAAGAACCTTCCCCTGTTCTAGTTCAAGCCCAACTCCACCTAGTGGGCATTAGTTGAGCTTTATAAAGGAATACTAAGAACATGATGGGTTTCAACAGCCTTTGAAGAGAAAGGTTAAAAAAAAAAATCCACTAAATCAATCCCTGGTTGTTTTCCAACTAGAAGATGAGCAAATCCATACTGAACCACTGACTCACTGACTCACTCCTCCTGTGGTCCCGGGACTCACAAGCCCCCCTTGGTGCAGATGGCCAGGTCTGCAGCAGAGTACCCAGAACAGACCTGTGGGCCTCTACATATACCCTGTCCAATATGCAAAATAATTTAATTCTTGCTTAGATACCAGTAAAACTGGAGAGGAGGGAAAAACGAATCAGCAGAGCATAGGGGAATCTTCCAGCAGGGAAACTACTATATATGATAGTACAATGGTGGGAAATCTCATTATTAACTTGTCCACACCCATAGAGTGTACAAGACCAAGACTGAACCCTAATGTAAACTGCACACCCTTTTTGATGATAACGTGTCCATGTAGATTCATTAATTATAACATGTCCCACTCTAGTGTGGATATAATGGGGGAGGACTAAGTGTGGGGGTGGGGAAATCTCTGTATGTGCAATTTCATTTTGCTGTAAACCTAAAACTGATCTGCAGAACAGTCTGTTGTTAAACATCCAACCAGGACACTGAAACATAATATTTACAGGTGTCTGAGTCCATTCTGGCTACTATAACAAAGTACTGTAGACAGGGCGACATAAACAACAAAAATTTACTTCTCGTAGTTCTAGAGTCCAAGAATTCCAGATCAAGGTGCTAGAAGATTTGGTGTCTGGTGAGGACTTGCTTCCTGGTTTGTGAAAAGCCAGCCCTTCACTGTGTCCTCACATGGCAGAAGTGTAAGGGGGCTCTCTGGGGTCTCTTATATAAAGGAACTAAGTCCATTCATAAGGCCTCCACCCTCAAGATCCAACTGCCTCCCAACCATCGCATTGAGGGTTAAAATGTCAACAAATGAATTTGGGATGGGCAGCACAGACATTCAGTCTATGGCCATAAAAGACCTTGGCATCTAGCCAATCTACCTGCCCTGAGAACTCTCTCTGCACAGAGCTCTCTCCATGACAGCAATCAAACCCATACTATTGCCTAGAAGGAGCCTTTCACACACCAATATGGAACATTTCACAGCATGCCAGGCATTTGACCCTCCATGCCCACCCTCTGGGATTCAAGATTTTAAAGAGAAGTCCAGGCAGGTCATGTGAGCGGGGCGACGGGGAAGAGGAAATGTGACCAAAGGACACAATTGGGCCATGCTTTGGTGATGCAGAGTGGTCCACTGAGATGACGTGTCTCTCTGGTACCCGGGCAGCAAGCGCCGCAAAGAACAGCAGCAGGAAAGGGCCTGCAAATGCTCTCAGCTGCAGAGAAGTGAAACTTTTTTTTTTTGTTCAGAAAGCAGAAGAAATTGGAAGTGACATCGATCAAAACAAGCCGGTGCTTGAGAGCCTGCAGTAAATCTGAGGCTGCAGATGGAAAGGCCCGACTAGAAAATGGTCACGAGGCCCTCCACTCCCACCTGGTCGGCCTCCCACTGCTATTCCCAGGACCCGCCATTGCAAATTATTTTAATATCCAAATTCAAGAATATACTGGATGCCACACTTATAAAACCAAAGGGAAAATTATAAAGAAATGATTTAATTACTGAAACTACAGTTGAAGTCACAGCTACTTCAGCAAATCTAGATCTTGGAGCCCAGCTGATAGTGGAAGAATGTCCCAGTAGTTAAGAGTCTGTCATGCCAGATATTATTCTAGAACATCAGCTCATCCCAAATGATGGATCAGCTCACACTGTTGTCATGGAATAAAATTCCTACTGCCTAACCAATTTGATACAAACAGGCATCCTTGGTTTGTGAAGTCCTTAAATAAAGAGGATAATAAAAATATTCGAGGCCAGGTTAACTCTAACCTGGAAGTGGCATCTGTCCTATTTAAAGTTGAATGTAAAAAAGAATTCCTTTCAAAATTGTAACAACAAAAAAATACCTAGGAGTAAACTTAACAAAGGATCTGAAGGACCTATATACTATAAACTATAGAGCATTATTAAAAGGAATTGAAAAGACATGATGAAATGGAAAAATATTCTATGTTCATGGATTGGAAGAATCAACATAGTTAAAATGGCCATATTACCCAAAGCAATGTAGTAATTTAATGAAATCCCCATTAAATACTAAAGTCATTTTTTAAAGAAACCGAATGAAAAATTAACAGACTTGTATGAAACCATAAAAGATCCCAAACAGTCAAAGCAATCCTGAGAGAAAGAATGATGCCTGCGGTATCACAATACCTGACTTCACATTATACTTTAAAGCCATGATAATCAAAACAGCATGGAACTGGCAGAAAAACAGATAGACCAATGGAACAGAATTGAGAGCCCAGAAATAAAACAACATATATATGGACAAATAATCTTTGACAAAGGAGCCAAAAACACACAATGGAGAAAAACTTCAAGAAATGGTGCTGGGAAAATTGGAAAGCCACATGCAAACAAATGAAACTTGACTATAGTTTGTCCCCCTGCACAAAAATTAATTCAAAATGGACCTAAATATAAGATCAGAAACAACAAATTACATAGAAGAAAACATAGGTACTAGACTTATGGACCTTGACCATAGAAAACAATTTAATAATTTGACTCCAAAAGCAACAAATTAAAGGCAACAATAAATGAATGGGACTATATCAGACTAAGAATCTTCTTCCCAGCAAAAGAAACTGACAAAAAAACAAAAGGGCAGCCAACCAAATGGGAGACGATATTTATAAATAATAGCTCCGATTAGGGGTTAATGTCCAATATATAAATAATTCAAAAAGCTCAACAACAAACAAGCAAACAACCCAATTAAAAAATGGGGAGAGGCCGGACCTGTGGTGGCGCAGTAGATCAAGCATTGACCTGGAACACTGAGGTTGCTGGTTCAAAACTCTGGGCTTGCCCGGTCAAGGCACACGTTAGAGTTGATGTTTCCTGCTCCTCCCCTGCCCCCATTCTCTATCTATCTATTTATCTGTCTCTCTTCCCTAAAAAAAAAATGAAAAAATAAAAATAAAAAATGGGGAAAGGACATTTGTTAGAAAAATGCAAATCAAAACAACAATAAGATACCACCTCATACCTGTTAGATCAGCTATTAACAAAATGGGTAATAACAAGTGTTGGAGAGGCTGTGGGAAAAAAGGAACCTTCACTCACTGCTGGTGGGAATGCAAATTAGTACAACCATTATGGAAGAAAGTATGGTGGTTCCTCAAAAAAATTAAAAATAGAATTACCGCCTGACCAGGCGGTGGCGCAGTGAATAGAGCGTCGGACTGGGATGCGGAAGACCCAGGTTCGTGACCCCGAGCTCACCAGCTTGAGCGCGGGGCCCATCTGGGTTGTCAGCTTGGACTCAAGGTCGCTGGCTCCAGCAAGGGGTTGCTTGGTCTGCTGAAGGCCCGCGGTCAAGGCACATATGAGAGAAAGCAATCAATGAACAATTAAGGTGTCGCAGAGAAAAACTGATGATTGATGCTTCTCATCTCTCTCCGTTCCTGTCTGTCTGTCCCTGTCTATCCCTCTCTCTGACTCTCTCTCTGTCCCTGTAAAAAAAAAAAAGAATAGAATTACTCTATGACCCAGCAACCCCTTTACTGGGTGGGTATCTACCTCCAAAACTTGAGAACACTGGTACATAAAGACACATGCACTGCCATGTTCATTGCAGCATTATTCACAGTGGCCAAAAAGACATGGAAACAACTGAAGTGTCATTAGATAGAGGATTGGAGAAAGAAGATGTAGTACATGCACACAATGGAATACTACTCAGCCATAAGAAATGATGACATATTGCAATTTACAACATGGATGGACCTTGAGAACATTATACTGAGTGAAATGAGTAAATCAGAAAATGCTAAGAACTATATGACTTTATACATAGGTGGGATATAAAACTAAGACTCATGGACACAGATAAAAGTGAAGTGGGTTACTGGGGGAGGGGATTGTGATGGAGTAAAGAGGGACAAATATACGGTGACGGAAAATGATCTGACTTTGGGTGATGGACACAACATAATCAACAGTTCAAATATTTTAGAGATGTTCACCTGAAACCTATGTACTTTTATTGATCAATGTCACCCCATTAAGAATAAAAAAATAAATAAAGCTGAATGCAACAGGCATACATCTCCTTCAGGAATCCAAGTAAGGTATGTCTATTCTCCTTCTACAACAAAGCACTTATCACCCATAAAACAGTCAACTATCTTAACCAACAGGGGAAATGAGGTCTCAACCACCCTCTTTTAAAAAATTCTTTATCTGTTCACCAGTGTGCTGCTCAGGGAGAAATGCTCTCTACCTAGCTACTCACATGGAACAAGAAAATGTTATCCACCACACAGATGAAAAAGGATTTACTCCTCTGATGTGGGCCACAGCACATGGGCAAGTAGCTGTGGTTTAGTTTCTACTTCAGAAAGCTGCTGATCCCCAGCTTTGAAGACAAAGGTCAAGAGCCTGCACTGTCTATAGCAGAGGTCCCCAAACTACGGCCTGCGGGCCAAATTGCGGCCACGTGAGGCCATTTATCCGGCCCCTCCGCACTTCTGGAAGGGGCACCTCTTTCATTGGTGGTCAGTGTATGGAATACTGTATGTGGCGGCCCTCCAACTTTCTGAGGGAGAGTGAACTGGCCCCCTGTGTAAAAAGTTTGGGAACCCCTGGATAGCCTGCAGAAAAAACTAAATATTGTCAAAATGGGCCCCAGCCAGTTGGCTCAGTGGATTGAGTGTTGGCCCAGCATGCAGATTCCCTGGGTTCAACGCCCAGTCAAGCAACCATCTGCTTCTCTTCCCCTTCCCCTCACCCTTCTCTCCCTCTTTCCCTCATGTCACCAGTGGCTAGGTTGGTCCAAGCATTGGCCTCAGGAGCTGAGGATAGCTCGGTTGATTCGAGCATAGGCTCCATACAGCACCAGTGGATTCTAGTCAGGGCATTTGAGGGAGTCTATCTCCCCTTCTCTCATTTAAAAAAAAAAAAACTGTCAAAATACTGCTTGGTTGTGGAGTTGATACAAATGAATAATATAATTGGATTGGAGGAGCACTTTTGCTTTATGATGTACATGAAACTCATGTGAAATGTATAAAAATGCTTTTAGAAAATGGACCTGACCCAACAATTGAAACCAATGCTGGATAAATTCTACGCACTTGGCTGTCACCCTGGGTTATTGAAGTGTTCAAGTTATTAAGTCACATTTATTGAAGCTGCTTTAAAATACCAAGGAGTAGATAATCTCAGAAGGTGTTGTCTTTTGCCCTTTCATTTCCTTTTTGACCCTTATAATTACAGTTTTGTTTACCTATAAATTTTTACCTCAGTTGCAATATTTACCGATTTTTAGTAAGTTTTTATAAGTATTCTTCTGAGTAATTCATTGGCTTATAATAAAATTAAAGTTGATATGTATATTTTTTTCACTGAGAGGTAGGGAGGCAAAGAGACAGACTCCCACTTGCACCCCTACCAGGATCCTCCCAACAAGCACACTAGGGGTTGATGCTCTGCCCATCTGGAGCATTGCTTTGTTGTTCAGCAACTGAGCTCTTCTTAGCACCTGAAGCAGAGGCCATGGAACCATCCTTAGTGCTGAGGGCCAACTCGCTCCAATCAAGGCATGCTGCAGGAGGGGAAGAGAGAGATAGAGAGAGTGAGAGGGAAAGAGAGAGATAGAGAGAAAGGAGATGTGGAGGAGTGGAGAAGCAGACGGACACTTCTCCTGCGTGTCCTGACCAGGAATCAAACCCAGGACATCCACACACCAGGACTACACTCTACCACTGAGCCAACTGGCCAGGGATGGTTGATGCTTTTTTATAAACATGCTTTTGGCATATTTAAAATTATAATTAGTGTTTTGTGCCATTAAACTTTTATGGCACATAGTTACCTGTCTTTGTATTGAGTACTATAATTTAACATTTTCAGAAATTATTCTTCCCTATTCATCTTCACTCTTGTATTAATTTATTGACTTTATATAGGGTTTTCTATAAATAGATAGAAAAATTATTACTGAATTAACAATGCACAGTGTGATTATTTACAAAATGTTATTAAATTTTCTGCGTTTTTTAGACCTTTTAAAATTCATGTTAGAGAGGGGAGAGAGACAGAGAGAAAGGGGAGAGGAGCAGGAAGCATTAACTCCCATATGTGCCTTGACCAGGCAAACCTAGGGTTTCAAACTGGCGACCTCAGCATTCCAGGTCGATGCTTCATCCACTGCGCCACCACAGGTCAGGTTACATTTTCTGTTTTAAAAAATAAAGAGATGTGTACCTGGAAACCCAAAGTTCTTGCTATAAAAGCTCCACCCCATACACACTATCCTGAGATGGCATTTTAATGGATCAAAATGAAAATAAAAAATGCATTTTGGAATTTCAAATTATACGGCTCCTATTCACCAGCTGGCCACTTCTTAATCTGTGCCAAGCTCTTTGCATGAGTATCTCATTTAAATCTCAAAATAACCCTGTGACAATCCCCTAGTTTTATAGAAACAGCAAAGCCTCAGAGAAGTTGAATGACTCGCATTCAGTCACAGACCCCCTGTTTGGAGCAGTATTAGGATTCAATCACAGGGTCTGCTCTGATCCAGTGGTATCCACCACTTTAAGTGTCCACAAGAAGGGAAGCTATGCCTTCTACTTTTTGGGGGTGCGGGGGGCATCTCTAAATGCCTGCCCACAGCAGCGCTGATTAAGCTTCCCAAAGGAAGAAAGCAAATCCAGCACCTCATAGTTAGCAGCTGACTGCAGTACTGACAATGAGATCCTAACACTAATTTTCTGAGACAGGTCTCTCCAGTAAGCATAAAATTCCAGCCGTGAGAAAAACATACTTGCAACATGAATTGGCCAGAGGGAGAAGAAATGACCTTCACCGGAGAACTGCAACTAATTAGTGTTTCTTATAACACAAAATCCAGAATCCAAGCCCTCAAAGGCCTTTGCAACCAGGCTTTATAAGCAGTTTTTCAACACTACGAAAGACTCATTGCTGACTCTTTCAGCCACAGTAATATTTCATCTTTGACAAAGATGTTTGTGAAAAGAATTGAATTTAAAAGATAGGATGCCTTTTCATTAGTAGCTTATAACTTAATTATAGACAGATAAATGCTCGTGAAAGACACGCCTGAGGTAAATGTGGGTGTGATCTCCCTTAGGACAGCAGGATAAAGGAAGGGACTTGGCCTGGGCTTGTGCGTGGATGGTGTATAGATGGTGTCAGCTATATAGTTTGAGTGATTCAACATATCAACCAGAAAAGAAAAGCTATGTCCTGCTCTTGCTTGAGTGGTCTGTTGTACTCACTTATGTATGTATACATATTAGAATTAAGGGATCGAAAGCTTCAAGTGCAAATGTTTACAGAACAGTAATAAATATAACGTCACTACTACTCTTTACTGCTCTGATTTGAATTATTCCAGGATCAGCTTCCACTGTTTGGCAGATCCTTGGGGTTGGTTACACAACACACAGGTCAACAGAAGACATCTCTGTAGCCTGGAGAATGGGACAGTGAGAAAGAGACAGGTTGAAGCATGAGGCAAGTGGACAACCCATGGTCTGCTGGGAGAACCGGAGAGGAAAATAAGACAGAAAAACAGATAGATAGACAGATAGCACAGAAAGACCACCCTCGTCTCTAGAAAACAGAAATCAATACTTCTCTCAAGCCACAAAATAAGAAAAATGAAAAGGATTCTCTTCCTAGATTAAATAAACAGAAATAACAAAGAAAGCACCTACAGTTACCATCTATCTGATATTGTGAATAATGAATATAAGAGAAAGAATGCCTTTCTCTTATATTTTATGTTTGCAAGGAGATATATGTATATGTATATATGTTTTGGTTCACTTCCTTTGACTCTCAGTATGATGGTTTTACTTCACTATAAAGCTATGATGAAGTTTTGTACACTTTTGGAACCCTGCGCTACTAACATTTTTAATAGTTTTATCATTGAAATTATGATTATTTTATTGAAAGTCAAAACAGCATTACTAGACCACATGCTAACTAACAGTTGTAGCTGTGAAGTGAGTCTTTATTTTCCTATAAAATTATTTTGTGATGTAGCATTAAGGGGTTGAACTAGATGACTTCTTAGTTCCTTTCTAGCCCTGAAATTCTTCATCCTATGTCTGTACAAAGTAAATGAGATGGCCTTGTGTGTACTCTGAAGGCAATGCCCCTGGAACATACTGGCAGCATCTTGTGTTGCCTGGGCCCTCAGGGGAAGCATGGTTCTGCCAAGTGTCAAGGCTGATTTAAGTTAAAAAGAAGAAAAGATGAGAAGCAGCCAGGGAAACTGAAGCATGACAGTCTCCCGGAGGGTCTGGCCAGTAAGAACCAGAGCAGTGTTGGGGAGACGGGAGGATATTTTCTCTGCCCAAAATTCATAGGTAGTGCTTGTAACCACTGCAATCAATGCCCAGAGATGCCCGCACTTGTCTGCAAAATCACAGAGTAGGCTTAGAAAGGAGAGAGCGAAACTGTCGGACAAAGGAACAGGATGATGCAGACGCAAACCAGCAACAGAGAGGAGGAGAAGTGTGGGAAAGAAGAAAGCATAAAGGCAAAGACACTTTCCCCTTCCCAAGAGAAGGTTGCATGAGTTTGGATGTCCACAGGGAAGGTTCAGATGGTGACAGATTTTCTGCTTCCAAGACAGAAAGGAGATAAATGGTCATTTCTTATGTAAAGTCACAGCCTGATGGCCAGAGATGTTACAAAGCTCACATGCCTCTTTGCAAAACCTTTGCAAGGACTGTCAACACGTTCAGCCTTCACCTCCATGTGGGGACAATGAAACATTGAGAAAGAATTTCATGAAGGGAGCAACCACAGACTTCGGGAACTAAAGTCAGAACTTCTATTTTCTAGCCTGCAAGACTCTCAGGATGTTTTATTTCATTTCCTTTTAAAACTGGAGCACATTTCCATAGTAAATCCAGGTCGTGGGCAGTTGCATGAAGCCAGGTGGAGGCTGGAGGACTCTATTCTTTGGGGACACAGCAGCCCCCTGATGGAAGACCAGACTTCATTTTTATTTCCTCCCTTTACCTCTCAATATGTATGTATTGAATACCCTGGAAAGGCTTCAGGATTGAACATTATTATTCAAGAAAAGAAATAAAATCAAGGAAGAAGTGAGGACACTCAGTGAAGTCCCTTCAACAAACCAGGATGAGACCTTTCTCCTGCTGACCCCTGACTTCCTGGCGTAGGTGCTGTAACAGACTGTATGAACCTGTCTGTAGAACTCAAGCACTAATTATTCACAAATCTCTGCATTTGATCCCTCCCAGGTTCTGTCCCACAAAGACCTACTGTTACCCATTTTGCTGATGGAGAGTCTGAGTCATGGTAAAATCACATGATTATCAAAATGAGATGATTAAAAATGAGAGTTGACTAGCACAGATCAAAATCTACAGGCATGGTCACATATTGCCATAAGAGTGAACCCTGAGGATGCCATGCTAAGTGAAGTAAGGCAGTAATGGTAAAACAAATGCTACATGACTCCACTTATATATGAGGACAGAATCTGGAGTGACTGGTAATGGGTTCTGGGTTTTTGTTTAGAGGGATGAAAATGCTTTGGTAAATGATGATTGTTGCACATATCTGTGAATATATTAAACACCACTGAACTGTACACTTAAAAGGATGAGTCTTACAGTAATGTGAATTATAATTCAATGAAAAAAGAAATTTAAAACTACAATGAGACGGTACTACACACCTATCAGAATGGCTAAAATAAAAAATAGTCATAATACCAAATGCTAGCAACAAAGCAAAACACTGGATCACAAATACATTGTTGGTGGGAATGTAAATGGTATAGCCACTTTGGAAAACAGTTTGCAAGTTCCTTTTAAAGTGGAAAAGGAACTTACTAGACAACCCAGTAATGACACCCTTGGGCATTTCCCTATAGAGAAATGAAAACGTTATGTCTACACTGAAGTCACACACAAATGTTCAGAGTAGCTTATTCATAATAGCTAGTAACTGGAAACTACCTGATGTTCTTCACTGAGTGGTTTTAACAAAGGATGGTTCATCCACAATGCGAAATATTACTCAGCAATAAAAAGAAATACAACTAACTGAAGAAGAAAATCTCAAAAAGTGATGTATTGTGAAGTTCTACTTATATAACCACTGATATAACAAAGTTTTAGAGAAAGAACAGGCTGCCAAGGTTTACAAATGGGCAGGGATAGTGTTGCTATAAAGGGGCAGGTTCAGAGACCCTGAGGTGATGGGACAGTCCTATATCTTGATTGTGGTGACAGGGAAAGGAAGCTACACGTGACACACTTGTCTAGAGTTTTACACATACACACACCAAGAAGTGCTTGTATAACTGGTGACATCTGAATCAGCTCTATGTACTTTACCAACAAACTTGTTTGGTTTCGCTACTATACTATAGGTATAGAAGATGTACACAGTAGGGGAGCATAGGGAAGGGCGCCAACAACTTCTCTCCATTTCGTTGCAGCTGTATCTGAATCTATGTTTGTTCAAAAATTAGAAGTCTTTTTATATGGTAACTATATAGTGATAGCATTAGTTAATGTTTAAGAGTAATGACTGTGTTTCAATAAAACTCATATTTGATAGCAAAAGTAGAGAAGACAAGACAGCCAGCACAGTGCAGCCTCCATGTGTGGGAGGCAGCTCTTATTGTGAACCTCATACTCAAAAACAAGTCAAGAACTTCCACTGTGGACCCACTCATGTATTCTCCTTGGCCCTCTACTCCCTGCATGCAGCTCAACTATCCTGTAACACGGTGGTTTTCAACCATTTCATACTTGGGGACTGGTGAAAACAGAATTATTTCAGGGACTGCTAAAGCAGAAATAAAAACCATTGCTAATATTTTGTGCATTAACTTTTAATTATACTACTATAAAATAAAACTCTCTAAAATAACCAGATGAACAGTAAAAAAATATTTTTAATAGAATATAACTTGAAATTTCTAGAGAACAATATTTAATTCAAGTCAAGCTAGTGTAAAATCTGCTGCTGTTTCTTTGCAAAAACACTTGATAACAGAGGCTGCAGTTTTGTTTCTGAGAGATGAAGCGCTGTATGAACATCATTCAGTTTCTTTGTTTAGTTTTTGTCGGTGATAGGACTGAAAAAGTCTCACACAAGTAGGTAGTAGAAAATATATGATTACAAATTTAATAGCTTTGTAACAAAGAAATGGATATTCTTCTTCCAGTGGTATTCAAGTTGTGACAATGATTACATTTTATGTTTGCACCAAAAGATAAGTCTCAGTTTTGTTTTTTTTTTTTCATAATGATTACGGGAGCAGGAGTTGATGTCTCTTCCATGAATGGGTTATTGATCTGGAGGTTACCTTTACAGCTAGTGCTCAACTTACGACCATGATTGGTTACGAAAGACCGGTTGTTAAACGATTTGGTCGTAAGTTGAGGAGGCTATATGTATAGTACTGTGAAATGATGTTATAAAAATCTTTAAGTCATATTTTATCATAATTTTCTTTCATTGTTATATATCATAATTTTCTTTGTTCATTTTATGCCGTTTGTATCATCTCTACACCATTTTGTTTCTTATTTTTATACTTGTCAGGTTTAAGTAAAACACTGCATTACCAGTACAACTGGTTTAATATTTGCAAAACATACAAAATTACAAAATACAGGTGCATACTAAAACAGCTCCGGACGTGGAGCAGTCGTGGCTAACGATTGCGGTCGTAAAGTCGAACGGTCGTAAGTTGCATAGGTCGTAAGTCGATCAATACCTGTACAGGGATCCTCATTTTCAGGGTAATAATGGTCAAAGTTCGGTATAACATTCTTTAATGTTGACTTATAATAAATATGAATCTCCAGGTGATGTCTGCAGCAAGCAAAAAGTCTTGGAAAAGTGGAAACATTTCTACATCTTCCTGTATGCAACTTTTCCAAAAACAAGTTTCTGAATGCATCTGTCTTATTTCTTAATGTAAAAATGTTTGTGTTAAGCCTCTGAAGAAAAATATTTAGTTTGTTGAAGAGGCTAAATATATCCGCCATACATGCAAGCTTAGCCATCCATTCTTCATCCAACACAAACTCTGCTAATGCAGTTTTGCTCCTGCAGAACCGGTCTCACTTCTTCTTTCACCTTGAAAACCCTTCCTCTCAAAAGCCCCCTCAGTTCCATATAGAGAAGATGTTGGTGTTGTGAATCTGTGCTTTCACATAGTGTCATGAAGAGTCTGGAGTTCAAACCTTAACTACGAATATCATTAATGATCTTCACTTCATTCATCATTGTGTTCAATTCAGGGGAAAGTTTCTTTGCAACTAAATGCTACCGGTGAACCACATAGAGGGTAGACAACATTTCTGGATGTGCAATGTTCTTTATTTCGCAACTCCCCAAGTGATATCCAATCATTCTTGCAGCACAGTTCGTACACACTCTGATGCACTTTCCTGATTCTAGGCCCTCTCTTGTAAGTACTCATTAAGAATATTAAATATCTCTGAACTAGTGGTCTTCCCTAAACAGAGTAGTTCTTGATCATCAATATACTTTATGACACAAAGTAGAATAGCATGGTTACTCATATCAGTTGATTCATCAAGTTGAATGACAAAATATTTTGGTTTCTTTATCCCCTCTACAATTTGCTTTTCAATATCGTTAGTCATATCAACAATTCTCTGAACGGTATTGTCCAAAAGCAGGATAGTCTCAAATTTTTTGTGTGCTTTGAGGGCCCAAGATTTCCCAATATCTAAGATGCAAGGCTTTACCAATTCTTCACAATAGTGAACGGTTCAATACTTTTTCATGTTCGACATTCAAAGGGTAGCCAAATAAGACACTCAAAGCAGCAATTTGTTACAAGTCATCATTTTCTTCATTTGAATTTTCTGACTTTTCATTTGATTGTGTAATCTTTCAAAAAATAATCCCATGGCTTCTCAATAACATCTCTATGCTCTGAATACAAGTAAGTTTGAAAGGTTTCATTGCATTATTTGACAAAATTTCATAACATACTATACCAGTGGCTCTCAAACTTTTTAAAGTTGAGGTGCATTTAAAATCCTACAAATAACTGTAGGTGCACTATAAACAAATTTCTGAGAAATATGTTATAATAATTAAGTCAAATATTAAAGAAAAATATATAAAGCCCAAGCATGCTTTATGGTAATTAAATGAAATAAATATGACAAAATTAAATTTATTCTGACATTAAAAAACATTTTTATGTTACATTTTTTGAGTTATGCTTTTTAGAATTTGTAAAAAATACAAGTTAAAAATAAAAAAAGTTATCTTTTTATATATATGGATACATTCTTAGTAAGATTTAGTAAATTCAGCAGGTCCCAGCACAAATGTGTTAAGTTTTTTCATTCTTGTGTTGATGAAAAACATGAACCTGATGTGTCCTAGCGATTTCTTCAATGTTTGAGCATATTTTGAAAGGCAAACTCTCATTTCCTCATCAATACATTGAAGAATTCCTCTCTTTTTACTCTTGTGTTCAGTGCAGAAAACCCCCACCATACATATCATCTTAACTTTACACCAAACAAAGGATAGAAGAAACTTGCCTCCAGTCTTTCCAGGGAACATGGAGGGTAGTGTAAAAGCTTAACAGCCTTTTGCAACCTAATCAGGCAAGTGAGGTGAGGGGTTGGGCAGACTGTCAGCTTACAGCCAATTTCCCACACCTCTGTCCCCCAAAAAATCTAAACTCCAAAAACCCTGTTGGTTTTTTGGTCCCCAACAGGCACTTATTTCTCTGGAATACCATGGGGCACACCTGGAAATCTTCTAGGGCGCACACTTTAAGAACCACTGTACTACACACAAGAGCCATGGTGATAATTCACTACTAGGTGCTACACTGAAACCAAGTTTTAAATACTCCTTATCATACTGCCTAACAAAGTTTCAACACATTTCACATTTCTTTTTCACTGTTTCTTTGAAACTTGAAGCACTAGTACTTGGTTTACTTTTAGTGTCATCACCACTTTTATTTTTTAACTACGTATTGTTTTGCTTTTGAAGAAGGTTAAAATGTTTTGTTTTTTCCTTTCCATTTTGAAGGGTTTAAAACTTATAGCACAATGACACTAAAACAGCAATAATTTATTTGTAAACAATATGGACACATTTTGAACAGGCAAGTACATGCACGACTATTTGTGCAAGCATGAAAAGAATGTACTACTGAGAGAAGGATGGGGTTGGACACAGAAACACACAACAGATAAAGTTCTTTTGTACTTTGTACCATAGCACATTACAGTGCAAACTGGCTTGGTTTCCAAACACCACCTGTACAATGCATTAAACACTACATAAGTTTGTCTGAATGCTATGTGGGCAAGTGTAAAAAAAATGAATTACAGGGATAGGGAATGGGAGTTAGAGCCTGCACATAACCTAGCTAGCTGGAAATGGAAACACACAACGATAAAGTTTTACCTTGCCACACACAACAGTGCAACATGGTACAAGTTAGTGCTTGATTTCTGAACTCCACATGTAAGACGCATTGAATACTAAATAAGTTTGTGCAACTGTTTTTTATCTATTGCATATGATTTGTAAATGTTCTGCATGGTGCAAAAGGTTGTTTGAAGAAGTACCTACAAGTCCCAAAGATATCTAAGACAACCTCAATAGTATTTTCATCAACGATACAGGCTGGCAAATAGAAATCACCCTGAACATAGTGAATTTGATTAATTATGTATGGGTCTATAATCCTCATACATTAGGGTGGTGGACTCTTCTGCAGACCGGCATGAAATTTCTGGTGGACAGGTACTGTCTGCACACCAGAAGTTGAAAAACACTGCTCTCACACAACTTCATTTTCATCTCAATGCTAGGAGCCCAATGCTGAAATCATTCCAATCAATGTTTACTCCAGGTCTTCTGAGGTCCTAGGCCCATTCGGAGGGCTCCGAATCACCCTTTCATACCTCAGACTGTGAGATGATCCCCATCCTCGAATGTTTATCTCATGCACCACCTCCTCTTATACCATTCTTTCATCACCAAGTTGATCTACAGCAGCAGTTCTTGAAGTCTACAAATTCCTGGGGGATCTCAAGATCATTTCAGGGGGTACATGAGATCAAAACTATTGTCAGAATACTACTAAGATATCCTTTTACTGTGCTGACATTTGCACTATTGTTGCAAAAGCAAAGGTAAGTAAAACTGCCGGCATGTAGAGCAAGTACAGGCGGTGGCATCAAAATATACTAATAGCCATTGTATTCTTCAGTGCCTTGTGTGGGAAGAAAAGGAAGAGGCAGTTTAACTTAACAATGTCTTTGATGAAACAGTAAAAATCATTGATTAAATACTAACCCTTCAGTATACACGTTTCTAACACTCTGTGTAATGAAACCACAAGTACACAGCACCTCACCTGCTTATCAAAGCACAATGGTTGTGTCAAGGAAGAGCACAGTATGCTGCGTTCTGAGCTGAATTAGCGGCTTTCTTCATGAAACAGGATTTTACTGGAAAGAATGAATGATAAACTATAGTTATTCAGCTTTGAGAGACATTTTCTTGAACATGGGAAAATAAGTCTGTCACTTCAAAGAAAACAATTCATGGTATTTGTTGCCACTGATAAACTTCAAGCTTTCCAGCAAAAATTAGAATTTTTAAAAATTTGTCATAGTATGCTTGCCATTTTTTCCAAAGCTTAAAGACTTGCTTGGATCCAAGATGGCAACAGAGTAGGTGGATGTTCCAATTGCCAACTCCCAGGATCAAACTGGAGTTACAACTAAATTTAAGAACAATCATCCTGAAAAACCAACTTCATACTAAATGAAGAGGAGTCCATAACCAAGGAGTCACAGACGCCACACAGAGACCGGTAGGAAGGGCAGAGACGCGAACAGGGCTGCCTGCTCCCAGGAGCGAGCGGGGCTGAGAGTCCAGAGGGACTCTCACTGCGAGGAGGGTCACCCTGAGAGGGGAGGGTCCTCAGCCCCAGGCTGGGCACCCAGCCTAGAGCTCCAGAGCCTAGAAGAGGCACCCCGACAGCACTTGACGGTGAGAAAAAGCGAGGGTTCTGTCTGCAAGAAAGAGACAAGAGAGCTCAGAGATGCAGGCACCCTCGTAAAGGGTCCACGCAGAAAATCCTGTTCACACAACTTGACCTGGGCTCTGGCAGAGGGAGGGTTGAGAGGACTAGAGTCATGTGAGGAGAGTGTATATAATGTCACACATGTCCATACTCTTGGAAACAACCTAATTCCATATCAATAAGGGACTTGATTAAAATATTGTGACACATCATACAATGGAAGACTATGCAGCTATTTAAAGCAACGTTGTATGCATTAATATAGAAAGATCAAGATATCCTTGTGAGTAAAGCAAAGTATGCATAATGTGCAGATATTTGTGTCAAAGAAGATGGCAAATAATATGTTTGCATTATTTGTCGCATGAAAATACTCATTGAACATTTATAAGAAACTTGTAACAGTTGCTACCTGTTTGGAGGATGAGTGAGAAGTGGGCTGATGGTGTCAGAGGTAGGAGAGAAACTCTACTGACTACCATTTTATACTTCTAGATTTGGGGACCTATATGAATGTCATCTGTTTATAATTCAGTAAATGAGTTTTTAAGTGCTCTCTGCATGGAATCAAATAAACTCTGTTGAATGAATGAAAGCACGCATGGTGGACTACCTGCCATCCATTCCCATCTCTAACACATATCCCCATCACCATGGCGGCCACCACTCTGCCAATCTCCTGCAGAGTGGCAGAAAACATTTTAAATTTTAAAAATATGCCATTTTTAAAGTCATATTTTAAAATGATCAATTTACAGTAATACACCCTTATATCACCCTATTTATGAGATACTTTCAAATATGCTCTAATTAGTTAGGTTCTTACAACAACCTTAGATAGCTTATAAATTGTAGCCCCATTTTAAAGTTGAGAAAACTGACATTGTGAGAAATTAAGCGCCCTTCCAGAGCTCATTCTTCTGGAAATGACAGAGCCAATCCAGACCTTCAGATTACAAGTTTATATTCCTTCTAATGCAGCTGGGAGAATAACTCCCACATCCTTCCCAATTCCAAAGAGAGAAAACAAAAGAGATGGCAAATGATTTTTACAAATTTTATTTCAATCCCTGATACTCTATGACAGATCTATACAAATCTGGTCAGTCTGGGCCTTGGTCCTAGGGAGCAGGACTTACAGAGTAGGATAAATATCCAATTTATCCTGTTTTGACGGCTATACTCACCCAGCAGGACAGAAAAGAAGACAGAAAAATGTCCTTGGCTGGTGTAGAGAATCCTGCCAGTAAATCTGGTGGCTGCCCCAACTTGCCAGAGACATCCCCAAGGTCCCGTTAACACCATGGCACGGAACCAGAGCATCACTGAACACTTTGTAACACTGCTGACTTCCTGGCAACTTTTGAAAGATTGTGCTTCTACTTCCCAAGGCATGGACAGGGCATCTATAGATGGAACTGCAGAAAGGGAGGATTTGCTGCTGCTGCTGCTGCTGCTGAGGACTGAGGTGCATGTGGCCCCGGGTATACATCACAAAAGTTTCCCTATGTACAATTTTCCTCCTCCTCCATTTCTTAAACTCTGCATTGACTCCCAAGTCCTGGATTCATTGATCCTCTAAGACAGAGAAAGTAAGAATTATCAGTAAAAAGAATGAAAGCTATACAAATCTGGTTAGTCTGGGCCTTGGTCCTAGGGAGCAAGACTTACAGAGAAGGATAAATATCCAACAGAGAAAGTAAGAATTATCAGTAAAAAGAATGAAAGCTACTTTTCACGATCACAATCTAGATCACTGTCTGAGCTGACCGGAAGCTGAGAACAACAGCATAAACAGGAGAAAGCCTGGGAACTTGCCAATCTTCTAATCTAGGACACAGCACATCATACAAGAAAGGCATGTAACACACGCTACGCTGTGCAGGGCCATTTATAATGGCCTCATTATAAATGAGAGGGAGTCATGTGTTTTGATTTTCAAAAGTATTCTCAGAACTATTTCTGCTGGCATAAAAATGCGACCTGAACAGCTCTTCTGATCCATTCCTTGGCTGAGGACCACCACAGGAAAAATGGAGACCACTTCTGACATGACATATAGTCATCCTGAGTTGGATAGACAATGTGATGCTCACCTTCTCACAAAAACGGCAGAACATTTTTAGCGGTTTTTTGAAGAAAGGAAGAAGAAATTGTCAATAAGTCTTCATTCAACTCAGACCATCAACTCACAACTACTATAATCACTCCAGAGTACGTAAAAATTTCCCAAAGAGCATCATAAAATTTAAACCATATCATAATATTGACAATAAAATATTTAATTTTTACTTTAAATTCTAAACTAGCTAGCTAATTTAACTTAGCTCTAATGTCTACCTTTCAAAGTGGGCATGGATAAAGTGGAGGGGGTTAAAAAGGTATTGAAAAGTACAACGTACATCAGATCTAATTTCTAAATCCAGTTATACAGGAACTCGGCAATCTGGGACAAATACTTCCTCCCCCAAAGCTTCTGACTCTTCCTCAGAGTCATGGAGTACACCCTCTGTGTTATCTAAGTGAGGGTGATTAGAGGGAAAATGGAAAGGACTGCTCCCCAAGATCAACATCTGACCACCAGAAATAGGGCTGCCTTCGCACTGAAACAATTCTCCATGGCCCTATTGTTGTTTTTACAAATGATGGAAAACCTAATTCCAGGAAATGTTAATAGTTTCATTGTGTGACCATAGGACTAATAAGCTATGCAGCCACAGAGTTTGGCGCTAAGCTGCTAAAGTATCTTTTGAATAACATCTGATCTCTTGATATAAATCTATTGTCATCAAGAATCTAGGACAGTGGTTCTTAACCTGGGTTCTATCAAACCCTAGGGGTTCGATGAGTCAGTCTCAGGGGTTCGGAGAAGCCTCTGCTGCGGAGGCCAGAATAAAGTAATACAGTAATTTGTTGTGAGTTCATGCACTTTGTTGGTTTTGTTCTTTGAGCAAAGTGATGTTCATGCACGGCTCATTTTGTGCATCAGTAAAAAAACATATACCTATGTCTTGAATTTGGAAAAAAAATCATATTTTATTTATCACTAAAGAAGAGTTCAGTGAATGCGCATATGAAACTGGTGGGTTCGGTACCTCAAAAAAGGTTAAGAACCACTGATGGAGGAGTATAAGCAAAACTCTTACAAAATGGAGAACCAGATCACCATGCCTAAAAGGATTTCATTTGGAGAGTGCTAGAACATGACTCGTGTTTGGGGCACTCGGGCTTTCACTTGGCAGGTCTAAGTCAATATGGAGTGGGTGCCAGTATAGATTAAGAAGGGGAAGGAACAGGGGCTCAAGAGCATGTTGGCAGCAAAGTATAAGACAAGTGTTCAGAAAATTCTGACAAACAATGAAGGAGGGGTAAGAGGATTCTATACTGCTATTAATAAAGTAGGTCTAAGGGAGGAACCTCTTGATAATACTGTATCTAGAAAGTAAAAATAAAATGTTCCTTAGCCACAGGTACCTAACCATCAGGCTAACAGTTTCTGGGCAAGAACATGAAGAAGGCCTTCAGGAGCCAATGAGCTCTAAGCAGAAGATAAGGAAGTCTGGAAGAACAAGGCAGCTACCCTAGGCCAATACACCAGATAAAAGCATTTCATCCAAACCCATCACATGAGGGTGGAAGGAAGGAAACCCTCAAACATGTGTAATGGTTCATTAACCCATAAAACAGTCCTTGTCCCACGGGATAGCCACATCTCCGCAAAAGAACTCTCTCTAGCAGTCTGTCTCACTGTCTCATTACCTTAAAATGTCTCAGACCGGGGACTCGCCTCATTCCACAATTATCTTTACTGAGGCAATACCATTGCTTTGGAAAAATAACAATCCTCCAAACTTCCTCAAAACTCTGGCATCTGCCCCAAATTGGAAGATTCCTTCTATATTTTCACTCCCCAAGTCATCCTGACCCTTCCATTCAACAACTACCGGTCCACCCTGTACCTCTGTGAACACAACACAGCCCTGTGAAGTGTCTTAACTATAGTTGAAAATCATAGAAGTGTTCACTATAATTAATTCATTTCATTTCCTTAAGGACATTTTCTTTCCTCTCAGAAAATGTCTTAGGGTCCTATGCTATCAATAACAATGAGGATGATAGTCACATGTGTAGAGTGCTAAGGGCTTTACATATTTACACATTTTACAGTGAAATAATATTGCATCAGCCCTATAACATAGATGCTACCACTGTCGCCATGTTACAGAAGAGGAAACTGAGGTACAGTGTGCTAACCTTCCCCCCCAAGTTCCCTTGCTTCATGAGGAACCCCATGCCAAACAGGAAAGCCTCAGGAATCCAAAGTGTATAAGCACTGTTTTGTTTTGATTTTTGACAGATACAGGGAGAAAGTCAGAGAGAGGGACAAATAGGGACAGACAGACATACAAACAGGAAGGGAGAGAGATGAGAAGCAACAATTCTTTGTTGCGCCACCTCAGTTGTTCATAGATTGCTTTGTCATATGTGCCTTGACCAGGGGCCTCCACCCAAGCCCTTGCTCAAGCCAGAAACCTTGGGCTTCAAGGCAGCAATCCAACCTTTGGGCTCAAGCCAGCAACCATGACACCATGCTCAAGCCAGCGACCCTGCACTCAAGCTGGCGACCTCAGGGTTTCTAACCTGGGTCCTTCATGTCCCAGTCGATGCTCTATCCACTGCGCAACCACCTGGTCAGGCTATAAGCACTGTTTTTTAATTGCTGGTAGGGAGGGAGATAAGAGGATAATACTCTTTGGTCAGGGCTTTTGGGAAAGTATTCTTGACTCCCTCAGTCACAATACTCACACAAGACATGCTGTACAGGGTACAGGCAAGTCTTACCCTATTGTCTTCCTGGATCTCCCAGTCACTAGAGAAAGTCGCCAGTTGCTGCCCTTGGGAACAGTTTGAAAACTGGAAAAGGCTGGAAAACATCCTTCTGTTCTCCTGAGTGTCTGGAAAGATGGCATCTTGGAAATTGACTCCATGAGGCAAGAGGTTATAATTTTCATCCATCCTAGAGGAAAAGAGGGAAAAGGGCAGATGTAGAGTGAATATCTATTGGGTGTTCCAACTTTAATCACGAATCAGGAAGACAGAGTCTTGCCAATTCCACAACAATGTCTCACACAGCTCTCCTCAGAGGAGTTACTGTTTCTAATTAAATCTCTGCCTCACCTACATGCATCTATTCTTAAGGTTTTCAAAAAGATGACTCTGGGTGAGGCAGGGGGAAAGTGCATTCTTGCATGTATGTTTCTCTACCTGTATCTCCAAAAAGGCCTTCCTTCTTATAGAGAGTGTTCCTTATTTCTTGGTGAAAGGAAGGCCAGTTGTAATAACCTGGGTTCAAATACTGTCCCTACTATTTATCTTCTAACAGGAAACAAATTTTTTAAATTCTCTGAACTTTAGTATTCCAATTTGCAAAAACAAGATGATAATAGCACCTTACTTCTTGGTGGCAGTGAAGGCTTGCAGCACAAAATGCAGGTAAAGAAAGTGCAGGGCATGAAGTGAGTGCAGTATAAATGTCAGGTAACATTTCTCTAGAGCCTAGTGTAAATAGGCTGTTGCAAAGATAAGCCATGAAAAGGAAAAGGAACTCACCAGTGAGTCCCACTGCTGCTTCTAGTGACACTGACCAGAATCTGTCTCAGTGGGTCCCCGAGTAACAGAGGAGGAATGATTTGTATGCAGCTGTTAACACACTTCACAACACAGCCCTGTGAAGTGGAAATCTATCAGACTGCTATTTGACTCTGTATTTCTTCCCTCTTTGTAAATATGTCGCAGCACAAGATGAAAGAGTTGGCTGGCTAGCACAGAGCCAATGGACAAAAACTGTATTTCATGCTAAAGTTGGGGGAGAAAAACAATGTTCACTCAAGTACTACACTTCTTTTTTCTTTGGGAAATGAAGTTTTGTCATAATATAGTTTTATAGCTGGGTTCTCAGTGTTTTTGCTAAATAAAAACATGAAATATCTAAGTTAAGCTTCTCCGTGTGAGAAAGGTATACTTGCTCCACACTGACTTTATTTAGAAACTGTACTTCTCCAGCAATGAAAAAAAAATAAATTCAACTGACTCTAGCTAAACCACTCAAGCCAACACAAAGCACGCCACGAATTCTAAACTTAGCTATTCTGGCTTCAATATGGAAAACATGTGTTGCCATGGGCTTATGTATGCCCTCTGTGGAACTTACGGTTTTCCTTTTCAGAGAAATGTGAACTCTCAAGAGCTCAAAGTGAATCTGCAGACCTAGGCCACGGTCATTCAAACATCCTACTGCTACTTCACAGACTGGAACCAATACCAATCACAACTTTGATTAATTCACTACCTGTATGTAGATGTTAGGTTCCATTCTGATATTTCTCTCCATTGCTCTGCATCACTCTCCTACCCTAACTGAAAACAATCAATGCACTGAGGGTTCCACTTGCTGCTGTTTCAGACTTCAGTGGAACCCACTGACTAAATTCTATGCACAAGCATTCTATCTTCACCACGGATCAACTTACAAGATTCAGGAGTCTCCAATCAGAGAGGGCTTCCTGCCTAATTTACCTCTATCCTCTTGGAAGCACTGTGACTCAGGGTCTTACTTCCAGAAGCCCACCTAGGCTATTTTGAATGGCTTGGCATTGAGGTCTGGTGGTAGCTAATATGAAACATTATGTATCATGGGAAACAGGAAGACAGCCGGGCTGCATTCCACACCACACCACACCACATCCTTGCATTCCAAGCAGGTGGGGAAAAGAGAGTGAAACTACTCCTGCATGTATCCTGCAGGGGGTATTTGCATGAGTTACTACTGTGTTTTAGCCTCCACCAACCTTGCTTTTCACATTACTAAGGTGAGGAAATTGACATTCTTGGGAAGATAACTCTTTCAAAATCTGGAGAAATAGAACCAGAATTCCAACAAGTCTGATTTCAGAAGTTTTCCGTTTTCTTTCTCACCAGCCCAGGCTACTCCCTTTGAATATGGTTTAAAATAATATTAATTTTTTAAAAAGTTGATTCAAACGGAGTATTAGAAACCATCTTGAGCGTTTTGCATGAAACACAGAAATTGTTCCTGGTGATTGTTGTTTTAAACCACCCTTAGCTAGAGATACCTGGTATCTTTGTAGAGACTTCGGATAGAGAGTAAGGGAAGGACCCCAAGGGATATTCTCATATGGCACAGACAGGATTCTATGGAGTCCCGACCTGGCTCCAGGTAAGGGTGACCTGGGTGAGGTCACGCTGATAGGCAGAGGTGGTGTGGGCACGAGGTCCCGGGCTCACCTGAGGAAGAAGAAATAGGAGTAGTCCTGGACAACAGTGTGGGAGTGACACGAGAAGTAGCCCAGGCCGGTGAGGTTGAGCCTGGAGCCGGCGGGGACCTCGAGCATGCTGCCCCACGCCTGGTCGCATAGCATCTCGATCTCCGCGGAATAGAAGAGCCCCGCATCGCCGGCCTCGTACTGCCAGGGCAGGTAGTTGTAGAGGCTGTGCCCCTCCTGGTGCAGCGCCAGCACCTTCGCATACACGATGATCTCCGCCAGCTCGGCGCGGCAGCCCTCGCTCAGGGGTCTCCACTCAGACGGCAGCTGGCAGCCGCAGGCGGGCACTAGCCGGCCGGCCAGGCAGAGCGCGGCGAGCAGCAGCGGACACAGCATGCCGGCAGCGAGAGCGGACGACGGGGCAGCCCGGTCGGCGCTGCGCCCCGGACGCACTAGCCTGGCCGCATGGCCTGGACCCCGAGCCCTCAGGGCGGAGCGGGGGCGCGCGGCCGCGCAGCGCAGGGGACGTCGGCGATCCGGGAACGCCGGCTCCAGCCTGGGAAGGGCAGTCTTGGGCGCTGGGCTCCGCACGCTGCTCCCGGAGCTCGATGCGCCTCTTTCCCCGCCTCCAGGCTCACCATGCCCGGCCCTCGCCCGGGACGCTTTAAAAGGGTAGTGGGGCGGGCCGACCACCGCCTCCTGCCCTACCCCCCGCGCTGGGGGCTTAGGGGGCGGGTTGCGGGAGAGGGTGGGGAGTCGCGGGGCGGATGAGACCCCGGTCAGGTACCGGCGGGAAGTTCAGCAGCTGCGGGATCCGGGATGACCCCATAAAGTCACTGCTGGGAGCGGCCGCTCAGCCTCCCGGTGCTACCCACTGAGGCACCGGAGCAAAGCTTTCCTGGGGCAAAGCGTGCTCCGAACGCGTGCCAGCCTTAAAATAATTGCTGCTCATTGGCGTGATTACTCTGCATTAATTTTTACATTTTCTGTGTAGTTCGTTTAGAGTCAAAATACATAGAAATCAAGTCTGAGTTTACCTTCATGGAGATTAACTAGGAAAGTCAATGTAAGCTAATCAACTTTTTGAATCTCTCTCTCTCTCTCTCTCTCTGTTTATTTAAATTAATCGTGATCTTAGAAAAGGCTTAATAAAAGATTTGGTTACCAGGGGGAAGGGACCGTGGGGGAGGAGGACGGGTGTGGGGAGGAGGTGGGGGAAGGGTGTAAAGAGGGATAAATATAAGGTTAGGGAAAATGATATGACTTATTTTAAAAATTAAATTTAAATTTTTTTAAATTAAAATTAATAAAATAAAGATTTGAAAAGCTATTTTGCCCTGATTTTTCTAAAGGTACATTATTTACATAATTCCTACTTCCAGATTCTAAACACCTTAAACCTGAGCAATAAATTCTGAGGTCAATTCCAAACAGCTTTTTCCCAAGTCAGTGAATCTAAGAGACCCAGCCTCTGACAATTCTATCATTATCTCTGAACTCAGCAATTCTTCCTATCTCTAAATTGCCTTAATTGTTCCTAATGTAGAGAAAATGAGATGTTTGTTATTTATAAATATATTTATATTTCTGTATATTATGTATATTATACATCTAATATTCACATATATCATGTAAGTCATTTCTAATATATATTTTAAATAAATTTATAAGCAAAATTGCCTTAAAATGGAAGGCTCTTGGTTCTGCAAGCTTCTTATGAATTCGGGTTTCTGCAAGTTTGAGCCTTGGGCCTCAATTGACTTCTTCTATGCACTGAAGATAAAAGAATTCTTGGGGAATTCTGGAAGAAAAGCGTGGGGCAGCTGGGTTAGGCTTGCGCCCTGGTTTACCGCTGCAAGCCCTTCGCCTGATTGGTATGTGAGTTTGTGGCAGTGCCACGTGTGTATAACAACATATATAAGGCTGTGGGTGCTTGCAATGAGATGGGATTGTGGCTGGCGGGTTACCTGTCCACCACTGTTTGTGAGGGGCCAGTCTTGCTGTGTCTTTGCCTGAGAAGCTGTTTTCCCCTGCCTGTGTGCTTGTCTGCTGTTGTGAGACTATTAAATGGAATGGCCCAACACTTTTCAGCTCTGTAGTTTATTTACCATCTTCCTGAATCCAATGTGGACCTGCCTGGCCAGGGCCACCGGCATTACATCTGGCATAAGCAGTATTCTGAGCAGGTTGGTATGGAGCTGCCAACATCCTTGAAGGGTTGAATAGAGGAGTGGCTGTTCCCAGTGACTCTCCTGGTGGGGACAGTGGGCAGGGTGTTTTTTATAACCCCCTAAGAAGAAACCAAGAGCTCTGTGTGGGAAGCTGAACAAGGTTGAAAGCCCCAGGATGAGCAGCAGCAACTGCATGAACTGGACTGAGCACTGGAGAGGGAGGCTGATCGGGTCTGAGAGTTGTGGTGTGTGGTGCAGGCTGAGTACCAAAGGCACCTGGAACTGGAGCAGTCTCTGGACAAGGAGTTGTGGGTTCGTGAGTTGCAGTTTGCCCTGGAAGCTGAAGGTTGGCAGCAATAGCTGTTGGAGAAATAACTGGATTCAGGAGCTTGAGTCTTAGCCTCAGGCCAAGAGCCGGCAGCCACAGGAGCCAAAGCAGGCACAGAAGATGGAGTTGCAGTCCTGCCAGCAGAGTGGCTCTGATTCAGTGGGAGCAGGCATTTCCGACTTCTTCTACATTTCCGACTCTTCTGAGGGGGAGGCTTAGGCTGCAACTGCCATCTGCAGACTCAGAGTCCGACTGGTGGTCACCAAGAAGGTAAAGACCCAGGAGCCAAAAAGTCTCTCAGGGGCAGCCACAGCCTCCTCACCAGGTAGTGGAGCACTCTGTGGTCAGGCCCTGCACCCGGGCAGAGCTGATGGAGTTGGGGGTGCAAGTCAGGCAGAACCCCACCCAGCTGCTGGCAGCCTGCTTGTAGGACACAAGGCTTGATGGCATCATGCTCTCCAGAACAGAGATGGACCGTAAGGCAGTGAGGGTTGCCCATGCTTTCCCCCTAACTGGCAAGTGAAATGGGCCTGTAGAAGTTACCTGAACACAGATGTAGGTGTATTTGATTGCGGCCAGGACAGATAGGGAGAAATTAGATGGCAAGTAAGAGAGTATTGTTGGAGCTTTGGGGGCGGGGGGGCAGCTTGAGTCAGAACAGAGGTTCAAGCTGCTGAAAAAGCAGGAGAGGCAGGTAGCCCCAGCATCTGCCAGGAAAATGGCTGGCATTCAAGTTCAACTAAGAGAACTGTCAAGGTGGCACAGGCCTTGAATGTGTTTGATCCTGCCAGGGGGCCCTGTGAACTTTCTGAGGGGTTTGGATAGGGCTTATGGCAACAGACAGAGCACTGATGGAAAGGTGCTGAGGTCCATTAATAAAGAGCTGTATGCCTAGTTGCCTGTAATAAACTTTTACCTTGGTGATTTGCACAGACAGCTTAGCTGTCTATCATGGACTGGTCTTGGACTACAACCAGAAGGAGGCACCGGCTCCCTTGATGGATGGACACATCACTTGTGGACAGTACTATGAGAGATCTAATGGGGGGTTGTGGCTGCTCTAACCAAGTTGCAGAGACCTACCAAGGCCACTTTTTTTCAGAGGACACAGCCCTGGACTATACAGGCTCTGCCACCTACCATGGGGTGGGGAGCTAGAGATAGGCCTCCAGTTAACTCCCTAGGCAAAGTACTCAGAGAGACACTGTGAAGGGCACCTTTGTCAATGGCATTTTTTGGTATGTATGTAATGTACTTATTGCAAGGTGAGCAACTCTACAGGGGTGGAATGTGGGGCAGCTGTGTTAGGCTTGCTTGCTGGTTTACTGCAAGGACTTTGCCTGACTGGTACGTGAATATGTGGCTGCACCACATGTGTATGGCCTGTATAAGGCTATGGGTGCTTGCAATAAGAGGGGATTGCAGATGGCAGATTGCCTGCCTGCCACTGTGAGGGGCCAATCTTGCTGTTTCTTTGCCTGAGAAGCTATTTTCCCCTACCTGTGTGCTTGTCCGCTGTTGTGAGACTTTATTAAATGGAATGGCCTAAAGCTTTCCAGCTCTGCAGTTCTCTACCATCTGCCCGAATCCAATGTGAACCTGCCTGGCACCAGACATCAGCATTACAGAAAGATAAGCAGAAAAATAGCTACAGAAGTGGTAGTGGCCCTGGCCTATTGGCTCAGTGGTAGAGCATCCACCTGGCATGTGGATGTCCCAGGTTTGATTGCCAGTCAGGGCACACAGGAGAAATGACCATCTGCTTCTCCACCCCTCCTCCTCTCCCTTCTCTCTCTCTCAATCTCTCTCTCTTACCCTCCCAAAGCCATGGCTTGATTGATTTGAGCACATAATTGGCCTAGGCATGGCTCTACAGAGCCTCCACCTAAGGTGCTAAAATAGCTTGATTGTGAGCATGGCCCCAGATAGGCAGAGCATCAGCCCCAGATATGGTTGCTGGGTGGATATGTTGGGGCACATGCGGGAATCTCTCTCTAGCTCTCCTCCTCTAATTTGGAAAAGAAGGAAAAAAGGTGGTAGAGAAGATTACAAGCTGGGCCTCACCTCCCATGGCTCCCAAATTTCCTTCCTCAGATCTCTCAATCTTTAGTTAAGATGACTAAATTTATGCATGGTTGTTTTGGCCTAAATTTTTTAAAGGTAACTCCGTGGTACAATCCAGTCCATCAAGACAAGGCCTTGAAAGAAAGAGGGCAAAGGAGGGTGACTTCGAAGATATCTGAGGGAGGGCTCTTGGCACCCCCAGAAATGGAATGATCAGTACTCCAGCGAGCACTACCCAGCTAGTGAGGGAGTGGAAGGCCACAGCTGATGTTAGGTCACATTAGTCTAGAGCAGTGGTAGTCAACCTGGTCCCTACCGCCCACTAGTGAATGTTCCAGCTTTCATGGTGGGCGGTAGCAGAGCAACCACAGTATAAATAAAAAGATATATTTAACTATAGTAAGTTGTTTTATAAAGATTTATTCTGCCAAACTTAGTGAAAATACAACATAAAGTACTTGGTAAGTAATTATTATTATATGCTTTAACTTGCTGTAACTCTGCTTTATAAATTTTATAAAGTTACTTCCCTACTTTATAAATCACCATTACTATGGGACTGGTGGGCAGTTAGAACATTTTACTACTAACAGAGATACGAAAGTGGGCAATAGGTATAAAAAGGTTGACTACCCCTGATCTAGAGTATGGTTATAATGCAGAAAGTCGAGGCTAGGCAGGTTCACACTGGATTCGGGCAGACCACAGAAAAACTGCAGAGCCAAAAGGCGTTGTGCCATTCCTGTTTATTAGATTCTCGTGGAGGGAGGTGAGTGAACAGGCAGGAGAAAACTGCTTCTTGTGGTGGTGGGTGAGTGAATGGGAGAATCACCACCTGAGAAAGTACCTTTAGCCTTATATAGGCTATGAGCATGCAAAAGTGGCTTTCTGCCCTGGTGCTTACATTACTAGTTATGCAAAGCGATTACAGCCTGAAAACAAAAGAGCAAGCCCAACTGCAGCTTTTTCCCTACAGTGGTGATCCAGTCAACTGAATTCTTATTCTTACAAAATCTTCTGGAGTGGGCCTGAAAGAAGAAATAAAAGTGAGAGGTCCTCACAGAAGCTAACAAATCCCTGCACATCTTTGAGTCAGTTTAGGGCCTTGATAAATTTTGATGAAAAAAACATATTTGGTTCCCGGTCAGGGCACACAGGAGAAGCGCCCACCTTCTTCTCTACCCCTCCCACTCTCACTCCTCACTTCTCTCTCTTTCTCTCTCCCTCTCTTGCAGCCAAAGCTTGATTGGAGCAAGTTGGCCCCAGGCACTAAGGATGGCTCCATGGCCTCTGCCTCAGGCATTAAGAAGAGCTCAGTTACTGAGCAAAGGAGCAATGCCCCAGATGGGCAAAGCATCACCCCCCAGTGGGCTTGCTGGGTGGATCCTGGTTGCAGAGCATGTGGGAGTCTGTCTCTGCTTCCCCTCCTCTTGATGAATAAAAAAAAAATTATCATTAGAGTGTGTAAAGCCAGGGGCCACCATCATGGCCATTCACATGCAGGTTCGCATTTGATTCAGACCGACCTTAATGAAATGATGAAGCCAAGAACTGGTGGGCCATTAGCTTTAATCCTAGCTTGTACCCAGTGGGCAAGAAATACACACTCTGGAAAAACACTTCCCCTTCCATTTAGGGCTCCCAAAACCACTGATTTATCTGAGTTTCCTAGAATCAAAGATTTCTAGCTCACCAGCCTTATTCACCTCTGTTCCCCATCTCCTTCTCTCTGCACAAACTGGCTTCTCCTTCAGCACTCCACCATCTTAGCTGCTTCTTTTCTGTAATACTAATTTCAGGAACTGAGAGAGCGAGCCCCTGATCTCCCTTTTTTTATAGTGTAGAAATCAAAACCATTACCAATATACAAATAAGGAAGTCTGTGACACAAAGTCACTTATCAGAGGCATAAATGGAATTCCTCATAGAAGTATACCACCCCACATCATGCAACAGTCAAGGGTGTGGGGAAAAGCTTAGTTTTGAAAAGATCTTAGTATTAAAAGGACGAGAAAGGCTTAGTCTTAAAACTTAGCCTTAGGCTATAACGACCCTGCCTGCTAACAGCCTGTCCCTCACACCCAATGCAAACTATCAGCAAGCAAACATATATATCATATTTACAAACTTATTTGACCAACAGAGAATCAAGTGGACAGCAGTCCTGATGGCATGTGACTCTATGCTGTGGCATGCCCACTCCTCATAGATACCAGACTTTAATATAATGGGCAATTGGTATTTCAGGATTATATCAGACACTGGGTGGCACTGCTCATTTGTCTCTCGTTTATTATATGAATTCAGAGATTTCATTGTCATTGTCTTAGTTTCCTTGAGTTGTCATGACAAAATATCACAGACTTGAGGCATAAGCAACAGACATTTATTTTCTCACAGTTCTGGAGGCTGGAAGTCTGTTGGGCAGATAAAATATATTATGCTTACTTTGTTAAAGATGGTGCTGCCCACGTGCAAGTTTTAAGAGTAAGCTTTTCCCCACATCTTGACTGATTGGATGATGTGGGGTGGTGCACTCTCATGAGGAATCCTTCCATTATGCCTCAGATAAGTGACTTTGTATCAGAGACTTCCTTGTTTGTATAATTGGATTGAAGGATTTGATTCTACACTATAAAGTGGGGCAGGCTGGGAGCTTGCTCTCTCTGAGTTCCTGAGGTTAGCATTAGAGAGGAGAGCAGATTAAGGCCACATGGAGGAGAGGAGAAGCAGCCAAGATGGTGGAGTGCTGAGGAAGAAGCCAGTTTGTGCAGAGAGGAGGAGATGGGGAACAGAGGTAAATAAAACTGGTGAGCTAGAAACCGTTGATTCTAGGAAACTCAGATAAGTCAGTAGCTTTGTGAGCACTAAATGAGTGGGTTTTGGAGCCCAGTGTGTGATTTTGCTTGCCCACTGGGTGCAAGCTAGAATTAAAGCTGATGGCTCACCAGTTTTTGGCTCCATTGTTTCATTACCGACTGTACAAATCTAATGCGAACTTGCACTGGCCAGGCGGCTGCGATGGAGACCTTGGCCACTGGCTTTACAAAGTCCATAATCAAAGTGCTGTCAGGGTTGGTTTCTGGTTCGGTCACTCTTCCAGACTTTAAGATGGTCACCTTCCACCTTTGTCCTCACATGACCCTTTCTCTATGTGCATATAGAGAGAGATCTCGTTTGTCTCTTCCTCCTGGTATAAATAGACCAGCCCTATTGAATTAGGGCTCTACCCTTTGACCTCATTTAATCCTAATTACCTCCATAAAGGCCCTGTTTCTAAATACAGTCTTACTGGGGGGTGGGGGTGGGGTAAGGCTCCAACATATGAATTTAGGGAGTGGGAGAACACAATTCAGGCCATAGCAGTTATTTAGCAGGTGTCCTACAGGTTTGCTAGAGAGAGAGGGGGGGATATAAAATGATTTACATTGCTGACAAAGAGAATTAGAGCAAGCAATGCCAAATTATATTAAAAATTGTTAATAATTATTCATTGCTTACTATAGGCCAAGCATTACGTCGTAAGGACTTTGCATATGATATGTTAATAAATTCTGCAAACAATACTCTAAAGTAGATACCACTACCATCCGCATTTTATAGATAGGGAAACACAGGCACAGAGAGGTTCACTGACTTACCCAAGATCACAGAGCTAGAAAGTGCACCAGCATTCAAACCCCAGCCTCAGACTCCAGAGACCATGAGCTTAAATACTATACTAGAACATGGACAAAACAGGTAATGTTTTAAAGACACAAGAGGGCCCTGGCCATTTGGCTCAGTGGTAGAGCATCAGCCCAGCATGTGGATGTCCCAGGTTCGATTCCTAGTCAGGACACACTGGAGAAGCAACCTTCTGCTTCTTCACCCCTCTGCCCCCCTTTCTCCTCCCACAACTATGGCTCGATTAGTTTGAGTGCATCAGCCCCAGGCACTGACTATGGCTCCATGGAGCCTCTCCTCAGGTGCTGAAAACAGCTCAGTTACAAGCATGGTCCCAGATGGTCGGAGCATCGGCCCCAGTTGGGGGTTTCCAGGTGGGTCCTTGTAAAGCCAGTGGCCAAGGCCACCATCACAGCCACCTGGCCAGTGTAGGTTCGCATTAGACTCAGACAGTCGGTAATGAAACAACGGAGCCAAGAACTGGTGGGCCATTATCTTCAATCTTAGCTTACACCCGGCAGGCAAGTAAAAACACACACCGGGCTCCAAAACCTACTCATTCAGTGCTCACAAAGCTACTGATTTATCCAAGTTTCCTAGAATCAAAGGTTTCTACCTCACCAGTCTTATTCACCTCTGTTCCCCATCTCCTACTCTCTGCACAAACTCTGCACAAACTGACTTCTCCCTCAGCACTCCACCATCTTGGCTGCTTCTCCTGGCCTCCTCCACATGGCCTTTCTCTGCTCTCCTCTCTAATGCTAACCTCAGGAACCAAGAGAGCAAGCTCTCAGTCTGCCCCACTTTATAGTGCAGAAATCCAAACCCTTAATCCAATCTACAAACAAGAAAGTCTCTGAAACAAAGTCACTCATCTGAGGCATAATGGAATTCCTCATGAGAGTGCACCACCCTACATCAAAAAGAGTGGGAAAGGCTTAGTCCTAAAACTAAGCCTTGGGCTATAAGGACCCAGCCTGCCCACAGCCTGTCCCCCAACACACATTAATATCAATGGACTTGCATGTGGGCAGTGCCATCTTTAACAAAGTGAGCATAATATATTTTATCTGCCCAACAGTCCTGGTCAGGGTGCATGTGGGAATCTGTCTATCTCCCCTCCTCTCACTTGAAAAAGAAGAAAAAAAAAACTAAAGCTGTTTTTTCTATTCTAACATATTTCCTATTCATGTATGCCTTTTTTGGAGGATCCCTATTTGCTATATAAATGTTAACTCGTTCTTCCTTCTGGTATCCTTGGGATACAGGAAGCCAATGTTATTTCATAGATAAAGAAGCTAGCGTCCCAGGAGGTTAAACGCCTTGTCCAGGGTCACATAACTGCAGGCATTGGGGGTGCTGGGAATGGGCTTAAGGTTAGGAATCCCTGCCTGGGATCCTCTGACTCTCAGATGGGGTCTTCTTCTTATGAGATAACTGTATGTTAAAACTCTGTTGGAGTCTTGTTCTATAAAAGGAATGTTCTGTGACTGCTGAGAGAAAACTGCATTTTTCTTCCCCTTCACATTCATACATGCTACATTTTCAGAAGTCAGGCTTAAGACAGACACATAGCCATTGTCTACACTAGTTCCAAATTCATCCAATTTGAGGACTGATATTTTAGCTTAAATGACCCTTCCAATGACTGTGAGTTTATGACAGAAATCAGGGACCTGAACTCTTGATAGACATTTTTACTGCTATAATAAGCATCTGTATTTCAGAAAAAGAATGAGCTAAGTTTGGCATGGACAAGCACCCCATTGAAATGCACCAATCTTTGGTAGGTGTTATGAGCACTTTGGTTAAACACTATGCTTACTTCCTCACTCTGCTGTCACAATGAAGACCCTGCCAACAGTCTTTTGCACAGCTGGCAAAATGGAAACAAGGTAGCTAGCTGATTTTTTTCAAGTAATCCAGACAAGGCTCTAAGAATTCCTGCTGCAATTTTAAGTTCATCAAACAAAATTCCCAACATCCTCGTATATAATTTTTAGATACTAAATGAAAATACTAGGCATAAATTGAGCATTTTGACTCTCTATAGTCATCATTTAACCTTTACATTTCAACAAATAACTTTCAACTACTGTGTGTTGGGCACTGTTCTTGGCACTGAGTACACAGCAATGAGTAAAACAGAGACCCTGCCTTCTAGGAGTACATGCCTGTGAATACTCAAGTTGGTACAATTAATAAATTGGGAAAAGAAAAACTTACCTTTAGAGATGGAACCTCTGCCTGGAAAAGAATGGCTTTATATTTTCTTGTTCAATATCTTCTGAACACTTTTTTTTTTTTTTTTGGTGACAGAAACAGAGAGAGGATCAGATAGGGACAGACAGAAAGGAAGGGAGAGAGATGAGAAGCATCAATTCTTCATTGCAGCTCTGTAGTTGTCCATTGATTGCTTTCTCATAGGTGCCTTGACTAGGTGGGCAGGGTGGGGGGCCGGGGGCTAAAGCAGAGGGAGTGACTCCTTGCTCAAGCCAGCAACCTTGAGCTTCAAGCCAGTGGCCTTTGGGCTCAAGCCAGCAACCCCATGCTCAAGGTGGTGAGCCCACGCTCAAGCTGGGTCCTCTGCATCCCAGTCTGATACTTTATCCACTGACCACCATCTGGTCAAGCTGAACACCTTCATTTAAATGTCCATGTAACTGACAAGGTTAAGAGTAAGCATGTGGTCTCAGATCTCTAAGAAGCAAGCTTTCCTTTACATGTTATAACATGACCAACCCTCAGACTGAGAGCAAGGTGGGTTTTGTTGACCTTCTTTTTACAACTATTTCCTTGAAATAAAATGAAAGAATGAAGAAATAAGCTTCAATTGGGGAGGAGTAGAGAGAGGAAATATGTAGATTACCATGAAATGCCTCTGAGTGTCCCTGATATGTTGTCAGTAAGTGGCTCTTTCTCATAGGAAATGAAGTCTCCTGGTGAGGTGATAGAAGCCATAGTGAGTGGAGTGGAACACAATTCTTAAAAGGCAAGACCCCTACAGCAGAAGGGGAGACCCCCCGGCTAGGCCCACTCAGCAGACTGGAAATTCACAGGTTGTGCACACACCAGACCAGTTTTCACCTTTAAACAGTTATTTGCCTGATAGCTCAGCTCATCAGAATCTGCTACACTGATAGAATAGAATGCATGGGAAAGTTTATAAACACTCCAAACATGCATACCACTGTGTGTTTTCAATTTGCTGGTTCTATGTTCTTGCCAGCTACATAAAGAAGAGTTCAAGTCCTGTTGAAAAGTGTGCTGCAGGGATGGCCTCCTATTCTTGGAAGGATCTCTCAGGATTTTCAGGTGACCAGACGTCTCACTTTTGGCGGGACAGTCCTGATTTTTAACAATTTGTCCCACGTCCCACTGTGTTTTAAAAAGTCCCGATCTAAAAAAATATATTACAATACTATTTTTGCATTCTATGAAAATTTTTTTTTTGCTCCATATAGACCAAATTTTTAATCAAGAACCTCCCTGTCAATGGTGTCCCACTCTACCAATTTTAAAATCTGGTCACCTTAGTAGGACATTATGATGACTGTTGAGGAATGAACAGAAAGTGTGGAAGAAGTTTGGATAGTCTCATATTTGTAATGAAAGCATTGCATAAAAGGGTTAATACAGACTGCTCTGCAATGTAAATAAAACTAGTGCTGATTGCAGCCTTTTTCTGGCATCAAGAAAAAGTCCAACTGATTCATTTATAACAAAACCCCCAAGGCATCATAATTAGAGTACTTTTTCTCTAAGTGACTTTTTGCTCGCTCTCTGCACTTATTAATCTTTCTATCTGTGCTGTCATTGCAACGGCTTAATGTGGTCAGTATTTCAGCAACTTCTACCCCTAAGGTAAAATATCTGCTTTTCCCAAATTTCCCATTACTGACCTTGTTCTAACTAAAAGTATTATACCTTAGTGCCACTGACCCCACTTTACACATTTTAAACATAAGTTTTCCAAATCTACATTAATAATATAAGCACTAGATATAACAACTGGCATTGAGCAGGAACTTAATATTTGCTGAATGAGTGAATAAATGAATTTATGTGTCTTGTTTTGAAAAATGTACTTCAGTTTTCCAGGGGTTTTTCTTTTCAGTTTATTCATCCCTAAAACTGAATATTCAGTTTAAATGTGCTCTTATTATATATTTAATTCACGTGTCCAAACTCAAAAAGTGTAGGTTTTAAGAGGTAGATTATAGCTTTAATATAGCTATAAAGGTTCTATTTGTAGAAATAACTAAGAATAACATTTGCCAAGAAAAGTGGATAACTCTTCTGGAATAACGTTTTTAAATAAGCTAGTTGGAGGTTCAATTAATTTTCTCCACCTTTCTGCTCTTCCCAGTCAAAATTTCATCTTGTACTGATCTCCAGATTGTCACTCAAGAGTGTCTTGCTCCACTTCAATTTTCTCTTGGAGTAAGCTCCCTCTTAGTTCAGATCTTAGGACAGTGGTTCTTAACCTGGGTTCTATCGAACCCTAGGTTCGATGAGTCAGTCTCAGGGGTTCGGAGAAGCCTCTGCCGCGGAGGCCAGAATAAAGTAATACTGTAATTTGTTGTGAGTTCATGCACTTTGTTGGTTTTGTTCTTTGAGCAAAGTGATGTTCATGCACGGCTCATTTTGTGCACCAGTAAAAAAACATATACCTATGTCTTGAATTTGGAAAAAAAATCATATTTTATTTATCACTAAAGAAGGGTTCGGTGAATGAGCATATGAAACTGGTGGGTTCGGTACCTCAAAAAAGAACCACTGCCTTAGGGAAAGTTGGCTTTAAAAAATCTTGCAGCTTTTATCAGCAATAAGTTCTGAGAACTTTAACTTGGGCAAGAGATCACCCGTGACTAGCTTCTCTTGTTCTGATGCTGAAGTAATTGTGCCCAGAGGTGTGGGTCCTTTGCTTAGTTGCCTTTTCTCCTTCTCACTGGGCAGAATGAAGAAATACAGAGTAACTTGCCCTCAGAGTATAACACCTACCTCCTTTCTCTACTTTGTGACCTCCCACCTCCCATCACCCAAAGAGTAGATTCTCCCCAATGAGACGGATATTGTACACAGTGGGATTCTTTAGTCCTCTTTCCTACCCCTCAAATTTTCAACCTTCTCCTACCTCTATCCTCCCTTCCAGAAGAGATGAAAATTTACTAATCTTACTGATGGGAGCCCAGGACACTCACTAGGTCTCATTTACTAGTGAGCAGACTCATGGTGCCTTTAAGGACAACACAGGTGGACAGACCTTTCTTCAGCCTTCTCCTGCAGACTATACAAAAGCTGGATTTTCAGAGCATTCATCTCTGTTTTCTTCCTCTTCCACATTCATGACTGCATGCCAGAACAGGCCTGGGGTCCAGACTTCTTCATAGTTCTTTCCCTCCAAGGTGTACCTGAGTAGGTTGTACCCAGAGTTAGATTTAGGGTGAAGAGTAGGTAGCTCCTATTAGACCATATGCTTAAATTATATGCTTCAACTCATCTTTTGCCATAAATCCCAGCATTGTCTGTTATTGGGGTTGCTCAGCAGTAAGTAAAGTATTACAAGGGGCCCCCTCAGAATCTGAGTATACATTATCTGGGTTGTTTATGTGAAGTAAACTCATTATAAAGCAAAATTATTTATGAACAAACATACCTCTTATAAAATTAATCCCCAGAAACCCTTTTTTCAAGACATTAGTGTCTATCCTACCAACAGTATAGAAGATAATAAATTCAAACACTGTAGAAGTCTATTGTGAAAAAAAATTGTATGCCCTGGCCAGTTTGCTCAGTGAATAGAGCATCAGCCCAGTGTACAGATGTCCCAGGTACAATCCCTAGTCAGGGCACACATGAAAAGAGACCATCTGCTTCTCTCCCCCTCCTTCTCCCCTTCTCTTTCTCTTCCCCTCTTGCAGCCAGTGGCTCAATGGTTTGAACATCATCCTAGGGCACTGAGTATAGCTTGGTTGGTCTGAGCATCAGCCTCAGGTGCTGAGGATAGCTCAATTGATTCAAGTATCGACCCCAGATGGGGGTTGCTGAGTGGATCCTGGTCGGGGCACATGCTGGAGTCTATCTGCCCTCTTCACATTCGAAAAAAATTGTAAATATTGAAAAAATGCACTATTTCATAAAGTTGAATCAAATATTGTAGAATTGGGCCCTATCCAAATAGTTCAGTTGGTTAGAGCCTCCCAATATGCCAAGGTTTCAGGTTCAATACCTTGGTCAGGGCACATATAAGAATTAATCAATGAATGCATAGATAAGTGGAACAACAAATCAATGTTTATCTTTCTCTTTCTCTCTCCCTTTCTTTCTCTCTAAAATCAATTAAAATTTTCTGAAAAAGAATTATAAAACAAGAATGATGACATAGAAGGTATTTAAAAATAGAGATTCAAATATCAAAGAATTTAAAAACACTTGGGAAAATATAATAAACCCTTGACTATTTTTGCAAAAACAGTTCTTTTTGTGATTGTATGGCAGAAGTCAAATGTGAAGTAAAAGATATTTTATCCTGTCATTATGTAATTTTATCTAAATATTATTATACTCTTATTTGGCTTATCTATTACTGCATAACGAACCACCCAAACATTTAATGATTTTTACCAATAACAATAACATTTTGCACAATTCTATTGATAGATCTAGTACAGTGGTTCTTAACCTGGGTTCTATCGAACCCTAGGTTCGATGAGTCAGTCTCAGGGGTTCGGAGAAGCCTCTGCCGCAGAGGCCAGAATAAAGTAATACCGTAATTTGTTGTGAGTTCATGCACTTTGTTGGTTTTGTTCTTTGAGCAAGGTGATGTTCATGCACGACTCATTTTGTGCACCAGTAAAAAAACATATACCTATGTCTTGAATTTGGAAAAAAAATCATATTTTATTTATCACTAAAGAAGGGTTCGGTGAATGCGCATATGAAACTGGTGGGTTTGGTACCTCAAAAAAGGTTAAGAACCACTGATCTAGTAGTTCTGTCCTACATATTATTGGCTAGGATGTTGGAATGACAATGACAAGAAAGTTCAACACGGCCTTATTCATGTGACTGAGAGTTGGTGATAACCATTGGTTAGGGCTTAGCTTGAGGTGTTTTTTGGGGCCTCAGTTCTTTTGCTCACGATTGTTTGGGCTTTCACACAGCTCAGTGTCTAGGTTTTAAGGAGGATTTTTCCAACAGACCAAGCCCCAATGTGAATGTGCTTATCAAGTCTCCAGTTGCATTACACTTGCTAAAGTCCCATTGTCCAAAGTTAGTCACATGGCCAAACACATAGTCAATGAGGGACGGAACCATACAAAGGTCTGAATACCAGGAGATAAGGTTCAATGAAGGACACCAAAGTATTGTCTACCACAGAGCCTCTGGCCTCTAATAGATTATGTTGTTCCCATGTGCAAGATATGTTTATACACTTCGAAGCTCCCAAGGTCTTATCCTATTATGGCATCAGGGATAGAATCTTATCATCCAAATCAGGTCCAAATGCTACCAAGTTCTCTTGGTTGCAATACAAGGAAAACCACAGTCTCAAGTAAAACTACAGTACAAACTCTCACTTGAAAAGATTGAAAATGGAAAGCACACAACATTTCTTGGTCCATAGCAATTTTGAAATACAGCCAGACACATGGAGTCATTTTCTTGACTATGGCCCAGTTCTGTTCCCTAGAGAGTATCTGTGGCTCTTACCTTTACTATCTGTGCTCTAGGCTGTGTTCTGTGTAATACCTCTTTTTTCCCTAAAATAATTGACCCAGGTTTGTAGCTGAGTTTCACTCTCCATAAAAGTTTGGAGGGCATGAGGCAGCTTTTCATTTTGAATTGTCTCTATTTTTTAAATCTAGGTTAATATAATTTATTACAAATTTTGTAGTTCCTACATATCAAATTATTATCCACTCTATCAGATAAAAACAACACTCACAGATCTCTTCAAGACAGTCCTCTCTCTGTTTAGGCCTGCAAATCAGAGTATTATGACAAAAATAACCTTAAGATTCTTAGAGATCTTCCTGTCTAGCTGAGAGGACCTTTGAGATACCCTTTAAATATTTCTGATGCCTTAATAAAGACCTTCACACTGAGGCCATATTTTACTGCCAGCACCTGGCTTTTGTCTTAAAACCAAGGCTTTGAGAACTGTTTTACTTTGAGAATTGTTTTCTTGAAGAGACTGGAGATGAAAAACAATTTTGTTATTAACCCACAAGTTCTAGCTCATTTTTAGTTCTTCTGAATTCTTCTTTGAATTTGAATAGCTCTTTCTTTAGCTCAACTCAGCTCTCCTCCTCTTGGGCTTCACCACATTGTGGCTTATGTTTTCCCATGATACCATCAAAAAAGACAAAGACTGTTTGCAAGAAATTACCATGCCTTTACTTGTGTCACCCTTGTTAATTTTCCATTGGCCAAAGCTTGTCACATGGCAAAGCCCAGAATCAACGTGTGAGGGGGCTTATGGGTACAAATAGATAGAAGCATAGTTCATTGAGAGTCACCAACGTAACAGTCTATCACACTTTTTAAATCAACACAATATTTTTTTGGTTGAGCAAATGATTTAATGTACTGTTGTCATATCAAATTATTGTGTATTAGACAAAATAAATTTATTTTTATAAATTTTTTCATTAAAAAATACATACCAATCAAACCTGGTTTACATTGTCTACTATGACATTTTGGTAAGTGGATTCCATTTGGCTGGCCTTATTTTAGTATCAATTATCCTCCGATCTAAAGAGGTCTTGTATTTTGTTTTCCATTTAACTTTTGTACTTGGAGTATCACTCTCAAGTCAAGAACTCTTTGCAGCCTGACCAGGCGGTGGCTCAGTGGATAAAACATTGGACTGGGACACAGAGGACCCAGGTTTGAAACCCCGACGTCACCGGCTTGAGCACAGGCTCATCTGGTTTGAGCACAGCTCACCAGCTTGAACCTAAGGTCACTGGCTTGAGCAATGGGTCACTTGCTCTGCTATAGCTCTCCAGTCAAGGCACATATGAGAAAGCAATCAATGAACAGCTAAGGTGCTGCAACAAAGAACTGATGCTTCTCATCTCTCTCCCTTCCTGTCTGTCTGTCCCTATCTGTCCCTCTCCTTTCTGACTCTCTTTCTCTCTCTCTCTCTCTCTCTCTCTCTCTCTCTCACACACACACACACACACACACACGAACTCTTTGCTGGGGAGTGGTGAGCAAAAAACAGAATTTGGGTATTACTGGTCCCTGGAAATAGCACCATCTTTTTATTTATTTATTTTTATTAACTTTAATGGGTGACATTAATAAATCAGGGCACATATGTTCAGAGAAAATATTTCCAGGTTATTTTGACATTTGATTATATTGTATACCCATCACCCAAAGTCAAATTGTCCTCCATCACATCTATCTGGTTTTATTTGTGCCCCTCCCCTCTCCCTCCCTCCTTCCACACCTCCTCCTCCCCCCAGGTAGCCAGTACACTCTTGTCCATGTCTCTGAGTCTCATTTTTATGTCCCATCTATGTATGGACTCATATAGTCCTTAGTTTTTTCTGATTTACTTACTTCACTCAGTATAATGTTATCAAGGTTCATCCATGTTGTTACAAATGATCCGATGTCATCATTTCTTATGGCTGAGTAGTATTCCATAGTATATATGTACCAAAGCTTTTTAATCCACTCGTCCTCTGACGGACACTTGGGCTGTTTCCAGATCTTCGCTATTGTGAACAATGCTGCCACGAAAATGGGGGCACATTTCTTCTTTTCAAACAGTGCTATGGTGTTCTTAGGGTATATTCCTAAAAGTAGGATAGCTGGGTCAAAGGGCAGTTTGATTTTTAATTTTTTGAGGAATCTCCATACTGTTTTCCACAGTGGCTGCACCAGTCTGCATTCCCATCAGCAGTGCAGGAGGGTTCCCTTTTCTCCACATCCTCGCCAGCACTTATTCTGTGTTGTTTTGCTGATGAGCGCCATTCTGACTGGTGTGAGGTGATATCTCATTGTGGTTTTAATTTGCATTTCTCTAATGATTAGTGATGTTGAGCATTTTTTCATATGCCTATTGGCCATCTGTATGTCCTCTTTGGAGAAATTTCTATTCATTTCTTTTACCCATTTTTTGGATTGGATTGTTTGTCTTCCTGGTGTTGAGTTTTATAAGTTCTTTATAGATTTTGGTTATTAACCCCTTATCAGACGTATTGTTGAATATGTTCTCCCATTGTGTGGTTTGTCTTTTTATTCTGTTCTTATTGTCTTTAGCTGTGCAAAAACATTTTAGTTTGATATAGTCCCATTTGTTTATCTTGCCTTTAATTTCATTTACCCGTGGAGATAAATCGGCAAATATATTGCTGTGACAGATGTCGGAGAGCTTTTCTTCTAAGATGCTTATGGTTTCATGGCTTACATTTAAGTCTTTTATCCATTTTGAGTTTGTTTTTGTAAGTGGTGTAAGTTGATGGTCTAGTTTCATTTTTTGCAGGTAGATGACCAATTTTCCCAATACCATTTGTTAAAGAGGCTGTCTTTACTCCATTGTATGTTCTTTCCTCCTTTGTCAAATATCAGTTGTCCGTAAAGGTGTGGGTTTATTTCTGGGTTCTCTGTTCTGTTCCATTGATCTATGTGCCTGTTCTTATGCCAGTACCAGGCTGTCTTGAGTACAATGGCCTTGTAGTATACCTTGATATCCAGAAGAGTGATACCTCCTGCTTTATTTTTTCTTTTTAAGATTGCTGAGGCTATTCGTGTTCTTTTTTGGTTCCATATAAATTTTTGGAATATGTGTTCTATATCTTTGAAGTATGTCATTGGTATTTTAATTGGTATTGTATTGAATTTATAAATTGCTTTGGGTAATATAGACATTTTAATGGTGTTTATTCTTCCTAACCATGAGCATGGTATATGCTTCCACTTGTTTGTATCTTCCTTGATTTATTTTATCAATGTTTTATAATTTTCCGGGTATAAGTCCTTAACCTCCTTGGTCACACACACAAAAGAACTCTTTGAAGGGGAGTGGTGAGCATAAAACAGAATTTGGGTATAACTGGTCCCTGGAAATAGCACCATCTTAACAGCACCAAAACATCATTTCTCATCCTGATATATATATATTACTTTACTCATAGAGAATTTAGTGGCCACTCTTCTACCAGAATTCTAAGTAGACACTGATAACTAGGTGTGGCTTAAAATTATATGCAATACATTCCTCATGAAGCCTTAATAACCTACAGCTTTTTCAAACTGCTTCTGTTTGAGAGTTGTACAGAAATTAGTTCTGTACAACAAAAGGCCTATAGTCTTTATAAAGAACATTTGGAACAAGGTACACTTTTTAAATAGAGGTTTAATTTTGTTCTGTGCTACATGTTTAAGTTTTAAATAAAACTTTAATAAGACTTCATGTTTTATAACACTGGATAGTCTACTCTTGTAGTACTTGGGATATGTTCATAGTGACAGAAAAAAATCTAAAATGACTGAAATCACAGAAACTTAGGAAACACTCTACATTCTTTTTAATCCTTGATAAAACTACAGGTGATTTTTTTTTCTTAATACAGTTAGAGGAGGGAGACAGAGAGATAGACTCCTTCATGTACCCTGACAAGCATCTAGCTGGCAAGTCCATTAGGGGGTGATGCTCTACCCATCTGGGGCATTGCTCCATTTCTCAGCAATTGAGCTCTTCCTAATACCTGAGGCAGAGGCCATGGAGTCATCCTCAGTGCCTGAGGCTAACTCGCTCCAATCGAGCCATGGCTACAGGAGGAGAAGAGAGAGAGGGAGAGAGAGAAAACTAAGAGGGGGAGGGTTGGAGAAGCAAATGGGCACTTCTCCTGTGTGCCCTGGGACATCCACACACCAGGCTGACGCTCTACCACTGAGTCAACTGACCAGGGTCTACAGGTGATTTTTTTAAACCGGATTTAAAATCTAGCCAAAAAGCATATATGCTAACCATTATTTTTCTTCTCAAAGATTCTATTTAATCATATAATAGTCAATGTAACAACCAATTTTTTTTGTCATTGTTGTAGTGTAACTATAATCGAAACACTTTCACAGAGTCAGTGTTGGTTTGGGCCTCCCAAAGGGTGCTGTTACCTATTTTTTCATTTCCTCCCCTTGAACAGATCTATAATTTTATCAGGCATGAACTTTCTGTTCCTTTCTCATATCTTCATAAGCAACTAAGGAAAGGATAGCTCCCCTACTCTGGAGTTTTATCATTTTGTCTTTAGTTTCCATGGCAACCTTGGTCATTTTTTTTAAAGACCTATAAATATTGCTTCAATATTAGTTCTGCTTCTGTCAAACTTCAAAACAAAACTGTGAAAGGGCAGTGAGCTGGTCCATCAGCAAGCTGGAAGGTAGGGCTATTATCAGGGATAAGCTTATATAAAGGTTGCAAAGCCACTTCTTAAGCTTTAAACACCCTGACAGCTAAGATTTCTAAAGGAGCATCCTTGGATCTCAGGGACACTGCATCAGGGGTCCCCAAACTTTTTACACAGGGGGACAGTTTACTGTCCCTCAGACTGTTGGAGGGCCGAAATATATAAAAAAAAAACAAACTATGAATAAATCCCTATGCACACTGCACATATTTTAAAGTAAAAATACAAAACGGGGACAAATACAGTATTTAAAATAAAGAACAAGTAAATTTAAATCAACAAACTGACCAGTATTTCAATGGGAACTATGGGATGCACTGTGTTCCTCTCACTGACCACCAATGAAAGAGGTGCCCCTTCCGGAAGTGCGGCTGGCCAGATAAACGGCATCAGGGGGCCGCATGCGGCCCGCGGGCAGGCCAGGCCGTAGTTTGGGGACCCCTGCTCTGCACCACTGAATTTAGTGAAACTGATGGGTGTATAACTTGAGTGTCTATACTACCCTATTCCTCCCCTGGATCCAGTTGGAGGAATAAAACTAACAACTCAGAACCCTAAAAAACAGCTTTTCTCCAGGGAAACAGTGTTACCACAATTCACTTAGGAGAAGCAGCCTGGGGCTGTGTAGGATCTCTGCTGGGAAGGAACAAAAGTTGATTGTTTAATAAAAAAAGAAAAAAATAGCATTTATGTTGCAGAGGAAGCTCTTCTCCCAGACAAATATGTAGGCCTTGCCAAGCAAGGCTTAGAAGCAGAGGCTTAGTGTTTCTTGTTGAAAAGGCACACAGCAAACAGCAGCCTGGGGTGCTCAGATGCATGTGCTTCTTCTGTCTGCCCAGCCCCATTCCTTTGTATTTCCAGACACAGAGCCCAGGACCTGCAGATTAGAAACAAGAAGGCTGATATTCGTCCGCACTTGGTTCCAGGCATCTCAAAGCACTTGGCAGGCAGCATCTTGCTCACGCTGCTAGAGCATCAGGGAGGGAGGGATAATATGAACTGGCAAGGGGGTCTGTTCTATGCTCCCCGCCCAGCAGCACCAATGGCATGTTTGGGTCACATCCCACACACATTCCCGTTCTATCTGGGCTACTTCTGAGGGTCCAGTTTTCTCACCACAATCCAAAGGAACCTGAACAGTAGCCCCTTGTGGTAATTAGAAATGAAACTCTGTAAGGCCAGTGGCCACCTCCATGGCCATGCAGATGCAGGTTCTCATTGGATTCGGGCAGACGGTAAAGGAACAGTGAAGCCAGAAAATGGTGGGCCATTCAGTATTAAAGTCTCATAACGGCAGACAAGCAAACAGGTAGGGAAGACGGCTTCCCTTTTTCTCTCCAGACTCAGCCAGACTCACAGACCTCCACCAGCCTCAGCTTTCTTTCTCTCCTTCTGGATTATCTCTCTGCTCTCTCCACCCAAAACAGACTGGGGAAGAAATCCTTCTCTAGCAAACAATGGCAAACAATTGCACTTCTCAAGCAGGAGGCAATCCACAATTTCCAATCTGCCACCCTCAAGGCAAGCATCCACAGCCTTCCATAGACTATACATACAAGGCATTGCCCTGATACACAGAGCAAACTTAAAAAACATTTGTTTACCCAACAAACTCCAAGAGACACCTTTTGACAAACTAGCTGGGAGAGCAGCTCAAATGCAAACTGGCATGCGCTTCAATTCAGATGAACAAGCATGGCCAACTGTCAGCTTTGGGCCAGGCTTGGTGCTCAGCTCTGGCATGTCAGGAGAATATTCCAGATCTCCCTCAGAGGCTATACGTATGGGCACAGTTGTGTTATATCTATCCCTGAGCTATCTTTTTTACAGAAAGTAACTCCAGAATAGATTACAATTAAAAATTATTATTTTGTAATTTGACCCTGGCTAGTTGGCTCAGTGGTAGAGCACTGGCCCAGCATGTGGAAGTTCCAGGTTCGATTTCTGGTCAGGGCACACAGGAAAAGTGACCATCTTCTTCTCTACCACTCCTTCTCCCCCTTATTTCTCTCTCTCTCTCTTACCCCCAACCACAGCCATGGCTCATTGGAGCAAGATGACCCCGGGTGCTGAGGATGGCACCATGGCTTCGCCTCAGGCGCTTAAAAAGCTTGGTTGCCAAGCAATGGAGCAATGGCCCCAGATGAGCAGAGCATCGCCCCCTAGTGTGCTTGTCAGGTGGATCCTAGCCAGGGCGCATGTGGGAGTCTGTCTCTCTGCCTCCCCACCTCTAACTTAATAAAAAAAATTTTTTTAATGTAATTTATACTCTTGTTGATAATGCCTTGAGCTATAAATACACTGCTCAAAAAAATTAGGGGATCAGGGCATGTGCAGATACTCCAGTACATACAGCCTTTTGTAGAGTGCATTTTCACCAATGAAATAAAAGTTGGTTTTGCATCTCATTTGCATAATTGAACAACTTTCTTTGACTTGTCATTTGCTTTTCTGATATTCTTGTTTAATAAGAAAAAAATCAAATGCTTCTTTTATTATCACTTCATATTTATTTAGAAATATCCCCTAATTTTTGTGAGTAGTAAAGATAATTTGGGATAGTTATTTAGTATTGTTTGCCTAGGACTTTAAAACATTTCATAAATACTGGTCATGAATATTAAATTAATTAGTAATTCCTAAATTATTAATTTAGTAATTAATAAAGTAATTCCTACTTCATAGGTGAATAGTAAGTAGCAAGAGGGTAATTCATGAGACATCAGAGTATAATTCTTTTTTTAATTTTTAAAAATATTATTTTAATTAAATTTCTTTCAATTAGTTTACATTCAATATTATTTTGTATTAGTTTCAGGCATACAGCATATTGGTTACAATTGTATACTTTACAGTGTTCCCCCTGATATTTCTAGTACCCATCTAGAACCATACATAGTTATTACAGTATTATTGACTGTATTCCCTATGGTGTACTTTACATCCCCATGACTATTTCGTAATCACCAACTTGAACTCAATCCCTTCACTTTTTTCACCCAGTCCCCCAACCTCCCTCCCCTTTGGCAACCATCAACCTGTTCTTTAGAGTAAAATTCTGACTTCATTAGTAATTTGCATTATGACCTCAGGCAAGCCACTCCCCTTGCCAGGGACCCAGGTGTCCTCCATGCAAATAGACTTGTCAGCTGAAAGTAGTGTGATTGTTTTTTTTTCCCTCTGTTAGGCCAGGGGCCTCAGCCATCGCAGCCATATACATTTATGTTCCCATTAGATTTGAACAGATGGTAAAGAAACAGCAGAGCCAAAAAATGGTGGGCCGTTCCTTTATTCTAGCCTCACAACTGGCCGGCGAGTAAACACACAGCAGGAAAACACTTCCCTTTCCATTCAGGACTCCCAAAGCCACTGACTCATCTGGTTTTTTTCTAGAATCAAAGGCCCCCACCAGTCTCAGTCACCTCTGGTTTCCAATCTGCCAACATGGCTTCTTAATCTGTAAAACTGGCTTCTCTCTCTTTCCCTTCCATCTTGGATTCTTCTCCCCTTCTGCTCTCTTCTCCTTCTCTGCTCTTTTTAAAACATTTTGGCAGGAAACTCCTTCCTCCAGCAAACATTACCATAACAATGGCCCTCCCCAAGAAGGAAGGTAATTAGCAATTTCACAGACACAAAATGACCAGAGCCATTTTTCACAACAAAAGTGAACTCAACACAAATTTTACAAACTCATTTGCCCAACACCCCAATATGTGGAACCATGGGAGAAGTAATGTGGAGTTGTCACAGTAACTGGCAGATGCATTACTGATATACAGGGGCCAGAATATTGTTCTTCCTACATAGGAACGTTTCACAGAAAAGGATTTTCCTACCCTAAATGCCAATAGCATCCTGGGTGATCATTTACATTAGTAAGTGACCTCTAATTTCCTGCCCAGTGTGACAGTCTATGCATATCAGTCTCTGAAGGTTCAGTCATAATGAAATGAGATTCTTTCTTCAGGAGAACTGTCCCCTGCTCATGAGTATGATAAGGACATTTTAGAACTAAGAACTGACAGGAAACTGACATGGAGGCTACCATTGGCAAGTTTTTCAGGATATCCAGATTTTGCTTGGAAAAGGTCCCAATGTTTCACCCAGATTTACTTTTAAGTTCCATACAAGCATTTACTATTTTTAACCCTGTCTAGTTGTGTTACCATGTTCACCAGCCCAAAAATGACTGACAAAAGCAAGCGGGCCCCAGCTATAATTGGAGCCTGACTAACCAGCAAGTTGATCATACTCAGAAGTAAACAGCTGAAGCCAACCAATGAGGATGGGTATAATTAAATTCCAGGTTGCTGAAGTCCTGGCCACCTGCACACTGAACTTCCAGGTGGTCTTTGAAGGTGATCTTGAGCTGTTTACATTGCTGTTGTCCTCCTTTTAGTAAATTATTTCCTGTGTGCACTAAGTGGCCTAAAATTATTTACTATATATCTTACAGATTTCCTCCTTTAAGACCTAGAGAATCAATTACATTTAGAAATTCTTAGTAACTTTATAATGTCCTTGAGGTCTCAGCCTCAGTGAAATATCTCATTTTGAGAAATAAAAAAATCATGCCTCCAAAATGGTGTAATTTTTTCCAACATGTAAGTCTACCAACCTGAATGCACTAAAACACACAAACACACCCTGTAAAGCCAGTAGCTAAGGCCACCATCACAGCCGCCTGGTCCATGCAGGTTCGCATTGGATTAGGACAGACGGTAATGAAATAACAGAGCTAAGAACTGGTGGGCCATTAGCTTTAATCCTAGCTTGCCCCCGGCGGGCAAGAAATGCACACAGTGGGAAAACACTTCCCTTTCCATTCAGGGTTCCTAAAGCCACTGACTTATCCAGAGTTTCCTAGAATCAAAGATTTTGAATGTCACCAGCCTTATTCACCTCTGTTCCCCAACTCCTTCTCCCTGAACAAACTCTGCACAAACTGGCTTCTCCTTCAGCACTCCACCATCTTGGCTGCTTCTCCTCTCCTCCATGTGGCCTTTCTCTGCTCTCCTCCAGCATGGGCTTCTCTGCCCCATTTTATAGTGTAGAAATCAAAACTTTTTTTTTTATTCATTATAGAGAGGAGACACAGAGTGAAAGAGAGAGAGAGAGAAAGAGAGGGAAAGGGGGGAGGAGCTGGAAGGTCAACTCCCATATGTGCCTTGACCAGACCAGTGCAGGGTTTTGAACTGGCGACCTCAGTGTTCCCAGGTCGACGCTTTATCCACTGCGCCACCACAGGTCAGGCCGAAATCAAAACTTTAAATCCAATATACAAACAAGGAAGTCGCTGATACAAAAGTCACTTAGGGTGAAAAAGGCTTAGTCTAAAAACTAGGTCTTAGGCTATAACGGCCCTGCCTGCTTATAGCCTGTCCCCCACACCCAATGCAAACTATAAGCAAGCATACATATATATCATATTTACAAACTTATTTGACCAACACACCCCACTCTCAAATGTTTTCAGAAATAATACACAAAGCAAAGTTAAAGTTAGATTGTTAAGCCAGAAATACCTATTTGGCCCTTTGAGGGGACTAAAAAAGACAGATTTAGTACTTTTCCTGGTTTCAAAAAGTTTTTGTCTTTAATTAAAAATAAACACTAAAGTAAGATGACTGGTATTTTGATATCTGACCAAGTCTTATTTCTGGTACAACTACTATACAGACTAAAACACCAGTCATGGCAAATCTTGCACATTTTTATGTGAATGTTTGTTTATACTTGTTTTATCTTGACTCCACATTATAATACCTTCTTCTGAGTTAAGTATAATGCTCACAAAAATTAGGGAATCAGGGAACGTGCAGATACTCCAGTACTTTCAGCCTTTTGTATAGTGCATTTTCACCAATGAAATAAAAGTTGGTTTTGCATCTCATTTGCATAATCGAACAATTTTCTTTGACTTATTGTTTGCTTTTCTGATGTTCTTGTTTAATAAAAAAAGAAACAAATGCTTCTTTTTTTTTTAATCGCTTCATATTAATTTTGAAATATCCCCTATTTTTTGTGAGCAGTATATATGAATGTGTTGATTTCTGTCTTGCTGACTGTTGATTCATTCCCAGTGTCTGGTGGAGAATCTTGAAGGAGACTCCAGAGGAGACCTCATCAGATAAGAAAACTGACCTAACACCCACTACCATCACCATGGGGTAGGTTCTCTCAGGGCACTGAGAAGTGGGCCACTGCAGACTCAGAAGAACCCAATTGATTTGCTTTGGTCATCAACCAAAACAGACTTCCAAGGGACAGTAAGATATCATGCATAAAAAATAGAGTTTGAGAACAGAGAACTAGATACAATTATTAACGCCACCATTTCTTTCTGCATAATCACAGGTAAAACACTCAAATCCTCTGAACCCCAATTTCTTCACCTATCACAGTAGGTTGTGGCATGACCTACATTAGATTGAATCTATACTAACACAATAAATTAAAATTAATAAAATTAAATTTAAAAAAAGAAAATAAATAAACAACATTGAATGATGGAGAAAGAAAAAGACCTACATTAGATAACACATAGAGGGAAGGACTTAAAAAAGTGCAAACCTATAAATTAGTGCTAATTAATGAGATGGTGATGAGTTGAGAAGGCCTCAGGGACCAGGACCAACTTTGGCTTTCTACCATCTGAGGGTTTGTGGGGATTTGGGGTCAAGAATGAGCTGGGGAATATAGGGCAGGGGCCATGACCCCTGAGTCAGGTCCCATGAGGTGGTCTCAGGGCCAAGTCCACAAGGTTGATTATCAAGAAAGAGATGAGTACCACGTCTGGGAGGAGGGAGCTTAGCTGTAATGTGGGCATTAAGTTGGAAGTTGAGGGGACCTAGACTTAGATAGGCAAGGATGCCAGACAGAAGGGATGGCAAGAGAGAAATGTGAAGTAAATCAAGGCAGGATAGCCCAAAGCCTGATTTAAGCCAAAGATAGCCATCTCTGGACCCTACCTCTCTATTTTCCTTACACGCTGTTGGACACAAGACCTCGACTTCTTTCTTGATGACCCTTTAACTGCATGTCTTCTCATACAATTTTAAGTGAACATCTAAAACATGTTTTTAAAAGTTTAAATAGTTGCATGAAAAAAATCATACACCATGATCAAGTGGGATTTATTCTGGAGAGGCAAGGCTGGTTCAATATTCGCAAATCAATCAATGTGATTCACCACATAAACAAAAGGAAGGACAAAAATCACATGATAATTTCAATAGATGCAGAAAAGGCATTTGATAAAATCCAGCACCCATTCATGCTCAAAACTCTCAGTAAAGTGGGAATGCAGGGATCATTCCTTAACATGATAAAGGCCATCTACGATAAACCGACAGCAAACATCATACTAAATGGACAAAAATTAAAAGCAATCCCCTTAAGATCAGGAACCAGGCAGGGATGCCCCCTTTCACCACTGTTATTAAATATAGTTCTGGAAGTCCTAGCTACAGCAATCAGATAAGAAGAAGAAATAAAAGGCATCCAAATTGGAAAAGAAGAAGTAAAACTGTCACTATTTGCAGGTGATATGATATTGTATATTAAAAACCCTAAAGTCTCAGTCAAAAAACTACTGGACCTTATAAATGAATTCAGCAAGGTGGCAGGATATAAAATTAATACTCAGAAATCAGAGGCATTTCTATATACCAACAATGAACTGTCAGCAAAAGAAATTAAGGAAACAATCCCCTTCACTATTGCAGCCAAAAAAATAAAGTACCTAGGAGTAAATTTAACCAAGGAGGTTAAGGACTTGTACTCGGAAAATTATAAAACATTGATAAAAGAAATCAAGGAAGATACAAACAAGTGGAAGCATATACCGTGCTCATGGTTAGGAAGAATAAACATCATTAAAATGTCTATAGTACCCAAAGCAATTTATAAATTCAATGCAATACCAATTAAAATACCAATGACATACTTCAAAGATATAGAACACATATTCCAAAAATTTATATGGAACCAAAAAAGAACACGAATAGCCTCAGCAATCTTAAAAAGAAAAAATAAAGCAGGAGAGGTATCACTCTTCCAAATATCAAGGTTTACTATAAGGCCATTATACTCAAGACAGCCTGGTACTGGCATAAGAACAGGCACATAGATCAATGGAACAGAACAGAGGACCCAGAAATAAACCCACAGCTTTATAGACAACTGATATTTGACAAAGGAGGAAAGAACATACAATGGAGTAATGACAGCCTCTTTAACAAATGGTGTTGGGAAAAGTGGACATCTACCTGCAAAAAAATGAAACTAGACCATCAACTTACACCATTCACAAAAACAAACTCAAAATGGATAAAAGACTTAAATGTAAGCCATGAAACCATAAGCATCTTAGAAGAAAACATAGGCAGCAAGCTCTCCAACATCTGTAGCAGCAATATATTTGCTGATTTATCTCCACGGGCAAATGAAATAAAAGGCAAGATAAACAAATGGGACTATATCAAACTAAAAAGTTTTTGCACAGCTAAAGACAATAAGAACAGAATAAAAAGACAAACCACACAATGGGAGAACATATTTGACAGCACATCTGATAAGGGGTTAATAACTAAAATTTATAAAGAACTTATAAAACTCAACACCAGGAAGACAAACAACCCAATCAAAAAATGGGCAAAAGAAATGAATAGAAATTTCTCCAAAGAAGACATAGAGATGGCCAATAGGCATATGAAAAAATGCTCAACATCACTAATCATTAGAGAAATGCAAATTAAAACCACAATGAGATATCACCTCACACCAGTCAGAATGGCACTCATCAGCAAAACAACACAGAATAAGTGCTGGCGAGGATGTGGAGAAAAGGGAACCCTTCTGCACTGCTGGTGGGAATACAGACTGGTGCAGCCACTGTGGAAAACATTTTGGAGATTCCTCAGAAAATTAAAAATTGAACTGCCTTTTGACCCAGCTATCCCACTTATAGGAATATACCCTAAGAACACCATAGCACTGTTCGAAAAGAAGAAATGCGCCCCCATGTTCGTGGCAGCATTGTTCACAATAGCGAAGATCTGGAACCAGCCCAAGTGTCCGTCAGAAGATGAGTGGATTAAAAAGCTTTGGTATATATATACTATGGAATACTACTCAGCCATAAGAAATGATGACATCGGATCATTTATAACAAAATGGATGGACCTTGATAACATTATATGGAGTGAAATAAGTAAATCAGAAAAAAAGAAAAACTGAGAACAGCATGATTTCATACATAGGTGGGACATAAAAGTGAGAATATGAGACATGGACAAGAGAGTGGTGGTTATGGGATGGGGGGAGGGAGGGAAGAGTGGGATATGGAGGAAGGGAGGGACACAGGGAAAACCAGATAGAAGGTGACAGAGGACAATTTGACTTTTGGTGATGGGTATGCAACATAATTGAATGATAAGATAACCTGGAGATGTTTTCATTGTACATATGTACCCTGATTTATTGGTGTCACTCCATTAGAATTAATAATAATAAAATATATATATAAAAAAGTTTAAATAGTTGCAAGAGATATAACTTCTGGGGAATTGGAAATATTGAACATTTAAAAATAAAACTCATGTAACTTTTAAAAATGTTTCCAGTATAATCTAATATCATGGCATTTGGTATTTACCATAATTCACCCTAAATATACACTGGCAAGTTTGTCTTTAATAAGCAAAATATTATTTCATTTACTCCTCAAGGTTGCAATTCCATTTCATACTCACCAAGTAATTTTATGTTAATATGATATATTTTATGCCCCAAATCCTTTTATTGATCACCCAGTAAAAAAATCTATAAAATATGAAAATAATCTTGCACACTTTAATTAATTTAAAATTGAATTTTAAAATTTTCCTGGGACCACAGAGCTGTAAGTATCAAAGAAATATTTCTGGTCTGAACTACTAGTGTAGGCATTATTCATTTATTTATAATTTATCAAAACAACACAAATATATTATAATTTTTATAAATAATTATTAAACATAAAAAAGAAAATTTAACTGAAAAAAACTACTATAAATGGTATTCCTCATAAACATTAATTCCATTTTACAATAATTGTTGTTACTGTTATAAGCACCAGGAAACCTTTTTCATATAAATAGTTAGATAAGAATGACAGAAATTTTATTATAGCAATGCCAATTACAGAGTTCCTTCTGATTCAGAGATCTATCATCACAATTATTTATAATGATCTAATTCTCTGACAACTCAATTAGGTATTCCCTCAATTGTCTTGAAAGCAAAAAAATTGAAATCATCTGAGTTACATAAAGATTTATTACTTAGTCAATAGACTTCATGCACAGTCTCAAAAAAACAGCATTTTGTCTGATATCAAGAGAGTTGCCTACCCTGAGGCCACGCACCATACTAAGAAGAGGGGGCGTGAGAGGAGCCTATTACTTCTATGAAATGGATTTTGTGAAAGGGGGGTTAAAAGAAGACTCTTCGATCCACTGGTATGGCTCACTGCCATTCAGCTCTTCGCAGAGCTATTTTAGGAAAGTGTGAACATGGAAGTGGTAGGCCTTGGGTTTTTTTTAATCCATGTATTATGTATCCTGAGCAAGTTTTCATGTGCTCCCCGAGAATGTGGGTTCCCAAATGTGAAGTCCACTACCTCAGAATGTCCCCACTGGGTTGGGAGCTGAGCCTCAATGGAATTAGTGACCCTAGACAGTTGGGACTTCCCTGACTTCTCCAAATGACATTCTCCAAACTGGGTTTTATGGAATATTAGTATCCTCTGACATGTTAGAAATTCCAAGTGAAGGCTCCCAGGTCAAAAAAAAAATCTTGGAAAAGATTTCTATTATATTTCCACCTCTTAGAGATTACCAATAAAATTTAAATATTAAAAGCTAAAGAAGCCTGTTTCACTTTGTTTAATGCAGAATTTTCCAAATGACCTTGATTTCCCCCCCCCCAAAAAAAATATGTAATTGTCTATAAAAGAACATTACATTAGTAATGTATGCTCTGGTCCTGAAAGTCCAACCTCCATCCACTGTGTCTTGGCTATGCAGCCTGACTGTCATGGACAGGCCGACATCCCAGAGAGTTGCCTACCTTGGGGCCACGTACCATACTAAGAAGAGGGGGCATGACAGGAACCTATTACTTTTATGAAATGGATTTTGTGAAAGGGACACTCCAAAGGGACCAAGACCTGAGATTGGCTTTTTTCCATAGACTCTGTTACCTATTCAGGAAATATTATCTTCTGTTCTATTTTCCTATTGATGCCATCCATTTTCAGGTGGAGTTTTTGTATAATAGCAAGGTTCCTGTGCTAATGACTTGGGTAGAACCCACTGCAGTCATGAACTTAGAGGTGCTTCCTAAGTATTATGACCAACTGTCAAATAGCCTCAAGTGGATGGTCAGTTTGGTGTTTCTCCAGCTGTCTTTCTGGGCCCCCTGATCATTGACAATATAGACCAAGGCAAGATAGAATTATAATCAAATTCAGAGTAAAGTAAAACTCCAAGCATATGAATGTAGTGTGTGTATATATGGGTAAGACTGTGTAACTATATAACTGTCCTTTATTACATCCAGAGCCACATGGATTTTAACCATCTGGTTTGAATTTTCCATCTTTTCATTGCAAAACATGCAGGGTTAGTTATGTGACAATGACAGGATGAGCATACAAATGCCCACTGTCACAGTTGGGGAGCAAAGCCTCCTGGGATGTTTATTGCAAAGGAATGCGGGTCAGATGATCTGATTTGGGTTATGGTTTGGAACAATTTATCTCTCTAATCCACTGAAGATACCCAAAATTAAGCCTCTGCTATCCTTTCCCTTTGTTCGCCAAAAAGGCTTCAAGTTAGAAGTGAATCAATATTCTATGCACAAGCCCTGAACACTTTGTTAGTGTAGATCCACTTAGACTCTCCATTCTTGACTGGAGCTCAAAAGTCAAATAAATCAGTCAGTACCTGCTGAGGAAAAGGTTGGAGAGGGAACCTTCAAGTACCTTTTTTCTTGGAATAAAGGAACCACTGGGCATTTCTGTTTGTCATTCACTCTACACACATGCTCGGAACAAGTGAGTTGGATGGAGCCAATGACATGGGACTACTGGCTCCCTCTCAGCCACAGTCAGCTTTGTCCTCCAAAAACCTCTGCTCTCACCTGTGGAGCTAGAAAGTAATAAATGCATTTTTATGCACTTTCCACACACACACACAGTGTAGGGTCGATGCTGGAAATGGCCCTCCTCCTTCCCCAGTCCCTGGCACGGTGGTCATGGATCCTGGCCGCAAGCTATGGAAGAAAGAGTAATGAAACTGTAGCTGAGGTTTTATGAAGGACAAAGGAATTGAGTCACCAGATATTATCAAGGAGAACCAGCACAGAAAGGTGCTACACTTCCCCCCGTCCCTTGCTCGCTCACCTGTTTGCCTTGCTTGCCCATAGACAAGGAGTTTTGCCTGAGTAATTGCTCCAGGCTGAGCCTGAAAGGGGAGCGGCACTTTCACTGACCTGCCACTGCTGGTGCTACCCCTATATATAAGTGGTAAAAGCCATGACTGCTCCATCTGTTCCTCCTTGTGGTTTCTTTGGGATTTCCTCAACACCACCAGACTGATTTTCAGGGTCTGGGTCTCCTGTGTAAAAAGCAGGAGAACAAAACTCTAAATAGTGGAAGAAATGAGATAAAGAATCAAAACAAGCTTTCGGTCTCAAAACCACTTGAGATTTCTTAGAGAATTATCCCCCAAAATCCCTTTTATGGGAGGACCAAGGCAGTAGAAACCAAATGCTTTCCCTACAGTGTAAGAGGGGGTGCGCAGCCAAAGTGTGATGCAGGTAAGTGCTCTCAGCACTGCAGGGCTCCCGTTCTAGGGGTTAAGGTTCAGAGAAAGCCACACCTGAAGGAAGAACCCAGGAACAAATGACATGCAGCCAGACCATCAGCTGGATGCTCATCTCTAAGGGAAAAGAGTTTTCTATACCCACAATCACCAGTCTATTCCAGTCTATAATGCCGGCGGCCAAGGCCAGGTGGGTCCACACTGGATTCAGGCAGATAGTAGAAAAACTGCGGAGCTGGAAAGCATTGGGCCATATTCTATTTAATAAACTCTCACAACAGCAGACAAGCACACAGGCAGAGGAAACTGCCTCTCAGACAAACAAACAGCAAAATGGCCCCTCACAGTGGGGGGCCAGGCAATCACAATCTCCCATCTCTAATCTCTCCTGAGCGCAAGCACCTATAGCCTTATATAGGCCATGCACACGTGCCTCTGCCACGTGCTCACACACCAATCAGGCAAAGGGCTTTCACCCAGTAAACAGTGAGCAAGCCTAACACAGCTGCCCCACACCGTCTTATGTGGAACAAAGGTGCAGTGAAGGGCTCACCAGACCCAGTGCTGGAGGTGAATGCTGAACCTTTTGCTGATGAAATGTATCCAGGTGTGCAGAACAGCTGTAGCAAGTTTGAAAAAGAAACAGTGTTTTTCCTCTCCATCAGCTCTTCCAGTAAGCAGCTAAGGGTGAGGAGACGCAGAGAATAAACAAGTTGTTCAAGGGCACCCTCTGATCCAAACCCCCAGCCTTGAATAAATCTTTTTGATTCCCCTGCGGATGCTACCAGAAACCTGAAAGGTGGAAAAGTAAACCGGACCCAGGTGTTCCCCTGGCTGTGAGGATGGAAGAAAGTATTCTCAGTCGTGGTCACGGATATGATGTGCCTTCGGGGTGGGGGGTTTACCCATTTTCAGCCAGAATGTGGCTGTTTGATGAAGTCTTATTTATACAAGACAAGTGGACTGGCAGCCAGCAGGCCCATGCAGCCCTGCATCCACATCCTCTCCCTGGCCTTCTGTGAAGCTGCCAAAATGCAGGAAATTGAACTGTGGGAGGCTGGTGTTGGTATTTAAATGCTTAAATACTGCAAGCGATATCTGCAGGAGTGCAGAACACACGGGTCATTTCTGGGCCCTGGGCTTTGAGAAGAGTGATATTAATTAGTAACATGGGGTTAGACAAAGCTCTAGACTCTGGAGTTCCTTTGAATGATTATTCTGACTCTTCCCCCGATGAACCTCTAATACTTGCAACCAACTTATTTTATCTATTTTTCTACCTATCTACTAATAGACTGCAAATGAGATGATTTGCCTAGGGAGGAAGGCACATACTTCTCTCACAGCAAAGCCATTCCAGCGCTGGTATGCCATTAATAACAGAATTGCCGCCACCTCGCTGTGGCAAGAAAAGCCATGGAATGTGACAGAGAGATTCCAACTTTGGTAGCAGGCGAGCCATCTCTATGTAAATTCCCACTCAGATACTTGCCTTAAACTCTCAGCCCCAAGTATCACAACCCTGACGTGCAGGTGATGGCATCACCTCTGTAGGAAAAACAGCTGTGTTAGGCTTCCTCACTTGTACTTTGCATGAGCATGTTGCAGACCCTATGTAAGGTTATAGGTGCCTGTCCTCAGGACAGTGTTTGGTGGATCACTTGCCTGCCACTGCGACAGGCCCTTAGGCTGTTCATTCGCCTGCTGCCATGAGAAGTAGTTTCCTCATCTGCAGTTGGGAGAATCTGTTAAATGGAATAGCCCACCACTCTCTGGCTCCACAGTTCTTTTACCGTCTTCCTGAATCTAACTTGTGGGGCAGCTGTGTTAGGCTTGCTTGCGGGGTTACCAGCTGCAAGCACTTTGCTTGATTAGTGTGTGAGCACATGGCAGAGGCACGTGTGCATGGCCTGTATGAGCTATGGGTGCTTCCCCTGGGCAATGATTCTCTCAGATGGCTCTCCTGCCACCGTGAGGTGCCACTTCCCTTGCTCCCTTGCCCTTACTGTGAATAGCAGATTGTCCTTTTGTTGTTTATTCACTCGCCTGTCTTTGCGAGCCTCTGATAAACAGGAATGGCCCAACGGTTTCTGGCTCCGCAGTTTCTCTACCGTCAGCCTGAATTCAATGTGAACCTGCCTGACCATGACAGCGGCCACCGGCATTGCAATCATGCACTCAAATTTGTCAAGAGGGTAGATCTTGTGTTAACTGTTCTTACTACAATAAATAAATTTTCAATGATTTAACTAGGTTTTTTCCTAGTTTTATGCACCCGATTTTGACTCCTGGCCCCCCAAACAGGAGTTTTTCCCCTCCATCCTCAGAAAGATAACTCATGTTTCTTTCTCTAAACCAGCAGTCTGAAAAGAGTGCAAGTAGAGTCACATTTTTTGTTTTGTTTTGTAAGTCAGAGGTTTAAAATAAGAGATGAAAACATCTGATACCAATTGATTTATGTAATAAAAGCACACAGTCCAAATTTATGCTTTTGAGAAATACCAGAGGTAATAGAAATGATTTCTGATTCATTTGTCACAAACCTAAACCTGACACTTCATCTGTGCACCACTTCGACCAAAGTAAGAACTGCCTCATTTGCTGGTGGTAAGCACTATGGGCAGGCATGAAGATCGACACCTCACAGTGTCTTCTGACACCTCGTGGGCCTGAGCAGAGCGATGCAGTATGTTCAAAGCAAAGTGTGATGACGGTGGCCGAGGCCAGGCAAGTTCATGTTGTATTTGGGCAGACGGTAGAGGAACCACAGAGCTGAAAAGTGTCAGGCCATACCTGTTTATTGGAGGCTAACAAAAACAGGTTAGCAAATAAACAACAAAAGGGAAAGAGCTAATAAACAAAGGAAAACCTGCTATTCGCAGTAAGGGCAAGGGAGCAAGGAAAACCGTACCTCATGATGGCAGGAGAGCCATCTGGGAGAATCGCTGCCCAGGGTAAGCACCCATAGCTTATACAGGCCATGCACATGTGCCTCTGCCATGTGCTCATGCAGCAATCAAGCAAAGTGTTTGCAGTCGGTGCACAATCTCCACCTACCTGAAATGTTTTTGCTCTTCTCCTGCAATCCCCTTCAGCTACTCATCAAATCCTACTCAGCTTATAAACTTAGTTTACTCTTTAAAAATGAATTGCCTTGGCCCTGGCCAGTTGGCTAAGGAGATATAGAGCATTGGCTGGTGTGCAGACTTTCTGGGTTTGATTTCCGGTCGGGGCCCACATGAGAAATGACCATCTGCTTCTCTCCCCTTCCCTCTCCTTTTCTCTTTCTTCCTCTCTCACAGCCAGTGACTCCACTGGTTCAAGCGTTGTCCCCAGGCCCTGAGGATGGCTCAGTTGAACAGAGCATCAGCCTCAGGCACTGAGGATAGCTCAGTTGATTAGAGCATAGCCCCAAATGGGGTTGCCAGGTGAATCCCTGTTGTAGCACACGTGGGAGTCTATCTATCTCCCTTACTCTCAATTAAAAAAGAAAATGGCCTGACCTGTGGTGGTGCAGGGGATGGAGCGTCGCCCTGGAATGATGAGGTCGCCGGTTCGAAACCCCGGGCTTGCCCGGTCAGGGCGCGTATTCTTCTCTAAAATGAATAAATAAAATCTTTAAAAAAAAAAAAAAAAAAGGAAAATGGATTGCTCCCATTTCATATTCTCCCACTTAGTACAATTCCCCTATCTAGCTGTTTGTTGCCTTTCTGTCTCCCGCAGCTTTGTTTTTAGCTCCATGAGGCAGTAATAGCATCTCAGTGGTTGCTGTCCCGGACCTAACAGACTCTGTAGTATTTCAGTAGTATTTATTGTTGAGAGATTATCTCCTCTGCCAAACCATGTTTATTTTCTGCCATACTTGGAGTACCCACCTCCTGCTAAAGAATATCTATCTCGTATCCTGTAGTTTGGTTATACATTGCCACATGATAAAGTACCTCAATGCCTGACAATGTGATTTAGTATTTCTCATGATTCTGTGGGTTGGCTGAATTTGTATCAATTACTCTTCTGTTCCATATAGTATAGATTGTGGCCATATATGTGGCTGCATTCAGCTTGGGAGCTTAACTGGGACAGAACAGCCAAGAAGACTTCACTCAGAAGACACACAGTTGGTGCTGGCCATTGGCTCCTCTTCCTCCACAGTACAGATGGGCTTCCTCACAGGTGGCAGCCGAGTTCCAAAAAGTGGAAGCTGCCTGTGCACCACATCACTTCCCCTGCACTCTGTTGGCCAAAGCAAGTCACAAGGCCTGCCCAGATTCAACAGGAGAGGAGACAGGATCTACCTCTTGACGTAGGAAAAGCTGTGTATAAGGGGAGGGGAGAAATTGTTGGTGACCAGATTTAAAGACAGTCTCCCCACACTGAGTAGTTCTTATAACAGTGCCCTTATTTCTACTAAAGGATTTACTTCACTCCAATGTGCTTGGCAACTTGTTAGCTACCTGATTTACTCATAAACAAATCTGACAAGGCTCTTTCTGTCTTCATCCAGAGCTAATCTGCATTATTCCCTCTAGCTGCCTGCCTTCCAGTCTGCAGACCAATCCTTTGTTTTGTTGAAACAATTGGGGGTGGGAGGCCCCAATTATAACCCTCTTTCACAGGGGGCATTCACTTCCTTTTTGGAGACGAATATGGAAAAAAGACACTCAATTGTGCAGAAACTGAGATGTTTCTTATGAAATATCATTAAACATTTTCCCCAGGAACACCACATGGAACAGTAGGGTTTTGTTAGTTAATTTTTGTATCAATGAAAGTAGGCTAATCACTGCAATAACAAACCCCACAATTTCAATGACTTAACACAATACAGTTTAATTTTTAATTTGACTTGGGTCCAAGTCAATGGAGCCACTTGGCTCCAGGTAGTCATTCAAGAACCTGGGGGTAGTGGCAACTCTGCCACCATGACTTCCACACTCATCCTGGGCATTGACATCCAGCCAGAAAGGAAGAAAAGTTTGGGAGAGTTTTATAAGCCAGAACTGGAAATGGAGCAAAGCACTTCCTCTCAGATCAATTCCATTGACCACATCTCAGTCACATGGGCAAATCCAAGTACAACAGAAACCAGGAAATGTAGTCTAGCTGTGCACCCAGGAAGGAGAGGAAGCAAGTTCAATGATGGATCAGCAGCCACAGTGTCCTGGACCATAAAAATTACACACAAAGTCTAACTTATTCCTGTTAGTACACAGCTCACGCTCACTATGAGCACTCAGACACAGGAAGAGGAGGGTGAGCATGCCTAAGAAATTAAGGAATGGTTGAGCACATTTCCCCTCAATTTTCTGAGTATGGAAAACATTTTCCAGACTTGTGTACAGTGCCATCTGCTGCTCAGAATAAAACGTGGGAAAGGATATTGCCCTGAGCTTGAGGAGCAAGTAACCAGGCAAGGGGAGTCAGAATTTAGTATATACTCTGGAAACATAAGTGGTTTGGTATTCATAGGATATTACAGGAAATTCATATAGCAGTCATCTTCATTTAATAGACATAAACCAAAAATTGTGAGGATGAGGGAGAGAAGTTGTTTGGTTGGTGTTGGCTCAGTTTACTTATCTGTGGAATTAAATTAGGAGATAAACACAGGAGTGAGAATCAAGAGGACTGTGTGACGATCCTTACATAGGCCGGTAGCTGAGTACAGGGAAGCACGTGACTGGAGTAAAAAAAAACAAATAAACAAAAAACCTAGAAAGAATTAAGTCTTAGCTTTGTCATTACCTGGGCTGTAATTTCCTCTGTTTTAAAATGAGAGAACAAGAAGACTTCCTAGACCCCTTTCAGCTGGAAGTTCTAAATCTAATCACATAGTCTCATATGACCCATTTTAAAGAAGGCAATTGAAGTCATATGAAAGCATTGGATCCCCTGGGAGAGTGGCTTTTGCTTTCTTTCTAAAAATATCCAAATCCATTGAGAGATTCCAAGATGGCAACAGAGTAGGTAGACACTCCAACTGAGGCCTCCCAGGACCAAATTGGAGTTATAAGTAAACTTAAGAACAATCATCCCGAAAAACCAACTTTGAACTAAATGAAGAGGAGTCCATAATCAAGGATGATAGAAGAAGCCACACAGAGACTGGTAGGAAGGGTGAGATGCAGACAGGGCTGTCCGCTCCTAGGATTCAGCAAGGCAGAGGGTACAGAGGGATTCTCATGGCTGGGAGGTTTGCTCTGAGAGGGGAGGGTCCTCAGCCCCAGGCACCCAGCCTAGAGACCCAGCACCTACAAGAGGTGCCCACATAGCATTTAGTGGTAAAAGGAGATGAGGTTTCTGTCTGCAAGAAACAGCCAGGAGCTCTCAGAGATGCAGGCTCTGTCTTAAAGGGTCCACACAGAAAAATCTCATTCACATCTAGTTACGCGGGACCCCAGCAGAGGGAGAGCTGAAAGGACTAGAGTTTTGCGAGGAGAATGCGAAGTTGGAGGCCCAAGGAGAGACACTGTGGGGGACAGCCACTGGAACCTCTGTGCTGAGTCATTCTCTAAAACTGCAGTTGCCATCTTTTTTGGGTGGAGCAGTCCCCTCCATGTGGCATCAGCCTGGGGGAAAGCAACTGCCCACATTCAGGAATCTCTCCTGCCCCCCACCCTGGAATGCTGGTGGCCAAGCCCAAGCAGGTTCACATTGAATTCAGACAGACAGCAGAGGAACTACAGAGCTTGAAAGCATCAGGCCAAACCCATTTATTGGAGTTCACAGAGACAGGCAAGCAAATAAACAAAGGAAAACTGCCTTTCACAGTGGAGGGCAAGGGATCAGGAACACCACTCCTCACAGGGGCAGCTAAGGGAATCAGGGAACCACAGTGGTGGGAGAGCAATCTGGGAGAATCATCCCTGAGGGAAAGCACCTATAGCTTTTCATAGCAACACGCATGTGGCTTTCTGCCTTGTGCTCATGCAGCAATTGTGCAAAGAGCTTCTAGCCAGGAAATCAGCAAGCTGTCCTAACACAGCTGTTTTCCCCATACAGCCCTACAGAGTTTGGGCCATTCTGAGAAGTAAGCCAGGAAGCAAGAGGTGTGTCAGTGACTCAGTTTCCTGGTGTTGAGGCTGGAGCTTTCCCCTAACTCTCCCAAGAATATGACTGGTGCTTCAGCTTCAAAAGAGATTCAGTAGAAACTGTCTAGACTGTGGGCAGACCACATCTCTGGGTCTCAGAAGCCACATCCACTGGACTCCTAGTGACCACACCCTACTGAGGTCTGAAAAATGTCAGGACACATTGCCACCTAGTTCCCTCAGGTGGGAGCCACACTCACCACCTTTCCTAATCCCTGAATTGCCCCAGGCTCTAGACCAAGGGTGCTCAATATGTCGATTGCGATCTACTGGTCGATCGCAAAGGAAGTGTAGGTAGATCGCATGACATTAAAAAGACATTTGTCTTTTGATTGGCATACAGGGTAGCCAATCTGACGTCTGAACTTTTGACACCCTACGCATGCGCGTTAAACCGTGCTAACTTGTTCAGTCACATTGCTGCGTAGTTAGCCTTCAATTTATTTAAAGCAGTGGTTCTTAACCTGGGTTCTATCGAACCCTAGGGGTTCAATTAGTCGGTCTCAGGGTTCGGAGAAGCATCTGCTGCGGAGGCCAGAATAAAGTAATACCATAATTGTTGTGAGTTCATGCACTTTGCTGGTTTTGTTCTTTGAGCAAGGTGATGTTCATGCACGGCTCATTTTGTGCACCAGTAAAAAAACATATACCTATGTCTTGAATTTGGAAAAAGAATCATATTTTATTTATCACTAAAGAAGGGTTTAGTGAATGCGCATATGAAACTGGTGGGTTCAGTACCTCAAAAAAGGTTAAGAACCACTGATTTAAACTAAATACAACAAAGGGTATAAAAATGAGTGCCGTAGCTGGTCCGAGTAAGAAGCCTAAAACCTACCACTTTCATACAGAATGGGAGGGGATTTTGTTCACTATGTCATATTCTAAGTGTGTTTGCCTCATCTGTCTACGTGTCATTGATATTCCAAAGAAGGGAAATGTGGAGCGGCTTTTTCAGACTGTTCATAAAAACTATGACATTGACTTTTCTCCAAAAAGAGAGCTGAGAAGGAGAAAGGTGAAAGAAGAATACACAATATTAAATAGTAATAATAGTAACTTAAATAATGATAATATAGAAGAAATAAATTTGTTTTGCATTTTTATTGTAGGTAGATCATTTTGACTTGGTCATCTTATAAGTAGCTCGCAAGCTGAAAAAGTGTGGGCACCCCTTCTCTAGATTCTACAAGAGGTTTTATTCAATGGCTTAGCCCAACAAGCAGCCAGCAGACAGAAGCAGCAGGAGAACCATGGGCTTTTGCTGACTTGCCCCCAGTCCTAGTGTGGGTAAAAGCCAACCTAGGAGTGCATCTTGGTATTTCCATGTGTACCTGGGTCCAGCAGAGGCAGCCACAACTCTGGTTTGCTTGTAGCTCCAAAAAAGTTCATGAGGGTCAGTCACAGGCAGTGTCTTGCACTGGTCAGTGCCAGGTTCTCCCCGGGAGGCTCAGAACCAGCACATCCAATGGCCAGCTACAGAGAGCATTGGAGCAAGACCCTGCTACCCTTGCTGGTGGCGTGTCCAAAGGTAGGGCTTGTTGGACACTGTGCCCAGCTGCGGCGAGTTCCACTTTCTGTGGTCAGCACCTGCACAGCAGATCACATGTGCATTGAATAGAGTGGAGCTTCACAGTCAGCCAGCCCAGGTTCCAAATATTCTGCCCCCCTAGGTTAGATTCCACAAGGGTAAGAGAAAGAACCTTGGAGCATGGACTTCAAGGTGTGGGTTCCTTGGAGCCAATTGTTTGGACCAGTTGGTGGACTTAGACTTTTTCTGGGGGGAGGCATGGTCAGCCCCAGGGGAGGACTCTCTTAGTCTTCCTCCCTGAGACCAGTGGCTCCCCAGCTGGAAGAACTGCACAGGGGACTGTCAGACCCATCCAACTGGAACCTGTAGCTGATGTCACTAGGGGAAAATAGAAGTGGAATATTCAGCAGTGGCTGAGGGATTAGACTCTGGAGTAGGGGCCACATTCCTTATACTGAGCTCCTGACCAAGAGACCCCTGAAGTAGGGGGTCCCAATAATGTCATCCTGACCTCAGCTGTCCCAACCCACCAAGATTGCAACCTATAGAGGGGTTGGTGGGGTGAGGCCAGTCTGAACCCTCACTGCAGTCTTTCTACAAAAGACTCTGTGGGAAGGCAACACAGCTGCAAGAGGAGGTGGAGAGCTGAAAAGTGGAGGCAAATTATATGGAATTTGGGTCCCTTTACTGAGCTGCTCTAAGCAGGAGAAAGCTGATCCTTATATACAGGTTTGCCTTTCCCACACTACCCAAGCACAGAAAATGCAAAAACAAACAGTGAACAGAGCAGTAGCTCCAGACAGGTAGCCTATGGTGAGTTACAAACAGTGAATGACATCAACCCATACCCAAACCCTGCCCAAGAGGACCCAGAACCAATACAACTAGTAGTGAGTAGCAGACTGTATTAACACTAGACTCAGCGATCTACACAAGTGGCACAATCAGAGGAATAGCCCAGCAGGCACCACACACTGAGGAAAATAAATACACCCCATAGGAAAGACACCGCAAAGCATCTAATACACATGATCAAGATTGACCCTTAGAGCCAGCCAGCCTGAAGGGTTAAGTCAATCCACAAAATGCCAACAGCATTCAAGAATCACATACAACAGGAGGGTAAATATAACCTTCAAAAAACATTCCTAGAGCAAGGAGTTCAGGTGGCCTGAAGGTCAGTACCACTGAGCCCACCTTCCTCATAAAGATGTCACAAGAAATTTGGGAATCAGAGCACAGCAACATAATACACAGACAAAATGGGCAGACAAAGAAATATGACCCAAATGAAGCAACAAGAGAAATCCCCAAAAAAAGAATTAAATGAAATGGAAGCAACCAAACTATCAGATACAGAGTTTAAGATAATGGTTATTAGAATGCTCAAAGATCTTAGAGTAAGAATGGATGAGCAGAGTGAGAACTTGGTAAGCATTTAAAAGGACATTGAAACCATTTAAAAGAACCAGTCAGAAATAACAAATACACTATCTGAAATGAAGACTGCACTAACAAGAATCAACAGCCAGCTGGATGAAGTGGAGGATCAGATCAGTGGTTTAGAGGACAAGATAAACGTAAACAGAAGCAGAGCAGCAAAAAAAAGAAAATAGGTTCAAAAAGACTGAGGAAACTCTAAGAGACCTCTATGACAACATGAAGAAAAACAACATTTGCACGGGGTTCCTGTAGGAGAAGAGAATGAACAAGGAATAGAGAACTTGCTTGAAGAAATCATAGCTGAACACTTCCCTAAACAGATGAAGGAAAAAGTCACACAAGTTCATGAAGCATAGAGTCCCATTAAAGATGAACCCAAGGAGACCCACACCAAGACACTTCATAATTAAAATGCCAAGTTAAGAAATAAAGAATACTAAAAGCTGCAAGAGAAAATCAATTAATTACCTACAAAGGAGTCCCCATAAGGCTGACATCTGACTTCTCAACAGAAGCACTTCAGGCCAGAAGGGAATGGCAAAAAATATTCAAAGTGATGCAAAACAAGGACCTATAACAAAGACTACTTTATCCAGCAAAACTATCATTTAAAATTTAAGAAGAAGCCTCATTCTAGATGAAAAATGGGCATTGTTCTTATCTGTCGTGTCCAGACATTAATATGGCTACAATGAGACAGGTTATGCTCCCACCACAGCAATGTTATTGCAGTGGTGACGATGAGACCTGTAACATTTAAAAAAAATTTTTAAGGAGAAATAAAGAGCTTCCCAGACCAACAACATAAAAAAGAAAAAGAGGCTCAAGGAGTTCATTACCACCAAACTAGTACTGCAAAATTTTTTAAATGGCCTGCTATAAGAAGAGGGGAAAAAAATCAAGAGAAAGAGAATCATAGGTTTAAAGAATAAAATGGCAATAAATAAGTTCATATCAATAATAACCTTAAATGTAAATGGATTAAATGCTCCAATCAAAAGACATAGGGTAGCTGCATGGATAAGAAAACAAGACCTGTATAAAAGACCCACCACAGAACAGAATATAAACATAGACTAAAAGGAAGGGATGAAAAAAATATTTCATGCAACTGGAAATGAAAAAAAAGCTGGGGTAGCAATACTCATATCTGACAAAATAGCTGTGGGAGACTGCAAGCTGGCAAAGCCCTCGCAGTTTAAGCTAAAGGCTAAGCTCTTTCCCCACACCTCCATGTTAGCTGAGAAGCTATTTGTATTTGTCCCATCCCCCCACCTCACTTGCTTGATTAAGTTGCTAAAGGCTAAATTCTTCCCCACAACCTCTGACTGTTTGTTTAAGTTGGTAAAGGCAATTTACATGCCCTTCTCCACACCTCCATGTTAGCTTTGTTTACTCTTTGTTTTGTGAAGTTAAGATGTTATGCAGGGTGGAGGGTTTTCTGCACTTGGGAGAATTCTTGAGTTGCCTTGGAAATATGACTTTGTACCAGAGATCTCTTTGTTTTGCTAATGACTTAGCTCTGCCCTATAAATAATGTAGTTTGGGGGTGGAGACTTGCTCTTGTAAGCTATTGGCATTGCAGAGGCCCCCTAATCCCATCCTTTTTCTCTCGGAGTTTATTTCTTCATTCTGCACTGTTCTCACTCAGGACCTGGGCAATTACTAGCTACACTGTTCTGCATCAAATAGCCTTTAAAACAAAGTCTATTGTAAGGGACAAAGAAGGTTACTACATAATGATTAAGGGAGCAATCCAACAAAAATATATAACCATTGTAAATATTTATGCACCCAATATCAAAACACCTAAATATATAAATCAGATTTTGATGGACATATAGGGTGAGATTGAGAGTAATACAATAATAGTAGGGGATTTAATACCCTACTAATGTCAATGGGTATATCCTCCAGACAGAAAATCAATAAACACTGGCCTTAAATAACATACTAGATCAATTGGATTTAATTGATATCTTCAGAACATTTCACAACAAAGCAGTAAAATATACATTATTTTCGGGTTGCCATAGGATAGACCACATGTTAGGACACAAAACAAGGCTCAATAAACTTAAGAAGATTGAAATTATATCAGCATTTTCTCTGACCACAATGGCATGAAACTAGAAATCAACTATAGTACAATAGAAAAACTGAAACACATTCAAAGATTTGGAAGCTAAATAACATCTTATTAAATGGGTTAACAATGAGATCAAGGAAGAAATTAAAATTTTCCATTAAAAATCGAACTGCCTTTTGACCCAGCTATCCCACTTTTAGGAATATACCCTAAGAACACCATAGCACTGTTCGAAAAGAAGAAATGCGCCCCCATGTTCGTGGCAGCATTGTTCACAATAGCGAAGATCTGGAACCAGCCCAAGTGTCCATCAGAAGACGAGTGGATTAAAAAGCTATGGTACATATATACTATGGAATACTACTCAGCCATAAGAAACGATGACATCGGATCATTTATAACAAAATGGATGTACCTTGATAACATTATACGGAGTGAAATAAGTAAATCAGAAAAAAAGAAAAACTGAGAACAGCACGATTCCATACATAGGTGGGACATGAAAGTGAGGGTATGAGACATGGACAAGAGAGTGGTGGTTATGGGATGGGGGGAGGGAGGGAAGAGTGGGATAGGGAGGAGGGGAGGGACACAGGGAAAACCAGATTGAAGGTGACAGAGGACAATTTGACTTTTGGTGATGGGTATGCAACACAATTGAATGATAAGATAACCTGGAGATGTTTTCATTGTACATATGTACCCTGATTTATTGGTGTCACCCCATTAGAATTAATAATAATAAAATATATATTAAAAAAAAAAAAGAAATTAAAATTTTCCTTAAAACAAATGAAAATGAACATACAACAACCCAAAATCTAATGGGACACAGTGAAAGCAGTCCTGAGAGGGAAGTTTATTGCATTACAGGCATACCTCAAGATGCAAGAAAAATCTCAAATAAACAATCTAACACTGCACCTAAAGGAACTAGAAAAAGAACAACAAATAAAGCTCAGAGGAAGTAGAAGAAAGAAAATAATAAAGATCAGAGTGGAAACAAATGACATAGAGCTAAAAGATAAAAACAAAAGATCAGTGAAACCAACAGCTGGTTCTTTGAAAAGGTAAACAAGATTGACAAACCTTTAACCAGACTCATCAAGAAAAAAAGAAAGAGGACCCAAATAAACAAAATTAGAAATGAAAGAGGAGAAGTAACAACTAACATCACAGAAATGCAAAGGATTGTAAGAAAATGCTATGAAGAACTAACTATATGCCAAAAAATTGAACAACCTGGGCGAAATGAATAAATTCCTAGAAACATACAATCTCCCAAAACTGAATCTGGAAGAATCAGAAAATCTAAGCTGACCCATTGCAACAAATGAAATTGAAACAGTTATCAAGAAACTCCCAAACAAAAGTCCTTGGCTGGATGGCTTCACAGGCGAATTTTTACCAAACACTCAAAGAAGCCTGACCAGGCAGTGGCGCAGTGGGTAGAGCGTTAAGACTGGGATGAGGAAGACCCAGGTTCAAGACCCCGAGGTCTCCAGCTTGAGCGTGGGCCCATCTGGCTTGAGCAAAAGCTCGCCAGCTTGTACCCAAGGTCGCTGGCTCCAGCAAGGAGTGGATCGGTCTGCTGAAGGCCCATGGTCAAGGCACGTGTGAGAAAGCAATCAATGAAAAACTATGGTGTCGCAATGGCAATGAAAAACTAATGATTGATGCTTCTCATCTCTCTCCGTTCCTGTATGTCTGTCCCTACCTATCCCTCTCTCTGACTCTCTCTCTGTCCCTGAAAAGAAAAAAAAAATACTCAAAGAAGAACTAACACCTATCCTTCTCAAATTATTCCAAAAACTTCAAGGAGAGGAAAGATTTCCAAGCTCATTCACAAGACAAAAATTATCCTAATTCCAAATCCAAGTAAAGAGAGTCCTCAGATTCTAGCAGTCACGACATAATGACCTTTCAAGTTTATGATGCTCACTCCCATAAAAACTTTAAAAAATTGAGAACAAACTTTCATGGTTTGTAGAAAAAACTGTGTCCCCAGTTTGTGTATGACTTCCATGGCTTTGAGGAGTCAGTGGAGACTGTAACAGAGAAGGTTGTTGCCATGGGTAAACAGCTTAATTTGGAGGTGGAGGCTGAGGATGTCACAGAGCTACTGACATCACATGGAGAGGAACTGTCTGCTGAGGACCTCATTCAGCTGAAGAAGCAGCTGATTGAAGAGGAAGAGATAGAAAGCCGAGAACCCAAGAGATTTACTACAAAGGGTTTGGTAGAGTTTTTCTACGGTAGCAAAATTTCAGGCTGAGGACTCCAGCAATGACAGACTCAGTAAGGTCTACAGAGCTGTTAAGGATGCCTTGCAATGCTATAGGCAGATTTTGGAAGAGAAAAAGCCATCAACCTTCCAGACTAGACTGAAACAATTCTTTAAGAAGACAGATAAGCCTGCAACATATTTTATACCCTCTACATCAGCTTTCTCAAAATGAAACAGCTGTAGTACAAGTAGGATCATCTCCAGCATCTCCTGCATGTTCCTTAGGCAATCCTGATTCACCTGACCCAGTATCTCCAGCACCTTCTGCAGGTTCTCCTGCCTCTCCAGCTTCCTCCTCCCAATAGGTCACTCTCTCCAACCTTGTGATGCCCCTTCCAGTGTGCAAGCCAATCACAGGAATAAAGGTAAGGAATTTTTTTTACACTAATTTTTTTGTCATTTTTTTTTGTTACTGCAATACAGTGCACAGTAGAGCATATTTGTGTTCTTTTCCTTTTTCTGTGGCTTAGTTGTGTTTTTGTGTTCTAGATTATGATTTTATAACTGTGTTAGGATAGGTAAGTGATGATGTAGGGTGTGCTTCAACTTACACCAAAATTTGGGTACGTCACTGTTGTAGGAACAAATTGTGTCATAACCCGAGGACCCCCTGCAAAGATAATATAAAGAAAGAAACCTATAGGCTAGTATCCCTAATGAACGTATATGCTAAAATTCTTTTTTTTAAAGATTGTATTTATTCATTTGAGAAAGAAGAAAGAGAGAGGAAAGAGAAGGGGGAAGAGCAAGAAGCATTAACTCCCATATGTGCCTTGACCAGGCAAGCCAAAGGTTTTGAACCAGCAACCTCAGCATTCCAGATTGATGCTTTATCCACTGTGCCACCACAGGCCAGGCAATGCTAAAATGGATAGCAAGATACTAGCAAACCAAATTCAGCAATACATAAAAAGGATTATAAATCATGATCGTGTAGAATTTATTATGGGGAGGCAAGGCTAGTACAATATTCCCAAGTCAATAAATGTGATTCATCACATAAACAAAATGAAGGCTAAAAATCATATGATCAATAGATGCAGAAAAAACATTCAATAAAAGCCAGCACCCATTTATGACCAAAACTGTCAGCAAAGTGGGATTACAGGGAACATACCTTAATATAATAAAGACCTTATATGACAAACCAACAGCCAACATCATAGTAAATGGGAAAAAATTAAAAGAAATCAGCATTGGCTGGTTGGCTCAGTGGATAGAACATTGGCCCAACATGCCGATGTCCAGGGTTCAATATCCGGTCAGGGCACATAGAAGAAGCAACCATCTGCTTCTCTTCCCCTCCCACTTCCCTATTTGTTTCTCTTCCCCTCTTGTAGCCAGTGGCTTGGTTGATTCAAGTGTAGGCCCCAGGAACTGAAGATAACTCCTTTGGTTTGAGTGTCAGTCTCAGGTGCTGAGGATGGCTCAGCTGATTCTAGCAACAGCCCCAGACACTGGTTGCAAGGTGGATCCTGGTCAGGGTGCATGTGGGAGTCTGTCTCTCTATCTCGCTTCCTCTCACTTAAAAAAAAAAATAAATGAAAGCAATCCCCTTAAGATCAAGAACAAAACAGATGTGTTCCCTTTCATCATTCTTATTCAACATAGTACTAGAAGTGCTAGCCACAGCAATCAGACAAGAAGAAGAAATAAAAGGCATTCAAATTGGAAAAGAAGTAAAACTGTCATTATTTGCTGACAACATAATACCATACATTAGTAAACCCTAAAGTCTCAGCCAAAAAAACTACTAGACATAATAAATAAATTTAGCAGGTGTCAGGACACAAAATTAATATTTAGAAATTGGTGGCATTTTTATACACCAATAATAAACAATCAAAAGAGAAATTAAGGAAACAATCCCCTTGACTAGTGCAACAAGAAAAATAAAGTACCTAGGAATAAATTTAACCAATGAAGTAAAGACTTGTACTCAAAAAATTACAAGACATTAAAAAAGATATCAAGAAAGATACAAACGGGGACGGCAATATGGCGATGGAGTAGGCGGACGTACCAACTTCCAACTCCCAGAACCAAAGTGGATTATAACTTAATTTTAAGAACCATCATCTGGATAAACCAACTTTGAACTAAACTAAGTTGACTCTTCAACCAAGGAACACTGAAGAAGCCACATTGAGACTGGTAGGAAAAGTGAAAATGCGGAGAGGGCTGCCCAGCTCCCCAGAGCAAAATGCAGCCCGGAGAGACCCGCGTGGCGGGAGGAGAGTTTGGCGGAGAGGGAGGGACCTGGGTCCCAGGAACAAAGCCCCAGCCTGCAGCCCCAGAGCCTAGAAGAGGTGTTTAGACAGTACTGAGCTAGGAAACAAGTGAGGATACTGTTTGTGAGAAAGAGACGGTTTTCTCAGAACCAAGATTCTTCTTAAAGGGACAGCGCAGAAAACCTCTCTCACAAACACTCACTCAGGGATCCAGGGAACGGGGACAGGGAGAGGAACAGAGCAGTGGGAAGAGAGTGTGGACTGGAAGGTACAGGGAGAAACACTCTGAGGGACAGCCACCCTAACCCCTGGGCTAAGTCACTTCCCTAATCAAAAACAAATATTTCCCCTGGAACCAGCAATACCAGCAAAGGGAGACAGGACACCAGCCAAACAAGTTCTCCCATGGCACTTAGAGCAGAGCTGCTTAGACAGAGGGAGCTTCCAGGACTACAGTATGGAGTGTTAAGGTCTGAGCTGCAGTGCCTCTACCCAAACTGCTGAGAGCTTGCTGGAGGGACGGTGGTGGCTGAAACGCAGTTCTGTTGGTGGGGGTGGAGGCCCAGCCAGTGTAAGTTCAGTCTAGGCCAGCAGGGGAGGAGGCGACGCGTGAAACCGATCCGGCAGCTGCGGGCCCGCCTGCAGCCCCACCTGTGGGGGAAAAGCGGGAGGCCAGGAATGAAGAGAGATCTGCTCTGCGAACTGGCACAAGCCTGCCCTGACTGCGGGGGCGGAGCTAGGACCAGGGACAGGGGGAGGCTCGCGACTGAGCACACGCCAGCAGTGCCGCCCCGCCCGAAAACTGCAGTTTGCCATCCTGCGTGCATGAGTTGGCTCTGACTGCGGGGGCAGGGCTGGAGCACAAGATGAGCAAAGGCTCGCAGCTGAGTGCACACCAGCAGCCCCGCCGGGCCGGAGAAACCGCAGTTTGCGATCCTGCGCAGGCAGGCCCTGGCCTCGGGGGCAGGGCTAAAGCTTCGGACAAGTGGAGGCTCACAGCTGAGTGCATGTCAGCAGCCCCGTCCAACCCGAGAAAGTGAGGCGAGCAGGCTATGACCACGGGGGCTGGACAGAAGCCCAGGAACAGGCTGGGTCCACAGCTGAGCAAAGGTGCTCACCTCTACCCTTGGTGCTGAGGCTCGTGGATTGAGTGTGGTGCGCAACCCAACCTGTGGGGCCGAGGCGAAGGTCCAGACAGGCTAAGCCCTGTAGAGCCGGGCACCAGAACTCAGCCACTCCAGCGGAAAAGAGGCGGAAATCAGAGCAACAGCCGCAGTGGGCCGGTGCTGAAAATGCCCATACCCAACCACCTTAGGCAGCGACAGAGGGGTGGCGGGCCTGCAGAAAGACCACACCTAGAGAACACAAAGGCAACACCCATTGGACTCCAGTGGTCACACCCTTCTTATACACAGACAAAATGGACAGGCAGAGAAATGCAACCCAAATGAATCAAGAGAAAGCCCAAGAGAACGACCTGAATGAACCAGATATAACCAAATTACCAGATGCAGAATTTAAAATAATGATAGTTAGGATGTTCAAAGAGATTAGAGCAACAATGGATACTCATTACGAACACCGAAATAAAGAGATAACAAGTATTAAAAAGGAAATTGAAATAATAAAAAAGAATCAGACAGAAATGACAAATATAGTATCAGAACTGAAGACCACAATGGAAGGAATTAAAAGCAGGATGGATGACGCTGAGTATCGAATCAGCAAGTTAGAGGACATAATAAACAAAGGCACAGACAGAGCAGAAAAAAGAAAAGAGACTCAAAAAATGTGAGGAAATTCTAAGGGAGCTCTGTGACAACATGAAGAGAAATAACATCTGCATCATAGGGGTTCCTGTAGAAGAGGAGAGAAAACAAGAAATAGAAACTCTGTTCAATCAAATCATAGCAGAAAACTTCCCTGAATTAAAGCTGGAAAACATTTCAAACATTCAAGAAGCACAAAGAACTTATTAAAGAGAAACCCAAAGAAATCTACAACAAGACACATCATAGTTAAAATACCAAAGCTAAGGGATAAAGAGAAAATTTTAAAAGCTGCTAGAGAAAAATGGCTATCACCTACAAAGGAGCCCCCATAAGGATGACATCAGACTTCTTAACAGAAACACTTGAGACCAATGGCAAGATATATTCAAAGTAATGCAGAACAACAACCTACAACCAAGACTACTCTATCCAGCAAGGCTAATGTTTAAAATTAAAGAAGAAATAGTTTCCGAGACAAAAAAACCCTCAAGATATTCATTAAAACCCAACCAATTCTGCAAGACATCCTAAGAGGCTTGTTGTGAAGAGTTCAAAGGGAGGAAAGAATATAGCAAAAGAAGAATACAGCTTTAAAGAATAAAATGGCAATAAACAACTACATATCAATAATAACCTTAATTGTAAATGGATTAAATGATCCAATCAAAAGACATAGGGTAGCTGCGTGGATAAAGAAACAGGACCCATACATATGCTGTCTACAAGAGACACACCTTAAAACAAAAGATGCACATAGACTGAAGCTAAAATAATGGAAAGAAATATTTCATGCAAATGGAAATGGAAAAAAAAAGCCGGGGTAGCAATAACTATATCTGACAAAATGGACTTTAAAACAAAGGCTATAGTAAGAAATAAAGAAGGACACTACATAATGCTAAAGGGAACAATTCAACAGGAAGATATAACTATTATAAATATCTACGCACCAAATATAGGAGTCCCGACATACATAAAGCAAACTTTGATGGATATAAAGGGCAAGATTAACAGCAATACTATATATAATAGTAGGGGATTTCAATACCCCACTAACATCACTAGATAGATCCTCAAGAAAGAAAATTAATAAAGAAACAGCAGAATTAAAGGATACATTAGATCAGCTCGATTTAATAGATATCTTCAGAACTTTTCACCCTAAAACAGTAGAATATACATTTTTCTCAAGCGCCCATGGTACATTTTCTAGGATAGACCACATGTTAGGACACAAAAATGGTCTCAATAAATTTAAAAAGATTGAAATCATATCAAGCATTTTCTCTGATCACAATGCCATAAAACTAGAAATTAACCACAAAAGGAAAACTGAAAAATACTCAAGCCCTTGGAAACTAAATAGCATGATATTAAATAATGAATGGATTAACAATGAGATCAAAGAAGAAATAAAAAAGTTTCTAGAAATGAATGAAAATGAGCATACATCAACTCAAAATTTATGGGACACAGCAAAAACAGTACTGAGAGGGAAGTTCATTGCACTACAGGCATGCCATGAGAAGCTAGAAAAAGCTCAAATAAGCAACCTGATCCTGCATCTAAAAGAACTAGAAAAACAACAGCAAATAAAGCCCAGGACCAGTAGAAGGAAGAAAATAATAAAGATCAGAGCAGAAATAAATGACATAGAGGCTAAGGAAACAATACAGAGGATCAATGAAACCAGGAGCAGGTTCTTTGAAAAGGTAAACAAGATTGATGAACCTTTAACTAGACTCACCAAGAAAAAAAGAGAGAGGACTCAAATAAAATTAGAAATGAGAGTGGAGAAATAACAACTGACACAACAGAAATACAAAGAATTGTAAGAAAATACTATGAAGAACACTGTGCAAAAAATTAAACAACCTAGGTGAAATGGACAAATTTCTTGAATCATATAATCTTCCAAAAATCAATCTGGAAGAATCAGAACAACGAAACAGAACAATTACAACAAATGAGATCGAAACAGTTATCAAAAAACTCCCCCCACCCCCCAAAAAAAGTCCTGGGCCTGATGGCTTCAAAAGTGAATTCTACCAAAATTTCAAAAAAGAACTAACTCCTATCCTCCTCAAGCTATTTCAAAAAATTCAAGAGGAAGGAAGACTTCCAAACTCTTTTTATGAGGCGAGCATAATTCTGATCCCGAAACCGGGCAAAACAACACAAAGAAAGAAAATTATAGGCCAATATCCCTGATGAATTTAGATGCTAAAATTCTCAACAAAATATTAGCCAACCGGATCCAGCAATATATGAAAAAAATCATACATCATGATCAAGTGGGATTTATTCTGGAGAGGCAAGACTGGTTCAATATTCACAAATCAATCAATGTGATTCATCACATAAACAAAAGGAAGGACAAAAATCACATGATAATTTCAATAGATGCAGAAAAGGCATTTGATAAAATCCAGCACCCATTCATGCTCAAAACTCTCAGTAAAGTGGGAATACAGGGAACATTCCTTAACATGACAAACCCACAGCAAACATCATACTAAATGGGCAAAAATTAAAAGCAATCCCCTTAAGATCAGGAACCAGGCAGGGATGCCCCCTTTCACCACTTTTATTCAACATCGTTCTGGAAGTCCTAGCTACAGCAATCAGACAAGAGGAAATAATAAAAGGCATCCAAATTGGAAAAGAAGAAGTAAAACTGTCATTATTTGCAGATGATATGATATTGTCTATAGAAAACCCTAAAGTCTCAGTCAAAAAACTACTGGACCTGATAAGTGAATTCAGGAAGGTGGCAGGATATAAAATTAATACTCAGAAATCAGAGGCATTTTTATATACCAACAATGAACTGTCAGCAAAAGAAATTAAGGAAACAATCCCCTTCACTATTGCAACCAAAAAAATAAAGTACCTAGGAGTAAATTTAACCAAGGAGGTTAAGGACTTGTACTCGGAAAATTATAACACATTGATAAAAGAAATCAAGGAAGATACAAACAAGTGGAAGCATATACCATGCTCATGCCTAGGAAGAATAAACATCATTAAAATGTCTATGTTACCCAAAGCAATTTATAAATTTAATGCAATACCAATTAAAATTCCAATGATATACTTTAAAGATATAGACCACATATTTCAAAAATTTATATCGAACCAAAAAAACACACAAATAGCCTCAGCAATCTTAAAAAGAAAAAATAAAGCAGGAGCTATCACTCTTCCAGATACCAAGGTTTACTACAAGGCCATTGTACTCAAGAGAGCCTGGTACTGGCATAAGAACAGGCACATAAATCAATGGAACAGAACAGAGAACCCAGAAATAAACCCACACCTTTATGGACAACTGATATTTTACAAGGGAGGAAAGAACATACAATGGAGTAAAGACAGCCTCTTTAACAAATGGTGTTGGGGAAATTGGACATCTACCTGCAAAAAAATGAAGACAGGCCATCAACTTACACCATTCACAAAAACAAACTAAAAATGGTTAAAGAACTTAAATGTAAGCCATGAAACCATAAGCATCTTTGAAGAAAACATAGGCAGCAAGCTCTCCGACATCTGTAGCAGCAATATATTTGCCAATTTATCTCCACGGGCAAATGAAATAAAAGGCAAGATAAACAAATGGGACTATATCAAACTAAAAAGTTTTTGCACAGCTAAAGACAATAAGAACAGAATAAAAAGACAAACCACACAATGAGAGAACATATTCGACAACACGTCTGATAAGGAGTTAATAACCAAAATTTATAAAGAACTTATAAAACTCAACACCAGGAAGACAAACAATCCAATCAAAAAATGGGCCAAAGAAATGAATAGAAATTTCTCCAAAGAGGACATACAGTTGGCCAATAGGCATATGAAAAAATGCTCAACATCACTAGTCATTAGAGATATGCAAATTCAAACCACAATGAGATATCACCTCACACCAGTCAGAATGGCGCTTATCAGCAAAACAACACAGAATAAGTGCTGGTGAGAATGTGGAGAAAAGGGAACCCTCCTACACTGCTGGTGGGAATGCAGACTGGTGCAGCCACTGTGGAAAACAGTATGGAGATTCCTCAAAAAATTAAAAATCGAACTACCTTTTGACCCAGCTATTCCACTTTTAGGAATATACCCTAAGAACACCATAGCACTGTTTGAAAAGAAGAAATGCGCCCCCATGTTCGTGACAGCATTGTTCACAATAGCAAAGATCTGGAAACAGCCCAAGTGTCCGTCAGAGGACGAGTGGATTAAAAAGCTTTGGTACATATATACTATGGAATACTACTCAGCCATGAGAAATGATGACATCAGTTCATTTACAACAAAATGGATGGACCTTGATAACATTATACGGAGTGAAATAAGTAAAACAGAATAAAACTGAGAACTACATAATTTCATACATAGGTGGGACCTAAAAACGAGACTATGACTATGAGACATGGACAAGAGTGTAGTGGTTACGAGGATGGGGGGAGGGAAGAAAGGGAGGGAGAGGGGAGCAGGGAGGGGCACAAATAAAACCAGATAAAAGGTGACAGAGAACAGTTTGACTTTGGGTGATGAGTATGCAACATAATTGAATGACAAGATAACCTGGAGATGTTTTCTTTGAACATATGTACCCTGATTTATTAATGTCACCCCATTAAAATTAATAAAAATATATACATATATATAAAAAAAAGAACACTAAGTTATACTGCAAGGCCATTGTAATCAAAACAGCCTAGAACTGGCATAAGAACAGGTATACAGATCAGTTGAATGGAACAGAGAACCCAGAAATAAACCTATGCCTTAATGGTCAATTAATATTGACAAAGGAGGCAAGAGTATAAAATGGAGCAAAGACAATCTCTTTAATAAATGGTGTTGGGAAAATTACACAGGTATATATAAAAAATAAAACTAAACTACCAATTTCCACTATTCAAAAAACAATCTCAAAATGGATGAAAGACTTACATGTAAGTTGTAAAACTATAACAATCTTGGGGAAAAAAAATACACAGCAGACTCTGATATCTCTTGTAGAAATATTTTTGCTGATATATCTCTGTGGGCAAGTGAATAAGGGACAAAATAAATAAATTGAACTATAGCAAACTAAAAAGCCTTTGCACAGCAAAAGACACCATTAACAAAGTGAAAAGACAGCCCACTTAATTGGAAAACATATTGCCAATACATCGGATAAGGGGTTAATAACCAAAATTTATAAAGAACTTCTAAAACTCAGCACCAGAAAGATAAACAATCTAATTTTAAAAATGGGCAAAGGGCCCTGGTCGGTTGCCTCAGTGGTAGAGCGCCAGCTTGGTATGTGGAAGTCCCAGTTTCGATTCCCAGTCAGGGCACACAGGAGAAGCACCCATTTGCTTCTCCACCCTTCCCCTCTCCTACCTCTCTACCTCTCTCTTCCCCTCCTGTAGCCAAGGCTCCTTTGGAGCAAAGTTCGCCCCGGGCACTGAGGACAGCTCCATGGCCTCCACCTCAGGTGCTAGAATGGCTCTGGCCTAAACAGAGTGACACCCCAGATGGGCAGAGCATCGCCCCCTGGTAGGCATGCCTGGTGGATACCGGTCAGGCGCATGCGGGGGTCTGTCTGACTGCCTCCCCGCTTCTAACTTCAGAAAAATACAAAAAAAAAAAAAAAAAAAAAAACTGGGCAAAGGCCCTAAATAGACACTTCTCCAAAGAGGACATACAGGTGGCCAATAGGCATATGAAAAAATGTTCAACGTCCGCTAATCATTAGTGAAATGCAAACTAAAACCACAATGAGATACCAGCTCACACCTGTGGCAATGGCTCTCATTAACAAAACAATGAACAAGAACTGGCAAGGGTGCTCTTGCACTGCTGGTGGGAATGCAGGCTTGTGCAGCCACTGTGGGAAACAGTATGGCATTTCTTCAAAAAATTAAAAATGGAACTGCCTTATGACCAGCTATCCCACTTTTAGGAATATGTCCTAAGAATACCAAGTCACTGATTCAACAGAAGATATGCACCCCCATGTTTATTGCAGCATTGTTTACAATAGCCAAGATCTGGAAATAGCCCAAGTCTCTGTCAGTGTAAGAGTGGATTAAAAAAGCTGTGGTATGGAGGGGATGCATTTGGGAGACATTAAAATCTATGTAAACACAATAAATAAATTTTTTAAAAAGCTGTGGTACATTTACAAAATGGAATACTACACAACCAGGAAAAAGAAGGAAATCTTACCTTTTGTGACAGCATGAATGGATCTGGAGTTTATTATGTTAAGTGAAATAAGACAGGCAGAGAAAGACAAATATTATATGATATTGCTGATATGTGGATTCTAATTAACACAATAAACTGGGGAACAAAATAGAAACAGAGGCAGGGTCACAGGGAATAAATGGACAACTACCAGAGGGAAAGGGGGAAGAGGAGCTGGGATCAAAAGAGGTGAAGGAATTAGCTAAATTATATATACTTAACACATAGATACAGACAACAGAATAGCAAGTCCTAGAGGGAAAGGGGGACTGGAGGTGGGGGGAGACAAAGGGGTGAAATGGGAATGGAAAGAGACTTTGCATGGGGCATGGTGGGGGGCACAATGCAGGGGGTTGCCAGTGTTACACTGAATGGGACACATGAAACCATGTCAATACAATAAATTAAAAATAAAAAATTTTAAATAAATCCAAACACATTTGTTTTGATTTGCATGTCAGAAACAGCTATTTCTTGCATTTAAAGAAACATAAACATGTATGTATTTTTATTTAGGTAAGTAGGGCTTCTTGACCGATTGGGAGTCAGTGATGAGAGAAGAGAGTTTGTAGCTTGGTGAAAGTTTGTGGTTGATGAAATTCTGAGACTAATTAATAATAATAATAGTTAACCCACTTTTGAGCATCAGCACTAAGTCAGACACATTCTAATTACTTTGCATAGATTATCTCAATTTTCACAAAACCCCCATAAAGAGTACTAGTGTTGGCCCATTTTATAAAAGAGAAAACTGAGGCACAAAATACTGGTGGAAGAACAAATTAGAAATGGGGAAGAAGGGAGAGGACCTCCCATTCCCCATTTTACCCCATACCTCCTGACCCAGAACACCTACCTTGGGTTATTACACAGATGAGAAACAAATTTTTATTGGTTAAACCACTAAAATTTAGGAGTATCTTTGTTACAGGAATCTTGCTGTATCTAGTTAAAACAGCGGAATGTAACACAGAACAAATAACATATTAGACATGTTGAGTTTGAAATCTTGTGGGACAACCAAATGAAAATGGCTAATAGGCACACAGTTAGACGTCGTAGGAACACAAGGATAGAGGTGGATTAAAGTCGGTTGAGACTCTGGGCGCAGAAGAAAATATTGGGCCCCTTAAAAAAGAGAGAGAGACAGGGAAAATAAAAATACATGTTAACCATATTTTTAAATAAATAAAAACATTATGTACTATTAATGTTAAAATTGCACATATGAAACCAAACTTGGTGTCATTAGAAAAAAGTGTAAAGTTGAGGTTTTGTGGGGCCCTTCAGAAGTTGGGGCCCAGAACATGTACCCGGTGACTCACCGTTAAATCTGCCTCTGCACAAGGAGTCATCATTAACATATACAAATTCACCTGTATGTACTTGGTCTTAAATAAACAAATAAATGGAGAGAGGGAAAGAATTACTTAAATGTTTTCTTTCTACCTCTTCACCCCAATGCTGTAGGCTCTAAGCTGACTGTGAAATGGAATGTATGAACTGCTCTTCCTCCAAATGGTCTCATTTCCCTATATGTCCTTACAATATGAACATGTCACCACTCTGAATATAATTCTGGTTTTTAAAGAAAATTTTTTTCCTGCATAACATCTCTCTATTTGAGCCTGCTATTGACAAAACACTATTTTTAGACCTTGGCTAGATGGCTCAGTAATAAGAGCATTGGCCTGGCTTATGGATGTCCCTGGTTCAATTCCAGGTCAGTGCACACAAGAGAACTGCCTATCTGCTCCTCCATCCCTCCACCTCTTGCTTCTCTCTCTCTCTCTTCTCTCTCTCTCTCTCTCTCTCTCTCTCTCTCTCTCCCCCTCCTGCAGCGCTATGGCTCAACTGGAGCAAGTTGGCCCCTCGCACTGAAGATGGCTCCATAGCCTCTGCCTTAGGTGCTAACTCAGTTTCTGAGCAACAGAGTAATACCCCAAATGTGCAGCGTATTACCCCCTAGTGGGCTTGCTAGGTTGCATGTGGGAGTCTGTCTCTGCCTTCCCTCCTCTCACTGAATTAAAAATAAAAATAAAAAAGAAAGATAAAAAAGAAATACTATTTTTACCTCAGACCCTGAACTCAACCCTATATAAGATGTGACCCTACTATGTAAGTTGGGGAATTAATGTTAAGATAGCAGTTGATTTCATGAGAGAGGATTGGGTCTCCTGGGGAAAAACCATAGAGTAAGATGAGGAGAGGACCAAAGAAGCACCCTGGAGCACTCCATTCTTTGAGATGTGGGTGGAGAAGCAGTTGCTCATAAGACCATGAGTAGAAGTAGTAGAGGAAGTAGGAGGACCAGAAGTGCCCCAAAAGCTAAAGGAGAACAGAATGCCAAAGACTTAAAAAACTTAAAAAAAAAAGCCTGACCAGGCAGTGGCGCAGTGAATAGAGCATCGGACTGGGATGCAGAGGATCCAGGTTTGAAATCCCGAGGTTGCCTGTTTGAGCACGGGTTCACCAGCTTGAGGGTAAGGTCACTCACTGGCTTGAGCAAGGGGTCACTCTCTCTGCTGTAGCCCCCCTCCCTAGGCAAGGCACATATAAGAAAGAAATCAATGAACAACTAAGGAGACTAAGGAGCTGCAACAAAGAATGGATACTTCTCATCTCTCTCCCTGTCTGTCTATCCCTCTCTCTGTCTCATTCTCTCTCTGTCTCTGGTGCATGCAGGTGTACACACACACAAATAGCTGAAAAAAAGATCAGCAGATTTGACAATAAAAATATCATTCACAACTTTTGCTAGAGCAACTTTAATGGAGTTGCAGACATAAAAATCAAATTTTAATGGATTAAAATAATGGATGAGAGGTAAGGCAGATGGAACAGGGCTTTCAGAAATCTGGGAATGAAGGCATGGCCAAAGATTGGGTAGAGCTCAGGAGTTAACAGATCAAATCCTCCCCCCAAATTTCCTGGGTGTCCAACCATCCTTCAGTTCATTTTCTTTATCTGTAAAATGAGTTTAATAATCTCTGTCTGAGAGAGGTTTCTGAGGATGAAATGAGAAGACAGTCGTGATTGTCTTTTATGGAACCAGACAATTAAGAATGAGTTTATGTAATGGGTGTTCCAGGCATTTCAACAACCTCATCTCCATAAAGCAGAATCAAACAGCAAGCTGAGCTCCTGGGCCACACAATTCTATTCCTCATAGAGCTGCTGTTACTGACATGCACTTGGGTCACCATTTGAAGAATGTCATGGGAGCAGCCTCTTGAAATCCTTTGGCTCATTTGTTGAAAAGACATTGAAAATGTTTTCTATTATAATACACAGCCTCATCTTGTCAGGAGTATCCTCTATGGTCTTAATTGTGTAAGTAATTGTGTTTCTCCTAAACAATTAACCTCTTTTTAACTTGTGAATAAACTGATCACGTTTCCCTTTTACAATAGTTAGTAGAAAGCTTAGAAGCAAATGTGTGACCCATCCATTGCATGTACATAAGAAGCCATGAATGGATTTTTTCTTTTCTTTCCTCCTTTCTTCCTTCCTTCCTTCTTTCCTTCCTTCCTTCCTTCCTTCCTTCCTTCCTTCCTTCCTTCCTTCCTTCCTTCCTTCCTTCCTTCCTCTTTCTTTCTCTCTCTCTTTCTCTCTTCCCTCCCTCCCTCCCTCCCTCCCTCCCTCCCTTCTTTCTTTCTTTCTTTCTTTCTTTCTTTCTTTCTTTCTTTCTTTCTTTCTTTCTTTCTTTCTTTCTTTCTTTCATGAGAGAGGCAGGAAGAGAGAGAGAGACAGAGAGACAGGAACATCAAGCTCTTCCTGTATGTGCCCTAACTGGGAACCAAACCGGCAACCTCTAAGCTTCAGGACAAAGCTCCAAATGGATGGGTTTTTATACTAGATTCTTCTCCAGGTATTTTTTGTCCCTATGCTTCCTAGTTTCTTATTTCATATCTGTACCATATGACTTTATATTATGTATTATTATAGTTTTAAATGGTTTCTGTTACAAGAAAAGATATAAGTAATTATTTCTTGGGGGAATGTTGAATACTTCTTATATGTATTAATATAATCATAATGTGCTTATAAATTATAATATAATATATACACTATTAATGTAAAATATATTAATATAAATTAATTGTTTATAATTAGTGTTATTGATATAAAATTATATTAAATGTTATTAATACATTAATAATTTATAAATGAGTTATAATTACATGTTAATATAATCTCTCTAGTCTACCTATATTCCTATGAAACTTAATATTGTATACTTTTTTTCTTTTATTAATTTAAATGGGGTGACATTAATAAATCAGGGTACATATGTTCAAAGAAAACATCTCCAGGTTATCTTATCATTCAATTATGTTGCATACCCATCACCCAAAGTTAAATTGTCCTCTGTCACCTTCTATCTGGTTTTCTTTGTGCCCCGCCCCTCCACCCTCTGCCACCCTCTCCTCCCTCCCCCGAACCGGTAACCCCCACACTCTTGTCCATGTCTCATAGTCTCACTTTTATGTCCCACCTATGTATGAAATCATGCTGTTCTCAGTTTTTCTTTTTTTCTGATTTACTTATTTCACTCCGTATAATGTTATCAAGGTACATCCATTTTGTTATAAATGATCCGATGTCATCGTTTCTTATGGCTGAGTAGTTTTCCATAGTATATATGTACCATAGCTTTTTAATCCACTCGTCTTCTGACAGACACTTGGGCTGGTTCCAGATCTTCGCTATTGTGAACAATGCTGCCACGAACATGGGGGCGCATTTCTTCTTTTCGAACAGTGCTATGGTGTTCTTAGGGTATATTCCTAAAAGTGGGATAGCTGGGTCAAAAGGTAGTTCGATTTTTAATTTTTTGAGGAATCTCCATACTGTTTTCCACAGTGGCTGCACCAGTCTGCATTCCCACCAGCAGTACAGAAGGGTTCCCTTTTCTCCACATCCTTACCAGCACTTATTCTGTGTTGTTTTGCTGATAAGCGCCATTCTGACTGGTGTGAGGTGATATCTCATTGTGGTTTGAATTTGCATATCTCTAATGATTAGTGATGTTGAGCATTTTTTCATATGCCTATTGGCCAACTGTATGTCCTCTTTGGAGAAATTTCTATTCATTTCTTTTGCCCATTTTTTGATTGGATTGTTTGTCTTCCTGGTGTTGAGTTTTATAAGTTCTTTATAAATTTTGGTTATTAACCCTTTATCAGACGTGTTGTCGAATATGTTCTCCCATTGTGTGGTTTGTCTTTTTATTCTGTTCTTATTGTCCTTAGCTGTGCAAAAACTTTTTAGTTTGATACAGTCCCATTTGTTTATCTTGCCTTTTATTTCATTTGCCCGTGGAGATAAATCGGCAAATATATTGCTGCTACAGATGTTGGAGAGCTTGCTGCCTATGTTTTCTTCTAAGATGCTTATGGTTTCACGGCTTACATTTAAGTCTTTTATCCATTTTGAGTTTGTTTTTGTGAATGGTATAAGTTGATGGTCTAGTTTTATTTTTTTGCCGGTAGATGTCCAATTTTCAAAACACCATTTGTTAAAGAGGCTGTCTTTACTCTATTGTATGTTCTTTCCTCCTTTGTCAAATATCAGTTGTCCATAAAGGTGTGGGTTTATTTCTGGGTTCTCTGTTCTGCTCCATTGATCTATGTGCCAGTTCTTATGCCAGTACCAGACTGTCTTGAGTACAATGGCCTTGTAGTAAACCTTGATATCTAGAAGAGTGATACCTCCTGCTTTATATTTTTCTTTTTAAGATTGCTGAGGTTGCCTGACCAGGCAGTGGCACAGTGGATAGAGTGTGGGACTGGGATGCGGAAGAGCCAGGTTCGAGACCCCGAGCCCACCAGCTTGAGCGTGGACCCGTCTGGCTTGAGCAAAAGCTCATCAGCTTGGACCCAAGGTCACTGGCTCTTGCAAGGGGTGGCTCGGTCTACTGAAGGCCTGCGGTCAAGGCACATGTGAGAAAGCAATCAATGAACAACTATGGTGTCGAATTGGCAACAAAAAACTAATGATTGATGCTTCTCACCTCACTCCGTTCCTGTCAATCTGTCCCTATCTATCTGTCTCTCTGACTATCTCTCTGTCCGTGTAAAAAAAAAAAAAAAAAAAAGGATTGCTGAGGCTATTCTTGTTCTTTCTTGGTTCCATATAAATTTTTGGAATACATGTTCTATATCTTTGAAGTATTGCATTGAATTTATAAATTGCTTTGGGTAATATAGACATTTTAATGATATTTATTCTTCCTAACCATGAGCATGATATATGTTTCCACTTGTTTGTATCTTCCTTGATTTCTTTTATCAATGTTTTATAATTTTCCGAGTACAAGTCCTTAACGTCCTTGGTTAAATTTACCCCTAGGTACTTTATTTTTTTGGTTGCAATAGTGAAGGGGATTGTTTCCTTAATTTCTTTTGCTGACAGTTCATTGTTGGTATATAAAAATGCCTCTGATTTCTGAGTATTAATTTTATATCCTGCCACCTTCCTGAATTCATTTATCAGGTCCAGTAGTTTTTTGACTGAGACTTTAGGGTTTTCTATATACAGTATCATATCATCTGCAAATAATGACAGTTTTACTTCTTCTTTTCCAATTTGGATGCCTTTTATTTCTTTTTCTTGTCTGATTGCTGTAACTAGGACTTCCAGAACTATGTTGAATAAGAGTGGTGAAAGGGGCACCCTTGCCTGGTTCCTGATCTTAAGGGGATTGCTTTTAATTTTTGCCCATTTAGTCTGATGTTTGCTGTGGGTTTGTCATAAATGGCCTTTATCATGTTAAGGAATGTTCACTGTATTCCCACTTTACTGAGAGTTTTGAGCATGAATGGGTGCTGGATTTTATCAAATGCCTTTTCTGCATCTATTGAAATTATCATGTGATATTTGTCCTTCCTTTTGTTTATGTGATGAATCACATTGATTGATTTGTGAATATTGAACCAGTCTTGCCTCTCCAGAATAAATCCCACTTGATCATGGTGTATGATTTTTTTTCATATATTGCTGGATCCAGTTGGCTAATATTTTGTTGAGAGTTTTAGCGTCTAAATTCATCAGGGATATTGTCCTATAATTTTCGTTCTTTGTGTTGTCGTTGCCTCGTTTTGGGATCAGAATTATGCTCACCTCATGAAAGGCGTTTGGAAGTCTTCCTTCCTCTTGAATTTTTTGAAATACTTGAGGAGGATAGGAGTTAGTTCTTTTTTGAATTTTTGGTAGAATTCACTTGTGAAGACATCAGGCCCAGGACTTTTCTTTTTTGGAGTTTTTTGGTAACTGTTTCGATCTCATTTGTTGTAATTGGTCTGTTTAGGTGTTCTGATTCTTCCAGATTGATATTTGGAAGATTATATGATTCAAGAAATTTGTCCATTTCACCTAGGTTGTTTAATTTTTTGCACAGAGTTCTTCATTGTATTTTCTTATAATCTTTTGTATTTCTGTTGTGTCAGTTGTTATTTCTCCACTCTCATTTCTAATTTTATTTATTTGAGTCCTCTCTGTGTTTTTCTTGGTGAGTCTAGTTAAAGGTTCATCAATCTTGTTTATCTTTTGAAAGAACCAGCTCCCGGTTTCATTGATCCTCTGTATTGTTTCCTTAGCCTCTATATCATTTATTTCTGCTCTGATCTTTATTATTTCCTTCCTTCTACTGGTCCTGGGCTTTATTTGCTGTTGTTTTTCTAGTTCTTTTAGATGCAGGGTCAGGTTGTTTATTTGAGCTTTTTCTAGCTTCTTATGATATGCCTGTAGTGCAATGAACTTCCCTCTCAGTACTGCTTTTGCTGTGTCCCATAAATTTTGAGTTGATGTATGCTCATTATCATTGGTTTCTAGAAACTTTTTTATTTATTCTTTGATCTCATTGTTAATCCATTCATTATTTAATAACATGCTATTTAGTTTCCATGTGTTTGAGTATTTTTCAGTTTTCCTTTTGTGGTTAATTTCTAGTTTCATGGCATTGTGATCAGAGAAAATGCTTGATATGATTTCAATCTTCTTAAATTTATTGAGATCATTTTTGTGTCATCACATTTGGTCTATCCTAGAGAATGTACCATGAGCGCTTGAGAAGAATGTATATTCTACTGCTTTAAGATAAAAAGTTCTGAAAATATCTATTAAATCGAGTTGATCTAGTGTCTCCTTTAAGTCTGCTGTTTCTTTATTAATTTTCTTTCTTGAAGATCTATTTAGTGATATTAGTAAGATATTGAAATCCCCTACTATGATAGTATTGCTGTTAATCTCGCCCTTTATGTCCATCAAAGTTTTCTTTATGTATGTCGGGACTCCTATATTTGGTGCGTAGATATTTATAATAGTTATATCTTCCTGTTGAATTGTTCCCTTTATCATTATGTAGTGTCCTTCTTTATCTCTTACTACATCCTTTGTTTTAAAGTCCATTTTGTCAGCTATAAGTACTGCTACCTCTGCTTTTTTTTTATTTCCATTTGCATGAAATATTTTTTTCCATCCTTTTACCTTCAGTCTATGTGCATCTTTTGTTTTAAGGTGTGTCTCTTGTAGACAGCATATGTATGGGTCCTGTTTCTTTATCCATGCAGCTACCCTATGTCTTTTGATTGGGTCATTTAATCCATTTACATTTAAGGTTATTATTGATATGTAGTTGTTTATTGCCATTTTATTCTTTAAAGCTATATTCTTCTTTTGCTGTATTCTTTCCTCCCTTTGAACTGTTCATTACAGGCCCCTTAGTATCTCTTGCAGAATTGGTTTGGTTTTAATGAATTCCTTGAGGCTTTTTTTGTTTGGGAAGCTCTTTATTTCTCCTTTAATTTTAAACGTTAGCCTTGCTAGATAGAGTAGTCTTGGTTGTAGGTTGTTGTTCTGCATTACTTTGAATATATCTTGCCATTCCCTTCTGGCCTCAAATGTTTCTGTTGTGAAGTTGGATGTAATCCTTATGGGGGCTCCTTTGTAGATGATAGCCTTTTTTGCCTCTAGCAGCTTTTAAAATTTTCTCTTTATCCCTTAGCTTTGGTATTTTAACTATGATGTGTCTTGTTGTAGATTTCTTTGGGTTTCTCTTTAATGGAGTTCTGTGTGCTTCTTGAACGTGTAAAATGTTTTCCAGCCTTAATTTAGGGAAGTTTTCTGTTATGATTTGATTGAACAAAGTTTCTATTTCTTATTCTCTCTCCTCTTCTTCAGGAACCTCTATGATGGGGATGTTATTTCTCTTCATGTTGTCACAGAGCTCCCTTAGAATTTCCTCACAGTTTTTGAGTCTCTTTTCTTTTTTCTGCTCTACTTCTGTGCCTTTGTTTATTGTGTCCTCTAACTCGCTGATTCGACCCTCAGCCTCATCCATCCTACTTTTAATTCCTTCCATTGTGGTATTCAGTTCTGATACTATATTTGTCATTTCTGTCTGATTCTTTTTTATTATTTCAATTTCCTTTTTTATACTTGTTATCTCTTTATTTAGGTGTTCGTAATGACTATCCATTGTTGCTCTAATCTCTTTGAACATCCTAACTATCATTATTTTAAATTCTGCATCTGGTAATTTGGTTATATCTGGTTCATTCAGGTCGTTCTCTTGGGCTTTCTCTTGATTCATTTGGGTTGCATTTCTCTGCCTGTCCATTTTGTCTGTGTATAAGAAGGGTGTGACCACTGGAGACCAATGGGTGTTGCCTTTGTGTTCTCTAGGTGTGGTCTGTCTGCAGGCCCGACACCCCCTCTGCTGCTGCCTAGGGCAGTTGGGTATGGGTGTTGCCAGCGCCGGCCCACTGCGGCTGTTGCTGTGATTTTCGCCTCTCCTCCACAGGAGGGGCTGTGTTCTGGTGCCTGGCTATATAAGCCTCAGCCTGCCTGGGCCTTCACCTCACCCCAAAAGGTTGGGTTGTGCACTGCACTCTAGCCACAGGCCTCAATACCACGGGTAGAGGTGAGCACCTTTGCTCAGCTGCGGACTCAGCCTGTTCCCGGGCTTCCACCCATTGCTTGCGGTCCGAGCCTGCTTGCCACAGTTTCTTGGGTTGGACGGGGCTGCTGACGTGCACTCAGCTGTGAGCCTCCGCCCGTCCAAAACTTTAGCCCTGCCCCTGAGGCCAGGACCCGCTTGCACTGGATGGACACCATGGTTTATCGGCCTGGTTGGGGCTGCTGGCGTGCACTCAGCCGTGAGCCTCCGCCTGTCCCTGGTCCTAGGCCCGCCCCCATGGTTAGGGCTGGCTTGTGCAGGGTCCAGGGTGGCAGAGCAGTTCTCTGCTCGTTCCTGGCCTCCCGCTTTTCCCCCGCAGGTGGGGCTACAGGCGGGCCTGCAGCTGCTGGACCACTTTCGCGCGTCCCCTCTGCCCCTGCTGGGCTAGACCAAGCTCACACTGGCTGGGCCTCCAGCCCCGCCAACAGAACTGCGTTTCAGCATCTTGCCACCACCGTCCCTCCAGCCAGCCCTTAGCAGTGTGGGTAGGGGCACTGCAGCTCAGACCCTAACACTCCATACTGTAGTCCTGGAAGCTCCCTCCGTCTAAGCAACTCTGCTCTAAGTGCCTCAGGAGAGTTTGTTTGGCTGGTGTCCTGTCTCCCTTTGCTGGTATTGCTAATTCCAGGGGAAATATTTGTTTTTGATTAGGGAAGTGACTTAGCCCAAGTGTTAGGGTGGCTGTCCCTCAGAGTGTTTCTCCCTGTGCCTTCAGTCCTCATTCTCTTCCTGCTGCTCTGGTCCTCTCCTCTGTCCCCGTTCCCCGGAGCCTTGGGTGAGTGGTTGTGAGAGAGGTTTTCTGCGCTGTCCTTTTAAGAAGAATCCTGGGTTTGAGACAACTGTCGCTTTCTCACAAACAGTATCCTCACTTGTTTCATAGCTCAATACTGTCCAAACGCCTCTTCTAGGCTCTGGGGCTGCAGGCTGGGGCTTTTTTCCTGGGACCCAGGTCCCTCCTTCTCTGCCAAACTCTCTTCCTGCCACACAGGTCTCTCTGGGCTGCCATTTGCTCTGGGGAGCTGGGCAGCCCTCTTCGAGTTTTTGCTTTTCCTACCGGTCTCATTGTGGCTTCTTCAGTGTTCCTTGGTTGAAGAGTCCACTTAGTTTAGTTCAAAGTTGGTTTATCCAGATGATGGTTCTTAATTAAGTTATAATCCACTTTGGTTCTGGGAGTTGGAAGTTGGTACGTCTGCCTACTCCATCGCCATCTTGCCGTCCTCCAATGTTGTATACTTTTATGAACACCAGAGATCATGACAATAATAACATGAATTGAGCCCTGACTCAGGGCTTGGCTATTTCAAGTGCTTTATGTGTATGGATTCATTTAATCATTATGACAACTTCTATTTATGTACATTTTGCAGATAAGGAAATCAAGATTAAGTAACTTTACCAAAGCCATACAGATAGTGACTTATCTAAGATTAAAATCCTAGTTGTCTGGCTCGAGTCTGTCCCTTTCTCCCTGTAATGGTGGTATAGTAATACCACCTCTTTACATGTTCAGAGAACATGCGGACAAAATGGCTTATTTTGTTTTTGCTGCTTTGGAGAATATTGGCAAGAAGAGCTGGAGACAGAGAATAAGGTAGCTAGATTAAAATTTTTTTCATGTAATGAGGTAGGCAAAATAGAGCTAAAAATAATCTATCTAAATATAAATTTAAGAAATACAGATCTCTTTGTTAAATAAAAAGTTAGTGTTAATTAGATTAATCTTCCCTCCGTGGTCTTAAACAGTCCTAATTCTCTTCTTAGGGTGCTAGTCGTCTATACCTTTCATGTGTTTTATAATCATAATCTTAACTTTTTGGAAGAAATTAGATGGAGTAGATATGAATCTATGAGAAAGACAGGATATATATAATAAACATGTCATGCAAAGCATTCCTATTATTTATCAACTCATTAAAGCAAAAAGTAGTCCAATTGGCATCAGAATATTGAAAACAACAAGAAGATGGTATTGCTTATTCAAGAACTTCTGGCTTCTCATCCTTTATTTCTCCTCTGAGGGTAGTTAACAAGATTATAGTTTTAATCCCTGGTCATGCTTTGCCAACCAGCTTTTAGTACAGGCTTGGGGATATTCTACATAGCTTCATAAGTAGAATAGGAAGCTATCTTCTTCCCTTCTCTCAAACATCATGATCACTCCTCATCATTCAGAGCCTAGGCAATGTCCAACCCCCTCTCCCAAAACTGCTCTGCCTTTTCATGACTTCCTTCTAAATACTGTTTGGCATCACTTCTGCAAAATCAATACTTACCACCTAACATTGTCATTCATATGTGTATACATATGTATATATCAGGCTTTAGATATATTGTGCCTGATATATATTATATACATATACATCAAATGCCTTATATATATTTATATATATTATATATGTGTATATGTCTATATATACCAGGCATTAGATATAATGTGTATATAAGTGCATATATTATATATAAATGTTAAATATGTATTATTTAAATATATACATGTAGGATGGGGCAAAAGTAGGTTTACAGTTGTGAGTATGCATAACAATTTATTCTTGTATTATTATCTATTAATTATTGTATTTCCCATATGAACAACTGTAAAACTACTTTGCCCAACCCTGTATGTATCAGGCATTAAATACATTATACACATATATATATTACATATTAAATATATGTGTGTATAATTAGATATATATCAGGCATTAGATATCTGTATATGTGTGTATACTAGGCATAAGATATATTATCTATAGATAGATAGCTAGATATCAAGCATTAGATATAAGTTCCTTTCAGGAAGGAACTGAGTCTCTTTAAACTTACTATGTCCCACATCAAGTACACAGTTAGGCCACCAGAAATGTTTGTTGAATTAATGTATTCAGGAAAGAGGAAGAGAGGGAAAATGAATGAACAAATGAAGAAATGAGTTGAAGGACTTTCTGATCAACCAATCCTACCTTTGCTTAGTGCAATGTTTCTCTAAGAGATCTCTTTCAATATTTTTCCTCAGAATCACCTGAAATAATTGTTTAAAATGCAAAGTCCTAGGCTCCATCCTCAATCCCTTTAACCCAAATGTCTGGAGTTGGGCCCAGGAATTTGCATCTTAATAAGCACCTCAAATGATTCTTTAGCACACAAATCTAAGAGCCACTGGTTCATCAGAATATGTTTACAACAGTAGTTCTTAACCTTTTTTGAGGTACCTAACACACCAGTTTCATAAGCGCATTCACCGAACCCTTCTTTAGTGATAAAATATGATTCTTTTTTCCAAATTCAAGACATAGATATATGGTTTTTTACTGGTGCACAAAATGAGCTGTGCATGAACATCACCTTGCTCAAAGAACAAAACCAACAAGTGCATGAACTCACAACAAATTGCAGTATTACTTTATTCTGGCCTCCGCAGCCGAGGCTTCTCCGAACCCCTGAGACTGACTCATCGAACCCCTAGTTAAGAACCACTGGTTTAGAAGATATTTTTTGAATGATTATTGGAATAATCTGGATTAAACATTACTCCCATCTAGAGATTTTATAATTCAGCTCAAACAGAACAACGTGGGAATCACTCTTTCTGTAGGAAATTAGCTCTCCGGGAAGAGAGGGACTTTTAGTTTGGGGGCACCAAATGTTGTAAATGATTTGAATTGTGAATCGTAAAGCCCATAGTACTGGTATATTATTACGCATTAAATAGTATTCCCGTAGCATCATTTCACTTAGCAGTTGTATAACCTGCAGGAAACCCTGAGCGTGGAAGCATTCTTTGGAGCAAGCTATGTAGTCTTTTTTTTTTTTTTTTTTTGACAAGAGAGTCAGAATCAGAGAGAGGAAATTGATGCTGGACCTTAGTTGTTCACTAATTGCTTTGCTTTCTCATATGTGTCTTGACGGGTTGTGGAGAGGCTACAACAGAGCAAGTGATCCTTTGCTCAAGCCAGCGACCTTGGGCTACAAGCCAGTGACCCTTGGGCTCAAACCAGCGACCATAGGGTCACGTCTATGATCCCCAGAGCGAGTGACCCTGTGTTCATGCTGGTGAGCCCATTCTCAAACTGGGCGACCTTGGGGTTTCAAACCTGGGTCCTCTGCGTCCCAGTCTGATGCTCTATCCACTGCGCCACCGCCTGATCAGAAGGTAGCTTGGTAGTCTTGTCCTCAGTAGTCACCTGTGTGTGCTTGTGGGGCTGTCTCATCTATGGATCATTTCTAATCTTTGTGAACACTAAATTAGAGTCCCTTGAAATGAAGAAATTCCATTGAATTGGTTCTAGATGATTTGATGTCTTTTTTTCCTAAACCTCTACCTATATAACATTCATTCAATTTGAAGCCACCTGTTTTTAGGACTATAAGAAATGGAGGAATAGAATTCTTTCTTCTGGAGTTTCCATATTAATATTTTTAAACCAAGTTCTTAGTCTCATGCTCAGTTGAGAGCTCTCTCTTTCTCTCATCTCCAACTTTTCTTCATCTCAAACTTTTTATTCTCTATAGGGTTTTCTACAAGTTTCTCTTTGTCTTTTTAAAAGTATTTTTAATCAGTTTCATTCTTCACTTTTTAATCTCAGAAGCATGAGTATCAGAGAGAGAGAGAGAGAGTGAGAGAGTTTCCTGTGTCGGGGTGCGTTTTATTGGGTTGTCTTTCTGTTCAACCTACATTTCCAGTATTCCACAATATACCACACATCATTTTCATGTCCACTTATTTTGATTCATATGTCACAGTAATGGAGAAAAAGGAAGGACCTCAGACAATTTGAGTGCTTTGCTTCAGATGTCAGCCTTATATATTTCAATATATAAGTTTTTTTCTGAGTAGTAGCCAGTGCATCCTAGCTACAGCAAGTCCTTTGACGCCATCCAGTGGACTTAAACAATCACAAGCTTGGGAAATCAAATTTGATTCAATGAGTACAACTGAACACCTGGAACTGTTCCGAAGAACTAATTTCCTGCTGGAACAATGCTTTGTATCCTTTCAAAACAAATATCTGTGCAGTTTCATAAAGTGCCTTGTTTTATTTAGTTAAGTAAACCATGAGAATTAAGAGGCCTTGTGATGTGATAACCAGCAAATTAGAAAGCAGAGGTTACATTTTCTTTGCGGTAACTAGCATCTGGCATAGCAACCAGTGCTCTGGAACTGGCTTGCTTTAGTTTTGTTTTTGTGGTTTTTTAATGAAATAATAAGCAATTGATATCTGAGATGGGGGAATATGACACACAGATGTCTTTATTTTAAGGAGAGAGAGACTTCCCAATCTGAGTAGGTTCCTAACTAGGAACTCCTTTCCACTTTTAAAGTATTAAATCTAGTAAGAATAAGGAGACACTAAAAAGAAAAACAAATCAGTAACAAACTCCTGCAGGCAGCAGAAGGAATAAATTTTTGTATTGTAAGTCTTCCATGTAACCTAGCCTAGAATTAAAAAAATATTACAATATTTCAATCTTTTTAAAATTGATCATTAAAACATTTGCCCAGTGTGATGGTTAATTTCATGTGTCAACTTGACTGGTACAGAATGCCCAGCTGTGTGGTCAAATATCAGTTTAGATGTTTCTGTGAAGATATATTTTAGTTATGATTAATATTTAAATCAGCAATTTTGAGTAAAGCTGGTTATCCTCCATAATGTAGTATACCTTGTTTAATCAGTTGAAGACCTTAAGAGTAAAGACTAAAGTTTCCCAAAGTGGAAGAAATTCTCTTCAAATATGAAGCATTAAAGCCTTGTCTGTATTTCCAGCCTGCTGCCCTGTGGAATTCACATTCAAGACTGCAATATCAAGTCTTACCTAAATTTCCAGCCTTCTGGCCAACCCTATAGATCTTAGATAGATAGTTAGATAAATAGATAGCTAGATAATCTTCTATTGTTTTGTTGTTGTTGTTTTGAAGAACCCTGATTAATATTCCCAGGTCTGCACTTTAATATATATTCTACATAACTGAATCTCAAACTTTAATATACATCAAGATAAATACCATTGAAATAATTGTCTTAGGAAGTACATTGCCGGGCATCTATATCTATAGTAAGTTCCACAGTTGTACACTCAATTTAGAACTATGTGATGTGCATCACACCAGATTTGATTAAGAGCTTTATAATACACATTACAGTATTTGCTTATTGTGTACAGCCTAAAAAAGGGAGAGGAAACTAATATTTAATTTAAACTTAATAACAGTTAATAAACACCCACTATGTGCCAGGTAGCAGACTAGGCTCTTCCAAGGATATCATCTCCCATTTGTGGGGCAGCTGTGTTAGGCTTGCTCGCAGGGTTATCAGCTGCAAGTGCTTTGCCTGATTGGCACATGAGTGCACAGCAGTGCCACATTTGTATGGCCTATATAAGGCTATGGGTGCTTGTGTTCGAGAGAGATGGGGGATTTTGGATGCACAGATTGCCTGCCTACCACTGTGAGGGGCCATTTTGCTGTTTGTTTGTCTGAGAGGCAGTTTCCCCTGCCTGTGTGCTTGTCCGCTGTTGTGAGACTTTATTTAATGGAATATGGCCCAATGCTTTCCAGCTCCGCAGTTTTTCTACCATCTGTCTGAATCCAACGTGGACCCGCCTGGCCTCAGACACTGGCATTATTTCACCACTGAATTCTACTAACATTATAGAACAGACTAAATTACTTCAGCAAGGTTAGGGCAACCTTTCATTTGTTCATCAGATATTTGCTGAGCAGCTACTATATAGGTCAGGCATTTTGCTCAGCCTTGAGCATAGAAAAGTAAATGAGAGACATGGTCCCCTCCTGGAGCTAAAATTTTAGAAAGTATAACCAGTAATGGTCAAATGACCAAGAAACAACTAACATTGTAGAGCATGTGAAAAGTACAATGAAGACAATGAGCAAGGTGGAATGACAAAATAATTGTGGAACGGATCCATTCCTAATTTAAGTAAGTCAGAGAAGGTGAGATTTAAGCTCATTGAGACCTGAAGGAAACCAAATGAAGAATGAAGGTGGGTGGGGTCAGATGGCATCCCAGGCATTGCTGGGCAGGGACACCATCAGAACTGCTTTTGTGTAGTGCCTGTGCACATTGGTGTGCCTGTGCCACTCCCTAGGGGCAGCATCTCATAGAGACAGGTGAACATTCCAGTATGAAATTCAAAGGAGTCTGACATGGTGATATAATGTTGGGAGTCATCAACAGATAAACAGGATTTAAAGACAAGGGAATGATAAAGTTACCTGAATAGAGACTCATAAGCAGAGGGTAGCGCCCAGGACCAAGACCTGAGGACTCCAGCCATTGTAACTCAGTAAGAGGAGTACCTGCAAGTAAGCAAAATAGGAGACACTGAGGAAGACAGGAGGAGAACCAGGAGAGACCAGTGTCACAAGAGCCCAGCCAGTAATCCAGATTGATCCCTGCATCTGTTCTGCTTGCAGCATTTCTCTGATGCATCTGGAGAGTGCAATAGTGATGCATTGCACTTGGTACACAGTAGCTCAGCTGATTCTTATGATTTTAGAAAGGCAGCAGGCAGGTGTTTTTAGATGAGAACATGTGCTCAGAGAAGTGAAGTAACTATTAAATTATGAAGCCAGAATCTGAGCCCAAGTCTTTAAACTGCTGGCTGAGTATCTTTTCTGCTTAGTTGCAAAATCCTTAAAGATCACTTTTATGACTTATTTATCATCATCAAAAATCTTGTCTTTTTTCTTTTTTTTTAAGCATCTAGGAGATTCTAAGATGGCTGAGGAGTTAGGTTGAAGCTGTACTCAGCTCCTCCCAGCACCAAACTGGATTTATGGCTAAATTATAGAGCAATCAACCTGAATAAACAACTGAAGGATAGCTGATCAGGAGTATTATAGCCAAGGATCTACAGGAGAAGTCAAATAAAGACTGGTAAGAAGAACCAATATGCAGAGAGGTCTGGCCCCTGCACCCATGTGTGGCAGCCGAGAAGCCAGAGGGATCTCTCAGCTGTAAAAGTCTCAACCTCACTCCAGGAGCCTAACGCAGAGCACCAGGGTTGGGAAGAGGGGCCTGCTCGGCGTCTGGCAGTGAAAATCAGTGGGGACTCTGTCTTCCTGGAAGAAGAGGGAATCTGCTAGAAACCCAGATACTCTCTTAAAGGGTCAATGCCCAGGATCTTGCTCTCCAACACTCACCAGGGGCTCCAATAATAGAGGGAAGGCGACTCAGGGTATATAGGAGTCATAAAGAGAAAATCTGGGTGGCATGGGCCTGAGGAGAGATTGGAGGGTCAGCCACACTGATTCTGAGTGCCTATCCTACACTGCACTCAGACACCATCTTCCCAGGGTTAAGCACTCCTATTCTTACAGCACCAGCCTGGGCAGTGCACTAACCTGGACCTCCAGCTATTGGCAACACCACCCTGCCAAGATCAAATCCTGCAGGAAGGTTTGTTGGATGTACCAAATAGGAACCTTTGGTGTACACTTTTTCTCTTTTCCTTTTTTTAAGTGAGAGGAGAGAAGATAGTGAGACAGACTCCCGCATGTGCCCTGACCAGGATCCACCCAGCAATCACCATTTGGAGCTGATGCTGGAATCAACTGAGCTATTTTTGGTGCCTGAGGCTGATGTGCTCAGACCAATTGAGCCATCCTCAGCAGTTGGGGCCAACGCTGGAACCAATCAAACCACTGGATGTGGGAAGGAAAGAGGGAGAAAAGGCGGAAAGGGAGGAGAAGAGAAGTAGATGGTCACTTCTCTTGTATGCCCTGACTGGGAATTGAAACCAGTATATCCATACACCAGGCCATTGCTATATCCACTGAGTCAACTGGCCAGGGCCACACTCTTTTTCTAGACAAGGTCTAGGCAGATACTCAGATAATCACTGAGCTTTGTCAACTACAACAAGAGGGTGCACACAACCCACACAGGAAACATTCCTGGAGCACCCACCTCAGATAATCTGGAGCACTATGCCATTGAGCTCCACAAGACATTTCCATTATAAAGCCATCATAACAAGTTTGGTAGTCATAGCAGAAGTACCTAAAACAAAGAGACAAATACAAAAAGGCAGATACAATGGGGAAACAAAGAAATATACCCCAAATGAAGGAACAAGAGAAATCTCCAGAAAAAGAATAAAATGAAATAAAAGCAGCCAACACACCAGATGTTGCTTAAAACAATGGTTATAGGATGCTCAAGGACCTTAGGGGGAAAATGAATGAGCTCAGTGAGAACTTAAACAAAGAGAAAGGAGGCATTAAAATGAATATAGAAACCATAAAAAAAAAGTCAGAAATGAAGAATACAATATGTGAAATGAAAAATATACTAGAAAGAATCAACATCAGGTTATATCAGTGGTTCTTAACCTGGGTTCTATCGAACCCTAGGGGTTCGATGAGTCGGTCTCAGGGACTCGGAGAAGCCTCTGCCACGGAGGCCAGAATAAAGTAATACTGCAATTTGTTGTGAGTTCATGCACTTTGTTGGTTTTGTTCTTTGAGCAAGGTGATGTTCATGCACGGTTCATTTTGTGCACCAGTAAAAAAACATATACCTATGTCTTGAATTTGGAAAAAAAAATCGTATTTTATTTATCACTAAAGAAGGGTTCCGTGAATGCGCATATGAAACTGGTGGGTTCCGTACCTCAGAAAAGGTTAAGAATCACTAGGTTAGATGAAGCAGAGGGTCAAATCAGCAATTTAGAGGACAAGATAACAGAAAACAGAACAACAAAAAGAAAAAAGAATTTTTAAGAATGAAAGTTTAAGGGATCTCTGGGACACAATCAAGCATAACAACATCTGTATCTTAGGGGTACCAGAAGAAGAAGAAGAGAGTGAGCAAGGGATCAATAACTTGTTTGAAGAAATAATGGCTGATAACTTTTCTAACCTGCTGAAGGAAAAAGACACCTAAGTCCAGGAAGTACAAAGAGTACCAAATAGGCCCACACCAAAACACATCATAATTAAAATGGCTAAGGTTAAAGATAAAGAGAGAATCTTAGGAATAGCAAAAGAGAGTTAGTTACCTACAAGGGAGCTGCCATAAGGCTGTCAGATGATTTCTCAGGCCAGAAGGGATTAGCATGAAATATTCAAAGTGATGAAAAGCAAAGATATACAATGAAGACTACTCTATCTAGCAAGGCTATCTTTTATTTTATTTTATTTTATAAAAAATTTTATTGCATTTATAGGAGTGACATTGGTTAATAAAGCCATACAGGTTTCAAGTATACAACTTAACAAAATATCTGCATACTGCATTGTGCTCCCATCACCAAAAGTAAAGTCTCTTTCCAACCTTATTTATACCCCCGTTGCCCTTTCCCACCTCTGGCTATCACCATATTGTTGTGATACCATAAAATTTCACTTATATGTGAAATCTAAAGAACAAAATAACAAAATAGAAACAGACTCATAGATACATAAAACAGTCTGATGACTGTCAGAAGGGAGGGGGGTTAGGGGGCTGACTGAAAACGGTAAAGGGATTAAGCAAAAATAAAAAACAGACAAAAATATGTTGACTGCCAGAGGAAGAGTGAGGATGGGAGGAAGTAAAAGGAGGTAAATGGGGGATAAATTTTGATGGAAAGGGACTTGATTTGGGGTGGTGAGCGCATGATGCAGTATGCGGATGATGTGTGATAAAGTTGTACACTTGAAACCTGTATGGTTATCAACCAATGTCACCATAATAAATTCAATAAAAAAAGAATAATGACTATAATAAAACATAATTTCGGAAGTTCAAAATAAGCATCTATTGCATAAAATAGTATGCAAAAGAATTACCTAATTGTTGCAAATTAATGATGAAGATATTATCTGTGACAAATAGGAAAGTAAATGAGGAATCCACTTAGATGTCAAAGATCTGGGCCTGGGGGAACTAGGAAAGAAAATAGGGTTTCCCCCAAAAAAAAACCTCATGTAGTCATTTTCTTTTCCTTGACCTAAAATCTGCCACTCAGAGCTCCTAAAGCTTTCTCTCAACTCCTTGGCTTCCAATGAGGCATTTTTGTAATGTTAGGAAGACAAATGGTCAGTGCCAAAAAACCTGAAGAGTTTTCAGCCTCAGGAACTGAGGGAAACACTAAGGAACGACTGACCTGAAATGGGCAAAGGGACACTGAAAGCAGAAAGACCACATCTCAAAACCATCTTGCTGTCTAGGGGTGTACTCTCCCAAACTGGGAAAAGATGACCATCATAGTGGGCAGATGGGTAGGCAGGGCAGAGGAAGTCCACTTTGGACCACGTGGATTTTTAGTCCAGCTCCCATGAGGCAGCCATGCTGGGGGGAGGGGTGCAGGGAGAGAGAGGGTCCTAAGGAGCCACAGCCATCTGAATCTTCCTATTTTAAGATGTCCCTAGCTTCAGTTACCATCTGACTGTACCTATGGAAGATGCTCAGTGAGAATTACCTAGCAGGATCCCATTAAACCCCAGATTCATGAGTAGAATAATTACTGCTGTTTTGTCAAAAGTTCAGAAATAAGAGAAGTGAATGCAACAAATCACCAAAGTAGCAATTCATAAAATGTATTGAGCACACACCAAAAGACAGTTTGCAAACTGGGAGTGCTCCACCCAAACATGGAATCAGGCTCGGGGGTATATTATTATAAAGCAGTGCATAGAGTAAGACTGTTCATTCTGCACAGGAGTTGGTTATGTAATATTAGAATTTTCTTAAGTGATAGGGAGTTGGTCAACAATTACCTCATATCAACCTTGGGACACAGTTCAAGTTTTGCTTCTGCTTTATAGAGTCATATGTAAGAAATGACCCTGGTCATATTAGACTTGCAAAATCAACTAAATTATGCTTTGCTTGTATGAAGAAACTAGTTTCTGTCTGCTCTGGGAATTTTCAAGGTTGGTCACTGTTTTTGACTTGAACAGTTTTAAGCCAAAAATTGTATGTATGTAATGGGGGATGGTTTATACCTCAATAGATAAGTGGACAACTGTTAACCCCCACCCCATCCCCAATACACACTGAGAGAGGCTCTGTCCTAGGCTCTGTAGCTATAAAGCTGAGAGGGGGGAAAAACACAAAACATGATGTATCTCTCAAGAAGCTGACAGGCTAATAAGAAAAAAGGATCAAAACAAACAAAACAAAACCCCATAAGTACAAAGTTTTAAGTGCAATGACAAAGCCTGCTGAGGTTATTATAGACACACAGTGATGGGGCACACACCCAACCTGGAAAATGGCTGGAGGAGGCTTCAGCTGAGCTGTGTCTCCTAAAAGAAGAAAAAACAGGAGCCAGGAGAAGAGGAAGGGAATGCGAGTGGGCAGACAACATAAGAAGGATGAGGGGGGAAGACATGTAGTGTGGGCAGGGACAACCCCACAAGGTGGCTAAAAATGACTCTGGAGATATAGATAGAGATGTGTCACCAAGAACTCAGTAAACTGGTTAGAGGCGTGGATTGAGTCACCCAGGAAACCATCAGTGTCATTTCAGCAGGGAAGTGGCCTGGTCAGACATAAGACCTTCTTTTGCAGCTGGCTACAGACCAGCTGAGGGGCAAGAAAGTTGGAGCAGGAGGCACAGGCTGGGCAAACATCAGTGAAGCTGGGCCAGAGTGAACTGGACCTGACTTTTCTCATCTCACAAAAGCCAAATAAGTTTTCAGGAATTTTGGGGAGAGACTATTAAAAATCAGTCATTGTTGGAATATTTACTGTATAGGAATTGAAAAATGCTACAAATCAAAGTGCCCCCCTCCTCCAGAGCAAATGGTTAACCATTTACCAGTATACCACTGATGGAAGCAGAGATTCAAATAAATTACAGAAAAGCTCTTAAGCAGGTCTCAATGACTAATTCAATATTGGGGGAGAATCAGAGGTTCCTCCAGATTGTCTAACATATACAACTGAGTGAATGCAAATGGCATGTGTTGACATGGAGAATGGACAGGAGAAGCCAATTTGGCCAAGATCATGAATTTGGGAATTATATATAACATGTTGAATTTTTAAAAAATTTTTATTAATTTTAATTTATTGTTTACATGGATTCAAGTGTTCCACCAAATATAACACCCTAACACACACACACACACACACACCCCAGTATAACATGTTGATTTTGAAATGTCAGCAAGCAATTGATGGCTGAGCTCTGAAGCTTGGAGGGTCTGAGCAAGGTCATAGAAGTGAGGCAGATTGTGTGGTGGGGAAGGAAAACATTGAAGCATTAAGTGTTAGAGGGTCCTGAGAAGGAACACAATGGTTTCAGCTGTGAGGGAATGCCTGGAGCAGCACGAGAAGCACCTGGAAGCCAAGCACATGATCACAGGTGTCACATGCTGTTGCCCACTGCCCCCTTGGTTGCAAGTCTCAGAGTCCCTTAGAGCTTAGAAGAAAGAGAGGAAAGAAAAACATGCCTGGAGGGAAGAAGAGAAGGAGGAGGGGGAAGGGAAAGGCATCAGCTGTATTCCCCAAAGGGAGAGCACACTGGACCTCTGTCCTAAGGGATTTTAAGGTTGGGGATTTTAGGGGAGGTCCCAAGGGAGGATTTTAATAAAATATTCATTAGTTCTGCAGTTTCGTGTTTCACTGATTGGATGGTGCCAAGGCAGGCAGTCATTAGTCAATAGGCAGTCATTAGTCAATGCAGATGGTCCCCAGGTCAACAGTAGTTTTTCCTTGTGGGTTTTGCTGCTTTTCTGGGCCTGGAGCTGAAACACAACTGAGGCCTAGATGTTATCTCTAGGAATTAGTGCTTAAGTGCTGTTCTTTGGCTCTCTTGTTTGTTCCTGCCTCCATATGAATTAAGAAAGATTTTGGTTTTCAAACCTTTTTGGACTTTGCCTCACCTGTGGTGGTTCAGTGGATGGGGCAATGACCTGGAGTGCTGAGGTCACTGCTTCAGAGCCCCTGGCTGGTGGGTCAAGGCACATGCAGGAGTTGATGCTTCCTGCTCCTCCCACCCCTGCCTTTCTCTCTCCTCTCTCTAAAGTCAATGGACAAAAAAAAATTTTTTTTAACTCTTTGGATTTTGGACCTGTATTATAGCCTCCATTTAACGGTAGACAATGAGGTACAGCAAGGGTAGGTAATTTGTCCAAGATCACATAGCTAAGTGGTGGGGATGCTCAATGATTCCCAGGCCCCCTGCTGGGGAGCAAGACCATCTGGTGAAAACTACCTTGACCACTTTCTCTACCAGAAATTCACCTCCAATCTTCCCACTCCACAGCAGCCTTGTGTGCAACTTCCTACCACCCCACCCCCGCACACATCCCTGTTCTACCTTACCCTCCAGCTTCTCTGATACTCACTTTATCTTACCTTAATATGGTTTAAAATAGAAGGAAGCCCCGTGGAGTGTGACTCAACCCAGGCACCTCTACTTGGCCCAGGAGGGACCCTCGGAAATTGGATCTGGGCACAGTTACACTTGCTAGCCGCCCTGGCCCTGCTCCTCCAGGGTTTAATCTCAGGGTAATGTGAAAAGCCAGGCATTGGGAGTGACCTGGAATAGGCCGGCTGGATAACGAAACTGGAACTGAATCCTTCCAGGATGCCAGGAAAAGGAACATCCGCTTTTTACCATTTGTATTAGAATCCACCCCACCCACCCACCCCCAATAAAAAGAAAGAAGAAAGAAAAGGGAAGGAAGGAAAGAAGGGAGGGAGGGAGGGAGGGAAGGAAGGAAAGAAGGGAGGGAGGGAGGGAAGGAAGGAAGGAAGGAAGGAAGGAAGGAAGGAAGGAAGGAAGGAAGGAAGGAAGGAAGGAAGAAGGAAGAGACAACTGTGCGCTGAATATTCCCACTGATTCCAGCAGCATCAGCTCCCTCATTTGCAAATAAAAGTTCTTCCTGGTATGTCGTCCTTAGTTTTCAACACAAGTGGCTTCCACACACTCTCTCTTCCAGACCACCTGGGACCCAGCCCTGAGTTCTGTTTTCTTGTCTGGTTGAAGGTTCTGTTATCAGCCAGGTGCACTGGCCTTGGCAGAGAACTTGACCCCATGATCAGATGTCTTCTGCCTCCGGAGTCCTCATCGTTGCTCATCTTTGCTTGCAGTGCTTAGGATGCAAACCACGGCAGTTCTCTTTCTTCGTCTTGTTTCCTCCCCCCGGTCCAGCAGATCAATACTCTTGCTTCTCAGGTACAATACAGGTCAATTCAGTAATCCTTCTGCCTGGAGTAGCTGAAGAATACAGGTGTCAAAGGCTGGCTTGTTTCCTAGGAACAAGAGCCTAAGAAGCATCCTGAAGGATTTTTTTTTTTAATTAAAGATCTATTTTAAGGGCAAAGTCGGATGGAAAGCCACGCATGCTCAGTTTACTATATCCAGATGTAAGACGAGAGATGAACCCTTGTTCCAAAGATGCTTGTGACCATGCCCCTCTTTCCATGGGACGCAACGACCCCCTCTGGATATGGCCTTCCACAGGGAGCTCCGCGGGGAAGACCGACTCCACATATTTGGTTTAATTATTTTAATTAACACCAACAGTCACGCTGTCAAAGTGACACCTCCGCGTAACCCCAGTTGCCCCGGATCGTCGCCATGATTCCATGCGAGCCACAGGCTTAGGTCGCCGGGGGTCTACGCAGGGGAACGGAGGGGCGGGGCTTTTAGGAGGGGCGGGGCCGGAGGGCTGCGGAGAGGCGGGGCCCGAAATTTCCTGGCGGAGGCGGGGAAGCAGGCGCGGCAGTCAGCTGAGCGTCGCTGGGCGGGGCGCGAAGCTGTACGTCAGCCCCAGGTTCCGCGAACCCTGGCCGTCGCTCCCAGGCTAGTCTCCTGGGCTGCATCTGCATCCGGGTCCCGACTCTTCCCCCCCGCAGGCACTATGCCGAGGAAGCAGTGACCCAGAGTGAGGCGGGAGCGCGGGCGCCGGGTGAGCTGGAGCAGGGGGTGGCAGGGGCTGGGAGAATCCGTGGCGCCTTCTTTGCCCTGGAAGCTGTTTCCGCAGCCCTCTTTTCTGCAGCCCTGAGCCAGTAGGTATGTTAGTGGCGAGGAGTGGGTTGTCCCCTCCAGTGGGATCATAATCTGGTGGGAAAGGGGCAGCGGGGGCAGCTGTCCCAAAGTACCCTTCCCCCCTTTTTACCGGCCTGGCGGGCTGCAGGTGACTTACTCTGTAGGTCAAGAAGGTGGTTAAGTGTGACACCCTCCCTCAGGTTGGGAATGACTGCACAGCCAGTTCCCCATTATAAGGGAAGTGGTTTAAGAGTACACCTTTGGAAGAGATAAAAACTAAAATCTACTCTAGCTTTATGAGATGGCCAGGAACACTGAGTTCTCCCTAAGTGACTTCTCCATAAGGTGGTGGGATATTGAACAGCTGAAAGGCATCTTCATAAACCGTTTTGTCTAGAAGAATATGTGTTTTTGTGTGTGTATGTACATACATACTTATATATAAAGAGAGAAAGAATATGAATATTTGATGAGGGTGAGGAATTGTTTCTGTGGTAAATGTGTAAGCTGTAGGCAGTCAACATCGCTAAGAGAAAATGAAACCCTGGTTCTGGTCTGCCTCTTCCACCAGGAAATTTGTTGAATGGGAATGTATGCCACAGATCTGTTCAAAGATGAAATGGAAAACCAACGCAGTAGGACATTAAGGTTGTGTTAGGACATCAAAAGCCTCAGATCTGAGCAAGCTGCACTATTAACAGGAGAACCCCTCCTTGCTGTTTGCCTAGGGGGCCCTGGCTAATCCCCAGGATGATGTGTCCAGTTTGTAGTGGGCTGGAGAGATGCAGGAGCAGAGGCCAAGGCTGGAGAATGCCTTGGAACAGACTAAGCAAGTAAAGTTTAAATGTAGCCTGTAGAGCAGTGGTTCTTAACCTTTTTTGAGGTACCGAACCCACCAGTTTCAAATGCGCATTCCCAAACCCTTCTTTAGTGATAAATAAAATATGATTTTCCAAATTTAAGACATAGGTATATGTTTTTTTACTGGTGCACAAAATGAGCCGTGCATGAACATCACCTTGCTCAAAGAACAAAACCAACAAGTGCATGAACTCACAACAAATTACGGTATTACTTTATTCTGGCCTCCACGGCAGAGCCTTCTCTGAACCCCTGAGACCGACTCATCGAACCCAGGTTAATAACCACTGCTATAGAGGAAGGACAGTCATTAGAGTCTTTTGGTCTGTTTTTGATCTGTTTTTCTGCTGGGCAAGTTTTAATGGTTATTTATATATTGTGAACAACAGTATAAAAACAGTAAAAAAAAAATTATAATTGACCTCAGGTTGAATCCAATTGAACCCTCCAAAAAACAAAAACTTTATTATTGAAAGGAAGTGGTCACTTTATTACCTTCCCATGGAACACCACCCCCTTCCCTTAAGTAGAAGCACATGGGCTTCTCTAAGCCCTGCTTTTTGTGAATTTTATACAGACTTGGACTATTTGATATATTTGGAACCTATGGAATAATGCAAAGGAAAAGGAAAAATAATTGAACTTTGTATTTTGTACATAAAATCCATTTTATTCTGAAAGTAAAGTTATGTTTTCATTTTGATGTGTGTATGAGTGCTGAATAACAGAATATGTGTTATGAAATAATATCTAGATACCTTTGTGGTGATATAAAAATAGCGCTAATTTTCAAAATAAGTTTTAAAAGTTGAGTTTAGGAATCTGAAATGAATGTCATAGAACTGTAGCAAAACTTATAATATTAGCATTCCGGGTTTGTCACCTACACAACAAGAAATGTCTCACTAGTGTTAGACTTTAAAATGCCTTGTTAAACTGTATTTGCATTTCATTTCACCAAGCATGTACTGAGAACCTGCTGTGTGCCTGTTTCTAGGAAGAATGAAGTAGAGATCTTGGCTTAAGTTTAATGAAGAGATGGACTGGCATTGGGTGATTACAGTACTTAGCAGAGAAGAGCCAAGAGCAAAGAACAGTGCCTTTCACATAGGATATTTATTTGAGCTGAATATTGACTGTCCAGTGGACGTTTGCCCTGGCAACAAGGGGGACAGACATTTCAGGCAGAAGGCTGAACAACAGGTGCGAGAGCACAGAAGCAAAAGAGTGAGGGAACTGACCCTGAAAAGCCATATTTTCTTGCTCAGGGGCTGGAACTCTGTCTTATATGGGAAGAATTTTAAGAAGTCAGGTGAGCTTTTACTGGGAAAGAAACCCCTAAATATGTCAAGTTATGTTCTAAGTGCTGTGGACACAGTAAAGAGGCAAAATAGGCACACACACACAAAATCCTGTACTCTGTAGAGTGCAATGGTGTTGTAATCCAGAATAAAACAAGAGGGCCTGGTATAAACTGGTGGGATGGAGAGAAGGTGGAAGTGACAGCACTTGGTGACTCATGGGACTTGGGGGAAGAGTGAATGAATGGGAAGAATCAATCAAAACTCCCAGGTTCCTGCCTGGGGCAATGAGGTGAAATCTATTTCCAATTTCTGTATCTTAGTAAATTACAAAATCAGAATACCACTTCTGTCATAAAAGGTGAGGTTTTCTTATCCTCTTAGTAGGACACATACTTTGAGTTCTTTTCCAGGATTGTGATGGGTTAAGTTGATGCGATCTTGGAACCCAAACCAGAATTTGCCAATAGTCAGCTATTGTTTCCAATCCACAAATGGGCTTTCACTCTTTAAAAATACTTTCTCCACTTGGAAATTGAACCTATGAATACTTCATCATCAAATCTGGAGAATCAGCCACATCACGGTAGGGTCCTGGGCTTATTCTGTATTAAGCCTGCTGGTCCATCGAGTGTCCAATGGTGGAATTCAGTAACATTTGATACAAAATGATTTGCTGGCAATCAGAATCATCCTGTAATAGCATGAGCAGTTGCCTGCTAAGGTCATTGCTCATATTTTCTATCATTGAAGTCATTCAAGCCTGGTCTATATGACCATCTGCCATGGAAACCGGACAAGATATACTTGTACTGAATAAAGGACTTTCACTACATCATTTTTAAGGCCAACTCAGGAATGAGTTTTAAACTCATGACTACAAAGTCAAGTTATTGCTATAATTACTTTCTTTAGCTCTGGAATTAAGAATGATGAAAATATATAATCAGGAATTAAAATAGCAGATCTGGGAATTAAATCTCAATTTTGCTTTGGATCTTTTACCTTCCAGCAATTTCTCTTTCTCATTGGCAAAATCTTGACAAATCCTGTGCTAAATTAATTCACCGTTCTGTAGTTAAATATCTCCTATGCTTAGAAATGACGTATTTCAGGTCCAGATTAGTTGGACTTTTATGAGAAATTCTGTTCTTTGACAGAACCTTGGAATAAACAGCTTAGTCCCAATTTCTATAACTTAAAGATGTGTGCAAGGATTTCCAATGCATCTCTGTTTGCTTAATTGAAAGTAGCTCAAGGTGATGTTAAAAACAGATAATTCAGCTTCTTCTATCTGGCATTCTACCAACAGATGTTTCACATATGCATTTATTATGATAACTGCTAATGAGGCCCCCCCAAATATTCTAAAACCATAGGGTGCCTTTTAAGTCACCAGAAATTGATTAAATTGCTTTTAGTAAAATTTTGGTAATAATTTGCATTCTTATAATTTTAGTGTTTACATGCTTGTGTTCGGCATATATGCAAACTTTTTATTTACTATGACATTTGCATTACCCAAATAAAATTTTCTAACAATGCTGGATAACAAAGAGTTTACTATAACTAGGACAGACATATATACTATTAGTGAGAGGGGGTGGCACAGCCATGAGGGTATTAGGGGGGGTGTGTTGGACGATGTGGGTTCAACTGTGAGCTTGCTAGAAGCTTAAGAATACTTTTTGAGCTGAAACCAACTAAATGATCATCATTTGCTGGACAAGTCAATAAACCGCAACAGGAGGCCAGGTGACTTCTGAAGGTCATACATCTGGTTAGTGGCACCCAGTATTTTTCCTACTGTCTCCCTTAGTATAAGCCTGCTTTTTTTCCTGGTGTCCTTATAAAACCTGGGCAACCTGAAGAAGTGAGAAGCAGCAATATAACAACTAGAGCCTCTAACTTTATCATGGTCGTGTCTAAAAGGTTGGCGGAGGAAAAAAGGAAAGTCGGGGGGGGGGTAGACAATATCTGTCCAATTTTCAAAGGAAAATCTCTTCTCTCCACTTGCCCTCTGCTCACTTCCCCTGCCTTTCCTCTCCTCTACCCCCCCCCTTCCTTTCTGTTCCTCTTCTTTCCTTCTCTTTCCCCTCCCTTGGAAAAAACATTGAGAAGAAATATGTGCATATAATAAAATGAAAACAAATCCATCTACATATATCTGCTTAGCCACTTTAAAAAAATCTGTTAAATGTTTTCATTTACTTTTATATTGTACTTTTTACAGTATAATCATTGAATACCTGAGAAAATTTTATATGGACCAGTAAGTGATACACATTACAAACATTTTATATTTACATCTATTACATAGAATTTTAATATTCCTCTGTAAAATATATAGGAAGACTGTTACTAAGTAAAAAACTATTTTTATGAAATGTTAGCACCAAAATCATTCTATGCAAAAATGAATTGTATAGAAAGCCAGAAAAGCTGACGTTATTCAAATTATTTTTATATAAATTATTTTATGCAAAATAGTACAAATTATTAGGGAAAACAAAAGCAGTCCATCTAGTCACCCGATGCTAAGAGACAGCACAATTCAGCATGATTCCCCTTTCTAAATGAATTAGGATGTGTAAAACAGATGCCTTCAAAAGGCTCCCAGTTGAATATTATGCTTTATCGGTGTTTTTTACTTCCTGAAATTGCCATCCTCATTAAAGAATTTCAGGGAAATGCCTTTCTTTGTGCTAGCTGCCTTAGGGAGAAGTCACAAAGGTGACAGTGTCGCTGGGCCTGCTCTCTGCTGTCCCATCAATAGTAGCTCCATCTCTGGTTACCTACAAGTTCCTTCAGACCAAAGGCAGGGGTTCCAGGGGACCTCCAGAGAGCCTGGGAATTACCTCTGTTGGATCACGAAGAAGCACTCCCCTGTTCTCCACGTGTGTGGTTACATTTTATTATATGGCCATTGAAAAAGTGCTCATAGATGTTATGATACAGTGCTGTATCAGATAGTGCACTTCTCTCCTCATCTTCCAGCGACTGACTCACTGACTGCAGTTCCTCATGAAAAGGCTTGGCATCATCTTCATGAGTATGGGGGGAAAAACGTTTGCCTATAGCCAGACAGAAGTAGCCAGTCATTAGAAGAGATGGCTATGCTTGCCCAGGTGGTAGGCCATACAGAAGCAGAGTTAGGATACACTTTCTCTTTGTTATGTCCACTTTGACCCCTCTACAAAATAAAGTGATATGCTTAAAATAGTCTCTCAATATGCAATAATTAGGCATTATTTCCTAGTCCTTTTGGTGTGCTTTGCAAAATTGTCAATTGCTGAAGCCTAAATACTATTCAGTCAGACCTTTATCATATTACAGGTGTGAATTTGGAATGACCCTTGATACTTGATTGCACCTCTTGTTAAGTGACCTTGGACAAGCTATGAATCCTCAGTGCACCCAGCTTTGTCCCTGTGAAAGAGACATGTACTATAATTGAGTTTCAGTGAGGGTTAGACTGGTACCTGGGAGGCAGTGATTCAGGACATAGTAAGCATCCAAAATATGTTAGCCAAAAGTATAAGAAATGAAATATGGAGATTATGAACAGCTTTATTGAGATATAACTCACATACCATATAATTCACCCAAAATATGGTGATTTGAGTTTAAAGATTTGCATGGGAAAATCAATTTAATGATACTTTGCTCATGTCTGCAGATATGCATATGGAAGCCCTCCTGAATGACTTGTTAGGATTTCTGACTGTAATGATGCCATGCCCTCTCTTCTTCTTCAGTATCCTAGCTCCTCACTACACCCCTTTACACACCCCTGTGCACACTCTTGTACACAGACATACACATGCACACACATAGACACTGAAGCTAGGATATACTTTTTTTTGTTTAAAAGGAAGAATCAGCCTGACCTGGGGTGGCACAGTGGATAAACTGTCGACGTGGAACACTGAAGTTTCTGGTTCAGAACCCCCGGCTTACCGGGTCAGGCGCATTCAGGAAGCAGCTACTACAGTTTCTGGTTCAGAACCCTGGGCTTGCCGGGTCAAGGCACATTCAGGAAGCAGCTACTACAGTTGCCGGTTCAGAACCCCAGGCTGCCTGGTCAAGGTGCATTCAGGAAGCAGCTACTATGAGTTGATGCTTCCCACTTCTCCCTCCACTTTCTCTCTCTTTCACTTAAAAAGAAAAGGAAGAATCAAATGTTCAAATATAATTGGAGAGAAAGTAGGCAACTCTTGAAATACTTATTAGCAATTAATGAATTGGGGGGATTCATGGGGACCCCTTGCAGATGGAGGACAGCTATTTTTGTTCGTAATTTTTCCATAGGAACTGCTGCCATGTCCCACCAACCACTTAGCTGCCTGACAGAAAAGGGGGACAGCCCCAGTGAAACCACAGGAAATGGACCCCCCAATCTGGCTCACCCAAACCTGGACACATTTACCCCAGAGGAGCTGCTGCAGCAAATGAAAGAGCTCCTGATTGAGAACCATCAGCTGAAAGGTGAGCAGCACCTGGCCTCTGTGTCTCCATTCACCCTGGGCCATCCTGAGTGTGATTCCTGGGTAATAAGGCTTGTAGGTGAACTCCCTGTTTTCTGTCTGCTTCCCTGGGAGCAGAAAGCATAGAATTTAACTTTTAGTAAGGCTAAAAGTTTTCCCATTATTTACTTTTGGGCACAGATAAAAATAAAACGTATTTTTTGTATCTCAGGGAAATGGCATAATGACATTTAGCCTCATTTAAAAGGGAAAGGAAAGAAAGGTTGCTGTTATTTCTAAGTTTGACCTAAATATTACCTAGTTAAGAGGAAGCATTCCAGTTTCTCAGGCCGTGGCTTTTGGAAGGATTGGTGTTTGAATCTAGGGGTCACAGACATTAGTCTGTGTAGTTATTCATATGTATGTGTGCTATATGGAGGTACCCAAACCAATCTTCTTTTCTTGAGACTTTTGAGGACTAGAAATAACATTCGACCTGCTAGTCCTGTCTGGGAGTACAAACCTCTCATATTGCTATAGTCATTTGCTGGCTGACTCTTGGGCCCAGGCCCAACATGGCATCTTTAGATTCAGAGCCTCACAGTGACATGGTCTGAGGGGTGGTTTGAATCATTAATCAAGTCCAATCCCTTGTGTGATACCCTCACTCTGAACCCCATACAGAAGCCATGAAGCTAAATAACCAAGCTATGAAGGGGCGATTTCAGGAACTTTCAGCCTGGACAGAGAAACAGAAAGAAGAACGCCTTTTTTTTGAAATCCAGAGCAAAGAAGCCAAAGAGCGCCTAATAGCTTTGAGTCATGAAAATGAAAAATTGAAGGAAGAACTTGGAAAACTAAAAGGGAAAACGGAAAGTTCACTCAAGGTGAGCAGACTGGTTAGTTGTGATTTTACTTTATTAACATAGATAGTGGGATCTTATTTGTCTAGACTTTGAGACCAAACCCTTTCATGGTTCAGGTTAGACGGATGTTTTCATTATTTTAAAGGAAGTATTATTGCTGAGAGGTTAGTTGCAATTGTAAGGGTCATGAATAATCTCTGTTGAGGGGAAAAAAATTATAAAGCCTTGACCATATTGATTTTAGTCAAAAGAATGTTGAGGTTATAAATCAATATTTGTATTCATTATAGATGGAACAAACGGACTTCTGCCTAGAACTGTCCAAGTGTTAGTTTTTGGTGTATGTCTCTTTTTTTATGTGTGTGTGGGTGTTTTTCTAAAGTGAGAAGCAGGGAGGCAGAGAGACAGATTCCCACATGCACCCGACCGGGATCCACCCGGCATGCCCACTAGAGGGTGATGCTCTGCCCATCTGGGGCATTGCTCTTTTGCAACTGAAGCCATTCTAGTGCCTGAGGTGGAGGCCATGGAGCAGGGGTGCCTACACTTTTTCAGCTTGCGAGCTACTTATAAGATGACCAAGTCAAAATGATCTACCTACAATAAAATGCAAAACATAAATTTATTTCTTCTATATTATCATTATTTAAGTTACTATTATTACTATTTAATATTGTATATTCTTCTTTCACCTTTCTTCTTCTCAGCTCTCTTTTCGGAGGAAAGTCAATGTCATAGTTTTTATGAACAGTCCGAAAAAGCCGCTCCACATTTTCCTTCTTTGGAATAGCAACGGCACACAGACAGATGAGGCAAACGCACTTAGAATATGACATAGTGAAAAAAATCCCCTCCCATTCTGTATGAAAGTGGTAGGTTTTAGGCTTCTTACTCGGACCAGCTATGGCACTCATTTTTATACGCTTTGTTGTATTTAGTTTAAATAAATTGAAGGCTAACTACGCAGCAATGTAACTAAACAAGTTAGCGCGGTTTAACGTGCATGTGTAGGGTGTCAAAGTTCAGATGTCAGATTGGCTACCCTATATGCCAATCAAAAGACAAATGTCTTTTTAATGTCATGCGATCTACCCACACTTCCTTCATGATCGACCAGTAGATCGCGATCGACGTATTGAGCACCCCTGCCATGGAGCCATCCTCAGTGCCTGGGCCAACTTTGCTCCAATGGAGCCTTGGCTGCAGGAGGGGAAGAGAGAGATATAGAGAAAGGAGAGAGGGAAGGGTAGAGAAGCAGATGGGCACTTCTCCTGTATGCCCTGACCAGGAATTGAACCCAGGACATCCACATACCGGGCCGATGCTCTACCACTGAGCCAACCGGCCAGGGCTCGTGTGTGTCTTTGATATAAATTTACATTTTTAAAATTTACTATTACTCAGAATTTTTATTCATTGACCTTTTCCTCCCTCTCAGTCTAAAACAGATTTGTACTTTACGTTTTACATTTACTTCTGAAAAATGGTTTGACAAATGTCATGTTGTGATAGGAGATTAAAAAGGATGGCCATGTTTTAACTGACCCAAAATACCTGGGAAATATGCTCATAACCAAGTGTGGGTGTCAAAGTTAGTGAAAAACAAATCAGAACACATATGAAGTCTCTGCCCATACTCTAAAGCTCACTGAGTATTATTTGTTTAGATGAGCATCTGTTGTCCAAACTTGCAACTTAACAAACCTTTGGAAAATGGAGTACTGGGTTCATTCAGGGAGGATGTAATTCGAGATATCAGTGATTTTTCTTGAGACTTTACTTTGTTGATCTCCAATATCTTAACTGGGTAAAGAATGCAAGCAAATAAAAGGAAAAGAATATAATGAAAAGGAGATAGTATGGAATAATCTAAAGAATGAAAAGTTGTTTAGAAAAACATAATAGTTATATACTGCTCATAAAAATTAAGGGATATTTTACTGCTTCATATTCGTTTTTGAAATATCCCCTAATTTTTGTGAGCTGTATATATCAATGAGCTACTCATCAACTCATGCTCATGGGGTCAGTGAAAAAATTCAGCTTTAATACACTTATGTTTGTATTGGAAATGTTTCACTATTGATAAGGTTTATCACCTCTGATACTTCAATGTGTCTTACACTACCAAGAACATGAAATCACTTTTCTAGGGGAAAACTCACATTGTCTAAATATCTCGGAAGAAATGATCACCTGAGATATATGAGTAATTTTCTATTCTCCAGAAGAAAATATCTTACAGTTATTTCTTGGCTTTTGGGATGTGAGCTGACAGTTGGCTTCAACCAATTGGGGCCTATCACATTGAAGCCCAAGAGGAAGCTTCCAGAAGCAGTGTGTCTGTCTGAGAGTCTGCCTGTAGGTTTTCCTACATGTCTCAGTATTGGAAGAAGTTGAGATCAGAAGCTAAAGCTCCAGACAGCTTCTTTCAATGCAGATAATAAGTTGAAGCAACCTATAGTCAGAACTCAGAAACGAGTCTTTGGGACAAAGGACTTGGGTGTTTGGGACAAAGAGACAGTTAATGTCCCTCGGTCATCACTCATGCTGGCCCATTTTTGCTGCTGTTCTTACTGGGAGTGTCCCCCAGGCCATCGGGCTTCTCATGCCTTCTGTGTCACACGAGGCAAGGGAGTTGGGAGTTTCCTTTAGAAAGCTTCCGTCCAGTCCTCAGGGTGAGGCTGAGGCATTAATGGTTCTGTCCAATTTCACTTAATTATACATTTTAATGTCTCTAAAGAGAACTCTTTAACTTTTAATTGCAGATTGCTAGGCAAAGGTCATTAAATAGACTTTCCCTCTTGGATTGTAAAATGGCATATCAACCTGCACACACTGCCAGGACAGTAGGGTAGAGACAGAAGGGCCGAGCAGTTGCTGTGTGCACAAACAAAGGTCAATGGTAAGTGCTCAAGAGCGACAGCAGCATGACAAATAGTGGATCAGGGCTGAGAGGCAGGAGAGCGAGCCACGGGAATTCTAGTCCAGGGAGGCAGTGAAAGACTCTCAGTATGAAAATGGAGAGAAATGTAGAGTGTTATCCTATAAGGTGTTTATGTGCAGATGAGTAGATTCATAATTTCCCAAGGATAATTAAGAGATGCTCACAGTTGTGGAAAAAGACAATAACCTAATGGGCCGTGATTCTAGTGTCATATCTGGTCCTCATTTGCTTGTTTAAACTCTTTCTAAGAACATAAGTAGACAGAAAATTTAAATAAAGTTCTAAAAGCTTCTTTAAAAACAACTCTATTTCCTACCTTTATGCCAAGGTATCTTTTAAAAATTTATTGTATAAAATGTCCCCCGAGAGGTAGGGTGGTTAAATGTGAAGATTCCTGATGGGGTATACGTAAGTCTTGCCCTCACCTGCTTACGTCCTGGTTCCAGGCTAAACAGTACATTTCCTTGTGTTTTCATCCCTTTACACGCATGTTTCCTCGGGGTGAGTCATCGCTTAGAGAGAATGCACAAGCTTCTTTTTCTGCATACCTGATTTCCGTCTCACAGAGTTGCTTTCTCTAAGGCCTGTGGTAGATTCCTAGCGAGGAACTGCTTCAAATAAATAAATGTGTGATCTCAATGGCAGGAAAGGCACTTTCCTGCTGCACTTTTTTCACCGACAAGTTGTTTTATGGTCCAGGTACATGCCCTTTTGTTTTACTGTGTGCCTTTGGACCTGTTTACTATTCCTTAGGAAATCTATCACAGACGGTGTGTGTGTGTGTGTGTGTGTGTGTGTGTGTGTGTGTGTGTGTGTGTGTGTCAGTTTTCTAATGTGCTCCATCCTCTGATAATCTTAAGTGCATGTGTTTCTGGTAGTACCATGCCCACAGAGCAGTGAAAGTTTCCTGAGGAGGAAATCAGAGAAGCTGCAAAGGTCACAGTTGGAAGAGACCACAGAAACCACGTGGTACCAGGTCCTTCTTTCTAACTCAAGAAAACTGAGGCCAAGACATTAAGTGAATCTACTTAAGGCAACACATGCACTAATTGATTAGCAGAGTGTAGACTCAAGTCTGTTCTCCCTGCTCTCAATTTAAACACCTCATCTAAACAGAGTCTCACTCTTCTGATGTCATATTCAGTAATTACAATGGGGTGAACACAGTATGTATTTGACATCAGTGAAATATTAAGGTTTATTATTAATGTTTATAGAAGCTGAAATTTAATTTTCTTACCTTTTGTACCAGCCTCTGAATTTTCAGTTTGCTTATTTCTCAGCAAACTTACATTTAACAACCGTAAACCACCAAATATAGGGTATTATAGTGCCCAGACTACATACCTGGGAGAATTTTGAACCTTTCATTGTGTTTTTGCCATTACCGTACCAAGTGATGTCCTTGGTGATTTGCCTTTTAGTAGACATGAGAGATATGGGAAGGGTTGGAGTGGGTATATATTTTGGGGGAGAAAAAAAAAAGCAAGAGGTTGAGTTGTGGGAGCTTTTTGTCCTTATTTTCTGGTATTTTTGGACTACAGCTTACCATTTTGCCATTGCCCAAAATATGACTGGTTATTTTCATGATACCAGATTATTCCAGCATGTGGAAGAAGCATGTCTTTCTTGTCATGAGTGATTTTCTATTATTAGAATACAGTAAAATAATGTAAAAATGTTCATTTAAAATTTTATGTCAAGGCCTGACCTGTGGTGGCGCAATGGATAAAGCATCGACCTGGAATGCTGAGGTCTCCAGTTTGAAACCCTGTGCTTGCCTGGTCAAGACACATATAGGAGTTGATGGTTCCTGCTTCTCCCCCACTTCTCTCTCTCTCTCTTTCTCTCTCTCTCAAATGAATAAATAAAATCTTTTTTTAAAAAAAGCCTTGCCTGACCTGTGGTGGCGCAGTGGATAAAGCGTCGACCTGGGAACGCTGAGGTTGCCAGTTCAAAACCCTGCACTGGTCTGGTCAAGGCACATATGGGAGTTGATGCTTCCAGCCCCCCCCCCTCTCTGTGTCTCCTCTCTAAAATGAATAAAATAAAAAGAAACTTTTTAAAAAAAGCCTTAAAATGTTATGTCAAAATAAATGACCAAGGAAAAGCGAGAGTTTTCTACTGTAAAGCCCAGGAGACTTAGATGTTGAGAAACTGCCTTGCCAGTGGGTGTGGGCACTTGAGTTTAACGCCAGGGCCTTAGCTTGATTCGTTAATTTGCTTTGCTCTTCGTTATTTCTAGCACCCCACTGGGGACCTCAGGGTCCCCAAGGCAGAAGCAGAGCAGGAAATGGAACAGCTGAAGACCCAAGTAGCTCGCCTTCAAGCTGAAAAGGCAGATCTTCTGGGCATTGTGTCTGAATTGCAACTCAAGCTGAACTCCGGAGGCTCCTCTGAAGACTCCTTTGTTGAAATTAGGATGTCTGTAAGTGTTTTGGTTTTGTGTTAAGCAAATTCCAAAAGCTCACTTGGGCAGTTGACACAAATGGCACCTTTTCTTTTTCAACACAGGGAAGCCACTTAGTGGAGAAATTTCAGTGTAGCAAAGGTAAATTGGCTTTTGTTTTTTAGGTATAATACAATACTTATAAGGGTTACCATTGCTGAAATGAAAAAACATCAATTACCTTTTATGATGAAATAGCTCGTCCTTATTTTTTCCACTATGTCCTCACAAGTCAGACTTTTATCTGAATGACCTAAAACAAAAGTATAAATTTCTTCAGACCAGGTCTCAGAGCTGTGTTCTACATTTATTTAGGTGAGCACAGTTGTGATCAGATTTGGTAAAATAATGGTTTTAAAACACTTTTTAATATTAGAACCCTCTTTTCAAACAAGGTCTTATGAGGAACCATGGTTTGTTAAAAAATAGGAAGTAGAGAAAAGCAGGAGCAGAGCTGCTCTGGTTGGCTGTGGAGGGACCACTTTAGCTCCTCTGACAGCCGCTACTCGGGAACCTCTGAGAACAGAGTCTGAAGCCAGTGCTACCAAACTCGCATGTGTGCCACCCGAAATGAAGCAAGCTAAGCAAGATGGCACATTGCAACCCATTCCTAAGCATGGGTTCAGGGCCTGTCATGGCTAGGTCTGGGTGTGTGGCAGTCCTACTAAAAAGGTGGAGAACCACAGAGGGGTCTCCTTCCTTGCTACTAAAAAGATTGAGAAGAGAGGGAAGAAACATGTGAAGGTCAAATCCCCTGTCCTATACACTGTCATTTCAGCTTGTAAAAGTGCACATCTGATAAAGGAAAAGAGATGGGGTCTCTGAAGGAGAAAAATGTACCTTGTAGATAAGGGGAGCATTTGGGGGGGGGCAATTTTTAAAAAGATAAACTACAGGATAGTTCTGAAATATTAGGGTGTGACTTTCTTTACTTTCTGATTCTTTTGCTGCACTGTAGATAGATGGCTCATGATAACCTTGCCACCATGTCCCCTAGTGAATTTAGATCCATGAATAGTGGCTGAAATCAAGAGAATTAAAATACCATTTGAAAGCACACTTTGCCAGAATACCCATTTCTGCAAATGACTAAAGAGTATGAAACACAAATTTGATCAAAGAGTGTTAACCTTCTGCAAATAACTGATAAAATTCAGGAAGCCCAAAAAGCATCAGAAGTTTTCAGAACATTTCTTTATTCAGGAGGCATGGTTAGCATAATATGTCCTCTCACCGATGAGTGACAGTTATTTTTAGTGTAAACCTATTTTCCTTGCCTTGCTTCTGTGAACTGGGAAGCACTGCCCAAGATTTAGGAAGAGTGTATCCACCAAAATTATCCAGAACATCTGTGTGCATTTTTGGAAGATTATCCCACTACCTCATTAGAATAGAAATGTCCTTCAAGTCCTGTAAGTGGTCTTATTCTTCTTGTTTCCTAAATGGCCTGAGATGCATAGGATTTCTAATAGGAGCAGACTTTGTGCTTTGTGGACGCAGAGAACTGCCTCTTTTTCAACTTTGCTTCAGCAAGTTCTAGCGTTTTTTAAATTTTTCTCTTTTTTTAAAATCATTTTAGAGAGAAAGGGGAAGGGAGAGAGAGCAAAATAAAATATCAATTTGCTGTTCCACTTATTTATGCATTCATTGGTTGATTCTTGTATGTGCCCTGACCGGGGATGGAACCCATAGCCTTGGCATATTGGGCCAACGCTCTAATCAGCTGAGCTACCTGGCCAGGGCAGAAGCAGGTTCTAGCATTTTAAAGAACTGTGCGGGGAAGGTATGTGGAGTTGTCACTACCTCTGTGTGACCTTAATCTAGGAATGAAGGGAACTGCCAAGGAGAGCAGGAGATAAGCTTTCATGTTATGGGGTCAGGTTGACTGTGCTTATTGAGAGGAGACTGACCTTTGTCTAGATATTTATAATCCTGATAGGGCATGTGGAGTGAGGGAAGGGTACGTTTCTATTCCATCTGAGTGGCCGAATTTAAACATCTTCATATTTAAATGTTTGTGTGTCATCAAAATTCTTGATTTGGTAGGACACTAGAATCTATGAAAACACAATAAATTTAAGTTAATAAAAAAAATTCTTGATCTTTTGCTTTTTTCTCTTCTGATAGAGAATTTGTTCTGTTGACATGTTGTATTAAATCCCTTTCCTTTCTGCTTCTACAGGAAGGAGAAGCAGATGTGGCAATGAAGGAAATCAAGACAAGTCCTGGGCCCACAAGAATTGATTCCATTGGCACGTAAGTGAAGAAAGACTAGGGCTTTGGGACAGGCAGACTGGGTGGTCTTCTCATGTCTAGTTCCCTACTGGGAGGTCAAACAGTATGGGCTGAAAAAGTCACTTCTTACTAATTTATATCAGGATCTTTCAAGAATGTTTGTTTTGAATGTTGAAAACTGTCAGAGAATAGAAACAATGTTTGGTGCCTTCTCTGGCTAACTAACTCTCGCCACTCAAGGTGTTTCCTCTCCTTCAGATAAAAAGTGAAAACAAGTTTGTTCTCAATCAGATGACCTATGTTTCCTAATTTGCATACCAGTGCAGTTTGTGCTGGACCAGGCTGCCAGCCTAGTAAGTGAGACAGTTCCATTTTCTCTGTCCTGTTCATTACTGAGTACAAGCAAGGCGACTAATGTTACTTCTATACCAATGACTGTTCTTGCTCTGAATCTCTGCAAATATCTTACCTGTGGAGTCTCAAGTTGACCTGTCTCAAGTACATACTAGGAAGCAGACCCCTTAAATAATGGGGAACTCTAAGGAGATGGTAGAAGGACTAGCCCAAGACTGTTGCAGGTAACACACCCTGGAATGGGCTTCTACCTCATTCTCTATATGCCAATGGTTTTCAACCTTTTTATACTTGTGGATCAGTGAAAATAGAATTATTCTGGGGACCACTAAGGTTGAAATTACCCTGAGCATAAGTGAATTTGACTAAAATCATTGGGTCTATAATCTTCATACAACATCTGAGTGGTTAACTCTTTTGTGGGCAATTGAAAGTAGTGTATAGTAACTGCTATGGCCTAGTTACTACTGTATTTAGTTTACTTTAAACAGATAGTTATCTAGCCTAACCAGTGGTGGCCCAGTGGATAGAGCATGGACCAAGGATGCTGAGCTTTCCGATTTGAAACCCCGAGGTTGCCGGTTTGAATGTGGGTTTATCCAGCTTGAACGCGGGGTCACTGCCTTGAGTTTGGCATTATAGAGATTACCCCATGGTCACTGGCTTGAGCCCAAAGGTTGCTGGTTTAAGCAATGAGTCACTGGTGCAGCTGGAGCCCCCAGTCAAGGCATGTATGAGAAGCAATCAATGAACAACTAAAGTGCCTCAACTATGAGTTGATACTTCTCATCTCTCTCCCTCCTGTCTCTGTTTCTCTCTCGCTAAAAAAGAGTTATCTGAAAGTTTCTCTAGAGATCTCTCCCCTCATAGACTTTTAGTATTTTTTTTTTCCTAAAACTTGATGAATGTATTTATAAAACAGGAAAATGGGTTATTTTGTCTGTTAGGCTCCCAATCCCTTGTATAAGGGAGAAAATAAGTATTAGGTAATATTCTTTCTTCAAGCAGGACAATTGGCATAGATGCAAGTTATTCTCTTTTTTAGTTAGAAATTCCTCAGATTGCTTTTCTAATATCAAAAGACTTTTCTGGAAGTGGTGGGAAGAAAGCCCTGCTTGAACTTCCCAAGCCACTCCTCCATCATTTAGATCCGTATGCACAGACCACTTCTGCTTTCAAGCCACATAGCTTTTTTTTTTTTTTTTTTTTTATTGTAGACTTCTTCATCCTGTCTGAAAGTATATTAAGGTTTCTAGGTTTGGAGTTTGAGCTTAGGAGCTGGGAACTGGAATTTATTCCTGGCTGTTTATTAGCTGGGTGGATCTGAGTAGGCCACTGAAAGAATAGCTGACCTTAGCATCAGCATAGTCCTCTGGAATGATCAGTTGTGGTGGTGGTAGTTTTGTTTGCTTGTTATTGAATTCCCTCTTGATTTAATCACATCTTGAAGTCAAGAAAAATATTTGACATACCAATAGTGGCTACATTTCTCTGTTCTAATTCTTTGAATTTCTTCTCAACTTGAGAATATGATGGTTTCTGTCCAGCTGGAGAAAGGCAGGTGGTTTGCATATCACCACAGGCAGTATGTGTGCCTCTGTACTCTGACTGTGGTCCTTGTTGACACTAGTTTTCTAAGAAAGCTGGGCACTGGGAACCAGGACTACCTCTGCTCCACTGTTTCTGTGGGCCCTTTGGTCTGGTGTTGTGAGCGCAGCTACCATTTGGAGTACAGTGTAAGGCAGGCCTACTCATTAGTCCCCGTTCCTTCACTAGAGCATGGGGGCCTTTGGCACGTGGGGGCGGGGGTGTCACAGGGCCACCTGTACTTGGTCAGTAAATGAGAACTATTTGGAGAATGTTCTGGAAAGTAGTTTCTTTAAGTTGGTTCCAGTTATAATCTTAGACTATGACATTTTTGTTTTCTGATGAAAACTTTTTAACCTTTATACCATCTTGATATAGTAACAGGTCTGTGGAAGGTGCCAGGAATTTGGAATCTGAAGAATTAACTGTGAGCCAGCTCCTGCTTTGTCTAAGGGAAGGAAACCAGAAGGTGGAGAGACTTGAAAATGCACTCAGGGAAGCCAAACAGAGGTACGAAATAGGTAACTTGAAATATGTGTACATTGCTTTATTAACAGCTTTTTCGAGCTACCATTAAGATACTATCGCCTGACCAGGCGGTGGTACAGTGGATAGAGCGTCGGACTGGGATGCAGAAGACCCAGGTTCGAGACCCCAAGCTCACCAGCTTGAGCGCAGGCCCATCTGGCTTGAGCAAAAGCTCACCTGCTTGGACCCAAGGTCGCTGGCTCTTGCAAGGGGTTGCTTGGTCTGCTGAAGGCCCGCGGTTAAGGCACATGTGAGAAAGCAATCAATGAACAACTAAGGTATTGCAATGGCAATGAAAAACTAACGATTGATGCTTCTCATCTCTCTCCATTCCTGTCTGTCTGTCTCTATCTATCCTATCCCTCTCTCTGACTCTCTCTCTGTCCCTGTAAAAAAAAAAAAAAAAAAAGATAATATTGATACACTATAATTCATCCATTTAAAGCAGTGGTAGTCAACCTGGTCCCTACCACCCACTAGTGGGCGTTCCAGCTTTCATGGTGGGCGGTAGCAGAGCAACCAAAATATAAATAAAAATATAGATTTAACTATAGTAAGTTGTTTTATAGAGATTTATTCTGCCAAACTTAGTGAAAATTTGACATACAGTACTTGGTAAGTAATTATTACTATATGCTTTTAACTTGCTGTAACTCTGCTTTATCAATTTTATAAAGTAAAGTTACGTCCCTACTTTATAAATCACCATTACTGTGGAACCAACCAGTGGGCGGTTAGAAAATTTTACTACTAACAGAGATACAAAAGTGGGCAGTAGGTATAAAAAGTTTGACTACCTCTGATTTAAAGTATACATTTCAGTGATTTTTAGAATATTCTCAAAGTTATTTATATAGCCATTATTCCTTTATAATTTTAGAAGATTTTCCTCCCAAATAAAAAACCCAGCACCTATTAGCACTCATTCCCCATTCCTTCCAGTAATCTACTTTCTCTTTGTAGATTCACTTAGTATGGACATTTCATTTAATTAGAATCATAGAATATTTGGGGTCTTCTGTGATTGGTTTACTTTATTTAGTGTAATTATTTTAAAGTTTATCCATGATATAGCATGCATTGATTTTTCATTTGTTTTTGTTGCTGAATAATATTCTATTGTATGACTAGACATTTCATTTCTCTATAATGACTAATAGTGTTAAGTATCTTTTCATATTGACCATTTATACATCTTCTTTGAAGAAATATCTATTCAAACCTTTGTTTTTCTAAAGAAAACTGAATTGTCTTTTTATTATAAGAGTTCATTATTTATTCTGAATATAAATCCTTTATTAGATTTTTTGATTTGCAAATATTTTCTCCCATTCTGTGGATTATCTTTTCACTCCTTTGATTTCATTTGTTGCACAAATTTTTTTTATTTTGACAGTCCAATTTATCTATTATTTTTGTCCTTGTACTTTTGGTGTCATAAATAAGAAATCGTTAACTAACCCAAGGTCACAAAGATTCACTCCTATGTTTTTTCCTGAAAGTTTTATAGTTTTAATGCTTACATTTAAGTCTATGATCTATTTTTAGTTCATTCTTTATAGTATGAGGTAGGTGTTCAACTTCATTCTTTGGGATATGGCTATACTAACACCATTTGTTGAAAAAATTATTCTTTTCCTCACTGAATTGTCTTGGTACCCTTGGAGTAAATCAATTGATCATACAGGTTAATATTAATTTCTAAACCTTAAATTTTTCTCCATTGATCTTTATCTATCTTTATGTCAGTACTACACTATCTGAATTATAGGATGTCCTTGGGTTACGACACAGTTTCATCCCTATGACAGTGACGTAACCCAAATTTTGATGTAAGTTGAAACACTTCCTAGCCAAGTCACTTAACTATCATAACACAATTCTAAAAATCATAATCTAGAACAGGGGTCCCCAAACTTTTTACACAGGGGGCCAGTTCACTGTCCCTTAGACCGTTGGAGGGCCAGACTATAAAAAAACTATGAACAAATCCCTATGCACACTGCACATATCTTATTTTAAAGTAAAAAAACAAAACAGGACTAAACACAATATTTAAAATAAAGAACAAGTAAATTTAAATCAACGAACTGACCAGTATTTCAATGGGAACTATGGGTGTGGATGCATCCTGTGCTCCTCTCACTGACCACCAATGAAAGAGGTGCCCCTTCCAGAAGTGTGGCAGGGGCTGGATAAGTGGCCTCAGGGGGCCGCAGTTTGGGGACCCCTGATCTAGAACATAAAAACACAATTAAGCCACAGAAAAAGGAAAAGGACATAAATACACTGTATTGTACACTGTACTGTAATAACAGAAAAAATGACGAAAAATGAATGTAATAAAACATTCTTTACCTTTATTCCTGTGGTTGGCTTGCACACTGGAAGGGACATTGTGAGGTGGGAGAGAGTGACCTATTGGGAGGAGGAAGCTGGAGAGGCAGGAGAACCTGCAGAAGGTGCTGGAGATACTGGGTCAGGTGAATCAGGATTGCCTAAGGAACATGCAGGAGACGCTGGAGATGATCCTACCTGTACTACAGGTTTCATCTTGAGAAGCAGCTGTTGTAGAGGGTACAGGATGTGTTGCAGGCCTCTCTGTCTTCTTAAAGAATTGTTCCAGGCTAGTCTGGAAGGTTAATGACTTCTCTCCCAAAATCTGCCTAGCATTGCAAGGCATCCATAGTAGCTCTGTAGACTTTACTGTATCTGTCATCACTGGGGTTCTCAGCCTGAAATTTTGCCATCTCATCCTTCTGCCAAACCCTTGGTAGTAAATCTCTTGGGTTCTGGGGTTTCTATCTGTTCCTGGGAGTGAGAATCGTAAACTCAAAATGTCATATGTCAAGACTGTCATAATCCAAGGATCCCTGTACACAGTTTTACCAGGTATAAAATTTTATACTGGATATAAATTTCCCTCTGAATTTTGAATGCATCACTTCATTGTATTACTGCTGAGAAATCTATTATAATCTAATTCTTAATTTTCTGGAATGAAACTTCTCATATGCTTTGGTATGAACCTGTTTTTCATGCATTGTTCTAGACATTTGGGCTCTTTCCTTTTGCAAATTCATGTCCTTCAGTTCTTGAAAATTATCTTGAATTAATTTAGATATAGTTTCTGATCCTTAGTTTTCTCTGTTCTCTCTCTCTAGCACCACTCTTATCATGAATTGGACTTTCTGCACAAATCCTCTGATTTTCTTAACTGTTCCTCTTCTTTCTCTCTTTATTGATCAACTTTCATCTTCCTTTTTGGAGGGAGAGTGGGGTCATGTTCTAATTTTAGTATTTTTTTGTTTGTTTTCTCTTTGTTTTAGTTTAAGATTTTCCTCAAATGTCTGGTAATCTTGTCTGTCTGATCATGTTAGAGGGGGGTTAGAAGCTAACTGTGTACACATGTAGGGAGATCTGGCTGGGAGGTTTCCTTGGAAAACCCCATGTTAGAAACTTGAAATCTTTTCCCTCCTCCTGGTCACATACTCCAGAAAAGACTCTTCCAATCTCCTGCCTGGAGGGTACTTTTCTAGATGCCAGAATTCTTGAGATAAACAGAAGACGATCTCAGTATTCTGTGTGTAAGCTCACCTCTTTTCAGTAGGAAATCCAAGTCCTCTACTCTGATTAATAAAGGGTCCCTTTATTATACCATCTTCTAGTCCTTCTTAAACATACCTCACATTTATTCTTAGGTCCAGAGGTACCTGTTGTCACCAGTTCCTGAGCCTTTGGGTCTCACAGTGGAAAGAGTTACATCTTCACTCAGTTGGTTTCAGATCCACATTTCTTGGGCTGTCAAGTCAGTTCCCAGTCATACCTGTGCTTCTCAAATCTATTATTTCTTCTCCCTTTCTCTTTGTTCTTATAAGTATATGGCTTTTTAGAAGTCATCTCAGAAGAACAGATACATAAAGTTTATTTGTATATTTTTAAAAAGTAATTTTAGTGGGATTCAGGATGGGAGGAAAATTACATGTATATATTCAATCTACCGTATTTAACTGAAGTCTCTGTTTCATTTGTATTGGGATGGCTTTTGTGTGATTATGATCCATTGGAAAAATGTTGCTGCATTTGTTTGTTTTCAGGGATCTGTAAACTTAGATGGGTCCAAAAAGGAAAAGTCTTTCCTTCTCTGCTGAATCCTTATAAAGGACACACACACATTCATGTAACATATAAGCATGCACATGTATACACACACAAAAAGTCAAATTTAAAAAATATTTGTGCATACAGTATTTCAGTTACATGAGAAGAGACAGTGTTTTTCAGTATTCAGGATGAGTTATACCTTTTGCCTCTGTATGCATTCATCTCTTAGATCAGATCTAGCTAATTTTAGGATGAAAGCTAAATCAAAGCTAATACATTGAATGCAATGAGATTTCGAAAACTCCTGATTGACCCAATTGAACAATGTTTTTTGTGGTGCTGCTGCAATTGTTCCTCTTAAAGTCAAAGAGAAAGTAATTTTTCTATATTCTGTAAATTCTTAGAGTTTTGGATTTTGAAAAGAAAACCAATGATCGTTCTGAGATTGAGACCCAGACAGAGGAGAGAAAAGAAAAAGAGAAAGAAGAGGAGAAAGACACGGAAACTGTGGGTACTAAGACTGTGAGACTGCTATCACACCCACGCTGGACATACGGGTGGTATAGGACTTGGAGTTGAATCTTGTGATGTGTTACTAGCTTTAGAAATAAAGAAATAATTTTAACATTGAATATTTTTTCTCTCATATTTCCTTGTCCTGATTTGAATTGTAGTGAGATGTATTCCTATCCTAGTGATTTTAGGAAATCACTCTTCTACCTCTTCTTGACTGGTTTTCTCTCCTAAATTCCTAAGGGAACAACAGGCTTGCAAAAAGAGAAAGGAATGTTGTCTACTTTATAATGACATCATTTGAGGATATGGCTCAGAAACATGAATAGAAGTGAAAGGTCCTTGTTTTATCCCACTACTGGTTTGAATAAAATAATTTAAATGAGAAAGGTTCATGTTTATATAGTCACTGTTCCATGGCAACTTGCTGACTGTCTTGGAGTCTGCAAACAGTCTTAAACCTAGGGAAAGTTGATGAAACCAGAAAGCTGTAAGAGCCACAGCCCATGCAGAAGGCATTTGCATAAGATACTCACTTTAGCTAGTTCGTTTATTTAACAAATATATGTTGAATGACTACTATATGCCACACTCTGGGATAAGACCCAGGCAATGGAGAACATTTGAAAAACTGAGATGAAGAGACAACCTGTGAGTAATAGTACCCAGTTGACTAAAACTACTTCGACAACCAGTGATAGAGAAAGAAGTACTGATACTTCCAAGGTACCATAACACTCCCTGAATAAAATTCTAGAGCTGCCAGAAAAAAGGCGGTACGGAGAAAATAGTTGAGTAAACTAGAAACATAAATCAGTCAGCAATATGGGTTTGAGTTGCTAACTGGATAAACTAGATTGTGCTTTGACACCGCTGTGATCTGTGATTCCTGGTCCCCTGAACCATAATCAGATTAATTTTAATTATGATAAAGTTATTATTATAAGTACATTCTAATTTATCTAAATGAGGAAACAGAGTTGTATTCTTTCCAAACTTTTTTTTTTCCATACAAGAAATTTGGGGCATTCATTGTCAAAATTTAATGAATTCACTGGTCAGTCTTAACTGGACACTAATAGTTCACACTGTTTCCTCACAAAGAGGTGTATTTAATCTCTTATGCAAATCATGTACGTGTGCTTGGGATTTCCTGTATGACAGGGTGAAAATGAAGTGGAAGCCCTGAACCTTCAGGTGACAACCCTGATTAAGGAGCTTCAGGAGGCTCATACAAAACTCAGTGAAGCTGAGCTAATGAAGAAGAGACTTCAAGAAAAGTAAGACTAGAAGATGAATTTTATCTTCCTTCAAAAAGTATACATTTTAAAAAATATATACTATATAAAACTATATAAAAATATAGTTTTGTTACATTGTTACTCACTAAAAGAAAAATAGATACCAAATAGTCTGACCAGGTGGTTGGGCACAGTGGATAGAGCAGTGGTTCTTAACCTGGGTTCTATTGAACTCTAGGGGTTCGATGAGTCGGTCTCAGGGATTCAGAGAAGCCTCTGCCGCGGAGGCCAGAATAAAGGAATACCGTAATTTGTTGTGAGTTCATGCACTTTATTGGTTTTGTTCTTTGAGCAAGGTGATGTTCATGCATGGCTCATTTTGTGCACCAGTAAAAAAACATATACCTATGTCTTGAATTTGGAAAAAAAATCATATTTATCACTAAAGAAGGGTTCGGTGAATGCGCATATGAAACTGGTGGGTTCGGTACCTCAAAAAAGGTTAAGAATCACTGGGATAGAGCATGAACCTTAGATGCTGAAGTCCCAGGTTTAAAACTCTGATGTCACCAGCTTGGGCACGGGCTCATCCAGTCTGAGCACAGGCTCATCCAGTTTGAGCATGGGGTCACCAGCTTGAGTGTGGGGCTGCTGGTTTGAGCATGGGATCATAGATATGACCCCATGGTCACCGGCTTGAGCCCAGAGGTCACTGACTTGAAGCCTAAGGTCTCTGGCTTGAGCCTAAGGTCTCTGGCTTGAGCCCAAGGTCACTGGCTTGAGCAAGGTTTCACTGAATTGGCTGGAAACCCCGGGTGAAGGCATATATGAGAAGCAATCAATGAATAACTAAAGTGATGCAACTACAAGTTAGTTGATGCTTCTCATATCTCTCCTTTCCTGTCTGTCTGTTTCTGTCTCCTAAAAAAAAAAAAACCAGATTCATGTAAAAAAAGAAAAACGAAAAACAGACCTAATTAAAATATGAATTCACAGAACACTGATGTTCAGGTTAATGTACAGGTCAAACATGAAATACTTGTAGTAATATTGGGGAATGGGGCTCAGGAGACTCTGTTTCTATTTGGGGACATTTGTTAAGCATAATAGCCTAAATAAGGACCTATAAAAAGCATGAGCTGGATTTCCTGTGACTTTACATGAGCTGACAACACTAATGTGAACAAACTTAAAGAAGCTGCAAAGAGCAAGAAGAATTTGAGTGATTATTTTAAATTTTTTTCATTTTCAATCAATTACAAAGGCTAATATATAAATTGAGAATTTTGATTTGCTGGTTTCTTTTGATGTAAGAAGTTACCCAAAAATTTAGGAAAGCTAAGTTGATGTTGTTCTTTTGGTTTAGTTGGCGAACATATATCCAGCATAACATACAGTGTACATTTCCTTGGGAGTTAATACTTTCCAAGGCTGGTACAACATGGTAATTATCACTGTGAATGTTGGACAAACATACCTAGGTTGAAATATTGATCTACAACTTATTTGTGGTATTAACCTTGGGCAAGTTATTTATTTAACCTCCCTGATCTTCAGTTTTATTATTTGTAAAATGTGTGTCATAATTCCTATGTCATATTGTATGAAGTGAGATAATGTTTCATATGCTGTGCATTGATTCCTTGCATATAACTATCATTGGTTCATAGTTGCAATTATTATATGGAAATTATTTCTCTGATTTTTTTCTTAGATGAGAGGAAGGGAGATAGTGAGACAGACTCCCCTGACTGGGATCCACCTGGCAACCCTATCAGGGGCCAATGCTCTAGTACAGAGCTATTTTTAGTGCCTGAGGCTTATGTGCTTTAATGGAGTTATCCTCAGCACCTGCGGCCACACTCAAACCAATCCAGCCACTGACTGTGGGAGGGGAAGAGGTGAGAGAAGGGGGAGAGGAAGGGAAGGAGAAGCAGATGATCACTTCTCCCATATGCCCTGATCGGGAATCAAACCCAGAATGTCCATACGCTAGGTGATGCTCTATCCACGAGCCACCAGCCAGGGCCATTTTTCTGGTCTTTAAAAGGACTTAGGACACTTCCATTCCCCCGATGAATCTTTGTCAGAAGTCATAGTCTTTGTGTTTAATAGAACCCATCACTTTTTAAAATACAAAAGATATCCATGGATCACTATATAAGAGGCATCTTTAGCCAATTACTACTTTGGTCTGTGACTAAATAATAAAACTGTATTTTCATGACCTCTTAAAACAATTATTCCAAGTCGGCAAGAGCTTGTGCAATCTTACATCTGTGCTTTTCTATGTTAGGCATAAAGATTCAGAAATATGTCATTTTTTTTTACAAAAATAAATCTGTATTTTTTTATGTGTAGGGATAAGGGTTCAGTAATACTACTTGCTTCTAGTTAAGAAACTAGGAAGGTAAAATATTTTATTTGTTACTATTAAATCCCTGAAAAACGCAATCCTAAAATACTTTGTATTTGCCACATAATCTTGGGATTTGTTTAAAAACCAATGAAAAATGAAGGAGTATTTTTTATCATATCTTGATCTTTCTTAGATGTCAGGCCCTTGAAAGGAAAACTTCTGCAACCCCATCAGAACTTACTGAAAAGCAGGAGCTTGTCTATAATAACAAAAAGTTAGAGCTACAAGTGGAAAGCATGCGATCAGAAATCAAGATGGAGCAAGCAAAAACAGAAGAAGAAAAGTGAGTGTGCTGTGATTGAATGGGTACTTGCTAAAAACAGTAGATCTTTATACAGCCTGGAATTAGGATTTGAGAATACATTTAAATTTTTTTCTCATTTATTTGAGAGTACTAGGAGACTTTTCGGAGGGGATAAAACTTTAAGTTTTATTATAACAGAATTATGAAAGTATTTGTAATCTTATTTTAATTTTTTAGAAAAAAATTTGTTTTCTTTGAGAGTAAGAAAATGCTTGTAGGTGATGGGACAATGAAGGTAGGAGGAAAGATTTTGCTATTTGAGTGTTCACAAGAAGGCTGGGAAGCAAGACTATGTTTCTGTGATGTTTTCCACTAGATTTCATTTCTCAGTGTGTTTTTAAACAGGTCCAAATTAGCCACTCTGCAGTTGACGCACAGCAGGCTTGTGCAAGAATATGACAGTGCATTGAAAACAGTTGAAGAACTGAAACGGAAAGAGGTACTCAGAAAAGAAACTGCTTTGATAGCCTAGTAAGGGATGGAAACCATTGAACATTTTATATGTAAAGTTCATCTTTAAGTCTGGTTTCAAAGGTTGTCTTTCAGTGTATAAACATTCATCTTTAAGTCTGGTTTCAAAGGTTGTCTTTCAGTTTATAATCGATTTCTTGTGTCTTAAGTGTTAATAACTTCTGATGTTGCAGGTTCAGTTCCAGACCACCAATAAAACGTATCACTTGAATTTTTTGGTTTCCAAGGGTATATAAAAGTTGTTATACTATCCTGTAGTATATTAACTGTGCAATAGCATTATGATGTATAAAAAAGTACATACTTCAATTTAAAAAATACTTTATAGCTAAAAAAGTACTAACCATTATCTAAGCCTTTAGCAATTTGTAATCTCTTGGTTGGTGAAGGGCCTGCCTTCAATTTGTTAAAAACTTAGTATCTGCAAAGTACAATAAAGCAAAGTGCAATTATACCTGTATATTTGCATACAGGCTTTGTATACAGAGGTGGTGCTAATGTCCCCACCGTCAAGGAGTAAACTTGGCATTTCTCACAGTGGGTGTGTTTGTAGGAGAGCTGAGTGGAAACTCCTCCCTGAGTAGTGCATAGTGAGACCATTCGCTGGGCTGGAGAGGCAGTCTACTGCATGGAACTATTTACAAGGCTTGCTTGCCTGTTGTCAGTGAACTTGAAACCCTGGACTTCTCGGTCTGCAACTTAAATTAGTAATAATGACCAGCACGGTATGATAATTTAACACCATGGATAGATATGTGAGGGAACAAATGTGTTAATCAACCCAATGGGAGGAATCCTTTCACAAATATACATGTATCATTGCATTGTACATTTTAAGTATTTTATTAACTTTACCTCAGTAAAGCTGGAATAAATAAAGATGATGGAAGCTTTGAATTAGAAAGGGTCTTTGGGTTTATACCTGGTAAATACAGTTTTTGTTTTTTATTTATTTGTAATAAATTATTACTCATCTCTAGAACCTAGTACATTTTTTCTTTAAACATTTTCTTCTCTTCCTCTGAATTCACAAAGTAAGAGTAACGTGAATGAAAAAGTAGAGATATTAGCAAGTTACAACCTCATTGAGATCTGGGTTAGTTATAATTTCCCTTATTTCAGTGTTTTCTTTTTTAAATTATTGTTTTAAATTAGAAAATTATTACTTGCAAGCTGTAAGTTACATGAATACAACTTTCCAAGTAAGTATTCACTGCTAATTAACAAAACAGCTTAGAGCCAATCATTTAAAAAAATAAACCTTCACATAATATTTTACTAAAATAGGTTGAAATATTTGAAAGTCATTGCTAGAATAAACTTGTCTTTTCCAGTCAGAAAAAGTAGATAAGGTGGTACTGCAGGAGCTAACTGAAAAACTGGGCCTGGCAGAGAAGGCCCTGGCTTCCAAGCAGCTTCGGATGGATGAGATGAAGCAGACCATCGCTAAGCAGGAGGAGGACCTGGAAACCATGACTGTTCTTAGAGCCCAGGTAAGCTGCATTTTGAAACATGAGCTAAGTGAAGCCAGTCCTACTTATAGTCTTAAATGGGAAAGTAATGATGTTGAAAATACACTATTTAATTTTATATTATTTCCATCAATAATTTTTTTTTAATTCAGTGAGAGGAAGGGAAGCAGAGAGACAGACTCCTGCATGCACCCCAACTGGGATCCACCTGGCAAGCCCACTAGAGGTGATGCTCTGCCCATCTGGGGTGTTACTCCGTTGCTCAGCAGCCAAGCTCTTCTTAGTGCTTGAGGCAGAAGAAGCCATGGAACCATCCTCAGTGCCTGGGGCCAACTCACTCCAATTGAGCCATGGCTGCAGGAGGAAAACAGAGAGAGAGAAAAAAAAGAGAGATGTGAGAGGCGGAGGAGTAGAGAAGCAGGTGGGCGCTTCTCTATGCCCTGACCAGGAATCAAACCTGGGATATCCCCATGCTGGGCTGACACACTACACTGAGCCAACCAGCCAGGGCAATATTTTTTAAACATTTTAATTGGAGCATATCAAATATGGAAAGTACATCAAACTTTTAAGTGTATAGCTCAATGAAGTTATCCATTCTATAGTTGATAGTTGGATCTTGACAACATTTACTCTTACAATCCATGAAAATGGCATATCTTCTTTAATGCTACTCAGTAATATTTTTCATCTCCATAGTAGAGATTTTGTTCTTTTATTAAATTATTCCTAGATATTTTGTATTGGGTTATTTCCAGTATTTGCAGCATTATGATTAATGTTACTGTGAAATTCTTGTGCATGTTCCTTTGTTCACCTGTGCATTCCTTTCTGTTGGGTCTACAACTAGGAATTGAATTGTAGGTTCATAGAATATGCATGTACTTAGTTTTGTCTTTTTTTAATTGATTGTTTAAGAGAGAGAGAGGGAGAGAAACATCAATTTGTTATTCCACTTATTTATGTATTCATTGGTTGATTCTTGTATGTGCCCTGACCGGGGCTTGAACCTGCAACCTTGGCATATCGGGACAATGCTCTAATCAACTAATCTATGCAGCCAGAGCCTAAACTGAGTTTTAATAGATGTCAGTTTCCCACAGTGGTTGTGTCAGTTTTCACTACCATCAACAGAGTTTTCTCACCGCTCTACATATTTACTTATACATGTATTATCAGTATTTTTACTTTTAAGCATTCTGGTGGGTATATAATGATGTCTCATTTAATTTGCATTTCCTTAATGGTTAATAAGATTGAGTACTTTTTCAGATGTTTACTGGCCATGTAGGTATTCTCTTTTGTGAAGTGCCCAATCAGGTGTTTGTCCATTTTTCTTCTGATGCTGACTTTTTCTTAATTTTTTATAGAATGTCTTTAGATTCATTGCAGATTTTTTTCACTCTGTGATTTGCTTTTCACTCTTATAAAAGGTACCTTTGATGAACAAAAGTTCATTTGTTATTGTAGACCAATTTTTTTTTCATTTATTAGTACTTTATGTAGTCTTTGGAAAAAAACTTTCACTACCTCGAGGCTATGAAGGCATGAATATATTCCCCTATTTTGTCTTTAAGTTTTATTGTTTTGCCTATTACATTAAGATCTATAAGCCACCTGGAATCAGCTTTTCTATATGGGAATAAGGGTAAATATTAATATTTTTTTCCCATATGAATGTCTGGATGACTTGGCACTGTTTATTAAAAAGGGCATCTTTTCTTAGTCCTTTGCTGCCCTCTGTCATATTTCTGTCCATGTCCCCTAGGTCCATTTCTAGACTCTGCTATTCCACTGGGCTATTTCTGTCTCCTCGCTCTGGTACCGTACTGTCTTGACATATTATAAAGCATCAAAAGTTTTTAAGTTCTGAGTAAGTCTTCCTACCTAATTGATATTCTTCAAGAGAACTTTAGGTCTTCCCTTTTTCATTTTCATATAAATTTTAGAAACCACTTGATATTTCCCACACACACAGAAAAACCTACTGCCGCTTTGATTGGAATTATATTAAATATATATATATATTTAATATTTTTATTTATTCATATTTTAGAGGGGGGGGAGAGAGAGAAAAAGAGGGAGAGGGTGGGAAGGGGGAAGAGGCAAGAAGCATCAACTCATAGTTGCTTCCTATATGTGCCTTGACTGGGCAAGCCCAGGGTTTCGATCCGGCAACCTCAGCATTCCAGGTCAACTCTTTTTTTTTTTCTTTTTACAGGGACAGAGAGAGAGTCAGAGAGAGGGATAGATAGGGACAGACAGACAGGAATGGAGAGAAGTGAGAAGCATCAATCATTAGTTTTTCATTGCCGTTGTGACACCAGTTGTTCATTGATTGCTTTCTCACATGTGCCTTGATCGTGGGCCTTCAGCAGGTTGAGCAACCCCTTGCTGGAGCCAGAAACCTTGGGTCCAAGCTGGCGAGCTTTTGCTCAAGCCAGATGGGCCCGCGCTCAAGCCAGCGAGCTCGGGGTCTCGAACCTGGGTCTTCCGCATCCCAGTCCGACGCTCTATCCACTGCGCCACCGCCTGGTCAGGCCCAGGTCAACTCTTGATCCACTGCGCCACCACAGGTCAAACAGAATTATATTAAGAATATGGGGTCCTCAGATTACAACAGTCCCAACATACAATGTTTCAAGTTTACAACACTCGCTCCCATAGAAACTTTAAAAAATTGAGACATGAGTGTTTCAGCTTACGTTGTTAGCATTGTACTTACGGACTACATGGGTGAACTAGTTTGGTTGCATGCAGCAGAAGAATCTGCAGTAATGCAGAGTGTGTGAGGGAGTTGGAATCCCCAGTACACTTACCTACATCATTTTAGACTGTTAAAAGCACAAGTGTTGCATTTGTGCTAGGCTAGAATGCGTTTCACCTTACACCAAAATTTGGGTTACATCGCTGTCATAGGAACAGAACTGTGTTGTAACCCGAGGACCCCCTTATGTTAAATCATTTTGGAGATAATTGACATCATGACAACATTTACTCTTACAATCCATGAAAATGGCATATCTTCTTTAATGCCACTCAGTAATATTTTTAATCTCCATAGTAGAGATTTTGTTCTTTTATTAGATTATTCCTAGATATTTTGTATTTTGATGATACTATTATAAATAGCATCTTTTTAAAAACTTCATTTTCTAAGGGTTGCTGTTATATAGAAATATAATTGATTTTCATATATTGACTTTGTGTGCAGTAAACTTACTGAACTCACATTTTAATTCTAATATTTCTGTATTTTTTTGGACTTTGTCCATTAATCATATCATTAGACTAATGACAGGTACCCCCCCCCTTTCCAGTCTTTCCACTTTTTTTCTTGCCTTATTGCACTGGCTGGGACCCTGTAGAATGTTATATAACTGTGAAGATGGCAGGCAATCTTGCCTTGCTCCCAGTCTCAGAGACTGTGCTTTCAACATTTTACTAGTAATGTTTGCTATAGGTTTCAGATTTAGGAAATTTCTTTCTATCCTTGTTTGCCAAAAATTTTTAATTTGAGTAGATGTTGAATTTTATTTAAGAAATGTTTTTTCTTTATTTAATGATGTAATTAAGAATTATATGCTTTTTTTCCTTTATTAATGTGGCAAGTCAAATTGATTTCTTAAACATTAAATAAACTCTGTATTTCTTGAATTATCCTCTGAATATATTGCCAAATTTGGTTTGCTCACATTTTGCTTAGAATTTTTGTATCTATATTCTTAAGTAATATTGACCTACAATTTTCTTTTGCTAATATACTTATCAAGTTTTGATATCAGAGTTATACTGGTCTCATAAAATCAAGGTAAGACACATTTCTTCTTTTATTATTCTCTGAAAGAGTTTGTATACAATTGGCTCGTCATGACTGCTGTGGCCTACTCTGGTTCCTGGTGGGTGGAGTAGTTAGAGGACAGTTTGGGAATGAGAATATATCCTGCCTGAGATTTTAAAATTGTGTCAAAGGAGGAAAACCTTTTTCTTTCTAAATAGAGATTTCAGAGGTGTTTTCAATGTAATTAGGTACTAAAATACTTTTACTTTTTAATTATATAAATATTGCTAGTCATTATACAATAGAATTTTTAGATTATCAAGAAATGTAGAAAGTGTAAAGTGGAAATTCAACACCCCGATTTCCATTTTGGTGAGTGTACAGTAAGTTTCTTCCATTTTTATTTTGTTTGCTTAATTAAAAAGGGGATCATACTATACCTTTTGTACTACAAGTTTTACTCATGATATATCTTGGACATATCTCCTTGTTATTACTCACAGCCATACATTATTTGTTTAATGGCTGCATAGTGTTCCAAAGTGTGCATTACTGTGACAGATTTAACCAGTCCTCTTTTGATAGACATAGAGATTGTACTGGTATTTTTGCTATTATCAACAATGCTGAACTGAACATTCTTTTATACATGTCTTTGTGTGCTTGTGGAACCTGTAGTAAGATATAGAATTGAAATAGTAGAGTCACTGGGTATGCCTGTTTTTAGTTGAATAAGTATTACTAAGTTATCTTCCAAAAATGCACAACGAAAATTATCCTCTCACCAAAAGTTGATAAGAGATCCTATTTCCCCATGCTTGCATCATTCTTTAAAAGGTTTCCCAACCTGATAAACAGATTTTTAATATAACAATGTTAACAGTTTATTATTTCTTTTATACTGATTACTAGCTGCCCAGAGTGGCTGACCCAGTGAAATATGGAGGTGGTTGAATGGATTTAAGGCTTTAATTTTATTTCTAGAGGAACAGACTCTCAACCTGAGCTCTTTATAGTGTTTCTTTCGTTTGGCCACCCCATGATACTATAGTTACATACTTCTACTACATTCTGTACTCAAACATTTGTTTTGTTGAATATTCTTGTTCATTCATTCAACAAGTCTTTTTTTGAGCACCTATAATATGTCAGGCACTGTTTTCTCTGCTGGGGATATAGTGCTGGACAAAACAAAGCCCCAGTTCTTACTGACTCAGAAAAGCCCACGAGGCCTGACTGGTGGTGGCATAGTGGATAGAGCATAAACCCGGAATCCCAAGGTTGCTGGCTCAAGCCTGTGGTCACTGGCTTCAGCCTGAGGTCACCAGTTCAGTCCCTGGTCAAGGCACATATAAGAAGTAATCAATGTACAACTAAGTGGAGAAAAAAGTTATGCTTCTCTCTCGTTCTTGCTTCCTCCCACCTTTCCTCTCTCTCTCTCAAAAAATAACACCCCACAATCTATCAATGATGCCATAAAATTTTGGATTACCCATAAATGGCAGGAACTCCCTTACAAAGATCTCTTTATTACATGCTTCCTTTTTGTATCTACAATTTTGATTGAATATTTAAAATTTTATTAACTTTACTTTTAAAAGTAATGGATTAAAATTTATAGCCTAGAACCCCTAAATTTGAAAAGAAAAAATACTAATTTTAAATATAGTAAGTTAAAAACTGGTATTAGAATAATGCTCAATTCACTGTTAAGTAGTTCATTTTTACTTTATAATTTTATAACTGAAGTAATTACTATCAGTTAATTCAGTTAACTGAAGTAATTACTAACAGATAAATACTATCATGGCATAGTATTTATCTGTTTCAAGGTAACAAATTACTCTCCAAACTTAGCAGCTAAAACAAGCACTTTTATCTCATATACTTTTTTTTTTTAAGTGAAAAGAAGGGAGATAGAGAGACAGGGCATGCACCCTGACCAGGATCCACCCGGCAACCCCCCATCTGGGGCTGATACTCGAATTAACTGAGCTATCCTCAGTGCTGGCCCGATGCACAAACCAATCGAGCCACTGGCTGCGAGAGGGGAAGAAAAAGAGAAAGGGGAAAGGGAAGGGGAGAGAAGCAGATGGTCATTTCTCATGTGCTCACTGACCAGGGATTGAACCCAGGACATCCGCAAGGCAGGCCAATTCTCTACCATTGAGCCAACTGGACAGAGCCTCATATACTTTCTATAGAACATGGTGATTCTGGCTCAGGGTTTCTTATGAGGCTAGACTCAAAAAGGAAGATCCATTTCCAAGATGGTTCACTCACATGGCTGTGGGTAGGAGGCCTCCATTCCTCAACATATGGGCCTCTCCATATGGCTGTGTCAGCACCTCATGACACGGCAGCTAGCTCTCCCACAGGGCAAGTGATCTAGCAGAGAACAAGACAGAAGTCATAGTGTCTCTTATGACCTGGTCTCAGAAGCCACGTGGATACCATCACTTCTGCAGTATCTTAGTGGTTACACAGGCTGGCCTTATTCATTGTGGAAGGGCGACACGTGAGGTTATGAATACTAAGAGGTGATGATCCTTGGTACCATCTTGGAGGCTGGCTACTACTGTAGGAAGTGATGTGGTATATGGGCTTTAGTCTGGATTCAAATGCTGGTTTGACCTCTTAACTAATTTCCCCAAGATTAAGAGCTATTAAACTTGTAATGTGTAATGAGTATAGCAATTCTACATTCCCAAGACTTTTGATAAGATGAAATAAGATAGTCAACATAGGACTTTGCACATGTCTAGAATTCAATAAAGAGCATTTACTTATTATTATTTTAAATTGAACATAAGGCCAGCCTTCATAGTTATACCTGACAGAGTTAATAAACTATTTACTATATTAAGCTAATTATGAATATGACTTTTCAAAAGAGACCAGAGAATTTTACTGAATTGATAGTAAATACAGTATTTAGACCACCGACATCAGTGTAATTGACGATTTCTAATTGTTTAAAGTACACACACATACACAGCTTGTGTCTTCTACCTGAAGATAGTTGGAAAGTCACGGTCACTATACTGGTTTCTAGTAGCAACATGTACATATCATTTAGAAGGCACATCACAGGCTGCAGCCCTGCCTCTTCACCTCGACAGGTGAGCTGTAGAGAATGTACATCAGCTAGGTAGTGACTGCTATCATTCTTCCTCTAACAGATGGAGGTTTACTGTTCGGACTTTCATGCTGAAAGAGCAGCAAGAGAGAAGATTCATGAAGAAAAGGAGCAACTGGAGTTGCAGCTGGCAATTTTACTGAAAGACAGTAATGTTTTTGAAGATGGAGACAGGTGAGGTGAGGGGAAGACTTAGAACACATTTCAGACCTGTCAAAGGTGGTGCCTGGCCCTGGCCAGTTGGCTCAGCAGTATAGCGTTGCCCAGTATGTGGAAGTCCCGGGTTCTATTCCTGGTCAGAACACACAGGAGAAGCAACCATCTGCTTCTCCACCCCTAAATCTTGCTTCTCTCTCTTTCTCTCTCTCTTTCCCTCCCTCCCTCTCTTCCCCTCCTGCAGCCATGGCTCATTCAAGCATGTTGGCCCCTGTCACTGAGGATGGCACCATGGCTCAATTGCTGAGCAATGGAGCAATGGCTCCAGATGGGCAGAGCATTTCCCCATAGGGGGCTTGCCAGGTGGATCCCTGTTGGGACACATGCAGGAATCTGTCTTTCTGCCTCCCCGCCTCTCAATTAAAATAAAAAAGGATGGTGCCTAATTTGAGCTATAAGAATCACTGGGTACACTTCACTTGATTGGGTTTCTACATTTTAGTTTGGCTTATAAGGTTTGGCTTTGTAGAAACCTGATCAAGTTCTTTGCTTTTAGATTAGCTATAAGAACATGACATTGAGTTTCAAAGCCATATGTTGCCACTGTCATGGATGAAATACTCCTAACATTTTAAATAATTCTATTAATATATCTTAAAATACTGCAAAAATTACTTCTATCTTCTAAATTTTCATTTTGAGAAAAATTTGAAACATAGAAATAGAAAAATGCACACCAATATGTACCCTGTCCAGAATTGACAATTACTAACATTTGTTTCAAGCATATTTTTATTAAAAGAATAAAGGAGTTGTAGATGAAGTTGAAGTCATTTTTCTTCCCCATCCTTTATTATATTTCCTCTCTTCCCTTCCCCATACTGCCTGGACTTTGGTGGATAGCATACCCATCTGTTTTTTATTTTTACATGTACTTCATTTCGCATGTATAAGACACACCTTAATTTTGGGGCCCGAAATTTGAAAAGAAAAAATGTATTACATAGAGTTATTGAACTCAAGTTTTATTCAGCATAAAATTCATACAACTCCTTCCTCAACACTGACAAAACTCCCATCCATTAGCTTGTCCTCATCTGTGTCTGATGACGAATCACTGCCTTCAACAATGAGTGCAAAAACAAGCACAAAAAGGCAGGAAATGCAAGTAAAAAAATTTACAACCACTGTATAAGATGCACCCAGTTTTTTAGACCCCAGATTTTTGGGGGGTAAAGTACGTCTTATACATGAGGAAATATGGTATATATCTGTATAATATCTTTTTAAATATTTATTTATTTTAGAGAGAAAGGAAGGGGGAGGAGGGGAGAAAGAGAGAAACTGATTTGTTGTTCCAAAACAAGATAATATTAATTTCCCTGTGCTTAAGCTACAAAATGATCTATAAATATTGTTTTGCAACTTGCTTTACGTAACACTGTGATTTTGAACTGTGTGTATATATGTGCAGATTAATTCATTCTGTTTAATTGCTCTACAGTGTCTCATAAGAAATATGCCACTTTTTTCTAATTCAGTCCCCCATCAATTGACAGTTTGGTTAGTTCCTAACTGATTTTTAAAAAATCTTAATTTTTATTTACTTTTACTACATCATGTCCTAGTACCAATAATGTTTACAATGCACATTAGTCTTACATTCTGATTCCTATGCATCTTGACATTATAATCAACTCTTTTTTTCATACTTCTGCTGAATGTGTGCTTAATGTTGTCATATTCCATGGTTTTAGAACATCACATAGAGTGTTGCTTTTAATCCCAGTAGGCAGTCCTTGATGGAAATGCAGAGCCGTCACGGGGCCAGAACCAGTGACCCCGACCAGCAGGATTACCTCCTCCAAAGAGGTAAGTCTCATGTGATTCTAGGCTTTCAGGTTTCCAGGGAATAACCATTCTTTAAGAAGATGCTTAAAAATTCCACTACATCCTATATAATGGGTTTCAAATCTACCAAAAATGTAGTACCCACTAGTCTTACTTCCACAGTATCTCAATCTCCATTCATTACTTACTGAATCCAGATTAGACTCTCCAAGCTGACAATTAAGGTCTGGCATAGCCAAAGATTTAAACCTTCTCTTACTCACTCTGTTCCCCTCCAGCAGTTAGCCAAATGAATCACTCCTTGTTCCTTGAACTTGCCCTAAGCTTGTATACCTACACATATTTGTTTATGGGGTGTCCTTCATGTAAGTGCCCTTCCCTCACTCATCTACTTGTCTTCTTCTACCCTCTTATCCCATCTTTAAAACCCATTTCAAATACCATCTCTATGATACCAACAAATGTGACCTCTCCCTCCTGAATTTCCAAAGTACTTTATTCCTGTTTTAGTACTCATCTGCTATTATAATTATTTATGTGTTCTAAATATACATTTAAGTCTCCTTTAAATAAATTCCCTGAGAGCTTATATATTTACACATCACCTGGTGTCACACACATAATAATGTTACCCTTTTTTGAGAGCTTACTGTGCGTGGCCTCTGTGCTGATCACACATATTATCTCAGGCAGTCCTCACACAGGTCTATCAGGGGTATATTATCATTATCTTACAGAAGATCACAAGGGGAAAAACTGGACATGGAACCCAAGCTCTGAGAGAGCTTATTTAAAGGAGACCTTTAACCACTACAAGGTATGCATGGAACAGACAGACTGTCATTTAATTCTATACTACATTCAGATTTTAATTTCCTGAGTGAAATTGATCATGACACTTATTAAAAGCATGATGCTATTTATACATGGTTTTTATACACTGGTAATAATGCTGTTTATTGGTTTTAAAACACTGGTAATAATGTTCTATAATTTGTAATAAATCACAGTCTTAACAGTACTTAAAGGGAAGTGTTATTCCTGATTTCTAAATATGAAAAGAAAACCTCTCAAAGGATCAAAGAGTGACATGGCAAGAAGAAAAGTTACTAGCAGCTCCAGTAAAAAGATTCTGGGTTTAGGATGCCATCCGAAATTTCACATAAAACTGGTTAATTTCTTTTTTAATACTGGACCAGTCTAAGTCCCTTCCACATACCAACTGATTCTTGAAATGGAACTACATCACAATGTTATCAGCAGCAAGGAAATAATATTAGTATGTATACTTAACTAATAAATCTTGGGGAAATTTCTCTGTCCCTTTTACCTCCCATCTCCTCCTGTTCCACCACCCCCGCACCTCCCACCACCAAAGTTATTTTACAGGAAAAAACAGGCTAAAGTAAATACTAGAGATAGCAGTTCAGGGTACAAGTAAACATAGTGTTCATAGGGCACATGCAGGAGCAGCAGCATGTGAACTGACATAAATAATAGCCTCAGGCATTTTTTCACATAAGCAGATAAAGCTGTGTTCTTCTCTGAAAGTTGTATCTACCCACTTGAGCACTGCTGTGCATTTTTTCTCTAACCTAATTTAAATATCCTAGGAACACCAAAGTACCTCATATCTAGAAGTTCCTACACAATTGTCTTGAGGACAATCTCTTGCACCTCTCTTTCTTAAAGGAAGATTTTCATTCATCATAACTATATAAAGTAAATAGTTATTTACATTAAAAAGAAAAAGAATTGGTCAAACACTTTTGACTTATATTTATAGTCTAAAAGTCATCACAAAGTGCAAATTTATTCCTAATAAGCTTTTTTTTGTGTTATAAAAAACAATAGCTGGGCCTGACCTGTGGTGGCGCAGTGAGTAAAACGTCTACCTGGAACACTGAGGTCACTGGTTCAAAAACCCTGCACTTGTGTGGTCAGGGCACATATCGGAGTTGAAGCTTCCTGCTCCTCCCCCCTTTCTTTCTCTCTCTCTCTCTCTCTCTCTCTCTCCTCTCTAAAATGAATAAATAAAAATTAATAAATAAAATAAAAGGTGTATGCCTTTAAAAGAATAAATAAATAAATAGTAAAAAACAATAGCTGGACCTGACCAGGTGGTGGCATAGTGGATAGAGCATTAATTAGACTGGGATGCGGAGAACCCAGGTTTGAAACCCGAGGTCACCGGCTTGAGCGCAGGCTTACTGGCTTGAACATAGGATCATAGACATGACCCATGGTCGCTGGATTGAGCCCAAGGTTGCTGGCCTGAGCAAGGGGTCACTCGCTCTGATGTAGCCCCCCGCATCAAGGCACATATGAGAAAGCTATCTTTGAACGACTAAGGTGCTGCAACGAAGAATGGATGCTTCTCTTCTCTCTCCCTTCCTGTCTGTCTGTCCCTAGCTGTCCCTCTCTCTGACTTTCTATCTCTGTAAAAAAAACAAAAAATCAAAAAACAAATAAGAACAATAGCTGGTCCTGGCCACTGATCTCAGTGGATAGAGTGTTGGCTCAGCATGTGGCATCCAGGGTTCGATCTCTGGTCAGGGCACACATGAGAAACAACCATCTACTTCTGTTTCCCTCCCTCTCCCCCTTCTCTCTCTCTTCCCCTCTCACAGCCAGTGGCTCTATTGATTTGTGTTGACCCAGGCGCTGAGGATAGCTCAGTTGGTCCAAGCATCGGCTCCAGATGGGTGTTGCTGGGCGGGTCCCAATCGGGTCACATGCGGGAGTCTGTCTCACTATCTTCCCCTCCTCTCACTTAAAAACAAACAAACAAAAACAACAATATTCTAGAGACTGTCTTTTAAGATTATTTTAGTTTACTAGCAAAGCTGCCTTAAACAAGAGCCTCTCTCAGTACATTTCATTATTGTTAGCATCCATCTAAGTCAGTGGTTCTTAACCTTTTTTGAAGTACCGAACCCACCAGTTTCATATGCGCATTCACAAAAACCTTCTTTAGTGATAAATAAAATGATTTTTTTCCCAAATTCAAGACATAGGTATATGTTTTTTTACTGGTGCACAAAATGAGCCGTGCATGAACATCACCTTGCTCAAAGAACAAAACCAACAAAGTACATGAACTCACAACAAATTACAGTACTACTTTATTCTGGCCTCCGCGGCAGAGGCTTCTCCGAATCCCTGAGACCGACTCATCGAACCCCTAGGGTTCGATAGAACCCAGGTTAAGAACCACTGATCTAAGTGTTTAATCTGGTCTAGTACACCAGTCAAGTACAAGAAAACACATAAGCATAAGTCATGGTCAGAACTGTGAGGGCTTACAGTTTAGTTGGAGAGACAGGATATACACATACAAAGATACTTGAACGACTTCATAATACAAGATACTTAAGTAATAGAAATAATACTACCAAGATAAAAAAGGATGATCATTAAGGGCAGGCAAGTTGAATAGACTTTGAAAAGATGTGACTTTAAGTTTGACCTTGAAGGTAGGATTTAGATAAGAGTGGTATGATAATGAAAGCATAAAGGCAAAAATGGGTGTAATGTGTTAATGAAAACTGGCTAAACTTATAGTGAAAAGCCAGAAGGTAGAGGGAACCTATCATCCAAAGTCTGAGTCTTTTGTGGCCTGACCTGTGGTGGCGCAGTGGATAAAGCGTCGACCTGGGAACACTGAGGTCGCCAGTTCAAAACCCTGCACTGGTCTGGTCAAGGCACATATGGGAGTTGATGCTTCCAGCTCCTCCCCCCTTTCTCTCTCTCTCTCTCTCTCTCACTCACTCTGTGTCTCCTCTCTAAAAAAAAAAAAAATGAACAAAGTCTGAGTCTTTAAACTTAGACCAGGACAAGCAGAAAGGCACAGATTGATGCAATGGAGTTTAAAGTGAAAGTGGTAATTGGCTGGTTGTCATCTAGAACAGGATTTGGCAAACTGCAGCCACTTGCATGATCTTGCAAAGCCCAAAATACAGGGTGGAGCAAAAGTAGGTTTACCATTATGAATATGTGAAACAATTTATTCTTGTGTATTTTTATTATTATTAGTTGTATTATTTTTCATATAAACAACTGTAAACCTACCTTTGCCCCACCCTGTATTTACTCTCTGGTCCTTTACAGAAAAAGTTTACTGATACCTGATGTAGAACAATAAGACCGTTGGAAAGCTACCTGCTTCAGAAATCATTCCTTGTGATCAGTATTTCTATTCAAAGGTGTTTTAAAGTTTGCTGTACACAAACCATCTACAATAGTCTCACATGTTATTCAATGCAAGTAATACGCTCAGAAGCAAATGGCCATGTTAAAGGTTACCTCGACTGCCATCCAACAAAAAAACAAATATTCGGGAGTTGAATGAATGGTTTGCATTTGTCCAGAAAAGTCAGATCAAAGAGCTGCCCCAGGAGCCAGAAGTCATTTCCGGCACTGATAACAGTTTGCACATGTGGGACCTACCTAGACTCAAGACTTATTTTAAGCGTTCTTATTGACTAGAACCTCAGTCCAACTCTAAAATTGGGGTAATTGACAGGACTTGTTCTTCAATTCTTTCTCCTTACTTTGCCTGGATAACCCTTATCTTAAGCCTCCTCTCAAGTGGAATCAGTTTCATCCAGGGGCCTGTCTGCACGGAGCAGTCTGAGCCAAGCAGTCTGAGCCAAGTGCCTTTCTCTGTCCTCCCACTAAGCCTCCTTGCCATGCTGTCACTTTTCTTGTCTGATGCTCCCATCCATTCTGTATCTCTCTTTCATCTCACAGGGTACTTAAACATATCTGCTGCACAAACGTAATTACTGTCTCCACTTCTGAAAAGGTGCATAACTGTTCTAGGACACCCCTCTCCATGCTCTGCTCATCGTCCTCTCCACGTTCTCTCCTCTTTACGTTTAGATCAGGGGTCCCCAAACTACGGCCCGCGGGGCCAAATGCAGCCCCCTGAAGCCATTTATCCGGCCCCCGCCGCACTTCCAGGAAGGGGCACCTCTTTCATGGGTAGTCAGTGAGAGGAGCACAGGATGCATCCGCACCCATAGTTCCCATTGAAATACTGGTCAGTTTGTTGATTTAAATTTACTTGTTCTTTATTTTAAATATTGTATTTGTTCCCGGTTTGTTTTTTTACTTTAAAATAAGATATGTGCAGTGTGCATAGGGATTTGTTCATAGTTTTTTTTATAGTCTGGCCCTCCAACGGTCTGAGGGACAGTGAACTGGCCCCCTGTGTAAAAGGTTTGGGGACCCCTGGTTTAGATCCTCGTCTATCTCTTCTCTCAAATATTCTAGTTTCACTAGATTATGTATTATCCTAGAAATAAAATCATAGACTTTCACGTACCCAGGACATGGGATAGAGCGCAGATCCTAAAATAATAGGAAAGCAGGTACTACTTTTGAAGGTTATCTCTGTGAATATAGATTACTTCAGTAAGACAAATATGACCTGGATTCTCTTCCCATTAGGTACTGATTTCAATGCTTAACTGATGTTAAAATTAACCATCTGTTATTAAAATCCATCAAAAGACTGCTTATAACATGAGAGGAATGGAATGAATAACGTTTCATCTAATGTTGACTCTCAGGAGCCGAGGACAGGAGCTGGCGGCAGCAGCAGCAGCACACGCCGGTTCATTCTTGCCCCAAATGCGGAGAGGTTCTGCCTGACATAGACACATTACAGATTCATGTCATGGACTGCATCATCTAATTGTTGGTGTTTTGCCTCCCCCAAACTGGTGGTAAATGTCAGATTTCTTTCCTCCAAGAGTTCTACTTTTCTGTTGTTTTCACTCAAATATTTTGGCTTCATTATGTTTGTTTCAGGAGAAAGAAAATCAGTAAGTTCCACGCAGGACATTTTTTGTGTGTGTATTTCCATAAACTTGTAAAACAGAATTCTTAACATATAATTTTTCTGATATAAGATTCATTTCTTTAAATGTTCAGTTAATGAGTGTGTGACATCATGGGACACATTAAAAGTAATTAGATGGAAGAAGTATCACTGATAAACTTTAAGAAGCTTTTAAGGAGGCAAGAAAAATGAAGCAGTCACAGGTTTCTTCAAGGAAAATATCTCTGAAGTATTTTTGAAATATATTATTATTCTTCATCCATTTAGGACAAAACCTCTTTGGAGTTGGGTGTATATATGTATGTTGTAGTGTTACTACAGCCACAGTAAGTGTACAGTAAGTTACGATATGGATGTTTTCGTATGAGTATTGTGAGCTTTTACTTGATCATCAGGACAAAGGGAAATAATTTGCCATAGATGAAGTAAATACATTAGGTTCACTGGATTTGACATAACCACAGTGCAAAGACGTTATCTTTGTTCTTTCATTGTGCTGTAAGTATGTGGATTTGTATGGTAGAAAGTTCATTCATTTCTAAAAAGAACTGCTGTTTATTCTTCTTCCTAGATCAAGCTATATATTGAAAATCACAAAAATAGTTACTGCAAAGTAAAATTTTGCTTATTAATCTTTCACACTGTTCATATGTGATTGGCTAATTTCATAGAATGTATTGTCTGGGTTCAGTTTCATATAAGCTTATTACTTAATTCAGATCTGTTTTGTTAATTCTTTGAACATTAGCAAATCCATTGACTAGAGACTAGTATGTGTTATTCCATTAGAAATTGTTCTTGCTAAGAAAGTGAAAAGATAGGATGTGTTATATTTTGTAAACCTATAGTTATTATCTAATACTGGGTCAGCCATAAAAGTTAACAGTACATTATGCATTTAGAAACTAAATCACTTAAGAGAAAATTAAAATATCTCCTTCGTTTGGATATGTCATAAGACTCTCTCCTAGAAAAACCTGATTTAATACATATCTACACATATGGAATCAAACAGGAATTAAAGTAGTTAATTTTATCTTCCTGCCAAGAGAATACACTGGACAAACTGAACAGTAAGTTAGATTACAAGATTATCCTGCGTCAGCCCACGGAGAATGCTTTTTAAAGACATTTCTAAAATTACTATGAAAATGTTACTTTTAATTTCTTGTTTAAGGTTTCTAGTTTATTTTATTCCTTACCATTTTATACTGGAGAAAATAACTTTCTATATTACCCTAACTAGAAAAGCAAACCAAATAGTTTTACATTTAAGTTTTGGGAGGTATTATTTTACTTTGTTCAAGTAAAAATATTAAGCTGGTTAGAACTTTGAGATACCTAGAAGCCCTCTAAATACCTGGAGATTAAACAACACACTTTTAAATAGTACATGGGTTAGCCTGACCTGTGGTGGCACAGTGGATAGAGCGTCAACCTGGAGTGCTGAGGTTGCCAGTTTGAAACCTGGGCTTGTCTGGTTAGGGCACATATGGGAGTTGATGCTTCCTGCTCCTCTCCTCCTTTCTCTCTCCTCTCTCTCTAAAAATGAATAAACAGAAAATCTTTTAAAAATTTTAAATAGTACATGGGTTAAAGATGAAGTCTCAAGAGAAATTTTAAAATATTTTAGACAAATAAAATGAAAATATAATTAATCAAAATTTGGGGATGAAGCAAAAGCAGTGCCTAGCAGGAACTCTATATAGCATTGAATGCAATATAGAAAAGACAGCTCTAAAATCAGTAAGTTTCACTTTAAGAAACTAAGAAAAAAATGGTAAATTAAACACAAAATAAGCAGAAGGAAAATAATAAAAATTAGAGCAAAAATCAATTAAATTGTAGTCAGGAAGTCAGTAGAGGAAATCAGCAAAACCAAAGCTGATTCTTTGACATGATCAATAAATTTGGTGAACCTGTAGCCAGGTTTACTGAAAACAGAAGACACAAATTACTAATATCACCAGCAGTAAACAATTGGAACTTGAAATTTAAAAACAAAGTAACATTTACATTAGCATAAAAACATGAAATATTTATAAAAGTCTAATAAAATATGTACACGATATAACAAAATAAATCAAAGAACTATAAATGCAGAGATAGTCCATGTTCATGTATAGAGAGACTCAGCAGTGTCAAGATGTCAGTTCTTCCCACCCTGATCTATAGATTCCACATGATCCCAGTCAAACTCCTAATGAGTTATTTTGTGGATATCAACAACCTGATTCTAAAATATAGAGAGGCAAAAGACTCGGTATAGCCAACACAATATTGCAGGAGAATAAAATTTCAGAACACTACCTGACTTCAAGAATTACTATAAAGCCATAATAATCAAGACAGCATGGTATTGATGAGAGAATAGACAAATACATCAGTGGGACAGAATAGAGAACCCAGAAATAGATCCAGAGAGTACACTAGTCTTTGACAAAGGAGAAAAAGCAATTTGATGGAGAAACAATAGTATTTTTAACAAATGGTGTTGGCACAAATGGACCTCCACATGCAAAAAACAAAAACAAACAAAAAAAATGAACCTAGACACAGACCTTACACCTTTAACAAAAACTAACTCAAGCCACAGTCTGGGAATAGCTCTTTACAAAACAGATATCTGATGAAGGACTAGTATCCAAATATATGACATTCTTGAAAAGGCAAAGAACTCTCAAGACTTACCAATAAGAAAAGAACCCAATTTAAAAATAGCTAAAAGAGCCTGACCTGTGGTGGCGCAGTGGTAAAGCGTCGACCTGGGAACACTGAGGTCGCCAGTTCAAAACCCTGCACTGGTCTGGTCAAGGCACATATGGGAGTTGATGCTTCCAGCTCCTCCCCCCTTTCTCTCTCTCTCTCTCTCTCTCTCTCTCTCTCTCTCTCTCTCACTCTGTGTCTCCTGTCTAAAATGAATAAAATAAAAAACAAACAAAAATCTATAAAAATAGCTAAAAGATAGCAGGTCCCTAACCAAAGGAAATATACAGGTGGCAAATAAGCATATGAAAAGCTGCTCAACATCACATGTCTTTAGGGAATTGAAAATTAAAACAAGATACAACCACACACTTATTAAATGGCTGAAATCCAAAACAATAATACCACCACTGGCAATAATAATACCAATAATTCAAGGGAAATTTAAAAATATTTTAAACAAATAAAATTATATAGTTTATTAATAAACAAAACAGGCAAAGATATGGAATAACAGGAATTTTCATTTATTGCTTGTGGAAATGCAAAATAGTACTTTGGAAGACAGTTTGACATTTTCCTGCAGAACCAAGCATGCAATCCTTGGCATTTACCCAAATGAATTGAAAACTTATGTCCACATGCCTTACAGGTGGTGGCACAGTGAAGAGAGCTTCCACCAGGAACACGTAGGTCCCAGGTTCAAAACCCCAAGGTCTCTGGCTTGAGCACAGGCTCCTTAGCTTGAGCTTGGGGTTGCCTGCTTGAACCCAAGGTCACTGGCTTGGTTTGAACATGCTGGTCAAGGCATGTATGAGGAGTAATCAATGACAAACTAAAGTGAAGTGACGAAAAGTTGATGCCTCTATCAAAATGAATTTTTAAAAATATTTTTATTTCCACATGAGCCTGCACATGAATGTTTAATTGTCAAAACTTGAAAGCAACCAAGATGCCTTTCAATAAGTAAATAGATAAACAAACTGTGGTATATCCAGACAATGGAATATTATTTGATGATAAAAAGTACGCATTATCAAACCATGAAAAGATATAGTTTAAGGAAGAAAGTTATATGCATATTGCTAAGTGAAAGAAGCCAACCTGAAAAGCCTACATACTGTATGATCCCAAATATATGACATTCTGGAAAAGGCAAAAATATGTAGAGAGTAAAAGGATTAGTGGTTACCAGGAGTTGGGGGTGGGGTGGGGAGGGATGAATTGGTAAGAGCACAAAGGATTTTTGGGGCAGTGAAACTATTGTGCATGAATATATAACATAAAGAGTGAACCCTAATGTAAACTGCAAACTTCAGTTGATAATAATGTATCAATATTGGCTCATCAGTTGTAATAAAAGTCCCATACTAATGCAAGATGTTAATAATAGGGGAAGTTATGTGTTGAAGGGGCTATGTGGGAACACTCTTTTCTTTCCATTTAATTTTTCTGTAACCTTGTATGTAACTGCTCTAAGAAATAAAATCTATTATTTTCTAAAAAATGAGAAAAATAACTTTGAGCTATAAGATTATTTAATATGAATACACAGTGTGCATTATGTGCATCATAAAATCAAGATTCTTGTGAAGATTGACTACCACTTCCATTTCACTCATAATGAACGGGCTAACTTGAAGTTGCTTTTAACGAAATGTCAAATTTATTATGCCATTTTCAGAAATCAAGTGTATGAACCGATACTCAAATATTTTAGTGGAACAAGAAAAGGTATCCAGACTGCTTTGCTATGAAAGGCAAATAGTAGAAATAATTTAACAATCTTCTTTGGCATCTTAGACTTACATAGCATGTCATTTAAAAAATTACTGAAATAACATTATATACTCTTGCCAGGAAAATTTGGCCATTGCTGAGTAATTTAAGTGTTATTCTTTCTAGCTCAGTAATTGCAAAGATGTGAAGTATAATACAAAAGAATATTGATTCAGGAATTCTCAATGAGCTAAGAAATTTATACAATAATTTTGTAGTTTAAATATATGGAGCCATAATCATGGTTAGGTATTTCACATATATAAAATATATATTGTAGTTATTAATGCAGTGCAACCAAGAAGAAATGTGTTGAACATTCTATTGAGTTAACTGAAACCATCAAGGCTAGCATTTTTTATTGGCTTCCCTTTGGAAAACATCAGTTGAGATAACTGTACGGAAGAACATACTCTTGTTCAAAGTAACTTCTACATTTGTTGAAAAGCAACAATAATTTGGGCAGCACAGACAATTTTGTTATGAAAATCAAGTAGCTTAGCTTTTCTTTCTCATCATAGCCATTTATATCTAAGCAGAGGGTTGCCTCTGATCAAGGATAACATTTTTAATCAGTGCAGCATCTTTTTGTCCCATTTGTTGGACAAATTCAAGTTTGGAATAAGACTATAGAGGATTCTGCACCATGCAGCTTGGAAGATGTGAGGGCAGATGTGAATAGATTTCCAAAGGGAGATGGGGGGTGGGAGGTTGCTGTGGAAACTGGCAATTTCTCCCAGTAAAAGGTCTGATTTTCTGATCTTGAATAGCATTACTTCCTGCTAGGTGTAAGGATAGAAGAATTGATTTAAGTTTCTGGTACACTAACCAAGTAAACATACTGAGATATTGAGCTTCTACAATCTACATTAGAAAACTGAACTATATTCAGTAAACCACATCCAAAACCTACACTTGAAGCCCTGATGTATCCCCTTGGATTCAATCACAAATCTAAAGGTACCTTCTATCTCCACAACATCCCCCTAGTCTGAACTCATCTCTTGCCCTGTCCAAAATAAGCTCCTCCTTTAGACTTCCAGTCCATTTCTATAATTCTGCCAGTTCCTTCCAGGTATTGCCAACATGGCCACTATCCTCTCCTTTTCCTGCCAAAGGTGACTTTCCTTTGGTCAATTATCAAAGCAGATAGATTTTCCTTCATAATGTTTCCTATTTGTCCCTTCCCTTCAACTCTTATATCTGGGACTATCACAATTTCCTAGTGTGCTTCTCTGCCTTGGTTTCTGGTACATTCATTTCCTGAGCACCTATTTTTAACTTTATCTTCCTAAACAATGCCTTATAAAGTGGTAAGAATATAAATTAATACATATTTACGTTTACATGTGCTGGGCACAGTACATGTATTTGCAAGGTTTTCTCAGTCTTCACAATGCCCTATGAACTAGTTATTACTATACATTTTGCAGATGAGTAAGTTATGGCATTGAGAGATTGAGTAATTTACCCAAGGTTGGACAGTTAGTATGCAGCAGTTAAAAATCTTTCAATCTTAACTCCAGAGTCTAAGCACATAGCCACACCTTTCTTCTCTACAACTACTTTCCTCCCCTACCTGCTCAAACACAGTCTTTTTATTGTTTACAGAAGGAAGTTCTTGACTTTGTTCTTCATCCTCCACACAATTCATATTACCTACTTATTTTTTAAATTTTATTTATTGATTTTAGAGAGAGGAGAGGAGGGAGAAGGAAGGAAAGGGAGAAAAAAGAGGGATAAGAGGGCGGAAGGGGGAGATGGAGAGTGGGAGAAAGGTGGGGAGGGTAGAGAGCGGTAAGCATCAACTCCTAATAGTTGCTTATTGTATGTGGCTTGACTGGGCAAGCCGGAGGGTTTCAAACCTGCGACCTCGGCAGTCCAGGTCGAAGCTTTATCCACTGAGCCACCACAGGTCAGGCTTACCTATTTATTTCAGTGTTTCTTGCTCTCTCCTTTGTTGGCTTCTCTCCAACAAGATTGGTGCTCTTTAGTAAATTGCCTTAACTACGGCATATATCACATCTACCAAATTAGACAGTATAAGTCCTGGAATATGGACCACGTCTTTGTCCCAAACCTTCTATACCTGAGGCAATACGAAAAAAATGAGACTCAGGATTGGCTGACATAGTCCCAGAGTGTTAGGAATTGAGTTTTGACCTCATGTAGATACCATAGAAGAACACTTACCCTTCCTGCCGCTGGAGGGCATCAGAACACTTTATTTTACTTAGAGGTGCCTAGAATTTCGCCCACCGGAAGTTCCCTTGTCCTCAACAGAGGGTGCCGGGTTACGTAGACCAATCATATTGCTCTATTCAAGGATCGTTATGCGCTCCCTCCTCCGGGTCGTTTCCTCCTAGAGCTCTGACGCAACCAATCAGCGTGACTGCAAGCCGCCTTGCGTCTGACACTGGAGACGGGGTGGAGTCAAGTTGGAATTTTGGCGGGACTGGCTATAGAAAGGGAAGAGCTGCGGCGCCGGGTAAGAAGCCGGGCGTAGGTCTGGGGGAGGCCCTCTGGCTGCGTGAGAGAGGGGCGGCACAGGCATCTCCAGTTAGCAAGGTCCGGGAACGGGAGGCGCGGAGCCCGTGGGTGATCAGTTGGCGAGATGGGAAGCAGGGGCAGCAGCCTCAGGAGAGCGCGGGCGCGGGGCGGGCGCGGCCTGTGGGGCCGGGGCTGAGCAGCTGCGGGGCACTTCTTAAACTCATCAAGAGGTGCTGTTTACTTTATTTAAGGGACCAGTTTGGGGGGAGGGGGTAAGTAACCTTTAAAACGCTTGCTACCTACATGCCGTTTGAATCTCATATTCATTTTCTAAAGTCATGATTTAATAGTAACGATTGATTACATGCCATGTACGGGACTCCAAATGCTCATTACTTATGCCCCGTGACGCTTACAATCTAAAGAAGGTAACAAATACACGATAGTGCGGCGAAATCATGAACAGGGTGAATTGAGAGGGTGTTCTGGAAAGGCTTAGAAAAATTGATAGTTAAGCGGAGACGGCAGAGCGAGAAGGAACTGGGGGAAACTTTTCAAAGAGCCTGAGGCCTGAAAGCTGTCAGTGTGTTCAAGAATTTGAATGCAGGTTAGTCTTGCTGGAAACAGGTTTGGGAGGTGGAGTGGACCCACAGTTTTACTGAAGAAGTAGAGGTAGGTAAGAGAAAGTATCCATTGCCTCATAGGCTTTGTAAATTTCGTTCTAAGGGCAATGGAAAATCATTAAGCAATTTTTGTTAAAGGAGTACCACTATTGGCTTTGTGTTCCTAAAAGATTCCTAAGGAATCTGTTGTACAGAGAGTAGATTACAGAGGGTCAAAGAGACCCAGTACAGGAGGCTAATGCAGTAGTCAGGGCAAAAGATTTTGAAACCCTGGGTGTTTGGACTAGGCTTTTGGCAATTGAGTTGGTGGGAAGTGGAAGTTTTGAGCAATATTGTGGGGATAGAACCCATAGCACTTTTGAGAGGGCCCTAGATATGAGGGTAAGATAAGAATGGGCTTGGGTGGAAATGATGGTTTTAGAAATAAACAAGATAGTGTCCTCCTAAACCCAGAGCTTACAAATCAACAGATGCCCCAATAGATAGCATAGTAATACTGTTTACAGTTTGTCTCATCCATGTAATCTTGTATCATACAAACTTCTCTGTGCATCAACTGAGTTTCTATAACCATATTTTGCAAGAAACGCAAAACAGGACTGCTTCCATACTAGGAGGAAGATGGTGTTGATGGTGGGGGTGAGAAATGGTCAGAATCTGGAATAATTCTACCTTCAGAGTCCCTAGGATTTGTAGGATTCTGGATTTTCTTTGGATATGCAGTGTGAGCAAGAGGGACTCAAAAGTAACTTCTCTAATGATTTTACACATGCAAGATTCTGCATTTCTGCCATCTCCTGGGTACCTGATCCTCCTTTGAAGTTCACTGTCACCACTGTTCCCTAGACAGCATGGATGGTAAGTCCTGGCAGTTTTCTCAATTTTCCTTTGTTTTTAGAAAATCACCCTTTTGACTGGATTTGTTTTTTATCCCACTTGCAAAATAGTGAAAATTAGTTGCCCTCCTCCACAAGTATTGTCTAACTAGTACACTTAAGTCACTGAAGGTTACTTGTTTTAATCAGGTGGGATTTCTCTTGGCAGCACTGATTGTCTTTCAGGGGAGATAGAAAGACTCCTCCATGTGCCCCCACCACAATCAACCTGGCAACCTTCCATCCTCTCACTCCCCCACCCCGGTTTGGGGCCGATGCTTTGCCCATCCTGGGCCATGCTTGCAACTAGCACCTGAGGTAGAGTCTCCATGGAGCCATGGCTGCAGGAGAGGAAGATGGAGGGAAGAGTGTGGAGCAGGAGCAAATGGACTTCTCCAGTCTGGCCTGACTAGGAATCAAACCAGGACATCCACATGCCGGGCGGCGCTCCACCACTGAGCCAGCTAGTTAGCCAGGGCCGATTGTCTTGCATAATAATGATAGCTGGCATGTAATAACAATGTGCCAAGCACTGCTCTTAAGATTCTAATTATATTAACTAACATAATCCTCATAGCAACTGTATATTTTTAAGATTTTATTCATTGATTTTTACAGAGAAGAGAGAGAACAGGGTGGGGGTGGGGGACAGAGTAGGAAGCATACACTTGCAGTTGCTTCTCATATGTGCCTGACCAGCCAAACCCAGGGTTTCAAATCAGTGACCTTAGCATTCCAGGTGGACACTATTCATTGCACCAACATAGGTCAGGTGCAAATGTATTTTTTTAAACAGACCAATGTTTAGTAACTTGTCACAGTTGAAACTGTCAGCGTAGGGATTTGAACCCAGGCAATCTGACTTCAGAGTTCACATTTAATATTGAAGTCTGTTGAAGTGACTTTTGTCTAGCTCTATCTTAAAATTGTATAGTCCTTTCTTGGTTTGTTTATTTTATAGGAATGGTGTGAAATATTTACTTAGTAAAGAAATAAATTAAGCTCTGATTAGCAGAGCTTAGCCAAGGAGCAGCACAAAGTTGATTGTGCTGGTTGTGAAGAGATGCTAACAAATAAAATGCATTGTTTTTCTGGTTGTGTAATTGAGCTCATTATCTGAAACTTTTCTTTAATCCAAGTTTATATTACATTGCCTTTAAAAAAAGCAAAATGTTAAAATCCATCACACTGTGATACTATATGAAATTGATTGCACCATTAGTATAATGGTAGTTTTCTGTTTCCTAAAAATCATCAAATTACCTACAGGGCAGTTTATATAATACAAAGTATAACTCTTTGCTATGAGAAGGTAATGAAAACAAGTGGTGAGTGGGTATGTGTTCTCTAGGAAATCATTGTATCTATAATAAAATCTCATTTGGTTGGCATGGCCTCACAATTTGATAATAGTATAAATGAAATCAGTTTCCTGGTAGAGAGTTACACTGTTGAAGAACATTTCTGCTTGCATTCTTTTCTTTTTCTTTTTTGTCTTTTTTTTTTACAGGACAGAGAGAGGGATGGGTAGGGACAGACAGACAGGAACAGAGAGAGGTGAGAAGCATCAATCATTAGTTTTTCGTTGCCATTGCGACACCTTAGTTGTTCATTGATTGCTTTCTCACATGTGCCTTGACCGCGGGCCTTCAGCAGACTGAGCAACCCCTTGCTGGAGCCAGCGACCTTGGGCCCAAGCTGGCGAGCTTTTGCTCAAGCCAGATAGATGGGCCCGCGCTCAAGCTGGCGAGCTCGGGGTCTCGAACCTGGGTCTTCTACATCCCAGTCTGACGCTCTATCCACTGCGCCACCGCCTGGTCAGGCTTTGCTTGCATTCTAATAGGGAAGCAAGATAAAAATAAGTAGGATAGCCTGACCAGGCGGTGGCGCAGTGGATAGAGCATCAGACTGGGATGTAGAAGACCCAGGTTCGAGACCCCGAGCTCGCCAGCTTGAGCGCGGGCCCATCTATCTGGCTTGAGCAAAAGCTCGCCAGCTTGGGCCCAAGGTCGCTGGCTCCAGCAAGGGGTTGCTCAGTCTGCTGAAGGCCCGCGGTCAAGGCACATGTGAGAAAGCAATCAATGAACAACTAAGGTGTCGCAATGGCAACGAAAAACTAATGATTGATGCTTCTCACCTCTCTCTGTTCCTGTCTGTCTGTCCCTATCTATCTGACTCTCTCTGTCTCTGTAAAAAAAAATAATAATAATAAGTAGGATAGTATCTGGAAGTTGGTGGGAAGGGAGACACTGGAATGAGTTTGTATATGGAGAGACATGCTACAGAAGATGAAGAAATTGGTGATGCAGGAGAGAGATCTGGTGATCGTAGTCTCAAGTACTTGGGGAGTTTAGAAGAATGGGATTCAGTTAATAAATAGAAGAACTGGCCATAAATAGAACTAGATACTTCATCCATTGTCATAGAAGGAAAAGCAGAGAATACAGGCATGGGCAAAAGTAGGTTTATAGTTCATATGGAAAAAGACAGGCAGGTTATGATTATTATAATCGGTTATTAATGCAATAGAATGTCACAGTGACACAGTACACTTAGGAACAATCTCTTAAGTGCACAAATTGCCGGCCTTCATTATTTACACATTCTTATAATCTACTTACTATACTCAAGCACACTTTGACACAGAGTTTTTTATTGTCTTCAATTTTTGACAGCTGTAAACTTTTGCTTACTCCCATATACATATGCAAATATATAGAGGGATGGGCAAAAGTAGGTTTACAGTTGTGAGTACATGAAAAACACAGTTTATTGTACAGTATTATTTTTAATATAAACAACTGTAAACCTACTCTTACCCACCCCTGTATATGTTCAGGTTTAGTGGTGAAAAGTGATGAAATCTGATTGCTTCTGTTTTTTTCTTTATGAGACAAGATCATCAGCTAAGAGTAAAGAAGGAGGAGAGGCATCAGGTTTGAGAAGAGATTGAAGTGGTTCTAGAATAGGAAAGCTCAAGTAGTAGGGAAGTGTGGGGATTTTCAAGCACTACTGAATGCCTGTTTGTTATTGGCTAGTATATAAAGTCAAACCAATGTGAACGGTGGTCTTTCTTCAGGGAAGTCCACCATCTGGGGTGCAAGCATGGAAGTGGCAGTCTGCTGGGTTGCATCATGGTTAAGATTTTTGTCAAGGTCAACATTCAAAATTTTGGAAATTATATAAAGACAGAAGCTTATAGAAAATATTCACAATGAATTATGAATGATAAAATTGACTATAAGATAGATATAAAAAATAATGTATTTCTGGAGTAGGATAAGACACCTTTTAACCTGGATGACTTGACTATAGTCAGCAGTTTACTATTAGATTACCACAGACCTTTAGAACTGAGTTAGAAGTGAGGTATAATTTTTGAATCACTTTGTATACATTATTTATTTTTCTGTATTTATTTAATAACTCATGCCACTATAAAAAAGAAAATATTTTGTAAAGGAAATTGAGGACATAAGAAAGAAGCAAGGGAGTGAAAAGTTGTTAGAAGGCAGTGATTACAATGCTGGAACATGGATCCAAAGTGAGGACTGGAGGAAGAGGGGTGGTAAGAGTATTGTAGGAGGGTCAATGGATTGGTCTTAATAAAGATAGAGGGGAAGGAAGGCATCCCAAGGAAATTCAGGAAATGACAGCAACCAGGAGGGTTTCTTGAAGAAATAAATCTGCTGTCATGCTCTGTGGCCTTGAAGAAAGGTTAATAGCTCCAAAGTGGTAGTGATAAGCAAGAGGACATCAGGGCCCTTGAGTTGATTACTAGATATTTGTTACATGCCTGGTACATGCTGGACACTATTCTAGCATTTGCAATATGAAGTGTGGGCAATTAAACAAATTCCATTCAAGGGGCAGCCAGATTCCTGAGGATATATGGAAACTTGCTGATAGTAGATTCTGAATTCCAGGTAGCAGATCCCAGGGGTTTGCAAGTAGGGAGACGGAGATGGGGTCACCGTAACATGGAAAGCAGATTGGCTGAGGTAAACCGGGGGGCAGACATCATGGATTAATGCCTACTCTTCTCATGCAGGAACATGGGTTCAAGGCCAAGTGTATGGAACCATGAAGTAACATTTTTCATCCGTGTTTCTCGGGGGTATGGGCCAAGGTCTTTTCTTGGGGTGCTCTCTAGAGCAGCTGGGACTGAGAGAGAGGAGGGCCTCTTGGCTTGCTTGCCAGGATGTGGCCATCTCACCTGGAGGCCAGGGAGTCAGACTGCCTCTTCTCTCTTGTTGTACCCTGCAGTCCAAGAGTCTTTTTGCACTCAACATTCAAAACTATGTTATGACACCTCTGACTTTAAGCTTTAGACCCTTTAGCTAGATTCTAGGCCTTATATGTATTTGGCTGTTGGCTCTTTCCCATATGGTGTTGGAGCGTAGAGTAGTAGAAAGGATACTAGGTTTCTGATCCAAAGCTCTCCATCCTAACTCAGGCTTCTGTGCTGACTTGTTTCATCACGTGAACCTGAACAGAACTCCTACCCTGTCTGCACTTCAGCTCCTGTCTTTCCAGTGAGGAACTGAATTAAATATCCTTAATGTTTTTGCTTTAAAGGCCTCCGAACCTTTAAATGGGGTCTGGAGGTAGTGGTAAAGAGTTAGGGGATAAGATTTGGCATGGTAAGTATTTTTAGGGTTTTGAAAAACTAATGTAAAGGCCAAAAGCAAACTTGACAATGTGCTAGTGATGACTAATTCTAGTTAATTCTAGGTTGATGGGTTTTGAGTACTTTTTATATAATTGTGTGTACCTGTATGTTTCTTGTTTAATTGTTCAAACAGTTAAAATCTGGGAGAATATGTACATCTAGGGCCTAAATATATGTTTATTGTGTTTTTCAGTTACTCCTTTGTGGGTTGAAGTTGGTATGCAGGAAGTTGTCTCATTAGCTGATGTAGTGTAGGGAAAAGGATTTTTTTTTTTTAGTGACTGGCCCAGTGTGTGGTTACTAAGCAGATATTCATCCCTTCTCCCTAAGCCCAGGGCCCTCTGAGAAGCTTGTGGGAGGAGAGAAGGTGGAAATAAGACCAATAATTATATCAGGCAAAATGGTAAATTTGCAGTCATTTTAATTTCTTTATTAATGTTGAATGTTGTAATTAACTATACTTGTCATTAGCAGTTTTTCTCAGGTAGGCTTATTTTCTCTCCTTTTTCTTCTTTTTGCCCTAGTAGAGGAAGATGAATTGTCTCTGCTGACTGCACTGCTGGAGGAGAATGAGTCAGCCTTGGATTGTAATTCAGGAGAGAGCCACCCCTTTGCACAGAATGATGGTGAACCTGATTCATTTGACGAGCTCTTCGATGCTGATGGTGATGGTGAATCTTACACAGAGGAAGCTGTTGAAGGCAAAGTGGAGAAGACTCAAGACCAAAAGGAAAATTTGGCTACTCTCTTTGGAGATGTGGGGGACTTATCAGATGAAGAAGTTCCTACATCGCAATCAAAAACTAAAAACATAGCCCTGCCTGCTTCTACTCCTAGTCAAGGGAAAACTAATCAGGAGTTGCAAGGTACCCTCACTACTTGCTTTCTCTAAACTAGATGAAGACTGACTACCAGTCTGGCAGTTTTCATCAAGATTAGCTATTCAGTCAAGGGTGGAGATAAATGACTGTTAAAAAAAAATTGAGCTAGTACAACAAACAATTTAAGGCCTGCATTTCAGCATACAAAGTGAAAGCCAGCCATCGATGTATATGTATATCAGGACAGCCAGTGATAACTGATCCTTCACAGGGTGACTGTAACACTTTTCATGCTTATTACAAAAATATATTACTCTGGAACTTACATGCATGTGGAGCCAGAGACAAGACTATAAAAGCTGCTAGCAACCATTCCTGAATAGAAGTTTTAAGGAGTGTCCTTTTTTCCCCTCTTCTATTTATAAATTATAATAAAATTCATTGTTGGCAGTTTCTTCTGATACAAGAGAAGCATTTATTGTATTAATTATGATACTTTGTGAAATAAATGTAATAGTGTCTTGATTCCTAAAAACTTAACTGTAGGTATGTATCTATGATCTCTATCAGTAGTAAAAATTCATGGCTAACCTTGGTATTAGAGACTTGATTACTAGAAATAAGTTTTATTTCTCTAAAGGGACCCCTTTGAAGTGCAAAAATTAATTGTGAGTTCTTGGTATGTGATTATATTGTGAGTACCAAGGTTTAGGAGGAAGATGGGTAGATACCAAAAATAATTCCGAACTTTCATCATGAATAATATTTCTTCTAGTTTGATTCTTAAATTAATAACTTTATTTTTCCCTAGATGAATTAAGGAAGTTGCAAGAGCAAATGAAATCCTTACAAGATCAGCTAAAAATGACATCAATTAAACAGCCTGCAAGTCCAGCCCATCCACATAAATCTGGTAAACAGACTGTAATTCTAGGAATAGTAGGGATTTCTGTTAAGAAATTATTACATTATTTCTGCATCTAATTACTGGTGAAACAGCTTTTGAGCCCCTTTCTAAACTTTCTTTACTTTCTTTTACTTTTAATCAAGGAGATAAGTCTCCACGCCCCCCTCTTAAGGAAAAGAAAGTTCAGAGAATTCAGGAGTCGACGTGCTTTTCTGCAGAGCTTGATGTCCCTACTGTACCAAAAAACAACCGGGTGGCTCACACACCAAAAGTTTCACCTACAGGTGTAGTACCCAGGCCTTCTGGCTTCTCACTGCTCTGATTCTATTGAAAATATATTTTGGTACTATCGTGTGTGTATTGGTCTGTTACATCTGCCCACTGAGAAAAATTTCTTGGGAATGGTAACTATATGCTGTATTCTATACTGCTTTTCTACATCTCAAAGTGCTTAGAAAATTTTTAGGTAGACAGTAGGTATTTACTAAGTATATAATGGGTTGAAATATTTTTTTAACTCTGTAGTCATGTAATTGATTTGAATTGTAGTAAATATAACCACTGCATTGAGTTCTCATGCTAGCAACCTAGAGATTTAATCTTCACACCTGTGATACTGAGGCACAGATTCTCTTATAAAGTGGTCAGGTTATATTTGAAGTTAGGCTGTATTAATCTAGAAGGCCCATTCTTTAGAAAAGGTTTCTCTGGCCTGACCTGTGGTGGCGCAGTGGATAAAGCGTCGACCTGGAACACTGAGGTTGCCAGTTCAAAACCCTGGGCTTGCCTGGTCAATTTACATATGGGAAGCAACTATGAATTGATGCTTCCTGCTTCTCCACCCTCTTTCTCTCTCTAAAAGTAAATAAATTTAAAAAAAGAAAAGGTTTCTCTGCCAGGGGTCTGTAATAGTACTCAAAAGCCTATTTCAGCATTCACCTAAATGCACACAACATAAAAAAGATTTTGTTGTATTGCCTGTTTATCCAAAGTGATTGTTCTTTGGAAGATGGAAGACAGAACGGTCTGTAGATAACATAGCTTAGAGTAAGCATGGATGTTCACAAAGCCTCTTGAGTAGCATTCGCATATGGCACAATAGTAGAAAGTAGTTGCAGCCTCTGGGTGTTTATATTTATTTGACAACAAATGTGTATTTTATGTATCCACTTATGAATAGTGTCCCCTTAGGACCTTTGGTATTAACTAAGGTATTTTATTAGGTAACCTGCAAAGTTGGGTTTTGAGGGGGTGAGGCGCAGGCATGATTTCTAGAGATTCTAAAGTTCTAGGGTTGCCCTGACCTCTAGCTTGGGAGCAGTGATCCAAAGTCTCTGAGGGTAAGCAGAAATCTGGTTTAAGAGAGAGTAATATTAAGGAAAATATTCAAGCTCTCTGACCTTCAGAAGTAATAACAAATGCTTTTGAAAAATGTAAAGTAGCCATGTTAGTAGAACCCTGGTTCCCCCAGTTCTCCTTCCCCATAAGTAGAATGGAATGGATTGAAAGGAAATGAAACAAGAAAAGTAAGGAGCAAACTTTGGATGTTCTTCAGATAGAATTTGATCTGTGCAGAAATATCCACTAATTATGGAATCCTGAAGGAGAGCTCTTACTCCCTGATGGAATCGACCACAGTGCTCCCTATACGATGAATACTCGATAATTGTCATTAAACAGAGGAACAGTGTTTTAAAGTGGCACTATCTAATATAGTAGCCACTAGACACAGGTGGCTATTTAAATTTAAATTAGATTAGATTAAATTAGATATCCATTTACTTGAAAAACAGTAGTTAATTAGAAGTGATAAATGGCCAACATATTAAACAGCACCAGTATAGAACATTTCTATTATTATAGAAAGTTCTTCTGGACTACACTGCAGAGATTTTGAAGGTAGTACACAAATGATCTTGTGGGCTTCCTTTGTTCTCTTCAGGGTTTGGTTATTGTGTGTCTTGATGAACAAAGCAACAATTTCATTTAAAATGTTGTGGTTATTACTGTGGTTTTCTTTGCACTTAATTTTTATGTTAATTTTCTAGAACCCAAAAGCTCACCTTCAAGGATGACAAGTGCACCCTCCCAACCACTCCGCACAACTCCTGGGAACAAACCTAGTAGGATGACTAGAGATCAGGGTGCAGGGACCCCTAGGAGTTCTGGGGAAACGGCTCAGCCTGTCTCCATGGAAGCTTTCTCTGGCCTGAGGCTCAGGTCAGTGACTGACAGCCCCTCACTCTGCTCTCATGGCCCCCTGCAGATGCCTCCTTCTCTGGCCTGAGGGCTGAGCCTTTTAGAAATAGTGTGTTTGCACAGAGGATCCATATAATACCAGTAGCTCTGGAACTTGACAAAACTTGGCATTTAAGCATTGGGTGTGACTCAGTACATTTGCATATGAAATGTTTAAGGAAGACTTGCTTGTTATGTCTATATTCCTATAGATAGATACATATATGAAATTGACAGTATATTTAATCAGAAACAGTGATAGAAACTATTTATAATACACAAAGGCATTACAGTTTAACCAGGATAATAGTCGTGTAATTGATGTTAAAAGAAATAGCTATGCTCTTTTTTTCCTAATAACTTTTAAGGTAAATTTATATTCTTTGTCCTGGCTGGGTAATTCAGTTGGTTGGAGCATCGTCCTTAAGTGCAGACATTGCCAGTTCGATCCCTAGTCAGGGCACATGCAGGAACAGATCAATGTTCCTGTCTTCTGTTCTCACCCTTTCTCTCTCTAGTCAATAAAATAAAAATTTTTTTTAATTTATATTTTTTGCATCTGTTATGTGGAAAATTAAGATACTCAGTTAAAATAGGAATGAATTCCAGAATCAACTTAGTGAGAAGCCTAGACTTTTAAAAATTCTCTGCTCTATACCACTACTCCACTGTCTTCATCCTCACTGCTCTTGAAGCCCAGGGCAGAGGGGGTGATCTACTCTTAACACCGGTTTGTTTTTAGTACAGACCGTCTGAGCAAGCGTACCCACTCTAGAACGCCTAAACCTTGTCAATCTAAACTAAAACTACCAACCTCTTGAACTCTATATCTTTAAGCAGGGAGAGAACAAGTAGCTGCCATCCTACAGTATGGTACTAAAGGTAGAGTAATACAGTAGATGAGTATTGTGAAGACTCAGTACTCCAAAATTGAAAAAATATTCACTGTCTTAATAATGTTTGAGGCAGTCTGAGGAATGGGATACAGTAAAACTCATTGAGAAGCATTAGCCTTTTTCTTTTTTCTTAAATATTTCAATTTATTGACTTTAAAGAGAAGGGAGAGAGAAAGGCAGGAAAGGAGTGGAAGCATCCTCGCAGTAGTTGCTTCTCGTGTGTGCCTTGACAGGGCAAGCCCAGGGTTTTGAACTGGCAACCTCAGCATTCCAGGTCGGTTGATGCTTTATCCACTGCGCCAGCACAGGTCAGGGTCAGCCTTCTTTCTCAAGGTAAGCACGCCCTTCCTGAGATGATGCTGCCTACCCCAGCCGTCTCCCGGCTGACACTCCCAGTGAATAATGAAAGATGTTACTGATGCGAGTGTACCACCCATGTGAATTGAATACAGGTGGACAAAGGTGAAACTACTCAGCCAAAGCTTCTCAGTGGCCTACAAATTTAGGGGACTGAAGAATTGTAGTCTCTGTTATACCTGAACCTCAGAACCTAAAAATACTCCAAAGGATAGTAATCTGATGGGAAACTATTAACTCCCAGAAATCAGGCAAAGGATTTCTCCTGACTATTCTTAATTATTCAGGTAGCTCTAGTAATTTCTATTCCAGAAGATTTCTGAAAGAGTCAAAGTCATGTTTATTTGTGTTTTCTCTTGTCTTTGAGTATATAATATGATCAAACATGGAACATATATTAATATTCTACTTGAGAAAAACAATTTGCCATTCACCAAGTTTTGGCCAGTAATTAGGAACAAGAATATATTGAAGCTAGAGTCAAAAACTTTATTATGTGAAAGTGTTGGCTTAAGAAAATCTGATTAGAAAAAGAAGAACCAGCACAATTCTTGCAGAATGATGAAATTTCAGTCTTATTTACCTATATCAATTCATGATTTGTATTAAAGTCCAAAGACATTTTTAATTTTTTTTATTTCATTTACTTTATTTAAATTTTTTTTTAAGTGAGAGGAGTGGAGATAGTGAGACAGCCTCTCACATGAACCCTAAAGGGATCCACCTGGCAACCCCTGCCTGGGGCTGATGCTCAAATCAGCCAGGCTATTTCTTAGTGCCTGAGGCTGACTGACCAAGCTATCCTCAGCAGCCTGGGCCAGTTCTCCAAATAATCAAGCCACTGGCTGCGATAGGTGGGAGAAGGAGGGGGAAAGAAGCAGATGGTCGCTTCTCTTGTGTGCCCTGACCTGGAATCAAACCCGGAGCATCCATACACCGGGCTGACGTTTTATCCACTGAACCAGCCTGCCAGAGCCAAGATATTTTTAAAAGGATATCACAACTTATAATTGATAAGAACTGAAAGAATCTGTGATCTTTATTTTCTATATGTGAGGAAGCTCCAATTCTATATCTAAGGAAGCACAAACCTAGCTTTAAAAATCATATTTTTTTGTTTAATGTAAAAATGTTCGCCTAGTTCAAACTAGATAACTAAACGTCCCTGAAAACAGGTTCTTTAGAGATTTCTGCCTTTAATGCCTCTTTTAACCAACCTGCTACAGTGCCAGATAATCTGTAATAATCTACTAATTGCTAGTTTCTTGACCCCAGGTGCCCTCGGGTATCCTCCACAGAAATGAACAAGAAAATGACTGGGCGAAAACTGATCAGACTGTCTCAGCTCAAGGAAAAGATGGCAAGTGAAAAGCTGGAAGAAATAGATTGGGTGACATTTGGAGTTATAGTGAAGAAAATCACTCCACAGAGCTGTAACAATGTAAGCCATTTTATTGATTCCTTAGCTGCTTCATTGAAAACTGGCAGTGGGCACTCATGGTCTTGACTTGTTGGCCAGAGCCCATCACTGTTTCATTTTGAAATCATAGCTTGTAAGTTCTCAAGTTGCCATACCCATCATTGGGTTGGTATCAAGGGGTTATCGTTAAAGAAGATCTGGGTGAATATATTTTTTTGCCTTTTCATTACCCACATAATTCTTACTGCATTTCACTTGTCATTGTTTTGGTGCCACGTGCTGGCCCCTGTGATACTGTATTCCCTTTTGTGGAGGACAGGAGTGGGTACAAAAGAGGCTGAAGTGCTCAGATTTGGGATGTAAGATCAATCGCAGGAGTTCTCAGCTGCTGACCTGTGCCAGCACTGTTTGTATATTTAATTTGATGGATATTACAAAAGATCTAACAGGTTTTAAAATTGTTTTCTGGGCTCTAGCGGAAAAATTATTTTGTGGCCTGGCAAGTCAGAAGCTGGGTTCTAAGCCTTGTTCTTCCTCTAACTAACTTAATCTTTCTTTAAGGACCTCCCATTTCCTTGTCTCTAAAATGAAGGAACTGGCTTTCAGTTATGTGGAAAGTTCCTCCCATTGCTCAAATACTAAGATTAATCATGTTCAGTAATGAATTCATTCTCTGATTTAGATCTTGGCCAACTTTAGATTTATTTTTATGAGCTCTGACACTAGGAGTTGAATTTTACATTCTGAGTCCTACTCTGTCCCTGCTCTGCCTCAGCAAATGTGAATAAGTCTGACTTTTATTTAAGTTTTTAATAGCATCACAACTGGGTATAATGACATTGAAATAATAGGTGTGGAATTTTATATGAACTCTTCTAAGAAAGTCATTGTACAAATCCATGGAAGAGTAATTATAACCCTTGAGTTCAGGCCATAGCTCACCATACCCTATAACCATACCCACTCTGGGATTGGTTTATTTTAATCTGTAAAGGTGGAGGTTGTTCATATTATAGTTGGTCTGCATTTTAAGTTCCTTTTTTTTTTTTTTTTTTGACAAGGACAGAGAGTGAAGGGGATAGATAGTGACAGACAGACAGGAATGGAGAGAGATGAGAAGCTTCAATCATCAGTTTTGTGTTTTTTTTGCGACACCTTAGTTGTTCATTGATTGCTTTTTCATATGTGCTTTGACAACAGGCCTTCAGCAAAGTAACCCCTTGCTCGAGCCAGCGACCTTGGGTCCAAGCTGGTGAGCTTTTTGCTCAAGCCAGATGGGCCTGTGCTCAAGCTAGCGACCTCAGGGTCTCGAACCTGGGTCCTCTGTGTCCCAGTCTGACGCTCTATCCACTGCACCACCATCTGGTCAGGCTGTTTAATTTCCTAAGGTATTTAATAACACTTCTGAAATTTTGCAGTTAGGTAAATGCAACTAGTTTTCTTTAAATGGTGCTTTTTTCCTAAGCTAAACAAAGATTTAGAAGCATAGAAATGAAACCTTATTAATATTATATTAACATTAATATATTAACCAGTAATAAAGAGTTATTATATCAGTAAGTTATTAAATGGTAGTGCTATAGCTTCCTCTTGTCATTTTAACATTGTATGCACGTGAGTGTGTGTGTGTGTGTGTGTGTGTGTGTGTGTGTGTGTGTTTGAGAGAGAGAGATATTTAGAAAGTAGCGCTATCTCATTGACCATTGAGACCTGAGAATTAGACTCGAGTAACAAGTTTGCTACTGGCTTGCCTTAACTTCACTTTTATCTTTACAATGAGAAGGGTATTTCTAACGCCTATTGAAAGGATTCATTTATAATTAACAGATATTCTGATGATTTTATATTCAGAGTGGATTATGCTCATATATTTTCCCACAATAGAACAATTGAACCATAAATGGAAGTGGTGTAACTTACTATTCAAAAATTATTAAAATTAAGAATAAATATTTGTTCCAGGGGAAAACATTTAGCATCTGGCGACTGAATGATCTCCGTGACCTGACATGGTATGTGTCATTGTTCTTGTTTGGAGAAGTTCACAAAGAACTCTGGAAAACTGAGCAGGGTACCGTCATAGGGCTGCTCAATGCTAACCCCATGAAGCCCAAGGATGGTTCAGAGGAGGTGAGAATCTGTTTCTGTGATTATGGGGGGGAAGGAGGGGGTGCCTTTGCAACCTAGTCAAATTCTGTCAAAAATATTTGGATTGGTCTACCTCCAGGTAATAAATCATGCTTTTTATATTGTATGTCTCCATTAGTGGGGGTTTTTGCTTGTTTTTCATCCCTCACCCACCGATATTCTGAATTTCCACATACTCTAAAGTGTTTTGTATCAACTACTTTCATTGTTTCTTATCAAATTAGTTCCAAGGTTCCTGGAGTTGTTTGAACTCTCACACTCAGGCCTCCTTAGCTCTCCTTCATAAACTTCCATGGCACATCTAAAAGACAAGTGTTTATACTTTTATAGTTGGGGGGACTTTGCTTCATTGATTAGTACAACCAAAACTTCAACTTAGAGTCAAAATGAATTTTTATCTTAAGATTATTAGAGTTTGGGTACTACTCACTGATTCTCTAGTCCATTGGAAATCTCAATACAGTGTGAACGGGACAGACCATTTCTTCATCTGGTCCAGCAAGAAGCTACACTTTTTGGCCTGACCTGTGGTGGTGCAGTGGATAAAGCGTCGACCTGGGAACACTGAGGTCGCCAGTTCAAAACCCTGCACTGGTCTGGTCAAGGCACATATGGGAGTTGATGCTTCTAGCTCCTCCCCCCTTTCTCTTTCTCTCTCTTTCTTTCACTCTCTCTCTCACTCTGTGTCTCTAAAATGAATTAAAATGAATTTAAAAAAAATTTTAAAAAATCAATAAGAAGAAGCTACACTTTGTTGTAGCAGATTATTAGTACAAGAGTGAGAGACAAAGTTTTCATTCCTTGTTTTCACCAGATTGTGCTAGACTGCAAGTGGCAAAAGCCTTTGTAAATTCAAGGCTTAGCAAAAGGCCAAGTTCTCCCCACCACCACCTCCATATTGGCTATGAAGCTGAGTATTTGCACTCTTGCTTAAGTTGCTAGAAGCAATTTACATGCCCTTCCTCTCACCCTTTGTTCAGATGTTGGTTGATTTCACTTAAGCATGGTGGGGGGTTCTTGTTTATGCCTTAAGAGAGTTCCCTATTTTTTTGCCTCAGATGTGTGACTTTGTATCAAAGGCTTCCTTATTTGCATATGGCTCTATAATAAAGCAAACTGGGGGCTAGTCACACTCTCGGATATTGCCATCAGCATTGAAGAGGCCTACCGATCCCATCCTCTTTTCTCATTGAGTCTATTTTCCCAATTCCACACCATTCTCCCTCAAGACACAGAGTTTCTAGCCACGCTGGTCCTGGTCCCTGGTCCTGGTCCGCAGCACCAGATAATGGCAACAAATCTTTACCAGTTGGTTCCAGTGTGTTTGGCTACAAGTAACAGAAAAACTTCATTATAGTTTCTTTTCAACAGTAAACAATGGGGTTTGTTTTTCTCATATTAAAAAAGGAAAAAATCAGCATGTAGCCAATGTAGTGATGTCAAGGCCACTGTCTGTGAACCTCTCAGCCTTTTTTTCTTGGTCACAAGATGGCTTTGAAGGTCTGGCCATTGCCTCACCTCTCCATTCAAGGCAGGAAGTGAGCCACCCTCCTCTCTCTGCTTTTACCAATAAAGCAAAAGCTTCCCTAGCTACCTTCTCTACCCAAACCAATTGCAGCCTCTGACAGAACATAGCCACATAACCATTGCTAGCCACAGTCATGCTGGGAGAACTGGGAACAGGATCCATTATCTGATACTCAGCATTTTCCAACCCAAATAAAACCAAGATTTTAAGAGCAAAGACACAGGAGAGAGGATGGATATTGGGGTAGAGAACTAAATGTGTCTTCTATACCTCCCACTTCTAAAACTCTTTTATAGGGCACTGGCCTCAGATTCCTTTAGACTGATCAAACTTCTTCCCTCACACTAACAATTCTTTTATCCATTCTAGCTGATTAAAGGTCATACCTTCCTTTGCTTTTCACTCCCATTCTACTTCTCTTCTGCAGGTGTGCTTATCTATTGATCATCCTCAAAAGATCTTAATCATGGGCGAAGCTCTTGATCTGGGAACCTGTAAAGCAAAGAAGAAGAATGGAGAACCATGTACACAGACTGTTAACTTGGTTGGTTTCAGCCTTGTTAGGATGGTTTTTGCTAAAGACAGAAAAATAGTAGGAATAAATTGTTGTATTTTAATGGTAATGACCACTTTGGAACTAAGTTTTTTACATAATAGAAAGCATCAAGTGAGAAGATTGAATGTGTGGTTAATAATTACCAGTTTGAAAAGCTGACAGTAGGGAAGGATTTAACCTCTTAGGAAAGTGATCTTTTATTGCCAGCTGACCAGGAGGTAGAAGAAACGGAATTTTAGTTCACTCATAATTTATAAACATACGGTTCACGTTTTTAAAGTGTACAATTTAATAATTTTTAATAACATTCAGAGTTACATAACATCACTAATTTCAGAACATTTTCAGCCCCAGTCCCCCCCACCCCTGGGGTAAGTAAGCTCTAATCTGTTTTCTATGGATTTGCCTATTCTGGACCTTTCATAGTGCAGTGATTTTTTACCTTTTTCATCTCATGGCACACATAAACTAAAATTCTGTGGCACACCAAAAAATGTATCTTTCGCAGATCTGACCAAAAAAAAAAATTGGTATGATTTTGATTCATTTATGCTGGACATCTATTGTTGTGTTGGCTATTGTCATTGTTTTATTTGACAATCTCAGGGAAAAGAGGTCAGTGCGCCTGTCTAACTAGTCAGGTATTGTATGTTTTTAAAATTCTTGCAGCACTCCAGTTGAACATTATTGATGTGGAATTGTACAATATGTGGCCTTTTGTCACTTGGCATATTTTCAAGTTTCATTCATGGTGTAGCATCTGTCAGCCCTTCATTCCTTTTTATGATTGAATATTCAGTTGTATGGACACACTGCATATATCCATCAGTGTGTAGACATTTGGGCTCTCTACCTTTAGGTTATATACAGTTCTGCTATAAACGTTCATGTTCAAGCTTTTGTGTAGATGTTTGTTTTCAGTTCTCTTGGAATTTCTGGGTGGTAGGGTGACTCTATGTTTAGGATTTTTAGGAACTACAAGACTGATTTCCAAAGTGGCTTTTATATTCTCACCAGCTGTATGTAAGAGTTCCAGTTTCTGCACAGCCAGTGAACACTTGTTACTATGTCTTTGGTTACAGCCATGAGAGTGGGGATTAACATGGTGCATTTAGAGCTCTTTGAAAGAATTTAAATGATAGGTTTTGGTTTCATCTCTTTTCCCCCCTCATTCCTACCTCTCAGATGAACTGACTGGCAGGAAATAGAAAGGAGGGAGGTTCTGGAAAAAGTGATGTTCCTGAAGCTTTATATAAGAGCTAGAACTTGATTGCTATCTAAAGGCTTACCCAGTAGAACAGCAGTATGGTGTATCTCTTTTATTCCTTTCACTGAAGCAGTAGCATTTGCCCAAGAGTTAACCAGAGAAATAGAAAAATCTCACTAGCAGCTGATTTTGTTTTATTTATTAAATTAATTTTTATTGAGGTAAAATTCACATAACATCCAATTAACTATTTTGAATGTACACTTAAGTGGTACTTAGTGTATTTCACTGTTGTGCAGCCACCAACTCCCTCTAGTTTCAAAACAGTTTCATTACCCCATGAAAACACCCTGTGCCCTTTAAGTAACCACCCGTCATCCCCCTCACCTCCATCTCCTGGGGACCTCTGACCTACTTGCTGTCTCTGGACTTAGCTGCTCTGGATATGTGATAGAAGCATACATACAATATGTGGCCTTTCATGTCTGACTTGCACTTACTGTAATTTAGTTTTCAAGGTTTGTCCTATAAGCCAGTTTTATTCCTATTGTAGAAAGAGTGTTATAGGAGTGAACTGTATCACTTTTCCCCCACCTAACTAGTGCTTTAATTGAAGTTTAAGGGAAGAACTTTTCCCCTTGGTGCAGTGGTTCTTAACCTGGATTCTATCGAACCCTAGGGGTTCGATGAGTCGGTCTCGGGTTCGGAGAAACCTCTGCCGGGGAGACCAGAATAAAGTAATACCGTAATTTGTTGTGAGTTCATGCACTTTGTTGGTTTTGTTCTTTGAGCAAGGTGATGTTCATGCACGGCTCATTTTGTGGACCAGTAAAATACATATACCTATGTCTTGAATTTGGGGGGAATATCATATTTTATTTATCACTAAAGAAGGGTTCAGTGAATGCGCATATGATACTGGTGGGTTCGGTACCTCAAAAAAGGTTAAGAACCACTGCCTTAGTGACTGCATGGCTGCACCTTGCGAATGGCCTCCAAGGTGAGCGGGGAGGACTCTGCACATAGAACGGTGTCCCACAGAGCTAGGAGAAAGGGACTGTGTATGTTTGTATTGCTTGCTGGCCTATTCCCTAATCCTGAGCAGCCTGTCTTCCTGTTTTGCAGAAGGACTGCGAGTACTGTCAGTATCACATCCAAGCCCAATATAAGAAGCTCAGTGCCAAGCGAGCTGACCTACAATCCACCTTCTCTGGAGGACGAATCCCGAAGAAGTTTGCCCGCAAAGGCAGCAGCCTGAGAGAGCGGCTGTGTCAGGATGGTTTTTACTATGGAGGGGTCTCTTCTGCCTCATATGCGGCCTCAGTGTAAGACATTCTTGGGCTGCTTTAGGGACTAGGAATTTGCTGGTCCTACAAGAATAAACCGAGTGGTTATACATTTCTATAATGGTCTTATGAGACTTCTTCATAATTTACTGCCTAGAACAAAGTAGGTGAGGGCCTCTTTTAGGTAAAGAGAAAAACCCACAGAATGGGGAGAAATTGAGTCATGTCACGATGGTCTTCAACAGAAATTCCGAGACTTCTGTTTGTGTTCTAATGTGAATACTGGAACATTGTCAGGGCTGATTGGTTGTTAAGTGTTAATCATAGTGTTGACATCCTTTAAATCAGGGGTCCCTAAACTTTTTATACAGGGGACCAGTTCACTGTCCCTCAGACCATTGGAGGGCTGGACTACAAAAAAAAACTGAACAAATCTGTATGCACACTGCACATATCTTATTTTAAAGTAAAAAAGACAAAATGGGAACAAATACAATATTTAAAGTAAAGAACAAGTAAATTTAAATCAACAAACTGACCAGTATTTCGATGGGAACTATGGGTGTGGATGCATCCTGTGCTTCTCTCACTGACCACCAATGAAAGAGGTGCCCCTTCCGGAAGTGCGGCGAGGGCCAGATAAGTGGCCTCAGGGGGCCACATGCGGCCAGCGGGCTGTAGTTTGGGGACCCCTGCCTTAAATCATTTCCCTCACTGCAGTTAGAGTGAGGTTGCAGACCTTGAAATCCAAGTTACGTTCATTGAAGGAGTATTCAGTGCAGCTTTACACAGTATGGGGGAAGCAGGCGTTTGTAGCCTCTTTTCTGGGGATCTCAGCCTCTCCACAGAGTCCCTGAAGTAGGTGACCTATGACGTCCGTTATTGTGCAAAGCACATCTGTGGACATCACAGGTGGGGACGTGGCACAAGGGAGCTGCCGTTGATCTAAGCAAAGCATTGATTTTGTCCCATGTCTAACAAATGGGGCAAGAGGACCCTCACTTCCTGCCTATTTGGTAATACCAAGTATGTTTTTAAATTTAAAATAATTTCTGTGTTTTTCCAAACTGCAAAAAGCAACATACATGCATTATTTAAATATATATATTTATGTATATGCTTTCTCTAGGTGTTCTTTATTTTTCCATATGTATAAGTTTTTACTAATTTAAAATGAGATTATATTGTACCTATATTTTATAACCCATTTTTTTTAACATGTTTTCCTTATTAAATATTTATGGCATTATTTTTAGTGGCTACATAATATTTTTTTATATGGCTCTGCGATAATTTAAACAACTCCTTTTGGATAAACCTTAGTGATCTTTCTAATTTTTAATGTTACAAATAAAGCTTTATGTTAGTTAATATCTTGTTTTTTGCATACTCTTTAATTATTTTAAGATAAATTCCTAGACTACTTGATTGAAGTCTTGGCATGATTTTCATTTCTTTTGCCGCATTATCCTTCCAGATGGCCTCAAGCTGATAATGTGCAGGTTGCTGTTGACATCGGTGGCATAGTGCTGTCACCAGTTCTGCAGTGGAGCGATGGTGTAAAAGTCTAGTTGAATACTATTTGGAGAAGCTTCTACAATTCGTAATAAATTAGTACTTTGCCTCCTTTACGTCATCAGGGCACTGACGGGCATTGATGTTCCTTTTTGTCATTGCAGTGCAGCAGCTGGGGCTCCTAAAAAGAAGACTCAAACCACTCTGACCAATCTGGTCATGAAGGGTGCAGATTTGATCATTCAGGAAACTCAACATAAACTTGGTAACTTTGTTTCTCAAGACTTCATTCCTTCTTCCAGCTTAAATGTGCAGTCTTGAGGATTGAAAATGGACAACTTTGTACTCTAAATTATAAATATATGATGTTCAGTGTATAGAGCATCAGCCCCGTGTGCTTACATCCCAGGTTCGATCCCCGATCAGGGCACATATAAGAAGCAACCAACTGCTTCTCTTCCCCTCCCCATTCTCTCTCTCTCTATCTCGCAACCGGTGGCTTGGTTGATTTTTGAGCATTGGTTCGAGACAGGGGTTGCCAGTTGGATCCTGGTCAGGGCACATGAGGGAGTCTACTTCCCATCCTCTCACTTAAATAAACAGACAAATAAATATCCACTCATTGCTATCATATTGAGTAATATGGCCTAAGCTGAAGGAATCAAGCTTGGTTAGTGGCATCTTAAGAAAATAACGGCATATTAATCTTGACTGTGTTAGTATGCTTTTTAAAATTTTTTTCTGGGTCTAACTCTTTAATGTCCAGTGTTAGAATCAGTAGTATCACATTCCTGGTCAGACCCATTCATTTCAAAAAAATAGGTCTAGGTCAGAGAATGCTGCCTTCATTGTCCTTGGAACTTTATTATAAGAATGGTCAGGGCCTCGTATGGACCCTTATTTGTAGTGCATATTCCAGAAATAGTGTATGAAGTGACCCCACAGATATGAGTATTCTAAACATCACTCACAAGAGTTATGTTTGCTATACCCTTGCTGTCTTACTAGTATGATGTTAGAGGTTAAGGATTCTCTTTTCCTCTTGGTATTCTATCTTCTTCATTTACAGATGACTAAGTTATGAAGGCAGAGTTTAAAAGTAATAAGTCACATTAAATGGTCTAAATTTCAAATCCTGTAAAGCTGGTGTTTGTATATTCCAGGAATAGCCCAGAAGAGCTTGTCTTGCTCTGAGGAATTCAGGGAACTGATGAACTTGCCTACATTTGGAGCCAGAAACTTGAAACAACATTTAGCCAAAGCCAAGTCATCAGGTAGATTTAGTTTGTACCTGCTTAGCGTTCATACCTCACTCCCCACTGCCTCTGAGAAATCTTTCAGTCTGTGACTTGTGTTTTAGGGATAATGGGGACCCCGAAACCTGCTTTCCAGTCAATTTCGGCATCAGCCCTCCTGAAGCAACAGAAGCAGCATATGTTGGAGATGAGGAAAAAGAAATCAGAAGAAATCGAGAAACAGTAAGAGTAACCTTTACTATCCTATGAATTACCTCAGGAATCTTCTTCATAGATTTCCAAAATTAAATTTTGGATGGCTGGCTACCTTTTCAATTTTGAAAGTGTTAGAATAATATTAACATAACCTAAATAGATAGCATTTAAAGTTACATACTTCTGACTTAAGAATGTTAGTGAATCCTGAGACCAAGTGTTGCAGGTTATAGTAATTAATATCACCATGGAAGAGAAAGGAATGACATCTGAAAAGAGTTTGGGAAAATAAAGTACATATTGACCTGTCTGGCTCCTGTTTCTTTTTTTAACAGGGATAGATAGGGACAGACAGACAGGAACAGAGAGAGGTGAGAAGCATCAATCATTAGTTTTTCATTGCCGTCGCAACACCTTAGTTCATTGATTGCCCTCTTACATGTGCCCTGACCGCAGGCCTTCAGCAGACTGAGCAACCCCTTGCTGGAGCCAGCGTCCTTGGGTCCAAGCTGACGAGCTTTTGCTCAAGCCAGATGGGCCTGCACTCAAGCTGGCGACCTCGGGGTCTCGAACCTGGGTCTTTTGCATCCCGGTCCGATGCTCTATCCACTGCGCCACCACCTGGTCAGGCTGGCTCCTGTTTCTTAATTTGTCACAATTAGATTTTTAATTACAAGCTGAGCCAGTGGATAGACTTTGCAGTTATTCGGGTAAATGATAAAAATGAGGCACTGGAAATGGAGAGCTATTTTAGAGGCAAAATCAAGTGGAAATGGATATGAAAGGTAAATGAAGCAAAATAAATTATTTTTTTTACTTTAATTTTTTTATTTTCTAATTACAGTTGACATGTAATATTATATTAGTTTCAGGTTTACAACTCATTGTTTAATTGACTAGTTATCCCAAAGATTCTTGAGCTCTAGTTATCTGAATCGTATTACTTATAGGTGTTTATATATGTTACATAGCTGCTACCTATAGACATTTAACATGTACCAAGCACCATGTTATGCACTGTATTAATACAGTGTCTCATTCGCTCCTGAACAATAATCTGCAAGGTACTGATGGGATGTCTGTAGAGGTGTTTATTGTGTGCCAACAGATGATATGTGGACATAAAAATATATATGAAGTTGTGGACCTTGTGGGAAATGAAAGTACCTGTCAGTTTAAAGGCATTATAATTTGTAGTTTTCAGAATTTTGCTGAACAAGTAAAAGACACCTTTGGGCAGGTTGTGACAGGCAGTTTACAAACTAGGTCTGGAGCTGGCAAAAGTGGTTGTGTGGTAGTGAAAAGAATGCTGGCCTGGGGTTACCTGGTACTAATCCTGAGCCTGTCACTGAGCAATTCAGCCTTGGGCCTCACTTTCTTAATCTGTAAGGTGAGAGCTTTGGACTATATGATTTCTGAGATGTGTTGTTTTTAAATAGTCCTCAAAACCATATATAAGGTAATCACCATGTGAATTGTAGAACCCTTCTGTTAAGAACTCCCAAATTTATCACATGAGTTATCTCTTCCCAGTAGAGTAAACTAAAATACAGAGAGATGGCCCCGACCAGTTTGCTCAGTAGATAGAGCATCAGCCCAGCGTGTGGACATCATGGGTTTGATTCCTGGTCAGGGCACATATGAGAAGTAACCATCTGCTTCTCTTCCTCTCCCTCTCTCTTTCCCCCTTCTTTCTCTCTTCTCCTCCCACAGCCAGTGACTTGATTGTTCAAGCATTAGCCCCAGGCACTGAGGATAGCTCGGTTGATTCAAGCATCAGCCCCAGACTACAGTTGCTAGGTGGATCCCAGTCGGGTGCATGCGAGAATCTATCTCCCTGCCTCTCGCAGGGAGATATTTATTATTTATTATTTTTATAAAAAAATAATAAAATAAAATAAAAATACAGAGAGATTTAGTGAATTTCTAATGTCTTAGACAAACCAGAGGACTGGGAATATAGTTTGTAGCTCAGCTTCAGGGCTGTGTTTCATTGACAGCACCCACTGGAAAGCTAGTTGATAAAAATAGTAATCAGTTCTAAATTGGTAAAACAATTAGAGCTTTTTTAATGCAAAATCAATCACTGAAGTTAGTGAAACCAGCATTCTTCCTATTGCATGCATATCTGAATTATTAACCAAGGAGGGGAAATCATTTTACTGACTAGTATGTATCAGCTGGTGGCTTACCTGCAGTCTCTTAGTCTGTTATTTTGTAATTGCATAGTTAGTGACTGCATATTTCTTTAAAGATTTCTGCAAAGTTCAAGTGAGGTCACAAGCCCAGCTGTGCCATCGTCTTCTCGACAGCCACGTTTTCGGTCTCCACCAAGAGGAGCAGAGTTCCCCAAGCTGGAAGGAACCCCAGCTGCACAGGCGCCCAGGCTGGGGCGAGGCTTCTCAGATGGAGATGATGTTCTCTTTTTTGATGAATCACCACCATCAAAACCAAAACTAAGTGCTTTAGCAGAAGCCAAAAAGGTAACTTGTATTTGTTCTCTTCAGTGTTTGAATTTGCTTTCCATAAGATATACCTGGTCTTTGACACTTTATATATGCCTGTGATCAGGAATGACAGACACCCAATAGCTATTTTCTGATTATGATAGAGTCAACAAAATTTTAAATGATAATGGTATCAGTATAATGCCATTAAAATAGTCCAAGAAAATTAGCCATTATCTTCACACTTTTTTGTCAGGCTGAAGGAAATAGCCTAGACCAGGCATGGCCAACATACGGCCTGCATGTTGGATCCAGCCCATGTAAGGAGTTTATGTGGCCCGTGATTAAATTTTTAATATCCTCCGCACGACACACTGTGGAAATGAAATAAGTGGTACTTTTAAACTGTTATACATAAACTATGATATCTTCAGTAATCTTCAGCTCAACTTACATTTGTGAGCAAACTTTTTCTTTAATGAATCTAAATAAAAATACAAGATCAAGATTAAATGATTTACATTTGGAAGCTGTGTTAAGAATAGCTACTACAGCCTGACCAGGCGGTGGCACAGTGGATAGAGCGTCGGACTGGGATGCAGAAGACCCAGGTTTGAGACCCTGAGCTCGCCAGCTTGAGCGTGGGCCCATCTGGCTTGAGCAAAAGCTCGCCAGCTTGGACCCAAGGTCGCTGGCTCCAGCAAGGGGTTGCTCAGTCTGCTGAAGGCCCACGGTCAAGGCACATATGAGAAAGCAATCAATGAACAACTAAGGTGTCGCAACGAAAAACTGATGATTGATGCTTCTCACCTCTCTCCATTTCTGTCTGCTGTCTGTCCCTATCTATCCCTCTCTCTGTCCCCGTTAAAAAAAAAAAAAAAGAATAGCTACTACAAGTATAAAGCCAGATATTAAAAAAATAATAGGCTATGCAAAGTGCCTCAACACATCACATTAGTTTTTTTGTTAATTTGTTGTACTAAATTTATTCCTAGACAAATTACATAATAAAATTTTGTTTACTTAAACAAATCATTTTTGTATTTAACATTTTTTAATTTTAATATTTCATCTGGCCCGTGAAAAAAGTTTTCTTTCTAATCTAGCCCGGGGCAAAAACTATTGGCCACGCCTGGCCTACACCCTAGAAGATACTCTTCCACAACTGGAGGTGCTGGCATTAGGGGGAAATTCTTGGAATTGTTGAGGCAAGACTGTACAATTTAAAGAGTCCTTTAAAAGAAATCTTACACAGGCCTGACCAGGCGGTGGCGCAGTGGATAGAGCGTCGGACTGGGATGTGAAGGACCCAGGTTCGAGACCCTGAGGTCACCAGATTGAGCCCAGGGTCGCTGGCTGGAGCAAGGGATTACTTGATCTGCTGAAGACCCGCGGTCAAGGCACATATGAGAAAGCAATCAATGAACAACTAAGGAGCCACAACAAAGAATTAATGTTTCTCATCTCTCTCCCTTCCTGTCTGTCTGTCTTTTTCTCTGACTCTGTCTCTGTCACAAAAAAATATATATATCTTATACAGAAGACCAGTATGTAGACACAAAATCCAAGTTGCTCTGATTGAAGTGGAGTTGGGAAGTCTCAGAACCCCACTGCTCAGCATGCTCCATGACTCCCCTTCCTGTGTCACCTGTCTTGAGCTGTTTCCTCTTTGCTCTGGTAGCAGCAATTGTATAACCACATGGAGGGCCAAAGCAAGCTACAAGCCAAAGCCATACCTGCTGTTTTCTCTGTCCAGGTGCATGCTTTCCATGCAGTCTCGTTTCATTCACACAGCCAATAAGACAGGGAAAGGCTCTCATTGCCTTTTTATAAATGTAGAAACTGAGGCTGAACAATTAAGTAGCTAGGGTTACAAACCAGTAAGTGGCAGAACTGGAATTCTATCCTAATGTTGTCTGATTCTAAAACGAACTACCAAAATGTTTATATGGTTACTCTATGGGGCTAGAGGCCTACAAACCAGCTGATGTTAAACTTATGATATTTAAATAAGCTGAGACTTTATTTATGAAATTATAGGCCTGTTTCCCATGCTTTTCAATTTTAACAACTGTAATAATACTAAAATAAAGTGAAGCTACTTTTTATATTTGAGAGCAGCCTGAATTCATTGGTTTCTAAACTGGAAAGGAGAACAGAGCAGCAGATGCCTATCTCATTTTAGATTTATACCTCTCTCTCTTCTCTTCTAGGTAGCTGCTATAAACAAATTAAGGGCAAAAGGCCAAATTCTTTCAAAAATAGATCCAAACAGGATTAAAAAGAAGCAAAATGACCCCCAGGATGTCTTGGAAGTGAAGGAACGTGTAGAAAAGAACACCATATTTTCTTCTCAAGGTACTGCAGATGTCAACGTTCACAGTAGAAAAGAGAAACTGTTTATGAAAGAGAAAGCCACAGCCAGTATCCCTGATAAGCAAGTCATTATTCTACTTCGATTTACTCCTACATAGAATACCTAAATAGAATTTTCACAGCTGAAACTATTTGTTTTTCTATAATTGCATTAAATTGAAATCACACACAGTTTGAAAACTCGGAAAGGAGTACTCATTGAATCTTTGTACCTGTATGTTAGTATAAAGGTTTGCTTTGAAAAAAGTAGAATTCCTTTGTTTAGACTTGCCCTATTTTTATTTTTAAAATTTGGAAGTTGGCAATGTCATTTTAACATCAATTTGTAAATAGGATATTTGCTGTTATCTTTTATCATAATCAGCTCCTCCTTTAAGGTAGAAAAGTGATTCTAATTAAGTGGTCAAATCTGCTACCTCTCATATTCTAGTTTCTACTTCTCAGCTCACAGCTTAAGAGCCTTCCTCTGCTGGTGCCTAGTGGGGTGAGTTAAGTTTGAAGGACCCGGTGTGCAGAGACAGGAAGGGCTGAGGTGAGGGGATACAGTTTTCTGACCATCGTGGTCAGGCTGTTCTGGCTGATGCCATCTTTTTCTGCTCTAGTTGAGGATGAACTGGAGCCAGCCAGGAAAAAGAGGAAAGAACAGCTGGCCTACCTGGACTCTGAGGAATTTCAGAAAATTCTAAAAGCAAAATCAAAGCACATAGGGATCCTAAAGGAGGTAAGATCTCAAGATGGTAGCGCTGTCCTTCAGACTCACAGTGTATTGTTGTGGGGCCCAGGGGTTGTTTCTTTTACCTCAGTTAGGACGTAGCTGTATGGCAGTTTGAGTTTACTTTAAAGAACAAGAATAATTCCAATAGATTTTAGTTTTGCCTTTGCCCTTACATTGAAAAATATCACTTAACATTATTTAACTGGACTTCAGTTCCTTATAAAAATGTCTACATGTAGTTATTGCTGTGAATGTAACATTTAAATGGCTCACCGCTCTCTACTATTTTCTGCTTTTCCAATGTGAGAGGGATTTTTCTTTCCAATTTTTTTTTCCGAGTGAGAGGAGGGAAGATAGACAGACTCACGCATGCACCCCAGCCAGGATCCACCAAACAGCCCCATCTAGAGCCAGTGCTCTGCCTATCCAGGACCATGCTTACAACCAAGCTGGGTTTTTTTTCAGTGCCTGAGGTGGAGGCTCCACGGAGCCATCCTCAGCACCTAGGGTTGATGAGCTCGAACCAATTGAGCCATGGCTGTGGGAGGGAAAGGGAGAGAGAGAGAAAAGGAGAGGCAGAGAAGCAGATGGGCACTTCTGTGTGCCTTGACCAGGAATCAAACCCAGGGCTTCTACGTACCAGACCCAGCGCCGTACCACTGAGCCAATCATCCAGGGCCTCAAATATTTTTATGTTGGTATTTCAAATGCTCTAAATCAGTAGTTAACAACACTCCCAGTGCCCCCTTTTAATGACAGGTATTTTGTATTGTTCCCTTATCCTGAAATAAAGTTTGTGTTATAATCAATCACCTAACTAGTTGAGTTACAGTATATTGAAAATGTTAATATTCTATCCTAACTATAATGTAAAAATGAAAAAGGAGAATATTTATATTAAAAAGAAGTATTTTAGCCCTGGCTGGTTGGCTCAATGGTAGAATGTCGGCCCGGCATATGGAAATCCCGGGTTCAATTCCTGGTCAGGGCACACAGGAGAAGCGCCCATCTGCTTCTCCACCCCTCTCCCTCTCCTTCTTCTCTATCTCTCTCTTCCCTTCCCACAGCCAAGGCTCCATTGGAGCAAATGGCCCGGGCGCTGAGGATGGCTCCATGGCCTCTGCTCAGGCACTAGAATGGCTCCAGCTGCAACAGAACAACTCCACAGATGAGCAGAGCATCGCCCCCTTGTGGGCATGCCGGATGGATCCCGATCGGGCACATGTAGGAGTCTGTCTCTCTGCCTCCCACCCGCTTCTCAAAAATACCAAAAATAATAATAGATATTTTATTTTGTAAATACATGGACACAACTACCCTAAAAGAAATAGTGAAGTAGTCAGAGTGTTGGATTTTTAAGTTTTTGTACATATTTGAGACACACAGAAAGGAGGACTCATGGAGATGTGTTTTCTTGGTAGCTTAAATACCATGGGCCTATTTCTTTCAAAATGTGATTTTTTTTTAACAGGAATAATCTTGGGAAACTTTTGAAGACACCAAGGTGCAGTTGTCCCTCTGTATACACAGGAGTTGCCTAGTTGCACTTTCAGAATATTCAGTGTATATTAAAACCATGCACAAATATTGTGGTGTTATCTACAAAATGGTTAGGTTCCGAGGTTATGGTTGGGTATTTATTTTATCTACATGTCCCAAAGGACATTCAGAAAAATCCTTTGTTGTGTGGGAAACTGTTCTGTGCATTGCAGATGGTGTAGCAGCCTTGGACTCTGCCAGTAGCAAGGGTAGCAATCAAGATAATAAAAGAGCCTGACCTGTGGTGGCGCAGTGGATAAAGCGTTGACCTGGGAACACTGAGGTCGCCAGTTCAAAACCCTGCACTGGTCTGGTCAAGGCACATATGGGAGTTGATGCTTCCAGCTCCTCCCCCCTTTCTCTCTTTCTCTCTCTCTCACTCTCTCTCTCTCTCTCTCTCTCACTCTATGTCTCCTCTCTAAAATGAATAAAAATAATAATAATAATAAAAGAAAGGACTCCCACAGATCTTCAAGCAGTCCTCTGGAGGCAATGTCATCCCCTTTGGTGCCAGTACTCTGAATGATCTGCTTTTCTTTCGATAATTAAATGACCAACAAGAAGGTTATATATCATATCTTTTTATTGGACTTGAGATCAGGAGAATTGCTCAAATGACTGTAGAGCTGAGCTTCTCTCCTTTTGTGGCCCCAGCGGCTCTGGGCCCTTGTGTCTTGTGTAGCTGCACTAACTCCAGACCTGTGACCATACTCTACTGTAGATGTCTCGCTGCCCTCGTGTCTCCTCCTTGTTGTTCCAAATGAACAGGATTGCTCCTAGCAAGTGTTTTGTCTGGAGAAGAGACTAGAATAGACTGGGCTGTCATTCAATGCTGGGGAGGCATTGAATACCTTCTATAGCTGGAATCTGTATTGGGATAGTAGGAGTTATTCCTTTCTCTGTGCATTTGACATGGTGACACTGTTGGGAATTGTAGTGTTTAATGTTTTAAAAATCACATGCTTTCATACCATTTGCTGCATGCTAAAACTTGTGTCTCCTTATGGTCATTTTTAGGTTTGCATTTACCACATTATTGTGTCCTCATTGACAGAAAGCTTGTCTCTTTGGTTCTATTATTGCACTGTTGTCCGAGTGTATGTTGGATTTGGTACACAGTTTCTATGCCTTGTCATTTCAGGCTGAGGCTGAGCTGCAGGAACTCTATTTTGAGCCACTTGTGAAAAAAGAACAAATGGAAGAACAGATGAGAAGCATCAAAGAAGTGAAATGTCGAGTGGTGACATGCAAGACAGTGAGTACAGGAAGACACTGACTGTTGGCCCTATTTTATGCTCTTGTGACTCAGCAGAACATGAGGAACCTTTGGGGTGTGGGGCCATATCTTGTGACCAGAGTCCTGCTTAGGTCACTGCTTACACTAGCCCAGGATCAGGCTTCATGCCACTCTGCCCAGTGCACTCCGATGGGGGAGCATTTGTAGTCAGATTTTCCTCTTCTTTGACCTCTGCTCACAGTTCTGAAAATGAGCCTCTAACATCTCTTCCCGTTTGCCCATTGGACCCAAGTTTTTCTTAGTCTTTCTCAAGGGTTTAGCACACCTCAGTTTATAGCCCCTGGGACCTTGCTTGCATACTTGATCTGGGATCTCATGATAAGACCAACTACTGTTGTCTGTTTCTACTCAGGTTTAAACTACTAAATTGAATCCCAAAACAGTATGAATTGTATTATTGTCTGTGTTTGCAGAATTTTTATCCTGTCTGTTAGAAAATAATAAATTTCCTATTCTTCAACATTGCTTTAAAAATGGCTCCCAGAAAATCTCTAGCTAAGCACTATTTCTACCATTACCACTCATTTTGTACCTGCCTGCTGGTCAGCCCTGTATTTGCATAGAAGAGGAGAAAGAGGCTTAGCTTACCAAGTACAGTTTTCTCTGTCTTTATTCTTTTTAAAACTTTAGATTCTCCTTTATATTTAGGGAGCAGCCCTGGAGCAGCCACAACCAAAAGGGCTTCCTTTAGAAAGGTCAGCCCCTGGAGAATAAGTAAAGGTCTTCCAGACTCACGTTACAGGGTTAGCCCGACAGTGTAGCCAGCCTGAGGAGAAAGCTGGCGTGTTGGTTGCCTGTTACTGCTCTAACAAATGACTGCTGATGTGGTGGCTTAAAACAGCACAGATTTATTCTCTTACAGTTCTGTAGGTCAGACGTCTTGTGGGTCTGACTGGGCTCAAATCCAGCTGTCCTCAAGGTCATGTTCCTTTCTGGAGGCTCCAGAATAGAAACCATTTCCTTGCCTTTCCTGGCTTCTCGATCCCACCCATATTCCTGAGTTGGTGACCCCTTCCTCCCTCTTGCAAGCCAGCAAAGGCAGGTTGAGCCCTCTCAGCATCACTTCACCCCCTCCCCTTTGTCCCACTTCCACTTTTAAGGACATCTTATGATTCCTTTGGGCTCACCCATGTGTTCCAGGATAATCTTCCTGTCTTAGAACCAACTAATTAGCCCTGGCCAGATAGCTCGTCCCAAAGCGCAGAGGTGACTGGTTCGATCCCTGATGAGGGCACATACAGGAACAGCTCAATGTTATGTCTCTCTCTCTCTATTTCTTTCTCTCTCCCTACTTCCCCCTCTGCCATGTAATCTGACATACTCACAGGCTCCAGGGAATAGACTGTCCATTTGGGAAGGGAGAGCATTATCCCGCCCACCACCACCGGCACATCCCTCTGCTCTGGGGTCGCCGAGGCTGCCGAGTCGGGAGTTGTTTGTCTGGACTCCATGTGATGATGGACAGAACTTAACGTCACACTGTCCCAGCACCTTTTTCAGGCTTCACCCACCATTTCTTAGTCTCTGTTCATTTTAAGAATCAAAATTTTAAATGAATTATTTAATATTTCTGTCTTGGTTTTGCTACTTAAAAATACAGGAGTAGTTAATACGCTCATATCCTTTTCAGAGGCCTCAGAAGAGCGAATGAGCTTGATGAGCTTCCTAAATGGCCTTGTGCTTCGGTATCCTGTAACTAGGGCCTTGCAGTGATTATGGTACAGCCCTGCCTGGGCGGCTCTGCGCTCTCCAGTATTTTTCTTCCTCTGACCTTCTGTTGTCTTGATGTCCCAGCAGATTTTACTTCCATGGGGCAAACATGAGAAAAAGTGGTATCAGTATGAGGGACCCAAGAAATCACACAGCTCACAGCAGCTAAATGGCAGGGTGGTCACCCACTAACAGGCCACCTGGGTCATAACGAGAGAACAGGCTGCTGTCATAGTAGCTAGCCGGTTTCTCCTTCAAAGCTCTTTATGGGATTGATGTGTGTCCTGTTGATTTCTCACAGTGTGCCTACACCCACTTCAAACCTTCAGAGACCTGCGTCATTGAGCAGCATGACTACCATTGGCACGAGGGCATGAAAAGGTTTTTCAAATGTCCCTGTGGAAGCAGATGTATCTCCCTTGACAGGCTCCCCAAAAAACATTGCAGGTATGAGAACTGCCTGGGGTTACTTGTCCCATATAGACTTCTTGAACTCTTTTTTTCAATTCCCACGTGATACTGTTCCATTGGAACATTGGACAGTCCTTTGTGAAAGTCAAGCCTTATTTCTGTGCCTTCTTACAGCTCCTAGAGAGAAGGGGCCCTGTCCTCTTCATTGCTTTATTCCCAATACTTAGCATACTGCCTGGCGCAGAGCAGGTCCCCAGGAATGTTTATTGGCTAACTGAATGAAGTATGAATAAGGTGGATTGGGGAATGCGTGTATTTAGTAAGGGCTAGGAGATGGGATTTCCCCCTCTACTCTTAAGGAGTTTTCCTTTCACTTTGGGGGAGACTTCAGCGACGGAGGCAGAGTTGTTGTGTTGGGTATTACTTACCTAAAACAACCTGAAGGGTTTGAGTGACTGATCACACACAGCTTGTACACCATCACTCATCCACTCAGTGCTCCTTATTCACACTTACATGCTGTGTAACGACATATCACTCAACAACAGACAGCATATAGGATGGTGGTCCTGTAAGATTATAATGGAGATGGAAATTTTCTATCATATAGCGATGATGCAGCTGTTGTGTGTTGTAATGCCATCGCTGTCGTGTGGTCAGGCCAGGCATCCCTCCCGATGTGTGGAGAAGTGGTGTAGACGAACTACTGTGCTGCTGGTCACATATCCCACTAAGTTACGCTGCTTAGCGGGCTAACATGCAGTTAATGTCCCTGATGATTGCCTTTTTGACTTAGAGTTAATAATGTTTAATTTCCAAATACAGTGGTTTGTTGCAGGGGGTTTGGTTCCAGAACCCCCGTGATAGGCAAAAATCCGCGAAGTAGCGACCTTATATTTATTTTATTACTTATATATATTTTAAGACTTTATTTCAATTTAATATTCTTTTAATATGTTTTAATTAAATTTTTTATATTTACAATTTTTTAGGCTAGAAAATGCTTATTTTACCACAGAAATTAAAATAATAAATATATAAAAATGCCTATATACCACAAAATCCCACAATATAGCAAAAAATCTGCCATACAAAATTAGATATATACAATTTGAAAATCCACAATACAGTGAGACTGCGAAAAGTGAACCACTATATGGTGAGAGATGACTGTATATAGGATTGTTTTTAGCTATTATTTTTGTCATTAAATTCTAATTTTATTCTAAAAGACATAATTTGTATGATATTGATCCTTTGGAATTTGAGGCAATTTCAGAATCACCTTCAGTCTTCCCAAGAATGTCTCACCAGGATAGTCTCGCTACTTTTTTTGTTTGCTTGTTTGGTTTTGGGCATTTTTTGCTTCCTGGAACTAATACTTGACTCTCACTTCAAGTTTTCCCAGAATTGATTTAGGGGGAGGGGTACCTAAACCTCACACTAGCTTATCACTCTGTCAGGATCTGATTTGTGAATTGTTCAGTCTAGATAATTGTTTTAAGTAGCTTTGTGATTATTAATATTTGACTTCTTCCCAAAATATTGTGACAGCAGCTTCTGTAAAACATTTCAGTATCAAAAAAATTCTGTTCATTAAGGATAAACAGTTCAGTAACAACTCCCAAATGGAAGAGCAAGGTGCCATTCTGGTGTCCAGGCAGCACTGTCATTTTTGTAAGAACGGCTGCTTTCCTTGTCTTTCTCTTGTCAATTCTTGAGCTAGAGCAAAAGTGAGCAAACTTTTCTGTAAAGGCCAGATAGTAAATATATTAGACAAGACTACTTTCAGGGATCATTTTTATAGTTCGTAAATACATTAGGCTTCACAGGCTGCATGGCCTGTTTCACAACAACTTGGCTTTGCTGTTGAAGCTTGGAAGCAGCCATAAGCAATAAATACACAAACAAATTGATGTAGTTGTGTTCCAATACAACTTTAAACACATGCAGGCAGGATTTGGCCCATGGGTTGCATTATTTTTTTTGCCTACCCCTGACTAGAACAGTAATTTTGTTAAATATTGTCATTGATCTAGTAAACTGCAAAAGTTCTCTCAGTAGATAGCAGATGGGTCTCTAGCAGGGGAAAGTAATAGAGAGGCTCAAGTTTAAGGCCACTCACTGGCCTGCTGACTCTCAGGGCAGGAGGAGAGTCTCATTTTGTTTCGTACTGGTCTCAGCCTATGAATAACCAGTGTTGTGACTGGACCAGCCCTAGTAGTTTTTCCTATGATTGCCAGACACCCTTCAGCTATAACCATCAGGGAACTCTGAAAAGACACAGATTTATTACTTATGAGACCTAGAAATTACACAATACACTTGGGGCCACACAGCGAGGTCCCTGGAGAGAGCCTGGAGCCAGAGTACACTGGCGTGGGGTTCTGCTTTAATTGGGGTTAAGGCCTCGGGTTTCCAAGGCTTGCTTCTCATTCCATATGAGGGGGATTTAAAACACATGAAGAGAGAACAAGTAGTCCTGTGGCTGGCGATGTGTCTATTGAGTCTTTGAAGTAGCTTCCTCTTTGAAATGGGTGCCTCAGCAGTGTACACTTCAGTCAGGCACTGGCAGGTCAAAAGGAAAATAAAAGACAAACACCAGGACTTACACTACAAAACTAGACAGGGAAGAAGAATGAGGCAGATAGGGCAGTACTCTGGCCCCACACCCTCTTGGATCTACAGGTCAGATTTACTTCCAGGTCTTTCCTGTGTTTTTGTTTCTCTCTTTCTTCCTGAGTTACGGTAACTGTAGAAAATAAGCTTTCCCCATAGTAACCACATCCCTTCTCAGGGTGAAACTCACTCACAACCAAGGTAGAAAAGGTGAATAAGCATCTCTAGACCCTTTGAATAATAAGAGAGTAAATTTGTTTGGGCTATGAAAAAGGAGAAAAGATTATTCAGACCGGTAGGAAAAGTAATTCTTTTTCATCACAACCTTTTAGTTTCAGAAAAAGAGAAAAGTTGGGCAAGACTTAAGCTAGCTTCCTAAATCTGAGTTTCATCCCAGTAATCATCAGAAGGAACCAAGGTTGCATTCATCAGCTACCAAGAGCACAACTCTGTCATATGCTCATGAAAAATTCTATTTCTTATGTATCTGGCTATTACAGAGTTGAAGACCGTTTCTCAAATCATTGGAATATTTTCAGTAGCATTTGAGCATAGCCTGTAATATGACTGTCATATGATTATATATTACCAGCTTCTGCTTGAATGGGGGACACTCTTCTGGGTCTGTATGTGTTTGGGCCTCTTACTGCCAAGTAAATCTCATCTTTTCTGTTTCAGTAACTGTGGCCTCTTCAAATGGGAACGGGACGGAATGCTAAAGGTATGGCCTTTGCAAGGTGAGACTAATTTTAGTGACCCATGCAAATAATGTTGACCCATTTCTTATTAAACTATTTTTATTTTTCTAGGAAAAGATGGGCCCAAAGATAGGAGGAGAAACTCTGTTACCTAGAGGAGAAGAACATGCCAAATTTCTGAATAGCCTTAAATAGCACTGACTTCATACAGATATTCACAACCTACATTGCTTCTTCTGGCTCTGGGAAAGCAAGGATTGGTTCTGTGTGGCCTGTGTTCCTCATTGACATAATCAAAACAAATACATGTTAAGCCTACAAGCTTTGCCTTGTACCTCTTTCCATTGTGTTGATATGACACCACATTTTACATTGACCCTTACATGGAAAATCAAGATGTCATTATCTTCTGTGTTCATAATACTGATGGCTGTATTTACACAAATTTTTTGCCCCAAACCTGAAAGATAAATTGAGACCTGTGTTTCTGCATCTCTTGGGTTATAGGGTGTGCAGTGTTGCTTCTTTATCACAATACAATGCTAGTGTTTATTTAGACACAGAGGCAAAAGAATTAATTTAGCTCACCCCAGATAAGTTGTTTAACTCTTCTGGGCTTCAGTTTCCTTATCTGTAAAATGAGGAGGGTGGGACTAATTGATCTTGAAATGTGTCTTTTAGCACTCAAATTCTACAAATAATTTTTTTTCATCTAGATAATTATGATCATTACCCTTGATATGATTTAGATATACTGATATTATAAGCCAGGTTCCTTCTTTTCTGTGTTCTTTTGGTGTGGTGGTGGTTTGTTTTTTGTTTGTTTTTTTTTAATTAAGTCACTTAACTCCTGGCATCGCAAGTCATATCTGAATGGCTTTCTATTTACACACAATATTATGGAACTTTGAATGAAAATACCTAAAAATTTCATGATTTCAAAATATGGCTTGAAGAAAGTGAAACCTGTAACCAAAATGAATGCAGCATTTGAGAAGCTATGAAGCATCACTGAAAAACAGAAACACCCCTTAAAAGAATGGAGTTTGGAACTTGCACATATACTTTATTATGAACATCAAGAACTATACTTCAAGTCCCAGGAAAATATAACATTAAAAAATCCTATTTAGGAGATTCCTCTGCCTGTGCAACCTGACTTTCCATACACCATTTGACCCAAGTGAATGTTAATATTACCTAAAGATTAAATTGGTAGGATTATGATACTGGGATTTAAGCTCTGAAATTATATTAGGTTTTCCCATGATGGTGTCATGGTAGGAATGTAACAATTATGAGAGATGTCATGTGAGATGTTTGATTTACAATAGATGTGTAAGTGCTGGAAATAAATTTACGAACCTTTGATTTCATCAGACTCTGATCTATAAGAGTAAAAGGTACTACGTCTGACCTTTGTGTTTCCCCCTAAGGTCTGTCCTAACAACTGTATTTTTGGGCTATCTTCCTTTCCAGAAAGTACTGCGTTTTTTTTAAACTAATAAAGTGTTTAATTCTTAATAAGAACCAAAAGGACTTGAAACTGATATTTTTTAATGGCTCACTTAGAGTAGATTGTCTCATAAATGTAAAACAGAACTATGTATTTGAAATAGGTCACAACAAGCTGCTGCCAAGAACTTGAACTGCAGGTTGCTCTTTGAGTGATTCCCTTTTTCTTTTTCTTTAGAAAAGTTAATTTAATGGGGTGACATTAGTCATGTTTCAGGTAAACATTTCTATAGCATTTGAGCTGTTGATTGTGTTGTATGCCCATCACCCAAAGTTAAGTCATTTTCCATCACCGTGTATTTGTCCCCTTTATTCCCACCCACCCACTGGTAACCACTTTATTATCTATATCTATGTTCATGTGTCTCAGTTTTATATCCCATCTATGTGTGAATCATATAGTCCTTAGCTTTTTCTAATTTACTTATTTCACTCAGTATAATGTTCTCAGGGTCCATCCATGTTGTCGTAAATGGCAATATGTCATCATTTCTTATGGCTGAGTAGTATTCCATTGTATATATGTACCACAACTTCTTTATCCAGTCCTCTTTCAAGGAACACTTTGGTTGTTTCCATGTCTTAGCCACTGTGAATAATGCTGCAGTGAACTTGGGGGTGCATGTGTCTTTGCGTACCAATATTTTTGTTTTTTTTGTACCCAGTAGAAGGATTGCCAGATCATACTGTAGTTCTATTCTTAATTTTTTGAGGGACCACCATACTGTCTTCCATAATGGCTGTTCCAGTTTACATTCCCCCCAGCAGTGAGTGAGGGTTTCTTTTTCTGCACAGCCTCTCCAACACTTGTTATTACCTGTCTTGTTGGTTACAGCCAATCAAAAAATGTGAGGTGGTATCTATATCATTGTAGTTTTGATTTGCATTTCTCTAACAGCGGGTGACGATGAGCTATTTTTCATCTGTTGGCCATTTGTATGCCTTCTTGGGAGAAGTGTCTGTTCAGGTTATCTATTTGATCTCATTTTGTCTAATAGTTAAAATTTTAGTTTTTTCTCATTTACAAAAGGTCCATAATTCTTTTCCATAGCTACTATATGCTGGGTCATTGGAAGCATTGATTTTCATGCATGCTAGAACCTAAGTGGTAGCTTAGAAACTCAATATTTATATTCTCTAGAAATCTGATATTCAAGAGAAAATGGACCACACCAACTGGCTGACCCAAAGCTTTCAGGTTCCAAATAAAAAGAAGGGTAATGAGGCTAGGCCCAAGGAAAAGAACATGAAAGAAAGAAAACTAAGATTTGATGAACACTAAAAGGCAGGGGTCCCCAAACTTTTTACACAGTGGGCCAGTTCACTGTCCCTCAGACCGTTGGAGAGCCGGGCTATAAAAAAAAAACATCCCTATGCATACTGCACATATCTTATTTCAAAGTAAAAAAACAGAACGGGAACAAATACAATATTTAAAGAACAAGTAAATTAAAAATTAACAAACTAACCAGTATTTCAATGGGAACTATGGGTGCGGATGCATCCTGTACTCCTCTCACTGACCACCAATGAAAGGTGCCCCTTCCGGAAGTGTGGCGGGGCCCGATAAATGGCCTCAGGGGGCTGCATGCAGCCTGTGGGCCATAGTTTGGGGACCCCTGCTATAAAGGAAATAACCATCAAATACTTATTCAAGAAATATTTACTGGGTGTCTACTACATTCCAGGCACTGTGTCAAATGCCAGAGAATTAGCCCTCCTAGACCTTATATGCTTAAACATGACATTAACATGTAAGGGAGTACAGTATCATTGTTTCAGTTTTTGATATGTGCTCTGAAAGCATTCAAGAAGACTAAAGGGGGCCTTGTCCAGTAGCTCAGTTCATTAGAGCATTGTTCTGATAAGCCAAGGTAACAGGTTACATATAAAATCAACCAATGAATGCATAAATAAGTGGAACAAATGATGTTTTTCTCCCTCTCTAAAAAATCAACAAGTAAAAAGGAAAAGAAGACTAAAGGGATAGAGGGAAGTTGGAGAAGAAAGATTATATTTTACATAAGATGTCAAGTTGAGCCATTCGAAGCTAATAACATTAAAGCAGAGACACAGAATGAAACAGCGAATTCATTTCATCTTAGAAGAAACAGCAAGTGAAAAATCAAAACTCCCTGACCCAGGAATGAGCTCAATGAGATCTAGGCCAGGGAGGCTAGGATGAAATTGAACTGCAGAAGAAAAGAGAAAGGAAAACTATAGTTTATGTCAATATGTCATTGTAGGCCAGGGCAGTGGTCTGCAAACCATGGTTCTCAGGAGCCACATGCAGCTCTGGCTCCTTGAGTGTGGCTCTTTCACAAAACACCACAGGTGGGCACGATCCATGCACGAGTTGAGTGAGCATGTGGCTTCCCTTTCCGCTCTCCCTTCCCCCTCCTCTTTCCCTTCTCCTCTCCAAGGTAATCACAGCCTCAACTTTCAAGATCTTCATTTTTCAGTTGGGGAAAACAAGACCCAGAGAGGTTGGGAACCACAAAGTACCTTCTGTTTCTTTCCATGCAGTGGTCGGCAAACCTGGGCTCCCGAGCCACATGCTCACTCAACTCATGCCTACCCCGCGCTGTTGATCCTGCCACGCGTCTCCTGGTCGCCTGAACAACTGACACCCCGCATACTGTGAAAGCTGAGACTAGGAAGGGGCGGGGAAAGGGGAGCCACTTGCTCCCTCAACTCGTGCATGCATGCGGGAGTCTCTCTGTGCCTCCCTGCATCTCACTTCAGAAAAATACAAAATAAATAAATAAATAAAACACCATGCACTTGGAAAAGAAGCCAGTCTCACCAGCAGAGGAAACTGGCTCTTCCACATAGTCCTTTTCCTGTACAGCACCCAGCCAGGGTTGGGTAGGAGGGGGGGGCGGTTTAACATCTTCCACAGCCTCCTAATCACCTCTTACTCAGCACATTCTTCATGCTGCATTGCCTTTGGAAACGTGTGAGCCAGCACTAGCCCAGAAGAGTTAATGGTCACCTTATCTGTCCTTGGGTAAGGTGGCCATAAATTTCTTTGACTTTCAGCCTCAGGATAGTGTCCATTATGGTGTTTTCTTTCTTTTTTAAATCAATTGTCATCTCAGATCCGACAAATTCAGCCCTTTTCCCATCTCTTTCATGGGCTTGTCACACAGAATAAATGTTTTGTTAGCACTTTCTGGAGTGGCCAGACATACGATCAGTGAACATTTTCTTCCTTTTCCTGGGTGAGCCATCTTGTTGATTTCTTAACATAGAAAGCACAAGCACAGCACTGAATGGATCTTGGTCAACACACGGGCTTTCTCCATAGGGAACCTCCCAGCCTTCCTGTGCTTAGGGGTTCTAGACAGCATCTCAGCACTGTGCTTGGGGAAAATATCTTTTTTTCTCTTTTTCTTAAGTGAGAAGCAGGAAGGCAGAGAGACTCCCATATGCATCTCAACCGGGATCCACCCAACAGGCTCCCTACAGGGTAATGCTCTGCCCATCTGGGGCCATTACTCTCTTGCTCTGGCAACTGAGCTATTTTAGTGCCTGAGGTAAGGCCATAGAGCCATCTTCAGCACCTGGGGCCAACTTGCTTGAACCATTCGATCCATGGCTGCAGGAGAGGAAGAGGGGGCTGGTGGTGAAGCAGATGGGGTGCTTCTGCTGTGTGCCCTGACTGGGAATCAAACCTAGAACTTTCACACACCGGGCCGATGCTCTACCACTGAGCCAACCATCCAAGGCCTTGTGTGGTGTTTTTCTTGATAAAAATGCTGTGGCCAGAAATTCACAGGAATCTTTCAGTATAGTATATTTCTCCTTGGTATTTGGCATTAATGGTGACATTGTAGACAATAACTATCCTGAAAAATGCATACACTAAATAATCGATCAAGTGTATATGATAGGAGAATTCAGAGGTGAAAGGGAGTAGTACCTCCACTTCTATACCTAATATTCTTATAACCTAATATACATAATATTTTACACCCTCAATATTATGATTCTCGATTCCTATGGTTTAGGAGTTAAATACCCAAGGAAATGAATTTTTCTTGGAAATACAATGATGGTCTCTCACATATGTTTTAACTACTTTATCAGACATGGCTATGTATTTGTACTGTGATGTGTTTGTGTGTTTATGAGAATAAAGTGTGGGGTAGAGATTTTCCCATGAACTCACAACGTTATCTACTGCTGGTCACCACCATTCCTTTTTAACCTGCTCTGAACTAGTTCTCATGCTTATTATTATAGTAATGGGCAAATGCTCATCAACTTCACCAGTGCCTTCTGTATTGCCAGACCCAATGAATACACCTCTAACCTCAATTTCTCTCATTCTCAGTGCTTTTGACTTAGTGGACCATTTTCCTCTTTTGAGACCCTTCTTTCTAATTCTGTGATACTTATTCTATTTTTCCTCTATGTTACTAACCTCTCCTATTAAGACCTTGCTAAGGACTTCTCTAGTTAATCATTAAAATTTGATCCTCCTCATAACTTGGTCCTGGGCCTTTTTCTCTTCAGTATCTTTTATCTCTAAATATTTTCCTCTACTCCAATATCTTTACATACAATGCATATGCCACTTAACATTATCAGTTCAAATCTCTCTCTAGCTTGTCACATCTCCAACTGCACAGTCACCATCTCCATTTAGCTATCCTGCAGATATCTATAAAAACTTATGTCCAAAACAGAACTCCTGATTGCCACCTCAGAGTTCTGCTTTCATCTCTAATCCCATTCCTGGTTCTCTCCCTACAATACCATGACAACACATTCAGGCAGGAAGCAAAATTAGAAACATAGAAATTATTCTTGCCTCTTCCCCTTGCTAATCTCTTACCTCCAATTAAACCCTTCAGCAGATTCCACTGTCAAATATATTTCAATTCCAGCTACTTCTCTCCATGTCTACTGTACTGGGTGCCCAGCATGAAGTGGGGTGGGGCTGGGGGTAGAAGTGCATCATGGACAGTTCAGGCTTCCATAGTCCCAATTTTGTGACCTTAGAAGAGGAGGTAGCTGCTCTATCCCAGCATTACCATATAAAGTCCCAGGGAGGAGGTGGCCAAATTTGGGTCAGATGGAGAAAGGGCAGTTTCTCAAAGGAATGGTGGTGGTGTTACCAGAAGAAGAGCAGAAGGAAGCTCATCGAAGAAAAACAGTATCTGTGAAGAGTGGAGGCTAGTGACAGGGAAGATCACATCCCTCATTTTTGCTTTGCTGTCCTGTGTACCTCTCCCAGGCAAACTGGACACTTGAGGCCATTGGCTTGTAAATAGTTATTATAATGTCTCCAGGCTTTGAGGATTTCCTGGACTAGGTATTTTCTAGAACTTGTAAGTAAAATAGGGCCTTCTAAGACTCTGAAAGCATTCAACACTTTGCTGACTTAATGGGTCTGGTAATAAGTAGAAGGTGTATACTTCCATGGTGTTTTTATTCAGTCTTTCAGGATGATTTCAGCTCTAGGTTCGCAGATTTGAAGGGTTCAAGAACATACTTATTCATGGATATTCTACTCTTTAAATTTATGATGTAATCACAGCCACACACCTGAGAAAATTCACACTTGAAGAACTAAACAATAAGACATATATAAAAAGAGGTCAAGCTTTTAATCCCCATCCCCACGCCTTATCTCCAAACACACTAATTCAAATTAATCTAATCAAAACTCACATGGCTTCTTTTAACATTTTTATAATTTAAGGAGTTCAACAGGAATTTTGATTTCCCAAAACAAACACAAATAAGAAAAACCTCACAGGCAGAGAGGGTCAAAGTACAGTCCTTCTCCTCATTCATGTTCTTCTGAACAGCCAGCAGATGGCAAATAAAACAAGAAGAACCTGCAAGGCTGAAGAGAGGTGCTTTCCTTACATTTGTCCAAGTGCACACAGGGTTTACATGGCAACAATGACTCCTAACTCAAGAACTCAGAAAGGGATAAAAAATGTATTCAACATCATTTGATTTATTCCTGACGTTTCCAAGTTATTTCTGTTAAATTTTAGTTTGTGATAGAGGGTAAATTTTTTGTAACCAGGACCCACTTATCACAACCTCCTCGAGTTTCAGAAAATGTACCGAGGAGGGTGAAGAATGCCAGCATAATTCTTATTCTAATAACAGGACTTTGCATGCTTGTAGCAATGAGAACATAACCTCCTATGACTCTTAATTTACAGGAAGAAAATCAGAAGTAAAATAAATTCTCATATACCCTAGGTTCAAAGTGAAGACAAACAGAAACATTATGGTAAGAAAAGAGTTTCATAAATCTGATGTTAGATAAATGTGAGTACATTCTGTTAAAACTAAAACATATATACTTCATAGCCTCTGCCCAGTTTGGCTGCCTTGTGGGTCTTTGGGGTAAGCACTCTTTATGCTGCAATTCAATGTGTCAAAGGTCAATTATACTCAATTACTGGATGAAAATAATTTTTTTAATTATAAAATATAGTTGGGATGAAAATCTGGGAAAATGAGCTGTCATATACACGACTGGTTGTGGTGTAGATCGAACAAATTTTAGAGATCAGTTAGGCCAATCATATCTCTGTGGGAACATCCTACATAATCCCTCCTCCTCTCTTCTTCTGACCTGTAAAAACACTAGCAAAAGTGTCCAAAAATATGTGTATAAAAACTGTTCATGCCTGACCTGTGGTGGCACAGTGGATAAAGCGTCGACCTGGAACACTGAGGTCGCCAGTTCAAAACCCTGCACTGGTCTGGTCAAGGCACATATGGGAGTTGATGCTTCCAGCTCCTCCCGCCTTTCTCTCTCTCTCTCTCTCTCTCTCTCTCTCTCTCTCTCTCTCTCACTATGCGTCTCCTCTCTAAAATGAATAAAAATAAAAATAAATTTTTTAAAAAACTGTTCATCACAGTTAAACATAAAATGAATCAGTTTGTTCAGTAAAATGTGTATAAAAAGTATAATCACATGAAAACTGTCAATGTATAATATGCCACATGGTTAGACGTGGTTATTCGTGGGAAGGTAGACTGGTGGAGGATAGGGAGGATAAGCATGTTCACTCTTTATTGTATGGAGGTAGGCATTTCTTTCTTATACAAGCACAAAACCCTTCCATAAAGATTTTTAAGTACCAAATTGAATAGCATTTCCACACAGGGACACCTAAACGGAGTTCCCCCTTGGGAGCTAGAGAGTCACTTAGAATGACATTCGGGAAGATCAAAGGATGCAGAAAGCTACTTCTCCATGGAGCTGCAGCTGATCACCTGAAAATTTTGACTTAATGACTCTCCGTATCCACATTTGAATCGGCAATACAGAATTCATTATTGACCTAACAATCCCTGGAATCAAACAATTTTATATCCAAATACTGATTTCTCAACCATACAGTTGGGCACGTATCAATGCGTAACTGATGAAAAATGCAAATGATATAATCCTAATCTGACTGAGTACACTGTAGCTCATCTAGCTTGATTTCTAAATGGCATTGGGATGCCTTCAGAGTTAGGGTTTAGGGTTGACTGTGTAGACCCAGCCAATCAAATAGTTTCTATTTTTCTCTTCCTCGTTTTTTATTCTAAGAAGACTGTTTGCTTCAGGATGTGTAGAGCAAAGTTTATAACACTTACATTGTCTTCTTTTATCATTTCTAATGGTATATGTTGCAAAATGATCACACAATAAGTTTACTTAGTATCCATCACTATACAGTTACAGAATATTTTTTTCTTGTGACGAGAACTTTGAAGTTTTATTCTGATAGCAACTTTCAAATACACAACACAGTATTATTGACTATTGTCACCATGCTATTGCATCCTCAGGAATTGTTTTTTATACCTGAAAGTTAGTACTCCACCCATTTCACGCATGTCTCACCCCAGGATTTTATAACTTAAAGAATCATTATATGCATGCCAAATAATTATTATATCAGAAAATTCTAGTTCCTTTATGTATACTTAAAATAAAAATTTTAACTCAAAATGTAGCATTATTAGTCATAGACTTACCTTCTTAGGATATTTAAACTTAGAAAGCCTGTGCTAATTTATTTATAAATTTCCAACTCAATAATCTTGTGAAATCATGCGATAAGTTATGATGTTTTATAGATTTAGAGAAACTTTGTCAAACCAGAGATTTTTTTTTCCATATGACCATTCTCCAGGTGACCAGATTTATATACAATTTAATATAGGAACTTCTTACCTCTGGGACAGAGTGAGACAAAAACCTCCTATCTAGTAACTCAGGTCTCTTAAAATCCAACTAAATTTAAAGTAGCAAACATAAGAAACATTAAGCCCTGGTTGGGTAGCTGAGTTGGTTAGAGAGTTGTCCCAATATAGCAAGGTTATGGGTTTGATTTCCAGGAAAGGCACATAAAAAAATCAACCAAGGGGTGCATAGATAGGTGGAACAACAAATCGACGTATCTCTCTCTTTCTCCCATCCTCTCTCTGTAAAATAAATAACAAAAACTTAGAGGAAGAGATATTAAGAGTGATTCAGAATCATTCAGAAATATTAAAATTTTACATAGAAATAAAAACCTATGCTGAAAACATCATTATACATAAAATCCTCTCAATTATAATTTTTTTCAGTGTTAAGTATGGAAAATTTTACTATTTTGAAACTGAAGCAACTCGTTAGGTCACAAACAAGTGTTTTGACATGTGTCAGTCAAAATCTGCTTACTCTGTGAGGAAATTCTGATGGTTGAAGTTATGCTTGAAAAATATCTGAGCAAACTTCATGGACTTGTTCTCTGATTATTGCCCTCAAGTCTGGTTTTAATGATGATAGTTGGAATCAGGCAGACAGAATTTTCAGGTATTCTTAAAAATAAGTGTACTCACTCACGATGAGACTGCTGACCTGGCGTGGTGAGTAGCCACGTGGGAGAGTGGTCTGGTCACACCACCTGCCCTTCTCCAAGCATTTATAGGATGTGGTGCACTCTGAGGAACCAGAGAATAGTCATCAGGCTGATATTTATCAACTGTTGTAATTTGTCATTTTAAAAATTGTTAAATAGAAAATGCAGTAACCTTACAAAATGATTATCAAACCACTATGATATAGTATCACATAAACGTATAATACTGAAATTCTTTTCAATAGAAAATTTATGTATTTTAGTTCAGAAAATAGATGTCACTTCAACTGGATAAAGAAGATGTAGTATACATACACAATGGAATATTACTTGGTCATAAATATGAAATCTTAACATTTGTAGAACAAGGATGGGATCTAGAAAGTATTATGTTAAATAAAACAAGTCATACAGAGAAAAACAAATGCGATATTTCTTCTTCTTGACTTTTGTAAAAAAAGGAAGGGGGCAAAGTGAAATACAACACACTGGTTTATATTGCTACCCTTATGTGCTTTTGGCCAACAGAATCCTGAAAGCTTTTCTGACTAGGGCTAGGCCATCACCTAATAAGTGTGAGTAAAAGCTTTACTTCTTAAACACAATAAATTGATAAACAGAAAGTTGAAATGAAAACTGTGACACTAAAATTTATCACAAGGCTCTTGCATAAATTGACTTAGCATTAAAAACTCCATTGGCCCTGGCTGAGGAGCTCAGTTGGTTAGAGCATTGCCCCAACATGCTCACGTTTGGGGTTCAATCCCCGGTCAGGGCACATACAAAAATCAACCAATGATGGCATGGATGAGTCAAATAACAAAAATGTTTTCCTCTCTTTTTGTATCTGTTTCTTCCCCTTTTTCTCTCTTTAAAAATTAATAATTTAGCCTGGCCTGTGGTGGCGCAGTGGATAAAGCGTCGACCTGGAAACAGGGAGGTCGCCAGTTCAAAACCCTGCACTGGTCTGGTCAAGGCACATATGGGAGTTGATGCTTCCAGCTCCTCCCCACTTTCTCTCTTTCTCTCTCTCTCACTCTGTGTCTCCTCATCTAAAATGAATAAAATAAAAAGAAGTTATTATTAAAAAAAAAAGTTCTCTGCATTTACCAAGCATTCAGGAAATGTTTTTCGAGCATTAAAAAATACATGGAACTTACTGGCTCCACAATGTTGAATTTCTTGGACTCTTGAACTTCCTGGATTTCATAAACATAATCAAGGGAGGACTCGAAAAAAAAAATTAATAATTTAAAACTCCATTAAATGAGACAAATTGATAATTTGTGATTACTCAGCATAATGGGAAAGGTTGAGCATGGACTGCTCACATGAAGAAAAGCACATGATAGTATTGGAGTTGAAGGGATCAAAGTTCTGCCACCCTAAAGCTGCGCTTTGGGATATTGATAATAAGCTGTTTATTAAGAAACAGAAGACTCAAAAAGAACCTTTCACCCTCCCCCATCTCTTGCCCAAGAGATTGAGACAGAATCCTGCTCCAGGAAGGAGAGTTTATGACGCTGTGTTCATCATGCATGGCCACTTGGGGGCTATTTCAAGAGTGAAGTCTCCAAGAAAAAGCACAGAAATGTGAAACACATGGCACTACCTAGACTGTGAAAAGGGACACTTTTTCAGTAGCAAGCCAAAACAAGAAGACAGTGGTACCTTGTTCAAACTCGGCTGGCATCATGCACATGGGACAGTTTGAAATGTCACTGCCCTATGCATGTCCTCAAATGACTGCACATTTTGTGTTGGGATCAGTGTGTGGTTACAAATAAATTTTAGTCAGGAGGCAAACTGGCAGATATGAAATCTGCAGATGATGAGGAGTGGCTAGTTCCCAGCTTGGGAAGTAAGTGATTTTGTTTGTTCGGGATGCTATAACAAAATACTATATATTGGGTGGCTTAAACAACGATTGGTTTTCACAGTTCTAAAGGCTGGTAAGTTAAGATCAAAGTGCCAGGAGGTTCAGTGTGTTTTGAGGCCCGATTCGATTCCTGGTTCATTGACTGTTTCTTTTTGCTGTGTCCTCACATGACAGAAGGATCAAGGAAGTTCTTTGCGGCCTCTTTTGTCAGGGCACTAATTGCATTCACGAGGGTTCCACCATCATGACCTTATCACCTCCCAAAAACCCTACCTCCTCATGCAATCACACTGGCAATTGTTTTAATAAATGAATTTTGGGGAGTACAAACATTGCCTTTTACCCAACCTGAGACGTGACTGGGCACTTACCTCCTGTCCAACCACAGATGTTGTCCAGGTGACGGGAGATGAACTCAGGTACATACTAGGTATTCTCCCGGTTGTCCTGGGCCTGTACAGTGGACACACTGAGCTTGTGTTTGAGGTGAGGAACCTCTGGCTCAGTAATGTGCCCCTGTTCTGCTCAGCTTCCAAGATGGAAACTCTTTGCCTCTAAAACTCACACCTATTCCTCACTGGAAGTCTGCCAGAAGGTTGCTCTTCTGATTTCTGTAAAGAACTGCCAAACCTCCTACAGTCTTTTCGGTGTTTCTTGACAGTTGCTAAATTTTAAATCTCAAATTGTGTAAGGCCTGGAAATTTTCCCGGTGTGGTTAGTATTTTATCCAGTGGTTTTATTTTAAAGGAATTTTATCTCGCAACATTTTCTGCTCTCTTCTTCCCCAGCATTTGAAAACAGTCCTGTTATTTTTATGGAGCAAGTTACCTTGCTGAGTGTGCTGAGCAACACAAAGAGTTTATTCAGACACACACTCAAGCAATAAATCAAGCCATAGACTTGGGGACAGTCAGTGCTCAGCATCCTTGGAAGAATCTAGTTCAAAGGCATAAAACTCAAATGCCTTTGGGGGTCGGCAGGTCATAGAAATGAGGGTTCCTGCTAGACAGGCGACACCAGGGCCTATTTCAGGCAGATGGGTCGTTCCCGGCTCTGTTTAAATTTCCCTACATCCCGCACTCTCTCTTCTCTCTACTTCACTCGTCTCCTCAGCACTTGTCACCTTGTAATATGTAAAGTCACAGTAGTTATTTATGTTCTGTCTCCCTCAAATATTATAGAAGTTCTATGAGGACAGGGTTTGGTTTGTTTTGTTCATTGATGTTACTGGTATATAACTGGTGTTTAATAAATATTTGTTAAATGAATTCAAAATTTCTTTTTAAACATGTTTCTCTTCTTGTGTCCTTGGTGGATAGAAGAATGTTTGAACATGAACTGTATGGTCTTTAATATTTCCTACTGATCTACGTGCAAAAATTATTGGAGATGACATCATTTATTTCCTCTAAGATATATATTGAGTCACTTCTATGTGTCATGTTGTACCAAGCAGTGGGAAAATATGGCTGTCAAATAAGACTTAAAATAGAAAATTGTAACCCTTATAATCCGAAACAAAAAATTTCTATACCAAAATTCAGGCTACTCTGTAACTCTGATTTAGTTTTGGAGATCTGTAGCAAAAGATCTTTAAGGTCAAAGTCATAAATAAAATACAATGGTTAAAAATTTTATACATAATGTTTATATGTTAATTTTTTTAACTACCACTCATTTACAAAACTAAATACATCAGGTGAAACAAATTTTTTTTTAAACTAAGAAAAACATGAATTAAATTTTAATTAACTCAGCGTCCTCGAGATGGCGACGGAGTAGGCGGACGTACCAACTTCCAACTCCCAGAACCAAAGTGGATTATAACTCAATTTAAAGAACCATCATCTGGATAAAATAACTATGAACTAAACTAAGTGGACTCTTCAACCAAGGAACACAGAAGAAGCCACATTGAGACTGGTAGGAATAGCGAAAACGCGAAGAGGGCTGCCCAGCTCCCCGGAGCAAACGGCAGCCCGGAGAGACCTGCGGGGCGGGAGGAAAGTTTGGCGGAGAGGGAGGGACCTGGGTCCCAGGAACCAAGCCCCAGCCTGCAGTCCCAGAGCCTAGAAGAGGCGTTTGGACAGTTTTGAGCTTTGAAACAAGTGAGGGAGCTCCCAGGCCTACAGTGTGGAGTATTAGGTCCCTTCCTACTCTGCTGAGGGCTGCTTAAGGGAATGGTGGGCGGCAGGACGCTGAAAGGCGGTTCTGTCGGCGTGGGCAGAGGCCAAGCCGGTGGGAGATCGGTCTAGCCCAGAGGGTCAGAGGGGACGCGCAAAAGCGGACTGGCAGCTGCGGGCCTGGCTTTAACCCCACTTACGGGGACAAAGCGGGAGGCCAGGAACGGGCAGAAATCTGCCCTACAACCCTGCGCAGGCCGGCCCTGACCGCGGGGACCGGGCTAGGACCAGGGACGGGCAGGGGCTCGCGGCTGAGCTCACGCTACCAGCCCCCCACCCACCCACCCGCCCCCGGCCGGAGAAACCGCGGCTGGCCAGTATACGTCCGCGAGCGGGCTCCGAGCGCGGGAACGGGGTAGACCCCGAGACAAGTGGAAGCTCGCAGTTGAGCTCACGCTATTATCCCCGCCCCGCCGGAGAAACGGCGGATTGCATTCACACGTGCACGAGCGGCTCTGAACGCGGGGGCGGGGTAGAGTCCGGGACGAGCGGAAGTACGCAGCTGAGCGGAAGCCAGCAAACACGCCCGCCCCAATAAACCTTGGTTTCCGACCCTGCGCAGGAGGGCCCTGGCCTCGAGGGCGGGGCTAAAACTCCAGACGGGCAAACGCTCACAGCTGAGAGCACGTCAAAAGCCCCGCCCAACCCGCAAAACTGTGGCGAGCAGGCTCTGAATGTGGGTTCTGGGCAGAACTCCGGAAATAGGCTGGGTCCGCAGCTGAGCAAAGGTGCTCACTTCTACCCTTGGTGCTAATCTTGTGGCTTCAGTCACAGCCCCTCCCATGGAGGAGAGGCAGAAACCACAGCCAAATCCACAGTGGGCTGGCGCTGGTAACGCTCATACCCAACCACCCTAGGCACCGGCAGAGGGGGTGGGAGACCTGCAGACAGACCACACCTAGAGAACACAAAGGCAACACCTACTGGACTCCAGTGGCCACAACTTGCTTATACACAGAAAAAATGGGCAGGCAGAGGAATGCAAACCAAATGAATCAAGAGAAATCCCCAGAGAAGGACCTGAATGAACCAGATATAACCAAATTACCAGAAGCAGAATTTAGAATAATGATACTTAGGATGTTCAAAGAAATTAGAGCAACAATGGATAGTCATTATGAACACCTAAATAAAGAGATAACAAGTATAAAAAACAAAATTGAAATAATAAAAAAGAATCAGACAGAAATGACAAATACAGTATCAGAATTGAAGAACACAATGGAGGGAATTAAAAGCAGGATGAATCATGCTGAGGATCGAATAAGCGAGTTAGAGGACACAATAAACAAAGGCACAGAAGCAGAGAAGAAGAAGGAAAAGAGACTTAAAAAATGTGAGGAAACTCTAAGGGAGCTCTGTGACAACATGAAGAGAAACAACATTCGCATCATAGGGGTGCCTGAAGAAGAGGAGAGAGGACAGGAAATGGAAACTTTGTTCAATCAAATCATAGCAGAAAACTTCCCTAAATTAAGGCTGGGAAACACTCCACACATTCAAGAAGCACACAGAACTCCATTAAAGAGAAACCCAAAAAGATCTACACCAAGACACATCATATTTAAAATACCAAAGCTAATGGATAAAGAAAAAATTTTAAAAGCTGCTAGAGAAAAAAAGGCTATCACCTACAAAGGAGCCCCCATAAGGATGACATCGGACTTCTCAACAGAAACACTTGAGGCCAGAAGGGAATGGCAAGATATAATCAAAGTAATGCAGAACAAGAACCTACAACCAAGACTACTTTATCCAGCAAGGCTAACGTTTAAAATTGAAGGAGAAATAAAGAGCTTCCCAGAAAAAGAAAGCCTGAAGGAATTCATAAAAACCAAACCAATTCTGCAAGAGATACTAAGGGGCCTCTTGTGAACAGTTTAAAGGGAGGAATGAATAGAGCAAAAGAAGAATACAGCTTTAAAGAATAAAGTGGCAATAAACAACTACATATCAATAATAACCTTAAATGTAAATGGATTAAATGATCCAATCAAAAGACATAGGGTAGCTGCATGGATAAAGAAACAGGACCCATACATATGCTGTCTACAAGAGACACACCTTAAAACAAAAGATGCTCATAGACTGAAGGTAAAAGGATGGAAAAAAATATTTCATGCAAATGGAAATGAAAAAAAAGCAGGGGTAGCAATACTTATATCAGACAAAATGGACTTTAAAACAAAGGCTGTAGTAAGAGATAAAGGAGGACACTACATAATGATAAAGGGAACAATTCAACAGGAAGATATCACTATTGTAAATATCTATGCACCAAATATAGGAGCCCCGACATACATAAAGCAGACTTTGATGGATTTAAAGGGCGAGATTAACAGCAATACTATCATAGTAGGGGATTTCAATACCCCTCTAACAACACTGGATAGATCCTCAAGAAAGAAAATTAATAAAGAAACACTAAAATTAATAAAGGAGACACTAGATCAACTTGATTTAATAGATATCTTAATAACTTTTCACCCTAAAGCAGTAGAATATACATTCTTCTCAAGCGCTCATGGTACGTTTTCTAGGATAGACCACATGTTAGGACACAAAAATGGTCTCAATAAATTTAAGAAGATTGAAATCATATCAAGCATTTTCTCTGATCACAATGCTATGAAACTAGAAATTAACCACAAAAGAAAAACTGAAAAATACTCAAACACTTGGAAACTAAATAGCATGTTATTAAATAATGAATGGATTAACACTGAGGTCAAAGAAGAAATTAAAAAGTTTCTAGAAACAAATGATAATGAACATACATCAACTCAAAATTTATGGGACACAGCAAAAGCAGTCCTGAGAGGGAAGTTTATTGCACTACAGGCATATCATAAGAAGCTAGAAAAAGCTCAAATAAGCAACCTGACCCTGCATCTAAAAGAACTAGAAAAACAACAACAAATAAAACCCAAGACAAGTAGAAGGAAGGAAATAATAAAGATCAGAGCAGAAATAAATGACATAGAGGCAAAGGAAACAATACAGAGGATCAATGAAACCAGAAGCTGGTTCTTTGAAAAGGTAAACAAGATTGATGAACCTTTAACTAGACTCACCAAGAAAAAAAGAGAGAGGACTCAAATAAATAAAATTAGAAAGGACAGTGGAGAAATAACAACTGACACAACAGAAATACAAAGCATTGTAAGAAAATACTATGAAGAACTATATGCCAAAAAATTAGACAATCTTGGTGAAATGGACAAATTTCTTGAATCATATAACCTTCCAAAAATCAATCTGGAAGAATCAGAACACCTAAACAGACCAATTACAGCAAATGAGATCGAAACAGTTATCAAAAAACTCCCAAAAAAGAAAAGTCCTGGGCCTGATGGCTTCACAAGTGAATTCTATCAAAAATTCAGAGAAGAACTAACTCCTATTCTCCTCAAGGTATTTCAAAAAATTCAAGAGGAAGGCAGTCTTCCAAACTCCTTTTATGAGGCGAGCATAATTCTGATTCCAAAACCGGGCAAAGACAACACAAAGAAAGAAAATTATAGGCCTATATCCCTGATGAATTTAGACGCTAAAATTCTCAACAAAATATTAGCCAACCGGATCCAGCAATATATGAAAAAAATCATACACCACGATCAAGTGGGATTTATTCTGGAGAGGCAAGGCTGGTTCAATATTCGCAAATCAATCAATGTGATTCATCACATAAACAAAAGGAAGGACAAAAATCACATGATAATTTCAATAGATGCAGAAAAGGCATTTGATAAAAGCCAGCACCCATTCATGCTCAAAACTCTCAGTAAAGTGGGAATACAGGGATCATTCCTTAACATGATAAAGGCCATCTACGATAAACCGACAGCAAACATCATACTAAATGGACAAAGATTAAAAGCAATCCCCTTAAGATCAGGAACCAGGCAGGGATGCCCCCTTTCACCACTCTTATTCAACATAGTTCTGGAAGTCCTAGCTACAGCAATCAGACAAGAAGAAGAAATAAAAGGCATCCAAATTGGAAAAGAAGAAGTAAAACTGTCACTATTTGCAGATGATATGATATTGTATATTGAAAACCCTAAAGTCTCAGTCAAAAAACTACTGGACCTTATAAATGAATTCAGCAAGGTGGCAGGATATAAAATTAATACTCAGAAATCAGAGGCATTTCTATATACCAACAATGAACTGTCAGCAAAAGAACTTAAGGAAACAATCCCCTTCACTATTGCAGCCAAAAAAATGAAGTACCTAGGAGTAAATTTAACCAAGGAGGTTAAGGACTAGTACTCGGAAAATTATAGAACACTGATAAAAGAAATCAAGAAAGATACAAACAAGGTGAAGCATATACCGTGCTCATGGCTAGGAAGAATAAACATCATTAAAATGTCTATATTACCCAAAGCAATTTATAAATTCAATGCAATACCAATTAAGATACCAATGACATACTTCAAAGATATAGAAAACATATTCCAAAAATTTATATGGAACCAAAAAAGAGCACGAATAGCCTCAGCAATCTTAAAAAGAAAAAATAAAGCAGGAGGTATCACTCTTCCAGATATCAAGGTTTACTATAAGGCCATTATACTCAAGACAGCCTGGTACTGGCATAAGAACAGGCACATAGATCAATGGAACAGAACAGAGGACCCAGAAATAAACCCACAGCTTTATGGACAACTGATATTTGACAAAGGAGGAAAGAACATACAATGGAGTAAAGACAGCCTCTTTAACAAATGGTGTTGGGAAAATTGGACATTCACCTGCAAAAAAATGAAACTAGACCATCAACTTACACCATTCACAAAAACAAACTCAAAATGGATAAAAGACTTAAATGTAAGCCGTGAAACCATAAGCATCTTAGAAGAAAACATAGGCAGCAGGCTCTTCGACATCTGTAGCAGCGGTATATTTGCCGATTTATCTCCATGAGCAAATGAAATAAAAGGCAAGATAAACAAATGGGACTATATCAAACTAAAAAGTTTTTGCACAGCTAAAGACAATAGGAACAGAATAAAAAGACAAACCACACAATGGGAGAACATATTCGACAGCACATCTGATAATGGGTTAATAACTAAAATTTATAAAGAACTTATAAAACTCAACACCAGGAAGACAAACAACCCAATCAAAAAATGGGCAAAAGAAATGAATAGAAATTTTTCCAAAGAGGACATACAGATGGCCAATAGGCATATGAAAAAATGCTCAACATCACTAATCATTAGAGAAATGCAAATTAAAACCACAATGAGATATCACCTCACACCAGTCAGAATGGCACTCATCAGCAAAACAACACAGAATAAGTGCTGGTGAGGATGTGGAGAAAAGGGAACCCTTCTGCATTGCTGGTGGAAATGCAGACTGGTGCAACCACTGTGGAAAACAGTTTGGAGATTCCTCAGAAAATTAAAAATCGAACTGCCTTTTGACCCAGCTATCCCACTTTTAGGAATATACCCTAAGAACACCATAGCACTGTTCGAAAAGAAGAAATGCGCCCCCATGTTCGTGGCAGCATTGTTCACAATAGCGAAGATCTGGAACCAGCCCAAGTGTCCATCAGAAGATGAGTGGATTAAAAAGCTATGGTACATATATACTATGGAATACTACTCAGCCATAAGAAACGATGACATCGGATCATTTATAACAAAATGGATGTACCTTGATAACATTATACGGAGTGAAATAAGTAAATCAGAAAAAAAGAAAAACTGAGAACAGCATGATTCCATACATAGGTGGGACATAAAAGTGAGAATATGAGACATGGACAAGAGAGTGGTGGTTATGGGATGGGGGGAGGGAGGGATGAGTGGGATAGGGAGGAGGGGAGGGAAACAGGGAAAACCAGATCGAAGGTGACAGAGGACAATTTGACTTTTGGTGATGGGTATGCAACACAATTGAATGATAAGATAACCTGGAGATGTTTTCATTGTACATATGCACCCTGATTTATTGGTTTCACCCCATTAGAATTAATAATAATAAAATATATATATAAAAAAAAAAGAAAAAAAATTTTAATTAACTCTACATATACATTTTGTGTATGATGTCTGAAGAGATTTTCTGGCAAGTTTTAATAAATGGCCTGACCAGGCGGTGGCACAGTGGATAGAGTGTCAGACTGGTATGCGGAGGACCTAGGTTAGAGACCCCGAGGTCGCCAGCTTGAGCGCGGGCTCATCTGGCTTGAGCAAAAGCGCGTCATCTTGGACCCAAGGTCGCTGGCTGGAGCAAGGGGTTACTCGGTCTGCTGAAGGCCTGCGGTCAAGGCACATATGAGAAAGCAATCAATGAACAACTAAGTTGTCAAAATGAAAAACTGATGATTGATGCCTCTCATCTTCATTCCTGTCTATCTGTCCCTATCTATCCCTCTCTCTGACTCTCTCTCTGTCCCTGTAAAAAAAAAAAAAAAAAAAAAAAGTTTTAATAAATGTTTTTATACTAAGATTAAGTTCTATTCTTTGATTTTAAATAATCATAGGGTTTTTTTCATTTACAAAAAAACTGTTGAGATAATTTCTACATCTACCATTTTACAAGTAAAAATGCTAATACCCAAGTTTGTATAGATAGTGCCAAAGCTTAGACTAGAACCATCCATGAATCAATTGACTATTCCTAACTGCATCCCCAGAAAGTCCTGCCACTTGGATTGACAGCACTAAGGACACTGGTTCCTCTGAGGGTAGAAATGAGCTTCTTTGTACCTCCCCAATGCCCAGCAGAGGGTCTGGTCCAGAGGAGAAACCCAATGAAGGCAGACAAATTACAACCCTGCCTCTAGGAAAGGACTCTTACTGAAGAGGGCTTGGTGACTTGGGCTCCCAACTTTCTCTTGTTGATCTACTCTGCTCTGGCCTCACTGGCCAAGAGGTTCCCACATACTTAGGAAGCTCTACCCCACAATATCCTCATGGCTGCTACCTCCAGTCCTGCAGGTCTCTGCTCAATGTCACTTTGTCAATGAGGCCTTCTCAGACTACACTATGAAACGGCACCCCACACTCCTTAACCTCCTAACACTGTCTCCCTAATACTTATACCCATCTGACATATGTGATCCTGTGTCTTTGTGCATCTCTCATCTTCCTACACAAGAAGTGTCCACTTCACAAGGGTAGTGACTTTATTTAGTTTACACCTATATTTTCAATACCTGTGGGTGGCATGTGACAGATGCTCTATGAATATTTGTAAAATGATGAAATGAATGGTAAAGGAACTCTGGAACCCTTCCTTTCTCTCTTAAAGTCTTTATTATGAAAGCTAAGAAGCTCTTTTTAATTCAATATTTAAAAAAAATACCATGAAGTATATAATAGCAAGACACTCAAAATGCAAATAATTTTACAATAAAATTAGGCCACATAACTTGCATACATAAATGTGGGTTTATATAATTTTATACTGTTCTAAGTAACAGAATATTTTAATTAAAGACTTCCAAAAGAAAAAAAAGTTTCTTAGGTCCTAGGTTTCAGGGTACAAATACGAACACAAGACACCAGCGAAAATCACATATTAGGTAACCAAACTATTTTCCTGCCATAGGACCACACTCATGCTGAGATAGAATAAGAGATTACAACAAAATAATTTTAGAATGCTTTCTGTCTAAAAACGACATTTAAACCATGTACCTTTCCATGTAATATTTATGGTTTCATTCCCTGTTATAATGCTTGACTCCATAGGCAATCTTATATCTCTCCAAGTCAGTAAACAGAATAATTTAAATTATAGGTATAATAAAATGCAATCTTTAGTGGCATTTAATACCATTTTTATTAAAGTTTATAACTATATTACATAATGTAGGATTTATTAGTAATCAATTTAATATAAACAAAGTTATTCGCTGTAGCTGTCTATATAACGTCACTGCTAATAGCATTAATGCCACAGGTTGCATCTATCACACTCGGGCTTTCTGGATTCCTTCCAGTTGAGCACTAATTTGGGCAGCACGGAGAGATCTGAGTGTGTCTCATATCATCTGAGAAGTTCTACGCAGAGATGACGACGGAGAGCAACTGAAGCACAGTGGAGGAAACAACTCTCCCGGGCAAGAGCCTCAGCTATCCTGAGAAGAGCACATTTGAACCTTGAAAAACCTTCCAGACAGAGGATCGGCATAATCAAAGGTAGAGCTGCAAAATGTGAATTATGTTCACTTTTAATGGTCAGTGGGGAATTTGAGGGGTGGCGGTGAAGGAAGTGTCAGCAGGAAAGAAAAGGTGAAGGCCTGACGGACACCCCAAGATTGAGTTTGACTCTTAGGGAGCAGATCGATAAGATTGGGGCTGGTCGGTAAGAAGTTGGGGAAATCGCTTGGGGAACAACTTTGAGAATGGCCTGGGACATTCGGCTGGGGGAGCAGGTGTAGGACGGGGAGGTTAGGGGGCTGCAGAAAAAGTGAGAGGCCTTGAGTGGCCCAGAGTGCAAGTGGAGGCCGGGATCCAGGGTCGTTTCTGAGGTAGGGCTGTCAGGATTTCTTGCTAGGCTGGGCGAAAGCAGCCCCTCAGTCAGGGCTTCTGGGAGGAGGGGAACCGGAATGGAGCTCGGTTGCCCCGGCGACGGCGTCTAGAGGACGCCCCGCCTCCTGCCACCTCCACCGCCACCGCCACCGCCACGTCCCGCCTAGTTGCCCAACCGTCGCCCCGCGGCTCACGTGGAGGTGACAGCGGCTGCAGCCCCAGCGCCGCGAGGTGGGTGGCGGTTAGAGCCCCGCACCGCCGCCGCCGAGAAGGAGCCGCTCCCGCCGCTGCCACCACCGGGTAGACGCAGGTGCGGCCGGTCTCTTAGGATGAGGTGTTGGTGCAGGTACAGAGGCGGGGCTCGGCCCCGAGGGAGGGGCGGGTCCTCCCATTCTGCACCCCAGTCACTGTTTTTACTCTTATACAGTTATCTCTCTGTATTGTGGATGAAATGGTTCTTATGCCATAGCGGTATTATTATATTCCCAAAATAAAATGAGGGCAGAAACTGACAATTTATTCTGTACATGCAAAGCCCCTTACAACTTTACAAACAGAACTCAATGTTATCTGGTATGTTAGGGTCTCTCACTTTAAAACTGCAGAGTTTATTAAATAGGGCTTCTTGTGAATTAGTTGTTCTCAAATTAGATGGCTCCAGATTTTATGGTATAGTATCCTGAATAAGGGCCAAAAATATCAAGCCCTGGAACCTGTAAATGTTATAGGGGAAAAAGGTCTTGGCATATATGATTAAATCAGGTCTTGAAATAGGGAGTTTATCCTGATCATCTCGGTGGGGCCAAAATGCAAACACAAGTGTTCATGTTTGTTTCTTTACTGGAACAGACTGCCCTTGTTTTAGGGGGGAGAGAGGCAGAGGACAGTTTGATAGACCTCTTGTGACCCCAGAGGCAGAGAGTAATAAGGCCATAAATCAAGTAATGCCCGAAGCCAACAGAAGTTGGAAGAGGCCAGAAATGGGTTTCCTAGAGTATCTGGAGGGAGTGCAGCCCTGCCAACACCTTGATTTCAGCTCTGTGAGACTGATTTTGGACTTCTGACCTTCAGAACTCTGAGAGAATAAATGGCTATTGTTCTAAGCCACCAACCTTGTGGCAATTTGTAACAGTATCTGGGTCATGCTTATAATTCACATAAAATCAATCGTGTATTGATGAATATTTTCAAACTCTCCGGCTGGGGCAGTGGCAGGTTTAGTAGTGGAGAGCACTAAATATTTTCTTAAATTTGTAAATACTAAGGGAAGAATTTGAACAAGGAATTTGGTAAGAAGAGAAAGTAAATTAGATGTTGAGGAAAGATGTAGTCAAAATTTGTAAACTCTCAAATGTATTCTATTAATATATCACTGTATTTCTTCTGGTTTAGAGAACAATGGCACAAAGTGAGTTAGGCTTGGTCCTTACCTAAGACGTTATTGGAAGCCATCATCAGGAGCTGCAGATACCTGGGGACTGAGTCAAGGCCTGGGGAAAAGAGGCAAAACTGAAGTGCTTCCATGTGAGAAGATGTTAAAATCTGGCGAAAAGCAACCTCTAGTCACCTTGAAATGAAGACACTTTGGAGTTTTCAAGGTGCACGAAAAAAACAATAAGAGTGGTTAGGTTTAATTGATTGATTTCTGGGACATAGGCAGCTAATTTGAACCCCCACTCTGACCCCATAAAACATCACAAAGAGTAGCCAATTCACTTCCTTTTTGAACTGCTTGAGGTATAATTTATATACCATAAAAGTAACCAATTTTAAGTATAAAATCCAATGCGTTTTAACTTACAGAGTTGTGCAATCATTACCACAATTCAGTTTTACAACTTTCCATCATTCAGAAGAGTCCCTCATACCCATTTGCAGCCAATCCCCATTCCCAATCCCAGCTCCAACCCACCTTTGATCACTGGCCTACCTTAGAGTTAGGCTTTAGTCCCTCTGTTGGGCTACTCCAATGGCCTCATAACTGGCCTCTTTCCACTCAACCACATTGTCCACCCAACTGCTGGAGGATTATATGACCCTGGTGAAAATCATCCAATGGCTTTCCATTACGATTGGAATAAACCTCGAAGCCCTTAGTATGGCTTTTTAAGGCTCCACTGTTACCATAGACAGTCAGGGATCACTGCAGAGTCTCCCCCATTGACCAAGATGGTGCAGGGGGAGGTTTTTACACCAAGCTCACCAAAAGCTAGAAACGTGAATGAACAGGACGCCAGTGCAACAAAAGCTAGCAAGATAATTGAACAGAGAAAACTCTCCTCTCCCTATCCCTATAAGAACCATGGGCTTGAGTGGAAAAACAGATGGTCTTTGAGAGGGGCGTCCACCATTCTCCCAGGTCCCAGAACCTGAGTAAAGCGCTTTCCTTTTGCACTAGCACCAATTCTGCACTTGCATTCATCAGTTATACCATGAGCTCTACACCCTACCAACCCAACCAAAAGCTTCTCAGGATAATTCAGGGAAGGAAGTGATAAGGAACACAGCATTGCTATGGGCCTGGCACACAGTTGGCTGTCCATAAGCAGGTCTGTCACCCTTCCTTGGCTACATACAGACTCACTAGCCCCCTTCCTCATTGGTCAGTGAACACTGAGCCCTTTTCATCTCAGGGCTTTTGCATATGATATTTTCTCTTAGAAACTTCCCCATCCAGTGGGGCTGACTCCCTTTAGTCATTCAGTTCAAAAGAGAGCTCTTCGTAAAGTTCTTCCCTGACCTATCCTAAGTACTATAGCTTCAACTTCATCTCTCTGTATACTGCTTCCCTCTGTTGTTCCCATCATTGCACTTAACCGTTATGATTTGTTTCTTTTATGTCTCTCTTTCCCCATCACACTGTAAGATTCATGAATGTCAGCACTTGATCTAAGCTCTATCTCTGGTATTCATAGAAGCATTAATCATGACAGTAAAGCATTGTAAACCATCAAAATGCTAACAAGAGTAATGAATAATTACCAAATGCTTGCTGTGCGCCTGGCCCTGTGCTAAGTGGCTTATATAACGAATTGTTTAATTGCAGTATACTACTTTTGATTTAGGAAGAGTAAGGGGAGCATGTCCTCCAAATACAGTCCTGTATATTAACTATTTTGTTCAGAGGCATTAGGCAGTTTTCATTCTCTTATTATTAGAATGTTGATTTTAAAGACTGGATCAATGTACATTGCAACCAGGAATATAGCATTGAACCTTTTTTCCCACATCCCTAAAAACTGAACTGAAGAGGTTTTTGCTAGGAAGGAAAGGAACAACAACAACAAAAAAGAGTATGAATAATAGCAGCATCCTAAACAAGCAGGACACACTCAGGATACAGCATGTGGACCGTGATTGGGCACGGGAGTGGAGACGAAGCCGGAAGGTTGGCTGGTACAACAGAAACAGTTTTGAGTGCTAGTCTTAGTTCAAACCTTAGTCTTTGAGCAAGACAGGACAAAAGGGCTCTGATTTTAAAGGAAACTCTTAAAGGTTGTGTGAAACTGAAGCTAGAAAGATCATTTTGAGGTATTTTTAGTAGGTCTAGCAAGAGTCAATTAAAGCGTGGAAGAATAAAATGGGGCTAATTAATTAACTAAATTGCATATTCAAAGATTAATTCCTTATGACTACACTTAAGGCTTTTCTGCTGAATTGAAAGATATTACAGAGAGAGACTCATGGAATGTGGCTACTAATTGGATGTGGAGTTTGAGCAGATGAAGAATAGAGGAAGACAGTGAAATGTCTATCCTGGGAACTTGGGTTTATGGTGTTATTATCTGAAAACACCCTAGAAAGCAGGTTAGGTGGGAATGTGAAGAGACCAGGTTTGGTATAAGATGAATTTAAGATGACCATAGCCTGACCTGTGGTGGTGCAGTGGATAAAGCATCAACCCGGAACACTGAGGTCGCTAGTTTAAAACCATGGGTTTGCCTGGTCAAGGCACATATGGGAGTTGATGCTTTCTGCCCCTCTCCCTTTTCTTTCTCTCTCCCCTCTCTAAAATGAATAAATAAAATCCTCTCCTAAAAAAGTAACCATAAACATATATACAGAGGTGTTAAAGGAACATATATTCATTAAATTTTTCTAGATCTTTTTCTTTTTTTAAACAAAATAGCATGAAACTTGATGGAAGCAGTGGAATTGTTCCTATCTGGCTTTGCTGTTGACTGAAATCACCTGTGAGAAATTGTATTTTCTTAACATCTTTTTGCTAAATGTTTTCCATAGTAAATTATAGAATGTCCAAGTTGGAGAAGATTTTAATGATCTTCTAGTCCTACACTCTGCCCAAGAGGGGACAGCCAATGACAGTTGTCATTCCGACAAATGCTCATCCATCCTCAGAACACCTCACAAGGAAACCCACCATGTTTCTATACAAGGTGCTCTAGTTTTTAGAAAGTCCATCTCCATCCTGAACTAGGATCCACCTCCCCTTTACTTCTAATCATTAGTCCTAATTCTACACATAGAATATTGTCTCTCATTTTTCTTCTTCTTTTCCAAGTGAGAGGAGGGGAGATAGAGAGACAGACTTCCACATACACCCTGAGTGCGATCCAGCTGATAACCCCATCTGGGGCTGATGCTTTGCCTATCTGGGGTCCATGTTTACAACTGAGCCATTTTTAGCACCTGAGGTGGAGCCTCCACAGAGCCATTTTCAGCACCCAGGGCCAATGCGCTTGAACCAATCAAACTATGGCTGTGGAAGGGGAAGAGTGGGAGGAGGAGGGGAGAAGCAGATGGTCACCTCTCCTGTGTGACCTGCCTGGGAATTGAACTTGGGACATCCACACACCAGGCTGATGCTCTACCACTGAGCCAACTGGCCAGGGCCTGTCTCTCATTTTTCCAATGTGGTAACTGCTCACTTAGATTCCACTGAGATGTTCAAAAAATCCTAGTTGTTTATCCTCTCAGTTCTCATGCTTAAAATTTATAGACCTATTTCTAATCCACTCACAGAATTTCCTCTACCTAGTAATTTTTACAACCAAGCATAAGTGCTATTGCCTTGTCAAAACATCAGAAAACAATGAAAACAGTCTAAATGGTCAGAAGACATTCAGGTGGCCATTTTAAGTCAGTTTGGACTGTACCTAGAGAAGGATCCAGTCTGGGAATGTACATGTGGGAAAGGGAGGCCATGTGCCTATAGGTTTACTTGCTGTGTTATCTTGATAATGCCAATGAGATCTCTACCAACAAAATTACCATTAGACCAACAGGGTCCCATTCAAAATGTTCTGTTGTACAAACCTAATCAGATAAGTGCCATAGAAATATTTTTTCATACACAGGATAACCCCAGAGGAAAAGAGAGTTTAAAGTTTTTGTTGCTATTGCTGTATATATGTGTTTTAAATGTTGTCAAAATTTTAAGTGGTAAAAATGAACTGTGAACTGAAATTTTTGAAAATAATAAATTTCAGCCTGACCAGGCAGTGGCGCAGTAGATAGAGCGTCGGACTGGGACGCAGAAGACCCAGATTCGAGACCCCGAGGTCGCCAGCTTGAGCACGGGCTCATCTGGCTTGAGCTAAAAGCTCACCAGCTTGGACCCAAGGTTGCTGGCTCCAGCAAGGGTTGCTCTGTCTGCTGAAGGCCTGCGGTCAAGGCACATATGAGAAAGCAATCAATGAACAACTAAGGTGTCACAGCAAAAACTAATGATTGATGCTTCTCATCTCTCTCCGTTCCTGTCTGTCTGTCCCTATCTATCCCTCTCTCTGACTCTCTCTCTGTCAAAAAAATTTTTTAAGATAATGAAGTATTAAATATTAACAAGCACATTTTAAAATATTTTGGTTTTTTTCAGGTGTTAATAGGATAAGTGAAAAGAATATCCAGATATTAAGGTATCTCTTGTTTTATATTTATATTTAAGAATTGTGAACATATAAACTCACATACTAATTTATTCTATCTATATCTAACCTATGTTAGAAACTGAAGCCTTGAACTTGATGAATGCCCAGGCTGGTATAACTATGATAAAGCTATAAGGGTTTATCTGTGGCTTAAAACTCGACTCAGTGAGCCTTCTGTATTCCATATTGGTGTCTTTGGGGTAGAAAGAAGTGTGTGTAGTTGGAGGTCTAAAGATTTTTTTTAATTTTTTTAATTTTTATTTTATTCATTTTAGAGAGGAGACACAGAGAGAGAGAGAGAGAGAGAGAGAGAGAGAGAGAGAAAGTGGGGAGGAGCTGAAAGCATCAACTCCCATATGTGCCTTGACCAGACCAGTGCAGGGTTTTGAACTGGCGACCTCAGTGTTCCCAGGTCGACACTTTATCCACTGCGCCACCACAGGTCAGGCTGGGGTCTAAAGATTTTTAAAAAGGTTTCCACTGCTTTAAAACAGATTATGAAGCACAACTGGTATCTCCTTTAGTAGTGGTGGAAATTGAGATTTAGAGATATAAGAAGATTTGCTTTTGTTCTCACATGTAGCCAATGACAGAATCAAGTTTCCTGATTCAAAGTTCTGTGCTTCTTCTGGTCTGCCTCCCTCCAAGATGGTTTTATGTACTGGTGAAGTGTGATCTTAAATACCATAATTCTTTTTTTTTTTTTTTTTTTTTTTTACAGGGACAGAGAGAGAGAGTCAGAGAGAGGAATAGATAGGGACAGACAGACAGGAACGAAGAGGGGTGAGAAGCATCAATCATTAGTTTTTCATTGCTGTTGCGACACCTTAGTTGTTCATTGCTTTCTCACATGTGCCTTGACCGTGGGCCTTCAGCAGACCGAGCAACCCCTTGCTGGAGCCAGCGACCTTGGGTCCAAGCTGATGAGCTTTTGCTCAAGCCAGATGGGCCCGCGCTCAAGCTGGCGAGCTTGGGGTCTCAAACCTGGGTCTTCCGCATCCCAGTCCAACACTCTATCCACTGCGCCACCGCCTGGTTAGGTTTAAATAGCATAATTCTATATTATGTTATAATAGTCCTGTGTTTACTTAATGAAGTCTAAATTCACCTTCTTTTGTTAGTAGACCTATATGAAACATCTTCTTTCCAGATAATAGAAAGATATAGGCATTTATTATGGAAATGATTTAGTGTACATGCTTAAATTATAAAGACAGTATTGTTATTCATGTTTTACTGTTCTGTGTATTCTGTGGTACTATTATACTTATAGATTGAAATAGGACCATATATTAAGGCTGCTCATGAGTTATTTTAGTTAATTCTTATTCTTTTAAGTTATACACTATTTCCATGTTACAGTCTTATAGAAGTTAAACGTTGTTTTCAGGGTCACAAAGCTAGTGGATTACAGAGCTAAGCTTTGAACCCTAACAACCAATGACAACATCTAGAGAGAAAGAATGTGATTGATAAAACAGACACTAAAAGTGCTGTGAAGTTAAGCAATTAACAATAATTCAAACTATTCTAAGCATTTCTGAGATTTTATCAGCCCAGATATATTGTATTGGGAACAATCTTGAGGAACCTTAGAATTTCCTAGGGAAAAGATACCTGTGGACTGGTTCTATGAGAGTGTGGATCAGTTTTATACAATCCCCAGTCTTAGGCTTCTAAGGTAGAATGGTTCGGCATCCTAAGGACTTGAATCATTAGTTAATTAATATAACTTATATTGTATGTAATCTGTACCCATGCTGAAGTTGGCAAGCTTGAGATCAAACTTGAGAATTTGGGGTTTCAAACCGGGACCCTCTGCATCCTAGGCCAACGCTCAATCCACTACACTACCATTGGTCAGGCTCAAGGACTTTTTAAAGAGCAGATTTTGTTATTCTAGTTTTTGTAAAATAACAAGTGGCATTGGCAAGTAGAAGTACTAAGCATTTTCTTTACAAATAAACGGTTGTTTTAAAATTCTTGTTAAAGTAACTAAACCTATGCTGTCTTCTTTAAATTATTAATTTTCTAAGAAAAAAAAATCCCTTGGAAGTATTGCTACTCTTCAATGGCCTACTACCTATTAGTGGACACTGAATTAATGAGTTTATTACATTCATCATCTTATGCCAAAGTAAACAAACGTGGTTTCCATATCAGGATATTCTCCTGTCTTCTTTTTTCTCTTCTCCAACTTCTAGTTCCAGTTCTGCTTACCTTACTAGGCTCTGTTTCATACTTGAGACCAAAACCTTTGGTTTAAAGCAGTGGTTCTTAACCTGGGTTCTATCAAACCCTAGGGGTTCGATGAGTCAGTCTCAGAGGTTCAGAGAAGCCTCTGCCGCGGAGGCCAGAATAAAGTAATACCGTAATTTGTTGTGAGTTTATACACTTTGTTGGTTTTGTTCTTTGAGCAAGGTGATGTTCATGCATGGCTCATTTTGTGCACCAGTAAAAAAACATATACCTATGTCTTGAATTTGGAAAAACATATCATATTTTATTTATCACTAAAGAAGGGTTCAGTGAATGCGCATATGAAACTGGGTTCATATGAACTGGGTTCAGTACCTCAAAAAAGGTTAAGAACCACTGGTTTAAAGCAAAGCGGATTAATGTATGATTGCCTGACACTGGGCTGTGTGATTCTCCCTGTCCTACTCATTCCTTCATGCTTTTGATCTATCTGTAATTTATGATGATAACATTACTCAGTAATCTGAATTGGCTTGGTGTCTTTCATCACCATTAAATTGTACAGCACGCATTCATGAGAACACTTGTTTAAATGAGGGTTTATCCTCCCAAATTGCAAGCTCTTCTATTTAGAACATTTAAACTGCCTATCAGTCTTGACTAACATTCCATTTCTTATAAGTCTGTATGGCTACCATACCTACCACTTATTTCCTAAAATTGATAACATGAAACGTATTAAGGTAGAATTTATCTAATTGTAGTTTTGACAGATGGCACCTCAGTAACCAAAAGGGAGAAACTATGAGTAAAATAAAAAGGAATTCTGTCCAATAAAATTCTCTTCAGCCCACAGGTTTCTAAACAAAAACTTTTAATGCTATGCTTACAATCATGAGTTAATGTATAGGCACAAAGTCGAACTTTTTTTAGTCTATTTAAAAATCCTTTTCTTGCCTGACCTGTGGTGGCGCAGTGGGTAAAGCATCAACCTGGAACGCTGAGGTCCCCGGTTAGAAACCCTGGGCTTGTCCAGTCAAGGCACATAAAAGAAGCGACTACGAGTTGATGTTTTCTGCTTCTCCCCACCGTTCTTCCTCTCATTCTCTCTAAATGAATAAATAATCTTTAAAAGGAAAAAGAAAATCCTTTTATTTAAATTGGTAAGTTAAGTACCTCTACATTTATTGACACTACTGTTATGTTTGATCTAAATTCTGTCATATTATTATTACATTAACTTGTGAAGTAATTACTATATGTATTATATTTGTGATGTTTATTTGGTGTTTCTTCTTTGCCTTTTCTTCTTAAAATTCTTTTGCCATTTAAGAAGGTTTGTATTTTTATGCTAAGGGTTACCTCTGCATTCATACATTTTATAGTGCACTTATACTAATACTTTTTATAGTGCACTTATAAACTCCTTTTGCCTTACTTGCTCTTTCACCTTTTGTCAGTTTTAAATGATATCTTTTGACAACCAGTGTCTTCTATCCCCCCTTTTCTCTTTTCTTTCCCTATTTAGTTACATCTGTTCTCCTTTGTTACACAGATGTGTGCATATTAGTCTTCAATGCCACTGCCCCAACCACATTTTGTCTCAGTTCTACAAGTGGATATTTAAATGTTCATCATAAATTGTTTTGCAAAGTTTTTCTAGTGATCTTTTTGATGCTGTCTTTGCCTTTCCTCTAAATTTTATTTTGAAAAATTTTATATCTACAGAAAAACCAAAAGACTGTCACCAGTGGTTAACTCTTTGCCATACTTGCCAGTTATCCTTTGGTTGGATGGAGCTTCGCCCTCTCTAGTAGATTGCTCAGGGAGGCACAAGTGTGCAGTGTTCTGGCACGTCCAAAACTATCTTTCTGTGGCTTTGAATCTTTTGAAGGAGTTCTTAGCTGGATATAATATCTTCCCTTGGCTTGCACTTTTTTTTTATTTAGTTTTTATTAATTTTAATTTATTGTGTTTACATGGATTCAAGTGTCCCACCAAATATAACTCCCTCACCCCCACCCCCGTGTCCCCTTTTATACCCCATAGTCCTCCTCCTCCCATTGCCCTTCCCCCTTTCCTCTGGGATTTGCTGTCCTGCTATTTATATCTTTGTGTTATGTATATATAATTTCACTAATCCCTTTCCCTTCTCTGATCCCATCCCTTCATCCCCCTTCACTCTAACTGCTGTCCCTCTGCTCCCTTTGACCCCTCCTCTGCCTATATTTCATTCCTTAGTTCACTTTGTTCATTAGATTTTACATATAAGTGAGGTCATATGATATTTTTCTTTCTCTGCCTGGCTTATTTCACTTAGCATAATACTCTCCAGGTCCATCTAAGTGGTTGAAAAGGTAAGATTTCCTTCTTTTTAACGGCATGTAGTATTCCATTGTGTATATGTACCACACCGTTTTAATCCACTTGTCCACTGACAGACACTTGGGCTATTTCTATATCTTGGGTATTGTACACAATACTGCCACAAACATGGGGGTACATATCTTCTTTTGAATCAGTGATTTGCTATTCTTAGGATATATTCCTAAGGTGGGATAGCTGAGACAAAAGGCAGTGCCATTTTTAATTTTTTTGGAAAACCCATATACTTCTCCACAGTGGTTGCACCAGTCTGCATTCCCACCAGCAGTGCAGGAGGGTTCCCTTTTCTCCACACCCTCGTCAACACTTATTGTGTGTTGTTTTGTTAATGATTGCCATTCTGACTGCTGTGAGGTGGTATCTCATTGTGGTTTTAATTTGCATTTCTCTAATGATTAGTGATATTGAGCATTTTTTCATATGCCTATTTGCCATCTGTATGCCCTCTTTGGAGATGTGTATATTCAGTTCTTTTGCTCATTTTTTAATTGGATTGTTTACCTTCCTGATGTTGAGTTTTACAAGTTCTTTATAAATTTTGGTTATTAACCCCTTATCAGACGTATTGTTGAATATGTTCTCCCATTGTGTGGTTTGTCTTTTTATTTTGTTCCTGTTGTCTTTAGCTGTGCAAAAAACTTTTTAGTTTGATATAGTCCCATTTGTTCATCCTGTCCTTTATTTCACTTGCCTGTGGACATGAATCAGCAAAGATATTGCTACGAGCAATGTTGGAAACTTTACTGCCTATGTTTTCTTCCAAGATGTTTATGGTTACAAAACTTACATTTAAATCTTTTATTCATTTTGAGTTTATTTTTGTGAATGGTGTAAGTTGGTGGTCTAGTTTCATTTTTTTGCATGTACCTGTCCAGTTTTCCCAACACTTTTTATTAAAGAGATTGTCTTTACTCCATTATAAGCTCTTCCCTCCTTTGTCAACTATCAATTGACCATAAAGGCATGGGTTTATTTCTCCGTTCTCTGTTCTGTTCCATTGATCTGTATGTCAGTACCAAGCTGTTTTGAGTACAGTGGCCTTGTAGTGTAACTTGATATCAGGAAGTGTGATACCTCCCAATTTATTCTTCCTTTTCAAGATTGCTGATGCTATTTGTGTTCTTTTTTGGTTCCATAAAAATTTTTGGAATATTTGTTCTATATCTTTGAAGTATGCCATTGATATTTTAATAGGAATTGCATTGAATTTGTAGAGTGCTTTGGGTAATATAGACATTTTAATAATGTTTATTCTTCCTATCCATGAGCATGATATATGCTTTTCCTTGTTAGTATCTTCCTTGATTTCTTTTATCAATGTTTTATAATTCTCTGAGTACAAGTCTTTTACTTCCTTGGTTAAATTTACTCCAAGCTACTTAATTTTTCTTGTTGCAATAGCGAACGGGATTGTTTCCTTAATTTCTCTTTCAGACAGTTTATTGTTGGTGTATAAAAATGCCAATGATTTCTAAATATTAATTTTATATCCTGTCACCTTGCCAAATTCATTTATCAGGTCTAGTAGGTATTTGACTGAGACTTTAGGGTTTTCTATGTACAGTATCATGTCATCAGCAAATAATGATATTTTACTTCTTCTTTTCCAATTTGGATGCCTATATTTCTTCTTCTCTGATTCCTATGGCTAGGACTTCCATAACTACGTTGAATGAGAGTGGTGAAAGGGGGCATCCCTGCCTTGTTCCTGGTCTCAACAGGATTGCTTTTCATTTTTGTCCATTGAGCAGGATGTTGGCTGTGGGTTTGTCATAGATGGCTTTTATCATGTTGAGGTATGTTCCCTCTATTTTTACTTTGCTGAGAGTTTTGATCATAAATGAGTGCTGGATTTTATCAAATACTTTCTCTGCATCTATTGATATTATCATGTGGTTTTGTCCTTCCTTTTGTTAATGTGATGAATCACATTTATTGATCTGCAAATACTGTACCAGTCTTACCTCCCCAGAATAAATCCCACTTGATCATGATGTATGATTTTTTAAATGTATTGCTGGATTTGGTTTGCTGATATTTTGTTAAGAATTTTAGCATTTAAGTTCATCAGGGATATTGGCCTATAGTTTTCTTTCTTTGTAGTGTCTTTACCTGGTTTTGGAATGAGGATTATGCTTGCCTCATAAAAGGAGCTTGGAAGTCATCCCTTCTCTTGAATTTTTTGAAATAGCTTGAGAAGGATAAGTGTTAGTTCTTCTTTGAATATTTGGTAGAATCTGCCTGTGAAGACATCTGGCCCAGGGCTTTTGTTTTTTGGGAGTTTTTTTGATAACTTTCAATTTCATTTGTTGTTATCGGCCTGTTTAGATTTTCTGATTCTTCCAAATTAATTTTTGAAAGATTATGTGTTTCTAGGAATTTATTCATTTCACCTAGGTTGTTCAATTTATTGGCATATGAATCTTCATAGTATTTACAATTTTTTGTATTTCTGTTGTGTCAGTTGTTATTTCTCCTCTCTCATTTCTAATTTTATTTATTTGAGTCCTCCCTCCTTTTTTCTTGGTGAGTCTAGTTAAAGGTTCATCGATCTTGTTTACCTTTTCAAAGGACCAGCTCCTGGTTTCATTGATCTTTTGTATTGTTTTTTAGCCTCTATGTTATTTAATTCTACTCTGGTCTTTATTATTTCCTTTCTTCTACTTCCTCTGGGCTTTATTTGTTGTTCTTTTTCTAGTTCTTTTAGATGCAAGGTTAAGTTATTTATTTGAGCTTTTTCCAGCTTCTCATGGTATGCCTGTAGTGCTATGAACTTCCCTCTCAGGACTGCTTTTGCTGTGTCCCATAAATTTTGAGGAGTTGTATGTTCATTTTCATTTCTTTCAAGTAAATTCTTTATTTCTTCCTTGATCTCAGTGTTAACCCATTCATTATTTAATAACACGCCATTTAGCCTGCTAGTGTTTGAATGTTTTTCATTTTTTCTATTGTAGTTGATTTCTAGTTTCATGCCATTGTGATCAGAGAAGATGCTTGATATGATTTCAACCTTCTTAAATTTACTGAGACTCGTTTTGTGTCCTAGCATGTGGTCTATTCTAGAGAATTTACAGTGAGCACTTGAAAAGAATGTATATTTTGCTGCTTTGGGGTTAAAGGTTCTGAAGATACCTATTAAGTTCATTTGATCAAGTATGTCATTCAAGGCCACTGTTTCTTTGTTAATTTTCTGTCTAGGGGATCTATCCAGTGATGTTAGTGGGGTATTGAAATCCCCTACTATTATAGTATTGCTGTTGATCTCTCCCTTTATGTCCATCAAAATCTGCTTTATATATTTAGGTGCTCTTATATTAGGTGCATAGATATTTATAATGGTTATCTCTTTCTGTTGGATTGCTTCCTTTATCATTATATAGTGACCTTCTTTATTCCTTACTATAGTCTTTCTTTTAAAGTCTATTTTGTCAAACATAAGTATTGCTACCCCAGCTTTTTTTTTTTTCATTTCCATTTGCATGAAATATTTTTTTACATCTTCTACTTTCAGTCTATGTGCATCTTTTGTTTTGAGGTGGGTCTCTTGTAGACAGCATATGTATGGGTCTTGTTTTCTTATCCATTCAGCTACCCTATGTCTTTTGATTGGAGCATTTAATCCATTTACATTTAAGGTTATTATTGATATATAGTGTTTTATTGCCATTTTTTTCTTTAACTCTACATTTCTCTTTAATTAGATTCCCCACACACACACATACTTTGTTCTGCTTACAGCAGGCTCCTTAACATTTCTTGCAGCATTGGTTTGATTGTGATGAATTCCTTGAGTTTTTGTTTTTTGTCTGGGAAGCTTTTTATTTCTCCTTCAATTTTAAATGATAGTCTTGCTGGATAAAAAAACTCTTGGTTGTAAGTTCTTGTTCTTCATTACTTTGAATATTTCTAGCCATCCCCTTCTGGCCTCAAGTGTTTCTGTTGAAAAGTCAGATGTCATCCTTATGGGGGTTCCTTTGTACGTGATTGACTGTTTTTCTCTTACAACTTTTAGTATTCTTTTTTTATCTCTTAGCTTTGGTATTTTGATTATGATGTGTCTTGGTGTGGGTCTCTGGGTTCTTTTTTAATGGGATTCTGTCTGCTTATTGAACCTATGTGACTCTTTCCTGCATCAATTTAGGAAAATTTTCAGCTATAATTTCTTCAAACAGGTTCTCTATTCCTTGTTCTTTTTCTTCTCCTTCAGGAATCCCTATTATGCAGATATTGTTTCTCCTCATGTTGTCACAGAGCTCTGTTAGAGTTTCCTCAGACTTTTTGATCCTCTTTTCTTTTTGCTGTTCTGCTTCTGTGCTTTCGCTTATCTTTTCCTCTAAGTCTCTGATTCAATCCTCTGCTTCTTCCAGCCTGCTTTTAATTCCTTCTAGTGTAGTCTTCATTTCTGATATTGTGTTTGTCATTTCTGTCTGGTTCTTCTTTAGGATTTCTGTGTCCTTTTAGATGCTTACAATTTTTTTTTATGGAGATGTTCATTAAGTCCATCCATTGTAGCTTTGAAATCCTTAAGCATCCTAACAATCATTATTTTATATGCTGCATCCAGTAATTTGATTTATTTCATTTCATCCAGGACTTTTTCTGAGGATCTGTCTTGTTGAAGCCTATGACTTATGTTTCTCTTTCTTCCCATTGTTCTGTGTGTGACTTGTAGGCTTGTTCCAGTTGTGGTCTCCTTACCTAGTAGAGCCGTTTTGAAGTCTTGATTTGTTTGTTTTCTTTTCAGTTTACTTAACTCAGTGGTAGGCTTCTTTACTGATCTCAGCAGGGGCTTATTTGAAACTGTATCCAGGAATGCAATGGGTATGACCTCTGAGAATCTGAAAGCGAGTTCTGCCAGGTGCTCTCCAGGGGTGGAACGCTGTCTCAGCTTCAGTAGGGAGAGGTGTATATCAGATCTCCCTGGAGACCTGAGTTATTGCCCCACCACCCCACTTTCTGCTTTTAGTTGTGTCTTTTGCACTGATTGGAGCTGGAGAGCTTTCAGGAGGTAGATCACCCAGAACCACTTTAGGCTTGTGCTGTGTGGAGGGATCAACCCCTTCCCCAGCTATGGTCGCCTCTGCACTGGATAAGTCAGCTTCTCAGGTCATCCCATACATTCCTCTGTTCGTCACTCTCTGTCTCTCTTCCCACTTTTTTTTTTGGAAGACAAGCCAGTCCTCTCAGCCCTCCTTGCCCCCAGGGCCCTAGGCAAGTGGCTGTGAGTGATATTTTCTGCTCTGTCCCTTTAAGGCCGCTTGCCACTTCCTACACACAGAACTTTGCTCTTCTCTCCTCTCAGTGCTTTCCATCTATCTCCTCCACCCCTGGATTTCTAGGCTCAGTCTCCAGTTCTCAGATTGAGGACCCCTGTCTCTCAGGGTCTCTCTCCTTGTAATGAGAGCCCTTCAGGGCTCTCAGCCTCAGCTTTTGCCTCCCCTCACTTCTGGAAGCAGTGGAGCCCCCACCATGCCCTTGCTCTCCCTACCAGGATCAGTGTGGCTTCTTCTTTGCTCCTTGGTTTTTGAGACTTGTTCTTTTAGTCCAGAGTTGGTTTTTCATGCTGATTGATTCTAAATTAATTTGTAATCCAGTTTGGTGGTGTGAGCTGGGAGTCTGTCATCTGCCTACTCTGCTGTCATCTTCTAATTATCATTTTTAAAAGATTAAATATTCATTGTTTATTGTCAAATGAAACCCTTTGAAAAGTCATGAAGTACTAAATAAAACTCATCTGTTTCTCTTACATAATTTGAAATTGCTATAGTTTTCCACTCTAAGGTTTTTTAGAGAAATTATTCCTTCATAAACTATTATTCATTGTATGCTAATTTGCATATACTCTGATATATAGTATCATACTGATAAATTCCAAAATGGTGGAAAATTTTAACAAATACTAAAATATACATCTGAACAGTACAAAAATAGTTTTTGAGATTTTTATAAACATTTCTTTGGCATGTAAAAACATAAGAATCCAGTTGAATGACTGTGGACTTTTGTATGAATGTTTTGAGGTCATAAAGATACAAACATAATATTAGAATTATTGTATTATTTGGCTCTCATGTAAACATTCAGTTTCTTCTGTTTAATTTATTTTGTGTACCTTGACTTTACATGCTAAAGCCTATTAAAACTTTAAAATCTATTTTATTTTTCTGCTGCTTCAGTGCATATTTTAGTATATGCTTTCCAAATAACAATAAAGCAAAATGCATCAAAGAAAATAATACATAAAATCTGTGATTAAACGTGAGATTCATAGGAAAAGAAACTTATAACGATGTGTTGATATTACTTATCAACATATTTTGTGAGAAGCAGTATTAGAATTATTTTTTGAGGTCATATTTCTTCAGAAAAAGGTATTCATTATTTTTTAAAAAGTGATGACATGACAGGTCTGAACAAAACTTTTCCAACTAGAATGCAGAAATTCTAAGAAAGCTTTTTTAGGAGGGCAGTGTTTCTCTTCAGATTAATGAAATATTTTCATATTGATAAAAATAGACACTGTGTTCTGAAGAAAACTTTAGACACACAACTTTTGTAGTTTACAAAAGTGTTCTGCTGTAATGCTTTCTTTCTATTCTTCTCTTTCCATTTTAGGAGAGCCTCTGGAGTTCCCCCTTGCGAATTCGGACCAGTGGAAGCTGTCAGTATTGGCTCTGTAGATTTGGCTTTACTCTTAACTTTCGCTTTTTGACAACAAAAATATCTCATGATCTTGATTATAAGTTGACTTTTCCTACTCTGAAAACATTTGGGGCTGAATTTCATACTCAAAATGTGAAGATCCAGTAGCACTGGGTGGAGCCATACCCTGTGCTGGAAGAGTCTGTGCAAACCTTTTGCGTCCTCTGCCGACGCACCCACGCTGGTCTGCAGCATCCCCGCACCCCTACTTATCCCAGTGCTGGGTCTTTCTGAGCACAGAAAACAAAAGCTCCAATTAGGCATAATTGGTAATCTCTCTAAAATCACTGCAAGGTTAGAATGAGACCCCAGTACTTATTTGTCCAGTGATCCAAAACCAAATGATTCATAGATGGTGAAAAGGAAAACCAGTGCTGCTATTTAAAAAGAAAAGGAAAACACCTTGAATACATCTCAGATGTCAGTCTTTATTCTGGACACTTTCAAAGGCTTTTCTTTATAGTGTTTTTACAGCTGTTTGTATCAGCTCAGCTGCTACTTCAATGGTTTTCCCTTTCACTCTCCATTTATCTTTTCGATTGATTGATTGATTTATATACTTTTACTCTAAAAAATGAAAGGTAAAAGCAGAGCTATAGCAGCTGAGTCAGTACTGACAACTACAAAACAGATGTTCCTACGAGTCTGAAGAAACTTCTGATACTTCAGTGTAGATGGAAAGATAAGACGTGGCTCTTTTTCGGAATTTCCTTCTTAAAATTTTGGTCTCATAAATTTTACCATCAAGGTTGATGTTATGAAATAGTCATCCAGAATTTTTAAAAAATCAAAGCAGACATAAAATAGCGAGTCTTAATTAAAGCTTTTAAAGCACATATACACTCAGTTCAAAGATAAAAATGGTTTTATGCCAGGCTAGCTAGGAAGTAGAAAATGTTTTAGTCACACAAATAACTTTTCAAATCAAAAGCGTTCTTATTAAATTTAAAGCTCAAAATATAGTTTCTTTAATCATATTTTGTTTCCAAGGATAGAGAAAAAATATAGAATTTCAGCTTTATCAATGCTGTAAAAAAGTTTAGAAGCAGAATTGAAAGAAATTTGATAGATCATTACGAGTATTTTTTCAAATGATAGATGAACAAACTGTGACTCATGGAGAGATTCTGTGACAGAACCTGGGTAAGGACTTGAGATGTTTGACTCTCGGCCTGATCCTATTGCCTCTCTGATCCCATTTGTCTACCCTAAGTAAAAGTTAGTGGTTTTTCTAAGGATTCCTAATGTTTTTACTAAGCGTGTGCTGACTTCGTCTTTCCCAATAATAATAGAGCTGAAGGGATGAAATACACTGATATTATTCATTCATTTTCCTTAGGAAGCTATTTGTGCTATAGAGGTTGAGTTGTGGTGGGGCTTTTTCTATGTATGTCCCCTGAGGAGCACAGGGGTGAGCATAGTTTGTAGGATTATTAGTCTATGAACACATTTCTACCAGTAACCTAATGTTTTGTGTATATCTAATTCTTGTGAAACACTTTCTTACATATAACATACAATCACAGTAAAAAACAGTCAGTTTTAAAATGTATCCAATGTAAATATTACAGTTTATATCCCAATCCCTGTAGGCTGTGAAACTACTCTGTAGGTAAATGTGAAACTGTTTGATAATCCTATGTTAGTACTTTCTTGTCATATAGGTATGTGTAGAAAAAGAGATATATACAACTTCTATGTATTCATATTTATTTATCAAAGACAGTTGCATTGTGTGTATGTATAATAGGATTAATAAATATCTGCAAAATTAATAAATTAAGATCTTAAATGAACCTAGTCTAGGTAAAAATAGTCATTAAAAAATGTTAGTCTTGCCTGACCTGTGGTGGCGCAGTGGATGAAGCGTCAACCTGGGAACACTGAGGTCGCCAGTTCAAAACCCTGCACTGGTCCGGTCAGGGCACATATGGGAGTTGATGCTTCCAGCTCCTCTCCCCTTTCTATCTTTCTCTCTCTCTCTCTCTCTCTCTCTCTCTCTTTCTCTCTCTCTCACACACACACTCTGTGTCTCCTCTCTAAAATGAATAAAATAAAAAAAAAGGAAAAAAAAATGTTAGTCTTGCTCATATGTTCTCTAAGAAAGTTTAATCACAATTCATCATCCAAACCAATCAATAAATTTTATTCTTGATATAGTTTTGGAAGCCTGTTGCAGAGATGCCTTAGAAGTAAGAAAGGATATGTAGCATTAGAACAGACATGAAAGATGTCGTATTACTGAAAAGTGGATGATGAAATAGTATTATAGGTATCACATTAAAGATCAGGTAATAATACATAACACTAAGTAAATAACACGTGTTCTTGTTAGTTTAATGTATCAATATCTCAACTTTGAATTTCTGTGACTCAGCTAAAATCTAAACCAAGTCTCCATCCTCTGAGACCTTGAGCTCTTAGCCTGCCCTGCACCTGCAGGTCAAGGGCTGTTTCTTTGGCTTTGCTTTTATTTTTCCCCAAATGGATTGAGCCTGATCTGTACGCAGGAAGGGTGCGCTTCGTTTCAGTGCCCCAGCAGGGAAATGTGGAATATGCTATTACAGCAGAGCCCCTTCCACACTGGAGGGACACGGTTCCATTGCCACCCGTGCCACAGAGACGTAAAAAACATCCCACAAAACAGTAACTTCCCAAGTGTGAAAGCAGACCAAAGGGACCAGTCTTGGCTTAGCCCCAAACAAAGCCAATTTTCCTATTCTCTGGCCCAACATGTAATGGAAGAAAGATGAAAGATGTCATTGTAGTTTAGAATCTTACTCTTTTCCTAATGAGGACCAAAGAATGAATGTACGTTGGATAAAAACCATTCCTAACCTCTCCCTAAGAGGTAGAATTAAGGAGCAGATTGAAGGGAAATAGAGAGAATGGGTGGTTATCTACAATCCTTCCATACTTCCCTCTAAGGCCAGTGTTATCTTAATTTAAATTGGTACAGAAACATCCTCAGAGGAATCTTCCTATAAGGTCCCCATACTAGAAAACCATTTTGGAAGATCATTGTATTAATTAAGGCCTCTTCACTTGGGCCTAATTAATGCACAGTCTATATGGAGTTCTGACAGCAAAACAATTTGGGTCTAAGTTGATATTATCTGATGAATGATTTCATGTTCATCTGTTTTTATTAATTTTGAGAGAGAGAGAGAAACATTGATTTGTCATTCCACTCATTTATGCACTCACTGGTTGCTTCTTGTATGTGCCCTGACCAGGGACCGAATCTGCAACCTGGCATGTCTGCACGTGGTTTCATGTTTTTGAGCTAACCTGTTCTATCTCTTGAGGTTGCCTCTACCTGTTTTCCCAAATCCATGAAATTGTTTTTTCTTTAACAATCAGATAAAAATTCAGAGAAAAAAAAAATCTGGAGAAAGTGTCCTCCTTGACTGCTCAGCGCAAATCCACCAAAGAGATGCTTCGGAACCTCGTAGACGGGTTGGCAGCTAAGAGCTTAACCCTGGAGAGCTCCGAGAGGACTCTCCGAGAGGACTTGATAGCTTCCCTCCAGGAGGAAGAGGGAGGCATTAAGGCCATTAACGCAGTGATGAGAAAGTTCCGCTCCCAGGTAGAGTTGAAACTGCAGCAGCTGCAGCACCAGAAAAATGATTACCTTCGGAACATGCAGACAGAATGCGAGGCACTCAGGCTACAGGAAGCCGAACAGGACAGGGTGATCGAGATTCTGCGACAGCAGATGGAGAACAAGACACAGTTGGTGGACCAGCGTGCATGAACAGCCGGTGCTATGCAAGTAGAGAAAGCTCAGCTTGAGAAAGAAATAATAGACTGGAGCTTGGGAAGTTTAAGGTCTGTACAAGGTTGGGGGGCTGTGGTTTTGTTTCTGAAAAATTTTCCCCATTAATAGGTATGACCTAATTTACTGAAAAGGGTTGTGTAAAGACGGTCTGTGGACACTCTGAAACTGTTTGAAAGTATTTGTGTGTATGTGCGTTCTTGGAGCGTGTTGGCCATAGAGAGACCCTGGCCTGGGTTACTCAAGTGCATGTACGCAGGATTCTTGGAGGAATGCCCGCAAGAAACAGACATACTTTGTGATTGATAAGCTCTGAGACTCTGACTCCTGTTGTGTCTTTGTTCATGAAAAGAAACAGTAGACGTGCAGGGTTGGGGATGAAACAGATGGGGAAAACGGCTTGTGTAACTTTCTAGTTTTATCTGCTGAGTTATGACTTTTGGAACTCAATAAATATGCAGAGGTGCTGTTTCTCAGGGCTGGATCCGCCTAAGAGTTCCAGTCCTCTGCACGTTGTACATATCATCCGGTGTGTCTTCTGCCTTGCGAGTCCTGATAGTGAAGAAATTTGTAACAGTGCGTATGTATGTTTTTTGTGAGAAAGTATTCATACTTTCATTAGATTTCAAAAGGAGTGGCCCAACAATGTCTCATAACTACCTATAAAAAAGAGAAAAAAATCAGAAAATCCACAGCTTCTTCCTGAAGCCTTTCCTGACCCCACAGATTGAAGGTTTTTTCTCCCTCTTCAGACAGACCTAAATTTGCACCACATCTCTCACCACTCAGTAAGTGAAAAACACTGGACTGTTTGCTGAATCTTGGCTTCTATATCTGTAAAACAAAACAAAACCAAAGACCAAACCAAAACAACAACAAAAATCCGAACAGCCTTACTGGATTACCTGAGGCTTAAATGAGAAATTTTATATCAAGCACTTAGTTCCTAACCTATAGACAATGTTTAGAAAATAATTAATTCCCTTCCCCCGTTCTATTCTCCGCCTAAATTTCATCTCACTGGGTCACATTCTATATTGCACTGTGTGTGTATTTAAATAGCCGTGTGTCCTCTTCTCTTTAAGATTGCAGACTTCTTTAAGCAGGGGACGCATCTTACTCACCCTTGTACCCCGGCCCCATGTCTTTGTGACTTTTGCCCAGCAGATGCTCAGTAAATAGTCATCAGCATTTAAAACTATTGAGTGAATTTTTTAAACATTTGGTTTCCTAAGCTTTATGTTACCTGTCTTTTGCCTTGGTAACTAATAGTACACAAATCACACATTTTTTTTCAGGGTAACTGAGATGTGATCGACACTGCATAACTTTAAGTCTACAGCATAATGATTTGACTTACATATATTGTGCAATGATTGCCACAATAAGTGTAGTTAACATTTATCATCTCATTTAGATACCAAAAAAAGAAAGAAAACAATGTTTTTCTCCCTGTGTTGAGAACTTTTAGGATCTACTCTCAGCAACTCTTCAGTATACTAAACAGCAGTGTTAACGACAGTCATTGTGGTGCACATTACATCCCTGGTACTTATTTGGCTTGTAACTAGAAGTTTGTACTTTGTACCACCTTTACCCAATTCCCCCCCATCCCTTGCTTCTGATAACCGTAGATCTTACATAACTTTAGATGCCTGAGTTTTCTTATTCTAAAAATAGGACCAACTATAGATTATTGCCTATCTTATGGAGATATACAAGTTAATTGCATTTAAAAAACTAGAATTTTCTGGTGTTAAATTTTTGCTTAATTATAAGAATTTTTTTTAATGGCCAAACTCACCATGAATGAGACTTTTAAAGACATCTTAATAGGCAACCCTTACAATGAAATTTTAGAATAGGTTTGTAGAACATATTAGAGGAGAAAAGCTGATTGTTCCACCTCCTTACTAAAGAAAAGAGAAGGATTTCTAGTATTGTTAATAGTACAAACAAATGGAAGAACCTATTGGGCTTTTAATTAAATTTATTGGAGTGACACTGATTAACATAATTATACAGGTTTCAGGTGCCCAATTCTACAACACATGTCTGTACACCCTATTGTGAGTTCACCCCTTCAAGTCAAGTCTTCGTCCATCACCATTTATCTCCCTGTACTCTCCTCTCCCCCACCGCTGGGCGTCACCACAATGTTGTCTGTGTCCATGAGATTTTGGTTTTTCTTGTCCTTTCTTGCTCTATCTTTTGAGTCTCACATTCTCAAAAATAAATCAGTTTAATCTTCACAAAAACCTTATGAGGTGGGTACATTCTTATCCCATTTTGCAGATGAGAAAACCGGGACATGGAGACACTAAATAACTTGCCTGTGAGCAACACTACCTTGGGATTTGATTGTAGGCAGTATGGGAGTGAATAGTACAGGCATATCTCAGAGATACTATGGGTTTGGTTCCAGGCCACCACAGTGAGGTATCACAATGAAGCAAATTGTAATATTTTTGCTGATGGAAAGGCTTGTCTTCGGTTTGTGAAAAATACAGCATCTATTAAGTACAACATGACAAAGGGCAATAAAATGAGGTATGCCTAATTATATTTAAGACCAACAAACAGGCCTTGATTTGAGGGAACAATCTTATGACCAAAATAGTAAGTTAAAAATTAAGTGTAATCACAGAAACACACACACACACACACACACACACACACACACACACACACACACTTTTATATCTATACCTATATCAATATTTGGAGAAATATACACAACACAGTAGAAATTCATTTTGAAGAAAAGATTTATTCAAATGGCATTTTCTTGGAAGCATCTAGGCTGGCTCTGTCCACTTGAAATATAATGTGAACCACATATTTTTAAAATTTCTAGTGGACACATAACAAACTAGGTGAAATTAATAACATTTTTTAACTCAACATCTAAAATATAATGTTTTTATATTGCAATAAGTGTAACAAATGGAGATATTTTACATTTTTAAAAATATAAAGCCTTTGAAGTCTGGTATATTTTACACTTATAGAACATCTTTGCTTAGATTTGCCAAATTTCAAATACACAATAGTCACATATGGCTAGTGGTACAAGTATATGCAGAACAAACATTTAAGGTTAAATGAAAGGTAAAATATGGCCTTTGTTTTCCCACTTACTCTATTGATGCATTATATGTGGATAGAAGATAGATAGGTAGATAGATAGATAGATAGATAGATAGATAGATAGATAGATAGATAGATAGATAGAATAGTAAGACAATGTTGTAACTATATATGCATATAATTTTTATTTCTTACTCTACTCATTGTAATTATCACTATACTTAGATCTTAAAAGATAAAAAGGATGCAAGGATCCGAGAGCTCAGGGCCTGAGCGAGTGACCTGGAGCTGCAGAAGGCAAAGCTGGTGAATGCAGGCTCTGAGCGGCTCCTTGCAGTGATGGACATCAAACAAGAGAGAGATCAATTACTGAATGAGGTGAAGACTATGAGGACCAAGTTCAACAGTCTTGCAGGTATGTTACTTCAGTTCAAATTCTGCTAAAAAAAAAATAGCTCTATCAGTGAAGTTCGATGTGGCTATTGCAGAAAAATAGTTCTTTATCCCACATCACAAATATGGATAAAATACGCTGCAATGGAGGTCCTTTATGACCTGAAATCCTGATACTTCTCCTGGAAGAGCTTTCATATCTTGTCCTCATTAACTGTTAACTTTAGTCAGCCCTCAGTGTCCATGAAATTCTTTATTGAGTTTCCAAGAGAAGGGTGAGTAAAATGGAAACCTGAGTCCTCTGAGTAAAACACCTGATCAGAGGTTTAATGTTGAAGCAACATGCCTAAACAGACTTATGCAAATTTCTTAAAAAGAAAAATCCAAGACCTTTACATTTAAAAACGAAACACTTCTTCACATAACAGTGTAGGCATCATTTGCTTCCCATACACACCATTTGTTCCTGAGCATTTACTAAGCCAGATACTGGGATAAGCCCTAGGAACACAACAGTGAGGCTCCCAGCTAGTTGGTAGCCAGACTATACAGAACGGGTTGCAGTACAGGGAGTGAGGCTCAGTGGATGTTCGCTGAGCGCAGATGTAGGAGACGGTAGAGAAGCAGCCTTCTACAGGAGCTGTCATCAGTAGTAGGTTTGAGGGGAAAGGGAATTTGGCAGGTGAAAGAGAGGTGGAAGGACAATCAGGCAGAGAGAACACTATGGGCAAAACCATGAAGGCATGACATAGCATAATGTGACTTCAGAAGTATTTGTTGGAATAAAATGTGAAGGAATGAGGACTAAAAAATGAGGCAGAATAGATAGGTGGAGCCAGCAACAGATACTAAGTAAGAGATTGTTGTCATCAAATTTATCTTTTAGAAGAACAGTGTCTACAGGTAAATAGAGAAAGGCAAGGAAAAAAGGGACAGAGGCCAACCAGTTAGAGAGGATTTTGCAGGGTCTTAGGGAAGTATGATGAGAACTTGGACTAATGCAGTGGCAGTAAGAATAAGAGGAGAATGAAGAATTCAGAATATTTTTGGAAACTGAGTCATCAGTACTTAGTGATTGGAGGGGTCGTGGGGGGGGGGATTCTGGTTTTAAGTTTGAATTACTGGGAAAGCAATGATCCAACAGCTGAGAGAGGGAAACTGGAAGGAGATGCAAGTTTGATGGGAGGGTGAGATGCAGTTAGTATGAGACAGTTGGTTTGAGTGACACCAGAGCATCCACATAGAAATGTCTGGGTAGACAGAGATCTCAGCAAAGAGGTCTTAGCTCTGTCTGTTCACTGTATATGTAAATCTATCATCTATAAATATATAAGTATAAATAGATAGTTGAGTGTGTGTATATTCTTGTGTATGAATGATGAATACATGCCAGGTATCTTGATAGTTACTGGAGATAAAAAATCAGATAACACATGTGACAGCCTCAGGTTACTTATTGTTTCATGGAGATCTATCTCATACAGATGGTGGTTAAATCTATTTTAGTGGATATGATAATCCATAGAAATGGTCTAAATGAAATAGTTGTGAGTCAATTGCACAGGCTGGGAAAAGCAGTGAATAGTAAGTAGGTAAAATCCACCCAAGCAGATTTTAAAAAGAGACAGATCCCTGGAAATGTGTATGTAGGAACATCTAATTTCTGTAACAAATGACAATGTAACTAATGAAGACTAAGTGAAGTCTCTTCCAGCTCTAAAATTCTGTGATCATTAATTACATATAAAACATACTTCATAACAATGGAATAGAAAAATGTAACAATCTATTATGATTGATTATCATGTTGTACAGAAGACTATGGAGTCTCAAAAAGGAATTTTCAAAACAACAGTAAAGAAGTGGAAACTACTACAAACGAGCTGAAAATGCAACAATTAAAGTCTGAACAATCTGAACTAGAACAAACAAGAAATACATTAAAGTCCATGGAAAGATCTGGTGCTTATGGTATGCTTTAATAGATTTTCTCTTGCTTTTAATTCCATCGATCTAGATTTATTAAAAACACAAACCTGGATACATTGCCTGCCATCTCTTCACGGTGCCACGTGATGCAAGAGATATCAATGACAGGTGTTATGTAACAGTAGTTCTACTCGTTTGTTTTGGGGGGTGATTGCCACGTGCTTAATTTAATCCCTCAAGTACCTGAATCTTTCTTTCCCTGTAGTTATTTCAATAATTTCTAACAGACCTTTATATCTGTAAATGCCAATTAATTATTTTTAAGGACACTATTGACAATAAATACAAGTTATTGATAATTTTTATTCAACCTCTTATTTTTCACATGTTGATTATCTACAGTAATTATATATCTGTGGCTAATTGCCAGTTCCTGGGAAGGAGCCCTGGGAATTGAACTCCTAGGATGAAGGGTCCCTTCTCACCACTTAGATCTGTTTGTTCCCTTACCTTGCTGCCAATATTAATTCAAAGAAAAGGTTATTTACTGTTTCATATTGTTCATATGTTTGGCATTGATGTATTAGATGACTATAAGAATAAATATTTAAAGTCTATGTTTTTCCATTTCTCAATATTTTTTAATGTCAAAAGACTAATTTTTGCGCTTGCTTTAGCAGCACATCCTAAAATTGGAACAATTGGAGAAGATTCTCAGGGCACCTGCACAAAGATGGTTTGCAACATTTTGAGTCATTCCATATTTTGTGTGGTTCCCAGAGGTTCAGCTCATTCTTTGCTGGTTCCCACCAAGAAAGTGATGGGGTTTGGAGAAGTGACTCAGGAGGCCCAATGGGATCTGTGTCTCCCACATACATACACACGGAGTCCCTTCCTTAGTGCCCTCTGCTCAACTCCGCAGCTGCCCCAGTCACATTACAATGATTATATTAAGTAGTAATCTTGTATTTGCATTCAAATGCTTACTTTTATTGATTAAAATTATCTGAAAGTATAGAAGACTTATATAAAAAAATTACATTTGACCTCACCAGGCAGTGGCACAGTGGATAGAGCATCAGACTGGGATGCAGAGGACCCAGGTTCGAGACCCCGAAGTCGCCAGCTTGAGCGCAGGCTTATCTGGTTTGAGCAAAGCTCACCAGCTTGGCCCCAAGGTCGCTGGCTCGAGCAAGAGATTACTCGGTCTGCTGTAGCCCCACGGTCAAGGCACATATGAGAAAGCAATCAATGAACAACTAAAGCGCTACAATGAAATATTGATGATTGATGCTTCTCATCTCTCTCCATTCCTGTCTGTCTGTCCCTATCTATCCCTCTCTCTGACTCTCTCTCTGTTTCTGTAAAAAAAAAAAGAAAAGAAAATTACCTTTGAAGGCCAACCACAATTCACTTAATCAGCCCAGAATTCTTCAGAGATATGAGATGAACAGGACAGGTGAAAAATAAGTTTCCAAATTTTCTCTTCTTTTATAAAGAGGTATGGATATGAATATATGATCAAAATATAATATTAAATAAATACAAACTCTTAACTTTTAAATATTTAACTTGTGAGAAATCTTTTAAGAACTAATATTTGAGCCTGACCATGCGGTGGCGCAGTGGATAGAGCGTCAGACTGGGATGTGGAAGACCCAGTTTCGAGACCCCGGAGCTCGCCAGCTTGAGCGCGGACCCATCTGGCTTGAGCAAAAGCTCGCCAGCTTGAACCCAAGGTCGCTGGCTTCAGCAAGGGGTTGCTCAGTCTGCTGAAGGCCCGCAGTCAAGGCACATGTGAGAAAGCAATCAATGAACAACTAAGGTGTCGCAACGGCAATGAAAAACTAATGATTGATGCTTCTCATCTCTCTCTGTTCCTGTCTGTCTGTCCCTATCTATTCCTATTCCTCTCTCTGACTCTCTCTCTCTGTGCCTGTAAAAAAAAAAAGAACTAATGTTTTAATAAAGGAGCATTTATTTAAAATTGAGCAATTCCTTCACTTACATATTTTTATTGTTGTTCTATGCAAGAGAATACGAAATGTATCCTTGCATTACTAGATTCATAAAAATGAGTGCTTTTACCTTTTCTTATACATTATGAGTATCTTAGAATGTTAACTCCATTCACTATCCTTCCAACTTATATACATTGTCATATAGTTTAATTATAAATGTAAAAAACCCACTGGATTATTTGTGTTGTTTTGTACAGTTAATATTCATTTAATTATATCCACAACATTTTCACTTTGTCTTCTACCTGCTATAATTTCATTTATGCCTTAATGTTTCCTTTAATGTAAGTCTGCTGGGGACATAATTTCTCAGTTTCTGTTTTTCTGAACTTGTCTTTATTTTATGCTCATTTTTGAAGAATATTTTTTGCCTAGAATTGACATTTCCCATTCACTTATAAAATATTCCATTGTTTTCTGGCTTCCTCTGTTCCTTTTTTTTTTTTTTTTTACAGGGACAGAGAGAGAGAGTTAGAGAGAGGGATAGAGGGATAGATAAGGACAGACAGACTGGAATGAAGAGAGATGAAAAGCATCAATCATCAGTTTTTTGTTGCGACACCTTAGTTGTTCATTGATTGCTTTCTCACATGTGCCTTGACCGCGGGCCTTCAGCAGACTGAGTAACCCCTTGCTCGAGCCAGTGAACTTGGGTTCAAGCTGGTGAGCTTTCTCTTTTTCTTTTTTTCCTCAAACCAGATGAGCCTGCGCTCAAGCTGGCAACCTTGGGGTCTATAACCTGGGTCCTCCGCATCCCAGTCCAACACTCTATCCACTGTGCCACCACCTGGTCAGGCTTCCACTGTTTCTACTAAGACGTCTCTTCTAAGTTTAACTGTTGCTCATTTAAATGCAATTTGTCTCTTTTGCTCTTCTGGCAGCTTTAAGATTGTTTTTGTCTTTTGTTTGTTTTGTTTGTTTTTTAGTAGATTTTATTGAGATGTGCAGGTATGATTTTCTTTCTTTGCATCAGAAGAACCTGTCCGGGTTGTGCAGTACTGCTCTTTGAGTCTGTGATAGTTTGTGTCTCGATGTCCAGACCTTGTAGGTCCATATCTAGTATCTGAATTTCTCTCTTTGTTTTCCACCATGTCATTTTGTCTCCTCATATGCCTAGTTATTTTTATTGTTTAACAGACATATGAAAAATTATGCAGATGGTTTGAGGTTTCGAATGAGGTCACCTTCCTCAGGAGAGCATTCATGCTCACCTGTGGTAGACAGGTAAGGACACTGAGGATCCCAGACCAGCTTAATACAATTAGGAATTAAAAAGATTTGAAGGTGGACCTCAGGTCCCCAAGGGCAGGTCTTGTTCTATATATCTTTATTTCTAAGACACAGCCCCTTTCTGTGCAGTCCTTTTAATCCCACCCGAAAGCCTTGGGTGTTTGCTAGAACACCCGTTCTCCCTCTCCCCATCATTGGAAACATTTTTCTCATGAAAGTTTGACTTTAGGGAGATGTAGTGTACTATTTTTAATTCAATCTCTGCTTTTACTTTTGTTCTTGCAAAATTTTAGTCCATCTGTGGAAAATTCAGCTTCTCATTCATTCTAATCTTCTTCAAGAAAGTCTCCAGTTCAGTCACTCCTAACTAGTTCGGCTGAAGATTCAATAGGTCCCACGTCTCAGTATAGATCCACCAAGCCTGTTCACTCACCTGATTCTGTTAAAGGTAAGAATGATCTAATATCACTAATGAGATTGAAATGCATTATCCATATTCATCACATTGTTTCTTTCACATTTTACATATGTAAATCAAAACGTTCAGCTCCTGTTTTATCAGAAACAGTGCCATGTTTCCATTTGGATGCCATTTTATATTCAACCCATACATGTTTTTGCTGTTTAGTATATGTAAAGCATTTTGAAGAAAGCATTGTAGGTAATACATGTGTCTGTGTTAATACCATAGGAAACAGATTATCATTTTAACATTTTTCAGGTAAATTGAAAAGCAGTTCATTTTAAATTATTTTTATTTATTTATTCATTTTAGAGGAAAGGGAGAGAGAGAGAGAGAGAAAAAGAGAGATAGAGAGAGAAAGAGAGAGAGAGAGAGAGAGAGAAGGGGGGAGGAGCAGGAAGTTTCAACTCCCATATGTGCCTTGACTGGGCAAGCCCAGGGTTTTGAACCGGCAACCTCAGCATTCCAGGTTGATGCTTTATCCACTGTGCTACCACAGGTCAGGCAAAAAGCAGTTCATTTTAAATGTGCGCATAACAAATCCAGGAATCTCACTCAAAAATCTTATACTGTACACAAATCTGCTTTGAGTAACGTGTATAGTGAGCAGTTGAAATGAGTTGTCCATATTCATCACATTCTTTCATGTTTTACATATGTAAATCAAAACGTTCAGCTCCCATTTTATCAGAAAAAATTCCATGTTTTCATTTGGATGCCATTTTATACGTTCAACACATACATGTTTTTGCTGTTTAGTATATGTACAGCATTTTGAAGAAAACATTGTAGACAATATACGCATCTGTGTTAATACCATAAGAAACAGATTATCATTTTCACTTCTTTCATTAAAGCAAAGAACACTCTTCAAATATCTTTTAAGCATTCTATAGGCTTTAGCACTGTCTCTAACAGCCACAGTATATAGACGTTCAAAACTGAAACTTTCGTTCCATTTTTTTACTAAATGCACCAGAATCACCACTCATAGTTACTGTACTGCCTGCTAAAGTTACACAGTAGTTTGCTTTTCAGGAGAAGCAGTGCTTGGCCATACATTGTTTTCCCTTAAAAATTGAGAAAGTACTTAGTTTTGTTACACAGTAATGTAAATCCACTCCACTATTCTTAGATTCTTTAACTGAATGCAATGGTGAGGTTTCAAATTACTGTTAATTTAGTTCTGGAAGAAGTTGTACAAAGATAAGCTCATACTTCTATAGGGACTATATGTATTCTTCCAGGACAATGGTTAATGCTATATTACGTGTCAGATTTAGTTTTTCGTTGTATCCTGGTTTTTGCTGAAATGAGTTTCATGTGTTTTGAGTTAGCTCCACTCATGTGTATGTTTGGCACTGCTTCAAAATTAACCTCAGGCTTTCCTAATTCCATTATTTCTTATTTCCTATTCAGAAAGATCTTCCAAGCTTAGGGTACAGAAAGTCTTCTTTTAAACAAACTGTGCTTCATAGATGAACTTGCACTGTTACCAGAACACTGAGTTCAATATGCAATCATATTCCTCATGGTAAAGTGTGACATCATTGTGTAAACAGTTATGTACCCTGAAGAAAACACAAGTAAACCCCAAATTTACAAGTAACTTTCACCTAACTAACAATAGCAGCAAGTTCAACTTAACTGCACATGTACAGGAAATGTTACATGTGCATCATAAGATAAGACTAGAGACGTTAACTACATTTCACACAATACTTGGGTCAATGTACCTGCAGAACCCAAAAACCATTGTTTAACTTATCCTGGAACAAATTCCAGATAGTTTCAGACTAACTTGAAATACCTAAATTAAAGAGGACCCCACATGTATCCAAGCACTGAAATGAACTGTTTCTCTACACTTTCTGTTATTCTACCCTACTGTCAAACTCTTTATCATACTAAGCTTTCCAAATGCACCAGAATCACCACTCATAGTTACTCTACTGCCTGCTGAAGTTAAAAACCATTGTTTAACTTAGAATGCCACTCTGAATGTCCTGAGTGATTGCCAGAAGGGCACACCTGCAGCCGAGGTTTACTCGGCCTTGACATTTTAGCCCCATAAGCCTCAGGCCTCTATCTCTTTACTGAAGGGGACTGAGGTCGGAGATAGGAGATCCTCTGTGCTGGAAGGGTGGGTGGGTGGGGGTCCCTGGGAGCGGAGGGTCTCAGATGGCCAGGTTGGAAAATGTTCTTCAGCAGGTGCCCATCCCTGTAGCCATCATATTTGGGGAGCATCTGGGAATGTTGGAGGAGGTTGTGGAACTTGAGGCCCAGCGGTTCATTGATGCTATTTACCAGATGTTCCACACCAGTGTCTCCATGCTCCTGCTCCCCCCACACCTGTTTCCTCTGTTCAGGACCAAGACATGGTGAGACCATGTGGCCACATGGGACATAATTTTCAGTAAAGGTGGAGATTCTTCTGGCTGTACTCAATCTGGGGTCAGGGGAGTCTTATCTACCTCAGGGTATGGGAACCCCAGGCCTGGGTGGAGACACACACACACACATACCACTGCTGGAACCTCCAACCTTGGCTTGCCTCTGTCCTGTTATGCCAATAGGCACTGACTTGTCATGTAGAAAACCTATCATCGGGTGGAAAGGGCTGGTCCATCAGGAAGGTTCAAGAAGTCCTAGAAATGGTAGGTTGAAGGTCAGCTGTTGGGGATGATTAGATTTTTATGGAGAAAGGATATCAATGATGTCCCTCACGTTCTTCCAAGAAGCCCATGATCCCCAACATCGGTCAGGGATCAGAGTTCTAGACCCGGCTGTGTTTGGTGACAGACTGGAACTTGGGTGATAGAGATTAGTAAGGGAGGGTAGAGAAAGCTGATTGAAGTGCGGTGATGATACCAGATCTGGAGTCAAAGCCTGCCTTTGCTCCTGATACCCATCTGACCTTGGGCAAGTCGCCACCCACTGTGGGCTTCTGTTTCCTTACCTGTACAACAGGGGTGCTCTCACATACCCCCAAAGAGCTGTGCTCAAGAGTTAAACAAAAAACAGATAAGAAGGGCTTACGAGATAGTATGTGCTAAGGAAAATGGCAGCCTAGAAGGTGCAGGGCTCCAGAGTCCCCAGGCCCTTGGTACCGCCCCTCACCAAGGCTCAGAGGCTCTGTTCCCCCACCCCACCTCCACCTACAGAGACCCTCACTCTTTTATTTTCTTCCTCCTGCTGGTCCACAGCTGAAAAATACACCCAGAACTTCTACCTGGACCTGAGACAAACAAGAGACTTCAGCAATTACCCAGGTGTCCTCTACTGTCTCCTGGGGAATAGCAAGCTGATCTTTGAAGACATCAAAGCCAACATCACGGAGATGTTGGCAGGGGGTGTGGACACGGTGAGGTGACTCTAGGGGCACACTCTGTCCTTTCTTGTGTTCTTGTGTCCCTTCACTGTTTGCCTCATCCAAAACCCTGCCCATGTTGGGGGTAGATTGCCTTTCCTGACTCTATTTCCTAAAGGTTCATCTTCTAGGAGACTGAGGTGAAGTCAGTCATCTATGGAGCATTTCTTGAGGCTGAGCCAACATTAAAAAACCATTTTTAAAAATTTTATTCACTTTAAAAAGAGGAAGGGGAAAGACAGAAATTGAGTTATTTTTTATTTTTTGTATTTTTCTGAAGTGAGAAGTGGGGAGGGAGAGAGACAGACTCCCACATTGCCTGACTGGAACCTACCTGGCAAGCCCACCAGGGGGCGATGCTCTGCTCATCTGGGGTGTTGCTCCATTGCAACCGAAGCCATTTTTTAGCACCTGAGGTGGAGGCCATGGAGCCATCCTCAGTACCTGGGCCAACTTTGCTCCAATGGAGCCTTGGCTGCAGGAGGGGAAGAGAGAGATAGAGAGAAAGGAGAGGGGGAAGGGTGGAGAAGCAGATAGGCACTTCTCCTGTGTGCCCTAGCTGGGAATCGAACCTGAGACTTCACATGCTGGGCCAACACTCTACCACTGAGCCAACCGGCCAGAGCTTGTTCCACTTATTTATGCATTCATTGGTTGATTATGTATTTGGCCTGATCCGGGATGAACCTGCCAGTTTGGTTTACCAGGACGATGTTCTAAGCCAACTGAGCCACCTGGCCAGGGCCCAACATTTTTCCTTTACCTACGAGAAGGGAGTGACTAGGCATACGTGGTGAGCTCAGGTCCTGAATGAAGTCTCTAAAGGAGACATCCTTCAGTCACAGGTGGAGGATACAGCTCACTGAACTCAGGAGGACAGTCAAGACCTCAGAAAAGCTGGAAGCCAGTGGAATTTCTCCCTCCACCCCTGGAGGCATATTCTGTAATATCTTCCTCAGGCCCTCCACTCTCCACAGGCAGCACAACCCCCAGAAAATTCTCTCCTTGACCCCAGAACCTGTCTTCCTGTGCACCCTTCCTTTCTCCAATGTTCCTTTCTCATGGTCATGTGACAGGGAGGGTTACTTAGTGTTTATTGGTTATTAGTTATGATTCAGGCACTGAGACCATAAAGATGGACACAACAGACCCCAAATGTGTCAAATGGCCCAAGAGGAGGAGTGTATTAGTGTGCACACAGAATGGCTTCTACGACAGATGTTTCTTTTTCTCACATTCCATCCGATTTGTGGTGGCCCCAGGCTGGGACCCCTGCGGGCCCTGACACCCCAAGCCGACACTCCAGATTCCTCCTCTGGTGCCTCGCGCTGCCCAGCCACCGTCCTGCCATCCGCACAGCGGTCATCTGACCCGGATGCTGCCAACCTCTCTCTACTAGGCTCCTGTCGTAAATGCCAAGCAGCTGAGGAGAGAAGGGTGTGCGACTAGAGTCACCCCTGCTCCCAGACCCTGGAGTCTGAGCCCCAGCCCAGGGGCATCGGGTGCCGCCAACTGTCCCCCATACTGGGCAGCCGCCGCCAGCTCCCCCCACAGGCCAGGGCCTACGCAATCCCTTTCGCTCCCTGGCTGCCTGCCCCATGCCCTCGGGTTCCAGGGCGCTTTCTGGTAGTGGTTTCCTGACTCTCTACTCCCCAGTTCGCCGCGCCCCTGTCCTGGCTTCATGTCTCCGATTTCCCTCTGCGTCTCCTGAGTCTCCCCTTTTCTGTCCTCCGAGTTCTGACGCTGAATTTTCCTTTTCCTAAGTCTTGGCCCTGGGTCTGCAGCCCGCTCTCTCAGTCTCAACCGTTCCTCCGGTACTGTTTCCCAATTCAGCTGACCCATGTCCCGTGTTAGAGATCCCAATTCAGCTGACCCATGTCCCGTGTTAGAGATCCCAATTCAGCTGACCCATGTCCCGTGTTAGAGATCCCGAAGTCCAGCCACCGCCTTTTGGCCCCTTGAGTCCCTCTCCCGCGCACGGTCAAGCACTTACAGTGAGTCCCGCAGCAGGCAGACTCCGGCGGCGGCAGCGGTCTGGAGGGCAGGCAGGGGCCAGGGACCGGGCACCCGGCCGCGGTGGGGGCCGCCCCCTGCGCCCGGGCCGCCGCTCTGCTCAGGTGCTCCCGAACTAGCTGCGGGAGAAAGTGAGCCTCCCCGCGAACTGCCACCTCTCGCCGGCGCCCATTCACTTTATGGTTTTCTAGGCATCTTACTTATATTGTGTTCTAATGAAGGACTTGACTTTTAGTCCCTGAAACAGGCCGCAGATGGAGACTTGGAGTGTTTTTAAAGATATCATTTATTGATTTTACCGGGTGGGAGTGAGAAGTATCAACTTGCAGTTGCTTCACTTTAATTGTTCATTGGTTGTTTGTCATATGTTCCTTGAGTGGGCAAGCCCAGGGTTTCCAACCAGCAACCTCATAATTCTAGGTCAATGCTCTATACAGCGCACCACCACAGGCCAGGCCTTTGAGCGTATTTTAAGCCTAGTTTTTGTTAGTTGTGTAGAAGGGATTTACAAAAAAAAAAAAAGAAAGAAAGATAAAAGTGGCCATTATTGTTAGGTAATGTTTATTGCATACGCACTATACACCAAGCAGGGGCTGAAGCTTTGCACATGTATTAATTCATTTAGTGTTCAAAAGCAGAACTATGAAGTATATTATTATTATCTGCTTTCCCCTCTTCAGATGAGGAAACTGGAGCACAGAGAGGTTAAGTAACTTAGGTAAGGTCACACAGCTAATAACTTAGCTGCCTACCTTAATATACAAGTGTTTCCCCAGTAGCCACTCTGTCTGGACTTGGACACAGTGAAACAAATACACAGATTTGAGTTGAGTTTTGGAGTACAGACTGGCTTCCCAGGCCGGGAAGGGAATTCTAGGAAGAACCCACCAGGGGAAGATCTCTAGCTTCAGGAGCTGTGTGGAGCTCAGTGCAGCTATAGCACGAGGTGCATTTGGGAGAGGGGTAGTAGTGAGGCTGGGAGCTGTGAGCAAATGTTGGGGAGCCCTGTTCATCAGGCCAGAGCCTCTGCACTTGATCAGGGCGGGATCCGGGAAGCCAGGCAAGGGTTTGGATGGCACGTTTTCGTGATTGCTCCTGCCAGGCGGAAAGAGGAGAATGTTCAAACCTCTTGGACAAAAATAAGAATCTTAGTAAGAATGTGCAGCAACCCATGTCTAACCCTGGGAGGGAGGGCTGCCCCAGCCCCGGGTTCTGCCACAAAGGTGTGTGGACCCGTGAGGCTTAGTGAGGGTTGCTCAGACCTCCAGGGAAGGGCTAATGGTCACAACTCTGGCTAATAATGAGATTAGCAGGTTCATCCCAGTCTGCACTACATGCTAATGGCGACACAGACAGGAAGTGGTGGCCCTGGGTTTGTTATCTGAGTCTTCTTTTTCCACTTTGCTGCTAGAGGCAAATGCTAAAATTTGGGGGATGTTCTAAGAGGGCTGCTTGTTTAACCATCATTTCAAAAGGCATTGCAGTCAGTCAGGGGACTGCTGTTACAGAAGGGGGTGTTGCCCTCCAAAGGTCTCAGTGGTCCTTTGGAAGAAGTCATTGGCTGTGTGGGAGCCCTCTAAAGGCTGGGGAGTGGTGGGCTCTGGTGACAAGAGGGATGAGAATAGGGACAAGTGCTGCCCCAAACATTCCTGCTCAGGCTGGAGAAAACCTTTTGGGGGCAGCTTCTGCCTGTCTTCCTGGAGCTGGCTGGTGCGTCCTTGGCAGCAGCACAGTGTGAAGGGCAGAGGCGCTGGGCAGAGTGGGGATGATGCTGGAGCCCAGGGTGAAGAGGGCGAACCCATGGGCTACCTGGGT